>CM071158.1:8877500-18877500 GCA_036417725.1 Clanis bilineata
CGGTTAATTTCTTAGATTAGAATGCCTGTAAATAATAGCTTTTGATCGTAATTTCCGTTTATTGTTCATGATTATAATGTTTGAAATTACAGATGCCTAAATTTATATTTGCTATTTAAAAAGAAAGAAAGAAGAAAATTTCTTTCTAAATTTATATTTGCTATTTCTCCTTTCTTTCTGTTTGGCGTTATCCCGGCCTTTTGCCAGGGTCCGCCTTCCTACTTAAACGCTGCTATTTATATCAATATAATTGAAAACAAATCTTAATCATCGAATTTTCAACAAACATTTTGTAATATTCTAACAAGTCGAAACTGGTTAACTTTAAGTTGAAGTAGAATGTTCAATGGCGATAGGAAAGTCTTAAACGCGCTTAATTCTCAATATGACAGTAGGAAGAAAAGGTAGTATTTCTTGTTCTTCGAAAATATTATTATTACGTTAGACTGAAATGTTTATAACATGAATACTCTTTCTTTCTGCCTGGCGTTATTCTGGCCTAGTACCATGGTCCGCCTTCCTACTTAAATGCTTCCACTTCGCTCCGTCTTGAGCATCCTTCACAGTAAGAACTCATATGAGTGGTAGAGCCAGGCCGTAGACGGTAACGTCGATAGCACGAATGGGCTGGCTCGACCGATTTGATACCACTGTCTCACAGAAAACCGACGTAAAGTGGCGCAGCTCGCTGTCGCGTTTCGTTAGGTGAGTGAGATTTCCGGTGGCACATTTCCCCCCCTCCCCTGCCCAATTCCTTCTCCTTCCCCTTCCATTTCCTTCTTAGGTTGGCAACGCACCCATGATTCTTTGTGTCTTGGGTAGCTATGGTCGGTGGAGTTCACTTACCATCAGGTGACCCATCTGCTCGTTTGCCAGTCTCTACATTAAAAAAAAAATATTCCAAAACGTACAACCAGCCAGACACTTGCGACCAACATACTCCAGTGGTTTCCTCAAAACGTGACCATACTAAATTGTACAAACTCTAAATCAATTTTTATAGCAGAAGCAAACAATAAACAAGTGGGTCATCTGAAAGAAAGTGAAAACCTCGGTTGAAACATCGACAACGTACGAAATACCAGAGCACGCGGCGGCCTCATCTGGATTCTCTGCGAGTTTGGGTAATGACCCGGTCGAGCCAGTGGCTCTATGAACTTGACTTCATGAAAACTATTTTTTATACTTAATTATTTTATATATACTTATATTATAACCAGGTAGGTAAAAAGCGTTGTAATGATGGAAACAGTTGGCATTGAATACACGGTATTCACATTTCGTATTCCGGCCGCAAATAAAACTTATTTTTCGGTAAACACCTCTGAAAAGCATTTCATGGAAACAAAATGAGAGCACATTAAATTAATATAATGAACTATACAGAAAAGACGCCGCATCGAGCGGACAGGAAGTTTTTAATAGATATAATTTCTCAAATTCAACCAGACCAAAATATACCAAGATAAATTCAATAATGTAGCTACCTATCCAATCCCATTTACAGGCCTTTTATTTTGTTTTCTCGTGGAAAAGCTTTTTACCGCTACCGCCACGCGCCTGCGGAGAGACGTGACGGTTACGTCGGGTTCGCCGGTCTTACGACCGTTGACCCAACGTTAAGCCGCCTGAGAGAGATGATAAGCACCTAGGCGACCGTTGGATCAGATCCCTAACACTAAGTACACCCTACACCGCCAATACCGGCTGTACACGAAACCCCTCAGTGGTCCTCTTTCGGCGCTTTAGAAACAGCCCCGGGTTTCCCTAGGCTAGAAGCGCCAAAGCTCCAGCCGGAACCATCTCAGCTCGGTGCCGCCTAGCGGCTCATCTTCACAAAGGCTCATAAGCCCCCGCCACCGAAGGACGCCCTCGGCGTCAACATCAGGGTACCGTAGTGGAATTCTACAAACGCCATCAATTCACAGGGCGGGATCCCTAACATGCCGATAACTATTTTGCTTTTACCATACTATCTAACCTGTTACTAAAAACAAGATAAAAATTCCGTTAAAATACATAATACTCATACACCATGGTACCTTGCATCTGGTACCGAATGAATTTCCTTATCTTGAGAATAACATCTCCTTAGTTAATAATCATGTTATTATGCGTTTTTTCAATAAAATCACTACAAGCAGAATATATAAATTGCACTCTTCCATATTTCCAGGTGGTTAATTTTATTTCGCATTGCCAGACGAATTCTGCATGAAGCTTGGTATCAATGTATGCCACCCTTGTATGCCACTGTCGATCCCAGATTTATAAATTACAATAGCGAAAGTGTAGAAGAGATAAACTCTGATTAAATAGTAGCGCCGTCTATCTTCAGACATGTAATTGGAATCTAAAGGCGTGTCTCCTGTACATGTTTTCTCGAAACAAAACACAAAACACCTACACAAAACAATGTTTTTCGCTGTCTATTGAGACAATGGACTATTCACCATAGACAAAAATGTGTAGCGAATCAACGTTTTGTTTAGGTGTTTTGTGTAATGTTTTAGTGCAGGAGACGCCCCTTAAGATGAACGGTTTCATAACCGTTTTGCTTCAAGCTATGCAACGATGTGTAGCGAATCACGATGTAAAAGATTTAGAAAAATAAAAATCCTCAAACAATTTACGTACAAACCCAAGTTTTCAACGAGCATAAAATAACATCTTTATATTAAACAACAAAGCAAAAAGCATCTGTATAGAAACTTTGAATAACGTAAAAATGCAATGACACTGGAACCTGGTACCTATATGGTACCTACCTATATAATATTCTTTACGTTGAAAATCTGCAGACTTAAAATTTAAATGGACAAGATAATTAATCTAGTACCTAATTTATTAAAATATTGAGAACACATTAAAAAAAAACAGAGTAAGTGTTATTTTTCAAAGGGATTTTATTATTTTACTTTAGGATTTTCAAAGACGATGTAAGAGCGAAAATTCTGAAACATTGCGTTATTTTATATATTATACATTTAAATTAGAGTCTTCAATTTATTTTATTCTTCTCTTTAATGTATATATAGCAGATACGGCTATGTGGGGGCAGCACCCTGACTCCTGACACTCGATTGGAATTGACTTCGATTCGATTTCATTCAGTGACTCAAAATTCCACCACAATCGAGTTAAAAAGTGCGCTAATGTATTGGATTCGAGAACTTGTCATTTGGTATTGTTAACGTGACATTAGCGTAATTTTTAACTCTATTTCGGTGGAATTTTAGACACAGTGGCCTTTATTCATAATAAAACCCCTAATGAAGACATAAACTCATATTGGTAAAAATGCATTTTAAGCCTATTGAAGGTTCGATAAAATTCTTTATTCATAATAGTTTACTATAGCTTCATTACCTAAAATATATTTACCGTGTCACAATGTTGCTAGTACATAGATAAAACGTGATTTTAACAAGTTTTGTCTCTGGAAAGTCATGGAACGATGGCCTAAAAAAAAAACAATCATTCGCGCGCGACCATGGCAACCATGGCGACCAGTTTAGTTTGTTTATATATTTATTTAATTAATTTAATCAAAGTAAAACTATGTTTGTTGCATGTGAAGTGATTTTGTTTTATGCAATACCTAAACATCAACGAAGATGGGTAGATTATGGATATTTGGAAATGAAATTTAGATTTGGAGGATATTCCTTGGAGCGTATGAATGAAAAGAAAGGGGGCTTTCAAATCGTGTAAGAAAAATACCCTGCCTTCTCTGAGAATGGAATTCAGGACCGGACTTTCCAGTTCACAGCGGCTTCAACAGAACCGTCTAAAACCCATTGTATTGAAGAATAATTAGGCAACATGCGTGCATAAGTATTTTTTGTTAAATCAGATTTAATAAAATTCATCATTGTATTTTTGAAGTGTTTTATTTCTCATGATTTATTCATGTGACGCTATATTCGTGTTTAGATAATGATGATATTGAAGAAAAAGATGTTTTGTTGAAATCAAGGTATGTAATTAAATACCACACGGAAAATATTAAATACTAGCTGACTTCAAACAAATCTATCCTACGGAGACCCTACATTTTCTGGAAAAAAGTAGCCTATGTGTTATTCCTTTATAAATAAATACATCCTCGAATGTTCTGTGAATGGTGAAGAATCACTTAAGACAAGTTTATTCTCTCAATATTATTACGCTGTCCGACCTAGCGCGCGTATATCCTTACTAAATAATAAAAGCGAAAGTAACTCTGTCTGTCTGTCTGTCTGTCTGTCTGTCTGTCTGTCTGTCTGTCTGTGGCGTTTTCACGTCTAAACCGCTGAACCGATTTTGATGAAATTTGGTATGTGGGTACCTTTAACCCCAAGGACGGACATAGGGTACTTTATTTTTTTTAAATCAACCCCTAAAGGGGTGAAATAGGGGATGAAAGTTTGTATGGGAATTTTGGAACCGCTTAATGGATTTTGATTAAATTTGGTATGAGGATACTTTTGACCCTAAGGACACAAATGGGGTACTTCATTTTTTTTTATCAACCCCTAAAGGGATGAAATAAGGGTTAATAGTTTGTATGGGGATTTTAGGTCCACTTAATGGATTTTTCTGAAATTTGGTATGGGATAGTGGACATCTTTGAGTTTAAAGACACAAATGGGCTAATTTTTAAAATTAACCCCTAATGAGCTGAAATAGGGGATGAAAGTTTGCATGAAGATTTTAGGTCCACTTAATGATTTTTTTAAATTTGGTATGGGATAGTGGATACATTTGGGTTTAAAGACACAAATGGGCTACTTTTTAAAATCAACCCCTGAAGGGATGAAATAGGGTTTGAAAATTTGTTTCTTTGTTTTTGGGCCGATCGACTTCAAAATCGTTATCTGGGTCGCCCCGTGGTTTCAAACGACAGAACGGCTGTCAGAACTGTCAAAAGGGGCCGCCATTTTGTTTTTCTTTGTTTTTTGGCCGATTGACTTCAAAATCGATATCTGAGTCACCCCGTGATTCCGAACGACAAAATCACTGTCAGAACTGTCAAAAGAGGCCGCCATTTTGTTTTTCTTTGTTTTTGGGCCGACTGACTTCAAAATCGATATCTGAGTCACCCCGTAGTTCCGAACGACAGAACCGCTGTCAGAACTATACAAAGTGGCCGCCATTTTGTTTTCCTTTGTTTTTGGGCCGACTGACTTTAAAATCGATATCTGAGTCACCCCGTGGTTCCGAACGACAGAACCGCTGTCAGAACTGTCAAAAGTGGCCGCCATTTTGTTTTTCTTTGTTTTTGGGCCGATTGACTTCAAAATCGATATCTGAGTCACCCCGTGGTTCCGAACGACAGAACCGCTGTCAGAACTGTCAAAAGTGGCCACCATTTTGTTTTTCTTTGTTTTTGGGCCGATTGACTTCAAAATCGATATCTGAGTCGCGCCGTGGTTCCAAACAACAGAACCGCTGTCAGAACTGTCAAAAGTGGCCGCCATTTTGTTTTTCTTTGTTTTTGGGCCGATTGACTTCAAAATCGATATCTGAGTCACCCCGTGGTTCCGAACGACAGAACCGCTGTCAGAACTGTCAAAAGGGGCCGCCATTTTGTTTTTCTTTGTTTTTGGGCCGACTGACTTCAAAATCGATATCTGAGTCACCCCGTGGTTCCGAACGACAGAACCGCTGTCAGAACTGTCAAAAGGGGCCGCCATTTTGTTTTTCTTTGTTTTTGGGCCGATTGACTTCAAAATCGATATCTGAGTCACCTCGTGGTTCCGAATGACCAAACCGCTGTCAGAACTGTCAAAAGTGGCCGCCATTTTGTTTTTCTTTGTTTTTGGGCCGATTGACTTCAAAATCGATATCTGAGTCACCCCGTAGTTCCGAACGACAGAACCGCTGTCAGAACTATACAAAGTGGCCGCCATTTTGTTTTCCTTTGTTTTTGGGCCGACTGACTTTAAAATCGATATCTGAGTCACCCCGTGGTTCCGAACGACAGAACCGCTGTCAGAACTGTCAAAAGTGGCCGCCATTTTGTTTTTCTTTGTTTTTGGGCCGATTGACTTCAAAATCGATATCTGAGTCACCCCGTGGTTCCGAACGACAGAACCGCTGTCAGAACTGTCAAAAGTGGCCACCATTTTGTTTTTCTTTGTTTTTGGGCCGATTGACTTCAAAATCGATATCTGAGTCGCGCCGTGGTTCCAAACAACAGAACCGCTGTCAGAACTGTCAAAAGTGGCCGCCATTTTGTTTTTCTTTGTTTTTGGGCCGATTGACTTCAAAATCGATATCTGAGTCACCCCGTGGTTCCGAACGACAGAACCGCTGTCAGAACTGTCAAAAGGGGCCGCCATTTTGTTTTTCTTTGTTTTTGGGCCGACTGACTTCAAAATCGATATCTGAGTCACCCCGTGGTTCCGAACGACAGAACCGCTGTCAGAACTGTCAAAAGGGGCCGCCATTTTGTTTTTCTTTGTTTTTGGGCCGATTGACTTCAAAATCGATATCTGAGTCACCTCGTGGTTCCGAATGACCAAACCGCTGTCAGAACTGTCAAAAGTGGCCGCCATTTTGTTTTTCTTTGTTTTTGGGCCGATTGACTTCAAAATAGATATCTGAGTCGCCCCGTGGTTCCAAACGACAGAACCGCTGTCAGAACTGTCAAAAGTGGCCGCCATTTTGTTTTTCTTTGTTATTGGGCCGACTGACTTCAAAATCGATATCTGAGTCACCCCGTGGTTCCGAACGACAGAACCGCTGTCAGAACTGTCAAAAGTGGCCGCCATTTTGTTTTTTTTTTTGTTTTTGGGCCGATTGACTTCAAAATCGATATCTGAGTCGCGCCGTGGTTCAAAACGACAGAACCGCTGTCAAAACTGTCAAAAGTGGCCGCCATTTTGTTTTTCTTTGTTTTTGGGCCGATTGACTTCAAAATCGATATCTGAGTCACCCCGTGGTTCCGAACGACAGAACCGCTCTCAGAACTGTCAAAAGTGGCCGCCATTTTGTTTTTCTTTGTTTTTGGGCCGATTGACTTCAAAATCGATATCTGAGTCGCGCCGTGGTTCAAAACGACAGAACCGCTGTCAAAACTGTCAAAAGTGGCCGCCATTTTGTTTTTCTTTGTTTTTGGGCCGATTGACTTCAAAATCGATATCTGAGTCGCCCCGTGGTTCCAAACGACAGAACCGCTGTCAGAACTGTCAAAAGTGGCCGCCATTTTGTTTTTCTTTGTTTTTGGGTCGACTGACTTCAAAATCGATATCTGGGTCGCCCCGTGGTTCCGAACGACAGAACCGCTGTCAGAACTGTCAAAAGTGGCCGCCATTTTGTTTTTTTTTGTTTTTGGGCCGATTGACTTCAAAATCGATATCTGAGTCACCCCGTGGTTCCGAACGACAGAACCGCTCTCAGAACTGTCAAAAGTGGCCGCCATTTTGTTTTTCTTTGTTTTTGGGCCGATTGACTTCAAAATCGATATCTGAGTCGCGCCGTGGTTCCAAACGA
Organism: Clanis bilineata; assembly: GCA_036417725.1. Lineage (NCBI taxonomy): Eukaryota > Metazoa > Arthropoda > Insecta > Lepidoptera > Sphingidae > Clanis > Clanis bilineata. The sequence continues at coordinate 8,884,980 of CM071158.1, forward strand.
CAGAACCGCTGTCAGAACTGTCAAAAGTGGCCGCCATTTTGTTTTTTTTTTGTTTTTGGGCCGATTGACTTCAAAATCAATATCTGAGTCGCGCCGTGGTTCAAAACGACAGAACCGCTGTCAAAACTGTCAAAAGTGGCCGCCATTTTGTTTTTCTTTGTTTTTGGGCCGATTGACTTCAAAATCGATATCTGAGTCGCCCCGTGGTTCCAAACGACAGAACCGCTGTCAGAACTGTCAAAAGTGGCCGCCATTTTGTTTTTCTTTGTTTTTGGGTCGACTGACTTCAAAATCGATATCTGGGTCGCCCCGTGGTTCCAAACGACAGAACCGCTGTCAGAACTGTCAAAAGTGGCCGCCATTTTGTTTTTCTTTGTTTTTGGGTCGATTGACTTCAAAATCGATATCTGAGTTGCCCCGTGGTTATAAGCGACAGAACCGCTGTCAAACCTGTGAAAAGCGGCCGCCATTTTGTTTTTCTTTGTTTTTGGGCCGATTGACTTCAAAATCGATATCTGGGTCGCCCATATTTAGACTAAAACGACAGGGCGGATCGACAAATCAAAAGGTTTTTCCGTTGGCCCTACAAAATACGCGTGCGGAGCCGCGGGCAAAAGCTAGTTTCAAATAAACTGAGCGACTTATGACCATGAGGTCATAACTTTTGCATCACATTTATTTGTCTTGTTGTCCTAGACATTTTTATTCTAGACTATAATCCATTTCTTTACCGAATTAAATTCGGATCCGTTCAACCATTCTGGTGTGAAAGAGTAACAAAACATCCATACAACCTCACAAACTATCGTGTTTATAACATTAATTGCATTTGATAGAAGTCTCTCTGAAGTCTAGAAGACTGCCTTGATGGCGTGGTGGTATTTCGGTACGACTACGGTTCTGAGGTCTCGGGTTCGATCCCCGGGTCTGGCAAAGTGATATTGGATTTTTCCGTATCAGCCCGGAGTCTGGAATTTGTGCCCGATATGGCGATAGGCTCCCCCCCTATCACATCTGGGACGGAACTAAGCTCGGCGAAATGTGGGTGTTCTAGTTCGCCAGTACGCCTCTGCCTACCCCTTCGGGGATACAGGCGTGAGCTTATTTTTTAATGTTTATGATAGAAGTCGCAGGCACCCTCAAATTAATCCCAACCAAAACTGGTGGAACGTCAAATACGAATCAGTTGATCGAAATCGGACATATTTTTTGCTATTGAAGCGTTAAAGTAGGGTGCCAGCTTCTATAAATTGCAGACATTTTATGGGAGATTTTGGGAACGTTTTAACGCTATTGAGCTATTATGAATAAAAAAATTTCGGAAACGTCCTACAGCGGTATTATAGCGTCCCCCTAAGTTATTATGAATAAAGGCCTAAATGAAATTGAATTGTAGTCAAATTCGACTCGAGAGTCAAGACTCAGCTTCCCGGAGTCGCGCCTACAATCTAGTGAGCATTCTATCAGTTAAAAGGAAAACATCAAATTTGCAAAGAAATGTATAATATAGCGTATAATTTGATATTTGCGGTAAATGTGTCGTTTAATTCAGCTGATTGCTGCGGTATGTAAACAAACTTAATTTAATTAAAATTGCGCTGTTTGAACGCAAACCACTCAGTCGTTTAAATTGCGACAACAACGCTGATAAGTAAATTCATTCGCGTTTTATACTGTCACATTGTCGTTATTTTCGTAACAGGCAACCAAATTAACCAACATTCATTTGATATCGGCGCCTATTATTGGCACGACAAGCATGTTGTGCAATGAGTATGAAGCAATCACAAAATACAGTTAATATTTTACACTTCATATTTTACTAATTTATATAGGACAGATATAATGAAGACATTAATATTATCTCTAATACTTGTTTTTTAGTTATACTATTATCACTTTGCCGAAGCAAAATGTTGTTTGTTAGGTACAAGTGTATCATGTACGGCATAGGTACCTATGTCTTAATCCTGAATACCGAAACACTTCAACCGTTTCTTGAACAATTCAGAAAAATCCAAATTTTCACATTAATGTATAAAGTAATTAAATAATTCGGAAGACGTCAAACAAAGCTTTAGCCCTTATTCACACGACAGCTTCTTCAACGCGCGTTAAAAAAGCTTTGTAATAGAATAAATGAATTCTAGTTTAGTTATTCACACGCCTGCGCTTTTAAAACGCGACGTTCTATTTTTGGGTGGCATGTAAAATAAACCTTATTAGAAACAAGGCAAGAATGATTTTCAAGCAATAATATGAACAGACATGTTGAGACGCTTTTTTAACACGCGATGAAAAAGCTCTCGTGCGAATGACACCCTACACAAAATACTTTTAAACTCGGGGATATAATGAAATGTGATGTACAGATCGCGTGAACGATTGTATGCTACATTTAAAATAATCGAGCGAGGTATAAACGCGAAAGCGCATTCTTAATCGTCGTTTATTATTGAGATATTTCCTCTGAAACTATACCCAAGAAAGTGCTCGATAACCTTTTTAATTACATTCGCACGTCAAGTACATGTTGACCTTAATGAGAGTGTTGTGCTGATGTATTTTCGTGGCGATAAAATCTTTTAATGTTGTACTAGTAGTTAGTCAAATATTAAGGGCGAATTAAATACATTTGTAAGGTTTTGTTTTTATGGGTTTACGTAAGATTTGATTGAATTTACTATATTGGATACCTATTAAAATATTAGCCCTGTAATATTATTGTCCCACTGCTGGGCACGGGCCTCCTCTACTAATGAGAGGGGTTAGCCCTTAGTCTCTCGCCCAATGCGGGTTGGTAGACTTCACATACCTTAAATTCCTGTAAAGAAATTCTTGGGTATGCAGGTTTCCTCACGATGTTTTGCTTTGCTTTTGTAGCAAGCGATGTTTCGCAATGAAAATACACTTCACATAGAAAAGTCAGAGGTGTATGCTCCATTTTGGGATTCGACAATCCATTCCCAACTGAGCTATCGCTGTTTATATGCTATGGATACCTATTAGTACTACGTAAATTGTACGGTGTTCTACTTATGTGTTATGTTGTTGACGAGATTTACTGTTTACAGTCTTCTTTTTACCTTGCACTGTCTAGACTGCTCTGCCGCACGCTTATCTGACTTCAGTGGCGTGCAGTCCATGTAGACAAATAGACACTGTTTACCCTGACAATTTGCTATTCACATAAATCATGGCCAAAAATTCGTGACCATAAACAAATTGTCAAAATATAAGTGCCCGGATTGTATTTTAATCGACATGAGAATGATGATGATCGTAATGGTTATGTAAGATTTAAAGAAAATCATTTTACAAGATTTTTGTCTATCCTGATCAGAATGTCTGTGCACGTCACGGTCTGACGTCAACATCTTCTCTGGTGAATGTAATGTTACGAATTTAAGCTATCAAATCTTATCGCTATAGAAACTCGAAAATGTAAAACGGTCCCAAACTAATGTTGACTAGGCCTTATTACCGCAGCAATATCAATACTATAGACGTAAAAAAAATGGACGAAGCGCTAAGCACATTGAAAGTGAAGCAGAGTTTTCGGCCATTCAATCTATCGACACATAATGCCGTGTTTGCGTAGGATACTTTTGTACAGGCGCGTTTGTGTGCGTGGCTTCTCTGTGGCGTCCGTTTAACAATAGGCGAGATGGTGTCCTTCTTTTTCTTTACGTCCGTAATCAAAATCTATTTTATTCGTCATAAAGTAAGCTAAAACCGCTGAACTGGAGCAGAAGTGTACCTATTACCTGCGATAACCGCACCATCGAGCATTAGGTAACTTCTGGATAAGGTAATGATAATAATATTTATTTCTTTCTACCTGCCCTTATCCCACCTTAATTTGGGGTCGGCGCAACACACTTTTTCAAGCATGTCGCAGAAAGGATTTGGCAAAGTTTTTACGACCGGCTGCCTGCCTGACGTCAACCCCCTCTGTCAAAAAATTCGCTTTGCCGGACCTTAGAATCGAACCCACTAACTACCTCCCGGTTCACAGCCAAAATGTGCTGCCTAGACCAAGGAGGCGACGAGACCAAAGTAATAATAATAACACTAAGGCTTGGCTACGTTTCGGTAACCTTTATGGGGAGACCGAGGGTTTTGTCTTTGCAATTATGGATGAAGTTATCAAGACGAACAACTATAGGAAATAACATCATGAAGGACGGCACGGTCGACATTTGTTGAGCATGCCACCGTCCCGGAGAATCTATCAGGCATGTTATTTCCGGTTGTTCGTATCTTGCTAACGGCGAGTATTTGCATAGGCATAACCTTGTAGCCAAGATCCTACACCAGCAACTTGCTCTTCGATATTGCCTTGTGGCTTCTGAGGTGCCTTATTATCAATATGTCCCTCAACCAGTTCTCGAAAATAGTCATGCAACGCTCTATTGGAATCGACCTGTTATCACGGACAGGACTATTGTGGCCAATAAGCCTGATATTGTGGTAGTAGATCGATTGACGCGCCGGGCGATGCTTGTTGACGTCACGATTCCACATGATGAGAGCCTTGTGTAAGCCGAAAAAGACAAAATGTCGAAATATTTAGACCTGGCACATGAGGTTACTCGCATGTGGGATGTGGATTCAACAATCATTGTTCCGATAATCATTTCTGCCCATGGTTTGATACCACTGAGCCTCGACCAACACCTCAAGGGGCTCTCGGTTGGTGTTTGGGTCAAGAGCCAGATGCAGAAGGCAGTATTACTGGATACGGCACGAATTGTGAGGAGGTTCCTCACTCTGGGGTCCTAACCGCCGGTGACTTGGGTCCTGAGCCTCGCAATCGGAGGGAAATATTTTTATATTTTTAAATGTATTTTTTTTATAACAGTATATTTAAAAATGTAAAAAAAACTTTTAAAATAAAGAGTACTGAACATAACACTAAATAAGATAATTATAATAACACTAGTCTTTCCCGACAACAAAGTAAATCAAGTAAATAGCAATCGAAAATTATTTAAGATTTTCCTCTCTGGTACTCGCTCTCTAGGGGAAACAAAAACATTTTTACAATCATACCTCTAAAACACTGTTCAGTCCTCACCACATCTCTATCAACGCCTCTGTTCAAGCGGCCCGACATCTCATTTTAGGAAACCAATCGGCTAAAAGCCTGAAGTCTGTACCTACCTTACAAACGCCTTACCCGTGACGCCGAAAAATCCTTTCTTTTATATTGGCATAACGTGATTACAACCCTCGACGAAAATAAGGCGTGAAAAATTTTATTGTAATGGTTAGCATAAGATCAAATGAGTCCCTCAGTGGTCAATGACCCAATGACCACAAGCAGAAGAGCCATGGACGGGTTACAGACCATAAAGAAATGTGGGTTGGGATTTAAGATTTTGGAACTGGATTGGGGAATGGGATATATGTAGTATGACCCAAAAAGCGTTGACTTGGTGTCTTGGAGGAGGATATGAGAATGGTCTTAAAGCGCGTACACGCCTGCGAAAGAAGGCGAAAGAATCTATACCTGTTGCGTTCACACAAATAAACTTTCGCTGTTGTGTGAATGAAACAGGCATGATTTGTTCGCCTTTGTTCGACCCGGTGTGTACGCGCCATTACTGTGGGGAGTCTCGGGAGTCCCGAGTCGGGACCGTGTGAGGTGGAGACGTTTAAGTAGGAAGGCGAACCCTGGCATAGGGCCGGAATAACGTCAGGCAGAAAGAAAGAACATTATATACACAAACAATCATCATAACGAATGGGAATTTTATAAAAATAAAATATCGAAGATTCCGGTTTGCATGAAATGAATACTGGTATTTTTAAACCCCTAATTTCGTTAGAAATCCCGGTATTTTCAGGATCAGGGATCCCGGTTTGCAACCCTTAATATGTTATATTATAAAAAGTGTTTAAATGTATGTAAATAAATAAATATCCCTGTTCATAAGAACCCCACAAAAACGGTATTATCTACAAACCTGTAACTGCCATGAGTGGAATTGGAGCCTCCAGACATTCCCTTACCGTATAAACGTAAAACCAGTATGTACATTGATTTTATGTAGGACAGCGGTAATAGCAAAATGGGGGCAGTGACGTGCACAGACATTTCGATAAAGGTAGACAAAAACTATTCAAAAATTATTTTTTTCAACTCTTACATCATCATTACTGTCATCATCATTTCAAATTAAAATTTAAGCGGGGCGCTGTTATTTTCAATGTTAGTTCTTGGTCATGATTTTTTGGGTTCTGATTTATGTTAATAGCAAATTGTCAGGGTAGACAATGTCTCTTTGTCTATATGGACTGCACACCGCTGAAGAGGGGGACGAGTGGTCCATCTTATCTGATCTGGCTGCTTTCAAAAGGCTCTGAAATCGTTCCCTGAATATCTTATATAAAAATCAAGACTGAGAATATAAGTAAAGTTGTTGAAATTTGTATAGTACTTTGTTTGTAATGTACATTTCTCCAAAATATGTATCATAATGAAAAACCACGTTAATAACGTAACACCATATTTTTATTCAATAGTTTTTCTTTTTTTTTAACATATAAAGGAAGGAAGTTATAATCATAGATAATATTTGAGTAGATGTGTCACAGAGAAGAAAGGAGTTTCAACAAAAGTTACAATATTTTTTATGAGTTTTAAAGCATCTGATAAGAATTACTGCCGACGGAGAGTCTGGCATTATCGGTTGATTGATTATTAATTTTTAATATTTTCTAAAACATACGTACAAATCAGCACTAAGAATTTAAAAAAGTAGGTTTCAATCTTACATTTACATGTTTTAAAAATTCGGCTCAAATTTGTTCGTGGATGTTGCCCTAGGTCTGAGGAAAATACACGGGGTGTATAATGCAGGTACAAGATATACATTGTTATTAATTAAGCGGAGTACAATAATCCTTTTCATCTGTCAGGTGGATAACGTAAACAAGGGTTCCAGATATTTAAATTAATGTTTCCTTGTAGCCCGCATAACAACCGATCCCATTAAATAATACAAAATTCGAGGCAAATTCGAAAACTTTGAAATTTCCATTTAGACGGGTAGACCCGTAATTGTGAGAGCAATTTAATAACTTATAAAAGTTATATTTTGCTTGCCTTGGTAACGTAGTTGTATGACGGTACATCTACCGAAGTCCCAAGTTCAATCGCCGGGTTCGGCAGAGATATTGGGTTTAATCTGCTTAATATCAGCTCGTAGGTTGTAATATGTGCGCGAAATGGCGATACTGCCGTCCTCAAGCTAAATGCCGTTAAGTGAATAATTCTGAGATGTCTCCAAAAACGTGGAAAATATTATCCTTAGAGGTTTATTAGACTGTGGGTTTTATATTTAATAGATTTAATAACTTGTTTACTTTAAGAATTAATTTAAGATTTAAACCTAAGGGCGACTTGCAGCGCTATTACTTATCTAGAGTTACACCTTATATCGATTTATCCTACAGCTCATTCCTATCTTAAAATATTTTTTTGGGATAAATAGAGATTTATCGTGGAGATGCAAGTGGTCCTAAGTCTATGAAATCTCTAAGGACCATATTTTCCACGTTGGAGACATCTCAAAATTGAGGTTATTCACTTAACGGCACTTTAGGTTGAGAACGCCAGGATAGGTGCGCCCTCTTTCCCATAACGAGACGAAGATAAGGTTGACCATGCCCACTCCTCCGGGGATAATAGGTGAGTATGAATGTACATATAATTGTCGCCTCATTGGTCTAGTGGCAGCATGTATGGGCTGTGGACCGGAAGGTCCTGGGTTCGATTGCCAGGTCGGGCAAAGTAAATTTTCTAATTGAATTGGCCCGGGGCTGGATCTCTCATAGGGGTTGACGTCAGGCAGGCGGCCGGTCGTAAAAACCAAATCCTCTTTGCAACATGCTTGAAAAAGTGTGTTGTGCCGACCCCACATTAAGGTGGGATAAGGGCAGGTAGAAAGAAAGATGAATCTACATATAATTATGTAAAAGAAATATTCTGACTCAATTTTTAAGTGTTCGTGTTTCACTATCGTTATTTGACGAAGGTAAAAGGTTGAGTACCCGCGTGTAAATCATAAACTAACGCGGGGGATTTATATTCCGCCCGAGGAAATCAAATTTTATACGCAGCTAACATTATTTGTTATCCTTTTTGCAAACATTTCTTCAACTTTGGAACATTCGTGTCTAGAACATCGACGATTCAATATTATTTTTGATCGACACATCATTCGCAATATAGTTTAGCATTACTAGTCTAGTTGGTCTAAATTCTAAAAGGAAAGATCTGCTTTCCGGATAAAACTTTATAATATCCAAGTCATATTGCAATAGCGAGTTAGATGAAATTGTACCATTGAAGTTCTACTAAACTATGAAAGTTGTAATATCCAAAGCTTTTAACAGCAAATAAAAATTAATAATAGGCCTATAAAATAAAATATTTTCTACGCGAAAGCCTAAAAACATCTGCGCCCTATAGACTAGGTATTTATATTTTATACCCACGTAGTTAAGGTTATTAGAGATTTGATAAAGATAATTCACTAAGGCTCAATTGCACCACTATTATTAACCTAGAGTTAGTCCTAACCGCAAGCTAAATTGACAGAAAATGTATGAATGACATATAACTTAACTTGCGGTTAGGACTAACTCTAGGTTAATAATAGTGGTGCAATTGAGCCTTAATATTTTAACTAACTTTGTCCGTCCTTCAAATGACAAGCGTATAATATAAGAACTTAATATTTATGATGATCGTAGCTCTCATTGGATAGTTCAGAATAATGTAATTTATAAAACGGAGTACGACCAAATATTTAGCTTGATGTCAAAGGCACAACCTTTTACGGGGCAATCGTTTAGTAAAACTATATTTCACTGAGAAGCATGCAGATGTACCTATATAACTATGTACGTACGTTTTCATACTCGTAAATTCTAATAAATGGATCTGAACATCATATCTCGTCTTCTCAGTTTCTCGACTTTCTAAAGTGAAATATTTGATTGCATGTTTCATATTTAGTTTTTTCTTCAGTGCGTGCAGTGAAGCTTGGAGATGTTATGAATTGGTTATATAATAAATTATTACTGATACTAGATATTATAATGAACGTAAAGTACGAGAGGCCTAACCCCTCCCATTAGTAAAGGAGGACTGTGCCTAGCAATTGAACAGTAGTATTTATTACTGGGCTGATATTATTTATCTATTAAAAGCGATATGTGAATTGTTATCTTTATATTTTAAAAATAACTTCAAACAAATTTACAGCTTGACAGCCTCCGTGGGGCAGCGGACGAGTTGCCGGCTGTGAAGCGAGAGGCGGCGGGTTCGATCCCCGCACCGAGACAAATGTTTGTATGGCCTACAGATATTTGTTTCGGGTCTGGGTGTTGTGAGACCGAAAGTCTCTCGTAGCTCCTGATACCCACGATACAAGACTCGATCTTAGTGTGGGGTTGGGACTATGTATGTGACTGTTGGGTGTTATTTATTTATTATTTATTATTATTTTTAACATGTTGCAGAAAAGGTTCGACTTAGATTTTTCTACGGATTGCCAGCCTGAAGTCAACCCCTGGAAATCGTGTTAACACCTCTCGGTCACACATTACACTGGCACTAAACCAGTAACTTATACACCATACTAATTTATTTGACGTTTGATTTCATTTTTTGCATGGAACCTTGCTTTATAACCCTATAGCTATAGTTAGTAATAACATAACATAACATAAGCTCACGCCTGTATCACACAGAGGCGCACTAGCGAACTAGTACACCCTCGTTTCGCCAAGCTTACGCCCGAATGGTCAAACGTTACTTAACTTTAACGGCTTCTTACATTGATTTTCGCCATACAAATTTGACAGATAAAGCGGCCTTAAACGACATAAGGCGACCTTAAGTGTATGAACATTCGGCGGTTAGTTCTGTCCCAGATGTGATAGGGGACGAGCCTATCGCCATATCGGGCACAAATTCCAGACTCCGGGCTGATATGGAATAATCCAATATCACTTTGCCCGACCTGGGGATCGAACCCGAGACCTCAGGATGGTAGTCGTACCGAAATACCACTACGCTACCGAGGCAGTTAGTAATATATAATCTCTTTGCCCGTAACGCAGTAGGCAAGTATACGTTTGTGAAACGACGGTTTGCGGGTTCGACTCGCGTACTTTGTGGGTCGGCCGTCGCAACGGATGTAATTTGAATGTTGTAAAATCTAATCTCTCGTGGTTTCTGATACGACACAAGATACCAGTGGTATTATGATTAATATAAATGATATCATGGGGCCCTAAAACAGCAGGATTTCCATTCAAATGAGCGCGCACCGAGCTTAATTCGAATACGTAATCGAAATTTATTCGTGCTACGGGATCTGCAAAGCAAACAAGCTATGCCCGATTTATTTGGATGAGAATAAGGCTTTACATTATAAAATAATTTGATATATCTTACTATAGTGAATTTTGGTTGGCGGGGGGTTGAATAACCGAGTAACAAAATTGTTTAATTTAATACAATAGAGGTAAACATTAAACAATTAACTTGTAGAATTCAAAATTGTTTGCAATAATTTGCGAATATTGACCACTATATTATGTTTGCTCTATTGTTTGTATTCTATGTGATATAGTCTAAATTACGTGGGACTACGTGGGACTTAGACTAGGCTGACTGCCTCCGTGGTGTGGTTGTATTTCGGCACGACTAACGCCCTGAGGTCTTGGGTTCGATCCCCGGGTCCGGCAAAGTGATATTGGATTTCTCCATATTAGCTCGGAGTCTGGAATTTGTGCTGATATGGCGATAGGCTCGCCCCCTATCACTTCTGGGACGGAACTAAGCTCGGCGAAATGTGGGTGTACTAGTTCGCTAGTGCACCTCTGCCTGCCTCTTCGTGGATACAGGCGTAAGCTTATGTTATGTTATGTAGTCTAAATGAATAGTCGCTGGTCTGTAGTAGTCATTGAGAGACCGACTGGAGATAATTATTGATGCTGGCTGATTGCTGTATTATTGAAATCGAGAATCTAGCACAAAACTATACAATGTGCATGTTTCCTAATTACCTATTGATTGTACAGTTTATGAACACATATGTAAAACTAGTGGGATAAGGGGACGTAGAAGACTATGAGATAACCTATAATGGTTGGGAGACCATGGTAGTATTGTGATGTTTATGGACGGCGGTGATCACTTAACATCAGGTGACCCACTTGCTCGTTTGCACCTCTTCTATAAAAAATACCAGGGTGTCTAGCCGCGCGATTTCAAACGCTCGTCATATTTTGCAATCTGAACGTAGTCTAATGGTTATGTATGTTTAAGAATGATTTTTAAAATAAAGGTACTTTATAATAAAGTATCTTTCTTTTTTTCTTTCTACCTGCCCTTATACCATCTTAATGTGGGGGTGGCGCAACACACTTTTTCAAGCATGTTGCATAATGGATTTGGCTTAGTTTTTACGACCGGCTACCTCCCTGACTTCAACCCCCTCTGAGGGATCCAATTCCGGGCAAATTAAATAAAAAAACTAGCTTTGCCCGACCTGGGAATCGAACCCATGACCTCCCGGAACACAGACCATATATGCTGCCACTAGACCAAGGAGGCGACTAGTAACGAGTATAATAAAGTATAATAAACAAATTTAATTTTATTATAAATATATTAGTAAAATTATATTTGCGTGTCATATGAAATCTTACAATACTTACAAACTAGATATTGTCATTGCGTATTCAAGAATATATAATACATTTTAAGAAACATTCACAACATCAGAGGTCGAAACAATTTTATAGTCCAAAAAGTCTGATTTTGCTGACTCAGATAAAAAAAAACAGACTTTATCTAACCATTACGGAACGAAACCCGAGTAATATGGTAAAGGTTATTCACATAAAATTTAAATCGCTAAATAATCATAAGTTTAAAAACTTCAAATCCGATGGTAACCAAATTTATATGGAACCATCCTATGGAACACAAAAAGAATTTTGAAAATCGGTCCACATTTGTCGGATATATCGTGTAACATGCAGACGAATTGAGGACCTTCTCCTTTTTGGTAGTCGATCGAAAAAAGAGGTCACCAAGTACCTAAGCTATAGTAGCTTTGTATACATCGACGGACGAGCGTGGGGTTATACATCCAAAATATTAATGTATGACTAAAAAATGTCAAAGTCAAGCTAAGATTTTAACTTTGGCTTGCATACATAGTGTATGGACTGAGTTCGCCAAAAAAACGGTCATCAGGCATGCTTGGTGACAACAATAAGGTTGGCAACCCCTGCAATAGACACCATATTTTTTTATGTAGATCTAATCAATCAACTAAAAAAAACTGACAAAACTGACCATTTTCGGAAAAACTGACTGACTGACCAATGTACAAAAATCTGACCAGTTTCGACCCCTGTAACATGTTAGTGCATATATAACATAATATCGACAGTGAAATAATATTAATACACCAACTAAATATAAATAGGCACGAAATTGTCATTACTTCACAACCAATAAAAATGTCTAGTTTATAACAAATTCAACCTCAATAATGGACGAATATAATTTTCATTTCAACAACTGTTATACAATAATCACAAGTTTAAACTGAACGGACCCACGTCAAATCCGATCGTGACCAAATTTATATGGGACCACTCTTGAAATAAGCTCTGTCGAACACAAAAAGAATTTTAAAAATCGGTCCACATTCGGTGGAGATATCGAGTAACATACATAAAACACAGTTTTGAAGTGGCAGAGCCATGCTGTAGACAGTAAAGTCTATAGCACGAATGGGCCGGCTCGACCGGTTAGATACCACTGTCGCACCGAAAACCGACGTAAGTGGCAGCTTGCTGTCACGTTTCGTTCGGTAAATGAGATTTCCGGTGGCCTATTTCCCCACTCCCTTTCCCAATCCCCTTCCCTCCCCTTCCATTCCCTCCTTTTAGGTTGGCAACTCACCCATGATTCTTTGTGTCTTGGGTGTCTATGGGCGGTGGAGATCACTTACCATCAGGTGACCCATCTGCTCGTTTGCCAATCTCTGCTATAAAAAAAAACGGACGAATTGAGGACCTTCTCCTTTTTGGAGATCGGTCAAAAATAAACAAAAATTGTGCGATATATTACAAAATAATTATTGTTAAGAATGTTTAGTAGTGCAGTACGATAAATTATACACTTCCGTAATCTCCGCATACATATTTTGGTAATATGTACTAGTTAGTACAGACTTGTCCACATGTCACAAGTTTAGGTTATGTTCCTCAATTTGGTATTTATTGAATGACCGATAGTTGGACAGTTGATACTGAGATAGAAGGAGTAATTTTGACAATCTAATTCGATCGAGCTCGATACGAATCTATGAGATTTATGTGGAATTTTAACGAAATGTCATCTGTAGCTCGATGACGAGATTTTGTCATTTTTCTCTAGCAACTACTGTACGGCGTCTGAGAGAATGCACATTTAACAGTTTATTATCGAATGTTCGATGTAACTTTGAAGCGGCGAACACATTATGACGAAAATATTTTAATCGCACTTAATAAAACCAAAAATTATATAATTATATCAATTTACAATAAATGTAGACGTTTAAGTCTAAAACTATTGGTTAATTATTAAGATGCGCTTTTTTTCGTGCTTTTTTCAAATACCTACTCCGCTGTTGCAAGGTTACGTCAACAGCCCATTCATTCTAGTCATGTCAATCTATTGTCAAATGTGCATTCTCTCAGCGGCCGGACTGTACGTACAATAATTTGGTTAAGGCGTTTGGGTGTTTATCATATATTATACTGTACGCAGTGAGCTCGATACGAAATCCACTCTCAAAAATATTCCTACTCGAACCAGGAAACATATTATATAGCATAGCAACTTGTCGAAGCGCAATACTTCACTGTCCTGTCGATAACTTGCCCAATGATTTTCCCATACACCTTACTCAAAGTTGACCCAAAACACTTTCGGTATCCCGGGTTGTCGAAGGCACTCCCTCCAACTGTCCGCATACGCCGATTTCTCGTCGATTATCGCCTTGCCAAGTATTTCTTTCTTCGCCATTTTCGTCTTACATCCCAAACTGATGTAAATGCTGACTGTATTCAAGCTCCCTTTGAAAACCGTTAGTTTCACGGTCGACGATTTCGGATCCCATCTTGCGGATATCGTGGGAACGAATCTGTCGCTTTTCCAGAAACACTCAGCTTTATTCGCCTCTAATATCGTTGCTTTTAGGTACAGCGGCGCTGAAAATGAACATTAATTAATTTAAAAGATTATTAACACTTACGTTACAAATGTAGTATTTGCGTTCAACGTATTTTATCGCCTCGTTTTTCATTTGTTAAATGTTTAACTAACACGTTTTATATATAAAGATGTAACATTAATGTTTACATACAAAGTTTTGTAAAGCAACAGTGAAATAATTCCTAAACACAAATTCATTTTTAATAACAAGGCCAAACAAAAGTCCTATTGCCTGCGACATTAAAGGCTTCGCGACGATTTTTCCGGTAATGGAGAAAGACCTCGTGATAAATGAATACAAATATAAATCACGCTGACGAATAAACTCAATTATTTTTTATAGAACCATTCCAAATAATTTACGTACAGAACATTAGTTACATCGCAGCCATTAGAGTAAAGAATAAGTCACCAACATTAGGAGTTTTGAGGACAAAGTATGGTGAAACAGTCGCAGTTAACTCCGAAGATTGATGGCCTATTATGAAAAGCCCTTGAGTTTATTTTGGGAGTTGATTCGCCACAGAGAAACTACATTTTGTTACAAGGTACTAGCTATATATTTTACTATAGTTAACAACAGAGGCCTGCTCGACACATTGGGCGAGAGCACTCACCCGTCACTGACATATATGAAGCATAATATCTTGTACGGGCTGATACGGTGTCCAGTACAGTCCTCAGTTGATAGGTATTGATATGACAGAAATGATAGTCCGAGATGGAGAATATTGATATATTGTAAACTGTTTTAAATTATAGATCATAGTACAATTATAAAATTTAGCACGCACGACCTAACACCGTCGATTTGATTTGCGAACTGTTTTATGTTAATTGTAACGGCTAACCATCTACTAATCAGTAAAAATATAATTGCCGAACTCCAAAAAAAAAAACGGAAAGATATTTTTATCCAGTAATCCTGTTTTATTATCTTGTGATTATTTGGCTGGTCCTCTGATTTTATTTGGGTGTTCTAATTCGCTAGTTGGCCTCTACCTACTCCTTCAGGGATACAGCCGTGGGCTTATGGTGTTTTTGTTCTGATTTTAGACCTATTTTATTCGAATATTTTCAGATTACGTCAGGCAACTCTTCCTCTACACTCTCGATCAGTAATTCTTGCCATGTCTCGCCCAATGTGTAGAGTAGGTACCACACTGTTCTTGTAACACATATAATTATCTATTACATAGTTGTTTGCAGATATGTTGCAATGCTGGGTGGGTACATTTAACAACTCTCTCCTCCTTAACAAGCATGGCGTGGGAGTTTCATTACAATACTTCGATATACATGCATATTGCATTTAGTTTCAAAGCTAGTTGCGGCTAACACGAAGTATGTACTAATATAAATTCCTAGAGCATTATAGTCAAAGTAATAATAGTTGCTGCTACTGCCTCCGTGGCGTGGTGGTATTTCGGTACGACAATGGTTCTGAGGTCTCAGTTTCGATCCCCGGGTCGGGCAAAGTGATATTGGATTTTTCCATATCAGCCCGGAGTCGGGAATTTGTGCCCGATATGGCGATAGGCTCGCCCCCTATCACATCTGGGACGGAACTAAGCTCGGCGAAATGTGGGTGTCCTAGTTCGCTAGTACGCCTCTGCCTACCCCTTCGGGGATACAGGCGTGAGCTTATGAGCTTATTTTATGATATTAAAATAGGAATGTGCCCTGTAAATCGTTGCAATTTTGATATCCCCATGCTTAATAATTGAAAAACACAAATAAAGTTCAATTTTAAGTTTTTAAACGTTACCAGTGCGTTTTAAATCGCTCTTCGTATATGTGGAATTGTTATTGGTACCAACTTTATGAAACATCTGGTATAAGGTGACAAAACATTCACTAACTAAAATGCTTATAATGGCAATAAAGATGTTCACGAATACGTAAACGCATAAACAGCTTGTCTAATGATGGTACATAAACATTGTAACGTTTTCGAAGCGATTCATCATAACGACAGTGGAACAACACTCATACCTAATTTAGATAAAATTTATATTGCCTTTTAAGAAGATAAGTCACGTAATGGCATGAATATTGCACTCACAAAATGAGGAGGAATTGTACTGGTTTATTTAACAAACTAAGTTATTTCAAGTTTAAATTATGTATTTCTGTTAAGTGCACGCCTTGATAAGTGTACAAGGGCCTGTAAATTATACTAATATTATAAACGCAAAAGTTTGTGAGTATCTGTGTGTGTGTGTGTGTGTGTGTGTGTGTATGTTTGTTACTCTTTCACGCAAAAACTAATGGATGAATTTTATGAAACATTAGTTATATCGATTAAACATGAGAATAACACAGCTACTTTTTATCCCGAAAAATAAATTTCCACGCAAACAGAATCGCGGGCAACAGATAATAAAAAATATATTCGTATGACTACAGTGAAATGCCATTTTATGTCTATCATAGTAATGACATAAATTATACAATATACACTACACACATAGCAACGCGTGTATGACCTAATGCATACAAATATCAGAGGCCAAAATGTTCCTGGTGATACATCAGTGCCCAAAGTAAAAATATGGCCACCCAAAGCTAATATATCTCAAAAACCCGAGTAAGGTATTTGTCACAGACTAGATAGCTACTGTCATTTGCTCTACCCCATGTAAAATACATCTTATACATTCTAACTACACTCTTATGGACGATATCCATTATAGAGGTAAAGTACATCCCAGGCCCCTGATTGACAACGTAGTCGACCTGTCGTAAAATCAATAAACCATACTTTAGTCTTCTTTCTACCTGCTCTTATCCCACCTTAATGTGAGGTCGGCGCAACACACTTTATCAAGCATGTTGCAGAAAGGATTTAGCTCAGTTTTTACGACCGGCTGCCTGCCTGACGTCAACCCCCTATGAGGGATCCAGTCCCGGACAAATTAAATTAGAAAATTCGCTTTGCCCGACCGACCGACCGACCGAATTGGGAATCGAACCCCGGACTTCCTAGTGCATAGCCCGCATATGCTGCCACTACACCAAAGAGGCAATGCAATAAACCATACTTTATTGCAACATTAAAATATGTGCCGACGCCAAATAAAGGGTAGAAATTGTGATGACATCAATCGTGACGCGCATTTTATCGACACCATTATTGTTTAATCTGTATGAAGAGAACAAGGGTATCGAAATATTTAAACACTATCGCAAGCGATAACAATAAATTGCAAAGATAAAATGGGCTTATCAAAACATGCAATGTTGAATATTGTGTACGGTAACTAAGGGCAAAATGCATGTAAACGAACCTTAGTTTAGACCAAGGCTGACATCTATAGAGCGAACTTCGACTAAGTCTGAGCCAAAGAAACTAACAGAGTGATAATTTGGAATTTTTTAATCGAATTTTGACTTAGTCCGAGCCATTTTTTACAAGAAAAACAGACTGATAGACAGACTAAGCAAAGATTTTCTTGTAAAAAATGACTCTGACTAAGTCAAAGTTCGATTTAGAAATTCCAAATCCTCACTAAGTTCGTTTCTTTCACTTAGACTTAGCTCAAGTTCGCTCTATAGATCTCAGCCTTAGTGTAGATTTGATTTTCTCTCCTAAGTATATTATGTGACAATGTGAAATCTACCAGCAAAAAATTGCAGTTTCCTACACAAATTCAATCTAACCACAGATGTGGAAATCTTACACATTCCAAGCTGAATCATCTAACATTAAGTGATCACCGCCCATAGCAGCTGGCTCCTCCTTGTTTTGTGTCCACGTTCCACGCATTTTACAAAAGAGTTTTAATATTTTGCACCTCGTTAAATGCACGTGAGTTGCTTCATATCATTTAGATTGTCGTTTCTCATCCTTGTAGTTCTGGTAAATAAGTTAATAACTACGACAGAGAACTAGTTTACAGGCATCTTATCACATTTTCATAAGTTCTCTGAATTTGCAATGTAGTTAGCATCCCCGCGTGAAGTTTACAACTGAATGAATGTTTGATGTAACTCCAGAAATTAAGGCCCTTCCCTGCCAGAACTGTCTTAAATCAAGCATGGATGCACAAACGGCGTCATTAGATAACGTGGTAACTAACCTGTTTTATAATAATCACAAGTTTAAAAACTTATCGGGACTGATTTCGAACCCCATCGTAACCAAATTTATATGGGATCGCCCTTGAAATGAGCTCTATCGAACACAAAAAGAATTTTGAAAATCGATCCACATTTGGCGGAGATATCGCGTAACATACATAACAAAATACAGACGAATTGAGAACCTTCTCCTTTTTGGAAGTCGGTCGACAAATAGTTATCTATAAGAAGTTTGCCATGTTTCAAGTTCAACAATGTTTTGTTAAGTCCTATAGAATTCACGGCCTTATGAAAAAGCACAAAAAAGTTAATATCTAACCTAACTCAAAGCTAGAACAACCAACTGCCAAACCCAAGTCACGGTGCGTTTGCTCGGAGAGTTTTTGCAACTCCGTCATCCGTAGGTAAGAAAGGCTTGTAGGTTAGCTAGGATAGGGCCTTATAGACCACAGCGTGATTTTACTTATCCACATTTCCAGTCAAATCCACTATAAACTTCCTATTTTATTTTCCCGTCAATTCCGTTCGTTCCTTTTCCTACAAATCACAACGCTTTAACTAAGCCCTATCCTTATTATTGTGTCCATACCTGCCTGCTTGTTTTTAAATTGATAGTGTTATAACATGATTATTATATAAATGTACCTAGACGTTGTTATGACCTGTCATAAGTGCATTTGATATGCCTACGTGATCAATAAACATTTTTATTACTATTTTTTTATTTATTTTTATATCACATCAGGTCTTGACAAAATTTGTGTGGGATGACCCAAAAACAAACAACTAAAAGATAATTTACATTTCGAAATATCACGTTAACATGAATCGACCCAAAAAATAACCGACTGAAAGGCAGTTGAAAACATATGAACGTTCAGTCAGGTTGTTGTATTATACAATCTGACTGGATAGCTCATTAAAATTTAGATTTATAAATGCCCCCACTCCATTTTCTCCCCCCAAACCTTCCTTAGGTCGGCAACGCATTCATAACTGTTTTAGACAGCCTCCGTGGCGCAGTGGGCGAGTAGCCGACTGTGAAGCGAGAGATGGCGGGTTCGATTCCCGCATTGAGACAAATGTTTGTGTGGCCCACAGATATTTGTTTCTAGTCTGGATGTTGTGAGACCGAAAGTCTTTCATAGTCTCTGACACCCACGATACAGGTTATACCTAGTGTAGGGTCAGGACTAGGTGTGTGACTGTTGGGTGTATTTATTTAATGGGTATCCGTCGTCGATGGAGGTCTCGTACCCAACAGGTGACCCTTGTTAATATGTTCATATCTACTAATATAAGATCTATACCTTTATACTGTTCATGTTCCTGCATAGTCTGCACACTGCACCTCAGCCTGTTGACAGTGAGCTGCACCACATCATTCAGGCCGTCCTCGCTCGCCGTGTACAGTAGAGTTATCTCTAGTTGACCCTTTCTGTTCTCCCTCTGGTGACAAATGTAACATAGAATAATCACAAGTTTAAAAACTTAACGGATCGACATCAAAATTAACTGATCGTGACCAAATTTATATAGGACCACCATTGAAATAATAAGCTCATCCATCACAAAAAAAATCTTATAAGTCCATTTTTGGAGGAGACATCGCGTTACATAAAAAATAAATACGGACAAATTGGGGACCTTTTTTTAAGTCTGTCGAAAACTTCTTGTCCTCTATTGGGTAGTTGTTGTATTCAACTACGCCACAGAGGCGGTCTAAATTATTAAACAGTAGTCAATCATAACTATCACATCACGGGACGGAAATTACGTCGGAGATTGGTGTGACCAGAACACGATAAACTTTTCCTTCGGAATATATGTAGATATGGATATAATATAACATATGTTTTGTCATAAAATCTTAATACCAATTGTATAATGTATGTAATAATTTTAATCTTGTAGTACATTTGTACTGTATAGTTTGTACTTTGTACTAGGAAGTTTACAACAGTAAAAAAAACAATACAAATATTCGTGTCATGCGGGAATCGAACCCGTGGCCTCCGATTGCATAATCAATTACGAAGGTCGTTCACGAAGATGGATTTAAAAATAATACCCGAGTCATGCACGAATTAATTATTACGCGGAGCTATGTTTTAGTGAACCGGTTTTCAATCGACATTGGCAGAATATGTAGACGGCAAATGAAATCCATAGTAACAAGTTTCCAACAAAACATTCTTACATACAGTACAACGCCATGTGGGAAATACCAAAAACTTAATCTGCTAAGGAAAATCGTTGTTAGCAAACGCTACAATGTTTTTTTGCTAAGACTTGTTGAGACATGTACCTATTTTCCATGTACCTATTGTCCATGTACCTATTTTCGTTTGTTATGATCACTGATTTATAATACACTATTAACAAATTTTGTAATCTCATTATTCATCGAAATTATGAGTCTTTTAGCGGGTTCACAATTCGGAATTTGTAACTAACTAATAACATACATAATTAGAACATATTTGCGTTCGGTAATGTGCACACATCAATCAATACGACGTTATCGACAACAACCGTTTCTGTTGATAGCAGTTTATGTGAAATGTACATTTATAAAATTGCAAACTTATATGTGCCTGTGACTACTGAATAGAAAACTGCAATATCTATGTAAATGTAATCGATGGTTATTTAATTATGTGAAACCAGATTTTAAATAATCTATTTAAAAAAGTAATATCTAAATGCATTTATTTTAACAATCAATCTTACAACTAAAACCAGCGTACATAATGATGTACGCTGAATTGTGAACCCGCTAAAAGACTGATAATATCGATGAATAATGAGATTACAAAATTTATTATAGAGGTATATTCAATAAATGTATTGATCAACACTACATTTTTTCGAATCAAATCAAATCGTTTATTGAATCTATAAAATGTCACACATTGTTTGGATTCCGTTAAATGTTTACTCTACCGCCATTTCGGAAGGCTGGTTCGCCAGAAAATAACGGGCAAGAAACTCTGACGTTGCTCTTTTTGAGAATATTAAGCAGTTTACAGTCAGATATTAATATACATACAACCAATATGAGAAAACAAAAAAAAACATTTTTTATAGTAGCGTCTTCGCCACACACACTCAGACAAATTTTACCAAACCATACCTTCTCAAAGCTACCAAGTAGTCGATTCTTTATGGTAATTAATGTACTCATGACGTCAGCAAGCTCTGATTTATGCATGTGCAGACATAAGTACACATGTGTACAGGCTGCATTACCAAACATAATATTCTTTAGCAGTAAAATACACGATACATAGGCATGCTCGAGGTCACAGCTATTCTATTGTCGGCTGCGCCTACATAATAAAGAAGCAAGATTTCACACGATATGACTCATACGATTATTTAATCATAGTTTTATATGTAGTGGGGCCATGCAATAGCATTAGGAAAATTCTATGTATTCATCTAACCACTGCGAACATTGTATATATACAGATATTTCATGTTGTTGTGTTGTATGTGATGTTTCATAAACTCGGTATCAATAATAACTATAGGTACTTAAAGAGAGTATGGCTAGCAATATAGCGATAAAGTTTAAAATTTCGTAATGCTCACAGTTTTTGAGTAATGGAAATTTATTGACAACATTTTTCTTGCTTATTAAGTCAGCTACAGTACATTTGCAAACCACCCTTGGGGTAACTATTTTTAGCATACACCAAGCTAGAGATGAAACGGATATCCGGTAACTATCCGTTATCCGACCTATCCGGCACTGTTTTCACTATCCGGCCGGATACCGGATAGTAATTCAGTATTCGGCCGGATACCGGAGAGTAAAATTTAAAAAAATCTAATTATTTTACACAAGGCAAATCATACCACAAGGTTATGGACACCGTTTATTTTTATAATCGCACGTCAAAAATGTTTATTTTATTAATTAGTTTAGTACTCAAAATTAACAAGTGGCAAATTGTGATAAAAGAATACAAAATTTTCAGCATTTGTTGGTAAGAGGCGCTTGGCTTCGTACACCAAACCAGCTTCTGAAAACGTTTTTGCTGTTAACGCTACTGTCAGGTGCTGAAAGATGAATTCTAGCAAACTTTGACAACTTTGGGTACTGATTCAAATTAAATGATCACCAAATATATGGGTCTTGATTGCGATCGATTCAAGATGTCTTCAAGAAAAGTCAATCTCGTTAGCAATTGGATTTTGTTTTTCTTGGTCAAGACAATCACTACTATTAGTACACCCTTTGCAGTGGCAAAGGATAATAGTAGTGATTTGGAACTGTGTCAATGAAGTGTCATGTGAAGTTGGATCCAGTTTTATCTTCTTTTATTCGTTTAGCAGTCGTTGAAGACGGCGATGATCTGTTACTGTCAGAAGAAGATCTTTCATGATTTTCTGTCGGGCCTTTTTAGTTTCAAGAACTCTTAAATAGTGTGACTTGAACCTTGGGTCTAAAAAGGTAGCGATTAGATAATTTGGATTCTCTCCTAAAGATTTAAAAAGACTTTCCAATTTAGCTTTCAATGAAGCTCTCGTACGAGCTAAGTCTGGTGTTCTTTGTGCAGTTTCTTTCTTGTCTAAATACTTTTTAAATAGTCACGGGCGGCTCGGCCTCCGGTGGCCCATACGCTCATGGAACATATTTATATGACGCCTCCGACGGATTAATGCAGAAACATGCGGAATCGCCTCGGGTATACAGGTTCAGTTCAGGCCGATTATCCGGTAGCCGGATATCCGGCGCTCCGGCCTTGTAACTTGCCGAATATCCGGTATCCGGTATCCGGTCAAATCACTATCCGTTTCATCTCTACACCAAGCCATTCCTATGTAAATCACGACGATTTGCAGGGCACATTCCGATTTTAAATTCTCCATGCTTAATAATTTATTAAAAAAATTAAGTTCAATTTTTATTTTTTAACTTTACCATTGCACTATAAATCGTCCTCCCTGTATATGGAACTGTTATTGGTACTAACTTTATGAAAACACCCGGTATAACCTTGAACTACTCTTATGTATGTATCTATTGTATAAAATAAATGAGTGTATAAGTATATTTAAAAAATATATACAAACGCGACTTTATCAAAGAAAATTCTTGCGTTCTCAAAGAACCTCGTCAAGGACGTCTCGTTAAATTAATACGAAGATATGACAACCTAAAAATAATTACGCAAGTTCGTCACGAAGAAACTGAGTAAGCTATAAACCTTCGTTAACAACCGTGTAACACTAAAACCAAGAAACGCTTTTGCGTCAAACAAAATTCAGCGTTCCACAATAACAAAGTCGTTAAACCTATTATAATTGTTAAATGTTCATATTTTGTGAATGAATTTGGGAATTAATGTAAATTTCAACTTAATTACATACTCACTCTTGAATCAACTGCCGTAAGGCCACTTGCAATAGCATTTATGGGTCTCCAAATATCTGGAGTCCCTGTCAGACCATTTCTGAGATCATTCTGAAACAATTTTGAGTCAAAATTCCACGTCGCCGCACCTACAGTCCGTCTTTTCTCTAAAATTGATTTCTGGGCTATTGCTTCAGCTTTTGTTGATTTAAAACTATTAAATTTTTCCAAGAAACCAGTTTTCGGTTTAGGTTCTTCTTGATCGGTCATCTTTGGCGATTTTTTCGTGTCTATAGTTTTGCTACTGCGCCGTTTATCACTTTCTTGTTTGGGAGGCTCTAATATAGCATAAATTGTTAAAGACAAAAAATAACCCGCAAGCAAGCCTTGAAGGTCGATTTTATCAGTGGATTTCTTTACGTCTTTTTGTTTTATTTGGAATTTAAAATCTTCATTCCATACTGGCCAAGAGCTCTCTTGTAGCGTCGTTTCATACTTGCTATCACCGGGGAAAATCTTAACCTGAAAAGAGACAAACATATCGCTGAACAATTGTAGACAAGTGTTTGTTATGTTGAACTTCGGCGCAGTTAAACGAGACGTTAAAGTACACGATGTACCTCTTCTATTCTAAGGCTGAGATCTATAGAGCGAACTTCGACTAAGTCTAAGTCAAAGTCACGAACTCGGTGAGGATTTTTAGAAGTTAGAGGATTTTAGAAGTCCGAGTCATTTTTCACAAGACAATCTTTGCTTAGTCTGTCTGTCAGTCTGTTTTTCTTGTAAAAAATGACCCAGACTAAGTCAAAGTTAGATTTAACAATTACAAATACCCCTGAGTTCGTGACTTTGACTTAGACTTAGTCGAAGTACGCTTTATAGATCTCAGCCTATGATTCGCCTATAAGAAGTAGCACAAATTAACTAATAGCTTACTAATAGTAGTACTACATCGTTTAACTACACCTTTAATTCGTATTGATTGTTATTCCTTGATTACATTAATTAATTAACATTTTAACTTAGATCCCAAAACGGCTTTCAACTAAAAACAATAAGTCTATTACCATATCTTTCATAACAGTTATACAGTCCGTATTTACCTCAATGTCTATATTTAGTTGTAAGGTTGTTATTGGAGTGTCATTTAAAACAAACAAGTCTTTAAAACTTGTATGTTTGGCTACCACAGAATTTTTAATTTACTTTTGCTACCTGATACTTACTTTATGTATACCTACTCAACTTTTGGGAGCCCTACAGCGACTCACCGTTTTGATACTAATTTAATTTGAAACAATCGCGATGTTGACACGACTGAACGCAGTCAGCATTCACTAATGCTATGCGGTATTGTTGCACTTGCAGCGAAGCCTGGCGACGGAAATCTTAGGGGCCATTACCGTAAATCCTTAGTAACCTCTGTAGGGTCTTGTCCTGGGGTCTAAGAGTCATCCAGGACCTGATACTATTTGAATGGAACTTGTTTGTCATTTCTGCACCTACTTAATAACCTCTGTATCACCTAAATTACAGGAACTGCCTCGGGCAATATGTCCACCTTTAAACTTTGTACAAAAAGTTTAAATAAATAAAATACTTCTATTCGTCGATAACAAAAGTACGTAATGTGCATAATATAGCCCTAAATTAGTGCTTTTTACCGTCTCCCATTCCATACGGCATCCTTGAACCAGTGTTGCATACAAACGTGCACGTTTTTGGCAAGTCAACAACATGCACCGTATGCAGACCGTTTACCAAACGGAAAAGCAACGGATATGAAATTGTACGTTTTTAAATTGCATTAATTGAGCACAGTCGGCGTTATTTACAAATAGCCTATAGAATTTTAAAAGGTTAAATTGAAAGAGACTTGTGTTAACCTTAACCTTAGTTTAAAATCATAAACGTGAAAAAATGGAAAGCATAGAATTTCGGAAAAGTGAGTATGTGTTAAATATGTCTATCTACCTTGTCTATTTGAGGAAATTAACAGGGGGGTTGCCGCCATCTCTTATAGCAATATTACTATAATCTTAATATTGTACCGATTTCCAAATAAAAAAACGAAGTAAGACTATAATAATCCTGCTATAAGAGGTGGTGGTAACCCCCCAGATCCACTAATCTACGGACTATGAGTGACCTTTATTCTAGTGTGAGTAGAATATCATTATACCTAACATTGTAACAGTAACATCAATACGAATGTAGGTAACATTATCTCTGACGAAGACGTTATCGATTGCATTTCTAAAAATCACTCGTCTTATCGCTTCAACAATATCGCCAGTTATCAATAACTGAGGAACTATCCGATAATGGCTATCTACTTAATTGTTTATTAATGAGATATGATATTGAAAATCTTAACATCTAAACTCGTTCGGTGAGGGGGTTCCATACAATAAGGTCAACACAAGTCACGTATTTCGTTTTTTTTTTTATTATTACGATCTGGATATTTTAATTATAATTCATAAATCATGCCCCAGAGGGAGGTTGACGTCAGCCAGGCAGCCTGTTTTAAAAACTAAGCCAAAGCTTTTATGCAACATGCTTGAAAAAGTGTTAGAAGATATTACCATCATCGTAGCCTCGTAGGTAAACTGCGAATCGAGATTTGAATCCTAACACGCTTGTTTGCGTCGAGATATTTCTTAACATTGCGATATATATTACAACGCGTACCAAGCCTTCTAAAGTGTCGCTGTAATTCTGGTTGGATGAATTAATTTTGTCTAGACTTTAGCCAAATTTCGAAATTTGCAATCCAGCTGAGTTTTTATGTTTATGACTTGAATTAATGACCAAAGTAAAAGTAATCGCAAATATAACTCGGACTAGCAGCATAATTTCCTCATCAAACAAATAAGACTGCCTCGGTGGCGTAGTCGTATTTCGGTATGACTACGGTCCTGAGGTCTCGGGATCGGGCCGGGCAAGGTGATATTGGAATTTTCCATATCAGCTCGGAGTCTAGAATTTGTGCCCGATATGGCGATAGGCTCGCCCCCTATCACATCTGGGACGAAACTAATCTCGGCGAAATGTGGGTGTTCTAGTTCGCTAGTGCACCTCCGCCTACTCCTTCGGGGATACAGGCGTGAGCTTAAGTTATGTAAAGAAATAAGGGACTTGCGATTTCACTAGCTATCTTACCTTTATTGCGCCTCATACAATGCAAGATATAGTAGGTACAGGTAATATGCGTGGTAGATAGTAGCCGGCTAGTATAATGAGGGTTCGATTCCCTCATTCAGACGAAATTTTGATCTACAGACATTTGTTTTGGACTTTTGAGTAGATGTTGCACTGTCATTTAAGACACTCTCTTAAATTACACTGTCATTTAAGACACTCTTAATTCCTAAAAAAAAAATGGAAGGCAAGATGTCTGACTAGCTATTTTTTTGAGTAATGGAGTTATTAAACACTGTCGTTGGCAAAATCATCAACCTTTGATGGAGGCCATATTTTTTAAATAAACAAGAAGAAAAATTACTAATACAGATTGAAACTAATAACAATCTGGACCATGTATATGTTGCTGTTAGGTGTATTATTATTACTAATGTGGCCAGTCTTGGTGTGGACCGTCAGTTACTCTAGAAAAAAAAACTAGAACCTAAATATTGTACTGACCCTACATATTAGATAATCATAATCACATGTTTGTATTTCCGAAAGAAGACGACGATCGAAATGAATAACTAATCAAAGAACCATTGTCTATTGTCTGTGCATAAGTTTGATAACCTACTCCTAAAACTAGGAAACATGAAGTTAAGTCATGACATAAGGTCTGCGTGTGATATAATACATTTTAATGTTTAAATAACATGAGCAATCTTTTCTTGATACGGACTGATGCAACACCTACGTGCGTGCAGACCTGCACAAAAAATCAGTCAAGGTTAACTCGTTAAAACCTAAATTGGCGTTTTTAAGTTTACTGTATTCTGTAATAGGTGCCTGGTTACACCGTTTTCTTCAAGATATAGGTACCTATTTAAATATTTTTGAATGTAAAATATTTCTTTCTACCTGGCCTTATTCCACTGTAATGTGGGATCGCCGCAACACATTTTTAAGCAATTTGCAGAGAAGATTTGGCTGAGTTTTTAACGACCGGCTGCCTGCCTGACGTCAACCCCCTCTGAGGGATCTAATCCCGGGCAAATTAAATTAGTAAATTCGCTTTGCCCAACCTGGGAATCGAACCTCCCGGTCCACAGCCAATATATGCTGCTACTAGACCAAGGAGGGTACAACAATGTAAAATACTGTTAATTCTACCATTAATAAAATGTCGGAACAAGGCTGTCTAGATTCTATTCGTGTATGTGATACTTAGTAGCACTTCTTCGCAATACTCTTCTTCTTTTAAAAAAAATGGCTTCCACGCATATGCGATAATTTAGCCAATGTAATGGTAAATAGAGCAATTATGTTTTCACAATGACCATGAGACCCAGATGTGGATGATCTCAAGGTCCTCTTGGAATTATGGTATGTTATTCCTTCCAGTGCGATGCCCCTTAGATGACCTTCACTCGGCGAATCTACCGAACAAAGTCAAGCAACGCACCAAACGAAACTCAACAAAGATCACCGGTTAAAAAGTTTCCACATTATACTGTCCATCTTCACTGACGTTTGATGCATTAAACCACAACACTTAAAACCAACAAACACAGCTCTAGAGAATAATATGAAATAATTTTAACAAGCGACGCCCTCCTGTCAGACTTCTCGTCAAAATCCCGCAATACTCAATACTGACACTTTCACTCAATTGAGGTACCTACCTACGTTGTATCGCAAAAGGTCAAGAAAATGTGATTAAGTTTAAATATCGGATAGGTATTAAGGCGAATTATTTCGCGTCATACATTAAACAGGTATTAAATATCGATGTCTGTGAATTATATCCATGTCTTTAGAATTATATTACCTACATATGTAACGTTCAAAAATAAAGACCAAACACAATAGAGAAACGAAAGGGATTCTATATAATATATTGTAAGAAAGCTTTCAGTGTACTATTATGTATTATATACTCGTAATTATTCAACATCACACATAATGTGAAAAAGTGAGCACATATTTCATCATCGATGTAAAATTTATGGGCGTCTGTGCTGTATTCCCATAAAATTCCGAGAAAATATACCAGGGTGTTTGAGATAGGTGGTATCAATGAATTATTAATACAACATCCAGTATACGATGTTTCTATGATAATTAGCCTAATTTTACGATAAATTAATTATAAATGCATACATACATAATATCACGCCTGTATCCCATAGGGGTACGCAGATACTATGGATTTCTACTTCGCCCGATTCTGACACACTACTTTCGCTTCATCTACTTTCAACAATCTCTTTATACATTCGCGTCGGTTAAGAGTAGGTACTTTTTACCTTTCCTTTAGTTAATATTAATAATAGAGGTAATATTAGCCCTGTAATATTACTGTCCCACTGCTGGGCACGGGCCTCTAATAATGAGAGGGGATAGACCTTAGTCTACCACGCTGGCCTAATTCAGGTTGGTAGACTTCACATACCTTTGAGATAATGTGTTGTGGATAATAATTTACATTCCCCCGAAGGAGCCACGGCTGCAGCAGAAATGGAAGATGAAATAAATAAATCGTATCCTTATTCGGTAACAAATATACCTTGTTAATAGTTCTTTTCACCTAGTGCTTTCGATACCGCAAATTATTAAGATGAAAGCAAAAACAATTTCAGATTCAGCAGTCAATCAAGCGTGGTGATCGATCAGACTGTCTAAAGCGGGTCAAACATTTTTTTAAATTCGAGTATATTATTATTATATTGACAGCCTCCGTGGCGCAGCGGGCGAGTAGCCGGCTGTGAAGCGAGAGGCCGGCGGGTTCGATCCTCGCGCCGAGACAAATGTTTGTGTGGCCCACAGATATTTGTTTCGGGTCTAGGTGTTGCGAGCCCGAAAGTCTCTCGTAGTTCCAGATACCCACGACACAAGACTCGATCTTAGTGCGGAGTCAAGACTATGTATGTGACTGTTGGGCGTTATTTATTTATTTATTTATTTATAGGTAATATGTTATACCAAATTGTGATTTCCCAACATGGAATTGAAATCCAAGATCCAGGATGGTTTGTTCATACTTCTAGTAGGTACAAGTCTGGCGATTAAATTAATCCGTAAAATATGAATAGTTTTGTATTTTCATATGTATACAATCACGCAAGATTTCGCAAATCCAGACAGTTTGCTACAAGGGAAAGTTGAAAAACGCCTCAAGGCAAACGACGCGACCCGACCACCATTTACAACCAACTTTAGAATAGGAGGTTCTCAATTCGACTGTATTTTTTAATACTAATCGGTATTTCCTGCAAACTATTGCCTCGGTGGCGTGGTTGTGTTTAGGTGCGACTACAGTCCCGAGGTCTCGGGTTAGAACCCGAGATATATATTTACTTTGCCCGATTCGGGGATAGTGATATTGGATATTTCCATATCAGCCCAGTGTCTGGAATTTGTGCCCCATATGGCGATAGACTCGCCCGCTATCACATCTGGGATGGAACTAAGCTCGGCGAAATGTGGGTGTTATAGTTCGCTAGTGCGCCTCTGCCTACCCCTTGGGGATACGGGCGTGAGCTTATATGTGATGTGTGATTCCATGGAAATGCGAATCGATTTTTGCGATTTGTTTTGTTCGATAGAACTTACCCCAAGGGTGGTCCGTATAATGTTCAAGATATGAAGGAATTAGGGAGTCCTTAAAAACTGCATACGCGTCGTGATTATGAATAGTCACGGGCAGCTCGGCCTCCGGTGGCCCATACGCTTATGTAACATATATATATATATATATATATATATATATATATATATATATATATATATATATATATATATATATATATATATATATATAGGGGTGATTCCACAAAAATCGGGCAACTCGAAGTCCGCAGCACTTTTCACTTGGTATAATGAATTTATTTTATTATTAAGATTACTAAATAACAGTTCAAAATGTGTTTTATTTATTACCTAAACTTAATTTTAAAAAAAATTATTTTGTACTTCTAAAATTCTTTCTAATAAACCCCAAATGTCAGGCCCTAGCCATGTCCGCGCATCGAAATTTTGTGTTTGGGCATCCATATCTCGAAAAACATGAAGTTTGTGCTTATATTTTCTTTACGGCTGTTAAATATTAGAGTAATTACGCCTAATTTCTCAAATATATTGCAATTAAAAAAAAACATTGTACGTTTCCACATGTCAGAATAGTGTCCACGACTTTAATCATCAGGCCCTATCCAGTTACGGATTTTAAAATTTCGCGGCATAATGAGTGAATAAGCGAATAAAAACCAGTTGATTTTAAAGTAAGACATGAAGTTATCCACATACTACACTCCTTTTATGTTGGTCACTTTGTAAATGAGTGCAACCGCGGCAGAAGCTGTGCAAACACCTGTTATTCCAGTCACTGTGTCAGTCCCTCGGTAAGTAATTTTATCATTTAATAATAGGAAATTGTTATTAATTAAT
Source organism: Clanis bilineata (assembly GCA_036417725.1). Lineage (NCBI taxonomy): Eukaryota > Metazoa > Arthropoda > Insecta > Lepidoptera > Sphingidae > Clanis > Clanis bilineata. The sequence goes on from CM071158.1 coordinate 8,916,311, forward strand.
TAATATTTACGAATGCTTTGTTGGCACTGTTCAGTAGATTTCATAAGGCATCGTAGTATGTGATTGACCAGGACAATTTTTAAACTATTCCTCCGAATCGTCAGTCCCTGAATCGTCAGGCCCTTGCTGTGAATGTATATAGGGACTGACGGGAGTGGTCAGGGACTGACATTCTGTTACACTTATTGATAATATTTCCTAAATATGTGATGTTTATCTGTTTTACAGCAACATGCCGCCTAAAAAGAACCCAAACTTGTCCAAGGAGGAAGGTAAGCTGCTGCAAAATCACGTTTGGAGAAAATTAAAAGTGATCCAGTTTTGTTGGCTGAATACAAAGAGAATGAAAGACTAAAGTCTATAAAAAAGAAGAAAAAGGGAAAGCGAAAATGTGTTAAAGATATGACCCCTCGTAAGCAAAGAAAAATGCGAATAAAATGGAAAAGTACTCGTCTGATAATAGGAAGAACCGAAAACTTAGGACCATTTGTAATAATTAAATTGATCAAAATATGCCACAATGAAAAAAGAATATATCTTTATGCTGCAATTTGCTCAAGTTACGATGACAAAGAAGGAAAATTGACTGTAACGTTTCTTAAAGTATGTAACGAAGAAGGAAAACTCTTAAAATTAGATGAAAGTGATGTTGACTATGTACCTTACGAAGATGTTATTGAAAAAACTGCCAATCCCCAATTTGATCGTCATCGTGAAGGTGACAGGGAGTTTTACAAATATAAATAAGAAAAATGAGACTTAATATATTAATATTACATCTATTATTATTACTAATTAAAGGTACAGTCAAACTGCAAAGTACGAAGACTAGTCTGAATAATTTATATCGCAAATAACTATTGTTTTGATACCTCCTATATGTTCAGAATGTTAATTGACATTGATTATTCTATGGGCAAGGAGACCCTATTATTTTTACTTGAATAATTTGTTACTAGGAAAAATCTGTGCGAGGAGTCCCTATTATTTTTTACTAAGTATTTTGTTACTAGTCTAAAAGCTTCTTTAAATAGTCACGGGCGGCTCGGCCTCCGGTGGCCCATACGCTTATGGAACATATATATGTGCCGCCTCTGACGGGTTAAAATATTAATTTCTACCTCATAAACATATATAAAAAAATTGTAAACTAAGTTTAGTTGTAAAAACCTAACTAAGGCTACTTAGGATTTAATTCAAAGATTCTAACTATAAATGACTTATATTAAGAAAGGAGCATTATTACGCGTAATTTTTTTAGTAATTAGGTATTGTCTAAAGATGCGCTACAAATAAATATGACACAAAGTCTATACAAGTCTTATTTTATTACAATATTAACATTGTTCATCAGTCCCTAACCATACCTGTCAGTCCCTAGATGGCTGATTTCACAAAATTCTAAATTTCTCATAAAATACTCCATAAAGTGACTGGCCCTTTTGAGTATACAATATAAATGAATCAACCATTATATACACTAATAGGGAATCCAACAGCATTGAAATTTTAATGAAGACAAATTGTTGCCAAAAGTGGACCTATTTTTGTGGAAATACCCATATATATATATATATATATATATATATGTGTCGCCTCCGACGCGTTAAAAATAGGTTTTTATGTCTTTAAACATTTTATTATTAAGTATGTCGTTTAAATTAGCTAGGCTTTCACTATTAAGTCTTCTATGCTTTGCTTCTATGGTTAGTTTTAGCTAATGTCTTGCTGACAATTGAGGATTTTTTTCAATGAGACATAGATATTTAAATATACGCGTTTATAATGCGATAACAATCCGGCTTCGTACCGTCGAGTTGGCCTCAATTAGGAAGACAATTAGATGAGTGTTAAATGGGTAAATGTAGGTAGAACATGTGGCAATATACATAGGTACCCGCATATTGTAGCTTCGCTGGCGTTCAGACGCTTTAAGAATTTTTATGTGATACCTACTTACAATGAGGTTAAGTAAGTAGTAACATTATATTGCCTTCCTAGCCGATTCGGCTACGATAACCACTCTTCAATAAGTAGTTTGAAGAATATCTGATGGGTTCTGTATGTATTGATACCTACATAATAGATAAATCCCGAGAACACTTCACAGGGGGACCGACGAGAGGCGGACTTAAGCATTGCTATGCGAAAGTCCTGCCTCTCCGGAAGATCCCCCTACACGCACACATACCGGCACAGGGGGGACCTACGTATCAAATAGCGAAGGTCCTCTCCTTTGCCGGGCACACCCCACAGAACACACACTCCACTCTACAGCGAGACAAATCACCACTACCACGGCAGAACACAGGAGAAAAAAAAAAACATAATAGATAATGTCTAGATTCTAGCCATTAGGTAGGTACTTTTCAATATAGAATAGGTCTTCTTAGAATAATATAGGAAACGCACTTAAACAGGCTGGTTTTCGAGTCACCTCCTTGGTTTAGTGGCAGCATATATGGGTCGTGGACCGGGAGACTGGGAGGTCCTGGGTTCGGGCAAAGTAATTTTTCTAATTTTATTTGGGCTCGAAACTGGAACCTGCAAAGGTGTTGACGTCACACAGGCAGCCGGTCGTAAAAACTAATCCCAATTCTTTCTGCAACATGCTTGTAAAAGTTTGTTGCATCAACCCCACATTGTGGAATACGGGCATCGATCGGGCAGGTTGAAAGAAAGATTCTAAATAAGCTGGTAGTCCAGATCTGTTGGTGGTAGCGACGTTACAACCTATTGGTAATTTTTCGGTAGGTACTTAAATATCTGCATTCCGAAGTTACCTATAACACCTGTTCCGCGGCGGCAGTGGTAAATTAATTTTCCCAGCGACAAAGAAAAGGTATGTTTACAGTACACTGTATAATAGTTAGTAGATTGGTACATAACCTACAGTTAGTTAACTATATACATACGTACTCATACCTATGTAACATTAATTAGATCTATGAATTAAAATTCATTAACAATAGGAGGAAGTTACCTTAACGAGGTATCCATGGGCACGACTTAATCCAAACAATGACGGGAGGTGCCGGGCTCCAATAACGGTCACGTATAAAGTTTTATTTACGGGATGCAGAGCCAATTTAAATCCAATTTCTGGTTCTAAACTGCCACTCCCGGCCAGTTGACTGTCCTTATTTGTGCTTAAAATATTTTTCAATTTGTTAAGGGAGAATGCCATTGTAAACAAATTCGCGTCTTCTTCCAGCTGCCTAACGCGAATAAAACTCGCATATAAAACCGGTTTTTGAATAATTAAACACGTAACTGAATGCTTGTTGATGAATCTTCATTGATTTTAATGACAAATGTTTGTTTCACATGATATATTTCACTTATTTTCACTATCTCTAACTAAACACAACACCAAAAGTTAGTAACACCATCGTACGACTGTGTAATTGATTTATCTAAACTTATTCAATGGAATTCCATGTTTTCTGACGATTACTATGAGCGCATTGTCACTTCTACTATCAGATCGCATACGCATGAATGAAATATATAGGCAAAATATTCACATCCAATCGGGTCTCTCTTTCAAACACATGCATTAAGGCACTCATTCATTTTGCATTCATTGATAAGACTTTACCTCTTAATTCAATAGCATTGTACTGTGAGACACCGCCATCTAGTGATGATCGATATTATAAATAGTTGGAATTAGTTTACACAAATTAAGATAGATGGCGCAAGAAATATTTTTCTTTACCGTCCATCAAAGCCTTGAAATCCTCCATTCAACGCGTTTATATTTTATATTTTCTTTCCACAAAATGTTGTGATCTGATAATATTCTTCGATAAAGTATATGTTTAAAACGCTCGCTATTTATAAATTACTTAATTATGTCAAATATAATATACGAAGTGATACTCAGAGATACACAGTCTACAGATGCCGATAATAACAATCCAATAGATAACATCTTATGGTGAAAACCTTAGATCATATACGCTCTAAGGTGAAAACGAATATCCTTTATATAGTTAAGAGCATCGATAGCGAATCAAAGGATAGCGGTATTGAATATTTAATGCGTTAGCAAAACGCTGTAGGGCTAAACCTTAGACTAAATAGGCTAAACGCATCAAACTTCTGGCATGCCGCATGACGGTTCCAAGTTTCCAACTGGTTCCAATTAGGGGTGATAATAGCGCCTTTTTTTTATTAGCCAAACGAAAAAAGTTATCCTGTGTCATTAGCTGTTGTCGAAACACGCTAATATAGTAACGACATTTCTGAAAAAAAAAAGTTTACAATATCAACTTCGGGACCCAGAAGTACGGGGCGATTGATACATCGATTTTGAAGATAATCGGGTCAAAAACAAAGAACATGGCGGCCACTTTTTTCATTTTTGACTTCAGATCTGTGCTTACGTTCACAGAACTACCCAGATATCGATTTTGAAGCCAATCTCAAACGCAATGTGTGTGCGCATGAAACAGAGTCACGGCTTTCGACAACGCAACGCAACACCGCAACTGTAGCTGCTAAATGCTATCCGTTGCGCAATATATGCCTTGAGCATACCGATTGGCGCCGACATAATGACATTTAATCATACGAGATACACCTTACAACGTTGCAAGGCTTTATACCAAAAGTCAGTCGAATATGTGAAATAGTTTAGCTACAGGATTGATTTTTAGTTTTGGAAATTTTTGCACATGATGTTCGGGACAATCTAAAACAGCTGATATTAGCGTTAACGTAGCGTTTTGTCGATAACAAACATGAACGGACTTGTCCGGCATGCCTTGGATGAGAGGTTCATGCGCTGCGAACCTACTGAAGTTTATGTACATGTCGATTTTCGCCGATATAAGTATAATATAGTATAATGCCCGAAAAAATTCCGGGCATTATACTAGTTACACTCCATAAATGGTTTCACATTTAGTAACCGAACTTTTGCTATTTATTTCTTTATAAAAATGTTTTTTTTTAGTATTGACGTTACAATTTTTTATTACTGCGGCAAAATTAAAAAAATATTATGTCATCCATTATTAAATTTAAGGTCGTTATGTTGCCGCTACGGTAATGTCGCCTGTATATGATCACGCGTTGTAGTGATTCGCGAATCGCAACAGTAGCCGCGTTAACGGTTGACTGCTAACGGTTGACGACTAATAGTGGTTCTTTGCAAATATCGTCATAAAAAGTGGTCGCGGTTGTCATAATAAATAAAACATAGAAGATCATAAATTCTAATATAAATTAACATAAATATAACTCTATACAGATGTTATAGAGTAGCTTTTTAAATAAAATGAGCAAGCGTTCTTAAATTTAAATTTGGAATTTAGAATTCTGTCGGCGTCCAACTGTAGGGAAAAGGAGTGCTTAAGCACTCCGTTGCTATTTCATTTTCTGAGCATCAACTGTGCATCTAGGTATGATTTTTTATTTGCTGTTAGCTAGTTGCGATAAATTCCAAGAACTACAGGTGATTTAGCCGTTAGCTAGTTTCGTCAACTAGTTGCGTGGAGAACGACCACTTCTAGTTCTAATATCATTGCGCCCGCCTGACATCTCTATTATTGATACTTCATTGTTTGACTGTTGACACTTGACAGCTATTTGACATATGACATGACACGACGAAGCACGATCCTTGAGCCACGGCCACGATATGACAACAACTACAAATTAAGTTAAATAAAAGTTGATTTGTGGTTAATATTTAGGAGTAGTTTCTGCAGTATAAGGTTCTGTGGAGTTTCGGTGTTCAAAATATGGTGAGAACGGTATATTCACCTGAATATTGCCTTCAGTATTTGGAGCAATATGCATCTAAAGAAATTTTTGTTATAGGACTAATACTTGGTCAGGTATGTACCTAAGTGTTTTGTATTTATAAATTCCAGACTATTACATATAATATTACTATAAAAACAACTTGTAATTACGCATAATGCTCTTTAAATTTTTTTTTTTATCAGTTACCACGAGTGTTCATTGTGAACACAATAATGTCTTGACAACATCGTAGGTAAAAAGGAATAATTTGTTGAATTTGTATGTATTTATTTATGATATAAATTTACAGACTACTAATGCAAGGGATAATGTCATACATTTAGCTCGTACTCCAGAGGAGAAAGGCACAGAAACAGTATCTGAAACTAGCTATGGCATTGATAAAGTAGATTCGGTGAAGACTCTGCTGGATGTGTCTGAAGCATGGGTCGCAGATCATGCCAAGCATGTAACTAGGATGTTGCCTGGTGGCATGTTTGTTCAAGGTGCAAGCAAACTTTTATTTTTGCTTTAATTTTCATCACTATTCATTTCCAAATTAAAATAGTGCTATTTTTTATTTATTTGGGGGAGGCCTATGTTCAGCAGTGGACGTCCTATGGCTGATGATGATGATGATGATGATTCCATTATGCACATATTAAAGTGTTTTTTTTATATCATTTCATCACCATCAGTAATTCACTGCCACAAATGACAGTGGCAGTGCACATGGAATATGGGATGTGAGACATAGTATAGCTCATAGATTAATTATTTAATGTATGTTTTTTTTTTGAAAAATATGCCTATAATTTTAATAACTATTCAGGTGGGGGGGGGGGGGTTACCAAGAGACACCTACATAATAAACATGTCAATACACTATGAAAGTACAATGTTCCATTATAAGCCAAGTTTTATAGACCCTTGGTCACTTTAAAAAGATAAGTATGTAATCTACTATATCTAGAATTAATACCAGTATCTAAAATTGCAGGTATTTTTGTCACAAGTGATGAAGATATATTTGAAGATCCCAATTATTTCAGTAAAGTAAAATCTATACTCAATTACACATACAAAGCTTTGGGTGCCAATCAGTATATGTTCGGCAACAGCCCTTATTCAAATGACAGACTCATTCTACACATGTCAACAAGTACAAAAGTGTTGACATGTAAAAGCATTGAAATAAATGCTCCCAACAAAAACACAGTGATTAAACCTGTTGACTGGAAATTCCTGCCAAAACCACAGCAGTGGCAGAGATTGGATTGTTATTATGAATTTGATGAAGTTTACCCAGTAATAGTGAAGAAGAGTGGTATATCTGTTAAACAGCAGTTTCAAGTATGGCTTCATTTTTATATGAATTTAAGATATGATTTTAATTTTTGATGTATGTATTAGCCAATCATTACAAGTTTATGACATAATTTCAATGCATCATGGACTAATGTGGCTCTATATAATTATTGAAATTAAACTAGTTATTTATAGATACTATCATATTGTTATTATTTTTAGTCCTAATGTTTCAAAAAATTTACAGCACTAGTCATGGGTCAGATCAATGATAAAATCCGTAAAAACTAGTTTTATTCAAATGTATAGACATTCATGTAAACCTAAGCAATCATTCATGTAATGTTTTTTATGTTAACCCACTAACAGTTGTGTTTATAATTTAAATAAATAATTTCAGCAAATATTGGAGTCAGCACACAAAACTATTGAGTCAAGTGTAATGTTCATTGATGGAGAATTAAAAGATGGATCAGAACCTTTAGATCAGTTCACAAAGAAGAAAAAAACTAAAAGTAATTCAAAACCAGCACAAAATGAAGCACCTAAATCAATGCATGTGTCTCTCTTTGTGCCATTTGTAAGTTATTTCCTAATTATTATTTTTAAAGAAAATTATATCATTTATGACATTTCTACTATAAGTAGTAGAAATGGCTAACTAGGTTAGTATTATATTAGAGAAGTTGAATATTTTTTTGCCATTAAATTGTTTAATATGTATCTAATAGCTGAACTAAGAGGCAGTAAGTAGGATCACTATACAAAAACATGTTTTCTACTCTCCCACTCACTACATTCAGAGTTATCTCAGTATCTGGGCTATATGGTGTATAAATATTAGACGATTGTGTGTGTAAAAGAGTCTGTATTTTTCAGGAAAATGCTCTTCCTGAGACTGTTGAGTATCTGGAGTGTGATGGTAGCATACATTTCAGTGGTGTTGTATCATCAAGTGTGTTTATGTACCCAAAAGCAACAGTAAGCGAAACTATTGCGGCTGTCAAACAAGATATTGTCAGGTCATTAGCATCACGGTTTACTATGCATTGTGATGCACTCATTGATGATAACTTGTTACCGGAAGGTGAGTATTATAAACTAGCTGGAAATATCCCACATAGGCACCATATATTTTTCTGAGATAAAAATTGCCTATGTGTTATTCTGATTCATACATAACATAAGCTCACGCCTGGATCCTCGAAGGGGTAGGCCGAGGCGCACTAGAACACGCACATTTCGATGAGCTTAGATCCGTCTCAGATGTGATAGGGAGCGAGCCTATCGCCAAATCGAGCACAAATTCCAGACTCCGGGCGTAGATTGTCTGACCCGGTGATCTAATCCGAGACCTCAGAACGATAGTCGTACCGCGCCCGTAACACCACTACGCCACCGAAACAGTCTGTTATTCTGATGTTATCTATATAACTCAGCAGTCGGCAACACGTGGCCCGCGGGCCGCATGCGGCCCGTGAAATCCTATTTGCAGCCCGTGAGGTCCTATTTGCAGCCCGTGATTGTTTTGTAAATTAGTCATAAATATCTACAATGTTATACATTATACCTCTATAGATAGAAAATATGAGGTGAACCCCGCCTTTACTGTATTTTGCCACCTTGCGGCTCCTGCCTACCAAAAGGTTGCCAACCACTGATATAACTGATCAAAATCCATTTAGTAGTTTTTGTGTGAAAGTTTAATACATATACATACACGTAAACTTTCGAGTTTATAATATTAGATATACAGAGTTCATTATGGCTAAAGTGTAGCCCATTCATAAAAAAAGTACTATTGTGGACTATATTAAGTTTATGAAAAAACTTTTACCAGTTATTGTGTGGCTTATTTAATTCTCAAGTTTTAAAGTATATTTTTTTTTAGTATACTTGTATTTAAATAGTCATGGGCGGCTCGGCCTCTGGTGGCCCATACGCTTATGTAACATATACCTCTATATGTGCCGTCTCCGACGGGTTAATGTTTTTAGAGAAAGTATGCTTCAATGAACCTCCCCGGCGTGTATTGGTGCCAGTTGGATCTCTGCATCTCTGTGACTACTTGTTCCCTGGGGAGGCCCCCGCCGAGGCGTTACTCTCTGTGCGGGAACTACTCGACTTGCAAATTACAGAGGCGGATGTTGTATGTGATGTGGAAACACCAGCAGGTAATCTATCATTTGGTAATAGTAAAATAGCAATGGTTAGTTTAGTTCTTAAAAGATTACATAAGCTCACGCCTGAATCCCCGAAGGGGTAGGCAGAGGCGCACTAGCGAACTAGAACACCCACATTTCGCCGAGCTTAGTTCCGTCCCAGATGTGATTGGGGGCGAGCCTATCGCCATATCGGGCACAAATTCCAGACTCCGGACTGATACGGAAAAATCCAATATCACTTTGCCCGACCCGGTGATCGAACCCGAAACCTCAGAACCGTAGTCGTACCGAAATACCACCACGCCACCGAGGCAGATGCAGAGCAGTACATTACATATATACATAAACTTACGCCTGTATCCCCGAAAAGGTACGCAGAGGCGAACTAAACAACTAGAACACCTACATTTCGGCGAGCTCATTTCCGTCCTAGATATGAGCCCATCGTCATATCGGGCACAAATTCCAGACTGAATAAAAAATCCCAATATCAGTTTGCCCGTCCCAGGAATCGAAACCGAGACACCAGAACGGTAGTCATATCTCAACACAACTACGCCACCGAGGCAGTTATTTATAAACCAAATGTTTCTCTAACATTCTTGCACTCAAGTCAGCAGTTGAAAGAAAGTTGTAAAAAATATGGAAGTCGAATTAATAGATCACAGTAGATTGAATAACATAGTTACGAGATCTCTTTATTATAAAATAGGAAATCGAGCAAGCTGTTGTTGATCCTTGATACAATATTGACTCGTATAAATATTATCGTCAAACACATTAAATAATATTGTTACAGATACGTCAGAGTTCGACGCGTTGGACAGAGACGCCAGTAGTGAAGAGCTGCTAGCGACGCCGCAGGAAGCCAGCCAGTTCATGTATATCACCGGGATTTGCTTCGCCATGCTTGTACTCATTGTTTCAATTATAATTCACTATTACGACGGGATCGTCGAAGTACTCCGCAAAGTTGTTTCCAAGTCTTAAATACATTTTATCATGGTTAGTGTTCATAATAATATAATATAATATGGCGCTTACACAGCGGCCGAACGAAGGCGAAAGAATCTATACCTGTTGCATTCACACAAACAAACTTTCCCTGTTGTGCGAATGAAACAGGCATGATTCGTTCGCCTTCGTTCGGCCCGGTGTGTACGCGCCATTAAAAGGCTTATATTTTGTATACAGTGGCCTTATTTCCTTCATATTTTAATTTCAATATTTGCATCGAATCGTGGTAAATGAAATTGACGAATTCATATGCATGTTGCGTACAAATGACTTTCCGCGGCTTTTTATTAAATTAATATATTTTAACACACGGCTTTTATTTACTTGTGTATAACAATACTTGCCTTTATCATAAATAATATTAGCCCTGTAATATTACAGTCCCACTGTTGGGCACGGGTCTCCTCCACTAATGAGAGCTGGATAAAATCAAAATAAAATAAATAATAAAATCAAATCTAAGCTTAAAGCAATGAATAGCAGTACATCATTAATAATCATCGATATGATTTATGGTTACAAGCGGTTCCTAAACTTTTTAAAGTGGAATACTCAACAAAACCCAGAACTGCATAGAGCTCCACACAATCGAGGCACCACATAAAATATTTAATTATGAAAAACAATACAATTCAAAATAGGACCAAATGCCTTTCTTCTTCTCCCACTCTTGTCTCTCTGACGTCAACCCGTCAGTCCCGGGAAAATGTGTTAGAAAAATCGTATCATCCGTCATGAGATTTAAACCCAGAACCTTCCAGTCCATAGCTCATAATTCATGGTGCCACAAATAGCTTTATTACCAAAAAGAATTTTAGAGCTATTTTATAGTCTAGAAATAGAATCTAACGATTCAATGACAAATGTTAACTCGCTTCGCTTCCCACAGAACCCTTAGGTTTTGTGGAACGTACTTGAGGAATCGCAGAGTTATAGCGCTTAAACAATATAATCTAGGAATAAAAACGCAATCCCAGTATGTTTTAAAATGTATTTAAACATAATACAACTTAAATCATATATTTTTTATCAGTTTCAATGCCATTGACTCACATATCAATAAGGAAATAGCAGCATTTAATATTACGAAATAATAGTCGGTAAAGCACCAAACCACAAAAAATGCAAAACCACACAACTGAAAATATTGTGCTGAATGAATATTGAAACTGGTGAACATAATGCAATATTAGTTGCTTTCACTTAAACGTTTATGTGTTAATGCTATTTAATTGAATTTACATTTGGAAAAGTCCATTTCGGGATGCTGCTCCATGAACCTGTGGAACAATAATTATTTATATAAATAAGAACACAATATAAAGTCAAGTGTAATAAAATAGGTGATAGAAAGATTTGTTATTTACTAATTAATAGAAAATAATTAATTATGTTAATAAAATAATGATAGTAAAATAACAGCTTTTTAAAACAATATTATAAATTCACTTCAATCTTCCAGTTTTTAATAACTGCTGTAAATAATTTTATTGCAATATTAAAAACTGTGATAACACGGTTTGAAGATAACAAAAATGACAATTTTAATGCATTTTGTTAAATAGTTATGAAAATGTTTATAGGGCTTATGAACCTAAGTTACTAACCCCAACTCTTACCCATAACTACACTGTTTAGTTACCAAAAATATGGTTCTATTATATTTTTGACCTATTGATATCTTTGTTTAATTTTTATTAACACATGGGACTGTGTTGTGATACCAAGATGATCTATCATCAAATACATTAATAGATCCATCATAATATTGTTTGTTGTCGGTTGGTTCACTTTTGCAAATATGGTCCCTAAGTTTATGGACGAAAAATATACTATTCGAAATAAGCATAAATCATATTGATTAAGGATTCATAATCTCGATCACATATTTTACGTTAGCGAATTTAAATGTTGGCTTAACCACGTGTTTTTCAAAGTGTGGGTCCAAAAGAGGTCGATCGACATCACTAAGGTTCACTTCACTTCACTAGTTCTAGGTATATATTACAGTAGAGTTAGGGATGTTGCAACGACTTTTTTAATATCATAAATGCTGAATGATCTAAACTGAATCTTATAAATATCGATATAATATTATATTCATGTTTAAAGTATTCTATCTTAGTCCATCATCGATATAATAATATACCTAGATGCACAGTTGACGCTCAGAAAGTGGGACAGCCAACAAGTGCTTAAAATGTAAGTAAGCACTTGTTGGCTGTCAGTCGGGCGCCGACCGTTCGTCTGTGAAGATGCCTAAATGCTCTGTGAAAGAGTGCAAAAATAACACTCTTACAAAGCGCAAAACACATGGGATTTCATATTTTAAGTAAGTATAATTCCCTTACTTGATTCTTAAAACCTTAATCATGTTAAATTAAGTATTAAACGTGTATAAATAATTAATTTAACGAATCCAGTTAATAAAATATTTTGTCCCTTTTGAAATCATGATTTGGAACAATGAAATATATGGAGTCGCTTTTTTTTGTAAATATATTATATTTATTTTAAATTTATGATTTTTTTTATTAATTTTATTTATTAATTACAGATTTCCATGAAATGAAATAGTAAGAGATAAATGACGTAAAATTATTTCCGAAGAAAGGAGAGAAGAAAATTTTAAACCCAATTACTCAAGTGTGGTTTGTTCAGACCATTTTGCCGATTCCGATGGATATTATACAGAAAAAGGGATTAGGAAAATTAAAAAGAATGCTGTACTAAAAATAAAGGTGATAAATTGTCATCAGCTACATTGTCCTTAACTAATGTTTACTATTTAATTTAACAATATGTATGCTGTTGGTGTACCTATAAATAAATAAATAAATAAATATTGCCACATTTATTGACTTTATTTTAGATTGTCGTAACTACAAGTTTAAATGAGGCAGGGTGCAGTACAAGTGTAATAGCTGAAAAATATTTGATACAGAATTCATCAATAGCAAGCATATACTAGGTACATACTGCCATGTAAAATGACTATTTAATAATTTGCGGCTAATTCTAATAAATGTTTTCAATCAAAGTGTGCAAATCGTGAAAATTTGCCAACATGAACAAAGTTGAACATTCCGTTGTCAAATAATAATTTAAATGGTTCATTCTCGCGATTTTTCATTTTTTAATTTTTCATCTTTATCTTGGATTCTCGGATTGAGATCATTTATTGGAACCGGTCGTTAGGCATAATTACTACAACAGTAATTGTGGCGTCATCATTTATTGGAAACATATTCATTTCCAGGAACCAGCAATTGAACCAATAAATAATGAAGGATCACCAATACCATCAGAATTTTCATCAATCTTTAACACACCTAAGACGTTATTTTTGAAAGATAATTTGAAAGAACGCAACCAAAAATTTAAACTTAAATCTAATTTAGTGCGAAACTTAAAAAGGCAGAACAAAAGATTAAGAAAACGAAATGATAGTCTAAAAGAAATTATTAAGAATCTAAAGAGCAAAGGACGATCTTAGTGTGGGGCCAGGACTATGTATGTGACTGTTGGGTATTATTTATTTATTTATGAATCACGCTAAGGCAAAACAGTGCTTATTTCATATTCATAACTAATAAGCATTGTTATCTTCTAAACATTTATACTCTATGTTCCGTACTTTTAGTTGTTAGCACAAACCATTTCAAATAATGATTTCGGCATTTTTTTTCTTTATTATTTTGTAACAATGGGATGTCATACTGCGTGTTCTGGAACACATTACAACCAGCTACAAGTGCTGCCACCTGCTATACGTTACCGTTGTTCCCCTATTCGAATCTCGCAACGGTCGTGAACGGTTCGAAACGTATCAAAGTGCGCGCACGCAACTATCAAATTAACATCTGAACTAGTATATGTCGTGTAACGCGATCAAAGCCAGTGAATCAGCAAATAACTGCATACTACGTCCAACGAAGGGATTCAAGGGGGCCCCCACCAAGAAAACCTACAAAGCCAGGTAGCGGTGGCCGAAACACGTAAGTCCCTGATGTCTCATTAACGAATTTCTCATACATAACTTGTTGGTCCTTCAGAGCCGAATTACATTTTGTACTGGTTTGTGCTAGCATCATAGTACTGGTTCCTAACCCCATAAATTCCTTTTGCCTAGGCTTAGCGTATGTGTTTTTCGACCATACCATTGCGTACAGTTTTTTCGAACGTACTAATTCATTTTACGAATGAATTACTAGGTAAAATAGCGAATTTTACAATAATCGTCCTTTTTTTCCCAACTTGTGGGTACATCGTTCGCCCTGCCGTCAGCGCTCGAGTCGAACATACTTGCACCAAGTTAGCGGAACAATAAGGCGTGCGCCACACAAGCTACATTTACATTACACATTAACACGTGGTCTATGTATTACGTACTAGACACACATCAATATTACATATTTTATTAATTTGTATTACTTCGTATATATCGTTCAATTTCAACATCACATGTAGAATTAATTAATTTGCAAAATTATTAATTTTTTTTGTGTATTACGTATTTATCATTAATTTGCTTCATTTCAATACTGCATAAATAATTCTATATAATTTCGTACGACAAAATATTTAACTACAACATAACGTATTCAATTAAATAACAGTTACGCTATCGGTGTACTCCGTACCTTATAGCTTGCTAGTCAACTTTTCTTAATTCATCGTTCTACCTACCTGATACATAATAATTATAATGGAGTTAGAACAATTAAAATTTGAACGCGATGTTTTTATGAACAGTATCCAACGTATGGCTGATTGTTCTTCAACTAATGAATCTGAATTTAAAGTTCGTATCAAAGAATTAAACAATGTTAAAAAACAATTTTTCCTCGTTCAAGGTAAAATTGAGAAACTATTAGCTAAAAGTGGAGAATTTAAACCTGAGGAACAATTAGAAATACGTAACAACTTCGATGATTTGTATTATAAAGTACAGATTACAGCTGATCAGTTAAAAACTGTTGAACGTAGACAAAGTGTAGCTAGCGTCCAGCCTACCACATGTTGTCATGGTCAAGGTCACGGGAGGGACCAACTACCTGTCATTAAGCTGCCTACTTTCGACGGTCAGGTAACTGATTGGCATGCATTCTATGATTTGTACTTGTCATTAGTCCATAACAACGAGTCTCTGTCAAATGTAGAACGTTTTCGTTATTTGCGTCTGTCCCTACGGGGTGAACCCTATAGCTTAATTAAATCAATTCCCATAACTGGTGATAACTATAATAATGCTTTGCAAGTGTTGTTGGATGAGTATCAAAACAATAGAATAATTGCATCCAAGCACTTAGATAAAATCCTTGACGTGGACCCAGTAACTGATAAAAATTATGAACAGAGCTTGCGTAACATTTTAATAGTCTACAAAGAAAATATAACGGCTTTAAAAAATTTCGACTTACCTGTAACTGAATGGAGTTTCATTTTATTAAATATTTTGCTACGCAAAATTACACCTATTCTTAGAAAACGGTTTGAATTATCTTTAAAGTCCCATAACGACATTCCGAGTGTGAATAGTCTGATTGAGTTTTTAAACAAAGAAGTGAATGCGACTGAGGCTATGTGTAACACCTCTGCGTCAAGATCCGTCGCGTCGAGCACTGAAGCCGCGGTACGGCAGTCTCATTCTCGCGCACCGCTGAGCCATGCAGGCGGCTCGTCCCGTCGAGTCGAGCGATCTCACTCCGATGCAGACCGGACAGCTACGTCTATGAATAATACATCATTCGCGCGTTCACGTGATTCTCGATCAATGAGTATACATGCAGCTACGTCAACTCCTTCTGGTGTTAGTCATATTATGAGATGTTTTTACTGCAAACAAAACTCTCATCCACTAAATAAATGTGTAAACTTTAGTAAATTAACTTTATCCGAAAGAAAGAATTTTATTGAACAAAATAAAGTTTGCTACAATTGTTTATTTACGGGTCACGAACTCAAGGATTGTAAATCGCGACATAATTGTCGTGTGTGTTCACAACGTCATCACACTTCTATGCACGAAGATGTTCCTAACGTAATACTGACAACCGAATGCAACGTATCTTCCCCCGAGCTAACTTCGGTAGCGGAACCTTCCTATTTATCCACATCACAGCATGGTTTTTCTGGACATAAAAATAATTGTACGGTCCTACTTACTACCGCTCTCATTAACATTCGTCCATCTGATGCTAGTGCGAACCCTCCTCGCCTTGTGCGCGCTTTAGTTGATCAAGGCTCTCAAGCCACGCTTATTGCAGAGTCATGCGTCCAGCGACTGGGTTTGAAGCGTTATCATGCGAAAACTAGCATGACTATAACCGGCATCGGTAATAAAAATGAGCAGCCGCGTGGTTATGTTTTATGTGAAGTTACACCATACAATAAACCAGAACCGAAATTGTTTATAGAAGCTCTTATCTTGCCAAAGTTAACGAGTTATCTACCAAGCATTCCAAGCTTTTTCGAGCACATTCCTCACCTAAAGGATCTTCCTCTAGCGGATCCAGAATTACGTTCTGCGCGTCCCGTTGAACTCCTTCTAGGATCAGATTATACAAATCTGATATTATTACATGACAACATTAAAGGCCCACAGGGTACACCCGTGGCAATTAATAGTATCTTTGGTTACCTACTTAACGGTAAAATTTCTCATTCATTGCCAGCACAAGTCTGCATGAATGTTAGTACCTATCAACTCGATATGCAGTTGCAAAATTTCTGGGAGCTTGAATCGGTACCTGACGTCAAGCCTCTCACAAGGGAAGAAGCTCTTTGTGAATCAATCTTCGTTGATACTCACAAACGTAGTGATAGCGGAAAATATATAGTTTCGCTTCCATTTAAGGACCATGCACCCCCTCTGGGTGAATCTCGTCAAATCGCTCTCAATCGCTTGTACAAGCTTGAACAAAAGATTTCTCGCGATCCTTCTTTGCAAGAAGAATATTCAAAATGTATCCGTGATTATGAAATCTTAGGTCACATGGAACCTGTCAATGAGCACACAGTTCCCGATCAGATTCCCTACTACATTCCACACCATTGTGTGTTGAAAACCTCTTCCGCATCGACCAAACTCCGGGTTGTCTTTGACGCCTCGTGTAAAACATCGAACGGTCGATCACTCAACGATAATTTACTTGTTGGCCAGAAATTGCACAAGGACATAAACGAAGTTCTTTTAAAATTTCGGCTACACAAGATAGTTTTTACAGCTGATATCAAAATGATGTATCGATTTATTCAAATACGTCCTGAAGACAGGGACTTTCAACGGATTCTTTGGAGATACTCTCCTAAAGATCCTGTCCAAGATTACCGACTCTGTACGGTAACCTTCGGCGTAACGTCAGCGCCGTTTTTAGCGTTACGCACACTTCGTCAATTAGCGATTGATGAAGCGGACTCGTTCCCACTTGCCTCGCAAGTGTTGGTAAACGATGTCTTTGTCGACGACGTTGTTTCGGGCTCAAACACTCTGGATGAAGCTATTGCCATACAGCGTGAGCTTATCGCCATTTGTAAGGCAGGCTCTTTTGAGCTCCGCAAGTGGACAAGCAATTGTCCTGAATTTTTATCTTCTGTCAGCAGTAGTGTAACAAATCCAGATGACGAAGCTCTGATTCTATCCGCTCTCGACACTGATACAACAGTCAAAGTTTTGGGTCTGAAATGGAATCCCAAGTCGGATACTTTCTCTTATACGGTTACAACTCCTCCTGAAACATGCACGAAACGCATAATGCTTTCCGAAATTTCCAAAATTTATGATCCGCTTGGCTTCCTCAGTCCCATTACATTGTTTGTAAAACTCTTAATTCAGTTGTTATGGATATCTGGAACAGATTGGGATGAAGCTCCTCCGAAGGGTATTCGTGATCTTTGGCTCACTTTCATATCAGAGCTCCCAATTCTTGAATCACTCTCGTTACCACGACACGTGATTCCCCATAACAACAAAGAAATCCAAATACATGGTTTCTCGGACGCATCCGAGAAAGCATACGCTGCCTGCGTATACTTACGTGTCAGCAACAGTCAAAACTCTGTACACGTTAATCTTATTCTTGCAAAAACAAAAGTTGCACCTTTGAAACGCATATCACTCCCACGCTTGGAGCTTTGTGGAGCTTTGCTTTTATCTAAGCTTATCCAAAAACTACTTTTAACGTACTCAAACATTTTGTCTATCGACAATGTTTATGCATGGAGTGATTCTGCAGTCACTCTTGCATGGTTACGCTCATCTTCACATGAATGGCGCACCTTCGTGTCCAATCGTGTGACGGAGACCATAAGCCGCGTGCCCGCTGCACATTGGCGTCACGTGCGTTCCGAGGACAACCCCGCGGATCCAGCATCCCGTGGTGTGCTCCCAACAAAGTTAAACCACGAATTTTGGTTTAATGGACCTGTTTGGCTTACGCAGTGTCAATCTAATTGGCCTGTCTCGAACATCGATTTACATACCGATGAAGAACGCCGTCAACACGTTCTTGTTTCCAAAAACGTAACTCCGGACTTACAATTTATGGAGCGATTTTCGTCGTTGCCAAAACTATTGCGTGTGGTTTCATTTATCTTTCGTTTCTATCACAAATGCCGTAAGACTCAATCCCATTCGTATCAATATATTACAGTTTCTGAAACAAAATTTACATTACATCGCATTATAAAACTCGTACAGCAAGACCAATTCGCTGAAGATATTTCGCGACTAAGAGATGACGATCACTGTTCCAACAAACTTCAGAAGCTGAGACCTTTCCTGGACGATACGGGACTTCTCAGGGTCGGCGGCAGGATACAACGTGCTCAAATACCGTATGATGCTAAACATCCGATCATTTTACCTAAAAGGCATCATCTTACAACCTTACTTATAGACCACTTTCACAAGTTGTATTTACACGTAGGACCACAGACGTTACAGTTTTTAATATCACAAACATATTGGATAATGTCTGCTCGCGATGCAGTCCGCATGCGCACGCGTCGCTGCGTTCGATGCTTTCGTACGCGACCGTCCGCTCCGCAGCCACCAATGGCTCCTTTGCCTGCTGCAAGAGTCAACGCCCTTCGACCGTTCCTACACGTTAGCGTAGACTTTGCAGGTCATTTTTACCTAAAATCAACTAAATTCCGCAACGCAAAAATTTACAAATCTTACATATGCGTCTTTGTTTGCATGTCTACCAAGGCCATACATCTAGAATTAGTTCCGGATTTGTCAACGGATTCATTCCTTAACGCTCTACGTCGTTTCATTTCCCGGCGTGGACTTTGTACGGATATTTATTCCGACTGCGGTCGTAACTTTGTAGGCTGCAACAATTATCTTAAAGAATTACGGATGTTCTTACAAAACACCGCTAATCAAACTCATATTAACAGCAAATTAACTGATCTATCCATAACTTGGCATTTTAACCCACCATATGCAAGTCATTTCGGTGGTATTTTTGAAGCAGCTGTCAAAAGCATGAAAACCCATCTTTATCGGGTCATAGGGCAACTTACTTTAACTCACGACGAGTTCAACACTCTTCTATGTCAGATAGAAGCGGTACTTAACTCAAGACCACTTTGTACTCAGAGTAATGATCCCTCGGATCCATTGCCTCTTACACCAGGACATTTTTTAGTCGGGCAACCATTGACTTCGCTACCTGAAATAGACTTTAGTGATGATTCTGTCAATCGCCTAGTTCGGTGGCAAATTATTCAACAAGCTGTTCAACACTTTTGGAAACGCTGGAGCGTTGAGTATCTCTCTCAACTTCAGCAAAGAAGTAAATGGTTTCACGACACTACGAAGACGCCCCTCGAAGTGGGTTCCGTTGTTGTGTTGATTGACAACACACTGCCTCCACTACAATGGCGCTTAGCTCGCGTACATCAGCTTCACCCGGGCGCTGATGGTATTACCCGCGTTGTAACTGTACGCATTGGTGACACACTAACCAAGCGACCTGTAGTGAAGGTCTGTCCTCTTCCAATTAATTAACTTTATTGTATAACTTTCCCTAGCCCTATGTTATTTTATTTATCTTGTTTTCTATTAAAATAGGTTATTTTAAGGTCGGCGGCATGTTCCGTACTTTTAGTTGTTAGCACAAACCATTTCAAATAATGATTTCGGCATTTTTTTTCTTTATTATTTTGTAACAATGGGATGTCATACTGCGTGTTCTGGAACACATTACAACCAGCTACAAGTGCTGCCACCTGCTATACGTTACCGTTGTTCCCCTATTCGAATCTCGCAACGGTCGTGAACGGTTCGAAACGTATCAAAGTGCGCGCACGCAACTATCAAATTAACATCTGAACTAGTATATGTCGTGTAACGCGATCAAAGCCAGTGAATCAGCAAATAACTGCATACTACGTCCAACGAAGGGATTCAAGGGGGCCCCCACCAAGAAAACCTACAAAGCCAGGTAGCGGTGGCCGAAACACGTAAGTCCCTGATGTCTCATTAACGAATTTCTCATACACTCTATCTATCTCTTAATGTAAGTAAAATTATTATACAGATATCGCCATTCTCATCTACATTGTACGCCACGTGGTCAACATTTCTCACAAATAAATACAAGAACTATTCGACTCCATTCAATCTTTGTCCAAGTGACTAGAATGTTTCTTTTAATAATGTCAAATTCTTGTCAAATTCAAAAACGATTAGAAATTCAAAAATTTCGAATACAAGAACGTTTGAACATTCAATTTAAAAAGCTACTTTATGCCGCGTCTATAAGGTCATATTTGTGTTAATTTAATTAAATTTGTGATGTTTATTTGTTTTGTCTGTCGAGGACACTGTTTACAATGATATTTGTATGGAACTGTGCATCTAGGTATATTATTATATCGATGTAGTCCATAGATCCATAAATAATATCGTCCAATATGCGATGGTGGTCGATAAATGGAATGAGATCATAATAGATAGAAACATCACCTGTTTTAAAAAAACTAATAATGTCTGCTCTTTCAAGAAACCGCGTGACAAGATCATTAAATCACATGTAGTTATACCCAAATAATGTAAATTATTATTGTTAACTTACTTTTTGAGAACATCTTGTTTCTTTTGCTCGTCACTGGTTGGGAGTCCCATTTCTTTCTGTCTCTGATCGTACATCATTTTTTCAACTAGTCCACGTGTTTCTCCATCTAGATCGGAGAGCTTCGATGGTTCTGGAAGGTACATTTATTCTTATTAATTTTGTTTCTTTCATTTCCAATAAAAAGCATTTATGATAAAGATGTAAAGTTTAAAAACACAATAAAATAGTAAGGTTATCGCCACATCAAAAATATTTAAACTAGGTACCTAAGCAAGAATGTAAAATATTAGATATTCTCTAATATGCAAATGCCAAGTGGGCGAACTTATTTTTATTGCTATATTTTTATTTTGTCATGCGATGTTAGGCGCCTTTAAAACTATAATGTATATATTTTTACATTGTCATGTGATGTTGGGAGCCTTTATGTATAATACTATTATTATGTTTTTCCCAGATCATCGATACCTTGGATACCTATCTCAGAGCAATGCTAAAATACGCATCGATTATACCATGTTATGTTACATGAAGAGACCTGTGTTTAACAGTGAACAGCAACAGATAGTGTGAAATGATGATTTTTTTATATCTATCACTTAGGAGCGGTTTTTCAATAGCCAGATAATTTTTATTTGAGGGATAATAGTGTTTCTTTGATTAACTGTAAAACGTCAATTAGCCCCTAGATATCAATTATCTGGGTATTAAAAACTTAACAGACCGACTTCAAATCCGATCGCGACCAAATTTATATGGGACCACCCTTGAAAGAAGCTCTATCGAACACAAATAATTTTGAAAATTGGTCCACATTTGGCGGAGATATCGCGTAACATACATAAAAAAAATACAGACGAATTGAGGACCTCCTCCTTTTTGGAAGTCGGTCGATAAAATATTATTGGTCTTCTTTCTACAGTTCTTGGATTTAAAAACGAATATATTTTCTGCGTTTTCTTATAATTGTTGCAAACCGCATTGCGATCGACATTATGACATATCATTATAGCATAAGGACGACACAACCTTTAAATGTGTAGCGGAAAACAACTTTCATTCGTTGTACGTAATCCATTCTAACACGAGCTCATTTATATATACATATAAAATAGTTACAATGTAATCCCTCTGCCGAGAACTTATTTATATTTCACAAGAAGCACTTTATATACTGACAAGTTAATCATTTGCATAGTTGATTTCCCAAGGTGGATGCATCGACGTCAATAAACTTGTGTTATCTATAAATAATGAACAAAAATGGTATGGTATTTTTCTAAGTATTGTGAAGTATGACTTGGCAGCACTAATGATGCAGGGTGCTATTGTGACAGTGTAACAAAAGCTAAGCGGATTTATGCAACTGAATTGATGTAAATCGACGCGTGACGGTACTTTAGTAAACAAGTGTGTAGAGCAAACTATACTACAAACATTAAATCCTGATTTTAATCAGCCGTGCAATAAAAACTGCCTCGGTGGCGTGGTGGTATTTCGGTACGACTACGGTTCTGAGGTCTCGGGTACGATCCCCGGGTCGGGCAAAGTGATATTGGATTTTTCAATATCAGCCCGGAGTCTGGAATTTGTACCCGATATGGCGATAGGCTCGCCCCCTATCACACTGGGACGGAACTAAGCTCGGCGAAATGTGTTCTAGTTCGCTAGTGCGCCTCTGCCTACCCCTTTGGGGATACAGGTGTGAGCTTATGTTATGTGTAATAAAAAATACACATAAACTGACGCCTGTATCCCCGAAGGGGTAGGCAGAGGTGCACTAGTGAACTAGGACACCAACATTTCGCCGAGCTTAATTGATATGTGATAAGAGGCGAGCCTATCACCATATCTGGCACAATACCAGACTTCGGGCCGATATTGAATTGAAAAAAAAAATAATATCACTGCCCGACCCGGGGATCGAACCCGACACCTCAGGAGAAAGGACGGTAAGTCGTCCCGATATACATCTACTGCACCGAGAGGCAGTCCACTAGTAAAAAAATGTAATGATAGCCTATAGAAGCCTTCGTATAAACGGTGCAAATGAGAGTCGAACTGAGAATGAGAGCCGGTTTCAATAAACAATCTCAGTTTAGAGTGCAGATAGATCGCGGTTATAAACCAATCAAATAAAGTCATTTGACGGCGTCATGTTCAAACTGTGTTCTTATTGGCTAATTTTTGTAATCTATATGCACATTCGAACCGAGATTGTTTATTGGAACCGGGCGTTAATGTTTATTTAAAGATGCGTCTCCTGAACCTGTTTTTCTTGAAATAAAACACAAAAACAGATATGCAGAACAATGATTTTCGCTACACATTTTTACCGATGGTCCAATGTACTATGAGCAGGAGACAGCGGAAATTATTGTTTTGAGCATATGTTTTTGAGTTTTGTTTTTTTTTATAGCAGAGACTGGCAAACGAACAGATGGGTCACCTGGTGGTAAGTGATCTCCACCGCCCATAGACACCCAAGGCACAATAATGGGTGCGTTGCCAACCTAAAAGGAGGAAATTGAAGGGGAGGGATGAGGGAAAGGGAGGGGGGAAATGGGCCACCGTAAATCTCACTCACCGAACGAAACGCGACAGCAAGCTGCCACTTTACATCGGTTTTCTGTGAGACAGTGGTATCAAGCCGGGCGAGCAGGCCCATTCGTGCTGTAACCGTTACTGTCTACAGCGTGGCTCTACCACTGGTAAAGGTCCCATATAAATTTGGTCACGACTGGATCAACTTTAAAGTCGGCCCGTTAAGTTTTTACAAATAGCATGTGATGATGCCCGCGTAATAAACACCACTTTAATAATTATTTTTTAAACATGACATTAAACACTTTAACTACCATTTCAGTTAGACAGATGAAGTCATCACCGGTGAGGTAACATTTCGTGTGATTCGAACATAGGAAACATTTTACCTGGATTGATTTTCCTCGTTGATATTTCGGGGTCTGTAGTAACTAGCCTGCCCCACCAATTCATTTTGTTCACCTAAAGAGTACATAAAACAGAAAATGAATCATTATCTCAAATTGGTATACACGAAGCGCTTCATTTTATGTAAGTACCGAGGAGTTACAAGTTAAAAATAATTACACAAAGCAATTTTAGAAGTGTTACAAGGTTTGTACGACATTTTAGAAAATCTTTTTGATGTTTAGATGAGTATGTATACGATTCTTGTTTTGTATAATATTGGAACCTGAGCATTCAAATGGTCATTATACACAGTGTCATAGAAGTAAAGAGAATAAAAAGGCCAAAGTTTATTTTGAAATAGCTTTTGCATACCCTTAACACCAGTATACCACTAATGTAAACAAAATAAACAAATTTTAATTCTCTTTCAACAATTGTCTTGTTTTAATATTACTGTTAACTCTTAAGTATAAAAGATTAACTAAGTATGGGCCCCCCTTTCGATAATCCTATCCTAGGTCAAAGGTATTTTAGCAACTGTGTTACTAAGTACAAAACTAGAGGCACCTGCGTCTGCGCATGTTTTTGAGCACTTACGATTGAATTTTGTTTTTACGATACCATTAATCGGAGAAAACGACTGCTTCAGGAACTAAAAAAAATCGTGATAACGCCTCCAATTATGAATCAGATTATGTAAATAAAGATATTAAATTTTGCTACCAGTCTTTATCTTAAAAATGCCTCATTAATCACTTTAACTAGTTTTAATATTCCTAAACGGTCATTGAAATATTACTACGCGCGGATGAAATTTGCATTAAATAAATATTTATCAGAAATTATATAATCATTCCCAGATTGGGACATTTAATTATTTATTAATTTTGTTATGATTAGTAATTAAGAGATAAACATATCGGGCCTTACTTATAAAAACAGTTTAGCTGTGCAAATGGCTAAGAATAGTCTGTAATTTCTTTCCTTATGTCACATTGTTTGAAAATAAAAATTGAAAATAGCCTCCGTGGCGCAGCGGGCGAGTAGATGTGAAACGAGAGGCCGTGGGTTCGATTCCCGCATTGAGACAAATGTTTGTGTAGCCCACAGATATTTGTTTCAAGTCTGGGTGTTGTGAGACCGAAAGTCTCTCATAGTCTCTGATACCCACGATACAGGTTATACCTAGTGTGGGGTCAGGACTAGGTGTGTGACTGTTGGGTGTATTTATTTATTAAAAAAAAAGAGACAGACTATTCTTTACCCTGTTTTTACAAGTAAGGCCCATCTAATACCTTTTCTAGATTGACAAGCAGGTTGCGTCCATCTTGGAGCACCCACGTGGACTCTTCGATCTTGACGTCTGCGTCGAGCTCGCCGTCGATGATGAACGGCTGACCTTTGATGCCGACCTTCAGGTGCCGCTTGTTAATGATCACTGTTAGGTCGCGCGGCCGCAGCACCTGCCGCAGCGGCACCCGCAGCTGTGAACAAACGTGCCCGCTCAGTGCGCACTGCTCACCCGACAGCGCTTATAACATATCCGTATTTTTTATCTAGAATATTCAATATGTTATTAAATTTATATAAACGAAAAGTTGTTTATGCCTTATGCATACTGTTTTCGACCGACTTCCACAAAAGGAGGAGGTTCTTAAATTGGTTTGTTTTTTTTTTATGTATGTTACTCGATATCTCTGCCAAATGTGGACCGATTTTCAAAATTCTTTTTGTGTTCTATAGAGCTTATTTAAGGGTGGTTCCATATAAATTTGAAATCGGTTTGTTAAGTTATTAAACTTGTGATTATTTTATTTATGTATGCAAGATTGCGACTCGGTCCATCACGCGTGGGCAGTGACGTGTATAGGTATTCCGATCAGGGTAGACAAAAAACGCACAATATTTTTTTCAACCTTTATATCACCATCACTATCATTATAATTTCTGTGTTGATTTCAACCATAAGTCGATCGCTGCTATTTTGGAAATCTGTATGTAGTCATGATTATTATTCTTTATTTATGTAAATAGCAAATTCTCAGGGTAGACAGTGATTCTTCGTCTATATTGAGTGCACGCCACTGCGCATAGACACAATGAATGATTCTAAAAAGCCACGTGTCCTGCACTAAAACATTACACAAAACACCTACACAGAACACGGTATTTTTATCAATGGTCCATTGTTTCATGAGTACAGCGAAATACTTTGTTTTGTGTTTTGTTTCGAAAAAACATGTGCAGGAGTCACGGCTTTAAAATAACTCAAATTTCTTTAAATTCTAAATAAATAAGAAAACATTTAAATTACAAATTAACTAAGTCTTGCAGTACAGGTAGGTATTAACAATAGCGGGATACATTGTTTTAACTTATAACTCGGCTGATAGCAATCGCAATAAAATCAAAGGCAGTGTGTGGCGCAGTGATTGGACTTGCGTAGACGGATATAGTGCGAATGGGCAAGGTTCGTTACATATAAAGTGAAAAGTAGAAAGACTTTTAACCTTTCAATATTTCACTATAAGTGAAATGAGACAACGGCAACTGTCATATTGCGTCACACTCTTGCTACAATTATTCAGACAGTTGCAACTTGCAAGGCACTACATCGCGAGGGTCACAGTGTAATGTTAAGGACGTTATTTAGAATCTTTTATGGAATGGTCAATTATATTGCAACTCACTTACTATTATTTTGTGATTGTTTTGACAAGTATTATCAAGGCGTATGGCTTAAGGCTGTGGGCTAATCGATTTAGATACAGGGCCAGATAATAAACAAGACACTAACATTTGATTGACATCATAAATGCATGATAAAATTACAAAGTAAGCAAACAGAAAACGATATCTATACCGATATTTTAAATGATAATGTTCGGAAACTTAAACGCAACTCAAACATTTAAGTTCGTGTTGTATCATTTGAGGTCACATTATTATTTTATTTTATTTTATTTTATTTGGGTGGCTCACAGCTATCAATATCAACACACTATACATAACAAAATGAATACTCCAATTACGAGCCACCGCAGATATATTAATAGTATAGCAAAAAACAATATACCGAGTAGCGTCGACATAACGACATTAAATCATACCAGTTACACTTTACAACGTTGCAAGGCTTTGTATCAAATAACAATCGAATAGGTGAAATTAGCCACAAGATTGATTTTTAGTTTTCTCAATTTTTGCATAGGATGACGATCGGGGAGACTTTAAACAGCTGATCTTAGCGGTCAAAGATTCTTGTCGATAACAAACATGTCCAGCACAACTTGGATGCGAGAGCCACGCGTCGCGTACCTACTGAAGTTTACCTCCATGTAGATTTTGGCACATTATACCGGTTTTACACAGAATAAATTGTGCCACATTTTGTAACCGAACTTTTGCTATTTATTTTGTTCTATAAATTGTTTTTTTTTCAGAATTGACGTTACATGATTTTTATTGCGATATTTAAAAATACCTATGTTGCCCATTATCAAATTTAATGTCGTCATGTTTGGCGCCACTCTGTACATATTATGTATGTAACACTTAGAGTTGAAGAGCGTTTCAGTATTCAGGCAGTGAGTGTATTTGATGCTCCTCCTTTTTCCACACAAACATAAAAACGGATTAACGCGATTTTGTTGTATAGAGATAGCTAGCTCGAACATTGAAACGAAACTCAAAAGTGGTGTCATTTAAGGCCACATTATCTGTCAAAATGATGGCGCATAAGAATATAGGTAGCCATTGAAGTTGAGTAGCGTTTCAGTATTCGGGGGATAATCTTTGTTACTTTTTACCCGTAAATATGAAGGACAAGAATTCAACACGAGCGGAGCCGCAAGCCAAAACTAGCTTAATTACATTACACAAGAGGACCGCTACCGAAAACTGCCGTATTCATATGAACGCGTGCTGACCTCGCATTCCTGACAAGGACGATGCGTATGAGCACATCTACGTCATTATATTGGTTGGTCAATAGCTAGCATCTATATGAGGATAAACACACTTCAACCGACAGACGAACGACACCTGACGAATGTGTCGCCTATCGACAATTTGGAAAAACACACGATTAAGCCTTCATCGCAAACAACATTGATTCTTACGAATGTTGTTGTTGTTAAGAATCTGTTGACTTCAAGGTCCGTAAGTTCATTCAAGGCTTATTCAAGGCTCATTTATAAATGTACTTTGGAGGACATAAGCTTCACCGATTAAAAATGCGTAAGAACTACGAAGTATAGTGTCACCATCACATATGTTCGATGAACACTCATTAAAAGTGTCTTGACCTCGAGAGTAAAATATTTGAATACTTAAATCTGCGTTAATAGATAATAATTAGTAATGCGATCTATTGGTTGGTTATAAAAACAATCTTACGATGACCATGATCATTAATTATTCAAGAATGCAAAGATGATGCATAAAATAAATTTTGCGTAGTTTTGTATCGCGGGCCGCGGCACATGACCACACCACTATACAAGATGTATAAAAGTTATGTAAGAAAACAAAGCATCCCGTTCACCTGAGCCGGTAGAATCGGCCATAAAAACGAATATCATAATTATAATTTCCGACGTCGTCGCGTCGTGTAACAAAAATAGATGAGAATATGCATAATAACTATTTAGAACATAACATAACCGGCATACAGATGTATTTAATTTCTCATGCTAACGGAAAAAAATAATAACTTCATCATACTAGTTTATTAACGTTTTAAATAATAAATACATAAATAACACCCAACAGTCACATACATAGTCCTGACCCCACACTAAGATCGAGTCTTGTATCGTGGGTATCAGAAACTACGAGAGACTTTCGGTCTCACAACACCCAGACCCGAAACAAATATCTGTAGGCCATACAAACATTTGTCTCGGTGCGGGGATCGAACCCGCGGCCTTTCGCTTCACAGCCGGCTACTCGTCCTATTTATATATTACTCTCCGAAGAGGAGAGATATAAATAGAGGGGCTTGCGACAAGACAGGCGGATGACCGATGTCGATGCAGACACAGAAATATGCCCCTACATCCGCCCCGACCATCAACTCATGTTAAGAAAATGGGTTATACTACCCTGGTTGATTCTGGAACGCGAACCACACAAGGAACCTATCGCAGATTCTAACACCATTATGTATACGAATATCTATTAGCACCAGCAAAGTGCCGAGTCGTTATTATAGAAGAGTACCTTTAGCTGGAGAGGTAGCGTAGCTACTTATATACATAAGTTGTGAAACCGGCGTGTCATAGATTACCGAGACAAAATTAAAAAAAACACGCATGATAAATGCGATGAGTGACAAAAAAATCCCTAACGTGTGATCAAAATTAGCTAAACGAACCGCGGGCACTGCTATACTTGTACACAGCTGTACTTGTGCTTACCTTTTTGGAATTGTGGGTGTAAGCATATATTGATGCAAATGTCTTTTACAATTGCCCTTTAAATATGTCGTTATAAATATCATACTTTACTCTTTGAATCGCGTAACATTCAAATTCTACAAGTAACCAGTTCACTTGTGTGATTCATTCTATTATTTGGCTTTGGTTCTTTTACAATTATGTATTATCAATATTTGTATCTTACCCATGTGATATTTTACATTTGTATTCAAATAATTTTTAATGAATCCATAAAATGTTCAAGCATTATTTAGATTCCGTGAAATTTTAACTCTATCGCCTGTTCGGAAGGCTGTTTCGGCAGAGAAGAACGGGCAAGAGACTCTGACGCTGCTCTTTTGAACACCCACTTACAGTACAGCACCAGATACAGAAAGACCTTAAATGAGAGCAGCTAAACCATGATAACATGCCACGACAGGTTGAGTTCACATAAGCAAACAAAACAGTCCAGGCAGACCAGTCTCCACAAGCAGCACCCGTTCACGAGTATGATGCATGTGCCAGCCATAGACCTCCTCAACTATGTTGAAGGGAAGTGATCGACACGACACATGATGCCGCCACAAGCATAGACCTTAAGTAAGCATGACTACCTAGACTGATAGCAATTATGTAGCCCAGCGTGTAAAATGAGCAGCGATAGCTCAGTTGGGTATGGACTGCAGAGACGTTTGTCGGAGGTTCGAGACCAATCCCAATAATGAGCACATATATACTTCTGACTTTTCTATGTGAAGTGTGTTTTCTTTGTGAATTATCGCTTGCTGTAACGGTGAAGAAAAACATCGTGACCTGCATACCCTAGAATTTCTTCACAAGAATTTCGAAGGTACCTATGTGAAGTCTACCAACCCGCATTAGGCCAGCGTGGTAGACTAAAGCCTAACCCTCCCCCCCTCGTATTAGTAGAAGAGGCCCGTGCCCAGCAGTGTGACAGTAATATTACAGGGCTAAAATTATTATATTATTATGTAACACATAAGTAAATATAAGTAAACACATACGCAAAATAATTTACTCTAAATATCACAAGCCAATTAATTACTTTACCTTATACGGTCATGTCTCATATACCCAATGGCTTACCATACATACGTATTATACTATACATACATGTAGTCAATATAATATCCGCTAGCGCATGCATACAGCATTGATCAACTTTCATTTAATACGACCAGCTCCAAGTGCCTCCAAGCGCTTGACTACTGTAGCTATATACCTCTTTGTTTGCATCGCTTCAACACGAGATGTGTCAAAACCTGCCCTATATAGCATGACAAACTTTTGTGTACCGTGTGGCGGATGAGCCCTGTTCGCGCCACTAGCTTGAAGGCTGCCAGATAAATAATAATGATTGAATGCATACTTTACTTTTGAGATAATTTTTAAAAAGCGATAGCTTAAACCGTAATTAAAGAATCATGTTACCTCAGACGTCCCATTACAAAAACTAAGACGAATCATTTCTACAAGATGCTTAACAAAATGTGTCACGCCTACACGAGGCGATATTTGAGTAGGTGAGTAGGACAATGGCAAGTGTCAAAAAAAAGGTCTTGCGTTACGATATCTTCACTTATTCTCCCTACACAACTGTTTTTATCAATGCGTGTTTTATCAATTTACAGTGTTTGTAAAAAAAATATGCTTTCGAAGCTCGCCGCATGCACAGATAAATTGGTCAAGCTATATTTCTTAGTGACGGATTTATCATAATGATATGGTGTAGCTGATGGCAAGATTGCATTCCAATTAAGCCAGAGTCGTGCGTGCGACTGAGAAATTAAGCAAGCCTTCAATCTTTTGTTGCTTTAACTTCTTATAAGAAACCTTGCAGTAACTGCGCTCAATAGCGTGGTGTTATAATACCTTCACACGATTACGTGCTGATTGCAGCCCCGTTCTAATGGAAACCCAACTCACCGGGACTACAATGTTTTTGGTAAACACCAAAATATGCAGATGCGAAAGTATCTCTGTCTGTCCGTCTGTCTGTTGTTACATTTTCACAGTTAAACCAATGAATCGATTTTAATAAAATTTGGTTTAGAGGCTTGAAACCTAGGGAAGAAACTAGGCTTTATTTTGTCAAAAGCTAAACGTAAATGTAATGAAGGTTGAAAGTTTAATTCATAAGCTTTTTCAATGTCCGTTAAAAAAGCGTCTCAAAATGTATATATTTTTAATAAGGTATAATCTACAAATCGCCTAACGCCCGGATTTTAAGGAAACACCGCCTTTTAAACCCCGGCATTTGAATAAGTACACTAGAACTCATTTGTTCCATTTCACCTTTTTTTTAACGCGCTTTGAAAAAGCTCTCTTGCGAAAGAGGCCAAAGTGGCCAACAAAATATTCGCAATAGCCCAAACCATCTAAATTGACCGCAATGGAGGGAAATTGAGAAAAGCCTTTCCCGGAAAAGATAATAAAAAGACACTAAGGTTTTATAGCTCATTGAATTTATACCATATGATGCACGGTTCTTTCTACATTCTATTAGACAATAACTAACGAGTAAAATCAAAGACAAGCGACATATAAATTAATCTTTAGACTGAAATCTGATTTCTACAGAGACAAGCTTTAAATCACTGAATGGAAATAGTTTTTGTGATTTGTGACTTGTGTTTTAAATTCGTGATTCACATTAAATTTATGGCGAACAACAATAAATTACTAGGTTCTACACATCACTTACTTCATTCCAAGGAAATCTATGATGAATTACATTGTTATTTCAATACTTAGTGTAGCTATTCACAAAGTAGAACATTGGATTTAATCACGAGGGAGGCCGCGCTGGCTATAAAGGCAGAAGAGGCGGCATTTTGCTAATATCCGTATGTTTTATGTGTTTAGATGTAAAGTTGAACATAATTTTGCAGTAATTATAGCTGTGTTGTGTTGGAACTGAAATATTTTTGCATCGTCCTTAAGTATTCTTTTTCTACCTGCCCTTATCCCACTTTAATGTGGGGTCGACGCAACACACTCTTTCAAGCATATTGCAGAAATGACATACAGGCTGCCACTAGACCAAGGAGGCGACGTCGAGGCGATCGTCCTTAAGTATGTACTATGTATAGGTACTAAAAAAATAATGTTTATAAAAAAATGTAGTTTTTACATATATGTATGGTTAAAAATTGCATTTAATTATTTTTAACTAAATATGTTTACAGCATGTAATGCATTACAAATGGATCATTAAGTTGTTTACGCTTATGAAGATTAAGTGGATAAAATTCGACAATAAAATCAAAGAACAGAAAGACCTCTGCACCAAGTTTTTAACATTGTTGAAAACTGTCATCTGAAAGCTTGGCATATTATATCGATATATGGTAGAAGGTAGCTAGGTTGAAAACAAGTGCGAAACTAATGTTTTGCTATAAAGAATTCTGTAAATTGCCTACTGCGTGGATTTACCACGCTTAAACTCGAAATTTTATTGTTAAAAAATAGGTAAAGAATAATAGAAATCTATAAAAATATGCACATAGTCTTACAAATAACATGTCACTTGTAATATAAGTTATGGCAGTATATTAACAATAATAATTTTACATATATTTATTGTTTTACAAAAGAATAGTTATCATAGTTAATCATTTATTCTTCGATGAAATCAATTTTCTTTATAATAAATATAGAGTGTACTTTATAACAAATATAGAGTAATACGTATACTTTACCTCTTATCTACGTAACTCTTTATAAAGTTCTATTAACATACATTCATCATAAAATACAATAAAAAAAATATAATCTCATAACGTTTGACATAATATTATATTTGTTTTGTCAATACGATGGTTATACTACATACTATAACACTACCATACAAACATGGAGATGGGATGCATACCATATGCAGATGGATGAAACTGCTACGCACAGCTTGTATTAAACGTGTTATTTCTAAGGAAAATGATTACATACATTAAATAATCTAATAAATTATACATACACACATCTGAGAAACAGTCTCATCCATCGTGTTTAAAATATTCAGTGACTCATCACAAACATTTTGAAAATCCAACTACGTCATATAAATACCTTAAGCCAAGACGTGAGATGTGATGTATGATGATTAGTTATTAATTCGCAATATTATAAAAAATCAGAGTTATCTGTTGTAATTAGTACGAGACTTTTTGTGTACAAATAATATTAATAACCCAGAATAATAAACGTTAAAAAACGGATGAGTGATTTTTTTTGCGAACCTCGTGATAGTCTATAATGTGAATAATTGAAATTAATGTAAATAATCGACAATGACCGTCAATGTTAGGCGGATATAAACCAAGTATGAATGTAGATAAATCATTGAATGCAATCATCATTATCATCAACTACTAGTTTATTATTAATTGAACTCTAATAGGTTTTTGCGGCGACATCTGTATACTTAGGATCATATAACCGCTAATATATAGCACACCTCCATCCTTTTTTTATGTCTTGTACGCGGATATTATGTCTGCCCGATCTGGACTAATTTTATTTTAAATTATTTCTTATATATACAAGGACTGAATTAATGCATAAAATTACATTAATTCTTGTCTCACTGATAAATGATAAATACATCAACAGTCAACACCCAGACAATCCACTAGTTCTGGAAAGTTGAAATTTGGCAGGATACGCTGCCAAACTGTGACAATACGAGTATATAATCGCTACAAAGTTTGTATGCATGTGATTTTTTTTTATAATTAACGCGAAACTGTAATAATAATACTCTTTCGAGACCATTGATCAATTCTACTTCTTATAGAACCTAGGGAATACAGATTTGTATTGGATAAATATTGTTATCCCAGAAAAGACTTCAACGCGGGCGAAGCTGCGAGCTAAATGCAAAGTCTGAAATTGTACGAATATTTTTGTCTAACTCAATTGAAATTGAATATTTATCACAGACATGTATCTGTGTTATTTATCATCTTTGACATATCTAATATGGATTTCGTTGGATTTTTAACCGACTTCATTAATTCTACTCTTGGGACTAGAATAGTGTGTGTGGAACATATTTTTATGCCAGAAAAAACTAACGCAATCGAAGACGATCATATAATTTAAATGTAATTGCAATAATTGATTAACGTTTTAATACAATCCATAGTAACACACTAGCCTTGAGCTTGACACTATCGAACAGGTCACGAAGACATCTTTATTACGTTCCACTCAGACGCGTGTTTCGGCGATAGCAAGACCATTCCACGGTTTACCAAAAAGGTGGTTAGAATGTGAATCACGGCGCAATGTCCGGAACGTATAGTCACCTGGTGAATTCCAATTCTCAAGGCGCCACATCAGTATACGAGTCCTGTATGCAGCGGCCAGCGCGTCCTCGCTGCGGTTGTGCAACTTCGCGGCAAAGGGATAAACGTCTGAGAACCCGTCTCTCTACAAACGCAACGTGACACGCCGCCTGTATTACTTCTTTACTGGTTTTCCTGTGAGGCAAAGGCTATCCACAAGTCTCACTTACTATCATGTACTGTTCCTTGGAAGGTGAATTTGGTCTATTGTTAAATTAACCTCAATTGTAATATTTATACGGGTACTGTTAATTGCAATTCAGGCGGATTTTAGTATCAGTAATACAAAGGAAGGATGGATAAAACTGTTTCTG
This sequence comes from Clanis bilineata, assembly GCA_036417725.1. Classification (NCBI taxonomy): domain Eukaryota; kingdom Metazoa; phylum Arthropoda; class Insecta; order Lepidoptera; family Sphingidae; genus Clanis; species Clanis bilineata. The sequence goes on from CM071158.1 coordinate 8,951,688, forward strand.
TGTAATTGTTTTATAAAAGCCCGTTAGTTTATGTTTACCATTTTAAGAGATTTAATTATGAATTTTGAATAACTGTTATCTTCATACATTCAGTGGCATCTTTTATATTCATGATTTAATTGCCATCGTCAACATGTTATGATAGTTATGAAAAAATGCCGTTTTAATAATCCAAAATGAAATTGTACAGTTTTAACGATCCAAAAAGTGATATTATACAATGGTACACGTGATTTTTGAAGTTTTTAATTCGCAAGTTTTGTGCACAGAGCAGCGACGTGCAACCTCATATATAAACCTTGGCGATTGTTGCAACATTCTCAGTACGACTCTAGTCGCTTTGCCGCTTGGAGCAGGCGCGTCCCACGACGCCGGCCACACGGAGAGGGCGAGAGAGGACAAACTCGAGACGAACAGCCGAATGTAACCGAGACATGTGGACCCAATGAGTGTAGTGTACAGTGACATAATATTAGTGAACAGCCCATTAGGCAACCACAATAAAAGCGTGTAGGTGGCGAAACGTAAACAATGGACACAAAAAGCTCGGTAAGTGATGCATACGACTCATTACCTTATGATTTCTACCAGCAAACTGTGAATGATGACATTTGCAAGTGAAACCGACCAGTAAGAATTGATGTCCTCTTAAAGCACTACTTAATTAAACATCTTGAAATGAATCCTGATTTTTATATAAACGTAGTTGATTGCAATGATCTTAAAATTTATTGTATATCATAATAATGACTGACAGGACCTGACAAGTGTAACAATTATAAATAATTAACTTCCAATACCGTCATTTATAGAAGGTTTCAATGTAGTTAGGAACAATACAATGCACATCACATATTTACATAAGAATGTACGACAAAATAAACATTTATACTTGTATTATTAAACAAGTATTTATTACTTTTCTCATTGCCATAGCAACTAAACGCGGACATAATGGACCACAGCAACTTATAATAAATATTACGAGAATGAAACGTCCATTAGACAGACAGACCTTATTAAAATTTATTGAAATTGAATCAAAAGAATATATTGTTACAATACCTAACCCATGTAGGATATCTTTAGAACAATGAATGCATCCAACTAGATAGATGAGAACGGGTTGGATGAAAATTTAATTACTAAACTACTGTTTCAACTAATATGTAGGTCTAGAAAAAGGGTGAAATAATAAAATAGGAAGGCGACATATCGTCACAAATCTTAAGATCATTGTCACCCTTGTGTAGCTGATTTTGTTAGGCCTTTTGGGTTTATCTAGGCCTTGGCCGTCTCCGTGACAATATTTGTATCTATTGTATTATCAATCGTCATTGATATAGTCAATAATTCTTGAGTGGTAGAGAAACGGTGTAGTCAGTAACGTTTAGGGCACGAATGGGCCGGCTCGACCGGTTTGATACCACTATCTCACAGAAAAACAGTACCTAAAGTGGGAGTTAGCTGTTGCGTTTCGTTCGGTGAGTGAGATTTCCAGCGGTCCAATTCCCTCAAAAGGGGAGGACCCCAACCCCTATCCGCCACCTTTAAGGTTGGCCACGCATCCATGGTCTTTTGGTATCACGGGTGTCTATGGGCTGTGGAGATCACTTACCATCAGATAACCCACCTGCTCGTTTGCCAGACCCAGCTATAAAAAAATCGTTTAGTAATATCGTTAAAACGGTGTTAATAATTTTGTTGTTTATATCAGTAACCGTTGACCATCGATCAAGTAACCAATGACAGTTGAAACTGATCGTCTCTGGAGCGCTTTATTCTTGTCGTCTCTGACCAAGCACATAATGTTTCCGTTACCGCTTTTTTGTCATAAAGTTTAAATGGGTAATACCAAATTATATGTTAGAGTATAAGCAATGTCAAATAACAACAATAATGTCAACAAAAGGTAAACATCCTCTTCATAATGTGTATATTAAGGATTTGTGCCACTTCAGAAAAATTTGACATTGATTGAACCTTGTTCAACTGGTTGCCGGACACGCGTCGACGAAGATATGTTAAATACAGTTTTATATTTATAGTGAATAACTGTAAATACAATCCAAAGGGACAGATTTCATAAAAAAAAGGAAATATTATAAATTTCCAAAAAATCACAAGATCGGAGCAGTAACCTGCACGCAAGTGAAACAGCAAGCGACAGCTAGTTAGCTATTATACATATATGTAGTATGCAGTTTATATATACATACATACTCACGCTTGTATCCCCGAAGGGGTCGGCAGAGGTGAACTAGCTAACTAGAATACCCACTTTCGCCGAGCTCACTTCGTATATACTTATGTGATAGGAGGCGAGGCTATCTCCACATTCAGCACAAATTTCAGACTTCGGGCTGATTGAGTGAAAAACCCCAATGCCACTGCCCGACTCGGGCATCGAACCCGAGACCTCAGGACGGTAGTCGTACCGCGCACGCAATACCACCACGCCACTAATGTAGTACAAAGTTTTTAAATGTATTCTAATACTGAGTCCACTATGCTCCGCTGCATTTATAGTAAAAATGTTACAACTCACAGATAGATAGCTTATCGTCGGTACTCTGTATGGATTGTGGACTTGCGTCGCTTAAGACTATGCTAATATGGCTATGCTATTTCGATACATTAATGTAGACGCAAAACACATTCATTAACAGGATGCTACATATTCAACGTGCTCTATCGTATACTCATGAAGTTCGATAACCGGTCGAATATTTTAGGAATTAGTCATTGTTTTTACAATAAGTTAGTACGTACGTACTATAATTTAGTTCAAAATTAGATTTTGCTCGCAGATTCGAACGCGGTATAATCTGTTTATACTTATTTATTGATTAATTACTCAAAACATCATATTGCAATTTCTTACTGATTCATTCATTTTTCACAAAGAATATGATATAATGTACTCTGATATAATGTAACACTTATTGGTAAACTAATATCTAGCAACCGATAACTAATACCAGTGACTAAATCATATAAAACAAATCAATAAAACCTTAAAAACTTTAGCTTCATATAATATTTGTGTAAATAGCGCTAACCCGGGTAACGAACTCCTAATTTTACTTTTGTATATACCATGGACAAAGGGGCTAAGTTATTAAAACCAAAGTATTCGATACCTAGAAAAGTAATCATTATGTTATAGTATATAAACACAAGTTTAAAACAACTTCAAAACAGACTTCAAAAACTCATCACATCTCTAGACCCAACCTTTTGAGTACGTTCTATCGAACTTCTTTCATCACCTTTTGAAAAATAAAAAATACAAGTAACAAAGAATAAGTTTCTCTCTAAACATAAGTACATATAACATTATACCTACAAAAAAAAAAATCTGTATTGTGAACAAAAGAATCAAGATTCGAAAGCGTCTGCGGTACCGGGCGAGAGCTATTTAGTCTGAGGTAAATGGCACAGGGACTGACAACTAAAATTGCCCTCGACGCGCGGCCTTCACATTTCACAACACCCGGACTTACGGAACATCCAGTCAGCTCGGACGGTTGGCGTGCATTCATTCAAACTAAACCAATGAATTGATAACATTAGTTACTGGGCTATGCAAAGCCACAATACGCTCGAAAGACTGACAGCACGCGCGGCCTGAAGTCAATCGCGAATAGCGTCTATTGTTTTCAGACAAAAGATGGTGGGAGTCGTAAAGGGCCGATGAAATGACTACTTTTTGCAACACTATCCTAAACCTGTTGTTTGCTGTAATACCCGATATGACTCACTGCAGATTGCATTACCTACGCAAAGTGGGCCGCGAAATAATTTTTTTTTTTAAATATATTATTATGTTAATATGGTAACAATATTACCTGTCAATTTACGAACTATATCAAAAATTTAAATATCATCATTTAAATTGCAGGGATAATTAAATAATTTACTTGCTTATCCCTGGGAACGATCTATTTATTTCCTGTAATTCTCCAAAAGAGATTTACTCAGTCACACCATAATAAGGTGGTTTGAGGTTTCTGTTTTTTTGAATTCGAATTAAGAAGTCTACCAAAAGTAAAGATTAATTAATGTTTTAAAAAGTACTAACTTAATAATATAAACATGTTGTTAAATAGGTATGTATAATCATGAATATTAATAAAAACTGTAGTACGTAACAGTAGTTCATGGTTAATTATTTGCATAAAGCTAAAAAAATATATTTTATGAGAATTATTGAACCGGTATTTAAAAGTTTTGTTTCCGTCGTATTCAAATCTATAAATTGGAAGGTTAATAGTTTTGTATTTGATTGAGTAAAAACGAATAACCCACATTTCATAAAATTTATTGTTCATTTCCTAGGAGTTATTGAGTATTGATAGAATTTTACCACATCAAGAATGAAATGTGGGCTATTAAAATAGCTTACTACTTTTACAGATATTAAGAATTATACTTTACCTTCATACTTTAGATAAAATATACATGGATCACGATAAACTCCGTTATACAAATAATTTAAAGTCAACTAGAGGATTACCTCATATATTTTTAAGAACTAATAATATTAACAACAAGAGTAAGGAAGTTTTCAAATAATGTAGTTCTTAATTCCCTCATTGAAAATCAAGTCAACACAAGCAGTTTAAATTTCTCGGAATTTCAAGGCCTTAAAGGTTTTACCCACAAAGGTCAATGTTTCGAGTCTTCGCGTACGCCTGGTTACATTATATGTCTAAATATAGATCTACCAACTCTACATTTTTTAAAGAATCAGTAAATCAATTTAAAAAAAACAGTTTCAATTAGAGATGGAAGAGTATGCGAGCAGGGAACGCTTACCACCGTATACATAGGACATATGGATAGGGGACAGCTCGTCTATTGTCTAGACGCATCGATCCGAAAGGCTCAACGGGACCTCTCTGAACGATAGTGCTGAGCAACAGTGGAGACACAAATCTCTGAGAGTGCCACGACGCCCTAGAGTTTTGTCAGAGATGAGCTGCAGACGAAACTCCTACGTTGAAGTTTGCTTCTCAGGGGAATACTTAGCTGGTTGGGCCATCCGTAGCCAGAAAGGTAGTGACGCTAAATCTAGGATTAAGGATGTAATGGTTCTACAAATGTGAGATGACTAGGTGGTCATACTACGTATGATGCATAAGGTTATGCATCATACGTAGAGGTTCCCACTAGCAATTAAAAATACGCAATTCGATATCTCTGTATATTATGCCCTTTTACTTAAAATATATTTAAGCGCTGCTTATCTTTAACCATAGGTTGTCCCATTCATTTTTAAACAATGTAACGCAAGGAAAAAGGTGACAAACTCTTCTTAGCGAAAAAAGAAGCGAAAATGTTTTTATAAGTAAGGCCCTAGGAGTTCAGACGTAGAGCCATCTAACAACTTTTGTACATTATTACGTATTGTTTTTTTTTTCTTTTGTAACATCAATAATAATATATACACATTATCAATAGGAAACATATTAGTTTATCCTAACATTACGTCTTCGAAGTAAATAAAACGGTAAGCTCGCAAGACTGGACTTCCCACTTACAAAGCGGATCTACTGAACAAAAGTGACAAATGATGTAACAAGCCGCAAACATTTATATAAACAGCATAAAAAGTAAAGTAGACCTCCGTTTCCAAACATGTCTTTTGTTTATTGGTAATTCGATCGAGTGGGTGTTACTATATTTATCTTTCCACATATTTTAAGCATACTGACAGCTCTGCAACCGAACAAGTTTCGCCTTACGAAATAATTGGTAAACAATTTTTCTCGCGCCGCTGAACATTCTTCACGTGACGAGCAATAAAGGTCGACGAATTTACCTCATTCAATAGATACACAATCGGGATATATTTCCAAAAACTTTAACAAATCACAAAAATCAAAAGTACACATAACATGTGTACTTTAATATACATAAATAAGCTTAATTTGTGTAAATGTGTCAAGTATCAGGCAGGATATTCGGTATCGGTCTCGAACGTCACAAATACATACTTAATTATAGACAACGGATTTATACAAGGTCCATACAATTTCTTAGCAGCAATAAAGCCACATTATTTATACACACCATGAATGAAACTTCACCAGATACCTATAAATCAGTTTTACGATTTATCACATTCTTTAAATATTACGGTAACCCACTGTGCTACTTTATTAGTAGAAAACGGTTAATCCGGCTCAAAAAACTAATAATGTGTGCTAAATATGCATGTTTCGTATAGGAAACTACCATATTTTAATAAATAATTATGCTGCTATTCTGACAGTTGATTTGGAAGTAATTTAATGAAACGACTACGACCTTAGTCCCAATTCACATGTAATAGTGACAAACTTGTATTTGTCATTCAGTTAACAAGATTGTCAGGAAGTACCACTATTGATGTACTCGCATGCTATTTCACAAAGACCCCAAAGCGTCAAGGTAATAAGTAAACCTTTGTCCGAATCAGACAACTGGAACGTTCACTATTCATTTGCACATCCGATTAAAGATTTTTCTAACGCCTTGGTTTTCGACGGTTGATCCATGAAAAAATTATGTACACTACGGTCAAATTTCGTGTCATTAATTTTTTTTTGTTTGGTTATCATAATTTTAAAAACTTCGCATTATTAAATAAAACAGAATACTATTATTATATTTTCAATAGAACAAAAGATATAACATCGGATAAGATCAGAAGTCTCAAATTGCATAATAGACAAAAATATATCCGATCTGGGCCAAATTATTAGAAAGAAAAGAAATAACACAAATCGTATAAGATTTTACTAAATCGATACTCTATTATGCCAGAACGGTTGAACGGATCTTGATGAAATGCATGCAATTGCACAGACATAGATTATAGTCTGGAATACACACATAAACCTTTTATCCCGAAAAAATGTACCCTTCCCGTGGGATACAATTGTTAATAATTCCACGTAAACGAAGTCGCGAACAATAACTATTTTGCAATAGTTTTACAGAATCCCTGCTATATTTTACTTTAATTTCCAAGAAAGGTACAATTTATTTATTTAGGTATGCAAATACTACAACCTACATTTTTGACACTATCCGACTTCCACACATTTTATATATCAAAAGAAAAATAAACGAATATAAAACTTATCAAGGAACGCTACAAATAATGGAAATAGTGAACAGTGACATACATTTAAATATTTTTGTGCCACTTTTTTGATAGAGCGAAAGACATACGAGTATAACCTATCACGTTTTTTAGTCAATAAAAAAGGCAGCGCAACAAGAAAGAATATTTATGTTTGGTAGGGTGTATAACGATATTGATATAATAATATGGTAAGTGTTAATACAATTTAAGAGCAACCAGGCCGTGATTAGGTCCGATTGAAGAAAACCAATGGTAAAAAATAAATTTCTAACAAAAATCGTAATAACCGTTACATAATAAAATATTGCATACATCGTGAAATGAAGTCATCCCGGCATAAATAACAAGAATCCGGCTAAGTAGTATATTTCATGGCCACTTTTTCTATCCGTACAAATAGTTAATACATGAGCATAATAACACAACTAAAGCAAAATACATTGATGATCGAATCATCTTTGAACCAACACTACTTTTTTTCGATATAACAAGCCACGATTCTGGAATCATGCAAATGGCGGTTCTTCCGAACATTTGACGGGATCTCGAAATGTTATTGCGAAAACTATGAAAGCATAAATCATGCATCTCACCATTGTCAATCAGTAGTCAAACAGCTTCAGCGCAATTTGCATTGACACGAATCCCGTTAAATACAGCCAATTGAGTTCAAGGACATGTATAAGCATCATGTCAGTGTCTGTGACCAGCGTGAACAATGAGTTATGTTGCGGCGCGTCCTCATGCAATCGCGTATAAAATATGATAATTGGACGTTCAATAACACGTCTCTTTGCCTTGCCTGTGTGGTCTAAGCCATTTTTTTTGCTTATGTTTATATACAGCGTGTCTCATATTGGAGAGTATTAAACTCCTGAATTTATAGATGGTCTATATTATAAAGTTGTAGTAATTCAATAATTGTTTCATTAGTAATGCAACATGATTGGGATTTTAAAGAAAAGAGCATTTACAGTGGTTTTTTTAAATATAATATTCTTAATATTTTTGTCATCGGCGGGGCTATCAATCGTGATCTAACCAGATCGACCATGTTAGTATTAAAGGAATTCATAATAAATCAGTATGAAATCAGTGAAAATAAGGAATAAAGTACGGATACCGGCAACACAAGATGAATAAAGACATGAGCGAGTTACTATTGTAACAAATAGTTTTAATTTCAGTGATAAATAAATTACCAACTGCACTGGATGAAAAAGTGAAACTTAATATGATAATCAGTTAAATCCGTTATCCATTGTGACATTTGCAGCATCGAAAATATTCCAAGAAGAGCCATGAAACAGGAATGTACGCTTTCTCTTCTAAAGGAGAACAGTCTAGTTACTCGTTAGCCGATAGTCGATACTCATGGTAAATATAGCGACTATTGTTTGATATTATGAAAGTTGTTTAGACAATCACCAAAAATAGGTCGAAAAAAAAACATTTTTTCTATACATATGAACAGCGAAATATTGGACATAGTTAATTACACAAGATTGAGTATTATATAATGTCTCGGTACTACGTGCGTTTTAACATGACAATGTTCTACGCAAAATAGAGGTACACACCGAGTGTCCGTATTCGAGTGTAGTCAACACTGTTCACCTCATCTTAGGACATATTAGATGTTCAGACATAGTATCTAATGATTTCCGCGGTCATAATCAACCGTTATGGGCATGCATGACGAAGCGCATGCGTCGACTCTTGATGCGTAAAGATTATTTCTTGCGTAACTAGACCGTCTCGTAGGACTGAACATGTTTCACAACTATTACACCTGTTGTTATGAGGCTAACAGGTTCGTCGTCTTATTTTTTGTCCCATTAAACCATAATAGTTGCATAGATGTATACAAATGGTACAATTATAATGCATTACTTTGAAACGTTATAAAATACCGTTATGAATGCCTTAACAGATGTAAAGGTTTCATTTTGTATAAGCAATGATTTTTTTAATAAACAAATTAATCTTTCTTTCTTTCTACCTGCCCTTATCCCACCTTAATGTGGGGTCGGCGCAATGTACTTTTCAAGCATATTGCAGAGAGGATTTGGCTTATTTTTACGACCAGCCGCCTACCTGACGTCAACACCTTCTGAGGGATCCAGTCTCGGGCAAATTAAATTAGAAAGTTTGATTGGCCCGACCTGGGAATCGAACCCAGGACCTCCCGGTCCACAGCCCATACATGCTGCCACCAGACCAAGGAGGCGACAAATTAATCAACAAATTAACGTGAATAATTAATTTAATAAACATTAATATATGCAACAATTTACGACTATTCGTATACGTTCACGCGCACCTGTCTTTACATATGTCGTTGCGCTATTTTTAATATCACATACCTATATAAAATACGTACATAGATATTATGTATAAAGATGGTTCTCACGGGGACCTTTACGAACGTGCCTACCCACGTGTTGATAGCAATTAACCACTGAATCATGTAGGTACATATCCGGCAACAAGCACGTGCCCTACAGTACTGTTCAAAGGAATAATGAATACAAAAACCACTTTATTCCATGCTGAGAAGATAATACATAACCGCGTGTTTTATCATTGCATAAATAATTAGGTACATCCACTTAAACAGCTCTACATTTTGTCTTACAACATAATCGTATAAGAATTTTCTTCTACCTGCCCTTATCCCACCTTATGTGGGGTCGGCGCAACATACTTTTTTTTTAAAGCATGTTGCAGATAGGATTTGGCTTAGTTTTTACGACCGGCCGCCTGCCTGACGTCAACCCCCTGTGAGGGATCCAGTCCCGGGCAAATTAAATTAGAAAATTTGTTTTGCCCGACCTGGGAATCGAACGCAGGACCTCCCGGCCCACAGCCCATGCATGCTGCCACTAGACCAAGGAGGCGACTAACATAATCGTATAAGAATATCCTTTTATATTTGAATACATTATAAAAATATGTTTTTAGGTTATTATGTTCTGTACACTGCCAAAATCCGAATAAATTCACAACATAAGTAATGAAAGTCTCGAGTATATGGAGCATGTTGTTGAACTTAGCACGGTGTAACAGTCAGAATGCAAAACCCCGGAACCGGTTACTAGCATTTGTCGAAGCGTTTTGCAATATTTTCTCACTACAGTCTCCATTCAATCAGAATAAAAATATACAGAATACACTGTTGTAATATATTTTGAACTAACAGTCATTTCTTAGACAGAGTATCTAAGGACTGCGTCGATGGCGTAGTGATATTGCGTGCGCGGTACGACTATCATCATGAGGTGTCAGGTTCGATCCCAGGGTCGGGCACAGTGTTTTTCCATATCATCCCGAAGTCTGGAATTTGTGTCCGATATGGCGATAGGCTCGCCCCCTACCACATCCGGGACGGAACCGAGCTCGGCGAAATGTGGGTGTTCTAGTTCGCTAGTGCACCTCTGCCTACCCCTTCGGGGATACTGGCGTGAGCTTATGTTTATATTGTATGTATGATTATGTTTATATTATATGCATAGTTTGATAGAATAACAAGAAAATGACACATTGTTTTTACAAAATCCAAAAAATCATGACGATGAATTAAATATTCATAAGCATATTCTAAGTACTTAGAATAATCTGTCTATGGATCTCCTTAGGAGATATTTTCTGGGAACTATCATTTTAAATGCCAGTAATCATTAAAATATAGTAGACTCAGAATACTTTAATAATACACTAAAGAACATCGTCGAAATAAATACAAAGCAAAAGTAGCAATGTGACCTTGGCGTACGACTACAAAAGTAAAATGCATTAATGATACTAACTACCTAAAACGCTTATCCATCATGTTATCAGAGCAACAAAGAGGACCGTGAAGCCGAAAGCAAAGCTAAAATTTTATTGCATCAGAGGCCGACGAAACGAGACCACAAATAAAGAGAACACGAACCTTGAGCACCGTATCTGACAAAATCAATCGGACTCCGAACAAAACTTGACCTAAAACGTAATTGATGAAACTCTTCAGACAATCAGTGACTAGTCTGATGAATGACCTGAGATAAGGAAAGTTTAAGTTACAGAAATGTGTATTTGAAAATATCGGAAGGATAGAAACGGCAGTAACTTTATCAAATAAATATTTGCAGACTACACACAATAGAAAATGATGATTACATCATTTAGCTGTGATGAAATTGAATGGTGGATGGCAGAAAGGCGGCAATTTATCTCTGAAGATGTCACAAGGAAGGAGTTCTGCAACTATTTCCGTATATATTCGGTAATAACGACACGTCAACATACCGACGATGTTTCACAACATGCTACCTATTTACTTATTAGTTTTATGTTGGCACTTTTGTTGGAAGATCTATAGCAGACTCTAGTTACAGCAACAAAATCAAGCGTGGAGTGATTTTGCAATAGCCACAAGTAAATATTTGAACACAGCAACCGCATTAGTGCGTTGTGTGTTTTTGAACAACTTGAGTAACTAACACAAGTTGATGATGCTGATGAATCCAATAAAAAGATATCCAATTGTAATAATATTATACAATCCATATAAAGACATGTTACGTTGGGACGTAACGATCTAGTTTATGTATAATTAGAAACGTCCGTACCAGCAGCATCAAACACAAAAGCAGACGAGGTAAATACATGTAAAATGACGTAACAAAATAATTATGCTTCAAGTTAATTCAACTTTCTGTCTCAATGCGTCCAGTACAAACGCATGAATTTTAATTAGTCATTAATAAAGAGCAGTATGGTAGCGACTAGCGACCAAAGGTTACTCTGATTCAAGGATGCTAGGGTGCACACGTAATGTAAATTACGGAATTCCTCACCTTGGTTAATGTATAAAACACACAAAGTCATGTGATACTATTTTAAACAAGCTATTATTTATAAAAAAACGCGCACAATTACATTGAAATAAACCAATGAAAATATCACATAATTAAATTAATATAAACAAAGAGCATGTGTTGCAACACACAAGAATAAAGATTAGACTCATAAAACAGAAGACACGAGCCAATGAATACCTACTTTGTTCTAATTTATAATGTATTGTAATGTGCCTGTGCATTTACATCATAATAAAATAGTGTTGGTTTGAAACAATCGATTTCATGGTATAGATAAGACTTTCTTATATTAGAAAGTAGGCTAATAACAATAGTGTATTTGAAAATTAAACATCACAGACTCGGGATTCAGGCACGATTATTTTGGATTGTACCTCTATATTTTATTTACATAATTCTAAAATAGAAGATTCTAAAACAATAATAATAGATAATAATGGTCATTTCAGGTGTTTTTGATATTCATTTATAGTACTCGATTATTATCACCCCCCAGCGAGGCAATTTTTAACAGGCTGCACTTTCTACAAATTATGAACCGCCGCGCCGCGCCGCTTCAAAACTCAGTATTTTTACAATTTTTGTAGCAGTAGCTTCAATTTCGCGTAGGTCGTACATCTTGTCGATCCATGATCTGGATAATGTTTATGTAATTTTTACGTGATATTCACGTTACAGATCTCGTCACATGAATGGCACATCCCGCGCCCGTCTTTGTCGGGCAGTAGCGGAGCCGGCAGCATCACCGACTCACGATCTCGCGGCGGATCCGCCTCCAGCCAAGGCTCATCTAGCAACCACAGCACCCACGTAAGACGACCTTTTAAGTGTTACCGTGTGCGTCACAACATAATCGACATCCTTATATTTCCGCTTCAATCTATCATCTTTATTGGAACTTTTTGTCTAATCCTATAAATTCCCATAGTTAATTAACGCGTTGGCACTATGACGTTGTAGTACATAGAACCCGCACTAAAGTAAAAAAAAATTATATGTTACCAACATCTGAGATCCTTCTAAAAAAATCTATTAGATTAAAGCAATTTGTAGACGCAGGTACCATATTATTATGAGATTAATGCGGATAAACAAAAACTCTTATTTTTTCATCACCTGGCTTTACTAATGGTAATTCAGTGAGCTTGTACCTCCGTGGTTTTTGTTCCACCATTATTTTTTTATGGCAATAATTAGTCTTTTAGACTTGTATCAATCGTAGGTACTACACTCAACACGAGGCGTACAGGCCGCGTACCTCCTACTATATTATCGTATTATTTAACATAATGTGCCCTTTATAACATGCCAATATAGGAGAAACGAGTTTTTGATAACAACTTGCATAAAATTTTACTTAAACCGTTACAAATTCAGACCTAGTTCCGTTCTAAACACCTTCACACCACGATTGTGTACCTATGTGAAATAAAGACCTACATTTAATTACAATTTAATATTCATGAATACATTGAAATATATACATGATAAACTACAGAAAAAATAAAAATAAAATAATTGCCTAGCAGTAGTAAAAGAATAGAACAATATAATAAAAGTTTAAGTTCATACAAATTTCAAATTCAAATCATTTATTCTGCAAATAGGATATTTTATACAACTTTTACATGTCAATTACGAGTATACATATAGTGAAAAAATAATAATGGCGTCGGCATTTCGTGGCTATCCTTGAGAAGAAATGTCGAAACAAACTCAAGGGTTATCGCCTCTTTTAAAGTCCGGACAGTACACTTAGAACTATAAAATGTAATTATAAATGTTTAATTCAATCAACTTATCAGTATTGCATTGTCCATACTTGCGCATACAACATTCCAAACAGAAGATTGCACAATTTTAAACTGACAACTCTGACGAGATTGATCTCCAATTTTATATGCATTATGGCGGTTACATCAATCTTTATTTTGAATATTATATTAAGCCGCAATTGATATGCGTTTAGAATTAACATTTGTTATCAATGAATATCTAACTACGCCTACTATAATTTAAGTATGTAATGGTGTGAGTGAAAAAGAATTGTCTGTACTAATAATGATTGGTGTGTCAAATAAATATCCATTGCGTAATGTAACTGTGCTGCATGCGTTTATCAACACTGTGTAGTATTTATGTACATGCAAATAGATTTATACGCTCTAATTCTTTCGATTTGCATGAATTGGTCCGTGTTCTTACTTTTACTCACATGCACACTCTCCCATAAAACTTAAAATAATTCTAATTTAAATTTCAAAAATTCGTCTCCTTGGTCTAGTGCCAGCATGTATGAGCTGTCAACTGGGACGTCCTGGGTACGATTCCCAGATCGGGCAAAGAACATATTCTAATTCAATTTGTCCGGGACTGGATCCCTCAGAGGGGGTTGACGTCAGGCAGGCAGCCGGCTGTAAAAACTAAGCCAGATAATTTCTTCAACATGCTTGGAAAAGTATTTTGTGCAAACCCCACATTAATGTGGAATAAAGACAGGTAGAAAAAAATACAAAAATGAACTTATCCATAAAATGGAAAAAAAAGAAAAGACGCTTTTTCCCTGTAGTGGGACATAACACACTCATACATAATTAATTGAAATATTTTCAGAGCGTATCATCGGGCTCGCTGTTATTAAACGCAGCACACCTGGCCCGCATGAACGGCAGGACAACGGAGAGGGACGAGATCGGGTGTTATCACAACAAACCGAGCAACTACGAACGCAAGTCAGCCGTATGCGAGTCAGTGGTTGCCATACCGGAGGAGTGTCACGAGTCTGCCGAGTCGATGTGGAGCGGCGTGAAGCGAGAGGCGGCGCGCGAGCAGGACGCCGCCTCGGTCGCGAGCTCCACACACTTCACCGTAGTGAACGGATACACGAAGCACCGGACCGGCAAGGAGCCCAAGTCATGTTGCTGCGACCACTCGCATCAGATTACCGTTCTCGTAATATCGATGACGATTTTGTTCTCAGCCTGTATACTGGCGGCCATATGTTTCGTTGAAAGTAAGTGTAACCTTAACTCACTTACAATACGTATTGTCCTATTGTATTACATGAATAAAACACTAACCGGAGGCTGTGCTAAAGGTAAATAAATACACCTAATAATGACAAGTGACCCGACCGCATATTAATATAATAACACAATATGCCCAGACCGGATCCTCCAAAGCGAGGTTAACGGCCAGGCAGCCGGTCGTAAAAAGTAAGTCAAAACCTTTCTGCAACATTCTTGAAAAAAAGGGGGCGCTACACACCCCGTACCCATAAGGAGGTGGAATAAGGACAGGTGGAGATAAAGACTCGACCGCATAGGTACCATGTCTCTAGATGTACAAAAATATAAAGGTATAATAAAAAAGACTGATGTCTTTATATTCTTACATTTATATTATATCTTTGAAAGAGTCATTAATAGTTGGCATGTTAAATAATTTAAAGCGCAAGAAGATAAATGTGCTGGATTTCAAATAGTACAAAGTTAATGGATGTAAAATATACCATAAAATATACTATTAAACTTAGCATTCGTATCGTGCGCGAATATAGGTTGACGGTTGTGGAATAACTCATCGGTTTTAACTTTTAAAATGATATAAGGCTTGTAATAAAAGGAAAATATGATTTAGAAGTGTTCGTTAAAAGTATTTCTTCTTATTATTATCAGAGGGGTTTGACGTCAGCAGTGGCGTGCAATCTACATATATAGACAAAGAGATACTGTCTACGTTGACGATTTGCTATTTACCCAAATAAATAATGAAAATATTGACAAAAAAGCTATCTTCAAAATAGCAATGCTTGGTTTTTAATTTAAATCGATACGACGAATTGACGAAATAAATGATGAAGTTTTTTGTCTACCCTGATCCAAATGCCTATGCACGTCACTGGGCGACAGGCTTGGAAAAGTGTTGCGCCGACCTCATATTAAGGTAGGATAAGGGCAGGTACAAAGAAAGATTATATAACGGCTGGTCGAAATGAACAATCTCAAGTTCCTTTACAATAGTAACATAATTTTAAACAGTTACATCTCCAGCACGAATAGGCCGGCTCAACCGATTCGTTACCACTGTCTCACAGAGAACCAACGTAAAGTGGCAGCTCGTTGTAGCGTTATGATCCGTTGTCCCAATACCCCCCTTCCCAATATCTATTGCCGGCCTTTAAGGTAGGCAACGCACCATGATTCTTTTGCTGTTATGGGTGTCTATGGGCTGTGGAGATCATTTA
The DNA here is from genome assembly GCA_036417725.1 of Clanis bilineata. Lineage (NCBI taxonomy): Eukaryota > Metazoa > Arthropoda > Insecta > Lepidoptera > Sphingidae > Clanis > Clanis bilineata. The sequence continues at coordinate 8,967,937 of CM071158.1, forward strand.
CCATAAGGTGATCCTCAAGCTTATTTGCCTAAAAAAAAATAATTATAACTTGACATTTCTTTTTGTTCACAGTGAGAATGCGGAAAGAAACTGGCATGTACAAATATTCATAACTGCATAATTGGAAAATGGATTTATAAAAATTAAAAGTATTAATAGTAACAAAATAGTTACATTTTAACAATATTTTATTGTTAATCAGTAGATTTATTTGTGAAAATGTTAAATATATTAGAAGAATATAATGGATCTGCTATAAATTAACCAGTAGTTAGACAAATGAGTGCAGTATCACCCAGTTTACTGTATGTATAGGGAATGTGGTAAAAATGTACATTACTATTTATATTATAGTATACAATGGTGTGGAGGCCACAAAACTGTGATGTTCATGGTATTTTATTAATTAGCTTAATTTTTCTACGACCTCTATGTTATTTTAATTTATATAGCGACATTTTAAAACAGTAAACATTGAATAGATCGTAAATAATGACAAGTTTAAAAACTTAACTGACCGACTTCCATCTTGATCCGTTCGTGACCAAATTTATATGGGACCACCTTTGAAATAAGCTCTATAGTACACAAAAAGTAAACCGGTCCACATTTGGCGGATATATCGCAAACATCCATAAAAAACAGACGAATTGAGGATCTCCTTTTTGGAAGTCGGTCGAAAATAAATAGGTAAGTATAGTAATTTTAAATACTTTTTCAATGCTTATCTTAGCTGGAGTTTCATTGTTATATTGATGACATGATAATATAAACTCGATTCCTAGGAAAACAAAAAGTTGTAAATTTTTGTAAATAGCATAAAAATTTGCATCTTTTTTATAAATAGTATGTCGTTCATGTTATTATACATAATGTATGGTAAATATTTTACCTTTATATAGTAATATTTAAATATAAGAATATTTAAATTGTTGTGTATGAACTGTGATAATGTTAACAAAAATAAAATTATAATCTGCATTTGCTTTATTTCTCCTATTAAATAAAAACCATTAATACTATTATATTTATAGTAAGTTACTACTAGTAAACTAAGATCTTGAAAAGTCCTGAATCCTGATGGCTACCAAAATGCCTGGTTACACCATAACATTATTAATAAATGAGGAGTTTTGGCGGGAATTCTGACGGTGCGGGTGGTCCCTTGTTTTAATGATTTCATATTCTAGTCTAAAGTTGTATTTATGGTTTAAATGTGATGTGTATGTGTGTATCTAAGCAATAAACATCAACGAAGATGGACAGTATTTGGAAGCTTTGAAATAAGTGATTTTGGATGCTTTTTGTCGGGTGGATGGATCGACCATGTTCGATTCCTCCGCTGCGACAAAATCGTCTAAAAAGCATCAAACTGGAAGGAATTGACGCCAAAACTCCAGCAGGGCCTAGAAATCGAACACATCATTGCACTTGCGAAAACTTAAATGTAGGAAACAAAGTATAAAAAATAATAAAAAGTACACGGCTGAAGAACATTGTATCCATGGCTATGAACAAGATAAAAAAAAAAAAAAAGATGCACATACCTATTAACGATTGTTATGCATGTCCATAAATATCAAATGTGCATAGTAATATGCTATTTTTATTACATTTTTTTTATTTGTATCCAAGGTTTGATATTTAAGATACAATGACCTCAGTATAATGTCCACTTACCTCGACTTCCTCCAAGGTTTGTGTCCACCTGTAGTGTTCAAGATCACATCCATTGCCGGCGTTAGGTTTGAGTTTTCCTTTTTCTTTGGGGTCATCTTCTTCCTCAGGTTCTGCGGGCTGTTCATCACCACTGTCACCACTACCAACTTCAGACTCTACATAAAAGTAAATAAAACATATTATAACATTAAATATGTTTACAGGGTTTCATAAAGTTGGTCTCAATAATAACTACACTTAAAGAGAGGATGGCTAGCAATCTAGCAATAAAGTTTAAAATTTCGTAAAGCTCATAGTATTTGAATAATTGCAACTTTAATTTGTAGTGAAAAATTTATTTCTGGCTCATTGGGCCGGCTGCAGTACATTTGCAATCCCCCTATTATGGGATCATTAATTATTTTTAGCATACACAAAGCCATTTCCATGCTAATTACGACGATTTACAGGTCGCATTACGATTTTAAAATCCCCATGATTAATAATTGATTAAAAATTTCAGGTTCAATTTTTGTTTTGTTTTTTAACTTTATCATTGCGCTTTAAATCGTTATAACTGTATGTGGAATTATTATTGCTACCAACTTTATGAACCACCCGCTATAGCATATTCATATTCGCGATAGGCTCGCCTCCCATCACATCTGGGAGGGAAATTAGTTAAGCGAAATGTGGGTGTTCTAGTTTCTCCTCTGCCTACCCCTTCCGGGGTACAGGCGCGTTTCTATGTTTATATTCAAATTTCCTATATAAGGGCTTATTTTTCGATAGCCACACATGTATGTGGGATTTTTTTGTCATTTTAATAGTTAATTTATTAAAATTATCCTTCAAATAAAAGTAATGTAAAATGTATATTGTTACTATCGAAAAAACAGGCATAAATTACATTAGAGTTGTAGTTGATTTTTTGTAGGTATGTAGTTTGTCAATTCACATAGCTATTATTATGAAGAAAGGTTCCAGTGTACATTGGCCTATATTCGACCACTAGAAACCATTGCTGTCATGTACAGAGGGCAATGCAAGATTTCAGGTAACTGCTAGTGAGCCAACAACCAATACTGAGTGTGAAAGACTTTATGAGTATCATGGCCTAGGTGTGGTCAGTAATGCTCAATACAATGAGCTCAGCAAAATGTAGGTTTTCTAGATGTATGCTTTGCATCAGATTACACCTTCAGAAATTCAAGCATAACAAATAAAATAAAATGAGTCTATGTAGACTAAGGCTCAACTCGCATTGGCGCAGAGACGAAGCGTCGCATCCTGTTTTTAAACCACAATGCATGGCGACACTCGCATAACCGCGACCAAATCACAATCTCGTCGCAGTTTGGTACTATGCTACGTCTAGTTTGGTCGGCGTCTGACGCGTCACTGTAGTATCGCAGGGCGACACGAGAAACACTTTGACTTTAACCAAGCATCGATGCGCATTTCCATATCTGCATAACACAAATTTGTACCTTAATAATGGAAAAATAGAGATCAACATGCTATAGGCGAAAAACATGACGAGTAGCAATGCATCGATTCTACGCCAGTGTGAGTTGACCCTAGAATACCATTGGCCCACAGAACTTGTTAAGATACTCAATGGTCATAAGTATAACATACTTTTCTTACTCTTGTCTATATCCTCTTGCAATTTTTCAGCTTCTTGGTCAGTTAGTTCAGTGACAGAAGCAGGCTCAAAGTCTTGTGCTAGCCTTTCTTGTTCTTTTTTCTGTTGAATGTCCTTTAGTCTTTTGTCAGCTTCCTCTTTCTCTCTCTTAATTTTATCTGCTTCTTCCTGTGCTTTCTTAGCATGTGTTTGGAATGTATTTTTTACTACCTGGAATATAAGATATTGTATGCATTAAAAAAGCAATCTTATAATGTTACATATACAGTGCAAAAAATGTTTTTTTTCATTAATCATGGAATATTACTTGTCCCACTGTTGGACATAGGCCTCCTGTAATGTGAGGTCCTGATTATGATAAATGACCGAAAATGATTATATTATAATTGATTAACATAACATAAGCTCACGCCTGTATCGCCGAAGGGGTAGGGAGAGGTGCACTAGTGAACAAGAACACCCAAATTTTACCGAACTTAAGTCCATCCCAGATTGGGCACAAATTGATTATACATCCTTAATATGACACACACAATCACTGAACTGATGTCAAGTGCCAGTTGCGACACATACTTCTGACCAATGAGAACATCCAGTACTTTGTATAGCAACATACTTAATAATACACTCATCACCCAGACACTCAAGATTCTTGTGTTGTAGTTCAACTGGGCACAATGGTGGTGCAACAAAATTTATGTTTAGTGGCAGACAGGGATGAAGCCTACCCAGTCTGAAATCTTTGTCATTGAATACAACATATACTAACAAATGTATTTGTGTAATAAGCAGCTAGAGCTATCTGGATGAGGAAGGGACTTCCATAACAAGTCATGGTAAAGCATAGATATACACTATTAAATCATATTAATTATGTAATTACTCAAAAAGACATGGTACAAAATAGTATTGGCTTCAATCTTTATTATATCTTTTATGAAAATGATACAAAGTAATAAGACAACTAATAATTACCTGTTCCCATTCTCCTTGTTGACCTCCAATAAAGAAGTCAGTTTTTCTTGCCAAAAAACTCACAATTGTATTCAAAAGCTGGAACCAACAAATACATATTTATTTCAAACCAGACATACCAATTATTATCTTTAACCAACTCCAAAAAAAAGAGGAGGTTAACAATTTGTCTGAATCTTTTTTTTTAATGTATGTTCCCCGATTACTCGAAGACGCCTGGGTCGATTCAAAAAAATATTTTTTGGTTGAAAGGGTATACTTCCCAGGTGTTCCCACTGGCACCAAGTCCGGATCTGATGATGGGATTCTAGAAAAATCGAGGACAACCCTCAAATTTTAAGGGACCCATGGTGTGTTTTATATATTTTCTAAAACTATTCAGATATATGTATCTGGTACTCATCATCTCATGTTGCTGAGGTGATGATGGAAAATATAACTCCTTAACTATTAGGAATTGATGGATAATTCTTTCAATATTACAGATTACTGAACACTAAAAATTGATAAATAAAATTAAAGTTTAACGAAACTGAAAACCTACTTCAAAAACGAACACATAAAAGTAACAAATAACAACAATATCTTACTCCCTTTGGAGTCGGTGCCTTTTCATTTAATCTGCTTCGGCCTCAGCACTGACTCCAAAGAGAGTAAGAAATTGTTATTTTTCACTTTTAAATATTTGTTTTTAAAGTTAGTTTTCATATCTTATCATACACCTCCTTGGTCTAGTGGCAGCATGTATGGGCTGTGGACCGGGAGGTCGTGGGTTCGATTCCCAGGTCAGGCCAAGCAAATTTTCTAATTTAATTTGCCCGGGACTGGACCCCTCAGAGGGGGTTGACGTCAGGCAGGCAGCCGGTCGTAAAAACTTAGCCAAATAATTTCTGCAACATGCTTGAAAAAGTGTGTTGCGCCGACCCCACATTAAGGTGGGATAAGGGCAGGTAGAAAGAAAAGAAGATTGACAAACATCTATCAACAAAAATAATATTTTTTCTAATGTCTTAAATGCCTTAATTTCTTAGTAAGAAATAAATTATTTGATTAAATAAAACTACACTGCTTTAATTACGGATAAGTACCTACATCTATGTTTTAAAATATAGGTTATCCATCTAAGAGATAAAAACTATTACAATAAAGTTAAAACAGTTACTGAACGCGCTTTTCAAATTTTATACCACTTCTTAACACTATCCAGTAGCTTCTGCAACCTTCCAGAAAATGTCGACAGAATCATCAATAAATGTGTATGCTTGTTTCTGACATACAGAAAATACCTGAGCTCACAAAGACCTCATGACAAGATTGCTAAATCCGTGAACCATTTCATAGATTTCAACGTAAAGAAATGTGACAATGGGATATAACCCATTACAAACTTACATCTTTGACTCCGCCTTCATGTTGCTGCGCCATAGCAAGCAGCATAGAATCAAATCTTTCAGGATCATTCGCCATTTTATTGAATATTATATTTCAATGCGTTTCAATTTATTATAGATGGCAAAATCAAAATCTGCGCTGTTTTATGACAAAGCCAAAACTCCGAAATCCGATTTTTGAAATAGTAAATGACAAATGACAATACAACTTAGATTTAAAAGAGAGGGGAGATCGGTTACATTTTCGTAACCCTGGCAGCAGTCTGGCAGCTAAAGATGGCCGAAAGTTAGTGCTTAAGTAAGATAGTCGATGATTTTGTCTATAAACATTTTTGAATTGTTTTTAAAAAGCAGGTAAATGTTCAAGTTAATATTTTTGTACGTTTATTATTTATTACTTGCTTTTATTTGATTTATTTAAGACTATCAACGTTACGTTTATTATTTAATTTAAATATAAGAGTATTATTGGCATGATTAATTTTAATAATATAATCATCAGCCGTGTCCACTTCTAAATATTAACTCAATGACAACATCAACCATCAGAACAATTCAAAAATCGTTTGCCAATCTCTGCTATAAAAATCGTTATCTATGCGAAGTAGAGCTTTTCTATTGACACGAATTAGAAAATTATAGTCTCTGCCAACTCTTATGGTATACAAGTATGATAAGATGTATGTACTATGTAATTTTAAAAAATATATCATAAATTATCGGAATAAAACATTTTATCGATATCTGATGAATCACGCCCGCGTCACTAGACCGCCATCTCTGTTGCCGTATTAATATTACTTCAACCGAGAGCGTGCCTTATTGGTGTTTGCGGGTCTATAGGAATAAACACTTGTATATTGATCTTTCTTTACCTGACCTGACATCCATTAGTAGAAAAGAGATAGCATTATTTTTTGTTGATTCTATCAGATTTTATACTCGATAGGCTGTAATAGACAATAAGGACCCCCCTCGATGACTAAAGAAAAAGTAAGAGGACTCGGCATAACTACAAAAAATATCTGTTTACTATGTAGCCGGTTCCGCTATTTTAGTTTCGCGATCTATTTACATTTAAGTTGTCACCGTGTCATAGGAATTAAATAACGTATAAATGCTTATTGATTTTATAATAAATACTGATTTTATTTACAATATTACTAATTTCGGAAAATGAAGAAGGAGCCGAACTGTTATATTTTAACTTATTAAAATATAGAACTTATTCTTTCTTTCGCAAAATCGCCATTTTGGTTTCGTTCCATACATTAGAAATGCTTCATTTTTTAATACTTATGCGGTGCCCTATCCTCTATCTTCTTTTTTAAGGCTCCCCTGCACAATACAAATACGACAAATGACAACCAATCCAATGTTGCCGACGATTACACTAGTTCTTCACCATATTCTAAGCTTATGTTTTGAGACCCAATTACGTTAACGGCCAGTTTCACTAAACGATCTTAGTTTAGAGTGCAGATAGATCGCGATTATGAACCAATCAAATCAAGTCATTTGACGGAGTCATGCTGAAACTGTGTTCTTATCGGCTAATATTTGTAATCTATCTATACATTCGAACGGAGATTGTTTATTAGAACCGGGCGTAAATAAGGATGCTTAAAATGAATAACAAACAATTGAGTTCGACTGTATTTTGACGGGGAGGACGAGATAGATACACGCGGGTGTATGAGCAGCGCTCACGCTCAGCCTCGTTCTGTGATATCTAATATAAGATTTAGCGCATCAAACCATAGCTCGTAGGTTCAATGTAAACGCCGCGAAAAAGTTTGCTTCGTACTATACCTACAGCCTCTTCGGGGTGTGCAATATGTTTAAAAATGTGTAATAATTCATTTAGAGGGAGAGATCTATAAACTAACTTGATTGAACCATTAGAAACCACCAAATTTTTTTTATCTTTCTACCTGCCCTTATCCCATAATGATGTGGGGTCAGCGCAACACACTTTTTCAAACATGTTGCAGAGAGGATTTGGCTTAGTTTTTACGATCGGCTGCCGGCCTGACGTCAACCACTTCTTAGGGATTCAGTCCTGGGTAGAAACCGCCAAACACTGAAAGCCATTTTTCTTCACAGCGTAGATTGCAATCTACTACTTTTGTGGGAAATTAACTCAGTTGGCAGTACTGACCACTCTACACAATAGTGAGTATTGTCACAATATCGAATGAATTGTTGAGTCGATTTTGTGTAAGCAACATTTAAAAAGTTCATTTAAAAAATAAAGCGGAATTTATTTTACCATAGCTCATGAGCCTCATGAGCTCATGAAAAGAGCCTTCATTTGTCAGCCTCTATAATAGTTCAGTAAAAATAAAGAAATTCCAAATAAAGAAAATAATTCTTATTCGATTAAAATCGACTACCTCTAAAGAAATAGTGGATGCATAAAATCATAGATAACAGAAAGTGAAAGAAAGAGGATAGCTCGATAGACAGTGTCAAATCAATGGAGGTCATTTATTGCATTTTTATGCATTTTTGTCAAACAGTTAAATTAATTGATATTAATTATATGAGAGTTTAATGCTGTAAAAATTATTGTCATGTGCACTGCGATCAAGGTATAAAAACGCTCGTTAATGTATTTAAATAAGTTTAATTTATGTCATGTGTCAAAGTTAGCGAAAATTATTTTGTTGTTGCAGAATATTCAACACAAGTTGTAGGAATGGCAGACCAATTTTGTTTACGTTGGAACAATTTCCAGTCTAATATAGTGAGTGCATTGGATTCACTGAAGTGTTCAGAGGATTTAGTCGACGTGACGCTCACCTGCGAAGGCAGAAACATCAAGGCCCATAAAGTCATATTGTCAGCGTGCAGTCCGTACTTCAGGAATGTGTTCAAGGTGAATGACTTAGACATTAATAACCTTCGTATTTATATAAGTAAACAAGTATAGAACATCATTTGCAATGCCGCGCATTCAGTCTAATATATCTTATGAATGTGCATTATGAATAATTTTTAACAAAAATTAGCTGCGTAAGCTTCCAACGGCAGAATAATGCGCTCATTGGTTATTTAGAATGAATATAAACTTGATGTTGGTGTTCCTTTTCTAGGAGAATCCCTGCCAACACCCAGTGATAATTTTGAAGGATGTTTCAGCTGATGACATTGTAAGCTTGTTATCATACATGTACCAGGGTGAAGTATTCATTGAGGAGAGCAAGTTGTCTTCATTTCTCCACACAGCTGCATTGCTACAAGTGAAAGGGTTGACGGGTGTCACACAACAGGTTAGAGGTACCCAAAGGTTGGGTATTTTGCAAAACTTAGCATCATAAATTCAATATCATTACCCTCTCAGATAAAAAGATTGCAATAAGCTTGATGTAATTTGAGTGCACTTATTGCACATCAGGCTGCCACTTTGCTGATATAGGTGAGACTAAAAGAAATAAATACAATATGTCTATAGTCGGATTGCTAATTAAACGGAGTAAACTGACTGATCAAAATGACAATTTTCAAAATAATGTTGCTTAATTAAAAAAAAATGGTGATTGATATAGTTCAATCTTTATCATTCAAAGAAATAATAACTCTGCACTAGCCTGGAAAATTCTGCTTAATCTTTTGTCTTAATGTCTGTGAAAATCATTTTGCGTAAATAATCACAACAGTTATGCGAAATAATAGCAATGAAAATTACAAATATTACTTTTATTATTTGAGAAAATTTACGTTCCACACATTCTATTCACATTCAGCTATTGTAAATTTTGTTTATATGAATAATGACTATAATTCCAATAGACACGCCATAACTTACCATGTAGTAATTTACTATGACTATAATTCAGTAGACATGCAGTACTAATCACACATTAGGCAGGAATTACGACTTTGAGTTGGTTTTTAGAAAATGAAAGAATGAAATGGTTCACTGAATTGAAATGTTCAAATAATCTTGATCTTTTTACCGCAGCTCTATTTAAATTTCATGGAAAAATGGCAACATTTGAAATGTCAGTTTACTCTGTTTAATTAGTATAATCCTACTATAAATATGTGATAAATTTCTTTTTAAACTGTGTAATTTTTATTGGAGGTTCAATCGCCTCCTTTCTGTTTTATGGTGGACAAAGGCTCAGCTGGGCCCTTGGCATTGCCCATCTGCATATGGGTGACATTGACAAATATCAAGTGGGCCATCTGTGGCCCTAGCTGTAGTATTTTTGACAATCGAAATCATATTGAGCTCACCGTGCATGACATTTGGTTAGTATTTCATACAATGAAATAAAATTACTTTTACGGATTTTATCACGATTTGGTTTTATTTCAATGAATAGCATTCGCGTAAACTTAAGAAATTAGTATTTCATACAAATTAAAAGGATGTGCAACAAGCTTGATACAAATTCAATAGTCAAAAATATTCTTGCTGCTTGTCTGCCTCTGCAGGAAAAAATGTGTAAAATCAGATTTAGAAATCAGTTGTAATTGGGTACTTGACTATGTTATAATGAGCAAGAGTGGGGATGTAGTAGGGATATCTTACTATCCCTTTCCAACGCACACATCGTTATAGACGTGAAATCATTTTACTGATACTTCTCTTTCCTGCAGTTTGAAGGTTACACCAAACTGCAAAGGCTTATAACTTTTTATTTTTGAGAATATTTCAATATTTCTTTCTGTGCTACATTTTAGATGACGTAAATTTCGTATAAAATCAATAAAAAAAATTAGTTAAGTACCCAATTGTAATATTTATATACCTATATTATTTTTCAATACTACAACGTTTCACATGTAACATTTTTTGAATGTAAAATTTCTGTCATAGAAAGAAAACTTCTCATCACCAAATACATCAAACAAGCTGTATACACAACTGACCATATCATCAAGACCTCACTTGAATGTTGCACACAAAGAAACAAAGCCACCAGCATTAAAGAAACGAAGGAGCAGCACCTCCGACAAGCCCAATGATGTGACAATAGCTGAAGGCCATAAGAAAAGTAAACTCCTCGAAACATGTGATATTTATAACAAAAATAATTTCTCTCATTCATCAAAAACTGATGTCGGGCTAGTACCAGAGGTCAATGCAGATAAAAAGATTGATGCAAAGAATGATCAAGTTCCTATAACAACAAATGGAAAAAGTTCATTAATATCTCAGGTGATTATAGAATTAATTATATTACAGTTATTTTATGTAATCTCTGCAGTGGCTTATTATATTTAAACACTCAAGAGGGGCAATGTTCTGAATAAATATGAAATTGTGCCATTATTACCTCTAATATGGTTTTGTAACTAACAAATATCTATGCAAATATTGGACCTTCAATAAGAGTCCATAATTTCCCAAAAATCATGCTATTTAATCATTACAAATATTTTGTTTTTAACAACTATTAATGTAATATATTGTGTTAACATTTCAGGTAGATAATAACATTCCTGTCACAGTGAAAACCGAACGGATCGATGACAATGTTTCACCTGTATTATCTATAAATGCTAATTCTGAAAATGATGATAGTCTTCCTGATTATGAAAACAGCATGCTTGCCAGGTCTTTGCTCTCAGGTAAATTGAAGATGTTTGTTGAATATAATTTGAATTCTGAGACTTTAATTCTTATGTTACTTTGTTTTTCGTGTGTCATCTCTGTGTCTCCATTGACGTGCAGTTTTATATTGCTTTTCATTAAAACAAATGTGAAATTACAATCTTACTTTCATCAATGTTTTTGGGTCATAGGTAAAGTTGAATATTTTAAAGACAAATTTTTTATATCGAAGAAGAAGAACATAATTTTTTTTTAAAACATAACATAACATAAGCTCACGCCTGTATCCCCGAAGGGGTATGCAGAGGCGCACTAGCGAACTAGAACACCCACATTTCGCCGAGCTTAGTTCCGTCCCAGATGTGATAGGGGGCAAGCCTATGGCCATATTGGGCACAAATTCCAGACTCCGGGCTGATATGAAAAAATCCAATGTCACTTTGCCCGACCCGGGATCGAACCCGAGACCTCAGAACCGTAGTCGTACCGAAATACCACCACGCCACCTAGGCAGTTTTTTTATTATTAAATATTTTATTAATTAGACAAAAGAGTTATTTTATGGTTTCACACTCTAGCTGACACTGATTTGATGAAAGTTAACATAATGAGTCCAAATTTAAAACGCATGTTTAATTTCAGGTATTAATCCTTCAAAAAACGACACAAGTGCCAACACCCCATCAACAAAGAAAGTGACAAACATAGGAGAAGCTACAAATTCCAATAAAGCAAAAGATATTGGTGCTGACAATACAAATTTTACAACTATAGCATCAAAGAGTCCCAGTAAAAGTACAAACACTGAGGAGCTTGTTGTGAAGCATGAGAAACATTCTCCAAAGTCAGATATAGATTATGAACCGGAGGTGTTACTGTCTGAGCACCAAGACGGTACGGACTCTGATAATACCTACTCTCAGGAACAATCCCAGGCTTTATTATTATTGGCAGGAATGTCTACTGTTAACGTATTGGGACCAGGAGCGTCGACATCCCAAGGAATTTCACATCAACAATCGAACCATGCAGCTATATGTGGGGACTGTCCTCACTGTGGAATGAAGTATTCAAACCAATCGGCTCTCAAGTATCATGTGAGGCTAATGCATTCAGATTTGACCAATAGATTGTGTTGCTACTTGTGTCCAAGGTCATTCACAATGCGTGAAACATTCAAGGAGCATATGTGGACAAGTCATGGTCAAAGGAATTAATATGCGAAAGGTTTGCTGCAATACTGTGCCTTAGGTGGATTTCTTGTCAATTAGGACAAGACGATGATAAGTAAAGGAAAAAATGTGCCTTGTAAGAAAATGTCTGATTGCTGAGGTCTAAATTTTTTTATAACAGACATAAATAAGAAGAGACTGATTTCTGCCGTGTGTGGAATGTTAGTAAAGTGAAAAATTAAAATGCTTGGCATTTGATTAATTTGCTTATTTAAATGAGAAAAAATCTCCAAAAGGTAATTAAAATTTGTGTACATGTATTTATAGAAAAGTTACTATAAGTGTGCCACGTAAAGTTCATATTTCAAATAATTGGTGCTAACACCTTTCCAATTCACTAAATTCAAGTGTTGAGAGTTGAGAAAATGAAACAATTACATTAAAAAATGGACATTTTAGGAGATTATACGTCTTGGATAACTATTTTACCACTGAATTGTGAAATTAATATAAATGAAATTGTGAAAATATGGTATTGTGTGTTACTGTGTTTATTTTACGTATGCATACATTAATGTATTCATAAATAAAATAATGTCAAGGCAATGCAAGATATATGCCCTTCCATTCTTTAAATTATATTATGGTTGGAACTTTGAAGCTGTGAGCTTTTATATTTATTATTGTGTTTAATATTACTGGTGCTTAATGAATATCACCATTACTGCCTGAACATATCCAGAAACAGATTCAAGACAATCTACTTTCTGCCTAATTAACCAATACAACTGTTTGAAACAGAAAAATCTCATATAATATATCGAAAATAATATAGAAGGTTCTATTTTTGGTATTTGAATTTTGAGTTGTGCTGCCACAATTCATATACCGCCGATGTGTTCCTAAATTCAATTTTAGTGTATGTTTGAGTGTAGCAAGTCAACTGCAATTATTGCATACTGTAATGGCGGGTACACACCGGCCGAACGAAGGCAGAAGAATCTATACCAGCGGGTGTAGACAAGTGGCTTATGCGCTAGTCGAATAGAAAAGTAAATGTATGGGGATGACATAAGAGTACGCTACATGCGGCGTACTTTTATGTCATTCCCATACATTTATTATTCTATTCGACTTGCGCATAAGCCACTTGTCTAAGCCCGCTGTTGCGCTTTCATAAACAAACTTTCGCTATTGTGGGAATGAAACAGGCATGATTCGTTCGCCTTCGTTCGGCCCGGTTTGTACGCGCCATAAAATGATAGCAGAGTATAGTTTTAAGGCACAATTACTATAGTTAATTATCTTTCGTATCCTGCTGGTTTCAACAGCTACATAACAATTTTACGAGTCAATTTTAAACTTAAAAGATTAGTGTGTGCCTCAAAACTTGACCTATGTAAACAACGGTGTATTTGTCGTGCATTATGACGATTTAGAACCGAATTTTCAACAGTCGAATAACTTTATCCGGAGGGCTAATTTTGTTGCTTTGACAGATGTTTCATACATTTCTGTCTAAATCTCAAAATTATTCTCCAAATAAAGTTATCTGGCTTGAAAAATCGACTATAAGGCTGCCTATTCACTGGAACGGAGCGAGGTGGCGGAGCAGTGAGCGAGGTAAAAATCCACCAATAGAATTGCATAAAATAAGAGGAGCGGAGATTTTATGCAATTCTATTTGTTAATATTTCTCCATTTCTCCTCTCCGCAGCCTCGCTCTGCTTTAGTGAACAGGCAGCCTTAGATGGAAATAATATATTTATGCTATGTCCTTTAATTTTTGGTAAAACGTGCCAAAATATTGTGACATAAGTTATTGAATTAGTAGAATATTGTTTTCTCGAAGATATTTTTTATGTTACCAATATTATTATTGTTAAATTAATAGTGTAACTTGGGTTGTCGTAGAAATACTTTATTTTCTCATTAGTTTATGATAATCATAATTAAATGATAATTTTTATTTTGTTACTTTATAATTTTTTATTAATTTTTAAAATACAATTGTTAATTTAATTCACTCCGACGTGTTGAATGCCATTAGTGAAAATTGTTACGTATTACTATCATGAGTATAGTTCATAGTGTACCTATATATTAAGTAGATAGCTATATTTATAGTTACTTTTATTGAAAATATTTACGCTATCGTAGCATTGTTGAATGTTTTATTCAGAATTTTACAAGATTTACATTTTAAATTATGTTACGAATAAAGTATATGCTTCTTATAATTATGGCCGTTTTTTTAAAGAATTATCAAGTTGATATGTAACTTATTGCAGGTACTTCATTAAAGACATTTTTGTAGTAATTTTTTTTTAATAGGTCAACTTTCGTAAAGTATGTAATTTCACTCCATTCTCCTGGAGCGGTGTTTATATAACGCTAATAGTTCGTTAGCAGTGGCGTAACTATAGAGTGGCATGCAGGGCAAAATGCCATGCCCCCCCCACAATAGGCCCCCCGCGCTGGCTAGAAGGAGGCTATGGATCGAAAACGCCGCGACTCTAACGCGCCTCCACGCCAGCCAAAAAAATATGTAAATTAGCATATTTTTATATGATGAGGCCCCCTTCTAGTCGAGGACGAGTGCGAGGCCCCCTTAGGCGCGAAACCGTCGGCGGTCACCGACGGCTGACGCCGCCACTGATATTCTCAGATATGCAGGTTTCCTCACGATTTTTTTCTTCATCGTTATCGAAAGCGATATGTAATTAAATTAACTTAAGAACGTTAGAGATAAAATATACAGGCTAATACATTTTATTTACAAATTTCTTGAAGTTTTCTATTTCTATATGTTTCGTTAATGATATTTTATAAATATTTCGCACATAAACAAACACTGCGAGATTATAAACGTAGAATTATGACGTTCCGGGAACTCTACGAAATTCATGGTAGAGGCCAGATTTCATTTTCAACTTAATTTTGCGCTATTTAAAATTCATATAATATTTCTATAACCACATGGGAGTTTATACCAGCATGTGAAGTGGGTACTTAAAGTTGTTTGACCGCTAACGGCCGGTTTCAATAAACGATCTCGGTTTAAAGTGCAGATAGATCGCGATTATGAACCAATCAAATCAGGCCATTTGACGGACTCGTGTTCAAACTGTGTTATCATTGGCTAATTTTTGAAATCTATCTGCACATTCGAACTGAGATTGTTTATTGAAACCGGCCGTTAGTAAGCCTCGCCAACAGTGTCCTCGCAGTTGCGAAGGGAGAAAATTATCAAGTCGGTAATCGACATTATAGGTAGTCTCGATGTGGGGTCGGCGAAAAAAACTTTTACAAGCATGTTGCATAAAAGATTCGGCTTAGTTATAACGACCGATTGGCAGGTAGTCTATACTTAAAAATATCATTAATTCATTATTTTTTTTCCATAATATAGTACATGTGCCGTAGAGTCATTACAATACCGATTATTATCGTTGCTAAGTCGGCAATTGACTAAGTACAACGAATTCCTTGATTCTATCAAATTCATGCAAACGTTTTCGTTGTAAGAAAAATCATAATATTTATTCCATGATATATCACATACATTATAATAATCCTTTACTGAAAGGAGCAGGTCCTCTATTCGTCTGCATTTTTTTATGTATATTACGCGATATCATCGCCAAATGTGAACCGATTTTCAATATTCTTTTTGGTTTTGGTAGAGCTTATTACAAGGGTGGTCGCGATTGGATATATTTTGGAGTCGGGCCGTTAAGTTTAAAACTTTGGTTATCCGGTTCTCTCGAGGGGCTTGCGGCATGACTTGATACTTGGTTGAGACGGGTATGGGGGTATCCCTATATCTGCATCGGTCATTCGCCTGTCTTGTCGCAAGCCCCTCGATTTGCTTCTTTCCTCTTCGGATTCGGAGTGTGAAAAAGTATAAATAATCCGGCATGATTCTGACGACCACTGATAAACACAGTGTTTGTCAGTGGTCACTAGTTTTTTGGACTGCACTACGCTTACCATCAGGTGCAGTGTAGTCACTTTGCCGTGCCCGGATAAAAACAATATACATCACGTCGGATTTTATTACGTCAGTTGCTTGAACAGTAGTAATAGTAGTAATAGTCAACTCATCCGGTCTGAATAATAGGCTGTCTGAATGACGTTCCGGCGAAATATTTGCCTGCTTACCCTCTGTGTAAGGTTATCATGACTTCAACTTAAATGTTCTGTTGTTTCCAGACATCATTTATCTTCACTATAACTATAAACGTAGAAAATTAAGCTATTTAGCTATTAAGCTATTTATATTCACAGCTAAAAATTAAGTTATCCGACAGAAAACTTAACTTATTGAAACTATAGCTTTTATATTTTAGGTACACAGATACAAGGAATTCTTATATTATAAAGCAAGATATCTTTTAGTTTATCAAGTAAACAGAAGTACCTATCTATAGAAATTGATGTGAACAATAAGTAAATCACGATTTTAGGTAGTCACAATAGCCCTAAAATAATAGTCTGGGTTGCATCACGAGTTGCGAGTCGCGACGCTAAGTTAGGTACGAAGTGTAGATAGATTGCGGGTAGGTGTAAGGGCGTTCGAGGAAGCCCCTTAATGCGGAGACAGCTCCACTGGGACGATATTGATCGTCATCCGCCGTCAGTGGCCGAGGCGCCCCTATTGATTCGCCGCAATCTGCATGATAACCCGCGCCTGGCTTCTCTACCCACTACATAACATACATTAGAACATACTTATCGACATTTACAGACGTCAACATTACCCGCCTACGTGATAAAGCACTTGCTTTTATAGATTCGCGTGCCATCAAAAATTCAATAGTTTTACACATGAACCCATTCTTTGACGTGACAAATATTAATGGCATATCCTTTTGTGTTTGTACAGTAACATTCAATTTATAACTGGAATTTTGTTCAAATAATGTATCTAATGCTATTGAGTTTAATCGTGATCATTTTCCTAAATAAGTTTTATTATGTTTCTGGTATTGTTGATTGTATTAGGGTAGGTATTTAACCTTGAAGTATAAAAATTTGGCGCCATCGCGTGATAATATTTTTTTCATCACGTACATGACCTTAACAGGAACGAATACACGTAGATATTTCTACCACACGTAGGTATTTCATTTTTTTAGTGGTAGAGCCACGCTGTAGACAGAAACGTCTACAGCACGAATGAGCCACCTCGACGAGTTTGATACCACTGTCTCTCAGAAGTCTCTCAGAAAACCGGCGTAAAGTGGCAGCTTGCTGTCGCGTTTCGTTCGGTGGGTCAGATTTCTGGTGGCCCATTTCCCCCCTCGCTTTCCCAATACCTTTTCCCTCCCCTTCCATTCCCGCCTTTTAGGTTGGCAACGCACACATGATTATGTTTCTTGGGTGTCTATTGGCGGTGGAGATCACTTACCTTCAGGTGACCCAACTGCTTGTGTGCCAGTCTCTGCTATAAAAAAAACGTAAAATACCTAATTGTGGTTATTATAGATGTGTTTTTAATCTGCTTTACCTGGGTTTGATACAATTAGATATAATAGACATAAATATTCATTCAATACTTACATAATAATATTACCGCTGGTTTATCATAAATAAAAAAATACAGTTAAAAAATAATGGTTATTTTTCAAATGCAAAACAGTTTTGTAGGTTCTGTACGTACGTAAAGTTTTTATGAGAGCTGAGAACATAGTCAATATCAACTTTATCACTACAGGTATCAATTTTAAAAATATGGTATAATTAAATCCAATAAAAATATATCTCTAAACAAATCACTGAAATTCAATAACTTTATAACACCCAATAGATGTACACATAGTCCTGAGTCCTGACCCTACAGTAGGATTCAAATATTGTGACATAGGTACTAGGAGCTATGAGAGACTTCTAGTCCCATAATACACAGATTCGAAGGAAATATTGGTGATCTAAAGTTTACGCGAATGTACATTGAAATAAAACTTTGCAGCTTTCGAAACGTCGGGCCTAAAGATAAATCGTGATAGGAGACTAAAAGTTACTGAAAGTCTTTTTTTCCACCTGCCTTTATCCCACACCGAAATGTGTGTGGGCTCGCCGCGACCAAAATCAAGTAAGTTGCAGAAATAATTTGCCTTTATTTTTGCCACCAGCTGCCTGCTTGATCTCGGCTTCGTTTAGAATTCTAGTTCCAGACGGTCTAACAGCACATCTACGCTGGCCCTAGACCAAGGGGGCAACTTAATGATTACAAAAAGTTATTTAAGTTAGGAGGAACACATATTGAAAGTTATTGAAAACCGTAGTTAGTAAGTATATTTTCTATAAATTATCAACACATTCTCCCTTATCACATTGCAAGGAACTCTATGATTGTATAGAAGGTATTGTCATACAAACGTTTTTATTCACATTTTGAATGTAAGGTCGGGGTATCACGTTTCAATGGAGGTTTCCATTTGGTTTTTCTGCTTCTTGATACTTTGTGTAAACTTTAAACAAAAAAAAATCATTTGACGTATAACAATTTCTTCACTCAATGCTTTTGAATGTAAAGTCACGTTATCACGTTTTGTTGCAGGGTTGGATTACGTCGGACGGTTCTGCTTCTTGATACTTTATTTTATCAAAAATAATGTTAAACTTCATCATCATCATCAGCCATAGGACGTCCACTGCTGAACAAAGGCCTCCCCCAAAGATTTCCAGATCGACCTGTTGGAAGCGGCCTGCATCCAGCGACTTCCCGCGACCTTTATCAGGTCGTCTGTCCACCTTGTAGGTGGACGTCCTACGCTGCGCTTGCCGGTACGTGGTCTCCACTCGAGAACTTTTCTGCCCCATCGGCTATCAGTTCTACGAGCTATGTGCCCTGCCCACTGCCATTTCAACTTGCTAATCCTCTGGGCTATGTCGGTGACTTTCGTTCTTTTACGGATCTCCTCATTCCTGATTTGATCACGTAGAGAAACACCGAGCATAGCCCTCTCCATAGCTCGCTGAGTGACTGTGAGCTTTCTAATGCGGCCCATAGTTAGAGGCCACGTTTCAGTGCCATAAGTCATCACTGGTAACACACACTGGTCGAAGACTTTTGTCTTCAGGCACTGAGGTATTTTGGACGAGAAGACCTTGCGTAGTTTCCCAAATGCTGCCCAGCCGAGCTGGATTCGACGAATGACCTCTCTCTCAAAGTTGGACCTGCCTAGCTGGACCGCTTGTCCTAAATAGACATATTCGTCTTCAACTTCTCTATGTTAAACTTATTATACATTAAATAACCTTGATAAATTGCGATACAGACAAATTCAATACCTACTTTTAATATGTCACAATTTCGGACGCAAGCATTTTTACCCTTTATTATACCTCTAGTATATTATAGAATCGTTGTAGAAACATCGGAGGTAGTTAAAAAAACAATGGTAGTTAGTAAAGTTAACAAATCGCCTCCTTAGTCTAGTGGCAGAATGTAGGGGCTGTGGACTGAAAGGTCCTGGGTTTGATTCCCAGGTCGGGCAAAGTGATTTTTTTATAGCAGAGACCGGCAAACGTGCAAGTGTGTCATCTGATGGTAAGTGATCTCCACCATCTATAGTCACCTTTGATATCAAAAGAATCGCAAAGAAATAATAGTTTACGTCGGTTTTTTGTGGGGTAGTGGTGTCAAACTGGTCGAGCCGGCTTAATCATGCTGTAGACGCTACCTGCCTACAGTCTAGCTCTACCACTCGAAAATTTATGTTAGGACTTTAGTACGTCTTTATTCTAACCTTTTGTACTTACCTACCACCTCGCACTCTTTCGTGTTTTGGAAACATTAAAATAATTTAAAGACTAATTATTTTCAGACTCAAATAAAATTTAAGATTTTGAGCTTTTTGAATCTAAATTTGAATCTAAAGAAATGCTCATCTTCCACTGGATTATATAATTTTAGTAAAAAAGTTTACTTTGCACTTTTATATATTACACCTATATATGTATATATGTTTATATATGTTTGGAAATCTGAAGTAAGATAATATTGTAACGGCTATAATGCAATGTAAGCACATGCATGCTTAGTTGTTAGGATGAGTAGTTCGTAGAGTACTGTGGAGTCCGGCACTGTGTTCACGCGTATTGTCTGTCTTATGTGTTCTTTACTTTTACCTTTTACAATAAACATTATTTATATACGCATTTTGTGGACTTATTGTGTTGCCTAAATAATTACCCCGTTTGGTATATATCAGCCTAATAATGATAATGTTAAATCATCGATTATAAACGTTTCACAACTTACACTTTTATTTTTCGAGTACTTTTTAATGTCTAATATTTAATTCAATATAAATACTTTGTATTGTTGTTTGTTATTCATCGCAGTATGTTTACTAGCCATTCCCAGTTTTTGCAGTTTGAAAGCTCTAAAATTTTCATTGGATTTACTAATAGCCTTGGAAATTAAGTGGTGTGTATTACATTATTATTATTTTTTAATGTTTAACAAAACTTTACGTAGATATAGTAGAAGATGAAGGACGAAGGGTGCGGGTGTCGGGTGATGCGCCGCGCGTCTATCGTCGATGTGGGTCACTGCCGCCTACGCGCAATTCGATAAAACTTTGCAAGTATCTACCACCTGGTAACAGGCGCGAATTTATCTACTGAGCAATTGTCAAATGAGTAATAAAAGTTTCAACTTGCTTATAAAAGTCACTAAATGTTAGAATATAAAAGCTCGCGGTTCAATCACACTGATCAAAGAGCGCTTCAACGGAATGATAATACCAAACATTTAAAACTTTATTTCCGTCTTGTGCAAGTTCAGGAGAGTCAAAGCTCAAGTCAAAGCTTACAATATGTGTCATTATAATAACTGAAAGAGTGAAAGTGACATTAAGTGCTAATTAATAGTGTAAAGTATCGATCAATCGTTTCACCATGGTTCTAAATATAAAATTCCGTCGGGGAAGACAAAGTTCGCGCGCAATACGGGCGCAGGCAGGTAGTGCGGGCGGGCGGCGGAGGCGGGCGTGTGTCGGTGGCGGGCGGCGGCGGCGTATCGATTCCGCGACGCCTTCAGTCGGCGTCCGTCGAGCGCCGCGCTGCGCCGAGCCGCCGGCGAGCGGGCGTCGCCCCTCCCTCGCGGCCCGCGCCCCGCTGCCGCCGTCCTCTGTCGAATCTCTCGCTGTCGCCGACAAACTCGAACGACCTCTTTTCGCTAGCTAACGTCGCACCCGCGTATGATATCCGCCGCGTAACTGCGCTCGATCTGTACGCGAGTTGTCGACCCGCTTCAAAGTATTCAAAACTATTTTCCGAGGAAATTAAAGGGTCAATTTTTGTAACGCTGAACTTTTTTTAGTTTTTAAGTCGATGAACAGCCACTAAACTTTACTGCGGCGTGCCTAATATGTTTATAGAGAGAGTGAAGCCTTCAATATGCATTTAGAGGAGTTCAATCCTGCATAGGCAGCGATTTCAGGTGCAAGGAATTGTAAGAGCTTGGTGATGTTGTGGAGCGGACCGCGTGCGTGGCGAGGATGGACGATGGTGTCGGCGGCGAGCGCGCTGGCCGGCGCGTAGGGCCCGCACGGTCATGGATTGCTGCAACTACGGCGAGTACCGCGCGCACGGGCACGGCCACGGGCACGGGCAGTACACAGGCGGCGCGAGTGGCGCGGGAGCGTGGGAGGGCTACGGCTACGCGCCGTTGCCGTACGCGCCGTACGCAACCGGCTACTACGCGCCGCTTGCGCCGTTGGCGCCGCTTGCGCACGAGCCCTACGCGCGCTACTACCGCTACGACTACCCCGGACACCATGTGCATCACCCTGAACATGTCGTGCCGCCGGGTTGGTATATTCCCTATTAGTTTCTGCACTTCTAACGCTCTATCTTCATCGACTGTTGTGTCTACACATATTAAATGTTATACAGTATCTACATGTTATCAGTGTCAAAATCTGTATAATACAAATTCTACCCGCTTACTTACCTTAGCATACTTGTCGAATAGTACTTGTATAGTTACCTCGCATATTATCATGAATGAAAGACCTGACACCGTTTTCTCTTTGGTAATTTATCACCCTTCAACAAATCTCGTTTCAGATTAACGAGGTAGAATTAAAAGAAAAGTTATATAATGTAAAATAAGTTTTTGAGCAGTGACAGAATATATTGACAAATGAAACTAAATATGTTAAATGAATATTATATTGCTGTGATTTTATTTCATTATATTATTCCTTTGGTAATAGGTAGAAAGTAGGAACTTTAAAAAGGTAAAATGCTGAAATATTTCTATTTGTTTTCTTAAAACAACACTGAAATAAACCAAAACAAAAAAATACGAGGTTATATTTGCCTTTTTTACCATAATATTTCGACCGACTTCCAAAAAGGAGTAGGTCCTCAATTCGTCTGTATTATTTTTATGTATGTTACGCGATACTTCCGCCAAATGTGGACTGATTTTCAAAATTATTTTTGTGTTCGATACAGCTTATGTCAAGGGTGGTCCCATATAAAATTGGTCATGATCGGATTTGAAGTCGGCCCGATTTGTTATTTAAATTAGGATTCATCATAGGTAAAATTTTGATGCTCTCCGATTAAAAAGGGATAAACAGACTTTATTCTGAAATCAAATTATTTTTTAACTGTAACAGTAATAATTTCTTTGTTGGTCATAAAATTTTCAGTTTGAAAAACATGAACAAAATAATATTGTATCCCCGAAGGGGTAGGCAGAGTCGCACTAACCAACTAGTACACCAACATTTCGCCGAGCTCAGTTCCGTCCCAGATGTGATAGGGGGCGAGCCTATCGCCATATCGGGCACAAATTCAAAATGAATGAATGATTTTGAAATGAATCAATTATATTTATTTTATTATTTACAATAATCTCTGCACTGTGCCCGAGGTTTGTATCCCAGAGATAAATGATAAATACAAAAAAAAAAATATGGATTTAATATTTAGCAACAGGTTTTTTGGTCATATTTTCATTATTATTCAACAATATCCTTTTAGCCATCTAGGTAATCGGACGAGAACCGGTGTTTTCAACGTGGTATGGTCGTTGGCTCACCTAGGTAGTTGTTTGTATATTATAACGCCTGAATTAACTTTAAACAATTTTCCTGTCAAGTTTACGAATTACTATTTGCTTTTAGCAATTTAGTTACGGTTATAAAATTATAATCGAATTTGACATTGAATTTAACAGCCTCCGTGGCGCAGTGGGCGAGTAGCCAGTTGTGAAGCGAGATAGGTGTTCGTTGGTTCAATTCCCGCATTGAGATAAATATTTGTGTGGCCCACAGATATTTGTTTCAAGTCTGGGTGTTGTGAGACCGAAAGTCTCTCATAGTCTCTGACACTCACGATACAGGTTATACCTAGAGAGGGGTCAGGACTAGGTGTGTGACTGTTGGGTGTATTTATTTATCATAATCAAATAGTATTAAAAATTGTTGCCTAATAATAACAAGAAAATGCTTAAAAAAGAACAGACATCATTAAATTAAATGAAATAACTGTAAACTGTATGCTCTTAATTTTTTACTATTTTCGATTGCAGTAATTTTTAAGATAATGATGCATTAATTGCGTAACAGCTAACAATCCTTCGCTGTTTTATAAGAGTGGACATTACTGCTCGGCTCCCGTGGGTCGTAACGTTAACATATGGTGATATGTACCTTATTGTCTCAACAAATAAATATTTAGTATTATTATGACCTTAATCAAGTAAGTGCAATCACGTTGCACAACAGGCATTAATGATAACAAAGTAATAACAAAATGCGTATTTCCACATTAACAGTACATATACGTTAACATTAACAGTATATATAATTCGTTATTGCATAAAAAAGTAGACACCCATATTCGTTACACCGTTACTAATTCCTTGAACATAATTTAATTACAAACATCGTACAAGTTTCCACGTATCTGTACATAACACTCGGTCGACGGTTCATTTATCATAATATAGGTAGAGCGATGAATCCGGCGCGCGTCCACCTGAAATTTGTTTACCAATACAGAGAGAGATCGGAATCCGCGCGCGTGGCGCGAGCCGACATTCTGAACAATGAAGAATGAAGTAAGAATTAATGTTTACGTTTGGGCGGATTTCTCGGCGTCGACGTCACGTGTCGATGTCAGAGGCGACGCGGGGCGGGCGACGGGCGGCGAGGACGCGCTCGGCGCTACAGGTGGTCATGGCTCCTCCGCTCGCCTCGCGCACCCCCCTCCGGCTCCCGTTACCCCGCCGCATCGCCCGCGGCTCCCCCACGTCCCGCACCGCAGCGCGATTGATCGCCTGCACAGCATAGCCACTCTACATATTGACCGGGGTACTAACGCCCGCGTCGCGATTCACTGCAAACTTGGTATACGTGCGATGTGCGGTGCGCTACGT
Organism: Clanis bilineata; assembly: GCA_036417725.1. Taxonomy (NCBI): domain Eukaryota; kingdom Metazoa; phylum Arthropoda; class Insecta; order Lepidoptera; family Sphingidae; genus Clanis; species Clanis bilineata. Next base: position 8,992,763 of record CM071158.1, read on the forward strand.
GAAAATGTAACGCCGCCGTTATGTCCTACGATTACTGTTCTAATGATTATTCTCACAACAACTCTCTCTGATACAAAACATCCCTTGTTTTGTTTACACCACCATCATCGGATTAATGAATATGCTAATATTTTTTTCACACAGTTTAACACGACGATAAAAACAATTTGTATATTAATTTATCTATGTATTTTAATGGAAGCTTCAGTAATAAATATAACGAATGACTGAAACAGTGTTTGACTTGTTATTAAACATTTTATAATATTGTTTAACACAATGTTACCTTATAACTTCGCATAAATAACATTTTGGTATTTGATGGGCTTGTTCGTATACATTTTCTCTATTACACACTAAGTATAATACTATTTATGTATCATTAACTTAGCTATAACTTTGGGAGAAGATAATCGGCTGATATTTAACACTTATTTGTGTCATTATCACTTTTCCATGGACAAATTATTAGTGTTGCCAGATGTCCCGATTTGCGCGGGACGTCCCGATTTTCAGGGGTCTGGTGACCCGTCCCGATTTACCCTTGATCGGGACGCCGAATGTCCCGATTTTTGACTGTCCTTCTTAGCATGTACTTTAAAAAAAAAATTAATAGTCGCTCTTACTCGTTTACCGACAAAAGTGGTAAATATTACGGTTGTATGTTAAACTACATTTCAATTCAGCTGTCCGTTTTCATAAGGTAAGTGCTAATTATTTTTTGTTACAATAAATAAATAAAATAAAATCTTTATTGGTCACAACAATCAAGGTCTCAATCTCAATTTAAATAATAATTTATATTATAACGCTATCAATTTAGAAACAAGCAGGCAAGTAAATAGGATGGGGCTTAGATTAGCAAGAAAGGGAACGGTATATGGCAGCTTATTTTTTCCCGTTGATTGCAATGCTAGCAGACAATCAACGGGCAAAAATAAGACGAGTTTTAGAGTCAAATGTCCCGCTCTTCTTTTGACAGCTTTCTTCTGGCGCGAGGAGGCGTCTCATCGCGAGTTAAGGCAGGCTTCGAGGAGATTAAGGCTCGACAATACTGCGGAGAGAGGCCCTCTTTCTCAGAATTCGTCGTGTGCCATCATTGTAGCAACTGCCCCGAGGATACATCCCAGCACACTCTCAAAATGTGTCCAGCCTGGTATGAAGAACGCAGCCCTCTTAGAACTGTAGCCGGTAACGGCCTCTCTCTGCTGGCTGTAGTAGCTAGTAGCTACAATGGTCGGTAGCCGGAGGTCGTGGCGCGGTATGACCGCATCTGTGAACGTGTTATGTTGAAAAATAAGAGACGGTATCGGGAATGCTTAGATTCCAGTCGCCAAGCAAAAAGCGAGGCGCCTGGTCGTTGACTGGCGCCTCCAGTCCTGCGGATTGGGGTGAGGGCCGTACAGCGGGGGATGTGTGGCATTTGTATGTTACATTGATGCAACCTCTGAGATGTACAACTCGGCTGCACAAAAACATCTTCTTGATGTGCTTACCAAAGGCGGCATAAATATGTGGGGCTCCCGCCCCTAAGAGACAGGCCGAAAGGCAACGTGCAGTGTGTGTTCCAGCAACAATTCAGAGGTTACTCCGCATCCTCCAGAACCATCTCACTTGCGTTAAATAAGGCAACTACGGTTTTTTAGTCGGTAGTGTCGGTATAGGTATTTTGGTTAGGGACCCGTCCTAATCCATCAGTCACTGTGGACTAGAGCGGAAGACGACGAGTCGGGCATAACCATCCCACTGACCCCAGGTTGGGAGATATCCGTAAAGAGTTGATTTTTCTCCGTGGATAAAAAAGTGTCCCGCTCTGCCATCTAAATGGTTGTTTTGTGTAAACGTTTCCACTTCGCCCGGTCTTGATCATCCACCACAATAAAATCTTCTTCTTCTACCTGCCCTTATCCCACCTTAATGAGGGGTCGGCGCAACATACTTTTTCTAGTATATTATAGAAAGGATTTGGCTTAGTTTTTACGACAGGCTGCCTGCCTGACGTGAACCCTCTCTGAGGAATCCAGTCCTGGGCAAATTAAATGAGTAAATTCGCTTTGCCCGACCTGGGAATAGAACCCATATATTTTGCCACTACACCAAGGAGGTGACAATGAAACCACTGGCTTTTATACCTTTTACCAAAACGACAGGCCGCCACCTTTTTAAACCGTCCACGAGAACGCACCCCTGGCATGATTGGTCCAGAAACTTGCGACCGACTGCTCCCGTGGTTTGCTCAAAATATGACAATACCTTTCAAGCGACATTCCTGCAGCTTATATGACACCAATTTTCGTATTTGGTCTAATCGTGTAAAGTTGCACAACCACCGCCGCATCTTCATCTCCGCAACGTAGTTTTCGCTAACATGATGCTTACGGGCAGTCACGTCAAAGTTTTTCTGATTATTTACTTATATACTTTCAACGAAGCTAACTAGCGGTAAAATCTTGGAAATCAAGTATCCGCGGGGAAAAAATCCAGGGCCATAATGCCCGGGACAGATAGAAAATATTCACTGCGACACTGGGCCGAATCCCTAACACATACTGCACTAGTTATACCGATTAAAAGCCTGGCAGCGAATATGAACAACTGCGGATTTCCCTAGGCGAGAAGCGCTGTTTTGGCTGGAATCGCTTCTACGCGGTGCCGCCTTTGGGCCGTCTCCAATCGCGAAAGAGGCACTCATAAACTCCAGCCGCCGATGGACCTCCTTGACGTCAATGACAGAACAAGGCGGTCCACCTGCACTGCTGTCCATCTTGGGGGCGCTATAACAGCCACTTGCTACGACCTCCGTTAGCCCCTATAAGTCAAAGCTTACGACGGGCAGGCGATACCGAGATTAAATTTTTCAAACGCGCCCAGCCACAAAGTGGGAAGCAAGGGACAGTCACGCCTCCTATGCCCCCTCTGGCGGCTGAAAGGATCAGATAAAAAAAATCTGAGAATAAAGGATTAGATTGTTCCCGATCTCTCTCGGCACTCTCCTTCTGTGAGATGCATCTTCTCGTAAAAGTTGGCTTCTGCACGCTAGGCTCCCAGGATCTCGACCATGGTTTACGTCACAGCTGGCACCGAGAGGTTTTTTGCGACGACAACTGCTCTGAGAACGATGCACTCTTTGTACTAGGCTGGGCATATTTCTAGTGTCGGTAGAATTGAAGTATGAACTCAATCCCGGGATTGAATCCTCTAAATGTGGGGTATATAACTTTTTTTTGTTATGGTGGGGAAAGTGTTTTAACTCTACCGCCACGCCTGGGAAGGCGTGACGGTTATGTCGGTGTCGCCGGTCTTACGACCCAGCGCCATAATGCCCGGGAGAGATGGAAAACATCCGGGCGACACTGAGTCGAGTCCCTAACTGTATGTACACCCTACACCGGCATTACCGACTAAAAACACCGCGGTGTCCCTTTTCGGCGCTTTAGGGACGGTTCCGGGTTTCTCTAGGCGAGAAGCGCCCAGGCTTCAGCCGGAACCGTCCCTGCGCAGTGCCTTGCGGCCCATCTCCAATTGTGGGGGGCTCATAAACCCCCGCGGATGGGGTATATAACTGCAATTAAAAAAGGCATTGAAACTTCGCCAATGTTGAAATTCAACCATAAATTTAGTTATATTTAAAAAAAAAACTTATTATAGTCTGATTTCTTTGTTATACTAACCGGCCGGTAACGTCCCGATTTGAAAACCTATGTCCCGATCATTTTAATCTTGTGTTCCGATATTTCACACAATAGATCTGGCAACACTACAAATTATTATACTTGTTGTATAATTTATGGCATGATAACATTTGGGACACTAATAAAATTCAATTAAAATGTCCAGTTTTTAGTTCATGTATATTTACGTGCGAGAGAACAAAGAATGTTCTCAATTACTACAAGGATCGGATGTGGTATCAGTTAAATTATATTTTATGTGCTAATTAAACTATATTTGTTAAAAATAATTATTTTAATTTTAATCTTATTTTCTTTACGTCAAATAACTAGACTGTCTCGGTGGCGTAGTTGTATTTCGGTATGACTACCGTCCTCGGGTTTGATCCTCGGGTCGGGCAAAGTAATATTGGATTTTTCCATATCAGCCCGGAGTCTGGAATTTGTGCCCGATATGGCGATAGGCTCGCCCCCATCACATCTGGGCCGGAACTAAGCTCGGCGAAATGTGGGTGTTCTGGTTCGCTAGTGCACCTCTGCCTACCCCTTCGGGGATACAGGCATGAACTTATGTTATGGTATGTTAAATAACTGGAGCTAAGTAAGGAAAGTTTTAAAAACTATTTTAAAATTAATGTCGAATTGCAGCATTCCTTGAATATTTAGCATAAAAATGTATGTCATGTAATGTTCTGTGATGTATATCCGCCAGAATAACCAAATCTTTACGAGTAACGGCCTAATGATAGATGTGACGACTGATGTGTCAACGTGTGTTGTCAGATTACGGAGCGTACGCGTGCAAGGAGTCGCGGGGGCGACGCGCTTTGTCGCGACGGGAGCAGCGCGCCTTCAACCCGGCGCACCATCTGCCGCTTCCGCCTACTGTGAGTTATATATTAAGTATACTAGAATAACATCCTTTGAAAGAGTTTAACCCTAAAGAGAAATTTACTCTACCATTGCTCATGTATACAATTATTATCTTTATTGATTTTTAAGTTAAGGAATTTAATTAATAATTCAAATTAAAATGCTTGGAATCGACCCAAAACTTTCATGCATATTAATTAACAGATTTAGTCATATTAGAATTTTGTGCAACATTTCACGTCAGTTAAACAAAACGCTTCAGTCAATAAAATATAGTTGAATCTTCTACCAAGAGTATTTTTACCAAAGCCATGCAAAATTATGTTTGACAAGAATTTTTTCCGAGTGTGACTTGATAGTATAAAAGAAATCAACGCGCGTCTGTCACAGTTATCTTATTATTAAGACTCGCTAAATATATATTTTTTTAAATTTAAAATGATAATACCGCTGCAATGTTCCTCTAACTGTTTCTCCTGATTTCTTTGTACATAATTAACGCAGTTTGACGTTAGTTTGCGTGTATTAAATATAATTCATGGGGATTAGCTCAATATTATCAGTGAACCCGTTAAAACTTACTTTGCATGCAAGCAAATAGACGGGGTGAGGGTGTATTTTATACAATGCATTTTATACGTTTGTCTACTCAAGAAAAATAGCTCGAATTTTCTGCAAAAGCAAAACAATGTGTTTTATGTTTACTTATCATAATTTTGTGTCGAGGAAAACAATTATACGCTCATGACGATTGACTTATATTTCGATTAAGTTACAACGAGAGAACTAATCGTTGACTTTCTTCATATTCCTCCGAAAAGTTCGCCAACACCTCTGCTGTTTTATCCGGCATATCAACTCAACTAGTTTAAGCGTTAAAGATAGATCAATGTTGCAACGTTTCATATTTATGTGAAAATCTTTGTACTTGAAATATTCATTCAGTAAATATAATATACTTCTTTATACTAATTAGCAACACTCTCCATGTGGGGACGAGTTTTCCTTACTACTGACAAGGATTAAACATTAAAATTTGCAAAATCCAAATATTGACATTAGTTTATATTACTGGAATATTATGAAATAAGATTTAACTGGGAAATAACATTGCCGACTATTGTTAAAAAAATGCAAGATGTCTAATAACACCATGATGTGTTGATAACTGGTTTTTAATTAAATTATTTGCGGAGTTCTAATAAAGAAGGTCAACGCGAATCGAGACGATCAGTTAAAATTATGTAGGTCATTGTCAGAGGACAGCTGAATCCTCACCCATCCCTATCATGCTTGTTAAATGTGTGTTATGAACTTTATACTGTGTACATAAGGTTTATATTTATTTGGTATTAAATCCATTCAAATTCTAAAACTTAGTTGTACAAAACTTTTTTATAATTCGTTAACTTTTACTCTTTTTTAAATAAATGGTATCAATGGACAATATAAAAACATGAAAAATACTAAAAAAACAGCTTTAACATGATTTTATTTCATAAATAAATAAGTTATATTAAGTAATTTTATTTAAAAAAATATTGAATAAGTTGGTTCGGATTTTAATAAAGCCATTTGCAAACTAATGTTTCCGAAAGAGTTTAATGAATGTACTGAGATATATTAGTATGTTGAACGTTAACGAATAATCAAGTCGAAAGTGGTATCATTACGGCGTCATGTTACGAGACAAGTGAGCGTCACAAAGGCGCTAATGAGGGCGGGGACGGTGCTGCGGCGAGGGGTAGGGCGCCGGCGGGGGCACCGGCGAGGGAGGGAGTGAGGGTTGTGAGTTGAGAGGTGGAGGTGGCCTATGAAAGCTGTCAGCGGTTGATTTTTCCGAGTGTCGTGGGCGCCGCGCTGATCGATAAGTCACGTGGTTCGCGCCGCGCGCTCCTCGCTTGCCGGTTACCGCTCGATAGTTAGCCTCTGCAAATTTCCCCTCACTATTCTATGTATTGCTCCCATACACAAGTAGTTCTTTTTACTACTTAAAGTTCCCATCCGTGGGAATGCACGTCTCGTCTGGAGTATTTAAACGTTCTTTCACGCTTTCTGAGTCGACTTATCGGCATCATTAGCAACAAAATTGAACTTTCTAAACTTTTCTGGTTCAAAAATTATTTTAAATGTAGTATTTAAATATTTAACAGCGATATCAAATTAATTTATTTAGTCATATTGGCAAATTGAATTACTTCCAAATCATAAGTGTAAACGACGAACGAGTATATTTACCGCGGCCGGCGCGGTGGCGTAGCGTCACTGTCGTAGCGCTCGTAGCACTGTTGTAGCATACACTACATTGAATAAGTTAGTAACAAAATTGTGTAATAACAATAAAATTAGATGTTTTGCATCATTGGTATAAAGGGTTACATATCAGTGGCAAAGAGTGAAAGTTTCAAAAGGGTAGCCAATGCTATTCTCTTCTATATTATTATATTACATAGATAATTACTTATTTATTAGCCTATAATCTGACAAAGGGAAGCCGGTAGGAATCGAGTTGTATGGACCTTTCGCACTGTTACGTATATATAAAAAAATGTCTTAAAAAATAATACAAATACTTTTAAAACAAACAAAAAATATTTTTATTAATTAGTTAATAAAACGTTTAAAAGATAATCATGTTTGATAAAAAAAATTTAGCAAACAAATTTGAAATTATTGTATGACGAATGCTTTTGGTGCAACGCCACGGTGCATAGGGACTAGGGAGCAAGGGAGATCGATCGCCGACGCGCCGGCAACGACATCGCCAACGACGCGCTCGCTGCATTCAACGCGCCCGCATCCACACACCCACTACACTCAATATTATCTTGTATGTCGATGTTCGCGCGCACTTCTTTACAAACTTTGAAAGGTTATTGCATTCAACTTACAATAATAATTGTTCATTTTATTTCAATTATAAATAAATAAGAACGTACCACATGTAATATTTTACACAATATTGACGAACAAAATACATTGATACATAGCTAATCTGCTTCGCTAAGGTGGATTGTTTACGCGTTATCTTCCAAATTTTTTCTTATTTCTTGAATAGATAAGGCTTAATAAATACTGTTATACATATTTATATGGAATAAAAATATAGATCATTTTATAGAATTAGTAAATTCTTAGATGTACTGAGGTTATTTACGGTAGCAAAATGTAAATAAACCAATTACTAAAGTCACATTCGCTCCTTACACGTAACTATTATGAATATACATTTCTTTGGGCTCGTTTAGTATAGCCGTGAATATGAAGTTTATAATTATATATAATATTTATTTTTATTTAATGCTATAGGTAAAATTAAAAAAATTAAATCATATTAAATCAAATGCAAATAATTAAGCATGCAAGAGTTCTTCTCTCTATGAATTACAAAGTTATGACCATTAAATAACAGTTATATATTATGCTCCTTATTTACAAAAAACATTTACGCTTTACTTAACTTCAAAACTAGTCGGTCTCCTTCATTTTCAAACTATGTAACGTAAGGAAAAAAGTGACAAACTATTCGTTTTAAAGATAAGAACCGCGTATATGCTTTTGTAAGTAAGGGACATTATCTCCAAATACTTAATACTTTATAAGTTTATTTTATATTTGCAGCCTCCCTTAGAATGCGGCATGAACAGTCGTGGTCCCTATTGCGAACCGCAGATGTGGTCTCACTATCAGGTAATAATTTCAACCATACCTACGTAAACCTTTATCGATTCGCGCCATACAATCCGCAGGTACCGCACTCATCGAAGTTTTATCATTACTGGATGATATAGTAACATTATTCTATATATTAGTATAGCATATACAAAAAAATGATAAATATTTCAGATGGGTATAACGGGCGGCGGAAGTTGGAATGGCGCAAATACACCCAACGGAAGTCTATGGGCTTCTCGGACCACGTGTTCTCGTGAGCATATGCGCTATCCGCCTGACTGCCGTCCCATAAAGGTACGTTAGATGTAACATTTAAAATTATTTATATATAATATTTATTAATATAGCGAATTTTCTAATTTAATTTGCCCGGTACTGGATTGACATCAGGCAGGCAGCCGGTCGTAAAAACTTATCCAAATCCTTTCTGCAACATGCTTCAAAAAGTGTGTTGCACCGACTCCACATTAAGGTGGGATAAGGGCAGGTAGAAAGAAAGATTATTTATGAATATAATAGAATGTAATACGGTATTTGATTTTCAATTGCAGGCTATGCACCCGCAAGCCCAGCATCAAGTATGTCATCAGGATGGAAGGTCGACACCATACTCAGTGTATGACGATTCACCATATAATTGCGAAAGTAGTTCGCGACACGGCAGTTCGGGCGAGTTCCCGGCGCAGGTGCCGCATGAGGAGCGCGACGGTCCGCGCGCCGCTCGCGATCCATACGGGCGGGAGCAGCGCCGCCCCACACCTGAAGAGAAACGGCCGCCCGTGGTGCCACTGCCAGCGTTTCAACAAGCCTTCGGTTCCACGGAGATAGGGAAGTTTGCCGAGGCGTTTAGTCGCACTGAAGTGGCGTTAGGGGAAGTTGCCGGAGACACTTTTTTATACGAATCGTTTCCGGAGTGGGAGGCTCCATCTGAACTTCAATGGTCCTCGCAAACCACTTCGCGGGAAATAAAGTGCGAAGAGAATTATTGAGATTAACTTAATTCTAGCACTAACTTTAGGCAATTTCGCCTTTTAGCTAATTAGAAAATTTTAGTTCCACCACCATGTTGCCAAAAAGAGTACTCGAGTTAGAGGTCTTAGGACACTAGGACGTGATGTCAAAATTACTGAAGCGTATGAAAAATGAACAAATTGGATAAATAGTGGTGTGACATATTATTCATATTACATAAAGTAGATTATTATTTAAATATTTCATTTAATTAGATTTATGTCGATAAGAGAGTGTGGAAGTGCTAGATACTGTATGTATAGTATAACAAAATGAATCATGACTCAATGTGCCTTTATTCGGAGAGCCCTGCCGCTAAACACGCGACGTCATTGGCCCCATTCTACATCGCTATGTATGTGTGACAAAGTTACAATAGCAATTATAGGGACCAACGTTTAGACAAATATACACGATCTTGTCACGTGCACGATCGATGTGCAATAAGCTCAACGAAACCTTTATGAATGTTCTAAAATCCTTGATCAATATAATGTTATAACCAACTATTTGAACTTTAAAAGCTTATTATTTTAATATTAATTCTATTTCTGATATGACGATATATCACCTCTTATTGCTGAATTATTGTATCCCTATATTTACCATTTACAATAATACATTATTTAAATTTCTTGTCTAAATCAAACCCTATATATTTCATACTTTAATTAACTTTATTTTTAACAGTACATTTATGTGGAAGCTTCTCAGAATATTTCATTAATCAAGGGGCTTCGGACGCCGCGTGAACTAATTTAAAACATTCAAAATTTTTCAGAAAATAATAAAACAAGTCATGTACGTAGGTTTAATTAGGTAGTTAAATTTGATAACATTTTTAAAGAGATTACTTATGAATAAAATGGCTTTTTAATTAAATGTATAGGGTCCAACAACCATAATGTAAATCTGTTGTTTTTAATTTCAGTTAAAATATATCTTGGATTATAATTTCATTTATAGTGACTCGGTAACGAAGTGATTGTTTTAAATAAATTTTAGTTTAAAAATCATTAGGTGCATTTTTACTATCAAAATATAACTTGTATTTAAGTAATGCTTAATAATTTTAAAGCTAATTTCTGCTAGTATCAAAGTAAAATGAGTAGGTACCAATTTATTATGTTCACTATTATAGTCTGTGATAGTATTATTTTAGTTTATGTCACATAGCTTTTGTGTTTTATATAGAAAAAAAGTATAACTTCCATTAAATTAAGATTCGAGGCGTGCGTATAATTATATAAATGAAGCTGAAGATATCTAATTGGTCTCTAAATTTAATAAATAAAAACTGATATGTAATTTGTAATCAGTCTATATAATCTGATGCTTCTTGCAAAGAGCGTAATACAAATTTAACAGTCATTTACTTGCATCAGAATATAAAAACTATGTTTAAGCAACATATATTCGGGACTGGTGCCCTTTAACAGTGTCAGTATTTGTTGTCTTTTATTTACCAGCTACATGAGATGAACGTTACCATATAAAAAACTGAACTAAAAAAGTCACCCACTGGTTATGAATACTTAGATAAATTAAATTCACAACGAATCGAATTCTTAAATGATGTACTGTAAACCTAAAATAATCCTGTAAACCTTTACCTACTTGTTATAATAACAGCAAGCTTGCAAAACGAATGTTATCATTTTATTTGGGTAAGCAGTAGGAATTATATTTTATTTAAAGCTTATCACCGAAGTTTTTGTCTTATAATATAGGGTGCATTGACAACAGTTACTTCCAGTGGTCTTCATGATGATAGAAAATAAACTTGTGTCAGTATTTTCAATCTCTTTCGACAAGAACAGCAAAAAAATTAATGGAGTGCCTTACGTATTTAATTAATATGATATGAAATTAGAATGGAAGAATTTTATTCTAGCATAATTTGATGAGACACCATATTATAATAGTGTAATGAAACATCTTTTAAGCCGATATTTCATTAAAATAGATATTGTAATGATCATATTAAAAGTTATAATAGTAATTATATGTACATGTAATTACGTATCTAAACAATAATTACATAAATAAATCACTGCGCGTGTTTGTGAAAACCAAATGTCAAATCCAATTTGAAATATTACTTTGATTTTACATAATTAACTTATAAATAGATAATAATAAATTGTTTTACTTTGTACTTTATTGGTTTTGGTTTAAAGTAATTTGTTCCTTGGCCGATTAAAATATTCAAAATAACGCATTCATAGAACAATATCAAAAACATAACGAACGTGGATTTACCACACAAATAACATTTAAATATATAGGCAATACCTAATTATGATGATAATAAATTACAAATGTAGCCTGTGCCACGTAATTATGTATATACGATATACATCTACCTAGATAGTCTTGTTATTATAGTATTAGGAAGGAATATAATTTTTACTGTAGAAAGATGTGGAAATCATAATATTAAAATGATAGGTGTTCACAAATAGAGCTTCCCGAATTGACTATTTCATAATTTGTCTACCATTCATTTAATTGCGTGTGAGATTTGAATAATTTGTGGTTTTAATATTGTATTGTGATTTAACAGTAACTTTCTAGATTGGATCCATTAAATGGTGTGCGAATTAGATTCAGATGTTTGTTTTTAATTTTATATAATACACCATATTACTGTTTAAATAATTGTAGAAATATTGATGACACACCTAAATATTGTTAGCACTTCCATTAGAGTTACCGTATATTTTACGAATTAGTTCTTTTACAAGTATGCAGTTTTTCTTATAATTAGCTCAAAACTATCTAAGTAAAAAATCTAAGTAATATAAGCCTTCTTTGAAAAAAAGAGGAAATTGTAGGCTCTTAGATATGTCAGGAATTAAATAATATCTTAATAATGTAATATTTGTTGAGGTAATTGTTTTTATGAGGTATGAGTGAATTATTTTGTAGGTTACCCAAATATTTTTTGTGTTTGAGATTTGAATTTGTTGAAAAATATTAGGCCAACAAAATTTAGATGCATAAGTATTATGTAAATTTGTTGAAACGGTAAAATATGAACAAAAATATTAATGAAAGTTATAACTTATTATGTACCTATCTAGTTATAAATATATATATTAGCCCTGTAAATACTTAATTATATTTTAAATGTTTCACTCATATCAATTTAGAAAAACTGTTTTATTAGCAAATTGTAAGATTTTGAATTCAAAACACTGAAATGTTTGATTTATGAACGTCGATGTATGATTTAATAAATACATTGTACTGATTAAAATTCTTTTTGTTACTGCTCCCACAACGATTTTTATTTATCCTTCTTGAATTATTAAACTCCTACGGATTTTGTCATATACTAATAATCGTATGTAGATGTAAAGGAAAAGCTATACTTGCGGTATCTACTCTTTCTTTCTACCTGACCTTATCCCACCTTAATATGGGGCCGGCTCAACTCACTTTTTCACGCATGTTGCAGAGAGGATTTGGCTTAGTTTTTACAACCGGCCGCCTACCTGACGCCCAACCCCCTCTGAGGGATCCAGTCCCGGGCAAATTAAATTAGAAAATTTGCTTTGCCCCACCGCACTGCCCCACCACCCCACTTTGGGCATCGAACCCAGGACTTCCCGGTCCACAGCTCGTACATGCTGCCACTAGACCAAAGAGGCGACTTGCGGTATCTACTTTCTTTGAATAAACATAACCCATGTTATTTTTTTTTATTACGGGATTAAAATATGTAAAATAAAGTCCATAGTTATAGTTTTATTTTTATTCATAAGCAATAAAAAGTAATTTCCATATGTGTGACATTTTTAACATAATAACCGTATTATACTAATAAAAATAATATTAAAAGATACCATCATCAGTAAATTATAGTCTGAGGGAAGCCACGATAGGTTAGTAGGATCAAAATATTCTCTTATTATCGTTGACAAACAACTGATATATATTTGGATAATTTATAATATGAAAATTGTGTGTGTGTGATAAACGCGTGAAGGCACTTTAATTTAGGCATGTCAAAATTATACGTTCCACGGAAAACTAAAATAAATCTAGAACTTTAATAAGAATATTCAAATATTAATCGTTTAAAATCCAGAATTTTTTTTGTTCGGATATTATTAATTACAATCAACAAATATTTAAAATGATGCCCGCCTTTGTTTAAATTGTTCAACAATCGAGTACAGCGCGCGTATCAGAAATTGAATCAAACAGCAAACATAGTAAGAAGTAGTTTCTCAACGACAACATGAGCAGGGATGTACAGCAAGAGTTTCACCTCGACTAAACAACAAACAAACTTATAATAAGAATCAATACAATTATTAAATAATATTATAACGTTAACTTATAAAAGGTTCAATACTTATAATAACATTAGTTATTTTCGTATTTTACTTCAATAAGTCTTTCTAAATATTCATTCATTTCCCTACATTACTTTTCAAATGTCATTGAAGTATGAAATACAATCGCAATTAATGAGCTCATCCTTCATTTCATTATTCATTCATATTTGTTTATTCATTTTATTAATTATATTTTCTTAGTATAATAATATCTATAAATTGATTGTATAAGTTCGTAATTATTAAATTCGAATATTTTAACATATGTATATTAATAAACAGGTTTTATTTCAATAAATCGCAAAATCAACATTATTTTAAATTATACGTGTAATTGGAAACGTATTTTGTGTGATCACAATAAATAATTATAATATATTCTAATTCTATAAATACATAAGTATAAATATTCGAAGTCGTTAACGTAATTTTAAACCCGGATGTCGTTATAGCTCACGAGAAATCTTTTAACTTGAACGAGGCCAGTCCTTTGTTGTTTGATGATATGTCCCGCTATGAGAAATGCATCGCGACTCGCGACTACCGAAATCTATGTATAATCTATAGATACGTCATTAGCATGAAGGTTTCCTTGTTTAAACACGTAACGTAAATAACGTAACCGTAACACGTGCAGCATACGAATGTGCAACTTACTACGAATTCGAGTATGAAACATCAGAAAAGTAATGAGTATTTACTCGTAACTTTTCTGTAATATATGTACTATAATTTTAAAGTGATATTATTATGCATATTATTAATTAGACGCATTTTCGTTAAAATTATTAGGTAATCTTACAAAGAAACTATCATAAGAATGAACTAATAGAATAGGTGTGGAATAAATTGTCGTCTTAATTTTCATCACATAGCAGACCTTTCTAATTAATAAACAGTTCGCGGTCGTTCAGTTACCGTTTCCCGTGATCCTAAACTCATTTACAATATATTACATCAACGCAACAACAATATGCTTACAATATTCATAATTTGGTAAATGATAATAACTTAAACGTGTAAGATATATGTTATATCATTCACCTAGCCTATGATAGAACTTTCGAATTTGATCACGAAGAGAAATTATTATCAAAACTACTTAATGTACTTTCCCATTGAGTGAGTGCAATTTGATTTGAACTATATGGTAGTGAATATTGCATTGCCAATGTGACTAAATGAAACGGAAGTATATTATAGCTAACTACTTTCACGATATATTTAATCAGTAATATGCGATGACGAGTCGTATCAAGCACAATTAAGAATAGAGGTAAGTACCTAATTTGGCACACAGGTTCATTTAGCGAGGAATTGTTTCTTGATTTATTAAAACAATGTTCATTGAGAAGAAAGTCTTTAGCGACGGCTATCTCGGATTAGAGCTGGGAATATAATTATAATAATACCTAATTCCATAACACTGTACAGTACGTAAGTGTTCGATAGTTTAGAAACTTCTTATGGGCGAATACCAACATGATTCGTTATTTATTTAAACAGGTTCTGTAATCAGGAATCTGCTGACATTGTCATCAACTACCATTCAATAAACAACAGACTAACTTTAAAGATGTCCTCGTCTTTTCATTGATATTGTCATTTATTTCTTTTGTAATTATGAAACAGACCTATCACTGTAAAGAAGTTTTGCGTAGGTCGTCCATTAAAAATAAACTTAATTTCTAGTAACATTATACAATAGTATTTAATTATCATTGTGACAGAGGTATATAATATTGTGATTTGATTTGAGGTACATACATACAAATGTGCAATATCGCACTATGGCACATTACAAATGAGACTTTTCTAAAGGTTATGAAGGATTATACAGGAAAATTTAAACGATTGAAACACAACCATTTTTTATTATTAGTGGGGCTGATCAATCTAGAACATAAGCTTATACAAAATGTATTACATATTGTTTAAAATAATTTCGGCACTGTATAAATCAGATACTTCACTCAAAACATGAACGCAGTCTTTTCGTTTTGGGTACTGATCTATAAATACATACATATTTGAGCACAGACAAAATGAACTCAAACGGATAGCAATTATTGAATTAACAAACATTTGAGCTATTGTAAATAATCAAGGAAATCTTGATTAGGTGTATATACTTCTAAACAACGTGAACATATTGACTGATAATGTCGCCATTAAAACTGATATTATTCTAAACTTTTACTTTATTGTGATTTCGTAAATTATCAACATAAATGTTTTCTGGCTATGTTTATTATAATTTAAAAATTAGATTAATCTATTTAGTCGCTAATATCATGTGCAGAATACAAATTTTATATTTTTATAATTATACCATTGCACAGTTCAATCGGTAGCAATCAGTGTAGACTTGCATAGTAACTAAGACTAGAAGTGAAATCAACGACCACGTCACGGGTGATCAGAAAACAGAAACGTGCGAACAAGGTGTATGAGAGATTCAGAGGGGAGGACAGCCTCCTTACTCTTGACACTCGATACGATTGTGATTTCGATTTGCTTTCATTTATTGACTTAAAATTCCACCGAAATCGACTTTTAAAGTGCAATGTTGCATGAGCAGCGATAGCTTAGTTGGGAATGGTACGAACTGCCGAGACGAGTGTCGGAGGTTCGAGACCCGAAAAGAGCACACACCTCTGGTTTTTCTATGTTAAGTGTACACTTAACATAGAAAAACCAGAGGTGTGTGCTATTAACGGATTGATGAAACTATATAATTCACAATGCAAGTACTTGCATTGTGAATTATCGCTTGTTTTAACGGTGAAGGGAAACATCGTGAGGAAACCTGCATACCTGAGAAAATTCTTCACAAGAATTCGAAGGTATGTGAAGTCTACCAACCCGCATTAGGCCAGCGTGGTAGACTCAGGCCTAACCCCTCTCATTAGTAGAGGAGACCCGTGCGCAGCAGTGGGACAGTAATATTACAGGGCTAATATTATTATTATATTTATAATATTTGAGAACTTATCATTTAATAGTTTTTAACGTGACATTAATGCACTTCTTAACACGATTTCGGTGGAATTTTAAGTCAATAAATGAAACCGAATCGAATTTAAGTTCGAATCGAGCGTCAGGAGTCACCCCCCAGGTCGTTCAAACTCGTGGCCAGAGACGAATGGAACAGGGGAAAGAAGTCGCGGGTCATCAACGAGGATCTGATGAGGTGATGCGTCAGTGTCGCGGCGAGGCTAGTGTCGGTGGTCTGGCGCGAGCGACTTGCGGCTCGCGGACAGGTGGTGCGCGCGCGGCGCCGGCCGCTGCGAGCGCGGCAGCGTCGTCGGACCTCCCCCTCCACCACCACCACCACCACCACCACCCGCACCCCCCGCGACACCCGCACCGACCGCACCGACCGCACCGCCCGCCTCGCTCAACATGTCGCGCGGTTTCCACACGGGCGATCCTACAACACACCAAACACCGAACTCTTTATCACATCTCGTGGAAAGTGCTCGTTCACGTAAATTTGGACTGATATTTGTACCGATCACCGGATTCGCGGTCAAAGAGTTGAATGTTTGATGAATGTTGTGGTGAGTTATCCGCTCGGGTAGAAAGCGCGCGAGCCGGGCGGGCGCGACGCGGCGGCGGTGCACCATCAATAGTTACTACACAAACCGCGAGTTGGACGATCGTGTACGCCGGGCAACATTGTCATCGAACATTCAAGCGGTACCAGAGCTTTTTGAAATAAGTACATCCGGCGTTTACTCACAATTATTATAAAGTATAGAGAATTGAAACCCGATGAATCAGACGATACGAGTATATATTTATTATAATAATTATCTAAATAACTATAGTGTTTCTATGAAGTATTTAGAGCGAATAAAAACGTGTGTAGCTTGTAGAGAAAAACACTACGTAAATGTGGGAAGATGCCTACATTTTAAACATTTATACGATTATCATGTTTACAGTTAAGTTATGTACCTAGATTTCTATATTATAGCATATTTAAACTATTATGGTATGTTGTGTATAGTGCATATTATAGATTGCATAATCGTAAAATTGAAATAGTTATTCAGCTACGGCCTCTAAATACTGTTACTATTACTGTTACAATACTGAGTTGCACTACATACATTGTTTATATTTTAGAGAAACTTGTTTAGGAGCTAGTAACATTTTGGTGAAACATTGATATTAATAATGTATTTTTAGTGCTTATTACGACGAGGTTTCTGAAGCGGGCTGTTTTTAATTATGCTATAGGGAATGTCTACTTACTGATTATAACACACAGCAACACAGCAAATATTAACTTTACATGAACATTCAAAAGAATAATACGTTTTTAATATTTATTTCAGTTAAGTGGTGTTATCAACTACGTGGGTATATTTTGTTACGCTAATAATTTTGCATACGTTTACTTTTAGTGAAGATAATGTAATGAGGGAAATGGTTTGAAGAATAAATTAATTATCATAATCATGATGATTAAGTAAGTTATCACGTAAATTCAGATACATAACATCTTAAACCAACTTAATATAGCAGGTACTGAAGAAATACGTTAAAATAATAATAGATACAATTACTTATAGGTACATTGAAATGGAAGACTTAATTAATGGTACAAATCCATGGCCATCTACGTAATAATAATGATAATAATTTTGTATTATAACCTATAGTGACGTATAACAACCAGTCAAAATGAATTTAATAATAACAAGAGGACTACGACAAAAGTGATTAAAAGATTAACATCAGTACGATACCACAGCCATTATTATGTAACACTTAGCACTTGAATTCACTAGAATTAGTATTTGATTAAATTTAGTTAGCTACATAAGTATTTGCTTTTAATTATTTTCACTACTTAGTACGTACAATACTACCTACTATATTAAAAATTGTGGAATTATTTCAAAGTCTAACAATGTAGACCGAATTAGATATATTACAATGTTGAAACTTTTCGGCTTGAACTTTGTATTTTAATTAGTACACGTATACGTAACATTTGAACAGTAGGTAATTTTTTGATCTGATGTATTTGTTTACAATATACATAAAACAACGTATAATATTTCGGTTTACAATAACACGATTTGGAGTTCATTTTTATTAATCTGTTATTGGAAACGCAGTTCATTATTGAATTAAGTTTATGGGAAATTTTATATTCATCCAAGTAATATAATACTAGGTACATTTAGTTTTTTCTTGAGTAGGTACTTGTCAATTCCTTAGTATATTTTAAGTAATTACGTAACATAATATTAATATAAACAAATGAACCATTTCATTGTTCAGGTTTGTCATTATTTGTTTTAATCATTTAAACATGTATTTGATCGAAGTCATTTCTGTGATGATGTCGCGCAGAGGTGCAGTAGACGCGTTCGTTCGCGATATCTTCCAACGTTTCTATGCTGCTGCGTTCAGACGAAGTCAGTATCGTCTGAGCAGTCAGTGATTTTCGGCGGGCTTTGGGGGACTTGCCCTTCCCCTTATGCTAGGAAAGCTTACTCTGCTTTTTCCCCGAAAGGTAGCATTGAACGCAAGTGGGGTGCTCGAGGGCTTTGGCGATCGATTCGGTAGATTTAGATACCACTATACCCATTTTCATAGCTTTGTCTTCCACTTTCGCCAGTTGCGAGTAATGTGTCATCCTGTCCAGAGAGTTAGTTCCGAGTCTGGCTAATTTCTCTCCGCTCGATTTGGAGGAGCGTCTACTCACGCTCGGTGACTTGCACGGAGATCTGTCAAAGCTCGCTTGTGGGGTTCTCATGATGCCTTTTTTGGGAGCGGGTTTCGGCGACTTTGATCTGTCGATGCTGTTTTCGCGAGATTTCATGATGCTACCCCGCGGCGACCTGGAGCCGTCAAAGCTTTGTTGCGGTGATTTAATTTTGTCGAGGGAGCCTCGCGGAGATTTCGAGTGGTCTAAACTGCCTCGCGGTGACCTGTGCAGCGTTTTGGTTTGTTTCAGGCTCGACTTGCTGGGAGACTTGCAGACGATCACTTTGGTGACGCAGTCTCGTTCCGGCGAGGAGTGGTCCACGGACCGGTTGGGCGATCTGTCCCTGTTGATGGCGGTGCCGCTGCACGAGCGGATCACTTTGATCTTCTTCTCTGCGGACGCGGTTTTCTTCTCTGGCGAGGACTTGAGTGAGTGTGACTCGTGCTTACCTAGTTCCTTGACCATGGGGGGGTGGTACTGGGCGGGCTGGTGGGAGGACTGTATGAGCCGCGCCTGGCTGCCCGTGCTGCCCGCGCTCAGCGTCGACGTCGTGCTGCCGACACCACCGCCACAATACAACACAACATATTACACAATTCACATACAACATCACAAACGGTTACATATGTATGAGTAGAAAAAAAAACAAATTTTGATGAAATCGAAATAAACTAGAATCAAAGTAAAGATGGAATATATCTGATTATTTGATGCCAATTGTCTGCGTGTGTAATACAATGTTATTGAGACACTAACCCATACATATGTTGGTACCTTAGCGTGAGATGGTTGGGAGTTCTGCCTAACCCTCGCTTGTGGGGGGGCTGCGGCGGCTCGTCCTCGCCCTCCGACTTGGAGCCGCCCTCCGACTTGTCCGTGTCCGGGGTGGGCGGGGGAGGGGCGCGCTTACTGTTACTCTCTGTTAGTACGTTAATACACAAAGCGTTATTTACCCCTACTGAGGTAAAAGACAATGCAGGCTGTTCCGTTAACATACTTACATATACACATATTAGTTCTAAATGGTACAGTAAGATTATTTTCAAAATGGAATTAAAATTTAAAATCACTATTTCTTATCTTCCCCCAGTTTAGTAATTAGGAATATTCAACATACATGCGATATATATACAAATTACAAGTTAGAATACTAAAATGATGAAAAATTAAAAATAATGAATGACATTCATATATTTTTTCAATTTAACTTGAGGTTAGGACTAACTGTAGGTTAGTAATAGTGGTGCAAGTCGCCCTAAGAGTCGTAGATTCTACTGTTTATGGTTAAACAGCACCAATCCTCTAATGAAATGTTAATCAAAGTTAGTACCCAAAACTATCTATAATACAGTGTATGTGTAACCTGCAGTATCGCCGAGTGTTTTGCTCCTGTGCCTGAAGGCGGGCTCGTCGGAGGACACTTCTTGAGGAGGCTCCTCCGCATCTTGGGAGTTCTCCCGAGACAGATCACCAACCTAAAATATAAAAAATATAGTTCTTAGCATTTCTGTCAAATAATTTTAAAATTAAGGTTTTACTTTCCAACAATATCATCATATATAAGCATTGTATGATTTAGGAGCAGCGTGACGGCAAACAGTTTTACACAACGGAAACTGTTGAAAAAACGTTTAGTGAGGTATTAGATAAGCCACGATATACTGACCCGTAGGGTAACTTTTGACACTCGATTCGTAGTGTACGAATGTCGAATGTCGGATTAAAAATTACCAAATAACAAGTACTCGAATCTAATAGGACATTAGCGCACTTTTTAACTCGATTTGAAATTATATGTGGAATTAAAAGTCAATAAATAAAGTCGAATCGTAATCAAAATCGAATCGAGTCTCAAAAGTCTGGGGGCGGACCTGAACTGAACTTTATTGCAATAAAACTCATTTCAAACATACAAACGAAATAAGTGTACATGATAAGTGAAAACATAGCGTTAACAATAATAAACAGAGGTCCCCACCCTAGGCGAAGCTTGTATCTTGGGGTACCAGCTTAATGAGAGATATACTTCAAATCTTGTAAATTAAGGCAATAATAATAGTTATTCTACATCGATAACAAGCTACAACAACTATAATTAATGATTGCTCTCAATTACCTCAATATTTCCAGCCGATAGTCGTTGTCCTGTAGTTTTCGGTTTCTTTGTTTTGCCGAGAGTTTGCGAGCCTTGCATTACTTGAACCTATATTAAAATAAAAACAGTTAAGTATGATTAATCAAAAAGGGTGAGTATTGTTAGTTCAGTAGTAGGTTAAATATATAATTTTTGTAATTGGCTAGTTTTAATAAAGAATACAATTAAATGGGCTAAATTAATTTTCAGTATTATAAAAAAGAAACAACCGAAACAAGCATATAGATCATACAAACATTGGTTTTGATGCGGAAACCTAAAGTCTAGAGAGGATCAGATCAGACAAGGTCGTAAAAACTAAGCCAAATCCTTTCTGCAACATGATTAAAAAAGTGTGTTGCGCCGCCCCATATTAAAGTGGGATAAGGGCAGGTAGAAAGAAAACTTTGTTGTATCCAATGATTAAAGAAAAAGAGGACGAGGCATAACTACGAAAAAATAAAGCATTCCTAATCTATAGATTGAAACCAAAATGGCGACTTTACGAAAGAATGACCCACTTAATATAGCAGTTAGGCATCTTCATATTCCAAATTAATATTGTTGTAAATAAGACACCGTATTTAAATTAAAATCAATGAGTATTTATACGTTATTTAAGTGTTATAACACGGTGACAACTTACACGTAAATAGATCGCGAAACTAAAATGGTGGAACCGACTTCAAAATAAACACGTATTTTTCGTAGTTATGCCAGTTTTTAAGAGGTAGAGCCACACTGTAGACAGTTACGTCTACAGCACGGATGGGCCGGCTTGACCGGTTTGATACCACTGTCTCACAGAAAACCGACGTAAATTGGCAGCTCGCTGTCGCGTTTCGTTCGGTGAGTGAGATTTCCGGTGGCCTAATTACCCACCTTCCTCTTCTGATCCCTATTTCCCTCATTTTAGGTTGGCAACGCATCCACGCTTTTTTTGTGTCTAGAATGGGCGGTGGAGATCACTTACCATCAAGTGACCCATATGCTCATTTTTCAGTCTCTGCTATAAAAAAATATAAAAATAAAACAAAAAAGGTCCTTACTTTTTTCTTTAGTCATTGGTTGTATCTCACATCACATACCTGGTGTTTAGGTCTGTCGCGGTCGAGCGTGTGTGTCGCGTGCGCGGTGTGCGAGGTGTGCGAGGTGTGCGGTGTGTGCGGGGTGTGGGGCGCGCGGGGCGGGGCGGGCGCGGGCCGCGCGCTCGGCAGCGACATGTTGCGCACCGACTCGCGGATTATCTGGCGGATCGTCTTCAAGAATGCGTTGCGGAAGTCCGCCGTGCTGTACGAACAAACACTTACTTTACTCTACAAACTCTATACATACGTACACAATGTCACGCCTGTATCCCATAGGGGTAGGCAGAGACTATGGATTTCCACTTCGCCCGATTCTGACATACTACTTTCGCTTCATCCACTTTCATCAACTTCTTCATGCATTCGCGTCGGTTTAGGGTACTTTGACCTGTCCTTTATCGACCGACTTCCAAAAAAGAGGAGGTCCTCAATTCGTCTGTATTTTTTTATGTATGTTACGCAATATTTCCGCCAAATGTGGACCGATCTTCAAAATTCTTTTTTTGTTCGATAGAGCTTGTTTCAAGGGTGGTCCCATATACATTTGGTCGCGATCGTATTTGAAGTCGGTCCGTTAAGTTTTTAAACTTGTGTTTATATGTCATCGACTTGCTTAATGTCATGTCATGTTAAGTCTGATGCGGTCGCCGTATACAATCGACTTTTCCATCCACACTCGTCTTGTGTATCTATCTCTACAAACTCTATATTAAAGGTTTCTCAACCGATTTTCAAAAAGGACTTCAATTTATCTGCATCTTTTTAAGTAGGTACGTACTTAACGCGTCACGCGAAATATATCTAGCAAGTAGGGACTATCTGTGGAACAAAGGCTCAATCTACATGCTATAGATACCGAGAACTCGCGAATAATGTTAAAGTTTATATTTGTCAATAAAGTTATGAACGTTAATGTACTCGTAGTTAAAATGTTCTTCGTTAAAGTATAATACCGCTTGCTATTACAGCTGACTTGCGTATGCGAAATGTTGAGATTCCCCGCTATAGATAAATATTTCATACACAAACTTTATGTTATCGAACTCCTTCGAAGTCGTACTGAAATACGTGTAAATCGGTATCAGGAGTTCATAAACATAGTCTTTTATTATAACTGTTCATAGTTTGGCAACGATGACGATAATGGCATTATATTGTTATTTCACAAGGCCGAAGCTATATTCACTAAGCAACAAATGTTAGAACATCCATTTTATTAGCAATTATCGTAAAACTTCCTGACGAATCGTTGTCGTTAAAATACAGGGCCACGTTTAAGGTAATAAAGTTACCAACAAGTAAGAAACAAGTTTACACAGTTCGCTTCGAGCTAAAAGTAGGTTAGACGTCAAACTCCGGCCTCAGTCGATCAGAGGCATATCGGCATCGGAGGATACAAAAATAATAGCAAATCACATTTACAGGGCCAACCAAATTTGAATAAGGAAACAATTATTGTAAATCACAAACCTGTTTGTCTCAATTAGAAAATAATATTTTCGATAATGATCCAATAGATATTATGATGAACGAGGGAAGATAAATTGCTATTATGGAAAAATAACGAGTGTACGTTAAATATTGAGAAGAGAAAACAATGTCGCGTGGAATCTGTATTTGTACGGTTGAAATCGATAATGAACAGAACGTTTCTGGAAGCTGGATTGTCAGTTTCTTTATACTACGGTCGGCGAGGGAACAATATAATGTACAAAATATTATTTTTACCAAGGAAAATTTTAATGGCATTGGTATAGACTTTAGGTAGAATGAATATAAGATTATATGGAAATAATTACTTACACATAAGTATATAGAAAATATTGGAGTAGTTTTAGTGGAGTTATAAAAGAAAGAATATATGCAGTTCTTATGTAAAAATTTACATACCTGTTAGAAAGCACGTAGACTTTTTCCGACCGTCTTTGCAGTTGACTCCTTAAATGAATCAGCTCCCAAAGGAAGTGACTGTCCATGTCCTTAGCCGATGAAGCTCTCACTTGTACCTCAGTCACTGGTATCAATACCTGATATCTGATGATCTCTACTTCATTCGAATTATTCTTAGACGATACACCCTTAAAGATAATATTTGTGGTAAGTAAAATTATGCCAATTAATACCGCAAGCCCGAGAACTTCGTACAATATAGTTAAGAAATGCTAAAGACCCGAGATGTGCTAAAAGTTCCGTAACTTTAGTGTATTATAATTAAATTAAATAACCGCGACAGTAAATTAAGGATCGGTTTCGGTTGCAAACTTTTACCATTCTATTGCGAAATATAGGACCCAAGGGAACATGACTGTGAGAAAATTATTTGAATTTATTATATCATTGCAATGAAAACTCACCATTAACTTTTTCTTTTGTCTCAGTCTTTCTTTACAGAGGAAGACAACAGCTGATTTAAATACAAAGCACATAGCATGCAATTCCAAACCCTTTTTAATTTTGCCTAAAAAGTCAGAAATATTTAACCACTCCACCCCTCCATAGTATAACAAATCACCTGCAAAAAAATCAATTATTTTTATACATCTCGAAACTTCTTAAATTATTGTAAATATAAATACAATGTAGCAATTTACCAGGACTTAAATCTATAGGCTGCTTGCAAGATTTCTGGTGTTGTCTAAACAAATGATCAAATATAGCACCATATTCTTCGTGTATTCGTTGCATTTCATTAATATGTTCAGCAACTTTCTCCATTCCTTTGAGAGCCTCTGTAAGATGAAGTTCGTATTATATTATATTATATCATGCACATAAAACTTTCTTGTAACGTATTATATTGTTATGTATTAGTTGGAAGTGTTCTTACCCACTAAGTGGAGATGCTCTTCAGAATTAACATCAGTCAAATTCCGCAACTGTTGTAAAAGCAACGGGTATTTCAGTATCCTTTGTATGGGTTTTATTAAATAAGACTCCAATGTCGATGAGTGTTGCTGTTTTGGATTTCGAGCTGCAAGAAATTCTTGCAACGCCTGATTGCCCTCATCTGTCAAGCACCCAGATTAATGCATAAGGCAATTTTATTCTATGCATAAAAGTATTTATTTCACAATAGGTATTTAGTTATTTTCGTACAAATTATACACTCTTTTTTTTCTACCAGCGGCCCTAGCCGGAATGTTTTTGACTATCGAATTCCTATAGAATTCGCTGCGCATTGGTGACATTTGGTTAATATTCCACACAAGTGTCATAGCCGCGCATCGAACTCGATACGAATTCGATCGTCAAAAATATTCCTGCAATTGCCTTACTGTGGGGTCTTTGCAAAACACTTTTTCAAGCATGTTGTAGAAATTATTCGGCTTCGTTTTTACGACCGGTTGCCAGTCAAGCTCCCCTTGGGGGCTTCAGTCTCGGTAAAATCAAATTAGAAATATCGTTTTCCCAACATGGAATCGAACCGTGCCACTAGCATATGCTTATAGCATAGTTGATAACAATAAGTACATAGTTTATACTGCACATAAACATCAACTTACTTGGATGTAAGACTTTCTGAGCCTTACTGTGGCTCGCGCAAAAGGAGCTGTACAGTTTGAAGTGGTTCACGTAATACAGAAAAGCGTTTCCAACCGCGAACAGTACATTCTGAAATATATCATCATGTTTAGCTGTTTCCATATCTGATACTTAATGAGCATTAATTACAATTTAAATGTTCACCTTAAATTGGTTCGAAAATTCAAAATGATGGAAATTAGGTTCAGCCTCGAGAGATTCTTCTAAGTTTTGTAGAAATTGCCTTTGGAAAGTGACTATCTCTTGAATGTTTCCGAACAAAGCATTGATCTCGGCATTTGATAAAAAAGTTTCCTTCTTCAGCGGCTCCAAGTAGTTTTCCAGTAAGTTGTTGAGGTTCTGTGAGAACAATGGCTGTGTTATCACATACGTTACGGAGGTAAGTTAAACACAACTTCGAATATAAACTCGTAATTCTAATTAAATTTTTTTTTTAAATTATTTATTACCAAATATTTTACACACATTATACTATATATATACACATCACTTAAACCTAAGTTGGTTTGAGGGTGATGATTCATGCATACATCACCGACCCTTAAACCCATTATACATTAAAAGCATAGGTTTCATTGAAATAGGTTTCATGTTTGTATGTGTTACAGTATAATTAGATATCATTACACGCTACAAAATCACAATTTCGTGTAGACTGTAAACAAAAAGTACTAATTTTGAACAAGGCAATGTGCTCTTGGGTAAAGGCTTCAAAATGGTCTATTTATATTTAATACTCCATTACGGATGCGGCGGTCCGTTAACACGGAAAATTATATCTCATTTGCCATTCATAAAATTTTAAACGGACATTGTAATCCCATCCTGGTAGTAGTCTGAGTCCGGGTGCGACCAATTTTACCAAGTTTAAATACGTTTTATAAAACCATCGTAACTTTTTGTCGTCATAAATATTCATGCAGTATGGGAATCATCAATACTGTCATATTACGGTTTGAATATTCTTTTCTATGTTTATTTAAACATAGCCAAGATCATAAGATTACATCAAATAAAACATTTATTCTTATTAGTCTGGAAGCTAGGGATAAAATTGAAGCATTTACTGTACACATTTTTAGTTAGGATAAGCTTAGGTTAACGAGACAGATACAAATACCAGCACGAATAGAGACTTAATATTCTCCCTCCTAACAACATTTGCATCTAAAGTTTGCATGAAACTTGCATTAACAAGACACGGTCTAAGTAAATTCTGTGTTGATATTTACATAGATCTATGCGACATCTAGTATATTAAGCTCATTTTGAATTAGGAGTTAGTTTAATTCTCAAGTAAATTTATTTAATAAATTAACTTGAAATTTATTTAATAAATTAACTCGAGACACAAGATTTATTTACGTACATTTCCAATAAATATCAAAATTTATTTTTATTCTAAAAATTTTCATCTGGTCTAACAGAGAGTAACAGAGAATAATGTTTACCAGTACTACTATAAATAATAATTTCTCGGTAAATGGTTTATTTTAAGTTGGGATTGTTGAACAATCCCAAAATAACTATCAAATATATAATGAAACAACAAGGTTATTGGATAAATGGTGAGACCAGAGATAATAAAGCTAAAAAGCCTTTGATCTCGATAGCGAGATCGAAGGCTGTGTAGCATAACAGTGAGAGTCTCGAAGGGGTTTCGAATCTTTTTTTTTATCTATAGGGACTGATACTGATTGAGGGTTTTGGGCCACCGGCAATCTCTCTGAGAATATAACTATGAGCTGACATGACGTCAGATTTCTGTGAGCCGGACACTTCGTGCCGTAGTCGTAACAGCGTGTTACCACCCAAGTAGAGGTACTGTAGTTCGGCTCGTGTCGCGCATCATTTCCTATAACCTGGTGTAAGACTGGCACTACATTCAATAGTGTGTACTTACCTTGACGTATGCGCGTTCGGTGTCGACTAGCTCGAGCAGCACCTTCCTGAGCTTGTCGGCGTCGGAGAGGTGCCGCGAGGGCGTGCCGGCGGTGGCGCTCGCCACGCTGCCCGTCGGACTCCCGCGGCGCGTCTCCGCCGGCGACCGACACCAACCCGTCACCTGCTCCGCGCTCTACACACAACTCACTACTCAATCTTCACAATTTTATCCTTCCACTTCATCATCATCACGTAAAGGACGTCCATTGCTGAACATAGGCTTCCAAAATATATTTACAGTTCGATTACTTACCGTTATTCCATCTTAATGTCACGTCCGCGCAAAATAATTTTTCGAGAATGTTGCGGAAAGGAATTGCCTCAATTTTAACTGTCGTTTAAATGGCCCAGCCTCGAGCAAATAATGTTAGAAAAACATCTGCCCCACCTTGGGAATCGAACCCATGACTGTAGCCCATATAAGGTGTCACTAGACCAATGAAGTGTACCTACAGTGTCTACTCAATCACACACACACTAAATAATATTGCCGCATTCAACAGATAGGAGAATTATAGTTTATGTATCGAAATCATCAAACATTGTATTACACTAGGTAAATACTACTTTTACAATACAAAATCATAACTCAATAAAATCAAATATTAATATTTATGCAAATAATACAAAAAACTCTGACGTGATTAACTTCAGCAAACTCTTTTTTGAAGGCAGAGTGAGAATAATTATTTATAAATCCATAACTAAAGTAAATGTACTTAAAGCGTATTGTATCGGAAAATTCTTTTTGTAGATAATGAGAATTATCTATTCGAAAGGTGTACCTACGAGTATAATAAAGGGACGCGTCCAATTCTCAAGAGACGATTATTATTTACGAGGAAGATATTACCAGACGGGTACAGTAATGAAATAAAACGAGGGATACTCTCGGATAGCTACATAATTGAATAGGGGATTAAGTCACAGACATGTGCATACGGTGTGACGTGAGCCGGTAATGTAATTGGTATCGCGCTGAAAAATACCTTTAGAAGATTTTCAATCTCGAAGGAATTGGTGCGGGAGCTGACTTTAGGCGGGCCAGTGCTGACGGAGTCACCGCCGTGCGCGTCCGTTTCAGGACTGTATAATTCTTTACCTGTTTACAAATTAATTAATCAAATAAATGTAACATCGATTGCATAAAGATCATCTTACTATTTTCGACAAGTTATTTGCATGTATGTATGTATCAAGAGTGTTATAAGTTTCGTTACGTTAATAGTTATTTAAATTTACTCGTATAAATGTTGTAAGCTAAAATGTACCTATGTATATAGTTTAAGAATAATTTTAATAACATCAGACTAAATTAGTTTTTATACTAGCCTTAATTACAACTGCTTTTTGTGGTTTGTGTAAGAACAGTAATATCATAAATAATTGCTCACAAATACAAATGAAGGGATCTTTTAACTCAACCGAACCTTTTAGGAGGTTCACCTATTACGCAATTAATCAACTAGGGTCATAATTTCATTAAAGCTACCCACGAACAATGAACATCCACATATTTCTATATTAAATTATTTTTGCTAGCATATACATTGTATAAATATTTATAAGATATTTACTAAATATATGTAATTCATGTTTACGAGTGTACCTTCTAAAACTTGAGAAATGTCAGTGTGCAAGGAGGCGTAATATCTTGAGGAATCGCATTAAAACATTACACTGAGCTGGAAAACGTGAGTCAGTGAGTTGTGTTGTTTTAGGCTCAGATGAGCGATGTGCGGTTATATCAAAATGAGGCCCAATTACCGCTGACAGGCTCCTCCGTTCGTGGCGGACCGCAGCGGAGATCGACGGTCAAACATGCGACGTCTAAAGCAAGGATTCACAGGAAGCGACTCAAGAACTGGCTGAATGAACAATTTCAATATCTCTACCAAACCACGATATTTCCATAATCCGACGGGGTTATGTTTAATAGATAGGTGTTAATTAAAATACATATCGAACGCATTATGAAAGTAATTTAGTATCTGAATAATGTATTTTAATTTAACAAGGTTATATAGACAAACTGTCTGCAGTTGCTGAACATTCAGAGGAAGGCTCCAAACATTATCTTAGATTTGATAAACCACAAATCCTCGCCAAAGAACACCGATTCCTCCCTAGGATGATACGCGAGGCTATTGAAATTAAAAAACATCCTAATTTCAATAGAGAAGATGGTTGGAAGCTTGCACAAACCTGGGATCCAATTATACATCTTATTAAATCGGAACCCAAAAGACCAGCTGCCAGAACTCAAGACACCGTGAGCTCGTACTGCATAGATCGGAACACAAATAATTAACCTTTTTTGATTTTGTATAATTTTTTAATGATGATAGATATTGTAACACTAACCTTTTCTGGACAAATGACACCTCAGTCTGACCCGTGACAACGAAGACTGCAAAGCCTTCGAAACGTCGGGAATAATAATTAAAACATAATCGTGATAGAATCCGTAAGAATAGTTTTATTTCAATGTATAATATTCGCGTAAACTTAAGAAATCAGTAGACAAACTTATATAAAATTAATTATAAGTTCGTTTCTATTTATTTGAACGAAATGCGTTATTTTATATTGTAACTTCACAGTGACAATAGGCTTGTCCTAATTAATGAACTAGATTTCAATAATTAGCCTAATACGATCTAAAATTAACAAAAATACTACCTATTCAACATTTATACTGCACCTAAATATAACGATGGATGAATGTGTATTTTAATGTTACTTAATAATGAAAAAACATAATAGCTGAGTATTTGATTACACCATTATATGGTGAATTTTATTCAACATACTAGTAGTAAAGTTTAAGTTTTCAAAAATTCCATGATTGGAAGAATATTTGGGAACTTTTTAGGACGGATGACAGTTGCTACATCGTGGCGTACACACTCATACTGTTGTCTTTTAGCACGACTTTTTGGGAAGAAAAAATCACAGCATACAACTCCTGCTAAATCTAAACAGTAAGGCGGATGTAGACAGAAATGTTTTTCGTTACTGAAGAATCGCAAATCAGAAACGGAAAATGGTTCGTGCCATAGATAAACACGATAAACAAAATCTCGCAGTTCCAACAGACAAGTTTCATCTTATTAAATAGGGTTTATTTCAACTCTATCTGAACGGTTCAGACTAATAAAGTTCAAAGTTCAAACAGAAGTAGCAGTTGTTTAAAAAAATCAATTGCATTTAAAACATATATTTTCAAGTTATGTTTTATGTCATGAACTTATAACACGGTGCTAAGTGTACCAACTACTATGTTTGTATTTGCTAACAGCTTCGATCGACGGTTATAAAGAGGACTCTTATACTAGATAAAATGATGAAACCAGAAAATAATCCTACGAGAATATCAATAAACTGGGACACGGAGATTCGTTACTTGTATGTTGATATTAACAGTGTTATAAGTTATACCCGCTTAGACGCTATTATATTATGTAAAGTAAAATTTTACATTTTATTTTACGATAGTAAAGAATTACTTAAATAATTGTTTTTCTGAATCTAGTAAACAATAATATTAAATATTATAATGGATATAAACCGAATTTGTTTTATGTAAAAATAATTAATCCAATTCAGTCCAAATTAGAGGAAACAAACATTATGAATAAACTGAATAAAGTTACAGCTGTATTGAACGTTGTCTTGTTATATAATTTTGGTTGTTGTATCTACTCCCGATAAATCAAATAACTCATATCACGGTGAAAACACGTCACCTTCTATTTTCGGATAGAATCGCAGAGTAAACAAGCCACTAATTAATCAGATCGCTAAGTGCCGTTTATATTCATCGTTAAGCATTTTGAATAGTTATCTTTCCCTTCGTTGCCTTGGGAATAAGTGAATCTCATCTGAACACGCAGCTCAGGTTGGGAAAAACAAAAACGGACCCGTACGTGGAGCTAATGGATTATGACTTTCATTTATTATATTCTGACAAGTCATGATTTACGACATAAGAAAATTATTGTTAGTAATTATTTTTATTAACATTATTCTATGTATGAACTGTAAAATAATTCGTTTTTTAGGGGTATTAGATATGTGCATATTCTAGCGGTATTATGTTAAAATCTAAAAGTAAAATATAATGCTTCTTATTATTAACGTCAGAAACTGTAAATATTTAAATTCAAAATGAGTCATAACTTATAAGTACTATATTACCTTAAGCACTCAATATTTCTTTCTACATAGATCATTTTCTCATTGGTCCGTAATGCCGCCTCAAAATAATTTAATATGCTTAGATGTAGTTTACATTTCCCCAGCGAGGGTTTGAATATTCATTTAAACTAACTACTGTTTTCGTGAAAATTGATCGAAATCGTGCTACAATACAATCATACAATAGTAGTATAAGTTTTCCAGAAGATGCACTAAATATTACAGAAAATTATAATCTTTGTGATAAAACTTTCATGTGAAGGCCGTTTTATGACAAGAAGGCGCACAATGAGTTTTCGGTCGCAGTATGTCAACATCGGGTATAAGCAAATAGCCTGGAGTTAGGTCACGGCCTCAGAAAACGGGTATTTTTGTTTTGACATTGCAACAGAATTTTATTCAGCTGTTTTTCTGTTTAAGTTGCAAAAAGCTACACGTTTAACTATTAACGTTTCTTTATGAGAATTTGTATTAAGCGTAGATAGAGCCAGCATAGTAACTATAGAAAACCATAGTAGCTTTATGATTTCATATTAAATCTAAACAAATAGCTAAAATGAGATTGTACATCCTTCGTAGATATCAGGACCGACCTTACTTAAATAAAGAATTATTAGTCACGTGGATTATTATTATTACGGCACGTATACCGTAATAATGGTGTCATACGGTAATCTGGATGTTACCGATATTATAAACATCGCAACGTTTATTCGACGCCATGAAAATATGATAAATACAAACTGGCACGTCAGGTACAAAATGAAAGGTTTTCCGCTCGCATACTGAATACGCGTCATTAGAAGAGAAAAAACTGAGTTTCATTAGGCGAGAACGCCATAATAAATAACGTGTTTGTGGACTGGGGCGGGTTCTATTGTTCCCACCGCACGCGTTCGAAGTCGGACTGCGTCAAGCCGCGCTCCGATATTCCTATAGCTGTCATACAATAAACAACTACACGTCGAGTCAATATGTCGTCATAATTGCCTCTTGTGTTGTTGGAATACCAGCGTTGAAATAAATTGCTGCAAACGTATCAAGAGCACGGTGCGTTCCGGATCGGTAGCTTTAATAATGACCACACCGATATAAAACCCCCAACGCGGCATGGCTTCAAAAACAACGTTGAGAAATTACTCAGAATTTATATTTCACTCCATAAGGAAAAACTGGGCGGTATTTCTCAGAATAATTACAATACACTTTGACGATTCAAACCGCTTGCTTCACTTTGTGGAGTTAAAGCGATTCGATATAAATAAATATGTAGGTCAAGCTTTTAAGATTTAACTTTACATTTACGTGCTGTTAACATGTTGAAACGTCACACTTAGTAACATGTAGGCACTAGGCATGGTGAGAAACGGCTTACCGCACATTTCAACGAAACATGTGGTTGAAGCATATAACACGAGTACGTGGTTACGTACTCGAGTAACAAATGCGATACTAATTTCAATAGTATTATTCCTAAATTATATATCCACCTACAAGGTGGACCGACGACCTGATAAAGGTTGCAGGAAGTCGCTGGATGCAGGCCGCTTCCAACAGGTCGATCTGGAAATCTTTGGGGGAGGCCTATATTCAGCAGTGGACGTCCTATGGCTGATGATGATGATGATGATAATGATGATGATGATTCCTAAATTTTTTGTCGATATTAGAATATTGTTTTAAGTTTTAATTCTTTACTACATAATCAGAAATAAACTTTTAAACGTGTTACACTTCATAAAAAACATAATTGCGTCTTTAAATAATTGTAAGTTATCCAGAAGAATCATGATATTACTAAAAAGGTGTAACTGAAACAAAATATACCATTATGCGAAATACACAAAAGATGAGAGGCAGCAAATGAAAATGTAGATTGGTTCGGAAACGATGCCAACTGTTACATAAATACTAGTATTGTAGAGTTGCTTGTTAAGCGATATAACCGTAATAAGACTGCCTCTGTTTATTTATCGTATATATTGACGATATTGATATCGCTTTGCTTCACTTTCGTAAATGTTATATATTTATATACCATAAAATGTATGTATGTTCAACAGTATACGTCCTATGGCTGATGATGATGATGAAATTGTATCTATAACACTACAGCATTATACTATTAAAACCGACATACATTTAAAGATTTGTGTAGCACCGCTCGAATGGCACACATGGTTTTATTCATACAGACATGGGAGTTTTATTAATTTATCATTTAGTTTGTTAGATAAATGTAAATCATTTACGTATAATATAACGACTTGCAGCTCTTAGATAAATTTCTATTAAAACATGTAGGGTAAATAGAGTTTAGAACTAAGTCTCGATTAGTAAAACTAATAGCAAATATCAAGTCGCACTTAATAATATCAAACGTGTGCGTGTCTCGTTTAAGTATAAATGCATTTTTTGAACTCTATACATATTTTTGTGCTAAGGATTACGTATATTACATGGATCCTTTTATCAACTGATATTTTATTCTAAATAAAAGTAAAAAAAACTGTCTTCAAATCCCTACTCGCAGTGTGTTTCTAGTAAGTTGAAGAGATTTTATAATTCCCTCGAACCCTTTTTCATCGAATCTTAATCAAAATATAAGACCACCCCTAAAGTAAACGTTATTGAATGCAAAAAAAGAATCGTCAAAATCGGTCCACATACTTCGGAGATATTTCGTAAATCGTAATATACATTAGAAAATGTGGACGAGTTGAGCAGCTCATCCTTTTTGAAATCGCATGAAAAGAAATTTATTTATATTTCAGAGGATTGAAACCTGTAGCGGGCACGAGATTTTCACTTTCGTTTGCAATCTCGTAAAAGTCAACTGACAAATGTGCGAAAATGTGCAGTGTCATCGTAGCTTGCTGGTGGCGGTTATTGCTTTCATTGAAATATTGATCACGTTTTCTTTACATGACTATAATATAGGCAGAGGAGCACCGTCATCTACATCGATCTGAAGAGCCGCATCCTACAGCGTAAGAAGAGAAAAATAATCTTAGTTAACTAAAAATTGAAGTTTTCGAACTTAAATCGTGACTCGTGGTGGGTTGAGCGGTTTTCTCACTTTTCCTTCTAAACAATCTTCAACAGATCTTCAATTGGTCGACAATTAGTGAAGACATCACGTTACAAACACAAAAGATGTAGATATATAGAAAACCACCTCTTGAAGTCGGTTGAAAGCAGTGGCGTACAGAGTGACATTCGGGCAGAATGCCACGGCTCCTACGGTACCTCCGCGCTACTGGCCCTAGCTTAAAACACACCGAATCAAAAAGGCCATGATCTTGAATTTGCCACGGGCCCCCAACAGTGAAGTTACGCCACTGGTTGAAAGCTACGTAAATTGTAAAGCAACAGTAAGCATGTACTCACTCCAGGCGGGCGCGGGCACGATGAGTCCGGATATCATGTCGTCGGAGATGACCGGCGGCTCGCTGGGCGGCGGCGGACACACGAGCGAGTCTATTATGTCGTCGGTGGCGGCGCGCATCACGCCCGACAGCTCCGGCGGCTCCGTGCGAGACGATCTGTTCAACGTTTCATAACATTGCACTGCCGCACGCATGATTCTTTTGGTATTGTGAATGTCTTGGGCAGTGGAAATCACTTACGCCCGAATGGTCAAATGCTACTCAACTTTAACGGCTTCTTACATTGATTTTCGCCATACAATTTTGAAAGATATGGCGCTTTAAACAACAACGACTTAAGTGTATCAACATTCGGTGGTTTTACAATTAAATGATCTTGACATGACAGTTAGTTGATCATCATTTGATTATGCAAATGGTTCCTAAGACGATTTCTCTGTATCTTTCATAAAAGTCCCAGGTAAAAAAAACACACTGAATCACATACACATAATGTTGTTCAACTGTCTCAGTGATAATTAATTTAGAGTAGAAAACTTTGTTAGTTACTAAACAGGTCCTGAAACTCCGTGTACTTTTTATTGAAAACGGTTTGTAAAACGCTATCAAAGCTGCCATCTCCACAATAAATTCAAAGTGAAGTCATTTGGGTTTGACTACATTTCAAGTTATAATACGACCGCATTTTCTTCAAAAATTTACGTGGAATTAAAAAACCTCGACTTTAACAAAAGACTTGGGTGTGTTTTAAAATGACAGAATAAAAGCTGCGCGAGCTTTAATCCCAACGATTTTAAATGATATATTTTTACGAATTGTTTTCGAGTGTCAAAACACATATTAAGATTTTATAAAAATCTAAGAACACCTCGTATGTCAAGTTGTGATATTTGACTTGTATCTTACGAAGGATAGTATTTAGTATAAATCATAACGTAGCTCAGGCTTGAGCTACGTTATCATCGTAGTGATTGGTCGCGGTACCTAGAAATAGTTCACGTATTATCATCCAAACCTATTTTTGACGGGTTAATTTAAACACGACTGAAATTTCCATTCGAGATAATTAGTGTTTGTTGGTTGGTTAAACTTTTAACATGATTAAAGCCAGATTTGCCAATTGCTAGATAACCTATATAAGGGTTAAATTTAATTATTTTACATTCGACGTCAAAAAATTCAGATAAAACATAATTAGCTTTAAATGTAATAGCTAATGCTATACCATCAAATACCGAATATCCAGACAGATAGTGATAAGTTAAGATAACAAACAAAAGGTCTATGAAACAACTGTGAAATAATGCCTTAATTATTCCTTTAAAGTTCACAACACTCAACAAGACAATAAAAGCGGGCGCCTTAAAACCGGAACTGCTTTCTATGAACGACGACGACATAAAACAAGTCGCAACAGTAATAATATCGGGGCGCGAGCGTACATTTTGTGATGATATTTGTTGGGAACATTATTTGACGCGGTGCGGCAAGGTGGAGGGGCTCAATTGCGGTCGGTCACAATGGCCTGAGCGTGTGGCGATGTAGCGGTGGTGCGGTGGTGGAACGGTAGCGAGTGGTGGCGAGTGGTGGCAAGAGGCAGCGCCGTGCACCGATGCTAGGTAAGTCGAGAGAGGCGGAGAGGCGCACGCTGCAGGGCGAGGCCGTATGTAGGTCGCACCGAGCGCTTCAGTAAACTTGTCGCGGTCGCGAAAGGTCAGGTGTATGAGGGCGGGAAATGCCGATGAACAGCCCTTCCACCCTGCCCCGGCACAACGCGCACTTTAACTTCCGTTTTATTAGGTGCCAGGCGCTCCGCTTCCTTTTTCACCAGATCCACTTTGGAGTGAAACATTATGTATAAGAGTTTCGTGTTATTTCTCCC
This sequence comes from Clanis bilineata, assembly GCA_036417725.1. NCBI lineage: Eukaryota > Metazoa > Arthropoda > Insecta > Lepidoptera > Sphingidae > Clanis > Clanis bilineata. The sequence continues at coordinate 9,030,253 of CM071158.1, forward strand.
AGGGCAATTTATTCCAATTCAATGCTAACAAATGCGTCTCGAGGGTCTGTTAGTTAATGAATGGCAGTTAAACTGACTAACGATCGACCAATTTACATTAACATAGAAAACATTCGGCCTGTTAGATAAGATTCATTCGATTAAATTAAGTAAACGGTGATTTTGATGTCAATGAATGCATTTGAAAGATTATTTTTATACATTGTGCCGCTAACCGCACGTATTAAAGTGAATTGAAAAATAAATACCTCATCATCATTACTAGAGAGAGTTCCTCTTGCAGAACACTCTCCAAGTACATCATATCTAGGTCGGATACGATTGCTCCGTTGATCACCATTATCTCGTCGCCTTTGATTATTCCTGACACAGAAACAACTGAAATTGACGTTATTGTTGTCTGTTTTTTTTAACTCAACTAAAAATAAGGAAAAAGCAAACAGAAATTTTAAATCCATATTCTTAAAAGTTATTGGCTTCTCCTAGAATAAGGTAACTCAACGAGTTTTTCATATATTAAGCAGGAAATAATGTTGCTTACCCAGAGTTTCAAAAGTATCACACACAAGAACAAAAGTACCCACATAAACAATCGTAGTCCTACGTACATCCAAGTAAAAGTGTAAAAGACAAAGTTTGGTTCGCAATGGAAACATCTAGTCAAAGTTTTCCAAGTGTTATGTAATGTAGCTACATCACTCATATACATGACGTGTATGTAACTTGTATAACACAAACATTTGAATTTCAAGATGATTAGTTATCGTAATAAAACAATAAACATAAATATTATAGTAATTTTATCGTTAAGTTGTAAGGAATAAATAAACTTAGAAATCTAAGAAATATCCAGCACAACAAAATACAAATGCAAATACCTATTGTGTGTAAGCAATTAGGTCAGTAGAAATACAATGCATTGTCGGGATATAAAAAGGAACAAAAGTCTTTAATTAAACGAATCTGCAGTGAGGGCAGTAATAAGGTTAAAAAATTTACCATTTTGCATGGCAACACTCTTGTCTTCGACTCGGCTGACGTAACAACAAAGTTCGTCCTGTCGCTCAGCGTTCTCTATGAGCTCCGCTTCCACGCTGAATCCCCACATTTGCTCGAGAGTAGTGCGTTGTAATTCCACTTGATACAGGATTTTTGCACATACTTCCACTACTTCGTGTGTGTGTAGCTATATAAACATAATTTTGTTATATACAGTTTTCCTATTTCACATAGTTATATATGCATTTGAACCATTATAATATTATTCTGATGCATAAGTAGTATTAAAGCAAATAAGTAATGTTTGAGCTTTCATTTTTCTTGTGCGCGGAGTTCGTTTAAAGAGAGCACAAAGCTTTTCCAACTCTAGATTAATGTGGGATTCAGACTGAATCCCGACTTGAAAGCTTTCGCCTTACTCGAAGTGTTGTATGAATATCGTTTGAGGTCGAGAAACAGGAGCGTAATTGATAGTTTCAAACAAACGCGGAGTTATGTACAGTCATGTTATTAGATTGAAAGTTTACCGTTCTGGTGACATTGGAATATTAATCATAAGTTCGTATACATAATTACAAACTACTCATTACATTTTTCAGATGCTCATGAAATGATATACATTTTATTAAATATGTACTCGAAAACAAGATAATTGAAACACCAATTGTTTGCTTGTACTCGTTGATTTTAGAAAAAATAATTGCAGAAAGGTACGACAAATTCGACGTTGACTAAATAGTTAATAATATTAATTGTATTTAAAGAGAGAGTTGTCCGCCTAACCGCGGTACAGCCTTAGTGGCCAAATTAATAATTACAGAAAGCAAACATTGTACACGACAGTACATGCCTATATCGGGCAATTAACAACTAATTGGTGATACATCTATTTACTCAGTTAACGAACAAGTGCATAATAACGTGATGTTAAACGATATTACTGAGTTTACATACATACATACATACATACATAAGCTCATGCCTGTATCCCCGAAGGGGTAGGGAGAGGCGCACTAGCGAACTAGAACACCCACATTTCGCCGAGCTTAGTTCCGTCCCAGATGTGATAGGGGGCGAGCCTATCGCCATATCGGGCACAAATTCCAGACTCCGAGCTGATATGGAAAAATCCAATATCACTTTGCCCGACCCGGGGATCGAACCCGAGACCTCAGAATCGTAGTCGTACCGAAATACCACCACGCCACCGAGGCAGTCAGTTTTATTTAAAAAAATGATAAATAAACAAAATAGCAAATGAAGAGATAGGTCGAACTAAATTTTTTTACAAAAATATTTACATTATTACCTACGAGAATAACTACTCATATAAAAGGTATTTTACACATATTTAGGATTAAAAACCCGCCAATAACAAGATTGAATACATTATGTTATAAAAACAATTTAATTTGTTTGAAGCCTCCCCACATTTCACGAGCAAACAATGCTGTTGTTAGTTTATCGGACGGAGTATAAGATGAGTAGCGGTTAGCAAACAAAACTGATGCTGTCCGACCTAAATCAAGGCGAATGTTCGCCTGGTTAAATAAAAGTGTTATAGATTTGGACGCAAAATCATAGAGAGCCTTTATACAGATCTGACTGCTCGTGTAGTTTCAGACAAATAAAATACGCACCTCTCAATCATTTGAGTCAGATACCTTTCCGCTCGTTTTTTATTTAAAATAAAAACTGGATTCAAATACTGACATCATATCCAGTACGAACGTTTTATACGAAATGTTTCACAGAAAGTAAAAAATATTTCATATAAAATGAAAATTCAACAGATCGTGGAAAATTTTAATGGTCCGAGAGAAGGGTTTTTCAAATTTCTATGCCTATATTTCATCAACAGTTGTTATATTTTTTTATATAAATAACGCTTTCCACAAATAAATAATGACTTTCGTTATTTTATGTTAATGCTAATACGAGAGTAATATAACTTTTTGATAACCCTTGTAGCGAGTGTCGCAACTCGCAAGAGCTGCGTGTGTCGTGTGTCGTGACGCAATGAGCGCTGTCACACCCTCCTCATGAGTCTCGGCCTCGGTCACAAAACACTTGTATGTTTTACATACATTTCGTTCTTTACTGTATGAATATTATAACGTGGCGATTAAGTACGATTTTCCTCTTTTTATTTAAACATGCGACGTTAGCACAAAACATATTTCTTTGAGTACCTAACGATATAAAAGCGCTGATTCAGCAGAGTTATTGTAACTCCGAAAAGACATTCGTCTTTTCGCCGCGTGGAAGTTTCGCGCTAATGGTTATTACCAAGATCTACTTAAGTTATAGTTAGTAGTTTTTAACTAGAATCGATAGCTTTTCTTCGCATTTTGATCATTAAAGAACTTATCTACTAATTTATTTAGTTTTGAAATTATATCAATGATAATGTATGTAGGTGTTTATATTTTTATTTGCATAAGTAGTGTTTATAAGGTACTTGAATTTTTTGTTAACATTGTAAATTTTTTTTACTAACAGTAGTTATTTATCGTTGTAAGTTCTCCTTAAGTTCTAAATACTCAAATTTTTACTGAATAATATTATTTATATAGATAATTTAAAAGTTACAGGGAGGGATACGCGTTTGACGTTGTTAGCCGAATACCGTTTAAACTGTGTTTTTGAATTTGTGAAAGTCACGAAAGCCAATCACAAACTTCAGCGATAACCTGTTATTAAATTAAGAAAATACTCACATAAGTCTCGATGAGGTCGCTGCGGTGTGGTACGAAGTAATTGTGATCCTCCATGTCGCGGCGCTTCTTCACGCGCACGAAGTGTTCGAGCGCGTTGAGCGATCGTCGCGAGCAGGCGGCCGCGAGGAACTCCTCCACGGACATGCCCTCGCGCACGCCCACCGTCGCGGTGGTGCCTTCAGGCAGCGACACGCGCACCGCCGCCTCGCCCTCGTCGCGAGACATCTAACCCCATATATTTTCGTAGCAGAAGCATGACATGTGAACAGTTATTGGCTTTTCTGATGGTAACACCAACATCTTTGTACATTCACGATACTGGAGATTCATAGATGCGTTGCCAACTTGTATTAAATGGAAACACGGGGAAGAGGACCAAAATGGAAAATCTAACAGGAGACGTATTACTTTGCACACTTTTATAATTGTGTGTATATAGTAGAAAAGTTTTATTGAATTACGATTTTTTTAATTTTTACGAATATAATTATTTTGGTTGCTAAAATTGACAAGTAATATAAGACGACATTTCAGTCAGTAAGTTTAAATTTAAACATCCTATAAATGAGTGAAACATATATCGAATGAGCGCAACAAATCACATGCCATTTATCAACCAAGCGAATAGAGATCGTGCTCACCCGAGCCAACACTTCCATCAAAACAGCCCCGAGCCGCTCGGCTATACACTTTTGTTTGGATACGCTGGTCTATAATCGATTGACCTGGCTGTAACTACTGTTTCTCGGTATCTTTCATTATACGTAATCATCGAACTATGTTGGCAAACATACCTATACTTATGTATGATTCGACTCACGTTACACTGTGTATCAATTATTTATATGACAAAGCCATTTACAGTCCAGTATGTCGGTAACTACTTCGCCCCACATAAGGCTATATAACAATTAAAATACTTAAATAAAATCGTGTGTCGTATATATTATGTAAGTACTGTGTCTGTAAAGGGTTTATTGATTGAATAACGTTATTGTAACGTGCGAGCGGATCGATGCCATGTTCAAACAATAAGAGGTCACATTCAGTATTACAGGTCATTACTTGAAGTTGTTTTACATGGAGACATCAAACTAGAAGATATTAATTTCTATTCTAAACATGCGGCTCAATTTAGATTAAGTTATTCAACCGTAAACTCGTTAATATGGAGGTGGAATGGTATTGAAAAGTTCTTTGATCATTATACAAAATAGAGATTATACCGCGTATAATTACGCCATTGGACAAAACAATTTAACTTATAAAAACGTCCAACAGACATTAGGCATCGTATTTGTATTAGGAGTTAAATGGATAATTTACCTGCATAGAGCGTCTGCTGGAGCCTGAATTAGATCGAGATAGATTCGGGGCCCGTCGCTTTGTGGCGCCTCGGCCGGCGAGCAAGTTGTTCAGTAAGGAAGGCGAGCGCGCACAAATGAATGCGTGGAATGACGACACCGTGAATACACCCAACTTGTTTAGGGTGCTCTTCGTCCCTCGAGACACGTGAGTCAATAGAGACTGGAACAAAACTCACCTCACAACATCTACTCGTACATATTACAATGATGGTTATCTAGTACATACGAAAACTATTGACTATTATATTATGTGTACTCGTCAGTGGCGAAGAGTTCAAACATCACGATTCCCTCCGGCTTACCTTTGTCAAAATGTCTAATAATATAACATAAGCTCACGCCTGTATCCCCGAAGAGATCCCCGCAGAGGCCCACTAGCTAACTAGAACACCCACATTTCGCCGAGCTTAGTTCCGTCCCACATGTGATAAGGGGCGAACCTATCGCCATATTGGGCACAAATTCCAGACTCCGGGCTGATATAGAAAAATCCAATATTACTTTGCTCGACCCGGGGATCGAACCCGAGATCTAGTCAGGGCGATAATACCACCACGCCACCGAGGCAGTCATGTCTATTAATAAATAGTTATTAAATCAAAAGATAACTAGCCTGGATTCCCTTTCAGAGTTTTTTACCCTACGCCACTGGTACTTGTACTTTATACAGTACTTTGCAATATATGTAAGTAGGCCCGTGTGTACAATAATGTACATCCACATTATTGTACAGGCACTTCGGAGACTCAGACGCGAGTCTATGTATGTAAGCAGGTCTGTCAATAATTTCCCAATAAAACCCTTTTCAATTATGCTGCCTTATGGAACGGAAAAAGTCAATGTAATGTGAAGCTATTTTTGGGCTAATAATTGAAAAGGATATTTGTATTTCCGTTAATCATATCCTTTCATGTGCAGAATTGTAAGCATTTTTTATTATTCACGTTTTGAGAGCGTTATGACGCACCGTGACATGGGTCGTGTCGTAACAGATTCCAACCCCGCTCCCCCGGTCAACGGAACTGTCAATTTGATAGCGGAGCCAACAAATTTCCTTTCTCTGTCACCTCGATGAAATCACTTGACAATTTCAACGCGCCCCTGTTGCCCTTATTGTGGATTGATGTATAGAGTTTATTGTTTTGTTATCATTTTGCGCAGCGGTCGGCCATGATGTATGCCTACACCTTTATTGGTTTTTACGGTTTCATGGCACAGAGATGCTATAGTTTCCGCATTTCGAGAAAACGCGTAGACTCTGAACTATTGCTCCAGTGCACAAAATCATCATACAACGTAAATATTTTTTTATGTTCTAAAATACTAGTCGTACACAAATATATATAAAAGTGAGCAGTATACAGTGATATGAAAGTATTAAACAATTTATCTAATAGATCCTTACCTTCGGGTTAGGTAGTTCGCCGCTCTGAAGACTCGCCATGTAGCAACGCAGTCGAAACTGTTCGCAATGCAGTCTTTCAAGATTCTCCTCCCACTGCAGCATCTGTACAGCAAGTTGAGCGCGGGTCTCGGGGTCCGACACTACAGACTGCTGCAGATCCGCCATATGTTTTAATTTATGATCCTGTTTTCGAAATACATAATTACTGTGTTTCTCCATTACCATTCAAAAACAATATCTGAAATTATATTCTAATAAATTGTTCATATAATTATAAAATTTAAAGGCATGTATGCGGCTTTATTAAGGGAGGATCATTTGCTATTTTAATAAAAGCCCGCGACACACGTGGGTTCAGATTGTAATCTTGTAATATATTTTGAAATGAACGAAAGGTCTATGATCTCGCAACAGAGTTTAGAGTGTGCTATGAATATTAATATACGCGCGCTTCTAACTGTTCTCAATAGCTACTCTCGTTTTAAAACATATTGTTTAAACTGAAACAAAGGATATTATATTTGATAACTATATTGCCTAGTCATATAATATGTTTTTTTTTTATTTTTATTGGCAGAGACTGGCACACGAGCAGATGGGTCACCTGATGGTAAGTGATCTCCACCGCCCATAGACATCCAAGAATATAAATTATTTACATATATAAGAATATATGTAATGTAATGAAGGGGTAAAGAAAAATAACAAGTTTAAAAACTTAACGAACCGACTTCAAATCCGATCGTAACTATATTATATGGGACCACCCTTAAAATAAGCTCTATCAATTACAAAAATAATTTTGAAAATCGGTAAACATTTGGTGGAGGTATAGCGTAACATACAAAAAAATACAGATGAATTGGAGACCTTCTCCTTTTTAAAGTCGGTCAATAATATATGTATGTAGATGACTAGATGTTGTATTACTGTATGTTGTTGTACATGTATGAATTACATTAAAACATAAAGTATTATAATTATATATAAAGTAAATAGAAAATCAAGTAATTCGAAGGGAGAGGAAATGAGTAATTGTTGTTTATTGAAATTGTGAGCAACAGTATAGCGTGGTGTTGTATTTACTCGCAGTACTACTGTTTCAGAACGTGCAGATAATTGATTCGAATTTGCTCTATTTCCTTTATTTGCGTAGCACAGTTAATCGCAAACATGTCTGTCGGAATAGCACGCACATAGTCATACTAGGGAAACGTACAGTAGTGTGAGATCGCCACAAAGGCTTTTGATGCGTGCTGCGGTCGGCCGGTGCGGGTCAGAAATTGGCGCGATTTACAGAGGAACGCTTCGGACCGCACACTCTGCCGCCACACACCGCCCTACTGCTATATGTACGATTGATATTTATACAATACAGTATGAGCCTAAGTCAAACGAGCTTGCAACTGACAGTTTGGTTATTTAAATGTAACTATATGTCCTGTTTCGTACCCAAAAGCAGAATACTGTTGAAAACATAAACTCTTTGATCAATGTCTCCATGTTACATTTAGCAAAAAACTCATTTTTATGTTAAACACAAAATCTATGTGAAATATGTTACAGCGATTTAATAACACGAGCGGATGGGTAAAGAAGTTTTCCTGTAAACATATTCACGATTTCGATGCGAGCAATAAATTCCTCCGCATTACGGAATCCGCTCAGCTCGCTTCTGCCTATAGCACCATGAATATTTAGTATGCATGAAAACACGATAATGTTTTAAACAGATTTTTAGCAGATACATTTAAGTATGTGCAAAATTTAATATAGTTTTAGCTGTTATTGTAGAGCTGGCCAATAATTTTATAGAGCGTAATGCGTTACAGTGTTGGTATTGACATAAGAGCACCTATATTCACTGTTACAACAAAGATCTATTCACATGTAACAAGCTAACAAATATTAATCATATTATCACTTACAGATTCAATAGCCTTTTCAAGACGATAAATTTCTTCCTGTAACAAATGAAGCGTCCCAGTCTTGCCGCGATGGCGTGCAAACGCCGCCGCGCATGCACTGTGTATACTATTCACCCAGTTTTCCAATTCAACCTATAAAAGAGGATATCACTAATTACCTAGTAACTAACACGATTGTATTAAATAAAAATGTTGTATATATTTTAAGTGGTAAATATACGGCACTCACTATGATCACGCTAAGAAAAGTTTTCGTCTGAAGACATGTTAAATAGATAAAGCCGTGTTTTACGAAGAGGAATGACAAGAGAATTTCTCCTTTATCTAATAATAAAACTTACTTGGCACGGTGCTTGGAACAAGTAAGCGTCGCCGAAGGCTGTGCTAAGACAGAATATGTAATCTCGCTTAGGGTGTTCCGGAATGGGTTGCATAATGGCACCGTCGACTATAATGAGATGCTTCGGAGCGGCCTCTACGGAGCGTCCTTCTCGCGAGTCACACGGGTAGAAGAGCAGTGTTGTGCCCTTCAAGCACACCCAGTATCCTTTCCATCCACGTTTGCGAGCCAACTCAATTTGGTGCTTCTTACGCAGTAACCACTTCTTGACGCTTAGGAATCTGTTTTAAGTCGAAAAATTGAGACATTACAATATATAATTTTTCTTACCCCCTCTAATGTGGGGTCAACGTAAGATACTTTGTAAGCACATTGCGAAAATGATTTGTTTTCCTTTTTATGAGAGGCTGCCTGCCTGACGTTAACTGCTTCTGGGGATCCTGCCCTGGACATATTATATTATGTTAGAATTAGAACAACCCATCCTGGGACTAATATCCATATGCGCCGCCACAAGATCAAGAAGGCGCCACGTTATTAAGATGTGGGTTCAAATTATATTAAAATGTTTACACTTTTCAAACATCTTTTTTTTAAACTTAATTTATACGTAATATATAGGCAATAACAAACCCCCACTAAAAAAAATTATATATACATACATACATACATACATAGACTCACGCCTTTTTCCCATAGGGGTAGGCAGAGACAACGGATTTACACTTGCTACGATCCTTACATACCTCTTTCGCCTTATTCAGTCTCATTACATTCTTCATGCATGCACGACGGTTTAGGGTACTTTTAACTTGACCTTTCTCGAGTATATCTCTGACTTGGTCAGAGAAAGTTCGATGAGGTTCTCCCCTTCCAACTCTATCATTCACGTTTGACATATATATTTGCTTTGTCATCCTCCTTTCATCCATTTGACAGCCTCCGTGGCGCAGCGGGCGAGTAGCCGGCTGTGAAGCGAGAGGCCGCGGGTTCGATCCCCGCACCGAGACAAATGTTTGTATGGCCTACAAATATTTGTTTCGGGTCTGGGTGTTGTGAGACCGAAAGTCTCTCGTAGTTCCTGATACCCACGACACAAGACTCGATCTTAGTGTGGGGTCAGGACTATGTATGTGACTGTTGGGTGTTATTTATTTATTTGTCTATTTATTTATCTTCTCTACATGCCCAAATCACCGCAATATTCCTTTCTCGATCTTTACTATTTCCTCTTTCAAACCACACCGCTCTCTCACCATACTATTTCTTACTCTATCTTTCAAAGTTACACCACACATGCTCCTTAAACTCTTCATTTCTATTGCATTTATTCTACTTTCATTCTTTTTCTGCCACACCCAACTTTCGCTTCCATACATGAGAGTTGGCACTAACACACCACAATGCACGGCGACTCGAGCCTTTTTACATACTTGCCGACTACTCATGCAAGCGTGTAGTGCCCCGTTCACCTGGTTACCAACATTCACTCTTCTTTCAATATCCCTTTCATGTTTTCCATCTCTTGTAAACAAAGTGCCCAAATATACAAACTCTTTTACCTGCTCTACTTTCTCTCCTGCAATCACTATATCACACAGCGTCATACATTCATCCCTTTCGAGTACCATCACTTTTGTCTTTCCCACATTAACTTTCAAACCTTTCCTATCAAAGGATTTGTGCATCAGAGTTACCATCTCCTGCAACTCATCCGCCGATGATGCAAGTATTACTTGATCATCAGCATAAAGAAGACATTTGACGAGTAACTCATTCATCCTTAATCCACATTCATTTTCTCTCAAATCTTGCAAACAATTGTTCATAAATAGGTTGAACAGCCATGGTGACGCTACACATCCCTGTCTAACACCCTTTTCGATGGTAAACCAGTCAGTGTATGACCCATTTATCCTTACACAAGCACTGGAGTCCCTATACAGAGATTTCAGAGCTCGAACAAGGTTGCTATCCAACCCATACATGGACAATACCGACCAAAGCTGATTCCTCACCACTCTATCGTAGGCCTTTTCTAAGTCTACAAAGGCACAGTAGACCTTTTAACTTTTAGCCAAGAATTTTTCGGCTATTCCTCTTAAAGAAAAGACCTGATCTGCACATCCCATTCCCTTTCGAAAGCCCGCTTGTACATCCCATATTTTCTCATCGGTTTCTTTCACAACTCTTTCAATCAACACTTTCGCATACAACTTGCCAACGATGCTGAGAAAAGAGAAGGCTAATACCTCTATAACTTCGACAGTCTTGTCGTGAGCCTATTCCTTTGTATAGAGGTATTATGACAGCCTTGCACCAATCACTTGGTACTTGGCCAGTGTTAAAGCTAATATTGAATAGGCGATACAGCTGACTAGCTATGACGCCATGGCCGGCCTTTAGCATCTCGGCAGTTATCCTATCATACCCTGCAGACTTTCCAGATTTCATACATTTAATCGCTTTTATAATCTCATTCATACTAATATTATTTTCGTATTCATTCTCATTCGTATCCGCTTCTGTATCTGGTTCACTATCTCTGGTATCACTTTCAAACACACTTTCAAAATACTCTTTCCAACGCTTTAACACGCATTCTTCCCCGTTTACGATGCATCCATTCTGGTCTCGTATTACGTTCAGTTCCGAGCTTTGAGTTATTCCCCTTACTGAACGGACGGATTTCCAGAACAGCTTAATATTTGTTTGGAAATCCATAGACAGTTGTCTATCAAAGTCATCTTTCTTTTCATTCACAATCTTTTTTACTACCCCTTTCATTCTTTTATATTCTTTCCAGGCTTCTTCTGTATTTTCATTGGTGGTGTTGTACATTCTTTCGTTAGCTCTGGTGGCTAACCAGTCTAACCATGCTTTCTTCTTCTTACTTACTACTTTTTGTACATCTTTATCTCACCAAACATTCTTCACCTTTCTGTCTTTCCTTCTCTTGCTAATACCACATACATCAACAGCTACACTGATAACTTCTTCCTTAAATGACTTCCATAATTCTTCTAACTCTCTAATTCGTTCTAATCCTTCAAATTTATCACTTAACTTACTTATATACTCATCACTCACTTCTTCCTGTTGTAGTTTCTCCACTTTTATTCTCTCAAACACATTTTTAGACTCGGGACGCCGGTGACGCCATGCTTTGAACAAACCACTTATTCGGCTTAATACCAAAAAGTGGTCTGTATGGATTGCGGTGCCACGATAGGCCCTCGTGTCTAAAACATTCTTTCTGAGTCTTTCATCTACTATCACAAAATCAATCAAAGTCTTACTAACATTCTTCCTCTCTCGGGTGTATTATTGTATAAAGAAATATATAAAATTATATATTTCTTTATTTAATACTGAATTAAAGATATGAAGTCTGTGTCACTCGGTGGCGCAGCTGTATTGCGTACACGGTACAAATATAAAATATAATTTCGTTGTATAAAGTCTAGTAAACACCAATCTAATTATACCGATTCAGAAATGTGCGCAATGTAAATTTTCCAACTTCGCGCCTTCATCTTTGCTTGCTTTAAAATAAAATTCATTCCTCGGTAAACAAACACTGTGCTTTCTTCAAAAATATTCTATGCCATAGTTAGCGAGCCGGGCTTTTTGCTTCACGAAGTCTTTTCAAAGCAATTCAACTGAGACAGTTTTAACCGTGCATAATTAGGCAAACCGAAAAACAAAAAGTAATTTGAAATTATTCATAACGATGCGAAAAGGTTCTAAGTCCACATTGAATAATAGAATTTTTCAATGAAAAAGCATGCCTAGCATTCCTATACACTACAGAGTATATTTGAATATTAGATTTTACTAGGTATTGAAATAAATTGTTAACAGTCATCACACCGTGAGAATAAAAGCTGAAGCTGTATTATTTTTATAAACTAAAAGTCGAAAAGCTTTATTACTGCAATAGTTATTGGAATGACCATTAAACTTAACTTAGATATCGTAACATTTTATCTTTAATAGGTTTTATATTTCTATACAACACATATACGTACCTAAGACCGTAATATAACAAAAACAATTCGAAAGTTTCATCTTGTCAGGACGTATAAACGTTTTTTTAAACGACGTTGAATGGGTCACGGCTAAGATTTCCCTCCGGTCATTTGGGATTCATGGAAGAGGAATTGTAGCCTCAAGGAACATAAAGGACGCCGTAGGCTCCAATAGAAAGTACGAGATGCGACAGGCGAAGTGCGACGACGTCTTTTTTCTTAAGATTTTTGCTTTACTTACATTTATTAAAGCCTCACACAGGGAGCTTTACAAACGTTATGCTTGTCTTTACTATGCAGGTTAAAATGTACAGCAATGCAAATGATGAATAGATATTGAATGGGAACTTTGCCCAAGATGAGAAATTCCGCGAACTGGAAATGCTCCGGTCCTTTCCGGTTTATTCGGTAGTAGATAGTTTAATATACCTCTATAATGATAGCTTTGCGCTTTATCAGATAAATGGTAGTCAAATTTGCACAATTATTTTGAATTTAAATTTATTTTAAACTTGCTGTAAATTCTTTCACAATGATTAATCAACACTTCCGTATACATACATACTTAAGCTCACGCCTGTATCCCCGAAGGGGTAGGCAGAGGCGCACTAGCGAACCAGTACAAAAATATTTCGCCAAGCTTAGTTCCGTCCCAGATGTGATAGGGGGCGAGCCTATCGCCATATCAGGGACAAATTTCAGTCCCCGAGCTGATATGGAAAAATCCAATATCACTTTGCCCGACCCAGGAATCGAACTCGAGACTTCAGGACGGTAGTCGTACCGTAACACAACCACGCCACCGAGACAGTCAATCAACAGTAAATCAACTCTTCCAAAAATGTATATATTTGAATAAACACCATATTACATAAAAACACAAAATAAAATCTCTAACGATCTTGGGTAAAGTACATCACAGATAAAACATTTTTCCCATTTTCCCTCTAAGGAATAGAGGCAGTCAGTACATATTTACAGACATTCTGAAAATATCATATTTGGAAAAGCTGCAGGCAGACAAACACTATTAAAACCTTATTCAATTGGGTTGTTTACATACCCTGCTTTTCGGACTGCGCCAGTGCAGTTGAATGAGGCTGCGGCGGCGCCAGTCTGCTTGCCCTTGTATGGAGAATTCATTGCGCTCTCTCCCGGATCCTCTTCGTCGGACACTGCCGTCGTCAGCGACATGCGGTCATCATCAGATATCTGTTCATAAAGCAACAATAAGAATAAAAATAACATAGGTGCATTAAAAAAATGATTATTTCAGTCATGGGTTAGGAAAATTACTGAAAAATGATAGTAAGTACTAATATCAGAGCTAGCTCGTCGGCCGATAACGAATGCATTACATACGAACATACATTACAGTCTCTGTCAGTCAATACATGAAGCCAGTTTGTAAAGGGCACGAGAATTATTCATCATCGTAGTCGCACAAAGGAAAACCGCGCTGATTACAAATAACAGAGGCGGTCCAATTTGCACCTTACCCTTCGCCGACTTTTACAATATCCATAAGAAAATACGATGTTATATCCTTAAGCCCGACCCATTCTTTAGCCGGAACCAGTGCGACACATGACCGCACTTGATTGAGTGAAACATTGACGTCCTAAACATACATTCACATTATTTTGTTAAGTTGATTTATTCATAATATTTCACAAGATCAGTGAAAAGGAAAATAGTATATTATGTTTATATATTTTATTGGATAATGCTTAATGGAAGTATTAATTATACTGGGTAATGCTTTATGTACCTACTTGAAAAAGTGTATTGCATTGACCCCACATTGGAATAAGATAAGGGCAGGTGGAGAGTGCTGAGTAAGCAAATAGTATTCTAATGATTTGTTGATTGCAAATTACTACTCAGCTTTTTATTAAAATATCAATTTGCAAGATTCATAAGTATGGAATATATAAATAGTTTTTTGTTTTATAATATTTGTACGTTGGCTATATCATTTATTGCTTTTACTAATGATAATGTATTAATAGGTAAATGAAAATTGCTGTCAAAGACATTTATACAAATGTTTAAAATATTGTTCTGTATGGCTGATATTTTTACATTTTGTGGAAATTAGTTTAAAAAGCAAGTAAATAATAATGACAAATGTACATTAGATCTTTACCTATAGTACTTTTCCCATCATTATTTACTTATTATTTTATAAAGTCCATTCAATAATGTTAATGCGCACTATTTAGTGTTACGCAACATTATGATATTATTATTAAAAGGAAATAAAAATTAAAGTAATGTAAAGTGAATTATTTTCATAAACTGATTTACGGCGCTTCCCGACGACTTAAGCCTAATGTTAAATACGCTCTTTGCATTTTATAGTGCGACGTAGTTTTTCCTCCCAGACTGTCCTCGTTTCCATCTCTGATATTGTTACCTAGTCGTAGCAACATAGTTATATGTACAGACGTTAAGCAAGATTGCTGCTAAATGACATTATTTTATTTTACGTTGAAATATGCAGTACTTTTGGTAACTGTAGTGTTAATTGTATTTAAGAATTCAAACTTTATATTTATGTTAATTTATTATTGATAGTTATCTATTACGTATTAAATGTCTAATTTTAAGTGGTAAAGTCATGCTATAGATAATTTTAGCATGGCATATTTTAGGGCCAACAACCATGGACCGGCTCGATCAGATTATTACCACCTTATTACAAAAAAATCGTCATGATGTGAAATAACAGTTTGTTGTTACATTGAATATTATGGAGGTCCAAAAATAACACACCCCCTTCTCAAATCCTATTCTTCGAATACTAGTGAGCGGCATAACTATGTACCTGGCAGTACCGTTGTCTGTGGATGAAGGTAACCATTACCATCAGGTCCATCTGCTCATCTACCTTTGTAAGTCAATAATAAATAGATCATATATAATATAATGTGATGGTCACAATAAGCATTTATTACTTTTAAGTAAAGGATACGGAGCAGTGTAATAAATAGCAGTCGTAAATATTTTTAAATTAAAAACGGTTATGAGTCCATGTCTGTGGTATGAGCAATAATCAATTTCAACGTTAACTGAAACCGTTGAAAATGGATTGTTTTAAAACGTCCCGGTACCTGCTAGACCTTTCATAACAAGCGTAACAAGAAAGGCTTTCATGGTTTTATTTATCTCCATAAGTAATGAATTAACATTACGTCAAATGTGCAGATTTCAGGAGGCACTACTTCACACAAATTTTTCAGACAATAATTCATTGCTTGAAATTAATAATTGTGCTAATCCAATGATTTCTAAAACGATTGATCATTTTGAGCCGCAACATACATGAATATTAAGAATAAGGGTGTTGCGATCATTACCAATTTTTAATTAAGTAATATTCGATGTATATAGTAAGTACTAAAAAAAAGAAGTTTGTGTCTCTTGCGCTTTTGATCCCAACACAATGTAACAAGGAAAAAGTTGCTTTGAAGCGCATGCGGTCCGCGCCACGGTAGCGCGCTCTCGGCTTGAGAACCCTTCACGTCGTTGCGCCCTCGCCTTCCCTTTTCACCCAGGAAAAGAATATGTGCCACTGCTATATGTATACATATAATTATATTTATATACTGACGCCTAGCAGGAAGTCCAAACAATAGCGAACATAGCTGTCTAAATTTCATTGTATTTAATACTGAAAAGGGGAAATGTTGATGCAAATTTAATATATACTTATAGCTATATAGGATAGGATAGCTCGGCATCTCGGACTTCACAAGCCTGTTAAACTACCTTTATATTTATCTACCTTTCATATTTAAGTACAATAGAAAAATATACGGATTAAATATAATTTTCAGTCTTTTAGAGACAAAACAAGACTTCTAACATCTTTTTGATATTGTTATTACAATCTTTGAATATTGAGCCCTATTTCAATTTAAAACCTTACGGCGTGCATCTTATTCCTATTTGGTAACATTTTGTATTCGAGCAAAACATCCATAAGAACATTAAAATGAGCATTACTTACAGCGGGGCAGCACTTGCAACATGAGAACATTTCTCTCAGTCTCAATTGCTTTGACGGTAGCAGTCTTTTCGTTTCTTTTTATATAGTGTTAAGTACTTGTGGAATTATTTTATAACTATACATTGCTATCGGCTCTTATGATAATCTATATCATTAGGTTGTCTGGTAGACACAGCCCTTACTTGTAGTTGTTAAACCATCTATTATAATAACATTTAAAATACAGTTTTAAAGTTCTTTAGTTGTATTTTTTTAAAACAGTGTGCATCTAAAAGTTATCTTTTTATCTCAGCCTATCGCCGTCCACTGCTGAACGTAGGCCTCCCCAAGTGAGCGCCAACCATCCCGGTCTTGCGCAGTCCGCATCCATCCGCTGCCCGCCACCTTTCTCAAGTCGTCGGTCCATCGTGCAGCAGGGCGTCCCACACTACGTCTGCCTAAACGCGGTCTCCACTCCAGCACATGTCTGCTCCACCGGCCATCTGTCCGTCTGCAGACATGACCGGCCCACTTCCACTTCAACGTGCTAATTCTGCGAGCAATATCAATCACTTTGGTTCTCTGGCGGATGACTTCATTTCGAATTCTGTCCACCAGAGAAATGCCAAGCATTGCTCGCTCCATAGCACGCTGAGCGATTTTGAATTTGCGGACCAGTCCGCTGGTTAGTGTCCAGGTTTCGGCTCCGTAGGTCATTACGGGTAAGACGCACTGGTTGAAAACCTTCGTTTTCAAACACTGAGGGATCGACGACTCGAAAATATTGCGTAGCTTTCCGAATGCCGCCCAGCCCAACCGAATCCTCCTATCCGCCTCTTTCTCGAAGTTATGCTTGCCGAGTTGTATAGTTTGGCCAAGATAAACGTATTCTTGCACAACCTCGAGAGTAGCGTCACCTACGACAACAGGTCTCGGGAGAACATGACTGTTAAACATTACTTTCGTTTTATCAAGGTTCATCCCAAGACCCACCTGTCTTGAAGAACGGCTAAGGCTGTTCAGCATTTCCTCCAGCTCCTGCAGAGATTCCGACATAATGACAATGTCATCCGCAAATCGCAGGTGAGAGATGTATTGTCCGTTAACGTTGATGCCCCGTCCTTTCCAATCGAACATCTTAAAAGCGTCCTCCAACGCGGTATTAAAAAGTTTTGGAGAGATCACGTCTCCCTGTCTTACTCCACGACGTAGTTGGATTGGCTTCGTGCTCTGTTCTTGTACTTGGACGGTCATCGATGCGGCTTCATAAAGACACCTCATCACCTGGACGTATCTATCGTCTATCAGGCATCTCTGCATGGACTCTAGACTCTAGAAAAGTTATCTATCTATCTATAATTATTGTACACAAGGGTTTCATTATACAATATGAACCGTGAACACTTAATAGCATCTAGTTTGTTAGAGAAAGAATAATTTACACAATCACTATTGTAATTGAATTTTATCGTATATGTAAATAAATCAAATAATCATTTGTAACATGATTTGCTAATGTTCCAGGTGAATACCTTAATTTAATATAAAGCCGTCTTGACACTATGTATTTTAAATGAAGTGGCAATATATTATTCGGAGCTAAACATGGAGTTGTACACTGTATTTTGTTTAATACAATATTAAATATTTCGTCTCAATTTACTGCTGCTATTTTCTATACTATTTTCTCAATATCGTATATAAGTAAATTAATATTAGATTACTTGTATTATATAAGTGAAACCTTTAATCAGCACAACAGTTCCGGATCACTTTTATTGATGTCAAAATAAGATCCAATGTTAGAATTAAATTACATATCATATTGAAACCCTATTTTAAGCATTGAGTAGCGTCGATATATATTCAATGTTGGTACTAGAATTCTGCTATATAATAGGTACTTTATTGTAAATCCCATTAATTGTCAATTTTTTATTCCGATGCAAATTCTGACCAATTGTTACATGTAAATTCAGATACGTGTTATAATAGATATAAAAATAATAATCAAACTTTTCTGTAAGTTTATACAAATCATATTTTTTAAATTTGGATTAATTGAATATTAATAAAACCATTTATCCATACAAGAATTTTCTATATAATTTTTAGAGAATCATACTGAATTCATTTATCATAAGCTAAAATTAATTGCATATTAGTATGTTTCAACTCGACTAGAACATCAAATCGTGTGGAAATTAAAAGTTAAACCTTTTCCCATAAACAAGATAAATTAATCAAAGTAAAAATTCATTCCAGTAGATAGTGAAAATAATAACGCTCATTAGGAAAAATGTAATTGCAATTTCCACACCTTTCTTTCTCCCTGCCCTTATCCCACTGTAATGTGGGGTCGGCACAACACACTTTTTCAAGCATGTTGCAGAAATGATCTGGCTAAGTTTTTACGACCGGCTGCCTGCCTGACGTCAACCCCCTCTGAGGGGTCCAGTCCCAGGCAAATTAAATTAGAAAATTCGCTTTGCCCGACCTGGGAATCGAACCCACGACCTCCCGTTCCACAGCCCATACATGCTGCCACTAGACCAAGGAGGCGACAATTGCAATTTCCACACCACTAAGCTAAAAATAAGCTCAAAAGTTACCTTCACATCTTTTTATATGTAATCGCTTACGCTACATATTACCTAAAATTCAATTATTGAAAAATTAATTCCGTTGTTTAACTGAGACGACGCAACGTAATTCCAGTCTACAACGGTTTAACAATTTTTTACAAAATATTTATGGCATTTGAACGATTCTCAGGCCGTGCAGTAAATTAGACCTTTGCTTTAAAAATTTGGTTAGCCCGGGATTGTATTTATGTTACATACATATGTACAAAGAACATGGCTATATTATGTTCATTCCTATAATATCAAATGGAATCACCTAGCTGAACCGTTTACACAAATTATACATCAGGATATCATTTAAAATTATTACATTATTAGCTAACCCCTCTCATTAGTAGAGGAGGCCCGAGCCCAGCAGTGGGACAGTAATATTATTTAGCTAAGGAGAAAGTTGTCAATAGCAAGATATTTCGGGAATTACAGTTTAAGTAGATATATTAGGTAAAAGCTTGACTGCCTCGGTGGCGTGGTGGTATTTCAGTACGACTACGGTTCTGAGGTCTTGGGTTCGATCCCCGGGTCGGGCAAAGTGATATTGGATTTTTCCATATCAGCCTGGAGTCTGGAATTTGTGTCCGATATGGCGAGAGGCTCACCCCCTATCACATCTGGGACGGAACTAAGCTCGGCGAAATGTAGGTGTTCTAGTTCGCTAGTGCGCCTCTGCCTACCCCTTCGGGGATACAGGCGTGAGCTTATGTTATTATGTGTAAAAGCTTTAAAATGATTCCTCTGATAAAAGTTATCAATCTATTGAAAAATTTGGTGTAGAATGTTTATAGGGGGTTTCAATATCATAATGATCATGTGTAGCCCAGGGATACCTTCCCACCAATTAAAAGTTGGATCTTTGTGTTTTAACTTCGGCCCCAGGGACTTCCTCTAAACGTTATTAAATGCGAATTCAAAAATAAATATGAATAATGTATCTACTTACTATAACAGTGTAATATAATATTATTAGTTATTATGATAATTAATTATAACCTACCTTCCTAAGAAAAGTTTCATTGCAAGTTTGTGCGGTTCCCTTCCAGTGGTAGTGCCGAAATCTGACATTGCCGAGTAGTTTTGTTCCGCGTAATATAGACACTTCATAGACAATACGTCGTATGTTGAGTATATCGGTTCGTTTTTTATACTTGTTAAGTTTCCGCCTGCGAACTATACGTTCATCTGGCTCTGAGTATTCGCCGGTGCTCGTGAGACCTTCTTCTGCCGCCCATGCGCTTAATACGCTTTCTATAAAACTGAATAATTGCTGTACGTTGGGCTCTAATTTACTAGGTATATAAAGATAAGGCGAAACAGTTTTTTTCGGCACGAGAGCCTTTTCATCGACTTCATCTTCGAGGGGTGGTGCGACATCGTGATATGGACAGCTATGGAGTTTGTGATGATGGTGGTGATGGTGATGATGGTGTTTCGTTTTTCGTCTTGTTTCTTTGAAAACTGAACCGCCGCCGCCCTCTCCTTTGTCCGCAGCTTCACCGCCGCTCGAATGTGAGTCACCGCTTCGTTCTCTGCGTGGCTTAGGCCGTCCATTTGCCGTTAACGCTACGAGAGTTCCCGCGGCGAGGCAACAGTGGTGTGCCACACAGCAGAATCGAGCGTCACCTTTTTGGACTCCTGTATGAGCCTTATGGCAGAACGAGACGTCGGGAACTCGAGCTCCAAGCGCCGCCAAATGTGCTCGATCGGCGCATACTTGCATCAAAAGATTCTCGCCGAAATGCACAGTCTTGTGTCTCCGTCGACGCAGGTGCATCACAGTGCCGCTACCGGCCAACGAAGGAGGCGCTGAAGCTGAAGCGGGCTTGGCGCGAGCATCGAGCGCGCGCGCACATCGGGGCTGCGGCGCACGGTGCGTCTCCACCATCATTGGCAAGGAGTGGCGTCAGCGGCCGGCGCGCGAGCGTCACCTCATCACGCGCCCCACTACATTCACTACCATCCGCTCAGAGCGCAACAATAATGATGTTTATTATTGAATTACATCATTCATAAGTAATATTAAAGTCATTTCGATATTTTTAAAACTTCTACTGTCTTAGTGATGTTTAGGATTAATTTGTTATAATAAGTAATAATATACCAATTTATGTCATATTATTTTCTTGATTCATATTGTATTTATAGTTTATGTCATTACTACATTT
Organism: Clanis bilineata; assembly: GCA_036417725.1. Taxonomy (NCBI): domain Eukaryota; kingdom Metazoa; phylum Arthropoda; class Insecta; order Lepidoptera; family Sphingidae; genus Clanis; species Clanis bilineata. The sequence continues at coordinate 9,051,841 of CM071158.1, forward strand.
CTCACAAATTTTGTATGTACAGGCAGAAAACATATTGTAGTTAAGAAAAAGTAAAAATAGGAACGGTAATAAATGTTTTGAAATGGAATATAATTCATTTTACATTATTTAAATAGATAAGTTCGAATCACTAAAGTTTAGCTATGAAGTAATTGTAAAAATCTTGCCCTTGCATATAGAAACTTTAAAAGAGGTAAACCATAACAAAAATTAACGTATTGAATATGTTCTAGTATTGCATTATGAGGCATACGTTTAAGTAGAATGGAATAATAAAAGATTTTAGCGAATAGTCGGTCAGTCGGCCACGTTGATGCTGTAAGATTGATGCATCTTTTTGTGGATTCGTAGCGTTTTAATTCCACTAATAGCCCGCGCGAACTTTTGCAAGTGAAGTAGGGCGTGACACACCACAGTAAAGTGGCGTTACGTTTGTACGTGTCGTGCTGTACATTCGCAGATTGAATAAGTAAAAATACTATCTTTAATTTATTTAGTCTCTAGATATTAAAAAATAAAATAAAAAAAATAATATTAGCCCTGTAATATTACTGTCCCACTGCTGGGCACGGGCCTCCTCTGCTAATGAGAGGGGTTAGGCCTTAGTCTACCACGCTGGCCTAATGCGGGTTGGCAGACTTCACATACCGAAATTCCTGTGAAGAAATTCTCGGGTATGCAGGTTTCCTCACGATGTTTTCCTTCACCGTTATAGCAAGCGATATTTCACAATGAAAATACACTTAACATAGAAAAGTCAGAGGTGTATGCTCCATTTTGGGGTTGGTCTCGAACCTCCGATACTTGTCCCGGCAGTCCATACCATTCCCAACTGAGCTATCGCTGCTTATGATATTATTTAAAAAAAATATATTTGTTATCATCAGTATAATATTTTGATTTGTGTTTGCTTAGGAAATATAATGAGACTTCTTACTTTAATCTGACAGCTGTATATATTTTATCCAAAATTTGTAAATTTACAGATAAATATGCAGTGCAAAATCTACCTTAAAAAATAGTTACCATAAAACAAATTATTAAAAATTAGAACAGCAGAGTATATTATATAAATTGCACCACACGCTTGATTAATTCGCGGAATATTTCTATAGGTAGTTATTAAAATTAAGATTAATTCTACGAACTGTAGTCGCAATTCCGCATGTGTTTTTAGGAAATGTAAATATAAATTCAGAAAATGATATCAAATGCCACCTCTTATATGTATATGAATCAAATAATATTAGTCTTCTATAAATACGCTAATAAAGTTACCAGATTTAATATAAAACCGTTATCAGCATGTTGTTGCAACTTGCAACTAATATAACTAATTATAGATTGGCAATTAACCTTTCATTATAATGGTAACAGTCTTTAAATGTCATAAGTCATTATTTATCATTATGTTATATAAGGTCAAATATATGGATTTTGGACACCGTTTTAGTAGTTTATGTGACTTGTTTTGTCAATAACTAACGGATTTCATGCTTATCGATAAAAAAATATTTTTATTTTGTATGACGCGATATTGAAATCATCTTTATAATGCGTTTGTAATTCAAATCTAGTTTGATGAATTAATTGTGGCTTGAATCAATTCGTTTGACTGTCTCGGGCTTCCTTAAGATGTTAGAAGTTGATGAAGTTTTTGTTTCAAATATTCTACTTTTAATAATCCTTAAAATAAGATGTAGGGTAGCGAAAAAAAAATTATTTCATTTCTTAAAATGCACGACTTATCCAAAACTAAGAAAGCAGCAGACTTAGAGAATTGTATTATAAAACAAAACATCAAAATAATTGTTGACATGACTTGTAAATTACTGCACTGATTGATGCCATAAATGTGCCCTCATTACAAATATTCTAATATGATATTGTTTCGATTAAATAACAAATAACACATTGAATCACATACTCATTGCAAAAAGAAACTCTAAGAATGTGATTTGATTTTAATATATTTAAAAAAATATAATTGCATTGTTCCGAGAGCAAAGATTGAGATTGCATCAAATATAGTATTCAGTAAGCAATAATGGATTTGGAATGAGTCACCGCAACTGCGTGGTGGTTTCTAGCCAAGCGCCCTGCATTGCGCCAAATTTCCATTGGCTTATTTCTATTTGTTCTTTAAATTGGAACAACAGCAACAGCAAGCTTTAAATAATTGCGACAGTTTTCATTGACCCTTATTTAATTTGGTGTAGCAAAATATTTACGGGTCCTCTTTTCTTCGTACGCTTCTGTAAGTCAACTTGTCAAGGTTTGATCAGTTCGTATCGTTTATAATTAATATTATATTTCAAACCAATGTCGCTATACTACAGTCCAATATGTAAAATGCTAGTATTCTGTGTACGTCAAATGAACGTTCCAAACCTTACAAAAAATTTCTTTTAGTCGACATATTATTATCATAAGGGAAACGTAGTACCTACATATATACTGCAAGTATTAATTCTTTAACGATAAGATAAACATGCTTCAAATGAACGCGAAGATTGTCATTCACAGCACTTAACACCAAATAAAATTATTTTCTGCCTGTGCATATGTTTTAAAAATATCTTTCACTAGATGTTTGTCATCGGCGCGTCGTCAATCAAGTCGTTTCCTCTCTTAATATATAAATAAGTTTTTTTAGTTACATAACCAAGCACTGGTCACACACTGAACCACTCCAACGCCCTAGCGGCCTTCGCTGCGACTGGATCCAGCAAGCGTCGACGGAGGGTGGTCGCAATCGTCAAACTTCGTTACGATTCGGAGCGAAACGATCGTAAGTCCTCGGGCGCTTTCGGAGCAAGCGCGCCTGCGGGCGGGCGGCGCCCGTGTGCCCCGCTTTACCCGCCTACTGCACACTATAACAACCTAGCGTTTAAATTTATTTCTTCTTCAAATAACGAACATTTCTTTTACTATGTTTCCGTCGCGTAATAACATAACAATTTGTTTATCGTGACTAATGTTGACTCAGTTATTTACGTAGCTCTACATATGAAAAATTGTAATAGTGTATCATAAAGACAATCGTCTAATAAGTAACAAAAAATGTGTTAATACTTTTAGAAGAGACAGCGTTTCCGTACATCATATATAATTATTTTTGTTTTATTAAATGCATCTTTCTTGTGTCTAGATATTACTGTAATATAAAATTATAGTTTATGCTAGAAATGAAATTACTATTTTTATAGGGTTTTTATATTTATAATTTAAAAATACATGCAGAAAAAGTAACTATAAAAATTATTGTAAATTTCATAATATAGTCACTTAACTATTTAAAAATATGTGGTTCCATCATACGAAATACATTTTGGCTGTATTCATGGAACGAGCTGATACTATACATTTTAAATTCGTACGCCACGCTCGGGGTGAACGTACTATCATCATTTATTTACTTTGTCAAAGATTAGTAGGGCATATCGCTATACATTATTATTGATTGATGGGCATTTTTTCCGCTTTGCTTATCAAATATATGTATTTATAAGGGATCGGTCTTTAGTTATATAACAATAATCGTCGATCATTCTATTATTGTAGTTTCATATTTTAGTTTCAGAAAAGTTGGAAAATAACAGTAAACATCACGTAGGTAATTGTATGCAACTAAACAATAGATTGCATTGGGCACGGTATATATAATGTGCTTTTGCACGTGTTTCATAATTAGTAACTGTATATTAAATCCAACCAGAAACCGTTTTCGTGTTAGATATAACCAATACTGTTCATGTTTTTTATATTAGAGACTGGCAAACGTGCAGATGGGTCACCTGATGGTAAGTGATCTCCATCGCCCATAGACACCCAAGACACAAAAACAATCATGGGTGCATTGCCAACCTAAAAGGACGGAATGGAAATGGAGGGAAAAGGGATTGGGAAAGCGAAGGGGGGAAAAAGGGCATCGGAAACCTTAACCTGTTAAAATAAGCAAACCTTTTGTATATTTTCGTTAACGTATATACATGCTTTACAATGCCTTTGCGTTGTTGGCAAAATATTTCGAATGTTCACTAGAATGTTACTATTTTATATTAGATTAGAGTACATTTGATGCTCATGAACATAAAATGAATTTGTTACGCCATTTTCAAAATGCCCATACAAAAAAAAATATTTCTCTATTATTCAACCCTATTTATTGATTTTACACAGAATTGTATTTACATTATCACATCGGATTTAAAAGTAATTTCGGCGTATATCGAAATGAGGCTGTTTTATTTTTTTCTGTACAGAAATAAAAAGCATTACAAGGACGTTCATGTACAAACATAAGTGAAACCCGCCTAGAAGAAGAATCCCGAGCCCAGCAGTGGGACAAATTATATGGACAATATTATATGTATGGTTGATATTATTTTACTCTTTATTTGCAACTTATCATTTTATACGTTTTCAAATATAAAATATACAAAATTATTTTTATTATTATGTTATTTAATTTATTTAATGTTTACATAGGTATCATTATCCATTGTAAATACAATATTATTTTATGCAAAACTTTTTATATCATAAAACATTATTTTGATAACAAATCGGATCAGTGTCCGATTCACGGCTGACAAACGGCATGAATAATATCCTGTCAAAAGTGGTTTTGTTAAAATTGACTCTCAAGATCAGCAACCCGAGCAGGAAAATTTCTGACAACCGTAAATGTATTCGTGCTCGATGCGCGTCTATGAAATTTGTATGAAATATTAATCAAATGTCATCAGTGCGCAGCGAGTTTATATTTACATTAGTTTTTCGTGCTCGGGCTACAGATATCCTTTTATGACTTTTTGATAATACCTAAAACATTTGCGAACAGTCCTGTTGTGTGTTATTATACACATAACATAACATAACATAACATAACATAACATAACATAACATAACATGACATAAGCTCACGCCTGTATCCCCGCAGGGGTAGGCACAGGCGCACTAGCAAACTAGTACACCCACATTTCGCTTCGGCTTAGTTCTGCCCCAGGTGTGATAGGGGACGACCTATCACGATATCGGGCACAAATTCCAGACTCCGGGCTGATATGGAAAAATCCAATATCACTTTGCCCGATCCGGGGATCGAACCCGAGACCTCAGAGCCGTAGTCGTACCGAAATACCACCACGCCACCGAGGCAGTGTGTTATTATATTTTCTGTATATTAATATATTAAAACACAGTTAATATAAATTAATATGATACGTGATATGAAAAAGTCACGGCGATAAGAGTTACCCATGCGCGAATTTTACTGCTAAATTCAGATAGTTTCAACATTTAAACATACTCGTACATTAATTCATGAAATATACGTAAATGTGAATTCGCCGATGTTATCGCGTTATTAGTTTCATACGATTTAATATATTGAGGGGTTTGGCGCACCCTATCTTTCATTTAAGGGTCAGTAACCATTAACCATCACGAGGTTATTAAAACATTTATGGTTAGCCTATACACTTTGACATAAATATACACGTTACAGAAAAAAGTCAGAAAAAAGTCTATCGCCTATCGTTATTTTATAACCTATCAATCAATTGGCAAACAAAATATCACTAGCCCACCGTCCTACGCGGACTTTCGGCCCCACCTTTATCGCCGACCCGTAAACTTACCAAATGTATCACTATAAACGACGTTATAAGTTTCCAATTTACGACAATTTTTTTTTTATTTACAAATTTTTCTCATTTTTAAGGTACCATTTTAATGTCATTTTTAAGTCAAATGGCAAAAATGGATTATAGTTTCGTCATGGCCGTTTGCCTGGCGGTCCGTGGTTTAGCTTATAGCCTATCGGTAGAAAGACAGTAGTAGAAAGCTGTAACTTGGTATGGGTATACATATTAATCACGCCAACAAAATTGTAATTTAAAATCCTGAAAAAATCGTTACACGTAAAGTTTTTCATGATTATCTCGTGGTGTGGGGTATGTTGGATAGGCCATTTAAAACATTTTTTGTTATGTTTGTTTGTCATTGGGTTTGTTAAAAGCATTTTTCGGTTATAGAATTCTTATGCTTTAAAGTGCTACTTTTTGTTAGAGTCAAGTGTCCGCACCCCCTACCAGCTAAACCGTTGGATCTTCTTGGATCACATATAACGAATTTAAAAAGAAAACTATCACGGCTAACCAGGCTAATTTACAATTTAACGAGTAATAGTAGACCACAGTAAAAAACAAAGGTTTACAAATTCTATTGAATACAATATACCTCTAGATAAAGTTAGTTATGTAAATATAGTAAACATAAGTTTATGGACCATTTTCTCATAACATAAGCTCATGTCTGAATCGTCAAAGGGGCAGGCAGAGACGCACTAGCTAACCAGAACACCCACATTTCGCCGAGCTATGGATGTCATATTCTCAAATGTATGTCCAACAAAATCATTTTTAGCAACATTTATTTTTGATTGACATATTTCAGTTAGATGGGATTAATTCTACATGTATAGGTACACAAGATATACATACAATGTATACTTAGACCCTGAACATTATAAAGGCACCATAACGAGGTCACTAAGGTACGTGGTAAGCAGGTAAGGTTAATGAATCATAAATTATTATAGCTCCTCGCTGAGCATCGCAATCAATTTAATTACTTTGCTACATTTTCAAATTTACTCGTTCAATTTTAGATCAGATGTGAAAACTTTTATTATGAAATGGGTTTTTGCTCATTCACGCATATAAAACTAAACGTAAATTTAAAGACCTTTTCGATTTGATTTGCTGTGAAGTGCGTTTTATTTGCTGTGATTTGCTATATTTTAATCACACAAAAATTCGAAAATTTACGGCCCCCAATTTTTTTAATCAAGATTGGCTTCACTTCCATACTATTCCACTATTGCGGAAAACAACTGATAAAAACAAGGTTTTCGCCGCATCAAATAGGTAATGTTAAGTGCAAATACTATTTTTATTATAAAACTAAAGCTCTACGTTGAAGATAACGTCACACCTCCCTTTATTTTTTTAGATACTGAAAGTGTTTCCTTTGACATAAATCCTTTTGTCCAACTTTTAGTTTAATATTTTCACGTTTACACGAATACGGCAAATGCATGCATGTAAAGTTAAAGGCTTTCATAAAATATTTTTATGTTTTTGATAAAATATTGCATTCATAAAATCCTAGCTGACCTGCGCAACTTCGTCACAAGGAATAAATTTGCCCCGTTTAAGCTAAATTTTTCATTGATGCTCCGCTCCTATTGGTCATAGCGCATATTATGTAACCTATTCCTCGGTAAATGGGCTATCCAACTCTAAAATATTTTTTGGATTTAAACCAGTAGTTCCTGAGATTAGCGCGTTCAAGCAAATAAACTTTTCAGCTTATAATAGATAGAATAGATTTTAAAACTTTGTGAGATTTTTCGGGTGTTTGTAATTTTTCTTAACAGAATCCTGCAAATGAGATCCATGATGGTAATAATAGAATGTTTTGATAGACTCTGCAGGCAGCCTGTTGTAATAACTAAGCCAATTTTTTTCTGCAACATGCTTGACAAAGTGTGTTGCGCCGACCCCACATTAAGGTGGCATAAGGGCAGGTAGAATAATTAAATTTGTCTGCTCTTGGGGTTACTTGTAGTCGTTGTAGTACATCACATATGTGATTCTGCGATATAACAATCGAATAAAATGTGTGTTTTAAAAATTATCTAAACCCATTATTCGTCATATGTATTTTTTTAATTAAAGCTGTTTATTGCCAAATAAGGCGGCGCATTGTGCAGTAGACTTCTGTCTTGTTTAATAATAATTTATTTGTACTAACATAATGCTTTGTTTATTTGGAAAACTTCTTATAATTAACAATTAATATAATGGCATACAACGGCGTCAGCTACAAAACCGTATGAGGATATCATGGTAAAGTATGAATTATCACACGATCACACGTCTGTCGATCGGGTGATACTCGTAAGATAATTGACCAAGCCAACGAACCGAGAGCATATTACACGAGAATGGCGTTAGCAGGCATGGCGCAGCCGCGGCGCTCACGGACCCCCGCTCGGCCCGCCGCCGCGCCGCGCCGAGCAGAGCCACGCCGCTGCATGTATCAGAGCAGCTGAGCCTGATGCGACATCGATGCGAACGTGGAATGCCGAACGACACACCTACTACCTACCAATTATTATCAAGTACCACAGACGGGTGGAACCGCCTTTGTTTGTTATTAGTCAGAAACTCTGTATACTATGACTTTACATGTAACCACGTATGCAAAAAATCAATCGAATCTACTCAGTGGTTAGCTATAGGAAACCATTTTCATGACCGCGAGTGAAAACCAAGGCTTACAACACAATATATTAGTATGGAAAACATCTAAATAAACTGCTTTCTTTTTTCTTCTCAGATTTTCCACCTGCCCTTCTCTCATACAATCTGGAGTCGGCGTAACATATTTTGTTAAGGATAGGTAAGATTCGAATTAGTTTTTATTATCGTCCGTAATTAATGATTTTTAGACTTTTGTATTCGTAGATATTGGTATATTTGAATTAGGTTCAACTTATTATTGGATTATAAAACATTCGTAGAGGAGTTGTTATTTCCATTATACTTTATTGAAAATTGTATTGATCTGTAAGTACACGGTGACTATAATTTTTTACTTCATGTTCAACTAAAATAAAGGCAATAAGTAACATCTAAGTGTTCCAAAAAAGGTAGTCGTAACTACAAGAGCTTTCTTATTTACGGCCGGAGTGGTGCTCATTAAGCAGATAGGGAGAATAAACTACCTTGTACGATGGTCATCTTAAAGCTTTATATTTACTTGGGCCGTGTTTCGTTACGGACACTATTATAGCGGCTCCCTAAAGCCGTTGCGAATACGTAAAATAAAGGGTCTCGTCCCATTCAAATGAAGCCGAAAAATATTCATTTATTACAATTATTGTACACGAAATATGTATGGATTGGATTGTTACAATACAGAAATGGGATCTAACTTGTTTATGTCAATAAATAAAGATTAAATTCGTGAGATCGTATTCCTTTGGAGGTTAATGTATAGGTAATTAATTCTTAACCGCAAGATCTTAATGAATTCTGAAAATCTATCTATCTAGCTTAGCATAAGAGGGACTGAAATACTGACTGTAAATGTATAAATTTACAGATTACGTTATATATGTACATTACATTATATAGAGGTACAAATTTGAATTAAAAAAACTAACAAAAACTAACTTTTTAAATTTTAATATGTATAATTTTAAAATGAATGTAGATATTGTAATATTAACATTTTTGGACAACTGACACCTTTGTCCGACCCGTGACTACGAAGGCTGCAAAGCTCTCAAAACGTCGGACACCAAATCGTGATGGAATCCGTAAAAATAGTTATATTTCAGCGTATGCAATGTTCTAAAAACGTACTTTACGTATTGTACTCTTTATAAGTAAGTCATCTTCCCTTCAAATGTAGCTATCTCTAATATAGTTGTTCCAAAACACCCAGTATCAAATAATTACACCTATTAAATTCCATTTATGAAATGTCCTGATTCTAAATATACTTCATGGAGATTTTTTTTTTTTTTTAGTAGACTGGCAAACGAGCCTATGGGTCACCTGATGGTAAGTAATCTCCAACGCCCATAGACATCCAAGACACAAAGAATCATGGGTGCGTTGTCAACCTAGAAAGAGGGAATGGAAGGGGATGGAAAAGGAATTGGGCAAGGGAGGGGGGAAATAAGCCACCGGAAATCTCACCCGCCGAATGAAACGCAACAGCGAGCTGCCACTTTACGTCGGTTTTATCAAACCAGTCGAGCCGCCCCATTCGTGCCGTAGACGTTACTGTCTACAGCGTGGCTCTACCACTAAGATCTTTTTTGAATATCCTTATGTACTGCTAGTGTACATGTTTGTGTTTGATATTTTTATTACAAATATTATGTTTGAGGCTGAGCCCCGAACACGCTGTTTTGAATTAAATAATTTCTTAAAGGGCTACGAAAATAAAACTTTTCCTTAGTTATTACGGCTACGCTCCCGGTCCTGCGATATGTTATTTACAATGACGATGGAACCGCCTATCTGTCTATTTTTCTTTTTTATTTGTCACCTGTCACGTACGGGCAGGGTATTTTACTAAAAGTGAAGAAATTCCAAAATCGGTTTGGTTGTACCGATTATCTGATTATGTATAATAATAATAATAATAGGTAATTAGTTATATTCCTATTAATAATATTAGTTTAGGTAATAAATTCTACAACTTACCTGAATTTTTCTATAAATTCATGCATGGATGAATCAGTTACTTACCTGAAACAATAACAAGTTGTGTTAATTACCAAACATCAAGTAAAACTAAGAAAATTATTAGATAAAACTGAACTAAAAAAAACGTAACACAAAAATTAATTGTTCAATTCTGATTTCTCGATAAAGGTAAACTACGATAATTAAAGCAATATTAGCAATATCATTAATAAAATTCAAATGAAATTTAAAGTAAACATTTGTTCTTAAGAAAGCTATTTGAAATGAACGAGTTGAGTTGAACATTAATAAACGATGGACAACGTTAATTTCACGATGTTCGTTATGTTTATGAATTTATCTTCCGGATATAAAGCGTAGCCTTCATTTTATCATCCGAACAAATTGCCAACAATAAACGAAGTCAACTTAATTGGCCGTGAAGAATATATTGTGTATTGTGACCTAATTTTTATATAAAGGTAAAAGCTCTGTTAGTTTATAGCTTTCGCTAAAAGCTTACGTAGCGAATAGCGTTAACATTACCTACGAAATATAACCTGTCTTCAGTGTTATATATTTTCTGAGGAAATGCCTCATAGTAAGATATTTTCTTAGCTATATATTAAAGAAAGAAAAATGTTGTCTATTTGTCTTACAGTTCAAAAGGCTTGGGGAAAATGTTTCCCAGCTTACACTAGCGACATCTTGATTAAATAGCTGACAACAGGTGCGAGATAAGCACTATAAGGGATGGTTCGTAACAATAAAATTATGGCTTAAAGTTTTTATATGTTGAAGCTTACAAAAAAGTGTAATGCAAAATGCTCATTGACTTAATGACAGCGCTCATTTGGCAGAAGAAACATGAAGCCCAAGGTTGAAATCCCAGATCAATCATAATTTGTATTTTGATTTGAAAAAATATAAGCATATTGTTATTGAGTTTATGGCCGGTGCCTTTCATATTATCATGGGACGGATATTAACAGAAATAAGTACGGAATAAGCTACCATTCCAAACTATCATTTTGGGATTAGAGGCGTATGTTTATGTGTATTATTATGTATACCATAATTAGATCCTATACAATGTTATAATACCTATTCTTGAAATATTAAACTTTTAGATAACAGTATTAGCAAAACGTCTACTAAAGCGAACATTTCCATTATAATTTTATTAGTTATAGCAGTATAATTGTAAAATTTTAAATTCAAAATAAACCATTATAAACTAAACCAAACCAACCAAATAAAATAAGTACATTGTTAAAATATGTAAACGAATAGTTAGACGTATTTAGAGTTTGTAGTCCATATTAGAAAAATCATTTTAAATTATATATTACTAGAGGTTGTCCGCGCAGAGTCGCGTGGAAAATTTATTTTCCGGGATAAAAAGTAGTCTATGCGCTATTCTGATGTATAATCTATATAACTGTAAAGTTTCATCAAAATCGGTAGTTTATGTAATCAAATATATGTATCAAACAGTAGTTTTTGCATGACAAAATAACCAAGATACACACAAACTGTCGCCTTTATAATATTGGTATGTGATGTGATGTTTCCATCTATAGTTTAGCAAAAAATAATTATTTTAACGTTATAGATAAGTAATGTTACAAGAGTAGTTAGATAAAATAAGTTCGAATGACACTACAATTATTTAATACATTTCCGCCTGTTATACCACAAGGGGTAAGCGGAGACACTACTAATGCACCCAGTTTCCGCCAAGCTTATTTCCGTCCCATGATATGACCTATCACATCCCCTATGACGTACATACATATCGATATAATATTAAAATACAATTGCACCAGTGAGTAGCACCTCTAAATTGTGTGTGTCCAGTGATTAAGCCATATTTATATGTTTACATGAATAATGTAAACGTACTTTTCCGGGTTGATTGTCCTGAAAATATTATGAATGAGGATAAATAAAGCATCGCACAAATGGAATAGACTGAGTGCGAAAGAAGCGAGATCAATAGAAACACGACCCTGACACAATTTACAGTGGCCATGCCTTCGTGGTTCGTGGCCTCGTTCAAGAATAAACATTGAGCCTTCGATATCCCATTTCTTTGATATAGAGGCTAGCAAGAAGGCTGGAAAAGGCATTCAACACATTTCAATCACAGCGATATGACATATTGGACATTCTATTTGTTTTATAACAACGTTTTAGATAGCTATAGTTGTTTAGTTCGAACGAGTGTCAGTGAAAGATTTAGAACGAAGCAAATACTTGATACATTTATTTACAAAAATAACTATACCTTTTGTGTATTGAAGCTTTTTCAGACATTCAGTAAAATAAAAAAGTAAGTATGTGTATACAAATATGTTAAAGTTTACTATTAAAACAGCAAGTGTGTTGAAGAAAGATGATTTATACGATATGATGTTTAAAACAGTAAGAATAATAAGAATAACACAATTACGATACCTTTAATAAATCAGCATTCTTAGATTTGATGGCCCCCATGCAATTTACAATACAAACATTATAGCAATAAGTAGTTACTTGAACAACAAAAAAATCCAACGCATTTATTTTTAGTTATTATTTAACAAGTATAATTCTATTACGGAAGAACTTCTATTACAACTTTAATATATATAGCGCTACTTCCTTAATAATGTAAACTTCAGCGCAAAATTGAACATTCTAAGAACGTTAACAATTATTTTACTACAGTCGGCAGCTTCACAAGATGCACAAAGATAAACATTTATAAACGAGAGACGAATATCACAGGTGGGTCATGCGATATACAGGCAGGAACTCTACTGATTAGTGACGATAACTTTGTTAATTACGTTAAGTCTTTACTTATTGTTAATGAACCAGATAGTCGTATTATATGTCAACAATTCACTCAAACGTATCTTCCGAATTGACTTCACTTTCTCACGTAGGATATGTTTATAAAAAATATAGTCACAACAACATTAACGAAATAATTTTAGAATAGATTTACTGTAACAACCGTGAGTACTCGAAATGACTATTAAGACAAAACGCAGCAGCGACGCCGTGAATCTTCTTTGTCCGTGTACTTGACAGTAAAAGCTTTGTATTTACACAAACAAAACGTCTCAGTTTACGAATCAAGATTCGTTTTCGCGACATTCGACAAATCTATATCGAAACAACTCTAGGCTGTCGCAAACAATAGCCGCTCTGGATTCTTTGTATTTTAAATCAAGAAAGTTAACCTCAAAATTATATTTTTCATGTTACGTTCTGAATACGATTGAAGGTACTCAAGGCGCAGCAAAGTGCGGTGCGTCGCCTTCTGCGCAGACTCCGCCGACCAGTTCCGATGTCATCCGAACTGTCCCAGGGCTCGCTCGCTAGAGCTGGGGCGCCGTTATTTTAGTCATATTGTATTTTACATAGTATACATAGATACTACCTTATACGCAATTATACGCGCTAGCAAAGCTCGCTTTCGAGTTTCGACAAATACCCACTGTCAGCTATAAGTACACAGGAACGGTTGACATTACAGACCAGTTAAATAAGATTACCTTACTCAACTATTCTGTGGTTGACATCCATTCGTTTACAGTTTATTATTTTTAATTGTAGAAAGGGGTTGTTTACAGTTTTGCAGTTCTGATCTTAATTTTTAGATCGCATAAAGGGAAAATAATTGTTATTTGGATTTTTGTTTGCAATGAAAATAGGCTCAAAAACTAAAGAACCTATTAAAAAAAAAAAATTCAGCTATGGAAAACTACATTGAATAACATATGCTACCATTTATCCCGGAAAAAAAATACTGTTTCCGGGGATACTATTTGTTAATAAATTTTCATGAGGACGAAGTCGCGAATAACAGATATTAGTACAATACAATTCACCGATATCCCACACCAAATGATAGTCGAAAAAAAATCACTTCCACTTTATATGTAGGGGAGGTGAAAAAAGTTTTTTTTTTTAGGATTTTATTTCACGCGTTTCTGAGTTCGATAGACATGTATACTTGTGCCAACTTACAGCACTCTAGTACTTGTAGTCTCTGAGATAAACAGTGGTCAGACAGACCGAACATGACCGAGCATGGACATGGCGAAACTATAAGCGTTCCTTTTTTGCCATTTGGCTTCGGAACACTAAAAACCAAATGTTTTCTGCAACATCCACGAGAAAGTGTGTCCACAGTAAAGAGATAAGAGCAAACAATAAAGAAAGAAGACTTTAATACGTCATGTAAGTAATGAAGACAATAATTATTTTATAATAGACTCATTATCTTTATATATAATAGGAAATATTAGTATATTTTAAAGTACTTATTTTTAGTTACTGGGCAGTCGAAACCAGGAAAATGCTGTCGTAAGTAATGTAAATAAAATTTGCATTGTAAGATGATCTGTTGCAAATTAATTAAGGTTATCATCATTTGATAGGCTCTTCGCAGTGACACTAACCCTCTATATACCTGGGATGAAACTGAGCTCGGCGGAGTATGGGTGTTCTAGTTCGCTATTTCGCCTCTCAAATCAAATCAAATCAAAATATTTATTGAATCGATAAAATTTTCAAACATCATTTTAATTCCGTCAAATTTGAACTCTACCGCCTGTTCGGAAGGCTGTTTCGCCAGGGAAGAACGGGCAAGAAACTCTGACGTTGCTCTTTTTAACACCAATTTACAGTTAATTACTAATACAGTACAGAAACAGATACAGAAAGACCTTAAATTGGAGCAGCTAAACCATGGTAACAATAGATATTATTGGATATAGGACAAAGTAACATACAAGATACACTGAGCGACCCCCATAGCCAAGGCAAGTTGAGCTAACAAGCAAAACAGTCCAGGCAGACCAGTCTCCACAAACAGCACCCGTTCACGAGTATGACGCATGTGTCAGCCATCGACCTCCTCAACCATGTTGCAGGGAAGTGATCGACCCGGCACATGACGTCGTCTCAAGCATAGACCTTAAGTGAGCATGACTACCTAGATCGATGGCAATTGGCAAATAAAGTACGCCACAATACAACACCGCCGCCTCTGCCTACCCCTTTGGAAATACAGGCTTACGCCTACGTTCGCAGTATCGCGCTACTGGCTATAAAACGAGACGACAAGGGTTCAATCTGTGTGTGGCTCTTGTTATATTTATCACTACTATATTATTACTCTGCACCAAAGACATTCAACGGTATATAGATAGGACAACAGCACAAAACTTGTGATCCAAAAGTTATGACCTAGTGGTCATAAGTCGCGCAGTTTATTTGAAATATAATTGTAATAATATTGACAGAATATACTTATTTCGAATCTATCTTAAAATCGAAACTTTTACTGTTTAATCAATATCATTTTTACTCATAGGCGTAAATTGAATTGATTAAGCAGATTATAATAAACCTAAAAACGTTAAATATTGTACTGTCTACACAGACAAGACGCGCTATCACACGTGGGTAGACAAAATTATCACTACGTAAAAAAAGATAAATACAAAAAAGCATATTATGCATAATTTTCGGCACCTCCAGTTTACTCCAACACAGAGAATGTTGCCGCGAGTCAAGCATTCATAACACTTGAGATAACTTGACAGAAAACGGCATCTTATACCTGTTATTCAATGCACAAAGAAAAATATATGTAGTACTGTCACCCAATAACTACTGTTTTCAAGGTAACACAGCATAGACATTTACCAAAATAAGAAAATGCCGGAAAATACCTATGCCATATACATTTATTTTGTAACAATGCTGATAAAGGGATTATATTACAGTAATAGTGTTGGAATGAGGAAGGCCACCGCGAAGTTTTTAGTCGGTATTGCCGGTGTAGGGTGTACATAGTGTCAGTTAGGGACTCGGCCCAGTGTCGCCCAGATGTTTCCATCTCTCCCTGGTGTTATGGTGCTGGGCCGTAAGATCAGCGACTCTGACAGAGCCGTTACGTCTCCCTCCAGGCGGCAGTGGTAAAACACTTTTCCTCGGAATAACAAAAAATAATGGGGCACCACTCACCAGATGGTAAGTGATCCCCACCGTCCCTAGACACCAATACAAAAAGTATCACGGGTGTGTTGCCAATCTAAAAGGAGGGAAATAGGGATTTGGAAAGAAAGGGGAGGGGAATTGGGCCACCGGAAATCTCACTGAGCAAACGAAACGCGACTGCGAGCCGCCACTTCACGTCAGTTTTATGTGAGACAGTGGTATCAAACCGTTCGAGCCAGCCCATTCATGCTGTAGACGTAACTGTCTATAGTGTGGCTCTACCACTTAACAGTTTACCAGTTGAATTTATATAATTATGATGATAAAATTCTGTGGTGTCCAAAATGGTTGCATTTTAAACAGTCACCATAGTCGAAACTAGCACGGAAGCTCATAAACACTCTCATTTGCCAAGAAATGAAATATAAAAACGGCTTAGAGTTACTTTAGCGTATTTTATTCGAAACATTACGTACCAAATTATTTACTGACACGTAAAGTATGATCATTTGGGACTGCAGTAATTGTTGCCATATAAAGACTATTTCAGAGCCATCCTGATATCGTTCTTTAAATAAACGCATCACTGCCTTTCTCGTTACAATACAAAACACGTTTCCAAGAAAGCTTTGTTTATAAAGAGTGACATGTATACGAACTCGATGAATAATAGCGTTCCTCAGTGTTGTTTTCAATATTTTATTCTTCCTATTTCTATTTAGGTAGTAGGTACGGAGTGTTTCAAAAAGTTGAGACCAATAGTAATAATAGGTAAATGGTTGGTTTCGGTATAATTAGATTTTCAATTTTGTTATAAAAAAACTATTTTTGTTTTAATGAAGTACGTTTAATTAATAATTATATCGCCGCGCCGATTGAATACTTAATTCTATTATTTTTAGGGATGCACCAATTACTGAAAAATATAAGATTATTTTTACCTACCATTAAGCTTTAAATAAATCTTTTCACGAGGTGTGATTAATAATACCAACTTTTTGGTAACACGGGGTATAACCTGCGGTTCTATATTCTATTCATATCTTACGTTATTTATAGGGTGAAAAGAAAGACAAATAATACATGTTTTATTTGTATAAAGATCTTACCTCACTGGATGTCAAGTAACAAATCCTGGAGTCTGTACTGTCGATGGATGCTTGTTGCACGATGCCATAGCGTGTGGACTCGCGGTCGCTCGTGTATTCCGAACGCACGCTGTCTTGCCGATCGAACACACCTCTGAAAATTAACCTTTATATTTATTTTATACTAGCCACTGTGATATCTGGAATTGACGACATTATAGACCAATTATTTAATTAAGGATACTTTTAACATATTCAGTTCATCATTCAAAATAAACAAGACATAACAAGTTACGTGCTAAATTTGCATGTAGCCCATAAAAGTAAGATGGTAATTTTTAAGAAACAAATTAACTAAGAAATGTTTTAAAATATAATGTAAATGTATTAAGATAAACAGTTTATTGTAATCTCTTTGCAAAGACGATGTCAGCAATTTGTCATAACTAATTTATACTTTAAAATACAAATTCTGTCGTTCTGATTTACAGCTTAGCGAAATAAATGTTAAAAATGGGTCTGTCAAGAAGCGTCAAACTGTTCGTTTCATTTCGGACTGGTTCCGATAGACATCCAGTAATGGGAACTTCATTTGGACTCGAATTTCTGTGCCAATCCACTCCGTTGACACAAATTACAAACGAACATTGAAATTCAGGGCACTCGGATATTAAATTACATGAAACGTAAATATTCAGTTGTAGCTAAGAATACAACGTTATAAAGTTTACATCGCGCTTCTATTAACTTTTATGATTTGACTTACAGTCGTGTCAATAATAGTTCCCTTTTGAAACTCCATTATTTGTCTTTTGATATTAAGTTCTCTTCTTTGATTGATGTACAAAAAGAACATTGATTGATCTATTAATTTAATTCATTTAATGAAACATCTTATTTAATTGTACTAAATTTATCAATTATTGAAAATATGTTTGCTCCACTTGATTTAACAATTTGATTTAACCACAGAACTAATTATTGATTTAACTGTTCTGCGGTTTGCTCCTTACCTTTGTTCGAAACTGTCAGCTCTGTTACTTCTGTAGCCAGAGTCGTTAAGGCTGCCCTCGTGCCGGAGGCTGGGCAGAGAGTCCCAAGGGGAGCGCCGCGTGCCTGGTGGAGGGGCGCCGCGCCATCCGTCCGAATGTCGGTACCACGCCGCGCGGGCCGACTCACCGATACAAGACGCGCAACGTGACGCGCTTACGAAACTGCTAACAAAACGGTATAATAGAACTGCTGCAGGGAATCACTAAGCGTTGTGGTAAATTCTCTGTGGGAACCATCACCTTCTATTTGTTTGTTTCATTACAAATAATAGAAGGAGAAAAATATTGAAAATAAACCTTTAAATTTCTCAGAATTCACAATAATTTTCATAACTAGGAAATTATTAATTTTATTAGCATCATTTAAGGAGAAATCATTTTAGGAGAGTGACTGCCTCTGTGGCGTGGTGGTATTTCGGTACGGCTACGGTTCTGAGGTCTCGGGTTCGATCCCCGGGTCGGGCAAAGTGGTATTGGATTTTTCCATATCAGCCCGGATTCTGGAATTTATGCCCGATATGGTGATAGGCTCGCCCCCTATCACAACTGGCACGGAACTAAGCTCGGCGAAATGTGGGTACGAAATGTGAAATGTGCTCGGTGAAATGTGGTGTTTATTATTCATTTAAGCAGAATATCTGCCAAATTTTTCAAGAGTAAAATTAAATTATGATTTTGTAACTAAATTCAAAACTAGTTTTTATTATGTACATGTTATAGAAATAATATTGGAATACACGTTCTAAAGAGAAATCCACTTTCATGTACCTATTAAACTTACGAATATTATTAATAAGGGCACATGAGGATAATATTATCCGTTAAACCTGAAGTTGCTGGTCCTCACGTTTCAATATTCTTGTAATAGGCTTCAAGGCGGGGGATTACGGGTCAGAAGCTTATTACACTGAATTATAGTAAGTAGTTACTCAACGGTTACGTGACTCAAGAATGGATTATTAGACCTCAGGTGGATTCGGTTTTTATAGAAAAATTGGATTGTGAAGGCAACCGCTTGAATATGTAATCAGTTCTCTTTGTCGATTTGAAACAAAATTTGTAATACATCTTTATAAGCAGCTTAATAACGAATTTGACTTACAGAATTATGTACAAACATTACTCGAGATCCAATTAATGATTAGTTCACAACTTTTGTAATTATACGAACTTGTGATGTATTCTAACAAATTCTTTTTCTGGGGAATTAATTAGATTTGTTGAACATAAAAGTCTGTTATTTGGCAAATGTACAAAATATTATTGAACTTTAATTTCTCATGTTTAACTTAGTTTTTCTTAGAAATATCAGCATTACCTCAAACCAGTTAAGGTCTGTTCCATTGGACGAAATGGTGATAGTCGCCTCCATAGGCGATATTTTACTTTGATTTGATGTATGGACATCAGCAATGCCAAGTGTACAATCAAGCTGTTGTGTTAAATGAAAGGGAAACGTATTGAGAAGGGGAGGAAGGATAGGGCTTCCGAAAATCTCACTCATCTAGTGAAATACAACAATCAGATGCCACTTTGCGTAGATCTCCTTTAAGACATTTATATCGGTGCTTTGTATAAAAGTGCACAATTTTTAATAATGTAAGTATTAATATATATGGCGTTGTGGTACTTTAAATAAATAAGACAGTCGTGTCGACCGACCCCTTCGTGCTGCACACAGTACGTACTATCAAAGGCGTGCCTATCACTGGAACCATCTATGTATACCTACCTCCGCTTTTCAGAAATATTCATACGTACCGAGGCTCGAGCAGGAGGGTTACCACCACGTCTTATAGCAGTTTTATTATAATTTTACTTGTACCGATTCCCATACAAAACAAACGAAGAACGATTATAATAATACTGCTATAAGAGGTCGTGGTAACCCTGCAGGAATATTTTTGACAAGTGAATCCGTATCGAGCTCGATGCGCGGCTATGCCATTTGTATGGAATATTAGCTAAACGTCATGAGTGCGCGCAAATCGATAAGAATTCGATTGGCAAAAATATTCATGCTCGGATCGCTTTTGCCTATTTATATAAATAAACTAGCTGACCCGCGCAACTTCGTCTGCGTATGAGAGAGAGGGTTGAAAGAGTGAGTCTTAGGTACCTAAAATCCAATAATTCTAAAGGAGGTAATGGGATGATCTACTTCGGCCGTCAGTCACCCCGTCTCTCACCCCGTCAGTCACACCGTCTGTCACACCGTCTCTTACCCCGTCTGTCCCACCGTCTGTCACCCGGCCTGTCACCCCGTCTGTCACCTCGTCTGTCACCCAGTCGGTCACCCCGTCTGTCACCCAGTCTGTCACCACGTCCGTCACCCGTCTGTCACCCGTCTGTCACCCAGTCAGTCACCCCGTCTGTTATCCAGTCGGTCACCCCGCCTGTCACCTCGTCTGTCACCCATCTGTCACCCCGTCTGTCACCCCGTCTGTCACCACGTCGGTCACTCGTCGGTCACCCCGTATGTCACCCGTCTGTCACCCCGTCTGTCCCCCCGTGTGTCACTACGTCGGTCACCCGTCTGTCACCCCGTCTGTTACCCGGCTGTCACCCCGTCTGTCACCCCGCCTGTCACCTCGTCTGTCACCCAGTCGGTCACCCAGTCGGTCACCCCGTCTGTCACCACGTCAGTCACCCCGTCTGTCACCCTTCTGACACCCGTCTGTCACCCCGTCTGTCACCCAGTCGGTCACCCCATCTGTCACCCTGTCTGTCACCCAGTCGGTCACACCATCTGTCACTCCGTCTGTCACCCCGTCAGTTACTTCGTCAGACACCCCGCCCGCCACCACATCAGTCAGCCTGTCAGTCACCCCTTAGTCACCCTACCATTCATCCCGTCGGTCAACACTAAAATATTTTTTCAAATCGAACCAGTAGTTTCCGAGATATAAAATTCCCCGCTAGCAGCATTATTCATTTTTGCTCCGCTCCTATTGGTCATAGCGTGATGTTATATAGCCTATAGTCACCCTCGACAATTGGGCTATCCAACACAAAAAGAATTTTTCACATCGAACCAGTAGTTTCTGAGATATATATTTTCACGATTTTGCAACATTTTTCATTTCTGCTCCGCTCCTATTGGTCATAGCGTGATGTTATATATCCTATAGCCATCCTCGATAAATGGGCTATCCAACACAAAAAGCTTTTTTCAATTCGAAGCAGTAGTTCTGTCTGAGATATAAATTTTCCCGGTTTGCAATTTTTTTCATTTCTGCTCCGCTCTTATTGGTCATAGCGTGATGTTATATAGGTTATAGCCATCCTCGATAAATGGGCTATCCAACACAAAAATAATTTTTCGATTCGAACCAGTAGTTTCTGAGATATCAACTTCCCCGCTTTTCAACATTTTTCACTTCTGCTCCGCTCCCATTGGTCATAGCGTGATGTTATATAGCCTATAGCCACCCTCGATAATTGGGCTATCCAACACAAAAATATTTTTTCAAATCGAAGCAGTAGTTCCTGAGATTAGCGCGTTCAATCAAACAAACAAACAAACAAACAAACAAACTCTTCAGCTTTATAATATTAGTATAGATAAACCCAACAGTCAACCGCACCGCACAAACATTTATTTCAATGCGGGAATCGAACCTGCGGGCTCTCGCTTCACAGCCGGCTACTCGCCCACTACACCACGAAGGCTATCATTTATATCCGAAATAATATACTACCTAGTTCAATTTCTAAAACATTAAGCTCACCACCAGACAAAACATTACAACCTTGATTGAATGTATTGTGGCGTCGTTTCTCGTACAAGGAAATATATTTTTAAAGTGGGAATTTTACCTTTTAATTATGTAGGGCCTAGGCCCGACCCCTGCCGCTAGTAGAGAATAGTCCCTTAAACTCTTGTCCTAAAACCGAATCACGCAAGTAGGGCTATACCTTATAATAATGGATACACAGTTACTATATGTACCCGGGACAGGGCGGGTTTTCCGTGTACCTGAACCGATTCAGGTGCAATGAGAGCCCGGCGTGTCTCTGCGACCCGCAAAATTACGAAACAATAGAACACATTTTAATGTACTGTCCAATGTTTGCAAGAGAAAATGTGAAATAGAAAATGTCATAGAAGTGGAAATCACGGTAGGATCAATCCCTGAAATCATGAAAGATAAAAATAAAAGATGTAAGTTTATAGAATACAGTAAAAAGATAAGTAAAATAGTAATAAATAGGAATCACTATAGAAGTATATGTATAATATAAGATTATATATATAAATAATTTTTGAAATATAATAGTAATAAAAAAATATAGTAAACACGATGTAATGTAAACATAAGTAATGTTAAGAAAAATAAAGAATACGACATAATTATAGCATTGTATAAAGATAGCAGAAAGAGCGCAGTGTAAAAATAAATAATAAGCATAGAAGTAACGCAAATTAGCAACGGATAGAAGATATTGTAATAGATAGAAATAGAGGTAATATAGTAAAATTAATGTAATAGTTTAAGAATAATGAAGCGTATGTAAACCTTATTCTAGAAATAGGGGAACGAGAGTGGGCATAGCGCCCACATATAAAAAAATCTATATGTACCTATACAAAGTAGGGAAGACGAGATTATACGGCGATGTTACTAATTGGACAACTAGCAACAAAATATCAGCAACACTTGTCCAATGGGACAATTAGGCTGAATTAATGTCAGTTGTCCAATTGTTGGAAAACTCAGTGGGACGAGTGTGACGAACAGAAAATTATTTGGCTTTACAAAGTCTCTGCAAAATAATGTACTTAACCAGATATAATATTAATAGCCATGGAACTCAAGTAAAACTTAGACAAGCTGTGTAATATAAATCTACCCGATAATTATATTTTATCCAAAGTAAATTTACTCGCAAAAGGTTAAGGGTTGTGTTCAATATGTTAATACAAAGTGGAAAATTTATTTTCGGAAAATAGAAACCATTAACTTGAGATAAATATAAATGTGTGGAGATATACCTTTTTTGTTGTGTCCTACGTTAAACAAACTGTTCAAGAACTTGAGACCACTTATACTTGGATACCTGCTTCAAATGCTAAAGGTGCAATTGCGTTGGCTGATATATTACTGACTAGCTGACCCGCGCAACTTCGTCTGCGTATGAGAGAGAGGGTTGAAAGAGTGAGTCGTAGACACCAATTTAATTTTTTTTTTTTTTTTTTTTTTTTTTTTTTTTTTTTTTTTTTTTTTTTTTTTTTTGTAGCCTTTTGTTCCGAGCTTGTTCCTCTTTGTTTGGTTTTATGGTTTATAAAATGTCTCTTAGCTCGGTGTGTCGCTTGACATAGGCCTCCTCCAACTGTTTCCATTGCTCTCTGTCTGCTGGGACTCTTGTCCAGTACGGTCCCAGGGCCAAGCGAAGATCATCTTCCCATCTTCTTAGTGGACGTTTCCGTTCTCTCGTCCCATCCCTTGGATACCATAACGTGACCTGTTGGCTCCACTTGTTTGCTCTGCACCGTAACATGTGTCCTGTCCAGCCCCATTTTAGATGGTCGATTCGAATGAGTATGTCATGAACTTTTGATTTCTGTCGTATCTCTGTTGAGGTGATTTTGTCGCTGAGCTTTATTCCTAACATACTCCTTTCCATAGAACGTTGGCATCTGGCAAGTTTTTCACGTTGGTTTTGAGTGAGCGCCCAAGTTTCGCATCCGTATGTCAAACATGGGAGGATACATGTGTTGAACGTTCTCCGTTTAGTGGATAGACTCAAGTCTTTGTTTTTCATTATTTCTTTGAGAGACCAGTACTTCTTCCAACCACAAGCAATTCTTTTGTTAACTTCCATTTCCATCTGGTTACTTGGTGATATTATTTGTCCTAAATATACGTATTCGTTGACATATTCGAGCTTTTTCCCATCCAGTTCAATGTCCATTTCATTTGAGTTGGTCATCAATTTAGTTTTGTTTGTGTTAATTACAAGACCAGCTTCCTTGCTTTTGTATGCCAGGGTTTCTACCATTTCTTGTAATATCTTCGGGTCACTTTCAAGGATAATGAGATCATCTGCAAATCTTAGATGGTTTAATCGTTTGCCATTGATGTTAAGGCCGTAATCGTCCCAATTTAGACCTCCGAAGATATTTTCAAGCACAGCAGTGAATAGTTTTGGGGAGAGGGGGTCTCCTTGCCTGGCGCCTCTCTTTATGGGGAATAGATCTCCGATAATTTCTAGTTTAACACGACTTTTACTTATTTTGTAAATGTTTTTGATCATATCTATGTATTGCCTGTCCAGTCCTTGCTGTCTTAAAGTTTGCCATATATACTCATGATTGAGACTATCAAATGCCTTTGCGTAATCTATAAAAGCTATATAAGCTGGCTTTTGGTATTCGTTACACTTTTCTAGAACTTGCTTTATAGTATGAATATGATCGATTGTACTGTAGTTCCTTCTGAAACCTGCTTGTTCTATAGGTTGGCTTTCCTCGAGGATTTGAACGATTCTTTCTAGGATTACTTTTGCGAATATCTTGTATATGTTTGAGATCAAGCTTATAGGTCTGTAATTGCCTATATCATCTTTGGGACCTTTTTTATGCAATAGAATAATGTTTGATTCGCCCCATTGGTCTGGAATTTTCCCTGTATTAAGTATATCGTTAAATAGTTTCGTTAGGATTGGAGTTAACTCTTCTACAGTACCTCTTATCAGTTCATTTGGGATGTTGTCCGGTCCTGGAGCTTTATCCAGATTTTGGGAGAGTATGGCTTTTCGTACTTCCGCAGGCAGTATAGGGGGTGCTTCCTGTTGGTTGTTGTTTGTCCTCATTTCTTCCTCTTGTTGCTGAGCTATGTTTGAGTAGAGAGTTCTGTAATATTCTGTGGCCAATTTGCGGATTTCTTTTCGTTTTGTTGTGGGTTTAGATTTAGTATTCTTAAGTCTCTGAATCCATTCCTTCCCTTGGTCTCTTAACTCCTTGAGTACTTTCTTAGTTCCACCTGTTTTTTGGATTGTGTCCTCTAGTTTCCTAAGTCTTTTTTGTTTTCTTTCCCTTCGTATACTGGCTCTTATTAATTTGCTGAGAGTAGAGATTCTCTTTCGGATTTCTTTATCTTTGTTTGTTTGCGAAATTAATAGTTTTCTTTCTTCTAGAAGCTCCAATATCTTTTCGCTCAGTTCATTTCTGCTCTTCTTAGGCACCTATAGCACAATAATTCTAAAAGAGGTAATGGGATGATCTACTTCGGCCGTCAGTCACCCCGACTCTCACACCGTCAGTCACACCGTCTGTCAAACCGTCTGTCACCCCGTTTCTTACCCCGTCTGTCACCCCGTCTGTCACCCCGTCTGTCACCCCGTCTGTCACCCCGCCTGTCACCCCGCCTGTCACCCCGTCTGTCACCCCACCGGTCACCCGTTTGTCACCACGTCTGTCACCCAGTCGGTCACCCCGTCTGTCACCAGTCTGTCACCCCGTCTGTCACCACGTCCGTCACCCCGTCTGTCACCCAGTCTATCACCCCGTCTGTCACCACGTCCGTCACCCCGTCTGTCACCCCTTCTGTCACCCGTCTGTCACCCCGTCTGTCACCCCGTCTGTCACCTCGTCTGTCATCCGTCTGTCACCCCGTCTGTCACCCAGTCGGTCACCCCGTCTGTCACCCAGTCTATCACCACGTCCGTTATCCCGTCTGTCACCCCGTCTGTCACCCCTTCGGTCACCCCGTCTGTCACCCCGTCTGTCACCCCGTCTGTCACCCCGCCTGTCACCCCGCCAGTCACCCCGTCTGTCACCCCGCCGGTCACCCAGTCGGTCACCCCGTCTGTCACCAGTCTGTCACCCCGTCTATCACCACGTCCGTCACCCCGTCCGTCACCCCGTCTGTCACCCAGTCTATCACCCCGTCTGTCACCACGTCCGTCACCCCGTCTGTCACCCCTTCTGTCACCCGTCTGTCACCCCGTCTGTCACCCCGTCTGTCACCTCGTCTGTCATCCGTCTGTCACCCCGTCTGTCACCCAGTCGATCACCCCGACTGTCACCCAGTCTATCACAACGTCCGTTACCCCGTCTGTCACCCCGTCTGTCATCCCGTCTGTCACCCCGTCTGTCACCCCGCCAGTCACCCCGTCTGTCACCCCGCCGGTCACCCCGTCTGTCACCCCGTCTGTCACCCCGTCTGTCACCTCGTCTGTCATCCGTCTGTCACCCCGTCTGTCACCCAGTCGGTCACCCCGTCTGTCACCCAGTCTATCACAACGTCCGTTACCCCGTCTGTCACCCCGTCTCTCACCCCGTCTGTCACCCCGCCGGTCACCCCGTCTGTCACCTCGTCTGTCACCCAGTCGGTCACCCTGTCTGTCACCAGTCTGTCACCCCGTCTGTCACCACGTCCGTCACCCCGTCTGTCACCCCGTCTGTCACCCTTCTGTCACCCGTCTGTCACCCTTCTGTCACCCGTCTGTCACCCCGTCTGTCACCCCGGCTATCACCCAGTCGGTCACCCCATCTGTCACCCCGTCTGTCACCCCTTCATTCACCTCGTCAGTCACTCCGTCCGCCACCCCATCAGTCAGCCTGTCAGTCACCCCGTCATTCCTCACGTCGGTCACCCCGTCAGTCATCCCATTAGTCACCCCATAAATCACCCCGTCAGTCACCCCTTAGTCACCCTACCATTCATCCCCTTGGTCAACACTAAAATATTTTTTCAAATCGAACCAGTAGTTTCTGAGATATAAAATTCCCCGCTAGCAGCATTTTTATTTCTGCTACGCTTCTATTGGTCATAGCGTGATGTTATATAGCTTCTAGCCATCCTCGATAATTGGGCTATCCAACACAAAAAGAATTTTTCAATTCGAACCAGTAGTTTCTGTCTGAGATATAAATTTTCCCGATTTGGTAACATTTTCCATTTCTGCTCCGCTCCTATTAGTCAAAGCGTGATGTTATATAGTCTATAGCCATCCTCGGTAAATAGGCTATCCAACACAAAAAAAAATTCAATTCGAACCAGTAGTTTCTGAAATATAGTCTTTTCAATATTTTTCATTTCTGCTCCGCTCCTATTGGTCATAGCGTGATGTTATATAGCCTATAGCCACCCTCGATAATTGGGCTATCTAATACAAAAAGAATTTTTCAATTCGAACCAGTAGTTTCTGTCCGAGATATAAATTTTCCCGATTTTGCAACATTTTTCATTTCTGCTCCGCTCCTATTGATCAAAGCGTGATGTTATATAGTCTATAGCCATCTTCGATAAATAGGCTATCCAACACAAAAATAATTTTTCAATTCGAACCAGTAGTTTCTGAGATATCGCCTTCCCCGGTTTTAAACATTTTTCATTTCTGCTCCGCTCCTATTGGTCATAGCGTGATGATATATAGCCTATAGCCACCGTCGATAATTGGGCTATCCAACACAAAAAGAATTTTTCAAATCGAACCAGTGGTTCTTGAGGTTAGCGCGTTCAATCAAACAAACAAACTCTTCAGCTTTATAATATTATTATAATTATAATTATATTATATTATATATACTAGCTGACCCGCGCAACTTCGTCTGCGTATGAGAGAGAGGGTTGAAAGAGTGAGTCTTACGCCCGAATGGTCAAACGCTGCTCAACTTTAACGGCTTCTTACATTGATTTTCGCCATACAATTTTGACAGATAAGGCGGCCTTAAACGACATAAGGCGACCTTAACTGTATGAACATTCGGCGATTAGGTACCTATAATCCAATAATTCTAAAGGAGGTAATGGGATGATCTACTTCGGCCGTTAGTCACCCCGTCTGTCACTACGTCGGTCACCCGTCTGTCACCCCGTCTGTCACCCGGCTGTCACCCCGTCTATCACCCGGCTGTCACCCCGTCTGTCACCTCGTCTGTCACCCGTCTGTCACCCAGTCGGTCACCCAATCGGTCACCCCGTCTGTCATCCAGTCTGTCACCAGTCTCTCACCCGTCGGTTACCCCGTCTGTCACCCAGTCGGTCACCCCGCCTGTCACCTGTCTGTCACCCCGTCTGTCACCACGTCGGTCACCCGTCTGTCACCCTTCTGTCACCCAGTCGGTCACCCAATCGGTCACCCCGTCTGACACCCAGTCTGTCACCAGTCTCTCACCCGTCGGTTACCCCGTCTGTCACCCAGTCGGTCACCCCGCTTGTCACCCGTCTGTCACCCCGTCTGTCACCACGTCGATCACCCGTCTGTCACCCTTCTGACACCCGTCTGTCACCCCGTCTGTCACCCAGTCGGTCACCCCATCTGTCACCCTGTCTGTCACCCAGTCGGTCACACCATCTGTCACCCCGTCTGTCACCCTGTCAGTTACCTCGTTAGACACCCCGCCCGCCACCCCATCAGTCAGCCTGTCAGTCACCCCGTCAGTCACCCCTTAGTCACCCTTTTTTTTTTTTTTTTTTTTTTTTTTTTTTTGTCGCGGGGAAAAGTGTTTTACCACTGCCGCCGCGCCCGGGGGGGTGGACGCGGCGGGTATGTCGGGTTCGCCGGCCTTACGACCCAGCGCCGTGATGCCCGGGAGAGATGGTCGACATCCGGGCGACGCTGGGCCGCGTCCCTAACAAATGCCCTACACCGGCAATACCGACTAAAAACCCCGCGGTGGCCTACTTCGGCGCATGAGTGGGGCGGCCCCGGGGTATCCTGAGATAGCCTCGGATTGCTACCGGAACCGCCCCTGCGCGGTGCCGCCTTGCGGCCCGTCTCCGATTTGGGGGGGGCTCAGAAGCCCCCGCCGCCGAAGGACGCCCTCGGCATCTACGGCAGCACGAGGCCGACCGTCCGTGCTGCCGTCCGTCCCGGGGTCGCAAGTACAATAGTACTATAAAGGGCGCACAGCCCCCCGCTGCACGCCCGCGACCCCGGAAGGCCCCTATTAGTCGCCTCTTACGACAGGCAGGGGTTACCGTGGTGGAATTCTCCAAACGCCCCCATTCCACAGGGCGGGAGACGCCGGTCAGTCGTCCACCCGGCGCCTCCTACGTCTCCTTTGGCGGCGGGCGGGATCGCTCTGCTCACGATCCCGCTCGGCGCTCTCCTTCTGCGAGATGGCGCGCTCGCAGAAGGAGACCATCGCACGCCATGACCTCCGGCTGCCGACCATGGCGGACACCACGGCCGGCAGCGAGAGGTCTCCTCCGACGACTGCTATGAGAGCGCTGCGCTCCTCCACCCAGGCTGGGCACTCCTCTAGAGTGTGTTGGGCCGTGTCCTCGCGGCAGTTGCCACAATGGTGGCACACGGCGGACGCCTCTTTTCCGGCTATACGACACAGGTACGAGCCGAAACACCCGTGGCCCGTCAGCACCTGTGTCAGCCGGAATGTAGGCGCACCGTGGCGCCTGTCTAGCCACTCTCTAAGGACAGGTCGCACTGCCGCGACGGTCCTCAAGCCCGAACTCGGGCTCTCCAGCCTGGCATGCCACTCCTCCACGGCGGCTCTGCGGAACCTGGCCGCAATCTCCCTCGGGGCAAGCCTCTCCCGATTCCGGGACGCCCCCTCCCGCCAGCGGAACGCTGACGAACCCCTTAGTCACCCTACCATTCATCCCGTCGGTCAACATAAAAATATTTTTTCACATCGAACCAGTTCTCTCTGAGATATAAATTTTCCCGGTTTGCAAATTTTTTCATTTCTGCTCCGCTCCTACTGGTCATAGCGTGATGTTATATAGGCTATATTTATAAGCAATAGCCATCCTCGATAAATGGGCTATCCAACACAAAAATATTTTTTCGATTCGAACCAGTAGTTTCTGAGATATCAACTTCCCCGCTTTTCAACATTTTTACTTCTGCTCCGCTCCTATTGGTCATAGCGTGATGTTATATAGCCTTTAGCCATCCTTGATAATTGGGCTATCCAACACAAAAATAATTTTTCAAATCGAACCAGTAGTTTCTGAGATATTAATTCCATGTTTTTTATTTCTCATTTCTGTTCCGCTCCCATTGGTCATAGCGTGATGTTATATAGCCTATAGCCACCCTCGATAATTGGGCTATCCAACATCCACAACAACATCCAACAAATAATTTTTCAAATCGAAGCAGTAGTTCCTGAGATTAGCGCGTTCAATCAAACAAACAAACAAACAAACAAACTCTTCAGCTTTATAATATTAGTATAGATTATAGTATAGATATAAGTTATTTCTGCCTGCAGTTATGCCAGCCCTAGAGCCGCCCACATATATTGCGGAGATAAATAAACCTACAATATTTTATTACTACCTATATTCCCGATGGAGTGGGCACGGGTAGACTATAGTAGTACACATGTCTCTGAGCTTACTTTCGTCCCTCCAAATTGAGATTGAAATAAGGAAATCTCTCGTCATCGTGAAATACACAAGCTATAACACTAAACATACACCTAACAGTCACAAACATACATATACCTCTATATTTGTCGATCAAAATAAATAGAAATACCTAATTATACAATTTAAGTTAAGATTAAAAATTTATGAATGTAGAATATCGTTCCGTCGCAACTTCGTTTGGTATAAATGTTAAATTAGGAATCTCGAACAATCGAAGGCAACGTCTAATCACTCCAAGTAAATTAGAAATAACAATGACCTTTAAGCCAAAATCTTATTTTTATAAATTAACATATATTGACTCACGCCTATTTCTGAGTAGGTAGAGACAAAGGATTTTTATTTGTTACAATTCTTGCCTCATTCAGTCTCATTAAATTCGGTCACGCAGGTTTAGGGCACTATTGCCTTGACCTTATGCGAACATTTCTCGTACTTGGTCAAAGGATGTTTGATGCGGTCTTCTAACTCTGCCATTCCCACTCGCCATATGAACAATGAATATACTTTGTCAACCTCCTTTCATACCTTATCTCTACATGACCAAACTACCCTAACGTACGCCTTATATAAAAGAATTAGTACAATACTAATTTGTCCTTCCTTTTATTTTATAGCCCTGCATAGCGAACTCCACTTACAGAAGAATATTCCTTTGAGCATCGCTCATTTTCCTTCACGGAAATGTACGGTGGAAACGTAGCCTACGTGCTAACATGGGGCGAATATTACTGTTATAATATACATAATATTATGTTTGTTTAAATCGCCTATGGTCGCCTACTTGGTCTAGCGGCAGCATGTATGGGCTGTGAATTGAGAGGTCTTGGGTTCGACTCTCAGATCGGGCAAAGCAGATTTCCTAATTTAATTTGCCCGGGACTGGATGCCTCATAAGGGGTTGATATCGGGCAGGCGGCCGATCGTAAAAACTAAGCAAAATTCTCTCTGCAACATGCTTAAAAACATGTATTGCGCCGACGCCACATTTAGGTGCGATAAGGCAGATAGAAAAAAAATATGTTTGTTTATATATGCCCTCCTGCTCCATTCATACACGAGGGCTTTAGGATGCTTTGTTATGAATTCTTTACTTTCACATTAACACTACGTGCAAGCACAGAATACGTTTATAAAAATATAGTAGTATACAAATTCCTACAACATAATTTAGGCATGTTACCTATTAAAGGCCACTTGCAGCTCAGCGATAAATCTATATTTATCCCAAATCATGATTTTAAGATAGAAATGAGCTGTAGCAGTAAGGGGCTATACGTCTCTAAACTTACACGGTCCCAGTCCCATATTTAGCTGTCAGTATATTAGCAATTGTACAAGTGCTCTGCCTGCCGGTATGTAGGTAATTATTGCCGCGCGTGAACACTCATAAAGATAATTTGTTGTAGCGAACCGTTATGAAAAGGAAAAGCAGGAGGGCGGCGTAGTTGATTATGTGCCTCCGGCAAACCAAGCTGCCAGACAAAGTTTTGGGCGGAAAATATTTCATGAAACACCTATTAATATTAGCTCAAAATTCTTAAGACTATATAAAATTCAAGTATATTACCTCTATATTACTGATTGCCTTTAGTCATATTAAGAGCAATATTATAAATTACAAATATGTACGTAATATTGTGGATATTTTTACTTATAAAGAATATTTTTATCCAAGACTTTGTGAATGCACATTCAAATCTGACAATAACTAGGATTTGCAATACAAATCTGGAGTTACTGCGCTCATTCCAGACGTCTAGTTATAAACTTTCTGAATATTTTAAAATTGTAAACCAACTTTAAAGAAGGGGAAGAATAGAGATCCTCTTTCTGTAGAATTTTCTGACACTAAATTAGCAAAAATCTTCACATATACATATTACTGCTGATGTATATAAATATCATATCTGTAACTTTTTTAATGCGGATAAAAAAATAAAATAATACATCGCTCACATGTAAACAGTACACGCCATAGAACGTCATAAGCACCATTAAGACCACTTATAACCTTAAGTACATACATACCTACTCGTACATACATAGACTCATGCCTGAATTTTCCCGAAGGTGCGGGCAAAGATGAACTAGAGAACTAGAAGAACCCACATTTCGCCGTGTTCATTTCCGTCCCAGATGTGATAGAGGGTGAGCACATCGCTATAACGAACACAAATTCTAGACTCCGGACAGATACTATAAAATAAAAATAAAATAAAAATGTTTATTGGTCACGTAGGCACATCAAATGCACTTATGACAGGTCACAACAAGGTCTAGATACATTTATATAATAATAATCATGTTACAACAGTATCAATTTAGAAAACAAGCAGGCAGGTATGGACACAAATCAAGGATGGGGCTTAGTTAAATGGTTGTGATTTGTAGGAAAGGGAACGAACGGGATATGGCATGAATGCTAACAGGGAATTGACGGGAAAATAAAATAGGAAGCTTGTAGGATTTGACTGGAAATGTGAGTAAGGAAAATCACGCCGTGGACTATAAGGCCCTATCCTAGCTAACCTACCAGCCTTTCTCTAGCTACCTACGGATGACGACCCGAAGAAGAAAGACGAAAAGAAACTCCGGGCTTTTTTTTTCATCATCAATTGACTTTCCTTTTTTTTCTCAACTTTACAAGATACAACTCATTTAATTTTTACATTTTATATTTTATACGGATTTATGCATTCTCAAATAGAATCTCATCCAAAACCAAATCCGAGATCTCAGGACGGTAGTCGTACCGCAATACGACTGTGCCACCGTGGCAGTCATAAACATAAGTTACACAACAAAACATTTTTAGAGTTTATAGGACTTCAAACGTACAATTGCGTCTATGCTGTTAACTCTGTTTGATAGGGAGTTTATTCCGTACTCCATAAGACTTTCACTAAAATTAAGGAACATCCTAGGCGTAAGCTCTATTGAACACAAAAATCTTGAAAATTGGTTGATATTTTTTTTCCGGAGACAATCACTAACACAAAAAACATAAGACTAATTGAATTGACGAATACCTCCTCATTATGATGTCGGTAGAAAAATTGTTACATTATATACTACACATACATCTCCCAATATCTGTGGATAATATAACGCGTGCCTTTCGTCTGGTTTGTAAATAATGTAAATAATCTTGTTCTTGTGTTAAATGAGTAAGAGAAGTCAGAAAAGTACCACATCCTCCCTTGTCCTCTGCGTTGTTATTAAACGAAGTTGCCAATTGGGTACTTGACTATAGTATCCGATATCAATGAATTACTGTAGGAACATAGATTTATCATCGAAATAACGTGTGCAATAGGATTTGATTAAAAATACTCCAAGAGTCATTTTATTTTAGTAATTTAAATATTTATCTTTTATCTGTGAGTCACGTGACTGTAAACACGAATTACGATGCATGATGAGAATTACATTACTCATTTTTCTTACATATTCGTTCCACAAGAACCTAAGACCTAATATCCAAAATCATACTGCTTTTTTGGTAATTTTTTTCGTATTTTTGTTTAAAGCTCAACCTAAATAAAACGCGGATGTGATCGACATCTGATCGACGAAATATCTGACCCGTTTTCTTTAAGTTAGATCTCATAAATGTTATTTCCTCAATGTTTTTATGAGCGATTTTGTATCTATGGTAAGGAATAATGACGTCACCCGTATCTACAGTTAACAGATAGCGTTTTGACGGCAAAGTAAGCAAAAATACACAATATTTTTTCCTTTTTTTAACTAAACATATGAAAATAAATTACGAAATATTTTTTACACGTATCTTTGTTTAAAGTTCAACCTAAATACAACGCGGATGTGATTGACGATCGATATCTGATCGACGAAATATCTGACGCGTTTTTTTAAGTTAGAAATCATAAATGTTATTTCCTCAATGTTTTTTTTATAAGTGATTTTGTATCTATGGTAAGGAACAATGACGTCACCCGTATCTACAGTTAACAGATAGCGTTTTGGCAGCAAACTAAATTATACATAATATTTTTTGCTTTTTTTTAACTAAACATAAATTACGAAATATTTTTTAAACCAATATATAACCCTGAATACTTCTAAAAAAATTGTCAAGTACCCAATTCCACCTTTTATTTTTTATTTATCTATTACATTCATTCTTGTTATCGAATTTCGTTGCCTGCCTGCCTGCCACTGATCAACAGTATGTATTAAACGAGTTGCATTGGCAAGTGCAAGATTGGATTATTTATCATTGAACAAAATATAAAAAGAAAAAACGTTGTACGCACCTGGATTGATGGTCGCTTAGATATCCTTGGTCACGATCCCTTACGCGATCCCTGTGAAAGTGACTTAAGTTAAATACATATGGAAAGATCTTTCATTTACTGATTTGTGCAACCAATTGAAAATATAATATGCATAGTCTAAAAAGATACTAGGTGGTTTTTCAAAGTTAGGTTATGTATACAATTTTAATGTATACAATCACTTAATCATATTAATCTCCATCATGTAACGTGATTCATGTTATAAATATTTAAGCAATTCCACAAAATAATATAATACTATCACTAGGATTTCCAAAAGACGATCATCGTGTGTGGATTCTTTCGGGTATTTTAAATAACGTTTATGTTATCTGTGACAAAGTATAAGAATGAATACGAAAATAAGAAATGTATTGTAAAACTTACAATGAAGTAAAACTTTAACAACAAACCTGGTATTATGATCGCTGAGATAGCCTCGCTCGCGATCTCGTTCACGTTCTCTCATTAATTCGTTGCGATCGCTAAAACAAAAGACTATTGTATTATAACTGGAAATCAGCTATGCATGATAACGGTGTCGATGTCTGTCGAAGTTTTTAAACTTAACAGACCGATCCGATCGTGACCAAATTTATATGGGACCACCCTTGAAATAAACTCTATCGAATACAAAAATAATGTTGAAAATTGGTCCACATTTGGCGGAGATATCGCGTAAAATACATAAAAAATACAGACGAATTGAGAACGTCTTTCCTTTTTTCCTAACTTCCTTTTTGGTAGTCGGTCGAAAACGAAAATTATTCGCACGGAAGGAATAATACGCCTCGTCGTCGCCTTGGTTTAGTGGCAGCATATATGGGCTGTGGTACCGGTCCTGTGTTCGATTTCCAGGTCGGGCAAAGCAATTTCCTAATTTAATTTGCCCGGGACAGGATCCCCAGAAGGGGTTGACGTCAGGCAGGCAGCCGATCGTAAACAGTTAGCCAAATCCTTTAACATGCTTGAAACACTGTGTTGCGCCGAACCCTCACTAAGGTGGGATAAGGGCAGGTAGAAAGAAAGGAAAAGATTATACGGCTAGTAATTACCCAGTTGCTTCTGAAGGAGAGTAATATATTTTGAGAGTATATATGAATTTTTGTGGTCACGATTCAGAGATCCTTAAATAGCGACATCTACCGGTATAGAGTGCGAAGGTGTAAGATGCAGGTTCGAATAGTTCAACGGTAGTCCCGTAGTACCTCTGATTTTCAAAATTACTTATGTATAAGAAAGTACCTACTTCTAAATAGCTCTAATCTTGCTGTAACGATTAAAGACAACCTTGTGTAAAAATATATATGAATAGTCTTCTCAATAATTTCGAAGGTATTTGAAGTGAATCAACCTGCGCTATAAGGTTTAGGCCTCCCATTTTGCGTATTAGTATGGCTCTACCACTTTAACGTACTTAATCTTAACTCTACCATTTTGGGAATCCTCTTAGAGCGAGGTATTTTCGAGTTTTACCGGCTAAAAATAACTGCATTTAAATATAAATTTTAAAATATTTACCTATAATAACCATCTCGGTCTGATCTTGCGCTGTGCTGTCGTTCCACTCCAAGTCGGTGTGGCAGCGGCAGGGTCGAAGACCGACTGCCGCCGCCAGAGCATTGCGACCCAGACCCTGGCGCATCATCACGCAACATGTATCTACCATCTATATAATAACATAACATAAGGTCACGCCTGTATCCTCGAAGAGGTAGGCAGAGGCGCGGTAGCGAACTAGTACACCCACATTTCGCCGAGCTCAGTTCCGTCCCAGATGTGATAGGGGACGAACCTATCACCATATCGGGCACAAATTCCAAACTCCGGGCTGATATTGAAAAATCCAATATAATTTTGCCCGACCCGCTGATCGAACCCGAGACCTCAGGACGGTAGTCGTACCGTAATACAACCACGCCACCGAGGCATCTATATATTCCTTTTTTAATTATTTTAAATGCCATTCAAAAGAGAGTTTATCGTCAAACATTATTCAGAAGAACATTATTTATGAGGGCACGACATAATATGATGTTGTTCTATTATAGCAAGATCGGCAGACGAACTGGGTATAATAACAAGATAATAAAAGAAAAAACGCGTTGCAGACCTTAAGAAGAAGGAAGACCTTAAGAAGAGAAAGAACGAAAAGTAGAGATGAAGAGCGAAGAGATTAGGAGGAATTTTGATCAACCAGAAATCTCGAAATATTTCAGCGAGTTTCAGCTGACGTCGGTTTTCTGTGTGAAAATGGTATCGAACCAGTTGAGCCTGCCCATTCCTGCTGCACACATAACTGTCTAGGCGTGCCGGGTGCACCCAAAAATATATGACATGAATTAGTAAATAATACGATTCTATTTCATTCTCACTTCTGTCATACGATAAACTCTCTCCATCTAAGTGGGATATCCACTTTTTAAGACATTGCATAACAATAGAAATATATCTTAGAAATTATAAACTACAAGATAATCTTGCTGAGTTGCAACTACCAAACATCACTGTTTTCTCGATACAATGAAGCAAACATACATGTCGATTGTGGATAATAATATAACATCTAAATTCACTCATGGACTTTAGAGTAACCCAAAGTAAGGCGAAAGAAATCGAATCTTTATTTTATGTTTCTTGCGGTTGGAAAACTGAGTAAGTCATAGTTAATAGTATAACTATTATTACTATCAACTTAATATGTTACTAATAGTTACTCAATAGTTATTATTAATGTAGATAACTATAGATTACATTTAAATTAACAAGCAAGAAAACATTCAAAGAAATGAATACTTTTTAAGTTTTTAAATTATTTTGTATCTCTCTTGTGACATTGTAATCTATGTACGGATAATGTACCCGATGTGCTGATAACACGTGATATTGGAAAAACAACACTTTTGGGATCTCACAATATTATTACCACTTAACTTTCTTTTATTTATTTCATCTGGAGATGTAAAAACAAAAGCCTATCAGAAAAGACGCTATAATTTTCTATTTTCAAATAATTAAAATTTATACCTACTTATGTGGCCAGTCCGTAAAAGAGGATTCATTTAGACTAAATTCGTCTGTACAACTCAAGATAACTTCTGTGCAAGCAATACGTATGCTATTCGTACTAATTCATTTATTATTATTCATATTAATAATATAATTATGTATGTATATTACTTTACGTTATACAAACATACAAATTATTGTGGAATATTAATTAATTACGAACGTTTATTTAATTTCGAGGTATAAAAAAGATAATTATGACAAAGGCGTTAAATGCCGTTCTTATTTCGAACTATTCAGATTTGATATTTATCCAGCGCTTAAAAAGAGGTTTGATTTAGCTTTTTTGGTGTTACTCTAAATGAGTCCATGATTTCTGTAAATAAGCAATATACTAAAAATACTTAATTTATTATTATTCATATAATTATGTATTATGCATTTAGTTATACATACATACAAAATTATTGTGAAATATTGCACAATTCACATTATGTACCTAAATAAAATTATATACCTACTCACTAATAAAATAACTAAGTGAAGTTGGATATTAGGAATCTAATTATGTAACAAAATACATGTATAAAATAAATTCTAAGTTTGTTTTAATCTAAACGTGACACACATTCAGAGCACAAAAAATATACATAATTCAAACTAAAATCAAATTAATTATTTTAAGTGTTTCTCGATTACACATTGCAAAATAAATAAGGAAATGGCCACGATAACACATCCATGTAACTAAAATACTGCCATTGTATCCACAAATGCTTTGACAATATACGCATCACATTAATAAAATAAATTATATTTTCACCTCTTTCCTTTATTGCGGCTTCCTTGAGGTGTCTCAAAGATTGTAGAATGGACTCTTGGGTTGGTCCTCAAAAAAAAACAGGGTTCAAATTAAATTTAAATTAACTTGTTTAGGGATTTCTAGGATCACTTAAAGTTG
The DNA here is from genome assembly GCA_036417725.1 of Clanis bilineata. NCBI lineage: Eukaryota > Metazoa > Arthropoda > Insecta > Lepidoptera > Sphingidae > Clanis > Clanis bilineata. Next base: position 9,090,885 of record CM071158.1, read on the forward strand.
ATAACCTTTTTATATTGCATGCATTATTTTAGTTTCTTTTTTTATATAGTACTAATAATATGTTATGTTACTTACTTCGTCTAGGTGGGTAAGGACTCCGTTGATTCGATGGCGGCATATTGTCATTATATTCTAAGAAAATATAGACAAGGAATTAATACAACTATTTAGGAGTTCCATAACAAAAACGGAGTCTGTAATTTCGTTCTGTAGGATTGTAGTACACAGACCATTGGCACTAATTTATTATGGAAGGTTTATGCTATAGAATAAAATAACATATTATAGTGGTATTTGCAACTTTGGTGTAGTGAAATTCCAAATAAGTGAATCGAAGAGCAAACCTTCACCTGTCTAAAAGATGAAAATTTCTAAAGAGAAGAGAGGAGATAGTTTAACTTTAAAACAAATATCAAACATGGTTGGAATAAAATATAGTGTGAAGTAAGTAATTATTATGAATAAACAGGATTTTTTGGCTACAGGCCATTTTGAGTTCAATGATATCAGAATATATTATCCGATTTCTTCGGACGAGGCCTATGTCCAGCAGTGGTCGTCCTGTCGCTGATGATGATGATGATGATATCAGTTTTTTTTTAACAATAAGTGATCTCCACCGCCCATAGACTCCCAAGACACAAAAATGAAAAAGGAAAGGGAGTGGGGAAATGGGCCACCGGAAATCTCACTCACCGAACGAAACGCGACAGCAAGCTGCTACTTTACTCGGTTTTCTGTGAGACATTGGTATCTAACCGGTCGAGCTGCCCCATTCGTGCTATAGACGTTACTGTCTACAGCGTGGCTCTACCACTCAATAATATGTTTCAATATATCAGAAATAGAAATAGAGAAAAATTTATGATTGCCTAATAATGACTAACACGACTTTTTAAATGTAATTCTTTATAACTTCTTCACCAAGATTTATGTCACAGAAATGTGATTACAAATTACAGTCATCTTACCCAAATCTTCCATACTCTGACTCAAAAGTGCTTCGAACGTATGTAGACTATAACTCTCAGCGTCCATTCCCTTAGCGAGTGTGTTTCGGAGGTGCATTTCATACTCGAGCAAGAGGCGAGACGTGGGCGAGCCGGGCGCCGGCGTTGCACTAGACTGTGACGCCTGACGAGATAGGCAGGGTTTCTGTTAACAAAATAAATATTTCAGAATGCATTTATTGAGATATCTAGAACAGCTATTGGTGATAGAACAAAGACCTGTCAGTTAGTGTTAAACATACACCACCACAGGAACTCTACATTTCTATATAATATAATCATAATAGTCAAACAATATTTGAACAAACCAAGTAAGACGTAGTATACATAAAAGTCTTTGCATAAAACCTCAGATGGAGAAACAGTCAATAAGTAAATCATTTGCACATGCAGTTTTATGACAGTGACAGCCGCCGTAGCGCTGTGGGCGACTGGTCTACTGTGTACCGTAATGGTACGTCTAGACTTGTAGCATTTCACCAAACAAAGCTCCGTAACTGTAGCAACGACGCGTCTCTGCTATGATACTGTGGACGTAATTTGTTACGCGAACATTTCACCTACGATACTATCCACCCAAAACTCCCGAAGAGCCGTAGTAAGCTACAAGTGTCGACGGTGATCTCTACTCTGTTACGAATCCGAGTAGGTGTTTTTTCAAAAGATTTCGCTTTGCTGCTGCTACGACCTGTAGCACACCTGTAGCAAAAAGTCGTCCGTACTACATATAGCGGCTCGCGTCGCTGACGTGATGGATTGTGTTGTAACACTTGTAACACCCGGGATGTTGCCCAGTATTTTACTCAGAGATTTTACACCCAGAGACTGAATAATAGGTTTTATGGATACCAGTATACAAGGATGCATCGAACTGTCGTTGTCGAATCCTGTAAATCATGACCATAGTCGTATAAAAAGAAATTCGCTATATTTGAAAAGCGCTTTAAAAAAGTTTCCATTGATATAGTACCCACAAAAATTCATGGTGATATTTAAAGAAAACTGCAACGTTAAAACACCAACTACAGTGCGTTTTCGTACGTGTTTTTCGTTTTTTGTTTGCGTTTAATCGCAGTGCATGACGAGCTTACATTTTTATTTACCTCTAATTCACCGTGCTCAGATAGAGCACGAGTGCAGCTACGGCATCCGTCCATATTGAGCGTAGCTAGCTCGGGGTGCTCCGTCACAGCTCGGGTCGTAGCAATGCTACAAATCTAGAGCCACCTTAAGACTGCGGTTCGATCCCCGAACAGAGAAATGTTTGTTTGAAAAATATTTGTTTCGGGTCTGGGTGTTGTGACTTGTGAGTCAAAAATCAAAAATCTCTAATCGTAATTTAGGAAACTAAACGAGTACGTCTGTCGCAGATGTCTGGACCAAATCGTACAACGGGTGCGTCCCCATAGACAGCCCAAAAAGCGCTGCCTGGATGTTTTGAAGGAAGTTATGAAAGCTAATGGGCGCGCTGTGGAGGATGCTCAAGACCGGGTGAAGCGTTTAAGTAGGAAGGCAGACCCTAGGATTTGGCCAGGATAGCGCCCGGCAGAAAGAAAAAAGTGTTCATACCCCGTGGTGATGTCTTCCGTCACGTCGCTGACAAGGCTCCTGGTCCGAGTTGCCGTTAGAAGACGATGGCGTGGTTGCATAGCACTGATTGTCGAACATTACATTGTCAGAGGGAGGCGAGAGGTCACGCTCACCGCCGCCCAGCTCCAGGTACAGACCTCGGCCTGGGTACCCGCTGGGTGCTGCGCCGACTCCAACACCACGCCTATATTCAAATAACAGCAGTTTTAACGAGGACATCAGGAGGCCTAGTACGAATTTTGTGTTTTACCAGTTTATTCCGTTTAAAACAAAAATTCCTATCGTCGTTTTCGAAAAGTGTTAAAATTCATAACTATATCTTACTAGGGTTAATAAATTAATATTCAATAAATAAACCTCATAATAAATTAACCTCAGGATGACTGCCTCGGTGACGTGGTTGTATTTCAGTACGACTACTGTCTTGAGGTCTCGGGTTCGATCCCCGGATCGGGCAAAGTGATATTGGATTTTTCCATATCAGCCCGGAGTCTGGAATTTGTGCCCGATATGTCGATAGGCTCGCCCCCTATCACATCTGGGACGGAACTAAGCTCGGCGAAATGTGGGTGTACTAGTTGGCTAGTGCACCTCTGCCTACCCCTTCGGGGAAAACAGGCGTGAGCTTATGTTATGTGTGTGTAGTAAAATTTCTTTAAATCAGCATGTGTACCTCTGCGAGCTCTGTCGACTGTTGTTATTGACGACGTGTGAATAGTGTCCATGATGGACATGCTGCTGGTGACGGTGGCCATGGGAACCGCACGTGGGCGGACACGGGCCCGCGCCTCCGTACCGCCGCCGGCCCATCTCCGGTGACGTCACAGGACTCTCCGTTGAAGGCATTGGTTTTAGCATGCGTTTTAGAGTACTCGAATCTGATGTACAAAATCAGACAACATTAATATAACGCAAAAACGATGTGAAGGGTGCTCTATAAACGAATAATTTATATACTATTATTAGCTAGCATTTAATCCACACTAATGTTTATTAAAAATCAGAAAGTATTGTTTATTATGTTATGTTATTTTACGTGACAACGGCAGAACAAATAGATTTTAGCTAGGGATGTAAAAGCTGTAAAATGTTACCCATATTCATATCCTCAGTGCTCTTAGATTTAGTGCGCCTCGATCCCGATGTATTGTTATTGATAACATTGTGATGGTGTACCGAGTGGCGGTCTGATTCACGAGACTGGAACACAATAAAATCTAATTTAATTCAAAATTAATATTATAAGGTGGCGTGGTTGTATTTCGGTACGACTACCATCCCGAGGTCTCGGGTTCGATCCCCGGGATATTGGATTTTTCTATATCAGCCCGGATTCTGGAATTTGTGCCCGATATCGTGATAGGTCGTCCCCTATCACATCTGGGACGGAACTAAGCTCGGCGAAATGTGGGTTTACTAGTTTGCTAGTGCGCCTGTGCCTACCCCTGCGGGGATACAGGCGTGAGCTTATGTTATATATAAGATTATCGTGGATTGTATTGCGTAGCATGACGATTATTAGCTAGGAATAGAGTTATAAACTACATAACTTATTCGACCTGATTGCAGAATGAAATATAATAGCGTGACTCTAAAATCGTGGGTACATCAGTCAACCTTATAAAAACGGCGATAGTCTAAAAATCGCCAAAATTGCGGAAAACATACACAGGGGTGTTTCTACTAGATGTATAGGTTGAAATAAAACTATTTTTACGGATTCTATCACGATTTGGTTTTTAATTTTTATTCCCAACGAATCCGTAAAAATAGTTTTATTTCAATGTATAACATTCGCGTAAACTTAAGAAATCAGTAGATTTATAGGTTTTTTACTTCAGGCTTAGAACCTATTTTTAAATAAGATCAACAATTTCGTAATATTACCGATTCATTTCCATCTCCGTAGTCCACGCTTTTGTTCATATGCTGTAGGTGTTCCTTGTTGGATCGAGTAGAAGTTGCGGATGATTTAGACGAGGTGAGGGTGCCGCCCGCTTGCACGCCTTCAGATTTAAGATCTTGTCCGTGTTGAGATGACGAACCACCGCCAACGCCACCCTGTTGCTCATCCGACGTCTGGAATTTAATGGGTTATAATTTTTGAAACTAAAATATTTTTTTATGTTTTCAACTAGCTTCAAAATGTTCTTAACTTGTTTTTTTTAATGTATATTACGCAGTATCTCAGCATATCTAGATCAATTTTGATGATTGCTACTGTATTCGATAGAGTTTACATAATCAGTCGTTCACATGATTTAGATCGTACCTATGCGAGAAAATTGTAAAGATAACGCGAAAGTTTAACTTCAAATTTTTAAGTCGATTGTTTTACGTTAAGTTAGACTAAGTTATTCCAGCTACGTCATTGTAACTTCACGGTAAGAAGTTCCGAGAAAATATCGACGCTCAGCAGGTAAGCGCGATGAAGAGATTGCGAGACACCTTGCATATTCAAATTAGAATATTTATCCCACAAGTAGGGTTACGGTTACTATGAGTTCTACACGTTTTGAATCTACTGATTCTTCGGAATAGTCTACAGGTCTGAGAACCAAGAAGCTCAGCCGTAGATCTCAGTATGTAGTCGTAGCCTCTTGGGTGTTCTCGGAGGTCCTCACCATGAGTCTGACTGGACCCAGTATAAGGTGTAATCACCAACTTATAGAAAGTATAGCGACAAAAAATAAAATAAATATAATAATTACATTAGTTCCATGTGTACCGACGGAGGCAGTGACCGTCTTCGGTGCAGTCGAAGTGTTTGTAGTCATAGTTGAAGTCTCCTGAGACTTCGGCGGGCGTGTTGGAGCTTGAGTGTCTGCTTGACGAGCCGCCGCTACAAAAAATAATAATTATAGAATATTTCGAAACCTACGCGGCTAGCATGCGTGTCACGATATTTATCGATAACCGACTGGAGAGAAGTTGTCTACGATATTTTATGAAAGTAAATGATGACGTATGTTTGGGTCCGTAGACAAATAGGGAAAACCGGTTATAACAGGACAAAAAGCGTAAACAATATTTCCTCGTGGCGCGCATGTTAGGCAGGCTAGATTAATATTGTCACTGATTACCACCTTCAACAATGATACCATCTCAAAAATTGGACATAGGCATGACACCAGAATAGAAAGTTACATATCTGATTAGCAAGGTCAGTGGAAAGTTATTGATTGATTGTTGCATTAAGGCAAAAGCGTAATATAAACAGCATCCTTTTAACATAATATACTAAAGGTCAAGCATGCCGTGCTATGTTATAATTCACAATAAATGACTTTTATTTTTAATGTTATTCTTGTTAATGATCATTTATTTGTATTGTTAAAGTGATGACAGTAATGCAATGCCACTCAAAGCTTTGCTATTCAAAGAATGAGTAGTCTTGCTGCAGTTCATGAATAGCATTGCTTTACATTAGACGAGTGGCTTGCTCGTTTCGTCATTGGATTGCAATAAATTTGAATTGAATTAAAAAGCATAACAAATTTACAAATACTGATCTGCAAGTAGTTTAGCAATTTCGGACTACACTATGTGTCTAATTGATCGCAAATTCCAATATGTATTACGTTTTGGTGGCGGCTGATGCGCCGGCTGGGAGTTGGTGACATTGTCGTAGAGAGATGTAGAAGAAGTGGCAGCGACCACTTTGTCGGAGCGTCCTGCTGTTCCTGACGCCGCAGCGCCCGCCTCCGTCTCTATAGCTCTCGTCGTAGTCCGAGGTAGAGTCGATGATCCTATTTATAAATGGTTTTATTCAACTAAAGACAGATTTTTCCATTTATCTAAGTGTGCAGCCAATGACGAATGAACCAATAAAATCATGTTATTTGTCGCGGTGTGTACAGCTTGGCAAAAAAGAGTATGGATTTAATGACAGCACTTAATTTAATATAGCCACCCGATATACTACGACGTAAAATGTTTTATTTTTATTTATTATTAAAATAATGGGCTTTTTGGAAGTGATTTTCAATTTCCAGCTGAAAATTATTTGAAGAATAAAATAATAAGTGAGATAAAAAATATTATTGTTTTAGTTCCAATTTTCACCGCGTCATACTCTTTTTGTCAAGCAGTATACATATATGTTAATTTCACAGTCATTTCTAAATATCTGCACACTCGAATTTAAGATAGTTAATGTAAATCATAGCTCCACCATGAGGTTTTTCGGCGTTTCTCATTACTCGCTATAAATCCTGATAAGTAGTTATAATTGCCAATATTATCACCGGACCTCTGAATTTGAAATTATGTATACGTAATATCATTTAGACTTGCACGAAATATTGTTGTCAACAAACTACTACCAGATCATCTGTATTTATATTCTAAATGTCATTTCGATATTCTAATCAATACTCACGATAACGAGGATCTTGAGCTCTCAGACGAGCGTATTGTTCTTGGGTCATGCACGTGCATTGCGGCTCGCGGCCATACGTCAAACTGTACACATAATATTAATTATTATCTATATATATTATGATTTAAATCAGTCTTTTCGTATTCTTCCACCTGCCCCTTTGCTACACCAATGTGAAGTCTAGTCGACGCAACACCCTATTTCAAGGTTGCAAAAAGGATTCGGCTTTTTTTTAAACTGACTTGCCTGCTTGACGTCAACCTTCTCTGGGTACTTTAGTTCCGAGAGAACCATGATCATAATACACTTTGCCTGACCTGGGATTTGAATTCACGACCTTCCTGTCCACAACTCATTTAATAGTATTCCATTAAGTCAATCTGGCAAAAGGGAAAATTATTATCACCCATATGATCTGATTTTATTCATTACTTTGGATTAATATAGCATTAAGAAAGTAACAACGTGGAATGCCACGTTGTTACTTCTTAATGATGATACTCATAATAAATAAATAACACCCAATAGTCACATACATAGTTCTGACCCCACACTAAGATCTAGTCTTTGTGTCGCGGATATCATGAACTACGAGAGACTTTCAGTCTCACAACACCCAGACCCGAAACAAATGTCTGTAGGCCATACAAACATTTGTCTCGGTGCGGGGATCGAACCCGCGGCCTCTCGCTTCACAGCCGGCTACTCGCCCGCTGCGCCACGGAAGCAGATATTATGTCGTCTATCATCACGAATTATTCATATATAATTTACCTATTTATAAGTTACTTTAAAACAGGTTTAGATACTGGAAATAATTTTATGGTTGAATACCTTGATCGATTAGGGCTGGCAGGCGTTGATAGCGGTTTCCTTTTGCCTTTGAATTTTTGCTTGTTCCCAGGTGGCTCCAATTTGAGGCTATAGCTCGAAGACGCCTTACGAGAGAACTTGAATGATGGTGACTAAATAAAATCAAATTAATATCATCATCAGCCATAGGACGTCCACTACTGAACATAGGGCTTCCCCAAAGATTAGCCCGGGACGTCCACCTACAAGGTGGACCGACGACCTGATAAAGGTCGCAGGAAGTCGCTGGATGCAGACCGCTTTCAAATTAATATACTTCATTTTAATAACCTTAATTGTAGTGATGAGAATATAAATAATACAAAATGTATTTCAATATTAGTCAAAGCCGCTATATAGCTATATATTAAAATGCAAGGTGTTCCAAAAGTATTCCAATTTGATTTGTTCCCTGCATGAACGTAATCATTGCATATTAGAGAAGCACCGTATAGGTACATAACGTGTCAAAACACGGATACAGATGTTTGATGAATGGGGTTCAATACTGAACAAAACCCAGCCGGTCATAGTCATCAAAGACCGCAGAAAAAGTTGAGAACGAGTCAGTTCACGTGTTTGCTGACTTCGAATTATTAACTGACTTTAAAAGAAGGAGATTGTCAATTTGTGGGTATTTTTATGTATACTACGCAACGTATCTGGCTAATGTGGATCGATTTTGAAAATTCTTTTTGTGAGGCCAAGAGTGGACCCTTATATAATTAGTGAACATATAATGAAGGTTTTGAAGTTGGTTTTGAAGTCTTACGTTGTAATTATATATGTATTGGTACAATTTGGTTTATTGAGTGATTATTACTTGTAATATTAAAATAAAATACGAAATGGACTTACGCAACACTCTCTGAATTGTTTGGCATCGATTGGAGATGTAAAGTTCAAGCCCCAAGTGTCGTTCGTCATCGGATCCTTCCAGTATACGAAGCATTCTGACGCTTGTCCGATACGCGTCCCTACAAATAAATATAAAAATATACAAATCGATATAATTCAACGATCCAACAATAAGATGAGTAACATTAGACAATGGGACTGCGTCTGGAAATATCGGCCAATTACTCGTATTAGTATCCACTGTAAATTTAAAACTAGGTTACAGCGGCGCCAAGGTAATATATATTTTTACTTTAATTATCATTTACAAGAGCTTTTCCAGTTTCAGGGAATGTTGCAATAATAATGAAGCCAATAATCCCTTGATAACTGGACATTTACAAGATCCCATATCCATCTCACCTGGTTGAAGTAGTCTCACGTCAAGGATCTTGTCGACTTGGGAGTTGTACGCAGTGATATGGAACACGCACTCAGGAGAGTCCTGAATGCAGGTGATGTTCACGGGCACGAGATCTTCGGAAACTTGTTGCCATTTGACGGTGCCGGCGCCGCTCGCTGATACGTGGAATACTTCTGCCCAAAGTCTGGAAATACCAAAAAAACTCAATTTCAAAAGCTATTCTAGCTAGCTCTGCTAGCTAATTAACCGTGTCTCGTATTATAAAAAAAACAATGCTGTTCATCATTTTCTAATATGGGTCAGATGAATGAATCACTATGTCTTAATCTCAGTAAAAATATGATGTGCTGTTGAAATGAATGTATATTTCAACTGTGTTCTATCACGAAATGTAAATCATAATAGAAGCATAATAGGTTGCAAAACATCGTAAAAATGTTGTTTTATAGTTCAAGAGCTAAACGGCAAAAACTAAATTTTATAACTAAAATCTAAAATATTATAGCTGAAACGTTTTTCTAAAGATTTTGTCATAAGTTGTCTAGTGTTTAGTGTGTGATTCTAAAAGAAGCGATTATAATACACATAGTGCAATAAACCAGCGCCTAACACCTACCTAAATCAAAGAAGTTCAGAATCGCATTGCATGAAAAAGTTTCTATTTTTATCTCATTCTCAATATTACTCTGTTATCGGGTCTTAATCAAATATGTAATATATAACCCTATCAAACACATGAAAAATCATGAAAACGTATCGGTACTCCGTATTTCCATATCGAGTAAATACCTACTTTAAAATACATGGAATTGAAAATTGTTTAAAAAGTAGGGTAAGAAAGAAACAAATTCAATTAATCTTGTATTTGACTACTTACACAATTTGTATAACATTATATCCAGCTACATGAAACAGCTGGATAAAAATAACAGCAATATAATTTTTATAGCTTTATAACATATCTATGAAACGCTATTTATGTGTGTTTGGTACGATGTTTTTCGTTTATTATCAGTTTATTACTAGTCATATAAATATTATATTATTATCTTTTCAATAAAGCTAATAGATGAGCACACAGATGTATGCTTGGACTTACGTCTTAAAATCCACTCTACATCTGTGAGTTGGCATATTATATTTGTTGTCAAAGTGTTTTCTACCATGCTTATGTAATTATTTTACGTTTCGGAATAGAGAGGATAAATATTTTCAATAATTATACAATGTGGTTTTGAATATGTTCAATTACAATGGCGCTGATGACATTTGGTTAATATTTCATACAATTTTCATAGACGCGCATCGAGCTCGAATTCATTTACGATTGTCAGAAATGTTCCTGCTCGGGTCGCTGTTCGAACATCGAGTTTTACCAAGAAACACAAAATCCGATATGGACAGGTATGTGCAAGTGATAATATTTTACCTCAATAAGTGTCCGTCGCGGCGGCGCGAGTTCTGCCACGGGCTGTCTTCATAGCGGTACGCCTTGCGCAGTATGGGCGCGCAGGAACAAGACGACAATTTGTTGCCCATCCCGCGCGAGCCGCACTCGGCGCACTGCACTATGCTGCCTGGAAGTCAAAAATCTCACAATATTAACTACGTAACATCTTCATCACAAATTATTTCTTCATAAATAAGAACACAAAACAAACCCTTCAACATCAACCTTACCAATTTGATTTATCACACATTTAACAAATTCTAATCTAACGTAATGCATTTAACAACCTTTAGTAATCAGTCTATCTAATGAGGTGCCCTCCTACGCTCGCATCTCAGAGTGTATCATTAACTTTAGTTAAAAGTTCACTTCTATCTACATTCCACACTACGATAAGGATCAATAAACACTCTCTAGTGATACAATGTTTGTGGTCTAAACTCTAACTGCGGTATGTGATCTAAGAATGAGGCATGAAATCATGACGATTCAACCCACTATAGGCCTTATAAGTAATATCCTTTTAAATATCTCCAACTTACCAAATTGATCAACATTAATGTCGTCAATTTCATCTTTTACATTTATAGAACCATGAAATGAATTAATTTTGCCACTAGGTTAGCTAATTCGACTATAAAATCATTTTCTATGTTTTTAGTTTTTTGTTAATAATAATTTTAGAAATACCAATTACTTCATGCATATATTACCTACCATATTACCATTATACCTATATATAGCTATTTTTTCACAAAGATAATAAAATGATAAATTTCATAACGAGCTTTTCTTTTCAAATTATTTAATATCCTCATGAATTTTAATTATAAAATTATATAAAATATTATTTTATAATTTGTATATGGCCCAGTCGCTCATATTATATTTATTATCAAGTAATATACACTTGTTTATAAGAGTAAATAAATCATCTTGAGTTGTACCGCTCTACGTATATGTAGGTACATTATGCAGGTGTCCGGTTACATGTTCACACGAGTTTATAAACATACTAGTTCCACCTTGCCTCATTGCTGTTTATGCATTATAAATTAGTAATGAGGTATAAATACATGTCGGTTTAAAAATCTGATAACTATACACCTACAGACATTTCAAAATCCAATTTTATGGTTATAAAACATATTATAAAAAAAATTAAAAGAGTCTTTCAAGCAGCTTAATTAAAAAAATAATACTTATCAGTTCAATTAAATATTTGTGATTAAGCAGTTCAAAGCATTCAACGACTAAGATCATTTTAATTATTTAAAATATATCAATATTTATGAATGCAACAGATGTTCAAATTGAAGTTTGCAAATGCACAAGTAAATAAAATGTATGTGTAAAGTGAAAGGCATACAGTACCCGCAGTCCCGTGATGTCACCAGGTGCCATCGGAGCGCGAGAGCGAGTGTCCGCGGTTGAGGCTCTGCGACCGCTGCGTGCCGTGTCTGTACGGGTGCTTCACAACGCCATGCTGCCGCCCATAAACCACCACATATTGCATCTCTTACATATCAAATATTATTTTATATTTATTTTCATTCAATAACACAACAAATCATGTCAGATGACTTTATTTATGTACCACGTGAGCATGCTGAAGATAGCTAGTTTTTATAGTTATCCAATGAGAATATGTTTAGTTTACAATCAAACAGCGTTCAAAGCGGAATACATGCATGCGTTGGAAGTCACACAGCACTGCATGACGACATGTTGCCATGACATATTTGCAGGATCACTTAGCTAAGAGGCGTAACATCAATTTGAAGATCATGTGTAGGTAAGTAATATTTCAACACGTTTAAGCTGCAATAAGATTTTAAATCAAAAGCATTATTTCATGTAAATATTTATATGTATACAATTATTTGGTTTAAATGTTAGAAAGAATAGACATTTTTGTTTTATTTATTTACTGGTATTTCAATTGTGCTATTTTTTTACATTCATAGCAATCCAATGATTCGTTGTATAATAGGCATTTTGTGTTTATAAGGAAAGCAATAAATATTAACAACGTATTAATTCAAATTAAAATTTATAATTAGCTAGAATATAAGCACGATAATTTGACCCTCTCTTTCCCACGACTTGTCACAGACCTCCTCTGTTTAATTTTACGACTGTTTATAATCTATAATTAAAATTACTTAATCTGTATTGTTGTTGTGATTACATTCAACATGTTGCTTGCTTGTTTTTTCCAAACATTACCTACATGATTAGTATCCCAAAGTACATTTTAATGTATCGTCAATTTAACAAAATGGTAATTTTCTATAAGACAGCATAAATGGACCATTTGTATTTACTGATAAAATACCTCGAATACTTAATTTTAATATACATAGGTAACTTTACTTTAATTTCGAATCTTTGAAATAATGTTGAATGCTTTGCCAAATTAGCTAGAAAAATATTTTGTAGCCGACCCTTTATTTTTTATATTTGATAATAATGAAAATGATATAGGTATGTTTATTATGAATGGCATAGTGCTTTTAGGTGTGTCCTATCACACACACCATATATTTCTGATTTGAATTGATAGACGATTTTAAATATATCGATTTGGTGGACAACTTCTTTAGTGTAATATTTAATTGTAAAGAGCAGATTCAAATTACGTTTATATGCTTTTAGTATAATCAAAATACTGTGATGGCTCGGTTAAAAATAAAGTAATTTAACAGCATATTTATTTCAATGTACAGTAGATTAAATTAAAAAATTGATTGTTTTATTATATAGGCAATTTTAAAGGTTTTAATATAATATTACCCATTAAAAACTCAAATGATCCCGTGACATTTTCAACATATTGATTTTATCCGATAGAAGAGTGACACATAAGTGAAAGCAACATGTTAGTTACGTGTAAAGACGAAGGTATATTTAGCTGAACCATTAAGCAACACTGATGTATGTGCCATCTATGGAAAAACAAGTAGGTGGTGAATAAGGAGACTTGATATATTACTTTCCAGACGTCATTTCTTTACCGGGTATAAATAAATATTAGATAATCCAACATAAAAGTTTAATAATAATATATGTGTGCTCAAAAGAATCACTTATAATAGAAAAAGTAAGATATGTACCTAATTTAATGTAATTAGGATATACGATTAGTTTGAACCAAAATAACGATATATTCCACGAAATAGTAATTAAAATTCTAGCGCCGCATTTCGATCTGAACGATGGGTGGTGCCTTCAATCATACTAGATTAGTCTAACTGTATGTGGGTCAGCTCACTTTGGCTTCATATTTAAAACTGTCTACGTATTCACACCTACATTTCAATTTAATCTAATATAACAGTCGCGAATAATTTTGCCACCAGCTCCCGTGAATAATCAGGATTTATGCTTCAGATTAATTTACTTGTAGCCAATCTTTCATACGTATAATAAATAAGCTCCTACTTTTGATCGACCCTCCTAACGTCTAGCATTTACGCTACGACTATTTTTGAAATTAGTGTAGTTGTTGAAAATTAATAATACGTTATACGCAAGGATGACGTAAACGGTTTTATGATAAGACGCACCAAACCTGTATACTTTGAATTTCACGCAAGATTTTTATATCTTATACACTAAATCAATTACATATTTACTTTATTCACCTCAATTCATAAAGCGTAGAGGATGTAAAATGATTATATTGTTAATTTTAAGTAATACGCCCGTCGAAGATACGCAGTGATTATTGTAGCAGGAGTATGTGTATTAACCTAAACCAAACGATCGATTAAGACCAATTAAAAGTATTTTAAATCTTGACATTTAATTAATTCGGATATTTTAAATAGGACGTGTGAACATGCAGACAACATTATTCTCAAAACACTTACTGTGCATATTGTTTTATATTGGATCCACGTAATTTATGTTAGTCATTATTTATTCACGTAAAATGTCCAGACATTCACGGGGATAAGGGATTGCAAACACTCCATGTGCAAATTAATTTAAATTGTTACGAACCTCGAAATTGTTCCAATTTTGCGCAGAAAATTTAGCAGCCTCCACGCTTTCTTTAGCACCCATGTTTACGGAGTTGTGAAATCACTCGAATGAAGTATGATTATTCGATTTCGAATGTAATGCTTTGAGCTCGTGACGCTAATGTGCACTACGACCTGTCTCTCTGTCGAGAGTCGATTTTAATAAGCGTTTAAATACCTCTATCTTCGGTCGTTCTCAAAGTTAAAAATTCACAGCGTTGAATAGTAAATGAGGGGTGGTGTATGTTGCAGCGAGTATGAGCAAGCGAGCTAGCGCACGAGGGCGCGCGGCGCGGTGGCGCGGCGGCGCGGCGGCGCGGATGCAGGAGCGGCGCGACACGGGCCGCGTCGCGCGTGTAAACACCGCCAGCTGCTGGCCACTGCGGCGCAGCTCCGGGCCTCTCCTGCTGCCACTGACGCTCGCACCGTCGCACCGTCGTACCACACGCGCCTCTACACTCCACTCGCCACACAACTCCACCGTGCGAGCTCTATGTCGCCCACCGGTCACCGTCTGCACTCTCCACTCCCTCGTTATGTTTAAAATTGCGCAGGATGTAATCTGCGGAGTTACAGTTTACCGAGCGGCGCGGCTGGGCGACACCGGCAGCTCCTCTAAACGTCAGAGTAGACTGGGAATCAAGCGTGCGTGGCGGCGCTGTGTGCGCACAGTCGCGCCGGCCGCCGCCGCGCACCGGCCGCCCGCCGAAAGCCGAGACGCAGCGACGCCCAAACCTACTGAAAGACGCGATGGCCAGCGCCCTCGATTTCTCAGAGATATGTCCTCTGCGACGTATACCTGCACCTTGGCTTTCGTCTTCTCTAATATCAATAAGTAAAAGATAAGGTTCCTGAAGTTCAGCATGTAAAATTCAATACATGATTCGTATTACTAATATCTACGGAGATTAAGGAGATCATCAATGGACGTTGGGAGCGGTGCGGTGCGGCGTGGAGCGGGAGCTGCGCGCGCAATCTCTCCGAGACAACATTCGATTTTGGTACATGACTGTTAGATGCTTACTGTGGCTCACGGAGGGTTTAATAGTTCATTCTAGACCATGACGGAGAATGCCACAATACCTCTATAATATTAACTTGTCAGACCCTAGGCCTGCCGGCCTGGCTGGCATACACCTAGCAAATAATATTTTGTAAAATAAAACTACGAATCCCAATTTAAAATATCTGTGCTTATATTGATTCACCAAACCCGAGACTATTGTAGAGGTATAGTTTCTGTCTTACTTATTACGTATAATGATGAGAATGAAGGAAAATATTTGTCGATATAATTAAAATATATCATAGCCAATCTATTCACGATGATATCACAGAAATATACATAATCAATATATTGAAATTGCCTTGTCAAGAAAATTGCAACTACCAATGTAGGTATTACAAAATAATAATATACAGTAGCAATTACAGTTCATCAATATAATTAAGTATAGAAGTTAATTTTCTGTAATTTTAACCTTGGTGCGATGTAACCTTGACATTGCCAGAATCATCGCAAATGCGTGGAAGCCATTTACTGTAAAAAGAAGAACAAAAATAATTAAGTAAAACAAAAAAATCTTGATTCACCGTATCAAGTAAGTAAATAATAATTTGAAGCAGCAGAAGGAAGTAAATAAATAAATAAATACACCCAACAGTCACACACCTAGTCCTGACCCACACTAGGTATAACCTGTATCTTGGGTGTCAGAGACTATGAGAGACTTTCGGTCTCACAACACCCAGACTTGAAACAAATATCTGTGGGCCACACAAACATTTGTCTCAATGCGGGAATGGAACCCGCGGCCTCTCGCTTTACAACCGGCTACTCGCCCGCTGCACCACGGAGGCTGTCTATGTGAGATGTCAGTAGGTAATTGTCTGCTATGCCATCGCATCGCTCGCTGCCATACATGTAGTGTACGTATCCTAACCCTACATACGTAGGTACGTATGTAGAGGTATACAGTAAACTATTCACTTAGAATAGGACAAACACGGAGTATATGTTACTAAACAGAAAACTTCAAATCAGCTTGTGCAGCCATCTCTTTGTAATTTTAGGTTTATGTTTGATTAATTATACGTAGTAGATTATCTATGCATAATTAGTTAGCATGCTGGGCGACTACACGAGTAGCATTTTCACGGAAGGAATATGTTCTTTAAAATACGTTTACCGACTAAGGGCGACTTGTAGCACTTAGATTTATCCCAAATCTAGGAGTGGGCTGCAGGATAAATCGAGTTTAGGACTAACTCTAGATTGGTAATAGTGCTGCAAGTCGACGTGAGTTCTTTCCACCTACTCTTATCGCGATGTGGGGTCGTCACAACACAATTTATCAAGCGTGTTGCATCTGGCTTAGATTTTACGACCGGCTGCCTGTGTGAAGTCAATCCCCGTATGAGGGATCCAGTTCCGGGTAAATGGTATTAGAAAAACACCCTGCCCGACCTGGGAATCGAACCCACGACCTCCGGGCTCACAGTTCATTATATACGCTGCCAGTGGATCAAGAAGGCGACAGAATAGATTATAGAGGTAATATAACGAACCGACTTCAAAACTTATCCAATCGTGACTACATTTATATGGGACCACCCTTGAAATAAGCTTAGATAAGCTTAACACAACACCCTTGAAATAAGTTCTAGCGAATACAAAAAGAATCTTAAAAATAGGTCCACATTTGACGGAGATGTCAAGTAACATACATAAAAAATGACAGACGAATGGAGAATCTTCTCCTTTTTAGAAGTCGTTCAAAACTGACATGTTTTACAAAAGGTTCGAAATCCTTAAAATAAAATTGAACTAAGAGACCTATTTTCAGGGTTCCTGAGTCAAGTGGCATAAAACGGATCCCTTATAATTTTCCACCGACTTCCAAAAAGGAGTAGGTCCTCAATTCGTCTGTATTTTTATTTGTTTTTTTTTATGTATATTACGCGATATCTCCGCCAAATGTGGACCGATTTTCAAATTTGTATTCGCTAGGACTTATTTCAAAGGTGGTCCCATATAACTTTGATCACGATCGGACTTGAAGTCGGTCTGTTAAGTTATTAAACTTGGGATTATGTCATGTCTGTCTGTTCGTCCGCATGTCATCGCCATTTTATACTCGGAAACTATTGACGTTAGTTACCCGAATGACTTTTACGAGGTAGGTTTATCCAATGAACAGCATTGACCATATGACAACCATCAAAATTTTACTCAAGTTGGAAAAATATTTTTAGGGGGGTATCTCTCCATACAGTAATGAAGAGTTGAAAATTATTTTTTTATCGAAAAGATACTATACATTCATTCCATCCCAGAGGGGGGGCGAGTCTATCGTCATATGAGGCACAAATTCCAGATTCCAGGCTAATACTGAAAAATCCAATATCACTGACCGACCCGGGATCGAACCCGAGATCTCAGGACGATAGTCTTATCGCGAACGCAATACCACTCCGCCACTGGGGTAGTTTAAATGTAATTTGATTTTCTCGGGACTTGGGAGGTTTCAACCTCCCGATGGGGTTTATTTCAGGCAGGCAGCCGGTCGTAAAAACTAAGCCGAATCGTTTCTGTAACATGCTTGAGAAAGGTTTGTCGCCCCGACCCCACTTTGTGGGATAAAGATAGGTTGAAAGAAAAAAGACTGCCTCGGTGTGTGGTGGTATTTCTGTACGACTACGGTTCTGAGGTCTCGGGTTCGATCCCCGGGTCGGGCAGTGATATTGGATTTTTCCATATCAGCCCGGAGTCTGGAATTTGTGCCCGATATGGCGATAGGCTCGCCCCCTATCACATCTGGGACTGAACTAAGCTCGGCGAAATGTGGGTGTTCTACTTCGCTAGTGCGCCTCTGCCTACCCCTTCGCGGATACGGGCGTGAGCTTATGTTATGTTATGAAAGAAAAATGGCTCCCGAACTATAAATACTATTTTTACGAATTCTATCACGATTTGGTTTTAATTTTTTTTTTATTTTCCTTGTGGTCACAGGTTGGACCAACCCGTCTTCGAAACGTCGAGAATAAAAATCAAAACCAAATCTTGATAGAATCCGTAAAATAGTTTTATTTCAATGTATAGCATTCGCGTAAACTTAAGAAATCAGTCTATAAATAGTACTAAACCAATAATGCATTTGGAGAAAAGCATAAAAAAATTTGCAAGCCTAATCTTCTGGCATAACTTGTATACTCTTATCCTCATATTAATAATTAAGTAAAGCAAAAATAATGGTTTTTCCTTAATAATTAAACAAATATTCGATACTAGCTTTTGCCCGCGGCTTCGCACGCGTATTTTGTTGGGCCAACGGTAAAGGTTTTGATTTATCGATCCGCCATGTCGTTTTAATCTAAATATTCTACAACGGGGCGACCCAGATATCGATTTTGAAGTCAATTGTCCCAAAAACAAAAAAAACAAAACGACGGTCTTTTTTGTCAGTTTTGACACCTGTTCCGTCGTTATGTGTTATGTGGTGACCAGATATCGATTTTGAAGTCAATCGGCCCAAAAACAAATGGCGGCCAATTTTGTCAGTTTTTACATCGGTTCCGTCGTTTGGAACCACGGGGCGACTCAGATATCGATTTTGAAGTCAATCGGCCCAGAAACAAAAGAAAAACAAAATGGCGGCCACTTTTGACAATTCTGACACCGGTTCCGACGTTTGGAACCACGGGGTGACACAGATATTGATTTTGAAATCAATCGGCCCAGAAACAAAGAAAAACAAAATGGCAGCCAATTTTGACAGTTTTGACATCGGTTTCGTCGTTTCGAACCATGGGGTGACCCAGATATCGATTTTGAAGTCAATCGGCCCAAAAACAAAGAAAAACAACATGGCGGTCACTTTTGCCACTTTTGATATTAGTGGCGTCGTTTCGAACCACGGGGTGACCCAGATATTAATTTTGAAGGCAACCGGCCCAAAAACAAAGAAAAACAAAATGGCGGCCAATTTTGACAGTTTTTACATCGGTTCCGTCATTTGGAACCACGGGGTGACCCAGATATTGATTTTGAAGTCAATTGGCCCAAAAACAAAATGGCGGTCACTTTTTAGATTTTGACCAAGGATCACTTAATGACTTTAAAATAGTTCATAATTCGTAAAATATTCAATATGACTCAGAAAATATGGTAACGCCATCTATTGATAAACTTGAAAATCACTTTCAGGCTTTATAGAACTCCCAACAATCGCACACATGATACAAAAATATCCATATCTTTTGATAGAGTTGACCGATTTCAATAAAACAAAGCCTAAATGTTCTTTCAAGATGTGGTCTGCGATTTTCTATCAAGTTCCGTAAAATTACTTTGGTGGTTTTCATTTGATACGCGGTCAAACATACAGACAGACAGACAGACAGACAAAAATTCTAAAAATGATAAAAATGTATTCTATTACTAATTCTAAACCCCCCCAGTTAGTTTTTTTGGAAATCTATGTAATGTACAGACGCGCGATATATACATTCTTAGTATATGTATTGATGATGATGATGATGATGATGAATGTTCAGACGTTTACTCGTGTCAAAGTGGTTATTTCATTATAAATCTGACTTTTGAAATGCGAAGCAAAATATTCCTTAAACCTGTTTTTATCCCGCAATATGGGCTTGGCGCAACATACTTTTCAAGCATATTGTAGAAAGGGTTCGGCTTAGTTTTAACGACTACCTGACTAAAACCATTAATTAACAAAAAGCCACCTAGTATACAGATATATTTATTGCAACAGTCATATCATAATTTGAAAAATATTTATGTCCTGCCGTCCGCGTCGGTGGATGATATATTTTAGTGAGACTTTAAATGTATTTCTTACGACGACGTACGTACGGGTGAACATAAACGCGTGTTAGGTGCAGGTCTGGCTGCTGATATCGATTCGCACGAGACTAAGCCCCAATTCCCTGTGTTTTCATCCGCCTAATGCTCTAGCATTTTATACTTATGAATATAGAAACTACCGATATAACTAGAAGGAAATATAACCTACATACTGGTACATAATATACCTTAAAACTAATTTTAATACTAAATTCAGAAACATTCAAAGTATTCTTCGAATACCTATTATAAATGTAAAAGTTGTTTGGTCTAACTTGCCACGTTGGATAAATTTTATCTTAGCAATAAAATAGATAATTATTGAGATCTAGGTAAAAAATATGTTTTCATATAATATGATGATTACGCGAAAGAAGTCGTAAGCAAGATCTAGCACCTAAAAAAATTCAGAAAAAACTATTTTTGTACCTGAAGTTTAATAATTAGAGGAGGCGGAAACCAAAATATCTATTGTCCTAAATCGCGTATGTCTTCCTAATTAAAGTTGTTTGATTCAAGCAAATTACCCAATTTAGAAACATAAATATAGTATAATTTTTTATAATCTTTTCATAAGTCTTCTCGTGTCTTCTCATATAAAAAAACTACGTGTATGGACGCACCCAAAAACTAATTTGATTCCACTGTTGGGCAGCGGATCATACTTCATAGAACACATTTACCATCCAAATACAATTATCTCTATATCGTCGTTACTATGAGGGTACAAGAGTCCTTGCCCAGGGCCCTCGGCCTCAAGGGGCCCCTGAAAGGCTGATAAATACTTACATTCTCTTACACGAAAAAAGATGCCCTTTTTTACCTTAGAGTAAGTCTTATACTCCAATAGTTAGAGACTCTCGAATTCTTGTGAGCCCAAGGGCCCAGGTATGCCTTAAGACGGCCCTGACTTATCTAGTGCCAAAACTTTTCGAATAAAATTGCTGTGACATACGGCCGAATGGACAGATAGACATACATGGCGAAATAAGGGTTCCGTGTTTGCCATTTGGTGACGGTACCCTAAAAACAATTATATAGTAGATAATAAATTATCATAGAGGTATATGCGAGCTATAGAGAGGGCTATGCTCGGTGTTTCTCTACGTCAAATCAGGAATGAGGAGATCCGTAGAAGAACGTGGGCAGGGCACATAGCTCGTAGAACTGATAGCCGATAGGGCAGAAAAGTTCTCGAGTGGAGACCACGTACCGGCAAGCGCAGCGTAGGACGTCCATCTACAAGCTGGACCGACAACCTGATAAAAGTTGCAGGAAGTCGCTGGATGCAGCCTACTTCCAACAGGTCGATCTGGAAATCTTTGGGGGAGGCCTATGTTCAGCAGTGGATGTCCTATGGCTGATGATGAATACTTTATTACTTACTAGCTTTTATTTACAAATACATCGCTTGAAACAGTTTTACTAATTTTGGAGATTAAAGATTAAATATTGTTAGGCGCGCTTAAACTTTGATTCCTCATATAATAATGCCTGTGAAGTTTATTGTTTTAGTCTTTCGTTAGTGTTTAATCTTACCATACCTTATTTTTAACCGTCTTCAAAAAAGGAGGTTATCAACCCGTATTATAATATTCTTAGAATTGCAAAATCGGGTTGCAATAGTTTGTTTTTATTGGACTAGGTATCTTCCAACTTAGGAAATAGTCTAAGTTTCATCAAAATCGGTTTAGTACTTTTGAAGATATGGACTTGAAAGTGTAGAAATGGTAAAGTCGGATTTAAGTTTTTGTTAAAAAAATTATCACAATCAGTAGCCCGAGCACGAAAAACTAATGTAAATGTAAACTCGCTGCGCACTGATGGCATTTGATTAATATTTCATACAAATTTCATAGACGCGCATCGAGCACGAATACATTTACAGTTGTCAGAAATTTTCCTGCTCGGGCTGCAGTTCAGTGTTTTATGCCCAGTATAGCTCGACTATGAGTTTTTTTTGACAATTCACGCTAGCGACTACGTAAAATAGTAGTTGATCTGCCGTAAAAGTAACAAAGCCCGTAAGAACCCAACCAGTGAGTACTATAGGTAACTTATGTTGCGACATTGACTACTATTGAGACATTGACTAAAAATGATAATAAAATAAGTTATATTCTATTTACAGACACTAAGCAACCCTATTAAGCCGAATGTGCAGGAGGCACATGGTTTTTCGAAACAAAATACTATAAATACCTACACAAAACGAGGTTTTTCATTGTCTCCTGCTCATATAACAATAGACCATAGACAAAAATTGTAGAATACCATGTTTTGTGTAGGTGTCTTGTGTAATGTTTTAGTGCAGGAGACTTTTTAAATATGTTGCAGAAAGGATTTGGCTTTTACGACCGACTGCCTGACGTCAACTTCCCTCTGAGGATCCAATTTTGGCCAAATCGTGTTAGAAAAGTACCCACCCAACCTGGGAATTGCTGCCGCTAGACCAACAAGGACTTTGTGTAATTTAATGAGATTATTTTTTTCTGATAAAACTGCAAAGGTACAAATCGGAACCAACTTTTTAAAGTTTTATTCGTATTGCCAGATTTTTTATTACAAGACGTGACCATTGCTAATAACTACGATACATAATATAAAAACCCCACCATAGTTACTAGTTCGAAACCGTCAGAACTCGACAAACCATCGATGTCTGTGGATTTTTTAGTATTATGTTGAAAACTGTACTCAGTATGGCATGATACTTAACAGTAACTTGAGTTGATATTTTTTAATATTAATAAACTCAGTAATGAATTGATAATCTCTAAGACTGCTGCGAGAAAAAATCAAAATGATTGGTCTGCTACGCGACATCACAGTCAACAGTCATAACAAAATGATAGAGAATGGTGCCGTGGCCGGGACATTCTTTAATTTTATTTAATTTTGGGATCTTCTAATGTCTAATTTTACAGTAACTCCTTGCTATGTATGATTACTTGAGTGGTAGAGCTACGGTATAGATAGGTATGTCTACATAACAGTACTCAATATTCGCATAACTGGTTTAATACCACTGTTTCACAGAAAACCCACGTAGACTGGCAGGTAGTTGCTATGTTTTGTTAGTCGCGTCTTTCGGTGGCTCAACTTTACGCTTAGTAACCCCTATTCCCTTCTTAAGTTAGCAACGCATCTAGGATTATTTTGGAATCGTGGGTGTCTATGGGTGATGGAGATAATTTACTTTTAGGTGCCTTATCTCCCCGGTTTCCTGTCTCTGCTAAAAAAAGATATTTAATAAATAAATCGTAGCAGTTTTAATTAGGCCTTTATAAGAAAACAGATTATCCCCGGTTCGAGCAAAATAATATTGTATTTTTTTGGTCAGAAATAGAATGGAATGAATTTGTGTCCGTGTGAAATAATTGACAAGAGTTTCTGAAAACAAAAATTCAGTTGTTTCAAAATTTATGAAAAATCACATGTCCTCAAAAACTACTCACCATATTTAAATAAATTTTCGATGAAAGTACACTTTGAGCTCAAAGAACGTAATTATTTGAAGACGTAATTGGAGTGATCTCGCAATAATTTTGTTATATGTTATTTGTTATACTTAGTTTAATTAATGTTATATAGAGGTAATTCATTTTATACTGTATAGTAATACTGCCTCGGTGGTCGGGCAAAGTGATATTCGATTTCTCCATTTCAGCCCGGAGTCTGGGATTTGTGCCCGATTGGCTCGCCCCCTATCACATCAGGGACGGAACTAAGATCGGCGAAATGTGGGTGTACTAGTACCCTAGTGCGCCTTTGCCTACCCCTTCGGGGACACAGGCGTGAGCTTATGTGTTATATAGTAATAGTTATAGTATATAGTTATATACATATTTTTGTTATTTCGCCTTGTAGATTTGTGTAATTGTCCCGCCATGCCAGTTCGAATTGAGTATATCCTATAATGACTATGTGTGTTGAATAAATAAATAAATAATAATAAATAAATGTGTTCCCACGTATCTCGCGTACGTATGTATGTACGTGCGATGAAAATTTTCATAATCGAAAAAAAAAGTTTTAATAATTTCACTCCATCACTGAGTAACGGCTTAAGGAACATTATATCTATATATCATATATCTAGTGGTTTGCCTCCAATGGCCCTAGCAGGTATATTTTTGACAATCGAAATCGAACTCGTTACGCGTCTATGACATTTAAATAAATAAATAATACCCAACAGTCACACACATAGTCCTGACCCCACACTAAGATCGAGTCTTGTCTCGTGGGAATCAGGAGCTACGAGAGAGACTTTCGGTCTCACAACACCCAGACCTGAAACAACTGTCTGTGGGCCGCACAAATATTTGTCTCGGTGCGGGGATCGAACCCGCGTCCTGTCGCTTCACAGCAGGGTACTCGCCCGCTGCGCTACGGAGGTTGTCAAAATGTGAATATTAACCAAATGTCATCAGTGCGGAGCGAGGTCGATACGATTTCGATTGTCAAAAATATTCTTACTCTAGCCGCGGAACCCTAAAAAGGCTAATATTATGATTAGATGCAGATCGTTCAGAACAATATTATGTTTTGAACCATCGGCGCAGAGGCTGGGAAATGAAAGACCGCGAGTTTGATTCCCGTACCTAGACAAATGTTTGTTTAATCCATGATACAGGTTCAAACTAGTGTGGGTTAAGAACTATGTATGTATGTGACTGTTGGGTGTACTTATTTGTTTAATGTTGATGAATGTTATATGTATGTTCATGCTTTTCGGATCAATTCATCGATATATTATCTACTTAGATGCACAGTTGACGCTCGGAAAATGGGACAGCAAAGAAGTGCTTAAGCACTCGTTTTGCCTGCAGTCACACGTCGATAGAATTCTAAATTTCAAAATTCAAATTAAAGAACGCTTGCTCATTTCGTTTAAAAACCTACTTTATAACACGTGCTTAGGGTTATATTTGTGTTAATTTAATTACAACTTGTGATCGTTTTCTTTGTTTTATTTCTGAGACCACTTTTTAGGAGGATATTTGCAAAGAACTGTGCATCTAGGGTATAATATATTGATGGATAAATTATTGAAATATGTACCCATTTGTTAGGAAAACTGACGCATTTTACATATTACGCTTTATATTGCAACAAGGAGAATGCAGACGAATTTCAATCAAGATTACCTAGTTTCTGGCATGTTATATTTGCGCAGTAGAGATTACGAGATACCATTTTTATGGTTCCGGAGCCAAATGGCAAAAACAGAAATGTAATTATTTCACATCAATGTTACCCGCAAATTATAAGGCACAAGATATCTGAAACTAGTTAACCCGCCCAACTTCGTCTGCGTCACATAGGCGTCACTTTGATCGTTTACAGAATGCATGCAACGGAATCTCTCAAAAAGGAATAAATTTTCTCCTTTTTGCATCATTTTTCATTGATGTTATATGTATTATAGCCTTAATGGATTAATGGGCTATTGAACATTAAAATAATTTTTCAATTCGAACAAATAATTTCTGAGATTAGCGCATTCAAATAAACAAATAAACTCTTCAGCTTTATAATATTAGTATAGATACAGAAAATGGTGTGTTTTATTTGAGTTTTTGATAAACGTTTTTAAAGTCTAAACCTAACCTAACTTTTTTAACGTTGCGTTAAAACCCAGTTTGAAGCTTTTAAAACGTTCTTAACATGACTGTTCATATGAGCGCTTTAAGCACTGTTGTGTTGTTTCTCCAGGCAGTAACATGTAAAATGAATGACTACTAGAGACTACTAATGACTACTAGAGACTACTAATGACCACTGAGTTACTAGGAGTATCAGTTAGTTTGTATTGCAATAAAGAAACAAAAAACACTTAAAATAAAACATAATAAATTCTGAAAAATCAATAGATATTTGAATAGATAATTGGTGCATACAAATTTTGATTGTTTTCGAATGTCTATTAACGCTTTTGATGAAGTTTTAGAAAACGTGGGGACCTTCGGCCGGGCATACTTCTTCAATATTATTCAAGCAATGATTTTG
The DNA here is from genome assembly GCA_036417725.1 of Clanis bilineata. Classification (NCBI taxonomy): domain Eukaryota; kingdom Metazoa; phylum Arthropoda; class Insecta; order Lepidoptera; family Sphingidae; genus Clanis; species Clanis bilineata. Next base: position 9,117,341 of record CM071158.1, read on the forward strand.
CATACAGGGTTGTCCGAGATTAGGATTCGCTCTGAGGATCCCGATTATATTATAAGCCCAAAGCCTCGGAACTAAAGGATGACCGAGATCCTGGGATCAAATCCCCTAGCCGAGACTCAACATCTATTATCAACAGTTCAGAGTCGACAACCCATGACGATGACATTACGTATTATTAAATGCATGAATCCAGGGATACAACTTAAACTCGATTAACCGCTATGCGAGCCGGCGGTACACTGATAGCATCACCGCCGTTTTTGTAGCTCTCGTCAGAATACAAAAACTACCATAAGTTATAAGTCCACGTTTACGCGAGAGCTTTTTTAACGCGCGTTGAAAAAGCTCTCGTGCGAATGAGGCCTAACGCCTAACGCGAAGCCCCGTACTAGAACTCATATGTTCCATTTTAACGCTTTTTAACGAGCGTTGAAAAAACTCTTGTGCCATTTGTGCATTAGGAGATGGGTATTGAAATGTCTAATTACTCATATTTGGGAGAAAAGATTCAAATTTTTGTAAGAGTTTTATGTTTCAAACTTCTTTCTACCTCCCATTGCGCCTCTCCATTATGAGGCTGGCACACAGTTTTCCAGCGTATTTCGGAAAAGATTCGGCTTGGTTTTTAAGACGAGTCGCTGCCTGACTCTTGCCTGATCTCCTGACTGATCCCCCGGAGGGGTCATCAACTATTCAAACATATAATATATCCCTCATGAGACGTAAATCCTTCTATAGTACAGTATCTAGCCATAGATATGTAGTACAGTTTTGGTATCAGGTGGTTATTTATGAGTGTATTCCAATATATTAGAAGGAGACGATGCAGACTGATACTTAAAAGTTACATTTCCCGTGTCTTGTAATTTTTGGACAATATTTTGAGCCTGAATTATTTAAAATTAGTATACAGTATTAAAACATATAAATTAGTCATGTATTTATTGTACTAATTTTGCCAACATAATTTGATATTGTTCCGCAAGACGCGTAAAATGATTAAAAAAAAACCTGTAAACGGCATGATTAAAGTATATGCGTAGAGTTGGTGAATCAACTGCACACTATAATTTAAAAAAAGCTATATAAAACATAACTAAATTCATTATTAGTCTCAGCTATCTAATTTAAACCGTGAATACACCTTACCCAGACTTTACGGTTTTAGCTAAAACCCTAATCTTCCTTTATTAGAAGCTGTTGCTCCACTTCGCAAGTACGAATACTATGCTCAAGAAAATCGATTAGCATCAATTTAGAACTTTGTTTAGATCTTCAATCATCTAAGTGCTTTACGTATAACGCGTTGTTATTGATACGTCATATCGTTACATATAAACAATGAATAGTTGCTGCGAAACTTTATAAAAAATAAACATTTCGATCTAGTTTGAAGGCCATGTATTGGTTTAATATTTGTAAATACAACTACTATGGACATGGATGATGGTGTGCACGAGTCAGTCACCAGATAACTCGATCACATAGTAAGATGCAAAAATGATGCTTCTAATTACTAAAAAGCTCTGAATGTTCACACTACATAATGCACGCTTGTCATGATCGATAACATCTAACTTACCGTAAGAATATTTTCGTGTATTATTATCCAATTACTATTATTGTTTTAGAACTTATTGCCGGACTATTTCGTGCACATTACTGTTTATAACACAACTTCAAAAATTAATTAACATTTTTTATATCTCATTCGAATTAAGTTTAGTACCTTCTCTCAAAATTTCACAATTTCTGCTTAGAATTAATTGATTTTGTTTAAAAACAAAAACAACTTAAATTATTTACCTGTCAGTTTGGAATATAACCTTTATAAACTGTAAAATTGCCAAATTAGTTTGGTTTTCCTATGTATTTTATGAGCCATTCATTTGTACTTTAGCCAGTTAATACACGTTTTAGAAATAACGGGAAGAGCAACAACCTCAACAAACTTAACATCATCAAAGATCCTAGATTTTCAACGCGACAAGTCATTTGAGAATGACACCGATGCATCCGGCCTTAAGGGGCGGTGTCAAAAATTCGAAGGTTTAGACGAGCGAGAGCATAGGATTACAAATGTGCATAATCACATGCACACGCTCATCGTGCACCTCATTCACCGAATAAGCTCAGAATCAGGAAGCAAAAATTATAAACGTCAAGTGATTTGCACTGGTGTAGTGCAGGGCGCGGCGTGCGTGATGGCCCAGTCGGAGCGCGGCGCGGCACACACTAGGGCGGGCGGCGGACACGGCAGCGTTACGTCAGCGCGGAGCGCGGGGCGGGCGGGCGTTCTGCGGGGAACATGGTGGCGGGGCAGGGGGGAGGCGCCCCGCTCTACTGCATACACCGAGCACCCATCTTCGACGACTACAGTGAAAAACGTGACATCTCCGTTCCGCACCGACCGCGCCTCGTGCTTCATGATTGTCTCTAATAGTACTCTCACCATCTAACCAAAACATACAGAGCTTTTCATTACGATATATTTGAATCTTATCTCATCATTTCAGTTGTGGTAATTAAGTATACATTTCAATAATAATACGTGACTCCAGTCAAGGCGTGATCATTTTCGAGATGCGAAATAAAATACGCACATAGTTTAAAAGTTTATTTTTCTTTGAATAATAATAATAATAAAAAACAAAATTTAAACTCTAAGAAATCCTTAAGAAATTCGGCAATCAGCAAAGATAGAATGGAAAAATAATTACTAGAATTTATGAACATTAATTAACTTACGAATAAACTCTTAATATAACTAAGTTAAATTATGAGGTAGATGTTTTCAAATAGTCTTTCTTTTAAATCTTACAAATAGTTACATAACTACACATATAAAAAGAACGCATGAAACCCGTATTGTTACAATACCCAAATATTAATAGTTACTTTCTACTGAGGCTACCACAACATATTATTATGTACCATTGCAGTTTGTTTAATAAATTAATAAGTTTTTAGATATTATTGAACACGTACACAAGGAGACTACGCCACACGACGGTTACTTACACGAACACACGTTCGTATGACAAGTATTCTAGATAAATGCTTATAAGAAAGTGTATAAAATGGCAAAACTCACTCAATCCAGACATTAAAAACATTATCGGCTAGTAAAAGTAATTTCAAGCTTACAAAAAATACAACATTATGCTTTATTATAATGGCAACGTATTAGGACGAATCTTTAGTATTATTTCATGACATCGGATTGTATGATAAATATACACGGCAAAAAGATAAATTGGCATGTGGTGGAGAATTATTTATATCGAATAGAACTTATATCACTAGCAAAAACTTACTTATGCATCGGTGGTTTAAATAATGCTGAACACAAAACACAATGGTCAAGTTTGACCCGTTAAAGATTATTAAACTATTGTAAATTATCGCTAGTATTCTGTTACTTGTATTTTTATATAGCGGAAGATATAAAATTGTAAAAATTACTGTCTCACAACATCATCAGAATGATATGATAAACACATTAACTACATTCAGATTATAATATACCAACTGTTTGCTTTCGGTTTTACTACATTATTACACAAATCATCCATTAGGTACACCAAAATTGTATTATAATAAGTGTCTATAAGATTTCTTTACTTCATTCAAATTTAATTCATTCGCGCTCATAATTTGAAATTATAGCAATGAAATTATTTTAATAGTAATAATAACATTTAAGCTGGTCTTATAAAATAAAATGCGTCAAGGGACACATAAAATAGTAGCACACAATTGCATTCAAATCTTTGGAGGATTCTGCACCCTTCAGTCACCTTCATCTTAATACACTTTCAATACTTAACCTTACGTTTAACAATTACATTTGAATTATTTAATTGCAGGAATAATTAAGTACCTACACGTTTATTGACAAGTATTCTACTTATTATTAGGCTTTTGAGCAAAAGTAAAATGCAAATATTTTAAAATATTTAGTAATCTTATACATCGTTGTGAACTGTAGCGTTTGCTATAAAAGTATTATTGCAAAAACATAATAATATAAAACCAAGGCAAGTTCATGGAAAATAAGCTGCAATCATTAAATTGTTGATCGAACTCATCGAGCTACTCTAAATTAAAAAAAACTTTAGAATTATTGCAATAAGGATTTGACTTTGGCACATCAATCGTTAACATTTACAAAATATAATAAATTATGAGGTTAAGTAGAAAACCTTGTTTCCACTATAGTATATTATTTTGTAATGTTTATTTTCTATATTATGGTATTATTAATTTGAGTTTATGTTCAGTTTGTAATCACGTTTCAGCATTGGCAGGTAAAATGAGTAGATGGTATGTATATAATTTTACTAAATACATATATTATGATTTTTACTTATTTGTGTTTTCTTGGTTTTTACCATATTTAATCACAATAATGCATGATGACGTTAGGGTCTGCTTGCAATTGTAAAGGAATATAACTTGGATATATTGCGGCTTTTCATTTTGTTCATAGCCAATTAAAAAAGTCTAACCTAAATAAGTTTACAAGCTAAAAAAATACGTTAAATTGACGAAAATATAATATAGCAACGAAACTAATAATAATATAAACACACGCTTAACTTTGGATAAATACCAAATATAATATGTACGTAAAAAATCAAGATATACGACACTCGAACACATAAAATTTGTACTTACGTTACCTACGTTAGCAAACTTAGGTCACAAATTACTACTTTAAAATAGTTTTATAATTGTAGAGTTTGTACTAATAATATGGATTTGTACTGATCAGTCTTGAATTATATTATAGTTTGTACTGTAAATGAGGTAGTGGTTTATTTAATCTTATTACTTAATATAAAATTAGATTTAAAATTAAACATTAATCGTGTCTTTAATGACAAATAGACGGAGGGTTTCCATTGCTAGTCAATAGTCGGAATTTAAGAAATAGCTTACAATATTTTAGGTATGTTATCATTCTACTTTCATGAATACCCACGCCGATGACTCAATGAATTAGTCTTGTACGATGCGTAGAGGTGGTTTTTCTCGTGTGGTATTACGACTGCGTGGGGTGCTGCTGCTGACTGCCGTGCGAACTGCTAGAACTCTTTGATTGCGTCTCGTCCTTTTTCTTCTCAACCTATAATTCCATAAATATTTATTGAACAATTCACATACATTTTTACTAACGAGCTAGCCGCTGGCTTGATAAGTGGTAGGACTATTCATGAACAGTAGTAACACGGGCACTTTGAATAACTAAGCATTGTCAGTGCAATGCGCTCGTTACCCTGAGACATTTGATGTGAAGCGTCATAATGCACATTAATTACACTGACTACGATATCCTTCAAAACAGAACACACCATTGCTTGCACAATATTATACTGATTGCCTGAGTAACCTACTTAGGTTATGAAACCATGAGATCCTGTGTTTAACAGCTAGGTCGGAAAATCACAGTTTCATTATCATCGTGACGTCCCTTCTTTATTAACCGCCCGTAGCGACCACAGCAAGAAAATCAGAGAAATTATAATGCAGAGGTTTGTTATATTATGTTTGTCTGTTACGATTCCACGGTTAAACCACTGAATTGATTTTGTATTTTTTTTTTATTTGGTGTTAAGAAAGCTCGATTTATTTTTGCTGCTATAGTATTTTCGCCTGTCGTTAACACAATTTATTGATATAAAGGGAGTTATTCCAATAAAACCTTTCATGTTGGCGGTGTCGCGCGCAAAACCTAATAAGATTATGTAGTATGTATTACTTCACAGGTAAGAAGCAATAATGACGACAAATATTACCTTAATTGGACAATCCGCAATCAGATGATCCTCGCTCTTGCAATTGTGACACCTCTTTGGTTGTGGCCCGATGCTGCATTTGGCTGCGATGTGGTTAGCGAATTCACCACAGTTGTAGCAACTAACAACATACAAATATTAACTTGTGAGTTTCCAATAAGACAGTTCCTACCACAGACATATATGTAATGTTCTTAAACAGCTAATGGACTGCCAAGGGCAGTAAACTGTGGGAAAGGCTGGAAGTGTTATTCACTAAAATACAAATACTTTCCACTTTGCCTTATCATATTACCATAAGCATGTTATCCGTTTGCCCTTATCCCAGTCCAATGTGATGTCGGTCCACAACACATTTTTTTCTGTCATGTTGCAGAAAGGATTCGGTTTAGTTATTTTACGAGCGGCTACCTGTCTGACCTCCTTTGGGAAACTGTTTTTGTATGATCTGGGAATCGTACCCAAGACCTCCTGGCTCGCCGCCTAGACGCTGTTAATAGATCATGGACGTGACTATAGGAAAATAACGGATGGATACTAATGGATGGATATGTACATGTCGCCTCCTTGGTCTAGTGGCAGCACATATGGCCTGTGGACCTGGAGATGGTGGGTTCGATTCCTAGGTCGGGCAAAGCGAATTTTCTAATTTAACTTTCCCGGGACTGGATCCCTCAGAGAGGGTTGACGTCAGTCAGACAGACGGTCGTAAAAACTTAGCCAAATCCTTTCTGCAACATGCTTGAAAAAGTATGTTGCGCCGCGCCGACCCCACATTGAGGTGGGATAAGAAAGAAAAACTAATCGATACATGTATGTGTCTGAATCAAATCTATGATAAAGAGTCAAAGCCAAACCAAGTGTTCATAGTTCAAACACATTATTTTTAGTCTTGTTAGATGGCCAGTAGGCACTGTAGGTGAATCTAATGGTTCATCATAATATTAGCTAATCCTTTGTTGGCATGATCCCACAGATGGTATTATGTATGTATTAAGTAAAGTATTCTAATTAAATAATAAATACACCCAACAGTCACAGACACACAGTTCTGACCCCACACTAGGTATAATCTGTATCGTGGGTATCAGAAACTTAAAGAGAATTTCGGTCTCATAACACCCAAACCCGAAACGAACTAGACTCGGTCCGGGAATCGAACCCAAGGCTTTTCGCTTCACAGCTGGCTTCTCGTTCGCTGCGCCACGGAGGCAGTCAAAATTCTACTGTAATACTTTTGTACTTGTGTCATCTATATTTTAAAATAATCCAACCGAGATGGTACTTACATGCAGTCAACCAACAAGAATATCGTTTTAGAAACAAATGCGATGTGAATCCTACAATTAGTGAATAAAACCAGTAACAATAGAAAACTGTTACTAAACTTTACTTACTTAATATTTAGCGATAGTGTTCTAAAATCAAACCGTATTACATCCTAATAATAATATTGGACGACATCTTGAATTCAATATTTATAATTGTGTAACTGTATTTCCCGTACTGTGATAATGTGATAACCCTTGTTTGCCTATTTGAATGGGAACACAATTACATACTAGTTCATAAATGTTTTTCGTTGCACAACCGCTGTGGTTTCATGATAATATGTGTATGTTCATATTCACGCTCATCTCTTACTGTAATATGTGTTCATATTATGTATCTATGTGAAGTAGCAAAATTGATAAATATTTATGCAAATCCTTCAATTCGAAATACAATATATAGCCAAAATAGAAAAACAATCACCGTATTTTTCGGAAGCGTTTCTTGGAGAGGGGTCGTCGATGGGATCCCTGGCAATCTACGGACGAAGGCCCGGAGACACGTGTCGCCTCCAAGCCCTTCTCAGATTCTTTGCACTCAAATTCAACATCTTCCTCGTCGCCGAGAGATCTGAACCCCGGCATTTGGATAACACTCTGAAAGGAAAAACAAATAAATCTCTATAAAATATGCACGTAACAGTAACATAAATATGTGAAGTATTTTTTGCAAACAGGATCGCTCTGCAACTACTGTCCAATAAACTAATTAATGACTATTCAATTAACTTAAAGAGGATTTAATTAAATTTTATGAACCACAGAGAATTACACGTTTCTAACTATATACAAATATAAATATCTACGTACACGTGATTATCAAGATATATGAAATTTTTGTATTCTAATATCATTAGATTATATTTAAACTAGGGAAAATCTATTACAAATTAGAACTGAAAAACATATAATTATTATTATTCGTTCTATAAACTGGTTAATGGGAATGGTTGTAACATTTACTTATCTTTTGTGAGAAAAAAGTCAACGTTATCGGCATCCAGTAACATAGTCTTGACCTAATATACGGTTTACCGCTAGCGTTGTTGCAGCCGAACGAAGTACAAGTTTGGTGGCGCAAATGTATAGAAAAAACATCCGGCCTTGATAAGCCGACCAAACAAATAAGCGCACTATCGGGTCAACCGCTAGATATGCCACAATATTTCGTGAATGGATTTACTTTTCTATTTTAATAAATTCAATGTACCAACTTCCAGTTTATGACGCTAACGCCCTGTTGCACTTTACTTACGAGAAATGTTTTAGTCGTGTGACTGCAAAATTGTAAAGGGCGTTTTTGTACGTCCGTAATTATCCAAAAATATCCACCTGGTGCACGAATACGTCTTGACCGCCATCGTCGGGGGTAATGAACCCCCATCCCTTCGCCACGTTGAACCACTTGCATCGTCCGCGGCGCGTCACCCCTATGACGCCGGTGCCGATGCCGCTGCCGCTGCCGCTCGCGCTCGCCACACCTGCAACAAATACGTTACCACTTATTATCATGTAGCTTTTACGGCTGCTTTTCGCTTCGTTGCTCGTTCGCTTTCTTTATCGGTCTCTAAGACACCGCCATCTTAGTGCCACTTAACGTTTCACTACCTGTTCGAACAATTAAATGTAAACTCGATATTAAACAAAAATCAACCATTATAATACAGTGTTGTACAACGGGTTTTTAACTTTTATAATCAATAAAACATACTTGTTCTTTTTTACTATAAGTAAAAAATAGCCAATAAAACATAATATTCAATGCATTTTAAATAGATATAACATGCTATAATTGTAAACTGAATTAAGTGATTCATGGTGTATGTCTCCTAATGTATGCACAAGCATTTAACGTTCGAAAATCTATTAGCAATAAATAAGGGCCCACGATCGTTACTAGACTAAGAAAGGGTATGCCATTCCCCTTATCGGGCTCTTACACAAAAAATAACGTGGGAACCGAGTGAAATAAAAGACATTTCTTTTTGTATTACCGTAGCTATTAACTATGTATAGATATCTAAACACGGATATCAAATTACCAACTCGTATTTTATTATAAAGTTATAATCTCATTTATTATTAAGGCATGACTAATTCAAAGATTTCTCTGAACTGATGTGACTAACTCATGAACATTCCTCAGATATCGGAAATAGGTACGGAAATTGTAGTAATAGATGACCGATGACTAATAACTGATTGTATCAAAGTTGTTTGACAAACATGACGACTGGAAAACATTGCAACTTGCTATTTTCATTATTTAGAACAAAAGTGTATCTTTGATAACATTTCTAGACTTTATGGGGCTTACTTATAAAAACAGTTTAACTGAGTAAATGGTAAAGAATAGTCTGTCCCTTTTATTTTTAAACGATGTGACACAAGGAAAAAGTGGCTATTCTTAGCCATTTGCTCAGCTAAACTGTTTTTATAAGTAAGGTCCTATATTTACTGTAAACTTAAAAATAAATTTTAAGATCTTGTTCAATCCGTAACTCATCCTTGTGGTTTTAGTCCGAGTAATTATTGATACACAAGCAACATACATATAAACACGTTACATACATCCCGATACCTTTCGAAACAACAAACTTTCATTAATTGAATGCATAAATGCACAAAGGTTTATTCAAATGATCGTTGTTAGCTATATGATAATTTATAGGTAGGTTCGCTAATTCGATATACATTTGTATGCGTTGGTATGTAAGCTAAGCATATTATTTCGGGCGGCGGCAGCGGTAAAAGCGAGGTGGCAGGCACACGTGGCGACGGCGGGCACTGGAAGAATGTTCGGTATTTAGGTTGCGTTTCTGGTACCTTTTTCATTCATTGACGTAACACTGCACCGAGGCCTCGTGACGGCGCGGCGCGGCATGGCGCGGCGTGGCGCGGCGTGGCGCGGCGTGGCGGACGGAGCGGCGCGCGGTGCACCGTGCTTACTGCCTGCTCCGTGCTCGCACCAACGCCGCCCGTGTAAGCTCTTAGATCAACTCTTAATACCTTCTCAACATTATCTTCCCTACTTTAGATCACTAAGAAATGGTCCCTAAGTTCTTTTTGTACGGAATGAAGATTCTGTGTCAATATCGACTACCTAAATACGGAATAAACAAACAAAACGCATCATTTGTACGTTTGACGGATATTTCCAGAGAGGAATGTAACCGGTATCTTGACTCTTCTATTACTTTATAGTGACTTGTTTGAAAGTGGGAATCTAAATATTTTCGGACTTGCCTCATAAGTTTTATTACGAAATAGATTGATTCAGGTGCACTTTTCAACGACGAGTTGTTGAAACTTTTGACTTCTACCGGTATACTATAGGAATTGGTAAATTCCGGGTCCGGGTGTTTATAAATGATGATTCAAAGATGTTTTTTTTAATAGAAGTATGTTTGTTATCTTTCGCTAATGTGCCTTAAACGTTTTTATTAAGAAGCTTACAAAGTGACATGACGCGACGGTTCCTTACGCCGACGGTCGACTGCGCCATGTTATCAACAATGCCCACGTTGACATAATAAACACAGTAGGAGAAAGTTTATTCACAACATTCCAAAAAATACTATAGGTACGAGTACGTACAACAGATAAGGACAGTAGACTGTAGAGTATATTACATGATTTATTGTATATTTAAGAATTTCGAAATACTATGTGTCATAAAGTCCTTTGTTTTTATACGGGTTGAATAGTAAACAAAAATTTAAATAACACCACTTAAGGAATTGTCATCTATTTATTTCTGCTTAAAACATGAAAAAAATCCCGCAAGCAAGTTACCAAGTATTGAATGAGGTGTGTTGCATTGCTTTATCAATGTTTACGGGAGTAGTTTATTTTAATCTGTAATATTGGTGCAAGAAGCCAGCCCGGTATTTATATACATGTTGGAGAGAGGTAGCAGGCAGGCAGCAGTATCGGCCAGTCGTGTATGTGCTATGTGCCTGTTTTGTAGTTTTGTTTACTCAGCACGGAGCGCGTGAGATGCCCCGCGCCGCGCCGCTCTACACCGCTCCACGAAACGCCATGCCACGCTATAATATGTTGCTTCCTACTGCCACCAACACCTCAACATTACCAACTCAAATGTTATCATAACAACACACTCCTCTCATATTGTTCCTTTCGCCTAACCTTAATTTACTCATCACATTGTCAAAAGCTCAAACGAAAGCTTACGAGCGTCCACCCAGAAAAATAGCAGGAAGTTTAAAAACAAAATACAATCGTTCTATCTAAATATATCTGAAAAATGTTAACACCACAGTAACACGCATACATAACCAGCCAGAGACAGAAATCGTGACATTTCTAGTTTATTGTTATTTCTTGAAGAGTCTATATGAGCTATTTTTAAATTGAGCTTAATTTAAGTTAGCGTTATTTTAAAAGCAGGAAGGGGAAATTCTACGCATATTTTATGTGGAACGCGACGTCTACTACTCGCGAGCACCCCATTTTTGGTCATAGTTATTATACACATGCCCGTGTACATTGTTTAAGTGCTTAGTACGTATAAATACGTCTATTGATGGACCCGTATAATTTGCTCTTGTGTCACAAATCATTATTATCCTTTACTATAATTTAATCGTTATATATTTCAAGGGCTAATGTAGCAAATAAACTAAAATGTACTCGTAGATATTAATTATTCGGCGCTATATTGACTACACCGAAAGTATCTGAATCTTGATACAATATTTTATGTTAAATCTGATTGGTACCCGAATGGTTTCGGAATATTGAAACAACCTGCATAGTTTAATGAAGCGTAAATAAATAAAAGTAGAGGCATCAGCGTGATCAAGTTCACCTGTCTTGCGATCTTTTCCAGCGTTTGAGTCGGCCGTGGGTCCAGTGTCAATGACCCACGTGACTGCCGGCCGACCATCCAATACATGTAAATATCATTTCCTAGTAATACCTTGTTGTACCAAGGTATGTGCGGTACGCCCTATGCGGGTCGATGATTCGTATCAAACGTTTGAGAACATGTGATAGTGTGGTATGTTGTGACTGTGAGTGGTGACTGGTGACTGGTATGTGGTGCGCCCATCGCTGCGCCTAGGAGCGAGGAGCTGCGATCTCGTCACCGCACCATCACGCTGCGCCGTGCCGTGCCACGCCGTGCTGTTCTATGCCGTGCCGTGCTGCGCTGCGACTTGCCACAGGGCACAGCTGCGTGGGTGTGCATTTTTAAAACTCTCAGCTGTATTGTCGTGAACTATATAAATATTTGCTCAGTCCATAAATCATCATTAATATGCACAAATTCTTACTTACTTTAACTGATGTATTACTAAATAAATATTATTTTTAAAAATAACTGAATACTTTTTTCAATTATACAAAATATTTACAAAAAATACTTTGTCATATTTACACAAAACGGGAACATCGTAATTACTGAAATTAAAGTTAATAAAATAAAATAACTGAATAACTGTCAAAATCGCTGCAGAAACTAAATAATAATAATTTGTTTTCATTCTAACAGGACACAATCATAAAACTATTATTTAAAGCTCATAGAACGTCCATACAGTGAGCCGAGTAGTAAACAAAATCATAGCACGTTTATACAACGCATGTCCAGCAAGTAAATGTAATGACCTAAAATGTTCTGCCATTCACTACTTTTGCTGTTATCAATCGTAGGCATGGAATTTAAACGTGAATCATCGTCAAGTGGCGCTTGTGGTTCGGGATCTTGAACTAGGAGGGAAAGAGACAACCGAACGTACCACCATTCAGATTTAATTGACTGGTTACGAACTCGGACCCTGCGTAGGGACGCGGACGTCACGTTACTTTACATCGACTTTCTAAAAATGTTTGCTGGCTACTCCGTGGATATGGTAATTCTTTTGAAACGCCGCGCCGGTGGATTTTTTTAAGCAATAAATACATATACGTCTATAAAAAACAATAACATACGTGTATGTTTTGTGTAGATCTCATATCACCGCCACGTGTGTTTACGAGATATAATATATAGGTATAACTGCGTCTTGATAAATTAAATGTTGACTCACAAAAAATACAAAAATATCGATAATGAGTTCATCACTCACTAACACGCTGATGCGTAGACGACAAAAACACATAGTGCAAGAATAGGGAATGGAATAAAGTTCCTTCCAAAATGCAGTCGGCACACAAGCGTTTATCACCCACACATATAAATAAAAATAAATAACATAAGTTATAATGAATACTTTATAGGGATACATTTAAAGTAGAAAATAGCGTGTCGGGTGTGATGTTGCGTTATACGCAGGTACTACGCATGCGGACAGAAAACGGTATCGCAGGAATAGTAAACAATTAACTACTCGATGCGTACACTGTTTAAAATGTTCACGTCACATGTTATAATACGACGTCAGATATCATCACTAGAAGCCATAAGGAAACCATTGCTTGGCATTAAACAACTATGAATGAACGAGTCGTGCCGGGAGTCCACAATATTAGGCCTATTATAAAAATCACACATACAAGGTAGTAAAATACTGCGTAGGTAAGCATGACGTCATACGATACAAGACAATCTCTAATTGGGAAGTACGTATTTATAATTAGTAGTATGTTGTTGTGGATCAACGTTATGCCCAGTAAACATGGCACACATATGTGCGACATCAGTGAAACGAGACTCTATTAACCTCAATTTGAATAATTTCAATGATGCCATAAACAACTGTTTATGATTGCCTTCCCGGGTACTGCGTGTATCCTCTTTATAAATGCACTATATTGCCTGCCAATATTATAAACATAATCAGACAAACGTTATACCTTCTACTCATAATATAAAATAAACATGCAAAAGTAAACACAAAAAAATAAACATACACGAGCATATGTTAAGAAGGAGACGTCTGGAAGATACCATTAAGTGTTGAACTACTTACTCGAAGAGGGAACTGCATTTCCGCCTTCCCTCCCGCTCATGGTAACTAAAATTATAAACTGGCACCACAAATATCACCTCTGCGTAACATACATCCTTCGCATGAACTAAAAACACTATCGTAGCGGCGAGTTCATTTATTGTTGTAATTTCCGCACGTTAAAAACTTATCAACTATCAAAATATGTTTGGTGCATGAAAGTGGACGCGCGTGCGCGCGAAGCGAACGACGACGCGTACGCAGCTCGACTGCATCGAAAATGAGTGACAGTGGCGTAGAGTGTAGAGCGTAGAGTCAGCGGTCGAGGGCGGCGCGGCAGCGGCAGTGCGCCTATGCGATGCGGTCGGTCCCTTCCCGGATATCGTCAAGCAAGTACTTTTTAAAATAGAGAAGTTAACGGAACGTGTGCACCGCCCGAAAGCACCGGTCGCTTTACCCCAACCAAAAATGTGTCACTTGTTAACGCGCCGCGCCGCCACGAACTATACGCTCGTACCTGCCACTTCCAACAGGCACAAGCACACGGGCACACGGGCGCACGGGCACGATGCAGGGTGAATGGCACCAACGGACTACCTACTCGTACCTACCACACACTGCCTACTAACAGTTAACATCCAAACCTTACAAAAAATATACTCAATAAAACTCGCACAAATGCGTTCGATTCGGGATCTTCTGGAGCCCTACTGCATCGAACGGGCGTTTTGTTTTTTTTATTTTGACTCATCCCAGGTGATTTTCAAATAACATTATGCACTTGTGTTTAAACTTAATATTTATTTTATCGGCAAGTTACCTTTAGAAAAGTCGAATCATTCATATTCAAATCAAATCAAAATAATTTGATTCGTTACCTTGTTATTATAACACAAACAAAGTTTAGAATATTGAAAATAAAATCAATACCATTTTACCATACAAATCCATAAACATATTTTAATCAACACGAGAATATTATTTTACGACTCGTTTTTATGTTGTTATCTATGTCAAATGTCATCATAGACGAACATATTTAATTCCTCTGATATAGAGTGGTACTGATTTTATACACTCTAGTTTATCAGATGAATGCAATGTACTCATACTTGTACTCATCAGTGTACATAACTATACATACATAGTTCTACTATAGCAAGCAAGCTATATGAAGAATCATTTGAATTCAAATTATATGTATTCATAAAATTAAATAATTTATAACTAAGATTCTACTAATCGCCAGGACGTATGTATTCCAAAAAATATGGGGTGGAACTTTATACTGCGTATGAGGAAAAGACGAAATATTGTTGTTATTTATAATCACAGTAGACATAAGTCAGACAGACACCATAAGACAAAACGATTCCTTGAAAGTTCCCTTAAAAAATATCGAAGTACAATTCTGTATTCTTATACGTTAGTTATGTATATAAACATTAATTAAGCGACAATAAGAAATTTATACATGGACGGCCGCTTCCAACAGGTCGATCTGGATTTTTTTGGGGGAGGCCTAAGTTCGGCAGTGGACGTCCTATGGCTGATGATGATGATGAAGAAATTTATACAACTCCGATAGAAACCGTTAACAAAATTATATCTAGATATCCTCGAATAAAAACAACCAGGATCGACTTCGCTATTGAACATTTTCTCCATTCAATCTCGGAAACAATCTTAGTTTATCTATGTATGTGTAAATAACAAGATAGATAATGCTAAATAAACGCTCGATATTGGGTCCTTCTTAAACGTATGTCTAAAAAAACGAAAACTACGACCACCACTCAGTTCGTAGATAGCCGACCAAATTAATATCAACTAAGCATCAAGTCAAACTTTGTTACTAAATGCTTAGAAAATTATTTTGAATAAATGAAAGAACTCAAACGAGTAGTACATTTTAATTTACCTCTCTTATTATTTTGAGAATGTAGCGATTTTAAAAGTATGCCAAATATAATAAAACTTTTTACATATGTATACATAGTTAATTTTCCCACAAAAAAAATTACAAGGAAGTCTATTAAGATTTTTGTTTTGTAATATAGTTTACACTTTCAATTGCCATTGCTGATTTACAAGCAGCTTGTTGAATATTAGCAACGATTCTTCACCCCAACCAACGCGTGAAGTTCCCCCAGAGAAATGTCACATCGTGACGAGCGAACCAGTCGTCTGTATTGTCATCCGTCTAATCCACACATGATTATGCATCCAATAATGTATAACAATTGGCGCCTCACGAGAAATACTAGTTTCCGAAATAATAAAACTTATGTTCATATTCACTTTCTCTTATCTTTTCACCCCAAGGGTCTGGCTAGTTAGTAATCTTTTTCTTCAAAGTAGAAAATGTAAAGTAGTTCATTGATTAAGATGATTGTTAGAACTTTCGTTTGTCAAAACGTTTCCAAACCAACGTAAGCAATACTAACAGGAAAATATTTTATGATCCACCACTCCATGAACACGTACGTGTTAACATATACCTTCTTGTAATTTCATAAAAAAATTGTTTTATTCTTAAAATGATAATAAAACATATTTCATTTAATGAAACAATGCAGAAAAAATGAAAAAAATGAATAAATTGTGTTCTTCTTTGTCCCACAGGTTTTTATAGTAGGTATACCAATCAAAATGTTACCTGCATGAATTTCGTAAAGGGCAAATAATAAGGTAAGGTCAAAAATAAATCCAACGCCATACACTAATATTTTATATGTAAAGTTTGCAAATCTTCACCGATGAGCGACGACGCGACACTATGCAACGTTGTATGGAAAGTAGAAGAGTGCATGGAATTGCATTTGAGTACGCTCTTTTGTACTATAACAGTCTAAACTTCTAAAACTTTTACATAAATTGTATTCATAATTAAACCAAAGAACTAATTTGAAATGTTCCGGTATTTTTTATGATGTTCCAGTTACTTCGATTACAAACTTCACGTTTTAGATTCCCTTATGTTTGCAAAATTCTTCCACTTGAAAAAAATGTTGCCAAGCAACTTTTATAACTGTACCAAATTTCAATGTGATAGCCAATGTTTTTTAGCGAGGGAAGCATTTGTAACAGGTATAAATACGCAAACATACTGACAGTCATAGTTCTATAGTTATCGACACCACTTATCCATTGCTGCTTCAGAGAGTAACAATTGGGAATATGTTTTTCGTAATTAGCGAAAATATTATTCCCTCTGTTTAACTATGAAGCTTATAGAGCAATTTAACGGAGTATCTCAAGCAAATCTTATTTATTTCCTTTTCTTTTCTTCATCACATTGTGTAGATTCGATAGATATATACTAACATAAATACTTTTATTATTGTTCCAATTTCTCTTGAAGGTCTAAACATTGTAGTGAAACATTTTCCAAATATTTTTGCAAAATGCTTGAAAAATAAATGGAGTGTTTTGATAGTTACTGAACTTAGCTCTAAATGAGAGAGTGAGGTTTTAATAATTAGTTTCGTATACTTTTGTGTCTTTTTTGGTCACATAATATCAATAGCGTTTTGGAGCGTCGTGATTAGAATTTCTTTGTAGACTGATTAATCCATAAAATAGAAAAGTTGGTTAGTCTTCCGCAGATCACGAATTAAGCAAGTCGCGTCATTGGCAGCTTATATGGGCTGTGGACGGGGAGGTCGTGAGTTCGATTCCCAGGTCGGTCAAAGCGAATTGTCTCATTTAATTTGCCCGGGACTGGATCCCTCAGAGGGATCGACGTGGTCTCGTGGTCGACGTCAGGCAGGCAGCCGGTCGTAAAAAATAAGGCAAATCCTTTCTGTAACATGCTTGAAAAAGTGTGTTTCATATGAAACTAGCTATTGCCCATGACTTCGTTTCCATGGAAATTTATTAACAAATGTAATCCACAGGTACCGTACATTTATCTGGACAACCTATGTGATATTCCAGACTATAATCTACGTCTGTCCCAAATTTCATCCAGATCCGTCAAGCGTGATTGAGTAACAAACACTGATCCAGCCAAACATTCGCATTTATAATTTTGTTAACAATAGTACTAAGATTTTCACTAAGCGCCATTAGTGTTTTTGATTGAACGGAGTAATTTGGCAGTTAAAATATTGCCAGGAATACTTATTTTTTTATTTTTGAATCTATAGTGGGAACGTCGCAGTTACAAGGAATTCCATGCTGCTCTCTAGAACCAACATTGTAAACGTGGGACAAACAGCTATGAAACTGGACTGGTCATACATTATGTCTCCGTATGCATGCAGGGGCTCATCAGGCAGTGAGTTTTGGGTGAAAATCACTACACAGTGGATGCCCAGGAGCAAATGCTGACAATGCCGGAAATGCACAAGGAGATACCGTTATCTCCGTTAATGAACCGGTTACACATGTATCCAAGTGGTAAAATATGGCATCAGATTTGCCATTTGGCAGCGTACTCAGGCTGATAACCATAAGGTCCTAGGTTTAAATCCCTTGTTAAAAATCACAATCTGTGTCGAGTTTTTAAAATCACTCATGAGTGTCTCGGAGCCGGAAGTGACCAGTCCATACTGAATATCCCCATGGATATGGAACTTATCAGATAAAGGGACAAAAATATGCACGGACAGATGTAAGTGCTCTTGTTCTGTATTTCACCCATGACTACCCCTTCGGGGATACAAGCAAATACTTATGATGTGTCATGTGACTTCTTTTTTATCATTTTTCATGCAACGTATTTGTGCGGCAGGCGTGATACGACCAAGTAATTAGTAGAGCTTTCAAACATTTATGAATTGTAGAGTAAGGTCTTGTAGAGTTTGAAGCTTGGCACTTCACGATATATGATAACTTTAAAGCAGTGAAACTATTATGAATCTTAACAATCTAATGCATATTAGATGTTTTTAGTAGGATCCCGTTTTAAAAACTTCTTCGTCTACCTGTCCCACTCCCACTCCACGATGGCGTCGGCGCAACACACTTTTTCAAATACCTTACAGAAAAATGTACTTAACTATCCTGAGATATTTCGAATAAGAATGGCATATAAGCAAATAACACGATAAGGATTCGATGCGATATTAGTTAGCCGCCCATAGTAAGGACAAACACACTTCCGCATTTAGCATATTAGTAGAGACAGTTCATACAGCGACACCTATTGCACACCTACGAGACTATTAATGTAGGTAGAGCACAATACTTTGCATGCAGTATAGTGAGTGAGCTAACTATAAACATTCTTAGTTCCATGTTTGAACACCAGATGGAAACACCATCGTAGTTTACCGCCATCTATTATTAATGTTATAAACTATTAAGTTGGATGGGTAGTTTAGGGATTTGAAACTTGCAAGTTGCAACCCTACATTTTTGTTCACATTGTTTATCTTGTATAGAGGCGTTCCCTAAAGGGGTGGTGCCAGACAACCCCAGATATAAAAGTAGGTATTTTATATTCTTTGTTACACCAGTAGCACGCAAACACAGTGTATATCTAGGACAATAATACACTGTGATTAAACTGCATTCTAATGTTAAAATCCGTTCTTTTATAAAAAAATAAAGTCTTGAAAATTCATGTTTATAAATTGGAAACAAACTTTTACAAATAATTGAATAAGTACAGAGCTCTAATTATAACTTGACGGACTTTGTCTCTGTGTATTTCTTAAGCCTAAAGTTACTACTTACTAGCTATAGACTAGCTACGGACTCACATACCTAAAGGTTTGTTAGATAAATAACACAGGTCAACAGTGGTTTTGTTGCCTGAAGTTTGATACTCAATTCTGGATGTATTTACTTCGCTGATTCCAAATTTGAAGTATTTTTTTCAGTATCAGCTCTATTTATTGATATATTAAGGGAAAAAAATTTTAAAAATAATATTGCGATTTTCATAATACGATGTTAATTTTTGCAAAACTTATTTAAATAAGACTTTCTTAAATGATTTTCTTGCACGAGTCGAATCAGAAGCACTACACTAAATGCTACAGTAAAAACTAGCAATAATCAGCCATAATATTTGTTGTCTCAGTATCCTATAGTAACCCTGATATCTCTATCAGGTACTTACTGCCTAACTCTATTCGTAAGTATTAGTACACTAAGAAAAAAAGGAGCCAGTTGATAAAAGGCGAGGATATATTCGAAATCAGCAATGCTAAAATAGTTAGAAACAGTTAAAAAACCGCCGGCAATAGAAAAAAGTGTGATTTTGTTGAGCAGTGTTATCAATGCATAAAACTTTACTCTGATACATTAACGATTTATTGAAATTATATTGTACAGTATACACACCACAGCATAAAATAATATACATGTGTCCTACATGTACCTGTGCCACATGGAAAGCAAGAACTCAATACTTCAGAGATTGCAGATAAGAATATACAATAGAAAGATAAAATTTGATAGGAAAGTTTATTTCCTTATAGTATTTTTCACAGATTTATAAAATCCTCAGTCGGTTATCACTTCATTGGAAATCAAAGAATGAGTAACCTATATGTATGATTTATGATAATGAAGACTGGTTGGATAGTGTTCTACATAATAATCTTATTGGAATTTCATCAATATCCATGAAGATGATTAAAATATATTCAATATTCATATTTTTTTCAATTTGACAATCATATTTGTCCTTTACTTTTTAACACCAGCGCCTACATCCTTTTGTAAGTGAGAAATATTAATATAAATTTAAAATACGTTATTATTATGATGTTAATCATCCTCATCAGCCACAGGACGTATACTGCTAAAAATAGGCCTCACGCAAAGATTTCCAAACCGACCTGTTCGAAATCCATTCAGCGACCTTTATCATATTATTATTATCATATAGTATGGTCTAATATAAACGTGTTACAAGTTATATCATAACATCTACCTATTTTTACCTTCAGTTATTGTACGGACAACTGAAAATTGATTGTACATTGGCGCATAACTAACAGTACCTACTACCATTGAAATATGTGATGCTTCTTATTAGAAACGCAATATTTATTTAACTTAATAACACTGCGGCAAAGGTAACAAAAATTGCAATTATTTCGTTAAAAATAAAGATTTGTAAATGCAGAACGATATTTTGTAGAAATAATAAATCAAAAATGTATTTGCTTATTTGTATTATCCTTGGAATGTGTAATAAGTCGGACTGGAAGGGCCTTCACAGCGCCATCCGGCAGGTGGGTAGTTTAAACCGCTCCACTCGGATTTGTTTATTGTTGAAGCGTGCTTTGGCTTGTATCAATATGAAACTTCGCAATAAAAGTTTCCTGGATCTTACACGGAACTGCAGCTTGCTGAAACTATGACTATATACACTACGAATGGGAAGTACTTATTCTTATTTAATAAATCATTATTTGATACAATTGGATTTTTGAGTTGTAGAGCCACGCTGTTGATTGTAATGCACTAATCGCCGGCTCCACCGGTTTGATACCACTGTCTCACAGAAAACCGAGTAAAGTGGCAGTTTGCTGTTGCCTTGCATTCGGTGAATGAGATTAACGGTAACCCAATGTCTCCCTCCCCATCTTAACCCTTATTTTCCTCCATTAAGGTTGACACCACGTGCTCGTTTGCCGGGCTCTTCTATAAAAAACGATATACCAAACGAATACAAATTGACAATATCTTTCTTTATACCTGGTTGGTGGTTTCCCAATTTCTGGCGGAGGGGAATTTGGGCCACCAGGAATGTGATGCCACCATCACTCATCGAATGAAACAGTACGTGGAACTGCCACTTTACGTTGGTTTTCTGTGAGACAACCGGTATACCAGTTCATAGTGGTACCGGTGGAACCGGTCTATTCATGCTGTAGATGTTACTGTCTACAGCGCGGTTCTATCAAAATGGAAAATTCTTATGTGGAAAATCCCACATATTGTTATTTATTCAAAAAAGAGAACGCTAGAGTTTTCTATAGTGAATGCGATAGCGGAAGGCCCAAATCTCTTTCCTTCTTACTAATCCTTATCTTGTTCCTTTAATTTCGCAATTCACTCTTGATTCTAATGGTACTATTAGTATAACATGT
Source organism: Clanis bilineata (assembly GCA_036417725.1). Taxonomy (NCBI): domain Eukaryota; kingdom Metazoa; phylum Arthropoda; class Insecta; order Lepidoptera; family Sphingidae; genus Clanis; species Clanis bilineata. The sequence continues at coordinate 9,139,444 of CM071158.1, forward strand.
ATGTAACTTTCTTTCTACTTGCCCTTATCCCACCTTAATGTGGGGTCGGCGCAACACGCTTTTTCAATCGTGTTGCAGACAGGATTTGGCTATATTTTTACGACCGGCTGCCTGCCTGGCGTTAACCCATTTTGAGAAATCCAGTTTCGTGCAAATTAAATTAGAAAATTCGCTTCGGCCGTCCTGGTAATCGAACTCAGGACCTCCCGGTCCACAGCCCATATATGCTGCCATTATACTAAGGAGGCGACTGTAACATACAAAATAATTCACATCCAAAACAACCCATTTTCATATCCGGTAAGTGAAGATCCGCGCTTTCTAAACAATTGGCTTCTTTTTCGATTCTTGACAGTACAAGACAGTCAAATTGGTTCCGAATTAGGATCTACACTATTACGCAAATAAAATGTTGTCACCTCCTTGGTCTAGCGGCAGCATATAAGGTCTGTAAACTGGAAGGTCCTGGATTAGATTATCAGGCCGGTAAAGCAATTCTTCTAATTTGAATTTTCCAGAACTGGAACCACCAGAGCTGTTGTCCTCAAGCTAAAATGCCGTTAAGTGAATAAACCTAATTTTGAGATGTTTCCAAAAAACGCTCCAAGCTGTGGTGCCTAGAGATTTCATAGACTTATGGTTAATGTATTTAAACTTAATGTAAACAAGTTATTAAGACTTCAAAATATAAAAACCACATATAAACCCATAAGGATAATATTTTCAACAATTTTAGAGACATCTTAAAATTAGCTTTATTCACTTAACGGCATTTTACCTTGAGGGTGACAGGGAGGGTGTTGGTGAGGCAGATAGCCAATGACAAAAACTGAGCCAAATCCTATCTGCAACATGCTAGAAAAAGTGTGTTACAACGACCCCACATTATGGTATGAGGATAGGAACAAAGATTATTGTGCAACTAAAAACAATCTCAAACGGTGTATCCAATTGTATCTATTTCCAAAAGGAATATATTCGTTTTGATTAAATTTTTAGTTTAAAGTTTAATCTTATAATTCGTTGATATCTTGCCTTTATACATCGCTTCTTAGAAAATAATTTTAATAGTCAAATTGATCCTCTATTCATAGTCGAAACTCACAAGTTTATACGACTTTCTGTTCACTGTATCATGAAGAGCTTACTCCAAATTCTACAAGGACAAACTATACAGCTCCAAAAATGATTTCTTTTTTAATGTACCAACTGCGAATGTATTTAAAAATAACATATTTTGGTATGAAAAGTATTGCACAAGACTTTGAACAAACATAAGTTACACTGAAAAGAAAATGTATGAACTTTATTCATCATTGTGTGTAATTAGTAATTCTTATTGATCATTACTAATATTATTTATCATAATAAATAACATAACATAAATAACATGTTATGTTATGTTATTTATCATTATTTAATATAAATAACTCACAATTGCCATTGTATCTTGTTGTCCCACCATTCACCAGGCCATTTGTGGTGTCAGGAGGTGCGGGTGCCTTGCTGTTGTCGAGCGCGTGTACTGGCACCCATGTTGGCTGAGCAGCCCCACTGGCAGTAGCAGCACCCGCAGCCGCTGCTGCTGCTGCCGCCGCCGCCGCCGCCGCCGCTGCGCATACGCTGCAATCTGTAATCACAATAACAACAATTATTTTAAAAATATTAAAAACCCGACCTACTTTTATTCTTTAGTAGGCCGATTATAGCTAATGTATATATGTACTATATAATTTCTCATCCAAGACAATCAACGGGTGCAAACAGAAAAACTTTCAATAACAAATGAATGATGCTATACAAAATCTCTATTATACAAAACAATATTGATGTTTATTCCATTGTTAATTTGAAACTGTGTGGCATGGTGTAATCATTCTCAAAGCCTTAGAAGCCCTATAACATGCAGTATTATAATGTGTTAGCAGTGAAGTCTACAATATATTTATCAACCAAAATAAATAAGAATGAACAAAATATAAAGGATTTTTCATCAAAAAGGATGAATTTTTGGATATAATACCCTTCAAAACAAATGTAATACTGATCTATATACCTCTATAACAATTAATTGTTACAGAAGTATACTGAATTATTAATAATTTAAAATGTTTTATCATAGCCCTAAACTTTGTAATAAAATTATATTGCACTAAAACTATAATACAAAATTTCTTTCCACTAATATGTAATTATGATTTGCATTTTTCATTGTTGTTCCATATTGTTATTTATATTTATAATATAAATTAATGTTTGATTATAACTTACAATACATTATTCAATTGTATAAAGGAGTAAAAATTATAAGCAAATAATCTTATACGTGAAATATTTGCAAAACCAAATGCTATTATATTATTAAAGATGTATAAGTTTTTGTAATATTTCTTATTCGATTTCTAAATCATACTATAAAACGTAAACAACAACAATACATATATAATTTTAGTGAATAAATATAATCGGTGAACATTTTTCATTACATTAGCAAATTATAATACATAGTTCTTACCCTTCATGTGTAAAATAAATAAATTTCTCTGAAAAATTAACCCTAATACAATGTATCAACACATAGTCCTTGTCCCAACACCACACAGAATGTTGTAAAAAATCATACAATACACATGACACTTGATGCCGCACATAAAAAAATCCACATGTCTTATTCTTTTTCTGTACAGTACGCCTATTGTTATAATAATTTATTATTTACAATGATTTAATACTCTAGTATAGGTATTATTTTTATAATACATGTCCCAGAGTGGCTAGTGTAGCGATTGCCGATAGACTGTGCCACGGTTTGCGTGAATTAAGGGTGACGCGCATGATTGGGGGATGCTGCTTATGTTCACTATAAGTAAATAAATACTGTTATTTTATCACGTTTACCACATAAAGTAGAGCTCTTATGTTAAATCTGATTTTTCACTAATTTATAGTAAATATTATATTTTTTCCGCTTTAAATAAATTTCATTGCGCATTGACGTAAAGAAAGTGTTGTTTGTGTCATTATTATATTGAAATAAATGATAAAAAAGTTACTAAATATTTGTATAGAAATTCGAATGATTAGGTTATCTTATTAAGCAAAACACTTGAGTATTTACTTAATCTTCAATATTGTAGGTTGGAATATCACCACAGTATGAAGAAACTGTTCCTTATTTTTTCCCTTATTTCTAACAATACATTTTTGCGCTATCCAACTTCTTCGTTATTTCATAGGGCTGAGTGGAAAGTGATGAGGTAAAATTGTAAGCCATTTTCTTGTTTGTAGTCTAAGATGTTGTTTATCATATTTTGCATTAAGTTAAGTAATAAAAATCGTTGCAACAATATACACTAATAGACTGTTTAGACATTTAATATTTTTAACTTTAATATAAAGTGCTTTTTCGAATATCCGTACCTAAATAGAGAAAATATTTAAAAACTTTATACTATGTATCTTTTTATCAGTTCTACAAAGTTAATTTGTTTTACTTTGCTAAAGTTTATATTAAAATTATAAAGTTTATATTTTATAGAAAGTAATTGAGTAATTGACGCCTTATCAATGACTTTGGCAATATTTTATGATTACTGTTTTCTAGACTACATATTTTGTATTAGGAATTACAAATCGTAGCAAAATTACTAGTACCTTGGGTTTACGAACCAGATTTTTTTAGAGTTTATGGCGAGCAAATGTGAAATGTAAGTAAATATGTGGTTTCGGCCATGTTGCGGAGATTTGGTCCGGACGCGCGGCGCGGTGCGCCGGTGTGCGCATGCGCCGCGCCGACTGAGCACAAACACACAGCCGGCCGCACATCTGCTGGTCAGCGCAGCTCGTGGACACAATGCACTGTCGGACCACCATATCTTAGGGTCATTTGGATATATTTTTGCTGTAAAATGTATTTATTTTAATCTAACGTCACGAAATTTATAAAAATATAATTATGAAGTACGATATTTTGTATGGTGTTAAATGTAGTAAAATATGATTTTGAGTAACGCTTATATGACTACATGTTTTAGTAAAGTATAATAACTTGACAAATTAAAGCTTAAGGAAGACACTACTTTTATATTTGAGGATGGACGCCAAGTTCAAGGCCCTGCAACCTGACTTTTGATACTCAATTCGATTTCGAATATGATTTAGTTTCATTAAGTGACTTAAAAATCCATCGAAATCGAGTTGAAAAATTGCGCTAATGTTGCGATGGATTCGAGAACTTGTCATATGGTAAGTTTTAACGCTACATTAGTGCGCTTGTTCGCTTGATTTCAGTGGAATTTTAAGTCGCGAAATGAAATCGAATCGTAGTCGAAATCGAATCGAGTGTCAAACGTTACCTTACTCGTTTTAAGTTCAAATTGAGAGAAATCTCGCTAAGAGTAATATGAACACACAATTTGGTTTGATGTCATTGTTGCATTACAAAAATATAATGTGTTGGTTTCATACGGAAACATATACCAGTTAGCTCTTTTATCATATTTATTATTTTAATCCGTTGTAAAACTTACACGTATTTTTCCTGCAATGTTTATTTCTTTTATTGTACTATTCAATTTATTCATAAATGTGTTTTTAAACGACTTCAAAGTCGCAATAATTATTAAAAAGTTGCAAAAGTAGAATTATTAACATATTTATTTAAGTATCTTATTATACTGAAGTATGTATTATTGTATTAATTGTCAGGTTCCGTCTTATTTATATACCTCTATTTATATTTTATATACACCCACATCGTTTTATCACCTTAGGTAGACTGATAGATAATGCCTTTGGCATTAAGTCACCCTTTATACAGTTTTGTATATAAAGCTTAAATAAATAAAATAAATAAATAAATTATATTTCACATATAAAATACAAAATAAATGATGGTCACCTGAGTCGTACCTGACTCACAACTTAGCCCCCACGGCTCGCTGTGTATGCGATAATGCTCCAAATTTTTTGCAATGCACTATTATAACTATTCGACACGCATATTTTCAATGTAATTTCGTGACAAGCAGTGAAAGTCCCTAAAAATATAGGTACCTAATATTCACGTTACATTAGTAACGCGTTAGAAAATAAGTCATAATTCTACACACAACATCAATAAAATCAAACTTAGAAAATTAAAGATATGTTGGGATTGCATAATATCTTTCTTTCGGCCCATATCCCGGCCTAACATCAGGATTAGCCTTCTTACTTAAAAGGTTCTGTGTCGCGTGGCCCGGTTTTAAGCAACGTTCACAGTAAGAGAGGCTCTAATGTTCACTTCCAAAACGTCTGGCTAGCGCTTTTTGGGCTGTCCACGAAGACCAACTCCTTGCACAATCTGATTCAGGCACTTACGACTAAAGCGACGCATCTTTCTCCTGTGGTTTCTATAAGAGTGCAAGTATACTAAGAGTAAGTAGTACTAATCTATCTACATAAGTAACATTAAAACATTCTCATTTAAAAACGAGATGAAACATTACCGGTAGTTAGTGATAAGAGGATATAAAAAATAATAATAATATACCACGCCGATAATGTTTCATGAAATATTTATTTTTAATAAGCCTTCGGATCAAAGGTCCCTCTTATTTGTAAATAGGGGAGCTTTTTTCGACGAAGCAAAAAATCTCAAATAAAAAAACGAGATTCAGTCGCGTGCCATAAAAATGGCAATGGACAATAGACACATCATTCTGAATTAGCCGGGCAATGTCATGTATATAATTTTTAATCAATTCATAACCTTCCGTATTATAATTATTTATGGAGCAATTAAATTATTTTCTCTAGGATTTATCAGACTTTTAATTTTTATAAATATAACTAATGTATTGCCGGTAACTTTGAGTTGAATAAATATGTGATTACGCCCTAGTGTAATTAAATATATGAGAAGCATACATTTGGCTGCAAAATTTATCATTAGTCTAAGGAGAGTTCACAAAAAACAATATCACGATTTTCGAAATCTTGCTACGAAAATTGTTTACGTATTAGTACGTTAACAGTTTAACGTTTTAAAAAAATATTAATAATATTTCCTAGGGTCATGTCTCCAAAAAGTAAAAAAAATACAAAAAAGTGTAAAAATATGCTCAGTATAATTTAATTTTTATAATAATTTGGACGTGGTTTTAAAAGCAACTGTAAAAATAAAAGTATATTTTATGGTCAGTGTAAAATATTTTCTTACACATAACACATACATAAGCTCACGCCTGTATCCCCGGAGGGGTAGGCACAGGCGCCCTAGCGAACTAGAATACCCACATTTCGCCGAGCTTAGTTCCGTCCAGATGTGATAGGAGTTGGGCTATCGCCATATCGGGCACAAATTCCAGACTCCGGGCTGATATGGAAAAATCCAATATCACTTTGCCCGACCCGGGGATCGAACCCCTAGACCTCAGAACCGTAGTCGTACCGAAATACCACCACGCCACCGAGGCATATTTTCTTACAAAGTACCTATCTCATATTATATAATACGAAATCAGTCTGAGGTTTAAAAATCTATCTAAAAATTAATGCTTTCGCGAAATAAATCAATAGATAATTATTTTCATTATTTTGGCAGATACGCAGATGGCAATTTGCGAATGACCGTTGCCCGTCAGTCAATCACAACTAGGGTCCAATCTAAAAAACTGACCCCTCATTGACCACGCAAAAAATGACGGAAAAAAATGACAATGGGCATAAAAAACCAATATCAGTGTGAATAAAACCCCATAGTAATGGTGGGACCACTCGCTGGCTCGGCCACGTGTCACCCCTTAATTTACAAAAAATCTTTAAAATTGGTCCACAGACTGTATTAGACCTGTCCGCCTAGCATGCGCACGACGAGAACATTTTGTCTACGCTGTTTGTCCTGTTATAACCGGTTTTCTCTATTTGTTTACGGGCACTAGCATGCGTCTACGTTTATTTCCATATAATATTGTAGACAACACGTAGACAATACATCGAAAGTCGATTATCGGGATATCTCGTGGCGCGCATGCTAGGCGGTCAGAGCGATACATAAAAGAAATAGATGAAATAAGATCCTCATACTATAAGACATTCTTGTTCTTGTCTGTGTTTTAAATGAACTTGAAAATATGTAAGGATCTATTAATAATAATAATATGAGCTCTGTAATATTACTGTCCCACTGCTGAGCACGGGTTTCCTCTACCAGTGAGAAGGGTTAGGATTAGTCTACCACGCTGGCCTAACGCAGATTGATAGACTTAGACTTCACATTTGTACCTTCGAAATTCTCGGGTTTCCTCATGATGTTTTCCTTCACCGTTATAGCAAGCGACAATTCACAATGAAAATATATCTAAAATAGAAAATTCAGAGGAGTATGGACCTTTTTTTGGAGTGTCGGAGCTTCGAGATACTCCGACACTCGTCTCGGCAGTCCGTCAACTTCAAATGCCTTGGACATTGGGTCACCGACGATCTCTCCGATGACCTTAACATTGATAGGGAACGCAGGGCATTGGCAATCAGGAGTAATATGCTGGCTCATAGGTTTTCAAGATGTACAGAAACCGTTAAAATTACTTTATTCAAAGCATTCTGTAAAATTGTTTACTCATGCAGTCAATGGGTTAACTATACTCAAAAAGCTATCAATGCCTTGTGTGTCAAATAGAATAATAGTTTAAGGATGCTGTTGTGGATGAGAAGATTTTGCAGTGTATCCGGTATATTTGCTGAGGTTAACATTGACGGATTTAAAACAATAAGGGCCTCGTTCACCAACTCCAAGTAAAGTGTTGATTAGTTACTTTCTGACTAGCGTTAATTGACAAGTAAGAGTTCTGAGTAACTTCTGTTAATTTCACAAGCAAAATTAGAGCTCTGAGTAGCAACTTACTGGTTAAGTGAATGATATCACAAATCCTGCGTCCCATTCGTTCAATATTACGTCAAAAGTATCTTATTTGGCAAAAAAAACAGTCGTGACTCGTCGCGGGCCCGCACCACATGACACAAAAACCTACCGGACCCTTTTTTGCTATATAAATAGTTACACAGGTACTAAATCGTGTGTCAATAAGGACGAGTTTTGCGTGACCCGCATTGCATTTTATTTTTGTTGAAACGGCTTGATTTTTTATATGAAAGGCTATTTTACAGTTAACACGTTCATTTAAAACGTTAAACATCGTTATTAAGGTATGATTACTATAATTTGATTTTATAGTTTATTTAACTACGATAAAATGTACAATTAACTGCCTACTTTAAACTTTAACCGTCAAGTAAACGCGCTACTTGGCAGACGACGTGGCAAGTAGCTTACTGGTCAGTTTAATCACAAGATGCATGCTACTCGAACGTCGTGAAATTCACACGTTCAGTTACGGGTGACTTTAACTGACGATTAGCCTACTTGACACTTTACTCGAGGGTGGCGAACGAGGCCCTTATACAGAAAAGAGTCTCCTCACTGATGTATCGAATGAGATACGGCACTAACAGCCTTCTAATGTGTATCCATTGTAAATTTCAATATCCTATAGTGCGACACTGGAGCTCAATAGATCAATCGGTAGTAAAATTTTATATTAAACAACATAATAAATATACTTCAGTATAATTTAATGTATGATATGAAAAAAGAAACGTGTCATCATGTATCTGATATAAAGAAATATAACGATGAACGAAAACATCGTAAGGAAACCTGCATAACTGAAAATTTCTCCAAAAAACCAAATTCGAAGGTATGTGGAGTCTACCAACCCGCATTAGGTCAGTAATAGTTTAGTAGACATAATTTATTCACAAGTATTAGAATATTCTATCATATTTTATCAAATTTTTAACCATTATTAGTGAGAACTTTGTTGATTAAATGGCCGCACAACAAAGTATGTTTTGTTTTTGTAACACTAACCTTTTTTGGACAAATGACACCTCAGTCTGACCCGTGACAACGAAGACTGCAAAGCCTTCGAAACGTCGGGAATAATAATTAAAACCTAATCGTGATAGAATCCGTAAAAATAGTTTTATTTCAAAGTATGTTTAATTTAAATTATTGATAAAGTATACATGCATGATACACTAAAATTAAATTTGGGAAATAGGAAACATGAATAACAGGACGGTCACGAAATGAAGTATTTTTGGGTAACAAAACGATTGTATAGTCAATATGCATCGTGGGGGCGGGCGCAACCCCAACTAAATTGACAACTTTTTGCATCGCACACTGCACACAATGCTCTTCTATCGTTGACTCACGTCCTCCGCTTACATAGTCGCCAAAATAAGCTCTCTTGCGAATGCGCTTGTTAAAATTTAACAAAATGATAAGTTTGCGTCATCATGAGTTTGTTTGTAGGGAGAGATTTACACCGAATATTTAAATAACAAACTTAGGGCGTGTTTTGATGTTTTGAGTGGTTCATCACACGAGTAGGGATTTGCCTAATAATCACAAGATTGATTATTTATTACTTGACATTTTAATATGTTTTTTGACAAATTCTTTATGATCTAGTCATTATTTGTTTTGCAGATATATCTTTTTTGTAAACAGCCCATAGTTGAAAACTTAAAAATATAAGAGTATATTTTCCAGTTAGTGACTATACAGTACTTTGAATATCAAAGCACTGCACTCTTCAGATTGAGACATTAAAGATAATGACCAGCTATTACACTGGCTCGGTTGTTCTTAAAACAGAAACACAATATTGCTACCATAATACTGCTTGTCGGTTGAAATAGACATTGCAGTAGGTATCTACGTACTCTGACAGACTCTTGGATCTGAGATTCCTACCATCAGTAAAATCATGACATTTACCGATCAGATTACCATCATGATTCCAATAGGAAATTCAATGATAATTATTATTATTGAATAAGTAATTCGTTACTACAGCAAATACTGTTTTAGCGTGTAAGTAATAATTTATAACATATTTATTATGCTTAATGACAATTATATGCATTGCTGTGTTGGTACTTCAAGAAATATGTTTAAAATGAATTATTCGCGTGCGAATTACTGATTTTTTTTTGTTGTGTGTGAAAAGGGCGAGGACCCTCGCTAGTACCCCGCTTGTCATTGGTTATTTGGCGGAGGGACGCGGTGCGCCGCGCCGAGGGCCCCGGCGACTATCCGCGCAGCCAATCAATTCACTTATTTTTTAAATAAAGAACAAAAATGGTAAAAAACATATCGAGTTTTTACGATGTTGTATACGATCCCTTATGTAATCATTCGACAGAATGATTGATGTTATTTATTTGTATACTATTTCTGCATAATTGCTTGATATATTATTATTTAAAATATACTTCCTGTTTAATGTGGGTATAATACTTAATTTATTTTCATGTGTAAATTAGAAAAGCAATACAAGAAAGATGTCTAATTCTTACACATTTTTTTTTCTACATGCCCTTATCCCACCTTAATGTGGGGTCTGCGCAACACACTTTTTCAAGCATGTTGCAAAGAGGATTTGGCTTAGTTTTTACGACCGGTCCCCTGCCTGACATCGACCACTTCTGAAGGGTCCAGTCCCGGCCAAATTAAATTAGAAAATCTGCTTTGCCCGACTTGGGAAACGATCCCAGGACATCCCGGTCCACAGCCCATACATACTACCACTAGCCCAAGGAGGCGACAATTAATTAATATTAATAATTACTCAATAATGCTTGATAAAGAACATCTTCAAAGCTGCAAACTATGCTCTGTGCTAAAAAATATGCCTAATAAAGAAAGGATAAAACCCTCAAGAATATCCATTTATTTTCAATATATAAATAATCAAGCATCATACTACGGACGTCCAAAGTTTTAAAGTTATTAGTATTGTTATTATGATTCCATTATGTAGAGAAAAACATAAAGAGGACTCTAGTTTTAAATAATTATCCGTGATCGTGATGACCGTATAGTTCGGCCTAATTTAAAAAAACCAAACTGCTTCCCAGTTTGTTATTCCCACAGATCCATCGTTACTTGATTATTTATAAATGCGCCAGACCAAGAGCATTTCCTAGTATAGTAATTATTAATTTTAGAAACCTTTTTTGTGGGTATGGCCATCTATGGAAACTTCACAGAACTTTTTAGTTCACTTTTGCTTACTTTAGTGCCCCAATAAGACATTCTCTGTAGTTATCATGTCGACCATTTAGTACCGGTATATATAAACAGAGGGCGCTACCACTACCGCAATTTCGCGTTGTGAACAAAAATGTTGAGTTGAAATGCGGACCATGTCGGAGTGCTTATAAAGAAAACTGTTTCATTCAAGATTTAAATATTTAGGATGCGAAGTCCAATGGAGGCGGGTGACGAGATCGAGGCAATCAGAAGATAAAGCACAAGCTCCAAGGTAATAAGAAAGAAGAAAGAAAGGAACTATATTTTGACCAGCCGTGAACACCGAAAATGGGTAAAATTGTAGGATAGTAATAATAACGGGCGTTATTCAATTTAAATAAAAAATATATTAACTTTATCTATCTTCAATGAATTGATTTTCCTTATGCACAATAAATCGGTGGTTAACGAAAACATTATATTACTTCCAATATTTTAAATATTATGTCGACTTAGATTTTGAGCATATGAAAAGTTCATAAATAATGGATTACTTTTAAATGTGGTAAAGCAATAATCTGAATAAATTATTATTTAATTGGATGTTTAAAAAGACGGTGATAGTAGGAATGTATTGACGCGGATGGTGCGGTGCAGCACCGCTGGTCGGATGTGATTTACAAAGATTATCCCGGCGGAGCGAGGGCGAGGGCCGGCTAACGGTACCGCGTGTTTCGATTTCGTAGAGCATTTCTCCGCGCCGTCCCGTTACTCGGCCGAAAGTACTTTTGTTGGTTGCTCGCGCTGCGCCCGCGCTCCTTCATACCACCGATCGCTAGAGTTTACTGTATTGAGAACACAGCGGTTGTTTAGTTGCCAATGCGACTGCGTTCAAAACAAAGACCATATTTTAAACAAAAGTAGAGTCACACGGCTAATGTTAAGCTCAGTTATTCATACAGTTATAAATGTTTAAATATCTTGCATAATTTAGTAACCGCATCAGCTCCTCAAATGCCCTCAAATATCATCCGCACAGTTCTCACGACCTTTCTAATAAAATTCTAGATTAATAAGAAAAATAATTTCCTCTGTGAGAAGGAAGTTCATAAATATTAGTGGGTGTTGTGTAAACGAGTGGCCTTGTGGGCTCCGCGGGTCGATGACTGCTGCGCTGGCCGTGGATGATGTTTACTACATCGACTGAGTGAGCGTAACCAAACGAAAGTCCGAACGCTAAAATATGTTTCCAAAAAATTTAACACCACCTCATTTTTCATCGAGCCGCAGAACGTGTTATGCCTTCATAATTGCTTGCAAAATTTTAAAACAAACGTTTTGAATTGGTGGAAATTACAAAATTAAGTACAAAACTTTGTTTTATTGATAGTTAAGGTGGTAGAGCCACGCTGTAGACAGTAACGTCTATAGCACGGATGGGCCGGCTCGACCGGTTAGATACCACTGTCTCACAGAAAACCGACGTAAAGTGGCAGCTTGCTGTCGCGTTTCGTTCGGTGAGTGAGATTTCCGATGGCCTATTTCCCCACTCCCTTTCCCAATCCCCTTCCATTCCCTCCTTTTAGGTTGGCAACGCACCCATGATTTTTTTCTGTCTTGGGTGTCTATGGGCGGTGGAGATCACTTAACATCAGGTGACCTGCTCGTTTGCCAATCTCTGCTATAAAAAAAAAAAAAAAATAGTTAAGTATTGCCTTTGGTTTTTTATTTAGTAAAAAAAATATTCTGTATTTTTTTATTACATTGGATCGTTCGTGGGCGGTTCTAGTTCGCTAGTGCGCCTCTGCCTACCCCTTCGGGGATACAGGCGTGAGCTTATGTTATGTTATGTTATTGGATCATTTTCAGAGGATATATCTTAAGTAGAAAGAAAAATCATAGTTTTTAACATTAATATTGAATTATAAATACTTAATTTATTATCTAACTCTATTTTGATTAATTTTACAGATCATAAAACTCACTTCTTATATCTACCATCTTATGAAAATCTGAAGGTCCTGTTGGTGGAAAATATTGTAACCTATTTTTCCCAATTTCATTCCACTGACAGTTTTTGCTGTGAACCGTAAAAAAATGATTTAGCGGGAATGCTACATAAGGTATCGTTAATATAGACTTAGATTCATTCATATTCACGCTTGTATCCTAAGTGGGTAGGCAGAGATTAGTTGTTATATGTACAGGTAAGAAGCGCAATCAAATCTTCATAGGATCATATTATAATCATAAAAGGAGTTAGCATCAGACATGCAGACGGTTGTAAAACTAAAGACAAAAAGTTTCCTGCTGCATGAAAATATGGTTTTGCGCTCACATTGGTGTGAGTTACGGATAGGTGGAAGAAGATAATCACAAGTTTAAAAACTTAACAGACCGACTTCAAATCCGATCGTAGCCAAATTTATATGACCACCCTTGAAATGAGCTCTATCGTACACAAAAATAATTTTGAAGATCGGTCTACATTCGGCTGAGATATCGCGTAACATATATTTAAAAAATTACAGACGAGTTCAGGACTTCCTCCTTTTTGGAAGTCGGTCGAAAATATGTAGCTTTCTGTAGACATGATCTTCCATTCTCGATACTGGTAACCTAGTAGATAGGTGTCGAGAAGTGTCCACTGACGGTGTGGTTGTGTGTAGACGAGGTGGTGTCGCAGTGGTGTCGCGGTGTCAGAGTGTCGCGCTTCGCGTTAGTCGCCGTGTGTGTCGGCGGGGTGGCTCGCGCGGGTGACGTAATCCCTGCGGTTCGATACTCTCGAAAGGCTGCGGGGTCGACGGCCGCTAGACGCGGAACCACAGCCTACGCGACTGCTCAATTAAACGTTCCGCATTTACCATACATCAAACTCACATCTGCGTATTGACACTATAATATTTCAACGTTTTATCGCAGAGTGCTTTATTTTATATTGCTTCACATCCTAATCTTCCATGTGGCAAGTTTCAAAAAGTGTATGTATCCAGAAACGGTTTTTAAAATTCTCTTTTCCGAATATTATAATGATTCTAAATTGGGATTAGGTATTTCACAACTCGAAATTAACGTCATTTAATTAAAATTAATACAACATTTAACACTCCTGTTATGATAAACATATTTATTGTTTTATGAATTTGACATTATCCACCTTTGTACCTTGTTTAAAGTCTGAAACAAAAGAATGCTTTAAATATATAGTAGTTAGTCACTTGTTTTGTATTAACCACAGCAAAGCGTAGCGTAAAAAAACAGTAAGTAGCGATGAGTTCACAGATTTTTACCATCAATGTTTGTATCTTTGTCTCTTATTAACTTACAAAGTGCGAGCTTAACCATTTTAAAAGCGAAAATCTTTACACACATTTAACATTTCAGATGATTTGGAAGAATCGTCTAAATAAAATCGATAATGAAAAAATTACATGATTCTAGATATTTAAGAAAAGTGGCGGGCAGCGGATGGATGCGGGCTGCGCAAGACCTGGATGGTTGGCGCTCACTTGGGGAGGCCTACATTCAGCAGTGGACGGCGATAGGCTGAGATAGAGATAATAAAAGATAAGATATTTAAATGATATTTGTCTTAATAGGCGACTGCCTATCACATTATCATGAGACGGAAGTAATCTTGGCGAAAGTGGGTGCACTAGTGCTCCCAGCTCTAGTTACGCCTCTGCTTACCCTCTCGGGGATAACAGTCATGTGTTTGTGTGTGACCACACGGTGTGTAAGTATTATTATTATTTGAAAATGGTACAAATATACTTACGTGCGTGATTGCGAGTATTTTCTTCGGCTTTTTAAATTTACTGCCTCGGTGGCGTGGTTGTGTTTCGGTACGACTACCGTCCTGAGGTTTCGGGTTCGATCCCCGGGTCGGGCAAAGTGATATTGGATTTTTCCATATCAGCCCGGAGTCTGGAATTTGTGCCCGATATGGCGATAGGCTCGCCCCCAATCACATCTGGGACGGAACTAAGCTCGGCGTAATGTGGGTGTACTAGTTCGCTAGTGCGCCTCTGCCTCCCACTTCGAGGATACAGGCGTGAGTTTATGTTATGTTATGTTTTAAATTTACCCAATGTAAGCAATTGTCGTATTTTTCTAAAACATATATGGTATACTGTATACTGCATAGGTACCAGTCTTATTTGTAATACCTAAACTCTTTCTTTCTACCTGCCCTTGTTCCACCTTACGTAACCAATTTTTTTGTTGCAGATAGGATTTGGCAGTTTTTACGACCAGGTAGCTGCCTGCCTTGACGTCAAACCCCTCAGGGGGATCCAGTCCCGGGCAAATTAAATTAGAAATTTTAATATCTAAGCTATTGTAAATATTAAAAATCTACTTAAAATGAGCACACCACATTAGCCTTTTTACTCAAAATGTGATTAAGGAAATCCTCTGGTCATTAAAATTATTCAACATTAAGTAGAAAAATGTAGTCAATACGAATGGTCCGCGAGGCTGCTCGTCACATAACTTTCGTGAGAAGTAAGTAAGTTAAGTGCAATAATAAGTCCAAGTGAGAGGCGAGCGAGAAGGGCCGCCGAGAGCGAGTTGCACAAGAAGGGTTACAAAACTATGGCAATGAACCCGAGTGAACCTGAACCTTGCGAACCGCTAGCCGCCGATGGCGACAGGCGTTGTAAACGTTCAAATCGATGCATTCCCATTAAACTGCAGCCGTCGCAATGTGCCGTTTTTATTTATTCCGCGAGTATTGTAGCGTATTATAGTTCAGTGTCGTATTGTTGTTTATTTAAATACAATTGAGTTAGAGCTATTTTTGATGTATTTTTTCATCGCTACGATTTTTTCAATTCTAAACACAAAAAGAAGAATTATTGTCAGTATTTTTCTCAAAACAAAGCATTTTAACTTTAAAACAACTAACCATGAAATGTAAATTAAGACCTAGTATTAAAGTTTTCCTTATTCTGCTTTATCACATCTAACTCTTTTGTGAGTCTTAGAGGAAAATCAAATGAGAGCAGCACACACAGTGACTGTCAATTGCACGCGCAGAGCAAACAGTATAACGAATGCGCCTGCTCATTATTGGTAAGAATGAAATTTTATTGTTATTTGAAAGCAATAAAATATTGAGGATCCCTGTCGGTCGTGATGCAAGCGGCTCGGCACCGGGCGTGGATACGTTCCCTTCAGGCGGCGCGGCGCGGCGCGGTGCTGCGCAGGGCGTCGAGCGCGACCACTGCGCAGCGCAATGCGGAAACTAAACTTTTTGTGCCTCCACTGCACAACTTTACCACAGAAGGTTTACTGGTATTTTTTTATCGAAACAAGGCAAAATTACTTCCATGTATATGAGGACCGCCTTGGCTGGCGCGATCTGCAAAAGGCCTATGTTCAGCAATGGACGGTACAGGATGATAATGAATCTGAGTCCCGAACACGATTAATTTTGACTATCGAAGATTCAAGCTTGCTGCGCGGTTATAACATTTGCAAGAATTCTATTTCAACTAAATATGATAAATACCTTACTTGATAGTTATTTGTATTCGGGTTGCGGTTTACCTTAGTTCGGAATATCTAAAAGATACACCAAACACCGCAACTAATATCTTCTCAATTAGAAGATGGCGCTGATCACAACGATGATGATGCAGATGGTAAATACATTTCACTCAGTCGAAAACCCACTGGTTCGAATCCCGCGCTGAGATATTTTTACGTGACCCAGATATTTCTTTCGGGTATGGGAGTTTTGAGATTGAAAGTCTTTTGTAGTTTCTGATATCTACTATACAAGGCTCGTGTCTTGCTGTGAAGTCAGAACTATGTGTTACTGTTAATTGTTATTTATTAATTATATTGGAGTATTGAAGAATGTATATGAATGTAAATCAATATCAATACAACGAAGTAAGTATTCTGTTGAGAGGGTGTGCTGTGGTGCAAGAGTGTTTACAGCGCATCGCGAACTCGCTGCAGCCTGTACTACGGCGCTATGCTCGACCCGTAGCCACGCGGCCACGGCTCGCATTGTAAATTAAAATAAATTTCTACTTATTATCTACACTTCCATTTTTATACTGTTATAAAAAGTTTGATGCGGAAACTACATATGAACCTTATTGTTACTTATTACTAACTTTTGCATTACAAATAACTTCTATTTTATTTACAACGTAACTTTACTCATCAATATTCAACCCTACGCGATATTTGATTTATGGCGTACCTGGCGTGTCAACATATGTAATTTGTGACTTTTTGTAGTTATTATAGATGTGGAGTACGCGCATCATGGTAGATACTTCTTGATTAATTTAATAA
The DNA here is from genome assembly GCA_036417725.1 of Clanis bilineata. NCBI lineage: Eukaryota > Metazoa > Arthropoda > Insecta > Lepidoptera > Sphingidae > Clanis > Clanis bilineata. The sequence continues at coordinate 9,156,845 of CM071158.1, forward strand.
ATATTTTTTGTATTTATTTTAAATAGTTAAAATTATGTTTTTATACACTAGGAACGAGTTCTAAACAATATATCCTATATCAAACCTTACGCCGATATCGAAAATATCATGAAATAATATTTAATTTATCTAAACATTTAATAATATATTATTTAATATTACTCTGCAAGATGACGCAAGTAGGTTATCGAAGTATGTTTTCCTTATATAACTACCGTGAAATGTACTAAAAATACCAAGAACGTCGTCACATAGTATCTAAACATAGTTTCTTATACAAACGACATCAACGTGCGCGTGCACTTTCAACATGCGCTTGATTACTTTTCCAATATGTATGATGTTTACTTTGTAATATAAGCAAATCTTAGTCACAATTGTTTTTTCCATCGTGGTGGATGAGTCATAGAAGTCAATGAACTATTAGGTCAAAGTTCATGTACTTACAATTAACACTTTTATATAAGTGGTTATGGAATCTAGGAGTTTATTATAAAAATCCTTCTACATCCTGTTTATTTTTCTACAATCATAACATTAAATATAATTGGCAGAAATTGTTTTCAGGTAACGGTTTCTTTGTCTTCAAATATAATTTTTATGCTCAGGTTTGTGATGTTGCTGAATGTTGTAGGTGCTATTCAGTGACGTTAATAGTGTGAAATAGACGCGTGTCCGAGTGTCGGTGTTGGTGTCTAGCTTCCAGCGACTGCCGGCATGGCAGTATCTTAGCAGAGTGTTCGGCCGCAAACTCGTGGAGAGCCGCCAAACGCGGACTTCGCGAGGTCGTTGAACCTTTCTCCACGCTCATTTGCTCGATAAAAGTAAAAACTTATGCTCTTTGCGTTGCTATAAACTGGTATCAAAATTGTTCATAAATTTTATTTTGCATCAGTTTATTGTCGTTTTAGACAGGATGAGCGAAATTATATTTGTCACTGTTGGTTTTACTGGCGGATCTGTACAGTAGATAATTATAGTTTATGATTTAATTATAATTTTAAGAATACCTAATAAGTTCGATTCCTATCATATTATCGGATAAGATTAAGCTCGACGAACCATAATTAATTGCACATCTGCCTAGCCCTACGTGAAGACCAGCACAAGGTTTTGTATGAATGTTTTATTTGATTTTAATAATTACCATTTAGTATCCACTGTTTTCAGACAATCTACAAAATTGAAACATGCAGGATAGCTGAACATAAATACCATACCGACATCTATGATCATTGACAATTATTTTCAATTGATATCAGCAACACATTTTATAACCTATACAATCTAATGGTAAATAGTTTTAATCATCAAAAGAGAATTTTCATTTCACTATTCAAAAAATAAATAAGTTTATCCATAACAGAGTGAGCGTAGATGAAAAGTGAATCAACCTGACGTTTGGTTGCGCGGCCACTCGCGTTCGTTCACCTCACAAATTTTCGTTTCGTTAGCTGTTTCACTGTGTGCGTACCCCCCTTCCTCGCATGCGTCCCCCATTCCGCCAACTTAGATCACGACTAGGCACAAATGCGCCATTGTTCGGATACGTGCTGACAAAAAATCGATGTTGGTCCAACAGCACCGGATACATCATGATGCTTTCAGAACGTCAATCATAACCACGCGGGTTCTTCTCGCCAATTATAACAACATACTATTGTCTAACATCCTTCAACACGTAACTACGAAAAAATTAGAGAAAGGTTTTGCAAAGGCCGGATATGGATGTGCGAACATGAATATTCCTTGAGTCTATCAAAAAGGCATAGCTTTCAAACGCCTTTATGTTATCTTCACCTGGACTGTTTTAGTGCTACGCTTTCTCTACAATTAAAAACCTGATTATTGTAAACAGACACAACATTAATCTCAGCAAAAGGAAACGTGTTTAAACAAACAAATCTAACATAAAATATCGTTGAATGTATTCAAAGCCTCGGTCCGTGTTATGTAATGAAAGTTTGAATATTTAAGTACTACGGCTACGACACGTTTCCGTCGAGCTTACTTCAATAAGCTTGAACAAATTTACTCTTATAGACAGAAGTCGTTGTTGATTCAAATGGAACGGTGGTGATGCAAGCTAGGCCTTGTCAATGACCTCTATTTCGCCACCACCATTTCGAGGTGCCGGAGAGGTCGTCGATTCGCGTCAATCGCTTCAACTGACAGCACTATCCACCGCGCCGCACCGCACCGCACCGCGCCAATACCGACTTCTTGTCAAACATTGATGATTGGAGATTTATTTTATGTTACATTAACTCGATGTTATTTATAACGATGTTACCCAATGATAAGGATTATAATATATACATTCAATATATAACACTTAAGAGTCAATTTTCAATATACGTATTAAACATGAACATGCTTGTCATTCGTAACTTTATGGTGAGTGTGAAATGTTATAATATCAAAAAACCGGCCAATTGTATGCTTGGTATGCAGCAGCATATCTGATTACACACCAGGATTTCGAAGTAGGGTTAAATGTTACGGAAATATAATTTTATTAGTCAATAAAGCACATCGTCCATAAACATGTATTTACAACCTGTTTTACATATGTAAGAACTTCATCCATGTTCGGTAAGACTAGCGTCCTGAGGTCTCGGGTTCGATTGCCGGGTCGGGTAAAGTGATATGCGATTTTTCCAGTATCACTGCTCGACTAAGACTTCGGATCCCTAGACGAACATTTATAGTTCCATCCTGTCCATTTTATATATCGCTTGTATTATAAATTTTTCAGCTTTATATTTTACGACTGATTGCCGCCTAACGTCAACTCGCCTCTGGAGGGATCCCCAAAAATGACAAAAATCTTGTAGATAAACCGAGGACTTCCCGGTCTACAGCCGGTGCTGCCGCTAGACTAAAAAGACGACTAAGGCGACGAAGAGGAAAATAGTCCCTTCCTCCTTACGTTTTTTTTATAATAAACCTTAAAGAGAACAATATGTATTTTGTTGGGATAAGGTTATATAGTTTAACCATCAATAAAATATACCCTAGATGCACAGTTCTTTGCAAATATCCTCCTAAAAAGTGTTCTTAGGAATAAAACAAAGAAAAAGATCACAAGTTTTAATTAAATCAACACAAATAAAACCCTATGCACGTGTAATAAAGTAGCTTTTTAAACGAAATGAGCCAGCGTTCTTTTTGCATTTTGAAATTTAGAATTCCATCGACGTCGGACTGTATGCAAAACGAGTGCTTAAGCACTCCTTTGCTGTCCCATTTTCCGAGCGTCAACTGTGCATCTAGTTAATTAACATATCGATGAGTTTAACCCCCAACCCAAATCTTTTTGGGTGTTATAACTTTAACATATTTTTTGTGTGTCTACGGCATCTAAGCTCCTAAACGGATGCACCGATTTTCAATTCGTTTGTTTTTGTTTGAAAGGTGACTTGTTCAGGAGTGTTCTTAGCCATGATTTAAGAAATCATCATCAGCACTTTTTAAGTTCTATTTACATTTTTCTCTCAGATTCGGAATTCTCAATGATTTTAATGCCATTAATAATCATTGAAATTGTCCTGATGCAATAACATCTGGAATCAATAAAATACCCAACACCTCATTAATTTTCAGAGGTACCTCTTGTGTTTGGGCTCATTAGAGTACCATTGAGGAGTAAGAGTTTTAGAGCTTTTTTTAGTCTGGGGCGTTTTAAATATTTAATTTATTCTTTCCTGTCTTAACAAATTGTAACAAATCGAATTAACTTGGAATTTGTCCGATATGGCGATAGTCTCGTCCCCTAAATATTTTAATAATCTGGGACGAAATAAGCTAGGCGAAATGTGGGTGTCCTAGTTCTCTAGTTTGTCTTTGCCTACCCCTTTGGGGATATATGCGTGAGATTATATATGTATGTATTTATATTTTCTTAAAATTAGACAAATCAAGAAGGTGCTAACTGCAGAGAAGAAATTAAAAAAGGATCACATTGCAAACACACAGTGAATAATTGTATTTGAGTTGGAAATTCGAAAATATGTAAATACTTATACAATGTAGTAAATACACCAATAGCTATTTTGAAGATTAACGATATCTATACCTAATTTATAACCGAATAAAAATGTGAGTACTGAGTATACCAAAAAAATATGTTTCGATGTTTGTGACAAGCACCAGGACATAAGTCCAGACACCATTAATTAGTAGAGGACGCCCGTGCCCACCAATAGAACAGAGTAAAGGACAAGTATCGATATCAATATATAACATTGGATTCATCGTTCAAGACAGTAATTGTTATTAAGTTACAACGGTAAGTGTGTGCTGTATTTGTGACGTTCATCTGATGGCAGACAAAGTCATGATGACAGATTGATAGAATGACGATTTGGTGAGTAGGCCAGCCACCGCGGAAGACACCACCGCGGTTCACCATGGTTCAACGTGACACTTTCCGACGTCATAAACAACTTTCCTACTAGCAATGCGCTCGCAACTTCGTGCGCGGGCTGGCGCGGCGCGGCACAGAGCGGCGCGGCGGTCGACGGCAGCGCCACCCGCCTCACGCAGCGCGTCGCGATACGCTCGCTACAATGCAACGGTTGTGCACTACTTTTATAAAAAAATATATTAATTACTCCTCTGTGAATTTTCTTTCCGGTGCATCACAGTTGCACCTCTATTCATGGGTCACTAGGAAGTAACACGGTAGAAAGTATTTTTTAAGCCACGTCTCCTGCTCTAAAACATTACACTAAACATGGTATTTAAATTTTTTTGTCTATAGTCCATTGTTATATGGTGAGACAATAAAAACCCTTGTGTAGGTGTTTTTAGTGTTTTGTTTCGAAAAAAACATGTGCACGAGACGAAGCTTAATTGTTACAAAAGTTTTATCAATACAATGTCGTAATATACCTACTTTATAGGAATAGCGGTAATACTTATGTATAACTAAAAATAAAACATTCACTTTTGATATAGCATCCGAAGCGTAATCTAGTTCATCAGTACAAAGCTTAAAATCATGTACATTTAAGTAAAAGTAGTAGTAGACATAAATCTATAAAATAATATTTTTGGTATAAATTAAATTGACGAGAGTACACACTCGCGCACACTACCTTTAGCTGTTTACGGTCTTGGTACCAAATGTGGCCCAAGAAAGCATTTAAAGGCAACAATGTTGATAGATTTCTAGGGCTGTTTCCATGTCTAGACACTTGTTGGTATCAGCGTATGGACGAACGCAGTCTAACAAGAGCTATGTTGCTGACATGGGTTGAAATTTATTACCTTCTAAGAAAAAACTCTTTATAAAAATAATCTTTCAAAATGATAATATACGACGTGGATATATCATTCGTTCATTATTTGTTCTGTCACAAAGCGATTACTAAAACTACAATCTATAATCACAAGTTTAAAAAACTTAACAGACCAACTTAACAGATCCGATCGTGACCAAATTTATATGGGACCACCCTTGAAACAAGCTCTATCTAACACAAAAATAATTTTGAAAATCTATCCACATTCGGCGGAGATATTCGGATATTCAGATATTCGGTCGAAAATTAGAAAAGAAAACAGATCATATCACAGCGGGCTATTTTATTTAGGCTTAGATAGGATGATCTCCATAGTCCATAGAGGGATACCGCTAATATCGTTCGGCATAACGGATTATAAGTAGCAGCAACGTTGTTAAAAGTACAGGATAATGAGATCAGGAGTTTAAGAGATTATTTTCTTAAACTTCTGATCTCATTATCCTGTACCTAAGCGATGACGCTTAAAACAATTTTTGATGGTACCTGAAAGTATTTTAATACTTCGGATTTTTAAATTTGGTAGTATTATTTTGACATTTTTGTTTATATTATGTCACTCCTACAAATATAAGGCTATCTTATACACAAAACACGTATTAGTTTACCCAGCCACGCGTTGCTGTGGCTAAGGTATAATAAATGGATTTAATATAAGTCTGGAGTATTCAATGCGATAATATTATTATTTATTCATACTACCAAGATTGCCATAATAAAGCACTCATAAAAGAAAATTCATTAAAATCGGTTAAGTAGTTTCGGAGTTCATCGAGGACAAACACTGTGATACTGAATGATTTATGTATAACAAGCTTTTGCCCGTATCTACGCCCGCGTGAGAGTCTTGACAAACATTCATCCCTATTACATTCCTTTAGGGGATGAATTTATGCATGTATTACACATATAACTTTTCGCTTTAATCATTCTATCTATTGAAAAAAAACCTTATCAAAATCCGTTGCGCAGTTTTAAAGATATATAGGGACATAGGGACATACAGACAGCTGGAAGCTACTTTGTTTTATATTATTTAATAATTAAAGATAATATATACTCAGCGGCCCGAACAGGAAAAAAACTGAAAATCGTAAATGTATTCGAGCTCGATACGCGTCTGTGAAATTAGTATGAAATATTAACCAAATGTCATAATTGCATTTACGATTGTCAGAATTTTTCCTGCTCGGGCCGCTGTTGTTACATAATTCCACATAAAATATATATATATATATATATATATATATATATATATATATATATATATATATATATATATATATATATATATATATATATATATATAATTCATACTTCAGATATATTTTCAGGATGAACTTAAGTGATAATATATTTTAATAAGATATTATTATTTTACAGCCATGTTAACCACGAGTCCCGCTCCAACTGTTTATAATTTACACAGTAGCGAAGGCATTGTTCTCAAAAAATGTCATTAATCTTTACTTTTATTGCCTTATTAAGTCATTATGTTGAGGTTAGTTAAGATTATATACGAGTTTAACGACTTTCTTAGCCACAATAATAATTAGCGTATGAAAATATTAAAAAAAAAAATCCGTTCTCAGTATTCTAATAGGTAAATTGTAACTGACAATATTATTCAGGTTTTAAATATATTTTCCTATGGTCGTTTTATAGAAAATAGATAATATAAAAATATTATATTCTTACTGTATCATGTGATCGTAACATAGTAAAAAATTAATACACAATGATTGAAGCAGAAATACAAATACCATGACACAGAATCACTTTATTATTCCTAGTACTTAATCACAGTTTATCAATCCCTTAGTAGAATTTATAAAAATCATATTAAAATGACTCAAGTAGATTTTCGACCGACTTCCAAAAAGGAGAAGGTCCTCAATTCGTCTATATTTTTTTATGTATGTTACGCGATATCTCCGCCAAATGTGGACCGATTTTCAAAAATCTTTTTGTGTTCGATAGAGCTTATTTCAAGGGTGGTCGCGGTTGGATTTGAAGTCGGTAAACTTGTGATTATTCAAGGATAAGGTTTCATGTCATGAGTCTTTAAGTACATATTTACATTTATTAAAAATATATATTTTGGTCGCCGCCTTGGTCTTGTGGCAGCATATATGGGCTGTGGACTGGGAGGCCGTGGGTTAAATTCCCAGGTCAGGTTATTCGAATATTCTAATTTAATTTGCCTAGGATTGGATCCTCAAAAGTGGTTGACGTCAGGCAGGAGCCGGTCGTAAAAACTAAGCCAAATCCTTTCTGCAACATGTTTGAAAAAATGTGCGGACCTCACATTAAGTTGGGATAAGGGCAGGTAGAAAAAAAATATCTACATTCTACGTATATGTATACGTAAATTGAAAATAATATAACATAACATAAGCTCACGCCTGTATCACCGAAGGGGTAGGCAAAGCCGCACTAGTGAACTAGTACACCCACATTTCGCCGAGCTTAGTTCCATCCCAGATGTGATAGGGGGCGAGCCTATCGCCATATCGGGCACAAATTCCAAACTCCGGGCTGATATGGAAAATCCAATATCACTTTGCCCGGCCCGGGGATCGAACCCGAGTCCTCAGTATGGTAGTCGTACCGAAATAAAACCACGCCACCGAGGCAGTCAATTGAAAATAGTATATGAATTTAATTAATGTATATATTTTTATTTTAGCCAATAAGTACATATTCATTATGCTAACGCACCAGAGTACGTTATAATTATAATACGCTACAATTGAAATATTATTTGTTCTCTCAAATACCTAGCATTGATAATAAAATAAATGTAGCAGTTAAACCGTAGTTGGCTAGTAACAAGTGTATGTAGGAAGCACGGGCTTCCTTACTCATCCCTACATAAACAGGTCGTTGGCACAAGCTCATCGATCCCTATCCACTTGAATAAAGATACATCTTTAAATGTTCCTCAGCATATTTATCCCTCATAAAAATGCATTTATTAAAAACAAGAAATATATACATCACCATCATCATCATCAGCGACAGGACGTCCACTGCTGGACATAGGCCTTCCCCAAATATTTCCAGATCAACCTGTGGGAGCGGCCTGCAATTAAATAGCAATGGGCAGGGCACATAGCTCGTAGAATCGATATCATCATCATCATCATCAGCTATAGGACGTCCACTGCTGGACATAGGCCTTCCCCATAGATACAACCGATTTACAACATATGAAACAGTAAATAATATGGAAAGTGGCTTGACTATTTTCTGTACTTAACACACCAAAATTGGAGTAGCGAGCCGTCATGCCGTCAATGCGTCTATTAACTACGCAGCAGGAACCGGGATTCTAACGGGACTTGTCCTTTCTTTTTACTTTTTTTTAACCTCGGCCTATTTGAGGTATGCGTTCGCTTTTAAAAACGCCTCAGTCACTTTACGCTCGTGCTCTCTGATTCAAATTGTCGAATTGTATAGAATGTAGAGACACTTTATGTACATGCATCTCTATTAGGTATATTCTTATGTAAGAATTTCAAGAGAATGTAATTAAACTGTTTATATTTTCGAAAGGCACTATAAACAATCCTTTTACTTTAATAAACAATAAATGATTTAACCAATGGTCTCATATAAAAAAATGATTCTGAAATCTTCTGCTTTATAAGTTTATTATAAATTCTGTTGCTTTATAATCTACGGTGTCGGTAATAGATAAAATAGTGATATTTGCACTATTAGTACTCAACCTTCAAGACTCTTGCATGTATATAATAGACCTACCACTAAAAATTCACAAGTTTTATAATAAAATTTAAATACTTGTCATCCGACAAGATTTCATGTTTAGATATTGGTACATATTATGTCATGCAGATACAAACTAAACATGGAGTGGCTAAACTTGCCCAGTAGCATCATCTCAGCAAGACGTAGGTCAACTAGTTGTTTATCTGCCTATCCCTTCAGAAACATGGGAATTTTTAGCATTATTGGTGTATTGAAATAAAACTATTTTTACGGATTATATCATTACCACGAAGATTGCAAAAAGCCTTCGAAATGTTGGGCATAAAAAATTAAAACAAATCGTGATATAATCCGTAAAAATAGTTTTATTTCAATATATAACATTCGTGTAAACTTAAGAAATCAGTATTATTGGTGTAAGTATATCCATAATAGGTCGGAGGCTGTTTTTCTGACAAGATTTGTACGGAACTGGATCATACACAGGATGGTTGAATTCAAGCAGGTACACCACACAGAGATGGAATAAGGGCAAGTGGAGTGAAAGATAATGTTATTGGTGTAAATACTGTATAAAGACTGACCTTCGATGGTGCCGTGAATCTGTACCTTGGTATTACGCATATGCAATTCTATTGAAGGCCATGCAGTGTGATAACTTTACTACCACATTGCATCACTAAAATCAGGATCCAATGCTTGAGGCGACAATCAATATTGACACAATCATTTAATTATGTAACCAGCATCCTTCTTGTGCATCTTTCAACATAATCAAAGTTTTCTATTATTACATACCATTTTATCATTACAGATAGATAGATAGATAGTAACTCTTTATTGTAAACACACACAGAAAACAAAACAGATTAATTAATCGAATTAATTAATTAACCTCTAATTTCTTAATCGAAAGTAAAAGTCAAAGTTTACCTGTTGCTTTTATAGTTACTTACTTTCAAGCTTAGCTTTTAAGATTAATTTAAGGTATCAGTAATATCAATAATAATATACTGTGAGCAGAATCTCCTAGACACCCCAACTGCGAGTTAGGCATATGCCGAAACTAGATAAGTAAAGCGTTGACATTGGATGTAGAACTCTAGAACAAATGGTGTGCTCTTTGGGTGTGACGATTATGTCAAATATGCTTTGGTAAACAATTTTCTGTGAATAATTGTATTTTCGTGTATTTTATGTGTAAAAACGAGTATTTTTCCATTTTGGTTGGTTAATTACTAGTTGGTTATTGGTTAAATATAACTCAGGGGGTTTCCTTAACATAGGTATATTTAACCAATATGATATGACCCTTTATGTCCATTAATTGTATTTTGTTTTTGAGCCTCTTCTGGTTCAAAGATAAGTATGTAGTTACTTGAACTATATATGAAGAAACCTGCGGTATGTAATAAAAATTAGATTAATGCTGTACAATCATGTAACATATTTATAATCCTTACATTTCTGTAAAACAGAGAGTCGATGACATTTATTGAAATACTTATGATATATTTTTCTTTTATTTTAGTTCATTAACATAAGGCTATAAAATGCGCACAAAATAATGTCAGAATTCATCGCGCTTTACTAAGAATCATTCGCACCCTCATTTAAGTTCTGTGAATGTTGTCCGCGTGAATGCTAAAACTGAGTTACAGTTTCTGTTTATAAAAGCTATATGCATCAGCAGGTGCATGTACTATATTCTACTTACTTATTCTATATAATATGTACAAAAGTTTACATTATTTCAAGGTATGGTAAAATTGCCCCACCATAGGACATTCTGTAAAACATGTCATGGTAAAATTAGGTAATTTGATTAATTAGATCAGCTTTGTAGTATTATTGTCTACTATCGATCATGAGCTTCTTCGACTAATGGGGGGTTCAGAGGCGCGAACAGAAAAATTTTTGACAATCGAATTCGAATCGAGTGCGTAGTGCGAAGCGAGTTCGATACGATTTCGATTGTCAAAAATATTCCTGCTCGGGCCATATACCTAGTCACTAACCTGCTGATTTAACCCGTCGGAGGTGGCGCATATATGTACATATGTACATATATATGTTACATAAGCGTATGGGCTACCGGAGGCCGAGCCGCCCGTGACTATCTACTAGACTGGATACAACTTCTAAATTCGAATATAATAACATAATTATTTGTGCCCGATATGGCGATAGGCTCACCCCCTATCACATCTGGAACGGAACTAAGCTCGGCGAAATGTGGGTGTTCTAGTTCGCTAGTGCGCCTCTGCCTACCCCTTCGGGGATACAGGCGTGAGCTTATGTTATGTTAACATAATTATGTAATATGCGAGTATATCCCATGTCTGGCATTAAAATATATTTACTAAAAACGTTATGAAAGTTTAATTAGCATTGCTTAATATACCATTATATTAACACAAAATGAATAAGAACAGCATGTCACTCAGCATATTGAACATTGTTTACATTTGGATTGATTTATGACTACAGAAGACAATGCGAAGTGAGTAGCTGTTGTGGTCAGGCTTTAGCTGCTTTGTGTGCGGCTGACTGCTGCCTGCCCTTTATCCCTTTATTTAAATAACGGAGCCCGGCGACGCTGTGTGACGTTGTTTTTGTGACGTCACACTGTAAATGCACTTTTTAACAAAGTGCGTTCATTTCGTCACGCGGCCTCGGTACATTGTAACAGTTCCTGTTGTAAACCGGGATTTATAGTAAATAACTTTTTCTAAGAACCAACGGACATCCAACAACAATGCATCGGAAAGATATATGACTGACCATTTTTCTCCGCACCGAGACCAATCTGAGGTTTAGATACCATATCATCAGTGGTCGGCGTTTTGTTTTTGTTTACATTTGACGTGCAGGTAGTTTAGCGGTTTTAATGAAACAAACATTTCGTTACAATGCAGGAACGACCTTTTAAAATACACATTTAACACAATATTTTGTAATAGGTAATACAATAAATACATCTAATAAATAAAATAATAATAAATACACCCAACAGTCATACACCTAGTCCTGACCCCACACTAGGTATAACCTGTATCGTGGATGTCAGAGACTATGAGAGACTTTCGATCTCACATCACCCAGACTTGAAACAAATATCTGTGGACTACACAAACATTTGTCTTAATGCGGGAATCGAATCCGCGGCCTCCCGCTTCACAGTCGGCTACGCGCCCACCGCGCTACGGAGGCTGTAATGTAAAACATGTAATAGGCAATAATATTACCAACACAAGCAAAAAGAAAATAAGAAAAAGAATTCAATTAGGTGTCGTTGATGCAACGAACAAAAAATGAATTTAGCAGCAGCAATATAGAAACTCTGTGACGGTATCCATCGGAAGCAATTCGATTAACATACCTCCTATGCGTGCAAATGTCTTCTTTTTATGTAAGATTTACTGTTACGACCCTGACAAAGGAAAGGGGTTTAATGGAGAGAATGCAAAAACCCTGTGATTACTTAACCCATATCCGGCATTTGGGGCATATGGTCTCGTAACCCTTTGGCCCCGTTATGCGCCCTTTGTTTAACGACAGTTGCATTATTAATATAATAGACAACTTTTTATCAGCAGAAGTACAATAACACAACAGATGTTTAGCTTTTTTCGGTGTGATTAGATCGATATTACTTTTTTATAATCGCACACAAACTGAATCAATAAAAATCTGTGTTTTTAATAGAAAACATGCCTATCGGACGGTATTAGTGTGATACTCAGAAGTGTTTAGTTGAGTGCTAATCTATTTTCACTTTTGTAAATGTAACAAGTAAGGCATGAGAGTTGATGTATGGCTTCCAGGAATCGCACGCTTTCCACAGAGCGGAGGAGCGCAGTAGGCAGTACGCACCGCATCTTCCCGAGGAAATGCACGCGGGTTCGTTGCACTTACAAACTCATAACCCCCTTTCTAAAGCGCCGATCCAATTATGTGCACTTTCGCAAGCCGCTACTGTCACTCGCCTAGATACGGATAGGAAACTCGGCGCGATGCGCTTGCACACCCACCTGTCGATATAACCCTATACGACATAGCGCCCGCAACGCCGGGCTGCGCCGTGCCGCGCCGACAGAACACCGCAATCCGCACGCATATTATAAATGCAGCCTTACTGGCAACACCATATGTACCTATTTATTTGTTACAAGCAAATCAAAATGTTTTTACATAATTTGCATTCCGTCAAAGTCGTTGCGCTTATATGTATCTCGGAAGAAACGAATGAACGAACAAGAAACGGTGAAGTTCCTCTTTCGAAAAACAGTTTACTATGACCTACTAATATACTATTACAAAATAACTGTTTAACTTAAATTAGAACAGGTAAGCGATGATAATAACACAAGAAATAAAAACAATAAAACAAAATGCATATAGGAGCAACCCTTACAAGCACGATGAATAAATTATGACTAGTTTATTTTCTTGAGTTAAACAATATCAGTCCAACTTAAGCAAATCAATCCGCACATGTAGTACCCGTTGATCAGTACGATGTGTCAACCACCGACGTTCTTAACGATGTTGCAGAAACATGAGCGACCCGCCATATGACGCGTCACCACACTCATAGGCTTTTAATTGACCATACCTACCGCGACCGATCTGCATAATGTATCACGAAATATAGCTTCTAATAACATTAAAGCATGAGTAATATTAGGGTGTATTACGATCACAAATAAATTCAATATTTTGTGCTCATTTGAATTGCATTTGAAATAAGGTATTATAGCTTCCAAATAAGTTAAACATAGAATACAGATCAATATGGAGTCATTGATGCAATCTCATCAAGCCAAACGAAGATCCGTCCAGTGGATCTGCTACATTAACAATTTGGTATTCTCGTCCCATGATATTCATAACCCCACATCATCTTCTCGTATTTATCCCGTTTAAATCAAGTGTGATTTTTGGACATGTTTGAGAAATATATAAATGATCAAAGTAATAATGACAACTTGCACTCCCACTTATAGTATTCAATTATATTAATATTATTGAATTATGTAAAAGAATATTATTAATTATAGCATGGTAATACAAAAGATGCATTCTATGCATTCCATACAATACGTGCGACATGAAAGTTTTCCAGTCGTAATCAACATCCGTAGCGCACGCCAATGAAAACGAGACAAGCCAACGAACCTGACTCATTCTATCCCCTACTTGACACCCACCATTTATTATCGTAGGGCCGATTTTTCAATATCCAGATAAATTTTACTTGAGAAATAATTATGTTACTTTCTACAGTAACCGTCAAAACGTCAATATTATTATCCAGGTAAAAGTTATTTGTTAATTGGCAAATTTGGCCTTATCTGGATATACAAATTGGGTAGGTACATCGCTTTTTGTAATAGCAATTGTCTATCAATACACGTTCGTCGTATAACAATCGAATATAAATGCAGATCTCTAAATTATAAGAAGTTTTAAGGAAACGAATGACAAGATTGTTGAATGTTACATAACAATCATAGATAGGAACCCTTTCCGGTTTATGGATGACCCTGTTAATTAAGGGTGACAGAAACTAGATGGGGTGAACTAGTCATGAATGATTACAGTGAGAATGGAGGGGATAAGAGTGCATCGGCACACTTACCTACTACATCGGCGAAATGCAACAGCGACGGCGCGTCGTAGCTTCTGTGGATATACCTGGAAATCGACCAACGCAACGAGACCCGCTACAGCCCCTCTCTTGTGAACACATCGAGGTAATACAGGGGAGGTTTAGTCGAGGTACAGAGCTCTAGTCACCTAAGGCGCGTTATAAATCACTGACGCTTCGGAAAAGTGGAATGACGTCCGCGTGGCCACGCAGTTTTCACTCACTAACACAAATTTAGAGAGAAATGGAAAAACTTGTTCTCTTTGCTTAGGTTCTGATTGCAGTGTGTGCAGGATCATTAGTAATGCGTACGTCTCACTTGTGTATACATTGAACACTGTGATTCTCTGAAATACACGTTTATATAGCAAATTGTATCGCATTTGATACCATACGTTATGATAATATTAAGTACCATCAACTTACATTTCAATAAAGAGTGATTAGAGGTATATTAATTTTACACCTTTAATTTTTAAATATCATAAACAATTTATTGTTATAATTTCATATGACTAATTCGTAGGCTCAAAATGGGACATATTAGTTATTAAGTAAATGTGCCTCACAAATAATAATTATAACAATAAGAGTTCATTTATTACTTATATTTAAAAATGTAAAAAGAAGATAAGTTAAAATAAAAGAGTTCATTATACTAATATACTAACGCGTTGACAGTAAAGCAAACAAATAATTGGACTGAACCAAAGACATTCAATGGTATATAGACAGGATAACAGCACAAAACTTGTGATCCAAAAGTTATGACCTAGTGGTCATAAGTCGCTCAGTTTATTTGGATTATACACTCGCCAGGCCGGCCAGAGTAATAATTTTGATAGGGGGCGAGCCTATCGCCATATCGGGCACAAATTCTAGACTCCGGGCTGATATGGAAAAATCCAATATCACTTTGCCCGACCCGGGGATCGAACCCGAGACCTCAGAATCGTAGTCGTACCGAAATACCACCACGCCACCGAGGCAGTCACCACTGAACAGACAATAAAGTCTAAATAAAAAAATGCCGTTATTGTTTTTATCAAAATGAATAGTAGTTATGTCGTAGAGTATAATATACAATAAGACGATGCAACGTTAATGCGAATTGCACTTGACACTGCGGCGAGGTCAATGGCAGCGTCATCGTAGCTGCTCGTAGCAACAGTTGAGCCATTGTTACCTCTCACCTCGCAACTCGCAGCTCCAACACTCGCCCCGAACTGCGTTCACAATCACATTATCACTTGTGAGTTGTGGCTGACCTCACTAACACTACTTTTTATTAATAATCATAATATATACTGTAATTTTAGGAAACACGTTCATTGAACTAAAAATACCGGGGTAAAATATGAAAAATAAAATAATTGTCTGAATTAAACATACATAATTTATGCGTATTATAAGTATAAATATATGTGTCGTGTTAATATAATTAAACGATAGTGTATTGTACTTAATTACATAATGGTCATTTTTTTACATTAACTTACAAAACTTACTATCACCCGATAAAAAATGAATTAAATAAAAAATGTAAAAGTCAAACTAAATATCTACACAGAAGACGAGAGTAAACTAGGCTTTAATAATATTTCAGTTTAAACAGTTTGTCGGTCCACCTAGTGTGCAATGCATTATGAGGTGACAATGAAAGTACGTGTCGCATTTCTCGCTTGCGATAGTTCGCCAGAATAAGGCCAGCAGCGTTCATCGGCCTCGATCACGCCGTTAGCGCTCGCTGCGGCCGGACCACGGCGCGAAGCGGCGCAGGCGCAGGCGGCACCATGCGACGCTACAACCGCGCGCACCACGGTAGGTGTTGATGGACTACAGCTGAAAATTACCAAAATACACCTTCTAGTTCAATTCTTATGTACAAGCTTAATAGTAACTTTCACATGACATGCGCCACTTAAAGAATTTATGTAAAGTAAAAATTCCAACAAACGGTCACAGCAATTTACTATAGTAACAAATATAAACATTTACGTGTAACTTGTAAGTTACATCTCATAAGTACTTAGTATTATGCAAAACAATCTGTATCAAATCTAAGCTTAAGCAACGGGAAAACCTTTGTAATAATAGAAAGTAATAACGGTGGCGGCGCGGCGCTTGGGCAGATCCACTCATATGAAAATTGGTCATGATGAGGTGAGCGCATGATTCACGAAACTTCGCCGCGCCGCCCGCCGCCCGCCGCCCGCTCGGTGACATAATAAAGTAAATTAACATAATTCTGCGGTGAGTTTCGGTTAAACCCCTTTCCTTTCCGTCACTCTTACTCACGCTGTTTGGCGTCTGAATCATCCGCTCTGCTAAGATTTTCAAGTGATTGCTGGAAACGTTGGCCAGTATCATGTGCCAGGTGACATACATGACTGCAGCATTACCGTTACACGAAAAGGAAAAACAATAAACCCGGATGCATCATGCTTATTCGATCTAGCTATTAAAGCGGAAAAATATTGGCAAATAAGTAACAAAACCTTATTTAAAAAAAATACAATAAGATTTTCTTTTAACCCAAAGGGCCAAATTCTACGATGAAATTATTATTAGGTATTTTATGTTTCCGCAGGCAATTTTAAATAACCTTACTAGAGTTAATTTTGGATAATATTATACATTCTTTCAAACGATATAATGATACGTTTGTATATCCATGGATTAGGCTTTACATCGTATGTCAAATAAACTGTTTCATATAAAAAAGCCTCTTCCAAAAATCACAAGCATGGCCCTGCCTCCACACAAGGTTGTAAGTGTAATCGCAGTTATTAGGAACACGAATCAGCCGTCAACTTACAAGTCACAACCCAGAGACAATATATTTACTGACTAAGATTTTATTTTAACAAGAGGAATACCTGGCGCAAGAAGTTAACATAAATAGTTATCTGGTCTCAGGAATGAAGTCAGCATTATTCGCTTCATACGTAACTACTCATCATCCACACGATGGCTAGATGTTTAAAGACATACACCAAAACACATATTGGAAAACACGTCCACCCCAGATAAATTCTCCAAAATTGTAAAATCAGTTTGACTTCTGACGTCAAACAGTTTAAAAACTAGAATAAACTGTAAATATGTTTTTCCCTGTATTAAATCTGTATATTTCTGCAGAATCGTGTTGAAATTATATACATTAAGCTTTTAAATAATGCTTAATTGTGTATTTAGTAATATTTACTATAATTTGTTTGCATAATATGATCACAATTTCCATTACCAATTAAATAAATAATTACAAAATATATATTTTTGTAATTTATGGATTCAATACATTATGATAGCATATTTGAAATGCCTGAACACTTATATTATTTTGTAACATTGTTCAGTTCAATAATATTATTATCACCTATATTGCATCTTACTGATTCGTGATTTCATACTATTATGAAAGCAACGTTATGTAATTAAGGTTTTAGTGAAGACATATATATACTTTTGTGAATTGAAAAAGCTTTAATCTGATCGCTTAGATCGAGAAATATTTCGAGAGGTGGCAATCGATGTTGGAGTCTTGACGGCGATGCAACTGCGTTCCGGTAATGTAACCGTCGCGTATGCCTGTAAGAATTCTGCTGGAGGTTCGTTGAACTTTCGTGAGTGCAGAACGTAGCAGCAGGGTGGGGGAGCCACACTAGGTCACACCCGGCCATCGGCACACTTACCTTGACTCGGCGCACCGCCGCCACCGCCGCCGTCACCACCGCCATCGCCTCCGACGTCAAACCCATGCGATTTAACATCCACGCATAAAAAACTAGGCTTTACCACATGATTTCTAACACTAGTTTATATAGAAACATGTAACTGGACAACATGGCTGGACTCTCCGAAGCCTAAGTTTTGCATGTAAAACAAAATCGTCTTAGCCATTGCAAATTAGGTAGGTCATCGAAAGCGTAACACAATCGCTGGTGTACATGTTATTTCTCAGAAAACATATCGTTTGACTACGCTCAAGCAGAGAATTGTTAGCATTAGAAGAATTGGAATAAAAAACCGCACAGCCATTTAATATAGCTAATGTTATCCTGCAGGGTTACCACCACCTCTTATAGCAGTATTATTATAATCGTTCTTCGTTTGTTTTGTATGGGAATTGGTACACGTAAGATGATAATAATACTGCTATAAGAGGTGGTGGTAACCCCCCCAGTTTAGAATACTGAGATGCAATTAATTACAATCATTTTTGGGTATGAATAATATTGAGGTACCTGATTCCTCTATGAAAATGACACTCGCACTCTGGTTAGGGGGTGATTTAATCTCAATGCCGGTGGTGTATGTGCTCAATTTAATTGAAATCGGTTTAAAATATTTCACGATCAATAAAAGTAAAAATCGCTCTTTGGACTACGGTGATGATGCTGAAACGACATACGTGATGTAAACTGCAGAACTTCTATCACAATATACATTTACTTTCATAGATTATCTTTTACTGTTTAGAATTCATTATTCTGCAATCGATAAATGGAATTCTGGGAATGGAACCTAGGACCTCCCGCTTCACATCCCATGTACGCTATCCTCTCCACTAGACTAAAGAGGCGACTACGGAGGTAATGACTACTAATATAATAGTATTTAAGATATAACATTTTTAGGTCAGTGGCGTGTAGTCCATATAGACAAAGAGACACTGTCTGCCTTGACAATACGCTATATAACCAAATAAAATAGAAATATTGACAATAAACTATAATCAGAATAGCATCGCTCGGTTTATATTTTAAATCGACACGAGGATGTTAATAATTACAGTAGTGGTGACGTACGAGTTGAATAAAATAATGTTGTAAGTTTTTTGTCTACCCTGATGCAAATGCCTATGCACGCTACTGTCTTAGGTTATAAGAGTAGTCGATACTATCATTGTCGCCTCCTTGGTCTAGTGGCAGCATGTATGGGCTGTAGACCGGGAAGTCCTGGGTTCGATTCCCAGGTCGGGCGAAGTAAATTTTCTAATTTAATTTGCCCGGGACTGGATCCCTCATAGGGGGTTGACGTCAGGCAGGCGGCCGGTCGTAAAAACTAAGCCAAATCCTCTTTGCAACATGCTTGAAAAAGTGTGTTGCGCCGACCCCACATTAAAGTGGGATAAGGGCAGGTAGAAAGAATGTAGTCGATACTATCATATTGTTCGCCCACAATTAATTAACACAATCATGGCTACTTACTTGGAGCAGTTGATGTCATGTTAACATATATTCGCAAGAGACTGCATGTAACAACTTTTTGTTTGTGCAAGTAACATGCAACACTGTGTGTATAAAAGTCGCATAATATTATGATTTGGAAGACGCAGATGCTAGAAATGTTGATACCATCATTATTCCTTTGGCGACTCTAGGGGTGAATCATAATTATTTACCACTCCAATGAAGTAGGTCCACACTATTTGATATTTTAATTACTAATATTTGTACAGCTTTCATCAGTTGGTGATTGAAGGTCAATGAACTCTTTGATTTGAATTAATATTAAACGACCTCAGACGGTGAATAAGCGAACTTCATCTGTTAAAATAAAAGTACTAGAACAAGTTTTCTTTTATCAACTAAAAGATGTATGAAATCCAATCGTTACGTTTCTCCTTTATTTTTGAAAATTTAAATAATATGTTAAAATATACATGAATTGAAAAACACGAAACTCTTGTTTCCATTTTAAAGTTCATTATCCGTGTTTTTTTTCAACAGATGTCAAAATCCTTTTGGTATGCGGGTTACATGCATGTTAACTTTTCAGAACACATAATAAGTACGAAAATTAAGTTACATTACAAAGTTATGTGATTTAAAATGTATTAACCTCTATATATTATATATAATAGTATTTATGATAATTCTGATATTTTTATTTAATGATAATTTTCTTGAAATATGTCCCCCCACCACATAAAAACCATCTATAATCTTGTAATAATTCAATATAATCTAATTGCCCTTTCTTTTCACCTGCCCTAGGCTTCATCATCATCATCATCATCAGCCATAGGACGTCCACTGCTAAACATAGACCTCCCCCGAAAGATTTCCAAGTTGATCTGTTGGAAGCGGCCTAGCCCTAGATTTATTCCACCTCAATATAAGGTCGACGCCATACAATTTTCCAAGCATGTTGCAGATTGGATTCAGCTTAGTCTCTACGACCGGCAGCCCAACGCGACATCAACCTCCATCTGGGTGATCTCGTCCCTGGCAAATCGCGTTAAAAAAGATAGAATCAATGGAAGCCCTTTTTTTAGAGAAGAAGAAATATATAATGTAGTTTTGATTGACTGCCTCGGTGGCATGGTGGTATTTCGGTACGACTACGGTTCTGAGGTCTCGGGTTCGATCCCCGGGTCGGGCAAAGTGATATTGGATTTTTCCATATCAGCCCGGAGTCTGAAATTTGTGCCCGATATGGCGATAGGCTCGCCCCCTATCACATCTGGGACGGAACTAAGCTCGGCGAAATGTGGGTATTCTAGTTCGCTAGTGCGCCTCTGCCTACCCCTTCGGGGATACAGGCGTGAGCTTATGATGATTGATTCGAAGGTTGGAACCCGAGCTAGAAAAATACTATTGTCCTCCTCTTTCGATACTGTCCAGCTTCCAAACTGTCGAGCATGATAGCATAATATGAGTAGAATTTAACTGTGAACCCAGATTCTTCTGCTAGTGATCATACTGACTGTTTTGGGGATATTAGAGGAAAGGGAAATCCAGCTGTAACGAATTCGCCGCATCAACTATTAAAAACCGGGCAAGTACATGCTGCATATCTGACCACGCACAGTACAGGGTTCCGAAGTAAGGGTAACTGTTACTTAAATATAATTTTATTAGACACAATTTAAAGTCCATAAACTCATATTTACTACCCGTTTTACTTAATTAACAACTTTATCTAAGATATATTAAAAATAATTTGTACTTTGGTCGTCTATTACTCATTTATTAGTAATGAGTGCTTAGCCGTGACAGTTTTCCTTTTAAATTGAGTATATATGACACTACTGTGAATTTTTCACATATTTAAAACCAACCGTTAAGGAAATAGAGGGAGGGACGCCCTACTCTATCAAAAATTTGCAATTTAAATCTTATAATATATCGCAATTTAAAAAATTATCATCATCTTATCTTCTATTTATCTTATTCAGATAAATAATCATTGTTCCTAACTCCGTATATTTTTCTTAGACCTTAATAGCAACGGTAGAATAAACCACGAAGGCCATTTAAATACTATTGGTATTGTCTGTTTTGCCATATTCAGGCTTTGAAGTCTAACAAAATATTTACTATAAACAAAATCTCAAAGAAAAAAAAACAAATTAAACAATTTTACCAAAAGTAAAGTGCCAGAAAATCTGCTTGCATACAGGACCAGGATGGTTGGCGCTCACTTGGGGAGGCCTACGTCCAGCAGTGGACGGTGACAAGCTAAGATAGATAGATACAATAATTTTTCCTAAAAATGTATTGTAGAAACTTGTAATAAAGAAATATTATAATATTGCAAACAAGTAATCGTCATACATAAAATATTATTTTCTCAGGTAATGGCCAAAAAGGCAACGACTTATTAATTACAATATAACACTTGTTAAAACTTCATAGATGAGTGTAATACATCTATAACACCGTGAAATGTCCTGCAAATTAACAAAGGTAATATACTAAACAACCATGTGTGCAAACATGTTGTTAGTAAAGCAATGTGTATGTAGTTAACCAGTCGCACAAATTGGCTAATAGCAGACATTGACTCTTCCAACACTCAAAAGAGTTCAACGCTCGTCGATTTCAGCTAGGTAGTCTCACGACTCTACACAATGGATTTTTTGTGCATTCCTTCTTTTGGTTATGACATCATCCTGACTAGCAATTCTATGCTAAATTTAAGTATTTGAGGATATAACTACATTCGAGGATGTATATAATTATACCTAGGTTTACAAAAACATCAACGACTGACTACTTGAAATTATTCTCAATCGTGTTTGTTATTAGAAAACATTGAAATGGTTTTACGAAAAAATATTGTAAACTCTTACGTATCTACCTGCCTGCCTCGGTAGCCTGATTGTATTTAGATACGACTTACATACGTTCTGAGGTCTCGGGTTCGATCCCCGGGTCGGGCAAAGTGGATTTTTCAACATTTACCCAGAGTCTGGAACTTGTGCCCGATATGGCGATAGACTCGCCCCCTATCACATCTGGGACGGAACTAAGCTCGGCGAAATGTGGGTGTTGTAGTTCGCTAGTGTGCCTCTGCCTACCCCTTCGGTGATACAGGCGTGAGCTTATGTATGTATGTACGTATCTAAAAATGGGGATAAATTTATATTGAATGTCTATACGTGTTGCTATATTATAATAATTATTTTTGGTATACCACTATAAAGACTCGAACAGGAACAGGACAGGTCGATCTGGAAATCTTTGAGGGAGGCCTATGTTCAGCAGTGGACGTCCTATGGCTGATGATGATAATGATATAAAGACTAGATATAAGAAAACGGTCAAGTGCATGCAGCATATCTGACCACACAGAGTAAAGCGTACGAAGTAGGGATAAATGTAATAATAATAATAAATAATATTAACCCTGTAACATTACTCTCCCACTGCTGGGCACGGGCCTCTTCTACTAATGACAGGGTTAGGCCTTAGTCTACCACGCTGGCCTAATGCGGGTTGGTAGACTTCACATACCTTCGAAATTCTTGTGGAGAAATTCTCGGGTATGCTCAGGTTTCCTCACAATGTTTTCCTTCACCGTTATAGCAAGCGATATTTCATAATGAAAACACACTTAACATAGAAAATTCAGAGGTGTATGCTATTTTTGGGTTGGTCTCGAACCTCCGACAATCGTCACGGCAGTCCGTACCATCGTCAAATGAGCTATCGCTGCTAAGGGATAAATGTTACTGGCATATAATACTGTTATAATTTTTTTTGCTTTGTTACTCATATCTTCTAAAGCCTGCTTAGCCGTGATAAGTTTCCTTGTAAATTTAGTAAATACTACCTCTACTGCTGTGAATTATTTCCACATATCCATTTTAAAGCTTGACATTTCGCATACAGAGCCTCCAATCAGATAATAGTTTTCATAAATCCCAAATAATTTTCAACAACCTCTCCAACGATACCCCACGTCATGCCTGGGATAGTCGAGATAATTCATCGCCACTTTACTTGACTATAATTTTTCGAAAAAACAATGAGAAATATGAATAAACTACGAAATAAATACATGTCATTGACACTGCAAACAAAATGTGTCTGTGTTGTTGTATATAATGTGTTTTAATGAAAACCCAATTAAAAGAAAACTGTTTACGCGTTTCAATCATATGCCACACACTCTCGCGTAGTAAGCACATGGCTGCTCATGTGAGTGATATTGTGACATACCTTATAATATCACCAATTTACTTTAAACCATCATCGGTCTTACAAGCTATATTTTGAAGAAATTCAATTCGGAATGCATATACATATAATAAATGTTCTTATGACAGTATAATTTGGCGGGACGTGCAAAAACTTAAGGAATAATTCGGTGCAGAAGGCTCCGTGCCCTCGAGCGGCGACGGTTACGTAAGTTCATCTAGTTTCAAGGTCGAGGACGTTGCTCCCAAATCGCTGATCGCATCCTGCCGATGGAGGGGAGACTCCAACAGGCCAGTTTGGACATTTACTTTTTTTACTTATTATATACTCGCTTAGATTCTGTTAGCTGTTTCTAATATATATTTTATGTTGTTGGCGGTTTAAAACATCTTAAAACCTGATTTTAAACGTTTTTAACGTTTTAGCTACTTTAAATATGAATAGTAAGTAATTTTGTGAAACGAAAGGCACCCTTTAGTTAAGTGCCACCGCTGCTGTAAATCATTAAGAAAGTAGCGAGGTAATTTATAACCTAATTCTCCACCCTCAGGGTGGTCATTCAATGAACAATACAAAGAAAGTCTATAGACGAACCCACTTTTACAGTTTTAGCTACTGCGTAATAAAACTCTTTCTTTCTATTTTCACTTACAAAAGAAAAAAATTATGAAAGCATGCGGGTCTTAACAATGCTATGTAGATTCTTATTTTTTCTAAACAAGAACGTTAATGAAATAGATAATGATTACTTTATATTAACAATAAAGCATCTTTATCAAGTAACATTACACTTGGATTGCGAAATCTTGTTTAACAGAGTAAGTTCAAGGCTTCTTTCGCTTTTATCAATAATCACGAACAATTCAAAAGAACAGAGGATGCAATAGTTTCCATGTCATTGTATTCCGATCCCCGCAATGTGTGTTTGGGTGGATGCAGAACCGTTACCTTTCTACATGAGCATTATAACGGCCACCCTTTAAAAAAACAGGGTTGTGCAGGTAGGGCAAATCTTTTGATCAAACTCATTGATTCAGGTAGCGAATGCTCTTACATAATACATTTTTTGTAGTTGATCAGATGTTCCACATTTCTGTAGTGCATTTATAACTGTAAAATAAAGTTAACCAAATCTTAATCTTAAGTTTTTTACTGAGAGCTTGATTTCACAGATAAGTTTGTATAGTATAAATAACATGCAACATTGTTCCTAGTAGAATAGACTCAGATAGTTATCAAAACATCTACATACTTAAGCGTAAAAAACAGACCAAGACTACGACACCGTAGCAGCTTTTTTAATAACAAATATGAAACACAATAGTAAAATTTAATAATTTCAAATCGATATTATAGCAGGTTTAATTACCTCAACACGTCTCTAAAATCTGGTATTTTGTGGCTTATCTACTTAATTGCCGTCGTTTTTTAGTTTGATTTAATATATGAATTTACAACTTTTAGTGAAATAATTATAGTAATCATTGAGTTAATAACAAAATATTTCTTCCTTCCACGCTTTTCCTTTGGTTAGTAAAACAGTCAAGTTTCGCTCTTAACGAAGCAGTACTGAAAATGTACCGCTTTATAGTACTACCGACTCCCGTCCTGAGGTTTCGGGTTCGATCTCCGGGTCGGGCAAAGTGATGTTGGATTTTTCCATATCAGCCCGGAGTCTGGAATTTGTGCCCGATATGGCGATAGACTCGCCCCCTATCACATCTGGGACGGAACTAAGCTCAGCCAAATGTGCGTGTATTAGTGAACTAAGCACGGCGAAATGTGGGTGTGCTAGTTGGCTAGTGCGCCTCTGCCTACCCCTTCGGAGATACAGGCGTGAGCTTATGTTATGTTAAACCTTCGTATCACGTTTCGTTTTACATAACATAATTTGCTTAGTGCGCATACAATTTAAAGACTGCCTCGGTGGCGTGGTTGTATTTCGGTACGACTACTGTCCTGGGGTCTCGGGTTCGATTCCCGGGTCGGGCAAAGTGATATTGAATTTTTCCATAACAGCCCGGAGTCTGGAATTTGTGCCCGATATGGCGATAGACTCGCCCCCTATCACATCTGGGACGGAACTAAGCGCTGCGAAATGTGGGTGTGCTAGTTGGCTAGTGCGCCTCTGCCTACCCCTTCGGAGATACAGGCGTGAGCTTATGTTATGGGGCATTTCACGTCAAGCGGGCAACGAAAAAAAAAAGTGAGGTTCTGAAATTCGTTCATATTTTTTTTATTTATACTTCTAGAGGATATGAACGTGTACACAAAATATTAAAAAAAAAAGGATTAATTGTCAAATTATGGCCTTCTAAAATATTGCCCTCACCGGTGTAAGGGTTCCTTTGGGAGGTATTTTGCGTATTGAAGTAATTTATAATAAAATAACAAATGTAGTGTTTTAGGGGTAGTAAATTTAATGGACTTTTTCATTTTTTGAACCGATTCGAAATTTAAATTTTTTATCATGTGTTAAACCGGAAATAAAGATTTCGAAACGAAATTTTGACAGTTTGGACCGCAACATTTTTAATATTTTTGATTCGAAAATAAAGCTTGACATACACAGATTCTACCATAAAAAATGTAAATGGGGTGCTATATTCGTTTAGGAATTATATCAATTCGAGTACGTACATGTCGTACTGATCAAGGTACCTGACGCTTGCTGAAGTCGGCTATTTTGCGTAAAAAAGAATACACACAGTATAATTGCTTTGAAGTCACCTTTTTATGCATGATTATAATATTTTCAGTTAATTTTATATTGATAACCGACTGATCCTGAAGGAGGATAATGTTTTTCGAGTATAGGTTTGTGTCTATGTATGTCAATTTCTTTCGCGCGCTCTACAGGCCAAACGGCTTGACGAATTTTAAATATGAGATGTCATTTCATTCGTCCCGGTAGTGGGAGTAAAATAAAATATAATAAAATTTCGATAGTGTTGCTATCTGACAAAAAGTGTTGCAAGTTTACAATAACGATATAATAATAAAATAAAATGTTTATTTTCCTTTCCCATTTTAATGCGCAGGCGCAACAACTGAATATTACATCCTATAATGTACGTACTCGAATTGATATAATTCTTAAACGAATGTAGCACCCCATTTATAATATTTATGGTAAAATCTGTGTATGTCAAGCTTTATTTTCGAATCAAAAATATTAAAAATGTTGCGGTCCAAACTGTTAAAATTTCGTTTTGAAATCTTTATTTCCGGTTTCACACATGATAAAAAATTTAAATTTCGAATCGGTTCAAAAAATTAAAAAGTCCATTAAATTTACTATCCAAAACACTACATTTGTTATTTTATTATAAATTACTACAATACGCAAAATACCTCCCAAAGGAACCCTAACACCGGTGAGGTCAATATTTTAGGTCATAATTTGACAATTAAACCTTTTATAAAAAAAATATTTTGTGTACACTTTCATACCCTCTAGAAGTATAAATAAGCAAAATATGAACGAATTTCAGAACCTCACTTTTTTTTCGTTGCCCGCTTGACGTGAAATGCCCCTTATGTTAAACCTTCGTACCACGTTTCGTTTTACATAACATAATTTGCTTAGGGGACATACAATTTAATCATAGTTACGCCCTCTGTGACAGTTTAGTGAGTACATCGCATCTAATTCGAATAAATAGTATTTATTACACCGAATAATTATGAATTGCAACCTTACTGCCCTAATAATAACTATGCCTAGGAAAAAGGAAGTACAGTGGCGGGTCAGCTATATAACTTTTGAGACTAATAAATTCACACTCTACATATATTTAATCAGAGTTAAGTTGTCTTAGTGTTTCAAGCGATAAGAATCTATTTTTCTTGAAGGTTTATGTTTAAAAATATCTTAATAAATACAGGGGCTGGATGTGCAAGTAAAAAGTAATTTTATGGCTTGTAGCAATAACAAATTAAATGTAATAACAATTCATTGATTTATTGTTTATTAAAAATGTAAAAAATGAGGTAATTGAAAATTTGACTCTATCTGATTTGATCAGCCAATTGATACGAAAGAAGAAGAATGTAAAAAGATGAATTTAAACTAAAGGAGACAAATAAAAAAATCTTTATTTATCGTTAGCATGTAAAAAGGCACTTATGACAGGTCAACACAAGCAAATTATAGATTAAGATTAATATTATTTACATTATCACCCTATAAATTTGAAGACAGGCAGGCAAGTATGGACATAATAACGATGGAGTTAAGATAGGGTGATATGGGGAAATAGAAATAGAGTGTAAGGGTTGTGGGTTGTGGAAACGGAATGGAATATGGCAGGAATGGTGGCAGAGAAGTGACAGGCAATACTTGATGCTGGTGGAATTGATGTATAGAACGAGTAAGGAAAAAAGACGCCGTGGCCGTCATCGGCGAGCACTATAAGACCCTATACTAGCTAACCTACCAGCCTTTCTCTAGCAACCTACGGATGACGATCCGAATAAAAAAAGCTGAAAGAAACTCCGGACTTATATTTTCGTTATCAATAGTCACCATTCTTTTATCATTTTACTTACAAATAGTGGATACAACTGATAATTATATGGATTTATGCATACTCAATAATAGTAATAGCCATTACCAAGTAAAAGTACCTATACACATCAATATTAAATGGAATTTCTAATAGATTTGTTGATATTTTGTGAGGATAATATTTACACTCTGTCCTTGAAATAAATTGACACAACAATAAAGAAGAAGATAATATGTAATATGAATAATAATATAATATAATATGAATAATATGTAAGAATCGGCCAACAATTTATGATATCGATTAACAAACATAATATTGCACACAAACGGAGAAAATTTTGTCTAAGAGACATTATAAATGTATATCTAATAACTTATTTTTTTAGCAAACAAACAAGTGAATGATTTAATATAATCGCCACCCCCAAAACTGCCACAATAGGTACTAGAGGTGTTGAAAACCTTCAATCGAATGTGATTTTATGAATCGTCAGTAAAGCATTTCTAATATAACATAACATAAGCTCACGCCTGTATCCCAGAAAGGGTAGGCAGAGGTGCACTAGCGAACTAGAACACCCACATTTCGCCGAGCTTAGTTCCGTCCCAAATGTGATAGGGGGCGAGCCAATCGCCATATCGGGCACAAATTCCAGACTCCGAGCTGATATGGAGAAATCCAATATCACTTTGCCCGACCCGGGGATCGAACCCGAGACCTCAGGACGGTAGTCATACCGAAATACAATAACGCAACCGCGGCATTTCTAATATAGGTAATTTTCGACGGTTTATGTAATACGGTGTTGCAACCCTATTCAAACTCGCTTAATTATTTGTAGACAAAACTAGATATAACGCCATGGTAAAAATAGTATACATAGTACAAAACATAGTTTACTTGTATTAGTTATACTTATCTGTTCCAATAAATAAAAAAAAAGTGTAGATAATATACTATAGTTGGAATACCTAGCTAATGAAAAAAAAAGTGTAAATTGCTGTAAAAAAATATTATATTGCCTTTAAGTAACAAAATATTCCAATGCGCTGGACAATTCCTCCTACATTTCTTTTTATACACAAGTAGAACTCTTACTTAAGGAAACCAATTATCAAATAAACCCAACATACAAACTCATGGGAAAGTTGATGAAATAATATACTTGTAACTACGAAGACCGAAGTAGACTGCTAAGTATCAAAAATGCATGTCATTATTGTTACTGACTTACAGAACCTGAAAAAAATCTTATATGTTATTTATATTTTATGGAGTATAGCGGAAATCGAACCCACGATATTATTTTGTCGATTAGGTAATCGTCCATCGTACCATGGAAACGAACTATTCCTTTAATATTTCCATCCCACGGAGTCAAACCAAATCTTATTAATACAAGACGACCTTCACAAACACTATCAGTTACAAAACTTTAGCACGATTCGTTATCGCACTCTTAACATGTATGTAAGCTGATAAAAAAAAGCGTGACGTTCTTGGCAAGAGTACGAAAATTGTTTATATTTTTCTTAGTGGTTCTAGTTGGGCGCGGTATAAGATAGGAAAATTGAATGTCAGCGTGGACCATGGCATTGGATAGGAGCACGAGTGCCGAGGACATGGGCAGCGAAGAGCGCGCGAAGCCCGGCATGGCTGCGTCTCACTCACTCGCAGCAGTTCATTCACCCGCGCTCGCGGCGAGTACGGAAGAGCAGCGCTGTTGCGCGGGCGCAGGTACCGGCGGCGCGGAGAGGCGGAGCGCGGGCGGACGCTGTACATGGTAGTCGCGCAGGAAGGACGTCTCCGACCATGAGCCGGGCTATACTTTATCAGTTATCCGGAGGTGTCGGTGCGCCACGCCGCGTCGCTCTACGCTCCATCACCATGACCCTCTAAACACGATACTCAAGTGACGTTTTGCATTTATCTAGACTGAAAGCAACATAGATCTCAAGACAAGACTTATTTTATATTTAATTATTATTAAGTGACGGTTTTCGTGAGGTGTGGATTTAATTTTAAGTGTTAGTGAAAACATAAACACAACATTTCCTTCAGGATTTTTCAATTTGGATTACTTACAACATATTTCTTCTACATCGTGATATACTTCAAACGGTCAGTATATTATATTTTCCTTGTTTCTTATATGCTCTTTGGTGGCAGCATTATACTATGTATGTATAAGCATAATACAATGAGTATATATAAGCGTCTTAAGTCTTTCAACGAAAAGACATCAACGCGCTCCTTAAGAACCTGCTTAAGAAATGATTACGAATTAGTTTATTTTGTTATTGTTTTTTTAGGAAAATTACAATGTTGATGTTAATTATTGTCAAAAATATAACTATTAAATGTTTAATATGTAACAATATTGTACTAAAAAAATAGTTTATCTTATCAGTGCGAAACGAGTTATCATTATCCTGATCAGATTGTAGTGTATTATATTAGTATAAGGCTTTAGTATAAGTTACTAACAAATTTAAACATGTTTTAACATTGTCTTTATTGAAGTTGAGTGACTGCAGTAGATGCAATGGCACCATGTCAACACTATAACTGCATCTTAATACAATAAATCTTATAGCTATCTCAGTCACATACATTATTTATTAGGTATTTAGATTACAACTCGACATGCATTGTTAACCAACTTAAACTTCACTTGCTTTACTAACTGACTCATATATAAAAATTAATTCATCATCATTTATGCATAATGAAACTCAAATATAATCGCAAATAAGTGTTGCGATTCAAACGCGTGTAAATATGTGACGTTTAATACATCACAGTCGGCAACATTACATCATGGAGGTGGATCATTCTGTTTTTTGGGCTATAATTACAGCAATCAAACCATGCGAGTCTATGATCGCACACACGCACACAGACGTAACTATTGTTGTTGGCCCGGCCTGAGCTCTGCAAAAACAGAGCCTTGAACTTATTCGAGTTCAAAATCAAGGCTAACATTTAACACACGTGATCTACCTATGTGATGCTTACGTAATACACCCCCTGCATTTATAACTTCTGTGTTGTCTTACACGCAGACCACCGGGACGTAGAATGTCACCTCATGACAACCGCGTCAGCATCATGTTTACAATGTGAGTTGTGACGTTAACAGAGATCATGTTTTGTAAACAATGAACTGTAGGTTATATGATCATAATATTAAGCTTATTATAATATAACAGTGGAATAAGGACAGGTGGTAAAAGATTAAGTTAATAACATTATTTTGTTAGAACATTTAATTACGCGTCAGATGTCTAAATTTAATGCACGTTTTGGCATTGTAAGATAATACTTTAATACATTTTTTATTGGGTATGCTACATATGCTATATTTTTTGTGTGTTATCTAGACTATGGTGAAGATTTTTTTGTATATTTATGTACAAATTATATATCAGGATATCAATTAAGATGCAATCACCGACGCATAAAACATATTATGAATTTATAACTTTAGATATAATAAAGTATTTTATTGGGGCACTTAAAACGTGAGTAATTGAAATAATAACTCCATAAGTTCTAAATATAAGAACACGAATTAGCTCATGTCCATACGTGCATAATTATATACTCACGTAGCTCATGAAGCGCAAACATAGTTGATAAAGCTAAAAAAATATTTTAAATATAAAATTGAGCATGCGAATCTAGACCGATTGCCGATCACACAAGTTGCAAATTACCTCGCACGCCGCCTGTCGCGGTTTCGGCAATGACAATGACAACGACCGATGATATAACAGAAGGCTGTCAAACCCGTGAAAACTCGGTCATTGAACCGCACGCTCGCAACTTGGCCCCACTTCGAGACGCTTTCGATTATGCGACTTTTGCATTTCTGCTGAGCAGCATAGAGTTCATAATAAAGTGAGCGTGAAAAATAAATTTATACAGTTAAGATTTGTACAAAAGTCCGTGACGTATGTTTAATGTAGCGACATGTAGCTTCAGTGAGTCGAAAGAACAAATAACCTATTTATGTCATTAAACAATGGATTATATCTACAGCGTATTTTAAAATTCCAAGTCATAGATCTTATATTTTTATTGAAGAGTCTTCAGGAATATATCAATAATAGATATTTTTAGCCTACTGCCCTGAAGGGTACTTAATATTTTGTGTATATTTTCTTAAACTCTATTTGCTGTTTTTTAGTCAAGTTTTGCACATAATAAAAAACAAAATAATTGATTTTTTTATGTGGGCAATTTATAGTAACAACGCGAATATAGCTTTTTCCAGTGGTTTTGTTAGTTCATGTGACTATTCACATGTACCTGGAAATTGGCTGACTCATGATGAATCCAAAGGACATTACACAAATTATAAGAATTTCCTTTGGTATGTTTATTTGTTGGTAAGATGTCGGTGTGATGGACTGAGGGCGGCCGTGGCCGGGCAAGGTCCTCGATGAGTAGAAAGTAAATGTTGAGTGCAGGGCGCGCACGCGCACGCGGCGGGGCGCGGGCGGGGCGGGGAGCGGGGGTGCAGTAATGCGTGGAACCTGTTCGACCAACGGTACCTCAGTATCGTGCCCCGGGCGCACACGCACCCATTATGTAATAACCTTTTTCTTGCTTGAGTAACTCCACGACGTAAGTGACCTTTGCTGAAATAGAGCGCTCGCGCTCGTGTGCACACTTTGTTTAGACCGCTGCGGTGTGCACGTGACCTTATTACAGAGACAGATTTTTTTCCAACTTAAAAGAATAGCATTATAGGACAATATACAAAAATATGTCTGACTGGGTTATATCTTTCAGTGATTACTTTTGAAATAGCCCCATACATATAAAAAATATTTACGCGCTTCTTCTATTTAAGCACAGTTTGTCCCTTTCATTTTCAATGTGACGCAAGGAAAATATGTCATTTTCTTTATCTTTAAGATAAAAAGCGCATAAATGTTTTTATAAGCGTTATTATTAATTTTCCGAAACTAAACTATAATATATAGATTAGCTACACTCGAGACTCGAGTTGCACAGTTATAGTTGGATACCAGGGTATACCATGTATATAACATGGACCCTGATATCTAACTATAACTGTGCGCGACAGTAACTAACTGAGCTATAGTCACCGCCGCGCTGAGTCACCACCGTTGAACTAGGTAACTGAACTCCCTTACATAACTGTTCATAGCCCATATCAAAACCTAGCAGTTGTTATCTTTGCTTAAGCATTGGAACAATACAAATTATGCCAATAAAAAGTAAACGTCCAGGAAATGCAATAAATACGTGTATAAAGGTATTGATGACACGACGCTGGGGCAAGTGGCCTACATGCATATGCGAACAATGTGTGTCGTGATCCTTCCGGTGATCGTACTCGCCAACGCACCAACGGTTACCGCACCATAACTCATATCGAACATATTACTGCCGACTGCCTTGTAATGTTCATTCATCGTTACATGTCACCTTTAAAGCCGCCTCTCCTGCACTAGCTTTTTTGAAATAAAACACTAAAAATAAATACGCAAAACAACGATTTTAGCTGTCACCTGCTCGTAGAACAATGAATCATAGAAATAAAAACAAGTTTTGTGTAGGTGTTTTAGTGCAGGACACCCGGCTTACTTAAACTGCCCTGTTCCAAATTGTTACTTTATTCACTTTGTTGCAAAATTACAAAGATCATGGGATCTTATAGGGAATATGGATATATTCACTGAGGGTAACGAAAACATCAATTTCATGGTTAATGTAACTTCGACACAGATTATGTTAAACATTTTTACTGCTATCTATGGCTCTATAGTAATAACCTTATAATAGCGGTCCATTTTACAAAGACAACATAATGTGTTAGGATATTATAAGGAAAAGAAACACGGCGAAATGTAGATGTTATGTTATATGTTCACTATTACGCCTCAGCCTAATTCCTCAAGGATACAGGCGTGAGCTTATTCGACCGAATTCAAAAAAGGAGAAGGTCCTCAATTCGTCTGTATTTTTTTTATGTATGTTACGCGATATCTCCGTCAAATGTGAACCGATTTTCAAAACTCTTTTTGTATTCGATAGAGCTTATTTCAAGGGTGGTCCCATATAAATTTGGTCACGATCGGATTTGAAGTCGGTCTGTTAAATTTTTAAACTTGTACTTATGTATACAATTAAATATTTTAATGCAGTTTACGCATATATTAATTACGCAGACACAGGTGCAGTACAAAATTCCCGTAATGAAATAACAAACATTCAGATCATATTTCTTGTCAATAATCGCCTCAAATTGATCTAACGGTACACTCTACCCCAAAGGGATCCGTTGTCCTGCGTTTTTTGTGCGACTCTACCTGCGGTTTCAACAAACACTTGCTATTCCCATCTCATGATTCAATCATAGACCCTCTTTATTATGTCGTTAATGTTGTATAAATGTATTTAAAATCATATAGATTATGAAATGATTATGTACAAATTTGTGCTAGTTAAGAATACATTATTAGATAAAACGGGGCATGTAAATTATTGTAACAATATTAAGCATAACATTTTATGGCCAGTATCAAAAACTAACAAAGGAAAGTAAACCGTCAATGCGGTTCGTTCGATCGATGAAAGTAAAGGCCTGTGTAGACGGGCGAGCGGTCCCGTTAGCCGGCCCGAGCTCGGGCTCACGGAATACTAAACGCTGACATACTACGCGGCTTTTGACCCTAGCACATTCTAGACTAGTACTTCACACCTCTGTGCACTCAATTTATCTATCTGCTTACACATTTACAATAATACTCACACATAGATAAATATTTCTGCGAAAACCAACATTGACGTCAGAAAAAATCTAACAACGCTTTTAATATTAGATAGACAATTTGCAAAATAAAATACTGAAAAGAGAAAATACAAAAGCAAAACATTTGTTAAAATATGTAGTTAAAGATAATAAAACACAACAATCCATAATGTCCAACAGTATTTTTTTATTTGCCAGTAATTTCTGCAGTCCTTCCAAGACTTGCACTTTTTCAATATTGCTTTAGCTATTGTTACTTTTTTAGATTCTAGCAAAAAAAACGTAAGAATTTGCTAAAGCAACACAATTTGTGCAAATGGCTTTTTGTCGATCCACTCTATTGTTTCTTAATTGGCTGTAAACCCCAAAAGTTTGTCCCTTTTCAAACAAGACCTTTTTTAATTTGTAAAACGTCCTTTAATAGTGTTATGGACAATTACGTAAAAATGTAATTGCCCATCGTCAAGCCGAAAATGACAATTACAAATCAACTCGCTCCAGTGAGAAGTTGTTACTTGTTAGGCGAACAGTCGCCTCGTGTCTGGGGATTAAATATAAATTAAGCTTGATCTATCCGTATGTTCGCAAATGCAGCCACGAGTTCTATAGAAGGAACACAGATGTAGGAAAGGACAACGACCCTACGCAAAATTCGCTGCATTGGGCTAGGTCTAGTGCATGCGCGTATATAGTGGCATCAACAAGGAAGTACCGTGAGAGAGAGCGCACTATGCGCCTGCACCCTGTGGGAGCAGGAAAAAAACATGAATGAGTATTGAAGCCTACCCCAAGAAGGGGGAAATCGAGTTTGCACTGCGGGTATCAGCACTTCTACAAATGTATACCAGCCATGTGTATTGTACAAAATACGATCAATATTTCTTATTCTGCCAGCACCTCTTACCTTCATGGAATAGAACCAAACGCTTACGTTATGTTATGTCATTGTAAATTATTTATTGCTCTGAAATTATTAGAAATAAAATATAAATGTAATAGTAAAATCGAATATTCTTTGGGTATCATCCATAGATTGGCAAATATGTATATGTTACACGCATCAGTACAGTGAAATATATATTCATAGACGTATAGTTACCATACCAAATATTGTTTCGTAATTTCATACCGCCATTATGTAGTGATTATTACTCTTCGCGCCATTTTCCAAATTTCAACTATACATATATAAATAATAATAGACGAACAAGACCAAATTATTGACTGTTAATTCTGATTAACACCAAATATTATAATTTATTGCAATAAAAATGGGTTTTCAGTAACAAAAATATCAATTTCAAGGAGCGTTACATCAGAAATGTATAAACGTCATATTTTAAAACATATACATACATAAACATAGGTGCCGTTATCTCACCTTAATGTGGGGTCGGCGCAGTAGGTACACTTTTTCAAGCATGTTACAGAAAGGATTTGGCTCAGTTTTTATGACCGGTTGCCTGCCTGACGTTAACCCCCCTGGGGAATACAGTCCCGGGCAAATTAAATTAAAAAAATCGATCTGGCAATCAAACCCACGACCTCTCGGTCCACAGCCCCATAGATGCTGCCAAATGCCAATAGACCAAGTAGGCATTTAAGTAAAAAAAGATCACAGAAGGGAAATAAAATGTTGCGTTTAAAGCTAATAGGCCACAATACAGACAGTAAAGTACTATAATTATCATCACCATTACCAGCCACAGGAGGTCCACTGCTGAATATAGATCTCCTTCAAGCGCTACAACATTAATTGTTTGTTAACACTTTGGTCTAGTCGCTGTATATAGGAGCTGTGGATCGGGAAGTCGTGGGTGCGATTCCCAGGTTGGATATAGCGAATTTTCTAATTTAATTTGCCCGGGACTATATCCTCCAAAGGGGGTTGAGAGTTGACGCCAGGCAGGCAGCCGGTAGTAAAAACTTAACCAAATCCTTTCTGCAACATGCTTGAAAAAGGGTGTTGCGCCGACCCCACATTAAGGTGGGATAAGGGCAAGTCGAAAGGAAATAATGTAAGAATTCTGTGTATGTAACTTAATGATATATAAAATAGCTGAAGGTTTCATAATAAGGCTGAAGAAAATTGGTGAGGATGTCAACGACCCTGCTCCCGATACTCGCACAGTAAACGCATATCCGAGCGCACACAGAGGTCGCGTCGGTGTGCAGTGTGCAGACGGGCGCGCACGTTACACACGGGCGCAGCGTGCGATTTATTCGCGCGCGGCTGTGTCGGCGCGGTGCCGCGCCGGTAGCGGTGGCGGCGCGCGAGCGAGACACCGCGCGACGTCAGGCGGCTTGGGCTAGCGCAGTGGGACGAGACGGAGAAGGCCGTTCACCCCGGAAGATTCACTGTTTTGATACCGCTCAAGCCTCCGACGCCACTGGAAAACTGCATTTTCTTTGATGCGCTTCGCTTTTCATGCTCTAATTGACCGGCAATCGGATAATTTCATTTCACATATGGATTTATCTAGATAGTTTGGAACATAGATCTATTTCAATAACTTTTATGTTTTGCTGTTATTTATTCCGAAAATCATTAGAATTTTGCCAAATTACGAGTACTTACATACATGTACATAATATATTTTTGGCTATTGGAAGAACATTACTATGACCTAATGATTAATGGATTAAAAAGAGAAACAAAGTTATTTTATTTGTCCAAATCGTAATTCTTAGTCAATGCAATCATCTTTGTATTATGAATTTAATATTGGTTAAATTTTAAATCCAGCATCAAGTATACGTCCTATAAACGATAGGATAAATAACTTTCGCATTGCTATCCTTTCTATTCCTAAATTATGTATTTTTATAATCTTTATAATATATTTAGGGGTTTTTCATAAGGATATGTCAACTGCATTAGTAAATTATATTGCATATATTCTTACTTTACGATAATTGCATTATAAAGTCACACCATTTCAAAATTACGAACGTTTTGTAAGAGTTATATAAATAATATAATATAGCTTGTAATGTGTAAATAGATGTTAGACGCGCCTAAAATAAGCTTGTCAATGAGGTAGATCGGAAATGGCTGGAAATTGCAAGACGTTGCGGTAGGTCTGTTATTTAAGGACCTGTCTACGCATAGACTAGCCTTCATATTTCATATTTTTTATGGATTACAAAGGCTATTTGTTTAACATAAATCTTCAATTCCTAGCAAATATAATTGAAACTCACACGATTTAAAATATGAATGTACATACTAAGAAATATTGCAGTGTTATTACACTGCAATATTTCTTAGTATGTACATTCATATTGATTGACTTGACCGATTTTTATTATACCTCTAATTATTATTAGAGGTATAATAAAAATCGGTCAAGTCTGCATATCTGATCATGGGCAATACAGGGTTCCAAAGCCGGCTTAAATGTCACTGAAATATGATTTTATTGGTCATACTTTTGAGTACATTGGTCATAAACTTATATTTACTACCTATATTACGTAACTAAGAACTTCATATATGTTGTATTCAATAGATTTTGTACGAAATTTTGCTTTTTAATTTGGTCGACTTTTATTCGTTAATTTGTAAAGCCTGGTTAGCCGTGATAGTTTTCCTTTTAAATTCGTTGTATATGCGACTACTTTGACTTTTTACATATTTTTTGAATCGACCGTTTAGGTGGTAGTTGGTGTGAACATTTGACCCTAACAAAAAATTGCACTTTAAAGCTTAATATTTCGGAAACCAATTTTTGGATCGAAAAATAGTTTTAGCAATCTCTCACGAATTTTAAACGGGCTATCTAACGATACCCCACACTATAATTTTCCCGCACTTTACGTGTAGGGGAGGTACCCTACAGAAAATTATTTTCCAAGATTTTCTTTTACGGTTTTATTGGCGTGATTGATATGTATACCCGTGCCAATTTACAGCTTTCTAGTTTTAATAGCCTCTGAGCTAAACCGCGGATAGACAGACAAACGGACATGACGAAACAATAAGGGTTCCATTTTTGCCATTTGCCATTTTTTTAAACCCTTAAAATATTTGTATAGCATTAAGCAAGGTTTATAAATAGAAATAATATCATTCTTACTCAAACTTTGGATAATAAATTTTGCATAAGTGTAAGTTGTATATGCAGACAAACGTTTTATACGTTATATTATAACATATATTACCTCCACATTACCTTACTCTATAATTATTTTATATTTTTATTATCAAACAGTCCATTAGTTTTGCCAACATAATATTATAGCATTAAATTTAAAATATTTATAGATACACAGGTAAGTATCACACATTACTAGCTATAGCTAAAAAATCCAACAAACTACAAATAAGAAGTGACCCTCAGTTAAAAGTACGAGATGCTGAAAAACTTTATTTTATGACAAGAACGGTTTGCAGCTGTTAACAGATTACAGGCCGTAAATAGTGAAATCAATATTGGATAATGGTAGGTGGCAGGGTGCGGCGAGGCTACGCCGACAGAGAACACCCACACCGACACCCTTACCAAGGGGTACAAGCACTAAGAGTCGCCTGACTAACGCCTAAATTATTGCATGTAAAAATCACGATAAATCAATTCAATACTATAATTGTTTATTCAGCATTCAGGAAATTAAAAAAGTAAGAAGTTTAGTTGGGACTTTTATCGAGAATAGTGAGTAAGGGTGCATGCATGCTGTGTCGACGACCCGCGAGAGTGAAAGCGTGTTCCGGGGAGGCGCGCAGGCGAGGCGAGTGCCGCCCGCCCTGGCACGGCTTTCGCTGCTGTTCTCACGCCACTCGGCCGCACTTTGTTTTTAACTTATTTTCATCAACGCTTCATAACGCGGAAACAAATTTTCATTCGATTACTCAATACTGTGCTATAATAGAAAATTTTACGTGTAATAATTATCATAACCACAGGATGTCCACCGCTGAATATAAGCTATAATATATGCTGAATATAAACATAAAGATACGTAATTAATATTTGCCTGAAAACTGAATGATATCGTATGTGTTGTATGAGTGTTAATTAATTAATGATTGATAATTATGTTAATGCTACGATATAAATCAATTAATAGATTTGTATGTATATATATAGATTTAGGACTCGAATAAATGTTCGTATCTAAAATAATGCATTACGAGGTCGTATTTCCCGCTGTTCCACTCGTGTTGGTACTCGGAAGCCAACCGCGGCAGTCGACAG
Source organism: Clanis bilineata (assembly GCA_036417725.1). Taxonomy (NCBI): domain Eukaryota; kingdom Metazoa; phylum Arthropoda; class Insecta; order Lepidoptera; family Sphingidae; genus Clanis; species Clanis bilineata. The sequence continues at coordinate 9,197,478 of CM071158.1, forward strand.
AGCGATCGGGAGCACGGTCACGGCGCGCGCTGCGAGCGCTTGCCACACTACGGAAGTAATGAACTTGAATGCAACCCGCGGCCGCACTGCACTTCGTTGTCCTGCTCATCGCTGGTAAGAGCACGGCAGGCGCGAACGTGACGTCCTCACTGCATTTACTGTCAAATTCGTCCGCATTCTCTATCACAGGCCGCTTTCGTCGTCTATGTGTTTATCGAAACGAGACGCGAATATGTGTGTCGATTGCATTCTCGCCGTCGGCGTCGTAAAAGTGCATCTAGGTCGGTGGGCATAGCGGCGCTCTCGGCGCGTCGTCGGCGGGTTAGTGCGACGCGCTCTTCGGCTAGACGTGGGGCAGGTCGGCAGCGCGGCGCGGCGGCCTCCGCGTTGCATAATGCGCATCGCGCTCTGCCGGCAAGCACGGCGAGCGGTAGTGGTTGTGCGTGCATCCGCAGGCCCGGTCGGCCCGGCTGCCCCGGCGAGTCCGGCGAGCCCGGCGAGCCCGGCGCCTCCGGCGTCCGTGCTGCGCGGTGCCGAGGGACAGAGCTCGGCCGCCGCGCCGACATGAGAGCGGCCCGCCGGCTCCGGCCTCTCGTCCCGCTGCTGGCGCTCCGGATACTCCTCGAGTACCTCAAATCGCTTGACGTTGCGATCTACGCTCACTGTTGAGTTTACCATCATAGACAATAACTATCACCACTTTCAATCTCAGTAAACACAAAGACCATAAAAATTGTATATCAAGAATGCCATGAACAATGGAATTCCATTGTTGTAAGTATGACATTTTATTATTCACGAATTTGTTGCAAAATTCCGAATACACTTTTTTATTTTACCAAAACGTGCCTATTAATAGTTGAAATCCACTAAATAATTTATTTACATTCGTACCTATGTTTCTAAATCCTTATTTTCTTTTAACATTTTCATATTGTTATAGATGTGCATTACATATGATATTATGTGTATGACCATGTGTGTGATTATTGAGCGTATTTATTTTAAATTTATCTTTTTTTACATTTTTAAATATAAGTAATATAAAAAAAAATACATTTGAAAATATTAAAAAATATATATATTACCCTCCCGATGACGAGGCTTGAGACCCAAGCCACTGGCGGTTAGGGGCTCAGAGTGAGGAACGGCCTCACAATTATTATTATGTATGTCTTTATAATATCTCGGGACTGTTGAAGTCACCTTTGGAAGACGTGCATGTATGGTATTATTATTATTTGGCATAATATATGTTATCTATGGTAAAATCTCGAGCGTTAAATAGGACTTTCTTAGATTAGCTCAGCGTATATAAATAGATCAATACCAGTGACAACACAATTCCTTTAATAAAATTGTCAAATAGTAAGTATATGTATGTGTAATAGACTAAATTGAACCAAATTATTATCCATTTATGTAACTATTCGTATCAATTATATTATTAGAAGGTAAACATTTATCGTAACCATTTGTATTAAGAAACGCGTGGGTCTCGTTAGCTCGGTATTTTTCACTGATACATACACCCTTTATTTCTATATTCATTTTAAGCTTTAGTATGATATTATAATAACACAACCAAAGGTTATTTCCGCATACAAAACTAATTCTTTTTGATGATTTTATTATATTTATATTTTACATATTTATTTACCATTTACCTCTAAATAATATGATATGTTTATTATGACAGGTCAAATTACACTGCATTAAAGCGCAAATTATACTTTTAAGTAATTTTGTTCAAATGTTAAAATTATGAATTAATTATAATTACTAGAGGTATATAAAATCATATTGGTAACTATCATTTTCAAAATTTTGGACGACAACATCATTACAGCCGATTACATCTCGTTTTGCAAATTAATATAATTATATTCGTAAATAAACTCATGGTCCGTTATAAAATATGCCTAATAATAAGTAATTGAATCTCAAATCTTATAAAAGGGAAAGCAGCGGACCTCCTGTATGTGATGATAATGATTAGAAAAATAATATCAATTTTAAAATCTTTGCAATTTTTAACACTGTCGGTGTGTCGCTTCTTTTTTTAAAGTACAAGAAGTCAATTATAATTCCTACAAATATTGCCACTAGGCATTAATAGGGCTGTTGAGAAACAAGCATTATCTCGTCCATAGGTACTAACGTCTATTTGTAGAGGAAATATCTACGTATTGCAATTATTATTAGACTACAAGGTTAGTGTTCCCGGTGCACTTTTGTACGTACAAATTCAATAGTATAGCTCTTAGTAAAACCATGTAAGTTACATAATCACTTCCTGCTTTTTCCCTCTTCATGTTATTTTCTGGCTAAGCGTCGTAACATCGTCTACTATTTTGTGAGCCTCCGCGCAGTCGGCGAGCAGCCCGCTGTGAATCGAGAGCCCACGGGTTTGATTCCCACACCGAGACAAATTTTTGTGTGGATCATAGATATTTGTTTCGGGTCTGAGTGTTGTGAGACAGAAAGTCTCTCGTAGTTCTTAATATTCGTAGTAGTTAGTGAGGGGTCAGGACTATGTGTGTGACTCTTGAATGTTATTTATTTATTTCTTAATCAAGACTATTTCATTGTCGCTTCGGTAGTTTCTACATTACACTAGAACTGTAGTTTTTATTTTTATTTGCATTATTCAACTTTTATTAAAGTGTATCTGCCAACCAAATTAAAATTTTACACTATTTAACTAGTGCCTACTTTTTATGCGTATTTATTTACATAGATTTTTTTTATATTTTCTTCACACTATATTTTAAAAATTATAGAAGGGCACATTTTTTTCGAGATTAGAAGCAGTGTTTGCGTGCGTGCACTAACAATGTTTGCGTTTCAAAAAAATTGTGCAATAAAATTCATCGCTCAATGAATTAACATATGATGAATCTACACGATGAATTAAGTGTTATCAATCGTTTATTTTATATTATTTTGTATAATATTGTGTGTAAAGTGCTTACCAATATGATGGTAGAGTTGATTATTTTTGAAATATTATTTATTATTATAATAATGTTAAGCATTTTCAGCCAGTTTAGCGTTTTGTCAGGAGTATCAAACCATTGCTCTATCAGTATTTAGCTAAATTACTATTACTAAATTATTTTGCTATCGATACGTTATTACAACACAACACTATTGTGTTATAATCAGTTGCGGCAGTAAATATAATATCAGTAAATACAGATCGTTAATAGCTGCGACGCACGGCGCGGCGCGGCGCGGTGCGGCGACGCAATGTAAAGTGGTGTATGGTTAAAGGGCAAGTTCAAGTGCAAGCGCATCATGCGCCAAGGTTGCTTCCTCGTGTACGCTCCGCGACGCGACGCGGCGCGACGCCCACGCGCACACAACTCTGCTGCGATGCTCCCGCGAGCGGTGCGAGTTGCGACACAATACTCAAATTACATTATAATAGTATATTATTAATATGTAATACGTATTGTGTATAACGTAGTACCGCGTATTAACTACTTAAAACTACTATTTTACTATGACATTCTCACAAAAACGTGTAATAACCTTACATAACATTACTTAGAGATTAGCTTTATGAAATATTAGTAAAGTAATGAGGATGTACAATATGTAACTGTAATACATGTCGCAGAATATCGCGTATTGTTCTGTGCGCTCTGCCACATCCACATGCATATTGCATAGTAGAGCACAAGTCGCGTGCGTCGTGTGACGCAGCGGGCGGCGCGAACGTATTGCGCAACCAGTAACCACTCACGGTCACGTGCAATGCCTTGTCGTTATTTGCCCTCCCGCGCCCTCTTTTGCCCTATCTCCTCAACCGGCGCGGCGCGGCGCCTGCGCTTCTTCGCATAACTTTACGCAATTTTCTCTGCATTTATCTTGATATCATACTTCATCCGAGTTATGGTATATTTTTGCTAAATTTGTGGCATGTGCAATGCCTATCTCAAAATCTATACATAATACAGATTGTTATCACTTTCCACATTCAATAGACATGACTTCTAAAATGGATACTGTCAATTGTAAAAAAACTATTTTACATTTATTGTTTGCAAATTCTACATTAAAAATAATTGCAAATATTATAATACCTATAAATCCTAACAATAAATATAATTTGATATGGCATGTAAGTTATATATAGCTGGTAATTTGTTCATCATTGTCAACGATTAAGAAAAACAGTAACACATCTCTAAACAGCTACGACGTGAGAAAGTTTATTATAAAAATCATCAAACATATTATAAAATTATGTGAGTCAATAAATTTTAGATATAAACATAATTCTAACGCATAAAAGCATTATAAATGCAACACATAATGTTTACATAACATGGTTCATGACGGCGCTTGCACAACGATTTGAACCTCAGATAGGTACTCATAGGTTAAGAATAAAGTTTTCTTTTTGATGGGAAATGTTCTTCTACCGTGACTCAATATCGTGGCGCTTCCGCAATTTTATTAATACATTATGATAAATTATATGGGATAATGAGTTATAAACATTTGCTGACGAACCGTAGTTTGATTGATTCATTAATTCCATAAATTAATAATTTTACTTATGTATATAATGACTGCCTCGGTGGCGTGGTGGTATTTCGGTACGACTACGGTTCTGAGGTCTCGGGTTCGATCCCGGGTCGGGCAAAGTGATATTGGATTTTTCCATATCAGCCCGGAGTCTGGAATTTGTGCCCGATATGGCGATAGGCTCGCCCCCTATCACATCTGGAACGCAACTAAGCTCGGCGAAATGTGGGTGTTCTAGTTTGCTAGTGCGCCTCTACCTACCCCTTCGGGGATACAGGCGTGTGCTGATGTTATGTTATATTATGTATATAATACATTATCGGAATCATATAGGTAAATTTGACAGAACATACATCACATAAGTATTTAATGAAGTACGTGACCAAATCTTGTTCCGTGTTCCAAGTGCATACTGCCAAATTGGCAAATCTTCAATGCAGCGTCAACAACATAGGAAATAGTTTAAATCCATATTTAATGTAAACAATAATACTACTAAATCTGGAATCCCATACATATCGCATCGACATACGTTTTTACCCACGAAAGTGTAAAGTACCTACAGTTTTCTACAGGTGAAAGTGCATTGTATATTATGTATTATGTAAATCTGATTGCTACAAAATAGGCATGTCATGCTCAAGTTATTTTCTTTTTATTTTCAGGTACAATCTTCAATCCCAACGTGAGAATTATGAAAGTTCTGATCTAAATACAAAGAAAAAATATTCAAAATGAGACTCGTAAGTAATTTATATTAAGTAACAAGAGTTATTTCTTAGAAATAAAAATCTGTTGTGATATCCCGTTGTTAAGTTTGAATGTGAATCAAATATGATAAGTACGGAGAAAACGTTTAAGGGTTTTATTGAATTTGCTAAAATTATAAATATGTAAACGGGAAGTGACGGTGCGCAGTGGAAAGTGCGCACTTATCACAAAACTGGGTCAGTAGTAGCACCGCCCATTTATTGAACGCCGCAACTAGCTTCCTACTTAGCGAAAATAAACCCTTTCCTCTTGAAAATAGAACTTAAACTCATTATATCTGAAGAAAATGCAAAAGGTGTAAACTAGGAAAATGCATTCATAACGATGATATTTAATCGTGACGTGCCTTCGAGATTTGGTGAATTTAATTAAAAATAATCAACTTATTTATAGTGTTTCTTTTAAGGCAGTACTACTATATAATAAACAACAGGTCCCTATTAATTACATAAGGTCAACAATAAGTCAATATCAAAGTAATTTGTTTGTATAAAAATGTCTAATACATTCCCGTATAACAGTCAACCAGCGAAGAAGTTCCAAGCACGACAGTGGTGGGCCGCACTAACAGTCCGGACGTTGCCGACTCGGGCGCATACGATGTGACGCGCATGCGCGAGGATGAATTCGAAAGGCTCACTGTGTACATAGTTCCGGACGTCCCATGCGAAAAAGGGACTCCCAACAGAGCTGAGAAGACACTCCCGCGCAGTTTGGCTTTACGACCCTCTGCAGTATTATCTACTCCCAACACACCGGTATGTCTGATAGTCATAAATCTTAACATAACAAAATATTTGATAGTAGATAGAGCGTCCTATAACGGAGTTGCTGTTTCAGACTGAAGGTGTATGGAGCATAGGTGTGATCCCCCGAGGAACACGTTTCGGACCTTTCGAAGGTTCTCGAACACCGAACAAGCCAAATGACAAAGTGTCCTGGCGGTATTATTGGAGGGTAAGTTTACACAATTATTGTAATAATGAAATTCTACACGTTAAATTGTTAGCCACCTACATCGTTAAGTAAAACAGTTCTTTTCTTTGCTTATTAAATATCCATTAATGTGGTTGCGGCTTTCTTTTTGTAAATACACTTGACATCATAATTTCGACTACGACCTATTGCAAAAAACAGGAGTAATGGTGCATATGGAGCTTATTATACCCCAAGTCCATTATGCACTATCAGTATTCTTCTACTAACCTATATACTCTCTATTTTGGGGCAGGTACAAGAAACTGTCAGACATCATACTTATGGAAACATTAAGGTGAGATTGGGCTCTATATTCCTTTTCTGTGGTGTGGGTTAGTTAGTAGTAATTCATAATATGGTGCCTTTCTTATGTATATTTCAGTACTACAATAGGTACACACATTCATGTTTGTATTCATGAAGTATGTAATTCAATTCTTTACCTTGCGATTATCATATTTTATAAAGTATAAAGATGCAAGAAATACAATATCCTTGATGAATATACCTTAACCGTATTGTTGGTAATCTTGTTGCAAAGTCACTTTTGATAGAGCACAAAAGAAATGCAATTAATAAATGCAACGCAATGTTTACAAACTTCAAGAAATTGAAAGTAGCAAATTAACTGTTGTTTAAACAAACGTTATCTTCCTATCTTCCGCGTCCCATATTGTTACCTCTCAAGTGACACTGTATCTCGTCCTTGACTCCCCACTACATTACATTAAAGTAAGCATGTTGTTATCAATTGCACGCGCTCTGTAAATATCCTGCACGTGCCACGCTGCCACGTGCTGCCTCTAACATAGATATTATGTTTGGTGTGTGCTTTCGTAGGCCCAGCGCATTAGACCTGTGTATCTACGTAGCTAACAACTTTATATACTGCGTGTTAATTCATAACAAGAAATCGCAGTGTGACTACGACAATGACAGTGAATGTAACGCAATGACTGTAATCATCCAGAATGTAGCAGAAATAAATAACGAGTATTGTGTTTGTTATTACAGATATTTAAAGACAGTGATTATTATTACCTGGACGGTTCGGACACGAGCGTCGCCAACTGGATGCGGTACGTCGCGTCCGCGTACTCGCTGTCCGTCATGAACCTCGTCGCGTGTCAGCACCAAGAGCACATCTACTTCTACACCATCAGGTAAAACATACTTTATCACTGAACACTGCATATATTACACCGTGGCTGCACTATAAACATATTAATTTTAAATTTATATCTATGTTATCGACACAGTTTAATCAAAACGTTTAACTTTCAGAGATATTATGCCAAATGAAGAATTGATGGTGTGGTATTGTAAAGATTTTGCGACGAGGTTAGGCTATGATATAGATCCTGAGAGGGCCACTTATTCAATTTGTAAGTACCATACTTTTAATTAAGAAAAACCAAAATAGCGAACCAAGCGAAAACGTCATTACAAACTTAAGAAGACATTTGTAAATATTGACAATATGCATTACTTAACAATTTCACTTATTAGTAATTAGCTCATGAATAAATTGAAGACAAAGTAATTGATCGGTTTTTATTTCAGGTAAAGAAGAAACTATTAAGAAAGCATATGGCTTGCCACCCGCCCCCGTCCACCCTGAAATTGCCTTTAACCACATGAAGTATGTTCTTGGCTTGACAAATGCCAAAGAATTGTTAGAAGCAGAGATTCCCAGTCGTCGACGAAAACGTGAAATATCTGACAAATCATATCATGATAATCAGAATATAGTCATCCGCGAAGAACCAAGGTGTATCAGTAAAAACGAGAGAACTGTGGTCAGGACAGACATCTCTACGAATATAATACAGAGCAAACTCGATAATTCCTTAAACGAACCACCTTCTCTCTCACCAAATAATGTAATACCTGCAAAGATACACCACAGAGAAAATCCAACTCTCATTATTCATCAACATAAAGAAAGTACTTCACAATTGGTTATACATCAATTAGAGAACCCCAGAGTTCAGGGGTGTAGGTCTCCTGCCCAGAATCAACATCTACGAGATATGCGTGGGCCATCACCAATGGCTAGCCATCAAGAAAAAAATGGAAATAAGTCACCTTGTCTAAGTCACTGTGGTGGTCCTCCTTACGAACATCAGCTAACACCAAATGACGGGTCGGTACGGTCGGACGAAGGGTATCACAGCAACGGCTATCATGATGAGTTTACTCCGCCAGAAGATTCCAGTGACTCCGACGTAGATACGAACTATGTTTTAGATTGTTCGAACAAAACTAATGAACCCAAAGAAACAGTAATAGTTCACAAGACAGATCAGGACATGCATCGTAATGAGTATAGAAAAGTTAAAATAAAAATGCCTAGGGCGTATCAATATCAAAACCAGAAAGATATGGATTGTGAAAATGAATCTAGTTTGGTAATTGCAGAAGAAGTTCCTAATACTTTGCCACAGAATTTATCTCCACCACGACGTGACCCAGCCACATCTACAGTTATTGTTTTGGAGTCATCACAGAATACTGTTCTGCCACTAAGTAAACCGTATTATGAAGACGGCACAATTTCACCCTCACCACAACCAGCATTCATGAGATATTCGCCACCCGACACGAGAATATTAGAGACTATCCTCACAGGCAACAGAATAGACACTAACAACAACGATCCAAACCGGCGCCAGCCTAATGCTACGCCCCCACCATCGTCGCCAACTGAAATGGCCTATTCTTACAAGAAAAGCCAAAGGTACGGCAACGTCTGCAGTCCTGATTCCAGCTCAAACCTGACTCCTCTACCATCATTACTGCCATTGCCTCAACAACTACCGACGCCTAGTGCTCCATCTGTATACTCTGCCTCTCCTCCACATACTATTCCTCATACCACCGAAATTCGTGAGATAAGAGAAATAAGGGAAATACGAGAAACAAGGTATGAGAGTCACTACCCCAATTATTCGTACAATTTATATTCGCCTCCAAATTCTACAATAATAACGCAACTAGGATCTCCGCCGAGCACATACTCGCCAACTATAACTTCTTCACATCAGTATGAGAGGACACAAAATGGCCAAAACACTCATCACTATCCATCTTCATCGACTAGTGTTATTACCCTCAAAAACTGTTCGCAGTTGAGTTTAATTCAAAATGGAAACCTAAATGGGCAATTGGTTACTCAACATGGCAGTATGAGTCCGGATGACAGTTGCAGTCTTATGGTGTCACCGATCAGTCCTAACTCTCAATCTTCGCGAGGATACAGGAGTTTACCATACCCTTTAAAGAAAAAAGATGGTAAAATGCATTATGAATGTAATGTTTGTTGTAAGACTTTTGGTCAATTATCTAATTTGAAAGTTCATTTAAGGACACATTCTGGAGAACGTCCATTTAAGTGTAACGTGTGCAATAAATCATTCACCCAGCTGGCTCATTTACAAAAACATCACTTAGTTCATACGGGAGAAAAGCCGCACCAATGTGATATTTGTAAAAAGAGATTTTCTTCCACATCCAACTTAAAAACTCACCTGCGACTGCATTCTGGACAAAAACCATATGCGTGCGATTTATGTATGCAAAAATTCACGCAATTTGTTCACCTGAAACTTCATAAACGACTCCACACCAATGACAGACCATATGTGTGCCAAGGCTGCGACAAAAAATACATCAGCGCTTCGGGACTACGCACGCACTGGAAGACCACTAGCTGTAAACCGAACAACATCGAGGAAGTCTTGGCCATCACTAACGCCGCTAACACGGAATGTATAGGTAATTGTTTTAAATATTCAAACTTGCTTAATTTATTTATTGATGACACTCAAGATTTTAATAGAACAATTTTTTTTTGTAAATTAAACAAATATTAACATTTATTATCACAATATTACCGAAGGAGAGATAATCGCGCCGTAGTCGCGAGAGCAACTGCAGTGCGCAGCACTTTCTCCTCGTAGGTGAACCGCAACTTTCACTTGCGCTCTCACTGAACGCGGCCGATTTCATTTTCGCGTGCACTTTGCAGGTAATGTCGACAAAGACTGTCACGAAAGAGAGGGGCACGAGACCTATGAAGTCCACTCCCCATCGCAGGGAGGATTGGTGGGAGCCGGTGGGGCGCGAGTCGTATTGCCTCACAACGAGACTCTGCTCGGTGCACACGCGCACACCACCACGCCGCACTTGGTGACGGGCCACGGGCAGCTGTCGCCGGTGCACGCGGTACACGCGGTACACGCGGTGCACGCGCAGTACCGGCCGCTGCCGCCGCCGCCGCCGCCGCCCGATCACGAGCCGCAGCAGCACTATGCGCCGCCTGCCGCCGAGTCGCGCCCCAGCGTCATCGAGTCCAGCCAACCACTCATCATAGAATGCACTTGAACTGAACTGTCGAAGCCACAGCCACGCGTCCGTGTGCCTGTGTGTTTCCCCGCCGCGATATGTGATTCCAGTTTTGTGATTAAGAGAAAGTAATGTATATATATAAACTGTTGACGGGTGTTTTGACTCGTCCTTTCCAGTGGCTATGAGATTACGATAGACAGTAAGGTGTACATTTGTATAATAGACTAGTATTAAGCGAGACCCGATATTATTAAGTACTAAGTACTTACATCAGTCTAAACCTCTTGGAATGTATATATTTATAATTCGTTAAGTACGTTAAGCATTTTGATACTTACATTAAATTACGCGATGTTTCAGCAGCCTTTGTTTATAGATGTTAATGCTCAATTTTTATACATAAAGTAGAAAATATGTAAATGGACTTTTCTTACATCGATATTGTAACATTTCAATTAAAGTCAAAACATTATAAATGCGACACAAAACTATTCAAAATTCATACATTGCACTAAAACAACATATTTTTGCTTGGTATCTTATCCCAGATAATAAACTGTCGACACAGATGCATCTGTAGTTTGTACTATAAATACTTACTATAATTTTCACCAAAGAATGCGAGAACAGCTCCTTAGCAGCAATCACATACAAAATTCAATATGTCCAAGCGTGTACGTGTCAATAAAATGCTGTTCGATTCTACGAAACAAAAATCGATTTTAATTAAACTTTTATTAGTAGTAAGTGCCAAAAGCACGTTTATATTTTATAAGTTAATTTAAAATATATTCGAATAGTATTTTTAAATCGTTGTTCCTAATGAATAATTGGATGGTAAGCGCATATTATGTGCATTGACTTAAATATAATTGTAATTTAGAATAAAATTGACAAAACGTGTACATTATCCCTACGCTAGAACAAATGGTGCTTCACATCGTAGAGTAGTAGTGGGTGGTGCGCGCTAAGTACGCGCCAAGTATGCGCTCAGTACGCGCTCGGTACGCGCTCGGTTTGTACGGCGTACCGCGGCGGATTCTCACCACTATTTACTGTAATTATATTAATTCACCGAGTCTACTAGTTACTATTTTATATTCCCCAGTAATTGTTATTCTCCTATTCGAAAAGGCTGAAGTAATTAAATGTAACGTAATGTTTGGCGAACATTAAATTTAAGTATTGGTTTACATGATGTGTACTCATGTGTGGTCAATGTCATTGAAATTATTTTTCACTGTGAATATTATGCGTTATAAAACCCGTTCTCAAAAGTAGCGAATACGTGATGTAAACCAAACAATAGCTTTTGTATATTTTTATTGTTTATAGTACGTTTTATACAACAATCTCATGTAGATTTATTGTTACATTTTATACTATACAGGGCTAAAAGATTTGTAATTACGTTTAATTATTTTTTCATGGAAATACACAAAGTAAAAGGAAAATCATATATCTGATTGTCATTAGATTCTTTGGAAATATTTTAAAAGAAACCAATAAAACACGAATACTCTTTGCATGCGGCTCATCAATATGTATCCTTATAATTTTGGAATCGTAAACTTCCCAGAATGAAAACTATTGATATATTACATAAATCTAGTAAAATAATTGAAATTTATTACAAAGCATATATAACTTTAAAGGTTTGTCAACAACAATATTTTCATGTTAAATAATTGTACGTTCACATGTGGTAAACGATAGTGGCATCTAACTGGGTACCTAACAGATCTTCCTGCGCAGTGCAGTGTTCAGCTAAAGTACCTAGGGTTGTGTTCACTATTCGCAATCGGTACAGGTGTTTATTTACATTATTGATTCTTGATGAATACATTGTTAAATCACGACACATTATTTTGTATATTATATAATGATAATTAACACAGGGTTTACAAATACGTGTACCTTTTAACGAAGGATGTATTATCTGAAGTGTGTTGAGATGCGAGAGGTAACGTCATTTTAAATTAATAATATATTGTTTTATATTTACCATTTAATTTGAACAGAGATGTATTTTCGACATTTTCTGTTGTAATAAAATAATAAAGTGTTCTATTGCCAAGATTTCTTATTCATATATTACAAGGAAACTAGTTATATCAGTTAATGAACGTTGCAAAAACTTCTCACCTTCGAATGAAACGTCAAAAATGTGTAATGTAAAGTTTGTTCTCAATCGTTATGCCAAAAATGTAAACAATTATCTACCCACTTAACAATTATGTTTTTATGTAATTCTGTGTAATTTTTAAAATGTAATGGCGGATGTAACTTTGTAAGTATAATAGCATACTTTACAGAAGTTAATTAACAGGTTCTTTAGATAAGAATCAGAAAGACTGCCTCGGTGGCGTGGTGGTATTTCGGTACGACTACGGTTCTGAGGTCTTGGGTTCGATCCCCGGGTCGGGCAAAGTTACATTGGATTTTTCCATATCAGCCCGGAGTCTGGAATTTGTGCCCGATATGGCGATAGGCTCGCCCCCTATCACATCTGGGACGGAACTAAGCTCGGCGAAATGTGGGTGTTCTAGTTCGCTAGTGCGCCTCTGCCTACCCTTTCGGGGATACAGGCGTGAGCTTATGTTATGTTATGTATGTAAGATAAGAATGTAAACAAACATTTCCCCCTTGGTAGATATTTGTTTACATTTGTAGCATAAAGATTGAGAAAACACTTTAGTTTGTTGTATTCAGTTTGTTGATTCTGAAGATTTTCACATAGAACGGATCTTAATATATGTACCTTACAGAGGTAGAAAATGGATCACTCTCCAGTGATCACATACCTGTTCTATAATTTATAATTAAAAATATTCTTATCGTAATAAGATCTTAAAATCTCGCCATTCTTTATAGCAACCAAATCTTATATATTTTTGTTACATTCTATATTTATACTACGTTTAATAACTTTATGTATATCTATTAATAAGATGTAGTGAAAATCGCACGAAAACTTTTAACGAGTCTTTGTAGCTCATAATAATAAATATATAAATTTAGATATACCGAAACCACAAACCTTGTTCTTGTTTGCCGAATCCGAACAGAAAATTAATATTGTAAAATATGCGCAGACAGGTACTTGGCTTCATTCATTGTAAATAGTTCTCTAAGGACGACGCTTCTTATTGGATATACTTGAAATTCGTTTGTAATAAAATATAGTACTATTTTGTACCTACCTACATAAACATGTTATATGATTCATGTAAAAAAGTTGCATCACCTAAAATTAGGGGTTATTCATAAGTACAATACTTTAACCATGATTCTGCAATGTAAGCAATATTATCGTAACATTATGTATCAAATTTCAATATTATATGAATATAATGGACCCGTGTACGCGTCATAAGTTCATAACTCGTAATGAGAGCATCTAATATTATATAACTACATACATAAACATAACGCGCCAGAAACATACATACGTACTCCAACTCTCTACAAAGGCATGTAATTTTGTACACCATGACCGATTATTTTGAAACACCAAATCCATTAAACAGGAATAAAAATTATGTTGTAATTTTATTAATACTTCCTCTTATATAATATTCACAATACAATTACTTGGTACTCCTGGAGACATTCAAATTTCAAATAAAAAAAACAAAACCTCAACATTTTTGATTTTATTTTTCAATATTATTTTATTTGTACTTTATCTAGAGAAAAAAATAGAAAAAAATATGGTATAACAGTCAACACCCCTCCTCCACTTCCTCATTCTTCCCTTCCTTCAGTTCTGTGGGACATATTTTAAACGATTTCTTAATTCAAAACAACACAGTAAAAATCCACGGTTTGCTATCTATTCGACAAAGACAACAAATAAAATGTTTGAATTTGTGTACAATCCTTGACAATGGTCTGAGTAATGATTTCGGTAAAAGGAGCGAATAAAAATCTCGGAGAACTTTTATATTTTAATGGATACAAATGTATATAAAACATAACTCCAAGCATATTAGCTTGGAGTTATGTTTTATATACATTTGGCTGGCTGCATTTTCAGTGAAAACAAATTATATAATTAAAATAAATCTAGTAATAAGACAACATTTATGTAACAAATTGTTGTAAAAGGCGTGATCAGGCATTGTAGACTCTAGCATCTAATTTCTTTCGTTCTTGAACAATACTGAAAACAAAGGAACATTACAAATTATCTAATTTCTACGAAATATTATTAATTTAAATATATTTATACATAATATTATATATAATATAAGTGATGAACGGACATTCCGACTATAGTAAGTAGTGACCAAATATCGATATCGCGAGGAGATATCGCGTAACATACATACTAAAAAAAATAGACGAATTGAGTACCTCCTTTTTTTAAGTCGATCGACAATGTGAAATAACTATAAAAGTTCTTATTGGAATTGTAATACGCTTATCATCAGCAATAACATCTAGTAACATTATAAATTACCACAAGACAGTAAAGCATAAATAACAATTATTATAAAATAAATTTAACTAGAATTGACAACAATTTATACTTGTTTGAATGTTAACCTAAACATGATACGTCACAGGTTAGGTTCTGTGGAAGTGTGTGGCTGAGGCTCAGGAACGTTGCATTTCTTTAAGTGTGTCCTCATGTTTGAAGACTGAGTGAAGGCAAGCTTGCAACGAGGACAGGAGTAAGGCTTCGAGCCCGTGTGGAAGTTCAGATGCGACTTGAGATGGTGCTTCTTCGTGAACGACTTCGGGCACAGCGTGCATGAAAACGGTTTGACGCCTAGAATTCAGAAATAAATTATACATAAGCATTAATGTAGTACTGCGAGTTAAGTCTCACGAAGGCCAACTAATTTCAGTGCAGTTGCACAGCTGTTTTTTGGATTTTTCATTTGATTTACGATACACATCTACAGCTCGTTAGATTATACAAATAATACAGCTTTTATTATAAATGAAAAACAAAGTAAAAGTAAATTCAAAACTGTTTTTATCCCGCAACGAAACTTATCAAAATGTAAAAACAGTGAGGAGTTGGAAAAAAATGTTTTCGCTTCCTTCCATAGCAAAGCGGAAAACACAGTATTGAACTAAGAAGGCATTTAAGCTCGACCGTAAGGGTATTTAACAACTGGAGAAGCTAGATGTAAGGCACCTAGAGTTTCAGTTAAAGGGTCCTATCATAATGATGTTATGACTATTTGATTCCAGTAATAGGTAAGGTAAAATCGCCTAAATATGTACATTGAATCCGATATATATACCTAGTAGATAATTTAAGAACTGATACATACATATGTACGTATAGACAAGAATTATTAATCTAAAGATATAAGTACCGAGATCCTGGATATGCCAAGATTATTCTAGCATATATTTTTTACCAGCATTTAGTTATTTAAATAGGCATTTCATAAATATATATAAGGCCAGCAGTGTACGTCCTGCGGCTAATGGTAATAATGATGATCAAAATTGTCATACATATTAGGTACCTACATTTGAAAAGTCGAGAGTGTACAATGTACACTAGGGACACAGCTGGATTCACCTTAAAACTTTCGTCTCGTTAATCCTTTTACTACTGTTTAATCCTTTTAGATCGTTGTGTAGGAAAAACAATGTCGGCTCTTTCGGGAAAAAGAGCTACTGAACCGAACCAAATATTTCGTAATCATTATAATTAGTCAGTTTAACTTTCATATGTGATAAACATGTATATGCGCACGCAATATTATTATTAATTTGAAATGTCTGTTGTCGATCAAGAATTTGGATAGATTAATAAGCATACAAACATTGCAATTGTCATGCTTTCTACATCCATCGCTTTTGTATTGCATGTTATATGAACTCTGACTTACATTACTATGTTCCTGTTTTACACTATACTAAACTTTCTTTAGAGTCCTTAAACAACTCGAAAATGAAGTCCTGAGGGTTTACGATATCTACTAGTGTTGTTACAAAATTGGCTGGCTAATATGGGACTACAACTTTGTCATATTACCTATGCTAGTCTTTAAAGCTAAAATGTATGTACCTCTATTTATACAAATTATAACACCTCCCTCTAATCTCCTTTTATTTATTCTTCTTCTACCTTTATCCCACTTTATTGGGGTCGGCGCAACACACTTTCATGTCGCAGAAAGGATTTGGCTTAGTTTTCACGACCGGCTGTCCTCCTGACGTCAACCGCCCTGGGGAATCTCCTTTTATTTATTGATAACTTAAATTGTAATAAAACAGTTGAATCCGAAAAACTAACCAAATCAAATTCCCGGCATCCACGTTAAGAATTTTTTTTTCCCAACTTCATATTTCAACCACTACCTACATGGAATCACTCTTAAAACGCTATCAAATAAGTACATAAATAATTTCATAGAAATCGGACCACATTAATTCACACGGATTTGTCGTCAAATACACAAACAATGAGTTGGTAACCTTCTGTATTTTGTAGTTATTTAAATAAAAATTATGTTTGAAAATTATACAAACCTGTGTGGAGCCTGAGATGCAACGTCATGTTTGATCTATCAGCGAAACGTTTGTCGCAGTGTGGACAGGAGTAAGGGCGCTCGCCTGAGTGAGTTCGCTGGTGCTGCTTCAGTAGCATCTTGCGGGAAAACGCTTTACCGCATTCTTCACAAACGTGAGGCTTCACACCTGCGAATCATTATTATAAGCGGTAGGTTAGTAAACCAGCAAGTGCCTCAATTATACAAAATAACATAATATCAACAATGGAAGAATTGTGAGGAACCGCTCGTTTTATGAGCCTCCAGCATTCGCACTGTCAGGATATCCATGTAATGCAATTTCATAAAAACTTTATTTTTGTTATACAGCGGCACCTCCACCATTGAGGTTTAAAATTATAGTCCAGTCCACTTTAAAAACATTCATCTTTCATCACACCTTAATGTGTGGGAGTGAAGACTCAATTTTCGTGAAACCAATCCAAATGTTTATGTTGTATATCGTGACTAAAGATATGGTACGTCATACAAAAAGGTAGGTTTGTTTAATGTTTCTTGCTTGATCTAGTAATGGTTGTAGCAATAGGTATTTATTTTGGACTCGTATACATAGATTGCATTTTAAATCATAAAACAATTTGTTGGGACATGTAGCGTATGTATCTAATTCAGAACAGAATTGGATCATTTGGATAGTTTAATAAAGTCATCGTATCACCTGTATGAATCCTCATATGCATATTGTAAGCGACTCGTTGGTTAAACGACTTGGGACACTGCGTGCACTTATATTCTTTTCGATTTCTGTAAGATATAACATTTCATCATCATCATCATCAGCCACATGATGTCCACTGCTGGATATAGGCCTCCCCTAAATATTTCCAGATCAACCTGTTGGAACCGGCCTGCATACAACAACACCCTGTTTTCTTTCTGAGAAAATCCGTAGGAGAACAAAAGTCACTGGTATAGTCCAGCGGATTAGCAAGTTGAAGTGGTAGTGGACAGGGCACACAGGTAACATTTAGTGTTATGATTTTCACAAATATATTTTTATAATGCAAATTCGCAGTATTCTACATTTATTAAACAATTATTTATTTAACTATAAGTGGTCTAGTAGCGGTATGTACACATACACGAGTATCTACTCGTAAGCACTGAGTGTGGCGACTATTGACCCACACCCACCTGTGAATCTTCATATGGCTGCTAAGATAGCCCCTGTCATTGAAGTACTTTCCGCAGACGGTGCATGTGGCCGCGAACTCCCTGGTGCCCCTGTGTATCGACATGTGGTACTTGAAGTTTCGTAGCTGTGAGAAGGTTTTGGCGCACTCACTGCACGAGTATCGCGCGTTGGTAGTGTGTCGCTTCATGTGTGCACTCAACATGTCATCGCTTGTGAACACCTGAAAGTTTACTATTTACATCAGTTCTACAGGAAACCCTATAATTGAGATGAGAATTTTGTAATCAAATCCTATTTATAGTTTTGTTTCCATAATTTCGACAACAATTTACTAATATACGGACGTATACTATTATAATAAAAAGACGCCTAGTTTATTCCCGACATATTATAAATTTGAAAAAGAATAACCTCAATCGACAATATTTTGACTATCTGTTTAAATAGATACATTCTTTCAACCTGTCCTTATCCTACTCCAATGTGGTACCGTCGCTACAATTTTTTTTCTGGTATGGTACTAGATGATGGATGGATAGTTATCACTCAACATAGATATATGAAAGGTTTTATTTAGTATTAATCCCAAAAACAAAACAATAAAATGTTTATATTCCACTGCCTCGATGGCGTAGTTGTATTACGGTATGACTACCGTCCTGAGTTCTCGTATTAAGTTTTTCAGTATCAATCCGGAGTCTGGAATTTGTGCCCGAAATGGCAACAGGCTCGCCCTCTATCACATCTGGGACGTAAATGAGCACGGCGAAATGTGGATGATCTAGTCCCCTAGTTCGGATCTGCCTAACCCCTCGGGGATGGAGACGTGGTGAGTCTATGTATGTATGTATGTATATTCAAAGGGTACATTCACCCATCAATGGCATCGCCTAGTTGGGCCGGCTTATTCATTCTGTAGATGAAAATAGTTCACAACGTGACTCTATCACATAAATTTGATACAAATTTAACAAAAGTCAATAGGTTACCTGGTTACAAACGTGGCACTTAACATTATCCTTAACATAAACTTCCAGAAATGAAGGCAATTCTTTAACCTCGTCTAAAACTAACGATTCTGGAAGTGATGGGCTCTGGACGTTGTTGTTATCGTCACTAATCAAATATCTCTTCATCTGAAAAAATAAAAGGTTTATTTTAATCTCATATCAACTATTATGGTAGCAGTCGAGATCTTAAAGTATACCTACTTTTTCATCTTGATGATGCTTAACATTAAAACCGTATGTTTTTCTACGAGATGGTCTGAAGAAGTTGGGTGTTCGTGCACGCCAAGGACTTTCTAATACTTGATTGTTGATACCAATTTTCAAATTGTTTATACCGTTCTCTATTTCATATTTTATCTTTTGTTTATCCTTCCAATTATTCGATGATGAATTCCTCGAAAGGTTTAATTTTGCAATAGTGAGATCCATTGATGACACGTGTAGTTCAGTAACCATTTCTTCTTCTTTGAATGGCATTGACATCAAAGATAAATCTGGTCGTGATATGACTCGATTCTCCCACGTATTTAAATCACCAAAATTAGTATTACAATCACCTTGGCCTTGAATAACATCATTGGGACCACTACTATTAAGAGTACCACTCGACATCACTCTAGATCGGGTGCTGGTTACATTTTGATTTTTATTTAAATGTTGCGTGCATTGTATTTCGTTGTCACGACGAGGTGCTCCAGATAATTGAAAGGGGTACCAAGTAGCATTTTTATATGTCTCTAAGAGTGCGCTGCTGCCGGTGAGATGTTGGTCATTTGCATTCGTCAAGAGCACAGATGTCGGAGAGCGATAGCATTCATTTGATATTGCCAGCACGCCTACCGCCTGACCGTTAACATTACCGTTTCGAGGATATGTCTCGATATATAAATCACGTAGGAAAGAGTTCCTTTGTCGGTCTCCACACGACGATTTCAGATTTCCTAAAGATCTCTGCCGTTCACTCCGTTTCTGGTAACGTTCTTGCTTATCATAAGAATCGGCATTGTTTAGAGAATACTGTATCATTTCCTTGATTTCAGTACTCCTTTTGACGTTAATGTACTTTTGGTGTTCATAATTCGTCAAACCCAAAGTGAAAATTTCTTGATTTCTCGGTGATACAGATGGTACTAGATGTCTGTTATCCTGAATTCCGTCATATAAATTGGTGTTAAAAGATTTAAAGTCGACAAATATTTGCATTGCCTTAATAATATCTAAAAACCTATCAAGTTTTTGATTCTGTACGACTACTTCTCCGTGGTAAATATAATAAAGGACTGACGACATAGCTTCGAGATCAAAATCTGGCAAGACAATAAACGTCGGCGACTCATTTGTTTCGCATGAGATAAGAATTTGCTGAAAAGAAATAGTCAAATTAATTTTATCTAAATAGAAGCCTATCAAAAAATCATATATAATATTAATGTTTTTAAACCTACCCTTAAAAAGGTGCTAACACTGGCGAGTACTACGCGATGCGCATTGAAAGAATGTCCACCACACAGCAGTTTCACGTCGTACCACTCATTATATGAAAGCCATTCACACATCTGTTGAAAAAAGGTAAAAATATGTTTGACAGAATTTAAACACCACTCCCAACAATATGCCTTCCGGCTAGTAAACATTGATATATTTCGCTTCTAGGAAAAAATGCCTAATTTTACGTCTTTTGATATACGTCACGACTACGATTACGACCGAATGACCCGAATGATCGAAAGTTTCCAGACGAGCATTATAGGATTTGCATATTACTTGAAATATTTACAATTTTGCGGTAGGATCAAAGTGGCGTACGATATGGTAAAAGAAATTTTACAATGTTTCACCATAGATAAATTGCTTCCCATAGCATAGGCAGATTACACTCGAAAACTATTATAATATTATGAGGTACAACAATGAATGTAAATAAAATAAAGGGTTAATAGGTACAAATAATTTATAATAATTTGGTGAGAACCAACAACAGTGATCCTGTAAAGAACAAGTTGATTCAAACGTTTATAGACACGCTATATGGACACGGGACACCAAACTAACATGCACAGTTTTTAGAGTTCCATAGGCTCGTAATAAAAACTAAACTCTTAAAATTTCGCCACGTGCGTCCGGTTCGTACCTATTAAATTACATGTACGTACGTATGTTTGAGTGGTAGAGCCACACTGTAGATAGTAACGTCGACCGACTCAGCCGGTTTGATACCATTGTCTTGGAGAAAACCGGCAAACATGCAACACTATAAAGTGTTGCATTTCATCTAGTGAATGAGATTTCCGATGACCCAATTCTATCTCCAATTATTTTGTTTGAGAAGTTTATTTATTTTAATATGACATTATTTTTTTTAAGAATTTAACCATTAACGTTTAAACCTATTCTATTAGTGCGTAACCTTATGGCAATGAAACCCTTAAAATTTGGTATGGTACATAAAATGACCAGTCCGTTGGTCATTTTATGTACAATATTTTTCTAAAACTATATTTAAGAGAAAAGGTTCTATGAAGCGCTATATAACGTAAGTAAATATGAAGAAATAAAAATTAGGTACGATGTTTGAAGGATGGGAAAAAACATTACAATTAAGCCAAATCTACTGACGCTTATAGTAGGTAATATGTGTTACTAGATAGAACTTTAAGGGCTGGCGCACATATGGCAAAGCGCAGCGCAGACCATGCCGGCGAAGTTTTCAAAACGCGTGGGACAGTAGGCGAATTTCTACCTGAAACTGCGCGAGTAGGCGCGTGGATGCGCTTCGATGCTTTTTAGGAAATAATTGTTGTGTTTATTAATTTTCAATATTATTTCAATGTAGGAAATATCAATAATAGTATGACATCTAAAAATATGATGATGTGATAAATTGGATGTGCAATGTTACACGACTGTATCGTATACGTAACGTGCACATCCGCGGTAGTCTTAGTGTCCACGACGTAGCAGATAAACTGCAGGAGTGTCGCTTGAGGTGGTATGGCCACGTTTTGAGGAAACCACAGGAGTACGTCGGCCGCAGGTGTCTGGCCCAGATCGTACCAGGGGTATGTTCCCGTGGATGGCCCAAAAAGCACTGTCTAGACGTTCTGGAGGAAGATATGAGAGCCAATGGTCTCACTATGGAGGATGCTCAAGACAGGGCGAAGTGGAAGCGTTTAAGTAGGAAGGCGGACCCTGGCAGAAGGCCGGGATAATGCCAGGCAGAAAGAAAGAAGGGGGGTGAAAATGGAAATATGACGGTACAGTCTCTCACGCGCATGTGGCCGCGGGCAAAAGCTAGTTAAAATACATATATTATTATTGCAACACATTTAAAAAAATGGTCAATACAAAATCAACACAGTTATTAATTCTGATGTCCGTTACTTATACATACGGACCTTCGTGACCATAGTCCATACCTCACAATCCGAACGCAAAATTGACCAAATATACATAGGCAGGTCAACGCTTTTAAAGTAGCGCCACTTGTGAAAGTGCAGAACAAATATTTCTAATCAAACAAGAAGAAAATTAGAAGCTCCAACTTACTTGTGTGCCCCCTTCCCAGTCAGTTTACCTTTACAATATGCGCCCTAATTACATTTAGTGGATGTTTTCTATGATTTTGTTGTGTTCATAACCAACAAAAAAAAATTTAAAAACACAATCTCCGTGCCTCGGTAGCATAGTGCATGTGCGGTAGCCGGTAAGATTACCATCCTGAGGTTTCGGGTTCGATCCCGGGTGATAAAGTGATATTGAGTTATTGTATTCAGTATTACAGAATTGAAATTCTACCTATCGAAGACGGTTATAAAAGTTAGCTAAGCTAAGAATTTATAGATAGGCTCGCCCCCTATCACACCTGGGACGGAACTAAGCTCGGCGAAATGTGGGTGTACTAGTTCGCTAGTGCGCCTCTGTCTACCCCTTCGGGGATACAGGCGTGAGCTTATGTTATGTATGTAAGCTAAGAATTTAGTTAGTTTACTATAAGTAGGTAACTTATTGACTCATTCAGTAATTTCATATTCTGAATTCGTATGTATTTTGTTAAAGGAGATAAGTATATTATAGTTAGGTATAAGTTAACTACTTTGAACTCTAACATATTTTTCGACCGACTTCAAAAAAAGTTCTCAAAGGAAGGGAGCTTATTCCAAGGGTACCATATACATTTAAAAGTCGGTCTTTAAGCTTATTTTAAACATAAAATTATAACCTTAAGCAATAAAATATATAAATTTTAAAACGACATACATTCCTGTTATTGTACCTACTACTACTTGAGATTTTTGTATAGAAGTACACAGCACATACTCTAGTGTAGTAAACGCTAAATAAGTTGACGTGCTATTCGATATCTTCCATGATGCTGCACACATTAAGCGTATAAGAACACGCTTATTTTTATAACGACAATAGAAAGCTAGGGTCAGATGGAAATGTTTGTACATTATCGATTATTTACAGCGTATTCTTTGTGCAGAACAAACATGTTATTGGAATTGCAATAACGTAACGCTAATTGTCGATTTGCCAATTTCAATTAAATCGTGAAGGCGTGTTAGATTGAAAGGCTCTATCATCCATGAAACCATTTTTTATATTTGATGGGAGACGAAGAGACACGAAATACGATTGTGAAATTATAAGGTGTGTGTAGAGAAAACCTTTTACTTAGCTTAGTGATCATTATTAATTACCTGTATAAAGCTAAGACTGCTACAGCTGAATAAAGTTAGTAGTAATAGAGAATTACAAAAACACGATCGTTCATCACTTCATACATTCTTATATCACATAGGTATAAAGTATTGTAAGATATACGTAGTAAGTAGCCTAGATAATTCAGATATACATAAACTAGAAAAGGGGCACTAGTCAGAGGTGCTGCTAAATTAATTAGTTAGAAAATAAGCTATTCTAATTTTGACTACGGGTTTAACCTGTTGGAGGCGGCATATACACATTACATTAACGTCTCGGCCACCGGTGGCCGAGCCTGCCAGTCACTGTAGAGGGGAGGTGATTTGCGAATACCTGAAACATAAATCTCATGTACTCGCAAATCACCTCAACCAGGATCAAACTCATAACCCAACCGCAAGTGACAACCATAGGTACATCAGACAGAAACTATAAAACTACTTATAAGAAAGTATCTAATATTTATATTTAAAATAGTTATCTCCTTATGTACACATACTTACCTTTTCTTCTGCAGAGGATTTACGCCTTCCGTCCACTATGCAAGCTTAGTATATTATTATCTTAAAATTAAGTTAATTTTTGGGTCAAAAACATGTTTGCCGGTATCGCACAATATTGAAGTACAAATTATATAGATTTGTTAATTTTACTCTACTGGATAACATCTCGACAGACCTGACTGCTTCGGTGGTGTAGTGGTATTGCGTGCGCGGTATGACTATTTTCCTGAGATGTCGGATTCGATTTCCAGTTCTGGCAATGATATTGGGTTTTTCTACTCAGTATCAGTCCGAACTTTGGCGTTTGTGCCCCATATGGCGATAGGCTCGCCCTCTATCACATTTAGGACGGAAATGAGCTCGACGAAATTTAGGCATTACGGTTCGCTAGTTTGCCTCTAGGGCTAGCTTTTGGGATTACAAATTTTTTGAGTGGTAGAGCCACTCTGTAGACAGTTACGTCTACAGCACGAATAGGCCGGCTAGACCGGTTTGGTACCACTGTCTCACAGAAAACCGACGTAAATTGGCAATTCGCATTTCGTTCAGTGAGTGAGATTTCTGGTGGCCCACATCTCCCCTCTCTTTCCCAATCCCTTTTCCTTCCCCTTGAATTCCCTCCTTTTAGGTTGGCAACGCACTCATGATTCTTTTTGTGGCTTGGGTGTCTATGGGCGGTGGAGATCACTTACCATCAGGTGACCCATCTGTTCGTTTGCCAGTCTCTGCTATAAAAAAAAGACGTGACCCTTTGTATGTATGTACGGAATAACAATAGCACGATATTATGGCCCAGTTCAGAGTGGTATACATATTGTGAAGACGAATGCTGTAGGTTTAAAACCAAGACTTAGAGCATGTATGTGCTTCTGAATTTTCTGAATTAAGTATGTGTGTATATGAGTATTAGATATAAATTATCGCTTCCATTAACAGTGAAAAAAATAATGTATTCGTGGGGAAACTTACAGATTGGTGCTCGTCATTATGTTTGTTTAATCGTCCCTATGTGTGACTGGTCACATACTTAACAACTTAGTAGTTAGGTACCTAATAAAGATTTTTGAGCGGTGTTCAACTTTTGAACTGTTTATTCCATTCTTCCTCAATCAAATAAAGTGCGAGTGAATTCGATAAATCTATGGCTGATGATAATGATGATGCATGAGACAAAACAAAAAAATAACCACCGCTTTTTTAATCGAGTTAAAAAATAACGAGGTTCAAGGTTCCGTCAGTTTTTTGCTTTTTATGTATGAACATCCAAAAACCTATCACAGGAAAATTATTGGGAGGATACCAATTGTTTGAAAAAACTTCAAACTTATTATTTTTAAGCCATGTATTTTTTAATGAAAGTGACACATTTTAAACACATAACACAAATTAAACATGATATTACGAGTGAGGTTTAAACACAAGCTTGAAATGTGCCAAATATATAATTAGGTACCTACTTATATATTTTCCGGACTCGACAATAATTCATCCAACCCATGAATATATGTATGGAAATGTATGTTTTAATTCAGGCCATAATCATAACAGTTAACAGTAATATCTAATTTTAACTTCTGTATAAATAACACAATATCCTAAGACAGTAGGTACTCTTTACCGATAGTTTTAAGGTACCTATTTAAGACAAAGCTTTCAAGTACAAGTTTCTAATGATTTTATTTTAGCGTAAAACATTTAAATATTCGTTAATGGATTATTTGCTGTAATGGAATTGTAGATGTTAGTAGTTATTTATATTTTTTTATAGGTAGGAAAAAATCTGCTTTTAAAACTGGATAAGACAATAACTTACGATTTTAAATTTAACTTTCTATTGTAAATCGTGTACGTAAGCTTGATATGTACACTGTTCCGGAACCGTTCTTAGACCCAACACTTTAATGGTAGCGACAGATAGAGTACCAAAAGCTGCGCGCGAGTACACCAGACTGACGAAAATGCAAACCACACAAGCGACCAAGTCAAGTACTGACGGCTCACCACCAAATCGTGAAGCAGCGTGCTGTGTGATATTTATTTATTCACACTTATTATTCTGTCCGTATGTCGTATGCCACAAACGAATCTTGAAACTTTTACAAGTTAAGACTTAGGTAGCACTTATGCTGTGAAGAGCTAACCTGAATTTCAGATTTCGTCTTTCTAACAGACCAAACTTACTAATAACCGACTCACGCAGAACATTCAGATATACAAGTGATATAGATAGATATGCAGTTGTTTTCTAATAACGCGACTCTAAGTAGGTACCTCCCTATATCTAATATAATCTAATAAATAATATTATGTATTCAGAGACTCCCCTAGATGGAGGTTGGTCTGAGTCAAGTCAGCCCGAGCTGACAGCCAGTCGTAAACATTAAGTCAAATCCTTTCTGCATGACTACATCTATGACTAAATATGACTACATATACATATCAATGTTTTCTGTTAACCTAGTCACAATTACCTATTAATTTCTAGATAATCGCCGTAAGTGTCACTTTGTGATGTTAAAAATAATTATGCGGCAATTAAGAAAGCAAAATTCACAGAATAAATATATATGACCGCCTTAATTGACCCCCAAGATAATATCTAAATTAGGCGTACACGTCGCAAAGTACCTACCTAACAGTAATATAATTTATTTAACACAAGTAAGTCTAAACGTAATTTAAAGAAGAAAAATAAAACTAACTTTCATTTTATACGAGCTTAGCCGGATTAGGAACAATAGCATTTAAGGATATAGGCACCTAATTACAGATAGGTAGGGCATAGGGATCTACCTTATCTTCTCCGTGTTACAATTAATCCCCGTTCATGTTTAAATAGTTAGATATATGTTATATTTAGGTACTTATACTGCTCCTTTAATTGGTCCTTCGAGATTTCCCGGGGTACAAAAAAATGTATATTACCTAATCAGCAATAGTATTATTTTCCAAAGTCAAAGAATAATCGGTTCAATCGTTCCGAAGATGTACTAAGTGTTAAAGGCTAAAGCCACGCTATATACAATTTTACCTACAAAATGATCAGGCTCGGCCGGCTCAAGCGGGTAACAAATTAATTTTAACCTACTATTACAGAAAACAGGCGTGAAGTAGCTTCTATTAACCGGAATAACCTCGTCTTACCCGACGTCTCACCTACGACCACCGACGAGGGTTCCGTACAAACTAGTATGTATGATAATAATCAGTATGTATGCTAGTAAAAGCTTTGTTTTCATTTTTCGTCATAAACTGAAAATACTTCTTGTTTCTTGACTTTCATATATCCAGTTCAATGGGAAGTAGGTACTTTATAGATTTTGATTATCTTGTGAGTGTCGAAATATGCGTTTTTCGCGACATAAACCGGTGTAACTTTTTTCTACGATAACTGAGAAGTTTCATTTTTTACACAGCTGCAAAGGATCTGCAGATGTGCAGTACATTTGCGTATATGGTTTTAATATCAACTGGATTACCTCCGAGCAGTCGCGGATTTTCTCTAAGGCCGACTAGGCCGGCCAGAGCCAGAGCGGCAGAATCTAAACCGAGCTGCCATTAGACCAATGAGGTGATCTGTGCACGAACATACATAAAAAATGTATATTCTGTATATACAGTTAAATTGAGGAACTCTTCCATTTTTGGAATTGGTAAAAATAAGGTTATAAGGGACCGCGCTAGTACTAGGCTTAGATCGGCCAATCCTGCAAATCCGCCACTACTTCCGCGCATAAGTCTTGACAAACGGACAACAGTGATCCTATAGGGCTCGCGGTTTTTTCCTTTAACCCTAAAAATTAAGTTTAATCTTACAACCGACTTAGAAAGATGAAAACATTTTTTTTCTTTGGAGTTGGTACATTTTTATCTTCATTGGTCATGGTCACGAAGAGTAAGAAATTATTTTTGACGTTTTGAAATGGTTTTTAAGTTTAATATGCTAAACTTTATTTTGTAGACAGATGTGTTTTATAAGAGGAGTCAGTCGGTAATATTTTCGAAGGCAAATACGCCATCTTCTGCCAATCACATATCCTTTCCGTCTTATGGTAGACAATTGACAACGCAGCAGTACCATATAATACCAACTAATAAAGAACCATCCCGTCGGAGGCGGCACATATATGTTACATAAGCCAATAGGCTACCGGAGGCCGAGCCGCCCGTAACTATGGGAATTTTGCTCATCTATCTTAGTAATCCAATAATAATAAATAAATACACCCAACACTCACACATACCTCACGCTAGGAATAATCTGTATCGTGGGTATAATCTATACTAATATTATAAAGCTGAAGAGTTTGTTTGTTTGTTTGATTGAACGCGCTAATCTCAGGAACTACTGGTTCGATTTGAAAAATTCTTTTTGTGTTGGATAGCCCAATTATCGACGGTGGCTATAGGCTATATATCATCACGCTATGACCAATAGGAGCGGAGCAGAAATGAAAAATGTTGAAAAACGGGGCAGGCGATATCTCAGAAACTACTGGTTCGAATTGAGAAATTATTTTTGTGTTGGATAGCCTATTTATCGAAGATGGCTATAGGTTATATAACATCACGTTTTGACCAATAGGAGCGGAGCAGAAATGAAAAATGTTGCAAAATCGGGAAAATTTATATCTCGGACAGAAACTACTGGTTCGAATTGAAAAATTCTTTTTGTGTTGGATAGCCCAATTATCGAGGGTGGCTATAGGCTATATAACATCACGCTATGACCAATAGGAGCGGAACAGAAATGAAAAATGTTGAAAAGACTATATTTCAGAAACTACTGGTTCGAATTGAATTTTTTTTTTGTGTTGGATAGACTATTTATCGAGGATGGCTATAGGCTATATAACATCACGCTTTGACCAATAGGAGCGGAGCAGAAATGAAAAATGTTACCAAATCGGGAACATTTATATCTCTGACAGAAACTACTGGTTCGAATTGAAAAATTCTTTTTGTGTTGGATAGCCCAATTATCGACGGTGGCTATAGGCTATATAACATCACGCTATGACCAGTAGAAGCGGAGCAGAAATGAAAAATGCTGCTAGCGGGGAATTTTATATCTCAGAAACTACTGGTTCGATTTGAAAAAATATTTGAGTGTTGACCAAGGGGATGAATGGTAGGGTGACTAAGGGGTGACTGACGGGGTGACTGATGGGGTGACTAATGGGATGACTGACGGGGTGACCGACGTGAGGAATGACGGGGTCACTGACAGGCTGACTGATGGGGTGGCGGACGGAGTGACTGACGAGGTGAATGACGGGGTGACATATGGGGTGACCGACTGGGTGACAGCCGGGGTGACAGATGGGGTGACCGACTGGGTGACAGACAGGGTGACAGGCGGGTGACAGACGGGGTGACAGACGGGGTGACGGACGTGGTGACAGACGGGGTGACAGACGGGGTGACAGACGGGGTGACAGGAGGGGTGACAGACGGGGTGATGGACGTGGTGACAGACGGGGTGATAGACTGGGTGAGAGACAGGGTGACCGACTGCGTGACAGACGGGGTGACAGACGGGTGACAGACGAGGTGACAGACGGGGTGACAGACGGGTGACAGAAGGGGTGACAGACGGGGTGACGGACGTGGTGACAGACGGGGTGATAGACTGGGTGACAGACGGGGTGACCGACTGGGTGACAGACGAGGTGACAGACGGAGTGATAGACTGGGTGACAGACGGGGTGACCGACTGGGTGACAGACGGGGTGACCGACTGCATGACAGACGAGGTGACAGACGGGGTGACCGGCGGGGTAACAGACGGGGTGACAGGCGGGGTGACAGGCAGGGTGACAGACGGGGTGACAGACGGGGTGACAGGAGGGGTGACAGACGGGGTGACGGACGTGGTGACAGACGGGGTGATAGACTGGGTGAGAGACAGGGTGACCGACTGGGTGACAGACGGGGTGACAGACGGGTGACAGACGAGGTGACAGACGGGGTGACTGATGGGGTGACTAATGGGATGACTGACGGGGTGACCGACGTGAGGAATGACGGGGTCACTGACAGGCTGACTGATGGGGTGGCGGACGGAGTGACTGACGAGGTGAATGACGGGGTGACATATGGGGTGACCGACTGGGTGACAGCCGGGGTGACAGATGGGGTGACCGACTGGGTGACAGACAGGGTGACAGGCGGGTGACAGACGGGGTGACAGACGGGGTGACGGACGTGGTGACAGACGGGGTGACAGACGGGGTGACAGACGGGGTGACAGGAGGGGTGACAGACGGGGTGATGGACGTGGTGACAGACGGGGTGATAGACTGGGTGAGAGACAGGGTGACCGACTGCGTGACAGACGGGGTGACAGACGGGTGACAGACGAGGTGACAGACGGGGTGACAGACGGGTGACAGAAGGGGTGACAGACGGGGTGACGGACGTGGTGACAGACGGGGTGATAGACTGGGTGACAGACGGGGTGACCGACTGGGTGACAGACGGGGTGACCGACTGCATGACAGACGAGGTGACAGACGGGGTGACCGGCGGGGTAACAGACGGGGTGACAGGCGGGGTGACAGGCAGGGTGACAGACGGGGTGACAGACGGGGTGACAGGAGGGGTGACAGACGGGGTGACGGACGTGGTGACAGACGGGGTGATAGACTGGGTGAGAGACAGGGTGACCGACTGGGTGACAGACGGGGTGACAGACGGGTGACAGACGAGGTGACAGACGGGGTGACAGACGGGTGACAGAAGGGGTGACAGACGGGGTGACGGACGTGGTGACAGACGGGGTGATAGACTGGGTGACAGACGGGGTGACCGACTGGGTGACAGACGAGGTGACAGACGGAGTGATAGACTGGGTGACAGACGGGGTGACCGACTGGGTGACAGACGGGGTGACCGACTGCATGACAGACGAGGTGACAGACGGGGTGACCGGCGGGGTAACAGACGGGGTGACAGGCGGGGTGACAGGCAGGGTGACAGACGGGGTGACAGATGGGGTGACAGGAGGGGTGACAGACGGGGTGACGGACGTGGTGACAGACGGGGTGATAGACTGGGTGAGAGACAGGGTGACCGACTGGGTGACAGACGGGGTGACAGACGGGTGACAGACGAGGTGACAGACGGGGTGACAGACGGGTGACAGAAGGGGTGACAGACGGGGTGACGGACGTGGTGACAGACGGGGTGATAGACTGGGTGACAGACGGGGTGACCGACTGGGTGACAGACGAGGTGACAGACTGGGTGACAGACGGGGTGACAGACAGGGTGACAGACGGGGTGACAGGAGGGGTGACAGACGGGGTGATGGACGTGGTGACAGACGGGGTGATAGACTGGGTGAGAGACAGGGTGACCGACTGCGTGACAGACGGGGTGACAGACGGGTGACAGACGAGGTGACAGACGGGGTGACAGACGGGGTGACAGGAGGGGTGACAGACGGGGTGACGGACGTGGTGACAGACGGGGTGATAGACTGGGTGACAGACAGGGTGACCGACTGGGTGACAGACGGGGTGACAGACGGGTGACAGACGAGGTGACAGACGGGGTGACAGACAGGTGACAGAAGGGGTGACAGACGGGGTGACGGACGAGTTGACAGACTGGGTGACAGACGGGGTGACAGGCGGGGTGACGGACGTGGTGACAGACGAGGTGACAGACTGGGTGACAGACGGGGTGACAGGCGGGGTGATGGACGTGGTGACAGACGGGTGACCGACTGGGTGATAGAGGGTGTAACTAACAGGGTAAGAGACGGGGTGACAGACGGTTTGACAGACGGTGTGACTGACGGTGTGAGAGACGGGGTGACTGACGGCCGAAGTAGATCATCCCATTACCTCTTTTAGATTTATTGTGCTATAGGTGCCTACGACTCACTCTTTCAACCCTCTCTCTCATACGCAGACGAAATTGCGCGGGTCAGCTAGTATAATGTATATAATGGGTATAATAATCTGTATCGGGAACTACGACAGATTTTCGGTTTCACAACACCTGGGTGTCGTTCTCACCGAAAAAAAAATTTATGGGCCACACAAACATATTTTGTCTCGGTGCGAAAACTCAGAGGCGTAGAATGGACATATATACGTAGGCTAACTCGCATCATCATCAAAATCACCAACTTTTCTTTTGTTCCAAAGATCTGCGTAATAAGTACGACGTTGTTTTTTGAGCGTAAAAGTGATCAAATAAAAAAAAAAAAAAAAATCTTTATTGATCACGTAGGCATGTAAAAAAGCACTTATGACAAGTCAACACAAGTAAATTTTTAAATTAGGATTAATATAATTTACATTATATATTTGAATTAGACAACAGGCAGGCAAGTATGGACATAATAACGATGGGATGGCTGAGATAGGGTGATAAGGGGAAATAGGAATAGAGTGTAAGGGAATGGATTGTATGGGAATGGCATATGGCAGGAATGGTGGCAGGGGATTGACTGGAAATACTGGAAGCAGTTGGGATTGGTGCGTGAGGCCCTATCCTAGCTAACCTACCAGCCTTTCTCTAGCTACCTACGGATGACGACCCGAAGAAGAAAGGCAGAAAGAAACTCCGGGCTTATTTTTTTCATCATCAATTGTCACCATTTCTTTTTTATTTTCTTTTGTCTATTTTCCTTTTTTAAAAAATTTGATTTACAAATTGTCAATACAATTGATAATCATATTTATATGGATTCACGCATCCTCAATACCACTGGAGGTGTAATTACCAAAAGAATGATTAAAAGGTGAAATGGCATTGTAGGATGCAAAAACCCATACTAACAAAAATCCTTATATCTATATATATCACAAACAATAAGCTTAGTCATTATATGATTATTTTTATACAATTTATGGCATACACTTTCCAAATTGGTCGATCGGTCGGTCTGTTTACAATAAAAATATAATAAATATACCTAATGTCCTATATTATTATCAGATAACTATATTAATGTTAATGTCAAGCCAGTCAATGTACTTTAATCAAAAATGTCATTATAGTTAAAATAATTACTATTGTAGTAAAGTTAAAAAAGTTACTATTAAAGTAAAGAAAAAAGAAGAAGGCGACTCGGTTCAGTTAAGGTCACCATCTTGGTGCAGTGTGCAGAACTAACGCCAGACTTCCCTATCAGCTAAGTAGTCTGCAACGCTATAATAAGCCCTAGCCATTAAGGCACGTTTAACATAGGATTTAAATTTATCACCTGGTAAGTTAGTTACTTCGGAAGGAAGTTTATTATAAAATCTAACACTATTTCCTATAAATGATTTATTTGATTTGCAGAGTCTTAATTTAGGAATTGCAAGTTTTTCTTTATTCCTCGTATTTATGCTATGTATTTCACTGTTTTTAGAAAAACTAATTAAATTTTTGCGAACATACATTATGTTTTGAAAGATGTATTCGGCCGGCAGAGTAAGTATATTAATATCTTTGAACAGTTCTCGAAGAGAGTCACGGGATCGGAGGTTGTATATAGCGCGAACCGCTCTCTTCTGTAGTACAAAGACAGTCTGCAGATCTGCGGCAGAACCCCACAACAAAATGCAATAAGACATAATGCTGTGAAAGTATGCAAAATATACCAACCTAGCCGTAGCCACATCAGTCAATTGTCTTATTTTCCTAATTGCAAATATGGCTGAGCTCAGTTTTCCAGAAATTTTTTGTATGTGAGGGCCCCATTGCAATTTGACATCTACTGTTACTCCAAGGAAGACAGTAGACGAGACTAAATCTAATGTTTTAAATTAATCATCATCTGTGGTAAAGTCTGGGGGCATCGCATTTAGATGGGCTTCGCGAGGCCGTGGGCGAAGGCCTACATCGCCCACGCCTAGAAACGCCACTGCGAGGATCGAACCCACCGCCTCTCGCTTCACAGGATACTCGCCCGCCGCGCCACGGAGGCTGTTGAACTTTCTTACTACCGAATCAACAGGATTCAATGATTTTGTTTAAAGTTCAAGTATTTATATGTTGTATTTCGATTTTAATAATCCTTATACATTTATTTGATAAATAAAAGTTCCATTTTTATTTTTTTACTTTACCATCAAGCTATTTTACCTATATGTGGAATTGTTATTGATACCATCCTTCTGCAACAACAGTATAGTGCCAGAAATACTCCATTATATGACACTAAATTCTGATATACATATGTGAATAATATACTCATTTTATGTTCAGTACTCTTTATTTTTAAAAGTTTTTTCTACATTTTTAAATATATGCTATAAAAATAAATACATTTGAAAATATAAAAATATTTCCCTCCGATGGCGAGGCTCGGGACCCAAGCCACCGGCGGTTAGGACCCCAGAGTGAGGAACCTCCTCACAATTCGTGCCGTATCCAGTAATACTGCCTTCTGCATCTGGCTCTTGACCCAAACACCAACCGAGAGCCTCTTGAGGTGTTGGTCGAGGCTCAGTGGTATTAAACCATGGGCAGAAATGACTATCGGAACAATGATTGTTGAATCCACATCCCACATGCGAGTAACCTCATGTGCCAGGTCTAAATATTTGGACATTTTGTCTTTTTCGGCTTTCACAAGGTTCTCATCATGCGGAATCGTGACATCAACAAGCATCGCCCGGCGCGTCAATCGATCTACTACCACAATATCAGGCTTATTGGCCACAATAGTCCTGTCTGTGATAACAGATCGATCCCAATAGAGCGTTGCATGACTATTTTCGAGAACTGGTTGAGGGACATATTGATAATAAGGCACCTCAGAAGCCACAAGGCAATATCGAAGAGCAAGTTGCTGGTGTAGGATCTTGGCTACAAGGTTATGCCTATGCAAATACTCGCCGTTAGCAAGATACGAACAACCGGAAATAACATGCCTGATAGATTCTCCGGGACGGTGGCATGCTCGACGAATGTCGACCGTGCCGTCCTTCATATACTCATTTTATTATTATTATGGTATGTACCTACTGATAAAGTCCCAAGATTATTTTATCGGTAGAAAATACTGACGCGTAATATAAATACACTTAATAAATGATTGTAAGAAGTATATAATATACATATAAACATGATATACATGTAAATGTTGTACGAAAGTTTTACCCGACTTGATAGGTAATACTCATAAATCTTTCTACCTGACCTTATCCCACCTTAATGTGGGGTCGGCGCAACACACTTTTTCAAGCATGTTGCAGAGTGGATTTGGCTTAGTTTTTACGACCGGCCGCCTGCCTGACGTCAACCCCCTCTAAGGGATATGTAAGGGTGGGTAATACTTATAAATGGTGTTTTAAAATTAAAATACACATTACCATCACCTTTTATATTAAAATCTTTAATATGAATAAATATGCTTATACAGGTTCATCAAACAAATTACAATCCATGTAATCATCATAGTTATTTACACAACTTGTAAAATAATTTCCATCAGTTTCACTACTGTTGTATACATTACAAATACAATAATGCATGCTTTTACCACAACCTCTACATTTACTACTATGTTTTAAAATTATTTCATCAGGAAATTCACAATCAACAAATTCATCTAAGTGAACTGTAGGTGCATGCATTTCATCATAATTTTGGAATAGATTGTCTTGTAGATAATCATCAACACTTTTAAATGTACTAAGATGATTAAAGATCTGTTTTTGCTCCCTAGTTAAGACTTTCTCAAGCATGAACACTAAATGATGATGGTAACATTGAAATGTTATATTATCTTTACTCAAATCCTTCATATCCATCCATAGCTTAACACAGGTCAAAGGAGTTCTGTTAGCACCACTAAAAAGAGCTGGATTTGTCAATAGTCCACTAGCAGCCATCACACCCTGACAATGCACTTCATCATGCATTCTATCAGCTTCCAGTAATGTCTTCACCCCACCATTAGCCACCATGGGTATCCTTATTGATTCACAAACATCCTTCAGTGCTGCTGTGTCCACCACTCCACTACTCTTCTGTGAAGGACATCTTCCATGAACTGTTACAAAATTAACACCACATTTTTCCATTTGTTGGCACATGGTAATTGTTTTCTTGAGTTCTTTCAGGATTCTTATTTTCACTGACACACTAAAATTGGAAGGTAAATTATTTCTTATGCCTTTCACTATATCATAAATGATTTCAGGCTTTGATAATAATGAACATCCATATCCATCTTTCATGGCCCACTTCTGGGGGCATCCACAATTTAAATCAACTCCATCAGCATAAGGGTAAATCAATTTAGTTGCATCAATAAAGTCATTTTCATTGTTAGCAGCAAACTGAACAATCAAAGGTGTGTCATTAGTTGTGGTCAAAAATTCACAGTTCCTTGCTTTTGAATTTTGGCAAAAAGAATCAGCCATTACCATTGGTGTGAAACACATGTCAACTCCATAACTGAAAGCAAAATTAAAATTATGATTACATTTTATGGATATTAATCATCAATATATCGACCTATCCGAAGAATAAAGTTACATATGATAATGAATCGAAATTGCTTTCTTATTTTTCTGAGCTTATATTATTGACCTGTATATTTAATTAGTAAATATTTTTAAGCTATGTCATAATTTAACTTGTTATGACGCCATAACTTAAAAAAAAACATTTGCTAGTTAAATATATAGGTCAATATAAGCTCAGAAAAATAAGAAAGCAATTTCGATTCATTATCATATGTAACTTTATTCTTTGGATAGGTCGATATTAGTCAGTGTGAGTACAGTACAGTTGGTGGCCGTCAAAATTATAAATTTCAAAATTCAAATATAAGAATGCTTGCTCATTCCTTTTAAAAAGCTAATTTAATTAGAACTTGTGGTCTTTTTCTTTGGTTTATTTATTATGACTACCAAAACCTTTTAGGAGGATATTTGCAAAGAACTGTGCATATAGGGTATATTATATTGATGATATTAATCATCGATATAATAATATACCTAGATGCACAGTTGACGCTCAGAAAGTGGGACAGCCAACGAGTGCTTAAAATGTAAGTAAGCACTTGTCTGCTGTCAGTCGGGCGCCGACCGTTCGCCTGTGAAGATGCCTAAATGCTCTGTGAAAGAGTGCAAAAATAACACTCTTACAAAGCGCAAAACACATGGGATTTCATATTTTAAGTAAGTATAATTCCCTTACTTGATTCTTAAAACCTTAATCATGTTAAATTAAGTATTAAACATGTATAAATAATTAATTTAACGAATTCAGTTAATAAAATATTTTGTCCCTTTTGAAATCATGATTTGGAACAATGAAATATATGGAGTCGGTTTTTTTTTGTAAATATATTATATTTATTTTAAATTTATGATTTTTTTTATTAATTTTATTTATTAATTACAGATTTCCATGAAATGAAATAGTAAGAGATAAATGGCGTAAAATTATTTCCGAAGAAAGGAGAGAAGAAAATTTTAAACCCAATTACTCAAGTGTGGTTTGTTCAGACCATTTTGCCGATTCCGATGGATATTATACAGAAAAAGGGATTAGGAAAATTAAAAAGAATGCTGTACCAAAAATAAAGGTGATAAATTGTCATCAGCTACATTGTCCTTAACTAATGTTTACTATTTAATTTAACAATATGTATGCTGTTGGTGTACCTATAAATAAATAAAATAATTATTGCCACATTTATTGACTTTATTTTAGATTGTCGTAACTACAAGTTTAAATGAGGCAGGGTGCAGTACAAGTGTAATAGTTGAAAAATATTTGATACAGAATTCATCAATAGCAAGCATATACTAGGTACATACTGCCATGTAAAATTACTATTTAATAATTTGCGGCTAATTATAATAAATGTTTTCAATCAAAGTGTGCAGATCATAAAAATTTGCCAACATGAACAAAGTTGAACATTCCGCTGTCAAATAATAATTTTAATGGTTCATTCTCGCGATTTTTCATTTTTAATTTTTCATTTTTATCTTGGATTCTCGGATTGAGATCATTTATTGGAACCGGTCGTTAGGCATAATTACTACAACAGTAATTGTGGCGACATCATTTATTGGAAACATATTCATTTCCAGGAACCAGCAATTGAACCAATAAATAATGAAGGATCACCAATACCATCAGAATTTTCATCAATCTTTTCATCAATCAAACACACCTAACACGTTATTTTTGAAAGATAATTTGAAAGAACGCAACCAAAAATTTAAACTTAAATCTAATTTAGTGCGAAACTTAAAAAGGCAGAACAAAAGATTAAGAAAACGAAATGATAGTCTAAAAGAAATTATTAAGAATCTAAAGAGCAAAGGACGATCTTAGTGTGGGGCCAGGACTATGTATGTGACTGTTGGGTGTTATTTATTTATTTATGAATCACGCTAAGGTAAAACAGTGCTTATTTCATATTCATAACTCATAAGCTTTGTTATCTTCTAAACATTTATACTCTATCTATCTCTTAATGTAAGTAAAATTATTATACAGATATCGCCATTCTCATCTACATTGTACGCCACGTGGTCAACATTTCTCACAGATAAATACAAGAACTATTCGACTCCATTCAATCTTTGTCCAAGTGACTAGAATGTTTCTTTTAATAATGTCAAATTATTGTCAAATTCAAAAACGATTAGAAATTCAAAAATTTCGAATATAAGAACGTTTGAACATTCAATTTAAAAAGCTACTTTATGCCGCGTCTATAAGGTCATATTTGTGTTAATTTAATTAAATTTGTGATGTTTATTTGTTTTGTCTGTCGAGGACACTGTTTACAATGATATTTGTATGGAACTGTGCATCTAGGTATATTATTATATCGATGATATTAATGCATAAACAACATAAAAATAAAACAGTACAAGTTAGAAATTCTAATATTTAAGTGTGTAATAGTTTTCAGTCTATGTACAAACAATAAATATTTTTCTTACTTTCTGCCTACCCACCTCAGGGTAGAGCCATTGCTACACACTTTCTGAAGCATGGTGCAGAAATGAAATGGCTTAGTTTTTAAGACCAACTGTCTGCCTGACATCATCTCCTCTCTGGGGATCATGCTTTTCCCAACCTGGGAATTGAACCCAGGACCTCCCGGTCCACAGCCCTCCTACCGCATCATGAGACATAAATAACCTTAGCGAAAATTTGATGTACAAGTTGCGGTTCTACCTACTCTTTGGCGATGACAGGTGTGAGTGTGGGCTCCTATTGGCTCCTATAATAAATCCTGCTCAAGGGTCAAGAATGAAGATTGTTTTTAAACATAACCTATACGTTAATAATATAATACAAATGTTAAGTTAAAAGTTTACTACAAGGTACGCCACTAGATTTAACATTGTATTAATAGCGCTCTAATATTTATACACATAGTTCCAATGTATTTTACTCACTTTTTGACAAGAGTCCTAAACTGCACTTTACTATATCTGACCATCGGTGCACATACTTTCAGATAACGTCCATCCAGTTTAGCTATAATGAACAAATTTGTAATATCAGTTGTCTGTTTCATAATAAAAAATATATATAGAATATTACAGAAAGACGAAAGATTGCAAGCCGAGAGATATTGAGAGAATAAATATCAATATAAATATTATCAATTATGGAATTTGTATGGAATATTATTATTTATTCAAAGAATATTAAGATTCTGAATGTCAATTGTCAGATCAGAACGAGGCACAGAGGGGCCCCTATTGTCTTTTACAACATATCGAGTATAAAATTTGATAGAATCAGCAAAAAATAAAGCTATCTCTTTTTTCCTAATGGATGTTAACTCAGGTAAAGAAGGATCAATATAAAAGTTTTTGTTCCTATAGGTCCGCATCCGTCAATAAGCCACGCCCCCGGAACAAAGTAATAATAATACGGCAGCTGAAATGGTGGTCTAGTGACGAGGAAAAAGAAAGTTAAGAAGAAACAAATCAATATTTGAATTTGAATTTCTTCTAAAGTTTTCGTATAAATAGGGTGTGAAAGTATAAATAATTTCCTTTCCCAACAATTGCGTACGGTATCAATATCGATAAAACGTTTTATTTCGTTATTTTACGGTATATTCTTTTGCATTACACACATATTTTCACACGTGTATACGAGTCACGTGTCATTGAGTTCATGTTTAAAGTGCACATTCTGTTGCTGATGATTATATCATTGAAAATAATTGTGCCAATAATAGTCTAATATTTTAAGTAAATAATAAACGTAATGTATGATAATCTTAAATAAATGGAATAAAAACAAGTAATTAAGAATAAACGCACATAAATATTCACATTTGAACATTTATGTACTGCTTTGTAAAAACAATGCAAAAATGTTTATCGACAAATCATCGACTATATTACTTTAACGCACTAAACTTTCCGCCATCTTTAGCTACCAATCTGGTGCCAAGGTCATGGAGATGAAGCGATCTCCTCCCTCTCTTTAATCTAAGGACCAATTAACCGCTACTTAGAGTGTTGCCAATTGATTGCAACTGACTCTTTGTAGCTAAACTAGCTACTACTAGTGGATGTTATGCCGGGTCCCTGCACTAAAACTTACACTAAAATTACACAAAACATGCATTTTTTATCTTTGATCCATTGTTCTACGAGCAGGTGACAGCTAAAATCGTTGTTTTGCGTATGTGTTTTTAGTGTTTTGTTTCGAACAAGCTACTGCAGGCCCGGCTTTAGCCATGAAAATAACGACTTTAGACATCATGTTACGTTACGTTTTATAACGCTATCATTTTAAGATACGTTTAACCTTCAAAATATTATGAAATACAGATAGATGGACAAATAATTACGTCGGCGTCTTATCACAAAAAACAACAAACCCAAACAGAGAGCAAGAGACAACGTGTGCCGAAACAGAAACATGGTTTTGGCGTTTAGCAGTATGGTCTCTGGGGCCTTAGCTGAAATCCTATGGAAGAAATAAAAAAAAAGGTTTTGGCGGGAAATTCTGAGGGTGCGAGTGGTCACTTATTTTATGATTCCATAGTCTAGTATAAAGTGATTTGAGCTTGCGATATATACATCAACGAAGATGGATATTGTATGGAGGCTTTGAAATAAGTGATTTTAGATGCTTTATCTTCGGGCGGATGGATCAACCGTGTTTGATTCGTCCGCTGCGACAAAATCGTCTAAAAAGCGTCAAACTGGAAGGAATTGATGCTAAAACTCCAGCAGGGCCTGAAATTGACCACATCCTTTTTTATTACACTTGTTACTTGTAAAATCATGTTAGAAAATGAAGACAAAAAAGCACGA
Source organism: Clanis bilineata (assembly GCA_036417725.1). Lineage (NCBI taxonomy): Eukaryota > Metazoa > Arthropoda > Insecta > Lepidoptera > Sphingidae > Clanis > Clanis bilineata. Next base: position 9,239,292 of record CM071158.1, read on the forward strand.
CGAGCCTGTATGGTCTATATTACTATATCCCTTTGCCTTTACGTAGGATAATCTATCACGAGAGGGAAAAAAAAAGGAGTTTTGGCGGGAATTCTGACGGTGCGGGTGGTCACTTGTTTTAATGATTTCATATTCTAGTCTAAAGTTGTGCTTGTGGTTTAAATGTGATGTGAATCTAAACAATAAACATCAACGAAGATGGACAATATGTGGAAGCTTTGAAATAAGTGATTTTGGACACTTTTTATCGGGTGGATGTGTCGACCATGTTCGACTCCTCCGCTGCGAGAAAATCGTCTAAAAAGCATCAAACTGGAAGGAATTGACGCCAAAACTTCAGCAGGGACTTGAATTCGAACACATCCGATTTCATGGCACTTGCGAAAAAATAGATATAAGGAAATGAAGAAACAAAAAGCACTTAAGACGAGGCTGTATGGGCTAGATCCCTTTGCCTTCCCGAAAGGGAAAATTAAAAAAAATAGTGTAAATTTTGATGTGAATTCTTTGGGTGTAAATAATTAAATGATCTACGCAAATGTTTAAATAAATAGATTATAATCGTATGGTCTAGCAAATATGGAAAAAGAAGAACGTATTCAGAGGATAAAAGTTAAGTTCCATGTTAGTTATTTTTATTCAGTTTCATAGCAAAATATGTAATTACTATTAGTTGTTGCCTGCGACTTAGTTCGCGTGGTTACATATCTGTCCCATGAGAACCATACGTTTTTCTGGGATAAAATGTGGTATTCCAGACAGACATAATCTATCTCTGTACCCATACATCCAGTTCCGTTCAGCCGTTCTGGCGTGATTGAGTAACAAACATCCATCCATCCAAAGCTTTGGATTTATGTCAGTGATGAGATTAAACTCAAACAGGTATAAATTAACTACACGTCCCTGTTTAAATTTCACGTCTAACTAATTATTTATGTTCCAGCTGGTGCATTTTTAGCTTCAGTAGCGGGCATTTCTGCATTTGTAGGGTTTAGCGCCACACTATCAGCAGCCAAAAAAACGGACCCAAAATATTTTAATAAAGGTAAAAATTTATTTACATTATGGCTATATTCTTCAATGAGTACTGTTTGATAAAAGTGATTTACTCAATGTGACCAACTTAATGCCTAAATGATTAAATGCTACTCAACTTTAACTGCTTCTTACATTGATTTTCACCACAGAATTTTGACAAATTAGGCGGCCCTAAAAACAGAAGGTGGCTTTAAGTATATGAGCATTTGGTTAGAAATATTGTTGAGTGACACTTATTTAGCATGATACCTTTAATTTTGAACAAGTACTTGCATATCAACAATGTATAATATATATACTGCTTTATGTCCACTCTAGCTGGAGAAATGTGCACCAGGCCAATTGGCTTTGGCTTTTAGGGGTAAAATGTATACTAATTGAATGTTCTTACTTGTTACAAGCATAATACATGTAGGTGCCACTGTTATTCTCAACAGTGAACATACTTCACTGATAAGAGAATAACAAGTGTTTTTTGGTGACTAGCCGCCTCTGTGCCACTCACAGTACAAAACATAATGTGATGATATAGATGGAATATATTCCATAAATTCCATTAAAGTATAACTTAATCTGTTGGAGGCATGTTATATAAGCATAAGCATCGTGGCCACCAGTGGGTGAGCCGCCTGTCACTATTTATATACAATTGGATAACCTTTGTTTGAAAGTAGGTTATAAATGTTAATACTAGATAAAGTATAAATTCCTACAAAATCAATGTAACATGCTTATTCAATTTTCAACTATTGTTCAACAAAATCATCAATCCAATAATTTTTATTATTATTATTATATTTATCATTATTTCTAAACAGGTTTACATAGCGTGGAATTAGCAGACACTGGTGCCTTACTGGCATTGAGAGCTCTTGGATGGGGCACTCTGTATGCAATAACTGGCATGACTTGTTTATGCTACGGAATATGGAAGTTATCTGGTGCAAAAGATGTAATTATTTTGATGTAACTATTTTTGTAGCACACAATATATTTATATTTTTATTAAAATATTATAGTCACTGCCTCAGTGGCATAGTTGCATTTCTCATCTAGGGTCCCAGGTTCTATCCGCGGGTCAGTCAGTGATATTGTTTTTTTAGTATCGACCCAGAGTCTAGAATATGTGCCCGAATGGCGATAGGCTCGCCAACATCACATCTCGGACTGAATTAATCGTTGAGTGTTCGAGTTTGCTAGTGCGCCTCTGCCTTCACCTTCGTGGCGCGACCCCTACAGGCGCGAGTTTATGTATGTATGTTACCATTATCATTTTGTTCCAGCTAAAAGATTTCAGAGTTAAAATGGGACAGTTTTTACCAATATTGCCTAAAAATGATCCACCTCAATCAAGAACAGAGTTCAGTGGTATGAATGACTTGTTGACTTATTTATCAGAAGAATATGGTAAGCAGTCAGGTAAAAAATAAAAATAAATAAAATACATGTAGATTAACAGATTAGTTTTATTTCAACAAATCTTGCTTAATTATAAATTCTTCTTTATAAGCAGGTCCCTTATTGCAGCTTGCTTTGCATGTATATACAGCCAGCACACCCCAATCAATACTGTTCAAATCTATGCCAACATCAATAAAGTTTAACAGCTGTGGCATTATCTGAAAATAATATCACATTATTGTTCTTTATATCTCTTCCATGTGGGAGCATGATTTCTATGCCTGTGTTCACACTAAGTTTTTCAAGTACCTACAGTGGATGAAATTCTCCACATTGGATTGGTGGAATTTTAAGTCAATAAATGAAACCAAATCGAAACCACAATCGAATCGAGCGTCAGGAGTCGCCCCCCAGTCTTTCCTAAAGTGGGCGATAACGCCCCCTTGTGGGCGTTGCTTGAGTAAAGGAGGCAGTAAGAAACCCATAAAAAAGGGGATCTCTGCTGATGTAGCTCACAATAATTTATTTAATTTGAAGTTATAGAGGTTTTTAAGTAGGTTAAAAAAATGGGGGCGCAAAAAAATAATTTATTTTCAAAGTGGGCAGTAGACAAAATAAGTTTGAGAACCTCTGTTGTAGACTAAAAGGTTGAACATAATTAATTTAAAAAGAATAAGTAAGTACTTCAGTTTTTAATTAACACTTACTTGAAACTCAAATTGTCTGTCCCCATTGCAATATGAGCATTTAGGGACGTGTAAGCTGCTCTCTTCGTGTGTTGTAATCCACAGTGGTTCACCACCTCTGTCATATCTCAAAACTTGGTTTGGGTGCCGTGCAATTCTTTTACTGAACTTGTTAAAAACCTTGTCTTCTGGCAGACCTTTTGTATATTGTTCTAATTCATTTTCACTTATGTTGGTAAGTGTACCAGCTCTTTTTTCTTCCATTAATTTCTTCAACTTATCCATTTCTTGATTAACATCTACATTTTTATTATCTTCCTGAAAAATTAAACCTCACTTTTTACTAATCCATTATTGTTAAGTTGCTTATCAATCAAGTTTGTTAATTTACAATTAATATTTACACACATAAACTCACACCTGTATCCCCGAATGGGTAGGCAGAGGCGCACATATTTCCGTCCCAAATGTGATAGGGGGCAAGCCTATCGCCATATAGGGCACAAATTCCAGACTCTGGGCTGGTACTGTATTGAAAAAAAGAAAATGCCTGACCCAGCGATCGCACAGAGACATCAGAATGGTAGTCGTACTTAAATACAACTACGCCACCGAGGCAAGCAAATTAATGATCAACCAAGGTTGAAGACTAATGTTTATCCTAAAGAGTTAAATTATTGCAAATGTAATTTACTACCTCATCCTCTTCATCTACAACCAGTTCCCATTCTTTAAACAGAAGAGACTTTCCAGCTTCGGTGACTTTAAAATAATTTTTAGATCCTGTGGTCTGAAAACCATGTAAACAGTTCATGAGTTTTATATAATATTTACGGTGTGCCGATACCATGTCCTTATACAAGTTGTATCAAAATAAGAAAGAAATCCACATCACTTGGCTCAGTGATAAGAGGCATATTTGTGAACATAATATAACACTGGCAAAAACACCGCCAGCACGGTGGAGCCATTTTATTTTTTAAAAGAACATAATATCACGCTAAGGTGCATTAAAACACCCACATTTTGCCTAGCTTAGTTCCGTCCCAGATATAGGAGGCAAGCCTATCGCCATATCAGGTACAAATTCCAGATTCTGGGCTGAAATTGAAAAAAAAAATCAAATATCACATCACCCGACCCGGGGATCAAACCTGAGACCTTAGGACGGTAGTCGTACCGAAATACAACTACAACATCGAGGCAGACAACATCTATGCATCCTCACAAACTTTCGAGTTTATAATACAAGCTGTTGCCCGTGACTCCGTTCGCGTGAAAATTTATTTTCCCGGATAAAAAATAACCTACCATCCAGTAGTTTTAGCGTGAAACAGTAACAAACATACACACATAGTAGGATTAGCAGTATTTACGTGCATAAAACTAGATTGTCCCTTTCATTTTCCAACTAATGTAACGTTAGAAGAAACTGATTAGTATGAACAAGTTTTAAAGATAAAGAGCACATAAATGGTTTTAGTTGCGTAGCGCATGGAATTGATTTCTCGAGAAGTTACACTGAATATTACTAATAAATTGTATGTAAAACATCTAATTAAATTTGACCAACTTTAGAACCCACAGACTATAAGAATAAGACAGATGGATGTACATAGCGAAACTATACATACATACATACATAGACTCACGCCATTTTCCCATAGGGGTAGGCAGAGACAACAGATTTCCACTTGCTATGATCCTTACATACCTCTTTCACCTCATTAAGTCTCATTACATTCTTCATGCATGCACTTCGGTTTAGGGTACTTTTAACTTGACCTTTCTCGAGTATATCTCTGACTTGGTCAGAGAAAGTGAAACTATAAAGGTTCAATTTTTGCCTTCAGACGGTTACCACCACCTCTTATAGCAATTATTATAGTCTTACTTCGTTTTTTGTACAGGAATCAGTACAAGTAAGATTATAGTAATATTGCTATAAGAGGTGGTGGTAACCCCCCAGATTCGGCAAAACAATAAATTGTATACCTTTAAGCAGTTTTCCTTGTGTCCTTTTTGCCAGTCAATAATTTGATGTTTTTTACTACAATAATAAGTTTGTTTACATCTTGAGCAATGTGATGGTGCATTAAGACCACAAACTTCACATAATCTGGGCCATTTCTCCATTGAAAATTCCTGTGGAATTTTAAATAATATCATATAATGCAAACTGAAACTGGACTATAGTAGGTACTGTTTTAATACTGCAGTGTTAGTCTAGTTAAGATTTTAACCACCCAATGCTCATACACTTAAGATCGCCTTATGTCATTTAAAGCGGCCTTATCTGTCAAAATTGTATAGCGAACATCAATGTAAGACGCCGTTGAAGTTGAGTGGCGTTTGACCATTTGGGCGAGACATATAATTGAACTTAAGAGCCATTTCACAAAATTCGACTGCTCCAGAATGGGTAAATAGACACCCGAGTCGCGTACGAATCGAAAAAAATGAAGATAAGGGATCATGGCGCGACTAAAACATTTTGATACTTTTGCATTTCACTAAACTCGAGTCATCCGAATTTTAATTTTATTATTTTATCATAATGTACTATATGTATTGTAAACTATTATATATAATGTGTAGATGTATATTAAAACAAGCCAGTCTTATTACAACATAGTGTAATATCAAATAAAAAAAAATCAAATTAAATTTATATAAATTATCCCGTAAAGGCATCGATATATTATTTACCTAGATGCATAGTTGACGCTCGGAAAATGGGACAGCAAAGGAGTACTTAAGCACTTCTTTTGCCTACAGTCGGACGCCGATAGAATTCTAAATTTCAAAATTCAAATTTAAGAACGCTTGCTCATATCAATTAAAAAGCTACTTTATAACACACGCATAGAGTTATATTTGTGTTGATTGAATTTGAACTTGTGATCTTTTTCTTTGTTATTATTACATCTTCGTGTTTTCGAAATAGATGAAGCTATTTGCAGGCGTCTCATTGCTTGAACTAAAAATTAATACTATTTGTGAAACAACAAAACTAACTATTCTAATAATACTTTATCATGAGGGCGCTAAAAATAGTTAATATAAGTCAATTAGTTTTACTTGCAGCTCCACATGCTTAAAATTGTAGGATTGAAGGGAAAAGTTTATGATTTGTCGATCTGATCTATCATTTTAATTTGAATATTCTACATGCGCATGTGGCACAGCGGGCGAGTAGTCGGCTGTGAAACGTGAGGTCTCGGGTTCAATTCCCCCACCGAGACAAATCTCTGTGTGGCCCACAGATATATATTTCGGGTCTGGGTGTTGTGAGACCAAAAGTCTCTCGTAGTTTCTAATACTCACGACACAAGACTCGATCTTAGTGTGGGGTAAGCACTATGTGTGTGACTGTTGGGTGTATTTATTTATTTATTTATTGAGAGAATCCCTTTAGTCCTAAAAAATACGCGTGTGGATCCGCGGGTAAAAGCTAGTATTATATATTTTATTTATATAGATTACTAGCTGCCAAATAATACAACGCAATAATACGACCACTTTTTTAGTTTTGACCCCGCCCTTCGGACTTGCTCGGTGGCCCTAATAACGATTTTGAAGTAAATCGGGTCAAAAACAAAAAAAAATGGGTGCGTGTACTTATGTACGCGCGTGAGAAGTTATACTTCTTTGTCATCATTAAAAAATAGTTTTTAATTGCATGCAAATAATTAATTACAATAAAATAATAGAAGGATTGGAAAAGGATAATCAACAAAAAAATTTCATTAAATTTATTTAGTTATTTTTATAAATATTTATTATTTATTCAATTTAATAGGAAATATTAAAAATTAATATTATAATTTGATTTTCAATTTTAATTTTTATCACAAACTTTTTATTAAATGTTTTATTAAATTTATTTCTTTATTTTGTAAATATTAAATAACCAATAATAAGTATTTAACATTAATAATTTAATAATATTTAGTGTTAATTATATTAAATAAAAGTATTTTTAATTTACATCAATAAATACATACGGATAGTTAACCTCAATTATATTGGAGCACTTGAAAAAGTATATAAGCAAAAATGGTTAAGCAGACAACTTCATACTGTAGACAACTTCATACTGTTAATTTTGTGTCACAGATGCGCGCGCATTTGAAAATTTCACTCTCATCATTTTTTCATAACGCGCCTAAAGAAGTATAACTTCAAAAACAAAATGGCGACAACTCTTTTAGTTACTTAGATTATCCTTTAGTTATGACACCAGATCCGTCGTTGTGTGTGGGAGACAACAAAAAAAAATGACAGAATATGTCGCACTAAGCATCAAAGACAAAAAAAAACAAAATTTCAAACCCTATTTTATCCCTTTTCGGGCTAAAAAATTACACAACCTCTGTCTGATCTTAGGGCTAAAGGTATCCTCATACCAACTTTCATCCAAAACAGTTTGATCAGCGGTATCTGAATTCCTATACATACTTTCATCCCATATTTCATGACTTTAGGGGTCGAAATAAACTCTATTTGAGTCCCTAGGGTCGAAGGTATCCTTATTTTACCAAAATCTGTTAAGCGGGGTTTTATCCCATTAGGGGTTGATTTAAAAAATAAGGAGACTTTGTGTTAATCCAGGATGTCAGCAACCCCCATACTAAATATCATCAAAATCTATTTGGTCGTTTTTGCGTGAAAGAGTACCAAACGTATGTGTGTGTATACACACACATACACTTACACTAAGTTTCGCATTTATATTACTTTGATGATGATTATAACAAAAACTGAAAACCGACTTCAAAAACGAACACTTAAAATGTCTTCAATTCTCAAATCGCGTTTCAGTTTTTGTTAAACTTTAATTATTATTTATCTATTTTTAGTGTAATATTGAAAGAATTATCCAACAACTCTTAATAGTTAAGGAGTTATATTTTACATCATCAGCTCAGCAACATGAAATGATGAGTACCAGACGCAAATACCAATATCGTTTTAGAAAATATATAAAACACACTATGGGTCCCTATAAAATTTGATGGTTACCCTCGATTTTTCTAGGATCCCATCATCAGATCCTGATTTGGTGCCAATGGGACCACCTGGGAAGTATACCCTTTTCAACAAAAAACTAATTTCACGAATCGGCCTAGGCGTCTTCGAATAATCGGGGAACATACATAAAAAAGACTCCGACGAATTGTTAACCTCCTCCTTTTTTTGAAGTCGGTTAATAAAATGCAATTACAGTACAATGAGGTACAATAATTAAAATCATATAACGTACTAAAAATAATAAACTCTCTTGGATCAAAACTTGTCAGTTGTGGTATATTTTGTAATTACGAATTCTATAGTGTTCGGGAGCAGCACGAAAAAAAATCGACACAGGTCCTGCTCCGACGAGCGCTGGCGCGCGACTGATTTCCGAACGCAAATTCATTGCAATTTTGTGCGATGTATTTTTTGTAATAAAAAAGTTATTAATAAAAATATTTTCATTTGACCTACAAAATAAAGTTGTTTATAAAACAAAGTTTATTTTGGTACAAATCGTTTCTTGTAATTTGCTTTTCTTCCTTGCAAAAACTCGCGATAAACTTCGGATATAAATCGTAAAAATAGTCACAGTCTTTATTTTTTTTACAATTAGTGTGATTAATTATCGATATTCTGTTAACCAAACGTCAACAGTTTTATATGCCTGATATCTAGGATTTTTCTCAAGTCCATTTAATGACTTTTAATAAGAGAATTAGGAGCCTGAAAATGACCTGTTTCGTTATTTTCAAGAAACAAGGTACGGGAGATTAATCGCTACTAAAAAATCAAAGTAGTATTAGTAAATGTTTTGTACAATACGTCAACAAAAAGAATCGATCTATATTTTGAATGTATTCAATGGCATTCAACCCGTTCTTATCATGGTAAATTAGGCGCTCAAAATATTGGAAATCTCGCATAAAATGTGAAATGCCTCTTAACTTGTCGGAAGCAACATTATATTATGTATTACATAAGCTTACACACATCCCTGTGTAAGTAAGCTAACTGAAAGTAGGTTTAAATTTATTTTTATTTTATCATCTAAATTAGTGGTCTGTAAACTTGTAACACGCATAGGAGGGAGTGGTGTAAAAATCAGTAATAGCAAACTACAGTCTGAGGCAGTCTAACAATCATGATGGATTATTTAACCGCTTCTAATCACAAATTAGTATGAGATAATCTATTAGAAAATTATTACTACCATACTTTCATTTATAATTAATAATGTCGCCTCCTTGGTCTAGTGGCAGCAAATATGGTCTGTGAACCAGGAAGTCACGAGTTCGATACCCAGGTCAGGCAAAGCTTAAAAACTGTCTCAAAATGGATCTCTCAGAGAGGGTTGACGTCAAGCAGGCTGCTAGTTGTCGAAACCAAGCCGAATCCTTACTTAAACATTGTTGTTGGCAAAATCATCAACCTGGCCATGTTTTTTAAATAAAGAAGAAGAATTACGAAGTTTTGGGGGAATTCTAGATGATTTTTAATATTTGGATCCTCATACCACTGACCATGCATTAGGTAGGTATGTATAACCTCACCTCATCCTCACACTCGTCACATGGCTCAAATGAATAAAAATCATTTTTACGTGGCAGCTGGCATCGCAATATCATAAAATTATCTGCTATATTAGGCCGACAACATCCACCATTTCTACATACAAATAGAAATAAAGTTCTATGGAAGCAGTTATCGGATTCTTCATATGGTGCATAAACCTAAAATAATTAATGTACATAGAATCAATTTATAACTACATACTAATATCAATGATCCAGCAGATCCAGTAAATACAATGATCTGCAGGAATTTTAAGAAATTACAAACCTGACATAAAAACACCAGATGTTCTTGGCATTTCTTACAAGATAGTATTTCTTCTGGTTTCGGCAAATCTTTCAAATTTAGCCATGCCGGTTTACCCCCTACCTTGCTGGGAAAGAATCTTGGGTGCAGAAGCCAATTTGGTTTATCTTCTAATACCCCAATGTCTACCGTAGTGGACATTTTATCTTACATGTGTTTTTATTTTTGAATTCACGGATTTGAAGTTGAATGTTACAACTTCAACTGCTCAGGCCTAATCCAAGGAGCGGGCTGGCCTCATTCACAATAATAGACAATAATAAAGTAAACTAGAGGTTTTGGCGGGAATTCCGACGGTGCGGGTGGTCGCTTGTTTTAATAGTTTCCTATTTAATCTTAAGTTGTGGTTGTTGTTTAAATGTGATGTGAATCTAAGCAATAAACATCAACGAAGATGGACAGTATGTGGAAGCTTTGAAAGAAGTGATTTTGGACGCTTTTTGTCGGGTGGATGGGTCGACCATGTTCGACTCCTCTGCTGCGAGAAAATCGTCTGAAAAGCATCAAACTGGAAGGAATTAACGCCAAAACTCCAGCAGGGCCTTGAATTTGAACACATCCGATTTCATTGCACTTGTGGAAAATTAGATATAAGCAAATAAAGAAATAAAAAGCACTTAAGACGAGGCTGTATGGGCGAGATCCCTTTGCCTTCCCGAAAGGGAAAATTAAAAAAAAAAAAGTAAACTAGGGATGATCGATATTCATCAATGTTTAATAAACATCGATATTTAGCAGGAAAATATCGATGTTTTGACATCGACGTTTTGAGTTCGATAACATCGACACATCGATGTTATGAGAATAAAATATCGAAACGTCAATATATTCTTTAGGGCCATCTAGCGTTGGATGGACTAGCTAGGGACTAGATAACTATGAGTTCAACTATTTAGCACTAGATGACACTGATTGAAACATCATCGAAGTAAGCCATACGAATAGTTATTTTTTTTGCATTTCCTAAGGGATTAAAAAAACTGTCAACTTCAATGCACAGACTAAAGGGAAAACACCTGACAAAGTTATTTTTTTACAGAGTGTGCCCAAAAAATACTGGGAATGTTAAAAAAATCCTGTATTGTGTTTTCAATAACAATAAACACATAAATAAAAAATAAGAAATGAATAAAAAAATAAATAGAATAGACAGTTTTATTTGCTACAGAAAACATCGATGTTTTTGACATATCGATGTTTTGCTATCGATGTTTATCGTACATCGATACTTTTGGATCGATGTCAACATCGATGTTTTTCTAATATCGATCATCCCTAAAGTAAACCGTGTCGGGCCCTATTTCCCAAAATCCGAGCCCGAGCCATCCACAGCAAACAGCGAAGTCCCCACTCCCCTTTATTTAAAGAGAGAGAGAGAGAGAGGAGAATGGAGATCTCCATGACCTTGGAACCAGACTGGCAGCTAAAGATGGCGGTAAGTTTAGTGCGTAAGTAATATACTCGATGATTTGTCGATAAATTTTTTTTTATTATTTTTACAAAGCAGTACATAAATGTTCAAATGTGAATATTTTTGTACGTTTATTATTTATTACTTCTTTTTATATGTTTTATTTAAGATTATCAAACATTACGTTTATTATTTAGTCAAAATTGGCACTACTGACTATTATTGGCACAATTAGTTTCAATGATATAATCATTAGCAACAGAATGTGCACTTTAAACATTAACTCAATGACGACACCAATTATAAGAACAACTCAAAAATCTTTTGTTATAAAAATCGTTATCTAAACGCACTAGAGCTTTTCTAATCATACGAATTAGAAAATTATAGTCTCTGCCTCGTCTTATGGTATACAGGTGTGACAATATGTAAGTAATGCAAAAGAATATACCGTAAAATAATTAAATATAACATTTTATCGATACCATATGCAATGAATCACGCCTTCATCACTAGACCACCATTTCAGCTGCCGTATTATTATTACTTTGTTCCGGGGGCATGGCTTATTGATGGATGCAGACCTATAGGAAGAAACATTTGTATATTGATCTTTCTTTGCCTGAGTTGACATCCATTAGTAAAAAAGAGATAGCTTTATATTTTGCTGATTCTATCAAATTTTATACTCGATAGATTGTAATAGACAATAGCCCCCCCCCTGTGGCACAGACAGACGGTCAAACAGTGTTGCCATATTCACCGTAATTACGGTAGATTTGCCGTATTTTTTTACTTCTGAATTCAAATCTGCCACCTACAGTAGTCAGAAATCACGGTGTATGAAAAGTACCGTATTTTTGGATTGTGTCAACAATCCAATCAAACTACTCTATTATCCATCAAAAAGCATAAAAATGCTAATATAAATCACATAATATTACTTTTATCTATCAGCCGTGGTCTTTACTATAGAACATATTTTCTGTCACTTATTGGAAGCATGGTCTTTTCCTGTTCCGTTTCGATTTGTGTATCAGATTTCCGAAGGCTCAGACATGACCACGTTTCCTGAAAAAATATTTATTTTCGCTTTAACAGCCAGCGGATCCATGAAAAAATTTAAATTGGTGTTTTAAATTATATTAAAAGAATCGGAATGAGCTCTATTAACGGTTTATTGTCAAACTAGTCTTTAATTGGAAAAATAATAATAAATTGCCATGACTAAACTAGATAATGCTATGTTAAAAATGCTTGTTCTTATAAAGAAAAATCGTTATGAAAGCGTCTTTGATAATAGTAACATAAAGTTGTTTAAATGTTATTTTGATGGCTGTAATTACAGCCAAAAAAAAATTAAAAAGTCTACCGATTTTTTTTGGCTGAAACACCGTATTTCAGGTAATTTGGACCTAGTGAATGGATTAAAAGAGAATGTAATATTAATATGTAATATGTAGAGGTATAATGTATTATATTAAAGCTCTGATTACAGTATAAGAAAAAAAATAGATTATATTATTCTAAGTAAGACTTCATAGGAGCAGTACCGACTACCGTCTTTACCATAAGGTCACACACACGGTTGACGGGGCCCGTACCCAGGGCCCCCGAAAGGGTGATAAGTACCTACATTCTCTTCCATGATCATATTTTTTATCTCCAAAGGGCCCCCGAAAGGGTGATAAGTACCTACATTCTCTTCCATGATCATATTTTTTTATCTCCAAAGGGCCCCCGAATTCTTGTATGCCCAGGGGCCTAAACCTGCCTTAAGACGATCCTGCATAAGAGTAATCGTATAATTCATACATGATACATTTAAGGGAGTTCACTGTGTATAGGAGTAATAATATGGGCTGTGGTCTTATGGATCAGAAGCTCCAGGGGTTGATTAGCAAATGTTTCCAAGGTGATTAAACTGGGACCTTTCATACATAGAAGTCTTTGCTTTCCTTGACTCGATGATTCCTTTTTAACAGACTTAAAAGGAGGAGGCACTTTTTATGTATGTTCTATGATTACTCAAAGACGCTTGGACCGATTAGAAAAAATCCTGTTTTAGGGTTCCGAAGCCAAATGGCAAAAAGGAACCCTTATAGTTTCACCATGTTCGCCATGACCTGGGAATCGAACCCAGGACCTCCCGACCATAGTCCATACATGCTGCCACTAGACCAAGGAGGCGACCGTTACTAACTTGACATCGTTTTAAGTATATGGTCCATAAACTATTATTTACTACCTGTTTTATATAACTAACAACTTCATATAAGTGATACTGAAAATAACTTGCATGATTTTTTTTCTTTTTACTTTGGTCGTCTATTATTCATTAACTTGTAAAGCCTGGTTAGCCGCTATAGTTTTCCTTTGAAATTCATGATATATGCTACTACTGTGAATATTTTCACATTCAATCCAAAACCATCTTGGAAATAGAAGGGGGGGGGGGGAACGCCTTATTCAAACAAAAATGTTCACTTTAAAGTTTAATATTTCGAAAACGGAGCTTCAAATCGAAAATAGTTTATGCAAACCAGCATTGTTTTTGAAAGACCTATACAACGTTACCCCACACCATAGGATAGTCGGGAAAAAAATAATTCACCCCCACTTTACATGTAGGGGAGGTACCCTAAAAATATTTTTCAAGATTTTATTTCACGACTTTCTTATTTTGATAGATATGTATACAAATGCCAAATTACAGCACTGTAGTACTTATAGTCTCTGAGATAAACAGTGGTCAGACAGACGGACATGGCGAAACTATAAGGGTTCCTTTTTGCCATTTGGCTTCGGAACCCTAAAAATCGTACAAGTTATTTTCAATATCATTTATATGAAGTTGTTAGTTATATGAAACAGTTATAATGAAATTCTGGTCTTATCGAACGCCTACTTTAGCTAAAAGAGAATACAATGTTGCTGGTTACAGAATTTTTTTTTATCTCTGGCAAACTATGAAACAAATAGGAAGTGTTGGCTGGAAACAATCAATAAAAATATATATCAATCTAAGATGGGGTTAGGACCCCCCCAAGATAGTCTAGGGACTTTAACAAAATTAATGTCATTAAGAAAGAATATCAAACTTGAAAGTGTGAAACAGCTGACCAGAATTGGCCATGTTTTCACTATAGAACGTTGGAACGTTTTAACCCTAGTGAAACATTATGAATCCAATTTTTATGAAACGTACTATTGCGGTCTTATTACGCTCTACTAATTTATTATGAATAAGGGGGTTGGTAAATATGAGTTTATGGACCATACACTTAAAATTATGTCTAAATTATATTTAAGTTACCCTTACTTCGGAAGCCTGTACTGTGTGTGATCAGATATGCAGCATGCACTTGTCCGGTTTTTGTTTTAAAAGGATTTACTTCCCGGGTGGTCCTATTGGCACCAAGTTAAGATCTGATGATGGAATCCCAAAAAATCGAGGTCGGAATTCGTAATGAGTTTTGTATATTTTCTAAAACTATTTAAGTATTTATAACTCTTCAACTATTAAGAGTGGATAAATTATTTCAATGTTAAAGGTTCGTATAGACGTTCTTTGAGCTATTCAGGTGAGCTGATGATGGAAGGTAAAATTCCTCGTTAGGAGATAAAGGATAATTCTTAAACTACCGTATAGACAATTATTTTGGTAATAGCGTCGGGAGTTTAACTTTTAACTGAACACTAATGAGCACTAAAAACTGAAAACAGATTCAAAACTAAACACGTAAAAGTATAAAAAATATCAATTTCTTACTCTCTTTGGAGTCGGTGCTTTTCATTTAATCTGCTTCGGCTTCAGCACCAACTCCAAAGAGAGTAATTGTTATTTTTCACTTTTAAATGTCCAGTTTTGAAGTCGGTTTTCAGTTTTTATTATTACAAACATAGTCGTTGGTACATATCGCGCAAGTTCAATTATCAAAACCTTCAAGAAGTGTACTAGGACTACTGGGTATGAACCATGGGCGTGATAATAAGACGCGAATACCTTCTTACTGATAAAATTTCGATTTGCCACCCGTAACACGGGCTTTCTTGCATATCGATCTCCAGGAAACGTGATGGAAGGGCAAGAAACAGACTAGGGTGTCCAAAATCTGTGAAACTTCTGGACGTAGTGTATCTCAATCCGAGGGTGTTGTGGTTAACGAAGACCTAAAAGGTCAGGTGAGTGAGAAATCCAGTATGTGTTTTCACAACAGGAACGTGTTTCGAGTAAAATGCAGATTAAAGCCTGCGCCTCTCAGACCTGCCTACTGTGAACAAATTCCTTCAAAAGAAGCACAAGCAAATTATCAAGCACTAAAGAAACATCTGTTTTTATTTAGCTCTAATATAGGCTAGCCAACTCTAATATAAATAATCACACTAATATTAAAAAGCCGAAAGTTTGTGAGTGTATGCGTTTGGTATTGCTTTATTTACTCACATGGCTTGATCCAATCTGTTTGTTACTCTCTAACGGAAAACCGCAAATTAAATTATGATGAAACTTTAGTTATATAGATTGTACATCAGAATAACACATAGGAAAAAGTTCGCGTGGGATATCCCCACGCGGACTAAGCTGCGGGCAACAGATAGTATACTATAAAATGAAAAAAAATAATTACACTAAATATGAGTCAAGTATTTCATTTACTTTCAGTTTGTATTTCGTGGAAGCTAGTATGATACACAAGTAAATTTTAAAATCTTTACAATTAACTTTATAAAATAGTTACAGTATTAAATACACATTGTTAATAGTATTTACCAACTAATATTTACAAGTCCATGAAACAACTATACATAAAATAAAAAATAATTTAATAGACACAGTTTATGGACAGCCAATTTCAACACTCATTCCTCTTAAACTTTTTACTAGATTCATTCATTACATCATCAAGTTTATTAACTCTTCTTGATTTAAGGAATGAATTACTGTCACTTTCACCCACATTTTGTCGAATACAGTTTATACTGGATACATTCTGATTATGTACACCATGTTTTTTATCACCCATATTTTTATTATTCTTATTAACTATAAAGGTATTATGAAGGTCTTTAACTAAATCACTAGTGTTCAATTTTAGAGGTATTAAAAGTTGATTTTCACTGTCATTCTTTTTAAATAATTCTTGTTTGATTTGAACCATTGATCTATTGTCAGCATCACTTGAGAGTCTGATAGTTTTTCGCACATGTATTGTTTCAGATGGATCAGTATAATTGCGTTTCACTAATATATCTCCACCAGCTATCTGTTTAACGAATGTCACAGTTTGCACATCAGATTCTTTTCCTTCAGGTTTCAGTGTTTTGCTTGAACTTGAATTACCCTTATGAGCTTCAGCACCATCATCTTGTTGGTCATCAGTTTCTATTAATTTACCTGCAAACAATAATTATCATAAAAATAGAAATACCAACTATATTCTTTGATTTCAATGTTATACGATATGTCGCTGCAGCAATTTAAACCGTCAATTTATTATTAGATTTACTATGCATAAGTCAATATATGAAACCTGTTTCTGTCAATACCGTCACATAACTTCCATTATACCGACATTTGTCGTGCTTTGACCTATCCGCTAGGCTCTATCACTTATTATGTACATAGATTTACTCCGATAGATATATCTAAAAAATAAAGACAAATTTGTAATTTAACAAAAGTTCCCTGACTGCCTGGATGGCCTGGTATTGCGTGCGCGGTACTACTGTCTTCCTGAGGTCTTGGGTTCGATCTTGGGTCCGGCAAATTGATATTGGATTTTTCAATATCAGTCCGGAGTCTGGAATTTGTGCCCGAAATGGCGATAGAATCGCACCCATAATTTCTGGGACAGAACTAAGCGCGGCGAAATGTCGGTGTTTTGGTTTGCGTGTGTGTCTCTAGCCTACTCCTTCGGGATACCGGCGTGAACTTATGTATGTATGTTATGTTTCCAATTAAAGACTTACCATTTAATGTAGGGAATGTTATGTCTGGTAAAGTTAAATGCGAATCTGGATTATATTTGTGCATGAGGGTTTTTAACAAGTTTGAGATATCTTCCCTTTTACGCGTAACCACTATTTCGTCGAACCAATTTGCTAACTGTTTGATTGGCAGACTATAATCCAATACTGGATCCTGAAATTAAAACATAAAAATTTAGATATACACCAGTATTTTTAATTTGTTATAACTTGGTACCTCGTACATATGGTCAGCGTTCATTATAACTGTAATAATATTACTATCCTTCAAAATATGGAATGTCGTTTTTACCTTAAAAAACTGTTCAACATATTGCAATAAATATAGGCCACAATCTGTAAAATTATTTTGCTGTGGAATTTTTGGACAGCTGCCTTTAATATTGTCTTTATTGAAGATCTTAGCTTGAGACATCTGTAATAGGATGATATGTTCGATTATTATAATTGGTAAAAGTAATTTTTCTTTTAACATGTCTTTTTTCATTAAAAACTCGCCTTAGCTTGATATTCACACGTGAGGTAGTCGCGTAAAGTGGCTACTACACGCGATCTCGACGCGCCTGCTAGAGAATCAAATATCAATATACACGGCCTGAAACAAAATTTATCATTATATATTTCTTAAACGGATAGTTTGTCAGTAATGAATACATTGCAAAAAATGTTTACTGTTTGACAGGTTCATTTCTTCTGACAATATTTTGTTCCACTTTCTTCTCGACAGGACTTTTTTCAGCCTCTTCTTCATCTGAATCACATTGCATGTCCAAATCACTCTCCTAAAATTAAAAATATATTTAACAATCTTACATAGATATCAGAAATTTAATTATTGATAGTATTATAAACATAGGACTAATGTAACACATTGAAAATTATACCTCTGCTTCAGCTTCATCACGCTCACTTAAATTATCAGAATCACAGTTAAGAGTAAGTTGTTCCTGTTTAGTAAGTGGTGTTATTGTGGTGTTGCCAATTTGCATAGACGACCTTCGTTCTAAAATATAAATTGATTATTTCAATACATCTAATATAGATACCAATACAAAAATAGATTTTTCATATTATTAATAATATTATTAAGCTATACATTGATGCGTCTGTGCGTGGACCAGTAATTTTCTAAATTGGCTTACCAAGTCAGTGATTAAAAACTATGTAACAGCACACTATTACGAACCCCAGGAATAAGACAGAAAAACTAGTTAATTTATATAAAAAAATACCTTTTTTCTTTATTTCTTGTGGTGTAACTGTGCGATTGTCAATCATACTTCTACATCCATCTAAACTGGGAAAACAAATAATAGCCACAAACCAATGGCAATTTTCATTAATAGGAACTACAATGTAATCTTTATCAAATATGTTAACATTTTTTGTCCAAGTTTTCACTCGAGCATGCCTTTTTTGAGCTGGAGTTAAACTACTATCCCACTCATGAGGATTCGAACTTCTATTCACTTTGCTAGGTTTGGTAGTGAGCCTTTTATAAAAAAAGGTACTAAAAATATGAGTCTTTTCTCTCTGGCTATTTGTCAACACTTCATGTACTAAATGTTTTAAATAAAAATCTATAATGACATCATTTAGAAACTGATCTTGGGCTAGGCACATATAGTCTTCTGTGTTAATAGGGATACCACCTTTCCCTGGTGGATATATTAGTATTTGTCTAATTTCAGCAGGATTTGAGCTGAAAAATGTAATATATTAAAATTTAATAATAATGGATATACAAAATGATATTTCCACATAAGTAACTCATTTTTATTACCTCTTAGCTGATGTATTGGAAGCACTTAGAGACCTAGTAGTCATTTTTGTGACATTATTGCTTTCCTTAGGACATGTCCTTACTAACAGTTCATTTGCTTCTCTGGAGTCTAACTCATCCATTGATTTACCAAATAAGGTTTTTAATGCTAATTTTGCATCATCAGGTATTAAATCTGGCAATATAGTTATCCTTTTGTAAGGATCGCTTTTTGAGGTTGGGTTGTAGTAAGGTCCTGAATAGAGGGAAAAATAAACAATGCTCAAGAATAAAGAATTAAATTAACATAATTTTACAGAGAAAATATATGTACAAAAGAGAATTATATGTTACCTCCATCTTCCACCATATCAAGTGCTTTCCTTATGTATGTACCGCATTTGCTCTTATTGTACAAAAATATCACTGGTAACCCTTTACCAAAATGCACTAATAATTTAACAACTTCATTCAACTGTATCTGCAGTGCAACCTCTTTGGACTCATTTTTTAATGACGGTGCAACTATTTTTATGCCTCTTGATGATATGTATACCTATAAATTATATTTCACAGTACTATATTATATAATAATCTGGCCCACACAAATATTTGTCTCGGTGCGGGAATCGAACCCGCGGCCTCTTGCATCACAGCCGGCTATTCGCCCACAGTGCCATGACACTAAACTAAAATACATGTTTGTTCTCTCTCTCTCTCGTAGTTGAGAGAAATAACATTTTTTTTATTGATTTGATTGAAAATGATTTGATTTAAATTAAAACCCTGTGTTTTGGTTTTATATATTTACTTTAGTTTGTGGCAACAGAATTATCACAATTTTATTATATGCTAAGTGTTTTTTGAATATTTCAATAATTATATAATATGTATGTACCTTTTCTGTTGGTGTATATCTATATGAACCAATCCTTATAGTCCGACAATTCAGTGATGTAACAATTCCTTGCAAAGAGCTTTGGCTGATTTCATCCCTGCTACAATCTGTAACAAATTACATAAGATTGCATTACATTACTTTTATCCTCAGATTAAACATATGGGCACCTTCATATGTATGTAACAGAATCTTTCGACATAATTTTCATTGGTATTACAAGACATGTGATGATGATATTTTGATTTGCACATGTTAAATATATTAAAGATCATTCTTCCAGAATCTGAATTAATACAATAATATAAATTTGGCAATCTTATCCATTGGATACTTGACTAATTATTTAAAATTAATTTTATACGAAATTTACTTCATCTAAAATATAGCACAGAAAAAAATATTGAAATACTCTCAAAAATAAAAAAAAATTATATGCGTTTGATGTTTGGTATTTGGATTTGGATTTGACCTTCAAACAGCAGAAAAGAGTAGCATCAGCATTTTCACGTCATGGTCATATCGTTACTTGCGTTGGGAAAAAAACAGCAAGATATCTCCACTACGCTCCTACTTTTGCTCTTTGCAGAATTTAAAATATAAATTACTGCCTCATTACATGATTTATATTAGCTTCACTTATATGTGAAAGTTTTTTTACAATTATTTATATCGCTCCAGAACATAGTCTTTATACTGAAGCCATTTTCATTCTTTTTAGTGTGGTGTGTTATAAAAGCGTTATTTCTTTAAAAGCTATTATTTTTCAAACAATTTCGATGCAGTTTTCACAGAAGGGTCTTTATTGTTTTAATTGCTATTATATAATATAAAATGTTTATAAAATCAAACACAGTCAAGCACCCAATTAAGTCTGAAGTAATTTCATTCATTGTACTTAGAATGCTCAAATACAGACTAGTCACTGTACTTGTATTTAGTATTTATGGGGGAGATGTCTACAGTAAAACAGATGGGGGATTAACTAGTCTCATTGGAACCATTTCCCCCTTAACCCCAGACAGAAAAGGTATATCCAGTCGTCATAATTAGTTTAATGACTTCCTACATACTATACCAATGTTAAAATGTATCCGCACCATGATGACCCAACCCAGCCTGTATATGTAAAATGACACAACTTTGAAAGAAGATAAATTGTCAATTCAATATGTATTTTTCATCTTTCTTTATTTTATTTTTTTACCCGGGCACAGCAAAGTTACTACACTGTACCTAAGCATAGTGCAGTCCAAAAAACTAGTGATCACTGACAAACAAAGTTTATCAGTGGTCACCAGAATCATGCCGGCCTATTTATGCTTTTTTATATTTCCAATCCGAAGAGGCAAGAAGCATATAGAGTGTTTTCAACATTAATGTTTTTTTTATATTCAATATATTTTGGAGATTGTGCAATTCCAAGAAACTAATTCCATTTTTTAATGTGTCTATTTATTGCATTATTTTTTTAAATACCAATGTCCAGATTTGGCCTAACATGTTGCCAGGAGATAAAGTGTATATTGTTGTTTAAAATTAATAATGGGTTGATATTTTTATACTAAAAACACAGTACATAACAATATTGGTTATGTGGTAAAAAAGAAAATGAATTTTAAGTGAAATCTCTGCACTAAAACTGAGAATTTAGAATTTCATCGTTTTGGACAAATTCGTTTTAAAGATAAGAAGAGCATAAAAGTTATTAAATAAGGGGCTATAAGTACAAGAAACCTATAACCTGGCTATTGCAAAAATGGGACGACAACTAGTTAATTAATATTTTAGTAATACCATTGTCATATATTTAGTCTACACATCTGTATCATGGTTATCAGAAACTACGAGATACTTAAGTTCTCAGAATACCTATACTCAAATCAAATCATTATATGGGCCACACTTACATTTGTCTCAGTACAGGAAACAAACCTGTGGCCCTTCACTTCACAGCCGGCTACTTTCCAGCTGTGCCACTAAAGCCTTCAGGGTTGATAAACATGCCACTAATTACTAGAATTTATTTTTAACTTTTAAGTTCATTGTCCCAGATAAAAGATTGTTTTATTTTTTTAATTACTTTTAACGACAACGACAATAATAATAATTACTGGTACCTACACACTCTTATAATATTTACATTTATCACTCACATATCAAATTATAATCATATTTTAATAAGCATATATGACTGTGTAATTATTTAATGTGGCTATGTATTTTTTAATGTTTGATAATAATTGTCTTTGTTGGCATCCGTGAGGCATTCTTTTGGCCCTGGCAGAATACCAGTGTCAGGTAGATACCTACTTCTACTTGGCGAATACTGAGCCTGTGGCCTTTTTAGTCATGTCTCGGGCACGGATGGTTTAGGATTTTTGCACGTTCATGATGTTTTTTTTTTGTGTGCTCTTCTTTTTTTTTTTACTTTATAACTAACAAATTTGTTACCTATTAGTGTTACATAATTTGTCTTTTTTTTTGTGTTCTCCCATTTATTGTTGCCTGAGACATTGGCTGAATAAAGTTTATTTCTTTCTTTCTTTCTTAACATTTATTTTTAAGTTTGCAGCAGGTAAGTATTTTAGAGTAGGCATGATGTTTTAAAATATTCTACAGATATATAAATATGAAGACGAATCAATAAAGCCCAAACTCAATGGATTTAACTTGTTTAATTCAGAAGTTCCTATAGTTATCTTCCATCTCCATCATCAGGCCAGCTCCATGGTACCATATCATTATTTTATCACAGAAGATACAAAAGTACAACAAATTTGAAACCAACCGGATATCGTGAAGTGGGTTTAATTTAGCTTGTAAGATTTGATTACAGACGATGGGACACGTTAAACTAAATAATAGCATGTAAAAATATTGTCACAAACATGCTATCCTGTATGTCTGTCGGAGGCAGTCATATTATTAATAACAATGCATTTTACATTAACCGTTCGGCGGCCGGAGGCCGAGCCGCCTCTGAGGCGTGATGATGAATATTATATAAGATGGGTAACAATATAAAATCCTGGGCCTTTGCTTTGTTATAATGGCAAGGACTGATATTAACAGCACTAACACAAATTATTATAAATGTAAAATTTGAGATGTGGAGTAAATAAAAGGCTTTATTATTATTATTATATTAATGGCAAGGATATCTCTTGGGAATGTGCGAGTGTATTTAATTGTGTAATTCATTGAAAATTTTTTAACTACATATAGTTAAATGTTTATTTTTTTGTTTAATTAAATAATCCACGAAATTGGTTTGATAGGCATTGATTTAAGTTCGTAGGTAAAATTCGTATCGAGCAGTTGTCAGATGATCTGAGTAGAGGCTAAAATACGCACTTACAAACAGAACTTTATATTTGCTGGACATTAATGAATAAGGATAACACATTGTTGAAGACAACATACACATAAAACAATGAAATCGATGATAAAAATAATGATCGAAAAATGTTTTATAGCACGATTCACTAATACCGATCGTACTTTGGAGGCATTGGAAGTATTCAACATAAAATTATTTCTAGTTTATTCAAACATACCTTCTTCGGCCTGAAGACGATTTCTAAACATTTTTAATTTGATTTAATTTACAACAAACATAAACGATCAACAACAAATTTACCCGAGTAGCACATTTTTGGTTAACAAAAATATTTTTTTTTGCCTTAGTTTCGCTGCTGGCCAAAGTATGACGCCATTCGGCCAAGAATCGGGTTTCGGTTGCATTTTCACCGATATGGCAACACTAAAAATCGACTAAATTCAAAACAAGACAATCGATTAAATTTTAAAGCTAGAGCAGCACTACCCCGCGAAATTCAAATTATTATAAATTTACTATTTTTATCATGAAACTCTTTACGAATTTGAAAGTAATTTTGCGCAAACAGGTTAAACACGCAGAATGTTAACAATGAAAATGGGGAACTTGCTCTTTGGCGTGAAATTATGAGAATCATATTTCTATACGCAATTATTTTAGTATTTATGCATATTTTATTGGTTTTGTTTATATTACCCCTATCAAAATATTTATGCTCTCTATTGTAAAACATATTTCATAACACTGGTTTTGTTTGAAAAACAAGTTCAGCAAAAAAATATATACACCGAAAAGATCAGTATTTGGATACAACAGTAAGAGAACAGAGAGAAATTCTCTCTCCAGTATTTTGATGCTAAACGAAAAAAGGTTTAATAGTACTTAGTACTACTTACATAGCGCAGTTATCAAGCCAGTTTCCATACAAAAAGTTGATGACCTCAAACACCATCTATCGTAGAGTAGCAAAAACATTGATAAACCTGTTTTAACGACATGTTTTAGGCTATAACATGGTAGGTGGTGCTAGATGTCGTACTTGATGATGAGATGTTGCCATGGTAACATGGATGAAAATAACAAGATATAGAACTTATGATAACGCTTATCGACAACAAAAAAAATCAATTTTCTATAAATTAGAAAAATAGTATATGTTTTATTCTTATTTAAAGGTAAATGTACTATATGTATAAAACTAAGTTTGGTCCATCTTTTTACCCAAATGCGAATTGCAAGCTCGTATTTCTCAACTCGGCGTAATTTCTTCGAAAATAATTTATTTCTAGCAACAAGTTTGTAACACGCCGATGTCCTGACGCATGAATATATCAAACTGTACTGTGTGAGTTAACCACTTGGTCAAATATTTTGCATCACAAGTTTTGTGGTGATGCCCTGTCTAGTACTATACTGTATAAATATTGCGAATTAAAAAAACTTACCATCCATTTGATCAAGCCCAATACCACTATCTGGTGTGCCACCTTCAATCTCACTTAGTGAGGGCTCTTTCATACTGATTGACTGTTCATGCTATGAAAAAAATATAAAATTATTTAAATTCAGAATAATAACAATATATAATAATAACGGTCACCATGCTACCAGATAGGTACATTAGCATCAGCCCGATCTGGAGATCAAACCTTAGACCTCAGGATGGTTGTCATACAACTACGCCACCGAGGCATTCTGTTTATTACTGACGGCTAGTGTCCGACCGAAGCTTCGGCTTCAGCCGCCTTCGGCCAAAATGGGCCGAAGTTTTCTAGAAAGCGTTGAAATTAAACGAAATGTTACGGACACGGGAAAACGCGGTGCAAGAGGCGACGTGCGGGTGGCGAGGGTCACACTGTACGCCCGGTACGGCCAACCGTCTTCGCCAGTAGTAAATAAAAAAAAAAACAAGTTGGTACGCGTATTTGGTTAAGTGCTTTGGTATTTAAGTTCGTACGGTGTGTATGGGCAAGAAACAAAGAGAATCATGGGTGCGTTGCCAACCTAAGACGAGGGAAATAGGGATTGAGAAAGGGAGGAGAATTGGGCCACCGGAAATCTCACTCACCGAAAGAAACGCGACAGCGAGCTGCCACTTTACGTCGGTTTTCTGTGAGACAGTGGGATCAAACCGGTCGAGCCGGCCCATTCGTAGACGCAACTATCTACACCGAGCCTCTACCACTCAAAAAATATACAGTCAACATCAATTTCCTAGGAAACATTCATTATTTTATTTATTTATTTATTTTATTCTTTTAGTCAATTTCAACTGACAAATTTTTGGTCACCTACTTGGTGCAGTGGCACTTATATGGGTTGTAGACCGTGGGTTCGTTTCCCAGTTCGGGCGGGGTGTTGAAAATATGGTGTTTTTCTAACACTTTATTTTCATCCAGTCCCGGGATCCCCAGATGAGGGTTGACGTCAAATAGGCAACCGTTCGTAAAAACTAAGCCAAATTTTGTCTGCAACATGCTTAAAGAGGGTGTTTTGCCAACCCCAAATTAAGGTGAGATAGAGACATGTAGAAAGAAAGTCAAATTGAACTGAGTTTCTTAGGGTTATTAAACCTTCGGCTTCGGCCGAAGGTTGTGGAAAAAGCCGATGATCGGCTTCGGCTTCGGCCAGAAATCGACCTTCGGTCGGACACTACTGACGGCCGACGGGTACACAAATATGTAGTATGGGCTCAAGGTCAACATCCTAAGCCATAATAACAAGCCAAGAATTTTATTTTAATATGGAATGCATATTATATAGGTTACAACATCGAATATTACAACACATTCGGTTAACATATTTTTATCTTCTTGTTACCTACAAAAGCAAAATTCATAACTTGTGTCACAATGACATGAATCTGGAAGCCATAGGCTCTTGGTCTAAAAACACATGGTGATGTCTGTGTAATGCGCGCTATGTACCTGATTACTCATCATTGAACTATTGGAGTCTTCTTCATCTGAACTGAGAGTTAATATAACAGGCTCAGGATCTGGTTGCTTCCCTCTAGGCTTTCTTACCCTCGTCGGCTTCTTTTCTTGTACTGGCTGAATAAATAATAGTTTCGTAAAAGTAACAATCTAATCAAAACAACAAACAAACATAAAATTGATAGCCTCTGTAGCGCAACGGGCAAGTAGCCGGCTGTGACGGTGAGGGATCGATTCCCGCACCGAGGCAAATATGTATTTGTATAGACCATTTGTTTCAGGTGTCCCTGTTTGTAAGACCGAAAGTTTTTCATAGTATCTGATACCCGCAATACAGGTTATTAATGTGGAGGTCAGAACTATGTGCGTGGGAGTATTTGTTTATTATTATTTGTCTATAATAATATTATAAAGGGAAATTCTGGTCATGTATTTGATAATAAATTAACATTTGCACTGAACTTACTGTCTTATTATATGTCTTCATTGTAGACTTTAATAAATTTAGTTTAATTCCTTCACTGCAGGCACTGTAATAATTAAAAATATTAGATAAACATTC
Organism: Clanis bilineata; assembly: GCA_036417725.1. Taxonomy (NCBI): domain Eukaryota; kingdom Metazoa; phylum Arthropoda; class Insecta; order Lepidoptera; family Sphingidae; genus Clanis; species Clanis bilineata. The sequence goes on from CM071158.1 coordinate 9,266,220, forward strand.
GCCCTGTCAACGGGACTGTACAGGTAGTACCTCCGGTAACGGTGACAGCATTCGAAACGTCGAGTCGGGACTAAAAAATGTATCGATAAATACCGATAGTTAAACTAGATGTATAATTATTTAAAAAAAGATAAAACAATGCTGTTACTGCTTTGTGTTAAAATATCCGCATAATGGATGATGGATGATGAAATACTTATTTTTTAGTATGAAGAGACAAACAAGCCCCTCACTTGGTATGGTAAGCATCTGCGACATTAGATTTTAAGTCTCATTTGTCATTCAAATCAGAACACATAAAATTATAGTTTATACTTAAAAAGAAAAACGATTGAAATGTTAAACATTCCTTCTCTCTTCGCTCTCCTTGTCGTCTGTTTCTTTATCTATGATTTTTATGTGGTTTACTTTCAAGAAAAAAACAGCAGTTTTTAGGTGTTAGTTACGATTGTCATATTACTATACTGACTTATGCACTTACTTCTGTTTTTCTAATATAGCTTTTTCTGGTTCCTTTTTCTTTTGCTCTACTTTTTTACTAGGTATTGGTACACTTTTAGGTTCTTCCGTAAATACTCTTTTACACCTGAAATAATATTATTATTTCACAATTTGTCAATATTTTTAGATAAATAAGACAGCCTCCGTGGCGCAGCGGGCGAGTAGCCGGCTGTAAAGCGAGAGGCCGCGGGTTCGATTCGCGCATTGAGACAAATGTTTGTGTGGCCCACAGATATTTATAGTCTGACACCCACAATACAGGTTATACCTAGTGTGGGGTCAGGACTAGGTGTGTGACTGTTCGGTGTATTTATTATTATTAACTCAGTTTAATAATAATATGGAGTGCCTCAAGCTGCACACATAAGGATTTTTAGTTATAGTCCAAGAACTCGCGAAGTCCGGATCTATGTTGTATTAGAAAATGTGATTTTTAAGCGCAAGTACACTACAATGGGTAAGAACGGGATGCCTTCGATAGGTAACAGGAAAAATAGGGTTTTAACATTATTGACGAAGAATATTATAGTATAAAGCATGATCGTTTAAATATTTTGTATAGGATAAAAACACTTGTACTAAAATATACTATGACTTTTAACTGGCGTTCACGCGATCCTATTCTATTAGTTTATACCTTTAATCCACTCATGTCTTATACCTTTCACATCTGCTAAAGTTGAATCCTGTGTATCCGCAAGATTTACAGACGGCCAGCATACCGTCCACGTGGCGTGGTGGCGGAGATCGCTGCCCAGGAGACTCAGGACTGTTATTTACTGTCAACAAGACCAAACACAGATATGTATAATTATATGGTCACGCCTATATATCGATAAAGATAAGTAAATTGGCAACTAGAGCACACACTGCTCTTTTAGCTTATTGCCGTCTCTTCATAACTAGACTCGACATGACTATCGATATTATATTTTTATTTTTAAATAACAAGGGCGATTAATTATATGTATTGATAAATGAAATGGTCTCACTAACATTAAATATTTTCTAAATCAAACATTAACGTTCTTAATTTCTTATATATCAAACAACAAACCATTATCAGGACACTGCATTTTTTCAGGCGTCGACATTTCACTACTTTGAGGCTGTGATACGACGGTAGGCGAACTTCTACTATTTATATCCCCTACTAACATCTAGAAAAAGTCGATAAATATTGTGTCGTTATTTTTATAAGAAAAATATTACATAATTAATATTGAATAATTTGAAATATCTCCACTAGACTGTGTTACTAATAGGTTTCATGCATGTATTTTATAAGGATTTTAATAAAAGCTTAATTTGTCCATAATTCATAATTGGAAAAGTTTGATTAATCCTACCGGATGATTTTCCAGCATTTCTTCTATCCTAGTAGTTGTGCCCACAGACACAAAATAATCAATTTCACTACTTGTATTCTGCATACATTGAATATGAGTCTCCTCTGAGAATGGTACATTGACCTGTTGATTAAACAAAATAAATATATGTGTAATCTAATCAGAATCAGATTCATGTGCGATGCTATAATAAATGTACCTGTTCAAGGACTTCTTGAAGTGTACAACTTTCTTTCGGCAGTGTAAATGTAATTAGTCTCTGTTCTCCGTTTTGTAAGAATATTAACATTTTTGCTGATTGCGGTTCTGAAGCCTGCTCTGAAGGCCCACTTGTTGCTTCATTGTTTTCTGAAAAGGAATGTAAAATATAAAAAAAGAAAGAAAAAAAGATATACAGTAACATTGAATATCTGAATGAATGAATAGAACTCACCATGCTGAGCAACCTGTTGTTGCGTTTGCATCGGTGGTACTCGTTGTACAGGCCTTTGCTGTTCTTTACTTCTAAGGAGTGTCTGTCTACCGGTATCTCTGCCATTGAATATTATGCATAATTGTAGGAAAAGTATAATACGCTATGGAAGAGTTGCAAGGTTTGAAAATATCAAATGCTAAAATTTTCAAGATAATAATGTTTACTGATTTCTTAAGTTTACGCGAATGCTATTCATTGAAATAAATTATTTTTACGGATTTTATCACGATCGTGGTCACGGGTTGGACTGACCCGTGACCACGAAGACTGCAAAGCCTTCGAAACGTCGGGAATGGAAATTAAAACCAAATCGTGATAAAATCCGTAAAAATAATTTTATTTCAATAATAATGTTTACTGTTGTATCAAAATTTTCTTTATAGATATATCTAGTGGAAATTGTCGCCTCCTTAGTTTTGTGGCGCATATATGGGCTGTGGACCGAGAGATCTTCGATTTGATTCCCAGGTCGGGCAAAGCAATTTTTCCGAATTGATTTGGCCAGGACTGGATCCCCTCTCGGGGGGAGGAGAGGGGGAAGATGGGTAGACGTTTTGCAGACAGCCGGTCGTAAAACTAAGCTAAATATTTTTTTAATATTTAGTTTGTATTGAAATAAAATTTTTATTATAATTATAGTTGGCAGCTTGACGGTGAGAGGTTACCGTCGCCTATGGATTAATGCGAGGGGCGCAACCAAACTGTTGCTTATCATGGAAAGGAAACTAATGAAGATTAGATACGGCCCCCCTTATTTGACAATTCGTTAGTCTCACTCACTGCATGAAATGCAATAAATTTTCATTTCACATTGGTTTTTCGTGAAAAGTGATAGTAATCCGTAAATGTCTGCAGTATGTTATATCACTCAAAACTCTACACAATATAGCTGTATTTGCATCAGTAGTTAGTAATTTTGAGATCATCTTTTAATATTAGTCACTCTGATGGCATAGAAAAAGGTAAACATTACCTAGACTGTTGTTGGTGTTGTAAAGGCGTCCGTGGCGGTTGGTGTAGTCTTTTATATTCAGCCAAAGTAATTCTCTGTCCGTTCGTGAGTGTTAATACTTGTCGTTCTTCTTCGGCATTATCAGGTTCCATCAAAAGTTGTGTGAGTGTTTGAGGCATCTGTGGTACATGTTGTTGTTCGTAGGCTATGTGTTGCTGGTGTTGCTGGTAGTGGTGCTGCGTGAAGGTGATGTGGTGCGCGTGCGCGGCGGAGGGCGGGGGCGGCGCGGCGGCGGGTGTGGCCGCGGGCGCGGGGGCGGGGCCGGGGGCGGCGCCGGGCGCGGGGGTGTGGCGCGCGCTCGGCGGCGGCGTGTGGTACGACTGCGGCGGCGCTGCGTTCACGCTCTCGCTCACTGGGTGCTTCTGAACGATCGCAGCCGTTATGCTCTCTTCTAAATCCATATCGTTGGCATTGTTAGGTTGGACGACGACTTTCTTTATTTGCTGTTGCACTTGCTGTGGGTGTGGGGAAGCCCTTTGCGGAATCGTGGTGATTGAGTTCTGTTGAGGTAGAGGTCCGTTATTTTGATTCGCCTGTTGGGGTATTTGGGACTGTAAGTTTTGGGTTACGATTGTGCCTTGCGGCGTGATTATTCGCGTGGGCTGTGAATGGGTCTGGTTCTGTTGGTTGAGGATCTGCAAAATAATTGCAGCAAGTATTAATAAATTTATGCATGATAATAACTAACAATATAGTTGAAATTTTGTCTGCAGCTTTTAATATATTCAATTATTGTATTATGCTACACACAAAATATTATTGTTGTGTTCAGTTAGGGCTTAACCTTAAATCGCTTTTAAGAATGTATCCATGCAGAGTTTTCTAAACTATTAAAAGGCATAATTTTATAAAGAACTCTCGATGTTAAGCTTATGTTACATAATATAATTGTATTAATTAAATGTGGTTCATGTAATATCTAACCTGATGCTGGTTGTGTTTAAGTTGTTGGTTCAATTGTTGGGGATGAGCTTGTTGGCCGATCACATGCTGCCCCAACTGGTGTTGCTGATGTGATTGTGCGTGCGGATGCTGCTACAATCAAATCATATTAAGTATAAATATAATAATAAATACACACAGGTAACTTGGTCGAGCTGTACATAAATATATATTATACAAGCTCAGGTACACAATATAACAAGGAAAAAATGACCACTGGTGCCTAATGCATAGGCATTTAATCAGTTACACATTATATCCGCAACATTATACTATATAATCATAAGTTTAAAAACTTCACATCCGATCGTGACCAAATTTATACGGGACCCTTGAAATAAGTTCAATCAAACACAAAAAAAATTTTGAAGATCTCTCCACATTCATGGCGGAGATATCCCGTAACATGCATAAAAAAATACAGCCGAATTGAGGATCTTCTCCTTTTTGTAAGTTTGTTTTACTAGCTGGTACTTCCGTCTCCTAAGAATTTTCGATGTTCTTGTAAACAGCGTAACACGAAATTGTGTCGTTCTCGGGGTGTTGTTGATGTGTGTAAGTGTATTATGTATGGTGTGGGACCTGCACTTGCTGGAGCAGCGGCGTGCGCGGGCGCGGCGGCGGCGCGCGGTGCAGCGCGTGCGGTGCGTGCGCTCCGTGCGCCGCGTGCGGGTTCAACACGCGCGGCGCCACGCCCCGCCCCACGCCGCTCGCCCCGCCCACTGTGCCCACTGTGCCCACTGCGCCCACTGCGCCCACTGCGCTCGTCGGAGACATGCCCTGCAGTGCAAAACACATTTTATAGATTTTTTGAGTGGTAGAGCTACATTGTAGACAGTCATGTTGACAGCACGAATGGGCCAAAATCGAACGGTTTGATACCACTGTCTCACAGAAAACCGACGCAAAGTGGCAGTTCGCTGTTCGGTGAGAGCTCGCTTTTGCGTTTCGTTCGACGAGGGAAATTTCCGGTAGCCCAATTCCCCCTCTTTTTCCCATGCCCCATTCCCCTCCTTTTTGGTTGGCAACGCACCCATGATACATTTGTGGCCTGGGTATCTATGGGTGGTCTAGATCACTTAACATCAGGCGACCCCACCTGCTCGTTTACCAATCACTACTATAAAAAATATATTCCTTTTCCAAAATGTTAATATTATGATCTTTTTGCAGTATCTCTCCTTTAGTACATACAAGCAATTAAACCCTGGATTTCTGGAGTTGTTTCTGATCAGTGGCGAAGGGTCCCTACAATACCTGTAACGAATTGCTTACTAATAAATATGTAATTATTCAAACGGAAGCTAGCAACGACCGCTGACTTAGAAATTTTCATCCATCACCACTGCTTCTGATACATAAAATATGTACTTGTTGCGCATGCGGGTTGAGCAGCCTTGCGTTCGGCATCGGCGAGCGCTGCACGAGCCTGCGCGGGCGCACCGTGCGCACGGGCGCGCGCACCAGCGTCATGCCGCCGCTCGAGCTCAACGCTTGGTTCAGCAGCCGCGGGGACGCCGCCCGATTGGGTGTACCCTGAAACCAAACGTAACGTAAATTACTTTTCCTTAAAAGAAAATGCATGTGTAGACTGACTACTTTATTCTTACTGATTTCTTAAGTTTACACGAATGTTATACATTGCAATAAAACTATTTATACGGATTCTATCACGATTTGTTTTAATTTTTATGCCCGACGTTTCTTTCTTCCTAGACTGACTGAAAGACTGCAAAGCCTTCGAAACGTCGGGCATAAAAATTTAAACAAATCGTGATAAAATCCGTAAAAATAGTTTTATTTCAATAGTTTATTCATATTATTTTCAACAAAGTAGACAAAATCGTATATATTATGTTTATTCGCTCCTGGCACTCCTGGCTACTCCACTAAACAGGCTTGGTTTGGTCTCATATTCAGTGTAACTAATATTATAAACATGAAAGTTTGTTACTATGGATGTATGTATCGATGGATGTTTGTAACTCTTAGGGCCGAATGGTCAAACAGTGCTCAATCATCCAATTCATTTGAGCACTACCCAAAGTTAAGCAGACAATAATTTTTGAGCGGCATGGTCGTACGCACTTGAGAAGACTTGGCGGAAAAATCAGCTGAGGATCAATCATTTTGCTACAGATAATAAAAGTTTGTTCTCGATTACAAAATTTTTATAAAATTATATTTTTGTTTCGTTTCACGTAGAATCATTTTATTTCATTTAGTTTTTTTTTAAGATAATTATAACAAATAATTGGCAGAATACATAATTCGATAATGTTTATTTAACCTTTTTGCATTCCATGTGCCATTCCGATCATATTTCATCTGTAGTAAATTTTTTTGTAATGTTTATGTTATCTCTGTCTATTTTTTGTTATTATACATTTTTATATAATAGAAACGGAACTTAAAATGGATCTTTTTATAATTTATTAGTATCTTGTTAAAATATTTACCACTTGGCAGTATGTATCTTTCGTCCTTAGTCAATGATTTGTGCGGAAGAATTGAAAAAAAAATTTTGGCAAATGGCGACCTGTTTGTTTATATTTATTTTCGTAATTAAATAACTGTGTTTGTTGTATGTGAAGTGATTTTGTTTTATGTAATAAACATCGACGCAGATGGAGAGATTATGGAAACTATGAAGTTTGGATATGGAGGATATTTCTTGGAGCGTTTCAATGAAAGAAGTCTTCTTGAATTTTTCTTGCCAGGGACTGTGTCTGACCGTGTGAAGAAAAATACTCGGCCCGATCTGAGAAAGGAATTCAGGACGTCCCAGTTCACGCCGGCTTCAGCAGAACCATATAAAAACCATTATATTGGAGAGGATTGAGGAATTCGACAACATGCAGTAGTGTTGAATCGGATTTAATAAAATTAATCATTGTATTTTTGAAGTGTTTTATTTGTATTGGCTTCTACGACTGCGATAAATTGAGGAAAAATACATTTTATTGAAATCAAGGGGTAGGTAATAGGCATATATTATTAAACACTACACGGAACACGGAATCCATGAAATACAAACCTATGCCCGCCATTCCGTTCGCGTGAAATTTTATTTATTTAAACAAATCTATCCTACAGAAACCATACATTTTTCCGGGGAAAAAAGTAGCCTGTGTGCTATTTCAGACTTTAATCCATCTCTGTGCCAAATTTCATTCAGATCTCTTCAGACATTCTGGTGTGAAAGAGTAACAAAACATCCATACATCATCACAAACTATACAATAGTTTTATTTGAGATTGGTCGCAGGTACTCTCAAACTAATCTCGATCAAATGCTAGTTAAGCGGGCCTTAAATAGCTGTCAAACGTTAGGCAGTTGTTGACCATGCCGTTTTACGAAATAAGCGGGCCTTAAACTGGGTCCTGCTTACATTTAATGTGAAGAGATAGGTTCTGTTTGACCATGCCAAATTGAAGAATAACGAGTGCTTAAATCGATAAGGCCATCCTAAATATTTAGGCAGCGTTTGACCATTTGGGGGTAACACACAAAATCAACTAAATGGATTTTATGGAATTTTACAGCTAGTATACATAGGCTACTTTTATCCCGGAAAATAAATTTTACCCTGGGTTTACAAATTTACACAAACATAAACGGAAAACTACCAGGTTAAAAATTAACTTTGTTGGGCCCAGACAAACACTTATGACTTAACTTATGGTTAGTGATATAATTTTACATAGTTTTGGACTCACAGTTTGGTTGATGTAAGCCGCGTGCATCACAACTTGTTGATGTTGTATTTGTTGCGGCTGCATGTGCTGATGCTGTTGCTGTTGTAAGTGTTGTTGCAGTTGTTGTTGCTGCAACTGTTGCAGGTGGATTTGTTGTTGGTGGTGTTGCTGCTGCTGTTGTTGTTGTTGAAGATGCTGAATTAGTTGTGGCGCCGCCCTTTGCAACTGTTGTTGTTGGGATTGCTGCAACACAATCAGGGTGTATTATGTCATTTAAAAAAGAAAGAAAAAAAAGCTTTATCTTTATTTGAAAATTGAAGGATAGTCAAATGGTGAGCATAATAGCTGTTATACTCACAGGTTGTTGAGGAGCATGTTGTGGCGGGGGCGGAGGGGGCGGCGGCTGTGGCGGGGGCTGCTGCGCGGGATGTATTACGGTTGGTTGAGATAGTACATGCGCCGGACTCACTAGCTGCTGGCAAATAATAATTTGTTAAAGATATCTCACTAACACTAATATTTCTTATTATCGACTATACAATGTACTGATCTTAAATATTGTCACTATGACAAATAGTGTTGAATTAGACCCACTTGCCAAGAATCCATTAAATTATATTATTATGCATGTTAAGTGTGTTAGGCCTACTAAATTTTTTACGATATTCAAGTTAATATAGGGCTAGGCACCATAAGACAAGAAGCAAAGCATTCCGTTTAATTACTTTATGGAAATAATAACTATTATTATTATTATGTACAGGCACTATGGCGATACAACCACATCCACGAAACATAAACAAAAATATTATATAATATATTATCTGCTATTTTACATTCAAAGATTTGATTTTATGAATCAATAATTAATAAATACTATTTTTGTAGCATTGTGCCAACTGTGAAATTAATGATGTGTATGCATTATTTATAATACTATATTGACAAAGAAATTTTTTTTTAGAAATCTAAAACATAATTTTTTTTCAAAAAAAAAAAAGTGTTTTCATTTTAATTTTTTATTGTTCAGTCACATTTAAATTATTCATTAAATGGTTATGAAACTAAATGCTAAAATAAAACTATTAAGAAACCAAGTTAAAAGTGACATCATGCTAAGCATAATTTTTGAATAGTATCTACAACCATATGATATGTTCTCCTAAATAGTGCATAGGAATATAATACACAATTTAGTCATCAGACATACATGTTGAGGACGTTGTGGAGCTTGCTGTTGCATCAGAGATGCATCAAGGATCTGCTGTGCCTGTTGCAACACAACCTGAGCATCCACTGGTAAATCAGAGGTGTAGTAAACCTACAAATAAACCATTTGTCAAACCTCACCTGATACAATTGGTCTCTCATAATTACACTTATCATTTCTACCTACATAACATTTCATTCAATTGAACACAGCTAGCAGTGTAGGAAAAAGTACATTGCTCTATCTAATCATCATCTAAAAGTGACAAAGAAGAGGTACAATATCATATTTAGTTGTGTGTATAAAATTAATTATTACATTTCAAATATGATTTAGATAGCTTATAGTTATATTTACCTGATGTCTATGTAATGCTTGTTGCTGTTGCTGCTGTTGTTGTTGCTGTTGTTGTTGTTGCTGCTGCTGTTGTTGAGGTTGCTGTTGCTGGGGTTGTTGAGCTTGAGGTTGTTGTTGGAATTCAGGACGTGGCGGCGGTGGAGGTGGATCATGGCGTATAATGTATTGCTGTTGATATTGTAAGCCATCACTGACAACCAGCTGTTGAGGAACCCCATCACTAACAATGATGTCATTCGACTGATCAGCTTGTTGAACTACCACCTTAGGGGAAATAGTTTCAGTTATTTTCATAGGCCATACTTTTGAAGGTGAAGTATAAAAAAAATATGGCTAACTACTAAATAAATCTATCCTCCTTATTCATAATGAAATCCAGGTCTTATCGAAACCATAACCCTGCTTTTGCCTACTTTAGCTAAAAGAGAACTAAAATATCTTTATTGAATACAATGTTGCTGGTTTACAGAAAAAACATGATTTTTATCTCTAGGAAGTCTTGGCTGGAAAAAATCAATAAAAAGTATATATCAATCTTAGATAGCTAGACTATAACAAAATTAATGTCATTAAGAAAGAACATCAAACTTGAAACAGCTGATCGAAATCGGCCATGTTTTCACTGTCGAACATTGGAACGTTTTAACGCTATTGAACGATTATGAATACATTTTTTATGAAACATACTATTGTTGTCTTATTACCCTCTATTAAGTTATTATGAATAAGGGGGTAAGAAAGTAACAAAGAGGCGTGGGTAGGTACTTTAAACATAACGGGTAGTAGAAGAAAACCAAATCTTGAAATCCAAACAAAACCATGTGATTAATTTGGAGTTAGGCACACTAAACAAGGCTAAGTTATCAGAAAAACATGTCGGCAGGCCGCGTATGCAGAAGTGGGAGATTCTCATCTCATATTTTCGGTTCGGTTCACTGTAGTCACAGTTGTGGCAAAATTAACCATCGCGCTGCATCCACCTAGGCCCATGGCACTTGGCGATAAAGAACATTCCCTAGATAGGTACCTACTTATTGGGGGTTCAGTGACCAAGAATTTTGTTGTACACTTTACTTAGGGCGACTACGAAATATCGTATTTCGTGAAATAATGAGGATAAATATTGTTTCCATTAGTATTAAGGTTATATAATTACAGTTTAGACTTCAGAACTATTTCCCTAGTAGTGAAATACTAGCTAATAATGAAAAAACAAAAAAAAAGGATCTAAAACATATACACTTGAAACAAAGACATTCAACAGTAACATGAAATCTCTTTGACTTGAAATTTGCCAGATTACCAGGATTCTTCTAAAAAATATTTAATTAAAATAAAGCACAGATTTCTTGTGCAAGAGGATTTACAAGTAAAAAAGTGTTTTATCAATGTCAAAGTTAAGGCGCGTCTCATGCACCTGTTTCCTCGAAACAAAACGCAAAAACACATACGCAAAACAAATATTTAAAACCATAGATAAAAATAATAAAGGGAAACCATGTTTTGTGTAAGACTGCCTCGGTGGCGTGGTTGTATTTTGCTATGACTACCATCCTGAGGCCTCACGGTTTGGTCAAAGTGATATTGGGTTTTTCCATATCAGCCTGGGGGGTGACTCCTGACACTCGATTCGAACTTGAATTCGATTCGGTTTCATTTATTGACTTAAATTTCCACCAAAAACAGGTTAAAAAGTGCATTACTGTCACGTTAAAAATCACCAAATGACAAGTTTTCGAATATTATGCAACATTCGCGCACTTTAAAAGTCGATTTCGGTGGAATTTTAAGTCAATAAATGAAACCAAATCGAAATCACAATCGGATCGAACGTCAGGAGTCACCCCCCTGGATTCCGGAATTTATGCCCGATATGGCGATAGGCTCGCCCCCTATCACATCTGGGATGAAAATAAGCTCGGTGAAATGTGGGTGTTCTAGTTCGCTAGTGCGCCTGTTTACCCTTTTGGGCATACAGGCGTGAGCTTATGTTATGTGTTACGTAATGTTTTAGTGCAGGAGATGCGGCTTTAGGGATTAATGGATTTAAATTATCACTCAAGATCCTTTATAACGCTCAAGTGTAACAGACAAGGATAATTGTGTCTTGTGAGTATTGAGTAAGTTCCTGCTTTTGTTGCCATGCCTTATATATGTTATTAAATACATAATAAAAGACAAGTTTCAACAATTAACAACTGGTTGAAATAAACAGTTACCTGTTGTTGAGCATACTGTTGTTCATCTTGATTCACAATTATTCCATCCAAGCATATATTAGGACAGTATCTTTGTAGATCTTCTATTGTCAGTGAGTGCCCTTGTCCAACAATCTGGAAATACTGTGCCATCGCTAGTGCTTAGCCTACAATTAAAAATTGAGAGTATTAACTATATTGATCTTCGATTCCAGTATATTAGATTCTCTGTAAAAATTTATTAGCCTTCAAATTCTCAAGAATATTTTAAGAGACAGTGGACTTTGTCAATGGAATATGAATAAACTACCATTTATTATTATTTTTATTTTAAATCACATAGACTGCCTCGGTGGCATGGTGGTATTTCGGTACGACCATGTTTCTGAGGTCTCGGGTTCAATCCCCGGGTCGTGAAAAGTGATATTGAATTTTTCTATATCAGCCTGGAGTCTGGAATTTGTGCTCGGTATGGCGATAGGCTCACCCCCTATCACATCTGGAACGGAACTAAGCTCGGCGAAATGTGGGTGTTCTATTTCGCTAGTACGCCTCTGCCTACCCCTTCAGGGATACAGGCGTGAGCTTATGTTATGTTATGTTTTATATACTGCCTCACCAAAATGAATTTCACTTTTGATTTTATGAATATAATATCTTATGGACATTTTAAACAAGATATACTGTGATAATTTCTAATATTTTGTACCATGTATGATCATATTAGGTATATTACAATACATGGAAAAAAATCTATTCAGTGAATTCACTTTTCATAATTTGTTGTAAATTCACATCTATTAAAGAGAAGGTATTTGTTTATAAAGATTAGATCTGAGTATAAACAATTTTATACTTTAAATCCTAGTACACATATATTGGATTAAATTTAATAGAGAAGATACATGTCCATCTGTCCATCCATATATGAGTGGTACTGTTATAATCAAATTAGTTACTGAAAAACATTATTTAGTTTACAATAGGGATCTCATGAACATGTGTCAAATGAATATGCAATGCATGGTAATGTAACAATAGTATGTATCAAGTATTTTAAAATAACTCATCATTAAATAAATATATATATACACCAAAAGCCCCATCAATTAAAGCATGGATCTATAAATACATATTGTGACAATTTATCATAAACCAACTATGTTGCATTATGATCGCCTGTACAGCATGCTGTAAAGTTTAAATAAATTCCTAAAAAAAAATCAAAGTTAATGGTTATTTTATCATTTCATTACTTAAAACCAACCAATCACAGTTAAAACTCATTTCATCTCATTGGCCACCATTATATTGATCTTTGCTGGCATGCATGATGAATAATTGTAATCAGAGAGAATATTCAATATACATCAACTGTTTATTACTAAGATTGAATCACAAGGTTTTAAATCCTGAGTTATCTATACAAAATTAATATCCTGCTATACTGTAAACTTAATTATTGAAAATACAGTACAATCATTAAATTGTAGAAAATAACCACTCTTAACCCTTAATAACTACTAATTTAATTCAAAGTTTTAAAAAGTAATCACAAATTGCAGTACTTTTAGACTGATTTCTATCAATAATTGGTATTTGTTTAAGAAAAAGTGTATGTTTTTATTGATTATTTTATCAAAATATTATTGTCATAATTATCAGTTAATTAACATAATAAGATATCTTTATGTTTCTAATACTAATTTGAATATATGTTAGGTAAATATCACCTTTTCTCAATGAAGTAGACAAAAGTATAACTTTGAATGGACATTGCACAAAATGTATCCAAAGACAATATAGAATTGAATATTTTTACTGATATTGGTTGGAGGGCATTTTTTTATATTGTTTTACAAATAAATGTATTAGAAAAAAATCAGTTATTTATGGAAAACACATAATATAGGTATTACCTAGATACTAATATAACAAGTGGAAGTACCTCAAATATAATATTTTGTGTTAGAAAACTGTAGCTGTGTGCTGACTAACTAAGGGATGAAGATTACAATAAGGTTAAACATAATTATTACAGTAATCACTATGCTCAAGGTAATTTTAACAATGTTTCAATATGTGAAAAGATTACAACATATGATAGGGCTTCAAAATCCAGACAATTATGTAAACACAACTCAGTACAACACTTACACTATGATTGAACATAGTATAAGAAATTGTAATTACATGGATTTTAATAATAAAGATAATAGTTAATAGTAAAGAATGCATATATTTGGATTATTGCATTCCTAGGGATTATGTGATAAAAGTAATGCCAAAACTCTTAAAACACTGGACATTAGACAGTCTGCCTGTTTGTTTACAGTTTTAAAATTTCTGCACAAATTTCGGTTTGATGAGGCAGTGAACTCTACACAAATATTTTATTACCTGTTTATCAAGCAAAAATAATTAGAACATAAAGTAACGATAGAAACGTATTGCCCTACGATGACAGCTATGTACCATACACCCTGAGCACTACATAAGGGCAACAACAGCCAGCAATTACTTCTCAGTCCGTATGAACACTTCAACTATGGCGACGATACGACCACTGCCATTCAACCACTACTTTCATCAGATTTTGTACACATCACCACTGCAATTTTAGCACCATGAATACGAAGAAAACATCTTCAATGTCGTTTTTATGGAAAGAATTAAATGGCTTCGATTCTTATGATCCAACCTAAATACTTTTGAAAGGGGTCATTTTGCGTGATTTACTGTGAGGGTACTTGTTTCATTCTTACCAATATTTACTAGGGACATTTTAAATGTCTTAAGTATACATTACAAACGAATTTATAACATCAAAATGTAAATTTTTAACTCAAACGCCAAAATCTAGAAGCAATTTACATTATGGCGTGTGTGTCACTTTTTTTTCTAAATATTTTTTGTAGGCTATGTTACTACCTTCAAAAATTAAAATAGGCAAAAAAGACTATTCCGCATAAATAGGTCATGCTTGACATTCTCGTTCTTTTGTCGTCAAGTCGAATAATCGACTTTCTTAAAAAGTAAATTGTAGGAACCAAGTGAATGTTCGGAAATCGAATTGTTATTGTTTGTTTGTTGCTCGATGGACATCTCTAGATAAGACTGCAACAGGGATTTTCGTATTTTATTTCATAAAATTACATTTTATTCGTTCCAATTTTGTGTAGAAGTGTTTTGATTATTAGCAGTGATATCAATTTAAAATACGAATATATTTAAAAGTAGGATCAACGGCATAATTAAATTGTATGACATTTTGTTGCCGTCCTCGTATTTAACTCGTGCAAATGGATGATACAGTGACTTCGCCAAGTACGTTGTTATAAAACTTGCAACGAAATGTATTCTTACGTAGTATTTGATTTCTTAAAAAATATACTTCTTTCAGGCAACAAAATGGCAGATTCAGCTTCAGAAAGTGATTCCAGCTCACTTGATGGCGGAGCTATGTTACCTCCTAGCACGGTCTCTCGTGATCAACTACAGAAAAGAATTGAATCATTGCAGCAGCAAAACAGGTAATATATGCTTGGAGCTAAATGTATTTTTTCTAAAGATATTGGTTAATTTTCTTGATATGCGAGTTTAGATGAGAACTGCTGATAATAGTATTGCATTGAATAAAAAAAAAATCTTTTTGTAAATTTACTTACAGGGTGTTGAAGGTTGAGTTGGACACTTATAAACTTCGCGTAAAAGCTCTCCAAGAAGAGAATCGTGCCTTAAGACAGGCATCTGTGTCTATTGTAAGTTAAATTATGTTTCCAATAATAATAAATACCTATTGTTTTGAACTTCTAGCATGGTACAGTTAAGTTTATAATTTATATTGATACAAATTCACTTGGTTTTATTCACAGCATAAAGGAGGCTCTTGTAATTTTATTTTAAATATACTTGTAGACAGTACAATATATAGGGTTATTACCTCAATATACCATCATTAAATCTTAACCTGTTGGAAGCAGCTCTATTATTAATAATAATGCATGTTACATTAACTGCTCATCAGCTGATGGCCGGGCTGCCTCTGATTAAAAGATTTGCCGTTCATATAATTTTGTTTGATTTCCTTTGTGCATAAATTACGTTGCCATTAGTTCTTTCTATTGAAGTTTAAGATATTTGATAAAATCCACAGCAAGCAAAGGCTGAGCAAGAAGAAGAATATATATCGAATACATTGTTGAAGAAAATCCAAGCATTAAAAAAAGAAAAGGAGACATTGGCGCACCATTATGAGCGTGAAGAGGAATGTCTTACAAATGATTTATCCAGGAAACTTAATCAGGTAATATTCATGTTTGCTTAATCTATTTCTAGTATTTATTTTAGAAACTATTTTATATTTCATGCCATTAATTCATCAATAATCATTTGTATATGTACTGTTTTATTTCTGTGCTCTGTAATCATTATGATTGATGATAAACCTCCACAATTGGTTACTTGTCTATGTTTGATTTTATACATATTGTTATATGAAATGGCAAACAAATCAAAAAGGAAACCCTTCTGTAAAAACTGATTCAAAATAGGTTGAAAAGTGAGACAGTAATTAATATTTTAAATTCTGCAATGAGTAAGAGTGAGGATTTAGTGGGGATATTTTGCTATCCCTTTCTAATGGCATCCATTACGGCAGTATTAACCATTATGGCAGTGATGTGATTATACTGATGCTTCTCTTTCCCGCAGTTTCAATGTTAACCGAACTTCAAAAGCTTATTACTTATCTATTTTTGAGAATATTGCAATATTTCTTTCTGTGCTATGTTTTAGATGACGTAAATTTCATATAAAATCATAAAAAAAATTGTCAAGTACCCAATTGTATAAAAATTGGCGCCATGTTCCATTTAATTAAAATAATGTCTGGAATTAGATATCTGTACTTAAATGATGTTGTTTTAGCTACGTCAAGAGAAATGTCGTCTGGAACAAACCCTAGAACAGGAACAAGAATGTTTGGTCAACAAATTGATGAGAAAGATAGAGAAACTTGAAGCCGAAACACTCGCGAAACAAACCAACTTGGAAAGGCTCCGTAGAGAAAAAGTAGGTTTTGATTTGTATTTATCTATTATAACATAGGGTACATTTTTTACATTGTGAAAATTAATGTGTTTCATGCTTCAGATGTAGGTGGAAATAGTTTCTTATGATTTATTTTTGAAATTTTTACAAAGTTTCATGTAATCAATTTGTAAGAAAGCATGTTATTATTGCTATGTGTCTAATATGGTTTTCATAATTTGCTAAACCTGGCATTGAGAGTATTACATATTAGAATCTACAGCAGGGATTAAGCTTAAATAATAATGTAAATATTTAATTTCCAGGTTGAACTAGAAAACACTTTAGAGCAAGAGCAGGAAGCTCTGGTGAACAGACTTTGGAAACGAATGGATAAATTAGAAGCTGAAAAACGTTCACTGCAAATACGACTGGACCAGCCAGTCTCTGATCCGGCCAGTCCTAGGTGACAATACAATGATATGAATGTTATTATTTATATATTGTTATATACTATGTATTTATTTTGTCAAACATGGATATTTGTAATGTAATATATATATTCTATGATTAATGATGTTTATTTCTGCTAGGGACATCAGTAATGGTGACACGGCATCTAATTTAAGCAATCACATCCAGACACTTCGTTCTGAGGTTGTAAAATTAAGGTACGAATATGAATGATGCATTTTTTTTATTCCTCAAATGTACATTTTATCATTTAATTGTGTAGATATTTATATTTCAATGACCTACTTGGTACTTCATATGATTAATTATTTACAATATTTGCAATAAATTAATCTACTCATCAATTTGACATATCTAAAATGTTATCTTGAGGATTAAAGCGAAAAGCTTGTGTCTGGAGATAAAAAGAAACACCTTGTTTTTGTAGAAACAGTTTCTAGTATCAAACAGATATAGAAAGGTTTTTTAAGTAATACTTTAATTATCACATGACTATAATTACCAGTTAAAGTTATTTTGGGTCATGAATAACATGAGTCATTACCAAAGTTACTTCAACCTTTAATTGTAATTTCGTTTTTTTTTTAGTTTTTCCCTATCAGTATTCACAATGCATAGGTTTATTATTTCATGGATAATTATGCATCTTGTTACAATGATAATTACTGATGCCAATTGTTCATACTTTCGTTTTTTCATGTGTACATTAATAGCAAACTTTCAAATAGAAATCAGCTGGCAGTCTCTCAGAATGAAAATAAGGAGAAAATGCATCGCTTCGCTCTGGAAGAGAAGCATATAAGGGAAGAGAATCTGCGTCTACAGAGGAAGCTGCAGCAAGAGGTGGAGCGCCGTGAGGCCCTGTGCAGGCATCTCTCCGAGAGCGAGTCCTCGCTGGAGATGGAAGAGGAGAGGCAATTCAATGAGGCACTCAGCGTGAGTTGATTATTGTAGAACCTGGGTTTTGTTGTTTAATTATTTTTATAGCCGACTGATAAGCCAGCTAGCAAGATATCTTTTACCATCAGGTACCTTAAGCGCCATAGACACCAGGGATTGAAAATTCCTTAATTATTATTATTGCTATTAGAATGTTCACACATAAGGTGACACATACTGTTTGGGATACTTTTTATATTCTGAGAAACAATTTATCATAGGAATAGAGCCAAGAGTAATGAGCATTAATATAATTTCGGTGTAATGTATTGTTATTCAATTTTATTTAGTGCAGTGTATATAATTATTAACAGCGGACTATTAACCATAGATGAAATATTATGATTTTGTGGATTTGCGGGAGTATACGCACTGCCGAGTCTGTTGTTAGTGATGCAGTATTATAATTGTATGTTATTTTGCGAAGGCTCGGTCGCGCAGCGTTTCGTCACCAGGTGGGTCGCGGCCTCTGTCTCCTTACGCGTCCCCTCTACTGCCAAATGCTTCTGGTTTGCCTATGTCGCGACCTCCTTTGCATCTCAATTCTCAGGTTAGTATTATTTTTAGATCATGAAGACGATCGTATATCTTAGTATTTTGATTACCAGATTGACATTTGGGAAGCAGCCTGCATTCAGAGATTGCGATTTGTAACAAGTCATCTGCCCACCTTGCATGTCTTTAAGGTACGCCAGATGGTCGACTTCTAAGACGTGGCGGGGACCGAGTTCTCGTGAACAGAATACTAGCCGCTTCTCGCAGAGGCCTATAATCTATACTGTGTGTATTACATGTACATTACATGTATTTGCAGGATTCGAATAGAAGGTCCGATGCCTGCATCAGCTGACAATGGAGGCCGAAACATGGCGTTCAAAAATAGACAGAATTCTGAGCCAAATTTTATAATATACTAGTTGACCCGGCGAACTTCGGTCCGCCTAACAGTAGATTTTTAATATGTCTAAAACGTAGCCTAAGTTACTCCTTATTACATCAGCTACCTGCCAATAAAAGTCCCGTCAAAATCGGTCCAGCCATTTCAGAGATTAGTCGGAACAAACAGACAGACAGACGAAAATGGTAAAAAATGATATTTTGGTGTATATACTGTATACATATATTCATATACATGTAGTAAAGAACGGTTACTTCAATATTACAAACAGACACTCCAATTTTATTTATATGTAAAGATTTATTAAGACTGCCTCGGTGGCGTGGTGGTATTTCGGTACGGCTACGATTTTGAGGTCTCGGGTTCGATCCCGGGTCGGGCAATGTGATATTAGATTTTTCTATATCAGCCCGGAGTCTGGAATTTGTGCCCGATATGGCGATAGGCCGATATGGCGATAGGCTCGCCCCCTATCACATCTGGAACGGAACTAAGCTCGGCGAAATGTGGGTGTTCTAGTTCGCTAGTGCGCCTCTGCCTACCCCTTCGGGGATACAGGTGTTAGCTCATGTTATGTTAATGTTATGTTAAATTTATTACTCGCCATACGATAATAATTATGTGCGTATTGTGCATTAGAATGCCATGTATATGTTGTGCTTGTGCAGGGTTGGCGCACGGGCGACAGGTTCGTGAAGCCGGCGCTGCCCGTGGCTGGCGGGGGTGGTGCGGGCGGTGCGGGCGGAGGGGGAGGTGCGCTCGGTGCGCGCGCACTGGACGCGGGGGTACTGGCACCCCCCGCGCCCCTCGCACCCCTCGCACCGGCCGCGCCCTCCCCGCTGGCCGCGCCGCCCCCGCCCTCGCCCTCGCTGCTGCAGCCCGCCAGCCCCATGGACACCTCCTCCAAGGACTAGGCGCCGCGCCCAGGCCTGCAACACGAGAATAAATAATAACTGCGCAGATGTCATGTGTCACGTCACCGTTCGCACACGTTCGTCACGAAGCGTGACCGGTTTACACCAGATACACCATTATCGTCGGTGAAATACTAAATTTCTGTATGATTATTATCTAGGTTTATGGTCAAATTTTGTGCTGATTTAGATAAAACACTAAAAGTGTCGACATGTGTAGCTGGCTAGTGTTTATGTAATATTTTCGTTTTATATAAATTATCCACTGTGGAACAACAATTGTGATTAGTTAGTTCAAGGGTAAAATTATAGTAATAGTAACAGACGACACATGGTGTTACCATGTTTAATGATTTGTGGGTACTTCTGAAAGTTATTATCTAATCTCATATCTGTAACGTGCACATTGCTCACTGCCTCGTCGACTTGCATGCTCCTAGGCATTACCCTAGCTCACATCAAGTTAAAAATGCTTGATGCATGTACATTAACTGCAAGCCTAACATTCTGCTGCGCTTAGGCTCAACACAACTAAGGCAAACTACATACCTCTACATACCCTATAGAGATAACAGCATAATTTTATTTAATTTAGGATATTGTGTTAAGCGCTCTCATATTATGGGATGCAGCAATCCTAAAAACGATTACATCGAATGCAAACTGTTTAATGATTTTCCATAAGTGTGAGTCACTCTTAAAATGTGTGAATTATATTGTAACCCAAGCAATATAATACTGTATAACATTATCCAATTTACTCAATGTCAAGTAATAACTAATCCCTTCTTACGTCACATGCTGTAACTCCTGATGTATTGCACCGACAAATATCTGAATGATAAACAGAATAACGTTCTAACCAGGAACAATTGTACGCAACAAGCAGGCATCTTTAACAATATACTTTTAACTCTTTGGAGGTTGGAGGAGAAAATGTTTAAAAAATATTTTGCTGATTCATTCCATGGAGAGTGGGGGCGACATTTGTAACGATCTATTAGTAGGTATAGTCATAGCTAGTTACTGAATAAAAAACTTATAAAAAGTGTAATCCCGGCTTTAAAATTCGCGGCAGTGAGTTTTATTTTTTCCATAAGGCTGTGTATTAAATTACTTGTGAGTATATATAGATGAGGCGAGATGATTGTGAATTTTTTTGATGATACTATATGGCTTGTCACTGTTGCTTGCAAAAGTTTATAAACAAAAGACAGCATATTGGTAAATCAGGGTCCTTCAAAAATTATACCTTGTTCCTCAAAGGAGTGAGTTAATAGTCGGAAGCATATTATGTACTACGTAATCATGTATAATAATATTAATAACGATGTCCATCACCCATATAACTGTTTATTTTTATCGTATGTATCGAAATTAGATTTAGAAGAAGTTCATGTATTGATTTCTATTATGTACATTTATTATTGAACACAGAAAAGGGTTGTTAATAAATATTTGTAAGCTATGGTGTGCAATACCAATATAATATTTCGAGTCTGTTGTAACTACTCCTGCGCGATATTTAAGTGTATGAGTTATGTAATAATTATGTTATGAATGATATGTTATTGTGCTCTCAAGGGCGGTTTGTTGTGTTCGATGTACACTATCAGGAGTAGTGTGTACCTTCAGACTCGAAACAATTACGCAAGTTTTCACATAAACTTTTTTTTTTCATGTTATATTAAAACGAAATAATATACGCATTAATATTAATGTTCTTTTATTCAATTGCGTTCTTTTACTTTTAAGAATACCCAAGAGAGTCGTTTGCCCGATGAATATCAGGCGCCACATTCCGAGAATGCCGAATGGCCCAATCTAATTGAACCCATAGACCATGGACATTGGACATGTACCGTTACACGCTCATTCCTCCACAGTGGCGTAGCTAGGCGTGGACGAAGTCTGCCGTCGCCTACAGCCTCGCACTCAAAGGAGCCACGCGAAGCTCCAGATTTACCCCAGTTGACTATAGTAATTTGATCACTTTTACGCTCCAAAAAGAACATCACAAATGTTCGAGGGCCTCGCAAGAAACCGATGTTAACGGTTAAATTAAACGAAATAAAAGGGCATCGCTGATGCGATTTCGCACATCACGGAATCCTACTTACTACTTATATTATAAACGTGAAAGTTTGTGAATATGTGTTTGTTAAGTCGGGGTCTCCTGCACTAGCTTTTTCGTAACAAAACATTAACACTCGCAAAACAACGATTATAGCTGTCACCTGCTCACAAAACAATGGAGCATAGGTAAAAATACATGTTTTGTGTAGGTGTTTTGTGTAATGTTTTAGTGCAGGAGACTCGGCTTTACTCTCACGCAAAAACCACTGGATGGATGGTGATAACACTACAGTTATGTATGTAGATTATACATCAGAACAACACAAGACTATTTTTATTTTTATCCCGGTAATAGATTTTATCCTGGGAAATAAATTTCCACGCGAACGAAATTGCGGGCAACAGCTAGTCCTCGCATATAATAAATACAAGTCTCATACGGCAAAGAGTAGCTAACTTAAATATTGAAGATAGCCGCAAACTGTAGTACCTATAAGCTGTTGACCAAGACGTTAGTCGAATGATATATCTATGATATCGATACTCGATAGCATATGTGGCGCAACGAGCTGCTGTGACATGAACATGAGAGGCCGTGGGTTCGATTCCCGCATCAAAACAAATGTTAGTGTTGCGCACAGATTAGGTCCCTCGTAGTTCCTGATACAATTACAGTTGAACCTAATGTGGGGTCAGGACTTTGTGTGTGACTGTGGGGTCTATAATAAACAAATAATAAATTATATTTTAAATGTGAAAATTATGCTCCGTCTGTCTGTGCTGTTGTCACGACTAAACCACGGAACTGTTTTTATCATGAGATTTTTTTTATTTGAACAGACATTGAGTAGGTATTTTATTTTTATGATCAATCTTTAAATTAAAGGGAAGGAAAGTTTGTATACGAATTTAGTAATCACTGATTCTAAACCAATTTTGATATTTAACCCAAGAATTGTTTTGTGGATGAAAAAGGGGATGATAGTAGGCCCCTGAATCCATTTAGTTATTATCCATTTAGTATGCATATCCTAGAAAACGAGAAAGGGGGATAAGAATAACCGAATTATTTTAAAATCGATTTTTAAATCGTCCCTTAATTACTTCCTTAACCCAGTCAATCTAGTCTTGATTCCTGAAACATAACATAACGCACATAACATAAGCTCACGCCTGTATCCCCGAAGGGGTAGGCAGAGACGCACTAGCCAACAAGTACACCCATATTTCGCCGAGCTAAGTTCTGTCTCAGATGTGATAGAGGGCGAGCCTATCGCCATATCGGGCACAAATTCCAGACTCCGGGCTGATATGGAAGAATCCTATATCACATTGCCTGACCCGGGGATAGAACTTGAGACCTCTGGACAGTAGTCGTACCAAAATACAACCACGCCACTGAGGCAGTCAAGCAATCAATCTAGTCTTGATTCCTGAAACAAAAATAAATAATTATTTTGATGTCAATGAACTAGGTAACTCAAAGATTTACCTAATACGCTCTTATGAAATTAGATGGATATGAAAATTATATTTTATCTTAGGTAGCGACTTTAAAAACAGGCTATGTACTACATTGTACATACCTAACATTATTTAGATATCTACTTGGTCAAAGAAGTTGTGTGATGGGCATATTAGCCCTGCCAAACGATGGCGGATTTTCTGGCTATGTACCTATGTCCTAATAAGTATCTCCTTTTTTATAGCAGAGATTGAGAACCTACTCAGTCTCTGTTATAATGACCACCTGGTCACTCATAATACCAAAAGAATCATATGTGTGTTAAAAGTGGAGGATAGGGATTGGGAATGTGAGGGGGATTTAGGCCACCGAAAATCTTACCTAACGAACGAAACGCAGCAGCCTTATTTACGTCGGTTTTAGTAAGACAGTGGCAGTAACGTGCACAGGAATTCAGATTAGGGGAGACAAAAAAGTTGTTTAATTTTTTTTTCCAATGCTTGCTTCACTAAAACCATAATTCATCATCCCTGTACTGATTTAAAATATAAACTGAGCGCTGCTATTTTGAAAATTGTTTTTGGTGATGATTTAATTATGTAATTAGCAAATTGTCAGACTAGACCGTATATCTTTGTTTATTTGGATTGCATGCCACTGGAGAGTGGTATCAAACTGGTCGAGTCGGCCCATTCGTTCTGTAGACGTGATTGTCTACAGCATGGCTCTTCAACTCTAGTATAATTTTTCAAACGGAGCTGCAACCCGTGCACTATTTTTCGCCTACATTTCTGCATCGATGATGTGTTAGGCTCGAGCTGATTAATGATTACCCAATCTGAAAATCGAATTCGAGCCATCAGGACGATACTATACGATACCTACTAATCCTAGGTAGATGCCGCATATGCATTACAACAACTTACACTAAGAAGGAAGAACTAACTGCTTTGAACTGGTAGAGTCACGTTATAGACAATTACTTCTGGGTATAGCACGAATAGGCCGGCTCAACCTTTTTGATACCATTGTCTCACAGAAAATAGACGTGAAGGTGCAGCTTGCTGTCGCGGTTCGTTCGGCGAGTGAGATTTCCAATGTGATGACCCAATTTCCCCCTCTCTTAATCCCTGTTTCCCTTTTCTTAGGTTGGCAACGCACCCATGTTCTTTTTTGTCTTGGGTGTCTCTAGGCGGTGGCGACCACTTACCATCAAGTGACCCGTCTGCTCGTTTGCCAGTCTCGGCTATAAAAGTGAAATAAGTCCCTACCTAATCACTAGAACGGCCTTATTAAAAATTACACTTTCCTTGAGTGACACATTGAATGTACTTTTTATCCGAGACAAGACTCATGACAGTAGCGGAGTCCCGAGCAACAGATATTTTGCAATAAACCATGCTCATAGTTGATAGCAGATGAGTGCTGCCTCCGCCGGCCTTTACAATGGTCAAAGATGTAATCGCATTTTTACACTCGTATCATAAACCTAAGCAAACTTATTTTGAACCAGGATAAGGTTTATTTTTATTTACCTTGGGCGCTCCTGGGCTGCAGGTAAAGCGATTTGCATAATACCTCCCACAGTGATTTTGTAAATATTTTACGATATGTAAATACAAATTATTTTACTCTTAAAAGACTAAACCGCCACTATGTGTGCGGAATACCTCAAATTATGTATTTGTTTTTGCTCTGCGGACATCAAAGGAACCGCAAATCTTAAAAAATACCTGTTCTCTAAACCTATTTTAAATGCTATACCTAAAGATCAGCGACGCAATTTTTACGTCATGTATTTAGGTTTTGTTAGTAGGTAATCTAAAATTGTATGCACAATATTAACAAAAATTTTAACGCAAGTAACAAAATTATTTACAAAGACAACAATTATATGTTATTAAAATATTGAAATGTTAACTCACGTCTTGCGAACTTAACGACATGTAGATAAAATAAACGGATTCGAGTTTAACTTCTCTGGTTGAATTAATTTATGTCAATGATATTGCCAATACATTACCGACTTTACTGCAACGAAATGTTCTATTATAGTTAGATGAGGTATTCGTCTTTTAGTTACTATGATATTTTACTGTTATTTAATTATTTATTTTAAAGGTCGATGTTTCATTAAACATTTGTTTTATAAGTAGTGCTGCTCTACTTTTAATGGTACTTAACAAATATAATAAAATATTTAACAAATAGCAAAATCGAAGCGAGTCTTGAACGTTCAGTCACGTCATCGGATTATTAACTTAGTTAAAGTAAACTTAGTTGGAAATTAACATTCAAATAGAAACGCAGCGCGCAGTCGGCCCGGCGACACTCATAAAACATGTTTATCTACAGAGAGACGAATAGTTGGCGTAGCGTTATTGATCCTTCCAATAATTATCGAACACGTTTCATGTCACCATGTTTAAGCACATGTTTAAACACAAAAGTGTACGAGTATGGCGGATACACGGTGACACTGGTTGTCTTTAGTTTACGTACGGAATCATAAAGTGGAGGCGAGCATGAAGCAGTAGGTAGAGGCGAGAGCTAACAGAAAACTACAGACAGTGAGAGCAACGATCGGTAACATTCTATTTGAGCGGAAACTTTTCATTTATGGGGATCCGTAGATACCTTTAATAGTTATTATGTATTCCAAAAAATAAGAATCATATTTTTTTTAATAATAACTAGAATATACTTTTTTTTTAATAACCCCCAATAGTACATACTTAGTCCTGACCTCACACTAAGATCGATTTTTGTGTCGTGGGTATCAGGAACTACGAGAGTTTCGGTCTCACAACACCCAGACCCGAAACAAATATCTGTAGGCCATACAAATATTTGTCTCGGTGCAGGGATCGAACCCGCGGCCTCTCGCTTCACAGCCGGCTACTCGCCCGCTGCGCCACGGAGGCTGTCAAATACTTTCTAAATACTTAACCTAAGGAGCTGGTATCATGCAAGAAGTCGATGATTTAATCTAGAAATATTTGCGACATTGGGACTCCTAAAAATCTAAAATTACAATCGCCTAGTTCTACGTTTCGTAATTCAGTATCGACATTTGCCTATGTATGATAAACGAAGTTGCTATTCTTACTCTGAAATGCAGAGAATACGACCGTAGGAATATATAGACAGTAGTATCTATTAGCTAGGTGCTATAATATTTAAAGGTTTAACTAGAATCTACATTATGTAATTAGAAAGTTAGTTAAGTATGTATAGATATTATTTAGTTTGCAGGCCATATAATAAGATTGGTCATAAGTGAATTCCACTGTTCACGACGACCTACAATACCCGAAGAATTATAAGTAATTGGGTTTCAAGAAATCTTACTCACGGTATGAAATACACAGTAGATGCAGTTCCACGGGTCATTTTTTCCACGCATATTTTGTGCACCCTCAGCGCTATGACATATCCTTCTTCAAACGAAGATTAAAAAGTATTTTTAAAGCACTAGGCAGCGGCTTGGCTGTGCCCATTGCATTTCCGAGGTCCATGGACCACGGTATCCACTTTCCATTAGGTAGGCCGACTGCTCATCTGCCTTTAGGCCATAGGCCAATAAAAAAAGCTGCCACTACACGAAGTTTTTCTGTGAGATAATGGTAGCCATTGTAATATTTTCTCAGCCTTATATTACAAGCGTTTGACACTAAAGTCCGCGGAACCCTAGCTTCACACTGTAGTTACACATGTAGTCACATCTGGGAAGTTAAGAATTCAAAATGGAGGTAAGTAAATGTTGATTTTCTATCGAGTCAATTTTCAAACAGCTATCTTTAGCGTTTTGTTAACGCTTTAAATGGCACTAAAATATTTGGTGCAACATGTTTTAAGTTAGATAAACACGCAAATTGAGTACGGATACCTATTTAATAAACGTACTTATGATTTACTTGCAAAGCTTTCTTTGTTATGAACCTAATACTAAATACGCTATGACCACATACTTAATACAATACGTAATAAGTAATACTTAATACAATTTAAATGTCAGATATTTTACAGTCCGTGAAAATCTTTGTGGATATATATAGGTATTATTTTTATGTACTCTATCAAATACTGAAGTAATTACGCAAGTAGGTATAATGTTATGCATATTGGTGATCTAAAATTTGCAGATAGGACTTCAAATGGGCTATATCTACTATGATGAATTCAAATGACCAAATAAATTGCTTTGTTAAAATCAAATAACTGCAATAATGTAATAAATTGTATCAGAGAGAAATGTAGAGCCAGTGTGAGTTTTCTAAGCATATTTGCTTTACTATTAATAAATGCCTGTTAATTGTTAGAAACAATCTCCTACCATTAAGTCTCTAAACTAGATTCAGGTTAAGAACTGCGGAAGACGCATATGGCGGTCATGTCACGGTACTAAATAGCATTTACGCCGAGGTGTTAATTTCAGGAGGTTAGAGTAGCGTGAATTTTATTTATATGAAAAGTTAATTCATGCCCTGCTAGCACGTAGTGTTTAAACGGAGGAGTTAGCACGGGGATCCGAATAAACACTGCGATGGAGTATACGCGTCAACGTGGAGCGCACACGTGTATGAACCATGTATGAACACTGCACGGCGACCGACCGCATCGCGCTGCGTGTATGAAGCCGCGTACCTGCACTAAAACATTACACAAAGCACCAACACAAAACATGATTTCGCTACACATTTTTATTTATGGTCCTTTGTTCAATGAGCAGGTGACAGCGAAAATCATTGTTTTGCGTATGTGTTTTGTTTCGATAAAAAGTAGTGCAGGAGACGCGCCTTTACATGTCTACTATGCAATAATAATACTATGGCTGTGCGGGTATTTTGACACTAAATAATATTTGAATTATACTGTCTCGGAGGCGTACCTAGTTGTATTTCGGTACTACTACCGTCCTGACGTTTCGGGTTCGATCTCCGGGTCCGGCAAAGTGATATTCGTTTTTTTTTCAATCCAGTATCAGCCCGGAGTCTAGAATGTGTGCTCGATATAGCGATAGGCTCTCTCACTATCACATCTGGGATGGAAATAGGCTCGGCGAAATGTGAGTGTTCTAGTTCACTAGTGCGCCTATGCCTACCCTTTCGGGGATATAGGATTGAGCTTATGTTGAAGCTTATGTAAATCAGTAATTAAAACCTGCTTCTAATTCCTATTAACGGTAAATTTTCTATTATTTTATGAACATTTTTTTCAAGTGTCAACAGTCTCCGTGGCGCAGCGGGCGAGCAGTCGGCTGTGAAGCGAGGGGCCGCGGGTTCGATTCCCGCATTGAGACAAATGTTTGTGTGGCCCACAGATATTTGTTTCAAGTCTCGGTGTTGTGAGACCGAAAGTCTCTCATAGTCTCTGATACCCACGATACAGGTTATACCTAGTGTGGGGTCAAGACTAGGTGTGTGACTGTATGGGTGTATTTATTATTATTTATTAAGTTTGCCGTGCCGAGCAGTGTCCGGTCATCAAATGTAAACTATTCTTATATGAAACCAACGGAAACTCTATCGCACTACATATAAGAAGAACCAGCAATACGGGTCCCCATTTCTGGCGTTCGATTACTAAAAAGTCGTTACGTGAATACACCAAAATATTGTCCCGACTTATTACACTTTGACTATAATATTTATAGAGATATAAATAATAATAATATTAGCCCTGTAATATTACTGTCCCACTGCTCAGCACGGACATCATCTACTGATGAGAGGGGTTTGGCTTAAGTCCACCATGCTGGCCTAATAAGGGTTGGTAGACTTCACATACCTCCGAAATTCTTTTGGAGAAATTTTCGTATATGCAGGCTTCCTCACGATCTTTTCCTTCACCGTTATATAATTCTTATATACTTATATAAAACTTTTTTACTTTTAAGCTTAAAATAGCCAAATCTAATAAAAGAAGCAATATTTTTGAAATATGTTTTTTTTATATGAAAAATACATACCGGGATATTCTTTGCTGTAGTTATTTGAATAAAGAATTACGTTATTAACAAATTGCGCAACATATTATTGTATGAAAGTATATATGTAGATTAGATTTTGTTCTGTTTGCTCTTCATTTCTAAAGATTCTGTTTCCTGAGTTGAAACCATTTTAAAAAGAATTATCTATGCAAACAAACGGATAAAGAGAATTTCGGTTCAGTAGTTTCTGAGAAAGGCCGGGGGTATGTTTGAACCACGCAGCGGCGGGGTCAGGTTTTTAGTTCTCGAAATTCATTCTAGACGGTAGGTAGAGTACTATTTGTAGAAAAGCATTATCTAACAATACCTAAGTTCTGTTTGTATAGATAATTGGTAAGTAAGATATATGGAAGGAATGCACTTTAAGGGTTTCTTGTGTTATTTTTACGAACATCCAAGTTGTATTAGAAGAATATTATATAAATACATTTTTGTGATTATAATCATTACGAAGTGACATGATAGGTACCAAAATATAACCAAAGCAGCTTTCAACAACAAGACATAATATAACATAAGCTCACGCCTGTATCCCCGAAGGGGTAGGTAGAAGCGCGCTAGCCAACTAGTACACCCACATTTCGCCAAGCTTAGTTCCGTTCCAGATGTGATAGCGGGCGAGCCTATCGCCGTGTTGGGCACAAATTCCAGACTCCAGGCTGATATGGGAAAATCCAATATCACTTTTCCCGCCCCGGGAATTGAACCCGAGACCTCAGGACGGTAGTCGTACCGAAATACAACCACGCCACCCAGGCAGACAATTATGTAAAACATAGCGTAAAACAATAGAGCAGTTTTAGGTTAGTATCTACTGAGGTTGCGACTTGCGCATCAATATCGGTTGGTGCGTGGAATATTTCCAAGTTTTAACCTACATTCAGAAAACATGAACGCGAGTCACCTCCACTTTCAAGAACTGCAACGTACCTATGCGTGTAAGTATCGACTATAACGGTCACGGAGATGTTTAAAAATGAAACATTTCTGTGGAGAGCATTGAGCTCGGTCGTTGTTTGAAGTTTCCTTTTCCAATTAACACTTGGTCGGCCGGCAGACCGTAACTGGGTGAGGCGGGCTGCGGGCTCGATGCAATGGAATGCTGACTAGGTGTCTACAGCAGTCAGCAGCCCCTCGCTACATCGCCACGTACCGATACTCGGTGACTCGACATACTTCTGTAACACTGCTACTTGCTATTAGACTAATATTGCTTATTAATAAATTCATGGTTTTTAATATAACACTAATTTAATATTATCATAATATTTACTTTCCGTGTTGGTGTACGCCGTAATGTAACTTAAAATTTACTTTAGATAGTAAATAAAAATTTATGACATTTGTTATACTTTAAATAAAATATGTAGAAAGTTCGAGTGACATGCTCGTTTTAAAATATAATGAGTTGCAATTTTACTGTATGTTCGGATGTAGGTGTTTGTATAATCTATTTACTGCCGAGACAAACAAAGATGTTCGTTGACTAAATAAGCTGATGCATGTCTTCAAATAAAAGTTGCTATAATGTTTAAAATATAATAAAATTATATAGGAAATTTTATAATATTGTAGATACAAGTTTTTAAACTTTCTTAAAATAATATTACAGTGCCTACCTAAAACATTTTATTATATACAATTAGATCAACGTAACATTAATAAGCAGCGATAGCTCAGTTGGGAATAGTACGGTTTGCCGAGACAAGTGTCGGAGGTTCGAAACCAACCCCAAAATGGAGCATACGCCTCTGACTTTTCTATGTTAAGTGTGTTTTCATTGTGAAATATCGCTTGCTATAACGGTGAAGGAAAACATCGTGAGGAAACCTGCATACCTGAGAATTTCTCCACAAGAAATTCGAAGGTATGCGAAGTCTACCAACCCGCATCAGGCCAGCGTGGTAGACTAAGGCCTAACCCCTCTCATCAGTAGAGGAGGCCCGTGCCCAGCAGTGGGACAGTAATATTACAGGGCTAATATTATTATATTATTATAACATTAATAAAATGTTGAGTTTGTAATAACTTCTAATATAAAATTTTTAAAAATGTGGTTTTGTTAATATTGGATTTTTTTATATAAGTCGTCTCCTTGGTCTAGTGGCTCCAAATAATGTCTGTAGACCGGGAGGCCGTGGGTTCGATTCCCAAGTCGGGCAAAGAGAATTTTCTAATTTAATTTGCCTGGGACTGGATCCCTCATAGGGGGTTGACGTCAGGCATGTAGCCGGTCGTAAAAACTTAGCCAAATCATTTCTGCAACGTGCTTGAAAAAGTGTGTTACGCCGACTCCACATTAAGGTGGGATAAGGGCAGGTAGAAAGAAAGGATTTTTTTTAAAGTAATATTCATTATTATTGTCCTTAATTTCCATGTAAATGATGATACCATAATTACTTTAAGATTACAAATATAAGATGATTTAAAAAATCAAGGAACTGATTAATTTGAGTTATTTCAACTAACACAATCTTAACTAAAACTAAACATAATACTAATACAGTTGTATTCTGAGTAGCTGCGTCTAACTTGCGCAGGATTGTCCTAACTATACACGAAATGACCCACCAATCAGTTTGTTTGTCAATACATTAGAGGCGGAGTCTTGTATAGTTTGCCCGTTTACACAATGTGAAAGTAAATTCAACTCTACAGTTAAAGATATACAATTCAAAATGATTATTTTTTTAAGTGAAGATGTTGGAAACATTTCATTGGAAATTAAATTCTATGGCTCATGGTTACGAGTGAATATCTGACAGAGCTTTCCGTGGGTGGCGTCTTCGTTATTTTGTGTGAACGTTATTGAAGCGTAGTGTGGTCGAGTTTGCGGTAGTTGCTCACGGAGTTGGCACGCAACCACTGATTTGTGATATGTGACAATAGGTGAATCTAATTTGTATATCATCGGGCTTTTCTATAATTTCAAACATTTCTCACAAACAAGGTTGATAATGTTTCAATGGATCTAATAGTTGTGTTCGTGTTGTGAACTGAGGTGCTTAAAAGTTTACATTTTTAAATGTGCATTAAAGAAAATTAGGAAAACATACAACGGAAATAGGTAAGAAGCGGTCCGAGCAGGAATATTTTTGACAATCGAATTTATACCCAGCTTGCTGCGTACTTGGTTAATATTTCATACAAATGTCTTATCTAGACGCGCATCGAGCTTGATACGAATTCGATTGTCAAAAATATTCCAGCTAGGGCCACAGTTATAAGGTCCTATTATATATTTTTTTGTAATTATTATATACTGTATAATTTAATTAAAGTATTAGGCATCAGAAAAATAGCTTTGCTCGTCACGAGAACCGAACCCAGGACCTCCCGTACCACAGCTCATACATGCTGCCACTATACCAGAGGCGACTACTAGGAAACTCGTGTGTTTTTTAAAAATTGAAACACAAAGGATTTTCAACCGACTTTCAAAAAGGAGAAGGTACTCAAATCGTCTGTATTTTTATGTATGTTACGCGATATCTCCGCCAAATGACCTATTTTCAAAATTCTTTTTGTGTTCGATAGAGCTTATTTTAAGGGTGGTCTCATATAAATTTGGTCACGATCGGATTTGAAGTCGGTCCGTCAAGATTTTAAACTTGTTTATTTTTATCATCTATGGGAGATTTGAATACTAATTAATACTACAAAATACATAGTAACTGCCAAGTGTTATGGCCAAGTTGAAAGGACAGACGAAGGGAGAGTAATGGAACTTAACTTGCGTTGCGAAAATGAGTATTACATTTATGTCTGGTGTTAACCTCTTTTTCTGAAACGAAACCCGCTGCTGGATGCCCCAAAGAGGTTGACGTTAGACAGCCGGACGTAAGGATTAAAGCCGAATCTTTTTTGCAACATCTGTGACGTAGGATAAGAGCAGGTACAAGAAGATTATCACCCGAATGGTCAAACGTTATTCATACTTTAACGGCTTCTTACATTGATTTTCGCCTTACAATTTTAACAGATAAGGCGACCTTAAATGTATGAACATTCGGCCGTATATCTTGTTAGTGTAATACCTCCTAGATATAGCTTTACGAGCTTTATTATCATAGCTGAAGATCTTTTACCATAATACCCAGTACTTCCATTGACTACAATGTATGGCTCCAAGAGAGGTAATCAGAAGAAGTATGCACCATTAATTTTGCACCAACCAAAGATGTGAGTTTATGCATATATACGTAATTTGTTACACCCAATCACACATGTATTTGTTTGGTGATATGATATTCATGTATTCGTAATTAGTACTACTGCTTATTATAAAAACTCTGGTCATAAAATATAGTTATAACTCCGTGTCTGTGGTTACAACTTAAGGGTTATCACATTTTTCCATATTTACTGAAAGAAATGATGCTTAATACTCAAATGGCAAGACTACGTCTATGTGTAAGAAAACATTTTCAAAGATTAAAGTCTATAAATAGGATCGTAAAACAACAATAATATCAAATCATGACATAATTGTTTGTAACTGATTTGAACAATAAACTACCTCTGTATTAATATTACAAAGTAACGCATTATTATTCTAATTACTTCATTGAACACATAAAAGTTATATGGTTATAGGTACGATGCTAGAGGACATTAACTCAGTATTGCCAACAAATATAGGTAGATATTATTATAAATAATTATATATACTTAAAAAATAATAATAATAATATTATCCCTGTAATATTACTGTCCCACAGCTGGGCACGGGCCTCCTCTACCAATGTGAGGGGTTAGGCCTTAGTCTATCACGCTGGCCTAATATAATAATAATATATAATTTATATACTTACTTATTATTAATTATAGTACTTGTCTTGCGCTCCCGTCTCTTGCTTCGTTA
Source organism: Clanis bilineata (assembly GCA_036417725.1). Taxonomy (NCBI): domain Eukaryota; kingdom Metazoa; phylum Arthropoda; class Insecta; order Lepidoptera; family Sphingidae; genus Clanis; species Clanis bilineata. The sequence continues at coordinate 9,300,616 of CM071158.1, forward strand.
CATAGATACGTTGTTCTATTTTGTTTTTTAATAAAATGTAATTATTAACGCCGAAATAAGTGATTTGACTTCATTGCTGTCAGTTTTACAAATCCATTTCACACCCAACAACACAGAATTTGATAAAAACTTTTTTTAGTGGTTACGTACATCATATCATTGATATTGTTGGATTCCATTCTCAAACATTTTGCCTTCTAAAAATATATATATTAAACTTTATGTCATTATCATCATCATCGGCCATAAGATGTCCACTAGCGAACATAGCCCCCACTACATATATATTTTATATACTTATACGTAAAATAATTACAATAAAAATATGGGCGAATGTAGATACTAAACTATGTTACAATGGTGGTCATGATTCAATAACTGTGAATAAAATATAGAATTCTAGAAATGTATATCTTAGGGGTTGTACTTAAAGATCTAAAACTTCGTAAAATGCAATAAAAAATCTGTCATAGAATTGTAATTATAAGTGTATGTGTATTGTGCCGTGTGCGCGATGCAGTAATTGTATAGGTAGATGTAGAAGTTGTACGCGGCATATTGTACCTACAAGCACAAAGCTTTGGTTGAGCGCAGAAGCTCCAAGCGACGCGAGTGCGATGCGAGTAGCGACGGCATGGCATGGCACAGCGCGACGCGGCGTGCGGCGCGGTTGTGTCCACGCAGGTTCCGTCATCGGCTCGGACGCCTATCGGCGCGTCCGGCTCGCCACAAAGCCCTACAATAAATTTTTACAGCACACATAAAACCCTGACTTTTTAACCCGAGTTATTTGAATTAATATCAATTCGGAGTTCCTCAATGGGCTTTACTCGTCAAACTTTAAAGTTTTATGACAAGCACAGAATTGAGGAATAAAATTTAATTGAAATGTAGCCTCAAAAAAGTTTGATTGTGGTTATCAGCTTCCGAATTTGAATATTTACACTGAACGCGTATTAAAGAAAATAAAATCGACACCAATTTGATGGTGTGTGTCGTGAGGACTAATTGTAACCTTACATACGTTTTATTATCACGTCAAAATGGGTTTGCTACTATTATCATTATTAGAACATTTTATACATTATTTACACGTGTAAACGTTTACATGCAGGTTCTTGTATATTGATAGTAAATAAACGCGTATCGGTTAATACTATGGGAAATCGCAAATATCATAGCAATGTGCCAGTGGTAGGCTGTATCTAAAGTAAATAAATTTTATTGATATTGTAAAAAAACGTGGAAAAGAAGACCATCAAATACCATTAAATCTAATTTATCGTATCAATATTTCTAATTTTATTACCATCGCTCGTATGTTTGTGTTTTGCATATTTTGTTTTGGGTTTTGAAATACTCAATAGCCATCTGTCGAAGCTCATAATTATTATGCCTTGTTTTTTCTAAAATTTCATATTTAGATATTGATTCGTGGCTAAAATAGGTCATATCATCTGTATGTGTATAGACACATTGCAATGCAATGTACAATGTTTGATTAGAATTATTATTTATTAGGAATAGTAGTACCCAAGGAGATGAGACAATGTCGACTGTCGACGTAGATTGTCTTTAATGCTTCTTCAAGGCGATTGAATATTGTGTAAACAATTGACAAATAACAGAAAAATATATTTTTATTTGTACCTAAGGTCAAATCGTATTGATAATGTGTTGCTGTTGTTTGATTTTAGTCTATTGTTTGATTAACATATCAAGGCTGGTGGTTGTATACATGCCAAGTGATAATGAAAATTCAAGTTTGAAACGGCGATGACGCAAGACCATTAAAAATACTTGAATTTTCGGCATCGTTCCATTTGCACAGCCTTCTCGGCCTTCGTTACGCAGCCATTCCGCAAACTTCGAAATTGGAAAAGACAACACGGGCCGTATTGTTTCAATGGTTTCAATATCGGTTTGGTCGGTCTTGCATTTGATAATTAGCACCTCTCGGCTCGCTGCTCACATCGACGTTGTTGTGCGCAGATGACGCGCCGCGCCGCGCCGCCCTGCGCCGCCCCGCGCCCGCGAGGTGCCTTCTCGGGACAATTGCGCCTCCAACTCGATATTGCCGCACACATAACGTTTCTATTTATCGAAGCGATTGCCATAAACCTCCAATCACCGGGCCGAGGTTCCTTTCGAAACAGCTCTCAGAGCCACTCGTTGTTATCTTTGATATTTTATAGAGATCAGTAAAACGCCGGCACTGCAAAGCGATTTATCAACATTCCGATGCGATTGATGCGTCGCTTCGGAATTGACGTTAGTGCCATGTGATGCATTTGATAAAAAATGTTATCGCTCACAATTAAAAGACCATAATGAATTATCCACATTGTTCTGTACGCATTAAATATTTTGTATCGAGTATCCTCGATACAGAGTAAGATCCGAAACTGAGGCCATCACTCGCACATCATATTTAACCTCGCCATTAAAAAGGAAATGTTAGCAATTCATCTATACGACTTAAGTTTAATATTTATACCTCATGCAGTCGTAAAACGATGAATAATGACGCTGCAGACGAGTGGGCTAGCGCTGTAATTACTGGACCTTTATACATACATGTTGCTTGCTTTCTTGTTATTTAATACTTAAATGTTGTACGAATACGATAGGCACCTTCATAGTTTCTCCGAGCCGGACATAAAACCAAATTACGAGCACTGAACTATAGTTGTGAGTTCATGGCGGAGGATTCAATAAAGCGTCGGCGTGCCGTCTTTATTCGTAAACATGATTCATAAATCATAACAATTTGAAAAAGAAACAATCCTCTGAAGAATAAACAGCATATTCTGTTTAACTATGTAGCAAAAAATGACACGAACGTACTGAGAAACAATATACCTAGGAGTTTGGTACAATAAATAGATAGAGCTATTTGATGCATGTTTTACCTGTCCACCGCTACACCTATTAAAGTTTAGTCGGTGTTTGCAGTATAAAACTTAGATACTTATCATTTATGTGTAGTATTATTTTTGAGTTGTAGAGCCACGCTGTAGACAGTTACGTTTACAGCACGAATGGGTCGGCTCGAACGGTTTGATTGGTATCAACTGACTCACAGAAAACCGATGTAAAGTGGCAGCTAGCTGTCACGTTTCGATCGGTAAGTGACATTTCCGGTGGCTCAATTACCCTCCCTCCTTTCCCAATCCCTTTTCCCTCCCCTTCATTTACTTGCTTTTAGGTGGGCAACACACCGATGATTCTTTTTGGGTCTTAACTCTTGTGTATCTATGGGCGTGGAGATCACTTAGGTACCATTAGGTGACCCATCTGTTTGTTTGCCAGTCTCTGTTATATAAAAAAAGATAACTTACCATTAGGTGACCCATCTGCGCGTTTTCCAGTATCTGCAATAAAAAAATATAATAATATTAAATATTAATGAAGATTTAAAACTAGTCGTAACTAAAGAATCTGCTTAATTTTAGAGATTACATGGCTTTTTGTGTGTGTTGGTTATTTATGTACAAAAGTTGCTAAGTACCTGTGACGTATAAGTAAATATACGTCAATATGAGGTGTATGTATCTCTTAATATAAACTACTTACCTCATGTTGGAACGCAAATTGATTCTAATTTAAATAATATAAATACAGCACGGTAGCCGGTTGTAAGAAATAAAGCCGAGGATTCTGTATCATGCTTGAGAAGATGTCCTAGCCCACATTAAGGTGGGATGCGGGCAGGTAGAAAGAAAGAAAGAAATACAATATTAACAGCTTTTTAAAAACGAAATCTAGTGGAATGGTCCCCTTGACTTTTAATTCTAGTGCGCATCGCTTAATAAAGAATCAATAAACAGATCTCTTCTGATCGTTAGTAAAAGCTATGTTTTTTGGATCTGATATACCTCTAAAATAATTGAGAGTAATTTTTTTTCTACATGACCTTATCCCACTAGTGTGGGGTCGGCGCAATACACATTTTTCAAACATGTTGCAAAAAGGATTTGGCTTAGTTTTTACGACGTCACGTGACGTTAACTCCCTCTGAGGGATTCAGTCCCGGACAAATTAAATTAGAAAATTTGCTTTGCCCAACCTGAGAATCGAATCCAGGACCTCCCGATCGACAACCCATATATGCTGCCACTAGACTAAGGAGGAGAGTAATAATTTGAAAAAAATATAGGGAATAGGATACTTTCATAATTTAAGAATTGAATCCTGTCTGAGCATGAAATATAGAACAATAGACGCGGAACACTTTTCCCATGGGGGAATAATTTTCATGTGATAGAACCATGATAGAACACAAAAATAAGATAAAATAATAAAATATGTTATTGTACTGATTTCTTAAGTTTACGCGAATGTTATTCATTGGAATAAAACTATTTTTACGGATTCTATCACGATTTGGTTTTAATTTTTATGCCCGTCGTTTCGAAAGGTTTGCAAATATAAATTTGTATAATTTTAAAATGAAGGAAGATCCCCGAAGGCTGCAAAGCTTTCGAAACGTCGGGCATAAAAATTAAAACCAAATCGTGATAGAATCCGTAAAAATAGTTTGATTCCAATGTGTTATTGGTTTAGTCGTGTCTCTACTCTAGCGATCAAAGTTTATCACTCATACTCATGGTATAGCGTTCTATTAGTGAAACTAATAGCAGCTTCAGTATTATGTAGCTCCAGAGAAAAAATCGAGGCATGACTTGATAGTTGGTTGAGACGGGTATGGGGGTATTCCTGTATCTGCATCGGTCATCCGTCTGTCTTGTCGCAAGCCCCTCGATTTGCTTCTTCCCTCTTCGAACTCGGAGTGTGAAGAAGCATAAATAGGCCGGCATGATTCTGATGACCACTGATAAACCCATTGTTTGACAGTGGTCGCTAGTTTTTTTGGACTGCACTACGCTTACCATCAGGTGCAATGTGATCACTTTGCTGTGTCTGGATAAAAAAAAAACAAATACGTGAAAAATAATGAAATTTTTGTCTTTGTAATATTCTTATAAATAGTGTAGGTAAAATGCAATATACACAAAATACGTACAGGAGATCATTTTAAACGAATCATAGTGGTCACATTTCATCCATACACTGTTGAGCACGCGTTGAAATCTTTCACAGGGGGAGAATCACGATCACTGTTAGAAGAGATTATTTTACGTGTTTCTCGATTTTTTTTTATTTTACACTGATACTTAAAACATGGACACATTAAATATAAATAAACGAATTATTGTATATTAGCAACTAAGGACATTAAGTCTATTGTTCATGTCACAAAGTTGGAATGGGTCTACGTTAAAAATGTGAAAATATGATTGATATCTATATTTTATAATTTAAACTAATTAATACTTTAGAAGTAGGTTATTGTATATTTATAAATCACTCATACAATATCAAAAATATTATTTCGGCAACGTATAAAGCTCCGATTGGTGTTTTCTTTTTACATGTATTTGTAACTGCATCAGAATTCTTCCTAGCGTAATCATTATATTATTATAACCAGGAAATAGTAACAATGTAACACGTAGGTACTACATCGTTATTTGATTTTGACGGTGCTTTAGCAGCATGGAATTATTTATCCGGCAAACCAAATCTTCCTTTCTTTCTAAGTTTCCTTAAGCCACCACAATGTGGAATCGCCGTAACACAACATTCCAAGCATGTTGCAAAATGGATTCGGCTTGGTCTTTACGACCAGCGGCCTGCCTGACGTTAACCCATCTTTGGGGGAGTCAGTCAAAATCGTGTCAGAAAAACACCAACCCGACTTGGGAATCGAACCGAGGACTTACCTATTTAAGGTCCATATACGCTGCCAAAAGACCAAGGAACTAGCATAACTTACATTTTTTTAAACTGTACAAAAATCGTGTATAGGCTATAGATGCAACGTTTCCTTACTCATTCGATATGTGTATGAGGAATTCCGTTTATTTTTAATGAGTCAACGGCGCGAAGATATGTATATTCATAAAAAAAATTTTAGAGGTCACCGAGTATATGCAGTATATATAGGTACCGAGCGTATAGGCAGTATGGTGAATACCATACCACCACAATACACTTTTATGAGTTGTAGAGTCACAGCGCGACGAACTCTACAACTTACATCTCACAATTTTGGCTTCTATGTATTGGCTTGACCAGCCCGCCTAGCATGCGCGCCACGAGAACATTTTGTCTACGCTTTTTGTCCTGTTATAACCGGTTTTCTCTATTTGTCTACGGACACTAACATACGTCCTCGTTTATTTTCGTACAATATTGTAGACAACACGTCGACAACATCTCGACTGTCGATTATCGGGATATCTCGCGGCGCGCATGCTAGGCGGGCAGGATATTACCACTGTCTCAACACTCACTTAAGCCGCGTCTTCTGCACTAAAACATTACACGAAACACCTACACAAAACATGTATTTTTTATCAATGGTCGATTGTTCTACGAGCAGGTGACCGCTAAAATCGTTGTTTTGCGTATGTGTTTTGTGTAATGTTTCGAGAAAATCTAGTCCAGGAGACGCGGCTTTAACAACATACGTTAAATGGAGATCACTGTTATGTCTCATAGTGAGTGAGGAGTCTCATTAGGAATATCGACACAAGTCTTCTTAGTTTACTTAAACATCAGTTACGCGCCTACGATATTTAGGTATTGTTGAAGTGCATTATTAGTGGAGACCACATGAAATAAAAACTTACTGCCTCTTCATCACTACCGCTAAGCGCCTTTATATTAGGTATATTGAATTATGTTATTTTCAATCAATTTGAAAAAGAGAGATGGTATTCGACTTGTATCACTAAAGAAAATTTTTATATTTGCATTTTTCTCAAAATTAGTAAATCAATTTATTTATTTAGAGCACAAGTATAAATACTATCGAAGCCACGATTTCAAACTATAAAAATATATCAATGTTTAAGTTCGACAATATTTTGAGTATTTATAAATTCTTGACGCGTTATGACATAGTGCCTCATTTAGGTGGTGTTTAATGCATATAAGAATTCAGACGCAACGACGACGTTGCACTGTGAAAAAATGTTAAGCTACAACTTTGTTATATTTCGCGTAAGTTGGTCGAAAAGCTCCAACTAAACGGAGTGAAAGAAATATGATAATGATCATTAGTAATACTCATAATAATACATAGTCTGCAATTTTTTTTTATTATTTTGTTTATTTTATTAGTTTTTAAGGGAAACATACAAACAATATCTTAATGTAATTTAAATCACTAAATGTAACACATGAGCCAGCAAAGTTCCCACAAATAATGAGCTCCAAGTACCTACATAAAAATTCAAATAATGCATTTTTGATAGACAAAAAAAAGAGTCTAATAGGTAAATAAGTGAGTAACAAATAGGTATGTAATACACAATACTTTATACATTACAAATTAGTAACCACACTCATCGATACAGAGTACGAAGTGCCTGAGCCGGTCGTAAAGAGCTCAATACGGATACAATTTAAGCGCAAAAGACGCGACAATCAAGCACCAGTCACAACATATTTTGCCATTCTTTTATTCGTCTAAAAACTTATACATGATGTGATATAAATTTTGGAAATACGATAAGACATGGTGGCTCATTTATACGTAGTCCTCTGGTTGCTAATCGGATTCCGATGTGTGCGGCACAGACGGGAGCTTTAGTAACGTAATAGACAAGTGAAAATAATTCATTGTACGTACAAATTAACGTAGAACTCATAATAAGGGATAACAAAAATGACTCCAAACTGATTTTATTAATAAAATCACAAAATAAATCTTAAATTGACAAAAATGTACCGTGTCAGAAGGAGTGTTGGGACGTTGAACCAACGTAGCCGGCGTTAATGGGTACAATAAACAGTGAACGAGAAGATCGTGTCCGAGCCCAACTTACAATAAAATATCCGGCTTATTTGCCATAGCCATTGGATTTCGTGATTCTTTCCGTTTGTAAAGTACACACGTTTCGTAACGACTTAGAATAACCACGCATTTACATATTTAAAAATAAGTATTAATTTATAATAACCTAGAATTGGGGTAATCGCGATGTTGGGTTTGGTCATAATAGGAAACTCCGCGAGAACATCAATGATTAAATAGTGTATAATAAATCATGTTGTCCAAATATATGTACCTATATCCTATACGATATTTTATTATTTATTTGATCATTAACAGGTTTAACAACTAGATTTTTTTAATCCGTCATGTTTATTACTTTTTTATTTCGATGGAAACTAAAATAGCGTTACATAGAAGATTATTTAAAGATGAGTCAATGTATGGAGAATCGTAACATTATATTTTCAACTTACTCAGAAGTGTGGAGTTCTTGAATCGGTATACAATGTTTTTTTTAGCTAGCGAAGCTGAAAAATCGTCTTAGGAAACATTTGCTTTTTTTTGTGAAAATAATTTTGGCGTACCTACTCAAATTTTTGGTCACGAGTGAGTTGTCTCTGAAACCAACAATTTGTATTATTCTGATCAACTCAGTTTCATGTCAGGATCATTTCATTGTATCGGAGAAAAAAGCAAACGTAAGCACTCGGGGACTGCCGCGGTAAAGCTATTGCATAGCATCCAAAATCAATACACCTATATATTTTCTCACAAACAGCTGATTACGTATTCGTCCGATTTCGGAGCAGCTCGTCTCGATTCGTGCGAGCTTCGTAGAGTCGTACCATGAAGTAAATATAAAGAAGAGGTGCCCTAACGCCGAAACTCTAAGCAGGCATGAGTCACCAGATTGCGGGGTGAAGAGGGGGATTACACATGCGCAGTAACGCCGATACAACCAATGCCACCTAGAGGCGAGTTGCTGAACTAAAGAGACAAGCGTGATATTTCAAAAAAGTCATTAAAAGTTCTGCTATTCATCGACAGATGGCAAAACTAAAAAGTATCACCGCTGTGCTGTGGTCGGGTGTTAGGTTATTTTCGTTACGGAATTTCTGGATTTGGTCTCCACGCTCAGCTCCGCGATAGAATCTATGCAATAGTTTAAAAATTTTAATTTTCATTTTATTTTTAATTTTCAGTTACCTCAGTTTATCATATTTGGTGATGTTAACAAATTAACTGGACTGGACTGCCTCGGTGGCGTGGTGGTATTTCGGTACGACTACGGTTCTGAGGTCTCGGGTTCGATCTCCGGGTCGGGCAAAGTGATATTGGATTTTTCCATATCAGCCCGGAGTCTGGAATTTGTGCCCGATATGACGATAGGCTCGCCCCCTATCACATCTGGGACGGAACTAAGCTCGGCGAAATGTGGGTGTTCTAGTTCGCTAGTGCACCTCTGCCTACCCCTTCGGGGATACAGGCGTGAGCTTATGCTTACAAGTTAAGTCGTAGATTAATATTAAAGCCACGTCTCCTGCATTAAAATATTCCAAAAAACACCGACACAAAACATGGTTTCGCTACACATTTTTATCTATGGTCCATTGTTCTATGAGCAGGAGACAGCTAAAATAATTATTTTGTGTATGTGTTTCTGTATTTTGTTTCGAGAAAAACAGGTGCAGGACATGCGCCTTGACATTTGAACGCAGAAAGCTGAGAGTATTTGATATCACTTATAACTCGGTCTTGAGAGACAAACAACAAAGTATTTATATTATTCCAGTCCATATCTCGAAAGGAATATGTGTGGTTATAAAAACACATAATATGAAAATATTTAAGCTTTGAAGGAATAATATGGAAATGTCACATCAGACAGGTGTAAAATAGCTGGTATTGGATTCGTATCCGTCCGGATGGCGACCACTGTACACATGGTGCTAAAACCTGTGACCCATGTGACCCACACTGCGTGTGTGGTTCGCGTTCCAGGATTAGCCAGTGTACTTCCAGATCTCTCGAGGGGCTTGCGGCATGACTTGATGGTTAGTTGAGTCGGGTATGGAGGTATCCCTGTGTCTGCATCGGTCATCCTCTTGTTTTGTCGCAAGCCCCTCAATTTGCTTCTATCCTCTTCGGATTTGGAGTGTGAAGAAGCGTAAATAGACCGGCATGATTCTGATGATCATTGATAAACCCATTGTTTGTCGGAGTTCGCTAGTTTTTTTTGGACTTCACTACGCTTACCACCAGGTGCGGTGTAGTCATTTTGACGTGCTCGGATAAAATAAATATTATAATTACAATTAATAATCTTATAGTCTTCGTAGTGGCAGTAAATATAGTCTGTGGATCGGGAGATCTTGGGCTAAAATTTCAGGTCGGGCAGCGCATTTTTCTAACGTAGTTTGCCCCGGACTGGCTCCCCCAGAAAGTATTGTCTGTAGGCAGGCAGCCGGTCGTAAACTAAGCCGAATCATTTCTGTAAGATACTTGAAAAGTTTGTTGCAGCGATCCCACTTTAGAGTAGGGCAGGTGGAAGAGAGGAATAAATAATAATAAATAAAATTCCGTTTCAAATATTTTACTACTTTATTGGACCAGTTATTTTTCGCATATTTTTACGAGTAACCAAATAATCTAAACAGCCTGTCTATCATAAATATTACCATGTCCGTATTTTTATGACATTTGAGGCAAGTTTTATGCATGATATCTAAGGTTGCAAGTTCTTCCGGTGTAAACTAAAATAATGTTATTCATTGTGGGGCCACGCAGATTTATTATACACCGATCAATTGTATAGTCAATACTAGACATTGATGAACTTAAGAGATCCATGTGATGAGTGTGAAACATTGGAAATATATATTTTGTATAGAAAATATGCACAAAATAAATAAAACTAGTATTTTTGTAACAAAGAAATTTTTCTTTGAATTAAAACTATTTTTACGGATTCTGTCACGATTTGGTTTTAATTTTTATTTCATTTTGCAAGGCCTCCGAAACATCGGGAATAAAAATTAAAACCAAATCGTGATAAAATCCGTAAAAATAGTTTTATTTCAATTCGCATTCGCGTGAAACTTAAGAATTCAATAAATTTTTCTTGGTTTAAAAACCTTCGCCACGCGCCCACACCAACTCAATCTAACTTGCTAGATTAGATCACATCAAAAATAGTATCCTTATAGAATAATTTTCATGTCTGTCTGTGTGTCCACGTTGATCCTCAGCAGAAAGGACACGTAATAACCAATACAGAATTTTATTTGTGATTTTTAACAATCAACAAATAAAAATGTTGGTGTTCTAGTTCGCCAGGGTGCCTCTGCCTACCCCGTCGAGGATATAGGCGTGAGCTTATGTATAAAATACGTGAAACAAATAAAAAAATGATAAATAATTACTTTCAAAATTGAATATATGCGTTATAGGGCCTCTATTTTTTGCAGAAAAATCTAAATGAAAATGGTAAGAATTTCTAAGTTATGACAGAAAACGGAACACATTTCACGCGATTTCCACTCGTTCCTAACGGTGTTTTGTTATAGACTTCAAAAAAGGAGAAGGTCCTCAATTTGTCTGTATGTATTTTTTTATGTATGTTACTCGATATCTTCCCCAAATGTAGACCAATTTTCAAGATTCTTTTTGTGTTCGATAGAGCTTATTTCAAGGGTAGTCCTATATAAATTTGGTCACGATCGGATGAGTTTTGAAGTCGGTCCGTTCAGTTTTTAAACTTGTATAACTACACTAAACTTCCCTACATTAGGTATTATATCATAGGTTATTAATACAGAATGGCAGCGTCGCACATCCTGAGCGCAGTGGAGCCGACGGTCGGCGGCGCGGGCTCGCGGAGCGGTCGCGAGCGCGAAGTCACCGTCGCTCTCGACGACAGGGAGCTGTGGGTGCGCTTCCAGACCCTCACCAACGAGATGATTGTCACCAAAAATGGACGGTGAGTTATTCATAGTTACCTACTATCAATATTACTTACACTCTCTGTAATGAGCCTGTAATCCGCTATGAAACAAGAGGGCACGGGTGCGCTACCAAAACATAAATGACAGTCCATTATCCAGAAGAATTAATTTCGGTCATAGTTTAAAGCATACATATAATAAACAGTGATTAGAATTATGATTAAGGATTTTAAGTAGTACGTTTTCATGATGTAATAAAATATTCAGAAAAGCGGAGCCGCGGACAAAACCTAGTAAATAAAATAAATTATTACTCTTTTACACTATAGTCGCCTCCTTGGTCTAGTGGCAGCATGTATGGGCTGAGGACCGGGAAGTCCTGGGTTCGACTCTCAGGTCGGGCAAAGGAAGTTTTCTAATTTAATTTGCCCGGGACAGGATCCCTCATAGTGGGTTGACGTCAGGCAGGCGGGCGGTCGTAAAAACTAAGCCAAATCCTCTTTGCAACATGCTTGAAAAAGTGTGTTGCGCCGAGCCCACATTAAGGTGAGATAAGGGCAGGTAGAAAGAAAAAGACTCTTTTACACTATAGACACACTTCTTCATAAAAATTGCAAAATTGTGTCTTAAGTCTTGGCTATTCAAATGTAATGAGAGCTGTGAGAGTTATTGACTTGCAATATAATATTATTATAATATTATTATAATATATACATATATTAAGACACAATTTTGCAATTTTTACTGTGAGCCATCATACATTATCACCCTAAATAAGGCACTGATTGTGTGTTCGCTCACATACCGCCCGCTCGACTTAAGCGCATGCAAGTCCTGCAAAACGTCTTTTTAAGACGAGCGCTTAACGCTCCGTGGTACGTCCGTAATCACGACCTCCACGTGGACACCAACTTGCCGACTATCAGGCACTTTATGCAGATGGCTAGCAGACGCTACTTCGATCGGGCGGTACACCACCCAAACACGCTTGTCCGTCAAGCGTCAATATATACTCCAATCGACCGTGCGAAATGGAGACGTCTTAGATCCGTTTTGCCAGACCCTGATGACGCCATAACTCTGGCTATCCAAGCAGCTGTAGGGCCAAAAAAAAAAGAGAATAGAAGTCATCTATAATACGGGGATAACGAATGTGAAATACGAATTCGACCAAAAATTCAACAAGGATATTGTAGAGCATAGTCTTACGTAGAAATTCTACTGTTTCTAAAATATTTAAGCACTACTTCATATTCGGTGTTATTCGTATCACAGGTTAAATATCAGTGATTCGTATTATCTTAACGTGACTAACACTGCGGGTATCATATAAGCTATCCTCAATAGACTGGGGAAGATGCAAAACATCCAAATCACCACTGGGGCTAATATTTCCTGCACCAAAAATACTAAATATCTCAACCTCAACTTCTCGGTGTCTAAGAAATGGTTCCTGTTTCTCAAGGCGAGAACCGTTTTGGCATTTGTGGACCCTATATATAACGAAGCCGTATAGACTTCTAGAGGATTGTATGCGTTAAATACATGGAATATTATAGAAACAAGAAATGGACCTACGGGTAATAGGCATATATTCGCGAATTTTTCGTTTTCGATGTTTCTATAGAAAATGCCTCTCTATTATTTAAATATTACATAAATCAATATATACAATCACAAGATATACAACAATTACAAATAACATGAAACAAACTCGAGGTAGAGATAATTTGGAGTCGGCGATAGATAGACATGCTAGGGATAGATAGACAAAGATATTATAATAAGAAACATCATATCGGAAGAAAATACGTCACAGTTATACGTCGTCATAGAAAATGGATCATATGGATACGTTTTCAGTTGAGTATTTTCTCCCGTTTGCGTTGGTTTAATAACAGAATTTTGCAGTCAGTGTACAAAATACAATCCTCTTAAATTATATTATTAAGCTAAGTTGTATACATAGGTCATTGGTCATCACTCTTTATTCAATAACTGCCATTGAACATTAATTTTGTTTAAGTGAACACTGTTTTATGACTAAGATGAACTTTACTCGATTTTAAGCATTATAAATTATCTTAGCTCTTATACTGCGGTCATTATTTAGTGATGTTTAGGTATATTACTTGGCATATAGGAAAATACATGGGTACTATTAAATATTTGACTATTATGTCTTCACGTTCAAAACGTACTCTACATACTTATGTATATTCAAAGTAATAAAGCAAGTGAAAGTTAGATACGCAAACAATTGGGTTAAGTGATGATACGTAGCTTGTAGCTATGGATTGATTAAGGGTGCGTTGTGTACTTTCGTAATAAAAAAGGAGATTTGTCTGTTAATTTAGTGGCTATGTGCCGCAACCATCGATATATTATATACATAAATGCACAATTTTATTAACGCTCGGAAAATGGGACGGCAAAGGAGTGTTTCTTTGGCTTAAGCACTCCTTTTCCCTACAGTCGAATGCCGATAGAATTATATTTAAGAAAAAATGTAATTAAAAAGAAATTTTATTATTTCGTTTAAAAGGCTACTTTATAACACGTGCATAGGGTTATATTTTGTGTTGATTTAATTAGAACTTGTGATCTTTTTCTTTGTTTTATTCTTAAGACCACTTTTTAGAAGGATATTTGCAAAGAACAGTGCATCTAAGGTATATTATATTGATGGCCGCAACGTTAAACCAGCGATTTTATGTTTGATTTTTATCAAAAGAACGTAAAGGCAATTTGGGTTTTGAACATATTTCAATTAAGTATATACGTACAATCAATTACATTTGAACGTAGGCTTTACATGATATAAGTACGCTGTAGAACGTCACTAAAATCTTTTATTGCTCCCAACAATGTTAGCCGAGATAATCAATTTGGTTAAATGACTTGACTCACTCACAACTTAACAAAGATATTGAGATATTAATTTTAAACGCCTAAGTATTAAGTTTACATTGCAACCAATTTATGTTGATGCCATATAAGTTTGTATATATTCCGAGTAATTGATTTTTCCAAACAGAACCACACGAAACTACTAGATCTAGGAGATATAATATTGGCAGATTTTTTCTACAATGATGTAGACAGGTCTTTCTTTCTATTATGTATGCAAAATTTCATTCATATATCATGGGCAACAAAAAAGTCACAGTTTTTTAAGACGCTACGCATGATTATGTCCCATAGTGGGTCAGCGTAACACACCATTTCAAGCATGTTGCAGCAAGGATTCGACTCAGTTTTTACGACTTACTGCCTGGCTGACGTCAACTACTATCTGGGGATCAAGTCCCGGGCATATAGCGTTAGAAAACACACACCGCCCGACCAGGGTATCGAACTCAGGACATCCCGGCTCACAGCGCATATACGCTGCCGCTAGATCAAGAAGGCAACACAATGATGTAGAGTGTATACATTTGTGTACTTAACGAAAAGGGTTTTTTGTTGTGAAGTATGTATTTCGACGTTTTTGAATGAAATCAGGATGTAGGAGCTTGAACCGACGTTTTTTTTGGGAAAACAACATTTATCCTAACAAAGCTTTCGCAAGGCTATCCGCAACCAGCAGGTCGATTCTCTAAGGTTTCATGTGAAAAAAACGCTGCGGCATCGTTGCGGCAACGATATTTTCATTTTTGTATTCAGCAAGGTACAAAGCGCACGCACTAGCGCTATGTGTGATGACGGCGCTTATGCGAACTAGCTCTCTCGAGCGAGGCGTTTGACATAAATGTATAGAAAATGGTATTCTCTAAGACCCAACAACGTTGAACGCTCCGTCGATCTCAACGATGTGTGCTACGGGAGCACGTCGTCGATCGCAACGTTGTGGCGTTTCTTAGAGAATCGACTTGCAGAACTCTTTATGATGGCATACTAACTTAGTGACTTGATACATTGTTAACAGTGTAAGATGATCAGACGAATTACAAACATACGAGTACTTATGTACCTACACGGACATATTCGCAGTGCTAACCGTTTGCTGCCCGTCGGCTAGTTTTCAGCTATTAGCGCGGTAGGTCTTACTCATTAACGTAGGGCAGCTAAATGGTGCCGCCCGGTGCTCGATCAGCCACGACAGTGCTCCGCGGTCCGTCTTTGGCCAACTAAACTGTCTTGTTACCATATCTATAAATAAAATTGACTTTTCATGAACAATACATTCTCATTACGAATTTCGTAAAAATCTGTTTAAATTTTTCCACAATAACGTTAGTCTATATTCCATTCCATCCGTACGAAAAACATTTTCCAAAAAGGGTTTAGGTTAATGACAATATTATATGCCAATATTATAAAAGGCCGATTTTTCAATAGCCAGACAACTTTTAGTATAGGAATAAGTTTGTTGCTTTGATAGATGGTACATCCGACAAAATAATTCTCCAGATAAAATGTATCTATGGAAAATTAACATTTAGTAAAATTCTGTAGTTAAGAAAAATAGGGTGATAAAATATGACACTAAAGAAAAACAGAATAAAAAATGCAAATGAAAGAGATACAGTGGGTTCCGGTAAAAAATTCACTAAATTTTTATTGCCAATTATAATTTTCAATCGTTTTTGTTACTTACCGTATTATAATTTTATTATATAAGTTGGGAAGCCGAACATACATAGGTTTACATTTCTGTGTTTGAAAACAAAAATATTATATTTTGTTTTAGACGAATGTTTCCTGTTGTAAAAGTAACAGCGAGCGGGCTAGACCCCACTGCGATGTATACTGTTCTACTCGAATTTGTGCAAGTTGATTCACATCGATGGAAATATGTAAATGGAGAATGGGTACGTATCTAATATCTATGTTATCTAATATAACTATTTAATTTAATATGTATTTCATTTAATTTAATATATTTTTACATGTCAAGCATAGTAAGAGTAACTGTCATACTATTTTTTTGTGTCTCTACCTATTATATTATTAATGTTAATATTATGATATAAATTGTCAGGTTCCTGTTCGTGATTTCTGAATATTGTACACTTGCTGGAATAATTCAGTAATTTGTTATTTTGTACTCTCGATATTAAGATTTAGTAGCGATAGTTCTAATATTATGTTGTCTTTTGGTGAATGCTGTGTATGCCCCTGTTTAGCGCATATATCAGAAATGTACCTACTGATATAAAGCATTGACAATGTTGTAATATATAGTGCTGTGGGTGTACCTTTAAAATAAATAAATGTTATACGGTATAATGGATAAGGAAGATTTTATCCCTCGTATCTCGAAAATAGCTGAGCCTCGAAAGCTCGATCCAAGCTTCGGTTATTAGCAAAATTATGTAAATCTCTATCACACAACTCGCAGAGTTGCCTGGGGTTAACTGAGCCCGACAATTTAGAATGTGCCTTCATGATTTCCTATGGTTTTCGCTTTGTATCTTGGATTTCTCGCCGTGTTGGATGTCCCGAAGTTACGTAGAAATTAGGTGAATATAGAGTAATTTTTGTGAAAAGCTCTACAGGTAACTAAGCTCCTCTCGAAGTACAACCATGAAACACGTAGGCGTTTACTTCGTTCTAGTTACTTCGCAAAATTATGATGGAAGTTTTAAACAAAACTGCAATGAGCCACGAAATTAATTAGTTTGCACGTATTATTGTGAATCTGTTCTTGACAGATGGAATATAATCACTTAGGTATAAAATAACAACTTCTGTGTCTTCTCCTAGAGTTCTTAATATATTATGTGGTCGATGGTTCCCATCGATAAACGAAGGTTGCTAATAACCGCCGCGTCGGATGAAACATCCCCACAACTGATATTTTTTCCTGCCATCATCTTTCTGTATTAAACGAAGTATTTTAAATAAAAACGTATTTCTTTTTACGTACAGGTACCGGGTGGTAAAGCGGAAGTGCCACCTTCTAATGCTATTTACATACACCCGGAGAGTCCAAACTTCGGGGCGCATTGGATGAAAGAACCAATATCATTCGCAAAAGTTAAACTTACTAACAAAACTAATGGAAATGGCCAGGTATGACAATAGTTATATTATTTACATATTTTTTGAGCAATTTCAAAAGGAGAATCTCAATCCGTTGAAGGAGCGTCTTCTGCACCTGTTTTTCTCAAACTCGAAACACAAAAACAGATACGCAAAACAATGATTTTCACTGTCTCTTGCCCATTGAACAATGGAACATACATAAAATCGTGTAGCGAAACCATGTTTTGTGTAGTTGTTTTGGCAGTGAGGCGCGTCGCCTATAGGTGTGTTATGTACATACTTGTGGAATGATCTTCAACTTTTTTTGTGTGCGATGGAACTTTTTCCAAGGGTGGTCCCGTATAAAATTTTGAAGTGGGTTATATATAATTATGTTATATGTTATATTATAAGTACATGTACAAATAGAACTTTGTTATATTACCTATTTTGTGATTAAAATCCAGAAAGGCTAAATGTTTCCTCATTTGTACCGTCCTCTTCTAACCAATCGCATTAATGACTTGTTGTATTTCGTTTATGCTCCTGACCGTGCATAGTGATTAGTTTACGGTTCCGATTCGGAGTATAGTTTTTTATGATGCAAAGCTACCATAGGTGTTATGATGCTATAATTTCGGGGTAACCGCTACTTCATGGAAGCCAGTTCTCACGGTTGAATGTGGTGCGAATGAATACGAAAGTAAACATCTGATACATCCAGATCCATATGTTGACGTCTCGGTGTGAAATCTGTAGCTTTACCATCTGTTTAGCGGGTGCCCGTACGCACTATCATTTGTAATAATTATTGTCTCTGCGCTATGTTTACATTACACATATTTTATGCATAGCCAAGTTAGTTGCCCCCTAGACGACGCGTTAAGTTGCTTTCACATATTAATGTAGCGATAATTTTAGACGTGTTAGAACATGATTCATTATATCAATGCCTAGCGTTAACAGCAGCGTGGAAATTGATTCCTATGCTAATAGTCGGCTTAGTTAGTCTGTTAAGCGATTTCGATATGTGGTTTTAAAGCGTATGAGTTCTTGAGTTGTAACAAGTTATATTATTAACACGGACGTAAAGAAAAAGAAGGTCACTATCTCGTCTATATTTAAACCGACGTCACACAGAATCCATGCCCACAAACGCGCCTGTTCAAAAGTGCCCTGCCATTACGTGTCGATAGATCGAATAGACCGAAAACCATGCTTCACTTTCAATGTTCCTAGCGCTCCGTCCATTTTTATTTTACGTCCGTGATTATTAACTATTTTATTAAACATTTGTTACAGATAATGCTAAATAGTTTGCATAAATATGAACCTCGAGTACACCTAGTGAAAGTCGGTACGGATCTCCGACGTATAATGACGTATCCGTTCCCGGAGACGCAATTTATTGCTGTCACTGCTTATCAAAATGAAGAGGTGACGTCACTGAAGATCAAATACAATCCATTTGCTAAAGCGTTCCTTGACGCGAAGGAAAGACCAGAGGGCTACTACCAGCGGGATTTCGTCGGGACTCATTACCCGCAACAAAGTTCTTCGCCACATCAGTATCCGCAATGTAAGTTCTGACTGTTGTTTGTGTATAGGCAATATTGTTTCTTTGCGATGTTTTGTGATAATCGCCAAAGCGGATGTGTGAATCGGAGAAGTGAACATAACATAATTGTATAATAATGTATGTAGCCTAAAAAATAACGAATTCATATTGGTAACCACTTTACATTTTGATATAGGTGTAATTTTAATATGTCTCATCTTTCCATCTCACCCAAGAACTAAACCGAGAACTTCAAGGGGGGTTACCACCATTATAGCAGTATTATTATAATCTTAAAAGCAGCTAAGAGCAGCGATAGCTCAGTTGGGAATGGTACGGTCTGCCGAGACTAGTATCGGAGGTTCGGGACCAACCCTCGCTTGCTAAACGGTGAAGGAAAACCATCGTGAGGAAACCTGCATATCCGAGAATTTCTCCACAAGAATTTCGAAGGTATATGAAGACTACCAATCCGCATTATCCGCATCCGCTGGCCTACAGCGTGGTAGATTAGGGCCTAACCCCTCTCATTAGTAGAGGAGGTCCGCGCCCAGCAGTGGGACAGTAATATTACAGTGCTGATATTATTTATTATAATCTTACTTGTTCCGATTCCCGTGCAAAATGAACGATATTATAAGAGGTGGTGGTAACCCGTTCACGACTGCAATAGCCAGTAGGTAGGTACTGATAGTGCATCCGGTAGTGATGATCAATACCAACGATATTGTAATCTTTGTGTTCGATCATTATTTGCTCGATCAATGTATGGTTATGGAACTACTATTTGTTTACAGATTGTTTGCATACACAGAAAAGTATTTGAAGCTTATAAGCTATTAAGGCCACTAGCAATCGACACTCAGTCACAAACATTCTTGTATCTACATTGCATAACATTTCGTCGACAATCTATCAGTCGATACTCGATACCTTGTACACAATCATTTGAATTGGGAAACACGCATAATCAATATTAAACGGAGAAACTGTTTGTTTTACAGTCGGTGGTTGGTTTGTGACTTCTCAGTCTTTGTATGGGAGTAGTAACGCGGGTTCTCGGAGGCCTGCGCCCTACCCGCCGCGGCCGCCCTCTAGACCGCGCACACTGTCACCGCCTTGTGAGTACCATGATAAAAAATTGATAAATAAATAAGTGAAACTAAGTGAGTATTATAACTTAACATAAGCTCACGCTTGTATCCCCGAAGGGGTAAGCAGAGGCGCACTAGCGAATTAGAACACCCACATTTTGCCGAGCTTAGTTCCGTCCCAGATGTGATAGAGGGCGAGCCTATCGCCATATCGAGCACAAATTCCAGACTCCGGGCTGATATGGAAAAATCCAATATCACTTTGCCCGATCTGGGGATCGAACCCGATACCTCAGAACCGTAGTCGTACCGAAATACAACCACGCCACCGAGGCAGTCAGTATTACAAGTTAATCTGACTATTTTTGCCCGGTATTCTCATATATAAACTTTTCTAGGCTCTCCCTTTGAGGATTAAAAATCTTTGAAATTCTCTACAATCATGTACATTTTTAATTATTTATCTCATTCAATCATAATGTATGTATTGTATGTTTTGAGCCGCGTCTCTTCTCCTACAGAAAACTTGATTTCGCTATGCGTTTTTATCAATAGTCCATTGTTCTATGGGCAGGCGACAGCGAAAATCATTGTTTTGAGTATGTATTTTTGTGTTTTGTTTCGAAAAAAACAGGTGCTGGAGACGTGCCTTTAGTTAAACATTTGTTTATTCTACTGCTCTATCTATCTCGATGGACTGCCTCGGTGGCGTTGTTGTATTTCGGTACGACTACCGTCCTGAGGTCTCGGGTTCGATCCCCCGTTCGGGCAAAGTGGTATTGGATATTTTTTCAATCCACTATAATAATAAATAATAAATACACCCAACAGTCACACACCTAGTCCTGACCCCACACTAGGTATAATCTGTATTGTGGGTGTCAGAGACTATGAGAACCTTTCGGTCTCACAAACAAGTACCAACCCGGAGTCTGTTTGTGTCCGATATGGCAATAGGCTCGCTCCCTATCCCATCTGGGACGGAGATAAGCTTGGCGAAATGTGGGTGTTCTAGTTGGCTAGTCCGTCTCTACTTACCCTTTCGGAGATACAGGCATGAGTATATGTATGTTTATTCTATATAATTATCACCCCTCCAAGAACAGAATATTCGAAAATAGTTGATTTTACTGCATAGGTTGTTCTAATCACTCGAACACCACACAGAAACTCGATTTAATATTGTTTTGTTTTATTGATTTTAATACATTTTCATAAATAAGAATTTTTAATTTTATGTAGTAACTTTGTTTAATTTAAAGCTACATACAGCAACACGGAACGAACGACCACGGCTTCGAACGGCAGCGGCAGTTACACATGGCCGAGCAGTAGTGGGTACTGGAGTTCAGCGCAGGGCAGCAGTTCCCCCCAGCCGAACACCTCCCCCGCGCCGTACCGCACCCCCCCGCACGCGTATCCAGCTCCCATTGAGTACTCGCCGGCGCCACCGAGCAGTACCTCAGCTCCGTCAACAGCACCGACGCCGCTCTACCCACTACAGTATGAGACGTCGTCGCAGCACCATTCACCATACTACCAACACGCTTACGCGCCATACGCACATCATGCGATTGAAGACATCTCTTACTGGCCAAATAGGTAGGTACTTAATATTCTTAATAATAATATCAGTCCGCACATCGTATGCATCATCCACGATCATCGGTGATGAGATTGTATATCCCGCGGAGATGCGGGGGCCGAGGCTTACTTAACGCTAAGGACCTCCATAACCGCGAGATGTGCAATCTCAGGGATTATTTCCTTCACAGTGATGTGGATATGCATAGGGTTGTAGTTATGGTGGACAAAGGATTCACTCCGCTCTCCTTGGCGAACGGGAATTGGCGGAGACCTGTTGTATTGGGCACTAGGGAGCGCAGGGAGATATGGAAGGGCAAAGAGCTACATGGGCGGTTCTACCGTGCTCTTCATGGGCCAGATGTAGATCTGACCGCCTCAGTGGCTTGGCTACGTTTCGGTAACCTTTTTGGGGAGACCGAGGGTTTTGTCTTTGCAATTATGGACGAAGTTATCAAGACGAACAACTATAGGAAATACATCATGAAGGACGGCACGGTCGACATTTGTCGAGCAGGTCACCGTCCCGGAGAATCTATCAGGCATGTTATTTCCGGTTGTTCGTATCTTGCTAACGGCGAGTATTTGCATAGGCATAACCTTGTAGCCAAGATCCTACACCAGCAACTTGCTCTTCGATATTGCCTTGTGGCTTCTGAGGTGCCTTATTATCAATATGTCCCTCAACCAGTTCTCGAAAATAGTCATGCAACGCTCTATTGGGATCGATCTGTTATCACAGACAGGACTATTGTGGCCAATAAGCCTGATATTGTGGTAGTAGATCGATTGAACCGCCGGGTGATGCTTGTTGATGTCACGATACCGCATGATGAGAACCTTGTGAAAGCCGAAAAAGACAAAATGTCGAAATATTTAGACCTGGCTCATGAGGTTACTCGCATGTGGGATGTGGATTCAACAATCATTGTTCCGATAGTCATTTCTGCCCATGGTTTAATACCACTGAGCCTCGACCAACACCTCAAGAGGCTCTCGGTTGGTGTTTGGGTCAAGAGCCAAATGCAGAAGGCAGTATTACTGGATACGGCACGAATTGTGAGGAGGTTCCTCACTCTGGGGTCCTAACCGCCGGTGGCTTGGGTCCCGAGCCTCGCCATCGGAGGGAAATATTTTTATATTTTTAAATGTATTTTTTTTTATATCATATATTTAAAAATGTAAAAAAAAAATCTTTAACAATAAAGAGTACTGAACATATCAGTCCCGAAATATTATTGTCCCACTGCAGGGTCTTCTCTACTAATGAGTGGGATTAGGGCTTAGTCTACCACGCTGGCCTAATGCAGGTTGGTAGACTTCACATACCTTCGAAATCCTTGTGTAGAGATTCTTGGGTATACAGGTTTCCTCACGATGTTTTCCTTCACCGTTATAGCAAGCGATAATTCATAATGAAAACACACTTAACATAGAAAAGTCAGATTTGTATGCTTGGGGTTGGTTTCGAACACTCGTCTCGGCAGTCCGTACCATTCCCAACTGAGCCATCGCTGCTTATTAGGTACCTAAATATACTAACAATATTATTATATGTATTACACAGACTGCCTCGGTGCCGTAGTGGTATTGCGTGCGCGGCACGACTATCGTCCCGAAGTCTCGGGTTCGATCCCCGGGTCGGGCAGTGATATATCAGTATCAGCCCGGAGTCTGTGCCCGATATAGCGATAGGCTCTTCCCCTATCACATGTAGGACGGAACTAAGTTCGGCGAAATGTGGGTGTTCTAGTTCGCTAGTGCGCTTATCCTTTCGGGGATACAGGCATGAGCTTATGTTATGTTATTACATAGATACTCCAAATTATCCCATCCCATCATTCAGCAGATTCGGATAATCCACATCCACTGTAGGAAATAGTAAGTAGTCACTTCAGGTCAATTTTGTTGTGACTTCTGAGACAGTGGTGGTCTTTTTTACCATGCATTGCAAACTCTGGAATGAACTCTCTGCTTCGGTGTTTTTGAGCATTATGACTTGTTCTTCTTTAAACCAGGTTTCAAAAGAGTGCTCAGTGCTAACCTCATGGTTTGCAGCGCCTTGTCTTTACCCCTGGTATTGCTGAAGTCTATACCTCTAGATGGTGAGAACCGCTTATCATCAGGCGGGCCGTTCGAACCGGCCCCATTCATACCGTGTGTAAAATTGTCAACAGCGTGGCTCTATCACTCACGATAGTTCTATTGTTTTAGTTTAAACAGTTACGGATACCAACCATCTGAGTATGTTGGCACGGGTGATGTTGCCTATGGTACAGAAGGCATGCCGTTTGGACCGGCGGGCGCGGCGGGGCCCGCTCTCGAAGCCGCCGGCACCAGCGGAGAGAGCCGCGCCACACCGCCCGGACAAGAACACCCTCCAGCTGAAAGAGAATACAAATTTAGTACAGAAGAAGACCGCCATTCGCCTTGTGAAGAAGCGACGTTGCCTCCGCGGTCACCGGCACAGTGACGATACTGTTAATAGTAAAAAAATGAGATAATGCGACCAACATTTGTTACAATGCCGACAAAATTGCTTGACCGGACCGAAGTTAGTACGTCATCTGCCCTCTAAATCTCGTTACCTCGTCAACTTCGTGAATAATGGTTTTGGAAGTTACATTATGATAAGAAAGTACATCAATGTTGCCACGTTACTCATAAGTCGTGACTATCTTCAATTCGGTCAAATTTTTCACGCGTTTTGTACTAGTGGATTCAAATTCTTAGCTTGTAAATATTACGAAGTCATAATGTGAGATGGCATTAATTTAATATTATTTAGAAAAATGTTTTGCTTATTGTTAACACGAGGTAGGGTAAACCTAAATAAATTATACTTAATACTTTAGGACTTTTTCAAATTATCATACTTGTATGTAGGTATATCAAAGGTAACCTACATGAAAAGAAAACCGCCCTTCGCCTCGGCAGGTTATGGTAACAATCTAATGTAAGAATCATAAAGTAAGAATCAAATATTACCTACTTAAAATAAAAATTGGAGTAAATAAATTGTAAAAAAACTATTAAATAAGCTAGATACGTTTAAATAAATAGTTTGACACTGAGGCAATTAATTATTGCAGTTTGTAAAACAACGAAAATACGATAAAATTATTTTTTTGTCCAGCACGTTGTACCTTTGTGTTATAAGAAGATATTCAATAAGTTTATATTGCCTTGTAAGTATATTATTAATAAAAACATGTTTCTGTTAAGATTTTATTTTATATATTGCTATTAATGCTTCGAGATAACGATGATAAAATATTAACTTTGAACCTACCTATCGTTAAAGTGCACTGCCTATTCACTCTAGATTCTAGCAAATAGATTCAGAGATTTTCCAATACGTATATACTATATACTTCACTACTTTTTGGTATTTTCTGATCTGAACGGACGGAAAGTTGAAACTAGATCTTTATACTTAATATCGTAGTTAAATATGATGTTAATAGGTACATATTCAAATAACATTTTATCGATGTCGATTTCTAGACACCATACTACACCCATAGAAATATTCACTACACCAATATAAAATTGTGAGCTGTGGTCGATTGATCCGTATACAATTGAATATCGATTTTACGTAAATATGTATTAGAAAAATGGAAATGGTTTACTTCTAAACTGCCTCGGTGGCGTGGTGGTATTTCGGTACGACTACGGTTCTGAGGTCTCGGGTTCGATCCCCGGGTCGGGCAAAGTGATATTGGATTTTTCCATATCAGCCCGGAGTCGGGAATTTGTGCCCCATATGGCGATAGGCGCGAGCCTAGGGGGGGCGACCCCTATCACATCTGGGACGGAACTAAGCTTGGCGAAATGTGGGTGTTCTAGTTCGCTAGTACGCCTCTGCCTACCCCTTTTGGGGATACAGGCGTGAGCTTATGTTATGTTATGTTACTTTTAAAATAGTTAGGTACATGTGAAATGTAGCTCGGTGCCGTGGCGTGGACTGCCTCGGTGACGTGGTTGTATTTCGCTACGACTACTGACCTGCCCGCCTAGCATGCGCGCCACGAGAGCATTTGTCGAGGCTTTCTGTCCTGTTATAACCCGTTTTCATCTATTTATCTAAGAACACTAACATGCGTCCTAGTTTATTTTCATACATTATTGTAGACAATATCTCGACAGTCGATTCTCGTGATATATCATGGCGCGCATGCTAGGCGGGCTGAGGTTTTGGGTTCGATCCCCGGGTGGGGCAAAGTGATATTGGATTTTTCCATATCAGCCCGGAGTCTGGAATTTGTACCCGATTTGGTGATAGGCTCGCCCCCTATCACATCTGTGACGGAACGGACGGAACTAATGAAATGCTATGCTCGACGAAATGTCGGTGTTCTAATTCGCTAGTAAACCTCTACCTACCCTACGGGGATACAGGCGTGAAATTATGTATGTATGTATGTGAAAAATAACACCTTCTTTTTGTAACCTGGATCCTGTCTGGATGTATTGGACTTTTTGTACGTGGTAACTGCAAAAACAGCATTTTTAACGGAGGACGATACGCAGTGGAAACGATTGAGACACTGACTGAATCGACACCACAAACAGTTTTTATAAACGTGGTGGATTTTAATCTTCTATCTCGGCAGAGGGGAAGTTAAGTGTGGCGTCTCCAGTCATAATAAATGCTCTAAGCTTAGATTCTCTAAGATTACTCTGTGGAAAAAAAACTGTCAGTTTTTTTGGAGGAACCAATATGAAAGTGTATCAGACAGATCATACCTTAGATTTTAAAGAGAAAGAGGAGATCGGTTCCATCTTCACGACCTTGGCAGCAGTCTGGTAGCTAATGGCGCGTACACACCAACCAAACGAAGGCGAAATAACGTTCGCAAAGGGCCATCGGTGATGGGGACCGAATTTAGTCTAAGGGACCGAACGTTCCCGACCATTCGCGAAGATTTGTTTTTTTTTTATTTTTTTTTATTTTTTTTTGTAAATTTTCCCTTTCGGGAAGGCAAAGGGATCTAGCCCATACAGCCTCGTCTTAAGTGCTTTTTATTTCTTCATTTCCTTATATCTAATTTTTCACAAGTGCCATGAAATCGGATGTGTTCGAATTCAAGGCCCTGCTGAAGTTTTGGCGTCAATTCCTTCCAGTTTGATGCTTTTTAGACGATTTTCTCGCAGCGGAGGAGTCGAACATGGTCGACACATCCACCCGACAAAAAGCGTCCAAAATCACTTATTTCAAAGCTTCCACATACTGTCCATCTTCGTTGATGTTTATTGCTTAGATTCACATCACATTTAAGCCACAATCACAACTTTAGACTAGAATATGAAATCATTAAAACAAGCGACCACTCGCACAGTCAGAATTCCCGCCAAAACTCCTTGTTTTTTTTTTATTTTCCCTTTCGCGAAGGCAAAGGGATCTAGGCCATACAGCCTCGTCTTAAGTGCTTTTTATTTCTTTATTTGCTTATATCTAATTTTGCACAAGTGCAATGAAATCGGATGCGTTCGTTTTCAAGGCCCTGCTGGAGTTTTGGCATTAATTCCTTCCAGTTTGATGCTTTTCAGACGATTTTCTCGCAGCAGAGGAGTCGAACAAGATCGACCCATTCACCCGACAAAACTCTTCCAAAATCTCCAAAATCACTTATTTCAAAGCTTCCACATACTGTCCATCTTCGTTGATGTTTATTGCTTAGATTCACATCACATTTAAACCACAAGCACAACTTTAGACTAGAATATGGAATTATTAAAACAAGCGACCACCGTCAGAATTCCCGCCAAAACTCGCGAAGATTTCTTCGTCGTTCGGTTACTGTGTACGTGCCATAATATAGTCCATGATTTTGTCGATAACACTTTTGTACTGTTTTTACAAAGCAGTACATAAATGTTCAAAAGTGAATATTTTTGTACTTTCATTATTTGCTAATAATATGAGAGTATTATTGGCACGATTCGTTTCAAAGGTATAATCATCAGCCACAGAGTATCCGCTTCTAAACATTAACTCAATGACGTCATCATCATGAGAACAACTGAAAAAATCGTTTGCTATTCTCTGCTATAAAAATCGTTATATAAGCGCACTAGAGCTTTTCTAATCATATGAATTAGAAAATTATAGTCTCTGCCTACTCTTATGGTGGTATACAGGTGTCATAATATGCCTGTACTGTCAAAAAAGGTATCGTGAATTATCGGAATACATTTTTTATCAATATCGATAATATACGATCACGACCCTCGTCACTAGACCGCCATTCCTGTTGCCGTATTACTTTGGCTCGGAGGCGTGGCTTATTGATGGCTGCTTGTCTATAGGAATAAACACTTATATATTGATCCTTCTTTATCTGAGTTGACATCTTTTATTAAAAAAGAGACAGCATAACTTTTGCTGATTCTATAAAATTTTATACTCGATAGGTTTTAATAGACAACAGGGCCCCCCTGTCCTGTCCTGTATTATTGTCCTGTCTGCGTGTGCGTTCTGTTGGTTAATTTTTTGTTACGTTTATTTTACAGAGTTTATTTCAAGAAAGTTTTTGAATACGATGTACTAATTAATATGCTAGTGATTTAAGTTCCGAGAGCAAGAATATATTTTCTTAGTAAACGTACATTTAATGATTTTGTTGATGTACGTGATCATTATTTGCAACATATAAATCGATGGAGTCTACCGCATCTGTTTCAAAGGTTTGTGTTATTTTATAATGTTTTTTAAATTGTAGAAATATATATATCAAACGAATTTATCTATTAAAGTACCTAGTTCTAACATAATATATTAGTTCAAATTAGCTTTCTAAGTTTTTATTTGATGTACGTGTTTTAATATTAAGTAAAATACTTCACAACCGTTATTCAATAAAAAAAATTATGTTCCACAGGGAGTATTCTTATTTCCTAATGGATTTAAAAAATCTAAAAGTGCCAAGAACAAGTCAAATTCTGTATTTTTTGATAAAATATTTGAAGAGGAAATATGGTACACAGCCTATAAAAGAAATTGGAGTTTAATTGAAAGCAAGTTAAAAGTGAGTATTTTATAAATTTTACTGTCTGACATAATAATATGAAAGAGTAGAATATAGTGGGCACTGTGCTCTAGTAGGTATGTTTTTTAACCTGTCAGATGCGGCACATATGTATGTATGTTACATAAGCGTATGGGCCACGGGAGGCCGAGCCGCCTGTGACTATTTAAAACACTTTACGGGGTGTGCAGCAATCACATATTATGAAATGTAAATTAATATGTTTCAGGATCTCCACCACAGAACTTACAGTGTCTTGCTAAATGATATTGTGAATTACATAAAAGAATTCTCTGGAGGGTGTGATTTTTCTTCAGATGGTATTATTCCAAGTGCCACTCTCTTAACTGGTGTCAGCCAACCAGACCATGCATCACAATTCACAGCATTAAATAACATTATAAGGTAAACCCTATTATAATAAAATAAGTTAATTGGATAATGTTATTGTAAATTTTGACCGACTTCCAAAAAGGAGTAGGTTCTCAATTTATTTGTATATGTATATTTTTTTATGTATGTAACGTGATATCTCCGCCGACTGTGGATCGATTTTTAAAAATTCTTTTTGTGTTCGATAGAGCTTATTTCAAGGGTATCCCATATAAATTTGGTCACGATCGGTAAATTGGAAGTTGGTCAGTTAATTTTTTAAACTTGTGACTTAGTCCTAATTCCCAAGCAACATACAATTTTTAGTGTCTGATGAATGTTGTTGATGATATGATACTATGTTATACAAAAAGGAAATGGTCAAACATTTGCATTTTACAATATTTGATACTGAATTGCTCATGTATGCTAACCACGGATGTAAAAAAAGATGGAACTAACATTGAAAGTGAAGCAGAGTTTAGGCCCATTTGATCTATTGATATGTAATGGTGTGTGAGTGCATGGAGTACTTTTGTACAGGTGTGTTTGAGTGGCTTCTCTGTGTTGTCCGTTTATCTATAGGCAAGATTGTCCTTTTTATTTTCATCTGTGATGCTAACATAAAAAAAATGCGTGTTTTCAGAGATGAAGTAACACCACATGTGGCTATTGTAAATGCTCAAGATGCACCTTCTGTTAAACATCTAGTCGAAAATGCAGTTTGGCAATTGATCAATGAACAACCACTAATGGTTTGTATTTTTGTGTAATATATAACATAACATAACATAAGTTCACACCTGTATCCCCGAAGGGGTAGGCAGAGGCGCACTAGTGAACTAGAACACCCACATTTCGCTAAGCTTCATTGCATCCCAGATGGGGGGCGAGCCTATCGCCATATCGGGGACAAATTCCAGACTCCGGGCTGATATGGAAAAACCCAATATCACTTTGCCCAACCCGGGGATTGAACCCGAGACCTCAGAACCATAGTCGAACCGAAATACCACCACGCCACCGAGGCAGTCATATTGTGTAATAAATCTACTATATTAATAGCAGTTAAATGTTAATACAGTATATACAACCTAGACCTTACTGTAAAATAACTCAATATATTGTTGTAAGCATGAAACATAATGGAAATGGTATATAGGTGTGATGTGCTTGTCGTAATTGCGTTTTTAATACATTAATCTGATTCAAAAAACATTGCTGTCAATGTTAATGAGGTATATAATATAATCCATGTTTTCTCAGCCTGAGTAGTTGCCGTAATAAGTCTAGTAGGTTTATCTAAACCAAAAGCAATTCAGGTTCAGCTGTTACCAGTTCCATGTTATGAAGTGCTAATATCGAAAGTAATGTATATTGACAAAAATATACTACAAGATCAAGTGGAACCAGTGAATCACAAGAGGGAAAGGAGTTTGTGTGGTTTTTCCACAGAATTTCTCTTAGGCCACTACCACCATTACGATAATATGAATCTAGTATACCATCTTTTGGCCTGGGGTTATTCCGGTCGAATACCAGGGTCCGCCTTCCTATTTTGATGCATCCACTTTATGTAATCTAGTATCCAGTGTCTTTCTCAAACCAAACCAAATATAGATTGTCTTTTATTAAAAAATAAAGAAGCTCACACAGTTCAATATAAAATATCTTTTAATTGAATAATATGTATTTTATTTCAGGACTCAAGTCCCTATGATGATTCGAATATAAAAAAAGCCAAAAGTAAATTAAAAAAGAGTCATTGTACAATGAGAACTCTTAAAAAATGGTATTGTTCCAAATACAATAATATATCACCAAAGAAGAATAAACACAAAGTACCACCACAATCTTTAGTCATAATTATACCTGATTTTGAAAGCTTTAACTGTAGTGTTTTACAAGACTTTGTGATGATTGTGAGGTACTGAACTTTTGATTATTTGTTATTTCTACAAATATCTTTAAACTCAACTGGTTGGAAATCAGTTAGGAATAGGTGCTAGAATATGTCAGTGATTTATTTTTTTATAAATACCAATTGCTTTGCCAAATATTATCCTTAAAACTTTTAAATTTGTTTGTTTAGATAATTGCTAAGCAATACTGATTATAGATCCTACAAAAAATTGCTTATTTTATATTAGGCAATAAGACAATGTACAAATTGTTATATTAGGCAAATAGATTATTATTTTAATATCATTAGGCAACAAAATACAGGTTGTTATGTTTTAGTAGGTATTTGTTTATTGCAGTTCCTACACATCATGCTTGCCCATAGTATTTGTATTCGGCGTGGCGACGTCAGTATCTGCATTGCACAAATCTTTCCCTTACCATGTCTCATCAAAATTATTAATCAAAGTGTTTCACTCGCACTCTTCGCCCGTTTACATGAATCAGGTAATATTATTTTTAAAAATAATTATAATGTATGGGCGTATTCATGTGTCGTATGTGTCGATAGATTAAAAAAATTAGCCAATAAGAACACAGACTCCGTCAAATGACTTGATTTGTTTGGTTCATAGTTGCTATCTATGTGCAATCTATCTTAAACTGAGATCGTTTATTGAGACCAAACGACTGAGCCGATACTGATGTGAATGAAATAATTCAAAATACAACAAGAACTATCTGAGCATGTTAAATGTTTTAACCTTTTTATTTGTTATATAAGTTTGTTTCTTTCCAGGTGCTGGATGAAATATTCTTGACCCATACAAGCTCTTTTCATTTATCTGGAAAAGCATTTGAATTGTTAACAGATGTGTTCCTATTTTATGATTT
The DNA here is from genome assembly GCA_036417725.1 of Clanis bilineata. Taxonomy (NCBI): domain Eukaryota; kingdom Metazoa; phylum Arthropoda; class Insecta; order Lepidoptera; family Sphingidae; genus Clanis; species Clanis bilineata. The sequence goes on from CM071158.1 coordinate 9,332,817, forward strand.
TTCTGTAACTGGGCTTATTCAGAGTATAAAGGTAAGAATATTTTATTTATTTATTTATTTTAGTTAAGGATCGCAAACGGAGTTTACAATATTAAATTAGAACTATTTCATGCATAGTAAGGAAAACATACATCATTGCAACTCTGATTATATGCAACCACAACATGGACCAAACAACTTAAACAAAGACGTTAACAAACAAATGGTGGGTAAATGTAGTTTTATATAAAACAGTTAATTTTAAAACGAAACAAATAAATTTACTTAATTCAAAATAAAAAATCTTGTATTAAAAAAAATATATTTACTAAGAGATTAAAATTCATTAAATATGATAACCATAGTCCAGAAATGTAAATGGGATTGTAAAGCAAGCATGCCAAGTTTGATTGAACTTTTCAACCGACTTCCAAAAAGGAGGAGGTCCTCAATTCGTCTGTATTTTTTTTATATATGTTACGCGATATCTCTGCCAAATGTGGACCGATTTTCAAAATTCTTTTTGTGTTCGATAGAGTTTATTTCAAGGGTGGTCCCATATAAATTTGGTCACAATCGGATTTGAAGTCAGTCTGTTAAGTTTTTGTCCACTTATCTCACTAAGTACCCACTAAATAAGATTATGGTTTCCCAAGATGTCAACCCACAAAGTGGTATGTCAAATAAATCATAATATTTGGCGTTTATTTTATTTAAAATTCACCGTTATTACCGAATCTTCTGATTTCGACCAATTTACGAATCTTCCTCTTATTCTATTTCTTTGTTTATTTCTCTAAATAGCTAAGGCTTATGTTTGCTTCCAGTATTGTATGATGGATTATTACTATGGAGATAATATGAAGTCTCTGTGTTGCCAACCAGAAATGTTAGAAGAGGTGATTCTGAATCTCAGTGCTGAAGATCTTGAGAGCATACGACAGTTAATGTCGTTTAGACCATTTTTAGAAAAACACGACTGCAAAACTAAAATAAGTTTGTTTGAGGATGATAACTACTTCAGAGATGTTTTGTATAAACAAATGAACAGGCTGTATGATTACTTGTACAGTTTTTATTTGTGTGTTAGGTTGCTGTATGCATTTGTTCAAGATATTCCTAAAAATTTACTTGGAAAGACGGTGAGTGGTTATACAATATATTAAAGATTACTACTTTTTTTTACATTAGGTACCTACGTAAAACTTCACTAGAGGGCCTCTACGCGTCTTCTCCCCTCCCCTCTTTATATACATATATGTCCAATGTCCTGTGATCATGGATCCATTGATCTGCCTCTGCGTTTGACATTTGGAGATTCTGGCCCATCTGGCAAAGTGATTACACCAGAACTGATGTTTAGTGTGTTCAGAACATAGCATCAAATGTTATCATTCGTCATAATATCGTTCCTCTACGTCATAAGAGTACTGCTTATGTACATATGCGTTGCCTTCGAAACGCAAATTGTTATAACCGTTTACATCTATTGCTGTATAGTCGTGTACAAAATTATAAGTTCTCCAGCAAATAAAAAACCCACACTAACTAGGAAAAATAAATCTTTTCAGATTCGTGAGATCTATACAAAATGTGCTGTAGAGTGTATTGTCGATACAGCAGTGTTTAAAGAGTGCATGCAGTTGTTGAGCTTCCAGTCTCAAGTGAAACTAGTGGAAACAATAAAAAGTGCTTTAAAAGTGGTTAACGGTCATTTGCAAGTTGCTTCACCAATAAAACCACTCCAGGCGACGCCAAAGAAAAACAACGTGGATAATGTGATTGTAAACGATCATCTAGGAGAGGGCTTTGTTAAAAACGTTCGAGTTCATTTGCTAATGTTTCTAAGACAAATTGAGAAAGCCAGCACTGAAGCTACTGTTGTTATGAATAATGCCGAAGACCATGATAATGAAGAAAATGTTCCAGGAAATAGATATAAACTTAAAGAGGTTAGATAAATTAGAAATTACGTACTTTGCTAATGTTGGTTTTAATAAGGTCCTACATTAATAATTATTTTACAGAAACTACTAAAAGCAACACGGGTTGACAAGGTGCAGTCTGAATTCGAAATGGTCCGTTCAAGGTTCATCAGTTATTTAGAAGAGGTATTTGGGAAAGGACTACAACCGCCTCACACGCAAACATTTTATGAAATAATGTTCTTCAACGACGTATCGAATGTGAAGAAACAAATCGTGGGCTCCCCCCGTGGAGCCCTCCACACGGCTCTCAGCAATCCTGCGCATTATCTACAGGTATCTGAAAATACTGTATTACAGGTATCATACAAAATGACTTGAGATTAAAGTGTGCGTTATCTTTCTGTGTTCTGTATCAGTAGAATTTGGTAGGTTTTCTATCGGACATTCTGTGCAAAGCATGTGTATTTTTTGGAGTAGAAAAACTGAACACAATATCTAATTCCCTGCCTGTGATTTGAATTTAGGATTTCATACGATATTCAGCCTTAAATTATCCCTAATGAGGCTGCTACTATATGTAAAGCTAAACTTGTCATTGAGCTTCGTGAGTGAGATAACATCGCTCACTTGACCATGTACATCGATATTTCCCCGCGGATTCAGCTGTCGAGACTCGAGTTACACAAAAGTTCTAACAGAAAAGCGCTACTGAAGACGGTACTGCCATCGCGTTTAGTGTAGTCACTTTGCCGTGCTTGTATCATAACATAACATAACATAAGCTCACGCGTGGATCCCCGAAGAGGTAGGCAGAGGTGTACTAGCGAACTAGTACACCCAAATTGCGCCGAGCTTAGTTCCGTCCCAGATGTGATAGGGGGGCGAGTCTATCGCCATATCGGGCACAAATTCCAGACTTCGAGCTGATATGGAAAAATCCTATATCACTTTTCCCGACCTGGGAATCGAACCCGAGACCTCAGGACGGTAGTCGTACCGTAATACAACCACGCCACCGAGGCAGTCAAAAGTGCTTGGATCAAAATAATGAAAAATGTACATATGTCGAGCTGCTTTCGTCCTTATGGCCTTACATTATGATATGTATTTGCGATCAAAAGAAAGGAAAGATGTGTGTCGAGCCGCTTTCGTCCTTATGGCCTTCTATTATGATATGTATTTGTGTGTGCGTCAGTGCTCGTGCTGCTCGGACGGCGCGCTCGCGTCGCAGCCGGCGGTGTGCGCGGCGTACGCGCTGCACCGCGAGTGCGGGAAGCACATCAACCTGTTCGACTGGCTGCAGGCCTTCGCCGCCGTGCTCGCCACGGACCAGCTCCACGACGAGCCACACCTGCATCCTGGCATACAGTAATTATTTTCTTCTACAAATCTTTATTTTGATGGAGACATATTTTCAACCATCGGAGGAGCCGCGGGTGTCGTGCCTGACCGCCGCGGCCTCTCGTCTCCGATGGGTTGATCTTTGGAGGTTGTATACAAGGTTAGTCGGAAAGGGTGTAGAGGGCCCCGTGGCCAATGTTATGTATTGCTGGTATATATTTTCACCATAGGTGCCACTTCTCAATAATGACACATTTTTCTTTTCATACAAAAAACAAAAATTGATTTTTATTTTAAAAACACAACCCTATCTCACATTTTCGATAAGGTGAAACACGCGCCGCGTCACCTCTTTAGAGTATAAGCGTTCTGTGCGCTTCACCCGCCCGCGCGACGCCGCGTGATCGTTTTTAATTGCGATGTAGGTACCTACTATGCGGCATATTGTCAGTACCTAGATAATCCCCGACTAAATATTAATATATATAATAATGATCAAAAATTAATAGGTAAAAAAATAACGATTACACATAAAGCTTCAAAACACTTACTGACAAAAACAACATTTCGTAAAGAAATACGAACATCACCTCAATCGTATGATCGAGTAGGTACAAACGGGATTATGTCAAAGCGTAGAGCCCGACGCGACGCGCTTTATCGGGTTTATGCCCTACATCGGCGGCGGTACTTCGTTTGACATCGTTTGCCACATGATTTGTAAACTTGAATATGAAACACCTGCCCTCTTACTCTTGACGCTCGATTCGATTGTGATTTCGATTTGGTTTTATTTATTGACTAGGTGACCCGCGCAACTTCGTCTGCGTATGAGAGAGAGGGTTGAAAGAGTGAGTCGTAGGCACCTATAGCATAATCATTCTAAAATCTAAAGGAGGTAATGAGATGATCTATTATACTTCGAGAGATAGTACGTGACTTCGGTGCGGTTTCGTCAGTCACCCCGTTGGTCACCCCGTCAGTCACCCCGTCAATCACCGCGTTGGTCACCCCATCGGTCATTCCGTTGGTCACCCCGTCGGTCACTTCATCTGTTACCCCGTCAGTCACCCTATCGGTCACCCTATCGGTCACCCCGTCGGTCACCCCGTCGGTCACCCTGTTGGCCACCCCGTTGTTCACCCCATTGGTCACCTTTCGGTTACCCCGTCAGTCACCACTTCCGTCACGCCGTCGGTCACCCCATCGGTCACGTCAACGGTCACCCCGCTGGTCACCCCGTTGGTCACCCTGCTGGTCACCCCGTTGGTCATTCCGTCGGTCACCCCGTCGATCACCGCATTGGTCACCCTGTCGGTCACTCCGTTGGTCACCCCGTCGGTCACCCCGTTAGTCTACCCGTCGGTCACCTTTTGGTTACCCGTCAGTCACCCCATCGGTCACCTCGACGGTCACCCATTTGGTCACTCCGTTGGTCACCCCGTCGGTCACCCCGTCGATAACCCCGTTGGTCACTTTTTGGTTACCCCGTCAGTCACCCCACTGGTCACCCCGTTAGTCACTCCGTCGGTCACCCCGTTAGTCACTCCGTCGGTCACCCCGTCGGTTCCCCCATCGATCACCCCGTCGGTCACCCCATCAATCACCTCATCAGTCACCCCTGAGTCACCCCTTATTTCACCCCGTCGGTCAACTCTAAAAGAATATTTCAATTCGAACCAGTAGTTTCTCAGATATAAATTTCCCCACTTTTGCAATATTTTTCATTTCTGCTCCGCTCCTATTGGTCGCAGTGTGATGTTATATCCTATAGCCTATATCCTCGATAAATGGGCTATCCAACACAAAAATAATTTTTCAATTCGAACTAGTAGTTCCTGAGATTAGCGCGTTCAATCAAACAAACAAACAAACAAACTCTTCAAATTTATAATATTAGTATAGATTTAAAATTCCACCGAAATTGACTAAAAAAGTGCGCTAATGTTGCATTCATATTCGAGAACTTGTCATTTGGTAATTTATAATGTTAACGTGATAATGTCACGTTAAAATTACAAGTTCTCGAATATGAATGCAACATTAGCGTACTTTTTAACTCGATTTCGGTGGAATTTTAAGTCAATAAATGAAACCGAATCGAATTCAAGTTCGAATCGAGCGTCAGGACTCAGCCTCCAGATCTTATGGTTGTGTATGCGTTTTTTTACAAAATATTTAAATGACGTTATCTATAAAAGTACTAGGTATATTGAAAAAAATCCAAGTACAAAAGTTGTTCGTTATTACGAGTACTGTGAGTGACTTTTCAGCTTCTTACATAAATTCCGACTAACATTGTATATGCAAGGGCTGCTCCAAACTTTGCCATCTTGAATTAGGATGGATGCGTTGATTCGTGGTTTATGTTGTAGACTTCGCCCGTTGTTTCGTAACTAGGCGTTGTGCGTTGGCTTTCGATGCTTGCATTTTAGTTCGGCGCGTATTACAGAGATGTCGCCCCATCACAGTTCGGCGTGTTTGGCAGAGATGTCGCCACACATTCCTGGTCAGAGAGGTGTTTAGCGGTGTTTAGCAAAGTTTAAAATTTCGTAGGCTCATCGATCCCACTTTGTGGTGACATAAAGGCAAATGGAAAGAAATGAACAGGTAATGCGTTTCCGCCCGAATAGCGACCACCAGCCATGCAAATCAAAACCTGCCATAGTGAGTCGTACACCTTGAGTGAATCGCGTTGTAGGATAAGCCAATCTATATCTGGTTTTTCCGAGGAGCTTGCAACATGACATGCGTTACTCTCCTGTGCGGTTGCAGGCTCCTCGATTTGCTTCTTCGCTCTTGGTAGTGTGAATAAGCATTTATGCAGGTAGACATGATTCTAGTGGCCACCTACACAGGTTGTTTCATAAAGTTGGTATTAATAATAACTACACTTAAAGAGAGGTTGGCTAGCAATTTAGGGGTAAAGTTTAAAATCTCGTAGGCTCGGTTTTTGAACAATGGAAAATTATTTTTTTTCTAGCTCATTGGGTCAGCTGCATTACATTTGCAAGCCACTTAAGGGGTAATTAATTATTTTTAGTATCCACAAAGCCATTTCTATGAACATTGTGACGATTTACAGGTCACACTCCGATTTTGAAATCCCCGTGCTTAATAATTGGAAAAAAAAATTTGTTCCATTTTATTTTTTAACTTTCCCATTGAGCTTCAAATAGTTCTCCCTGTATGTGGAATTGTTATTGGTACCAACTTTATGAAACACCCGGTATATTGGTCGTGAAAAGGTTTTCGGACAGCGCTGCGCTTACCATCAACTATTATTCGCAAATGTCTCGGATCAGAACTAACGGCCTTTTCCAATAAATGATCGCAATAGTACGCAGATAAATCACAAAATTTAACCATTATCGACAAAACTTTAACATGACGCTGTCAAATGATCTAATTTGATTAGTACATTTTCGCAATTTATCTGCACATTCGAATACAGTGGGCTTAGCCAAGTGGTTTGTGCGCTAGTCGAATAGTATAATAAATGTATGGGAATGACATTAGAGTACGCTATATGCAGCGTAAACCCGCTAATCGTTTATTGGAACCAGCAAATACTTTTAAAATTAATTTGTTATATTTAAATTTACGGCTTCTCGTACGGTATAATCTCCTTTAGTCATATATTATGTACTTAAAAAGTATGTTTGAGTCAGTTTTGTCTTTACAGGTCGCTTTTTACCCGAGCTGTTGCCGAGCTTCAATTCCTTGGTTTTATAAAATCATCGAAACGGAAAACGGATCACGTGATGCGGTTAACTTGGTGATCGTTGCGTGCCTTTACTGAATTACTAATAATAATGATCTTCGAATACTCATGTAGTAGAATGAAGCTTGACAAACTTACCTGTGCGTGCGACATAAGCGTGACTACTAAGTTTAGTGCTGTTAGATATATATTACTAAGATGCACAAACATTTTGGTTGTGTGATCATTTGCTACATGGCATGTTATAAAAAATACAGTATTTTGAACCTCCATGGTTTTTGGGAATTCGTCATTGTATAAGTCATCTTGTTTCGGAATGTCGTCTCAGGCACAAAAAGGATTTCCAAGTTATAAGTGTTTTGTCTTGCTATATTGAGTGACATGTATGAAGAAGAAAGAAGACAAAAACATTTTATAGTGCAATGATTAAAGATAAATAAATATGAGGACCCGGCATAGCGACGAAAAGACGGGTTTACCATGAAGCCAGTTCCGCCATTTTAGTTTCGCGACCTATTAACATATAAGTTGTCACCGTGTCATAAGAATTATATAACGTCTAAATACTTATTAGTTTTATTGTAAACACGGTATTTTATTAATATAATACTAATTTCGGAATATGAAGAAGATTCCTAACTGTTATATTAATGGGATCTTTCTTTCGTAAATCCGCCATTTTGGTTTTGTTGCATACATTAGGAATACTTTATTTTTTTCGTAGTTATGCCGTGTCCTCTGTCTTCTTTTGTCTAAGGTATAGTGTTATAAAGTTTTCTGTACCTTTTTACCACCTTGTTATCACCACCTCTTATAGCAGTATTATTATAATCTTACTTCGTTTTTTTTTGTACGGGAATCGGTAAGAGGTGGTGGTAACCCCCCTGAATGTGAAATAGATGCTTAATTGTTATTTTATTGATATCTTTCTTCGCCGTGTTGCCATATTGTCTTATGCCAAGTTATAATTTTTCTTTGTCATAGATTTTGTAAGTACAAGGAAAGATCATTATTATTTTAAGTTATTTTGTGTTACGGCGTTTAATAAATCACACAGTAAAAATGTTTATGTATCTATTTATAATCATTAATATTCTTTGAGAGCACTTGCAAAGTGGTGTCTCCAAAATTTAGCTTTGCCAATCGTTTATTCAATTTAACCTTGAAAAATGAGTATTCAGCGGTTATTGGTAATCTTTTGTGTGTATCACTTCACTTTTAAATTTATTGAATTTTAATTAAACCTTTTTGTAAACGAGAATTGAATTTTATTTCCGTCATTTTTTATCATGACTGCATCGGTGGCGAACTTGTATTTGCATACGACTACCGTCCTGAGGTCTAGGTTCGATCCCGAGTCGGAAAAAGTCCTGTCACAACGTTATTCAAATTAATTTATTTTTATGAATAAAATAATTGTAACATTTTATATTTGGCACGCCAAGCTTTTTACAATGATTTATATCGCTCTAGAACAATCTCTTAATACCGAAAAGTAAGATAAAGAAAGCGTGTTTTTTTAAGTTTTGAGTGGTAGAGGTAAGCTGTATACAATTCCGTCTACAGCATGAATGGGCCGGCTCGGTCGGTTTGATACCACTGTCTCGCAGAAAACCGACGTAAAGTGGCAGCTCTGTCGCATTTCCTTCAGTGAGATTCCGGTGTCCCAATCCCCCCCCCCCCTTTCGCAATCACTTTTCCCCCCTTTCCATTTCATCCTTTTAGGTTGGCAATGCACCCATGATTCTTGGTCTGTCTTAGGTGTCTATGGGTGGTGGAGATCGCTTACCATTAGGTGATCCATCTGCTCGTTAGCCAGTCTGCTATAAAAAAACTACTTTATTTTTACATTTTTTAGTCTCTGCAAAAGCGTTATCAGCACCTAATTACAGTCTTACTAGAAACTTGATTTTCAGTAAATCGTATTTTATTTTCTTGTTACCCTGGTGATCCTGGTGAGGAAACTGGGACAAAATTGTTAAATTATTGTATTTGTTTACAAAATTATTTAATTATTGGTCCATGTTACATGTGCCAATTACCAAATTCCTCAGACGTCTGGAACATGGTGAAAATCACGTTGAAAGACTCCATTACATAGAATCGTAGATATACAGATGTAGCTAAAAAGCGGGTAATAATAAAACTGAGGAAGTTAATTTGATTCTTTTCGTATTGTAATAGAGATTAATCTAAGATCGGTGCCACATTATTTGTAGATGGCTGCATTTTCACAAAGATCCTTTTAGATTGGCAACCCATCCATGATTTTTTTTGTGTCTTGGGTGTCTGTGGGCGGTGGTGATCACTTACAATCAGGTGACCCATCTGCTCGCATACCAGATCATAAAAAAAGATTTCAAAATAATTATTATGGTTTCAAAAATCACTTTCTAGTGGCTTTAAATACAAAATAAAGTTACTTTAATTGCTAATAGTACTTAATAAAACGCATTGTTAGAACGGATCAAGAATTAGCCGCTTGTTTAGATTTTGGGTTTCGTAAAAAATGACCATCGACAAGCAAACATGACTAGTTCCATACTTGTTTAACAATATTTATAAATGCCAATAGTTTATTTTTATACTCGTCTGATTGAATCTTTATTACTCCATCGTCTTGGTAATTAAAAAGGTCAACTAGTGAGTCTACTGTAATATTTAAAGCTACAATAAGACATACAACACCTAGATATCTATTCAAGAATACATATTTTATAGACACTAAAGACGATGTCCTAAAGTAATTTTGTATATATACTTTTTAACCGATTTGAAAAATGAAGCAACTCAGTTGTTTCCTCCATCGTGTATCATAAGGCGGGCGTCATGCATTTGTATGAAAAAGGCTATTATGAAAAATTTATATTCTGTTGTGTGCCCACATATAAATTCAATGGAGGAGTACGAACTAAAAAAATGATATTCCCTAACATGACGTTTGCTTTTTTTACATTCGCATTAATGTGCCTGACCAAAAATATTGATGTATTTATTATATTTTCGGTCATCAGCACAGAGCGATGATATGGAACAGCGGCTCTAAGTCTAAATCTTTTCTTCGGAAGCCTAAGTACCATTTCTTTAACATCCTCCACAACACGCTTGATTGTTTAAGTATTGTGTAATATAATAAATATGTTACATTATAGAGACCCTTCGCCACTGACTGACAACTTGACAGCCTCCGTGGCGCAGCGGGCGAGTTGCCGGCTATGAAGCGAGAGGCCGCGGGTTTGATTCTCATATTGAGACAAACGTTTGTGTGGCCCACAGATATTTGTTTCAAGTCTGGATGTTGTGAGACCGAAAGTCTCTCATAGTCTGTGACACCCACGATACAGGTTATACCTAGTGTGGGGTCAGGACTAGGTGTGTGACTGGTGGGTATATTTATAAAAAAAATACTTTAAAGCAGATGCTTACTAACTTCAAATCAATTCAATATGCCTCAGAATCATCGGATCTAGCATTATCTTATGACCGGTTCCAAAGAAGTATAGAGCAAACGAGTAATATAACGTAAAATAATTCGATTAAAATTTGTATAATACAATAAAGCGCGGATCGTGTGTCTGTGTTGCGCTCAAAATAATTCAATCGAGGTGGATTATAATACAAGTGATTTATATAAAATCATTTTTTTAAAATATGATAGGTAATAGGTCGCCTTATTGGTCTAGTGGCAGCATGTATGTATGTGGACCAGGAGGTCGTGGGTTCGATTCCCAGGTCGGGCAAAGCAAATTTTCTAATTTAATTTGCCCAGATTGGACCCCTCAGAGGAGGTTGACGTTAGGAAGGCAGCCATCGTAAAAACTTATCCAAACCATTTCTGCAACATGCTTGAAAAAGTGTGTTGCGCCGACCCCACATTAAAGTGGGATAAGGGCAGGTAGAAAGAAAGATAGGTAATAGGTACATGTATTCAATTAGTATAACATTTACCGAAAAAAATGTTGTAAGTAATGGTTCTTAGGATTTTGCAATATCTGCACAAACAGCGTTGTATTGTGAATGTTTAGCAATGTTCGCGCTATTATACATGGTATGCTGTATGTACGCAAAATAGCACCAAGACATTGCATTAACATAAGCATTAGTACAAACATAATGAGATTCATAGATTTTTTCGATAGTGCAGCCTTTGTGATATTTGAAGAATTGAGCACACAAGGTTAAACGATGTTACTTATGTCACTCGGGTCCGGCGACTAGTGATCACTAGTCGTTATTACTCACGATAAATTCCAGACATTTGTTATTCAATGAGGACATTTTTATTCTGATCATACATTTGGCTTACAAATTAAACATTACCTGCCAACAATATGTTTTGTACTTAGAATATGTCGTTGATGTCTTTTCTTAGAAAAAAATGTCTGCACATTAATGAAGCCAATTTTATTAGAGATAAAAGATACGACTTGTATAAAATTGAAGTATTATTATTTTAGTTCTATTTTACTATAAAATAATTAAGTGTGATTATAAATAAAAATTTAAAGTTCAGGTATAAAGTGGTTTTTAAAACGACTATTTTACAGGTATCCGGCTGTGATGAGCAGGGCCGGAGGTCGAGATGTTTAATTATTTGATAATAAAACGTCGAATATCACATACAATCACCTGTTGCTTGTAAAAAAACAAGTTGACCTTGAATGATAATTTCACGATATAAAGTATAGAGCCGACACGACCTCTAGAAAGGTTAAGAGCACATCACTTTTATTTGTGTCTTGTGTCTTGCTTCTTGCATACCAGCGCGTGGGACAAGTTCTAGCCTATCTACGCCAGTTTTTTTGTTATACGCTAATAATATGTTTTGAGATCCAAGGTGTCCGTTTTTTATTACCTGACCTTTTAAATCTTCATTAATTTAGTAGCCATCTTCTGAATATATAAAATAGTTTTGTTGCCATGTTTTTTATTTCTAATTTTAACAGCGATACGAAGCTGGTCACGTCTAGGTATTTCCAAAAACGACTAGTATGTTTATTTATTAGTTTACTATGATTGAATACAATAAAATATGATATTGTAGACGCCTCCTTGGTCTAGTGGCAGTATATATGGGCTGCGGACCGGGAGATCCTGGGTTCGATTCCCACGTTAGGCAACGTAAATTTTCTAATTTAATTTGTCCGGGACTGCATCCCTCAGACGGAGTTGACGTCAGGCAGGGATCCGGTCGTAAAAACTAAGCCAAATCCTTTCTGCAACATGGTTAAAAAAGTGTGTTGCGCCCACCCCACACTAAAGTGGGATAAGGGTAGGTAGAAAGTAAGATTATTGTAGACGAAAATGCATGGCACTAAATACCAAACCAGTAATATAGAAAATGAAAGTAAAACAGCTCCGATGTGTACTGTGTGTATGATTTATATTTATGTAGTAGCGGTAAATGTATACGGTATTTAATAACATGAGCTCATGCTTGTATTCCCAAAGGGGTAGGCAGACGCGCATTAGTGAACTAGAAAACCCACATTTAGCTGAGTTTCTTTCCGTCCCTGATGTGATAGGGGGCGAGCCTATCGCCATATCGGGCACAAATTCCAGACTCCAGGCTGATGCTGATAAATCCAGTGCCCGACCCGGGGATCAAACCCGAGACCTCAGGACGATAGTCGTACCGCGCGCGCAATACCACTACGCCACCGATTTAATAAATGACTCGATAATTAAAATTCTATACCTGGTTCTTTACACATAAACGGATTTCTGATTTAAACTTTTGTTTCGAATACATTTGTGCGGTTAACAAAATTGCTTTAACAGATTCACTTGAAACTATAGCTGACGTTGACGGCACTCTAGCCAATATATTAATTTGACTGCGATTTTTCCTCATATAGAACTGTTGCTGGGGACTAAAATAAGAAATCGTCTCTGTATGCCGAAGTTCAGCTGTGGGAGATTTTGAGTTTAATCTATTGTGGTTGGTATTAAGAAGGGAAAGGACTGCTTCGACAGCAACTGATGGGCTCATTGTGGTTTGCCAAAACTTGTTTGTGCCGACGACGGATGGTAATTGGTTGAACGACGAATAATTCTAATTTAAACTGTTTACAAATGACTACTCACAATGCTCGAAATGGACTGAAATGCACGGGAACGATGATCCTTTTCGTTAAATCACGGTTCCCTTTCGTAAAAAAAATATTCCACTGCGTTCCCTTTCGTAAAAAATATTTCATAATACTTCATTAGATTTAGACCAAAATATGGGAGTAAGATCTATCGAACACAAAATAATCTTAAAAATAGATTCCCATTTCTGGAGATACCGAGTAACATATTAAAAAAACTGAAAAATTAATAACCTCCATTTTTGAAGACAGTTAAATAAAACAGAAATTAGATTGGCGAAATGAGAGGGAACGCATTTCCCTCTCATTTCGCCAATCTAATTTCCTTCTCATAGAGGGCGAGTCTAATGCCCATCGTCATAATGATATTAATAATCCGCAAATGCAATACAACTGCGCCACTAAGGCTGTCTGTTTCTAATTTTTTTTTATGAATTTAAACAGCAATATTCGGACAGAACAGAATTTATATTTAAAACTCTTTAACAATGTTAAGGCTTGAATGCTTCACGTAGATTACACCCCCGTTACTCAGGCACTTACTTCACTGTAATGTAGGATCAGCAATACATATTTTAAACTCGGGAGCAGTGTAAGTTTTTCGACCGACTTCAAATAAAAGAGAAGATCCTCAATTCGTCTGTTTTTTTTAAAGTATGTTAAGTGATATTTCTGCCATATGTAGACTGATATTCAAGATTGTATTTATGTTCGGTAGAGCTTATTCCAAGGGTAATCCCATACAAAATTGGCCACGATCTGTTAAAGGTGTTGGCGTACCCTTGTGAATTAAAACCCCTTTAAAAATAAAGAGAGAAAAAAACGGTTACGTTTTGAAGTCTATCTGTTAAGTTTTTAAACTTGTTTAAGTAATTTATCGATTTGGCTCTAGATTTTAAGACTGGCCGTCTGCATGACTTTAACCCTATCTGAAGGATTATGTAGAGCGCTCTATTGTTCTATAAATCATACTTGATTTAGTTAGTATTTTTATAATAATAAATAACAATCACACATTTTACACACTACACTGTGCACTACACTGATGGGGCCTACTCTACCAATAAGAGAGATTAGGGCTTAGTCATCGTATTTCTATTTAGTGTTATAAATAAGTACATATTTATTAGAGCAGTGCCATTTTTAAAATGTTATACAAATGGATGTAAATATATCAAGAGTATTTCTGTACAAATTTTTATAAATATTAGGATCAAAAGATCAAAGTTTAAATTAATTTATTATTCTAAAGGACATTACGAAGATGCGACGCAACGTATGTATAAACAAGCCGCCGCTACCGGGTTTGCTCTGTAACTTTGGGGGCTCAGCCAAGCTTAGGTTTTCGACGTTTCTCGCTAGTTAAGTACGTAAAATATTTTTATAAGACAAACATTAATTCTCCACGTAACCGTTAGGTGTTCGAGTGGTTGCAACAACAAAAGAATAATAAGGACTTGGTATAACTACGAAAAAAAACGTGCTTAATTTGAAACCGATTCCGCCATTTTAATTTCGCGATCTATTTACATGTAAGATGTCATAAGACTAACGTACGTACATACTAAATAACGTATAAATGCTTATTGATTTTATTATAAATACGGAATTTTATTTATAATAGTTTCGGAATGTAAAGAATTCGCCTAACTGAACGGGACGGAAATAAGCTCGACGAAATGTTGGTGTTTTAGTTCTCTGTTTTGCCTGTGCTTACCTCACCGGGGATACAGGCGTGTCTATGTATAACTATTATCCAACTGCCGCGGGAGGAGAGTAATGTTTTAGATTGAATATTTGTCGAGATCGTTCATCCCTACATAAGACGATTTCCCTTCACTATGCATGGTTAAACATGCACTTTTATGAGTTTTTTTTACATCTGCGCATACTCCAAGGTTTGTATAAATTTGCATAACATCTGATGACAGGATATGAGGAAACCTAAGCTGAACAGTCTTCTTCACGCACAATGGCGAGATATCTGCCAAATGTGAATAAATGATGATTATTTTGGATCAGCAGTTTTTGGGTACGATTCCCAGGTTGGGCAACATTATGGATTTGTATTTCTAATTTATAACTCGTTTTTACAGAGAAATTATGTCTCGGAGGTATAAATTCAAGCAATTTCTTTTCTGTACCATGGTCTATATACGATACGTATATGAAATGTAAATAAATAAATAGTCACAAGTTTAAAAACTTAACGGACCGACTTTAAAATTTATCCGATCCTGACCAAATTTATATGCAGCGGTTGGCAATTTTTTGGCATGCAGGGGAGGCAAGGTGGAAAATATAGTAAAGGTGGGCCTTCTAGATTCTATAACATTTTAGATATTTATGACTTATTTGCAAAACAATCACGGGCCGCAAATAGGACATCCACGGGACGCGTGTTGCCTACCGCTGTTTATACGAGATCAGCCTTGTAATAAGCTGTATCGAACACAAGAATAAAGAGTCAAGATGAAACTTGAAAATCGGTCCACATTTGGCGGAAATATCGTGTGATATTCTTAAAATATAAAAATACAGACGAAATTAGGACCTTCTCCTTTTTAAAGTCGGTTAATATAATCACAAGTTTAAAAACTTAACTGAACGACTTCCAATTTACCGATCCTGACCAAATGTATATGGGATTACCCTTGAAATAAGCTCTATCGAACACAATTAGAATTTTGAAAATCGGTCCACATTTGGAGATATCGAGTAACATACATAAAAGAAATACAGACGAATTGAGGACCTCCTCCTTTTGTGGAAGTCGGTCGAAAATAGTGTGCATTGACACCGTATAAGAATGGTACAGGTGGAAGAAGAAAATTATGTTTTGATACGACAGGATTTTACCTCAATGGTGGTTGTGGTGGTCACTTAAATTTGTTTGGAAAAATCCCTGGTGCCGGGTTATGTATTCTTAGGTTTTGAAGTCGGTTGTATGTCTTAAGTCAGTAAAATTACATTGTAACGATGTCACGTGGGTTCATGAAAAGAATAATTTGTTTTTCTTCCAAGTGGCAATTTGTCGAGGTTAATACTTATATTGATGTGTAATTGATTATTATTTATGAATATGAGTATAATGATGTCAATGATACTCAGTGTTCTGAACTTATGAAGTTTAAATTTTATGGTACACTTAACCCTGGGTTAAAAGTCATCACACGTTTTGGGCAACCACACATCATAGTGTGATTTAACGAAATATGACACTATTGAACAAAAGCAAATAAAGCAGTTAGTAATTTTTGTCCTTGGAATGTTACTCGGCACCTACTCAGTAAACATGATATAGACAATCATAGGCACTTGGCGAGTATTGTATACATATATGTAGTACCTATGGTACTATGCATGTAGAGGTAGAGTTGTGGTGATCGAGGGACTGAATCCGGTAGGTATATCGACACCGTATATTTGCATTTTGCACTTGTGTGACATTACGTTACGTCTGAGAAATGTATATAAGATTTTGTCAGTAATGTAGATGCATCAGTCACTTACCAAGTACCATCCGAGACAAACCAAAACTTTTTAAAAATGAAATTGGTACGTTACATTTAAATATGTTAGTTTTATATGATGGAAATTGTTATTTTTTTATATTCAAAATACTACGAATTAATCAGTTACTTGTGCATCCGGGTATTTTTTATTTTAACTACACTGTTCAATGTTCATAATTTGTTCAGATCATCCTCGTCGCTCTTGCTCTGGTGGTTGTTGCCGCCGCTGCTCCACCAGAGCCTCCGAAGATCCTGAAAAGTGAATTCGAACAGCAACCCGAGGGCGGTTATGTATTCAGGTATGTGTGTATTTATCAACAAGAACAGTAATAATAGGGACTGATTTGTGTATAGCCAGGCAACTCTTGTCTGGGTAATGTTTTAATCGTTAATGTATGAAACATCCGTCAAAACAAATCCCTTAAATAATATCTGACTATAAAAAAACGGCCCTAGAATGATTTGTTGACAAGTGTAATATGTTTACATGTTGTGACAAATAATCATTATTTACTAAGTGCATTCGCCTTGTTGGCCTAGAGGCAGTGCATATGGGCTGTGGTCTGGAGTTCTTGGGTTCAAGTCCCAAGACGAAAAAAGCTGTTTTTCTGACACGATATGCTTATGACTGGACATCCGAGACTAAGTTTACGTCAAACAGGCTTGTCGGTCTTAAAACTCATGTGCTTGAAAAAGTGTGTTGGGCCAAACCCACATTAAAGTGGGATAAAGGCAGGTAGAAGGAGAACTACTGAGTGCCTTATAAATGATGCGTTCTTTTTCAGAGTTTCAGCGTACAGTGTTATAATGCACGAGATTTTGTCACAATCATTTTAATATGTTTTTTTTTCGACCGAGTGGGCCCTCAATCCGCCTGTATTTCTTTTTTATTGATGCAACTCGGTATCTCCGCCAAAAGTGGATCGATTTTCAAGATACTTTTGTGTTCGACAGAGCTTATTCCAAGAGTGGTCCCATATATCCCATATAAAGGTCACAATCTGATAAGTTTTGAAGTCGCTCCGTTAAGTTTTAAATTTGTGATTAATTTATCTTTATCCCACTTTACGTATAACATCTAATAGAATCAATAATATCTCCAACTCGCATTGACTTACCCTTCTCGCTGGAAGACGAAGCCTTTTATCTAGTCGTGAACGAAAAATAAAGGCTGTTACATTTAATAGTAGATAGTAAATAGTCCAAGATCCTACCACTTCATTTTTACGTTTCTTTGTTTTTTTAACCAATATAGATATATGTAAAAATTAAATCCTCTAGAAGGTGTTGACGTCCGACAGGTGGCCGGTTTGTAAGAACTAACCAAAATGGAGTGAAATAAGGGCAGAGTAAAAAAATAATAACAGAAATATGATATCGCCGAATTGCCTATTACAACATGATTTTGACTATATAGTTTTAATTAAAATGTAATAGTACTTATCTGATGGATGGTGTGGTGTACTCTTTAACAGTTGGTAACATATATTTATGGCAATATTTTTAACCATATACCAACATGTGCAGGGAAAAAAATACTTTCAATTACAATAAAAAAAATATTAACGAATGAAATGAACGAAACTATACTATATACAATATTATCTTAACGAAAAGTAGTTGCGGCCCCTTTTTGATAAGCGACCCAGCAGGATTATAAATATTTGTTTTTAAAAGATATAAAATATATATTTTAATTATATAACATGGATGGACAAATCAGCGGTGGGATCTTGGACTATACTATTGATCCAAAAAACATAAGGTGCTAACGGCCGGTGCAACTAAACGATCCGAGTGTGCAGATAGATTGCAATAACGAAACAAATTAAGTATCATGTTAATTCTTTGTTTTTATTATCTAAGGCTAGTCATACACGGGCAGCTTGAAGCAGCTAGCATCGACTGCTTCAGGCTGCGACCGCAAAGCAATCTACAGTCTTCTATATACACACATACACGAACTGCTCAAGCAGTTGCGACTCCTTCGGACGGTTGGCAGCGCGGTGTAACGTCACTGTGCTGTTGATCACTGGCTACCTGCTCGAGCAGCCGTGTATGGCTGCTCTTATGATCTATCTGCACACTCAAATTGAGAACGTTTATTGGAACTAACCCTAAATCTCTCAAAACATTACAGTTTTGAAACCGAAGATGGTATTTCTCGCGCTGAAAATGGTGAAGTAAAGGACATCGTCGACGAAGAGAACAAGCCTCACAGAGTGGTTGTCGCCCGTGGTACTTACTCCTACACTGTGGACGGGAAACCCGTATCCGTTACCTATTTCGCTGACGAAACTGGGTTCCACGCTGAAGGAGACACTATTCCCAAGAACTAAAGCAATCAGTTGATGCAGATGTTAACATTGATTCTATACCGCCGAAATATGCTTGATGAACCGATTATTTACATAATATCAATCGGTCGTATGTACACGATAGTGTACAACGTACGGTAATGCGCCAGGTGTTATTGGTACCAGAAACTAACCTGTCGTATTGTTACTCGTTATCGTTTTGATACTCACTGCCATATTACTAAATTTTTGTATGATTTTGTATTATTTGTTAAGTTTTAATAACGTGATGTAAATAAGAATAAAGCTCATTGGTAATATTTTTTGTTTATTTGTGACGGGAGTTTGTGAGAATATTCTTACAATTCCACTTCCTATTAGTTTTGTTTTAATTATACTGCTTTCTTAATAAAAGATAGCAAGTTCCAGGCCGTATTCCAAAAGATAGCAATCTTTATGAAAACTCACAAACCAACGTACCAATCATTATGGGGCGATTTTTCATTAGCTAGAATCTAGATAAATAAATAAATACACCCAACAGTCACACATCTAGTCCTGACCCCACACTAGGTATAACCTGTATCGTGGGTATCAGAAACCATGAGAGACTTTCGGTCTCACGATACCCAAACATGAAACAAATATCTATGGGCCACACAAACATTTGTCGCAATGCGGGAATCGAACCTGCGGTCTCTCGCTTCACAGACGGCCACTCGCCCACTGCGCCACGGAGGCTGTCTTACTTAATTACTGGCAGATTCTTATATTCTGAGGTATAATTTTGTTCCATAAATTGATTATCAAAATATTGTTCTCTAGATTAAAAAAAAAATTATCTCGAAATAGAAGTTGTTTGGCTAAATTATCACCAAATAAAAAGGCTATTGAAAAATCTGCTCTAAATGAAATTTTCTCTTTATTGAACCAATTAAGAAATATCTATTGAAATGTGGCTATTTCTAAGACAAGGTGTTTTTATTTATTTGTTCCACAATACACCCAAATTCTTATATACTATTCGAATTGCTTTACTTTAAAAGCGCTTCTTCTTCTTATTCTTTATTTAAAATATGGCCTCCATCAAAGTTTGATGATTTTGCCAACGACAGTGTTTAATAAATCCATTACTCAAAAAAATAGCTAGTCAGACATCTTGAAAAAACAATGAAACCAAATTGAAAAAACAATTGAAAAATGTTTTGTTTTGAGAGATTCTTAAAAGTGCTTAATTTTATACTTGGTTATGACAGTTAATATATCATTGACATTTTATTGTTTTTTTTTTCTACTCAGTATTATTTTTCATATTTATTTGTTTTAATTAACTTTAAAACTTCATGCTTATACATAGTGCCAAAAAAGATCAAAGATATGGACAGAAGGCAGGTTAGAATTACAAGGGTGCATTGTGCCGTTGGATATGTCCTTCAAAAACATTATCTGTTTATAATTTACGTTATTAACGTATGCATATAAATCTTTACTTATACCAAAAAAGCCTATAGTCATCGAAACGGATAGACTGAATTTGACAGGACTTTCACTGACATATAGCCCATTGTTAGGACTAACTTTACTTTCATTTTAGTTAAAGAATTATGGTTTAGGATTGATTTCCACAAGATAAGTCGCATTACAGATATATAAATCATTTTAGTGGTGTAGTACTCTTTATTCCAAAAGGTTATTTTTTACATTTTTAAGTATATTATGAATATGAAAAAAATACATTTAAAAATAAAAAATGCCTCCCCTCCGATGGCGAGGCTCGTTTTATTTATTATCATAAGTATTTAATCTGAAGTCGCAGGAAGTCGCTTCTAACAGGTCGATCTGGAAATCTTTGGGGAAGGCCTATGTTCAGCAGTGGACGTCCTATGGCTGATGATGATGATGATGATTTAATCTGAAATTATATAATATACACATGTACTCACATATAATTTATAAGGACAATCCTTACACCTTGGAATTTATATTGATATATTTTTGGGGTTATTGCAAAATAAAAGTCCTCGTGCGACAAAATATTTACGGAGGCGGCTGGCGCGGCGTATTTGGACAATGGAGGTGTAGTACATGAATCTTTATAAGATGGTTGGTCTTGACCAGCTTAGGTTATAATTTATATAGGTATATTTTATGTCATATTTTGCATAATGTGAAATAATTGTAATAAGTAATTTCCAGCTTCAATCCAGGGGACCAAAGTTGTAATATGCAATATAAGTACATAAAGTCACATATAATAGCAATTTTATAAAATAGAACCTCAATGTCTTTTCACCATTTTCTGATTCATATGATCATAATTATGTTTTAGATGCAGGATTCGAAATGTTTCAGTAGATAAATGCGGCATTAATAACAGTTTTGTATTATGTAAATCTATAAAATAATATATGCCCCGGTAAAGAATATCGTATGGTTCATCGGGTGACCTTGACATATAGCGAGAGGCCCACAGTTTCCGTAGATCACCAAATACCAAATTACTTTTATGTTTGACTTGAATGTTTGCCGAGAAGTTCCTCCCTAGTACAGAACCTTTTACTATGCGTGCTCAGACATGAACTTGAAAGATTTTTAAATCAACAGTTGATGAGAAATGTGTTTCTAAATTCGTACAAACTTTATCCAAACTAGGCCAATCACCCAAGAGAAAAATTATTATTTTGTAATAGGTCTACGTTAAAGCATCATAATCACGCGAATATAATATATATTACATAGTTCAGAGGAGGATGATGATTTGGAAACGCTTATTTATATTACAAATAATCATATTTTTGTATTTTGTTACTAATGCAACGAGTCTTAAACATTATGTCCCTTACTTATAAAAAACGTATGTGCGTTTCTTATCTTTGAAAAACAGCATGCCACTTTTTTCCTTGAGTCACAATGTTTGAAAATGAAAGGAACCAACCAGTTCGAATATTGGGAAGCGCGTAAATGTTTTTATAAGTAAGGGGCTATGATTACTGATTTCAGATCCAAAAAAAATCATAGATTTACTTTTTATTGGTTCTATAATAAATATAGTCAAATTAT
Organism: Clanis bilineata; assembly: GCA_036417725.1. Taxonomy (NCBI): domain Eukaryota; kingdom Metazoa; phylum Arthropoda; class Insecta; order Lepidoptera; family Sphingidae; genus Clanis; species Clanis bilineata. The sequence goes on from CM071158.1 coordinate 9,354,753, forward strand.
GCGAACTAAAACTTTTTATTGAGAAAAAAAATATATATATGCAAAGATAGATTTGTAATAATTGTATTCAAGATTCACTGTCATTTTAATAAAAAAAACAAGTTTAGAGTAAGCATGCCTGCTGTGGGAACACAGACAAATGTGATGTCATATTAGAGGCCGTCAAGGCGGAGAAATGTATATAAAAGATTTTGGAATACGCCGTTAAGACATCAGTTGCTCATCAAGTGCCAACCGACGCAAACCAAACACGATCAAAATGAAATCGGTACGTACGTACGATAAAAATATAACAATACTATAATTTGTGATATTTCAAATAGTTTTTAATTCTATTCACGTTGCTTCTAATGTAGTAGGTAATAATTCAATTAGTAATGTGTTGTTTTATGTTAGTTAAGATTAGTATTAGATATTTATTAGATACATATTCAGTTTTCATGTCTATTTAATTTTATCAATAGCAACTTTACTTAAATCTATGGGGTATTAAAAACGTGACCCTTCTTCTGAGGCAATCGTGTAAATTATTAGATAATAATAATTATATCTTATAGTGTGCTATATAAGAAATGATGTGAATTTTTCAAAGGTTAGAACAAAAAAACACATTACCGTCCTGCCGGGGCAGTCCCGAAACATTTGACAGACTCCGTGGCGCAGCGGGCGAGTAGCCGGCTGTGAAGCGAGAGGCCGCGGGTTCGAGTCCCGCATTGAGACAAATGTTTGTGTATCCCACAGATTATTTCAAGTCTGGGTGTTGTGAGACCGGAAGTCTCTCATAGTCTCTGACACCCACAATACAGGTTACACCTAGTGTGGGGTCAGGACTAGTCCTGGTGTATGGTGTAGGTGTATGCCTATTGGGTGTGTTTATTATTATTATTATGTTCAGAGTTTTATACTTCTCCCATTGTACAATGGGGTGATTATTATTGTTATTTGTAGGAATAGTTTGCTGTTCCCTACTGACAGGCAATAACTCCTATTATCTAAATATCTGTTAAAGCGATTAAATACATGGAATACGATTTTATGAATAAGTAGTTATTTTATTCTTATTTGTTGTTTTTAGATCATTCTTGTCGCTGTTGCTCTTGTGGCTGCCGCCGTCGCCGCTCCTCCAGAACTGGCCCAAACCCTACGGTCGGAATACAACCAGAATCCCGAGGGCAGCTTCCAATGGGGGTAATTATTTTTGTATTGCCTTACAAAGAAGACTAGTAAATGACACACTCAATTGTAAGTCATTTATATCATCCAAAGACTTGGAAAGGCCAAAGCATAGCCAAGTCAACTATGGCATAGTGGAACGGAATGGAATGGAAAGGTACAGGAATTAGGAATGGGGGCAGGGAGATGTTTGAGCTTTTGGAAATCTTCCTCCGATGATTCTTTCTGTTTTATGCATAACGTTTCTCTGACACATCATTATAATTTAATTTAATTTACATGAAACGTAATACTCAGATGTTAGCCTTGAGAATAATATCTCCTTTTTCAATGTTCTGCAGTTAAACTGCTTATAATTTCGTCATCAGTCCGTCCGTGTGTTTCAAGTGGTATTTCTTAGCTTGGTCATTTAACATAACCATGTTTTGATAAGCTGAACGAGTATTAGCATAGTAAAAAATGTCTCAATATTACTTTCACAGATTTGAAACTGACAATGGAATCTCCCAACAAGCAGTTGGTGAACTGAAGCAAGTCGCGGACGCTGAGAACAAACCCCATGACGTAGTCGTAATGCGCGGAAGTTTCTCCTACATCAAGGAAGATGGCACCGCTGAGACTATTAACTACGTTGCTGACGAGAACGGTTTCCGCGCGGAAGGACCTTCCGTCCCCAAGGCTCCCGCCAGGAGATAAACACCTCACAACAAACCACGACGAAATTGGCTAATAATTTAGATTAAGATATTGGAACTGCCATATTTTGTAGATGTACGGTGGGGCATCACCCGTACATTTTTTGTGATGGATGCTGAATGCCATAGATAATATTATGCGTTTTAATATTTTTATGTTTTAATAACGCTAAAAATAGAAAATAAAATAATTCAAACAATTTCGTATTTTTAATCGATTTCAAAAAGGAGGTCTTCTTTTTAAACCGTGAATAGTATGGGAAAATCCGGAAATATAGGAGATACAGAGAAACTGTCTTATAAAGAATTTGCCCTTATTTTGGTAGGATAATTGTGGGCCAAGTACACAATACTTTGGGTAAGGGTGACAACAACAACATCAACATAAGCACACGCCTGTATCCCAGAAGGGGTAGGCAGAGGCGCATTAGCGAACTAGAACACCCACATTTCGCCGAGCTTAGCTCCGTCCCAGATGTGATAGGGGGCGAGCCTATCGCCATATCGGGTACAAATTCCAGACTCCGGGCTGATATGGAAAAATCCAATATCACTTTGCCCGACCCGGGGATTGAACCCGAGACCTCAGAACCGTAGTCGTACCGAAATACCACCACGCTACCGAGGCAGTCAATGGGTAAGGGTGAGTTGTCTATATAATAATTTAGAAGTTCCTGTAAGGATAATTTTCATTGTATACGACGAAATAAGTCGGGACAGCGGAATTTGGCCACAAATATTATGGGTTTTCATACAATTTGTTAGTACATTATCCGGTATGTACCTACTACATATAATAATACTGCTACAATAAATATTCAATGTAACTTCAATCTTACTGAACTTTGGTATCTACCCATTATCTCAATAAAAACATAAGCGTGAGAGAAGGCATGTTCATATCAAAAAAATCAAGTTAAGTCTCGGATAACGGTACCTCTGGTAACAAAGGAAGTGACATGGGACCACCCTTACCACAAAAATAATAAGGATTTCTTAGATTAACAAAGATAATTTTTAAAATCGGTCCATACTTGACGAATATATCGCGTAACATTCATAAAATAACTACGGCCAAGTACATGCTGCAAATCTGACCACGCACAGCACGGGGTTCCGAAGTAAGGGTAACTATTACTTAAATATAATTTTATTTTAATAATTTTAACTACTTAATAGGTACCTATATGGTCCATAAACTCATATTTACTACATGTTTTACATAACTAACTAATCTAAGTGATATTCAAAAGAAGTTGTACGACATTTTTTTTTTGGGCGTCTATTTGTAAAGCCTGCTTAGCCGTAATAATTTTCCTTTTAAATTCACTATACCGGATGTTTCATAAAGTTGGTATCAATAACAATTCCACATACAGGAAGAACTATTTTTAATTAATTAATTACTCCATAGACTGCCTCCGTGGCGTGGTTGTATTTCGGTACGATTACTGTCCTAAGGTCTCGGGTTCGATCCCCGGGTCGGGCAAAGTGATATTGGATTTTTCCATAAGTATCAGCCCGGAGTCTGGAAATTGTGCCCGATATGGCGATAGGCTCGCCCCCTATCACATCTGGGATGGAACTAAGCTCGGCGAAATGTGGGTGTATCAGTTGGCTAGTGCGCCTGTCCCATCGGGGATACAGGAGTGAGCTTATGTTATATTATGTTATGTGGTTTGCAAATATACTGCAGCTGACCCAATGAGCCAGAAACAAATTTGCGTCCCAAATTACGGTTTTCATTAAGCAAAAACTATTACCCTTACGAAATTTTAAAGTTTACCGCTAGATTGCGAGGCACTTTCTCCACTCTTCGGTCTTGGGTCAGACAGAATTCCGAAGCCAAAGACATTCAACAGTACATAGACAGGACAACAGCACGAAACTTGTGATACAAAAGTGACCTCGTGGTCATAAGTCACTCAGTCGTATTTGAAACATACGTGCGTAAGGTCGTGCCAACGTTATAATGTTTAGATAATAACATTGTCTTATGTTCTAGAACATTCACAGAATATTCCAGAGTGTTAATTGTAATAAGCGCTGTCGCATTGTAATAATCGTAACGCATAATTAAGATCTTTTTTTTTTGTATAGAAACGTAATATTAAAACTCTTTGTCCGAACCCTTATTTTCGTCATATCTGTTTTTCGCGATTACTATTAAATGAATAAATTAATAGGTATCTCCATAAACTACATTGATTAAATATTCTTAGGTGTATCTGTAAACGCACCAATGTTGTGTTTAGAATCCGCTAGAGTGCATTGTATTTCCTCTCGGGTTCTGTTTTTGAATTATGTAGTTTATTGTATTGTTTTATTCCGTTGTTTTATATTCTATTAAATATGTCGTGACCAAACAGAAATCTTATTCAATTTTGCACAATATAGTATAACTTTAATAATTACTAGTACTAGAAAGTTAAAATAGAAAGTAACCGCCGGTGCCTAGGGTCCCGAGCCTCGTCATCGGAGGGGAATATTTTATAATTTTAAATGTATTTTTGTTTTAATATAATATTTTTAGAATTTTAAGAAGAACTTTATCCGTATCCGAAATCCCTAAAAATAGTTTTATTTCAATGTATAATATTCGCGTAAACTTAAGAAATCAGTATAGAGGTAAAAACCTCTTCCAATACAGAATACTGAACATAAATAGTATCAAATCAAAAGTCTTTATATACTTTCGTACTTACTTCTGCAGATCATGTCTTTGTCATGGTCTTCGCCACACTTTTAAGTGTCCTTTGCTACAGGTTTACCATCTACTCTGAGTGCTTGTTCTCATCTATCAGTGCTATGTCATCGGCATACATGAGTATCCATGATAGTTGCTTCTGTACTTCCGTAGTTATGACCTGGGGGGTTACCACAACTTCTTATAGCAGTTTTATTATAACCTTACTTGTACCGATTCCCATACAAAACAAACGAAGAACGATTATAATAATACTGCTTTAAGAGGTTGTGGTAACTCCCTGAAGCACAACACTAAACAGAGAAGATCTTAGCGCCTAGCCTTGGTGGTACACCACGGTGATTGTAAAAATATTTGTGTCCCCAATAGAAGGCCGGACCAAATACTAGGATCGGATATACATGTCTCCAGTGCTGCCAACATAAGCTTGTTGCAGTCTTCGTGCCTATCAGACCAACAAAGCTATGTATATGCAAAACCTTTTTCGCCGTATATTCTTCACCCAACCATCTAAGGGAACATACCCATATTTCGTGACCCATTCAGGGGGGGAGGGGGTCTTCAAAATACCACGCTTGGTCGCTTGGGGGTGTCTCAGGTTTTCGTCACGTAGTCAATAAATTCAAATATGGCGCGCAGCGTTTAGCACTTTCTAAAGTCACAGGTGGCAACACATCATAATATTTTGTTTTTTAACTTTTATTTGACAATAAATTATTTGAAACCATATTTATAAATTACTACGTGACAACTAGAGGGGGGGTCTTGGCATTTACTACGCGTGGTCACCGAGGGGGGCGGGTATAAATTTTTTTAAAAAATTGGTCACGTTATATGTTCTCTAATATGAACACTGAGTCCATGGTGCAATATCCGGGTCAATTCCGGACCCTATTGACACTCAGACCTAGTACACTTTCGGCTGAGTCTAGATTAGAGGTCGTGTTCAAAGAGCTTTATGGGTGTTACTTATTTACTATTATGTCTTTTGATCAATCCCGTCTCGCTTGTACGCGGAGCTTGTAAAACTCAATCGCCAAGGATGGGGAATTCGCATGGAATTCAGCATGCGACTGAACAAAGCGATAAGAAGCTTCACATTATAAGAGCTCGTGGCCTTTCATGCCTCAATAGGGATGTTATGATATAAATATCTAGCATACACTATCTCTAAGGCCGATTTCCGGGTTTGGGTTCCCGGAGATCATCGAGTTTTAAATACATTCGGAGAATTGTTTTTCATTTCAGTATAGTGTGGTGTTAACAAATAATAATTTAGAATTAATAAATATATGAAATAAATACTTTTATAGTAAAAAAAATATGAAATTTTTATTTGAATTTTATTTTCTATTTTCAGCGTTATTAAAACATAAAATATTAAAACGCTTATTATCTATGGCATTCAGCATGGATGATTGTGAATGTACGGATAATGCCGCACCGTACATGCACAGAATAGGGCAGTTTCGTTATCTTAACCTAAATTATCAGTATCGTCGTGGGTTGTTGTGGGGCGCTTATCTCCTGGCAGGGACCTTGGGGACGGAAGGTCCGTCCGCGCGGTAACCGTTCTCGTCAGCAACGTAGTTAATGGTCTCAGGGGTGCCATCTTCTTTGATGTAGGAGAAACTTCCGCGCACTACGACAACGTCATGGGGTTTGTTGTCCGCATCAGGGACTTGTTTCAGGTCACCTTGTTCCTGGCGGACGATTCCCTGGTCAGTTTCAAAGCTGTGGAAGCAAAATGAAACATTTATTACTTGGTTAATACTCGTTCAGTATATCAATATACGTTAAGCGAGCCAGCGAAGAATTTATTAACTATGACAATAAAATTATAAGCTAATTAAAAAAACTAGATGTTATGCTTTTAAATATTATGTTCTATTAACATATCAACTTAATCCAAAGTTATAGGCCAAACTATAGAGATTGCTAGACACTCTAATATCTCTCTCCTATTCCCGATCCCTATGCTTCTAACCAGTTATTAATAAATATGTTATAGTCATTTAGTATAATAAAATGTAGTAAATAAACGGACCGACATATAATAAGCATTATAAGCAATTTCGCGACGAAACAGTAAAAAAATAAATATTATTCTCAAGGCTGGCTTAGAAGTATTGTTACAATACGAAAATTAATTTAAACATAATGATTAAAAAGAAATGTATATAATTTGCTCTGGGATTGTCCATACCCATGGACTATGGAAATCACTTATTATCAGGTCGATCGTCTGCTTGTGTTTTACACCTTCGTGTGGCAAAAATCAATTACTTACCCGAAGTTGTAGCTGCCCTCGGGATTCTGGTTGTATTCTGAACGCAAAGTCAGGGACTGCTCTGGAGGAGCGGCGACGGCTACAGCCACAAGAGCAACAGCGACAAGAATGATCTAAAGAAATGCAATACATAAAATAATAAACATAAAATAAACATTTCATGTTTTCATATTATACCATTATAATTGCTTAAATATGATCCCATTTATTATAATAAATATTTATTTAATTTATCTATATAACCAGTGGGATTATACAATGTAATTTATATTTATTTATCATTCAATAATACGAAAAATAACAAGCTTATCAATGAATGTGAGTGTGGTAACTTACATAGAATTGAATTTAAACTTAAACCGTTATTTATATAATTTAGACGACTTTTAAGGATAACTTTAATTATATATCCATCCATGTGTGTTCTCGGATGGGATGGATTTTATTATTTCTTAATGTAGCTACAAAAACATTGACGTGGCAAAGTTAAGGATACCAAGTCAGCGGAAATGTCTTCTAAATTTTTGTAAGTGAGTGCGAGTGCCACAATTTGTTACAGAAATTGTGACAACCAACCCCCAGTTTCTTCATGCAAAGTCAAGGTAGTGACAAAAATCTACACAATATAGTTTTAGCTTTCATCGTTAACTTAGCCTCTAACCTATTAACTGTCATATATATGTGAACGTATATTTGATGTCAATTAAAAAAATTACATTTGCTGTTTATAAAGAAACATGTGGTTAAAGTTTGAAAATATGATTAGATATCAATAATGTAAGTTCTTAAAAAAATGGTCTTGACACACGGATAAGAGTGTTCTAAGATCACTACACCATTAAAGGTACCTATTGGTTATTTTTATATGTATAGAAAAAATCACTGTACCGACACTTGAAAATCATATTTTTTTCTATCATAGATATTGATGTTATTAAGATATGTGCTGATGACATAAAACACACTAATTATTGAATAATCACTACACTAAGGGGCAAAGTAAATATAACTTAAAAATCTATAAGGTAAGTAATGTTACTAATTATTTTATATTTTTTTCGCACGTACCGATTTCATTTTGATCGTGTTTGGTTTGCGTCGGTTGGCACTTGATGAGCAACTGATGTCTTATCAATGCATTCTAAAATCTTTTATATACATTTCTCTGGCCTGACCTCTAATATGACATCTCATTTGTCTGTGTTATTTTCACACATCAGGTATGCTTACTCTAAACTTGTTTTATATCACGACATTCACATGTTATCCTGTTTCATTAAGAAGCGAAGATTGAAATGAATACATATCTAATGTGTTTTAATAAAAAAGTAACAAGTTGGTTGTAGCACTTGCAGCGATCACCTCGACGCCAAAGTTCTCACCTGTCCTATCAGACCGCTTACTGGTTATTCTATCTTACCCTTCTTATATTATAAACATGAAAGTTTGTGAGTATAGTTGTATGCATTTGTATGTGTTTCCCTCGTTCACGCCAAAAATACTATATGAATTTTGTTGTAACTTTAACATAAACATAACATAACATAAGCTCACGCCTGTATTCCTGAAGGGGTAGGCTGAGGCGCTCTAGCGAACTAGAACACCCACATTTCGCCGAGCTTTGTTCCGTCCCAGATGTGATAGGGGGCGAGCCTATCGCCATATCGGGCACAAATTCCAGGCTCCGGGCTGATATGGAAAAATCCAAAATCACTTTGCCCGACTTGGGGATCGAACCCGAGACCTTAGGACGGTAGTCGTACCAAAATACAACTACGCCACCGAGGCAGTCTTGAAACTTTAAAAACAAATTACTGAAATTGTGTTAACTATCCTTCACGGCAGGCGTTGATTGTTGCTTAAAATCTCTTTTTATAAGCAAGGAGATGGTTTTAATCCGTTTATTAACCGACTTAGACCCGCATGTATGTAATATTGTTAGAATTGCACAATATTCGTTCATGTTAGTATAAGGGGTCGTCTGAATATATGTATGTTTATCAGAAACTAGAAATAACATAACATAAACTTACGCCTGTATCCCCGAAGGGGTAGGCAGAGGTGCACTAGCGAACTGGAACACCCACATTTCGCCGAGCTTAGTTCCGTCCCAGATGTGATAGGGGGCGAGCCTATCGCCATATCGGGCACAAATTCCAGACTCGTAGAAAACTAGAAATAGTATTGTGAAAATTCTTTTTTCGGTGAAGAAACTTGGGGAATAGTGAAGTTACATCAAATTTGTTCAGTAGTTTTCAAAATATTGACCTTAATGTGTACCATACATACTACATGCAACAAACAAATATCTGTACCCAATGTAAAAAACTACAAAATAATTAAACTTTAACAAAAATCTATAACCGATTTCAAAATCGAACTATCTAAAAATATCACCAATTCCTAACTCTTTTGGGAGTCGTACCGGGCCTATGAAAATTTGCCTATGAAAAAAAAGCCTACGAAACCAAATTTTCTTTAACTTTTAACTTAAAAGTTAAAACCTGCTATAGCGATCCAATCTTATTTTGCGGTTTGCGTTTCACTATCAACCAGTGTATTGTGTGAAAACTAAAAAGGACTAAACTAAAAATAAATTGCAATATAATCTGTAAACAGAAGTTTCATTTAAGTGAATATTCGGTTCTTTGGAGGGTCTTGCGCATCGATATATTATTTACCTAGATGCACAGTTGACGCTCGGAAAATGGGACAGCAAAGGAGTGCTTAAGCACTTCTTTTCCCTACAGTCGGACGCCAACAGAATTCTAAATTTCAAAATTAAAATTTAAGAACGCTTGATAATTTCGTTTAAAAAGCTACTTTATAACACGTGCATAGGGTTATATTTGTATTGATTTAATTAGAACTTGTGATGTTGTTCTTTGTTTTATTCATGAGACCACTTTTTAGGAGGATTTTTGCAAAGAACTGTGCATCTAGGGTATATTATATTGATGGTCTTGCGACATGACTTGATGGTTGGTTGTGGTCGATATGGCTATAGACTGTATTTGCATAGGTTATTCCCTTATCTTGTTAATTCGATTCTTCGGAGTGTGAAGAGGCGTAAATAGGCCGGAATGATTCTGGTGACCATAAACTCATTGTTTTTTTTTTTACTATACTGTGCTTATTATGAAGTTTTTTTTCGACCGACTTCCCAAAAAGGCGGAGGAGGAGGTCCTCAATTCGTCCGTTATTTTTTTTTGTTACGCGGTATCTCCGCTGAATGTCGACCGATCTTCAAATTTTTTTGTGTTTGATAGAGCTTCTTTCAAAGGTGGTCCCATATAAATTTGTAAAGTGGAAGTCGGTCAGTTAAGTTTTTATTATATATCAAAGACTGGTAAACGAGCACATGAGTCACCTGATGGTAAGAGATCACCACCGCCCATAGACACCCAAGATATAAAAATAATCATGGGTGCGTTGCCAACTTAAAAGGAGAAAATGGTAGGGGAGGGAAAGAGGGATTGAGAAAGGCAGGGGGGAAATAGGCCACCGGTAATCTCACTCACCGAACGAAACGCGACAGCAAGCTGCCACTTTACGTCGGTTTTTTGTGAGGCAGTGGTATCAAACCGGTCGAGCCGGCCCATTCGTGCTGTAGACGTTACTGTCTACAGCATGGCTCTACCACTAAATAGTAGTGTATTCAACTATTATAGTGTATATGTATTTGTTTATTTAATTAGGTGTATATATTATATATGTGTGTGTAGTCATTTTGCCGTGTTCGGACAAAAAGAAGATCAAATGAAAAGGTTCCTAAACTACCGGCTTCATTGATTAAACAAAGAAAAACATTGATTTTATATTTTTCTTTTGAGTGTTCAATTAAAGTTGATTTTAAGTTTTTCTTACAATTATTACCATCCATTGTTAAATGCAGTTCTCCCCAAGTGAGTGACAGTCATTTTGGTCTTGACCAGACTTAACTTGGTTCTCGGTCAGCTACCAGTGGTTCTTCTTTTCACCTGCTCTTATGCCACTCCATGTGTGGTTGGCGCAAAAAGAATTATCAAACATGTTGCAGCAAAGATTCAGCTTAGTTTATATGACCGGATGACCTGCCTTACATCAACCTCTCGGGGATCCGGCCCGAGCAAAATTAGAAAAACAACCACCCGACCTGGGAGTCAGGATAGACCTAGGTACAGGACCTTAAATCTCATACTTTTTCTGTAAACTGAAAGCTTACAGAAAAAGTATGAGATATAAGTTGGATTATTATATTAGATTATGTCGAATTCGACCAAGTCGCCTCCTTGGTCTAGTGGCAGCATGTATGGGCTGTAGACCGGGAGGTCCTGGTTTCGATTCCCAGGTCGGGTAAAGTAAATTTTCTAATTTAATTTGCACGGGACTGGATCCCTCATAGGGGGTTGACGTCAGGCAGGCGGCCGGTCGTAAAAACTAAGCCAAATCCTCTTTGCAACATGCTTGAAAAAGTGTGTTGCGCCAACTCCATATTAAGGTAGGATGAGGGCAGGTAGAAAGAATTATATTAGATTTTGTATTAATTATTAATATGATTTGTTCTTAAAATCAGAGGTTAAACTGTTGTCATGTTTCTCACTTTAGTACAGTGTGGCGTTAACTAATCATAATTTTAAACTTAAAAAATCAATGAATACTCGTATACTTTTTACCTGCTCTTATCCTACATGTGGAGTCGGCGCAATACAGGTATGAATACACAATTTCAGGTATGAATACATAATGAATACTCGTATATTACATGTATATAAAATAAAACTTAAATGACATTTTTGAAACGGATTTTATTTTTTATTTTCAGCGTTATTAAAACATAAAAACATTAAAACGCATATTCTCTATGGCATTCAGCATGGATTTCTAAGAATGTACGGGTAATGCCGCACCGCACATCCACATAATATGGCAATTCCGTTATCTTAACCTAAATTATTAGCCAATTCGTCGTGGGTTGTTGTGGGGTGCTTATCTCCTGGCGGGGGCCTTGGGGACCGAAGGTCCTTCCGCACGGTAACCGTTCTCGTCAGCAATGTAGTTAATGGTTTCAGATTTGCCTTCATTGTCGATGTAGGAGAAACTTCCGCGCACTACGACAACGTCATGGGGTTTGTTGTCCGCATCAGGGACTTGTTTCAGATCGCCTTGTTCCTGGCGGACGATTCCCTGGTCAGTTTCAAAGCTGTGGAAGTAGAATGAGACATTTATTACTTGGTTAATACTCGTTGAGTATACCAATATCGTCAAGCGAGCCAGCGAAGAATTTCACGGACGGAGTGATAATGAAAAAATTATAAGCCAATTAAAAAAAAACTAGATGTTATGCTTTTAAAAATTATGTTATATTAACATATCAACGTAATCCAAAATTATGTGCCAAACTGTAAAGGTTGCTAGAAACTCTTATATCTCCCTCCCATTCCCGATCCCTATTCATTTCCATTCCCCGATGCCCCTGCCTGCTTGGTATTAGCCCGGGGTATTAGCCCCGGCATTGTTTATATTCATAGGCTTTGGAAATATCTGACAAACAGGTAGGTAAACTCGTATTTTTCTACTTCTTCGTAAGGAAATAAACGAACAATTTACCCGAAGTTGTAGCTGCCTTCGGGATTCTGGTTGTATTCCGACCGCAGGGTTTGGGCCAGCTCTGGAGGAGCGGCGACGGCTACAGCCACAAGAGCAACAGCGACAATAATTATCTAAATAAACACAATACATAAAATGATTAATTAATACTTATGCTTCCATAATATGCCATTAGATATTCCCTAAATATGCTTCTTTAGTACTAAGTTTCAGTTATTTATTTGGCCAGTGGGAGTGTGCAATACAACATAATTTTTAATTTGTTTATAATCCTTTATACGAAAAATAAACAGCAAATCAATTAATGAGAGCCCGATAGCTCATAATGTTGTAACATCGTATTTATACTCGTACTTAAGTCTTTATTTATATAATCCGAATGACCTTTAAAGAGCTTTGTAATCTATAAATCTCTTAAAAGTGAATAAATATTTCAATAGTAAATATTTTTTTATTTCTCTATAAAGGAGTAATTTTATTCGTGGTAAAATCGTAAGTATACTTACGCTACCTAACGTTAGAATTCTTAAAAAATTAACTATTTTCAAGACAGATTAGTGTTAGAATTGCTCCACTATACCGGCAAGAGGGAACTCCTAGCATGAAGAGGTATAAATTTAATTGAACAAATTTTAATGACATTATTATAAAAAATTCTTTTTATTTTACATAAATAACTACTTTATTTAATAGAATTATGAAATTTTGCTTTTTAATTTGGACGTCTATTACTAGTTAACTTGTAAAACCTGCTCAGCCGTGATAGTTTTTCTTTTAAATTCGTTATCTATGCGACTACCATGATTTTTTCAAATTTCCAGAACCAACCGTTTAGCTGGTAGGGGAAACAGGCATTGATTTTGAGGAATACCTCAAGGAGAAATTATGAATTTTATTATTTAATAAGAATATGTTTTGATATAATAAATATGACATATATTCTGAATTGCACTACACTATTTTTTTTAAGCCCTGTAATGCAACTATTTTATGTTGCTAAAATGAAGTGGTATTTATAAGAATGCCTTTGATTAATATTAAGTTTTGAAATCACCCCGATTTGTGTCCCATTTCTGTCACGGCATGCGCTGCGATCTATTTAACGTTAATCACCCACTTGCACATTGCCAATATATAACGTTAAGTAAAAGAAAAATATTGTCTTGACACACGGATTGCAGTATTCTAGAATACTTCAACATTATATTGTTTATTTTTAGGTCTGAAGAAATCACCGTACCTACACTTGAAAATTATATTTCTTTTCTTACCATACATATTGGTATTATACTGACTGAATAATGTGCTCAGGTATAGATGGCATAAATATACTAATGAATGATCACTACACTAAGGGGCAAAGTAAATATAACTTAAAAATCTTTATGGTAACTAATGTCACAAATTATTTTATATTTTTTTTCGCACGTACCGATTTCATATTGATCGTGTTTGGTTTGCGTCGGTTGGCACTTGATGAGCAACTGATGTCTTATCGGTGCATTCTAAAATCTTTTATATACATTTCTCTGCCCCGACCTCTAATATGACATCTCATTTGTCTGCGTTATTTTCACACAGCAGGTATGCTTACTCTAAACTTGTTTTATATCACGACATTTATACGTTATCCTTTTTCATTAAAATAAGCGAAAATTGCAACTTCACACCTAACTTGTATTTTAAGTAAGTTGCAGATGCATGTCGGGCTTTGAACCTGTAACTAGCAATCATCTCCAAGTTACAGTTCGCACCAGTCCAAATACATCTCTTTCTTTCTTTCTCCTTGCCCTTATCACACCTTAGTGTGGGATCGGTGCAACACATATTTTTAAAGCATGTTGCAGAAGGAATTTGGCTTAGTTTTTACGACCGGCTGCCTGCCAACGTCCACCCCCTGAGGGATCTAGTCCCGGGCAAATTCAATTAGAAAATTCGCTTTTTTTCGTCTTTGTAAAACGTAAAAACCACTTCAAAAATAAACACTTATAGGACATATCAATTCTTAGTCCTTTTAAAATCGACGTTGTTTTCTCTCGGTTCTTATATTTTTGTTAAACTTTATGTCGGCTCTAGAAGCGCATATCTTACCAAATATTAACGTCATACATACATAAGGTCACGCCTGTATCCCCGAAGTGGTAGGCAGAGGCGCGCTATTTACACACGTATATCGCCCATATGTGATAGGGGGCGAGCCTATCGCCATAACGGGCACAAATTTCTGACTCCGGGTTGATACTAAAAAATCTAATATCACTTTTCCCGACCCCGAGATCGAACCCGTTACTTCAGGATGATAGTCGTACCGCGACGCAATACCACTATGCCATCGAGGCAGTCGTTAACTTCAATAGTAATATTTAAGTAGGTATGTATTATTCTGTGAATGTATAAAATCATACTTAGAGGCTCTATTTCTTAAATACTATGTAGGAAAATGTTGTTTATAATAACCCGTAGATATATTATTGTTAAAGGAAATAAATTAACAGCATCCTCCACAAAATTGTAGGAGAAAACGAGGAAAACAGGAAAACATTTACGGCTATGCCGTACAAAACACTTTTTTTTCGTTAAGATCGAACTTTACGTTAGGATAATAGATCACATGTGTTTTTTATAATACGTTTGTTTTGGCTATATAATAATTATATAGCTATTAAAGACAAAAGAATAATAAGAACTTGTCATGACTACGAAAAAAGGAGTATAGCTAATGTATAGAGAGAAACTAAAATGGCAACTTGTTGAAAGAAAGATCCCAGTAATATAGTAGTTAGGATTCTTTTTTATTATTATAAATAAAACACAGGTATTTATAATAAGATCAATATGTATTTATACGTTATTAAGGGCCACTTGCGGCACCCAGATAAATATCTATTTATCCCAAATCTTAATTTAAACATAAAGAAAAAATGAGCTGCAGGATAAATTGAGATAAAGTGTAACTCTAGATTAGTCCCTAATAGCGTCAAGTCGCCTTTAAGTCTTACGATATTGTGATAACTTGCATGTAAATTGATCGCAACACTAGAATGGCAGAACCGGCTTCAAAGTAAACATGTTATTGCTTAGTTATGCCAAGTCCTTACTTTTCTTTTGTCATTGATAGCTATGCACCAAGGGATCCAAAAACAACATCAAAACATTTGTAATTGAACTATAATTTACCGCATTCCAGATATGCAAGGGCAAGATACAAAGTCAAAATTATTGTAATTTTGTATATTTAAAATAATATTTAGATAAGTGCCAAAAAAGATAAAATAAATTTTAACCTCTATGTCATTTGCGGATATGTACAAAAAGAAACAAGTTAATAGAAATTGCGTTTTTAATTGGCAAAAAGTGCAACAAAATTTGTTCCTCTAGGTGCTGTTCGGTCAGGACAAATATATAAAAGGTTTTGCCATAGGTGTTCGTGCATCAGTTGCTCATCAGGTATCAGCCGATATACACCAAACACCATCAAAATGAAATTGGTACGTGACTAAAGTTGTATTTTATTTCAGGGTACAATTGCATAAATTAATAACACATTATTTTGTTTATATACTGTTGAACCATAATGATTTCGCCAGAAACGCTTGATGGCAAGCGCAGTGCAATTCAAAAAACCCAGCGACCAACGACAAACATTGAGGTGGTTAACAGAACATAACATACATAAGCTCCCGCCTGTATCCCCGAAGAGGCAGAGGCGCACTAGCGAACTAGAATGCTCACATTTCGCCGAGCTTAGTTCCGTCCTAGATGTAATGGGGGCGAGCCTATTGCCATATCAGGCACAAATTCCTGGCTCTTATGAAAAAATCTAATATCACTTTGCCCCACCCGGGGATCGAACCCGAGACCTCAGGACCGTATTCGTACCGAAATACAACCACGCTACTGGGGCAGTTAACGTGCACTGTGGTTAATAGAATCACCTGTATAAATGTCGGCCTGTGTAAATGTTTCTACATACTTCAATGCAATAAGCGCCCCAACAATCACCGCCAATAGACACCCAAGACACAAAACTGACTTTTCCTGAAGCGCAATATACCTATAATAGTAGTGCTAATCACTATGGCGGGTTTTAACCGTGAACTGTTAGGAGTATAAGTATCCCACCACCAATTAAAACTTTAAGGTCCTAAGTTTAAACACCATGTCGGTTAATCACACATGCTCAAAATTACAGAAGAGTTGTCCAGAAGGGGAAATCGTGCAGGATATGCCGTTAGGCACTAGGCTCGCCACTTACCAAAATCATAATGAAACGCAGATGAGTTCCGAAACTGTGGGTGCACTATTTACAAGGTGCACCACAGTCTGCCTCTTCGGAGATGATATGGAGATGATATGTCTTTTATATCTTCACATAAGTTATATTTTTTTACCTGTGACTGATCAAGCATTTACAGCCTATAGACCTATAGATACTGAACTATAGGGGCATGACCAGCCTTTAACAAAGGGAATAGAAACGGGAAGAGGAAATTTGGGCCACTAGGAATCTCACCTACCCAACGAAGCATTATAGCCAGCAGTCACTTCACGTCGGTTTTTATGAGACCATTCGTGCTATAGACGTAATTGTTTACGGCGTGCCTCTACCACTCAATTACGAAATCTTAAACAGTATTATATACAGAACCATAATTTATTTATTTATTCCTTATTGTACTTATGTAAGCAGCGTCTTGTCCCACTGGGAAATTCCTTAACGACGGTATCATCATTACCAAAAACACTAAATAGGAGTAATAATAAAGTATTTCAATTGGTTGCGTAGATTATAGTCGTCGCAGCTCTGGTGGCGGTCGCGGTCGCTGCTCCATCTGACCCGCCACAGTCGCCACAAATCGTCAAGTCGGAATACGAGCAGAAGCCTGATGGCGGCTACGTGTTCGGGTATGTGTTTTTACAATTATAAATAACAATGTCTTTCTTTCTACCTGCCTTTATCCCATTCTAAAGTGGGGTCGGCGCAACACATTCTTTCAAGCATGTTGCAGAAAGGATTTAGCTTAGTTTTTACGACCGACTGCCTGCCTGACGTCAACCTCTTCTTGGGGAACCAGTACCGGGCAATTTAAACTTAAAAATTCGTTTTACCAGCCTGGGAATCGAACCCAGGACATCCCGGTCAACAGCCCATATATGCTGCCACTAGACCAAGGAGGATTATGTATAACAATGTACAACACATATAATAATATTAGTAGAAATTTTAATATTTAGTAGATCTTGCATTTTGTATAAAGGTTTTTGTAGATCTTGTTCTATCCAAATATTAGATAGTAATTTCTCATTTGAGTTGCATTGGCGCTAACTCTAAAGGGAGTAAAAAATTTGGAAGCCATCTTATTATCTTGTTCAATAATTTCACTTTTCAGATTTCAGTCCGACGATGGAATTGAGCGCTCCGAAACCGGTGAACTAAAAGAAGCTTTAGATGAGGAAAACCAACCACATAGTGTGGTTGTTGTGAAAGGATTTTATTCGTACACTGACCCCGACGGCAACCCTGTATTGATCAAATACTTTGCAGACGAGACCGGCTACCACGCTGAGGGAGACACGATCCCAGTAGCTCCCAGCGCAAAATGAAGATCTCACAACCAACTACACGGACATCACCGACTACGATCAATCTACGACAAATAAACTGCCATTATATTTAAGTACATTTTAATATATTGTTATTGTTGCAAAAGGTCTTGAAAATAAAGTCGACTTCAAGCATTTAAATATCTTTTTTAATTGTGAAATATATTATGTGTAATAGATATCAAGCATGAATTATTATCACTATTTGGGAGCAGGGCGTCATAGCGACCTCCCCAAGACGAGGTTAAACAAGGACATTATATCTTTTTATCGTGTTTTACAAATTGATAATGTTATGAAACACTAAGTTTCGCTTGTTCAGTTTTATACTCTAGACGTGGGTATTGTAGAGTCTGGGAATTGTCACTTCATAAGATTTAATAATCAACTTTTAACAACGAAAGCATATTAAGTTTGTATGTCTTGGCTCTTTTACATCAAATTTTTTATACGGTTAATATGTTCTATACGGTTTGTGAAGGAGAATGAAGTAAAAAATTAAACAGATATATGAATAACAGCACACACGTCGTGATTGGGTTATTGAATTGAATTTTATAGGTACCTATAACTATACATTACATTAAATTTAAAATTACATTAAGTGTCCCCGATCATCCTTTCTGCTCCATAATCATACCCTAATCATCTATCTATAAACTATTAATTATGATTTGTGCCATTACAATGAGCTCAAACACCATAAATCTGCTGTAAATTAGTAAGAAGTTGGGTATCCAGTTGATTCCAGATGATGTTGCAGCAAAAGGTCGAAATTACTATTTTATTAAAGTCATAGAATACTCCAAATCTGAGACAAGAATGAAATCCGAAAAGAGCTGATCTTCAAACGGCTGAAGAGATTGTCTTGAATCATGGCTAAGGGCAACTTGCAGCGCTGTTACTAATCTAGAATTACACCTAATCTCGATGTATCCTACAGCTCACTCCTAATGCAAGTGGCTCCAAGAACTTCCCGATTAAAACACCTTTCAAACAAAAATAACTACATAGAAATCGGTTCATCCGTTTAGGATCTGCAATGCCATAGACAAGTAGATATACAGATATACCGATATACAGATACTACCTCTACACAGTAAACTTATAACACCCCTCTTTTGGGGTCGGGGGTTAAATCTAAATGTAGTCTAAAAAGTGCTGGACATTGGCTTCCCCAATGAAGTACTAAATAAAGTAGGTACTACCTCTATAATAATACCTACCTATACTTATGGATTCTGATTTTGCTATTAGGCTACGGAACTATAAAAAGCCATTATTGTGACTTAACTGTAATAATTGGACATAATGAATGATATTGTCTCGTGGACATTTTAGTTCCGTAGCCAAATGACATAAGTAGAACCCTTGTAGCCATGTCCGTCAATCTGAACGCGGTTTAGCTCAGGATCGATTGGTACTAGAAAGCAAATAAATTGGCATGAGCATACATATGAATCACGCAATAAATGAAATGATAAAATAATACTTTGAAAATATGTCAAGGTATCTTATATACACACATATATGTCACGGGTCAGACAAAGAAGACTGCAAAGCCTTCGAAACGTCGGGAATAATAGTTAAAACATAATCGTGATAGAATCCGTAAGAATAGTTTTATTTCAATGTATAATATTCGCGTAAACTTAAGAAATCAGTATGTAAACGTATACTTATTTCATAATCAATCAATTTAACTAATACAATATAAATACTACCTCTATATGATTACTGTATATACATTTCGCATATTCCGCAACTTAAAAGGAAAACTATCACAGCCAATGATGTTTCATAATGCAGTTTGTCCGAAATTTTACTGTTTACTGTGGTCGACTATTACTCTGTTACTAACTACTATTACTCTGTTACTCTGCTACTAAGCTGTGATTTATGAAATATCATTGAACTTATGAAATAAGTATATTATGTTTAACTTTTATAATAAGACGAAAACTTTGGTTAGCGGTGTCAGACAAATTCCATTGAAAATCACTTAGATGAAGTTGTTAGATGTGTAAAACTAGTACCAAAAATTAGTTATCTAACATGTACTAGTTTATAGCCCTCGTGAAGTTTTTTTTATTTGCATTGGGTACAGGCAACATGTAGCATCGTTTTTGGTAACATTTGTACTGTAATTTGTATAGGTACAAGTACCAGTCGAGTATGAATCTATGAGTGCACGTGCTATAACACAATATTGGATTTATTTGGAAAAATTGGAAATATTGGACTGTCTCGGTGGTGTAACTGTATTTCCGTACAACTTGCGTACTGAGGTCTCTCGGGTTCGAACCCCGAGACGGGCAAAGTGATATTGGATTTTTCATTATCAGCCGGGAGTCTGGAATTTGTGCCCAATATGGCGATAGGCTCGCCCCCTATCACATCTGGGATGGAACTAAGCCCGGCGAAATGTGGGTATTCTAGTTCGCTAGTGCGCCTTTACCTACCGTTTCGGGGATACAGGCGTGAGCTTATGTATGTGTAGGTAAATATTGGTTTCATTTTAAAAATAAACTAATTGATAGAAGAAACTAAAGACGAATTTGAATTGAAATTTGAATGTTGCAACAAAACTTCGCCCTCTAGCAATTCGTAGGACAAAAATAAATATCACTAGCTCAATGCAGTTGGGGATACAGTTGTATATTTTTCTGCAGTTTTGAATTGCAGAAATATAATGAAGTAAGCGTAACTATTTTTATATGAAATGGTTGATGAAAGAGGGTATATTATGAGTATTATACAGGTAATTCTACTGATGTTTTAACTACCTGTTTTAACAACTTCATCCATATTGTATTCAATAGAATTTGTACGAAATTTTGCGTTTTAGTTTGGTAGACTAAGACTGGTTAACATCTAAAGCTTGCGTAGCTGCAATAGTTTTACTTTTAAATTCGTTATATGCGACTATCATGATTTTTTTTACATTTCCAGAACCAACGGTTTAGCTAGTATAGGGGGCGGACACTTGACTCTAGCAAAAATTTATTTTACGGTCGGAGGCGGCACATATATATGTATGTTCCATAAGCGTATGGGCCACCGGAGGCCGAGCCGCCCGTGACTTTTATCTAAAAATGGTTGACCCAAAACTTCATAGTTACCCCACACTATGGGATAATCGAGAAAAAAAATTTATCCCCCACTTTACGTGTAGGTGTACCTTAAAAATGTTTTTTCTAGATTTTATTTCACCGTTTTGTTGGTGTGATTGATATGTATATCCATGCCAAATTTCAGTTTTCTACACCTGATAGTCTCTGCGCTAATCCGTGGTCAGACAGACAGACAGATGTACATGATGAAACTATAAGGGTTCCATTTTTGCCATTTGGCTTCGGAACCCTAAAAAGGTTTGCATACAACATCGATAATTTTCGTAAACTACGGTTTCCCATGCGTATCATTCTAAAGAGGTTATCTCATATTCAATAGTTTATTAATTAATCCAGTATATCAATATAATTTTACGTATTTTTATACTATTGTGATAGGTTTCTTAAAAAAAGTAAAGTGGATATTAGACTAGGTCAATACCTAGTCGTTTGTTGATATGTAAAAAGAGTTAATATCATTGACAATGATAATGGGCAAATAATGCAACAAAAAGTATTCACATTTGGTCAGGAGAAATGTATAAAAGATTTCGTCATAATGTAGAGGCATCAGTTGTTTCTCAGGTGTCAATCGACATAAACAAAACTTCATCAAAATGAAATGGGTACGTGCTCTAAAATATTAACTTTTATAAAGGACCCATGATATATTCCTGCTTAAAATAAGTTAGAAAATCTGTTTTGCTGGTGGCAGGAAAATTCATATCCTCTTGAATAGCGACCACTGTATATATCGTATAGTACACACCGTGTTAAAATCTGTCATAGTGACCCACAATCATTGTGTGGATCGCGTTCCAGGATAAACGAGCGAGTATATATCAGGTTATCCGAGAGGCGATAACCGGATTTATTGCTACATCACTAGACGGTTGGTTGGTGCATGGGTATCCCTATATATCTCTGCTTTCTGTGCCTGCATCGGTCCTTCGCTTATCCTGTGGCAGATCCCTTAATTTTCTTCTTTTATTTTCGGGGTGTAAAGAAGCAGCATTAGTTTCTTCCATGATGTTATTTTAATTACTTTTCCACCTGTCGTAATCCTTGATCCCAACAATTTTTTCGAGCATGTAATAGAAATAGATCAGCTTAATTTTTTTATGACCGGTAGGCGCCTGACGTTAATCGCACTAGAATAACCAGTCCTGGGTAAATCATGATAGAAAAAACGCTTCGCCTGACCTGTTGGATAACTTTTAAGTTAAAGGTTACCCAACAGGTCAGGCAAAGCGTTCAGCGTAAACAGATTCGTATTCGAATCAAGTGTTAAAAGTTTTAACACTCGATTCGAATACGATTCTGTTTCATTCATTGACTAAAAATTCCACCGAAATCGAGGTAATTAAATTAAATGAGCGCATTTTTAACTCGATTTCAGTGGAATGTTAAGTCAATAAATGAAACCGAATCGTAGTCAAATTCGAATCCAGGAACCTGCGGATAGAGCAGGAATATATTTCACAATCGCATTGGTATCGTACCCGATGCGCACTGGTGACACTTGGTTAATATTTACTCTTAAATAAAAGAAAATAGAGAACAGGGCATAACTACGAAAACATGAATAATTCCTGTAGCCCGAGCACGAAAAACTAATGTAAATGTAAATGTATTCGAGTTCGCTGCGCACTGATGACGTTTGGTTAATATTTCATAAAAATTTCATAGACACGCATCGAGTTCGAATACATTTACGGTTGTCAGAAATTTTCCTCCTCAGGCCGCTGATGTATGAAACGAAACTAAAATGGCGACTTTGCGAAAGAAACATCCTACTTAAATAACAGTTGGGCATCGTCTTCATATTCCGAAATTATTATTAATGTAATTAAAACACCATATTTTTAATAAAACCAATAAGTATTTATACGCTATTTAATTCTGATGACATGGTGACTTACATGAAAATAAATCGCGAAACTAAAATGGCGGAACCGGCTTCATAGTAAACACGTATTTTTCGTAGTTATGCCGGGTCCTCCTTTTTTTTCTTTACTTATAGTATTTACTGCATATGACAGACGCGCATAGAAGTCGATTCGAATTCGATTGCCAAAAATATTCCTGCTAGCACCTCTGACCCACCGCCCATTTAAGCTGCCACTAGATAGACCAAAGAATATAGTATCTTTATTAATAATTGTTAAAAATGTATACATTATCGGAAAAAATTATAATCAATAATAGATAGGTAACGTTTTTTTTAATACAACCAACAGTCTCACACATAGTCCTGACACACATTAGGTGTAACCTGTATCGCGGATATCACAAACTACGAGAGACTTTCGGTCTGGCAACACCCAGGCCTAAAACGTATTATATCTGTTGGTCACACAAACATTTTTCTCCATGCGGGAATCGAACCCGCGGCCTCTCGCTTCACAGCCGGCTACACATAAAGTAATTAATTAAGTGTTTTAATTTTATTGGTTACGTAGATTACAGTCGTCGTAGCTCTGGTAGCCGTAGCGGTCGCCGCTCTGCCAGACCCGCCACAGATCGTCAAGTCGGAGTACGAGCAGAAGCCGGACGGCAGCTACGTGTTCGGGTATATGTTAATCTATCACACAAACAAATTTATAATCATTCTAGAAACAGTAAAAGATCCTCTATTTACAATAATGGGTAGCGTTAACTGTAGCCCGAGCACGAAAAACTAATGTAAATGTATTCGAGTTCGCTGCGCACTGATGACGTTTGGTTAATATTTCATACAAATTTCATAGACACGTATCGAGTTCGAATACATTTACGGTTGTCAGATATTTTCCTGCTCAGCCGCTGTACAACAATTAAAATATAAATTGTTGGATGGGATTACCAGAATTAATTCAAATACTAAAACAGACATGATAATTAATATTGTATATTCATTAAGTAAAATAATATGGCATAAAGGAGTGTGGAGTGTTTTAAAGTCAGTGACGACTGTGCAGACGACTGTCCATGTCGGGAGGGGAATTAATTCGAATTTTTAAGTCAATTTTCAAACGATTCATCATCATCATCATCATCATCACCAGCCATAGGACGTCCACTGCTGAACATAGGCCTCCCCCAAAGATTTCCATATCGACCTGTTGGAAGCGGCCTGCATCCAGCGACTTCCTGCAACCGAAACGATTATTGCACCTTAATTATTATACTTTCAGATTTGAGACCGAAGATGGTATCGAGCGCTCTGAAAATGGTGAATTAAAAGATGCTTTAGACGAGGAAAACCAACCTCATAGTGTGGTTGTTGTGAGTGGATTTTATTCGTACACTGACCCCGACGGCAACCCCGTTTTGATTAAATACCATGCCGACGAGACCGGCTACCATGCAGAGGGAGACACAATCCCCGTAGCTCCAGTCGTGAACTAAACATCCCAACACCACACCACACCGGGCACTGAGAAATATCGACCACGTGCAACCAAACACAAAATATAAAGTGCCATATTAATGTTTTTACATTTTGTTATTACTTTAAAATAAATTTGACTTCAAGCATTTGAATACATTTTTAATTGTGAGATATAAAAATAAAACACCTATAGCTCCGTTGGGAATGGTACGGACTGCCGAGACGAGTGTCGGAGTTCGGGATCAACCCTAAAAAGAGCACGCACCTCTGACTTCTATGTTAAGTGTATTTTCATTGTTAATTATCACTTGCTATAACGGTGAAGGAAAACATCGTGAGGAAACTTGCATACCCGAGAATTTCTCCACAAAAGTTTGGAAGGTATGTGAAGTCTCCCAGACTAAGGGAGTTGGGCCCTCTCTTTAGTAGAGGACAGTAATATTACAGGGTTAATATTATATTATAATCATGCAATATGCCTATTTAATATGAATTACATTTCTCAACTACACAATAACGGAATTAGTACTACGTATTGCGGAATTTATAATATCGTTATCTAGGGTCAAATAAAGAAAACATGTCTGTTCCGCCTAAACTTGAAACAGCTGCGGACCGAGCAGGAAAATTTTTGTCAATCGTAAGTGTATTCCAATTCGATGCGCGAATACCAAATTTGTATGAAATATTAACCATATGTCATCAGTACACAGTGAACTTGAATACATTTACGATTGACAAAATATATTCCTGGTCGGTCCGTTGGACCCATTGTCACGACCGGCATTGGCAAACAACTAAGTTAACGTAACTCCTTTTAATATAAAAAATAAGGCTAGGGCCTCGTTCACCACCCTCGAGTAAAGTGTCAAGTAGGCTAATCGTCAGTTAAAGTCACCCGTAACTGCACGTGTGAATTTCACGACGTTCGAGTAGCATGCATCTTATGATTAAACTGGCCAGTAAGCTACTTGCCACGTCGTCTGCCAAGTAGCGCGTTTACTTGACGGTTAAAGTTTAAAGTAGGCAGTTAATTGTACATTTTATCGTAGTTAAATAAACTATAAAATCAAATTATAGTATTCATACCTTAATAACGATGTTTAACATTTTAAATGAACGTGTTAACTGTAAAATAGCCTTTCATTTAAAAAATCAAGTAGTTTCAACAAAAACAAACTGCAATTCGGGCGAAGCAAACACCGATGTCCGGAAGGGGTCACGCAGAACTCGACCTTATGGATACACGATTTAGTACCTGTGTAACTATTTATATAGCAAAAAAAGGGTCCGGTAGGTTTTTGTGTCATGTGGTGCGGACCCGGGATGAGTCACGAGTGTTTTTTTGCCGTAATAAGATACTTTTGACGTAATATTGAACGAATGGGACGCAGGATTTGTGATATCATTCACTTAACCAGTAAGTTGCTACTCAGAGCTCTAATTTTGCTTATGAAATTAACAGAAGTTACTCGGAACTCTTACTTGTCAATTAGTGCTAGTCAGAAAGTAACTAATCAACATTTTACTTGGAGTTGGTGAACGAGGCCTTTAGGGTAATCCACGTGGAGATGCCGCGGGTTGCAGCTACTGGCTGATATGTTTGGTCGATGCGAACTGATAAACATTGACAATTATAGGAACTAGTGGCCGCCCAGTGGTTGTTTGGCCATAATTATGTATTTATTATTAATTTATTTAATTCATTTTTTTTTTTCTCTTTCAGTAAATAAAGATACCCAACTAACAGTTTTAAAGATTTTCGGTCCAATCGCAAATGTAGTGTATGAAATAATACTTTATTGGCTTTGTATTTATTAATTAACTAGCTGACCCGCGCAACTTCGTCTGCGTATGAGAGAGAGGGTTGAAAGAGTGAGTCGTAGGCACCTATAGCACAATAATTCTAAAAAGGTAATGATATGTTTTGCTAAACTTCGAGAGATAGTACGTGACTTCGGTGCGGTTCCGTCAATCACCCCGTCTGTCACCTCGTCTGTCACCCCGTCTGTCAACCCGTCTGTCACCCGTCTGTCACCCCGCCTGTCACCCAGCCTGTCACCCGTCTGTCACCCCGTCTGTAACCCGTCTTGTCACCCCGTCAGTCACCCCATCAGTCACCCTGCCTGTCACCACGTCTGTCACCCTGCCTGTCACCCTGTCTGTCACCCTTCCTGTCACCCCGCCTGACACCCGTCTGTCACCCCATCAGTCACCCTGTCTGTCACCCTGCCTGTCACCCCGTCCGTTACCCTGTCTGTCATCCCGTCTGTCACCCCGCCTGTCACCCATCTGTCACCCCGTCTGTCACCCCGTCTGTCAACCCGTCTGTTACCCGTCTGTCACCCGTCTGTCACCCCGCCTGTCACCCCATCTGTCACCCAGCCTGTCACCCCGGCTGTCACCCGTCTGTCACCCCGCATGTCACCCCGCATGTCACCCGCCTGTCACCCGTCTGTCACCCCGCCTGTCACCCCATCTGTCACCCCGCCTGTCACCCCGGCTGTCACCCGTCTGTCACCCCGCATGTCACCCGTCTGTCACCCCGTCTGTCACCCCGTCAGTCACCCCATCAGTCACCCCGTCAGGTATCCCTTAGTCACCCCATCATTCAACCCGTCGGTCAACACTAAAAGAATTTTTCACACATTTAAACCAGTAGTTTCCGAGATATCAACTTCCCCGCTTTAAAACATTTTTCATTTCTGCTCCGCTCCTATTGGTCATAGCGTGATGTTATATAGCTTCTAGCCATCCTCGATAAATGGGCTATCCAACACAAAAATATTTTTTCGATTCGAACCAGTAGTTTCTGTCTGAGATATAAACTTTCCCGATTTGGCAACATTTTTCATTTCTGCTCCGCTCCTATTGGTCAAAGCGTGATGTTATATAGCCTATAGCCATCCTCGATAAATAGGCTATCCAACACAAAAAAAAAATTCAATTCGAACCAGTAGTTTCTGAAATATAGTCTTTTCAACATTTTTCATTTCTGCTCCGCTCCTATTGGTCATAGCGTGATGTCATATAGCCTATAGCCACCCTCGATAATTGGGCTAACCAACACAAAAATAATTTTTCAATTCGAACCAGTAGATACTAACGACACTCAATTGTTTTGCCTTCCCGGAACCTCTCCACTAATACTTGAACTTTATGGTATGGTATTAAAGTTCAAATTGACTTTTAAGTATTATTACGAATCGATTGTATGGGAGTACAGAAAAGTGTTGTTTTTAGACTTTTTCAGACAATTTTTCATTTTTTTCTCTCCGTAAGAACCATCCTCGTACTTCGAGGAATATTCTAAAAAAAGAATTAGCGAAATCGGTCCAGCCGTTCACGCGTGATGCGATGACAACGGAAAACGGGTTTCATTTATATATATATATATATAGATTGACATTAATGTTTTACAAGTTTCTCTTAATTCAATATCTTTTTCGAGAATTCAAATATTAGACTCAATTACTATCAATTAATGTCATTTTTAAGAACTTATATCTTTGTATTTCGCACTCAATTTGGGCGAGCCTCACGTCGGTGCAATATACTTTTTACACAAAGAAAGGATTAGGTTCAGTTTTTATGACCGGATCCCAGATTGACGTGAACTCTCTACTAGGAGCTTTTACACAGTCACTGGTATCAAAAGAGGCAGAGGCACCAACATTCAGGCCGGTTATTTTTATTGACTGTATATTATACTGTATATCCCTTGTCATAAGACACAATACACAATATGTTGAACAAAATATTTTTTGGCACCCATTGCACATACACCGAGATACACTGAGAAAAATTACATGGTTATAAATATTACGTTAGTACGAGACGAGTTCACTGTTATAGAATAAAATATATTCAGAAATAAATAATTGTATCCTTTAGTTTTTATTGACCATGTTTTTTACGTTGAGACATAACAGATAACATTATAACGCACCGTAATACGGCAATGAGTATCAAATAACGACAATTGAAGTTTTACTGAGGAGATGTTTTGTTGTTATACGTTTATAGTCTGAGTGTTCACTTGGGAATGACGTCTCCTTGGGGTTGGTAACCGTTCTCATCAGCGACGAAGGTTATTTCTACAGTTTGTCCCTCAGGGGTGACGAAGGAGAAAGATCCGCGCGCTACGACGATGTCGCGTGGTTTATTCTCAGCATCAATTACTTGCTTCGGTTCACCTTTTTCATCACGCTTGATTCCATCCTCTGTCTCAAAGCTAGAAAGAAATTAGGCACTTATTATATGTAATTCTTCCGAAGCTTCTACCGCGCACGCAAAACAATTAGGCCACTAAGGTACATAGTACGAGTACATAGTAAAATTGATTTAATAAGTAAATAAATACACAAGACACTAAAGTTAGATAAAACTGCAATATTTAGCATGTAGGCAGTAGGTAATCTTATATTGAAAATAAGACAATGATAAAATAGAAAATATTAGATAAATGGTCATAAGCTGTTATGTTTTCTTCTTGGCTTATCACTATGTATGATATTCATGGTGGCATGTAGTAAAATATGTTCAGATACAGCGAAGCTATTATCAGTGCATAGTAATTTATCTTAGGCATTTTAGTACATATTTAACTAGTGAAATAAAATTAAATGATTTATTAATCAAATAGGCTAATAAATAGCTCTTATGTCAAGTCAATACAATAAACTATAACACATAATAATGATATAAATCGACTTGTGTATATGTTTTGGATAACATAATATAGTCAATACTAGCTAGTATGGACCATGGAAGATTCTGATACGTCACGTTTTAAAAGTACCACCGGATCCAAACGCGGCCCCGCCTGAGAAGACCCCGTGAGACAAACTTAACGGGTAACATTATCTCTGAATTCAATGCGGCGCGACCCAGCTAAAATCTGATTCAGCGAATCAGACTCGACGGGCTTGTTTTAGGTCCGGTTAAAATAAGAGGTTAGGGTTAGTTGAGAGTAGTCTAAGCCGATGCGAACGCATGAAGAGATTGATGAATGTAAATAAAGTGAAAGTTGTAGATATGTCTGAATTGGAAGAAATGGACATCCATAGGCACTGTTTCCCCTATGTGTGTGATATTATGTATGTATTTTAGTTTATTGTAATATGAGCTTATTTAGAAAGAAAGTAAGGAGCTTTTTTATTGTTTGTTTTCTGTACTAAAACATACAAATGGGATAAAATAAGATTACCCGAATAAGTAGCTGCCGTCGGAGTATATGTCGCTAGATGACCTGAGGATCTTGATGGGCTCGGCTGGGGCAGCTACCGCAATGGCAACCAGTGCAAGAGTCACGAGGATAATCTGAATAAATACACTTTTTTAAGCTATGGTAACTGAGGAACTTATAATACACTAGAACAACACACAACAAAGAAAATGTTAATAATTAACATGTTGTCATATAAATATGTTTTAGAATTCAATAATGTAGCTATATTCATTTTATACGTATTTATATAAGTACGACGTAGGTACCAATTTCATTTTGTTTGATTCCGTTAGTGAATATTTGCTCGAAGTGTAAGGTTTCCGTAGAGCGACTGGTGCATCGCTGCTTCTCCTAGGTACTTTTATACTTTGCACGGAACATATGGAAATGACCTTTCATACTTTGCACATATTGTTGTTTTTTTTTCATATTAGATTTATTTATTTGTGGTTGGAATAATACTTCTTTAGGTGTACCATATATATTTACCAAATAATTATATTGTTGTGCATATCCACACAGCCTATGCATGTGATATAATATACTGTAAATCAGTATGTAAAGGATTACTGACACTAATTGAGTGCCTATTGTTGAGTCTATAGGTATATGTACGTACAAAGATCCTCGATGAGATAGGCAGAGGCGAACTGAAGAACTGGAACAGCCACACCTCTCCGAGCTTTTTCGTCCCATATTATTATGCTTATTATGTTATTAGGAAGCGGGCCTATCGCCATATCGAGGAAATTTCCGGCCTCCTAGTGGATACTCAGCAGAAAAATCAAACATCTTTTTAGTCATTTGAAGATCATCAGTTTTTTACTTCCTCAAATTCAAAGTTACATGTAATAAAGTGGCGGACGAAATTTGTTTACATAATTTACATAGGATTGTAAAATTTAAGGGAAACCGCAATTGCAAAGTTAGGGCAACTTGCAGTACTAAATATAAGAATAACAAGTACTTGCGAGGTGCAAGTCGCCGTTGCTGACGCCTTCTTGGTCTGGTGAACCACGAAGTCTTCGGTTTGATTCCTAGATCTGGTGGGGTATTTTTTTTAACTCTATTTGTCCTGGACTAAATTCCTCAAATGGGGTTGCCATCAGTCAGGCAGTTGGTTGTAAAAACGAAGCCGAATATTTTCTGCATCGTGCGTGAAAAGTGTGTTGCTCCGACCCTACATAACGATGGGATAAGGGCAGAAAGAAGACTAGAAAGGAAGATTGTAAGTCGCCCTTAGAGCCTTTGTATGAATCAATAATTTTTCGTTAAATTCACATGTTTGTTTATATATTTTAAAAGCACCCATTCCATTACAATTAAGTAAGGAAGTACATACTTTTTATGCTTTTGTATGGCATTATCTTCACTTAAACAAGTGCACTTTGTCACAGTGAGTGAAACTACAGATTGTCATATTTTTTACAAAACGCCTAGCCAGTCCTTTTTTGGGATCCCCCTGGTACGATCTGGTCCATACACAAAACATCAATCCATAAAAGGAAAACACATGACAAGACATGCCGTGAGCATAAGTAGTAAATAGTGAGGCTGATCTAACAATACGAATAGAAATAACCTGAAGCTGGTCGCTCAACATGCCTTATTAAATACGTCTTTGTCTCTAGATACTATTTAGGTAGTAGTTACATAACATAATTTATCATAGGTCTCCAACGATGCCATCTCCATCATCATCAGCCATCCAATCCAATCTACATCAGCCACAAGATTTCAACTGCTAGACATAGACAAATTTCCAGATTGACCTGGAAGTCGCTAGACATAGTATGTATATACATATGCTGCCAATTATAGACAAGTTTTAAGAATCTTATCATATCGTTCTTTTTCTGTTTGAAGCATGTTGTATTGACAGGAATTGGCCTAGTCCCTCCCTCAGCTCCCTGCTTGACTTCCATTGGGTGCATGACTAATTTTTTTTATTAATTTTATATGAAATTTACGCCATCTAAAATATAGTAGTGAAAGAATTATTAAAATTTTCTTAGAAATAAAAAAGTTATAAGCATTTGAAATTTGGTGTAACCTTCAAACTGCGGGAAAGAAAAGTATCAGTAAAATCACGTCAGGGCCATAACGGCACGTGTGTTAGAAAGGCATAGCAAGATATCCCCACTACGTCCCCACTCTTGCTCACTGCAGAATTAAAAACATAAATTACTGTCTCATTTTTCGACCAATTTCGATGCAGATTTTACTGAAAAGTTACTTTTTTGTTTTATTTGCTAGTACATATAAAAATGTGTACAAAATCAAACATAGTCAAGTACCCAATTCCCTTAGTGGCTGCTTATATTTAATATTTAGTTCGAGTCAGTGACCGGGATCTGCACAGGTTAGGGCATAGGCATTAGTGTCGACACCAATAATCTAAATAAATATCGTTTCATGTAGTAAATTCTTGTTATTTATTTATTTTAGTGCCAATTCTTGAAGTAGGTTTTAGAATTTGTTAAGCTTTTATTATTTTTGGCCTAACGATTTGCAACCATATTGTCAAACATTTGGAACATCCATAAATACTCTTGAATATTTATTGTACATAACATAACATAACATAGGCTCACGAAGAATTTCAATGGTATGTGTAGTCTACCAACCCGCATTAGGCCAGCGTGGTAGACTAAGGCGTAACCCCTCTCATTAGTAGAGGAGGCCCGTGCCCAGTAATATTACAGGGCTAATATTATATACATAAGCTCACGCCTGTATCCCCGAAGGGGTAGGCAGAGGCGTACTAGCGAACTAGAACACCCACATTTCGCCGAGCTTAGTTCCATCCCAGATGTGATAGGGGGCGAACCTAACGCCATATCGGGCCCAAATTCCAGACTCCGGGCTGATATGGAAAAATCCAATATCACTTTGCCCGACCCGGGGATCGAACCCGAGACCTCAGGACGGTAGTCGTATCGAAATACAACCACGCCACCGAGGCAGTTATTGTAAATATCAATATTTATTTCAAACACGAACCGTTTTGTGCTCGGTATCCAAGGCAATATTTATTAATTGAATTGAATTGAATACGAATCATACTAATATGATGTGAATAGATAATAATTAATATTGAGCCTGATCGCAAGATCATGAGACTAAACGAAGCTTTGTGGGTATGTATGTATGTATGTAAAACTTAACAGTTATATACAGGTAGAATACTTTATCCGGCTAAGAAGAATAGGCTACTTTTATCCCGGAAAATTGTATCCGGGTTCCCGTGAAATATTTCCATGCAGAAGAAGCCGCGGTCAACAACTAGTATTGAATATAGGTACTACGTAATAAGTCACAATATGAAATATGTAGTAAAGAATGTTTTGTTGAGAATGAGACAATGACGTTGGAATCGCTGCTCAAAGCAATGAGATGTAGTGAAAATGACATGTATGTGAATATTAGGTTAGGACGAGTTTGTGTAATAATAAAATATTCAAAAGTTATACTTTATTGACTATGTGCATTACATTGAGACATAACAGATAACATTATAATGCACGAAATATGGCAATGAACATCAAATAACAACAAGTCAGGTTTTACTGAGAGGATGGTTCGTTGAGATTCGTTTATAGTTTGGAAGTCTACTTGGGGATGACGTCTCTTTGCGGTTGGTAACCGTTCTCGTCAGCAACGAAGGGTCTGTGTACGGATTGTTCCTCAGGGGCGACGAAGGAGTAATATCCGCGAGATACTACGACTTCGTGGGGTTTCTTATCAGCGTCAAGAACTTGCTTCGGTTCACCTTGTTCCTCGCGGTTGATTCCATCTGCTGTCTCAAATCTGTGCA
Organism: Clanis bilineata; assembly: GCA_036417725.1. Classification (NCBI taxonomy): domain Eukaryota; kingdom Metazoa; phylum Arthropoda; class Insecta; order Lepidoptera; family Sphingidae; genus Clanis; species Clanis bilineata. Next base: position 9,388,344 of record CM071158.1, read on the forward strand.
CGGAGAAATTAGACATTTATTATTTTGTATATTCTTATGATAACATGCTAACTACTGTGCTTCATGTTTTTATGTGTAGTCAGTTATTAAGTTATAGATAAATCTAAATCGTGTTGGGTTTCTTATCGATTCTGCAATGATTAAAAAAAAAAAACTATGAATATCTATTTTTTCGACCAACTTCAAAAGAAGGTGAGGGTCCTATATTCGCCTGTATTTTTATATATGTTACTCGATATCTCCGCCAAATGTGGACCGTTTTTCAAGATTATTTTAGTGTTCGATAGTGCTTATTCCAAGGATGGTCCCATTTTGGTCACGATCAGATAAGTTTCGAAGTAGGTCCGTAAAGATTTTAAACTTTTGATTATTAACATATTATGTATATAAACTCTGTTAAGTATACCTGAACGTTTGGGCAGAGGCGGAACTAGTACACCCACTTTTTACTATACTAGTTTCCATCGCATGATGTGATAGGTGGTGAGGCCATCACATTATTGAGCACAAATAGAGTCCTGGCTGATATTGAGCAAAAAAAACAAATATAAATTTCACCGAGCCGCGGATCGAACACCTGACCTAACGACAGTAGTCCTAACGAATACTCAATGTAACGACTTAAGCACTCAACTATAAGCTACAAAGGGAGTCTTATTATTTATGACGGATTTAACAATCATATTCTTATGTGCTCATATTAGTATTAACTTGCAAATAGCCTTATTTCGCAAGTCGTCCCGTTAGAAACTAGTTAAGTCAGATAAAACTTAAATTTAGCGTTGATACAGCAATACTAATATTATGTAAAATATAACCTTCAAAGATGAAATAGAACATAGGTATTCGATTTATCGTTACGTGAAACAAGCTCTTATGTGTTCTTATGTTTCCTCTGTATGATATTCGTGGAAGCAACATTCGTTCAGATATGCATTGTATCAGTATAAGAAACTAATTTAATTTTAAGTACCTTTGTTTATTATTTTTATTATTTGTTGTAGATTATTGTTTTTTGTACTAAAACATACAAATTAATGAAATCAGATTACCCGAATACGTAGCTGCCGTCGGGGTTTAAGTCGCTAGATGACCTGATGCTCTTGATTGGCTCAGCGGGGGCAGCTACCGCAATAGCAACCAGTGCAAGAGTCACGAGGATAATCTGAATAAATACACATTTGTAAGCTATGATATTTATCACTTTACAGGTGACAAACATAATATTATACACTAGAACAAAACACTACAAAATATTGTTGTTATAAAATATGTTTTAAAATAACAATATTCATTTTTTATGTTTAGATTAGTTTCACGTACCAATTTCATTTTGTTTGATTTTGTTAGTGAATGTTTGCTTGAAGTATAAGGTTTCCGTAGAGCGACTGGTGCATCGCCACATCTCCTAGATACTTTTATACTTTTCACGGAACAGATAAAAATGACATTTATATAATGACCATATATTTCTTTGCGATAAAATAATATATTTCATACTAGGTTCTGATCGTAGTTTCTCCCACGTGGATTTTGACTCTTAAATTTTACGTTACGTTTTGTATGGTTAATATCTATCAATTTATAAAGAAATATATTTTAAATCCAAATATTTGTTTTCGCCTATTAACATTATAAGAACTTCATTTAAAGAAAAAATGAGTGATAGGAGTATGTCCTATTACCTATGCCCATGAAAAATAATTGTCTATACAGCTAAATGGATTTCTAATGAATTAAGTCAGAATTAATCAAGACCTGAATTAACCTAATCATGCCGGCTTGCAGAAATGCTTTTTACACACTTCATATATATTTCGAAGAAGATTGCAGGAAATCGAAAGGCATGATTCACAATGAGGGTAAAATTTGATGTAACACTTATTGACTTCAATTCGTCCCTACTTCCAACCAACGATCCGGTCACACTGCAAGCCCCGCGGGAGAACTTAGTGTAAACCGTATTTAATAACTTTTTATAGGTATAGTATCTACCTAGTGATGATTCAAATGCAATCCACACAATGCTCAGTCGATCTTCTGCCAGGCACGTAGATAAAGCCTCAGTATCTTTGGTTGTGAGAGCCCCTTGTAGGGTTACGAGAGCTTTTGATAACACAAGCTATCAAGCTCGCATGCGAGATATGTTTTCATTAGCAGTTGTTTGTAGCGTGCAATATACGGCGGCCTAAGCAAGAGAAATTTTGACAATCGAAATTCAATCGACCTTCATGCGTGCTTGTGATATGTATGTTATGGAATGTATGTATGTATGAAATTTTAATCAAATGCCATCAGTGTGCAGCAAACTCGATACAATTTAGATTATCAAAATTATTCCAGCTTGGGCCTCTAGTTATTCTTCTTCGTACATTTAGATATTAGACAAATTGTTATAAAAATATTACACCAGTTTTCATTAACATTACTGTTATAAGCGGCAACCAAGCATACAAAGGTAATTAATATAAGACACTTAAAACTTCCGCATAGATTAAACCACCATAAAATGAAACTAAAGCATACTTCTTTAATAATAATTGTTACACACGTTTATAAACCTCATCTAAAACGCAGAAATACAATAAGACTTGTAATTTAGTTCGTTAACTATGATGTAAGTGGGTAATTAATTAGTTAATCAGATTCGTATCTCATGTAATACATAATAGTAACAAAACATTTGACCTTATTTTAATTACACGGCTTTTATGTCGGATATTAAAATTAATTTATTTATTGAATCAATTATTGACACTTGAGTACAAAACTTGATGTTAAGTACGCAATGAATCATAAAATTCCTTCAAGTGAATGCTCCTAAAATGTCCGTTTTTTCTATAATACAATTGTGGGTAAAACAATTAATAAGGCGTCAAAAAATTTGCCATAATTCTGGTCAACAGCAATATTTATATTCTCCCCTTAAAGTTGAAATTTTCAGAAATACGCGTTATTAAGCCTTGGGAAAACGCAATTTTTGAATCATGGATGGTAGAGCTCGATCGGGTTGATACCACAGTCTCCCAGAAAACCGACATTAAGTGGCAGCCCGCTGTTGGATTTCGTTCGATGAGTGAGATTTCCGGTGATTTAAATCGCTCTCTAATCTTAGGTCTCACAACAAACAGAAAAACATATCTATGAATCATCCAAATATTCTGCCACGATATGGATATCGCATCCGCAGTCTCGCGTTTCATAACTGGATATCGCTCCCACGGAGTTTGTCAAAAATATGATTATTGCATCAATCCCTTATTGGTAACTTGAACATAATTAAGCACCCCATGTCTAGAGTAACTATGTCTGGCACTTAACATAATTTTACCTTCGTGTCGACGAAATTTTGTGAGTAGCTTCAACAACAGCATGGATAATGGCTTCTGATAGTTAAAGACGTGTGTGAACCTCACGTTTGAGTGAAGACATAACAAAAAATATCAGTACAGCAATCCTGCCTATAAATGGATTACATGTATCCCGCGGTATCAGTACTATTTGGACGACAAGTGCTGTTGGTGTTTGAATGACAAGTGCTGCCGGATTAGTGAAACTAATATAGGTAGACGTGTTAAAATGTATTTTTTTAGTAATACATAATGTGTATAATTATTGTTTTTTGTGTAATGTGCCTGAGTAACAATATCTTTACTATTCGGTCTATTTAATGGTACAAAGAGCGGTTATAGTCTAGCGAGGAGTCAAATAATGTTTTGATATGGACGTGGGTGCCGTGACGATTCCTTAGGGCACACAGCTCGTGATTTTTCGAAGTTTTGCATGTTTATGATTCGCTTTGATAATTATAGAAAAATTGTAGGAAATTTTATGTATCAGAGAATTTTCCAAAAATTATTTCAAAGGTACATGTGAAGTCGAAAAAACTGCATTAGTCTAGTTAACTTACCTGTCGATGTTACGAAAGGGGTTTTGAAATAATGGAATACTTCAAATAACGTTGTATTTGATACATATGAATAGAAAATGTATAACAATATGTCTAAATTATTTGCAGGATGGCAGGTGTATTATCTTTAACGTTGCTGCTGTGTGCGTGCAATATCTATTTATTTCAATACGCGGCTGCTGCAGATACTTCTACAGCGGCGTCTACAATAAGCCTACAAGCGCCTAATCCCTTGCCTCCGTCGAAAATAAGCAATCCGTATTATAATAATCAATATTACAATCAAAACCGTGGGGGTCCTGTTGTGCCTATACTATCTTATTCAAGTGAACACGTTGGCGATGGGACTTACGCCTTCAGGTCAGTGGAGATATGTATATAACATAAATATTTGTGTTTGATACTTGGGAACTAGGTCTAGGCAGCTGTTAACCGCGAGAGGTTTTGGGTTCGAATACCAGGTTGGGCCAAACTGTTTCTGACCGAAAAACATAAAAAAAGTAGCGATAGCTCAGTTGGAAATGGTAGGGACTGCCCAGACAAGAATCGGAGGTTCGGGACCAACCCCAAAATGGAGCATACACATATGACTTTTCTATGTTAAGTGAGACAAAGTTAGCGGGTAAAATTATCTCTGGATTCAATGCGGCGCGACCCAGCTAAAATCTGATTCAGCGAATCAGACTCGACGGGCTTGTTTTAGGTCCGGTTAAAATAAGAGGTTAGGGTTAGTTGAGAGTAGCCTAAGCCGACGCGAATGCATGAAGAGATTGATGAATGTAAATGAAGTGAAAGTAGTAGGTATGTCTGAATTGGAAGAAATGGATATCCACAGGCTCTGTTTCCACTATGTGTTTGATATTATGTATTTTAGTTTATTGTAATATGAGCTTATTCAGAAAGAAAGTAACGAGCTTTTTTATTGTTTGTTTTCTGTAAAACATACAAATGGGATAAAATAAGATTACCCGAATAAGTAGCTGCCGTCGGAGTATATGTCGCTAGATGACCTGAGGATCTTGATGGGCTCGGCGGGGGCAGCTACCGCAATGGCAACCAGTGCAAGAGTCACGAGGATAATCTGAATAAATACACTTTTTTAAGCTATGGTAACTGAGGAACTTATAATACACTAGAACAACACACAACAAAGAAAATGTTAATAATTAACATGTTGTCATATAAATATGTTTTAGAATTCAATAATGTAGCTATATTTATTTTATACTTATTTATATAAGTACGACGTAGGTACCAATTTCATTTTGTTTGATTCTGTTAGTGAATATTTGCTCGAAGTGTAAGGTTTCCGTAGAGCGACTGGTGCATCGCTGCTTCTCCTAGGTACTTTTATACTTTGCACGTAACATATGGAAATGACCTTTCATACTTTGCACATATTGTTATGTTTTTTTTCATATTAGATTTATTTATTTGTGGTTGGAATAATACTTCTTTAGGTGTACCATGTATATTTACCAAATAATTATATTGTTTGTGCATATCCACACATCATGCATGTGATATAATATACTGTAAATCAGTATGTAAAGGATTACTGACACTAATTGAGTATGCCTATTGTTGAGTCTATATATGTACGTACAAAGATCCTCGATGATATAGGCAGAGGCGAACTGAAGAACTAGAACAGCCACACCTCTCCGAGCTTTTTCGTCCCATATTATTATGCTTATTATGTTATTAGGAAGCGGGCCTATTGCCATATCGAGGAAATTTCCGGACTCCGAGTTGATACTCAGCAGAAAAATCAAACATCTTTTTAGTCATTTGAAGATCATCAGTTCCTCAAATTTGAAGTTACATGTAATAAAGTGGCGGACGCCATTTTTTTCATAATTTTTACATGGGTTTGTAAAATTTAAGGGAATCCGCAATTGCAAAGTTAGGGCAACTTGCAATACTAAATATAAGAATAACATGTAAATAACATCGAGTTTAGAAATAATTTTAGATGAGTACTTGTAGTGCAAGTCGCCGTTGCTGATGCCTTATTGGTATAGTGAACCAGGAGGTCTTCGGTTTGATGCCCAGATCTGGCGTGGTATTTTTTTAACACTATTTGTCCGGGCCTAAATTCCTCAGATGGGGTTGCTATCAATCAGAAAGTTGGTTGTAAAAACGAAGCTCAATACTTTCTGCACCGTGCGTGAAAAGTGTGTTGCTCCGACCCTACATAAAAATGGGATAAGGGCAGAAAGAAGACTAGAAAGGAAGACTGCAAGTCGCCCTTAGAGCCTTAGTGTATGAATCAATAATTTTTCGTTAAATTCATATGTCTGTTAATATGTTTTTAAATGCACGTAGTCCCTTACTAGTAAGTAAGCAAGTACTTTCTTTGCTTTTGTATGGAATTATCTTTACTTAAACAAGTGTACTTTGTCACAGCGAGTGAAACTACAGGGGGGTTACCACCACCTCTTATAGCAGGATTATTATAATCTTACTTGTACCGATTACCATACAAAACAAACGAAGAACGATTATAATATTACTGCTATAAGAGGTGGTGGTAACCCTGCAGATTCTCATATTATTCACAAAACGCCTTGCCAGTTCTTTTTTGGGTTACCTCGATACGATCTGGTCCATAATAGTAAGACTGTTCTAACAATACGAGAAGCTAATTATATATATATTGTAAGACCGCAAGTCTTTCGTAGTTCCTGATACCCACAACACAAGAGTCGATCTTAGTGTGGGGTCAGGACTATGTATGTGACTGTTGGGTGTTATTTATTTATTTAAGTATCAACTATTTAGGTAGTAGTTACATAACATAATTTATCATAGGTCTCCAACACTACCATCTCCATCATCATCAGCCATCCAATCCAATCTCCATCAGCCACAGGATTTCCATTGCTAGACATAGGCCTCCCACAAAGATTTATAGATCGACCTGGACGTCGATAGACATAGTATGCTTGTTATATATATGCTTGTTATGTCTAGCAGTGGACGTCCTGTGGCTGATGATGATGCTTGAAATTATAGACATCATCATCATCATCATCATCAGCCATAGGACGTCCACTGCTGAACATAGGCCTCCCCCAAAGATTTCCAGATCGATCTGTTGGAAGCGGCCTGCATCCAGCGACTTCCTACGATCTTTATCAGGTCGTCGGTCCACCTTGTAGGTGGACGTCCTACGCTGCGCTTGCCGGTACGTGGTCTCTACTCGAGAACTTATGAGGAGATCCGTAAAAGAACGAGAATTATAGACAAGTTTAAGAATATTATATATCTTTCTTTTTCTGTTTTAAGCATGTTGTACACAGGATTTAGCTTAGTCCTTACGACCAGCTTCCTACTTGACTTCAATTCCCTCAGTGGCTGCTTACTTGACATCTACTTACTCCCTTTGGTATCCCCACATATTTAGTTGGAGTCAGTGACCGGGATCAGCACAGGTAGCGGCATAGGCATTAGTATCGACATCAATAATCCCTTACTCTACATAAATATCGTTTCGTGTAGGAAATTCTTGTTATTTATTTTAATTCCAAATTTTGTTTCGGTTGCCAAGTCGGTTTTAGGATTTGTTAAGCTTTTATTATTTTTCGCCAAACGATTTGCAACCATATGGTCAAAAATTTAGTCTTTTTGACCGACTTCCCAAAAAGGAGGAGGTCTTTAATTGGTCGGTTATTTTTTATGTATGTTACGCGATATCTCCGCCAAATGTGGACCGATTTTCAAAATTCTTTTTGTGTTCGAAGGAGATTATTTCAAGGGTGGTCCTATATAAATTTGGTCACGATCGGTAAGTTGGAAGTTGGTCAATTAAGTTTTCAAACTTGTGATTATTGTGATCCATTTATACTTTTGAATATCTATTGTGAACATCAATATTTATTGCAACTACGAACCATTTTGTACTCTGGTTCCAAGTAAATATTTATTAATTGAATTGAATTGAGTATGAATAATACTAATATGATGTGAATACATAATAATATTAAGCCTGATCGCAAAATAATGAGACTAAACAAAGGTTTGTGAGTATGTATGTATGTAAAACTTTACAGTTATATAGAATAACACATAGACTACTTTTATCCCCGAAAAATGCACGATTCCCGTGAGATGTTTCCACGTACGCGATGCCGCGGTCAACAGCTAGTATTGAATATAGGTACTACGGAACACGTCACAATATGAAATATGTTGTAAAAAAGTTTTGTTGACAATGAGATGCAGTGTGATATACCAATAAAAATTACTTTTATGTGAATATGAGGTTAGGGCGAGCTTACTGTGTAATAATAAAATATTCAAAAGTTATACTTTATTGACTATGTGCATTACGTTGAGACATAACAGATAACATTATAATGCACGAAATATGGCAATGAACATCAAATAACAACAAGTCAGGTTTTACTGAGAAGATGGTTCGTTGAGATTCGTTTATAGTCTGGAAGTTCACTTGGGGATGACCTCTCCTTGCGGTTGGTAACCGTTCTCGTCAGCGACGAAGGTTATTTGTACGGGTTGTCCCTCAGGGGTGACGAAGGAGAAAGATCCGCGAGATACTACGACTTCGTGGGGTTTCTTATCAGCGTCAAGAACTTGCTTCGGTTCACCTTGTTCCTCGCGGTTGATTCCATCTGCTGTTTCAAAGCTGTGAACGGAGAAATGAGACATTTGTTATTTTAGTACATTCTCATGATAACATGCTGAGCTACTGTGCTTCATGTTTTTCTGTGTAGTGTGTTATTAAGTTACAGATAAATCTAAATCGTGTTGGGTTTCTTATCGATTCTGCAACGATTCAAAAAAATTAACTATGAAAATCTATTTTTTCGACCAACTTCAAAAAAAGGAAAGGGTCCTCAATTCGCCTGTATTTTATGTATGTTATTCGATATCTCTGCCAAATGTGGACCGATTTTCAAGATTCTTTTTGTGTTCGATAGTGCTTATTCCAAGGATGGTCCCGATCAGATAAGTTTCGAAGTAAGTCCGTAAAGTTTTTAACATTGTGATTTAATAATCACTTAACTTAACATACTGCCTCTGTGGCGTGGTGGTATTTCGGTACGATTACGGTTCTGAGGTCTCGGGTTCGATCCCCGGGTCGGGCAAAGTGATATTGGATTTTTCCATATCAGCCCGGAGTCTGGAATTTGTGCCCGATATGGCGATAGGTTCGCCCCCTATCACATCTGGGACGGAACTAAGCTCGGCGAAATGTGGGTGTTCTAGTTCGCTAGTGCGCCTCTGCCTACCCCTTCGGGGATAAAGGCGTGAGCTTATGTTAATGTTAACTTAACAGAGTTTACGATACTTAACAGAGTTTATATACATAACATGTATATAAACTCTATTAAGTATAACTGAACGGTTGGGTAGAGGCACTTTTTACTATACTACTTTCCATCCCATGATGTGATAGCTGGTGAGTCCATCACCTTATTGAGCAATAAAAAAACAAATATAAATTTCCCCGAGCCGCGGATCGAACTCCTGACCTAACGACATTAGTCCTACCGAATACTCAATGTAACGACTTAAGCACTCAACTATAAGCTACAAAGGTATTCTTATTATTTATGAAGGATTTAACAATCATATTTTTATGTGCTCATATTAGTATTAACTTACAAATAGCCTTATTTCGCAAGTCGTCCCGTTAGAAACTAGTCAAGTCAGATAAAACTTAAATTTAGCGTTTATACAGCAATATATTATGTGAAATATAACCTTCAAAGATGAAATAGAATAGGTATTCGATTTAGCGTTACGTGAAACAAGCTCTTATGTGTTTTTAGCTTAGACCTATGTTTCCTCTGTATGATATTCGTGGAAGCAACATTCGTTCAGATATGCATTGTATCAGTATAAGAAACTAATTTAATTTTAAGTACCTTTGTTTATTATTTTTATTGTTTATTGTAGATTATTGTTTTATGTACTAAAACATACAAATTAAAGAAAATCAGATTACCCGAATACGTAGCTGCCGTCGGGGTTTAAGTCGCTAGATGACCTGATGATCTTGATTGGCTCAGCTGGGGCAGCTACCGCAATAGCAACCAGTGCAAGAGCCACGAGGATAATCTGAATAATACACATTTGTAAGCTACGATATTTATCACTTTACAGGTGACAAACATAATATTATACACTAGAACAAAACACTACAAAATATTGTTGTTATAAAAATATGTTTTAAAATAACAAAATTCATTTTATACGTTTAGATTAGTTTCACGTACCAATTTCATTTTGTTTGATTTTGTTAGTGAATGTGTGCTTGAAGTATAAGGTTTCCGTAGAGCGACTGGTGCATCGCCACATCTCCTAGGTACTTTTATACTTTTCACGGAACAGACAAAAATGACCTTTATATAATGACCATATATTTCTTTGCGATAAAATAATATATTTCATACTAGGTTTTGATCGCAGTTTCTCCCACGTAGATTTTGATTCTTAAATTCTGAGTTACGTTTTGTATGGTTAATATCTATCAATTTATAAAGAAATATATTATAAATCCAAATATTTGTTTTCACCTATTAACATTATAAGAACTTCATTTAAAGAAAGAATGAGTAATAGGAGTATGTCTTATTACCTATGCCCATGAAAAATAATTGTCTAAACAGCTAAATGGATTTCTAATGAATTAAGTCAGAATTAATCAAGACCTGAATTAACCTAATCATGCCGGCTTGCAGAAATGCTTTTTACACACTTCATATATATTTCGAAGAAGATTGCAGGAAATCGAAAGGCATGATTCACAATGAGGGTAAAATTTGATGTAACACTTATTGACTTCAATTCGTCCCTACTTCCAACCAACGATCCGGTCACACTGCAAGCCCCGCGGGAGAACTTAGTGTAAACCGTATTTAATAACTTTTTATAGGTATAGTATCTACCTAGTGATGATTCAAATGCAATCCACACAATGCTCAGTCGATCTTCTGCCAGGCACGTAGATAAAGCCTCAGTATCTTTGGTTGTGAGAGCCCCTTGTACGTTTACGAGAGCTTTTGATAACACAAGCTATCAAGCTCGCATGCGAGATATGTTTTCATTAGCAGTTGTTTGTAGCGTGCAATATACGGCGGCCTAAGCAAGACAAATTTTGACAATCGAAATTCAATCGACCTTCATGCGTGCTTGTGATATGTATGTTATGGAATGTATGTATGTATGAAATTTTAATCAAATGTCATCAGTGTGCAGCAAACTCGATACAATTTAGATTATCAAAATTATTCCAGCTTGGGCCTCTAGTTATTCTTCTTCGTACGTTTAGATGTTAGACAAATTGTTATAAAAATATTACACCAGTTTTCATTAACATTACTGTTATAAGCGGCAACCAAGCATACAAAGGTAATTAATATAAGACACTTAAAACTTCCGCATAGATTAAGCCACCATAAAATGAAACTAAAGCATACTTCTTTAATAATAATTGTTACACACGTTTATAAACCTCATCTAAAACGCAGAAATACAATAAGACTTGTAATTTAGTTCGTTAACTATGATGTAAGTGGGTAATTAATTAGTTAATCAGATTCGTATCTCATGTAATACATAATAGTAACAAAACATTTGACCTTATTTTAATTACACGGCTTTTATGTCGGATATTAAAATTATGTTATTTATTGAATCAATTATTGACACTTGAGTACAAAACTTGATGTTAAGTACGCAATGAATCATAAAATTCCTTCAAGTGAATGCTCCTAAAATGTCTGTTCTTTCTATAATACAATTGTGGGTAAAACAATTAATAAGGCGTCAAAAAAATTGGCGTAACTCTGGTCACCAGCAATATTTATATTCTCCCCTTAAAGTTGAAATTTTCAGAAATACTTTCTTAGGGAATACTTGCGCTACTAAATAAATCTATTTCCCAAATTTCAGTTTTTAGCATTAACGCTTGCAATACTTTAATTTAATATATAATGTAAGCCCTGTAATATTACTGCCCCACTGTAGGGCACGGGCCTCCTCTACTAATGCGAGGGCTTAGGCCTTAGTCTACCACGCTGGTTTAATGCGGGTTGGTAGACTTAACATACCTTTGAAATTCTTGTGAAGAATTTCTCGGGTATGCAGGTTTCCTCACGATATTTCCTTTACCGTTATAGCAAGCAATAATTCACAATGAAAATACAATTAACAGATAAAAGTAAGAGGTGTATTTTTTTTCGGGTTTGTTCTCGAACGTCCGTCACTCGTCTCGGCAGTTCGTGCCACTGCCAACTGAGCTTTCGCTGTTAACACTTTAATAAATCTCGATTTATCTTGAATTTAGCAATAACTCTAAATTAGTAACAGTGCCGCAAGTTGCTCTTAATAGTTTTATATATGCGTAATCAAGCCTTGGGAAAACGCAATTTTTGAATCATGGATGGTCCAACTCGATCGGGTTGATACCACTGTCTCCCAGAAAACCGACGTTAAGTGGGAGCCCGCTGTTTGATTTCATTCGATGAGTGACATTTCCGGTGATTCAAATCCCTCTCTAATCTTAGGTCTCACAACAAACAGAAAAACATATCTATGAATCATCCAAATATTCTGCCACGATATGGATATCGCATCCGCAGTCTGGCGTTTCATAACTGGATATCGCTCCCACGGAGTTTGTCAAAAATATGATTATTGCATCAATCCCTTATTGGTAACTAGAACATAATTGAGCACCCCATGTCTAAAGTTACTATGTCTGGCACTTAACATAATTTTATCTTCGTGTCGACGAAATTTTGTGAGTAGCTTCAACAACAGCATGGATAATGGCTTCTGATGGTTAAAGACGTGTGTGAACCTCACGTTTGAGTGAAGACATAACAAAAAATATCAGTACAGCAATCCTGCCTATAAATGGATTACATGTATCCCACGGTATCAGTACTGTTTGAACGACAAGTGCTGCCGGATTAGTGAAACTAATGTAGGTAGTGTTAAAATGTATTTTTTTAGTAATGCATAATGTGTATAATTATTGTTATTTGTGTAATTGCCTGAGTAACAATACCTTTACTATTCGGTCTATTTAATAGTACAAAGAGCGGTTATAGTCTAGCGAGGAGTCAAATAATGTTTTGATATGGACGTGGGTGCCGTGACGATTCCTTAGGGCACACAGCTCGTGATTTTTCGAAGTTTTGTATGTTTATGATTCACTTTGATAATTATAGAAAAATCTTAGGAAATTTTACGTATCAGAGAATTTTCCAAAAATGATTTCAAAGGTACATGTGAAGTCGAAGAAAACTGCATTAGTCTAGTCAACTTACCTGTCGATGTTACGGAAGGGATTTTGAAATAAACGAATGCTTTAAATTACGTTGTATCTGATATATATATGTATAAATAGAAAGTGTAATAATATGTCTAAATTATTTACAGGATGGCAGGTGTATTATCTTCAACGTTGCTGCTGTGTGTGTTTATATGCAATATCTACTTATTTATATTCGCGACAGCTGCCGATACTTCTACTGTAGTGCCTACAATTCCGCCTCCTAATCCCTTGCCTCCGTCGAAAATAAGCAATCCGTATTACAATAATCAATATTACAATCAAAACCGTGTGGGTCCTGTTGTGCCTATACTATCTTATTCAAGTGAACACGTTGGCGATGGGACTTACGCCTTCAGGTCAGTGGAGATATGTATATAACATAAATATTTGTGTTTGATACTTGGGAACTAGGCCTAGGCAGCTGTTAACCGCGAGAGGTTTTGGGTTCGAACAGGTCGGGCCAAGCTGTGTTTCGGACCGAAATATAGAGTTAATAGAGTAAATATATCTTAAAATATACTAACAAAAAAAAGACGAAAGAAGGTTTTATATCATAAGACCTAATTATGGATAAAGCCAAATGGACTCACTAATGTACAGAATTTAAGTACATATACCAGTGTTAATCTTCGGGATACTTCAAAAATAGTTTGACATTATTGTATTCGTACTGTTTTCAGCTTCGCCACGGGCGACGGCAAGCAAGCGCAGGAAAGTGGATTTTTAAAAGATGCTTATATTGACAATAACGGTAACCCACAGGGAACTCAGGTGACATACACAATTATATTTAATTACAATAATAACTGCCTCGGTGGCGTGGTGGTATTTCGGTACGACTACGGTTCTGAGGTCTCGGGTTCGATCCCCGGGTCGGGCAAAGTGATATTGGATTTTTCCATATCAGCCCGGAGTCTGGAATTTGTGCCCGATATGGCGATAGGCTCGCCCCCTATCACATCTGGGACGGAACTAAGCTCGGCGAAATGTGGGTGTTCTAGTTCGCTAGAACGAGGTCATCTATGGACAGGCTCAATAAAATATGGAAGAACCGAAATATTACAAAGTCTACCAAGATCAGGCTTATTAGGGCATTAGTATTTCCCATATTTCTCTATGCCGCGGAGACTTGGACCCTTAGAGAAGTAGAGAGAAAGAAGATAGACGCTCTTGAAATGTGGTGCTGGAGAAAAATGCTGGGTATAACGTGGACTCAATTTAGGACCAATGAGTCTATCCTTCAAGAGCTCGGTATCAAGCAGCGTCTGTCTTCCATCGTTCATGATCGTATTCTCACCTTCTTTGGGCATATATCGCGAAAAAGAAATACGTCCGTGGAGCGCCTTGTACTACAAGGACATTTTCAAGGCACTAGAACTCGCGGTAGGGCACCTATGCGGTGGACTGACCAGGTGAAGTCATCGCTGAACATCTCCCTTAACGAATGCACCCGAAGAGCTGCTGTTCGTGACGAGTGGCGACGAATCCTTAAGCGTGCCACAAATCCCGGAGTGACGACCACGACCACTCTGTCAAGAGTGTAGCGACTAGGAAGGAAGTTCGCTAGTGCGCCTCTGCCTACCCCTTCGGGGATACAGGCGTGAGCTTATGTTATGTTGTGTAATAATTATGTATTCAAAAAGGTTATCACCCATCATTTAATCTACTCACTACAAGGAAACTCTTATCGACAGACTCCCAAAAAGAAGAAGGGCCTGAATTCGTCTGTATTTTTTTTATGTATGTTACGCGATATCTCCGCCAAATGTACACGGATTTTCAAGATTATTTTTGTGTTTGATAGAGCTTCTTCCAAGGGTGGTTTTATAATTTGGGCACGATCGGATACATTTTGAAGTTGGTCGGCTAAGTTTTTAAACGCATTTATCGAACCATCATAGCTTCGATATGGATAACATTAGAGACTTACGTACTCGTAATTCTGTAGCTCGAGCACGAAAAACTAATGTAAATGTAAATGTATTCAAGTTCGCTGCGCACTGATGACGTTTGGTTAATATTTCATACAAATTTCATAGACGCGCATCGAGTTCCAATACATTTACGGTTGTCAGAAATTTTCCTGCTCAGGCCGCTGATTTATTTATCCTGATTGTAAGCATCACCTATGAATCCGTTGTTTCAGGTTGTTCAAGGAAGTTTCGCATATGTATCGCCTGAAGGCACTCCCATACAAGTCAGTTATGTTGCAGATGAAAACGGTAAAAACACTTAAATTAAAGTTGGCGAGTATAAAACAATATCGAGTTCATTTACAATGGTCAAAAGATTATAGATAAATAACATCGCTGCTCTGCTGCCTTACAGTAAAATAATTAGTACCTACTCAAACAACGCGATTAGCATGACATTACGGGCCTTACTTATAAAAGCATTTTTAGCTGAGCTTTTTTCCGTGCTTTACATTGTTTAAAAATGAAAGTGACAACCTATGGTTAAAGATAAGCAGCGCTTAAATATTTTTATAAGTAAGGGGCTACAAGTATTACCGCCGAATGCTTATACACATAGGGCCTTACTTATAAACAGTTTAACTAAGCAAATGGTAAAGAATAGCCTATCCCTTTTATTTTCAAACAATGTGACACAAGGAAACATGTGACACGCTATTCTTAGCCTTTTGCTCAGCTAAACTGTTATTATAAGTAAGGCCCTTAGAGTCGCTTTATGTCGTTTAAGGTCGCCTTATCTATCAAAATTGTATGGCGAAAATCAATGTAAGAAGCCATTAAAGTGATGTAGCGTCTGAGCATTCGGGCGTTAAACGCTGACGAATTGGGATATCATTTGATGTCATACATTTAGTAGGGCGCGCGCCTCAGGGTAAGATGAAGATTTTGTAAAGTATGTTAGCGTTGACAACATACCTATAGCTAACATAACAACGGGGGAGTTGTACGGCGAGCTGTCACGTCGTCTCGGTATGGCAATGTAACGCACCGACAACTACAAAGTCGCTGTTATTATGGTGTCAAGTAATTGTGCAGAAACGTTCTAAAGATGTGTTAACATAAAATAAATATATCATCAAAGTACAGATTTCGTCACTTCATATTCGAATCTATGACCTAGTTTATAGCCCTTGTTAGCTACCACAATAATTTTCTTTATTTTCTTTGACAGGATTCCGGCCCTCAGGCGTCCATATTCCAGCTGATGGGAAGACTATTTTACCATTACCTATTGTAGATGGCAAAGATAGACCGTTCGATCCACTGTATAATAGATACAACCCTTATGACTACCGTAACCCCTACGATCAATACAACCGGCCGTACGATCCGAGACATCCGTACAATCCGATGAAATATAACCCATATTATAACAGATATAATCCTTATGTAGTCGCTTCTCAGAATAAAGAAGCTAAAAATAAAACAGTATAATCTAAAATAAAAACATATTTATATTTCTCCTCTTAAACGCTATAAAAATGAGCGCTTGCTTATTTTATACCATCTGATATAAAGTTCCGAAGCAAAAGCAGCAAAAAGTGACATGACACTTTCGCACATTAGGTCAATCATATTTAAAGAATACACCATTTCAAAACCTCATTTTAAGTATGTTAAAAGGAAGAAACCTAACTAATATATAAAATGAAATGTTTCTATCGAAATTAAATTTCAGGGTTGTACTTGTATACTTGCAAATAAAAGTTGTGAATTTTTTATCTTTACTTTTATTTAATTTTTTTCACAAACAAGTATGTAACTTCATGACGCTTGCCCTGACTGTTATATTGTGGCCACTGCAGCGTATGGGGAGTAAATAATATTTTAAGATAATTATATCCTCTATTGTTTTTGTGTTATAAAATGTTGAAAAACTACATGCACACAATAAAAACAAAAAAGTATTTGAGGATTATCTTTACATTATTCTTTTTTATTTATCTCAAATACTTTACATTCAATAAAAAACAACAGAAAAAATAGAAGAATATATTATTAAGGGTGACTTGCAGCCTTGCGATAAACGACGTTTAATCGTAAAATAAACTCCATTTTGGCATCATTTCAGTTCAACGTCTTGCACGTCGTGGTTTTACCCTTCATCTCGATTTAAATAAACGTTTAACTTAAATGGGCATGGCCGCCGGTTTAAAGTCGCTAATCTTGATTATAATGACAAATAACATAACCTTTTCACATTATTTATTGTTGTTTAATGAAAATCTATGATAAAAATGGCTTTGTTTTTTACACTGAACACGATTTGGTATCAAACAAGGATGATGAATTCGTAAAATATATAAAAACTCAAGTTTTTTTTACGAAGAGTACTTTATTATCAATAACCCATACATATACCTTACAAACTAACATTGTATGTACATAATCTCTTGAAAAACCACATAATTACAACACTTCACTATTATGCACGATATTTGTGTGCGCACGTGTGGCACTAGTCCTTGGAAGCGGTGGTATACCACCCACGCCCGACCCGGCACGGCAGTCAACAGTTTTCCTCGATGTCTCGTCGCACCTCGGTGCAGGATAGGTTTCGGCACACGCATCACAAACGCCTTAAAACTGGCGCAACTCCACACTTAGTTCACCACCTAGTACCTTGTTTTCTTGTGCACGCTCGCACTCCGCAAAGTTCTTCTATTACAAAGTACATTAGTTATTCTATTTTCTAGGAGAGCGTTGTTTTCGAGATGATAAATTTCACTTAAGTTAACGAATTGCAAAGATACTTCTTGATACAATTTTATTATACCTCTATTATAGAAATTACCATTGTTGACAATAGACTTGTATGTTTACATGCTCTTTGTGTATAGTTCGCGAACGAACTAGTGCGGGGACAGCTCCCACAGAAGAAATGAACGAACTAGTTCCCAGAACTCTCGTTCTTTAGTTCGTTAGTTCGTTTGATAAGTTAGATCGATTCTAAGTCTTGAGTATCGTCCAGAGTAAGACCATTGGTCCTCATATCATTCTCTAAAAAGTCCAGCTAGCGCTTTTGGGGTCGTCTGGATTTTCTTAAAATAACACTGACACACCACGTATCGTACATATACACAGAAGTACTGGCCAAATGATGGTCTTGTTTTCGTAACGCAGTCAATAACCACTAGGGAAATATGGTGCTTTTTCAAGCTATATTCAAATATGGTGCGCAGCACTTTTTAGTCTCATAGATGGCAACAAATCATAATATTTTCTTTTACTTTCTTCAATAAAAAATATTTGAAAACATTTATAAAATACTACGTGTACGCAACTCATGTACTTAATCTTTAGCACATTTCCTTTCAGTCGGCCATTTTCAAGCGGCCCCTAGACGCTGTTTGTCTTAGACATATGCGTACATGAACACCCACGGTGGTTACTGAACCTCCATAGTGAACGGGAAGGGTTTGCTGACGCCAAAAGCAGTCCGAATTAAAGACTTTGATCGGAAGAACATGTCTTCGATAACGTCAACATAAGCTTCTGGCACCCCTTTGAACCTTAGGGTCCACCAGACCACCCGTCGGGACACAAAGTTAAAAGACTTCTGCAGATCCAGGAAAGCGATATGCAGAAGCTTCTTTTTCAACATGCATGCCTCACAAAACGATCTAATGGCAAACATTTCGTCCATGGTCTGTACCCCATACCCTGCAAGGCAAGAACCCAGGTTTCGCCAGCACCTAGTCCGTTACTCAGAAAAGTGTACCACATACAGATAAAGTTGGCTTAAACCTAACCACCTAAAGGTGTTGGTGACCTACTATGTAAGTAGGCCACCGTCATCGTTGGGTTCGTTTGGTATGGGTTGTCCCTTAGACGATGTCACTACTCCCCAAGTATGTACAAGTAAAAAAAAAATTGCAGCATATTATGAAAGAATAAAAAAAATCGAATCGGCCCAGGCGTCTTCGAGTAATCCGGGAACATACATAAAAAAAGATTCCAACGAATTGTTAACCTCCTCTTTTTTAAGTTGGTTAATTCACCTCCTCCTTTTTTTAAGTCGGTTAAAATTCGTGCAAATAATATTTTTTTCGCCTTTCTTTGGTTCGAGACGAGAACTAAAAGAACGAACTAGTTCGTTGAGGAGCCGCGAACTAAAGTGACCATTCCTTATCGCGAAATATTATACGTATGTCTAGTTGACAAGTCGTAATCCAGACAACTGACACTGATTAATTTTTTTCAATTTTGCCTTTCATCAGTTAGGCAAAGGAAGCAAGCACATACAGCCTCATCGTATGTGTGTTTATATTACATGTATTAAAACTGAATGAAAACTAAATATTTGACAACTATTGACACAAGAGAATCTATTGTAATATCATATAAAATAAAATATAATTCTTTCTACGCGAAATTGTGATGATAGATGTTGCGAGACGACACTATAGATAATAATATGAAATTTACGGAACGTAAATAATGAGTAATTGTTGGGATTTATTTTATTTTAAAATGCAAAAAATATTTTTTTATGCGGAATTTTGAATGTGGTTATATATATTTTGTGAAACGGAACTTATGAACTTGGAGTAGTGGAGACTTGTAGGCATCTTGCCCGCGTTGCAAAAGTTCCCGATTTATCGGGATATCTACTGATTTTGGTCATTGTCTCACGATGTCTCGATGTAGCAGTCCTATATGCCGAATTTTTGAATTTTCAACTAATGTAAAAAAATATTCTTATAAAAAATGGAAAATAATATTATTAATACGGCAGAACTAAAAGAAACCTGTAATACAATACAATACAATACGGCCTATACGACAATACTACATAAATAAAATACGGCCATTCAACTTCGCGGTACATTAAAGCAAATTGCACTGAAATACCTTATAATAGAGTTTATTATTGTCTGGTGAGTATACAAGGGAAAATAAATAAATAACACCCAACTGTCACATACATAGTCCTAACCCCACACTAAGATCGAGTCTTGTGTCGTGGGTATCAGGAACTACTAGATACTTTCGGTCTCACAACACCCAGACCCGAAACAAATATCTGTGAGTCACACAAATATTAGTCTCGGTGCGGGGATCGAACCCGCGGCCTCTCGCTTCACAGCCGGCTGCTCGCCCTCTGCGCTGCGGAGGCTGTCAAATGTCTCTGAAGATAACTTCGTTCGGGTTGTTTCCCAAAGTGGATAACTTATATTTACTTTAGTCGTTCATTATAGTCCATTCATAGAATCGCATGCACATGTCATAGAAATATAACACATAGAACGACAGTACACGGCCGCGGCGTGAAGGCTTTCCAAGTGAGACATTATTGTCTCACTACGTTGCACGGCGTCAGTATCCAAGGTTAAAACTTAGTTACGAAGAGCTCGCACAAAAATAACGGAATAAACTTTCCACTAAGTCAATGGTAGGTCTTCTACACAAAAAAAGATGTATAGAAGACAACAATCAATGTTGTTACATTTTTAATAAAGATGAGAAAATGTTCACGAAAATAGGTGTTAAGAAGACGAAAATGATTAATCAATGTACAATATATCAAACTATAAATGATAATATGTGTAACTTACTGATTATAATTAAACAAATTAACGCATTATTAACATAAAATACTTGTGTTTCATTCCGAATAAAAATCTCCCGATTTTCAGATGCCAAATCTAACGATTTCTAATTTTACACTTTTGCAACACTGCATCTTACTCTATTCGCCGTTTAATTAATACACGAGTCAGTCCTAAATGTCATTTAAATCAAATGCCCCATTAGTTGTCTTGCACATACACATTTCTGGTTCGATTTAAGAAATCCGAGTGTAGATTATTGATCCGCGATTTCATTACTACTACTCATTCTTTACGCTCCGTTAGATTCATATCTAAAGTTCCGTCTCCAAACATTTATCATAACAATTTCGCATAAAACGAATTCAAGTTTGTTTTATATGATTTTTCAATAGATTCTCTGAAGTCAATAGTCGTCAAATGCTTACATGTAATACGAACACACATATGATGAGGCTATTTATTTATTTTTATTAAGGAGTAACCAGGAGTAACTTTGCATTTTGTTAGCTCAAGAGGAATTTATCATCTCGTAAACAACTACAGGGTTAACACCACATCTAATAGCAGTATTATTATAATCGTTCTTCGTTTGTTTTGTATGGGAATCGGTACAAGTAAAATTGGAGGTCGTGGTAACCCCCCTGTCTCCTAAAAATAGGAGAACATCGCGGAGTACATGCGTGAATCAGAAGTGCGCAGCCCACATTTCGCCGAGCTTAGTTCCGTCCCAGATGTGATTGAGCGAGCCTATCGCCATATCGGGCACAAATTCCAGACTCCGGGCTGATATGGAAAAATCCAGTATCACTTTGCCCGACCCGGGGATCGAACCCGAGACCTCAGAACCGTAGTCGTACCGAAATACCACCACGCCACCGAGGCTTAGGTAGACTTGCACCAATTTTGAGGCGTTTGTGTGCGTGTGCCGAATTCTGATCGCCGCGCAGGACAAGTGGCTATGTGGTAGTCGAATAGAATATTCGAATAGAATAAATGTATGGAAATTACATAAGGTTACGCCACATATAGCGTACTCCTCCGTGCCGTGGCGATGACCACACAGCCGATAGCCTCCGTGGCGCAGCGGGCGAGTAGCTGGCTGTGAAGCGAGAGGCCGCGGGTTCGATCCCCGCACCAAGACAAATGTTTGTATGACCTACAGATATTTGTTTCGGGTCTGGGTGTTGTGAGACCGAAAGTATCTTGTAGTTCCTGATACCCACGACACAAGACTCGATCTTAGTGTGGGGTCAGGACTATGTTTGTGACTGTTGGGTGTTATTATTATTATTATTTTCATAAAACAACAAGAAATAACATAACATAACATAACATAAGCTCACGCCTGTATCCCCGAAGGGGTAGGCAGATGTGCACTAGCGAACTAGAACACCTACATTTCGCCGAGCTTAGTTCCGTCCCAGATGTGATAGGGGGCGAGCCTATCGCCATATCGGGCACAAATTCCAGACTCCGGGCTGATATGGAAAAATTCAATATCACTTTGCCCGACCCGGGGATCGAACCCGAGAACTCAGGACGGTAGTCATACCGAAATACAGCTGCGCCACCGAGGCAGTCAACAAGAAATAATATGAAAATGTTATGTTGTTTGACATTCAATAATCGCGATTAGCCATTTAAACCGGCGGCCCCGATGATTTAACTTTGTCGTTTATTTTAATCCAGATAAGGGGTAAATCGACGACGTGCAAGACGTTAAACTGAAATGATTCCAAAATGGGGTTCACTATAAGATTCATCGGGGTTTACTGCGGAGCTGGGAGTGAATTCGAGACAACTAATATGACATTTAATTTTAATCAAGTTTAGGACTAAGTCGGGGACTAATAAAATGGCGATTATAGTGAAATCCCTGCAAGTCGCCCTTAAAGACTTAGATTATTTTTAGCGCTCACAATCCCACTGCTGGAAAAAATGTTTACTTAAAACGTACATACATACACAATAATATCACGCCTATACCCAATAGAGGTAGCCTTAGACAATGGCTTTCCACTTCGTCTGATTCTGAAATAGTATTTTCGGTTCATTCATTTTCATCAATATTTTTATTCCTTTCCTTCGATTTCTACGGTACTCTAATAAATCATCAATGTTGACATAGGTCCGGTGTGGTTGACCTTTGCCGATGCCTTCATCCACACTCTAGACAAGACAGCCTTCGTGACGCAGTTGGTGCGTGGTCGAAGTGAAGCGAGAGGCCGAGGATCTATCTCCCGCACTGGGACAAATATTTGTGTAACCCACAGATATTTGTTTTGGGTCTGGGTGTTGTGAGACCAACGGTCGCTCGTAGTTCTGATACCCACGATATAGATTATACGTAGTGTGGGGTCAGGAGTATGTGTGGGACTGGTGGCTATATTTATTTATTTATATACACTCGTTTTGTGTACCTACCTACTTCCTCAATCTATTATGCAATGTGTCCAAACCACCTCAATATGTCTTTTTCTATTCTTGTCACTGCATTTTTTCACTCCACTAGGCTCAAACACCACATCATTCTTCACTCTGCTCTAACACACAGTGTCACACCACATATATTCCTTAAAGCATTCCTTGCAACGGTTCTGATCTTACGTTGATGCTTCTTCTGCCATGTACAACTTTCACTATCGTACATAAGTGTCGGCACTAACACTCCTTCATGAACAGCGAATTGTGCCTTTTTGGAGACATTTCGTTTTCTCATAAAGATGTGTTACGCTAAATTCATTCGATTATTTGCGCATACTCATTTTTTAATATCGCTGTTATGCTTTCCGTCACTAATTGTAAACGTATAACCCAGATATAAAAACTATAATCTACATAAAATATAAAAATAATTTAAATTTTGTCGCTGCAATAAATAGCGTAGTTCAATTGAATACATTGAAATACCAACATATTAATTTAATGAAAACAAAACATAACAAAATAGTTGTTTCAATGTCACATAACATAACTATTATTTAGTTTTATCTTTCAACGATGCAACGGAACTGGTTTTGGTGGTCAAATGTCCCATATATCGATAGACAATAAAATGTAAACGAAGTTTCCACTCCAAAATTAAATTAATGTGTGTGATGACATTTTTCTGTATGAGGTACATTGTAGGTAAACAGAGAAGAACTAGCAAATTTGCAGAAGCCACATTTTTCTGAGCTTATTTCCGTAACACTGCAGGTCTACCAGCCATATCAGGCAAAAGTACCTCTATACATCTTTAACTTAGCCTGGTGATAACATTACGTATTATTTTTTTGTTGAGATAATTATTGGTATAACCTGATGCAATTTAAGCCACGGTGCATTATTCTCCAACATAAGACATGCCAAACTTATAATTTTGGGATTTTTGTATAATTTTATTTTAAATACCTATGTAATTTTGTCGTATTATCACACCTCCAAATCAGCTTATTGTATCGTTGCGTGAATCCTCAAAGTGCGGACACAAAAGTTGCCAAAGTTCAAATTACCTGTCTCAGAGACGTACACATTGTGTAAATAACGGTGTCCTACAGCCTCGGGGTATCTATTTATCAATATGTCACGAACTAGAGATCATCGACCAATGTATTTTATTAAAACACCGTTTAATGCACAAGAAGGCCTCTGGTAGAGCCATGTAATATAGGTTTATAATATAAATAATATAAAATTGAGCATCATGAACACCGAGAGGATTCTAAATTATTTTCAATTTTCGCCAACATATTGTATCAGTAAATTCATCGAGTCTTTCACACATTTAACCGGTTTTTGTGTCATTACATAAACTATTACTTTAGCTTAGTACATAAAATAAATGATAATATTGGCCTCGTAATATTACTGTCCCACTGTTGGGTACGGACCTCCTCTACTAATGAGTGGTTGGACCAAATAAGTATAATATTTTGATTGCGATTCTACTGTACTTATTTTGCACTTTATGATCTATGATGGTTTTTATTAGATTAAATGAATTTAATTTTTGAAGCCGAGGCTGGCAAACCAGCTTAATTATTAGATCCGTGACGAGACGGTAAGTGATTTCCACCGTCCACAGACACCCATCATAAAAATCACGGGTGAGTTGACACCTCTACAGGGTTGGAATAGGATACTCGTGTTGGTAGGTATGTACTTATGCCAAAGATTTATAACCCACTTTGTCAAAGGAGTACTCTTTGTATTTGTCCCCATCTACGTACGCATGTATGTCGATTCTATTTTATATGTGTAATTTGTCAGCAAATTCATTAACATCTTAAATGTCATCCTCGATACATCTTGAAATATTTGTAGGTTCATATGATGAATCTCTAATGTATTTTTAAATTTA
The DNA here is from genome assembly GCA_036417725.1 of Clanis bilineata. NCBI lineage: Eukaryota > Metazoa > Arthropoda > Insecta > Lepidoptera > Sphingidae > Clanis > Clanis bilineata. The sequence continues at coordinate 9,413,440 of CM071158.1, forward strand.
GGATCGCTTTGTCTGTCTAGACGCCCACAAAATGTCAATACGAGACCTATTGGGACACAATACGAATATTTAAATTATTCTTGGTAGTTTTTATTACTTCATGGAAGGCAAAATAATAAATGTAGATTTTTTTTAGAAAAGTGTGTTTTGTCGGTACAAAACGTTGAACATTATAAGAGTTTGAAATGACTATTTAATGTACATGAAAAACATTAAAATTTTAATAAATTTTTGCAAATTTTTAATATGATATTTATTATCACCCATTACATTGATTAATCCTCAACTTGCTAATCCTCTGGGCCATGTCGGTGACTTTCGTTCTTCTACGGATATAGGACGTCCACCTACAAGATGGACCGACGACCTGATAAAGGTCGGAGGAAGTTGCTGGATGCAGGCCGCTTCCAACAGGTCGAGTTGGAAATCTTTGGGGGAAGCCTATGTTCAGCAGTGGACGTCTTATGGCTGATGGTGATGATGATGATGATGACATTGATTAAGTTTGTCAGTTATTCTAATTTTAAAATCAGTGGTTGTAAAATATGATAAGCGATCCAGAATGTTGACAGTGTTGACACACCTATAATGTAATATTTTTTTGTGTTATTGGATATATATTATTATGTAATCGGGTTTGGAATAAAATTGTTCAGGTGACTCACAAATGAGCGATCACGTTTTGTAGTTTTCGGGCTATAAAATCAACTGCGAAATATTATTTTGTGGAACCTTGATGAGTAATTTCAATATTTTATCATAAAAAAACCTTGTTGAAGTATGTCACAAGCGCATTCTTGTGACTGGTTTGTGCATCTGTGTGCACGGATGTTCTGCACGCTCATCAAGGTCAACTTTATGGTCTTTTGCATTCATTGCATAACAAGTACTGTTTTCGGTGATTTGAATCTGTTATCGCGAGATTGAATTATTTTACGGAACGCTCCGATCTTAGAGTATTCAATATATGTCTAGAAGATATTACTGTTTATGTAATTATACATTTCTGGACATGGACGATGCAACTATGCCTTTAGAAGTGAAGATATATTTGAGAATACAGCAGTAGATAAAATATTATGCACTATGTTTGCGGGATGCTTTGTTTACTTCTTTATGCAATTAATTTTGACAGCCTCCGTGACGCAGTGAGGACAAGCCGGTTGTGAAGGGAGAGGTCGCAGGTTTGATGTCTTACTGTGGGAGACAAAATATGTTTGTATGACCTACAGATATTTGTTTTTCCCCAGAGGGGGTTGACATCAGGTAGGCAGCCGGTCGTAAAAATTTAGCCAAATTCTTTTTGCAACATGCTTGAAAAAGTGTGTTGCGTCGATCCCACATTAAGGTGGGATAAGGACTGGTAGAAAGAAGGACCTACAGATATTAGATATTTGTTTAGGTAGGATCTGAGTGTTGTGAGACCGAAAGTCTCTGGTAGTTCCTGATACCCACGACACAAGACTCGTATCTTAGTGTGAGGTTAGGACTATTTGTGTGACCGTTGGATGTTATTTATTTATCAATTGGGTCGAAAGTGGATACATAATTGATATTGATGAATTTGGACAAAGTAATAATTTCATTTTTACCATCTACCAATGTTATTTTTATTATGTACTTATAATTCAAACATATTTATATATGGTATATGCTGCTTTCGGAAACACTTGATTCGAATAAATGATCGGTAAAAGTGAGTATGACAGTAGTCACGTAAAATTCATTTGTAATAATTCCCAATTTCGTTCATAACTTACTGTTGAAGTATTTTGATCTTAGAGTCAGAGATATAAGGCTTTTATTTGATTGCCAAGTGTAGTCCTACCGCAGAAGTGTAGCTCAGTAAGGGACGCCCCACACGGTCCTTGGATGAGTACATACTCATAAAATATGTGCAGTAACAGCAGTGATGTGTAATTGGGCACAAACTTTTTCGTATAAATACCGGGGGTGAATCCAGAACGCATCATTGTATACACAGGGACCATCTTGCGACTGCAGTTGTTTCATCATGAAGTGCATTGTAAGTTGTAATTTAGTTTTTGAATTTATAATAATAATGTTGTAAAGAACAGGTTTGATGTAGTCATGTAGTTTTTACTCAAGTCAATCAAGCTTAAATATGCTGGGATTTATGCAAAGCCTTTTATGTTTACTACTAGACAAACTGTTTAGAAGTAACATTGTGTCACATTACGGCGAGTATTTGACGTTTGATGGCTAAGGAAAAGAGCTGCGGCCTGAGCAGGAAAATTTCTGACAACCGTAAATATATTCGAACTCGATGCGCGTCTATGAAATTTGTATGAAATATTAATCAAATGTCATCAGTGCGCAGCGAGTTTACATTTACATTCGTTTTTCGTGCTGTAGCCCGAGCACGATAAACTAATGTAAATGTAAATGTATTCGAGTTCGCTGCGCACTGATGACGTTTGTCAGAAATTTTCCTGCTCGGGCTGCTGATCTCTATATAGAGAGTACGGTCACTTGACGAAAACTTAGTGCACAAATTCACAAATCACATACAAACACCAAACAGCCTGTCTAGTAGAAGTTTTTGGATTTATGAGACTGTTTTTCAAAAAGGCAAGCGATGATGCGTCGGTAAGGTATCCTACTCTTATTATCACAGAGGTAAAATATTAATTGGATTTATGTTAAGAAAAGGATCCACAATGTCATGTCGCCTCTTTGGTCTAGTGGCAGCATATATGGGCTGTGGACCGGGAGGTCTTGGGTTCGATTCCCAGGTCGAGTAAAGCGTATTTTCTAATTTAATTTGCCCGGGATTAGATTCCTCAGGGGAGGTTGACATCAGGCAGGCAGCCGGTCGTAAAAACTTATTTGCTTATATATGCTTGAAAAAGTGGGTTGCGCCGACCCCACATTAAGGTGGGATAAGGGAAGGTAGAAGGAGAGAAAGGAACCACAATAGTTTTTTTTTTAATTTCATATCATTGGTCTTAATAGCTTTGATTCGGCCTGTTTCTTATATTTGTAAGTTTTACATATTATAAATTACAGACACACACATGGTCCTCTTACTAAAGTCAAATCTTGTCACTTGTATAACTTAATGCATTTTCTCTGTTTAAGGCAATTGTGATTGTGTTGTTGGGCGCGGTGTACGCTGATGTCATCAATATCCAACCTTACCACCAAGGACATTACCAGCAACATCAACATCAACATCAACAGCAACAGCAACAAGCACCCCCGCAGCAGCAACCCCAGGCCTACCCCGGGGACAACAACATCCCCATTGTCAACCAGGATCACATTATAAATCCCGACGGATCCTACAAATGGAGGTTTGTCTATTACTGACCATTTACATGAGGTCAATTATCGAGACATAATACCACATAGTCATATTATGAAGTCAGTCACGGATTCATTAACTCGATCAGCCTCCGTGGCGTAGCGGGCGAGTTGCTGGCTGTGAAGCGAGAGGTCGCGGGTTCGATTCCCGCACCGAGAAAATGTTTGTGTGACAGACCGTTGTTTTTGGTTTGGCTGTTGTGAGACTAACCGCAGAATGTTCATACACTTAAGGTCGCCTTATGTCGTTTAATGCCGCCTTATCTGTCAAAATTGTATGGCGAAAATCAATGTAAGAAGCCGTTAAAGTTGAGTAGCGTTTGACCATTCGGGCGTAAAGGTCTCTAGTTGTTTCTGATGCCCACGATACAGGACTTGGGCTGAGATCTATAGCATGAACTTCGACTTAGTCAAAGAAACTAACTCAGTAAGGATTTGGAATTTTTAAATCGAACTGACTTAATCCGAGTCATTTTTTTTACTCAGACTTAGTCGAAGTTCGCTCGATAGATCTCAGCCTTAGTGTGGGGTTAGGACTATGTGCAAATGTAGGGTATTCATTCATTTATTCACAATCACGGACGTAAAAAATGAAATGGACGGAGCGCTAGGAATATTGAAAGTGAAGCAAGGTTTTCAGCTCATTCGATCTATCTTATCTAATGGTAGCGAACTAATTGAATGAGCCGAAAACCCTGCTTCACTTTCAATGTTCCTAGCGCTCCGTCCATCTTTTTTTTACGTCCGTGTTCACAATCTTCTTATTCGGACTGTATGTATCTACATAATGCCACCTCTGGATTAGCTTAATAGATTGTCTCGATAATTGGCCTTGTGTAAATGGTCCGTTACGCAGTTATGAATTGGGCGTAATTCTCGCGGACTACGCAAACATTGCTACTTAAAGAATGAACTCTGCGAGCTTTGTGGGACAATATTTGAAGATGTAGCTTCGAGTATAAAACATTTTTGTAATGATTATTGTTTATTCATCGAGAAATTACTAGTTGTAAGTTTGAACAATGATATTACAATATAGATACAATCCTCGACATATTTATATGAAAAATATCTATCCTCTGTGGAATAACATTAATATTTTCAAAGTGGTAGAGCCACGCTGTAGACAGTAACGTCTATAGCACGAATGGGCCGGGTCGACCGGTTAGATACCACTATCTCACAGAAAACCGACGTAAAGTGGCAGCTTGCTGTCGCGTTTCGTTCGGTGAGTGAGATTTCCGGTGGCCCGTTTCCCCACTCCCTTTCCCAATCCCCTTCCCTCCCCTTCCATTCCCTCCTTTTAGGTTGGCAACGCACCCATGATTCTTTTTGTGTCTTGGGTGTCTATGGGTGGTGGAGACCACTTACCATCAGGTGACCCATCTGCTCGTTTGCCAATCTCTGCTATAAAAAAAATAAATAAATAACATACGCTCACACCTTTATCCCCGAAGGGGTAGTAGGTACTCTAGCGAATTATAACACCCACATTTCGTCGAGCTTAAAATACAAATTCACAAAAAAAGCAAAAGCTGATATTGAAAAAAAATCTAATATCACTTAGCCCGACCTGGTGATCAAACCCGAGAGCCTAGGACGGTAGTCGTACCGAAATACAACTACGCCACCGAGGCAGTCAATATAAATAAATTATGGCAATCATTGAAAATTTGGTCCATTATAGATCTAGTATAAGGCTGGGGATTATATTTTACATCTATATAATACAAATGCGATATACATATGTATACCTACATTGGTCGACATCTATATACTTGTTAAGTCATCAACCGTTTTTAACCGCCAACGTTTCCTGAACTATAAAACAATTAGTTACATTAGGAGCACGAACTAAAAAAGCAAAATTTAGATTCGTATTAGGTTAAATTGGACGAATATAAATTTTTGCCTATAAAAACATTTGATTATGCTTCTTCAATATTTTATTGCTTCTTCGTGTATTTTGTAGTAGCAAATAAGGTGTCTCCAAATGTTAACACAACCTTGAGCCGTCGCTATATGTCTGCTCATCTTGCATAAATCAGAGTTTAAGGATATCTCTTAGATAAATGTCGCGCGGTTTTAATTCATGTTTAAATAGCCTTATTGTATTGGTGACACCGTACTTAGGTTAACAAACTCAATTAGGTCCAAAAATCCAAGACTGAGTACTTACTCAGAGTAAATGATAACTTTTAAGGCGATCGTCGCAATTTTGATCGAAAATCAGGCATGAACCTTCCTTCTAAAATTCAAGCTTAGTATAATTATTATAGGCTGTTCTTCTATTACATTATGTGGTGTAACTATGTTAGGCGTCTTGGTGTAATAATAATATTAGCCCTGTAATATTACTGTTCCACTGCTGGGCACAGGCCTCCTCTACTAAGGAGAGGGGTACGCCTTAGTCTACCACGCTAGCCTAATGCGGGTTGGTAGACTACACATACCTTTGAAATTCTTGTGCGAAATTCACGGGTATACAGGTTTCCTCACGATGTTTTTCCCCACCGTTATAGCAAACGATAGTTCACAAAAACACGCTTAACACAGAATGTCAAAGGTGTATGCTCGATTTTGGGGTTGGTCTCGAAACTCCGATACTCGTTTCGGCAAACCGTAGCATTCTCAACTGAGCTATCACTGCTTAGTGCAATAGTTACTATATTCTCCTCATATTGGTATGTTTTTTAGCGTTGAATTTGTTTTAGTTATGAGACTGGGAACGGGATCGCCGCGGAGGAGCAAGGCCTTTTGAAGAACCAAGGGGCAGGTGAAAACGAAGCGCAGTCAGCTCAGGGCCAGTTCCACTATACAGCGCCTGATGGACAGGTAACTATAGCAAATACAGCATCGGTGAAATTGCGCGCAGTTATTTCGTAGTCTCTGGTGCTATTCAAAGCTTTGCTCATAGTTTTATTATTATTATTGTTTTTTTATTGGACATTCATAAGGTCATATTATAGGTCACTAGTGTTTTAATATTTTGTCTTAGGTCACTTCTATTTTTTATTATGATACTTAATTAGATATTATTTAGCTATATAGGAAAAATGAATAAATAAGAACAATTAAAGCAGTAATCGTACATCGTTCTACATTAATTAACATATTAAGCACACTATTTGTAATATGTATCATGTATCAGCAGTGCTGATATATTTAATTTTATCGTTTAGGTTACGTAGGTTATTTAACTATAAGTAGATACATTTACTACGTTACTAAGTAACAAATTGGCCTGGAGAGCCCAAATTCAGCATATTCCTATAAGATACTCATAGGTAATTATGAAAAGATTTTATGAGATAATGCTCCTTAAGGGCTGAAGACCTCTTCACTTAAATTTGATATAAATCTTACATGTTATAGGGGGTGAGCCAATCCCTACACTGAGTAAAAAAATCAAGATATTAGGTTTGAAGATATTTAGTTATACATTTTTTCACCCGAAGAACGAACCCGAAACCACAGGACGAGGCAGATAGAGTCAAGTCAGTAGTATAAATGATCTGCAAAATAATAACATACTCATAATTAATGAAAAACGTGTTTCCGTGTTTTTTTATAATTCACCCCCACTTGGTGGAAAAGAATAAATAAGATCTTGATAATGTTCTGTAATTATAACCTCGGTGCGATCCAACCTTGATATTGTCAGAATTATCGCAAATGCGTGGTAGCCATTTATTATAAAAAATGATGATCTTGTAATATGGGCACAGTCGCGAGTTTAAGCTAGTTATGGTTAATTTTGGCCAAATTATTGCTTTTTTAGACAACACAAAGCTTGCAACATTAAATAAATTATTTATAGACATGATAAGATTGAACTTTTAGTGACCTTTAAACTACACATTAATGGAATCTAAAAAATGTTAGAGACAGAATCTTGGCATTTGGAAAAAAAACCAATGACACGCGGACGAGTACTTTCGACCGACTCCCACAAAAGGAGGAGGTCCTCAATTCGTCTGTTTTTTTTTATGTATGTTACTCGATATCTCCGACAAATGTGGACCGATTTTCAAAATTTTTTTGTGTTCGATAGAGCTTATTTCACGATCGGCAAATTGGAAGTCGGTCAGTTAAGTTTTTAAACCTGTGATTATGTAAAATTAAGTTTTGATGAAATAATACACACCAACAGTCACACATATAGTCCTGACCCCACTCTAGGTATAACCTCTAACGTGGGATTAGAAACTAATACTTTCGATCTCACAACACCCAAACCTGAAATAAATATCTGTGGGTCACACAAACATTGGTCTCGGTGCGGGAATAGAACCCGCGGCCTTTCGCTTAACAGCCGGCTACTCGTCAGCTGCGCCACGGAGACTGCCAAACCTCACTAGATAGTTACGTCGACAGCACTAATGGGTTGGCTCAACCGGCTCGATACCAGAGTCCGCAGAAAACCGACATGAAGTGGCATTTTTTTTACTTTAAAATTGGCAATGCACCAATTATTCTGATTTCGTGCGTTTCTATGGGCAGTGGCGATCACTTACCATATGTGACCCGCCTGCTTGTTTCCAGTCTACTATAAAAAACTAACAAATAACCTTAAATTATATATCAGTAGTTATTTTTTTTACTTTTTGTATGAGATATTGATGAAAAAAAAATTAAAACACTAGGAATTTCTTTCAATCGATTTTTATATTAGCCGGGATGTTAAATTTTAACGCGATATAGAATTTAGGTGGATCTAGCAATCTTTGGGGCAGGCCTATGTTCAGCAGTGTTCGTCCTATGGCTGATGATGATGATAGGACAATATGTGTATTCTTTATATATAAGAGGAAAAATATAATATATGCACGTAAAATTAATATTAAAAGTCAATTAAATAAAAATATAATATGCCAATTCAAAATATTATTATAATTTAAATATTTTTTATTAAACAGAGCTAACATATAATATAGTTCGACATGCTCTTAGACGATAATTTTAATTAGTTGTATAATTTTAGAATATGAATATATTTAAAAATAACAGTTTTAAAAGGAGGTAAATGCATAGCAACATCATTTATTACTTAAACGATACCTATTCACTAGAATTGGTAGGCACGTGAAAGTAACTTTCTGAGAACAAGTGATAATTTGATTCACAATATTTCGACATTTGGCAAGATATCTCAACGATATTGCTTTTATTATCGTATGACCCCATGCCCTCATTCAGTTTATAGTAGTGATACTTTACCTCATAATCTATTAATAAACACCATAGTTGTTACCCGCGGGCCCGTTCTTGTGATAAAATCTTGTCTCAGGATCTATAATAAAAAAATATATATAGACTATGTTACTGATAATAAGATTCACCAATAACCAAAAATAAAAATGCTTTTCATGTTTTCATCGATCTTTGTGTTAATGAAACTTGAGAGATTTTTTTTCGCATTTTGATCTTTGAGCAAAGCTTCGGAAATACGCTCCCATTATTACGATGTTTTTTGATTAGAATTTTTTTTTTTACTATTTACAGTTGATTCAGCTACAGTACATAGCAGATGAGAATGGATTTCAACCACAAGGCGCCCATTTGCCGACACCTCCCCCGATTCCTGAAGACATTCAGAAGGCTTTGGAATACCTCGCCACCATCCCGCCTGCTACTCCTGACGTCAAAGAATACATCAGGCATTAGATAGACAAGGCTTGCACCTAAAAACTCCGCGCTCAAACCAAGAAGGCTAGTTATTAGTTCATAAAGGTGTTATGTACCATGTTATGTACAATGTTACAAAATATGAAAAATACAAAAAAAAAGGAAACAATAATATTAGTTGTAATGAGTAGTTGTTGTGATGTTTTATGTAAATTGTTATTTAATAATCAAATACATATGATATAAATTTTTATGCATTATTGTTTGATGCTTAAAATATTTAGAGGTTAACATATCGATCTCCGAGTATAATAAAAATATCGCAAAGTTTTTAAAGCGATTTGATTTACATCTTTTAAAAACTTTAAGCTATTTTAGTAAAGTATTCTTATTTACATAATATTATGTAAATATCGCTAAAACATTCCAGGTTTTTGTTGAACAGTCACTGCTGCATTATTTTTAGTTTAATAATTCACACACACACTCACGCCTGTATTCCCGAAGGGGTAGGCAGAGGCGCACTAGAGAACTAGAACACCCACATTTCGCCGAGCTTTGTTTCGTCCCAGATGTGATCGGAGGTAAGCCTATGTTGGGCACAAATTCCAGACTCCGGGTTGATATTAAAAAATCCAATAGGTATCACTTTGCTCGACCCGGGGATCGAACCCGAGACATCAGGACGGAAGTTGTACCGAAATACAGCTACGCCACCGAGGCAGTCAATCATTCTACCCGAATTTATGTAGAAACATATAAAATGAAGTTCTTTTCGTTGCTTAGCACCTACTTTACTTGAGAACGGTTGGACCATTGGGTTTTTTTCATAATAGTCGAATATTTTTTTCGTTTTTTTTAGGAAACGAACATTTGGAAAATTTTGAAAAATAGAAAGTATTGTTAGCCCTGAGATTTTTAACATAACCTAATTCTCATTAACTCACGAGTCATGATTAGAACGATGGAATGTAATATGTGTAATTCTTTTTAGGGTTCCGCAGCCAAATAACAAAATCAGATTTTAGTATAATATAAGTACACTAAATTAGAATTTCATTACTAGCTGATTTCTTGTCATATCCAATGATGTCGTGATTACTTGTTGGGTTTTATTTTTACACTTTATTTTATTTTTAATAGCACTTTACACAAGGGGACTTACGATTATTCTGGCAGTATAAAAATGTGCCATTTTATTATTTGCAATAAATATCTAATAATTGGTATATGATGCAACATTTTTGCTATAAAATGTAGAATAAGATTCGCATATAAAACTATGACTTTTAAAGGACGTAAAATCCATTCCATAAAGGTTACTTTTTGGTTTGATTATATAAATAAAATTTTGAAGGTTAATGTGAACTATAGTGATATCAATTTCAAAGTGATACGTTAACGTGTGTGAAAGAAGTAGTCGGCGTCTGTAGGTTGAAGATGTTCGACGCGAGTCGCGACTCGCGACCCCGGCTTGCCTCACAACCGGTCTGTTCACTTTCCCCGCAACACATGTCAAGGTCGCACAATCATCCGTCGCAAAATTCTGATTCTATGGAATTCAACGAGATTTCTTGAAGTATTGATTTTCGTCTGCCTTCGTATCGCGAAGGTTATTACCTATATTTACAACTCGGTGACCTAGATCGCATTATTTAGATATGCCATTTTAGATTTGATTATCGATGTATCGACAGATGGTACGCTTGTGATATTGAACGTGGAATCCGGATACGACCTATAATTCGCATTGTCTTTTGTTAAGATATCGATTATATTATTTGATACAAATAATTGAAATACACCTTGAACACTGTTTGTTCTGTCGAACGTCTTCAAACAAATTGCGGCATACATAAAATTGCATGAGCCTTTTATTTCATTGTTATTTTACCGAATTCTTTATTGCAGTTTACATTTAGTTTTATGATCCGTGAGATAAAACCACAAACATGGAATACATTATGAATAAACACCGAAGTATATAGACCTTGAATAATCATGATTAAATATAGCTTTGCATGTTTTAGTATAAGTTAATGGATGTTTTGTAATGTATGACATCACGCGTAACAATCATAGATCATTCCTCCATAAACCACACCCAAAGATCTGATGTCAATAATACTTACAGCAACACATTGTGGCCCAAGACATTCTGTTGAACAAGAGTAACTTCAATGTGGTTTACATAACAGATATGAGAGAAATCCTTTGTTGTCTGAATACGTATTCTTAAAGACGACTATTACAACAATTGCATAATGCCATGATAGCCATCGATATGTCACTCGACAGTCGACACCGGCATAATGTAATTCATAATTGAAGATTTCGTTTGATGCTTCGGCTTACAGAATAGGATAAGGCCTTTACAATGCTTAATTGGAGAATTAAGAAACATGACGCGTTTATTAACGAGTAACTTTGTTTGTATTATAAGCTGAGATCTCATAACAATTGGATTCAGATACAGTTAAAGATAATTTTGTAATTGCGATTGTTTTGTGTTTTGATTACACAATTATAGCTAAAGATGTGTGAATGAGACGTATGCAATTTTGTTATCATATTAATTTATGTTTTAATTTGCGTAAAGCGGTCTGTCAAGGCTTATACTTTCGCACACTTTTATATTTATTAACAAGTATATATAAAAAGAAACTTATGTCCTACAAAGGGTAACACAACATAACTTTCCTTTTTTCTTTTTGTCAAAACTTGATCACCATTATCTGTGCAAAACATATACTCATGAAGATAGTCCAAGTGAGTCTAAATACTTTACCTCTGATGCTATTTACTGAGGGAGTTGGGTTTGAAATTTTGCAAGTTACGGGTGATGCTGCAGCGTCAATTCACGAGACCTGTGGAAGATTCATCAACTATAAATGAGCTAATAATATATTCAGAATGTAGAACAGATCCTTAAATCATAGTTTTATTTAAATGCAATGCTAAGAGGCGTGGGGACAGCGGCGAATGTTCTGACAGATGCAGGAAAAGTAACGCCAACGCATTGGCAACATAACTCTCACTTTTATGGCGAAATTTAATATAAGATAAAATTTAAAAAATAGGAACATAACATAACATAAGCTCACGCCTGTATCCCCGAAGGGGTAGGCAGAGGCGCACTAGTGAACTAGTACACCCACATTTCGCCGAGCTTAGTTCCGTCCCAGATGTGATAGGGGCGAGCCTATCGCCCAAAAAATAGTAATTTTCGTAAAATTAATTATTTGTTCCTTTGCAGACGTTTAATAGTGTTTTATATTTTATCACATATGTATATATGTATACATACTTTACATACGTTTACGCCTGTATCCCCGAAGGTGTAGGCAGTGGCGCACTAGCGAACTAGAACACCCATATTTCTCCCAACTTAGTTCCGCCTCAGATGTGATAGGTCTATTAATAAGTAAATTAATAAGTCTATTGTCATATCGGGTACAAATTTTAGACTACGGACTGATACTGAATTGAAGACAGCTTCCGTGGCGCAGTGGGCGAGTAGCCGGCTGTGAAGCGAGAGGCCGCGGGTTCGATTACCACATTGAGACAAATGTTTGTGTGGCCCACAGATATTTGTTTCAAGTCTGGGTTTTGTGAGACCGAAAGTCTCTCATAGTCTCTGACACCCACGATACAGGTTATACCTAGTGTGGGGTCAGGACTAGGTTTGTGACTGTTGGATGTATTTATTTAAAAAAAAAAAATCTTTTTGCCCGACCCGGGGACCGAACCGAACCTCAGGACGGTAGTTATACCGAAATAGAACCACGCCACCGAGCTAGTTATATTTTGTTATTATGTGTTATTTTTCCATTCGAACAGATTTAACTCGATATGAAACCAGATAATATGGGATCAATGAGTACATAGTTAGAAACAAGATCACGTAGCTTGTTGCTTCGATAAACACATTTTTGTCGCGTCTTGGATCTTAGGAGCATCTTTTTGCGACTTTTGTCTTGAATAAACTTATCAAAGGAACCGGTTTTTTTATTTATAAGTAAAGTTCATACAAATGTCAGACAATTATTATTTCGCTATTAATTCAATGTTATTTTATCAATCCGAAACATATAGTATGGCAATCTTATCTGTGCGTGGTGGCGGCGCTGCGCCGTGGCTAGCAATAAATTATATATAGCTTATATTTTTGAATTCACGACATGCACAGATTAGTTAGCCAGTCTATACCTTAAAATATTCTGTGTTAATAATACGCATAATTTGGGCCATTTATCTAAATTTAACTTGTTCTTGTATGAATAAACACTGCGCCGTTCACATCTAGAGATGACAATAATATTTAACGGTTATACTTTTTTGTGAAGCTAATTATGTTAGTTGCTTAATTGCTTAAATCATTGTTTATTTGTAGTTGTTTTATAAACTGTCTAAAGTTAATATTTTTACTTGACTATTTCTCCGCCCTTTTTTTGTATTCAGTTTAAGAACTTTCTGAATAGCATTATATATGCTTCCTGAAAGGGATATCGTATTCGACCGGATGGCGTTACAACATGACAAGTGACCTATACTCTTTGTTCTGGTTGGCGTTCAGGATTAGCCAGTGTATATCCGGTTCGCTTGAGGGCCTTTCGACATAACTTGGTGTTTGGATGTGGCGGGTACATGTATACTATCCTGTGCAGTATCAGCGTCGTTCATCCGCCTGTCTTGTAGCAAGCCCCTCGATTTGCTTCTTCCCTCTTCGAAGTGTGAAGAAAGATAAATAGGCCGGCATGATTCGGGTGACCATTGATAAACCTATTGTTTGTCGGTGGTCACTGGCTTTTTGGACTGCGCTGCTTCTATCATCAGGTATAGTGTAATCGCTTTGTACTTCTCGTATAATATAAACGAAAAATACTATAATTATATCGTAAATATGACCAAGATAAAAAGTAGCCTATATCACTTTAGAACTGTGTCGCTTTCTTTTAGTATAAAATTTGTCGAAATCATTCCTATAGTTCCATAATTTATGTTTTAAAAATTAAAAAACATTAAATTTTTATTATAAACAACACGATTAATTGCTTATTTAAAAACATTCTTCGTTAAATGCTATTAATTTATACGCTCTCTACCACTCGCATCCTGTCGTTTTCAAAAACTATTTATTACTTGTTACGTATGCCAGACAGAGACGCCTCAACTATGAGTTTTTTCATAATTTATTATAATTTTTCGAGAGTGTAACCTTCAGAGGGGGTTGACGTTCGGCAAGCAGCCGGTTGTAAAAACTACGTATAATCCTTTCTAAAACATGATTGAAAATGTGTATTTTGCCGACTTATCATTATGGGATAAGGGCAGGTTCAAAGAAAGATAGGGTAAAATATACCAAAAGATTAAAATTTGCGGAAATTTTAACATACTAAATAAATAAATAACTGTAATGAACTAAAATAAATGTATGCAGAAAAAACTATCGGCGTCGTTCCGAGAAGTAAAAATTGTCGAAACGAACTCACTAGAGGCACGCAAACGTTATTTTGAGCAGTTATTGCCGTGTACCATGCGTGAGATGCGGACTGCGGCGTGCGTAATTGAAGAAATTATGCTGTCACGTACACTTCACGTGAACTTGTCCTTCAAAGCAAATCTGTATTGTAAATACTTGTATGATGAAATACGACTTTAATGAATATCTAACGTTTTAGATAGTAGTTCAAAGTCAATAGTTGTACGAAGATTTTTGTATTGTGTGACCAATATCATTCAATTACAATAACACAAGACGTCGTAGTTTGTTTACAAATCCTTCCAAGCCCAGGCTTAGACGCCCGTCGCTTTGACAACCTTAAACAATGAAAATCAGCATTGTAATTTTTTTGTCTCAAAAGCAGTAGGGTGCGTAAACGCTTGCAGCCGTAGCGTAGCCCAGGCCAAGCCTACTAGAATGTTATTATTAAAGGAAGATGTATGCGTAAAAACGATATAGATGAAGGGCGGTGATAAGCTCCTACTTGCTCAGCCTAAGGGTCGATTTTTGTCTACCCCTTTAGGGAAATAAGGGTAGAGTTACACTTATTTACTAAAAGGGATGTATAAATATATGCTTTGGCCGGAAGTTAGAATTTTGATCGATTATAGCAACATATTTAACATAACATAACATAAGCTCACGCCTGTATCCCCGAAGGGGTAGGCAGAGGCGCACTAGCGAACTAGAACACCCACATTTCGCCGAGCTTAGTTCCGTCCCAGATGTGATAGGGGGCGAGCCTATCGCCATATCGGGCACAAATTCCAGACTCCGAGCTGATATGGAAAAATCCAATATCACTTTGCCCGACCCGGGGATCGAACCCGGGACCTCAGAACCGTAGTCGTACCGAAATACCACCACGCCACCGAGGTAGTCAACATATTTCGCTGTAAATAACTATGTTTTCTGTCTGTCACCAACTGGTGGAGTAACTACTCCAGGACGGTCTTTTATTATTAAAATTAAGTTTCCGGTTTACTTTACAATCCGGTGGCCCAATTTCCCCTTCCCTTTCCCAATCCCTATTTCCCTCCCTTTAGGTAGGCAACGCACCCATGATTCTTTTTGTGTCTTGGGTGTCTATAGGCGGTGGAGATCACTTACCATCAGGTGACCCATCTGCTCGTTTGCCAGTCTCTGATATAAAAAAAAACTTAAATAAGAAATTATGGTATTCATTCAGATTCTACCGTCCCTGATTAAAGTGTTGTAGCGTCTTTTCTAAGCCGCACTAGTTATTGTGTTAGTTATATGTCTACCGAAGATAATCTGAGAGATGTTGAGGAAGTGTTACTTGTCGCAGTTTAAGCACGCGTGGGCCTCGTTCCACTGTATAAACTTGAATGAGTAAAAAATGTTTAGCGCTAACCAAATACAGCGGTAAGGCCGATACTGAACAAATGGAAAATCCGTTAGGTTTGTTGACAACCATTACGTCGCTCCACCAACTTAGCATACATGCGTCGAGGTAATGCATCTAATGTTTACTTATTTCATAGATTTTGCGACATCGCAATGAATTGTGAAATTAGCATTGTAGAGGTGGTCAAATAGATCTAACTATAAATACCCAAATTTTCAGGATGAAAAGTATCATTCGACAACAGTTGTCTTCAGCTGCCCAACAAACCACCAAGCAAGACAAGATGAAATCTATTGTGAGTATTCATCGGTACAACTGCTTACTAAGGATCACCTGTCGGATCATACGCCCATTCATCTCATTCAATAGTGACGTTGCAAGTTCAGTGACATTATAGTAACATCATGGTTAAGTGTTGTGATTAGATAACTATGCTAATCTACATGTTCGTTCCACAAATGGTGACGTAGAACATCCGAGACAAGATATTGATCTGCAAAATATTCAAATGAGACACGACCGCGTAAAAGTGACACGCCGCATTACTTTGAATTGAAAATGTCTTGTTGAGTAAGTGGTTATGTCGACTCGACTAATATTTGGTTTTGTTTCCAGGTGTTGGTTTCCATGCTGGTCGCCGTGGCGTTCGCCGCTCCCCAGGGACAGCCCGCTCAGGAACCCATCCCCATAGTCCGTGATGACAGCCAGATCAATGGCGACGGATCATACCAGTACGCTTACGAGACCGGCAACGGCATCAGCGCTGACCAGAAGGGCGAACTAAAGAAGGTTGGAGACGTGGAGGCTTTGGAAGTGCAAGGTGAATTCAAATACCCTGGCGAGAATGGCGAGCAGATCTCTCTCACTTACACCGCTGACGAGAATGGATTCCACCCGCAAGGCGCTCATCTGCCTACCGCTCCCCCAGTACCCGAGGCCATCCAGCGCTCCCTCGACTTCCTCGCCACCGCTCCTCCAGCAGCCGACGCGCCTCAAGCTCAATAGGTTCATCTAGTCAAACTATAATACTCATAGTCACTGCTATGTGATTTATATTTTATAATTTTATACCACAGATATAATTTTAATACAGGAACTAAATCAGATTTCTCCTTTTATTCTGCTTATACCTATTGTATTTATATATTTATTATGTAACAGACCTACAATGCATCCGTCAAATTATATTTTATTTGAAAATTGATTAAATAAATTTTATTTTATTTGAGATATTATCAAAGTAAAATTTTATTAAAAGAAGAACTTTAAAAGAAGTTACACGAAACTAAAAGGCAGCTCAAATAAAAATAATCATTTATGATAACCATGCATTGAAATTTGCATAAAAGAACATTATAAATATCAATTAAAAAACGAAATACAATACAAGATATAAAATAAGTCGTCTTTGGCGCCAGTGAAGTTGTCCTTAACAAATATGAAGACTGAGATCTAATAATACCTTTATCTCTATATCTGAATACTTAAGAATTAGGTACCACTATACATGCTACAATATTAACATATCAAAATGTAAGTGCGAAATAATTAAGGTATTTTGATCAGTCCAATTAGGTATTCAGAGTCAGAGTGTCATGGTTCAACTAAAATAAAGCACATTTTGGTAGCTGTATATGATTGTTAACGACATCGGCTTACCGACACTAAATATATAGACCATTTATTATTTTAAATATAATCTTAAGTTCGATAATGGGACAAAACTTTTACAAATTGTTATAAGTAAGTAGATAATTTATTCCTTGCTGATAACAAAATCAGAAAGTATATCATAAAACATACAATACCACGCTATCCGACCCGAGGATAGAACCGGAGACATCAGTCGTACGGCGGACGTAATAAAACAAAATCATTTATACTGTGTGTTATATTTCTGTAAAAGTGTAAATTGTCCCAACATCTTCAGCGGTCCGAGCAGGAAAATTTCTGACAGTCGTAAATGTATTCGAGCTCGTTTCGTGTCTATAACATTTGTTAGCAATATTAACTAAATTTCATCAGTGTGTAGCGAGCTCGAATACACTTACGAGTACGATTGTCAGAAATTTTCCTGCTCAGGCCGCTGTACTGTATGTACTCTACCATAAGCTACACATATTTAGGAAATAATATTGCTTTGTGCTGCATTCCGATATATTAAAAAATATAAGAAGAAACAAACTTTCGCCTTTATAATAATAAATACAGAGGGTTTTTAACGATAAATATATATGCTTACGTAGACTTTTTGACGTAACATTTAGATAAACTAATGGTTCGATGAAGGGTTTGCGTTGTTAATTATAATTACGTGTTTCCATACTAAATGTTAAGGCTGACTGGACACGCACACTAATTCAGCTAAAGTTGATTAGTTAAATTCATATTATTACAAATATATTGTATAATAATATATTTTAATTTTATGGTGTATAGATTACTATTCATGTAAGATTATTATTTATAACTTATATCTTTTTTATAATTATATGTATAAACGTATACAAATACATCGTAAAAATAACATAAAATGATTAGTTGTTAGATAATCATTAAAAATACGAACGTCATTGAATTTATATTTTATTAATAAAAAACCAAGAAACAAAATATAATGGGACATTTATATGGCTTGGATAGTTGAGTCGATTGAAATATAAACGGTGCATGCCACCGTGCGCTGTGGATGGATGCTAAGATAGATTTTAAGGTAAACCATTACTACACCTGTCTATCAGCAACCCTATAACTTTTTCACAATTTACGCCGTCAAAAGGCACCAGTGCATTAGGACCGTCGCACACATGGCCAAGCGAAGCGCAGAGCATTTTTAATCGACTTCAAAAAAAGGAAGAGGTTAACAATTCGTCGGAATCTTTTTTTTCATGTCTGTTCCCCGATTACTCGAAGACGCCTGGGCCGATCCGAGAAATTACTTTTTTGTTTAATAGGGTATACTTTCCAGGTGGTCCCATTGGCATCAAGTCATGATCTGATAATAGGATCCGAGAAAACTCGAGGGCAACCCTCAAATTTTATAGGGATCTATAGTGTGTTTTATATAGAGGTATTACAAATATTCAGGTATTTAACATGAGATGGCAACAGGTAGCAACATGAGATGATGGTACTCATCATCTCATGTTGCTGAGCTGATGATGGAAAATATAACTCCTTAACTATTAGGAGTTGGTGAATAATTCTTTCAATATTACACTAAAAAAACCGACTTCAAAAACGAACACTTAAAAGTAATAAATAACAAAAGTTTCTTACTCTCTTTGGAGCCTTTTCATTTAATCTGCTTCGGCCTCAGCACAGACTCTAAAGGGAGTAAGATATTGTTACTATTTTTTACTCTAAGTGTTCGTTTTTGAAGTCGGTTTTTATTTTTTTTAGATGTAAAACTATTGTCGACATTACCCTCATTGAAATAATATCCAAAATCGCATCATTAGTAGCCGCGAGTTATGCTGATGCGATTTTAAGCTTAATATTTCGCAAACGAAATCTTGGAAGGAAAAATGTTTTCAACAAACCCGTAATGTTTTTGAACGACTTATCCAACGATACCCCCACCATGGGATAATCGTGAAAAAAAATTCCTCCCTCATTTTACGTGTAGCGGATACCCTAGCATTTTTTTTCAACATTTTGTCATACGTATTTTGTTGGCGTGATTTATATGTATACGTACCCATACCAAGTTACAGCTTTCTAGTACTGATAATCTCTTGAGTTTAACCGCGGACAGACAGACAGACGGACATGATGAAACTAAAAGGGTTGCATTTTTGACATAAGATTGTATAGTTTGTATTTGTACCTCTAGGCCTGTATCATTTTTAGCTCTTATTAATTTTATACCGCTGGAACATTAATTGTATTACAATTTAAGTATTTTGACGAAATCTTCATTAACGATGAACATGATATATTTAATTTCTGGATTAGTGTAATTGGTTATATGTAAATCGTACTAATCAAATAAATAAATAAATAAACATTCGCAATCCTAAAAATGCGTAAAATTATAGTTGAGAGTTGCAACTGACAGGTTGCTGAAACTCGTGCGTCATCTGTATTCCCAATTCCCATTCAAAAGACTTCAACGCGTTACATTGTTTTGGTGTTTTTGTATCGCTCGTTGTTTATTATTTGTTTTTAATTTATTATTATAACCATAGACACCCTCATCGAAATTTCCCAAATATAGCAGTGAGGCTAAAGTTTGGTAACTAAAATTATTGTAAATATAATTTCCGGGGGTTACGATAAACAAACTTTAATCTAATTGGGAAGTTAATTCGTATTTATTGCCGGAATTATTTTGAGAAAAACACGACATTATTTATTTTCAAATAATTCTGTATTCAATTCTGTGCATGGCAATCAATATTCATTTGGACAGTATATGGCTAAAAATCGTAAGAGTCGTATTCCTCGAACGTAGTATCTACCGCAATTAATATATCCTTTAAATAAGATACCAATTTCCAAACCATGTTAGAGCTTTTTATGTTATACGTATCAACAGTAATTCAAATATATCGTCTCATCCATCTTTCAAATCCTGTGTATAATTACCATACTTTTCTTTCTTTCTTAAAAGAAAGCCAAATGCACAAATTCCTAAAGTTGCGAACCTTAGGAATATTTGGAAACCTGTAGAAAAAATATTTTATTTTTAGTACTTATATGTTAGTTTTGTAGATAAAAATAATGAAAAAAATATCTTGCGTTATATAGCTATTAAAATTATGTAAATTACTGAATAAAAAAACTTGCATAAATCGTGAGATAACCAAAATATTACAGATGCACACATGTTTTAGAGATATACTAATGCTAATTTTATTGTACGTCGGGTTAACAATATATTTTTATTACATATGATGAGCTTATTATTGCGACGTTAGCTAAAAATAAAATAAAAACCAGTTTCAGATTTTACTATATCATTTATGTATTGAGTTACAATGTTCCTGAGTTAAGAAGCAGTCTAAGGGGATCAGGAATGGTGTTGCTTATATCAAGAATCGTAACTAGCAGACATCCGTTGTCACCGCCTACTCATATGGGAAGCAGGCGTGATAGTTTCTATTAGAGAAAATATATTCAAAATAATTTCAGTATGTTCAAAAAACCGTTTTTATTTTTGATATTTGTATAATGTGAAAGTTTGTTTCATCATCAGTCACAGGACGTCCACTGCTGGATATAGGGCTCCCCCAAAGATTTCCAGATTGGCCTGCATTCAGTGACATCCTGCAAACTGTTTACAACTTTATTAATATATGAATTTAGATTTTCGTATGACCATTAATAACAATTGATATGGGTCACATTTCACATACTGGTTAGGGCATACAATATTATTATTTTGAATGTTTTTACCTCTCATAACACAGATACAGGCGGAACTGTGAGCAAATATACAGCAAATAAAAGTGTTTATAAGGAAATAATAATTTTATATTAGTAAACGTCCTTGTTGATTCAAATCTTAATTTAAATATTAATATGTACTCATATAACTTACTTTAATTAATTAGGCCTCGATCATATCTAATTATTTTTCTGCGAAAATGTTATAAAGTATCATTTATCATATTTTAATTTAATAATTGATGAATAGGCCTTGTCGCACACTAAAGCTGAGAATATAACAAAAAATTTTTCAAAATTACGTTACACATTATCGACGTTAAAATTACCTTTACAAGGTACTTAATAATTATTTTTTACCATTTGATAGTGCATATTTAACTCTCTCTTCGAACGTGTGATAAATATTCTCCGTCTAAAAGATAGAGGCAACAGTCAAGGTATGGCAGTACCTATTGTTGTAATTGTGCAAAAATTGAAGTTAGATTCTGAAAGCCTGAAAATAGGTAATCTGATTTATTACAATAAATTATGACCTAAGACATCTTAAAATGATTATTCTACTTCTGATAAAAAATACAATCTTTAACTGACAGTGGCTTATCTTTTTACTTCTTCAACGCCTTCCCAACTGTAACAAATGTATCCTGGTTTGCTAAGCTGAGCTATCAAATACCATATTGGCAACCCTGTTTTCCTACGGTGCGGCGTACAAGTTTTAACCCTAAAATGTGTAATTTGGTTAATATCATTTATATTAACCAAAACTAAACAAAATTATAATAATAACACCCAACAATCACACACATAGTTCTGACACACTAATATTGAGTCTTGTATCGTGGGTATCAGGAACTACGAGAGACTTTCGGTCTCAAAACAGCTAGACCCGAAATTAATATCTGTGAGCCACACAAACATTAGTCTCAGTACGGGAATCGAACTTACGCCCCTCGCTTCACAGCCGGCTGCTACTCGCCCGCTGCGCCACCGAGGCTCAAAATTATGGTTGTCCATTTTGGGAATAGGAACAAGAATACCATGTTACCTTAATCTAATTACGTTGCCACTTATAACGTACGAAATAATATTCCATTATTGTTGAATGCGCATTGTTTTTTTTTGTATATATTTTTAGATTCCATCACAATATCTGAGAAACGTTTCATCTCAAGCGACATCAGAAAGTTGAGTTACTAAGTAACATTTAGCGCATGCAACAATTCTCAGAATAATATCGTCATGCGTATTATGAAATATTACATTTTATTAGTAAAAATGTTACTCAAAATTGCCAAAAAGTAGGATTATAACTTTATAATCATAAGCTATCTCTAATAAATATATTACTTAGCGTTTGCTCTCAGTTACGCCTCCATGAAAGACATCCTTAAAAGTAGCATATACCTCTATTATCCTGTATAGCTTTGTAAGTATATTTAGATCTGTATTCGGTACATTATTTTTTTTAAATAGATCCTCTAATTTCAGAGGTCTACGAACTGAACGTAGTAGTTCAGTGAAACTGAAAAATGGACATCGATATTGGAAAGGATTATATTTGGTACTCTGGAAATCTCACAATATTACAGTAATAATCGACCCTGCATATTAAAATTAGAAACATTGTCTACAATATGGCTCTTCCATTTTATTAAACTTACCGTTAAATACTCATTACACTTGAGGTCGCCTTATGTCGTTTAAGACCGCCTTATCTGTCAAAATAATATGGCGAAAATTAATGTATGAAGCCGTTAAAGTTGAGTAGCGTTTTACCATTCGGGCGTTAAACAGTCTGCTGTTCTGGAATTCAGGAGCTACGTGATAAAATACAGCTTTATGGAAAATTGTATAGAGCATATTTTTATAGCAGAGACTGGCAAACGAGCAGATGGTAAGTGGTCTCCACCGCCCATACACACCCAAGACCCAAAAAGAATCACGGGTGCATTGCCAACCTAGAGGAGAGAATGGAAGGGGAGGGAAAAGGTATTGGGAAAGCTAGAGGGGAAATGGGCCACCGGAAATCTTACCGAACGAAATGCAACAGCAAGCCACATTACGACGGTTTTCTGTGAGACAGTGGTAATAAACCGATCGAGCCGGCCCATTCGTGCTGTAGACGTTATTATCTACAGCGTAGTTCTACCACTCATACTAGATTAACGTTATTAAATTATGGTTAAGTGCGTCCTTGGCTCGCCTAGTGCTGGTTAGTGAGTGGTGCGTATATGTCAAATAAACAACCACTAAATATCAGTTTATTTGTATGCATGAGGCCTCGTACTTCCTAGCTCGTTAGTTAAATAAGCTTATTCAAAGCAATTACAAAACGTATCCTATTAACTATGAAGACCTGTTACATGTCTTATAATCATTATGTCCTCGACTGACTAGTTTTCAAACTGGAAAGCTATTGTATTTTATAGTTTTTTAATATGCGGTTTTTTTCGTTTTAATTTATGCATAAAATTATCGTAAATATATAAAAAAGATAACTTAATTCTTTCAAAACTTGTATTCTGTCTTTTAATAAATTAAAAACATATTATATTTTGTTACACGCGATTGTTATAATAGTTATGGACGAGACAAATATAATGTACGAGATGTTTTTCGACATGCATAATTTAACGAGCAATGAAAATGGTTCGTTAATAGTTGTTGAATAATTATTTCTTTAGTGCAAAATGGGTTATAAGCTCATTGGAGGTGATGAAAGGTTTATTATTATATTATTTGTACACTAATATTTACAGTGTTGGAAATCTATTGGAATAGCTGGTGCTTATTCAAGGTTGTAGGGAAGGGCTTCATACTCTAATGTACTAATAAGTTGTGAAATCTCTACCATGTGTTGTATCTACTGTCTAACAGGAAAGGATAATGTCAGCATCTCGTTACAAAATGTATTCTAACAAGTACGTTTACTTTACGCCCATATATTGCGTTATCTATAAAAAAGAGATGTTCGTGACGAAGTGAGTGGATCAAAACTATACTATTCTTTACTGTACTGGTTAACGTCGGTTAACATAGATGGGGTTACAAGATACTGCATAGTAGGTGTATTGGTTTCTTAAGTTTAAGCGAATGCTATTCATTGAAATAAAGCTATTTTTACGGATTTTATCACGATTTGGTTTTAATTTTTATTCCCGACGTTTCGAAGGCTTTGCAGTCTTCGTGGTCACGGGTTGGACTGTATGTTGTATGTTTATATGAGATATGATTTTCTTATGATTAGTCATATTAAGGTCGTTTCGATTCAGTATTCTAGGATGAAAATTCAATTCATTACAGTCCTAGAAATCAAGAAAATAAAGATTAAACGATAAAGATAAAATAAATATACAATAAAGATACAGTACAAAAAGACTACAAAATTCTTGAATCATCTATATGTACTTTTGTACGTCCTATTATGTTAGCCATACTGAATATATGAATACAGTAATCCTAGAAATGAGCTAATAATTTTTGAGAGGTTACGAACTTGAATCTTGAATTTTTTTTTTCAACTATAATGTTTCTGACATATTCCCATAGAGAGGGGTCAACCCCTCAGGAAGGCAACCAGTCGTAAAAACTAAACCAAATTTTTAGAAACCGTGTAGCGCCGACCCCACTTTCAGATGGGATAAGGGCAGGATGAACAAATGTTACTAACATGTAGGATGTGCACCCGACAATCATGGACAAAGGATTCTCCTGTTTCTACCTCAGTATTGATACCAAAGAGCCTCAAACAAATATCTTCAGAGGCTCGCAATTAGCGAGAAGTTCAAAAAGCCATATACCGAAGATAACATTATTCGTCGTGACACGTATTTTGCGGAGGTTCCTCACTCTGGAGTTCCAGACGTTGGCATGCTACACATGACCCAAGAGGATGGGAGGAGAATAGTTTCATGTTTTTACAGTGTATTTGGTAGCCTGTTTTCGCAATTTTTAATATATCTATTACTTATTATGGACATGTACCTGTCACATTAAGGGTTGGAATTTAACTCAGTGAAAAGTGGATGTACCGCCTACTTCTTTGGGGACAGAAGTGAATATGTATATACGGATATGTAGGCGTACTACTACATACGTTTCGTATGTTCTTAACTTTACAGGATTTATATTATTAAGTTTACATACAGCATACATCCACCACTTTTTAGTAAGGGCACTCTGTATACTTGAATAATGTTCTGTTTATAAATAACTTAAAAATAATGCCATCATATTTACATGAAAATAATTCTATTAACTTACAAAAAATATATTTTGCTTGTAGCGGCGCTCCTGTAGAAGTCGTTACCAGAATAAAAAGGCAGCCAATGTTTCTTCTTATCCAAGTAGGAAGTTCTTTACCAGTCTCTTAAGACAGTGCAACTTCATGGTAATAAATTGGTTCCTTATATATATCATTGGTTAATAAAGTAGCAGAAATTACGTGCAAAGTAACAAGCTTGCGTTGGTTTGTAGAAGGAAAATATAATATAGTTTATAAGTTTCCTTCTTGTGTTTCTTGAAACACAAGAAGGAAACTTTGATATTGTGTTTCTTGAAACACATGTCAAAGTTTCCTTCTGTAAATAGAATTATTATAGAGGATCTTAGATCAATAATATAAGATATTTTCATAAAGGTGGGAACCGTACGAAAACGAAATAATTGTAACTTGACAATTTATTTTCCCACACTTGTATTATAAACATTGGTAGTTATTATCCTTAATCGTAATAACTTAGAGTAATCTAAAATATAGTACACCTACCTGACGTAAGAAAAAAATGCGAGTTCAACATGCTTTCATGCTCATAATATTTAAATCTAGTGTTGCAGTCACGAATGCTGTTGAGATAGATCATTTCCAACGGTATTTATTCATAGAATAAAGATAAAGCTACTGTTTCCTAGCTGTGACATATGCAAACGGTAGCAGTATTGTATTGTAATGCATGTGATATTTAATTGTCATTTTCTCTACCTTTCGCAATTTTTACTACAATAGATCCAACATGGTCATTTAATTAATCAAGCCTAGACACAAAAGCTCTGCGCGGAGTACAGAATTTGACTGAATAGTTGTTAATTAAATATAATGTTTGGTCATCACGCAAGCGCATGACTACGGTAGGTCGGCATATGTTTTGTCGAATTTATTGTGACGTGCCAAATCGTGCTGCAATAGCATCCCGAGGTGGTAGGCGGTTGTGACCCGTCAGTATATATACCGATATGGCGGTGTTAGATCAACATTGTCTACTGCCTTCACCGACATTCATACACAAACATGAAGACCATTGTTGTAAGTGCCAGTGACTGTGTTCCTTTTAAACTCAACTTAGTGACCTTTTAACAGTGAACATCCATTGTGCGCTTTACGTGAATAAAGTGATTTTGTTCAAATACAAGGAAAATGTATAAACAATTAATATAGTGTATTAATATGGCTTCGATTTTCAGGCTTTCATCGGCCTTGTGGCGCTCGCGGCCGCCGCTCCTCAATCATCAGAGCCTATCCCGATCCTCAGACAGGACAGCCAGGTCAACCCAGATGGCTCCTACCAGTACTCTTATGAAACCGGCAACGGTATATCAGCTGACGAGAGGGGAGCGCTGAAGAACATTGGCGCTGAAGAACCAGCGATGCAAGTGGAGGGCCAGTTCCAGTACCCCAGTGAGGATGGAGGCACCATCCAGCTGAGTTATATCGCCAACGAGAACGGTTTCCAACCTCAGGGCGCTCACCTCCCCACCCCTCCCCCGATCCCTGCGGCCATCCAGCGCGCCCTCGAATTCCTCGCAACCGCCCAGCCTCAGACTTCATAACGTGATCTACTCATTAAGTAAATAATCAAAACGAAAACTACGTATATGTGAGAAAACAACTTTTTATCCTTTTTAATATTGTTTATAAAGAATAATTAGTTGTAAAACGGTAGTTTTTAAATTTGTACATAACTCATTTTTATACAATTTTAATGTAAATAAATACTGATATGAAAACTTATATCAGTTTTGAATTATTTCTTATTTTTTATTTGATTTCAAAAAAGGAGATTATCTATTCGTCTGTATGACCACTATTTCTCGGAAAAATTTGAATTTTCAAGAAAATGTTAATGTTCTATGGAGCTTACTCGAAGACATGCAAGAAAAAATGTGTTGCGCCGACTCCATATTCAGGTGAAAAAAGGGCTGCGGCCCAAGCAAGAAAATTTCTGACAATCGTAAATGTATTCGAGCCCGCTGCCTACTGATGACATTTGATTAATCATCATCATCATCATCAGCCATAGGACGTCCACTGCTGAACATAGGCCTCCCCCAAAGATTAATATTATTATTTGATTAATATTTTATACAAATTTCATGGACGCGCATTGAACTCGAATAAAAATCTCAATCTCATCAAAATATGAAACCCGACTACAAAAAATGTATTTTTGTAGCCGGTGCTTAGGCAAATGTAATATAATTTTTGCCACTTGACAACACCTAATTCATTGTTTTTAGCAGTTGCAAGAACAATAAGATTTGCCATGAATAATTATCAAATTTGGTTTATAAATTACGTTTACACACTACAGTTGCTCAACAGATAAAAATGTCTATAATTTTAGAAATGAATATTCTCCCTTCGTAATTCGCAAATTTATTTCAAAGATGACTTTTAGATCCGTGGTAGGTCAAAAATATCGTTTAAATCTGCAGAGGTAGGAGTTAGCATAAAAACAAAAAAGGTTTATCTAAATAATATAATACTTGATGTAATTTTATTACAGTTTTGTTTCTTTTATTGTGCGCATCTTGATAAATGATCAGGATTTCTACAATAAATAGTAAAATAAATCTTTAGTTATTGTTATAAAGCTGAAAAGTTTGACAGAACGCGCTACTCTGAGAAATTACTGAAGTGATTTTAATATAGTTTCAGTATTACAAAGGTATATTATCCTTGAGCGTCATTTTTACATACATACATACACACTCACGCCTGTATCCCATAGGGGTAGGCAGAGACAATTGAGTGCTACAAGCTACGATCCTGACACACCTCTTTTGCTTCATCCACATTCATGCATCGTTTCATACATTTCCGCATTTTTTCTATGGATAGGCCTCCCCCAAAAATTTCCAGATCGATCTGTTGGAAGCGGCCTGCATCCAGCGACTTCCTAATATATCAAGAGTGTGGCGCCACAAGCAGAAACTAGTGAATTTTACATATAGTCGTTTATACACAATCCGAAGATAAAGACATTATTATCACAGTATTTTAAAGTCCACCGATTTTATAACCTTCCTCAATAAAAAATTTAACTGACATTGCAAATCGCATTAAAAATTTGTTCAGCTAAAGTTAACGCAGCCATCAGAAGTTGCTGAAGGTCAGACCTGCGTTGGTTTATTGATCGTAAAATTGAAATAGATTCAAATAATGGAATACTTCATACTTAAAAGGTACTTCATACTAAAAAGAGACACGTTGTACACAATGTCGCTCATTACTATGAACGACAAAGTTAACAACCCGGTAAAGCCGATTCCTCCATACTTGGAGGAATCGGCTTTACCGGGTTGTTAAATTTTTCGTCGCGTTTTGTTCCTTAGTAAAATTGTGTATTACCCAATCGTCGCGTCGTCCTTGTTATCATGGCAGCGGATTTCAAAATACTTTCGGAACGTACACAGTATAGGGTCATAGAATAGAGATAGTTGGAGATCTCTCACTTCGGATGCCAAGAAACACCTTGGGTCGCTGAGTCAATGGAATTAGAGTACCTGAACTTCAGCGGACCGAGCAGGAAAATTTCTGACAGTCGTAAGTGTATTCGAGCTCGCTGCACGTCTATGAAATTTGTATGAATTAATATTAATCAAATGTCATCAGTGCGCAGAGAGCTGGAATGCATTTACGATTGTCAGAAATTTTCCTGGTCGGGCCGCTGATGTCGGAGAATCCCTCTGAGCTTTCCTATTCAGACTGCCTTCCATACTATTTCGTGTCATCTTCGCAGGGCCAAATGTATATTTTCATTCTTTGCAGTTTAAACGCTCGTCACAAGAAACAGCCGGGGTCACGTACAACTTACCACGAGGAAGTTAGTTCATAACTATTTTGTGGTAACATATGTATGTACATGACTTAATCCCTCGCCCACGCGGGCGCTTGATGTGAAAGTATAATACATCCAAATGACTTATCTGTTGTACAGTCTACTGATCTCTTAGTTCTTAGGCGTATATATACCACTTTACAGTAGACGCCTCCCTTAGGACAGTGGTAAAGACATTTTTTAGACTGTTGCATGAGCTAGTAATAAAATATTAAACAATGTAAACATTATGCTATAAAAATATCGTAAAAATATATTGTTATTGGATCCATCAAGTGCTACGCGTGAATTTTAAAGTTATTACAATTTGCAAGGCTTAGCAGGATAATAATTTTTCTAGTATATATAATTTGTAATGTTGACAGTCCGGAAAATACTGATTCACAATGATATGTGGATTTAGTCTGTAACATACTAATGATGCGTCCTTGTAACATTGTGACATTTAAAAGTAATTGCATTTACTTTGTCTTGTGGTTTTATTATTAGATTTGGATTTACGAATTAAAGAATTCACATTATTAAAGAAATATTTAAAATATTTCACAAGCTGACTATATTGATATAAATATCTTAGTAATATAAAACATGATCTAAAGAAAGCTCATATAAACGTTATTCATAAAAATGGCTTTGAAACTAGCGAACAAAAAGCTAGAGGTTGTCGTCTCCCTGGTCTAGTCTGTCTGGCATATTTAGGTTGTGTACCAGAAGATCTTGGATTTGACTCCCAGGTTAGGTGGATAATTATCTTGGTAACTAAAGGTTACCTACATAAGGTGATTTTTCCAGGACTGGATTTACCATACGGATGTTGACGTTCTGTAGGCAATCGGTCTTAGAAAACTAAGCCAAATCATTTCCGCAACATGATTGAAGAAGTGCATTACGTCGACCTCGTAGTGAGAGGGAGATAAGCACAGGTGAAAAGAAATGATCAAAGAAATAGAGTCAGAACAAGAAGATACTTACTTAATTGGTAAAGTTCTAAGTATTGTAGCTGGTTATAACTCCGGACATTATTTCCATCGCGATAAAAAATGTTTCGAAAGATATGGAAAATACCATTCTCACTGTTATTAAACATGAATTCATAATAATCTATTAGATACTAATACCAATGTATGTTTCGAAAAAAATATCTTATTGGTATTACCAAATCATAGATTTGATTGATTGGATAACATTTTTGTTTAATATACCTGTATCATCAGCCATAGGACGTCCAATGCTAGACATAGGCCTCCCCCAAAGTTTCCAGATTGACCTGTTGGAACTTGGAAGATGATGATGATACATACATACATAAGCTCACGCCTGTATCCCCGAAGGGGTAGGCAGAGGCGCACTGGCGAACTAGAACACCCACATTTCACCGAGCTTAGTTCCGTCCTAGATGTGATAGGCGAGCCTATCGCCATATCGGGCACAAATTCCAGACTCCGGGCTGATATGGAAAAATCCAATATCACTTTGCCCGACCCGGGGATCGAACCCGAGACCTCAGAGCCGTAGTCGTACCTAAATACCACCACGCCACCGAGACAGTCTGGTGATGATACCTGAATAATTCTCTTGCACGTTAGTATAGATAAAATGTTCGAAGCAGGATTAGCTTTTTACTATAGTAGATTATGTCAGTAAAAATATTTCCATTATTTTTATCCGGGCACGGCAAAGTGACTACATTGCACTTGATGTGCAGTCCAGCAATGCAGTCATGTGGAATTTGTGCCATGAAACGCTGACTGGTTAAGAGATCTAACGTCGTAAATATAAGTAGATTGGTCACACCCGAAGAAGATCTCCCGACCACATTCCTAGACAAGCTCTAGAATGAACTCCTGAATGAACAGGGAAACGTGGCTGTTATAAGTATATCCAGAGGTGCTCGGTGGCAATGGACCTGAAGACTATCGTATTAACATGGTCCCAGGCAAAACGTTTAGCCCAGCTGATAGGACATTAACTCAAATCAAGTCAAGTAAGTTTTATGGCATTAAACAACCAAGAGCCAGGCTCGACCGATTTGATACAACTGTCCACAGAAAACCGACATAAAGTAGCAGCTTACTGTCGCGTTTCATTCGGTGATTGAGATTTCCGGTGGCCCATTCTCCCCCCCTTTCCCGATCCCCCTTTTCCATTCCCTCCCATCAGGTGACCCAACTGCTTGTTTACCAGTCTCTGCTATAAATTTCCGTGGGCCCCATTTACCCTCCTCCCTCCCTTTCCCAATCTCTTTTCCCCTCCCTACCGAATGAATGAGGAGTGAATTCTCCTCTTAGGTTGGCAACGCACCCATGTTTCTTTTTGTGTCTTGTGTGTATATGGGCGGTGGAGATCACTACCATCAGGTGACCCATCTGCTCGTTTGCCAGTCTCGGTTATAAGAAAAAGTGAGTCAGAGATATTTACGATACCAAAAGAATTGTAGTCATAAGGGCGTGTTACAAGATCCATCGTAGACCGCAATTGTCATGTTTTCTCCCAGCTATGGAAAAAGCATTGAAACTCTTTTCCCCGTGAAAACAAAATAAAAACAAAATAATTGTTGCCCGTTAAAGAAGTAGAATAACTAGAATTGGGGAATTCGTAGAATTCCGTTCGTTGAGGCTTTTTGGTAAAGCGCTTAAGGGATGGGGAAATTTGGGCTTCCACGATCGGGTTCAAAAGTGGAATATTTGCTTGTAGGTATTAAAACTTATCCATGTTGTTTATTGTATTATTTACATCGTCAACGGACCATAGCACAATGATAATGCGGATATGTTTTTATTATAAAGTTAATTATAATAGAAACATAGTGCAGTTGGAAAAATCGTAAAATCCGATTACTAAAGAAAAAAGAGGACCTGGCATAACTACGCAAAATACGTGTTAACTATGAAGCCGGTTCCATCATTTAATTTCGCGATCTATTTACATGTAAGTTGTCACTGTGTCATAAAAATTAAATAACGTATAAATACTTTTTGATTTTATTGTAAATCCGGTGTGTTATTTACAATAATACTAATTTCGGAATACGATGAAGATACCTAACTGTTACATTAAAGGAATCTTTCTTTCACAAAGTCGCCATTTTGGTTTCGTTCCATACATTAGTAATGCTTCATTTTTCGACCGGCTTTCAAAAAGGAGAAGGTCCTCAATTCGTCTGTATTTTTTTTATGTATGTTATGCGATATCTCCGCCGAATGTGGACCGATTTTCAAAATTCTTTTTGTGTTCGATAGAGCTTATTTCAAGAGTGGTCCCATATAATCCCATATAATTTGGTTACGATCGGATCTGAAGTCGGTATGTTAAGTTTTTAAGCTTATGATTATTCGTAGTATGCCCTGTCTTCTATCTTCTTTTGTCTAAGGTAAATCGCATTAAATTCGAACTCAGAAACAATTATTAATGTGGTAAACGTGAAATGTCAAACATATTGTGTGTATGTAAAGTTGCACAAGTGCGTTTATGATTTCTATTTTCAATTCATAAGAAGATAAGTTAAAAATAAACAAGTTTTCAGTATCATTATTACGAGTTTTTTTCTCTTCTCGAAATCGACGATAGTTTTCAGTTTCTCCATATATTATTTTTTAGTTCGTTGTAGTTTCCACAAAGTGGCGCTGCTAGTCAAATGTATGGAGAATAAACTCTTTTTCCATCTGCCCATATCCCAATGTGAAGTCAACGTAATACACATTTTCAAGCATTTTGCAGGAAATATTCGCCTTTAATTTTTACGGCCTTAACTACCTGACGTCAACTTCTTTTGGGAGACCGAGTCCCGGAAAAATCGTATTATAAAAATAGTTAAGCCCAACGTAGGATTAGAACCCAAGATCTCCCGTTGCACAGCTGACATACACTGCCACTACACTACGGAGCCGCCGATCTATCAATACAAACATAATTAAGGATAATTAATTCTTCAGACGACTGATGTTACTTAATTTCTAAAGCGTGCACAAGGTCATCACGTGTTGTGTCGTGTTTTTTATAAACAAGTGAGCTACCATCTAGTGGTGGATATATAAAGTATATCAGGTTTGTATCAACTATTAGAGACAACAAAATATAATCTTTTGAGGATAAAATTAAGATTCTATTTTGCTATACATTTTACGTAAGATGTAAGAGATGGCGCTCTTATAAAGCATTTTATATGCAAAATAATATTTCTTCTATTCTTATTAGATAGAGAACTTCGCGCTTGATTAGAGTTTGATAATAGAAAAGGTTTTTTCAGATATAAAAGCCTATAATTTAGAGAACTTTTTGTCAGTAGGCCAATTGGACCGTGTTGTGCAGAAATAATCCAACCCACAAAAAAACAAAAATAAATTGTGGACACCAATATGGTCTATTAATGATTTAGTTGTGGCATCTGATGTTGGCCTCAATTTTATTTGTGGGTTTTTTTACTTATTGTGGGTTGGCTCTGGTTGGTATTCTGCATAAACTACTAACAGGATGTGCGTTAATTATGTTACACGTTGTATATGGGTTGTGATCCAGGTCCTGGGTTCGATTCTCAGGTCATGCAGATGTTTTTATAACACGATTTGCTTGGGACTGGATACTCCAGGGGGAAGACGATGTCAGGCAGGCAGCTGGTCTTAAAAACTGGGCCGAATCCATTCTGCAACATCCCTGGAAAAGTGCGTAGCATGTTGTTGGGGTTTGCTATCTCTCCACCCTACAGATATGTCGCTCTCATTGCGCATTGTTTGCTGTTTCTAGCGCGTTTTTTCAAAACTAGAATATCGCGTGTATCAAGGAAGTGTGGCAACCAAGCATCGATATATTATTTACCTAGATGCACAGTTAACGCTCAGAAAATGGGACAGCAAACGAGTGCTTAAGCACTCCTTTTGCATACAGACGGACGTCTATACAATTCTAAATTTCAAAATTCAAATTTAAGAACGTTTGCTCATTTCGTTTAAAAAGCTACTTTATAACACGTGCATAGGGATGTGGATTTAATTAGAACTTGTGATCTTTTTCTTTGTTTTATTCCTGAGACTACTTTTTAGGAGGATATTTGCAAAGAAGCATCTAGGGATATTATATTGATGCAACCAAGTCTGAAAAACAAAATGGTGAGAGTTTTATGATTTTCTTTACGAACAAGGATTTCCTTCACTTTATGTTTTTGATGGAATTTTTGTTTTTACCTCGTCAAAATAAATACATATTATATTAGTCAGAAATTGTCGTGGTAGGAGCTTGCGAAAAAACAAGAACTAGACACCGAACTACTTCATTATATAGGTAATAAATTGATTATTTTTAGAATCTCAGGTAACTAACTCCTTTAGCTTTTTTTTGACGTTATATCATGCTAACGAATTTAAAAATTATGCGAATCACAAAATCCAATGACATCATATATTTAAATATTTTATTAATCAGACAATACATACAATACGGGCTGTCTCGGTGGCGTAGTTGTATTGCATGGTACGACTACCGTCCTGAGATCTCGGGTTCGGTTTCCGGATCCGGCATAGGAATATTAGGTTTTTTAACTTAGTGTCAGCCTGGAGTAATTTGTGTCTGATATGCATCGACTGACATGGCGTAAGCATCACCACTAGGTTTTCCACATAACATAAAACATAACATAAGCTCACGCATGTATCCCCGAAGGGGTAGGCATAGGCGCACTAGCGAACTAGAACACCAACATTTCGCCGAGCTTAGTCCGTCCCAGATGTGATAGGGGGCGAGCCTATCGTCATATCGGGCACAAATTCCAGACTTCGGGCTGATATGGAAATGTCCAATATCACTTTGCCCGATCCGGGGATCGAACCCAAAACCTCAGGACGGTAGTCGTACCGAAATAAAACCACGCCACCGAGGCAGTAGTAGGTTTTAGGTTTTCCAGTGTTTTAAAAATGGAATATAATTTGATATTTATTCTTTAATCTCTATTTAGTAATTAATATGTACTGTACAGCAGTGACAGAAGTGTGTGAGTGTCAGAAGTTCAAGACAACCTCCAAAAAAAAGAAACACATACCTCTGACTTTTCTATGTTAAGTGTGTTTTCATCGTTAATTATCGCTTGCTAAAACGGTGAAGGAAAATACCGTGACGAAACCTGTATAACCGAGAATTTCTACACAAGAATTTCGAAGATATGTGAAGTTTACCAACCCGCATTAGGGCAGCGTGGTAGACTAAGGCCTAACCCCTCTCATTAGTAGAGGTATCCCGTTCCCAGCAGTGCGACAGTAATATTACAGGGCTGATATTATAATGTACTATACTGTATGTAGATACATAGTCCTATGTCGTGTAATAAGTGTAACAGGGTTTAAAAGCCGTTCTTAGTGCTAAACAAATAAATAAATGTCTACTTGGCGGTTTTCTATGAGAACTAATCTTAATAGAAATATGTTAGTAGTAGAATATCGTCTGCTTGGCGGTTGCAGATGGTATTACGTCTGACCCTGCTGACCTGAGGAGCACAGGTAATAATACTCGTTGACATTTAAAGCGTAAGAACTAGTTTTGTGAAGGCCCGATAACGTCTTCTATATTTGTGTTATGTGTTAGTTTTATGGCTTGTTTTCCAGATTGGTGGCATCTTTAAATTCAAGGCTATGTTCGTTACTCTAATAGTATTAGATCATTGATTATTTTGTCCCAAAGCGGTAGGAATCCGTGGGCACTTTCGTAATTTTATCAATATTTATTTTTTTACATTACCATACTCAGTTAAACAGTACATACTGTATGTTAAGTATTATGCTTCCGATGTTTATATTAAGCCACGTCTCCTGCACTAAAAAATTACACAAAACACCTACACAAAACATGGTTTCACTAGACATTTTTATCTATGGGTCATTGTTTTATGAGCAGGAAACAACGAAAATCATTGTTTGGCTTATGTTTTTTGTGTTTTGTTTCTAAAAACAGGTGCAAGGGACGCGCCTTTAAACATCAAATGCTTGGCGCCATACACTGTCTTTCTTTCTACCTACCCTTATCCCACCTTAATGTGGGGTCGACGCAACACACTTTTTCAAGCATGTTGCAGAAAAGATTTGACTTAATTTTTACCACCGGCTGCCCGCCTGACGTCAACCCCGATCCACATAAATCAATGAGGAACCATTACGTAGTGTAGTTACTAACGTACATCATCATTCGTCTATACTCTACAGTATGGTCGGAAGTCTGCCTTTAGTTTTTGCTAAGAGTGTATGAGATTATTTATTACATTTTTACGTAAATACGTAAGATTATGCTGAAGGAAGTAGCTGATATATTTTTCCGCCGCATCAATTCGTGGACTATTTACATATCATTTATTTATTAATTAGTGAACGGATT
This sequence comes from Clanis bilineata, assembly GCA_036417725.1. Taxonomy (NCBI): domain Eukaryota; kingdom Metazoa; phylum Arthropoda; class Insecta; order Lepidoptera; family Sphingidae; genus Clanis; species Clanis bilineata. Next base: position 9,450,128 of record CM071158.1, read on the forward strand.
ATTCGTTACTAAATAAATGAGATTTTTAATAAAATATCAAACGTGGTACGAGTGTACTGAAATAAATATATGGAATGTAAAATAGAGTGATGTCTGGAGTGAGAACGACTGTTTGAATTAATGTATTTTTTTAACTAACTAATTAATTAATATTTAGTTAAATTAAACAATCATTGATATACAAGAGGAAAGTGAAATAATAACGTCACGCTATTTTATATTAGTAAAACATGTCATGTACGATCAACATAAATTATTTAATAAATTAATTATTTTGTTCTAAAATGTTCTAAAGTTTGTTAAATTCTTGTCGCCTCCGCGGTCTAGTGGCAGCATGTATGGGCTGTGGACCGAGAGGTCCTGGGTTCGATTCCCAGATCGGGTAAAGCAAATTTTTTAATTCAATTTGATCTGTACTGGATCCCTCGTAGGGGGTTGACGTCAGGCAGGCGGCCGGTCGTAAAAACTAAACCAAATCCTTTCTGCAACATGCATGAAAAGGTGTGTTGCGCCGACCCTACATTAAGGTGGGATAAGGGTAAGTAGAAAGAAAGAAAGAATTATTTTTTTGTTCCGAAGAAGTATCATCATTACATAGTATAAAACAAAGTCGCTTTCCGCTGTCTGTCTGCAGGGTTACCACTACCTCTTATAGCAGTATTATTATAATCGTTCTTCGTTTGTTTTGTACGGAAATAGGTACAAGTAAAATTATAATAATACTGCTATAAGAGGTTGTGGTAACCCCCCTGTTCCTATGTATGCTTAGATCTTTAAAAATACGCAACGGATTTTGATGCGTTTTTTAAGAGATAAAGTGATTCAAGAGGAAGGTTTATATCAATACATATAATAAGAATGTAAATATCGCGCGTCTGTACATTACATAGATTTCCAAAAAAACTAATTGGGGGGGGGGGGCGGTTTAGAATTAGCAATAGAATACATTTTTATCATTTTTAAATTTTTTGTCTGTCTGTCTGTCTGTATGTTTGGCCGCGCATCAAATGAAAACCACCAAAGTAATTTTACGGAACTGGATAGAAAATCGCAGACCACATCTTGGAAGAATATTTAGGCTTCGTTTTATTGAAATCGGTCAACTCTATCAAAAGATATAGGATATTTTTGTATCATGTGTGCGATTGTTGGGAGTTCTATAAAGCCTGAAAGTGATTTTCAAGTTTATCAATAGATGGCGTTACCATATTTTCTGAGTCATATTGAATATTTTACGAATTATGAACCATTTTAAAGTCGTTAAGTGATCCGGGGTCAAAATCCAAAAAGTGACCGCCATTTTGTTTTTCTTTGTTTTTGGGCTAACTGAGTTCAAAATCGATATCTGGGTCACCCCGTGGTTCCAAACGATGGAACCGATGTAAAAACTGTCAAAATTGGCCGCCATTTTGTTTTTCTTAGTTTTTGGGCCGATTGTCTTCAAAATCAATATCTTGGTCGCCCCGTGGTTCTAAAAGACGGAACCGATGTCAGAATTGTCAAAATTGGCCGCCATTATGTTTTTCTTTGTTTTTGGGCCAATTGACTTCAAAATCGATATCTGAGTCGCCCCGTAGTTCCAAACGTCGAAACCGGTGTCAGAATTGTCAAAATTGGCCGCCATTTTGTTTTCCTTTGTTTTTGGGCCAATTGACTTCAAAATCGATATCTGGGTCGCCCCATTGTAGAATATTTAGACTAAAACGACATGGCGGATCGATAAATCAAAACCTTTACCGTTGGCCCAACAAAATACGCGTGCGAAGCCGCGGGCAAAAGCTAGTGTATAATAAATGCAAAAATTCATCCCCTAAAGTGATGGGGGATAAATGTCAAGACTCTCACGCGAGTGTAGCCGCGAGCAAAATCTAGTTTATTTATATATCATAAAAATTGAAATTATTATTGCAACAGACTTTTGTCTATAATCTTGTTTTTAGTTATAAATACACTACAAATATTTATGCATCCTTATACAATGATTAATGTGATGTATGAAACTACCTCTATAAATAACATATAATTTACGAATAAGCATTATATCTATTATAGAGCATATTCAAATTAGTTTATTAGTAATATGGGGTTTGACAGTTCATGATGAATTTACAGAACTGTTATTAAATAATAATATAATATATAAACATCCAATGAATTCAATTAGTTTTGGCCCACGAACACAGTAAATGGATAATTAATGGTTGAGCCACTTAATTGGTTCCAATAAACCATCTAAAGCCGAGTATGCAAATAGATCACAAAAATTAACCTGTAAGAACTTTGTCATTGTTATTAAGTCAAATGACTTAATTTTTCTTTCAACCTGTCCTTATCCCACAATTTGCGGACGGCGCAACATACTTTTCAAGAATTTTGCAGCAGGATTCGGCTTAGTTTTTATTTATTTTATGGCCCTCTGGAAGTTCCACAAAATTACTCAATATACTCAAAAAATAGCTTGGTTCATTTTCGCAATCTATTGACAGAGCACACAGCGATTGAAATTGTTTATTTGACCTAGCTTTTAGGCTGCGTACACGAATTCGGCGGGGTGGAGCGGCGGCAGCGGCGGCACGGAGAGCGGCGCGGCGACGTACCGCTAGACCGGGTGTATGCTGCTGTCCACGCTGATCTTTGCATTGAAAGGCGCCGCTCCCCGCACCGCCGCCGCTCCACTCCGGCTGAGTTCATGTCCGCGGCCTTAGTGTTTTCTAAGAGCGTAGAGATCGACGATGGCTTGACAGAAGTTGCTGGTGTTCACGAATCAATCGCCCGTCTGGTTTACTATTCCGCCCAGACTCAATAACTTTGTTGTACTCGACTTAAGACGACACATAGCTGGTTTTGGGCAACTGAGCCCTAACCAAGCCACGGAGCATAAAGGCCTCTCTAATTGTTAGTATAAAGCCTCGTCTCCTTCACTTAAACATTACACAAAACACTTACGTAAAACATGGTTTCGCTTCACATTTCTATCAATCGTTCATTGTTCTATGAGCAAGAGACAGAGAAAATCATTGTTTTGTGTATGTGTTTCTGTGTTTTGTTACAAGAAAAATAGGTGCAGGAGACGCGCCTTTATTTACACACCTTACCGATTAAAAAGTTTGTAAACATTTTGGTTCGTATAGTTGGCGCGGTTTCTCTCTATCCAGTTTCGAATTTTCAAAAAATAAAGTGCTATTTATACTACTACTATTACTATGACTATTATCTAAGTAGAACAATTTAGACGTACCGGATGATAAAATGCAACAAAATCGATTACATTTCGTTAATCTCGAAAAAGTGTAACTAAAAAAAAAACAAATTGTAGACATAATATTCAAAACATAAGTCTTCAGTATTTTCTACCTGCCCTTATCTCACCTTAATGTGGGGTGGACATAACACTCTTTTTCGAGTATCTTTCTCTCTGCCTGGCGTTATCCCAGCTTAGTGCTAGGGTCTTTCCTATTTAATCGCCTCCACTACTTTCAGTATTCAGCATCCTCTACAGTAAGACCATTGGCTCTCATATCATCCTCCAAAACGTCCAGCCAGCGCTTTTTGGGCCGTCCACGGGGACGTACTCCTAGTAAGATCTGGTCCAGATACTTGCCAGTAACGTATTTCTGTAGTTTCCTCAAAACGTGATCATACTGTCGCTAGCGATATTCTTGCAGTTTATTTGACACGTCGTGGACACCAAGACTACCGCTACTACAGTTTTTCAAGCATGTTGCAGAAAGTTTTTTGACTTCGTTTTTACGATCGGCTGACGTCAACCGCCTCTGGAGGTTCCAGTCCTGGGAAAATCAAATTAGGAAATTTGCTTTGCCCAACGTAGGAATTGAATATAGGACCTCTCGGTCCACAGCCCATATATGCTGCCACTAGAACAAGGAGGCGACAGCAGTATTTGATATAAATTATTATTATTATTTTTTTGTCTAGTAGTAATGTGGCCAGTAATACGGAATGTATATAATAAGTGTGTGCCTATGTTCAGCAGTGGACGTCCTATGGCTGATGATGATGATGATGATGATGATAATAAGTGTAACTCTATTAAACTAAAAAAAGGATAATCACAAGTTTAAAAACTTAATGGACCGACTTCAAATCCGATCGAGACCGAATTTATATGGGACCACCCTTGAAATAAGCTCTATCGAACACTAAAATAATTTTGATAATCGGCCCTAATTTGGCGGAGATATCGCGTGACATACATTTAAAAAAATACAGACGAATTGAGGACCTTCTCCTTTTCGGAAATCGGTTGAAAAAACAGTATTATATCTTGCACATTGCCAGAAAAATAATTTTACGACAAAGTTGTAACATTTTCTTTTAACTAAATATATGAAAATGTTATAGAAAATTATGAGGTCATTGTTATTTCCAATATCCGGATAGAGGGCATTGTGAATGCAAAACGTGCTGTCAGCTATTTAATTTGCTATTTTAAACAGACGTTTAGTTATTGTAGACTAGATGCATCCGTTGAAGCTCTGGGCGCTAACTGGTATCGTAGAGACGCAAAAAATAACTTTTTGTACATGTTGTTATTGTTTAATATTTTGCACACGTAATTGGCTACCATATAAGGTGAGATACAGACCCGCGGAACCTTTAGTTAGAAAATCATTTCGTTATATGCTAAACGAATTCTTTACTAGTTCATTAATCGGATGATATAATACATCCAGACGGTGGTCATAGCCCTCGTGGCGACGTGAAATTAATAAAAAGATTCTACAAGGCTACTCTCGCATGTCAATGCCCTTACAATTTTGTGCGATATTTTTTGTCACTATTAATTTTATTGATATAAAAGGATCGGACTTGTAATCCATGGTACCTGTCGTTTCTGGCATTTGGTAGACACAGATCTCTTCAAAAATGAAGTTCTTGGTGAGGAAATAGGTGCAATTAATTTGAAATTAGATGATGTTTTTAATGATACAACTAAAATTTGCGATTTTCTAAATATTCCAGATTCTTGCTCTGTGCGTGTATGCCGCTAATGCTGCGACTGCACGGTACCAGCCCTGGCAGGTGAAGCCAGCGGTACAAGCCGTAGCTCAAGCGTCCGTAGGTCCCCAGCTTGTTGTGCAGCCCGTAGTACAACCTGTCCCGGTTGCTGTCAAAACTGTTTCCGTGCCTGGAAGTGACGCTGAAGCTGTGGTCCTCCGCTCTGACTCTGAAGTCAATCCCGATGGCTTCAACTACGCGTAAGTTATAATTTACCCAGCTTGAACAATTTCAGCTTCCAATAGGTCGGTCTAGAAATTTTTGTGGGAGGCCTATGTCCAGCAGTGGACGTCCTGTGGCTGAAAAATTTCAGTATTTATGTGTTGGGAAATTTAGTTGTGTATAATATTATAATTATATCCGTTAGACTTTAAAAGAAGGAGGTAATAAATTCGTCTATATTTATAAGTATGTTACGCCATATCAAATATGGACCGATTTTTAATATTTTTATATTATTTATTAGTCTTCGATAGAGCTTATTCCATGAGTGATCACATATAATTTTTGTAATAATTGTTTAAATTTTGAGGTCGGTCGGTTAAGTTTTTAAACTTTATATATTCTAGAATTTACATTAAGCTCACCCAGGGGGTTACCACCACCTCTTATAGGAGTATTATTATAATCTTATTTGTACCGATTCCCATACAAAAGAAACGAAGAACTGCTATAAGAGGTGGTGGTAACCCTGCTGGTATAGAGGTATTTTTGACAATCGCATTAGTATGAAGCTCGATGCGCGTCTATGAAATATTAAGCAAACTTCGTTAGTGCGCAATGAGTTTAATATGAATTCGATTGTCAAAAATATTCCTGCTCGGGCCGCTTGTACGTAATAGTATTTACGGGGAGTGGATTTCTTCCTAGAGCTTGATAGCGTATACCACTTTCATAACATTGCTTAACCAAATTTTGCCACTAAGCAGCAGCATCTTAGTACTGTTGTTGTGGGATTTGAAGGACTTTGTAGCCGTATCAGTCTAGGATTCGCGATTAAAATAATACATACATACATACATAGACTCACGCCTTTTTCCCATAGGGGTAGGCAGAGACAACGGATTTCCATTTGCTACGATCCTTACACACCTCTTTCGCCTCATTCAGTCTCATTACATTCTTCATGCATGCACGTCGGTTTAGGGTACTTTTAACTTGACCTTTCTCGAGTAAATCTCTGACTTGGTCAGAGAATGTTCGATGAGGTCTTCCCCTTCCAACTCTACCATTCACACTTGCCATATATATTTGCTTTGTCAACCTCCTTTCATCCATCCTTTCTACATGCCCAAACCACCGCGACATTCCTTTCTCAATCCTCGTTATTATTTCGTCTTTCAATCCACACCGCTCTCTCACCACACCATTTCTTACCCTATCTTGCAAAGTTACACCACACTCCTTAAACTCTTCATTTCTACTGCATTTATTCTACTTTCATTCTTTTTCTGCCACACCCAACTTTCACTACCATACATTTAAATAATATTAGCCCTGTAATTTATAGTCCCACTGCTGGGCACGGGACTCTTCTACTAATGAGAGGGGTTAGGCCGAAGTCAACCACACTGGCCTAATGCGGGTTGGTTGGCGACTACACTGATATATATTTTATTAACTGGCCTGCGAAAGCAGACAGATGGTCCACTTGAAGGGAAGTGGTTACTGGCGCCCGAGAACATAAGAAATGCCAATCTGATGGCAGATTGGCCATTGGATTGACATATAATGAAATGGAAAGAAATGGAAATTTATATTTGGTCCTATCACTTTAAAATAACATGATTTCAGAAAATCATACGTTTTTATGTCATAAATGTTTTAGTTACGAGACTGGAAATGGTATCAGCGCTCAGTCCAGCGGCATTTTGAAGACTGTCGAAGACAAGGAAGTGCTTGTAAGTATTATTTCGTGGATTTTTTAAACATCATTTATTTCTAAGGATCGTATGAAATAATTTACATGGAAAAGTGGATAACTTATAATTCCAATTATTTTCTATTTTAAAATTTATTGAATTTATTGGTGGATAAATACACCTTCACATACTCGTGTACCGCTACGCAATATAACTACGCCACTGAAGCATTCAGCCTCTGACTGACTGACTGCCTCGGTAGCGTGGTTATATTTCGGTACAACTACCGTCCTGAGGTCTAAATAAATAAAAAAAATGATTTTAGAAGTATTTTTCAAAATACGAGTATCTATCGTAATTGTAAATTTCAATTACTTGTTGACAGGCTGTTCAAGGTAGTTTCCAATACAAAACTCCAGAGGGCGTCGCCGTTCAGTTGTCATACATTGCTGATGAGAACGGTTACCAACCACAGGTAAAATTTACTGAAGCTTCTTTTTATAACCCTAATCTTGGTATTTTGTAACAGCTTTTGCTCACGGAATGTTAAAATGTATAATTTGAGTTGGTAGAGCCACGTTGTAGAAAGTAACGTCTACAGCACGAATGTGCCCACTCGACCGGTTTGATATCACTGTCTTCCAGAAACCCAACGTAAAGTGCCATTTAGCTGTTGCGTTTCGTTCTGTGAGTTAGATTTCCGGTGGCTCGATACTCCCCTCCCCTTCCCAATCCCTGTCTTTAAGATTGGTAACGCACCCATGATTATTTTGGTATCACGCGTGTCTAAGGGCGACGGAGATCACTTACCATGAGATGACCCATCTGCTGGTTTTAATTTAAATTAAATTCTCTGCTATAAAAAAAAAATTAGGATCATTTTTCAAAATGTAATCTTTTCAATAATTGCAATTAATTTTAAAATTTAATTAAATTTATTCAGCAACCAACGTAGACAAACTACACGTTATACTCGTATGTGCAAGACATATATTGGTTCAACATGTTTTATAAATATCCCTACAACTATACATATGGAATGTGGCGGCCAAGTATGCAATTTTAGCTTTCTGCAATCCTTCTCTGTATAAACTGTAACTACACCAAATCTCAAACTTTTTGCGGAGTTTTTTTTTTAATTACACCCAACAGTCACACACATAGTCCTGACCCAATACTAAGAAACGAGTCTAGTCGTGTGTATCAGGAATTACGAGAGACTTTCGGTCTCACAACACTCAAACCCAACACAAAGATCTGTAGACCATACAAAAATTTATCTCGGTGTGGTGATCGAAGCCGCGGCCTCTCCCTTCACAGCCGGCTACTCACCCACTGCGAGGCGTTCAAATTATGCCTTTAATAGTCTGAAAAATTATTTACACTAATTACATTAAAAATATTTACAGGGTGACATTCTGCCGGTCGGCCCTCCTGTGCCGGAACCCATCGCCCGCGCCCTGGAATATCTACTGAAACACGCCCCTAAGGAATCTACCAACTAACTCCAACACGACGACCGCATCTAACATACATATTCGGACATCGACGACGAGCAACATTAGTTATGAATGATAAAATCAAATAAATAATGTAAATACACTTCAATTGTGCCATATATTTTGTGTTTTTATTGTAACAAGTAAAATATATGAAATTATTCATGGTTCCGAACACGGGAAGTCATTTCCTAGAAAAAAAGCCTATATAATATAGAAATGGTTAAGCTTTTTAATAGTGAAAGCATACAAAATAACATAAGATAATATAAGCTCACGCTTGTATCCCTGAAGGGGTAGGCAGAGGCGCCCTAGCGAACTAGAACACCCACATTTCGCTGAGCTTAGTTACGTTCCAAAGGTGATAGGGGTCAAGCCTATCGCCATATCGGACACAAATTCCAGTCTCCGGGCTGATATGTAAAAATCTAATATCACTTTGCCCGACCCGGGAACGAACCCGACACCTTAGAACGGTAGTCGTACCGAAATACAACCACGCCACCGAGACAGTAATAATTTTAATATACACAAATAACACTTAATTCTAACATACATGGAGTCTAGGTACTGGCTTCATATAAATGTACAATCCTGGTATCGCTGGCATCAGAAAATATAAGCGACTTCTGTTCTTAAATTAGACACGTTTTTTTGGCAAACCTTTATCACATCGCGAGAATTTAATTGAAGTTTCGTTGGAATTCCGCTGTGCCACAGATTAACTAAGAGGCTGTACATATGCTGTTCTTTACTTTATGAAGACAAAAATTCAATTATCAGTATAGCTTAAAGGCTAAAAGGAAACAGACCAAATAACCAAGGACACAGGCTTGATCAAGACAGGGAATATTTAAACACTTGTGACAAAACTTCATTTGTTAGGTTATATAGGCTATACGAAAGTCACCGACATAGCCCAGAGGATTAGCAAGTTGAAGTGGCAGTGGGCGGGGCACATAGCTCGTAGAACTGATAGCCGATGGGGCAGAAAAGTCCTCGAGTGGAAACCACATACCGGCAAGCGCAGCGTAGGACGTCCACCTACAAGGTGGACAGACGACCTGATAAAGGTCGCAGGAAGTCGCTGGATGCAGACCGCTTCCAACAGGTCGATCTGGAAATCTTTGGGGGAGGCCTATATTCAGCACTGGACGTCCTATGGCCGATGATGATGATGATGATGATATAGGCTATTGTGGGAACATACTATCAATTCCAGCAGCGGTTTAATTGAACCTTTGATTATTCAGTCAATCAAGACATGCAATGTTGTATTTATAGTTTTATAAAAATTATTTCCTTAATTAGATATTATGTAACGTCTTATATGAGTACTTGACAAAGTATTATACGTGCAGACTCTATGGCATTATATTATCTCCTATCGGCTTTTGAGAGCATGATTGATGTGTCCATTATATTGATGTTCGTTTATTTCTTCAGAGAAATTCCGTTGCAAAGGTTACGCAACGAAGCAATGAGTAATATGTCTTTTCGTATAATAATAGCAGCCTTACCCATATATGTCGCATACTGACTAATGAACTATGGCGAAATAGTTCGCACCGATGTGCAAAGGTCGGCTCGCAACCGATTTACATAATGTTGAGGAAATGCCACTTATACATAGAATTCAGTAAGTCTCAACATTACCTGGAACAAAGAAGGTAAACTTTGAAATTCAATATATTTTGTGGTTGGTATTGTGGTTTTTGTTGTCGTGGCTGTGTAGTGGTGACCACTACTGTCAGTTGGCTAATTAGTTATGTGAACCGGGAAAATTGAAATGTTTTTGTTTGATTTTATAATTATGATTCTCCTGGGGGGTTGACGTCATGCAGGCACTACTCATAACAATAAAGCTAAATCCTCGAATCCAAAAGCTTAAATCGAAAAATTGTTACTACAAACCAAGAATATTGTAGATGACCTATCCAACAATACCCCACACCATGGGATAGTCGAGAAAAAAAATAAAGTTTTTTTTCAACGTTTGGTTGATATATATACATACCTATGGCAAATTACAGCTAGTACTTATTGTCTCTGAGATAAACCGCGGTCAGACAAACGGACGGACGGGCGAACATGGCGAAACTGTAAGGGTTCCTTTTTATAATTTGGCTTTGGTACCTAATAAAACGCGTTTTTTAATACATAATTATTAGGTAATCGAATTAAATATATTTAGTGCAAAACATAATTATTTTTGTATACAATATGTTGCCAAAGAGCCAAACTATATCTAATTTAATTAACACATACTTTGTTATGTTTAAAGGCTTAGGTAGAGGCGCAACTAATAGTGTGATAGGTCGGCCTTTCGCCACATGTAGAACAAACTTAAGGTTTTGGGCTGATACTAATAACTGACTGCCTCGGTGGCGTAGTGGTATTGCGTGCGCGGTACGACTATCGTCCTGAAGTCTCCGTTTCGATCCCGAATTCGTTTCTTTAACTCAGACTTAGTCGAAGTTCGCTTTATAAATCACAGTATTAAACTCCTGTACTATAGAGGTATAACTAAAATCAGCCCGCCTTACAAATTCGAACATCCTACTGCGTTTTAAAAGCTAATGTATTGAAAGGTGTTTTGATACTAACATTTTGTCAGGCGCTTTACGAATTACGCCAATGATATTATAGAATTACTTTTTGCTTGTTAATAAATACAAAATTGTGTATTTCTTTTATGAAAACTTTAATAGCATAATTTTTACATATATTTAAGGATTAATGAGTGATAACTTAGGTATATCTCAGAAAATAAAGGAAAATACTTCAACGCGAGTTAGTTTTTACGTATTTATTAAGTCGAGTCATTTATACATAATTATATACATAAGTTTACACCTATATCCCTGAAGTTATAGACGGAGACGAACTAGCAAATTAAAACACACACATTTTGCCGGTTTCATTTCCGATCCAGATGTGATAGGAGGCGAACCCCTATGGGTTATTTGGCTATCCAAATCGAGAGAATCCGAGAATAATGCAATATCACTTTACCTGATTAGGGGATCGAACCCAAGACATATCGGTCGGTCACATTGGTCGGCAGTCATAATTTGCATGTAATATAACTATACCACCGAGGCATGCAATGCAATAGAAAACTTGATTATAGCATGAGTAACACCTATTTAGCACTGTCGATTTTATTAATCTATTGGTATTTTTATCTTTACAATATTTATTATTGTATTTTATACATTAAGTATTCAAAATATATGCGCAAATAAATCTCATTTGTTTAAAATTAGTTAATTAGGATTCGCTTCGGTCTAGATTGTTTATGATTTATAATATTATGTAATTTAAACGCTAATTATGATTTCTGAATTCTGATAGGTATAACAAATATCCATTTTACATCAATATATGTTGTTAGCATAAGAAGAAAAGACCTGTGAAACAGCTGTGTAGGTACTGCGAATACAAATGTGCCGTAATAGCATTAACTGAGCATATTTTAGTCGGCATAATTGCAATTAAGACGGTACACTTGAGAATATTTGCAATCACAGGCAATAATTTCATGGCACTTATGTGTTGTCATTTAAGAATTAGCATGTTACATGTTGTGGATGTATTCATATCGCTTCTGGTTTATATTCAATTGATAATTTAGTTATAATGAATAGGACAGGCCACAATCATGCATCTACGACACCAGTGGGTTTAATGTACGCATACGCAACTGCATTAAATACTCTGACCCAATCTTATTCGGTATTCTGTATCTAATTATAATCACAATGATCTAATCGCATTACCATATAAATGGGTGGGAAAATCAAGTTATCAATAAGGTGATGAAAAATCTTTACATTAAGTTTTTTACTTTTCGAGAGACGTAATTTGCTTGCTAAACTTAAATACAAGAATAGTTATGTAACACTTTTTTCAAACGTATTTTACCCCAAATGGATGAGAAAACTAGTTTTAATGAAAAATGAATCATTTACATTTAACACGGATGTCATTAAATCACTTTGCTATCAGAGGATACTCGGAGCGCGGAGTGTTTACATTTAGGTAGTTATATTATTTGTACAATCGTTACATCTTTTGGATATCAATAATAGTAATAGATCTATTATGGAATGGGTACCTACCTCTTAAATGGCGCGCCTTATTTAGCAAAAACTCAACCCAGTAAAGGAACCTCCTTTACTGGTTTTTCGGGTGTAATACATCATATGATAACAAATTATATTATCTAAATCTTGACTAAATTATGAAATAATGAAATTTATTGATACAAATGATACAATTAAGTATGAATTTTCCTTCTTCTTGGCTATCCTTGACTAGAGTTCGCTTTTCTGCTTAGATGCCTCCACATATGCGATATAGTCCTGACGTCTGGGACGGAAATGAGCTCGGCGAAATGTGTATTCTTGTTCACCTCTGCCTCCTCAGGGATACATGCCCAATCGGTACGAGCCTATGTATAAATCTACAATCCACATCATCAGATCTTCAGCTTGCTTTATGGTAAAGCGTAAGTCTGTCAAAAAGGTCAAGCCGGTGCTTTGGAACTTCAGACCAAGGAACCGACACGTATAAATAGAAAATCTATAATAACTAGATACAAGTAGCAAAAGTATTTTAATAAAATGTAATAAATAATAATAATAATAATATAATAATATTAGCCCTGTAATATTACTGAATAAAATAAAATGAAAGTATATATGGGTATTCATGGTAGGCCATAAATGAACTTTTTATAGAGTTATAGTAGTAAAAAATCTGGTTTTCTTACAGAGCCTTACTCAACTATGTTGATGACACTTAAGTTATTTTTTTGTTATACAGTTCCCACGCTTCAAATGAGATTAATGCGTGAATAACTAAATACCGGTGTTTTCCTTGGTTAAACACCATAATATATACTTATTTTTTTAAATTAAAAATATCTTATATTGAATACTCCTTGTTGTCGTAAATATAAATTAAATTGTAAATAATTATCAACATAAATATATAGGTTAAACTGATAGACGTGACGTTGTTGTGGACAAAATAATAACCTTTCTGCTTGATGTTGTCCCCGTGACTCCGAATAAGGATCCGCCTACGTCTAAGAATTTTCCATATAGCATTATCTACAGTCAACAACAGGTCGATCTGGAAATCTTTGGGGGAGGCCTATGTTCAGCAGTGGACGTCCTATGGCTGATGATGATGATGATGATGATGATGATTATCTACAGTGAAAATGTTGACTACCGCATATTTTTCCAATATGTGTAGATAATGGCGATAAACAATCAGCAAAAATCTTTTGAGCCGTCCACGGTTCATCTATATGATAATAATAAAACCATTTTTTTTCTCATCCGAGCACTTCGAAATGACTACACTACACCCGATGGTAAACGCAGAGCATTCAGAAGCCTAAAGAAGCATAAAAAGCCACCACCGACAAAAGGTTTGTGGTAACCAGAATCATGTCAAACTATTTTGAGTTTTCACGCTCCGAAGAGCTCCCCCTAATCGATGATGTCTCAACATTCTCTAATGACTGTCCTGAACCGAGGTTCGTAACATGTTAGTGGGTTGCCTTCAGCATGGTCACCTAACTTTCTGGGTTCGTAACGCACCTGCGTTCACCTAACAGACCGGTGTAGCTGCGTAAGCCGACTCGGTCCGACTGCCAGCTGTAGGGCCAAAAAAAGCTTCGAAGCAGGAATCTGGTACAAGATTTAAACTAACCCAACCTATCATTAAGTCGTGTTGTAACTCTCTAGAGAGATCCGTTTATTCACTGGCTGATCCTGAAATACAATCCACATATGGAGTGTGGATCACTATAGTAGGTTTTAACACCATGAGCACACCAGCAATTGATATAATAAACACAACTTTTAATAAATAAGCAATATAAGTTTTTGTTACATCTTGTTTAGCGCTTAGTTAATTTTATTAATTTATATGTAAATGTTTCTATAAAGTCACTAACTTCATTTTCAATAACCCAAAATATTCTAGGATTTGATATACCTATCCATAGAGGATCGTAAAATTGATTAATAGCGTGTAATAAATACTGAAGGATTTGACAAATTAAATTTAGCAATTATGTATACGTATTTACAAATATCTCGACAAAATTAAATGTTACAGAGACGCATTTGCACGATAGGGCGACATGATTCTTAGGCGCTTTATTCCATACAGGGGGGTTACCACCACATCTTATAGCATTATTATTATAATTTTACTTATACCGATTCTCATACAAAACAAACGAAGAACGATTATAATAATACTGCTATAAGAGGTGGTGGTAACCCTGCAGGTATTGATTGGACAGTTTCGCTGCTTTACCTTCAAAAAATGACTGGTGGGACATCGAAAGTAAATAAGTAACAGATACTTGCTAAAACAATAATATGAGTTATTTATTCATGCACAAGTTGCTGGATGCAGGCCGCTTCCAACATGAGGATCTGGAAATCTTTGAGGGAGGCATGTGTTTAGCAGTAGACGTCCTGTGGCTAATGATGATGATGATTCAATGATATTAATATTTGCATGAATAAATTTATATTATTATGATCAAGAAATCAATTGCATTTGTAGATATATTTCTAGAGATATATATGATATATCTATTACAATTTGCACAAAAATAAATACAGTCTGCCATTTAATAACTCTCTAAAAGTTGTAGACTACAACCATAAACTTTAAAGGGCAGAGGAATATTAACATAGCTGAAGGATCTTTTACTTCCATATTTTAATGAAGACGATACGAAGTTTGTTCTCATAAATCTGTCATTTCGATATTTAAAACTTTTGGCATTTAATTTTGATATATTAATATTGATTAAATATAATTGGCCTTGAGGACAGTACTATAGTGTAGTCGGCAGTATACGCATCAATGTTTCATATTATATGACTGTTATACAACATCGGTGATCGATTCTTTGGAGACTATAAAATTAATTAATAAACTAATATGTTTCTCAAACTTAATGAATACAATTGGAGCAAAATATAATAATTATTATTTTTTTGTCACATATTAAAGTAAATGCAAATAACTGCCGGATTAACTTTTTCAAATTTAATTAGGTAATAACTAACGAAGTATGCAAAAGGTATAAGCAACAGGTGTACCTACGCAATTGTAGGTACACCTATGGAAATCTATATATCTATATATAGTCTGCCAGACAAAAAGACACTCCAATTTTATTTATTTGTATATATTATATAATTTCCACGCGAACGGAGTCGCGGGCAACAGCTAGTTTTAAATAAGTTTATTTAAGGAAAAGTAGCGATATATTTGGGTATCGTAGATAACGACTGTCGAGCCAAGTCGAATGGCGCTGATTCGATAACAATCCTAAGAAAATCGTGGCCTCTCACTATTCCAAGTATGTATTCATTTTAAATTATCACTTGCATGCTGAAGTGAAAACACAATGAGGACATCTCCTTATTTCAGAATTTCCTATAAGAATTTCAAAGGTCTAAGCGAAGTTTAGTAACCTGCATTAAGCTAGAAAGAAGCAGAAAATCTATAAACGCAATGTCTAGCGATGGTTTATATTACATATTTGGATTGTGCATTGCATTGCACTAAATAACAGTTTTCAAGATATTTCAAATAAAATATGGTTCTCAATTCAGTTATGTTGAATTACGGTACCGTAAGTACCGCAGTAATGGTGAATTGTAATTTTCCAAACCGAAGCCGATGCTAGTTTCTCTTAATTATTACCAGTGTCTTTATTTTACCTGCCTTTGTCCCACCTTTATATGGGGTCGGCTCAACAGTTCAATAAACTGTTGCCGAAAGGATTTATCTAAGTTTTAATTTAATTAGGTATGCTAATAGGTATGATAGTATAATATATTATATAGCATTCGCGGTAAATGTTATTCGACACCTCCACTAAATGGGGCACAAACTTTTATCTGGAATGAGATTAGAGTCGCCTCCAATCTTTATACTCAATTTTCTTCACCTTCATTTCGTTCACTCCGCGTTGAGTGAGGGATTAGCGCAACACACTATTCAAGCATGTTGTAGAAAGAAATCTGCTTAGTTTTTACAACCGGCTGCTTGCCTGACGTCAACATCTGGAGGATCTGGATCCCGCATCAGGACTGATCCCGGGGCAATCGTCTTAGAAAAACCCACAATCGACCTGGAAATCGAACCCAGCATATCTTCTGGTTCATAGCCCAAATATGCTGCGACTTGATCAAGGAGGCTCGCTCTCTACCATAGAAACGGAATAAGTTCCACGATCCATGGGTACGCTAGTTGCATTTTCACTTAGCCCTTTGGGAATACATGTGGCGAGTAACTTTTATAATATTACGAGCTGTTACCTGCGACTGCGTTCGCATGAAAATTATTTTTCTGGATAACATTTATTTTAAGGGATAAAAAGCATTCTATGCGTTAATATATCTAATCTAATCAGGGAGCTACCTCTATACCAAATTTAATCAAATCAAATCAAATCAAAATATTTATTGAATCCATGAAATGTTACTACATTATTTAGATTCCGTCAAAGTTCCTCTACCGCCAGTTCGGAAGGTCGTTTCGCCAGAGAAGAACGGGCAAGAAACTCTGGCGTTGCTCTTTTAAATGCCAGTTGACAATAAATGCTTATGAAGTACCATATACAAAAAAGATATATAAATTAGAGCAGCTAAACCACCAAGAAAATACATACAAATGATTTTTTGTAGTAATAATTGTATATCAATGATTGCAACCTGTTTTGTATGAAATAAAAAAAAATACAAATAAAAACATACAAAAAATACAACACAATGGCTCACTGAGTGACCCCAAAATTGGTTAAGTCGTTTAGGCGTGATGAAGTAACAAACATCCAAACACACTCACAAACTGTCGCGTTTATTATATTAGTGTAACGATATCTGAAGTGCTTGTTTGTTTGTGTGACCAACTACCAAGCATAGATTTTGTTGCCACATGCTTAGGGACCCACAGAGATCCTCGGGACACAAAACGAAGGCGATGAAGTAACTGGAATGTTTTTGGTTGTTTTGTATTATATCTATACTTACGTTCTTTTCTTCAAATTGCGCGGTTGTAGCATTGTTTCATAGCGTATGGTTAACCGCTGAATATTGTAGTGTAGGACAGCATTAAAGTTGTATTTTTGTTTTACAGGAGTTTAATGTTACTAGATTTCCTACCGGAGTGGTATGGCACGTAATATGACTTAACATTCGGGGTTTTTCTGCAATATAGTGGAGCCTGACGATGATTTGTAGAGGTTGGTTTAGCTTAAAATTTTGCAACGTCTTCATCCCAAATGATGCAATAATTGATGAGTTACTGTTTCATTGAATGGATATTGTGATTCTCGCTCTTTAAACACCAGATAATCATAAATACATTTGGATTATTGAATTGTGCTGCAGGTAATAAATTCTAATCGGGTAAGTAACAAATTAAAATTTATATACTTTGTTAAGGTAGTTTAATTATGAAAGATATGACAAAATATTTACAGAAAATATGTTGATAAATATAAACAATGGTATGCATAAAACAGCGAAACACCGCTTGGGGCGATATTGGTATACCACATATCACACGTAATAAAAATTGGCCACGTCCTTAAGATTGAGAAGCTGTGTGCCGATGAATTAACGTCAAAGAACACATTATAAATGAGACGAACAGGACCGATGAACATTATAAAATTAGATAAAAAAGGTATAAATAGGCATTGGTTTTCTATATATCACATTCAGGTAGTTAAGTTTGCTTGATGACAACGGAAATGCGCGTGTTTTTGGTAAGTCACAGATGTTGTTTATGTGCGTCGCTGTACAGTAGTGCGTAATTATTAGATATCAATCATAATTAATTGAATTTTGCGATAACAATATTTTACGAGTGAATAATTAATTGTTAAAAATTATTTCGTAAATGATTTATGAACAGTACAAGTGATAAAATAAAGTTGATGAACGAGTATAAGTGCACGCAGTAATCAGTTTATTGGTTGTTTCAGGCTATTTGTCTGTCTCTGGCAGTGGCCCTTGCGGCCGAAACTGGAGAGTAAGTGGATTTTAATTATTTATTTTTCTTGCAACAAATATTTAATTGCATTATTAACACATAATTTTACTTGAATATAATTATAATAAATAATATACAATTCAATTCATAAAACTCTTAAGGTTATTTTTATAATAAATAATCATTGATAGAAAAACATATTATGTATCAATTGGTATCTTTGAAAGTTTTTATTTTGAAAAGCCTTTAACTACAGGTCGACTATAGTTATTTGATCTTCTTGATAGTTTGCGTAATTATGTGTTAATTTAAGTTCAATAGATGCTATTGTTACCTTCTAAATTTGTTATACTACTAGTTTTCACAGTAAGCCGGTGGCGTAGAAGCTTGCTCCTGTCACACTTTATTACAGATTTTAAGTTTTCTAAAGCTATTGTAACCATTAAATGTAATGTTTACAAATGTTACACCATGTTATTAGATATTTTTTATAAAATATTTGAAAATAAATATTGTATCTAAGGACGAAATTAGTAGTTACATTGTATAAGTACCTAAGAGTATACATTGCAAATCAGCTACACCAAGTAGTATTAGCCATAATAATCATAACTATGGTAGCACGTTATTACTAATATTTTTACTATATAGCACAAGGGTATTTAGGTAGGACTGCCTCGGTGGCGTGGTGTTTATTGGGGTAGGACTACCGTCCTGAGGTATCGGGTTCGAGCCCTGGGTCGGGCAAAGTGATATTGGATTTTTCCATATCAGTCCGGAGTCTGGAATTTGTGCCCGATATGGCGATAGGCTCGCCCCCTATCACATCTGCGACGGAACTAAACTCAGCGAAATGTGTGTCTTCTAGTTGACTAGGGTGCCTCTGACTACCCTTTCGGGGATCAAGCGTGAGCTTATGTATGTATTTCCCTTCTTCCCTTATGTATGTAGTTCCCTTCTTAGATAAATAATGCTCTGCTATAAGGGTTTTCATATATCTTACCCCTGATTGCGAATTGATTACGTATGTATAGTTGTCTCATCATATTTTGTGATTCATGATTGCATCAGTTAAGTAGCCTATAATATTAGGTATCTATATAACAAAGATCTTCATAACCAGACTTCAAAAAAGAACAGGGAGTTATTATTTCAGTGGTCACATATTACATCATTATTGCTCGTAATGTGTACACGTCCAATTACTATCAATAGGCAATAAAAATACTCTACCATATAAAAGGATGAATATTTTTTCTCCACCAGGTACAAACCATTCCAATTCCGCGGATTCAGCAATGTTGCCAGTGCATCCGCTTCAGTATCCAACCCTGGACGGTACGACCCCGGCCGTTACGAGCCTGGTCGCTACGTAGCCGGTCGTTACGACAACTCTGGTCGCTACAACCCCGGTCGTGATGACTCTGGTCGCTACGTCCCCGACAACTCTGGCGCATACAAGTGAGTGATAAATTTTAACAATGTAAATATCATAAAATTGCAAATTTAGCTGTGACATTGACATTAATAGTACTACGAGGCACGAGTATTGTATAACATTATTGTCAGATAATACTAATAAACATTACTGCATAAGACGATAAGTGGTAATAGATACTTTTAAAGTATTAGCGTAACTCATCAAGTATTCCTAAGCCACTATGACCCATGATGTCTCAATATTTAATTGAATTTTGTAACTTATAGGTCACTTGATGTTACTTATAATATATTACTACGCGTTTTAAACAGGGTTTGATCGCAAACTTTTATACTGCATCGTTCGTAAATATTAATGACATCGGTATAAATAACAAAATGATGCCGCCTACTTGATCAAGCGGCAGCATGTACCAGGAGGTCCAGATTTAAATTTTTTTGAATACGATTTTCCCTGGCCTGGATCCCTCAGAAGGGGATGACGTCAGGCGGGTAACTAAGCTGAATACTTGCTATAATGTGCCAGAAAAAGTGTTTTAAGCCTAAGCCACATCGGAATGGGATAAGAGGAAAATCAAAATTCCAAAATTATGTTTAAACAGACACAATGTTATATTATTTCTATGATAACTACAGTGATGAGTACGGGTGCGAATTAAAAATAGCTATGGCTGAGAAAGTAAATATAGTCGGCTAATAATTCGTAGCCGTTTTCAAAAAGAGAAGGATCTCAATTTATCGGTAATTTTATTTATGTTACGCGATATCTCCGAAATATGGACCGATTTTCAAGATGATTTCAGTGTTAAATAGAGCTTACTCGAAAATGTGATGGGGTATTGAAGTAGGTTTTAAGTTTTTAAACTTTTGATTATGAAATAAGTTTTCAATATTACTTAGCCTTCGCCGCTTTTTTGATCTAGTGGCAGCGTATATGTGTTGTGGACCGGGAGGTTCTGGGTTCAAATCCCAGATCGGTCGAAGCGATTGTTCTAATTCGATTTGCTCGGGACTGAATCCCCTAGAAGAGTTTGATGTCAGGCAGGCAGCCAGTCTTAAAAATTAAGCCAATCCATTTCTACAACAAGATGAAAAGTTGTGTTGTGCCGACCCTACTTTAACTAGGATAAGGGCAGGCAGAAAGAAAAGTTATATTATTTGTCTCATTACAACATTAATGTGACGACTGTTTACAGCGGAGACCGTGGTGACCGGGGTGCGGCGGGCGGTTTCTACACCGGCTCCAGTGACGCTGGCGGTGCTGGCGGTGCGGGCGGTCCCGGCGACGGCTACACCGGCTCCGCTGACAACTCCGGAAAGTACAAGCCCGACAACAGTGGTGCTTTCGAGTTAGTATTCTATATTTATTAGTATTATTGATTTTTATTAGCTTACAAAGGAAGACCAGCAGACGGCCGCGTAATATTAAATAGCTGGCATTGACAATGTCAGGAAATACTGTTGCGTATAGTCAAAAGGAAAGAAATAGGGACTGACCAGGAGGTGTCAATCTTACAAAATCAAATGTATAGAAAGATGCCAATTCAAACTGTCGTGGTAATAACTCGACCGCGACGACCCATTCGTACTGTAAGCAAAATCGTCTAAAGATTTCTTATACCATTTATTGATTGCAGCTACATGTCCTGGCTGACTGATCCATTATCGTCAGACTAGTTAACTAACGTTGTAAATTTTTTGTGGTTTTTGTGGTTCCACTGGGCTAAAAATTGCCAACGTAAGCAGTTTAAGTATTTAAAACAGGAATCCAACATACAATTTTATAGCGCATCTTAAACATATTTGTTTGTTTGGTATATAAGAAATTTGAGATCTGACTATTATGAACGCGTTTTCCAGCGGTGACCGTGGCTCTGCCGGCGGTGCCTACACTCCCGATGTGAGCAGCGGATCCGGCGGTGACTCCGGCGTCCAGGTCGTGTCTACAGCTGCCCCCGCCACTGTTGCTCCTACTACCGCTGTCCCTGTTACCACCTACTTCACCACCTTCGCTCCCACCACTAGCGCGCCTTTCGTTGCCCCCGTTTCTCGTGTCCCCGTCCCTGTCGTCAAAGTGCCCGTCAACAACGACTACTACTACAAGTACGGTATCATCCGTTACGACAACGACGTCCTTCCTGACGGTTACCACTACTTGTACGAAACTGAGAACAAGATTCTCGCTGAAGAAGCCGGCAAAGTTGAGAGAATCGACAACGAGAACGATGGCATCAGAGTGAAGGGATTCTACGAATACGTCGGACCTGACGGTGTCACTTACAGAGTAGACTACACCGCCGATGAAAATGGTTTCATCCCCTCGGGAGCTCACATTCCCCAGTAAAAGGGCCGTGTATAGGATGGTAAACTGTTTAATTAAATGTCATTGATGCTAGAACTGTACCTTAATATGTAAATAAGATAAATAAATAGTTTGTTCCTGATGTATCTTGTTTCTCATTATGAGGCCGTGTGCCTGTGTATTAGCTTATTAAACTTTACAAGAAGATATGCGCAAACTACTGATGAACCAGTTGACATACTGTTTCAAGATCATTAGGTAGATAATGAGATAATTAATAATTAATTTATGGTAAAACAACTAACAACTAAGCCGTTCTGAGGATTTAACGTCTTTGAATTATGGACATACGACACTGTATAACTAATGATCGTGTCTAAATGAATTATACATAGCTATGCGTGAAGTCAGTGATTAAAATTATAATACATCGGTGTTATTTTAGTATTATAATATTTATCGCATAATTAGAATTACGCGATATTCCTATCCATCCATAAATATAAAACGTGTTTTTTCGTAGATGTCATTTATTACCTAAACATTCTATTTGCACGACGATTATAACAATAATTAATTATTATTGTTCTATCACATTTTGTTTGTCATACATACATAGACTCAAACTCTTACAGGTCTGTGCTCACACCTGTATCCCCGAAGGCGTAGGCAGAGGCGAACTAGAGAACTACTACCCACGATTTTCCGAGCTCATTTCCATCCCAAATATGATAGAGGGGGAGCCTATCGCTATATTGGACACAAATTTCAGATTCCGGCCTAATACTGAATATAAAACTCAATATGACTTTGCCTAATCCAGGGTCGAACCCAAAACCTCATGGCCATAGTCGTACTTGGCACGTAATACCACAACGCCACCGAGGCAGTCGTTTTATTAGTCGTAGTTTATTTTGAGTGTGAATTATTGTAGAACCAGTATAAAAATAGAGATATTAGTGACAATGCACGTGGTAAGATAGATACAATATTTTGGCGCTATTGATATTTAAATAAAACTTTAATTTGTAAAAAATGCAAAGCGATGCTAATTCTATGAGGACAAGTTCTTCTTCGTCATGTCTTGTTGGCATATTACACAATTGCCAATGCAATGAATTATTGCTCTGCTAGGAACCAACATCGAAATACAAAATCAAATAATGAATATATCAGCGATAGTTAATAGGTAACGTAGTTTATAAGTATAATAATGGTAATTTAAACAATTTATGTACATAAACCTTGGGTGTTCTATTTGGCTAGTGCGCCTCTGCCTACCCCTTCGGGGATACAGGCGTGAGCTTATATATTTATATTTATAAACCTTGGGTTCGAATCCCAGGTCCGGAAACACGGATATTCTAATATTATTGGCACAGGACTGGATCCCGCAGAGAAAATTGACGTCAGGAGAGTAATATCGTTGTTTATAACGTACATATGGTTTCAATTATTAATTAAAGTTCAACAAAAACTTCAAAATTGCAGTAAAAATTCAGTACATAAAAATTATATCTTAGGTACATAAATCTATTGTATTTAAAATTCAACATGAAATTTTAACCATGTTCGTAGTTTACGACTTATCCCGATTTCCGCTTCCAGTACCCTCTACGTGTAAGGTAAAAAATGTGTAATGCTTTTATTTAAATGAGTTCGAAATTCAGCCGGTTTGTATCGCAATATGGTCACAGGTGCGTCAATAACATAACATTTTTAAAAAACACGACAAAAATATGGTCCGTCACCACAAATTTTAATATTTATGTGCATGCGTGGGCGATTTTATCTAAATATTTTTACTACTTAAATATATGAATAATTCAATTAGTCAAAAATATCCGATATCTTCTAGGTCTAGTCTTCTAGGTCATTTTAAATAAAATTATAAACTATTATGGACTTTAACCCGTTGGAGGCGGCATATAGAGGTATATATGTTATATAAGCATATGGGCCACCGGAGGCCGAGCCACCCGTGACTATTTAAAATCTGAGATAATTTTAAATAGTTCATTCTCCATTTTTTACTATTGGTGGCAATGACGGCACTAGGCCAAAGTTGAACGATGGCGATATTAGCTATCTGAGGCTTTTTGATTTTTCCGGCAAAATATATTCGCAATTTTATCCGATGAGGCCCCCTTCCAATCGACGCAGGGTGTAGGTCTTAGGCCAACGTCGCCGACGCCTAACGCCGCCACTGATTGATGGTGGCTACCCACTACTGTTACTAATTCTTGAAGTAATATGTGAATCTCGAAACTCATAATTTGGCCTAAGTTTGAATAATCTTACTCGCCTGTCGCTAAATTAGTAGCAATATCTTTTGACTACGACTAGCGTACCAATAATTTTGTACTTTATCGTTTACGTTCAAACTTTAAACCGTGTTAACTTCGGACATCCCTTTTTAAGGACTTCTGACGTCGTAAGCAAAGTAATAAAGGAAACAATATATAGGATACATAATTATTTTTAACAGTTGGAATATTATTTAATATTTCCATGTCAGATGTATCATAGATATGACGATAAAAAATATTTACCAAATAAAATGGATGACCTAATTCAGCTGACCGGGTGATAAGCATCCTGACAATCGTGAGAGGGCTCAGCTTCCGCAGAAAGTCGTTAATGGCAGTGACGTGGCCAACTACCCGTGCTATCGTTTATTTCGGGGTACACCTATTATGAAAGAACTAAAGCTAATCATTTCCCAATAATTTCGGTTTGAGTTAGTTGCTGACTGCCTCGATGGCGCAGTTGTATTTCGGTACGACTTCCGTCCTGAGGTCTCAGGTTCGATCCGCGGGTCGGGCAAAGTGATATTGGATTTTTTAATATCAGCTAGGAGTCTGAAATTTGTGCCTGATATGGGGACAGGCTCGCCCCTAATCACATCTAGGATGGAACTAAGCGCGGCGAAAAGTAGGTGTTCTAGCTCGCTAGTGCGCCTCAGCCTACCCCTTCGGAGATACAGGCGTAAACTTATGTTATGTTATGAGTTAGTTGCTGAAGCTTCAATCAGTTGAACTAAACCTGATATCTTGATATAGTATGCAATAGATATAATAATAGTGCCATGTACATACATGTAAATGACGCCAATAGACTTCAAATTTAATGTGACGCCTGTGGAATAAAATATAAAAGTTTACGAAGCTCCGCTACGACATTGACTTTACAAATACCGTAGGAGTGCTGATTATGAACATCACGTTAGTTCCCATTGACAGTTATGACGATAATAAATATACATAGCAGTAATTGACAATTTTAAAACATTATTGCATGGTGTAAATCACAATAAAACAGGGTATTAATATAAGTACATTATGTGTTATAACTTAATCAAGATAGATTAAAATCTGCGAACGGAACATTCAAAGTTTTTCATCACGGCGTGATTCATGTCCATGGTTCTAATTCCTATTATATAAAAAGAATGTTACTTTTTTTAATACATATTTTAGGCATCTACCTATTTATTTCTTGGCCTATTTTGTTTGAAATGAAGCTACATTAGTGCTATATAGCGTCTAGTGCCATTTAACCTGTTGGTATTTCTATTTCAAGATCATAAAATCTGCGCTCATCATGAATTATTAATGTTAAGGTAGCCAAGTCGTTCCGGTAATTTTAAATGTGTAAATAAAATGCTGTGTGACTAATTTAATATAACGCATTTAATGCACATGAGTAATAATTAATTAATTTTATTTTTATCTATAACGTAAAATTACAAAAATTAAAATACTACCTACATTTACAGCGTAGGTATTTCATTTACAATGGATACCTACGTTGTAAATGTAGGTAGTATTTTCATTTTTGTAATTTTACGTTATAGATAAAAATAAAATTAATTATACGTAGGTATCCATTGTAAATGAAATACCTACGTTGTAAGTGTAGGTAGTATTTTCATTTTTGTAATTTTACGTTATAGATAAAAATAAAATTAATTAATTATTACTCTTGTGCATTAAATGCGCTATATTAAATTAGTCATACAGCATTGTATTTACGCATTTCATACAGCATTATAAATCTATGTAATAAAACAGTGAGAAATATATTAAGGACCACAGATTGGACACATTAGTTTGTAAACACCAAGCAAAGATTATATAATATTTAAAATGATGAAAAGCGGAATTTCCAGTTTAGAATGAATAACAATTGAAACGAATTAGCAGCATTCCACAAAGTTATATTGAAAGATAAAATTAGATAAATGGTATTAAAATAAGTATTTAAATTATGTCGTTGCTACGCAGCTACTTAAGGAATCAAATGTCAAGTGATTTATCTTTAGACGAATCTAATAGGGGAATTACAAAATATATATCTTCCGTCCTGTTAATTGTGGGAGAGTTGTGATGAAACCGACCAACCATTAAGACTTTTTGGTTGCGTCAGATTATATTATTATTCTAATCCGAACTTTAATATTATTGGCGAATGTAACTCTATCTATTTCTTCGTTTCTACGGCTATACTCTAGAACAGAGTTTAATGAAACTTAACGAGAAAAAAACTTGAATTTTTAGAAAGGATCTTTA
The DNA here is from genome assembly GCA_036417725.1 of Clanis bilineata. Classification (NCBI taxonomy): domain Eukaryota; kingdom Metazoa; phylum Arthropoda; class Insecta; order Lepidoptera; family Sphingidae; genus Clanis; species Clanis bilineata. The sequence continues at coordinate 9,476,874 of CM071158.1, forward strand.
TTTTTTTGTTTAAAGAAACTTGCCGTGAACTTAAAATAGGAAATGATTTTATGCTTTTCTTTCAATCTACCCTTATCCTACAATGTGGAGTGGGCGCAACACATTGTTTTCTAGCATGTTGTAGAAAGGATTCGGCTTAGTTTTTACGACCAATCGTCTGTCTGACGTCATCTCCTTTTACAGGTTTCAGTTCGGATAAGGAATTATTTTATACAAAATGCATAATTTCTGCGGGTTTAATCCGTCGGAGGCGGCACATATATATGTTACATAAGCGTATGGGCCACCGGAGGCAGAGCCGCCCGTGACTATTTAAAAAATATACGTTTCCTAGAATATGCAAGTGGCCGGAGCCATTAGGAAATTTTTAATTATACAACGTGTAACAAAATTAACGCACACCCTCAGACACCCCAACTGAAACATAAAAATACAATAATAATTCACAGACTGAAGTGATCCTGTGATACACTTAAGTTTTGTTTACCAAAGAAAATAGTTTTTAATTTGCGCTCGAGTATTATGGTCATATTACAAACCGTACTTGCGCGGAGCACGCACATGCACGCAGACTCTCGATTATCCTTATTGCCTGGGAATACATTTCAATTTCGTTTGTTGGCACGCTTTATCAAAGGGTCACTATTAATTACTAGGTTGAATTTTAGTAAAAAAAAACCTATTAAAGAAATACTGAAATCGATTCGAAGGCCTATTCTGCACAAACTACTATGAGGGTGTGCATTAATTATGTTACACGTTGTATATTTGTCGGGACTAAATAATGTAGGTACAACCAAAACTACTGACTACAGAAAGCTGATATTTCGAACATTTTGTAAAAATAAAAATTGAAGTTATTAGTTTTGTGGAGTATTATATGGAGTATTCGCCTCCTTGGTCTAGTGGCAGCATGTATGGGCTGTGGACCGGGAGGTCCTGGGTTCGATTCCCAGGTCGGGCAAAGCAAATTTTCTAATTTAATTTGCCCGGGACTGGATCCCTCATAAGGGGTTGACGTCAGGCAGGCGGCCGGTCGTAAAAACTAAGCCAAATCCTCTTTGCAACATTCTTGAAAAAGTGTGTTGCGACGACCCCACATTAAGGTGGGATAAGGGCAGGTAGAAAGAAAGAGTTTTGTGGAGTATTATCATTATAGGGAGGGCTTTACCATTACTCGCCACGCTTGACAGGCGGGTTGGCGAGAGCAGGTCGTAGCTTCTTGCGCTGATGATGCTGCTGCCCAGAATCATCCTGTGATAGTAAGCTACGCCATCACGCTGCGATGGCTATCCTGCCATCGATTGGTCGCCAAAGACTCGTCCGTTAGCCAGCAGAGTGTGAGGTGAAGTTGGTTTGGCTTCCGGAAGTTGGTGGTTAGACCCCTTAGCACCCCCGACAACCGGCGAACGCAGCGTTGGATGTCCACGTAAAAGGTGGATAGACAACCTGATAAAGGTCGCAAAAAGTCGCTGGATGCTAAGAAGGGGGATGAAAGTTTATATCCAGAAAATAGATGGAGAGAAAATTTAAAAAACAGGACAGACTCTAACGCGGGCAAAGCCGTGAGGAAAATCTAGTTGATTAATTATAATTCTTGTAGAGTGTCGCCAAAATGTCAGATACAAAAATTCCCTGCTTAATGATTGATAAACATCATTCCGCTTAGTAGGTAATAACGTATTTTTCTAGATCGCATTTTTATTATCCTATGTTATTTTATTGTTTACACTTTACAACACTTTAAAAACTCCTCTATGATTATAAGTAATTCATCTTAACGCAGCTGATTGAAAGCCTCCCTAGGCGCACTGGAGTAACCGGCTGCAATGCGAGACGTTACGGGTTCAAATCTCTGCATTAAGACAAATGTTTGTACGGCTCACGAATAATTGTTTCGAGTCTGGGTGTTGTGTTGTGAGACCGAAAGTCTCTCCTAGGGTGTCATTTAGGGTGTAAAAAATTTTTTATAAAAGATAGCATATTTGTGTCTAAAATAATATTTTTTGTATATTGTATAAAATATATATATCGATTTTTAAAAGTTTGAGATATTTAAATTTTTAATGTAGTTGCAATACATAACTAATACAATAAGGAGGCTGTTGCAAATGTCGTAGACCAATGTTCTATTCCAAAATTGTTATCAGAAACAATTGAAATATCCACATGGATTGTTATACGTTATAAAAATATCCAAGTACGCGTCTGACTATGCACAGTAAGGGATTCCGTAATTTAGGAATGGATGCTACTATAATGTTATTTTTTCAAAACCTACTCAACGTGTTGATGAAACCAACTTGCGTTCAAAGTTCGCCCTTTATTCACTGAAATAAAAAAAATATACAGTATGTTTCATAAAGTTGGTATCCATAATAACTTCACTTAAAGGGACAATGGCTACCAATCTAGCGGTAAAGTTTAAAATTTCGTAAGGCTCATAGTTTTGGAATAATGGAAACTTGAATTTGTGATGAAAAACTTTTTGCTGTCTCACTGGGTCAGCTGCAGTACATTTACAAACTACCTATGGGGTAATTAATTATTTTTAGCAGACACAAAGCCATTATTTTGCTATTTGCGACGATTTACAGGTCACATTCTGATTTTAAAAATCCCATGGTTAATATTGATTAAAAAAATTAAATTAAATTTTTATTTTTTAACTGTACTATTGCACTTTAAATCGTTCTCCCTGTATATGGAATTGTTATAGGTACCAACTTTATGAAACACCCAGTATATACATAAATAGGTATACTTTTTAAAGACCTAATAATAGATGCTCTTAACATCTCTACGATAAAAAATTACACTACTATCTATTACATGTACAGAGAGTCGCCTAAAAGAAAATTGTTTTCCCCATTTTACTTCATCTTCTATGTAGTGGTCTTCATCCAAATATCATCTATGTAAACCCAACAGTTCTCAAGTAAAAGTATTAAGTAAAATATACGGACAGACATTACGAAACTCAGGATTTCATTTTTATTGCCAATTAGCTACAGAATCCTAAAAAGTGGATGTCATTGAATCTCCCTATGCTTCTTTTAGAATCCTTGTTCATGACCTTTTCAAAATAAAATGCTTTAATATGATGTAGGTACAACTAATAAATATTACCACATTCATTTAAAGGTGCGTTAGTTTCCAAAGGCCAATCTGAGAACTGTCAACATTTTTAAATATATCAATATGGTCATACAAAAAGAGTAAAAGGAAGTACAATTATTGTAAATCACAATTCCGCTAACGCGATTCTTAGCAGAGCGTTCTCGACCGCGATTTTCTTAGGAAATATGTTTAAAGTCATGGCTGACGCATTAAAATGGAATCACTTTAGTAACAGGCACGCCTTTGTAATTTGAATTTGCTTATGCATATAAAATATTACATGCGTGCGTTATGCAATCCAGACAATTCATTTTTGAAGTCGGTTTTCAGTTTATGTTTAACTTTAATTATTATTTATCTATTTTTAGTGTAACATTGTAAGAATTATACACCAACTCCTAATAGTTAAGGAGTTATCTTTTCCATCATCAGCTCAGCAACATGAGATGATGAGTACCAGACGCAAATACCTGAATAGTTTTAGGAAATATATGAAACACACTATGGGTCCCTATAAAATTTAAGGGTTGCCCTCGATTTTTCTAGGATTCCATCATCAGATCCTGACTCGGTGCCAATGGGACCACCGGTCGGCGTCAGGATTACTTTTATGCAAAAATATGACGGGATCATTATGTATCTAGGTATTTCTTAACGCAGTTGATTAATTTTGAGCGGTCTCATTAATAATTTTATGAATAAATATGGAATATATCATAGCTTAACAAAGAAGCGGTGATTTGACAGTTTTGTGTGTAAAATACCGTAAAATTAAGATCAAAAATAGCACATATTATATTCTCGAGGGTTTTTTATTTAATGTCAATGTCTTTTTCGTAATAAAAAAGTTGCAAAATATAATACTAGTATATAGAGACCGATGACGTTTAAGATATGTAGTAACCCCATCAATGTATTATACCCTAGATGCACAGTTCTTTGCAAATATCCTCCTAAAAAGTGGTCTCAGAAATAAATCAAAGAAAACGATCACAAGTTGTAATTAAATCAACACAAATATAACCCTAAGCACGTGTTATAAAGTAGGTTTTTAAACGAAATGAGCAAGCGTTCTTTAATGTGAATTTTGAAATTTAGAATTCTATCGACATCCGACTGTAGGCAAAACGAGTGCTTAAGCACTTCTTTGCTGTCCCATTTTCCGAGTGTCAACTGTGCATCTAGGTAAATAATATATCGATGAGTAACCCGTATCACTTTGACTTCTGTAGTAGTTATTACGCATAATAAGGGTCATGCTTATCAAAAAGGAAAATTAATTTTGTATGAAATGATGTGATCGTCGCTTATTAAAAAGAATAGCGAAATCTGCCGTTTTTGGGGAGACAATGTTTGTATCATTATGAAAGCACACGTCAATAAATTTTTAACACATATCAGTTTTACGTACAACACTTCTTACTTCTCTACGCTTTTATGGCAAATATAATACCCACGCTGGATCATATGACTATAGAGGTAATATTATACTTAGCACAACTTTACGCGTGTATGTTTTAAATATGACTGAGTGACTTATGACCACGAGGTCACATTTTTAGGATCACAATTCGTGCTGTTATCCCGTCTATGTTGAATGTCTTTGTATTGTCCTATTTTATAACAAAATATTTGTGATTTTTTAATAATCGGATATTGATGTCTTAAAAATATCATTTTGTGATCCATCAATATCCCGTCAATATTTAATGAGGAATATAATTATTGGCATTATTAAAAATTGAAATTAAACTATTTTTTACAGATTCTATCACGATTTGGTTTTAATTTTTATTCCCGACGTTTTGAAGGCTTTGCAGTCTTCGTGGTCACCGGTTGGACTGACCAAACCAAATCGTAATAGAATCCGTAAAAAATAGTTTCATTTCAATGTATAGCATTCGCGTAAACTTAAGAAATTATTAAAAATATTAGAAGGTAAAAATAAGTCACTATTTATTGATATGTAATAATATGAGGTGTAAGATGATAAATATCGACCTCAATCGCAAATATAGTAACGCAATATTTATGGACTATGTAACCCTTCGATAAAATATACTCATGTTACGTATAACCTTTGTCATAAACTGTCACAAACGAATAAATCCTTCGAACTGAAATGAAGCAATGATTTCTTTTCGTTTTATTACATAGAGATAAAACTCTTTTTAATCGAATCAAGTAAATTACTTTATTTCAGCGTCGATATGTATGATCCTTAGACAAAAGAAGATAGAGGATAGGGCATAACTACGCAAAAATGAAGCATTCATAATATACGGAACGAAACCAAAATGGCGACTTGGCGAAAGAAAGATCCCATTAATATAACAGTTAGGCATCTTCATATTCCGAAATTAGTATTATTGTAAATAAAACACCGTATTTACAATAAAATTGATAAGTATTTATACGTTATTTAATTTTTAGGACACGATGACAACTTACATGTAAATGGATCGCGTAACTAAAATGGCGGAACCGGCTTCATGGTAAACACGTATTATTCGTAGTTATGCCGAGTCCCCTCTTATTTTTTCTTTAGTCATTGGTATGGTTACGCAAAGGCAATTTTTAGTTTATGGATTAATATAACGAGTAAATTATTTTTGTACTGTCTATATGTAACAAGTTCTTATAGATTGTATACTTATACAATCTATAAGAACTAAAAGAAATTCGTATTCAACTAAAACAGTAGATATTTTTTTAAAGTTCAGAATGCGCCAGAATTACCATCCTTATGGTAAACGGTTACCACCGCCTATGTTTCTTTCTACCTGTCTCCATACCATCCCAATGTGGGGTCGACGTAACAGACTTTTTCAAGCATGTTGCAAAATATATTTAGCTTAGTTTTTATGACCGGCACCCTGCCTGACGTCAACCCCCTCTGAGAGATTCAGTCCCGGGCAAATTACATTAGAAAATTTGCTTTGCCCGACCTGGGAATCGAATCCAGGACCTCCCAGTCCACAACCCATATATGCTACTACTAGACCAAGGAGGCCCATGTACATGCAAATACCAGGGTACAGAGAAGCCTTCCGTAAATACTATATTTACTACAGCTTTTGTACATTTATCTTTCTTTCTGCCTGGCGTTATCCCGGCCTTCTGCCAGGGTCCGCCTTCCTACTTAAACGCTTTCACTTCGCCCGGTCTTGAGCATCCTCCCTAGTGAGGCCATTGGCTCTCATATCTTCCTCCAGAACGTCCAACCAGCGCTTTTTGGGCCGTCCACGGGTACGCAGCTCTGGTACGATCTGTGCCAGACACATGCGACCGACGTACTCCTGTGGTTTCCTCAAAACGTGGCCATACCATCTCAAGCGACATTCCTGCAGTTTATCTGCCACGTCGCGGACGCCAAGACTGCCGCGGATGTGCACATTACGAATACGATCCAGTCGTCTAACATTGCACATCCACCGCAGCATCTTCATTTCCGCGACGTGGATTTGCCTAACATGACGCTTAAGGGCAGGCCATGTCTCACATCCATACAGAAGTACAGGCTGAATGATGATTTTGTATATGAGACCTTTGAGTCTCATCGGCATCTTCCGGTCACAAGTGACGCCCGTGACCTGTACTTTTATGTTCTTTTGTACATTTTCTCCTAAAATGTTTTATTAAAAGTTTAGTTTAATGAATGATTATTTTACTATTATCTTTATTTTTATAGCACGCATATATTTGTGTTAGCATAGGTTTGTCAAAAACTAACATCGCTATTCAGTTGCCAACTATTATTATCACCTTGTGTTTAAGTTATTCGGTAATAAAATTAGCTTAATATGTTTTATTTTTATTCGAGGTCTTGTTTTAATATCTAATTTTTGTTGTATTTCATTATAAATACCCATTATTAAATATTTTATCCACATTATACTTCTTAATACTATATCCTCATTTTTGTGTATGATGTTCCAAATGTACATTTTTCTTATTAATTTCCCTTGATATTTGTAGAATATTTCATATTATCAGATTTTTATCATGCAAATGTGATACTGGTTGTTTTCGAAGCTCTCTTATTAAATCAGTTACACAAATACAAACGACGATCAAAAGTTAAAAGTGTAATAAAGATTAACCAATACTATGGACCATTATACCTATATTTGAATTTTAAGTCCCATTCTGTCAATGTGGTTTGAGGTCATTTGCCACACCTTATTGCCTCATATAAAAATACGACCAAATTATTTCAATTTCCACTATAGCGGTTTGTTAAGCACAGTATACGAGAAGACCACGCACGTAAAGAAAAATAGGACACCATCTCGCCTATAGTTAAATGGACGCCACAGAGAAGCCATGCACACAAAGGCGCTTGTACAAAAGTGCCTGACGCACTATGTGATCACGCCATTATGTGTCGATAGATCGAATAGACCGAAAAGCCTACTTCACTTTATATATTCTTAGCGCTCCGTCCATCTTTTTTTACGTCCGTGAAGAAGATTTTCTTTAATTTTCATTATGTTTCCTAGAACCGGTGACCACTCCGAATACGGACGTGCGGTAGTTTTATAAAATGAGCCTAATCTATACAATCTTTATACTTATGTGGTAGTTATTTATGTTCATTAATAATTCAAAATATGATAGATAATTGATAAACAAATGTAAAATATGTATTGTGAGGAATAAAAAGAGCTATTAAGTGGTAAATGTCCCTCTGCGGATATAAATGTCACAATTTAATAAATCACGAAGACAAAGGTCAACGGTTGAAATTGTCAGCTATCCAATCTAATTAGTCAACTTTTGCGATCTCAAACATGTAGGTATATAATAAATGTAGATAAAAATTAAAAAAAAATCCAATCCAAATCCAATCCAGAGGAGGCTGACATATTAAAGCAGACTGTCGGTCGTAAAATAAAGTCGTAATTTTTCTGCAACGAAATAAATTATGCAAGAGCATGTCTGACTACGGTAAAGGGTGCCGGAGTAGGAATGAGTGTCAGTAAAATCGTATTCCATCAGATACTAGAGGTACATACATACATAAGCTCACGCCTGTATCCACGAAGGGATAGGCAGAGGCGCACTAGCAAACTAGAATAACATCCTCTACCCTCAGTAACTACTCAAAACATTTTGTTAAAACTATTTTCGTTTAAAGTTAAGGACTCTTTAAGCTCTATTTGAGTATTATCTCTTGGTATTTAAGATTTTTACAGTCCATATTTTAAAAGTCAGGGGTTAAAATGTTTATGAGTTTAGAAGGGAATATATCGGTTATTATTGACTAAAATAAAAATAAATTGTGGACATGGCTATATTTTTAAAGACTTATTTATAGACACCCATAGTCGCATCCTTGGTCCAGTGGTACTAGAGGTCCTGGGTTCGATTCCCAGGCCTGGTAGGTACAACAATTTTTCTAAATTGATTTGCCTGGGACTGGAACCAGCAGAGAGTTTACGAATTTTTTCCAAATAATTTCTGCCACATGCTGGAAAAACTGGTTGTCCCATTAAGGTGGGATAAGGGCAGGTAGAAAGAATAGTTTATATGCTAATTTTATCCAGGAAAAATGTATCGTTTCCCTAGGGATAGATTTGTTAATAAAGCATGCAAACGAAATTGTGGGTAATAGCTAGTATTCACACATACATACACACACACACACACATAAGCTCATGCCTGCATCCCCGAAGGGGTAGGCAGAGGTGCACTAGCGAACTAGAACACCCACATTTCGCCGAGCTTAGTTCCGTCCCAGAAGTGATAGGGGGCGAGCCTATCACCATATCGGACACAATTCCGGACTCCGGGCTGATATGGAAAAATCCAATATCACTTTGCCCGACCCGGTGATTGAACCCGAGGCCTCAGGACGATAGTCGTACCGCGCATGCAATATCACTTCGTCACCGAGACAGTCAGCTAGTATTCTTAATAACGAAAATAATGCATTTTTTTACATTTGGAAGTCGCTCCTGTGGCACAACAATATCATAATAATAAATTTAACAAGGGTTAAAGAAGTTAATGGTTCAATAGCGAGTTCGGCAGATTCAAATCAGAATAATATTGTTTGATTTTATAATTTGTTAGACAGGTGTCACGTGGTCATATTACTATGATCAACGAGATTTACTACTATATTTTATGAATCGTGCATATTGTTTTGATTAATAGCGGTGATACATGAAGCGATGATAGATATATGACAGTATGTGTATTAATTTATAATCCTTACTATCCTTACTAAATAATAAAAGTGAAAGTAACTCTGTCTGTCTGTCTGTCTGTCTGTGGCGTTTTCACGTCTAAGCCGCTGAACCGATTTTGATGAAATTTGGTATGTGGGTACTTTTAACCCCAAGGACGGACATAGGGTACTTTATTTTTTTTAAATCAACCCCTAAAGGGATGAAATAGGGGATGAAAGTTTGTATGGGAATTTTGGAACCGCTTAATGGATTTTGATGAAATTTGGTATAGGAGGATACATTTGACCCTAGGGATTCAAATGGGGTACTTCATTTTTTTTTATCAACCCCTAAAGGGACGTAATAAGAGTTAAAAATTTGTATGGGGATTTTAGGTCCACTTAATGGATTTTTATGAAATTTGGTATGGGACAGTGGATACCTTTGAGTTTAAGGATACAAATGGGCCACTTTTTTAAAATCAACCCCTAATGGGATGAAATAGGGGATGAAAGTTTTAATGGGAATCCAGGAACCGCTGGACGGATTTTTAAGAAAGTTGGTATGAGGATAGTTTTAGCCCTAAGGACAGAAATGGGGTGCCATATATTTTTATCTTACAAAGGGATGAAATAGGGGTTGAAAATTTGTTTCTTTGTTTTTGGGCCGATTGACTTCAAAATCGATATCTGGGTCGCCCCGTGGTTCCAAACGACAGAACCGCTGTCAGACCTGTCAAAAGTGGCCGCCATTTTGTTTTTGGGCCGATTGACTTCAAAATCGTTATCTGGGTCGCCCCGTGGTTCCGAACGACAGAACCGCTGTCAGACCTGTCAAAAGTGGCCACCATTTTGGTTTTCTTTGTTTTTGGGCCGATTGACTTCAAAATCGATATCTGGGTCGCCCCGTGGTTCAAAACGACAGAACCGCTGTCAGACCTGTCAAAAGTGGCCGCCATTTTGTTTTTCTTTGTTTTTGGGCCGATTGACTTCGAAATCGATATACGAGTCGCCCCGTGGTTCCGAATGGCAGAACCGCTGTCAGACGTGTCAAAAGTGGCCGCCATTTTGTTTTTCTTTGTTTTTGGGACGATTGACTTAAAAATCGATATCTGGGTCGCGCCGTGGTTCCGAACGACAGAACCGCTGTCAGACCTGTCAAAAGTGGCCGCCATTTTGTTTTTCTTTGTTTTTGGGCCGATTGACTTCAAAATCGATATCCGAGTCTCCCCGTGGTTCCGAACGACAGAACCGCTGTCAGACTTGTCAAGAGGGGCCGCCATTTTGTTTTTCTTTGTTTTTGGGCTGATTGACTTGATGTCTGGGTCGCCCCGTGGTTCAAACGACAGATTCGCTGTCAGACCTGTCAAAAGTGGCCGCCTTATTGACTTTGTTTTTGGGCCGATTGACTTCAAAATCGATATCTGGCTCGACCATTAGACTAAAACGAGAGGGCGGATCGACAAATCAAAAGTTTTTTCCGTTGGCCCTACAAAATACGCGTGCGGAGCCGCGGGCAAAAGCTAGTGATTTCTATAAAACAGTAGCCATGGACTGGAATGTGTTTTACTATATTATTTAACATTGGCATAAAAATACTTTTAAAGAATTATAATTAATATTTTGATATATCTTTGGATTTCTTTTGATACAGGGTTGACGTAGGGTTGACGTCAGACAGGCGACCAGTCGTAAAAACTAAGCCAAATCCTATCTGCAGCATGATTGAAAAAGTGTGTTGCGCCCACATCACCTTAAGGGATAAGGACAGCTAGAAAAAAAATCACATATCTTTGGATATCAAAATTATATACTTAGCAATATTTTATACTTTAGACTTCAGTAAACCCGAGTTGCCCAACATGGGATATTAACCCTGGACTTTCAGATCACAACTCTTATTATACGCTGTTACTAGATCAAGAAGATGACATAGTTAGGTGGAGGAGGATCAATACTACTTTAATTTCATCCACCGACTTTCAAAAAGGAGAAGGTCCTCAATTCGTCTGTATTTTTTTTAAGTATGTTCCCCGATATCTCCGCCCACGATCGGATTTGAAGTCGGTCTGTTAAGTTTTAAACTTGTGATTATAGTACTTACTAGCTGTTGCTCGCGGCTTCGTTCACGTGGTGATATCCCACGGAAACTGTGCATTTTTTTCGGAATAAAAGTAGTCTATGTGTTATTCTGATGTATAATTTATATAACTGTAAAGTTTCATCAAAATCAATTTGGTAGTTTATGCGTGAAAGAGTAACAAACATACACGCACACTCCCAATTTTTGCCTCTATAATATTGGTCAGATTAAGCGAAGCAAATCCATAAAAACTATTTTAAGTTAGCTGTAGTGTTACGACAGCCTCCTGTGGTCTTCATTAAACTATATTATTTTATTTCTTTGTGTTACATGATACAACAAACGTATTCAAGCTGAGGGAATCAATTAATTCCGTACAAGGGATTTCGTTAAAATTAATAACATTAACCTCCTTTTGTGTCCGTTCTCGAATAACAAACACTTCGAAGTTCTGTTATTAATTATTTACGTACGTTTATTTCAAACCTCTCCCAGTATAGTGTTCATGTTTTTATAACATTAGTATCTATATTAATAAAATACGCTTTTTTCCAACGAATGTGAGGTTTCATAAGTATTTTAATAAACTTACCTCTGAGATGGCTTATAGAGATATGTCAGCTATCTATAGTGTTCGCTATTAGAATGGTATAAGAGCTATAAATGGTCTTGCCAGTCTATCCATGAATCTAATTTCTGATGATCTAGTTCGTTCCATCCTTCCTTTCATACGATTGAAAATATTCAATGTCATTTTTTTAAATACCGTCATAAAATGTATGCATGCAGTGCTTCCAAAGTTTTATGAATTAATTTCGAAGCACATTTTTTATCATTTAGATAGTGTGCTACAACTTCAACAATTTATTGTAGAAGCTAGAGATATGAAAGATGGACTTTATTCTTCCAGAAATAAAATCCCCGTAAGAAAGTTTAATCATCAATACATATACACAATAAGAATGTAAATTTCGCGTGTCTGTACATTGCTTAGATTAAAAAAAACTAATTGGGGGGGCTTAGAATTAGTAATACACATTTTTTAATTTTTTTTTATTTATTTGTCTGTGGCTTTGTTCACGTTCCAATGAAATTCACCAAAACAATTTTATGGAACTGGATAAGACATCGTAGGCCATATTACACTTAGCCTTTGTTTTATTCAAATCGGTTCATTATATCAAAAGATATAGATATTTTTATATTATGTGTGCAATTGTTGGGTGTTCTATAAAGCTTGTAAGTGATTTTCAAATTTATCAATAGATGGCGTTACCCTATTTTCTGAGTCACGTTGATTTATTTTACGATTCACCATTTAAAACGTTGAATGATCGGTGATCTTTTCACCTACCTCCTTCACAAAAAAATGAGGTTCTCAATACGGTACGTATCCATCCATATCCATATTAAATAATAAATGCGAAAGTAAATCTGACTGTTCGTCTGGCGTTTTCACAGCTAAAGTGATGAACTGATTTTGATGAAATTTCGTTGGATACCTTTAACCCCAAGGAGGGTCATCATTATCATCAGCCATAGGTCCACTGCTGGACATAGACCTTCATTTACTTTGTTTTTTTATCAACCTCTTCTTTCTTGCTACCTGCTTATCCCACCTTAATGTGGGATCGGCGCAACACACTTTTTCAAGCATCTTGCAGAAGGATTTGGTTTAATTTTCACGACCCGCTGCCTGCCTGACACCCCCCCCCCTCGCTTTGCCCGACCGAATCGAACCCAGGACCTCTCAGTCCGCAGCCCATCCATGCCGCCACTAGACCGAAGAGGCGATTTTTTTTTCAACCTGTAAAGGGATGAAATAAGGGATGAAAATTTAATGGATTTTGCTGAAAATTGTTATGAAGATACCTGCCCTGAGGACAGACATGCAGTGTGTTATTTCTGTATCCCAAAAAGGGATGAAATAAGGGTTGAAATTTTGTTCTTATCTTTTACCTGATTGACTTCAAAATCGATATCTGGGTCGCCCCGTAATTCCAAAGTACGAATCCGATGTCGAAATTAAAGAAAGTGGCTGCCATTTTGTTTTCCATCCGACTGACTTCAAAATAGATATCTGGGTCGCCTCGTAGTTACAAACCACGACTCCGGAAACAAATTAAAATTTATTTTTGACCCGATTGACTTCAAAATCGATTTCTGGATCGGCCCGTAGTTCCGAAACTACGAAACTACGAATCCGAAACGAAATTGAAAAAAATGACCGCCATATTGTTTTTCTTTGTTGTTTCGTCCCGTAGTTCCGAAGAACTTATCCGGAGTCAAAACAGACAAATTACGTGGCCACCGTTTGGTTTTTCTTTGTTTTATTATCTAATTTTTGCTTAATCATTGAAATATTTGGACTAAAACAACAGATCGGATCGAATAATCAAAAACCTTATATTCCTACAAAACACGCGTGCGAAGCCGCGGGTAAAACTTAGTGTAAAATTAAAACAAATAAAAAGCGCTTTTTCTTTGTATTGTTATAATGATTTATAAAATTAAACTTTAAAATCTTCTATTTATAATATTAACGATAATCCTATATAAATTCATCAAATATTCATTTAATTTATCGATATTCAAGAATTAGTTGCTATATGCGGTTCAAACCAACTTCTATTTTTTCTTCCAAGCTGACAATATGAGGTGAGAAACATCTCAAAATATTTTTTTTATTTCTGCATAAAATATTAAAAGACCCTGGGTGAGGCTAACTACTACATGTGGAACAAATATAAAATTATCGAATGAAATAGAATTATTTATAGATATATTGTTTTTTTATAAAAATATAGCTGTCCAATGAAACTAGGCGTACGATGTGCTTTGAAAAATGACTCGAACTAAGTCAAAGTTCGATTTAAAAAATCCGAATCCTCACTGAATTCATTTCTTTGACTAAGATCAAGTTCGCTCTATATATCTCAGCCTAAGTGCCCTCTCCTAGCCAGCTAAATGATTGTTTTTAGATAGGTGAGAAAAAAATGTAAAATAATATGAAGTTGAAAGGGAAACTATGTCAGTTAAGTAGGTTTCAAAAGTAAACACGATAAAGTCGACGAACGACGAAGTTGTACAATTTCTTACAAATTCCATTTAAAATTACTTGATATAGTTAAAGGTTGTCTAGAATGGGTAATAAAGAATTTAAAAAAGTGGCCGCCATTTTGTTTTTCTTTGTTTTTTACCCGATTGACTTCAAATTCAATATCTGGGTCACCTCGTAGTTACAAACCACGAATTCGGAAACTAAATTTAAAAAGTGGCCGCCTTCAAAATATATCTTCGAAATCTAATCAAAATCTAATCTAAAGCAAATCTTCAAATAATATTAAGTTTAAGTTTTAATTAAAATAAAAAGTCATGTGTTTTAATTTTTAATTTTTTTTAATTTGTTCCCACTTCGAGCAGAGCTAGTTCAAAACATATCCATCCATGTAGTATAAATAAGAGGTCCGTAAGTTTGAGAAGCTGTGCATCTTTGAATTAGCATTAAACAACACATTATAAAATATGAGATGAACCGGACTGACGGACATAACACAATTAGATAAAGAAAGGTATAAATAGGCCAGGTCTCGTGTAGACCACATTCAAGTAGTTAAGTTTGCTTGATGAGAACGGAAATGCGCGTCTTTTTGGTAAGTCGCATTATGTTGTTCAGTGCGCGCTGCTGTGCAGTGATCGGCAAAGCTAAATAATATTAAGTGTCAGTGTGAAGCTATTTTTAACGTGAACATAAATTAATAATATAGTGATTCGTTTTACAAATCTCTTTGTAATTTTTTGAACCAAGCGATGCACAAAATGTTTTAAGTTTTACACGTTTATTATTAATTTATACACTAAAATAGCAAAACATTTAATTATTTGCCACTTTCCTAACATTCCTCTATAAGAATTTTGAGTTATGAAAACAAGAAAATAGGTATGTTGTGACTATCATAAAAATAATTTGTTTGTTTCAGGCGCTATGTGTAGTAGGGGTGGCCCTTGCGGCCGAACCCGCACGGTAAGTAAATCGCATATTCCCTAATAATAAAGGTGACTAAACTGGTGTGTTTATTTATAGTTATTTCTCTAAAAATACTCAATTTTCTTCAAGTACAGTATATTAATTATAAAGTATGTCAATTAAATATAGTCTAAAGATAATGTTGTGCTTGTTTAAATTGTGATTATTCAAAACTAGTGAAAACTGCTTCCCATTTTAAAAAAATAACAACATAATATAGTCTAGTATTGCAGTGTTGTAGAGACAAAAACAGTATTTATTTAAATTCCACTTTGCCACTGCAGGGAGATCTTTCTCCTCTAATGGACAGTGATTCATCCACGTTAGTTCGTTGCGGGTTGGGGTCATCTTTCCTGACCTCTTTGATCGACATATCATTGCACGAGCCGCTGAAATTAGCCTGGGGTCCAAAATATATTGGTTTAACAATATTCTATTAAAA
Source organism: Clanis bilineata (assembly GCA_036417725.1). NCBI lineage: Eukaryota > Metazoa > Arthropoda > Insecta > Lepidoptera > Sphingidae > Clanis > Clanis bilineata. The sequence continues at coordinate 9,492,721 of CM071158.1, forward strand.
TTATTATTCAATCCAAAGCTATTTCGTCTAGTTTTATTGATGGTAGAATTCTATTATACAAGGCAAGTAATTTAATTTAGAGCAAATTTTTCAATAGCTGTTTCTTTTCTGATGAATAGCTTTATTTTTATTTTTTAATATTTTAAATATAATCTATACATAAAAATTCAAAAATGGGCCCATAATATAATAAGTAACAAATATAAACAAATGTGACACCCATAATCATTTTATCCACACACAAAGTCATGTACTGGTGTTGATATTATTAGGAACTACAAGTAAGATTCAGTATCACAACATCCTTCAAACCCGAAACAAAAGTTTGTAAATCACTTTCGGCCGTCACAACTCCGCGGTAAATCTCTATTTATCCCAAATCTTGATTATATGACAGAAGTGAGCTGTAGGATAAATCGAGATAAGATTAACTCTAGGTTAGTAATAGCGCTGCAAGTCGCCCTTAGACGTTACTCTTAAAGCGCGGATCGAACCCACGGCCTCCAGATACACAATCGATTATTACTCAGATACGCTGTTTGTAAATTTAATATAAAACGTATCTTGATTCTGTCATTATCATCATTATAATGAGTTAAAAACGTTACGCTCTTTGCGAGGCTGTCGGATAATAAAATTTCAAAAATCTTTAATCCCCTATTTCATCACTTGTTCTTCTGTGGACCGGGAGGTCCTAGGTTCGATTCTCAGGTCGGGTAAAATCAATTTTATAATTTTATTTTCCCGGGAATGTTGGATCCCCCACAGTGGGTTGACGTCAGGCAGGCAGCCGGTCGGAAAAAGGTAGCCAAATATTTCTACTATATGGTTGAAATAGTGTATTGCGACAACCCCGCATTAAGGTGGGATAAGGGCAGGTAGAAAGTACCCCAAGTCCATTTAGTCCGTGTAGTCTGAGTTTATCTCGGACAAACACTGTGACCCTGAATTTTTATATTATATACATTTGCAAGATCCTGTTTACGGGATGTTCGTGTGACTTAAAGTAGATGCATTTTGACAACAAAAACGTATCAGAGAGAAATGTCGACACGGGAGCGGGCCTTAGTTATTATATTATAGGTGTAAGACTTGTCACCGTGTACGAAAAATATTTTTCTAGAGCTCCAGGAAATGTTATCTTAAGCTCGCGAAGCGTAAAGAAATTATATAAAACTCTTCTAGGTAATCTTCTAGGCGAAATTGTGAACGGTGAGGTCCTAGAGTGAGATTCACGGGACTGAACATAAAAATTTTTCTTTATTTTCACATGGCCTTATCCTACTTTAATGACGGATTGCCGCAACACATATTTTCAAACATGTTGTACTAATAACTTTACATAGTGTTTATTTATTCATTGTTTTGACAGGTACAATCCTCAGAGATATTTTGGGTATTACTCAAGGAGTACAACGCCGTCACCAGGTCGGTATGATGATCCTGGTCGGTATGATCCTGGACGGTATGACCCCGGCCGCTACGACCCCGGCAAGTACGACCCTGGCCGTTACGACCCTGACAAGTACAACAACCAGGGAAGATACATCCCAGATGATTCCGGGAAATACAAGTGAGTAACTGAATTACATCGAAGTGGTAATCGATGTTTGTATAAATATAGTTATAGCTCATTGGTCATAGTTCTAAAACCTCCGACCTGCTTACGAAATGCTAAAACTTTACTTTACCATAACTTCATGTAAAGCTTTAGCTAAGGATTGAATGTATTTAAAGACGTAAGGTGATTAAATAAAATATAGCTTTTATATAGGTAATATTGCCCCTTACTTATAAAAATATTTAACCGCTCCTTATCGTTAACCATAGATTTCGTTTTTAAAACGCAAAAACACAAACGCAAACGCAAGGAAAAAAATTACAGGCTATTCTTAGCGAAAAGATAAGCGAAAATGTTTTTATAAGTAAGGCCCATTATCTTTAACCATTCGATTTTCCAAAGTCGTTACTCGCAGATATGGATCTGTCGTACAACTAATATGGGTTTAATATAATATAAGTATGTAGAGATAATCACAAGTTTAACAGCTTAACAGACCGACTTCAAATCCGATCGTGACCAAATTTATATGGGATGAAAAGAACCTCCATCGAACACAAAAATAATTTTGAAAATCGGTCCACATTTGGCGGAGATATCGCGTAACATACATAAAAAAAATACCGATGAATTGAGGACCTCCTCCTTTTTGGGAAGTCGGTCGAAAACTAATAATCATTTTCGAGAAGTGAGAACTCAAAACTAACTCGTACTACAGCCCTATAGAGTAACATTAAGTGACTGAAAATTCCATCGAAATCAAATAAAAAATTGCACTAATGTCGCATTAGATTTGAGAACTTGTCATTTGGTAATTTATAACGCGACTTTAAATGATATCGAATCGTAATCGAGTATCAAAAGACACGAGGCTGATTACTCCATGATATCGAAGGGACTGGTCTGTTAAGTACTTTAGGTTAAAGCTACGGAAATGAATGCGTCGAAGAATCTGTTTTCCTCTGGCCTCGCCCAGTTTGCAGAATACCTTCAGCAAGTCGTCAGTTGACGCTATACCTAGTCAGTTGATATTTGCATAGCGTGGGACATCCGCCAACATCATAGTTGACCACCTAAATTCAGTGTCCATTTTAAAACCTGTTTATTTCATCGTTGACCTATTCTTCTAATATGGTCTGCTTTGAATCTTTACATTATGTATGAACCTCTAACAGATTATTTATGTAATATTTATTTCCAAATTCAATTCTTAAGAAAGACCTTCCAAGATTTCTAAGAGATAAATATTTTCCATAGTACAAACTCAATCCGATTCGTTTGTTATCTCAATAAAGAGTATTTGTTGATTTCGTCTATCCTGGACAAACTATGAACATATTGATATATTTTTTCAAAATGAATACAAGAAATGCTTCCTTCCTTGCACAGGCTTACCTAATTATATTTTCATTTTAAATTACAGAACATAATCTCACGCATGTATCCCCGAAGGGGTAGGTAGAGGCGCCCTAGCGAACTAGAACACCCATATTTCGCCGAACTTAGTTTCGTCCTAGATGTGATAGGGGGCGAGCCTATCGCCATAATAATAATAATAATAATATTAGCCCTGTAATATTACTGTCCCACTGCTGGGCACGGGCCTCCTCTACTAGTGAGAGGGTTTAGGCCTTAGTCTACCACGCTGGCCTAATGCGGGTTGGTAGACTTCACATACCTTCGAAATTGTGGAGAAATTCTCGGGTATGCAGGTTTCGTCACGATGTTTTCCTTCACCGTTATAGCAAGCAATATTTCACAATGAAAACACACTTAACATAGAAAAGTCAGAGGTGTGTGCTCTTTTTGGGGTTGGTCTCGAACCTCCGACACTCGCCTCGGCAGTCCGTACCATTCCCAACTGAGCTATCGCCATATCGGGAGTAAATTCCAGTCTCCGAGCTGATATGGAAAAATCCAATATCACTTTGCCCGACCCGGGGATCGACCCAGAGAACCCGATTGTTTCAGCCTGGAATTTTCAGGTATGCTATATTAAGAAACTAAATCGTCTATTGCAATAATTCTTGTGCAAGAGGACTGGGGCGGACGTTTTTCCTCTTCTATATCGTAATAATTTTACAAAAAACATAAAGCAATTCCGGTTACCGATAATATTGATATTAAGAAGTTCTAGGAGCAATTTATTTAAAAACGCCAAAGACAGCTATAAAGGAGACTATGTAACAAATGTTATCTATATGAAGGCGAAAAGAAAGAGTTTTTAATTGTTCTGTAGAACATAAACAAATTCGAAATTATATTTTAAGGAGTGTAAGGGTCGACATAAGTATCTACCTTATACACCTATTATAATTATAGGGACATGTATTTATTCAAATTTCATTTCTATCATAGCTTTTAGTAAATTATCCCACAAATAAATAAGCAAGAGTTAAATATACTAAAAACCCTATCACATCTTGACCAAATGTAAATGTAAGCTCCATCGAACTCAAAAAGTATCTTGAAAAGCAGTTCATTTGCCAGAAATTTCGAGGACCATACAAAAAAAAAATAAAGATAAATTGAGAACACCCTTCTTTTGAAGTCAATTGAATGTATGTGTTAATATAATTATTATATTTTTTGCTAATAAACTGCTTGTGGCGTAGTTGTATTTTGGTACGACTACCTGTCGACTGTCTCGGGTTTGATCCCCGGATCGGGCAAAGTGATACTGGTGGACCGGAGTCTGGAATTTGTATCCGATATGCCGATAGCCTCACCACCTATCACATGTGGGACAGGAATTAAGCTCAGCAAAATGAGGGCGTTCTAGTTCGCTAGTGCGCTTCTGCCTCCCCCTGCAGTCTACCCCTTCAGGCGCAGGATACAGGCGCGAGTTTATGTTATTTTGTATAAAATTGCTTTAATGTTATACTATTTAGAAACGATAAAATATAATGAATAAGTCTAAAAACAAAGCAAATATGTGCAAACTGTGAAGAACCATTTACTCTCGTGTTTTAAAAATAATTGAACAATCTTTGTGTTCAAGAGAGAGAGAGAGAGTATTCTACATGAAAGTGATTTTTACCAAAATTGTTATTGGACGAATTTGCTTTAGTTTCCACTTATGAGTTCCTGAAATAAGTTTCTAGCAAAAGTTTATCACTGCGTGTTATTTTAAATAATATTATGTTCCTATACACTCTGTTTACATCATCAACTATTGAAAAGTAAGGTGGATTCTAACAAAGATTTCTATGTATACTACTAGACGGGCTGTTCGGTACATATAATTTGCGCACTAAGTTTCTGTCAATTGACCGCGATTCACTATAGAGATCTGCTCTTGTCCTTAGTCGTCAAATGTCAAACACTCGCCGTAATGTGGCAAAATTTTACTTCTAAAAAGCTTGTCTAGTAGTATCCATAGAAGTTTTTGGGTTCTAACATGACAGTAAAAGAATAACCCATAAAAGTTATTTCTACCTCTAGTTACGTATGTCGCAAAATGAACTTAATTTTGAAAATTTTAATATACTAGTAATAGGTCCCCTAGTGGTCGGAATTCGACCATAATTTATACAATTTCAAAGTTCTTCTTCTTCTTTCTTTATAAGGTGACTTCCATCGTGGTATTGATGATTCTGCCAATAACAAATTTCAAAATTTCATTTCTCGTTATTGACATTAGCAAAATTTGGCAATCAGTAAGACCTAAGAGAATTTTGACATTGTTCAATCTTTGATGGAGGCCATATTTTTTAAATAAAAAAGAAAAATTAATTTAATATATTTCTTATGCATTTTATATATAAAAAATAGCTTTATGCACTTCTCCTCCGTATAAACTTTAACTCTGTCTAATTTCGTGTTCATCCGTTCCTGCAATCCTCTTAAAAAAGGGTTCAAAGTTTTCGCTTTACGTATTAATATATAAATAACAGGGGTAACAAGCAGATTCACTCGAAGCTCGTGCCTCATCTCCTTATTAATGATCACGCTTGTTTCCTAAAGATTTCCTTGATGCCTATAATTAAGATTCGCGCCTGCGTATAAACGATAGCAAATCCGCTCAGAAGTTTGTAGTCCAAACTCCAAATTATTGCGCGTCACCACGATTTTCAACCCGTTCTGAGTATGATTCGTATAATTTGATCGCTTAATACTTTATTTATTATATTTATTATAGAGGTATTACTTGGGTTTTAACCCACTCAATAATGTCAATAACTTATACGCTAGACTCACGCCTGCATCCCCGAAGACGTAGGCAGAGGCGAACTAAACAGCCACATTTCACCGAGCTCATATCTGTCCCAAATGTGATAGGAAGCGAGCCCATCTCCATATCGGTCACTGATTCCAGACTTTCTGATTCTCGGACTCAATAAATTAAAACTCAATATCACACTGCGTCCCGGGAATCAACCGGGAACCCAAGATCTCAAGACGGTAGTCGTACCCCGAACGCAGTACAACTAAGTAGCCGAGGCGGTCAATAGCTAGCAGATTCAATAACTTTCATATCCTTTCTATTGAGTATAATTTGAATTTCGCTATGGTGATAGGCTTGCCCCTTATCACATATATCCTTATCACTGGAACGGTAGTAAGCTAGTTCGCTAGTGCGAATCTACCTACCACTTCGGGGATACAGGCGTGAGCTTATGTTATGTTAAACTACTTAATTATTTATCTAAAACCTTTAAGAGTTATATGCTATTAACATTACATCAGGGGCACTTCAATTGATGAATGTAAAATCAGCTCTGCAGAATTGACTGTGTAACTTGATGACGCAACGGCGAGATGCCACTTCTACGTTGATTTTATATGAGACGGTGGTATTCAGCCAAACTAACCATTAAATCCTGTTGTAAGCTCTTCGAGAAAAATGGATAAACACTCTTTGATCCTGGAACGCCTTCTACATTGTAGCTGATAGTCGCGGTAGGGCAGATATGAACCCAAAAGATTATTAATCAATTTATGTTAATAAACAGCCACCTACATTCTGACGCGTTGACTTTTGGGCTTTAGATTCGAGAGCTTGTCATTTGGTAATTTATTGACGTGACATTCGAGCACTTTTTACCTCGATTTCAGTGGAATTTCACTAAATGAAATCGAATCGTAATCGCAAACGTATTAAGTGTCAAAAGTTATTCTACTGTTTCTTAAATTATCATTACCCATTTACTATTTCAATTCATTATAATTGAACCATAATCGCGAGACGTGGCGCAGAATTGTGTGAATTCGACAACATATCGCGCTGAATCGCACCATATCGTAAGAATTGAGTTTTATTTATTTATTTAAAGACCTCGAACTAAGGATACTCGTTACATAAAAAATAATGGTATTTCCAATTATAGCAAAATGCCACGCCCTTCTTCTTAATTTACAAAATTTTTGTATTCTTCTTACGATATATAAAGTTTCAAATACCTGTGTTGTTTTGGAAATGGTAATAATAGATAGATAGATAATGGTCGCTTATATTTACGCGAATATTGTACACTAGCTGTACCCACAATTCCGTTGAAGTGCAAATTTTCTAGCCGTTTGAGCGAGTAGAAGTATATAACAAACATACACATATAACAAGCACACTCACAAACTATCGCCTTTATAACATTAGTGTGATTAAAATAAAACTATTTTTACCAGACCATAATTTGTAATTATTTTAATGAATAATAATGAAACGACACGCAGACTGCCGGTAGTCAAAACTAAGCCGAATCCTTTCTGCAACATGCTTGAAAAAGTGTGTTGTGTCGACATTAAGGTGGGATATGGCTAGGTAGAAAGAATAATAATGAAACGAATGTGACAGTGGAGACCGGGGTGACCGTGGTCTTGCTGGCGGATTTTACACCGGGTCGAGCGACGCCGGTGGTCCCGGAGGTTTCTATAAGGGCTCCAGCGATCGCGGCGCACCCGGCGGTCCCGGAGGCCCCGGTGGGCCCGGGGACGGCTACGTCGGCGACCGGGACAAAATTCCTAAATACAAGCCAGACAACAGTGGTGGACCCGGGTGAGTTTTGTTCGTCTTATAGCTAGTCTGAACTTTAATAAAATCTAAGGATTGTATTTAACTGTTTTTTATTAATTGGATTGGGTCGTTTTATAAGTACTGAGGCTCAAGGCCCACTGATGACATAAAGCTATTTAAATCTTCATATTAACAACCTATCTAGCTCAGCGGGCAAGTAGCCGCTGTGAAATAAAAGGCCAAGGGTTCGATTCCTGCACCAAGACAAATGTTAGTGTGTACCATAGATTTGTTTCGCGTCTGGGTGCTGTGGAATCGCAAGATTAAACCTAGTGTGGGGTCAACGTTATGTGTCCGAGAATACGTTGTCAGTCATACATACGGGTGTAACTAAATCGGTATCGCACACACGTTGTACCGGCAGCATGGGTGATTTTGTATTTTATGCCACATTTTAAGCACTTTAAGGCACATTGATTCTGCCTTAGTAAGCTTTGTTTTGGTTAGTGTCTTAGTATAAAATAGTAGTAACAATTATGTACCCATTGAAATGAAACTAGTTTTTACGGATTTTATCGCGATTGGTTTGGTATTTATTTTATTTTTAGTCCCGACGTTTCAAAAGCTAAAAATAAAATAGATATCAAACAAATCACGATAAAATCCGTAAAATTAGTTTAATTTTAATAAATAACATTCGCGTAAACCTAAAAAATCATTATTATGAATGTACCCAATAATTGATGAAACGAGTGGGTATGAAACGAGAGGCCGCGGGTTCGATCCCCGCACCGAGACAAATGTTTGTGTGGCCAATTAAAATTTATTTCGGATCTGGGTGTTGACACCGAAAGTTTTTCTTAGTTCTTGATACCCAGGACACAAGACTCGATCTTCATTGTTAGGACAGAACTATGTATGTGACTGTTGGGTGTTATTTATTTTATGACTAATACAATGTAAATTGTTTCTACAGCTCTGGTTACAAGCCAGAACCCGCTACTAAAGCCCCTGCTGCTGTATTCATCAAGACTCCTGTCGTCACCGCGGCGCCTACCTACGCCAGCAAAGTGACTGAAGGCAACTACGTTTACGAACACGGTCTCATTCGGTACGACAACAAAATCGATCCTGAGGACGGATACCATTATTTATATGAAACGAAGAACACGATCCTCCACGAGGAGTCGGGAAAAATTGAGCAAGTTGACAGCCAAAATGAGGGATTGAGGGTTAGAGGATTTTACGAATACATAGCACCTAACGGCATCAAATACAGAGTAGACTACACCGCCGACGAAAACGGCTTCGTTCCTGAAGGCGCTCACATCCCCAAGTAAATCTAGTCTCGTCAACGTAATTTTTAGCGATAGTGATCACTTCAATTACCCACGATTAACATTGTGTCACCGATCTTTGTACCTTATTATGCAAATAAGATAAATAAAGAATTTGTTCCTGAAGTATGTTATTATCATTATTGCGATAGGTGCTTATGTAACAACTTATGTATTTAAGTTCAGATTGAAGTTACCTCTGCATAATGTGATTCTGTTTGACCAGTTGATATTTTTATTTCAAGATCATTAAGTCTGAGGCCACAATGAATTATTAATTTTAAGGTAGTCGATCCATTCCGGTAAATCTACGACTGTGCATTATGCCCCTTACTTATAAAAATATTTAAGCGCTGCCTATATTTATCTTATCTTTATCCCTTTCATTTTTAAACAATGTAATGCAAGGATAAAAGTGACAGGTTATTCTTAACCATTTGCTCAGCAAAAAATTCTTTTATAAGTAAGGCCCAATATGTATGTGGTGCTGTGTGACTAATTTTGTTTAGTTGCCTATTTAATGCAAATAAAAAAATAGCATTTAAATATATTTAAATACAAAATATAATATACTTAATATTATGTATTTATTTAAAAATCACGTCGTATTCGATAAATAATATGAGTTGAGACAAATATGGCAGATGTTTCATTACTTCCTCAATAAAATAAATATCTACCAAACAAATCAAGTATTTTAAGGAAATAAGGCATTATTTGTTCACAAGCTATGCCGTCAATACAACATTTCTAAGAAGTTGAAACGAAGAACCACAAAATTATGACGTAGAATTAGTAATTATCAAAAGCAATTCCTTAAAACAGAGTAAATTGATTATTGTATCATCTCTTGCGAATATTTTAAGCATGATTAATTTGTTCTTGAACCCGTTTGACATTAAAAAAGCCTTCAGACGTCAGTTAGGTCAACCACATAAGCGTGGTACTATAAAGTGTATCAATGATGATGCATCGAGGACACTCGTGAGGTAGGGAGATGATGAGGTTGTCGCCGGACGAAAGCTCGATCAGTTGGTTAGAAACGCCGCAAGTGGTTCTCGTTTTCGGGATTAAAAACCGTGTTGGTACATCGAATAGCAAACTAGTTCGCTCTTACCTTGGTGATTCATTGTTTGAAAGATTCAAAGGCCAAATCCGGCATAATCGATTCACACGAGTTTTCAACAAAAGTTTTTATATGTAGGTATGACGTAGTGTAACCTAAAATGAGACAGTTTTGTAATACGAGCTTTATAACAAAGTAGTCTGTGACTATTAATTATAGATCGTATTCCTTGGTAATAAGATTCTAAATATTAAACATCGTGAGCTTTTAATACAAACCTAAGCTTATATTGTTTGGCACTTATTTAATCTAAGTCGTCGATAGAGACTCATTTTAGCCCTCTCAATTGAAGAAAGTCATTATTTAATTTCGTACAATAGAGCCCCAGCTTAATTACTTATGGTAATGTGAACTGACATAAAAAAAGAGAAGGCTTCCTTTCGTATATTTTCACTAAAACTCCGAATAAGTTTTTTTTTTTATTCTTTCATAACACAACATTTAGCAAAATAAGTAAAAAAACTCGAAGCTTTAGCATTGATATAGAGTAGTCATTCAGATATTATTTCTTTCACCAACTTCAAACAATATTAAAAGCCTGTTATCTTATCTATAACCATTTTAAACCTTACCTTACATGACTTTAGACTCGTTTTTGTTGCTGGTACTTTATAAAGAACTTTTATGAACAACACTTTTGACTTATTTTGTGTAGCTACTCGGGTTACACTTTTATGTTGCTGTATCTTCGCAATTTTAATAAATTTGTTCGAAACTTGATATTAACTTAAAAATATCATATATAATATATTTTGACGTATATACTCAAATAAATGTATTATATAAATGTCACTGTATGAATTTAAGTGAGTCATAATATATTACAATGTTGAGAAAGGTTACCTATAATAATAGCAATATAGCTGTTGACAAAAACCAATGATTGGTATGTTGGTATGTCCAAAGTAGCATCATGTAGGTAACACATTAAGTTATATAAAATAAAAATATGGAAACATCGACATTTATCGACGTTCATTGCATATTTAGTAGATGATGGTAATTTTATTTAGCTACAAATAGGTATAGCGACACCTACTTAGAGCCGGAGGACAACATTTTGTAAGTCAACTAAGTCAACTGAGTCAACAATCAACATGTAAATGGATTAAGATCTTCAGAATGCAGTGGGCTATATTGTCGTATTTTAATCATTTTTGTTTTATGCAAATCGATGTGTAAAGTGGATCCTCAAACACTCCATAAGAAAATTACGGCTCTCTTACAAGTCGGTCGTCTCGTAAATACTGCGGTATTGCAGCGTGTGAAATATAAAACAACGCTAAAGTGCAAATGTGAGTGATTAATAGCATCTAATATAGTCGCAACGGAACTATTATAATTTTATATCATCTGCCTGACCTTGTCACACCTTGATTTAAGGATTCTGTTCCACATATTGGTATGTTTTAAACAAAATTTATTATTCATCTAAATGCTAATTAAATGTCAATGAAGAATGAGATAATTTTGACAGTCGGTATCGGTTTCCTAAAAACTGCTTATACGTATGACACGTTATGTGATCTAGTTTCAGACATCGGGCATAATTTGTGGAGTTAACAGCCTGTACGGCCGAGGAGTTGATACAATAAGTGCAGCTGCGGTGTCCATCAATCAACATGATACGCGCCTCTAAATTGGTGAGTACGTTTTATTAAATTGAATTAGTATGCTAATCAACTCATATTTATTATACAAAACTTGATCAGGTGTCTATTTCAGGTTTAGATTTTCTTGAAACATCTTCTGAGCTCGTGATTATTTTTAAATAGTGACAGTATTGGTTTAGTTTAATATATAGATGGGTGATAGCCATCGATAGCTATTAAATATATCACTAATTATAGCATTAATATTTTGAATTTATGAAGAGATGTGCTAGTTGTTCAACTCTATATAATGACAGCAAAAAAAAATACGAGCATACAGATGGTAGGGCATGGGTTTGAATAAATGACAGTTTCTTCAATGACAATTTTCTTATAGACGCATTTATAGATGATGTGTTAGCCTGACTTAATGTGAGCATAATAATGTTTAAATGTGTACAAGGATTTGCATCGAAATGTGTTTTATGTGTGATTACGATGCTTTTAATACTGAATAGGTACAATGTCAAGCTAAATGTATATAATTTAGAAACATTATTATTCCAATGCATTAGAAATGACTATTCCAAGGAGATGCGGTTTTCCTCGTGTCACATTCTGATAATGATGACGGGATGGGTTTGTTTTTCTTCCATTTACCATAGACATCCACTCTTTTTCTTAAAATAATGTCATAATAAAAAGTAATCGGTTACATCGTTAGTCCAGGGTTACGTCGTATGGAAACCGTGGGAATGTATTGATTGCAAATACCTCTACCAAATCATGTGTCATTAGTGAGATCCTACTTTCTGGCAGACCAAAAATTAATTTCATTTGGTAAAATTTCCCAAATGGATGGCTGATGAAAGTTTCTCTTTGTATGAATACCTGTTTAATGATAGACAATTTGGAAAACGTAAGCCAGAAGAAATCATGTTGAATCCACCCAGCGCAACTGCTGGGCTGTCGTATTAGAGTTAAGATGACAACCAACAACTTCGCAATATGCTTAAGACTGGTTGAAGTACAGGCAACTAAGTAGGAATACCGACCCTAGGATTAGGCCAGTCGGAGGAAACAATGTATATTAAATGCATAAAACACTGACATGGTGGCGTAGTTATCTGTACATACGTAGCAAAACTTACCGAAAAAAACAATATCATACTTAGGCAGTATGATATTGTTTTTTTCTGTTGAAGTCTGTATTTGTGTCCGATAGGGAAAACGGCTCGCCCCTATGACATGAGACGAAATTATCTTGGCGAAATGTGGATGCACTAATTGCATATCTACCCTTTGGAGGACAACAGACGCTAGTGTGTATAAAAATCAGCGATAGGTCGGTTGCTAGTGGTGTGGACTGCCATGCGTAGAAGATCCCACGTTTACATACAGCGTCAAGAGCGTGCAACTCTGATTATTCTAAGAGAAGTTTTAATTATCGTATCATGTCAATGTAAATTATGGCTAGTTTTCACAGTGAAATAAACAAAGCATGGAAACCTGCATACTTCAGAATGGTTCATCAGAATTTCGAAGATATTTGAAGACTAACCGCACTAGTCCAAATAATGCTCCTCTCTAAATACACAATTAACATAGAATTAGAGATTTGTGCTTTTAAAACTGGGTTCGAACCTGCGACTCCTGTCTCGGTAGTCCATACATACCACTACTATTTTATATTTGTGTGTGTATATTGTGTATTCATTTCATAAACACGTGAGGACTCCTAATTTTGAATGCGTTGTTGAGCTTACTTTCTACTGGTGATTCTACGTAATACTACTAGTTACCTATGCATCAGTAGATCATCACAACAGAAATAACATGCAAGTGAAGTCACACGTGTATGCATAAAGCATAAAGCTATAGGGGTTATGCGTGTTCGAAAAATGCTCCAACTACATGGAATCTTCCAAAGAGAGGCTTATGACCTCCGGTGGGATCAATAATCTCTTATTAATAATAATGTTTTTTTACAGATTCTGGTGTTATCCTTATGGGTCGTCATCCAATGTTCGCCTTGGGACGATGGCAGATATAAACCCGAAATATACCAATACACGTTCAATTCATACGACGACGGAAAGTATTATAGGCCTTTAGATGAAGGAAAATACATTCCGGGGGATGAAGGTCGTTACACTTACATCTACCAGCAAGGACTATACCCAGATGACGACGGCGATTACAGATACATCCATCAAGTTGGTCCCGAAGGAGGGTTCGGGGGGAGTGGTGGAATCGGAGGCAATGGAGGAACCGGTGGTTATGGAGGAGCTGGAGGGTTTGGCCCTAACGGTCCTGGTGGTCCCGGTGGACCTGGAGGTCCTGGTGGACCCGGAGGTCCTGGTGGACCTGGAGGACCTGGTGGACCCGGAGGTCCATTTGGACCAGACGGTGGATTCCCTAGCAGACCGAACAGCTACAGTGGTACAAGAATATATGCCAGCAGATATCCTTACATATATAAAGTCATCACGGCTTTAATTGAAAAGTACGTATCAAGTGACGGACTTCACTTTGGCGATGAATACCAAGTTAGCGGCAGTCATAACAATAAGGTATACGCAGACAAGGAAATTGCTGTCAAGTGCAAGTATTTGGATCCTAATTTCAAAGTTAATGAAACAAGCGAATTCACGACTCAGTAAGTACATTTTATCTATCTTTTTTCAGTGAAAGAGTTTTGTTATAGCTTAAGCATTTCACGGAGACGTAGAGACTATGAGCTATAACGCTTTGGAACGTATAGCTATTTGTTGCTACAGAAATGTTTTCTTATTCTTGTACTACATAGGTTACTAGCTAATATTAGAAATACTACTGTATTTCTTACTTTTTATAGCAAAAATCAATAGGAAGAACAGGTAAACAAAATTATGTTTGAAATCCAAAGACCGTGCCTTCGTGAAATGCATAAACTTTGTCTTATGCTTTTTTTGTTGTTTTCTTAAACTTTTTGATTTTATCGTGACATGTTATGTGTATATATACATCTATTACAGCGTAGTTATTGGTTGCCCTCATTATAAGATTTGATCAATTTGAATACAAAAAACATTATGACCTTCCAATAATTTCGGATCAACTATAACAACAGTGGGATATTTGACACATGACATATACCATCCTTCATCAGCCACAGGACCATCCCGTGGCATCCTGTGGCAAAACAGTATAAAACGGCAGAAACACTAAAATATTGTTAACTAATTTATTGTGTATGGAGCAATATTACCCAATAGACACAAAATTCTTGATAATTGGTTGTCATTAGTTATTGGCTTTGCTTGGCAAGTGGAGCTATTAAAAGTATAATTAAAGTTCGTTGTGAGAATTCACTAAACTCAAAAATGAAAAAAAAATATATCATCGCTCTCATTTTTATTTCTTGCCAAGATATTTAAGCAAACACGATATTAAAAATTGATAACCTCTTTATATAAATGTCAAACAACATCTTCATTTTTACGATTTATTTAATGTATGCATATAGAGCAATACACCGGTTTAAGCGAATATCAAGAAGACAAAAAGGGGTACCTAGTTACTTAATCATATGGATCTCGTTTCCAACGCAACATTATTTTATTTCATGATTCACGAATAATAAATTAGGTGTTATCAATACAAGAATATGTACATAATAACATAAATTTATAATAATCGGATTAAATACATTATTTTGTAAAATACTAGTCCAAAGCTATGATTGCTTAATGAATATACAAGGTTATATAGGTATTTATTACATATGATTTTAGTCTTTTTAATAAAAAACCGTCATAAACATCTGGTAACTGATTTATACGTACAGTAAACCAGTAGTATATTATATAGATACTGATATTTTTTGCTCGTCACAGATGTGATAGGGGACATCTGAAATGAAGCTAAGTTAGGCGAAATGTGAGTGTTCTAGTTCGCTAGGGAACCTCTGCCTACCCGGTCGGGGATACAGGTGTGAGCTTATGTTATTACATTTATGTACAGTACTCAGATTTTTTTAGAGCAAGAGCCTATAAAGGTGTTGCGACAAAATAGTTCCTTCACGTGCTCGAATGTGGAGTCGGCGGAACACACTCTTCCAAAAATCTTGAAGAAAGTTTTCGGCTTTCGTTTTTATGACAGGAGGTTGTCTGCCAAATCATGTAAGAAGAACCGCCCGTCCTATGATTCAAATTCAGGGCCTTTCAGTCAACAGCCCATATACGATTCCCTAGATTAAAAAGGCGACGAACTAAGACCACCACCAAAATTAAAATTACGAACCAAAAGCTGTGATGCGTTGCGAGCGACGTATTGTTATTTGTATTGATGTTAGCCTACATGTGCACGAAAGCTTTTTCAACACGCGTTAAAAAGCGTCTCACCATGCCTATTCATATGAGTGCTTGAAAAACATTCTTGTCATGTTTCTAATAAGGTATAACGCATAAAAAACGTTTGATTAACTATACTAGAACTCACCGCCCGTGGGGCGGTATGTAAAATATACCTTATTTGAAATAGGACAAGAGTGGTTTTCAAGCACTCATATGAACAGACATGTTGAGATGCTTTTTTAACGCGCGTTGAAAAAGGTCTTGTGCGAATGAGGTCTTACTCGTATCAAATATTATTTATGCAGCATCGCGTCGCTCGCAATGCATCGAAGTTTTTGATTTGTTATTTTAAATTTTACATTTATGTACTTATGAGGTTGTTTACGTTCCAGGTATCCTCCTACTTTAAATATTCCTGACGGCGAGAAATTTGGTTCCTACTACAGTTTCAGAGGGACAAAAATCCTCAACACCGTCGCTAATTCTTTGAAGAACAAATTAAAATTGGAATACGAAGTTTTTGTCAGAGTTGTGGAGGAAGTGGCAGAATAAACTGGTCATTTTATTATTGTTCATGAAAGTAACGACGATCGGCTCATGCATTCAAAATCAATAAAGCGTAATAATTAAAAAATGTTTTATTTGTAAATATTAAATAAATTATTAGTTTGTAAATTTTTGGCATATTTTAATGGTTAAAATGTATATTTTAAGGAATTTGCTCAATAAAAATGTTTCTCAAGGAAATATGTGTCAAAATAAATTAATACTTTATTGTTAAAATGTGATGACCGCTGTTTGGGTGTAAGGCTGCGGACATGAACTCAGCGGCGGCAGCGCGGGGAGCGGCGTGGTGCGGTAACGTAGTTTTAGACCGGTCGTACGCCATTTTCCGCGCCGCTGTCTTTAAGGCCAGTTCCATTTAAATGTATGCATTGAAACGCGCCGCTCTATGCCCGCTGTGTTCGTGTTCCCGTCCTAATGACTTATGTCGTCATCGACTCACCTCTGTGGTTTTCCTTTTCCTTTCCTTTAACGGCCGAATTTTATATATTGATGCTAAATAAATTGCAGCCAGGTATATTAATTACTCATATAAATCTTAATAATACTGAGAAATAAAAACCTCAAATAAAACTTTAACATCAAGGGAAAAAACAACATAATATGTCACGAGGATACAATAGAATAATTTATCACATAACGTTCAGTGACCCCACTATGTAGATACCAGTAAAGCAATTTATAATTATTTTTTAGACATAGAATATAAAGAATGGAATTTATCTATTAATAATGCACTTACAGTTCAAACACAGGTCAAACATTGATTAATTGTTTATTTTAAGTTTTAATGTATATTGACAGAGTTGAAAGAACTTGAAATCCATAATAAGAAATATGTCGAAATTATTATTAAGTCACGGCTGTCTTTCAGCAGGGCAATGGCTTTCTTGATATTCAGTCATTCATCCCGATTTGACTGCCTCGGTGGCGTGGTGGTATTTCGGTACGACTACGGTTCTGAGGTCTCGGGTTCGATCCCCGGGTCGGGCAAAGTGTTATTGGATTTTTCCATATCAGCTCGGAGTCTGGAATTTGTGCCCGATATGGCGATAGGCTCGCCCCCTACCACATCTGGGACGGAACTAAGCTCGGCGAAATGTGGGTGTTCTAATTCGCTAGTGCGCCTCTGCCTACCCCTTCGGGGATACAGGCGTGAGCTTATGCTATGCTTATGCTATGCTCATCCCGATTTCCAGTGAAATTGGGTGTAAGCTTAACAATACTAAGGCTTGGTGCCATCGCGCTATAGACAGAAGGTTCTTAAAATATGGCGCCATGAGACGCATATGAGTGTCAGGTAGCTGGTCGTAAAAACTAAGCCAAATCCTTTCTGACACATGCTTGAAAAAGTGTGTTGTGCCGAACCCACATTAAGGTGGAATAAGGGCAGGTAGAAAGAAGAAAGAGAGGCACATCGTGAAATCACCTCGATATCAAAGGTCAACTCACAAGTTAATGTCAAAGAGACAGTGTGGGCAGCATCAGCCACCAACTGAGGGTTATAATTCAACTGTTTTCATTAATGGATATAAGCAAAGTCGGCGAAATGTTGGTGTGCTAGGTCGCTTCTGCCTAACCCTTCGGGGATACAGGCATGAGCTTATATTGTTGTTGTATAAGCAAAGTAAGTAAAGCATCTCTAATGTCTATCAGAATTGTCCCGCGGCCCGAGCAGGAATATTTTTGACAATCAAAATCGAATCGAGTTCGATGCGCGTCTATGACATTGTTGTATGAAATATTAACCAATTGTCATGAACAGCCAGTTCATTACGAATTCGATTATCAAAAATATTCCTGCTAGGGTTACAGTTCTGGGTTCGTTACTTCAGCGATCCACGATGCTGTCATTTAAAAGGTCAATGATGAGTCCAGCAGTAACTTTGTCAGTATGAAACGTATTCGGCCTTCATGGCGTATTGTATTGCGTGTGTGACTACCGTTCGAAGGTACCGGGTTCGTTCTCCGGATAGGTTAAAGTAATATTTGCTTTTTCGCCCTCTATCACATCTAGAACGGAAATAAGGTAGGTAGGTAGTGCTGTAATTCGCTAGTTTGGCTCACCCTACCCCTTCGAGGATACAAGCGTGAGCTTATTAGGTATGTATGTATATGCATGAAGCGTATGTCTCCGTATGCCCCGTAAAGCAATTATAAGGGTCTGAAGAATAATTTTTGAGAGTTTGCAAAAACCAAATTCACACAAAATTAGGCTAATTTACTAACATAGGGTAGGCAAAGGCAAAATCCGTGCACCCGTTTTTGCTCTCCTTCTAATATCTATGTAATAAAGGGAACCGCGCTGTTTTTTCATCTACTTCCTGTAGTACATCTCCAACTGGTAAGGTCGGCAGTTGGCTCAGCATATTTATCCTTATCCTTTGCGAGCCGAAATAGTTCAGTGGCGCTCGCAATCCCTGTCTATTCTCGGGTGTTCCCTGAGACATGACCTTTCCTACGACCGACTTCCATTTTACCCGTACTTATAATAAAGAAGCTCGGACTACGCTGGTGGATATATCATCAGAATAATTTTTTTGTTCGATTCTTTACCCATAGTTTCTTTATGTACCCATAAAGATAAAGCAGTTCTGGATTTAGCAACTGATTTAATCAGGCTTCTCGTGTTTGAGCTTACATTATTATCCGTTTAAGGTATTTATGCTCTTCACTTCTTGACGTGTATTTAACACATTTAAAGTTGGCAAAATTGTCGCAAAGGTCAGAGTCATATCCCCAAAAAAAGTTAAATATCGTATTACTTGACATTATGAATACGTAGGAAAATTACACTTCAAAGTCTAGAGGCAAACAACTACTGCGCCAAAGAAAGAAAACCATAAAGCAAAGCAGAAAATGTCGAGTTTACTCGTTTCTTTTATTTTATACATTATATTGACTGCTACTTTTGATGAAGAAACCAGGGTATTAGACATTTGCATACGAGAAATTGTTTAAGTATGAATTAAATATCCTGCATCCCTGAAGGGGTAGGCAGAGGCGCCCTAGTGAACTAGAACACCCACATTACGCTGAGCTTAGTTCGGTCCCAGATGTAATAGGGGGGCGAGCCTATCGCCATATCGGGCACAAATTCCAGATTCCGGGCTGATATCACTTTGCCCGACCCGGGGATCGAACCCAAGATCTCAGGACGGTAGTCGTACCAAAATACAACCTCGCACCGAGGCAGTATATTAATTTAACTATACAACATAAAACCTGTAACGTGGACAGACGACCTGATAAAGTTTGCAGGAAGACGTCGGATACAAGTCATTATCATGTTTTCAATAGGTCGATCTGGATTTTTTTGGGGAAGGCCCATGTTTAGCAGTGGGCTGTCCTGTGGCTGATGATGATAGTACAATATTTTAGGGCGTGGTCAGGTTCAGTATAGAGTGACTTAAATATAATCCAGGAGATTGTGAGAAAAAAGTGGTAGGTATAAATACATAAAATTCCGTCAGTATTTGCAAAAAGGGTAAAACTGTGAAATTATCGTGTTTTTAATGTAATTAAAAGAGAATGATATACCATATCCATAAGCTCACGCCTGTATCCCTGAAGGGGTAGGCAGAGGCGTACTAGCGAACTAAGAAATAGTGTGTTTATATTTAAAGGTAGATACTACCTCTATATTACATTATAGAGTGTTAGAGCTACGCTGTAGACAGTAATGTTTACAGCACGAATGGGCCGGCTTTACTGGTTTGATACCACTGTCTCACAGAAAACCGACGTAAAGTAGCAGCTTGCGATCGCGTTTCGTTCGGTGAATGAGATTTCGGGTGGCAATATTCCCTCTGCCTTTCCCAATCTCCTTTTCACTTCCCTTCCATTCCTTCCTTTTAGGTAGGCAACGCACCCATGATTCTTTTTGTGTCTTAAGTGTTTATGGGCAGTGGAGATCAGGTAAATCATCTGCTCGTTTGCTAGTCTCTGCTATAGAAAAAATTAAATCTCTTAAAAAATATTTTTACCTATCAATATATTATGAATTCGAACTTTAGTTATCGTCGTCACTCGTCATATGTCGGAATGACATGATTGTATTACTTCAAACAAAAAATAAAATAAATAAATAAAACGGGCCAAGTACATGCTGCATATCTGATGACGCACAGGACAGGGTTCCGAAGTGGGGTTAAATATTACTTAAATATGATTTTATTGGACATACTTATGAGTCCATGGTCCATAAACTTATATTTACTACCTGTGTTATATAATTAACAACTTCATCTATGTTGTATTCAATATAATTTGTATGACATTTTGATTTTACTTTGGTCGATTATTACTCATTAACTTGTAACGCCTGTTTAGCCGCGGTAGTTTTCCTTTTCGTTACATTATGCGACTGTCATAATTTTTTTCACATTTCCAGAACCAACCGTTTACCTGATAAGGAGTTTCGACACTGGACTGTAACAAAAAATAATACTTTAAAGCTTAATAGTTCACAAATGAATTCCTGGATTGAAAAATGGTTTTAGCAAACGCTCAATGTTTATAACAACCTATCCAACGATATCCCACACCATGAAATAATCGAGTAAAAATTTCGTCCACCACTTTACGTGTAGGGGAGATGGGACTCTTAAAAAATTTTTTTCAAGATTTTATTTTACCATTTTGTCGGTGTGATTGATATATGAAAGTTTGTTTTTGGTATAAGCTTTGTAGTACTAGTATTCTCTGAGCTATCCGTGTTAAGACAGACAAATAGAGAGACAGACATACAAACAGACGAACATGACAATATTATAAGCGTTCCATTTTTGCCATTTAGCTTCGGAACCCTAAAAAGACTCAATGCGTTTCGACACCGTTGTATCGGGTTGACGACGTACTTTAGTGAAATAACGATAAACCCTTACCATTTTTATTGTATTACATCAAGATTGCAAAATTTACGAAAACCAACCTTCTCTTCTTACCAAAACAATGCAAAATTTATCATCTCCTATAAATAATGATAAGTAGGCGGCACAAAAACGATTTGCTTTTTATGGGGGCGAGCAGTTGTCCAATATATTACGGAGCGTCCCAAATAAGTCGTCTTGAATGCCAACCTTACACAAAATTAACATTTTTCGCTATTAAGACAGATGTATTGTTGCAATAAATACTCTATTTAGGAATTTGATGATTGTATATAAAGAATAAGTAGGCGCTTAGTCTGTCATTGCTTTGTTTAGTCTGGAAGGTTGAACTTGAAATGAGGGTGATCCTGGTAAGTAACTGTCATTTTCATAGAAATATTTTAAGAATTGTTATAAAATACGAATACTACCAAATTGAGTGAATATTGAATTGAATATTTGCTTATAAATAAATTGAATAAGCAATTTCCATTATTCATGACTAGTAGGCGTTTTAAAATGTATCTAGTAGATAATATCATCAAAGAAATCATTATCATTAAAGAAACAAAGGCAAAAGTTTGATTTGAAAGAAATATTTTCTTTAAAAAATAAATTAAAATGATATTTTAGGGTTTATTCAATATTAATCGCTTTTTTGCAGGTAACTGTTATAGCTCTTGCTGTCGCAATCGATAGCATTACAGGTGATGATGGAAGCTATCGGCCAGAAGAATTCGGTAATAGAAAATATCAGCCACTTTACCAATCGAATTATTACAGTCCTATAAACGGACCTTACAAGAGCCTAGCAGAAAGGAATGGCAAATTTGGCTCTATCTACAACGCCTATCAACCAGTGCAGGCAAAGGCACTCAATCAAGAACTATTAGCGCCTTTTGTCAAATACGGAGACGGGTAAGAAATGTCTAAAATTTAAAACATTCGGATTTCGAAAGTGATAAAAGCATCTTGTGATAATAGTGTTTCGTTTCGGCCCTTAAATTAGGGTAAATGTGCATATAATATGAATTTATTCTATTGAGATTAGTTATTTCGAAATCATTATTTATCTATGTTGCCTTATTTATAACTTAAGTAGTGTCACAATAAATAGCTAATACATTTTAAAAATTTGTCATTTTGATTTATAATGACATAGGAAAAGTAATGCAGTGGGCGAAACGTTGGCGTTTATTAATTAAACCGCAAATATCATTTTTGTCTCATTTATTATATTTATTATAACGGGGTTGTCTGACTGGCAAATAACAAATAATTAATTTGCGTAATAGATAGATAAATAAAATAGATAGGACAAACATCTATATAGCTAAAAATAACATATTAGACGTAAAGATGCTTTGACTCTATGTAGAGCTGTTAGTATCAAGTGGAAATTCAGGAGAATAATCTAAGAGTGAAAACTAAGGAACATGTCAATTTGTCCGAGTAACGCCCGAATGGTCAAACGCTGCTCAACTTTAACGGCTTCTTACATAGATTTTCGCCATACAATTTTGACAGATAAGGCGGCATTAAACGACATAAGGCGACCTTAAGTGTATGAACATTCGGCGGTAAAATACGCATGATCACTTACAGTACGTTGTTTATAATTATTTGGTTGAAATAAAACTATTTTATACGAATTCTATCACGATTTGACCCGGGTCCGCCCCGTGATTACGAAGGGTGCAAAGCCTTCGAAACGTCGGGCCTAAAAATAACAACAAATCGTGATAGAATCCGTATAAAATAGTTTTATTTCAATTTATAACGCTCCTTTAAACTTAAGAAATCAGTATACAATTATTTGGATAGACCTTTTCATTTTTGAGGGGTGGTGCAAGCACGAATCAAAAATTAAATTATCATCACAGAAAAAAGTGTCTATATGTGTCATACCGAGATCGTGTCAATGGTGTAGTGATAGTGCAAGTAACTTTTAAAACTGGAGAGGGTTCGATGCCTTGGTCAGATAATTATTTGGGCCAAGTTTACATTCCAGAGACACACAGGTCGTTCGACATTGGAATTCATGCCCCGAATATCCATAGCCGTTTACCTACCTACCTTTACAAGCGTGGGCTTAGGACGTATTGTAACGTTATGTTCCGAAAGTTATAAAACGATCACTTATGTTTATTTTTAGCGAGGACCCAGCTGCTTCGGCAACGACATTTAAATCCGTGAGTTATTCGACCCCGTACACTCCGCTGGTGTCATCGCTCCGTCCAGAGGTTTATGGGACCACAGCCAAGCCCAACTCTTACAAAATCCATTACGTCGATGATAAATCAGCGCACATCGTTAAGCAAGAAAGTGATATCGATGCTAATTCATATCAGTTCTCGTACGAAACAGATAATGGTATAGCCGCAGCTGAATCTGGAAGTGTAGACGCCACGGTTAAAGGTTCAGGAACTAGGGTGAGGGGTTTCTACGAATACATAGGCAATGACGGTGTGAAGTACAGAGTAGACTACACTGCCGACGAGAACGGTTTTAGGCCTGTTGGGGCTCATTTGCCACAGATCTGAATAAAGACTACGACACAATAATTTAACAAATGTGGATTTAACAAACATTTTTTACCACTGAGAGTTTTGGAGGTATGAGTATCCAGTTACGACGGGAAACGACTCTTGTATTTTAACTTCGAAAAACGATAATGAACTTTAACAGATGAAACGATTTACGAAAGCATCGTGAACAGGAATGTGCCGAAAAATACTTACCTTTTATACCTAAAAAATAAAGGACCCTTAAATTTATGCCTTAATATAACCAGCGTGAATCATTTATAATGTTGAATTATTACCTCAAATGCAATATTTAGTATAGGTACAAAATATGTTTATAACTTGTTAGTCAATATGCTGGAATGACCATGAAATCGATGTTTTGTAACTATCTTTTATTGTGATAGTATAGCATAAGTCATAACTATTTATTTCTTTACCCACCCTCGATAATTTGCCAACAAAACTTTTTTATTACAACATTGTATTGATAACATTGAATTTTGGGACTTACTTTTGTTCCGTTATAGTTTTTGGGAAATTAAATTACACGTATGAAATTAATTTTCAAGCAATAAAAGTTTTATTTGTGAGTATTATTATTGAGATATTTTAACATATCAGACTGACTGGGCAGAAGGGTCACTTGATGGTATGCCATCTCCATTACCCATACCTATACATCCACTATAACAAAATATTCAAAGGTGCGTTACCAATCTTAAAGAAAAATTTATTGGGAACAGGATGGAAGATTTTGGCCACTGACAATCTCACCTACGGAATAAAACGTAGCAGCGAGCTGCCATTTTAGACATTCTGTGAGGCAGTGATATCGAACCGCTCGAGCCGGCTCATTCGTACTGCAGATATTCTCTGCAGTACGATTTGCCTGACATAACAGTCGTCTGGCTCTATCACTCAAAATACTTGTATACTATTTTTAAAATTCGAAACTATATTATATTGAAAACTAATCAGCCTTATGGACTAAAAATATTGCAAGAAAGTTAAATAGAACAGAAGGTTTAAGTAGTTATCAAAATATGTACTGCAAAAATAAAAAAAAACTAAGGTTTTTGTTTTCAGTGGAAGAGCCATGCTCTAGACGGCAATGTCTACAGCACGAATGGGCCGGCTCGACCGATTTGATATCACTGTTTCACACAAAACCGACGTAAAGTGGCAGCTTGCTGTCGCGTTTCGTTCGGTGAGTGAGATTTCCGTAGTTCCGTTTCGTAGTCCAATTACCCCCCTCTCTTTGCCAATTCCTATTTCCCTCCTTTTAGGTTGGCAACACACCCATTATTCTTTATGTATCTTAGGTGTCTGTTGACGGTGGAGTTCACCTACCGTCAGATGACCCATATGGTCGTTTGCCAGTCTCTGCTATAAAAAAAAAAAAAAAAAAAAAATTTATTGCCTTTATTGCCCGTCCGCCTGCCCTTATTCTATTCCAATATCAAGCCGGCGCAACATACTGTATAAAGTTGCAGGAGCTTAATTTTTAGAACCAGCTGTCTGCTTACATTTAAATCGCTCTGACGGGCATCCAATCCCCAGTTGGTTTTAGAAAAACCAAATTTGCGTAACCATGGATTAGAATTTAGGACCTCCCGGTCCACAACCCATATACACTGCCGCTAGACCAAAGAGGCAACATAATAACACATAAAGCTAACTAATATTCGGAGGGTTGAAATGCGTGGCTCATTAACTTAGAGCGACTTGAAAAACTATTACTAATCTAAAGTTAGTCCTAAACTAGATTCGACGTATATATATATATAAACCCTGCATGTTGCCCTTAAATCTGTAAAGAAATTTAAATGTTTTTATAACCATATTGCTTTCAGGCTGCATACTTCCGTTTATATAAAAATTAAAGTGAGATGTAACACATTACGATTCTACTATGTGTTTATTCGAGTTCTAAGCGCCTGATTTAACTTATCTGTGTAAATGCTATTCGTTGATCTAGTGAAGTAAGTATTAGTTAAGTTAAATATTACAAAAACCAAGCTCCGTACATTAGACTTGTAGCAGCCCTAGCGTAAACTCCAATGAACTAAATAAATCTACAGAGATTAACGATAACTATCATCGTTATCGATAGGCATTAACTCGTACTAGCGGCACAGAATCTAGCGGTAATGATAAACGCTACGACTACTCTGAACTGTATCACCTACCGCAATTTAAATAACAAAGCACGGAGTGGCTGTGCACTGCGCTCGTCACCCTGAAATATTTAGGACGACTTTCAGCACTTAGATAAATCTCTATTTACCCAACTCTCGATTTAAGTTTAGGACTAACCAATTAGTAATAACGCTGCAAGTCGCCCATAGATGTTAAGTCTCATAAGGCCCGTATTTATTGCATGCATAAGCTCACGCCTGTATCCCCGAAGGGGTAGGCAGAGGTGCACTAACGAACTAGAACACCCACATTTCGCCGAGCTTAGTTCCGTCCCAGTATTTATTGTAACTATATTATAATGTTATACGTAGATTTGTATAAGTACATTTATATTAGAGTAGAGCTTTATGTCCACAAAATAAAAATAAGAAAAAAGTAATAACGCTCATTTACCCTTAGGCAAAATGCATAGTTTTTAATTTTGACACTTCAAACGCACACATACACAGACAACTTCTTGATAATAATAATACATTTTGTTTTACCATACATATTTAAATTACATGAAAATGTTATAGCAAACTGTCAAAACTTGTACTTAGAGCATTGAACCGTTTTAATTATACATGTATTGCAGTGCGAGTGCGACAAAGCTGTACGACGCATTATATGTATGAAAGAAAGGTACCCTGAAACTGTGAATGCTCAACGTAGACGACCGCTCGACATCGTCGACGTGACGGCTTAATAATAATGCTCAAGTAAACGCCTCGATGGTAAGAATGGCCCATCTCCATGGCTTAGAAGAAACCTACATTTGTTGACAGCTCGTCTTGTTACAAAAATCTTGTGTAATAGATGCATAATATTACAGGCGTCTATTATTTTGTAACTTTCTCATTAACTGTCTATTGAATGACGATAAAGGTTTCATAATGATAGAAGAAGCTAATATAATAAACCTACTATAAATGTGAAAGTTTGTTGATAATATTGTGAATTTAAATGTTTGATGATATTAATCAATCACTCCTTGTCCATTAAGAGAGAATGACAGAATACTAAATTAAGAAAGAAAGAAAGAAATAAAGTTTATTTGTCAAACCAAAAAAGGACGGCATCAACTTACTCACATAGAATAAACATAATTTAAAAATAACTCATACTAAAAAAAACTAAAAAAAAATTTTTTTGTTGTGTAGTTTTAGTTATTAAATTACGACCTTATAAAGGCCGCAGGAAGTCGCTGGATGCAGGCCGCTTCCATCAGGTCGATCTGGAAATCTTTGGGGGAGGCTTATGTTCCGCAGTGGACGTCCTATGGCTGATGATGATGATGATGAAATTACAACTAATGGGCAATACACACCAAAGCCGACGACCCGCCGGCTAAAGTCGGCAACTTTTGTCGGCGGGCTAGTTGGCGGCTTCAGTCGTTGCAAGTCGGAAAATTTATAGGCCGCCGGGTTGTGTCGGCAGACTATGTCAGTGGACCGGCGGCTTTGGTGTGTATTGCATCAAATAACGACTGAAAATGTGATAATAATGTTAGGTGATATTTTTATTAGTCTACCCAACTTAATAAGTGGCATTGCATGCTATATTATTAGCCTATGCTATATAGCTAGTTTGGCTGTAGACCGTGTGGTCTTGGGTTCGTTTCACAAACCAGACAAAGCGGATTGGCGATACTCTAGAGAGGAATATAAGCCTAATTCAGAGGTACTGCAACATGCTTAAAAATGTATTTTTCGTCTGGTTTTCGCAAACCCTCATTGGAGTATTTTAGGATAAGAGCGAATGAAAGACACAGCATAACATAAGCTCACGCCTGTAACCTCGAAGGGGTAGGCAGAGGCGCAGTAGTGAGCTAGATCACTCACGTTTCGCTGAGCTTATTTCCAGATGTGATAAGGGGCCTATTGCCATATTGGGCAAAATTCCAGACTTCGGGCTGATATGGAAAAATCCAATAACACTTTGCCCAACCCGGGGATCGAACCCGAGACCTCAGGACGGTACCGAAATATAACCACGCCATCGAGAAAGGAGAAAATAAAATATATTATCACAGTTGTATAAGTACGGGGCTACCGTACCTAGACTGAAAACTGGATAATATGTTCTTGGTATTGCAATAAGCTCACTCCTCTTACAATAAAGATAAAAATAAGCTTGTCGAAGTGTGAATGTAGTTAGTTGTACCTGTGCTTAAGACTCTGGGCATACAGATTAGCTGAAGCGCAAAAATTGTAGATTAGTTTGTAATAAAATAATATGCCTTAAATAGTACATGGTTAAAATTACAATCTAGCCTAAGGACTAATAAGTAATTTAAATTTAACCTAAGCTTTTAATGAGACTCTCAAAAGGAATAAGACCATATTTTTATTTTTGTCTCTATTATAGTAGTAATTAGGATATATGAACTTTGGAAATATACTTATCACCAATTTTATAATTGAAAAGACGTTTGGCATTATTAGCCCTTCTGGCGTTATTATCATAATTATGAATATCAATTTTTGCAACACATAGCTGCATTCTATGATTATAATAATACCGACCCGTTGTCGAAAGCTATAATTAATATACATATGCAAACGTAGTATGACAATATCAATGCCATCTTGCGTAAAATTACTCGATGAAACCGTATAAAAGTGAAAAAAATCTCATCAAACAACATCAGTCAACGAACTCGTCTTCTCTAGCAATAATGAAGTCTATCGTGAGTGAAATTTTACAAAATAAACAATTAAAAATAGGTATTTAGTGTTTGAATGACTGTGTTTTCTGGTTGTAGATTGTTTTCGCCGGCGTGCTGGCGGTGGCAGCAGCGCAGTTCACAGGATTTGGTCCTCCCCGTGTCCCGCAGTACGTGCAATCCACGATCGCTCCCCAATTTATCCCTCGTCCTTCTCCCACCCCATCCATCAACATAAACCGCGTTGTCAGCAACGACCAGAACGCTCAAACCTTACGCTACGAGAACGAGATCTATCCCGACGGCAGCTACAAGTATGCGTAAGTATATGATATCAATATCTTAATTGGTGACGAACCGGAGGACTATTAATTGGATTGATTGCTCGTTCTTCCTCCATAAATGGAGTTAAATCTATAAATATAGTATTTGACGTTAATGACTACCTACATTGGAATGTGACGCAAGTGCTTTACGGCTGTTTTTAGCCAAAGGCGCCTCGAACATAAATTGACACCATAAATAAAATGTGTCAAGGAAATATTTATACAAAAAATAAATCTATGTAGGAAATTAAAAATTTAATTCGTAACGATACCTTTGCTGATTCATCTTCATTGAGGTTGAAAATATAATTTAATTTTAATCAAAATTTTGCCTTCAGGTATGATACCGACAATGGAATATCAGCACAAGAACAAGGAACTCCTCGTGACTTCGGTGGCAACCCACCAGTCAGGCCCGATGTCGCTCAGGGTGAATTCGCGTGGACTTCTCCCGAGGGACAGATCACTAGGATAAGCTACATCGCCGATGAGAACGGATACCAACCTTCGGTGAATATATTTCTATAATACTTACATAGATACAAGCAAAACAATTGGTATTTTGCTCAACACGGATTGGCTAAAATATAAACACATTCTGATACACGTCTAACACTTAAACCTACTACATACAAAATATTATGATTTCTTGCAACTTACATGCATCACTTAATCGCCGTTACTAAATTGATTTTCTTGCTCAATTTCCGATTCGCTGGTCTTTCTACAAAAGTAGTGCCTGTGTTGAAATTTAGTTTTTTGACCGACTAAAAATAAGGTCTTAAGGTCTATTCGTTTGTATATTTTTTGTGAATGTTATGCGATATCTCCGCCAAATGTGCACCGATTTTCAAGTTTTTTTTTGTGTTCGATAGAGCTTATTCCAAGAGTAGGCCCATGTGACGATCGAATTCGTTTTGAAGTTAGTCAGTTAACTTTTTAAAGTTGTGATATTTTTTTTATGGAGCGGCAAAATCACAACACTACTTAAAAAACTAATGACCACCGGTAAACAATGAGATTATCAGTGTTCTCAGGAATCATACCGGTCTGCATAGATGTTTATTCAATTTCGAAGAAGATCTGTGATAAGTCAGTGTGACTGTGGCAAGGGGACATAAGAATGTACCTTATTGCCATATATATCAAGTCATATTGTAAGCCCTTCGAAAGAATAAGACACTATAATGTAGTTTATTACTTTAGTACCTTGAATATGTTTATTATCTGTTGGATATTACAATATGTATCTAACCATAACAGTAGTTAAGACTGTAATATTAACATTTTATTTAAATTTCAGGGTGATGCTATCCCCACTCCACCTCCGATCCCACCAGCAATCGTGAAACTTCTTGAGTACATCGCGAGGAACCCTCCACAGCAGAAGAAGTAAACCTAGAATAATAAATTGTCATAGGTAATAAAAATATATGTGTAATCACAGGACTGCAAATGTACATAAATCAACCTTATACAATATTTAAATACACATCGTACACGTGAATCTGTGTGTTATTTAAGATCTTTGAACTGGTTCTAATGGATCCAGGATATTGGTTATTAATATCCATTCAACGGTATACATAAAAAGCCTTATAAAAACAAGATGATCGAGACGGTTTCCTTGATTAGAGGATGACGAATACATCTTTATATTTTAAATATCAGAATTGTATGTATAGACACAACACACGTACATGTTTCATAAGGAGTTTTGAAATAGTTTTGTGAATATTTATGATGTTTTTTATATGTGGACCACATTTTTCTTTAGTTTGATTGCTTTATCAATTAATTAACACTCGAAAGTGTGCAAAAACCGAACAAATCAATATTTATAGAGGTTTTACCACATCATCAAACAATCCTAGATGCACCGTAAATATTATCGTAAAAAAATAAAATTTATTATGTGATCATAAAATTATCTTTTTTTTGTGGGTTTTAAACTTTACGCATAATGTTTCGCGACTCATCGCGACACATGTGCTTTCGCTATCTTATTACTCTCTGAGCTTTTGCCGCGGTTGCGTCTGTAAGTACATGATATTCCACGAGTACGACAACGCAAACTAGATACTACATGACTACTGGCGATTCTCTTAATATGAATCATAGACATTTAGAGATAGATATGTATTTTATTATTCGAGTTTTAATGCTTCATGGTTGTATTTTTTAGATGGTCATATTATAAATAACTTTTATTTTGCTGTTGCTGACATGGAAATAATGAATGTTTTACCGCTACTATCATGACGGGCGTTTGCCGTGAAGATATAGGAATCATCCGGTCTGACGTCACTGCTTAGGTTTTAGTACATTCCTACGATCAACCTGGTTTGTCGTCTGCTTCCTCTATTGGCAGTGTTTATGGACCTTGAAACGGCAGATTCTGGGTTAGATTCCCAGGTTAGCCCGGAATGATTTTCTTACACTCTTTATCTGAGACAGAATACCCCAGAGCTAGTTGACGTCAAGCAGGCAGCGGTCCTAAAAAGCTGAATTCTTTGTACAACATGTTTGAAAAACTCTACATCAAGGTGAGATAATGGCAAGTGCCTCTGCACACGTGCAGATTTTTTTCACTTGGCTCTCTAGGTAAGTAAAAAAAAAATATACCACAAAATAGGTAGTGCTACCCCGGCATGAACGACAATGCTGGTGGTTGACTTTGAGGTTGTTGTGGACGCCGAGTTAGTTCTTCGGCGGAGGTTTCTCAAAACAAGACGGCAAGGCGAATTCGCGCAAAGACCGTTCAGGCTCGGATCCGAATGACGTTCCGTCACTAGTATGTAAAAAAGCGATATTTTCTGTTCTCTCTTCAAACATACACGAGCTCACGCCGTGCCCAAAGTGCTCGATAGAAGTAAAACTAGCGCACCCTGGGTTCTCTAAACTTATTTTCTCTAATATAAGGTAACGTGCCGAGTACCTGATACAAGATTTTTCGAATCTAAAAACTTGATAATAATAATTATATTAGCCCTGAAATATTACTGTCTCACTGCTGTACACGGGCCTCCTCAACTAATGAGAGGAGTTAGGCCTTAGTCTACCACGCTGTATAAACTCATCTTGAAGTCATAACAAATTTTCAGATCAAAACAGCTCATTTCAGATCTGGGGGGTTACCATCACCTCTTATAGCAAGCAGTATTATGATTTTACTCGTACCGATTCCCATACAAAACAAACGAAGAACAATTATAATAATACTGCTATATGAGGTCGTGGTAACCCTTTTGGACACTGGACATTACAAAACTGAAGGCGAATATGAACTTTTATATTATTTTTTATAAATTAAGCTTACATTAATGAATGTGACCTATGGCTTTAAAAATCTTTGTTATAAAATTGTAGGTACATATCGTGTTTAAATTAAGCTATGCGTATTCATACAACTAAATTATCACATTATTACATATTAATATGTAAATGTGTTAGAAACAATTTGCTTGACTCGAAGAGGGCGTGAACTGTGAAATTAGTCGTTGACCTCCACAGAACTCATCCGACTAATGAATCGATGTGTGCGCCTTACAGTTCGGTAGTTAGTAGATATTATTCAATTATATTATAGATGGTTTATAGCTTGTTAAAATAATAAATGAGGCTTTTAATAATTATGTTTTTTTTGCTTAGGAATGCACCTTTATGGCGCCAACATTGCCTTTAATATTAATTCTACTCGTGGGTCAAGGACTCTTGTTGGTGGTATTATGCTGCGTCATCTTCTTTCAAGTATGAGTTACTAATCATTGTATACTTACAATTAATTTTCTATAACGTAGGTGCATTTTGCTTCTGTTTTATACAAATAAATAATTTTTAGGGTTCCGAAGCCAAATGGCAAAAAAGGAACCCTTATAGTTTCGCCATGTCTGTCTGTCTGTCTGACCACTGTTTATCTTAGAGACTATAGAGGTAAGTAGTAGAGGGCTGTAATTTGGTACGAGTATATATATCTATCAAACTAAGAAAGTCGTGGAATAAAATCTTGAAAAATCTTTTTTTGAGTGCTTCGCTTACATGTAAAGTGGGGGTGACATTTTTTTCTCGAATATCCTGTGGTGTGGGGTAACGTTAGATAGGTCTTTTAAAAACGTTTTTCGATTGGAGACTCTGTTTGCCAAATATTAAGCTTTAAAATGATGTTTTTTTGTGAAGTAGGGCGTCCCTCCTCTATTTCCGAAACGGTTGGTTTTGGATACGTGAAAAAATTCATAGTAGTAGCATATATAATGAATTTCAAAGGAAAACTATAGCGCGAAACGCGAGTGATCTCTCTCAGGTGGCTCCCCCCTCCCTTTCCTAATCCCTAATTCCTTCCCGTTAGGTTGGCAATATACCCATGTGTTCTTATTGTGTCTTGGGTGTCTATGGGTGGTCATCACTTACCATCAGGTGATTCATCTATTCGTTTGCGAGTGTCTGCTATATAAAAAAAAGAAAAAACACCCAACAAGACATAGTCGTGATCCCACTAAGATATGAGTCTTGTGTTGTGTATCAGGAACTACGAGCAACTTTTGATCGGACAACACCCAGACCCGAAATAATTATTTGTGGGCCATAAACTATATATAATAATACTGCTATAAGAGGTGGTGGTAAACCCCCCGAACCCGCGGTCTCTCGCTTCACAGCCCGCTGCGCGCCTACTGCACAATCGAGGCTATCATACAAACAACCACATTCTGTGCAAATATTTTTTTTTTTTGTAATTTGTTTTTTTTTCTTGGTGTACAATAAAGAGTTATCTATCTATCTATATATCCAACATTAACAACATTGAAATAACTTATTAAGTTCATATAAATATCTTGTTCTGGAAATCTTTGGGGGAGCCCTATGTTCAACAGTGGACGTCCTATGGCTGATGATGATGATGAAATAGCTGGATTTAAATTTGAAAAAAAAATATAAATAATAATAATTATAAGCCCTGTAATAATACTGTCCTACTGCTAAGCACAGGTCTCCTCTACTAATGAGAGGGGTTAGGCCTTACGCTGGCCTATCGCG
Organism: Clanis bilineata; assembly: GCA_036417725.1. NCBI lineage: Eukaryota > Metazoa > Arthropoda > Insecta > Lepidoptera > Sphingidae > Clanis > Clanis bilineata. The sequence goes on from CM071158.1 coordinate 9,526,796, forward strand.
GGTTGGTAGACTTTCTTTAGAGAGAAATTCTCTGGTATGCAGGTTTCCTCACGATGTTTACCTTCACCGTTATAGCAAGAGATATTTCACAATGAAAATACACTTAACATAGAAAAGTCAGAGGTGTATGCTCCATATTGGGGTTGGTCTCGAACCTCCGACACTTGTCTCGCCAACCGTACCATTCCCAACTGAGCTATCGCTGCTTAAAAAACATTTTGCTCAAAGTTAAATATGGCTATGTGTGTGTCGATATTAAAACTGAAAACTAAATATAAAAATCAATTGGTAAATAAACTAATTAATGAATTGACCGTCCTAAGGTCACGGGTTCGCTACCCGGCACGGGCAAAGTAATATTATATATTTCCATATCAACGCAACTTCTTTTAAAAAAAATAATTCAATATTCACTCGTCCTGTGTTATAAAGTTTACAGCAAAAATGACATCATTTTACTAATATAATAATAAATATCATCATTTTATATTCAACAAAACAGGATACAGAAATGAAAGAAGCTTTCAATGTAGCATTTATCTTTATTTATACGCGAAAACTTGATTTGCTGAATAATTGTGAGGTAATTATTTATGCGTCTGGTTCTATTTTTGAAATTTCACTGTTGATTCTGGAGAAAGAAAAATCAATGCATTTGTTCAAATATAGAAATATCTACTGCATAATACAAATGTGATAACATAGGTATAATACCACACCAGAGTAGGGGCGTCTCCTAATAAAAAGGACCTGCTAGCTTAATTCGAGTTGTTTTCAATGCCTTCAATTATTTATAGAGAACCCTCATGTATTTAACTTCCTCACAATTCTTCCTTCCTCAATAAAATGAACTCATTAAAAATTATACAGGATTTTTAAAAAATCAGAGGTATTTGCTTCCATTTCGTTAGGGCTGATATTATAAATTACACAAAAATAGTTTCGTGAAGAGGTAGATATAGATGTAAACAATGCTTCGGATTTATTTCTATTCTTAGTCCCGTCGTTTCAAAAGGCTTTTACCCTTCGTAGTGACGAAGCAAACGGAGAGATAGATAGATCGTTAGTATTACATACATATATTAATTTTACCTTTAATATACTTAATCTCTAAAACAAAAAAAATAAAATACACTGTTTAATCAACGAAGACAGAGCTTACGGTGTATGGAGTTCGGGAAGTAATTTCATCATGAGAACGAAAAGATTAATCATGCATATAACTGCAGTTGATGTTTTCTACAGATGCCGAAAAGGTAGCTTTCCATTTCATTAATTACTGTGACATAAGGGAAACTTAAATCTTTGCGGGATCTTTGCGGGCCATGTTCAGCAGTGGACGTCCTATGGCTGATGATGATGATGAAGGGAAACTTAACATCATGTGAGACTCTTCAAACTTTATTGCTCGGTGCAAAAGCAGTGCTAGTGTTAATTCTGGAAAACGGAACCACCCTTGGAGTAAGCTCAATGGAAAACAAGAAAAATATTTAAAAATTGCGGTATATATCAGGTAACATAAGAACTTAAAGACAATCCGACAAACAGGTAATCTCCTCCATTTAAAGTCAGTTCACATCACTTAAGTTTATTTTCACACTTTCATTGGGAAAGTGCCTTCCTAAGTTATAGTGGTAGAACCGCGCTCTAGGTAATTGATTTTAGAATAAGTAGGCCGCTAGAGACCCGGTGTAAAGTAGAGGAAAGTGTTACGTTTCCTACGGTGATGGAAATTTTTGGAAGCCTACGTCCCTATATATTTCACAATCCCTATTCGGGGGACCACATTCTTTTTTCGAGTTTTTTTAGTTAGGTGAGTTGGTTGGGTTTCGTATTGGGGTCCCTTAAGACGACAAACATGAAGAAGGAGAATTAGCGCAGTGAAGCGTAGATGTTATTATTCTCCATCGCATTGCTCTCTATTTCTTCGGGGATACGACTTTATAAGACTTAGCAATATCATACATAACATAACATAAGCTCACGTCTGTATTCCCGAAGAGATAGGTAGAGACGCACTAACAAACTAGAACACTCTCATTTCCCCTAGCTTAGTTCCGTCCCAGATGTGGTAAGGACTGAGCCTATCGCCATATCGGTCATAAATTCCAGACTTAGCAATAAAAAAATAAAATTTTACCACAATGTGGAAGAGCAGGGTCTTCTGACACAAGATCTCTAAATAATTACTAGAAGATCCTAATCTTGTATCTATTTTTGTAACAGAGTGTTAAATAAATATTTCATTCATTTCATTTCATACAAAGTGAGCTTATGTATCTATTATGTATGTTCAAATGATTTTAAAACATAGGTGTTGGTTAGTAAAGTTGGAATTTGAACAATGAACGTGACCCTATCGTTCACCCCGGCTCCAGAACCCTTCACGGTGTGTTACCCAACACGCGCTTAAAAGGTTTTTTTTTAAATATAAACTGCAGTATATGTTTCAATTCTTATCACAATAGATTTTCATACAAATGTATTTGGTATACATCTAACCTTTAAAAAATACTAGAAATTTAGTTAAATGTCTTCATCTGTCCCCAACAACTCTATTAAATTTATGTTATTATGCCAAACCTTTGTTTGCTATTTTTATTATCTTATTATGTTTTGTCGATATATTTTAAAGAAGAAGGTTAGGTTGTGAAATTCGTTCATATTTTGCTTATATAAAATATTATTTTTGGAAACTTTACTTCCGGTTTAACACATGATAAAAAAAAATCGAATCAGTTCAAAAAATCAAAAAGTCTATTAAACTTACTACCCAAAACACTATATTTGATAATTTATTATAAATTACTTCAAGACTGCCTCGGTAGCGTGGTGGTATTTCGGTACGACTACGGTTCTGAGGTCTCGGGTTCGATCCCCGGGTCGGGCAAAGTGATATTGGATTTTTCCATATCAGCCCGGAGTCTGGAATTTGTGCCCGATATGACGATAGGTTCGCCCCCTACCACATCTGGGACGGAACTAAGCTCGGAGAAATGTGGGTGTTCTAGTTCGCTAGTGCGCCTGTGCCTACCCCTTCGGGGATACAGGCGTGAGCTTATGTTATGTTATGTTACTTAAATACGCAAAATACCTCCCAAAGGAACCCTTACACCGGTGAGGTCAATATTTTAGAAGGCCATAATTTGACAATTAGACCTTTAATAAAAAAATATTTTATGTTCACGTTCATACTCTCTAGAAGTATAAATAAGCAAAATATGAACGAATTTCAGAACTTCACTTCGTTGCCCGCTTGACGTGAAATGCCTCAGAAGTTAAGACCGACTTACTGTGATCCTAATTAAGCACACAAGCAGTAGAATATCAGTAACGTTAACGGTGAAATTTCTTTCTTTCTTTCTACCTGCCCTTATCCCACCTTGATGTGGGGTCGGCGCAACATACTTTATCATGTTGTACATAGGATTTGGCTTGGTTTTTACGACCGGCCGTCTGCCTGACGTCAACCCCCTATGAGGGATCCAGTCCCGGGCATATTAAATTAGAAAATTTGCTTTGCCCGACCTGGGTATCGAACCCAGGACCTCTCGGTTCACAGCCCATACATGCTGCCACTAGACCAAGGAGGCGACAATTATAACGGTGAAATTATAAGTTAACGGTGAAATTATGTGATTATTTTTTTATAGCATACTGGCAACCGAGCAGGCGTGTCCTTGTTGGTAAGTGAGCTCCTCTGTCCGTAAACACCCACGATACCAAAATAACGAAGAGGCGTTGCCGTAAAGAAAATGAATAAGGATTGGCAAGAGGAGGGGTGATATGAACCACCGGAAATACTCATCGAAGGAAATTCAACAGCGAGCTGCCGTTTTCCGTCGATTTTCTGTGACACACTGTTCCACATGTCTATTAAACGGGCGAGCCAGCTCGTTCATTCTGTAGACATGATTATTGACATCATGGCTCTAGCACAAAAATGATAAACATGATATAAAACGCTTTATCTCAAATCATACATCTTGTTTATTGTTTGTCAATGATCGCTAGTTTTTTTGACTGCTCTAAGCTTACCATCAGGTGCAGTGCACTTTGCCGTGCCCAGATAAAAAAAATAATTAAAAGTAGAATATGAATTCTAAAATAAAAGCTCACACCTGTATCACTAGAATCCCCGTAGGCAGAGGCGCACTAGCGAACTAAACACACACACACTTAGCAGAATTTAATATGAGTTCTACTTGAATATTTTCAGGATTTTCCTCTCCATAAAAGCTGGAACGACGTGGCGTGACATTAAAAACTTTTTTAGTGCCTTGGCACTAAGCGGCAGTGTACCTATATGGACTGTGGACCGGGAGGCCTTGGGTTCGATTTCCAGGTCAGACGTGGTATTTTTCTAATACTATTGCCCCAGATGGAGTTTGACGTCAGGGAGGCAGCCGATCGTAAAAACTAATCCGTTCTGCAACATGCTTGAAAAAGTGTGGATCTCGATTTAATGAAAAATAAGGGCAGGTATTGTAAAATATATTTAGAATATTTAACAATAGATTAATTAATAATATCGATAAAATTTTGTTATCTAATTATTTAATTAATATTGGATTTTTTAAACAGATAAAAATCGCCTCTTGTTGATGAGGAAAATATTATTACGTTAAATTTGTTAAAAAAGCTTATTAAAACACTTAAAAGTTAAAAAATATATTGTGTAATGACTCAAATCAGTTTATTTTATACAATATAATTAATCAATAACGTTTTTCATTTTTTTATATACCTTATTACCCCTTTAAATATTAAAATACCAGTGCTTATAATAACCCCATGGCAACCTGACGAAAATTGTTGGTGAACAACTAAAGATGGGTCAAATGTTATTTTTAAATATATTTCTAGTCGCGCGTTTAATTTATTTAAATGTTATTGCAGTTCACGCTCTGAAGTGGGTGGTTCCTTGAGTGATATATAAGCCTGCGCGGATTTTTTTGACACGCATTCAAACTAGTTCAACGAAGCTAGGCTAGCTTAGTTTATTAAAATGAAATTCGCGGTAAGTAAAATCGAATACGAAAATGTATCAACTTCGAGCATGGATGATTAAATTATACTTAAAATATTAATTATAATTTGCAGGCAGTAGTATTCGCGTGCGTCGTGGCCGTGGCCAGCGCTCAGTACAACACTGGCCGGTACAACCCAGGACAGTACTACCCAGGACAATACAACCAATACAACCGCAATACCTACGATCCTTTCGGTTTCTATAACAAGAACCAGTACCAACGGTATCAGTACACCACGTACAAGCCGTTCGTGAGTACCACCACGGCCGCGCCTGTGGTGGCGCCTGTTCCTGTAGTGCCCGCTCCTGTAGTACCCGCGCCCGTTGCCGTCGCCAAAACTGTTACTGATGCTCGCGATGCTGGCATCCTGAAATACGGCAATGAGATCAACCCCGACGGCAGCTACAGCTACTTGTAAGTATAAGTGTGGAGATTTTAGTTAGTATTTTTGTGAGTTATGAATAGTTCTGCGGCCTGAGCAGGAAAATTTCCGATAAACGTAAATGTATTCAAGCACGATTTGCGTCTATGAAATTTGTACAAAATTTTAACCAAATGTCATCAGTGCGCAGTGAGCTCGAATACATTTACGATTGTCAGAAATTTTCCGGCTTGGGCCGCAGTTATCGTTTTTAAACGTTCTAGTAATTCTGCATTAAGATTTGATTTGACGATAGTGTATCGGTTTTATAGTTGCCATTAAACATTCAGTTTAAGTGTTTTTGGCCCATAGACATTCAACAGTGCATAGACGGCACAACAGCGTGAAATTTGTGATGCAAAAGTTGTGACCTCGTGGTGATAAGTCACTCAGTAGTTAAAATATGCGTGTGCAAGGTCGTGCCAGCGTAATAATGTCTTACGTGATTCTTGAATATTCACGGAACATTCGAGGGTGTAAATTGTAATAAACACCCTCGCATTGTAATAAGTGGTAGATGGCGATACTGATGTTTGAGATCATTTTTTTTGTATGGAACCTTGCTTGATAACCCCTCTATAGTAAGTAATATTAAATATATTTGTTTTGGCCCTTTGGGAAACCTCATAGTTCAACGGATTGCTTTGACACCATGAAGGTTTAATTCAACATTTAATTTGTTCATATTTTACTTAAATTACAATATAATCACATATTGCTTTAAAATGCTCATTAGGTAAATTCGTTAACACTTGTTTATAAGATTTTATTAATCCTATTATGTTTCCGCTAGCTACGAGACCAACAACGGTATCGCGGCGCAGGCACAGGGAGTTCCCCGCACCTTAGGTGGAAACCCCCCAGTCACCCCTGACGTCGCTCAGGGATCTTTCTCCTGGGTTGCCCCTAACGGAGAGGTCATCGCTATCACCTACGTCGCTGATGAAAACGGTTACCAACCTTCGGTGAGTACTTGTGACACATGTTTATATACCTATTTAAAATACGAAAGTATATAAAATGTAGCATATTAAAAATATACGGAATCATAAGTCACAGATATTATCAGTGAGTGAAATAAATACATAATCTTTTATATTTTATTATAGTTTTGAAGTTAACAAATGTGAATTGAGAGAGGAAAATACTGTAAATAATGAGTTAATTAGATGTATTATTACAACGGTTTCTTTTGTAATATACACGCGTTTTATCAATCGTTAAAGGTTTATTAAAATAATGTCGTGAGATAGTGCAACCGCGTAAATTATATACGGAGTATTAACTGACATAACATTTCCTATGTTTTTTTTGTTTTTAGGGAAGCGCTCTCCCCGTTGCCCCCGAAGTACCTGCCCAGATCGCCCGCGCCCTCGCGTACACCGCCCCATTACACAGCGCCAAGCAATAAATACTGAAACTCAACGCAAACTAAGTGCATAAGTACAACATCAACTTTTAGATTATTGAGACTAGTATTGATTGTAAAATTGCAGCAAAATAAAATGTGATATGTCATACGGATATAGACGCGTACGGAGTTCATTTGCTATTTCTATGAAGGATATTTATGTGCAAGTGTAAATAAAATACAACCTAGAGTACAATATTTGGTGTCAGTTTCATTTGTAACCTAACCATTTTAATTATGCGAGTCAGTTGTGAATCGTTCCAGAATTATAGTTTTGACTCAAGGATAAAAATTCAACACGCTTAAGTAAAATTAAAGTTTTTGATGGAATCATATCCGTATAAAGGATCAATAAATTGGTAATTTACGATCAATAAAAAAGGCCCTTGGTTATAAAATTCAAATATCTACTACAGATGATTCCTTTTTTTATTTAGATAATATGTTAAATATGCTAATCGGGAAAAATAGATCCATAAGAAATATTTTGCTATCGTGCAAGTATAGGTAGATTTTTCAACCAAATTCTAAAGCACGTTGTTAATTCGTCTATATTGCTTATCCACTATCATATACTCACTGATATTCTCATATAATATTAAGAAAAACTCCAATGCACGTTTTAATTACTTCCAAAAATTACAGAGATTCTCTGGGCGAGGTGAAAGAAAAATTTTCCTAACTAAATATACTAGTGAATTACAATGAATGAGAATGTATGATAAAGTAATATACCTAGATAGCGTTGTTGTATTGTATACAAAGTACGAATACCGAGTCCGATGTCTCGGTTTCGATATCCCGTCGGGGAAAGTAATATTGGGACTTCTTGCTCCGAGTCTGGACTTTGTGCCCGATAATGCAATAATTTGTCTGTATTATTTGGTGATGGAATGTATGGAAATAAGGTCGGTGGAATGTTTGTGTGTGTGTGTGTGTATTTCGGTCTCGTCTTGTAATTCGTCTCAGCCCTTTAAGAATATAGGCGTGAGCTTATATATGTAATACCATTCAGGCCCTTGACGTATAAAGTTCTACATGACATCGCAATACGCTCGCCATACAATTAACTTGTAAAAGCACAACTACTAACCGAAACAGGATTCGATTCGATACCGGGACTGGATTCCTAGAGGGGAGATTACGTCAGCAGGCAGCCGGTTGTGAAAATTAAGCTAAATCCTTTCAGCGATATGCTTGAAAAGTGTGTTGAGCCGACACCGAATTAAGGTGGCATAAGGGCAAGTAGAAAGAATGACTAATAATAATCTAAGCTAAAAATGTTATGTTGTTTTTATAATGCACCGTGAAAGGAAGTCATAGCTTATCAAAGTTTTATTTGGAAAAATCTTGAAATACGTTTAAGACAAAGTAATAAAGAATTGATCTTTAATAAAATCGATAAGAATGCGTCTATTATAAATTTAAATTAAACAATTTAAATATTATTCCCAACACAATCTATTCATTAATACAAATGACATTTATGATCATTTTGTCGTTACAAATTTTACGGATAACAACTACACATCAATAAATAATTAACACTTCAAGGATGTTAATATTTATCAAATGATAATGAGTTTTATACTATAATTGTTTGGGTTTAATTTTATTTTATACAAAAAGGTCAATAAGCAACTTTTACTTTACATCTATTATTATCAGTCATGGATGTAACGTTGTCCCGGATTAATGCCAAAACCCGCCTTGCCTTTGTAGTCCTTGCCATTCCTCAAATCTTTCATTCTTTTTTCTACATGCCCTTATCCCATCTTAATGTGGGGTCGGCGCAACACACTTTTTTTAAAGCATGTTGCAGAAAGGATTTGGCTCAGTTTTTACGAGCGACTGCCAAATTGGCAAATTAAATTAGAAATTTCGTTTGCTCGAACTGGGAATCGAACCCAGAACTTTCTGGTCCCCATATAATATGCTGCCACTAGACCAAGGAGGTGTCATTCCAAATATTAAGCCATAATTTTTTTAACCGTGAGTTTTCCCCAAAAGTTATAATTTTCCCGAAAAATATATCTAGCCTAAGTATGCTCCCACTAGACTAATGAAAGGATTCTTTAAATAAGGTTATTTTCTATAGATAATATCTACAGAAAATTCATTTATGATTTTATACAAATCAAAACCGTGGAAATTAAAAAATAATTAAATATAAACTGCAGTATATGTTTCAATTCTTATCACCATACATTTTCATACAAATGTATTTTGTATACATCTAACCTTTAATAAATACTAGAAATTTAGTTAAATGTCTTCATCTGTCCCAAACAACTCTATTAAATTTATGTTATTATGCCAAACCCTTGTTTGCTATTTTTATTATCTTATTGTGTTTTGTCGATATGTTGTAAAAAGTTAAGACCGACTTGCTGCGATCCTAATTAAGCACAGGATAAATAGAATATTAGTAACGATTCTCAAAAAGGAGGAGGCACTCAATTCGTCTGTATTTTATTATGTATGTTACGCGATATCTCCGCCAAATGTGGACCGATTTTCAAAATTATTTTTGTATTTGATACAGCTTATTTCAAGGGTAGTTCCATATATATATATATATATATAATTTGGTCACGATCGGATTTGAAGTCGGTCTGTTAAGTTTTTAAATCGTGATTATTTCCAGTATGCTGGCAACCGATCAGGTGGATCACTTGTCGGTAAGTGAACTCCTCTGTCCATAAACACCCACGATACCAAAATAACGAAGGGGCGTTGCCGTAAATCAAAGGAATAAAGATGAGCAAGACGAGGGGTGATTTGAACCACAGCGAGCTGCCGTTTTACGTAGATTTTCTGTGATACACTGTGCCACATAACATTACATAACATAACATAAGCCCACGCCTGTATCCCCGAAGAGGTGGGCAGAAGCACACTAGCGAACTAGAAAATCATTTCGCCTAGCTTTGTTCCGTCCCAGATGTGATAGGGGACGAGCCTATCGCCATATCGGACACAAATTCCAGACTCCGGGCTAATATGGAAAAATTCAATTTCATTTTGCCCGACTCGGGGATCGAACCCGAGACCTCAGAACCGTAGTCGTACCGAAATACCACCACACCACCGACGTAGTCACACTGTGCCACATGTCTATCAAAAGGGCGAGCCAACTTGTTCATCCTGTAGACATAATTATTGATATCGTGGGTCTAGCACTCTAATCATAAATATGATATAAAACACTTTATTTTAAAATAATACATCTTGTCTATTGTTTGTCAGTGGTCGCTAGTTTTTTTGGACTGCACTACGCTTACTATCAGGTGCAGTGTAGTCACTTTGCCGTGCCCAGATAGATATATATAAAAAAATTATTCCTTAGGTTTGCACCCGAATAGAAAAATAACCATTTTCATTAAAAGTAGACTATGAGTTCTAAAACAAAAGCTCACACCTTTATCACTACGACGCGGCGTGGCATTCAAAACTTTTTTAATAAAGATTAGATTAAAGATTAGATTTTATTTATTTACTTGATAGTAAAAAGGGAATTTTGGAACTAAGACTACATACTGAAATACTTTATTTCACAACTCAGTAAGGTTGGTTTATTTATGTTTATTAATCCCCCGGAATTTGTATTTATAGTATTGTAAAATCGGAGTCTAGAGTTGCCCCTTCGTCTAGCGGCAGTGTACCTATATGGACTGTGGACCGGGAGACCTTGAGTTCGATTTCCAGGTCGGGCGTGGTATTTTTCTAACACTATTTTCCCGGGACTGGATCCCCCAGATGGGGTTTGACTTCAGGGAGGCAGCCGATCGTAAAAACTAAGCCTTTCTGCAACATGCTTGGAAAAGTGTGTATCCCGATTTAATGAAAAATAAGGGCAGGTAATTTTAAAATATATTTAGAATATTTAACAATAGATTAATTTTCAATATCGATAAAATTTTGTTATTTAATTATTTAATCTAGATTGGATTTTTAAACAGATAAAAAGCAAGAAACTGTCGCCTCAATACAATATAACTTTATACAATATAATTGATCAAAAACGTTTTACTTTTTTTATATATTACCCCTATATATATTAAAACACCAGTGCTTATAATCACCCCATGGCAACCTGACGAAAATTTTTGGTGAACATCTAAAGATGGGTCAAATGTTATTTTTAAATATATTTCTAGTCGCGCGTTTAATTTATTTAAATGTTATTGCAGTTCACGCTCTAAAGTGGGTGGTTCCTTGAGTAATATATAAGCCTGCGCGGATTTTTTTGACCCGCATTCAAACTAGTTCAACGAAGCTAGGCTAGCTTAGTTTATTAAAATGAAATTCGCGGTAAGTAAAATCGAATACGAAAATTTATCAACTTCGAGCATGGATGATTAAATTATACTTAAAATATTAATTACAATTTGCAGGCAGTAATATTCGCATGCGTCGTGGCCGTGGCCAGCGCTCAGTACAACACTGGCCGGTACAACCCAGGACAGTATTACCCAGGACAATACAAACAATACAACCAATACAACCGCAACACTTACGATCCTTTCGGTTTCTATAACAAGAACCAACGGTATCAATATCCCACGTACAAGCCGTTCGTGAGCACCACCACGGCCGCTCCTGTGGTGGCGCCTGTTCCTGTAGTGCCCGCTCCTGTAGTACCCGCGCCCGTCGCTGTCGCCAAAACTGTTACTGATGCTCGCGATGCTGGCATCCTGAAATACGGCAATGAGATCAACCCCGACGGCAGCTACAGCTACTTGTAAGTAAAAGTGTGGAGATTTTAGTTAATATTTTTGTGAGTTATATATAGATCTGCGGCCTGAGCAGGAAAATTTCTGATAAACGTAAATGTATTCAAGCACGATGCGCGTCTATGAAATTTGTATGAAATATTACCCAAATGTCATCAGTGCGCAGTGAGCTCGAATACATTTACGATTGTCAGAAATTTTCCGGCTTGGGCCGCAGTTATCGTTTTTAAACGTTCTAGTAATCCTGCATTAAGATTTAATTTGATAATAGTGTATCGGTTTTATCGTTGCCATTAAACATGCAGTTTAAGTGATTTTGGCCCATAGACATTCAACAGTGCATAGACGGCACAACAGCGTGAAACTTGTGATGCAAAAGTTGAGACCTCGTGGTCATAAGTCACTCAGTATTTGAAATATGCGTGTGCAAGGTCGTGCCAGCGTAATAATGTCTTACGTGATTCTTGAATATTCACGGAACATTCGAGCGTGTAAATTGTAATAACCACCCTCGCTTTGTAATAAGTGGTAGATGGCGATACTGATGTTTGAGATCATTTTTTTGTATGGAACCTTGCTTGATAACCCCTCTATAGTTAATAATATTAAATATCTTTGTTTTGGCCCTTTGGGAAACCTCATAGTTCAACGGATTGCTTTGACACCATGAAGGTTTAATTCAACATTTAATTCCTTCATATTTTACTTAAATTACAATGTAATTACATATTGCTTTAAAATGCTCATTAGGTAAATTCGTTAGCACTTGTTTATAAGATTTTATTAATCCAATTATGTTTCCGCTAGCTACGAGACCAACAACGGTATCGCGGCGCAGGCACAGGGAGTTCCCCGCACCTTAGGTGGAAACCCCCCAGTCACCCCTGACGTCGCTCAGGGATCTTTCTCCTGGGTTGCCCCTAACGGAGAGGTCATCGCTATCACCTACGTCGCTGACGAAAATGGTTACCAACCCTCGGTGAGTACTTGTGACACATGTTTATATACCTATTTAAAATAAGAAAGTATATAAAATGTAGCATATTAAAAATATACTGAATCATAAGTCACAGATATTATCAGTGAGTGAAATAAATACATAATCTTTTATATTTTATTATAGTTTTGAAGTTAACAAATGTGAATTGAGAGAGGAAAATACTGTAAATAATGAGTTAATTAGATGTATTATTACAACGGTTTATTTTGTAATATACACGCGTTTTATCAATCGTTAAAGGTTTATTAAAATAACGTCGTGAGATAGTGCAACCACGTAAATTATATACGGAGTATTAACTGACATAATATTTCCTATGTATTTTTTGGTTTTAGGGAAGCGCTCTCCCCGTTGCCCCCGAAGTACCTGCCCAGATCGCCCGCGCCCTCGCGTACACCGCCCCATTACACAGCGCCAAGCAATAAATACTGAAACTCAACGCAAACTAAGTGCATAAGTACAACATCAACTTTTAGATTATTGAGACTAGTATTGATTGTAAAATTGCAGCAAAATAAAATGTGATATGTCATACGGATATAGACTAGTACTGAGTTCATTTGCTATTTCTATGAAGGATATTTATGTGCAAGTGTAAATAAAATACAACCTAGAGTACAATATTTTGTAGAAATTTTATTTTTAACCTCACCATTTTAATGATGTAAGTAAGTAATGAATAGTTTTAGAGTTAAAGTTTCGACTCAAGGAAATATTTTCAACACGCTTAAGTCAAATTAAAGTTTTTGATGGAATCATATCCGTATAAAGGATGAATAAATTGGTAATTTACGATCAATAAAAAAGGCCTTTGGTTATAAAATTCAAATGTCTATTACAGATGATTCCTTTTTTGATTTACATAATATGTTAAATATGCTAATCGGGAAAGATAGATCCATAAGAAATATTTTGCTATCGTGCAAGTATAGGTAGATTTTTCAACCAAATTCTAAAGCACGTTGTTAATTCGTCTATATTGCTTATACACTATCATATACTCACTGATATTCTCATATAATATTAAGAAAAACTCCAATGCACGTTTTAATTAGTTCCAAAAATTAGAGAGATTCTCTGGGCGAGGTGAAAGAAAAATGTTCGTAACTAAATATACTAGTGAATTACAATGAATGAGAATGTATGATAAAGTAATCTACCTAGGTCACGTTGTTGTATTGTATACAAAGTACGAGTACCGAGTCCGAGGTCTCGGTTTCGATATCCCGTCGGGGAAAGTAATATTGGGACTTCCTGCTCCGAGTCTGGACTTTGTGCCCGATAATGCGATAATTCGTCTGTATTATTTGGTGATGGAATGGATGGAAATAAGGTCGGTGGAATGTGTGTGTGTGTGTGTGTGTATTTCGGTCTCGTCTTGTAATTCGTCTCAGCCCTTCAAGAATATAGGCGTGAGCTTATATATGTAATACCATTCAGGCCCTTGACGTATAAAGTTCTACATGACATCGCAATACGCTCGCCATACAATTAACTTGTAAAAGCACAATTACTAACCGAAACAGAATTCGATTCGATACCGGGACTGGATTCCTAGAGGGGAGATTACGTCAGTAGGTAGCCGGTTGTGAAAATTAAGCTAAATCCTTTCAGCGATATGCTTGAAAAGTGTGTTGAGCCGACACCGAATTGAGGTGGCATAAGGGCAAGTAGAAAGAATGACTAATAATAATCTAAGCTAAAAATGTTATGTTGTTTTTATAATGCACCGTGAAAGGAAGTCATAGCTTATCAAAGTTTTATTTGGAAAAATCTTGAAATACGTTTAAGACAAAGTAATAAAGAATTGATCTTTAATAAAATCGATAAGAATGCGTCTATTATAAATTTAAATTAAACAATTTAAATATTATTCCCAACACAATCTATTCATGAATACAAATGACATTTATGATCATTTTGTCGTTACAAATTTTACGGATAACAACTACACATCAATAAATAATTAACACTTCAAGGATGTTAATATTTATCAAATGATAATGAGTTTTATACTATATTTTTTGGGTTTAATTTTATTTTATACAAAAAGGTCAATGATAAGCAACTTTTACTTTATATCTATTATTATCAGTCATGGATGTAACGTTGTCCCGGATTTATGCCAAAACCCGCCTTGCCAGTTATATTATTCAATTTTTAGGGGCTTTTAGCACCGTCTGCGATACTTTGTAGTCCTTGCCATTCCCCAAATCTTTCTTTCTTTTTTTCTACATGCCCTTATCCCATCTTAATGTGGGGTCGGCGCAACACACTTTTTTTAAAGCATGTTGTAGAAAGTATTTGGCTCAGTTTTTACGAGCGACTGCCAAATTGGCAAATTAAATTAGAAATTTCGCTTTGCCCGAACTGGGAATCGAACCCAGAACTTTCTGGTCCCCATATAATATGCTGCCACTAGACCAAGGAGGTGTCATTCCAAATATTAAGCCATAATTTTTTTAACCGTGAGTTTTCCCCGAAAGACATAATTTTCCCGAAAAATATATCTAGCTTAAGTATGCTCCCACTAGACTTAAAGTGATTATTTAAATAAAGTTATTTTCCACAGATAATATCTAAAGAAAATTCATTTATGATTTTATACAAATCAAAACCGTGCAAATTACTTAATAAATCTCTGTACTTCGTTCCATAGAAAATAATATGGTAGTCGGATAAACCATAATTGGTCATTTAGGTAGAATAGGTAGAATAAAATTAATTGAGATGACCAAATAATAATGGTAATAATCGTCCTTGGTTTTTATAGGTGTCACATTATTACGTCTGAAGGCGAGTGAACCCACGCGGTTGCGCTATGCTCATCCATCAATAGCTTACGCAATCTCAGTTTTATATGCGACTGGTTTTAAAACATTAATCTATGTTGTGACCTTACAGAATTCGTTTAAACAGATATTTGTAAGCTCCGAACTCGGATATCGTTAATAAATTCATCGTACAGGTGAACTTTAATACGAAGTCATCCAAATTCTGCCATTGAATTATAAATCATAATTTGAAACATGACAATGTCGTATTCAAAATAATTATTAAAGTATTGGTTTTGTTTTTATCATAGCTAAAAATACGATCTGTTTACCAGTAGGTATATCCGATTAGCATTTTATACATCGTTATTCATTTTTTATTCCAAGCACCGCCAAGTATCTACCACACCTGATGGTAGGCGCAGTCCAAAATAAATATCGAAATACAATGAATTTAGCGATGGTCAATAGAATAACGATAGGCTGCAGTAACTCTAAAAGGAAGGAAACAAACCAAGGAGCTTGCGATAAGATAGATGTATGATCGATGCAGGCTCAGTCACATA
Source organism: Clanis bilineata (assembly GCA_036417725.1). NCBI lineage: Eukaryota > Metazoa > Arthropoda > Insecta > Lepidoptera > Sphingidae > Clanis > Clanis bilineata. The sequence continues at coordinate 9,542,737 of CM071158.1, forward strand.
AAGATGGTACCCTTATACGCGCCCCAATCAACCATTACGTCATGTTGGTAGCCGCGGTTGCTCTTTCCTTTATTTTTTGAGTGGTAGAGCCACGCTGTAGACAGTTACGTCTACAGCACGTATACGCCGACTCGGCCGGTTTAATACCACTATCTCACAGAAAACCGACGTAAAGTGGCAGCTCGCTGTCGCGTTTCGTTCGGTGAGTGAGATTTCCGGTGGCCCGATTACCACCCCTTTCCCAATCCTTATTTCCCTCCTTTTAGTTTGGCAACGCACCTATGATTCTATTTGTGCCTTGGGTATCTATAGGCTGTGGATATCACTTACCATCAGGTGACCCATGTGCTGGTTTGCCAGTCTCTGCTATAAAAAAGCTTGGCCGTGCTTCCAGGCTTTACTACAATAGCTAGCGGTACATGCATCACATCAGACGAGCTGTCTGTTGTCTGCCCATTTAACTAATAAAAAAGCTATAGGTATCATCATGAGATAATAACGTCAGCAGCTTAAAACTAGTGCCTGCTCTTTAGGAGATTTAGGTGTGAGCTTTGTTGTTTCCTTGTAGAGGTCAGAATATTTAATTGCGTTTTGTTGACGCCTACGCTTCACTTCTACTACTATAATTGAACATCCAAATTAACGTCTATACCTAACCTTAGTAATCCGATAAACGTAGTTTCAATAATCACAAGCTTAAAAACATAACGGACCGACTTCAAATCCGATCGTGACCAAATTTATATGGGACCACGCTTGAAATAAGCTCAATCGAACACAAAAAGAATTTTGAAGTCTACATTCGGCGCAGATATCGCGTAACATACATAAAAAAATACAGACAAATTAAGGACCTTTTCCTTTTTGGAAGTCGGTCGAAAATTAAGCCGCGTCTGCTGCACTAAAACATTACACAAAACACCTACACAAAACATGGTACTTCTACAATTTTTTTTGTATAGTCCATTATTACATGAGCAAGACACAAAGAAAAACCTTATTTTGTGTAGGTGTTTTTTTGTTTTTGTTTTCAAAAATAGGTGCTGGAGACGCGCCTTTGTGTAGTCTAAACTATCTAGGTGGCGTAGTTGCATTGCGTGGGCGGCACGATTACCGTCCCGAGGTCTCGGGTACGAACCCCGGGTCGGCCAAAGTAATATTGAGTTTTTCAAGTCAATATCAGCGCAGAGTCTGCAATTTGTGCTCAATATGGCAATAAGCTCGTCCCCTATCAGATCTGAGACGGAAATGAGTTCGGCGAAATGTGGGTGTTCTAGTTCTCTACTTCGCCTCTGACCTCTGTCATCTATTTTTTGAGTGACCCTTTGGCTATTAATGCATCTGCGGCATGATAGTGATATTGCTAGTTAAAAACGATATATCTAGGCGCTGCATTTAACCACGCGATCGTAGGCCTTATTGCTATTATGTATATTGGTTTTACACGTGAATGTATGTATTTTTTCCCCGGTATTTTTTTGTACTGTTACTGTTACTGGACAACCACCTTATCATTCACCAACTATTATTCCCCAGATTGGTTGATTATATTATTTTCTGCAACTTTTTTTCTTTCTACCTGCCCCTATCCCACCTTAATGTGGGGTCGACGTAACACACTTTTTAACAAAGTTGCCAAAACGATTTGGATTAGTATTTAAGTCCGACTACCTGCCTGATGTCAACCCCCTCTGAGGGATGCAGTCTCGATCATATTAAATTAGAAATAAATAAATGTTGCCACTAAACCTAGGAGGCGACATCACCAGAATCACTTTCTGAGTTCTATGTACTGTAATAAAACTAGTTTTTACGGATTCAATCCCGATCTGTGTTTTTTAATCTCGACGTTCCGAAAACTTTACAGCCATCGTGGTCACGGGTCCGCTTCATCCAACCCGAAGCTTTCGGAAATAAATCACGATAGAATCCGTAATTTATCCGTACTTATATCATATTTTATAATCAATTCGTAATTTAATTATTTTAATTATTATAGAATCCTTTTGAATCGGAATAAAAACGGAATTTGTGTATCCTGTATGGCGATAGGCTCGCCACCTATCACATCTGGGACGGAACTAAGCTCGGGGAAATGTGGATGTACTAGTTAGCTAGTGCGTCTCTGCCTATCCCTTCGGGGATACAGGCGTGAGCTTATGTAGAATCCCTAATTTCAATGTATAACATTCGTATAAACATATATCAATAAATCATTTCTAAGTACTATTCATCACACCGACAAGAAGCACGTTGCTGCATTCTTGCTACCACGTATGACGTAAAAACAATTAGTGAAGTGAGCGAACACTGAACAAAGACATAAGTTGAGTGATGTGATAGGTGTGATCTTAACCTCAGATGCCGTCGTGATGCTATGCGGTCCGCTTCGTACCGACCTTAGCATTTGCGATGTGCTGTTGCCTCTACATGGCTATATTTTACCGGATACAATCGCTTCATTATTAATACGGATGCACTTGATTAAAGCCTGTAGCTATCGCGATTTTAAGATTTTTATAAAAAAGATCCAGTTATGCTAAAGATTACACCACCGTGTCGCCGCATTGTGTCGCCTTCATACGATAAAGATGAAATAGTTTCATTGATAACATTTTATTCAAATTAAGGTTTAATACAGTTAGAGGCTCGGCTTCTGAAACTACAAGGCACAGCTAGTGTTTACGTATATTTTTAAATAAAGTACACGGCTACAAATACTTTATCTAAAAAATGTATATAGAGGTACAAAGCATGACTCATTGGTAATATAAAATATATTTTCATAAAATGTTATATATTTTAATGTGTCCGAAATTAAGGTGTTGTGTTAAAAAAAAAACGATTAAAATCTTAGAGTAATGTTTCTATGATTAAAATATACATGTAATAAAAGTATATCTATGAATCAGATGCCTTTAAATCAAGGAAGTTTTATTAGCTATTTTGCGTACTTTTTTCATATCTACATATACTAATATTATAAACCTGATGAGATTGTTTGTTTGTTTGAAGTTTGAACACCCTTATCTTAGGAACTACCGGTTCGAATCGAAATGTTATTTTAGTGTTGAATAGCCCATTTATTGAGGTAGGCTATAGACTATAGACTATATAAGACCACACTATCACTAATAGGAGCGGAGCATTAATGAAAAATGTGTTAAAAAACGGGGAAAAATTATTCCTTTTCAGAGCTTCCGTTACGTACGCTGAGTAAATAGTTAAAGTTACACATATACGATGCATTATATATTAATTATTATAAGTATAAATAAAAATACCTACTAATAAACCGGACAGCCAAAAGTGCAGCAGAAGAGGAAACTGTATGGTCTCTAAAAATAATAACATTATCCCTGTAATATTACTGTCCAACTTCTGGGAACGGGCCTCCAATATGCAATAATCCTAATGAGAGGGGTTAGGCCTTAGCACACTGGCTTAATGCGGGTTGGTAGATTGCACATACCTTCGAAATTCTTGTGAAAAATTCTCGGGTATGCAGGTTTCGCCACGATGTTTTCCTTCACTTTCATAGGTAACGATAATTCACAAAGAAAACACACTTGACGGAAAGTCTGACAGGGTGGGCGTCGCTTGTTAAAATTATTTCATATCATTGTCTGCAGTTGTGTTTGTTGTTTAATGTGATTTGGTTTTATGCACCAAAATTCAGCGAAGATGGACAGTATAATGTGGAAATTTTTTAATCGGTGATTTTTGATGAGTTTTGCTTGGTGCGTTGTGTGGCTTTGTCCGGTCGATTCGCTGAGTGAAGGGCACCGTGCTGGAAGGAATTGCTGCCATAATCCCAGCAGGCCCTTGAGATCATCCACATCTGGGTCTTATGGTCATTGTGAAAACTTAATAATTGTTATACTTACCTTGAAATTGGCTAAATCATCGCAAATACGTAGAAGCCATTATTTTTTTTAAGCCAAAAAGAAGAAGAAAACACTTAACGTAGAAAAGTCAGAGGTGTATTGTCATTTTGGGGTTGGTCTCGAACCTATGAAATTCATCTCGTCCCATTCCTAACCGAGCTATCGTTGCTTAAGGTCTGTAATACCTAGTGTAAAATGCATCATCTCGCCGCTGGATGCACTCGAAGCAGTGGATAAAAATTACTAAGGCATATTATATGCAGTTCATTAAATATTGTTGTTGTAGAGTTTGTTGTTTTTATTAATCTCATAAATCATTCTCTAACTAATTAATGATATGATCTATGAATCTTATCGAATCTAGCTACTATAATCAAATAATTTAATGACATCCGTGATCAGAAATGAATATTCAGAAGTCGCTATATCCACTGACGGAATTGTTGAACGATGCGGCTTTTTATGATCTTCTCAAGTTCTGTCGAATTATGACACTTGACCAATTTTTATTGGACTTTTTCACAATGTTTACCCAAAAACGACAAAAACACTGAATCTGATAAAGAACGTTTCATACGATGCGAAGCAGTTTGCGCAACCATTAGTTTCTTGGATAACATTTCATCGTCTGAGCATATTTTGCTTGGTAAAAAATACAGAAATGGATTTATGGAGTAAACATTTTAGTTCTGTATAGTGGTTAATAAGATCAATTTTATTCCGTTCTGCGGCCCGAACACTGATGACATTTAGTTGATATTTCATACAAATGTCATAGACACGCATCGAACTGGATAAAAATTTCCTGCTGGGGTCACTGTATCCCTAAAGAGAATACTCAGAAGTGAGTTACACTTCTTATTTCACCAAGGCTCCCCGTGTTTCACCAAGCTTGGGTACTTTCTTGTCGTTGTATAATGCTAAGGGCAAGCCTATTGTCATACCTGGAGCAAGATACAACCCCCATGCACTTCACACATTTTTTTCGGACTGAGACATTAATCGCATAAATAATTTTATTATAATTTACAAGATTTAGGATACTTGCAGAACTATTACTAATCTAGATTTAAACCTTATCTCGAGTAATCCTATCGCTCACTCCAATCTTTAAATCAAGATTTGGGATAAATAGAGATTTATCGCGGAGCTGCAAGGGGCATGGTTTAATGTCAATGATTTGTGGATGTTTATTATTTGGATTAACATTGTTTGAAATAAAACTATTTTTACGGATTTTATCACGATTTGGTTTTTAATTCTTTAATTTTTATTCCCGACGTTTCGAAGGCTTTGCAGTCTTCGTTGTCACGGGTCAGACAAAACGTTCGCGTAAATTTAAGAAATCAGTATATTAACATGGTTTGTTGTATTTATTATGTAAAGTCCAAGGTGATTCTGGCAATTTGAACATCCCGAAAGTTTAATTTAGCCAGTCGATCATAACCTTAACCGTTTCCTTAAAAGAGCGACATTGTTGGAAACAAGTTTATTATAGTGTCCTTAACTGACAAAATCAAAGATTTATTATAATTATTTGTTGTAATTTTTTTTAAAGCATCTTCTGTATCGATTTTGCATTGAAATCGAAATTAGTTAAGTCATTATATTTTATTCTTATTTTATTCACGAGCTAGAATTATATAAAATTCATACAAATCTACTAACTAAAATCATATTTTTTGTTACTAAAAAGCAATACAATGTTTATTTGAGAGCGATTAAAACTCGCTAGGTAAATTCGAGTAGATAAAAAAATTATGCAAATAAGGAGGCGTATTTTAATAACTATGAGGGTTGTCTCAACCTAAGCAACTATTTATATTACCTAACATAAGCTCACGCCTGTATCTCCGAAGGGGTAGACAGAGGCGCACTAGCGAACTAGAACACCCACATTTCGCCGAGCTTAGTTCCGTCCCAGATATGATAAGGGGCGAGCCTGATAATCCTGATGTGATGTGATGTGATAAGCAACTATTTATAATGTTAAAATGGTTTCATGACGCTATGTGGTTTATGAATTGATAGTTTTCGTATATAAGGTACACTATCAGAAGAGACGCTGCCGTAGCAAACTTATTTGTGCGTCTACAATATGCGTTCGTTTCAGGTATAACTGATATATAGTGATAGTGAGTATACCACTAATCACTATCACAATATATCAGTTATACCCTATTTACCCAGTTATGCTTTATGTCGTGGATACTCATAGGAGTATCCACGACGTAAGGCTTGAGGTGAGTCTAGAGTCAGCTTGTGTGTTCTCATCTGGGTGATGCGGCTGCATGCATAAGCATACTACATGGTCTCAAAAAATAAATCACGGATCACGTCTGGATTTTAGATATTAAATGAACCACAGAGTACAGAATCGATGAGTTTCATACCACCGAACCCGTTCAAATCGACTGTAATCATATTATTTCTATACTCTAAAAAGTTTTAACTTTAAAGCTTCATCACATATTACCATATTTCGAACCACCGTTAGAGTAAACTATCGTCATTAGTATCATCATCATAAGCCACAGGACGTCCAGTGCTGGACACTTTGTGGGAAAAAATCTCTGTTTCAATTGCACTTGAATGAAATCAATGCCGCTGATTTTTTCCACAAATGGTAATTTATGATTGCACTTTTAATATAATTTTTGATTGCATTTCTTTTTAAAGCCTCCGACTATCCAACTGTGAAGCCAGAGGTCGCGGGTTCGACTCTTGGACGAGCCAAATTTTTGTGTGATTTATAGATATTTGTTTCAGGTTGTAATCATGTTGTAATTGTTGTTGTCAGGGTTTTGTGAGGCAGAAAGTCTCGTAGTTCCTGAGGGGTTACCACCACGTCTTATAGCAGTATTATTATAGTCTTACTTTCCTTTTTTGTACGGGAAACAGTAACAGTAAGACTATAATAATACTACTATAAGACCTTTTGTTAACATCCTTGACACCCACGACACAAGACTCGTATCTTACAGTAGGGTCAAGACTATGTGACATTTTATTTCTACCTGCTCTTATCCCATCTTAATGTAGGGTCGGCGCGACACACTTTTTCAAGTTTTACCACGGGCTGTCTATCTGACGTCAACCCCCTCTGGGAGATCGAACCCAGGTCTTCGCGGTTCACTACGCATATATACTGCCACTAGACCAAAAAGGCGACCAAAGCGGTCAAGACTATAAGTATGTATGTGTGTGTGTTTGTAAGTATGTAAATATAACTATACCTTTTATAATTATCCTATATCATAATAGTCTAATAAAACAGTATAACAATAAATATATAATATATAATACTAAAATATATGATTTCTTAACAATAAATAAGATTAAAATTGATAAATAAATACCATAGTTTCTCTCTCTCTTTTATATTGCCGTGCCCAACAGGGTCCACGATTCTGAACTATGTATATCATACTAACAGCTTTGTAAACAACAATTGTAGAGTGCAATAAATTGAATTTGAATTTGAATTTGACTATTTATTAGGCATTTTTTATGTAGGATATGTGGAAGCTATAATTATTTTAAGACATACATGCTGTTCTCACGACGTACGACGATGCGCTTATTTAAGTTTAAACACCTAAGTTAATTCTGCAAATGTAGATGTTATAACCTTTAATGGAGTTATGGCGTTCTTGACTTTATTCTAAGTATCTTAAATTATATTAAAACCATGAATATAAAGATTATCTGTTGCCGCAGCACATTACGAAATGTTTTGTCGTAAACTAATTCATATTAATATATACAATCGAAAAGTGTATTGATTCGCATGCTTGTAAGGCGTGTCTTTTTACTTACTTGTATAAAATTTAAATGTATTTTAAATTTTCAAACATTTAAATAAAGGTTGCCTTATTTGGTATTTAAATTGGCGAACGCTAAATTGTCTAATATATGAAGTTTATGGACATTCATTGGCCGCCTCCTTGGTCTAGTGGCACCGTATATGTAAACAGGGAAGCCTGGGCGGTTCTGGCCTAGGAAAACCCGGGGCTGTGCCTAATGCGCCGAAGACGGTCACTGCGGGGGAGGGGGGGTCCTGGGTTCGATTCCCAAGCCGGGCGGAGTGTTTTTCTAACACGACTTGCCCGGGATTAGATACCCAAAGGGGGTTGAGGTTAAACAAGCAGCCAGTCGTAAAAATGAAGCCAAGTCCCTGCTGCGACAGGCTTGAGAAAGTATGTTGCACTGACCCCACGTTGTGGTGAGATAAGGGCAGGTAGAAAGATAAGTTTACGGACAAGGAACAATAAAGATTTTTAAAAAAGATGGAGATCCAAAAAATATATTTTATATGCTACATAATTTTTAATTTAATTGAAAATTCCATTAGATAATAGAGGTACATGTCGTCTCCTTGATAGTTCCAGCATATAGCGGTATGGGCTGTGGACCGGGAGGTTCTTGGCTTCGATTCCCAGATCGGACAAAGTGTTTTTCTATTAAATTATTTTATCATTCATTATCTTAAATTCTTCTAGTAGATATTAGAACATTTGTCTCAATCACCATGATCATCAACAAAATAAAACCCTATGCAATGTTTTTTACTTCCAACAAATTGTTAAAGAATGTTTCATAATTAATACCAAATGAAATTTAATCTTGAATATTGTACATTCATAATAATAAACAAACGATTTCTAGTCGTATGAAATGGTTAAATTATGTATAAGAGTAGTTATTCTAGTAGCTATAATAATATCTGCGTAAAGTCAAAGTTCACTTGGGATTCGTTGATATTTCTTTGACGGACGCTATAATCGCTTTGAAGCTTTAGTTGGCAAATTAATAGCCATGCAGATATTAAATATTAAGTACCTACAAATGTAACTTGATTCGGTAAGTCTATATTAACCTTTTATATTTAAACTAACATATTTTATTGTGGTTGGTGGATTACTCGGATTAACACCATTTATTATTATAGATGATAAAGATGACACTGTATCTGTGTAAAGATGAGACAACAGGGACGAACTGCAGTGGCGTGCATTCAATATAGAAAAAGAGGTACTGTCTACCCTGACAATTTGCTATTTCCAAAATAAAGAATAAAAATCATGACTAAATACAGCGGCCTGAGCAGGAAAAATTCTGACAACCGTAAATGTATTCGAACTCGATGCGAGTCTATGAAATTTGTATGAAATATTAATCAAACGTCATCAGTGCGCAGCGAACTCGAATACATTTACATTTACATTAGTTTTTCGTGCTCGGGCTACAGATTACCAAAATAGCAGCGATCGGCTTCTGGTTGAAATCGACACAGAGATGATAATGATAGTAAAGGCGATGAAAAGATTATTGTGCAAGTTTTTTGTTTACCCTGATCTGAATGCCTATTCACGTCACTGACGAACTGAAGGCATCATCATGATCATCATCAGCCACAGAACGTGCACTGCTGGACACAGGCCTCCCCCAAATATTTCCAGTAGCCCGAGCACAAAAACTAATGTAAATGTAAATGTATTCGAGTTCGCTGCGCACTGATGACGTTTGGTTAATATTTAATACAAATTTCATAGACGCGCATCGAGTTCGAATACATTTACGGTTGTTAGAAATTTTCCTGCTCAGGCCGCTGAACTGAAGGCATTAGGAGTGGTAAATAAATACTTCTTTCTCTAATTTGGGGTTGGCGTAACACACTATTTTAAGCATGTTGTAGGGAAATTAAATTAGAAAATTCGCTTTGTCCGACCTGGGAGTCGTACCCAGGACTCCCCGGTGCACAGCCCATATATGCTACCACTAAACCAAGGAGGCGGTTTAATATATAAATGTATATAACAAAATATTAATAAATAATAAATAACGACGACCTGATAAAGGTCGCAGGAAGTCGCTGGATGCAGGCCGCTTCCAACAGGTCGATCTGGAAATCTTTGGGGGAGGCCTATGTCCAGCAGTGGACGTCCTATGGCTGATGATGATGATGATATAACAAAACATAAGCTTACGCCTGTATCCCCTAGGGGGTAGGCAGAGGTGCACTAGTGAATTAGAATACCCCCATTTCGCCGAGCATAGTTCCGTCCTAGATGTGATAGGGGGCGAGCCTATCGTCATAGCGGGCACAAATTCCAGACTCCGGGCTGATATGGAAAAATCCAATATCACTTTGGCCGACCTGGAGATCGAACCCAAGACCTCAGGACAGCAGTCGTACCGAAATACAACCACGCCATCGAGGCAGTCCTACGTACCTCTATATACATACAATATACATATAGAGGTAGTGAAAGTTAAAAGTATATTGAAAGTCCTATCTACATATAAATATAAATATATAATATATAGAGGTAAATAAATACACCCAACAGTCACACACCTAGTCCTGACCCCACACTATGTCTAACCTGTATCGTGGGTATCAGAGACTATGAGAGACTTTCGGTATCACAACACCCAGACTTGAAACAAATATCTGTGGGCCACACAAACATTTGTCTCAATGCGGGAATCGAACCCGCGGCCTCTCGCCTCAAAGCCGGCTACTCGCCCGCTGCGCCACGAAGGCTGCCAATATGTATCTTGAAAGGAATTTAAACTATACCGAATCCTTTCTGCAACCTATTTGACAAAGTCCCCAAAGCCCCCACATTGTTGTGGGATAAGAGAAGAAAACACCGGTAGAAGAAGATATTTAATTAAACTTTAATATCCACATTTGTAATACTTATTACGCCTTTTACAACGTCATAGCAATAAAGCCCACGCCCTACAGAATGTTTGTAAACGGTCATCTTAAACAAATTTCACAAAAAAAAATTACAATTGAATAATATTTAGGTTGTTACTTGTTTTTCCACCACCATCTCTGGCAATTTATAATGCACAGATAATTACCTCGGGTGTACATAAGTTTTGAGACGAAATAAAAGTTGCATAACTTTTTTAATAATTAACTAATATTTTTAAAATTTTCAGTAAGCATTAAGTAGATAATAATCAACAATAACATATAATTATTATTCAAAATGACCACCCTTGTTTTTAATACAGGCCTTTAGACGATTGGCCAGTCATCAATGGCGGCACGAACCTTTTCCAGCGGAATCCGCTTTGGTTCTCGGACGAGGGCTCACTTCAGTGACTCCAAGTTTGGGTGGGACTTTCGGCAGGCCCTGAGCTCTAATTCAGACCACAATGAATAATTCAGCGGGTTGAGGTCGGAGCTGGAGGAGGGCCATTCGTCCGCTGCGATGAAGGCCGTACATTTTCCCTCAGCCAAGCTTGGGTGGTTTTTGTCTTATGGGATGGCGCGGAGTCTTGCTGGAAAACCCAGTAGTTGTTGTGAAGTAAAGTACGTGTCAGGGGTTTCACAACAGGCTCTAAAATGTCATTTTGGTAATTTTTAGCTTTAACCTTGACGCCATGTTGGCAGAAAAGGAGCGGAGTCACACCTTCATATGAAACGCCCCACCATACCATAACACTAGGCGGATGATGGGTACGCGAGACATTCCGTGCTGAAGCTGGGACGTCCTTGCTGCTTTTAGCATACACTTTGTTGTTTTGTTCGGTTAAACTTTTCTTCGACAGTAAATATTGTTTCGTCGGTGAAGAGGATCATCCTCGCATCGTGTCTCTTGAGGAGTACTAGACAACGTTCGCGTCGTTCGTATTAAAAACAAGGGTGGCCATTTTGAATAATAGTTATATTTTATTGTTGATTATTATCTACTTAATGCTTACTGAAAAATTTATAAATATAGGTTAAATATTAAAAAAGTTATGCAACTTTTCTTTCGTCTCAAAACTTATGTATACACGAGGTATAATCTCATTGACGTTAAATTATGTAAGGTTATATTTTTGAATAATTCATTATTGCATGCATTTCAAAATACGTTTATATTTATTTTTATTTCGCGATCTAGTGCGTATAATTATAATTATTAATATAGGCATTTAAATTTTTGGTTGAAACAATAGCGGCCCGAGCAGGAATATTTGTGACAATTGAATTCGTATCGTATTTTTATACGATTGTCAAAAATATTCCTGCTCAAGCCTCAGGAATCGTTAAAAATACATAAATTTCGTGAAAATTCAAGGTACATATATTTCAAACTACCATTATATTGAATATGTACCCGTCAGATTACTATCTAGTACCTATTATAGCTGTCCCGAGATCGGAGCCTGTTTAATTTATGACTCATAAAATCTGGGCTTAACAGCGAATAATTCTATGAAAATTTGTTTTATTTAGGGTTATTATTTGTCTGTAGGTAATGTTACTAATATTTAATCCATGATAGCAAACTAGTAGAACCTGTTAAGGCCTAAGGGACATCATTGCGGGCTACATCTTTGGCGCCATGTTATTATACTAAGATTAAGCAAGTAGGTACACTGTCTGCATATTGCTTGCGTGTCAAAGTTCACAGTTTAATTTTCTGTGTCGTATCTGTGTACTGCTTGAGATGATTTGTATAAAATATTATTAAACTGTGGTAGTACTTGTTTAAAAAATCGCGCCCAGGACTTTACAGAAACTGATTACACTTTTTAAGCGTAATACCTATACAGCAACAACTTCTTTCTTTCTTTCTACCTGCCCTTATCCCACTTTAATGTGGGGTCGGCGCAACAATCTTTTTCAAGCATGTTGCAGAAATGATTTGGCTAAGTTTTTATGACCGGCTGCCTGCCTGACGTCAACCCCCTCTTAGGGGGATACAACTCTTGGATAAAAATACATATTTCCACGCCCAAGCCAATATATCTTATCTTATCTTTGTTCTAGTGCGCTTCTGCCTACCCCTTCGGGGATACAGGCTGGAGCTTATGTTTATGAGCTTATGTGAAACGATTTTAGTATAAAAATAAATTATGACGTCAATTTTGTCCAGGAATGATTCGCTTTTAAAGTTCACTCAGTATTATTAGTATATAATTTAAGAAGCAAAACATAGATGTTTTCAGTATAACTTAATTGCAATCACTAAAGGCACATTTTTCTGCTATCTGTCATGTTTGTAAAGCATAGTTTTTCGTGCGGATTTAATTCGTCAAACATAATATCCAAATACACCAAATTTCATCACATTTAATTACATCACGAAATGTTTGTCAAATAATTTGACACACATAAAATGCTATAAAACAAAGTTATTGCTGAATATATTAAGACGCAATCGACCATAGTTTATAGTTTTCAATAAATAAAATAACGTCCCATTTCTAATTGAACACTCGTCTTCAAAATATTGAATGCCACACGCTCGAACATATCAATAGCCCGAGCACGAAAAACTAATGTAAATGTAAATGTATTCGAGTTCGCTGCGCACTGATGACGTTTGGTTAATATTCCATACAAATTTCATAGACGCGCATCGAGTTCGAATACATTTACGGTTGTCAGAAATTTTCCTGCTCAGGCCGCTGAGCAATCGGCTGATAGCAGACGCATCGAAATGTCAGCGTTGTGCTATCTTAAATATCGGATATGTCGGACTGAAGATTTATTCAAATGGAGTGTGATATCGCATTAAAGATCTACGAGGTATATGTAGATTTGTGTGCCGGTCGGCGAGTTGATCTATACGTAAGCCGACATTAGTTCCATAACAGGCGACTTGTTCTCATAAAAATTATACAATGATTTATATTGTCGAGAGGCTTTATATTTTACACGTGATGGACTCGTGTAGCTCAGATTTGTATTTCCTGATTGTGTTTAAGGTTCCTCGAAAATAAAGAAAACAGAAACAATAAGATTTCCTTTATTTTATAACACATTTTATAATAATAATCTTTTTGCTAAACGGTCATGGCCCGTTTTCTCAAATGGTTGGAACTATAAAATAGCAATTTACCTCTATACAATACAACATGCAGTGAACATAATGAAAATATCTGCTTTTCAAATTAAATTGTTATGTTACATTTTTGCACTGATATATTGCGTTCGTTGATATAGATGACATTTGAACACGTAAATCGTACATTTACGTACAGCCGCTTAATATTAGATATTCAAACATACTGCAATACAACTAGTGTTATTAGGCGAGGTTGTGTGGTACCCTGTGGCCTAGGGCAGGCTTGCAGAATATGTACTTTGGTAAATGGCGACTAATAGGGGTCATCGGTGTCGTTGATGCGCAGCGGGTGTTGAGCGCGCTTAGCGAAGCGACCCTGAGGTGGACATCACGGCTCGGCTTAATGCTGTCATGAGAATCCAATGACAATACGTTATCAATACGATTCATTAAATATAATCAGTGGGTTGTAAATCAACATACATAAAAGAAGAACATGACTGACTTAACAGCGTACAGCTGAAACTATTGGAATTAAGAACGTGAAATTTTACCCATTTTGCAGCTATTTTTATAACTCAGATGAACACTAAGAAAGGATTTTTGGAAATTCGTCCCCTGAAGGGGGGTGAAAATTTGTATAGAGAAAATGGAAATACGGACAGGTAGACTTCCATCACATGAGATGATCATGAGAGAACTGATCACTTGATGGTAAGCGACTCATGAACAGTAACAACTGTTCTCATACGTTGATTAACCAAGCACTAAGTGACAATGCTTTGCGCTTGTCACCTAGAGACATAGCCCCTTATTTGTAAATATATTTAAGTGCTGTTTATCTTTAACCATAGGTTATTCCTTTCATTTTTATACAATGTAACACAAGGAAAAAAGTGACAGGCTATTCTTAGTGAAAAGATAAGCGAAAATGTTTTTATAAGTAGGGCCCTCCCTTAGATGTTAATACTAATTACATGACATAAGCTCACGCCTGTATCCCCGAAGGGGTAGGCAGAGGCGCACTAGCGAACTAGAACACCCACATTTCGCCGAGTTTAGTTCCGTCCCAGATGTGATAGGGGGCGAGCCTATCGCCATATCGGGCACAAATTCCAGACTCCGGGCTGATATGGAAAAATCCAATATCACTTTGCCCGACCCGGGGATCTCGAACCCGAGACCTCAGAACCGTAGTCGTACCGAAATACCACCACGCCACCGAGGCAGTCTAATTAATTTTCAATACTAATTACACTACCTACAATAACTACTAAGCGACCGAAGCTGTAGGAAAATCTTGGTTGTCTAAACAAAAGTGAAAGCTATTAAGCTATATTAAGACTGCCTCGATGGCGTGGTGGTATTTCGGTACGACTACGGTTCTGAGGTCTCGGGTTCGATCCCCGGGTCGGGCAAAGTGATATTGGATTTTTCCATATCAGCCCGGAGTCTGGAATTTGTGCCCGATATGGCGATAGGCTCGCCCCATATCACATCTGGGACAGAACTAAGCTCGGCGAAATGTGGGTGTTCTAGTTCGCTAGTGCGCCTCTGCCTACCCCTTCGGGGATACAGGCGTGAGCTTATGTATGTATTTATGTAGCCACTGTACATTAATAGCTCCTGACGACAAATATATTATTTGTTCACATCACGCTCGAACATTGAAGGAAATCTTAAGGAAAATATCATCGGGATATCATTTCTGAAGTCACGTTTGTGATCAAGATAAATGGTGAAGAAAAATAGTCAATGCATGCCAAGTTTTACAAACAACTTATTAATGGAATAAAGGATAGTCGTTACAATAAATTGTACACTTATTTGATTATACTAAGGGTCAGTCTGCATTGAAGTGTACTTTGACGTTTCTCAGTAGCGACAACGTAAAATATTTCTCGAAGGGCTTGCGGCATGACTTGATGGATGGTTGAGACGGGTATGGGGGTATCCCTGTGTCTGCATCGGTTATCCGCCTGTCTTGTTGCAAAAACCTCGATTTGTTTCTTCCCTCTTCGGCTTTGTAGTGTAAAGAAGCATAAATAGGCGGCATTATTCTGGCGACTACTTATTGATAAACCCAATGTTTATCAGTCATCACTGTTTTTTTTGGACTGCACTACGCTTGCCATCCGGTGCAGTGTAGTCACTTTGCCGTAGCGAGATTAAAAACAAATTATAAATACCCGAACGCCTCTAGCGGTTACGTGGGGAACTGGGGAAGTAATGTTTGTTGTACAAATTAGTTGCGCCTCTGATATAAATCTGAAACCCCAAGCATGAATTATTTCGACGTTGGTCTAAGATCGACAATCCAATTCGACTAGAGTTATATGCGTCTTTGTGACGTTCTGTAATTCTGTGTGAAAATTCATTATCAAATTAATATTATATATTCAAATCATTATCGATTCGAATTAGAATGCCAAAATGATTCGTAGTCAAACCAACGGGCCACATTCGTTTTCTATGAGACAATGGCTCTGTCTATCCCGAAAATATCTGCCATTGATTAGGTGCTTTATTATATGAAATAAATGGATTTTAAAGTGTACATTACAAAACTTGATTATGAGCTGCTTCACGCTTTACAGCTTTACCATGAAAATCTTCTAGAATTTCATCACAAAGTAGGTATTAATGTCACCCCAAGCGCATGCCGTGGTGCTTAATAAGATTTAATAATAGTGGGGTTATAATAATAATAAAAGGTAGTCACCGTACCAACGCACCAAAGTTAAGCGCAGTCAATGCACCAAATGACATGTGTAGCAAAGCACCGAATGTGGATGTTTTAAATATTGTATCGTACGAGCCTCTATGTAGTTTAAATAAATCTATTTTTAATAATTATGAGTCTGGAAAATATAATTGTTAGAAAGCTATACTACCCCTGAGTGACATAGGCTATTTTTATTGTAGGAAAAGACGTTTATCACGGAAGCCAGAAAGCTAGCAAGTAATATTACTTTCTTAATGGAGCATAGTAAATATGAAATGTATAGTTTATAATAATTGATAATTTAAACAAAGCAAGCACATACTTTGTAATTTTTTACAGATTTTATCGCGATTTATAGAATCGATTCACGATTCAAAAGACTTACAAACTTCATGGTCACCGGACGTCCTGTCCGACAGAATCGCGAAGGAATCCGTAAACATTAGATTTATTTCAATGTGTAACATTCGCGTTAACTTAAAAAATCATTTAACGCACTATATAAGATGACACATATTGCAAAGTTCACATAAAAATACAAAACCAATATCATTCAACTATAAGTATAGAATTATAAGATTAGTCTTGTAAAATACAATTTATGATATGGACATTAATTTAACCCAAAAATACATAACTTTTATACTTATAATTCCGTTACTAAGTATGGTATTATAAGATTTGTCAGAGAAAATACAATTTATGATATGAAAAGACGTCCTCATCGTCCTTAGTGGCAGTGAGCGGCTCTATTCCGACTATTATAATCATTTATCGACAGCATGCCGGTACTTAGGAATGTTTTTGCTGCCAATGGCACTAATGGACTTTACTTTGATGCCCTCGTAAATTTAATGATGAATTTATTGAACGACATAATAAAATTTGATAAATATGGAAGGGAACTGGTTATAAATAATCTAGATCATAATTATTATCTATTAAAAAATTATAATACCCACTCCACAAGCATGAAGCTCACTCTACACTTTATCTTGTAATTTAATACCATAACCACAAGTGCACCCTTATACCTCTACATAACATGTTAAGTTTCTATAAATGTAAAATATGTTTATATATCTTAAGTGATCGCAATTTAGAGGTGATGGATGTGTGAAAAAGTTTCAGACCGTCAGAGTTACTTTCGCGTTTATGATATTAATACGGATGGATTTTTATCGCCTTTTTAGCCAAACAGCAACGTATATGGGCTTTGAACCAGAAGGTCCTGGGTTCGATTCCCAGGTCAGGTTTTTCTAACACGATTTGCCCAGGACTTGATCCCCAGATGGAGGTTAACGTCAAGGATGCAGCCGGTCATAAAAATTAAGCAGGTAAAAAAACACAAGTTTTTACCTGCTTAATTTTCATGACCGGCTGCATAAGACTATATCCCCGAAGGGATAGGCAGAAATGCACTAGAACACCCATATTTCGCCGAGGTTAATTCCGCCCCAGATATGATTGGGGGCAAGCCTATCGCCATATCGGGCACAAATTCCAGACTCCGGGCTGATACTGAAAAATCGAATACAAAGCAAGTAGACAGATATAATACAAGTGAATCGTGTTTACGACTAAAGTAAGTACAAGGATTCCTTGTTCCTTGTCAAGGAACATTTTCTTTGATACACTTTATACCAACCTATTATTTGAATTAACATTTAAATAGACGAAAACCTAGACATTTCAGCGAATAGATGCTTGATAAAAACTCCTTAATCATTATATTATGTTAAAATAAACGCCACTCCCATATATGTTGTCTGGTATTATCTACAAATACTATTTGGCATTAGGTAAAAATATATAAAAGCAATAATTTTATATAACGACCGAGAAAACACGTTAAATTAATTCTGTTAATGAGTCAATTTCTATATTTGACAGTCTGTATCGAAGAAGAAACACATTTGTTATAAGCCATACTTTATTTAGAGTTTGGTATTAAGTATTTTATCGTAGACACAAATTATACAACCTCCTTGGCGCAGCCGGCTGTGAAATGAGAGGTCGTGGGTTCGATTCCCGCACCGAGACAAATATTTGTGTGACCCATAGATATTTGTTTCGGGTCTGGGTGTTGTGAAACCGAAAGTCTCTCGTAGTTCGGATATCCACGACACAGGTTATACCTAGTGTGAGGTCAGGACTAGGTGCGTGACTGTTGGGTGTATTTATTATTTGGCCACATTGAAAGGATGGATGAAAGCAGAGTGACAAAAGAAATTTATGTAGCGGAAGTGAATGGTAGTGTCGGCCGTGGACGTCCTAGACGTACCTTTAAGGACCAAATTGGCGATCTCCTGAAAAAGGGCCAAATAAGGAGTTCTCGTAACCGACGAGCGTGCATGAAAAGACTGATGACTGTAGAAGAAGCGAAAGAGGTGTGTTTGAACCGAAGCAATTGGCGCTCCTTAGTCTCTGCCTACCCCAACGGGAAACAGGCGTGAGTTTATGTATGTATGTATGTATTTATAATACATATATGCATGAGCTCACGCTTGTCTCACCAGGAAAGGGGAAGTAGAAGCGAACTAGAGAACAAGAATACCCATATTTCGCCGAACTCAATTCCGCCCCAGATGCGATAGGGGGCGAGTCTATCTCCATATCGGGCAATTCCAGACTCCGGGCTGATTTTGAATGGAAAAACCAAATATCACTTTTCCCGCCACGGGGATCGAACCTGAGACCTCAGCGCTGTAGTCGTACCACGCACAATAAAACTATGCTACAGATGCACAATTATAATGAAGTATTATAATAAATGACATCTCGAGAAAAAATAATGACGTGTGATGGAAACTATGTTGCCCTTGCAACTTACAACTTCACATTCATTATTAACTCAATAGCAATGATGCACTTAAAATGTAAACAGTAAATAAAGCTACGCAATACCAATTACATTTATAGTTATTTAATTGTCCAATTAGTATAAATATATTAATATTTATGAGATTTTTTACAATAATAACACTTCATAAATTAGAAAAACACATAAAACCATCGCCATAAAAAATTCAAAGAGAAATTATAAGACAATAAAATGCGTTAATGGGCGATTGTATTTAAACGGTCGCTACATACTTCTATGATTTGCGATTTTTAAGATAATAATAGATTGTGTTTCGGGTTTGGGTGTTCTGGGACCAAAAGTCTCTCGTAGCTCATGATATCCACGACACAAGATTCGATCTTAGAATGGGTCGCGTCTATGTTTGGGTGTTATTATCATTTTTAGTACTCTTTATGGTAGAAGGTTTTCTTACATTTTTAAATACATTATATAAAAACAAAAATACATTTAAGAATATAAAAATATCCTCTCCAATGGCGAAGCTCGGGACCCAAGCCACCGGAGCGGCGGTTAGGATCCCATAGTGAGAACCTCCTCACAATTCGTGCCGTATCCAGTAACACAGCCTTCTGAATTTGACTTTTGACCCAAGCAGCAACCCCTTAAGAGGTACTCCCTTGAGGTGTTGGTCGAGGCTCATTAGTATCAAACCATGGGCAGAGATGACTATCGGAACAATGATTGTTATTATCATTCTTTGTTTATTTTAAATTTATAGTTTTTTTTACATTTTTAAATAAATATAAAAATATATATACAAGAAATCATCGTCCCGATGACGAGGCTTGCGACTTAAGGCACCAGTGGTTAGGAGCTTAGAGTGAGGAACCGCCTCAAAATTCGTGCCGTGTCCAATATCATTATTATTATTTAATTCAAGTTTTCGGCCTCGAGTCACAAAAATGGGTGGGAAAGAGTTGGATTAGCTAGGGGGCCGTGTAGACTGTGTGAAACGTCACACACAAAAGATCCTTCTAATCACGCATCTAGCGGGGTAATGTGATTAACCTCCCAAACGGAATTCGCATAGACTTAATATAATTGTCTTTTGTACACGAAACAATACTATAATAGTTTTATTGTCTAATGTGGTCTGGTGATCTATTTAGTTTACGCACTGCAGTTGTTGTGTGAATAAGATATTTTGTAGAACTTCTTATTTTATACATACTCTGCTTCTAGGATTTTCTAGTACGGAACCTAGCTAAGTTTAGTTACCGTTGTCGTTATGTTTTATTGATTTGCTATTCTGCTATTCCTATTATGTCTGCGTTTAGTCAGCTAATGTGGTGGCAAACACAAGTACAACACAATTTTTCAAACACGTTGCAGAAAGATTAGGCTTATTTTTTCACCGGCTGCCTGCCTGGCGTCAAACCTATTTGGGAGATTTAATACCGGACAAATCTGGTTAAACCGCTATGCCGGACCTGGAATTCGAATCCAACACCTCCCAACCACAGCCCATGTACGCTAACACGAGACTAAAAAGTAGAAAGAGAATTCTCAGATACAGCGGATTTGCGGATTTTTTATCATATTTGAGTAAGAACTCACCGTTAGCGTTGCGTGCGGATTATGGGAATCGACATACCTTTATAAAGAACAACTTTGTAACTATATGATTATAACTTAGTCATAATGTAATAATATCTATTATTGATTATTATTTAATATACACTTGTAGTATTTTAGTTTATATAGTAAAGTTTTTATAACTAGATGTCTGGATCCATGACATATTAAAACATCCCGAGTAAATGACATAAACGGAAAATGTAAGACAATTGTATAATACTCAAATGTTGTCTAATAGTTGTTTGGGCAATATATTAACGTAAGATTTGCAGGCAAAAACAAATTAATGTAATAAATAAAAATGATAATATGTATAAAGCAAATACATCACATTACAAAAGTTCAATAATCTTTGATAATCTTGAAATTGACTCATTTGTCTATCCAAAAAGAAGTGTGGAAGCAATTAATTAAATTTATATCTACGACAACTCATAGCAGTACATTATTATTCAATAGGATAAACACAGAAGAAATTCCGAATTAACGCAGGAAAAAATATTTAAACAGAGTTCTATCTTTTATTTTGACAGCTATATTCAGTTAACTTTTTGTATCACTCTGATAATTTATGACTTTATAAATTAAATATATTATAGAAAACACTATAAACTTTAACCGATGTTCCATCATATCATCAACTACGTGGACACAAATATACAGTGTAAAAGGTAAAATTAAACAGGCTCCTGTCACAAAGCACACTGATTAGCGACACACCTTTTTGTAAGATGTTTGCAAGTTAATACGGAGTTATGTGTCAGCGCAGTTAGCAAATCTATGTGTAAATAAAATTGTAAAATACCATACACAGTGGCATCTTCGAGGCGCAGTTGCCAATGCATTTGACATAAAGCGTGCGTACCATTTAAGTGGAGGGTTTGGTTAGGCGTTTTACGAGACTCTTGATAGTTATTCTATTGTACCTGAACGAGATAATGTTGCAAGAAAGAGCCGAACTGAGTGACATATATGAATAGCGGATGGGTGCTGGCCACTCGGATTTACTTCCATATAAAAATATAGCCTCTAATGCACAAATCTTAATCTACAAGCAATTTATGCGACAGAATGACATAACCTTGTGCTAAAATAAAAAATATTTTGTAGTTTTAAACTTTGTTAATGATATTTTTATACAATGGTCCTTTTATTTAAACAGATATTTGGATTTTACTGAATTGAATAACAAATACTGTCATTTTTATTGATATTTGTAGAGTAAATAACAAGGATAATTACACTTTAGAATTGTAAATAAGGTAAACTGATGTACCAATGCGACGGAAGCTTTAAATGCCAGATTAGTTACATTATTTTCTATTTATGTCAGTGTTATAAAAATGCGTGATATGAATAAGAGATAAATAAAACAATCATGTACTTAAGATCTGCTAAAAATATTGCAATATAACTTAATAGATATTGATGATGATCAACACTGAATTTAAGATACAATGACTCGTAAAGACACGTGCACACAGCCGACTTTTGGATTTGGTCCGTGCTGACACTGCGTCTTAATTTAATTATCTCCACACATTTTTAGGGTTCCGAAACCAAATGGCAAAAAATAACCCTTATAGTTTCGCCATGTTTGTCCGTCTGTCTGTATGTCTGACCTAAGTTTATGTCAAAGACTATTGATTCTAGAAAGCTGTAATTTAGCATTAGTATACTTATCAATTGCACAGAGAAAACGGTGAAATAAAATTCGAAAAATATTTTTTGTAGGTTGCCGTCCCTGGGGATATTGTGTGGGGTATCATTTAATAGGTCTTTTAAAATTATAGGTTTGTGAAATTTCTTTTAGATTCGAGGCTCTGCTTGCGAAATATTAGACATTAAAATGCAAAATGTTGGTATAGTGGGGCGTCCTCCCCTTTATTTCCTAAACGGTTGGGTCCATATACGTGAAAAAAATCATAGTAGTAGAATATATAGAAAATTTGAGGGGAAAACTATCTCGGCTACGCAGGTTTTAGAAGTTAACTTGTAATAGACGGCTAAAGTAACAAGAAAAATTTCGTTCAATTTTAAATATCACTTAGATGAATTTATTGGTTGTGTAAAACAGGTAGAAAATATGAGTTTATGGACATATACACTTAAAATTATTTTTAAGTAACATTTACCCTTACTTGGGAACCCTGTACTGTGCGTTGTCAGTCATACAGCATGCACTTGTCCGGTTTGTATTTCGTTGTAGTTTGAGGGGATTGATGTCAGTCAGGCAACCGGTCAAAATATAATATAAAGTATAGTGTGTAAGTATGAAATTAATTAGTCACTAGCTAATGATACCATAAGCAGTAATAATATTTTGCTATTACAATTCATTGAAAATTTTAATGAAGTTGTATAGAATGTATTTACAAAATTAGTAATGATAAAATGTAATTGTTGCGAGGGTCGAGTGCGGCCCTGCATTATGCACTCAGTACAAGCTCCCCCTGCTGTATGCAATGGTTAGACAAACCCGCGTCTCTATAAAAGGGACAGGTGATTAGACGAATAAGTACAATCCGGCGTAAACGTCGCCAACCACAACCACATGGGATATCTTCCCTGAACTACTCCGCATATACATATTCGTGCCAGTACTTACAAAATGGTGAGTATTTTTATTTACACATCATATATTTTACAGTGTCATTATTTTTTATTTTATATTGATAATTATTTTTAAAAGCACGTAAGCTTTATTAATTAATTATGTTAATTATTCTTAATTTATTTAAATGAAACACAGTCGATTGGCTCACGTAATAATGTATATCTGTATACATTATAATTATCTAAAAGTAATTAAAATAAATGTAAATCAAGAAATTTAAATTAAGTGATAAAACAATAAATGTTGAATATTTTTTTCGCGACGTCATTTCATACACATCCTAATCAGTATGAACCATCTGCTTTATCTTGTTTTTAAGAACGTGACCAAAGTAGGATAGGGCATGAGTTCGCGGGTGTCATCTTATGCAACGGTTCTTGCATTTATTGCATCCACAGTAACCTTTGCCGACGACTGTGCTGTTTACCTTCGTGACAAGTGTGTCATCCTTTTCCACAGTCTTACATTAATATCTATAAAGCCCTATACAACTTGGCTCAATTGAATTACCTCTATATTAAAGATTTACGTGGCATAACATGTTAGCGGTTTCAATTATCAATTTAATTATTATTCATTTATTTCAATAATTGCTCAGTGTATTGTTGAGTGTTTTGGGCTGTTAGGAAAAGTTTTAAAATAAAACTTACAGCGACTTAATCTTACTTAAATTAATATAAAATAATGAGATCCTTCTTACCAGTAATACAACATTCAAATTAAATTTTATTGCAGAATTGTTTGACTACATAGTCATTATTGATTTTAATATCTAAATGTTATTATTAACGGACACTAGAGATTTTGTATCTATTATTAACTTAGCAGGCCTATTTACATACTTATTTCATTTGATATTTAGGTATATGCTCATCTAACTAGTTCGTAATATATGCATTTCACAATTTTCCTATATACATAGAGATCATGGCTTTTTAAACTCATACATGTAAAGAAACATTTTCAGGTAATTTTACTTTGCCTTTTCGTATGTAAAAAGGATATTCAAACACTTGAGGTGGTATTATGTCATTTGAAGCTGCTTTATCTGGAAAAATAGCGTAAAACAATGTAAGACACCGTTAAATTCGTAGCGTTCCAGTTTTCGGGCGAAAAACTTGCATTGTTATAATGTAAAGAAAGCCTTTGTTTACATTGTATTGCTTCTCCCTAAAATGGGCCGTGATCTATTAGAATGTCGTTATTCTGATAGATATAGGTGGAAAGTCAAAGTACTTAAATAACATCCAGTAAAATATTATAAATTGTTTATCAAAACTTCGGTCAAGTTTTAATTCATATCTACTTATTTAAATGTAATTTTATATACAAAATATTTCATATTGTTGTAAATAATATCTCAGTAATTATAAATACATTCATAAACAAAGACATTCAGCAGTATATATACGGGACAATAGCACAAAACTTGTGATCCAAAAGTTATGTCCTAGTGGTCATAAGTCGCTCAGTTTATTTAAATATACGCACGCCAGGTCGGCCAGTGTAATCATATTAAGAAAATAAACTTATCTTACGTGATTCTTAACCATTCACAAAAGATTCTATGGTATAAATTGTAATAATCCCCCTAGCATTGTAATTGTAATAAGTGGTTGACGGCGGTACTAATTTTTTTGTATGGTAACTTGCTTGGTAGGCCCTCTATAGATAGTAATATTAAATCTCTTTGCTCATAACTAATGAATAATTTGGTTATATATTATGGAGAGTATCAACATCACAGTTCGCTAATGCATGATAGTTTCTTCTTCAACCAGATTTTAAAAGCCTATAGGTATGTTTTAAATAAAATTAAATATTTTTACTTTGTTCGAATTCGGATGACGTAAATTTGAGATAAAATAATATTAAAAAAATAAATTGGTTAATTACTCTATTTACCTTTGGTAACATGTCATCGCCCTGCGCATGAGACCCTTAGACAAAAGAAGATAGGTGAGACCTCGCACTGTTTGTGCTTCGTACGCACAAAAATATTTCAGATAAATTAGACGCCACGTTTTACTGCGTGACTGAAGTCCAACCATGGGGGTGACTCCTTACGCTCGATTCGAACTTGAATTCGATTCGGTATTATTTACTTAAAATTCCACCGAAATCGAGGTAAAAAGTGCATTAATCACGTCAAAACTAACAAATGACAAGTTCTCGAATATTATGCAACATTAGCGTACTTTAAAAGTCGATTTCGGTGAATTTTTAAGTCAATAAATGAAACCAAATCGAAATCATAATCGAATCGAATGTCAAGAGTAAGGAGGCATGAATCATTTTGACAATCGAATTCGAATCAAACTCGGCGCGTGTTCATGATTATTATTTTTTACATTAATGTTTAAGAATATTAAAGAAAGTATAATAAACTAAAGGAAATAATAATATTTAATATAGCTAGCCTATAGTCATCTATCTAAGCTTAATTCACACTAAGTTAAACCTATATTGTAGGTATCAAAAACCATGTCCCTCGTGGTCATGGTCCCACACCATATTTGTATATCCGCGATACCCACAAACATTTCTCACGTTAAGAGAATCGAATCCTTGGCTTCTTGTTTCACAGTCCACTTACTATTCCATGAAACATATAGGATACAATTTTCTTCCTGGTACCGCGGTATTCCGGTCTACTGCCAGGATCCGCCTTCCTACTTAAACGCATCCACTTCATCCGATCTTGAATATCCTCCACATTGAGACGAATGGTTCTCACATCTTCATACAAAACCTCTAAACATATAAGCTAAAGTGAAATACTTTTACGGTTACCCTAGAGAATTATTGAGTTATTATAATAGTACTGCAATACATCTCTGGATGGTGCGAGAGGCGTGCGAGCGGTTAATTAGGTGCACACCTTTTGTTTTTGCACGTAGTACATTGTGTTTTCGAGGTAACTCTTGAATTCTACGACATATTCTCCCACAACTCAATACTCTTATGAAATACTCACAGTGCCGACATCTGCATATATGCGTCGTACCACAGGTATTTAGGTGCCCCTAAAACAGTTTGCACATATGACAAAAGACGCCGTTAAACGATAATAATTTGTTTTCTTCAAGGCGATATTTCCGTTTAATGACTGTTCTTGGATAGTTGTAAAAACTTTTTGAGTTTGTGATGTTATCATAATATGAATTTTTAAGTCTGCTTCACTATGATAGACTAACGCTAGAAGTACTGGAACGCTACACAACTTTAAGTGCTTCTTACATTGATTTTCGCCATACAATTTTGACAGATAAGGGAGCCTTAGATGAGCTAAGGCGACATTAAGTGTATGAGTATTCGGCGGTAAGATTAAGCCCTCTTATTAGTAGAGGAGGGCTGTGCCCAGTGGCTGATACTATTCTTTTCCTTTTCTAAGGGTTTTACATTATCAAGGACTGATAGATACCTATATTTACAAAGGTTGAATAGGTTTTCAGGTTATTCATCACATACACATACACGCCTGCTATCTCTGGTTGGGGAGCAACTAGTTCAACCACTTTCGTCAACCTTGGCTTAGAGAGATTCGCAAGTGAATTTTTTATTATGTTGATTTGTTTATTATATTCTGAATCTCTTAAAAGCTTCATTACTTTAGTATTCTATGTATAGCCCGTCTTGGGTTTTAATCTCAGTTTCTAAGTTAAGTTCATCAAAAATAAAAATTTTGAGTTTTTCAATTATAAAAATCAAACAAACCCATTATGGGAATAAATTCCGCGGTGCAATGACGGTTCACTCGCCCACCATCACAATAATTCGTTCGGTTGAACATAAAATATGTTTGTCGAAGTACCGTCGTACTTTTATAAAATCCTTAATGAGCATGAGCTTTATAAAGCTATAACTAGGTTTGATGTCAAACATTGCCTGGCTCAGTAAATACTACATTACTATTAGATTATCGTACGTTATAGAACATCGTTAAGCCTAAGCTAAAATCCATCATAATTTCATTTATAACAGCCAATTACGCGTTTAATGACTTGTAAAAATTGATTACAATATTGACTGGGGTACAAACCATAAATTTATTTGTAACTCCTGCTATCAGAATTGCATTAAAATGTTTGAACATAATTTAATGTTATTTTGCGTGTCCTTTAAAATAAAATTGGAGGAAGTAATACGTAGTCTCTATGTCATTGAAGCTCTTGATTCACAAAGGCACAGAGTCACAGACCTATAACTTATAACACCCATCTTTTTGGGTTGGGGGTTAAAAAATTATAAGTTAGCGCTGATCCAGGAAACACTTGTTTAGGCTCTGAAAACGTTAAGGGTTCATTTTTTTGCCAGATTTTTTTTCCATTCGATGTTTGTAATTACTTGATAGTTAATAAAACGGGGATGGGCGTAATGAACCTTTATCTAATATATTAACACATGGCAAGTCAAATTCTCATTATTCATAGTTCATTAATCAGTTACATTTTTGCATATATATTCAATAGTAGATACGGATAGTGTATAAATAAACGTAAAAATAAAAAATATGAGCTACCCAATTTACATCTATAACTCACTAACTCATTTTTTTATTTTTGCTATTAAAAACAAAATAAATATGTATGATATTATAAGATATATATTTATTTTTAGTTTTATAGAGCAGTGTGGCAAATCTATGTAAACGTAACAACCCCCAGGGACAATAATATAATAAATAATAATAATAAATGACGCCCAACACACAAGTCACACACAGTTCTGACCCCACACTAAGATCGAATCTTGTGTCGTGGGTATCAGGAACTACGACAGACTTTCAGTCTCACAACATCCAGACCCGGTACGGAAATCGAACCCGCGGTCTCTCGCTTCACAGCCGGCTATTCACCCGCTGCGTCACGGAGGCTGTCTAAATGAAATACAATTAACTGTCGCCTATACAATGCAAGGATTCCTCCTTTTAACGTCCATCTCATATTAGCTTTCATCTACGTTACCTTCTAATATTTTTTTAAATGTCGTTATGTCACTGTATCACGAAAGTTTTTCGTGATATTATGAATAACAATCAAGGCCGTAGACGGAAAATCTTGTTTCGAGCAATGATTCCGATATATCGATATACAGGTTTATTGAGAGATTCAAACGAGATATTTTTAACAGGCCACGAAGCGTGTCAACCTTTGTAACACAAGCCGCTGTGTAAACAACACCAATGAACTAAAATAGATATGCACGATAACTTTACACGCATCTCCGTCAATGACCTAAATAAAGTCTAGATGGTTAAGCAAAGTTTTATTGAATTGCCAACACAACATGAACATCAATATCCAACTTAAGTGTCTATTAAATACCCATTTGGACATGTACTGCTTAATTTGTCTCCTGACCTTTCCACCAAGGTTGGCAATTAAACAAAAGTTTATTGTCAGTCTCATTATCGGTAATATCTGATAATTTTCTTCGGCTACAATATTATTTGAAATCTATTCGTGTGATTCTTGTCTGTTTTATAACCTGCTAAACTTTGTTAGTTATAGGTCACTTGATCCACCAAACAACATCATTAATCATCATAATATACTAGGTTTCCGAAAGTTGCTAATAAATTAACATGTTTTGACTTCTATTAATGTTATTTATATAAAAGGAATAATCCTATTGAATATAACTGTCAAAAACTGCAAACTGCGAAAAGTAAATCATTTAATATAGCGGCAAATAGAAGCAAATACATAGTTCAGCGAATGCAGTATTTAATTATTATAAGTAACTAGCGACCCGCCCCGGCTTCGTATGGGTGCAATTTATGCAAATTTTTCCTCTTGAATCACTCTATCTATTAAAAAAACGTATCAAAATCCCTTGCGTAGTTTTTAAATCTAAGCATACATACATAGGGACAAACAAAGAGCGACTTTGTTTTATACTACAATTGGTCATCTTGCTAGAAAGGTCTATACACTCTTTTAAAATAATTTGCTTCTAAGAAGGCATCATCGTCATCATCATCAGCCATAGGACGTCCACTGCTGAACATAGGCCTCCCCTAAATGATTTCCAGATCGACCTGTTGGAAGCGGCCTGCATCCAGCGACAAGAAGGCTTAGGATAATTAAAATGTTTATAATAATTCATGATTTTTTTCATAAATATATAACTATCAGCGGCCTGAGCAGGAAAATTTCTGACAACCGTAAATGTATTTCAGCTCGATGCGCGTCTATGAAATTTGTATGAAATATTAACCAAACGTCATCAGTGCGCAGCGAACTCGAATACATTTATATTTACATTAGTTTTTCGTGCTCGGGCTACAGATAAGAAAATCAATTAAATAATCCATAATTTGAATCGACACTCCTTGCTGTATAATCTAATATATGTATAATCTAATGATATTTATATGGAAGTTGTTTTGCTTGAATGAGTAGGAAATTAAAATGTGCTTAGAGCTCATCAAGAAATTGAATCCTAATAAAAACTTTAAGGATAATGCTGCTTATCAAGTACTATGCATTGCAAGAAAGACAAAAATCACAAATTATGGAAAACAAAATTTTAACATTCACGATTCTCGTCTGTAGAAGTTCAAAATTTTTTAGTAACATCGAAGTCTACCTCGGTGGCATAGTGGTATTGCGTGCGATATAACTATCGTCCTGAAGTCTCGGGTTCGATCCCATCAATTAAGAATAACTACATTAAAATTTATAAGATGCATGTACAATATTTGAGCGATAAACTTGACACCAATATTATTACCACTGATTTCTGTGTGATTGCAATTTTAGAAACAATGGAATCAAATAGAAATGTTTTCTACAGGTTAATTTTAATGAAAATAAAGAACACTACATAATAATTATGACATTCAATACAGAGGTAGAGGTACAATCAATAAAATATTAGATACAAAAAAAAAATTCACTGCCTTGGTGGCGTGGTTGTATTTCGGTACGATTACCGTCCTGACGTCTCGGGTTTGATCCCGAGTCGGGCAGTGATATTGGATTTTTCAGTACCAGCCCGAAGTTTGGAATTTGTGTCCGATATGGCGATAGGCTCGCCCCCATTACATCTGGGACATAACTAAGCTCGGTGAAATGTGGGTGCTATAGTTCGCTAGTGCGCCTCTGCTTTCCCCTTCGCGAATATAGGCGTGAGCTTACATATGTGTGTATGAAGTCATAAGATAAACGATCCCGATATCTATAATAGTGACTTCAAATCTTTGGTAATTTACTAAACTGTATGTACTAAAATAGTAATAAGTAAGTAATAATTCATGACGCAATGGAATGAATGGGTAGTCAGAGATGAATCAGAGAATTAGAACACCCGCATTTTGCCAAACTCATTTCCGTTTAAATGTAACATCGACTTATGGTGATAGTCTCACCTCCTAGGCGAGCCTATCGCCATATCAGGCACAAAAATCAGATGCGGAGCTAATATTGAAAAGAAAAAGCCTATATCTGCCCGACCCAGGAATCGAACCCAAGACCTCAGGACAGTAGTTGAGCCACATGCAGTACAACTATGCCACGAAGGCATTAAGTGGTAGTCTTTACGATGACTCATTCGACTCGTCGCTTCCTTGATCTCGTGGCAGTGTATATGGGCTGTAAACCGGGACGTCCTGGGTTCGATTCCCAGGTCGGGCGTGTTGATTTTCTAACACTATTTTCCCAGGACTGGATCTCCCAAATGGGGGTTGATGTAAGGCAGGCAGGTGGTGGTAAAAACTAAGCCAAATCCTTTCTGCAATATGCTTGAAAAAGTGTGTTGTGCCGACCCCACATCAAGGTGGGATAAGAGCAGGTAAAAAGAAAGTCTTTACGGCGACATAAAATTGGTAACAATTCATTAAATACGGATCCAGCGAAATGTACAATCAATTCCAGTTGCTAACAAAACACTACCTGTCGCCTATGCGTCGCATGATTGACACTTGAAGGATTCTTGTCATAGACGGTAACAAGCTACTCAAGTCCGTGCACTCAAGCTAATTGTGTGTGCTTTGTTATATAGCAACAATTACCTAGTAAATATTAAAGAGCGATACTTCTCTGCCTCAACCATTATGTCACATGGGCCAACCGAGAATAAACAAAATAGATGTAGAAGGCTTAATGCGTTCTAGTTATTTTTCAGCTTACGTATTTTGAATGTTGAAACGCTACTTGCATTTAAATAACCTTTAATGTATGTCGACTTTACAACTGTTCTTCACTGAAGCACCTGATTTATTTAGAATAGTTTTATAAATTATACAACACTTGCTTTATAAAACCGTGTAGGCGCATGAAATGTAGAGACCCGGAATAAAGATCTTATATCTATAAATGTAGCGATGAAATTTAAAATATATTTATCAACCTCAGCCCAAATCTTTTTATGACAAACATTAGATAGTAAAATAACACAAAATATGTTAATAAAGAGTAAAATAATAGCGATAGTAGAGCAAAATAGCGGGTACACTCGTTTTACTTAGCATAGCAAAATTGTTAAATACACATTTGCTCTTTGTATCCTTTAATTTTATTTCAAATGGTTATACAAAACTGTTAAAAGATTATACTTCCATATATTCAAGTAATCCTGTCCAGTCCTGTAGTCTCTCAAAGGTTTTTCTTATATCGGAGACTGGCAGACAAACAAGTGAGTCACCTGATTATAAGTAATCTTTACCGCCCATAGACACCCATAATACCAAAAGAATTATGGATCCATTGCTATGCTTAAAGAAGGAGTAAAGGGAAAGGAAAAGGAAGGGAAATCCCACTCATCGAACGAAACGAAACAGCGAGCTGCCACTTCTGTTTTCTTTAAGACATTGGTATGAAACCGGTCGAGCTGGCCCATTCTTGCTGTATATGTTTCTGTCTATAGTAAGACTGAGTACATACAACCAATCATCACAAATACCCTATAATATTTCAGAGGGTGTTGTTATTCGTGCTCGGCGTGGCGGCGGCAGCGTTGGCAGCCCCACAGAAATCTGACGAAACCGCACAGATCATCAGCCAAGATTTCGATCAACAAGTCGATGGATCGTATAGATACAGGTATGTCAGTTACAATGTCTTTTGGAGATGGAAATCTATACTAAAACGATTATTAGTTATAAAGAAAAAGAAAGAATACATTTCGTTCTTTGTTTGTAATGGATAAACTTTAAAGCTCTTTCTTTCCACCTGCCCGTATCCCACATCAACATCCTTTCACCTTATCACACTGTTTCAACATATTGCAGAAAGGATTTGGCATAGTTTTTACGAACGTCGTTCTATCTGACCGCAACCCCCCTCTCCCGCCTTGAGGATCCAGTTCCGGACAAATCGTGTTAGTAAAACATCTCTCCGACCTGGAAATTCAAGCTTGGACCCCCGGTTCACAGGGCATATACGCTGCCATTAGACCAAGGTGACTCAAAGGAAAAAACTACTAGACTAATTTTATTTTTAACCAGCAGAAAGCTAAATTATCAGTGAGTAACATGGGCTACATTCTTTTTGACCAACTTCCTAAAAGGAGGAGGTCCTCAATTCGTCTGTTTTTTTAATGTATGTTACGTGATATCTCCGCCAAATGTGGACCGATTTTCAACATTATTTTTGTGTTCGATAGGTAGAGCTTATTTCAAGCGTGGTCCCATATAAAGTCGGTCCGTTAAGTTTTTAAACGTGTGATTATTAAAAAAAATTGGGATCCCGGTGAAGATTTTTACTATTATGGAAGTTAAAGCTAGCTGAGTTAAAATATATAAATAATTTGTTTTTCTGCCAAAAATGACTTAGAAAATTAGTTTTGCCTAAACTGGGAAACAAAACCAAAACGTCCCGGTTCACAGCACATATATACTGCCACTAGACAAAAGAGGCGACTTCATATTACATATTCTACTGTCTAATATTGTAGTTAAATGCAGACTGTAGGAATTAATATTGTATTCAGGAGTGACAAGAAAGGTCATATCAGATATTTTGTGTTCTAATTTAGAAAGTTGTTGATTATAAAACATATTCAAAACTACAGAGGTTACAACAAATATATGTATGTACCAAACATCAATATAATATACCCTAGATGCAGAGTTCTTTGCAAATATCCTCCTAAAAAGTGATCTCGGTAAATAAAACAAAGAAAAAGATCATAAATCCTAATTAAATCAACACAAATATAACCCTATGCACGTGTTATAAAGTAGTTTTTTAAACGAAATGAGCAAGCGTTCTTAAATTTGAATTTCGAAATTTAGAATTCTATCGGCGTCCGACTGTAGGCAAAAGGAGTGCTTAAGCACTTCTTTGCTGTCCCATTTTCCGAGCGTCAACTGTGCATCTAGGTAAATAATATATCGATGGTACCAAATAATAAACATTGGATTATGCACACGTGCAGTGTAATTAATAATCCTGCGTATGTGTGTCACAGCGGCAGTAACATTATTTATTGTGATGCAATATGTGGGAGGAATTAGACGAATGTCCTTAACCCGGAATTTTGTACTGTAGGCTCTCTTATGACAAAGTGAATCTTACTTAAAGCTTTTAGTCATCGCAATATTTTTATGGGTCGTAAATAAATATGAATTAACCCATCCTTTTCGAAACTAAATTGGCTTTAACCTAAAAGGGAGAGAAAGTGAAATCATCGTTGAATACATTGAGTTTTACAAATGTACCTGTTAATATGTCTGAGACGCGAGCAGGAATATTTTTGACAATCAAATTCGATTCGAGCTCGATGCGCGTCTGTGATATTTCTATGAAAAATTAACCAAATGTCATCAATGCGCAGCGAGCTCGATACGAATTCGATTGTCAAAAATATTCCTGTTCGGGCCACTGTTCATAAATATTTTTACACACTCATGCTTGTTATACCTGAAGATGTATGACAGAAGTGCAAGCGGTGTAGTCACCTTTCACCAAACATAATTCTGTCACATGATCAATCAAATCATTTATAATTTATTGAATCCATAAAATGTTCAAACATTAGTTAGATTCCGTCAAATTTTAACTCTACCTCGAAAGGTTCGAAAGTCTGCTTCGCCAGAGAAGAATGGGGAAGAAACTCTGACGTAAAATGATGTGACATCTGGCTATTCCCACATCCATCCCATATCGGTACATCGGTATCGGTAGTTAATTCCAGTCTTCGGGTTCATACTGTGCAAATTAAACAAATTAACCCCATCCAATCTTATGAAATCAAACTAATCAATTACTATAAAATTATTTGGATAGGCCGTAGATTTTTTCACATCACCACACTGGCTTAATTCCAAAAACCATTAATATGAATCTAGTATTTCGTATATAATTCAGATGTTTATATTGTAATACTATGTTCTGTAACCCACTTACCATATCTACTTAAAGTGAAATATTTGTAGATAACTGTGCCGTAGTAAATGATAAACGAATACCGATTACCTTGTAAAATCATGAGAGAAAATTTTCATGTATCTTCTAATTTGTTGTTATGCAATACGACCAGCAGCAACACTAAGGTCTTAACTGTAAAATATCAGCATAAAAAGGATATAATATTTAAATATATTCTAAAACAATTCACTTATCACATTTATGATATTTAGTTGTTGTTTAACATAAAGCTTTCCTATGACATAATTTTTAAGGAATTGACTTTTAATTAGCGAGCGTGTTATCATTGATTTAACCGTCCCCGAATGTCAGGCCGCAATGTGTGATGTGTGTATAGAGGTCACGATCATATTCCGACGACAAATTGTTAAAACAAAACGCATGAGTTCGTTTGATTTGTTATCTAGATATTTACACTTTGTAAGAGTGTTTGTCGGAGAAGAATCTTCATTGAGCCTAAGTGCATAAAGTTTAATGAAACACATTCAATATTTGCACAACTAAAATAAGCACGTTTTACGTCCTTGTATTAAATTTGCTATTAGTGAATATTGCAGTATAATCAAACTGTTTCGATAAGATCTGAATGTGCAGTTTTATTTTTTTATTCCAGCTTTGAGACTGACAACGGAATTAAGGCAGAGGAGACAGGCACTCTGAAGAAAGCGAGCGGCCCTGATGCCAGTGACGTCATCGTTGCTCAGGGTGCTTTTACCTACACCGCACCTGACGGCACAGTCATCGCCTTGAATTACGTAGCTGACGACGAAGGCGGTTTCAAACCAGAGGTAAGACTTAGAAATTTTATTTCACAAAAGTGGTTTAAAACACGAATAGTATTCCTCAGAAGAGGTTGACGTCAGGCAGGCGGCAAGTGTGTTGCTCTGACCTCATGTAATGGGATAAGGACAGCTAGAAAGAAAAGTTTTAACTCCGAATATTAACGTTACCCAGAAATCTGTGTAAATATAGGTACACATCATTTAAATTTTTCACTCTCTTAAAAAATATTTGTGTATATAATATTTCAATCAATGCACCTTAATATGATTTAATGATATTTTCAATTAGTATTGATTGTAGGACATAATTTAAAAAAAAAATAAGTTTCTTTACTGTTAGGATTTGTGTAGGCGATGCATTCGCAGTGTGATGATATATCTAATATTAGGTTTATCTGTTTTGATAGCTATCCATTTGAATGCCAACTTTATTCATTAGATCATCTTCTAATTTGGTTTCACACATTATGTTGTGAGATTTTTCATGTTAAATACATTATCTAAGTTCATTCTTAAGGGCAACTTGCAGCACTATTACTAAACTAGAGTTACACCATATCTCGATTTATCCTACAACTCACTTCTTTCGTTCTTTCTTTCTACCTATCTTTATCCCACATTAATGGGGTCGGCACAACACACTTTTTACGCATGTTGCAGCAAGGATTTGGCTAAGTTTTTACGACCGGCTGCCTGCCTGACGTCAACCCCTCCGAGAGGATCCAGTCCCGGGCAAATCAAATTATAAAATTCGCCTTGCCCGACTTAGAAATCGAACCCAGGACCTCCCGGTCCACAGCCCATATATGCTGCCAATAGACCAAGGAGGCGACTCCTATCGATCCTACAGCTCACTCCTATCTTTAAATCAAGATTTGGGATAAATAGAGATTTATCGCGGAGCTGCCAGTGACCCTAAATCCTCAAAAGCGAAGACAGTGGTAAACAAGAGCACTAGGTTAAATCGAAATTAAAGCAAGATTAACATATGCTTTATAGTCTAATAATGTAAATTGCAACAAGATTTTGCGTCCTTGAAGATTCAACGTGATGTATCGTAATACAATCTTTGACCTTTTTAGTAGCTATTGTTTATTATTTTGTTTGTTCAAAACAATATCCGCGACTTTGGTATTGCGGATGACAAATCCTGTACAATAATTCCTTATTCAAGATGTTTAATATGTAATATGTGGTATTCGTCATTTAGGTCATGATTGAAAAGAAAAACAAGTTGATTTGCATGAATAAAATGTGATAATTCAGATATTAAGGTAAAACCCCGGTAACAATTTAACAGGATATAAGTACTTCTAGGTATTGACATGCCTAAAATTAAGCAGTCATTGATATTTATAAAATTATTAGGAGTGGCGATATGTATAATATAATGACTACATCCCCGTCACTTTCAATTTTCGTTATGATGACTTCATATGTGATACTACACTATTTTAAATTTGATTAACACTTATGAATGGCTTAGTTAGGATTTCTTGAAAGGTTTTTTGGTTAAAGATCGCTATGACCAATAATATCGCCTTTTGTTAAACTTGACTTATCTGATATAATCAATGTAATAAATTTATGTATATTTTTTGTAAAGTTATTTTGTGGTGTACAAAAGTAATTTACCTTATATTTATAGTTTTAAATTATAGATTTATTATTAATTTTCATCTTAATATTGTTCTTGTTCTTGTTATTTTTTTGTATTGCAGTGGAACAGCAATATTACCGGGTTAATATTAGTATTATTCTATTTATTTTCAAATTTATATTTACATTTTAAAATATAAAAAACAAATTTCATCCACCCGATGATGAGCCTCGAGACCCAAGCCACCGACAGTTAGGCGATTATTATTAATAAATATTATATTATATTATATATTATATTATATTAAATATTGTTGTGCATATTTCCAGGGAGCACATCTGCCCACTCCACCTCCGATACCGCCAGCGATCCAGAAAGCTCTCGAATATCTGGCCACGGCACCTCCACCCCCGCAGTCCAGAAACTAATCGATGCTGCCGATGACACCAACAATTGACCAAATGACCCACGCTACATACGTACTTGTATAAATAGTTACCCCACGGACATTCGCAGGTCCCGTTTTGAAAAGAAAATAACTTGGATTCGTTTTAAAATAGTTACAAAATTTTGTTTCTCCTTTTACAAAACGGACCCTGCATTTGTAATATATTAACGTGTAAGCAATAAAAAATGTTTAAAAAATAAATTTGTGTACTACGACTGAACTGTGATAGACAATGATTGAACATTTATAAAATGATTGTATTTATTTTTTTAACCTAATAAAAGCAAAATTCAGTGCCAAAGAAGCATTGAAAAATGAATAAATTTGTTTTTCTTGAAGCCAAAGCGATCCTGTGAAACAATGACGGGCGTAGATATTTGATTAGCATTAAATTTACCAATCCGAGTGTCATGTATGTGTTAAAATGTTGATGTCATTTCCTATAAATGACATGAATGATTTCGATGATATCTATTATAGAACATGACGTCCGTAGTAGTAGTAGAAGCCAAATAGCTTCGATATGTATGCGGAATTCGTACTTGCGGTTACATCAAACTGTGGAGATGTATACAGTACCTTCAAGGCTAATTTGAACATTATACAGGTCAATTCATCTCTGTCTATTGTTTTCCACCTGCCCTTATGCCAGTTCAATGTGGGGCCATACTTTTTCAAGGAGGTTATAGAAAGAATTCAGCTTTAGTCTTTACGACCGGCTGTCGACGTCAAC
Source organism: Clanis bilineata (assembly GCA_036417725.1). Classification (NCBI taxonomy): domain Eukaryota; kingdom Metazoa; phylum Arthropoda; class Insecta; order Lepidoptera; family Sphingidae; genus Clanis; species Clanis bilineata. Next base: position 9,581,154 of record CM071158.1, read on the forward strand.
CCTTTCTGGGATATATTTCTGTTTATTACGTTGAAATTAAACTATTTTTACGGATTATATCACGATTTGGTTTTAATTTTTGGCTGCAAAGCTTTCGAAACGTCGGGCATAAAAATTAAAACCAAATCGTGATATAATCCGTAAAAATAGTTTAATTTCAATGAATAACATTCACGTAAACCTAAGAAATCATTCTGTTTATTACGCTTAATTACTTTTAATAATTTTATACAATCCTTATTAATAGCAAGATAAATATTAATAAAAAGAACAAGAAGGTAAACTCTAGAGGTAAAAGAGAAGGGGAATTACAGAAATAGATTGAAACGTATATAACATTAAGATACAAAATACATGCGACAATTCTAATTTTGAAAAATTAATGAATGAAAAAGCACTACCTATTTAAAATAATAAAAAAGCAATAAAATACTAAAAGTAATTAGCAATCAGAGTAGTTACATCACTACAATGCCCACATTACTTATTTATTTTATTTTTTCGATTATTTGAACACACGCCTGCATCTTCGAAGGGGAGGACAGAGGAGAAATATAACAATTAAAATTTCTTCGAGCTCATTGCCTTATAGGAGGTGTGATATCGGGCACATATTTTTGACTCCGTGCTGATACAAGTCGAAAAACCCCAAAAATCATTTTGCTCGAGATCGAATCCCAGACTTTAGGACCAAAATATTCGTTTTGCAATACAATTTTCAATTGCAATACAACAACGCCATCGATAACATAACATAACATAACTTAAGCTCACGCCTGTATCCCCGAAGGGGTAAGCAGAGGCGCACTAGCGAACTAGAACACCCACATTTCGCCGAGCTTAGTTCCGTCCCAGATGTGATAGGGGGCGAGTCTATCGCCATATCGGGCACAATTTCCAGACTCCGGGCTGATATGGAAAAATCCATTATCACTTTGCCCGACCCGGAGATCGAACCCAAGACCTCAGAACCGTAGTCGTACCGAAATACCACCACGCCATCGATACAGGCAATAAATTACTTACCTATATTATGTAGTAGTAAGGATACTTTATAACCACTGTATCGATGTATTTCGAGTTACTGCTGTAATCGATATGGAAACTTGATAAATTTTGCTTAATTTTACTTCTTAAATAATTTATAAATTTGTCTTTAAAATACACCTTCCCTTTAAAGTAACACATGATTATTTTTTTGTAAAAAAGAAAAACATTATCTACTTTTTTCCTTTATTTCTGTTATACCGCAAAGTGATGGTACGTCGATAGGGATTCTTAGAATGCCATAATAAAAATAAAAGTGATCCTAAGAATGAGCCGACATTCCTCAGATAACCTGTTTATAAAAGTGAACGTTGAACCAAGGTCATTGATGAGAACATTACACGATTATGAGCACAAGTAACTTAAACTTATAGGAAGAAGATAGATATTTGTATGACACCATCAGCGTGAGAATCTACGCCATGTTGAAAGAATAAAACACAGTCAGGATATATTACGTTATAATTTATTCTGAATGACTTAATTTCTCTCATCATTTCGCGTTCGTGATTTACCCAAATATAATCACTGACCTACTTTTGAAGCTGTTTGACCGATTAGTACTGGGTGTGCCAATTCATTTTCTAAATTCATGTTTGGTCGTATAACAAAAATATTTCAATTGACATAATAAAAGACAAGACTTCTTAATAGATAAGGAGAATAGAAGTGTCCTTATTGTTCAAGTAGTTAGACACCATCACGATAGCAAAATACAAAAAGTTAATATTCTTTTATGTTTCACACTCCATTAATAAAATGTTTTTTATTTTTCGACCGAATTAAAAAAGAAGAAGGTCCTCAATTCGTCTGTATGTTGTTTTTGTTCCTAATTCCTATGCATTGTGGTAATACAAAATAAAAGTTGATAATGTCTTTTATAATGTTTCTATAAACTTTCTTTTGAGAATATTTCGTGATGCCGACAGTTTCAGTATAGACCAGAGTATAATAAAATATTTCAATACAAAAAGTTCACGATAGAATCCGTAAAGACTAGTTATATTTGAATGAATAATATTCGCGTAACTCTAACAAATCATTAAATTTTAATACTCTATTCTGACTGAATATAATTTACTTTTAACTAATTCCTTTATGGTTCCCAAAATATTCGCTTAAATTGCACTACGCGTAAACGAATAATGCCTTCTTAATTTATATTATTTTTTTCGTTCGGCGTTTATGAATTGCGAGACTGTTGACACGAGATAAAAATTTGTTCTGTTCCCATACGGGTTCCCGCTGTGTCAGGCTTCTGCACCCAAAGAAGACGGTCCGAATAGGCTAAACGCCGCGCAGTGGCGATTCCAAAAGCAACTTAACAAACATTATTTTGCGGACTAGATCGGAAGCTCCGCTGAGTTTAACAGTACTATCTCATCTGTTCAACAAGTCAAACTTTAATTCAGCAACTTTAAGGCCTAATCTAAAATGTCCCAGATGTTTATTTTGTCCTGATCACGAATTATTTGTGAAATTATGTGTGTGTGCCTTCCTACGCTGGGCTTGCCGGTACGTGGTCTCCACTCGAGAACTTTTCTGCTCCATCGGCTATCAGTTATCAGTTGGGACGTCCACCCACAAGGTGGACTGACTGATAAAGGTCGCAGGAAGTCGCTGGATGCAGGCCGTTCCCAACAGGTCGATCTGGAAATCTTTGGGGGAGGCCTATGTTCAGTAGTGGACGTTCTATGCCTGATGATGATGTGCCTTCCTCATCTTTGCACGTTTTAGTAAAACATTTAACACTGGGCCATTGTTCGTCTTTAAGCTTTGCTGTAACTTAGCTTAAACTTATTGTACGAATATTTTGACTTACGCGTGACTAAAATTATGTTTTACACTAAAAATATATTATAGGACCAGAAGGACAAGGTATTAATATACTGTAAAAAGAAAATTTTATGTACGATTAATTATTATTCTCTTAGCAGGTCGATCTGGAAATCTTTGGAGGAGACCTATGTTCAGCAGTGGACTTCCTATGGCTGATGATGGTGATGATGAATTATTACTTTGTATTTGTGGGGTGTCAAAAAAATCCACAAATCCATTAATAGATTTGAGAATATTTTGCAATCTCCAAGCAAATTGTATAAGAGAGTTGTTACTCTTAATTTGAAAAGATTAAAGTCTATTTATGAATTTGTCAACAATAACTACAATATGTACAATATATGATTTTTTCACAGTGATGATGTTATTTGTTAGAAGTTTAAAGACAATATAAAGCCCAGTATACTGACTCACAGAATAAATTATGGAGATGCGTTCATTGTTAGTAAGTAGGTCTAGTGCATCAAAGTTCAAGGTTTTGAATATAAACTCAAAGAATTGTTCAGATGTCGCAATCCCCATGATAAGTATTGCATATAGTGGTACTACTTGTGCGTTACGAGTTACGACTACCGTCCTGAAATCTCGGGTTCGATCCCCGGGTCGGGCAAAGTGAAATTGGGTTTTTCTATTTAGTATCAGCTCAGATTCTGAAATTTGTACCTGATATTGCAATACGGCGCGCCCCCTATCTTATTTGGGTCGGAAATTAGCGCGGCGAAATGTGTTCTCTAGTTTCCTAGTTCGCCTGTGCCTACCCCTTCGGGGATCCAGGCGTAAGATTATGTATAAAGAACTTCTAGTCACTGTAAAATAAATCAGATTGAGATCAAAACTGTCTTACAGATGTTTAGATTTCTAATAATTAATTGATTATGCCATGTATTGTACACAAACATAGTTTATTTAAAAAGATAATTCTAGTATGGATACCAATACGTTGAGGCCGTTTAAATATTTTTACGTACATACATAAGCTCACGCCTGTATCCCCGAAGGGGTAGGTAGAGGCGCATTAGCGAACTAGTACACCCATCCTTCGCCGAGCTCAGTTCAGTCCCAGATATAATAGGGCCAATCGCTACATCGGGCTCAAATTCCAGACTTCGGGCTGATATGGAAAAATCCAATATGGCTTTGCCCGACCCGGGGATCGAACCCGAAATGTCAGGATGGTAATCGTACCGAACTACAACCACGCCACCGAGGCAGTGAAATATTTTTTGTATCTAATATTTTATAGATTGTACCTCTATACTGAATGTCATAATTATTATGTAGTGTTCTTTATTTTCAGTAATTAACCTGTAGAACACATTTATATTTCATTCCATTGTTTCTAAAATTGTAATCACACAGAAATCAGTCGTAATAATATTGGTGTCAAGTTTATCTCTCAAATATTGTACATGCATCTTATAAATTTTAATGTAGTGATTCTTAATTGAGTTTATTTAATGCACATAATAAATTAAATTAATACAGGCATCCTTTATATCTTTGCAGTAGTGGTTTCTGTAGATGTTTTCGTAGCCAAATATTGGAGTGCTCGTGCGATTGCAGGTGGTATTGGTGGCGGAGTGGGCAAATGCTCGCCCACCGGTCTGTAGCCATTCTCGTCTGCAGTGTATGTCAAACTGAAATCATTGCCGTTTTTATCCTGAAACAAGATTTCGTCAAAATTTACTTCGCTTAGTTGTATGTTAAAAGTCAATATTGTGTAACCTTATATACAAATAGTATAGTTAAAACGGCAAGATTTCCTCATGAAATCTTAATTTATATGAGACTAGTTTTCGATCGTAGCTCTGCCGGCGGATTCTTTTCCATCCACTTTCTTGCCACCAGCACTTATCCCACCTCTACGTGGGGTCGGCGCAACATACTTTTTCCAGTATTGGTACATGTAAAAACGAGAAGCCTCGGGTTCGATTTATGACAGCCATAATGTAGTTTGATGTTAATGACCCATGGTCAGGAGTCAGGACAGTATGTTTGAACGATGTTTTCTTGCAGTGTTGCAAATGAAAAATATGTCAAGATGCGCCTACGTCTAGTAAATAACAATAATGATGTTGACAATTAAGCATTGTAATAAAACCCACGTCTAAACGAAAATGATCGAATGAATGAAAAAGGAAACGCAATAATTAAAATGCAAATATATGAATTACCATACAAAAATCTTCATCACTAATATAATGTAAACTGATTACATAAACTAATGCACTGAATAATAATATTGTTGCTACAATTTTTGTTGAAATAAAATTTTAAGAGTAGTTAAAATTAAGTCAAGAATCATAATAAATTAGTTTACACCTTCAACAGACTTCAAAAAAGTGGATGTTCGTAAATTGTATGTTACGTGATAATTCCACCATAGTTAAATCTTACTAAAGCATCTGTTTTGAAAAATGTGTACTTACTGTGTATGAAAAGCTTCCAACCACAGCCTCACCAGTTGTTTTGTCATCGAATACTTTGAGTATTCCCTCCTCAGACGCTTTTGTGCCGTCACCGCCTACATAGCTATATAGAAATATAATTATAATATTACTATTTATGTGAATTTCTAGTACAATAAGCACTTTATTTATACATAAAAACTACTGAAATACAACTAAAATTACCTGTAGCGAAAATTGCCGTTCTGTGTGTAAACTACATTTTCAAATTCAACAATGGGTACAACGGGATCACGTTGCCGTGACCCCTTTTGATTGATCTCCGCTGACGGTTTGGGATTATAGATTATTCTTTGTGTTGTGATAGTTGGTTTGAATGTAGTGGTTTGAAACGTACTTAGTTTCGGTATGGTAATCTTTTCTGGTATACTATTGTAACTTTTTATAGTTTCTGGAAGAATTCGTTTTTGAACTTTGGTTTTACGTACGAGACTTTTTCTCCTACCTTTAGGAATAACACTATTGGTGGATGTTGCAGTATCTATTTGCGTCACATTAGCTGCGTTTTCTTCAATTTCGGCAATATTCCCTTTTTCCAATTCTTTATCAACTTCTTGTACATCACCGTCATCATTTTTTTCTTCGATTGTTTGAGATGACGTATTTTCATAAGTATCCGACTCATCCCCCGTTTCCCTCACTTCCCTGTATACTCTTGGTTTGTTAGATTCTTCATTATACTTGATGGTCTCCAAAATTGGATCATACTCTTCAACCGTCGGTGGGTGATTAAAGTTATATCTTGCTTTCGGCGTTACACTAACGTCTTCATTTTCATGAACAGGGATACTATTGGTTTGTATCAAAATCAATGTCATCAAAAATATTATTGTTAGCATTTTATACACTTTAATTTAATATAAATGAACACTGCACCACTGACGCGTTCGAAATAGCAATGAAGATGAGTCAGTCTAAGTTAGCATAAAGTTTTATTAGATCTATAATAAAATCATTAGTTAAACAAGAATTTATGTAAGCATAAATAATACATAAGTAATATGCAAGTCGATTTTAAATATGACCTCAATATTTCCTTTTACTAAATAATAGGTCTTTACCTGCACAGAAATAATAGGTCTTTACCTATGAAATTACTGTTTAGTACACAGAAAGTGAATGTCATTTTTATCATGAATATTGTTTTCTATCAATCAAAATATGCATCCATGCTATTGATGCATCTCTGCCAGCGTAGTGGAATTTCTTCTTGAAGAAGTCAGGTGTATAGGAGCTAACTAACATACTCTTCAAAGGTATTATGTATTCATTTTTTTCCTTGCCTAGAAGTTGTCTAAATTTTGGAAAGTAGAAGTGTGGTGCAAGATACGGTGTACGGTTATCCAGAGTACGGTTGATGATGCAAAACTTCCAACTCTAGCTCTTGTAGCTTAGAGACAGTCTGTTGTGCTGTATGAGTTCGAGCGTTGTCGTATAGGAACAGCTGTTACGATTGACAAAAAACAATCCATTCTTCATCGCAAGTGACAGTGCAGTTCAAAATACCCTCGTTTCTGTATCTTTTAAGCAACGCTAAGCATACCTCAACGCGTTCGTCGCGCTGGTAATCTTTTAGTTCAAGCGGCACTCACTCTTTTTACCTTTGATTTGACGCAAATGGGTCAGTATTGTTTTGATGCTAATATTGAAAGCTGCTGCTAAGTTAACATCGTCAAAGACAAATTAAAGGGTAGATTAAGTTCCACAAAAAAAGGAAAATGGTTTAGTAGACCTATCTCCTATAGTTTTCCCCATACTGTCCCAGTTAAAAAAAACAATGTTTATAATGCTGATTTCCTTACATTGTACTTATTCATTTGTCATAATAACTAACAATAAATACATACTCAGAAATGCTCAACATTGTTCTTTTGGAACTCCAAATCCAGCTGTATTTGAACTTGTGACTTACATCTCGGCTGTCCATATAACTTCTCGCTGTACTATTGCTGTTTTTATAGAATTAATAAAAGTTATAAAGCACCATGACTCGGAATTTTTTTTTAATTCAACCCTTTAAGTAGAAGGTACGGGGAGAACGGAACCAAAAGAATTGTACGAAAAGGTTTTGTTTTTATAAAAAATCTCCGCCGAAGACAAAATTACGAGCAAATGATTATATACATAACATAGATACAACCATTATCACGCATACTTCTTTATTATACAGACAAGTATTTAATGTAAACAATCTATAAATTGAATTGAATTCCTTAAAATATTTATTTTGTCACGCACTGCTGAAAACCTAGCATCAAGTGTCGCAGCGACTCCACAAACCTTGTCTAGAGGACCTACAGCTTAATCGCAGTGGATCGCACCCGATCATGTCTCATTGTTGACACCTCTACGATTGTGCAATTTTCCGAAGTCACATCAGTCAAGCGCTAAGGTTGAAGTATTTAGCGACCGCTAAGGCTCGCTCCACCGGAAGGCGGGGGGAGGATAGTGTAAATAAATGAACCTTACATATATGTGTACAACAACTCTGGAGATTCACTATTCGATAAAATTCTGGAGTGAATAGAGTAAAAATGATTTCTAAATTTCTTTTCATATATTTGACAGTGAGTCAGGTCTTCGCGGCACCCCCTGTGAATGAGGTTCCTTGCGAGAATAAAGAATCTTCCGTGATACCAATCGTTTCGCAATCAGAAGAATATGACGCTAATGGAGCATATAGATTTAGGTAATTAATTATTAGTCCCTATCACATAAAGTGCATAATTTTATTATTTTAATTTTAATGCAATAAAAAAAAAATAGTGACCAGTAAATCAAAAGTGCAATGTACCAAAAAATATATTTTCCATGTAATGAATGTTAAGTATATTTTTTAATTTACCCAAATAAAAAACCAATTCCAGTTATGAAACGGGTAATGGAATAAAACGCGAAGAAGCTGCTTTCGATAAGGTACTACCGAAGCATAAGAAACACTCAGCACGTCACGAGACAAGCGACGAGGGTGGAGAAGACAGCAGTAGCAACAGCGATGAAAGTGATGAAATCCACGTCCAACGAGGATCCTATTCCTACACCGCTCCGGATGGCACACTCATTACTGTCAAGTAAGTATTTGATATAGTTATTTTTAAAACAGTATATATATGTTTATATTTATAAGCGGTATTTATAACATTGATGATTTGAAGCTTCCCGAGACAGTATTCCCGAGAAGGGATTGACGTCAGTTTGCCAGCTGGTCATAAAAAACTAAGCTGAATCCTATGTGCAGTATGTAATATGAAGAGCTATTTGTAACTCTACGAATAACTATTTAATGTGGCTGCAATTTTAGATCGTTGTTGCTCTAATAATATGAGTATTTTCTTTTCTCTTGCAATTTATCTGATCACCGGATACGTTTAATTCAAACATAAAAGAAAAGAAGGCAATAATAAAATATAAAATATATTTATCACACTAATGGTTGATTTAAGTAGACGTAGATCGAGTAAAAAAAGAATAATAGAATAAAAGAAAAATATCACTTCAGTTCTATCAAATATCTTATAGTTGAGTTTTTCTATAGAAATTGCATATTATTTACAAATTCCTAGTGTGACATACATATCTCTATATATAAGATACATAGTCAATTAAAACATGAGATGATGAATACGGAAATAATAATTAGTTATTAAAATATACAATGACAAAATTAATTAATGCACTAATAACGAACAGCACCTGCCGTCAGACAAGCCCTTCTTGGAAATCCAGTCACGGGCCCATCGTGTTAATAACCTCTTTTCTTCCGATATGGGATTTGAACCTATCTAAATCTATTAAAAGACAAAGACGGTATTTTAAACCCTGTATTAATTAATGCAGTTAATTTAAACAAACCAAAAGGGAACTAACTTAAGACAAAATAAAAAAAACTTGATTCGAATAAAATCCTCCCCCTGTACGTGTTATTTAATAGATACAAATTCACTTTTTTTTCAATTGTGCAGCTATATAGCCGACGAGAACGGATTCCGACCCACAATAGTTCAACATTCTAAGAAATCTGGAGCTACTGAAGTAACTTCAACCGTCAATGAAAAATCTGGAAGACATTTGCACACACTTGATAGTGCTGAAATTGCTTCTGCCCCAGCATCATCGCTATCACATACCGATGATATTAAACCTATTCCTAAAATAGAAGCAAGAAGTTTTGAAAAACCTGCTCCAGCAGTTGCACCACTTTCTGAAGTTATACCTGAACAACGTCAAACCTCTGAAACATTACCTCAACCTACATCAACGTCAACAGCTCAAGCGAGTAGTTCGGGACCAACTACAGAAAAAGTTTTGACCTCTGCTCCTGAAAAAAATACTGATAGTGTATCATCAACAGCACCCCAAGAAGCAACAGTTTCAACAAAAACTACGCCGTCAGTTGTAGTTCCTCTTGAATCAGCGTCTACAGCTCCATTTGAGACGTCTCCAGAAATGTTATCTTCTTCATCAGAAGTTCTATCGAAAACGACTACAGAATCAAGCTCTGCAGTAAAAGAACCTCCGACTACGGTAGCTTTAATTGAACAATCGTCAACTTTGCCAGCTGCCTCCCAAGAACCATCCACTATTAGCACAAGCTCAGCTTTATCTAGTGAAGAAACAAATACTTCGGAACAGTCTACGACTACTGGTACAACCTCAGCACTTACAAATGAAAAGACCCTCCCTACTGAATTACCTGTGACAACTGCATCTGAAAATATATCTTCTCCAGAAATTCCTTCGACTACTGATTCAGAATCAAGTTCTACAGCAACTTCTCCAAACGAGACTACTGAACGTCTGTCAACAACTATAGGTGAAGAGCCTTCATCAACTGGTGCATCATCGACTGCTTCAGAAGAGGCGTCGACTTTCGGAGAATCATCCACAGCTCTCTCTAAAGAATCTTCTACTACTGAAATATCATCGACAACTACCTCTGAATCACCTACTACAGAGCTATTATCTACAATCACTTCTGAAGAGTTATCCACTACGGAAAGACCTTCAACAACAACTGCCGTTGATTCTTCTACAACTAAAGTAGAAGCAACAACTGAATTCTCCTCTACAACCCAACCTACAGAAATGACATCTACAACTGAATCTGATTCTTTAACTACAGCAGAAATTTCAACCACTGAAGCCATAGGTACTTCTACGATTGAAATTAATTCTACAACTACCTCTGAGCAGAGCTCTACTACTGGAGTTCCTTCTACAAACGAACCACAAACGCCTACTACTAGTCAAGATGTTCCTACGACAGATATTACCAAAACCACGTCGACGTAATATTCAATAGAATAGCATAGTACCTACTTAGATTTTATTTATTAACATACCTACTTGTAATGTATAACGGTGGCATGACGAATATTAATAATATTTTATAATTACAAATAATTATTATGTGGGACGGTATAATAGTAATGAATTTCATTGTGTTCCCGCTTACCGTGTAAGGTTAATTTGTGTAAGTATCCATGATTTTGTTGATATAGAATTTGATAAAAATCTTTGTAACAATAATTTTATTTACTTTCTTAAAAATTGTTTTATTTAACAACTAATATATACGAAACTTAACTGCATATTTCTATGACTAGAAAAATATGGGTATCTAAACGACGCAATATATTTTTTCTGATAAGGATCTCACAAATGACGACGGAATTTTTGAAGGTTTCCCCTATTATATAGGTATTGTAAATTAGTTTTCAATTGATATCTTGCGTTGCCGTACATGTCTCGCTGTTCAAAAATCATTAATGTTACGTGTTCTTGTTGTTTTCGGTATGCTTAATTTTGTGTGAACATTAATTTAGCCTCCATTTTATGAATCACTCAAACATTTCTGAATAACTTTTATTAAGTACTAGTATCCAAGCAAGCTAATCTCAATTTCTCTCTCTCAAATAACGTTTTATAATTTATATCCTATTATTTAAAATTTATGGCGTCCAAAAAGCCGTAGAGCGTTTACCCGAAGTAAAGCATTATTAAACTTCCTGATCCACAAGGAGAGTGACCTCTCCTCATACAATATGATATACATATAAATTAAACAAAATTGAGACATGTTTAAAAAACACAATATATATATACCGACTGCGTCGGTGGCGTGGTTGTATTTCGGTACGACTACCGTCCTGAGGTCTCGGGTTCGATCCCGGGTCGGGCAAAGTGATATTGTATTTTGCCATATCAGCCCGGGGTCTGGAATTTGTGCCCGATATGGCGAAAGGCTCGCCACCTATCACATCTGGGACAGAACTAAGCTCGGCCAAATGTGCGTATACTAGTAAGCTAGTGCGCCTCTGCCTACCCCTTCGGGGATACAGGCGTGAGCTTAGTTTATGTTTCAATATACTGAATTGTATCTGAATGTATATGCTATAGATAATTTGATGTAAATGAAATAAGATACTAAATAGCCAACGACATTATTATTACATCTTCACAAAAAAAAGAAAAATGTTACCGTCTAAGCATCTTGCATGCCGCGACGTATGTAGGCAAATTGAAATATCAGACCGCATCAAATGTCAAGATCAGTTCAGGTCTCCAAGGCATATAGCATGCTGTGAAGAAGCACTCATTCCTCCTCTCACTTTTATTGTGCAATCAATGACGTGCCTTAACTAGACTAATGCACTCCCATTTATTCGCATACGTAATGTAAGTAGGTACATAATATTTTTCTAAGAGACAACAGTTCATGTTTGAAAAATCTGTAAAATAACAAAATTATCCCTCACAATAATGTTATCTAGCAATAGCCAGAACAATCGGCATTAAAGGTAATAAAATATCTATTCATATAAGATTATCCATTAAGGACTATAATTTAAACACAAAAATTACATTTTAGACAATCCAAATATCTGATAATAACGATTACATCTGAATTGTATGAATGCTTGTTTTCCATTTAAAAGTTTTATATAATTCTATGAACAGAACAGGAATGGCTCACACGTCTCAGATTCCAAAGCCTAGACATTGAAGGTGTGGTTATAACAATGTGAATAAGATTGTGTCAAATGCAATCTTATCAAATGAAGAGGTCACGAGTCATGACGGATCTGTTATCTTACTAATATTCTGTTTCAAAGATTCAAAGACGTCTGAACCGATTTTGATTAAAGGCACAGTGGTAAGTTTTTTTTTTTTTTTTTTTTTTTTTTTAATTTATTTAGGTTAACAAACAATTACATACTAACTTATTACTAGAAATATTATTTATAAAGATAAGTTAAATGGTAAATATTCTAAGTTACATAGTCCTATTAGATATACAGCGCCAAAGTTTAATCCAGATCAACCTACCACTGTGCCCTTAATCCTAATAAGTTTTTACACCTAACTGTACGTTCCCGCAAGATATTATAAAGAGCTAGTATAACAAATTAACAATATAAACGTGTGCTGCCGCACGTAAAGTTATACAAAATGTTCCACAGGACAGTCTCGGTGGCGTGGTTGTATTTCGATACGACTACTGTCCTGAGGTCTCGGTTTCGATCCCCGGGTCGTGCGAAGTGATATTGGACTTTTCCATATCAGCCCGGAGTCTGGAACTTGTGCCCGATACGGTGATAGGCTCGCCACCTATCACATCTGGGACGGAACTAAGCTCGGCGAAATGTGGGTGTACTACTTCGTTAGTGCGCCTCTGCCTACTCCTTCGGGGATACAGGCGTGAGCTTATGTATGTATGTAAAAGGTTCCATAAACTTTGCAGCGCTGCCACGACGCATTGCGTGGTTTTTGTCAGTAAAACGTGTAGCATCTTATCGAATGATATTAGAATTACATCACAAAAATAGGTGCAATACATTCGGGGTTACATCCATTCTTACATAATATTATTCAACTGAGAAAATGGCCGTATTAACGGTACTACAAGTACGTTTTAACCGGTTTCAGCTACTATAAGGTCACACGTATGCGATAGTAAGCACCAATAAATATTTACCATGTTTATATGATGACTTGAAACTTTTAACTTTCATTGTTATGTCATGTCATATAATCTGTTGTTTTTATCTATAATCATAGCTGACTGCATGGGATTGATAAGAACGTGAGTTTTGTCTCTGATTGCTAACAATACTAATACTGATATTATAAGTTTAATTTTTAATACAGTAGAGACAGACAAACAAGCAGGTGGCAGAAACTCCACCTACATAATATGGTATTAAAAACCCATAAGTTGAATATAATTTAACGGCGCCACAGTTTTAGACTATTGCTGTTATCATCGTTTCAATTTAATATATTTGTATGTGTTTCTTGTTCCAAATAAATGAAATAAAATAAATTTAAAAAAAATTATGTGTGTGCCAACCTTACCTCTAAAATAAGGGAACAAGGATTGTAAAAAGAAGAAGGATTTGTGCCACTGCCACTACACAATCATTAACATAATTAACATGATTCGTAACGGGGATATGTGAAAATCAGTAGGTACATACTGTTCTATAATCCTGACGATCCTGGCAACGGGCTAGCGACGAAGATTCGTGCTCCTTTTTTTGCCACATGGAAAAATCAACTCTTTAAAGATAACTCCCAATCTGGGGAAAATGGGATGGCCATGTCGGGCCCGTCGATCTTCCTCCCTAGTCCACAATGGTTTTCTAGAATACACAGTGACACTACAAACTAAAAAATCTGTGGTTGCTTCTTCAGCGTATGTGAGACGATAAATTTTAGCTCGTAACATTGCTAAATTGAGGTGATCGCAATCTCTGTGTGATAGCATAGCGACTAAGCCATGAGGGTCTCTCAGACGTATGTCGAGTGAAGCCATGAGGTCGACCAGCGGCCGGCACGCGCTGGTGTCATTAACCTCAAAGCACAGCCATTACTTACGTAACCTACTCATCTAATGTCGGACGCGAAACCGAGATTTGTAATATAAATCTTTTTTTGCACAACGTAAATAATAACGCACAACAAAAATAATTGCACACGATTGTAGTGTTTTGAGAGTTTTGACTAAATGTGAAAAGAAATATAAATTGTATCAAATGATAAATCAAAGTATTTTGACGCAAGTAAATAATAAAATTACTGCATTAGAAAAATGTATAATAATTTATTTTTTCTTAAAATATTAAAATCAGAGTTCTTTGTTATTATTACTCGTCAAATTATTATTGTCTAAATATTTTACATCTTTCTTTCTACCTGCCCTTATTCACCATAATGTGGGGTCGGTGCAACACACGTTTTTCAAGCATGTTGGAGAAGTGATTTGGCTAAGTTTTTACGACCGACTGCCTGCCTGACGTCAACCCGCTATGAGAGATCCAATCCCGGGCAAATAAAATTAGAAAATTCGCTTTGCCCGACCTGGGAATCGAACCCAGGACCTCCCGGTCTACAGCCCATGTATGCTGCCTAGACCACGGAGGAAAGTTGTCAATTGTATAAATAATTATTGATGCTAATTGAAAATTTATCTCCAACTATCTGTGCAATTAATGACAATTAAATGTCTCCGTCACGAAGGGAAAGTAAATGAAGTTACATAAAGTTCATACTAAAATACACAATGTAAAATAAACTCGCCAATCGTTGAAAATATAATTAAAACTATGTTGTTGTTGTTGTTGTTGTTGTGTGGGCTCCATTTTCCGCAATCAGTCCATTCCACTGATGGACCATTGTGCGTGACGTGATGCCAGCTAAAAGTTTAGCCAGCCTAGCTCCGACCAGAAGCGCAGGATCTTCCTGGGGTCTCCGCAGGCTTCTCGGAGCGACCTCGGTGTGTTGAGGATTTTAGCCCGTTGTGCAGCAACGCCTTCGCATTCCAGGATGACGTGGGCAGCTGTTTCATCGGCCGACAGGCATCCCCTACACAGGGGGCTGTCGGTCATACCTAGAACATACAAATGTTTGTTAAGTGGGCAGTGTCCAGTTATGGTACCTACGACTATGCGTAGAGATAGCCTATCTAAGGACAGCAAGCGTTTAGTTAAGCGAACATCCGGGTGTGGCACAGCGTCCCGAGAATGTTTGCAAGTGCTCATTGTAGCCCATTGATCAGCATGTTGTTTTGATGTTCTTTGGCGGAGCCATGACCTTATCTGGTTGAAGGGCAGCGGTAGTGTTGGACTAGGTCCAATTACTCGTTGGTCTGACCCCCCTCTAGCCAGCTCGTCTGCTGCGTCGTTGCCTAGAGAGCCACTGTGCCCCTTTATCCACTGTAAAGTGACTTGGTTCCTAGAACCTATCACCTCCAGTGCTTGGTGGCACTCTAGTATGAGCCCAGACTGGATAGTTTTGCTGTCAAGGGCTCGTAGTACTGCAGCGCTGTCGGACACTATGCGTATCTTTTGGCCTTCAATACGTCGCTTGTCCACTGCATTGGCGGCCTTTATGATAGCAACACATTCACATTGGTAAATTGAACTATGTTCACCTAAGGCCGTTGATATCTTTATGTTCATTTCGGGTGAGTACACTCCTGCGCCCGATCCCGTTCTGGTCTTCGAACCATCGGTATATATGCGCAGTTCATGTACCCCGGACCAGTCGTGTTGTTCTTCAACAAGCTGAATGGTGTAGTTCTTGTTGAAGAAGTGTTGTTTGGGCACCTTGTCATTAAGAGCTGCTATCATTGGATGGTAGTTGATAGCTTCTTCAAGGATTTTAGTGTGAGCCCCGTTTGTTGAACCCCAGAGATTGAGTGATTTCAATCTTACGGCCGCTGAGGCCGCCTCTTGTTGAATGAACAGCTCAAGAGGCGGCAGTCCCAGCAATACCTCTAGCGCCGCTGTGGGGGTAGTTCTCATGCAGCCCGTTATAGCTGTACAAGCTAGCCTTTGAAAGTGCTGCAGTTTATTTTTGGCCGTGGTCAGTGTGGTTCTGGGCCACCAAACCACAGCACCATAGGTGATTATAGGCCGTATAATGGCAGTGTAGAGCCACGCGGTGATTCTGGGATGTAAGCCCCAGGTTCTCCCCAATAACCTCTTACATTGCCAAAAAATAGTACAGGCCTTCTGTAGTTTGTTGTCTATGTGTCTATTCCATAGCAGTTTGTCGTCCAAGATAACACCTAAGTACCTGACTTCTTTGGTAAGGGTCAGAGTTGTGCCTTGGAGACTGGGTAAGCGAAGGTTATTTATAATTCGCTTCTTTGTGAACAAAACCAGTTCCGTTTTTGATGGGTTCACTGTCAAGCCCTGCTGAGAACACCATCGTTCGACGATTTTGAGTGCTCCTTGCATAAGATCGCAAAGGACTGCCTCGAACTTTCCCCTTACGAGGATAGCTACATCGTCTGCATAGCCAACAGTATAGAAGCCCGCCTCGTTGAGTGTCCTGATCAGGTCATTTACCACGAGGTTCCAGAGAAGTGGCGAAATAACTCCTCCTTGTGGGCAGCCCCTTGACACAAGGGCGCGTACGGTGCTGTTTACTGTTACTTGCACTGCTCTTTTCCTCAACATGCTGTCGATCCATTTGATTATGGATCGATCAGCTCCATGTCTGAGCAGTGCATGGCTTATGCTGTTGAATTGAGTCTTGTCAAAGGCCCCCTCGATATCGATGAAGGCTACAAGCGCTGATGATTGTGTTGATAATGCACTCTCGATTGGCGAGATAACATTGTGAAGCGCTGATTCTGTTGATTTGCCTGAGGAGTAGGCATGCTGTTGGTGGTGTAGAGGATAACGCGCCAAGGCCCCATCCCTGAGATCTCTATCACAGAGTCTCTCCATGATTTTAAGGAGAAAGGAAGTGAGGCTTATGGGCCTGTATGACTTTGGCTGTGTGTAATCACTCTTACCTGGTTTGGGTATGAATACCACTTTTACTTCTCTCCATTTAAAGGGTACGTACTGGTACTCAAGGCATGCTCGGTAAATCCTTACCAGATGTGGAGCAATCGTATTTTTGCTCCACTGGAGGAGTCCAGGAAAAATTCCATCCAAGCCGGCAGCTTTGTATGTAGAGAAGCTGTTGATTGCCCATAGTATCTTTTCCAATGTAACTATACGATGAGCAGTATTGGTGGCTTCAGCAGTTGGCTGGTCAAAGTGCTGCTGATCCGTTTCTTCCCATATAGTGCTTTCTGTGATGCAACACTCTGGGAAATGTGCATTCAGTAACAGCTCACATATTTCGGTATCAGATTTTGTGTAACTGTTATCTGGTTTCTTCAAGGAGCCTAATGTTTTGTGGGGTTCGCTGGAGAGAATTTTACTTACCCTGGCTGCTTGAGTGTTTGATTCGATGTTGGTACAGAAGGATCTCCAGCATTCGCGTTTGCGTTCACGGATGCGTTTCTTATATGTCGCCTGAGCTTGCTTATACGCATCCCAGTCCGCTTCCTTCCGTGTGTTCTTCGCTCTGTTAAACAGTTTGCGTACTTTACGCCGTAGTCTTTCAAGTTCTGGTCCCCACCACCCGTTACGGTTGGTGGTCCGTGCTACTAGCGTTGTTAGCGGACAGGTTTTATTATAGGTTTCTATTAACGTTTTCGTTAGTGTATTTACGTGCCTCTCTATGTCGTCCGGCTTTTCATAATTAATGGGAATCCTTGTAAGAGCTGGATTCTCCGACACTAGCCTCTCGAACCTTGCACTGTCTGTCCGTCTCGGGTTGCGCCAAGGTTCCGCCATTTTAGGAGCCACGTTGAGTTTATATCTCACCCATCTATGGTCTGAGTTTGACAGGTCATTCGACACATGCCATTCGGATATCTTTTCCGATATACTCTCCGTAGCGAGTGTAATGTCTATAATAGTTTGATACCTGGAGGTTACAAAAGTAGGTTCTGCCCCCCTGTTTAAGAGCCTGAGATTAGTGGAGAATAAAAATTCAACTAAATCCTCACCTCGTCTGTTAGAAGTGTCGCTGCCCCATAGGGTGTGGTGGGCGTTTGCGTCCGCCGAGATCACCAGCTCCAGCTTCTTGTTTTCGCAGTGTTTGATGAGATTTTCCAGCTCAGCCGTCGGTATGTCAGCGTCGCCCGGCAGATAGGCAGACGCCATAATGACCTCAGGGGTGCTGGGGCAGTTGCTCCGGAGCCTGACCGTGGTCAGATCTCTAGAACAGAACTCATTCATTAAAGCTGCGTTGATCGATTTGGGTACGTAGATGCAGGTGCGTGGATTATCTACGGAAGTGTCGAGTAAAATCTTACCTCCAATGTTGTTTAGACCACAAATTCTGCCCTTCCTTATCCACGGCTCCTGGATAAGGGCGATGGTCTTGTTGCTAACCTCCAGCATTCTTCGCAGGGTAGCCGCTGCGGTTTGTTTGTGCTGGAGGTTAGTTTGTATACAATTAGTGAGGGGAGGAGGAGTGAATTGGGCTTCTCACCACCCCGTCCGCTTCCCTCGGAATGTCCAGGCCAATCAGCCCCTCGACTTCCTCCACCAGGTAGTCATAGTCAACTGACCCGGCGGGCTGGGATGCCGAAGAGGTTGAAGTCCCAGCCTGCCTCTGCCTTTCGGCGGAGGAGAGCTGGGTGACCTTTGGCTTACCGACTTCACTCTGCCTTTCGGCGGAGCTTGGCCGGCCAGCCATGGACATAGACGCGTCAGCTCCCGGTTCGATTCCTGCGCTCTCCCTCTGCCTTTCGGCGGAAGGGTCGCAAGGGACCGTGGGTACTGCCGCAGTCTCAGCAGGGTCAGGCGGCAAGTCCTGCAGCCTTCCCGAGCTGCCGAAGAAACGAATGTAGGCGTTGCCAAGCTTATAGCACAGCCTCCGCCCCCTCGCTAAAATTCCAGGTATATCCTCGGCTGGAATGCCGAGCACCAGAAAGGTCCCCGGAGGGTTCCCCTCATGGCGCTCAGCATTATAAAGCGACCATTTGCTGACCCGATACCACCTGTTCTGACCAGTCAGGACACGCTGAATTGTCCCGATCTCGTCCGAACAGGCCGGCAGCAGGACTGCAGACTTCACCCTTCTGGGGATGTCTTTTTGTCGCCTTACGACCAGCCGAGTACCCGGAATTGGTGACTCGAGCGTGGCTACGATGTCTCGTAACCACTCGACGTCCTTTGTGTCCTCGCACTGTAACTTTAGCACTCCCTCGCTATGGAAAGGTTTCCCACGGAAGGAGGGCCAGTACGGGACAGTAGTGGCGGTACACGGAGTGTCTGCAATGCTCTCGATGCAGGACTCCAGGGTACCCTTAATGCTCTCCACCTGCACCGGTGTCAGGTCGGCGAAGGGCTCCGCCATCACGGCGACAAAGAGGTCGTTCAAGACCACAGTGTCAGCGTACGTGGCGGAGCCCCTCACCGCACCGATGCTGGTGGAAGCCTTGGACCTCTTCGCGTCTCCGCTTGGAGGTGACTGTGTATCATCGGGGCGAGGGCGCTTCGGTACTTTGCTTTGACCCTCAGTGCTATGGGCCGCCGCTTTTCCCTTCGCTCTGCCACCGCGTTTGTGTTTTGGCCTCTTAGGTGCTAAGGATTTCTCCCCCGCACCCTGGCTGGGTTGGGTCACCCTTTCGGCGTCCTGCTTCGCCCCAACCCGGCTGCTACCAGGTTGGTTCGAACGCATTGCACCTACTGGGGTGGTCGGGTCCGAAACCGGCCCCTTGGCAGCCTCCTGCCTTGCGGCGGGTGGCTGGTTCCTGTCCTTCCCAGCTTGAGCCTCTTGCGCTGCGCGCTTCGCCATGCGTTTCTTTTTTTTACGCAAGTCCGATGGCGTGCGCTTGCGTTGGACTAACTTCCATACCTGCTCGCCTACCATCGGAGAGGTGGGAGCAGTGGAAGTTGTTGGCCTTGGACAGGGCGCTTCAACAGCAGCAGCCTGCCTCTGTGTTGGTTGGGGCGCTTCCGTGGAAGCTGCGACCCGTTTATCTTTTTTGCAGGGCGCTTCCTTAGAAGCGGCGGCCTGCGATTTGGGTTTACTACTCTTTTGTTTGTGCATGTTGATTGATTTGTATATTCATTCCCCATGGCGTCCCACCCTCCTGGGAGCCCGCAGATGGGGATGCTCATTCGAGCACCAGGACCTACCACGGGGAGTATAGGATCCAGGGTCCGTGATGCAGCGAGTCTGCACGGTGCGAGGGAGGCCATGGTTGTCAGACCGAGATTTTGGTCCGTACTCACCATGGACCCCGCGCTCCGCCGACTGCGCACCCCATGACCCTGCAACCCTCGCCAGCAACCCTTAAGGGGTGCCCCTGCCGGTTACCTCAAGCTGGCTAGTTCCTGAGGCTGTCGTTTAGGTGGAATGCCGGACCAAAGAGGGCGTGTTGTCCCCACAGGTAACAACAACCCGACCTGTGGTAGACTCAGCCCCCCAGGACTCCATTATCCCCCCCTACGACGCTCAACTACGTACGGCACAAGACGTAGGTGGGCTCAATCCTCTCCATGACAGAGAGGCCGGTCAGACACGCCCACAGGTCACGACCTGCCAGTCCTTTTTGCTGCGTGGCTGCAAGGTCGCTGGTGTAGCCTCTTCGGAAGAAACTCCGGCGGTTTTTGGAAGATACTTTGCCAACAACGAGTAAGACCCCCTAGGAGGAGTTACTCGTTGTCGCCCAGGTATACCGGCGGTGAGGGGTAAGCATTCCATTAGGACGTGTCCACGTGGACTACCTATCCCGCCGCACACGAGGAGGTGATCTTCAGTATACCCTAATTAAAACTATTATAAGGTTTCCACGTATTACAAAAAAATGTAAAAATATGCGTGACGTTAGAAATACACGCATCCCCTAACAAGTTAGCTAACAAAACGTATTTATTACTTGACCTAACCTAACAAAAAGTTAAACTAACTGACTTCATAACTTAATTAGTTGTATAATTGTTTTTCTTAACTGTTATGGATGTACGTTAACATTCCTGTAAACTGTATCATGATCTACAGTCTACGCCAGATTTATGTCGGATTATATTTGGAGAAAGCCATACACAAAAATAACTCAATATTGGTTCATATATGTATTTTATATAAGACTGGTAACCAAGCAGATGGCCCACCTGATAATAAGTGACCTTCACCGCTAATAGACACCCGCGAGAAAATGCCAAATGTGCTGAAAACTTTAAAGCTGCCGAGTTGTCCAATATCAAAAGTTTCTTTGGGTGAGTGAGATTTCCAGCGCCCCAAATTCGCCTTCCCAATTCCTTTCCTTTAGGTCGCGAACACGAACCCAGCGGGATCGGAGCAGCGGCGGCGGCGCGACGCGGTTCCAAGAACGGAGAAGGAATTGGAAAGCCGAATTTGGGGCGCTGGAAAACTCAATCATCCAACAAAACGTAATAGTGAGCTGCTACTTTACGTTGTATAAGATATATTTGGCATATAAATAAATAAATACACCTAACAGTCACACACCTAGTCCTGACCCCACACTCGGTTTAACCTGTATCGTGGGTGTCAGAGACTATGAGAAACTTTCGGTCTCACAACAACCAGGCTTGAAACAAATATCTGTGAGCCACACAAACATTTGTCTCAATGCGGGAATCGAACCCGCGGCCTCCGCTTCACAGCCGGCTACTCGCCCGCTGCGCAACGGCGGCGTCTACTTGTTATACTACATCGTATAATATAAAAGATATAGAGGCCGATTAAATACCTTCTCCTTATTTGAAGTAGGTTAAAACGGTCCTATTGACTGCCGTGGCGTGGTGGTATTTCGGTACGACTACGGTTCTGAGGTCTCGGGTTCGATCCCCGGGTCGGGCAAAGTGATATTGGATTTTTCCATATCAGCCCCGAGTCTGGAATTTGTGCCCGATATGGCGATAGGCTCGCCCCCTATCACATCTGGGACGGAACTAAGCTCGGCGAAATGTGGGTGTTCTAGTTCGCTAGTGCGCCTCTGCCTACCTGCTTCGGGGATACAGGCGTGAGCTTATGTTATGTTTATATTATATTGCTAAACTGACAGGCGAAAATATCGTCCACGTATTATGTAACACTCGTTCAGTGATTTTGACATCAATTCATTTGATAACGTTGATATAATAATGTTGCTGAATATTTCATTGCGCCAGATTTACATGCATAAACATAAATAAGCTCACAAGTATATCACCGACGGGGCAGGCAGAAGTAAACTAGGAAACTAACTGAGCTTTTCCGAACCTGCATGTCTTAGAGGTCACCCTTTAGAGGAGAAGTCTCGCTTCTATGGCAATAATCATAAATACAGACACAGACTCTGACTGCGTGCAACCCATATGTAATTTATTTTTGAGTTAAAATCTAACACAAATTGCTATTGCCTGATTAGTAGCCCGAGCACGAAAAACTAATGTAAATGTAAATATATTCGAGTTCGCTGCGCACTGATGACGTTTGGTTAATATTTCATACAAATTTCATAGACGCGCATCGAGTTCGAATACATTTACAGTTGTCAGAAATTTTCCTACTCAGGCCGCTGGACCTCATATTTCTCAGACTAAGCCCGCTTACATTGGACCAATGACAGGGTCTTGAAAGACTTTATAGCAAACATATGGGTCACCATCTATGTGATATCAGGCGCTCATGACAACTCAGGATATCAGAAGAATCTCGAGTACGTGGCTGCCTACAGGAAAGGAATGAGTATGGAAAAGTTAATCCCCTGGAAATTTCACTCAACGTAAGAAATTCAATAGCAAACTGCTTCAACAGGGGGGTTACCACCACCTCTTATAGCAGGATTATTATATTCTTACTTGTACCGGTTCCCATACAAAACAAACGAAGAATGATTATAATACTACTGCTATAAGAGGTGGTGGTAACCCTGCAGGAAGGGGCTTAATATCAACAAATATCTCAATATTTGACTCAACCCGGTCATACCTGTCCAAACTCGAGATAACGATCGAGATAACGAACAATAGCCATACGTACTTAATTCAACTACTTCGATGGTGCTCCCTTTTCGAAGTTGCTTAATAAGAGTACAATTTGTTGATTACTACCACCTGTATTCTACGTAAGAATTCTAAATGTCTAATGAATAGTTTTATTTCAATGTATAATATTCGCGTAAACTTAAGAAATCAGTCTTAAATTCTTTTTCTGTCTCGGTGGCGTGGTGGTATTTCGGTACGACTACGGTTCTGAGGTCTCGGGTTCGATCCCCGGGTCGGGCAAAGTGATATTGGATTTCTCCATATCAGCCCGGAGTCTGGAATTTGTGCCCGATATGGCGATAGGCTCGCCCCCTATCACATCTGGGACGAAACTAAGCTCGGCGAAATGTGGGTGCTCTAGTTCGCTAGTCCGCCTCTGCCTATCCCTTCGGGGATACAGGCGTGAGCTTATGTTAAATTCTTTTTCTCTGTACCTGCCCTTTTCCCACTTTAATGTGGGGTCGGCGCAACACACCTTCTCACACATGTTGCAGAAACCAATTGGCTTGGTTTTTGCCTGTCTGACATCAACCCATCTGGGAATCCAGTCCCGAGCAAATTAAAACCGATCGAACAGGCCCATTCGTGCTGTAGACGTAATTCTCTACAGCGTTGCTCTACCACTCTTGAAGCATACAACGAGTTATCTTAAAACTAAAAAATGTAGGCATAAAGCCGCGTCCCCTGTTCTAAAACATTACACAAAACAATGTGTGGTGTTTTGTGTAATGTGGTTGTGGTAAAAATGGTAAAAATGGTATCTATGGTCCATTGTTCTACGAGCAGGAGACAGCGAAAATCATTGTTTTGCGTGTTTTGTTTCGAAAAAAACAGATGCAGGAGACGCGCCTTGAAATGCACATACTGACATTCTTGACTACTATCCGTGTAGTTTATCAATTGTGCAATCTTTGCCACTCCCAAATCTCATCTTACGATCACGAAAGAAAGTTTTTGAGACATCGTCGCCTGTCATAATTTTACGTTGAGTAAGAAATTATTCATCGTTTCGATAAAGACTGTAAATAAAAACAAAAAAAAATCACACACCTACTAGTAGAGATTTAGTTATTAGGGATTCCATAATTTTATACTAACATAAGCTCACGACTGTATCTCCGAAGGGGTAGGTAGGCTAGAACAACCACATTTCGCCGAGCTTAGTTCCGTCCAACATGTGATAGGGGGCGAGCCTATCGCCATATCGGGCAAAAATTTCAGACTCCGGACTGATACTGAAAAATCCAATATCATTTTGCCCGACCCGGGAATCGAACCCGAGACCTCAGGATGATAGTTGTACTTGCACGCAATACCACTACGCCACCGAGACAGAGGCAGAGCATAATTTTATACTGCCTCGGTATTTTGTATTGCATGCGCGATACAACTACCTTCGTGAGGTTTGTAGTTCGATCCCAGGGGGCCTTGTTTGTAAAACGAAATCCACAGTTGCGGACTTCGTTTCGGACGTTTTGCTATTCTATGTGGCCCATGTGTTCGACCGATATCGGTGCTATAATTTTCGTTTCGGTGAATGATATGCTGTAAACCGTTTGACCACTCTTCGGTGTTTGATATATATTTGATTCACATGCATCTATATTAGTTTGTGCGATAAAGTATCAATCCGATATCGTTCATCCGATAACGGTATATATAATAGACACCCTGGATCGGAGATATTAGGCAAGTACTTCTACTCATTACCATTCTGGAGTCAGAGATTTATGGCCGATACGGTGATAAGCTATTCTAATTATTTAGTTCAGGGGGGTTACCACCACCTCTTATAGCAGTATAATTATCATCTTACTTGTACCGATTCCAATAATACTGCTATAAGAGGTTGTGGTAACCCTGCAGTTCTTCGTAAATCGTGTGCCGCGGCACACTGGTATACCATGGTCAGTAGGCGGCGTCGAAAAAATAAGAGAAAAGAAAGAATAAATTGCAGCGCGCTGTCGTGTTTCGTTCGGTAAGTGAGATTTCCGATGGCCCAACTCCCCCTCGTTTTTCCAATCCCTAGTTCCATCCCGTTAGGTTGACAACGCACACATTATTATTTTTGTGTTTTCTGTGCCTATGGGCAATGGAGATTACTTACCATCAGGTGACCCATCTGCTTGTTTGCCAGTCTCTTTTATTTTGCTTCGAAAAATGGTTCTACGCATTTGCGACGATTTAGCCAATGTCAAGGTAATTAAAGCAATTATGTTTTCGCAATGACCATGAGACCTAGATATGGATGATCTTCGCTGAAGTTTAGTGTATAAAACCATATCACTTAAATACAACAAAGATAACTCTTGACAATAATATGAAATTATTTTAACAAGCGTAGCCCACCATGTTACCCCGTAGTTCCCGTCAAAATTCACAAATGTTATGCTAAAAAATGATTTTACACTTATCATGTACCTACCTCAGAGATTTTCTTTTTCCGTTTTCTTAGGTGTACGTTCAAAGTTTGCGGAACAGTTCGCCTTTATCTACACCTTTAGCTATCCAACCTTGAGCTTATGTATTTATGTCATGTATGTATGTGTATTATTTCACATCTGATATTGATGTGAAGATTTTTTTATTGTCACTACTCTAACTACTAATTCGAAACAAGCAGATACGTTGGTTTTCTGTGATAATTCGTGCTGTAAAAAACTTGACTCTATTGTGGTTCTACAATTTAGTACAACGTTTATGACAATATATCAGAAGTCCTATCATTTGCGTTAACCTAGCGCGGAAAAACGGAGAACAAATGGATATAAAGTATTACAACTTACTACATCAACTTGGGCGATTTGGAGTAGCAGGAGAATTTGCTTTATCTCTGTCATTGGCAGACGATTTGCCGACCGTTTCACATAAGGAAAACTTATGAACATAATTATTTATCTTAAAAAGAAACCTTTTTGTCATAGATTTTAGTTTAGCGTCAATTTATCTTTATGTATTTGATTTATTGATTTATTAATCCTTCGACGACCTAATCGTTTGGAGCGCCTTGTGGTTCACTAAATAAATGTTGAATAACTCAACTCATTAAACAAAATTGTGGAACACGCTTAACAAGTCGCCATATATACTTAATAATTAATATTCAAATTGCTTGTAATATGTACGTACTCTTCTGCCGCATATTTTGGCACGATGATTTACTACGAATTAAGGTGTGGCTACAATACTGCCTGTTAATGCGGTCTTAGTGATGAGCAGAGTGTTAAGCGATTTTTGGGATAATTATTGTCATTGTTAATTTCCTACTTTTAATTATATTAAAAATAGCGCATTGTGTTATTTGTCCTCGATAAAAAAAACAAGTGCATTTTTATAAAATAATAACATCCGTATTCAAAAATCAGTATGGTCAGGATGTTACCTTGTTTACATTAAATAAACATACATTAATATTTTATGCATTAATATACATTTTAAAAACTCTAAATTCAGTAACTGCACGTTCTGTAACCTTGAAAGTGAACTGATTTACCGTTTTGGCAAAACGTTCCGGTCAGACTATTTCGAGCTTTTATGAATAAACAACAAACACGACATTTTTAATTTAGTATTTTTTATTAGCATAGAAAACATTTACTTTTTAAAAATAATCGCTCCAAAAGCAATAGCCCGATGACAAAAGCACATCAGTGACATATAAGCTATGTCACAAGCGTAACGAAATCACGATGTGCGGATATAATGGTGCTAATGAAGTATGTTTTGATATTTTAGATATCGAAACTGAAATAAAAAAATCCAAACGTTAGGTCGTGGCTACATCGTATTGCAGAGGCAGGTCGGGCATGAAAGTTTGATGGCTCGAAGCCGCGCGGGTAAGTGGCAGGGGTGTAGTATAAAAGCGAGCGCACTACTACCACTCTGACATAGTTCACGACACTCTACGTACCAGGTCGCTGCTGCACGTCACCACACACACACAACAATGAGGCTGCTGGTAAGTTCAGCAAGCTCATTTACGTATCATCTTTTTCATTTCCCGGAAACAATAATCCCTTATCACATCTCCAATAAGTCACAAACTAATTCTAGTAATGCATTTGTTATTAGTCTATTCATATAATGTAGCGGTAATTCCTAGTTTGACGGATATCCAGTAATCAGCTGTTGCAAGATGCGGCACCAAATAGGGTCGCTCGTCGGAGACTTTTGAACTTTGCCATTTAAATGCCGTTGCATTCCTGCATTTAATTTTGTTACTCATTGATCAACCTTTCCTAAAAAAGCTGTACTTTACTAGTAGACTTAGGAATTTTACTAATGCCTTTTACTAGAATATCGTTTAAATAAACTGTAGTACTTATTATAATTTTGAGCTTTTATCAATTAGTGACGCAACGTTTCTGCATTGCCTACATTTTAATTTCCAATGACCTTACATATCGCATTGAAAGGATGCTGTGTCGCAATCTCACGCGTGCCTGCGTGTAGGATGAAGGACGTGTAGGATGAGGGATATGTACTATGACCTCAAAATAAGCGCATTATTTTTTTTAAATACCAGTTCTTCTTAGTGCATTCTTTTACAAGGCTCATATTTCTTTACATGTCACTAAACTGTCGAAGTTGTGCTAGTTTTCGAATGACAATAATACTTTAACATTCGCAGACACCATGAACTCTGTTGTGTAACCGTGACCTGTGTCGCGCGTGACATCTTTACCACGGGAAAGTTTATTCCACGAACATTGAAGTAACAAAAAGGAATTTACATAGTAAAAGACTCGCGTGTCATACCAGTGAAATTATTTCCGTTATTTAACCGATGAGCGCAGTAATGCAACAAAATGAACGTGCGTGTGTAAATCATGTTGCGTTTATGCGAGAAAAACAAACCATTATCATATGTTTACTCACATACAATCTTTACGAATTGTACTTCGAAATACGTAATCACTTTTTGACTACAACGTTGTAATAACGTATGATACATTTAAAAATTACACAACGTTTTACTAGGTTACAACAAAATGAAATTGTGTCAGAGGTTAGGTTACGTTTAGCGGTTCATACAAGCCTTGCCCGACTTGTTTTTGACATAACAGTCGATAAAAAGTATTAAATGGTTCCGTGATAAATTATGTCGACTCATGACTTCTAATTGTTGGTATGAAATATGTACTACATAACTATTATTGTTTCCTTGTCAATGAAAGTACTCGATCAAGCGAACCAATCCCTCATTATTAAATGCTAAATAATTATCACAGTATTATAGAAGCAGAGTGCGTAATGATTGAAACAAGTGAATCATAACACTTGCGGTTCTTTCGTGTAATATTGGTTTTGTTAGTTGGTTTTCTTCGCCGTCATCTGTGTCACGGAGCCTTGCATAATGTTAACGGTATTACACGTTGACATTGACATTATATTTCTTTTTCGATTGACTTAGGTCTGTTTGAGACGACCATTAGGAGAGGAAGATGCAATTTAGCAAAATTTTGCCAATTTTGCCATAGTTCTCTGATTACAAAAATGTGCTCAGAATTTTCCTATTTTTGTCCAATTATAACAATCATAATATATGGCTACAATGTTGCGATTGTTTATTTAAATTAAACAGTTATATAATATTGTAATTACCAATCATATTATGTCTAATTCATGTATTATCAATGATACAAAGTAATGGGTGTTACTATCAATGCATATCATGTCTGAGACTACTTTCGCCCAACCTGCGTGTCGAATGAGCCGGTTTCACAAGATGCTGCCCATTGTATCCGCTCCATCTTTTCTTACGACATTGCGAATATGATTAAGCTCTTCAGTCTGGCATCGTTTTGTTATTTAAGATACTTATGTGCTATTACGTATACGTTATGCTGTAAGTTTAATTTGATGTTTCAGATCGCGATTTCAACACTCTTGGCCCTTACGACGGCTCTTCCACAAAGAAGAGTATCGTTAAAACCTGAGCAGGAAATTGAAGATCAACAACCAGCTGAACAGAACTTCAACAACTACCAACAGCAGCCTCAAGAGTACAGACAGCCCAAACCCGTCGAAGACTTCAGGCCGAAGGTTCAATTGGACACGACCACCTTCATCCCCATCATCCGTTTCGACAAGGAGCAGGGTACTGATGGAAGCTACAAGACCGCGTAAGTATTTTATTTGACATTACCTATTTATTTATTCCACCTACCCATGTTCTTCTCCAATGTGGAATAGGCACATCACATTGTTGGGTATGTTCCTGAACGGATTATGGTTTAGTTTATACAACCGGCTGCCTGCAAGATGTCAACCCGTCTGGGGTATCCAATTCCAGCCTCGTGTATAAATTTTTAATTTCCCGACCTAGGATTCGAACCCCGGACTTCCCAGTTCACAGCCTGTATATGCCGGCACTAGGCCAAGAAGCGACGACAACATACATTACTTTGATTAATTCATTTGAGTACGATCATAAAAATTTATTCTGATAACTATTCTGGTTTCAACGCCTGACCGAAATATTCAATGAAGATCCTTATTTTAATTATTCATTCAAATACGTTCACGTGTACATCATTGCGACCTTGAGACCTATAATAAACCGTTTTGATGTAAATTGCATCCTGGTCTATAAACCAGTTTATTATTTTATAAAAAAAAATATTGTATTGATAGTAGATAAACTCCCTTCACTTAAACAACTTTGTCCGATTAGTTCGTGTCACTTTCAATCAATGTGAGAACAACTTTTATTACCTACTGCAACTTACGTTCCTTTTTTTCTGCATTAAAAAATATTCGTATGGTGAAGCAATACTTTTTGAGAACTTTATGTTTTGATTAATTATTAAAATACTTCAATTCAAAAATTAGGAGGAAGTCGCCTCCTTGGTCTCGTGGCAGCGTGTTTAAGCTGTGATACGGGAGGACCTGCTTTCGATTGGGACTGGATCTTCCAGAGTGGATTAACGTCAGAAAGCCGGTCACAAAATTGAAGTCGAAACCTTACTGCAACATAGTAAATTGTAGAATTGTTTGCGTCAATCCCACAATGGAGTGGCATAAGAAGAAAGAAAGAGGTTCTAAATTCAATAGTTATTTTTATGACACACGATATTTCATTATTCATCATCATCATCAGCAACAGGACGTCTACTGCTGGACATAGCCCATAGACGTTATTAATTATGTTTATTTCTAATAAATTTTAACCTCATAGCTTTTGGTTACATATATTATGATAACGGAGTAAACATATTCTCAACTGCCTTTATCCCTTCAATACGGGTTCAGCGCAACACACGTTCTGAAGCGTGTTGCAGAAAGAATTTGTCTAGAGTTTACGACCTGCCTTCTTAATAATCCCCGTCTGGATATCCAGTTCCGGACAAGTTAAGTGAAATCCCTCCCGACCTAGAAATCGAATGATAAATCTTAATAACTGTACTAAAATTAATTTCAGATACGAGACCGGCAACAACATCCAGGCCCAAGAGGAAGGTTTCCTGAAGACTGTTGGCGAAAACCAAGACGCCACCGCCCTTGTCCAACATGGTTCTTACGCCTACACCGCCCCTGACGGCCAGGTCATCACTGTCGAGTACACCGCTGACGAGTTGGGATTCAGAGTGTCCGGCGACCACATCCCTACCCCTCCCCCAGTCTCCCCTGAAATCCAGAAAGGCCTTGACTTGATCTACGCTGGAATCAAGGCTAACCAGGTAAATTTTTCTTCTGTTTTTAACTGGGCACGGCAAAATAACTAGCAAACAATGGATTTATAAGTGGTCGCCATAATCATGTCGGCTTACTTATGCTTCTTCACACTCCAAATCCGTAGAGGGAAAAAATAATTCGAGGGGCTTGCGACAAGACAGGCGGATGACCGATGCAGACACATTGATAGCCCAATACCCGTCCCAACCAACCATCAAGTCATGCCGCAAGCCCCTGATCTGGCTGATCCTGGAACGCGAACCACACACGAAATGTTGGTTACTATGGCAGGTTTTAGCACCATGTGTACGGTGATCACCATCCGGTCGGATACCAATATCCTACCACCAGCGAAAGATTCCACATTGTTTAATTTATTTATGATTGGGTTTTTTGAAATAAAAATCACAATTTTATCACAAGATACCGGAAATATTCAACGTTACATGGGTGCAATAGTTGTCCCTACTTCCTTTGCCTATACCTTCGCGAATACAAGTGTGATTTCTATAAGGACTCTTAGTGATTCAAGATACTGAAACAATTACTTAGTTTTTGGCAAACTATCAAGTGGTATCTGTAACTTACTTGCAAAAGAGGGTTAGACCGACCCCATGTTTAAGTAAGATAAGGGCAAGCAGAAAAAAAAAATATTTTTTATGTTCCTATAAGTTGTCCGTAATTCTTTATATTTCATAAGTATTTACGTATTTAAGATTAAAAACAGTAATTTTTAACAGTTATATTTCACGAATAAAATATACGTCAAATAATACATACATACACACTCACGTCGGCGTCCCATGGGGATAGGCAGAGACTATTGAGCGCAATAAGCTACGATCCTGACACACCACTTTTGCCTCTTCCACGCTCATGCAGCTTTTCATACATTTCCGTCGGTTGAGCGTCTAATAAATTTATTATTATACGACGCAAATTATTCTGAAATTTTTAATTTAAATGTAAATATTTAACGACTTGTAAACATATTTATTTAAGCAACTTAACAAACTTAAATAGATATAAATCAAATCAAATAATTTACTGAATCCATAAAATGTTCAAACAATATTTAGATTCCGGAAGGCCTGTTCGGAAGGCTGTTTCGCCAGAAAAGAACGGGCAAGAAATTCTGACGTTACTCTTTTTAACACCAATTTACAGTCAGCTACTAATACACCAGATACAGAAAGATAATATTCTTTTATTATTTAAAACATAACACATAACATAACATAAACTCACGCCTGTATCCCCGGAGGGGTAGGCAGAGGCGCACTAGAACACCCACATTTCGCCGAGCTTAGTTCCGTCCCAGACGTGATAGGGGGCGAGCCTATCGCCATATCGGGCACAAATTCCAGACTCCGGGCTGATATGGAAAAATCCAATATCACTTTGTCCGACCCGGGGATCGAACCCGAGACCTCAGAACCGTAGTCGTACCGAAATACCACCACGCCACCGAGGCAGTATTATTAAAACAGTATTCTTTATCACGACTGTTCCTTCCTCTATCGAAAAGCTTCAAAACACAAAATATTCCAAACATTCCCTAATTTTCAACCTGCCCATATCTCAGTCTACTGTAAGGTTCACAAAATACACTTTCTCAAGCATGATGCAGGAAAGGTACTTTAATTTTACGACCCTCTGTCTACCTGACATCAATTCCTTTTGGAGTACCCAGTTCCGGAAAAATCGTGTCATTAGACGGCTTTTCGATCAACCCAGGATTCAAATCCCCAGGACCTTAATTATAGTATTCAGGAATACTCATTTATATTTTTTATTAAATATGTAATGTAATACATTTTTTTTTTCAGGAACGTGCTGCCGCTGAAGCCAAGAACAACCCCGAGGCGGCCAGACAACAAGAGGCGAAGGCAGCTTTGGACTACAACGGTCAATACTACCAACAGTAAATAAACAGGGTTTCAACATAGATTCTGTTATAAGAATCATATACGTGTTCAGCAAGATTCAACACTGCCATTTATCAACAAGACAAAAGTACACTTGTCACGTTTAAAACAGGAGACTGACTAGCCTGTATAGTTATTGTAAGGGCTGTATACCGCCTACTTTACAGCCCAATCTTAATTAGTCTTGTAATTGACAATTATGATTCAAATTTTAACAAAACACCATAAACAGCTATTTTATAAAGAACATTTCAGTGGCTCTATATAAGTCTCGAAATATTTTTTACAAAACCCACAAACTGAAGTTTACTCTGATACCGCTATTGCGGTTTGTAGGCTTTAATTTTAGTTTAGTTTATACGAAAGCAATGCTATTATAAGGATTAAAATACTCAAGTTGGCACTGTTTTATAAAAGACGTACTGAATTTTCACATATTAACATGAACAAATTGTCGTAAAGACAATAGAGGGATATATATCAAATCAAAAATGAGCAAAAAGGGATAAAGCGATTTTATAAAACTGTGACCACAACCGTAATACGAAAACGTTTTTACTTTTGTACTATCTTATACTTTTGTAAATACCTTATTAACTTATCCTTATATCTTAATAAAAACGTTGTATGTACGAGTGTTTGTGTTTTTTATTAATACTTTATTATAATAAGACCTGTTTTATTTAACTTTTGTAAGGTCGGCCATGCATCTTATTTGAAGCATTCCTTGCTAGTTCGTACTGCGGCCCGAACAGGAAAATTTCTGACAATCAAAAATGTATTCGAGCTCGCTGCGCACTGATTATATTTGGTTAATATTTCATAGACGCGTATCGAGCTCGAATACATTTACGATTGTCAGAAAATTTCCTTCGCGGGCCGCTGAATTCAGAAAAATTACAAATGCATTAAATTCTAAACGCAATTAAAAATATATAAAATGTATAATATGATGATGCATTATTGGTTGATTTCGACCACGGCGACTGTTGGACACTGAACAACAACAACAACAACATTTCAACTAAACTAAATGCTAAACATAGTTAACTAACGTTTAGTTCGTAACGAGAGGAGTTAAAGGCCCGACTACCTGGGGCTATTGCATATCGCTAAAATTAAAATATTACTATCGTGGCATCCTTTGTTGGTGTATATAATCTTATATAAGCGACTCCAACGTTATTGAATGTCATAATTATTTACGGATTCAACTTGAGACGAATACTCCTTGACTTCGTAGCATAACTCTTTAACATGATAAAATTCGATTTGAAAATATTTGGAGGATGTCTATGCTCAGCAGTCGACCTCCTATGGCTGACGATGATCATAGTAAATTGGATTCCTCGAGGCGAATTCTCGGAAGTAGAACATCAATTTGCTTTTTGTATATTACTATAGACTAATAACCACAGTTATTTAAGCCATTAAATTAACGACGCATGATAAGTATCCCAAGTGAAAATAATTAATTGATGTGCATTAAAGCTGTATAACTTTTTGTGTGAAGCTTTTTCACCTATTTTAATATTATTTATAACAATATATTTACCAAATATGCGATTAAAGTTTTAATAAATAATAGGTAACAGTAGACACAATGCAATTTTTAGCTTAATAAAAAAATGATACATAAATCTTTATTGATGACATAGGCATATAAAAAACGTTTATGACAAGTCGAAACAAAAATAAAGTTGATCAAATAACTGTATATCAGCAACTTACATTCTATACTTACCTAATCTACAACGACGAAGAAGAGGTTAGGGGAGATATTAGACGCGAAAAACTACGAAATTTAAAAAATTATGGACTTGGGTGAACGATCGATCCCAGGGCGGGCAAAGTGATATTGGATTTTTCCATATCAGCCCGGAGTCTGGAATTTGTGCCCGATGGCGATAAGCTCGCCCCATATCACATCTGGGACGGAACTAAGCTCGGCGAAATGTGGGTGTACTAGTTGGTTAGTGCGCCTCTGCCTACCCCTTGGGGGATACAGGCGTGAGCTTATGTTGTATGTTGTGTTGGGTGAATGAATAAAATATACGATTAAAGGTTAGTTATTATATCCACTACAATTTATGGCAATAGGCATGGTCTCTTCAAAATGTCAGTAATAA
Source organism: Clanis bilineata (assembly GCA_036417725.1). Taxonomy (NCBI): domain Eukaryota; kingdom Metazoa; phylum Arthropoda; class Insecta; order Lepidoptera; family Sphingidae; genus Clanis; species Clanis bilineata. The sequence goes on from CM071158.1 coordinate 9,616,103, forward strand.
AGGTTGTATACATTTACGGTATGACATGGACGGTACGACTAACGACATGAGGTCTAGGGTTCAATACACGGGTCGGGATAAGAAAACGGCACTTGTTTGTTCCCAAAATGACGATAGGCTCGCCGCGATGTATATAGAGGTATTATACAAAATTGGCCTATTATCAGGCAGAACACTCACTAGGGACTTTACTGAAAGTTAACGAAAACTGAGTGCACTACTTACATCTCTGCCTAACCCTCTGAGGATACAAGATAGCGTGATTATGTGATGTATGACTTATATTCGTTCAAAATTGACAATAAAAACAATCAGTATAAAATCATATTTTCATGTGCAGCATTGTTTTTTATATGGGCTATCAGGGGGGTTACCCCCACCTCTAGTAGTATTATTATAATCTTACATGTACCGATTCCCATACAAAATAAACGAAGAACGATTATAATAATACTGCTATAAGAGGTGGTGGTAACCCTGCTGTTCCTGAAGCTTTGAAGTGCTTTTAACACACTCAAGTATTTTTTTATTAAAAGTGAGGAGGCAAATATCACCTCTATGGTATGATTCCACCGTCGCCTATTAACATTATATTAAACATTCATGGAAGTCATGGTACCTTGGTGATGAATAAGTGCCAGTGAATAGACATTGAATTATATTCCAATATACTATTTTTAGGCTTCAATAATTTTATACCAGAATTAATAGGTTAATAGCCTCCTTGGTCTAGTGGCAGCATGTATGGGCTGTGGACCGGGAGGTCCTGGGTTCAGTTCCCAGGTCGGACAAAGTAAATTTACTAATTTAATTTGCCTGGGACTGGATCTCTCATAGGGGGTTGACGTCAGGCAGGAAGCCGGTCGTAAAAACGAAGCCAAATCCTCTTTGCAACATGCTTGAAAAGGTGTGTTACGCCGACCCCACATTAATGTGGAATAAGGGCAGGTAGAAAGAAGAATTGATGATAGACTAATATTTATGTGGTCATTAATCAATCGTAAATTACCGCAAAAACCTTTTGTTCGCGCAATCAACTAATCATATTATTATTAAATATAATGAGCATAGGTTACATGGTGTTAAATATAATTGACGTAACATTTTAATGTCTTTAAAATGTAAATTGTTGTTAAGCTAAGCATACACGTGAGAGTCTGATGGCGGTATTATATCAGTTAGCTATCTATTATAACCGCTATTACAGACAATGGCGCTTATGACATTCAAAATCAAATTGACAAGTATTGAGTAGCACTGGACTGTGCTTGTCGCTTTTCACCAATATATATGCTATACACTCATATACTCATTCATCATTAGTCTGAATCCGCCCACTGCCCGACATAACCCTTTCTCAGATCGCACCAGCCTTGTCGGTCATATGCCTTCCTCATCCAGCGGTTTCGTGTGATGTCACGAAGATCGGCGGTCCAAGGGACACGAAGTCGGCCTACGCCACGCTGATAGATGTGGTCTCCACTCCAAAATCCAGTGGCCTTGGTTATGACGGTATAAATGACCAGCCCACTGCCCCATCAACTCGCTAATACGAAGGGATAATTATCGGTCACCAAAGTCCTCTGACGTAACTCATCGCTTCGCATCGTATCCATCAGGGATACTCCAAGCATAGCCCGCTCCACAGCTTGAGTGACGTGGAATCACATGTACATTGTACACTTAAGGTAAATCTCTATTTCTTGTTTTAAAGGTAGGAGTGAGTTGTAGGATACATCGAGTTTAGGTTTAACTCTATATTAAAATAGCGCTGCAAGTCGCCTTAAGAATTCCACTTTATAATACTCGTGTTAGATTTGCCCACAAAAACGCTACTGTATGATTTTTTTAGATGTTCGCATCTTCAATAATAAAGTTAAGGATCACATTAAAACTATTTCAATACAATACATTTTTTACGTAATTATAAAACTGCAGAGTAATTCATGATTACTAAAGCTACATTGTACGTTGTGCATATTCTAAACTGTGAACAATTGGGTGTTAATTACTTTATAATTGGCCAAAAAACACAAATATTTTTATTGTTAAAGCAAAATTAAGAAACACCTTCAACAATGTGTTTATAGCTTATTTGCAAAACTGTGCAACGTTTAACTGACCTTTTAATCAATTTAATACAATCATAAAGTTTACTAAACCCATGTATTAAACCTGACGTTAGAATTTAAATAAATTCAGGAGCTTTTTGCTATTTATTTCTCGAATATATTTTAATAGTTTCAATAAATACCACATACTGGACAGGATAACGGCAATGTTACATACATTACCATATTTAAATTAGCTTTATATGTTTCTCAATAACCCTTTGAGTCAATAGTTATTATGTGGGATTTATTTTATTCGTTATGTGAATAATTCATTCAAAGTTTGATTGCTCAAAAAAAAAATATAATTATATTGTAAGCGTTTGCTATATATAGAGGTACTATAGTATCAAATCTTTACTTATTGAATCGCTACTTTAAATATTTTGCCGACCGACTTCAAAAAAGGAGGAGGTGCTTTAATTCGTCTGTATTTTTGAAGTGATAACTTTCTTATGAGTGGGTAAACCGCTTCGTAACGTAACGCGTTAGGGCACCACTTTGTCTGGCTTCTTATCATATTAATATACATAAAGTCTAAGTAATAACCTAAGCTTTTCTCAAGTTAAATAATTTCAATATTAAATAGTTTAACTTAGATTAGTTTAAGTTATCACTTCTGTCGAGCGTCCCGAGACGCACATTTTTTATGTATTACGCGACATCTCCGCCAACTGTGGACCGATTTTCAATATTCATTTTGTGTTGTGATGTATTAAGTTTTGAAGTCAGACAGATGAGCTTTTAAACTTGTGATTATTTATTTAACATAAGCTCACGCCTGTATCCCCGAAGGGGTAGGCAGAGGCGCACTAGCGAACTAGAACACCCACATTTCGCCGAGCTTAGTTCCGTCCCAGATGTGATAGGGGGCGAGCCTATCGCCATATCGGGCACAAATTCCAGACTCCGGGCTGATATGGAAAAATCCAATATCACTTTGCCCGACCCGGGGATCGAACCCGAGACCTCAGAATCGTAGTCGTACCGAAATACCACCACGCCACCGAGGCAGTCTTATTTATTTATCTTATTTATTTAAAAAATGAATAAATGACCCGATGAACTTCGTACCACCTAAACTTGATGTTGTATGTTACAGAAAAGTTTCGGCTTCTTTATGACCGGCTGCCTAACGTCAACCCCTTATTTGCCTCAGGAATTGCAAATTGATACTTTAGCTTAGATTAAGCAGTATGTAAGTAACCATTGGTGATTTACGATATTGATATATCGTAATAGTAATTATACATTCGCTGTTAACGATGTTCAAAATTGTAATTAGCCTGTTTGATTAATATAACCAATAATTTCCCGTCAAGATTATCTGATGGTACAGCTTGAAAATATTTGGATATGCTGCAGATGCAGGTGCAACTAAAGTTATTAATTAGACAGCCTCCGTGGCGCAGCGGGCGAAGTGTGAAGCGAGAGGCCGCAGGTTCGATCCCCGCACCGTGACAAATATTTGTGTGGCCCAAAGATGTTTGTTTCGGGTCTAGGTGTTGTGAGACCGAAAGTCTCTCTTCCCATGACACAAGACTCGATCTAAGTGTAGGGTCAGGAAAGTCCTGACCCCACACTTAGATCGAGTCTTGTTCTCCCATACATAGGTGTATGACTGTTAGGTGTTATTTATTTATTTATTTATTTGTTTATGTAGCATCTCTTAAGTTATTATAAACTGACTTGAACACCCCATCAAATCTTTACCTTTATATGGGACTACTTTTGAGGACGGCTCTATCGAACACAAAATAATCTTGAAAATTGGTCTATATTTGCCAAAGATATTGAATAACATACATAAAAAATTGACGCTTTAAGAATCTCCGTCTTTTGAAGTTGGTTGATAAGATAATTTTCACGACTTTCGTACCTTCACCCTTGCTGCTGTGACGGAAGATTTTCGCGTACAGCAGAGGCAAAAATATTACAGAATACATTTACAACACTTTTTTGTTAACGTCTGTATAGTACAGGAAACACTTAATCGTCTAAATAGAATTAAATTCTTATATACTAGTACCTATTGATAGTTGTGCGCTTTTCACTATGTGCCGTCGTAATATGTAAGGGATCCAGCCCATCGTCGCTAAAATGTTACATCTCGTGTATCTTTTGTATCTCGTGTATCTCATCTCTATTGCGGTTGGTCGTTCTTGAGCTGAGAACGGTACCCACTTATAACAAAATAGATATTGAACAGTGAGCAATGCAGCTTGGAGTCTTCAGAAATAAGAATATGTCTTTAACTTCTTTCTTTCTTTCTACCTGCCCTTATCCCACCTTAATGTGGGGTCGGTGCAACACACTTTTTGCAAGAATGTTGCAGAAAAGATTGGGCTAGGTTTTTACGACCGGCTGCCCAACTGCTGATGTCAACCCCCTCTGGGGAATCCAGTCCCGGGAAAATTAAATTTGAAAATTCGCTTTGCCCGACCTGGGAATCGAACCCACGACCTCCCGCTCCACAGCCCATATAGACCACTAGTACCTAGGAAGCTGTCTTTAACCCTCAAAGTTAATGAATCAAATAGAAAAATAGAGAGCAGGTTTAAAGATTCTTTCCGATATCTTCGAAGCGCTGCGGAAGGTAAAATAATGAACGTGAGGACGTGCTAACCTTAAGTTTTATAGACATTTACTGAATATTATAATATATTAGCTGTTACCCGCGACTCCGTTCGCGTAGAAATTTATTTTCCGGGATATTTTTTTTCTAAAATAAGCTAGCCTAAGTTACTCCTTGTAATATCAGGTATCTCCTTATAATATCGGTGAAGATCCTGTCAAAATCGGTCTAGCCGTTTCAGAGATTAGCCTGAACAAACGGACGGACAAAAATTTAAAAGATACGTTTTTTTTACTTAAGTTTACTTCCATATGCATTTATTGAAAAGCTGTTAATTCAATTTTATTAATTTTCAAAGATGTATAGATAGAGAAGGGTATGACAACAGACCGAGTAACAGAACATTTCATTAGTATTCCAATCATCGCCAAAAACGTATATAATTTCATTTCCATTAGTATCTGATTGTTTAAGATGCATTATGCGTGGAAGAATGTGCGCATTACGTCTGTAAAGTGAGACTCTGAGTGAGATGCTGTAGATGTATCGCCGAGACGCGACTGCGCTTGTCATCGCATCCGTCGGACAGGGTTGTCAAATATTTAAACCAAAATCACTGCACCATTTTATTCCGTTCTTTGCTTTGAGGATACTGAATATATTCAATACGGTAAACAATACTAATAACTGTAACATAAAAAAAAAAAATGTAGTCGATTAGTTAAGACTACGTTGGCAGAACGACTCGTGTTCCTTGGGTAATTAAAAAAAAAAAAAGTTCATTTGACATTATGTTTTGTCAGATTGACAGAGGAGTTATTGAGTTATTTAGATGTCGATCGGTATGATTAATCATGTTATTAATTGTGATTTGTGTTATGGACTTTTGTTTTGCGTCGTTGGAGCTTTGTCTATTGCCTAGCGAAATGGTATAAATACCGGGATCCGTCAGTCGAGCGTTCCTTTTTCTGAGAATCTCGATCTGCGAGCATCGATTTCTTTGGCGTGTCGACTTGTGGCGGTCCGTCCGCGGCTGAGACCAGGAGCGCTCCCCATGCGGCGCTTCGATAACAACATCTAACCAGAAGGTCCTAAGGCTGAGGTCGGCAGCTTGGGACATCCATCTATAGGCATCCTTCGCGTTCCCTCAAGGGGCCTTCTTGGATATTACTATCCTTTCTGGATGGTCTCCATGGTGTGGACTGCATTACCTGGGTGAGGTGCGGTCCAGGGCCAGCTGCGTGGGTGACTCCGAGCGCGTGGCCGCGTCGTGTTGGTGTCCACGTGTTTGGTGGATCACTCCATTTTATATGAGGTTGTGCTCGGAGTTGGCTGCGAGTTCCACTCCGCAAACCCTTTAGAAGGTACCTCCGTATTCTATTTCCAGTCTGTCCCGGAGGCTGGTGGCGCCCTTTTAGTTTCCTTTGTATTTGAATTTGTGGTAACAGTTTACTATCATAACATCAAAATTAAATGTACTCGAGCATTGAACGATAGCAAATCCAGTAGGCTCACGACCCGCTCTGTAATTATTTTATAAGAATAAAAGTAATTTAATTGTAATTATGGTGATATTTTAATAATATATAGATTGTATGAGAACATCTCGGTCTTTGGTTTTTAATTTGTTTTAACCTGTACACTTGTTACATTACATTATACTATACATGTTACAGTGGCTACCCAACTTAGGGGCTGGCTTTCTCTCTTTTTAATACTGGAAGCATTTGCCATGTCATTCCGCTATGGTGAATAGTTCATTGCTCGTTTACTGATGTTTATGATTTTGTAACTATAATAATTTGTTATACCACATGTTAATGTATTTAAAAGTGAAATGACATCATTCACAACAATTTACATAGGTTGTGAATGATTGTGTATTAACCTTGAATATTGTATGACCTTATTTTGTGCTATTCTGAATCTAAAAATAATATTGATTTGTATTAATAAAATTAAATTGTAATTGTTATTATGCAAATTTAAATTAATCATCTTCAACTTAGAAATTTTGTACCAGAATTTTTTATAACTACCCTCAACTTGAAAAATAATTTTAAATTTTAATTTAATTATTTTATTTAAGCTTGTATTGTTTATTGTGTAACATATTTCAAATCAATTGTATCAACATGTTGGAGGAACGTCCTATTTGTTTTAATCTTTTACTTAAGGATGAATTGCAGTATGAAGTCATGGTTCGGGATGTTGCCCCGGCCACTGATGTTAAAAGTTTAAGACTTCAAATTAGGCAATTAGTTAAGGAGTTACCTCCATGTTCTATTGATACATTTGAGGGTGATATTAAGGAGGAATTAAAGATTGTAAATGGGAAACTGGAAGAGCTATCTCGTTCAATTTTTGAACCTAAGCGTTCATTAACTTTAAAATTTTTAAACCGTGCCCAAGCGTTGTCACATCATTTATACCACCGTTTGTCACGTATTGTACCTATAGATTCTGAGGTTGCCACATATAGGGATTGTACCTTAAGGCTTAATAAGATCTTATCCTCACTTGACACTATGGTTGCTGGATTTCAGGCAGGTCCTGCCCAGTCTAAGAGTGCTGAGGCGTGTGCACCAGTTCCTGAGGCTTCAGTGGTGAGACATAAGAGCCAAATGGTGAGTTCTCTGAATTTAAAATATGATGGCAAATTGTGTATTAAAGTTTTTCTGCAACGTCTTGAGGAACTTTGTGATGCTCGTACCATTTCAGTCGCTAACCGTTTCGCTTCTGCGGTTGAGTTATTTGATGGTGAAGCTTTAACGTGGTACAGAGGAATTAAGGATCGTATTTTTTCTTGGGAAGAATTGAAGCAGGCCTTGATTGATGAATTTTTGCCTTACGATTTTGATCGTCGTTTGCTGAAGGAGATTCGCAATCGTACCCAGGGTCGTACGGAGAGAATTTCCACCTACATAAGCGTTATGCAAAATTATTTCGGGCGACTTAGCACTCCACTTCCTGAGGAGGAAAAATTTGACATCATTTTTAATGGCATCCGACCCAAGTACTCTGTTCCGTTGGCTCTCCACACTATTGAAGACTTGCCAACACTTAAGAAACTTTGTCGTTGTTTGGAAGCTAGTTGGCAACGTTCTGATTCTTTTGTAGAACCTCCGAAACCCTCATCCTGTTTATTAGCAAAGGACTTATGTTACACAGGGAGTTCGAAACCCCGAGTGGAAGTAGCTAGTTTTGCGAACCCTTGTCCGCGTTGTAGGGTTAACACGCACAGTCTGAGGGATTGCCCCTCCAGAGAAAAAGTTTGCTTCCGCTGTGGCAAGAAGGATTTTACAGCTCGCACTTGTCCAGATTGCTCCGTCGCGGGTTCAGATCCCAAAAAGATCTCTAAAAAGCCGAAAAAACTCAATGACCGGTACCAACATAAAAGATCTAATCGTTCTCATTGTAGTATCTCCGAGAATACTAGCAATGCAGCTAAGAGTACTACGGATGTTAGTAAGCATAATGCTTTTGTCTCTCCGAGTATTTCATCGGTACCTCATCATAAAGGTCATAGAGATGAGCGTCCTCATCTATCGGTAGCAATCCATGATAGGGTATTTAATGGTTTGTTGGATTCTGGTTCATCTATATCTATTTTGGGTTCAGAATTAATTGACTTATTTTTATCTTTGGGTTGTTCGCTTAACCCTTGTGCTGATTTTACGCACATTACTACTGTTACTAATTCCGAAGCTAAGGTTCTTGGTTGTTTTACTTTACCGGTCAAGGTTCGGAACTTGACTCGGGTTGTTACCTTTTATGCCATACCAGACGTTACTACACCTCTTATTTTGGGAGTTGATTTTTGGAAAGCTTTTGATATAGCTACTCAATTATTTGAGGATTTCTCTGCAGAATCTCCAAAAGTTAGTGTAGTTAGCGCCTCGGAAGTGCGTTTGCCTTCAAATTCCGGACAATGTGGACTTACTCCTGATCTACCTCAGGTTGAATCCGTTGTACTTAATCGTCGAGATTCAGACAATGTTTCGCCAGACGCGTTATCGCGTCCTGTCCCAGTTTTAGGAACCAAAAAAAGCGATTGGTATAACAAAATTTTCCAAAATTGTAAAATTCTTCCCACCTCTTGTCCGAATTATTCTATTGTTGATGGTAAACTCTTTCGATATTCCAAAAGTAAGTTTCGTTGTTCTAGTCGTTTTGATTGGAAAGAAGTTATCCCTTCTGACCAACGCCCAGACTTAGTGAGTTCTTCTCATCGTGGTGAACTGTCGCATTTGGGTTCTTATAAAACGTATCAACGACTATCTTTACGCTACTTTTGGCCTGGCATGTATCGAGATGTGATGGAATTTGTCAAGGGATGTGTCCAGTGTTCTATATACAAGCAGTCGCAGAAACCACCTACTGGCCCGAGTGAGACTTTTTCAAAGGGTGAATTTGCTTTGGGAAAAGCTCACGTCCGAAGTTCCAGAAATCACAATAAAGGTCGGAGTACTGCCGAACATCAGGTAGGTGATATTGCTTGGAAGAAAACTTTCCCCTTGACAGATGCAGATAAATTCTTCATGGCGAAATTAGCACCTCGTTATGAAAAATGTAGGGTTGTTTCTAAACACTCCCCCCTAGTTTGTGAGTTGGAGAGTGTTGCAACTGGTAAAAGTATGGGGTCCTGGCATATCCAGCCCCTCAACAAAGTTTAAATTACTTTCTTCTTTTTTCTCTGGTCATTGGACGCGCAACCCGATTTTCCTGGATATCTCGCTGCGCCGCCAATGTCTCAGTGCATTTTGTAAGGAAGTCAGTACCTGACTGTTAGCATTTGCTCGTAGTATTTTTGCAAATAGCTAGCATAGTGTCTTAGGATTGGCTTGGAGAGTAGTAATGCGATACAGTCTCTGCCGCTTTAAAGCAAGTGACTGGCCGCAGTATCGTGATTTTTATTTGCCTTATTATGCTGAACTATTTTTGTTAGCATAGGGAATCTATCGACACATTGTCGTGGGTTCGATTTTGGTGGTTGTTTTGTGTCGAGTGTCACCTTTTATTGGTGTGGTAGCTAACCTACCACTCGATACAATTATTATTTTTTTTGTTCTTGTTGATTCTGTAGTTGTTGGACGCGCACCCCGGTTGATACTGTTCGCCTCGATGCGTCGCCAACGACTCAGTAGTAACGAGTTTTGTGATGTTGAGTGTTATATTTTATGTGAGTATGGTAATACACTCACTAACGCTCGGCAGGTTTTTTGTTGTTGTTTTAGATCCGGTATCCTGTAGTAGCTGGACGCATAGCCCGATTGGTACGTATCATCTCGCTATGTCGCCAGCAACTCGGTCCGTTGATTTGTTTTTTTTTGCTTGTTTTAGGTCAGAGTTGTGGTCTTGGGTTGTAGAGAGCTGGAGGACCAGCGTTAAATTTTGCAAGCAAAATTTCCCTAGGGAGGGGGGTACTGTAACATAAAAAAAAAAAATGTAGTCGATTAGTTAAGACTACGTTGGCAGAACGACTCGTGTTCCTTGGGTAATTAAAAAAAAAAAAGAGTTCATTTGACATTATGTTTTGTCAGATTGACAGAGGAGTTATTGAGTTATTTAGATGTCGATCGGTATGATTAATCATGTTATTAATTGTGATTTGTGTTATGGACTTTTGTTTTGCGTCGTTGGAGCTTTGTCTATTGCCTAGCGAAATGGTATAAATACCGGGATCCGTCAGTCGAGCGTTCCTTTTTCTGAGAATCTCGATCTGCGAGCATCGATTTCTTTGGCGTGTCGACTTGTGGCGGTCCGTCCGCGGCTGAGACCAGGAGCGCTCCCCATGCGGCGCTTCGATAACAACATCTAACCAGAAGGTCCTAAGGCTGAGGTCGGCAGCTTGGGACATCCATCTATAGGCATCCTTCGCGTTCCCTCAAGGGGCCTTCTTGGATATTACTATCCTTTCTGGATGGTCTCCATGGTGTGGACTGCATTACCTGGGTGAGGTGCGGTCCAGGGCCAGCTGCGTGGGTGACTCCGAGCGCGTGGCCGCGTCGTGTTGGTGTCCACGTGTTTGGTGGATCACTCCATTTTATATGAGGTTGTGCTCGGAGTTGGCTGCGAGTTCCACTCCGCAAACCCTTTAGAAGGTACCTCCGTATTCTATTTCCAGTCTGTCCCGGAGGCTGGTGGCGCCCTTTTAGTTTCCTTTGTATTTGAATTTGTGGTAACAGTTTACTATCATAACATCAAAATTAAATGTACTCGAGCATTGAACGATAGCAAATCCAGTAGGCTCACGACCCGCTCTGTAATTATTTTATAAGAATAAAAGTAATTTAATTGTAATTATGGTGATATTTTAATAATATATAGATTGTATGAGAACATCTCGGTCTTTGGTTTTTAATTTGTTTTAACCTGTACACTTGTTACATTACATTATACTATACATGTTACATAACATTCGTCTGATTTATGCTTTATAGCTATTAATTGAAGAAAAACAGTGATATGAAAGAACACAGGACGAACATGTTTTTTTTTCAGTTAATTTACAGCCAACTTTCACGCCATTTCACACCATCATAAAGTAAGACTTTCGGTCAAATACTCAATCTATCGCTCTGAATACATACTTAACAATGAATAATTACCTCTAAGGCTCGGATCTATAGAGCGAACTTCGACTAAGTCAAGTCAAAGAAACGAACTCGGTGAGGTTTGGAATTTTTAAGTCGAACTTTGTGTTAGTCCAAGTCATTTTTTTCAAGAAAATGTTTGCTTAGTCTGTTTTTCTTGTAAAAATGGCTCGGACTAAGTCGAAGATCGATTCAATAATTTCAAATCGTCAGTGAGCTCGTTTCTTTGACTCAGACTTAGTCGAAGTTCGCTCTATAGATCTTAGCCTTAGTAGATACATAATTACACTAAGTAATAATAACTATAAGAACACGTAACGCGGTTGGGTCACGTTAATTACTAACATAAATAGAATTCCTTTGGAAAAGTATTTTTCACTTCACTTTCATTTATCTTCAAGTCATTTAACTTTGACGGCAGTGACGTGCACTAACATTCTGTTTAGGATAGACAAAACATATTTGCATAATCGCTGTGTATTCTACATTATAATCACCATCATCTCAGTATCAAAAAATATAAACTAAGCTCTGCTATTGTGAAAATCAATTTTCATTTATATATTTTTTTTATTCTGTAATTGGCAAATCGTCAGGCTTGACAGTGTTTTTTGTCTATATTAACTGCACGCCACTGAACTTGCGTAATGAAAGAATCATGCCCCAGGATTGATTTGAAGTAGGTAGTTTTGATACCTAGTATATAATAATCGCGTTTGTTTGATATCAAAAATAAATATTAGAGCGCTAAATGCATCACACAACATTATTGCAGTTTGATTGGCAACCTTAACGATGTCGGGGCGTACGAAGTTCATAGGTAAACATGGCTGTATATAAACCCTAAGCCGTGTCACGGAGCACATACTCGTGCTGCCGTCGACTGTCTCCAGACCAGACAAGACCAGACAATTTGGAGATATCGGAACCCACCCTCATTACGCAATGGTAAGATCTTTGTTTTTTGTTTTCACCTGCCTTTATCCCACTCAATGTGGGGTTACACACTTTTTCAAGTATGTTGCTGAAAGGTTTCAGCTTTTCATTTTTATGACTGGCTGATGTCAACACTCGCTGGGGTTCTATTTTCAGCAAATTGTGTTAGAAAAACCGCGTTTCCTGAACTAGGTGGCAAAATGACATCATCAGCCACAGGACGTCCATTACGTTATGCTCAGCATAACCTTGTTATTATTAAAATTTCGATAGTAAATAGTAATTTTAGCAACAATTATTTTTATGATGCGAAATGAAAAGGATCTGAGCAAATTACTAGTTTCATATTTTCGAAAATAATATTACAGTTATGTAAAGTACTTTTCTATTAATTCATATTATTATAATACATTGGCCAAAAAAAACCTTAACAATTGAGACTATCATGAAAACTGTTAATTTAAAAATAATACAATTTATAATATATTAATTATAGTTAAGATGTAAGGTGGCAGACAATATTATTTCTGCCTGCCCTTATCCCACCTTAATGTTGGGTCGGCGCAACACACTTTTCAAGCATGTTGCAGAAAGGATCTGGCTAAGTTTTTACGACACCCCTTCTGGCCAAACCGTATACTGTAACGAATTTCACACATTATGCGCATCGCAAATAAATATATGGATTGTGTGTGAACATGTGATTACACATCCTTACGGTTAGATCTTGCACAAATATAAACGAAAGTGGAACCATCAACGCACTTGCATTAATAACTGCTTATTATACATAATATCGAAGCTTTCAAAATCAATTGCATAAAATTGTCTAAAAAGCAGACTTATGAAGACTTGTTAACATGATTTCATCGAGATTACTAGCTTTGCAATTTTTAATTTCTATAATTATTCTTCAACATAAAATCGAATAGATTAAAATGATTACAATTGTGTTTTCGAAAGACGGGAACACAGATTTTTTGCATAATTATTATGCAAAACACTGGTTGAAATTATTATACGTGATTATTATCATTCAACGGAATCCTTTCATCTCTTTCCGGGAGTCACAATGTCACGTTTCTGTCGCAAAGAAAGTGGACACATTTTGCAACAGCATTCATTTGTTTCGAAGCTTTTATATTGTTAATTTATTTACATGCCGGTTATGCATGAAGACCTTACCGAAGGCACGGCGCGGCGCGGGGAGGTGTTTTTATTTCGTAATGGATGGAATCTTTTGGATTTATTCACAGAAATAAGGAAGCAAAGCGTGTTAAACCATGTATTTGCAACCTAAAAATTTAAGAAATGTATGAATGTTCGTCGATTTGAATTATTCTTTTTTGTTGTTCTTTTTTTTAGAAATAACCTCATTTACAAAAGTAATTTATATTTATAAAAGGTACAAATTAAGTTTAACAACCGACTTCAAAACTAAAAAATAACTTACTCTCTTTGAAGTCGTTGCCAGAGTCAATGTAGATCATATGAAAAGGCTTAAGTATCGTTAAATTTAATTTATTCAACCTACAATATTTTAGTGTCTGATTTTAGAAAGATAATTACCTACAGCATATTATGAATATTTAGTTGTACTTAGCACATAAATCATCATGCATTTGTGAGAAGTTTCACCACACTAGTACTGTATCGGCTGTCTTCCGTCATTGTGTTGGGTTCCGCATGTATTGCACGCATGTTACAATAAATATTAGTTCATTACCGATATTGCAGCAGCGGTACCTACCCGATAGCTTAGTTGAGAGTGGTGCGGACTGCGAAGACGAATGTCGCAGTTTAAAAACCGATCCCGAGATCTAACTTTGACTTTTCTAGTGCATTCAGTATAAATTATCGCTTACTTTAAAGGTGAAAGAAAACATTGTGACAAAATCTGAATACCTGAGAATTCTTCCCATAAATTTCGAAATAAGAAGTCTACCAACCTTTATTAAGCCAATGTGGTGGAATGAGGCCTAGCCTCTCTCACATAATTGTAGGAGTATATTGTAGGATATTGTATGTAGGAGACACAATATTGTAGGAGATCCGTGCCTAACTGTATGACAATAATAATATTACAGGTCTTATATTAATACTATTACCTATAACATAATAGTGGTAATAATATTAATGTATTGTAAGTTGTATAAGGAGCTGGATAAGGAAATCGAATATCATTCAGACGGCAACTTACATCATCAAAGACTTTCCTTATAAGGTTGATATGGAATAAAATAAAATTATAAAACAAGATGAGTTTATTGTTTACATTTGCAGTATGTAACCATAAGCAAACACAGCATTCAGTTTAAAAAAGTTTAGACCGTGGGAATGCATTAAGTAAAATTGTAATATTAATTGTCAGGGAATGAATGGAAAGTACCTACATAGAGCATGGCAGGTGTTACACTTACTTTGTAGGTATTTTACAAAAGATTATAATAACTATCTAGAAATAACAAAATAATATATTTCTTATATTAACATTCAACAATAGTAAAACAATAAAGAATACATCGAATATTCCATAGAAAATGCCTGTACAAAAACGAGCAGCAACTTATACAATTCAAGTTACTTGCCAGCTTTTGCTTCATATGCTCTAAAGGAGCATATAAATCAAAAGTTCTTCCGTATGATTATTATCTACTGAGTTCGAAACAAATATACAATATTGAATTTTTGCAATGTCAGTTATGGGTGGTGAAATCACTTACTTCCCAGGCAAACAGCTTGCTCATTTGCTGGCATCTCTTATCAAATGTATTATTTTAAAATAATAATAAAAATTATTTAAAATAACATATTTGTTTTACAACTCCCTAAAACGCTGTATATTTTATATAAGATATATTATCCAAGTTACAATTATTTTAATTGATTAATCTGAAACTTAGGACCGTGCCTTAACTACTAATTTTTGTTTTAACTGATCAACTATCGTCAAATATTTATATATTTGATTGAGAGGTTAGTTTCAATCAGATTAATAATTATATCTGATTGAAACAAAGATAAATTGATGAACCGAAAAGAAGATAAATGTTTTAGATACGAGTGTTTACATGTCTGTATGACGTGATCAAACGACAAACCAAAAACAGGTCGTCAAGCTTTCGCTCCGCCCTGTCTACGACATGTTATCTATGACATAATCATTAGATACTTAATGTAACTATCTTGACGTGCCCGGTAGTTATCTCGCTATTGAATAAATAAACGCTATAATGACCTTAAAAACCGAAATTTTGGCGAAATTGGCGACCACTAGGTAAAACTGCTCATACTTGAATTTGCTCGTAACTCTTGAAAATTCACGAATATTTCAAGAGTTTCCGTTGGTTGCAGCAATAAAAATCCCAGTTTACGGTTGCCATAATTTTATGTAAACTTGCAAAATCAATCGTTATTGTCAAGGTTGCGGCGACAGGGAGTAAATGCTTAATCCGAATTATGGTTGCCGAAACTCGAGCGCCATCTGCAAAGCACATTAAGAATAGCGTAGTAATTCCAGTGATTCTTGCTCTATTAAACTCATATTACTTATATTGATATTATTTGTTTCAGATTTCGATCAGCTTAGTACTACTAATAGCATTAGCGTTTACTGCAAACGCTCAACAACACTCAAGCAATCCTCAAATCCCTATAATTCGTTACGAATCAGAAGGCCCTAATGCAGATGGTTCATATAAATGGTTGTAAGTAAACTGTATTTTTAAATAATAGTGAAATAATAAAAGAATAAGCAAAAGTAACATAAGGAATAAATAAAATGCCCGTCTCACTGATGAGTAAGGGTTTTTACTACTGCCAGCGTGCAGGCGTTAGTTTAACAATAAATTATACACACACGCCTGGTTATCGAAGTAATAGGACTAACTAGTGCACTAATTTTTCGCCAAGTTCATTGTGATCCCATATACAGGTGTAGCAGAAAGAAACACCAATAACAATTCCGCATGCAAGGAGATTGATTAGATAAAGTTTAATGGTAAAGATAAAAATTGAATCAAATCAATTATTAAGCATGGGGATTATTACATCGAAATGCAACATGTAAATAATCGCAATTAGTATAAGAACAGCTATGTGTAGGTTAAGAATAATTAATGACCACATGTACTGTATATGTACACCGGCTGACCCAATGCGCGAGAACCAATTTGTTCGTCACAAACTCAAATTACAAAATTAATCCATTACGCAAAAATTATGAGCTTTACGAAATTTTAAACCCTCCCGTTAATTGTCAGCTATCTTCCGTTTAAGCGTAGTTATATTGATATTACTTTTTTGCAACGCCCTCTATATGAAGCCTCGCCTCCTTGGTCTAGGGGCGATGTATATAAGATGTGGACCGGGGGGTCTTAGATTCGATTCAAGCCAGACAAAGCCAAATATAGTAATATTTTTACTAATGATTAGTTTAAGTAAACTGAAATATAGTTAAATATACAATATAAATACATTTATAATTATAAAAAAATGTAGCCAAAACATTTTAATACTTAGGATGAACGCATAACTATACCTATGTTTCTATTCGTTGTTTGATTTTCTAAACACCCAACACTCAAGTCTCCACTATCTATGTGATAGGCATAATTGCCTCAAATGAAAGACTTCAACGCGTGTAGCTCTTTGGTTTGGCTCTTTTATGCAAATGGGTAATACGTGAACGTTCACCCTTATATCTTCATACTTTATTTCTAGATATGAAACTGGCAATGAAATTAACGCCCAAGAGACAGGCTTCGTTAAAAACTTCGGAAGAGGCGAGGGTGAAGAGATACAAGTCGCCGACGGTGGGTTCAGTTACAAATCCCCAGAGGGCACTCTCATCAATCTAAAGTATATAGCCGACGAAAATGGATTCCAGCCACAGGTATGGAGTTAAATGCATCATTGCCCATTTTAAACTTAATTTATTCAACGTTTTCACAATGCTTGCTAATACAACGTATGTATGTTAAGAATAATCATCGAATATAAATGTTATTTTCGAAACCAAAACAACATTACTTACGCCTTAAATGTTACAACAATTAAAATAAACAAATATGGTATTCCCCACAGACATGGAGTATTTCCCGTGTTTTCATTTATTGGACTACCTCTGTGGCGTGGTTGTATTTCAGTACGACTACCGTCCTGAGGTCTCGGGTTCGATCAACGAGTCGGACTAAGTGATATTGGATTTTTCCATATCAGCCCGGAGTCTGGAATTTGTAACCGCTATGGCGATAGGCTCATACCCTGTCACGTCTGGGACTAAATTCGGTGAAATGTGGGTCTTCTAGTTTGCTAGTGCGCCTTTGCCTATCCCTTCGGGGACACAAGCGTGAGCTTATGTTATGTGTCTTTACTGGTTAAAAGTATAATTCTAATATATTTCGTTATAAATATTTTTTATAAAATATAGTTCCAATTTTTTTTATGACAAATCAAAGAGACAAATGACAGATCAGTAGAGAGATCTACATCAACGGACGTCGCAGTTAAAATGCACAACATGAATAAAAATAAACTTTTATACCTACTCTTACACAAATATTTCACAAAGTGATACATAGTGGCTGGTTTCCGAAATTCCGACACATCAATTCGATTTCTTAAATATCGAACGTTTTATCTATTAATCGACTTCATTATAATTATCTTGCATTATGTTGCACAAACAACGTTGCGGTAAAAAATGAAACATCTAAAATGAATTCACATCTGATAGG
Source organism: Clanis bilineata (assembly GCA_036417725.1). Taxonomy (NCBI): domain Eukaryota; kingdom Metazoa; phylum Arthropoda; class Insecta; order Lepidoptera; family Sphingidae; genus Clanis; species Clanis bilineata. The sequence goes on from CM071158.1 coordinate 9,634,059, forward strand.
ATTCTTGAATCAACGACGAATCGTCCTTGACATCTTGCTACATGGAACAATTCACGGAATCCGCCTGTTAAGGTATGTTCACACCCATCCTGGTGTTTTTCAAACATGCGATTATTGTAATGAAAGGAAAACGTATAATTTATTCGTCCGATGTAAAACATAACATAACATAAGCTCACGCCTGTATCCCCGAAGGGGTAGGCAGAGGCGCACTAGCGAACTAGAACACCCACATTTCGCCTAGCTTAGTTTCGTCCCAGATGTGATAGGGGGCGAGCCTATCGCCATATCGGGCACAAATTCCAGACTCCGAGCTGATATGGAAAAATCCAATATCACTTTGCCCGATCCGGGGATCGAACCCGAGACCTCAGAACCGTAGTCGTACCGAAATACCACCACGCCACCGAGGCAGTCTGTAACCGCCACGGATGTAAAACATATTATTATTTTAAAATAGACGCTGATTAAATTATTGACATTTTATTAGGATTCCTCGTAAATTGCTCAGGCGTGTCATAAGATGAATTCATTGTGTCAGCCTCAAGCAAAATATCACTTGTAAACTAGACAAGCCTACGAAATCAGCCATGACCTACAAACTCAAAGATAACTTTTTATATATTGACGTTTAAATGGACCCTAATTGATGACTACTTAGCTATTAGCTACTTTGTTACGTATTCAACTCGATTCATATCTTCAGACGTCGTACTTAGGCATATCATCGCAATCATCAGAATGTTATTTCATACATTTTCTCTAAGTATCATAAACGTAAGTCAGATTGATGATCCGCGCACTTTACCCTTTATGTAATATTATAAAATGTTCGGTTATTAATTAACGTGTTCACATTATTTTACTCTAACCGGTATTTAATAAGCTGATGACATTTATTACAATGCCACTCAGTTATTTATAAAGAATTCTACTGTGTAACCAACGATTTATTCGGATGAAACAAAAAGTAACATTTGTAAAAACGAGTCTGGTAATTCAAGGTATTGTCTGGGAGCGGTCACATCACACGTATATCATAAAATACTAGGAAAATATATTCGTAGTCTGAATCATCATGCTTGCGTAAAGCTTTTAAGGAAGATGTCTGATGTACCGCTTCTAAAGTGGGAGTTTTAGTTGGCCAATGTACAAATGCCGCTTTAAAATACCAAACGCCGACCCATAGTGACCCGCTCTTGGGAAATGGGAGGCTTTTGTAGACACTGATATGACACTACTACGAACACCTATTATTTATATGACAAGTTACAAAACTGATAAATGTGGAACCTCATTCGTTTGGGCATATACCGTGTCAATGAGGTAATGTTCGTTTGTTCCATTATATAACTTCGCGAGTGAATGAGCGATTTCTCGTTACATATGACAAAATTCTGTAGTCATATTAGCCCTGAGCTGGCGTGGGATGACTACGTGTCAGTTACAAATGATTAATTAATTCAATTTTGTTTTTAACATAGACGAGCTTTTTATGTTTCCGTTTGAAATTAATCAAACTCTCAGCAATAAGTAAGGTGACGCTAAATTTAAAAATAATTTCATCAATAAGCCACAGTTATTATTAGGTATGTGATTGCCGTCATTCATCAAAAATTGATTACGAATTTTAATTGATTTTAATACTATTAACGTAATTCGTTATGCCTACTGCTGACATTTTAGTTTTTCGCATACAATTCTGTTTATTGAATAATTATTTTGATTGAGGTTGCTAGTTTGCGTAGACATGCGTGAATGGAAACAAAACGTACGGCACTGGGGGGTTACCACAACCTCATATAGCAGTATTATTATAATTTTACTTGTACCGATTCCCATACAAAACAAACGAAGAACAATTATAATAATACTGCTATAAGAGGTTGTGGTAACCCCCCTGATCCCAAACAAATTTGAATTCCAAATATATCTGTAGCCCGAGCACGAAAAACTAATGTAAATGTAAATGTATTCGAGTTCGCTGCGCACTGATGACGTTTGGTTAATATTTCATATAAATTTCATAGACGCGCATCGAGTTCGAATACATTTACGGTTGTCAGAAATGTTCCTGCTCAGGCCGCAGATCAGAGGCTCAGCCATGAGATTTTTTGTCATTTCTCACTAGCGACTGCGTACCGTAATTTATTTAAAAATCTTTAATTTCCCCCGTAATTACTAGAAGCGAGCGGGTGTTCTTCATATAAATATTTTACGGAGTCGCTAGCGATAAATATCAAACTCGAGATTGGTCTACAGTACAGTAAAATGCTTACGTTGAATAAATAATTATGTAATTTGTGTTTTCTTTATAGGGAGACCATCTGCCTACCCCGCCGCCAATTCCACCAGCAATACAAAGAGCGTTGGACTACTTGAAGACACTGCCACCCACCGCCCAGGGGACGAACGTTCAATCTCAGTACCAACCAGCACCATTTAAGCCCGGGAGAAGATTCTAGAAAGACGTCAAATTAGTTATGCTTGTTTCTACGTAACATGTATACTAAATGCCCTAATGTAAATATTGAAAACGTATTATCGTATTTTATGTAATTAAATACAATTTTACAATTAAGGCCATATTTGCCTTTAATAATAATAGATCCGTGATAGGTTAAGTCTTTTATTGTTCAAATTATTATTACACATATATTATTAATACACATATTGTGATGGAAAAAAATGAGGAAAAATAATAAATAATTATATCTTTGCAATAAATTGACTTTTATTAACGAAATAGACGATGATTAACGATGACTTTCAATAAAAAAAAGTACAAATAAATTATTATAATGAATATAGGTATACATATTTTATAATCTATATTGTATTAACAATACTTTGAATCTTAAATACGCCTACTATTAGACTTAGTATCTCATAATGTGGCAACTATTGCAAATGTCATCATGCAAAACTGTTTTTTTTATATGTCGATCGTTGTAATATATGGATGTGATCCATATTACAAAATTTAAGAAAAGCTCTCGTTTAGTAACAGCAGTGCCCTTGTCAACATTTCAAAAGATATTTTATTTAAGAGCATCACTTCACAATATACATAATATTACGTCCAGAATTAAATTACTTCGCAATAATAAAATAAATAAATAATAATAAATGGACATACACAACAGTGACATACATAGTCCTGACCCCACACTACATAGATTTAACCTGTGTCGCAGGGGTCAGATGTCAAATATCTGTTAATCGCACATTAATCTCGATGCGAGAATCGAACCCACGGCCTCTCGCTTCACAGCTACCCGCTGGGCCACTGAGGCTGTCAGAAAGAAGATTCACAATGAAGAGGAGACTAATATTACTGACTTTAAACATATCTATGTGTATAAAATAATAGCTTAGTGGTACATGTACATTTTAAGAAAACCTGTTTAATCTAAACGCGAATCTTATAACTTCATAATACCATTTGCATAGAAGACAACACAAAATAAAATAATAGTACAGCGGATATACGAGCGACCTGTTCTGCGACAGTTCTCACATTAAAATGTCAGACGGTCACCGAGTTTTAACGATACTGAATGACCCGATGCAGCTTGTCATCAAATATAGAGATGACAAGCTGCATCGGGTTGCACTTCATAAAGGATTTAAACTGTTTTTGCGTTTGAGAATAACAGTGTAAGTGGGCAATATATTATTTCCATTTTAGGTCATCATTATCAGCTACAGGACGTCAACTGCTGGACACAGGCCTCCCCCAAAGATAGAGCCAGCTCTTTTTTGCTATAGATATAATATAACTGTTTACAGCCTGCTTTTAACACTCAAAAAATTACTACTAATATTTAAGTATAGTAATTGTAATAATCCAAGATCAAGACGTGATAATTTTATAGAATCACATGCTTTGATTAAGAGACATGACATGGCATTTTAATTTCTGATCACACGCAATAAAACAATTTGTTTCGAATCAGCACATAGTGTCGACATATGGCATTTTTTCTCTGCCCTTAGGTGTACGTTGATTCCGTATCTGCATGCAATCGCATATCCCATGCCTTTCGATATAAGAGATAAGACCACGAGTTTAGTTTGTTTTTTAAATGGATATGTAGTGTTAGCTAAAATTGCTTTAACAGCTTCACCTGAAATTATAGCTGGCGATTATGGTGATCTAGCCATAAATATATTGATTTGACTGTAATTCAGCACAGAAGCGCCTTTTTGGGGACTCAGACCCCATATCGGACTATCACTGGCGACTAGAGGTAGAGGTCGTACTATGCTTAGCTAGCTTGTGTGAGATCTTCGGACTCTCGGGCAGATCTGATGTCGGGGTCTATTGTTAGAATATAAATTATTATTGGTATAGAGTGAGGAAAGTGCGAATTCAACAGCTACTGTGATGTGATCGTTGGGGTCTGCCAAAACATGTTAAAGACCACAACGGAGGGTTTAGTCGGTAGGGCAGCTTGTACGGATGAGTCTGACATACTTTTCGTATTCAGCTTGGAGAGATCAACCTCATATAATTAATAGAACTCAAAACAGACTTCAAACACTCAAAAGTATTCTCTTTGGAGAATTCGCCCTGGCACCGACTCAAACATAATTTTTGTATTTTTGAAGTTTTATTACACATTATTTTCGTTGTATATTTTCCAAATGTATATACCAACTCAGACTGAACAAGACTCATTTGATCAAATAAAGAATCATCCGAATCGGTCCATGCGCCTTGGTGAACATACAAAAAATATACAATATATACAGATGAATTGAGAACAACAATTATACTGTTAAAAAGATATAAGTTGGTAAAGCTGTACTTATCGAATTAGTTGAATCTGCATTTATATTTATACGCATTAACCTTATTCCGTTTTATTATTCGAGCAGTATATGTTTCCTGGGTATTTGTTTTAAACAAACAATAAAACATAGAAATAAAAATAAACGTAAGGTGGCTAGTCATCAAAATAAATGAAGGACTTTTAGTAACAATGCGGAACATCCAAATGTTGCTGAATGATAAATGTGAACAACCATGTCAATGGATTGTAGGTTAAATGTATGCATTGCAATGGACGTAGGCATCTCAAATCTCAATTAGTCGATCTTCAACAAAAAAAGTAAAAGTCAGTTATGATTTCATCTTATAATGTGGCGTGACGTAGATCCGCGTAAACTACTGCAACTGCGTTACCACAAATGATTTAAAGTTTAAACAATTCGCCTCATGTTGCTCATGTTTTCGTAAAATAAAATAAGAGGTTCAGACAAGTCACTAAATATTCCCCGATACCAATCAGCAGTGATAAATTATGGTTATGAGAATAAATATTTATTTAAGGAATAGTTATACCATTCATAATGATAATTATACGGCCAGCGTAACTGTATTTTATTTTTGAATCATTTTAATATTGATAGAGCTTGTGAAGGTTATGTAAGCCATTATATTCTGAACAAAGGGCTTGCGTACAATTGATGCCATAACAACTAATGACACGAAAAAGGTCGAGAAGTTAACTTAAAACTAATTGCCGCTCCAAATATTAGCAATTCAGCATTGGTTTAGAATGCTACAATGTTAATATTAATATATCCTTGCAATATAAACGTCATTATTATTTTAAGACTGTTCAATTTATATGACAGTTCTACGGTTTTGTAAGTTTAAGTTTGGGTCTTATATTTAAAAGTAATAATAAATGCTTGCAACAGTCACACATATAGTCCTGACCCCACACTATCAATCTGTATCGGAAGTATACAACTACTTACGGTCGAGCGGACTTCATCATCATCATCAGCCATAAGACGTTCACTGCTGGACATAGACTTTCCAAAATATTACGAATGTACTTACGGTCCTGCAATACCCATCATCTACATCATCATCAGCCATTGGACGTCCACTGCTGGACATAGGCTTCCCCCAAAGATTTCCAGATGGACCTGTTGGAAGCGGCCTGCATCCAGCAACTTCCTATACCATACCCAGATCCGAAACAAAAAACTGTGGGCCTTCCTCGGTGCGGGAATCGAACTCGCAGCATCTCGTTTCACAACCGACTACTCGCCCGCTATGCCATGGAGACTCAACTCGAGGACAAATCTTTAAACGCAGAATTTTAAAATAACTCTCTCTTTGTATGGATAATATAAAATATGATGTACTGATAAAGTATCTAACAAATTAATTAACTACCTCAATATAAGTGAAGTTCAATCCTTTTGCTATAGATATTCTTCATCAGTCCTTACTCCACTCTAATATTGGTTTAAAGCATGTTTGAAAAATGGAGTCGACTTCGTCTGCCTGCAAGACATCAATCTTCTGTGGGAATCATTACGAGTTAATCGTATTAGGAAAACCGCGTTGCTCAACCAGGGAGTCAAACCCAGGTCCCCTCCTGGTGCCCATTCCATACGCGCTGTCTACTCCAGTAATAAATTATAATTATTATAAGACAGGAATCGAGACATATCAGATGCCGAGGAGACCAAACTATCCAACTCCCATATATAGCAAACCTATCATTATATTGGTTATGGTAAAGATCATCGCGATTTATTACGTGGTTAATATATAATCTGCTTACAATATTTACAACCAAATGCTAAGTAAAATCGAATTACTTGCGTTTGAAAATTGACACTAAATATTGAACTCGTCGTCTATCTAGAGGTAAATAACAAACAAGATTATTCACACACATACATAAGCTCACGCATGGATCCCTAAAGAGGTAGGTAGAAGCGCACTAGCGAACTAGAACACTCACATGTTGCTTATTTCCGTTCCAGGTGAAGGGTAGTATGATAAGAGGCAAAGTTATTGCCATATCGGGAACAAATTCCAGACTCTGGACTTGTTTTATTTGCTTATATTGAACGAACTTTGTGTATTTTATGTAAGTGATATGGTATAATATAGTGATTAGGTATTCCAAATTTTATATACCACTAAGATATTATATGCATCGCTGAAGAGGGGTAGGAAAGCCGAATATAAATTTACATAATTATGATATGATTATAGTTGCAAAAAGTTTTCCGCCCAGTATTGGGTTTCACACAGCCCTAACATTTCCTTAATTATAATACGCAACGGAGGGGAATATTTTTATATTTTTTAATAAGGCATGACCTATTCCTTGTAAGGATCGAATGATATACTCTAGCATTAGCTACTTGTAAGACAAGATTTAAGTATATAAAAACTTACTTTAAATCTAGAGTCAGACGTGAGTGTCGTTCTATAAAAAGGGACATTACAAATTTTAATAGCACAGAAGAATGTTTATGCTTCAATGGCTGCCTCGGTAGCGTAGTGGTTTTGCGTATGCGGTACGATTATCGTCCTGAGGTCTCGGTTCGATCCCCGGGTCGGGCAAAGTTATATTAGATTTTCAGTATCAGCCCGGAGTCTGGAATTTGTGCCCCATATCGCGAAAGAATCGTCCCCTATCACATTTGGGACGGAATTAAGTGAAATGTAGGTGTTCTAGTTCGCTAGTGCGCCTCTGCCTACCCCTGCGGAGATACAGGCGTGAGCTTACCCGGGCGTGACCCCTCAGAGGGGGTTGGCGTCAGGCAGGCAGCCGGTTGTAAAAACTTAGCCAAATCATTTCTGCAACATGCTTGAAAAAGTGTGTTGCGCCGACCCCACATTAAAGTGGGATAAGGGCAGATAGAAAAAAAAATATTGATTGCTAATTTGTATAATAATATGTATATATTATCATTCCTTTGATGTTGTTTATATTTCTCTTGTTACATTTCATTTCCTTTTGTGGCTTTTATGTAGAATTGAGTGTTTCTTGTCTACACGACGCGTGAGAAAAGTCAGTGTCGGAATGATCATTTTGTGAAACAACATAATTATGTGAACAAATGTAATTCCTCCATAAAACACATTGGCACTTGATTATCATTGAAAAAAATATCCGCCAATAAAAATAATTGCCTATTTTGTGTTATAATTGATGGCAATTTACGATAGATTTACATATTTCGTCTGTGTATCCGGAATACACGATGGAAAGAATTAGTTGGCCTTATAGCATTATCAAGTTGAAAATTAAATTGCTTTGTAATTTAGAGGCATTGTTCGCTAAACACTCATGAGCATGTACTAAGCTAGTGTTAGCATATTAAGCAAAGCCTGAGGGCATGCCTCTAACTTTATAGATGATTGGCAAAGTGAAGCTTTATGGTTAGTATTTATAAGGTCAACGTTCATATCATTTGGGTTTCATCACGTCATGTTTTATTGTTATGTACTCATCGACATTCAATTTTTATTTGTATTCCCTTTTATGGCTTGACTATTGTACATTAATTAATAGCATTAGAGAGCAAAACAAATCACCTCCTTGGTCTAGTGGCAGTGTATACGAGCTGTGAACCGGGATGTCCTGGGTTCGATTCCCAGATTGGATGTGGTGATTTTCTAACACTATTTTCCTGGGACTAGATCCCCTAGATGGGGATAGGCGTCAAGCAGACAACCGGTCGTAAAAAGTAAGCCAAATCATTTCTGTAACATGCTTGAAAAAGTGTGTTGCGCCGACCCCATATAAAGGTGGGATAAGACCGGTAGAAATAAAAGAGAGCAAAACATAAATCTATTACGATACCATCATTAATAAAAACTGTCGACTCATACAACACCTGATCCTTTGACCACAGAACGGTTTTTACTTATTGAGTCACACTTACCGGACAAGCACTAAAGTACGCTCAATATTTAAACAACGTAGCGGAGAGGCTCTGATGTACTGATATGTTTTTACTACCTTGTTCTGTTCACTGTTACTCATTTTTGACCTTTACATAAAAAATACCTGTACATCTATAGGCATAGCTTCTTATACGTTTGGGTGATTTTTTTATAATAAAGCAGGCAAGGCTTTTGATTATAATCTCACCAGGTTTGTGTGAATAGTAAAAAAATTAATCCTAAAGGGTCAATTTCTTCTTTTGTAAATTATTGTTTATTTTTAAAATGGTCTCATTTGTTTTATAGAAGGGGATGGGAGCTAATTATTCAGCATCAACATTTTTATAATCAATATGATTAGAAAAGTGTATAAGTATCATGTACTTTTCTAATCATATTGATGAGAAGTATGAGAGTCATGTAGGGAGAGGGACGGATCGTAGTTACAGCAGACCTTCATGTTTGGTTTTGGAGAAGTGCGCTTTCACAAACCTAGTTCAGGATAAATCGATGACTTAAATAATAGTAATAAAAAAATATTTCTTAACTTATACATCAAATTATGACATTAAAATAATGCACCATAGTAACTGAACAAAGTAGATGCTGGAATAGGCCGCTTCCAACAGGTCGATCTGAAAATCTTTGGGGGAGGCCTATGTCCAGCAGTGGACGTTCTGTGGCTGATGATGATGATGATGAAAGTAGAATATAATAGGTGGATACATGTTATTTTTAGCATGCTGTCTTATCTTAAATAGATGTACAATCATCTATAATAATTTGTACAGAATATATAATAAGTACCGTTTCTAATAAGCATGAAACACTGTAACATCTGCTGATGAACAATTTTTTTTAATATATAGTTTATGGACTCGAAATATGACACAACCTGATGTGGACTTGACGTAGACAGTCTGGAATTTGTGCATGATGGCAACAGGCTTGCCACCTATCATATTTGGGACGGAAATGGGCTCGGCGAAATATCTACATCTTCGTGATACAGGCGTGTGTCTATGCATGCCAGTCTTATCAATAAATCACTGTTAATATCACTGTGAGGGTATTCAATACTAATATTAATTCATTGCATGCACTCTGACCACAGCTCGGGAGCTGCGTTGAAATCTTTAATGAGCAAACTTTTCCTTTATGGATGGTTAGAATATAACGTTCCGAATTTTTGCAACAATAATAAGTTATGTTCCTAATCCATAAATAACAATAACAAGTCATTTATATCACCTACACCTTATGTTTATTGAGGATAATGAAACAACATACCTAACGCATTTTAAACTACTCGTATTATTATTTAACGTTTGCATTTATTTGCAACAAAAGATTTATTTTAACATATTCATATTATGTGGAATAAGATGGAAGGAGATAAGCACCTTATTATGTCAACAATTATGGTACCTAATTGGACACGTACATTTAATTATTGAATTTGGCATAATAGATAACCTTTTGGATTATAAAGTATGACTTTTTAATATGTCCGCTATCCACTTTAGTCCAGTTTAATTTTAGTCAACCTTTTATATGTCGATCATTAAAGAATGCCATGTCTCTCATCGGTCATGTTATATGATCACCTTAGATAACTCGTAATTTATATAGGAATTTGATAATTAAGTAAACTCTGCTAACATAATAATCCATCACATCATCATCATCATCACATCCCATATTAGTTATGTAACATATATATGTATATATGTGCCGCCTCCGATGGGTTAATACCTCTACTCCCGAGATATGGAAAAGACATACATAATAATAAATAACACCCAACAGTCACACACATAGTCCTGACCCCACACTAAGATCGAGACTTGCGTCGTGGGAATCGGGAACTACGAGAGAGACTTTCGGTCTCTCAACACCCAGACCCGAAACAAATATCTGTGGGCCGCACAAATATTTTTCTCGGTGCGGGGATCGAACCCGCAGCCTCTTGCTTCACAGCCGGCTACTCGCCCGCTGCGCCACGGAGACTGTCATATACTGGTATAGTGACTCTATAGTTCAATCAGCACGCGATAAGTTTTGTTATCGCTATCCCTTCATTAGTGGCCGAGGTGCTAAGTCAGTAGTTGAGTAATAATACAGAGATGATGAATGGTGGATGTTAGTAATACAATTATAGCTTAGGTTTATGAAAATATCATTCAGCTTAGGTATGTTATTTGTATTATGTTTCCCTATTTATGTAGTTATGAATAAATCTGTGTATATTTTTATAATTTTGTTTCGTAGTTATAGCATAAAGATGCAACGGTATGCAAATGTATATAAAAAGGTTACCTGCAAATGTTAAAAAGGCATCTATTATTTATGAAAACGACTTTTACTCGCAGCTCCACCTATGCATTGAGATTTAACTCTATTCTAGGTAACTGCGTCCAATATAATAAATATATTAAATAAGTACTTATATAATACGTTTTAATGCCTAAAATAATTTCTCAGACGCGAGATCGAACCCTCTATGTAGATAAAAGCCTAAGTTATAGTTTGTCTATTGAAAAAAGTCATATTGTTTGACTCTATTGCTGCTCGACTGAAGGATGCAGAAAAACGAACCTACAAATATTTTTTAACTTTATACATAACAATAAATATACATTTATACAAAAGATAACATTAAAATGATATATTTATCTAGTTTATGATTTATAACTTCTTAGTGCATGCATTTTTAATATTTCGCATTATATCCGTTATTTATTATTAGGTTATATATTTTGTATACACTTTTATATGTGAGCAAAGATAAACGGAACGCTATTACCTGTGCTATTAGTTTCGCGTTGCCATCGCTTTGCTTTCTTATAGAGTGACTAAAATGCGTGATTCAATTAGCTTCGCTACTACATTATTTTGTAAACAGCTTCAACCAACTATACACATTAAAACATGAAAGGTACAAAAACTTACGAATAAATATTCGTAAAATTGAATAATTTCACGCATAATTTCCAGGTTTTATTTAAAAAGACGATGATTCTTTTTCTCTCCCTTTCCAACTACGGCGTCTGTTTCTTGTCATGCGCACTACTTCTATATTAGAGACTAATCCCCTAGTACTGAAACGCAAGTAACGCAACACTTGAGGTGGTGCTATACCACTTGAGGCTGCTTTATCTGTCAAAATTGTACATGGCGCAATACAATGTAAGTACCCGTTAAAATTAAGTAGCATTGCAGTATTCGGAGATTCTCTTCACAACTTCGATAAACAAAGATGCCAACATTATGTTATAAATGAATAAATCATCATATTTCACAGTCCTTTGATTATCTGATAATTCAGACAGTAAATAGATTGAAGTTATAAGTTGTGCGAAATTCAATTAATCTTTGTAGGAACGTGAATGTTTGGAATAACACAAATTACAGCTTCGTCTGATTAACTAACTTGCAAAATGTTTAAAGCAAGTATTGTTATTTCAGAATCATCATCCGCCATAGGACGTCCACTGTGCTGCGCTTGCCGGTACGTGGTCTCTACTCGAGAACTTTTTTGCCCCATCGGCTATCAGTTCTACGAGCTATGTGCCCTGCCCACTGCCACTTCAACTTGCTAATCCTCTGGACTATGTCGGTGACTTTCATTCTTCTACGGATCTCCTCATTCCTCATTTGATCACGTATATTTCAGAATACTTTATTAATTTTAACTGAGTTCAGAGATGTAGTGGCTTTTAAGTCATTGCATTTTTTTTCTTGTAATGTATGTCATAACATAAACATAACATAAGCTCACGCCTGTATCCCCGAAGGGGTAGGCAGAGGCGTACTAGCGAACTATAACACCCACATTTCGCCGAGCTTAGTTCCGTCCCAGATGTGATAGGGGGCGAGCCTATCGCCATATCGGGCACAAATTCCAGACTCCGAGCTGATATGGAAAAATCCAATATCACTTTGCCCGACCCGGGGATCGAACCCGAGACCTCAGAACCGTTGTCGTACCGAAATACCACCACGCCACCGAGGCAGTCATGTAATGTATGTAATGCGATATTTCCGCCAAACATGCGCATTATTTTTATTTTATGTTCAACTCGCACTATGAATTGTTAAGGACATAATTTTATTTTTACCTGACTTCGAATAGAGGACGTTCATAATTTGTGGGTATTTTTAAGTATCACCCGACGTGTCAGCACACATGGATTTTCAAGATTCTTAGAGTTCGATAGAGCTTATTCCAAGAGCGGTTCTATAAAAAAATTGATCAAGATGTAATAAATTTGAAAATGGTTTTAAACTTACATGAACTCACGCCTGTATCCCCGAAGGGTAGGCAGAGGCAAAATAGAGAACCAAACATCCACATCTCACTGATCTTATTTCCGTCCCAGATGTGATAGAGCCCATCGCCATATCGGAATAAATTCCAGATTCCGGTTCGATTATGATCAAGTAGAAAAATCCAATATCAATTTAAACGACCCGAGAAACATACCCAAGATCTCAGAACAACAGTCGTACCGTTAATCTGGTTCAGACACTTGCAACTGTGTGTAAATATATATATTTAATAGTCTTTCCATTTTGTTTTACTGACGCCACAGCCAGGTACACCCGCTAAAAATTCTGGGAGGAATTTAAAATCTACTTGTAGTATTTGTAAATGATCAATATAACATAAATATTATTGATCTTCTTCCTGCGACCTTTACCAGGTCGTCTGTGAACCTAGCCGGTTTATATCCAACGCTGCGCTTGCCGGTACCTACGTGGTCTCCACTCGAGACGACAGGTCGATGGAAATCTTTGGTGGAAATGGTGGAAATCTTTGGGGGAGGCCTATGTCCAGCAGTGAACGTCCTGTGGCTGGTGATGATGATGATGATTATTATTGAACTTAAAAAGTTATGAGGTTTAGTTATGGGTCTTATAAATTATAAATATATTTTCAATACCATTCCACAAATTCCGTCAAATTTTTGACAAGAACATATATAGAGGTATAATAATAATTGTTTTTCGGTAATTTAAAATCAATATATAACTAGCAATCATCTATATTGTTACTATAAATTGAAGCTTCTTGCAATAAGGTGCTTAAGACCTATGAAATTACTGCATGATCAATACAAGTTGTCAGAAACTCATGATGCATAGCTGTCCTGACGACATTTATGATTTATCTTTGAATACACCTCTGAAGATTTAATTAAAATTTAACACATGTGTTACTTCATCTTTAAAATAAGTTCATAGTTGAACAACAGTTCGACAAGAAAAATGTGTTTTTCTTATATTCAAACTGAATTATCGAAGGAATTAAAGAGTTGATCGAAGGCAATACGTTAATTAAGTATTAAAACGCCAATTACACAATAAACATGAACTGAAATGAATATTGTATTAAAATATACACAAAATTGAATTGTCTACATAATAAACACACCGATGATTATTATGTAGACAATTCAATTTTGTGTACATTTTATTTAAGTAATTTTTTGCTTACGAATATAAAGAAATAGATGACAACGCGGGGCGGGCGGGCGTCTTTGATGTGTGATATCGGCGTGTAGAGGCTGCGCGGGCGCTGCGTTATACTCCAATTTCACGAGGTGCGCCGGCGCCATTTTGTATATAAGCTGCGGCAGGCGATCTGAAAAATCATTCCCGCCACACACATCTACCGAAGATCACCTACATCCACATTTTCATTTTATAAAATAAAAATGAAATCGGTGAGTAGACGACATCGAAATATTAACAGTGATGTGTAACAAAACATTACGGATAGTTTGCAGTTATACGTGACGGTTCATACAAAACAAACAACAGCATTACATTATGTACAACAGATAATGTAAACTATTTATAAGTGAACTTTTAAACTAGTTATTTATCATGATTTTAATTAATATGAAACATTTAAATATCAAACCTGTACTTGAAAAGTTAACTTTATGGTTTAAATTATTTTTAATCTCTATTAATTTAATACAATTTGTAAGTTACAAAAATTATTCAAAATCTTAATATAAACTATGAATTTTTAAATGTTGTTATTCACAGCTCAGTTATTATTGATTCATTTTTGTCACGCATATAGTTTACGTTTTTAAAAACAGTAATAAATTAAGCTATCTTTATTTGAAATTCCTCATTCAAATGTTAAATTATCGAGGAATGTTTGTGGAAAGCAAGCCTTATATTTTTGATTGAAAAAAAATTTACTTTGATCTTTCATTGTCACGGTAAACGGAATTAAAACAAACATTTATTGTTGCCGTAAAAGCCTTATGGACGAAGATAATAATATTTTTTATACCTTCAAGGCTATACTTTCTGGTTGTTGGAAATTTATGGCTTTGCCATTACACTGATCGGTGTTATGAAATTAAGATGTTACACTCATCTCCCGCTAACGCCTAGTGTGGCATATGTAAATGACCGATTAGCAATTTTGAAATGAACGATCTTTTGAGCTAAATGTTTTGAAACGGAGGTCAATTCCATATAAATATTTAAAGTATATTAAAATGTGTTATATATAATTACTCTGTTTTACATAAAAATATTTTTTGAAAAATGTCTAACTCAAATTCGATATTTAACTAGCTTTTATGAAACAAAGTTAAACGCTTTATTTCTACTCAAAATATACACATTCCATTTTGTAATCTTCCAACAAAGGCATACGATCCTGGTATTCCCGGTAGATCCGGTATCATTTCCCGGCATGAGTGCGGGGATCCCATGGAATTTACATCTACGGATAATATATTCTCATTTCTCACAGCTCTCTAGAATTGAATAATTTGATTGTGTTCGCACTTGACTTAATTAACTTAATACTTTAGGAGGTAAAATGCTTTATTATAAATGATTGAGTAGCATTCAACAGCATGATTTTTTCAATATTTTTCAGGTCGTAGTTTTGTCTGCCTTGTTAGCCGTCGCTTGCGCCGCTCCTCAATTCCAATATCAGCCCCAACCACAACACCAAGGACAGTTCATTCCGATCCTCAGACAGACCCAGGAAGTCAACTTCGACGGCTCCTACCAATACAGGTAACTTCCAGCCTCATCACGAGGTTAACACGTTGAAACATTAGTGAATTCAGACCAATGTTGATGGTTGAGAATTTTTAATGCAGCGTAAACATAGTAGCGTAACGTAAAGTCGCCTTCTTGGTCTAGTGGCAACATATATGTGCTGTAGTCCTCATGAGAGGTCCTGAGTTCAATTCCCAGGTCAGGCAAAGAGAATTTTCTAATTTAATTTGCCTGGACTGGATCCCTCGTTTGACGTCAACTAGGCAGCCGGTCGTAAATACGAAGCCAAATCAAATTCTGGAACATGCTTGATAAAGTATGTTGCGCCGACCCCACATTAAGGTGGGATAAGGGCAAGTAGAAAGAAAGTATACGTAGTAACGTATGTGAGACTGGGTATCCTGGGTTTGAACCCGAGATCGGGGCACAGGTGTTTTAAGGGTCCGGATCCAAATAGTAAAAAACCGAGACTTTAAAGTTTCGTCATATTCCTCTGTCTTTCCGTACGTTACAGTCATTTTACTCAGAAACTATCGGCTCTACCTTATTGAAATTAGGATGGTAAATATATTCTTTGTATTTCTACCTAAATGTGAAGTGAAATATATTTTTAAAGTGTCTTCATATATATAACTGAGTAAGGAAAAAAATATCACACAAAAACGGTATAGACATCTATGAATAGGTCTTTAAAATGTGCTCATCATCATCATCATCATCATCATCAGCCATAGGACGTCCACTGCTGGACATAGGCCTCCTCAAATATTTCCACACCGACCTGTTGGAAGCGGCCTGTGTGCTCGATACTTCTAAATTATTTTTTAATGAACTCAATAATTGGCGAGATATGCGCTTTTAAAACTGTAAAAATTGTGTACATTACCCCCTCTCCTATACCCTCTAATTTTGGGGATGAAAAAATCACTGTTTAATTAAACAATACAATGTTTCATCAACATCACAAAACAAATATAGATCTTCAAATATGCGTAGACATGTATGTAATCAAAGTTTTATTACGCGACCTCCGTTTTGCAATTTATTGAACTCGCCTACGTGAATAAATCACAGTGGTTTTTGATTTTATTGAATTATTGAGACATCTTTGATATGCCGTAGCCAGCTGTCGTAGCCGGACTTACAGTACAATTCAATATATTAAAACATTTTTTTTTGGAACGATGTCTTTATCAGATATGTCATATTACATTAATTACATACATTAATCTTTATATATGTACTTATAATTTGATCGTTTAAATAACTGAACGTTAATCGGATATCCCTTATTCGGAAGAACAATCCTTGTTTAGTTATTTTTTACTTAAAGCTTTTATTGTGTTTGAGCTCAAACACCGCATTATGAAATAAACTGAGATCATACATGGATATTCCTTATGGGTTAAACATATTAAATGCTAATTTTGTTAGAGTCATCTGCGCAGGCGTTCTAAGCCAAGCCCTTATTATGCAATAAATGGGCTCAGCAACTCATAAGCATACATTTTGATCCACCTGAAGCGACGCCTCGGAAGATTTTATCATAGTTTGATTAAGCTCATCAATTTCGAAGCTCTTATCCGTGGGAAACCAATGAACCGTCAATCTACTGAATGCTAACACTATATAACTCATAATACATAATATTTACTCAATTATAAAGGTTATAGGAAGATTAATTAAATTCGATTGTTTATAAGATATTTATAAACGTTTAAAGTACTAACAGAAGGAAAATATTTAAATACAATTTTAAATCTGTATTGTATTTTGCTGTTAGTTATTGTCAATATTATAATCACTTTGAGAATGGACAGGTTTCATATTTTCAATCGTACTTTTATTGATTTCTCAAGAACTATGATGGAAAAATTAATGTTACAAACATCTACACTCCTTTCGAGACCATCCTGTAATAAAATTAAAACCTCTTTTTATCTGTACTTCATTATAAAAGTTACTTTACAAATTACTGCTTCGATTGCGTAGTTATATTGTGTACACGATACGACTACTCGTATCGTGTACACAATATAACTACGTCCTGAGGTATCGGATTCGATTTCCCGATCGGTTAAAGTGATTTTGGATTTGTTGTTCAATATCAGCCCCATAACATACCTACCTCTAACTTCCCTGAGTATCAGAGTCTGAAATTTGTGCCCGACATGGTAATAGGCATCTATCACATGTGGTTCGCGAATAAGATTGTGAGCAACTAACAAATTACAACACTCAGTAAAGTGTTGAAAATTACTTGAAATTCTTTAAACAATTTACAAAATAGCATACATTGATGCTTATATTATGCGTCTATGCGCCAGTAAACTCTGTTTAGTCCATAACACGATAATTTATGATAATACACGTGTTACTGCAAGTAAAACAGAGGTAAATTTCGCAACAAGAGCAAATCACATACTGGTATGCGGTGCCTTATGCACAAACAAAAGATTCCCAAGAGTAACCCATTGACAATGCGTCATGATTGCACGACCAGTAACCGTATTGGTGCAACGTCTTATTAGATTTGATATTTGCGAACGTGTGTTGAGATATTTTGGTTCGCTATAAGCGTGTCCGAATGATTTATGGAACCTTTTACTCATGGCGTCTCTACTTATGTAATACACCCATCGAACTTCATTACTCAGGAGGTTAATGCGTTTAAACCAAGATGTACCATAATTACAATATTTTCATAACTGCGGCCCTAGCAGGATCATTTTTGAGAAACGAATTCACATCGAGCTCGCTGCGCAGAGATGGCATTTTGTTAATACTCGTATTTCATTCAAATATCAAAGACGCGCACCGAGCTATTCAGTTGTCATTAATATTCCTATTTGGGCCGCTGTTTTCCATTTAAGATAAATTACAAATTCAATTATTTGTTTTTCTTTAATAAATACTATCTATATTTATTTTTATTTTTTTTATTTTTTATTTTTATTTAATAAATACAACCCCGACGATCAGCTCTATATCCAAATATACCTAAATGATAGATATTAGTATGGTAGGTACTGATGCACATGAGGCTCCTCTACTATCTATGACATACTTTTGTTGAGCACAGAAGTGATTCTGTGTAAGATAATTATTATAATATTTTCAACATATAACATCTTCCAAAACTCTCGCCTTTATTCGCAAAAGCGTAGGCAGATACGATCTAGAAAACTAGAACACCCCCATCTCCCCGAGCTTATTTCCGTCCCAAGATATTCCTTAAAGGTGTTTATACATATATCTTTATTTATAGTTATGAGACTGGAAATGGAATCGCTGCCGAAGAACAGGGCTACCTCAAGAACCCTGGAGTGAAGGACGCTGAAGCACAGGTTGCCCAGGGCAGATTCTCGTACACCTCTCCTGAGGGCGTCCCCATCGTTGTCACCTACATCGCCGACGAAAATGGTAAAAAATTTATTCATTTGTAATAATAATAAATACACCTTTAGGCGCTCCCTTGGTCTAGTGGCAGCATATGTGGGTTGTGGAACGGGAAGCCGTGGGTTCGATTCCCAGGTCGGGCAAAGCGAATTTTCTAATTTAATTTGCCTGGGAATGGAACCCTCAAAGGGGGTTGACGTCAAGCAGGCAGCCGGTCCTAAAAACTAAGCCAAATCCTTTCTGCAACATGCTTCAAAAACTGTGTTGCGCCGACCCCACATGTGGCATTGGATTCGAGAACTTGTCATTTGGTATTTTTTAACGTAACATTACTGCACTTTTAAACTGGATTTCAATGGAATTTCTGGAACGTCCTGTGGCTGATGATGAAATAAAATCGAATCGTAGTCGAAATCGCATCGAGTGTCAAAAGATACCCTACCGATTTCACTGTCGACTGGTCGGCTGCGTCATGGCTAATATGATTTTAAACATAACATATGACATTAATTAAACATATTTTATTTTTATTGGGCAATTAAATCATTGTTATATTTCTGCCCTACGTTCTCCAACAATTCCATTACTTGTTAATTATGTAAAGTTGAATGTACGTATTTATTTAGAAAGTCATTATGCCAAAATCTGGGTAGAGCTAATATATACCTCTACTGTTCACACCTGCAGGATTACCACAACCTCTTATAGCAGTATTATTATAATCGTTCATCGTTTGTTTTGTATTGGAATCGGTACAAGTAAGATTATAATAATCCTGTTATAAGAGGTGGTGGTAACCCTGTTCATGTGATCATTTAGAAGCCAAGTATACATTTACAAAGTTCTAATATTTAGACTGTGCTAATACACAATAACAGTGTTCACATATCTAATTTACGTAAAATATAGTAATTATGTGAACTCCGATTATGAATCTGGTGTGTTGTTTATTATGTGTTGATTATGTGTGCGAGAATGTCGCAGGAACGATTCGTCTTACTTTTACGACGGTTACCCGCCCGACGTCAAACTTTCTCTGGGAAATTGCGTCAGAAAATTCGCTTTTCCCACCTAGGTTTTGAACCTAGAACCTCCCGGTCCTCCCGGTGGTTTGTTTTGCAGCATATAATATATGCTGCCACTACCCACAGTATCTACCTATTACAATACATAATTTATTTTTGTATTGGAAGAATAATAACACTGATTTTTGCTTACAGGATTCCGCGCTGAAGGTGACCACCTCCCCACTCCTCCCCCAATCCCCGAGGCCATCCTCCGCAGCCTTCAGTACACCGCTTCCCAACCCCAGAAACCCCAGCAAGTTTCCATAGCCCCAGCTATCTACGGTTAGTTTCCTGACGATATACACCTCATACCCACGCAAGTACCTATGAACAGTGGCGAGATAGTTTAAATAAACTTATCGCATAGATATAGCTTGTTACTGTGATTGTATATTTAATTTAAAAAACTAAAAGACTCGAGTAAAAATTTTACAAATATGTACATTTTTTATTTTACACCCTAATTGGTATAGAATATTTGTTAGTGTCCCTATAAATTAAGACGAATAATTCCATTAGTTAAGTACAAGTAAAAAAACAACGCTTTTTTAATTAAAAATCTAGTAAAACTATCGTAAATATCACAATATCTAAGGGCGACTTGCAGCGTCATTACTAATCTAAATTATCTCGATTTATTCTACAGCTCATTCCTTTAAATCAAAATTTGGGATAAATAGAGATTTATCGCAGGGCTGCAAGTGGCCCTAAATATGTAATTACGCGAGGTAAATGAAGAAGCTGTAATCAGATTTTAGTATTTTTTCAATTTTTGTTACGAATAAAATACCTCTATGTGTAATGAATGGAATTTATTAGCTACTAGCTTTTGCCCGCGGCTTCGCACGCGTATTTTATTGGGTCAACGGTAAAGGTTTTGATTTATCGACCCGCCATGTCGTTTTAGTCTAAATATTCTATAACGGGGCGACCCAGATATCGATTTTGAAGTCAATTGGCCCAAAAACAAAGAAAACCAAAATGACGGTCTTTTTTGTAAGTTTTGACACCTGTTCCGTCGTTAGGAACTATGTGGTGACCAGATATCGATTTTGAAGTCAATCGGCCCAAAAACAAAAAACAAATGGCGGCCAATTTTGACAGTTTTTACATGGGTTGCGTCGTTTGGAACCACAGGGCGACTCAGATATCGATTTTGATGTCAATCTGCCCAAAAACAAAGAAAAACAAAATGGCGGCCACTTTTGACAATTCTGACACCGGTTCCGGCGTTTGGAACTACGGGGCGACTCAGATATCGATTTTGAAGTTAATCGACTCAAAAACAAAGGAAAACAAAATGGCGGCCAATTTTGACATTTTTTACATCGGTTCCGTCGTTTGGAACCACGGGGTGACCCAGATATTGATTTTGAAGTAAATTGGCCCAAAAACAAAGAAAAACAAAATGGCGGCCAATTTTGACAATTCTGACACCGGTTCCGACGTTTGGAACTACAGGGTGACTCAGATATCGATTTTAAAGTCAATCGGCCCAAAAACAAAGAAAAACAATATGGCGGCCAATTTTGACAGTTTTTACATCGGTTTCGTCGTTTGGAACCACAGGGTGACCTAGATATCGATTTTGAAGTCAATCGGCCCTGAAACAAAGAAAAAGAAAGTGGCGGCCAATTTTGACAGTTTTTACATCGGTTCCGTCGTTTGGAACCACGGGGTGACCCAGATATCGATTTTGAAGTCAATCGGCCCAGAAACAAAGAAAACAAAATGGCGGCCAATTTTGACAGTTTTGACATTGGTGGCGTCGTTTCGAACCACGGGGTGACCCAGATATCGATTTTGAAGTCAATCTGCCCAAAAACAAAGAAAAACATAATGGCGGCCAATTTTGACAGTTTTTACATAAGTTCCGTCGTTTGGAACCACGGCGTGACCCAGATATCGATTTTGAAGTCAATTGGCCCAAAAACAAAGAAAAACAAAATGGCGGTCACTTTTTAGATTTTGACCCCGGATCACTTAACGACTTTAAAATGGTTCATAATTCGTAACATATTCGATGACTCAGAAATTATGGTAACGCCATCTATTGATAAACTTGAAAATCTCTTTCAGGCTCTAAAGAACTGCCAACAATCGCACACATAATACAAAAATATCCATATCTTTTGATAGAGTTGACCGATTTCAATAAAACAAAGCCTAAATGTTCTTCCAAGATGTGGTCTGCGATTTTGTATCCAGTTCCGTAAAATTACTTTGGTGGTTTTCATTTGATACGCGGTAAAACATACAGACAGACAGACAGACAAAAATTCTAAAAATGATAAAAATGTATTCTATTACTGATTCTAAACCCCCCCAATTAGTTTTTTTGGAAATCTATGTAATATTACGCGCGATATTTACATTCTTATTATATGTATTGATGATGATGATTTGAAAAATGCGCAACTATTCTTATAGATTTGTTTTGTGAATATAGTCTTTAAATTCAGCATATTTTATTCTTGTCATACTCTAGACAAGTGCCATAAAATAATAATATTGCAACATGATATTTAACGAATATGCCAACAAAAGCAGAGACGTGACCTTATTGCAGAATGAAGGCACATTTCATTTATAGTTTACAAGTTAGGGCGTTGCGGTAAGTTTCCGTGGCTGCAGCAGTCCGTATGGAAACTGCAATGGAATAAATAAATGCATAATCTATAGATAACTATCAACGTTATCGGTAAACATTAACTCGTAGTAGGTGTACAGAAAACGGTAACTATATATTATAGATAGGAACATGGCAGTATGACAGACAAGTGTGTAGTTCGCAAAACAAAAAAACGTCACACCGGTCGAATGTCATATTTCAAGAACCATTTCCAGCTACGTTTGACCCTTAGGTGTGACCCAATAATTAGTAAAACCTCGACCTAGAGACTTGTATTTTTGCATGTCTATTAACACTATCTTCTAGTTTCCAAAATTTAAATAAAAACATTCACGAGATATAGGCTTCCGAGAACCGCAATGTATTATGGGTGATAGTATTAATATAACGGTGTCAGTGTTGAGGATGCTCAAGACCAGGTGAAGTATCATAAGACCGGGATAACGTAACGTGGAAAAAAAAATGGGTAATAATGTAGTCGCCTCCTTGGTCTAGTGGCAGCATATATGGGCTGTGGACCGGGAGGTCGTGGGTTGGATTCCCCGGTCGGGCAAAGCGAATTTTCTAATTTAATTTCCCGGGACTAGATCCCTCAGAGGGGTTTGATGTCATGCAGGATGCCGGTCATTAAAACTTAGCCAAATCCTTTCTGCAATACGCTTCTGCTTATGCTTTCTGCAAATTGCTTTAGAGATCACTTACTACCTACCAGGTAATACAGATGCTCATTACTTGACCTACTAGTTTAATTTTCGACCGCCTTCAAAAAAGTCCTCAATTCGTCTGTAATTTTTTTTTCGAGCACGGCAAAGTTACCACACAACACCTGATGGTAAGCGATGTGCGGTCCAAAAATACCAGCCACCACCTATAGACCTTGTGTCCATCGGTGGCCTTTAGGATCATGCCGGCCTGCATAGATGCTTCTTCACACTCCGTTTTAACGACCCAATGTTGATTTTATGTATGGTACGCGATATCTCCGCCAAATGTGGGCCGATTATTAATTATTTTTCTGTTCGACAGAGCTTATTTCAAGGGTGGCTCCATAATTATAAATTTGGTCACGAACGTATCAATTTTGAAGTCGGTCCATTAAGTGATTAAATTTTTATTAAACTTGTGATTATTAATTATAGATACACCATTGGCTTATCACTATACACTTACAACAGATGTTCCGTCTTAATATATGGGAGTCGCCTTTAGGGTATACATTGTAGGAACTAAGTTATTAGTTGAAAAAATAAATATACCTCTCATATATTGGTCATTAAACATTTTGGAATGAAAAACCTTGGTCTTTCCGTACATGATGAAATACTGTTCGCTGACTCTTCAATATAATATGACTTGGTATCACTTTTGTCACGTAATTAACAGAATAAACATCTGTCGAAACAAAGTCCATGACGTTGTCCAGTAACAGTTCCACCCATACTTATGTTGCAACTTTAGAAATTTTTCTTATGTAAGTTTTGTATTAACATCTAAAACCTTCGCGTAATATAATACCTTAAGGTAACAAAATTATTGCTTCTATCTAAATAAAAAATTGACAAGCACAATATTTTTTAATTCCCTTTTCCCTCCCCTTTCATTCCTTCCTTTTAGGTTGGCAACGCATCCATGATTCTTTTTGTGTCTTGAGTGTCTATGGGCGGTGGAGATCACTTGCCATCAGGTGACCCATCTACTCGTTTGCCACCGTAAATATAGCATACAATTACGTAAATGTGTCACGAACTAAGCCTATCAAGCAAATGATTGCTTAGTGAATTGTATGTTTCATAATTAACTTAAAATAATATTATAAATATCTTAAAAGCATGCATCTCTGTCTTTTCTCGATTTGTATACATTATGGCTTGCTTCTTATAAAATTAAGCTATAATAAAGAAGTTTACTGATAAACGCTAAAATCCAAAAACGTTGGAGCAGCCTACTGAAATCCCCTCAGTATTTTTACAATTTAAATTTTGTAGCAAAAATAAAACTTCTGACTTAATCAAAGAAACTATGGACCTTGCTTATTAAAAGAGTTTAGCTGAGCAAATGGCTAAGAATACCCTGTCACTTTTTTCCTTGTGTTACATCGTTTGAAAATAAAAGGGACAGGCTATTCTTTACAATTTGCTCAGTTCAACTGTTTTTACAAGTAAGCCCCAATGTCTACAACAAGCAAGCTTATTACAAGGTAAACATCGTAAGGAAACTTGCATACCTGTATTCAAAAGTATTTCGAAGGTATGTTACCAACCTGCATTAATCTAGCGTGGTAGAATATGCCTTGACCCCTCTCATTGGTTGAGGTGGCCTATGCTCAAGAGTACCACATTAGTGATAATAAAATTAAAAATTTAAAACACCGCCGACAAAATACTTTTAAAACTCTTATTGTCCAGTCTCCTCGACATCCGTTTTTGCTCCATCATCAAACCCTAATCATTTATTTGTAATAAATTCTTTATGACCTTTCCAATGAGCCCAAACACGAAACCTCTGCTGTAAATTAGTGAGGAGTTATCCCGTATTATTGTAATATCATTGAATCTCAGCGAAATCTTTTTTAGCGAATTTAGTTCATATATTCGCTCAAACCTACCTATTGACCTACTTACCTAATGACCTTTTTTTTTCGAGAACTTTGTTCGTATATTCGCGCAAAAAGTACTTATCAGCCTTTTGGGGGGGTTGGGGGGCCTATGATCGGGGGGGTCTGGGCACGGTCCCCGTGTGTCCTTATGGTAAAGACGGTACTGACGTGCCGACTCCAACGGGTTAAAAAAAACAGCTAAGGAAAATACTGCTTCTGATCATGCATTTTAAGTAAGTACATTCTCTATAAACGTACATTTTCTACCTGTTTTAAATAAGTAGCAACTTCATCTAAGTGATTTTCAAAAGAATTTGTATGACATTCTGTTTTCTACTTGATCGAATATAATTTTATCACTTGTAAAGGCTGCTTAGCCGTTATATGTATGTAGTTCTGGAGTAACGCCAGACAGAAAGAAATATTATTTTTTGATTGAAAGAGACTATACGAGATTCAATATAAATTACTATTTTAATCATGGCAGCTTGACAAGTAATTTATCATTTTAATACTACGTACCTGACCTATTGGATCATAATGTTAATAATGATCACACAAAAGCTCTATAATCTTTTAGCTTCATTGTTTGTGTTTTGTGAGATATACCTCGTTGGTCTAGTGACAGTGTATATGGACTGTAAACGGAATGTCTTGTATTTGATTTCCCAGGTCTTACGGGTATTTTTCTAACAAAATTTTCCTGGAATTAGATCCCTCAGAGCGAAGTTGACGCCGGGCAGGCATCGGGTTCTAAAAACAAAACCGAATCAATGCTGCGACATGGTAAACGGTGTTTCGCTGACCTAATTCACGTTGAATAAGAGCAGTGGAAAATAATTATCATCATCATCATCAGCCATAGAACGTCCATTGCTGAACTCTCTCAAAGATTTCAAGAGGAAAATAATATCCACTATTAATTGATTTGCAGTGCTAATTATATCAATTGAGCTTAATTTTGCTGTATAACTTTTAAGCTAGTAAGCTTACTTCTTTATCTTTAATAATGAGGTAAATGACAGGCATTAATGAATCTGGGTTAAAGAAAAATAAAATCAGGGTTGTTGAATTCGGGTTATTCCCCTGTCAAGTTTATTATATTACTGCATTGCAGTGCCATCTATCAAACATTACTATAAACTAAAATTCTTTGTGTCGCACTACCGGCAGACGTATAAAGGCGGTTCCAACATCATTGGCAGAAGTACCTCCATAACTTGAATATAACACAGTTTATGCGTTCAATTACTAGATGGCACTGTTAATAACAATAAAAAAATCCGCAAAAGAATTCAACACTCTTAACAAAAATAGAGAAGTCTTATTATGGTACCTATGACATATTTATCAAACACATGCATATATAACCTCACGCCTATATTCCGGAAGGACTAGGCAGGTGGGAACTCATGAACTACATTCAGAAACATCCACATTTCACCGAGCTTATGTGGTAGGTGTGTTATTCATTGCAAGGGATGTTGTAACTTAGTTGATATATTGTGGTCTGTTTACCTCTGCCCCGACGTGTAATCTTTCACCTTACGTAATCACCTCACCATCGCTTCAATACAATGATTGTGATTCATAGACTTTCATCATGTCCAGTGGCATGTGACACAGGCTCACAACATAAGTTCTCCGATATGAATGCCTTTTACCTAAGCAATATTGCTATCTGTTATTAAGGCCAGACTACGAGGATACCGTTCTGGGCACAGTAATAATGCAAGGGAATGCAAACCTTGAAGTTTGATGATATTTGATTGATTTGCATTGCACTGACCGGTCCAGTGTTGTCACTTTACAATCATAAGTAGGTAAATAAAACTCCTGGTAGTGAATAATATGATGAGGTCCATCACATTATGGTATTGAAAGACCTGAAATCCTTTACCTAGTACATGTACTAGGTAAAGGGTTTCAGGTGGTATGGTTAGGGTGTATTGTTATAATTCGATTTCCCAAGAATTAGAAGTCGGAAGTCGGTATTGAAGTCGCTAGATGCAGGTCGCTTCCAACAGGTCGATCTGGAAATCTTCGGGAAAGGCCTATGTTCAACAGTGGACGTCCAATGGCTGATGATGATAATGATATGGTCCGGATGAAATTGGTGCCACCTAAAGTTTATTTTATTTATTTCAATAGATTCAAAAGATTTCACACAACCGAACAGAATGTTTAATGCATTTTCCAGTTGCCAAAACAAAAAGGAAAAATAGTTTCAAGGAACTGATTCCCAGCCTTCAATAATGAAGAAGCACTTGAAGAAGAAGAAACAAAGTGTCAATTCTCATATAAAATTACCAATAAAAATAACCTGGGTTTAGCGATTTCGAGTTTATATCCATCTACTGTTATAGAGGTAGCTTTATTCGCTACTCCACCCGCCTGTAGTCGTATTTTTTATTTAATAATTTAAGACACAATAGATAATAAAATCAAGTTGCGCCGAAATGTAAATATTTTACGATAAAATGTATCGTATATCGACAAAAATCTAGTCCATTTCAATATGCTAATTGGCACCCACACCGATGATTCAAACTTCCACATTAGGCTCCTTACTTATTAAAACTTTTACGCACCTTTTAACTTTAAAACTAGTCCCTTTGATTTTCAAACAATATGACGTAAGGTAAAAGGGACAAACTAGTTTGAAGATAAGAAGCAGTAATTTTTTATAAGGGGCAAAATCGCTTGTTAATTTTACTGTTAACATCAATTCACTAATTATATATAATTATAACTATAATATATGTATTATAACTACACGTCTGTGATTATAACGCATACACAAAAAGGAAACAAAAACAAATGCATAAAACCACAATAGAATCATCAATTCGCTTTCAAAGTTCAAGGTTTTACATTTAATATGGAATTGTGTTTGTCAGATTGTTTATTTTAGCCTTAGATGTATCATATAATTATACTTTATTTTACCTAAGATTCATTTAATTTAATTTTTATTTTTAAAAAAGAGGATGACTTAAGTCATTCTTCGATTTCGATATAAACAATCATAAATGAAAGTTAACTATAGATAAAAATATTAAATAGCCTATAACATACAGATATAACTTACTGTAAACCTGTACAAGTATACACTTAGCGGAATATACCATTAGACTTATGTATATCCAATTGACATTAATTAGGATTTTTTTTTGTAAAATTATGGTCTTATTATGGAGGCTGCTCAAGACCGGGCGAAGTGGAAGCATTTACGTAGGAAGGCGGACCCTGGCAAAATGCCGGGATAACGCCAGGCAGAAAGAAAATTATTATTTCGTAAAACTAGTGTATAATATTTAATGTATACCTAGCTGTTTGTTAGTTCTTTAAATAAAAAAGTAGAATCAAGGCTGTATTTTGTCCCGTTATAGCGTGAAATTAATATTCATCTTCGTCCTCATCATCATCATCAGCCACAGGACGTCCACTGCTTGACATAGGCCTTCCCAAAGATTTACAAATCGACCTGTTGGAAGCGGCCTGCACCCAGCGACTTCCTGCGACCTATGGAAAGGGCTATGCTTAATGATTCTCTACACGAACAAATCAGGAATAACCAGATCCGTAGAAGAACGAAAGTCACCGATATAGCTCAATTAACATTACAAAGGCAAAAATATAAATGTATTTGGAAGATAAATGGGTGGAATCACAGCAATAGCTAGGAAGTAGATTAAAGATATAAATCAGATTGTTTACCTCACCAGTTCGAGAATAACTTGTTTCTAATATACAATCCAAGTTCATTTATTACCACGCACAGTGGACGGTTCCGTAGCAGCCGTTAGAATGTTTGCGGTTAATATTTAAGTTAAAACATTACCCTCCTTACGCTGCAGTCGGTTAATTAAAATTACTGAAATCCACAGATATAATATGTAAAGTGCTGAAATTTCAATTTCTTGAAAACTACCACAACACAACAGCAATTTTCGTAGAATATACTCTCGAAGCTCTACTTTTTGTTTAAAAATTAAAGGAGGAGGCACAATATTTTTGGGCTTTTTTTGCCAATATATAGAAAAGGACGAAACTATAAGTGTTCTGTTTTTGCCATTGGGCTCTGGAACCCTAAAAAGAACAGGTTTTGAAGATATCCGCATTACTTAAATCATCTTTACCATAAAAAAATATAGCAACAAAATGAAATTACAAGATCCTTGTCTATGAAGATGCTAAAATACAACTATAAATTGTTGTTAATATAATTTCTGTTTTAACGTACTGTAGAA
This sequence comes from Clanis bilineata, assembly GCA_036417725.1. NCBI lineage: Eukaryota > Metazoa > Arthropoda > Insecta > Lepidoptera > Sphingidae > Clanis > Clanis bilineata. The sequence goes on from CM071158.1 coordinate 9,663,766, forward strand.
ATTATTTTATTTCTATCTATCTGCCCTTTTCTCACCTCAATGAGGGGTCGACACGATACACTTTTTCAAGCATGTTGCAAAAAGGATTTGGCTTAGTTTGCAGCATTTGCAGCCGGTAAGCCACCGGTTGCGTGCCTGACGTGGATTGAGTTAGAAAAACACCCGCCCGCCCTTGGAAACCAACCAGGTCGAACTACAAACCATATTATATGCTGTCACTATATACTATGGGGCGATTGTAGGCGACTATTTTACGTACTATGCAAATAAAGAGTAACACTTGTGAGTTATAAACGTAGTCCATCAATTATAACTAAAATCACAACTTGCGAGTGAAGTTATACATAATACATTATAATTATGCATCTATCTAAAAATAAAAAGATAATAAGATGGTATTGGAATTGATACAAACAAGTTGTCGAAATAGTAAAAACCGGCCAAGTGCGAGTCGGACTCGCGCACCGAGCGTTCCGTATAAACTTGTAGGTATATAATGAATTTCGCAATTTTTGCTATAAGACGTTGCTTCGTACCAAATTTCTAGATTCTGAGTTCATGGGGGGTATCCTGTAGGTTTTGATTCCCTTGCGAGTGTCGAAAATTTGCGGCATAAACGGCTGTTTCTTTTGATTGCATTGGCTTATTAGTTTATTTTTTTACAGCTCCAAAGGACAGTAGATCTGAGTATTTGATATAAATTTCAGCTTGATACCTCCACGCGCTCCTGAGAAAAAGGGTCTTGACAGACAGACAGACGGACAACAAAGTGATCCTATAAGGGTTCCGTTTTTTTCCTTTCGAGGTACGGAACTCTAAAAATAATAACGATTTATTTTACTTTCAAACAAGTTTAAGATGCAGACTCAAATCAAAAGGTCGTCAGAATTACGTAAAGGAGGAACACTCAAGCTATATCTTGTTTCGAGCAATTAGGTAGTGCATTGCAACAACAAACATGCGTTTTTGTACGCAATACACATAATCATTTTTGAATCTTGAATTTTATGAAAATATTCTTTACAATTTATCCTTTTTAGCGACTAACTTCCAAATAACGAAGTACCTAATTAATTCGTTTGTATTTTTATATTATATTACATACATATTTTTTGACATATGTATGTAATTGTAATTGTATGTATGTATTTTACATAATGTTTATTTATATCTAACATAAATAAACATTTTTGTCAAATATGGATCGATTTTCAAAATAATTTTTATGTTCGATAGAGCTTATTATATGTATCTGTCCCTCAGAGGGGGTTGTCGTCAGGCAGGCAGCCGGTCGTAAAAACTTAGCCAAACATTTTCTGCAACATGCTTGAAAAAGTGTATTGCGTCGATCCCACATTGCGGTGGGATGGGGGCAGGTAGAAAGAAAAAAAAAAGGTAGAGCTTATTATACAAAGGGTGGCTCCATAGGCAGTTGGTCAGTTATGTTTTTAAAGTTGGGGTTATTATTTATATCTCCTTGGTCCAGTGGCTTGTATAATTACGGTAGGTGAGGGCGATCTGGGTTCGATCCCTAGGTCGGGTGGGTGTTGTTGTAGTTCAACTGGAATCCTCCTGTGAGAGTTTGGCGTCAGGCAGGCAGATACCCGTCAAATATTAAGCCAAATCAAATAATACTTAAAAAAATATAATAATAATAATAATATACTAAAAAAAGGCAGCTGGTTGTAAAATCTTTTCTACAACACGCTTTAAAAGTGTGTTGCGCCGACCCTACATTAAGGTTGAATAAGGGTAGGTAGAAAGAAAGATATTTACTAAAAAAAACAAAGAATACAGTAGTTAGTAAAATTGTTTTATTTCTAACCAAGTAGTGAAGCAATAGCATTGGAATCAAATCCTGAAGCATACGCTGCGGGTAGTCTCTGTAAGAAAAATATAATTGTTATAAAAAGTTAGTCTCTTTCTGGGGCAAGGAGTTATAAAGGTGTGTATACGACAATAGTATTAAAAATAAGAAATCTGTATCTAAATTATTCTTATAACCTGTTAGAAGCTTTTAAATATTCATACGTAAGGTCAAGGTAAATAGGGGGTCGGCAGAGGTGAACCAGAGATCTGGTGCGCCGCGGACGTAGACATGTCTTAATTTCGGTGCTTTCTGTTCTGTTTCTGCCTCGGTGGCGTAGTTGTTGACTACAAGCCTGAGGTCTTGGGTTCCAACCCCGGGTTGGGCAAAGTTATATTAAGTTTTTATATTTAGCCCGGAGTTTGGAATTTGTGCCCAAAATAGCGAAAGGCTCGCCCCTTATCACAAGTGGGACGGAAGATAGCGCGGCGGAATGTTCTAGTTCTCAAATTCATTTTTGCCTATCCCTTCGGGGACACAGGCGTTAGTCTATGGACGTATGTATGTGATAGGAGATGACCCTAACATCATACCCACAGAACAGTACCTTTATCAACTATTACTATAGTCAATTTCTTGGTCTAGTTGCAATATGTATGGGCTGAGGACCGGGAGGTCCTGGATTCAATTCCCAGGCCGGGCCGAGCAAAATTGCTAATCTAATTTACCCGGGACTGGATCCCTCAGAGGAGGTTGACGTCGAGCGGGCAACCGGTCGTAAAAACTAAGCCATATCCCTTCTGCAACATGCATGACAGAGTGTGTTGCGCCGATCCCACATTAAGGTGGGCTAAGGGCAGATAGAAAGAAAAAAGTGCTTTAATCAACTATTCTGTGGCTATACCGTACAAGAATTTAACCTTGAACAACACAAGTATGAGCTGTTGTATTTAAAAATTCAAACACGAATTGTGATTAACTGAGAAAATTGTAAGATTTGAACACATATATTACGGCTCTAAGCCTTAGTTCTTTATCACTAAACCAATGAGGTGAAAATAAAGATTCGTTGAAAGAGAAAAATTCGTGTGTATTTTGACCGACTTCAAAATGGGAGGTGGTTTTCAATTCACCTGTAGGTATATTTTTACGTGAGTTTTGAGTATAAACGTTAGAGTTTACTGTAAGGATGGTTCTTATTATTTCTACAAGATCAGATCTTATCTGAAAAACCTGCTGAAGATCGTAATATGGAAAATACACCAGTACAAAATTGATGGAGTTGAGGTTCTGCAAAAAGTTCTTGTTGTTTAATAATAGTGAATTCATTAATTCATATAAATATTAATTAATTAATTCGTCACCTCCTTAGTCTATTGGCAGCATGTATGGGCTGTGGACCGGGATGTCCTGGGTTCAAATTCCCAGGTCGGGCAAAGCAAATTTCCTAATTTTATTTGCCCGGGACTGGATCCCTCATAGGGGGTTGACGACAGGCAGGCGGCCGGTCGTATAAACTAAGCCAAATTATCTTTGCAACATGCTTGAAAAATGCCCCGTGGTTCCAAACGACGGGATCGATGTCAAAGCTGTCAAAAGAGGCCGCCATTTTGTTTTTCTTTGTTTCTGAGCCAATTGACTTCAAAATCGATATCTGGTTCACACCGTGGTTCCAAACGACGGAACCGATGTCAAAGCTGTCAAAAGAGGCCGCCATTTTGTTTTTCTTTGTTTCTGGGGCAATTACTTCAAAATTGATATCTGAGTCGCCCCGTTGTAGAATATTTAGACTCAAACGACAGAGCGGATCGACAAATCCAAAGTTTTTACCGTTGGCCCTACAAAATACGCGTGCGAAGCCGCGGGCAAAAGCTAGTACGTAAATAAATATACTTCACAGTCACACACTTAGTTCTGACCCCACAAAAAATAATATGTATCATGGGTATTAGAAACTACGAACGACTTACGGTACCAATACACACAGACCTAAACAAACATTCTCAGTGCAGGAATCGAACCTACGGCCTCTTGTTTCACAGCCACCCGCCACAGAAGCTGTTATAACTCTACAAAGTTCATTTATAAAATAGCTTTTTAATAGTTCGGCAAAACATATTGTTAATTAGTTTTATTAAACGAGTTTCTTCCGTGTTAGTTGTTACGAGTATGTAGTAGGTACTTACAGGTATTTTGACTATACGGTATCCATCCTTGTCCGCATGATATAGCATGTACTGACGTTTCCCATCAGGATCCGTGTAAGAATAAAAACCGTCAACAACTAAGTTTCCTTCATCGTCTAAATATCCATTTTCTTCTCTTTCAATATTACCTGGAGTTTTAAATCTGAAAATAATACAAAAGATACTTAGTAATGAAAATAAAATGTTTTACATCAGTTTGATTTTATCTTATTCTCTACGTCTATTTCGAAAAGCCGGTTCGCCAGAGAGTAACCGACAGGAAATTTTGGTGTTGGTATTTTTAGAGATCCCAAGTCAAATAGTACCTAAAGAAAGAACCTTTATAGTTTCGCACTCTCATATCCGGCCGTTTATCTGTGAATCTGATCGCGGTTTTTCTCAAAGACTATTAGCACTAAAAACAGTAGTTATAACTAAGCCCCGCCTCCCCCACAATTGGGTACTTGTCTATAGAAACCAATAGTAATAACGAAATAACGTGTGCAATAGGAATTTATTAAAAATACTCCAAGTATAATTTTATTTTAGTAAGGGCGACTTGCACCACTATTACTAACCTACAGTTAGTCCTAACCTCAGGTTAAACTTAAAAAGAAATATATGAAGGACATGTAATTCATTATATGTAATTAATTAAATGTCATCATATATAATAATAATAATAATAATCATTTATTTGTTTCACAAAATCACAAAATCACATTATTATAACTAAAATACTTGTTTCCTTAATTAGTTACAAAAATTATAATAAATATTAATATTATCTGTAAATACATGTAGTACGTTACATGTAAAGAATTACATGTCCTTCATATATTTCTTTTTCAATTTAACTTGAGGTTAGGACTAACTGTAGGTTAGTAATAGTGGGGCAAGTCGCCCTTATTTAAATACTTATTTTTTATCTGAGAGTCACGTGACTGTAAACACCAATCACGATGCATGATTTCACATTACTCGTTTTTCTTGCATATTTGTTCCAAAAGGGCCTAAGACCTCAGATCCAAAGTCATGCTGCCAGGTTATTTCGTATATTTTTTTTGTTATTTTGGCTAAAGCTCAACCTAATTTCGATGTTATCTACGATCGATATCTTATCGACGAAATATCTCACCCGTTTTTTTTTTCGTTTGAAAACACAAATGTTGTTTAATGAGTGATTTTGTATCTATGGTAAGGAACAGTGACGTCACCCGTATCTATAGTTAACAGATAGCGTTTTGGCGGCAAACTAAATTATTAATAAAAATTTCCTTTTTTTTATCTATCCATATGAAAATAACTTACGAAATATTTTTACATGTTTAGGACAAACTAATCAATAGCCCTGTAAACTTTTTAAAAATTGTCAAGTACCCAATTAGAGAGGGGCTGCAGGGGCAGTTCCGGGTGAAGCTTCGGCGCTTTTCGCCTAGGGAAACCCAGGATATTCCTTAGAGCGCCAAAGAAGGCCACCGTGGAGTTTTAGTCGATATTGCCGGTGTAGGGTGTAACATAGTGTTAGGGACTCGGCCCAGTGTCGCCTGGATTTTTCCATGTCTGCCGGGCATTATGATGCTGGGCCCTAAGACCGGCGAATCTGACATAGCCGTTACGTCTCCCCTAGGGCGTGGTGGCAGTGGTAAAACACTATCACCGCGATAACAAAAAAGAGACTATATAAAGTGGAGTCGTTTTTTTGTCTACGTATCATGGGATAGTTTGTACAAAAATACTGTATCTAGATATGCAAAAGAAAACGTGGTGGTAGTACTATAACAAAACGAACTAAAAGAAAGCCTTCATAGCTAAGCAAGCTTTACAAGTGAACAAGTAATAGTCGATCAAAGTAAAAGCTGTTTCGGACAAACTATATTGAAAATTAGGTAGTAGTAAATACAAGTTTATATTTCGTTCATGTAGTTACATACAAAATAGGAAAAAATATATATATTTGAATACAAGTGGTGATTATATCGCTCAAGACAATCTCTTACAGACAACCATAGGATAGAGAGGTAGTTGAGGAAGTACCTTGCGCAAACTTAATAAGGAAATAACACCATGGGAAATGAATTTAATATACAATTTATACATACATTTATGATTGGAATAATAAAAAGTAGAGTATAATATAAACATACCAATACACAATAAATAAATATAATAATAATTATATTATAATAAAATTGTATTTCGTAAATTATATTTCATTAATTCATTCCTACTTCTGAACTTTTGCTATCAATGGTCTGGCACGCACTTGTCCGTTGTTTTTATACCAGTTTGCCATGAATCACAAAAGGAAAACATGCTGATTCTTTAAATTGAAGATGCTAATACACATTAAGAACATTACCATACAAAAAAGAAACATTCAAAATGGAACACAGACTTTAAGCACCATGGATTAATAAAGTATTTACTGAACCCGACTGGTCAATGTATACATATAACGGCCGTAATAATAATAAACAATTACACAGTTTCACAAAGGTCTATTTTTGCGGCAATAAAAAATAACACACACATTGAGCATAACATAATTATATTTGGAAAAAAATGTTTATACGTCTTATTCCTTTTTTTGTTCAAATGTTTGAATGGATACAATATTTGCCCTTGATTACTTAATATATGCCGAGATATTGTTTAATAACATTAAAAAACCAGATGTGATATACTTTGATGTGGTGACATTTATAAAAGCGTGTCGGACTGCGCACAGTAAAGGGTTCTGTACACTTCGTAGTAGGGATAAATGTTATAAAATGTTTTTTTTTCATGGTCCATATAAACTTATATTTATTACCTGTTTTACACAAGTTACAACTATATTTAAGTAGTTTTCACTGGAATTTAGTTTTTTTACTATTAGATACTCTAACTTGTAAAGCCTGCATGGTTATGCTAATTTTCCTTTTAACTTCGTTATACAACCCATACTATTGCCGTTGATTTTTTTACATATTCAAACCTTCTAGCTAAATAGCTTTCTATTTAGTTAGAAGGAGTGCCTAGCTAGTGGGCAGGGTAGCTTGTCTGTAACAAAATTAAGCTCATTATGTCGTAACACTTCCTTGAACCGAAAAATAATGTTCACACAGCCCCAATGTTTTGTTCGTATTATCTTATCATATACCTACCCCATGGGCAATGGAATAAACCAGAAAAAATACATTTTACGTGGAGAGGTACCCTAAATTGTAAATATTTTATTTTACCACCTTATCGGCGTAATGAAAATGTATGGCCTATACCAAATTATAGTTTTAAAGTTAGTACTTAAACTTAGTTGTCTCTGAGATAAACTGCAGTCAGACAGATGAACGGACGTGGCGAAACTATAAGGGTTCTTTGTTGACAACGGAACCCTAAAAAGGTGGTCAAGTCGGACACTATATGGAATTTTTAGTTGAAACCAATATTTTATCGCCCACATATTGTGGGGCACAGAGCATAATTTATAATAAATTACTATTTACCTAAAACTATAAGTTCCTTTTGCTATATCGTCAATTTTAAAATCATTCGTAGATTCACTGGCGACGGCATCCAATAAGTATTCAGCAAATATGTTCTGAGTCGATAATAAGAAAAACAAAATATTACACATTAATATTTTCTGCAATGATCCGATGTAATTAATCAACATTTTATAAATTTTAAACTCCACGATCGATTTATCTTTAATACAAAGTAAACTTTTTCAACAAAACCACACTATAACAGATGCCAATAGTATTGTACGACCATTGAAGCTCAGTAACCGAATCGAAATACTTACTGGACAAGCCAATCTTCCATAAACTCGCATTAAAATAATTACTGAATCCGTGTACGTAACGGCTAAAATAACTTTTTAAAGCATATTATAAGGGTAAGTGCACATGTCGCACCTGTCGCCCGCGGTGTAAAACGTTGGTTACATGTGGCGATTCCAACGATATCATTATCATCACTACATAGTATAGTAAAGTCGCTACCCGTCTGTCTTAAAAACTACGCAACGGATTTTGATGCGGTTTTTAAAATCACAAGTTTAAAAACCTTAGAGAACGACTATGGGACCACCCTTGAAATAAGCTCTATCGAACACAAAAAGAATTTTGAAAATCGGTCTACATTTGGCGGAGATATCGCGTAACATACATAAAAAAATACAGTCGAATTGAAGACCTCCTCCTTTTTGGAAGTCGGTCGATAATACATGCATAATATAGTAGAGAAACACTGATTATTTTAGAGATTTCTAATGTGATGTCGTAAATAAACACATTTTTTTACGCTTACATCGCAAAAGCTGGCTGACCCCTACGACATAAATCAAAATGCAAGTAAATTAAATTTTACAGGAGAGCGATTTAAACTGTACAAACGTATTATAACTCGACCAGAGATGGTCATTATCATCATAATCATCAGCCACAGAAACGCCCACTTCTGGACATAGACCAATGATTTCCAATTCGATCGACCTATTGACCAGGCCGGTTACTACCTCTATAACTATTTATATTGTCTTGAATGGCAAGTTTGAGATAATTTAATGAGATATTTTAGATGATGAATTAATATTTTTCTAACGTTAACTGAACAACGTTGCATTGAATGTTAAAAGTCTTACAGCTCATCACTAAAACAAATATATATAATATTATGTATACATAGCTTTAGATATCAATTAACTTATTTATAGCGCTGTTATTTAGGGTTCCGAAGCCAAATGGCAATATTGATTTTCCTTATAGCTTCATCATGTCCAGTCTGTCTGTCGGTCTGATCACGGATTTGGTCTGACTATTATAGTAGGATTGCTAATTAAACGGAGTAAACTGACATTTCGAATGTTGCCACTTTTTCATGAAATTTAAATAGTGCTGCGGTAAAAAGATCAAGATTATTTAAACATTTCAATTCAGTGAACCATTTCTTTCTTTCATTTTCTAAAGTCCAACTCAAAGTCGTAATTCCTGTCTAATATGTGATTAGTACTGCATGTCTATAGAGGTAGACTTCTAGTCGAAGTAATACACTGCATGCTAAGTCATGGTATTTCTACTGGAATTATAGTCATGGTTCATTATAAACAAAACTTACAAAAGCTATGAATGTGCCGAACGTAATATTTCTCAAATAATAAAGATAATGTTTTAATTTTTATTGTAATCATTTCGCATATCTGTTGTGTAATTATTTACACAGACATTTAATCGAAGGGTTAAGCTGAAATTTCTAAAAATACGTAATAAAATTCTAATTTTGCAAGCTAGTGCTGAGTTATTGTTTCATTGAATGATTAAAAGTGAACTAGATCAATCACTACGTTTTGAAAGTAAGCAACATTATTTTGGAAAGTGACATTTCGATCTGTCAGTTTACTCCATTTAATTATCAATCAGACTATAGTAGGTACTAAATAGCTGTAATTTGGTATACATGTACAATTACACGTATGGTACATATATACCTATGGGTATACATATCAATCACACCGACAAAATGGTGAAATAACATATTGAACAAAATTTTTTTTAGAGTACCTCCCCTACACTTAAAATGGGTGATTACATTTTCTCAATTTTTGTGTGGGATGGTGTGGGATATTGTTGAATAAGTCGTTCAAAAACATTGCGGGTTTGCTAAATCCATTATTCCATCAAAAAATCGTTTTAAAGTACTATTTTTTGTTAGAGTCCACTTACCAGCTAAACGGTTGATTCTGGAAATGTGAAAAAATCATGATAGCACGATAGCATATAACGTATTTAAAAGGAAATCTATCACATCTAAGTAGGCTATAAAAATTAACGAGTAATTTTAGAGTAAAATGTTTTTACTTTGGTCGACTATTACTCGTTTTAACTAAAAAGCAAAATTTCATACAAAACAAACAATACAACATAAACGAAGTTATTACTTATCTAAAACAGGTAGTAAATGCATGTTTATGAACTATGTGCTTAAAATGATGTCTCGTGTAATTATATTTTATTAATGCTTAACTCTGCTTCGGAACCCTGTCCTTTGCGTGATCATATATGCAGCATGCAGTTGGCCGGTTTTTTAATACAGAAACTACGTATTATACATAATAGTTTGTTGCCCCTGGCCAACGCGACCTTTATATGTTATATCCTCGAATTTCAAGCGAAAAACGTTGCAAACAGGTATATTTAACCTTAACCTTTTGTATCAGATGCTTTATGTATAGAATCCCTCACGGTTTGACCCGCGCTCGTGTTACAATTTCACTCCATCGATCACTTCCCTCGCTTGTATTGTAGTGTGATTTATTTATAGTCATCGACAATACTTGATATTATTCATGACAGATACGTCATCTGCATCTATTCAAAATATGTAGCAGGTCGGGCGGGTCGGGCAGAGTGATATTGAATTTTTCAGTATCAGCCCGAAGTCTGTATTTTGGGCCCGATATTGCGATAGGCTCGCCCCCTATCGCACCTGAGACTAAGCTCGATGAAATGTGGGTCTTCTAGTTCGCTAGTGCGCTTTTGCCTACCCCTTCAGAGATATAGGCATGAGCTTATGTTACAATGTTAATTGGACCGTGTTACGCAGAAATGATCCAACACACAAAAATATATAAAAAAAATGTTGACGCCATTAATGGTTAATATATAAAATAAATAGCCATCTATTAATGGTTTCAATGGCATCAATAATTTTTTTTTTGTGCGACTTGCGACTTGCGACTTGCGACTTGCGACTCTGTGAAACAGTGTGTTTCCACCGGAGATGTGTTAGGTTGCTGAGCGGTGCAAGGCTGCGAAGCAACGCTGTGAAACAGTGCTCTCTTCTGTGCCAAAAGAGCAATAATACATTTTGTATTTACTACCTCCATCATCGCAAATTGATAAATATGAAAGGGTTTTTTTCTACTGATCCATGTTTACTGTTCACTACGGGCCTTACTTATAAAAACATTTTCGCTTATCTTTTCACTAAGAATAGCCTGTCATTTTTCTTGCGTTACGTTGTTTAAAAATGTAAGGGACAACTTATGGTTAAAGATAAGCAGCGCTTAAATATTTTTATAAATAAGGCCATATACATCTACCTCTAAGAAACAAGGCCTGGTGACTGCTATTTTTTCGCACGCGTCCGTTCCTAGCACACATCCCTAGCACATACCCTTCCCTTGTTTTGTATGTACAAAAACCTCCCTCCGCTGAGCCGTTTCCTGTAAAACTGCGCTGACCGAGGCTAAGAAATGAAGTAATTCTATTGGTTCGAACAAACATACACCCTCTCTACGCATCCTCAAACATCTCTAGTATCACTTCGTTTTGCTTGCCTTATTGAGCGAGCTCCTCTTATATAATGGATATTCCTCGCACACCGCCTCGCTATGTCGCACATCTCTAGTGAAAACGCAGCCTTAGTCTCATGATGGCGGGTTGGGTAAAAACCGAATAATATGCTGATGTTTTTTTACTGGCATCTCATACAAAAGTCATTACATTTTTTGAGTGGTAGAGCCACGCTGTAGACAGCAACGTCTACAGCACGAATGGGTCGGCTCGACCGGATTGATACCACTGTCTCACAGAAAACCGACGTAAAGTGGCAGCTTGCTGTCGCGTTTCGTTCGATAAGATTTCTGGTGGCCCATTTCCCTCCCTCCTTTCCAATCCCTTTTTCCCTCCCCTTCCATTTCCTCCTTTTATGTTGGAATCGCACCCATGATTCTTTTAGTGTCTTGGGTGTCTATGGGATATAGAGATCACTTACCATCAGGTGACCCTTCTGCTCGTTTACCAGTCTCTGCTATAAAAAAAAAATGCCAGTGCCCACTTATACATATTGCAATTTACAATTTTGGTAACAAAGTAGGCAGCCAGCGCTCGGTAATTAGTGCGCGGTTTCTAAATCGGCATATAACATGTTTGTGGGCGTGAGTAGGTAATAGAGTGGGCTATGCGACTGACCTGGCGACATGACAAACTAAAAGCACATGATAGCCGTTCTAACCTTATTCATTATTTATAATACCTAGTTTGTGGTCTGTCCGTCGAGGAGCACGTTTCGTGATGGTTGATACTCGTATTATAACTTTTTTTTCTTTTACTCTCGACCTATTTGATATAGGCAAGTAAGTTAATTTAGATTGGACTGTGCTCATCTTCAGGTCAGGTGGAGTGTAGTGTGACTTTCCAGTGATAGATGATAAAAATAAATACCAGTTGACCTTCACTAAAACTTATATTTTACCGATATTTGTGTTTTGTGACATCGCACCATTTTAAAATACGCCGCTGTTGAATTAACTGCCTTTAGGCTAAATACATAAAAAGAAAGGCCCTGGTCTATTTTCGAATTAAGAAAAGCGTTTAGTTTGAATAGCAATTACATTGCACAATACTTTAGATGAAACATTTCTTCATAAAATGAAATTGGTTCGTTGTATTTTTTTATATTATTTAATCAATAACGTGTATTGTTCATACAATATGTTAAAAAATAAACATTTAAAGATGTGAATTATTCACACACATAAATATAATTGGTTAATTTAAATTGTGTTTAAAAGTATTTTTTCACTACTTCAAAAACTGAGGATATTCACAACTCGGTGCGTATTTTTGAATTCGATATTATTCGTGTGTAACACAATTAGGTACGCCATCATTTTGTGGCCGATTTTAAAAATGGCCAAACAGTATTTAGGGGTAAATATAAATCAGAGATATGTGGTCAAGGTTTGTAAAATATACTTACTATCCAAATATCTACGTAGTCGAATAATGGTACGACACATCGGACTGTTTTATGTTAAGTATATATTCGTCATAAGTGATTATCGCTTACCTACTATAACGGCGAAGAAAAACATCGTGAGGAAACCTGAATGCTTGAGAATCTCTCCACGAGAATTTTGAGATTATGTGAAATATACCAAACCGTATTATGCCAGCGTGGTATAATAAAGCCTTATTAGTATAGGGGATCCGTGTCCGGCAGTGTGGTAGTAATATTACAGGGGTTATATTTGTTTACATGAAATACAATCAAATAACTCAAACAGCAAATTTACAGTTGGAATGCAATTAAAATACAGTGCGTCTATCTAGAGCCTTAGCACTGTGCCTAATATGTGATGACCGTTGGTTTTCAGTTGACGTTGTCCTGTTTGTTAGTGGTGATCACGGCAGCTCCACACGTAAGACAGTACTATGAACCGGAATACTATTTCGAGGAAGATCCAAGGTATTAGGGTGAAGGGTACGAAAAGCATGATAATAAGTATTGTCGCTTCCTTGGTCTGATAGAAACGTATATGGGCTGTGACCAGGAGATCCTGGATTCGATTTCCAGGTAGGGCAAAGAATTTTTTCTAATTTGATTTGCTCGGGACTGAATCCCCGAATTGACTTCAATCAGGCAGCCGGTTGTAAAACTTAAGCCAAAGCCTTTCTGCAACATGCTTGAAAAAGCGTGTAGCGCCGAACCCACATTGAGGTGGTATAAGGGCAGGTAGTTAAAAAGGTATGAAAAGCATGAAGATTCACGGAATAAACCCATTAACACAGAACAGCATACACTAACCCCCTTATTCATAATGAAATCTTGGTCTTATCGAAAGCATAACCCTACTTTTGCCTAGTTTAGCAAAAACAGAATTAATATATGCTTATCGAATACAATGTTGCTGGTTACTGAAAAAATATTATTTTTATCTCTGGCAAGCTTCGAAACAGATACGAAGTCTTGGCTATATATTTTTTATTAATTGTTTCCAAACAATTAATAAAATATATATATCAATCTTAGATGGGGTCGTAGACTATAAAAAAATAATATCATTAAGAAAGAACATCAAACTTGAAACAGCTGATCGGAATCGGCCATGTTTTCACTATTGAACGTTGGTATTATGAATACAATTTTTATGAAACGTACTTTTGCGGTCTTTTTACGCTCTACTAAGTTATTATGAATAAGGGGGTAAGTGATTAATATTTTGAAATCGTTTTTTATAACTTTGGGGGAGGTCTATGTCCAGCAGTGGACGTCCTGTGGCTGATGATGATGATGATAATGTATCACATTGCCGACCATTTCAAGGATTTTGGGCTTCTAAGAATTTCTTATGACTTATATTCCACGTAGAGTTTACTCAACCCTGCACGTACATTGACTACTACTTCACTAACAGGAGAATAGTATGGCTTTAATTTGGAAATATTTGGGGGATACATAGGAAACATGGGCCTCGTTAAGCAGCAGTAGACATCCTGTGGTTGATGTTGATGATGAAAGTTATAGTTTTATGCTGATGACAACCTAATGAACCAATTTCAAAAAAGAAGGTTATCTATTCATCAGTAGGCTTTATTATGGTACGCGATATTCCAAGGATAGTCCTATATCAATTTGGTCAATTGATGCTTTCTATTAAAAATTCACCCATTCTTAAGAGAATAAGCAATTTGAAGAAAGGAAAATATCTTTACCGGGAAAAATAAATGTACATATGTTGTTGGTACAAAATTAAAAGATAAAAATTAATAACCAATTTAATAATGTGTTTAAAATTCTAAATGTAAATTGTAGTACCAACAATAAGACCTCTCATTCGCTTTACAGCCACATACATGCACATAGTCTTAGCTATACTGCAGAGTTGATTTTCCTTGAGGTGTCTAATTGACATTGTTGTTCTTATTGACTTTCTAATGTCGATTCGTAGGTTTTTAGGGTTCCAAAACCAAATTGTTTTTTTTTTTTTTTTTTGGCCCTACAGCTGCTTGCCTAACCGAGTCGGCAAATTCAGCCACACCGGTCTGTTGGGATGAACGCAGGTGCGCTCAACCCATAAAGTTAGGTGACCACGCTGAGGGCAACCCACTAACGGGTTACGAACCTCGGCTCAGGGCGGTCACTGAGAGGGTGATGTTGAAGACATCAACGATTAGGGGAGTGTGGACGTGTTTTCCTAACTATCCATTTCTGTCATCGGCACGCGGGCCGGAATTGTTAACAGGGTCGGGGGGGCTGCTACTGGGAGCGCGGCGTGGTCCTCGTCGGCGGGGACGGAACATCGGTCGTGTGGAGTGTGGGAGCGATTTAAGATGCTCGATCTTACGTTGGATGGCCAGAGTGATGGCGTCATCAGGGTCTGACAAAACGGATCTAGGACGTCTACATTTCGTACGGTCAAATGGAGTATATATTGACGCTTGACGGACAAGCGTGTTTGGGTGGCGTGCCGCCCGATCGAAGTAGCGTCTGCTAGCCATCTGCATAAAATGCCTGATGGTCGGCAAGTTGGTGTCTACGTGGAGGTCGTGATTACGGACGTACCACGGAGCGTTAAGCGCTCGTCTTAAAAAGACGTTTTGCAGGACTCGCATACGCTTAAGTCGAGCGGGCGGTATGTGAGCGAACACGGGCGACGCGTAAGTCATTATCGGCCTAATACACGTTGTGTAGATCCTAATCTTGTTGCGGGCTGACAACTTGCTCTTTCGGTTTAAGAGAAAATGTAATCGGGCTAACGCGATTGCGGCTCGCGCGCGTACCGCGTTTACATGGGTGATGAAGTTCAGTCTCCGATCAAGGTTGACTCCTAGATACTTGGCGTTGTTGGTCCAAGGGATAGCCTTATTGGCCATGGTGACTGAAGCGTTAGGCGCTTGGGTGAAAATTTTTTTGGTAAAGAGAATTGCCTGACTTTTGGCGGGGTTGACAGTGATTCGCCATTTGCGGAACCACTCACCGAGTTCGTCGGCTGCGGTTTGCAAAATGCGAATCACTTTATCCGGGTCTCTACGTGAAGCGTAGATTGCCGTGTCGTCAGCGAAGAGCGCCAGATGGGCGTCCTTCGGTTTAGTAATATCGCTTGTGTATAGCGAGAAAAGAAAAGGGGACAAAGCGGAGCCTTGCGGGACTCCGGCAGTGATGGTGTGTCGGGAGGAAAGAGTTCCCTCCACGCGATATTTGAAACCGCGATTCGACAAAAATTCTCGTATGATGTGCACGAGCTGTGTGGGCACATTGAAGGTATACAACTTGTAGAGCAAGCCGTTGTGCCACACTTTGTCGAAAGCTTTTTCAATATCGAAGAAAAGAGCACCGGTAGGGTTTCCGCGCCTAAAGTTGGCGTGGATATGCTCCGTGATGCGGAGAATCTGATTCACGCAACTGTGCCTACTACGAAAACCAAACTGCTCTGGAGGGAGCAGATGGTGAAGGTGGGCGACTATCTTGATGCGATCGAGGACGATTCGCTCGTAGAGTTTACCCAGAGCGCTGAGTAAACTGATGGGACGGTAAGAGGAGGGTTCGAAAGCGGGTTTCCCCGGCTTGTGAATACCTATCACAACCGCCTCTTTCCAGACGTCTGGAAAGAAGCTGTTTTGGAACGCTGCATTGAAGATGTCAGCGAGAATTTTAACTAGATGCTCCGGGAGCATTTTCATGACTCTATTTGAAATGCCGTCACCCCCGGGGGCTTTTCGTATTTTGAGCGCCTTGATCAGAGAACTAACTTCTTCGATTGTCACCGGCGCGAGTGGGTCGGGCGGTTGGTCGAAATCCGGGTCGACGGGTGCCGGGCGCGGACGCGGAACCGGTATCGATGGCGGCGGAATTGCGTTCCTACTTTCGACGAAGGTGTCAACCGCAACGAGATGCTCTGGGTCAATGGGAACTGAGGTGAGTGAACATTGAGCCTCCAGGCTGTCGGCGAGCAATTCCGCTTTCTCGTCGTCGTCGAACGCCGGGCGTTGATTCGGACGATTGAGCGGGGGCATGGTGACTGTATCATTTCTCCTGAAGGAACGGCACAACTGCCAGAAAGCCTGGTGAGTTGGATCTAGCTCTGATAGGTGAGTTTCCCATCTCGAATCGACGGCCTCTTTGATGCGACGTTTGGCCTCGCGTTGGAGGAAACGCGTTAGATGCCGTTGATCCGGGGAGGGATTCATCTTACAGGCTCTCAGCGCGACGTTTCGCCTCCTCACCACACATTTCACGTCTTCGGGAAGGTGCCAATGGCTAAGCATAGCCTCCGGCACCCTCTCGGAGCTGTCGCTCACGACATTTTGGAGATGTGCGGTGAAGGAGCGAATCGCGCCGGACGTCTCTTCAGGAGTGACTATGTTAGTCGGGATCGCGGAGAGATCAGGGGATGAGGTGTCCTCGAGCTTGGTGCCTAGGAGACGCCAGTTCGTTTTCACCTTCATCGGTACGTTAGGACCTGTGTCTGTGGGACCGTTTATAGGGACTAGATCTAGGATCACAGGTCTGTGGTCAGAGTCCAACTCTTGTAGCACCTTTTTTTTTTTTTTTTTTTTTTGTCGCGGGGAAAAGTGTTTTACCACTGCCGCCGCGCCCGGGGGGGTGGACGCGGCGGGTATGTCGGGTTCGCCGGCCTTACGACCCAGCGCCGTGATGCCCGGGAGAGATGGTCGACATCCGGGCGACGCTGGGCCGCGTCCCTAACAAATGCCCTACACCGGCAATACCGACTAAAAACCCCGCGGTGGCCTACTTCGGCGCATGAGTGGGGCGGCCCCGGGGTATCCTGAGATAGCCTCGGATTGCTACCGGAACCGCCCCTGCGCGGTGCCGCCTTGCGGCCCGTCTCCGATTTGGGGGGGGGCTCAGAAGCCCCCGCCGCCGAAGGACGCCCTCGGCATCTACGGCAGCACGAGGCCGACCGTCCGTGCTGCCGTCCGTCCCGGGGTCGCAAGTACAATAGTACTATAAAGGGCGCACAGCCCCCCGCTGCACGCCCGCGACCCCGGAAGGCCCCTATTAGTCGCCTCTTACGACAGGCAGGGGTTACCGTGGTGGAATTCTCCAAACGCCCCCATTCCACAGGGCGGGAGACGCCGGTCAGTCGTCCACCCGGCGCCTCCTACGTCTCCTTTGGCGGCGGGCGGGATCGCTCTGCTCACGATCCCGCTCGGCGCTCTCCTTCTGCGAGATGGCGCGCTCGCAGAAGGAGACCATCGCACGCCATGACCTCCGGCTGCCGACCATGGCGGACACCACGGCCGGCAGCGAGAGGTCTCCTCCGACGACTGCTATGAGAGCGCTGCGCTCCTCCACCCAGGCTGGGCACTCCTCTAGAGTGTGTTGGGCCGTGTCCTCGCGGCAGTTGCCACAATGGTGGCACACGGCGGACGCCTCTTTTCCGGCTATACGACACAGGTACGAGCCGAAACACCCGTGGCCCGTCAGCACCTGTGTCAGCCGGAATGTAGGCGCACCGTGGCGCCTGTCTAGCCACTCTCTAAGGACAGGTCGCACTGCCGCGACGGTCCTCAAGCCCGAACTCGGGCTCTCCAGCCTGGCATGCCACTCCTCCACGGCGGCTCTGCGGAACCTGGCCGCAATCTCCCTCGGGGCAAGCCTCTCCCGATTCCGGGACGCCCCCTCCCGCCAGCGGAACGCTGACGAGAGGGACCGGGCGTCCAAGTCCCAAGGGAGAGTGCTGGCCAACACGCAGGCCGCCTCGTGGGAGACCGTGCGGTAGCCCCTGATTATCCGCTGCGCCACCAGACGCTGCGGTTTGCGCAGCAAGGCGACGCAGCGGGCGTTCAGGGACCCGGCCCATACGGGTGAACCGTACAGGGCCATGGACCGCACGACTCCAGCGTACAGACTCCGGCAAGGGTTACCGGGACCTTCGAGGTTCGGCAGCAGGCTCCCAAGCGCGCCCGCTGCCCGCACCAATTTCGGCGACAACTTCTCAAAATGGGCGCGGAAGTCCCACCGGCTACTTAAAATCAAACCTAAATACTTCATAGTAGTGCCGATGGGAATCCGCACCCCCTCCACAGTGATGTGGGCCCCTGCAGGTGGCCTTCGCCGAGGCCCGTGAAAGAACAGGGCCTCGGTTTTGTTCAAGGCCACCGTGAGGCCCAGTCGCCGAATCCTGCCCACCACCTCTTCGGTACTGGAGGAGGCGAGCAGGATGGCATCCTCGAAACATCCCGACGTCGCTGTCACCAGGGTGTCGTCCGCGTAGCAGACAACAGCGACGCCTCGGGGGTTGGTACCACGGAGAACCCAGTCATAACCGATGTTCCACAGTAGCGGGCCCAGAACTGAGCCCTGTGGAACACCGGCAGACATGGCCCTCCGGTGCCACCCAGCGGCGCCCGGATACACTACATACCTATTGGATAGGTACGAGTGCACCAGACGACGCAAATAAAGTGGCACCAAGTGGTACCGCAGTGCCTCATGTATGCAGGCCCAGGGCAAGGTGTTGAAGGCGTTGGCGATGTCGAGCGACACCGCCACCACCACCTTACCTCGGGCAACTGCATCCTCCGCGTGCGCCTTGACCCGCAGAATCGCATGCACCGTTGACCGGCCATGCCGGAAGCCGAACTGGCAATCCGCCAGGTCCGGCCCGGCCCCCTCCAGGTGCTCGACGAGGCGAGCGTGCACGATCCGCTCGAAGAGCTTGCAGACCTCGTCGAGCAACACGATGGGCCGGTAGGCCGATGGCGACTCTGCGGGTCGACCGTCTTTCTTGAGCAGGACCAGCTTGCCGGTTTTCCACCGGGATGGAAACTGGCCCCGCTCCATGCACGCGGAGAAAAGGCCGCGGAGCCTCGCCCCCAGGTGCTCGACGGCTAACACCCATGCGCGTCCGGGGATACCGTCGAGACCCGGGGCGGTTTTCTTGCCCCGCAGCCGAAGCACCGCCACCCTCATTTCCTCGGGTGAAACCTCCGAAATAACCCTTGCCGAATCCAACGACGACGGCGTCGACGAACGCGACGCCATCGGTGGAGGAGTGACATCCTCCGTGGCCGGGAACAAAGCCGCGACGACCTCCTGAACGAGGTCGCCCCGGAGACTCTGCGTCAGCGGGGGCGCCCATGGGCGGAGCTTTCTCAACGCCACACAGTATGGACGCCCCCACGGGTCGCTGTCGAGAGTACTCCGGAACTCAGTTTGAGCCGCAGACTTTGCCCTCGCTATGGCCACGTGCAGCGCTCTCTTAGCCTCCCTGTGGAGGCCGTGAAGCAGCCGCTCCTGGTCCTCGTCGCCGAGAAGACGAATCCGGCGACGACGGTGTCTGGATAGCTGGCGGAGGGCGGCAACGCAGGACGCGCGCAGCCGCGTGAGCTCCGCCGACCACCAGAACACCTGGCGCTTCTCCGGGAGGCGTCGGACCCGGGGCATGGCTGCGTCGCAGACGCGCGACATCGCCGCCCCGAACCACTCCGCCTCCTCGTCGACCCGTACCGGCCCGTCCGGCACGGGCACCAGCGCCTGGGCCAGAGCGGCCTCCTTCAGGGCCTCAACGTCGAGGCGACTAACGGCCCAGCGCGGGCCGTCCGACCGCGGGACGGTCGGTCCCCCACCCGACCGGGTGGTTGAGGACGAGGCGACGTCGAACCGAATGTATCGGTGATCCGACAACGTCTCCTCGCCCACCAGGACCCTCCAGTCCCGGACACGGCGGGCTAGGGCCGGGGTGGCGAACGTGATGTCCACCACCGAACCGCCGTTGTGCCTCACGCACGTGTCCGCCGTCCCGCGATTCACGACGGCCAAGCCGGACGAGATCGCCCATTCCTCCAGGGCCCTGCCCCGTGCGTTAGTCACCGACGAACCCCAAGCCAAGGACTTGGCGTTGAAGTCGCCGGCGACGAGGACGGGGCGAGGCTGACTGCCTTGCACCACCAGGGCTCCCAGCCGAGTGAGGAAGTGCTCAAACTCAGGCTGGGGTCTGTTGGGGGAGAAATACACTCCCACAATCCAGACCCCCCCCAACAGAACCGCCACACATCCCGAGCCCTTCGCTACTTTTTCAAAGGGCTGGGAGCCGGCGGCGCCCCGGGTGATGACGGCCACCAAGCCGTCCAGGTCCCCCGCCCAGTCGTCCCTGGGGGGAACAAAGTACGGCTCAGCAACCACAGCCACTTGTATCGACCACTGCGCGAGGCTTTGGACCAGCAGGTCCTGGGCCCTGGCGCAGTGGTTAACATTCGCCTGGAGGAATCGTTGCGCCATATTATTGGGCGATCTCCATGGGTGCCTCTCGGTGGGACGGGTCCGGCCGCGTCACAACCGCCGCGCCTCCACCGCGATTACCGCGGCGGGGACGAGCGGAGGCGACGCAAGCCTTTGCGCCCACCTGGTGCCCCGCGGGTTTACCCGCACCTGCACAAATCGTGCAGTGCGGCTCCGCGGAGCACTCCCTGGCCTTGTGGCCCGACTGACCGCAGCGGTAGCAGATCCCGCTACGGTCACATTCGTCACTGCAGTGCAACCGTACGTGTCCCCTAAAGAGGCACCGGAAGCACCGCATGGGCCTAGGCTCAAGGAGCTGGACCTTTGCCGACACCCATCCGATCAGGACGCGCCCTGTCCTGATCACTCTGTCCGCGGCCTTGGCTGGGCACCGCACCCAGACCGAGCCAAGACCGGAACGGTCGGGGCGGATCTCCCCGACCTTAATATCCGACGATGCACATCCGCCTGCCCCTGCGAGGGCCATTGCGATCATCTCCGGGTCAGCGGACGCGTCTAGCCCGGAGATGCGCAATTCCGCGGTCTTACATGGGCGGGAGACCCGAACGACGGTCTCCAGCTCCGTGCCGCGGAATACGGCCCTCATGCGCTCGGCGAGGGTGTCCGCCTTTGCCTCCGTCTCTGGGCCGGGCACCTCGTAGAGGTACCCGCCCGTAGCCATTAAGTGGGCCCGCATCTCAGAGATGCCCAGGTCCGTGAGGCGCACGTTGGCCATCACCTCCCGAAGGACCTGGGCATAACCTACTCCATTCGCCAGCCCCTCAGGCGACACAGTAACAGTTACTACTGCCTTGCGGGGCAGGCGAATTTTGGGCTCCGGCCGGCGCTGTTGCGGCTGGTGCCGCTGCTGTTGTAATGGCACAGTGGCCGGAGCACCCGATGCGGGCCGGGGAGCCTTTTTCTTCCCCTTCCTGGCCACCACCACCCAGCCCTCATCCATAGACGTGGGGGGCGGCGGGAGTGGAAGGGGTGCAGGGACAGGCTGTGCCTGTACAGTGCCGCTCTTCTTCTTCCCCCCCTTTTGGGAGGGGAGAGTTTTCGGCATGACCACTTGGGCGGGCCTGGCCGGGGCGGGCCTAGGCGTGGCAGCAAGGGTAGGCCGAGGGACTACAACAGAAGTGGAAGGGGTAGGCGCGGACGTTTTCGCCTTACCCTTCCCCTTACCCTTTGAGGTGGCCGGCGGAGCAGTCGCAGCCGGCAGGGCGCGAGATGACCCAGCCACCGCGACAGGAGGCAATGAAGGCCACTGCTCTCTTTGTGCTCTAGCCCTGTCAGCCGCCAACGGGGGCCGGGTGATGGGCTCCGGCGGCAACCGCATCGCCATCGCCTCCAGACGTGCATCCAGAATGTTAAGGAGGCGACGTTCAAACTCCTCAAAACAGTCGCCTGGATTTGCCTCGAGCCTTGCTGTGGACGCCGGCTGCGAACCCTGGAGGGACCTGACAGTTGCCAGGACCTCAGCCAAAATATTGCCTTGGGCCTTCTGGGCGGACTGCAGTTTGGCAATTTCGTTGGCCATCGCTGCTTTCTCCGCCTCCAGGCGGGCCACCTCAGCAGGGACTGGCTCTTCGGCCCTTTTAATGAGCTCGCTAACAGCGAGATTCAGCCCCTGTTTGTACGTCCCTTTTAAATTTTTGGATTTCTGGGCTATGTCCCTAATAGTGCCCGCCATCCTCAGGCGCCAATCTTGATGAACGAATGGCGCCTCATTCATCTCCAACGACTCGGCCTCGTCGTCGGTCGCAGCCACGGCGACATGTTTTTCGGCCGGACCTTGATCACTGTCGTCCGAGATCGATTGATCTCGGCGACTTCTCTTGCTGCGCAAGGAGATTCTGTCCGTCTCGACCCCAGACTCTGGAGCCGAAGCGGACTTCACCCCTCCCGCAGCCACCTTATTTGGCATTTGCCTATCTCTTTGTACCTGACCCAGAACGCAAGCGGTCTCTGAGGCAGGCAACTTCTCCGCAACAACAATCGGTAGTTTTTTTTGGGTAAATGTTAGTTTCATCCTGATCCCACGAGTATGGGGGAAATAAAAGGTCCACCCAGGCAGAGCCCCCTGTACCTGGGTAAGCCTATGGTGTAACCCGCCGGAGTGTCGGCCGGTACTCCGACGGGGGTCGCACTAGAGACCGAACTACCCATCAGCCATGCATCCCCTCGCGGTGCGCCGCCGCTTGGGATTCGGGGTGACTTTTTATAGAGGTTTTCTCCCTCGCGGTCCGGGCGGTGAAGCCAAGACCCTCGGTCCGGTCGAAGCGTGAGACATGACCACAGACCTCCGAGACCGGATTACGATATTCGACGGTGGCAGTGAAGGAGAGCGTCCCCTCCACTGCCTGCTCGGCGGCAGGTGAGTGCACACCGAGCCCGCCGATGCCCCCAGGACAGAACCCAGGGGTGTCCCCAAAAACCCTCCCCACTAGACGACGGCCGCCGCAACAGGCGACGACCGCCAACCAGCCTCGTCAGGATATTAGCCGTGGTCACGGATGAAAGCAGACGAAAATTCGAAACCGTCTTCATCCGTGACCGCCGTTGCCCAGGGTGCACCACGTGGAGGTTTCCTGACTTCGCACCCCAACTCTTGTAGCACCTGCATGGAACGCACGCGTAGGCATACGTTCCTTGCAAGCGCTATATCGAGTATGTCAGGTCGGTGATTGTCGTTAATTGTACTATAATGGGTGGGTTCTGATGGAACTAGAATTTCCATATCAATAGTGTCTAGACACCGCTCTAGTGCTGCACCTCTGCTGTTGGTAGAGTTGCAGTTCCAGAGCGTGTTCTTGGCGTTGAGGTCGCCCGCCAGAAAGACAGACTCCCCCATGCTCAGTAGGGTCGAGATTTCATTGGAGTGAAGCTCCTTCTTGGGTGAGAGGTAAGCCGAGATGATAGTGATCGGCGGATGTCCTGTCATTGCTAGCCTGCAGACTGAAGCCTCAATGTTCGTCAGGTTTTCGGGGGGATCTAGAGGTATGCAGTGCAGGGACCTTTTGAAGTAGATTAGGGTGCCACCAAAAGGGCCAGTAGTGCGGTCGTTCCGCACTACTTTGAAATTAGGGATATTAGGGTCTCTATGAGCGGGTTTGAGGAACGTTTCCTGGATGAGGAAAACGTCTAGGTTGTTATCGCGGACAAAGTGTGCGATTTCGGCACATTGGCCGCGAATACCGTTCGTATTGAAGAAGCCCACTCTGAGGGAGCGAGGCTTGGTCCGCGACGGGGGGGAAAAAATGTTTTTATTATTAGCCATCGGAAGGCGGTAAAATTAAGTTAGCGATGTAGGATCGCTGTTCCCTATATAGAATTTCTAGATCAGACACCAGTCTTGCGTCCGGGTGGCCCTTGGCGGCTATTTCCCTTATTTTGTCTGAAATAAGGGTGTAGAAATCGATCGGGGGGTTTAGGATGGCGTCGTAGATGGTATCTACTTCTGCCTTGGAGAGTGAGCGACCCGCCGCGGTAGGGGGTGCAGGGTTTTTGGGGTGCGGCTGGGTTACCCTGGGAGGGTTAGCCCGGGAGGCCGCAGGAGTGGGAGCCGGAGCAGGATTAGGTTTAGGGGTAGGGATAGGAACCGCGGTGGGTTGGCTGGTAGTGGCTGGGATGGCGGGAGTGACTCCGCCGGGGGCCTGGGTGGTGACTACCTCCTCGGCTTGCTTGCTTGGCGGCTGCCAAGGGTTACACGCCGGGATGGGTGCTGGAATGAATTTGGCCTGAGGGGCCTTGGGGGGTAGAGCTTTAGGAGCTCGGGTGGGCTTTTTGGGAGCGTGCGTGCACCCACGATAACTGGCCGGGTGGCCGACTTGGCGGCAGTTGGTGCACGAAGGCGGCTCCGTGCACTGGGTCCTATCTTTGGGACGTGGGCACTGTGCAGTTCCATGATTACCAAGGCACTTGACGCACCTGGCGGGCATGCGACAACGCAGCGACGAATGGCCATATAATTGGCAGTTGTGGCACTGCCCGATTAAACGTTTGCGGTGGGGGGTCTCCACGGTGAAGCCGCGGAACCCAAGAATGTCGCTGATGGCGAACAGGTGTTTGGCATCAGCGGGGGTCTCTAACTCTGCGAGGACCATTTCATAAGCCTGCTGAGAGGCGTCTGCGCGGGCGGGACGGTGCATACGGGTAACCCGGACGCAAGAGATGCCTTTCTCTTGAAGGCCTAATATGACTTCATCGGTCGACATTTGTAGGGGGATTCCGCGTATAACGAAGCGGTAGGTGCGCTCCTTGGGGAGGGCGTAAGTATAATAGTTGATGTCTGCAGAAGCCATCCACTTAGTAAGAGTGCGGTGGTCGGCCACCGTAGCCGGCATGACGGTGACCGTCTTGTGGTGGCTATTCCACCTATTGTTTCTCAGGGTGATGCCCTGTGCCTCAATTTTAGCGAGAAGGGTGGGAAGGGAGCTACCATCCGGGACGCGGATGTTGATCGGGGGAGGTTTTTTGCCCTTTGGCTCAGAGGGAGCGGAAGGCTTAGAGGGTGCGGCTGGTGAGGACGGGGGTGAGGGGGAAGCCGGCGAGTCGGTGTCGAAAGCCGGCGCAGAGGGCGCCGGAATTGACACCGACACGGCGGTGGCCGAACGCGGCTTCTTCCGCCTCCCGCGCTTCACGGTCGTGAAACCGTCGTCATCCTGCTCGGATGACGACGATTCCGACCGAGAGTCGCCGGAGGTTGAGGAAGCCGCGGGCCTCTTGGTGGATGCGGGTGGGTCGGTTTCCATCGCCGTAGCGATGGGCCCCGAGGGAGCGGTGGGCGAGGCGGAGGGTCCATCGTCCGTTGACGGGCTCTCCGTCTCGTCGGCAAAAAAGTCCGGCATAATCTCTCTGAAGAGAGCCTCGATACGAGCCCACGCAAGTGGGTTTTCCGCCGCCTTCGCGAGGGCCACGACAAGCTTCTTTTTTGGCGGGGCCATCGCAAGTGCTTGGGAAATTGAAGTTAAGGCGCGAGTGTGTTCCGACGCGGGGTGCGTTCCGCCTGGGAAAGAACACACAAGAAACCGGGCGGCGCTCGCACTGACGTACGGTCGCGGATCGCGGGTCGCGGGTCGCGGTGGGACGCGTGAGTTTACGTCCCCGGGTGGGAGTGCCCGGGGCTGAGTAGGTGAATGACCCTCCTCGCCGGGTATAGGCGAGGGGGGGTGTACTTAAAATAAGGTGTGCCCTAAGCTGGTATCCCTTTGCCAATCTTAATGTGCGAAAGGGTTCCTAACAGTCCGTGAACCGTAAGTGGTATTGGTCCGAGGACCGCACACTCAACCGGATACACGGGATGGAAATCGGGATGGGTAGGGTTGGGAAGGAGATATGCGGGGGAAAGAGTGGTGTGCCTCCACTAATTCCTTATCCGCACCCGTCCGGCTTGCTTCAGCCCTGAGGGGGCGTGGCGCGGGCCGGGTCACCGCTAGCTTCGGCTTGTTGACACCGTGAGGTTTACCACCGAGCTAATTCCCTGAAGGGGACAATAAATAATATACCGAAGTTCGGGCTAATCCCTGTCCTGAAAAGGACGCGGATGGGCCCTTTGTCTGGTAACCGACAAAACAAAGCGGAGCTTTGTTTTATGGTCGGATTACCGAGACGGCAGCGCGGGGCTGCAATCCGACCTAGCAGGTAGGCCGGTAGTCGGGTTGTAAAATCACTGCAGGTGCAGTGACAATACGTCCGAGCGCGACCGCTGCCAAGAGCGGGAAAACCAAATGGCAAAAATGGAACCCTTATAGTTTCGTCATGTCCGTCTGTCTGTCTATCCGCGGTTTAGCTCAGAGACTGTTAGTACAAGAAAGCTGTAATTCGGTACGGGTATACATATCAATCACACTGCCAAAATAGTAAACAGGTAAAGTGAGGGACGAAATTTTTTTTTCGATTATCCAATGTTGTACGGTATCGTTATATAGGTCGTTTAATAACACTGGAGTTTTTTATCTGATTTGAATTTGAATAGGAATTCAAAAGGAAAACAATCACAACTAAGCAGGTGTTACAATTTATGAGTATATACCTAATACGATTTCGTATAAATTCTATTAAGTACTATTTAGATGAAGTTGTTAGTTATGTAAAATAGTAAATATAAGTTTATGGACTATGTACTTAAAATTATGTGTAATAAAATTATATTTCAGTATCATTCATCCCTACTTTGGAACCCTTTACTGTGCTAGGTCCGAGATGCAGGATGCACTTGACCGATTTTAATGTTAAATGTTATATAATTTACTTTTAATCATATCCCTGGTCATATGACATGTATGGGCTGTGAACTGCGAGGTCCTGGGTTTGATTCCCAGGTCGGGCGGGCTGTTCTTCTAAACACGATTTACATGATCCCCCGGTATCGGTAGATCCCCCGGTATATAGTCCAGATCCCATTTAAGGTGGAATAAGGGTAAGAAAGAAAGACATTTGAATGTTATTTATTTTATTGGACAGTTTCGAGCCCTTTAATGGATTAACACAGGATCAAGATGAACCAACGAACGAAGAAAACTATGACGACATTTACACAGGGAGCGGCAGTTTCACGTGGATTGGACCTGACGGAGTGGCGCACACGGTGTACTATGTGCCTGACGAGGAGGGCTACCTGCCAGACCTCGGACCTGGAGCAGACCCCAACTTTGCCACTAGTGTTATTGTGGGTTAATTAATCTCATCTTAAACGTTGATATAATCTAATACCTGAATAAATGATCGCATGAAGTAGTACCAATTATCGCATTTGTTTTTTTGTCACATAACAATTTTTGCATGGGTATTTTTTTTATAGCAGAGACTGGCAAACGAGCAGATGGGTCACCTGATGGTAAGTGATCTCCACCGCCCATAGACACCCAAGACACAAAAAGAATCATGAGTGCGTTGCCAACTTATAAATGAATGTGTTTTTATGAACAGGTGTTAAAAAGGTACACGTATGTTATTAAATTAGTTGTTGAGTTTTACGGGAATACTGACAGGGTGGGAGTCATTTGTTAAATTATTTCATATTATGTCTAAAGTTATGTTATCGAAAGTATAACCCTACTTTAGCTACTGCCGCGGTGGCGTGGTGGTATTTCGGTACGACTACGTTTCTGAGGTCTCGGGTTCGATCCCCGGGTCGGGCAAAGTGATATTGGATTTTTCCATATCAGCCCGGAGTCTGGAATTTGTGCCCGATATGGCGATAGGCTCGCCCCCTATCACATCTGGGATGGAACTAAGCTCGGCGAAATGTGGGTGTTCTAGTTCGCTAGTGCGCCTCTGCCTACCCCTTCGGGGATACAGGCGTGAGCTTATGTATGTTTACTTTAGCTAAAATATAAAATATATTTATCGAATACAATGTTGCCAGTATACATAAAAAAAGATCAAATTCAAAAAAGATAAAACATAATGACGTTGAAGTAATATTACGAGGACCTGTCTAAGATCGACTTTCTCCCAATAATAATAATAGCTCTAGTAATATTACTGTCCCACTGCTGGGCACGGGCCTCCTCTATTAATGAGAGGGGTTAAGCCTTAGTCTACTAATAAGTTTTATAATAATATTAATAAAAGATGATGATGTGAGGCGGAAGCCCTTATACTTTTTAAATATTATACCCCTTATTTATAAAAACATTAACGCGCTTCTTATCTTTACGAATAGGTTGTCACTTTTTTCCTTGCGTCACGTTGTTTAGAAATGAAATGGTCAAATCAGTTTTAAAGATAAGCAAGTAAGGGGCTATATTGTAGAAAAAAATATTTTATTGGGAAACTTGTAGAGGGAAGGTCAATCTTAGACGGGGTCCTAGACTATAACAAAATTAATGTCATTAAAAAAAACATCAAACTTGAAACAGCTGATTGGAATCGGCCATGTTTTCACTATCGAACGTTAAAAGTTTTAACGCTATTGAACGATTATGAATAACACTTTTGTATGAAACGTCCTATAGCGGTCTTATAACGCCCATTGACCGCCGAAAGCTTATACACTTAAGCCCTTATTCAAAGTAACTTAGTGGGGCGTTATAAGACTGCCTCAGGTCATAAAACGAAACCAAATCCTTTCTGCAACTTGCTTGAAAAAATGTGTAGCGCCGACCTCATACCAGGTAGAAAGAAAGATTATTGTGTAAAGTTGTGATTGTTGTTTGAAGGTGATGTGGTTTTATGCATTAACTTCAGAGAAGATAGACATTAAAAAATTCAAACTTTTAAATTGATGGTTTTGGATGAATTTTGACTTAGCGTGTTGGCTGACTATATTCTGTCGATTCACTACGGAAAGGTCATCTATATGTCATCGTGGATGGAATTGCCGCCAAAATTCCACTAAGAACTTAAGATTGTCCACGTCTAGGTCTCATTGTCATTGCGGAAACTTAATAATTGCTCTAATGAGAAATATAGATACTATCTGCTATATGACATTGACATGATCCCAGCAATGCGGTGGACCTTATATTTAAGGTTCTGAAGCCAAATGGCAAAAAAGGAACCCTTATAGTTTCGCCATCCGTCCGTCTGTCTGTCTATCTGACCACGGTTGATCTCAGAGAATATTACTACTAGAGAGCTGTAATTTGATATGAGTATTTCGGTGATTGCGTCGAGAGTCTTAATTTTATGTTATTGAATACTGTAATGAGCACTAAAAATGACTAAATTATCATTAAAGATTAACAAAAACTTAAACTCTGACTGCCTCGGTGGCGTGGTGGTGGTATTTCGGTACGACTACGGTTCTGAGGTCTTGGGTTCGATCCCCGGGTCGGGCAAAGTGATATTGGATTTTTCCATATCAGCCCGGAGTCTGGAATTTGTGCCCGATATGGCGATAGGCTCGCCCCCTATCACATCTGGGACGGAACTAAGCTCGGCGAAATGTGGGTGTTCTAGTTCACTAGTTCACCTCTGCCTACCCCTTCGGGGATACAGGCGTGAGCTTATGTCATGTTATGTTAAAAACTTAAAACCGACTTCCAAACTAAACACTGTACCGAACTGAACCTGAACCTTCCCGAGAACTACTTATCATGCCTGCTAGTTAGTACGGAACCCTCGGTAGGCAAGTCCGACTAGCACTTGTCCGGTTTTTATATTGGCATGGAGCTTATTTATAATTTATGGGCTTATTCCCAGGTCGCGAAAAGCGAACTTTCTATTTTAATTTGCCTGGGACTGGATCCCCCAGAGGGGGTTGACCTGAGGCAGGCAGCCGGTCGTAAAAACTTAGGCAGATCCTTTCTGCAACATGCTTGAAAAACTATGTTGCGCGGACCCCACAATAAGGTGGAATAAGATAGACAAATAAGACCAATAAGAAAGACTTCGATAAGCCTGCTTAGCTGTCATAGTAATAATTAATTACAAATGCTCGTTCAACGTTTCACATGTTAAAATCTTGGTAATTAAGTATGTAGACAGCGCTAAATAATTAGTGTGCAGTTGTTATATTGGCATAGAGCTTATTCGTGAGTCGTGAGTAGATAATGAAGTGAGCTGTGGGACAGATCTGTGAACGCGAACTAAAAGCGCATGATAGCCGTTCTATACTTATATTTTATGGTCTGTCCGCTGAGGAGACTAGGAGCATATTATCAATTGTTGATATATTATATTTTATGATTTTTCCTTTAACCTAGACCTATTTGACAGGGAAGAATAATTATTTAGAGTAGACTGTAGAGTACACTCATCTTCAGGTCAAGTACCGGTTAGGGTCATTTGCAATGCTAGATTATAAATGGAAATACCGGCTGACCTTTACTAGAATTGATATTTTACCGATATTTATATTTTGTGACATCCCACCATTTTACAATACGACGCAGTGGAAAGAACTGCCTTTAGCTATAATACATTAGAATAAAAGTAGTGTTCTTATCTCCTAATAAAAAAAAGCGTTTAGTTTGAATAGCTATTACATCGCACAGTATTTTAGATAAAACACTTCTTGCTAAAATGAAACTGGTTCGTTGTATTTTTTATATTATTTAATCAATAAAGTGTGTTGTTCATACGTTATGTGATAAAATATAAACAAACATTTGAAGTTGTGAATAAAAATAATTATTCAGGTATATTTGTGCTTAGGAATAATTTTATTTTCGAGGGATGTTCTCAACGGTGTGTATAAAAATACGATATTTTGATTTTTTTCATTTATGTACATCAATTACGCCATTATTTTGGGACCAATTTAAAAAAGGTTATATTTTATTTATTTAGACCGCCGTTTGGTCTTATATAATCTAATTAATTTACGAATTGATAAATGATTACGAAGTAAGAGTTTTAATTTGGAAAACCTTATACCCAGTTTGGCAACCATAAATTTGAAAAGTAAAGATAAGTGAGGAGTGCCCTCAACCGGCGGAAATGTATGAAAAGATGAATGAGTGTGGAAGAGGCAAAAGAGGTGTGTCAGGATCGTAGCTTGTGGCGTTCAATAGTCTCTGCCTAACCCCATGGGATACAGGCGTGAGTGTGTATGTATGTATGTATGTAGATTTGAAAAAATACTGATCAACCGGGTTCTGACTTGCTCTTCTTTTAATTAAAGTTGATACATCATAGCCTAGACATTATATAATTTTAGCTCAGTTCCGGAATAGCTGAATGCAAGCCATCCCGGAACTGAGCTTAAATTATAATAATGTTCAGGGCTGGTGAGGTCTATATTCATGTGTGAAACAGTGTGTTCGTTTCTTCTTCATATCCAAGATCAAAATTCGTAACTCTTAATATGCCTACCATCTAAATGTATTTAGTACAAATAGTCTCCGATCAAAATGCCTGTGACATACAGACGTACATGACGCAATTATAAAGGTTTTTGCCATCCGGCTTACTGAACCTTAAAAATTAAACTTTTATTGTAGACAAAGTACAGATACAGAAAACCTGTAACTATAAATAACATAAAAATAATTAATAGTTTATCCAAAAACAATTGAGATTTTTACGCTTTATTAGCAACGATAGCTCGGTTGGGAGTAGTAGGGACTGTTGTGATAAATGTCAGAGGCTGGTGTCCAACTTAATAATATGAGCATGCACTTCTGATTTATCTAAGTGTGTATTTGTCATAACATATTAATTATTAACGCTTGCTCTAACGGACAAAAAAAACATCGTGAAGAAACCTGCATGCCTCAGAATTTTTCCAGAAGTATTTCGAGGGTATGTGAAGTGTAAGTCTAAGGCCTATTATCCCCCTTTATTAATAGAGGAGGCTCGTGCCCAGCAGTGGGGCAGTAAAATTACGGGGCTCATATTATTACTATTATTTTGCGCTGTTCCTAACACGTGATGACCGTTGGTTTCAGTTGACGTTGTCTTGTTTGATAGTGGTGATCACGGCAGCTCCACACGTAAGACAGTATTATGAACCGGAATACTATTTCGAGGAAGATCCAAGGTACTCTCGAATGCATGTTAAAAACATTGTAACTGAAACATATACATATAATATAATTCCAAGGCTGGTCCCATATAAATTTGGTCAACATCCTTCACATTTAAGAGTCGGTTAAAAATGCATCGACTAAGACAGTGAAATTAGGAAAGGAAGAATTTATATAATTGTTGTAGGCACAGTCAGATACACATTAGTACAGAAATAAGCATTTTACTTAAATTATTATCTACTAGACCTCGTTCACGCTACATCCACATATGTAGTACATGTACTCTGTTTTAGTTGTAATGCAAAGATGATTCTCCATGCGGTGTCTAATTGACATTGTTGTTATTATAGATTTTTCAAATAAGATTTTTAAGTTTTTGTTAGTGTTTTAGTCGCCTCTTTGGTTTAAGTGGTAGCATATATGAGCTATAAACTGGCATTGGTCCCTGAGATTAGATGATGATTGACGTCAAGCAGGCAACTGGTAATAAAATCTAAGCCGAATCCTTTCTGTCACATGCTTGAAAAAGCGTGTTTCGCAGACCCCACATTGAGATGGAATAAGGGCAGGTGGAAAGAAAGAAACTAAAATATATGATTTATTTTATTGGACAGTTTCGATCCCTTCAACGGCATAATACAAGATCAAGATAAACCAACAAATGGAAACAACTATGACGAGATTTACACAGTTAGCGGTAGTTTCACATGGATTGGACCTGACGGAGTGGCGCACACGGTGTACTATGTGCCTGACGAGGAGGGCTACCTGCCAGACCTCGGACCTGGTATAAACCCCTTTGTTGAGGGTGTTATACGCGGATAAATAACTTTATCGTTAACGTTGATATCGTAAGATGTATTCACGATTATTATTCCAGAAATTCAACACATCTACACCCACAACAATTATGTCTGTTATGATTGCGTAATGCGGTATAATTGGGTACTTGACTAATTTTTTTAAATTAATTTTATATGAAATTTACGTCGTCTAAAATATAGAACAAAGGATTATTGAAATATTCTCAAAACTAAAAAAAGGTATAAGCCTTTGAAGTTTGGTGTAACCTTCAAATTGCGGGAAAGAGAGTATCAGTGTAATCACGTCACGCCATAACGGTACGTGCGTTGGAAAGGGATAGCAAGATATCTCCAATATGCCCCCACTCCAGAATTTAAAATATGAATTACTGGCTTATTTTTCAACCAATTTCGTTACAGTTTTTACAAAAGGGTTTCTGTTTTGTTTTATTTGCTATTACATATAAATATGCGTATAAAATCACACATAGTCAAGTACCCAATTGCGTGACAAATGTAACCTTACATAGTAATAGGTATACATTGCGGTTGTCTTACTTATTAGGTCGGAATTAACAAGTTTTAAATAGAATTATTTAAAAGTGGGCAAATATTTGCTTACATTTCTAGAATTACGATCGTGAATACATTTTAAAACTAAAATAAATAGTATCTACCAAAGACGCACTTTTTTTTCATCGCACATTTCCGTAGTGGGTATAATTTTTTTTACAAAATATGTTAAAAACCAGCCATGTGCATGCTGCATATATCCACGCACAGTGCAGGGTTAAATGTTACTGAAATATAATTTTATTAGTCATAACTTTAAGTACATCATCTATAACCTCATATTCATTACCTGTTTTACATAACTAACAATCTCATAAAATGGTATCAATTCAATAGAATAATAACTAACAACTTCATCTAAGTGATATTCAATAGAATTTGTACGAAACTTTGCTTTTTTACTTTGGTCGGCTATTACTCGTTAACATGTAAAGCCTGCGTAGCCGTGATAGATTTCCTTTTAAATTCGCTATATATGGGACTACTAACAACAATTTTAACTTTAAAGCTTAACATTTCACCAACGTATTTTTTGATCGAAAAATCATTTTCAGAAACCTTCTTTGAACAACTTCTCCTATTCTACACCATAAGATAATTGAGAAAAACATTATCCCCCATTTTACATGTAGATACCGTAAACAAAAATATTTTTCAAGATTTTATTTTACCACTTTATCGGTGTGATTATTAAATAAATCCATGCCAATTTAGAGGTTTTCAGTATTAATAGTCTCTGAACTAAACCACGAAAAAGTCTGATACGTAACTCTTAGCTACTGTGTGAAAATGTTTAAAAAAATTAAGGTAAAGAGAAAAAAAACAATATATGTACTTTCAACGTCGTTCTGTCGTTCAGTCGCTTCCTCGGTCTAGTGGCAGCATATATGGACTGTGGACCGGGAGGTCCTGGGTTCGATTCCCAGGTCGGGCAAAGTAAATTTTCTAATTTAATTTGCCCGGGACTGGATCCTTCAGAGAGGATAGACGTCACGAAGGCAACCGGTCCTAAAAACTTTTCAAGTGGTAGAGCCACGCTGTAGACAGTAACCTCTATAGCACAAATGGGTCGATTCGACCGGTTAGATACCACTGTCTCACAGAAAACCGACGTAAAGTGGCAGCTTGCTGTCGTGTTTCGTTCGGTGAGTGAGATTTCCGGTGGCCCATTTCCCCACTCCCTTTCCCAATCCCCTTCCCTCCCATTCCATTCCCTTCTTTTAGTTTGGCAACTCACCCATGATTCTTTTTGTGTCTTGGGTGTCTATGGGCGGTGGAGATCACTTACCATCAGGTGACCCATCTGCTCGTTTGCCAATCTCTGCTATAAAAAAAAAAACTAAGCCAAATCTATTCTGCAACATGCTTGAAAAAGTGTGTTGCGCCGACCCCATATTAAGGTGGGATAAGGGCAGGTAAAAAAAATGACGTACTTTCAACAAAATCTTATTGTGCGTAATCAGATATGTTCATATGCAACATGCACTTGGCCGGTTTTTAGGGTTCCGAAGCCAAATGGCAAAATGGAACCCTTATAGTTTCGCTATGTCCGGCCGTCTGTCACTCTGTCTAACCGCAGTTTATCTCAGAGACAATAAGTACTAGAGGGCAGTAATTTGGCATCGGTATACACATCTATCACACAAAAAAGTCGTAGAATAAAATATTGAAAAATATTTTTTTAGGGTACCTCCCTAGCATGTAAAGTGGGGTTGACATTTTTTTCTCGATTATCCTATGGTGTGGGGTATCGTTGGATATGTATTTAAAAAAAATGTGGTTTGGTGAAAACTATTTTTCGTTCCGAGGGTCTATTTGCGAAATATTGAGCTTTAAAGTGCTAATTTTTGGTAGAGTAGGCGTCCCCCCTTCTATTTTCTAAGCGGTTGGTTTTGGATACATACCAAAATCAACAGTAGTAGCACATATTATGAATTTTAAAAGAAACTATTACGGCTAAGCAGACTTTACAAATTAACGAGTAATAGATGACCAAAGTAAAAAAAACTTACAAATTCTTTGGAAATCACTAGATAAAGTTGTTAGTTAAGTAAAACAGGTAGTAAATATGAGTTTATGGTTCGTATACTTCAAATTATGTCTAATAAAATTATATTTGAGTTACAGTTACGCTTACTTCGGAACCCTTACTGTGCGTGGTCAGAATATGCATTGCCCAGTTTTTATTGTTATAATTCCCTGTATTGTATTCATTGTAATAACATAACATAACATAACATAAGCTCACGCCTGTATCCCCGAAGGGGTAGGCAGAGGCGTACTAGCAAACTAGAGCACCCACATTTCGCCGAGCTTAGTTCCATCCCAGATGTGATATGGGGCGAGCCTATCGCCATATCGGGCACAAATTCCAGACTCCGGGCTGATATGGAAAAATCCAATATCACTTTGCCCGACCCGGGGATCGAACCCGAGACCTCAGAACCGTAGTCGTACCGAAATACCACTAAGCCACGGAGGCAGTCATTGTAATAAACAACTGTAATTTTATTTCTGTGCATATTATTATGTTAAATAGATCCTTCTGTACGTGCTCAAGACGCATATCCTTATCCTTACTCCTTACTTTATTAAATAACTAGCTTTTGCCCGCGGCTCCGCACGCGTATTTTGTAGGGCCAACGGAAAAAAACTTTTGATTTGTCGATCCGCCTTGTCGTTTTAGTCTAAATATGGGGACGATCCAGATATCCACTTCGAAGTAAATCGGCCCAAAAACAAAGAAAAACAAAAAGGTGGCCACTTTTGATAGTTTAACAGCGATTCTATCGTTCGGAACCACGGCATGACTCAGATATCAATTTTGAAGTCAATCGGCCCAAAAACGAAGTAAAAAAAATGGCGGCCACTTTTTACAGGTTTGACAGCGGTTCTGTCATTCAGAACGACGGAGCGACTCAGATATCGATTTTGAAGTCAATCAGCCCAAAAACAAAGAAAAACAAAATGGCGGCCGCATTTGACAGGTTTGACAGCGGTTCTGTCATTCAGAACCACGGAGCGACTCAAATATCGATTTTGAAGTCAATCGGCCAAAATCAAAGAAAAACAAAATGGCGGCCACTTTTAACAGGTTTGACAGCGATTTTATCGTTCGGAAACACCACGCGACTCAGATATCGATTTTGGAGTTAATTTATTTTTATTTATTTAAGCTTTATATACAAAACTGTATAAAGGTGGACTTAATGCCAAAGGCATTATCTACCAGTCTACCTAAGGTGATGCAGAGACAAAACGATGTGGGTTTATATAAAATATAAATCTACTATTTAAAAATAAGTCGGGTTTTCCCTTCTGACACTATAACTCCAGAATGCACGAACCGATTTCCACGGTTTTGCATTCGTTGGAAAGGTCTCGGGCTCCGTGAGGTTTATAGCAAAGAAAATTCAGGAAAAATTTCAACAGAAAAGCGGGAAAATCTTTTTTCACATACAGCGCCATCTCTGATACATAGCATGTACTACAAACCAATATTTTAAGTAGATGGCGCCGGTGCGTGATACATTGTTTGACAGCTACTCATTGTTCTCTGCTCAGTTAATTTCATGTGACAAACCGGTATTGTGTTCACTATGAAATTGTGAAAAAAAAGTAAAAAAAAATAGTTATTCGTTTCCTAACATTTACCATCAAATCAATCACGTGTATTGTGCAAATTATATGTTTACATCGTTTAAAATATAGAACAGAAAGAAATATTGAAATATTGTCAAAAATAATAAGTAATAACTGACAGGCTGACTCATGGGGTGGCGGACGGGGTGACTGACGAGGTGACTGACGGGATGACAGATGGGGTGACAGACGGGTGACAGAAGAGTGACAGACGGGGTGACAGACTGGTGACAGACGGGGTGACGGAATGGGTGACCGACTGGGTGACAGACGGGTGACAGACGGGGTGACAGACGGGTGACAGACGGGGTGACAGACGGGGTGACAGACGGGGTGACAGACGGGTGACAGACGGGGTGACGGAATGGGTGACCGACTGGGTGACAGACGGGGTGACAGACGGGGTGACAGACAGGTGACAGACTGGTGACAGACGGGGTGACAGACGGGTGACAGAAGAGTGACAGACGGGGTGACAGACGGGGTGACAGACGGGTGACAGACTGGTGACAGACGGGGTGACGGAATGGGTGACCGACTGGGTGACAGACGGGGTGACAGACGGTGTGACTGACGGGGTGAGAGACGGAGGACTGACGGCCGAAGTAGATCATCCCATTACCTCCTTTAGAATTATTGGATTATAGGTGCCTACGACTCACTCTTTCAACCCTCTCTCTCATACGCAGACGAAGTTGCGCGTGTCAGCTAGTAGAGGTATATATATAAGACGGAACCTGACAATTAATACAACAATACATACTTCAGTATAATAACATACATAAATGTGTTATAAAATATAATATTTTATAAACTACATATAAATACAAATAAAATATATACATATATATACATAAATAAATAATACTATGAATCTGTTAAAATTGAGATTCTGACACACTATCAGTCAAGAGCCTTCGTACCTTGAATTTAAAACTGACCCTGCTGGTAGACGCCCTGACATCGAGTGGGAGCGCATTCCACAGAAGTATAGATTGCACTGTAAATGCAGAATGAATGAAATCGGAGCTGTGAGAGGGAGATTGGAGAAGAAGGCTGTTTGAAGAGCGAAGGTTTCTTACGTGGTTAGATCCTAAGTAGTGAAAGTTGCTTGTTAAGTAAGAAGGGGCATTAGAGGAAGAAAGAATAGAATAGAGAGTGGTGAGGGCACGCAGCATTCGGCGCTGGCGGATTGGTAACCAATTTAATTGGGAGCGGTAAGAGGATACATGGTCATACTTACGAAGATTGAAAATAAATCGAATGCAGTTATTAAGAAGACGGTCAAGTTTATTGAGCAGGTCTGCATTCAGGTCAAAATAGCACACGTCACCATAGTCGAGTTAATCGACCCAAAAACAAAAAAAACAAAATGGCCGCCGCATTTGACAGGTTTGACAGCGGTTCTGTCATTCAGAACCACGGAGCGACTCAGATATCGATTTCGAAGTCAATCGGCCCAGAAACAAAGAAAAACAAAATGGCGGCCACTTTTGACAGGTTTGACAGCGGTTCTGTCGTTCTGAACCACGGCGTGACTCAGATAACAATTTTGAAGTCAATCGGCCCAAAAACGAAGAAAATCAAAATGGCGGCCACTTTTGACAGGTTTGAGAGTAGTTCTGTTGTTTGGAACCACGGGGCGACTCAGAATCGATTTTGAAGTCAATCGGCCCAAAAAAAGAAAAAAAAAATGGCGGCCGCATTTGACAGGTTTGTCAGCATTTCTGTCATTCAGAACCACGGAGCGACTCAGTTATCGATTTTGAAGTCAATCGGCCCAAACACAAAATGGCGGCTACTTTTGACAGGTTTGACATCGGTTCTGTCATTCAGAACCACGGAGCGACTCAGATATCGATTTTGAAGTATCTCGGCTTAAAAACAAAGAAAATCAAAATGGCTGCCATTTTTACAGGTTTGACAATGGTTCTGTCGTTTGGATCCACGGGGCGACTTAGATATCGATTTTGAAGTCAATCGGCCTAAAAACAAAGAAAAACAAAATGGCGGCCACTTTTGACAGGTTTGACAGCAGTTTTGTCGTTCTGAACCACGGCGTGACTCAGATATCGATTTTGAAGTCAATCGGCCTAAAAACAAAGAAAAACAAAATGGCGGCCACTTTTGACAGGTTTGACAGCGGTTCTGTTATTCAGAACTACGGAGCGGCTCAGATATCGATTTTGAAGTCAATCGGCCTAAAAACAAAGAAAAACAAAATGGCGGCCACTTTTGACAGGTTTGACAGCGGTTCTATTATCCAGAACTACGGAGCGGCTCAGATATCGATTTTGAAGACAATCGGCCCAGAAACAAAGAAAAACAAATGGCGGCCACTTTTGACAGCGACTCTGTCGTTCTGAACCACGGCGTGACTCAGATATCGATTTTGAAGTCAATCGGCCCAAAAACAAAGCAAAACAAAATAGCAGCCACTTTTGACAGGTTTGACAGCGGTTCTGTCGTTCTGAACCACGGCGTGACTCAGATATCGATTTTGAAGTCAATCGGCCCAAAAACAAAGAAAAACAAAATGGCGGCCACTTTTGACAGGTTCGACAGCGGTTCTGTCGTTCTGAACCACGGCGTGACTCAGATATCGATTTTGAAGTCAATCGGCCCAAAAACGAAGAAAATCAAAATGGCGGCCACTTTTGACAGGTTTGAGAGTAGTTCTGTTGTTTGGAACCACGGGGCGACTCAGAATCGATTTTGAAGTCAATCGGCCCAAAAAAAGAAAAAAAAAATGGCGGCCGCATTTGACAGGTTTGTCAGCATTTCTGTCATTCAGAACCACGGAGCGACTCAGTTATCGATTTTGAAGTCAATCGGCCCAAACACAAAATGGCGGCTACTTTTGACAGGTTTGACATCGGTTCTGTCATTCAGAACCACGGAGCGACTCAGATATCGATTTTGAAGTATCTCGGCTTAAAAACAAAGAAAATCAAAATGGCTGCCATTTTTACAGGTTTGACAATGGTTCTGTCGTTTGGATCCACGGGGCGACTTAGATATCGATTTTGAAGTCAATCGGCCTAAAAACAAAGAAAAACAAAATGGCGGCCACTTTTGACAGGTTTGACAGCAGTTTTGTCGTTCTGAACCACGGCGTGACTCAGATATCGATTTTGAAGTCAATCGGCCTAAAAACAAAGAAAAACAAAATGGCGGCCACTTTTGACAGGTTTGACAGCGGTTCTGTTATTCAGAACTACGGAGCGGCTCAGATATCGATTTTGAAGTCAATCGGCCTAAAAACAAAGAAAAACAAAATGGCGGCCACTTTTGACAGGTTTGACAGCGGTTCTATTATCCAGAACTACGGAGCGGCTCAGATATCGATTTTGAAGACAATCGGCCCAGAAACAAAGAAAAACAAATGGCGGCCACTTTTGACAGCGACTCTGTCGTTCTGAACCACGGCGTGACTCAGATATCGATTTTGAAGTCAATCGGCCCAAAAACAAAGAAAAACAAAATAGCAGCCACTTTTGACAGGTTTGACAGCGGTTCTGTCGTTCTGAACCACGGCGTGACTCAGATATCGATTTTGAAGTCAATCGGCCTAAAAACAAAGAAAAACAAAATGGCGGCCACTTTTGACAGGTTTGACAGCGGTTCTGTTATTCAGAACTACGGAGCGGCTCAGATATCGATTTTGAAGTCAATCGGCCTAAAAACAAAGAAAAACAAAATGGCGGCCACTTTTGACAGGTTTGACAGCGGTTCTATTATCCAGAACTACGGAGCGGCTCAGATATCGATTTTGAAGACAATCGGCCCAGAAACAAAGAAAAACAAATGGCGGCCACTTTTGACAGCGACTCTGTCGTTCTGAACCACGGCGTGACTCAGATATCGATTTTGAAGTCAATCGGCCCAAAAACAAAGAAAAACAAAATAGCAGCCACTTTTGACAGGTTTGACAGCGGTTCTGTCGTTCTGAACCACGGCGTGACTCAGATATCGATTTTGAAGTCAATCGGCCCAAAAACAAAGAAAAACAAAATGGCGGCCACTTTTGACAGGTTCGACAGCGGTTCTGTCGTTCTGAACCACGGCGTGACTCAGATATCGATTTTGAAGTCAATCGGCCCAAAAACGAATAAAATCAAAATGGCGGCCACTTTTGACAGGTTTGAGAGTAGTTCTGTTGTTTGGAACCACGGGGCGACTCAGAATCGATTTTGAAGTCAATCGGCCCAAAAAAAGAAAAAAAAAATGGCGGCCGCATTTGACAGGTTTGTCAGCATTTCTGTCATTCAGAACCACGGAGCGACTCAGTTATCGATTTTGAAGTCAATCGGCCCAAACACAAAATGGCGGCTACTTTTGACAGGTTTGACATCGGTTCTGTCATTCAGAACCACGGAGCGACTCAGATATCGATTTTGAAGTATCTCGGCTTAAAAACAAAGAAAATCAAAATGGCTGCCATTTTTACAGGTTTGACAATGGTTCTGTCGTTTGGATCCACGGGGCGACTTAGATATCGATTTTGAAGTCAATCGGCCTAAAAACAAAGAAAAACAAAATGGCGGCCACTTTTGACAGGTTTGACAGCAGTTTTGTCGTTCTGAACCACGGCGTGACTCAGATATCGATTTTGAAGTCAATCGGCCTAAAAACAAAGAAAAACAAAATGGCGGCCACTTTTGACAGGTTTGACAGCGGTTCTGTTATTCAGAACTACGGAGCGGCTCAGATATCGATTTTGAAGTCAATCGGCCTAAAAACAAAGAAAAACAAAATGGCGGCCACTTTTGACAGGTTTGACAGCGGTTCTATTATCCAGAACTACGGAGCGGCTCAGATATCGATTTTGAAGACAATCGGCCCAGAAACAAAGAAAAACAAATGGCGGCCACTTTTGACAGCGACTCTGTCGTTCTGAACCACGGCGTGACTCAGATATCGATTTTGAAGTCAATCGGCCCAAAAACAAAGAAAAACAAAATAGCGGCCACTTTTGACAGGTTTGACAGCGGTTCTGTCGTTCTGAACCACGGCGTGACTCAGATATCGATTTTGAAGTCAATCGGCCCAAAAACAAAGAAAAACAAAATGGCGGCCACTTTTGACAGGTTCGACAGCGGTTCTGTCGTTCTGAACCACGGCGTGACTCAGATATCGATTTTGAAGTCAATCGGCCCAAAAACAAAGAAAAACATAATGGCGGCCGCATTTGACAGGTTTGACAGCAGT
This sequence comes from Clanis bilineata, assembly GCA_036417725.1. NCBI lineage: Eukaryota > Metazoa > Arthropoda > Insecta > Lepidoptera > Sphingidae > Clanis > Clanis bilineata. The sequence continues at coordinate 9,706,424 of CM071158.1, forward strand.
TCTCTCGTTTCGAACCACGGGGTGACTCAGATATCGATTTTGAACTCAATCGGCCCAAAAACAAAGAAAAACAAAATGGCGGCCACTTTTGACAGGTTTGACAGCGGTTCTGTCGTTCGGAACCACGGGGTGACTCAGATATCGATTTTGAAGTCAATCGGCCCAAAAACAAAGAAACAAATTTTCAACCCCTATTTCATCCCTTTGTAGGATAAAAATATATCACACCCCATTTCTGTCCATAGCGCTACTATCTATTTAACTATCCTCATACCAACTTTCTTAAAAATCCGTTCAGCGGTTTCTGGATTCCCATAAAAACTTTCATTCCCTATTTCATCCCATTAGGGGTTGATTTCAAAAAGTAGCCCATTTGTGTCTTTAAACTCAAAGGTATCTACTATCCCATAACAAATTTCATCAAAATCCATTAAGTGGTTCCAAAATTCCCATACAAACTTTCTGTGGCGTCTGTCTGTGGCGTTTTCACGTCTAAACCGTTGAACCGATTTTGATGAAATTTGGTATGTTGGTACCATTATCCTCAAGGACGGACATAGGGTACTTTATTTTTTTTTAAATCAACCCCTAAAGGGATGAAATAGGGGATGAAAGTTTGTATGGGAAGTTTGGAACCGCTTAATGGATTTTTAATTAAATTTGGTATGAGGATACTTTTGACCCTAAGTACACAAATGGGGTACTTCATTTTTTTTATCAATCCCTAAAGGGATAAAATAAGGGTTGAAAGTTTGTATGGGGATTCTAGGTCCACTTAATGGATTTTTATGAAATTTGTTATAGGATAGTGGATACCTTTGAGTTTAAAGACACAAATGTGCTACTTTTTTAAAATCAATCTCTAATGGGATGAAATAGGGGATGAAAGTTTTTATGGGAATCCAGAAATCGCTGAATGGATTTTTAAGAAAGTTGGTATAAGGATAGTTTTACCCCTAAGGACAGAAATGGGGTGCGATATATTTTTATCCTACAAAGGGATGAAATAGGACTTGAAATTTTTTTCTTTGTTTTTGGGCCGATTTACTTCAAAATCGATATCTGAGTCGCCCCGTGGTTCTGAACGACAGAACCGCTGTCAAACCTGTTAAAAGTGGCAGCCATGTTTTTCTTTGTTTTTGAGCCGATTAACTTCAAAATCGATATCTGGGTCGCTCCGTGGTTCCGAACGACAGAACCGCTGTCAAACCTGACAAAAGTGGCCGCCATTTGGTTTTTCTTTGTTTTTGGGCCGATTGACTTTCAAATCGATATCTGAGTTGGCCCGTGGTTCCGGACGACAGAACCGCTGTCAGACCTGGCAAAAGTGGCCGCCATTTTGTCGCCCATATTTAGATAAAACGACAGGGCGGATCGACAAATCAAAAGTTTTTTCCGTTTGCCCCACAAAATACGCGTACGGAGCCGCGGGCAAAAGCTATTTCCGAATAAGAAGAAAATTATATATTTTTTATGTATTTATAAATCTTAAGAATCGCCGTTTCTGTCAATCTAGCCCATGAACTATAAAGTCAATTGCACTCTCCGTCGATTAAAATTAAAGTTCTTCCAACAAGAAATGTAAAGATTTTGAGAGTTTTAAAAAGAAACCATACGATCTTTGAAAAACGTGAACCATTGCTTGTTGTAAAGTAATATTTGACCATTGAATGTCTTTACTTATTACTATAATTTTAGCTTTAACAGACGGATATTGCAACTGCACCTAGTTACATAGTATATTTATGACGATTTACCCCTACTCAGCAAGCGCTAATATTAATTGTACCGGTTGCCAAAGATCACTCTGGCTTCTCACAAACGCAACGTGACGCGTGCGGCTTCGTAGTACTGAATCCACACAAAGCATTTATATATTACATAAAATATATATTATTTTAACGAGTTGTTTCGAGTGACGCCTCCTTAATTAAATAAGAGATTCGCAGCTTTTTAATACAGAATGTTTTTAATACAGCTATTCGGTTGATTTTATTTTTTAATTCAACAGACACGTCTATTATATTATATTCTAATTTAACGATTCATAATTACTTTTTTTTTAGATAATATCTTTTATAATGTCATGTTACAAAAAGGTTAGTCCGCGAATATGTGCTTTAATTATTATTCTATTGTGCACAGAATTATTGAGTTTTAAGATATCAAAAGATAAACTTAAAGAATTGTCAGGTGCTGTAAATAATAAAATAATCAATGAGTTTAATTCAGAAGACATCGTTAACGGCGTTTACACCTTCAGGTAATAATATTTTATCATCTTTGTGTGGCCTAATATAAATATACAATTAAAGTGTATTTTTAAAAATAAAAGTCTATTGTATTATATATATTTTTAGATATGTTGTGCCAAACACTATACACAGAGAAGAAATTGCCGATTTAGACGACGAGGGAAATCCAATTGTGGATGGTATTTATTCGAACGTTCATCCCAATGGAGAGACACGCTTGGTTGGATATCATGCGGATAAAGATGGATACACCACATATAATGTAGATGTAAGTAACAGTAACAGTCATTCAGTGCGATTTAGTATACTTATATTATTAGTATCACACTTATATTATAAAGGCGAATGTTTGTGAGTTAGTACGTGTGTTTGTATATTTGTTACTCTTTCACGCACAACCTACTGGATGGATTTTGATGAGACTTCACAGTTATATAGAGGTATATCAGAATAACACATCGGCTACTTTTTATATTTTTAAGTGGTAGAGCAACGCTGTAGACGGTTACGTCTACAGCACGAATGGGCCGGCTAGACTTGTTTGATACCACTGTCTCACAGAAAACCGACATAAAGTGGCAGCTTGCTGTCGCGTTTCGTTCAGTGAGTGAGATTTCCGGTGGCCCATTTCCCTGCCTCCTATTCCATTTTCTCCTTTTAGATTGGCAACGCACTCATGATTCTTTTTGTGTCTTGGGTATCTATGAGCGGTGGAGATCACTTACCATCAGGTGACTCATCTGCGCGTTTGTCAGTGTCTGCTATAAAAAAAATACACGCGAAAGGAGTCGCGAGCAACATATAGTTCTCATAATACTTACATGACAATACGACTAACGACGAACAAATCTATAGACTATAATTGACAATTTTTTTTATTGATTTTATATAAAATTTACGTCGTCTAAAATATAGAATAGAAAGAAATATTGAAATATGCTCAAAAATAGATAAGTTGTAAGTAGTGTTGCCAGATGTCCCGATTTGCGCGGGACGTCCCGATTTTCAGGGGTCTGGTGACCCGTCCCGATTTACCCTTAATCGGGACGCCGAATGTCCCGATTTCTGACTATCCTTCTTAGCATGTACTTTAGTAGAAAATTTTAATAGCTCGTACTCGCTTACCGATAAGGCAGTAAATATTACGGTGGTGTGTTAAACCATTTTTCGATTTAGGTGTCCGTTTTCATAATATTAAGCTAAGTGCTAATTATTTTTTTTACAATAAATAAATAAAATAAAAAACTTTATTGGTCACAACAAACAAGGTCTAGGTACATTTAAATAATAACTTATGTTATAACGCTATCAATTTAGAAACAATTAGGCAGATAATGTCACAATAGCAAGGATGGGTCTTAGCTAAGGGGTTGTGATTTGCAATAAAGGAAATGGTATATGGAAGCTGTAATATCTCCAATATGCCACCACTGCAGAATTTAAAATATGAATTACTGCCTCATTTTTCAACCATTTTCGATACAGTTTTTACAAAAGGGTTTCTTTTCTGTTTTATTAGCGAAATTAAGTGATTACCTATAAATATGCATATAAAATCAAACATAGTCAAGTACCCAGTTATGTTCCAGCTCTTGGCATTTGATTAGAATTTTAAAAGCGCCACGCTGCCAAATTTGTACAACATTATAAGCTGCTCAGACTGACATTCATTAATGTTAAACATAGATACTTAATCGAACATAATTTGTAAGTAGATTTGTCTTAATATTTTTGCAGATAACAAAAGATGATGCATCAAGATGTCTCAACAACCCAGATGTAATTGCGTCGTGTCTTGGGTAAAATGAAAATTAAAAGTAAAAAGAACTAAACATGGAGAAGACATGATAGAAGAAAATTAAGAATATGAACCACTGCTTCTATTAATTTACATTCACATAATCATATAAATGTATATTCAAATTATACTACCTCATTAATTGATATCCTGCACATTTTTTGTTTTGGTATATCCTATCAATCTATCTATAGAATAAAAACTATAAAGAAATGATTGACCCTTGCTGTAGTACCAGTTTCAAGTGTTCCTCGGTTTGCGTAATTTATGTTATGCGGTCATCGGCTTTGGTCCTTGACGTCGCATTGTGCTAAGGAATGACATAAATACAGAACATACATTCTTGGAGAACTAGATATAAGTGTGAACACTCGGATAGAAGTCGCAGTCCAGTCGGGGCCACTCCTGTGAGGAACGCTGAAGCTATGGTAAGACAACTTTAACCGGTTTACTTACTATCGCTTACATTTGACGTGTGACGGCCTATTCACATGACGTTTTTCTACGCGCGTTTGTACCGCGACTACTAAAAACATCCACAGATTTTTGGGTATGACACCTAAACAACGTGATCTCAAATGATACCAAATGTTATTGTGGATAAATGTTAGTTAAAGAACGCGGGTTCCAACTCTATCACGTAAAATGAGCACGAGTTTCCCTGTGCATGACTTTTCTGCACCTTCTCCAGCACTGAAACATTACACAAAACATGGTGTCGCTACACATTTTTGTATATGATCCATTGTTCTATGAGAAACAACGGAACTCATTGTTTTATGTAGGTGATTTTGTGTATTGTTCGAGGGAAAACATGTGCAGGAGAGGCGTCTTTAGTTGCACGTGACTTGGAGTCGTGATGTGCGTCGATTTAATGCGCGTATAAAAACGTCCTGTATAATGTCCTGTCTGTCCTGCATAATCACAGAATTATGATCGCAGATTACGGAAACGAAAAAATATACTAGTTTGACGTAACCTTCTTTTGTGCAGATTTACGGTGATCTATCATCAACGATTATTTTAGTTTTCATTATAATAATCGCGTTACCGGCGAGGAGCTGTATTGAAGAAATAAAAAAGCTTATTATAAACAACAATGGATACGGCAAATATAGTTTCGAGTAAGCATAATTATTAATATCGCCACACATAGTTAGCTCTTTAATTATTCTATATTAGTTTAACTAAAATCATGTCAATAACTTTCAAAATCTGAATTAGATTAACAAAATTGGATCCTTGATGGGGTTGAAGTCAGGCAGTGAGCAGATGGTAAAAACGATGACGAATTATGTATTTCATCAACATGCCTAAAATGTGTGTTGCGCGGACTCCACAGGGAGTGGCATAAAGGCTGGTGGAAAGAAAGATTGCTCGGTAGAACGAGAAGCCGTATAAATTGTGAATTTTATTTTAGATATGAAACGTCTGACGGAACTTATAGAAGAGAAGACGGTGGAGTGGTCCCTGGTCACGGAGGAGACTTTCTGAAAGTCCGCGGCGAGTATGGATATATAGACCCGGGAGGGAGAATGTACTCATTAAGGTACGTGGCCGATGTGAACGGCTTTCAACCAGCAAGAAGTGATTACTCTATTAGATTCAACGATAGACGAATTATTTAATGCTATATAGTCGATTGTGTACGGAAATAATATTATTATAAGATTACACTTGTTACTGTTTTTCATTTATTAATTTCTTTGTTGTTGTTGCCTCCTTGGTCTATTGGCAGCATGTATGGACTGTGGACCAGAAAGTCCTGGGTTCGATTCCCAGGTCGGGCAAAGCAAATTTTCTAATTTAATTTGCCCGGAACTGTATGCCTCATAGGGGGTTGACGTCAGGCAGGCGGCCGGTCGTAAAAGTAAGCCAAATCCTATCTGCAACATTCTTGAAAATGTGTTGCGCCGACCCCACATTAAGGTGGGATAAGGGCAGGTAGAAAGAAAGAAAGTTGTTACTGTGTCAGTGCCGATGCAATTCAAGTAAAAGACAATAGAGACCTCTACCCTCTACCTTTACCATCGTTCATGTAAGAAATACATATATTGACTGGAGGCGACTTGCGGCGCTTAGATAAATCTCGATTTAAATATACGAATGAGATGTAAGTTAAATCGAGTTTAGGACGAATTCTATATTAGTAATAGTCCTGCACGTCGCTTTTAGGGCCACTTGCAGCTTCGCGATAAATCTCTGATCTTACCCTAAATCTTGATTTAAAGATAGGAGTGAGCTGTAGGATAAATCGAGGTAAGGTGTAACTTCGAGATAAGGTTAGTAATAACTCTGCAAGCCACCCTTAGTGCTTACTTTTTAAAGTAGGTTTTTGATATTACGATATTAAAGAAGGTTTAAAGTAGGTTGGTTGGGTTTTTATGAAATTTCAAGTATATTTAAGGGACTTTTAAAAATTAAAACACAATTTTAACAATACCATCCGTCGAATAGGAATAAATAAAATGATGTTGCTCAATAAAGTAGCAAGCTGGTGTGTCAATCAGATGGCCATATATGACCACGACCGGAGAACAAGTTCAAGTGTAAAAAATATTTTTAAACAAACCTGTAGTAAAGCAGCTCATCCAGATGAAATTGTAACCAGTTAGAACGCTAATTGGCTCAAGTTAAGTGACAACTGACACGTTTCCACGGTTTTATAGAAAGAATTGTTGATAGTAAAGTGAAATATGCCAGTATCTTTATCAGCCAAATATTAATTTCGTTTCGTGTAAATAAACCAATAACTTACAAAAAAAATTTGATACCAAAAGTCGTTACTTAAAAACCGACTTAATCCGATCTTGACCAAATTTATATGCGACCATCCCATAGGAAATTGAAGTGGGTTCAAAATACAATTAGTAAAGATACACATTACAATATTATGAACAGTAAAGGCTAGCAGCCAATTGCTACTAACTATCACGATATAGGGCGAGCCTATCACCATATCAGGCACAAATTCCAGACTGCGAGCTTATACTGAAAATTCCAATTTAACTTTGGCCGACCTGGGGATCCAACCCGAGACCTCTGGACATTAATTGAACCGCGCACGCAGCACCACCTCGCCACCGAGGCAGTCTAACTAAAGAGTTTATATTATTCTTATAATCATTACCATTTAACGACGACATTTTCTCATGGCTTCACCCAGTGAGAGTTGATTCCTACAACACGTGCTACCCATCCAGGCCTCGGTCAACCCACGCTCAATTTTATTCAAAACGGTTCAGCCGTTAAGGGCCTATACTACCTCAAATGGCTTATTTTGAACCCGGATAAAATCAACAATACTGCAGCTTTTACTTTGTAATAAATATATGATAAAGTTGAGGGCTTATGTGAGTGAACATGTGTGGCGAAAACACGATTCCTTAAAATTTTCTCGATAGAAAAAAATTGCAAAGTTACCTCCAAACCGAATTAATATCCCGGATTACTCATTACATACTTCAAATAAGATCGTGAAATTTTGTATAGTAACTTAGTTAAATAATACGCATAGGTTATGTATTTTGGATTTTGAAAATAATTTGTCTTTTTATTGTAAGATCCAATTATCTAAATTTCCGCGTTTTGCGCACCGTTTTAGTCAAGACCGCCCTGCCGCCCGGCCCGCACACATTCCCGCTCCGGCTGTCAGACGGGGAGGTTGTGTCGCTTGCTGTCAGCAATATAAATAAATATAATTTATTTATCTGGGATACTTCATCAATTAAACAACGTATTGTAGGTGATTATAATGATGATAACGAGAATATTCTAATAAATAAGTCAGTATTTTCTAGGTTTCCATTTACCTGAATATTTAGTAGATTAGAAATCCAGTCGCGTGTCAGCGGCGTAAGTATAGCAAATGTCACGAGCCCTCTACTATTACACACGGTTAGTTAGAACATAAATTATTATGTACGAAGCTGAAAGGATACTGTATTCGTAATAATAAACAACTTTTATTCTTGCAATTTTTTCAATATACTTAATACTTTCACAGATATTGCCAAACAAAGTTTTATTTTTAAATCCTACCTAAAATTATTAGGTATATGTATATTAAAAATTTAAATATAAAGTATTTATATAGCAGTAACACGATTGCTCGTGGGTCAGGGTAAGTCATCTCCACCGCCCATAGATAGAGACACCCATGACAAAAAATATCATGGGTATATTGCTAACCTAAAAGGAGGGGAAAAGGGATTTATAAAGAGATTGGAATTGAACCACCGGAAATATAACTCACCGTACGATATGCAACAGCGTGCTGCCATTTTATATCGGTTTTCTGTGGGACAGTGGTATCCAACAGGTCGAGCCGGCCCATTCCTGTTGTAGACGTAACTGTCAACAACTTGGGTCTTCCATTAAAAAAATATAGTGTAATTTAAGCTTTTTACATAATGATTGACGCTGACCTACCGACACTCAATCGTCCCCTATATATATATATATATACATATATATATATTTTGCACATAATGTACGTTCGGAGCAACCTTAAATAGTTGATATTAGCGGTTTAATACTTTTGTCGACAAACGCGCGATTTGACGTCACGCCGTATACTTACTGAAGTTTATATACATCTAGGTTGGCCCGTGCATATTACCGCATAATTATATTTTTGCGACGAAATTTAAGTTATGTTGGTGCCACACGGTGTATTCCTGTTAACTTTGATTTCGTATAATATACAAAGTTTGTCGTAATATTTGTAAGAAACTGAAAGGATACTACAGAACTCATAATAATGAACAAGAATATATCAGTAAAAATTACAATATACCTAATACTTTCATAGATATTGTCATTCGTGAACGATTAGATAGATAACTCTTTAACACCATAGTAAGGATTAAGTAAACAGTACAGACAGAACTTTTAATACCATAGGCGTTGTGCCTATTGCATTGTACATATTTTTTAATGTTAATAATTGATCCGTGGCGATCGAACTTACTCATGTGATGTAATCTATTAAATGTAGTGGCTTTAAAAAAAAAAACACAAAGAAATGTATTTACAAGGCTAGTACAACGTTTAATGTATCTGTGTGCGATCTAATACCTTAAGCTTATGCAATTATGCAATAAGAATGTTGATAGAATTAATATTATGTATTCTACAATTTTCAGTTGTGAGTGTGTGTGTGTGCGTGTGTGTGTGTGTGATTTGTGTGTGTGTGTGATGTGTGTGTGTGTGTGTATGGGTTTGTTTGTGTGCTTGCGGGTGTTCGTGTATATATGTGTGTGCAAGCATGTTTAAGTGTGTGAGGCGTTGTGCGTGTGTGTGTGTGTGTGTGTGTGTGTGTGTATGTGCGTGTGTGTGTGTGTGTGTGTGTGTGTGTGTGTGTGTGTATGTGCGTGAGTGTGCGTGTGCGTGTATATGTGTATACGAGTATATGTGTGTGTGAGATCTGTGTGTGGGTGTGCTTAGGAGTTTTCACGTACTTTTGTCAAATTTTCTTACCTGCTTTCATTACATGTGTCTTGTTTAATATTATGTACCGTGGATAATGGTGTTGGTTACATAGTTACTATATTATAGTTTAATTTTACGTTTATACTAAGCAACGACTGCCCTTATGTAATTGTTTGTTATCCTCAAAAAAAAAAAAAAAAAAAAAAAAATAAAAAAAAACTTTAAATTATAAAATGTTACAATAGGCTGTCTTATCGCTTGAAGCGATCTCTTCCAGATAACCTTCTGAAGGGGTTAAAGGATCAGCAGATAAGCGGAGGTGTAAAGTAAAGGTTTTTATGGTCTAGGCATGCCGACATATCGGATAAATGGGCCGGAATACTTTTTGCATTACATAAACATAAAACATAAACATAACATAAGCTCACGCGTGTATCCCCGAAGGGGTAGATAGAGGCGCACTAGTAAACTAATACGCCCGCATTTCGTCGAGCTTAGTTACGTCCCAGATATGATAGGGGGCGAGCCTTTCGCCATATCGGGCACAAATTCCAGACTCCGGGCTGATATGGAAAAATCCAATATCATTTTGTTCGACCCGGGGATCGAACCCGAGACCTCAGGACGGCAGTCGTACCCAAACACAACCATGCCACCGAGGCAGTCGGGGCAGTTTTCGCATTAATATGAACGATATTAAAATTCTTAGATACGTCCGAAAACTGACTCTCAAGGTTATCACGAAGCGAAGAAACACTATGGCAACTCTCATCACTGATATTGCCAGATTCAGATAATGCAGAGGCATAGTGTTCGTCGTCATTACTAGTGTTATTAACCATTAAACTCAACATAATTTTTATAAGTACGAAATCTTAAGAAACAAAAATCTTTAATAATATGTGACATAATACTAAAACAGCACAAAGAAGTAATTAACTCGCTCGCTTACCCCTTACTTTTAAAACGACGCGTCTTTAGAACGCAACAGGTCCAGTGCAATACATCATTTGCCCAGCATATGGAGATATACATGAGGCCATATATATATATATATGGCCTCATGTATATCTCCATATATATATATATATATATATGGCATCATCACACATAACACGCACACACACATACACACACGCGCACATACACACACACACATAACACGCACACACACTTTAACCTCTTTTGTATGTAGGTAATGACTAATTGAACAATATTTGAGAACTCTAGAAGCACACTCTTGAAGACCCCCATGAGACAGGTTTATTCCTAGTGTGGAGGTTAACAGTTAATGTTTTATGGATAGTCACTTGTTTTCTCAGTTTGTTTTAATTGGCTTATTATAGTTGTTAATTACTGTAATAGCTGTAAGTTCGCTTTTGTAATTTTCATTTGAGAACTAATAAATTTTATATTTATATTTATTTATTATATTTATAATGAATAAAAACAAATAAAATATGAAAATATAAAACAAAATTAAAATTGTAATAATAAATATAATATTCAAATACTTGTATTGTAGGCTATATTTTAAATAAGTGTTGCATTTGTTCCGGTAGGTGGACGGTCGTGAACGGCCCAAAAAGCGTTCTGGAGATATCTTCCTAGATATGAGAGCCAACCCTCACTATGGAGGACGTTCAGCACCGTGTGAAGTGGAAGCGTTTAAGTAGGAAGACGGCCCTTGGCAGAAGGCCGGGATAAAGCCAGACAGAAAAATGTTTCGCGGGGCGTGCTACCAACATCTAAGCTACCAAGATTGTTTTATTTCAATAATTAGTTTAATCTGTAATCATTATTTAAGTGGCTATTAATGTGGTAACTTCATGATTTTGTTACTAAATCGATGATTATCTAGTGACAATGTGCTGTATAAGTCCTAGATAATAATAATTAAAAGACGCATAGTAACTATATCTTAGTTAAAATTACAGTGTGGGGGCGCGCGCATTGCGTAAGCGGCACGTATTTTGCCGATATGTAATCGTGGGATAGATAGTTTACTTTTTATATGAAATAAAAAATGTCCTACTATTAAGATGAGGTACGCTCGTGGCCTCCTTGGTCTAGTGGCAGCATATATGGGCTGTGGACCGGGAGGTCGTGGGTTCGATTCCCAGGTCGGGTAAAGCGAATTTTCTAATTTAATTTGCTCGGGACTGGATCCTCCGGAGGGGGTTGACGTCAGGCAGGTAGCTGGTTAAACTAAAATCTTAGCCAAATCCTTTCTGCAATATGCTTGAAATAGGGTGTTGCACCGACCACTCATGAAAGTGGGTTATGGGCAGGTAGAAAGAAAGATTAAAATGACGTACGCTATCTACGGTAGAAATATTTAATAATGATACATTATGTATCTACCATCACGCTATCTGGCAAGCGCTACACATATGTAACGTAGATGCAGTCATCACTAGAACTGTGGAAAACATTTACCAAAATAGTACGAGCAGAGTCAAACTTGAAACTCGAGGAGACGAGTTCAGAATCGGCCGAGGTGTCAGACAGGGAGACCCGTTATCTCCAAAGCTGTTTGTTGCGGTCCTGCAGTGCATTTTCTCTAAGCTAAAATGGGACTCTGAAGGCATCTCTATAGACACCACTCGTCTCAGCCACTTAAGATTTGCTGACGACGTCGTAGTATTCGCTGAATGTCATCAGAAGCTAGAATATATGATATCTCAACTAAATATAGAAAGCAAGAACGTAGGACTTCACATGAACTTGAGCAAAACAAAAATAATGACAAACAGCAAAAAAGAAAAAGTCATGCTGGACGACGTCGAACTAGAGTACGTAGAACACTATATATACTTGGGAAAGCAAGTATCTTTCCTTAAAACAAACAACGAAGACGAGGTCAATAGGAGAATCGCAAGTAGCTGGAACAAATACTGGGCGCACAAGGAAATTTTAAAAGGTAACTACGATCTAGACACGAAGAAGACTGTCATGGATACCTGTATCCTACCCTGCTTGACCTACGGCTCCCAGACGTGGACCTTTACAAACAAGATTAAAAACAAAATAACAGCTTGTCAGCGGGCAATGGAAAGAAGCATATTGGGCCTAAGAAAAATTAACAAAGTAAGAAGTCAAGAAATAAGAAAAAAGACAAAACTCACAGATGCGCTCAATCAAGCACTAAAACTAAAATGGCACTGGGCCGGCCATGTGGCGAGATACACCGACAAGAGATGGACCTTTAAGAGTACCAAATGGACCGGTCCACAAGGAAAGAGAAAGGTGGGAAGACCACAAAAACGATGGACGGACGACATAATAGCGGTGGCAGGAAGAAACTGGATCAAAATAGCTCAAGATAGGGAAAAATGGAAGAAACTGGAGGAGGCCTATACCCTGCAAAGGGGTTCCTATAAATAATAGTACAGTGTATATATGTATGGGTATGTGCATGTACGTGTGCGTGTATGTATATATGTATATGCATGTGTGTGTATGTGTGTACATATATATATATATATGTATATATATATGTTTATATGTGTATGTATATGTATGTATGTATGTGTGTATGTATGTATGTATGTATGTATGTATGTGTGTGTATATATGTATATGTATGTGTGTGTGTATGTATATATATGGTACGGTAATAATATGTATATGTCCACACTTATATTTTTAAAAAATACTTACATTATATTAAATCGCTTACTAACATCTAAGGTTAAGAACGCATAATTTGTATTTTTTTTTGCTTTAATAAGATTTTTATAGGAAATAAATAAAGGCTATCATAATCATAAACATTATGTTGGCCAAGGCTCTCTACACACTTTCCGACTAACACTGTATATTTTTTTTTCACCTGCCTTTATTCCATCTTTAAATTTATTGTTCCGTTGTATAAGGATAAGGAGTCACGGTAAGACTATCAGAGTAGGTTCTTAGTGTTGTCGGCAAATTATATGCGAAAGTTCTGATTGAAATGGATAATGTATGAGACGAATAATAAGTTATAGAATGTACAAGCGGGATTTCGAAAGAGTATGGGATGTGCGGATTAGATCTTCTCCCTACGAAGCTTTCCGGAAAAATTCTCAGCTTATGAACAAAAAGTCTTTTGCGCCTTTGTAGACTTGGAGAACGCCTAGGACGAATTACAGACAATGGTAATAATTATGGATGATGCATTTAAAAGGAAAGGAGAAAATTAATGTAAGTAAGACGAAAAGTATGTTTTTTAAAAGAAATGAAAGTATAACAGAGTGCAAAATTATGATAGATAACGAGAGAGTAGAACAAGTGAAAGACTTTGTATATCTGGGTTGTATATTTATAAGTGATGGGAAGCATGATAGCGACATTAAAAGACAAGTATGTGCAGGTAATCGAGTTAATGGAGCGCTGAACACCTTTATGAGTAGCTGAAAGGTCTCTAAAAAGATACGATTGGCCGTTCATAAAGAAGTGTTAGTGCCCACACTTATAAATGAGAGTGAAAGTTGGGTGTGATAGAACAGGCATGAAAGTAAGATCAGTGGGCTTACTGGTGGACTCTTATCTCATTCCTATACATTTATTCTATTAGTACGCTATATATAGCGTACTCTTATCTTATTCCCATATATTTACTATTCTATTCGACTAGCGCATAAGCTACTTGGCTAAGCATGTGTCGCGTGATAGAGTGTGGAATAAAGTGGTGTTGGATCTCTGTCGAGTGAAATAAGATGTAGTGATAAGAAATAGAAAGGGATTTTGAGATGGTTCAGACATATTGAGAGGATAGATGATAGGAGATTGTCGAAACAGTGACGAGTGTGCATGGAAAAGTCGGTATAGGGCGACCGCATCGCACTTATATTGAGCAAATTGATGATATATTGACTAAAGAACAGATAAAAAACTGAACCGACTCTAATGAGATCATGATAGTAGATGAAGCGAAAGTAGTATGTCAGAATCGGGCGAAGTGTAAATCTATAGTCTCTACCTACCCCTATGGGATACAGGCGTGATATTATGTAGGCGTACGTTTATTCCACCTCAGTATGGAGTCGACGCAACACATTGTTAAAACATGTTGCAGAGGTGTTTGGCCTTAGTTTTTACAATGGGCTACCTGTGTAATGACCCACCCATAAAGTCAAAAACGCCTGCCCGATCTGGAAATAGATTCCAGGACCTCATAGTTCACACCCGATATACGCTACCAATAGTGAATAGATCAATGAGGCGAGTTATAAATACTTCAGGAGCCATGTATTAATTAATTGCTATGAGTTTTGGAAAAAAAGGACGTGATGGAGACTATAATTGGAAAGGTCCGACCGGTCACTCTATTAGGATTTCCGATTGGTGTGCGCAGTCTTCAACATAGATGGATGTTAAATTCTTCAGAGTCGGAACTCTTACATGAAAAATTGAGGAAACTCCTGAGAACGAGGGTTAACTCAGCCGCGGACGTCTTAAGAACCACCACGGGAATACGATCAGCCATGCTCGACTTTCGAATGTCCAAGATTCAGGCTTCGCCTGACCGCATATAGGTTGATATGGATTCATGTAGTACTCCACACACGCTGCGCCGGTGCAACGTCCAGTAGCGTGGCTCCACCATTGTACAAAATTTGAGGCAAAGGGTTCAACTCAAAGATGAGTGTTATTTTACTGTGGTTATCAAGTTTACGCAGTGACTGCAGATTAAGCTAGTAGAAGCTGCTTTACATTGCGATGACAAGTCACCAAAAGCTCGATTTCCGAGATAGCTTTTCTGTCGCCCTTCAATTTTGCATAGGTATTTTCCCTTGGCCCTCCTGTTGGATTCGAAAGCTGTACGTAACTTTTCTTTCCCTTCCTTAGATATAGGGCTCCAAGCCTTAAAGGTGACATTTCACGCCAATTATGCGGGCTGTTTGAGACGTGCAGTGACGGCGCCGACATTGTTATACTAGCTGTGATATACCCTGGAATTCTGGTATTGGCAGTGAATCATTTAATTCCCAATATCCACATCCTTGACTTAGTCCGTAGAGGTGTGAGGATCATCGGGTAAGAAATAAGAGTTTTCTCCATAGAAAGAACGCAAAGAACTGACGAATACACCTAAATTATTTTGGTTAAGTACACGGATTATTTATAAAATCTTTGAATGGCAATATCTATGAAACATCAGGTATATTGACAATTTTGCAAATATAAAAGTTGTTTATTATTACGAATCCTGTAGTCTCCTTTCAGTTTTCTACATACATTGGGACTAACTCTATATACTACCGCTAAACATCAAACACTGGAGGAGCCGCTTAAACCTATCTGACAAGAAACTGTCCCCATCCAGTGGAGGAACATTGACATCCGTTTCTCTACAGGTTTGTCAACGGAAGTTCCAGCAAGGAGAACTTATAGCACAGGTGGGCTGTGTGACTGGTTAAGAGGACACCTAAACCAAAGTTATCTTGTAAGAAAAGTTACCTGATGGTTCGATGATCCATGGCTCAAACATAACTTTCTAAGCCCGACAGACAGCGTCAGCGCTGACACGCCATTGAAAAGTTTTTTAATTGTACTAAAATAAATTGTGCCTCGATTGTGTGTTACTATGTGTGTAAACTCTACCTCCGGGGTTTAGTTGTATTTAAGTACGACTACCATCCTGAGGTCTTGGGTTCGACCCCTGGTTCGGGCAAAGTGATATTGCATGTTTTCAATATCAGCCCAGAGTCTATAATTTGAGCGCTATATGGCAATAGGTTCGGCCCCTATCGCATCTCGGACGGAACTAAGCTCGGCGAAATGTGGGTGTTCTAGTCGCTAGTGCACCTCTGCCTACTCTTTCGGCGGTACAGGCGTGAGCTTATGTTTTGTGTAAATAAATTGTCCTAATGCGTCGTAAATGCGGGCCCGCCACGCTACGTCACTTGTTTGTCTTATCAACACCGCTTGACATCCTATGACGCCATTAGTGTATGAGCGAGACAGCGTACGATAGCGCACTCTAGCAGGGACAGGTAGCGGGTGCAAAATTTGAATTTGAGCTGAGGTATCATGCGCTCTTAACGCTTCTTTACAGTCATTGTTTTTTATTTAAACGTCAAAATTCCCAGGTGTACTATATCTCGAAGCTACGGGTTAGCGAGACCGTTCTGACGCAAAAGTAGGATAAACAACCGAACTAGGATTAAGGATGAAATGGTTTCAACAAGTCAAGCTGATCATAGGTTTTTTTTATAGTAGAGACCTGACAAATGAGCAGGTGGGTCACTTGATTTTTTTAATTTTTTTTTTTATTTATTTGGTTCACAAAACTGTTTACAAATGAGACTGACATACTTTTATTTTTAAATATGTTGATCTTAGCAGAGGCAAGCGAACCAAGAAAGATGTCATAGTTATTAGATATACCATTATAGGAAGAGCACAAACGATAAAGTGGTGAGTGTTGACCGAGATTAGTTTTATATAAAGGAAGAGCAAAAGTTTTTCGATTTTGCAAACGGCTACCTGGGCGAAACAGATTAAATCTTAGGCGATGCAGCATCTCAGGACAGTTTATATGACCATTAACGAGTTTGTATAAGAACACAATATCAGCAGCTGTTCTACGCTTCTGGAGTGTTGTCAGGTTATAGTACTTAAGTCGTGAGTCATAGGAATGGAGGTTTTTACGTTTCGTATCGGTGAAAATTAAATGATAAAGGAACCGCCTTTGAACGCTCTCTATTCTGGAAGCATGGACTTGGTAACAAGGGTTCCATATAGGACTACAGTATTCCAGTATACTTCGAATCAAACAACTATATATGATGATTGACAATTTGGGATCACGAAAGAGTTTCATCTGTCTAGACACGAAACCAGTAAGTTTTGTGGATTTATTTACAATATAAGTTATATGGTGCCTAAAAGAAAGGGTATGGTCCATTATGACCCCAAGGTCCCGAATCTGAGAAACTTCGGCCAAAGGAGTGTCATTTAAGAAGTAACATGCAGCGAGAGGTGCTTTTTTACGGCTGAATTTGATGTGGTAACATTTGTTTACATTTAATGTCATGCCGTTGCACTTGCACCAGTCAAGTAGCGATACCAGATCTTTCTGCAACATATACAAGTCTTCATAAGTAGAAACAGGACGATATATTTTGAGATCATCGGCATAGAGTTTAAAACTAGAATTGAGGTTAGAAACCAAATCGTTGATAAAAATTATAAAAAATAGTGGTCCAAGGTGTGATCCCTGTGGAACCCCTGATGGAATGAGCCTAGGTACTGATTTAAAACCATACAACGATACAAGCTGTGACCTGTTCTTAAGATAAGATTCACACCAGCGAAGTAGACATCCATATATACCCATGTGCTCTAATTTCTGAATAAGTATATTATGGTTAACCAAGTCAAATGCTTTTTGGAAATCTGTGTATATGGCGTGTACTTCGCCTGTATCATCCAAAACCTCAGCGATGTCCGAAATATATCCCATTAAATTGGAGGTGGTGGATCTGAAGGGCAGGAATCCGTGCTGGTGTACAGATATCAGATGTAGCACATGCGCAAGAATTTTCTTTTGTATTATGGATTCAAACACCTTAGCCACGGTAGAGAGAAGGGAGATAGGGCGATAATTTGTGACGTCCCTAAGACATCCTTTTTTGTGTATGGGTGTTAAGTGAGCTAATTTCCATATAGATGGGAATGAGCCGGTTGTTAAAGATTTGTTATAAATCAGGTGTAAGGGAAAGCATAGCTCGTCTGCACAGAACTTAAGGAATATTGGAGGGATAAGGTCAGGACCTGGACCCTTGTTGCAGTCTAAAGTAACTAGTCGCCCCTGTACTTCAGTCTCCGTAATATAACATTTGGTAAACAAAGGGACGTTTTGCAGTAGAGGGTTCTCAGTATTATAAGTTTATACGATTGGAGCTTGATTATATACAGAGTGGAAATACTCAGCAAAAACTTCGCATACAGACTGTCCACCAGTAGCAGTTTTATTGTGGAAGAACACCTCATTTGGTACTACTACTGCTACGTCTGAATCCATTGCAAAACCTCCAAAATTGCTTGGGATTACTCCGCAACAGAGTAGATGCATGTTTTTTATAACTGACAAAAGCCTCTTTGATCATGATATCACAACGTTTTCTCAGCAATTCAAACGTAAGCTTGTCCATTGCATTTTTGTAACGCTTGTAAAGGAATGATATTTGTCTTTTTCTTTAAGAGCCTTTATGAGAGATCTGGGGTACCAAATTGGGAACTTGCTGTTGTGCGGGTGTCTTTTTGGTGCATGTTTTCGTATTATATTATCTAAAATGTTGTAAAACCAATCCACGCTGTCGTCAGTACTAAGGTCATCTCGTGACAAATGTGTCCAATCAACAGATTTCAAATCCTCTCGTAAGTGATCATAGTTGATCTTAGCGAAATTGAGTGATCCTTGTAACTTTGGCTTCATTGACTTAAATCTTGTGAATTCCAAAGTGACAAGCAATGCATGATGATGGGGATCTGGATCAACTAAGGAAAATGAAGCCGGACAAACTTTCGTATCATAAGGGCGATTAGTCAGAACTAAGTCCAGCATTCTGCAGTTGGAATTGGTGACAGTGTTACATTGGTGTAAGTCGTTGTATGCTAAACTATCCGTAAAAATGTTTTCGAGATTACTAATACTATTGGGTAGTAATGGGGCTGGAGCTGAGTTACATGGATCAGAGATGGCAGACCATACAATTCCGCCCAAATTAAAATCACCTAAGATCATCAAAGACGACGTGTCAGGTAGTTTGTTATGTGCTATGTTAGTAATATTATTCGTTACAGATTCAATATAATTAATGGTAGGCGGAGGAGATACATAAACCGCACAAATTGCAAGTTGCTTACCATTCATTGATTTCATGGTGACCCAGATCATTTCGTCGGATGATTCCCATTTGGATTTTCTGAAGGCATTGTACTTTTTCAAAGTGGCTATGAGAACGCCACCTCCATCCTTCTTTGTAAAGTGAGAAGAAGTAGTATGTCTATCGCGTCTAAAAACATCATATCTCTCATCTATACATTCCCTATCATAGACGGAATCGTTAAGCCATGTTTCGGTCAACACTATAACATCATATTCATTAGATAGAATATTAGTGTACAAAACATCTGTTTTAGTTCGAAGGCCCCTTACATTTTGGTAAAAAATATGCAAGTTGAATTTGAATTAAAAAAATAATTAATTGCATGCGATACTAAAAAAAAATTATATAACATGACATATAACTAGCATAATCAAGTTAGCGAAGTCAAGAAGTCTTCGCTCTTAACCCATATAGGTTCAGTGTTCTGGTTCTTGCGTATAAAAATTCGGCCTCTCCGCAACCAGATAAATTCGTAGTTGTTCTTTTTGCAAACAACCTTGTTGCGGCGTGTAATTTTTTGTTAGCAAGAGATAAGTGTTCTAAGACATATATGGGTTGCTTACAGTCGGTAAAACCGAGGTGAGATGCGTTCAATTTGTCCTCAATCTTATTCTTGCTTTTGTTGAATACCTTCACAGCAGCCAAAACTTCGTCTCGATGAAGAGGTGATGGAAATTTTACGATGATACTACGCGGACGATTGGAATCAGAATTCTGCTTCGCGACACGGTGAAGTGAATGTATTTGGGTGGATGAAAGTTCACAGGAAATCGTTTGGAAAAGATTATCAACAATCGCGAGCAAGTTCTCCCGTTTTCGTTCGGGTATGCATTGTAACTCTAGATTGCAGTCACGAGCCTGCTGATCCATCGCCAAAATTTTGGTGGATAAATCTGACAGTTCTTTCCGCAATATAGTAGTGTCTGCAGTAACATTTGTGATTGCTTTTTTGGTTTCTGTATTGAACTTTTGTTGATCATCATGGTATTCGGATAAGAATTTAAGAGTATTCGTAACATCATTAAGATTTTTTTGCATAATCGAAAAGTTTGAGGTCAGATCGGAGATTTCCTTTCTTATAGACGACAGATTTTTATTGTGAGTTTCCAACTTGGAGTCTTGAATTTTGAACTGGTTATTCATCTCTTTACGAAGAAGGCGGATTTCTGCGAGAATGGTGCTTTGGTCTGTATTTGGTTGAACATCGACACTATGAATTTCTGATGCTAAATTCTTCTGCGCATTGGATTTTGTGTTTCTAGTTGTAGGTGGGACATAACGAGCGTTTTGGTTAATTTGCTGCTTGGGCTTTGCTCGCGAATTTGCTTTTTGTGAGAAACATGGATAAACATTGGGACATGCCGGTGTATTATCATCTTTCGGTACTTTAGAATTTTTTTACTTTTTGTGTTGGATAGCCCAATTATTGACGGTGGCTATAGGCTATATAACATCACGCTATGACCAATAGGAGCGGAGCAGAAATGAAAAATGTGATGCGGGGTAGTTTATATCTCAGAAAGTACTGGTTCGATTTGAAAAAATCTTTTTGTGTTGGATAACCCAATTATCGACGGTGGCTATAGGCTATATAACATCACGCTATGACCAATAGGAGCGGAGCAGAAATGAAAAATGTGAAGCGGGGAAGTTTATATTTCAGAAAGTACTGGTTCGATTTGAAAAAATATTTTTGTGTTGGATAACCCAATTATCGCAGTGGCTATAGGCTATATAACATCGCGCTATGACCAATAGGAGCGGAGCAGAAATGAAAAATGTTAAGCGGGGAAGTTTATATCTCAAAAACTACTGGTTAGATTTGATTTTGTGTAAATGATGTTTAATACATGCAGTGCTAATTTGTGTAAATGTGTAATAATAAGTTTAATTGTCAAAAAGTGCTGTAAATCGTGTTATGAACTTCTCTGACTAATTTTACTGAATTGTAGAAAATATGAAAGTGTTTAAAAGGACATGTGTTTTTGTATTACGCCATGAATAAGGGTGGTTGCTCGATATGACGCCGACATGTATATTACACCATTACATCCATTGAATATTGTATGAAGGACCTAATAAAAAATATAAGAAAATGTAAATTAACTCTCTGTCATACTGCTCCGCTGCTGGTCACGAGCGTCCTCTAAATGGCGCGTCCACACCGGGCCGAACGAAGGCGAACGAATCATGCTTGTTTCATTCCCACAACAGCGAAAGTTTGTTTGTGTGAACGCAATAGATATAGATTCGTTCGGCCGGTGTGTACCCGCCAATATACGAATATTTTAACAGATTTTTGTTTAACTTGGCTTTCTTTCACATCTATATTTTGATGGCATGTAAATTATATTAACAAGTTACACTGGTTTTGGGACGACTGATATTCGTCTCACTAGAGTTGAAGGCCGACCGGTGATATCACATTGTTAAGTATTGTTTTTTTGATATTATTTAGTTCATCAACAAAAACGAATCCTAAAACGACGGTTTTCCTCGTGCCACCAAACATAAAAATTAACTAAAGATTTTTAGTTGAAACCACATATTGATAGTGCATACATTATCCATAAGAAAAGTAGGTACATATTTGCATTTTTTGTACAGATTGGTAAATCAATCCCTTTGGAAAATCGTTGAAGGTACTCGTTGAATTTAAATTAAAGTGAAAAACAACAAACCCACGACAATTGCTATGCCTTCACAGAGGTATAGGAGGAAATAAAACACTGTCTCGATAAAATTCAATCACACTCGTACAAAAACTTCGTGCAAATTTTTAATAAGAGTGCATACATATTTACCATTAATTTAATCTAGTACCTAATCAGCTTCAATTTTAATGATTAACATAAGAATACGCGATCAAATGTCATTAGTGCTCAGCGAGCTTAGACAAGTGGCTTATGCGCTAGTCGAATAGAATAAACGCATAGAATAAATGTATGGGAATGACATAAGACTACACCGCATCTATATACATTTATTATTATCATACATTTATTATCTTCGTTTATTCTATTCGACTAGCGCATAAGCCACTTGTCTAAGCCCGCTGAGTACTAATGACATTTGATTAATATTTCATACAAATGTCACAGACGTGCGGGCTCGATTCGAATTCCATTGTCACAAATAGGTATTCCTGCTTGTGGCTCAGATTTCCATTCAAATTCCAGACAGCCTTCGTGGCGCAGCGGGCGAGTAGCCGGCTGTGAATGAGACAAATATCTGTGTGGCCCACAGATATTTGTTTCGGGTCTGGGTGTTGTGAGACCAAAAATATCTTGTAGTTTCTGATACTCACGATACAGGTTACACCTAGTGTGGGGTCAGGACTATGTGTGTAACTGTTGGGTGTTAAAAAAAATGACAGTTCGTTGGAGCTTTAGAGCCGTACTCAAATTTTACCAGGATACTTATTTGAGCTATTATAATGCCGAGGCGCTACAATAGAGACGCAAAACTAGTTCTGCTCCATTACACCCACTTCACGGTGCCTTTTTTCCCCACAGCCGTGTAAGATCGACCTAGAGCGGTACGCGCGTGAAGAAGATAACTGCTACATGTCACCTGTGAAAGAGAGCCATTTAGACCGACGTCGGGTATACTGCATTATGTTACTGTGTTTTACAGGAGATGAACTGGACAGAGTTGTTGCCTCGTTCTAGAATTGAATAATAATAAAATTAAATAAAAAATAATGTATACGCCGATTTCTCAAATACAGACGTGAATGTATAATTATTGTTTTATACTAACAATGTATATCTAGTCGCCTCCTCGGTCTAGTGGCAGTATGTATGGGCTGTGTACCGGGAGGTCCTGGGTTCGATTCCCTGGTCGGGCAGAACAAATTTGCTAATTTAATTTGCCGAGACTGGATCCCTCATAGGGGGTTGACGTCAGGCAGGCGGCCGGTTGTAAAAACTAAGCCAAATCCTCTCTGCAACGTGCTTGAAAAAAGTGTGTTGCGCCGACCCCACATTAAGGTGGGGTAAGGGCAGGTAGAATAAGAAATACATCATCTATTCATCTTTTACCTACTTTTTGTCTCCCACTGGGGATCATCCTATATTCATCATCAGTTTTAAATTATCATACAAAAATTTACGATTAATCATACTGATTTCTTAAGTTTACGCGAATGCTATTCATTGAAATAAAATTATTTTTACGGATTTTATCACAATTTGGTTTTAATTAATACCAAAAAATAGTAATTAAATAATTAAAACCAAATCGTGATAAAATCCGTAAAAATAATTTTATTTACGATTAGTCGTTTAATAAATTAGAAGTTTAATTATTTTTTGCATTTAAATCATAGACACATTAATTTTAATAATCAATAAAGTTAAATAATATAATGGCCTATGTCCAGCAGTAGACGGCCTATGGCTGATGATGAGCGAAACGTCGGGAGTAATAATTAAAACCTAATCGTGATAGAATCCGTAAAAATAGTTTTATTTCAAAATCAGGGTTGTTGAATTTGGGTTATTCCCCTGTCAAGTTCGTTATATTACTGCATTGCAGTGCCATCTATCAAACATTACTATAAACTAAAATTCTTCGTGTCGCACTACCGACAGACGTTTATAGGCGGTTCCAGCATCATTGGCTGACATTCATATTAAATCTTTGTTTTATACAGTACCTCCACATGAATTTAACACAGTTTATGTGTTCAATTGCTAGATGGCACTGTTAATAACAATAAAATAATCCGCTAAAAACAATTCAACACACATAACAAAAATGGAGACGTCTTATCGTGGTACCTATGACTTAGGGCCGAATGGTCAAACAGTGCTCAGTCATCCAAATCATTTGAGCACTACCCAAAGTTAAGCAGCCAATAATTTTTGAGCGGCATGGTCGTACGCACTTGAGAAGACTTGGCGGAAAAATCAGCTGAGGATCAATTATTTTGCTACAGATAATAAAAGTTTGTTCTCGACTTAGACTAAATAGTTCTCGATTACAAAATTTTTATAAAATTATATTTTTGTTTCGTTTCACGTAGAATCATTTTATTTCATTTAGTTTTTAAGATAATTATAATAAATAATTGGCAGGATACATGATTCGATAATGTTTATTTAACCTTTTTGCTTTCCATGTGCCATTCCGATCATATTTCATCTGTAGTAAATTTTTCTGTAATGTTTATGTTATCTCTGTCTATTTTTTGTTATTATACATTTTTATATAATAGAAACGGAACTTAAAATGGATCTTTTTATAATTGATTAGTATCTTGTTAAAATATTTACCACTTGGCAGCATGTATCTTTCGTCCTTAGCCAATGATTTGTGTGGAAGAAATTAAAAAAAAAATTGGCAAATGGCGACCTGTTTGTTTATATTTATTTTCATAATTAAATAACTGTGTTTGTTGTATGTGAAGTGATTTTGTTTTATGTAATAAACATCAACGAAGATGGAGAGATTATGGAAACTTTGAAGCTTGGATATGGAGGATATTTCTTGGAGCGTTTCAATGAAAGGAGTCTTCTCTAATGTTTTCTTGCCCGGGACTGCCGTCCGTGTCAAGAAAAATAATGGAATTCAGGACGTCCCAGTACACGCCGGCTTCATCAGAACCATCTAAAAACCATTATATTGGAGAGGAATTCGGCAACATGCAGTAGTGTTGAATCGGATTTAATAAAATTAATCATTGTATTTTTGAAGTGTAATAAAATAATAGTAATAGTAATAAAATAAAGTAATAGCAGCGATAGCTCAGTTGGGAATGGTATGGACTGCCGAGACAAGTGTCGGAGGTTCGAGACCAACCCCAAAATAGAGCATACACCTCTGACTTTTCTATGTTAAGTGTATTTTCATTGTGAAATATCACTTGCTATAACGGTGAAGGAAAACATCGTGAGGAAACCTGTATACCCGAGAATTTCTTCACAGGAATTTCGAAGGTATGTGAAGTCTGCCAATCCGCATTAGGCCAGCGTGGTAGACTAAGGCCTAACCCCTCTCATTAGTAGAGGAGGCCCGTGCCCAGCAGTGGGACAGTAATATTACAGGGCTAATATTATTATTATATTATTATTTTTAAAGTGTTTTATTTGTTTGTGTTGTATTTGTGGGTTGGCTTCTTCGAGTGCGCTATATTGAGGAAAAATAAATTTTATTGAAATCAAGGGGTAGGTATATATTATTAAACACTACACGGAACACGGAAATTATGAAATACAAACCTATGCCCGCCATTCCGTTCGTGTGAAATTTTATTTATTTAAACAAATCTATCCTACAGAAACCATACATTTTTCCGGGGAAAAAAGTAGCCTGTGTGCTATTTCAGACTTTAATCCATCTCTGTGTCAAATTTCATTCAGATCTCTGCAGACATTCTGGTGTGAAAGAGTAACAAAACATCCATACATCATCACAAACTATACAATAGTTTCATTTGAGATTGGTCGCAGGTACTCTCAAACTAATCTCGATTAAATGCTAGTTAAGCGGGCCTTAAATAGCTGTCAAACTTTAGGCAGTTCTTGACCATGCCGTTTTATGAAATAAGCGGGCCTTAAACTGGGTCCTGCTTACATTTAATGTGAGAGATAGGTTCTGTTTGACCATGCCAAATTGAAGAATAACGAGTGCTTAAATCGGTAAGGCCATCCCAAATATTTAGGCAGCGTTTGACCATTTGGGGGTTATTCATCAATCATATGCATACATACCTTCACGCCTATATTCCGGAAGGGATAGGTGGGAACTCAGGAACTACGTTGAGAAACATCCACATTTAACCGAGCTTATGTGGTAGGTGTGTTATTCATTGCAAGGAATGTTGTAACTTAGTTGATATACTGTGGTCTAGTTACCTCTGCCCCGACGTGTAATCTTTCATCTTACGTAATCACCTCACCATCGCTTCAATACAATGATTGTGATTCATAATTGGGCCGAATGGTCAAACAGTGCTCAGTCATCCAAGTCATTTGAGCACTACCCAAAGTTAAGCAGCCAATAATTTTTGAGCGGCATGGTCGTACGCACTTGAGAAGACTTGGCGGAAAAATCAGCTGAGGATCAATCATTATGCTACAGATAATAAAAGTTTGTTCTCGATTACAAAATTTTAAAAATAATATATTTTTGTTTCGTTTCACGTAGAATCATTATATTTAATTTAGTTTTTTTTTTAAGATATATATAAGAAATAATTGGCAGAATACACGATTCAAAAATGTTTATTTAACCTTTTTGCTGCTCATGTGCCATTCCGATCATATTTCATCTGTACTAAATTTTTCTGTAATGTTTATGTTATCTCTGTCTATCTTTTGTTATAGTGAAGGTAAACTGTTGAAATATGTATAATACTTTGTTTGTAATGTACATTTCTCCAAAATATGTATCGAAATGAAAAACCACGTTAATAACGTAACACCATATTTTTATTCAATAGTTTTTTTTTTAACATATAAAGGAAGGAAGTTATAATCATAGATAATATTTGAGTAGATGTGTCACAGACAAGAATAGAGTTTCAACATAAACACATTTTTATATAATAGAAACGGAACTTAAAATGGATCCTTTTTTAATATTTATTATTATGTTGTAAAATATTTACCACTTGGCAAAATGTTTCTTTCGTCCTTAGCCAATGATTTGTGTAGAAGAAACGAAAAAAAAAAAAAGAGTTTTGGCGGGAATTCTGACGGTGCGGGTGGTCGCTTGTTTTAATGATTTCATATTCTAGTCTAAAGTTGTGCTTGTGGTTTAAATGTGATGTGAATCTAAGCAACAAACATCAACGAAGATAGACAGTATGTGGAAGCTTTGAAATAAGTGATTTTGGACGCTTTTTGTCGGGTGGATGGGTCAACCATGTTCGACTCCTCTGCTGCGAGAAAATCGTCTGAAAAGCATCAAACCGGAAGGAATTAACGCCAAAACTCCAGCAGGGCCTTAAAATCGAACACATCCGATTTCACTGCACTTGTGAAAAATTTAGATATAAGCAAATAAAGAAATAAAAAGCACTTAAGACGAGGCTGTATGGGCTAGACCCCTTTGCCTTCCCGAAAAGGAAAATTAAAAAGAAAATAAAAAAAATCATATATAATGATATCTGGGTCACCCTGTTATAGAATGTTTAGGCAAACAACAGGGCGGATAGACAAATCAAAAGCTTTTCCGGTTAGCCCTACAAACTACGCGTGCGAAGCCGCGGGCAAAAGCTAGTACATAATATATTATAATTATGCATCTATGTAAACATAAAAAGATAATAAGATGGTATTGGAATTGATACAAACAAGTTGTCGAAATAGTAAAAACCGGCCAAGTGCGAGTCGGAGTCGCGCACCGAGCGTTCCGTATAAACTTGTAGGTATATAATGAATTTCTCAATTTTTGCTATAAGACGTTGCTTCATACCAAATTTCTAGATTCTGAGTTCATGGGGGGTATCCTGTAGGTTTTGATTCCCTTGCGAGTGTCGAAAATTTGCGACATAAACGGCTGTATCTTTTGATTGCATTGGCTTATTAGTTTAATTTTTTTACAGCTCTAAAGGACAGTAGATCTGAGTATTTGATATAAATTTCAGCTTGATACCTCCACGCGCTCCTGAGAAAAAGAGTCTTGACAGACAGACAGACGGACAACAAAGTGATCCTATAAGGGTTCCGTGTTTTCCTTTCGAGGTACGGAACTCTAAAGATAATAACGATTTATTTTACTTTCAAACAAGTTGAAGATGCAGACTCAAATCAAAAGGTCGTCAGAATTACGTAAAGGAGGAACACTCAAGCTTTATCTCCGTATCGAGCAATTAGGTAGTGCATTGCAACAACAAACATGCGTTTTTGTACGCAATACACATAATCATTTTTGAATCTTGAGTTTTATGAAAATATTCTTTACAATTTATCGTTTTTAACGACTAACTTCCATAGAACGAAGTAATTAATTAGTTTGTATTTTTATATTATATTATATACTTATTTGATGTAAATGTTTATTTATGTTAGACATAAACATTTACGTCAAATATGGATCGATTTTGAAAGTAATTTTTATGTTCGATAGAGCTTATTATATGTATCTGTCCCTCAGAGGGGGTTGTCGTCAGGCAGGCAGCCGGTCGTAAAAACTTAGCCAAATCATTTTCTGCAACATGCTTGAAAAAGTGTATTGCGTCGATCCCACATTGAGGTGGGATGGGGGCAGGTAGAAAGAAAAAAAAAGTTAGGGCTTATTATACAAAGGCTCCATATGCAGTTGGTCTTTTATGTTTTTAAAGTAGTGGTTATTATCTATATCTCCTTGGTCAAGTGACTTGTATAGTTATGGTAGGTGAGGTCGATCTGGGTTCGATCCCTAAGTCGGGTGGGTGATGTTGTAGTTGAACTGGAATCTCCCTGTGAGAGATTGACGGCAGGCAGGCAGACGGCCGTAAAACAGTAAGCCAAATCAAATTATATTTAAAAAATATAATAATAATGATATACTAAAAAAAGGCAGTCGATCGTAAAATTTTAGCCAAATCCTTTCTGTAATACGCTTGAAAAAGTGTGTTGCGCCGACCCCACATTAAGGTGGAATAAGGGCAGGTAGAAAGAAACAAAGAGAAATGTCTTTGGAAAGTAAGATAATACTTTACTAAAAAAAACAAAGAATACAGTAGTAAGTAAAATTATTTTATTTCTAACCAAGTATTGAAGCAATAGCATTGGAATCAAATCCTGAAGCATACGCTGCGGGTAGTCTCTGTAAGAAAAATATAATTGTGATATCAAATCAAATGAAATCATTTATTGAATCCATGAAATTTTCAACTTGAAAATTTTAACTCTACCGCCTATTCGGAAGGCTGTTCCGCCAGAGAAGAACGGGCAAGAAACTCTGACGTTGCTCTTTTTACCACCAATTTACAGTAAGCTTGTATTAGTAGCTTAGTACAGCACCAGATACAGAAAGACCTTTAATTAGAGCAACTAAACCATGATAACAATAGATATCTAATAATATAGGACAAAGTAACATACAAGATACATTGAGCGACCCCCATAGCCACGGCAAGTTGAATTGACACAAGGAAACAAAACAGTCCAGGCAGACCAGACCAGTATGACGCATGTGCCAGTCATCGACCTCCTCAACCATGTTGCAGGGAAGTGATCGACCCGGCATACGACGCCGCCACAAGCATAGACCTTAAGTGAGCATGACTACCTAGACTGATAGCAATGGGAAAATAAAATACGCCACAATAAAAAGTTGTTAATTTTATAAAAAGTTAGCCTCTTTCTGGAGCAAGTAGTGTATATGTAAGTAGTTATAAAGGTGTGTATACGACAATGGTAAAAATAACAAATCTGTATCTAAATTATTCTTATTACCTGTTAGGAGTTTTAAATATTCATAAGTAAGGTCAAGGTAAATAGGGGGTCGGCAGAGGTGAACCAGAGATTTGGTGCGCCGAGGACGTAGACATGTCTTAATTTCGGTACTTTCTGTTCTGTTTCTGCCTCGGTTACGTAGTTGTTGACTACCGTCCTGAGGTCTCGAGTTCCAACCCCGGGTCGGGCAAAGTCATATTAAGTTTTTATATTTAGCCCGGAGTTTGGAATTTATGCCCAAAATAGCGAAAGGCTCGCCCCTTATCACATCTGGGACGGAACTGAGCTCGGCGAAATGTGGGTGTTCTAGTTCGATAGGGCGCCTCTGCCTACCCCTTCGGGGATACAGGCGTGAGCTTATGTTATGTTGTACTAGCTGACCCGCGCAACTTCGTCTGCGTATGAGAGAGAGGGTTGAAAGAGTGAGTCGTAGGCACCTATAGCACAATAATTCTAAAAGAGGTAATGGAATGATGATGATACTTCGGCCGTCAGTCACCCCGTCTCTCATACCGTCAGTCACACCGTCTGTCAAACCGTCTGTCACCCCGTCTCTTACCCCGTCAGTCACACCCTCTGTCACACCGTCTGTCACTCCGTCTGTCACCCCGCCTGTCACCCCGTCTGTCACCACGTCCGTCAACCCGCCTGTCACCGCCTCTGTCACCCCGCCTGTCACCCCGTCTGTCACCACGTCCGTCAACCCGCCTGTCACCGCCTCTGTCACCCGTCTGTCACCCCGTCTGTCACCCAGTCGGTCACCCCGTCTGTCACCCAGTCTATCACCCCGTCTGTCACCCCGTCTGTCACCCCGTCTGTCACCCCGTCTGTTACCCCGTCTGTCACCCCGCCTGTCACCCCGCCTGTCACCCCGCCTGTCACCCCGCCGGTCACCCCGTCTGTCACCTCGTCTGTCACCCAGTCGGTCACCCTGTCTGTCACCAGTCTGTCACCCTGTCTGTCACCACGTCTGTCACCCCGTCTGTCACCCTTCTGTCACCCGTCTGTAACCCCGTCTGTCACCCAATCGGTCACCTCATCTGTCACCCCGGCTGTCACCCCATCAGTCACCCCAGCTGTCACCCAGTCGGTCACCCCGTCTGTCACCCCGTCATTCACCTCGTCAGTCACTCCGTCCGCCACCCCATCAGTCAGCCTGTCAGTCACCCCGTCATTCCTCACGTCGGTCACCCCGTCAGTCATCCCATTAGTCACCCCATCAATCATCCCGTCAGTCACCCCTTAGTCAGCCTACCATTCATCCCCTTGGTCAACACTAAAATATTTTTTCAAATCGAACCAGTAGTTTCTGAGATATAAAATTCCCCGCTAGCAGCTTTTTTCATTTCTGCTCCGCTCCTATTGGTCATAGCGTGATGTTATATAGCCTATAGCCATCCTCGATAAATAGGCTATCCAACACAAAAAAAATATTCAATTCGAACCAGTAGTTTCTGAAATATAGTCTTTTCAACAATTTTCATTTCTGCTCCGCTCCTATTGGTCATAGCGTGATGTTATATAGCCTATAGCCACCCTCGATAGTTGGGCTATCCAACACAAAAATAATTTTTCAATTCGAACCAGTAGTTTCTGTCCGAGATATAAATTTTCCCGATTTTGCAACATTTTTCATTTCTCTCCGCTCCTATTGGTCAAAGCGTGATATTATATAGCCTATAGCCATCTTTGATAAATAGGCTATCCAACACAAAAATATTTTTTTAATTCGAACCAGTAGTTTCTGAGATATCGCCTTCCCCGGTTTTAAACATTTTTCATTTCTGCTCCGCTCCTATTGGTCATAGCGTGATGATATATAGCCTATAGCCGCCGTCGATAATTGGGCTATCCAACACAAAAATAATTTTTCAAATAGAACCAGTAGTTCCTGAGATTAGCGCGTTCAATCAAACAAACAAACAAACAAACTCTTCAGCTTTATAATATTAGTATAGATTAGAAACTACGAACGACTTACCGTACCAATACACACAGACCTAAACAAACATTCTCAGTGCAGGAATCGAACCTACGGCCTCTTGTTTCACAGCCACCCGCCACGGAAGCTGTTATGACTCTACAAAGTGCATTTATAAAATAGCTTTTTTATAGCTCAGCAAAACATGTTGTTAATTAGTTTTGTTAAACTATGTAGTTTCTTCCGTGTTAGTTGTTACGTGTGTATAATAGATACTTACAGGTATTTTGACTATACGGTATCCATCCTTGTCCGCATGATACAGCATGTACTGACGTTTCCCATCAGGATCCGTGTAAGAATAAAAACCATCAACGACTAAGTTCCCTTCATCATCTAGATATCCTTTTTCTTCTCTTTCAATATTATTTCGAGTTTTAAATCTGAAAATAATACACTAGATATTTATTAATGAAAATAAAATGTTTTACATCAGTTTGATTTCATCGTTTTATCAACGTCTATTTTGAAAAGCCGGTTCGCCAGAGAGGAACCGTCAAGAAATTCTGGTGTTGCTCTTTTTAGGGATCCGAAGTCAAACGGTAAAGAACCCCTATAGTTTCGCACTGTCATATCCGTCCGTTTATCTGTCAATCTGATCGCGGTTTTTCTCAGAGACTAATAGTCTCTGCACTAGAAAGCAGTGGTTATAAGCCCCAACAATAGGAGACTGCCTGCAGGGGCGGTTCCGGCTGAAGCCTCGGCGCTTTTCGCCTAGGGAATCCCGGGATCGTCCCTAAGGCCTCGAAGAGGGCCACCGTGGGGTTTTTAGTCGATATTGCCGGGGTAGGGTGTACATAATGTTAGGGGATTCGATCCAGTGTCGCCCAGATGTTTCTCTCATCTGTCATCTCTCCTAGGCATTATGGCGCTGGCCCGTAAAACCGGCGAATGCGATGCGACACAACAATTTTTTTTTTTTATCAAGTGGATTGGAGTGTACCTCTATAAAGTGGAGTCATTTTTTCTTGACGTGTCATGAGATAAGTCCTTTAAAAATATGTACTGCATCTAGATGTATGAAAGAAATCATGGTACATAGTAGTATTTATAACATAACGAATTAAAATAAACCTATCACAGATAAGCAGGCTTTACAAGTTAACAAGTAATAGTCGATCAAAGTAAAAGCAGTTTCAGACAAATTTAATTATAAATAAATAAATACATAAATAACACCAACAGTCACACACATAGTCCTGACCCCACACTAAAATACTAGTGTTGTGTCGTGGGTATCAGGAACTACGAGAGACTTTCGGTTACATAACACCCAGACCCGAAACAAATATCTGTGGGCCACACAAACATTTGTCTCGGGTTTGAACCCGCGGCCTTACGCTTCACAGCCGGCTACTCGCCCACTGCGCCAGGGAGGCTGTCAAATGGAAATCAGGTAGTTGTAAATATAAGTTTATATTTATATCATTAATTATTCATTTCGTCGCCTCCTTGGTCTAGTGCCAGCATATATGGACTGTGGACCGGGAGGTCATGGGTTCGATTCCTAGGTCGGGCAAAGAGAATTTTCTAATTTAACGTCAGGCAGGCAGCCGCTCGTAAAAACTTGGCCAAATCCTTTCTACAACGTGCTTGAAAAAGTGTGTTGCGTCGACCCCAAATTAAGGTGGGATAAGGGCAAAGAAAGAGTTATTTATTTAAAAAAAATATTGTACACCAGAACATACGAAGTAGGAAAATATATATGTATTTGAATACAATTGGTGGTTGTATCGCTCAAGGCAATCTCTTATAGGCAATCATAGGATAGAGAGAAACATGGTTGAGGAAGTACCTCGGGCAAAGTTAATAAGGAAATAACACCATGGAAAATAATGAATATACAATTTCATACATACATTGGAATAGCAATAATAAGAAATAGTGTAATATATACATACCAATACATAATAAATACATATGATAATAATTATATAATAAAATTTTATTTCTTAAATTATATTTCACTACTTCTCAACTTTTGTTCTGACTCGCACTTGTCCGTTGTTTTTATACAAGTTTACCATGAATCACAAAAGGAAAACATGCTGACTCTTTAAATTGAAGATGCTAATGCACAATAAGAATATTATCATATAAAATAGAAACATTCAAAATGGAACCCAGACTCCCCACAAACACCATGGATTAATGCAGTATTATCATCAGATTTAGTATAAAGCTTATCTACTGAACCCGACTGGTTAATACGTACATATAATGGCCGTAATAATAATAAAAAATTACACAGTTTTACAAAGGTCTATTTTTGCGGCAATAAAAAATATTACACACATTGAGCATAATAATTATATTTGGAAAAAATGTTTATACGTCTTATTACATTTTTTTGTTCAGATGTTTGAATGGATGTAAATTTTATCCTTGATGAATTAATATATACCGAGATATTGTTAAACAACATTAAAAATTCCGTTGTGATATACTTTGGTATGTTGACATTTATAAAAGCAACTTAGAGCGTGTCTGACTGCGCGCAGTAAAGGGTTTCGTAGACTCCGTAGTAGGGATGAATGTTATTCAAACATATTTTTTAATGGTCCATAAACTTATATTTACTACCTGTTTTACACAAGTTACAACTACATTTAAGTAGTTTTCACTTGAATTTAGTTGTTTTTATTAGATACTCTAACTTGTAAAGCCTGCATAGCTATGCTAATTTTCCTTTTAAATTCGGTATATAACTCATACTACTGCCGTGGATCTTTTTACATATTCGAATACAGCTATTTAGCTGGAAGGAGCACCTAGCTAGTGGACAGGGTAGCATATCTGTAACAAAATTAAGCTTATTATGTCGTAACAGCTCCTTGAACCGAAAAATAATGTTCACACAATCCCAATGTTTTGTCCGACCTATCCTATCACGTACCTACACCATGGGTGATGGAATAAACGAGAAAAACACATTTTACGCTAAGAGGTACCCTAAATTATAAATATTTTATTTTACCACCTTATCGGCGTGATGAAAATGTATGGCGTATACCAAATTCCAGTTTTAAAGTTAGTACTTAAACTTAGTAGGTAGTCTCTGAGCTAAACTGCAGTCAGACAGATGGACGGACATGGCGAAACTATAAGGGTTCTTTGTTGACAACGGAATCCTAAAAAGGTGGTCA
The DNA here is from genome assembly GCA_036417725.1 of Clanis bilineata. NCBI lineage: Eukaryota > Metazoa > Arthropoda > Insecta > Lepidoptera > Sphingidae > Clanis > Clanis bilineata. Next base: position 9,741,309 of record CM071158.1, read on the forward strand.
AGTCGGACGCTATATGGAATTTTTAGATCAAACCAGTATTTTATCGCCCACATAATGTGGGGCACAGAGCATAATTTATAATAAATTATTATTTACCTAAAACTATAAGTTCCTTTTGCTATATCGTCTATTTTAAAATCATCCGTAGTTTCACTGGCGACGGGATCCGATGAATATTCAGCAAATATGTTCTCAGTCGATAATAAGAAAAACAAAATATTACACATTAATATATTCTGCAATGATCCGATGTAATTAATAAACATTTTATCAATTTTAAACTCCACGATCGATTTATCTTTAATACGAAGTAAACTTTATCAACAAAACCACACTATAACAGATGCCAATAGTATTGTACGACCATTGAAGCTCAGTAACCGAATCGTAATACTTACTGGACAAGCCAATCTTCCATAAACTCGCATTAAAATAATTACTGAATCCGTGTAGGTAACTGCTAAAATAACTTTTAAAGCATATTATAAGGGTAAGTGCACATGTCGCACCTGTCGCCCGAGGTGTAAAAGTTGGTTACATGTGGCGATTCCAACGATATCATTATCAAAATGCAATTAAATTAAATTTTACAGGAGATCGATTTAAGCTGTACAAACGTATTATAACTCGACCAGAGATGGTCATTATCATCATAATCATCAGCCACAGAAACGCCCACTTCTGGACATAGACCCCCCCCCCAATGATTTCCAATTCGATCGACCTATTGACCAGGCCGGTTACTACCTCTATAACTATAAAGTTATATTGTCTTGAATGGCAAGTTTGAGATAATTTAATGAGATAATTGAGATGATGAATTAATATTTTTGTAACGTTAACTGAACAACGTTGCATTTAATGTCAAAAGTCTTATAGCTCATCACTAAAACAAAGATATATAATATTATGTATACATAGCTTTAGATATCAATTAACTTATTTATAGCGCTGTTATTTAGGGTTCCGAAGCCAAATGGCAATAATGATTTTCCTTATAGCTTCGTCATGTCTAGTCTGTCTGTCTGATCACGGATTTGGTCTGACTATAATAGTAGGATTGCTAATTAAACGGAGTAAACTGACATTTCGAATGTTGCCACTTTTTCATGAAATTTAAATAGTGCTGCGGTAAAAAGATCAAGATTATTTAAACATTTCAATTCAGTGAACCATTTCTTTCTTTCATTTTCTAAAGTCCAACTCAAAGTCGTAATTCCTGTCTAATATGTAATTAGTACCTACTGCATGTCTATAGAATTATAGTTGAAGTAATACACTGCATGCTAAGTCATGGTATGTCTACTGGAATTATAGTCAAGGTTCATTATAAACAAAACTTACAAAAGCTATGAATGTGCCGAACGTAATATTTCTCAAATAATAAAGATAATGTTTTAATTTTCATTGTAATCATTTCGCATATATGTTGTGTTATTATTTACACAGACATTTAATCGAAGGGTTAAGCTGAAATTTCTAAAAATACGCAAAAAAAATGTAATTTTGCAAGTTAGTGCTGAGTTATTGTTTCATTGAATGATTAAAACTAGATCAATCACTACGTTTTGAAAGTAAGCAACATTATTTTGGAACGTGACATTTCGATCTGTCAGTTTACTCCGTTTAATTAACAATCGGACTATAGTAGGTACTAAATAGCTCTAATTTGGTATAAATGTACAATTACACGTATGGTACATATATACCTATGGGTATACATATCAATCACACCGAAAAAATGGTAAAATAATTTTATGAACCAAAAATTTTTTAGAGTACCTCCCCTACACGTAAAATGGGTGATTACATTTTTTTCTCGATTTTTGCGTGGGATGGTGTGGGATATTGTTGAATAAGTCGTTAAAAAACATTGCGGGTTTGCTAAATCCATAATTCTATCAAAAAATCGTTTTAAAGTACTATTTTTTGTTAGAGTCCACTTACCAGCTAAACGGTTGATTCTAGAAATGTGAAAAAATCATGATAGCATGATAGCATATAACGTATTTAAAAGGAAAACTATCTCATCTAAGTAGGCTATAAAAATTAACGAGTAATATTAGAGTAAAATGTTTTCACTTTGGTCGACTATTACTCATTTTAACTAAAAAGCAAAATTTCATACAAAACAAACAATACAACATAAACGAAGTTGTTACTTATCTAAAACAGGTAGTAAATGCTTGTTTATGAACTATGTGCTTAAAATGATGTCTCGTGTAATTATATTTTATTAATGCTTAACTTTGCTTCGGAACCCTGTCTTTTGCGTGATCATATATGCAGCATGCAGTTGGCCGGTTTTTTAATACAGAAACTACGTATTATACATAATAGTTTGTTGCCCCTGGCCAACGCGACCTTTATATGTTACATCCTCGAATTTCAAGCTATCTTCATGCAATAAATTAAAATCCTGATCGGTTCAAGGTTGGACGAAAAACGTTGCAAACAGGTATATTTAACCTTAACCTTTTGTATCAGATGCTTTATGTATAGAATCCCTCACGGTTTGACCCGCGCTTGTGTTACAATTTCACTCCATCGATCACTTCCCTCGCTTGTATTGTATAGTGAGTTATTTATAGGCATCGACAATACTCAATAATAATCATGACAGATACGTCATCTGCATCGATTCAAAATATATAGCAGGTGGGGCGGGTCGGGCAGAGTGATATTGAATTTTTCAGTATCAGCCCGGAGTCTGGAATTTGGGCCCGATATGGCGATAGGCTCGCCCCCTATCGCACCTGAGACTAAGCTCGGTGAAATGTGGGTCTTCTAGTTCGCTAGTACGCCTTTGCCTACCCCTTCAGAGATACAGGCGTGAGCTTATGTTACAATGTTAATTGGGCCGTGTTACGCAAAAATTATCCAACACACAAAAATATTTTTAAAAAATGTTGACGCCAATATGGTCTATTAATGGTTTAGAATATGTTGACATCAATAACATTTTTTTAATTTGTTTGTGGGTTGTATAATTTCTGCGTAACACGATCCAATTTACAATGTTACTATAAGGTATGCTACTGTATAACTAATTAACTAGGCCAGGCCAAGCCAGCGCACTCGTCGAGCTTTAGGTTGTGTTTCCACCAATGATATACAAATCAACTGGACGGTGCGAGGATGCGTAGCGACGCTGTGAAATAATGCTCTCTTCTGTGCCAAAAGAGCAATAATACATTTTGTATTTTCTACCTCCATCATTGCAAATTGATAAATATAAAAGGGTTTTTTTCTACTGATCTATGTTTTCTGTTCACTATGGGCCTTACTTATAAAGACATTTTCGCTTATATTTTCGCTAAGAATAGCCTGTCACTTTTCCTTGCGTTACGTTGTTTAAAAATGAAAGGGACAACTTATGGTTAAAGATAAGCAGCGCTTAAATATTTTTATAAAGGCCATATACATCTATCTACCTCTAAGCAACAGGGCCTGGTGACTGCTATTTTTTCGCACGCGTCCGTTCCTAACATACATCCCTAGCACATACCCTTCCCTTGTTTTGTATGTACAAAAATCTCCCTCCGCTGAGCCGTTTCCACTGAATCTACGCTGACCGAGGCTAGGAAATGAAGTAATTCTATTGGTTCGAACAAACACATCCCTCTCTACGCATCCTTACACATCTCTAGTATGACTTCGTTTTGCTTGCCTTATTGAGCAAGCTCCTCTTATTGATGTATTTTCCTCGCACACCGCCTCGCTATGTCGCACATCTCTAGTGAAAACGCAGCCTTAGTCTCATGATGGCAGGTTGGGTAAAAACCGAATAATATTCTGCTGTTATAATACATTTACTGGCATCTCATATAAACGACATTACAATTTTTGAGTGGTAGAGCCATGCTGTAGACAGTAACATCTAGAGCACGAATGGGTCGGCTCGACCGGTTTGATACTACTGTCTCACAGAAAACCGACATAAAGTAGCAGCTTGCTGTCGCGTTTCGTTCGGTGAGTAAGATTTCCGGTGGTCCATTTCCCTCCCTCCTTTCCAATCCCTGTTTCCCTCCCCTTCCATTTCCTCCTTTTAGGTTGAAATCGCACCCATGATTCTTTTAGTGTCCTGGGTGTCTATGGGATGTAGAGATCTCTTACCAAGAGGTGACCCATCTGCTCGTTTACCAGTCTCTGCTATAAAAAAAAATGCCAGTGGCCAGTTATACGTATTACAATTTACAATTTTGGTAACTAAGTAGGCAACCAGCGCTCGGTAATTAGTGCGTGGATTCTAAATTGGCATATAGCATGTTTGTGGGCGTGAGTAGGTAATAGAGTGGGCTATGCGACTGACCTGGCGACATGACAAACCAAAAGCACATGATAGCCGTTCTAACCTTATACATTATTTATAATACCTAGTCTGTGGTTTGTCCGTCGAGGAGCACGTTTCGTAATGGTTGATACTCGTATAATATTTTTTTTCTTTTACTCTCGACCTATTTGATATAGGCAAGAAATGTAATTTAGAATGTAGTGTGACTTTCCAGTGCTAGATGATAAAAAGAAATACCAGTTGACCTTGACTAAAACTTATATTTTACCGATATTTGTGTTTTGTGACATCGCACCATTTTACAATACGCCGGCTGTTGAATTAACTGCGTTTAAGCTAAATACATAAAAATAAAGGCTGTAGCCTTATTTTCGAATTAAGAAAAGCGTTTATTTTGAATAGCAATTACATTGCACAATACTTTAGATGAAACATTTCTTCATAAAATGAAATTGGTTCGTTGTATTTTTATATTATTTAATCAATAACGTGTGTTGTTCATACAATGTCTTAAAAATAAACATTTAAGTATGTAAATTATTTATACACATAAATATAATTGGTTAATTTAAATCGTGTTTAAAAATAATTTTGCACTACTTCGAAATCTGACGATATTCACAACTCGGTGCGTATTTTTGAATTCAATTTTATTCGTATGTAACTCCATAATTTTGTGACCGATTTTTAAAATGGTCATATAGGATTTGATCATACATATGTTGGTTTGTAAAATATGCCTCCATCCAAATATCTCTCCACGAGAATGTTGAGAGTATGTAAAGTATACCAATCCGCATTATGCCAGCATGGTAGACTAAAGCCTATCCGCTCTTATTAGTATAGGCGACCCGTACAGTGGTTATATTTGTTTACATGAAATAGAATCAAATAATTCAAACTGCAATTGTATAATTTAACAATTTAAAATGCAGTCCGACTGTCTAGAGCCTTACCGGTGTGCCTAACATGTGATGATCGTTGGTTTTCAGTTGGCGTTGTCCTGTTTGTTAGTGACGATCTCGGCAGCTCCACACGTAAGACAGTACTATGAACCGGAATACTATTTCCACGAAGATCCAAGGTATTAGGGTGAAGGATTATTCATCTGTACATATTTTTATGACACGCGATATTCCAAGGATGGCCCTATATAAATATGGTCAAGATGCTTTCTGTTAAAAATTCAACCATTCTTAGAGAGTAGGGAAAAAAGAAAGGAAGATATCTTTACCGACAACAATAAATGTATGTTGTTGGTACAAAATTAAAACATAAACATTAACGATGAAATAACCAATTTAATCAAGTGATTAAAATTGTAGTACTAACATTAAGACCTCTTACCTCTACAGCCACATACATGCACACAGTCTTAGCTGTACTGCAGAGTTGATTTTCCTTGAGGTGTCTAATTGACATTGTTGTTATCATTGACTTTCTAATGTCCGATTCGTAGGTTTTTAGGGTTCCAAAGCCAAATGGCAAAAATAGAACCCTTATAGTTTCGTCATGTACGTCTGTCTGTCTGATACTACGAGTAGAAGAAAACGGGCATACATATTACACTGACAATGTGGTAAATACGTAAAATGAGGGATGATTTTTTTTTCTCGATTATCCCATGTTGTGGGGTATCGTTGTATAGTTCGTTAAATAACACTGGAGATTTTTATTTTATTTCAATTTGAATACTAATTTAAAAGGAAAACAGTTAACAGAAAACAGCTAAGCTGGTTTTACAAGTTAATAAGTACTTAATAACATTTTTAGATACTATTTAGATAAAGTTGTTAGTTATGTAAAATATTTAGCATACATACATACATACACACTCACGCCTGTATCCCATGGGGGTAGGCAGAGACTATTGAGCGCCACAAGTTACGATCCTGACACACCTCTTTTGCCTCTTCCACACTCATGCATCTTTTCATACATTTCCGCCGGTTAAGGGTACTCCTCACTTGCCCTTTTCGGAGAAGATCACTTATTTGATCCATGTATGTTCTCCTCGGGTGCCCTCTTCCGACCCTTCCATTTACTTTCGCGCGATAAATACCTTTCGTAAGTCACCTTTCATCCATCCTCTCCACGTGCCCAAACCACCTCAACATTCCTTTATCAATTCTAGTCACCACATCATCCTTCAGCTTACAGCGATCCCTTATCATGCTATTCCTCACACGAGCAGCAAGGGTGACTCCACACATACTCCGTAGGGAACGCATTTCCACCGCATTTATTCGGCTTTCATGCTTCTTCTGCCAAACCCAGCACTCACTTCCATATGTAAGTGTCGGTATCAGCACACCATTGTGGACAGCCATTCGCGCCTTCTGCGACACCGCCTGACTGCCCACAACTGCGCGCAAGGCACCGTTCACTTTATTACCTGCCGCTACTCTTCTTTCAATATCCCCATCACACTTTCCATCTCTAGTTATCATACTTCCCAAATATACAAACTCTTCCACTTGTTCTACTTTCTCACCTTCTATACTTATGTTACAATCAGTAACTTCTTCCTCTCTTTCTATCACCATAACTTTCGTCTTATTTACATTCAACTTCATTCCCTTATCCTTAATTGAGGCATTCACTACATCTAACATGTCTTGCAGCTCCCACGCCGACGGCGCAAGTAACACTTGATCGTCAGCGTAAAGAAGACACTTGACATGTAGCTCATCCATTCTCAGTCCACATTCCATCTCTTTCAATCCTACCAAACAAATATCCATGTAAAGGTTGAAGAGCCATGGAGACGCGACACATCCCTGTCTAACACCCCTAGAGATGTTAAACCTGTCTGAGTACGCTCCATTTACCCTGATACAAGCTATGGAATTCTCATATAGGGATTTCAAAGCCTGCACCAGGCGGTCCTCCACACCATACACTAGAGATAGTGTTGACCACAGTTCATCCCTCCACACACGATCTAGGTCTATGGTCTATCTATGGTCCATAAACTAATATTTAGTAAATATAAGTTTATGGACCATGTACTTAGAATTATGTATAACAAAATTATATTTCAATATCATTCATCCTTACTTCGGAACCCTTTACTGTGCATGGTCATTGGTAGGTTTTAATGTTAAATGTTATTTATTATACTTTTAATCGCATCCTTGATCTTATGACATGTATAGGGTGTGCACTGTGAGGTCCTGGGTTTGATTCCCAGGTCGGGTGGGGTGTTATTCTTCTAACACGATTTATCAGATCCCCGGTGTATTGCCCCGATCCAAGTTAAGGTGTAATAAGAGCAAATGGAAAGAAAGGCATTTATTTATTTATTTTAATGGGTTCACAAACAATGGGCATTGTCCATTTTTTAAAATTACGTGTAAATGAAAAACCATTTGGAGAATTTCTTTAGCTTGTTGCAGAAAATTGATTTTTAATGAAAAGGGATCATGATTTACCAAGATTTTTAACAAAATATATTTGCCCTTTGTTTGACCTCTAATGACGTCATTAATGGCATTCGTTTGTTTCATTGCCTGATTTCTTTTTAGAATCTGACGACTGTTTATATGTCAGTTGTCATTTGTCAAGTACACATTATAGACGTGCGCTTAATAGTTCGCGACAAGGAACGGTCACTTTAGTTCGTGGCTCCTCAACGAACTAGTTCATTATTTTAGTTCTCGTCTCGAACCAAAGAAAGGCTCAAAAAAGATTATTCGCACGCATTTTTTTCTTTAATAATATGCTGTTATTTTTTTACTTGTACATACTTGGGGAGTAGTGACGTCGTCTAAAGGACACTCCTTAGACGACGACGACGACGACGACGACGACGGTGGCCTACTTTCACGGTAGGCCATCAACACCTTTAGGTTTAAGCCAATCTCATCTGCAAGTGGTACACTCTTCTGAGTAACGGACTAAGCGCTGGCGAAACCTGGGTTCCTGCCTTGCAGGTTGTGGAGGACAGACTGCACCATGTACCCAGTGTACGTCATTAGATCGTTGCGCGAGGCATGCAGGGCGGAAAAAAAGCCTCTGCATATCGCTTTTTTGGATCTGCAGACTCTTTTAACTGTTATGTTCGTTTCCGCCGCCGAATAGTATCCATACGAGCTTTACGTGAAAACAGACAAGTTTAAGCAACATCAACTTCGACGTCAGGGTTTGAAGGGGCGCAGCATGGGCTACTTGCTTTAATTTTTATACCCCCCCCCCCCCCCCGCAGTAAAACCGTAGTATATGCCAAGACCCCCATCCCACTCTAGTTTTCCGTAGTAATTTATAAATATGTTTTATTTTTTTTATCCAAGAGATTAGAAAAAATATGTGTTGCTAAAGAGATTAGAAAAAAATATCTGTGAGTCAAAAAGTGCTGCAGGCTATATTTGAATATAGCTCTAAAAAGCACGAGATTTCCTTAGAAGACATTGACTACGTGATGAAAACCTAAGACTTTAGACTACCTAAGACTTTAAGATCTCATAGACCATCATTTGGTCAGTCCTTCTGTATGGGTGCGATAAGTAGTCTGTTATATTAAAGAAATCCAGATGGCCCCAAAAGCGCTGGCTGAACGTGTTGGAAAATGATATGAGAACCAATGGTCTTACTGTGGAGGATGCTTAAGACGAGGCGAAGTGGAAGCGTTTAAATAGGAAGGCGGATTAGGCATTAGTGCGGGATAACGCCAGGCAGAAAGAAAGACATCGGATAGCGCCGCGCTCTCGCTCACGTTCACTATTACATACAATCATACAATTTAGAATCTAACATATCAAACGAACTAAAGAGCGAGAAATCTGGAAACTAGTTCGTTCATTTTGTCAGTGGGAGCGGTCTACCGACCTAGTTCGTTCGAGAACTACACAAGACTAGTACCTACACAACATAACCTCTTCCTTTACGAGTAAATAATAAATACTTTTCTAGTAAATCATCGTATTATAGAACCACGCAAGAACAAAAGATACATTTAGCAAGTTATATTATAAGAAGTGTTTCAATCGAACATGAAAAATTACCTTCAGCTTGAAGACACGACATGGCATACAAATATAACTTCAGTGGAATAAAGCGTGTAAAAAAGTAATCTGCGGTATATTTTACAACCAAATCCTATTGGACTAGCGGACAGAGGTTTTAAGGAAACTGATAATCTACTTATTCACATAATTTTGGACACTCAAGGCCACCAAGTGTGATTCAAGAATCAAGCAAATTTTCAAAGCCTCACAGAAGCACTTAAAAGTGATAGATAGTTTAAGAGTTATTTTGTTTTGAACATGTAATTAAACATGTACTTGGGAATTTTGTGTTATTGAAACCTTGTGCTGTGATTATAAATATGTGCTACATTTAGATAAAATTGCCATCATAGTTTGTGGGATGATTACTGGTTTCTCTGTTCTGTGGATGATTATTATATGAGCTGAAATAATAAAAAGGCCCACAAAAAGGTTCGGAAAGTTTGTAGGAGGCATACTGCAGGATCACCAGTAAAATCAATGCTCCGGCCCTACCCCGGGGGTCCTAACCAACTGACTTGGCAGGGAGTGTTTGGGCAGCCGTGGGTGGATCTGAAAGATGTAAACCTGAAGAACCTCTAAGTGCTCAAAGGCTAATCTGAGCTACAGAAAATCTCAAATGGTGAAGCACCTCTTGGGAGCTGCTGTGTACCTTGGTCATCTTCGAAGCCAAAGTGGAATACCAACCAGACTGGGATTAAGGGTGACAACATTCTAATAGGTGAGCTGATCACCTGTCTGTGTGAATGCAGATGTCCGCATCATAAATAATAAAGCTTAAAATTTTCACATTTTTTTTTATTTAAATACATATATTAAAACACAAACAATGAATATGAGAAAATATAACAATACATGATTTATTTGGTAGCACCAGTCATTTTAAATACAATAATAAAAAGCAATATTGGATCCATAAAATCTCTTAAATAGTGACTTATGTAATATATATAATGCCACCTCCAACGGATTAATGTATACCTGTATTTTTCTCATAGTTATTGCTTGTTTGTTTGTTACAATGCTATGTAGTTGTACTACTATATAGCCTATTAGGTAAGTATTAGTAAATATATAAACTTTTTGTCACTATAACCCCTTGAGTTTGTTGCATCAATACACCATCATTATTGTGAAGCATGAAACAGCCCAGTCATCACAATCTGAGCTGATGACATTATTGTGTTCATCAATTTGACATTAGATACATGTATGCAACTTAGGTTTGCAACAACTGTTCTATTCTGGCATTTCTGGCAACAATATGTGACCTGAAACAAGCACAAATAAATAAATGTGGAATACACACACTACTTACTTTAAATAAACCATCTAAATGGGTAAATTATGAAGTTAACCTACATAAATCTTATTTTGGAGGCTATTAATAGCGATGTATTCCAATAACATTACGGTGACTGCATTGGGAAAGATCCTTGAGTCAGTTTTATAATTAATGTAGTCATATTGATGCAACTTGGGTTTTCAACGACTGTTCTATTCTGGCAACAATATGTGACCTGAAACAAGCATAAATAAATAAATGTTGAATACACACACTACTTACATGAAATAAACCATGTAAATAGGTAAATTATGAAGTTAACTTACATAAATCTTATTGTGGAGGCTATTTATAGCGATGTATTCCAATATCATTACGGTAAGTGCTTTGGGAAAGATCTTTAAATCAGTTTTATAATTAATGTAGTCTTATTGATAGATATTATTATGATATCTATTATATTTGTATCGTAAACACGACTGTAATTAAATAACAATATCTTATTGGTCTGAAAAACTGTCGAACACTAGATTTTACAATATTATATTATAGAATTTAATATTGTTGTTTACAATCGATCGACACATGTACACAATGGCCGATAGAGGTGGACGATCCTGGACTGAAATATAATTTCGAATCAAATCATTCGATTTTAAAACTGCAGTGAGATATATCGATTATAACCTTTATTTAATTAATAACTTTTTTAGTCCCATACATACTTAAGCTGACACCTTTATCCGTACGTAGGATAATGCACATTGCCTTATCATGTATCGTATAAGCCACGTTCTGTACACACATTTTACGATTTGACCAACAGAAATTAAGACCTTCATAATGATGTAAGATTAATAGTACAAATAAGTAAAATTAAAAATACTAGCCCATTTTGAAAGTAAATTATTTACTAATTTCATAATCGATTAAGATATTTAGATACATCTCGATTAGTACATCATTTATGATCGCGCATCTCTACTTAACAGCAGTGTGAAGTGTCATTTTATCCGTCAGCTGACATCACAGATAGCAGAAAATATAGGCAATGAAATAACACTTTTCGCGCCATTAATGACGTCATCACGTAGAATCATCAAGATATTTTCAAAAAAATATTACAAAATAATTACAGCCCTAAAAACAAAAATATTCAAATTAGTATCTTAATTTGGTCTATATTTTTAGAAAAAAATATAAAAACCAGGGGTTAAAAAATATGGACAATGCCCATTGTTGCACTGAATTCTATATAAAAATATACCTACTACATAAAATAAGTGCACAACATAAAAACACATTTTAAATGTTATTTTTTTTATTGGACAGTTTCGAGCCCATCAACGGATTAACACAGGATCAAGATGAACTAACGAATGGTGAAAACTACGACGATATTTACACGGAGAGCGGTAGTTTCACATGGATTGGACCTGACGGAGTGGCGCACACGGTGTACTATGTGCCTGACGAGGAGGGCTACCTGCCAGACCTCGGACCTGGAGCAGACCCCAACTTTGCCACTAGTGTTATTGTGGGTTAATTAATCTCATCTTTAACGTTGATAATCTAATATCTGAATAAATAGTAGTACCAATGATCGCATTTGTTTTTTTGTCACATAAATATTGTTGCCGTGGTTATTTATGATAGGTGTTAAAAGATACATTAAATTTTATTAGTTGTTGAGTTTTACGGGAATACTGACAGGGCGGGAGTCATTTGTTAAAATTATTTCAAATTATGTCTAAAGTCTAAAGCCCTTATCATCATCGATATTATCAATCAATCAATACATATAATAAGAATGTAAATATCGCGGGTCTGTACATTGCTTAGATTTGCAAAAAAACGAATTGGGGGGATTTAGAAATAGTAATAGAACACATTTTTATCATTTTTAGAATTTTTGTCTGTCTGTATGTTTGACCACGTATCAAATAAAAACCAACAAAGTAATTTTACGGGACTGGATAAAAAATCGTAGACCACATCTTGGAATAAAATTTAGGCTTTGTTTTATGACAGCCTCCGTGGCGCAGTGGGCGAGTAGCCGGTCGTGAAGCGAGAGGCCGCGGGTTCGATTCCCGCATTGAGACAAATGTTTGTGTGACCCACAGATATTTGTTTCAAGTCTGGGTGTTGTGAGACCGAAAGTCTCTCATAGTTTCTGATACCCACGATACAGGTTATACCTAGTGTGGGGTTAGGACTAGGTGTGCGACTATTGGGTGTATTTACTTATTCAAATCGGTCAACTCTATCAAAAGATACGGATATGTACTATGTGTGCGATTGTTGGCAGTTCTTTATAGCCTGAAAGTGATTTTCACATTTATCAATAGATGGTGTTACCATATTTTCTGAGTCATATTGGATATTTAACGAATTACTTCAAAATCGATATCTTGGTCGTCCTGTGGTTCCAAACGACAGAACCGATGTCAATACTGACAAATGTGACCGCCATTTTGTTTTTGGACCGATTGACTTCAAAATCAATATCTGGTTGGCCCCGTTGTAGAATATTTAAACTAAAACGACAGGGTGGATCGACAAATCAAAAGTTTTTACCGTTGGTCCAACAAAATTGGCGTGCGAAGCTGCGGGCAAAAGCTAGTTAATAATATAATATCGAATATGTATAAATATGTTATGTTATCGAAAATATAACCCTACTTTAGCTAAAAGATAACTAAAATATATTTATCGAATACAATGTTTCTAGTTTACAGAAAAAACCTGATTTTAATAAGGTTTTATCTCTGGAAAGCTTAAAGTGGAAATCATAATGATATTGAAGTAATATTAGACAGATATGTAGATCTACCTTCCCTCAATAAATTTTATAATAACATTAATAAAATATAAAAGATGATGATGTTAGGCGAAAGCTGTACTTTTTTAATATCATACCACTTATTTATAAAACATTAACGCGCTTCTTATCTTTCCGAATAGTTAGTCGCTTTTCCCCTTGCGTCACATTGTTTAAAAATGAAATGTCAAATCAGGTTTAAAGATAAGCAAGTAAGGGACTATATTGTAGAAAAAAAATATTGGGAATCTTGGGTAGGTCAATCTTAAATGGGCGTCCTAGACTATAACAAAATTAATGTCATTAAATTCTTTGGTAATTAAAAAAGAACATCAAGTTTGTACCAACTGATCAAAATCGGCCATGTTTTCACTATGGAACGTTGGAAAGTTTTATCACTATTGAACGATTACGAATGTCACTTTTTATGAAGCGTCCTATAGCGGTCTTATAACGCCCCACTAACGGCCGAATGCTCATACACTTAGGCCCTTATTAATAATAACTTAGTGGGGCGTTATAAGACCGCAGGCAACCCGTCATAAAAACTAAGCCAAATCCTTTCTGCAACTTGCTTGCAAAAATATGTTGCGCCGACCTCATAGTAGGTAGAAAGAAAGATTATTGTCTAAAGTTGTGATGCTATGCTAGATTATAAATGGAAATACCGGTTGACCTTTACTTGAATTAATATTTTACCGATATTTAAATGTCGTGACATGGTACCATTTTACAATACGACGCTGTAGAAAGAACTGCCTTTAGCCAAAATACATTACCTCTAGAATAAAAGTAGTGTTCTTATCTCCGAATAAAAAAAGCGTTTATTTAAATTACATCGCACAGTATTTTAGATAAAACACTTCTTTCTAAAATGAAACTGGTTCGTTGTATTTTTATATTATTTAATAAATAAAGTGCGTTATTCATACAGTATGTGTTAAAATATAAACAAATATTTGAAGTTGTGAATAAAATAAATAATTCACGTACAATGGTGCTTAGGAATCATTTTATTTTCGGGGGATGTTCTCAACGGTGTGTATAAAAATACGATATTTTGTTTTTTTCCGTGTATGTACATGGATTACGCCATTATTTTAGAACCGATTTAAAAAAGATTATATATATAACGATACCTCGGTTGGGAGTAGTACGGATGCTGTGATAAGTGTCGGAGACTGGTGCCCATCTTAATAATATAAGCATGCACTTCTGATTTTTCTATGTTAAGTGTGTATTTGTCATAAAATATTAATTATTAACGCTTCCTTTACGGACAAAAAAACATCGTAAAGAAACCTGCATGCCTCAGAATTATTCCAGAAGAATTTCGAGGGTATGTGAAGTGTAAGTCTAAGGCCTAATATCCCCCTTTAGAGGATGCTCGTGCCCAGCAGTGGGGCAGTAAAATTACAGGGCTCATATTATTATTATTATTTTGAGCTATTCCTAACACGTGATGACCATTGGTTTCAGTTGACGTTGTCCGGTTTGTTAGTGGTGATCACGGCAGCTCCACACGTAAAACAGTATTATGAACCGGAATACTATTTCGAGGAAGATCCAAGGTACTCGTGAGTGCATGTTAAAAACGCTGTAACTTGAAACATATACATATATAATTCCAAGGCTGGTCCCATATAAATTTGGTCATCATCCTTTCGACATTTAAGAGTCAGTTAAAAATGCATCGACTAAGACAGTAAAATTAGGAAAGGAAGAATTTATATAATTGTTGTAGGCACAGTCAAATACACATTAGTACAGAAATAAGCATTTTACTTAAATTATTCACGTAGTACCAACTACAAGACCTCGTTCACGCTACATCCACATATGTAGTACATGTACTCTGTTTTAATTGTAATGCAAAGATGATTCTCCATGCGGTGTCTAATTGACGTTGTTATTATAGATTTTTTAAATAAGATTTTTAAGTTTTTGTTAGTGTTTTAGTCGCCTCTTTGGTTTAAGTGGTAGCATATATGAGCTATAAACTGGCATTGGTCCCTGAGATTAGATGATGATTGACGTCAAGCAGGCAACTGGTAATAAAATCTAAGCCGAATCCTTTCTGTCACATGCTTGAAAAAGCGTGTTTCGCAGACCCCACATTGAGATGGAATAAGGGCAGGTGGAAAGAAAGAAACTAAAATATATGATTTATTTTATTGGACAGTTTCGATCCCTTCAACGGCATAATACAAGATCAAGATAAACCAACAAATGGAAACAACTATGACGAGATTTACACAGATAGCGGTAGTTTCACATGGATTGGACCTGACGGAGTGGCGCACACGGTGTACTATGTGCCTGACGAGGAGGGCTACCTGCCAGACCTCGGACCTGGTATAAACCCCTTTGATGAGGCTGTTATACGCGGATAAATAACTATATCGTTAACGTTGATATCGTAAGATGTATTCACGATTATTATTCCAGAAATTCAAAACATCTACACCCACAACAATTATGTCTGTTATGATTGCGTAATGCGGTATAATTGGGTACTTGACTAATTTTTTAAAATTAATTTTATATGAAATTTACGTCGTCTAAAATATAGAACAAAGGATTATTGAAATATTCTCAAAACTAAAAAAAGGTATAAGCCTTTGAAGTTTGGTGTAACCTTCAAATTGCGGGAAAGAGAAATATCAGTGTGATCACGTCACGCCATAACGGTACGTGCGTTGGAAAGGGATAGCAAGATATCTCCAATCAATTAATAACTCCAGAATTCAAGATATGAATTACTGGCTTATTTTTCAACCAATTTCGTTATAGTTTTTACAAAAGGGTTTCTGTTTTGTTTTATTTGCTATTACATATAAATATGCGTATAAAATCACACATAGTCAAGTACCCAATTGCGTGACAAATGTAACCTTACATAGTAATAGATATACATTGCGGTTGTCTTACTTATTAGGTCGGAATTAACAAGTTTTAAATAGAATTATTTAAAAGTGGGCAAATATTTGCTTACATTTCTAGAATAACGATCGTGAATACATTTTAAAACTAAAATAAATAGTATCTACCAAAGACGCACTTTTTTTTCATCGCACATTTCCGTAGTGGGTATAATAAAATTAAAATTTTACAAAATATGTTAAAAACCAGCCATGTGCATGCTGCATATATCCACGCACAGTGCAGGGTTAAATGTTACTGAAATATAATTTTATTAGTCATAACTTTAAGTACATCATCTATAACCTCATATTCATTACCTGTTTTACATAACTAACAATCTCATAAAATGGTATCAATTCAATAGAATAATAACTAACAACTTCATCTAAGTGATATTCAATAGAATTTGTACGAAACTTTGCTTTTTTACTTTGGTCGGCTATTACTCGTTAACATGTAAAGCCTGCGTAGCCGTGATAGATTTCCTTTTAAATTCGCTATATATGGGACTACTAACAACAATTTTAACTTTAAAGCTTAACATTTCACCAACGTATTTTTTGATCGAAAAATCATTTTCAGAAACCTTCTTTGAACAACTTCTCCTATTCTACACCATAAGATAATTGAGAAAAACATTATCCCCCATTTTACATGTAGATACCGTAAACAAAAATATTTTTCAAGATTTTATTTTACCACTTTATCGGTGTGATTATTAAATAAATCCATGCCAATTTAGAGGTCTTCAGTACTTAATAGTCTCTGAACTAAACCACGAAAAAGTCTGATACGTAACTCTTAGCTACTGTATGACAATATTAAAAAAAATTACGGTAAAGAGAAAAAAAACAATATATGTACTTTCAACGTCGTTCTGTCGTTGAGTCGCTTCCTCGGTCTAGTGGCAGCATATATGGACTGTGGACCGGGAGGTCCTGGGTTCGATTCCCAGGTCGTGCAAAGTAAATTTTCTAATTTAATTTGCCCGGGACTGGATCCTTCAGAGAGGATTGACGTCACGAAGGCAGCCGGTCGTAAAAACTAAGCCAAATCTATTCTGCAACATGCTTGAAAAAGTGTGTTGCGCCGACCCCATATTAAGGTGGGATAAGGGCAGGTAAAAAAAAAAGAGGTACTTTCAACAAAATCTTATTGTGCGTAATCAGATATGTTCATATGCAACATGCACTTGGCCGGTTTTAGGGTTCCGAAGCCAAATGGCAAAATGGAACCCTTATAGTTTCGCTATGTCCGTCCGTCTGTCACTCTGTCTAACCGCAGTTTATCTCAGAGACAATAAGTACTAGAGGGCAGTAATTTGGCATCGGTATACACATCTATCACACAAAAAAGTCGTAGAATAAAATATTGAAAAATATTTTTTTAGGGTACCTCCCTAGCATGTAAAGTGGGGTTGACATTTTTTTCTCGATTATCCTATGGTGTGGGGTATCGTTGGATATGTATTTAAAAAAAATGTGGTTTGGTGAAAACTATTTTTCGTTCCGAGGGTCTATTTGCGAAATCTTGAGCTTTGAAGTGCTAATTTTTGGTAGAGTGGGGCGTCCCCCCTTCTATTTTCTAAGCGGTTGGTTTTGGATACATACAACAATCAACAGTAGTAGCACATATTATGAATTTTAAAAGAAACTATTACGGCTAAGCAGACTTTACAAATTCTTTGGAAATCACTAGATAAAGTTGTTAGTTAAGTAAAACAGGTAGTAAATATGAGTTTATGGTTCGTATACTTAAAATTATGTATAATAATATATTTGAGTTACAGTTACGCTTACTTCGGAACCCTTACTGTGCGTGGTCAGAATATGCATTGCCCAGTTTTTATTGTTATAATTCCCTGTATTGTATTAATTGTAATAACATAACATAACATAAGCTCCTGCCTGTATCCCCGAAGGGGTAGGCAGAGGCGTACTAGCAAACTAGAACACCCACATTTCGCCGAGCTTAGTTCCGTCCCAGATGTGATAGGGGGCGAGCCTATCGCCATATCGGGCACAAATTCCAGACTCCGGGCTGATATGGAAAAATCCAATATCACTTTGCCCGACCCGGGGATCGAACCCGAGACCTCAGAACCGTAGTCGTATCCAAATACCACTACGCCACGGAGGCAGTCATTGTAATAAACAACTGTAATTTTATTTCTGTGCATATTATTATGTTAAATAGATCCTTCTGTACGTGCTCAAGAAACATATCCTTATCCTTACTCCTTACTTTATTAAATAATAAAAGCGAAAGTAACTCTGTCTGTCTGTGGCGTTTTCACGTCTAAACCGCTGAACCGATTTTGATGAAATTTGGTATGTATACAATTGGGTACCTTTAACCTCAAGGACGGACATAGGGTACTTTATTTTTTTTAAATCAACCCCTAAAGGGATGAAATAGGGGATGAAATAGGGGATGAAAGTTTGTATGGGAAGTTTGGAACCGCTTAATGGATTTTTAATGAAATTTGGTATGAGGATACTTTTGACCCTAAGGACACAAATGGGGTACTTCATTTTTTTTATCAATCCCTAAAGGGATGAAATAAGGGTTGAAAGTTTGTATGGGGATTCTAGGTCCACTTAATGGATTTTTATGAAATTTGTTATAGGATAGTGGATACCTTTGAGTTTAAATACACAAATGGGCTACTTTTTTAAAATCAATCCCTAATGGTATGAAATAGGGGATGAAAGTTTTTATGGGAATCCAGAAATCGCTGAACGGATTTTTAAGAAAGTTGGTATAAGGATAGTTTTACCCCTAAGGACAGAAATGGGGTGCGATATATTTTTATCCTACAAAGGGATGAAATAGGGGTTGAAAATTTGTTTCTTTGTTTTTGCGCCGATTGACTTCAAAATCGATATCTGGGTCACCCCGTGGTTCCAAACGACAGAACCGCTATCAAACCCGTCAAAAGTGGCCGCCATTTGTTTTTCTTTGTTTCTGGGCCGATTGACTTCAAAATCGATATCTGAGTCGCCCCATGGTTCCGAACGACAGAACCGCTGTCAAAAATGTCAAAAGTGGCCGCCATTTTGTTTTTCTTTGTTTCTGGGCCGATTGACTTCAAAATCGATATCTGAGTCGCCCCATGGTTCCGAACGACAGAACCGCTGTAAACCTGTCAAAAGTGGCCGCCATTTTGTTTTGCTTTGTTTCTGGGCCGATTGACTTCAAAATCGATATCTGAGTCGCCCCGTGGTTCCAAACGACAGAACCGCTGTCAAACCTGTTAAAAGTGGCCGCCATGTTTTTCTTTGTTTTTGGGCCGATTAACTTTTAAATCAATATCTGAGTCGCCTCGTGGTTCCGAATGACAGAAACGCTGTCAAAACTGTCAAAAGTGGCCGCCATTTTGTTTATCTTTGTTTCTGGGCCGATTGACTTCAAAATCGATATCTGAGTCGCCCCGTGGTTCCGAACGACAGAACCGCTGTCAAGCCTGTCAAAAGTGGCCGCCATTTTGTTTTTCTTTGTTTTTGGGCCGATTGACTTCAAAATCGATATCTGAGTCGCCCCGTGGTTCTGAACAGCAGAACCGCTGTCAAACCTGTTAAAAGTGGCCGCCATGTTTTTCTTTGTTTTTGAGCCGATTAACTTCAAAATCGATATCTGAGTCGCCTCGTGGTTCCGAATGACAGAAACGCTGTCAAACCTGACAAAAGTGGCCACCATTTGGTTTTTCTTTGTTTTTGGGCCGATTGACTTTCAAATCGATATCTGAGTTGGCCCGTGTTTCCGGACGACAGAACCGCTGTCAGACCTGGCAAAAGGGGGCCGCCATTTTGTCGCCCATATTTGGATAAAACGACAGGGCGGATCGACAAATCAAAAGTTTTTTCCGTTTGCCCCACAAAATACACGTGCGGAGCCGCGGGCAAAAGCTAGTTCCGAATAAAAATAAAATTATATATTTTTTATGTATTTATAAATCTTAAGAATCGCCGTTTCTGTCAATCTAGCCCATGAACTATAAAGTCAATTGCACTCTCCGTCGATTAAAATTAAAGTTCTTCCAACAAGAAATGTAAAGATTTTGAGAGTTTTAAAAAGAAACCATACGATCTTTGAAAAACGTGAACCATTGCTTGTTGTAAAGTAATATTTGACCATTGCATGTCTTTGCTTATTACTATAATTTTAGCTTTAACAGACGGATATTGCAACTGCACCTAGTTACATAGTATATTTATGATGATTTACCCCTACTCAGCAAGCGTTAATATTAATTGTACCGGTTGCCAAAGATCACTCTGGCGTCTCACAAACGCAACGTGACGCGTGCGGCTTCGTAGTACTGAATCCACACAAAGCATTTATATATTACATAAAATATATATTTTTTTAACGAGTTGTTTCGAGTGACGCCTCCTTAATTAAAGAAGAGATTCGCAGCTTTTTAATACAGCTGAATGTTTTTAATACAGCTATTCGGTTGATTTTATTTTTTAATTCAACATACACGTCTATTATATTATATTCTAATTAAACGATTCATAATTACTTGTTTTTAGATAATATCTTTTATAATGTCATGTTACAAAAAGGTTAGTCCGCGAATATGTGCTTTAATTATTATTCTATTGTGCACAGAATTATTGAGTTTTAAGATACCAAAAGATAAACTTAAAGAATTGTCAGGTGCTGTAAATAATAAAATAATCAATGAGTTTAATTCAGAAGACATCGTTAACGGCGTTTACACCTTCAGGTAATAATATTTTATCATCTTTGTGTGGCCTAATATAAATATACAATTAAAGTGTGTTTTTAAAAATAAAAGTCTATTATGTTATATATATTTTTAGATATGTTGTGCCAAACACTATACACAGAGAAGAAATTGCCGATTTAGACGACGAGGGAAATCCAATTGTGGATGGTATTTATTCGAACGTTCATCCCAATGGAGAGACACGTTTGGTTGGATATCATGCGGATAAAGATGGATACACCACATATAATGTAGATGTAAGTAACAGTAACAGTCATTCATTGCGATTTAATATACTTATATTATTAGTATCATAATTAGTATCACACTTATATTATAAAGGCGAATGTTTGTGAGTTAGTAAGTGTGTTTGTATATTTGTTACTCTTTCGCGCACAACCTACTGGATGGATTTTGATTAGACTTCACAGTTATATAGATTATAGAGGTATATCAGAATAACACATCGGCTACTTTTTATATTATTAAGTGGTAGAGCAACAGTTACGTCTACAGCACGAATGGGCCGGCTAGACCGGTTTGATACCACTGTCTCACAGAAAACCGACATAAAGTGGCAGCTTGCTGTCGCGTTTCGTTCAGTGAGTGAGATTTCCGGTGGCCCATTTCCCTGCCTCCTATTCCATTTTCTCCTTTTAGATTGGCAACGCACTCATGATTCTTTTTGTGTCTTGGGTATCTATGAGCGGTGGAGATCACTTACCATCAGGTGACTCATCTGCTCGTTTGTCAGTCTCTGCTATAAAAAAAAATACACGCGAACGGAGCCGCGAGCAACATTTAGTTCTCATAATACTTACATGACAATACGACTAACGACCATCGATATAATAATATACCTAGATGCACAGTTGACGCTCAGAAAGTGGGACAGCCAACGAGTGCTTAAAATGTAAGTAAGCACTTGTTGGCTGTCAGTCGGGCGCCGACCGTTCGCCTGTGAAGATGCCTAAATGCTCTGTGAAAGAGTGCAAAAATAACACTCTTACAAAGCGCAAAACACATGGAATTTCATATTTTAAGTAAGTATAATTCCCTTACTTGATTCTTAAAACCTTAATCATGTTAAATTAAGTATTAAACGTGTATAAATAATTAATTTAACGAATTCAGTTAATAAAATATTTTGTCCCTTTTGAAATCATGATTTGGAACAATGAAATACATGGAGTCGTTTTTTTTGTAAATATATTATATTTATTTTAAATTTATGATTTTTTTTATTAATTTTATTTATTAATTACAGATTTCCATGAAATGAAATAGTAAAAAATAAATGGCGTAAAATTATTTCCGAAGAAAGGAGAGAAGAAAATTTTAAACCCAATTACTCAAGTGTGGTTTGTTCAGACCATTTTGCCGATTCCGATGGATATTATAGAGAAAAATGGATTAGGAAAATTAAAAAGAATGCTGTACCAAAAATAAAGGTGATAAATTGTCATCAGCTACATTGTCCTTAACTAATGTTTACTATTTAATTTAACAATATGTATGCTGTTGGTGTACCTATAAATAAATAAATAAATAAATATTGCCACATTTATTGACTTTATTTTAGATTGTCGTAACTACAAGTTTAAATGAGGCAGGGTGCAGTACAAGGGTAATAGCTGAAAAATATTTGATACAGAATTCGTCAATAGCAAGCATATACTAGGTACATACTGCCATGTAAAATGACTATTTAATAATTTGCGGCTAATTCTAATAAATGTTTTCAATCAAAGTGTGCAGATCATAAAAATTTGCCAACATGAACAAAGTTGAACATTCCGCTGTCTAATAATAATTTTAATGGTGCATTCTCGCGATTTTTCATTTTTTAATTTTTCATTTTTATCTTTGATTCTCGGATTGAGATCATTTATTGGAACCGGTCGTTAGGCATAATTACTACAACAGTAATTGTGGCGTCATCATTTATTGGAAACATATTCATTTCCAGGAACCAGCAATTGAACCAATAAATAATGAAGGATCACCAATACCATCAGAATTTTCATCAATCTTTAACACACCTAAGACGTTATTTTTTACAGTTAATTTGAAAGAACGCAACCAAAAATTTAAACTTAAATCTAATTTAGTGCGAAACTTAAAAAGGCAGAACAAAAGATTAAGAAAACGAAATGATAGTCTAAAAGAAATTATTAAGAATCTAAAGAGCAAAGGACGATCTGAGTGTGGGGCCAGGACTATGTATGTGACTGTTGGGTGTTATTTATTTATTTATGAATCACGTTAAGGCAAAACAGTGCTTATTTCATATTCATAACTAATAAGCTTTGTTATCTTCTAAACATTTATACTCTATCTATCTCTTAATGTAAGTAAAATTATTATACAGATATCGCCATTCTCATCTACATTGTACGCCACGTGGTCAACATTTCTCACAAATAAATACAAGAACTATTCGACTCCATTCAATCTTTGTCCGAGTGACTAGAATGTTTCTTTTAATAACGTCAAATTATTGTCAAATTCAAAAACTATTAGAAATTCAAAAATTTCGAACATAAGAACGTTTGAACATGCAATTTAAAAAGCTACTTTATGCCGCGTCTATAAGGTCATATTTGTGTTAATTTAATTAAATTTGTGATGTTTATTTGTTTTGTCTGTCGAGGACACTGTTTACAATGATATTTGTATGGAACTGTGCATCTAGGTATATTATTATATCGATGCTAACGACGAACAAATCTATAGCCTATAATTGACTTTTTTTTTATTGATTTTATATAAAACTAGCTGACCCGCGCAACTTCGTCTGCGTATGAGAGAGAGGGTTGAAAGAGTGAGTCGTAGGCACCTATTGCACAATAATTCTAAAAGAGGTAATGGGATGATCTACTTCGGCCGTCAGTCACCCCGTCTCTCACACCGTCAGTCACACCGTCTGTCAAACCGTCTGTCACCCCGTCTCTTACCCTGTCAGTCACACCCTCTGTCACCCAGTCGGTCACCCGTCTGTCACCACGTCCGTCACCCCACCTGTCACCCCGTCTGTCACCCAGTCTGTCACCTCGTCTGTCATCACGTCCGTCACCCCGCCTGTCACCCCGTCTGTCACCCAGTCTGTCACCTCGTCTGTCATCACGTCCGTCACCCCGCCTGTTACCCCGTCTGTCACCCAGTCTGTCACCCAGTCGGTCACCCCGTCTGTCACCCAGTCTATCACCCCGTCTGTCACCACGTCCGTCACCCCGTCTGTCATCCCTTCTGTCACCCGTCTGTCACCCCGTCTGTCACCTCGTCTGTCACCCGTCTGTCACCCCGTCTGTCACCCAGTCGGTCACCCTGTCTGTCACCAAGTCTATCACCCCGTCCGTCACCACGTCCATCACCCCGTCTGTCACCCCTCCTGTCACCCCGTCTGTCACCCCATCTGTCACCCCGCCTGTCACCCCGCCTGTCACCCCGTCTGTCACCCCGCCGGTCACCCCGTCTGTCACCCCGTCTGTCACCCAGTCGGTCACCCCGTCTGTCACCATGTCCGTCACCCCGCCTGTCACTCCGTCTGTCACCCAGTCGGTCACCCCGTCTGTCACCCAGTCTATCACCCCGTCTGTCACCACGTCCGTCACCCCGTCTGTCACCCCTTCTATCACCCGTCTGTCACCCCGTCTGTCACCTCGTCTGTCACCCGTCTGTCACCCCGTCTGACACCCAGTCGGTCACCCTGTCTGTCACCCCGTCTGTCACCACGTCCGTCTCCCCGTCTGTCACCCCGTCTGTCACCCCGTCTGTCACCCCGCCTGTCACCCCGCCTGTCACCCCGCCGGTCACCCTGTCTGTCACCTCGTCTGTCACCCAGTCGGTCACCCCGTCTGTCACCACGTCTGTCACCACGTCCGTCACCCCGTCTGTCACCCTTCTGTCACCCCGCCTGTCACCCCGCCGGTCACCCTGTCTGTCACCTCGTCTGTCACCCAGTCGGTCACCCCGTCTGTCACCCCGTCTGTCACCACGTCCGTCACCCCGTCTGTCACCCTTCTGTCACCCGTCTGTCACCCTGTCTGTCACCCAGTCGGTCACCGCATCTGTCACTCCGGCTGTCACCCAGTCGGTCACCCCATCTGTCACCCCGTCATTCACCTCGTCAGTCACTCCGTCCGCCACCCCATCAGTCAGCCTGTCAGTGACCCCGTCATTCCTCACGACGGTCATCCCGTCAGTCATCCCATTAGTGACCCCATCAGTCACCCCGTCAATCACCCCTTAGTCACCCTACCATTCATCCCCTTGGTCAACACTCAAATATTTTTTCAAATCGAACCAGTAGTTTCTGAGATATAAAATTCCCCGCTAGCAGCATTTTTCATTTCTGGTCCGCTTCTATTGGTCATAGCGTGATGTTATATAGCCTATAGCCACGGTCGATAATTGGGCTATCCAACACAAAAAGAATTTTTCAATTCGAACCAGTAGTTTCTGTCAGAGATATAAATGTTCCCGATTTCGTAACATTTTTCATTTCTGCTCCGCTCCTATTGGTCAAAGCGTGATGTTATATAGCCTATAGCCATCCTCGATAAATAGTCTATCCAACACAAAAAAAAAATTCAATTCGAACCAGTAGTTTCTGAAATATAGTCTTTTCAACATTTTTCATTTCTGCTCCGCTCCTATTGGTCATAGCGTGATGTTATATAGCCTATAGCCACCCTCGATAATCGGGCTATCCAACACAAAAAGAATTTTTCAATTCGAACCAGTAGTTTCTGTCCGAGATATAAATTTTCCCGATTTTGCAACATTTTTCATTTCTGCTCCGCTCCTATTGGTCAAAGCGTGATGTTATATAATCTATAGCCATCTTCGATAAATAGGCTATCCAACACAAAAATAATTTTTCAATTCGAACCAGTAGTTTCTGAGATATCGCCTTCCCCGTTTTTAAACATTTTTCATTTCTGCTCCGCTCCTATTGGTCATAGCGTGATGATATATAGCCTATAGCCACCGTCGATAATTGGGCTATCCAACACAAAAATATTTTTTCAAATCGAACCAGTAGTTCCTGAGATTAGCGCGTTCAATCAAACAAACAAACAAACAAACAAACTCTTCAGCTTTATAATATTAGTATAGATAGTATAGATTTACGTCGTCTAAAATATAGAACAGAAAGAAATATTGAAATATTCTCAAAAATAGAAACGTTATAAGACTTTCATTTGAAGTTTGGTGTAACCTTCAAATTGCGGGAAAGAGAAGCATCAGTGTAATCACGTCACGCCATAACAGTGCGTGCGTTGGAAAGGGATATCAAGATATCTCCAATATGCCCCCACTGCAGAATTTAAAATATGAATTACTGCCTCATTTTTCAACCATTTTCGATACAGTTTTTACAAAAGGGTTTCTTTTCTGTTTTATTAGCGAAATTAAGTGATTACCTATAAATATACATACATAATCAAACATAGTCAAGTACCCAGTTTTGTTCCAGCTCATGGCATTTGATTAGAATTTTATACGTAAAGACGATTTTTTTTAAATCGGCTGAAAAGCGCCACGCTGCCGAATTCGTACATTATAAGCTGCTCAGACTGACATTCATTAATGTTAAACATAGATACTTCATCATCATCATCATCAGCCATAGGACGTCCACTGCTGAACATAGGCCTCCCCCAAAGATTTCCAGATCGACCTGTTGGAAGCGGCCTGCATCCAGCGACTTCCCGCGACCTTTATCAGGTCGTCGGTCCACCTTGTAGGTGGACGTCCTACGCTGCGCTTGGCGGTACGTGGTCTCCACTCGAGAACTTTTCTGCCCCATCGGCTATCAGTTCTACGAGCTATGTGCCCTGCCCACTGCCATTTCAACTTGCTAATCCTCTGGGCTATGTCGGTGACTTTCGTTCTTTTACGGATCTCCTCATTCCTGATTTGATCACGTAGAGAAACACCGAGCATAGCCCTCTCCATAGCTCGCTGAGTGACTGTGAGCTTTCTAATGCGGCCCATAGTTAGAGGCCACGTTTCAGTGCCATAAGTCATCACTGGTAACACACACTGGTCGAAGACTTTTGTCTTCAGGCACTGAGGTATTTTGGACGAGAAGACCTTGCGTAGTTTCCCAAATGCTGCCCAGCCGAGCTGGATTCGACGAATGACCTCTCTCTCAAAGTTGGACCTGCCTAGCTGGACCGCTTGTCCTAAATAGACATATTCGTCTACAACTTCGAGAGTTGAGTTCCCTATACCAATTGGGGTAGGAACGACATGGACATTCGACATGATTTTCGTCTTGTCCATGTTCATTTTAAGGCCTACTTGTTGGGAAACTCGGTTGAGGTCTTCGAGCATAGTACCTAGATCTTCCAGCGATTCTGCCAAGACAACGATATCGTCGGCAAATCGAAGGTGAGTGATGTACTCGCCATTGATGTTGATGCCGAATCTTTTCCATTCCAAGAGCTTGAAGGCATCTTCTAATGCGGTAGTGAACAGTTTCGGAGAGATAACGTCTCCCTGTCTCACACCTCTCTGAAGTGGAATAGCCCTCGTGCTCTCTTCTTGTACTCGGACCGACATGGTGGCGTTGCTATACAAGCACCTCAACACTTCGATGTAGCGATAGTCGATATGGCACCGCTGGAGAGACTGCAGCACAGCCCAGGTCTCGATCGAGTCGAAGGCTTTCTCATAGTCCACAAACGCTAAGCAAAGTGGCAAGTTATATTCCTCGGTTTTTTGTATAACTTGCCGCAGCGTATGAATGTGGTCTATGGTATTATAGCCTTTTCGGAAACCGGCTTGTTCGGGAGGCTGAAAGTCATCTAGCCTGTGCTCGAGACGGTTCGTGATAACCCTCGAAAACAGCTTATACACATGGCTCAGGAGTGAGATGGGCCTGTAGTTCTTCAACAAGGTATTGTCACCTTTCTTAAAGAACAGTACCACCACACTCCTGTTCCATGCTTCAGGCGTAGCGCCCTCGAGCAAGACAGAATTAAAGAGCTTCTGAAGGACTCTCAGTACCGGCGCTCCGCCCGCTTTCAGAAGCTCTGCAGTGATTCCGTCCTCGCCCGGCGCCTTGTTGTTTTTAAGCTGTCCGAGGGCCACCTTAATCTCGCACAGGCTGATGTCCGGGATATTTTCGCTGTAGTGTCGGACCAGCTCGGCTCTTGGGTCTTGGGCCGAGCCAGTGACGGGTTTGGCAACCGAGCTGTAAAGCTGTCCATAGAACCTCTCAATCTCCCTCAATACCTCTGCCTTTGTCGAAGCTACGCTGCCGTCTTCCCCCTTCAGCTTGGTCATTTGGCTTTGCCCAATAGACAGATCCTTGGCGAACACTTTGGAGCCTTTGTTCCGCTCAATCGCCTCAATCAAACATAGATACTTAATCGAACATAATTTGTAAGTAGATTTGTCTTAATATTTTTGCAGATAACAAAAGATGATGCATCGAGATGTCTCAACAACCCAGATGTAATTGCGTCGTGTCTTGGGTAAAATGATAATTACAGGTGAAAAGAACTAAACATGGAGAAGACATGGTAGAAGAAAATTAAGAATATGAACCACTGCTTCTATTAATTAACATTCACATAATCATATAAATGTATATTCAAATTATACTACCTCATTAATTGATATCCTGCACATTTTTTGTTTTGATATATCCTATCAATCTATCTATAGAATAAAAACTATAAAGAAATGATTGACCCTTGCTGTAGTACCAGTTTCAAGTGTTCCTCGGTTTGCGTAATTTATGTTATGCGGTCATCGGCTTTGGTCCTTGACGTCGCATTGTGCTAAGGAATGACATAAATACAGAACATACATTCTTGGAGAACTAGATATAAGTGTGAACACTCGGATAGAATTCGCAGTCCAGTCGGGGCCACTCCTGTGAGGAACGCTGAAGCTATGGTAAGACCGGTTTACTTACTATCGCTTACATTTGACGTGTAACGGCCTATTCACACGACGTTTTTTTACGCGCGTTTGTACCGCGACTACAGAGTTCCACAGATTTTTGGGTCTGACACCTAAAACAAGTTGATTCTGATACCAAATGTTATTGTGTATAATTGTTAGCTAAAGAACGCGGTTTCCGACTCTATCACGTAAAATGAGCACGAGTTTCCCTGTGCATGACTTTTCTGCACCTTCTCCAGCATTGAAACATTGCACAAAACATGGTGTCGCTACACATTTTTGTATATGATCCATTGTTCTATGAGAAACAACGGAACACATTGTTTTATGTAGGTGATTTTGTGTGTTGTTCGAGGAAAAACATGTGCAAGAGAAGCGTCTTTAGTTGCACGTGACTTGGAGTCGTGATGTGCGTCGATTTAATGCGCGTATAAAAACGTCCTGTGCCTAATCACAGAATTATGATCGCAGATTACGGAAACGAAAAAATATACTAGTTTGACGTAACCTTCTTTTGTGCAGATTTACGGTGATCTATCATCAACGATTATTTTAGTTTTCATTATAATAATCGCGTTACCGGCGAGGAGCTGTACTGAAGAAATAAAAAAGTTTATTATAAACAACAATGGATACGGCAAATATAGTTTCGAGTAAGCATAATTATCAATATCGACACACATAGTTAGCTCTTTAATAATTCTATATTAGTTTAACTAAAATCATGTCAATAACTTTCAAAATCTGAATTAGATTAACAAAATTGGATCCTTGAGGGGGTTAAAGTCAGGCAGTGAGCAGATGGTAAAAACGATGACAAATTATGTATTTCACCAACATGCCTAAAATGTGTGTTGCGCGGACTCCAGGGAGTGGCATAAAGGCTGGTGGAAAGAAAGATTGCTCGGTAGAACGAGAAGCCGTATAAATTGGGAATTTTATTTTAGATATGAAACGTCTGACGGAACTTATAGAAGAGAAGACGGTGGAGTGGTCCCTGGTCACGGAGGAGATTTTCTGAAAGTCCGCGGCGAGTATGGATATATAGACCCGGGAGGGAGAATGTACTCATTAAGGTACGTGGCCGATGTGAACGGCTTTCAACCAGAAAGAAGTGATTACTTTATTAGATTCAACGATAGACGAATTATTTAATGCTATATAGTCGATTGTGTAGCGGAAATAATATTATTATAAGATTACACTTGTTACTGTTTTTCATTTATTAATTTCTTTGTTGTTGTTGCCTCCTTGGTCTAGTGGCAGCATGTATGGGCTGTGGACCGGAAAGTCCTGGGTTCGATTCCCAGGTCGGGCAAAGCAAATTATCTAATTTAATTTTCCCGGGACTGAATGCCTCATAGGGGGTTGACGTCAGGCAGGCGGCCGGTCGTAAAACTAAGCCAAATCCTATCTGCAACATTCTTGAATAAGTGTGTTGCGCCGACCCCACGTTAAGGTGGGATAAGGGCAGGTAGAAAGAAAGAAAGTTATTACTGTGCCCAGTGGCGTGCAGACCATATAGACAAAGAGACACAGTCTACCATGGCAATTTGCTATTTAGTACCATTTAAATAAATACATAACAAAACAGATTATCAAAATAGTAGCGCATAGTTTAAATCTACACAAGGATGTGGATTGTAGCGATGTTGATGTAAGTGTCGAAGAAAATAATTTTGCAAATTTTGTCTTCTCTGGTCGAAATGCCTGTGCACGTCACTGACTGTGCCAGTGCCGATGCAATTCAAGTAAAAGACAATAGAAACCTCTACCCTCTACCTTTACCATCGTTTATGTAAGAAATATATTGACTGGAGGCGACTTGCGACACTTAGATAAATCTCGATTTAAATATACGAATGAGATGTAAGTTAAATCGAGTTTAGGACGAATTCTAAATTAGTAATAGTCCTGCATAGTCCTGCACATCCCTCTTAGGGCCACTTGTAGCTCCGCGATAAATCTCTAATCTTATCCCAAATCTTGATTTAAAGATAGGAGTGAGCTGTAGGGTGAATCGAGATAATGTGTAACTTCGAGATAAGATTAGTAATAGCGCTGCAAGCCACCCTTAGTGCTTTCTTTTTAAAGTTGGTTTTTGATATTATGATATTAAAGTAGGTTTAAAGTCGGTAGGTTGGGTTTTTATTAAACTCCAATTATATTTAAGGGACTTTTCAAAATTAAAACACAATTGTTACAAGACCATCCGTCGAATAGGAATAAATAAAAATGATGTTGCTCAACAAAGTAGCAAGCTGGTGTGTCAATCAGATGGCCATATATGACCACGACCGGAGAACAAGTTCAAGTGTAAAAAATATTTTTAAACAAACCTGTAGTAAAGGAGCTCATCCAGATGAAATTGTAACCAGTTAGAACGCTAATTGGCTCAAGTTAAGTGACAACTGACACGTTTCCACGGTTTTATTGAGAGAAGTGTTGATAGTAAAGTGAAATATGCCAGTACCTTTATTAATCAATTATTAATTTCGTTTCGTGTAAACTGTTCACCGACCTAAACCAATAACTTACAAAAAAATGTTGATACCAAAAGTCGTTACTTAAAAACCGACTTAATCCGATCTTGACTAAATTTATATGGGACCATCCCATAGGAAATTGAAATCGGTTCAAAATACAATTAGTAAAGATACACATTACAATATTATGAACAGTATAAGGCTAGCAGCCAATTGCTACTAACTATCACGATATAGGGCGAGCCTATCACCATATCAGGCACAAATTCCAGACTCCGAGCTTATACTGAAAAATTCAATATCACTTTGCCCGACCCTGGGATCGAACCCGAGACTTCTGGACATTAATCGAACCACGCATGCAACACCACCACGCCACCGAAGCAGTCTAACTAAAGAGTTTATATTATTCTTATAATCATTACCATTTAACGACGACATTTTCTCATGGCTTCACCCAGTGAGAGTTGATTCCTACAACACGTGCTACCCATCCAGGCCTCGGTCAACCCACGCTCAATTTTATTCAAAACGGTTCAGCCGTTAACGCTTCTTTACAGTCATTGTTTTTTATTTAAACGTCAAAATTTCCAGGTGTACTATATCTCGAAGCTATGGGTTAGCGAGACCGTTCTGACGCAAAAGTAGGATAAACAACCGAACTAGAATTAAGGATGAAATGGTTTCAACAAGTCAAGCTGATCATAGGTTTTTTTTTTATAGTAGAGACTGACAAATGAGCAGGTAGGTCACCTGATAAGTGATCACCTCCCATATACACCTAGGACACAAAAAGAATCATGGGTGCGTTCCAACCTAAAAGAGACGAATGGTAATTTCCACCAGAAATCTCAATCACCAAACGAAATGTAGCAGCGAACTACCGCTTTACGTCGGTTAACCGGTCAAGCCGGTCCATTCGTGCTGTGCGTAATAATAATACACCCAACAGTCACATACATAGTTCTGACCCCACACTAGATGTAACCTGTATCGTGGGTATCAGAAACTAGGAGAAACTTTCGGTCTCACAACACCCAGACCCGCGTAACTATATACAGCGTGGCTCTACCACTCAACACAACACATTTGTACAACTCAAGACATCGTCACCGAAAATGCAAGCTTGGCTCATTAGTCGGCATTACGTGTCATAGACGTATGAGCCGAAAACCCTGCTTCACTTTCAATGTTCTTAGAACTCCGTCCATCTTTTTTTACGTCTGTGGTTTGGCCAAACTATTTTAGTGTTTAACATTTTAACGCTATCCAGTAATTCTTTATGAATAATATTTAGAGGTACAATAATACACAACATAACATACTGTAATGCCAATCATTTGATAAAACTTTATGTAGATTTTTATTTCGCAACTCGGTAACGACTAACAGTCAACAAGTACTTAACTTTTGTCGATCTCAAGATTTAATCTAACCGACTCTTACGTAATTTTGACCAAATAATGCTTAAACCAACTTCATGCATCATATATCTTGTGAGTTAAACAATTTATAACGATTAAACAATTTGCTAATTTATCTATTTATCTAAAGCATCTAGCAGTAGCTCACCGAAAAGTGGTATGTCCTATCGAACATTTTTGTAGAGTTTCCATGCCAAATAGCCAGATAATATTAAAAATCAGAACCATCATATTTTTTTTAAACAGTATAAAACTACACTACACATGGTGGTCAGTGCAGTTTAATCCAAAAATATAACCTTACCGGTCTGCTTTTGCATTTAATATCTTAATTTAAAATTATGTGCCAAGAATATGAACTTTTTCTTCACAGGTAAAATAATGTTTATTTTCATAACTCAACATAAGCTCACGCCTATATCGCCGAAGGGGTAGGCAGAGGCGCACTAGCCAACTAGAACACCCTCATTTCGCCGAGCTTAGTCCCGTCTCAATGTGATAGGGGGCGAGCCTATCGCCATATCCGGCACAAATTCCAGACTCAGAGCTTATACTGAAATATCCAATATCACTTTGCCCGACCCGGGGATCGAACCCGAGACTTCAGGACGGTAGTCATACCGAAATACAACCACGCCACCGAGGCAGTTTGTTTATTTCATTGTTAATTATCGCTTGCTCTTAGAGAGAAGAAAAGTATTGTGAGGAACCTTGCGTACCTACCTGACGATTTTACAAAAATTAATAATCAATAGGTGAAGTACCAACATGCATTAGAATAAAGTGGTACACTAAAGCCTTACTCTTCTCATGGCGGGTATACACCGGCCGAACGAAGGCGAACGAATGTATACCTGTTGCGTTCACACAATCAAACTTTCGCTGTTGTGGGAATGAAACAAGCATGATTCGTTCGCCTTCGTTCGGGCCGGTGGTGTGGACGCGCCATTTAGAGGACGCTCGTGTAGGAGCAGTATGACAGAGAGTTAATTTACATTTTCTTATATTTTTATTAGGTCCTTCATACAGTATTCAATGGATGTAATGGTGTTATATACACATAGTGAGTGAATTTCATCGATTTTTGAATAATCAATACATTTCAATAATACTGTAATCCGAAACAATTACATATATTTCAGTGAAGATGTAGAATTGAGGCGAATATTTCCAAGTGAATTTCCGCAAGACACGATGCGAAAAAGCGGCTCTGTTGATGCCGAAGTAAAGTATCTAATTACTACTACCTACTCGTCGCCTCCTTGGTCTAGACTCTAGTGGCAGCATACATGGCTGTAGACCGGGAGGTCCTAGGTTCGATTCCCAAGTCGGGCAAAGCGAATTTTCTGATTTAATTTGCCCGGGACTAGATCCCTTGGAGAAGGCTGACGTCAGGCAGGAAGCCGGTCGTAAAAACTAAGTCAAATTCGTTCTGCAAAATACTTGAAAAAGAGTGTTACGCCGATCCCTCATTTAAGGTGAGATAAGGGCAGGTACAGGTAGGTACAGGTCGATCTGGAAATTTTTGGGGGAGGCGTATGTTCAGCAGTGGACGACCTATAGCTGATGAAAAAAAAGAAGTATATCTGTACTTATATGTCTATACATGAGATATGTAGGAATATCAAGATCTAGATCTAAATTCTAGACCCACGGCAGGATGTCGGTGTCAGCCAAGTTCGCTGAACAGAAGTGCGACGCACTGGTCAAGTTACGACTCATGCCGCGTCCACACCGGGCCGTATGAAGGCGAACGAATCATGCTTGTTTCATTCCCACAATAGCGAAAGTTTGTTTGTATGAACGCAACAGATATAGATTCGTTCGGCCGGTGTGTACCCGCCAACATACGAATATTTTAACAGATTTTTGTTTAACTTGGCTTTCTTTCACATCTATATTTTGATGGAATGCAAATTAAATTAACATGTTACACTGGTTTTGGGACGACTGATATTTGTCTCGCTAGAGTTGAAGGCCGACCGGTGATATCACATTGTTAAGTATTGTTTTTTTGATATTATTTAGTTCATCAACAAAAACGAATCCTAAAACGAGGTATTTCCTCGTGCCACCAAACGTAAAAATTAACTAAAGATTTTTAGTTGAAACCAGATACTGATAGTGCATACATTATCCATAAGAAAAGTAGGTACATATTTACATTTTTTGGTACAGATTGGTCAATCCCCTTGGAAAATCCTGTGCCGAGCAAGCCAGCAGGGTAATTTCTGACACTCGATTCGATTTCGACTACGATTCGATTTAATTTACTGACTTAAAATTCCACCGGAATAAAGTAAAAAAGTGGATGATGTCGCGTTAAAAATTAGCAAATGACAAATTCTCGAATCCAACGCGACATTGGCGCACTTTTTAAATAAATTTCGGTGAAATTATAAGTATTAATGACTTAATTTCACCGAAATGATATCGAATCGAAGTCCATATCGAATCGAGTGTCTAAGTCAGGAGGCAGTTTAGAAAAACCGCATTGTCCGATTTGGATCTCGAACCTAGCAGCTCTGATCCAGACTCCAAATTATACAACATATTTATTGCTAAATTAAAAAGTCAACATCTTTATTCCAGCATTTAGGTCGCTATAACGAGCTCAAACACTATTTCTTTTATCCCAAAGCTAGAATAAACGGTCACTTCGAAGAACTTGTTTGCTACGACGAAGGTGTTACAAAGGTGAAACAAAAAATTTATATTAAAATCTTTTTTATCTGTAATCTATACTATAATATATATTAATTATTAATATTATAAAGCTGAAGAGTTTGTTTGTTTGTTTGTTTGACTGAACGCGCTAATCTCAGGAACTACTGGTTCGATTTGAAAAAATCTTTTTGTGTTGGATAGCCTATTTATCGAAGATGGCTATAGGCTATATATCATCACGCTATGACCAATAGGAGCGGAGCAGAAATGAAAAATGTTTAAAACCGGGGAAGGCGATATCTCAGAAACTACTGGTTCGAATTGAAAAATTATTTTTGTGTTGGATAGCCTATTTATCGAAGATGGCTATAGGCTATATAACATCACGCTTTGACCAATAGGAGCGGAGCAGAAATGAAAAATGTTGCAAAATCGGGAAAATTTATATCTCGGACAGAAACTACTGGTTCGAATTGAAAAATTATTTTTGTGTTGGATATCCCAATTATCGAGGGTGGCTATAGGCTATATAACATCACGCTATGACCAATAGGAACGGAGCAGAAATGAAAAATGTTGAAAAGACTATATTTCAGAAACTACTGGTTCGAATCGAATTTTTTTTTGTGTTGGATAGCCTATTTATCGAGGCTAGCTATAGGCTATATAATATCACGCTTTGACCAATAGGAGCGGAGCAGAAATGAAAAATGTTACCAAATCGGAAAAATTTATATCTCAGACAGAAACTACTGGTTCGATTTGAAAAATATTTTAGTGTTGACCAAGGGGATGAATGGTAGGGTGACTAAGGGGTGACTGACGGGG
The DNA here is from genome assembly GCA_036417725.1 of Clanis bilineata. NCBI lineage: Eukaryota > Metazoa > Arthropoda > Insecta > Lepidoptera > Sphingidae > Clanis > Clanis bilineata. The sequence goes on from CM071158.1 coordinate 9,777,709, forward strand.
TGATTGATGGGGTGACTAAGGGGTGACTGACGGGGTGATTGATGGGGTGACTAATGGGATGACTGACGGGCTGACCGACGCGACGTGAGGAATGACGGGGTGACTGACAGGCTGACTGATGGGGTGGCGGACGGAGTGACTGACGAGGTGAAAGACGGGGTGACAGACAGGGTGACAGATGGCGTGACCGACTGGGTGACAGACGGGGTGACAGATGGGTGACAGACGGGGTGACCGACTGGGTGACAGCCGAGGTGACAGACGGGGTGACCGGCGGGGTGACAGACGGGGTGACAGGCGGGGTGACGGGCGGGGTGACAGACGGGGTGACAGACGGGTGACAGAAGGGGTGACAGACGGGGTGACGAACGTGGTGACAGACGGGGTGATAGACTGAGTGACAGACGGGTGACCGACTGGGTGACAGACGAGGTGACAGACTGGGTGACCGACTGGGTGACAGACGAGGTGACAGACGGGGTGACGGACGTGGTGGCAGACGGGTGACCGACTGGGTGACAGACAAGGTGTCAGACGGGGTGACAGGCGGAGTGATAGACGGAGTGACAGACGGTGTGACAGAGGGTGTGACTGACGGGGTAAGTGACGGGGTGACAGACGGTTTGACAGACGGTGTGACTGACGGTGTGAGAGACGGGGTGACTGACGGCCGAAGTAGATCATCCCATTACCTCTTTTAGAATTATTGTGTTATAGGTGCCTACGACTCACTCTTTCAACCCTCTCTTTCATACGCAGACGAAGTTGCGCGGGTCAGCTAGTCAAGAATATAGGGTGTCCCATAATTTACTCAAAATATAATTTCATCATTTGTCCAGTTATGTTTATGACAAAAAAAAACATCCAAGTGCATGTTTGACCACGCACGGTAAAAGATTCCATGGTGGACGTAAACTTTCCCGACAAACAATCAAGGTAAAGGCATCACCCTCCTTCCCGGCAATGGGGTAACAAAATTACTAAACTCGTGTTTTCGTAAAAACACTCAACACATTTTGTTCAAACCAAATTTCGTAGAAGGGACTTAAATTAAAGTGAAAAAGTGGTTGGATTTAAATTAAAGTGAAAAACAACAAAGCCACGACAATTGCTATGCCTTCACGGAGGTATAGGAGGAAATAAAACACTGTCTCGATGAAATTCAATTACACTCGTACAAAAACTTCGTGTAAATTTTTAATAAGAGTACATATTTACTATTAATTTAATCTAGTACCTAATCAACTTAAATTTTAATGATTAACATTAGAATACGCAATCAAATGTCATTACTACTCAGCGGGCTTAGACAAGTGACTTATGCGCTAGTCGAATAGAATAAATGTATGGGAATGACATAAGACTACGCCGCATCTATATACATTTATTATTATAATCATACATTTATTCTCTTCGTTTATTATATTCGACTAGCGCATAAGCCACTTGTCTAAGCCCGCTGAGTACTAAGACACTTGATTCAAATTTCATACAAATGTCACAGACGTGCGAGCTCGATTCGAATTCGATTGTCATAAATAGGTATTCCTGCTTGTGCCTCAGATTTTCATTCAAATTCCAGACAGCCTTCGTGGCGCAGCGGGCGAGTAGCCGGCTGTGAATGAGACAAATATCTGTGTGGCCCACAGATATTTGTTTCGAGTCTGGGTGTTGTGAGACCAAAAATATCTTGTAGTTTCTAATACTCACGATACAGGTTACACCTAGTGTGGGGTCAGGACAATGTGTGTAACTGTTGGGTGTTAAAAAAAAATTACAGTTCGTTGGAGCTTTAGAGCCGTACTCAAATTTTACCAGAATACTTATTTGAGCTATTATAATGCCGAGGCGCTACAATAGAGACGCAAAACTAGTTTTGCTCCATTACACCCACTTCACGGTGCCTTTTTTCCCCACAGCCCTGTAAGATCGACCTAGAGCGGTACGCGCGTGAAGAAGATAACTACTACATGTCACCTGTGAAAGAGAGCCATTTAGACCGACGTCGGGTGTACTGCATTATGTTACTGTGTTTTACAGAAGATGAACTGGACAGAGTTGTTGCCTCGTTCTAGTATTGAATAATAAATAAAAATAATGTATACGCCGATTTCTCAAACTACAGACGTGAATGTATAATTATTGTTTTAGACTAACAATGTATATCTAGTCGCCTCCTCGGTCTAGTGGCAGTATGTATGAGCTGTGTACCGGGAGGTCCTGGGTTCGATTCCCAGGTCGGGCAGAACAAATTTTCTAATTTAATTTGCCGAGACTGGATCCTTCATAGGTGGGTGACGTCAGGCAGACGGTCGGTTGTAAAAACTAAGCCAAATGTGTTGCGCCGACCCCACATTAAGATGGGGTAAGGGCAAGTAGAAAGAAAGAAATACATTATCTATTCACCTTATACCTACTTTTTGTCTCCCATTGGGGATCATATTATATATTCGTCATCTTCTTCTTCTTCTTATCTTATTTGGATGGCGAGGAGCACAATATTCGACTATTTCGCCAGTGTCACGTGGAATATTCGTCATCTTGTATTCGATGTCATTCTCGTAATCCTATCCCGAGAAACCTCGAAAATTATATCAAAATTATTAATTTGAAAAATGTTAATTCCGCATCTTAGATTTAAAATCTTTTCGAATTATCATATAAAAATTTACGATGAGCGTTTAATAAATTAGAAGTTTAATAATTTTTTGCATTCAAATCATAGACACATTAATTTTTATAATCAACTAGCAAACCCGGCGAACTCCGTTTCGCCACCAGATGGCTTCGTTTTATGTAACATCTACTTAAAATATTGGTTTGTAGTACATGCTATGTATCAGAGATGGCGCTGTATGTGAAAAAAGATATTCCCGCTTTTCTGTTGAAATTTTTCCTGAATTTTCTTTGCTATATACCTCACGGAGCCCGAGACCTTTCCAACAAATGCAAAACCGTGGAAATCGGTTCGTGCGTTCTGGAGTTATAGCGTCAGGAAGGAAAACCCGAATTATTTTTATATAGTAGATATAGTTAAATAATATAATGGCCTATGTCCAGCAGTAGACGTCAGCTGATGATGATGATGATGATAGTTTGACAAATGTTTATACTTAATAGTGATTCGTTTCGTGTTGCCAAATCTATATTGTACACTAAAATTCTCAATAATCATTGTATTGCATCAAACTTGACCTCATCAACATAACATTATAATGTTTACATAATAATTGCTCATCATGACCAAATATATTTTTTATAGTAATGACCTTGGCAATAAATGTGTAGGTTATTATTGTTATTATTGCTGTTCGTGACGAGTGGCGACGAATCCTTAAGCGTGCCACAAATCCCGGAGTGACGACCACGACCACTCTGTCAAGAGTGTAGCGACTAGGAAGAGAGATTATTGTTTTTTGAAGGGTTTAAAATATTTTACTGAAGATCCCTGAACGTTTACGTGTTTATAAATGTAAAATGGGTAAAACTTACCGTTACTTATACTTTGGTCCAAAATGGCCTGCCTCCGTGGCGTGGTGGTATATCGGTACGACTACGGTTCTGAGGTCTCGGGTTCGATCCCCGGGTCGGGCAAAGTGATATTGGATTTTTCCATATCAGCCCGGAGTCTGGAATTTGTGTCCGATATGGCGATAGGCTCGCCCCCTATCGCCCCTGGGACGGAACTAAGCTCGGCGAAATGTGGGTGTTCTAGTTCGCTAGTACTAGTGTAGGCGTACGCCTCTGCCTACCCCTTCGGCGATACAGGCGTGAGCTTATGTTTTATGTGGACAGTCTCCGTGGCGCAGCAGGCGAGAAGCCGGCTGTGAAGCGAGAGGCCGCGGGATCGATTCCCGCATTGAGACAAGTGCTTGTGTGGCCCACAGATATTTGTTTCAAGTCTGCGTGTTGTGAGACTGAAAGTCTATCATAAGTCTCTGACACCCACTATACAGGTCATACCTAGTGTGAGGTCAGGACTAGGTGTGTGACTGTTGGGTGTATTTATTATTTACTTATTAAAATTCATGGCCCCCAGAGGGGGGTTGACGGTAGGCAGGTAGCTGGCCATAAAACTACGCCGAATCCTTTCTGCAACATGCTTTAAAAATGTGTTCGCCGACCGCACATTGTTGGAGATTGCAAGAAAGATTAGTGTCAAAATTCATGCACGCATTAATTTTGACAGCAAATACAATCTTTTGCTACTGATTCTATCAACAGTCATAAGGCAATATATTTAACAAACATTAAAAACTACCATCGGAATATAGTTTTACTTTTGTGTTTTGTGTAATTTAATTCCTTGCTCTTAGGAAATGGTATATTGGATAAGAAGATTTAATCATCCCCAAATTCGAATTAATTTGAATCTGTCTCGTTCTGAGTCTGTTACGTTTTCACGGTTATATACCTAATTTGGTATCAAGAAATTAATATTCGTGTTTGATCCTAAGGAAGGACTAATATACGTATAACTTAATAACTTTAATCCCAAAACACTGACATTAATAAAATTATAGATAGTACCTACATATATTAAATTAACGTTCCGGAACGCCTAACCAAATTTTATGCACAACCGCACAAATAACTTTTTGCCGATATACTTCCTGCGCTCAGCCCAATTTGCCGTTGTTGCCGCGAGTTATTCCAAAAAACCCTCTTCCACGGGTGGAGCCGCGACCAGAACCTTATCTATACTAATATTATAAAGCTGAAGAGTTTGTTTGTTTGTCGCTAACCTCAGGAACTACTGGTTCGATTTGACAAATTATTTTTGTGTTGGATAGCCCAATTATCGCAGGTGGCTATAGGCTATATAACATCACGCTATGACCAATGGGAGCGGAGCAAAAATGATAAATGTTGCAAATGCAACTGGAAATTGATATCTTAAAGCAAAATGGAAATTTATCTCTCTGAAACTACTGTTTCGATGTGAAAAATTCTTTAAGTGTACACCGACGGGATGAATGGTGGGGTGACTAAGGGGTGACTGACGGAGTGATTGATGAGGTGACTGACGGGGTGACTGATGGAGTGGCTGACGGGGTGACCGACGTGAGTAATTACGGGGTGACTGACAGGCTGACTAATGGGGTGGCAGACGGGGTGACTGATGAGGTGACTGACGGGGTGACAGACGGGGTGACAGACGGGGTGACAGACGGGGTGACAGATGGGGTGACAGACGGGGTGACAGATGGGGTGTCAGACGGGGTGACAGACGGGGTGACTGACGAAGTGACTGACTGGGTGACTGACGGGATAACGGACGGGGTGACTGACGAAAGCGGACCGAAGTAGAGCATCCCATTACCTCCTTTGGAGTTTATAGGTGAGGTGAGGATTATAGGTGTCTACGACTCACTTTTTTAACCCTCTCTCTCATACGCAGACGAAGTTGCCCGGGTCAGCTAGTGTATTATACTCCTAAGTAAATCAACAGTATAACAAATCATATTAGCCAATATTAATGGGTAATTCTTGTGACTTAATCAAACATTGACCTAATAGTTCCCGGCGCATAAGGAAAGTTGGCAAGGGTCAGGGGTCGATTTCGTAGTGTGGTAAGTTCACCAGACTATGACATAAGGTACCGGTTTAATTCATATAGAGTTAGGGTGTCTTAGCCTCTTCAAAATGCATACACGGAGTTTTGTAACGAAAACAACTGTGTGGAAACCGTGAAATTTAATGATGATACCCGTACTCACATATCAATATAGCTGGTTTGCAACAAAATTGCTTTGTATTTTATGTTCTCTTGTTATTGTTAATTTTTATACGCAAATATTTGTTTGCTGGTATTCATAATTACTCTACACCCTATTATATTTATATTGATCGTTACAATAAATGATTACGATGGCTTTAAGTACCAATAAAAAAGAAATTGACTTTATTTTTATTATAAACAACTAATAAACACTCTATAAAATTAATGAATAATAATAATGTTATTGTCGAATATTCATACCATAAACAGCTGTTTACATTTTATATAATACTGGCTGACTCGGCCACGCGCTGCTCTGATTTAATATAATAATAAAGTATTCAATGCATTGAAATTATTATTCTCTTTGGAGACCTTGACTTTCTTTCTCACTTTCTTCCTACCATGAGTGGTAGAGCCACACCGTAGACGGTAACGTCTACAGCACGAATGGGCCCGCTCGACCGGTTTGATACCACTGTCTCACAGAAAACCGGCGTAAAGTGGCAGCTTGCTGTCGCGTTTCGTTCGGTGAGTGAGATTTCTAGTGGCCCTTCCTTTCCCAATCCCTTTTTCCCTCCCCTTCCAATTCCTCCTTTTATGTTGGCAACGCACCCTTGATTCTTTTTGTCTTGGGTGTCTATGGGCGGTGGAGATCACTTACCATCAGGTGACCCACCTGCTCGTTTACCAGTCTCTGCCTTTAAAAAAGAACCCTTATCCCGGGTCGGCGCAACACACTTTTTCAAGCATGTTGCAGAAAGGATTTGGCTTAGTTTTAACAATCGGCTGCCTGTCTGACGTCAACCCCCTCCGAGGGATAAAACCGTGACATTAGATTGTCATGTTTAAAAGATAATATTTATTTTGAATATTTGTGAAAGACTAAAAGTAGACAGACTCATTAGTAGATGCCTCAATGACACACATTGACACCGCTTTTATTACTCTACTATCAACACTTAGGCTGAGATCTATAGAGCGAACTTCGACTAAGTCTGAGTCAAAGAAACGAACTCAGTGAGCGTTTTGAATTCTCACATCGAACTTCGACTTAGTCCGAGACATTTTTTACAAGAAAAACAGACTGACATACATACTAAGCAAAGATTTTCTTGATCAATTAAATTGAAAAATGACATGAAAAATCCCAAATCCTCGCTGAGTTTGTTTTTTGACTAAGGCTTAGTCGAAGTTTGCTCTATAGATATATTTCTGTTCATCATGGTAATAATACATTTCTTTTGAAAACGGAACATGCATCGGGTGGAGTTGTTTAGATGATTATGCAGTTTACATAACAGTATACAATGTGCTCAACATACAACAGTATGTTCACATATTTATGACAATGGTGCACTTTGCTATTCCTTGTCACTATAAAAGTTTCGTCACATGAAATACGCCGAGTGGCTGTAATAGCAATTGCTTTTATGAAGGAGTGTAATAGTTAATCAAGTTATGGTTAAATCTAAGCTTTTTTGATTCAGTTTCAAAGCCTATTGGGTTACTTATTAAAATATTGATTCTTTTAAAGTATTTAAATCAAAACTTTCTAAATATGTTTTTCAAAATTATTAGAGATAGTGTCAAATAATATAACAATAATGTGTACAATTAAGTGTTGAAACGTAACGTCCTGCTGGAGTCTTCACAAGCTTCACAGAACAAATACACAAATACACTAGTCCTGACCCCACACTAGGTATAACCTGTATTGTGGGTGACAGAGACTATGAGACTTTCGGTCTCACAACTCCCAGACTTGAAATAAATATCTGTCATAACACAAACATTTGTCTCAATGCGGGAATCGAACCCACGGCCTTTCGCTTCACAGCCGGCTACTCGCCCGCTGCGCCACAGAGACTGTCAGAAATGTAAACACTAGTGCCGAAGGGTGACAATTTTCAAAAAGGAAGTCGATACAAGTATTTCTTTATCATATTCCATATTTGGAAAAGGTAAGCCGGAATGAATCGAGTTGTATGGACTTTTCGTCACTGGCAAACATTTATTTTCAAATACGAGTCTTTTGGAATTGAATGCCTCAAATAATTATATTTTCATATACATTAATCAGTAGACTACAATAATGGCTATATATACGCAAAGACAGAAGAATACGACAAAATAAAAGGATTTATTTTTTTACCATTTCGCTACGAAACCCTATACCGTAATGTCAAAATGTGTTCCCATGACCCTTGCATATTTTGATTTGCAGGTATTATTATTTAAAGACGATATGTTATTATTATAAGTAATTTAAGTCTTATTTGAACAGTAGTAAGGTCTAACTAAGAACGATACGTTTAAAATACCAAGGTTTTTAGTTAGATTAACATTTTACGCTGGATAATAATGGTATCCAATTGGTTTATTATGAGAATTATTTACAAATCTTGAGCAACGCTAATATATGAAATTAAATGCGTAAAATACTGAATTAACGCACGGAATCATAAATCTGTTAGTAGTCAATAACTTAGCGGAAAATATGTTATTTTTCGTGATTAAAATGTTAATAAGACCGATTAATTATTGATCAAACTCATTCGCAGATCAATATTTATCCAACAATAAGAACTAATGGAAGAGTGATGACCTGGAAACTGATTATTTATGCTCACATTTCACAATTATTTATTTATTTATATATGTAACCACGGACATATAAAAAAGAGGATACCGCGACGTCTCGCCTATCGTTAAACGGACGCCATGTATGTAACAGACCTCATCCCGTTACAGAAATGTAGACTTAAAAGCCACGGCATTCAGAATAAGAACTTTTCCTTAAAAAATATATAAATGTGGTTCTTATTATGATATTCCAGAGACCGCAGAGGTACAAAAGTTCGGATACCAAATGCCATATATTAGGAACCCGCAGACGCAGACCTGGATAGCATTCGAAAGGGCATGAAAACAGACAAATAATAAGTAAATAACACCCAACAGTCACACACATAGAGCTGACCCCACACTAAGATACGAGTCTTGTATCGTGAGTATCAAGAACTACGACAGACTTTCGGTCTCACAACACCTAGACTCGAAACAAATATCTGTGAGCCACACCAATATTTGTCTTCGTGCGGGAATCGAACCCGCGGCCTCTCGCTTCACGGGCAGCTACTCACCCACTACGTCACGGAGGCTGTCATGACAGATCGACAAGCTTCTAAAGGCTATGCTATAATGAATTAGATGACATAGACCTTGACGTGAAAACATCGTACGTTTAGCCAAGAGCCAGGGTGCCAACAGCCGATAATACTTAAAGATCATATTATACAAGGACATCATTCGTATTCTGATGGATATAAGCCGTAATCTGCTCTGCAGCTTCGTGTTTTTTTATCCGGGCAGGGCAAAGTAAATACACTGCACCTGATGGTAAGTGTAGTGCAGTCCAAAAAAACTAGCCGCCACCGACAAACAATGGGTTTATCCGTGGTCGCCAGAATCATGCTGGCCTATTTAAGCGTCTTCACACTTCTAATCCGAAGAGGGAAGAAGTAAATCGGAAGGGCTTGCGACAAGACAGGCGGATGACCGATGCAGATACAGGGATACCCCATACCCGTCCCAACCAACCATGAAGTCACGCCGCAGGCCCCTCAAGAAAACCGAAAGTACACTGGCTGATCCTGGATCGCGAACTACTCCCCACCGCCGTCGTCGCCCTGTCGTAGATCCAGTATCGGGCAAATCGTGTTATAAAAGCACCCGCCCGATCTAGGAATCGAACAGGATCTCCTGGTTTACAGTTTAAATATGCTGCCACCAGACCGAGTAGACTACATTGCAGTCTTTCTAATGACATTATTTGATTAAAAAATAATCACGTCATCATCATCATCATTCACAGCCCTTTATCATCCTACTGTGTGTATAGGCCTCTCCTATTTTCTGCCATCTGCCTCGGTCACGGGTCAGTCGAGTCCAAGTCCGACCCGCGTTGTTAACAATATCGTCACCCATCTTCCATATACTCGTAATTATTTACTGAATGAAATATTAATATCTCCGACTTTTGTATCTACACACAATAAGCACAGTAGAGTATAATTAACTGGCTTTAGTACGAGTGTTAGCCAGCGTAATTACATTACTACAGTAATGTATTTACATTACAATATCACACATAAATTACATTCAGTTTTAGAAACTTCATATAAATGCCTTTTCTTCGCATAATTTAAGCTCAAAATGAACCTGATTAAATGTATTATGTACGAGTATGTCACAGTGTGAGAGTACCTATGTATGTGTTTTATAGATAACATAAGCTCACGCCTGTATTCTCAAAGGGGTAGGCAGTAAAACATAAGCTCACGCCTGTATTCCCAAAGGGGTAGGCAGAGGCGCACTCCGTCCCCGTTGCGGTAATCGCGGCCGGGGCGCGGCGGTTGTGACGCGGCCCGACCCGTCCACCCGCGCCGCACCCATGGAGATCGCCCATTAATATGGCGCAAAGATTCCTCCAGGCGAATATTAACCACTGCGCCAGGGCCCAAGACCTGCTGGTCCAAAGCCTCGCGCAGTGGTCTATACAAGTGGCTGTGGTCTCCGAGCCGTATTTTGTTCCCCCCAGGGATGACTGGGCAGGGGACCTGGACGGCTCGGTGGCCGTCATCACCCGCGGCGCTGCCGGCTCCCCGCCCTTCGAAAAAGTAGCGAAGGGCTCGGGATGTGTGGCAGTTCTGTTGGGGGAGGTGTGGATTGTGGGAGTGTATTTTTCCCCCAACAGATCCCAGCCTGAGTTTGAGCACTTCCTCACTCGGCTGGGAGCCCTGGTGGTGCAAGGCAGTCAGCCTCGCCCCGTCCTCGTCGCCGGCGACTTCAACGCCAAGTCCTTGGCTTGGGGTTCGTCGGTGACTAACGCGCGGGGCAGGGCCCTGGAGGAATGGGCGATCTTGTCCGGCTTGGCCGTCGTGAATCGCGGGACGGCGGACACGTGCGTGAGGCATAACGGCGGTTCGGTGGTGGACATCACGTTCGCCACCCCGGCCCTAGCCCGCCGTGTCCGGGACTGGAGGGTCCTGGTGGGCGAGGAGACGTTGTCGGATCACCGATACATTCGGTTCGACGTCGCCTCGTCCCCAACCACCCGGTCGGGTGGGGGACCGACCGTCCCGCGGTCGGACGGCCCACGATGGGCCGTTAGTCGCCTCGACGTTGAGGCCCTGAAGGAGGCCGCTCTGGCCCAGGCGCTGGTGCCCGTGCCGGACGGGCCGGTACGGGTCGACGAGGAGGCGGAGTGGTTCGGGGTGGCGATGTCGCGCGTCTGCGACGCAGCCATGCCCCGGGTCCGACGCCTCCCGGAGAAGCGCCAGGTATTCTGGTGGTCGGCGGAGCTCACGCGGCTGCGCGCGTCCTGCGTTGTCGCCCTTCGCCAGCTGTCCAGACACCGTCGTCGCCGGATTCGTCTTCCCGGCGACGAGGACCAGGAGCGGCTGCTTCACGGCCTCCACAGGGAGGCTAAGAGAGCGCTGCACGTGGCCATAGCGAGGGCAAAGTCTGCGGCTCAAACTGAGTTCCGGAGTACTCTCGACAGCGACCCGTGGGGGCGTCCATACCGTGTGGCGTTGAGAAAGCTCCGCCCATGGGCGCCCCCGCTGACGCAGAGTCTCCGGGGCGACCTCGTTCAAGAGGTCGTCGCGGCTTTGTTCCCGGCCACGGAGGATGTCACTCCTCCACCGATGGCGTCGCGTTCGTCGACGCCGTCGTCGTTGGATTCGGCAAGGGTTATTTCGGAGGTTTCACCCGAGGAAATGAGGGTGGCGGTGCTTCGGCTGCGGGGCAAGAAAACCGCCCCGGGTCTCGACGGTATCCCCGGACGCGCATGGGTGTTAGCCGTCGAGCACCTGGGGGCGAGGCTCCGCGGCCTTTTCTCCGCGTGCATGGAGCAGGGCCAGTTTCCATCCCGGTGGAAAACCGGCAAGCTGGTCCTGCTCAAGAAGGACGGTCGATCCGCAGAGTCGCCATCGGCCTACCGGCCCATCGTGTTGCTCGACGAGGTCTGCAAGTTGTTTGAGCGGATTGTCCATGCTCGCCTCGTCGAGCACCTTGAGGGGGCCGGGCCGGACCTGGCAGACAACCAATTCGGGTTCCGGCATGGCCGATCGACCATCCACGCGATTCTGCGGGTGAAGGCGCACGCGGAGGATGCAGTTGCGCGGGGTAAGGTGGTGGTGGCGGTGTCGCTCGACATCGCCAACGCATTCAACACCTTGCCCTGGGGCTGCATTCATGAAGCACTGCGGTACCACATGGTGCCACTTTACTTGCGGCGTCTGGTGCATTCTTACCTATCTTCTAGGTACGTAATGTATCCGGGCGCCAATGGGTGGCACCGGAGGGCCATGTCTGCTGGTGTTCCACAGGGTTCAGTTCTGGGCCCACTACTGTGGAACATCGGTTATGATTGGGTCCTCCGTGGTACCAACCCCCGGGGCGTCGCTGTCGTCTGTTACGCGGACGACACCCTGGTGACAGCGACGTCGGGTACTTTCGAGGATGCCATCCTGCTCGCCTCGTCCGCTACCGGAGACGTGGTGGGCAGGATTCGGCGACTGGGCCTCACGGTGGCCCTGAACAAAACCGAGGCCTTATTCTTCCACGGGCCTCGGCGAAGGCCACCTTCAGGGGCCCACATCATTGTGGAGGGGGTGCGGATTCCCATCGGCACTACGATGAAATATTTAGGGTTGATTTTGAGTAGCCGGTGGGACTTCCGCGCCCACTTTGAGAAGTTGTCGCCGAAATTGGTGCGGGCAGCGGGCGCGCTTGGGAGCCTGCTGCCGAACCTCGAAGGTCCCGGTAACCCTTGCCGGAGTCTCTACGCTGGAGTCGTGCGGTCGATGGCCCTGTACGGTTCACCCATATGGGCCGGGTCCCTGAATGCCCGCTGTGTCGCCTTGCTGCGCAAACCGCAGCGTCTGGTGGCGCAGCGGATCATCAGGGGCTACCGCACGGTCTCTCACGAAGCGGCCTGCTTGTTGGCCAGCACTCTCCCTTGGGACTTGGACGCCAAGTCCCTCTCGTCAGCATTCCACTGGCGGGAGGGGGCGTTCCAACATCGGGAGCGGCTTGCCCCGGGGGAGATTGCGGCCAGGTTCCGCAGAGCCGCCGTGGAGGAGTGGCATGCCAGGCTGGAGAGCCCGAGTTCGGGCTTGAGGACCGTCGCGGCAGTGCGACCTGTCCTCGAACAGTGGCTGGACAGGCGCCACGGTGCGCCTACATTCCGGCTGACACAGGTACTGACGGGGCACGGGTGTTTTGGTGCGTACCTGTGTCAGATAGCCAGGAAAGAGGCGTCCGCCGTGTGCCACCACTGTGGCAACTGCCGCGAGGACACGGCCCAACACACTCTTGAGGAGTGCCCAGCCTGGGTGGAGGAGCGCAGCACTCTCACAGCAGTCGTCGGAGGCGACCTCTCGCTGCCGGCCGTGGTGTCCGCCATGGTCGGCAGCCGGGGGTCATGGCGTGCGATGGTCTCCTTCTGCGAGCGCGTCATCTCGCAGAAGGAGAGCGCCGAGCGGGATCGTGAGCAGAACGATCCCGCCCGCCGCCAAAGGAGACGTAGGAGACGCCGGGTGGACGACTGACCGGCGTCTCCCGCCCTGTGGAATGGGGGCGTTTGGAGAATTCCACCACGGTATCCCCTGCCTGTCGTAAGAGGCGACTAATAGGGGCCTTCCGGGGTCGCGGGCGCGCAGCGGGGGGCTGTGCGCCCCTTTTAGTACTATTGTACATGCGGCCCCGGGACGGACGGCAGCACGGACGGTCGGCCTCGTGCTGCCGTAGACGCCGAGGGCGTCCTTCGGCGGCGGGGGCTTCTGAGCCCCCCCCAAATCGGAGACGGGCCGCAAGGCGGCACCGCGCAGGGGCGGTTCCGGTAGCAATCCGAGTCTATCTCCGGATACCCCGGGACCGCCCCACTCAAGCGCCGAAGAAGGCCACCGCGGGGTTTTTAGTCGGTATTGCCGGTGTAGGGTGTATATAGTGATAGGGACTCGGCCCAGCGTCGCCCGGATGTCGACCATCTCTCCCGGGCATTACGGCGCTGGGTCGTAAGACCGGCGAACCCGACATACCCGCCGCGTCCACCCCCCCCCGGGCGCGGCGGCAGTGGTAAAACACTTTTCCCCGCGACAAAAAAAAAAAAAAAAAAAAAAAAGGCAGAGGCGCACTAGCGAACTAGAACACCCACATTTCGCAGAGCTTAGTTCGTTCCCAGAAGTAAAGGGGGCGAGTCTACCGCCATATCGGGCACAAATTTCAGACTCCGGGTTGAAATTAAACAACCCACTATCACTTTGCCTGACAAAGTACAAAAGCCCGGCAAAGTGATCGAACCCGAGAACTCAGGACCGAAGTCGTATCGAAATACAACTACGCCACCGAGGCAGACAGTATGTATTTTATATTTTCAATATTATTTGGATAATCGTCAATTTCTAAAGAAATCAAAATCTATTTCAAATACCAACAGACTTAGTAAAAAAATACTGGTGATTGATATAAAGTTTAGTATAAGTAATTATTGAATACTTTATGTGGGTCAAGAGTTTAACCAACTAAATTACTATCTTCTTATTCTAAGGTAAATAAACGTAATAAATAAACGTTTAAAAAAACATTGTGAATAAAAACTAAATTATGATCCACTGAAATTCTCATCACCATTGACATTTGCACAGGAATTACTTAAGAAGTAGGTATTGCATATCTCAAATTAAATGTTTACAAACACGTGCTTAGATTGTGGCCGTAACAATTGTATACGCATACTAACTTATATTAACCTTTGTATACAACTGAAGCTGCGTCTGCTGAGCGAATAAGAAATGGCTCGTCTGCCCGGCCGTCGTGTTGCAACCAGGGATTAGAAGAAATACATACGTATATAAGAGAAGCGTTTGGATACGTAATCATCCCACACACTAAGTGAACTTTGAACAAGACGGTTGTTGAAAACAATAACAGAAAATGAAAGTGGTTAGTAACCATTCAACTTGTGAAGTGAACAATGAGATTCAATGTTAACAGTTTAGGAATTATTTCAGTTCGTGGTTCTCGCTCTGGTTGCGGTCGCGGCGGCTGCTCCCCAAAATCCTCAGGACGTACAAATACTTCGCTACGACATCAACAACGGTGGACTTGATTCTTATAATTTCGCGTAAGAGTAACTCACAGAGCATTGTACTTAAATACTTATTGATAATTTGCGACAACTTATGGCCTAATACATTTTCAGGTGGGAGCTCTCCGATGGCAGCAAACACGAAGAACAAGGACAGTTGAAGAATCAAGGAACAGATAATGAAGCTATGACCGTACAAGGGCAATATTCTTGGGTCGCCCCTGATGGCGTGACGTACACTGTCACGTATAATGCTGATGAAAATGGTTTCCATCCGCAAATCCAACAAGGACCCGGTGGAGCGGTTCCCCCCGCAGTCATAGCTTCACTCCTAGGCTGATAAATTAACTCCAAGTTCCTCAAAGAAAATATTACTGATTCCTGTAAATAGTATAATAATCTGTATATAATATTTATATACGGTGTGGTTATTAAGTATTAAAGTTATTTTGAAATACATTCTTGTTAATCTAATTACATGCTCAATGCTCATGAAACCGAATAGCTATTTCTTACTGTATAATACTTTTGTTATGGCAAATGCACAGACACATATTATTATCTAATAATGAGCACATAAGTACATCCATATATCGTAGCGCAGCGTGCGAGTAGCCTACTGTAAAGCGAGAGGCCGCAGGTTCCCGCATCGAGGCAAATGTTTGTATGACCTACAGATATTTGTTTCGAGCCTGGGTGTTGTGAGACCGAAAGTCTTTCGTAGTTTCTGATATCATACAGGTAATACCTAGTATGGGGTTAGAACTATGTATGTGACTGTTGGGTGTATTTATTTATACTAGAGAATATCTATAAGTAAGAGCCTAGTCGATCGCTACCATCACAGTTGCTTTCAATACTGACTGAATGAAGCAACATCTAGGCCTCTATATATTATTATTATAGTTGTACAGTACAGCCTTATAAGTTACATAATTTCTTACTGATATAACTTCAAGCCTTTATCATACATTGCTCCACTGGTGGGCATTGAGCTGGTGGGTAGGGGTCACCTCTATTATTCAAATATATAAGTCGCTTTTTTCACGCATACTAATACAGAATTCATGTACAGTATTCACTTATGTACTTTTCTTATAATTATGGAGATATCTAAGGTATGCTAGTTTTCCCAAGATGTTTCCATTTAGCAGTTCGTTTTATATGGAGTAGAAGCAAACGAGATAATCAGAAATAATAATAACAATAAATAGACACCATATATTTGTGGTAATTGGGGATTTCGGATCGAATTCTTGACCTCTGCCGCGGTCTATTTCACCCTCTAATATAGGTACCTCTACCACATATAGAAAAAGTTATCTAACTTACATTTACGGTATGTACTTGTATAAGTTAATTTTTGCTACTGGCCGCAGTAATCCTTCGGGGGAACTAATCTTTCTGAATCTGGGATTCCAACTCAGAACCTACCGCAGCCCATACACAGCCACTAGATTAAGGAAGATACATGACAGTACAACTCGTAAATATAAAGTTTAACTAAAACTTAAAACCGACCATTTCCATACATTTAAGTCCAAAATTACTGAACAGATTTTGATGAACCTGGCACTATTCACTAAGTTGGAAAACACCTAATACAATAAAAAAGATCCATCACAATTCGATTTATAGTTTCTAAGATATACGTGGAAAAACACACACAAGTAGTGTATATAACACTTATGTTTAGCACATCTATTCATGCCCATATAGTAAAACATAATCCGAAAATCATGCAGTTCTAACAATAACACATAGAAAGAAAGATACAGGTGGTATATATAATCTATAGATAACCTCCTTTTTTGAAGTCAGTTAAAAAATAATAACATAAATAGGCCTTAAAAGTGTATTGAGAAACCATTAACTTAAACGTTTTGTTTATCCAATCAAAGATGCTACGACACTGGGGTCCAGAGCTCCTCCCGGGCCCTGTTCGATGTCGGGCTGGTAGCCATTCTCATCAGCTACATAGTTTACTGTGTACTCAACTCCGTCGGGACCAACCCACGAGTAGCTACCATTTACTGCATATGCCTCGTTATCGCGACCTGCATTCTTCAATTCACCACGTTGCTCGTGTTTTGTTCCGTCAGACTGCTCAAAACTGTAAATGAAAGAATAGAGTTTGATCAGTATTTATTTTATTTGCCTTACTTATACGAAAAGATATTCGTTTGTCAGTGGGTGATCGTGTAACTATTCATGACTTGATCGATTGAGATCATAAAGTTACACCATAATATCTATACTTACTATTATTATTTTTGAAACATGAAACACTTTAGTTTGTAGATTCAGAAACTGCTTACATTAATTCCTTTAATGAAATGAAACAACCTTTAACCGTGAAGGCGGACCTAGGTTACTTTATTTTTAAAACGATTAGGGAATAGGGGATGAAAGATTGTATTGCATTTGTGGCATTAAGTGATAATGAAGACATTTTTACCCTAAGACTGGATAGTTCTGGAGCCAAATAGTAAAAACGGATCATAATTTAGTCATGTCCGTCAGTTTGCAGCTGTTATTTTACATACATAGGCTCACGCCTGTATCCCAGAAGGGGTAGGCAGAGGCGAACTAGAACATCCACTTTTCGCCGAGCTCATTTCCTTGCCAGATGTAGTGGCGAGTGGATAGGGGACGGGTGTCATTTTATACCGAAACTAACTTTTCTGTGTTTAAAGTCCGATTCACTCCAAAATCGATATCTGGGTCGCCTCACAGCTATAAAGAGTGGATCCAGAGCTTAAGCAGAAAATGCTATACGCAAATTTGTTTTTTTGTGTGTTTTGAATACGATTGATTTCAAAATCGATATATGAGTGGAATGGATTCGATGCTAAAACATAAAAAAATGGCCGCTATTTTTTTCCTTTCCCACGGCCAATTGATTTCAAAATCAGTATGTGGGCTCAAGATCGGTATCGGCTAGTTAGATAGCGAGAATTATTATACGCCAAATATCTTACCTGAATCTGTGCCTTCCAAAATCGTTATCATTTTCATACCGCAATAATTGCACATTGTTCGGGTTGTAGTAATCTCTAGAAGGAGGTGCTGCTGCGACCACCGCTACCAAACAGGATAGCGCCAACTGGAAACCAGCGGTTATAGCTATTTAATGACATAATTTCAACTGATTTTAAAGATATATGTTCTTAATTCGTTTAAAAACCAGTATCTGCAATTTTACGACCATCGTTGACCCGCCACGGAGACATAAGAACCATCCGGATGATAGGACCACTGCGCCGAGTCCCTGAAGCATCAGTGTATATACAAAGAGCATACCATATCGTTATCGTCGTTACAATACCGGCTAAAAACCTTCGCTGCGGCTTTCTTCGGTGCATCAGGGAGAGTCCGGGTTTCCCTAGGCGAGAAACACCCTCTCTAACTCAAATCTCTAAACGTGAGGGCGTTTAGATACATAGAGTGGAAATGTTAAAGTTATATGGCAAAAAGTGAAGCCAACGTAGGCGAAAGACTAGATTTTACGTAACAATCAAGACGTAACAATATCATGATAATAAATATACGAATATTAAATAATTATTACAAAACACAGATTAACTTGACACTATAGAGGTACAATGAAGATGAATGACAATACATAACAGAGGTATATCACTGCGTAAATAATCATAGTGCATAATTATTGTTTCCAACGTTTATATTTTTTTCCACTCATGTACACAGTACACTACACTATTGATAAACTTAAATTACAATTATATCAAAATAACGAACCAATTTCATGTTTGGAATCAATGTTTCGTCTCAGAAACTATCTAGGGAAATGACTATTAAAACATAACGCTTTGCTTATATTGTATGACAACACTTTTTGGGGTTCCGCAGCCAAATGACAAAAATGAAACCCTTATTGTTTTCTCATGTCTGTCTGCCCTATATCCATTTTTTGGGGATACTATAAACACTACATAGATGAAGCTGCATGGTAAGTGTGCGTATTATATTTCTTTCCAAAGGCGGAGTGAAATTAGGAAAAAACAATTTTGGGGTACTGCCTATGTATGACTGCCTCGGTGGCGTGGTGGTATTTGGGTACGACTACGGTTCTGAGGTCTCGGGTTCGATCCCCGGGTCGGGCAAAGTGATATTGGATTTTTCCATATCAGCCCGGAGTCTGGAATTTGTGCCCGATATGGCGATAGGCTCGCCCCCTATCACATCTGGGACGGAACTAAGCTCGGCGTAATGTGGGTATTCTAGTTCGGTAGTGCGCCTCTGCCTACCCTTTCGGGGATACAGGCGTGAGCTTATGTTATGTTATATAATTTTGGGGTACCTCTCCAAACATGTAACTGCTGCTGCATATAATTGTGCAAATAAATATGTTTTTCATCGCATAGATACATGTTGGGTATCTATAAATTAGTTAAATTATAGATACCCAAATTTATATACCCAAAATTATATTATCAACCTCTACATTATCCCTTTTAAAGCTGTAATAATTGTGTGCCAACTACCCATCCCCACCCCATTAGTCTAAATTTGAAATTACGCGATGAAAAACATATTAAGATACATATGTACCTACTAGAATAATTTAAAAAGCACTTTCTATAAAATTGGTTCGAGCGAGATGTATTATGTTGTTGAGTGGTTTTATAGAATATGATGCTACGGAAGGAATATTCATTCCTGCAATCTTGCTACGGAACTTTACTGTCCGTGGCCAGACATACACTTGGATGAATTTTTAGTACCTTTTGCCTAAATGTTACCGATGCGCGTGAAGGTAATCCGGTTTAACATTCCAGTGGAAAGAAATCGTATTTTATTGATACCTTTAATGATTAGGAAACATTTCTTTAACTTTGATCTGTGGAAATCTGAATATTAAATCTGAATGTTATTTTATCGTATGTACTTCTCATTTGAACATATGGACTTAAATAACAACTTAAAAGAAAATTTACAAACTCACTAAATGGTAGTATAAACGAAATTATTACGTAATATATTTCATAAAAGTTGTTTTATTATTTTAACTTAATTTTATTTGTTAAGACAAATAATTATTATAGGTATGTAATAGCATGTATGGCTTGATAAACAATTGCTTAGATGTACACGTTACAACGGTCCGAGCAGGAAAATTTCTAACAATAGTAAATGAATTCGACTCGCTGTACACTGACGACATTTGGTTTAATATTTCATACAAATTTCATAGACGTGCATCGATCTCGAATCGAAAACATTTACGACTTTGAAATAAAACTATTTATACGGATTCTATAACGATTTGGTTTTAATTTTTATGCCCGACGTTTCGAAAGCTTTGCAGCCTTTGCAGCGTGATAGAATCCGTAAAAATAGTTTTATTTCAATGAATTACATTCGCGTAAACCTAAGAAATTAGTAATAATTTAAATTTACATTTTAAATGTAAATTTACAACTGTCAAAAATAGGTATAACCTGTATCGTGGGTATCAGAAACTATGACAGACTTTTGGTCTAATGCCGGGTACACACCAACCAAACGAACGGCCCCAAATATATACCTATTTCATTCACACAACAGCGAAAGTTTGTTTGTATGAATGCAACAGGGGTAGGTTCGCTAACGTTCGTTCGGTTGGTGTGTGCACGCCATCACAACACCCAGCCCGATACAAATATATGTGGGGTCACACAATCATTTGTTGCGGGACTCGAACCCGCGGCTTCTCACTTCACAACCCACTACGCGTCCGCTGCACCCCGGAGGCTGTCAAAATACCATCCGTAATTGAATTAAGTAATAAATACATTAATTGTTTCTGCTATACACAACTAGTGTATTGCGATTAACTATTTTTTAACGTTACTTCTAATTCCAATAAAAACTTCTTTATTTAATATATATTACAGGTTGTGTGACTCTTATCCTTTACACGCGAATTATTATTTGTGTCGTGCATGTACAAGGTAAAAAACGTCTAAATAAGCAAACGGTAAAGTTCATGACTACACAAATATTATTTACCTATACATATACAGTACTCTTTATTTTTAAAGTTTTTTTTTACTTTTTTAAATATATACTGCTATAAAAAAATACATTTAAAAATATAAAAATATTCCCCTCCGATGGCGAGGCTCGGGACCCAAGCCACCGGCGGTTAGGACCCCAGAGTGAGGAACCTCCTCACAATTCGTGCCGTATCCAGTAATACTGCCTTCTGCATTTGGCTCTTGACCCAAACACCAACCGAGAGCCTCTTGAGGTGTTGGTCGAGGCTCAGTGGTATTAAACCATGGGCAGAAATGACTATCGCAACAATGATTGTTGAATCCACATCGCACATGCGAGTAACCTCATGTGCCAGGTCTAAATATTTGGACATTTTGTCTTTTTCGGCTTTCACAAGTTTCTCATCATGCGGAATCGTGACATCAACAAGCATCGCCCGGCGCGTCAATCGATCTACTACCACAATATACCTATACATTATTATTATACTAAGTCGTATTCTCGGTTTAGCGGCATATACGTTATGAATACGTGCTACGGACCGGAAGGTACCGGGTTTGAGTCTCAGGTTGGGCAAAACAGTTTTCTAACACGATTTGCCTGGAATTGAATCCTCCTACTAAAGCCTGGTTTCTCAGTAGCTAATTAAGGCCAAAATCAAACAAGCATTTGTCAATTCTTGTAGGTATTAATTTATTCTTATTCTTAATTCAATATTGTTTTGACAATTTTGGTCAGTAGCATTAAAAAGTCTGTTTAGTAGCAGTGGCAAAAGTCAGTTTAAAATTGAATCTTGATTTAATCACTTTCAAAAACCTGATATGAGTCTTCTTAAAAACCAACTTCAAAAGTAATAATTGCAATAACACAAAAGAACAATAATTGCTCATGTTACCTGGTAGGCGAGAGTGAGACAATCTATGCTCTGTTGTAATAAATAGGGTCGTCCTTTCTCTCTTTCAATCCAGCACAACAGCAATAGCAACAGCCTAGAAAACACTTTTGCTATAATATTTTTAAGTAACTTTTAATCAACTTCATATTTCCAATGAGCAACAGAACTTTGATGTATTTGATTTTAACCGTAATAAGTGGCACGATATGAGAGGCCTATGCCCAGTAGTGGGACTCAACAGGCTGAATCTGTATTTGAAAAGTACAACAGCAATAGTAGCAATCTATAAAACACTTTTGCAATAATATTTCTTTTAGATATTTTTAATCAACTTTATATTTCCAAGCGACAACGGAACTATTGCGTTGAAAACTTGGATGCGTTTGGCCCAGAATCGTAATGAGTGGCACGATATGAGAGAGGCCTATGCCTATTACTGGGAGCTTACAAGCTGGGGACGGATTGATGGATGGAATGGAACTCAAGTGTGATCATTTGTGTCATCAACAAAATGTCATCATTAGCTTGCTAGTTGCTATAGTAATCTGTGGTCATTCATGTCAATTCGCGTATCACAGCACTCACAGCACTGTAGAAATTAAATTTTGATCAAACGAATCAACGATAGTAACCTATGCAAATGTATCTCTGTCGGGAATAGTAAACGAGTCGATACCGAGATGGATATCGTGGATTTATTCCCAACTTTTACGATATCCTAACGTTAACTTTTTGAATCCACATTCCTTTTTGTTAATTATCGCAAGGTGGAAAACTCAATGAGGATATAATATAACTTCAGAATTGTCTATATGAATTTTAAGGGCAAAGTTCCGCCAAGGAACTTTGACTATAAGTATGATTTTTAGATGTTACAGCTTCAGCCTATATCCGCGCCAGAAATATGTATTAACATACAATACAATTATTCAAATAATTATATATAACCAACATGTGATTTACATAGTAATGTTACATGGTAACAATCATACACAAAGCCCTTACATTATACTAACGTCCTTGTCTTTTGTCTTCGGTACTATGAACTAGGTACGATAAAATTTGTCTATCTTTAAAAGCTTCGAAAATTATTACTTTTGCATATTTTCTTGCAAAGTTATTACAACAACTTACCTTATTGACGGCAATTAAGCAAATAAGCCATGGTTAACAAAGCCGTATGTAATTACATTTTCTAAAGGTCAAAGATGTCCTCAAATGTTCCACGGTTTACCTTCATAGTATCGTAGGAGTTACCGAACACAAAAAATATTGTATCGGTTTAAGTTAATCATTTATATACGCATGTCGTAATACAAATACTGAGAAAAGTATATAACATCAGTGTAGTTAACACAAGCAAACATATTTGAAGTTCGCGTGATCATTGAACGGTACAAAATGTTTAAGCAGGTTAGTAATGGAGTTAAAGATATCAGTGAATTAGTGTTAGTGTTGTGATAATGTGCGTCCTTGGTCTAGTGGCAGTATGTATGGGCTGTGGACCGGGAGGTCGATTCCCAGGTCGGGCAAAGCAAATTTTCTAATTTAGTTTGCCCAGGACTGGATTAGCTTAGAAGGGGTTGATGTCAGGCAGGCGGCCGGTCGTAAAACTAAGCTAAATAAGTTAAGCAACATGCTTAAAAAAAGGGGTTGCGCCGACCCCACATTGAGGTAGGATAAGGGCAGGTAGATAGAAAGTTGTGATAATGTGCGTGTGTTTAATTTCGGATTTCAGTTTGTGTTCCTTGGGTTAGCGGTGGTAGTGTTGACCGCACCACAAGGTCCCAGAAACGAGGATGTGCAACTCTTAAGATATGATAATGATAACGACGGAATCGGCTCTTACAGATTCGCGTAAGTTTACATGTTCTTCGATAAAAGCTCACTAATTTAATAATCGGAGGTAATATCGATCTATCATTATTTGATAGATCGATAACAAAATATAAAACATGTTGAATCCAATCAAGTGTCACGGCATGCAAATTATTATATACATCATCATCATGATCATCATCATCAGCCATGGGACGTCCACTGCTGAACATATGCCTCCCCCAAAGATTTCCAGATCGACCTGTTGTTGTTTAAATCTTATATTAAAGTCTATGAATAAATGATTAATTTCAGCAATTTGCTGTGTAAATACTAACGTGCTAATAATTATTTCAAGGTACAATGACTCTCATATCGACTCGCTTAAAATCCATAAGTCTGTTATTTTACTAACCAGACTTGTTTTCTGACTGACAATTCATGCTTATTCTGCGCGTATTTTCCTCTCCCGCACTTCCGCGCAACAGTTTTACAAATCTTTTAATTTTAAATCTTGTATCTGCAATGGAACAGCCTATTGTGAACTTCTGGGGTAGGCCACTTTTACGCTCATGGCCTTATTATTCTCATGAAACTCATATTAAAACCTCTTTCCATCAAAAGATTTTTAGGGTTCCAAAAATTCCAAATACCAAGTCGGAACCCTTATACATCATTGTCGTACGTCTGTCCGTCTGTATATTGTGAATTATGAATCTTGATTTATGTGACCATCGAAAGTCTCACTAACTTATTTATGAATGATGCATACCGTGGGAAAAATGCTCTACGTTAGTTAAAATTTCATTAGAGTCACTATTTATATAACTTTAAGAGCGAGGTCATTCGTCGAATCCAGATCGGCTGGGCAGCATTCGGGAAACTACGCAAGATCGTCTCCTCCAAAATACCTCAGTGCCTTAACTCAAAAGTCTTCGACCATTGTGTGTTACCAGTGATGACTTATGGCTCTGAAACGTGGCCTTTGATTATGGGCCGCATTAGAAAGCTTACAGTCACTCAGCGAGCTATGGCTCTCCATATGGCTAAACTCGGTGTTTCTTTACGCGATAAAATCAGAAATGAGGAGATCCGTAGAAAAATAAGTCACTGATATAGCCCAGTGGATTAGCAAGGCAGGCCAGGGTACATAGCTCGTAGAACCGAGAGCCGATGGGGCAGAAAAGTTCTCGAGTGGAGACCACGTACCGGCAAGCGCAGCGTCGGACATCCACCTGCTAGGCGGACAGGTCACCTAAATATAAAGGTCACAGAAAGTCGCTGGATGCAGGCCTCTTCCAACAGGTCAATCTGGAAATCTTTGAGGGAAGCCTACATCCAGCAGTGAAAGTCCTGTGGCTGATGATGATAATGAAGAGTCACTATTATGTACTAGATAAAATTATCAATTGTATTATATATCTTTTTAGTTTCGAGCAAAGCGACGGCCATAAGCGCGAAGAACAGGGTGAAGTAATAAACCTGGGAACAGATGACGAAACTATCATCATGAAAGGCTCCTACACCTGGATTGGCCCTGACGGAGTGACATACACTGTCACCTACATAGCTGATGATAAAGGATTCCAACCTACTATCGAGCAAGGCCCCGGCGGAGCTGTCCCACCAGCAGTTGTTGCGTCTCTCATCGGTTAAAGAAGATTTTATCAAGCTTTGTTGCACGGCCTCGTTGTCAGTATTTTTTATTACCTGTTACTGTGTATTATAAAATAAACTTTATTAACCCACTTAAAGTTAAAACAACTGACTTCAAAACCTTTTTAGCGATCTATTATTGTCTGTAACCCTATGAAAAGATAATCAAGCCCGTAATTTGATCTCAACCATTTGAACCACTCTGAACAAAGTCTATCGAGTACAAAAATAATTAATCCGTTTAAAATTTAACAAATGTAATCCAAGCTTAACTTGTGTAAGGTAGAAAGTAACGAAGCAATAAAAGAATACTAACGCTGATAGTTTACTTTGAGTTGTAGTTTATTAGTCCGATTTGTTATTATTCTTATTATTTAAATTAACTTAAACACTAATTATATTTAAGCCTTGAATATAATGTTTTCAGTTCACCTTTTGGGTTGTTGTGATGCATTCACCAAACATTTCAATATTTTTCTTCTTTCACCTGGCCTTAAATGTAGGGTCCAGTGGGCGCAACATACTTCTTCAAGCATGTAGCAGAAAGGATTTGTCTTAGTTTTTACGAGTATTATATAGAGTACAGATATTTTTAAGTCGTTAAACTTAAATGGGAACTCAAAGTAATTATCCAAACGAAGAACGAAAGTACTCCTTTGCAAAAAATGTTTGCATTATATCTCCAAAGACAATGAGAAAAAATAAATAAGCAGGCGTTTTAGCACCTACTGCTCTCAAGAACTGCTTGATAAGAGAAGCTCCAATCTATTATCACACTAATAGGCACCAGAGGAAAGTTTATTAATTCTACTTAGATATTCAACAACAGTGATTTTTATTACAATAAAATCGATTTCGTATTTCCAGACATTAACTCTACATTTTACTTCTTTATAAACTAAGCATAGTACAACAAACACCATTTCATGGTTTAATAAGTTGTATGGTATCAACCATGATATATTAGCTGGTAGAATTGGGTTCGTTAGTACTAGTAACACCAAAATCATCTCAAAGGTGTCCACATGATGTATGTGCACAAATATCTGTGGGAAGATAACATCATAAAACCTGTGTGGCAAGTCTTCAGTAATTTCCGTAAAAAACGACTCACCGTTTATGCTCTACTCTGGACGTAGCTTGTCAATTTGATTCTGTAAAGTTTTATGATAGGTATTGCATCCCTGATGATCTTGCTCCTGCGGTTTGAATGTGACGGAGTATTGCACACTTGCATCTCTATAAGGCATAAAACATAAGCTCACGCCTGAATCCCTAAAGGGGTAGGCAAAGGCGCACTAGCGAACTAGAACACCCACATTGCGCCGAGCTTAGTTCCGTCCCAGATTGTGTGGAAAAATTCAATATCACTTTGCCCGACCCGAGCATCGAACCCGAGACCTCAAGACAACAGTCGTAAAGCGCACACAATATCACCACGTCACCAAAGCAGTCTCTATAAGAAATGCTTATTATAAGTAGTGTGCGGGTTATCCGTATCCGTATTCGCGGATTTCCGAAGGTAATAAATAAATATAATAAGGTATAATATAGTAAGGTAATAATAATAAATCTATATACAATATACATACATAGGTTTACGCCTGTACCACCAAAGGGGCAACCAAAGGGAGTGTAGAACATCCACATTTCGTCGAGCTCATTTCCACCCCGGATATCATAGGAGTGAGCCTATCGCCATATCGAGCACAAATTCCAGACTCTGGGGGTGATAATAAGTATAACTTGTACTCAACCTTGGGACCGAACTCGAGATCTCAGGATGGTAGTCGTCCTGCCCTTATCCCACCTTAATTTAGGGTCGGCGCAATACACTTTCTTAAGCATGTTGCAGAAAGGATTTCGTTTAGTTGTTTCGACCAGCTGCCGGTCTTGTCATCAACCTCCTCTAAGAGATCCAATCCCGGGTAAATTAAATTAGAAAATTCGGCATGCCTGACCTGGAAATCGAACCCATGACCTCCCAATGCACAGCCGATACATGCTGCCACTAGACCAAGGAAGCGATTGCTAGTCATATCATTCGGCATTCCATAATACAACTACGCCATGAAAGCAGCCATGTAAAAAAAATATATCTGTAATCCTTTCTTTTAAGCAGGTCTTTAACGGATCTATTATAATGGTACCTGTTTCTTTTACTTAATTAATGTCCAAATACATAAGTAAACATAAATATATACTTAAATAAAGTGTTCATTTACCTATAATATAGGAGAATATGAGTAGTAGTATATTACCAAATCAAAACCCAACTATCACTTCATGGTCAGACGCATACTCTGACTGCATGAAAGGGTAGGTCCGTATCCGTATTCGCGGAACTATTCACTAATAATCTGTAGTCGTATCGGCGGGTATATATATTTTTGATGGACCGGCACATCTCCAGTTAAAACACGTCTTTAAATCTCTGATAAGACTAAGGCGCAATTGCAGCCGCCGTCGGTTAAAGCTAAAGTTGTCGTAACAAGCTTTGGTTCACGTTATTTAAATAACGTTTAGTTTGTTTTCAGAACTATCAATATATCAAAATATTTATATCTCGTGAACCATTGCCTGTTACCAAATATTTAATTTTAGCCGACGGATGGTGCAATTGCACCTCTCAAATCTCTCTTTCTCTGTATCTTAATTTAATATTAATGCTGCTATGCTACACTTTTAACTGATCTGATTAACATCGTCATCAGCTACAGGACGTCCACTACCCAACAAAGGTCCCCAAAGAACGCTTCACTTGGTATTAAATTAATCAGGCGTTTTTATGCCAAGATATTGAATTGGTTTTTATCATGCTACTTGTTTCGATGTGTTTGTGTACGTCGCCTCGCACACATGATGATTATCGCAGCTGGAATTGAACACAACTTTCTGGTGTTTTTATTAATCTGAATGATCATTACACATACCTTAGTAGGTGTCCAATTTCCACGGCGGTACTTTTCGGCGATGCATAAGTACATATTTGGGGAGTTTAATACGTTAATTTGAAAGCATTTAATAATGTCTACATCGTTACTTTTACGTATTGTATTGTAAAAGTAACTTTTTCAACAAGAGCAGCTGTCCGAGCTAAAATATTTTTGACAATCAAACTCGAATCGAGCTCGATGCGCATCTGTGACATTTGTATGAAATATTAACAAAATAAAATACAATACTAAATATTGACGACCTGGTCGCAGGAAGTCGCTGCATGCAGCAGAAATGTCATCGGTGCGCAGCGAGCTCGATACGAATTCGATTGTCAAAGTATTCAAGTAGCTCGACTATGACATTTTTTGACAAATCACGGTAGCGACTACTTAAAATAATTTGTATGAAAAACCTCTGTTGCCCATGTAACAGCTAGAGGCGATCGGGTGTTTATCATAAATATTTAACATAGCCGCTAGCGTGAGATGCAAAAAAAAAATTCTAGGTGCTCGGGCCGTTGATCAAAATGTTTCGGGTCTCACTGTCTACAATTTTGTATTCAATCAACGGTAATTCAAATATGTTTACGATAGGAATGAGTTCTTATGGATTTAGTGACATTGTATATGGACTATAAACCGGGAGGTTCTAAGTTCGTATTCTAGGTTGATATAGGGATACTAAGTTAAGCCACGGACAGACAGCCAGTAAGTAGTCTCCATCGCCTGTGGAAATCCCCTGTTCATTATCCAGTCTCTGCTATAAAAACACCAACCTGTAAGTGTTCCTTTTTTGCAACATGGTTACGGAACCTTAAAAACGACCATCAAGTACAAAGCACGCTATTATATCGTGCATGTACACACTACACAGCAGTGACGTGCACAGGCATTTAGATTAGGGTAGACAAAAATCTTGCATAATTATTTTCTTCAACTTATTCTTGTTTTACTTTAACCATCATAATCATAGTAACGACAATTCTAATAATACACCGCTGTTCGAAAAATGGTGATAATTTTTTACTCTCATTATGTAATTTTAGCAAATTATCAGGGTACAACATTGTATCTTTGTCTATATGAAATGCACGCCACTGCTACGCAGAAAGATCACGAAATAATTGAGTTCCAAGAACAAACAGGAAACACTGTCGTTGCTAATAACTTTGTAACTGATTCATAATTTTGAATACCTCTGAATAGAACGTAGACTTACATTTTACATTTCGATTAATAACTTGTTTAACTGTGTGTTAATAAATAAATTATAAAAATAGTAGTTAATTACAGAAAAACATTTCGTGTTTCATATCAGAAAATAGTGTAATCAACATGCATCTACATTTATCTAAGGTGATTAGATAAATGATGATCTTTTTTTATTATCTTTATTAAAACTAATCAATGTAACGTTACTTAATTGATTCATTTAACAGTACCGCTTATTTTAATTTCAGAGTTTATTAATATCTACATTGAGTGTGCTTACTACGGGATCTTGTTTATCTCTTGGATTATGGCAAAATAAAAACTCGCCTATGGTTATTATTCAAGCCCCGTTCGATATTGGATTGAAATCGTAAGTTTTATTACATTTGTGATTCTTTCTTTCGTCCAACCTGCCCATATCCCACAATGAGGAGTCGGTACAACACACTTTTTCAAGCATGTTTCAGAAAGGATTCGGCTTATTTTTTACGACTAACTGCCATTCTGACGTCAACCTCCTTTGGAGGCTCCAGTCCCAAACGGGACTTGGGAATCAAACCACATCCCATGTATGCTGCCACTAGACCAAGGAGGCGATTATACAAGAATATTTAAACTTTATTTCATTTGTTAGTTTTAAATCGAAATTATATTTATATTTACAGGTCTTTTTCTCTTCCCAATATATCCGGATTCCTCGTTAGGCAACGCAATACGAATTACCTAGAAGAATCAACCAATCAACGAAATGAAAATTGGAGAAGTATTAGTGATATTAATAATAATATCGTCAAAAAAACCGAGGAAGATCGTAGTTATGTTGTGAAAAGCTATCATGAAGAAAAAATTACTAGAAACAAGAACCAAAAGGAAATAACAAAAGATTTCACTGCAACAGATAACGTAAGCAAATCTAACAAAATTTCTCCACCAGAACTGACGGAAACCACAACAGAATTAATGTCTACTGAATACAGCACGGAGGATTACGAATCAGTAAGTTCATTTTAGCTATCGCTTTTAGAAGCATAAGGCAGATAAGACCTGATGGTACGTAATTACCAACTACCACCGTAAATATAAAGGACACGATGGAGACTAATGGGTGTCCATGGGATTCGTCACTGGTGAAAACAGGAACAGGGATTGTGGCTGAATTAAGAAGGGACGGGGCAGTGGATATTTAATGATCCAGTAATCTACTAACTGTACAACGCTTATTCATGCATATATGAACAAAAA
Organism: Clanis bilineata; assembly: GCA_036417725.1. Taxonomy (NCBI): domain Eukaryota; kingdom Metazoa; phylum Arthropoda; class Insecta; order Lepidoptera; family Sphingidae; genus Clanis; species Clanis bilineata. Next base: position 9,808,353 of record CM071158.1, read on the forward strand.
GTTAGTAAAGTACTTCATAAGTGAATCGTGTGGACTAAAGAAAGATTGCAATCTTTACGTTTATTAACCAAATAACATTGTTTACAGACGACATATTATGATGGAATATTAAACCGCTCAGGAGTGTCTGCGAATGTAGTGGCGTCGCTTCTTGGCTGAATAACACTATTTGGCGCATCTTTCATGGCAAATTTCAGTATTCAGATATAACTTAAAAAAACGAGATACGTCTTCGAGATTGTACATCATGAATTCATTTAGCTTCGTGCCGTCTTCAGAGTACTCCTCGTATCGCAGGCTTTCCACCTTCTTATGTTTGGAATCACGATTTCTTAAAGCTTTATCGCTATTGATTATTAATACAGTTCTTCTGTTTATCTTACTTGTGTTATAAACAGTAACATTATTAAGGCTTGTAAAACTTACGTTTCTGTAAACAAATACAGTTATTTTTCACATAAAAGATTTCAGAATATTATTTGTTGGTATGTGTCCACTTTTCATAGATTATATTTATAATTTAACTATTTTGTCGTATTATTTAATTATATAATAACTTAACTATTAGATGACTGCAAACACTAGACTTCCTCTATAGGGTTGCGTTTTGATATTCTTTATTTGTTAAATAAATAATAAAAAATATATAAATGTATTGTGATTTTTATTAACACCTATAGATAGCAACAAATTAATGCAACATTACGTTTTGTCAATAAATGTTTTTAAAATATTAAATGTTGCTCGCAGCTCTGCTCCCATTATAAAAATATTTTACCAGGATCAAAGTACCTTAGTGTAAGTCTCTCAGGGATAATATTACTACCGAATAGTGAAAGATTTTACAGAATCATTCACTTCATCACTTAACTTACTTGTTTGTGTCGTTTGTATGAACATCTAAATAACAATGTCCTACAATTATAGCAGCACAAAAAATCTGTAAGAAAATAAAGTTTTGTAGAGAACTTGTTCAGTCTTACTCACAGTAAGACAGAAGCCACAGCTCTGTAAAAAAACAGAAAACAATTCTACCGCGGTTATTATATTCTACATACTAGCCTGCGTGAAACTGACTTGTGTTCAACTTTATTGACGTGTGCGTTATGTCATTACACAATATTAGTACCTTGTCCCCCTTAAAGAAATGGCTAAATTTCTTGTTGGTTGCAAACGTGCGTTACTATCTATAATAGTCACAAGGTTAAAAGGTTTAAGGAGTACATCGGTGATTTGCAAGCAATTTGATTTCAAATTCTGGAATTTCACTGACATTACATCATTTAAAAAAACCCACGACGCACATTTCAGACATGGCAACGTCATTAAAAAATCACAATCTCAATATCATAGGAGGTATCGCTGTACTATCACTGATGGGACAAAATATTTATTACATCTGAAATTATGTTGCGAAAATCGCGAAAATATAACTAGCTATTGCTATTGCAGTGACTCCATTCGCATGGAAATGTATTTTCCGGGATAAAAAGTATATGTGTTATTCTGATGTATAATCTATATAACAGTGAACAGTGAAGTTTCATCAAAATCTATCCAGTAGTATTACGTGAAAGAGTAAAAGCGCGCCTTCTGCACTAAAACATTATACAAAACATGGTTTTGTATAATGTTATACACATACTACACATTTTTATCAGTGGTCCATTGTTCTATGAGGAGACAGTGTAAAATATTGTTTGGTATCCGTGTTTTGTTTGGAGGTAACTATGTGCAGGAGACGCGTCTTATGAATCATACACAGACACGTACAAACGTTCACGTTTATAATATTAGTAGGATTATTGCGATTACAATTAACAACAAAAAGATCTTTTACGAAGAATTGCGTCAGTTTTACAAAGGACGAAGCTAAGTGCAGAACGATTGTCATAACTCAACCCAAACCCTTAATTTAATAGTCACAAAACCCACTATTCTACTATACAAAACACAATAGGCTAGATTGTACATTGGAGATGTTTTATACTCACAATAATATTTTTTAGTATGAACATTTTGCGCTAGAGCTTATTTTTGTCAACTGGTTTCCGATTTGTTCCGGGTATTGGCAATTCCAATGAAGCCTGTAATAACCTTTATAATCACTCACAATTAAACGGTAATTTTACTATTACCATGAAACATGACGTCACCAGACCAAAAATCCAGCATTACATGCTCTTATGTTTTTTATCAAATCGGGTAGGTACATATCACGTCAATTCTATGATGAAATGTGCTATTTATAGTGTCGGAAGGTCAATGGATAAGTAGAATACTGACAATGATTGACTTAAGTTCATCCAAAGGATATATTGATGATTTCAAATATTCATATAATTTATAGGAAAAGGTGTGTAATAAACTGAGGATGTAATCCTTTATCAGTGACGTGCACAGGTATTTAGATTAGGGTAGACAAAATCTTGCATAATTATTTTCTTCAAATTATTCTTGCTTTACTTTACCATCATGATCATTCTCACGTGGATTTAAAACAATACAACCAACACTGTTTGAAAAACCATTTTTTCTTTAATTATGTAATTTTTGGAAATTTTCTATATGAAATTCATGTCACTGGCCTTTATTCCCTGTTACGCGTCTGCGCCTAGTGATCCCATTTAGACGCCTCTTACAAGGGACAAGGAATAAATACAGCGGTCCGAGCAGGGGAATTTCTGACAATCGTAAAAGCATTCGAGGTCGCTCCGCACTGATGACATTTGGTTGATACAATGTCATAAACGCGTATCAAGCTCGAATACATTTACGATTGATTTCTTAAGTTTACGCGAATGTTATACATTAAAATAAAACGGTACGGAGTCCGACCCTTGAGCACGCAGACTGCAAAGCCTTCGAAACGTCGGGAATATAAATTAAAAACCAAATCGTGATAGAATCCGTAAAAATAGTATTATTTCAACATTTACGATTGTCAGAAATTTTCCTGCACGGACCGCTGTTATGATATTTCCCTCCTTTTAGGTTGCGTTGAAGAAGGAAAATGAATGGCAGTGATTTTAGGACTCAAGAAATCTAAGTTACGGTATGAATCTCAAAGGGTAGGTAGCTGGCAATTCTGTATGAAATATTGCAGCATTTCATTAACACTCTATAGAGGAACTCTACTCATAACATGACAATAACTATGTTCATAGGCTGGAATATATAGAGCGAACTTCGACTATGTCACTTACGCAACTTACGCCCGGTTTCAATAAACAATCTCAGTTCAAATGTGCAGATAGATTAAAAAATTAGCCAATAAGAACACAGTTTGAACATGACTTCCTCAAATGACTTGATTTGATTGGTTCATAATCGCGATCTATCTGCACTCTAAACTGAAATCGTTTATTGAAACCGGCCGTTGATCGAAGTTCGCTCTATAGATCTCAGCCCATGTTTTATTTAGGATATTAAAATACTTGACTGCCTCGGTGGCGTGGTGGTATTTCGGTACGACTACGGTTCTGAGGTCTCGGGTTCGATCCCCAGGTCGGGCAAAGTGATATTGGATTTTTCCATATCAGCCCGGAGTCTGGAATTTGTGCCCGATATGGCGATAGGCTCGCCCCCTATCACATCTGGGACGGAACTAAGCTCGGCGAAATGTGGGTGTTCTAGTTCGCTAGTGCACCTCTGCCTACCCCTTCGGGGATACAGGCGTGAGCTTATGTATGTTATGTTATTAAAATACTTTCGGTAATGACGTAAACGGCATATTGTATTAACCGAGGACTTATTGTTATCCGTAATAGGACAATAAATGTTTGGCATATACTTTTTCATTTGCTTACATAGTACCTTAATAGCAACTGCAAACATGTTAGTGAAAAGCATCCTTATATAGAAATGATAAACATCCTGGAGCGAACCATGACTGTATATTTGACTTTCTCATTAGACAATGGACCTATGCCGTCACGATTATACATTGAAAATATAGAAATATTATGAAGCACTATGTTATTTCCACTGACGTAAAAAAAAGATGGACGGAGCGCTAGGAACATTAAGGCTGAGATCTATAGAGCGAACTTCGACTAAGTCTAAGTCAAAGTAACGAACTCAGTGAAGATTTGGGATTGGTAAATTGAACTTTGATTCAGTTCGAGTTACTTTTTACAAGAAAAACAGACTGACAGACAGACTAAACAGAGATTTTCTTATCAAAAATGACTCGAACTAAATCAAAATCCTTACTGAGTTCGCCTTTGACTTAAACTTAGTCGAAGTTCGCTCTATGGATCTCAGCCTGAAAGTGAAGCAAGGTTTTCGGCCCATTCGATCTATCGACACGTAACGGCGGCGACTGATCGAATGAGCCGAATACCCTGCTTCACTTGTTCCTAGCGCTGCGTAAATCTTTTTTTTTTACGTCCGTGGTTATTTCCTCTTTCTTTCTATCTTTTTTGTCGCGGGAAAAAGTGATTTACCACTGCCGCCACGCCCGGGAGGGGTGGACGCGGCGGGTATGTCGGGTTCGCCGGTCTTACGACCCAGCGCCGTGATGCCCGGGAGAGATGTTCGACATTCGGGCGACGCTGGGCCGAGTCCCTAACCAATTCCCTACACCGCCCTTGTCCCACCTTAATGCGGGTTCAGCGCAACACTTCAAGCATGTAGCAGAAAGGATCTGGCTAAGGTTTTACGATCGGCTGCCTGCCTCACGTCAACCCCCTCTGGGATCCATTCCCGGTCAAATTAAATTAGAAAATTCGCTTTGCCCGACCTGGGAATCGAACCCAGGACCTCCCGGTCCACAGCCCATATATGTTGCCACTAGACCAAGGAGGGTATTGTAATGTAGTAATCTAATAGCTCTCAAATGATAGTTCCACGTGCCGGTGGAAATTCCCAAATGGATTACACTGACGCATCAACTTAGTAAATAAATCTTTGATAATCTTTACAATAGGGAAGTGGGTAACAAATAATAAATAAATAACATCCAACAGTCACACACATAGTCCTGACTCCACACTAAAATACTAGTCTTGTGTCGTGGGTATAACTACGAGAGACTTTTGGTGTCAACATCCAGACCTGAAACAAATATGGGCCACACAACCATTTGCCTCGGTGCGGGAATCGAACCCGCGGCCTTCGCTTCACATTCGGCTACTCGCCCACTGCTCCACAGACACTGTCGAATTAATTAATAAAAATAATTGATTAATAAATCGGTAATAAATAATTTGTATCTAACAGAGGTAACAAATCGTATGTATACTGTATGAACACCTCTAGTGACAGCGTAGTGGACCTTGGACCGGAAAGGCCAGGGTACAAAACCCAAGTCGACCAAAACGAATTTTCTAACACGTTACACGACTGACACGGGAGTGGATCTCCCAGGAGATTTCTCGGCAGGTCGTAAAAACTAAAGCCGAATCGTTTTTGCAACATGCTTGATAGCGTGTTGCGCCGACCTCACAGCGGAGAGATGAAGATGTAGTAATATTGCTGTTCAACTGACTTCCACAAAAGGAGAAGGTCCTCAATTTGTCTGTATTTTTTTATGTATGTTACTCGATATCTCCGCCAAATGTGGATATTTTCAAAATTCTTTTTGTGTTCGATAGAGCTTATTTCAAGGGTGGTCCCATATAAATTTAGTCACCATCGGTAAGTCGGTCAGTTAAGTTTTTAATCTTGTGATTATGTTTGATCAAATTGGTTAATATCTAAAACGATGATTCGATCTCAAAATCATATAAATAGTCCATGTTATGCCAATATTACATACCGTAATAATATTCATTGAATTTCGAAATACGCACATTTTAAAACAAACCAGGATCGGAAACCATGTTTCGTTATAGAACCTATAATACATATTAAAATATTTAAATTGGTTTTTATTTACGACTAGAATTAAGCCTTAAATCTATCCTTGCAATAAGTATTCCGCGTGATAGGTTAACATGCGTTTAGGACGGTTCAAGGTGGGTCATCGAAGAGACACGCACACGTAATAGTATGATCTCAAAATACTTAGGTTTAGTACCGCTTTCCAAAGGAAAATATATACTGATTTCTTAAGTTTACGCTAATGTTATACATTGAAATAAAACTATTTGATACGGATTCTATCACTATTTGTATTTATTTTTAGGCCCGGAGTTTTGAAGGCTTTACAGCCTTCGTGGTCACGGGTCGGACTGAGGTGCCATTTTTCCAAAAATGTTAGCGTTAAAAATAAAGGTAGATATTTTTCGAAACGTCGGGCCTAAAAATAAAAATAAATCGTGATAGAATCCGTATAAAATCGTTTTATTTCAAGGAAAAGGTACTCATGCATTTGAATTTATCGGCCGACTTCAAAAAAGAGAAGATCCTCAATTTCGTTTATATTTTTTTATGTAGGATACGCGATATATCGGCCTTATATGGACCGATATTCAAGCTTATTTTTGTGTTCAATAGAACTTATTTCAAAAGTGATTCCTCGTTAATTTGGTCACGATCGGATAAGTTTTGAGGTCGGTCAGTTAAGTTTTTAAACTTGTATTTTATATATTGTATGCCCGGCAAATGTACTGATGACCGAGAACCGATTTTCAAGATTATTTTTGAAATCGATAGAGTTTTTCCAATCCCTTATTGATAAAGATGTATGTGGTTCAAAGTAACTTTTACGTTTTTTGTTTTAGTTATTCTTACTTTTCGGTGGATAATTTAAATTGATGTCTGTTTCTGTTATTTAACAGTATAAAGAGCCAAAAGTTGTGAACTATAGAGAAAGGTATTAATCATATTTTCATTTTTCTAATTTGTAAGTATTTGAATAGATATATGTCTTACTACTGACTCACCTTTATATTTTTCGATTTATCATTCTAATCGCAACAGACTTTTATCTCACTAGTATTCTAAATGCGAATGTTTCGATGGATGGATGTTTGTTAAGTCGCGTCTCTTGCACTAAAACATTACACAAAACACCTACACAAAACATGTATTGTTCAGGAGACAGCTAAAATCGTTGTTTTGCGTATGTGTTTTGTGAAATCTTTTGAGAAAAACAAGTGCAGGAGACGTGGGTTTACTCAATCACGCCAGAACGGCTGAACGGATCTGGATGAAAGAGTTAGAACAGTAATAGATTATATAATTTAGAATACTCCTTGGAAAAATTTAAGGTTCCGTGGCTATGCCATGGATTTTTTTTATGTTTCACAGAACAAGGCTTCCACTTGATTTTTGCATTTTTATAGTTTAGGGGTCAGAGCATTTCTATGCAAACAAAGTCACCGGCAATGACTAGCTTTACTAACTTTACTGTTCGAATAACTAATGTACCTAAGATGGTCTTTAAAGAGTAAAGCCTTATTTACACGGAGATAATTTTTTATATGACATGTGAGAGACAATCACAGGAAAGTAACATTCGTGACCTCATATGACAATTTTCTAGTTCTTGAATAAGTCCTGAAATGAGCTCTCTCCATCTAAATGAAACTTAATTATTTATATAGCCATTATCATCACTTTTAGGGTTCTTTATGTACAATACACTCATATGTTGTATGTCATAGCCACTTCACTTGTAGTCAACACAAATAGTCCCAACGACACATTGAGTTACTACTACGAGTGACTTTCGGTCTCACAACACCCATCCCCGAAACAAATATCTGTATGCCATATATAGAATTTCCTCGGGGCGGGGATCGAACTTGCAGCCTCTCGCTTCACAGCCGGACATCACAACCTTAAGGTGAATTGCAACACTTGGATAAATCTCGATTTATCTTAAATATACAAATGATATGTAAGTTAAATCGATTTTAGGACTATCTATAGATTGGTAACAGTGTTGCAAGTCGCTCTTAAAACTTTTTTAAATTAACAGCATATTACAAATTTTACTTAGAATTTAACGCTGAAGGTTTCTTCTTACTACGGAACCCCTTACAGAGCGTAGTCTGATATGCGCTTAGACAGTTTTTACATCATAAAATGAGTTCACTACAAAAGCTGAAGTCACCGTTTGCTCATCAATAATTTTGAGACGCCTCGTTAAGTCAATAAGAAGTATCGATCTAATAAATTTGTTTTCATAAAATATGGGTATTCCCAGAACTATGTATGATTTATTTGAAAATACATTATGGTTATTTACACACGCTATACATAAGCAAGGGCATTGACCGACGACCTGGCCCTACTTTCGCTTGTTTCGCACATACTATTTTGCCAGTGAGTGGCGCGGGTCTACCACCAATTACGGCAACAGTTCACACTAATCTGCTTTACCTATATCATATTACTGAACTGTAAGCAGACATGCTCAAATATGATTTCTTTATATTCTAATTACTAAATCAGATTTACTTAATATTGTATTTTTCAATATCAGCCGGAGTCTGGAATTAGTGCCCGATATAGCGATAGGCTCGCCCCCTATCACATCTGGAACGGAACTAAGCTCGGTGAGATGTGGGTGTTCTAGATCGCTAGTGCGCCTACCTCTTCGGGGATACAAGCGTGAGCTCATGTCTATGTCTAATTACTAAACGAACCTTATTGTAAAATAAACTTCAGCTAATCACTACAAACGAATGACAGTTCCTTTTAACTTACAATTGGCTTACGGAACCACTTAGAATGCTATTGTTTATTTGTCTGTAAATGGAACGTGGTAGGATGTCACCTTGTTATGCGGCGGTGTGACGTAGACCTTAGTAAATCCTCTATCCATTCATACGTAGATATTTCGATGGTCAGGTAGAATTAGCTCAGTTTCAGTGGTGGCAGAGCAGAGCGTACAACCGTGCGCGGCACCTGGCGCACACATAGCCCACTCTTTATATATAAGGAGAGATCTTGCGAAACCGTTAGCACATTCGGACCACAGCTTGTCCAGGAAGTCACCAGTTTCTTTTGTAACCCGTGAAAGTCATCATGCTCATCGCTCTGGTAATTATAGAAATGTTAATTAAACACTGTGTGATTGCTGTCGAGTAAATTATCAGTCAGTAGTGCCAAGGATAAGTGTTCGGAACTTTTTATGGACCTGTGCGAACGGTCATCTTGTGTTATTGCAAAAACTATGTCTAGTGCTTAAATGTTTGAGCACTAATGTCGTTAGTCGGTCTTGATGAGCCAGTGCTGACCTTCAAACATAAGTACTTAGGTACAAAGCTGCAATGTTTGTGTCGTTCATTTCAACTTGTTTACTTTTTATAATTCTCGTCTGGTCTATGCATTACCCAATATAAATTATAACCAGAAAATAATTTTCACACACTTCATTATGACTGTAAACATTAGTTACAGTATTTTTTTACTTAGTTTTAATTTTGTCATCACAATAAGAGATAAAATAGATATCTAAACTTCAAAATAAATATTTGAATCCTAACACAAAAAATGAATCTAGATATTATTAAATAAAAATTTGTTTGCAAATAAAGTTATCCCTAATTTGTTTACGCAATTTCTAAACTACATTAAAGGTCTCAAGTTTATGAACATATTATTATATTTATTAGATTAGTGTCATATAGAGGTGAATAACCGAGATATGTGTTGGCGGGAAATAGCTAGGTTGGCCTTGTAAGTGTCCTGTGATCCGAATTAAGAACAAATATATGAAATTCCGACACAAGTTCAAGGTCATTACGCTGGTCAAAATAAACATCTCTATTATTGATAATAGTCTGGATCCGAATGTCGTTATTATCTTAAAAAAAACTCACCTGTTTTGTATAAAGAAAAAATACGTTATTATAATGTAAATCCGTCTTAAAAATAAAGTTAAAATTATTTAATACTAATTGTTGCCTGCGACTTTTCTGGGTAAATCAATAATATATCTATACCAAGGAAATCTAAAGTTTTTCCGGAATACGACGTAACATATGTGCTATACCAGACTATAATCTATCCCTGTGGCAATTGGCATCCAAATCCGTCCAGCCGTTTTGGGTTATTGACTAACAAATATCCACTCAAACTTTCGTATTTATCATAGTACTCGTAGGTAGTAAGATTCCATTATGTTAGTTTAATATTAATTAAGAAGTTTAAAAACTTAACGGACAAACTTCAAAACCTATCCGATCATGACCACTTTATACATATGGGAACACCCTTGGAATAAGCTCTATCGATGAGAAAAATAATCTTGAAAATCGGTCCACGTTTGGTGGAGATATCGCGTAACATACATAAAAAAATACAGACGCATTGAGGACCTTCTCCTTCGGTCGAAAATACAGACGAATTGAGGTACTTCTTTTTTTGAAGTCGTTTCAAATAAATATTCGCTGTTTATTTGATTCATACAACAATATTACAAATAATACTAACGCGTGTACTAAATGACCTTTGTAAAATTAATGCCATACTTAACAACATAAATACAAATTGGATACGTTTTTCTCGCAACACCCAAAATAAGTAAACAACAGTAATCATTCCCACATTATATGTTTTTGTAAACATACAGCCTGTCTCACTCATTAAAGCCGATTGTGAATAAAAACTCACTTCGAAGAACATTACAATGGGGAAGGTGAAAATTAAGTTCCGACATCACTTGGCGTTATCGACGCTATCATCACGAACACGTTAAATCTTTTCGCGATGTGTTGGCGCCGCGATTTATTGGGTCATTCGAATTCGAAGCACATGCTTTTCGTTTGTATTCAATCTTTATGTCAAAGATTCCTACAATGTTAAATATTTTATACCAACCTCATGCCTTCCTGCGGCGAAGGGAGAAGGAAGCCAAATCGAAGTGTTTATCGTAATAACTAAAATAACTTACAATCTTATTATGATTCAAATGCATTTTAAATTTATTTACTATGTACAAGTGTGTTTTGAATTTATCTGGCAGATATGCCAGATATGAAGATCATTAATTACACTTTAATTAAAATAATCGACGTAAAATACACACACATTATTATTTTTTTATCCGGGCACGGCAAAGTGACTACCTTGCACCTGGTGGTAAGCGTAGTGCAGTTAAAAAAAACAGCGACCACTGACAAACAATGGGTATATCAGTAGCCGCCAGAATTAATTAATACTCTCTAAACACTATTTAGAGTGTTATTTGAGTTTTTTTTCGACTGTCTCTCGTACTGTATTAAAAGGTTTTAATAAAATTTATATGAGATCACCCACGAAGTGAACCAAATATAAAAATAAAATCGGATCACGTTAGCATATAGAGGTAGTATAAGTAAATATAAACAAAACATACTGAAAACTTTCTCCTTTGTCGGATTTACAGGAACTTATACTTATCTTATGTTATGTTATAATTTAATTAAAATTCAGCCATGACTATTTGCAAGTATTTAGTTTTAATTTTTAATTGACTTATAAATATTGTAGGAACTAGAGGTCAAATTAAGTATATAATTTAGGAGTATAATAGCGGATGAGACGTACAGTTTCTCTTATGTACATAATTTATCATTAATAAAGCTAAGATTTTATCATTAATCCTGCTATTATCCCGCTACGTGTTGTCAATGGAACGTTATTATAAACATAATTACTCGTTATCAAAAAAGAAGATTCTCAATCGGCTCTATATTTTTAATTTAAAAAATAATACTCATACTCTCTTTGGAGTCGCTGCAAAAGCCATAGCAGATCAAAATAAGATGCACCGGCTCCAAAGAGAGTAAGAAATTATTTTTTACTCTTCGGCGTAAGTTATTAAACTTTTCAACTGCTTGCCTGCAATATTGTGACAGATTTTCCGGGAATATTTATACCAATATTCTTTAACTAACCAAAGGATTTACTTAATGTTATTATAGTCTATATGGATTTTATAATTGTATTTTAGGACAACTTTATGGGGATTTAATATTTGTGTCGGACATGGGTATTATGACTTGCAAAACAGAGATTCTCTTATGATTCTTCATATCGTTAATATAAGATAATCTTAATATTGTGTCTGCCTCGGTGACATGGTTCTATTTCGGTACGACAACCGTCCTGAGGTCTCGGGTTCGATCTCCGGATCGAACAAAGTGGTATTGGATTTTTCCATATCAGCCCGAAGTTTGGAAATTGTGCGCAATATGGTCATAGGCTCGTCCTCTATCACATATGGGACGGAACTAAGCTCGGCGAAATCTGGATGTTCTAGTTCGCTAGTGCGCCTCTGCCTACCGCTTCTGGGATACACGCATGAACTTTTATATTGAGTCAGTAGTGTCTGACTTTTATGTTATTTACTGTATATTATGCCTGTTTCAGGTTGTGGGGTTATTGATGGCGCAGATGGTTGCTGCCAGCCCATACATCAACAATCAACCCCAGGCGCAGGTGCTCAGATACGAGCTGGATACACACAACTTACCCAACTCCTACAGATACTCGTGAGTAATAGTCTTAAACATAAACTTTGTGTGATCTGGAAATACTAGGGGGGGCTTATGTTCGGAGTGGACGTCCTGTGGCTGATATGAGTTGATGATGATTTTTTATCCGAGCACTGTAAAGTGACTACACATGTGTAGTTTATGGTAAACGTAATGCAGTAAAAAATAGTGACCACTGACAAACAATGGGTTCCTCAGTGCTCATTGGTGACCAGAATCATGCCGGCCTACTTATGCTTCTTCTCACTCGGAATCCGAAGAGGGAAGAAGCAAATCGTGGGCTTTATGTGTTTTTTACAAGTAGATACTTGCTTTCAGTAGTAAAAGTATCCCACGAGTTTGTACTAACTATTGGGATAAAAATAACTCATGTTTTATTACGACCATCACTTAAATCTGTTTAGCTTTTATGACTGAATTAGTTAGGAACATTCTAACTTATAATTCATAAAATTTATGAACGCACAAACTTGCTAAACTTTCTTATCCATGATATAAAAATGAATCGCTGAATGTGTTGCTAAGCGCAAATCTCGAGATCAGCTGAACCTTTTTCGCTTATTCTTTTTCAATCAATTCGTAATAATACTTAAAAGTCAATTTGAACCTTAATACCATACCATAAAGTTTAAGTGTTAGTGGAGAGGTTCCGGGAAGGCAAAACAATTGAGTGACGTTAGTATCGTATAAATATTAATGTCAATATTTGTCAATATTTATACGAATTTATGCGATACGAAGTTCGCCTGGTCAGCTAGTAATTAACATATATAACCTAGAATATATTTTTTTTGTACCGCGAACAAAGCGACTACAAGGAACCTGATCTTAAAAGCAGTGCAGTCTAAATACAATATCGTCCATCTTGATAGTCGGCAGCATTATACCAGCATGAATTTATTAGATTTACGCTTGCTGACCCCCAAAAGCGACTTGCCTCTACGGGTCAGTGTGGCGAGTTTTGCACCTGTATACAGTAATCTCGACAAAGTCGGATACAAAAGTAGTTAGGTCCTGACTTTCGATCATTTATTATCCTAGGAATCCAGCTGTCATTTTGCTCGGGACCAGATCCTTTAGAGGGGGTTGACGTCAGGCGGGCAGCCGGTCGTAAAAACTAAGCCACATTCTTTCTGCAACATGCTTGAAAAAGTATGCAGTGCTGACCCCATATTAAGGTGGGATAAGGCTAGGTAGAAAGAAGAATATTCAACGCATTCGATTAACGATTGACTGATTGATTTGACACTCTCTTGATTTTATAGCAAGAAAGGTTTTTTTTTAATTTATTTATTCAACACACACACACACAGTCATTGCAGGATATACCCAATTCGAACTGGTGAGACATTACACAAATCTACTTAATCGAAATAACAAAAACATACAAGTATATACTATAACTAGAGGTATAATATCACAGATAACCTTTCTGTATGTACTACGTGTTGAAGATGTCTTATATCACAATTTCCTGCAACTCAAGAAGTTCTTTAATAAGAGTTCACAATATAATAACCATATTATTGACATTGAATTAATTCTGATGTATGCAGATTAATTAATTAATTAAAAACGTATGCAAGCAACTACCGGCTTACTTTCCATAATTAACTATACTAACTATACTAACTAATTCTGTAAATTCTGCGGAAGTGTGTGACCCGTCAACTTTATAATTGATATTCCGAAATATTCGCATGTTTTATAATAAATATCGAGTTTATTATTACGTCTTAAATGCGAATTTACGATACAGCATGCGGAAGTATTTTTGCCTACAAAATTAAATAACCTATAGAAGAGTATTTGGCGATAAGAAAAATTTAACAACATTTAATTATCAATTATATAATTTGATAATGTGTGTGTTAATTCTCCTGCACATGTTTTTTTCGAAACAAAACACAATAAACGCCTACACAAAACAACGTATTTCGCTGTCTCCTGCTCATGGAACAATGGACCATAGACAAAAATACCGTGTTTTGTGTAATGTTTTAGTGCACGTGACGCGGCTTTAGACACTAGGTCCAGTAGCGCCCCGGTGTTTTCCATCTCTCGGGCATTATGGCGCTGCGCCGTAAGACCGACGAATCTGACATAAACGTCACGTCTCTTCCCAAGCGTGGCGGCAGTATTAAACACTTTTCCCAGCGATAACAAAATAATGTTTTGTGTTAACAATCTTTTGTTAACTTATGCATAAGCTCACGCCTGTATCCCCGAAGGGGTAGGCAGAGGCGCACTAGCGAACTAGTACACCCACGTTTCGCAGAGCTTAGTTCCGTCCCAGATGTGATAGGGGGCGAGCCTATCGCCATATCGGGCACAAATTCCAGACTCCAGGCTGATATGGAAAAATCCAATACCACTTTGCCCGACCCGGGGATCGAACCCGAGACCTCAGGATGGTAGTCGTACCGAAATACAACTACGCTACCGAGGCAGTCATAATAATACATAATAATATTTAAAATTATACCTACGTACTACCTCCGGCTCATACTAATAGTTAATCTGCAAAATCAATATTCCTATTTTCGGCTTAAAAAAAAACAAATATAAAAAGTAGTTTAGCAAGTTGTTTAAGGATTATTGATACAAATAGGTATAATTAGCAGCGGATATAAAATACAACTACCGAATGACTTAATCGGATAAATATTTATGAGTGATCTTTCTGAAGCTTATCACAAGTTTTATTTGATAAATACTAATAAATTTATTTTTACAGTGACATTGGTCACATAAATTGTATTACATTTTAATAAACTCAGTATAATTTACCCACTGCATATATTTTTTATAAAAAATAGTAGAGGACACCCGTGCCCAGCAGTGGGACAGTAATATTACGGGGCTAATATTAGTATTATTTATATTATGCAATTTTAAAATGACCTCCTCATAGTAATTTTCTTAGCAATACATCATCTAAGAATACATCTATACTTTTTTCTTCTTGCAACTACCCGTATCCTTCTAATGTGGTGTCGCTGCAATACACTTTTAAGGCACGTTGCCAAAAGGATTCGACTTTGGTTTTTACGACCGATTGCCTGCCTGACGTCAATCTCCTCTTCATCCATCTTAGGATCCAGTTCCGGGCAAATGAGTTTAGAAAAAAACTCTGCCCAGGAACCCAGGACCTCACGATCTACTGCCTATACATGCTGCCACAAGACCAAGGAGGCGACCTTTAGGCATTATTAATTGTTAATCATTTTTCGATGTACCTCTATATGGAACAAAAGTGTGTCCGACAGCATAAGATTGTCATAAGACATTGCAATTGAAAGTTTTTAAAATGTATTTTAAATGATTTTTCGGGTTTGTAACTTCGCTATTTTCAAAATAAAAAAACAATTATAGAAAACACACAATCGTACATTCTTTTATTTTATTGGAGTCAATGACTTATCAAACCGGTTAGAAACTATATATTGTTTCCATATGGGTAATGAATATATAAATGAATTATAAAAGGTAAAAAAATAAACAATATTCATGTTACAGCCATTTTATTACCTAAATGCATTCAGCATACGAGTATATTTAAATTAGGTACGTATATAAAATCATGTTGAAATGTATTTTTTATTATTTTCCTTGATAACAACAAAATTTTGATCATATCCAAGCAATTCAAACTTTGATAATGGTTTTTTCATCGAGTTCGTAATTTCCTTTACGCCGCAATATATTTGAACGACCTATCCAACGACACTCGATGAGAAGTAAATCCCCACGTGCAAGGGAGGTTCCATAAAAAAATAATTTTATAGATTTCATTTTACTGACTGCCTCGGTGGCATGATTGTATTCCGGTACGACTACTGTCCAGAGGTCTCGGGTTCGATCCCCGGGTCGGGCAGTAATATTGGATTTTTCCATATCAGGCCGGAGTCTGGAATTTGTGCCCGATATGGCATAGGCTCACCCCCTATCACATCTGGGACGGAACTAAGCTCTGCGAAATGTGGGTGTACTAGTTGGCTAATGCGCCTTTGCCTACCCTTTCGGGAATACAGGCGTGAGCTTGTGTGAGTACAATGAATTACTCATCACTATAATCATAAGGTTTAAAAATGAACAGTCAATATCAAACTCCAATCGCTAAGTCTATGCTGGTGATTGTTCTTGATCTAATTTAATGGACCAGCTCTATCGAACACAAAGAGCATAGTCATAATCACAACTGAACTGACCGAATTCAAAACTTATCCGATCGTGACCAATTTGTAGGCCCTTGAAACTCTAAGTTCTATGGAACAAAAAAGAATCTTCGGAAAAAAAATCGGTTCACATTTAGCGGAGATATCAGGTAACATACATGACAAGAAATACAGACGAAATGAGGACCTCCTCATTTTTTAAGACGGTCGAAAATTTATCCACATTTCGTAGATATCACGTGAGATGCATAAAAAAACAAAGCCAAAACCTCACACTTTTGAAGGCTACGGGGAATGGAAAAGATGTGACGTCCTTCAACTTTTTGGGCAGGTACTGTTGCCAGCTAAGTAAATAATCGTCATTTTGGCACAACTGGTATAAAGCCAGTTTCAACGTGTAGCAATTAAGAATTTAATTGATCACTGATTTAGCAAGCAAAAACTCTAATCGATTACCGACACTTTAATCTCAAATTGCTATGTTTATTATAAAATTTGTATCTAGAAATTATGTGAATAATGTCATAAAGGACAATATATCGTTATATAGGCTATATAGATAGTTGCTTGTTGCTAGTTGCCGAAACTCGAACGCCGTCTGTTAAACGCCAAAGCTAAAGATGTGAGTATAGAAGAAATGGCTATAAACCCTTATAGCCATTTCTTCTATACTCACATCTTTAGCTTTGGCGTTTAACAGACAGCTTTCGAGTATTGTATTATATGAAGCATCTTTGCTTAATATAGTCAAAAGTTTAAAAACTTAAAGGTCCGACTTCAAAAATTATAGGATAGTGACCAAAGTTATATGGGACCACCCTTGGAATAAACTCTATCGAACACAAAAATAATCTAAAAATCAGTCCACATTTGACGGAGATATCAGGGAACATAAATTCATAAAAATACTGACAATTGAGGACCTTCTCCTTTTTGAAAGTCGGTTGAAAAACTTAACGGATCGACTTCAAAAATGATCCGACCTTAACCAAATTCCATCGAACACAAAAATAATCTTGAAAATCGGTTCTCGTTTGGCGGAGATATCGCGTAACATACATAAAAAATTCAGACGAATTGAGGACCTCCGCCTTTTTGAAGTCGGTTGATAAAAATCTTATTAAACAGATCGGACGCATATGACTTTACAAAATGTGTTTATTATATGTGATGCGATAAGTGATAGAGTAACCGCCTTTTTACCAGAGATGACATCATAAAAATGGAAATTGACACACCTATAATCTACATTATGCAAATATTGCGTAAAATATAATGAAAATATTTATTTCCATACATCATTATTTTTTATAACAACGTAACTTGTTTATCGCTTGTTACTTTATTTAGCTTGGTCTTACCAATTATAGCTAACTCAGTTTTTAGGATTATCTCAGAAATCTTAAAGTAAATTTTGTCTCTCAGGTGGTAATTACCCTACATTATCAAAATTATCTTAAACTATATCAAGATACTAAACAGACACGTTCCTCTAAGTTTCATATACTACTGAAATACGTCCATATATCATACTGGAATGAAAGTAGGTAACTAGGCGAAAAGTTTGCTCTTATTTAAAACTAAATAAGTTACACTCAATGATCAATCTACGTAAAATCTGCTTAGAAAGATACTATACTCACAATTAAAATTATTGTTGTTCGTTGCGAATTGAAACCAGATTTGTAGTATATTACATAACCTCACGCCTGTATCCCCGAAGGGGTAGGCAGAGGCGCACTAGCCAACTAGTACACCCACATATAATTAATATATTTATAATATATTACAGTATACCATATATACAATCTTTCTTTCTTTCTACTTGCCCTTATCCCAACTTAGTGCGGGGTCGGCGCAAAACACTTTTCAAGCATGTTGCAGAGAGGATTTGGCTTAGTTTTTACCACCGGCCGCCTGCCTAACGTCAACCCCATATGAGGGATCCCGTCTCGGGCAAATTAAATTAGAAAATTTGCATTGCCCGACCTGGAAATCGAACCCAGGACCTCCCGGTCCACGGCCCATATATGCTCCCACTAGACTAAGGAGGCGACTTATATATCATATAAATATATACAATAATGACCATTATTTTAATTTACAAGCAGGATCTTATAATATGATAATAACATATTTAAAAATCAATATCTATGTACATATATGCTTGCTCAAGATATTAACTAGAGATGATATTTGTTTTACTTAAATTTACTTAAAGTAGACGCAGTAAAAGGTTAATTCATAAGAAAGAAGTAGAGTTTGAGAAATTTTATATACTGACATTTGAAGCAACTTTGTGTTCGTAAATATGCTTATCTTTTCGCTCTCTGTGTTTACTATTTCTTTGATGAATGTAGCAAACATTCGGTTAGTATAATAATCATAATACCTAAGGTAAAGTCTAAATAAAATGAGAAAGATACATATGGACACATTGGTTTTTCACTATTATATAGCCCTAACATAAATTCAAAGACGAACAGACAACGCGAACTGCAAAGGACCATCAAACTAGTTTTAGCGGGTAACTTCGTGATAAGTGATTTCCACTCATACTAGATGGATTATAATATCCCAGTCAAATGCATCATCACATTAATACTATAGACAAAAACTTGACAAAGTATTTAAGTAGGCCGGCGATTCTGGCGAACTAAGATAGACACAATCGCCCATCAGCGGCCAGCATCTTTCATTAGGTACGTTAAAAACAAACACTAAAAAGTAAAAATTAACAACAATTACTTACTCTCTTTGGAGTCGGTGCTGATACCGAAGCAAATTAAATGAAAAACACACTAACCCATAGTGTGTTATATATAAAATTTGAGGGCTGCCCTGTCCTGTGCCAATGGGACCGTGTGGGAAGTATTTTAAAAAATAAAAGAATTTCTCGAATTGGCCCAGGCGTCTTTGAGTAATCGGGGAACATACATAAAAAAAGATTCCGACGAATTGTTAACCTCCTCCTTTTTTGAAGTCGGTTAAAAACCTTAAAAGCAGGAAAAGATTAAAAATGAAACCCAAATTTTAAAAGAGAAATTAGAAACACTAAAATGAAAAGGAAAGCATCGTGACTCATTTTGGCATGAATCGTGGATGTAAATATTTACAGTGCAAGCACGGAGGAATGTCATGTTTATGTTAATTGGCCTTTATACGGCCTTACGTGTGCAGCTACAACCCGATAATCCTATTACGTGACCCCCCGTCTTTATAAGCACACCATTGTTTTTGTTGCAAAACAAATATTTTAACTGGTGGTTCCGTGATAGACTATTGTTGGCTTTTTGCCACAAGGATGTCCCGTTTAAGGTCATAAGTGGAAATACATTGCACATGACTGTGCGGTACTTTGGCCTTATTTATCGTTTCCGTGAATACTATCCATTATCAGATATCAACTTATAATTTACAGATTAAATCAAGTAGTGGCCGAAATTATTAACGTAACAGTAACTTGAGTTATATTATAAATGTCAAGTTTAAAATGCATGACTAGGTTGATCACTGTTTTATTTAATAATATAGTTTTAAAACATTAACCTCAGTTTTCGATTTGCTCCCAATGCTATTCGATTCATTTGATAACATTCGCAAATTAAGCTTGTTTCGATGCATTGTCATCTGCCGTGCTATATAAAGATACGTGTAACGTATAGCACTGATCTAGGCCATGGCCAATTAGATATTATTAGATAAATGTAAAATTTACAAATCGAAACAAATGTTATAACTTATTGAATGAGGTTACACTTTGTGATGCGATTGTTTGAACACACCTTAAATAAAAAAAAACACTGCGATTATTTATTTTTTGTCACATTTTGGTTGTATTTTAATTTAATACTTATGATGTTTTATAATGTTTAAAGACGACGTTTGTCAAGATACCAAACCACATTTTAAATTCGTTTTTTATTGTATTTATTGATTGCAATACCTCATCGAGTACTTGGGAATACTAAGAGTTTTTTGCGAACTATAATGGTGACTCATAACGATTAACATATATGTAAATAGTACTGGGATAATTTAAGCGGTTGTAATAATGAGCAGATTGTTATCCGGTGTTCAGTTCTTTGCATTAATACCCAAAGCATGTCACTCAATGTGACAGAGTGGCCATAAAAAGTAGAATGATCACAATGTTGGACAAAAACATGGCATGTGGGCCCGCTTTTGCAAGTTGAACGTCCGTATTGAGGTTCGAATACCCTTCCGAGGCCGTTACTTGATGTCCCCAATTATATTTCGCTTACATTTTATTCACAATAATACATTAACATCGGGTATTAAGGGCGCCGAGGCTGAACTAAATTCGGTGATATCGCTCAAGCACCGTTCGAAGTTTTCTTCACGGTTTAACTTTCGTTATCGGGATGCATTTGGAATTGAAATGGATGTTAAAATAAAATACAAATAATTTATCTCAAATTTTTGGCAAAACAAATTGTGAATAGGTAATACGTGTGGACATTTATTTAAGACAATACAGAATACAATCAAATCATAGAATCCATACAGCTAGTGTTAGTACCTAAGTTACATCGAGATTGCACTCCGAAATCTGTGCCCAAATCATGAGTATATGTATAAGTAGGTGTTATGTAAGAATTTCAGATTAAAATGCATTATTATCAAGTAGACTGCCTACGACCCTACAACCTTACGCTTACAAAAAGTTTTAAAGTTGGAACCAAAGTCTAAAACAGTATTTGCCTAATACATTTTATAAACTTCCCTGGGTTGTTATTCATGATGTCAATATGTTCATGTTTTTTTACCAGATCGATGTACAAGCGACACATTCTTGTTATAGTTGGGATTACGCATTCAAAATTTGTGTTAAACCTAATCAGTAAGAGTAATTCAGGAGAGTCGATTTTGGAATGTATTATTATACGCAGATCAATTAGAATAAACAGATAAATTAGCAGGTTCGGTCGTTTCAACTTCTTTCTTTATTCTGTAGTTGTCTTAAATCATTTGTAATAGCAAAATCTTTCGTAAAGTACCTATAATTCCTGTAATGTCAAAATAAATGACCGTATGAAATTATTGTTTTCAGTGTTAAATGTATTAAACTCCCGTATTTGTAATAACAAAATCAGTCAGGTATCTACTGTGTTTTGCTCAACATAAGCTCACTCCTGTATTATTATATCCCCGAAGGTTATAGGCAGAGGTACACTAGCGAACTAGAACACCCACATTTCGCCGAGCTAAGTTCTGTCACAGATGTGATAGGGGGCCATATCGGGGACAAATTCCACACTCCGGGCTGATATGGAAAAATCCAATATCACTTTGCCCGACTCGGAGATCGAACCCGAGACCTCAGGACGGTACCCGTACCGAAATACAACCACGTCACCGGGACAGTTTTGGTACTGTTAAAAGAAATAAACATAATATAGGTAATTCTTTAAATGTACCACAGTGAATCACGTAACAGAAGATACATCGTGAAGGTACCTAAGTCTCTTTATAAGGTAGGAACGTGATAGCTATTAAGTACACTATATGAATATTTTTCTTTATATATTATCCTTGTACAATCAGTACAATGGAATGATGACAAAAAGCAATTTACGTTTATATTTCACAATTCCATAACGCTATTATTGTGAATGCGTTAGAGCATGGCTATATGATTAGTTGTATGTTCTTACAAGGACGTAAATCATATTTTATGGACAACAATTACCATCATTCTGCTGATTGGCCTAATGTGTATTTATAAACATGAGTACATAATTATAGTATACCATATTCTACATATAGCGATAAGATATTATTACTTTGTTATTTTTTTAATAAGTGTTCTTATGTGATATAAGACCTGTATGATATCATCAAGATGATTATAGACATAATATGGCATGCATGATGCATGGTACCTACATCTATAACAAGACAGCACTGACGTTGCGATCGGCTTATTGGATTGTTTATCAAAAGTTGTATCTAAACTTCAAACTACATAATTAAAGTATAACAAAAACATAATACCATTTTCATCTGCATCAACGCCGACACATACTCTAAAGAGTGTAAGAATTTATTGCCCGATTATCTCTGATAGGGAGTAATGTTTTTTTGTTAATTGACTTTCAAATGCCTCTTTGGTCTAGCATGTGGGCTGTGAACCGAGATGTTTTGAGTTCGATTTCCAAATAGGGCGGATATTTTTCTTATACAATTTGCCTGGGACTAGATTCCCCAGAAGAGAGTTGACATCAGTTAGGAAGCCGGTCGTAAAAACTAAACCAAATCCGTTCTGCAACATGCCTAAAATCAGTGTGTTGCGCAGAGGTACACCGGGGTAGAATAAGGGCAGGTGAAAATTGCCTTCACATGTACATTTTGATATGGGTTTTTTAAACGGTGAAGTAAGATTTAATTAAAAATCTGATCGGTTTTATTTCAGTTATGACAGCAGCGATGGTTCTTCACGTACGGAGCAAGGCGCCATACTGAACCCAGACACTAAGGATGCTGCACTCGATGTCCATGGCGTTGTTCGCTGGTACGACAGCAAGGGACAACTATACGAAATGATATACAAAGCAGGCAAAAGAGGCTACCGAACGATAATCAAAAAAGTCTCCTAAAGTTTCAACTGTCAACGAATCGAACATATTTTATAAGGAAAGACTGGACCGTTATTTATAAATTAATTTTATATTTATTCGAACAAACTTTTGGTCGCAAAGAAACGGCTGATCTCACAACCGTGTGGAGATAATAATAGAAGTTATATCATGTTGATAAAGTACGCACAAACAAATCTTAGGTAACACAATTAACAAAACCGTGTTGTTTTTAATTTAACTGTAATTGACGTGCTGTATTTATTAAATAATTATAAGAATGCATGTGTTACTTCATTGGTAGTATCCTCATTATCTATGACAATGCATCCGTATAAACTGTGCCCCTAGTATGAGTTAGTAGCTTTGAGACTTCTTGAAACTGTGGCCTAAGCAGGAAAATTTCTGACAACCGTAAATGTATTCGAACTCGATGCGCGTCTATGAAATTTGTATGAAATATTAACCAAACGTCATCAGTGCGCGGCGAACTTGAATACATTTACATTTACATTAGTTTTTTGTGCTCGGGCTACAGTAGCCTGATAACGATTATAGTTTTTCCAAAGATTTATTTTAGTTCATTGTTTTTTCTGCTTGCGGCGTTATTAGTCAAATGTATGGAGAAAATAACTATCATCGTTTTTAAACTCTCAAAACTAAGGGTTCAAGTCTCTTTAGATACTTTTTTTTACAACGTAATGTATTCGTCGTACATTGTGTACGGCATCGTTTAAAATCCCATAAAATAACACTTTATAAGATAATTTCAATATATTTAACACTAAGCCGAGGCCCTCGAAACTGAAAAATATAGAATAGTGTGGCTACGTATGTGTCAAATTGTTTGTCGCAATATTTCATCACTTGATTTGTGTTATCACCTCGGCAGCGCACTAGTGTGCTTGCAAATTGCCGAAACTTCAACAAACAAAGCATGTATTTAAGAAGAATACGCCCATTTGTTTCTATCAGTCACTTGTTATAGCATCCTGTAACCGTGCCAACTTAATCATCATGGTCGCTTTGGTAAGTCCCATCTATATTTTAGTATTAATAGAAATTTTGCATTTAAATTCATGGTCAACGATGAATAGCATCGTCATTTAAATATACATTAACAAAAGAGCATTGAAATTTACGATTTATTTTTATTAATATTTCGTCTTTTAATGTTGGTGACATACAGATATAGGTATAATTTTTAATATCCGTCTAAAAAGCATAGACTAGACGTTGAAAGTGTCATTTTATTTCAATGTATTGCAGCCATTTTACTGATATGCATTCCGGTCAGTGAGAAGTCGTCTTATAGTGGAAATGGCATGGAGTATTATTAAATATCGTCTGATCTGCGAGTTTAGCCAAGTCGCTTTTGCGCTAGTCGAATAGAATTGTCGAATAGAATAAATGTATGGGAATGACATAAGAGTACGCTATATGCGGCGTACTCTTATGTCATTCCCATACATTTATTATTCTATTCGATTAGCGCATAAGCCACTTGTCTAAGCCCGCTGGTACCTATGTATAAGTAAAATGACTATTACGAGTATGTAAGTCTGTGCAATACTGAGTACGCTTCTCAGGTCAGGGGGATATTACTAACACGTTTGCCCAAGAATAAATCACACGAGAGGTTTGATGTCAGACAGGCAGCCGTTAGTAAAAACTAAGCCAAATTATTACTGCAACAAATAATGCATGAAGAATGTAATGAGACTGAATGAGGCGAAAGAGGTGTGTAAGGATCGTAGCAAATGGAAATCCGTTGTCTCTGCCTACCCCTATGGGAAAAAGGCGTGAGTCTATGTATGTATGTATGTATTACTGCAACATTCATTCATTCATTCAAAGGGGTGTTGCTCCGACTCTACATTGAGATAGGATAAGAGCAGATGAAACGAAAGTGCACTATAGACATTACCGAGAAGTGATTGCAATTATTTCCAATAACTTAGTATGTAATATGATAATATATAGAAGTATGTACATAGGCCTGGAAATCTTTGGGGAAGGCTATGTACAGCAGGGGACGTCCTCTGGCTGATGATGATCTAGAAGTATGATGTTATTAGCTTTTCAAAATCGTCTCGTAATAAGATCGGATGTAAACCAACGTCTTCATTTCGTTAAATTCATTACTGTCCACATCAAAGCCATATTAGAATATCTTACTTACTTTTTTCTAATGTAACACTTAATATAATGTTTCAGAAACTGTTCTTATTCGGACTGGTGGTAGCTGTGGTTGTTGCCCAGCAGAGCCCAAGCCAGCCGCCTGCTGAGATCCTTTCCGACAATAGCTTAGTCAGAGCTGACGGCTACAATTTTGAGTAAGTTCAATATTATTTTATTATTGATTTTCGAAAGCTGACATATCTGATAAGTAAATTGCTGTGGCAAAGATATATATTAATAAATAGATATTAATTCACTTGGAAACTAGCTTCCCTTTTATAATTTCTCACACTTCGCCACTAGTGAATGGTCTGTCACTCGTGGACATCATCTATGCTAAAGGAATAATCAAGCTGCTCCCTACAGTCAAAAAAAGTTCATGAGAAATTTTATTTTGAGCCACCGAATATCTCTGTCTTTTGACGATTAAGTGCATTGTACAATTTGAGGGCATGTCGAAACGAGCGATATTGAATAGTGTAATTACTGAATAATGAAATTACTGGATACTGAAATTACTGAATAGTGAAATTACTGAATACTGAAATTACTGAATAATGAAATTATTGAACGTTACACGACTTAATACTTTTATCTCAGCGATACAAGTAAATTATAATGCTATGCAATACTTAATTCTACATTATGTTGCTTTAATTTATAGGCAGCCTTGGTGGTTATAAATTAGATAAAATTTAAAACCGATTTTAAACTCGAAGATTTATTTATAAATCTTAACGAAACCTCTTCTATAGACTCTACCGAACGCAAAAAAAACATATTCATTCCTATTTGGTGGAGACATCCCACGAATTTAGAACATTCTCCTTTTAACAATCAGTTAAAAAGGGTGACCGAGCTCGAAACGCGTTCGACAATTGCGTGCGTCGATGATGTTACTTTCAATGCATTTTGTATGACTAGTGGAAATATGGAACGTCCAGTGAGGTAGTACATAGCGTAATGCATGAGTAACATTGAATCGTTATTCTAGAGATGTAACCTTCATCGTGATAAGACATTTCATTAAGGAAAATACCAGTTGATAAAATAACACACAAGATTATCCCCAGATACCTACAAGCCATGGTTACTCACACTTCTCACTAGAAGTATAAGTGGAAACACTTTTCCTGCAGCGTTTTGTGCACTTTAAAAATATTTCGGAAACTTGTGCATAATATTGACTTTCCTATACTACCTATCCTAGATAGTATGAATAGAACCATCAACCGTCCATTAGTGTTGAATTATTTATGACCACACACAAATATTCTATCAGCTAAATATGAAATATGGTACCAAATATCGTCTCCCCGTATCTATTCCTATTGTTTCGGCAGTGCCATTGCATTATCTGTGGCCATAGAAGATTGTAACCACTTATAGAGCTGTCTTCTGTCTTCGCAAACAAAAAAAAATCTTAGATTTTAAAATGCCCTCTGCAGTCGTGATTATTATACAGAGAAGTATTGCTCTTCGGAATTAATCTGAATCTTTAGAAGCTTGAAAAAGTGTGCTGTGCCGACCCGACCCGTATTGAGTTGGACTGGGGGAAAGAATTACAGTTGATTCAATGTATTTTTTACGTTTCAGTTATAAGACGAGTGATGGCGTCTCCCGGCAGGAGGAAGCTGGTCTGATCACAGTGGGTGACCGCCAGGGCATCGCTGTCCGAGGCACCTACTCATACACCGCCCCTGACGGCCAGGCCTACGAAGTCACATTCACAGCTGACGACAAGGGATACAAGCCCACCATCCGCGTCCTCGAATCCAAAAACTAAATCATAAAATATTTTTATTTTTATACTTTATTAAATATTTTTACCTGTTTTCTATATACATATAGTAGTATTATTCTGGTATTATTGTGAATTCTAGACAACCTTTCGATTGACCTTCGGTGTACTTCAAAATGTATCCAATCGTGACCAAATTTATATGGGACCACCCTTGAAATAGGCTCTATCGATTACAAAAATCATGAAAATCCATACATTTGGCGGAGATATAGCGTAATATTCAAAAAATACAAACGAATTGATTATCTCCTTCTTTTCGAGTCGGTCGAAAAATTTAAAGTAACATTTTCTCAACTGACAATTATATATTAATTAATTACAACAAAGTAGCTTTCGCATAATAGTCGTGACTCAAGAACTATTAAACTCCATCTGTATACTGATACTTCTAAAAAAACAAAAAATATACAAACAGTATTTGAACATTTATTAATAGAAGTGACGGCACGATAAAGGAATCACAATCACAGGTAATCCAACCGGCCACTCAATTATTTTACATAAGTTGTTCTTATATACCATTACACACACATGGATGTCGCTTCATATAACACAATAACGTGTATAAAGTTCCATAAACATTAAATTGCACGAATGTTATCAAAACCTAATTTACTTACCTATATCCAATTCATGCAATTATATGTATACATTTTCTCGTACTTGTGGTGGCGTATAAGGACTACGATCGGCTACGGTTAAAATCCCTGAACCAAGCGGTTATTCTTATTCGATTTATCCAGAACTGAATAACTTCGACCAAGCATTCATAAAAATATATAATCAGAATCTTTTGTGCAATAATTCCGCCATTTCCCAATCCCTATTTCCCTAATTTTAGGTTGGCAACGCACCCATGATTATTTTTGTGTCTTGGGTGTCTATGGGCGTTGGAGACTACTTACCATCAGGTGAGCCCATCTGCCCCTTTGCCAGTTTCTGCTATAAAAAAATTAGCTTGAAAAATTTACAGCCTCCATGGCGCAGCGAGCGAGTCGCCGGCTGTTTAGTAAGGTCATAATTATATTTGTGAAACCCACAAATATTTGTTTCGGATATGAGACCGAAGACCGTCTTTCATAGTTCCTGATACCCACGACACAAGACTTGTATGTTACTGTAGGGTCAGGAGTCAGGACAACGTATATGACTGTTGGGTGTTATGGCATGTATGTTTATGTTATATGTATTGAGTTGCTCCCACCACCAGTGGCGGAGCGTGCACTAATATAGACGTGGGCGAAGTCGCATCACCAAGGCCCGTCTTCTTCAGTTCCCAAGATCTACCCTAAAACAGGGGCTTCTTGCGAGGCCCCAAACAAATACGCTTTTAAAGTGACGTTGTTTATCGAACGTAAAAATGATTTAGTTGTCTATGGTAAAGTCTGGGGATATCGCATTTAAGAGAGCCTCGCGAGGCCCTTTAAGTTCGAGGCCGTAGACGTGGGCTCACTTCACCAAAGCCTTGTTACGCCACAACCTACCGCACCCCACTTTCGAGTTGGAAAAGCGCAGATGCCAGGTGGAAAGATTCATATAACGCATAACTATGTATTGTTAATTTCCGCACATTCATATATATCCTAAAGAACGCACTACCAATACAGAATAACGTCGTTTTTGACATAGTCATGATAATTCAACGTAACCTACGATAAACACTGAAATGAGCCATAAAACGCTAGGGCATTGTTTACGCGTGTACGCGCTATTTATAACATAGGATTTTCACACAATTTATGACTCTTAAAGGTGAAGGCGTTAGTCGTAGATTAGTTTATAGATACGCATGCTACTTCTAAATAAAAATCTAGTAAATATTAAAATAATAGAGGACCGCATTTTAAGGTTGAACTCACTTTCTCTAAATGGGTCTTCAATTTTTAAAACAATGCAGAAAATTCTAATAAACTCGGTACAGAATATGAATCTTAAATTCTGCCTTGTAGATATCAACGTCCTAAAATATTTCTTTATTGGGCTAGAAACTTCTTCCAACTATATAGGGCTACATAAAAAAGAGTTATCATAAATATACATAGACAAGATCACTCCATAAAATATAAGCCTTGTCAGATTGACCTAGGGAAGTCACATGTAGGGTTGCCAGTTGTCAGACTTTATCCGGACATGTTCAGCCGTTTACAGCCTTGTCCAGCAAAATATTTACGTGTCCTACCACTCTGGCTTTTATAAGACTTAGATATACCGTTCCACGCTGCGGCGATGCATGGTGTGGCAAACGTAACCGTCAAATCTAACCATCGTGGCTGTAGAGCCATGCTGTAGTGTAGAGTGATGTCTTCAAGACCAAAGGGCTAGCTCGGCCTTTTTGACACCACGGTTTCTAGAAAACCAACGTAAAGTGGTAGCTCGCTGTTGCGTTTCGGTTGGTGAGTGAGATGCTTGTGGCCCATATGCCCCTTCCCTACCTTGTAGGTTAGCAACGCACCCGTGATAATATTGGTATTATTGATGTTTTGTATAGGCGGTCGAAATAATGTAACGTCAGATGACGTCCTCGTTTACCGGTCTCTATTATAAAACTAATTTATAATAAAAAAACTTTTGCAAAGAAAGATAAACATTTTTTTTCCTTTTCAACAATGTTTGCTGACTGGCGTTAAGGCTTTCAAAAAAAGTGTCTTCGGCTCTTAGGGTAAAGAGCCCAGCTTTATTATTCTAGGGCTGGCAGCCCTAATCTCACAAGTACACCACCTAGAGCCGAAACTACCTATATTTAATTTCCATTTCGCTATATTTTTTCTATAACTTTAAAACTTTAAAAATCCTTTACTGGAAGAATGGTGATTTGAATCTGCGTTCTCCTACCTACGTCCAGAGCCTCACAAAAATGTAATAGCAACATCTCTGATGTGTGATAATGCTTGACGCCTACGGAGTTACTTAATACTCCGAGGACAAAATGAGGTCTCATTTGAGGTAAATGTTAACGTCGTTCCTAGGGTACCTACATCTTGTTTATTACTGATTTTATTGCTTATTTCGCAACCCGTGGCATATGTTTACTGTTAATCGCAAAGTGCAAGTTAACTAGTTGACGATTACATTATACCATTGCATATTGTAATCGTAAGCATAAATTATGCTGTCTATGAATTATGCCAAAACGGGTCCATTAAATGAAAAACTCTATGGATTTTACAAAATATGTCTTTTTCTTTTTTTCTACCATTATCCCACCTTAATGTGAGGTCCGCGCAAAGAAAGGATTTGACTTAGTTTTTACGAGTAGCTGCCTGCCTGACGTCAACCCTTTTCTGGGAGATCCTGTCCCGGGCAAATAATGTTTAAAAGTATTATAAAAGTTAAAAGCAGAAAAACACCCTTCCCGGCCTGGAAATCGAACCCAGGACCTCCCAGTTATAGTCCATATACGCTGCCAATAGACCAAGGAAACGACGAAAATATAATCACTATCAATAAGTCACCGTACTTTGAACTTCATCAATACTTCTATGCAAATATTTGCTATAAGAAATGTCTTGAATTAGTACTCTCTAAGTGTGGATGAAGCAGTCATCTATGAAGCATTAACGTGTCGTGACAAATTACACTACGATTACAACTAAATACATACTTACCTTTTTTTTTTCTAATATGTGACCTTCCTCTATAAGTGGAGTCATTGAGTAATCTGTCATTACGACTGTCCACTTGCAACATTTTTGTTGCTAATGGTTTATTCTCACTGATGAGGCCTTACACGAATACCTTCCAGCCCAAGCGATGTGAGATGATATCATCATCATCATCATCAGCCATAGGACGTACACTGCTGAACATAGGCCTCCCCCAAAGATATAGTTATACATACACACATACACACATATATATAGTTATAAAGATATAGTTATCTTATGATATAGTTAACTGTAACCTACAATGGCCCTTATCCCTATCCTGTCGGTTTGCCTGACGTCAACCCCCTCTGGGGAGCCAGTCTCAGTCAACGAGTATTAGAATATTCACATCAAAACACAATATTCACTGGAATCGAACCCAGGCCCTTCCGATCTATAACAGTGGCGAAGGGTCCATATAATATTATTTCGTCCGGCTTAACTTTTCCGAATTGTTCACTAATAACTATGTCTAAATTCAAAGATTAGCATCGGTTTCACTTTTACAAATGTTCACCTTCCGGCACTAATCTATAACCCGTATACGCTGCCACTAGTCACTAGAACAAGGTCGTGACATTACCCTATAGCGAGCGACATTATAGATTGTGTCTTGTGACTGACATCTTCATCGCATGTGAGATGATCCCAGAGGATCCGGAGTAATCTCTGGATTTCTGGCCGAAATTTTCCGGCCCCTAATCATCTTTCAGCCTGTTTGGAAGCTAGAACCTCACTAGAATTGAGACCTTGAGCAAAGATACATCGGTCCCTTTACAATTACAAACATACATAAGCTCACGCCTGTATCCCCGAAGGGGTAGGCAGAGGCGCACTAGCGAACTAGTACACCCAAATTTTGCCGAGCTTAGTTCCATCCCAGATGTGAAAGGGGGCGAGCCTATCGCCATATCGGGCACAAATTCTAGACTCCGGGCTGATACGGAAAATCCATTATCACTTTGCCCGCCCCAAGAATCAAACCCGAGACCTTAGGATGGCAGTCGTACCGAAATACAACCACGCCACCGAAGCAGTCTTTACTATTAGAAGACGTCTTTGTGTGTTTTGAATGCTAGAGCCACGCTTTAAACTGTTACGTCTACACCACGAATGAGCCGGCTCAACCGGTTTGATACCATTGTCTCACAGAAAACCCACGTAAAGTGGCAGGTCGCTGTCGCGTTTCATTCGGTGAGTGAGATTTCCGATGGCCCAATTCCCTTTCCCAATCCCTATTTCCCTCATTTTAGGTTGACAACGCACCCATGATTCTTTTTGTGTCTTGGGTGTCTATAGGCGGTGGAGATCACTTACCATCAGGTGACCATCTGCCCGTTTACCAGTCCCTGCTATAAAAAAACCAGTGTCATCATGTCTCCAGTACATGTTATACAGAGTTTTCTCACGGCTTCACTTCCCTTAAACTTTAAGTAATATAAACTTTTCTTATTAATTTACTCTTGATGATTTCTAGCCAGCAATAAGTGAGTGACAATTTAAAAAATAACGACATGCTTTTTATGATGACTCAACGCTATATTATCGCTCATCATAGAGTCATATAAGGGGGTTACATCATCATACATACACGAAACAGAAAATAAAAAGAAAATTAATATTTAATCACTTTTATTCTGGCAGTGTTAAATTGCATTAAGACTAGAGATTATTTAAACTCTTAGCTCCTTATATTTGGTATTAGCGATGTTCTTGATTCTTCTGGTTTAGGCGGTAGCGGGCTTCTGTTGATCGTCGGCTTGTTCTGTGGGCTGGTAGCCGTTCTTGTCGGCGACGAATGACACAGAAATTTGTTGGCCATCAGGCGCGACGTATTTGTAACTGCCTTTAACTAAAAGACCTTGTTGATCGGTGTCGTTCTTGTACTCGCCTTGCTCTTGTCTGGATGTTCCGTCGCTTGTCTCGAACCTGGTAAATTAGAGCCATTTTAAAGAAGCTACAGCCATACATAAGCTGACGCCAGTATCCTGGAGGAGTAGGCTGAGGTGAACTAGAGAACCCCACATATCGCAGAGGTTATATAAGATGTAGATCGGGAAGTCGTGGGTTCGAATTCCGGGTTCGGCAATCCGATTTTTCTAATTCGATTTGCACGGGACTGGATCACCCAAAGGAGATTAATGTTAGGCAGCTAGTTATAAAAACTAAGCCAAATGTTTCAACCCCACATTAAGTGGGATGAGGGTAAATGGAAAGAAAAAAGTAGAGGAGAGGTGCCCAGCAGTAGGGCGATACATTACAGGACTGATATAATTATATTAAAAAGGAAAAGATCTATCTTGCATCTATTTTAT
The DNA here is from genome assembly GCA_036417725.1 of Clanis bilineata. Classification (NCBI taxonomy): domain Eukaryota; kingdom Metazoa; phylum Arthropoda; class Insecta; order Lepidoptera; family Sphingidae; genus Clanis; species Clanis bilineata. Next base: position 9,841,451 of record CM071158.1, read on the forward strand.
TACCAAATTATAAGGCTATTCTATCCATACCGATGCCCGTAGATAGAAAAAATAATTAATAAGGTACATTGTGCAATAAAGTATTGACAAACCGTTGTACATACGTTGAATAAACCGACGACTTATGAAAGTTCAAATGAAAGGTTGATGTGACTTATGATTAGTTCTTATGAATCTGTCCGGCGGTGACGAAAATTTATTGCAATAAACAGTCGAATTATTAATACCGGCAGACGAACTATGACAAGCATCGAGCATTACATTTCGCAAGTGTATTTTCATTTCAAACAAGTATTTTAAAGGAATAATTAAACATAACATAACATAAGCTCACGCCCGTATCCCCGAAGGCGTAGGCAGAGGTGAACTAGTGAACTAGAACACCCAAATTTCGCCGAGCTTAATTCCATCCCAGATGTGATAAGGGGCGAGCCTATAGCTATATCGGGCACAAATTCCAGACTCCGGGCTGATATGGAAAAATCCAATATCACTTTGCCCGAACCGGGGATCGAACCCGACAGGACGGTATTCGTACCGAAATACAACTACGCCACCGAGGCAGTCGAGGAATAATCATACCCATAGACTAGCACGCTGGCGTAGTCGTATTGTATGCGTTACTATTATCGTGTCGAGGTTTCAGTTCGACGCCCGAGCCCGGCAAAGTGATATTTGATTTTTCTACTCAGTATCGGATCGGAATTTATAATTTCTCCCCGATATAACGATAGGCCCACCCTTGTTACATCTAGGACGGCAATCAGCCTGACGTAATGTGGGTATTTACTTCGCCTTCATCTACCCTTTCGAGGATACAGGTGTAAATTTATGTATGTTACATACCCTTCCATACACTATAAATAATACTAAAGGTTTTATGATACAATCAATAACGTCGTCTTAAATACAAGACTCCACGTGTAATTAATACGTGTATTAATAGGCGATTATCTATTCTCATAATTTACCTACAATATTTCCTTCCATGTACAAGATATATGTATAAATACCGTTTCTTCTCAAGTTACAAACGAGGCACTTTATACCTCTTCAGTACAACTATACAGCGCATGAAGTTACTGTGCTAATATTTAAAGACGTACGCAGTATATTTTTAACATACAGCCATTAAATAAAACCTAATAACTGCGAGAATTAAAGTTAAGCTATATTATTATAAAACACTACTTACGCAGTTAAAAGTTTGAAACTGTTAAAATGAATTGTTTAAAAGGGTGATTAAATGAACATGTAATTAGTAAAGCAATAATTTTGACATAGTCATAAACGAGTTCGACTCTTGTTTAATTGATATCAAGAACTACGAGAGACTTTCAGTCTCACAACACCCAGATTTGAAATAAATATATTTGATTACACATGTTCTCTTCACAGCCGACTCGCCCGCTACGCCCCAGAGACCCCAGAGCAACTCCATTTTTACATCGATCAGCCTACGAGAAATTATTATAACAGCTGACTGTCGGCATACTCACTCGAAATTGTATCCGTTGACATCGACTTCTGAGTCTTGCTTGACGATTTCTACTGGTGGCTTTGAGTCGCCGGTCTGTGGCGCTTGTTGTGCACACACTAGTGCCAACGCAGCGAGAGCGAATAAAGTCTGAAATTATTTCATTAATATAATATTACAGTTGCAAATCTAATGAATAAAAATGCCGGTCACTTTAGAATAAATATCAGTTACTAGAATAAAGGAAAATGGGGGGAGATAAACTAATAACAAATTTATTACTATACTAACATAAATATCTATTAACAATTTAAATATCAATTATACTTTAATTAATACATTCATCAATCTACTTGTATTACCAGTTATCATCCCTGAATCTTTAATAAATATAATTTACGAGATTGACGATAATGTTTTAGATGTCCTTATTAACGCACTGTTATTCAAATATTTATGTTCAACAAATAATAAATTCATGTGTTTAAAATGTCACTTACAATTTTCATCATTTTTGATGGTCAAAGCAGGATGTGTTGGTGGCTGGACGAGTCCTGAACGTCTATGCTCTGAAGTGACAACTTGAGCTATAAATATCGTTTCAAAGTATTGACAATGCGATGTTTCGAAGTTTCATTGGGAGGCAAGGTGTTAATCACAATCATGCAAACAGTTTATTTAAGGTGATCCACGAAAACGTTACGGGGATTTGTCAATAGTGTAAATTGTTTGCCAGTCGCAGGTCGGCCGACAGAACCAAGCGTACCGCACTTAACCTACATAGTCACTCTTTACTCACAGACAACTTTTAAATCCCTTAAAATACCCATGAAAATTATACAATTTACTTTTATCCAACATAGTCGTAACATCTCCATTTTATTGATGTAATAAATGTGATCTAATCTAATAGGTAAGTAGCACGCATTATATTTTCGACTTCTTGTTCAATTCTGAATAAATTTTACACATATGCGGATAGAAGTTCCATTCAGTTGGAATAAGTTTTTTAAGATTTGTTTTATATATGAAAATGTCACAAATAATACTATTTTTGTAATTGTATAATTTCACCCCGTAAATCTCAGTTTTATATAAAACTCTGGCTTCTAAATATCCATAAACTCTATTGTATGTGTAATCGCACGAGGCGATACTCCTCGTCATCATAAAACTTACTCTTAATACGTCTTAGCAATATTCTACCTCATCAAAATATACAAATCAAAAATAAATATCTGATGAATAAGTTTTTATTGAAAGCCGTATAATTACATAATCATGATTAAGTTTACATCAACCGTTATAAAAAGTTTAGTACGCTTAGAAAACAAAAATCCTACAAAATGTTGAGATAAATATAACATACCAGAAAGTTGTTGGTTACGTTGTCTGAATTTATAAGACTAAACTCTTCAAATTTCTGTATTCTCATAGAACATAATGTTAACAATTAGGTAATTCAATTAATATATCGGGTACCTATATAATATATCAGGCGAGGATTGACTAACCGTATAATATTTAATCATGCTTATTATACACCAGTCGTTAATAAAGGTTGAATATCCTTAGAGAGCAACAATGCTCCTAAGTTTCTGAGGCCATGCATATAACACATTACGTAACGCGGTTAGCTGCGGTAACTGCACAACGCAATATGTCATTGTAATACGTACTTGTTTTCAATAAAACTTCATTTATGCCCAATAAATAACAAGTAACGTTATTCATATTGCGTGACCTCGTATGTTTGTACTTTGTACATATTTCGCATACAAATACGTCATATACCTACTATGTAAGTTCATATTTATATGCTGGAGCTTAGATTTACCAATTTGTTGGAAAGGAAATATTTTAATTGTTCCTTTGTTTCTTAATAGCGTGATATCAATTGATTCGTTCAACCAAAATACTAACGATGGATCGTAATTAGTATTCATAAAAATCTTTCTTCCTTTATCTCTTAGATAATCATAATATTTTTTTTTTTTTTTTTTTTTTTTTTTTTTTTTTTTTTAAATGAGATCTTTCTTGAACCGACTTCAATAGTACAATATTATATATAGTTAATAAAGTCGAGGGGTATATATATATATATTCTACTATTGAAGAACACATTCCGCTCTTGGCAGCGGTCGCTCTCGGACGTATTGTCACTGCACCTGCAGTGATTTTACAACCGATTACCGACCTGTTTGTCAGGTCGGATTGCAGCCCCGCGCTGCCGTCTCGGTAATCCGACCATAAAACAAAGCTCTGCTTTGTTTTGTCGGTTACCAGACAAAGGGCCCATCCGCGTCCTTCTCAGGACAGGGATTAGCCCGATTTTCGGTATTTTGTTTATTGTCCCCTTCAGGGAATTAGCTCGGTGGTAAACCTCACGGTGTCAACAAGCCGAAGCTAGCGGTGACCCGGCCCGCGCCACGCCCCCTCAGGGCTGAAGCAAGCCGGACGGGTGCGGACAAGGAATTAGTGGAGGCACACCACTCTTTCCCCCGCATATCTCCTTCCCAACCCTACCCATCCCGATTTCCATCCCGAGTATCCGGTTGAGTGTGCGGTCCTCGGACCAATACCACTTACGGTGCACGGACTGTTAGGAACCCTTTCGCACAATAAGATTGGCAAAGGGATACCAGCTTAGGGCACACCTAATTTTAAGTACACCCCCCCTCGCCTATACCCGGCGAGGAGGGTCATTCACATACTCAGCCCCGGGCACACCCACCCGGGGACGTAAATTCACGCGTCCCACCGCGACCCGCGACCCGCGATCCGCGACCGTACGTCAGTGCGAGCGCCGCCCGGTTTCTTGTGTGTTCTTTCCCGGGCGGAACGCACCCGCGTCGGAACACACTCCCCCCTTAAAAACCAATTTCCCAAGCACTCGCGATGGCCCCGCCAAAACAGAAGTTTGTCGTGGCCCTCGCGAAGGCGGCGGAAAACCCACTCGCGTGGGCTCGTATTGAATCTCTCTTTAGAGAGATTATGCCGGACCTGTTTGCCAACGAGACGGAGAGCCCGTCAACGGACGACGGACCCTCCGCCTCGCCCACCGCTCCCTCGGGGCCCATCGCTACGGCGATGGAAACCGACTCACCCGCATCCACCAAGAGGCCCGCGGCTTCTTCAACCTCCGGCGATTCTCGGTCGGAATCGTCGTCATCCGAGCAGGATGACGAAGGTTTCACGACCGTGAAGCGCGGGAGGCGAAAGAAGCCGCGATCGGCCACCGCCGTGTCGGTGTCAACTCCGGCGCCCTCTGCACCGGCCTTCGACACCGACTCACCGGCTTCCCCCTCACCCCCGTCCTCACCAGCCGCACCCTCGAAGCCCTCCGCTCCCTCTGAGCCAAAGGGCAAAAAACCTCCCCCAATCAACATCCGCGTCCCGGATGGTAGCTCCCTACCCACCCTTCTTGCGAAAATACAGTCTCAGGGCATCACCCTGAGAAACAATAGGTGGAATAGCCTCCACAAAACAGTCACCGTCATGCCGGATACGGTGGCCGACCACCGCTCTCTTACCAAGTGGATGGCTTCCACAGAAATTAATTACTACACTTACGCCCTCCCCGAAGAGCGCACCTACCGCTTTGTTATACGCGGAATCCCCTTAGAAATGTCAACCGAGGAAGTTACATTAGGCCTTCAAGAGAAAGGCATCTCTTGCGTCCGGGTTACCCGTATGCACCGTCCCGCCCGCGCAGACGCCACTCAGCAGCCCTACGAGATGGTCCTCGTAGAATTAGAGACCCCCGCTGATGCCAAACATCTGTTTGCCATCAGCGACATTCTTGGATTCCGCGGCTTCACCGTGGAGACCCCCCACCGCAAACGGCTAATCGGGCAGTGCCACAACTGCCAACTGTATGGCCATTCATCGCTGCGTTGTCGCATGCCCGCCAGGTGCGTCAAGTGCCTCGGAAATCATGGAACTGCACAGTGCCCACGTCCCAAAGATAGGACCCAGTGCACGGAGCCGCCTTCGTGCACCAATTGCCTCCAAGTAGGCCATCCGGCTAGTTATCGTGGGTGCACGCATGCCCCCAAAAAACCGACCCGAGCTCCTAAAGCTCTACCCCCCAAGGCCCCTCAGGCTAAATTCATCCCTGCACCCATCCCGGCGCGCAACCATTGGCAGTTGCCAAGCAAGCAAGCCGAAGAGGTAGCAGCCACCACCCAGGCCCCCGGCGGAGTCACTCCCGCCACCCCGGCCACACCTCCCGCCACTCCCAGTCAACCCACCGCGGTTCCTACCACTCCTGCTCCAGCTCCCACTCCTGCGGCCTCCCGGGCTAACCCTCCCAGGGCAGCCCAGCCGCGCCCCAAAAACCCTGCACCCCCTACCGCGGCGGGTCGCACACTCTCTAAGGCTGAAGTAGATGCCATCTACGACGCCATCATAAACCCCCCGATCGACTACTACACCCTTATCTCTGATAAAATAAGGGAAATAGCAGCCAAGGGCCACCCGGACGCAAGACTGGTGTCTGACTTAGAACTTCTGTATAGGGAACAGCGATCCTACATCGCTGACTTAATTTTACCGCCTTCCGATGGCTAACAACAATAATATTTTTTCCCCCCCGTCGCGGACCAAGCCTCGCTCCCTCAGAGTGGGCTTTTTCAATACCAATGGTATTCGCGGCCAATGTGCCGAAATCGCACACTTTGTCCGCGATAACAATCTGGACGTTTTCCTCATCCAGGAAACGTTCCTCAAACCTGCTCACCGAAACCCTAATATCCCCAATTTCAAAACGGTGCGGAACGACCGCACTACTGGCCCTTTTGGTGGCACCCTAATATACTTTAAAAGGTCCCTGCACTGCATACCTCTAGACCCCCCCGAAAACCTGACGAACATTGAGGCTTCAGTCTGCAGGCTAGCAATGACAGGACATCCGCCGATCACTATCATCTCGGCTTACCTCTCACCCAAAAAGGAGCTTCACTCCAATGAAATTTCGACCCTACTGAGCATGGGGGAGTCTGTCCTTCTGGCGGGCGACCTCAACGCCAAGAACACGCTCTGGAACTGCAACTCTACCAACAGCAGAGGTGCAGCACTAGAGCGGTGTTTAGACACTATTGATATGGAAATTCTAGTTCCATCAGAACCCACCCATTATAGTACAATTAACGACAATCACCGACCTGACATACTCGACATAGCGCTTGCAAGGAACGTATGCCTACGCGTGCGTTCCATGCAGGTGCTACAAGAGTTGGACTCTGACCACAGACCTGTGATCCTAGATCTAGTCCCTATAAACGGTCCCACAGACACAGGTCCTAACGTACCGATGAAGGTGAAAACGAACTGGCGTCTCCTAGGCACCAAGCTCGAGGACACCTCATCCCCTGATCTCTCCGCGATCCCGACCAACATAGTTACTCCTGAAGAGACGTCCGGCGCGATTCGCTCCTTCACCGCACATATCCAAAACGTCGTGAGCGACAGCTCCGAGAGGGTGCCGGAGGCTATGCTTAGCCATTGGCACCTTCCCGAAGACGTGAAATGTGTGGTGAGGAGGCGAAACGCCGCGCTGAGAGCCTGTAAGACGAATCCCTCCCCGGATCAACGGCATCTAACGCGTTTCCTCCAACGCGAGGCCAAACGTCGCATCCAAGAGGCCGTCGATTCGAGGTGGGAAACTCACCTATCAGAGCTAGATCCAACTCACCAGGCTTTCTGGCAGTTGTGCCGTTCCTTCAGGAGAAATGATACAGTCACCATGCCCCCGCTCAATCGTCCGAATCAACGCCCGGCGTTTGACGACGACGAGAAAGCGGAATTGCTTGCCGACAGCCTGGAGGCTCAATGTTCACTCACCTCAGTTCCCATTGACCCAGAGCATCTCGTTGCGGTTGACACTTTTGTCGAAAGTAGGAACGCAATCCCGCCGCCACCGATACCGGTTCCGCGTCCGCGCCCGACAAACGTCGACCCGGATGTCGACCAACCGCCCGACCCACTCGCGCCGGTGACAATCGAAGAAGTCAGTTCTCTGATCAAGGCGCTCAAAAGACGAAAAGCCCCCGGGGGTGACGGTATATCCAATAGAGTCATGAAAATGCTCCCGGAGCATCTAGTTAAAATTCTCGCTGACATCTTCAATGCAGCGTTCCAAAACAGCCTCTTTCCAGACGTCTGGAAAGAGGCGGTTGTGATAGGTATTCACAAGCCGGGGAAACCCGCTTTCGAACCCTCCTCTTACCGTCCCATCAGTTTACTCAGCGCTCTGGGTAAACTCTACGAGCGAATCGTCCTCGATCGCATCAAGATAGTCGCCCACCTTCACCATCTGCTCCCTCCAGAGCAGTTTGGTTTTCGTAGTAGGCACAGTTGCGTGAATCAGATCCTCCGCATCACGGAGCATGTCCACGACAACTTTAGGCGCGGAATCCCTACCGGTGCTCTTTTCTTTGATATTGAAAAAGCATTCGACAAAGTGTGGCACAACGGCTTGCTCTACAAGTTGTATACCTTCAATGTGCCCACACAGCTCGTGCACATCATACGAGAATTTTTGTCGAATCGCGGTTTCAAATATCGCGTGGAGGGAACTCTTTCCTCCCGACACACCATCACTGCCGGAGTCCCGCAAGGCTCCGCTTTGTCCCCTTTTCTTTTCTCGCTATACACAAGCGATATCCCTAAACCGAAAGACGCCCATCTGGCGCTCTTCGCTGACGACACGGCAATCTACGCTTCACGTAGAGACCCGGACAAAGTGATTCGCATTTTGCAAACCGCAGCCGATGAACTCGGTGAGTGGTTCCGCAAATGGCGAATCACTGTCAACCCCGCCAAAAGTCAGGCAATTCTCTTTACCAAGAGAATTTTCACCCAAAAGCCTAACGCTTCAGTCACCATGGCCAATAAGGCTATCCCTTGGACCAACAACGCCAAATATCTAGGAGTCAACCTTGATCGGAGACTGAACTTCATCACTCATGTAAATGCGGTACGCGCGCGAGCCGCAATCGCGTTAGCACGATTACATTTTCTCTTAAACCGTAAGAGCAAGTTGTCAGCCCGCAACAAGATTAGGATCTACACAACGTGTATTAGGCCGATAATGACTTACGCGTCGCCCGTGTTCGCTCACATACCGCCCGCTCGACTTAAGCGTATGCAAGTCCTGCAAAACGTCTTTTTAAGACGAGCGCTTAACGCTCCGTGGTACATACGTAACCACGACCTCCACGTGGACACCAACTTGCCGACCATCAGGCATTTTATGCAGATGGCTAGCAGACGCTACTTCGATCGGGCGGCACACCACCCAAACACGCTTGTCCGTCAAGCGTCAATATACACTCCATTTGACCGTGCGAAATGGAGACGTCCTAGATCCGTTTTGTCAGACCCTGATGACGCCATCACTCTGGCCATTCAACGTAAGATCGAGCATCTTAAATCGCTCCCACACTCCACACGACCGATGTTCCGTCCCCGCCGACGAGGACCACGCCGCGCTCCCAGTAGCAGCCCCCCCGACCCTGTTAACAATTCCGGCCCGCGTGCCGATGACAGAAATGGATAGTTAGGAAAACACGTCCACACTCCCCTAATCGTTGATGTCTTCAACATCACCCTCTCAGTGACCGCCCTGAGCCGAGGTTCGTAACCCGTTAGTGGGTTGCCCTCAGCGTGGTCACCTAACTTTATGGGTTGAGCGCACCTGCGTTCCTCCCAACAGACCGGTGTGGCTGTATTTGCCGACTCGGTCGGGCAAGCAGCTGTAGGGCCATTGAAAAAAAAAAAAAAAAAAAAAAATTGAAGAACACACATACGTATATGTAGAATTAATATTAATTCTACATATACGTACGTGTGTTCTTCACACAAATAAATAAATATATATTTCCTGTTATTTAAATAGCTGTTAGCAAAATTGGACCTCTTTTCAAGAGTTGATGATAAAGCTAACTCCAAGGGTGATCCCTATAAAGATCACGATGTAAAAACACTAAAAGTCACTCGACTTAATTATCAATTTGCTGACATGTTACACCCATGCTAAGTTACGCCACAACATCTTGTCTAAGCCACAAGAAATTATCGAAACATGTTTGGTATTGAACTTAGAGCGTCATAAAATTAGATGTTTCACAAAGTGAAAATAAGTTTATGACTGTACTAAACATTGTTTCAAATTGCGTTTAGTTTTGCGATGCAAATAGTAGTTTTAACTGATTTTATTTGCTTTAAAGTGATATTGGATTTTCCATATCAGCCCGGAGTCTGGAATTTGTGCCCGATATGGCGATAGGCTCGCCCCCTATCACATCTGGGACGGAACTAAGCTCGGCGAAATCTGGGTGTTCTAGTTCGCTAGTGCGCCTCTGCCTACCCCTTCGGGGATACAGGCGTGAGCTTATGTGAGCTTACGTTATTTGCTTTACGATGGTTAAATGTTATGTATTTTCAAAACACATCGATGAGCAACGATAGTTAATTAAGTATGGTACGCACTTCTGGGACGAAAGTCACTATTTTCAAACTAACTCTAAAGAATAAATCTCTTATTAATTATTTCTTTCTACCTGCCCTTATCCCACTTTAATGTGGGGTCGGCGCAACGCACAAGACTTGCCACAAGACCAAGGAGGCGACTTATCTCATCTCATCATCATCATCGCTTGTCTTATTTATTTATGAATTATATACCCTGTAGATTATAGAGTTCCGTAGAATTTCCATTATTTTTGTACACAAACTTTCGTCCCCAAAACCGGGTAAGTGCATGCTGCATGTCTGATCACGCACAATACATGGTTCCGAAGTAAGGGTAACTGTTACTTAAATCAAAGAATATATAAAACACAGACGGACGGACATGGCAAGACTATAAGGGTTCCTTTTTGCCATTTGGCTTTGGAACCCCAAAAACGTCTGCAGATATAGCAAGTGTTTAATCTGTGGCTATATTATCTGTGGACTAAACAAACGATGTGCCTTTCCAACGATTGCCAAATGTCAAGCAAAACAACGAAGCAGAACACAAAGATTCTAATCTAACATCCCATTAGAAACGCGACTCATCAACTTTGTAGCTTTATTTATTGCCAGGGAAATGAAAAGATTCTTTGAATCAAAATTATTCATTAATAATTATTATATTAAGTTATTAATGCAACCATTTTGTGACATTTGATAAGCAAAAAAAAAAGGTTTATTGCTTGCTTACCATTTATTTTGCCCATTTTATCATAAGCATAATAAAGGTCATGTCATAAAGGTCAAAGTACTTAAACTAGTACCAAGAAAAACACATTAACATTTTTCTTGTCTAGCTTAAAAGTTTAGTCTAGAAGAAAAAGAAGTAATAGCGGCCCAGTGGGCCCACAAACAGCAAATATTCTGTACTAATAATAAAAAAAGCAAAAAATAAACAGATGCTTGCAAAGCAATACACTTTTCAATAAATTCCGTCGTAAGAATGTTAACTACACATTCAACGGCTTCTGTAATCTGTTGCAATGTTATAATTATGTTTAACATAGTTTTTATAAGCACCCAATTAAAGGTTGTAAAAGTATCTTTGTGAGGAAAAATTTGTTGGTACTGTTATACCCCTTGGATGTACCTCTTTACGTTGACGCTGACTTGACCGTTTGTCAAGCCAGCATTATAATATGATATAAATGTCAGTCGCGGGCCGAGTCCAGTAGTCTCTCCCTAACTTCCATTTCGTGTCGTCACGCTGCCGTTTTCTAATTTCACTGTGTGTTTCCTCTATTTTAAATAGGTTTTAATAAATATCTTTTTTAAAAACTCTTTTGTCGTTTCCCGTATAACAGTACGCTATGATAATATTCAACTCTTGACAGCCTCCTTGGCTCAGCAGGCGAGCAGCCGGCTGTGAAGCGACAGGCAGACGGGTTCGATTCCCGCATTGAGACAAATGTTTTTGTGGCCCACAGATATTTGTTTCAAGTCTGGGTGTTGTGAGACCGAAAGTCTCTTATAGTCTCTGACATCCACGATACAGGTTATACCTAGTGTGGGGTCAGGAATAGGTGTGTGACTGTTGGGTGTATTTATTTATTTATTTTATTTAACTGACAGCCCTTTTTGATGTTATATTTTACATAATATGATTTGAAAAAGTTGACTGTACATTAACAACTTTTTGAAATTAAGATCAGCGGCCCGAACAGGAAAAAATCTGACAATCGTAAATATATTCGAGCTCGCTGCGCACTGATGACATTTGGTTAATATTTCATACAAATTTCATAGACGCGCATCGAGCCTGAATACATTTATGATTGTCAGAAATTTTCCTGTTCGGGCCGCTGATCTTAATTTCTGTTCGGGGCGCAGGCAAATAATTTGTTAAACTGGCATTAATAAGACTTGGAGAAACGAAAATTAAGACTATGTACTATAAACAAAAACGGAAATTTTCGCTCTAATTATTAAGTAATCACAAACATTGTCAATTATTACGTCACTCTTTACTTATTTCCTATAGTATAATGTATTGATTCATTTTAGCTATCTTATCATTAAACACTCTTGACTAACGTCGAGTCAAAGTTCATATTTCTCAGAAAAGCCCACTTAAAAAATCTACCACAAAACTCAAAACACACAATAGCTTTTTATGCCAATATGACACGCCACCAATTTGAATACAAGCAACAATAAATTGCATCATAAATTAAGCTGCTCAAGCTGCCAACATATTTTGTTTAGTTTTTGTAAACTAAGATTTTTTATTTGCTCATCGTATTCTGTTTTATCGAGGCAACCTTTGAATACTAACAGTCTTATTGGTTATACAAAGAACAAAGATCAAGGATGAAACTATTTTGAGAATCTATTATTATACAGCCTATCATACACTACTCTACAATAAGTTCCGTTAATGTAATTGATTGATTGATTTGTTTTGAAATATGACTATCATCAACTATGTGAACCAATCATTACGTTAAACGATTATCTATTTGACGTTATTGATATCATCGTTTTAAAACTAAGACGTCGTAGAATTTTTAAGGAACAATTCCATAATTATGTAGGTAGGTAGATGGACTCTAGAATTCTGTTTTTCCATTAACTGGCTATAAAACGTAGAATTTAATTCACCTCACATAACAATCTCTTATTGTTTTTCTGACAGACTACTGAAATATCAGCGAGATTCTGAGTTTTAAAAATCGGATATATGTAGCATTCACGTTTTACATTGATAAAAATAATACAGTCAAAATCGGAACTTGTACTTAATAAGGCAATATCACTAATCATAATAATATAATAATTCACCATCCTTCATATTTTGGGATGAAAATAAACTTGGAAACACAACTTGCAACTTTGAAGATAAATATTAAAAAAAAATACACGGTACACGTGTCAACAGCTCCTCCTATAACATTTTCAATAATATTACAATCTTCTTGATATTACCTAATAGTGTTCTTAAAGCTACTATATTCCAGTATACTGTTACTGTACTTCTACTGTCCTACTGGGCATTTCACATGATTTCAGTAACAGAATATTAAGGTTTAATTTCGTAGATCTTTTTGTTGGAATTGGGCACATAAAAGCATTTCAAACGCTGCTTCAACTTCAACTTTTCTAAGCATTGAGTCACTATTTTACATAATAAACACTTAAACTAAACTTAGCGGTTTTTTATCACGAGGTACTTAATACTCGTAATGGCCTTGATTAAAATATTCAAATAAAACGGCCATTCGACTGGAAATACTAAACGACCATTATTATTGAGCACTCGACATGAGACCATCAATGCGAAAACTTGTATAATTAATTTAAAAACATGTGAAATACGTAAACGGCATAATCAATACACTCAGTACTCATGGAGTATTTACTAATTATCCAAATATCAAACGAAGAATCTTAGCCTTGGCATTACGAATGTAGCTTCTAAGTATCGTTGTTAATTGGAAGGACTGTTCGCTCTGAACTATGTTTACACTTGTTTGATATTTAACATCAGATTGAAGATTATGTTCTTAACCTTGATTACAGAGATTACAAAGAAAACAATAGTTACATCGTGATTTGTCAGAATACCTAAATGTATATCAATCCGTGATTCTAATACAGTACTATATTTTTAGCTATAGATGAATAGCGGCCCGAGCAGGAATATTTTTGACAATCGAATTAAAATAGAGCTCGCTACGCACTGATGACATTTGGTTAATCATCATCATAGTCATGATCATTAGCCACAGGATGTCCACTCCTGGACATAGACCTGTCCCAAAGGTTTCCAGATCGACTTGTTGGAATGCCTGCATTTAATATTGGTTAATATTTCATACAAATTTCATAGAAGCGTATCGAGCTCGATTTGAATTCGATTTATAAAATATTCCTGGTAGGTCCGCAAGATGAAGATGTTTACATTCATATTACAGTCATAGAGATCTTTCGTCGTGCATGATTTCATAATGGATATCAATGATATATCTCAAATACGCATTGTGGACACGAGCCATTGCATTGCACATTTCGCCACGACGTGACATGTCTCCAGCTAGATTGTCGCTGAAATTATTGACGAATCAAATACTAATTGCACTGTAATAGACGCTTTATTGCCAAGACGACATGGATTAACATTCATATTTATAACATAGCTTTTCTCCACAATTTCACTTGCGTGTATTCTGTATATATCGTGGTCATTATAAACAGACTCATCTTTTTTTTTTAAAAAGGCACCCCACTAGCATTAAGACTAATATGCATTAAAAACCTAAGCTTATAATAAGACTATAACAATGATATTGTCTAATAAATTTTCTTGTGAAGATATGTATGTTCTTAACGAATAATAATTCGTTCCGTCCTATTCAGTGATCCCGTTTGTCTCATTAGTTTGTCATGCTGGATTGCCTCTACAATCTACATTAACATGATGACAAGACTTTGATCATAGGAGCAAAGCCACGTACAACAGCTAGTGTGAAATAAAATAAATTATCAATAATTATGTGATGTATGAATTTGGAACAAAACATTTGTACTTTAAGCTCAATTTATGTGGCGAGTATTTACCGCACAATCACAGCAATATTATCACAGAAAATCACCATCTATGAAGCCATTTCATAAGATCAATCATCATCATCATCAGCCATACCAACCACGTCCGCTGCTGAACCGAGGTCTTCTCCAAAGAATTGATATTGATAAGCTTATTGTATTCGACTTCGCATGACGCTGCATCGCATATTACTTTCTGTTAAATTCTCCAGTAAATAATGTAAAACTATCTCCATCTAGAATGGGACTTTATTCACGTAGGCATCTTCTCTTGGTTGGCAACAAATGTTAATGCGAGGGAGAAAGTACTAAAGTAAACACGATTTAGATATTATCTCTTTGTGATACAAGAATCATGACTTAAAGCTTCCGCATTCGTAATGTAAAGAAATACGTAAAATGGACAATTTTAATGATAGCACACCTCAGCCGCGCACAAGGCCGTAACGGATTGAAAAAAACAAAGTACGCAGTAGGTATTCGATTAAAGCAAATACCCGAGAATTGAAAAAGCTTTTTCACTTTCTAGTTTTTAAAGTGATATCGTTATTAAGTATTTTAAAAGCCAAAGCTTTCTTTAGTCCGTCATCGATTCAAATAGATAGTTGCAACTCTAAATGCTGCAAGTAAATAACTTACCAAAAGTTATCGTAAATGCGTAACTGGAATAATAATTGCTTTTTATAACGCCTTTAAAATTACAAGAAATAGGTAAAGGCTTTTTGCAATTATGGTTTTATTAGCCCTGTTATATTATTGTCCTGCTGCTGGGCACAGTCCTTCCCTACCCAGAGGGGTTAAGCCTTGGTCTTAGCAATTATGTTATAGTACCTGTAAATATTTGAATATCTCTGCACATATCCAGTTTTAACATATTTTGACTAACATAAACATGTTGATTATCATAACCTGTCATTTTTAGAATGTGATGTTTTAAGAATATGACATTTTCCGAAAGCTACATTTTCCTTATACATTTCTGGATAACCAGAAGTGATGAGTTGAACGCAAGGACGATTTATATTATGCATCGACGTTGGTTGAACATCACTACAGATAAGTGAATAATAGCAATATTCATCTTTTTATTTTCATGAATAATGTTTGACGCAGTGTTGCTAACAAAAGTTAATGTAGTTATAATAAAACAAAATGTCAAATGTAAAGGGACACATAGATATGTAAAACTTATGCAACATGAATACTTCCAACTTTTATTTCGTTAAGGATGTCATTTTTATTTTTCTAACCCTATAACATTTTATAGAGCTTTTGTAAATACCTATTACCTGATATGTCATAACGACAATAATATGAAGCTTTCAAACGAGCCCATTGTTTTCACTCACGTGCAATTTCACAATTCGTCATAATTTTTGTGTTTGTTGTTTCGAACATTTCGGTATATTATTAATATATCAGCAAATTGATCTTTCTAAAGTGCCGGTTTGCCTTTCGTTTCATCGGTACATTTTACTCGTATAAAGTTCGTATATGTTTTATTTAGAGAGTTATACGACGATTACGCTAAAAGTTTTGCATGTCTATGCATTAATATATGTACATCTAATTGGATGTGACATAAAGTGAATTGGCTATCTTTATTCTTGAAATGTAAACAAATACATAGCCACCAATAGTAATAAGCCAGACATTCAATGCCCCGGTGGCGTGGATGTATTTCGGTACGACTGCCGTCCTGAGGTCTCGGGTTCGATCCCCGGGTCGGGCAAAGTGATATTGGATTTTTCCATATCAGCCCGGAGTATGGAATTTGTGCCCGATATGGCGATAGGCTCGCCTCCTATCACATCTGGGACGGAGCTAAGCTCGACGAAATGTGGGTGTACTAGTTCGCTAGTGCCCCTCTGCCTAACCCTTCGGGGATACAGGCGTGAGCTTATGTTATGTTATGTTATGACATTCAATAGTAGTAGGTACGTAAAGTAATTATCAATTATTTCTCTTACATTTGATGTAATTCCATGTTTTTTTATTATGTTGTATAAGTATGTGGCAAATGTGATTTAGTATAGTATACCATACAAAGACTATGGAAACTTATGAGGTCAAAATTAACCGAATTTAGTATATTGGGTATCTATGGGCGGTGGAGACCACTTACCATTGACGCACCAGCACGTTCCCAATCTCTGGTAGAAAAAAAAGATTTATCTGATTGTTTATATAATCACAAAATGGTTATGAGTAAAATAAACTTTTTATTTAGGCTCGGCGAAATGTGGGTGTTCTAGTTCGCTAGTGCGCCTCTGCCTACCCCTTCGGGGATACAGACGTGAGCTTATGTTATGATTTTGTTATTTAAGAAAGCTTTAAATAGGAGCATAAAAACCTAAATAAAACAATTTTAATAGTAACACTACCTTACCCCCGAATACTCAAACACTTAAGGTCGCCTTATGTAACCTAAGGCTACCTTATTTGTCAAAATTGTATGGCGAAAAACAAAGAGCCGTTAAAGTTGAATAGTGTTCGAGTTTTCGGCGTTAGTCGTTTTAATTAGATCGTGACTTGCTTAAAATAATAGTAATCACTATTATAATAAAGGTTAACGATAACCGTACCCAAAGTTGACAAAAAATCTGAAGTGTTTAACATAGAGCGTGTCGGGGGCCGCGGCCGCTGCGGCTCGACTCCACGACCCATCCTCACATGATGTCAGCCTGCAAGAGCTGCATCTCGGGATATATAAAATGAACGCTCTTACACTAGTTACTCATTCGTTAGTTTGAACTCAGCACGAATACTAAGCACCATGCTCAAATACGTGAGTCCCCGTTTTTTGTTAATTCATAATTGTGTGGATTATTTTGCCAAGACTCCAGTTACGAAACCGTGTCGTGACAATTCGGTGACGGTGATGCGTCGATATAATGGACAATTGTAACTTAATTGCGGATTATTGTGGGGTGAAGGTGATTGTCATCGCCTCGGTTGGCAGTCAATAATCCCATAGAAGTTCCCCATATTGTCCGTCCGTCCCTGTAACCTTTATATTAATTCTTTGAGATATTCAAGAATAATTTAATTGATCACTTCCAGATTTAGGACGACTTGCAGGTCTATTAGTAATCTAGAGTTATACCTAAACTGGATTTATCCCACAGCACATTCCTATATTTGAATCAAGATTTATCGAGTGCGGCAAGTCGCCGTTAGTTACTAACCAAAATTCATTTTCAATAATATTCGTTAGTGAAATACAAATTCATATACCTAATTACAATTTATTTATTTTACATAACATAAGCTCACGCCTGTATCCCTTGTATACTTTACAAACGTTATAATTTGTTAATATTTGTTTACCAGGTAGCCGTGATGTGTTTGGTGGCAGCGATGTGCGCAGGCGCACCACAGCAGAATCCACAAGACGTACAGATCCTCCGCTTCGACAGCAACGTCGAACCTGATGGCTACAGTTTCGCGTAAGAAACCAATAGAATTTTGAATAGGTTAATTCAATTTAAAAAATACGAATTTAGTTCAACATTATACCTCATTACATCTTGACCATATTTATATGCTACCATCCTTGGAGTAAGCTCTGCCGAAGATAAATCTTAACAAGTTTAAAAACTTAACGGACCGACTTCAAATCCGATCGTGACCAAATTTATATGGGACCACTCTTGAAAGACGTTCTATCGAAGACAAAATCGGTCCACATTTGGCGGAGATATCGCGTAACATACATAAAAAAAATACAGACGACTTGAGGACCTTCTCCTTTTTGGAAGTCGGTCGAAAATCGGTCCACATTTCCAGTAGATATCGGGTAACATTAAAAAAACATACGGACTAATTAAGAAACTCCGCGTTTGGAAATCGGTAAAAAAATCGTGATATAAAAATCGGGATACCAATCGCTATTTATGGATGTACCTCTAATATCAGTTCGAATTTAATTTTATAACAACATAATAGACGTATAAAGGAAATAAACCACATTTAACATGATGTTATTAAAATGGTTATTCAACAAGATATGTTCTTGCAAAGATATTCCAATGTAGTTTATGCAATCCTAATATTATTCCAGGGTGGAACAAAAGCATTGACTTAATATTGAATGACCTATGCACTCAACTTGGATGCGCCAGCATTGAGCAAATGCATGCAATGCAAATACTGGCGACGGCTCTTGTCGTTGTTTGCGGTGCCTATACTTTTGTACATAAGAACAATCGTGAACTTTTTAACACGCAATATCTGTAGTGCTTGTTCTTACAACGCAGTCCGTACACCTTTGTACTGGAGTGTATCTGAGGAAAACTTTTCCAAGGTTTTTCAAAGGAACTCTTCCAAAAATATGATTAAGTCCCTCCACCCAATACATATGAGCAGTCAGTACCGGATATAGGTTTTTTCAAAGCGGGGGAAGCTGCCAATTTGCCCGATTTTACCGCCCCCAAATTAGGGCGCCCTCCAGATGTTGCCGCCCGGGGCACGTGCACCCTCTCGCACAGCAAGGATCCGGCACTGATTTTTTGTGCAGTCATTGATTTTAATCTAACGATTCCAAACTGTTGCCTTTTATTTCTAAAACGGAAATGGTATTCTTCATGTAGCGTATTGGTTTCGTTTATTTATCCATATATTTAATATTTAAGGGAAAACTATCGTTTTATTGTGAGATATGATATATGTATGTGATTAAATAACAATCATAAATAAAAAAATAATCAGGAACAGCTTACCATTTTCATTATGATACAACATTAATGCCTATATTACAGAACGAAACTCAAGCATTAATCTAGTTTTAAAATAATAAAAGCAAAACTTGCTTTGAATCCAAATTCAACTGAGTATCGTTCTTTCTGGCCTATAAATGTGAAAGTACTTTTACATTTCGGCCAACAATAACCTTTGACCTCTCTTTACAGGTACGAAACAAGCGACGGCACATCACGGCAGGAGGAGGGCAAGCTTGACAATCCCCAGTCAGAGAACGCTGCGCTCACTGTGACAGGACAGTACGCTTACGTCGCCCCTGATGGCAAACACTACACTGTCACCTTCACAGCTGGCCCCAACGGCTTCCAGCCCAAAACATCCCTGGGCCAAAAGTAAATGGGACGCAAACTAATAACAATGTAAATAGTATAAAATTACCTTATAAAAGTATCTAAATCCTTCTGAAGTTCCCGTCGCAGACTACCAGATCTCAATGTAATGCTGAACGTACAGGACGATGGATAACTATCTAAATTCTTGTGCCATAAGGACATTATAATTTTGTATTTTTATAATGAAATGTATAAAGTGAAATACATTATTGAAAAAGTGTGCGCATTTAATTATTTTTATGCTTGATACTCTTGGGCTAATCAATGGCTCCCTGTTTATAATAAAAACAACAGTCGCTTTATTTTTTATGTTTTACACAAAGCAATTAATAAATCATTAACATTTAACACACACATTATTTTTATTTATTTAACATTTTTTTGATAAAAAAAATCTGGTATCTTACAAATACTGAACAGGCGAGTTATAAAAAATCATAATAGCCGACTTCTATATTCGTAGTATAATATAAAAAACTCATTGCTAACGGTTTTTATGGTTATAATGACAATAAACTATACAATTACGTACCATATTATTATACACATTTTATTCATTAGATAATTATATCCTTAAAAACTGACCCAAGGTCAAACGGTAACATCATATTATATATTTTTATCTTAATATAATAAGCAATATCTAATGTTTTTATGGGTGTATTAATACAAAACAGTAAGCATTAAAAAATAATGACGTTATAATATGCCTTCCACAAGTAACATTATCAAAGTATATTGTATTTTTTTACGAATGGACTTGTTACTGTTAGTAAAATTGCTTATACAGCTTCCCCTGAAATGATATCTGGCGCATATGGTGCTCTAGCCAGAAATATATTAATTTGACTGCGAATACAGACGTGGCTTTTTAAAGACGTCATATTGGACTATCGCTGGGGATTAGAATTAGAGATCGTTTCTGCGTGCCAGTATGCCGGGGATCTGCTGTGAGAGATCTTCGGACTCTCAGGCAGGTCTAATGTCGGGGTCTAGTGTAGATATTGCGATTGGTATTAACAATGGAAGGGCAGTTTCGACAGCACCTGTGATGGGATCATTGGGGTCTACCAACGCAGGTTTGAGACGACGGCTGGAGTACTCTAATAACAAATAAGTCGTATAAAAACAAAGGCGGCAATCTGAAAAATGAATGATCTTTTAAATTTGTTTGTGTATGTTTTTTTAGTAATGTGATCTAATATAGATCAAATTTTGTGTTAGTTGATAGGTTATATAGAAATAACTAGAAAAACTTAATTGATCGGCAGAGATTTTAATATAAAATAGCAGTTTTACACACTTTACATTCTGACAGTTTTTAGGTTGTACCAAAGACAACAGATAAAATAGAGAACATTTGTGACCATAGTTTTTGTTAATATTTTTTTTATTCCAACATTAGTAAGTCAATTTTATATCCCTTGAGTAAGTAATTTTAATTACACTGTACTGAAATTTTCTAGGCTACATAAAAAATCTATAATATTGAACAGCCATAATTCTTTTTTTTTTCAGATTGCCACCTTTATTTCTTTCTATATGACTCAAATAATCGTTATAGTTATTATAAAAATTTGATGAGGTATAAAAGAATTTTAATAAGTTTCGTGACCGCTACTGTAAATGATACAACAGCAGCCTGAGCAAGGAAATTTCTGACAACCGTAAATGTATTCGTGCCCGATGCGCGTCTATGGAATTTGTATGAAATATTAATCAAATGTCATCAGTGCGCAGCGAGTTTACATTTACATTAGTTTTTCGTGCTCGGGCTACTGGTTGTCTTAAGTACGGTCTATGTTTGTTACAAACACTGTACTTCTTTGTGAGTTTGGTATAGGCACTATAGGCATAGATTACTAGCACTATACTTTGGTATAGGCACTATAGGCATAGATCATACACCGCAACTAGAACTGACCTGTGTTTGAAGTTTTTAGAATATTTTATATTATTGAAACTATATTATACATCCACTTATCAATCATCAGCCTAAACCTAGTACGTAGACTTTGGGTCCTGTCCCAACAACCACTTATTTTAAATACGACGCTCGTATGGACGTGAGTCTGAAAAAACTACACCTACCGATATGCTGATATTGGTACTGACCTACATCACTAGTTTATGATTGAGAAAATGGACTAAATTCAACCAATTGCAAACTTCTTCTTCGATGACAGTAGACCAAGTTGTTCGATGATGCGGGATATATGACATGTTGTGTTGCTTGACCCTGGCCCGCCCTGATCGATGAAGCGACTGATAAAAGTACATGGATTTGTTAAACTGCCTCGGTGGCGTAGTACCTAGTATTGCGTGCGCAGTACGACTAATATAACGTCCTGAAGTCCGATATATGCCCGATATGGCCATACGCTCGCCTCCTATTACATCTGGGACGAATTTAAGCTCGGCGAAATGTGGTTGTTCGCCTGTGTCTAATCCTTCGGGGATACAGGCGCGGGCTTATGTTGTATGTTATGTGGATAATCTGATCTCTGTTGATCTGTGGTTAAATTGAATATTGGTGTTGTTGTTACAAGTTGACTGGTATGTATTTCGTCCCTGATCGGACGATGAGAATTTATGTCTTACATCTTTTACCTACCCTTATACCACTTCACTATAGGATCGGCGCAAAACACTTTTCCAAGCATGTTACAGAAATGAGCCAGCTTTAGTTTTTTAAAACCGGCTGACGTCAAACCTCTCTAGAGGATCAAATCTCGAAAAAATTTTGTGAGAGAAACCGTTTTGCCCGACCTGGGAATCCAACCCTGGATCTTACGGTACTATTGTACCCATATAATATGCTACTAGACCGAGACATTTTATGTCTTCAGTTTTTCGAATCGAAAAATAGACATTAATTGTCAGAGTTAGAGATTGTCCCCTTATGGCTATTGACTCGACCCCTATCATATAGGCACAGAAATATGCTTGGTGAATAGTATAGGTCTTTGGTTCTCCTCTGTCTATACTTTCCAGCAAACAAGCGTGACCTTAAGACAGCCTCCGTGGCGCAGCGGGCGTGTAGCCGGCTGTGAAGCGAGAGGCCGCGGGTTCGATTCCCGCATTGAGACAAATGTTTGTGTGGCCCACAGATATTTGTTTCAAGTCTGGGTGTTGTGAGACGGAAAGTCTCTCATAGTTTCAGATACCCACGATACAGGTTATACCTAGTGTGGGGTCAGGACTAGGAGTGTGACTGGTGGGTGAATTTATTTATTTATACGTAACTGCCTAATGAGGTTTCCAGCAGCTCTATCCATCAAGTTACCTATTTAGGTAACTTGATGGATAGAGCTGCTGGAGTACCAGTATATATTTATACCAGTATATATTTATACCAGTATATACCAGTATACATTTATATACGCCAACTCATTTAAAGATAGGCAATACACGACAGTTGATTTTATGAGATTTCCTACACGCCCACAGTATGTCAAATGAAATTGACAATTTACACAAAAATTTACACAAAGATGTATTAACATTAAGCTCAGAAATTTCACACTGCAAACGTTGAATGCATGTTTCGTAAATACAGCTAAATGCCAACGCACACACGTCGCGAATGTTCTCAGAATCCGTCGTACTTTGAAGACACGTTAATTTCGTAACCTTCACGCATTATGTTCTATTATTATAAGTATTGACGGTAATTAATCATTCTGTACATTTCTCTCACGTTTCGATATTTGAAGTTCAATGTCGAGTATACAGTATACTAAACACGATGTTCAGAAAAACTGTAAGGTGCTGGCAGAGCCGAAGAATTTTGTTTATTCTTAATGCGTTTTTAAAGGCCCTTACAGCTTTGTTAACCATGATTTGTGATGGAGTACTACCTATATCTCATTATTAGATGGATCCATCTAATTTTGGGAAAAATAACTTAAAATCAATTATTGTACTACATAAATCATAAACTACTTAAAACTACCTCTTCCGCGATGTCGTGTAGAGATTTTATGGAAACTTCGGAATACAGTGTAACAAAGAAATTCACATATTATGTTTGACTGTAGTACATCACCCCTTTCTTGGCAATCCTATAAAATTAATATTACGGTCAACCAAAGACTTCTATATAAGCTAGACAAGCTGTTTCGAAGTAAAATTGTGTCACATTACGGCGAGTGTTTGACGTTTGACGGCTAAAGAAAAGAGCAGATCTCTATAGTGAGTTGCGGAGAATTGACGGAAACTTAGTGCGCACATTCTATGTACTGAACAGCCTGTCTAGAAATATATAGAAATCTTTGCGGTAACGGTCGAGATTCGAACATAATTTAATATGTTTGTGAACAAAAGAACCTTAATGAAGTTACTTCAATATTTATTTTTTACTTTTGTACACAAAATTTTGTACTGCGAGCGTTCATAAAACATAATAATAATCAGACGGAAATTAAACCTGGTACTGAACTAGGGTTGTTATTCTTGCAAAATAAAACAGAAGGCATACATAGACATAGGCTACGTAAATTCGTATATAAGGAACCATTCTCACTGACATTATTCTAAACATTGTGAAGATGCCGCAAGGCCGCCTAACTGCACAATTGATTAAATAACAGCAAATGATAAATCTATGAATGAATCCGGAATAACAATCCAATCAAATCTGATGTTTATGTACAAAATGTACTCAGGATTCGACACGTATCCATTTCGCAAGACTCGAGTATTGTCAAGTGACGACGTCGTAAGATGTTCAACGCTGAATGTTTGAGAACCTTCGTTATGTGAGATTTATTTAAAATGGTTACAAAATTACTATGACGAAACCCGTAACCTTTTGTACACCGTGCGTCGAGGAGGTCACCACTAGTCTCTGGCGAACTGCATAATGTTTACGACCTTTGACGTTGAAAGAATGATGCGCAGGATAGGATACCTGTGATTCCATAATTGAAACTTTGCATTAACGTATATCTTTACTTATTCAAAGAGATAATGCATTTGATAAAATTATTCAAGTACATATCTGACCACGCATAGTTGAGGGTTCCGTAGCAGAAATAGTCAAATTAAAAAATATCCAATCGTGAAATATATGCGACTCTTGGTGCTCTATCGAACACAAAAATAATCTTGGAAATAGGTCCATATTTGACAGTTATATCGTTTAACATACATACTAAAAAAAGCATGCAGACAAATTGAGTACCTAATTTTTTAAGTCGTTCGAAAACATTTCCCTCCTTCTGCGGTAGTCGAGTAATAAAAATTACCAAACTCCATTGTTTCAAAAACTACTCAAACCAAATTTCGCACTTTGTAAGGTTTTTTACGGGTTTGGCTTTAGTTTTAACAACCGGCTACCTACCTGATGTGAACCCTCTAAAAACCTCTCTAGGGCACAGCTAATTAGGGCAATATCAAGTAATAATTATTATATTTAATAATTATTATGTACTAGCATCGCATCTTGGTCCAGTGGTATCTATCAGGGTCTGTGAACCGAAAGGTCCTTGGTCCGATTCCCAGATTGGGCGGGGTGTTTTATAACAAGATTTCCTCGGGATTGGATTAACATCAGATAGGTGGCCACTGGCCATAACTAAGCCAAATCTTTCTGCAACATGCTTGAAAAGTGTGTTGCGCTAACCTCATATTATGGGATAAGGGTAAGCAGAAAGTATTATTTACCGGTGACCGATCAACGTTCTTTTCCTGTTCTTGTCACAGATCTAAGTTTTTTTTTTATTTAACAGAGACTGGCAAACGAGCATTTCGGTCACCTGATGGTAAGTATCATCACCGCCCATAGACACCCAAGACTCAAAAAGAATCATGGGTGCGTTGCCAACCTAAAAGGAGGGAATGGAAGGGGTGGAAAAAGATATTGGGACAGGGTGGGGGCCAAATGGACCACCAGAAATCTCACTCACCGAACGAAACGCGACAGCAAGCTGCCACTTTACGTCGGTTTTCTATGAGACAGTGGTATCCTACAAGAATAAAATAATCCTTGATATAAAAAATAAGAACGAAAATAGTTTTTAACATTATCCACCATCCGTTATTATCTCCATTGTGGGAGACTAGAACTCGATGTTATGTGAGGTCTATAACCGGCAATAAAGGTCTCTGAGCGCACTATCAAACCGGTGGAGCCGGCCCATTCGTGCTGTAGACGTTACTTGTCTACAGCGTGGCTCTACCAAACAAGTTTTGATAATTCTTCTACCATTGTGGGTATTCATAGGTGGTATTGCTAAACAAGATAAAACTCAAGGTCTTTTTCCGATGGACATGTGTGACAATATCAAATGTTAAGTTAGGCCGCGGACACGAACTCAGCGGGAGCGGCGTTTCAATGCATAGATTTAAATGGAACTTGCCTCGAAGGCAGCGGCGCGGGGAGCGACGTACGTTAGCAGTACGTTGCCGTGCCGCTACACTCCCGCCGAGTTCATGTCCACAGCCTCAGTGACACTCTTTGTAAATGGTAGCCTTCGTAACACAGCGACTCAGCGTCTGGGGGGTGACTCCTGACACTTGATTCGATTGTGATTTCGATTTGGTTTCATTTATTGAATAAAATTCCACCGAAATCGACTTTTAAAGTACGCTAATGTTGCATAATATTCGAGAACTTGTCATTTGGTAATGTTTAGCGTGACATTAATGCAGTTTTTAACTCGATTTCGGTGGATTATTAAGTCAATAAATGAAACCGAATCGAATTGAAGTTCGAATCGAGCGTCAGGAGTCACTCCCCTGGTCATGACACGACGGCCAGGGATTCGATTGTCGCACGAGGAAAAGTTTGGAATTTGCATTAAATGCATTAAATTTATATTTTAAATCTACATTTTGGTTTACTGTGCCATAGTTCCTAATACCCCACTTTTAAGATATACATATGTTTATTATAATTTGGCCCCAAGATATATATTGCCTCTACTTTCATTCGTGCTTGATATTTAATTTTCGTAATAAATTACGCGCAATCAATTATAAAGGCATTAAAACAAACGAAAATGTTCGGAAAATCTATATACTTGTTAGCGCCTCCTGATAACAAATATTCGATTCGCAATACCAAAATGTCTAAGCAAAATAAATAACAACATAATACTATAGATGTACTTTTTCACATTATCTTTCATCGTCTATTAATGTTTTTATAAAATAATTAAATTATTGTTCTCGTTACAAAAGCAACGAAAAAATATATACTTAGTTTAGCGCCTGCAGATATTATAGTAACTTAAGTTGTAGTCTATCATCTCTTTGCTATAGTAATACATAAGGTATTTTATACTGAGTCGTTCTAAAACGAACCAAGTGTAATGTTAGTCTAAGCAGCGATCAACATAAATAATGATAATTACATTACTGTTAATTCAATAATATAATTGATATTGTGGAGAAATTAAAATCATAATATAAGTTTGAATTCTTAGATTGGGGTATGGGTTTTCAAATGTTATTAGTCTGAATGTTGAATTCAACCAGCAAGTCCCTTTATTATCCATGAAGTACCAACACCCAGAATTTTGAAATACTAAGTACTCACTGCAAGGCATTATACTGCATTCGTCATGCGAAACGTCACGAGTTACGTCTTATAACATACCTACACACCAAATAAAAGCAAGTCGTTGTTGCTTTCTTCATCTTGTGGCATTAGGGCTCTGGACTGTGAGGTCCTGGGTAGGAATCCCAGATCGGGCAAAGCGGTTTTAATAACTCCCTTGTCCGGGACTAGGTCGCTCAAAAGGAGGTTGACATCAAGCAGGTAGCCCCTCGTAACTAAGCCAAATCTCTTCAACAACAT
The DNA here is from genome assembly GCA_036417725.1 of Clanis bilineata. Taxonomy (NCBI): domain Eukaryota; kingdom Metazoa; phylum Arthropoda; class Insecta; order Lepidoptera; family Sphingidae; genus Clanis; species Clanis bilineata. The sequence goes on from CM071158.1 coordinate 9,868,887, forward strand.
GCTTGACAAAGTATGTTACGCTTAGAGTAGGATAACAGCGGATGAAAATATACTTAATGAAATTAAAATTCAAGGCAAATATTAAGCAACAAATAATAGCAAGCAATAAACTCACAGGCGTTTTAAACTCAGCAATATCTAGCAATTTAATATTTTATATAGTTCCCCATAAGAAACCTCGATTAATTCAATATTTAAATGAGACCCATCGCATAATCGAAGGCATGTAAAATAAATTACAATGAAACGTGAACATTGTCATCAATCGTGACCAAGTTTGTTCCTGAACTGCATAGATTCCTTACATACACGAAGCCTCGGAAAGGTCAGCCATGATCTATTAACATGATACGTGTGTCATCTGCTTACTAAAACCCTTAGTTTGTTGCACACTAATTGAAGTTATTAAAATAGTCACGGGCTTATCGGCTTCCGGTGGCCCATACGCTTATATAACATATATATGTTAGGAGGCGGAGGCACATATATATGTGCCGCCTCCGACGGGTTAAATTATATTATTAATTATTTTAATACAAATACAATAAAAAAAAAATGCAAATATGTAGAAAACCAACACGACATAATATTATAACTATTGCCTCTTGAATCTAGTGGCAATATATATGGCTGTTATCTGGGAGATCCTGAATATTAACAAAAATAATAGAATTAGTAAACATATTATTATGAATTTCTATTTGTCCAGGGTGTTGCAGAAACCTGGTAAATTAACAATTCCACATACAGGGAGAACGATTCCAACCCATAGGCTGAGTTCTATAGAGCGAACTTCAACTTAGTCTAAGTGTTAATCGTAATTATATTTTATTAAAAGTTTTAATTAAAAAGTAACACTAATAGAATAAGTTGTATGTTGTAAGTTGAAGAATGATGTGGTGACTAGGATTGAGAAAGGGATGCTGAGATGGTTTGGACATGTTGAAAGGATGGATGAAAGGCGACTTACGAAAGGTATTTATCGTGCTAAAGTGAATGGTAGGGCCAGAAGAGGGCGCCCGACACGATCCTATATGGATCAAATAAGCGATATCCTTCGTAAAGGGCAAGTTCGGAGTACCCTCAACCGGCGGAAATGTATGAAACGATGCATGAATGTAGATGAGGCAAAAGAGGTGTGTCAGGATCGTAGCTTGTGGCGCTCAATTGTCTCTGCCTACCCCTATGGGATGCAGGCGTGAGTGTGTATGTATGTATGTACTAATAGAATAAAGGCAAAAAAGTTTGTAAGTGTGTATGTTTGATACTTCTTCACGCTCCAATGTCTGGACCAATTTTGATGGAATTTGGTATAGAGGTAGCTGATATCCTGGATTACCACATAGGCTATTACTGAAAAATATTTTTTCACGCAAACGAAGTCGCGAGCAACTGCTAGTATACACTATAATGTAAGGGCCTTTGGAGAAGGTCTGTGTTCAGTAGTAAACATCCCGTGCCGGATATTTATGATGATGAAAATATAATTTATTTAAAGAATATCAACAGAGTTATCATTATACCTCGGGTGTACATAAGTTTTGAGACGCAATAAAAGTTGCATAACTTTTTTAATAATTAACTTATATTTTTAAAATTTTCAGTAAGCATTAAGTAGATAATAATCAACAATAAAATATAATTATTATTCAAAATGACCACCCTTGTTTTTAATACAGGCCCTTAGACGATTGGCCAGTCATCAATGGCGGCACGAACCTTTTCCAGCGGAAACCGCTTTGGTTCTCGGACGAGGGCTCACTTCAGTGACTCCAAGTTTGGGTGGGACTTTCGGCAGGCCCTGAGCTCTAATTCAGACCACAATGAATAATCCAGCGGGTTGAGGTCGGGGCTGGAGGAGGGTCATTCGTCCGCGCGATGAAGGCCGGTACATTTTCCCTCAGCCAAGCTTTGGTGGTTTTTGCCTTATGGGATGGCGCGGAGTCTTGCTGGAAAACCCAGTTCTTGTTGTGAAATAAAGTACGTGTCAGGGGTTTCACAACAGGCTCTAAAATGTCATTTTGGTAATTTTTAGCTTTAACTTGACGCCATATTGGCAGAAAAGGAGCGGAGTCACACCTTCATATGAAACGCCCCACCATACCATAACACTAGCCGGATGATGGGTGCGCGAGACATTCCGTGTTGAAGCTGGGACGTCCTTGCTGCTTTTGGCATACACTTTGTTGTTTTGTTCGGTTAAACTTTTCTTCTACAGTAAATATTGTTTCGTCGGTGAAGAGGATTATCCTCGCATCGTGTCTCTTGAGCTGTACTGGACAACGTTCGCGTCGTTCGTATTAAAAACAAGGGTGGTCATTTTGAATAATAATTATATTTTATTGTTGATTATTATCTACTTAATGCTTACTGAAAATTTTAAAAATATAAGTTATATATTAAAAAAGTTATGCAACTTTTCTTTCGTCTCAAAACTTATGTATACACGAGGTAGATGCTAAGGTTTATACATACCTACATGCATCTTGATAAAAAAATCATATCATATCTTTAGATAGTCACGGTCAGCTCGGCCTCGACGGGTTAAAAACTATGGCCTTCATCAAGAAATTGATGATTTTGCTAACAACAATGTTTAATAAACCCATTATTCAGTCTAATATCAAAATCTGTCATAAGTTGTTTGCCAAAAATCAAAATAACGCGCTACAAATTTTCCAAACAAAACTTTTTAGAAGCTGTGTTCTACTGCTGACAACCCTTTAAAATACTGCCATCGCGTAGCACGTTGCTGGTAAATATATTCTTTCTTATGTTAAGTAAGAAGCCATTAACGATAAATTCGTAATAAAAACGTAGGTCTCAGAAGGTTAAAATATTTAGTGGAGTTCCCAAAACATATTGCCGTAAATATAATTTTAAAATAATAGAGACAGGTCTTCTACATAAAATATTAAAAGTAAGTAATTACTATGTAAAATGTCAATAAACACACATATTTTTTGTCTTGCCATTGGCATTTTATATGTTAATCTTACTATAGAGAAAAATACGTGGTATCCAATGACATAAATCGTATGCAAGTAATAAATGTTATCAGCAAATCTACCTGTAAAAGACAAATTCAATAATATAAATATTATTATGTGACATTCCATTCGTACAAAAACAGTCAGATAACTATTTATTGAACGCTATTGTTTAAAAGATCCGTAGAAGAACGAAAGTCACCGACATAGCTCAGAAGATTAGCAAGTTGAAATGGCAGTGGGCAGGGCACATAGCTCGTAGAAGTGATAGCCGATGGGGCAGAAAAGTTCTCGAGTGGAGACCACGTACCAGCAAGCGCAGCGTAGGACGTCAACTTACAAAGTGGACCGACGACCTGATAAAGGTCGCAAGAAGTCGCTGGATGCAGGCCGCTTCCAACAGGTCAATCTGGAAATCTCTGGGGGAAGCCTATGTTCAGCAGTGGACGTCCTATGGCTGATGATGATGATGAAGACTGTTTGAAGGAAGGGATACAAAGAACATGTCACCATATGGTTATCTGTTATCGTCAAGGGCAATTTGTACCAGGCAGCAGCTGCTAATCTTAGGTTATGTTAGTGTTCGAATTTTAAGATTTGACTTTATTAGGGCCTCAATTTGTAATATTCCAAGATCACCCGATACAAGTCGTAGCTAGTCTTCTGCCCTAAAACGCTACACAAAACATGGGTTCGCTATACATTTTTGTCTATGGTTCATTGTTCCATGAACAGGAGATAGCTAAAATCATTATTTTGTGTAAGTGTTTTGTGTACAAGAAACATATAACATGTACAAGAAACGCGCCTTAAGAAGTAATATTGACGCAAAATATTGGGACACTTCACACTAATCACGAACAATTCCATCAAATCTACGTCGTCATTCAAATCTCACGTCAGGCAAGACTGCAACAAAACCAATTAGCGTTTGCTGTATCAAGAAAATAATGTTGGATTTCTTTATGATTACACTCCGGTTCGCTCATACATAAGATATAATAGTTTAAATGTTCTTCACTTACTATTCTGTCGTTACTTCCTAATTTAAAATTCACAACATCAGATAAAATGTTTCAGTAAACATTAGGTAAGTATATTTCTGATCTAGTGACGCAATATAACTTATTTGTTTTTTTTATTGCATTTGCAAAAGTGACATCATAATATCCTGTTTACATGAAACTAATTTGTACAGTTCTTAACATATACCTTGTATCATTACACGGTCGAAATTTAAACAGAATTATAAAGCAATGCGTAAAACAAAACACATATTATGTACAATTGCAATTATTTTAAATCTCCGTTTTTATACAAAAAAGTCGATTCAAAAGTTTTTTTAATTGACTTCTAATTGGGTACTACTGACCAACTACTTGAGGGGTTGGCGCAACGACTTTTTCAAGCATGTTGCAGAAAGGATTCGGCTTAGTTTTTAAGACAGGCTGCCTTCCGGGTTGACCCCTCTCTGGGGTCTCAGTCTCGGCTAAATCAAATTAGAAAAATCGCTTTGACCACAACACTAAATACTGAATACATATATCAATAATTTATATTTTCAGTTCGATAAATCGTTCCAATCTTTGGGGGAGGCCTATGTTCAGCAATGAACGTAGACGTACGCTGATAATAATGATTATGATAAATCGTTCCAAAACTATGTAAAGAATATTAAGTACCAAACTACGAGTACATAATCCAATTTCTAAAACAATCTAGTATTAGAAATGACGCAAGTGCTGTTTTACTTCAATAACAATAAAAATATGAATATTTTTGATCATAATACCAATTGATATAATCTGTAAACACAATGCAAAGTTCAGCCTATTCTCATCACGTCAATATCTTTTATATTAAAATACTTATAATATATATAGTATAGAATATTTCATTGTATTACGTTTACGAGATTCCAAATTCATTGATCGATAAGCATAAAACCTTGATTACGGCGGTAATTGTTGAGTAAACATTGAACACTCAATTTTGACCTTTGTCAATTAGAATATACAATTCAATCGTCAAGATCAATTGGCTAAAAAAAACTAGACTTCTTGAGATATATCTACAATTCAGTAAATATGATTTATATGCTGTCACAACATGAGGAAATAATTTTTAAATATTGCTCCTTTTTCGTTATTTTTTGTGTAAATAAATATTTAAATAATACACTATTAGCACCGCGCATTACAACCTAAAATTATTACAAAATTAATTAATTAAAAGCAAAATATCTTAAGCAGTGATTTGAGTGTCGTAAATAACAGCGAATTGAATTAATTCCATAGATTATACATTATTCCAAATACTCGTAGTTACCAACAATTCTAAGTTAACTTTGGGATTTATGCCCAAATATTTACATTTGCAGCTCGTTTTTAGCATTTGGTTTGTATCAATCCCGATTTAATGCTAGCATTTAAAGATGCTTATTTATCCTAAAAAAGAACATTGGATATTATTTTATTATTATATGAACATAATAAATAAATTTTATGGATTCAGGAAAAACTAAGAATACAATGATATAACATTAATTTAAATAATCACGCGTTCATGTTCATGTTATGTAAATTGTAATGTTGATACATAAACTATTTAAAAAAAAATACTATGTATCATTATGTGCAAAGCTTATTCTATCGTCAAATTGCTCATTTACTAAGAAATATCTAGTATGCACAGTTTACACAAACTGTTTTTTTTTCATTTAGTTGATCTTATTCTAGTGAAATATAAAATCTGCGCAACTCCTTTTTTCAGAAATTTACAGAAAGGCATCGACTTACATTTTTCACATGACCAGACTCGCGTTAACGCCCACTGTAGGATTTAATCGATTGAAGTTCCAATGAAAACCCTTACAAAGTGAACCGGAACTGAAATTTGAACCCAGGATCTCACGTTTGCAGGTCATACAAACTGCCACTAGATCAAAGCCCTATAACACATTAATACAGATTGAGCGAGTGAAAGACTATTTTCACTATTAAGAAAAAAATAAGAAAAAACAATCTGCTATATTCTTCGAGACCAAAGACGTACGAGAAATGTCCATCTAAATTAAGCATAATTGTGTCCAAATTCCAATCGTCAAAACTAAAATGTAGAAAAACCAATCGCACTTTCATAGGAACGTAACTCATTCAACATTCCAATATAGAAACGTGTAGGTATAGTAATATTATACCGCATGCACGTGAATAGAGTACCGGGCGGTAACTTATGAATAGGGTTGTCTACAATACTATTAAAAACAATAATATCTATAGTAACGATGTCGTCGCCTCCTTGGTCTAGTGGCAGCATGTATGGGCTGTGGACCGGGAGGCCCTGGGTTCGATTCCCAGGTCGGGCAAAGCAAATTTTCTAATTTAATTTGCCTGGGACTGGATCCCTCACAGGGGGACGAAAGGCAGGCGGCCGGTCGTTAAAACTAAGCCAAATCCTATATGCAACATGCTTGAAAAAGTATGTTGCGCTGACCCCACATAAGGTAGGATAAGATCAGTTAGAAGAAGAATATCTATAGTAACTATGTAAGTCAGCGTTTCGAGACCAACCTCTGACTTTTCTCTGTTAAGTGTATTTTCATTGTGAATTATCGCTTGCTATAATGGTGAAGGAAAACATCGTGAGGAAACCTGCATACCCGAGAATTTCTTCACAATAATTTCAAAAGTATGTGAAGTCCACCAACCCGCATTAGGCCAGCGTGGTAGACTAAGGTCTAACCCCTCTCATTAGTAGAGGAGGCCCGTGCCCAGCAGTTGGATAGTAATATTACAGGGCTAATATTATTATTATTTTGGCTATCTAGTAAAAGTAGCTATATCATATTTACCAGATTGCCTCGAAGAGTGGTTACTGATTTTTAGTGTGTATGTATGCAGGTCTATTTGTTTGGCACGCACTACAAGCTAAAACGCTTTGCGGATTTTGACATTGTAAAAAGTCGTGAGACTCTTCTCAGTTGTGAGAGTAACAATGGCTTATACCTAAAATTTACGCATGTATTAAGGATAGGAGGAGGCGCCTGGAATAAAAAGAAAAGGGGAAATAATCAAATAAATATTTTTCTGTCATCAATATATATCATATGACAGCCAGATACGACATTAAATATACTATTTTTTTTTACACCCAACAGTCACACACCTAGTCCTGACCCCACTAGGTTTAAAATGTATCGTGGGTGTCAGAGACTACAAGAGACTTTCGTTCTCACAACACCCAGACTTGAAAAAAATATCTGTGGGTCACACAAACATTAGTCTCAAGCGGGAATCGAACCCGAATTATTCAAAAACAAAGTCTCGACTGCCTAAACAAGAAAAAAACAACCGCTCAGCAGCTTGAGTGTTATAAATAAAATATATGGCAGGTTGCAATGTTGGCAATGCTGGCAGGTTTATTTTCCAAAAACAATTTATTATTATAAAAGTTGGCAACCCTACATGTTAATTAATTTGGACTTGATTCTGTATGCAAAGATTCGTCTGAGACAAAACAAATGCGCGACCGATAGAAGTTATCGTTGCTGATTATAGAGGTACAAGTTAACATACCCGACAACTCATTGTTGGATTTGTTGTCATCACCATTATTATAAAGTGGATACAATCATGTTTATTTGAATTTATTACTTGTTTTATTGCATATTAATAATTATTTATGCGTAGAAGATAACGAATCATACAGTAGTTTATGGTTGATATCTTAGCCAGAGAAAATTTGGTCCAAGAAACTTTTATTATATCTCCTGTAGGAAAATACATGGTAAGATAAAATTGCACTTATTTTTTGAGTTTTGAATGTTGGAGCTACATACAGCTGGGTTGGATTTGTTGGATTTACTGCACCACAAAATAAGTAAAAACTTACATTTCACTACAAGAAACAAATTGCAACGTATAAGATGTTATTCGTTCACGAGCATTCATTACAGTATACTCTATGACTGCCTCGGTGGCGTGGTGGTATTTCGGTACGACCTACGGTTCTGAGGTCTCGGGGTTGATCCCCGGGTCGGGCAAAGTGATATTGGATTTTTCCATATCAGCTCGGAGTCTGGAATTTGTGCCCAATATGGCAATAGGCTCGCCCCCTATCACATCTGGGACGGAACTAAGCTCGGCGAAAAGTGGGTGTTCTAGTTCGCTAGTGCGCCTCTGCCTACCCCTTCGGGAACACAGGCGTGAGCTTATGTATGTATGTATGTATATGTTACATGCATTAAAATAAATAATTGTAATCGATAAATATCTTACATTACGCATATTTAACCTAAATATGTATTCACAAATTAAAATTAAAACTTTGTATATTTTGCAGATTCAATAACACGAAAATATTGTTTCAGTATGGCGACTGTATACGGAAACATAGCACATATCCGAATATAGGGGAGACAAACAAAAATCTGTTAACCAAAATGTGTCGTAGAAACAGTAATTAACACTGACGTAGATTGTGACACATACGTTCAACTACAAGTACTACAACCGAATTATATCTAGGTGTCTGTCAGTCGAAGTGTATATTTTTTTGTTCTATGCAAACGTATTAATAAATTACGTGAACCAAAGAATCGGCACAGTGTAGTGCGAACGCTTGCGCAACAGGCCGCCAAAACGGCTGTCTAGGATAAGTTGACACACACAATAATGTGAGTTTTTGTTTATTTTTACGATCAATTTTGAACTCATTTGCTACTTTGAATAGCTTAAAAATATGTTAACTCAAATTATTTATATATTCGAAATCGCATACTGATCCAAATTATAAACAAATCTTTCATTAATAAAGTGTAGTTTATATTTAACAATTAATATAAAGTGTAAACTCTACATCATACTGTTAAGGATTGTATCTCTTTTTATCATCTTTTTATCTGCTACTTGCCCACGTATTGTGTCGGCACAGTACACTTTTTCAAGCATGTTGCTGAAACGATTCAGCTTAGTAGTTACGATTGGCTGCCTGCCTGTAGACAGGCATCTCTTCTATCACTGTTAGCATATCGTCTATTCTTATGTTAACATAACATAAGCTCCCGCTTGTATCCCCGAAGGGGTAGGCAGAGGCGCACTAGCGAACTAGAACACTTACTTTTCGCCAAGCTTAGTTCCGTCCCAGATGTGATACGGGGCGAGCAAAGTGATATTGGATATTTTCAATATCAGCCCGGAGTCTGAAATTTGTACCTTATATGGCGATAGGCTCGCTCCCTATCACATCTGGAAATGAGGGTGTTCTAGTTCGCTAGTGTGCCTCTGCCTACCCCTTTGGAGATACAGAGATACAGGCGTGAGCTTATACATATATATATACTATGGATATAAAGGCTTATGTGTGCATTGCATTTACTGTAGGTAATCGTTTTTCATCATTTCAGCGTAATCTCTGACATAAAATCTCATGTAATATTATGAATTCAACTAATTTAAACATGAATAATGTTTATAAAGATTCATAAATGTAATAAACAATAAATAAAATTACTTCACACCTCAGACTACAAGTTACAACTAAAATAAAATATATTTATAGTCATTTGATAAATAAATTGGTGACGAGGACGTAAATAAAACATTGCAACCAATGAGGGTTATGATATTATTATCTAATATCATAACCCTCTTCCTTATAAGAACATGAAACAGAGTCATGGAGAAATGCCTTTGATGAGAAATTAAAAATGTTTTAAAACAACGCCTAATTTATCTAGTGACAGCATAAGCAGTAATTCCTGGGTACGATTCCCAGGTAGGGTGGGTATATTTTCTGACACGACTTACATGGCACTAGGTCACGCAGAGAGAGTTTTTTTTATTGTAGAGATTGGCAAAAGAGCAGAAATGTCACCTGATGGTAAGTGGTCTCTACCGCTCATAGACACTCATGGCACAAAAATAATCATAGTTGCGTTGCCAACCTAAAGGGAATGGAAGGGATAGGAAAAGGGATTGGGAAAAGTAGGGGGGAATGGGGTCACCGGAAATCCTACTCACCGAATGAAACGCGACAGCGAGCTGCCACTTTACATCGGTTTTCTGTGAGACAGTGGTATCAAACCGGTCTACAGCGTGGCTCTACCACTAAAGTTTACATCAAACATGCAGTCTATAGCAAAAAAACCAAGCTGAATCTTTTCTGCAACACGCTTGAAGAAGTAGGATGCGTCGCACATTTAAGTGGCATAAGGCAGGTGGGACCTATTAGTTTAATTTTGGATCACGCATCAGATCCTTGAGGTTTTGAATTAGTGCCCGATATTGTGATAGAGTATAGACTATATCGACTTGTTGGAAGCGGCCTGCATCCAGCGACTTCCTGCGACCTTTATCAGGTCGTCGGTCCACCTTGTAGGTGGACGTCCTACGCTGCGCTTGCCGGTACGTGGTCTCCACTCGAGAACTTTTCTGCCCCATCGGCTATCGATCTGGAAATCTCTGGGGGAGGCCTAAGTTCAGCATTGGACGTCCTATGGCTGATGATGATGATGATGATGATGATAGACAATATACAAAAGGAATGGGATAAGCTCCAACGGATGCACGACGATGACGATTCCTCTGCTATGTCCATGGACAGTACAAATGTAAAACTTGTTTAGAACAATACCTAACAGAACTATTAATTATGATGATCTAAGATTATGTTAAGATCGCACTTAATTATTTTATAAATTTATCCCACTTTAATGTGGGGTCGACGCGACACACTTTTACAAACATATTGCAGAAAGGGTTTGCTTAATTTTCGACCGGCCTGCCCGACGTCAACCTCCGTCTGAGAGATAAATATAATATATTTAAAAAGTGATGATATATTTAAAGGGTTAACTATAGATTTATTTTACCTAAAACATTTGCGTTAATCATTTTTACTGCAACATTTAACATTATTGAAACAACAACTCGGAGGCTGAAATCTATAGAACGAACTTCGACTAAGTCTAAGTCAAAGAAATTAACTCAGTGAGGATTGGCAATTGTTAAATCGAACTTTGACTTAGTCTGAGTCATTTTTTAATAGAAAATCTTCCCTTAGTCTGTCTGTCAGTCTGGTTGTCATATAAAAAATGACTGTGACTAGGTCGAAGTTCGATTTAAAAATTTCAAATCCCTACTGAGTTCGTTTCTTTGACTCAGACTTAGTCGAAGTTCGCTCTATAGATCTCAGCCGGAGTTTATTACCTTGATTTCTCTAATTGCCACGCTCTTTAATATTCTTTAAAGCATATATACCTATTTTAAGATTTAAAAATGCTATGCGAAATGCCATTTGTGTGTTTTAATGTCATATTAATATTTCTGTGAGTTTATTTCTACCTACTCTATTATTTTCTTTCAACAAAAAGCAACAATTTCAAACAATACCAGGGTTTCAAAACACTTTTCCAAGTTTACAATATATTTACCTGGTGTTATCTTGTTTTACATAATATACCAACAGCATAGCAATAATTTATACACAAATCAGGCTCTTACTAATTGGGAACATTATTTTGACTATAATGTCCATCAATTTATTCTAAAATTTATGTCAGCATTTATAACCTATACACTTTTTTCTTCATGACTGTGTTTAATATTCGTTAACTGCCTAGCTATTATATTAATCGATTGACGTATATATCAAATCAAAAATATTGATAAATTATTTTACACCCTGGCTACAAATATGTTTTTAAAGTACCTACTTTAATTTTAAATACATACATATTTTATATCATATTATATAGACATTATGTCAAATGTAACACATATTGCTAATTTAATTTATGTATTACAAAATTCAATGTTTATCATATAAATAATTTTTACATTTTTATAACTAACTTTATATTATGATCACTGATTATAATAAAATTATGCAAATGGATGCAATCGGTGTTTTTAAGAAACGTAATAAAAATTTCATCTTGCCCACTAATCTTCGATACAAGATCGTAAAAACGATATGAAGTCGTAATAAAATAATATAACAATGATATTTATGTTGTTTAGGCTTTTAACTGCTGTTAAAAATCGTTAAATTATTATCGTATTAATCAGTGTTCCTTAATGACTTCATACGATAAAACTTAAAACCATCCAATGTGCAAACACTCGTGGTCACGGCAAATACTTCAAGAAGTGTAGTGAGTACGGATGCTAAGACTACTCGTATGTTTTGATGATTGTCCAAATATAGACAGACATAGGGTATTTAATTATTTTTAACCGACTTTACAAAAGTTTCGAAAAGTCTGTATTTTGTTACTTTGACTCATATGCGACCACTCTTGGAAGCTCTATCGAACACAAAAAGTATCTTGAAAATCGATCCACATTTGACAGAGATATTGCTTAACATACCTACATAATAATCACAAGTTTAAAAACTTAACGGACTGACATAAAATCCGATCGTGACCAAATTTATATGTGAACATCCTTGAAATAAGCTCTATGGAACACAAAAAGAATTTTGGCGGAGATATCAAGTGACATACATCAGACAGTCGCCTCCTTGGTCTAGTGGCAGCATGTATGGGCTGTGGCCCGGGAGGTCGTGGGTTCGATTCCCAGGTCGGGCAAAGCGAATTTTCTAATTTAATTTGCCCGGGACTGGACCCCTCAGAGGGGGTTGACGTCAGGCAGGCAGCCTGTCGTAAAAACATAGCCAAATCATTTCTGCAACATGCTTGAAAAAGTGTGTTGCACCGACCCCACATTAAAGTGAGATAAGGGCAGGTAGAAAGAAAATATCAAGTAACATACATAAATAATAAAAAAATACAGACGAATTGAGGACCTTCTCCTTTTTTTGCAGTCGGTCGAAAAGGATGATCTTCTCAATTCATCTGTATTTTTTATTCATTAAGTGATATCTTGAACAAATATAGTCAGATTATTTCATATTTTTTAGTTTAAGAGATCCCACATAATAGTCAAGACCTGATAAGTATGTAGCCGAAAAATTAAAATTCCAATAATGCAATAATACAGATTTCGTAATGAGTTTACTTTTCTAAACGTTACAATACCTGAATCGGAAGATAGGGTGCAAAGACAGAATGGGAAAATAATTTTCCCTTTTCAGTTGTTTAACTTAGGAAATAAATAGAAGAAAAACTTTGTAGGTAAAAGATATTGTTTCTTAATCAATATTTTTGAAGTACGCAATCGGTTAGTAATATTTTTCATGGTTATGCCTTGAATTTAAAAGCATCCAAGTAAACTACTGCCCACGGACAGTAAAGGGTTCCGCAGTAGGGACAATCGTTAATAAAATCTCATATTGTCAAATACTAGTCAACACATGTTGTTCAAGCGTTATTTTATATATAAACTGTTTATAAGTTACTTTTAAGTTGACTTCGGTAACTTATAAGTTAAAGAGGGACACAATTTTTATGGATTTAAAATCGAATCTTTTGCCTATTATTGACTCAATATAAAATGGGGAACTTGCACAAAAATTATAACGAGATAAATCAATAAACAATGTCACAAAATGTGCTATCATGAATTTGTAGTATAAAATAATTGATATTTTACAAAAAATCCTACATAAAAATTACGTATAATGGAACGTAATTGCAAAACCCAAGTGACGTCATTGCCTAAAGAATCATAGAGCGATGTTTCCAAGTTAGGGTATTTTTCCCAAATTTGCCGAAAATTGTTGTTATGTTTAGTATGGTGATAAGTGAATTCGATTTCGGAGGTCCTTCTCTTCCCTTTTCCTAATTTTTACTTCGTTTTTAAAGAAATAGCTTTAATATTTCTACACGGTGACGTCACGTCCATTTTAGCGCGGAGTTTCGTAAGTTATATTTTGACTTGCGATAATTAAATGATTTGTGCATATTTTAATGTTTTTGTTTCCGGTGTGTTTATTTGAAACCTAGTTCTTACCTAGTCCATAAACTATAAAAAACACATGCAAGTTATTATAAACATCGATAAATTCATATCTACAGATATCCACCCTATACATCTACTCGATTAAAGTTCTCCCAGTTACATGTATATGAGATAATACAAAAATAATTTCCTAATATACCTACCGTATAAATATCTTCTACGGATATGAAGTACCAATGGTTTCCAAAATTATAATGACACTGGCTTTGCCATTTGGCCACGGAACTCTAAAAACACATTAGTGCATGATAAAGGAATTATTTATCAATGACTTTGTGTCTGATTACGTAAACACAAATATTTACATTCTGCCTATTTCGTAACATGACTTGTAGAGAACGATTGCCTAAAATTGCTCGTTGCGTATTTAGTTGAAAGGACAAATTTATTATTCTTTATAACTGAATTACCTGACTGACTAGACTTTCCTCGGATGAATTGACGTTTGACGTTCGTAATGATGATTTTTTTTATAGCAGTAACTGGCAAACGAGTCGTCTCCTTGGTCTAGTGGCAGTATATATGTACTATGGACCGGGAGGTCCTAGGTTCGATTCCCAGGTCCGGCAAAGTAAATTTTCTAATTTAATTTGCCCGGAACTGGATCCCTCAGAGGGAGTTGACGTCAGGCAGGCGGTCGGTCGTAAAAACTAAGCCAAACCCGGTCTGCAACATGCTTGAAAAAGTGTGTCGCTCCGACACTCATTAAGGTGGGATAAGGGCAAATAGAAAGAAAGAATAACTGGCAAACGAGCAGGTGGGTCACCTGACGGTAAGCTATCTCGATCGCCTATAAACACCCTCGATACCAAGAGAAACATGCGTAAGTTGCCAATCTTAAAGAAAGGGATGGTGATTTGAAAGGTAATCAAATTGGGCAACCGGAAATCTCATTTACCGAACGAAAGACACCAGCAAACTGTTACTTTACGTCAGTTTCCTTTAGTAAAGCGTGCCTCTAAGATAGCAGTAAACCATGTAGAAATGCAGAAGATTAGTGACTAGTGTAGACTTTGTTTTATTTGTTTAGGAGCTCCGACAGCAGACAATTAAAGTAATCGGTCTGACTGATGGTAAGTGGTCACTGTCGCCCATATAGGACATGCCAGGGTAACAACACAATGGCAATTAAAAAGTTGAGGGGGCATCTGGAATTCCGGGATTCCCACTCACGATAAAAAATATATCAGCAAATTGTTGTTAACTTTACATCGGTTTGAAATGATGATAAGGTAAACTTTGTTATCCGAAGGAATAGGATAGATTCTATGGAATCATATATTAACGACCACCTTATTTTAATAGTATTTTACTTAGCATCGTGCGGTAGTACTACTTATATAATTGTATTATTTAGTTGTTTGAGTGGTAGAGTCACGCTGTAGACAGTTACATCTACAGCAGGAATGGGCCGGCTCGACCGGTTTAATACCACTGTCTCACAGAAAACCGACGTAAAGTGGCAGCTTGCTGTCGCGTTTCATTCGGTGAGTAAGATTTTCGGTGGCCCACTTCCCCCCTTCCTTTTGCAATCCCTTTTTCCCTCCCCTTTCATTTCCTCCTTTTAGGTTGGCAACGCACCCATGATTCCTTTTGTGTCTTGGGTGTCTATGGGCGGTGGAGATCACTTACCATCAGGTGACCCATCTGCTCATATGCCAGTCTCTGCTAATAAAAAAAAAATCAATCACAAGACAAAAATTGGTCTTCAAAAATGAACGACATAATATTGACAAAATATCGCACACTAGTGACAATACGGCCTACCTGTATATTATTAGTCAGTTTAGTATAAGGATCCTCATACGATGATAAAACGTGATCTACCCATTCCAACAGTAGCGTTCTCGGTACGTACTTTGTCCAGTACAAATACAGACAACTGGAGCTGTGTTTATTTATCGCAAGATATTTAGCATTTGCACAAAATATTTTAAGAGTACTCAAAACGTATTGATTTACAATGACGTCACGATTTAAATATGTCTCATCACAACTATTGATGTTCGTATACCGGAACGAATCAGACGATGATCATATAAGCTTGTAAGTCAATAAGTCATTAATAAAACCGTCGGGTTCGGCATATCATTGCAACTCCGAATATTTGCAGCGCCGAGAAAACAAATGAATTAATGTGAAGGTCAATGCTGATGCTCAAAGCTACTTTCATGATCATAAATTGTAAAGAACTAACGATGTGAATTTTGCATGTGGCTTAGCACAAAGAAATTTATATTTATAATTGTAAAAATATTTAAATATTACTTTTAGAGTAAATTAACATAGATACTTATAGCGGTTTAAACGTTATTGGATTAAATTTTAACCAGACGTCATGAGTCTGCAGCGAACTCTATACGATTTCGGTTGTCAAAATTGTTCCTATTAGGGCCTCAGGTTATAAGCCAAATATTAAGACAGTAAAAAAATTATACGCACGCAAAGCAAAAATTCACTAAAGTTAGTGTTTGATAATATTATATTTGTTTGATAAGGATTTTTTCCGTTTTTCAGATGACGCGGTTGAAATTACCCATCATAGGAAGCGTGATACTGTGCTACCTCCTCCAAGCACAAGGCGCCGACAAGTATACTGATGAAAATAGACCATATGAGTTCGGATTCACGATCGATGGACAGCAACATCGACATGAAGAAAAAGGTGAGCGTTCCTATCAAATATACACATAGACAACCTCCGTGACGCAGTGGGCGAGTAGCCGCCTGTGAAGCGGGAGGCCGCGGGTTCGATTCCCGCATTGAGACAAATGTTTGTGTGGCCCACAGATATTTCTTTCAAGTCTGAGTGTTGTGAGACCGAAAGTCTCTCATAGTCTCTGACACCCACGATACACGTTATACCTAGTATGGGGTGAGGACTAGGTGTGTGACTGTTGAGTGTATTTATTTATTTATACATGGTTCTATGAATAAGAATGCAGAAATGATAATACGATTCAACGGCCTTGACCCTACACAGTAACTTGGTGGCTTTTGGTGTGTTTAATAATTATTTTAATAGAAATTACCAATGTACGCAACAGCAAAAGCGGCTTGTTATAGACGGGACAACAGCGCGAAACTTGTGATCCAAAAGTTGTGGCCTCGTGGTCATAAGTCACTAAGTCGTATTTGAAACAAACGCGCGCAAGGTCCTGCCAGCGTAATAATGTTTAGAGTTTAGACAATAAAATTTACTTACTTTATTCTTGAACATTCAGTGAACATTCTAAGCATCCTCGCGTAGTAATAAGTGGTATATAAGTTTTTTTTTGTATGGAAACTTACTTGATAGCCGTTCTATACCTTGGTGTACACAAAACTATTATTGCTGCAATACGTTCAGAATGTAGGATACAATATACGAGTGAAATGCAATTGCAAATGAAATAGAAAATGTACTACATAAATGATTTACTTCACATCTAAACTTTACATACGTCACGATTTATAAACATGATAAACCTACCTAACCGCATCATAATAATACGCATTTTAAATCAATAGACAATAGTGATGTTAAAAAGTAACTAAACTGAAACTAAGTTAGGTGTTTAATTTAGTTTCAATTAAACCAAATTATGACTAAAAATCCCGTTTTGTATTCACCAACAGAAATGTATTTTAGGCCTAAATACTAAAAATGGTGAAGTCATATCGAACAAAGAAACGAATAAACTTTACTTATTGTAAATTAAGTATTAATGTATGTTAAGTTTTTTTCGTGACAACAGAATTGACACTTATATGAACTTGACATATAAATTATAACTAAATATATGAACAAAACGAGACGCGCATGTGGGGTCATGAGTCACGTGTCATTAATAAAATATGTAAAGTATCTATCATAAAATATATTATATAGAGAAATACCGATATCCCTATCTTTTCCCTCTCCTCAACAAACATGATCTTTTTTGTATGAATGTTATATATGAGTTTGTACTCTGTAGTGGCCTAAATGGTCGAGCCACGCCAGACATTTATATAAATAAATAAATAATACACCCAACAGTTACACACCTAGTCCTGACCCCACACTAGGTATAACCTGTATCGTGGGTGTCAGAGACTATGAGAGACTCGGTCTCATAACAATATCTGTAGAATCAATAGGCTGGCTCTATCGATTTGATATCATTGTCACACAACGACGTAAAGTTACGTTTCGTTCGGTGAGTGAGATTTCTGGTGGCCCAAATTTATCTTTCCCAATATCTAAAGGGTGACTCCTGACGCTTGGTTCTAACTTGAATTCGATTCGGTTTCATTTATTGACTTAAAAGTCCACCGATATTAAAAAATGCATTAATGTCACGTTAAAAATTACAAAATGACAAGTTTTCGGATATTATGCAACATTAGCGCACTTTAAAAGTCGATTTCGATGGAATTTTAAGTCAATAAATGAAACCAAATCGCAATCACAATCGAATCGAGCGTCAGGAGTCACCTCCCTATTCTATTCCTTTAGGGTTGGCAGAGCAAACATGTTTCTCATAGAGTTGTAACATTTTTTATCTACGATAGATTAAAATCTGATACATAGAATCCGTTATATCCAGATCAAACTAATTTAAATTCCATAAGATCCGCTATGGATTGATTGTTTGCGTTAGTTATTGTTAATGTATGTAACTGTAGATGCAATAATTCATTTTATGTACTAGTTTTCTCTCCAGTGTACTTGACAAAACCTCAGTTCTTAATTTTATAAATAATGGTTCTTACTCTATTACTTAATTTCGGTAACTAATGATTATGCAGCTCTCATGTATAACAGAACACACATAATATGACTTTTTATAAAGATAATAATATTATTCTGTTTATCGTTAACATTTCAAATACATGAAGTGGCAGCAAGTATGTGGGTGGTTTAAAATGTTCATCCATCAAAAGCTATGTTTACTTTTCTTTTTTCATGTCGACCTTTATCAGTAGTTGGAGTTATAGCTAAAATAATATTCGGCAGCGACAAGGTCAAGGAAATCTTCTCAAACACGTCTTTAGTAACTATACTCATAAGATAAAATAACTTAGAAATATGATTAACAAAGGCTTATTAAAATTTTAACAAACGCTTAGATTCCAAGTAGTTGCTGTAATTTTTTCGTTTAATTACCCAGACGGGGGTTGACGTCAGGCAGGCAGCCGGGCCAAATCCTTTCTCCAAAATTCTTGAAAAAGTTTGTTGCGCCGACCTCACATTAATTACCATTATGACCTATTTTTATGTATACCGTTTTATAGAACTTCCACTATGTATTTATTAATTTACTTTATACGATAAACTCAATTTCATTAAGGGCAATTTTTCAAAAGCCACATAACTCTTTGTTCTTTGGGATAAGTTTGGTGCTTTTATGGTTTCATGCATTAACAGGTAAAACTTTAAGTGATTCTCCAAATAAAAGTTATCTATTAAGAATTACAAAGATTACACCGTTAGTATTTCATAACCGTTGACACAGTACTAGACCGGTGTAGCTGTGTAAGCGGACTCGGTCGGGCTGCCAGCAGTAGGGCCAAAAAAAAAAAAAGGTTGACACAGTCTAGACTCTACAGTTTCTAACATTTATGCATAAAATAGTAAAACCTTCCGCAAACTGAGCTAGGGATAAAATCTATTGTTATTCGTAGTTTGTATATTTATGCTTGTATTCCTGAAAGGGTAGTCAGAGACCTAGAGTCACATCTCGCCGAGCTTATGTCGTTCGCTTTGAGTGATAAACCGAGAAGGCTCTCCGCTATCCAATAACCGGCCATATCATTTGTAGTTAGAAAATTTTGTGACTATTAAAGGCATAATATTTTCATTGAATATAAGCACAATGCGAATATTATCTTATCTTCCGTCATTTTGAATCGTTAAATTCCAAGACCTAATCTTTTGCCACTATATTTTAAGTAATGGCCAACTATTACTTTAAACTATCAATTAAGCCAATAAAGACTGGTTGAAATTATCATAATAAATTCATATAAAAGATAATATAAGCGTTTTGTTGACCACACAACAATAATTTGAAATTATATTCAGAAATAAATATTTTTATGCGTTTTTATTACAATCCTAATTAACAAGGACATTATTAATTGTTGTGTTCTTAAATATTTGTTTGGTTGATGCTTAAAGTTATAAATTATTTTAAATAACATTATGTATTCACTTATGCAGTTCTTTTATTCTAAAACAACGCCATTTTTTTCTAACATAATTATATTGATGAAATTATAAAAACAAAAATAAAAAAAATTATAGTCGCCTCCTTGGTCCAGTGGCAGTTGATAAAGTGTGTTACGCCGACCCCACATCAAGGTGGCATAAGGGCAGGTAGAAAGAAAGAAAATATCGACGAAATTATATTATGAACTATCGCCCCAAACGCTCGCGTCTCTAATGCCAACCTTTCTAAACTCTAAAAGGGTTGTTATCAGCCAAAATATCATGTAAATTATGCCCCTTAGTTATAAAAATATTTAAGCGCTGCTTATCTTTAACCATAGGTTGTCCCCTTTCATTTTTAAACAATGTAACGCAAGGAAAAAAGTGACAGGTTATTCTTAGCGAAAAGATAAGCAAAAATGTTTTATAAGTAAGGCCATAAATTACTATTAGGGCTAATTTTACAACGGCTAGCTAACAGGTCTAATTTTGTTGCCTTGACAAGTGCTTCATACATCAAAATTATTCCCCAAATAAAAGTTATCTGGATATTAAAACCGGCCCTTAATTTAGTTTAGATATAACTTTACCTGTAGATGATGAAACGGGTTGTTTGAAGACGGTATACCTCTAGTATAGGTCAATACCTAGAGAGACAATTCTCTCTCTATTCATTACGAGAACCCCATGTGATAAAGCCAAGCGCATACAAATTCAGCTTTTATAAATCGTAGGTAAACACTTTTTCATATTATATAAGCAATATACCAAATACCGTATTGGGTTATTTATTATATGCAATATGTTCAATAAAACAGTTCTTTAAATTTATGAATATCGTGACATCATCTAGCAAATTAAAGATGGGTGTCGTAATATTAGAGCCGCATTAAATACATATAATAACTAACATTATCACATTTACTCACGACTATATCTCCAATGGGATAGCGAAAATGCAATTTTTTTTCATCTGCCCTTACCCACAGTGAATCCTAACATCCATCCTTCTTCTTCTTCCTTTGGCGCTACAACCCAGTGTGGGCTTTGGCCTCCTCCACAATTTGTCTCCATCGATCTCTATTTAGGGCAGTTCGTTTCCAGTTGGTCTTTTTTCTTAGAGTAGCCAGGTCTTCTTCAATACAATCTTTCCAGCGCTTCTTGGGTCTACCACGAGGTCTTTTTTGCTGGCGTATCCAGTTTGTGATAACTTTAGTGGCTCTAGAGTCAGGCATTCTCTCGATATGTCCCGCCCAGCGTAGTCTTTGCGCCTTACAGAATCGAACAATGGTTTCGTTGTTTACCAGGTGATTCAGTTCATGGTTCATACGAATGCGGTACACCCCATCACTCTCTCTTATCGGCCCGAAAATTTTGCGTAAAATTTTTCGTTCAAAAATCGCGAGTTGGTTTTCTTCCTTTTGTGTTAGGGCCCAAGTTTCACATCCGTATGTTACGACAGGTCTTATTATCGTCTTATAGATTATCAGCTTTGTTGCTCTGGAAATCAGCTTTGAGGCCAGTAGTTTCTTGCAAGAGAAAAAGCACCTGCTACCAGCTAGGATTTTGAGACGAATTTCTTCTTCGATTCTGTTCTGAGCGGTGACCGTAGATCCGAGGTACTTGAACTCCCCAACAGCCTCAAACTCGTCTCCATCAAATTTGAGATTTTCCACACTTTGAGGGCGTCTAGAGCTGAGCATATACTTCGTCTTTGCTACGTTTATTTGCAGGCCAAAGTTTGCGGCATGTTCTACCAATGCTCGCAGATGTTGTGTGATCCCATATTGTGACCTACTCGTGATCACAATGTCATCGGCGTATGCAGCAATCTGGGTGCTGTTGAAGTCTAAAAGTCCCCGGATGTTTAATTCACGAATAATAGATTCAATCGTAAAATTGAATACCAATGCCGATAGTGCATCACCCTGTCGAACTCCTGTGGTGATTTCGAATGGCTCACTTAAACTGTTTTGTACGGCCACGACCGACTTTGATCCAGCCATTGTCATTTCTACCAGTCTGACCAACTTACTGGGGACTCCTAGTCGAACAAGACTATGAGCTGCAGCGCGTCTATTAACCCTGTCGAAAGCCTGTCTAAAGTCGATAAATAGATGATGCAATGTTATATCGTATTCATATGATTTTTCTAGGGTTTGTCTTAAGAAATGAATTTGGTCAGTTGTTGACCGGTTGGGTCGAAATCCACACTGGTATTCTCCTAATATTTCCTCAGCATACTTCATAAGACGAAAATAGAGTACAGTAGAAAGTACTTTGTAGCCTGTGCAGAGAGCTGTGATCCCTCTATAATTTTCACACTTAGTTTTAACACCCTTTTTGAATATAGGGTGTATGATTCCAACCGTCCATTCATACTGTCGATAAGATCGTGCATGGCATCCTCAAGAATTGGTCCGCCATATTTTAGGAGCTCAGACGTTATGTTGTCTTTGCCTGGGGCTTTGTTGTTCTTTAGGGCCCAAATAGCTCTTTTAACTTCCTGTGGAGTAGGCGGCTCAATTTGTTGTTCTACATATTGATAATTTGAGGTAATGGGTTCATAATCACAGAGACCATCCGGTTCGCTTAGATTTAGTAGTTCTGTGAAATATTCCCTCCATCGTGCTAAAATCTTTCTTTCCTCAGTGAGTATGTTGCCGTCCTTGTCCTGGCAGGCGGTGGATCTCGGCTGAAATTCTCGTCGTTGCATGTTGACACTGGCGAAGAATTTGCGTGTACTATGCATTCGAAGATGTTCTAGATCTAGTACTTTTCTTTCTAATGTCATCTTCTTCTTTCTCCTACATACTTTTTTCGCTTGAAGCTTGCAATGCCGGTGTATGGTATTATTTTCTTCAGTCTCTGCCTGCATTAATATCATTTTTGCTTCGTTTCTTCTCTCTAGACTCTTTCTACATTCTTCATCAAACCAATCTTGTTTTCTAATTCTTTTCTTCACTCCTATTTGCTTTTTGGCAGCTTTGGAAATACCATCTCTGATGACTTCCCATTTCATATTTTCTGTCATAGTGGGTGTTGTTATTGACGCATTTAGAGCTGAGGCTACCTCGTCTTGGTACTTTAGTCTTATATCATTATTAAGTAGTGCCTCGTTGTTCCATTTGTGTCTTTTCTCACCGTGGCATTGTTGTATAGAAGAGGTCTTAAATCTGAACTTGGCACTTACCAGCACGTGATCTGACTCGCAATTCGCACCTCTAAATGATCGCACATCTTCGATGCTAGATCTTCGCCGATTACACACAAGGACATGATCAACTTGATTATATCTGTTTGTACCAGGTATTTTCCAGGTTCCTTTGTGTATTAGCTTGTGCTCAAATTGAGTGCTACTGATGAACAGGTCGTTCCCTGCAGCGAAGTAACATAATCTTTCCCCATTGTCATTTGTGAAAGAATGAAGCGTCTGTTTCCCTGCAACACTCTGGAAGGATTTCTCTTTGCCAATTTGTGCGTTGAGGTCTCCTAACACTATCACCGCGTCATATCTGGGCACCGTATCATAAACTTCCTGAAGAGAGTTGTAGAATTGTTCTTTGCTCTGCTCGCCGGCAACCTCGGTTGGTGCATATACGCATATGAAAGTGACGTTATACATCCCACCCTTAAGTCTTAGTTTACAGATCCTGTCGCTAATGGGCTCAAAACCCAATACTGCCTTCTTTACCCTTTTACTAATGAAAAATCCAGTACCATACATGCCTGTATGCTTCTCAGGTCCACTCCAATAAAATGAGTAATTATCTTTCTCAATGCGCCCTGATCCTTGCCATCTTACTTCTTGGACAGCTGTTACGTCCAATCCATATTTCTCTACTTCTCCGGCTATCTCTTCCATCCTGCCCGCTTGTAGCGTTGTTTGTATGTTCCAAGTTCCGAATCGTATATTCCGTTTTCGTTGCCTAGGTCGTCTTTTAAAGATCCGATCGTTTTTCTCATTGTGGGACTTCTCAACTTAGGTCTTTTTACCGTGCAGGGTAGTTAGCCCTGCGACGAACCCTCCTCCTTTACCCGGGCTTGGGACCGGCAGTGAGCTAGGATTACCTAGCCCCCAGGCGGAGTTCCTAACATCCATCCATCGCATCCTTATCAAAGTCGGGTCATATTAATGCAACACTCGTTTTAAAGCAAGTTTCCGTAAGGGATTCAACGTAGTTTTAAGGACGGATGCCTGCCTGACGTCATCCCCCTCTGGAAGATCCAGTTCCGGGAAAATTGTGTTAGAAAACCTTTTGACCGACCTGGGATTCGAACCCACGTACTCCAGTCGACAGCCCATATACGCTGGCACGAGACCAAGACGGGCAACATAAACTGCAGTTAGTGTTTTCATGGTTAACCAAGGTTCATTCGCGTCCAATGACAAGTAGCAAGCCTATCGATTGATCGAATTATGTGGTCTATAAATAAATAAAATACATACATTAATACACCCAACAGTCACACACCTAGTCCTGACCCCACACTAGGTATAACCTGTATCGTGGGTGTCAAAAACTATGGTAAACTTTCGGTCTCACAACACCCAGACTTGAAACAAATATCTGTGGGCCACTCAAACATCTGTCTCAATGCGGGAATCGAACCCGCAGCTTCTCGCTTCACAGCCGGCTCGCCCTCTGCGCCACGGAGGCTGTCACCATGTCAAGTCAAGTCAAATGTACTACTGATACCTTACTTTTAATTATACGTTATCTAAGGTTATTCCCTATCACATCTGGGACGGAACTAAGCTCGGCGAAATGTGGGGGTTCTAGTTCGCTAGTGCACCTCTGCCTACCCCTTCGGGGATACAGGCGTGAGCTTATGTTATGTTGATTATAGGTTTTGTACAAGGTCGGAATATTGGCAATAAAATTCATTATTTGACAAAAGCTTTGTCCACTGCCACGTGAATGGAATAATGATAACACGTTTCGTTGAACATTTCGCGTTTCATTTTGTTTGGTTTATGCTAATTAAGTACATATATTATGTACAATCTTAGGAATTATAAAAGTTCACAATATCTTCCTTGTATGAGATGGGTCAAGGTTTCCTATGTCCCTGAGTATCTAATAGTATTATTGATTTATACATAGTATATAACTATGTGTTAAAATTCATCTATGGCATGATTGATCAACCAATATCTAAATTCAATAAAACATTAACATACTATTTTTACGGTGGTTTTGACTGCGTAGTGGTATTGCGTGCGCGGTACGACTATTGTCCTGAGGCGGCGGTCTCGATCCCCGGGTCGGTAAAAGTGATATTGGGTTTTTCAGTATCAGCCCGGAGACTGGAATTTGTGCTCAATATGTTCGCCCCCTATCACATCTGGGACGGAACTAAGTTCGACTAAATGTGGATGTTCTAGTTTACTAGTGCGCCTCTGCCCACAATTATTTATTAATTTAAAAATTAAAATTGTAGTATGATTATTTTTCAATGTTTTGAGTTGACTCAATTTTTAATATTACACGTTTTACGTTTCAGATTCGAAAGGAATCATTAAGGGTGAATATGGCTTCATAACAGCTGATGATGTCTACCATGTGACGGTATACGCTACAGACGAACAAGGGCGATTCAAAATTCTCTCTATGAAGAATATTCGCTACCGGGATTACATAGGACGTAAGTATTTACATCTAACTAAATTCTTTCTTTCTACCTGTCCTTATCCCACCTTAAAGTGGGGTCGGCGCAACACACTTTTTCAAGATAGATAGTTAGATAGTAACTCTTTATTGTCGACACACACAGAAAACAGGTAACACTAAACAACAAACAACAACAAAAAAAAAATGTGTCACAAGTGGCGCCCTTATTGCTAAAAGCAATATCTTCCAGGCAACCACTGGATGGAGAGGAATAGTAAGAAGATAACAAGCATGTTGCAAAGAAGATTTAGCTTAGTTTTTACGCCGCCTGCCTAACGTCAAACCCCTATGAGCGATCCAGTCTCGGGCAAATTAAATTAGAAAATTTACTTTGTCCGACCTGGGAATCGAACCCAGGACCTTCCGGTCCACAGCCCATACATGCTGCCACTATACCAAGCAAGCGACTTCCATCTAACTAAATATATTATTATAATCACAAGTTTAAAAACTTAACTGACCGACTTCCAATTTACCGATCGTGACCAAATTTATACCACCCTTGAAATAAGTTCTATCGAACAGAAAAAGAATTTTAAATAAAGAAAATCGGTCCACATTTGGCAGAGATATCGAGTAACATACATTAAAAAATTAAGACGAATTGAGGACCTTCTCCTTATGTGGAAGTCGGTCGAAAACCGATTCACCTCCCAACAACACGCCACAGTCGGACAAAGTGCTTTGTCTCCTAGCAAGAGTCGATCTGATTAAGTGAAAAGAAGGGATTTAAATATAGAGCAAAAATTTGATATTGTTGCTATTATTTAATGTAAGACCTAATTTTTAAACCAAACTTTATTAATTATGTAATTTTTAATTTTAGATTCAGTTATTGTATAATATGAAAAATCCTACATAAAGACTAATGCCTGTGCTATTGTTTATTAAATAATTTATTATATTTTCTTCATCAGATCTTGATCAAATTTAAATGAGTTCATCTCAAAACAAAGAGATTAGATAGTACTATACTACTGTTTAATGTCTCAGTCTCAAAAGATCCACTTTCAATAAACAAATAACTGTTGTTTCCAGGAACACCCAGCAATGCAAGACAGGGGAAAGGTCTCGCATCGCCCACGCTACAGCCAGTAATAACAAGTCAACAACCATCTCCTACTTCAGCTGGTATTGTTGCTGGTACACCAAAACCTGCACAGGAATTAGAAACAATATCTATTGAACCACCAGTAAACTCGTGTTCACACTGCAGTCTTCCCACAACTTCAACCGCAGCTCCAGTAGTTAGCATACCAGTAATAAATAATTTGAATGGAGCAAGTGGATCACCTAAAAGTCCAGATGTTGCTAGTCCAAATACAGGCAGCACCCAATTTTCAACACCTTACGCCTATTCTCAAGGACAATACAACAGAAATCGGGCAAATGGTTTTAATCAAAACCAAGGCAGTTTTACCCCAAATCAAGGTTTTCAACAACGACCTCCAGCATCAGGACAACAGAATAACAATGCAGCTCAAAGTGTTCCACAACAACCTAATGAGTCAGAAAAACCATTTGGTTTTAACGGGGAGTCAAACTTGGATCAAAAGCCAAATGTACCAAGCCAACAAATAGCGCCTAGTGGACAACAATTCACACCTGGTGTTCAACAATCAACCCTTGGTGGGCCACAAATCTTTACTGGTGGCTCACAAGTGACGTCTAATGGACAACCTGGTGGACTAAAATCGATATCACGTGGAGAACAATTTACACCTGGTAGATCACAAGCTGAACAACAAATTACACCTAGTGGACAATTCACACCGAATGAACAACAAATCATACCTGCTGGGCCCCAAATCGCACTTGGTGAACCACAAATCGCCGTAAGTAGACAACAAATTACTGGTGGACAACAATTCGCACCTAGCGGACAACAATTCCCGCCTAGCGGGCAACCAATTACATCTGGTGGACAACAAACCGCACCTGTTGGTCTACAGCCTTATAACTCTGAAAAGACCCGATCAGGTAAACAATACACAGGACCGCCAATATTATCTACACCACAATATTCTGAAGTAGGAGGTTCAGGTTCACCAGAAAGTAGTTTTAAACCTCAGAAACCTACATTAGCGTACGCTCAAATGCAAATAGTTGACAAAAACACAGACATACATGCAAAACAACCAGGTGAAAAAGATGGATTGCCACCAGGCGTAAAAGAAGATGATGTGTTGAATCTTCTGTATACTTTCAACTATACTTTAGGCTTCCAGGCTCATTTCGAAGAAGGTTATACGAATGGTGTTAAACGGGGTTATTATTATACTACTGGTCGCAACGGACTAAGAACAAGAATTGATTATGTAGCTGATGAGAATGGTTTTAGGCCTACACTATCTCAAGAAGTATTTGATTTATTATCAGATGATGTTCCTAAGGCGGACACAGAGAGAGAAGAAAAATATGGTCTAAAAGGTTACGAATTCAAATGGCTCTACTTCCCTCCTGACACAACTAGTCAGTAGAAGGATTTAGTTGTAGAGGTATAGTGATAAGAAAATTAGTATAATTTATAAGCTTTATAATTTAACTATACAAAAAATACATGAAAGGAAATATATTATTATATTGAGAATATTATTTTTTTATTTATTTCCAGAGTGAGTTTGCTCTATAATTAGTAATTTTACTATGCTTCCATGTTATTCCTATTATAAACCGACTTCTAAAAAAAGGAGGAGATTCGTCGGAATCTTTTTTTGATCTATGTTTTCCGATTACACGAAGATGCCTGGGCCGATTCGAGAATTTTTTTTATGTTTTAAATGGTATACTTCCCAGGTGGTCCCATTGGCACTAAGTCAGGATCTGATGATAGGATCCCTGAAAAATCGAGGGCAACCCTCAATTTTTTTAGCAACCCATAGTGTATTTTATATATTTTCTAAAACTATTCAGGTATTTGCGTCTAGTACTCATAATTGGTATTGGTATTGGTTGTGGGCTCCTTTTTCCGCACTTAGTTCGTTTAAGAATCGAACCATTGTGCGTGTCTTTAATGCCAGCTAGAGATCTAGCCAGCCTAGCTCCGACCAGAAGCGCAGGATCCTCCTGGTGTCTCCACAGGCTTCTCGGAGCGACCTCGGTGTATTGAGGATTTCAGCCCGTTGTGTAGCTACACCTTCGCATTCCAGGATGACGTGGGAAGCTGTTTCATCGGCTAACAGGCATCCCCTACATAGGGGGCTGTCAGTCATACCTAGGACATATAGATGTTTGTTAAGTGGGCAATGTCCAGTAATCATCCCTACGACTATACGTAGGGACGGCCTGTCTAAAGACAACAGGCGTTTAGTTATGCGTTTATCCGGGTGTGGCACCGTTTCCCGGGATTGTCTGCATGTACTGATATTTGCCCATTGATCAGCATGTTGTTTTAATGTTCTCTGACGAAGCCATGACCTTAACTGGTTAAATGGTAGCGGTATTATTGGACCAGGACCGATCACCGGCTGATCCGAACCTCTTTTAGCCAGCTCGTCTGCTGCGTCGTTTCCTAGAGAGCCACTGTGCCCCTTTATCCATTGTAGAGTGACTAGGTTTTTCTTACCTATCTCCTCCAATGCTTGGTGGCATTCTAGTATGAGCCCGGACTGAATTATTTTGCTGTCGAGGGCTCGTAATACTGCAGCGCTGTCGGATACTATGCGTATTTTTTGGCCTTCAATGCCCCGCTTGTCCACTGCCTTGGCAGCCTGTGTGATGGCGAAGCATTCACATTGGTAAATAGAACTATGTTCGCCTAAGGCTGTTGATATGTTAATGTTTATTTCAGGTGAATACACTCCTGCTCCCGATCCTGTCCTGGTCTTCGACCCATCGGTATATATACGCAGTTCGTGTATTCCAGACCAGTCGTTTTGTTCTTCAACAAACTGGACAGTGTAGCTTTTGTTAAAGAAGTGTTGTTTGGGTACCTTATCATTGGGAGCGGCTATCAACGGCTGGTAAGTGATAGCTTCCTCAAGGATTTCGGCATGCGCCCCGTTGGTAAAACCCCAGAGCTTCAGTGATTTTAGTCTTATGGCTGCTGAGGCTGCCTCCTGTTGAACAAACAAGTCCAAGGGCGGCAGCCCCAACAGTACCTCTAGTGCTGCTGTGGGTGTAGTTTTCATGCAACCTGTTATGGCTGTACATGCTAGCCTTTGGAATAGTTGCAGTTTATTTTTGGCTGTGATCAGCTTAGTTCTGGGCCACCAAACCACAGCACCGTAGGTGATGATTGGCCGTATTACCACAGTGTATAGCCACGTGACGATTTTGGGGTGTAACCCCCAGGTACGGCCTAGAAGCCTCTTACACTGCCAGAATATGGTGCAGGCCTTCTCCAGTTTGTTGTCTAGGTGTTTGTTCCATAGCAGTTTATCATCCAGAACAACACCTAAATACTTGACCTCTTTAGTAAGAGTCAGTGTTGTGCCTTGGAGTTTTGGTAAGCAAAGGTTATATAAAATTCGCTTCTTTGTGAACAATACTAGTTCCGTTTTTGATGGATTTACTGACAGTCCCTGTTCAGAACACCATCGTTCGACGATTTTGAGTGCCCCCTGCATGAGGTCGCATAAGACCGTCTCAAACTTTCCTCTTACGAGGATTGCTACATCGTCTGCATAGCCGACAGTGTAGAAGCCCGCCTCGTTTAGTGACCTGATTAGGTCATCCACTACAAGGTTCCACAGGAGTGGCGAAATAACCCCTCCCTGTGGGCAGTCTCTTGACACGATAGCTCGTGTAGTGCCATTCACTGTTACCTGCACTGCTCTTTGCCTCAGCATGCTGTCGATCCACTCAGTTATGGAGCGATCAGCTCCGTGGCTGAGCAGTGCGTGGCTTATGCTGTTAAATTGCGTCTTGTCAAAGGCCCCCTCGACGTCGATGAAGGCTACAAGCGCTGATGATTGTGTTGATAGTGCACATTCAATTGGTGAAATGACACTGTGGAGCGCTGATTCCGTTGATTTGCCTAAAGAGTAGGCGTGCTGTTGGTGGTGAAGAGGATGGTGCGCCAAAGCCTCATCTCTGAGATCTCGGTCACAGAGTCTCTCCATGGTTTTTAGAAGAAAGGAGGTGAGACTTATGGGTCTATATGATTTAGGCTGCGTGTAATCACTCTTACCTGGTTTGGGTATAAATACCACTTTAACTTCTCTCCATTTTAAGGGAACATAGCGGTGCTCTAGGCATGCCTGATAAATCCTTACCAGGTGAGGGGCAATCGTCTTCTGACACCACTGGAGGAGTCCTGGAAAGATGCCATCCAAGCCGGCCGCTTTGAATGTAGAGAAGCTGTTGATTGCCCATAGGACCTTTTCATGTGTGACTATTCTATGGGCAGTATTGGCGGCTTCAGCGGTAGGCTGGTCAAAGCTTTGCTGATCCACCTCTTCCCACATGGTGCTTTCCGTAATCGAGCATCCTGGGAAGTGTGTATTCAATAGCAGCTCGCAAGTTTCGGCGTCGGTTGTTGTGTAGCTGTTATCAAGTTTTTTCAAGGAGCCTAGGTTTCGGTCAGGTTCTTTGGATAGAATCTTCCTTACCCTGGCTGCCTGAGTATTTGTTTCAATGTTGGTACAGAAGGTTCTCCAGCATTCACGTTTCCGTACTTGGATGCGTTTCTTATATAGCGCTTGGGTAAGCTTATACGCATCCCAGTCTGTTTCCTTCCGTGTGTTCTTCGCTCTGTTAAACAGTTTGCGTAATTTACGTCGCAATTTCTCGAGTTCAGGTCCCCACCAACCTTTACGATTGTTAGCCCCCGTCGAGTGCGTTGTTAGAGGACAGGTTTTATTGAATGTTTCAATTAACGTGTCCGTCAGTTTATTCACGTGTCTCTCAATGTCGGCCGAGCCTTCGTATCCTGTGGGGATTGTTATAAGAACTGGGCTCGCCGACACAAGCCTCTCAAACCTTGTGCGATCTGTCCGTCTGGGGTTACGCCAAGGTTCTGGCTTCTTGCAGTCCACGTTCAGTTTGTATCTCACCCATCTATGGTCGGAGTTCGACAGGTCATTCGACACATGCCACTCAGAAATTTTTTCCGATACCCCTTCCGTAGCGAGTGTGATGTCTATTATGGTTTGGTATCTGGAGGTGACAAAGGTAGGTTCTGACCCCCTGTTTATAAGCCTGAGATTTGTGGAAAATAAAAAGTTTACAAATTCCTCACCTCGTCTGTTGGGAGCGTCGCTGCCCCATAATGTATGGTGCGCGTTCGCATCCGCCGAGATGATCAGCTCAAGCTTCTCGTTTTCGCAGTGCCTAATGAGGTTTGTCAGCTCGACCGTCGGTATGTCCGCATCGCCCGGCAGATAGGCAGATGCTATTATGACTTCTGGGATGCTAGGACAATTGTTCTGGAGTCTGACCACAGTAAGATCTCTGGTACAGAACTCGTTCATTAAGACTGCGTTAGTTGGTCTCGGTACGTAGATGCACGTGCGTAGATTAGTAACGGTAGTATTAAGTAGTAACTTACCTCCTATGTTGCTTAGACCGCAGATTCTGCCATTCCTTATCCACGGCTCCTGGATAAGGGCGATGGTCTTGTTATTTACCTCCAGCATTCTCCGCAGGGTAGCCGCCGCGGCTTGCTTATGCTGGAGGTTGGTTTGGACGATGTTAGTGAGGCGAGGAGGAGCGAAGGGAACTGCTCAATTCCTCGACCGTCTCCAACGGGATGTCCTGGTCCATCAGTTGCGCGACATTCCCATCTAGGTCACCGTAGCCGGCATCCTTGATGGGGGTAGTCAGCGAGCAAGCTGACGTCCTTTCTTTCCTCTGCCTTTCGGCGGAGGAATGTCGGGAGACCATTGGTTCACCAGCCTCATTCTGCCTTTCGGCGGAGTTTGGCTGGCTAGCCGCGGACGTAGAGGCGCCGGCCACCAGTTCTGGTCCAGCGCTCTCCCTCTGCCTTTCGGCGGAGGGGTCGCTAACGAATCTGGGTGCCGTCGCAGTCACAGCAGGGTCAGGCGGCATACGCAGCCCGCCGGTGCTGCCGAAGGAGCGGATATAGGCGTAGTCCAGCTTATAGCAGAGCTTACGCCCCCTCTGTTTACGTTTTACTACCTGCCAAATCTGCTCGCCAGCCTCCGAAGTGACGGGAGCAGTGGAGGTTGTTGGATTAAGGAAGGGCATTTCCGAAGAAACGGCAGCCTGCCTCGTTTGGTGGGGCGCTTCCTTGGAAGCAGCAATGCGTTTATCATTTGAACAGGGCGCTTCCTTAGAAGCAGCGACCTGGTTTTTGGGTTTACTCTTATTATCCATGTTTTTTTTTTTAAAAGAGTTATTCATTCCCCACGGCGTCCCACCCTCCTGGGAGCCCGCAGATGGGTATGCTCATTCAAGCACCAGGACCTACCATGGGGAGTATAGGATCCAGAGTCCGTGATGCAGCGAGTCCGCACGGTGCGAGGAGAACTACGGTTGTCAGGCCGAGGTTTTAGCCTGTACTCACCATAGACTCCGCACTCCGCCGACTGCGCACCCCATGACCCCGCAACCCTCGCCAGCTACCCTTAAGGGGTGCCCCTGCCGGTTACCTCAGACTGGCTAATTCCCGAGGCTGTCGTTTAGGTGGAATGCCGGACCAAAGAGGATGTGTTGTCTCCACAGGTGACAACAACCCGACCTGTAGGGGACTCAAGCCTCCAGGATTCCATTATCCCTCCCTACGACGCTCAACTACGCACGGCACAAGACGTAGGTGGGCTCATCCCTCTCCATGACAGAAAGGTCGGTCTGACGCGCCCACGGGTCATGAGCTACCAGTCCTTTTTGCTGCATAGCCGCAAGGTCGCTGGTGTAGCCTCTTCGGAAGAAACTCCGGTGGTTGGAAGGTTCTTAGCCAACAACGAGTAAGACCCATTAAGGAGTTACACGCTGTCGCCCAGGTATACCGACGGTTAGGGATCCGCATTCCATTAGGACTTGTCCACGTGGACTGCCCATCCCGCCGCACACGAGGAGGTGACCTTGCTTGATACCCTAGTACTCATAATATCATGTTGCCGAGCTGAGGATTAAAAATATAACTCCTTAACTAATAGAAGTTGGCAAATAATTCTTTGAATATTACAGGCTCGTATATACCGCTAATTATGTTCCTTTGAGCTATTCAGATAAGCTGATGATGGAAGATAGAACTCTTTGTTAGTTAGGAGTTAGGGAATAATTCTTAAAGTACCGAACAGACAACTATTTTGGTGATTGCATCGGGAGTATCAATTTAATGCTACTAAACACAAATGAGTACTAAAAATAGATAAACAATAATTAAAGTTTAACAGAAACTGAAAACCGACGTCAAAAATGAACACCTAAAATTAAAAATTAATATTAAAAATAATTTCTTAATCTCTTTTCATTTAATCTGCTTCAGCCTCAGCACCACCACCACACCAATTTACGTCGGTTTTCTATGAGACAGTGGTATCTAACCGGTTCAGCCGGCCCAATCGGGCTATAGACGTATCTGTCTACAACGTGGTTCTACCACTGTCATTTTTAATTTTAAGTGTTCATTTTTGAAGACGGTTTTCAGTTTTTTATATACTTAGAAACGTGTAAGTGGCAAAGACACGCTGTAAGCACTTTTGAATACAGCATAATTGGGGCGACTTGACTGAGTACCACTGTCTTAAAGTCTGTCTTAAGTAGTAGTACTGTCTTACCACTTTCTTAAGTAAACTTGGACTTCGTACTCAGACATCTATGAATTCCTATGTAATCCATGCATCCGCACGACTCGGAGCGTGAACTTTTGAACTTTCGAACTTTCATGAAATCTATATGTACTGGCTTTAGTATTATGTCTTAAATTATGAAAAAGGAGAAGTATTTATGTAGTATTTTAAAAAGTTAAATTAAATAGCGAAATCGTTGCTTCAAAATATGTAAACTCCGAAAAGCGCCATCTGTTTTATTGGTTAGAAACTAATACGTTTGCCGTGTGACAAAGCTGCGCACTGTACTTAACATAGTGGTTATATTATCTTTATTTTAAAAAGCTACTGTGGTTCAGTTTAAATAGCAAACAGTGTTAACAAGATGGCGCTCTACACAATATTAATAGTTTATAGGTGATGCTATCATTCATTACCTTTTGTTGATTTATTTTATATTTAGTTGAAATAATAATAAATGCTATCACAGAGAAACATGCTAGATCATACAATAAGCATAGAACAGACTATCAAATTGTGGTAGAATCATATTGATATAACAAAAATCATGTCGATTGATATTTATTTAAAGGGTTTTTCATGTTTATAAAACAATCTGGGTCAACCCTGCAATGCACTACTCTTAATCCACACAGCTTACCGCCGAATGTTCATACACTTAAGGTCGCCTTATGCCGTTTAAGGCCGCTTTATCTGTGAAAATTGTATGGCGAAAATCAATTGAAGAAGCCCTTAAAGTTGAGCAGCGTTTGACCATTCGGGCGTTAATTACTTATTGTAATTAAAGAAAGCAATGCTAATAAAATAACACAAATATCCACAGCCGCCAACGGTTGCTACCACGAGTACATTGAAAAGAGTTCAACGAGCGTCTTACTTATGTACTTAGAATTGACATATTCTTCGATATATCGAAGAGTGTAATAATTACTCTCCAATTCAGTAATAGAGTTTATTCGATAGAATATTAATAAAATCAAATAGATGGGCCACCGTGGATTTTATACGTATTTATACACAGAAGATGTCAAGTAATATATTTTTATAATTAAAAGTAGTCCTTCTTTCCTTGAACACATTGAATGTGTAATCATTATAACAAACTTTTTAAAGTATTTTGCCCAAAGTATACAGCTTTCTGGTGGAGAAAGTCTCGGGTATGCAGGTTTCCTTACGATGTTTTCTGTCACCGTTAAAGCAAGCGCTAATTCACAAGGAAAACACACTTAACATAGAAAAGTCAGAGGTGTATACTCAATTTTGGGGTTGGTCTCGACCCTCCAACACTGGTGAAGTCTGGTGAAGTCTACCAACCCGCATTAGTCCAGCGTGGTAGAATAAGGCCTAACCCCTCTCATTAGTAGAGGAGGCCCGTGCCCAGCAATGGAACAGTAATATTACAGGGCTAATATTATTTTTATATATATAGCTTATTTTTTACGACCAGCCACTTGCCAGGTCCAGTCTCTGAGAAATCCAATGCCGGGCAAATCGTATCCGAAAAACACGCATTGCACAACTTCGGATTCGAACCCAAGATCCTTGCGTTCACAACCCATAATATTCGCTGCCACTTATCTAGTGGGGTGATATGTTATGAAACTTTATTATAAAAATATTCCATTGCGCTGGTTTAACGCGGCGTGGCAAGTTTCTTTACTTACGAACAGACGAACCTCCTAGTGGTAAGTGGTTACCTGTGGTGGTTACGATCGCGTCGCCCATAGACATAGACCATGTGCCTTGCCAGGTTCACAACAAAGCTAAGTCTAGATACCGAGGGCCGTTAAATGAAAAGAAAAGGATTAATGATTGTGATAGGTCCAAATACTTCACCAGAATATTTATACTGAACTTTGAATTATACGTTATGCTTCATAATATAATATTTTATCATAGAAGGGAGCAGTCATTAATTGTTCACTCTAAAAAATATTGAATCATTGTATAAAATACTGCCGATCAAATCACCTTTCAAACAAAAAATCAAAAACGGTTCGTCCGTTTATGAGGTACGATACCTAAGTCAGACACACAGATGTACACGTTAAACTAATAACACCCCTCTATTTAATCGGTGGTTAACAATTGGGAGGGGTAGGAAACACAAATCCATACTTTTCAGTTAACTCCGTAACAGTACCGAGTACAAATGGTACTTGTTACAGCGGCAATAAGGAAAAATTGCATAAGATCGACAATCATGAATGAAGTTCAGCAATTACCGGTATATACTATGCTGCGTGCTTTTGGCGGGAAACTGCGAGTAGTCGTACCAACGCCGGCGCGTGCGCTACACGCGCTCGTTCACATTGTAAAATTAATGCGATCGCGAACACGAAGTTGTCCTCTCGTCTCTTTTACATAGTCTATGGAAGTATTGAGGACGCTCCTCATTTCCCATTGTACTGATTCTCTTTAAACTTGTGTGAATATGCATTGTTAAAATATAAAAGGAGTGTTAGTTCTACTTTCTCTT
Organism: Clanis bilineata; assembly: GCA_036417725.1. Lineage (NCBI taxonomy): Eukaryota > Metazoa > Arthropoda > Insecta > Lepidoptera > Sphingidae > Clanis > Clanis bilineata. The sequence goes on from CM071158.1 coordinate 9,905,830, forward strand.
ACTTTAGACAACAGCCCTTGTGGTAGTTAATATTGGAAGTTAATATTTGATGTCTTATCGATATAGGAAAGAATAATATTCGAAGTAAGTTTATACAAAAAACTTATACTCTTAAAAATACTAATTTTACTTTGGTACGCTAATGAATGGTAATTATAATAACAGTAATAAGAATAATAATAGCATTTAACATACTAAAAAACTATGATATAAGATTTATTACCTACAAATCCGGCTTTAATTAACGCTTAATAAAAATATACGATGTATGTAAGAACCTTGCCTAGGGGCAAGGTAGGCTGTTATTGAACATGTGCATACTTAATAATTATAATCACAAGTAACAATTAACTTTAATCATCCAGGTCAGTGAGACAAACTCTTTTGAGTTCCCAGTACATAAAAACTTTTGCCTAACCCAAAATATATTAATCATTTTAAAAGAATCGTTTCTATTACATAATTAGATGCATTTATCAAAAGTTGAAACATTCTCATTCATAACCACTGACATTACGTTGTATCATCTGCCACTACCATCTACGAATCTGCTTCTATACATAACATAATAAAAATTCAAATATTTTTTGTCTGTTCAATTTGTCTATGATTATCGCATGTTTGTCTGTACATTTGTCTATGTTTATCTCCACAATAGGCTGACGTATGGATTTGGTTTTGGGCTCTGTTCTGTATTGAGAAGACTATTGTAGGAATCGCAGAACGTGAACGCATTAATCTTGTTTCAAAAACTGGATTTTAGTATGTAACAACTAGCTTTAAGTCGAGATTTACGCTTGAATATTGTTCTCTAATGTACCTAAAAAGGCTAATTTTTTTCTTTATAAGTTGGGTAATAAATTAGTCAATTTTCCCACTTATTATTATCCTCCACCTTCACGTATATCCTTCCTAAGTGCTTTAAATGTAATGCAAAATTAGAATACTTCGAAGTTAACTAAGGCTGAGATCTATAGAGCGAACTTCAACTAAGTCTAAGTCAAAGTCACAAACTCAGTGGGGATTTGGAGTTGTTAAATCGAACTTTGACTTGGTCCGGGTCATTTTTACAAGAAAAACAGACTGACAGACAGACTAAGCAAAGATTTTCTTGTAAAAAATGACTCGGACTTAGTAAAAATCCTCACTGAGTTCGTTACTTTGACTTAGACTTAGTCGAAGTTCGCTCTATAGATCTCAGCCTAAATGTATAAGGGCGACTTGCAGCGCTATTACTAATCTAGAGTTAATACTAAACTTGATTTATCCTACACCTCAATCCTATCTTTAGATTTTGGGGTAAATAGAGATTTATCGCAGAGGTGTAAGTAGCCCTAAGACAGGTGACATCGACGGCTAAAAACTAGTAAAGAATAATCATCTGACGCCGCATCCTTGCAAAGCAGAGTGATATTATTCAAGATATTAAATACTATTATATATCCTGTTTTCCGAGATAAATAACGTACATAATATCTAGTCTCTGTGTATGTCTTTATTTTTGCCGCATCAGGTAAGACAGAGGAGTGGCTAAATAATGTCTAAAATGACCTAATCGATAAACTTTGACCTTAAACTATAAGAAAAGTCCTTCATATGTCAATAAATTCCGTATTACAAATCGAAACAAAAATGTAATAATACTTTGGGAATAAAATGATGATTTACGCGAAGACTAACGTTAGACTCAGCGGTCGAAGCCTTCAATTACCTTCCCACTATCCATATATACCTCGAGGGTCACCTTTACGGCCCTTCTTTAGAATTCTACGAACAGTGTTAATCTTAACACCTTTAATTTTAAAAATGTACCATAATTTTACAAGCGCTAACTAAATGTAAATATATTTTTTCTAATTTTGAATTATTTTACAAGCGCTAACTAAATGTAAATGTATTTTTTCTAATTTTGAATTGAATGAATTTGTGCCCGATATGGCGATAGGCTCGCCCCCTATCACATCTGGGACGAAACTAAGCTCGGCGAAAGTGGGTGTTCTAGTTCGCTAGTGCACCTCTGCCTAGCCCTTCGGGGATACAGGCGTGAGCTTATGTTATGTTTTTTCTAATGCTATTAGAAAGATACTAAACCTATATTGGTACTGTAATAATTGCTCTGAAATAAAATAAGTAGTTACATATTAAATGTACTTTACAATTACGTTATATTTATGAACTAATCGCCAGTAATACCCAATGAATTAATTAATGGGTCTATCTTCGTAATCATCTTATAAAATAAAATTCTGATCAACTCAGTGAATGACTTTTCAATGTCCTGTTAGAACCTTTGAACCTAAAAGTGATTTATGAAGGATATTTCAAAAATCAACCACTAAGGGCAACTTGCACCACTATTACTAACCTACAGTTAGTCCTAACCTCAAGTTAAATTAAAAAATATATATATGAAGGACATGTAATTCATTACATGTTATTAATGAAATGTCATCATATATGTATTATCTGTAATTACATGTAGTACATTACATGTAATGAATTACATGTCCTTCTTATATTTTTTTTCAATTTAACTTGAGGTTAGGACTAACTGTAGATTTGTACTAGTGGTGCGAGTCGCCCGAAAGGGGTTAAAAATTTATGAGAAAAACAATGAGTATACTCGTTGAGAGACTACTAAGTAAGTGAAGCCGGGAACAAAAGCTAGTCGTAACATACGCACATTATTACCAAGGCGTAACCGCATCAGTTCTTTTCGCATACAATCGGAAGTTATGTTTTTATTGATAATTTGCTTAAGAAATGCGGAATCCATGATTACATTATTAGTTTACTTTTGCATACTTTATTATAAAATTTAAGTAGTCAAAGATTTGATAAGTCTTTTTGTCTATCTGCCTTTATCCCACCTTAATGTGAGGTCCGTGCAACTCTCTTTTGCAAACATGTTGCAGAAAGGATTTGGCTTAGTTTTTACAACCGGCTGCCTGCTGACGTCACATCCATCTGGGGGATCCAATTCCGACAAAAAAATCAAATAAAAAATTATTTTGCTTGACCTGCGGCCCGAACAGGAACATTTCTGACAATCGTAGATGTATTCGAGCTCGCTGCGCATTGATGACATTTGGTTAATATTTCATACAAATTTCATAAACGCGCATCGAGCTCAAATACATTTACGATTGTCAGAATTTTTCCTGCTCGGGTCGCTGGACATAGAACTTCCCGATCCACATCGCATAATTATATGCTGCCACTAGACCAATAAGGCGACTATAAAATCTTCATAAGTATTAAAAAATATATACTTCATTCGGACATAGTGCATCTTCATAAAAGTTACAGATAGTTTTGAGAGATATTATTTTCTATTAGAAATTGTACCGGAACCGAAAGTTAATAAAAATATCGTGCGACACGATATCGTACTCTAACAATAGTCAATACAAAATAATAAAATGCATGTTTTTTGTGTTTATTTTATTTGGTCTTTGGCTTTTGAACTTATTTTAAACACTATTGAAATATCTAATGACGGGTTTTAAATTGAAGCAAAAAATAGCAAAACAAAATTAATGGTGATTTCAACTTGTTATTACTACTAGTTATTAGAGACTAAAATGTAAAATTCTTTTAAAATCACATCATTAATTTCACAAGCTGTCGTAAAAAAACTAACGCTTCGTGTGTTATGTTAACTTTATGTCCAAAATAAAATAAGACAACATTTCTTAAATTATGGTTTATAAAATCGGGATCTTTTATATTATCTGAATATTACTAAAGTTCGTTACTATCGATTCGCATACCTATGGAGTCTAGAAATAATAAATCCTGTGGTGTAAAACCGCAGAACTACATATTTCCTTTGGTATATCCAATAACAATATATTTCCTGATGTAATTGCGTTACATTGTTATTATTAAAAACAATTAATACCCGCCACTTATCGAGAAAGATAAAACGCACATATTTTGACAGCCCTTTAGAGCAGCCGGCAGTAAAAGGAGAGGCCGCGGGTTCGATTCCCGCACCAAGACAAATGAGTGTGTGGCTGTTGTGACGCCGAGTATCTCATACTTCTTGATACCCACGAATCAAGACTAGTATCCCATTTATTTTGTAGACATCCTAGAGAAGAAGCGTTAAACAGAAACCTACAAAAATTGGCGTTAAAAAATAGGGAAAGTTTCGCCAACACTACACATATGAACAAAATAGCTCTAATACATTGAGTTACGAGATGTACAACATGTAGTGCGATAATTAGTATTACAGATGTATTGCATCGTTATACAATACGTAACCAGATTTAGCGTGTATGACACTTCCTAGACTGTATTTAGCGACTAGATTCTGTGTTCATAAAGATCGCCGTCGGCCGTCAGACTGTCAGTCATGACCACTCCTTACCGGCATCATTATAAAATACGTGTTTGTTATGCGAGGGACGCGTCCATTTTCACTATCGTTCAATGTTCCATTGTACTAACACTTTCTATAGTAAACATCGCCTTAACAGTTAGAATTTATAAATAATTACGTATTTACATTGTTTGTCGCTATGATGTCACTGTTGCAAAACTGTGCTAATTGGCACCAATGTTATTTGTACAACGAGTGTGTTCTTGAATGCACATACTAGCGCGTTTGGCTTACTTTTATGTCACAGACGACTGACGAGACTATACTGAATACATAACATTATCGTAAAACCAAGAAAAGTTTTAAGCCGATATTTACCGTGTAAATAATCAAGTATCTTTCGTTCAATATTGATCAATCAAATCTATAAACATAACCGAGTATTGATTTTGCACAGACATTTGAGCATCCAATTATGAGCACCGTCAATGTCACAGTCATTTCTGAAGGCGGCAGTTAGGTAGCTATAAGAAGATCATACAGAATGATAATGTCATTATTTCACACAAATTCCAACGCCTACAAAATATGTATGAGCGTTGCACAAAAAGGCTACTTTGTTAGATAATACAATTTATGTATACATATATGTATACCGGGTGTTTTATAAAGTTGGTATAACAATTCCACACACAGGGAGAACGATTTACGGCCGGTTTCAATAAACAATCTCAGTTGCATTATATTTGTGCAGATAGATTACAAAAATTAGCCAATAAGAACACAGTTTGAACATGTCTCCGTCAAATTACGTTATTGGATTGGGTCATAATCGCGATCTATCTGCACTCTAAACTGAGATCGTTTATTGAAACCGGTCGTTAAAGCGTAATGGTAAAGTTAAAAAATAAAAATTGAACATAATTTTTATGTCAGATATTAAACACGACCGCATGTGGATTTTAAAATCGGAATGTGGCCTGTATCTCGTTGCTATTAGCGTAGGAATGGCTGTGTGTATACTAAAAATATTTAATTACCCCATAGGTAGTTTGCATATGAACTCCAGCTGACCCAATCAGAATATTTTTTTCGTCACAAATTCAGGTTTAATATTAAAAAAGTATGAGCTTTACGAAATTATAAACTTTATCGCTATATCGCTAACCGTCCCCTCTATAAGTGTAATTATTATTGATACTAACTTTATAAAACATCCTGTATATCATGATATACACCAACCACCTTTTAAAGATATCGTGTGGGTAAACAATGTAAAAAAATGCGATAATTGTGGTACATGTTCTTCTCTTTATGGTCACAACGCCATAGACATTCATAGCCTCCCACACCTACGTTATTGCTCATACATTACCTTGTCAAATCTAGAGCACTTGATCACATTAATTTTTTTCTCCTTGATTATGCAGTGACATTTATGGCTAGGCTCTAATTAACGAATTGTTTGACTACTAATGAGCAGATACGCGCAGCCTAAATACCTATGTCACGACGAAGCAAACTGATGAAAAGCTATGCCATATGTATCAATGTACTTCGTTTTTACTATGCTTCGCTTTAGTTTGTGTGACCGCAGCAGGCGTAGATTCGAGGGCGGTCGTTCGATTGGTGTGTACTCGCTATGACTTCTTCACGTGATTATTACCTGTAGCTGTTGTTGGTGATTATTATTGGTTGGCGCCCGTGACATCACTCAACGGCTCAGCAGAAGACCAGCGCTGTTCGTTTGACTAGCATACGCTGAGTTGGGCCGTTTTTGTGATATACATATAATAAAAGCGTTGTTTTATTACCATTATTTTGTCTAAATTAATATCGTATGTGCTTTCACAAATAAAATACTTCTTTCTTTCTTTTGAATTTCTGAATAACATTACAAAATAAAAACGTCGTGCTGCATTTGTTTGGGTTCATCACGCTTTCGTATCGCTGTGTGTTTAACAAGGCCTTTACTGGTAAAAAAACTATTAGTCACTGACAACCAATTAACAACTATTCTTTTATATTGCAGAAAGACAGCCACATTGTGATGAAAAATGATTAAACAAGAACTACTTTTACTGGTGAGTACATACGTACATATTCATATATACAGATACACCGAACCTGCTTATAACACATTTAACAAATGTATAGAGCTAGGTACCTAATATTCCTTTTATAATAATAAGCGGAACGTAAATGTAATCAGAAGCCAGCACTGAAACAATTTAATTTACGAAGCTATTAATGTGCAATGGAGCAAGTGAACATTTGATTGCTCATTGACTTCCTCAGTTCCTACGCAGATTGTGATGCGTGATGTAATATCATAGACATGAATTTCACTTTTTTATGTTTAGTCATCACTTGGACCGGCGCCTTTGCGGTAAGACTCATTGAACGTTTTTCCTTTAGATGCCATATGTTCGCAAATGACGCTGAAGATTAAGCGTAGTTTGTTGATCTCTCAGTCATTGTAACGTTATTTAAAGTCACAACGCATCCAAATCTACTAATTTTGTATACTCTACTACCAACAACAAGTAAACAACCTATTAATAACATCCACCATTGCTGTTTACCAGTCTGTTAAAGTCACCTATACAATTATCATAAGTGACTAAAAAATTCGTCGGTGAATATTTTACATGCAGGATGTAGTTCAACCAACCAAGTTCTAAGGCCGAATAATAGCAATCTTTCATTTTCAAACACTAATTTAGTTAAACAGAAAAATAATTTACGGAAAAAGTAATTTCCAACGACATAATAGAGGTAGAAAGCAAACCCCCATGATGACAATTTGAGTTACTATATCGTTAGCCTAGTTGCCCAATATCCTGCCTTCTGACAACAGAAATATAATTATAAGGTTTGTATATACAAATCCCTGCTATAGAGGTATAGCAAGGATGGTGAACCAATGGCACATGCCAACAAATTTTTTTTTTTTTCTAATAAGTAAAGACTTCTGCGTTAATAATAATCAATTTTCCCAATAATCACAAAGTCAATATTATTTGATGTCATATCTAACCTCATTAAATATTTATTTAGAAAAATGGCACGTTGTTATAAAGGTTCGTCTATGTTCAGAGGGGTTACCACCACCCCTTATAGCAATATTATTATAATTTTACGTGTACCGATTCCCATACAAAACAAACGAAGAACGATTATAATAATACTGCTATAAGAGGTCGTGGTAACCCTGCAGCAGTGTACGTGTGTAGGCTGATGATGACGATGATGTATGTATAGCTACAAACAGTTTTTAAAATACATAGCTAGTTTGGACAACAGCAGTCGCGAAATATTCAAATTGATATAAAGCCGAACGGTCATTAACACTGCTATAAATTATACTACATTATGACTAAACGAAATATAATACATAGATACTTATACGATATGTCTAAATCTCTTCATATATTGCAATATTTCATAATAGCAAATGCATTTGCAATGTTCATTAATTTTCTATTTACTACATAATTGTCTCTATCATAATAAAAATAATAGAATCCATTCATTGCCGAAAACTGAATAATCGTAAATGTTCTAGATGATCAGCCATAACAAATTGCATTAGATTGACAAGGTCGCCATTGCACAAAGTTTAGCAATGCCATGGTTAACAATCGCTCACTTGTGTGGTGTCTTGTGAGACCGAAAGTGTCTCGTGCTATCATACGAGATAATCATAACATGATTATAGTGTAACTATGGATTGAAATAAAACTATTTTTACGGATTCTATCACGATTAGGTTTTAATCATTATTCCCGACGTTTCGAAGGCTTTGCAGTCTTCGTTGTCACGGGTCAGACAATCTAATCGTGATAGAATCCGTAAAAATAGTTTTATTTCAATGTATAATATTCGCGTAAACTTAAGAAATCAGTATGTAACTATGGGGTCAGGATATGACTTTTAAGTGATATTTATTTTTTAATTTATTTTGAATTATAAACAAATAACATTATTTACAGATGTACAACAAGGATGTTGTATGCATAATTAATAAGGTAGTTATTTTTTGTCTTTAATATTGTTCTTTGTCACTCAAACATATAAATATTTTTGAAATATCCATTTTATGAATAACACTGAAGTGTTTGATCGCATGAACAGGAAAGTCATACTTCTTGTACGATGCTTGATATTGTAATATGAATTATTTCAATTCTGCTAAATTACAACGATAATTATAATGATGTCAAAAATACGGTCACTAGTATCTAAAGAAAGAACACCAACTAATAACAGATTTTGTATTACAATAAACAACTATTTACAAAGTACTTCATGTACGTTTCTGTGGATTCCTTTACCAAGGAGATTCAGATAGTCCTATCAGGAATGTGTTATTATTACAGGGCCAAGATCCGATATGCAAATCTACGCAGAGATCAAATCGACGAAGCGGTAGCGGCATAAATAACCATGTGCCGTCACATGATCCTTATATACCAAGGGCAAATAGCGTCTTTTACGACTGTTCCTCCATAGAATGCAAAGCAGTCCAACTGTCCTCATTGACGCAGCTAGCAGCCCCAAAAATGACACTGAAATCTTGCTTCAGCGTCTCTGATAACTATACATGCGAGACGATTCGATATAATTATTTAAAAAACATCGATAAACAATTACTCTTGACAAGCAACGTACGCAACAAGAGGTTTTACATGGTCGATTGTTTAGTTTACTCAGATGGTGGGCGAGTGTGCCACAAGAAGGACGATGTTGATTCATACACCAAATTGGTCGATACTGGGACTATAGCGAGGCCGAACGAGCCCAGCATTCTATCACAGGACGAGTTTATATGCGAAGAGGGTCAAGATAAAAATGTAAACTGTGACCTCAATCCCTACGTACCATACGAAGACGGTTTGAAACTTAAAGAAACTATAAAACCAGACGCCGATGTTCTTTTAAAGACTGGTACCTACTTGGTTGTACTAAAACGTAACTGTATTGAATCGTGGTGCGGTTACAGTGGAACTGTAACGTTAACTAGAAGAAGTCCGTCTAGATATGACCCTCCAGGCGGAAAGGTCTATCGTTGCTACTACGCCAAAAAACAACAAGTTTGTAAAGAAGTATACGGTAAACAAAAAGAAATTTACAATCAAAGAGGGTGGATAAGTTCTTAGAAATGTTTCATATTTTATTAAATTCTAAAATTTAAAATCAAGATAACTTTTTCATTGCTATATTACTTCAATTGCAGTTGTACAAATAATTATTTAAAAGTATTAGCTATTGCGAATTCTCTTCAATTTTATACACAAATGTGCGTTTTCATGCGAGTATATTTTCCTTAAACTATTATTAATAATTGATCAAATATGAACTTGTTTGGAACTATGCATCTATATTTAATAAAATAAATAATATTACATTATACACCCACTATATTTCAAAGAATTTCTACACGATTCAATATTATTTTGAAACGACTTGCAAAATTGAATGTGTTTTTACATCCAAACTGCGGAATCGGCAAATCTTTTCAAACGCCAGTAATAGAAACATCCATAGAAATCGTTCAATTTGTAACATCCTTTGAACATTAGTCATCAGTCATCGGTCATCACTCGAGGAAAACAATATTGAATTAAGTCGCATTGTTTCCAACATTAATTACAATAGGAACATGCACCTACTCGGTGAATAATATGCGCATGTTTATATTTGGTAGCCATAAAAGTATAACGTAATGCCAGAGTTATTTATCATGACGCAAGCGTTTGTATCACAAATTAAAGCAAATAACTCACCTATCAATATCCTACAGAAAGTAGGCCGGTCGTGTATACTAAGCCGAATACTTTATTTTTCTTATACTTTCTTTCTTCTTTAAAGTAGTGTGTAATTGTGTGGAATAAAAGAAAGAAAGAAAAGGGGAAACACTCTCCTATCAAAAAAGCATTTGTAAAATTGATGTATGTATTATAAAAAAATATATATTAGCCCTGTAATATTACTGTCCCACTGCTGGGCACGGGCCTCCTCTACTAATGAGAGGGGTTAGGTCTTACCACGCTGGCCTAAGACGGGTTGGTATACTTCACATACCTTCGAAATTCTTGTGAAGAATTCTCGGGTATGCAGGAGTCCTCACGATGTTTTCCTGCACCGTTATAACAAGCGATATTTCACAATGAAAACACACTTAACATAGAAAAGTCAGAGGTGTGTGCTCTTTTTGCGGTTGGTCTCGAACCTGCGACACTCGTCTCGGCAACCGGAACCATTCCCAACTGAGCAATCGCTGCTGTATGTATTATAGAATAAATAAAATAAAATGTGAAATTATAAAAATCCCTAATAATTTAAATGCTAATAGGAGATTCCGACGTCATTGATGCTAGTCATAAAATAAAAGTATTTAAAATAATCGTAAGTCATGTCAAGGATATTATGGTTTCTCCTTGCGAAACCATTTTCTAATGATGTTTATTGGGTATCCATCTAGTTTTGTATTTTTTGACATTTGTATGTTTGACAAGTGAAAATTATGTGAATTAAAAAAATATATAATTCTTTCTCAAATACGTAATATAAGAAATAAAAGACTGCCTCGGTGGCGTGATGGTATTTCGGTACGACTACGGTTCTGAGGTCTCGGGTTCGATCCCCGGGTCGGGCAAAGTGATATTGGATTTTTCCATATTAGCCCGGAGTCAGGAATTTGTGCCCGAGGTGGCCATAGGCTCGCCCCCTATCACATCTGGGACGGAACTAAACTCGGCGAAATGTGGGTGTTCTAGTTTGCTAGTGCGCCTCTGCCTACCCCTTCGGGGATACAGGCATGAGCTTATGTAATATAAGATGTATCAAAATATAATTAAAACTCTGGTTAAAACAGCTCCACTGACCTAGAATGTCACAACGTAAAAGAGTTATCATATACATACAGTAGGTATTGTGTGTGTGAGTTACCATTTACAAAATCCAAAAAGTTTAGGGTTACCGTAAATCTCATTCATTAATCCAAAAGGTGACAGTAATTTTATTATCATATTAATAAATCTTATATTTATCAATAATAAAAAATATTCGAAAGCCTATTATTGCCACCCAAACGAGTACCGTTTAGTCTCTGTCGCTGCGATACACCGAAAATATATCTACCTATATTGTAACCTCTTTATCGTTAAAAATCTTCTCATTACCATTTCTCATTACTCAAACTTTTTATTATTATTGTGAGGTGACCAACTGTTAAGTATAATGTTACATATTACAAAAGTGAACAAGTTACAAAATGTCACATCCTCGGAGTGAAAGTAAAGCGAGTTTCAATGTTCATAATATCTATACGTAATTTCATACAGGACCCAATTCCAGTAATGAAACTTGATTACTGTTATATAAATGTTTCGCAGTTGGTGTACAAATATAATTGGTTTCCATAAGTTAAATAAGCAAAGCAAGATGCATACATTAAGCAGACCGTGTAAGTAGGTAAATGTGAGAGAAATAGAGCTTGCAAGTATCATTTAACATTGGAAATGGTCATTTATTCCCATCAGTAGTCACTACTCGTGAATAATAACTTTTAACGTATATTTGTGGGCTACCCTATCACTAATGCTTAAGCATATAAAATTCACACTTCTTTTCTTGCTACAGATACTAAACAATAGATTAACAAGAACATTTCTCAACATGCTCAGTCAAATCGGAAGTCAGTAGACGAAATACTTATTGCACACACAATGCGCATTCTTGTGTAATTCTTAAGACAAGTATTGTAATACGAACACTTTGTAACAAAGTAATCATTACAACGCAAATTTTTGACATATTTATATGTAATAATCACAAATTTAAAAACTTAACACACTGATTTCTAATCCAATCGTAACAAAAATGGACAAAAACAATACAAAAATAATTTTGAAAATCGGTCCACATTTGGCGGAGATATCACGTAACATACATAAAAACAGACGAATTGAGGACCTTCTTCTCCTTTTGGAAGGCGGTCGAAAATGACAATATTCAAGCAGATGGGACAACCTATGTTGTCTATCTCGTCTCTCTATATAATATCTAAGTATTTAAATAGTGTTATAATGAAAACGTAAATAATAATAAAATGTTATCCATAATGGCATTTCTAAAATGGCTCTAAAAATGCGGGATTCTATGATTATTCAAAATCAAACACGCTGATGAATCACACATGTGACATGATAATATATTTCTTCGTCTAAATAGTCGTTAAGTTAGTAAACCGATTAAAATAATATGACATCATCATCATGACCCGGTTTTTTTGGTTTCACAGAATTGATCAAGAAGAATATCATGTTGTAAATTTTATGGCGCAATTAGAATTTTTATAAAAGGCAACTTGGAGAAAATAAGCATTTATCAGTAAGATGCCTAATTTGCATACTTAACAAACATTCCTATTCAGAGTCAAGGCACATAACAAAACCGTAATAACTATCATAAAACGAGTTAGGTTGTATGGGCGGTGATGTCAGGTTACCTAGCATATATAACTATTATTTATTTATGGATAAGGATGCTAACGAATACCTATTACAGCCATGAGTAGGTATTATGAGTTACTTTTCACTGTAAGGATATCTTAATTAATATAGGCTCATTTCGAATATCCTACATCATCAAAAAAGACATTCAACAGTACATAGACGGGACAACGAAACGAAACTTGTGATCCAAAAGTTATGGCCTCGTGGTCATAAGTCACTCAGTCGTATTTAAAAAATACGCGCGCAAGGTCGTGCCAGCGACATTATGTTTAGACAATACGTCATTCTATGTGATTCTTGAACATTCACAGAATATTCTAGGGTGGAAATTGTAATAAACGCCCTCGCATTGTAATAAGTAGTAGTTGGCATTACTGAAGTTTGAGATCAATTTTTTTGTATGGGAAGTAACTTGATAGCCCCTCTATAGTTAGTAATATTTAATCTCTATCATCATAAATATTCAATCTCATAAAATTATCCTCCATCTTCTATGTTGCATCGGATGGTGCAGAAACGAATAGAATGAATTATACTGGCCTGAAAGTGTATACCTACATTGTTTGACATCGAAAGATTAAAATGGCACAAGCCACTATGGCGGGATTCAATGTCTAAGATCGTTGACGGTCAATCATTAAAATAATAAACTTTTATTAAATCCACCAAAAAATATTATCTACAGGCGCGGCGTGTCACTTATAATGGATAAATGATGTAATGGCAGAAATATTTAAATACAAAACCTTAAATGTCAACAAAGAAGAACAAAATACGAGACTAGTGCATTGAAAGAACGTTATGTAAAGTTACGTATGAAATCGTTTCCAATAAACGAGTCAGTCCCTGGTCATACCTACTTGCTAGTAGTGCTGTAGACGCTGTAGTGCATCGACTCAAAGAGACAAAGAACGAATGTGGAGCGAGTTATCGAGCGGAGTCTTGCTTGCGTAATGCAATTGACCGGTTAGGGTTGTGCGTTCCAATAAAATCACCTGTTTGTAATGTTTGTATCAACTCTAACAAACGACATCAACTTTCGCAACTTTGCCTGTATTACATGATATCCAAACCACGGTCGACAAACAGATGACTGCGACTGGTATTTATTTTTTTCACGTAATTTGTGGCCTATGCTTGTGGATTGACTTTTTTTAATGTAGGTAAATAGTTCGAACATATTAAACTAAATTTATATAAAATGATTTATCTTCTTTACTTTACACGCCCTTATTCAGGTTTGTTCATTTTTACAAATAAATTGTACATTATTATAACGAACTTATCACATCCTTTAAACGTCGTAAAACTGTTGTGCATATATGTAGAGGTAGGTATAGAAGGAATCCCATACAAAGTATGACATGACAAAGCAATTTGTAGTGACCCTGTTGTAGCTGGACCAACGCTATTCGCAACCTTACCCGTGTGTTGTCCGCTAGGCAGCCACTCTCACGCTAGCCATTAGTACACACCCACTAATTTTACATAAAACGTATATCTATGGTATCTATTACATTGACCTCGTTAAACCCACGTAGTTGTAGGTTCAAGTTTTGAAACTAAATTTAATTAAGTTTCCTCTGGTATTGACTAATGTTTCTGTATTAATATTCCAGCTGTGTTTGTGAATATAATTGACATCCAATTTGTATCTACAGATACATTTTTGTTTAATTCCTTACTAACTTCTTCAAATCAACTCTACGAATACTTTTATCTATAAATCACAAAATCGTTAATTTACCTAAATTGGCCGTTTGTATTTAAAATGCACCAGTGTCATATTCACGGCCAAATTTTAATCATCCATTAATTTAAAGCGATAGACTATATACGCAATACGTGTGATATTAACTAAAGATTCTGCCTTTATGCACTTCTAATTTAATATCCAGTGCGTTGACTTGGTCATTTCTAAATATTATTATACGTCTGTTCTGTGAATTTCGTCATGCGACTGGGACTTCCTTACGATATTACAGGTAAAAGCTTATAAACCCAACCAGCGGCATAAGTTATAACTCTAGTTGCGACATGCTTACCTGCTTTTAAATCTTTATAAATCCGCATTAAGGCGAGGCATAATTTTATCTGAACCATTGCGCTAACCACGCTTATGTAATGATGTTATTGGGTTTTAATATACACATTTTTGCTTCATATATCATTATGTGGACACCTGCTGTCAAACAATTTGAATTTATTTTTGCAATATGAATAGCTTTAGTTTGTTCATTTCAATTGACGAAGGCGCATGAACTTCGAGCTGCATCGCGCACCGCGTTTTGCACTATTTATGTGTAACATACATGTGTATAGTTTTTATGTAGATATTTTTGTATTTCTATAGGTTTTTCCGAGGCTACGCCTAGTGTCTTGTCGTATTTCCATTTTCTCTTTACAAACTTTAATGCCTCGTTTCACCCCTTAGGGGATGAATTTCCAAAAATCCTTTTTTAGTGCGCGCGTCGTGAAATGCACAAGCAATAATATTTTGCCTTTAGTGATCATATGATTTAATATTTCAAACACTTTCAATGTAACTATAATTATTGAGTCATTTAATGTATCTCATTTGTATCGTTATATAAACATTATATTAGAAAGTTTTATTAGGTATTTTTGTTCTTATTGGTATATAAAAAAAGTATTCAATCTCCTTTATTACATTCGTTCGAAAAAAAATGACTAGTTTGTAAAGCAAGCGGCCGTATCCACATAGATGCTACATAATTAAATGAGTTCCATCTAAGTATATCTTCGCTCTCTCCACGTTTAATTAACGTTAACATCCTGTTAACTTCATTCCTTATGTTCTTTAAGGTTTACACGCTAAAATAGTATCTTAATATACCTGTATCACTTTTATTGTCTATTAAATGAAGCTACTTCGATAAATCGCACGCAATGCATCATACTGCAATCAATTTACGAAATCGGAATGAAACGCTTAACGTGACAAACGGCAGATTTTTCTCATGGTCACTGCTGTTTTAAGAAATCTGAAGCAACCGAATGCAGTTTATTAAACGCAGTATTAACCAGATCGTTTCCACACATAGTATTGAGTAATTCAAGCAAAGCGTGAAGAAGCCATTAGGCAGGCCAACAGAGGGTCAGTTCAGATCACGGCGCGATGTGACGAGGCGCGCACATTTAATGATAGCGACAAAGAACTCGTTTACTACACAGAAAGATCCAATAAATACTAGTGAGAGCACGAAAGCAAACTGGATACGGGTCGAAATATACACCTTGTCAGGCCGCTCTACGTGGCGCGGCACCTCACAATATTACACGACGCGACGCGGCGCCTCTTAATGTGCAACGATGAGCTTTACGGCATCACGGCGCGCGACAATGCATTGAGGCATGGCGCCTCGCATTATACCGGGTACACACCAACCGAACGAACGTTAGCGAATTTACGCCTGTTGCGTTCATACAAACAAACTTTTTTTTTTTTTTTTTTATAGCAGAGACTGGCAAACGAACAGATGGGTCACCTGATGGTAAGTGATCTCCACCGCCCATAGACACCCAAGACACAATAAGAATCATGGGTGCGTTGCCAACCTAAAAAGAGGACATGGAAGGGGAGGGAATAGGGATTCGGAAAGAGGGGGGGGGGGGGAATGGGCCACCGGAAATCTCACTCACCGAACGAAACGCGACAGCAAGCTGCCACTTTACGTCGGTTTCCTGTGAGACAGTGGTATCTAACCGGTCGAGCCGGCCCATTCGTGCTGTAGACGTTACTGTCTACAGCGTGGCTCTACCAGTCATTAAAACTACTACTTTCGGTGTTGTGTTCGTTCGGTTGGTGTGTCCCGGCATTTGGGTGTGCCTACTTACGACGAGCCGCTCTGCAGCCACCCAGTGCGGCGGCGCGGCGCGGCGTAGGACGTAACCACCGATCTGTCAATGTATACTTAGAATTGAATATTGCAACTTATACTGATTGTTTATACTCCATTTCCGATATCCTAATAGGTAAAACCCTGTTATGTATTTGATTACTAGTCATCTGGAAATCTTTGGTTAATTATAATGTCACCAAACTCGGCGAAAGATACAATTGTATAAGTATGTACATTGCCAAACCACCAGAAATCGGGCATCAGGCTAATAAATTGCAGAAATATTTTCGTCACAGTCTGAACTGACCCTAATAAATGCTAATATTGTGTCATGTGTGCAATGTCATACATTTGGACTAATCTGCAGTAGGTTCGTCTATACTTCTATATTCTATAAAATGTTTTGTAACAATAAAACATGGGGAATTGTCAAAATGTCTTGCCATTGTATAAAACTCCATGTGATGTAATCAGTAATCGGCTAATTTTTGTACTTCAATGGAATCTTAACTCTGCCAAATAACAATAGTGACAGCCAGCGAAACTTTAATTCCCATGCACATGTACCTACACCGAAAGTAGTATTCATTGTTTTGTGAGGACATGTTATGCCACAAAACTGTTAAACATACGCTTTCATTTTAGGTATTTTAATGTTATTTATAAAAGTCGCTTGTCTACCTTGCATCACTGCTTCAAAATTATTTACATTATTTTTGATAGACGATAGGTTGTTATTTATTTATCCTTGTTTCATTCAATAACGTCAATAACATCGTCGAAAAACAGATCTAAAGTATATTCACGTTCGTTATTCCAAAGAAAAAAACCAATACCTACCCACTAGACAATTATATCTACGACGTTTGATGTAATTTCTTGATTTTTTTCATAATTTCGTGGCAAATGTAGCTTTGAGTGATACATAGGTTGCGTATTGTCTTTCATATAATTATTTTAGGAATTAACAAGTCCTAAAATAATTATTTTGTTTTTTTATTTGTACACCATACAACATAAAAAAAACTAATAAGCTAAAGTAAATAATTAATGCTATGTATTAAGTACAAACGGCGATTTGTATGAAAATTAGATATATGAAAGTGCGTAGATATTTGTTTACATTTCTGGAATAAGGCTCGTGAAGACACTTTACACTTGCAATTAAGGCTGATATCTATAGAGCGAACTTCAACAAAGTCTAAGTCAAAGTAACGAATTTAGTGAGGACTTTTACTAAGTCCGAGTAATTTTTTACAAGAAAATCTTTGCTTAGTCCGTCTGTTAGTCTGTTTTTCTTGTAAAAAATATCTCGGACTAAGTCAAAGTTCGATTTAACAATTCCAAATCCTCACTGAATTCGTTACTTTGACTTAGACTTAGTCGAAGTTTGCTCTATAGATTTCAGCCTTAGTATTGTAAAAAAAATATTTCATTCAGAAATGCAAAAATTTATAAATCTATACAAAAAAATGGGGATTTCAAACAAAGTTTCCAGCACAGTTACTACGTAATCCTACACATTATGTACATAATGAATTCAACATTTCAAACAAATATACAAATACCTAAGTATGACACGTATGAATTCAATGCCACCATACAATACCGTGTAACCGTCCTGACTTTCAGACGATTTTCAACGGATTTCATAAATGCAAATACTCTGTATTATCTAATATTATCATGTACCTAATGCAGGATAAAAATATGTCTGTATATTTTATTTCTGTTATAACCTAAATACGGCCACCTTTCTGGCTCGACCGGTTTGATACCACTGTCTCACAGAAAACCGACGTAAAGTGGCAGCTTGCTGTCGCGTTTCTTTCGGTGAATGAGATTTCTAGTGGCCTATTTCCCCCCTTCCTTTCCCAATCCCTTTTTACCTCACCTTCCATTTCCTCCTTTTAAGTTGGCAAGGCATCCATGATTATTTTTGTATCTTGGGTGTCTATGGGCGGTGGAGATCACTTACCATCAGGTGACCCATCTGCGCATTTGCCAGTCTCTGATATAAAAAAACTAACAGGAAGCGTTAAAGAAATAAGTAGGTACAGTGATCACACTTCAAAATTTTGACCCAAATAACGTAGGATATAGCAGCGATAGCTCAGTCGGGAATGGTACGGACTGCCGAGACAAGTGTTGGAGGTTCGAGACCAACCCCAAAATGGAGCATACACGTCTGACTTTTCTAAGTTAAGTGTATTTTCATTGTGAAATATCGCTTGCTATAACGGTGAAGGAAAACATCGTGAAGTAACCTGCATACCCGAGAATTTCTTCACAGGAATTTCGAAGGTATGTGAAGTCTACCAACCCGCATTAGGCCAGCGTGGCAGACTAAGGCCTAACCCCTCGCATTAGTAGAGGAGGCCCGTGCCCAGCAGTGGGACAGTAATATTACAGGGCTAATAATATTATATAACGTAGGATAAAAATAATAAATCATTATTCGAACCTAAGACAAAAAGCTTGCGTAATTCCAAAATACTTAGCTCCTCTATGCCTGTAACATGAGATATATATGATATATATATATATATATATATATATATATATATATATATATATATATATCTCATATATCATATATGTGATATATATATATATATATATATATATATATATATATCATAATATTGTCACATTTCAATTAATGTCATGTTTCTCCACTTCATTATGGACCTTCGAAGTCAAATGAGCACGATCCACCTTCTCTGTCACGTTCTCTCTCTCTCGCTATGTGTGTGATAAATTTATTCTACAGAATAGATTATGATCAGTTATGCGTCTTGTCCATTTACTATTTACCATACTTGCACTTGAAATCGATTTGACGTCGCGTCGTCATATAAATTGAAAGCGATGACGATGACCGTCACATGTCGGTCTAGGTCACGTTGCTCTACAGTCTACACGACTCAAGATATAAGCATAAGCGTAAATTCACATACAGTGTCTATGTCGTAATTATTTGTATATTTATCAATACCTAGAGTCGATCATCTTGTCGTATCCTCCTTCCCTCTACCACCATATCGAATTTAATTGAGATTATGTATTTGATTACTTCATTCCAAGGAACTAATTATACGCAATACGGTTCATTATCCTCATTAACTTCAATCATTGTCATTTGCTTCAATACAAATTTAATAGACTTCATTTGATCAAGTAATTACAATTTCCTCTTTTCTTGATTTGTTTACACTTAACATAAATAAAACAAAAGCTTCATAGATGTTATGAATATTTCTGCAGAATTTAGAATTTAGATAAATGGCTAATTCAATTAGTCGAACACCGAACATAAATATTTGCCAATCGGCTTGATATCACGTTTAGTTTTAAGTGAATGCTGGTTCTAGAAGATGTCCTCCTTGGACATCCTTTCGACATGACATTTTCGTACACTACACTATTTCAATAATTTTCGACGACAAAATAATAATAAATTACATTTACTTACAAAACTATTTAATTACGTTTGAAACTAATTGATTTTTTTAACATAACATTTAACATAAGCTCACGCCTGTATCCCCGAAGGGGTAGGCAGAGGTGCACTAGCGAACTAGAACACCCACATATCACCGAGCTTAGTTCCGTCCCAGATGTGATAGGGGGCGGGCCTATCGCCATATTAGGCACTTTCAGACTCCGGGCTGATATGGAAAAATCCAATATCACTTTGACTGACCCCGGGATCGAATCCGAGACCGCAGGACAGTAGTCGTACCGAAATACAACCACGCCACCGAGGCAGCTGAAAATATTAACGAATAAAAAAGAATTCCCAATGGTTCAAAAATTAAATAGGCATCTACATCGTAGGTACGGACTACGCCCATGCCATCGGATTAAGATCTATCAGAGAGATTGTAACCTTCAGAGACTAGTTACTGAACACGTTGGTAGTTAGAAAGAATGCTGCACCTACCTTATTTAAATTATAATTCATTCATTGCAAATTACCCGTACATCGTACTATATGTAGTACGATTACTATTATGTAGTAACGACATTAATTTTATGAAGCTACTGAAATGTGGTCTATAACTAAACTTAAAAACTAGGAAGTGTATCATCTGTGTCCCTAGTACGAGTTTTTGTGACAGTTCTCGACCACAAAGATAAGTTTTCATTTTCTCCATACAGTTTACTATCAACGCCACTTACAGAAACTCAACGAACTAAAAAATGTATAAAGAAAATTAAAATGAAACTATCGTTGTTTTAGAAGAGGCTCAACCATGAGTTTATTGCACAGTTCTCGCTAACGACTACATAAAATATTTATATGACAACATTGGTTGACCCACGTAACCGCTAGAGGCGCTGCAGTGTTTGACATACAAATATTTTACGTAGTTGCTAACAAGAAACGTACAAAAAATCATGTTTGGACTACTGTATCACCAGGGGTACTGATCAGTGTAAGTTATCTCTACTAAATAAGAACACATACAATTCCAATAAAATCGTGATTGCGTTACTAACTTTAAGGAAATTAATAGGTAACGGCGGAGTATCCTTCTTATATTTTATTTAGCAACTGTTGAGGGCTCTTTTTATTTCTGTTCAAACCCTAATTGTGAATCTAGCAGTAATTGATTTTCTTTTGAGCATTATTTTACCACTACAATTGCTGCCATCGAAAAATTTTCTCACTTAATCCATATTCTTCTTTTGAAAAACAACAACGGATGCTTTACTGCGTGTACTTATAAGTTATGGTTTTGAACCAACTTTTCAACGCTTTTGGATAAATTTTACACAGATATTCTGATCATTACGTACCTACATAAGCAGCGGCCAAGCAGGAACATTTCTGACAATAATAAATGTATTCGAGCTCATTGCGTATCTATGCAATTTGTATGGAATATTAACCAAATACCATTAGTGAGCAGCGAGCTCGAATACATTTATGATAGAAAATTTCCTGTTCGGGGCGCAGTTCCTTATTTTTTTTTTATTACTGTAACTTAAAATAGTCGCCTATGTTAAAGGTATATCTTCACATGAGTCTTCATGTGCTCCCATTATCAACATTAAATAAAAAATAAATAAATTAATGATATTCATTATGCACTACAAAGATTCAATATCCGTAGCTTAAATTCATTGTTTTTGTGACTTAAACGTCCCAGTGATATTGCGGCTCCATTAAGTCGCACTTGAACGCTAGCGTGACTGCTTAGATTATCATCGCTCTACGTAATTAAATATAATAGACCATCCATATTGTTCTACATTTTTGTTATATTTTTTTTTTGTGTAAATGTTGTAGGTCGATTTGGAAATCTTTGCGGGACGCCTATGTTCAATAGTGGACGTCATATGGCTGATGATGATGATGATGAAATGTTGATATCCATACTAATATTTTAAAACGCAAAGACGTGTTTGTTGTTTTGTTAGCAAGGGCTTGACACGGTTCTTTGTCAAAATAGTTTGAAGCTGTCCAATATGACATAGGCTTCCTTTTTATCCTAAAAAATTTACGGAGAAGCCTCTTAAAGCAAATCTTTGGATAATTTCATAAAAGAGTGGAAATAGTTGTCAGGTTTCGTATAAATTGCGAACGTTATACTGAAATCACAATTATGCATATTACTTCGTAAATTGGAAGATTTATGTATTATTTTTATTTATCCAGACAAAGTCACTACAAATATTTGACAAATAAATATTATATAAGACGGTTTTCAACGTTGAAATACAGGGCAAAAGACGTCTACACAACTTGCCTTGGATCATTATATGAAGCTGAGTGTAAATGCCTAACCAAGGATGGCACACAATAGATTATTTACACAAGGTCGTCGCCAAAAGTACCCACGTTCAATCACAGGCGCAGCTGACAACACACTTGCAATTTATTTGCGCCCACAAATGTACAACGCTGTAGATTGAATGGTAGAGCCACGCTGTAGACAGTTACGTCTACAGCTCAAATGGGCCGACTCGACCGGTTTGATACCACTGTCTCACAGAAAACCGACGTAAAGTGGCAGCTAGCGGTCGCGTTTCATTCGGTGAGTGAGTTTTCCAGTGCCCCATTAACCCCCCATCCTACGTATCGTCAATCAAGTATCATAAAAACATCATGATGCCATGATTACTTATAAAAATATTTAAGCGCTGCTTATCTCTAACCATAGGTTGTCCCTTTCATTTTTAAACAATGTGATGTGACAGACTATTCTTAGCGAAAAGTTAAGCGATAATATTGTTATAAGTAAGGCCCATTATGGATATAATTATATAAGACAATTGTCTAATGTGAGATCTCCGGCTGATCCACGAACTTTTGGTCGAACAATTTAAATACTTAAATTAGCGGAAATGATTAATAAACTCGCCTCTATTATTATTATACTTTTATTATAATTTATTATCTTCATTTGGATTATTGAGTTTGTTGATCTTAGGACGCTACGTCACTCGCATTTCAAACAAGTATCGATTTGCGCAAAGTTATTATAAACATAGGCTTACGCCTGTATCCTCAAAGGAGTAGGCAGAAGCGAACTATAAAACTAGAAAAACCAAATATTGCCGAGCTTATTTCCGTTCCTGATGTGATAGGACTTAGGAGGCAACTTTACCGCCATCTTTCTTTCTACCTGCCCTTATCCCACCTTAATGTGAGGTCGGCACAACACACTTTTTCAAGCATATTGCAGAAATGATTTAGCTTAGTTTTTACGACCAACACCCTCTGAACTCCAGTCCCGGGCAAATTAAATTAGAAAATTCGTTTTGCCCAACCTGGGAATCGAACACACGACCTCCCGGTCCACAGCCCATATATGCTGCCACTAGACTAAGGAGGCGACATGGTAACTTTATCGCCATATCGGGCATGAATTCCAGACTCCGGACTGATACTGATATAACGACACAAGGCCACAGGCCCCGACCATAAGGGGCCCCAGCAGCGAACGGAAGGAAGCCTCAAACCGAGAAATCCGAGACCATATAGGAAGCCGCGGTCTGAAAAGTCCTCCACCCAATTAATTTGCCAAGGCCCCCCCACACTACAGTTACACCACTGTCTGAGTAGAAAAACCCAATATCACATAACCCGACCAACCCGGGAATCAAATCCGAGACCTTAGACCTAAATACTAATATAATACAAAATATTTGAAGTCCGTCTGTTTCACTGGCTTCAATGTCCTCCGATCAGAATACGAAACATAAGCTCACGCCTGTGTCCCCGAAGGGGTAGGCAGAGGCGCACTAGCAAACTAATACACCCACATTTCGCCGAGCTTCGTTCCGTCCCAGATGTGATAGGGGGCGAGGCTATCGCCATATCGGGCACAAATTCCAGACTCCGGGCTGATATGGAAAAATCCAATATCACTTTGCCCGACCCGGGGATCGAACCTTAGACCTCAGGACGGTAGTCATACCGAAAAACAACTACGCCACCGAGGCAGTCGAATACGAAAATGCTTACAATTGCAACTTCCAAAAATAATATTTGACAATATATTATTTGTGCATACATTCATAACAAAGAACTAAAGTAATACTGACATCTAACATAATGGCTATAAACAAAAGCATAATTAATGACAAAATCGTTATCTGTAATGAACGCCCACAAAGCACATGCGGTACTCGACGGACGAGTGACGACCAATGTTGTAACCAAGTCACATAATATGACCATGTTTATTCAAAAGACTATCAGTATAGCAGATCAGTCATGTACAGAACAATGCCATGTGGCCGCCGCCGGTGTCGCAGTCATCTGGTTGAAATAAACAGACCGTATTGTGATAATCTGGGTTTTTTTAAACAATGTTATCGTCGCGGCCGCGGCGTAGGTCGCTACTGTTAAACAATCGTGCGAAAGCCTTGCTTAGAACAAATCATCCATCTTGTATCCAAGGCCTCTTTCTCAAACGAACGTTGAATCCAATGTCATATAAAAATGATTGACGACCGTTTGAAAAGGTGAAATTCAAACGCGAGACAAATTACACGCTTTAAATTCAAGGCTTTATAACTTCCTATTGAGTTAACCATATTCACGGATCACGGGTAATTAGTAACACAATGTAATTCTGTACCGTTTTTATTAATCGCCTACTTTAGCGTTTTCTGCTTTAATATTATCCATATTTGTGATATCATACACTCATATATGTTTAATCTTAAGATCTTAATAATTCTAATCTTTAAGCGGACCATAAATAGTATTTTAAAAAACTGTTTGGTACAATCACTAAAATGGATTTTAATGGTTTAATTGAAGTGGTACATACTTGCGCGATATAAATTATGTACATTTATAATAGCACGTGTTGAGTTATTGTTTACAGCGTAAGTCGTAGTAACTCGTAACTGACTGGATTTTTTTAATCATTTATCATTTGCGAATACGTAATATATGACAAAGTTGAGCCCGTTTAAGTTATTAACCGACTTTGTGGTCAATAATATCTTATTACAAAAAAATTTACACTATTCACAGCACTAATAAATTTAATAGGCTATATTTTACTAATCGGTATTACGACTACCAGGAACTAGTAATTTTGTATTGCGCTAAATGTACTAAGGATTTTACTGCATTCAAATTGTAATATATTATTTCCTCATATGTTTATTTTTAACAGCTACATTGGTATTATCCTCATACATATGACGGGAGTAACATAATTATGATATAGCAATAGCATCCTAATTTCCAGTCGTATTGCTAACTTAGTAACGGACATTATATAAAAACTCTATGTCATGTCTTGCTCGCTTTGATGAATTTCTTCCTCCTATTTAATATAAAATTCTTGGCTAATGGCAATTTACTAGTATTTTTGTCGCAATTTATTTAAATACATCTTTTTATGAGAGGTATTGAGAAAATAAAAAACATGTTACCGAAGAAACAACTACTGACAACATTATAATTATTATTATATCATGTCGGCCAAAAAGTGCGCATTTAGAATATCTTTTCGAACGTCTTTGAATGAATAAACTTCTAAACTTCAGCAGAGATTTTTTTAAAGAGCAGTCTGTTCAAACTTATAAAAATGAAAGTTGGGTCAGAAATGAAATGACCGGACCATTTACATCAACAACGTCATTAAAATTGTCACATTCTGTAATTGTGTCAGTATTGATTTTATTTTGTATAAAATTATGTATGACTAACATCTTTGCGTCTCATTTCTCAAAAATAGCGTGATAGTATTACATTTTTGATTAGGTAGTCCAAATATTATTTTAAATTAAAGAATATAGTTACAATAATTATTTTTATAATCATAATTCGCAGTTGCAAACATTGTCTTCACTTTATTAAAAATATGTAATGAAAAATATCTACAAATAAACTAATTAAAAAACTCGTGTAGTAGAAAACAGGATATATTCGTACCTGTTTTGTATTTTCGTGCGAAAATTGTATCACAAGATAGCAGATTTTTACATTTGAGAAACTTATTTATTCACCAAGTCGAAAATAAATATTTTTATTCAAATATCAAGATAGTTTTGATATACGAAACATAACATTTATAGTGCACCCACGTACATACCTACGAATGATTAAGTGTCTTATGAGAATAATCTGAGGTCTTATGGTAATACATCAACAATATAAAGCAATGAAAGAACATATTGGGAATTTGACTTATTATTTACAATTTCTCTATGCTTCTTCAATAACAATGAACTAAATAATTATAAATAGTTCTATTGATATAGCCCGGATGGATATACATATATATTTGTCGCCTCTTTGGTCTAGTCTAGTGGCAGCATAATAAGGCTGCGGACACGAACTCAGCGGCAGCGCGGGGAGCGGCGCGGAGACGTATTGCTAGACCGATTGTAAGCCGCTGGCCACCTTCTAGGCCCGTTCCATTTAAATCATTGGAACCAAAGACTTTTATGATTGGAACGCGCCGCTCGTCGCACCGCCGCCTTCGAGCTCAGTTCCATTTAAATCTATGCATTGACACACGCCGCCACCGCCGCTATGCGTCCGCTGAGTTCGAGACCGCGGCCTTAAGGCTGTGGACTGGGAGGTCCTGGGTTCGATTCCCAGGTCGGGAAAATAAAATTTTCTAATTTAATTTTCCCGGGACTGAATCTTTCAGAGGGTGTTGACGTCATGCAGGCGACTGGTCGTAAATCTAAGCTAAATCCTTTGTACAACATGCTTGAAAAAGTGTATTCCGCCGACGCCACATTAAAGTGGGATAATCGCAGGTAGAAAGAAACTAGCATCGGTTTCCCTCTTAAATTTTTTTTTGTCATGAGGTTGCTCCAACTAGTGTATCTAGAAACTTTTATATTATTAAAAAGAAACTTGAAATTCTGTCCAAATTTTCCGAAGATTATAAAATACAGACTAATTGAGAAACTCTTTGTGTTGAAATCGATTACAAATAAACATGTGTCATTACTCACATGAACCATCTCCTTCTTAGTGAAAGTAACTTCCTCCAACAGACCCTCATTTGGCATGATGCCGTCATATTATTTTGCACCGGAATGTTAATCCAATGCAGTTTCCGATTTATATTCACGTCGCAGAATTTTATAGCTCGTTTCGTACAAATTAATTTCAGAAAAGGTCGTTGTAATAATATGGATGAATAAATTAACAACAAAGGACACATATTTTCGATGTTTATGTTTCTAAGTCATTTTCGTATTAAACTAGTTTACTTTGCTCATCAATGAATAAGTAAACAGACGCAACGAAATAAATATAGAATATATCGAAACTTTCTTTACGTAAATTTTGGAAAAAAAATCAACCTTCTGTCATGTGAATAAGCTCTAATAATATATTATATTCATTAATCTTAGTTGATACGGAAGCCTTATAAGTTAAAAGATTAGGAATTCTAAAATTGTCTTCCGGCTTCATCCATCAACAAAGGAGTCCAAAGGTTTAATCACCTGGTCATATTTCAATTAGAAAGCGTATTATCTTGGGCGCATGCCAAAGTGTCTCGGGTTGTGTAACAGGCTAGTTGTGTAACATAATGCAATACATGTTAATGTGTTGGACTTCCGAACGGACATGTCAAATCAGTTAGCATCATACGTACCTACGCGATATTGATCATAGCATTTTGTTATTTTAAACTCAAATTACAAGCGTGATATAATATTAAGGTGGATTTAAAGCAAATGAACGAATGCTTAAGAATATACATTCTACAGAATTCTATTATATCTATTAGAAGGAGGTTAACGTCAGGATGGCAGCCGGTTATAAAAAATAAACTAAATTTTTTCTGCAACATCCTTGCAGAAGTATAATGCGCCGATCGGATCTCACATTGAAATGGAATAAGGTCAGGTGGAAAGAAAAATATGTTACAGAAATAAAGCTTCTTTCCTTGTTCTATCTTTCTTTTTATTCCGAGAGCGAACTATCACTTACACCCACCAATTAAAAGACAATGCTGGTTCTAGTCCTAGCTTAAGAGCTAAAAAAACAAAGAAAAAGCTAGAACAAAGGTTCTAAACCCACTTTTATGTAGGTATCCTTTACAATCTAATAAATAGCATAGGATATAGCATAATAGATGTAACACCAACATTGCAAAACGATTCTTTAATATGAACTCGTGGAGTAAAATACGACTTATTACAAAATCGGTGCTAAACTGTTGTGCTAACATGACCCATTATGGAATTATTTTATTTTTAGCATTGAGCATACATATATAGGTACATCTTCAAAAATATGACAATACAATAGGTATATATTATATTCATATGAAAATAAAATAAAACTATCCGAATATGTGACGTTGAAAAGAGCAAAATTAGTAGTAATTTTAAATAAATAAAAAAGAGCTCTATCTTGCACCTAACGAGATTATTAAGAAATAAACCGTAAATTGAAGTTGCTAAAGGTTAGTTTAAATGAAACATAAATCTCTACTATTGAAAGGTAAACACTATTGCTCATTACATAAGGTAGGTAAGGTGCGGAACCAGAAATTAGCAAATTGGAACGAAACGGAATGTGAGCATAAAAACACTTCATGTAAGCGAGCGAACATGTTGAGTGGCGGATAACTGACATGACCTAAATGTCTGTTACCCAGTCCCTTCACATGCTTTTTATGGAGAATGTTCCATATTTTAAGCTGGCTCAGCAAAATGATAGTTCTAAGACAACAGCAATCAGTAAAAATGTTATTAACATAACATTTGTTATCTTTTTGACCTTGATTCTGACCTATCTTAACAAATTTCAACTTCTACTTATCTAAATATATTAGTGTACTTATCTAGAGGTATATAAAACATATCTCATGACTACGGAGAGTTTTGAATTTTATAAATTCACTAGGTTTGCTGGGAATAGATAGTATAGAAAAAAATAGTAAGAAGCGGATAAGATATTCAAACGTTGAAAAGGTGTCATGATCTCATGACTAAAGTCCACGTCATTTGGTCGTGTTATTTCCATGTTGAACCGTTGTCATCGTTCCAAAAATGCCTACAAATAACAATATGATGAAGTAAGTAGTTCATTGTATTTAATTCAATTACAAACAAGTCGTGATCACAAACAACAACAATATAAAATTGTAATTCAGTAACGCTGTTAAAATGAATGGTCTCTATTATTCCTTGATAACAATAATTATTATCAGTAATGCTGTCAATTATCAGTTATGCCGCTGCTGGACATAGGATGCAGACCGCTTGCAATAGGTCCAGATAGTGGACAGATCAAATGACATAAGACGATCTTAAATTTTGAATTTTGTTTCAATATTCGAGCATAGTATCATTAGAGATACCTAAAATTACAAGCAAACTATTTCAAATGCATATTTGTCTAGACATGAACATGGCGCGGTAAACCTAATACAATTTTAACTAAAATGTACTATTAGTCCGAGATCCGACTGCAAGATCACTACATTCATCATGTATCAAGTCAAAGTCTAATTTTTATGGATAATTATAAATAGGGGATTTTTGCAAAGGTGCCATCATCAAGGTCATCATCTTAATTAATATTATTTTAATTCGATTTTGACTACATACATTATGAACGTAGTGATCTTGCAGCCGGATCGGTCTATATGGATCATTGACTGTAAGCGGGAACTTGCCACCAACACGGTCGTATCACATACGATTACGTCAGCGCTTTCGTCGCGTGAGAACCTTCGAGCATTGTGGTGTGCGAGCAATGAGCATCACTTTCATTGTTTATGCGGAACTGCGCCGACTGATAAGATGCACGGCAGCCCGCATCAGGCGAACATCGACTAGGATGTTCAGCGTTCCAATAAATACGTCAAGTGCATTTCTAATTCAGCCATATATTTTGATCTAACGATTAATATTATTTACGAAAGACTAGCCTACGATTAGTGGTGAATGCATTGTCTATAATATAATAAGTAGTATCCAAACAATTTGTTTTGATTGAGTTCCTGCATAATATGTGACTATTCCAATGTATTTCACTTCAACGGTCAATAACAATTTTATGTCTAATCGTTATAATTATAATTAATAAAAAGGTACGAATATAGCATATTTAGTAGATCTTATAAAAAAAAACTTTCCCAAAATGTTTCAATGTAATGCAACTGAAACATAAGATATAATCTAAGAGCAAGTGCAAGACATAGAGATATTGCAGACAGCTAGGAATGCAAATGGACGTGCACGTGACCCGGCGCGGCGTCGACTAGCTAACGACACGACGCGACAAACAAAATGATCACACGTTTTCCATGGACAATTACCACTAATGAGTCTGTAACTAAAAACTCTCTTCCAACAACTTCACTTCGGTATTTTCTACGATTTATTATTCGTTAACGAAAACCGTACCGTAGGTACGTTTTCGACCGAGTTCCAAAAAGTAGAAGGTCCTCAATTCGTCTGTATTTTTTACATATGTTACGCGATATCTCTGCCAAATGTGGACAGATTTTCAAAATTATTTTTGTTTTCGATACAGCTTATTTCAAGGGTGCTCCCATATAAATTTCATCAGATTCGATCAGATCAAGTTTAAAGTCGATCAGTAAAGTTTTTAAAGTTGTGATTATAGTGTTAAAGAACGATTTTTTCTTCATCTCTACATTTCTTGTGTAGCCCTTCTCATTAATAGTCGTAACCTATACCAAATGAATACTTAATTAACATTTTTGTTATCGCTTAGATCTTCACGCTGGCAATTACTCACGTAAGTATTAGAGATGCAACTACCGTGTCTATTGCAAAAGTATTTAATTTGAATTCACTTGAGCTGACCTGGATTGCGACAAATATAATTACTTACTTCTGAAGGGAATTAGCTAAAATTTTAACGGAATATTTAACTTTTATACCGAAGAGATGTCGCCATTCTTCATCAAGTGACGGTGTATATACTATATGGCCCTTACTTATAAAAACAGCTTAACTGAGCAAATGGTAAAGAACAGCCTGTCCCTTTTCTTTTCAAACAAGGAAAAAAGTGACAGGCTATTCTTAGCCATTTGCTCAACTAAACTGTTTTTATAAGTAAGGCCCTATATGGTGGACTGAGGTCTTAAACTTATATCCCAATTCTTTCTACAACATACTTTAAAAGTGTGTTGTCACCCCACAATGTAGTGGGATAAAGTCAAGTGAAAGAGAGAGTGAGGCACCGAGTTTAATAAGTGGTAGGTTTAGGTCGATATATCGTTGTTGAGCTGCACGACCAGTGAATAGATTTGTAAGTTATATTCTTATTATTTTATACTACATAGTTAATCGCTTACATAATTTTGTAGTTATTGTATATAGTGAGCATTAGAAATAAAACGCAGGAGTAGAATTCCAAAATCAGAGAACGTGCATCTTAAAATAGCCAATTATATTTTAAAACTGAATTGCTCGTAATAATTTATTATTGTGCGTGACAACATTTCCTAACGTGACAAATGTCGGTATTCTAAATTACCGGAGATTGACAAGGTTACTAATATTGGTTTAATGCGGTTTTGCGTACCCTGGAGCCCACGCACATGCACCCACGTCCCGTTACCGCCATGGCAGCACAAAACAAGGAAACACAGCCTTATTTCCATCACCGTTGCGTACAGCACCTAACAGCGCAATACAAAGTTCGCATTCGCCTGTACTCTATCGCCCACTCGGTAATAAGTTCCTAAGCAAGCTGATCTCATATCTCGACAATCCTGTCACAAAGGTAATTATAATGTAGCCTGATATTTTAATTGTAAATTGATAACCATGAGATTTTGCATATTTTAAAAACCGACAGCAAAAAACTGAATGCGGAAGATATTTAATTGTTTCTCATCCATGATTGTTTTTGCTCCGTCGTGTGATCAAATTACGGTGACTTCTTTGATGTAGGTTCTCATGAGCCATGCAAAAACAAAGACGAAGAAGAATATTTGTGATGAAATTCGACGTTTATATTATAACTTTAAGAAACCCCAATGTAAGAACGCCTACAATAGTCTATTAGATAATAACTATCTGTAGAGGTCCAGTTCTGATTCATATCCGTTTCTAAATATCGGTAAGTTGTGTCACGCTGAATCATAAACCATGAGTAATGGTTTTAAAGGAAATTTAACAATTCATAAATAGCGGTTAAAATCAATTGCATAAACAAAAGTCCAAGCTGTAGTCAATGATGTATTCAAAATCATTTTTGCGGAGCGGATTCAGCGACAATTTCACTATGGGATATGAGCACCTTCTACATGGGTTCCATCGAGTCCTGCCGAGTATTTAGTGACGTAAGTTTTTCCATCGTCGCCAACGTAGGAAGTCTCGCCTTCGACTACTAGCACGTAGCCGTTGCCATTAGGCGTGGGTACGAGACGGCCACGCTCGGAGACTACGGTGCCTTCTGCCGTAACATACCGAAGAGCATATTGACCGAATTCGTCGTGTACTTCTTCGTGTTGGAGGGCTGGTAGAGTCCGTCTAGCAATAGCTTCAGGAGACATGGAAGCTGCCGCAGCTGCAGCTACAAGGCACGCTGTTATCACAAACTGCAAAAAAAAAAATAATTAAATATTTAACCACAAAAGATTTTTTTAAGCTTTATAGCTCCGTAAAGTCGTTATGTATTTTTATACACAGTTGTAAATGTTATTATATTTTAGTACAATTAATTCTAATATATAATCTAATACTATTAAAATGTAAAATAAAAGTTACCAATTTCATTTCGGCTTTTAGTCTGCGACACTAACAATAGAATAACACGATTCTAGTGATGGATTTGCTTTTTATTTAAATATAGTTATTTCTATGGTCTATAATTATCTAATAGACCTCATTATCTAACTGGAAATTAATGTGGTGCGAAATATTTGCGTAATAAACGCCAGCACCATAATGACATTAAAAACATAAAAATGCACACATTATAACATTTTCAGTCCATTTACTGACGTCATCGGTATGAATCCGCATTTTGTACTACTTTCTTGTCTATTTATTCGTATTTGTTGCTTAATAAGGTGTTAAAATGAATAGAATTTGACACACACTGTACAAACTACCTTAAAACATATACATACATAAATTCATGACTGAACATAATATACAAACATAAAACTTAAGGTCATGCCTGTATCCCCGAAGGGGTAGACAGAGGCGCACTAGCGAAATAGAACGCCCACATTTTGCCGAGCTTAGTTTTAAAATATATAAGTTTTAAAAAATGTAAGTGTAGTAAAGTATGCTTTCATATTGATATTTCAAAAGTTACTAAACCAATTGTCATGTACTTTCCAAAAATTTTATGAAATTAATTATTTATAAAGACTTGAACAGGTCTTAAGGAACACGTAAGCAGTCATAGGATAACCAGGTATAGACTGAATGACTTAAAATCGTTGTAAAGCCACCTGTTATAATTATGTATTTGAATAAATTGAACTAGTTTTTCTGCTTTAAATGTAAATCTTACTATCCTTAAAAGGACAAAACAGGCAGACCACCATATCGTGTACCTGGTCATGGATGATACTGTTATAATAATATTCTTTAATTTCAAGAATTGTTGATGATTTTTAACATTCCGGACAAATAAAACAAACGAAAAATTCCATTCTATATCAGTCCATGTTTTTATCTACATAGCGTCGTCATATGGTGCGAATACAAAACAACAACAATTAAAATGTGCATATAATTATAACTAGGTAACCAATCTACTTAGTCGAGATGATGAAGTCAACCAACATCTTGGAAGCATTGCATGATTATTTAATATTTATTTATCCCATTGCAAACCGCTCTATAAAAATATAGGTAATAATTGTTTTACCTAAAATGTTTTTGTGTATTATGATGTCAAACTACTCTACGAAGAATGTCGACTTCCTTGTTATTTTTAGGTGAGTGACGTAATAAATAATGCTCTAATGGAAAATCCTTATTTGTGTGTATAATTTTAGTGTTAGTTTAATTATAGCAAAAAATATTACAACACAAAATAATAGTGCAAACACGGTTAATTACATCCTCTATGGTTAATAAATTAACCTGGATTTGCACATTTTTGTATTTTTTGTACAAGCACTAACAACTGGCATTTAAAATTAATCACAAATTATAGCATACTTCAGCGTAATTACAAACAAAAGATACATTATAGAGGTTGATGACCAAAATCGATGGATTATTTACATACACCAAATTTTGTGACTCATTTGAATACGTAATCTTATTTCGAGACAACTATAACCACAGAATACTTAATAGTACTACGTACTATACCACTAGGCAAGCTTTACTGTAATGACGCTGAATACAAGTACAATATATACTCCACATTATAAATATGCAAAAAAAGCAACTGTTTCTCGATGCCTGATGTCTCTAGCTTACGAATTACCTAGTCCGACCAAACACATAGA
Source organism: Clanis bilineata (assembly GCA_036417725.1). NCBI lineage: Eukaryota > Metazoa > Arthropoda > Insecta > Lepidoptera > Sphingidae > Clanis > Clanis bilineata. The sequence continues at coordinate 9,940,460 of CM071158.1, forward strand.
ATCGTTATCGGCATGCAAATAAAATCGCCCCAGTCTCAGTGTGGAAACGCACGTTTGTCGATGTAAGTCATCGACTTTTACCTTGCGTTTGTCACTCAAAAAGAATTATTTAAGTCGCGGAAGTGACCAGCTGACTTGGGAACAAATATGTACATTTATGGATTTGGTTTTTGTCGCAAGCGATGCCTAATCTGCGATTCATGTACGTTTCCGCGTAAGTCCTTAGTTGTCTGCCCACGTATGTCCCGAGGCTGACGGAGTCAACATCGTAGGTCGTATTCAGTGGAATAAACATTGGTATTCGTCAAGACACCTCGTGAGTAACACTGATGCGTTATATCAATAACATTTTTATATAATCATTCCCAAAACGTGAAGAACGAATGAACAATGGGGAAATACGAGTAGCATTTTCCGCCCAGTCTGTACCAAGTTTAATTCCGGTTAATTCTGTAACAAGTACACCATGATACAATGGTATTTATTGTTCCATGAACTTGAAAACACATTATACTTATTGCGTCACGGACTACGGATAATGTAAATGAGACTCCGTCATTTCATATGGGGCTCATTTAACTTTTAGAGTATTTTTTTACTTTAGTGGATGACCTGTGTGTTTTTGTTACTCTGTTTCGGCCTTCGGGCTGAATTAACATCTATTGTTCCACAGATCGTTTATTCCGCCTCTTTTTCTTAGTAAAACCATTGTTCTTCACTGCCCATTGGCCGATTTCACGTATAACATCCATTGCGAAACATTAACTTAAGATAAAATGATCAGCTGATAGCATGTAAGAAAAGCTAGGGATGTTAGGAACTTTAATAAATTAAAGGATTTTAAACCAATCAATTTGACGCCACAATTTCGACACGGTCCATTTTGAAAGCAGTAGTAAGTAAACTAATTTACTAAAGATTCTGACATGCTGTAACGAAACTACATGCAATAAAATAATTTTATTTTTCTAGGCAATAATCTCATTGCACCTGTACAAATCTTATATTAGGCTACTACCTTTAATAAAAACTTTACAAAACCTTATCATTTATTCCACGTCGCACAAAATATCGCAAGATTCATCTGCAGGTCGATTCTCTAAGAAACGACAGAACGTTGCGATCGACGCCTTGCTCCCGCAGCGCACATCGTTGAGAACGACGGAGCGTTCAACGTTGTTGGGTCTTAGAGAATACCATTTTCCATACATTTATATGAAACGCCTCGCTCTAGAGAGCTAGTTCGCATAAGCACCGTCATCAGGCATAGCGCTAGTCCGCAACGATGCCGCAACGTTGTTTTCACAAATGAAACCTTAGAGAATCGACCTGCTGGTAATAGTTTACCCTCCAGTTACACAAAAAATGACTCCCCCAAAAATACAAACTTTAGAAAAATATTTTATAAGATTATTAATATATCATTATTTTATGAAATTCTAGAAGAAACATATCCAACAATTACCACTTATTCAAGAGTTCATAAAATGATTGTTAACATCTAATCAAACACATAAAATAATGACAATATTTTCTCATATACCTGTACTGCGTGATAATATCCAATTAGAGAGTAATAATACCCCGTTGGTGGTAATTTAACTAAGTCCTTGACACCACCATTAATAAAGTGTTGGTACACGTAATCCCAACTCCCACGATAGTCCAACCTTTTATCATTTGATTATACATAACTATTAAACTACAGTAGACCTTGTCTCTTAATTTATATTGTTCAAAGTTAAAGCTTTTATGAGTACTCGTACGTTGAAGTAAATACATATTGTGTATGACCGAATGTACAATACATAATATGTATTACTTTATCTTTTCGACCGACGACCGAAAGGCGAGGTATATCGTAGATCGGAAATCGAGGTACTACTGCTACTAGTTCGTCTGTATTTTTTTTCAAGTATGTATGCTACGCGATATCTCCGCTAACTATGTGTGTCCATTAAGTCCTTTTTTATGGCAGAGACTGGCAAACGAACAGATGGGTCACCTGATGGTAAGTGATCTCCACCGCCCATAGACACCCAAGACACAATAAGAATCATGGGTGCGTTGCCAACCTAAAAGGAGTAAATGGAAGAGGAGGAAAAAGGGATTGGGAAAGAGGGGGGGGGGGGAATGGGCTACCGGAAATCTCACTCACCGAACGAAACGCGACAGCAAGCTGCTACTTAACGTCGGTTTTCTGTAAGACAGTAGTATCCAACCGGTCGAGCCGAACCCATTCGAGCTGAAGACGTTACTGTCTACAGCGTGGCTCTACCACTCTTTAAATCGATAGAGGTTTTTCGAGAGGCGTTGGTCATAATCAGATCAATTTTGAAGTTGGTTGATTACATATTGATTTCTTAAGTTTACGCGAATGCTATTCATTGAAATAAAATTACTTTTACGGATTTTATCACGATTTGGTTTTAATTTTTATTCCCGACGTTTCGAAGGCTTTGCAGTCTTCGTGGTCACGGGTTGGACCAAAAAAAAAAATTAAAACCAAATCGTGATAAAATCCGTAAAAGTAATTTTATTTCAATTGGTTGATTACGTTTTTAACTATTTATTTACTAAGATTAATTTATGATTTTCAGGTATGTGCCTGCTGCTCATTAGCTGCATTAGATGGATACAGTCCCCAACAAGACCCCAATCAGTTCCACATACAAACAGACGAAGATGACGAGCGTTATTTCCTCTACCAAACCCACAATGGACAATATCGTAAAGAACGAAGGTTAAAAGATGGTTCAGTCGTTGGTAAGTTATAACAACCTTTAATCTTTGATAAATAATAAATAGGCGAGGTACCTATGAAAAACTTAAAAGCCCCTTTAGAAGGACAATATTGATTGCCAAAAACCATGTCTAATGAATATAAAATTCTTAAATGTTGCATCATAATCACATTTATTTATTACTAGCTTTTGCCCGCGGCTCCGCACGCGTATTTTGTAGGGCCAACGGAAAAAACTTTTGATTTGTCGATCCGCCCTGTCGTTTTAGTCCATATATGGGCGACCCAGATATCGATTTTGAAGTCAATCGGCCCAAAAACAAAGAAAAACAAAATGGCGGCCACTTTTGACAGGTCTGACAACGGTTCTGTCATTGGGAACCACGGGCGACTCAGATATCGATTTTGAAGTCAATCGGCCCAAAAACAAAGCAAAACAAAATGGCGGCCACTTTTGACAGGTCTGACAGCGGTTCTGTCGTTCAGAACCACGGGGCGACTCAGATATCGATTTTGAAGTCAATCGGCCCAAAAACAAAGAAAAACAAAATGGCAGCCACTTTTGACAGGTCTGACAGCGGTTCTGTCATTCGCAACCACGGGGCGACTCAGATATCGATTTTGAAGTCAATCGGCCCAAAAACAAAGAAAAACAAAATGGCGGCCACTTTTGACAGGTCTGACAGCGTTTCTGTCATTCGGAGCCACGGAGCGACTCAGATATCGATTTCGAAGTCAATCGGCCCAAAAACAAAGAAAAACAAAATGGCGGCCACTTTTGACCGGTCTGACAGCGGTTCTGTCATTCGGAACCACGGGCGACTCAGATATCGATTTTGAAGTCAATCGACCCAAAAACAAAGAAAAACAAAATGGCGGCCACTTTTGACAGGTCTGACAGCGGTTCTGTCATTGGGAACCACGGGGCGACTCAGATATCGATTTTGAAGTCAGTCGGCCCAAAAACAAAGAAAAACAATATGGCGGCCACTTTTGACAGGTCTGACAGCGGTTCAGTCATTCGGAACCACGGGGCGACTCAGATATCGATTTTGAAGTCAGTCGGCCCAAAAACAAAGAAAAACAATATGGCGGCCACTTTTGACAGGTCTGACAGCGGTTCAGTCATTCGGAACCACGGGGCGACTCAGATATCGATTTTGAAGTCAATCGGCCCAAAAACAAAGAAAAACAAAATGGCGGCCACTTTTGACAGGTCTAAAAGCGGTTCTGTCATTCGGAACCACGGAGAGACTCAGATATCGATTTTGAAGTCAATCGGCCCAAAAACAAAGAAAAACAAAATGGCAGCCACTTTTGACAGGTCTGACAGCGGTTCTGTCATTCGCAACCACGGGGCGACTCAGATATCGATTTTGAAGTCAATCGGCCCAAAAACAAAGAAAAACAAAATGGCGGCCACATTTGACAGGTCTGATTTTGAAGTCAATCGGTCCAGAAACAAAGAATCAAATTTTCAACCCCTATTTCATCCCTTTGTAGGATAAAAATATATCGCACCCCATTTCTGTCCTTAGGGCTAAAACTATCCTCATACCAACTTTCTTTAAAATCCGTTCAGCGGTTTCTGGATTCCCATAAAAACTTTCATCCCCTATTTCATCTCATAAGGGGTTGATTTAAAAAAGTAGCCCATTTGTGTCTTTAAACTCAAATATATGCACTATCCCATACCAAATTTCATAAAAATCCATTAAGTGGGCCTAAAATTCCTATACAAACGTTCATCCCCTATTTCATCCCATTAGGGGTTGATTTAAAAAAGTGGCCCATTTGTATCCTTGAACTCAAAGGTATCCACTGTCCCATACCTTTCATAAAAATCCATTAATTGGACCTACAATCCCCATACAAACGTTTAACCCTTATTTCATCCCTATAGGGGTTGATGAAAAAAAATGAAGTACTCCATTTTAATCCCTAGGGTCAAGTGTATCCTCATACCAAATTTCATCAAAATCCATTAAGCGGTTTCAAAATTCCCATACAAACTTTCATCCCCTATTTCATCCCTTTAGGGGTTGATTTAAAAAAAATAAAGTACCCTATGTCCGTCCTTGGGGTTAAAAGTCCCCATATACCAAATTTCATCAAAATCGGTTCAGCGGTTTAGACGTGAAAACGCCACAGACAGACAGACAGACAGACAGAGTTACTTTCGCTTTTATTATTTAGTAAGGATTTGACGACCTCCGTGGCGCAGCGGGTAAGTAGCCGGCTGTAAGGCAAGAGGCCGCGGGTTCAATTCCTGCACCGAGAAAAATGTTTGTGTGGCCCACAGATATTTGTTTCGGGTCTGGGTGTTGTGAGACCTAAGCTTTCGTAGTGTCGTAGTGATATTGGATTTTTCTATTCAGTTATCAGCTCTGAGTCCGGTATTTGTGCCCGAATGGCGATAGGCTTACCCCCTATTACATCTGAGACGAAAATGAGGAATACAGACGTTATGCTATGTTATGTTCTTTTAAATATGATGTCGTTACTAACGCACATACCAAAGCGTCACTGCTGCCTTCAAATAAGTAGGTACTGAGAAGGTGACGACGACCCTGGTGTCACGTCCCATCATGAACGACCAACGAAAGCTTACTTTATCCCTAAAGACTAACATAACATAACATAAGCTCACGCCTGTATTATGGAAGGGGTAGGCACAGGCGCCTTAGCGAACAAGAACACCCACATTTCGCCAAGCTTAGTTCCGTCCCAGATATGATAGGGGGCGCGCCTATCGCCTAAAGATTATTATAATTTTATTAGAATTTGATAACATCCAATCTCTAAGGATAAAAGTCTACATAACTTTATAGGAAAAAAATATGTACTTTTATTAATGCGGATATCAGTCGGCTCCTTGGTCTAGTGGCTGTGAACCGAAAGGTCCTGGGTTCGATTCCCAGGTCGGGCAAAGCGAATTTTCTAATTTGATTTGCCCGAGACTGGATCCTTCAGAACGAGTGAGACGGCAGACAGGCAACCGGTCGTGCTAACTAAGCCAAATTCTTTCTGCGACATGCTTGAAAACGTAAAAACTGTGCCACAAGCGGCAGCCTTATCGCTAAAAACAATCTCTTCCAAGCAACACACCACCACCATCATTAATACTGTTACTATATAAGACGTTTATGATTTCATGTCTTATCATTTATTTATAATTGCCTAATTCTTCACAGGTAGCACTGGGTGGGTTGGTGCAGATGGATTCTTACGTCTACAGGATTACATCGCTGACAATCAAGGGTACAGAATATACAGATCAAAAACGGTTTACGTTGGACAAGATCGGCCTATAAGCGTATGTTTATTTATAATTATATGAGTTAGCATATGTGAATATTTTTAATGAACATCATAATATAGTTGGAAATAACTATATAATGGTACGGGCTGCCGAGACAAAAGTCGGAGGTTCGAAACCAACCCCAAAATGGAGCATACACCTCTGACTTGTGTTATGTTAAGTGTATTTTCATTGTGAAATATCGCTTGCTATAACTGTGATGAAAAACATCGTGAGGAAACCTGCATGCCTGAGAATTTCTTTACAGGAATTTCGAAGGTATGTGAAGTCTACCAACCCGCATTAGGTCAGCGTGGTAGACTAAGGCCTAACCCCTCTCATTAGTAGAGGAGGCCCGTGCCCAGCAATGGGACAGTAATATGACTGGGCTAATAATATCAACTATATAAAACAATGCTTCTGATTCCAGGAATCATTGGATATAGCTAAAACAGCACCGACGGACCCCGGATACGGTGTGACGCCGGCGCCAGCAGTCCAACGCACAACCGCGCCGCCAAGTGTCACTACTTCTACAGCAAGTCCTATACAACCTTCTTCTTCTGAAACACCACACAACTTCCCCTCAGAAGTGTCAATCACACCAGCACCAACTTATTATCCACACCCAACATCTACGCCCCATGTTCACGTTTCTCCTAATTCGATAGACTCATCAACTCCCTATGACTTTAAACCTACCGAAACTCCAACCTCTCCGAATGAAGTCACAACAACACCAAACCCTTACTATTACGATTCTTCGAATACCCTCGACGACTATTACGCTAGTGATAGTAGACATTTCGATGTCTACAATCCAAATTCTTATAGACACGCTGACGATTGGGTGAGGCGTCAACGTCTAAACGTTCCAATAGGTGATGGCTATACACCTCAATTTCCTATATACGATGGTATTGCATATAAAAAGAATGGTTTTAGATATTACCTTCCCAAACAATATCATGAAGAGGAGACCGAAGGCTCACAAGATAGAACGGGAAGCTTTGGATATATAGATCCTTTCGGTATAAGGCGTGTTATATACTACAACACAGCGCCCGGCGAGGGCTTTCATATTCGCAAAAATAACAGATACGTAGGTCACGACGCAACCCCATACGATCCACGACCGATAAATTAATTAAAATCAATAAGATAGGTATGAGGAAATGAAGTTACCCTATTTATTTATTTGTCAGTATTGTTGGTTAGACTTCACGAGGTAGGTATAATAATTAAGGCCGAGGACACAAAACTGCGACTTGTCGAACGATTCGAAACTTACTTTATTCTTAGCCATTACTTTGATAATAATTTAGTTTGATAATTTATTCGAAAATAATCTAAATATGAACTATTAGTGAAAGGCATGAAAGATATTTGATTCATATCGAATAATAATAAAATTAATAAAGCTCCTTATCTAAATTACAGAAATTTTCAAAACTAGTGTAGACACACACTCAGAACTTGTTATTATTGTCGTTAACAGATTTTGCGCCATTAATTACACATTATTGTATGTGTAGTTTCTCCATAATACACAGATTTCAATCATATGGGTGATCTATAAAATTATAATTAAAACGTTTATTCACAAAAATGTCGTTATCACACCTCCCAACCTTTTTGTGGAGACAAAGCTTTAAAATGTACCGTTAAGTTATTCATAAATGGTAATAAAGATTATATAAGGGGAATTTTATTATTAGTTTGTCTCAAAAGCGGAAAGGCTGTTGAACTCTACTATGTTTATCAAAATCGTAAAATAGATTTTGTAAATGAATGTTCGTGGGCGCTTTTACGAGTATATCCATATGACTCTCGGACTAGCCTTTTAGGTACATGCGTAGGTTACTTAAGTGTATCAATATTCAAGACCAGCGCATACCAGAAAATAGATAATTTAAGTAAATATTCTTTAATAACATACCTAAGTATGTACCTAATATATAATATTCTGTCAACACGGTGAAAGCTTACATAGTGTTATTGCGAATAACTTGCCATTGCATAAACAAGATTATGTCTGTAATAATAATGGCAACTTGTTGCAATGACTACTGGGTCTCTAATATTATTTTTAAGTTTTCTGTAGCAACCAACTGAATATTAAAACACATATCTACTTACATCATTACGTTTGTAAGTATTTTGTAATAGCTATGAATTTACTTTTAATGTATTTATACTAATTTTATTGTTAATTCTTGTAGTGTACATAAATAAAAATTCGTTAACATGTTCTTGTTTCATTTTAAATTACGTACTAAGAATGTTTAAATATGACCCAATCACATTGTTTTGAGAAGTGATTATGAAGTTGCTTAATTACGCATTAGTAATCACCTTAACCTGTTGTCCCCAATTACTTGTTAAACCTAGATATATAAATATTAGCCACTTTGTTAAATGGGTCAGTTGCGAGGAACATTCGAAAAGGTAAAGAAATTTAAAACTCATTTCACATTATTTCTCATCACATACTTGTGTAGTTAAACAATTAATATTTATTTATTTTTCTTTTCAGAAAAATGATTTTGTTCACGCTCTGTATCTTCACGACGTTCATTTTGAGCGGTGGTTACGGCGGCGCGTACGGACAATCCTACGGTGCCGGATCACTTACGCCTATCGACTTTAATGATGACTTCAACAACAGAAACCTTATAATCAAACCAAACGAAAACATTATCTACAACTTTCAACAGATAAGAAAGGACCAACCTCCGCAAGTGGAACAAAGAAACGAAAATATTGGAAGATACATGTATAAACCGAAAGCAACTACGGCCATGCCAATTATGCCTTCTTTGGACAACTTCCCCAAGATGGAGCCCCTTCCAAATGTGCCAACTCCTATTGTACCCGTGGATATGTACAATAATCATTGGAATCACGTATCAGCTTTCCCCCCAACGATTCCGCCACCACCTTCCACCCCAAAATGGGCAGACTTGTCCCAGATACTTAATAAGCAAAATTTCCCACATTACAACATTCCTGCACAGACTACCGCTTCATATACTCCTCATCAGTCACATTATCCCTCAGTTCTTCCAGCACACTACCAGCCGCAGCCAGCACCTACATACATACCAGCACCAGCTCCGGAAGTACCCACACGCTCAGCCCCCAGTTTAACTCAAGTTATCAATCAGCCTGTTAGCCAGGTGCTATCAAAACCTGTACAAGCGCATAGAGTACACCCAGAGCCACCACAACTACCCACGAGTAGGGGAAGCCATAAATTCAGCTGGAATGACGTCTCAACCTCTACTACTACAACGACTTATGCACCGCCTCCGGCTGTTGGGCACCAGAATCGGGGTCCACCCTCGTCCTTCCCTACTTTGTCTCCTTGGGCCGACGGTTTTGGAAAATAGAATATGACTATTATGATTTTGAGTAAATAAAGATTTGATTTATATTAAAGTAAATATTTTTATTTTTTAGTTATCTCAAATAATGTATCAGCCCATGTTGGATTTCATTAATAAGCACATGGCCTAATATAGAGGTACTTACAAAATATTTGTTTATACTTCATTTACATTAATTAATTAAATTATGACCTAATCATTAAATTAATCTTGCTTCCTACCTGCCCTTATGCCATCTTAGTGTGGGGTCGGCGCAACATACTTACTGAAGCATGTTGCAGAAAGGATTTCGCTTAGTTTTACAACCGCTGCCTGCTTTAGGTACATCTCTTGCCTCTTGGGAAAATACTTAAAGTAATAATAGAAATTAATATTTCTCTTCTTCTACTGCCTTTATTCAGTTAATGACTAAGATAGACTAAATAATTTACACATAAGAAAACATATCTAAATAATTTGGTAATAGTATAAGGCACAGTCTTTCAGTTTCAACAAACCTAATACACAACGTCTAGATAAACTAAGACATGTATACATAAATAGAAATTAAAACACTGCATTATAAATATTACGTAATATATTTTTATTATCAAACATCTTATTTTTTATCGTCTAAGATAGCCATATAAGGTACATAATATTTTGGCTTAGAAAATAATGAACTTAATTGAGAAGGGATGCTAGTCAAGAGAGAGAGAGGATATGGCAATGGAATACCGCTAAGAAAACTTATTATTTTCGATGGTTTAAGAAAGCCCAGTTTGCGCACAACAGTAACAGTTTTATTTTTGTTTTGATTATTAGTATCGACAGAACCTTCGTTTGCCTCCTGTGTATTATCGTCGGTTGTAGATTCGTCATTGTCTTCAACATATTCGACAAAAAGAGCAGGGTTACTTAAAGGTGGTAATACAGGTGCAGGCGGAATGTCAGATATGAGATCAATATTTTTATCTTTTGCATCGTTTACTTCCACGAAATGTATTTTCGTATCATCAATGCCCATCAAAAGAGGGTCATTGTAAGATTTAATAAGTACTTTGGTGTAAGGTAATGCTAAAACGACTGGCAATAAACATATAAATCCAATTATGTGCATCTGAAAATAAAAAAATGATAAATAAATTGATATTGGATTTTTCCATATCAGCCCGGAGTCTGGAATTTGTGGCTCGCCCCCTATCACATCTGGGACGGAACTAAGCTCGGCGAAATGTGGGTGTTCTAGTTCACTAGTGCGCCTCTGCCTACCCCTTCGGGGATACAGGCGTGAGCTTATGTTATGTTGTGAAAATAAAAATAGACAAAACAAGTTAATATGGTTTTTGATAAAACTGATAATTTTAAACCGCGTCTCCTGTACTAAAACATTACATAAATCACCTACAAAACATGGTCTCGCTACACATTTTTATCTATGGTCGATTGTTCTATAAGCAAAACACAGCGAAAATCATTGTTTTACGTATGTGTTTTTGTGTTTTGTTTCGAGAAACAGGTGCAGGAGACGCGGGTTAAGGAAAACAATCGGTCATCTTCCAAAGATAAATAAATTGTTACCTTCGTTCCTTCACACAGCTTATTTACGATACTGGTACAAAAATATCGTATTTATACGCCTACATCCATTACTAATAATCGGTAACACTATTGAAAACTCATTTAAATGTTATTTTATAATATTAATTATATTACCTATCGAAATATTAGATATAATCTAGTCTAAATTATATAACAAACTAATACCTACTATTATTGTATCAATATACATATGTACATAGATAGAATATAAACTCACGCCTGTATCCCTGGAGGGCTAGGCAGCGGCGCACTAGCGAAGAACACCCACATTTCGCTGAGCTTAGTTCCATCCCATATGTGATAAAGTGCAAGCGCCATATCTGGCATAAATTTCAGACGCTGGCTTGATATTGAAAAAAAACAATATCACTTTCCCCGAACCAGAGACTTCAGGACGGCAGTCATACATACACGCCTTTATCTCTGAAGGACACTCAGGTAGAATCAATCAGTCATTACCTTATATATTTTTTCATAGGATATTAAAAAAAGAAAATATAATAATAAGTCCATAACATGCGTTTATTTTCGATAATTGTAAACATATAAGCGAGATATCTACGCAGCAACTGTCGCCGTCTTCAGAGGTCCAGCGGATGCATCAGATATAGTCACAACAGGTGCAGTTGGCGGATCAGTGGAAGCGGCATTGGTGTCAACAGTTACTGCAGACGCATCCGTAGGAGGCACAGTGGGTGCAATAGGCAAGTGATCCCCCTCAACCTTCACACCATCGAGTCCAGCAGTATATTTCGTTAGATAAGTCTTGCCATCATCGCCAATATACGTGACCTCGCCCTCCATAATCATAACATGTCCTGTACCATCGGGACTAGGAATGAGCTGACCTTTCTCTGAAACTATGGTACCTTCGGCCGTGACGTAACGAAGTGCATACTGTCCAAACTCGTCGCGTATGTGTTCATGTTTCAATGCGGGAAGATATCTAAGAGGATTAGGAGCACTCAAAGTGCTAGAAGCAAGCGCCAGGATGACAAAACCGATGAACTGAAACAAAATAATTTATTTTAACACATCATAAAACAGTAAAGTAATATTTATTACATTATATTATACTGTAAACATCACATCAATACTTACTATATTCATTTTTAATTTTTTATTCTATGTTTTGTTTTAGAATTTACTGAGATATTTAAATGATGATGTCCAAAGCGAATAAAGTGTTTATATATATCACACTATGAAATTAACTACCTCATTAAAAAATAAGTCGCACATCTAGAAAAACATGTTAATAACCTAAACCATAATCAACATTTTTGATAAACGTGCTACTTAATTTTATTTTAATACCTATGTGTAATAACATTCGCTTCTTTAATATATTTATACCACATTGCTACTTAAACAATTAGTCTAAACTTGTTTTAATTATCTATATAATATTAAAATCTATAATAATTATGTGTTCAAACAACAAGTTCTTAAGTTTGTGCGTAAAGTATATAATGCAAAAATGATGTTATTTTCAATCATTCAGTAATCGTACACCAACGGATACAATGGTAAGATTACACCATAAACATTATATTATAAAAATAACAACCTTTTGTCAATTAATGAGATTGTTTAAGAACTGTACATCTTTTTTTTATTTTCAGGTATTCACTATGAAGCATTTATTCCTTTGTATTGTGTTCTATGTGTCCTCGACATGCTTGGCTTCAAATACAAATGAAACGCCTAGTAAAATAACTGTCAAGGAAAACTTTAATAGTCCAGTTATAATGAACCCTGTGTCACCATATGGGCCTCCACCCATCGTTTCAAATTTCGTACACCAGGGCACAAATTTTTTCTTCAACCCTCATTTTTTGTTGGGTACTAATATTCCACCGCCACTTGGCGCTGTAGTTGCTGCTATTCCAAGTAGCATTGTTGAGGTGGATGTAAATGAAACTGTGATACCACCCAAAATTGAGGTTATTGTTGAAGAACCGAATGAGGTAATTGTTCCTCTTCCTTCACCACCTCAATTTCCTGTAATTTCTCAAGTACCCAAAGTACCAGTTCTATTACCTGAAATGCCCCCTGCTCCTATTTTGCCCCCTTTAGTACTTCCGAAAATACCTATATGGGTTGAAGAGACTGTTGAAGTTGTTCCTGCTTGTGAAGAAAAAGAAGTCATTGTCACCGAAGTCAAGCCTTTGCCACCTGTTATCATCCCACAAGCTCCATCACTACCACCACTTGTTCTGCCGCCAAAAATATTAGTGTCGGAAATTGAAGTCAAAACACCTGAGGAACCATCGATTATTGAAGTACCAGTTGTTATGAAAACAGATGTAACTTCAGGATTTTCCAAAGTGAAATTGACAAATCAAGAATCTTTACAATTAATACCTAGATCGCCTGTTGCTGAAATTGATATCAAGATTAACGAGATATCCGGTACAAACAAATTATCTGAAATTGAAAAACTATTTTCAATCGGCGAAGACAAAACTGTGATTATGGTGCCATCATGTCCAGATTTAACAGGATTAGAAATCCCAAAAGCGATCAATGAAGTACTAGTTATCGAAAAGGGTAAAAATATTGGACTCTCGACACCTGTTCCAACCGAATGCGCACGTAATATTGTTTTGGAACGAGTTTTACCGAATATGATTAGCAAAAAAACTGTTACTAAAAGTTTAGAAATAATATCCTTTCCTGTAGTCTAGTACCCAGTCGTTGCACAAACGTTGATCCCGGCATTGTTAAAGGAAAATAAAATGAATTTGTAATATAACATCAGTTTTATTTTCAGACTCAAACTATTTTATAGAACTTAACGTAAATTAACCTAATCATTAACATTTATTCATATCATATTAATTTTGACTTAAGTATGTCTTGGAACGAATGATAGAGTAACAGGTTGGTCTGGCTTGTTGATAAGTAATGTTCTAATACCGAGCTCTTGACCCATCCATTGAATTTTGAATTCTCTTATTAACTGAAAATAGATTAATTTATATTTAAAGATGCCATCTTGATGTGCTCAAGAATGTTAGAAGGCAACTTATAATAATTACCCGAATCAATATTACAGACATGTTTTGTTCCGCCAGTCTTCTTGCAATGCAAGATCGAGGACCAAATCCAAATGGTAAACTTAAGAACGGATGTATATTTTCATGTTCCGGTGAATCTCTTAGCCAACGTTCCGGCTTGAACAATAATGGCTTTCTAACGTATTGTGGTAATCGACATGACACCATATTCTGAGTTACTATTACCGTCTGAAATAGAAAACCAATATTGTTACACTTGATAGACAAAATACATAATTAGATATTAAGAAATATCATGATAAAACAAATTACCTCTTTTGGAATAAAATATCCTTTCAATGTAATATCTTTTTGCAGCAATCGGCCTATTCCTATAGATACTGGATTCAATCTTAAGCTTTCTTTAATGCTACTCCGTGTGTACACAGCTTTAGTAATAACATCGGAGGTGATATTTGAGTCTCTCTCAGGAAGCAAAGATACTACTTCTTTATATATCTTTTCTTGACACTCAGGGTTACGAGCAATATGATATAATGCAAAACTCGAGGTATATGAGGTCTAAAAATTAATAAAAATTCACAAAAAATAACTTCAAATCTGCGTAGGTAATATTAGTCTAAACTAACTAACTTACCGTATCAATAGCAGCCATTAGAATATCTACCATCATGCCAATGATATCTTTTCTATCTACGTTCGGCTGCTGCAAAAACGAACTTAATAACGAGCTATCGGTTTTACGTTCATTGGATTCGAAAAACTCGAGCTTTTTCAAAAGAATTTCCGTTGAAATCCTACAAACGAAACATATTTTATTTTACTAAATTAATAAATAATTCACTTTCAGATAATCATTTACTACATAAAGATTGACACCTTTCCAAATATTCCTGCGACTCTACCAATTTCTTGTAAAGTGGTGTATTGAAAAATTTCCACAGAAATCCTTTATCTAATTTCATCACTCCGCTGTTTGATCCAAATGCTGCCTGTATTATTTTGCTACTACGAGATTCTACATGTTGCTCTTTTGGAGAAAAACTTTGAAAACGTTCGTTAAAAGCTACTGCACCTATAACTAAAAAATAAATAATTAACCATACGTAAATCAATAGATTAAAACTAAATTAAAATGTAAGTGATAAATACTTTCTAGATTCAATCTATTTAGATATAATAAAAAGTCTTCATCATGACCCAATTTGCAATTATGTATCCACTGCACAAATTCTTTAGCTATGTCGTCGGTACGTGTTACGTGCGCTTTAACACTTTGAGGACTGGAGAAATTCTTTTGAAATGTACTACGAAGCCTCCACCATTCTGGTCCATTACTAAAACAATAAAAAATGTATAAACGATTTAAATATAGCCATAATATCACTCAAAATGTAACTTCATTATATGTGAATAAAAATAAAAAAACAAGATAGATACGAGTATCATACGAGTGCAATAACCTAAGCTGCACCCTTTAATAATCAACTCTTAATGATAAACTAGTTTATATATGAACAAAACATGTACGTAGAAAGAATCCCGCCAGTATTATACACTTGTGGCTTGCTCCGCCTGTAATGGTACATTGCTAAGTGACTCCTCCGTGATGGAAAACGATCATCCTGCCGAAATATCGCTTCAATATCATCAGGATCATAAACATGTATCACATTCACACCAGGAACTTCCTTGACAAGGCTGCCGTATCGTCGATAGTTCAACCATGCATTTTTATCTAAAGCTTCAGCATCATAATCACCTGGAAATATGAAATATCAATATAATAATACATGATACCTAAAACGTATCAGCAATAACATGTTTTAGATATCAATAATAAACTCTACATTCATCTCATTCATAGAGAGGGTGCTTAGGAAATGTCGGTAGGTAATGATAAAAATCCCTTAGTCTTACGCCCGAATGGTCAAACGCTGCTCAACTTTAACGGCTTCTTATATTGATTTTCGCCATACATTTTTGACAGATAAGGCGGCCTTAAAAGACATAAGGCCACCTTAAGTGTATGAACATTCGGCGGTTAGCTTCTGAATTGTTATTTTAATTTTGCATCGAAAAATAGTATTTAGACCTTTGCATCAACTTCTGTCTACCTACTGACGAACTACCTATGGAATAATTATGCCTATCTAATGCATACAGTATAGCTACACTACGTACACCAGAGATGATAGAGATTTTGTAAGGATTTCATTATTTCCTTATACCTATGGTAATTATAATATTTTACAACACCTTGTGGAATATTCATAATCAATCGTTTTCTTTCTACCTGCCCTTATCCCACCTTAATGTGGGGTTGGCGCAACACAATTTTTCAAACATGTTACAGGATCGATTTGGCTTAGTTTTTACCGGCTGCCTGCCTGACGCCCCACAATATTCACAAGCAATCAATAGAAAAAATTATAAGTTTCAATCGAAATTGTCAATAATAATTTTACATATACTTCCTTAGAGAATATTCACATATGGAAACAGATTTAAGAAAAACCTTGACTATAAAATAATGCTTACCTATATATGGTAGGTATTTGTGTAAAGTTCCAATAACAGGATAGCTCTTCGGTCCCGGAATATCATTTAAATTCAATAAACATTCATTTTCCGCGCTGTTTCTTACGTTACTATCTGCTACCTCGACAGATGATTTTCGCTTCACCGATTTTCGACATGGTAACCAGGCGTTTCTTCTTATTTTTGATAATTTGTACATAATAATACGGAGTAGCAGCAAAGCCACCGGGCAGTGTTTACGGATCGTAAGGCACCACTGAGTCGAGGCATCGAATTACAAAAAAGCAAAACGTCAATCGTAAATTAATGCACATAACATAAGCATAAACATAAGATACAGATCATCGTTCTGGAATAAAATGCACAAGCTGGCTGTGTGACAAGAACTCAGTAGGTACCTGCCTATTATAAATTACTATCAGATTAGTAAAGAATGCGTACATTGTAGGTTTCGGTCACGTTTAATTTTCGTAGTATACTGGTATAACTTTTCAATCGACTTCAAAAGGCTCAGACTTTTGTTCGTAGTTTTGTTCAGTACCTACCTACCTTACTATTACTATTATTACGCGATATTTCCAGTTATTGTGAACTGATTTTCAAGGTACTTTTTGTGTTCGATAGCGCTTACACTAAGAAATGGTGGTTCCAGAATAAACGGTAAGGTGAGGTTTTAAAGTCGGTTTTTAAAACCAAAATCACTGTCCAGTGACCATTTATTTCCAATATTCATTTTACTAGATCATAGATGTGGGATAGGCTCGCCCCCTATCACATCTGGGACGGAAGTGAGCTCGGTGAAATGTGGGTGTTCTAGTTCGCTAGTGCACCTCTGCCTACCCCTTCGGGGATACAGGCGCGTGAGCTTATATTATAGGTATGAGATTTATAATACAGTCTGTCAAGTATAAGTTGGCGTTCCAGAGGGGGTGCTCCAAGCGCTAATGTGCTGCCAACAAATTGCTTTGTGACTAAAAATAGTAATTTTTACTTGTTAAGTATGAGTGGGATATCTATCGAGTGTGTTGTCTCCATCTAAACTAATCTCGAATTACCGGATTTTTATTGAATATTGTATGACGAAAATAAGCAGCGATAGCTCAGTTAGGAATGGTATGGACTGCCGAGACAAGTGTCGGAGGTTCCAGTCCAACCCCAAAATCGAGCATACACCTCTGACTTTTCTATGTTAAGTGTATTGTATGTTTTCATTGTGAAATATCGCTTGCTATAACGGTGAAGGAAAACATGGTGAGGAAACCTGCATACCCAATAATTTCTCCACAAGAAATTCGAAGGTATGTGAAGTACCAACCCGCATTACGCCAGCGTGATAGACTAAGGCCTAACACTAGTAGAGGAGGCCCGTGCCAAGCAGTGGGACAGTAATATTACAGGGCGTTTAAATTCTTTGATTACACGGCTAATATTATTATTATTATATTGTAATACGAAAACGTTCACGTTAGTTAGTTTTTTTGCCACACGCCAACTTATGTTTGACAGTCTGTATGCAAGCTTACGCTTCAACCAGGAGAATAAATAACAAAGCTACATCTTTGGCTACATCTATATAAGTGAAAAATCGAAGACACATGATAAGTTAGAAAGAAAAATATGAAACTAATGACTTGGCAGCATGGTCTCTGATCTTAGCCCGTTACCTGTGAAACAAATGTAAAGAAAAAAGTTTTGGCGGGAATTGACTGTGTGGCTGGTCGCTTGTATTAATGATTTCATATTCTAGTCTAAAGTTGTGTTTGTGGTTTAAATGTGATGTGAATTTATGCGGTAAACATCAACGCAAATGGATAGTATGTGGAAGCTTTGAAATAAGTGATTTTGGACGCTTATGTCGGGTGGATGGGTCGACCATGTTCGATTCCTCCGCTGCGAGAAAATCGTCTAAAAAGCATCTAACTGGAAGGAATTGACGCCAAAACTCCAACGAGACCTTGAAATCGGCAACATCCGTGTTTCATTGTTCTTGTGAAAACTTTGTTATAGTTATACATGGTCTCCGACTTTAGCCGGTTCCCTGTAGAACAAATGTAAAAAAATGACAATTGTCAACTGTCAGTGTCAACAAAAACGAAAAGTGGTTGGTGGTATTCAATGTTCTGTGAGCAAAGCAGTGAAAAGCTAACCAAGCCCTGTTTACTGTTTATTAATAGTTCGAATTTGGCATTGTAATACAAATGCCAATTATTACTTATTATATTACAAACTAGTGAGTTTAATAACTACAACATGATTGATTCAATTTATAATAAGTACGATAATAACTACATTTTATCCATCCAGCCTCAATGAAATGCAGTTGTTAATACAAAGAAATCTTCGAGTTAATGTAAAAAGAGTGGATAATTCATTTTTCCAATTAACATAAGTTAATGAAAGAAATTACTGAGGTCTAAGACGAGGTTTATTAACAACTTGTGTATAACAATTAGACATGTGTCTAATTATGTCATATAAACATCGAATTTTGTTTACAAATTTAAAAAGAAAGTTTATTTTAAAGGCAACAAGTTTTGGTGGAATTAGATTGTATAGTAGCAAAATACTGGGTATAGAAACATCTTGTGATGACACCGGGTGTGCTATAATCAATGACAATGGACAAATACTATCAGAAACTTTACACTCGCAAAACCTTATACATCTCCGAAATGGAGGCATCATACCAGATGTAGCGCAAGATCTCCATCGAACTTATATTGAGCCAACAGTTTCCCAAACTTTACATAAAGCTAATCTTTCTATGAAAGATATTTCTGCTATAGCTGTTACCTTAAAGCCTGGACTACCACTTAGCCTTGCTGTTGGTATGAAATATGCAAAACATCTAGCTCGCCTTTACAAAAAACCAATCATACCCATTCATCATATGGAAGCACATGCATTAGTCGCAAGAATGGAATATGATATCCCCTTCCCGTTCTTAGTATTACTTATATCTGGTGGACACTGTTTATTGGCCATTGTCCAGGATGTCAATCACTTTCAATTGCTAGGAGAGAGTATGGATTCTGCTCCTGGTGAGGTTTTTGATAAGGTGGCTAGAAGAATGAAGTTAAAAAATGTATCTGAATATTCAAAGCTATGTGGAGGTGAGGCAATAGAACAAGCAGCACAGAAGACCACAAATGTTAATATGTTCAGGTTACCTTTACCATTAGCTGACCATAAAGACTGCAACTTTAGTTTTAATGGATTAAAAACATCAGTCTTGTATCATATACATAAAAAAGAAAAAGAACACAACATTGTAGGTGATAAACTAATACCAGAAGTCAATGAACTGTGTGCCTCTATGTTAAATGCCATAACAAAACATCTAATTCACAGAACTCAAAGAGCAATGGAATTTTGTGAACAGAATAATCTCATTCCTCAGAGTAATAAACAGTTTGTCGTGTCTGGTGGAGTAGCCTGCAACAATTACATCTTTAATGCTTTAGAAATATTATGTGATGAAACAGGTTATAAGATTTTCAGGCCAAAACCCAAATTGTGTACAGATAATGGAGTTATGATAGCATGGAATGGATTAGAAAAATGGAAGAAACATTTAGATATAACAGAAGAATATAGATCATTGGACATTGAAGCATCTAGCCCCCTTGGCATTTCATTATTAAAAGAAGTTGCAAATGCTAAAATACCTGTAAAATTAATGAAGATTAAAAAGGACCTCTAAAAATATTGCTATTATGTTTTAGTTTTATACTTCTCAAACAAGTAACAACATTCTTATATTTACTAAGCAAAGAGTAGCCACTAATGAAAAAGTAAAATACAATAATGTTGTTTCCTTGGTATCTGATACCTTGGACTTTTAATTTCTTTCTCTACACTTCGTCAGCTAAAAGTACGAAATTGTGCGTGCCATCCGACTGCCCTTAAAGTTAGAGCTCCCAAATATTTCCATCCTTTATTTCATCCAGGCAAATGAGGGGTCGACGAAAACAATTATTTTCGATCAAGGTGCATAGAGGATTTAGCTTTAGTTTTTACGACTTGAGAAAACAGTCCCAGGAGAATTCGGTCAGAAAAACATTAAGTTCGCAAAGGGTCGGTGTGGACAAGTCTGTACCTGGCCTAAGATGGTAATATGATGGAGTCATGGAGTAGTGAATAGTGATAGATATAAGATATGTCTTAATCTAAGGTCTCTATTGATTGTTCCATTTCCTACATCCTTGATTTCCTAAGCTAGGCGCATAGTATTATTATACTGTATACATAAAAAAAAAACTGAAATATTTAATACTTTTAAACAATATATGACTGAGTAAGTAAAAATCTGCATTCTTATACATTTTTAAAATCGATTTATTCCAATTTTTCAATACAATACGGCACCACTGATCCTCGAGTGCACGGTTGCACCAAAACGTCAAATTGACAACTTGTCAATGTCATTTTGTTTATCATTTGATTTTTGTTGTCAATTGCCGTCAATGCTATCATCACATTTTCGCAACATTACAGATCTATAATGATTTAAAATTATAGTATAAATATAACTTCGGAGTCCTTAACACTTGCCAAATAATGTGCAGCGACGTAATCAAATTTGAGTCTGTACTAATTTAGAGTACAGAATTGAGATCATCAAATCATACATCAATAATTCATACCATGGATGTCCTAGAAAGGATCTACCGAAATGTAAGAAGACAACTAGTAAATCTACCGGTAAATGTACCCAAAACCGTAGATTATTTCAACAAATCGGTAAATAATGTAAGATTGCCACCGTTCACCAGAGATAATGTGTTGTATTACTATTTACCTTTGCAAGGTCTAGTTAGTTACACAACTTTATCGGTCAGTGTGATGAACCCACATTTAATGGTCAGGTATGTACTTTTATACAATTAAAATACTAAATATGTCCGAATATGTTTTAGTGTAAGTCAAAGATAACAATATTTGAGTGTTTTACAGATTGTTTCCTCAGCGAGATGTGACTGATGTTTTATTCTTAAGTGCTGGTGGTGGTGCAGGACTGTGGCTTTGGGCAAGACCACATATGGCAGCTGCTGCTCCAGCACGACGTTTCTCATGGGCATTCCTTGGAGGCTGCCTTTGGCCACTTGGCTCCATATTCCTATGGGCAATCCTTAGAAGCTCTGTTGGGCAAAAACCAGTGATAGGCACAGTGCTCGGCATTACAACTGGGGCCATGCTTACAAACATTGCTTTAGATTACTTTCATTATGTTGAACTTATGTTTTGTGGTGAGCTGCATTTACCTGAAGAAACTTACAGCCCAAATAGTGATGATGAGAAGTATGACATTGATCTGTAATATATTGCACAAGTGCAAATGTTTTGACAGACAAGTCTCTCAAAACATTTATTAGGTACCTATAGCTGTTTGTGGATGCATATTATTTGGTGGCAGTTAGGGTGTTAACTCAAATGTAAAATGGTTGTACTTGTTTTGTTTCTTGCACTGTTTGTAGAATTGTGTTGTTAGACTTATGTAAGCGTTTATCTAAATCTATGTCTAAATGCTTATAGTAAATTAATTAAATCTTGAATGAGTATTTTCTTAAATAAAATAATAATTAACAGCTATGAATACTTGAAATTCTCCTAATAAATATAGATGTTGTACAACTACATATCTGAATTATAGAATTTTTCAGTGCTCCTGTGGTATTATGTAAATGAACCTTAATATTAACAAATGCTTGTTATAACCTATGTAAACACTAATAAATTCTGATATATTATAAATAATACTCATTTTGTCTAAATTTTGTATACTACAGTAGAACCCTGATTATCTGATCTCCAATTATTATCCACATATCTGAAGTGGACTGGCATGAGCACTTTAGATGTCAGAGGATGTAAATCTGAGCTAGAAAAACATTACTGAACCTGGCATTCAAACCTAGGACACCCATCCACATAGCCCTTTTATGATTCTAGCAGGACAAGGAGGCAATGATAATTAACTAAAAGATTTTATGCTAATTGCAATTGCAAAAGTATACTTTTAAACTATTCTAAACATATTCCAATATTGAAAAACTACACGAACATTATTATAAGTGTTTTTTTTTATTCCCAGAGAAGGCTAACGGTATGGCAGGGAAAGCGTTTAATGAAAAACGAATAATAAAACTTGAAATTTAATCAAATTTTTTATCAAATGTTCAAGTATGTGAAAACTATATTAATTAGTTATTTTGCGGAGGTTTCGACCACTCCACATTCAGAATGAGATGGTCATAACCATAGCCATTGAGAGTTTGAATGGCCTTTGCAGCATCTGCACGGAATTTGAAGTGCACATAGGCAAACCCTTTGCAGTGCCCAGTACTCTGAAACAAAATAAATAATTAATATTACATACACACAATAATAAATCAAACTAAAGAAGTCTAAATTAATGGCCAGTCTTATTTTTACCTTTTCTTTAGCAAGGTACAACTTCTGAATAGGTCCAAATCCTTTCACAAGATCCTCAAGATCAGCTTCGACGGCAAAGTTACTGAGATTGGAAATCCTTATGGCGGCGACATCATCACGGCGCGCGCCTGGTGGCTCACGGCCGGTGCCGCGACCAGCGCCGCCTTCACGCAAATATGGCGCCACATACTTATTTGTTGTAGAGGATTTTGCCTCTGAAAAATAAAAAAACTAGTATTTATACCATGCACATGTTCTTTACTGCATATACATTTCAATGCCTAAGCAGCAATTGGTTAGTTGCCTATATTTGATTTATTTCATTATTTTATACTAAGAAATCTTTGTGTAAACTGCATCAGAATTAGTTGAAAAATAAGGCAGTAATTAATATTTCAAATTTTGATATGAAGAAGAGTGGGCGCATAGTGAGAGAGCCTTTCCAATGCTTGTACCGTTATAGCCGTGAGGTCAGTATACTGCTGCTCTTTTCTGTCGCCTGACAATTCCAACAGATTCCAACAGCTTAAATTCTTTTAAATACTCATATATTTCTTTCCGTTATATTTTAGATGACGTAAATTATAGAAGATATCAACTACCCAATTCTGTAGCACCATACTTCATCATAGGCCTTAGATATTTTTTGAATGATGGAGCCGTGGCGAAATGGCTTCTTTTTAAGTGGCAGAGCAGTGCTGCAGACAGTAACATCCACAACACTCAACCGGTTTAATACCACTGCAGCACTGTCTCACAGAAAACTTACAAAGTAGCAGCTCAGTATTGTGTTTAGTTTTGTGAGTTTTATGTTGCCCCAATTCCCCCCTCCCTTTCCCAATCCCTACTCCCCTCCTTGAAGGTTGACAATGCACCCATGATTTTGTTGCATCTTGAGTGTTTATTGGTGGTGGAGATCACTAACCATCAGGTGACCAGCCTGCTGGTTTGCCAGTCTAATATAAAACAAATAAGTCTAATGAAAAAATAACTTGCCTGCTGCTTTGACGGCTTCACTGGCCTTTGTTTGCGCAATTTGAGTGTGCTTGAATGGACAACTCAAAGTCATATGATCTCCTTGACAAATACGACATTTGAAGATCACACTGTTTGTTTGAGGCTGTAACACAAAAGTTTTAATATAGAAGTTATTATATAACAAAGCCATATAATTAGCATTGCACTATAGGTCTTGTAAAGAAAATTGTAACCACAATAAATATAATATGGCAAAGTAAACCATAGTAAGACTTCATGCCATCATAAAAATAAAGTTAAAACCACACAATTGTCAGCTACTAGTTATCTATCTATTATCTTTATTTTTCAAGAATCAATGGTTAAAGGGCTAGGTGTGTGACTGTTGGGTGTATTTAAAGGTCTCTTTATCTATACCTTGAGGCCATCCATTTCACCATCATCAGGACGCTGGCTCTCCTCTTTGCTTGTGATGAATTGCATGAACACATCTTCAGAAACATTGGTAGTGGCAGGGTTGGGTCCAGGCTTGTCATTGGCAGAATCACCAAACTTGCTCCAAGTCTTGCGCTTGGCAATACTCTTAAAAACATAGTATGCTTTAACATTGAACAATTGCGTACTTGACTGTGTGTGTTTGATTTATACACATTTTTATATGTAATAGCAAATAAAACAAAAATAACCCCTTCTGTAAAAACTGCATTGAAATCGGTTGAAAAATGAGGCAGTAATTCATATTCTAAATTCTGTATGGGGCATATTGGAGATATCTTATCCCTTTCTAACGCAATACCAGTATGACAGTGACGTGATTATACTGATACTTCTCTTTCCTACAGTTTGAAAGTTATACTAAACTTCAAAAGCTTATAACTTTTTTATTTTTGATAATATTTTAATAATTTTTTGTTCTATATTTTAGATGACGTGTCATATAAAATTAATTTTAAATAATTTGTCTAGTACCCAATTGTTTTTATACATTTTATTGTAATTTAACTGCTAAAAATTTACATTTAAATAAATTAAGCTATTAATTCCCTTACTCACTTAAAACCATATCAATATGCCTAAAATTACTCAAGAAGTCTATGATACAGCTGGTAAATAGTTTTCCAATATTTCAGAAATTAACTTTACCCATAACAGCCCATTCACAGAAAAATTCACAGCAAAAATTATAAGAAAGTAAAATATACATTATTTATGTTTTTTATAAGGAAAACTTTGAAGTTAGTACCTTTGAGACAACTCTCTTTTCAATTTTATATGTGCGTACAATTTTAACCTTCTTATTGTCATTGTCATATTTGTATTCAGTTACAATTTTCAACCCATTCTCTACAACTTCTGAAGGAGGAGGGAGAGCTCCTTGGTCAATCTCTACTTCATCAGCCCATGAGGACTGAATCTCATCAGCAACCGGCATCTACAAAACATTCCAAATTCAAAAATATGTCTTATAACATAATACAATCAACACCATAGCTCTGCCATCATCTCAAGCTAAAATGCCGTTAAGTGAATAAACCAAATTTTGAGAAAAAAAGTCGAAAATATTTATTATATATTATATTTCGAATGTTGCACTTTTTCAGGAAATTTAAATAGTGCTGTGGTAAAAAGATCAAGATTATATAAACATTTCAATTCAGTGAACCATTTCATTCTGTCAATTTCTAAAGTTCAACTCAAAGTCGTAATTCCTGTCTAATGTGTGATTAAGACTGCATGTCTACTGAATTATAGTCATAGTAAATTACTGCATGTTAAGTTATGGCATGTCTACTGGAATTATAGTCATGGTTCATTACAAACAAAACTTACAAAAGCTATGAATATGCCGAACATAATTTTAAAAAAATATAAAAATAATATTTGTAATTTTTATCATTTCATGTATCTGTTGTGATTATTTACACAGACATTTAACCTGTCAGAGGTGCCACATATATATGTTCCATAAGCGTATGGGCCACCGGAGGCCAAGCTAGTGCAGTTATTGTTTCTTTAAAAGATAAAAATGGAACTAGATCAATCACTATGTTTTGAAAGTAAGCAACATTATTTTGAAAAGTGACATTTAGATCTGTCAGTTTACTCAGTTTCAATAGTCACAGGTGGCTCGGGCTCTGGTGGCCCATACGCTTATGTAACATATATATGTACCGCCTCCGACGGGTTCATTAGCAATCAGACTATAGAGGTTTATTACACTGTGGCTTTTATATTTAATAGACTTAACAACTTGTTTACTTTAAGACCAAAGATAACCATAAGTCTATGAAATCTCTAGGAACAATATTATCCATGTTTTTTGGAGACATCTCAAAATTAGGTTTATTCAGTTAACAGCATTTTAGCTTGAGAACAGCAGAGCTCTAGAAATTCAATTATTACATACCTAATTAAATTATTAATTAGTCGCCGTAGCCAGAATCGGGTAGGATATATTTATATAGACAATCATGACTAGAACTAGGTATGTAGTGTTTTCAATTCCGTGTATTATACCCATGGGGCATGCCAAGATGAACATAATTTTTTTAAATGTCTATGACTATACCTAACTGCTTATTAATTAAGATTTGTGTATTTACATGATTTGTTATTATTAAGTTTCTGGGATAGGTACATGATGAATTGAAGTCTGGAAAACAAATTAATGCAACAAAATTGCTGACTAGGTTAGATAGACGTTTTATTCATACTCTCGTCTAACAAGTTTGTATTATGTCTACACAGTTTATGCCAGATTTATTACAAAAATATTTACTAGAAAAATCGTGGCAAAGAATGGAAAACCTCAAAAACAAATTAAATCTTGGTTATAAAACGTGAAAAATGTTTTTAGAATTATAGAATAAAATAACTTAGAAACTGTACTTACGGTATATTGTTTAAAATATTAATACTTTTTCAAAATCCTGAAGATATTTTGATATTTTTAATGATTTTTGACGATATTACATTGCCAAGTGCCAACAAGTAACAACAAAAAAGATTCTGAAGAACAGGGTTGCCAACTCTTAATCTTGCTCCCCACCAGATCCAAGTTGTAAAACCACCAGAAAACCACTAACAAAATCGACCCTGCTTGCAAAACCACCAGATTTTCCACTAAACTCGGATTTTGTACGTCTAATATAGAGTGAAATTAACTCGTAACATACCTAAATGTCACTTTACAAAGTAACACTAGTATTGCCTATTTCTAAAACCTAGTGCTGAATGCAAAATACATGAAAAACAAGAAAATATCGCTACGTATTAATTTCTCAACCCTTCAGAAGACTTTTCTAATCTAAGGCTAACGTATATTTTTATTTTATTTTTAGGTTCAGCAAAAAAAAATACAGAACATTATTTTTATGCTAAAAGGTAATAAGGCTGTATCATTAGTAGCCTTCGCCTGTGATGGTGAAAAAGTTTAGTGTAATGCCGCGTCTCCTGCACTAGCTTTTTTAAAACAAAACACTAAAAATACATACAAAAAACAACGATTTTAGCTGTCACCTGCTCGTAGAATAATGGACCATAGATAAAAAATGGATGTTTTGTGTACGTGTTCTGTGTAATGTTTTAGTGCAGGAGACCCGGCTTAAGAAAAACATACACACACGTACGGAATAATTTAAGGACGTACGGAAAAAACAACGAATAGAAATGTCATTACTGGAATTAAAGTAATGGTACTTTGTAAAAAAACTTACAATATGAATCTGCAGAATATAATTTTTCTCAAATAGTTTAAGGCCCTTTAAAGCTAAAAGTTGTTTCTAATTTTCATTTTTATTATTTCGCGTATCTTTTGTGATAATATGTCATCATCAGCATTAGCCACAATGATAATACTAGTGCAAATTTATTTACAATACATACATACACACTCACGCCTGCATCCCACGGGGGTAGGCAGAGACTATTGAGCTACACAGGCTGCGATCCCGACACGCCTCTTTTGCTTCTTCCACATACATACTTCGTTTCATATTTTTCCGCTGATTGAAGGTACTCCGAACTTGCCATTAACGCAGGAGATAATTTATGTGATCCATATAGGATCGCGTTGGGCGCCTTCTTCTAATTTACTTGCCTTACCATTCACTTTAGCACGATAGACCCCATTCGTAAGTCTTGCTGTTCCTCATACGACCAGCAGGGGTGATTCCACATATACAACGCAGGAAACGCATTTCCACCGCATTCACTAGACTTTCATGCTTCTTATTTAAAACTAGCTTTTGTCCGCGGCTTCGCACGCGTATTTTGTACGGCCAACGGTAAAAACATTTGATTTGTCGATCCACCCAGTCGTTTTAGTCTAAATATTCTACAACGGGGAGACTCAGATATCGATTTTGAAGTCAATCGGCCGGCGGTCACTTTTTAGATTCCAACCCCGGATCACTAAACGACTATAAAATGGTACATAATTCGTAAAATATTCAATATGACTCAGAAAAAATGGTAACGCCATCTATTGAAAAATTTGAAAATCACTTTCAGGCTATAAAGAACTCCCAACAATCGCCCACATAATACAAACATATCCGTATCTTTTGATAGAGTTGACGGATTTGAATAAAACAAAGCCTAAATGTTATTCCGAGATGTGGTCTACAATTTCCTATCCAGTTCCGTAATGTTACTTTGGTGGTTTTCATTTGATACGTGGTCAAACAGACAGACAAAAATTCTAAAAATAATAAAAATGTGTTCTATTACTATTTCTAAACCCCCTTAACTCGTTTTTTTTTTGCAAATCTAAGCAATGTACGGACTCGCGATATTTACATTCTTATTATATGTATTGATATTGATTATTTACATAGAGATTTTAATCGAAGGAATGACTTGAATTTTCTTAAATTTGCAATAACATTTGGATTATGCAATTTAGTGTTGAGTTTTTGTTTCTTTGAATGATATACACTAAACTGGATACATCACTATGTTTTGGGAGTAAGCAACATTATTTTGTAAAATATAATTAAAATATTAGTATACCTAAGTTAAATCCCATATACCTACTATGTAAATTCTTTATGAAAAAATTAAATACACTGAATATTATAAGCAAATGTCTGATGAGATTCGTACACCCAGACACAGATCCTTCAATGAGATATTTTCGAAATTTGACCATAATAAAAAAAAATTTGAAAATATTTTTATTGATAGCACTAAACGATGTAATTACACTCTCTATGCTTAATACTAAACAGAAAATTGGTTAACAAAGGTCGAGAAATTTACTGGAATAGTTCAGTACTATTTATTTAAGGTATTATTATATTCAGTACTCTTTATTTTCAAAGTGTTTTTTATATTTTTAAATATATGCTACAAAAATAAAAATACATTAAAAAATATCAAAATATTCCCTTCCGTTGGCGAGGCTCACCCACGCCACCGGCGGTTAGGACCCCAGAGTGAGGAACCTCCTCACAATTCGTCCCGTATCCAGTAACACCGCCTTCTGCATTTGGCTCTTGACGCAAACACCAACCGAGAGCCTCTTGAGGTGTTGGTTGAGGCTCATTGGTATCAAACCATGGGCAAAAATGACTATCGGAATAATGATTGTTGAATACACATCCCACATGCGAGTAACCTCATGTGCCAGGTCTAAATATTTCGACATTTTGTCCTTTTCGGCTTTCACAAGGTTCTCATTATGCGGAATCCTGACATCAACAAGCATCGCCTGGCGCGTCAATCGATCTACTACCACAATATCAGGCTTATTGGCCACAATAGTCCTGTCCGTGATAACAGATCGATCCTAATAGAGCGTTGCATGACTATTTTCGAGAACTGGTTGAGGGACATATTGATAATAAGGCACAAGGCAATATCGAAGAGCAAGTTGCTGGTGTAGGATCTTGGCTACAAGGTTATGCCTATGCAAATACTCGCCGTTAGCAAGATACGAACAACCGGAAATTACATGCCTGATAGATTCTCCGGGACGGTGGCATTACATTATTATTATTATAATAGAGCAATATTATATCAAACACAGCTTCTTCAAGACGTGCAATAAATTTGGAAATGTATCACTCCCTTAGTGGTTGAGCGATCAACATTTCACTAAATTTTTCTACGAAACCACTAAAAAAATCCACTAACCACTAGACGGCATTTTTTCCCACTAAACGGGATTCAAAACCACTAGATTTAGTGGAAAATCCACTAAGATGGCAACACTGCTGAAGAATGAAAGTAGAGTTGGGCAGGACTTGGGCTCATATGAGAGATTAAATCATTCGATTAATATATCGCTTTAACTCGGATTCAACCATTTTAAAACAAGGAGTAAGGACGTTTAAAGAAAAGTCTGTCGGTTTTTCAAAGTAGGGATGATCGATATTCATTGATGATTAATAAACATTGATATTGAACTGGCAAACATCGATATTTTCATTTTGATAACATCGACATATCGATGTTACGAGCATAAAATATCGAAACGTCAAAATATCCTTTTTAGGGCCATCTAGCGTTGTATGTACTAGCTAGGGAATAGATAGCTATCAAGTTCAACTATTTAACGATAGATTACGCTGATCAACGTGGTGACAGACGAGGTGACAGATGAGATGACCGACTGGGTGACAGCCGGGGTGACAGATGGGGTGACCGACTGGGTGACAGACGGGGTGACAGACGGGGTGACAGTCGGGTGACAGACGGGGTGACAGACGGGTGACTGACTGGGTGACAGACGAGGTGACAAACGGGGTGACAAACGGGGTGACAGGCGGGGTGACAGACGGGTGACAGATGAGGTGACCGAAGTGGTGACAGACGGGGTGACAGACGGGTGACAGACGGGGTGACAGACGGGTGACAGACGAGGTGACAGACGGGGTGACAGAAGGGTTACAGACGGGGTGACAGACGGGTGATAGAAGGGATGACAGACGGGGTGACGGACGTGGTGACAGACGGGGTGACAGACTGGGTGACAGACGGGGTGACCGACTGGTTGACCGACTGGGTGACAGACGAGGTGACAGACGGGGTGACAGACGGGGTGACAGACAGGTGACCGACTGGTTGACCGACTGGGTGACAGACGAGGTGACAGACGGGGTGACAGACGGGGTGACAGATGGGGTGACCGACTGGGTGACCGACTGGGTGACCGACTGGGTGACAGACGAGGTGACAGACGGGGTGACAGACGGGGTGACAGACGGGGTGACAGACGGGGTAACAGACGGGGTGACAGACGGGTGACAGACGAGGTGACAGGCGGGGTGACCGACGGGATGACCGACTAGATGACTGACTGGGTGACAGACGGGTGACAGACGGGGTGACGAACGTGGTGACAGACGGGTAACAAGCGGGTGACAGATGGGGTGACAGACGGGGAACAAGCGGGTGACAGATGGGGTGACAGACGGGGTGACCGACTGGGTGACAGACGAGGTGACAGACGCTTGTAAATGTCGCTTCACCCAAAATGCATTATCTGAAAGAATTTTTAGATTTGGGCAAAGTGACTCAAGTACCCATCATAGAAAATGATGCATATCTTAGACGAAGTTATTATATTCACAGACGAAAATGATTCATATCTTAATACGATTACGATTAAGAAGTATCATAATGTTCATAAAAAAAACTTGCCTGAAATTAGCACAAGTGGTATGTTATTTACATATATTGGCTCGGCGTAGGGTAATATTATGATGCAAACGGTGTGCGTGGTGGTTGGGTGTTTACCCCAAAATTATTTTACGGTTTTATGTTATTGATATGACCAAAATAATAACATTTATAATAGATTTGATGTTTTACATAAATTTTTATGGGTAAGAAAATATTGTATTGTGTAGTATATTACTTACTTAGGTAAAAAATAAAGGATCTTGATTTACATTGATCTATACCTCCCTTCATTATCAGTAAAATAATTTGCTTAATGATAAAAGTGGTAGATTTGTTAAACTTGTACCTCGGCAGAGGGGAAATGCTATGAATGGTGTCTCCAGTCATAAATGCTCAAGATCCATCCGTACCAAAGATATTTAATATTACTAACTATATTAAATCTCTTTAGTCTTTGGTATTAATATGTTGTTGATGTTTTTGTTCTAGACATACAAACTTTTGCGTTTATAACAATAATTAGATATTCGTCGTAGATTATTTATATTGCTTTTATTATA
Source organism: Clanis bilineata (assembly GCA_036417725.1). Taxonomy (NCBI): domain Eukaryota; kingdom Metazoa; phylum Arthropoda; class Insecta; order Lepidoptera; family Sphingidae; genus Clanis; species Clanis bilineata. Next base: position 9,972,640 of record CM071158.1, read on the forward strand.
GCTTTAATTAATTTTATAATAAATGGATACTTTATTATTGCAATCTTTTATTAATAGTGGTAGCAGTCGTATCTAAGTAATCGCGATTCGGCAGCGTCGCCACTGTTGACCTGAACATACAGCTTGCAAAGCCGGTGCGCCGTGATACGGTAGATACTGCCAAGATCCGACTGGTACCATTACCCATCCTTGACACACTATAGGAAATTGTACCTTTCTACCTGCCCTTATTCCACTTTAATGTGGGGTCGGCGCAACACACTTTTTAAAGCATGTCGGAGAAAGGATTTGGCTTAGGTTTTACGACCGGCTGCCTGCCTGACAACCCTTTCTGAGGAATTATTAACCAAAAATAAACTCGATAGTTATTGCTGTACTGACGCTTTTAAGTGTTTCTTACCATAGAAAAATGAAAAAAAAAATATGAACTACATCATAATCAGCCATAGGACGTCCATTGCTGGACATAGACCTCCCCCAAATATTTTCAGATTGACCTATTGGAAGCGGCTTGCATCTAGCAACTTCCTGCTACCTTTATCGTCGTCGGTCCACTATGAACTACATTTCAAATAAATTATGGATAATCAAAGAATTTAAACGCCAATTTTTTCCAACATGGTATCCCTGTGTCTTATATTCTGTCCCTTACGGGCTTAGATTATTCTCCTTACGGGTAGGATAATATAAGTTACAGGTATATATACGCGCATGGTTACTCCATAGTAGACTTGGGCACCTCACTCGTGAGTCAACTCGTTGAAGCGCGTAGTAACGACAATTTGAAAGAGTTCTTGGAATTTAAACAATGAACCGCATCACCACAACACCTAATTAATGCCCAACATGTACCTACCTAATAGTACTATTACGCTTTGCAAATCAAAATTTTATATTTTATAGCAACACTAAACAGTTTAACCTCACGAGCCATAGCCGATAGTTGAACTTCAAACTTGAGGTGCGACCCGCAAGTAGACGCGGCGATGCGCAACGTAAATTACATTTCATAGTTCATACTTCATACTTGAGTCACGAGGAAACGGCACCCATGCCGGCAACTACAGTTTAAACTCGAAACACGTCGCGCGCCTCACGAGGAAATGAATTAGGCCGCCAACAATTCTTCAAATTCAAAGCGTTTCGCGCGACTCGCGAGGACGACCCATAGCCGCCAACTACACTTCGAATTTGAGGTGTAGGCGTTTACCTCGTTTCAAACCTCATGGCTCATATTGTACTTTTTTTTTTTTTTTTTTTTCATTTATTTAAAAGGCTTTTAAACACAGTTTATGACAGCCCTATACTGTAAACAAAAGAAATATTCTCTGACATATAAACAACCAACTTAAAATATACACCTCTAAATAAAGAAATAGTGGTCAGTGCACATGCGCACCCGTGGACGCCTGTCCACCTCGATGCGCACCCGCACCCCCCACATATTTATAAGTAAAATTATCATAAACACTAATTATCTGTATCGACTAATTTATACACCATTAGGGCTTCCTTTGAATTCGGGTTGCATAATATAGACTGAAACATTCCAATGTCTTCAATATTAGCATCCAACTTCCTTAGAATGTTTTGCCGCTCAGTTTGGTTCCGGACACATTCCATTAAGACATGGTATACATCTTCCGGTTTATTACACGTTTCACAATTCGGTGACGGTACTTTTCCCATACAGAATGCAAATTTCTTCAGTGGCATATGTCCGGAACGAAGTCTGTGTGCAATAACAACATGTTTTCTACATATGTCTCCCATGAACCACGGCAGACGAGGTGGTTGACTTTGGATAATTTTGTACCAGATCCCCTTTGTTCTCGATCTTTCATCAAAATACTCTCTCCAGTGATCATAATACATTTTGTTATATTTTGGTAAAAGTTCCGTGTATGAAGGTAAAATGTATATATTTTCTGAGTTGTCTGACACAGCTAATCTAGCTAATTGGTCTGCCACCTCGTTGCCATACAATCCTATATGTGATGGGATCCATTGTAGTACTATTTGGATATTGTTTACAGAAAATTCTTCCAGTTTTCGGAGAATGCTATAGGCTATCGCCGTACCACGATTCCCTTGAGAACAGCTAACTATATGTTGTAATGCACTTTTACTATCACTGTATATTACAATTTTTAAGTGCGAGTTGATGTGGTATTTTATATATGTTAAAGCTTCTGAGATAGCGAATAGTTCCATCGACATTATGGATACATTAGATAAATTCTTAAACCGTTCCCCGTACCCAGAAGCGGAGTCATATAAAGCGGCGCCAGAAACGCCAGAGCTTTTTGAACCATCTGTGAATATTTTAAACCATGTTCTATATTTTACATCTAGTTCACTTAGTATTTCAACTTTTAATAATGTTTTATCATAATCTCTTTTTGCCGTTTGTACACATTCTAAACTGCATTTAACCATATTTTTAACATTAATCTTTGAGGGCCACATGTCAAGCCGAAACATTTCAAGGGGGTTTGACGACGATATTTTTTCATCTTTTATAATATTATATGTCTCCATTAATAACGGTTTTTTTTTATTTGACCAATATCTACTAGCAAAAAGAGCACTGAGCGATTTCAAGCAATTAAGGGTTATACCATTTGTCCATGATTTAGCTTTAAGACAGAATTTAAGTGACAAATATTGTCTTCTTAGAAATAGAGGAGGTACGCAGACCTCGCTCTCCATCACATGTATGGGTGTTGTTTTGATGAACCCACCTATTATTCTAAGGGCTTGATTTTGGACTTTATCTATTTTGTAAGTATGCGATTTTGCGCTATTGTCATATAAAAAACTCCCAAAATCTATACGACTTCTAATAACGTTGATATATAATCTCCGCAAGTGCTTGGGGTGGACTCCCCAGCCAGATCCTGCTAGGACTTTGAGGATATTTAAAAACTTGAGTGACTTTTCTGATACTTCATTAACATGTTTACCCCATCGAAGTGACCGATCTAACCAAATACCTAAGTATTTAATATTGGCTTCACGGGATAGCGGTATATTGTTTACGTTTAATTCTATCTGATGACGTTTATGTCCTCTAGTGTATAAGCAAAATTTTGTTTTATTGGTAGAGATATGTAGACCAATTTTAGCTAAAGTCTTTACAATTATGTCTAAAGAATTTTGAATTATGTAAACGCTATTTTCAATGTTCTTGTTGCTTGTAAAAATAACAATATCGTCTGCGTACTGTGAGATTTCTGATGGAATATTCTGACATATTTGAAAAGTAACAATATTAAACAATAAAGGCGAGATTGGATCTCCTTGGGCGAGCCCTTTCGAGGACCATCTGGCTATGGATGAGCTATCTCCCAAATCGTCTATTATTTTCAAATGTCTCTCACTCAAAAATTCCCATAAATAGTTACATAAGATGGCTCCAACGTTTAGACTGTCCAAGGTCAATACAACCTTATCTATAAGTACGTTGTTATATGCATTTTCAAGATCAAGGTAGCATGCAAGAGTAGGTATGTTATGCGTAAATCCGATTTGAATAGAAGATACTAATCGAGCTACTGAGTCTATACAAGATTGAGCTTTTCTGAAACCGGTTGTAAATGGTGCTAATATATTGTTTTTTTCTATAAACCATTCTAATCTTTTCGCCAACATTACATGGAAAATTTTACAGATGCACGATATCAAAGATATAGGTCTTAACTTGATCTCTGTCGAGTCAGATTGAACTGCTTTAGGGATAGGTACAATTTTAATATCTCTCCATTGTTTTGGTACATATCCAGAATAAAATATATCATTATATAAATTAATTAAAAATTGTTTTCCGACTAAAGGTAAATTAAAAATCATTGAATATGTGATATTATCATTTCCGGGAGCCGAATCTTTCTTTTTTAGGCAAATTTCAAATTCATGCAAACTAAATTCTTGTTCTAATATACTATTTCGCGATACAAACGACGGTTTTTTAATTCTAACGTCATCAGGAGCAAGACTACGTAACAACTCTAGTTTCTTTTCAGCGGGCGCTTGAAACTTATTTTTGCGATATCCCTTTAACCACCGCATTCGACGCCACATATCCGATAAAGAGGTGGATTCATTAGCAGAATTGCAGAACTCCCTCCAATACTTTGATTTTGCCAGAGATAATTCTGTTTTAACAATTTTATTCTTGTTTTCTAATATCGTGAGGTTATCAGGCGTTGGATTACGACGAAAAGTACTAAGTGCTAATCGCCGTTGAGCTACAATTTTTGATAAGGCAGCGTTCCAGTACGGTTTAGGTATAAATTTGCGCTGTGGATCAGTACATATTTTAAAATTCGGGATACTGTTATCAGCTGATCGGTTAATTATCCCTACAAACTCATTGTATCTATTTTGTATATCTAAATGATTATTACCGGAACTACGTTTTATTGCATGGTCTATCAATTCCGAATATAAACTCCAGTCCGCCTTTTTGTAATTTCGTCTTTTAATGTAATGATTTATATCTTGATAGTTAGTACAAATTTTTATAATAAAGTGGTCACTGCCTAAATTTTCGTTAAGGACAGTCCAATCAAAATTAATAATTATATCCGAAGACGCAAATGTAATGTCTGGAGATGATTTTTGTAAGAAATTATCAACGTATTCGGTTCGCGTTACACTACCATCATTCATGTAAATAAAGCCATGCTCTAAAGAAGAATCCATAATTTTGAATCCTCTATTATCATTTTTATAAGACCAATTCTTATGGTGCCCATTAAAATCGCCGGCTATTAATGTTTTAGTACTAAAGTGTGAAAATAATTCATCCCAATCAGATTGGGTTGTACAAATCGATGATGGGCAGTAAATGCATACGATTTTTGAAATAAAGTTACAATTTAACGTGCTAATTGCTATGGCTTCAATACCAGTGTTAGTCAAATTAAACGGACAGACCTCAACTTTAATAGACTTGTGAGCGAGTATACCCACTCCGCCGTATGAGTCACATCGATCTTTTCTATACCAATTATAGTTACTTATATTAATATTAATATCGCTATTTAACCAAGTTTCTGTAATAATAGCTATGTGCACTTTATGTTCAATTAAAAAACATTCGAATTCTGACTGCTTCGGTTTGATGCTTCGAGCGTTCCACTGGACTATGTTAATAAAACGTTGTACTGAACAACTGTTATCCATTTTTAATTATGGATAGGATTTTACCAACACAATCCTCTACTTTGAAAACCTCGGTTATATAAGTGTAACACTCTTCAAAAACGACACATAAAAGGTTATTTATTTTATCTTCCAGTGATCTCTCTGAACCAATTATCTCCTTTAATTTATTATATATTCTCATAAAACTAAATCCTGTCTTCTTTGGTTTATCCCCCTTATTATTTATAATTTTATCTTGTAGGTCTCTGCTGCTCTCTGCTTCTATCTCGCTTTGAATTTCAATATTCTCGTTACTTATCTTCTTTTGTTTCTTTTTCTTTAGTTGTCCTTCTTTTTTTGAAAATTCTTCGGTATAGACATTGCCATCCTCGTTCCCGTTTATAGCTGTTGTAGACAACAAAGCATCCCTATACTGTCCCGATTGTATCTGTTCTAAAACATTTTCTGTCACCTCCATCGATTCCAGGTCTATCACAATGACATTATCCTTTGATTGAAGTTTAGATTTTTCAGCTTCTTGATATATATCGAAGGCTTTTTTGTATGAACAGTTTTCATCGCTCATTATAGATCGGATACCTTTTTCTCTATGAAATGCAGGGCATTTCGATTTTTCTATTGACATATGAGGACCTTTACAGTTGATACACTTGAAATCTTTTGTCTCGCAGTTAGAATGATTCAAACCACACTTTGGGCAAAAAATTTTCTTAGTAGGGCAAAATTTTACTCTGTGTCCAAACCTCCAGCACCCCGAACATTGGGAAACGGGAAAAATGTACGGTTCCACCATAAACCTGCAACCATATGCTTCAACATACGGAGGTATAGTGATACCTTTAAAACATATGCGAACAGTTTCGCTTTCGACCCATTTACCTTCACTTGTTTGTCGTTTTAAACGTAAGATTGATACAATTTCAGAATAGTCACATTCAAATATGTTTTTTAATTCTTCTTCTTCTAACTCAAGGTCCACTTTCTTTACGATTCCGTATCTAAAATTCATTTCGTCCGATCCTTGAAATTTATAACCTTTTTTTTTTAATTCTTCACATCTCAATAGTCCCTCTGCCCTCATTTTATTTTCAAAAGAAAAAACTACTTTATGATTACCCTTGTACTTAATTTTTATTATATCTCTGATGTTTAAATTTTTTAACATTTTTGCTAATGCCATTTGCTTAGGCAATGACTCTGTTGAGGTTACAATTACTTCGTACATGTCCCGGGTATGTGTCGGTAACGATCCCCATTGTTTATCAGATTCGACTGATTCCATATTATTTCCATTTCTATAACGCCGCTTTGGTTTGCGAGTAACTGGAATAAATTCGTCCTCTTCGAAATCGTCACTTCTCAGTCGTTTCAATCTCGATAAAGAACTGTCGGATAAGATATTATCCGGCGATAATATAAATTCTCGCTCGTCCATCTCCGCCTCGTTTGCCATAAGTATTTATTCGATACGACGCACTCGCGTGCGCTGCGCCGCGCCGCGCGCGCTGCTAAATAACAATGTAATGAGACGCACTGGTTATCACTCTATACGCGTGCGCTTCTCACACCGATCGGCGCGCGACCATATTGTACTTAGTTGAATGAAGTCGACCGATCAAATCCTAATATATCATTGTTTATTTTAAGTTTAGTTTTATTTTTTGTTTTATATAAACATGTACTTACTTGGTATTTTGTGGAATTTCTCTGCATATTATCTGTAATTTACTTATAAAAATATTTTGTTTATGAAGTAAATATTATTCAATGCCGTCTGACGTCTTTGTAGCGTTTTTGCGTAATTGTCATAGAGGGCGCAAAATCATTGATAATATTAATCTATATGAAGTCAATTAAAAGGTAAATTACTGGTAATAATAAAAATAATGGGGGTGTAAGAATACCTTTTAAAAATAATATCTATATTTCATTATTTTTACCTACCCTTATCCCCTTTGTAGGTCGGTGCAACTTCCTTTCAGCGAAACGAATCGGTTTAGTTTTTATGACCGGCTACCTGCCTCACGTATATATAATATACAAATATTTTTCTCTCAAAATTTGCAGTAGGATTATTTGAAATTTAAAACTAAATTAATAACTAAGTTTCGATTAACAAAAGTTTTGGTTTTATATAGGTTATTAAACTGCAAGACAGATGGCACTATTTCATTATCTTTATTTTTATGCAAAAATAAAACTCTCCAAAAAATCTTTCAAAACCATAAGTATATGTATAAATAAAAAACAAAACTTAGCAAAATGAAATATGATTTTATTTTCGAAATTCGTGGATTTGATCAATCGTCTTTATATTCCAGGTGTTAAATCAAAGAATGTTAAAAACTGCGTAGACTACCTCGGTGGCGTGGTTGTTCGGTACTACTATCGTCCTGAGGTCTCGGGTTCTAGTCTGCCTACTCCTTCGGGGATACAGGCGTGAGCTTATGTCATGTTAGTAATGTTAATGTTAAAAATATTATATATATTATTATGTAGTCTATTAAGTGAGTCTATTAAGTCTTGAACAATGGGGCTTAGACAGTACAACAACACCTCAAACGACTTCTTACTCGGTTCATTTGGGTTAATGAAGTACTCCCTCGTCCTCGGATTTCATTGACGAGTTACCCATGTATACACCATACTGTTACTCTATTCATTCTTTCTCTAAGTTTTTTTTTAACTTGTTCATAGCCATGGATACAATGTCCTTCAGCCGTATACTTTATTTCCTACATCTAAGTTTTCGCTAGTGCAAAGGATGTCTTCGATTTCAAGGCCCTGCTGGAGTATTGGCGTCAATCCCTTCCAGTTTGATGCTCTTTAGACGATTTTCTCGTAGCGGAGGAATCGAACATGGTCGACCCATCCACCCGACAAAAAGCGTCCAAAATCACTTATTTCAGAGCTTCCATATACTGTCCATCTTCGTTGATATTTATCGCATAAATTCACATCACATTTAAACCACAAGCACAACTTTAGACTATAATATGAAATCATTAAAATAAGCGACCACCCACACCGTCAGAATTCTCGCCAAAACTCCCTTTTTCTCTAAGTTTTGAACAGTGATGCAAAAGTGTAAAATTAAAAATCGGTAGATTTGACACCTGAAAATCGAAAGACATCGAGATATTTTTATTCGGAATAAGATAAAAGTACTTTGTGTTAACAATGCGTCAATTTATTTAATTAATATCATTTGTTCAACATTCATATCAAAATTTTAACAACATTGATTTGACCCTCAGCTTTATTAGCTATTTCTAAATTACCGCTAATGTGGCTTTAATAAAATATTTTAACTGCTTTCGTTATAACGCCCATGAAAATGTAATAGTAATAATATAATAGTAATAATATATGTAATAGTTATCTGTGCATACAATAATCAATAGTAGAAGTGGGCGTTTAAACGAAAGCAGAAAAAAAACCGTTTATCAAAGTAAGCAACAAAATGACATTTCATATGTTAAGCAATTTAAGTTAAATGCTTATTCGAAATGTTAGTTCTCGTAATTAAAAATGGATTCCATTTTGGCACCAAGCCATCTATAGTAGGATAGCTAATTAAACGGAGTAAACTGACATTTCGAATGTTGCCACTTTTTCATGAAATTTAAATAGTGCTGCGGTAAAAAGATCAAGATTATTTAAACATTTCAATTCAGTGAACCATTTCATTCTTTTATTTTCTAAATTCCAACTAAAAATCGTAATTTCTGCATAATATGTAATTAGTACTGCATGTCTACTGAATTATAGTAATAGTAAATTACTGCATGCTAACTTATGGCATATCTACTGGAATTATAGTCATGGTTCATTATAAACAAAACTTACAAAAACTATGAATGTGCCGAACGTAATTTGTCTCAAATAACAAAAATAATATTTGTAATTTTCATTGTTATAATTTCGCGTATCTGTTGTGATTATTTACGCAAAATTATTTACACAGACATTTAGTCGAAGGGTTAAGCTGAAATTTCTAAAAATACGCAATAAAATTCGAAATTTGCAAGCTAGTGCTGAGTTATTGTTTCTTTGAGTGATAGAGATTGAACTGGATCAATCCCTATGTTTTGATAGTAAGCAACATTATTTTGGAAAGTGACATTTCGATCTGTCAGTTTACTCCGTTTAATTAGCAATCGGACTATAGTGGTCAATTTCCGTATTAGCCACACACACCCAGTCAATAAACTGTAAAATTTTTAAAAAGTTACAAGAAAAAAGATAGATTGCGGTAGTATATTTGCATTACGTTCGATTTAATGCAAACGGTTATAGGTTATTATTACGTTATACATTTTTTTCAATTTATCAGGTTTCCGTTTGTTGCTATTTTGGTCAGTGATATTTTTATTTTTGACGGGGAACTTTGTGTTTTATATCAATTAATATAAGGTAAAAGTTTAAGTGGACGTTGTTAACGTTACAATAGTTGGCGAATTTTGCGTTGCAAATTAATTATGTCAGTGGATATTTTCATTGAACGGGAATTTTTATGTTTCGATTTCAATAATATAGCTAATTTTGCGTGGGAAATTAATTATGTCTGTGCATATTTTTGTCTGAGGATTTGTTATGTTTACGATTTTAACGATACAACGTTTTGGAAATTAAAGTTTGTTTAACCGACTTCAAAAAAGGAGTAGTTTAACAAGTCGTCGATTTTTTTTTTATGTGTATTCCCCGATTACTCGAAGACGCCCGGGCTCATTCTCAAGAAATTATTTTTTTGTTTAAAAAAGTATACTTTCCAGGTGGTCTCATTAGCACCATGTTAGGATCTGATGATGGGATACCAGAAAAATCAAGGGCTACCCTCAAATTTTATAGGGACGCATAATATGTTTTATATATTTTCTAAAACTATTTATATATTTGCGGCTGGTACTCGTCATCTCATGTTTCTGAGCTGATGATGGAAATATAACTCCTTAATTATTAGGAGTTTGTGGATTATTCTTTCAATATAATATGCTCGTATGGATCGCTACTTATGTTCCTTTGAGCAATTCAGATGAGCTTAAGGTGGGAGGTAAAACTCCTCGTTAGGTGTTAGGGATTGGGTGATTGTATCGGGAGCGTTAATTTTATGGTAGTTAACAATAGTGAGCACTAAAAATGGATAAATAATAATTAAAGTTTAACAAAAACTGAATACCGACTTAAAAATTTAACACTTAAAAGCATCGATATAATAATATACCTAGATGCACAGTTCCATACAAATATCAATGTAAACAGTGTCCTCGACAGACAAAACAAATAAACATCACAAATTTCATTAAATTAACACAAATATGACCTTATAGACGCGGCATAAAGTAGCTTTTTAAATTGAATGTTCAAACGTTCTTGTATTCGAAATTTTTGAATTTCTAATCGTTTTTGAATTTGACAATAATTTGACATTATTAAAAGAAACATTCTAGACACTTGGACAAAGATTGAATGGAGTAGAATAGTTCTTGTATTTATCTGTGAGAAATGTTGATCACGTGGCGTACAATGTAGATGAGAATGGCGATATCTGTATAATAATTTTACTTACATTAAGAGATAGATACAGTATAAATGTTTAGAAGATAACAAAGCTTATTAGTTATGAATATGAAATAAGCACTGTTTTGCCTTAGCGTCATTCATAAATAAATAAATAACACCCAACAGTCACATACATAGTCCTGGCCCCACACTAAGATCGTCCTTTGCTCTTTAGATTCTTAATAATTTCTTTTAGACTATCATTTCGTTTTCTTAATCTTTTGTTCTGCCTTTTTAAGTTTCCCACTAAATTAGATTTAAGTTTAAATTTTTGGTTGCGTTCTTTCAAATTATCTTTCAAAACTAACGTCTTAGGTGAGTTTAAGATTGATGAAAATTCTGATGGTATTGGTGATCCTTCATTATTTATTGGTTCAATTGCTGGTTCCTGGAAATGAATATGTTTCCAATAAATGATGACGCCACAATTACTGTTGTAGTAATTATGCCTAACGACCGGTTCCAATAAATGATCTCAATCCGAGAATCCAAGATAAAAATGAAAAATTAAATAATGAAAAATCGCGAGAATGAACCATTAAAATTATTATTGGACATCGGAATGTTCAACTTTGTTCATGTTGGCAAATTTTTATGATCTGCATACTTTGATTGAAAACATTTATTAGAATTAGCCGCAAATTATTAAATAGTAATTTTACATGGCAGTATGTACCTGGTATATTCTTGCTATTGATGAATTCTGTATCAAATATTTTTCAGCTATTACACTTGTACTGCACCCTGCCTCATTTAAACTTGTAGTTACGACAATCTAAAATAAAGTCAATGAATGTGGCAATATTTATTCATTTATTTATTTATAGGTACACCAACAGCATACATATTGTTAAATTAAATAGTAAACATTGGTTAAGGACAATGTAGCTGATGACAATTTATCACCTTTATTTTTGATACAGCATTATTTTTAATTTTCCTAATCCCTTTTTCTGTATAATATCCATCGGAATCGGCAAAATGGTCTGAACAAACCACACTTGAGTAATTGGGTTTAAAATTTTCTTCTCTCCTTTCTTCGGAAATAATTTTACGCCATTTATCTCTTACTATTTCATTTCATGGAAATCTGTAATTAATAAATAAAATTAATAAAAAAAATCATAAATTTAAAATAAATATAATATATTTACAAAAAAAACGACTCCATATATTTCATTGTTCCAAATCATGATTTCAAAAGGGACAAAATATTTTATTAACTGAATTCGTTAAATTAATTATTTATACACGTTTAATACTTAATTTAACATGATTAAGGTTTTAAGAATCAAGTAAGGGAATTATACTTACTTAAAATATGAAATCTCATGTGTTTTGCGCTTTGTAAGAGTGTTATTTTTGCACTCTTTCACAGAGCATTTAGGCATCTTCACAGGCGAACGGTCGGCGCCCGACTGACAGCAAACAAGTGCTTACTTACATTTTAAGCACTCGTTGGCTGTCCCACTTTCTGAGCGTCAACTGTGCATCTAGGTATATTATTATATCGATGCTTAAAAGTAAAAGAATAGCAATAATTTATTACTTCGAATTCATTTAATTTGCTTTGGCCTCAGCACCGACACCAAAGAGAGTAACAAATTATTGTTATTGTTATATTGTCCATAGCTATTGTAAACGTTTTTGATAATTATGTCTCTTAAATTATAATTCTTGTAACCTAAGGTCATATAGGTTCAATTTTCAAAAAACACAACAATTCTAATTTCGCCGCTAGCCATAGTGAATACACCACAGATTAACATCCGGTATCAATAAACAATCTCAGTTCGAATGTGCAGATAGATTACAAAAATTAGCCAATAAGAACACAGTTTGAACATGACTCCGTCAAATGACTTGATTTGATTGGTTCATAATCGCGATTTATCTGCACTCTGAACTGAGATTGTTTATTGAAACCGGCCGTAAAAGGGAAGCGTCAGAAGATCACCAGCAGGGCGATTATGTATCTTAGTTGGCAACTGAAAATGATATCTACTCTTCAAAGTGTACAACAAACAACTGTCAAATTGCTAATTTGGTATCGGCTAACGTCGGTTATCAACTAGGATGACGTCACAGTGCCTTTGAAAATTGATTGGCACCCGTGACGTCACGGTGACTTTCGTAGCGTGTGAGTGTATATCGAAAAAGATAAATCGGTATTGGCTAACCAAAGTGGACATCAAATCGAAAGTAACTGTGCATATCAAAAGAGTTTTGAAAGACACAACCTCGGAGGAGTGTTTTTGAGATGCAAAGTGATTACCACTATAATCCGGCTAGATAAATTAGTCAGTTTTATGGATTGTAACATTGAAATATTTCAGATTTTGAATTTGTTAGGATTTTACTCATTACAAAACTCTTTGTTGTGAGACTGCGCGAGTGTGTGCTTTATTAGATTTGTTATTTAAAAAAATGATATAAACAACACATAATAATATTATGATTCCATATTATAAACAATGTAAACAATCATAATCGCGTTATTGTGTGCTGTAAGCAGTGTGATTGTTTCCAAATTATGTTCCGACATGTGTTCGGATTGATTTTGTTGAGGCTTTATGAAGAGAGAAAAAGAAGGATTTTGGAATAGAAAGACTAATATATTATTAGTACCTATATAAGAGTGCCGCCGTTTAGTTTGCGCAATGTACCTATCATGCAAGTGATCACTTGAGACTTTATTGTACATAAATAACGCTGGATTCTGGCAAGGTGTTCAAAGACAGTGCTCAACGTCCGCCAGGCAAGATTGTGACACGACGGAGGGGTTTCACAAACTTATAGCATTTACTATTTTAATAACCCTACCTTCAACAGTAATAAATTAGTATATAAGTGAATACTTAATAGTAGGGGAGCCCACGATGCTAAATGGGGATTTACTCGAGCGTCGTAGAGACCTATTGGGATGCAAAGCTTAGATGATATGAAGAAAAAAATGTTATATGATATATACCTTTACATCGGTGGGGGAAGCGGCTATAAATTTTTAAATATGTAAAAAAAAACTGTTGCATGGACATCCTCGGGCGCGTCAGATATTGATACCATCAATGCCCTACGTATTTTTAATAATGTACGTTTGTTAATCTGATCGTTTGCATGATGCGAGTGGTTGTATTTAAGGGTTGAAAATGAAAAAAAAAAAAAATTTATCGAGCGCGTCAGATTTTCTAACGGAGTGTTAAGTGCACCAAAAAAAAGCTCTCATTCACTAATCTGACGATTTTGATGGGACGCAAACTCGCGGCCATTTTCATAATGTGCAAAAAAAATTCGCCATCTTGAAATACTCAAGCGCGTCAGATTAAGATATATATGGTTCATCTTTATGTTCTAAACGTACTGTCTCATAATCTGACGATTATCTAGAGGGATTGGCCTGATCTGACAAAAAAAAATTAGAAATACGGTTCACCTTAAATGCCATCCCTGCAACTTCCCGCTAATTCCATTCTTGGGCTCTTATAATTGTACTTATGACATTTTTGAGCTCAAAATATAATTTATGTGATATTTTGAGCTCGCTGAGTTCAAAGAAATAGAAATTTCATAGAACACTATTTTTGGAATTTTCAAACCGCAATAACTTTTGAATGGATCAACCGATTTTCACGCGGTTGGCGGCATTCGACGCAGTTTTATCATCCTCATAAGTAATTTTGCAATTTTAATTGATCGAACCACAAATTTCGGAGTTATCTCGAAAAAACCCTTTTTCGGGTTTCTTTCGTTCACGATATCTCTCGAACGAATCAACCGCTTTTGACCAGCTAGGTGGCGATCGACGTGGTTTTTCAAGCTCAAAGGCGGATTAGTTTTTGAAGTTGATCGATAAAGCCGGTTAAAAGTTATTCCAAAAAAACCACTTTCAAAATATATATTTTTTTTTAAATCATTGAACTTAATTAATTGAAAAGCTCAGGAAGCAGAAACCAGAGTGGGGACGGAGTGAGAGAGTAATAGATAGAGAAAGAGTGAGAGAGGAATAGAAGCGCGGAGAAAGAAATGTAGGCATCACGCAACTGCACGCATTTAACTTTATCGACGAATTTGTATTATTTCGGCTTGCGGAAATCGTCAGATTATATATTTTTCATTATTCTTGAATTATTTCCTTCAAAATAAAAAAAATTTAGCTACGCTCGAGAATGTCGAGATGACGTTTTTTTTTTACAACTTTGTTGCCCTCCCCTTTTTTTACGTCACTCTCAAATTGTCAGATTAGTGGAATATACACATTTTAGGATGTAATTTACTCACCCTACCTTAATCTAACGCGCTCGAGAATTTCTGATGGTCAATTTTTTTTTACTAATCTGATCCTGTATCCTTCACGGGCGGCCTTATATATGGGCCTCATGTTTTGTGGAGGTACTTAACCGGGTACAAGGTATCCCCCTGTATATTAATCTGTCGCGCTTGAGTAAATCCCGAAATCCCCGCTTGGGCTCCCCTACTATAAAGCATGTAATGAATTCTTAGATCACATTGTGAAGTTTTTTGATAGTATTTGTAGCACGAAAGTACATGTAATTAGTAATAGATACTTATTGTAAAATAAAACACAATAAATTGGATACAAAACTAATCTTAAATATTATTTTAGAGCATGGCAAAAGTGGTTAAAATCATACAAAAATATAGATTATAACACACAACTAAGATGTACCTAGATCAAATGGTTTTAGCTACTTTCCTCATGCCAGTCGAAGCAATTATTTCACGATAAATTTATAAACATAAATCCTGAATTATCACAATACGATTTTTATAATTCTCGCATAAATTATTTTTTCGTCAATTTCAAACATTTTGTTCAAGTATAAAGGCGATCTACTATCCCTTTCATTTATTAATTCAACGCGTATATTTATCTCTGTCACACAGTGTCGATAGAAAAATAGAGATGTCAAGTGATCATTGAAAGGAACTTAATAGGCACTCATGGTGCATATATAAACAATGAGATACGCAATACCGATTTATCTTAAATCTCAGTTGACAACAAAGTTCAGTTGCCAACTAAACTTTGTTGCTCACTCGAAGTGTCAAAAATAGCGAATCGCCCCGCTGCAGGGCGATTATGTATCTTAGTTGGCAACTGAAAATGATATCCACTCTTCAAAGTGTACAACAAACAACTGTCAAATTGCTAATTTGGTATCGGCTAACGTCGGTTATCAACTAGAATGACGTCATAGTGCCTTTGAACATTGATTGGCACCGGTGACGTCACGGTGACTTTCGTAGCGTGTGAGTGTATATCGAAAAAGATAAATCGGTATTGGCTAAGCAAAGTGGACATCAAATCGAAAGTAACTGTGCCTATCAAAAGAGTTTTGATAGACACAACCTCGGAGCAGTGTTTTTGAGATGCAAAGTGATTACCACTATAATCCGGCTAGATAAATTAGTCAGTTTTGTGAATTGTAACATTGAAATATTTCAGATTTTGATTTTGTTAGGATTTTAGTAATTAAAAAACTCTTTTTTGTGAGACTGCGCGAGTGTGTGCTTTATTAGATTTGTGTTATTTAAAAAAAATATATAATCGACACATAATAATATTATGATTCCATCTTGTTAAAATTCTTTGGATTCCATATTATAAACAATCATAATCGCGTGATTGTGTGCTGTAAGCAGTGTGATTGTTTCCAAATTATGTTCCGAATAACGAATGATTTTCGAATATAAAGAAAATATATTATTAGTATCTATATATGAGTGCCGCCGTTTAGTTTGCGCAATGTACCTATCATGCAAGTGATCACTTGAGACTTTATTGCACATAGATAACGCTGGATTCCGACAAGGTGTTCAAAGACAGTGCTCAACATCCGCCAGGCAAGATTGTGGCACGACGGAGGGGTTTCACAAACTTATAGCAATGTAATGAATACTTAGCTCACATTGTGAAGTTTGTTGATAGTATTTGTAGCACGAAAGTACATGTAATTAGTAATAGATACTTATTGTAAAATAAAACAATAAATTCGTTACAAAAACGAGTCTTAAATATTATTTTAAGAGCATGGCAAAAGTGGTTAAAATCATACAAAAATATAGATTATAACACACAACTAAGATGTACCTAGATCAATGGTTTTAGCTACTTTCCTCATGCCAGTCGAAGTAATTATTTCACGATAAATTTATAAACATAAATCCTGAATTATCCTAATACGATTTTTATAATTCTCGCACAAAGATTCTCGCATAAATTATTTTTTCGTCAATGTCAAACATTTTGTTCCAGTATAAAGGCGATCTACTATCCCTTTCATTTATTCATTCAACGCGTATATTTATCTCTGTCACACAGTGTCGATAGAAAAATAGAGATGTCAAGTGCTCGTTGAAAGGAACTTGATAGGCACTCATGGTGCATATATAAACAATGAGATACGCAATACCGATTTATCTTAAATCTCAGTTGACATCAAAGTTCAGTTGCCAACTAAACTTTGTTGCTCACTCGAAGTGTCAAAAATAGCGAATCGCTCCGCTGAGCCTCAGTGGCAATTAAGATGGCGGTCAAGTTGAGTGAATGTAAATATTGTTGTCGGTAATTGTATCGGCATAATTTTATGAAATTTTGTTACGGGATTACATAAGACCGTCGATAAGCATAAAAGCAGCTTATAAAAGCAGTTAAACTTCTAAAAATAAGCTAACGTTTAAGTTTGTTATCCATTTTGAGCTATTATGCCCACCTCTAATCAACAGTCAACTTCCATATTCCAGTGTTCCAGTAATCGCCTGCTGTTTTAATTATTGGTGTTTTTATTGTAATTCTTAACATAAAAGTTTTATTGTAAACATTGGTAAGTAAATTAGCTACAGGCGTATTGTAATTTAATATGTTTTCATAATGTTTCAAAGTGATTCAAGTTTGTCACAAATATTAGTCAACATGGTTTTGCATTCAATCTCTTCGTAAAATATGCCATTCACAAACCACTCGAATGTAATCTTTACAATTCCGTTGGTCAAAGATATTACTTGGTATGTAATAATAATATGTTATGTTATGTTATTTGTGTATATGATGACTTAATGTAATTAGTGTTAAAACTTGCATGTTTCAAATTGTACTCGGTGTTTGTTCTAATTTATCGTATTATGATCGAGGTGATATGTGATCCATAATAATATAAATTGGTATTTTGTCATTTATATAAAAAATAAACATTAGTATGTTAAAAACAAATTATTATTTGACAACTTTGACTAGAATATAAATTGATGATTTGATAGTTAATTCTGTTATGTAAATATGATTTTCTGTTTCAGAATATTGGATAAGTAAAAATGTTACGGTTTCTGAGTAGAAGAGGTCGCTCTTCAAGTCAAAACCGCAACAAACAAGCACAAAAGTCTTCAAGCAACAAAAATCTAATACAATGCAAGGTAATGCTACTTGACGAAACTGATTTATCTATTAATTTATCTAAAAAAGCTAGCGCTGCTGACCTTTACGAGCAAGTTTTTTATTCATTGGATTTGATAGAAAAAGATTACTTCGGGCTTCAATTCACTGATACCAACAATGTGAAGCACTGGTTAGATCCAACTAAAACAATTAAAAAACAAGTGAAAATTGGACCACCATACACATTGAGATTAAAAGTAAAATTCTATTCATCAGAACCAAATAATCTTAGAGAGGAACTTACTAGATATCAGTTCTTCTTACAATTAAAAAGGGACATTTTAGAAAGCAAACTAGAATGTCCTCACTCAACTGCAGTTGAATTGGCCGCTCTTGCACTCCAATCTGAGCTGGGAGATTTTGATGAAGCAATTCACACACCTGCAACAGTTTCAGAGTTTAGATTTGTACCCAACCAGACTGAAGAAATGGAGATTGAAATATTGGAAGAATACAAAAAGTATAAAGGTCTCACTCCTGCACAGGCTGAAGTCAACTATTTAAATAAAGCTAAATGGTTAGAAATGTATGGTGTTGATATGCACATTGTATTAGGTAAAGATGGGTGTGAATATCACCTTGGGTTGACACCTACAGGTATACTGGTATTTGAAGGTCCCCAGAAAATAGGCTTATTTTTCTGGCCTAAAATAAGTAAATTGGACTTCAAAAAAAAGAAACTGACCCTTGTAGTTGTTGAAGATGATGATCAGGGCCGTGAACAGGAGCATACATTTGTATTCCGCTTGCATAATGAGAAAGCCTGTAAACATCTTTGGAAATGTGCTGTGGAACACCACACTTTCTTCCGTTTAAGAGCACCAGTTAAGGGGCCATCAGCCAGGCAAAACTTCTTTAGAATGGGTTCTAGATTTCAATATTCAGGCAAAACTGAATACCAAACAACACAACAGAATCGGGCTCGCCGTACAGTTCAATTTGAAAGGAGGCCTAGTCAAAGGTTTGCTAGAAGGCAAAGTCATGTACTCAGGGAACGGGAAAAGCAAAATACTGCTCCTAAGACTGAAGTATCTGCCCAAGTAGAACCAAGTAATGAAATACCAAGCACATCTGCTGATACTAGCATGCTTGTTCCTGATCTCAGCACTCTGTCTAGAAAGAGTAGTGCCAAGTCACAAAAATCATCTCTTATTGATAATGACACAAAGCTGGTTGAAGTTGGTGAACAATCCTCTTCTAAGAACCTTCTGAATGAAGATCCACCTGAGGAAGTTTTGATGTCGAAAGAGGATGCTATTAGCAACAAAGTTCTCTTTAAAGTTGATAAGGAGGAGAAAAAGAATAATTTGACTCAACTTGTTATTAACAAACCATCATGCAACTGTTCTCCTGTTAGTGAATCCAATCCTCTAAATGATTTATTGATGAGTCTGGTTAAGGAGAAATTAAATAATGATGATTCTAAAAATGAAGTTAAAAGGGACCAACTAGATTCTGGAAATGAAAAAGAAATACCAAACAACCAAGCTAAATGCTATTTGTCATCTACTAAAACTCTTCCACCAGGTCAATTGAAATGCAACAACATTCTGAAGGCTCGTGAAAATGAAGTTAAGATTATTAATGAATCAACAAACATCAATTTAGCTATACCTTCAACTCCATCCCCAAAAATATTGAATGAACCGCCAACACTGAATGCCAACAATTCTCAATATGTGTCCATTGTAGTGGTGGAACCACCACACAACCAAACAAAACTAACATCCAAGCCAGTAGAAAAGAGTGAAGATGTCACACCAAAATCACAGCCAATATCATCTCTGTCACCGTGGCTTGTCACTTCAGAACCAAGCTCTCCATCTGGAATTGGAGAGAAGGAGATAACCATCATTCACCGCAAGTCTGTGATAACTACGCAGTTGTAAGTTATTTACTGAAGTAGTGATTTTTATACATGTTACGTAGAAATCTATGAATAAGAGTATATGATGTGCCTTATCACATGCAATTATAAATTTTCAATTTAATGGGGTGCTCTAAAGTTATTTAGTAACTTAAGATTAGTGGCCTCTACAAAATTCTGAGTAAATTAAATATTCTATACATGTAGCTACAGGTATTTATTTTGCTTTTCTCTCACTTTCAAAGTTTCTTTAGAAACCTAAAGTGAGATGATGCCACTACCAACACAAGTTTTTAATATTAGCTTTGTTAAAATATTCTTATTTTAAAAGTTTTAGGTGATATAAATATTTACTTAGATATTTTATGTTTTTTTGGTAGTAAGTGACTAGGTACTTAAATTGTAACTTTACTAAGTGACTGGGCCTTGGATCACATTTCTTTTGTTGTTATCTTAGAAAGAGACACGATCTAGAGCCGTGTGTTTCAAACAGTGGGTCGCGGTTATTATGCAGGGGGGTCGCGAAAACGTCGCGTCGGTCAACGTCACTAAAGTGTGTACTTACGTATTCAGTCTTATTAAGGTACGTAATAAGTACTTTACTGAATTAGGCAGGTTGCAGAAATTTTGAAATTCATTTAGGGCTGCGAAATTTTTTTTTATTCTATTTTGGATCACGATGTTGAGAAGTCCGAAAAACACTGCTCTTAGATATTCAGCAGGTTCAATGATTGGAAGTTCGATAGAATCCGACGCGATAACAACGATTTCACGAAACTCCACTTCTGTGGTCAGTGCAGTGTGGTCATCATGACTTTCACGAGCCTGGGCTAAACTGTGGAAAAAAGACATTAAACGATCGAGGCTCAGATTATTGAAATGTTTGTATGACTAAGTAATTATGCGTTTTTTACATTCCATTTCTTTATCTGTATGTACTTAATGAACTATAAGACTGGGATATTTTTGTCACACGTAACTAAACCGTCCTTTCAACCTCATATCATATGTAAGTACTTATACATACATTACGATTCGTCATTTGAAGTACAATAAATATATCAGTATTAATATCATATCCATTACATTAATACGAGATATGTGCCATAACAATACACCGAATATTCAATAGTTGTTTTTCATTGAGTGATAATTTCATTGCCTGATGAAAATATACCTATCATTTTTCCTATTTGAATTGTTTAAAATTTGTCAGAGTTCGCAAATGTTACATCTCGTATTTGTTTTTTTATTATACCTGTATAAGTACATTACCCATTTTTGTTAATTTTGGTTTAAAATGCTGTATTGCAGACTTTGTTAAGACCATGAACGTATGTGATAATAATTCATTCCTGCCTCTCTACAGCAAGTAGGTACAATATTTATGTTATCTTATAATACTTGAGTATAAAAATAATTGTTTTATGTTTTACGAACAACATATGCAGCGATTATATTATAGTCGATGGAGCGATTAGGTTATCATATTAAAATGATACCACAATAGTATTATCATTCTTTAAAGGCACCAACAATAATTCAAGCAGACAATATGGGATATTTTTATTGCTTTAATATTAAAAATTATGAAAATGTGTAGATATATCCCGCTGCGACGTGACGCGGTACGTATAATGAAAATCGCCGCTGCGAATTGCGATGCTTGCCAAGCCGATGAAGACAGTATTTAATTATGTGTCCAAAATTGTAATTATTTTGTTTGGATTTCGTTTCTTTTTAACCGACTTAAAAAAATGAATTTATTTTAAAGTAGTTTTATAATATTTTTTTGTATCAACCGCACATTTTAAACCAATTTAACAAAGTGTTATTATAAAATAATTGTTCGTCATTGACTAATATTTAGTTATTTTTGGGGCCTATTATATTGTACTTTAAGGCACATTTTTAGGTCCCTAAATACATGTACGTACATGTACCAATTTCTTTGTTATCTTGATTGCACGGACGTAAAAAAAAAGATGGACGGAGCGCTAGGAACATTGAAAGTGAAGCAGCGTTTTCGGCCCATTCGATCTGTCGACACGTAATGGCGGCAACTGACTTCGTTCATCTTTTTCTTACGTCCGTGCTTGATTGATACTGTTTTGCGCCTAATTGATAAGGTGGCATATTGGTGTACTTTTTATGAGTTGCCCCATATGGCGAAGGGCTCGCCAACTCTCACAAACCGAAATACAGTCTGCGAATGGTACACTTATTTAGTCAATGAAAGAAAAATAATGACTGCACGACTACGAAAAAAAACCTAATTTATGGAAAAAGGAGACTTTTTATAAGGGACAGAAAACGATTACACATTCTTTCTACCTGCCCTTATCCCACCTTAATGTGAGGTCGGCGCAACACAATTTTTCAACCATGTTGCAGAAAGGATTTGGATAAAACGATTACACATTAGATGTTAAAATTAAAAACACAAATGGTTGACACGGCGACAACTTAGATGTAAATAGATCGAGATACAAAAATTGCGGAACCGGCCTGAAAGTAAACAAGTTTTTTACGTAGTTATGTCAAGTCCTTATTTTCTTTTGTTATTGAATTTAAAGCCCTTCTATCTAGGTTTTGAGGAATACAGGTATGAGATTACAAAACTAAATGATCAATAATGTTAAAATACAACGTCACAAAACTTCACAATAACCTAAATAACTTTTGTGCCAATTAATAATAATTTACATAGGGGAATGTAAACGGTGCTTAAATACTGTAGGTACATAGTATTATAGTTGCAAAAGAAATTTAGTGTGAACGGAATACGGAATAAATTTGCTATTTTTGGAAATCACTTATATTCTTAAAAATGAGATTTTTAAAGCCACATGGTAATTGATGTATTTAGAATAAAAAGCCGTGCTGTGTTAATAGCAAATCTGGCTCATACAATTATGTAGTATGCGGTTCCTACCGATAGCACTCGACTTTGATGAGAGGCAGACCAGTCCTGACACATATGGTTAAAAAAGTCTCACGGATATTGTCTAGAAATTCAGCAGATAGGTACTGGGTTCAGCGTTAGACGCAGATGTTAGCGATATCTAAACGGAAATAATCGAATAACAATTAACATTCTGTTAGTGCATTGTCGGTACGAAACGTTAATTATGATTTTGAGCCTTTAGAAAGTGAACCTTATATACTTTTAATATTGGTATAATATTTCTATGGTTATAAGCAGATAAAATTGCATACTTTACATAATTTTTATTACAAAACCTTAGATATTTTATATTATGAATGGATCATATAGAATCTCTGTGATTAATATTTTACGACTATAGTATTGCATTTGTAATTGTAGATTTATTGGTAATTATTCTGATTTTATTATTATATCAAATTATTTATCGAATGTTCTCTAAATATAAATATGTACAATTTTATAATCAGCGTCTATGAATTCATATCAATTACTATTATATTACAAATTGATTATTATTAGTATTAAGTACTTAGGCAGTTATCTTTTATGTTATATTTTTATATGTTAAGATGATCTAGCATCAGACCTCTAATGTACTATTTTATAATATGAGACAATAATAAAGTATTTTACTTTAACAATTGTGTTTTCATATCCAATACCTACTTATATATAAGAGCAGGGGGGTTACCAGCACGTGTAACATCAGTATTATTATAATATTACTTTGCTTTTTTTATACTAAAATCGGTACAAGTAAGATGATAACAATACTGTTATAAGACGTGCTGGTAACCCCACAGTAAGTCGAAGTCAAAGAGATTACATTATTTTTTATATCTAGTATTAGTAGTATGTAGCTAACAAAGGGTAATGCGGAATCCGTTAGACGTACATGTACCTCTTTCTCTTCTACTATCGTCTTGCAATATTTTTTGGGATATCAAATACATATCTACATTATCACGGAACAGACATTATAGCCATTTTGATTGCCATAAGTCGTAAATCTGGGCAACTCGATAGAATACTTATGTAATAAACTTAGATAATTTATAATAGACGATTATAAAATAATTCTTGTAAGCAGCGATAGCTCAGTTGGGCATGGTACGGACTGCCAAAACAAGTGTTGGAGGTTTGAGACCAACCCCAATATGGAGCATACACCTCTGACTTTTCTATGTTAAGTGTATTTTCATTGTGAAATGTCGCTTGCTATAACGGTGAAGGAAAACATCGTGAGGAAACCTACATACCCGAGAAATTCTTCACAGGAATTTCGAAGGTATGTGAAGTCTACCAACCCGCATTGGGCCAGCGTGGTAGACTAAGGCCTAACCCCTCTCATTAGTAGAGGAGGCCCGTGCTTAGCAGTGGGACAGTAATATTACAGGGCTAATAATATTATTATTAGGTACATTAACTTATTGGCCATTACATATATGGATCAAACGCTGAAACCGAAAAGGAAAAGGTTTCAATAAACCGAGTGGTTCTGGCTTATCGCTAATCTACTCTTGTCTATATACCAACAATAAATTCTATGTCAAAAAAGAACACGGTGACAATTTCGACTTCTAATGACAATTTCAATGTTCTCATGTAAACGTGTGTGTTGCAGAAATAATAATAATAAAAACAGTTTAATTAATACTTATTATTATAAGGATTATACGCTTTACAGATCATTTATATACACTAACTCTCATAAAATAACATGAAGAAATCAATGGAAAAGGTTTCTTCAGATAGGTCCTCTTCGGAGCTTGACAATTTGTTCTCATTTAAACGATATTTTGTAAATAACATCGATTCATACCACGGGGAGTATATTGTGAAGGAGGTGTCTAAAATACTCGAAAAAAATGCATTATCCACTCAACAGACATCTCAAACAGTAATGGGTGAAGACGCAGAAGTCCCGGTTCCTGCGCCTCCTGAGCAACCTTACGAAATTATAGGTATGTACCTATGTATGTTAAGTCCGGAGATGAGGTATAACTTGTCTAAGCATAGACACTTTTTTTCAATTATTTCTATAGATACATACAAAGGATATGGACCTAATATTAATTATTTTGTAGGAACTGTAATCGAGCAAAAAATAAAATCTTGGGATAATGTGTCTCGAATTATACCGAAAACTGAATGCCTACCTCAGATGCTTACCTGCGGGACTGTCATTTTTGATATAAGTTGCGATAGAGATGAGCTTAAAATTATGACAGACTACATAAAATGTTAGTAGAACTCTATACTATAAAAAGGCTGATTAATGTTTGTTGTTATAATATGTATTTGTCCACGCACGTCATAAGGGATCCGCCCATATGCTTAAAATTTCTAAATAGAGACTTCAGGCGTGCGTAAGCGCATTGCGTGTACACTCAGTCATAGTAAAAACCAATAGAAGAGCCATTCTTGTGTGCGTAATCAGAGCCGCATAACGGGAAAAACATTATCGTATTGTGTACGTTTAGTAAAACATGTTATTTTAATTTTTAACACGCTTTTATTAGTATTAAAGGAGTTTCTGGATAAGCAAGTCCCAAATCATACTGGCGACACAGACGACGGTGCTGGAGAGTCTCATAAACGATACCTTGTACTCATATCATCTGTTATGACTTGGGCTTCGACTAAGCCCCTAGATCCGGTACCTATGCATTTTAAAATTTAATACGTATAATTTTACCCCATAAACTATTATCTTTATTATACTTTTACATTTTTTAGGAAACACCAGAAATGCCTTTCATTGAAAGTGATTTTCGTAAAAGAAAACCACATCCGAACTACAAAGTGCACTACGATGTGGAAAATGAAATAGTCGCAATAGCCCGGAAATATAAATCACAAATTGGGTAAGTTTATAATACAACTTACATCTGTGACTGAGGTCTATAACTATAATTTGACTATTTTTCCAGACCTATTTTTTTTACAGTAGAGACTGACAAACGAGCAGGTCGGTCACCTGATGGTAAGTGATCTCAATCGCCCATAGACATCCAAGACAAAATTATGGGTACCTTGCCAACCTAAAAGGAGGGTAATAGGGATTGGGAAAGGGAGGGGGAGAATTGGGCCACCGGAAATCTCACTCACCGAACGAAACGCGACAGCGAGCTGCCACTTACGTCGGTTTTCTGTGAGACAGTGGTATCAAACCGGTCGAGCCGTAACTGTCTACAGCGTGCCTTTACCACTCAAAATATATCTCTATTTGTTTGCCATCTACATTCAAATATTTATCAATAATAATTACGTACAGAGCCTTAGTCGTGTCATCTGGAGTGACATATGGCGGTCGAGAGGATGTTCTCTTTTTTTGGTTCCAAAAAGCATGGGAATGTGAACGTTTGCTTCCTATTCTTGGTCGCGGCGGAAATGCAGTACCTATTATCAATGTACTAGATCTGGCACAGTACGTAACATTTAAACACATTATTCTCCTTATAGAATAATATTTTGGAGCTAAAATTATTAATATTTTATTTTCAGGATAATTTACAATCTTATAACGGATTTTCCGAAAAAGCTTTACGTATTAGCAGTTGAACAGAACGTTACAAAACAAAGAGAAGTCTAGTCAATTTATATTATTATGTTCAACATTTATGTATGAGCTCATTCTATAGAGGCTAATTAAAAGTATTATGTATTTTTCAGATAATTAAACCACTCGGACGCATTGTAGGGTCGGGAATGTTTAAATGTATTCCGCCGGAAGACGCTTTTTTAATTCCAGAAATCGATGTAAATTTATTTTACTACCTTCCACATGTTCCACATAACTGCCTCGGTGGCGTGGATGTATTTCGGTACGACTACGATTCTGAGGTCTCGGGTTCGATCCCCGGGTCGGGCAAAGTGATATTGGATTTTTCCATATCAGCCCGGAGTCTGGCATTTGTGCCCGATATGGTGATAGGCTCGACCCCTATCACATCTGGGACGGAACTAAGCTCGGCGACATGTGGGTGTTCTAGTTCACTAGAGCGCCTCTGCCTACCCCTTCGGAGATACAAGAGTGAGCTTATGTTATGTTCCACATGTAATCATGTTAACTGCATAAAAATATGTTTTTTTTTAACAACAAGAGTTTAATGTGGTAGTGCCACTATACTGCACGAATGGGCCGGCTCGACCGGTTCGATACCAGTCTCACAGAAAACCGACGTAAATTGGCAGCTAGCTGTCGCGTTTCGTTCAGTGAGTAAGATTTCCGATGGCCCTATTCCCCCACCCCTATTCCTCAATCCCTATTCCATTCCCTCCTTTTAGGTTGGCAACGCACCCATGATTCTTTTTGTGTCTGGGTGTCTATGGTCGGTGGAGATCCCTCACCATCAGGTGACCCATCGGCTCGTTTGCTAGTCTCTGTCATAAAACACAATGTGTTGAGTGTTGTGAGTCTGCGAATTACTCGTTCAAATTAGGGTTCGTGTTAGAACTATAGTGGAACCTGTTAGGTGTAATTATTTGTTTTCGATTGAAATGCAAGACAAATTGATATTTTTGCTATACATTGGTACGTACTTACTATCGAATCTTTGAAACTCACATTGAGTACCTATCAGTTATGAAAATTGATAAGCAATCTAAAGACGAGGTTAAGCACTTAGGTATCACTAGTGCATATCACTCGTATCATAAGAGTTATTTCCAGCAAAGAACTTATGACTTGATGATGCTGAATTTAAACATGGAACCAACTTTTATAGTTGAGACTATGGCGCTTCAATGGACTTCTGAATTACCCTTTGCCGAAAATGTTCCGTCTCTAATAAAACAATTTAAGAAGGAGAGAGCGTTAAAGCCTTTTAAGGCAAGTTAATGTGCTAATTGTTTTGCCCCTTGTAAAGTTGTAGATGATTGAGTTATATCCTATAGGTACCTAAGAAGTATATTTATTGCCTTTCATGAAAATGTGAAAGTGGATTTTTATTCTCAATATCTGATTGAAGTATGGAATTTTTGCCCGATATGGCGATAGGCTTGGCCCTTGTCACATCTGGGATGGAAATAAGCACGGCGAAAAGTAAGTATTCTAGTTCTCTAGGTCGATTTTGCCTACCGCTTCGGGAATACAGGCGTTAGCTTATGTATGTATGTAAACGAAAACATGCGCAGTGCTAATATCAATCTCCAGTTTGTGTAAATATTGTCTGTAAGTATTTACACATAAACTCACGCCTGTATCCCCGAAGGGGTAGGCAGAGGTGCACTAGCGAACTAGAACACCCACATTTCGCCGAGCTTAGTTCCGTCTCAGATGTGATAAGGGGCGAGCTCAAAGCTCAAAGCAGAAATTCCAGACACCGGGCTGATATGGAAAAATCTAATATCACTTTGCCCGACCCGGGGATTGAACCCGAGACCTCAAGACTGTAGCCATACCGAAATACAATCACGCCATCGAGGCAGTAAGTATTTATTACTGTTATAGTAACTAAAGTACGTACCTGTATTACACTTAGTAATGCCACAGATAATACTAACTATCTAGTTTATAGTGCATAACATTATGAAATAGAATACTTTTTAGGCTCATGAACCGTGATGCATCATGTATTGTGTCATTCGATAAAAGGCTATTAATGGTTGCCCATCGAGGTAACCAGCGGGCTTTAGCCAAATGGCTATGTGCTAGTCGTATAGAATAAATGTATGGAAATGACTTAGGAGTACGCTATATTTTATACATTTAATATTCTATTCGACTAGCGCATAGTCCACTTGGCTAGGCCCATAAGTCAGGCTGTCGATACCTACAAAGTACCTTGACGCACTGGGGTACGGTGGGGGGTCCGGGGGGGCCCCGGGCCCCGGGCGGCACATGAAGGGGGACGGCAAATTAAGAGGCGGCACCCGAAGAGGGGCGGCACATGGCGCGGCGCGACAAGCGCCGCAATTCTTTTCAGCATAAAAAGAAAATAAATAAATACGCCCAACAGTCACACATAGCCCTGAACCCATACTAGGTATTACCCACTGGCGTAGCGTCGGGTCTATAGCACCGGGTGGCACATGAGAAAGGGCGGCAATCGTTGCATTTTTGTATAGGTACTTATGAAATTAAAAAATCAAAACGAATGCGCTAATGCACCATGTGTCTTGAGTGCGACGGATACACGCGACACAATACGACGCGACGGTGCGGCGCGGGCGCAGGGCGGCACGGGCGCCGGGGCAGCGCGGGCTCGGGGCGGCTCAGGCGTTGGGGCGGCGCGGTCGCTGGGCGGCGCGGTCGCTGGGGCGGCGTGGGCAATGGGGCGGCGCGGTCGTTGGGGTGCACGACTTCTGGGACCGCGCGGTCGCTGGGGCGGCGTGGGTGCTGGGTGTCGGGACCACTGGGGCGGCGCGAGCGCCGGGATGGCGCGGGTGCTGGGTGGCGCGATGGTTGGGGTGGCGCAGGTGCGGAAACTGGAGCAGTGTGGGAAATGGGTCGGCGCGGTCGCTGGGGTGGCGCGGGCGTGGAAACTGGAGCAGTGTGTGAAATGGGTCGGCGCGGTCGCTGGGGTGGCGCGGGCGCGGACCCTGGGGCGCTGGGTGGCTCGGGCGCTGGGACGGCGTAGACTCTGGACGACGCGGGCGTTGGGGCGGCGCGGGCATTAGGGCGGCGCGGGTGCTGAGTGGCGCGGGCGCGGGCGCTAGGACGGCGTGGACTCTGGACGCCGCGGGTGCTGAGTGGCGCGGGCACGGGCGCTAGGACGGCGTGGACTCTGGACGGCGCGGGTGCTGGGGTGGTAGGGGCGATGGGGTGGCGCTGGGTGTCGGGAGCGCTGGGGCGGCGCGAGCGCTGGGGCGGCGCGGGTGATGGGTGGCGCGGACGCTCGGGTGGCACGGGCGCGGGAACTGGAGCGGTGTGGGAGATGGGGCGGCGCTGTCGCTGTGGCGGCGTGGGCTCTGGACAGCGCGGGCGCTGGGGCGGTGCGGACGCTGGGGTGGCGTGAGCTCTGGACGACGCGGGCGTTGGGGCGGCGCGGGCATTAGGGTGACGCGGGTGCTGGGTGGCGCGGGCGTTGGGGCGGTGCGGTCGCAGGGGCGGTGCGGACGCTGGTGTGGCGTGGGCTCTGGACGACGCGGGCGTTAGGGTGGTGCGGGCGCGGGCGCTGGGGTGGCGCACGGCTGCTGGGCCGGCGTGGTCGCTGGGGCGAGCAGGCGCTGACCGGCGCGAGCGCTTGGGCGGTGCGGGCGATGGGGCAGCGCGGACCCTGGGACGGCGCGGGCACTGGGGCGGTGTGACGGGTGGAATACAGCGCCCCGGCGCCCGATAACCGCTAGATACTTTGACGACCGAACTTTAGGACATTATCTGGGACATGTACTTCCAATTCGAGTCTTTAGTTTGCACTGCTGTTGGTGACACCAAATATTTCCCGATGACAGTGTCAATTCCCACACTGCGATAGATTTTTTTGTGAGTTTTCTTCAGGTGTGGGTGAATTGGAACCGCAAGGCCCTTGTAATTCTTGATACCCATGATATAAGTTCAATTCCACATAGTGTGGGGTCAGGATTACGTGTGCGATTGTTGGGTGTATATTTTATTATGTTTAGTACTCTTTATTTTAGAAGCTTTTTAAAATTTTTAAATATGTATTAAAAAAATAAAACATATTTATAAATATAAAAGTATTCCCCTCCGATGGCGGGGCTCGGGACCCAAACCATCGGCGGTTACGACCCCCGAGTGAGGAACGCGAATTCGTATGTGCGACTACCATGATTTTTTTCACATTCCCCGAATCAACCGTTTAGGGGGTGCGGACACTTGACTATAACAAACATTCTCAGATTAAAGCTTAATATTTCGCAAACGAATTCTTGGATCGAAAAATGGTTTTAGCAAACCTGTAATGTTTTTGAACGATCTATCCAAAGATACCCCACACCACGTGATAGTCGTAAAATAAAATCATCCCAACTTTAGATGTACCCTACAATTTTTTTTCAAGATTTTATAATACCATTTTGTTGGCGTAATTGATATACCATATACCAAGTTACAGCTTTCTAGTACTGATAGTCTGAGTCTCTGAGCTAAACCGTGGACAGACAGACAGACGCACATGACGAAATTATAAGCGTTCCATTTTTTCCATTCTTTGGAACCTTAAAAATTAAAAACCGGCTTTATAATTCTTCAGATATCGACCACAGGACAGTGTTCAAATCCGCCTATAAATACTCCCTTAAAAGACATTAACAATTATTAGTAATTAGTTGAGTAGTTTAGAGATCAATTATTACAATCTCATGGATAGTTCATAATCTCGAAATCATAAAAAAAGTTTTTTTTATTTTTACTCTGAATAATCCGGCTGCCAT
Organism: Clanis bilineata; assembly: GCA_036417725.1. Classification (NCBI taxonomy): domain Eukaryota; kingdom Metazoa; phylum Arthropoda; class Insecta; order Lepidoptera; family Sphingidae; genus Clanis; species Clanis bilineata. The sequence goes on from CM071158.1 coordinate 10,003,984, forward strand.
TTTAAATGATATTTCACCAGTGTTGCCAAAGTTACAATTTTGTCCATATATTTGCGGATTTAATTATAGGTACCTACTAACTTTGCGGACGTGGTAGCTCGAGTTTATAGTGGATACCCATAACATCTATTATTAATAATATTTTTGTAATTATAAAAAAGTGAATTTTAGTATACCCGAAAATTTTAAGTACTTTGTTCAGATTCAGTAGTTTAACCCATATAGTTTTTACATAGTATGCTATATATTTTCCTAAAACCAAAGTAAAATTCTTCTACTCATTATCTGAGACAAATTATAATTTAACAAGCAGCAATGCTTTTTTCTTCTGCGGATTTACTGTCTGTGAACTTTACTTTATTTCAGTGTAATATTGTATTTGTTATCATCACACAAAACATTTTTTTTAAATTGTTGGTGATTTGGGCTTAAAAAGTATGCAAGCTGTACAATGTCCAAATATATAAGATTAACCACGGTTTACCTAAGCTCTATTAATAATACTAATATTAATATTAATATTAGCCCTGTAATATTACTGTCCCACTGTTGGGCACGGGCCTCCTCTACTAATGAGAGGGGTTATTAGGCCTTAGTCTACCACGCTGGCCTAATGCGGGTTGGTAGACTTCACTACCTTCGAAATACTTGTGGAAAATTCTCGGGTAAGCAGGTTTCCTCACGATGTTTTCCTTCACCATTATAGCAAGCATTATGATATTTCACATAATATTTCACAATGAAAACACGCTTAACATAGAAAAGTCAGAGGTGTGTGCTCTTTTTGAGGTTGGTCTCGAACTTCCTATAATCGTCTCGGCAGTCCGTACAATTCCCAACTGCTCTATTGAAGACAAAAACAATTTTAGAAATCGGTCCACATTTGCCGGAAATGTCGGGTAATATACTCGTACAAAATTAGTCCGAAGACTTGAGAATCTCTTTTTTTTAAGTCGGTTGAAAAGGGCGGCAAATTTCCGGGCGGCCCCGGGCGGCGAATACTCACGCTACGCCGCTGCCTTGACGAAGTTAGCGATATAAATATAAGAAAGCAGATAGTATCTACTTATTTAGTACTTATATAATCGATGTTCGCCTTGTACAGGTAATAGTGTATGGGCCCCCGATCGTGGGTAAGACAACTTTGTCCAAACTGATCTGCGAAGCTTATGGTCTCGTTTATATTTCGCCAGAGACTGTAGCCGAAGATATTGCTGAAGATTTGGTTAGTTCAATAATTTTACTTGCTCAAAAGTTAATCCGACAGCCACACACATTACACTAAGAGACTAGACTTGTGTCATGTGTTTGGAAACTAGGAGAGAGTTTCGGTCTCACAATACTCAGACCTGAAACAAATATCTGTGGGTCACACAAACATTTGTCTCGATGCGGGAATCGAACCCGTAGCCTCTCACGGTCACGTCACAGCCGTTTATTTGCCCGCTGCGCCACGAAGACTGTCAAATTGCCAATTAAGTAATAAATTAATTATTATATATTAATTATTATTACAATTAATATAATATATTATTATGGAGATAGCAACATTTAGGTGTATTTTATGTTGGGTAACGCCCCTAATGCTGCTCCATCTGTTTCACTGATAAATCTAGTAATTTGATAACTTTGTTATGTTCAATGCATAATTATGTACTTACTCCTTTCAATACAATAGTATCATAATGGGAATTATATTTCATATTATTAAAATAACTCTAGAAATGTTCAAAATAATTCATCTTATGCTCTAGCTGGTAGAGTCTAGCACGTTAGACTTTTTTCCCCTTATAATAGGTATAACATTATTTATTTTCTGCCTTGATCTACTTTACCTAGATTTTTCGTAATTAGGTCAACCTACTTAACAAACTAACCACTTAAATGTACATCACTGCGTACATCTACATTACTGATATAGGTAGGTACATACGTACTATTAGCATCATTTTCTATGCAATTGTTTACAAATTATTCCTAAAAGTACCTATTTTATAACAGACTTGGCGTGTAAATCATTGGGAAGTAGGTGAAACGGCAGCTTTGCCGCTTCCGAACACTGAACAGGAGGAAGTCGGGATGGACGACGACGACGACCCCGGCGAAGAAGAAGGCATTCAAGAGAACGCTAAACAAACACTCGCAATTTTGCAATCTGGCCGCCCACTCACAGATGACGATATCATTGGGTAACAGCGCACATCTCGTATAACGTATTGCATTGCATTATTTGGTTAAATTGTTATGAATCACGCTTAAAAATTCATGTTAAAGGAATGAATGTGTAATATACACATTATATATTTTATACTTATAATCACAACTAACCCGTGATGAATAGTACTAATAGAACACACATAACATAACATAACAATAAGTTTGAATTTGCCAGAACAATAAGTTTGTATTAAAATTCCTACGACGATACAAGTTAGTTTTTTCTTTATAGATACTTGCGCCAACGTCTATTGTGTCGTGAAGCTTTAAACAAAGGTTGGGTGCTTGATGGGTTTCCAACTTCATTAGCTCAATGCGCCGCACGTAAGAATGCCAAAATATACAATTTAAGTATGTTTACACTAACATCAACATTGGGAATCAAAACATTAAAATTAATCCGGTGTTTCCAGTGTTTGAAAAGGGCGATGAACAAGATTCTGATGATGGAGAGGAACCAGAAGAAGAACCTTTCGATGAAGATGTTGATTTATATAACAATGTGCTTAAGAAAATGTTGCCAGGTGCATTTTTATAGTCTATTTCTATTGAAACACAGTTGAAATAACAATCATCTGATTGAACTAAGTTAATTTTGAAAGACGTTAAAGTTACTTTAAAAAAAAATAGAGTCACTTAGTAGGCTTAGAGGACGGAAGAAGTGCCCAACTTATTTGCACGTACATATAGCTCGGAATTTGAACACCTATTTCTTAATTAGAGGTATATTTCATTCGCAATATAACTTTTAATTAATTCTAATATTGACTCAGTATAATTTCTATTTTAGATATAGTGGTGTCTTTGGAGGCAACAGATGATTTCATTTGTGAGAAAGCAATGCGTCAACCTGAGAGTGATAGTCGCTTAGATGAAGAAGCCGTTTTGAAACGGCTGAGTGAGTTTCGGGCTGGAGACGCTCGCGATGTGACTCCTCTTAATTTCTTCGATGAACTGGATATTCATCCTCTCATAGTAACTGTTAAAGAACATTTGGACTATGCAATGAAAAGCGCGTATGCTGCAGTTGCTCTCAGAATGGGACGCCCTTGTCGTTACGGGAAACTCCTTGGTAACAAACTACAATATTATTACAATAGTACCCATATGTTAGAAGTGAATATTCCAGATTATTAACTCAGTACCCAGTTGTTTTGAACACTATATGATTTACATACATTACCACATCTACTGACTTTCCCAGTGTCCCTCAGCATATCTTCCTTATTCCCGACCTTTGCATGTATGTTTGATTTCATTTATTTGCAATAGGTAACGTATACATGACAATCGCAATGGGATAATCATTATTCGATATGGAAGTTGTAGTAATTGATTGTATTAAATATACTAAAATTATTTTGAAGCTCTTATTGAAGCTGCCGAAAAGAAAGAAAAACATGAATTGGATACTTTACGTGCCAGCGAAGCTAAAGCGATGAAAGAACTGGAAAAGAAACTAAAAGAAGAACGTGAGGAAAAAATGGAATATTGGGTAAATTACATGCATTACTTAAATTTTGGAAATTGTGCATAAATCTGATCATTAGAAAATTATATCTGAACATTCAGCAAGAGCCCTACGTAGTTAGTGGCTTAGCACACAGTAGATAATTTTTCCTCAATGTAGATAAATTGCCAGTTTCGCCAGGTTATTCATCAGCATTATTAGCCGTCGGTCAACAGGTCGGTTTAGAAATCTTTTGAGGAGGTCTATTTTCAGCAGTAGACGTCCTGTGGCCAGGTTGTTACCACTTTCTTGTAGAAGACCGATATGACACGAGGGCTTCATAGCTGAGTATTGTTCTGTTACTGAGATTTCCGTAAGTGTAAATCTGCCCCTCTCCTCGTCACAATCCTACGACACACCCTATATATATTCGGTATTGTGGTTATTCATAGATAGTAGATACACTTGCCATCGAATGATACAATTTCTTATTAGTCAGCTAATTATGTTTGCATCGTTCTAAGGAAATTCAGCGTGTCATATCAAATGCGCCTAATAAGATCATATTAAAGTAGTCAAACCCTTCTAGTCGGAACTGTACGCTCTGCTTCGTGAGGAAGAGGAAGCTGCATTGGCGGCGGCCGGGGAGCCGATGCGCAACTATCTCATACACCACATCTTCCCCACGCTCACGCCTGCGTTACTTGAAGTGGCTAAACTTCGTCCCAACGACCCGATTGACTTCCTCGTACGTTTCAATTGCATTGTTACGTATTGTATTTTTGGATTGAATCTTAATTTATTGTTTGATAGCTGATATCTACTTGCCTATATTCTAATCTAATCTAACTTCATAATAAGTAATCAATACCCCGATAAACATAACACAGTATTATGTATTATCGCTGCATTTTATTATTTGATGAATTCAAAAATGTTTGGTAAACATTTTTATACCGGAAGTATCACAATAAATGTCAGCTGATGACCGCGATATCGATAGTTTTGGAATAAAGTTTTTTCGCATACTTAACCAACTCTTATTTGCCATAATTGTTCTTAAGCATAAAGGTTTCGTCGTATGTAACTATTATTCTTGTTATCAGCATAATAGGTGTCTATGAAGTCCTAAACAAGAATTTCAAATTCTATCAAAATATTTATTAAATCCATAAAATGTTTACACATAATTTCGATTCCGTTATACTTACCTATTAATATTATATGCATTACCTTTTTATAGGCCGAATATCTGTTCAAGCTTAACCCGTGCGGAAAAATGCTGGAACCTGGATATAATCTACAAGCTGAAAAAATTCTCGGGAAAATCAAAATATTGGATGCGGCACTAAAAGATCTTGATATAAACATAGAGCCCTTTATGCCACCAGCGGCAGACAATACAGGACCATCCACTTCCAAAAAGAATTTGGACACCATGAATGCGCTTTAGTATCGTGTAAATTTTGTCAGACAGCTTGAAATAATATATTTATTATGATTTACCTACCAGAGTTTTACTTGAAGACGTGATAATTGCAGTGGGTATGTCTTCATTTTCGCGGTGTCTTAGGCTGTACCAGGCTTTAGTTACGGCTATTATAGCTTGTCTGTTTGGACTTGTGGTACGCACAGAATGTTCTAGTATCTTTTATGTTTGGTAAGTAATAGGTAAACTAACAAATATAATAAATACTGAAGTCAGAGCAAAATTTTATTTCTTTCGTCTGTCCGCTCACCCGGACAAAATGAAATATTAAATATTAAATCGACACGCCATGAATAATTTGTGTTGGTATTTTATGAACACTTAGGTACAATTATAATGAAAATACTGCTTTAATTATGTAGGTATATATTACGTACATACCTGTACTCTATTTGTCCCATTAGGACTACCTATAGATATGAAACATAATTAACTATGGTAAAATACATAAGATTTAGGCGGCTACCAAATGTTGATAGAAAACATTTCAAATAAGATAATCACAAGATTAAAAACTTAACAGACCGACTTCAAATCCGATCATGACCAAATTTATATGGAACCACCCTAGAAATAAGCTCTATCGAATACAAAAATAATTTGAAAATTGGTCCAAGTTTAAATAATGTTAGCTGAATAGATATGAATAAACATAATTCTAATTCGAACTCATCGTTTGAACTAAATTGCATGTAATTGGTACGCATTTTTAGAAAGTGTTTTTTTTTTAATTGTCCACAACCACAGTGATCGCCTTCTTAACGCACATGAAGATCACGATCCTGGGATCCTGAAGTGCAACCGCCTCTAGGCTCTACGCGATGCTTTTCCGTCGTTGCGTTCAGCTTGTAGTTCACATTATGGGGATGTATAGATTTTTTCACAAGGCATAGCATAGCAAGCAGTATCAAACACCTAAAAGATATGTATGTGGTACTTAGTACCTACATACTCGGATCATCATCATCATCATCATCATCAGCCATAGGACGTCCACTGCTGAACATAGGCCTCCCCCAAAGATTTCCAGATCGACCTGTTGGAAGCGGCCTGCATCCAGCGACTTCCTGCGACCTTTATCAGGTCGTCGGTCCACCTTGTAGGTGGACGTCCTACGCTGCGCTTGCCGGATATAAACGGTCAATTTATATCCATATTAAAACCGGGTTAATTAGTATAGATACAATAAAATCACGCGAGGGGCGATCGATACACATGCTTTGATGGTATCTTACCATCGCGTGATCTAGTATGTTTATGTTGAGATGTGTATTAGGTCGTGCGTGGAAAATAAAAATATTATAAATTACGCCTTAAAATGTAAATCGTAATATGAGAGTGTACCCAGAAGACCACTCCAAGCATGATTCTAAAGACCATAAGAAAATTCGACCACAGTCGACTGATGTTAATGGATTGGCACTTTTCGCTACAAGTCTCCGTCATCAGACAAGAGAATTCTTCAACAATTCCACATTGCACGGCGTACGGTATATCGCTGAGAAAGAGAGACCTTTTTGTGAAAAGTCAGTGGATTACGTTTAAATCTAGATATTTAAGTTTTGTGCACTCATATATTTGGGATTACGATTTTTGTTTACAGGTTTATGTGGTTTAGTTTTACAGCCGTCGGTGCGGTTACCACATGCATTATCATTGTGAGTTTGTGGGAAAAGTTTCAAACAAATCCGACAATTACAGGTAAATTAAATGCATGTGCCTCCTAATCCTTTACCTATATATTTTGTATTGAGTATATAATCTCTACTTTTATCATTTTATTTATGTAAAGAATTCAGACAATTATTATCAACAACTGAGAGTAAGTATTTTTATTATTTTCTAGGTTTAGACACTGATTTTCATAACTGGGATGTGCCCTTTCCGGCTGTTACAATTTGTGATGTAAATCCCGTAGACGAAGAACTATTAGAAGAATATATACAAAGGTTAGCATTATTTACTTATTGGAAAACTGATTATAATATCGTCTGATCAAAACCTAACCTAATCAATACACACTTAACATAAAAAAAGTCAGAGGTGCACGCTCTTTTTGGGGTTGGAGCTGTCGCTTCTCGCTATTGCTTCTACTAACTAAAGTATTTTTTTTAGCATATGGGACACGGATCCTCCGGAACGAGCAGCAGATGTGTTACGTTGGCTGGCTACCCTTAGTTATAGTTCTATAGCGGAACATGCATCTGAATTTATAGATTTCACGGACATAGTCGGCCGCAATGATGAAGATGCCCCCGCGCTCGCTAAAGACCCAAAAGACGCCGTTTTTAAAGTGCGTATTTTTTCCGCTTGAAATTGCTTACTGTCATATTCTTCGATAACATAAGCTCACGCCTGTATCTCCGAAGGGATAGGCAGAGACGCATTAGCGAATTTCAGCTAGATTTCGCCGAGCTTAATTCCGTCCCAGATTTAATAGGGGATGAGCCTATCGCCATATCGGGCACAAATTCCAGACTCCAGGCTGATACTGAAAAATCCAATATCACTTTGCCCGACCCAGGGTTCGAACCCGAGACCTCAGGACGGTAGCCGCACCGAAATACAACTAGGCCACCGAGGCAGTCTATGTTATCGAAAACCATATTGGTTTCCACAGAAAGATTACTATAATTTTATTATCTCATTGTGGAGAGCTTTACACAAGGCGATATGAATTCGCGAAAAGTGAGTGTTCAGTGTTGTTCTAGTTCTACTTGAGACTGGAGAGTTCACCTCTGCCAACCCCTCCATGAATGAATGTAGGTACCTACATAATGTTTATAATCTTGTAACATAAACCATAATCTTAGCTAATAGGTAAGAGTCTACGTAATCGTAAACAACTTGAACCTTTTTCAGATTGTTCGCCATTGCGAGACATTATTTTATGATTGCGAGTGGAAAGGAGATTCGGAAGAATGTTGCGATTTGCTGATGCCTGTATTTACTGAAATGGGATACTGTTACGCTTTTAATTCGCGACATGCAGAAACATCGTGGCCCTGGTAAATCACACGTTTAACTAATAGCCAGCTTAAAGCTTTGCATCAGAAATGAAAAAATCCCACTTGTCAAAAATCTACTTATATAATTAATGTTGAATTTACTGCAATTGATTTATTAAAAAATTAAATGGTCTTTTTTCACATTTTAGTACAGGTTGGCAATTAAGGCAATACATAATTTTCTGTGCCTACCTATTAATTATTAGGCTATTATTCTTATGACAGCCTCCGTGGCCCAGCGAGCGAGTAACCGGCTCTGAAACGTGAGGTAGCGGGTTCGATTCCCGAATCGAGAAAAATGTCTGCGTGGCCCACATATGTTTGTTTCGGGTCTGGGTGTTGTGAGACCGAAAGTCTCTCGTAGTTCCTGATACCCATGACACAAGACTCGATCTTATTGTGGGGTCAGGACTATGTGTGTGACCGTTGGGTGTATTTGTATTTGTTATAATTTTCAGGCAATCACAATCGCAGATTGAACAATTCGTCGAGGCATTTATTCATGAAACGGACGCCAAATGGTCATTTATGTTTAATAGTGATCGTAAAAATACAACATTTGATGTGAGTGTTTATTGTATCTGTAGATAAAAAGCATCATTATATAGGTATAAGTAAATAGTAACGATCTAAATAAAAACTTGCCATAAAGTTGTCTGTTCTATTGTATACAAAAAGAATCACCAAAAGCTCTACTTTACGAACTTTAAGATCTATAGAGCAAGCTTCGACTAAGTCAGAGTTGAAGAAACTAACGAACTTAGCGAGGATTGGGTCGTCTCTTTTTTACAAGAAAAACATAACAGTAACATACTTTTCTTAGTTTATTTCATTTTAGATACGGTCCTCATGTCAGTGGTGGAACTATAGCGTGGCAGGGCTGGCAAGTGGCAACATGCCACGGGCCCCTGGCGGAGAGGGCCCCTAGCCCGAGGTGCCGCGAACTTATGTTATATTTTTGATTATTTCAGGGATTTATTAAAATTTAATTACAATTGGAGTGGTAGAGCCACGCTGTAGACAGTAACGTCTACAGCACGAATGGGCCGGCTCGACCGGTTGGATACCACTGTCTCACAGAAAACCGACGTAAAGTAGCAGCTTGCTGTCGCGTTTCGTTCGGTGAGTGAGATTTCCGGTGGAACACCCCCCCCCCCCGTCTTTCCCAATTTATTGTGTCTTGGGTGTCTATGGGCGGTGGAGATCACTTACCATCAGGTGACCCATCTGTTCATTTGCCAGTATCTGCTATAAAAAAAAGACGATTTTTACGGGGGGCCCCATCCAATGAATTTGCCACGGGCCTCAGTTGGTATAGTTACGCCACTGCCTCATGTAGTAATAAATAAGTATGTTACTTACATACAGTGATTTATACCTTCTTTTATGTGTAGCTCTACATCCACTCGACAGAAGAAATGGCCGGTTTGGAACAAAGCGCACAACACTCGTGGGACCACCGCGTGGAAAAAGTTTCTTTTTCGGTGAAACACACATACACCACGGAGGACGCCCGCCAGTTGTCCGTCCGTCAACGACGTTGTATATTCGCGGATGAGCAACGTTTGGAGACATCCAAAATGTACACATATACGGCATGTATGCGACAATGTCGTATGCAAAGAAGTCGTGCATTTTGCAAATGCGTGCCTCATTTTTATCCTATTCTAAGTACGTCTAGCTTAAATTATCATGCGAAAGGGTGATAGTAACGTGCACTAATTCTCTAACCGCCGAATGCACACTTAAGGTCGCCTTAGGTCGTTTAAAGGCCGCCTTATCTGCCAAAATTGTATGGTGAAAATCGATGTAAGAAACCGTTTAAGTTGAGTAGCGTTTGACCATTCGGGCGGAACTCACCTGCTTACCCCTGTGTTAGGGGCGTGACCTTGTAAACTTTAAATATTTACATCGTAAGTTATTACTTACAACTTATTAGTATGCAAGGAATTTAGTAGGACCACGAAAAATATTAAGTTTTATAATAACATCAGACCACGGACGTAAATAAAGAGATGGATGGAGCGCTAGGAACACTGAAAGTGAAGCAGGGTTGTCATGTCGGCCCATTAGATCTATCAACACGTAATGGCGTGTGTGTGTAGGGCACTTTGTACAGGCGCGTTTGTGTGCCTGGCTTCTCTGTGGCGTACATGCGAGATGGTGTCCTTCTAATTCTTTACGTCTGTGCATCAGAACATAATATGAAAAAAGTTAATACAATCTTTCTTACTTATGCTCCCATAATATACTAGTCTCGTTTTGTGGGCAACAGAAACTAAACGGAAGTTTCGGTCTCACAACACTCAGACCGAAACAAATATATTTATGTGGGTTACACAAACATTTGTCTCTCTGCGGGGATCGAACCTGCGGCCACCCAGCCGTGAGCCGGCTACCCGCCCGCTGCACCACCAGGACCCTCATTCATCATTGTGTTATTTGATTTTCCCATATCTTATTATTCAACAGAAGGATATAGACAATGCACTTTGCGTGAACTAGAATGTATTGCAAGATACGCGGCCGATATAACAGATGTGACGCGATGTCCATGCGAGCTTGGCTGTTCTCATACCGTGTATGAAGTTGAGAAGCTTTCAGATGTTGAGTGAGTAGAATAAGTTACATACCTGAACCGAACCGAAAAAGTACATACTTATTTTGGAAGAAATTTTTAAGCAATTGACCTTTAGTTAGTTTTAACGTGGACCTGATGCAGTTTAGTAGTTGTCAGAGACTTCACGTGGACAAAGACATTAATTTTATTTATTGATACTGCAGGCACCTATAATAACTCAATGCAGTTATTATTTATGAACTCAGAATACATAGTTTTATTAAAGTATGTACTGCCTCGGTGGCGTGGTGGTATTTCGGTACGACTACGGTTCTGAGGTCTCGGGTTTGATCCCCGGGTCGGGCAAAGTGATATTGGATTTTTCCATATCCGCCCGGAGTCTGGAATTTGTGCCCGATATGGCGATAGGCTCGCCCCCTATCACATCTGGGACGGAACTAAGCTCGGCGAAATGTGGGTGTTCTAGTGCGCTAGTGCGCCTCTGCCTACCCCTTCGGGGATACAGGCGTGAGCTTATGTTATGTTATGTTAAATAGTAATATCAGCCAAACTTTTAAGCACGACTAAAACCGGTGGAACTAGTTCCTTGGAGATTGAATTCGTGTCGTGGCCAATGGTGCGTTACAAGCGAGAAGTGCTGTTCGGATGGGTCGATTTGCTAGGTACAATATATCTTATATACCTATACCTACCACGTTTAGTTACAATTTGAGTTACAAGGCCTTACTTATAAAAACAGTTTAGCTGAGCAAATAGCTAATAATAGTGTGTCACTTTTTTCCTTGTGTCACATTGTTTGAAAATAAAAGGGACAGACTATTCTTTACCATTTGGTCAGTTAAACTGTTTTTAAAAGTAAGGCCCATTATGTTTATTTATCATAAAATCACAACGGACAGTCATTTTATAGATAAGTATTAGTACCATTATGATACGTAATTCATTTAAGCGTGACTTCTACGTATCATCTCAGCCTTTTGAGAAAAAACTTAGTCATAATATTTCTAATTTTGGTAGATGTATTTAGGGCATTTTTATGAACGGTAGAGCCACATTGTAGACAGTCAAGTCTACAGCACGAATGGGTGGGCTCGACTGGTTTGACACCACTCTAATAGAAAACCGATGTAAACTGACATTTCCAGTGGCCCAATTGACCACTCCTCCTCCCTTTTACAATACCCATATCCCTCTTTTTAGGTTGGCAACGCACCCATGATTCTTTTTGTGTCATAAGACCACTTACCATTAGGTGATGGGTCACCTCAGGTCATCCCATCTGTCCATTTGCCAGTCTGTTCTATAAAAAATACAGAATGTTTGCAATGCCATACGGGGTACCTATACCTCGACCATAGATTATTATTGTATACTGGAGTAGCTCAACCATGAGTTTTTTGACATTTCACGTTAGCGACTATGTAATATAATTTTTATAAAAAACGTCTAGGGGCGTTCGGGTGTTTTTCGCATAAATATTTTACAGAGTCGCTAGCGTGTAATATAAAAAAAAACTCATGGTTGGCCTACTGTACTGTATCGTACTGTATAGTATCGTTCGGCGGCATCGCGGGCTTGTTCCTGGGGTTCTCGCTGCTGTCGGGCGTGGAGGTGGTGTACTACTTCACGCTGCGCGCGTGCTGCGCGGCGCTGCGCGACGGCGACGCGCTGCGCACCGAGCGCATGCGCACGCGCGACACACCCAAGCCGCCGCACAACCTCAGTCTAGTGCCTTGGTACGGACAACGGAACTCTGTATACTAACACTGGAAATAACTGATGTGATGTTAAGAATGGAATAAAAATGTCTCCGTGACGTAACAGCCGAATAGTCGGTTGTGATGCAGGTTCGCTCCCCGCACCAAGACAAAACGTGTTTACGTGATCCACATAAAGGGTGTAAACGACAGCCTACCGAAAACTGATACCAGGTGTTCAGTACTCTATTCTGTAACTACCGGCGTTGAAAAAGTAATGAACATATTTTACTTTTTATTACTTTTAATGAAATGGGCTTGTGTCAGTGAATAGTATCGATTTTATAGCGTTACTATTGAAAACAAATATCATAAATTCATGAAAAAACCGACAAAATATTCTAACGCTGGGCGTTACAGAATCATGTACTGAACACATGGTATCAGTTTTCGATAGGGTGTGGTTTTACACCTTGTATATTTTTATTATATTAGCCCTGTAATATAACTTGTTCCACTGCTGGGCACGGGCCTCCTCTAGAGAAGGGTTAGGTTTTAGTCTACCACGCTGGCCTAATGCGGGTTGGCAGACTTCACATACCTTCGAAATTCTTATGGAGAAATTCTCGTGTATGCAGGTTTCCTTACGATGTTTTCCTTCTTCGTTAATAATATAGCAAGCGATAATTCACAATGAAAATACAAGTATGTTCCATGTTGGGGTTGGTCTTGCACCTTCGACATTCGTCTCGACAGTCCGTACCGTTCGCGACTGAGCTATCGCCGCTCATTTTTTTTTGTTAATAACATTAATATAATTCGTATTTAACTACTGCTATAATGTTTCTATGGTCCTTCCAGAACGCACAGGGTCAATTCAATTTATTTCCATATAATGTTAAAAATAACAAATCATGTCATAACAATTTTCATTAATTACTTAGAAAAATTAAGTCTATGAATGAATGACCCCCTACGACCTTGAAGACAAGCCTAGTCCTTACTCTTAACGAGCAATGAGGACTAGTCTCTCTTTCCTATCCGCATATTTCCAACGTGCAACATTGAGCTCTACCGTTTGATTTCAGGTGGAAAGAGCCCCCTTTAGCTCGCAGTTCGCGTCCTATAATGGTGCGTGAGAAGGATTCGATGCTACCGCGATATTCTCCTCCACCTGGCTACACTACTTATTTACCCTAGATTAAGTTATCTTTATGTAAATCAAGTAGCACTTGAATCACTTTAAACTACTCTAGATCTATATATCATCAATGTATGTGAGTTATGATAGGCACATAATTATTTCGATACAATAACATTTATAAATGACACACAATTCGTGGTTTTTGAATTTACCGTTTATTTTATTATTTCTTGTCACAGAGTCGTGATTAGTAAAATTTCGTATCGAACTACATTATCGTGAAGAATCGGACACAAAAACAGTCAACAAGTTCCAAAAATTCGAGAAATGTACATAGACGATAATAAAGTCTTTAAAAACAAGCACAATAATGCAGTTCAATAAATAACAATATTACAAGAAAATACATTCTCCAAAAACATGTTGTTTATACATAACTTTTGCAATAGTTGGCCGAAGGTAAAAAATACTACTTAAAATAAAACTCAGCACCAAACATAAGTACTATATTATTAGGAATGGATTAATGTGCATAAAATATAATAACCACACACGCTTAGTAATTGAGGTACCACAGTTAAGGAGGTATCGTCTGGTTTATGCAAGTAACGCCCGAATGGTCAAACGCTGCTCAACTTTAACGGCTTCTTATATTGATTTTCGCCATACAATTTTGACAGATAAGGCGGCCTTAAACGACATAAGGCGACCTTAAGTGTATGAACATTCGGCGGTAAAACTTCTATCATGACAGGACACAGAACGAGATGTATCAAATACTTGACATTTCTTACACTAAGTTTGTGATGAAGATACAGATATATTTTGTATCTTCAGTTTCATATCCCCGCACAACATTCACCTGGTGCACATTAACTAGTAAAACAAATTAAATATAAAATCAACCTTTAGAAATCACATATTCGAAAACATAATAATCCAAACAGTTACTTTGGCATTTTAATACATTTTAGTTGATTTCGATGCGTGTAGTTAGTACAAAAACACCGCTTTACAAAACTAATGAGCTCTAGACATGTATTGGATCGTCCAGAGAAGAACGTTACGTTATTGTTTAGAAAATAGGTGTCCGGTGAAACCTGATCTCAGACAGGAGGCTCAAAGCCTTATACATAGACACCAATTTTATTTGAGTGAGACTATATACTAGACGATAATAAAGTAACTATAACTAGCTTTTGCTCGGAGCCTCACCCACTGGAAACAAGGATAAAAAAAACCTTTGTACTTCTTAAAGAGTGATCTATTAAATAACCACCATTAAAATAACAAACTTACAAACATTCTAACATTCATATTTATAATTTATAATAATAGTCTACTAATAAATACACGGTGCAAATATTACAGTAAATTATGTAAAAGTAAATTTTAATTTAAAAGTTTAAAACGTATAACGGCGCACAGCCTTCACGGTAATCTCTATTGCACTAAAACACATTGATATTCAAATTAAACACATTTGAAACATACATTTTTAACTACTATTACATTATAATTTATGAAAATGTGAATGTTATAATGCATTAATTTTACTTATATGCAGATATAAAATGGTCCTACGTATACTAGTTACTATAATTAAATATTTAATACTTTACAAAAGCATAATAAAATATTAAAATGATATCTAATAAATACAAAACATATAACTTGCAACTAAATCACAAAACTAGACGAGCACAGCTCGAATACGTACCTTCAGTAAACATAGTAATGCTACTGTGTAGTTTCATATTATTTAAATACTCGCACATCTAACGACAATCATACCTAAATACACACCGATGATCGAAAATGTTATTTACAATTTAAGTAGGATTTCGCTTAAAAATATCTAAGTACCTAATACATTAAGTGGTGGATATAATTATTACTAGATAAATAATGGTATTATAAACGACCTAATACAGTGTAACAGTTGATAACCACATCAGAACTGTTGTCGGCCGTCTCTCTACTCTAAACAAATACAGAAGGCGGTTCATACACAAGTAGATATTGCAATAAATATTGGCTTTCATACGTTATACGACCTATTCAATATTATTAACCCACATTATCACTATGTAAATCAACATGACGACCGAAGTGCAATACATTTGATGTAAATTCATAGCACATTTCTACGGCACGCTTCTATGGAGATCAGCATCTAATGATACTTATATCTTATATCTAGAAGGAGGGCTAAAATCTAGGTGTAAACGTGTAACTACTTTAAGGGTACTTGCAGACTACCATCATGACTCAAAAGATGAGTATTGAATTCAAATGGATTTATTTTGAACAATCTTAGACGACAAACAGCACCCATAACTTAAGTGAATTCCAAAGCCGGGGCTCCTGCACTAGCTTTTACGAAACAAAACATAAAACAACGATTTTTGGCTGCCACCTGCTCGTAGAACAATAAACCATATATAAAAAATGCATGTTTTTTGTAATGTTTTAGTGCAGGAGACCCGACTTAACATTTTCCTTTTATGTTGATGATATTATAAATGTTTATACACACCAAATTACGACTTGTAAATCGAATACTCCACGATGTATGTATTGTGTATTATTATCATACAACGAATGTCCATGAGTAAATCGATAAAATGTGAAATTGAACGATATGTACGTTGCGATAAGCGAGGGCGCAATACTATCGTTTTTTAACTTTTGCAAGTAGAGTTGCCAACAATTTAAGATTTAGTCGGAAATTCCCGGCTTTTTACGGTCGTGTTCGCTTTTGAAAATATTTATTTACGACGAAGCGTAGCGAGCAAGGAACGATCCCATGTTCATACAGCGCACGTGTTATGTTTATAATCGACACTAGGAACACGTGGGGTGCTCTATGCATTTATTAGTTGGCAAAATAGTTTATAAATAACTTTTAACACAAACCCAACCGTCTTATTACATAAGTGATGTCCGTCTTCAAAAAGCCTAATACAAAGCGGTGTCCAGATTTTTGCTTTTAAGGCTTGGTAACCCTAGTCGCCACCAAATTACGGTCAAGATTAAGTAGTGTTTTGACGGATTATATGATGTTTATTAAAATTCTAAGATTCATGACACTTGGCCTACCGGTACGATCTAAATTATCACAGAAATTAAAATGTAAAATCACAAACTATATTATTTATCCAGTATACCATATCGGTCATAACTCATAGCTTATGCAGTTATTAATATAGATAGTTAAATTTGTGGGCAGTGGTGTGGTTTACATATTTACCAACTTAGTATGTAAGTGTTTTTGATGTTAATATAATAATATGTAATCGTTTTCTGTCCCTTATGAATAAAATAAAATAAAAAATAAATAGTCGGGCTCGTTTGTGAGCGTGTTATGATGTGTATTTGTGTGTTGTAATATTGTGGTTTTCATTTGTGTGAGTGTCACATTAAGGGGTGTGCCGACGTTCTGCAAGTACCCGCGCAAGCTTGCTACGTGCTTAACATTTCATTTGACATAGTACATTCCTAGATTTCATATAAGCTAGACATAACGGATCGTAGCAATCGGACGCGGGTTGTCGGAACACTAATTATAATACTGACACGCACACACAGTCAAAACGGAAAATATCTTACATCCTGATGCAAACTTTATGCGGCTGTGAAGTTATCCCCAAGTGAAGGTTCATGCAAGTACAGTCAGTAGATAATAATAATTGGGCTTGATTTTAATTTCTATTAATTTTATTCACAAAACGGTGAAATACGAATTTATTCCACTGCCCTTATCCCACTCTAATACGGGGGACGCCGCATCAGACTCTTCAAGCATGTTGTAGAAAAGATTTAGATTTCATTTTACTACAGGTATTTTTATTACAGGTTTACTACACGGCTGACTTCAACTCTCTTTTCTAATTTGTTTTGTTTATATTTTGTTTTAATATTGTTTGTATTAGTGAATGTAAAGACAGCAGTTAAACATCAGTCACAGTTTAACATCGACGCGACGGGATGTAAGCCATATTAAACACACAATATTACATATTTACAAAACTTCAAAACTACATCGAATCTTGACCACAGGAGCCACCTTGGAGTAAGCTATCGGACACAGAAGGAATCTTGCAAATCGGTCCACATTTTCCGGACATTTCGTGTAACATATATAAAAAATATCGACGAATTGATAACCTCCTCTTATGACGTTGGTTAATAAGGGCGGAACAATAAATCAATATCCTGATAACGATTCGATGCTTCTTGCCATATGTTGTCGGAGGGGGGAGATGGTCAGGCGGCGGTGGAGAGCAGGAGAAGCAGCAGTAGTGTGCAGCGATGTCAGCAGAGGGGCTGCTCGTCGGAAGAGTCAGGCGCCGCGTCACCCTTGTGGCGACAACGGACCGCCAGCCGCGCCATCTCCACTATACGCGACGGGTTAGACAGCGTCGCCTAGACACAGAACACACAATCAAAAATATAAACAAACGTAATCAATAACTTACGACTGGGCCCGATATACATGCCAAGGCCCCGAATGAAATATTATTGGGCGATACGCCGCGCTGCGCCGTACCGTGACTCATAAATAATCACACGTATTGTCCTGACCCCACATTAAGATCGAGTCTTGTGTCGTGGGTATCAAGAACTACGAGAGACTTTCGGTCTCACAACACCCAGACCCGAAGCAAATATCTGTGGGCCACACAGACATTCGTCTCAGTGCGGGAATCGAACCCGCGACCTAACGTTTCACAGCCGGCTACTCGCCCGCTACGCCACAAGGCTGTCAAATATGCCAATCCATAGCATTCGTTTACAGGACTCCAGTTCCATGAACGACTCGTTTCCATAATTGGTATTTATCATAAACGTGCACAGGCAATAAAAATAAGAGTAGAAAAAAGCTTACAAGATGAATTGTACAATTATTGCACCACTACCATGACCATCGCCGCGTGGATTTTAAAGATATACCGGCTCATGTCGACATTGCGTCGTCGTCGACATTTTTTATTTATTTAATTTGCTAATTACGATATCTTAATGTGTCTGCCTGTATCGCACGCCACTCATGTTTATAGGCCATAATACTGGTGTTTATAAGCCATAATTACTTGCCAAAAGTTAACTCACTGGCTGCACTTCTAGTATGAAAAATGCTGATAAAAACAGTCGATAGTCACTTACCTCAATAGTGATAGCAAGTATGAGATGGATGACTGGCAAGAGTAGTAAGTAGACGCGGAACATGTTCTGTTCGGGCTGGTCGGGTCGCATCACCTGCACCTCCATGAACTCCGCGAACCACTGCCACGGGCACATCATCACCACGATCACGAATATCGTTTGCGTCACCAGCGTGATCACCATGCAATCTGTCGAGTTAACATGAGATTAAATAACTAACGGCCGATCTCAATAAACGATATCAGTTTAGAGTGCAGATAGTTCGCGTTTATGAACCAATCAAATCAAGCCATTTGACGGAGTCATGTTCAAACTGTGTTCTTATTGGCTAATTTTTGTAATCTATTTCCATATTCGAACTGAGATTGTTTATTGGAACCAGGCGTTAGTGAGTAAATGCAGCGATGGGCGATGGCTCAGTTGGGAATGGTACGAACTGCCGAGACGAGTGTCGGAGGTTCGAGATGCAGCTCTGACCATTCTATGTAATGTGTGTTTTCATTGTACATTATCGCTTGCTACAATGGTGAAGGAAAACATCGTGTTGACACCTGCATATATGAAAATATCTCCGCAAGAATTTCGAGGGTGTGTGAATTCTACAAACATGCAGTAGGCCAGCGTGGTAGACTAAATTTCCTGTAGCACGATATTGATTTCAATAAGAGTAGTAGAGTTGGGTGAATTATATTATTTCAACAAGATGTACTTACAATTAGTGCAGAATGGTTGACGGTAAGGCCAACCCTTCGCGTACACACAAGCCATGATTAAGTACTGGAATGATGAGATGATAAATAACACGGTGTTCTCCCAACATAACACTTGCTCCACATTAGGACCGCCCTCTACTGGAGTGAACCTGTAAAATAATTTGTAAGTTTTTTTTTTCCTTAGAAAAAATATTAAGCCGTCACAGGACGCTAGGCAGATGCGAAACAGCGAATCAGTAACATTCCAATCTCCACCCTTCTATTTACTTTCACTTCCCGGCTCCACCACCGCTACTCATTCATTACCATTGTTACCATCCATAATCACTACCACCAACACCATCGCTGACCATTGCCTACCACCATTTAGTTAAGTCCTTGTTTTTGATTCCTAGGTCGGATACCAGATTTCCCAATTTTTGAATTGCCCAGGATTGGATCCCTCGGAGGGGTTGACGCCAGGCAGACAATCGGTCGTAAAAACTAAGCCAAATTGTTTCTGCAACATGCTTGAAAAAGTGTGTTAGGTCGACCCCACATTAAGATGGGATAAGGTCATGTAATAATCAGAAGTTCAAAAACTTAATGGACCGATTTCATAACTTATCCGATCATGGCTAAATTTATATGGGATCACCATTGAAATAATCTATCTATCATTTGAACTATCGAACACAAAAATAATTTTGAAAATCCGTCCACATTTGGCGGAGATATCGCGAAAAAAAAAGAAATACAGACGAATTGAGGACCCTCTGATTTTTGAAAGTCGGTTGAAAAGAAAAAGTATGTGTGTATATGACTGTGTGTATGTGTGTGTGTGTGTGTGTGTATAGGAGCGAGGCTGACCATTTCTGTTCGTAAAGCAGGTAGACGGCGAGCAGCTGCACGGCGAGCACGAGCGCGACCTGCAGCGCGAGCGGCGCCAGGCTCGCGGCCGCCACCAGCGACGCGGGCGGCGAGCGCGCCGACAGCGCCGCGCCCGGCGCCGCGCGCCCCAGCGACAGCGCCAGCAGCGTCGTCAGCACCAGGTCGATGTACAGGAACTGGTTGTTGCCCAGGATCGAGTAGAACTGAAGACGCAGACACCACCGTTACACTTACATCTTACATTACCTACCGCACCGATCTCACTGCGGCCAAATACAAAACCTGTATACTAAAGCGAGCCTGCACAGTGACTGTGTTGTCACTATTCTGTGGTCTAGTCTAAGAATGCGTACAAAAATGCGGACACATTACGGCATTGACGTCTATCCCCTAAAATGTACATATAAACGCAACACGCGCCTTCGTGTCGTTTAACTGTGATTGGTCGATGTGATGTCACAAGATATAATAGGCATCACACGTCAGTCTTTCGACAAATCACAGTTAAGCGACACGGAAGAGCTTATTGCATTTCTATGGTACATTTCCGCCCCCATTCGTTACTTTCGCCACGTTTTCATACATTTTCACAAATGACGAAAAATTCACTATGGTACGAGTAAAAGTCACCCGAGTGCGTTAGCGCTACTGTTGAATCAAAACTCAAGGTTATGTATATAACATATTTCTGAATTAAATCGACGAAATTAATAAAACAAAATACAGACGTACTTACTTACCTTGTACAATATAAGTATGGAAAAGAACTGAATCAGAGAGTAGAGAGCCATGTATTTGAATATAGCGAAGGATGTGCTCAGAGCACAGCGGCCCTCCAGCGCGAGCAGCTTCACGCATCTTATGTTCTGTTCTTGTGAAGTAAATGGTGCAGCAACTGTAAATGAAGGAGTTACTTAATACTGTACTTGACGAGAATATATTTAACTACAAAGACGGATATAGGTTACTTTGAATTTTTAAATCAGCACCTATAGGAATAAAATCTATATCCGAGTCACTCCGTAGTTCCGAAGGTCGAATCCAGTGCTAAAACTGAAAAAAGTGGTCGCTATTTCGTTTGTATTTGTGCCCGATATGGCGATAAGCTCGCCCCCTATCTGGGACGGAACTAAGCTCGGCGAAATGTGGGTGTACTAGTTGGGTAGTACGCCTCTGCCTACTCCTTCGGGGATACAGGCGTGAGCTTATGTTATGTGTTTCGTTTATTTTTTGGAGCTCTTCGTTGTTATAATTTTCTGTGAAGAGTAGAGAAGTGTTCACCGGATGCGTCCGCTTCGGAGAGCGAGATGCCGACGTGCGCGGCCTTGAGCGCGCCGCAGTCGTTGGCGCCGTCGCCGCACATGCCCACCACCTGCCCGCCCGCCTGCAGCGCCACCACCAGCTGCGTCTTCTGATCCGGACCGAACCGACCGTACACCACGCCTGGGACACGACACACAACACGATACTCTACAGTTATACCTGCTCGGCTGGCCCGCGTCTCACAATATATTTCGGGAGATGTTGTCTACAATCTTTCTTTCTTTCTACCTACCTTTATCCCACAGTAATGTGGGGGTCGGCGCAACACACTTTTTCAAGCATGTTGCAGAAAGGATTTGGCTAAGTTTTTACCTTACGAGACTGTCCCGCCCACACACCCGCCACTGTAACTCCTGTAAGCCAGGATCAACAGTGGCACGCATTTTACGACACCGAGCAATGAAGCTCGGTGAGTCTCAGAGAATGCAAAATTGTCTTCATCCCGCAACGAAATTAATCAAACAGAAAGATGGGAAGGAGTTGGAATTATAGGGTTTCCACTTCCCTCCGTAAAAATGCAGGAGACAATGTAATGAACTAAGGAGGCATCAGCCTCATACATAGGGATATTTACAACTGGAGAGGCCAGATGTAAAGCACCACGGAAATAATTTTAATTTTTTAGTGGGTCCTATCATGCGAGCTGTTAAACTTGATTCCAATAATAAGTATGGCAAAAACGCCGGAATGCACGGAAATTCGTCCTAGTTTCCACAAGGTCCATATAGTATACAACTCCAGATGTTATTTGCATACTGTCTAGCATGATGGTGCGCTCATTTTGCCAGAGACCACACTCCCAAAGAATGTGATGTGCGGTCTGGTCATATTCACAGCCGAGTACAGAACACGGGCACGCAGGTGACTCAACCAACTTAAATGAAAACAATTTACACTTAAAGTTACCGTGGCCTGTAAGAAATTGTGAGACACAATGATCTATTTCTAACCAAGTTTTAGATAGACGATCGCGGATTGAAGGAAAGTACTGATATAAGTGCCGCCCCTTTATAGAGTTGTCCCATCGAGTTTGCCATTCATTTAGAAGCTCGTTACAAATTTCGGATTCCGGTTTAAAAAGTCTATTGATTCTCGATAGCTCGCGGGACGTAAGAAAGGATTTATCCATGTTCTCTCTTGTTGAGTAATACATCGCGGCGCGACGCTGCACCTCCAGATCGACTGGAAGTACACCGGCAAGAACAGGCAAAGCTTCGGTGCTAACGGTTCTATAAGCTTTACACAAGAATATCAACGCCAGACGCTGACTTTGGAGTAATTTTCTGCGTACGGCGCCAATAGTAGCTCTGTCAGCCCATACAGGTGATCCATAACAAATACAACCTAGGTAGGTAGCTCCATAGATGACTTTGAGTGTGTTAAACGATAGACCCCACGTCGAAGTCGATATTCTCGTCAAAGCGTAGAAATTTCTTTTAGATTTTTCTCCCACGTTTTTAATGTGTTCAATAAATGAAAATTTCGTTCTAAGACTAACCCAAGGTAGCAAACCGATTCTTTTCTTTTGATGGAAATATTATTAAATTTAATTTGTGGTTGTGATTTTAGGATGCCTTTTAATAGTAATTGATATGTTTTTTGGGGTGCAAAAGTAAGGCGGTTGCGTTCACCCCATTCCAAAATTAATTGCAAACATTTTGCAGCTGAAATCTCAAGACCGGACCTACTATTCGAGTGAATAAGCAAGAGGCCGTCGTCGGCGTAAGCAGTTAAAGAGCAACCTTGGGGTAAAGGAATCGTTAAGAAGTCGTCAAAACCTAAATTCCATAAATATGAACCGACTACCGAGCCCTGCGGACAACCCATCGTTAATGCCTTCGACACTGCATAGTGCCCAAGTTTTAATTTGGCAGAGCCGAAAGAAAAATAAGAATATATAAGTGAATATATATTCCTAGGGCAGCCTCGGATTTTTAACTTAAGTAGTAGTATTGGCCACCACGCATTATCGAAGGCACCCGATATGTCTAAAAAGATACCCAAAACATACTTATACTCCGAATTACTGACTGCTTTTCTAACCGATATAGCTGCATCTAAAGTCGATCTGCCTATAGTAAATCCAAATTGGTTATTGTGAAATTTTGGGCCGCCTGGCATTAATCTAGGTACGATGAGGCGTTCGAGCAGTTTACCTAAAGATGGTAGTAATGTTATTGGGCGATATGACTTGGGGTCTTCGGGCGGCTTATCGCCACTTTTAGGTATAATCCGAATAAAACCGCTACGCCAGATCCGAGGAAAAATACCAGCAGCTATACATCGATTATAAACCGTTAATATAAAAACGCCCGATGTTTTACACGCTTCTTTTATCATTTTATTAGATATTTTAGGATTTATATCCGGAGGCTTTGTTCAGTGGCAATGAATTAACAATATTAATAAATTCATCTATAGTCGGGAGATCCGATAGAGGGGTATTCGGTGGTTTAAGTTTTTACCTGTCTGTCTGACGTCAACCCTCTGGGGGATCCAGTCCTGGGCAAATTAAACCAGAAAATTCATTTTGTCAGACCTGGGATTCGAACCCACAATCTTCCGATCCACAGCCCATATATGCTGCCACTAGACCAAGGCGACGACTACATTACACAACACTATACTCTACATTTACACCTGCCCGGATAACATGTGTGTCACGATATATCTCAATAACCGACTGGAGAGATGTTGTCTACAATATTATATCAAAATAAACTAGGACCCATATTAGTGTCCGTGGACAAATAGGGAAAACCGGTTATAACACGACAAAAAGCGTAGACAAATTTAATCGTGGCGCGCATGGTAGGCGGGATGGAATCTTATCCTCTATGCGCACAGATCAAAATACTAAAGAATGTACTTACTACACAAAAAATATTAGCGAAACCATGTTTTGTGTACTAATTCGTACAGCCACTTCTTATTTAGGTAGCTGAACTACTTATGTATTAAAACTCGAAAATACTAACTCATATCACAGAAACTCGATAACGGCTCTAAAGTTGCTAAAGAGTTGACTGGAGAGTTAGAGAGAACGATTCAGAATTTTTATAAAATATTTTACACAGTTAACTAGTATGACCAATTTATATACACGAGCACGAATCAATACAGATGATAAAAATGATTCCTCACCTCGTTTTAATATGTCGGGCATCAATTCTGGATAGTGTGTCCTTAACACGGACCATGTTTTCCCCTCCAGTGCCAGTACATAGTTCTCTTTGTTGAGTTTTGGAGGTCCTCCTTCACCCACCACCTGAAATCAATTGGCCATACAATACCGAACAATGGAATGGAACCACCTTAAAATAGCAACTTTAACTAAATAAAAATAAACTAAACAATAAATAATAAACTAAAAAATTTTAATTATTTTTCTATAGCAGAGACTGGCAAACAAGCAGATGGGTCACCTGATGGTAAGTGATCCCCACCGCACATGACCCCCAAGAGACAAAAATACACGGGTGCGTTGCCAACCTAAAACGAGGGAAAGGAGGGAAAAGGGAAGGGAGAATTGAGCCACCCGAAATCTGACTCACCCATCGCAACGCAACAGCGAGCTGCCACTTTATGTCGGTTTTCTGTGAGACAGTACAGTGGTATCAAATCGGTCGAGCCGGCCCATTCGTGCTGTAGACGTAATCGTCTACAATGTGGCTCTATTACTCAAATTATTACGATCTAAACAGCTTTCTAAAAACGAAATATAAGTTAACTTTGGTATCGAATAACACAAAATATTTACTCTGTACCAAAAATGGAAATGCATGTCGTCAGTTGTATTCTGTGCCTATTTCCCTTGTTAACATGTCGTTATTCCGAGTATAATGTATAGGTATGAATTATTAATGAGTATAAAATAAACATAACATACTTCCATTATAAGTGGTGGTTGGGAATCTTCAGCTTGTTGTGGTCCAACAGTTATCAAAACGATTTTCTGATTCGGCCCAACCATGGCACATCCCCGCGCTACCGACATGGCGGTCATAATGTTGTCTCCTGTATGATGTAATTAAAATTAAAGTTTGGCTATGTCCAACCATAACAGTATAATATACTAAAAAAAACATGAAACATTATTAGTACACAAAAACATTATTTTTATGAACTAGTTAGAGGTTCTTATTAATAGCTTTTTTTAAATATAGTTATAGCAAATAGCTATTGTTTAGTGTGCCAGTTTCTAATCTTTATTGAACGATTATGTATTGAATTTTATTTGTAAAGGCTTTATAAGGAAATTTTATCCTTTTCATATCTGTCTTCGTTGTACAGTGCATAATTTCGTAATTTCAATCGACGATAATTGTTCCATTGCAAAACTTAACGTTTTTCCTCATACCAACCAATTGATCCTTATTATAGATCTTAAAAGAAGTTTTAAATAAAATTTCATGTAACCCTAAGCAATGGTTTTTATTTCCAAAATTCACATCACTAACCTGTCACCATAATCTGTTTCATATTAGCCTCATGAAGCTCTTTTATCACTTGGGTCGTTTCAGGTTTTAGGCTATTTTGCATGACTAGAAAGCCTAAAAACACCATGTCGCACTCTATGATCTCCCTCTTGACCCTCTGTGCGTCGACCCACTTCATCTTGCGGTCGAGCTTCTTGTGCGCTAGCCCGATGACGCGGTACCCGTTGGACGTGTACTCGTTCAGAACCGTGCTGAAGTTCTCTGGTAACGATGACGCGGTGCACATGCCGGCCACCTATAATGTTTATGTAATGTAGATCGGTGGGAATTTGTCGCCTCCTTGGTCTAGTGCCAGTGTATATGGGCTGTGAACTTAATTTCTTAATTTATTCAATACGAAGACGGAGTTAGCTGACACATGCAGCTCACCTCGACAGAATAAAAAATTGTTTCTCTGTGGCACGTCTCAAGCATACATTACTGCATGCGAGTTGTTTATTGCGATATAAACAGATCAGCAGGGCGATTATGTATCTTAGTTGGCAACTGAAAATGATATCCACTCTTCAAAGTGTACAACAAACAACTGTCAAATTGCTAATTTGGTATCGGCTAACGTCGGTTATCAACTAGAATGACGTCACGAGTGCCTTTGAACATTGATTGGCACCCGTGTCGTCACGGTGACTTTCGTAGCGTGTGAGTGTATATCGAAAAAGATAAATCGGTATTGGCTAAGCAAAGTGGACATCAAATCGAAAGTAACTGTGCCTATCAAAAAAGTTTTGAAAGACACAACCTCGGAGCAGTGTTTTTGAGATGCAAAGTGATTACCACTATAATCCGGCTAGATAAATTAGTCAGTTTTGTGGATTGTAACATTGAAATATTTCAGATTTTGAATTTGTTAGGATTTTAGTTATTACAAAACTCTTTTTTGTGAGACTGCGCGAGTGTGTGCTTTATTAGATTTTTGTTATTTAAAAAAAATATATAATCAACACATAATATGATAATAAGTTTAAATTCTTTGATAATAATATTATGATTCCATATTATAAACAATAATAATCGCGTGATTGTGTGCTGTAAGCAGTGTGATTGTTTCCAAACTATGTTCAGACATGTGTTCGGATTGATTTTGTTGAGGCTTTATGAAGAGAGAAAAAGAAGGATTTTGGAATAGAAAGACTAATATATTATTAGTAACTATATATGAGTGCCGCCGTTTAGTTTGCGCAATGAACCTATCATGCAAGTGATCACTTGAGAATTTATTACACATAAATAACGCTGGATTCCGGCAAGGTGTTCAAAGACAGTGCTCAACGTCCGCCAGGTAAGATTGTGACACGACGGAGGGGTTTCACAAACTTATAGCATTTACTATTTTAATAACCCTACCTTCAACAGTAATAAATAAATATATAAGTGAATACTTGAAGCATGTAATGAATACTTAGATCACATTGTGAAGTTTGTTGATAGTATTTGTAGCACGAAAGTACATGTAATTAGTAATAGATACTTATTGTAAAATAAAACAATGAATTCGTTACAAAAACGAGTCTTAAATATTATTTTAGAGCATGGCAAAAGTGGTTAAAATCATACAAAAATATAGATTATAACACACAACTAAGATGTACCTAGATCAAATGTTTTTAGCTACTTTCCTCATGCCAGTCGAAGTAATTATTTCACTATAAATCTACAAACATAAATCCTGAATTATCCCAATACGATTTTTACAATTCTCGCATAAATTATTTTGTCATTATCACTTATCAGTCAAAAATTTTGTTTCAGTATAAAGGCGATCTACTATCCCTTTTATTTATTAATTCAACGCGTATATTTATCTCTGTCACACAATGTCGATAGAAAAATAGAGATGTCAAGTGCTCGTTGAAAGGAACTTGATAGGCACTCATGGTGCATATATAAACAATGAGATACGCAATACCGATTTATCTTAAATCTCAGTTGACAACAAAGTTCAGTTGCTAACTAAACTTTGTTGCTCACTCGAAGTGTCAAAAATAGCGAATCGCCCCGCAGATCGTGGTTTATATGCATTATCTCCGCAGATAATAATAATAATAATAATGTTTATTTTCCACAATTTTTTTACATTTAGTAGGTTCCCCGACTTCTGAGCTAGGTCTTGACCTGTGTTTCAGAAGTCAGTGTCCTCTTTCTTAGTGACTAATATACATGTGAAAAAAAAAAACAACAACAATCAACAAACAATAAAATCAAAGTGTGTATGTGTGTGTGTGTGTGTGTGTGTGTGTGTGTGTGTGTGTGTGCGTGTGTGCGTGCGTGCGTGCGTGCGTGCGTGCGTGCGTGCGTGCGTGCGTGCGTGCGTGTGTGTGTGTGTGTGAGTTCGTGAGTGTGTGTGTATGTGTATGTGTGAGTGTGTGTGTATGTGAGTGTGTGTGTATGTGTGTGTGTGTGTATGTGTGTGTGTGTGTGTGTGTGTGTATGTGTGTGTGTGTGTGTGGGTGTGTGTGTTTGTGTGTATGTGTATCTTTGGTTTGTGTGTGTGTGTGAGGCATGCTTCCAGTTTTTTCTTTTATATACATAGAGGTATCATTATGAACTGGGAGGTCCTAGGTCGGGCCGGGTGTTTTTCTAACAATATTTGCTCGGGACTGGATCCCCCAAATGAGGGTTGATGTCAGGCAGACAACTAATCGTAAAAACAAGCCAAATCCTTTCTGCAACATGCTTGAAAAAGGGTGTAGCGCGAACCCCAAATTAAGGTCGGGTAAAGGCAGGTAGAAAGAAAAAATGATCTATTAGCAGTCTAGTAGTTAGCAGCGTATATGGGCTGTGGACTAGAAGATCCTGAATTCAAACCCAAATCAGGCAATATTTAATATTTCCGATACGATTTACCCTGGACTTGATCTCCGAGGGTGTTGACAACAAGCAAACAGCCGGTCGTGAAAACTAAACCCGCATATTTTCTGTAGCACACTTGAATTACGCCAACCCCGTACTGAAGTGGGATAAGGGCAGGTGGAACGAAAAATATTCATATTTGTTATACATATTATAATAATGAAACTTACCTTTTCTGGTGCCCCTTTAACGAAGTATACCATTTGCGGTTGTCCGAGCACTCTAGCGATGACACCCATCGACTGTTGTGACGAAGAGAAGTGGAACCGCCGCAATAGACCAATCTACGAATTAAATAATAAAACATTTTAGAAATCTTGACTTTTTTTTCTAAAAGTCAAGGTTTCTAAATGTCGTATTTCATAAAGTAGTAACTATTGAGTTCATTTTCTCAATGAGATGAATGTGCCAAATCTCCCAATTACAAGAGTTTTGTGTTTAGTCTAACCCACTCTATATTATCAAATAAGTACCTCGTATGGGATCTCCATTGTGAAAGGATCATAGTCATTTAAGTTTTGCAGCGGGGTATCTTGTGTGGCGGCAGGTTTCACTATGGCGGGCGTCAGGTTGTCGTACCGAGTGTTCTCCGGGCCAGGCTCCTCCAGTACCTGACAGGACAAATATTACACAAATGTTATTATTGTTGCTTCAAAGACTTGAGACTGCCTCGGTGGCGTAGTGGTATTGCGTGCGCGATAGTACTATCGTCTTGACGTTTCGGGTTCGATCCCCGAGTTGGGCAAATGAGATTGGATTTTTCAATAACAGCCCGGAGTTGTGTACGATATGGCGATAGGCTCGCCCCCATTTACATCTGGGGCGGAACTAAGCTTGGTGAAATGTGGGTGTTCTAATTCGCTTGTGCGCTTCTGGGCACCGCCTCTGGCAATGAAGGGGTACTTCATGCGTGAGCTTATGTTATGTGTTACTTCAAATTACAATGTCACTTAGATAATCTCAAGCTTAAAAAATTAACTGACCGACTTCCAATTTACCGATCGTGACCAAATTTATATGGGACCACCCTTGAAATAAGCTCTATCGAACACAAAAAGAGTTTTTAAAATTGGTCCACATTTGGCGGAGATATCGAGTAACATACATAAAAAAATACAGACGAATTGAGGACCTCCTCCTTTTGTGGAAGTCGGTCAATAACAATCAGAATCGAATCATCGTGCCATACACATATTACACGAAATATTATGAAATCGTTATAATGAGTCGTCTATAACATTGATCGAAATCTATCGGTTATCAAGTGATTACATATACGGTTTCTTAAAGCAAAAATGCAGTAATCATCATCAGGTGATGCCATTCTTATTGATTTAAAATAGATATGATACGTTGATCTTTGGACCAATCACAGTTAAACAATATGGAGGTGTGTCTTGCGTTTATACGGTATTTGGGTATGTGACTATTTTTAAAAAAATAATTTTACATTAAATTTACGTCATCTAAAATATAGAAAAGAAAGAATAGTAAATAATAAAGAAATAAATAATGAAATATTCTAAAAACGAAAAGTGTCACCTTCAAACTGCGGGAAAGAAAAGTATCAGTACAATCACGTCACCGCCATAGTTGGAAAGGGTTAGCAAGATATCTCCAATATGCCCCCATTCCAGAATTTAAAATATTAATTACTGGTTCATTTTTCAACCAATTTCGATGCAGTTTTTACTAACGGTTTCTTTTTTGTTTTATTTTAATATTTATAAATATGTGTATAAAATCAAACATAGTACTACCATATTATAAGTAAAACGTGTATTTACCCATTGTGTGAACTCGAACATCTTCAAGTCGAGCGGGTCCCCTTTGAGTTGTCCCTGTATGCTGGTGAGCGAGTGGCACGAGGCGAGCGCCTGCAGCAGCGGGCTGTGCGCGCCCAGCGCCGACGCGTGCAGCACGCGCGCGCCGAACCGGACCGACGTGCTCGACGACGGAATCACAGCGTACAAATCCAAACCGTCTTCTGTCAACGTGCCCGTCTGAAAACGTTTATCAATACATACCTACAATCCGAATTATTACCAGCGATAACTCGGAGTGTCCGAAGTTCAATACCCAACAACAACAAAAAACAAAAAAAAAGCATAAACCTCTTTTCTATGTCAAGTGTGTTTTAATTGTGAAATATCACTTGCTATAACGGTGAAGGAAAAAATCGTGAGGAAACCTGCATACCCGAGAATTTCTCCACAAGAAATTCGAAGGTATGTGAAGTCTACCAACCCGCAATAGGCCAACGTGGTAGACTAACGCCTAACCCCTCTCGTTAGTAGTTGTAGTTGCCCAGCAGTGGGACAGTAATTATACAAGACTAATATTAACTATTTTCTATTATTTTACAATCTTAACATGGGGAAATAATAATCTACACATAAGCTCGCGTCAGTGTTCCCGAAAGGGTAGGTATAGGCAAATTAGTGAACTAAAACACCTACATTTTACCAAGCTCATTTCTGTGCAAGACATGGTGGAAGGCGAGCCTATCGCCATATCAAACACAAACTCCAGACTGATACTAAGTAGAAAAACCCAATATTAGGAATTCACTTTCACTTGTGTTCCAATGTTGTGTGTGTAACACACAATGACATACAAAATGAACAGGTTGAAGCAGCAAATACATAATATTATTATAATTATTACTACTTACACACTTTATATTATTTCCACATTTTATGGATGGTGTCCGCAAATAAGACTTATCATATAAATGGGTTTCAAAGGTGTCTTACCTTATCAAAACACATGATCTGAAGCTTTCCACAAATGATAATTCTCGGTGGGGACACGCAGAATATTCTGTTTTTACGTAGTCGTTGCTGACTGTGCACTATGCCGGCCGTCATGGCGGCGGGGAGGGCTGGCGGCACCACGATGGTGATTATGTCTAATGTACGCAGCACTATTGTTCCTATTGCACTCTGTAAAATTATAATTTGATGAATTTTCATTCTTGAGGGCATTCTGGATTCCATAATTATAATAGGAATACTGAATTCTTAAGTTTATGCGAATGTTATACATTGAAATAAAACTATTTTATGGATTTTATCACGATTTGTTTTCATTTTTATGCCCAACGTTTCGCAGGCTTTGCAGTCTTCGTAATAGAATCCGTAAAAATAAATTTAATTTCATAAATTTTATTTCAATATAGTAGGGATATTATAAGGGAGTAATTCTTTGTGGGAGTTTCGACTCCAGGGTGGGCAGTCTACTCTTTAGCCTTATAATACAATAAAAATTACACCTCATAAGGCGAACGTTATTTATAAAACGAGTTCATAAATCTTTGTAGGATTTAAACTCATGCCTTTTCTGTCCTCTCATATTACGTGCAGGTTATTCCTAGGTATATATTTTATGCAATTTATGCATCTTTGAGATCTTTACAAAGCAAAATTGAGCCCAGAATAATGTTGCACCATTGTATGTATGACTCACACAATTTGCATAATTTTATCAAGTGCCTCACCTACTATTTATGACTGACTCAACATTCCAAGAACGTGTATATCAATCACTTCAGGGCAAATAATAGTAAGCAAATATATTACAAACTAGAATTAACTAAGTTATTCTCCAATAAAACACCTCAGCACTCAAACAGCACCGCTCCACCTCAATAATTACGAATGCAAACTCAAATTTCATATTGATAAGTCAATATACATACAACGAGCGGGAAATATGAGGACTCCGCGTGGGCGTCGGGTGGACAGCAAATGGAAATTTTTACCTAGGGTGTTCGGGTGCTGTTTGAATGCTGAGGTGTTATAATGGATGAACACAATTAACTGATTAAAACATAAAATTGTAATATTTTGCTATATTGGTATCATTTTGCTATATTGGACACAAATTCCAGATCCCAGGAACTGCATAATTAATACATAATTAAATAATCGCACAATTAATACACCACAGAGGCATTACAAATACGACCTTTAAATAAAAGCGAATACAATGTGCTACTTACTCCTCGCAATACATACAGCCAGATGGAGTAAGCCATGCCCACTGCCGCAATGCAGAACATGACACCAACAAATTTAACTGCATCTTTGTAAAACTGGAATCCGAACCTCTTTGGGAATAAAATACTTTTGATAAGTTCTCCTTTGGCGGTACAAAAACCGGTTCGTACAACTTTGGCAAGCACCTAAAATTAAAGAAAGAATACATAAAAAATCCTGAATAATACTGGGGACAAAAGGCGTAATTTGATATGACCATATACCACCATCCATATATTTTAGTCATGAGTGATGTTAAAATTATTATTTCAAAAGAAAAAAATGGCAAGAGTTGTAGATGATCGGGAAAGTGACTAACTTCAGATCAATTAAATTGTGAATCATGTTTTTACCTGATTGTTTCCATAAAAACGCGTCTGTATGACATGAGTTCCTGCAAACAGAGTATGTCTTTTGTGTCCGTCTGTAGAATACACTTCTGCCGATATGCATGGTGGACCTTTCATTACTGGCACACTTTCGCCTGCAAAATAATATTATCATTATATAAAATTTGCTATTTAAAACTGCGTCTCCTGCACTGAAACAATACACAAACCCCTACACAACATTTTATTTCACTAGACATTTTATTTATGGTCCGTTGTTCTATGATCAAGAGACGGCGAAAATCATTGATTTGCATATGTGTTTTGTTTAGAGGAAAATGTGTGCAAGAGTCGCGGCTTATCCATATATATCCTCTTTCATTAAATTACTACGAAATATAGTAGACTACTACTAAACCTTACTATAAAATATAGTAATAGGAACAAAGCTGTATAGTTTTCTCAGACATTACATACATACATATAAATTTTAGCGAAATCAGGTTTTTTATTCTGTCCACAACCACAACTAAAGGTTTATGGGCTATAAGGACACAAAAGCATATCTAAGGTAAGTTATAATACAACTTAATTTGCGGTTGTCGACTATTTTACATTATTTGCACTTTATTGTAAAATGTATCTACAGAAACTATTTGACTCCTATAAAATGTTGTTGTCCATTCTGTTTTTGGGAGCAAACTGTGTTGCATATAAGTCAGTGAATGGCATATTAACTGACTGGATATTCCCTAAACACTTATGAATTACTTTTATAAGGGTCGTGTCTGAAGATTCAACTAATTAAATGAAACTAATTAGGTATTCCTTAACCTTGGGCTTGATATGTATGAGTTTTAGCCCCTTAGGTATAAAAACCTGGACAAACTAGTTTTGAAGATGATCTTGTCGAATATCTTCGCGAAGTCGCGAGCAACAGCTAATGAATTTTTTTATAACAGTGAAACTGGCAAACAAGCAGGTGGGTCACCTGATCGTAAGAGATCTCCACCGCCCATAGACACTCAAGAGACAAATGATCACTGGTGTGTTGCCAATCCGAAAGGATGGGAATAGGGATTGGGAAAGGGAGGTGGTAATTGGACCACTGGAAATCTTGCTTACCGATCGAAACGCAACAGCGAGCTGCCACTTTACATCAGGTTTTCTGTGCGACCGTGGTATCAAATCGCCCGAGTCGGCCCATTCGTGCTGAAGACTGTTTTATAAGGGACATACGTCGATATATTATTTACCTAGATGCACAGTTGACGCTCGGAAAATGGGACAGCAATGAAGTGTTAAGCACTCTTTTTGCCTACAGTCGGACGTCGATAGAATTCTAAATTTCAAAATTCAAATTCAAGAACGCCTGCTCATTTCGTTTAAAAACCTACTTTATAACCCTAACTTTGGGTTATAACTGTGTTGATTTAATTACAATTTGTGATCGTTTTCTTTGTTTTATTTTTGAGACCACTTTTTAGGAGGATATTTGCAAAGAACTCTGCATCTAGGGTATAATATATTGATGGGGACATAGTGTAAAATATTACTAGATATTTGTACAAAGTAGTGTGAGACCTGTGAGCATGCTCTCGTTGACGATGCAGGTGCCCGTGAGCAGCACGGCGTCGCAGGGCATGACGCAGCCGTCGGGCGGCAGCACGAGCACGTCGCCGGGCACGAGCCGGCTCGCGTTCACCACGCACTCCTCGCGGCCCGCGCGCGCCGGACGCACCACCGTCACCGTCACCGCGCTCGTCGAACCCGCCATGTTGTGCAGGTTGATCGACATCTAACCACATGGACAAATCAGATCTCTACCATCTCCTCATCCCATCTCAGTGTGGGGTCGGCGCAATACACTTTGCCAAGCATGTTGGAGAAAGAGTCAACCCTTCTTTTCCCTGAAAAACCTGGGGCTATACATCCCCAGATATAGTCCCAAGCAAATCGGTTTTTAAACAACAACTGCCCGTTCACAGCCCATATATACTGCCACTAATCCATGGACGCAATAATTACTTGTGCAAATAATAATATTATTAACCCTGTAACAGCACTATTACTGGGCACGGGCCTCCACTATTAATGAGGGATTGGGTTAGCAAGATAAACTTCCTTATAACATAATTTCTTGTGGAGAAAATCCTGCCAGTTTCCTTATGATGTTTTCCTTCATTGTTATAGTGATGTAAATATATACTTAAATTAGAATGTATATAGATTCCACCTACTCATAATTTTATACCATGCATTTCTCTACTCACTGGGCGCCAGATAACCTTACCGTGTAATTTACGTCGTACAGTTATTAAGTAACAAAACAATCAGCTAATAATTCACTAGGGTATGTCATATTATGTTGGGAATTCCCCGATTTATGCATAAAAATTATGTGACGCCAATGCGAGACATTGTTAACCCAACTTACCTGTTTAGTTTGGTACAGGGCCATAATGCACGATGCAGTAGATAGTAACAGCACACAAGATGCATACTGATAGTATTCATCTAAAGACCAGAGAATGATAGAAAACACTTGGAACAAGTAGAACGGGTTGAAAACTTCATTTACAAATAGGGTCCAATAACTTTTCACAGGCACCTCAACTGAGTTCTTGTCATATAGTTTAATTCTGAAAATAATAGTGGCACTTTAATAACTATATTCTTTACACAGTACTGGATCTAGGTTTTTTCAAAGCCAGGCTGTCAATTTGACCACCCCCAAATTAGGGCGCCCTCCAGATTTTGCCGCGACCCCAAATGTTGCCGCCTGTGGTACGTGCACCCTTTCGCCACCCCAAGATCCGGCACTGTCTTTACATGTCATGTAATATTTAATTTATGATACTCACAACTCAGTTTGTTGTCGTTTGTTAATGCCTGACATATTTTCCATCAATAAGCTGATCGTAAGTTTCTCGTTGAGAGCAAGAACATTAACAAATACGCCTTGGTCATGAAGCCAGATGTAACGGCCGTGTTGGTAAACAAAATATCTTAGTTTACTTTCGCGGTGGTTTGAAAGATTTAGTTCAACTTCGTGTACCTCTTCAATTTCAAATAATCCGTCCGAATCGGTAACTATAATCAGACACAAAAATTTACAATACAGTACATTTAATTAATTTGTTTAAAAGTGACAAAGGCATAAATTATTCAACTTACTGCAGATTTCCTTAGCCGTTTTCAAACTGCATTTCTTGTATTTGAATCGATGCCAGGTTGGATAGTAAGATATTACGAAATAGGGTATTCCACAAAGTAAGACACATACGATGTGGAACACGACAGCGCGTAATTTGGAAAAGAGGAAGCCATAGATTTTGGTGACTTGTTCCTCGCCAGTGTTTTCCAAAATTTGCCATTGGGCTTCACCAATAACCTCATAATCATCTAAAACAAATGGTAGAGATAAAATCTATTCTTATAATTGGTACAATCCTCACATTGAAACCAATGTATTCTCATCAAATCTTATCATTAATTTACATAAAAGTAATATTGTACTAATATCTTGCATGAGTTGTTCTGATAAACAAAATAAATTATTTAACCAAAGGCAACAACTAAGCACCAATTGATACTTAATACAATACAATTGAGACTCCAAGCACAGCCTCATAATTTTTTTTTCAATACATGTTCTGTGGCAGGTTTAGAACTAAAATACAAATATATTTATGGTGGATATGGGAGCGTAATATAGTTTGTGGCAGATCATTTACGAATTGGTCAATCGTAATGTTAACTGAATGATGTTGCCAATGGGTCTGGTGAGTAAAAAAATAGATTTCAAGATTTGTGCGTTTAGGTAAGGTATATCATATTATTGACTACTTCGGTGGTCTGGTTATATTTCAGAAGTCTACCGTCCTGAAGTCTCGGGATCGATCCCCGACTCGTGAAATGTGATATTGGATTTTTCCATATCCGCCCGGAGTCTAGAATTTGTGCCCGATATAGCGGCATATCCGGTCCTTATCACATCTGGAACGGAATTAAGCTCGGCGAAATGTTGATGTACTAGTGCACCTCTGCCTACCTCCTCGGGGATACAGGCGTGAGCTTATGTTGTTTTATATCATATTATTTAAACGCTGTTTTTCAAATGCAAAAGGAAAAGAAACCTTTTCCTTTATCTAGCATAATAATTTCTTGTACCCAACAACTGGGAAATCCTAAGGCAAGCTTTATGTTACAGAATGCTTTCAAACAATAAGGTAAAATAATACTAGGTCATGCTTTGAATACTGATTAGTTGGGAAAAGTAACTGTACAGACATGATTTAAGGATAAGATAAAATTAGATGAGCTTATCTGAAAGAAATAACTTTATCACAATGTCTATGACCAACAATTTTACACCAAATTTATTTGTATTTACACATTGACAATGTAATAAACTTTTTTTTGGGTGCAGTTTGACAAAAGCAATATTTTAGTATAATTCATTTAGACACATTTTCTTATGTATAAAGTTTATTAAGAATCATATAGTTAATTTATTCAAGACCAACCCCAAAATGGAGCATACACCCCTTACTTTTCTATGTTAAGTGTATTTTCATTGTGAAATATCGCTTGTTATAATGGTGAAGGAAAACATTGTGAGGAAACCTGCATACCTGAGAATTTCCTCACAGGAATTTCAAAGGACCTACCAACGTCTAACCAACCTAAGTCTACCAACCCGCATTAGGCCAGCGTGGTAGACTAAAATCTAACCACTCCCATTAGTAGAGGAGGCCCGTGCCCAGCAGTGGGACAGTAATATTACAAGGCCAATATAATTTTATTTTATGTAGTTAATTTAAGGATGTCCCTTAATAAAATGTAATATAGTTTGCTTCAACGTTAGATTATGTGCTTTTTTCTTTAATGACTCACTGCAGGCAGGCAGGCATAAATTGCATAAATACTAATTTACAAAAGATTTGAAGATTTCCAAGATCTTAGACTAAAGCTTACACACAAATTATATTAAAGTGCATAATTATGAACTAAAATATCCATAAACTGTTAAGGCTTCTTATTACAACACAACAAAATATTAAAAACCTTGTGCAATTGATATGTAATAGTGAAATAAATAATATATTTACTCATGATCATAGGCTTTGTTAGTCCACTATGAATATGGGAAACTAATTGATTTTTGGCATGTACTATTGGATAATTAATGAACACAGCACTACACAAGTACCTAATTTAGTTAGCAAAATATTTTTTTCTGATGCTTCATTAACCTAGTAGTAGGATAAGACTAGGGAAACTGTGTTATGTCCTGGGTATGTCAATCACTTCTTGTTGTTTTACCTATTTTTCAAATATTTTGATAAGAAAATTATGTTTGTAATGGATCAATATAACCTGACTTATTCATGAATTACAATTAGTATATATTGATATGATATTATCTATTCCAAAAGGGTTACACAAGTGGCATTAGTGCACCTACATGTATCTCAGAAATTAGTGAACATATTACCCAGGTCTTATAGTATCAAAATTACATAGGTACGTGTACGAACATAATTGATATATTTAGTGGTGATAAAAACAGATTTTAACTGGGCATTGAATATCGTAATAGCGTTTAAACAACTGAATTAATGTTCTATAAGACCTCTGTGAGACTTGTGCCCATTCTTAATAGAACTTATTAAAACTAGACAATTGATGACCACGCCAGATGCGTCGAGTGTCGTCAATTTATCTAACAGAAACGTAAGTCTAGTATAACCAAAAGTTGTTGACATAAATTTGGAAATGGTTTCGTTGAATGGTTTTAAACGAATCACTTAATATTTAATCAAATGCAGTTAGATACTTACCATTATCGATGGGGAGATTATTAATGTTCGGCATTCCCGCGAAAATCAATGTAATTTATAACACAAAAAAGTTAAGGCATATTATTTGGATATTGTTTAAATATACTTATCGTCTGCTGCTACCGCATCGCAAAATATTTAAAGATTTTTAAAGTATTGAACCGCACTATTCACATCACACCTTTTGAGAGAATGAAATCACGGATAAGGTAGATGAAACGTCAACTGTCAGCTGTCTATGATCTTTATTTTTTTTTAGTCAGCGAAGCAAGGATGTAAGTGCCCAATACTGTGTCATTACTCATTCCCAATGACTTAAGAAAATATATCATTGGTCATTCCGCCGCATCGCGCCCAAAGTACTCTGTGATCGCGCCTGAAAGAAAATGTAATAGATGGCGCTAGGTTCGTAACGAATGCCGGATGTATTGATTTGGCGCGAAGCGAAGTGACGAGAAGTGAACCATGGAAAATAGGAAAATTGTACATTTTAATAATTTCCATTTTCCACCGATATAAGGTGTATGCTTTGAATATAAACTACAGTTACTCTGAATAATTATGTCGTACGTAGGAGTTTTGGGAAGAAAACCTAATTATTTGGAGATCGGCGAATATAATTTTACGTGGCCAGGAAACAATGGAACTACAAATGGAACATTTCACGATTTTGGCTCAGTAAATTACACAATGCCGTCAGGTACGCATGAATTATTCAGCCAAGTCAAGCTATTTTATGACTAGGTTTAATTCATTTATTTCTTACATATTCAGGCCCGTGGTACTGGCCTTGGTGCCCATTATGGAGAATGCCTCAACATCCTTTATTTCAGGTCAGTAAATCATTAAATTATTTAATTAGGTAGTTACCTATTTATTTATAAATCTCTCGGTGTTTTTTTTTAGATAAGTACTTAACCTACTATATTTTTTTTATAATATTAAATATTTTGTTGTATATTTTAGCTGTCCAATGTGCTATTCGTGGCGTCATACTGTGCTCCCAGTACTAAAAGAGGACAGCTTTGGATGCACACTATATTAATATTCGGTAAGTAGTAAGAGTAGGTGTATTATTATTATTATAAATGTATTTACCTATAACTTATTAAGCGATTCCGAAAAAGGAAATTTTCAATTCGGCTGATTGATTTTACAGCTGAATTTTATGCGTATATTGTTTATCTTGATAAACACTGATGGTACCATTAGATGTTATTCATATTTGTGTATATAACTTGAGTAATTAGATTAACGCCCGAATGGTCAAACGCTACTCGACTTTAACGGCTTTTTACATTGATTTTCGCCATACAATTTTGGCAGATAAGGCGGCCTTAAACGACATAAGGTATGAAGTGTATGAACATTCGACGGTTATTTAAATATTTTGAAAATTCTATTACTTACCATAAAAAAATGTTGGTGTTAAGTACCTAGTCTAAGATTCAGGTCTATAGAGCGAACTTCGACTAAGTCTAAGTCAAAGAAATAAACTCAATGAGGATATGAAATTATTAAATCGTACTTCGACTTAGTCCGAGTCATTTTTCACAAGAAAATCTTTGCTTAGACTGTCCGACACTTTGTTTTTCTTGTAAAATATGGCTCGGACTACGACGAAGTTCGATTTAAAAATTCCAAATCCTCACTGAGATCGCTTCTTTGGCTCAGACTTAGTCGAAGGTCGCTCTATCTATAGAGTCTATCTGAGATCTCTCTCAGCCCTACTGCTGTTGTAGGTCTGCTGACTTTTTCCACAATGGCAATAGCAATTGGGCTTTCATAATTTTATTTACTTTTATGCCTACTTCCGAACCTTGTGTTTTCGTAATATTTTCTAGTATAATAAGACCCAGAATCATAATAAAATTAAGTACACCTTTAAAAAATGTGTGCTTCGGTGGCTGTGTTGCGGACTACGGTACAACTACCGTCCTGAGTCTGAGAATCTCGAGTTCGATTCCCGGGTCGGGCAAAGTTGTGTTGAGTTTTTCTATTCAGTATAGCCCGGAGTCTGGAATTTGTGTCCAATATAGTGATGGGCTTACCGTCTATCACAATTCACATCTGGGATACCGTCCTAAGTCTGAGAGTCTCGGGTT
Source organism: Clanis bilineata (assembly GCA_036417725.1). Classification (NCBI taxonomy): domain Eukaryota; kingdom Metazoa; phylum Arthropoda; class Insecta; order Lepidoptera; family Sphingidae; genus Clanis; species Clanis bilineata. Next base: position 10,045,314 of record CM071158.1, read on the forward strand.
CGATTCCCGGGTCGGGCAAAGTTGTGTTGAGATTTTCTATTCTGTATAGCCCGGAGTCTGGAATTTGTATCTGATATAGTGATAGGCTCACCATCTATCATAATTCACGAATAAGCACGGCTAAATGTAGGTGTTCTAGTTCGCTTCTGCCTGCCCCTTCGGGGATTTAAGGTGCGAGTCTATCTGCAGAATGTTCGTACACTTAAGGACGCCTCATGTCGTTTAAGGCCGCCTTATCTGTTAAAATTGTATGGCGAAAATCAATATAAGAAGCCGTTAAAGTTGAGCAGCGTTTGACCATTCGGGCGTATGTGTATTTATACTAAGTGTAATCTTCAACAGCATTTATGCTATACTCAATATGGGCTTGGCATGTAATATGCTCACCGGACGCGTTCTCATGGAACTTTGGGTTTGTGTTCCTGAACTTGGCGCAGGTCGTATACCTGGTGTATGAAATGAGACCGGTCAAGTTCGATCCTGAGTTAGAAGAAGTGTATCATACACTATTTGAACCGTTTAAGGTAGGTACTGTGTCATTAAAGGTGGCTTGCAGCATTATTACTAATTTAGAGTTAGTCGGACTGCCTCGGTGGCGTGGTTGTATTTCGATACGACTACCGTCTTGAGGTCTCGGGTTCGATCCCCGAGTCGGGCAAAGTTATATTGGAATTTGAGCCCGATATGGCGATAGGCTCGCCCCCTATCTCATCTGGGACGGAACTAAGCTCGGCGAAATGTGGGTGTACAAGTTGGCTAATGCGCCTCTGCCTACCCCTTCGGGGATACAGGCGTGAGCTTATGTTATGTAATTTTTATTTTGATTATAAGATCAATTAAAACTAAAGCATTTCATATCCGAAATTGACAGTGCCTAGATTGTTTACATTGTTGTGGTTTACAAAACAAACCTCGTTTGTTTCTATTCACCCGCGAGTTTCTATCCACCCCCTGTATCTTTACTGCAGGGTTACCACCACCTATTATAGCAGTATTATTATAATTGTTCTGCGTTTGTTTTGTATGGGTATCGGTACAAGTAAGATTATAATAATACTGCTATAAGAGGTGGTGGTAACCCCTCTGTAGTCTGTCATGAATCGCGACTAGGTGTCGAGGCTGCAGTTCAAACGCATGGTGTCACCCGACTTCGCCCACGTGATGTCACTGCACGCGGGCGAAGCGTACGCGATGCAGAACCTCACCAAGACTGACAGACTTGGATTGCTGCTCTCAGGAAAAGTAAGTTTATGCTATTTTTATTGTATTGTCTTTTTATATCATAAAATTGCAACGTGCCCTAATAATATTGCCCTTAATGTGGGGTCGGCGCAACATACTTTTTCAAACATGTTGCAGAAAGGAATTGGCTTGGTTTTACGACCGACTGCCTGACGTCAACCCCTCAGGGGATGCAGTCTTAGGCAAAGCAAATTAGAAAAATCGCTTTGCCCGACCTGGGAATCTAACCCAAGACCTTCCGGTCCCCAGTCCATATATGCTGCCACTAGATCAAGGATGCGGCCTTAAAATACCAACTTTTTATAAATAAATAAATAAATGTCACTCACCTAATCCTGACCCCACACTATATAATCTGTAGCCCGAGCACGAAAAACTAATGTAAATGTAAATGTATTCGAGTTCGCTGCGCACTGATGACGTTTGGTTAATATTTCATACAAATTTCATAGACGCGCATCGAGTTCGAATACATTTACGGTTGTCAGAAATTTTCCTGCTCAGGCCGCTGAATAGTGGGTATCAGAAACTACGATAGACTTTTTTACAACACGCAGACCCGAAGTATCTGTGGGCCACGCAAACATTGTCTCGGTGCGGGAATCGAACCCGCATCCTCTCGCTTCACAGCTATGTTGTTAGAGTTTATACTTTGTAGTCCCTAACAGTAAGCTTACATATTTCCATCCATGATAATCGCTTATCTTATCAACCAGAGGTATTAGGTCGATTAAAGTTATTACCGTTTCTATGCTATGGATTCCGTATTGCTCACTGTATTAGATTTTTAGTGTTAGTACTATCTCAGTGGCCAAAGATCCACGTCAGGGTACGCATTTTTCCCCTGCGTTCCTGTTTTTTAATAGACTTCAAAAAGGGAGTACTTTGTATAACCGTAATCACAGGTTTAAAAACTTAACGGTCCGACTTCAAATCGATCGTGAACAAATTTATATGGACCCTTGAAATAAGCTCTATCGAACACAAAAAGAATTTTGAAAATCGGTCCACATTTAGCGGAGATATCGCGTAACATACAAAAAAAATACAGACGAATTGAGGACCTCCTCCTTTTTGGAAGTCGGTCGAAAAGCAACGTCGTTCTCACGCGTTCCCGTCCAATTGAAAGAAAGAAATATTTATTGTTATTGACACAGTATTAAAGGATAAATTAATATTAATACAGAAATATCCTTATGACTTCTATGGTTTTCATTACCTATGTATGTAGAAGTAATGATGAAGGTCGCGCAGGGGCGGTTCCAGCAAAGCCTGGGCGCTTCTCGTCTAGGAAACGCAGGGCCATAACTAAAGCGCTGAAATAGACACCGCGTGGCTTTTAGTCGGTATTGTCGGTGTATATAATATGTTTTCTATCTTCCGCAGTGGCGTAACTGTAGAGTGGCATACGGGCAAAATGCCATAGGCCTCCGACCTTAGGGGGGTCCCTCGCACCACCGGCCAGATAGAGGCCCCTGGCTGAAAATAACGACCGTAAAGAGCTATCATGTATTTCCCACGGGCCCCCAACAGTTTAGTTACGCCACTGCTCCCGGGCATTATGTTATGACGCAGGGTCATAAGACCGGCGACTCCGACATAACAGTCACGTAAGCCACGGCGTGGTAACAATGGTAAAAAAATTTCCCCGCAATAAACAACATACATTTTCTTGACTGATATGGCGATAAGCTCACCCCCTATCGCATCTGGGACGCAAATGAGCTCGGCGAAATGTGGGTGTTCTAGTTCTCTAGTTCCTCTGCCTTCCCCTTCAAGGATACTAGCGTGAATGTATATGTATATAAAAACATTAAATAAATAACACCCAACTGTCATATACATAGTCCTGACCCCACACTAAGATCTAATCTTGTATCGTGGGTGTCAGGAACTACGAGAGACTTTCGGTCTCACAACACCCAGACCCGAAACAAATATCTGTGGGCCACACAAATATTTGTCGCGGTGTGGGGATCGAACCCGCGGCCTCTCGCTTCATAGCCGACTGCTCGCCCGCTGCGCCATGGAGGCTGTCAAGAAATGGTTATGAGTACGCCATAAAAAGCCATAAATTACTTCGACGTAACAATTTCATATACAAAGATTAACTGAGGATTAAATCAGTTTTCTGTGTGTTCACGTGAGAATGTTTGCGTAATACGAGTATGAGTATCTGGACTCGTGACTCGTGACTCGCGAGCGAGTATGGCATGGGTGATGGGATGTGTTCGGCTTCAGCTTAACGACGCGGACGTGCCTTACGCCCAACTTAACATTCTAGATTAATCTCATTTTGTGTTATGTGTTTATACGAACGATACTACTCACTCGTAAAGAATAATTTTGCTATCCCTCAGTTATTTATAATAAACAAGTTTTCCAAAAGCCGCGTCTCCTGTACTAAAACATTACAAAAAAACCCTACACAAAACATGGTTTTATTCGTCCGAATTTTTTTATGTATATTCTCCGATATCTCCGCCCAATGTAGACCGATTTTAAGATTATTTTGTTCGAGTTCCAAATTTGATCACGATCGGATAAATTTTGAACGTTCAGTTTTTAATCTATGGTCTATCATTGTTCTATGAGCAGGAGACTGCGAAAATCATTGTTTTGCGTGTGTTTTTTTTCGAGAAAAACGGGTGCAGAAGACGCGCCTAAATACCAACGCCAGTCTCCTGATTTCTTGTCAGGTCTCTTCAAGCTCACTAGGCTACGGAACAGGAGATATTTGACGGAACATTATGTTATTATTCTAAGGTTATTATGTTAAAATATTTTATAGATTCTATTCCATTATTCAGTACGAGAGCCTCCGTGACACAGCGGGCTAATGGTCGGCTGTGAAATTAAAGTCTACGGGTTTGATTCCCGCGTCAAGGCAAATGTTTATGCGATCCATAGATATTTGTTTCGGGTCTGGTTATTATGAGACCGTAAGTCCATCGTACTTGTACTTAGTCTGCATATTTGGCATTACAACCGATAGTTCGCCATTGAACGGACTGCCGAGAGTAATGTTCAACTCTGCACTTTTCTAAGTGTAGAATGTATCTAACATAATTGTCGTTTATCTAAAGTTGAAGGAAAACTTATAGTTCTTTAAATTATAAGCATACGCATACCTGAACATTGTTAAGTATATGTATACCTATAAAATCAATTCTATAACCAAGAAATAAAAGGCCTTAAAGCCTTAATTTAAGGCTTAACGTACAGTCCGTACTCCGTACATAAAACTGGGACGATGTAATAAAAGTTACAATATGGGGTTAGTATTATTATTATTATATTATTCATACTTCGGACTTACCGCTTCATTATTCACAGTTTTCTGGGATGCCTACCTGTGTACGAAAATATAAGGCCACGTCCAGCATAATATAATAATGTTATGAGGCCGGATCCAGTTACATACGGGCTAATCATAATTATTATGATGTCAATTATCTGAATAAATAAGTGATATATTATAATAGATCTACGAATGTCTTTTAGTTTAATCATAAAATACTTCTTACATACGTAAATTATTATACATTTTGTGAATAACAGGAGACACATTAATTAATTTTATTTTTGGTAAACTTAACTGTAATTAGCTGCTAAGTAAATTGTGTAAACATCTACATTTTTGTGGTAAAAAAATTATTATTATACGACATTCCACTTGCAATAAACATCATAATTCCACTATTTTTCCATAGTACAGACTGCCTCGGTGGTGTTGTATTTCGGTACGAGGTTTCGGGTTCGATCTCCGGGACGGGCAAAGTGATATTGGATTTTTTCAATATCAGCCCGGAGTCTGTAATTTGTGCGCTATATGGTAATAGGCTCGCCTCCTAACACATCTGGAAGGGAACTAAGCTCGGCGAAGTGTGGGTGTTCTAGTTCCCTGAAGCGCCTCTGCCTACCGTTACAGGGATACAAGCCTGAACTTGTTTCCATGGAACATGTCTGTATTACATGTAAACGGACAAGTGTTTTGTTCCGTTTATGCGACTGCCAGCTCTTTGGTCTAGTGGCAGCAGATATGGAATGTGGACCGAGAAGTCCCAGGGTCGAATCCGAAGTTGAGCAAAGCGATACTTTCAACGAATCCTTTCTGCGACAGTCTTAAAAAACAGGTGTTTGCTGATTTCTTATTGAAAAGTATAAGGGCACATGGTAATAAAAGATATTTTAATATCCTTATCTGGCAAAGACCCCCTCGAAATTTTGCTACTTCTGTGGTCGTCTGTAATTCTAACCACCGAATGTTCATACACTTAAGGTCGCCTTATGTCGTTTAAAGTCGCCCTATCTGTCAAAATTGTATGGCGAAAATCAATGTAAGAAACCGTTAAAGTTGAGTAGCGTTTGACCATTCGGCAGTAAGCCTGATAGCTTGCTGATGTAACATTTTATAACATAAACATTAAACCCCAAAGGGAACAGCTTAAGAAGATGAAACATTATTTTAGGTAAATGTGATGAGTGGACATCAATTTCTCCATCCGATCCTGCCGTGTGAGTTCCTAGACTCTCCTGAGTTTGAGTCTAGTCGCGCTACCATCGATGAAAAATTCAAGGTAAGTTGAATACATTCTATATTAATCACAACTTGTACCAAACATTTATAAAACAGTAGATTACAAAAATATTATTAAGATCCTTAACTAGGCTTATTTCTTTATAGTAGAGTCACGTACGTAGAGTTTGCTCTTTGTGGGCCCAAACAGTTTGGGTCTACAAAGTGCAAACTCTTTGTTTGGGCCAAACCTTAGATTAATAACTGCCCAAACGTAAATATCTATTTAATTTTCTTAAAGACCATCTTTAAGAGAACACGGCTTGCTTTGACAAGTCTTTTGATAATACGAATGTTCATGAGCGGTAGAGATCATTTTTATAGTGACCAAAATGCTCATACGCCGACAAAAATAACACTACTGTACTGTGCGTCTAAATAAGTTTGTCACCATTATTATCCAATTTAATAGTAATAATTTATAGTTCAGTCGCCTCCTTGGTCTAGTGGTAATGTATATGGGCTGTGAACCAGGAGGTCCTGGGTTGGATTCCCAGGTCGGGCATGGTGTTTTTCTAACTCTATTTTCCAGGGACAAGATCCCCCAGATGGGGGATAGACGTCAGGCAGGCAGCGGGTCATAAAACTAAGTCAAATCCTTTCTGCAAAAAATAAGTGAAAAAAGTATGTTGCGCGGACCCCACATTGATGTAGGATAAAGGCAGGAAGAAAGAAATAACTTAGAATTTAGTAAATTATAACCAACAACTAAATATATTTTTCTCTTCCTTTATAAACTAAATTAACTTTTTATTCATTGTTTAGATTGAGCAGACTACTCTGTGCAGGCGATATAAAGCCTAATGCAAACACCTTAAATAATAGGGGCGAGCAACAAAAGCAGACACGCTGATGGGTTTGCAATGTAACACAATGGGGAAAGTGGTACTTCGAAACCGGATCGGACTTTGAACCCACTAACCTATAAAAACAAAAGCTGTAGGCGTCTGGCGTATAAAAGTTATGCTAATACCAATACACTGATTAGAAAACAAGTGTAACCTTACGAAAAATGGTGGCTCGCAAACACTGTGATAAGGTTTATGGCTCTCTTGATGGCTTTCCCGCTTTACGCTATCATTGCATTTTAGTATGGATTGTAAAAGCGCTCTACTAAGTTAAAAGAGTATTATTGGCCTAAAGTTTTAAAGATATTGATTGCTGTTGGTAGGATATTCGTTTCTGCCTGGATGGCAACTGCCATATGATTTGAAAATTTGCCATAGTGACTCTTAGATCTTGTGCAGTTCATGTTCCAGGAACAGCCAGTGTATATCAGGTTCTGTCATGGGGTTTGCGACATGACTTGATGGTTGCTGGGGCGAGTATCAAATGATTCATCCCTGTGTATGCATTGATCATCAGCCTGTCTTCTCACAAGCCCCTCGACTTGCTTTTTCCCTCTTCGGAAAGTGAAGCATAAATAGGTCGACATGATTGTGGGGCCAGAGATATGTAAACTCTTTGTTTGATGCTGCCACGCTAGACTTTATGGACTGCACTCCAATTACCATGAGGCAGTGGTGTAACTACAGGGTGGCATCCGGACTAAATGCCACGGGCCCAGGAATTTATGGGGCCAGCGCACCTCCGGCCAGAAGGAGCGCCTTTGCTGAAAATAACTTGACCATAGGGGGGCCTTGGCTGAAAAGACCGTGATCATGAATTTGCCACTGGCCCCCAACACTAGTTACGCCACTGCCATCAGGTGAAGTCTAGTCACTTTGCCACTTTAAAAAAAAACTTGCGTTTAATAGGAACATGAACAACGTAAACACATCGCGTGAATTAATTGGATCCCGAGCAAACAGACGTGTAAAGTGTTACCAACACGAGGCGATAACGTTTTTGCATTTAACTCCAATGTAATTTCACGATCAGTTTACAAGTCGTTGATCACAGTGCACTTTGGCATTACCCACCCTATTCCGGTGACCTAATTGTCTGATATGGCTGTATAACAACCAAAGTGGCTATAAATGCATGAAACTGGGTTAAATATCGATGAAGTCTAAACAGTGTTACGAAAACGTACGGAACCTAAATTGCTACTTTCACATCAATCTACTGCGAATTGCATGCAGCTGTACTATTGTTACTCGTAGCTACATGCCCTAAGGTTATCGCGATTGGTCGGAACTCGGAACACTTTCATGATTCAAGTTGTAAACAGTAAAGTCGGTGGGAATTTCTGGTGCGAGCGATATGTTTTTTCATTTAAGGCGACCGATAACATTTTGATCCCCTATGTTGAGTTTACACGTGCCTCATAAAATATTTTTAGGTGCCATTAACTTGCGCATTAAGGTATAAGCTTTTCCAAGCATCGTGCCGTAAGTAGCTGGCCGTGAAGCGATAGGCCACGAATTCGATTCCCACACCAAGACAAATGTTTGTGTAATTCACAGATACTTGTTTAGGGACTGGGAGTTATGATCATAGGTCCCTCGTAGTTTCTGATACCGACTATACAGGTTGAACCTAGTGTGGGGTCAGGACTATGTGTGTGATTCATAACTATTGGTTGTGTTACTAGCTATTACTCGCGACTTTGTTCGCGTGGATATTCCAGGGGAATCATCAGTGGCGTAAGTGTAGTGATGGAGGCCCGTGGCAAAATCATTGAATGGGGGTCTTTTCAGCCCGTCACTTCGTATATGGCCACGGCTTTTTCGGTTCAAGGCCTCCTTTCGATCGCCGCTAGGCCCTTATAGTCGAGGGCCCGTGGCATTTTGCCGACATGCCACCATGTAGTTCCGCCACTGTGAATCATTTTCCGGGGGTAAAAGGTAGCCTGTTACTCGCTGATAATATAGCTTTCCATAGGCGACAGAATTTTAAAGATTTAAAAATCATATCGTTCCTCTTTATAGCATTCATATAGATATAGACCTCGGACAAGTATGGGTAAGGCTGAGATCTATAGAGCGTACTTTGACTCTAAGTCTAAGTCAAAGAAACGAATTCAGTGAGGATTTGGAATTTTTAAATTCAACTTGTAAAAAATTACTCGGAATAAAAAGTTAACATAACGAAAGCTCACCACACTAGCCAACTAGTACACCCACATTTCGCCGAGCTTAGTTCCGTCCCAGATGTGATAGGGGGCGAGCCTATCGCCATATCAAGCACAAATTCCAGACTCCGAGCTGATATGGAAAAATCCAATATCACTTTGCCCAATCCGGGGATCAAAACCGAGACCTCAGGACGGTAGTAGACGGTAGTCGTACCGAAATACAATCACGCCACCGAGGCAGTCCTATATAAAAATTCCAAATTCTCACTGAGGTTTCTTTGACTTAGACTTAGTCGAAGTTCGCTCCATAGATCGCAGTTTAAGTATAGATAGATTACAAAAATTGCAGGTGTCCATAGTAGCAGCGTCGTCATGTCGTTACGTATACTGGCAGAGGAGTTCGCTGGAGTACTTATTTGTGAAAGAGCCTTATTTGGCGTGCGTGGTGACTACATTAATAGCTCGCGACATAACTACCAAGTTGTACGCGATGAACAATAAGATAGTGACGGAGCGGGGCTCGCACCTGGACATCCGCCTGCCGAGTATATCGCACGCGCTGGCCCGCAGCCCGCGCCGGCTGCGCTCCGCCAGCAACCCGCCGCCTCCCACCACCGTGCAACCAGTGCCGCCGCAGAAGAGGCCCAGTAATTTCTTTTTATAGATTTTATTTTATTTAGAGATCTAGACGCCTCCTTGGTCTAGTGGCACCATGTATAAGCTGCGGTTCGGGAGGTCCTGGGTTCGATTCCCAGGTCGGGCAAAGTAAATTTTCTAATTGAATTTTCCCGGGACTGGATCCCTCGTAGAGGGTTGACGTCAGGCAGGCGGCCGGTCGTAAAAACTAAGCCAAATCGTCTCTGCAACATGCTTGAAAAAGTCTGTTGCGCCGACCCCACATTAAGGTGGGATAAGGGCAGGTAGAAAGATTTTATTTTCAATCTCTATTTTCCTTAGTGTTTTTTATAGCAGAGACTAGCAGACGAGCAGATGGGTCACCTCCAAAGTGATCTCCATCGCCCATAGGCACCCAGGGCACAATAGTCACAAGTTTAAAAACTTACAGACCGACTTCAAATCCGACGTAACTAAATTTATATGGGACCACTCTTGAAATAAACTCTATCGAATACAAAAAGAATTTTGAAAATCGGTCCACATTTGGCGGAGATATTGCGTAACATACATAAAAAAAAATACAGACGAATTCAGAACCTTCTCCTTTTTGGAAATCAGTTGAAAATTGACATGACATAACATAAGCTCACGCCTGTATCCCCCAAGGAGTAGGCAGAGGCGCACTAGCCAACTCGTACACCAACATTTTGCCGAGCTTAGTTCCGTTCCAGATGTGATGGGGGCGAGCCTATTGTCATATCGGGCACAAATTCCAGACTCCAGGCTGATATGGAAAAATCCAAAATCACTTTGCCCGACCCGGGGATCAAACCCGAGACCTCATGACAGTAGTCGTATCGAAATACAAGCACGCCACCGAGGCAGTCGAAAATTAATGATAATAATCACGAATTGTCTTTATAAGAGCTGTGTATTGTTTCAGACTGCTGGACACGCGAGGCTGACATGATGTCGAATAACTTGAGACGCAACTGCATGCCCCCCCTGGTGTACGGGGGGGATGAGGAGCTGATGCCGCTGGCAGCACACGAGGCGCCCGCCGGCTCCTCAGACGAACTCTCAGTGGCCGACAGTTGCCCCGACACCTCCTCCAAATACCACAGCTGCGAGGCTGTCGAAACTGACGACGAACTTAGACATTAGGGCAGTACCGTCTCTACCATAAGGGCACACCTCACGGGGCCCTCGAAAGTTTGATAAGTATGTTTATGTTTCGAAAAAAACATGTGTAGGAGACGCGGCTTAAGTAAAGCCCCTAAAGCAGGGCCGTCTTAAGGCATGCGTGGGCCCCTGGGCACACTAGAATTCGGAGGCCTTATACGATTAATTATTTTTACTCTTCGAGGGTTCCCCGAATTCTTGCATCTACATCCACTTGTCTCCTGCTCATGTGACAATGGACCATAGACAAAAAAAATTGAAATATCATGTTTTGTGTAATGTTTTAGTGCAGGAGGCGCGCTTTAAAAACACAGTTATGCTTATCTTAACTTGAAAAATAGTTTGTCACATTTTTCGCGGCGTGATATTGTTTGAAAATGAAAGGTACAAGCTATTCTTAAAGATAAAAAGTATAAACATGGGCTAAATAATAAATATTCAATTATCATAGTAGTAAAAAAATGCGTATAAATATATTATTTGGTGTAGTACATAAAACATTGTTTAGAACACCGTTTATCTTACACTCGGATTATAGTTATTTGGGAAATCTTGTAAATGACCAGTTTTATGTTACTATTTTTATTTACATGTAAGTTTTTATAATTAAATAAATAAAATATTTATAAATAAACCACGACTTCGTTTACTTCATTTATTAACATTCTCAGGGGATCCGTACATTTTTCCAGACTATAATCTATCTCTGTGCCAAATTTCATCCAGATCCGTTCAGCCGTTACGGTATTCAGTAACAACCATTCATCCAAACTTTCGTATCGCAAATAATGAATGCTAATGATATGGCTCGAACGGTTTGATACCATCGTCTCACAGAAAACCGACGTAAAGTGGCAGCTTGCTGTCGCGTTTCGTTCGGTGAGTGGGATTTCCGGTGGCCTATTTCCCACCTCCCCCTCTCCCATATTTCCCAATCCCTATTTCCCTCCCTCTAGGTTGGCAACGCACACTTGATCCATTTTGTGTCTTGGGTGGGTGTGTGGTGGACATCAGTTACCATCAGGTGACTTATCTGCTAATTTGCCAGTCTGGAATTTGTGCCCGATATGGCGATAGGCTCGCCCCCTATCACATCTGGGACGGAACTAAGCTCGGCGAAATGTGGGTGTTCTAGTTCGCTAGTCCACCTGTGCCTACCCCTTCGGGGATACAGGCGTGAGCTTATGTTATGTTATGTTATGTTGCCAGTCTCTCATTAAATCACGATATATTACGATATTATTGCACAATTATTACAGTAGTGATCCGTTTACCTCTTTGGTCTAGTGGTAACGTATATGGGTTGTGGTACTGTGGACTGGAAGGTCCTTGGTTCGATTCTCAGATCAGGCAGGGTGTTTTTCTAACCCGATTTTCCTGAGACTGGATCCCCCAGAGGGTTGATATTAGGCAGGCAGTCTCATAAATTAAGGCAAATCCTTTCTGCGACATGCTTGCTTGCTTGGTGTTTTGCTCCGACCCCAGTTTGTTGTGGGATAAGGGCATTTAAAAAGAAACAAATGCTTCAGTCGACTGCACCACGATTAGTAATAAATAATAAATCGTTATAAAAAACAAAAATACACGCTTTTATTACACACCGCACTAAAAATTAAAATAGCATAACATAAGCTCACGCCTGTATTCCCGAAGGGGTAGGCAGAGGCGCACTAGCCAACTAGTACACCCACATTTCGCCGAGCTTAGTTCCGTCCCAGATGTGATAGGGGGCGAGCCTATCGCCATATCGGGCACAAATTCCAGACTCCGGGCTGATATGGAAAAATCCATTATCACTTTGCCCGACCCGGGGTTCGAACCCGAGAGGACCAACCCAGGACGGCATTCGTACCGAAATACAACCACGCCACCAAGAGAGTCAAAATGAAAATAACTTTAGTATAAAGAGTTTATTCTGGAGGGATATAAATCACTGTAAAAAAATATTGTATTGTTATGGGTCCTTGATATTTGTGCTAATTACGTCTTCATCAGACGTCTGGAACATGGTGAAAATCACGTTGAAAGATTCTATTACATAGATACATTGATATATAGTTTCATAGAAACATACAGGTAATATAGAATAATAATATCAATCGTGTAAAAATGAACGTCTGTCCAGTTACAGGATCACGTACAGAAATTTAACACCGTGGTCCAGTTAATCGGAACAAACAAATCGAACGTATATCAGGCTCGCCCGGGCCCGCGTCCTTTAGCGGTAACAGGCATACCAAAAGAATGTACTCCTTGCAAAAATCATATGTACCGCTTTGATTTTCAATGTACCTCTCTGATTTTCAAATTACAAGCGCTTTATGGTGGCCGGGCCAGCCTGACTTTTTCAACCCGGCCCCCTCTGTAATTCAAACATATTTTATTATTAAATAGGTACTGCGAGTATCAAATTGTATTGCTAATAAGTTTGGTACCACTTTCTACATTTAATGACCAAGCTTTAACCGCTGGGTGATGGTGGCGATAAAGCCGATTACGAAGGAGCCTCCAACCATGGCCTCCAACTAACCCAACACGGATTTGCTCTCGACCTATATGTGGATCAACAAGTTATTTCTAAGGTCCATTATGTACACTATATTTTATCATCATTATCATCAGCCATAGGACGTCCACTGCTAAACATAGGCCTATATTTACTGCACCAAAACAAAATCAATTTTATTATCTAGAGTAGAAACCGTAAATGTATCATTAACTAGTAGAATGAAAGATGGTGAAAATATGTTTAAAGATCCCGTTACAAAGATAAAAACAGCTGAAGCTAGTCTGAACCATTTAAAAATACTCTATTGCCCTCTGCCTTTCTGTCGCTACTAACATGTAATACCTATAATGATAATTCTTATATAGGTAGGTAAATATGTTATTCAAGAATACTATAAAGTATAGTTTTATTTAATTTATAACCAAACAAACTTTGGAGACAGCTGTCGAATTAAAAGCAAACATTCACGAAAAGTAGTTTGGCGTAGCTTTAGAACGTCAGTGCCAGGAAAAGCAGTAGATATTTACCCCGGACGTGGAGTGCCAAACACTTTTAGCCGCAGATGCTTCCCTTGTAGCCAAATGAAACTCATTTAACTAAACTACAAATGGATTGGCTTGCTGATTTTTGGCGGTAAAACCTGCTTTTGTTGCCTAACGCTTCACACTAACCTCATACTTCAACTAATAACAGAAAGTTTAGCAGTCGGCGGATGCTATGAAACGAGTTCTTATGCCTATGTACACACCTGAAGTAAAACTCGTGACGAGAATATATCAGACGTGTTTAAGTCGGGGAAGTAATCTATTTCAGCCTATTTACTTTTCCAATTTCTGCCGTCGCTTCGGTTTTGGCCATATTTGTATGCAGGTCCTATCGTAGTAAACTCTCTAACATATTAAAAGTTGCTTTATAGCACATAAGTATACGATATTATGTTAACATGTCCAATGTAGTAGGTGTAAGTTTATAAACACTGAATTTTCATCGCATTCGTTTAGAATTTCGTCCTATTTTTTTACTCGAATTATTTTCAACTCCACACTATAGTCATACTTACTATATATTTTCCTGTGGGACCTTAAAACCCATTACCTACATTTTTAAAGCTTAATTCATAAATAAAATATTATAGGTAAAATATTATCTACAAAAAAAGTCTTGCCCATGCGGCTTGAAGCCAGGTAGGAGGTAACTCTGCAAAGAACTTAAAAAATTAAATAGAAATTGTGTTTGCTGTTTTTTTCCGGGTTCTGGCACAACTAATAATTGTTAAGTACAACGAAGAAGAAAGAATTACCTATTAATTAAATATTTCAGTCCTCGCTTTACAAGCTCAGAGCCATCACGCGTTTGTGACATTATGTCACCTCTCTATGACTCATGGCGGAGGAAGTTGCTGCAGTTAAGCTGAGGCATCGAAGAATTACTTCGTTGAGCGATCGTAAAGGTTCAGTAATTTAGAAACTGACCTATTCTTATTCTAAGCTTTCCGAACCGTAATCTGCAACAATGTGTCGGAACTTTTTCAGGGACATCTATTTTTGGACCGACTTCAAAAAAGGTCCTCAATTCGTCTTTATTTTTATGGTATGTTACGTGATATCTCCGCCAAATATGGACAGTTTTTCGAATTCTTTTTGTGTTCGATAAAGCTTATTGTAAGGGTAATCCCGTATGAATTTGGATAAATTTTAAAGTCAGACCTTTAAAGATTTTAATTTATTTAACATGTTTAGTTATGGACTAGAATAAAACAATAGTTTTATGATGTCATGAGAAAACGTTAAGAAAAAAGAAGTCAAAGAGTTTATTCCTGTACAAAGTTAGGTCAGAAAAATTCAAGTCTCGAGAAACTCCAGAATTTGTTTGCTTCTCAACATACATATAACTTTGTAACCAAACAACAAATCGTTGCCAAACTTGGCATGATTAACGTGTGACATACTACCTAGCTAACACACCAACAAACCATCTAAATCATAAAACATGCAGTACATTATGCGGATGATTTAAAATGAGACAGTCGGGAAAAATACAACACCAGCGGCGCGATTAGTAACAAGCTAATGTGTTTATTATAATTTCCTTTGTAAATGTCGTAAATGCAAGATTAGTGACCATGCTGTTTAGAAAATTACATAGATAGATATTGTTATCGATTTGACGATTGAAAACAAGTCAAGCGTTTGGTCTTCTATCCCTGCACCGCCATAGCTTGAGTATAAGAGTAGAGAATGCTTTTGGCATTAGGTCCGCTTTTGCTTTATTTGTGTAAAACGTTAAATAAAAAGATGTATGAGATATTTTAAAGTTCTTAAAAATAGCCAAGAGATTTTATCAGTAAAAACTCGATCGCACTGCGATAGAGCTATGTGTTAGTGAACACCGTGTTTTATTTAAGCAGATTAACGGTTGACCTTTAAAACATAAAGGTGACTCAGGCGATAGTGGAAGATACGATCGGATCACTTGCAGGCCGGGCTGGTCAAGGCTGTGGTGGCGTGCCTCGGACTGGTCGGCTGCTATTTTTCTTATCCACTTCCACTACACTGCACCGTTCTTGAGCATTACGTGCCATTTACCATTTGGTATGTTATCTGATCGTCTGTGGCGTTGCTTACAAAAGAGCCCTGAATAATGGTGACGGAGGATCGATAAATCAACCACAAACCAACGCATAAAAACCACTCTTGATGAATGCAATTGTGCCAAGTAATTAGAGGGAAGTAGCTTACGACCGCAGTTTCTGCTGCGTTTAAATCACGTGTTGTCCTTTGGGAATCAGATTCCATTACTCGATTCTATTTCGCAGGCAGTGCCAAGTTTTGTTGAAACGATACTATCGGTTTTCAGTCACGTTTGGGTAACAAAATCAATCAATCAAAGTGAATATTTAGTCGCTTCCTTGGTCTAGAGGCATCACATATGGGCAGTGGACCGGGAGGTCCTGGGTCGTATTCCCTGGTCGGGCAAAGGAAATTTTCTTACTTAATTTGCCTGGAACTGGTTCCCTTAGAGGGGATTGACGTCAGGCAGGCAGCCGGTCTGTTTCCGTCCGTCGGTTTCTGCAACATGGTTGAAAAAGTATGTTGCGTCGATCCCTCACTAAGGTGGGATAAGAACAGGTAAAAAAAAGGTATTTTGTCCATAATCTTATCTAAATAATGAAGCTCATGTAAATTCGTAACTACACAAGAGGCAATATTTAAATTTCCAAAAAGTGACATTTTCAACAAATCAGAATTATATTTCTATCAAAGTGATAATTAAATCATTGTAATACCACGTAAACGTATGTTATCGCGCGCCGGCCCAAAATAGTTAACTATTTGTAATAAATTAGTTAGGTATGTAAGTCACATGACGTAACACAATAAATGGTAAATTAACCCCAAACCGTTTTAACTAAGTTAGCCCTGAAATCACAAGGTCTTTGCCTTTATGAAGGCTATGATTCGGTTAAGAGCAATAATGGTTTTAGTTTTTGTAATATTTTTGTTAGACTCCGTACATAGCGGTATATATTTATTACATACATATACTTACGCCTGTATCCCTGAAGGGGTAGGCAGAGGCGTACTAGCGAACTATAACACATATATTTCGTCGCGCTTACTTCCGTCCGTGATGTGATAGGGCACTTAGGACACGAGTCTATGACCGTGGATCTCTTTGACTTTAATAATCGCCATTTTTTTCTTTTTATAGCAGAAGCAAATGGGTCACCTAATGACGAGTGATCTCCACCGCCCATGGACACCCAAGAGACAAAAAGAATCATGGGTGCGTTGCCAACCTAAAAGGAGGGACATAGAGATTGGGAAAGGGAGGGGGGGGGTCAATTAGAATACAAGACGGTTTTCTGGAAACTAGTAGTATCAAACCAGTCGAGCCGGCCGATTCGCGGTGTAGACGTAACTGTCAACAGCGTGGCTCTACCACTCAAAAGTCATGCGTGTTGCAGAAAGGAATTAGCTTAGTTTTTACTTACCTAACCTGAACCCCAATTACAGAAACCAGTCCCAGGCAAATCGTATTAGAAAAATCTTTTTACCCAACTTGGGATTTCAACCCAGGAATAAAATATGAATACGGTGGTCGAAGAGAACACTTTACATAATTATTATGCCTATTACACGAGTGAATCTAATATAAGTTACCTAGACGGGGTTTATTCTACAAGTCCGATTTAGTCGTTCCATGATAGGACTAATTAGTGCCAGTTGTCGCATTACAGTTAGAAAAAATCACAGACAGGAAGTTTTTAGTACAAAATGAAACCAGGGATCTATACTACTCTACTCATGTTTATAAAAGTGTAATCACTAGGCTTGTACCAAAAATTTTAACAAACATCTATGTATTAGCTCTTCCAGCGACTTTATTCGCTTGGATTTCACAATGCAACAATGTGTCGCTTAGCGAAGATGTACCAAATCTTAATAAAAAAGGTATCCTGCTAATAAGTTGCATGGGAAACTTTTTGCCATGTCTTTTTTGAAGGCAGTCTCTTCTTCAAGTCAGTTCTACTACTGTCGAGCCACTCTGTAGTGAAGTTTACGTACAGAATAAATGGGCAGGCTGACTGGATTATACCAGAATCTCACAGAAAACTGACATGGCGTGTACTTTATAGAGTACATTGATAAATGAATCACAATAGCAACAGACACAACAAAGTTTAACAATATTAACTGTCTATTGTAATGAATATATTTTAGTTACTTTATAATAATTTATTGTAGTATATGAGTATTTATACATTTTCAAGCTTGAATGTTATTATGAGTCAGTTAATTGTAAATGTCGAAGACCGAAAAGAGCGATTCTCAATGGACGCATCGCCATACTTCACAAAAAAGTGTAGAACAAGGTAGAGTTTTGAAAACTGCTCATTGCCGAAACGCGATTTACAACAATGCGTCGTGGAAATTGGCATGTGCATTCTCATGATGTGCACAAACTTATCGGTCTAATGGACTAGGCGACAGCCTGGTAGGTGAGTATACTGGGGGAGTATTCTGCCTGCAAACTGATCAAGATATACGCTCAGCAACATACACCGTCGTCGTTTAACGACCTCGTCAGGGTAGTATGAGAACTAGTTAGTATTTTATGCCTCCACCTCGCATATAAAATATTACGTTCCATATGTTATTCTATTTCAATTGACTGAGTGCGGCCATCGGACGAGTACATGTCGAAGAATAATTTTATTGATAATATCTAAGTAGGTAGTAGCGAGATGGGAATAAGGGAAGGAAAGGGTCGCTGACGGTACGGCGCGGGTGGAGTGGCGGTGTGGTGGAGTGGCGGCGGGGAGATGAGTGCGCGTGCGTGCAGCGTCGCCGCGCCCGTCTCCACGCGCCGAGAACGACGGGCGAGGCGGGCGGGCGGGCGGCGGTCAGCGCCAGTCACTAGTGCCGCGCGGCGCTACGCTCCGTAGCCGGCGACCGCGACAACGAGCGTGCTGTGCAGTGTGCGCCTAACGACGCGTTTCGGCTCTCTACTATGCCACTCGTGTGCCGCATTCACTCGTGTTATGGTGGTTTATGATGGTACAGCATGAGAGTGCACGATATGTGGACGTACCGTGAGAGACGCGTTGCTGAAACTGCCGTCGCTACAAGTGGGCGGAGAAACGGGACGCGTCCTAGGCTGCTCAGGTGAGCGGTCCTTCGCATCTCATCCACTGCACGCTGGTTAAAGACGCCACGATCTCGGGGTCGATAAGGTACATAACTACCCTTATCGAGTAAATAGTCCGGCTCATGGTGAAATCGTCGAGATAACGTAATGGAATTGTGTAAAATAGTGATTTTCAATATAAATAAACGTCATATTGTCCAATGCAAACTGAATAGACGTTTTCATTTATTTATTAATCAATCTAAATGTTTATGTAAATCAAATAATTATATTACAGTATTTTCAAATTACGAAAGTAGGTGTTTTGTTGCCTATAATCCATTGGGCAACATATTATTTTATATATACCTAATATATAAAATAATATGTTGATTTGAGGGACAGGTAGGTTGTTGTGTTTATACAAAGAGACATAAATGTTAATGGGTTCTTATTAGGCATTATTAGTAACCAAAATCGATTTCTAAGAACAAATATTTATTAATTTAAATTAAATTAGTTTAACTGCTATTTCATAATATAAACATTTTCAACATATTATTCATATTGTAATGTTAAAATGGAATCTACCTTGACACAACCGTAACAACGTTATCAATGCGTTACTAGGACAACATAATATGTGCCAGCCACCAGAAACCTGATTTAATAGACAAAACAAGTTTTGTAACGAATTTTAGTTTCGGATGGTATGCAGTACATACTATATGTATAATTTAATCAGGGTATTCGGAAACACATTCGCTTCACACAATATTGATAATACAGATTCTATAGGAAAGTCACCGTCATCAATCTTAAACCTCAGAGCACGACAGGTCGTCTACATAGATATGGGGTTGCCAGCTCAAGTATTTTTTTCTATATATATTAATCTATAGGTATTGGAAGTACAATGACACTACGTACATAAGCTCACGCCTGTATCCTATATTATAGTATATTTATACTGTAACACCATTATGAATTAACGTGAATTGATGGGTTTTCAGAAATATATAATAATATGATTGTTTACGTGAAATATGTAAACTAGCACTACACTAGTTCTGCTGTAAATACGATTGCTTTAATGTAATTGGATAGAGTGGCACATTTCAGTATATAACCTCAAACTTTATCTAGTGTTAGCATATCTGACCACGCACTATACAGGGTTCCGAAGTAGGGTTAAGTAAATATAACTTTATCAGACATAATTTTAAGTAAATCGTCCATAAAATTGTATTTATTACTTAACAGATTTTTTTACGAAATATTGCTTTTTACTTTTGTCTAATTTATTCGTTTACTAGTAAAGCCTGCTTAGCTGTGAAAGTATTTATTTAAATTAGATATATATGCAACTATCATGTCTTTTTCAGAATTTCACAAAACGCCGTTAAGCTGATCCCCTATTATGCGGACAATTAACTCTAACAAAAATTAACACTAAAATTTTGTCAATGAAACTTTGGATCGGAAAATAATACATAATTTTAACAAACTCACAATATTTTGAATGCCTCATCCGATACCTCATAGCATGGGATAATCAAGAAAAACTATTTCGTCGCCCTCTTTATGTTTAGGGGTAGTAAGTACCCTAAAAATATTTTTCAAGATGTTATTTTAACACTTTATGATTGGTATGTATACCCATGCGAATTACAGCTTTCTAGTGTTACAAGTCTCTAACTAAACCGCAGTATTACAGACAGACCAACATCGCAAAACCATGAGGGTTACATTTCTGCCATTTGGCTTCGAAAGCCTAAAAATACTCGTTTGTCTACCTGCCCTTATCCCATCTTAATGTGGGGTCGGCGCAACACACTTTTTCAAGCATGTTGCAAAGAGGATTTGGCTTAGTTTTTACAACCGGCCGCCTGCCTGACGTCAACCTCATATGAGGGATCCAGTCCCGGGCGAATTAAATTAGAAAATTTACTTTGCCCAACCTGGGAATCGAACCCTGGACCTCCCGGTCTACAGCCCATACATGCTGCCATTAGACCAAGGAGGCGACGAAAAATACTTGTTTAATTCTTTTATATGCAAATTAATTCCAATCTTTAAAAACGCAACAATCGTAAGAATAGGACTGTTCTCCTAGACTAATAAATAACACATAACATAAGCTCACTGGCTGATATGGAAAAATCAATATCACTTTGCCCGACCCGGGGATCGAACTCGAGACTTCAGGACTTAGTTGTACCGTAATATAACCACGCCACCGAGGCAGTCATGAATATGGGTTGTATTCATAACGACTTGTTAGATTGATTGATATCGAGATATGAAATATTCCTAAGTCGACAATCGAAAATGACAGCCTCCGTGGCGCAGCGGGCGAGTAGCCGGCTGTGAAGCGAGAGGCCGCGGGTTCAATTCCCGCATTGAAACAAATGTTTGTGTGGCCCACAGATATTTGGTGCAAGTCTGGGTGTTGTGAGACCGAAATTCTTTAATAGTCTCTGACACCCACGATGACTCTACCCCTTCGGGGATCTAGGCGTCAGTTTATGTATGTATAGTAAAGTAAATAATTAATTATTTGTTTGAAGTTAAGGACGATGATGTAGAGACAGTCGCGACAAAGTGTCGCCAAAACCGATTCTAGTGCCAGCCGGCCTCTGCAATTGTATTACATTACATGTACACATACAAATATTAAACTTATAAATAACTCGACTAGTTTTGTCTTGAAAACATGTTGCCGGCTGCAAATTTATTATTTATCTACTGTGCCACAATATGAAATATGAAAATTTTTATCGCATTGAAATGATGAATATTAATAATGTTCTATAATATTTGTTATCATAGTATTTGTTAGTTTGTCCATTGTTTATAAATAATATGTGAAAATTAGTCATTTTATAAAATTACACTATTATTGAATAACTTAAGCTATTTTATAACCGGTAACGATTAATTTGTGATTGATTTATCTATGCCAATATCAAACCAACAACGGTATAATCAGCTGATAAAACGTATTTTTTCAACGGCAAAGAGAGCAACCAAAAAAGCATTTCATATTACTCATAAAAAGTAGAAAATTCATCATAAAATTAGAGGAATTAAAAAAGTAATCCAATTTACTTGATACTTTACTACTGATTACTTGATTTGAAGTAGAAAATCTCTGCGATATGAATAGTGAAACAACAACTAAAACAGCCGCACTAGAAAACATTTAAACAACCTATTAAATGGTTTCGTACGCTGTTTAAATATAAGCCGCATAAATTTAAGTGGTTCGTGCAACTATGCGTTATATTAATGCAATATTATATGCAACATGAATACATAATAAGGCTGGTGACGATGGCCAAACTGTGAAGAACATTAAACGACTGTATTTGGTCTCTTTATATCAGCCTGGAAACAATAAATATTCATACCAGTAGCATTCTTGGTTTTTGATTTGAAAATTTGTTTTTGATTATAATAGATGTTCCAAATTGGTAAAAATCTTTAAGTTAAGCACAGATTATTCATTGAATATGCCAAAAAAAGTTTAAAATTGAACTTCCTTTTACCTATAACCCTCTTAAAAATAAATAACACCCACCAGTCACATACATAGTCCTGCCCCTACACTAAGATCGAGTCGTGTATCGTGGGTATCAGGAACTACGAGATACTTTCGGTCTCACAACACCCAGACCCGAAACAAATAACTGTAGGTCATACAAACATTTGTCTCGGTGCGGGGAACGAACCCGCGGTCTCTCGCTTCACAGCCGGCTACTCGGCTGTGCCACGGAGGCTGTCCACCTATAACTAACGGTTTTCTCGTTACTGACGATGAAGCAGTGGCAAGGACACTAATTAACTTTTCAAGCATGCTACAAGAAGGATTTGGCTTAGTTTTTACAACCGGCTGCCTGCCCCTCTGAGTGATCCAGTCCCGGGTAATTTAAATTAGAAAATTCGCTTGCCCGGTCTGGGAATCGAACCCAGGACCTCCCGGTCCACAAACCATATATACCTCTATATACTGCTTTAGACCAAGGAGACGACAACGACATCGAACGCCGACCAATCAATAAGAACTATAAATTCAAATTAAACGCATCGAAGGGATATTTTAATCAGTCAATATGAATAGCTTAAAAATTCGTGATAGATATAGGAGAAACATTTTTTTATTGTTTTAAGACTTGTATACATATTATCTTCTATCAATAATTGCATAATGTACACCCACAAGCGAGATTTCCTATTTCCAAGTTACATAAACGCGTAGTTGAACCTTCATTATGAACTTTACACCCAGTGACCTTTTAATTTCTGCAGATTAATGTGGCCTTTTGTCGCCGTCACATATACAGCCAATTATTTCACGATTGGTTGCTTCCATGCGGATTTAAAATATACCTACAAAATAAATCAGCTTTATTATGTATAGATTTTGTATAGATACTATATATTATTTGTACATACATCTCATATCACCCCTTTTCCCATTGTGGGTAGGCAGAGACCACGAATTTCCACTTACTACGATTAATGCACAACGCTATTACCACATTTAATTTAATTACATTCTTCATACAGGCACGTCGGCATAGGGAACTTCTCATTTGACTTTTCTCTAGTACATCTTTGACTTAGTCAGAGAAGGAAATCTCTCCATTTCTAATGTACCATTCATATTTGCATTTGCTTTTGCTATATCGCTCTTCTCTCTTCCACCTATACATGCCCAAACCACCTCAAACTGCTTCCTTAATGTATACCTAAAACTAACCAATCATTTTTGTTAAACAAAGATTCGAAAGATTTGAAAGATTCTGGAAAACCCACTACATTAACCCAAATCCTGCTAGCCAGTAGATAAACAGCAATAAAAAATAAAGACATATATTCGTCGTCTTTTCTTCGCAACCAGAGTTATCAACCGTCAATTGTTTATATTATGGGTTACACATTAATTATTGTTTATATTAATCTAAGTTATTTCTAAAAACTAATTGTATATTTGTTTGTTATCCCAAGACTAAAAATAAATAAAAATAATATATTTTATTGTGGAATACTTTTAGAACATGCCACGCCGCAATACACGTAAATATTGATGTTCGTTTAGGTGTACATAATGTATACACTGTCTGGGAGGTATCGCTGTGAGCCATATCATTGACCTGCTACGAAGCCTACGAACGAACCCTTCTTAGGCATTTTATGCAAGCGCGTATAAAATATACATATTATGATAATGAAAATAATATTGTGGACGTTATTGTAAAGTAATAATGTAAGTTTTTATTTTATGTAAAGTTTTTATTTTATTTTGCGCGATAGATTTTATATTCCGTTAATATTATTTTTATGACATTGGACGATGTGTTTCCATTTTTCATCTTGGCTGTATACAAATAATTTTACGGATGTTACGCGATATATTCATTAAAAATAAAAATTGATTTTAATAAGATAGAAATAACATACCAATATTAAAGTCATATTGTATTAAAAGTAGATAAATAAATAATCGAAATAAGATGCTTACACTATCACGAGTATGTCAACAAAAATATGATTTTTACGTCATTAAAAAAATCAAACATTCTATTCAGTCGAAGTTAGCACGTACCTATTGCTTTTATCATAAAGATAGACTATAATGAAATATTATGTGATAAGGGTGATAATGCGATCCTGTGCTACACCCAATAACGTAGCCAGTCCGGTCGTAGCCGTAGCATAATGCTACAGAGGCGTAGCACAGCATTCGCACTCACATCGCCTTTATTTGTTTATCAATTATCAGATTGGGGTAAAAACACAATTTCCACACTCTATATAAAATATTATGTACATTAGTCGTTTTCATACCGGCGCGGCATTGTGCATACCAGAGCTTTGTAGTATTATAAACAAGCACTACGGAGAAACGAATCGGGAACATACGAATTACGCAAAGTAAACATTAAGTAGGAATATAAATAACTATGGCCTTGTCAACCTTATTAATAAACGTGTTCTAACTTTATACTTGGTTTAAATCAAAAAGTTACCGTGATAACCTATAGTAAATAGAAATTACATCCTCATCTATATTATTACGTTCGTCTATCTTGTGTTGAGATAACATTTTAATTTTTGGAGTAAAACATATCTAATTGAAATTATACAGGCATTATAAATAGATCAATATACAGATAATTGTAATTAGTAATAAAGTAATTTTCACTTTCAGGGAAGCCAAAAAACGTCGAATTGGTGTCAAATAAAAATTACGGTTTATTTAAAACCATTTAAAAACCATTTAAACCATTTATTTGCCACAAACAATACATATATATAGCAAAAAACATAATTAACATTAGTACCTATATCTACATATATTATTGAGTGGCGAGGGACCAACTCAGTGCGTGCACTGTTTTTATTTCTATGTGTACATGTAATATGTATGTATGTATTGATAATAAGCAATGACTCGGAACAAAGTGTGGTAGGGGATCAGTGATTAATTCACGCTGTAGATAATTTTGCCACAGCTTGAATGGACAAGACTGTTGTAGTACTTGTATTAAAATTATCTCAAAGAAAACTATCGTGAAATAACATTACTTTTACGCTTCGATGACAATGAATTATATTTCGGAAAGCCAAAATTCCTCCACCTCCCCAATCCCTGCTCCTTTCGATTATATAATCGTTTTGAAAAACCTAATCTATTAATAGTAGGGACATCGCTAAGCGACCAAAGAAACATTTTTTATTGATTTAACGTATCCTCAATGTTTGTCCTTAAAGCCTCGCAAATTCGTGATATTAATGAGTTTCCATTTTAGATTTCCTTTTATCGGTACTATATCCTTTATAATCCTATAACCAGAATAAAAGTCTTGTTTTAATTTGCACGGTAGTTGTATCTATGTATAAGTACGTACAAATCTAGAGTTGCTTAGTATATAGAAAACTAGAATTCCGAGTAGGAATAATATGAAAATGCTTCTCTCTACCGAGCTCTTCTTCTTTCAGTGGTAGAGAGCCACGCTGTAGACAGTAACGTCTTCAGCACGAATGGACCGGTTCGACCGGTTTGATACCACTGTCTCACAGAACACCGACATAAAGCGGCAGCTTGCTGTCTGGTTTTGTTCGGTGAGTGAGATTTCCGGTGGTCCAATTCCCCCCTCCCTTTCTCAATCCCTATTTCCTTCTTTATACGTTGGCAAACCACCCGTGATTCGTTTTATGTCTTGGGTATCTATGGCATGTGGTGATCACTTGCCATTAGATGACGCATCCGGTCGTTTGCCAGTTTTATGCCATAAAAAAACTGTACATCAAAAATGTGGTATTAATAATATCTATTACGCTTAATTTAGCGGTAAAGTTAAAATTTCGTGCAGCTCATAGTGGAATGGAAACTTGTATTTATGATGAAAAAATTGTTTCTGGCCTATTCGGTCAGTTGCGGTACATTTGGAAACCACCTATAGTAATTAATTATTCTACATACATATTAACGTACACACTGCGCTTCTTATACTAATTGCGATGATTTACAGGTCACATTTCGATGTTAAAATTCCCAAAATAATTTATTAAAAAAATAAGTTCAATTTTTATCTTTTAACTTTAATCGTTCTCCTGTATGTGGATTGTTATTGGTACATTTTTACAACACCCGGTATATGTAGAGAGTAACGTTTTCAGTTTTCAGCACCCTTGTTTATCCCCTTTTCCCAATCACAACTGGGTACTTGACTATTTTTTTTTATTAATCATATATGAAATTTAAGTCATCTAAAATATAGAACAGAAAGAAATAATAAAATATTCTCAAAAATAAAAAAGTTATAAGCCTCTGAAGTTTGGTGTAACCTTCATACTGCGGGAAAGAGAAGTATCAGTAAAATCTCGTCATGCCATAACAGTACGTGCGTTGGAAAGGGATAGCAAGATATCTCCAATATGCCCCCACTCCATACTTTAAAATATGAATTACTATAGTCCAATTGCTAATTAAACGGAGTAAACTGACAGATCGAAATGTCACTTTCCAAAATAATGTTGCATACTTTCAAAACATAGTGATTGATCTCGTTCAATTTATATCATTCAAAGATACAATAACTCAGAACTAACTTGCAAAATTAGAATTTTATTGCCTTTTTTTAGACATTTCGGTTTAACCCTTCGACTAAATGTCTGCGTAAATAATTTTTCGTAAATAATCACAACTGGTACGCGAAATGATAACAATGAAAATTAAAAATATTTCTTTTATTATTTGAGAAAAATTACGTTCGGCACATTCATAGCTTTTGTAAGTTTTGTTTATAATGAACCATGACCATAATTCCAGTAGACATGCAGTAATTTACTATGACTATAATTCAGTAGACATGCAATACTAATCACACACTAAGCAGGAATTACGACTTTGAGTTGGATTTTAGAAAATTAAAGAGTGAAATCGTTCACTGAATTGAAATGTTTAAATAATCTTGATCTTTTTACCGCAGCACTATTTAAATTTCATGAAAAAGTGTCAACATTCGAAATGTCAGTTTACTCCGTTTAATTAGCAATCCTACTATAGTTCATTTTTCAACCAATTACGATGCAATTTTTTACAGAAGGGTTTCTTTTTTTATTGGCTATTACGTATAAAAATGTGCATAAAATTAAACATAGTCAAGTACCCAATTCCCCTTCCTTATTGGCTACGCACCAATGATTTTTTGTATTCTGGGTATGAGCGGTGGAGTTCAGGTGACCCACCTTGTTTGGTCATCTATCCTACAAAATAAATGTATACATAGATTACGTACTTTCATTCGTTACTCAAAACATGTTTTAGTAGAACCGGATGACGCGATAGCTGCGATTGTCGCAGCGATGTCGCCGTCCGAGGTTCGCCGGCACATTGAAGCCGAAATATTGTAAACAGACTGCGATACCCGACACAGCTTATCTTTATTTTCCTTGGAGGATAGACGAGAAAAAAAACTGTCCCCACTTTATGTGTAAGGAAAATAGCCCAAAAAAGGATTTTATTTTATTACTTTTTCGGTGTGATTAATGTAATATACCCATGCCACATTACAGCATTCTAGTACTGAGAGCCTTTGAGCTAAACTGCGGACAGACAGAACTACAGGGACATGGCGAAATTATAAGGGTTAAATTTTTTCGTTACAAATTCTTAGACCGGAAACATATTTACGAGATTAATTAAAAATAATTTACCTAATAGAAAATGTACAATGGACAAATTGGGACGCTTGAAAATGGTTCATCTAAACTGTCCGTGGAGAACAGCCGCGCCGCTCGGCCGCACCCCTATGCAATTTAATGCAAATGTGGTGATTTGACGATAACAAGCCCCTCGAACACAATGAGTTGCCGCCCGCCTACCTCTCGATCACTTAATGAATGCGGAAATGTCGCGGATTATACGCTCTCTATACAAAAGTGGACTTTCATGCAGAGCTTGTGAAAAACTAGTAACCACTTTAGTTTCTTTTAGAGCTAGTGAAGAAAATACGTGCACGAAATAGTCTTTGTGTACATGGTTTAGTACTTTTCGACCGACTTCCAAAAAGGAAAATGTCCTCTATTCGTCTGTTTTTTTGTGTATGTATGTTACACGATATCTCCGCAAATGTGGACCGATTTTCAAAATTATTTTTGTATTCGATAGAGTTTATTTCAAGGGTGGTCCCATATAAATTTGCTCACGATCGAATTTGAAGTCAGTCCGTTAAATTTTTAAACTTGTGATTATTCACAACCGTGGTTATGATTTTAGTGGGTATAATGAGAACTACGTTCACGCTTTATATATAAAACTAGCTGACCCGCGCAACTTCGTCTGCGTAGGAGAGAGAGGGTTGAAAGAATGAGTTGTAGGCACCTATAATCCAATAATTCTAAAGGAGGTAATGAGATGATCTACTTCGGTCCGGTTTCGTCAGTCACCCCGTCCATCACCCCGTCGGTCACCCCGACAGTCACCCTGTCGGTCAAGCCGTCGGTCACCTCATCTTTCTGCTCGATTGTCACCCCGTCTGTCACCCGTCTGTCACCCAGTCTGTCACTCCGTCTGTCACCCGTGTGTCACCCGTCTGTCACCCGTCTGTCACCCTGTATGTCACTCGTCTGTCACCCAGTCTGTCACCTGTCTGTCACCCGTCTGTCACCCAGTCGGTCACCCCATCTGTCTGATCGATTGTCACCCAGTCTGTCACCCAGTCTGTCACCCAGTCTGTCACCCAGTCTGTCACCCCGTCTGTCACCCGTCTGTCACCCGTCTGCCATACGTCTGTCACCCCGTCTGTCACCCGTTTGTCACCCGTCTGTGAACCCGTCTGTCACCCGTCTGTCACCCATCTGTCACCCGTCTGCCATACGTCTGTCACCCCGTCTGTCACCCGTCTGTCACCCGTCTGTCACCCGTCTGTCACCCGTCTGTCACCCGTCTGAGAACCCGTCTGTCACCCGTCTGTCACCCATCTGTCACTCGTCTGCCATACGTCTGTCACCCCGTCTGTCATCCGTCTGTCACCCCGTCTGTCACTCCGTCTGTGACCCCGTCGGTCACCCCGTCAGTCACCTCGTCAGTCATCTCGTCAGTCACCTTGTCCGCCACCCCATCAGTCACCCTGTCAGTCACCCCATCAATCACCTCGTCAGTCAGCCCTTAGGTCATAGTGTGATGTTATATAGCCAATAGCCATCCTCGATAATTAGACTATCCCACAAAAAAATATTTTTTCAATTCGAACCAGTAGTTTCTGAGATATCAACTTCCCCGCTTCTTAACATTTTTCATTTTTGCTCCGCTCCCATTCGGGACGCCGCGCCGGGTCAGATTGACGTTACCATCGTATAAATATTGACAAATATTGACGTCACTCAATTGTTTTGCCTTCCCGGAACCTCTCCACTAAAATATGAACTTTATCGTATGGTATTAAAGTTCAAATTGACTTTTAAGTATTATTACGAATCGATTGTATGGGAGTATAGAAAAGTGTTGTTTTTAGACTTTTTAGGCAATTTTTAATTTTTTTCTCTCCGTAAGAACCATCCTCGTACTTCGAGGAATATTCTAAAAAAAGAATTAACGAAATCGGTCCAGCCGTTCACGCGTGATGCCGTGACAACGGAAAACGGGTTTCATTTTTATATATATAGATTGGATAACCTGATGGGAAATAATCTTGACCGCCTATACACACTATATTGCCTATACATACCAGTACAATAATGGATGTGTTTATATGGACAATAGTGTGGTCAAGAATAAAGGTAGTGTATTGTTGCAGGTGTAGGTAGAAGGGGCTCGTATGTGAAGTGCGTGGCAGGGTGCGGTGATGGAGTTGGTAATATTGAAAGCGAGAGCCCAACTGAATCGTCTCGTGTCGCGGGGTGAGAGACGCGCGTCGCAGCCGCAGGAGCAGCCGCAGGAGCAGGCGCGCGGGGAGGGCGGCGGCGAAGGCGCGCGGCCGGCGGGTCGCGGCCGCACCAGCATGGCGCCCGCCGCGCCCGCGCCCACCTCCGCCGCGCCCTGGCTCAACGCCACGCTCGCCTACAACGTGTCGCGCCTCAACACCACCTTCGACACCGACTATGAGCTGCTCAACGGCACTGCCACCGCCGACGAACACAACAACCACTGGTTCTGTGCCAAGTGGACCAGCGCCCAGCAGGACCTGTTTCAGGTAAATTATCAAACTTCGCGTAGCTGCAATTTTTTTATAACTTTCCGTACCCCATCAACTTTTCATTTCACCTACTGCCCAATGTTGATTCTAGATCGCGTTATTGGATGGATATATTGGATATCTTAATATCGTATTTATTCAGTAATTTACACGAGCTTGCATGTTTGGCATAAATAAAGTTATTACAATATCCAATCATCAGTATATTGGCAATATCCTACTTCGACTATCATCCCACCCCAATGTAGAGGTAGAGTCGGCACATTACCATAAAGTTTAAACTGTCACAGCAAACTAATTACCTGATGATTGCAATCCAAGTATAGTACCGCTCTACTCAATGTTTATACAAAGTAACTATACCTTAACGGTCGTCAGAAATACCTCCTTAAAGTTACTGGATATTCAATATGTTTCACCAAGATCACGTGGTATACAATTCAGGCAGCAAATCTGTGCTTCGCGATAGCATTCCTCGCGCCGAAGAGCTTCAAGCAGAGCATACTGGTGTTGCGCGCGCTGGCGGCGGCGGGCGCCGTGCTCATGGGCATGTGGGCCGGGGCGGAGGTGTGCGCGCCGGACGTGCTCGCCTGGAGCCTCGCGCTCCTCCTCGTCAACTCCATACATACCGTTTTCTTAATTATAAGGTAAGATCTACACCCAGAAGGTCAAACGCTACTCAACTTTAACGGCTTCGTACATTGATTTTCGCGATATAATTTTGACGGATAAGGCAGCCTTAAACGACATAATGCGACCGTAAGTGTAAGAGCTTTCGACGGCTACACAGCTTCTTTTCGAATAAATTTTAGTTTCCTATAAGGAAAATAATATACAAACATACATGGCATCAATGTTCTGTATTACTTGTTTTTGCAATTGACTTCACACCATACATACCGACTAATCGCATCGACTAATCATTCCTGTGGTATAAAGTTTTGGGCACGGCTGCTCTATGTGTCTATATCATAAACCAGGGGTTTGTTACAATGGAAAATCACTTTCCTATTGAAGTTAGACACGCTTTTTTGATCTCATAAAATATGGAAGAGCCAGAGAGCTCCAGCAGAACCATGGAGCTGTATAGTTCTATTATAGAGGTATATTACTGTCTTGGTATATTACCTAGGTACATAAGTACTCATAAAGTTCAAATGATTTGAATAATGATTATAGAGGTAAAATCATTATTCAAAACATCTGAACTTTATGAGTTGCATTCAACAGCATAAGAATAATAATAATAATATATCTAATGTTTTAAATTTTTTACAATAATAATATTAATTTATTAATTAATTCAATACCACAACGGTATCCTATAATGTAAACTAGGGCAGAGAAATATGAAACTCCGGTGTTATATGCCTACACTCAATTAATTTTAACACTCCCAGCAAAAACAACTTAACCGAACTAGAGCTATGACATATCAATTTGCATCGATTTGCGTCATCCACAGTTTAGATAATCACGTACACGATGAGTCTGCTAGCGTCCTTGAACGAATAAAATTAAAGTTATGTAGTATAAACATCGATATTTATTATATACTTAGATGCACAGTTCACGCTCAGAAAATGGGACAGCAAGGAGTGCTTACGCACTCCTTTTGCATACAGTCGGACGCCGATAGAATTCTAATTGTCAAAATTCAAATTAAAAACGCTTGCTCATTTCGTTTAAAAATCTACATAATAATACGTGCATAAGATTAAAATTGTATTGATTTAATTAGAACTTGTGATCTTTTTCTTTGCTTTATTTAATTTTATGACGATATTTGCTAAGAACTGTGCATCTAGGATATATTAAATCGATAAGTATTATGCTTAGTATAATTCATTAAAATAGTGATCATTTTCATTACGTACGTAGCTTGCTTGATTTTTTAAGTCGACAAGAATTATGCGATGTTTTGCCGCCTGCCTGCCGTCAACCCCTTAAGCAGGAGCCAAATCTCGGGAAAATCATGTTTGTAAATATCACATAACGTGTGACGTGGTGACGTTTGCATTTACACCACCAATAGACTAATATAATTTTTGTAACGATGTAAAGCGAAACCGTTTCGATTAGAAAATACATATGCACATCTAACAGGTGTCTAATCGCGATTACACAGATTCCTCCCGCCGGCGTTATCGCTCGAGCTGACTGACCTGTATTTGAAGCTATTCAAGCCATTGAAAGTCAACAAGAAACACTTCCAGGAACTAACACGCGAGGCGCGGATAGTGCGCCTCGAGCCCGGCGAAGCGTACGCCCTCGAGGAAGTAACGCCCGCCGACGAGAGACTATCGATACTCATAAAAGGAAAGTAAGTACATTCTGTTTCACATCGCCGCGCCGACGACGCTGCTTTATTTTCAAATGCTGAATTGAATGTTTTATAACTCTCCTGTGTTAGCTTTGAGGAAATATAATGTGTTCGTCTATTGATATTCGCATGATAATAAATAAATAGAATAAATACACCCAACAGTCACACACCTAGTCCTGACCCCACACTAGGTATGAT
Source organism: Clanis bilineata (assembly GCA_036417725.1). Lineage (NCBI taxonomy): Eukaryota > Metazoa > Arthropoda > Insecta > Lepidoptera > Sphingidae > Clanis > Clanis bilineata. Next base: position 10,078,326 of record CM071158.1, read on the forward strand.
ATCATGGGTGTCAGAGACTATGAGAGACTTTCGGTCGCACAACACTCAGATTTGAAACAAATATCTGTGGGCCACACAAACATTTGTCTCAATACGGGAATCGAGCCCGCGGCCTCTCGCTTCACAGCCGGCTATTCGCCCACTGCGCCATGGACGCTGTCAAAATAATGATACAGGTGTAATACGAATTGGTCATTTACATACCTTCATGATTGAGAAGAAATCTCAGTTATGTAGGTTTCTTCACGATGTTTTCCTTCGCCGTTATAGCAAGAAATAATTGTAAATAATAGATACTTATACACAATTAAATAAGTCTGATGGGCGTGCTATCTAGACTGGTTTTAAACCTGCATCTCGGCAGTCTAGCTGAGCTACTTTCATGTAGGTAATAAATATCATACCATAATATAGCCAAAACCATCGCAAAAGTAAAGATATAATTTATGATTTCTTAAAAATCCCTACTAACAAACAATTTCAGCAAATAAATTGATAGATACATACTATATCGTAAAACGTATGTGGTTGTAACGAAATTATAATTACATTTAGTTTTGGGCTTGGCACAACTAAGCAATACGCTATTATACGTGATTACCCATGGCAATTCAATTCCCTTGTTACTTATAAGTAGAATAATGGTTTTAAACACGAAATACTGTTTGCAATCCATTAAAATAGTAAGTTTAATTTTAATTAAGTACTGGTCTTACTATGGAAGATGCTCAAGCCCGGACGAAGAGGAAGGGATTAAGTAGGAAGGCGAACCCTGTCATTATGCTGGGATAACGCCAGGCAGAAAGAAAGACAACAATTAATTTGACCGAAATCGCATATTGTTGTTTACGCCGGGATGTATCATCATCATCATCATCATCATCAGCCATAGGACGTCCACTGCTGGACATAGGCCTCCCCCAAAGATTTCCAGATCGACCTGTTGGAAGCGGAGTGCATCCAGCGACGATGTATATTAAATGTTTATTTTCATTTGATGCAGGATGCGAGTGAGTTGCGACGAAACACATCTCCATTACATACAACCGTATCAGTTTGTAGACTCACCAGAGTGGGAGGCGAATCGAGAACAGTCTGATGATGTTTTTCAGGTATGACTGCGTGAATTATTAGTGTAGCTGACTTATTATATGATTGCTAGATAAGTGGCCCATTCCCGCCCCCTCCCTCCCTTTCCCAATCCTTATTTCCCTCCTTTTAGATTGGCAACGCACCTATGATTCTTTTTGTGTCTTGTCTATGGGCGGTGGAGATCACTTACCATGAGTTGACCCGTTTGCCAGTCTCTGCTATAAAAAAAATATTGTGGATTATCAGAAAAAAATGTACCTAAGTTAGAAGTAAATTTTGAGTTCGTCAGTTCTCATTCTCTTTCAATGTTAGTGATGTTACTTCAATTTTCAAAACGTTGACAGAGCTATATTTTCCACGTAATGCTCTTATTCATTCAGTACACCGCACACGGTCTCCGTAGAGTTTAAAAATTTCGAATATTATAATTATGCGAGCATATCATTTTCTTAATGAAGGCGGTAAATACGCGAGTAATAAATTATATATAGGGAGCAGCGAGCGAACCTCTTTGGTGTTATTATTTTTATACGGAGCGCCGAGCGAGTGAAACTTTTCGCTTGAGAAGGGGCGCAACGCGACGTCGCGTCGCAAAGGCGGCAGGTGGTTCCGCTTTAATGTATTTTGCGTTTTTAACTGAACTCCCAGAACTAAGGCACATTTACTGGGGAGTATTTATCTCGAGACGAATAAGAAAGCGCGTGCAATAAAATTATGTGTGCTCGAAAGAATAATTTGTCAATATTAATTTATGAAAGTTTTTCTTCGACATTCATAGCATAACGTTTTCGACTTTTAAATAATTCTTCTGCTGTACGTAATGTACTTATTTAAGCGTATAATGTTTTTGATTTACGGAAACCCACCAATTATAAACATTGCTATCATTTATTTCATTTAAACAATAACCACCTACAGCATAGTTCATCAATATCGAGGAGTCATTACTGAATCGGTTGGGATTGGATTGAATACCGTGTTGCAAATAAATCTGATAATGATTACTTTATTAGCGCTTTAATAACTCATCGTGGCCTACTTTATGAATGTAACGCGGCAATAAAACAACTTTTTTTACCAAGTATATCGCCACATGACTTCAGCAGGTCGATTCTCTAAGGTTTCATTTGTGAAAACAACGTTGCAGCAACGATGTTTTCATTTTTGTATTTAGCAAGATACATAGCGCACGCACTAGCGCTATGTGTGATGACGGCGCTTCTGCGAACTAGCTCTCTCGAGCGAGACGTTTGACATAAATGTATGGAAAATGGTATTCTCTAAGGCCCGAACAACGTTGAACGCTCCGTCAATCTCAACGATGTGCGCTGCGGGAGCTCGTCGTCGATCGCAACGTTGTAGCGTTTCTTAAAGAATCGACCTGCAGATAATGTTGGTAATTACCAATAAATTCATGTCAGAGTTTTTCTATAAAAGAGAGAGCAAACGAGTAACTTGGTCACCTGCCCGCCTAGCATGCGCGTCACGAGATTTGTCTACGCTTTTTGTCCTGTTATAACAGTTTTCCCTATTTGTCTACGGACACATATGTCCTCGGTTATTATACAGTATTGTAGAGAACATGTAGACAACATATCTCCAGTCGCTTATCTAGATATATCGTGACATGCATGCTAGCCGGGCAGATGTTAACTGTTGATAAATGATGGTGGTGAGATGTGAGTTGGCTGGTGATGTGCAGGTGACGGTGGTGGCCGAGGAGGTGTGCACGTGCGTGTGCTGGCCGCGCATGCGCCTGGAGCGGGTGCTGCGACACCGCCCCGCGCTCAAGGTCGTGCTCGATTGTCTTATAGGTCAGTCTTGCTTGTTACCATTATTAACGTTCCGCTTGAATTTACTTAACCTTTGCGACACTCTTCAAAATACACTGCCACATTTCCATAGATTAAAATGCGACAAGCGCGGCGTGGCATGGCAGCGCGGCATGCAGATTTCTCAATAAAAACAATAATTTATGACCACAGCCTGAATAATATAGGGCCTTACTTATTAAAACATTTTAGCTGAGCAAATAGTTAGAATAGTTTGTCACATTTTTCCTTATATCCACATTGTTTGAAAATTGAAAATAAAAGGGACAGACTATTCTTCACCGTTTGCTCAGATTAACTGTTTTTATGAGTAGGGCCCTTATTATCACCTGCGGTTAGTCCGAGACTTGTTATGGTCATTATTGTTTAGCACTCGCTATTAACTAAAGATATATAGGTAGTATTTACCTACATCGATAGCGTACATTGGGAACAATAATTTATGAATTCCTGAAATAACACTGAACCGCATTGATAACAATTGAACGTATTTCTCGCCAAGTATTCTAATTGTAAAACACTATAGTTATATGTATATAATTTATCGTTTGTATAAAGCAATGATATATAAATATATAGTAATTTTAAATAAAAATCTACATATTATTAAAAACATACACATAAACAATATTTGAAAATTCTTTAACTTCCGAATATAAATTTTAGTTGATGTCTGATTGAAGAAGTAAACGTTGACCCAGTATCTACGGCGACTCTTCAATCTAATTTCGAGCAAGTACAAGTTAAACCATAGCGTTTTGATTGGAACACGCGATTAGTAATTGGTCTATTCATATTCCGTGGTACGAGAATGAAGCTAAAAATAGAATTTAACTTTAAATAAAATAAACAATTCCTGTAATAGTATCACTATATTTACAAGCAAATAACATAATATATATTGAATCAAAATATTGTTCCGGAACAATATTATGAGGTTACATTTTAAAATCTGGTTTATTAGTGTTGTATTTGATATTGAAGTCGCAATTTATAATAATGTTTACACTTTATTGTCTTGTCATTTGGGTTTAGGACTAAGAAGTATGACAGGTCACAGGACCATTGAAAAGAATGGGGTGATTATTATATATACGTATACTTGGAGTGGTAACTAAGAAAGTATATTATGGACTAGCGGATTTTGGATAGATGTATAATCTATGAACATCTGTTACTCGTACAAATTACTTACGTTACTTACATATGTACATGCCTCTTAATTTGACTGGTCAAGCTAAGCCATATCTCAAATTTGTAACGACTTACTGCCCTACTGGCTAGGACCTGCTGTATATAGGTGCTAAATAACAACTATCAGCCGAAAGCGATTAGAATACAATAGTTATAAACATTGTAGGTATTATTTATTAGAATTCACTCAACACAACACTTAGACTGACCCGAAAAATCGTGGAAAGTGCATCACACAAATATAGTATCTACGGATTGTTATACAAAGTAAATGTAATAATTTGTTTAAAATCCAGGTAAAGACATAACTCACAAGTTGTACTCGGTGAGCGAGGGCCTGGGCGCGGCGGCGGCGGGCGAGCGCGACGCGGCGGGCGCGCACCTCACGCGCTCCGCCAGCGTGGACGCCGTGCACGAGGGCGCGCGCGGCCGCCTGCGCAGCCTCGCCTGGCGCGCGCGCTCCTCCGCACCCAAAGGTACACAGCACCATTCATTCTGCACAGTGCATTTCAAGAACCAGTCCGGGGACATATTTCCCTCTTTATATTCTTTGTCTTGTTAATCGAGTCTTTAGACTTTATCAGTGATTTCTTCATCTCGTCAGGTTGTCTCTCTTTGGGTTTACTTCCGGTACTTTTATTCAATGTTCTTCACCAAGATATTGTTTGTGGGTATCTTTTAGAGTGTAGAAATAGGCATACTCCGAAAATTCAAGCTCCTGTCAACTCACGTTTCTTTTTTGAGGCATTTCCAATCCCTTACGATTACGAATGTGACAATATTTCGTATGGAACCTTTGGTCTTTGTTTTTAGGGTTCCGAAGCCAAATGGCAAAAAAGGAACCCTTATAGTTTTACTATTTCCGTCAGTCCGTCTGTATCACTGCAGCTCATCTCAGATAGTGGCAATGCTAGACCAAAATTGAAAATTTGGACTTCAGCTTTGCATGGCCCCTTGATATTTCCTACAAAATAAATTGGCAGTTTTTACCCTATGAAGCCTCCTTTAAATCCAAGGCGAGTGCGAGGCCCTCTTAGGCGCGAGGCCGTCGGCGGTCGTCGATGTCGCCACTGATCTCATTGACCATTAATAGTTTGGAAAGCGTGAGAAAATGTTTTCCAGTATGTAATTTCTCCGCTATAATGACGAGATTTCTTCATAATTCTGTGAAATTACATTACATGTGATTTGTCAACGGTATTCAGACTTGTGTATTTTACATAGTGAGTAGGTACTAGCCTCGAGCCTCGTTATATTTTCCAGCGACATCATATTGGCAGCCTGTAGTGGCGCGTCAGTTTCTTCGTCAGTCGCCGTTCAGCCGCTTGCAGCAGCCGGCGCGGTTGGTGGCGCAGGCGTCGTCGACGAGCCTGCAGACGGGGCGCGGGGCGGGGTGCGGGGCGGGGAGCGGGGCGGGGCGGCGCAGCCCGCCGCGGCGCGCGGCCTCGTTCCGGCGCGGGCGCGAGGTGAAGTTCGCGGAGGTGACGCCGGAGCCGTGCGTGTGACGCGGGCCGCGGCTCCAGCCGGAGCTGGTGCCGCTGGTAGCGTCGCGACCCTTCTCGCCCACCTCCTCCTCACCGCCGTTGCAAAGCCCATGACCGGAACACGAGCGAACGGCAGCGCCCCGCATGACTGACTTTTGAACTCTTGTTTTGCGGATCGCCCATGCACCGCACGACGACGAACCGAATTACAATTCTAGAGTACTTACGAACTAAGTACTCAGAAGTGTCGGTTGATCGTTTTTATTATGTATTGATTTACAAAAGAGCTTCCTGTTATTGAATGTTTAATATTTATTTTAGTATCTACGCGTTAAATGCTTCCTCGTTCGCTCGAATTTAGGTGATTGTGCGATACTTAGAACATACTGCGAAGACTAGTGGCCGTGTGACTCAAGTGGTTAAAACTTATTTATAAAGCAGTGTCGGTGGCGGTAATTATAATTGTAATAAATGTGTGAGAAAATAGCCTAATGTTGTTGTGTGTATTGCATACAGTGTGACCGGTGTATTTATAAGATTAACGCTCAAATAATGAACACTACAAAATAGTGCACTTTTTTTATAAAATCGAAACAAATAAAATGAGCGATGATAGTTCCGAACACTAAACAACGTTAGAATAATGGAATTGTGAGTTATACATAATTTTTTAGCGATTGATATAATTCAAATGTGGTATTCTAAAAATATTTAATGTTAAAACAATTAATTGTTTATTAGTATTAAAATGTGTTAAATTCGTGATAAAATATTGATGTTAAAACGCGGATTTATACTGAGAATTGTTTAGTAAAATGTATGTGTTACATAAATAGGTATTCAAAGTTCCATATTATACATTATAATGATTCATACTTTCATACATTCTATTCCTCATATTTAATACACGATTTAATTCGTTAATTTTAATTTTTATTATTGTTAGTTTGGATTCTTGCCATGACATTAAAACATTAAAGCATTAGCACCATAACTAGGGCCTGGCAACATTGACATATGAGGTGTGCACACTTATAAACTGATGCAAACAAACCCCAATTAATTTTTCTTTTTATGTGTTGTGTTTTAAAACTTTTCTATTTACAAAGAGCTCTATATTGTAATCTTTGTAATTCTTGCCTTGGGCATTAATAGACATTAATGATTGTAGCTAGACATTAATGTTAACAGGCCTAGACAAAACTGGCTACAGCATGTATTTATCTTGTCTAAAAACATTTCAATTTGTTTCAATTACATTAAAACACAATTCCGTATCCCACGCAATTTTAACGCAACATAACGCACTTATCTACGTCATGGACAATAAAAGAGAGAATCTTTCATCATGAATAGGTAATTATTGATCAGAATGTAAAATTCTCCAGTCACAGGATCTCCGTATTTTGGGCTACCTAAATCCATTGACTTCATCAGTATAAAACAGACAAAATAATATCAGTGACACACACTAGGTATTTATTATCAATTAAAAACTTTGGCATGACAAAAACTGGCGATATTTAGCTACGTATTTTACTTTTGCCTTTACTTAATTATAAATTTTCGCAAACTAGCTGAGCGTCAATATACGAAGAACTGTAATTGGTAATTGACTTACTTAATCTTCCTAGTTATTAATTAGTACATGACTTCTGAGACGCTATGATAATCATTGATAGACTACTCAAAGAATAAGCTTAGAAATATATTTTTATAACCTTACAACGAATCAGATATGTTGTTGATTGGATATAATAATATCACAATAATTCTCGTTTCTTCTTCCATTAGGTATACAAAATTTAAGTGCAATACACACTAAAGCCGCCGACCCACTGGCTTATGTCATGTCGGCAACTTTTATGGGCGGGCTTATTGGCGGATTCAGTGCTTGCAAGTCGGAAAACTTATAGTCGCCGGGTTGTGTCGGCGGGCTATGTTGACAGGTCGGCGGCTTTGGTGTACTGTGCTTAAGATTTCTCTCTTAAAATTTTAAACTTATTTATTTGTTTATTATATTCATTTTAGTCTTCTTCATTTATAAATACAGGAGGTATAGTTAATATAATTCAAACTGCGGGATTTACCCGATAGAATAACTTTGAGAAAAAGTATTATCATTTTCAATGCATTGCAGGTCATGTTACCCACCTTCTTTTGTATTTACTTTTGAGTAAATTACATACATACCGTGCATATTGCTTATTATTAATATAACATGCACATGTATGTGAACATGCACATTTAAAATATTCAATATCATTTCTAGAATGGTTGAAGCTGGGCTTTTAGTACAATTTCATAGTTAGAAAGCACTGTATCATGTCGAAATCATTTTATAATCATTATCTGCATTATCTTAGTAAGTGTATTATGAATAAACACCGATATAAAAGTAGAAACGTATCACGGTGAATGTCTTACAATTTGGTTACCTGTCAAAAGTATTTTGGTATTCGCTTACCTGGTCTTTGTCTTGTACGCCAACGTACAAAGTATGTCGTAAAATTATTGATGCCGAATAATCTTTATTTTAACATCTTTGAACAAAGGTGGCTTCATTCTAAGACCCGTATTACAGATATGATCTAGTTTTAAAACACATTTTGTATTTAAAATCTAGATCCATGAGTGACCATGACTGAGTATCGTTATGTAATACCGGGCCTAAAGCCTAAGGCTGAGATCTTTACAGCGAATTTCGACTAAGTCTGTGTCAAAGACACGAACTCGGTGAGGAATTAGATTTTTTTAATTGAACTTCGCCTTAGTCCGAGCCATTTTTACAAGAAAAGCAGACTGGCAGACAGACTAAGCAAAGATTTTCTTGTAAAAAATTACTCGGATTAAACCAAAGTTCGATTTCAAAATTCCAAATCCTTACCGTGTTCGTTTCTTTAACTTAGACTTAGTCTAAGTTCACTCTATAGATCTCAGCCTAAATGCGGTTGACACGATGCAATGATAATACTATGATACGTTTCAACTTTAATAGGTATTAACATATTCATCACATCGATGTTTAGTTGATGTTGCTTCATTACTATACGTATACTGTGTCATAGGCTGTAGTTAGTGTTCGCTCTTACTGTACCAATAATAATCGGCAAGCTGATATCATGAACATGTATGTAACCATCAGAAACTGTATGTCTAGGACACAAACATACAAAAAAATATGTAAAATTACGTATTGTATATTTCTGAATTAGACAACACATTTAGATATACCACCTATCCAGGATAACAACCTTACATGTTTGGAACTAAAACAGTTATTTATCTAAAAAGAAAGATCATAGATCCAGGTAATTTGGTAAAATATACTGAAAAAATTAATGGAAAATTCCTCAATGCATAGCAAAAACACTTCGCGACTCGAATTTAGAATTCGTTTTTATAATAATATACTATTTTATTTGAGTACTTATTTTACATTTCTCTCCTCACGTACATTAAAAGTTTCTCACAAATACATATCGTTCTTCATCTCGTGTCGTTAGTTCTTTAACTTCTTTAATGACGTAGTGAATATGTCCTCAACGGGAGACATTTAATTATACACAGAAGATGTATGTGTTATTCGTTATGTATTCGAGCAGTATCATAATTGTTGTTTTAATTCCATCAATCATTACATTTGAACAATTGTACTTAAATTTAATAAACGCAGAGCAATTACAAAATGTGGTGCGTGCTCTGAGTTGTTTAATTTTAAAGCTCAGTGTTTTTGCACTTCTACATAATGTTGGCCTTGCTATTATGGTGTAATAAAGTAACATTGTAAAAGGCTAGTGAAATTTTGATAACTAAATAACAACTAGACTTGAAAATTGTAATTTGATAAGGTTTGAAACAATACAATATTTATTAATATTACATAATGTAATTTTTATGTTTAGGAGCTTTTCGTACCAGTTTCAAATTCTTTTGAATCTTTTGGTCCGTATTGCTGCGCTCAGTTTAAATGAAGACGATGTGCGTACATCCTGACCGAGCGATTTTAAATGGAATTGATATATTTGCATATTGGCATATTTCGATATATTATATTTCTGAAATCCACCCTGAAAATAAATGTTAAGGGCTATCAATGGCACTAACGACAATTTAATACATTAACACATTTTCACAATAGGTCAATATGTATAAAAAATATATATGTTTTTCTGGTCTTCATGGTTGGTTGGTCTTCTGGTTTTCATGGTTCTTCCATGGTTTCTCATTGATATCTAATTGTTTTCCATGCTGCGTTGTGAACTAAAATAATACTTGTACTTCCACTTAATCTTTTTCGTAAGACATCTTTTTTAATAGATTGTTTGTTTCTACAAGCAAAGTCGTGTTGAGTAGTTATTTTTTGTTACCGTATATAACATGCACATAACTACAGAAATGTGAGAAACTTCAATATAGAGGTATATCAAAGTCTTAAATTGAAAATATATTTACTGAAATCAATATCCTCGGTGGCGTAGTGGTATTGCGTTCGCGGTGTGATTACCGCCCTGAGGTCTCGGGTTCAATCCCTGAGTCAGGCAGTGATATAGAATTTTTCAGAATCAGCCCGGAATCTGGAATTTGTGCCTGATATGGCCCGCCCCCTATCACATCTGGAAAGGAACTAAGCTCGGCGAAATGTGGGTGTTCTAGTTCGCTAGTGCGCCTCTGCCTACTCTTTCGGGATACAAGCGTGAGCTTATGTTTTTTTTATCAACACAATATATGTTTGTTCTAATAAATATTACCTAATTGAGTTGTAAAGTTTATTATGTAAAATAATACGTATTTAATTTTAAGTTTTATTATTATTAATAATAATAATATTAGCACTGTAATATTACTGTCCCACTGCTGGACACGGGCCTCCTCTACTAATGAGAAGGGTTACAACTTAAACTACCACGCTGGCCTAATGCTGGTTGGTAAACTTCACATACCTTCGAAATTCTTGTGAAGAAATTATCGGGTATGTAGGTTTCCTCACGATGTTTTCGTTCACCGTTATAGCAAGCGATAATTCACAAAAAAAAACACACATAACAAAGAAAAGTCAGAGGTGTATGCTCCTTTTTGGGGTTGTTCTTGAACCTCCGACACTTGTCTCGGCAGTCCGTACCGTAATTTTTTGCTTAAGCACTTATTTAATTTTGTAATTTAGAGTGAACAGAAAGTAGTATTGTGTATTATAGTGTAAGGTCGAAACTCAGAAAGATGATGTAAAGAACATAACAAGGTTAGACAACGCGTTTATATGTACTCCGCATACAAAAGGATTTTTCAATTGAAATTATGTTTTTATAACAGCTATTGTCGTTTTTTAAGATGTGTAAGTATTTAAATGCAACAACATAAAAAATATTAAGATAATGTTTAATTTATAAAGAATTTAGATACATATTCCAGTTATAAACGATGTGATAAATATCGATTTATTATTATCAGGGGGCGTCCATTAATTACGTGACTTGTTCAGGATGATAATCTTAGGGTTGAGAGGGTCACGGCGAACACCAGGTAATTTTATACGTAAGATCAGTAAAATTGTGCTGAAATTGCATTTTTTTTATAAATCCCGCGTATTTACATTAGAAAAAAGCATTTTTTAAAATCTCACGTGAGATTGGGTGGTGGGGGAGGGTTTGGCCAAATCTTACATCTCAACATGGGGAGAGGGGGTAGGAAAATCGCCAAAAACGCCTCACGTAATTAATAGACGCCACCTTGGAATTTCATTTTTGTACCATAGCGAAGTATGCAATCGCTTTTTTTGTCATTTGCGTTCAAATAACAAGTTACTCTAATTTGGATTGTATCTCTAGTAAGATGTTTGATTCAGCCGATGCACTCAGCACTCCTGTGAAGTGCGACCTCCAGTAACATGATGAAGGCATGTCAGGTGGCATTTGGCAGAGCGCCTCTGTGATACACGCTAGGATATATACCTCTAGAATAGAAGTCGTCGATTCGTTTAACTATAGTATTTATTACTGTATATAAGTACTCGCAATCGGATGTTATTCATGTTATGAGTTGCTTCCAGCGTCTTGTCAAGCATACAATTACGGTTATTTATTATAGGTATTATTGTATTGATTCACTTTATTAACATGTTTATTATGACTTTAATAAAACAATTGCTTAATGTCGACTTTTTTTCATATAAAAACTAGTGCTTAGCATATCATCATACTTACACATAGTGATTTCACGTAGGATAGGATAGGATTTCTTGTATTTTGTAATGACGCCCATGGAAGTACCTATAATTTTATTAGTGGTAAACAATAATAAGAACTAGGTAGGTACCGGTTATGTTTTGAATAATGCATCGCCTCCATACAAATCGCAATGTCAATCTTGCAAAACAGACGTAAATAGCAAGAATCGCATATTTATTGAAACGTAAGTAAGTGAATGTTTTTAATCCAAGACCCAACGCAACACTTGAATAAAATTATATAATTTGGTTTAATATATTAATCAAAACGCGACCCATTGATAATGAGGCGATAACACTCAGTTGTGCTCGGGCTCGAGGCAAGCCAGTCGCGAGTAGCGACATGCGGCCCCACACTTATAGCATTTAATAAAAACTTGTTTAAAAATAGGCAAATATGTCGTTTCTTGCCAGACGGTTTATCAATGTGAACAACTTGAACAGAAGTCGCAAACCATGGACATTTTTACAAAGCGTAAGTACCTGTTCGTTCTAATATTATGATTAGGCACTACTAATATTCTGTTCGACGTGACTGAGTTATAAAATATAAAGAGTAAATTATGTTATAGAATGATTGTACATCTTGATTTGAATATTTGTCTAATAATCTTTTCATTTAATCTCTGGTCATTGGGTCAAGGAATACCGACAATAATACATTCCAGAATACTTAAAACCTACAATTACAGACCACAGCGTGGTGACTGGTGATCCGTGACCTTCTAGAGTTCTTTTTTTATTTCGCTTGGTATTTATAAAGGACGCTTAGTTTTAGCCAGTACCATTGATGAACTCATGTTAATATTATTTCTATTCACGTTATGTACTGTACAGTTTGGAATTATGCTTTTATGACTACTTTAAGATATGTATGTATTATGTACCTTGTGGCGCGTCTCCTAAACCGGTTTTTCTCGTAACAAAACCCAAAAACACTTAGACAAAAAAATGATTTTTCGCTGTCTCCTACTTATTTCCATGGACCATAGATAAAAATGTGTAACAAAACCGCGTTTTGCATAGGTGGTTTATGGAATGTTTTAGAGTAGAAGACGCGTCTTAACACATACATTTTCTGCAATGTTTCTTTTAAAATTGTACCTACACAGCAATGTTACAAAGTAAGCAACTAAAAAAGTAAACATAAAAAAATAATATAAATGCAAATTATATAATTCTTTTAGGAATAGATTAGAAAGCTGTAAATAGGAAAAAGATATTACAGAATATCTATCGATCCCGATATCATTTTAGAATGAGCATATCATTTAGTACCTATGTTATTTTAAATGTCGAATTTATGTCGATTTGCGTTAGAACAAGTTTGACAATATTAGTAACTATTTTATTTTATGTTTGACCTTTTTATAAAATGATTAATAAATAAAGCATACCTACCTAGTTTAATCAAGGTTTTTAGAAGATTTAAACAACACAGAAGGTATATAGTGAAATCCTGGTATAGGTATATTTGCATTCTCACAATATAAACATAAACATAAGCTCACGGCTTTATTCCCGAAGGGGTAGGCAGAGGCGCACTAGCCAACTAGTACACCCACATTTCGCCGAGCTTAGTTAATACAATATATAAACCATTAACGAATAAGCTAAAGAAATCTCATGACCTTATTAATTTATATTTATCTTTGTCATTGTAAAGTCGTAAAAAATCTGTATTAATATTGATTTTGAGTTTTCGTCACAACGTTCAGATAAGACGATTAAATTATGACTTTTAAGTCTTATCAACATATTAACGAATGAATAAAAGATAATACTCGCATGCATGTGGTTGCTGTGGTAGAATACTAATAAGCAATCATACAAAGCAAATATTTTTTACTTCAAATCTTTGTACAAACAGATGGTTGGGGAAATATTTGATAACGCACGTAATATTATTGAAATAGTACTATAAGTAATAGCTATAAAAGAAATGAAATAACTCAGAAAACTTAGTGACTTGTACTAAAACCATACCTACCTAATATTTATTGAAGTAAGTGCGTACCTAGAGCCCTTATACTTTTTAAGTAGATTTACCGCCGAATGTTCATACACTTAAGGTGGCCTTATGTCTTTTAAGGCCGCCTTATCTGTCAAAATTGTATGGCGAAAATCAATATAAGAAGCCGTTAAAGTTGAGCAGCATTTGACCATTCGGGCGTTACTCGTATAACCGTCTAACTTTACAAAATATTATAGGTGTAACTTTGATTATTAGTAAAGAATGTCTTTTCTATCTTTACAAAATGCATTTGGTCTGAGTTCTCATTAGTAATGCATACTTACGTAGTTACTATAAGGTAATGTGTGGTAATATGTCGGACTACTTATTGGGTTCAGAAGAAACCATTATATAACAATATATAAAATATCTATAGATAGGTAAATTCATGTTTACCTATGCTAAATCGAAGTATTTATTATATATGTATATCGTACCCTCATGTGACTGCAATGCAATAAATCATTCTATTCCACTAGTGTATAAATAAATATGCCAATGTCACGTCTCATTTACCCCTTAAGATTATAAAAAAAAATCACCTGCAACATGACATAACTTATTGATTTTTATTCCAGGAGAGACACCGGTCACATAAGATTACAAATTACCTTTTTAAGAATTATTTTATAGAAAATCGTTTTAAATGGAATAGTTTTCACACAAGTCAAACTGCTAACAAAATCGTTGCCTTCAAACTTTCTGATATTGGCGAAGGCATCCGCGAAGTAGTCGTCAAAGAATGGTGAGGTATAACTACAACAACCAGCGGGTTTAGACAAGTGGCTTATGCGCTAGTTGAATAGAATAAATGTATGGGAATGACATAAGAGTACGCCGCATATAGTGTATGCCACTTGTCTAAACCCGCAGTACGCTTAGATTAATGTATGACACCTATAGATACTTAAGGGCAACTTGTACCACTATTACTAGCCTACAGTTAGTCCTAACCTCAAGTTAAATTGAAATACATGAAAGACATATAATTCATTACATAAACAAATCACTGGAAATCAAATATTTTAAGGAATTAAATTACATAATTTCAGGTTCGTAAAGGTCGGGGACAACGTTCAACAATTTGACAATATTTGCGAAGTTCAAAGTGATAAAGCGGCTGTGACTATCACTAGCAGATACGATGGTGTCATCGCTAAACTCTACCACCAAGTTGATCAGATAGCCCTTGTAGGTCAGCCACTCGTTGACATAGATGTGCAAGGCACTGAAGATGAAGGTAAATGCTTTTGCAATTTTTTTAGTACAGCTGATCTCGTTAAAACTAGTTTTATTTAACAAATCATAAGTTTTGCTTTTATCGTGTTTTCCAGAAACATCATCAGAATCAGAAACTGAATCAACAATATCAAAACCAACACCAACTGCGGACCACAGCCAAAGAGTTAAAGTGCTTACAACTCCAGCAGTGAGGAGAATTGCTGCTCAATTCCAGGTATGTTGGAAAATGTCGTTAAATACAACTTATCAATAGAGAATTGGAATAAAGTGCAAAAATGAATTGACATACTACTTATGGTACTGAAATACAATAGGGAACTTGCATGTAATTTTCTTTTTAGTTCATTGTTTAGAACTAGGTCTGGAATAAACACACCAGAAAGAAAAATATTTAAATATCCACAAATCATTTAATTATCGCAAGCCAAAATATGACTTTCAAAACCCCGCGCCAAAAAATGACGTGACGTCACTGCTTAAAAATTGCTTTTTGTTGACATCTCAGTTGACACTGACGGCTACAATGACATTTGAACATTGCCAATAATGACGTTTGAACCGCTATAATTGCCTATCGTTTAAAATATCCCCATACCGAACAAAAAATCCCCACAAGCTATTTAATTAAATAACGAATTAAAAATAAGTTGCACTCTTGAATCTTGAGCGGAGCGATGGGAAAGTTACACGAAGATAAGAATTTGGAAAGAGGAGGACATTCGAAATCTCTGTCATCAATCACCATACTAAACTTAACAACTGTTTTCCGCAAAATTGGGAAAAATACCCCAACCTGGAAACACTGCCTAATGCAACGACGTCACTTGGGTTTTGCAATAACGTTCCATTATACGTAATTTCTAATTAAGATATTTTGTAAAATATCAAGTATTTTATCCTACAAATTTCAACATAGCACATTTCAAGGTTTTGTTTACTGATTTATCAACACTATTGCTCGTTATAATTTTCGTGCAAGTTCCCCATTGTAACAATCATACTAATATCGTAAAAGCAACTGTCAGTGAGTGTATTTGTACATACAAATGTCACCCTTTCACGCAAAAACTACTGGATGGATTTTGATGCAACTAGATTATACATCTAAATTACAAAAATTACATACCCAGTAATTAATAAATGATAAATACCAACCAAGCAAATTTAAGTCAACATTTATAAATATGAAGCGTCTATTTTTTTTAAGGTAGACTTAAGTTCTGTCAAAGCAACTGGCAGAAATGGAAGAATACTTAAAGAGGACATGTTAGCGCATTTGAATATAAGCGCGGATAAATCAAACGAAGTTCCACACCTAACAACCGCAAAGGGAGTAGAACTGCCAATAATAAAAGCACAAGCTAGAGTTGAAGTCGCCCTAGAAGACCGAATTGAACCAGTTACCGGTTTTACTAAAGCAATGGTAAAATCGATGTCTGAAGCAATGGTAAGTGTGGTACCAATAAGAAATAAAAAAAATTTGAACCATCATATTTTTAAAATGAAATAAATATTTTTCACAGAAAATACCCCACTTTGTGTTCAGTGACGAATATAATGTTACAAAGCTAGTTGAAGCACGAGATAATTTGAAGAATTTGGCAATAGAGCGTGGTATTAAATTAACGTACATGCCGTTGATTATCAAAGCAGCATCATTGAGCTTAAGTCATCTGCCGATTCTGAATAGTAGCCTCGATAGCAGTTGTGAAAATATTATCTACAAAGCAAGTCATAACATTGGAGTTGCCATGGATACACCACAAGGTCTAGTCGTACCTGTTATCAAGGTAATTATTTAAGATATTGTAATAATTAAAAATGAAATCGTACGCTCAGACATGTTTCCTTATGTTACAGAATGTTCAAAGTAAAACAATACTAGAAATAGCACAAGAATTGAACGAACTTCAAGAAAAAGGTTCAAAGGGGCAACTTGGACTTAACGATTTGACTGGCGGAACATTTACATTATCTAATATAGGAATCGTACGTACACTATTGTTTATTACACCCGTATATATGTATAAGTTATATGTTGTTGTTGTTGTACCCGCCTATGTTCAGCAGTGGACGTCCTATGGCTGATGATGATGATGATGATTATGACATAAACCCATTCACGTATATTATATATCGCTCAATAAGACTAGAGCCGTATTTTGATAAAGCAGAAACCGCCAAGCGAGCACCTAGGTCACCTAATAGTAAATGATCCCCACCGCTAGACAACCAAGACACAAAAAGAATCGTGGATGCAATGGGGAGTAGGGATTGGGAAAGGGAGGGGGGGTCGGTCCACCGGAAATCTTACTCACCGAACGCCACGCACAGCGAGGTGCTACTTTACCCCAGTTTTCTGTGAGATAGTAGTAACAAAGCGGTCGAGCAGGCTCATTTGTACTTTAGACGTCTACTGTCTATAGCCTGCCTCTACCGTTCAATACAATATTAAAAATATTCAATATTAATGGCATACATCATATTATGTACAAATTCAATATTGCCTTAATATGAGATTGTCAAAATATTATAATATTATGATAATTGATAACTATTATGAGTATTTAAGTTCTTACAAAATTCTTACTTTTCATAGTGGAATATTTTTCACATTTTAATTACCATCATTTTTTCATAATAATAATCGTTTATTTTTCAGGTTGGAGGGACGTACACGAAACCTGTGATATTACCACCTCAAGTATCTATAGGAGCTTTAGGAAGAATACAGGTAGGCTTTCAAAAGTCAAAACTTCAAATTGATCTCAGATTTTTAGTCCCCAAAACGTCTATTTTCTAATCTGCCTGTATTCCATTCCGTAGTAAGCTCGGCACAACACACTCTTTCGAACGTATTGCAGAAAAGGTTCAGACCAGTCAAAGCATCGATATAATAATATACCTAGATGCACAGTTCCATACAAATATCACTGTAAACAGTGTCCTCGACAGACAAAACAAATAAACATCACAAATTTAATTAAATTAACACAAATATGACCTTATAGACGCGGAATAAAGTAGCTTTTTAAATTGAATGTTCAAACGTTCCTATATTCGAAATTTTTGAATTTCTAATCGTTTTTGAATTTGACAATAATTTGACATTATTAAAAGAAACATTCTAGTCACTTGGACAAAGATTGAATGGAGTCGAATAGTTCTTGTATTTATCTGTGAGAAATTTTGACCACGTGGCGTACAATGTAGATGAGAATGGCGATATCTCTATAATAATTTTACTTACATTAAGAGATAGATAGAGTATAAATGTTTAGAAGATAACAAAGCTTATGATTTATGAATATGAAATGAGCACTGTTTTGCCTTAGCGTGATTCATAAATAAATAAATAACACCCAACAGTCACATACATAGTCCTGGCCCCACACTAAGATCGTCCTTTGCTCTTTAGATTCTTAATAATTTCTTTTAGACTATCATTTCGTTTTCTTAATCTTTTGTTCTGCCTTTTTAAGTTTCGCACTAAATTAGATTTAAGTTTAAATTTTTGGTTGCGTTCTTTCAAATTATCTTTCAAAAATAACGTCTTAGGTGTGTTAAAGATTGATGAAAATTCTGATGGTATTGGTGATCCTTCATTATTTATTGGTTCAATTGCTGGTTCCTGGAAATGAATATGTTTCCAATAAATGATGACGCCACAATTACTGTTGTAGTAATTATGCCTAACGACCGGTTCGAATAAATGATCTCAATCCGAGAATCCAAGATAAAAATGAAAAATTAAAAAATTAAAAATCGCGAGAATGAACCATTAAAATTATTATTTGACAGCGGAATTTTCAACTTTGTTCATGTTGGCAATTTTTTATGATCTTCACACTTTGATTGAAAACATTTATTAGAATTAGCCGCAAATTATTAAATAGTCATTTTACATGGCAGTATGTACCTAGTATATGCTTGCTATTGATGAATTCTATATCAAATATTTTTCAACTATTACACTTGTACTGCACCCTGCCTCATTTAAACTTGTAGTTACGACAATCTAAAATAAAGTCAATAAATGTGGCAATATTTATTTATTTATTTATTTATAGGTACACCAACAGCATACATATTGTTAAACTAAATAGTAAACATTAGTTAAGGACAATGTAGCTGATGACAATTTACCACCTTTATTTTTGGTACAGCATTCTTTTTAATTTTCCTAATCCCTTTTTCTGGTTAATATTCATCGAAATCGGCAAAATGGTCTGAACAAACCACACTTGAGTAATTGGGTTTAAAATTTTCTTCTCTCCTTTCTTCGGAAATAATTTTACGCCATTTATCTCTTACTATTTCATTTCATGGAAATCTGTAATTAATAAATAAAATTAATAAAAAAAATCATAAATTCAAAATAAATATAATATATTTCCAAAAAAAAAACGACTCCATATATTTCATTGTTCCAAATCATGATTTCAAAAGGGACAAAATATTTGATTAACTGAATTCGTTAAATTAATTATTTATACACGTTTAATACTTAATTTAACATGATTAAGGTTTTAAGAATCAAGTAAGGGAATTATACTTACTTAAAATATGAAATCCCATGTGTTTTGCGCTTTGTAAGAGTGTTATTTTTGCACTCTTTCACAGAGCATTTAGGCATCTTCACAGACGAACGGTCGGCGCCCGACTGACAGCCAACAAGTGCTTACTTACATTTTAAGCACTCGTTGGCTGTCCCACTTTCTGAGCGTCAACTGTGCATCTAGGTATATTATATCGATGAGTCAAAGGTTCAAAAATTTCTCAGCACATCATTTTCAAACTATTTAAAAACTTACTTCAGAAATGAAATTGGAATTTGTGCCCGAAATAGCGATAGTCTCCCCTGGCTCCCTTTATCACACCTGGGACGGAATTAAGCTGGGCGATATATTTTAATTCGCTACAGCGCCTCTGCCTACCCCTTCGGGGATTTTTTTCTTTATTTAATTTAGAGGGTTTGATTCCCTTTGGAGATACCGGCATGAGCTTATGTTATGTTCAGATATCAACACTGAAACCGAATCAGTAACTTATTAACCGTATTAGTAAATAAATTGGTTATGAGCAACAGAGGCCATTTCGAAGTCTGTGCCAATGACACTGTCAGTCCCGGAGCTTATGCAGTATGCCAGTATACTGGTCAAGTCGCATCACTCCAAATATCTCTAGTATAACTTTCTTATCACCTCAACTTATCTCTGTTCGACACACTTTTTCAAGCATTTTGCGGAAAGGATTCAGCTTAGTTTTTACGACTGGCTATCTGTCGTCAGCCCATACTGAGGGCGAAAAATCTCTACTACTTCACAACTACTACTACAATCACTAAATTAAATAACTTTTCGTTTTTGAAGCCGATTTACATGATAAATAAATTCAAACTCTTTAGAACGATTGCTAAAATGGAATACTCGGCATGTTTCAGGTTCTTCCCAGATTTGATTCCGAAGGCAACGTGGTGAAGGCTCATATTCTCAACGTCAGCTGGTCCGCCGATCACCGAGTTGTGGACGGCGTCACCATGGCACGTTATTCCAATTACATGAAACAATATCTAGAAAATCCTTATACATTACTTCTAGACTTATGAGTTGGATAAGTGATATTTTATTAAATAAAAGATTTCTCATGAATATTCATATTTTTATTTATAATGCATTAACAAAACCCTAAAAACCACAGAATTGTGTGGGACTCTCTAATTATATTATTGTATAGGAACTGTTATCGTCTTAAAACTTCAATACGAGTTACTTTAAAATATGCGATAGTCCATTCAGGAATGCAATGAGGAGTATACTCTCGATGGAACCTAGCAAATATTTCAGTGAATATCAACGCTTCAATATTATTTATTGGTGCCCACTTTAGTGCTAGGAAAGCCATATCTACGTCACAGAATTTTTTATCTGTAAGAGAAACAATAACTAGTATGATAAAACATATTGAGTCAAAATTAAAGGCATGTAAACAATTATAAATGTTATCGTTTTATATGAAAGAAATCACCGCTAAGTTTATCACAAGTGAATTACAGGATCACGGCCTATCTGTATATCGTATCTATCAGTAAATTATCAGCGTATTTATCTTTTATAAAACTAGCTAAATAATTTGAACCGACCTGCAATCCGAATAAAGTATATTTTTCTTGGTGATGAAATCTGAATATCTTCGAGATTAAGCGCCAATAAAGATCTTTGCTTCTCACTCCAATTACGATCCAATTCACGCATTAAGCTTAAGCGTGCAGCTTTCGTCAGCAAGCCATTTAGTTCTGAATATTGACCTTCGCTAATAGCATGTGTTACTCGTGATATTGCCTGGAATAGTTTGAAAGATCTCAATGCGTTTATAGTGTCACGTCGGTGGTAATACGCTCTAGGCAATTAAACAGTAGATATCTATAATACTTAAAAAATCGATTGCGTCACTATTAAATGATTACATTTCTCAAACGGTGTGCAACGTTTAAGAAAATATTACCACTACTAATAAAAATAGTATTGAAATATTGGTCTAAGAGATCTTGGTACATCGACCTTCACTCATCTGATAACCAGATCAGACATATTAAATATCAATAATGTACAAACACGCCTATAATAGCTTGCCTATCGTAAAGTGTTCATGGCTATTTTTTTTCATAATGGTTTTTGCAGGCAAACCTATACGTTTCATTTTATATTTCAATTATTTTTCTTATGATACCAATTTTTATTGGTTACCAGATACCAGATCGGTGCAGTTATTAATATTGATATATCTGTTCATGCCTGCTTGCCAAGTAGCCATGAAAAATAAGTAGGCAAACCATTATTTAACCTACTAAGGCATATTCTCTATGTTAAAAACTACCATTTAAAAAAAAAATACATTATCAAAAGAGTGGTTATGAAGGGTGGTTTGTTAAAATGAATTTGATTAAAAATAGCTGTGAACACATTTCGATAGGCAAGCTATTATAGGCGTGTTTGTAAATAAATGATATTTGATAAAAAATATGTCTGATCTGGTTATCATTTGAGTGAAGGTCGATGTACCACGGGCTCCCATACCATATATTTCTAACGTTAATAAAATAAGCATGTGTTATAAAGACCAAGAGAAATTATTATACTTGTTTCGTTCCATATTTAAATTCTTTTTCTACAAACGTTGAATCCCAAATGTTTTTCAATACACTAAAATCAATTTTAATCATAAGCCATGTTAGTGGATTTTGCAGCAATATCAATTTAGGGACACGTTTCTTCTGCTTCTTGGGTCCTTTATCTTTCCGTTTGAACGTAAAAGGTTTTGCAAGTCCTTTGAAAAAACTTAATGCGTTGTTTGATGACAAAAATAAATTGGGATAGTTGTTTAATCCTTTCGGTGGTTCCAACTGGCGAAAATACTTCGGAAACTCTTGCTTGAAACAAGACGTGTGACAAATAAAACGAGGTTGTGATGTATTCAAAAATGTCTTGCTTTTATAGAGGTAATTACTAGCCAGTGTGGAAATCGGCGACGCCAACGGACGAAAGCGCTTTAATAATTTAGTTGATACTGCCATCTAAAAAAGTTTTTGTAAATCTATGAGAAGCCATTCATAAGTGTATAATTAAAGCAAATTAATAAATTTCATGCCTACGTTACATTATGTCCATGGCATATAATTTGCAGAATCAAAAGTTATACATTATTTATGTTGTTCCACTTATAATTTTCCATTTTTGGTAGCCTTTAAAAGTTGTTACAAATTGACGTAATGCATTAAACTGTTGTTCATAAAATGTTTGTGTCACAATGGCATAAGTGACATAAGAACATTTTTTAATACTCATAACATCAGTTAAGATCTTTTTTAACCTCCATAGTTTTAACACAGGTTCGTCTCTTTGTTTCTGTTAAGGCGCGTCTCCTGCCGGTCTCCTGTATTTCTCGAAACAACACGCAAAAACACTTACACAAAACAATGTCTTTCGCCGTCTCCTGCTCATGGGATAATGGCCCATAGACAAAAAGGTATTGCCAACCAGGTTTGTGTGTTTTCTGTTATGTTTTAGTGCAGGAGACGCGCCTTTAAAGCAACAAAAATATTTCTTTAGACTTACCTATGGCAAATATGCCTTAAAATTGCAGCGTTATACTTGTTCGAGTAAATATCATCGATTAAGACCCATTTTGAAGAATGCGTACGGTTTCTGACTAGTACCTTCATCACAAGTACCTGTACTACTCCGCCAGATCATACCAGAATCTATACCATGGGTGGCCCAAGAAGCGCTGGTTTCAAGTTATAGGGTAAGATAATCAACCGTTTTAAAGTTTATTACAGCGGTTGCTTCAGGAATGTTGGAACTTGCTGGAATAAAGATAGAAGGGAAGAAATGTTGATATCTAATCAGCAATATACTTAGATTATCTTTCTACCTGTCCTTATCCCATGTTTTCAAGAACTTTTTCTAGCATGTTACAGAAAGGGTTTGGCTTAGTTTTTATGCCTGGCTGCCTGCCTGATGTCAACTCCTGTCTGAGCGATCCAGACCTGGGAAAATAGTGTTAGAAAAACACCGCGCCCGACCTGGGAATTGAACCCAGGACCAAGACCAACTCCACTAGACCAAGGAGGCGACTATAGATTATAGGTATCCAAATTGTTATAACAGTACAAAAAATAAATATTTCAAAGTGAAAAGTTGTTTTTATTATAATAAGTAGATAGACTAAAAATTACGCGCTTATACAATAATCATAATTAACTAATATTGGTTTTCTATATCTATACTATACATGATGGTATGCCGATACAGATGCAATGTACCTACATAGTCTAAATACTGCAATTCCGCGACGTTCAGCGAGGACACCAGCGGCCTGAGCAGTAAAATTTCTGACAACCGTAAATGTATTCGAACTCGATGCGCGTCTATGAAATTTGTATGAAATATTAACCAAATCAGTGCGTAGCGAACTCGAATACATTTACATTTACATTAGTTTTTCGTGCTCGGGCTACTGAAGTATGTAACATAATATAATGAATTTATAAAAACGGTAAGTACGCTAACCAATTATTACTGTAAAAATAAATAAAAAGTTCGTGAAATGCTGTTTTTTAAATTAAAATGGCCAAATCCCTGACACAAAATTCTACTAAATTATACTTACTACTAATATTTATATAAAAAAAAACTACTTCAAAAAGAGGAAGTTCTCAATTCTTCGCTATGTTTTGCTCTATCTCCGAAGGGGTAGGCAAAAGTAACAAACAAAAATGGGTGTTTTGTGTGTGACCGAAATAAGGCCGACGACATGTGGGTGCATTTCGCTGGCCTTACTTCCGTCCAAAACTTGATAGGGGGTGGGCCTATCGCTATATCCGACACAAATTGCAGAATCCAGGCTGATACTGAAATGAAAAAACCCAATTTCACTTTGCCCGACCCGGGAATCGAACCTGAAACCTCAGTACGCCACTGAGACAGGGTTTTTTAAAATGTAGAGTCTAATATACGGTAATTATGCATAGGTCTACATTGCAGACTAATTACCTGATATCTCCAGCGAATATGGTCTAATCATAGGACCAATGGTCAAGATTATTTTTGTGTTCGATAGAGTTTACTCCAAAAGTGTTTTCGTCGAAGATGAGATGAGTTTAAAGTATGTTCGAAATTTTGAAACCTTTCATTAATTTCAATCTGTTAGCATAGATGTTTTTCTCTTGACTGAAATTGTAGTCCACAAGTTTATACTTTCTCAACAAAGGATATTATTACAATTACAGAGCTATGCTATAAGTATTGAACATAGGCTACTTCTTTATGGCAGGAAATGACCTTCAGAAGCCACGAAGATAAGCTAATAATATAATTAAATAGCTGCACGTAATGGAAATTATTAAATTAAATATCATTAAATAAACTAATATTGTATCAGAATCGTGCAATTACTACCTATACCTGCGACATGAAATGCCGTGCAGAATGCTGATTTTTCCAGTTCCGCCTGGGTAAACTCATAGTGCTGCCTTGTGCACTCTGCTTGAAATTATTGTGACATGTAGATAAACACGGCACTGCAGGTACAGTACACGGCAGTTGTCTTAATGTAATTGTGCGAAGCGCAAATATTTTCCCGCCTTTGTGAAATTTAAAATTTTATTGGTGTTTATATATAATGTGAAAGTTGTACCTACTTAAGTCTGTTTGTGCAGTTGCGTATTTATGAATTAAAATCATCATCAGCGACAGGACGTCCACTGCTCCTCCGAACATTTCTAGATCGACCTGTTGGTAGCAGCCTTCATCCAGCGACGAATTAAAATATTTAAACTTATTTCGTGAACTGTGAGGTTCAATTAATTTTTATATTGGGT
This sequence comes from Clanis bilineata, assembly GCA_036417725.1. Lineage (NCBI taxonomy): Eukaryota > Metazoa > Arthropoda > Insecta > Lepidoptera > Sphingidae > Clanis > Clanis bilineata. The sequence continues at coordinate 10,103,788 of CM071158.1, forward strand.
ATAATTAAGTGAACCTCTCTCCCGGGGTATTGAACGTCGGAACAAATTTGGGTGAACATCACAGAGGTATGTAGTAAGAGTAGTAAGTATCTACATCATAATGTGGATTAAACCATACTAGGTTATTTTTAAAATATTATCAGAGGCTACTTACGTGTACGTCGGCCGCAGGTGTCTTTTTCTGACCGAGATCGTACCAGGGATGCGTTCCCGTGGACGGCCCAAAAAGCGCTGGCTGGACGTAGGTACTGGAGGAAGATATGAGAGACAACTTATTATGGAAGATGCTCAAGACCGGACGAAGTGGAAGCGTTTAACCAGGAAGGCAGATTCTAACAGAAGGCCAGTATAACAACGGGCACAGAGAAGATTATCAGCGGTTACTTAGAGATATTATATGTCCACTTGGAATATAATTTGCAATCAGACGGAACCTCAATAAATAAGCAAATATAGTTATTGTATATTTCATCGCATCAATGATAGAATGATAACTTATATTACTGATGATATCCACTAATTGTTAGTGATGTGATGTGATAAGAATGGCGCATGATAAGACGTTAAGTCACGGCTACATTATTGTGCGAACGGTTGCATTATATATAAAATCCACTGCATGATTCTTTGCATGGTACGATTTAAGTAATTTACATTACAAAAGTCTGTCGCCTTCTTGGTCTTGTGACATGTGCTGGGGACCAGGAGGTCCTGGCTTCGATTCCCTAGACGAACAAAACGATTATTCCAATTTGATTTGCCCGGGCCTGGACCCCTCAAAGAAGGGATTGATGTCAGACAGACAACCGGTCGTAAACACTCAGTCGAATCCTTTTTGCAACATGCTTGAGAAAGTCTGTGCGCCGGCCCCACCTTGAAGTGGGATAAGGGCAGGCAGAAAGTATTACAAAGGTGCATTAATCGAATTTATTTCGTACTTAACCTAATAGTGTAACCTTCGCCTTCGCTTGTAGCTATCTAGTGGAATCGAATAAATTAGCAGGGCACGGTCGTTTAGTTTAGTTAGGACTTTAGTATCGTGTAGTTTCACTTTGTATTGATGTGTATCTAAAAATATTGGTAAGACTATACAATTCCGACATAAATATTTAATTAAATAAGACAGCATAATTATTTTACAACTGTTTTTTGAACTTCCTCCGTGAAAAATCATGTTCGTATGAGCGATGCAGTTTAAACGCAAAGAAACAAAGAATCATAATTAATTTTAGATAAATCAAGTATTTTTTTTAGTAAACCCCCAGACCAACAGAATTTTAATTCGATTTTGACAAAGTTGGAACGCAGTACTAACGCCAGAATGATGAAACCATACTGATTTCTTAAGTTTACGCGTATGTTATACATTGAAATAAAACTATGACTGTGAACCACGAAGGCTGCAAAGCCTTCGAAACTTCGGGCATTAAAATTAAAACAAATTGTATTAGAATCCTCAAAAATAGTTTTATCTCAACCTACACAAATATTTAAGATCAAAAACGAGTACATACACCTTAATAATGCGATATAACAAGTGTAGACGAATAGGACTTTAAATGTTAAAAATTAACTCATTCCGTATGGTGTCATTCTGCACTCACCCTACGCTTACGGAATATATTAAAGTTCTGAATCTGGGGTATTTTAGACCCTATAAGTATAAAAAAAATTATGGCGTGTAGTTTCAATATTTGGGCTTAATGCAATAGATAAGTAGGTACATACTTATCTTAGTTACATTACTGGGAATCATACTTTCAGATTGTAAATTATATAAGCAATACATTAAAATGTAGTAGCAACATATGTACGTGTTAAATTCTTACTCGTATATGGGGTTTTACCGAGATTCCAAATCCCGGGAAACTCCAGGAAAGTTGTTTGCCTCATAGAATTTTGTATTAATAAAACCCTGGGAATTCAAGAATCAAGTAATAATATGTATTCATAAAAGAAAATTAAATCAAATATTTAAGTTATCACTTATGAGTTGGTTTACCTAATTTAATTATTAGGTAACAGATAACGCCATAAAACTTGAAAAGTAAAAATATAAATTATCTTTGAAGATGTGTTTTATATTGTTTGATTTCCTTTATACCGGATGTTTCATAAAAATGGTACCAATAGATAATAATTCCACTTACAGGTAGAACGATTTAAAGGAAATTGTTATAATTAATCAATTATTAAGCATGGGGATTTTAAATTCGTAATGTGACCTGTAAATTGTCGTAACTAGCATGGAAATAGCTTTGTTTATGTTAACAATAATTAATTGCCCCATAGGTGGGGTGGATTTTATGTATGGTTGCGTGTTCGATGTATTTATAGATGAAGAAAACGAAGCTGATAGTTTAGAAGCACATGTAATGTCCGATAGCACAGAAGAAAGTATATAAGAAGTAAAAGATAGTTTGTAGCACAATACAAATTGCAAATTACACATTTGTAGAAGTACTGCAGCTACCCAATGAGCCAGAAATCAATTTTTCGTCACAAGTTCAAGTTGCCATTATTCATAAACTATGAGCCTTACGAAATTTTAAACCTAACCGCTAGGTTGCTAGCCATCCTCTCTTTAAGTGAAGTTATTATTGATGTTGATACCAACTTTATGAAACATGCTGTATAGATATGTCACAATTGAGTGCACTTAATTGCGTTCTTGAGTAGGTACCAGCTAAATTGTCTTCGGTTACTGAGTCATTAATATTAACTACCAAGTTAACTTCATATATAAGTACAGGTACATACATTTTAATGTTTTGAGATCGCAAAAATATATAATGAGTCGTTCTAGATTGAAAACTCCTGATGTGGTAATGGTCTATTACATCGTAGAACAAACACGACATCTGCACAGTAGATAGCTGCACTAGTCGCGTCCTGCTCTCTCTCTCTCTCTCTCTCTATACCTTCGAAAATATGAGAACAGATACGTAATAATTAAGTTGTCGGTGTAGGAACATGTGGTGGTACCTAGTTAGCGTGGTCGCGCTAGCAGCAATCAGCGATGCCTGCACTCCAAGTATAACTACAGTGAGCGGCACCCACGCACCCGTCACCGTGTGTTCAGGAGCTATGATCTTCGCAGACGACTTTGAGGAATTCGATTTAGAGAAATGGCAACACGAGAACACTCTTGCTGGTGGCGGTGTAAGTACTTTTTATTTCCACAGAAGACAATTACCTGGGATACTTTTTGCCCGGGCTTACCAACCTTGCGTAAAAATAGGTACAAATATTCGACATTATACTTAAATGGGCTGAGTATTAATGCTCCATTGATTACTATTTTTTAACCCCCGACCCAAAAATAGGGGTGTTATTGGATTATAAGAGGCGAAATACGCACCGAATTTAAAACCACGTCCTTTTTTGAACTCGGTTAAAAATTAAATTATTCCGTCAGTCCCATTCCTTGGTCCCATTACATATCAACGTCACAAGACTACGAGCGACCAACGGAATAGTAGTAAATCATCGATGCCCGTGGCGAAGGGTGCATACAATACAATCCTTCCGGCTTAGCTGTGCCAAATTATCCACCAATAAACAAGTATTAATAGAAAGAGGAACAAGCATCGGCTTTCCTTTTAAAAATGTTCACCTTTAGCACTATATAGTCGATACGATGTTTTCCATTCCTACATTACATTTTACATTCCTTTTCTTATCTCCTTCCGCCTTTAAATGTGGTTCCCATCTCATCCCACAGTTCAACATGCTCCTCGATATCCTTCCATTATGATCGAGCCGACACTAACGTGCTATTTCAATTAAATAAAAAAATTCAAAAACCCAATTCTGTGGAGAACATTTTTCATAATCTGTCTCTCTGTCTTCTCCTTGGTCTAGTGGCAGCATATATAGGCTGTGGACCGGGAGGTCCTGGGTTCTATTTTCAGGACGGGCAAAGCGAATTTTCTAATATAATTTGCCCGGGACTGGATCCCTCAGAGGGGGTTGACGTTGGCAGGCAGCCGTACGTAAAAACTAAACCAAATCCTTTCTGCTACATGCGTAAAAAAGTGTGTTGCCTCGAACTCACATTAAGGTGTGGTTATAAGGGCAGGTAGAAAGAAAAGGAGAAAACTTTTCATAACACGGCTTTATTATACTCATATCATGTCAGTGTAGGTAACTGACAAGAGGAAACTTGCACGAAAATTATAATGAGCAATTGTGTTGATAAATCCATAAACAAAACCTTGAAATGTGCTATGATGAAATTTGTATTATGAAATATTTCTTTCTACCTGCCTTTATCCCACCTTAATGTGGCGCAACACTCTTTTTCAAACATGATGCACAGAGGATTTGGCTTAGTTTTTACGACCGGCCATCAGCCTGACATCAACCCCCTATGAGGGATCCAGTCCCGGGAAAATTCAATTAGAAAATTTTGCCCAACCTGGGAATCAAACCTAGGACCTCCCGGTCCACAGCCCATACACGCTGCCACTAGACCAAGGAGGCGACTAAATTTGTAGTATAAAATAATTGATATTTTACAAAATATCTTAATTAGAAATAACGTATAATGGAACGTTATTGCAAAAACCAAGTGACGACGTTGCATTGAGCAGTGTTTCAGGTTGGGGTATTTTTTTCCAATTTCCCGGAAAACTGTTGTTATGTTTAGTATGGTTGATGAATGAGATTTCGGAGGTCCTGCTCTTTCAAAATTAATTCTTCTTGTAAATATCCCACCACTCTGTTCAGGATTCAAGAGTGCAAGGTATTTTTACTTCGTTAATTAATAAAATAGCTTCAACATTTTTGGGATAATTTTTTGTTCGGTATGGGGAAATTTTATACGATAGGCAATTATAGAGGTTTAAACGTCATTGTAGGCAATGTCAACAAAAAACACTTTGTACGCGGTGACGTCTCGTCCTTTTTTAGCGCGGGATTTTGTAAGTAAATTTTTGACTGGCGATATTTCAATGAAATGTGCATTTTTTAATGTTTCTGTTTCTAGTGTGTTCATTTTAGACCTAGTTCTTTACAATGAACTAAAAAAAAACATTTTTTTTTTTATTAGCAGAGACTGGCACTCGAGCAGATGGGTCACCTGATGGTAAGTGATCTCCACCGCCCATAGACACCCGAGACACAAAAGGAATCATGGGTGCGTTGTCAACCTAAAAGGAGGAAATGGAAGGGGAGGACAGGGATTGGGAAAGGAAGGGGAGGGTAAATGGGCCACCGGAAATCTCACTCACCGAACGAAACGCGACAGCAAGCTGCCACTTTACGTCGGTTTTCTGTGAGACAGTGGTATCAAACCGGTCGAGCCGACCCATTCGTGCTGTAGACGTTACTGTCTACAGCGTGACTCTACCACTCAAGTTATAGTCAATGCATGTTCCCTATTTGATCATTAATGTGTTACTGTCTTTTTTCATTTTCACGATGTCTGACTACCTAGCAATTTTTCATCAACTTCAAAAAAAAGAAGGTCTTCAATTCGTCTATATTTTTATGTAGGTATGTTACGCGATACCTCCTCCAAATGTGGATCAATTTTTTAAGATTATTTTTGTGTTCGATAGAGCTTATTCCAAGGGTGGTCCCATATCAATTTGGTGACGATCAGATAACTTTTGAAGTCAGTCCGACAAGTTTTTAAATTTGTGATTATATGAGTAATGCATTTGTTAAACGCTGTCCTTGGAAAATCATCAACCTTCGATGGACGCCATGAAGAAGAAGAAGAAAATTTGGTTACTTAAACATCGTGTAGTTGAGCAACAATATACCTTAATAATATAATATTACGCGGCCACAGATACCAAATCACCATTGCATTATCTTTGTCATTAACATTAAATGAGTACCTAATTGGTATATTGTTATTACTAAATATACAGTCATGCTTGTGTAGAAATCATTGGCAAATTATAGCAAAATCAATTATAATTAGTGGTGTTACTCCATTTTATACTATATGCATAGGTTACTCAATCTTCTAGTTGATAAAAATGGTTGTGAGATTAGTACATAAATATTTCTAATTATTTAAGATGATACGAATAAATATTTATATAGATAATACAACGTGTTATATTATAGGAATTTAACACGGTTCATAATGATAACCTACTGAAATACCGGTTGTATAAAACATGTCAAGATAATAACCACTACAGGAATTGAACAATTATAATTAACTACAGGATTTCGATGAACTGGGTTAATAAGTGATGTGATTAGATTAATTCCTTGGTAATAGGTAGAAGAATGGTAATAGCCAATAAGTAGTGACTTATATTTATAGCCGAGACTGGCAAACGAGCAAGTGAGTCACCTACAATACTAATACAAGATATTCAATATATTATTATTTGACACAATTCAAGTGACTCCTGCAGAAACTTCGGCAAAATATACATTTTGTTTTTAAACTAAATCATTTATCAACTAATTTTGTTTCGGCCTGTTACAGAATTGGGAGTTCCAGTACTACAACAACAACCGCACAAATTCGTTTACACACAGCGGCCTTTTATTTATACGTCCGTCGCTATCGTCTGACCAATTTGGCCATCAGTTTCTCACTAGCGGACGCCTGAATGTCGAGGGAGGTGCGCCTGCGGACAGGTTAGGAATAAAGTAATGTAGGTACGCTACACACTGGATCCTCTGACTTATGAATTGTGTGGTTCTTCTTCCACCTGCCCAAATACCATGACAATGTTGGCGTAAGACATTTTAAGCACGTTGCAGAGAAAATTTGGCTTTGTTTTAGAACCGTTTTCCGACGTCAACTCCCTCTAGGAGATGCAGTCCTAGGCAAATCATGTTATAAAAACAACCCAAGGTACTGCAAAGCGGTATGATGGTGGTGCAAAATAATGATAATTATAATCATGTAATATTCAATTGTCAGAAATCAAATCTACAAAAATATATATGATTGCGTATCAATGTTATCGCCAAAGCGATCTCTACCACACAACCCAAACTAATTAACTAACACCGAATAGTAAAAATAAAATTAGGTACTTATTACAGATGTACGAATCCACAATGGTGGGGATGTGAGCGTACTGGTACTCCAACTAATATACTGAACCCTATCAAGAGCGCTCGTGTACGTACGGTCAACTCATTCAGTTTCCGGTATGGACGGGTTGAAGTTAGAGCGAAGATGCCTGCCGGCGACTGGTTGTGGCCAGGTATTTTACCAGTTTCTAAATACTAATAAATATATTATTCAACTTAATATACGCTGCCTCGGTGGCGTGGTTGAGTTTCGGTACGACTATCGTCCTGAGGTTTCGGGTTCGATCCCCGGGTCGGGCAAAGTGATGTTGGATTTTTCCATATCAGCCCGGAGTCTGGAATTTGTGCCCGATATGGCGATAGGCTCGCCCCCTATTACATCTGGGACGGAACTAAGCTCGGCGAAATGTGGGTGTATTAGTTCGCTAGTGCGCCTCTGCCTACCTCTTCGGGGATACAGGCATGAGCTTATCTATGTATGTATGTAAATATACACATAATACAATATTTCAACAAAATTGACAACGAGGTAACATAGGTAATGTTATACCATCATCATCATCAGCAGCCACAGGACGTCCACTGCTGGACATTAGGCCTCTCCTAAAGATTATACCATATACTATATTATACATATATTATATTATACCATATTTAGAATTAATCTTGAAATGGCTGAAGTATACGACTTCTGTTTAATAATGTATGTCGGGGTTCCGCCGTTGACGGTCCCCGGTAGTTATGTTGTGTGTTGTTGTAGTTAGTTTACATCAAACCACTATTTAATTAAACGTGTTTATTGTTAATAAACGTTTAAGTTTAGTTGTTTGAGTCGCACCTTACGTATAAGTTAGTTACGTATCGGCACATGAGCGCTCGAAGAAAGTTTTGTTACGACTCAATATTATCGATCACATATGCGTAATCGAAAGATATTGGCGAGCATTATTGACTCGTACAATGTAACGACAACAATCTCACGGCTCTGGCCTAAGGTGTTATATAATAGAGGATTGATTGGTACACCGATAGTGCGCTAAGAATATAACGAAATACTGTACAGTTTATTTCACAAGCGATACTGGACCCCGAGCAGGTGAGGCAACTGATGATAAATGATCTCCACCACCCACGATACCATAAGAATCATGGTGCGATGCCAGATTCAAAGGAAGAGAATAGGATTTGGGAAGGGGATGGGATTAAGGTGACGGGCAATATTACTTCCCGATAAATCGCGACAGTGAGCAGCCTATTTACGTAGGTTTTTTATGAAACAGTATCAAACTGGTCGGTTTAGAAAACGTAAGTTTCTATAATATGACTCTACCGCGCAAAACGTTCAGAATGAACGCATCTAAGTAACGAAAATCTATTCACTAGAATACCTATCCAAATTCAATAGTGAGTAACCAAGCTAATTTTATTTGCAGCAATTTGGTTGATGCCAGCATTTAATACATATGGCACGTGGCCAGCTTCAGGTGAGATTGATCTTGTGGAATCGCGAGGCAATAGAGATATGTTTCTCAATGGTGTTCACATTGGCACACAGGTATCTAAAGAAATATAAACACACAAGTAATGTAAACAGAGTTTCAAACATAGATTGACACTGGTTTACTAACATTATAGGAAGCAGGATCTACACTCCACTACGGACCATATCCTGGGTTAAACGGATGGGATCGAACACATTGGATCAGGAGAAACAGTGCGGGCTATAACAATGCGTTTCACCGATATCAATTGGAATGGACACCAGGTCCGTACATATTATCAATGTACACGTCAATACTTCACAATTGTTATAAATGTGAATTTGTATTCAAATAGAACTGTTTATCAAAAGGGACGTTAAATGGAGTCACCTGCGGGGTTACCACCACCTCTTAAAGCAATATTATTATAATCTTACTTAGTTTTTATTTTTTTGTAGGGAAATCGGTACAAGTAAGATTATAGTAATACTGATATAAGAGGTGGTGGTAACCCTCCTGGATTTCTAGACAAAAAGCCTTTTCTGGTCACGTTAGCGTTTGCGGATTTGTTTTTTTGTGTGGAATACAAACTTGCGTCAGAAAAGTCACGAACTGTTGCCAAATTTGGTAGATACAAAAAAAAAAACATTCCGCAAAGGCTAAAGCCACGTCTCCTGCATATGTTTTTTTCGAAGCAAAACACAAACACCCGTACAAAACAAGGCTTTTCTTTGTCTCTTGCTAATATAACAATAGACCATAGACAAAAAAAACGGGCAAGTGCATGCTGTATACTGATCACGCACAGTACAGGGTTCCGAAGTAAAGGTAACTAAACTGTTACTTAAATATAATTTTATAAGACAATTTTAAGTGTATGATCCATAAACTCATATTTAATACCTGTTTTACATAACTAACAACTTCATATAACGTGATATTGAAAACAACTTGTACGATTTTTTCTTTTTACTTTGGTGGTCTATTACTCATTAAGTTGTAAAGCTTGCTTAGCCGCTATAGTTTTCCTTTGAAATTCATGATATTTGCTACTACTGTGAATTTTTTCACGTATCCAAAACCAACCGTTTTGGAAATAGAGGGGGGGGGACGCCCTACTCGACCAAATTTTAAAGCTTAATATTTCGCAAACAGAGCCTCTAATCGAAAAATGGTTTTGCAAACCCGCCTTGTTTTTGAAAGACCTATCCAACGATACTCCACACTATAGGACAGTGGAGAAAAAAAATTCACCCCCACTTTACATGTAGGGGAGGCACCCTCAAAAAAAATATTTTTCAAGATTTTATTCCGCGACTTTCTTAGTTTTATAGATATGTATACTCGTGCCAAATAACAGCCCTCTAGTACTCATAGTCTCTGAGATAAACAGTGGTCAGACAGACAGACAGACGGACATGGCGAATCTATAAGTGTTTCTTTTTTGCCATTCTGCTTCGGAACCCTAAAAATGTAGAAAAATCATGTTTTATCTATGTGTTTTGTGTAATGTTTTAGTGCAGGAGACGAGGCTTAATGCGAACAGCAAGAGTTTTTGTATAGAGGCAGGTCCTTTGTGGATATTTGTATCTTCTCCAGCATGAAAAATTATATTAAGTATACCTCTATAATACGGCGAGTTCCTTACTTTATGATGGTCTTTAGACGGTCCGTAAGTCAGCACACAGGCATGGTTCTGACAGCAACCAAGACAACCATATCTCCGTTCTGATTTCTTATTTATTATAGCAGAGACAGGGAAACGAGCAGGTATTTCACCTGATGGTAAGTGATATCCACCGCCCAGACACTATTACAATATGAAAAAACACATACATGAATGCGTTGCCAACCTTCTTCTCCAAAAATAAATGTCTTCCACGTGTTGCCAACCATAAAAGAAGAGTATAGGGATTGGGAAGATGAGCGGATTTGAGCCACAGGAAATCTCACTCACCGAAAGAAACGCAATAGCGTGCTGTCAAAGTTCACGTCTTTATAAATTTTATTACATGTTTGCTACTTACCACCTATTTAAGTCGAATTTTTATTTTTCAGACTACTTGAAATTCAGTATTGACGATGTGGAGCTGGGTCGTGTAGCTCCTGGGAATGGTGGCTTTTGGGAATATGGTGGTTTCGATTCAAACCCTAACATAGAAAACCCGTGGAGGTTTGCCTCAAAAATGGCTCCTTTCGACCAAAAGGTAACAAATGCATTACTATATTTTTAGAAACTAAAGGTACCTATGCAACTACAAAAATTGTTGCAAGACGTATTCTTCGTTTTTGTATCCTTTTTTTTTTGTCAGCTGTCTCAGGGGATTAACCGTTTTTATATTAGGCAAATGTTTAACCTTGACGGTTGACCCATGATTCCACTATGTTGGTGTAATGCTGGGTTTGTAAAAATGGAAAGATATAAATTACACATTTATTATATGTATCTACATAATATTATGATTAATATGTTGTTGCCAAGCTCGAACGTTGGTTTTCTATAACAGCGGCTCCACACGTTGGCCCCAACGTTAGTACGAACGTTGGTCGGTTAAGTTCGTGAGGCGTTCACACGTTGGCTATTAAACCAGTTCTGTCCCGACAGAGCCAATGTGAAGATGTCCGATACAGAAATCGAAATTGCACTAAGCTTTTACAGTACTGAGTTTTAATTTGTATTTGACACTAAAAAACAGTCTGTTGATGATCCAGAACGAGTAGTCAGTAATCTACTTTCTATAAAGCCGATATGTGCTCATCGATGATTCTTGTTTTTTCTGAATTCTTCGATTGAGAAAATCATACCCATGTTTTGTTGAATTCAGCGCCATGCATCAGCACATAATGTTTTATTTCTATGATCCTTCTGAGATGCGTTCAATACTATTGAATGTACTATTGTAGAGGTATAGTACTGTATAGTAGTAGTTTCCCTGTAATTACATTGTTGGTATGTATATATGTTGGTAAGACCGGTGAAATTGGTGTAGAGTCTGAAAATAGTGTTTGGGATATTACCAAAGACATTCAACAGTATTTAAACGGGGCAACAGTCCAAAACTTGTGATCCAAAAGTTATGACCATAGTGGTCATAAGTCGCTCAGGTTTTTTTAAATACACGCGCGCCAGGCCGGCCAGCGTAATAATATTGAGACAATAAACTTATTTTACGTGATTCTTAATCATCACAGAACATTCTAGGGTGGAAATTGTATTAATCGCCCTTGCATTTTAATAAATGGTGCATGTCGGTACTGAAGATTGAGATCATTTTTTTGTATGGAAACTTGCTTGATAGCCCCTCTATAGTTAGTAATATTAAATCTCTTTAGATATTACAAAACATTTCGATAATAATACTTGTCTATTAATTCCAGTTCTACATCATCATCAATTTAGCTGTTGGAGGTACTAACGGGTTCTTCCCTGATGGAGTCCAGAATCCAAAACCCAAACCATGGTGGAACGGATCACCAACGGTTAGCATTTTTTTAAAACAATTAGACTATGCCTATATTTTGAATGGGATGGTTATTTCATGGTCATTCCAAGCCGGGCACTAATTCTAACCCAGAACGAATAGTGGATGAGTTTTCAAATTTCTGAGTTCTGTTCTAACTACTGATAGGTATTTAAAGGTTATATACTGCAAGTAGATTAATGAGGCGTAGCATTTAAGACTTTTGATGTAACATAATAATAATTTAATGTTTACACGCTTTTTATTAGCTTATTTTATCAAGCACATATCTGTACAGTGTACATTAACAAGCGCAAATATAACTTAATATACATAGGTATATAAATTACCTATTACTTCGTTTCTCTACATCAGTTGTTTCGTTAAGAGATCCCCAAAACATTCAATTCTTTAATATTGCGTTACATACATTGTTTCTTTCAGGCGGCCACCGACTTCTGGAACGGTCAGGCTGGATGGCTTCCAACATGGAACCTGAATACCAATGATGGACGAGATGCTTCTTTCCAGGTGGACTATGTGCGCGTGTGGGCTCTATAATTTCACCACGATTGCCACCGTCATGTAATGTCATTGTTATTAAGTTGTTTAGTTGTTTAGTTTATTAAAGTTGTTATTATAAATTATGTTGTTTTCAAACAAGACTAAACTCTAACCATTTACAAACTAAAGGACCAGTCTGTTGGACATATTAAATTAGGTTCCGAAGGACTTAAATGCTTAGTCACTGGGGTTTTTAAGATTATGAGTTGAATCGGCGTTAAGCGAACGTAGGGAAGTCCGCCTTGCGGCTAGGTGGAGTAAATACCTGCGGAATATGGTTGGTAGAGACTGGCATCAAAGAGATAAAAACTATGTTATGTACCTACTGGGAGCGCCATATATATGTCCAGCAGTGATGATGACTGAATGGTTCGAGTTGAGGGGGTTACGATCCGTTTCTGAGTAGACTTATGCGCAAAGGTTATCGACCACAATTTTTATCGACGACCCGACCCGTACCGCTCGCTTTGCAATCCGTTATTTAAAAACGGACTTTAAGTCATGTAGCACACAACAAATTTGAGGTTGGTATCAAAGTCACTAAAAAAACGTTGTCAACGGTCGCACAGAGCGCCGCGCCATCCACTCTGATAATTTACAGTATGGACACTATGGTGTATTGCAATGATGTTGCGCGGGCCGCTCTTGCCATGGTCCATGAGCGAGTCACTCAATGAGCGCACGCGGTCCAATAATTGTCTACCTCGAATGTCCTATACACACTTAGGGCGACTTGCACCACTATTACTATTACTAACCTACAGTTATAATAATAATAATACATAAACCCAACAGTCACACACATAGTCCTGACCCCACACTAAGATCGAGTCTTGTGTCGAGTGACTTTTGGTCTCACAACACCCAGACCCGAAACAAAATTAGGCCACACAGACATTTGTCTCGGTGCGGGAATCGTTTCAAAGCCGGCTACTCGCCCGCTGCGCCACGGAGGCTGTCAGTCAGTTAGTCCTAACCTCAAGTTAAATAGAAAAAGAAATATATGAATGATAAATGTAATTCATTACATGTATTTAATTAAATGTCGTCATATATTATCTGTAATTACATGTAGTACATTACATGTAATGAATTACATTTCATTCATATATTTCTTGTTCAATTTAACTTGAGGTTAGGACTAACTGTAGGTTAGTAATAGAGGTGCAAGTCGCCTTAAGATAGCACGGGCACACCGGGTCGAAAAATAAAATAGGGTGCTGTGACGTTGTAATAGACATTGACCTAAACGAGGCTATGAGACGCAGCCTGTGTTATGATATAAGACAATTACCTCTATAATGAAAACGTGCATAACGTGAGTCAAGTTATGAGTTTATTAATCGCACCTATAACTTGGTCTCTGAGGTTTATGCTCATGGTGCAAAACCAGTTTCGAACCTGCGACTTTTGTCACGGCTGATCTATCGCTGTTCAAATGTTTATATACTATATTACTGTTCATAATAATTGTATCTTTGCCAGTATATATATATTTTTTGTCCTGTTGTTAAACGACCATGAACCAAACATACGTAAATTTGAGGAAGTAATATTTTGCTATATCACGGAAATTCGAATGATTATTGTACTTAACTTTTGTAGACCCGGATCTATGGGTGAGGGACAAACCGGAGTAGGAGGAACAAACTGGAGGCGAATAGGTACTCTTATACCGTACACTTCAGATCAGACTACCCTCTGTTTTTCTTTTATACCCATCCCATGGATGTCTGCAAGAAATTACTGACGACGATAAGTCTGCCATTTGTATTGTAATTTGACTTTTATATCCTAAGTGTAAAATTAAGTATAAATAAAAAACAAATAACGTAATGTAAATTAGATTAGACATATTAACAGCTCTTGGTGTTAGCATCAGGGCGCGCGCGGTGCGGCGCGACGAGTCGTCGCAAGCGCTGACGTAAGTCAGGGTCAGTTATTAAACAGAATTATTATTGAACAGACGTGGAGTAGACGTAAGACCGGTTACATGTGTGTATTTTTATAAAACGTAAAATCAATGTTATAAAGTCTCCTTTGTACAAATGCAACGCTGCAATGTGTCATACATCGAATTATTTACTCCACAAAAAGAAAACAATGAACCTTATCTACACGACCTTTATTTTAATTATGCTAACAAGATCTGTACACCTTTATTGCGGACCATACAACGGTGAAATCTGCAAAAGTTATTCCACTGGCTACGTGTGGTATAACGACACCGATGGACTCGAGAATGAGAAAATTACAAGCAAACTGTGGCAAGAAATGATATCAACTCTCAGAGAACCTTGCAGAAAAGAAGCTGAAAAATTGCTTTGTGCTTATGCATTTCCTAAGTGCATCGAAAAAGAAGATGTCCATAATTATGTGTTACCACTCTGCTACGAAGACTGCATCGCTGTCAAGATGCAATTTTGTTACAATGACTGGATTAAAATTGAGCAGCAAAAACAACGCGGTATTTATCTTGAGTCTCGTGGACATTTTCGTTTTCCTGAATGCGAAAAATTACCTCGATTTTCGGGTAAAGGCACAAAGGTGACTTGTAACAATTTGGGTATAACAAATATGGATCGCAGTCAAGTGACAACAACTTGTGTCAAAGGAAACGGTCGCTACTATCAGGGTATAGTTAACGTTACTAAAACTGGGTTGGCATGTCAAGCTTGGGAGTCCCAGTTTCCTCATCAGCACACACGCCCTCCACTTATTTTTCCTGAGGTGCAAAATTCGTCCAATTACTGCAGGAATCCTGGAGGGGCAGATCGTAGGCCTTGGTGCTACACAATGGATCCTAATGTACGATGGGACTACTGTGCTATACCGTCTTGCGCAAATTTCAGAGAAGAATCTGACTCGACAGACTCAAACGTTATTTCGGACAATTACTTCAATATACAGGAATATCTCAGGTGAGTGCTTAAGATATTTTATTTCTTATCCGCGCCAGTAAGCCTGATGAAGAAGTTAAAAAGAGACGTTATTCCGACTATTGGTAAGTGTTGAGAGTTCAGACAACATGGCACAGAAGTCTTAACGTAATCGTTTGATTGTTTGTAATTATTGTTGTATTTGGAATATTATTACGTTTATAATAACGAACTACTGACTACAATGCACCTATAATTCCACTATCGATTGATTTAATAATAATTATTTGTGACGAGTGTAAGAATCCTCGATATTATTAGAATACTATTTCATTTTGAGATTTGAAAATAAAACCGACCAATTCCTGTCTGTTATAAGGGTGAATGCATAATAAGCATAATTTTATTTGACTTCATTGCCCATGTAATTATATTTACATGTGTTTGACATAATTAACAACTTCATTGTAATAATTAGTTTAATTGCTTGTACAGGAACATGTGGTGGTCATTAACTAACGTGGTCGCGCTGACATCTGTCAGCGATGCCTGCATACCAAGCGTAACTACAGTTAGCGGCACCCACGCACCGCTGGCCGTGTGTTCAGGAGCTTTGATCTTTGAAGACAACTTCGATGAGTTTGATTTAGAGAAATGGCAACACGAGAACACTCTCTCCGGTGGCGGGGTGAGTATCGATCGATATTCGCAGAAGACGAAAACGCCAGCGTTTAACAATTATTATTAATTTTGCCTGCCTTTTTTTGACTGCCTCGGTGGCGTGGTGGTATTTCTGTACGACTACGGTTCTGAGGTCTCGAGTTCGATCCCGGGTCGGGCAAAGTGATATTAGATTTTTTCCATATCAGCCCGGAGTCTGGAATTTGTGCCTGATATGGCGATAGGCTCGCCCCCTATCACATCTGGGACGGAACTAAGCTCGGCGAAATGTGGGTGTTCTAGTTCGCTAGTGCGCCTCTGCCTACCCCTTCGGGGATACAGGCGTGAGCTTATGTTTATGTAATTTTTTAAATAAATATATTATAAAATGAGGTGAGATGAATGATTGAAAATATTCAATAAAGCTTATTTCAAGGTTGATACCATATTTTGGTCAAGATGTGATTGAAAATAAAATCCATTTGAAAATATTTTTTTTTATCTTTTTATAACTCTAAGATTTGAAACTGCACGCTGGATTTGCATGTGACTCAAACTCAGGCTCTTACGCACTATGACACACAGTTACAACGTGGTCGATAATTTATTTTGGTTTTCTTGTTACAGAATTGGGAATTCCAATATTACAACAACAACCGTACAAATTCTTTTACAGACAGTGGCCTTTTGTATATACGTCCGTCACTAACGTCTGACCAATTTGGCGAGGAATTCATTACCAGCGGTATTTTGAACGTTGAGGGGGGTACACCTGCGGATAGGTCAGGATTTTTTTTCTTAAATTTAATAATTAAATTAGATAATTTTAATGTACGTTAAAAACAAGAGTGAGTTTGATATTTATGCTAAAAAGCTATAGGTTTTATAAGTACTATCGTCTTATTCTTTCACTTGCCCATCCTTTTTTTTATTTTTTGTAGAAACGATAAATCTCCATACACTACCTAATAATACACTTTCTTCGAACTGATGCGTAAAAATCAATTTGTAAACAATAATCTACCAACATGGGTAGTGCGTGCGTCGTTAGTGACTCAAAATAGTAAAAACACAAATTAATAAAAACCCAAAGCCGGATGTACAATCAGGTTTATAATCGACTGACACGTGAATAGCGAATAAATATGTAATCATTACAGATGTACAAATCCTCAGTGGTGGGGATGTGAACGTTCTGGCAATGCTTTTAATATACTTAACCCCATCAAGAGCGCTCGTATACGTACGGTCAACTCATTCAGTTTCCGGTATGGTCGGGTGGAAGTTAGAGCGAAGATGCCTGTCGGCGATTGGCTGTGGCCAGGTATGTGTTCAAAATAATATATGTGGAAGGTATTGTATATACATACACTGAGTTTTCAACAAAGTGGTAAAAAAGCGTTAGACGACATTAAAAATGAATGTATGTATACTATATAAATAGGCTGACACCATACGTTTACATCTTTATGGTGTATGAGGATGGATCTCTCATAGAGTATTAGATTCCTTGATGAAGGTTGATTGAGATGCGGTTAACAAATCAATGTTTCGATAAGCTGTTAAGTTTTGTTAGAAACTATTCTATTCATTATATCCCACGGTATGAGGAAGTTTATAACATAATAATATACAGAAATAAAGTTTCCAAGAGAAATATAATTAAAATGAATGTCCGTATTTACAAAACCATTCTTCTAATACATACACGCTTTGGCTACGAGCGAGTTAATCGTGTTCCAGGATAAATAACAAAATTATCTCTTCGCTATAAGTTTCTCGCTATTGATTAAATCCAAATTCGGTCTTTCGAGTACTTAGTAATTGGATCTGAACGACCGCGACCCGGGAGAGGAAGTTTGTGCTTTGTGTAAAATAAGACGCACCGACGGATGCAAACAACTTCTTATACAGCATAAGCTAACAACTTGTAAGAAGCTAACAACTTGGTCGCGGGTCGTGAGATCCGATTGCTATAATAAAGCAGAACAGCCGCATAATGTATTCGGATTAGAATACTTAAGAGCCATTTCACAAAATTCGACTGCTCCAGTCTAGGTAAATAAGCACTCGAGCGGCGTACGAATCGAAAAAAATGTAGATAAGGGATCATGGCGCGACTAAAACATTTTGATACTTTTGCATCTCACTCAACTCGAGTTATCCGAATTTTTATTTTATTATTTATAATAATATAATATTGTAAACTATTATATATAATATGTAGATGTATACTGAAACAAGCCAGTTTTATTACAACATGGTGGAATATCAAATTAAATTTATATAAATATATCCCGTAAAGGCATTGACAAAATTTGGTTCAATTTTTATCTTTTAACTTTACTATTACGTTTTTAATTGTTCTCAATCTATGTGGAATTGTAATTGATACCAATTTTTTTAAACTATAAACCGCATTAGTAGAGGAGGCCCGTGCTCAGTAGTGGGACAGAAATACAGGGCTATTATTATTATTATTATTATATATACCGCATTTATATCACCATTATTATTATTACATTTCGTGTTTCCGAAATAGATGAAGCCATTTGCAGGCATGTATGTATAGTTATGTATGACGCTTCCTTTTTTAATGCATCGGTATACAGGATCCTTTCGTCCCATTGCTTGAACTAAAAATTAATATTATTTGTGAAACAACAAAACTAACTATTCTAATAATATATGGACTTCGTAATGACGTCTATGGGTCTGGGTGTTGTGAGACCAAAAGTCTCTCGTAGTTCCTGATACTCACGACACAAGACTCGATCTTAATGTGGGGTCAGGGCTATGTGTGTGACTGTTGGGTGTATTTATTTATTTATTGAGAGAGAATCCCTCTAGTCCTACAAAATACGCGTGTGAAAGCTAGTATTATATATTTTATTTACATAGATTACTAGCTGACAAATAATACAACAAAATAACACGCCCACTTTTTAGTTTTGACCCCGTATCCGCCCTTCGGATCTACTCAGTGGCCCAGATATTGATTTAGAAGTAAATCGGGTCAAAAGCAAAGAAAAACAAAATGGCGACAACCTTTTCAGTTATAACAACAGATCCGTCGTTGAGAATTACGGGGCATCCCATATATCGATTTTGAACTCAAAGAAAGAAAGTATATAAACTTTATTTAGCCAATATCTCAGGCAACAGTGAGTGGGAGAGAACACAAAAAATATGACAGCTTATGTAGCACTAAGGATCAAAGACAAAAAAATCAAAATTTCAAACCCTATTTTATCCCTTTTTGGGGTAAAAAATTCACAACCTCTATCTGATCTTAGGGCTAAAGGTATCCTCATACCAACTTTCATCAAAGTCAGTTTGATCAGCGGTATCTATCATTTCCTATATATCATCATCATCAGCCATAGGACGTCCACTGCTGAACATAGGCCTCCCCCAAAGATTTCCAGATCGACCTGTTGGAAGCGGCCTGCATCCAGCGACTTCCTTCCTATATATATTTTCATCCAATATTTCATGCCATAAACTGTGCCATAGTTGATATAAACTCCATTTGATTCCCTAGGGTCAAAGGTATCCTTATTTTATCAAATCGGCTAAACAAAAACTGAAAACCGACTTCATTTTTTGAAGTCGCGTTTCAGTTTTTGTTAAACTCTAATTATTATTTATCTATTTTTAGTGTAATATTGAAAGAATTATCCAACAACTCTTAATAGTTAAGGAGTTATATTTTACATCATCAGCTCAGCAACATGAGATGATGAGTACCAGACGCAAATACCAATATAGTTTTCGAAAATATATAAAACGCACTATGGGTCCATATAAAATTTGATGGTTACCCTCGATTTTTCTAGGATCCCATCATCAGATCCTGATTTGGTGCCAATGGAAAACCATCTGGGAAGTATACCCTTTTCAACAAAAAACTAATTTCACGAATCGGCCTAGGCGTCTTCGAATAATCGGGGAACATACATAAAAAAGACTCCGACGAATTGTTAACCTCCTCCTTTTTTTTGAAGTCGGTTAATAAAATGCAATTACAGTACAATGAGGTACAATAATTAAAATTGTATAATGTACTAAAAAAAATAAACTCTCATGGATCAAAACTTGTCAGTTGTGGTATATTTTGTAATTACGAATTCTATAGTGTTCGGAAGCAGCACGAAAAAATCGACACAGGTCCTGCTCCGACGAGCGCTGGCGCGCGACTGATTTCCGAACGCGAATTCATTGCAATTTTGTGCGATGTATTTTTTGTAATAAAAAAGTTATTAATAAAAATATTTTCATTTGACCTACAAAATAAGGTTGTTTATAAAACAAAGTTTATTTTGGTACAAATCATTTCTTGTAATTTGCTTTTCTTCCTTGCAAAAACTCGCGATAAACTTCGGATATAAATCGTAAAAATCGTCACAGTCTTTATTTTTTTTACCATTAGTGTGATTAATTATCGATATTCTGTTTACCAAACGTCAACAGTTTTATATGCCTGATATCTAGGATTTTTCTCAAGTCCATTTAATGACTTTTAATAAGAGAATTAGGAGCCTGAAGATGACCTGTTTCGTTATTTTCAAGAAACAAGGTACGGGAGATTAATCGCTACTAAAAAATCAAAGTAGTATTAGTAAATGTTTTGTACAATACGTCAACAAAAAGAATCGATCTATATTTTGAATGTATTCAATGGCATTCAACCCGTTCTTATCATGGTAAATTAGGAGCTCAAAATCTTGGAAATCTCGCATAAAATGTGAAATGCCTCTTAAATAAAAAGTAAGTAAGTTAGCTAAGTATATTTTAAATTTTAATAAGGTGTCTTAATTAATTTGCAGCAATTTGGTTGCTGCCGACATATAGTACATACGGTACGTGGCCAGCTTCTGGTGAGATTGATCTCGTGGAATCGCGAGGCAATAAAGAATTGTTGCGTAATGATGTACACATTGGCACACAGGTAAGAAATAAAGGGCCTTACTTATAAAAACATTTTCGCTTAACTTTTTGCTAAAAATATCGCCATGTCGGGCACAAATTCAGACTCTATACTAAACTCTATACTGTGTTTTAGTACTTGTAGAGAGTGTGTTCTAGAGTTACAGTAATAACAATTAAGTTAAACAAAGACTGAATTTATATAATAAGAAATTTATTTTTGACAGCCTCCGTGGCGCAGCGGGCGAGTAGCCGGCTGTGAAGTGCGAGGCCGCGGGTTCGATTCCCGCATTGAGACAAATGTTGTGTGGCCCACAGATATTTGTTTCAAGTCTGGGTGTTGTGAGACCGAAATTCTCTCATAGTTTTTGACACTCACTATATAGGTTATACCTAGTGTGGGGTCAGGACTAGGTGTGTTACTGTCGGGTGTACATATTTATATTTATTTATTTTATTTAATAGCAAGCAAAATCTACCCTCCGTTTTGGACCGTATGCAGAATTAAACGAATGGGAGCGAACACAATGGATCAGGAGAAACAGTGAGGGCTATGATACTGCCTTCCACCGATATCAAATGGAATGGACACCAGGTACGTTCTTACCTCTGATACTATACTTAAGATACAATTCGTCTGTTGACATTTGTATTAACAGTGAACTTGCTATAGAAAGAGTCGTTTGAAAACATCATGCAATCATATATGCCGATATTGCCGACTGCTTTGACTTCTATGCTCCAAAGTAGCCAAACAACAAAGTCAGCTCGCAGGAGCGGTTCCGACGGCTTTCAGTCACCCATATACGATGTACCAAAGCAGGTTTCTACGGGGATTTTAACCAGTACCTCAGCCAGTGGCGGATTTGTATAGCTGGCCGCCCTAGGCTCGGTTCCAGTTTGTTTTTCTAACCTTGTTTATACCGGCTGGAAAAAGGGAGGTTTTCAATTTTATTGTATATGTATAATGGAGTTAATTTCGTCAGTAATGTGAAAGTTTTTGTATCGTGTTTGGCCGCCCCTAATGGTACAGCCGCCCTAGGCCCGGGCCTAGTTGGCATTAGGACCGGTGGCCCCAGCGAAGGAAAATTGGTTCTGACCTCAAGGCCAAGGCTATTATCCATTTCCATCTTGGCACAGGCATATATGCTTAAAAAGAGGGTACTGTAACTAGTGTAAAACAAACTGTTTTCATCCATTTGTATGTAATAAGTATTGAAGTTTAGCACATAAACATAGACAATAACAAACATATTATACACCCAAGGACTTTCAATATCTATGTACACTTATCCACCTGATGAAAATAACATTTTTTATTCAGACCACATACAATTTAGTATTGATGATGTGGAGCTGGGTCGAGTGGCGCCTGACAACGGTGGCTTCTGGGAATACGGAGATTTCGGTTCAAACCCTAATATAGAAAACCCGTGGAGATATGCCTCCAAAATGGCTCCCTTCGACCAAAAGGTAACAATTACTTATAATAGGTAAAAAATCGGCTTACTAAGACTCTTGCTACAAAAATCATTAGCTACCTGAGTCAAACGAGTCAAACTGATTTATTTAGACATCAATCACTTAATTTTTTCAATGCTATGATCACAGACACTGGTCAATGCAGTAAAAAAGGCATTTTGTCGCTTAAACAATTATTATAATATTCACTATACTTGTTATTCATTATTATACTCAATATTACCTAAACATGGCTTTCAATAAATAAATAGAGGTAAAACCATGATGTGGTTGTGTATAATTAGAGTTGCAATTATGTGCGAAATATAGTACTAATTTATTATTGTAAATTCCGTTTGCAATCCTTAATTAATATAAAATAAAATAAATTGTGCTTCTACCAACTGCGGGTCGGCCGTATGTACTACCAGCGGCGGCGTTAGGCGTCGGCGACGTCATTGTCCGCCGACGGCCTTGTGTCTAAGAGGGCGTCGCATCCACCCTCGATTGGAAAGGGGCCTAGGATAGAACTGCCAAAATATTGCCGCAAAAATTAAGGGGCCTCGCAAAGTTGATGTCGCCGACGTTTAATTTCGGTCTAGTGCCGCCACTGTGTACTACAATCCAATGAAGTTAGCGTAGGAATAACAAATAATTTGTTTTAGATTCATAATACATTGACTGCCTTTTGTTTCATTTCAGTTTTTTCTTATCATTAATTTGGCTGTTGGAGGTATTAACGGATATTTCCCAGATGGCGCACAGAATCCTAAGCCCAAGCCTTGGTGGAATTCATCACCAAAGGTAAGGAAAATATTGCACTTCCTTTTGATTAAAAGCAGAATACGAAAAACTCTACTGTAGTTTTCCAAGCCTCAGTGGCGTACTTGTACCGTCCCGTGGTCTTGAGTGCGATCCTCGAGTAAAGTAAAATTGGGTGTTTCTACTCAGTATCTGTCTGGAGTCTAAAATTGGTATCCGATATGGCGATTGGCTCCTTATGATGTGAGACAGAAATTATTTCGGCGCAATGTGGGTGGGCGTTTTAGTTATAAAGTCTTCAATTAGGGCACGAAAGAAATCCAAATACATTCTTTAATAACTCATTAAATACATGAAGTATTCTTTCAGGCGGCCACGGACTTCTGGGAACTTAAGGATGATTGGCTCCCTACTTGGAACCTGAACTCCAACGATGGAAAAGATGCTTCTCTGAAGGTGGACTACGTGCGAGTGTGGGCTCTGTAGATTCAATGTTCACATCGATGACCAATGTGTACAACTTTAGATCAATAAAGACATTATCTTAGACATTATCTATACAAATATATATTGGAGTGTCTATTTGCAATTTTAATAAACAGCTTATCACTAAATGCATACGAAAATATGTACGATACCTACCTATATAAAAAAAAATCGTTTGAATTTCACTGACAGATTAAAGACGTTTTTCTAAGCAGCGGGCTTAGCCAAGTTACTTATGCGTTAGTCGAATAGAATCAATGTATGGGTATGACATAAGAGTACGCCGCATATAGCGCTAGGAGATAACTGATGTTATAAGGAGTATATAGGACCTTTTATCCCGGAAAATAAATTTACACCCGAACGGAGTCACCGGCAAAAGCTTCATTATTATAAATGACATTACTGTTTACTATGTTATTTGTAATACATTTAATATTAATAAAATATTTCCTTATTAGCTTGACCGCAATAATACAACACAATAGGCAATAAGTATTGTTTATTTTATAATTATAGGATATTTATACATAGAATGACAAGCCAGATTTATAGTATTATTAATCCATATGATAAAACCTAGGACTCATGTACTGAGGCGGTCTGTTACTAGACAGCGGGGTTGATGAAGCCATGATGTATGGGGGAATCCGTCTCTTGTCAGAAAACGGACTCACCCTGGAGTAATAATGGCGTTCAATCACCTGAAACAATTTTTTTCAGGTTGCTATATTTTGACCTCCAAGTCTAAACTCAAAACTTAGTCAACACTTTCCTACAACGATCGTGTAATTTCAAACTTGACCTATTAAGCAGTCTATTTTTATTCATGCAAAAGAGTAATTAAATGCAAATATATTCAACAAATACTTTTTATTAGTCTTTTATTAAATGTTTATTTTCGTAAGTACAGCGTATTTTAGGTAAATTTGAAAAGATAAATTTTGCCCCAAACCCGATAAAATCCTAGATTGCATCGCAAATTGGTTCCGAGGCAAGATAAATAAATATCAAGACTTTTCTCCGCTCTTAAAAATAAATCTTAAATCGATTAACTCTGAATCACCAATGTCATTATTTTACCTCGACCCCAAAACATCAAACCTATTTCACCGATGTACCTTCATTTATGTAATTACATCTAATTTCAAACTGTAATACTTACCTTGTCAAAGAACCTCGTCAATTTAACTGAATTCGTCGTGCCTGGTGCCAAGGACCTGCAATCAAAATACAGCTACTTATTATTCCGTTATTCTTCATTAACTTGCCTTAAGGAAATAAAGGCGTACATATCTGATATTCCGTCATAAGGTAAAAGACGTATCTCATATTCCGTTATAAGGGAAAAGACCTATCTGATATTCCGTCATAAGGGAAAAGACGTATCTGATATTCCGTCATAAGGGAAAAGACGTATCTGATATTCCGTCATAAGTGAAAAGACGTATCTGATATTCCGTCATAACGGAAAAGACGTAGGTATATGATATTCCGTCATAAGGGAAAAGACGTATCTGATATTCCGTTATAAGGGAAAAGACGTATCTGATATTCTGTCATAAGGGAAAAGACGTATCTGATATTCCGTCATAAGGGAAAAGACGTAGGTATATGATATTCCGTCATAAGGGAAAAGACGTATCTGATATTCCGTCATAAGGGCAAAAATACATACCTGATATCAGTCAATAGGGGAAAAAGACTCATCTGATATTCCGTCATAAGGGCAAAAATACGTATCTGATATCCGTCAATAGGGGAAAAAGACTCGTATGATATTTCGTTATAAGGGCAAAAATACGTATCTGATATCCGTCAATAGGGGAAAAAGACTCATCTGATATTCCGTCATAAGGGCAAAAATACGTATCTGATATCCGTCAATAGGGGAAAAAGTCTCATCTGATATTCCATCATAAGGGCTAAAATAGGTATCTGATATCCGTCAATAGGGGAAAAAGACTCATCTGATATTCCGTCATAAGGGCAAAAATACGTATCTGATATCCGTCAATAGGGGAAAAAGACTCGTATGATATTTCGTTATAAGGGCAAAAATACGTATCTGATATCCGTCAATAGGGGAAAAAGACTCATCTGATATTCCGTCATAAGGGCAAAAATACGTATCTGATATCCGTCAATAGGGGAAAAAGTCTCATCTGATATTCCATCATAAGGGCTAAAATAGGTATCTGATATCCGTCAATAGGGGAAAAAGTCTCATCTGATATTCCGTCATAAGGGCTAAAATACGTATCTGATATCCGACAATAGGGGAAAAAGACTCATCTGATATTTCGTCATAAGGGTAAAAAAGCCGTACCTATCTGATATTCCGTCATACTTATAACTCGTAACAGATAAAGTGATACCTAAATATATTTTCCTTTATGAAAAAAAGTTAAATACATTTTTTTTCCTTATGACGGCAGAGTAAAAGAAGTGATGCATAAAATGACCTCGCTTGATGACAATTCACAAACATTTCATCAGCGCCGCATTGTTCCGCTATGCTGCTAGCCAGTCGCCGGTATTGATTCTTTCTCTGTTTCTCTTCTGCTAAATCAAACTTGGTCCCAATTACTAACAAAGGAATCTGCGAAATAATCTTATTATAAAATATTCATTTTTAGGTTATATTATCTGTAGAGTATAGGTAAAACTAAAGCTCGATAAACATGATTAATTTGCTATACCTGTAGGTACCACTTATGGTGTGTACACGCCGGCCGAACGAAGGCGAACGAATCTATGCCTGTTTCATTCACACAACAGCGAAAGTTTGTTTGTGTGAACGCCACAGATATAGATTATTTTGCCTTCATTCGGCCGATGTGTACCAGTCATAATAAGCACGCCTTAGTATGAGCACTGGACATTGAAGTACCCAAATATGCTCCAAGAGCTGATAACAATTTAGATTGAGACACCGATTTCCCCATAACGCGTCTTTTGTATAGTCAATCCATAATTTTATTTGAGGTACCTAGGTTTATTTAGCGAAACGACAAAATCTTGTAAGTTATTACTTGCGTAGATCCTAAGAACTGTTCCGGGTCAACATCCACATGTTGCAATATCGGATTGGAATTATCTTGATTTAGTATTTCGGAAAGCCATTTTTGCAAGTTAACTTGGCTTTTTCTATTTGTTAAATCATGAACTAGGATAATGCCTGAAAGAAAAATAATAGTTTTTGGTAACACAATATATATTCTAAAAATAATAAATAAATAATACAGGCATTTTAAGATACCATCTAAAAAATATACAAACTGATTTACTACACTAACTCGGTATATGAGAGGTGATAAAAATATATTGATACAGTTTGATATATTAGTTATGTGTGTTAATAAATTCAAGTGTTTGCTGACATTTCTAACATCTAATTTTCACTAGACATGAGACTTCTAGTTATAAAAGTGCAACATAAAATGAAATACAGGAGAAACCCTGCAAGGACAATATTATGTTTTTTTGTTTATATTTTAAATTAATTTAGAAATATGAATGGTAATAATGTACCATGAGCAGGCTGATAGAAAACATTTCTAGTAATTCTGTGTCCATTGGATCCCCCAACATCCCAGAGTTCGACAAAGAATGGCTTCTGAGCTTGTGTGCCCTCCTTGTACTTGTGCAACTTCACTTCCACAGAACATCCGACAGTCCATCCCGGCGACAGCAGCGGTTTGTTGTGAGCTATTAGATATGTCAGTGAAGTTTTACCCACGCCTAAAATTATAACAGTGCAAAATCAGCAGACTATAACGGTAATGTATATAAATATCTAGGTACTCACACATTACCTACTTTAAAAAATATGTTTTAAATCATTAAGACAAAAGTTACCAGTCAATTTATACGGTAGGCAGAGGCATACACCGCATCATGCCCAACGTATTTCCGTTCCTTCATAGGACAAACATTTTGGTAATACAATTTATCATTATATCAAAGTTTAATTTTACCGCCAAAAATATCGACCTTCAATTATATCAATGTTGGTAAGACCAAAGTTGTCACAAGTGTCATGGCGAATCATGTTGGCAAACTAGATGTTTGTTAGTGTATTCAGTGTTATTTTTGTTTATCAACCACTCAAATGTTTGAAAAGTGTAATATATAAAAAACTAATTTACCGGAATCGCCAAGTACGACGACTTTTACTTTCTCAATTGCAGCCATTCAAAAAAAGCACCGCTTGGTTTGTATTTTATTCTATTTGACATTTACAATAGATGAATAACAATAACTACTACCAACATTCCAAAATACATTTAATGTTGCCAAACTTAAATCAAAAATATCAAAATTCTACATTTCTACTCTTGGTAAATATTTTGTTCAAAACTAAAATAAGCTATTATGATTTATAATACATATATTATAGCAAAGATTTATTTTTAATAACACCGTTTTAAGGAATAATAATTCTTTAATAATTGTATGAGAATTAAAATATAGATATTTTAAGTTTTTAGTATTTTTTTAAATTCTTTTTTATCAACCCTGTCTCGCTTGGTTATGTCACGCTTGACGCTTCTCGCATCCCGTCTTCTGCCGTGTTCTTCTGTCTGATTGTCAAATTAAGTTGGCTTGGAATTTTCATAAAACGTAAAATCAATATTTTAAATACTACGTCCGCCATTGTACAAGATTAGTATGTTTAATAATTTATAGTTATACTTATGCTAAAATGCAACGAGCCAAAGTTTCATACATCGAATTATTTACTTCAGTAAAATAAAACAATGAACCTTCACTACAAAATCTTGATTGTACTTCTTCTTACAAAATCTGTGCATCTTTATTGTGGACCATACAATGGTCAAATTTGCAAAAGTTATTCCACTGGCTACGTGTGGTACAATGACACAGGTGGACTCGACAATGAGAAAATCACAAGCGGACTGTGGAAAGAAATGATATCAACACTCAAAGAGCCCTGCAGAAAAGAAGCTGAAAAATTGCTTTGTGCTTATGCATTCCCAAAGTGCATCGATAAAGACGGAGTCGGTTATTACGCATTACCACTCTGCTACGAAGACTGCATGGCTGTCAAAATGCAATTTTGTTATAATGATTGGATTGTTATTGAGGAGCAAAAAAGACGCGGTGTTTATTTTGAATCTCGTGGACATTTTCGTTTTCCCGAATGTGAAAAACTACCTCGATTTTCGGGTAAAGGTGCACAAATGACTTGTAATAATGTGGGCATAACAAATATAGATCAGAGCCAAGTGACAACAACTTGTGTGAAAGGAAACGGTCGCTACTATCAGGGTGTAGTGAATATTACTGAAACTGGGTTGGCATGTCAAGCTTGGGAGTCCCAGTTTCCTCATCAGCACACACGCCCTCCGCTTATTTTTCCTGAGGTGCAAAATTCATCCAATTACTGCAGGAATGCAGGAGGAGAAGAGCGTAAACCCTGGTGCTACACAATGGACCCTAATGTAAGGTGGGAGTACTGTGCTATACCGTCTTGTGGAAATTTCAGTGAAGAATCTGACTTGATGACAGGTACAAATATTGTCATGGACAGCTACTTCACACCAACTTTTGTTTTGTTACTATCCATAAGTGGCCTAGGATGCATTTTAGGCATTGCTGCCGTAACACTTTTGTGTCATTATTTCGTAAAAAATCACTATTCTAAATGCAATGTTTCAATCCGAAGGAATGTGCAAAATATGGATATTGATTTAGACAAGCTCCCCAGCAACCTCGCCTATCATACTACAGGAGCTCAACTTAATCCTAAATTAGAGAAACTAGAATTTCCAAGGAACAATATTATTTACATTAAAGATTTGGGTCAAGGTGCATTTGGCAGAGTGTTTCAAGCTAAAGCACCAGGACTGGTGCCTGAAGAAGAATTTACTCTTGTTGCTGTTAAAATGTTGAAGGATGAAGCTTCTCATGATTTACAACTAGATTTTGAGAGAGAAGCTTGTTTACTTGCAGATTTTGACCATCCAAATATTGTTAAACTGTTGGGTGTCTGTGCCGTAGGTCGGCCTATGTGTTTATTGTTTGAATTTATGGGGAAAGGGGATTTAAATGAGTACTTGAGAGCTTGCAGTACTGCCACTAATTTTACTCCGGCAATTGAATACAGAGAAGATCTCAGACTCCTAGCAACCCCATTAGGTCACTTAGAACTGTTGCATATTGCCAGACAGATTGCATCTGGGATGGTTTATCTGTCGGACAGAAAATTTGTGCATCGTGATTTAGCAACCAGAAATTGTTTGATCAATGATGATATGGTAGTCAAAATAGCTGACTTTGGGCTCTCACATAAAATATACTTACAAGATTATTACAAAGGTGATGAACATGATGCCATTCCGGTCAGATGGATGCCTTTAGAGAGCATACTTTATAACAAATATACATTAGAATCAGATGTATGGGCATATGGTGTATGCCTCTGGGAAATATTTTCATTTGCCTTACAGCCTTATTTCGGCATGACACATGAAGAAGTTGTAAAATTTTTGAAAGATGGCAACGTACTTGCTTGCCCTGATAATACACCTCGGTGTGTATATGATCTTATGAAACAATGTTGGAATCACCAACCTAGTGATCGTCCAAATTTTAGAGTTATCTATCATACGATAGATAACATACAATTGATATTGGAACGAAGTCATACAGAATAATGCTCACTCAACTCTTTGATTTTCAAATACAATATTACCATATCTAGGTATCATCTAATTGAAACAAACTCCTGAGTTAAAAATAATTATGTTGTATAAACCATGAATTTTATCCAGTTGTCCAAATACAGTGAGTTTCATGTGAAATGTATGTGAAGTTATATGAAGTCGTATGTAAGATTAATTACCGATAAGTTTGATTATTGAAAATAATTTTATATTTATTTAATTACATAAACTACTTGATAAACAAAAATTTAATGGTTAAATGTATTTCAAATTTAACTTTGATATGTCCATGTCAAGGTTTACTCCACTTATCTGTGTCAAATAAATCTTGCCAGTTAATTATAAGTGTAGCATTGTTTTTGTTCAATTAAGTTTCGTACTCATATGAATAGTAAAATTGTAAATAAAAACTTTATACTTTCCCCTTTATGCTTAACTGTACATTTACCTTTAAACTAAATGGTTTTTGACATGTTTATTTTATTTGCTTTCTTTGGTTATGAATAAACTAAGAGTGACTTGCAGTGCTATTACTAATCTACAGTTACACCTTATCTTGATTTATCTTACAGCTCACACCTATCTTTAAATCAAGATTTGGGACAAATAAAGATTTATCGTGGAGCTGCAAGTGGCCCTAAGACCCTAATTATTAACACTTGTGTTAAATCTGAAATTGTTACAATATAATTATTGATACAGAAACTAGACACTTAATAGCACATAATGCCCCTGACTTATAAAAATATTTAAGCGCTGCTTATCTTTATACCATAGGTTGTCGTTTTCATTTTTAAACAATGTAACGCAAGGAAAAAAGTGTCAGGTTATTCTTAACCATTTGCTCAGCTAAAAATGCTGTTTTAAGTAAGGCCCATTATGCTCGGCAAGCTGTGAAACAAAACACTGTTAATTCTATACATTACATATTCATTCACATATTCCAAACATTTGTCTTGGTCTGTACCAAGACAAATGTTTGGAACATAAAATATTAAAATAAACTAAAATATTTGGTTGGAGTCTGCATGTTAGGACACCCAAAATTACCTAATATCTCTTGTAGTTCCTGAAACTCTTCTTGTATCTTAGTGTCTGGTTATGACAATGGATATTTAAATTTGCTATTAATTATTTATTTACTATTTTTATATTAAAAAAAAAAACAACGTAATCCAAACCTTTTGGGGTCTAGCAGTAAAGACTGATTTTTGATTAGTTAATTTTAAATCAACATTCTTACGTATTTAGCTTAGATTATGTTTTATCCTTAACTAAATAATGTATCTAATTTGCTTTTAATTTGGTGCTTAAATGCACAATTTAATATGTAGGGATCATAATAATAAACAAGTTGCCTAAGCAAAGCCTGATTAGCCCTAACCATAATGCTGCCATTGGAAAAGAGATTAGATAAACTATTGAAGAATTCAGAGTGTATGATAATTGTGTAAATATTTAATTTACCAAATTACTAATGTAACAAAACGCATAAAATACTGCCAAATAAATATATTTAGACAACTATTTGGAAGAAAAAGGAATATTTTAGATAAAACTATCATTGAAATGGTTTGTACTAATGATTGTATTGCTGTATAGTGTGATAATACTGTCATAAATAATATTGTGAGCGAAATTGTAACTTTTCAAGTGTTTGTTTGAACTTATATATTTTTATGACCTAATTATTATATTTTTATATGGCGCCCCAACACATTTTTTATTGTATTTTAAATGAGTTAATTTATTGTTTAATGTAATAAACTATTTAAAAAATGATAAACCTAGACATTTTCCTAAAATATATCCCTTTCATCATCATCATCATCATCAGCCATAGAACATTCACTGCTGGACATAGGTCTCCCCAAAGATTTCAATATACCTATTCCTTTATTTGGTGAAAATTGAATTGAGGGAATTTAATTCTGTCCAGTTTCTTTTAGAATCTACTGGCCACTAAAGAAATTAGATAATGTATTTAGGAAACTTTTGATTAAATAAACTAGAATGGCGCTAGATATAGAAGGCGGGTGAAGTATCCAACCTGGCTAGGCTTTAGTTATCATGAATAATCAAGTACAAAAACAATAAGGGTAGATACCTAAGTAAATATTAGTACCTATATGTAATTAAACCTCAGCACACATACATGGCTCAGCATGTCTCATGACTAGATAGATGAGCATATATAAATGTGGTATTTGATATTTTATCATACGCTTTCTTATTTGTCATGAAATAGCAAAGATTAAACAATATTATGGTTCATTTTTAGCATTACATGTACAATGACGGAAGAACGGCTTGTAACCGAAGTACCAAGCAGCTTGAAACAATTGGCTCGCCTCGTTGTAAGAGGCTTTTACACAATAGAAGAGGCCCTCATAGTTGATATGTTGGTCAGAAATCCTTGTAAGTTATTACTTACTACTTATCAACTTCTCTACATGTTTAATTATTATTCATATAACATCGGGTTCTCGGATACATGAAGTCTTTTCACAGGCATGAAAGAAGATGATATCTGCGAATTATTAAAATTTGAAAGAAAAATGTTGAGGGCAAGAATATCGACTCTCAAAAACGATAAGTTTATTCAAGTAAGATTAAAAATGGAAACAGGTTGGTAATCTTTGTCTACAATCATTGTGCATATTTTCGTAATCATTCATAGGTAACTTTTGTACAAGACAATATTGTAATTTAATTTAACATCAGCTTTCCCTTAAGTTTCATTCTCGTATAACTATCTTATTGCTCCTCTCCTCTTGCTGAACTATTAGGCATCTACTAAAGAGGAGCACTAACATAACAGCTCCTACAGAAAGCTGACATTAAATGATAATAATAGAAGGCTAAATCTTCTTTCACTGGGCCTCGTGTCACCTTTCAATGGGTCGGCGCAACACACTTTTTCAAGAATGTTGCTAAAAATATTCGACTTTAATTCTTAAGACCCCTACTTACCCGACGCGACATCAACGCGCCGCCCGTCCTGGGCATACCGTGACAAAAAAACCGCCTTGCCCGGTCCAGGACAGGAACCCAGAACCTCCCGGTCCACTTACTATAATATGTACCTATACACAGCCACTAGGCCAAGGAGGCGAATAATTAACATGAAGCTAGATAAATTAAATCATTTTCTTTGGTAGGTGGTTAGATAAGTAGGTACTAAGTACGTATTTACTTCGACAGCAGTAAACTCGAGATTAATACACTAAGTACTCTTGGATGCCTTCAAGTAAATTAGAACATCGCATCGCCAATACGGCTCTATAAAGGGCAATTTTAGGATGGAAAGAGATCATATGGTACTTCTCTACTGTGATCTCGGCCAATATTTATTTATAATGTAATGTGTATCATTACATTGCAATAATTGGATACTTGACTATAATTTTTATTAATTTTATGTGATATTTACGCCATCTAAAATATAGCACTGAAAGAATTATTGAAATATTCTCAAAAATAAAAAAGTTATAAGCATTTGAAAGTTCTGTGTAACCTTCAAACTGCGGAAAAGAGAAGTATCAGTAAATTCACGTCAGGGCCATAACGGTACGTGCGTTAGAAAAGGATAGCAAGCTATCCCCACTACGTCCCCACTCTTGCTCATTGCGGAATTTTAAATATGAATTACTGACTCATTTTCAAGCAATTTCGATGCAGATTTTACAGAAGAGTTACTTTATTGTTTTATTTGCTACTAAATATAATACTGTACAAAATCAAACATAATCAAGTACCTACCCAATTATTTTAGAGGATTCAACGACTATCCAGAAATCTTAAAAAATATCTTATCTCTCATCGGTTATGTCTATGTTTGAAGTGATGTATTTCGTGTAAATTCTATGTTTTTTATATGTGGCAAATGTAACTTTGGACCTCTACGTAGGATCCTGATTACACTTTAAACAATTATCTATTTTCTCAGGACCCGATGGCAAAGCACAAAAAGTTAATTATTATTTCATAAACTATAAGACATTTGTAAATGTGGTCAAGTACAAATTGGATCTAATGCGCAAACGACTGGAAACTGAAGAACGTGACGCTACCAGTCGTGCGAGTTTTAAATGTCCGTCGTGTGGAAAAACGTTTACGGATCTTGAGGTACGTTTATTTTATTTGTTGTAGAATAATTATTTTCAGTTCCTATTATACTTATAAGAATACACATTATGAATATGGATTCGGTTTTATATAGCAGAGACTGGCCAACGAGCAGATGGGTCACCTAATGATAAGTGATCTCCACCACTCATAGACACCCAAGACACAAAAAGAATCCATGAGTTTTGGGATATTGCCAAGGGATTGGACCACCGGAAATGTCACTCACGGAACGAAAAGCGACAGGGAGCTGCCACGTTACGTCGGTTTTCCGTGAGACAGTGGTATCAAACCGGTCGAGCCGGCCATTCGCGCTATAGACGTAACTGCTCTACCACTCAAAAGATTTAGCAGCATTCCCTGTAGAAGTCTGTACAATCTTTATTATCTCACTTGGATCTAACCTATCTGAAGTTGTAGGTTGTTCGTATTACTTATTGTTTTGAAGACTTGCAACGAGGGTATGGAGAGACTAGGTAAAGAGTGGACAGACTGACTTCGGACCAGTCATAATGACTAACGAGAGCTCTATTTACACGTTTTAGGCTGATCAATTATACGACATAATGACACAAGAATTCCGCTGCACATTTTGTAATCAAGTCGTTGAAGAGGATCTGTCTGCACTTCCGAAAAAAGACTCCAGATTATTATTAGCAAAATTCAATGAACAATTGGAAACATTGTACATATTACTGCGAGAAGTAGAAGGAATTAAACTATCGCCTGAAATATTGGAACCTGAACCAGTCGACATTAACACGATACGAGGGTAAGGGCATACGAACAATTTATTATTCATGGTCCTACAAAAGTTATTATTGTGCACTTTAAACCCTTCAGAGCAAAATATTTATGGCTTAGAATAACCACTTACATATAAGTAAAAGGTAAATGTCTATAAAACCGATGGTTAGAGCGGTCACAACCGGACTGCTCTAGCAGTTAGCCAGTGATCAATATACACGGACCGTTCTTGTAGTCATACAGTACTCAATAGCTTGAAATTGCCATTGATAACTGCTCGAGCAGTTGATACCAATTGCAGCACTTGGCGTCAACTGCTCGAGCGGTCAAAAACCAGAAGCGAGGAGGCGGGGGGCACTCGTGACGTGGAATGAAAAGAGCAGGCGGAGATAACTGCGAGAGAACAGTCGACAGTTCCAGCAGTCAGTGTATGTCTAACCGACGGCTCCATCGCACGATGAAATTTCACCACGCTTCCAACCGCTCGAAGCAATCGTAACCGAAGACTGTAGTTACTTGTTTGTTATGCGGTCGCAGCGCAAAGCTAACTGCTAACTACTAACTGCTTCAAGCTGCCCGTGTATGGCGAGCCTTAGATGAAAATTGAGATTGTACGGTAGTGAGACCAGGTCCACTGCTAGCTACTTGAGCTCCCGCGTGCAATACCGAAAAGTTGTCTTAAATGAAAATTCACAAATATCAACACAATTTGCCCACTTTAAATGTGTATTAATTAAATGTTGTTAATTTTTAGGGTTCTGTCCTTCGAGAAGAAAAAACGGAACCCTTATAGGATCACTTTGTTGTCCGTCTGTCAAGTCTGTCGATTCTCCTGTAGGATTTTACGATTGTGTACTTATTGATGGGGGCGTCGAAGTGCATTTGGGGGCGCGATGGAATTGGTGAGCGATGTCTCAATGATTCCCCGAACGTGAAACTATTGCCCAGTATTTTATTTTCAAAACGAATCAATAGAGGTCATTAGGACAATAAAAAGAGATATGCAAATAATGAGAGTTTATTTTTAGTTTTGATATTTGTTTTTGCCGCCCGAGTGCGGTGCACACCTTGCACGGCCGCATGTAGCGGGCCTGAGTGAGACGCGTGATACGAGTTGCGACTTGCGTGTCGTGTCCAGGTTGACAATGAAGCAGCCGCTGTCGCGCGCGGGCGGCGAGCAGTGGTCGGGCGAGGCGACGCGCAACCAGGGCATGCTCGTCGAGGAGACGCGCGTCGACGTCACCATCGGCGACGGAGACCTCGCCGTCGACCACAACGCGCAGCGCAAGGAACGACCTGTCTGGATGGTCGAGAGCACCATCATACCCAATGACCAGGTACCATTAACCATTATTGTTTATGGTGGGGACGTCTGCAATCACGCAGACGGGTGATCGGCTCCCTTATTGTGGAACTATTTCACCCTTAATCCCATACCATAAACCATACTCACTATACATCTCACGCCTCTGCGATATTATCTAGAACAGTCGCAATGAGCAAAAGCTGTAGTTATTAGCACCATAACGAAACCTTGCATTCCAACACGGTATACTACTGTTTTTATACATTCTCTATAATTTCGGGTAGAGAAACTAATAAAAAATAATGATGTATGGAAAAAATGAAAAGTACTTATCATTTTCGAGAAATATTTTAAAAACAACCTCATATATACTAGGGATTACTGAACGGACATAAAGAAAAGGAAACCGAAATAGCATTTTTAATATAATATATTGAAGTTTGTAAATGAACTGTAGAAAATCATAGTCTACAAATATTTTTTTGGATTATTGTTTAGCCTCACTGTTTTCACTTTTGAGAGTACACTACGCTACACAAAATAATGTTTCAGAATGACAGCGTACACTCTGCAGATGCGGCACTTGAAAAAGCAGCGAACAACGCGAGCAACGCCAAAGGAACTGGCAAAGAAAAGAATGATGATATCATGTCTGTGCTACTTGCACATGAGAAGCAAAACACTGGTAGATAATTTTTTACAACAAAAACTTTTATTTGCATGTTGTTTTAGGTTTTCTTATGATTAATATACTTTTTCACAGGAAATTCGGCATCCAACGCCGTGAAGGGCATCGAACCTGACAGTTCCGATTCTAGTGATAACGAATCTAAAGATCCGTATAAACTTAAGGACGAAATGGCAGCTGTTGGTAAGCAGATATCTATTATTAATTATTAAATATATTTAAATACGCTTAACATTCACACATACACAGTCCCGAGTTCCTGACCATACTAAATACATGTGTTGTGTCGAGGGTACCAAGAACTTCGATACACTTTCGGTCTCACAACCATCACACAATTTTATCGATAAAATGACGTAGTATGGGATTTTGTATGGATTTCAAAGACGATATAGTCTGTATACTACGCTACAAAGTCCCAGAAAATATGTCACTGATGCGTACGACGTCGCTGCTCTGCATTTATTTAATTGCCTATAATATGCTTACCAGTGTTTAACTTTTAACACTGTTTGCCAATTACACATAATGTCTTTCCTTGTCAAAGACATCGTTGTAATGTCGTTAATTTATTTTCACAACAAAAATGAAATCATAAAGCATCAACTTAATATAATAAATAGCCCATAGGGTGTAGTTTGGTGTAACCACAGTTTAACTCCGCAAACGGCTTGAGCTAGTGAGAAAGGTTTTATCAAATACAATAAAATCTTAAAAACGTCAATCGTAGCGTTAGGTTTAATAATTGTTTACAGTTTTATTACAATGAAATAAAAAATATTTCTGATCGTACCTATCAACCAAATTCTCAGAAAATAAGTACGGTCACTGCGATAAGTTTTTATAAATTATATACCTACTAAGTAAATTAGGGCATTACATTCACTCGAATGTTATTAAAATATAACTTATAATATTTCTAATATTCAATATTTCCAAAAATCTTTTATTGAAAGTATTATGAAAATAGGTTTCATCTCAGTTTTCAATTTTTCAACTCATATTGGCGTGTGCACACCAACCGAACGAAGGCGAAAGAACGTTCGCGAAGGGCCAACGAGGGGGACCAAACTTTCCCGATCATTCGTGAATTCTCGCTGTTGTGTGAATGTTTGTTTGTGTGTACGCGCCATTACAGGTGATGGCTTTTATTTCAATTATAAATGCATAAGTTCAATATATTATAGAATCAAGTAAAATAACACCTCGTAGATCCGCTATATGTCGATATTTAATCATAGTTCCAAACAAAGATGTGTCACTCACTATGAGAAAATAGTATATCAATGAGTAATGTTTGAATGACAAATGTAATCGATTACTGGGTTCTTGTGCAATAAATGTATGATAAATTGGTACATTCTACCTTACCTTTGGTATATTTTGCCTGCTCCGCTAACTTGTCTGTAAGCATTATAATAGCATCCTATCTTTTCTACAAAACATTTTTTCTAACCATATACCATTGAGACCACTGCTCACAACAATGGCATCGTTGAAATAAGCCCCTCTATAATTATAATTTTATTTTCATCATCATCAGCCATAAGACGTCCACTGACTGCTGAACATAGGCCTCCCCCAAAGATTTCCAGATCGACCTGTTGGAAGTGGCCTGCATCCAGCGACTTCCTGCGACCTTTATCAGGTTAAAATTTAATCCAATTTTATTTTACCTTAGCCGAAATGGAAAGCGAGGATTCTGACACGGACGAGAACGAGCCCACGGTGATGGTGAACGGCAAAGCGGTAGCGTTAACAAGCATCGACGACGATGTCATCGCGCAAATGACGCCCTCCGAAAAGGAAACTTATATACAAGTGTACCAAGAATATTACAGCCACATGTACGACTAACTGTTGCATAATATAACTCACAAATATACGGAGCGAAACTATTTGCTGTTTTATTTGTTATGGTTATGCTGAAGTCAACAATTTTAAGGAACGAAAAAAAATAGCAGTCTCATTGGTCTAGTGGCAGCGTTCATGCAGCCGTGTTCAAATTACAATCCCAATTTGTGTTTTTTAATTTGAAAAATTAT
Source organism: Clanis bilineata (assembly GCA_036417725.1). Classification (NCBI taxonomy): domain Eukaryota; kingdom Metazoa; phylum Arthropoda; class Insecta; order Lepidoptera; family Sphingidae; genus Clanis; species Clanis bilineata. Next base: position 10,143,094 of record CM071158.1, read on the forward strand.
ACAAGTTACACGAAGATGAAATTAACTGTGTCCAGTATGGGGATAGGCTCACCCTCTATCACTTGAAGGGGCGGAAATAAAGTCGATAAAATGTGGGAGATCTACCTAATTTTCTAGTCCACCCCCGTTTACCCCTTTGAGGTTACAGGCATGTATGTATGCATGCAAAACATTGGAATTATTATTACCACTGTTATAAAAAATACCTAATTTATTTGCGTCGTTATCTCGCTACTAACATACTAGTCTACATTATTTTTTGTTATCTATTAGATCCATCTATTCCCTCAACAAGTTATGTATAGCAATAAGGCAATTTTATTTAAAGACTTTCTTTCTACTTGCCCCTATCTTAATGTAGGGTCAACACATTTTCAATAATGTTGCAGAAAGGATTTGACTTAAGTTTTACGACCGGCTGCCAGTCTGACCGTCCCCCTGGGGAATTTTATTTGATACCCAACACAGAATTAAAAGTATTAAAAACACCGTGGCTTCTGATCCTTACAGAATAGATTTATTTAACGCCCGAAAACTTGAACGCTATTAACTCTAACGGCTTCTTAAATTGTTTTTCGCCATACAAATTTGACAGATAAGGAGGCCTTTAATGACATACGGTGGCCATAACTGAATATTTTAGGGGTAAATAAATAATTATGCAAATTTTAATACAACCCATAATATATTCGACTTACAAAACGATTCAGAATTCAATGTAAATACGTATACAAAAATAATATTTTAACAAGTGAAACACACCCGTAATTTAACCCTTAAATTGGCTGAGAAAAAAGTATGATAGTACCATTCAATATTTGAATACTTGTAGAAAAAAGGTATAATGCACACATATCAAATTCGGTTCAATCCGTCAATTTAAGAGTTATAATAATTACACAAAATCGAAATCACTAATCAGTGCCTCAATCCTATATCTAATAATCATACAATAATAAATAACATACAAAAATAAAATACTATGATCATTAATATCAGTTGCAAAGATATCTAAAATCTCTTAAGCCGAAAGCACATATAACTGGACATATAGATTGTTCATTGACTATCCTCGAAAATCATTCTGCATCTACAACTTTCAATTGAAAGTGAATTTGTGACCTTTGTTGTTTATCATTATTTTATTCATATTCAAAAGAAAAATGACACTAAATTAAATGAGTTTATAAATGTGTTCATTGTTGTAGATATTTTGTTTATATTCGATATTCCATATCGTGAGATACCATGACCTTTTATCATCTTCATCGTTTATACCTAAAATATGGTGTTTATTATAAGATGTATTATAAAAACACTTATTATAAGTGTCATTACTAGTGTGCGCAATTTAACTTGACCGGTCTGAAGTTAGTCACTACACGTACCAACATTAGTTGCGAAGTACGGTAAAGCGGGTGAATAGAAATAATATTTTTAATGTGATTATAACACAAATGAGTTGATCAATATATAAACTATAGTATAATTCGTGTCCAATATTGATGGTAAATTGTTAATTTTTTGTTGCTGATAAGATGATATATATTCATATATTTTCTGTAATTACATAATACAGGTAATTAATAATATGTATTTTATATATATTTTTTGCAACTTGAGGTTAGAACTGTAGGTTAGGTTAGTAATGGTGCAAGTCGCCCTAAGCCAGTTTAATAGTTAAAAAACTAAACCAATGTATTTCTATTCACATGGCTTCATCTATTCGCTCCATTTTACGGATCATAAAATCTATGTCATAGGTCTAACTTCAGTCCGACTAATATGCGCGCCACGCGAAAATTTTCGGGTTTTCCCCAGATGTCTAGGGACACTAACATGCGTCCTCGATTATTTCGATTCGATGTCATCGACAATATCTCTCCAGTCGATTATCGAGATATATCGTGAGCATGTTAGCCGGGCAGGTCGTCCGAACTATACTGTATACCAGGCTCCCAAGGCTATCAGTTCTGGGAGCTATTATGTGCATCGGCTGCATTTACTACCTCTAAATACCATACCTAACTACCGTAACTAGGATCAACGAGTGACAACATTTTAAAATATGGTGTTACAGGCTTAGATTAGATTTAATGGGTAAACTAGGCATTATTTAATTTCACTCAGTAGGCAGTAGGCAGCCTAGTGAATTTAAATGAAATTAGCCCAGGTCCTCGATGACGTCTGAAATGTAAATTGCCGATAATGAAATTAAAGACCAGTGTTTATTTTGCACAGTGATCCTAATTATGGTTACATTAAATCTTTTCTACACAAACACACACACACACACACACAAAAATAAATATCTTAATCAAAATACTTATTGCGGTAAATTGGTTGGTTGTGAATGTGTTTTAATACTCGATTTATTATTATGCACTAGTATAATACCTTTACTAATATATTCTACGAGAATTCAATATCTTTTTATGAACAATAACGATTATATATTATGATCAACATGATTACTATTCAAATATTAATAGGGGGAAATAACTTTGGCAATATCAGTATCTGCTATAACTGCTATTAATTTGTATAGGTAAATGAGTATGAACATTTAAAGTATCCAAAATTGTTTTGCTATTAATACGACTTTTGGTATTTTTTATTTGTGCTTATACCTCAGTTATTGGAGCAGTTATTCCCTCAATTATTGATGAATCACAAGAAGACATAATTGAGTTGTTTTGTTTAACAGCCATAGTGGTTTCTTCTGCTAGTCATGAAATACATTAACCGATGCATTAAAAACATGCTTGGCCAGCCTAAAAACAACTTTAATTGGCTAACTATGAGGTTAATTTTGAAATACCCGATATAAAACGACTACTTAACTACAATTTGTAAATAAAGTAACTTAATTAAGATGAGTTCCCCATTTATCCCAGTATTCGTCTGTTTGCATTTCCATAATACGCGAAAGGCATCGATCGCACGCGAACATCTCTTCCTCGCCCGTAAATATAGCAGCTTTGGCATCTTCCTACAAGAAACAATAAACAATATGAATACACTTTATTACGTAGTATCCAGAGTACATAATTATAATGTCGTGATTGTAGCCCTGTATATAAGACCCTATAATCAAAAGTATGAAAATTTCAAAACTAAATTAGGTCTTGAACAAATTTAAATTGGAATACTCTTGCATTAAGCTCTATTAAACATAAAATAAGCGTCTGTATACATAGAAACGATTCTATCGAAGTTCCACAGCTTTATTCACAGTCGCTTCACCACGCATTCAGTCTAACAATGTTTAAAGGCAAAATAAGATTTCAAATTGGGTGCCAATGTAAATAAATGAAGTTTCCACTTACTGAGTCTTTTGTTATTTTTAAGTCATCCATGAGAGCCCTATCTGAATCTGCTACTTCAGTTTGGTCTAGTTTCATGAGATCTTTTGGTTCACAATCTGCAGCTATAACAACCTGTAAAACAAAACACAAAATACTTAAGCAACAAAGCTTCTTCTTCTTCTTCTTTTACAAATAATGGCTTCCACGCATATGCGATAATTTAGCCAATGTCAAGGTAAATAGAGCAATTATGTTTTCACAATGACCATGAGACCCAGATGTGGATGATCTCAAGGCCCTGTTGGGATTATGGCGGTAATTCCTTCCAGTGCAATGCCCCTCAGATAACCTTCACTCGGCGAATCGACCGAACAAAGCCAGCCAACGCACCAAGCAAAACTCATCAAAGATCATCTCGTCGATCATACTGCCCATCTTCACTGAAGTTTGATGCATTAAACCACACCACTTAAAGACAACAAACACAGCTCTAGAGAATAATATGAAATAATTCTGACAAGCGACGCCCACCCTGTCAGACTTACCGTTAAAATCCAAGCAACAAAGCTATAAATAACTATATGTAAGAAGTAAATAATATTCTACTACATACCCTCACTCTGTTGTCATACAGTGTATCAATAAGAGTTATAAATCTTCTCAACTGTGATCGATGTTGTGAAATAGATAATTGAGGTAGATTTCTTATGAACACTGTATGAAATGTTTTTGATATCACAAGGTAGTCGCTGGCTCCCAGGGGCTAAAAATAATATCGTCAGTTAATTCAGACTTTTTAACGCCAAGGAATAAAAATAACTTGAGAAATCGTTCGCGATCGTGATTTACTTTAATAATGTAGACCAACATCTTCGCAACCCATTGGAACATGGCCGCGACACGACCCGCTGTTTGAAAAAGGGGGTGTAGAAAAATTCGCAAATATAATGTAATAAAAGAGTACTTACTCTATCACACAACTCTTCAGAATTCGAATCCAAAACACCACCACACGATTTTGCAAATTTGACATTTCTGCCCATTATATTTATAATTCTAGGCCTCACTGTATCAGTCTCTTTAGAACATAGGAATTTGAATAAAACATTTACTGGATCATTATCTGGTGTAACTTCACTATTCCTGCAAAATAAAATGCCATGAAACAAAATATCCAAGTTCATTTCATATTAATTTTAAGCCACTTCTCGTGCACTAAAATGTTACACAAAACATGTATTTTTTATCTATGGTTCATTGTTTTATGAGCAGGAGATGGTTTTATAATGTAGACCATATCTTTTATGAGGAATTCCTACCAATAATTTATCTATTCTAAAAACATCCAGCTCAATTACAACTTGCTAAGATTTTAAAATGTATTCTAAGGTAGGTACATCAGATTTACCCTATTTGATTATTATATTCGTTTTTTTTTAGATAAATGTGCCTCTCCTGCACTAAAACATTACACAACACACCAACGCCAAACATGGCTTCGCTACACATTTTTATCTATGGTCCATTGTTCTATGAACAGGATACTGAAAATTATTGTTATGCATATGTGTTTTTCTGTTTTGGATCGAGAAAATCAGATGCAGGGAACGCGCCTTTAGAATGTTGACACATGTTATTTGCATGACCCCATTGCTTTCATTTACTAAAAACAGCATCAATTTTTACCAAATAAATACATTTTACAGCCGGGTCTCCTGCTAAGACTAACCTAAAAACACATACGCTAAACAACGATTTTAGCTGTCACCTGCTTGTAGAACAATGGACCATAAAAAATGCATCTTTTGTGTAGGTGTTTTGTGTAATGTCTTAGTGCAGGAGACACGGCTTTATATACACAGTAGTCACACACATAGTCCTAATCCGACACTTGGTTTTACACTTTATTATACTGAGTCCATAATAGTTAACAAGTAGATCCATGACAACAGTGTATGATTGTGTGAGTGTATTTTACTAAAAATGTCTAACAATACATACAGACCATATAGATAACATAAGCTCACGCCTATATCCCCAGGGTGAACAGAAGTGCACTAGTGAACATAAGACCCACACTTCACCAAGCTTATTTCTGTCCCAGATGTGATAACTAAAAACATTACAAACAAAACTGCAATTATTATACTTACAAAAAGTATTTACTATATTTGCTACCAGTTCCTCTTAGTCTATAATCAATACCAGAGTCCAATTGAATGACATCACAGTGTGCTTTGAGTATAGGTATAAATGGCAAGAAGTTAGATCTTTGCAAACCATTTTTGTATAAATCATCTGGTTTTCTATTGCTTGTTGCGATAACAACACACCCATTGTCGAATAATTGGGTAAATAATCGCTTGAGTATCATGGCATCTCCAATATCAGTTACCTGAAAGAAATAGCATGTTTTTAAGTATTTAAAGTAAGCTTAATACTCAATATACTTCTATATATAATTTTGAACAAATATTTGAAGTAGAGAATATAGATTTACAGGAGTACATGTAAGGTATCCTGGCAGCTTCCTAGATAATTTTTTTCTTTGTCTCTGTGTAACATGATCTGTGTAAACATAATAAGCCACTCAATTATTATTCAAAATTCAAAAGAATATTTGACGTTCTATAAGTGTATGCTGTTAAAGATGCATTATACCTCCTTAGGCTCAATTGCACCACTTTATTAACCTAGAGTTAGTCCTAACCGCAAGTTAAGTTACATGTCATTCATACATTTTCTGTCAATTTAGCTTGCGGTTAGGACTAACTCTAAGTTAATAATAGTGGTGAAATTGAGCCTTAGTCATATTATAATTACACTAGCTGACCCGCGCAACTTCGTCTGCGTATGAGAGAGAGGGTTGAAAGAGTGAATCGTAGGCACCTATAGCACAATAATTCTAAAAGAGGTAATGGGATGATCTACTTCGGCCGTCATGACTGACGTCTCTCACACCGTCAGTCACACCGTCTGTCAAACCGTCTGTCACCCTGTCTCTTACCCTGTCAGTCACACCCTCTGTCACACCGTCTGTCACCCCGCCTGCCTGTCACCCCGTCTGACACCTTGTCTGTCACCCAGTCGGTCACCCGTCTGTCACCACGTCCGTCACCCCGCCTGTCAAGTGACACCTGTAGACATCTGGCGGGGATAACTAATTAAATGACGATTGATCAGTTTTCGACCGGAGAGGAAAAATGATTAAATTACTAAAATGGCTATTAAAAAATAAGGGTTGATCGTAGAAGGGTGAAAATTGAGGATTGTATGTATTTTTGTATGTTGTATCATAAAAAAACAGAAATTAAAAATTTTGTCTAAAAAATAAAAAAAAAAATTTAGGGGTGGACTACCCCTAACATTTTTTAGGGGGATGAAAAATAGATGTTGGCCGATTCTCATAGATACCGGATAAGCACAAAAAATTTCATCAAAATCGGTCAAGCCGTTTCGGAGGAGTATGGCAACGAAAACTGTGACACGAGAATTTTATATATTAGACTAGCTGACCGGCGCAACTTCGTCTGCGTATGAGAGAGAGGGTTGAAAGAGTGAGTCGTAGGCACCTATAGCACAATCATTCTAAAAGAGGTAATGGGATGATCTACTTCGGCCGTCAGTCAACCCGTCTCTCACACCGTCAGTCACACCATCTGTCACCCCGTCTGTCACCCCGTCTGTCACCCCGTCTGTCACCCCGCCTGTCACCCCGTGTGTCACCTCGTCTGTCATCCAGTCGGTCACCCCGTCTGTCACCCCGTCTGTCACCACGTCCGTCACCCCGTCCGTCACCCCTTCTGTCAAATGATTAAATCACTAAAATGGCTATTAAAAAATAAGGGTTGATCGTAGAAGTGTGAAAATTGAGGATTGTATGTATTTTTGTATGTTGTATCATAAAAAAATAGAAATTAAAAATTTTGTGTAGAAATTAAAAAAAAAAATTTGGGGTGGACTACCCCTAACATTTAGGGGGATGAAAAATAGATGTTGGCCGATTCTCATAGATACCGGATAAGCACAAAAAATTTCATCAAAATCGGTCGAGCCGTTTCGGAGGAGTTCAAGTTCGAACACCGTGACACGAGAATTTTATATATTAGATATTATGATAATTAAGCATTGCCACCATCGATATATTATTTACCTAGATGCAGAATTGACGCTCGGAAAAAGGGACAGCACAGAAGTGCTTAAGCACTCCTTTTGCCTACAGTCGGACGTCGATAAAATTCTAAATTTCAAAATTCAAATTAAAGAATGCTTGTTCATTTAGTTTAAAAACATACTTTGTAACACATGCTTAGGGTTATATTTGTGTTGATTTAATTACAACTTGTTATCGTTTTCTTTGTTTTATTTCTGAGACCACTTTTTAGGAGGATATTTGCAAAGAACTGTGCATCTAGGGTATAATATATTGATGATTGCCACCTAAAGAACAATGCAGGAGAAATACATGTTACACTGATATTACATTTAACGATGCCTTCTAAACACACATCATTACATCTAAGTCATATAATCATTATTTGAACAAATAATTTATTTAAGAACTTAAGATAATAACTTTATAAACTGATTACAGTATAACATAACATTTATTCATTCCATATTCCATTTCTGATAATATCTAGTGTATAATCATCATCATCATCATCAGCCACAGGAGTCAAGTTCTCGAGTGGAGACCACATACTGGCAAGCTCAGCGTTGGACATCCACCTGCTAAGTGGACAGACAACCTGATAAAGTGTATAATACTTACTTGAAATTCGTCAAAACATATAAGCCATGACTCTTGTGTAATGTCAGCTGCCACAGGAGGTATTGGGTCGAACGGCCGAGATCCTTCATCTCGAAATGAGCTTGCTCCTTTACCAGATTTTATTTTCAACTCATGGATTCTAGCATGTATATTTAACATAAAAGAATTGAAGTGCACTCTCAGCTTTTCTTTTATCTGTGAAATAACATACATAAGCTCACGCCTGTATCCCAGAAGGGGTAGACAGAGGCGCACTAGCGAACTAGAACACCCACATTTCGCCAAGCATCATTTGTGAAATATGATGCAGTTATTAAATATATCTATTAAATACACTAATCTCAATAAAAATCAAACTGGATGCATGTAGTAAACATACATCCTTCACAACTTTTATGCTATAGGCACATGTACAATAAAATTTTTGATACATCAATGATGGGAGATAAAAATGTATCCCATTCATTTTCAAACAGATTTTATCTGTTCAGATTTAAGCTTCACTACATAGCATAAAACAAAGTCACTTCCCGCTGTTTGTCTGTCCACATGTATGCTTAGATCTTTAAAACTATGCAAAGGATTTTGATGCGTTTTTTTTTAATAGATAGTGATTTAAGAGGAAGGCTTATACTTAGTAGAGAAACACTCATAATTTTAAGACGTTTTTAAAGTGATATAAATAAACACATTTTTTGTGCTTACATTGCAAACAGGGGCTGAACCCTATGAGATAGATCAAAATATTGTATATCCGCATTGCACCTATGCAAAGCCATGGCTATTTCATAATATTTAATAGTAATTCTTTAATAAATCACCTATTCTGTAGTATATGCCAAGTAACATAAAGATAATTATACTACAGGTGGTCATTGAGGGTGGAGGTGTATAAAAATGGTAAAAAATGGGTAAGGTAGTATAGGTATGTTCCATATGGACAGATGGAAAGAAGTAATATGTTAATAGAATATTAAATTAGTGTCATCACATTCTCTACACTAAAATAGTGTTTGTAATGTACGTTGTATCAAATCTACAATATTTACCGGTACTGTTTCATAAAACAAATCCATCAACATTGTCTTCCCTCCACCAACACTTCCATATATATAGAGGCCTTTTGGAGCAATAATTTTCTGTGCTTGAGCTCTCCTAAAAAAACTGAACAAGGAGCTTGAGGCATTATGTACAAGTGGTCTGTCATATGATGCAATCTCTTGATAAACTTGTTGCAACTGATGAACTACATTCTCTTGATGTGCATCTTTACTTAAACTTCCGCTTGACACTTTCTGCATGTAAATATTCCAAGGGCCATCCGTGTGTGATGGTTTAGCTTGTGCTTGTGAAGACAAAAGCTTTATTGTTTGGTAGCAACGGCTCCAATGGTACTTTACGTATAACGAAAGTGTACTGGAATTCTGCGCGAACATTGTGCCCATTGTCACCTGACTAAGTTGTAGGAAAACAATAATTTCATTATATAACTTAAAATAAATAACCTTGGAAAACAATAAATAATTTTGTATATTAACACATTTTGAAAATAGGTACTACGTGAGAACAATAGCAAGCCATAAATTTATTGATCATAAGTCATTCAAGAAAATGTCTATTTTATATTGAGAAAAATATCGAACGTTTTAAATAATAAATAAATTATCTACGTAAATGAAATGGAAACAGGAAAACACAAACTACAATGGTATTTGTCAAATGCAATTTGATTTATTTTTTAATTTTCCATTTCGGGAAGGCAAAGAGATCTAGCCCATACAGCCTCGTCTTATGTGCTTTTTTCTCTTCATTTGCTTATATCTAATTTTTCACAAGTGCAATGAAATCGGATGTGTTCGATTTCAAGACCCTGCTGGAGTTTTGGCGTTAATTCCTTCCAGTTTAATGCTTTTTCGACGATTTTCTCGCAGCGGAGCAGTCGAACATGATCGACACATCCACCCGACAAAAAGTGTCCAAAATCACTTATTTCAAAGGTTCCATACACTGTCCATCTTCATTGATATTTATCGCATAAATTCACATCCTATTTAAACAACAAGCATAACTTTAAACTAGACTATGAAATCATTAAAACAAACGACCACCCCATTGCTTGTCACATTATGCGCATAGATGCATAGAAAACAAAAAAAAAACATAAAAGATGGACAGGATGTGGAAGCTTTGAAATAAGTGATTTTGGACGCTTTTTGTCGGGTGGATGCTTAGAGCATTGAGGACTGGAGACGCCACTCATAGCATTTCCCCTCTGCCGAGGTACAAGATTCAAAAATCTAACACGTTTATAAAAACTGCTTGTGGAATCGATTCAGTCATTGCCACAATCGTTTTCACCGCGGATCGTCCTGTGTCGTTCTCCGTTAAAAATACCAGGTTGCGCAGTTATCACGTACAAAAAAAAGTCCAATACATCCAGGTGACAAAAATATGGAGTTATATTTCATATGTGACTATTTTAGAAGTAATCTATTTCCATTTCACATTTCCATTTTTGTAATAAATATTACGTAAAATCGAAATACATAATCGATTATCAATTGTATACGGAGCAATCGAATAACCACATTGCCTCACAATTTTATAGTGATGTAGTATGGTGTTTAGAAAATCGACATCGATGAAATATGTTGTTTTAATATTTACCTGTTGCACACATCATGTTAAGCTACGATATTAAGTATAAGGATGGTCAAACGCCTATCCGGTTTAACAATTTTTTTTAATGATAGGAAGCTCCATAATACCTTTTTATTGGGTATAATGTTTTTTTAAGGATTTATATATTAGGTGCTATTAAGTATTTTCGTTTATAGATTAAATTTCTTACATAACAATTCTTCATTTTTATAAAAGTTCTAATTTATATTCAGACTATCGATACAACTATCGACTGTAAATATCGACTGTAGTCTGTCCCTAATCGTTATTCCTCCCCCTGCCCCGTCAAAAATTGACAGACTTTTTTCCTCAGACTATAAGCTCTTTGGCGTCTCCAGTCATATATGCTCTAAGGGTGGATGGGTCGACCATGTTCGACTCTTCTGCTGCGAGAAAATCGTCTGAAGAGCATCAAACTGGAAGGAATTAACGCCAAAACTCCAGCAGGGCCTTGAAATCGAACACATCCGTTTTCATTGCACTTGTGAAAAATTAGATATAAGCAAATAAAAAAATAAAAAGCACTTAAGACGAGGCTGTATGGGCTAGATCCCTTTGCCTTCCCGAAAGGGAAAATTTACAAAAAAAAAAAAAAAACATAAACATAAAGTCACGCCTGTATCCCCAAAGGGGTAGGTAGAGGCGCACTACACAAACTAGAACACACACATTCGTCGAGCTTACTTCTGTCCCAGATATGATAGAGGGCGCTTCTGTCTACCGCTTCGGGGATATAGGCGTGGGCTTATGTTATGTTATGTTCTTTGATTCTTCCTCTCCATGTCGTAAAAAATGTGTCCCCCATCTAGCTTTTATACTAATGAGTACAAAAAACTGAAAAAGTAGGACAGCTTAAAGAGAATTTTGATAAACAAAATTGGTGTCTCGCTGGGTCTTCTTAGGCAGGGTCGCTTTTGGGTTACGCTTTTGCTTTTGAATTAGGAAACAAAATATACTAGGTACAATACATAACATAACATAAGCTCACACATGTATCCCCGAAGGAGTAGGCAGAGGTACACTAGTGAACTAGAAGACCCCCATTTTGCCGAGCTTAGTTCCATCCCAGGTGTGATAGGGGACGAGCCTATCGCCATATCGGACACAAAGTCCAGGCTGATATGGAAAAATCCAATATCACTTACCCGACCCTGGGATCGAACCCGAGGCATCAGGACGATAGTCGTACCGAAATACAACCACGCCACCGAGGCAGTCTACTACTACTAGGTACAGCGGCTCTTTATTAACCTACGTGATAAATAATTATTTTATATTATTTCTAAAATCAAAACATCGTTGTCTATCTCATATCTTTATTTATTTTGCGACACAGTACTATTATTTCTGAGGTCCACGCCAACGTAGTCGTGGGTACAGCTAGTCTTAAATGAGTAACATCAGCTGTAGTCGTACTGCGCACGCAATTCAACTACGCCATCGAAGCAGTCTAGTCTGGGTCTAATAACCCAATTCTTAAAAATTACTCAACACATCTTGTTCAAACCCATTTTCATTGAAAGTAGGTACTCTTTAAACTCTACTCCCCGATATTTTTTTATTTTTCTATCACGTTGTTAATAATTTAAAGATCAGAGAGGAGGAAAAGGAGGCTGGTAGAGAATGCCCTTGGCATTAAGTCCGCCTGTACACCAGTTTTGTACAAAGTATAAATAAATAAATAAAATGTTTAGGAAACCCAATTTTATAAAACTACTCAACACATCTTGTTAAATTTTCGTTAAAAGTACCTACCTACTCTTTAAACTTTACCAATCAATATTCCTTTCTACCTGCCCTTATTCCACTTTAATATGGGGTCGGCTCAGCACACTTTTTCAAGCATATTGCAAAAAGGATTTGGTTTAGTTGTTACGAACGGCAGCCTGCCTGACGTTAACCTGGGAAGTCAGTCCCGAAAAAATCGTGTTAGAACTCTCAGGACTAGGTGTGTGACTGTTGGGTGTATTTATTAAAAAAAAAATTATACCGTAGTTTATACATATACATTAATATCTCAATAAAAACCAATCCAGAAACATGTAAGTATTCTACCATCCAAACATCAATGTAGCGCCAATAGCTGCTGAAAACCGAATCCATAAGGGTTTAGTTTTTCATTTGGTTTGGAAACTCAAGGAAGATTTACTATGTTAACCTCCTTGATCTAGTGGCAGCATGTATGTGGGCCCTGAGATCGAATCCCCGGTCGAGCAATGTGTTTTTTCGGGATTGGTTTCCCTAGAAGGGTTTTCGTCAGACAGGTAGCCGTCCGTTTAATATAATGGCGGGTACACACCGGCCGAACGAATGCGAAAGAATCTATACCTGTTGCGTTCACACAAACAAACTTTCGCTGTTGTGTGAATAAAACAGGCATGATTCGTTCGGCCCAGTGTGGACCCACCATTAGGCGAATCCTTTCTGTATGTAGGTACTGGAAAAAGTTACAGCAATCTGAGCAATCCGACATTACTTGTGGATCCGTCAAATTGTAACATTTTCTCATATTATTATTAACTCTACCTATTCTAATAACAGAACCCAAGGTTTAAAGAATATTTATTTTGGCCGCCTCTGTGGCGCACTGGGCGAGTAGCCGGCTGTGAAACAAGAGGCCGTGGATTCGATTCCCGCACCGAGACAAATGTTTGTTTGTGTGGCCCACAGATATTTGTTTCGAGTGTGGATGTTGTGAGACCGAAAGTCTCTCGTAGTTCCTGATACCCACGACACAAGACTAGTATCTTAGTGTGGGGTCAGGACTGTGTGTGTGACTGTTGGGTGTTATTTATTTATATATTTATACCAACATACTGGGCACTGGCCAATTCCCAGCTACAAGAGTAGGTGCTTTTATTACGCGTCCTTAAAATTGACCCCCTCCTAAAATAAATAACAATATCTTGTGAAAGCAGGATGTGGTCAAATTGAAATCGACGTCCTCACTGAATTGATGCAAAGTAACTGTTTACTGCAATCAACGGTCACGCATTATCGTGACATCCTCTTTTTCTTGGGCGATTTATAATAGGGGTGTCACCGACCCACATTCGAGCCGAGTGGATGTCATTCATTGTAAATGGGCAGTGATATTAAATAAAAGTGACATGTACGGCGTACGCATTGTATGCATTTATCTTTATGGTACTTTTAATTAAATCGAGGAGCATAAAATAGGTTCACAGGGTAATATAGGGCCTTATAAAAACATTTTAGCTGAGCAAATGGTTAAGAATAGTTTGACACATTTTCCTTGTGTCACATTGTTTGAAAATAAAAGGGATAGACTATTCTTAACCATTTGCTCAACTAAAATGTTTTTATTTGTAAGGCCCATAAGGTTTAAGTCGTAACAATTTAACCTAGTTATGCTCTACAATACGAATGGGTTAGCTCGACTACGTTAATACGTTGTCTCACAGAAAATTGGCACAACAGATTCTTTTACCTACGCTTCGGTGAGAAATGCCTAAGTAAACGCGAATTTGCATACCGCCAGATCTATTTTGTGTAAGGCTCAAATTGTCCAACCGTGACCTAAGATATGCACTTTAACTAGAAAAACTGTATAGTTAGATGAAAAAACGAGCAAAAGCTAGATTATAAATATTCACAAATAACAGCCCTAGCAGTTACCCATCTTCGTCCAGCGAGCTTAATTTACGAAGCATTTCTTTTTTTCTGTCTGTCTCTCCTGTCTCTTGGAAATCCGTCGCGAGTCGCGACGTATCCTGCAGATGTGCTATTTTCATCCAATAAACGAGATGGAATATTGTGTGTGTTGTTATTATGTAGGATAAGCTTATGTATGAAAATACTAGAATATTTATTTATATAATAGAGCTAATGTATGAAACAATAAAGTCTATAGGCAAATAATACATTGGTACCACGAACAGTTGAATAAGATAAGGTTACACACCTTAGATCATACTGAACAATACCTCTATAACAATATTAGGCACAATTAAAAACTTAACAGACCGACTTCAAATCCGATCGTGACTAAATTTATATGGGACCATTCTTGAAACAAGCTCTATACAAAAAGAATTTTGAAAATCGATCCACATTTGGCGGAGATATCGCGTAACATACATAAAAAAATTCGAACGAATTGAGGACCTCCTCCTTTTTGGAAGTCGGTCGATAAAATTGTATATAATTGCAGGAGGCAAAAGTTAGGACTTGGAAGTTAGAAATGGTACATTTCAGTGATAGAACTTGTGCTCTACAGCGTGGACCTGTCACTGTCCAGGTACGCATGATCGTTTCCCTATTCTGGAAACTCAAAAACCTATATTAAACATGAATGATTTATTTAAACAATTCGGTATGTAAGTATTTATTATGTATGCACCTACATAGAAACTACCTAATCGATATTTTCGGAATAAAAACCTCTAATTTCATCATTATAATTTGGTAACTCAGTGTGCGTTATTTGAACCGTGTATTATACTTAGTTGAAGCGTTTGTAAAAGTAGATAGGTACGTACCTAATTACTAATAATAATTTCATTATACCATAAACTTTATACATTTGAAATACCTATATCACATAAGTGACAATTTGTCTTTGGTGATAATAAATTTCTTTAAACCTTATAAACCTTTCTTTATATATAGGAACATGGGAATGTGCTGCTATCTCTCGTTTTAGTACTTATCTAGTCAGTGATGACCCACAGATAAATTAATATAAAAAATATATGATTCAAAGCAAACATTCTAGGTGGAATTATTGTAGTCAATGTCAAGGTTACCTTCGGCGAACTGACCTACGGAACCTAAATTGGTCTTGAACTCGCTCACACACTGGCCTCAATTGCGCCCCATCTAATGCACCGGTTAACAACCTCTAGTGTCAAGGTGCCTGGTGCCGTTTGCATAGTAAAAGGAAGTTTCAAAACTATCAAATGTACTCACGAATCGCAAAACAAACGGCTGTACACTGCGCTTTAATATATCCGGAATAGGTAGGTACTATATCTAGTTGGTAACCTGCTCAGTAAATTTATTGCTCTTCTGCACAGTAGTATACCAACTAGGTACCAGCTACCAAGTCGACTAGTTTATTTTATTCTCACCCACACATTTATAAAATCATCCGCATGGAACTACTTGCAACTCAATCATATTATTTTTATATGTTACATCTGTTGTGGCCGTAATGAATATTGGGTATATTATAGCCATATTCATGATCTTTCTAAACTTATTATCTATGTATTTCCAATTGGGTCAGTGATGATTTTGATTGTACCTCTATATGATACTACTAGTGTTATAAATATGAATGTACATACATACGTGTTTATTAGGCCGCGTATTCTGTACTACTACTAGACTGCCTCGGTGGCGTGGTTGCATTTCGGTACAATTACCGTGTTGAGGTCTCGGGTTCAATCCCCGGGTCGGGTAAAGTGATATTGGATTTTTCCACATCAGCCCGGAGTCTGGAATTTATGCCCGATATGGCGATAGGCTCGCGCCCATCACATTTGGGAATTTAGCCCGGCGAAATGTGGGTGTTCTAGTTCGCTAGTGTGCCTCTGCCTACTCCTGCGGGGATACAGGCGTCAGCTTGTGTTATGTTATTATGTACTAAAACACTACACAATCACCTACACAAAAATTGGTTTCGCTACACATTTTTGTCTATGGTCCATTGTCCTGTTTTTTTATAGCAGAGATTGGCAAACGAGCAGATGGGTCACTTGATGGTAAGTGATCTCCACCACCCATAGACACCCAAGACACAAAAAGAATCATGGGTGCGTTGCCAACCTAAAAGGAGGGAATGGAAGGGGAGGGTCGAGGGAAGGGGATTGGGAAAGGGAGTGGGGAAATGGGCCATCGGAAATCCCACTCACCGAACGAAACGCAACAGCAAGCTGCCACTTTACGTCGGTTTTCTGTGAGACAGTGGTATCTAACCCATTAGGCCCATTCGTGCTATAGACGTTACTGTCTACAGCGTTGCTCTACCAATTTAAAGTCCTATGAGCAGGAGACACTGAATATCATTGTTTTATGTAGGTGTTTTTGTGTTTTGTTTCGAGAAAAACACGTGCAGGATTATGGGCCCAACTAGATACGCGTATACCTGCTTATTAATATAGGTAGGTATTCAAACAAAATATTCCACAGATGCCGCGGCCAGTACCTTCATCTAGTCTAATATGGAGAAAATGTTATATAAATAGGCACATGAATCCCTAAAGATATTATTAAAGCATACCTTAAGACGTCTTTACTCGTAAGTCGTAAGTAATAATTTAGGCGACGAATAATGACTTTAAAGCACTATAAAGTGTAAGGACACTAAATATTCGTAGTTTTGAAACCGAACACATATGTAAATAGTAATACATACTACGTACGTGACTCTATGTATTAGCCGGCGTATTTTGAAATGACGACAAGGAAAAGCTACCCTAACTATCACATGACTTTTGCTTCTGACAAATTAATATCCAGAATCAATTTACAAATTGTTTCGTGCGAATTTAACAGAAACGAATTACAATTTGTAGGGGAAAGTATCCCCATATCATATTACTATCGAACGTTGTAAAATGCGAGGGTGGTCCGATGCGGGCTCAGCTGTGCAAAGAATTTCGCACATAATATCCCTAACAACGATAATAAACTGCGGATGTACCTAATTTCCATACTTAATTCACACTGATCAAATTACCACATTAACGACAGACCAATGGAAGCAGCTTAAGATCTTAAGATATTATCTATCTTAAATCTTAATGCCTTTCGATTGTAGGTACCCCCACACAGTGTGGACCACATCTAATGTCCATTAACAGATTATTTTTGGATCACCTGATGGTAAGGAATTTCTAACACCCATAGACACCCATTACTATTAGAAATTGGATTTGAGCCTAAAATCTTTCCTACTCACCCTTATACTCACCGTACAAAATAAAACAACAACTTTCCCTTTACATTGGTTTTCTGTGAGATAGTGGTATTAAATTCGGCACATTCGGTCGAGTCGCCATATTTGTGATGTAGACATGCTAGTCTACTGCTAAAAGTTATTTCGATCATTGTAATTTCTTTATTCAAATCGAGTTCTGCTGAGGTACACAGCAGTACAAAAATAAGTCCGACTTCTCTAGCTCTAGTGGTAGCATATACATATGGGCAGTGGACCGGGAGGTCCTGGGTTCGGTTCCCAGGTCGCGCAAAGCAAATTTTTTAATTTAATTTGCCCGGGACTGAATCCCTCGGTGGGGGTTGACGTCAGGCAGGCAGCCGTTCGCAAAAATGAAGCCAAATCCTTTCTGCAACATCCTTGAAAAAGTGTGTTGCGCTGTAGGTGGGATAAGGACACGTCGAAAGAAAGACAGAAGTATAATATAAGTATGTAGGTATTTTAATTATGTACGTAAATCCAACCGCAAAAGGTGGGAGATGCGTCTATTTTGAGCTAAATGGACTAATAATATCTTATGCTTCGGGTTTCTCGTATACCCATTATGGTACGTATGTATGTACATAATTGCGTTTTTATCCTCCACTGCCACATATGTTATTAGTGTTTACCGTTCTGGAGGTTTATGTTTCTAATTCCTACGTACAAAACAGACGACTGTCTAAAACTCGCTTAAAAAATAAACCGATAAAACATATTCAAAAGCAATATAAACAACGAATTTTACAACAGAGACCGGCATACGAGCAGGCGCCTCACATGATGATAGATGATCTATACTGCTGCACTGCTACCTAAAGAATCGTAGGTGTGTTGCTAATCTTAAAGAAGGATGTAAAGCCGCGGACACGAACTGAGCGGGAGCGGAGCGGTGGCGGCGGCCGCGCAGGGAGCGGCGCGTTTCTATGCATAGATTTAAATGGAACTGACCTCAAAAGAGCGACCGGTTCAGCAATATATTGCCGCGCTGCTCCCCGCGCCGCCGCCGCTACGCTCCGCTTCCGCTGAGTTCGTGTCCGCAACCTAATAGGGCAGAAAAGGGGAGATTTGGCCTACCGGAAATAACACAGCCATCTGGCCGTCTTGTTTTTAACCGATTTAAAAAAGGGAGAAGATTCTTTTTATTGTAGATTATGGAGGTAATTTCGTCGGCAAGGCAAAAGTTGCTAACGTTTTTGTTTCGTGTTTGGCCGTCCCGAATGGTACAGCCGCCCTAGCCCCGGGTAGCCGCCCTCGACCCTAGGCTCGGGCCTAGTTGGCCTTAGGAGAAATCCGCCACTGCCTAGAAGGTTTAGTGTCGAACGGAGGTTCAAAAGAAAAATTTACGAAACGTAACGAGTATGAGAGGAATACCCACTGTAAATAAAGATGCGTTTACTGCTCGTTTTTCTCGAAATATCTCAAATCATCTAAGTACACAAAATAATGTTTTTGGTTGCCTCCTGCTTATAGAACAACAAATCATAGATAAAAAAGTTTTGTGAACATGTAGGTACATACTTCGATCAAAGGCAGGAGACGCGCCCTAAATGAAAGGAAAAGCAGTTGAACAAGATCTAGGCCTTTTTGCTGGAAGTACTGCAACGTAAAGCCGTAGTGGTAGCCGTAGTATCCGTAATAATAGTTTTATTTCAATCAATCTATTAATTGTTCCAAAAGATCTTCCTAAAACCACAACACTCGGATTAATATAAATATTCGTAGATCAGACACATAGGTTAGTTTCATTACGAGAATCGTACCTGCAGCCCCTTATTCCACAGGCAGCTACTCGTCCGGTTTGCGAAATGTTGCGGTGTTTGTCACAAAGGTATATCGGGTGTTTCATAAAGTTGGTACCAATAATAATTCCACACACAGGGAGAACGATGTAAAGCGTAGGAAATGGTAAAGTTAAAAAATAATAATATAACTTAATTTTTTAAATCAATCATTAAGCATGGGGATTTAAGATTTTAGAATAGGAATGCAACCTGCAAATTGTCGCAATTAGCATAGGAATGGGTTTGTGTATGCTAAAAATAATTAATTACCACATAGGTGGTTTGCAAATGAACTGCAACTGACTCAATGACCCAGAAACATATTTTACATAAATTTACATTATAAAAGTTAAAACTATGAGCCTTATGAAATTTTAAACTTTACCGCTAGATTGCTAGCCATCCCCAATTTAAGTGTAGTTATTATTGATACCAAGCGTAGTCCATACGGTAGGTACCTCCTAAATACGCAAGCGGAATCCTGGCTAAATGTTTGTCGATTAAAAAACCTTTTAATCTATTTCAATGGTCACCCCTTGGTCTTGTGGTAGCATATATTGACTGTGGATCTAGGTTAGATTCCCAGGTCGGTCAAAGCATTTTTCTAATTTAATTTACCCTGACCTCTATAAGGGGTTGACTAAGATAGCCAGCTGATCGTAAAAAACTAACCTGAATCGTTTCTGATACATTTTGTGGGATTAGGGAAGGTTCAAAGAAAGAAATCATGTATTTCAATGAATAATTTACTTCAGAAAATAAAAACTGTATTTTTGCAAAGGTTGTTATTAAAATTACATATTTTAAAATCAGTATAATATTCTTAATACGTAATTATTAAATAAATGGTGTAACAACAGCCCTTATTACACCACCACTTCTATTATTTGTATAATACGTCATACAAAAGCGGCCGAGACATCTTGATTCAGGAGCAATTAAGGCGACTACCAGCAGCCAAAACAATCGATCGCTGCAAATGGTCAGTCGTCTCGTTGACACACAGTCGTGGCTCGCCAGACGGGTGTCGCGCTCATAATTCTCTTTTGGGTCTGGCGGCTGGACATCTTTTAAACTTCCGTGTAGGAATCTACACAAAAAAATGGATGTTAGAGGAAAGTTATATTAATTAGTACCTACCTCTACATAAATGAATACCATAAAAGCGAGTGTGTTTAGTTTTGTTTATCGGTATTCACGCAGGGATTATAAATTTTTGAGAGTGACTTTTTCTACTACTTTTTCTCCCAGAAAGCAGCCATAACCAAAGCTAGTAACATAATTAAATATCTGTTATAAAGGCATGTACACATGCCACAGATCAATGTTTTTTAAATGTACAAAATTAATTTACACCATCAAAAAATTACGTATACCTACCAAAAATCAAAATTACTTGCATTGTAAATACATAGGTACCTAGTACGTATACGTACATATGTACATACACACTCACGTTTGTTATCCCGGGTAGGCAGCGTCGTATTCTAAAAACAAGTATAAAACACAGTTAAATTATAAGTAGGTAGGTATATACTTGTCAAAATATAGACAAAGGCCTGTAAGAACATTTAATTTCAATGAATGGTCAAATAATATAGGTATAATAAAATGCATTTGTGCAATTTAAGCCGCCTCTTCTGCACTAAAATATCACACAAAATACCTATACAAAACACAGTATTTTTGTCTATGGTCCATTGTTCCATGAGCAGGAAATAGCGAAATACGTTGTTTTGTGTAGGTATTTTTTGTTTTGTTTCGAAAAAACATAACGAAACAAAAACATCGTAAAGCCGCGTGTCCTGCAGTAAAACATTACACAAAACATGGTATCGCGACAATTTGTATCTATGGTCCATTGTTCTATGTGCAGAAGAGAGCAAAAATCGTTGTTTTGTGTATGCGTTTTGTTTCGACAAAAACAGGTGCAGGAGACGCGGCTTAAGGATCGCTGTATGTAGCTAAATTATCATTTGTAATGGACGTTGAATTTGTTCCTGATCTAGGAGTAGGTTTGCCTCGTGTCACGTCTGGGAGTAAAATAGGTCACGGTCAGGCGTGAATGATCGCCATAGAAAACATTTGTACATATGTTATATGGAAAACATTAAAATTTTGTAATCACAATAACTTTATGGGGTTCCAAAGAATACTAAGTGCTGTTTTTGACTGACATTACTACTGATGTGATAGGGCGAGTCTTTCGCCTATATTTTTTGTATTTATAAAATATCTCTTTAAATACTCTATCAAAATTAATGCAGAAAAACATATTATATTGCTTGAATGTTTTTAGTTTTAAGGGTAGTAAAGAATTAGAGACAAATTCTCTCTTCTCTATCATTCGAGTTGTAGTTGCGGCTATATCAGAGCGTGACTTTTATACTTTATTACAGCAGAGTGATATTACGTAACTATAAAAAGATACTACAACTGTAGATACTAGGTATACTTGGACAAGACTTGGACCCATGTATTAAAATTATTACAATATTTTTCCAGTACCTTCTAGTAAAGTCTTAAATTATTCTATATGTTAAAAATGCAATGTCAAAACCTCGACACGATTGCTCTGAATACAAAATTAATGACCGCATCATATCGTGTCCTTGCTACTGTGATAAGAAAAGATTAAAAATAACACGAGTACATGCACTAATTAATTTTACTACTGTAGTTTATACTTGTATAAATTGAAATGCGCAGTATTCATATCTCACTAAAAGTGCGTGATTATTAATTGAATTCCCTAATTTTACTTCATATACAGACTTGTAAGTAAAAGCTGGGCAAACTGTCGCCGCCTTGGTCTAGTGGCAGAATAAATAGGCTGGAGACCGGAAGGTCCTGAATTCAATTCCCAGATCGGATAAAGCATTTTTCTTTAATTTTATTTGTCCGGGACTGGATCCTTTAAAGGCGGGTCCGCCAAACAGGCAGACGGTCGTAAAAACTGAGCCAAATATTTTCTGTAAAATGCTTGACAACGTCTGTTCCGCCCACTATATATTGAGGTGAGATAAGGGCAGGACAAGAAAAAAAACCAAGCAAACTGTCTAGGTTCACATTGCATATTAAGAATAGACGAAGGATATAGTGAAGTGTCTCCTAACTCGCTGGTAGACGGCGCTGTTTATTATTTTTGAATGGGGAACTTGCACAAAAATTATAACGAGAAATTGTGTTGATAAATCAATAAACAACACCATGAAATGTGCTATAATGAAATTTGTAGTATAAAATAATTGATATTTTACAAAATATTCTACTTATAAATTACGTATAATGGAACGTAATTACAAAACCCAAGTGACGTTATTGCATAAATAATCATAGAGCACTGTTTCCAAGTTGGGATATTTTTCCCAATGTGGCCGAAAACTGTTGTTGTGTTTAGTATGGTGATTAGTGAATTCGATTTCGGAAGTCCTTCTTTTACTTCTTCACAATTTTCACTTCGTAAGAAATAGCTTTTACATTTCTACGCGGTGACGTCACGTCCTTTTTTAGCGCAGGGTTTCGTAAGCCATATTTTGACTTGCGATAATTAAATGATTTGTGCATATTTTAATGTTTTTGTTTCTGGTGTGTTTATTTGAGACCTAGTTCTTTACAATAAACTAAAAAGAAATTACATGCAAGTCTATTGAATAGCGACTGCCTCGGTGGCGCATTGTATTGCGTACGCGATACGACTACTCTAATGCTGTTTGGATCTCCGGGTCGGATAGTGGTATTCGGTTTTCTACGCACTCAGCCCAGGATCTGGAATTTCTTTCAGTACTCGCATAGAGTCGCTCAGTGCGACTCGCACCCTTTAACACTATGGGACGGATACATTTAAGTTGACAAGTGGATGTACAATTCGCACCATTGCAAAATACACACGTCTTTGAGGATAATAGACGTGTGTGTGTTAAAAATAGAAAGTGGCTCCAAAATTACTTTTTCGTTTACTACTGCAGCTACGCCTGGCCCATGCTACAAAGTATTTAGATGATACCCTTGGTTTAGCTAGCTCACTAACGGTCGGTTTCAATAAACGATATCAGTGTAAAGTGCAGATAGATCACGATTATGAACCAATCAAATCAAGTTATTTGACGGAGTCATGTACAAACTGTGTATTTATTGGCTAATTTATGTAATCTATCTGCAAATTCGAACTGAGATTGTTTATTGGAACCGGGCGTAAATTCAGTTAGATACGTAAGCTCTCGTCGTCACGTACCTTAGCTTGTGGTGTGGCATGCACTTTAAGCTAGTATTCACTCACCCATCTTGAGATACGATCATACGACAAACGGCCTGCAAATCGTATCCAACGGCCGACGAGTCATGTCATGAATAAAATGTGTGTAGTATCAATCTTAGAAATGCGGGCTTAGCCAAGTTTCTTATGCGCTAGTAGAATAGAATAATCGAATAGAATAAATGTACGAGAATGACTTATGAGTACGCCATATATAGCGTACTCTTATGTCATTCCCATACATTTACTACTTATTCTATTCGACTAGCGCATAAGCCACACGGCTAAGCCCACTGTTTAGTTGTGGTTTCACCGTTATGTTTAAGCAAAGGCACGTTTCTTGCACAAAAAAATTACACAATACTTGGTTTCGTTACACATTTTTCCTGTGGTCCATTGTCCCATGAGTAGGAGACAGCGAAAAAAATTGTTTTGTGCAGGTGTTTGTGTGCTTTGTTTCGAGGAAAACACGCGCAGGAGACGCGGCTGTAATGCTGATGCCTGTAAAAATGTACGACATATGTATTTCAAGCAACTCTATCCTTTACAAAAACAGAATCTGGAAACATTTTTACGATATCCTTATCAACAGAATAAATTCCACATTTTAGGAAGGACTTTTTCGCAGGTCTCATTACGCAAGCGAAACTATTAGCGAAAGCTAGTATCCAGAAGATAAAGGGAATTAGATCCGAATAAGAGCCGAGAAATTGTAATTTTTTAAAACAATATTTATGCACAATTTACGACGGATAAGGTAGAGTAGGGTAGAGCGATATGAGTTATGTCCGCAATTAGTGAATGACAGGCCTTAAGATATCATAGCTCAAGAAGTACATAAGCAAGACCGATTGTTAGAAAAACGTTAATCTGATTACCTAATATAACTTGGGTCGTAAATTCTTAACAAAACTTGAATAAATGGTTCTTTTTCCACACCACCAATGAGGTAAGAACCAAGGTGCGCTTTTTTTAAAGAGGTGTCCCCAATAGGCCTAGTCCTCTTTTTAGGATTCCTTAGCCAAGTGGGAAAAACCCTTATAATTCCCTCATGTCCGTCTGTCTGTCTGTCACAGTCATTTTACTCAAAAACTATAATTATATACATAAATGAAATTGGTACTGTGTTTTGAACCCGTAGTCTCCTACCCAAACATAGAGTGAAATTACGAATAATATTGTTAAATATCTCTAATATAACAACGCACAATTAAGGATGGTCTTCAACAATGATGATTTCATCATCATCACCAACCATGGGTGTCCAAAATAATATCGATAGGTATTTCTAAATTGTTTGGCAAGATATTCAGGGTAGGCACTAACTAGTTCTTAAAGAGTACTTTCCATGAAATTTAGTTTCAACAAGATGTGTTGTGTACCTAGTTTTTGACAAAATATAATTTTACTGAAGTTTAAGTTTGCTACGGAACTCTTCACCGGCGTGGTCAGAAAGGCACTCAGATGTGTTGCATAGGTGCTCTTATTAATTTTTAAGCTATTTTGAGTTTGATAACAAATCTTGTTTATTTTTGCAACGAATTCCAGAATAAAACCAATGGTGCAAAATTGTAGTAACGTACGTAGAGATTGGGTAATGTGTCAGGAATTGTGTCATGCAGTTAAACGGAGGCGGTGCGTTTGCACGTCGATTATTATGAGTCGAGGGCAGTGTTCCTCGGACGGCGAATGGCAGACACTTAGTCGACGAACGCCTACTCGATGCTTCCCAACAATTACTAACTAACTTACGGTAGATACCTAATTAATTCTGCCGTTGCTAACAGGATTTACGTTCTTACATATCAAACAATATGAATTTGTGCATATATCCAAACCATGAGTTGTAAATACCTTTTAGTCACCTGACTACCTACCTTTAAGTGAGTAGGCCAAATATGGGTGTTCGCTAATTTGTTTCTGCCTACCACTTCGGAATTACAGGCGTGAGTTTATAAATGTAAGTACATACATATGTTCCTTTTATTTTTTATTATAAAATCATTCAATCAATCATCTTAATTTCATCACGCATCATCAATTCAATCATCATTAAAAAAAAATTAAGTATAAAAATAAAATTTTTAAAAAAGATATATTAAATTATCCATAAGTACCTATGCAATTTTAAAAACCAAGCGAAAAGTTTTGTGGTGGCGGCCACTCACTTCCCTGCTCAGTATATAAAATTACAAAACAACAAAGCACTTCTACAGGTACCTATCTATTAATGATTGTACCTCTAGATATTGTAATTGAGTACTAAAATTCAAAGAGACATATTGGCATTCTTTTTACTTCAGATTATTCTATTTTGAGGCTTATAATTATTAAAATCACAATAAATTTAGTTCAGTCGGTCGCTTGCATTCACCGATAAAAATGGAATGCTTTCATCACACTGCCATACATTATTGTGGAACTCACTAGTGAAGTTTTTATCAAGTAGATATGTATTAATAAATTATTATAGCGCTATAAATAGCGTATTGACGAGAATGCTGATACGATCGTGGGAATATCTCGAACAATTTAGAATATTCTAATACCAACAAACTCATTATATTAATAATTTTGAACAGGTAGGTAAGTACTTAAGTAGTAACTTTTATAACCGTACTTTAAATAAGTACGGTATCTTTAAAATGTAATAATGGAGTATGTGAACATTGGTAAAAAAGACAAATTGAAATATATTGGAATATAAAGTAACACAGTGCTTAAAAGATGTGCATTTTTATCAAATAGGTACACAGACAAAATAATATACCGCCAAGATAGGTACATAGGTATATAATGATAATACATTAAGTAAATATCCACTGTAATAAAATGGCGTTGATACAAATTAGTCTATACGATATTATGTTGGACCATCAAATATCAGTTCGAATGCGTTTTTATAATTATTATTACAAGATCGTTATAATACAAAGCAGCGGGATGCGTCGCACAACTCGCGCTGTTCTGCTCCTTGCTAGTAGTTGTAGACTTAACGTTATCGTCAGCGGTCGAAGCCCCTTTGCTCACGTTACCAGATTACATACTTGCCTGAACTTAGATAGCCCCGTTTTCGCTTTAGGTACAATAATTATTTCAACCCCGCATCTTTTGTATCACGTCTTCGAATAATTATTATTAATACCTAGTTATCACGGTGATTGCACATAATTCCATATAATCTATACAAGTTCACGTTCCAAAAATCACTTTGGCTGAAGCAGGGGCATGATTTATAAGCATTAAGATCGACATACATAATATTTTTAAATATTTTTTCTTAATAATTACTTACATAAATCGAACAGTTTTCCATTAGTATTCAACAGCAGTTAGATCCAGTCGCAATAGCAAATCTCTACATGTCTCTACACTCTACAGACAATGGTACATAATAAAACCGTTGAAGTTGAAGCAATCATTGGCTAATTAAAATTTGCTGTGCGTGACGCGACCACGAAGTGCCTTACCCACTTATAGGCTGCACACGTGCCTGTCAATGAACTTCACAGGCTATGCCAATAGTCAGCCACGCGTTAAGCCGACCACAATTTATTCCAGGCGACAGATCCAACTACTGTTTGTGAACCTCATGTTAATCAAAAATATTTTCGATTCGTTCTATTATAGGCACATAATATCACTGAATTAATTACACCTAATAGAAAGCATTGTAGGTACCGAAACTTGTCTGTTAGAAGAAAAAAATCAATTTAACACTCAAGACACAAAGAGACGTCTAACAAATAGCATGTGCAGTAAAGTAATCTACCAAAAAAGTTTTCATAAAAGGGTCCATAAAAATAATATAATGTAAGGACAGTACTAACGGGCAAAAATGAGTACGTTATCGGTGCGGGCGAGGAAGTCGTCTTGTTCAGTATGAGTGACGAAGGTGCGCGAGGGTATCGGCGCATCGGCCTGCACCCCCGCCGGAGGTCTTCTTCGCTCGAACCGCTCCATGAGATCCGCTGGCACGTGAGGCAATTCCCGACCGGTGGTGTTGGGTGCCTGTGTAAAACCGAGCTTTGCCAACAAGCTCTCACGAATCACTCGCAGGCTATGCTCGCGCGCGTTCTCGTACGAGCGGCAAGAGGCACACGCAATTTGAGCCGCCGGCGGCTCTTGAGGACAGGCGAGGTCGGCAACGACGGCCGCCAGCCACGCGGCCAGCAGCAGCAGGCTCGCGGGCCTGGCCCGCGGCCCGCGCGACGCGCCCAGCGGACGCGTGGTGCGGCAGAGCGGGGAGGCGGCGGCGTAGCGCGATGAGCGATGTGCGGCCGCGGGCGGCGCGTGCTACACTGCACACGATTCACACTCGGCATTCGCACATCCCAACCGGCGCGCCACGCGGCGCTCTCCGGGGCGACTGCACCCCGCGCCGCATCCTCGTCCGTCTCCCGACGTGCTAAGCTGCCGAGTGCCGAGTGCTGACTCACCAGTCACCGGACTCACCGGATAGGTTCTTTCGCTACTGCCTTTAGCGCCGGAAAGAGCGAGACGCGAGCGCACCTATTCACATTCCCTGCACGATGCCCTCCTCACTCCTCATCACATATCTCTAGCTCTACTGCCGATTTTCTTGCCTTCCCCCATGATTATTAAACTAAGTAACTACCTACGGATCCTGAAACTGATCCTGCGTTTTACTATAGTAACTACATGTAATGGGTAGTTACTAGTTTGTATATAGAGTTAGGTAGCTACCTAACTAGCTAAGTACCAATTCGAATGTCAAACATGGGTAGTTAGCAAACAAGTGGAATTTCAGGTACAGAGAAACTGAGGACTTATCTCAAGGTACCTACTAACCTGAATTAGTAAAATCACATTAGGCACTTTTGCGCTATTTGTCTGATTTCAAGTCGGTACGCTTTTAACAGATGTTCTAAGGGCGACTTGCAACGCTCTTACTAATGTAGAGTTAAATCTTATCTCGATGTATCCTACAGCTCACTCCTAGCTTTAAATCAAGATTTGGGATAAATAGAGATTTCTCGCGGAGCTGCAAGTGGTCCTAAATCATAATCACGCACAAAATGAAGTAGGTATCTTAATTGAATCGTAGGTCTTGAACGGATATAGTCCATCCCATTCTTCTTCATTCTCAGTAAAAAGAATATTACTGAAACTGACGATTCGTAAATACAAGTCGTGGGCGTTACGACAAAAGCTGTTTTAATAATAGTATTTTTTTAAACTAAGGTTAATCTTAAGAGCTTTCAGGCTTAAATACGATACGACAATTCTTTCTATTTGCCCTAATCTCACTTGAATGTGGGGTCAGCGCAACACACTTTTTCAAGCATGTTACATGTTAGGAAGAATTTGGCTTAGTTTTTACTGACCGGCCGCCTTTCTGCGGGATAATACGATATGACAATCACGTGACACATTGAGAAAACGCGGACACTAATACAACAACCGAGACATAGAAATATTACAACGAGAAAATCGCGCTTTATAATAAAGCTTAAAGATATCTTGTAGCCGCAATGAATAAAATAATCTAAAGGCTTTACTAAAACTGTATCGGCGAAAAAAACTAGTAGCTTTAAATAGCCATTTAAAATAATAGCCATCGTAATGCCTAAAACAGGTCGCTTCCAACAGGTCGATCTGGAAATCATTGAGGGAGGCCTGTGCCTAGCAGTGAACGTCCTGTGGCTCATGATGATGAATGCCTAAAAGCCCGGTTCAACCTAACACTTGTAGCCTTGATTTTACCTGTACTTGGACGACTTGCAGCGCTAATCTATTATCAATCTAGAGGTAGAGTTAGACCCTAAAATCCATTTATTCTACTACAACAACATAAGCTCACGCCTGCATCCCCGAAGGGGTAGGCAGAGGCGTACTAGCGAACTAGAACACCCACATTTCGCCGAGCTTAGTTCCGTCCCAGATGTGATAGGGGGCGAGCCTATCGGCATATCGGGCACAAATTCCAGACTCCGGGCTGATATGGAAAAATCCAATATCACTTTGCCCGACCCGGGGATCGAACCCGAGACCTCAGAACCGTAGTCGTACCGAAATACCACCACGCCACGGAGGATTCTACTACTCATTCCTATATTTATATCGAGATTTGGAATACACCCAGATCTAAGCGCTGCAAGTCGCCATAATGTGGACTGTACTTAATCTAGCAAAGACAAATAAAGAAAAGAACATCACTGTGCACAGGGTGAGTTCTTTCGGTTATTTGTAGCGGTAACGTTTAGTACGACTTGCATGGAATTAAGAGCCATTTCACAAAATGCGACTGCTCCAGATTAGGTAAATAACTCACGAAGTTCGTTCGAATCGACAAAAAGTGAAGATAAGGGATCATGGCGCGACTAAAACATTTTGATACTTTCGCATTTCACTGAACTCGAGTTATCCGAATTTTAATTTTATTATTTATCATAATGTAATATTGTAAACTATTATATAGAACTAGCTGACCCGCGCAACTTCGTCTGCGTAGGAGAGAGAGGGTTGAAAGAATGAGTTGTATGCACCTATAATCCAATAATTCTAAAGGAGGTAATGAGATGATCTACTTTGGTCCGTTTTCGTCAGTCACCCCGTCAGTCACCCAGTCAGTACCCTCGTCAGTTACCCCGTCCATCACCCCGTCAGTTACCCCGTCAGTCACCCCGTCCATCACCCCGTCGGTCACCCCGACAGTCACCCTGCCGGTCAACCCGTCGGTCACCCCATCTATCTGCTTGATTGTCACCCCGTCTGTCACCCGTCTGTCACCCTGTATGACACCCATCTGTCACCCAGTCTGTCACCTGTCTGTCACCCGTCTGTCACCCGTCTGTCACCCAGTCGGTCACCCCATCTGTCTGCTCGATTGTCACCCCGTCTGTAAAATCTGTAATATCTGGAAAATCTTTTTTCACGCACCGGCGCCATCTACTTAAAATATTGGTTTGTAGTACATGCTATGTATCAGAGATGGCGCTGTATGTGAAAAAAGATTTTCCCGCTTTTCTGTTGAAATTTTTCCTGAATTTTGTTTACTATAAACCTCACGGAGCCCGAGACCTTTCCAACGAATGCAAAACCGTGGAAATCGGTTCTTACGTTCTGGAGTTATAGCGTCAGGAAGGAAAACCCGACTTATTTTTATATAGTAGATATGTAGATATAGAATATGTAGATGGATACTAAAACAAGCCAGTCTTATTACTACATAGCGTAATATTAAATTAAATTTATATATATATTTCCCGAAAAGGCATTGACAAAATTAGGTTCAATTTTTATCTTTTAACATTACTATTACGCTTTTAATTGTCCTCCGTATATGTGGAAATGTTATTGATACCAACTTTCTTAAACAAAATAAGGGATTTATATCACAATCTTGATTATTACATCTTCGTGTTTCCGAAATAGATGAAGCCATTTGCAGGCGTGTATGTATAGTTATGATGATGTTATGATATATATGAAACAACAAAACTAACTATTCCAATAACATACGGATTTCGTAATGACGGCGCTAAAAATCATCAATACATATAATAATAATAATAATAATAATAATTTATTGCGATAAAGGTACAACATTGACATGCGTATGATTTATATAAACTAATTACACTTAGTACAATAAGTATAATTTTATTAATACAACATCAAGATTACCCTAAGGTAATTATGATTTTCAACATGGTTGTACAGTGGCATAATATTGTAGTAGTACCATTGTCTCCTAAACTGAGTGAAACTCGTATCATAGGAGGCATTGGTTCCCCGCTCTGTTTGCATCAAGTCACCAGTGTTGAACATAACATAATAGTTTACATTTAAATTAATCATTTAATACAGGTACCTTTACAAAATAAGTTATAATGTAAGTTATTTCAATACCATCAAAAGTTTTTCAGTATCATTATAATTATGTGATTGTAGCCAATTCTTTAATTTACATTTTAAGTCATACTTATTTAAACTATAAATATCAATTTTTCTATGAATATCGTTGTACAATCTGGAACTTTCCGCTCTATATTGATGAATGGCAAAAGCGGTTCTACATTTCACCGAAGGACAAACCAAGGCGCCTTTTCTCCTTTGAGCTATTACAATGTCGAGAGGCAGGTGTTGATGTCGCCGAAGCAAAGCTCGATAGATATATAGTTGCCTGACGGTCAAGACCTGGCATTCTCTGTACAGATCAAACGTAGGGTGATCTCGCGGTTTGAATCTCATTACTTTGAGAATAGATCTTTGTGCAATCTCCAATTGCAGGAATAGGGTTTTACATGCCCCACCCCATACCGGAATACAGTAAGTAAGGATAGATTCTATTAATGAGGTATAAACTTTGTGTAATATAAGAGAGTCCGCAGAATTTCGTAAGTTTTTAAAAATATACAATAGTCTCCTAAGTCGCCCCGCTAGAGATTCAATTTGAGGACGCCACGTCAACCGCTCGTCAACAACAACACCCAGGTACCTAATGGAAGTTACTTGAGTAAGTGGAGGGCAAGCACATGCACCTGCTAAACTGTTACAATGGTGTGCGATTAAGCAAGTAGATACATTAGGCGGAACAGAAGAACTTGGAATATAAAATCTGAGGTATTTAGTTTTATCTACATTGAGTGTTAACAAATTGTTAGCTAGCCAATGCATAATCTCACACATTGCGCCCTCAGCCGACTTCTTCGCCACGGTCCAATTTTTACCATATGCCAATAAAGCAGTATCATCTGCATATGTGAAAATGTTACAATTAGGGAATGACATATTACAAAGATCATTAATATAAATAAGGAACAGAGTGGGGCCGAGGATGCTGCCCTGTGGTACGCCATAGTTAATCGGCACCTCTTCGCTAATGAAGTCATCTATTTTTACTGACTGAGTGCGATTTGTTAGATAATCTTTAAAAATGCTTAGCGAAATATCCCTGACCCCAATGCGTTCCATCTTGGATAGGAGTATAGGTACAGAGACCGTGTCAAAAGCTTTCGATATGTCAAGAAATATCCCATAACATTTATCGCCGTTGTCCAACCTATTTACCAACACCTCAGCAAACTCAGCCACCACATCTTCAGTGGATACACCAGTACGGAATCCGTACTGATTACCCGATATAATTTTGTATTTGTAAAGGTAACTGGTCAAGCAGTTATTCAATACTCGTTCTAAGATTTTAGATAGGGTGCTCAAAACAGATATTGGCCTATAACTTGTGACCCGGTCCCTATCCCCACTCTTATACATTGGGGAGACAAGAGCTTTTTTAAAACTATTTGGAAATATACCGGAATTAATCGTGAGATTACATATATGGGTTATTGGCCTCGCTAAAACATCACAGGAATGTTTTATGACCGTGGCAGATATGTCGTCCCAACCTGTGGCACAATTATTTTTTAATGACTTTATGATCGATGATATCTCCTCTTCACTGACTGGGGGAATACTAAGGGAATTACATTGAATTTGTTTTTTCGACGACGATAAAAATGTTTGTTGACCAGGCAAAGTTATTTGAGACGCGAGATTGGTGGCTATGTTTACCAGGTAATGGTTAACAATATCAATGGAGTCCTTCGGATTGTTAGAAAGCGTTAAAAGTTCCAGTGGCACCTGAGACTGACATTTCCTGCCCGTTATTTTGTTTATAACGTCCCACATGGCTTTAGCATTATTTTTGGCGTTACTAAGAGCATTTTTTTCATATTGCAGTTTTAATTTCCTCAGCAAGGTGTTGCAAAAATTACGATACCTTTTGTAAGTGATATAAGGAATGCTATCTGTAGGTTTACCTTTTAATTTATAGTGCATCTTGTCCCGATTTCGAATACAACGAAGAAGACCCATTGTAATCCATGGCTTTAAAATCCTAGACTTCCTACTTACTTTGTGATTAATTGAATTTTTAGAGATAATGTCTTGAATAATTTTAATAAAACTATCGGCGGCTTGGTTAACATTTTGTTCATTTAACACCGAGGAAAAGTCATATGATGTTAATGTGTTTTGTATACACTGAAAATGTATTCGTTTAATATATTTGAAGTGTGATTTAATAGTGTCATATTTGTGTTTGATGCATAAAATTACCGGTAGGTGGTCCGTAATTGGTACGTCTAAAATAAAAGTCATAGATGTGGTATTAACACTGTTATTCAACAAAATGTGATCTAAACAACTGTCTAATCGTGTCGGGCAATCATATGCAGGTAACAACCCCAAGGAAGCAGCAAAAGTGAGATAGGATCCAAAGTTGCGGTCCTTGTTATTGTGTGTCTTTATATCAATATTCATATCACCAATAACAGCTAAATTTTTAAACGTTTTTAATTTAGTCACTACATCATCAAGACTATTGTAGAATGTTGTTAAGTTAGAGTAAGATGGAGACCGATAAATACTAATAATAGCCGTATTACTCACCGTACAGACCAGACAGTTTGCTTCCAAAAAGATTGGCTCAAAAACTGAACATTGTATGCCGGAACGAACATATATCACAATTCCATCATTTTGTAGGTAATTGTTTGCTGTAGCATGGGATGAAAATCCATTTAACAAGGGAAGTGGTCCTGAAACTTTCAACCAGCATTCAGTTAAAATAACAATGTCAAATTGAATGTTTGTAGTTGTTAACATCACTAGAAAATTGTCAAAATTCTTTTTAATGCTTCTTATGTTAATATGTATTACTTTTAAGTATTCGCTAGGACAGATAATAAGATTAGAGCATTGTTCCGGTTGACAAACACGGGTACTGGATACACTAAAATCATCTATTTCTTTGTTTATCAATTGCATTTCGTTCGCCATTGTATGATAGTTTAGTAAAACCTTATATGTGTAAGCATATAAATATTAATAATGTGGTTATTATTTATTGTAGAAACAAGATGTAAATTCACTTATAGTTCAACTGCGCAACAACCGCATTTAATAATAACTATACGGGCAAGAAAATAACAGTCACAAAAGCCTCTTAGTATAAACAAGTTAACAACTTTAATTAAGCTTATTATGTGTAAGTGGCAACATATAGGTATATGATAGTATTGGCTTAATTGTAAAAAGTGAGACAAATTGAAATAACAGTAGATTATATGACATTTATAGATATTTATATAAAAGAAATATAGCATGCAAGACAATGTTATTATATTATTGAATCTTAAATTAATTACTAAACTATGCAGATTAGTTTTGTACTGTAATGTGACACGTTTATAATATAGTCATTGTTTATGTGATAGTTTGTGGAGACATTGTTCAGTTTTAATTATATGTGTTTCCCTTGTGTCAGAATTTTTACGGAGGAGAATTTTACCGTTTGATATCCAGCAGTACATGAAACCATTCCGTTTAGCAAAATCACGAGCAGAGTAATATAATCTTTTCAGTGAAGTGGTCAAAAATTCATCAATATATATGGGTCTTTTGCTACCAGG
Source organism: Clanis bilineata (assembly GCA_036417725.1). NCBI lineage: Eukaryota > Metazoa > Arthropoda > Insecta > Lepidoptera > Sphingidae > Clanis > Clanis bilineata. Next base: position 10,178,281 of record CM071158.1, read on the forward strand.
AATTCCTAGATGTAGCGTATTCATCTTTTCTTCCACCGGTTGCTTTTTATTGAAGTTACGGTAGGATGACAGGAACTGATTTTTTAGGTTCACAGAGGAGAATTCCACAAAAATTGGTCTCGTGGCTCCATGCTTCCCAGGCAAACGGTAGATATCGCGGATATTAGTAGACACTATTTCAGTATTTAAAGTGGTTCCCAGCCGTATCATGTATTGTAATAGGTCTTCTAGTTTTTCATTTGTTGTCGCTGGTACATTCCTAATCTCAATGGCTGAGGAGCGGGACTTCTGTTGAAAATCATGGATAACCTTTTCTATATTAATTATACTTTCTCTGTTTTCCTCTCGTTTCTTCTCCAAAACCGCCACCTTACTAGTCACATCTTCATAATCTTTATTAAGAGATACAATTGATTTTTCAATGTCATTATTGGTATTTTGAATAATAAGAATGTAAATATCGCGCGTCTGTACATTGCTGAGATTTCCAAAAAAACTAATTGGGGGGTTCAGGAACAGTAATAGAACACATTATTATCATTTTTAGAATTTTTGTCTGTCTGTCTGTATGTTTCACCACGTATCAAATGAAAACCACCAAAGTAATTTTACGGAACTGGATAGAAAATCATAGACCACATCTTGGATTAACATTTTGACTATGTTTTATTTAAATAGGCCAACTCTGTCAAAAGATACGGATATTTTTGTTCTGTGTCTGCGATTGTTGGGAGTTCTTTATAGCCTGAAAGTGATTTTCAAATTTATCAATAGATGGCATTACCATATTTTCTGAGTCATATTGAATATTTTACGAATTGTGTACCATTTTAAAATCGTTTAGTGATCCGGGGTCGAAATCTAAAAAAGTGACCGCCATTTTGTTTTTCTTTGTTTTTGGGCCTATTGACTTCAAAATCAAAATCGCGGTCGCCCCGTGGATCCAAACGACGAAACCGATATCAAATCTGTCAAAAGTGGTAGGCCTGGGCTTCGCTATATTATGGTCATGGAGTCTGATACTAAACGTGATGGCGCGGTGATCCGAAGTCGGAACAAGTTCGGTGTGAACTTTCCAGTTGTCAATCCTAGAGGCCAAGTCATGCGTACACGCGGTGACATCTACAATACTTCGATATTCTCTGTGGCCTCTAAAAACACTGAATGTAGGAGTATTTCCTTGATTTAAAACAGTCATGCCAAGCTGAGCCAAAAGCTCTGAGTACGCAGTACCCCTGCTATTCTCTGTTGTCTCTCCCCACCAGTAACTTCTAGCGTTAACATCTCCCGCAACTATAATATGATGAACTCCTATACGCTCTGTGATATGCTGTACTTGAAGCAGGTAAGGTCCAATGTCTACATTTGGTTCAAAATATACGGAAACAATACCCACTCTCAGTGTCCCCAGATTGACAACTACACATGCTATATTATTGGTGCACAACTCATTATGTTCTGAGATTACCAGACCGTCGTTGATGACGACGATCGCAGACTTCACGGGGAGGTTTTGGTTATTGCCTTGTATAACTTTATAATTTCCAAATTTAACAAAACCTAGTGCTCCAATATATGGCTCCTGTAACAAAAGTAGGTCTGTCTTTTTTCCAAGAGCGCCAATCCGGCATTCCTGTGTTGCCACCTGGCCTCTACCTAAATTTATTTGTAAAATGTTTAGTGTGTTGCGCGCTGTGATGTGTGTGGTTGTTTGTGTATGTATGGTAGTGTTATGTGGATCAGTTACAGTTATTTGTGTGGGAGGGATGCAACTCGCTTCTGTTATTGGGAGGACCTCAGCAGTAGGCTACAGCTGCTCTAGCTATTCTGTCCCATTTTGATTTAATGAGACAGTCCATACTAAACGCCGGATGAGCTGCGCTTGCAAAACCTGCTGAAGTACAGTTAGTGCATTTGGGACTGCCTTTTCTATTTTGACACTGCCTCGTATCATGGTTTTCTGCGCAGAATCCACAAGTTGTGCTCTCAACGCGACAGTTTCGTGCTACGTGCCCGAACCCCATGCTCCTGAAACACTGCACAACCGGAGACTGATCCACAGCCCATACTATCTGGTAGCCTAACCTGACTTTGGTGTCTTTTAGTTTCTGCCAAACTGAAGGAGACACTTCGATGATGACGTTTGTTGCCGCTGGTATGCGACATTTGGTCCGTCGGATCACTCTCATGTTAAGTTCGTCTTCCGAAATACTCGCAAACAATTGGGCGTTTTGACTAACCAGCGCTTTTAGTATACGGTCGTCAGTCAGATCGTGTACTACCTCGTTTAATCGTAAGAGGGGCATTTTGTGCGCTACCGGTAAAGTGGTCAAGTTCGGCTGTGTTTTTTTAATAGCTTTCTCCAGTTTGGTCCTATTGTCTTTGGTATCACACCCAATGATTACCCCTTTGTTACTGGTTTTGCGGACGCGTTCTATTCCTATGCCCAGATCTATGACGTCCACGTTGTTTTTGACAGCTTTCAGGATGTCATCGCTACAATGTGCGGGGTCTTCAGACCGTATTATAATTGGATAGTTTTTGGGTGCCGCTACTTGAGCAAACGTGGGGAACGGTTTTCTGATGTTGGTATTTAGACTTCCCTCGTCGATCTTCTCCAGCTGCGGTTTCTCCAATTTCTTCAACCCGAGGTCTGAGATTGTTTGTGTTATTGGCATGAGAAGCTGTTCGAATTTTTCCTTTGTTTCGTTCAAAGCCAATTCGAACCCGATTTGAGATTCATTGGGTTGTTCGGTGAGTCTCAAGCCTTGCATGTTACTTTGCTTTTGGTCCAATGTGACAAGCTGATTTAGTATTGGCTGGACTACGTCTTTCATATCAGATTGGATTTCTTGCCTAGTTAATCCGAACTTCCGACTTAACCCGAAAATACAACACCTCAAAGGCTGACTGGCTATCTTTTGAAAACGAATTAAAAAGGCTAATGACTGCTCAAAGCTTGAACATGGATAGAGTGCAAGCAGCTGACATAAGAGAACTACAAACAATTGTGCACACTTTTACCACAATTGTCGACGAAGCATGCTCTAAATGCATGCCAAGTGTGTCAGGACTTAGACAACTTCCATATACGTGGTAGAATAAGGACTTAGGAGCAAAAAAAGCCGATGTGATCCGACGTCGAAACAAAATTCGAAATGCTAACGCAAATCGGAGGCCAATAATTGTGGACGAATACCTAAAAGCACTGGAAGAATACAAGGAACTAATTACTAAGACCAAACTCAACAGCTGGAAGGCCTACTGCACAAATCAAGAGAAAGGAACGATGTGGCAAAAAATATATAAAACCCTTATTATTAAGGATCGGAAGCCGGACCTTCTACTGGCGGACAGATATGGGAGACCTTTGGATCCACAGCAATCCGCAACACTACTGGCTGAAACGTTTTACCCGGTGGATGACCCGGTTTCCGATACTGAGGAACAGACGCGAGTGAGAGAAAACGTAAGAGCCAAAGTAGCAACCATCAAAGAAGAGCAAGCCAATTCATTGCAAATTACTGTCTTTAACAGGGTTGAACTTATCAACGTCCTAAATAAAATGACCTCAAATAAGGCGCCGGGGGAGGATGGTTTTACAGCAGACATATGTACTAGATCTATAAGTGCGACTGGTGATTTTTTCCTTTCTATGTTGAACAAATGCCTAGAACTGGGCCATTTCCCATGTCTGTGGAAAAAGGCAGTGATAAGGATCTTTCCAAAGCCATTGAAAGAAGACTACAGAAAACCTAAGTCATACAGGCCGATTGGACTACTGCCTGTCTTCGGAAGGATCCTGGAAAAAATGATAGTTGCTCGCCTTACATGGCATTTGGGCTCTGAACATCTTCTGAACACTAGACAGTACGGGTTTATGCCCCAAACAAGCACAGAAGATGCACTCTATGATGCAGTGGGCCTCATCCGGGAAGAAATAAAAAATAAGAAAATAGTAGCCGTTGTTTCCCTAGATATTGAAGGAGCATTCGACAACGCGTGGTGGCCTCTTATTCAGCTCCAATTGATCAATAAAAATTGCCCTAAAGATCTAATTGTACTCTTGAGCAGCTACCTCGAAGATCGTCAGGTAAAAGTGCAGTATGCAGGAGTAGAGGTCATCAGAAGCACTAGTAAGGGCTGCATTCAGGGATCGTCATGTGGCCCCCTCATGTGGAATCTCCAGCTGGACCCATTACTGGAGCAAACTGTGAGCCTGAAAGCACATATACAAGCTTTTGCAGACGACATACTCGTTATAGCCTCTGCCACAACACCGGATGAATTATCCAGGATCACAAATGACGCCTTGGAATGTATAGCAAACTGGGGCAAATCATGCAAAATGAAATTTGCTACACATAAGACACAGGCCATTATAGTCACAAATCGCAGAAAATATGACGTTCCGCACTTGGAATTCTCTGGTGTCAGCATTGAAATATCGAATGAGTTAAAGGTATTAGGCCTCACGCTAGATTCAAAGCTCCTTTTTAAGAACCACATAGAGGAAGTGTGCAATAAAGCCACCAAGCTATACCAGATGGTGGCCAACTCTACTCGAACCAATTGGGGGCTAAACAGAGAAATTTTAAAGATTATATATTCCGCAGTGGTTGAGCCGACTGTTCTTTATGCAGCCAGCGTATGGGCACCAAACATTGAAAAACAATATATTGCAAGGAGACTCAATCAACTCGCGAGAAAATTCGCCATCATGATTGCCCGAGCACACCGTACAACATCTCTGACCTCAGTACTATGCATAGCAGGAATATTGCCATTAGACCTGCGTGTGAGGGAAGCTGGAGAGCTGTATGAACTAAAACGTGGAAAACAATTCAATGAACTTCCTTCCTATCAAATAGAAAGAAATATTCCATACCATGAACTTCCGCATCCAACTGATAGGAAACCTATAGCCTTCAGCTTTCTTTACACGCAGGAAGACATAGAAAATATCAAAAACCAAGGGCCAAAGATTTACACCGACGGCAGTAAAATCCAGGGGAAAGTTGGAGGAGCCGTCATATGCTGGAATAACGGGACAGAAGAGCGACAAGATACCTTCTCACTAGCGCCTCACTGCTCTGTCTACCAGTCTGAGTTAGTGGCTATATTAAGAGCTACAAAGATGGTGCAGACATTTCGACTTCAGGACGCTAACATCATAAGCGACTCAAGATCCGCCCTGGAGTCCATAGCGCGTCCAGAAGCTACGAACCCTCTTGTAGCCGAGATACAAGATCATATCCACGAGTTAAGTAAAATAAATATAGCCACACACCTGTACTGGGTTAAGGCACATGAAGGCATCGAAGGAAACGAACGTGCAGACCAACTTGCAAAGGAAGCAGCTCTGGAAAACGTTACAGAGCTGGCGTATGATAGAATCCCGGTTTCTTATCTCAAATACTCTCTCCGCCAGAGAACTATAAAGTCTTGGCAAAATAGATATGATGAGGCTAACACGGGGGCAATAACTAAAATATTGTTACGGGCTAACGGGGTTCAGGACAAACAATTAAACGCCGACTGTTCTCGAAACTGACTCAGCACTTTATTTAAAATTAAACACTGTACTGCACACAATACGCGTCGAAATAATCGCTCCGAATATTCGCTTGTCGCTCGTTGTTCGCACTCGATCGCTTCCGAAGAAACACTGTCCCGCCAACACACACACACGCCTTTTATATTCGTCGATCTCTTATCGGCGCGTGACGTCACGCGGCCGGTCTCAGCGCGGCTCGAACGCACGAGAACGTTCTGTACATTTATGGAATCGGCGGCGCGGCGCGTTCGGTTAGCGATTATTCTAGTATGTAGTCGTAACACTGCCCCCTCCTAAGACATGCTCGTCCCGAGCATTGTTACAGCCATAATAACGCGCTAAACGGTCGACGTGAACTATCTTAGGTGCAGATCGCTGGCCTTTCTGGATTCGGTAGGTGACATCATTAATTTTGGTGACAACTCTATAGGGTCCGTTCCATTTCGCTTGTAATTTGGGAGACTTGCCTTTGCATCGAACTGGGTTGTGCAACCATACTAGTGAACCTTCGTCGAAACCGCTGTTGTTCATTTTTCGGTCATAGCGAGTCTTCATCCTCTCGGACATTTGCTGACCTGACACTCGGACGTGTTCATATACGTCATTCAATCTCTTGCGCAGATCGTCCGCGTAGTCTGTTACACTACGCGGGGTGTCAGGAGGGATACCAGTTATCAGATCAGCAGGCAGTCGTAATTCTCTTCCAAAGTTAGCGAAAGCTGGTGTTACCGTCGTATTCTCGTGAACCGCACTACGATATGACATTAGAAACGGCTGAATGTGCTTGTCCCAGTCTTTTTGTCTGCTTTCTACAACTTTTGCCAGGTATCTCTCTAACGTTTGAATAAATCGTTCCACCATGCCATCAGATTGCGGGTGGTAGGAGGTCGTTCTGGTTTTGTGAATGCCCAATACTCGACATGTTTCTTGAAATACTTGGGATTCAAAATTACGTCCTTGATCGCTGTGAATTTCTAAAGGTACTCCAAACCGGCAGAATACTTCATGGACCAATTTATCTGCGACTGTTGAAGCTTCCTGGTTGGGAATGGCAAATACTTCCGGCCACTTCGTGAAGTAATCCATGACCACCATGAAGTACTTGTTCCCGCTGTCACTTACAGGGAAAGGTCCTGCTACGTCCAGAGCAATCCGCTCCCATGGAGCTCCCACATTGTAAATTTTTAATGCTCCTCTACTTCGTGTATGAGGACCCTTCACAGCCGCGCAAATTGTGCATTTACGACACCATTCCTCAACATCGTCTCGGCAGTGGATCCAATAAAATCTTTCGCGGATCTTCAGCAGAGTTCTTTTGACCCCCATGTGAGCTCCTGATAATCCATTATGGTAGAGCTGCAGAACTTCTGGGATCTTAGCTCTAGGGACTACCATTTGCAAATGACATCGATCGCCTTTTGCGTTTTCCCATTTACGGCACAGTACTCCATCATGTATAACCAAGCTGTCCCACTGGGCCCAGTAGCTCTTCGTAGTGGAACTTAACGCTGCAACTTCATGCCATTTAGGTTTCGCGGTACCAGCTTTTAACCGCTCAAAGATCGGTTTTAGATCTGCGTCACTATCCTGCGCTTCCAGTAGCGTGTCTCGCCACTCGTTGCTGAGGTCTGTCCTTATTATTCGCACAGGCACTTCTTCCTTAACCTCTTGTTTGACGCAGTGCTTGCAGTTCTCTGCGCAAGGTCTTCTCGATAGAGCGTCTGCATTACCGTGAGATTTCCCACTGCGATGTTCTATCACATAGTCAAACTCTTGTAGCAACTCAATCCATCTTGCTACTTGACCCTCTGGATTTCTGAACTGCAGTAGCCACTTCAAGGCAGCATGGTCTGTTCGTAGGTGGAATTTCCGCCCGAGCAAATATTTACTAAAATGTTGCAGTGATTTGACTACGGCTAGCAGTTCTCTTCTTGTGACGCAGTAATTCCGTTCAGGTTTAGATAAGGATTTGCTGAAGTAAGCTATCACAACCTCTTTTTCTCCTTTTCGTTGTGACAACACACCGCCAATACCAGTATTACTTGCGTCTGTGTCCACTATAAACTCGTTTGCAGTGTCAGGATAACCCAATATAGGTGTATTACACAGACGGTCTTTTAACGTTTGGAATGCGGTGTCGCAATTCTCATCCCAGCAAAACTGTCTCTTCTCTTCTGTAAGCTTATGTAGAGGCTTGGCTATGTCTGCAAAATTCTTCACAAATCGGCGGTAATAGGAGCACAAGCCTAAAAACGCACGTACTTGTGTCTTGTCTCTCGGAACTGGCCATTCCTTGACTGCCACAACTTTGTCGGGGTCTGTTTGTACGCCAGCTGCTGAAATAATGTGTCCTAAGAAGTTAACCTGCTTCTTGAAAAGTGAACATTTCTTGGAACTCAGTTTAAGATTAGCCCCCCGGATCTTCGATAAGACACGTTCAAGATTGCGAAGATGGTCTTCGAATGTGCGGCCCACTATGATGATGTCATCCAAGTAGACAAGACAAGCGTCCCCAATCAGTCCGGTAAGTACAAGTTCCATCAGTCTCTCAAAAGTCGCAGGAGCGTTGCACAATCCAAATGGCATAACCTTAAATTGCCATAGACCTTTACCAGTAGAAAAAGCAGTTTTCTCCTTGTCTCTTGAGTCAATTTCCACTTGCCAGTAACCGCTCTTCAAGTCTAGCGTGCTAAACCACTTCATTCCGGTAAGCGTGTCTAGAGTGTCATCAATCCTTGGTAAAGGATAGCTGTCCTTCTTTGTTATATCGTTCAACCGACGGTAGTCTACACAAAACCGCATATTGCCGTCCTTCTTTTTTACTAAGACCACTGGGGAGCACCATGGACTAGATGAAGGCTCTATGACACCATCCTTCAGCATCCCGTCAATCATGGTATCCACTTCTTTCTCTCTGGCAACTGGCAGTCTTCGTGGTCGCTGACGAATTGGTAACTCATTGCCTGTGTTAATCTTGTGCTGGACCAAATTAGTTCTTCCTATGTCAGCATCACTAGAAGAAAAGATGTCGGCGTACTGTGTTAACATTTTCTTGGCCTTGTTAATCTCTTCTAAAGACAACTCACCACAGTCTTTCAAAAGTGATGACACGTCGAATTTCGCAGGTGCCATGCTCGTCACCGTGGGTAAATCTTGGCATTTGCGCATCCAATCCACTTCCTCGCAAGAACCCATTACCACCCCCTTTTTTATTATTTGTGGCTCGGTACTGGGGTTGAGTACGCGTACAGCCGACTTATTTGCAGACCTTACCAGGGTTCTCGCAATTTTCCATGGATTATCATTGTCAATCTTCTCAATGAGGACACACCTTTCTTTTGGACCAGAATTCCGTGGCAAACTAACTGGTACAATGACTTCTGATCTAGGTGGAACCACAGTCTTCTTCAAGCAGTATGCTTTTCCTGTTGGTGCTCCTTCCATAAAAAGCTCTTCTGAGCCGCATTTCAGCACGCCCTGTTTGACGTCGATTTCACATCCATGTTTTCGCATGAAGTCCAGGCCCAGAATGCAATCGTCAACAATATCAGCCACGATGACATCATGCAGATAGATTACTTCACCTAGTTTTAGCCGTACACTCTTCTCACCCTGGACGGATATGTGCTGACCGGTGGCTGTTAGAAGTTCTATATGTCCACGGTTACCTTTATAGTCCCCAAGGAACCGATTCGCCAGCCTGATACTAACAACCGTGCGGGAAGCTCCAGTGTCTAACGTCAGCTTACAAGGTGTTCCGTTGACTTCGCCTCTAATGGTTAAGCTATTCCCATCATGTGCTTGTGAGATCAACACCCTTGGGGCTTCTTGGACCCCGGCCAGCACCCGCCCCATAGTCCTGGCCTTTACTCGTTTCCCTGCTGCTGTTCGGCGGTGTTAACCACCCTCTCCTCAGGTCTATTTTCTCCTTCATCCCGTCGTTTTCTACAATTCAAGCGGAGGTGGCCTCTTTCACCGCAGTTAAAGCAGCGCGGACTGTACCCCTGAATACGATTGCGTGGTGGAGGTGATGCCACAACCTCTCTAATGCGGTGAGCTCGATGGTCTTGTCGTACAGCCTCCACTTCCAGCGCGTGAGCCAACGCATCTTTCAGGGTCTCGTGATGCCCAAGCCTCACAGCAGCCCGCACCTCTAAGTCGCGGATTCCGTCGACGAAAGCCTGCACTAGAATTCCATCAATCAGTGCAGGTGTGGACTGGTAAGCTTTACGAACCAGCTTCTCAACTTCCAGGGCCCACTGCTGTAGGTTTTCGGTATTACGTTGAGCTCGATCCTTAAGCTGAGCACGAAAGACGTGTTCCAGGTGGGCATCACCATACCTCGACTCCAAGGCCTCGACCAGCTGGTCATATGTAACATCTCTGCCAAGAGCCTCCAGGACGGTTAAGGCCTGCTCACGTAAACCTAAGGTTAGAGCAGTCTTGGCTTGATCCTTGGTCCACCCGTTTGCCTGCATCACGGCCTCAAATTGAATTTTGTAGGCCGACCAAGATGATGTGCCATCAAATGGTGGTACTTTAAAACCACGTCCTGACGGTGCAGCCACCACAGAACTTGCGGCACTACACACACGTGTTTCCACAAGTTGCTTGACGTCGGCGATTTGGGCTTCGGCCTTTGCAATACGCTGCTCATGCTGGTCCACTTGGTCTTTCATGATTTTTAATTCCTTTCCGACCGTAGCTTGCAAATTCTTCATAAGTACGACCTGCTCTTCTTGCCCACGCTGCAGATGCTCCTCCAATTTACGCGCCTGCTCCTCTTGACGTCGAGCTTGCTCCTCTTTGTCACGTTGGAGCTGCTCCTTCAACTCACGAGCCTGCTCCTCTTGACGTCGAGCTTGCTCCTCTTGACGTCGAGCTTGCTCCTCTTGACGTCGAGCTTGCTCCTCTTTGTCACGTTGGAGCTGCTCCTTCAACTCACGAGCCTGCTCCTCTTGACGTCGAGCTTGCTCCTCTTTGTCACGTTGGAGCTGCTCCTTCAACTCACGAGCCTGCTCCTCTTGACGTCGAGCTTGCTCTTGCAGCATCGACATAATGGCCGATAATTCACTAGGTGCCCACGTCGGCGACACTACAGATGGGCCTGCAGTCGTCTGCGTCATTGGCTGCAAAACCGGCTCTTGTGCCGGACTATCTTCGAAACGCCCTCGGTCCATCTCTTGCTGGCGCTGGCTTCGGGTACGGATACCTTCGTCGTCTTTCGGGAACACCGGCATTTGTCCTTACTTCTGACACCAAATGTTACGGGCTAACGGGGTTCAGGACAAACAATTAAACGCCGACTGTTCTCGAAACTGACTCAGCACTTTATTTAAAATTAAACACTGTACTGCACACAATACGCGTCGAAATAATCGCTCCGAATATTCGCTTGTCGCTCGTTGTTCGCACTCGATCGCTTCCGAAGAAACACTGTCCCGCCAACACACACACACGCCTTTTATATTCGTCGATCTCTTATCGGCGCGTGACGTCACGCGGCCGGTCTCAGCGCGGCTCGAACGCACGAGAACGTTCTGTACATTTATGGAATCGGCGGCGCGGCGCGTTCGGTTAGCGATTATTCTAGTATGTAGTCGTAACAATATTCTTTCCTCAAGTTCGTGATGCTCACCTTATACTGGACAAAATTAAATGTACAAACATTATAACGCAACTGCTGACGGGGCATGGAGGGTTCAAAGCCTACTTACATAAATTTAAACTCATTAACGATCCAAACTGTTCTTGTGGGTCTGAGGTACCGGAGACAGTGCCCCATCTGTTGGATCAGTGCCCAAGATTCGGTACATGGAGACACGACGCAACACAAGAATTAGGTTACCAGATCAGTACAAATAATTACGCGAAAATATTGCTAAACGACGACGATCGCAGAATATTCTTACGTTATGCAGAAAAGGTCGTGAGGGCGGCAGCCAGGGGGAATGGAAGTACTGGGGTATAGCCTAAATAAGATACGATGTATGTCATGTATAATAAAATAAATTACAATAACAATATTATATAATTGATAATAAATATTAAAATATATAAATATAAATATATATGATTAATGAGAGTGTAAAATTAATTCATAATAATATTAAAGTTAGCATAATATAATTAAAATACAATAATTATAAAATAAGAAATAAATTGTAATTAATGAAAAGATATAATAAAAAAAAAACATATATGTAAGTAACAGAACTCAAAATTGCCATAAAATAAATAATGGCAGGTGTAAAAGAAATCAATAAAAAAAAAAAAAAAAAAAAAAAAATCTGTCAAAAGTGGCCGCCATTTTGTTTTTCTTTGTTTTTGGGCATATTGATTTCAAAATCGATATCTAAATCGCCCCATTGTAGAATATTTAGAATAAAACGACAGGGTGGATCGATAAATCAAAAGTTTTTACCGTTGGCCCTACAAAACATGCGTGCGAAGCCGCGGGCAAAAGCTAGTAGTTAATATAAGTCAATAAGCCATATAAGTCAATTAGTTTTATGTTTATGAGCATTTATTTATAATAACCTAGTTTTTACTTGCAGCTCCACATACTTGAAATTGTAGGATTGAAGGGAAAAGTTTATGATTTGTCGATCCGGTCTGTCATTTTAATTTGAATATTCTACATGCGCATGTGGCGCAGCGGCCGAGTAGGCTATGAATCGTGAGGTCGCTGGTTCGTTCCCGCCCCCCAAGACAAGTGTCTGTGTGACACAGATATTTGTTGTAATTATTTTTTTTATTGAGAGAGAATCCCTTTAGTCCTACAAAATACGCGTGCGGAGCCGCGGGTAAAAGCTAGTATAATATATTTTATTTACATAGATTACTACCTAACAAATATTACACCTAAATATATAATATTTTTTTTAGTTTTGACCCCATATCCGCCCTTCCGAACCTACTCGGTAGCCCAGATATCGATTTTGAAGTAAATCGGGTCAAAAACAAAGAAAAATAAAAAGGGCGTCCACCTTTTCAGTTATGACACCAGATCTGGCGTTGAAAATTACGGGGCAACCCAGATATTGATTTTGAACTCAAAGAAAGAAATAAAATAAACTTTATTCAGCCAATGTCTCAGGCAACAGTGAGTGGGAGAGAACAGAAAAAAATAAGACAGAATATGTAGCACTAAAGATCAAAGATAAAAAATCAAAATTTCAAACCCTATTTTATCCCTTTTTGGGGTAAAAAAAATCACAACCTCTGTCTGATCCTAGGGGTAAACTTTCATCAAAATCAGTTTGATCAGCGGTATCTGAATTCGTATATATACTTTCATCCCATATTTCATGCCTTTAGGGGTTGATTTAAACTCCATTTGAGTCCCTAGGGTCAAAGGTATTCTTATTTTATCAAATCTGCTATTTCATCAAAATCTATTAAGCGGGGTTTTATCCCATTAGGGGTTGATTTAAAGAATAAGAAGACTTTGTGTTTATCCAGGATGTCAGCAACTCCCATAATAAATTTCATCAAAATCTATTTAGTCGTTTTTGCGTGAAAGAGTACCAAACATACACACACACATACACTCACACAAACTTTCGCATTTATATTAGTTCGATGGTGATTATAACAAAAACTGAAAACCGACTTCAAAAATGAACACCTAAAATGTCATCAAATCTTAAAAATTTTGTAGACGCGTTTCAGTTTTTGTTAAACTTTAATTATTTTTTATCTATTTTTGTGTAATATTGAAAGAATTATCCACCAACTCTTAATAGTTAAGGAGTTATAATTTACATCATCAGCTCAGCAACATGAGATGATGAGTACCAGACGCAAATACCAATATAGTTTTAGAAAATATATAAAACACACTTTGGGTCCCTATAAAGTTTGATGGTTGCCCTCGATTTTTATAGGATCCCATCATCAGATCCTGATTTGGTGCCAATGGGACCACCTGGAAGGTATACTCTTTTCAACAAAAAAATTACTTCACGAATCGGCCTAGGCGTCTTCGAATAATCGGGGAACATACATAAAAAAGACTCAGACGAATTGTTAACCTCCTCCTTTTCTTGAAGTCGGTTAATAAAATGCAATTACAGTACAATGAGGTACAATAATAAAATTATATAACGTACTAAAAAAAATTAACTCTCATGGATCAAAACTTGTCAGTTGTGGTATATTTTGTAATTACGTATTCTATAGTGTTCGGAAGCAGCACGGAAAAAATCGACACAGGCCCTGCTCCGACGAGCGCTGGCGCGCGACTGATTTCCGAACGCAAATTCATTGCAATTTTGTGCGATGTATTTTTTGTAATAAAAAAGTGATCAATAAAAATATTTCCAATTGACCTACAAAATTAGGTTGTTTATAAAACAAAGTTTATTTTGGTACAGATTGTTTCTTGTAATTTGCTTTTCTTCTTTGCAAAAACTCGCGATAAACTTCGGATATAAATCGTAAAAATCGTCACAGTCTTTATTTTTTTTTACAATCAGTGTGATTAATTATCGATATTCTGTTAACCAAACGTCAACAGTTTTATATGCCTGATATCTAGGATTTTTCTCGTGTCTATTTAATGACTTTTAATAAGAAAATTAGGAGCCTAAAGATGACCTGTTTTGTTATTTTCAAGAAACAAGGTACGGGAGATTAATCGCTACTAAAAAATCAAAGTAGTATTAGTAAATGTTTTAAACAATACGTCAACAAAAAGAATCGATCTGTATTTTGAATGTATTCAATGGCATTCAACCCGTTCTTATCATGGTAAATTACGCGCTCAAAATCTTGGAAATCTCGCATAATATGTGAAATGCCTCTTAATGCATTTTCAGATCACTGACAGGCGACAGCAGATTATACGAGTATAATATAGAATTAGAGTAATAAACAGTCCCCAGTTAGGTTGAATTGAGTCTCTGTATAATATTTAAACCTAAGCCTTAACCATTTAACGTTGCTGTCACCTATGGAACTACGAAAGAATCTCAATTACGATTACCCCGGGAAAAATGAAGCCTTCCATTACCGCCCGTAATGTATCGGGACTAATAGAAGGCAGCTATTTTTGTTCATATTGATTTTGTGTATAAGATAAGTTATAATATTATTCTTCTCTCTCTAATCCGATTTGATTTGAAAGAACATTAACCAAATGAAAGTCATTCAACGGTAGCGTCTTCTCGAGGCTGATAGGCAATCTTACTTTCAAGATAATTTATTTGAGCAACTTCAGGAACGAAGCGGGAAAATAATTCAGTTATGCTGCATATCTGATCATGAGCAGTAGAAGGTTCCAAAGCCAGGTTAAATGTTATTGGAATATGATTTTATTTGTCATACTTATGCGTACATGGGCGTAAATTTATATTTACTACCTATTTTACATAACTAAAATACGAAATTCTGTTTTATACTTTGGTCGATTATTACTCTTAAACTTGTAAAGCCTGGTTATTCGTGATGGTTTTCCTTTTAAATTACTTATATGTGCGACTCCATGATTTTTTTTACATTTTCAGAACCAACCGTTTAGGTGGTGCGGCCACTTGACTAACAAAAAATTTCACTTAAAGCTTAATATTTCGCAAACGAATTCTTGGATCTGGAATTGTTTTTGAACCACCTATCCAACGATACGATACTATGTGATAATCATAAAAAATTAATCACCCACTTTAGGCGTGCAGAATTTTGTTTTTCAAGATTTTATCTTACCATGTTGTGGGCTGATTGATATGTATACACATACTAAGTTATAGCTTTCTTGTATTGGTAGTCTCTGAGCTAAACCGCGGAAACTATAAGGGTTCTATTTTTGCCATTTGGCTTTGGAACCCTAAAAACTTGGACCGTCACGTCGCGACTCGCGAATCGCGGCGATTTCTTAGCGGACTGGTTCATAGGTT
Source organism: Clanis bilineata (assembly GCA_036417725.1). Lineage (NCBI taxonomy): Eukaryota > Metazoa > Arthropoda > Insecta > Lepidoptera > Sphingidae > Clanis > Clanis bilineata. The sequence goes on from CM071158.1 coordinate 10,193,734, forward strand.
TAAAGTCGGCCAACCAGCTAAATGTTTGGAATTTTTACATAATGGCATGATAGTTATTATAAACCACGAAACAATAAACTTTTTTTGTTCTAAAGGTGGCGGTGCAGTGCTCAAAAAATCCTTCTAGTTCGGAACAATAATGCATAATCTTTACTTATTTTCCTACATCTATATGCTTTCAAACGGAGCAAAAATTAATAAACACATGGAGCAACCGATATAAATAAATAAAGGTGAAATATATGGTTTTAGTGGAAATGTTTATAGTAAAATTTTAGGTTTATTTTACATATGCGCAGATGTTGTCTGTTTATGTAAAACTAAAATAAATATATCGACGGCAGCAAGACAGTGATAAATTACCGATTTCATTATATTTTAGCTACTTGATTGAAACTCCATATTTTATTTCGATTTCTTACATTTAGTGCCATCGGGCCTGGTAGTCATGCTCTCTTAAGGTCTGTGCTTGTGGCGGCGTCGTGTGCCGGGTCGATCACTTCCCTGCAACATGGTTGAGGAGGTCGATGGCTGGCACATGCGTCATACTCGTGAACGGGTGCTGCTTGTGTGGACTGGTCTACCTAGCTTGTTTTTAATTATCTCAACTAAATTCACCGTGGGGTCACTCAGTGAGCCATTGTATTGTATTTTTTGTATGTTTTTATTTGTTTTTTTTTATTTCATACAAAACAGGTTGCAGTCATTGATACACAATTATTACTACAAAAAATCATTTGTATGTATTTTCTTGGTGGTTTAGCTGCTCTAATTTATATATCTTTTTTGTATATGGTACTTTATAAGCATTTATTGTCAACTGGCATGCAACGCCAGAGTTTCTTGCCCGTTCTTCTCTGGCGAAACGGCCTTACGAACTGGCGGTAGAGAAACTTTGACGGAATCTAAATAATGTAGTAACATTTCATGGATTCAATAAATAATTTGATTTGGTTTTCAAATGCATAGATACATAGTTTTGGGTACCTATGCGTCATAAAATACTTATTTTAACATACACATTTCTTATTTTAATTTATATGTATGTAAGTGGATAATCTAATAGGATTCATAATAAACTTTAATTTGAACATTAATTTATAAGTAATAGGAAATAATGATACAAAAACCTGCCCAAGCGCGTGTTACACAGGAAAAGGGATGAATCATTAACTTTGAACGGTCCATAAAATATTTCGAACCTGTGTTTACACAACTAACTTCATACAAATAATTCACGATGAAATATGTCCAAAAATTTACTTTGGTCGACTTATTCGTTAACTTTGTTAAGCTTATAATCACTGTGATAATTATAACATAAGCTCACGCCTGTATTCCCGAAACGGTAGGCAGAGGCGCACTAGCAAACTAGAACACCACATTTCGCCGAGCTTAGTACCATCCCAGATATGATAGGGCGCGAGCCTATTGCTATATCGGGCTCAAATTGCAGACTCCGACCTCAGACCAGACCAACCCGAGACCTCAGGACATACTACGCCACCGATATGATAGTTTTCCTTTTGAATTCATTATTATAGAAACTACTACCGTTTTTTTAACATAAGCAAAACAACAGCTGGTAGGGTCTCCTTCATGGTGTAGCGACAGAGTATGCAAGTTATGGACTAGGAGATTTTAGACTTGATCCCCAAAACAGTCATAAAGCTATTTTACACCCAATACTGAAATGCTACTCAACTTTAACAACTAATTACATTGTTTTCACTTTGACAGATAAGGTGGGCTCAAATGACATAACATTGTTTGAGATGTGTTTCAATATTTGGGGGTTAGTAACACAATTAGCACAGGATTGGATGCCAGAGGGGGTTGGCATCAGGCAGGCAGTCAGTCACAATATATCTAAGGAGATTACTTTCTGAAAAATGCCTAAAAAATGTGGCAATCCCATATGGGACTGGAATAACAACAGATAAGAAAAACAAAATTAATTTGTTTTCCATACAATTGAGACTATGGACTGTGGATGAGGCTGTGGACTGGGAGATCCTGGGTTCAATTCCCAGGTTGATAAGGGTGATTTTTTAACATGATTTTGCCTAGACGAATGCCCAGAGAAAGGTCAGCGTCAGGGAGCCAGTTGTAAAAGATAAACGAAATCAATACTGCAATATGCTTAAAAATGTGTTTTGCGCCCATCTCACATTAAAGTGGGTTAAGGGGAGGTAGAACGAAAAAATACAATTGCACCGAGACAAGCTTGTGCACTATTTACAAGTAATAAAAAATAAATTTTACACTTACATTGAATAATAATAATAACATTTATTTTGGCCCACAGTGTTTTTGCTTAACCTGTTGGAAGTGACCCATTATTAATAATAATGCATTTTACATTAACAGCTCGGCAGCCAGTGGCCGAGCTGCCTCCGAGGGGTTAATTGATTCCTTAATTTAGTGTAGTTTACATTAATTAACAGAAATATTGTAACATTGTATGTAACTGTAACCATAAGAAAATATATTTAATGATCCCCACATTATGCTATGCTTGTGTCATGCTCATGGGTAAAGACAATTAAGAGGTAGGTACAGTTACAAGAGTCAGTATGTAAGTTTTACAAGGCTGTATGAGGGAATAGAACAGGATTCATATTCAGAATGATCATTAACTCATGTTAGTTACTTTGAGCACTACCTACTTCAGTCTAGATTCACCTAAGAAATTCAGTGATAACAACAGACATAAAACTATATTTAGAATATGAGTATGTTCATATGAAAAAAATAATATTAAAAACGTAGTGTAATATTTTCGATATTTCTTTGAACAAAATAAAAACTTACGCGATATACGATAACTGACATCCCCGATGCCGTGTACTTCCAGAACTATGTATTGCTGACACAGACTACTTAGAGATACTATTACTGAAAATGTGGTCCATTTTACCTTTTTCAGCACCATAAAATACAACAATATTACGCAGAAAACTGTAAAATTCCCGTAAAATACATGTTTACTATACAGCAACAATCAAAGACGATATATGTAGAGACCCGCCTCCTTATTTTAAAGAGAGAGAGAGGAAATCAGTAACATCTCCGTGACTATGGCAGCAGTCTGGCAGCTAAAGATGGCGGAAAGCTTAGTGCGTCTAAATAATATAGTCGATGATTTGTCGATAAATATTATTGTTTTGAATTTAAAAATAATTAATGTTCAAAAGAATAATTTTAGACGTTTACTATTTATTATTAAACATGGCACAATTAGTTTCAATGATATAATCATCAGCAACAGAATCTGCACTTTAAACATTAACTCAATGACGATACCAATCATAAGAACAACTTAAAAAAAAATTCTTATAAAAAATCGTTATCTAAATGCACTAGAGCTTTTCTAATCATACGAATCAGTACAAAATTATAGTGTCTGCTTCCTCTTATAGTATACAGTTGTGACAATATGTATGTAATGCAAAATAATGTACCGTGAAATAACTAAATATTTTTTTATCGATATCTATACAATACGCAATGAATCACGCCCCCGTCACTAGACCACCATTTCAGTTGCCGTGTTATGATTATTTTGTTCCGGGGGCGTGGCATATTGACGGATACGGGCATATAAGAACAAACACTTGTATATTGATCCTTCTTTACCTGAGTAGACATCTATTAGTAAAAAAGAGATGGCTTTATTTTTTGCACATTCTATCAAATTTTATACTCGATAGCTTATAAAAGACAATAGCCCCCCCCCCTGTGATTTAAATGAACAAACCCAACAAAACATCAAAACATGCTGAAATACTAATTTATTTTCCTCTGAACTTATTTTTTGACTAAATAAATATCTTATCCTCGTAAAAACAGTAGTGGATACTCGTTCAGTGGTCTGTGGTGATGTAAAATGGATAAATGTCGGATATGTTTTAAACAGGAGAATAGTTTGTATTCTTTAAACGAAATTGATGAATCTAGAAAAATTCGATTCTTAGAAATGATTATATCAATTGCAGATATAAAGGTATGAAAAACACAATTATTACCTACCGTTATTTTATCCCATATATGTGGGACTGTATACTGGCATGTGCTACTTGAATGTGGCATTATTTTTGTCTCAAATACTACAGATTGGTCCTAATAACTGGAGCCCAACATCTATTGTTTATAGGCGTCAATTGACAATTATATCTTGAGGAGATTAATATAAATTATCTATCCATCCACATATCCATATACATCCAATATACATCCACATACACAGCGCTTGTCACCCTAATACTGTTGAATAGCATTTGAAATATAGAAAGTTTTATGTATATTACCAAACGGCCTTCCTATGTATCCAGATAGGTTGTTGCATTTAAGAAATCTGCTTATATGTTGTACAGGAAGCCTATCAACAACTGATGGTTTCCATACCATTTGAAAATTAAATACTTTTTGGTTTAATTTCATGAATAATTAATGTTAGATTTGTACTATGTTTTTGTATTTAGCATGTGAAGAGTGAAGAATACAACAAGATTTGTCATTCATGCAGAGTCAAAGCTACAGAAACATATGATTTTAAAATTTTGATTGAGAGGTATATTACATTGATTCTTTCTTGATTTAATAAATTTGAGGCTTATGTAAACAGTGTCTTCAATAGTTATAGTACCAGCAAAGTTACTCATGTAGATAGTCACGGGCAGCTCGGCCTCCGGTGGCCTATGACAGGTTAACTTCATGTTTGTGTGTAGTTATTGTTTTTAAAGGAACTAGAATTGGATACCAATCATGTTACAGTATTAACGCTGTTAAATTATTTTGGAGTTTTCTAGTAATAATTTACTATGTACTAAACAGATTGTTATAACACAATAAGTTTGTATTTTTATTTCTAGATCTGATATGATTTTACATAATTTAAACCCAAATAAATTAGTAAAGTTTAGTAATATAATGGAAGTTAAAAGTAAACTTGACCTTAAGGAAGATGTGGACAGTAAAGTCTTACTGCCTTTTAATTTATTAAAAGAAATTGGTAAAGGAGGAACAAGTACTACATACAATAATACCATTATAACAAAAATGAATAGTGGGAGTAATAAAGAAAACATAGAATTGCCAGTACAAAGTGTTTTACAATCAATTAAAAAGGAAATTAAACATGAAGACTTTGTAAGTATAGACTTTATATCTGGATGTCAATTACCCAATTACATTAGTATCCTATTCAGTATTCTACTAATATTATAAACATGAAAGTTTTTGAGCATGTGTGTATGTTCATTACTCTATCATGCAAAATGTACTGAATCTATTTTGATAAATTAATAATAAAAACACCCAACAGTCACACACCTAGTCCTGACCCCACACTAGGTATAACTAGTATTGTTTGTATAAGAAACTATGAAAGACTTTTGGTCTCACAACACCCAGACTTGAAACAAATATCTGTGGGCCACACAAACATTTGTCTCAATGCGGGAAGCGAACCCGCAGTCTCTCACTTCACAACCGGCTAGTCGTCCACTGTGCCACGGAGGATATCTAATGAAACAGTCAGAAAACGTCTTATTAAACTTTACAGTCATATAGCTTATACATTAGAATAACACAGGCTACTTGTTATCCTGGAAAAATTGATGGTTTCTGTGGGATATGTCCATGCAGACGATGCTGTTGGGTAACAACTAATATAAGTATAATTATGAACTTGTCACACAGCAGAGCAAATATAAATTTATTGTCACTACAAGCAACATTTTCTGTCCATTTGCGTGAAACACAAATATGGGATTAACGTTTTTTAAGAACTAATTATTGATTTCCATCTGGAAATTTGTCTTTTAGGAATTTTGGAAGATATTATTTAAATCTGTGTTTGAAACACTTTGGTGGTGTGTGTGTTCTAAAGAGTGTGTCGAAAAAATAAAATTCAATGAAACGAAAGTGTACTGTGGCCTCACAGGAACAGTGTTTTAAAGCTAATTATATTTTACTGATTTTTCCCAACAGCCTTACAGTGTTGATCTAGAAGACTGTGACCCAGAATTCAATGTACAAGAGTGCTGCCGAGATTATGATGCAGAAGGCTGCAGCTCAGACTTTCATGTAGATGATGATGAATATATGCCATGGAAATCAGTGAAGAAGAAATCTAAAAGAAAAAGAAGAACAAATAATGGTAAAGTCAAGATAGCATTAAAGAAAACCTTTGATATCTTACATATTTATTCAATGTATTGATAATGTTGCAGCAGTGAAAGGCAACGTAAGCAATGTTTGTATAAAACCTGTATACTTAAAAGACGTACGTGTGTTGTACTATGACCCCCAGGAGAGAGAGAAAAATAAAGCATTATATAAAAAGAAATACTCTAGAAAAGAAAGAATTGATATATGCTGTTACTGTGGTAAATTAACAAATTCATTGAAAGTTCATCAATTAATACATATAGGTATGAAATTGTTATAATCTATACTATTCTTATTAATATAATAAATGGGAAAGCAAGTCTGTCTGTGCAAGACCAGGATGGTTGGTGCTCACTTGGGGAAGCCTAGTTCCACAGTGGACGACGATAGGCTAAGATAGATAGAAATCTGTCTGTCTATGGCATTTACATGGGTAAACTGCTAAACCAGTTTCGATTAAATTTGGTATGAGGATACCTTTAACCTGAGTATCGATTTTTTTTAAATCAACTGCTAAAGGAATGAAATCTTGTTTAGGAATCCAGAAACTGAAAATGGAGATCTTTATGACCTTAACAATGGTTATAAAAATTAATTACATACATATTTATAAATTATAGGAGTAAAATAAGGTATAAAAATAAGCTAGTTTTGTTTTTGTATCAATTAACTTCATAATCAATATTTGAATAGCACACTTAGTAATTTTGATCAGTGTCACCAAAGTTAACATGTTACATGAGTGATATTTTGTGTCCTATTTAGTATTTATCAATGATGTTTGTTGTTGGTGTTTATAGCAAAAACAATCAAATGGTATTATGTATGAATCGCATAATTTTATGATTCGAAATTTGTTTTAGGCGAAAGAAAATACAAATGTGATTTGTGTCACAAATCATATTTTTCAGAAAGCTATTTGAAGAAACATAAAGAGAAACATTCAAATGTAAGGAATTATAAATGTCACATGTGTGTAGCAACATGTTTTAGTGCTAATGATTTGGAAAGGTAAATCATAGATTAATTAGTAGGTATCTAAATCCTATCAGGGACGTAACTATGGAAGGCCCGTGGCAAATTCATGTTCACGGTCTTTTTGGTCTTTTCGGCCAGGGGATACTTCACGTACTTACAGTATAAACATTGATAATCACAAGTTTAAAACTTAACGGACTGACTTCATCCGACCTTGAGCTATGAAACCATCCTTGGTATAAGATCTAACGACCACAAAAAAAAACTTGAAAATCAGTCCACATTTGGAGGGAATATCGCGTAACATACATAAAGAAACAATCGAAGTGATTACTTTCTTTTGAAGTCGGTCAAAAATATACATATTTTGGTTTTATCATTATTAAGTACAGGGGTTACAGTATCATTATTAAGTAAGACTGCCTCGGTGGCGTGGTGGTATTTCGGTACGACTACGGTTCTGAGGTCTCGGGTTCGATCCCCGGGTCGGGCAAAGTGATATTGGATTTTTCCATATCAGCCCGGAGTCTGGAATTTGCGCCCGATATGGCGATAGGCTCTCGCCCCCTATCACATCTGGGACGGAACTAAGCTCGGCGAAATATAGGTGTTCTAGTTTGCGATCGCCAGTGCGCCTCTGACTACCCCTTCGGAGATACAGTTGTAAGCTTATGTCTTATATTTTTATCGAATTTGAGTTAACCATCAAAGTATTCTTTTTGGGTAATGATGCAATTATTCCAGACTTCGTGAATCAAAAGCGATGGTGCACAGTTTAGGCCATTTAAATAAAAGAACAGTCATAAATTTTTTTGAATATGTACTTAATTTCTTTTCTATTTTTCCAGACATATGAAGAGTCACTCCAACGTACGGAATTTCATTTGTAACGTGTGCAATAAGGCATTTAAAAGGGTAAGTAAGTATACATTTATTACAGAAAAATCAAAATACAATTCCCGGTAATCACTATCACTATCTACTATATAAAAATAAGTCGGGTTTTCCTTCCTGACGCTATAACTCCAGAACGCACGAACCGATTTCCACGGTTTTGCATTCGTTAGAAAGGTCTCGGGCTCCGTGAGGTTTATAGCAAAGAAAATTCAGGAAAAATTTCAACAGAAAAGCGGGAAAATCTTTTTTCCCGCACCGGCGCCATCTACTTAAAATATTGGTTTGTGCTATGTATCAGAGATGGCGCTGTAACAGACAGACAGACGGGTGACAGACAGGTGACAGACTGGGTGACAGATGGGTGACAGACGGGTGACACACGGGTGACAGACGGGGTGACAGACTGGGTGACAGACGGGGTGACAATCGAGCAGATAGATGGGGTGACCGACGGGTTGACCGACAGGGTGACTGACGGGGTGACTAACGAAAACGGACCAAAGTAGATCATCTCATTACCTCCTTTAGAATTATTGGATTATAGGTGCCTACAACTCATTCTTTCAACCCTCTCTCTCCTACGCAGACGAAGTTGCGCGGGTCAGCTAGTATAGTATGAAACAAAGTCGCTTCCGGCTGACTGGCTGTCTGTCTGTCTGTATGCTTAGATTTGGATGCGTTTTTTTAATATATAGAGTGATTCAAGAGGAACTTCTATAATGCATGCATAAATTCATCCCCTAAAGAGATGTAATGGGGGATGAATGTTCGTCAAGACTCACATGCGGGCATAGCCGCGGGCAAAAGCTAGTATAATATACAAAGTATGTTTAATAATACAATTCATGGATAAGTGAATTTTGGTTTTTATGCGACTATCGACCGGCTTAAGCCTATAAGCTCTTTTGTAAACAGTGGTTATCTCTGGAACTAGCTTATTCCGTTTTCCCTAAATTAAATAGTTTTATTAATTTTTAAGTTTACTAATTCATGTACCTAACTAAATAATCCTTTGAGTATTTATCATACATAAAAAATACATACATACATGTTATGTTTAGTATTTATCGAATACAAAAATAAATTATATCATAAGTCATAACCGATGTACATTAAGCGATGTATAGTAATATAATTTTGAAATATACACAACACAAAAAAAAACGAGCAAGTGCATGCTGCATATCTGACCACTCACAGTACTGGGTTCCGAAGTAAGGGTAAATGTAATTTGATTAGATATAATTTTAAGTATATGGTCCATAAAGTCATATTTACTGCTTGTTTTACTTCATTAACAACTTTGTACAAATTATTTTGAATATTACAAAGATTTTCTTTTTACTTTTGTTGTCTATTACTCGTTAACTTGTAAAGTCTGTTTAGCAGTGATCGTTTTCCTTTTAAATTCATTATATATGGCATAGGGCACCCTAAGAATATTTTTCAAGATTTTATTCCACGACTTTTCCAGTGTGTTAGATTACCATGCCACACTCATGCCGAATTACACCCCTTCTAGTACTTATAGTCTCTGTGATAAACTGCGGCCAGGCAGTCGGACGGACGGATATGGCGAAACTAAAAGGGTTCCTTTTTTGCCTTTTGTCTTCGGAACCTTAAAAAGCTTACCTACAGACGAATTGTAGAGCCTTCTTCTTCTTCTTTTAAAAATAATGGTTTCCACGCATATGCGGTGATTTAGCCAATGTCAAAGTAAATAAGCGATTATGTTTTCACAATGACCATGAGACCCAGATGTGGATGATCTCAAAGCCCTGTTGGGATTATGGCGGTAATTCCTTCCAGTCCAGTGCCCCTCAGATGATCAAGTCAAGATCAGAACAAAGTCAGCCAACACACCAAGCGAAACTCATCGAAGATCACCGGTTAAAAATGTTCCACATTATACTGCATCTTCACTGAAGTTTGATGCATTAAACCACAACACTTAAAATGAACAAACACAGCTCTAGAGAATAACATGAAATAATTTTAACAAGCGACGCCCACCCTGTCAGACTTCCCGTCAAAATCCATTGTAGAGCCTATTTTAAGATGTTGAAAATATAGCAGTAAAAGATATTTTTATTTTTAGAAACCCACATTAACGAGACATATAAAACTACATAATGCAGGAAGTAAAAATGTTAATTGCGACTTTTGCAGTATGACATTTTACACAAAAGGTGCTTTACGACATCACGTGCGGGTGCACACTGGAGAGCGCCCTTTTAAATGTGAGGTAAGATAGAAAATCAATTTTCATGTATTATGTATGAACCATTTAGTAAGAATTCCCGAATAAGAAGTATCACGAATATCAGGGATTGTTTAGTTTCGTGATTATTTCGGAATTTTGATTATATTATTTGATTTTGGTGACCACCGGCAAACTCATTGTTTCTCGGTGGTCGCTAGTTTTTTGGATTGCATTGCGCTTGTCATGAGGTCTAGTGGAGTCACTTTTCCGTGTTGGCATAAAAAAAAGTATGTATGTTGCTACAAGCCTGCAATGTATGCTATAATATCAATCTAAAACACACTTTTTTATTTTCTATCAGGGCATCATTACTTGCAGTATGTTTTACTAAAGTCCGTTCAGTGTTCACTCTGCCAAAATCTGTAGTTTTTGTGTTTTAAGACAGTCAGATCATTGTAGACGTTGCAAATTATGCCAATTTCTGGATTGCACTGAATTTACTTTAACATAATTATTAATGAGTGATATTGCTAGACAATTTTGATATTTTTAAATTACTTGAAAAAAAAAAGAAATTTCTCAATTTGGGAGTAGGTATAATTTTTATATTGCATAATATGCACATCGATTGCTGATTGCTGCATCGCATATAGGCCGATTGAAATGCAACAATTATGTTCTTTTATAGAAATTACCACTTGCCGGTACGTGGTCTCCACTAGAGAACTTTTGCCCCATCGGCTATCAATTTTACGGGCTATGTGCCCTGCCCACTGCCACTTCAACTTGCTAATCCTCTGGGCTATGTCGGTGACTTTCGTTCTACGAATCCCCTCATTCCTGATTTGATCACGTAGAGAAACACGAGTGGAGACCACGTACCGGCAAGCGCTGCGTAGGACGTCCACCTACAAGGTGGACCGACGACCTGATAAAGGTCGCAGGAAGTCGCTGGATGCAGGCGGCTTCCAACAGGTTAATCTGGAAATCTTTGGGGGAGGCTTATGTTCAGCAGTGGACGTCCTATGGCTGATGATGATGATGATGATAGAATTTGGCCAAGATATGAAAAAATAGTATGATCTACGGAGTATAAAAAAATTCAACTTTTTACTGAAATGAGCACACACACGTCCCAACAGGGTTAATTTATGTATTGGATTTTTTATATTTTTTATCAGCCGTTACTGTCCCACTGCTGGGCAAAGGCCTCTCCCCATTTCCACTTCTCCCTATCCAGTGCCAAATTGGTCCAATGTGGACGGAACGTGTTGAGCTCGTCCCGCCATCTCGTTCTCGGTCTGCCGCGTCGACGCTGTGTTACGTCTGGGTGCCACTCGGTAGTCCGTTTTGCCCACCGTTCGTCCGACATAAGACATACGTGCCCGACCCAATCCCACTTTAACTTGGCTGCTTTGGAAACTACGTCTATTATTCGTGTTTGTAAGCGCAATTCGGTATTACGGATGCAATCGGATTTAATTTGTAATAATTGTAGATACGACGAAATAACTCTATTATCAACAATACGACGTATTATCAGCTCGTATCTTATTACATTATGGACAAAAATACTCTTTATTTACCCATTGAGTCACTATCTGAGGTTGTACGTATTTTTTGCATTTTCAGATTTGTTCCCAGCCTTACAGCTACAAGCGGGACTTTAATCGACACTGTTTCAAAAAACACGGTGTTTTTCTTAATCGAAGACCGGTGTATGTGATGAATGAAGAGGTGTTGCAACGCGAACGAGCACTCATGCACGAAATGCTCCTTCGAAAGCAAGGACTTATCAAAAACGATCAGCCTATGAATCCATTTGAAGGACCACAATCAGCAATTGCGTTCGAACAATTTATGCAGTCCTTAGAAAACCGGCCAATACACGAAGACTTTTAAGTTAGGACATTATAGTCTTGCGCATCATAATTGATTAGGACGTGAAAAAGTGTTTAAAATATCTACATCAATTTAATTTACATGACAGCCTCCGTGGCGCAGCGGGCGAGTAGCCGGCTGTGAAACGTGAGGTCACGGGTTCGATTCCCGCACCGAGACAAATGTCTGTGTGGCCCCTGGATATTTGTTTCGGGTCTGAGTGTTGTGAGACCGAAAGTCTCTCGTAGTTTCTGAAACCTACGATACAGGTTACACCTAGTGCGGGGTCAGGACTATGTGTGTGACTGTTGGGTGTATTTATTATTATTATTATTTCGCAAAGTTTTAAAATTATTATTAAAAATAAAAGTTATTGCAGTTTAATAGTCTTTTTATTTACAGTTTAGAGACTATACCTCTCTATTATTATGACTAATAAAGTCGGCATTCTAAAAATAATTAAATCTGCGATAAGTTCCTATTTAGATCTACTTTCTCATAAATGTCAACAATTTTAAAAGATTCTATGAGTAAGTTGGACTAGGGACTAGGACCTATCTACGCAGGACACAGATGGTCTCGAACTTTTAAAAATCTCATTTCCAAATATTCCGACGATGACCGATGTATTATAAAAAATGTTGACAAACGAGTAGTCAAGAATTGAGATATTTAAATAATAATAAATATTCAAACTAAAGCACGTTGGTAAGATTCTTTTGGGGGTGTAAAAAATATAAGCAACGCATTACGCAACAGAAGGCCTCGCTATCGCTTACCAAAACCCATATTTTGCGAAGGTTCTTTTTCTTTCTACCTGTCCTTATCGCATCTTAATGTGGGGTTACAACACTTTTTCAAGCCTGTTGCGGAAAGGATTTTGCCTGCCTGCCTGACGTCAACCCCCATCTGGGGGCAAATTAAAGTAGAAAATTAGCTTCGCTCGACTTGGGAATTGAACCCACGACCTCCCGGTTCACAGCCCATATACGCTGCCACTAGACCAAGGAGGCGATTTTACGAAACAAATGAAGCTATATATAGTGGCACAAGTGGAAAATCTAAAAATAATTACGTAATTTCAAATTACACCGTCTGAAATTATATTACAAGAAAAACTGTAAAATGAGATACTTCCAAATATATTAAATAACTAGTGTTAAGTACCTTCCTGGGCCACGAGTTTTACCTATCATATTGCCATAGGAAACACTGACACCTATTTTTAATAGAAAACTCACGCTTGCACAGCTGGAGACCTCAGTTCTCGACGGATTCACGTCTGCAACTGGAATAATGCGACGAGGAGTAGGCACAAGTAGGCTAAAAATATTAACTTAGTTTTATAGTTGTCTTTATTAATATCAAAAGAATTACGAGCTACTCGATTCTACATTGTCAATCGACGCATTGTTTCTTATAGGTAACTAATACACACAAAAGGGATTTTGTTTCCATCTAATGGATCTACGCATTCACCTATCAATCAAATTCCCTTATATAAGGGTAGGATTTTATCCAGAAAAACCACTCTTCGTTGGACATTCCAGCCAACAGCATCACCTTTATTGACCATGGTAAGAATTGTTTGCAACAACATTGTGTCAAAAATGTATATAAGATTTTTATACTTATGTTCAATTCAATATCCATATATTTCTACAAATTAACTGGGTGTACTAGTTCGCTAGTGCGCCTCTGCCTACCCCTTCGGGGATACAGGCGTGAGCTTATGTATGTATGTTCTACAAATTAAGGTAGACATGCAATTTGGAACTAATTACTTCCCAAAATGTTTCAGATTGTGCAACCTCTTAAGACAACAATAATATGTTTCTCTATCGTTGTGTTTATTCAATGCTTGACACCAGAGGTGACGGCAATGAAAAGAACTTCAAATATTGATGAATTCACGGTCGAAAATGAAAGAACTCGCAAGAAACAGAATTACTTAGTGCAGAGAAACAACGATTTATTACGCGACAATGAGAACTACGGTCTTGTGTACAACATGGAGCCATTCGACCCTGAAGCAAATCCTGAAGAATTGTCAGCCTTTATGGTAGATTATGGTAATATGATAAGGAACGACGTTATTTTATTAGATAATTCCGTTGAAACCAGAACACGAAAAAGAGGCAATTTAAAAGTTGAAAAATATAATGTAAGTACCTGTCTACCTACCTAATTTGCTTTACCACGTGACCCTCCTTTAATGTTCTGTAAATTCGGTGATTATAGTCATTACCAGCAACCAGCAACAGATCATTTAAGAAATATTGTGGGTCCATTTGAAGATAAATATTTGTAGGAAGAGAAATATTTGTAGATCACATATGTGTAGACTCTCCTTTTGTATCGCAACTGGTTCACTGTGCCACGGAGGCTTTAATATATCGTCTCTGGTTACGAACGTAATTTCGTGATAAATATTAGGTATTTGCAGTATTACTTTGTGATATCTGGTAAAATAAAATTTCTGGTTTATGCTACTACAGTTTATAGGCAAGCGCAAAACTTACCATCAGACGAGCACCGGTTCGTCTTAACATTTCACTTATTGCTTTTCTTTAAAAGACAAACACTAAAATGAACCCGTCGGAGGCATCGCATAAATATATTACATAAGCGTATGGGCCACCGGAGGCCGAGCCGCCCGTGACTATTTTAATTGACTAAAATAAAATAGATCATTCGATTACAAGCCATTTTTATCAATACGCTTACAACTAAGGTAACTGCATCTAATAAGGGCCGGGTTTTTGGAAATCCTTATAAATCAATTTTGGAAAGTGTATTAATTGGTACGACAACATGATCAAATAAACTGTTTTTCTTTGAAGACAAAATATTGTACAAAAACAAGGTACCAATACCCAGTTACTTACAAAAAAAAGTTTTTTAAAAGCTTGTCTTTGGTCCTTATTGGACACTAGGGTTCTAAATAAGGTCCATAATTGAACTACAAGATTCAGGGCGTTGTATACCACAAAAACACATCTATAGGAAGCAATAGCTTTAAACAACGAATACTTTCGTGGCTTTCGAATTATAAAACGAAAATTCATATAAATTAGTGTCGTGGCCCTTATTAAGTCTTAGGAATTGTATATAAGTTATAACAAATATATCTTCTAGTTATAAACAAAAACAAATAGTAGTTTGAAGCTTATTTTTATTAACCCTAGTAAAGAAAATCACAAAATGTAACAAATCAGTATTTTTTTCAGTCTTAGGTCCTTGGACCTTATTAGGTATTATACTTCTTTAATCATAGTCTGGACCTTATTAAGTGTTTGAAAATAACAAACATGACAACCACTGCAGCTAAAGATTAACTGTATTTGTAATGAATTGTATTATAAAGCTGCTACACGCTCAGACATTTGTTTGTTTTTATATCATCTATAGCACCCTGAAGATCCATTTGAGACCATTTTGAACCTCGTTTTCGTTCTTGCGAAGTTTCCATTCTGCCTTAACTGAAAACAATATACTTATATTAATAGTATGAGCATAATGTGAATATAATCTTGTAAAACTACGTAAAAAGGAATAAGTAAATATGATCTATCCCTAATAAGGTCCGGACTTTATTTGGAGACAACAAAGTGGACCTTATTAGGCGCTTATATATGCCCTGAGAAAACCAAATAAAATCGAGATACAAAAGCAATCGTTTTGGTAACTTACCCTGTCAATCCACGTTCTGGAAGTGTTTTAACATTACTATTGGAGAATTATTACAAACCGACCGGGTTTTATTACTAAAATGACGCAAAATCGAATCAGAATATTTTGTAAATTGAGTCACGCCGTCCCCCCTGAGGTAATACACAGAGCCACTGACAAAATAGCCAGCCCGAAAGCAATGGACGTCGGTGCGCTTTTATGATTGGTTACTGGAGAGAGGTCGCGCGATATCCGTTTTAATTTAAGTATTAATTTCGGGAAGTTTGAAAATATGGACCTTATTTGGAACCGGCCCTTTATAGGCTGACCTACCTTATTAGACATTCGACCACTGTCTGTGCATTAAATACTAAGATGTAACCAAGGACGTAAAAAAAAGATGGACGGAGCGCTTGGAACATTGAAAATGAAGTAAGGATTTCTGCCCATTCGATGTATCGACACGTAATGGCGTGTGTGTGTGTGTGTGTGTGTGTGTGTGCGTAGGGCACTTTTGTACAGGCGCGTTTGTATGCGTGGCTTTTCTGTGACGTCCGTTTAACTATAGGCGAGATGGTGTCCTTTTTTTCTTTACGTCCGTGGATGTAACATATATGTACCTTTATATAATATGGTTTAGATAGGTACTTACAAATCTCGAACTGTGAAAAGTGTAATGAATTTAATTTTATAATGCTCAGCAAGCTATACCGGACCCGCCCTGTAGCTGTGAATTTCAAGTGAGTTAAAAAGATTTGACGAAATAGACATTACAGTGCATAACACTACCTATTTATGTTCCTTTAATTTAGCCTTTTTGTTATAATTTGCATTGTTATTCGCATTTGTCATTGTCATTGTTGCATTCGCATTTTCGAATAGCGAGTTACTATTGACTGTGTTTTTATGTGTCAGGACAAAATAAAACTAGGTACATCCTTATGTTCATTACTTGAGTATCGCCCGCTTCTTTGAGAAGCGCTTAGATGTCAAACATCTACTATCGCCCGAATGGTCAAACGCTGCTCAACTTTAACGGCTTCTTACATTGATTTTCGCCATACAATTTTGACAGATAAGGCGGCATTAAACGACATAAGGCGACCTTAAGTGTATGAACATTCGGCGGTTAGTTTCCAATACAAAGTTAATATTAATGCGCCAAGAATTTTGTTTGTGAAAGAAAAAAATCTACAACGTTTTTTCAAATGCTTCCTTTCACATATTCACTATTCACTCTTCCAACATGCCTTTTTGTTTTTACATTTTTGTCTCTCTGGACACTAAACACTTGCAAATACTTTTATTCGGCACCTAAGTATAGCTTTAACAGGTCTTAATTAAATTATAATGTGCAGTAAGTAACTAAATAATTTATTTCACAGAGAGAAATTATTACCTTAGAAGAAAATACCTACCCAAGATCAATAGAGTCAAGAAACTGTAGTACAATACAGCAATCCTGTCTTCCTCCTTACATATGCAAGGAAAGCTTATATAATGTAAGTAACTTCATCAATACAGATATATTAATATATGTAGTGTACAACATGTCACATAATTGACGCACACCCTGATAGTAGTTTGTGCAGAATAGGCTTCTCAATCGACTTCAATATTTTTAAAATATGTATTTTCCTAAAATTAATGAAAACTAAGTAAATAACAGTGACCGTGTTATAAAGCTTCTCAACAAGCGAAATCAAAACATACTAGTGCCAAGCGATAAGGCCTTTTTTTAAAATACAAATGAAATAGTAAACAAAAAACTAATAAAAATACTTAACTTTACGCTGATAGTAATACAGGTTTTTACAATTAATATTTGTTATAAAGATCATTTCAGTCTATTAATTATTGTTGTTATTGTAATTTATATGTTTTAATTAGGGTGTCTAAGAGTGTGCGTTAATTATATTACACATTGCATACTATCTTTGAATAATAATATGTATAGGCTCACGTCTGATCGACTTGATAAAGGTCGTTGGATGCAGGCCTCTTCCAACAGGTCGATCTGGAAGTCTTTGGGGAAGGCATGGACGTCCTGTGGGTGATGATTATGATAGTCTCACGTCTGTATCCTCGAAAGGGTAGGCAGAGGTGAACTAGCGAACTAGAACATCGACATTTCGTCGAGCTCATTTCCGACCCAGATGTGGTATGAGGCGAGCCTATAACCATATTGGGCACAAATTCCGAACTCAGGGTTGATATTGAATAGAAAAACCCAATACCCGACTCGGGAATCAAACGAGCGACGTTACGACTACAGTCGTACCGTGCTCACTATACAATTCCGCTGCCAAGGTACTTTAATCACAGGACACAAATAAGTATGTTATCTGGGTGCAAAAGCAGCCTTTCGAAGAAAACTAGTCGATGTGTGACTGATGGAAGTTATTACATCGTCGCCCTCGGAAATCAGCTAAGCCAGGGCATGCACATAATGGGCGTAGCCACGTGGTTCATACCCCCATTAAATTACCAAAATATTACGCTACCATTATTATACTAAAACCTGCATACGCCCGTGATGCACATCATGAACCATAAACCAATATTATATTCTTGTTTTAGCTAACGATACTTAGAAAAAGGAAATCTATAACCGAACAATCACTACTTGATCTACCCCATGAGCTTGCACGAAAATGGGTAGCCGAAAAGCGTCCAATCAGCGTTGGATGCATATGTACCAGGGACTACGTTATTTAAAACGTTACTCGGCATCGACGTACATCAATGACTCACGAAATACTATTATTATAATAAAAACATTTCAAGTCTAATATATTTATTATTCCACTCCCCATCCTGTTTTTAATCTGACATCCGATACTTTCATAAGTACAATTGGACCGTGTTGTGCAAAAATGAAACAACCCACAAAAAAGAAAAAAATGTTATTGATGCCAACATGATTTAAACCAATAATAGAGCATATGGGTGTTAACAATTTTTTTTGTCTTTGTGGATCCCCAGCCGATTCGATTTCCAGCCCGGCCTGCATGCTTGTCACGATATATTTCGATATCCGACTGGGAAGATAAGGATGTTGTCTACAATATTGTATGAAAATAAACGAGGACACATGTTATTGTCTGTAGACAAATGGGGAAAACTGGTTATAACACTGCAAAAAGCGTAAACAATTTTTTTGTGGCTTGCTAATTTGCTTTACTTGGGTTGGCATCAGGCAGGCAGCCTGTCGTAAAAACTAAGCCAAATCCGTTCTGTAACATGCTTGAAAAATTACCCACACATTAACGTGGGATAAGGGGAGGTAGAAAGAAAGAACGTTAAATGGAGTGGTTAGAAACTCTCGGGTAATAAACATACTGTTTTTTTTTCTTGCAATAACAATATAGCATTATTCAGCGTGTTGCAAAAGATTCGGCTATAGTTTTTATCATCACCACCTGACGTCAACTTCCACTGGGAGAAAAATATGATATAGTTATACAACAGATAATTTTATTACATTTTTGGTTAATTCACTGCTGTTAAATCTAAATTAAACACCAGTTCTATTCACCTGCGAATCTATTCACCCCATTTAACGATATGTATATGACATACAAAAAAAAACTCGGAACATTTTTACAAGCTATTTATTGAGTCTTAACAATAGTCTCATATTATCTAACATAATTAATTGAAAAACAAACACATTTAAAAAACCTCTAACGCCTAGTTTCGAGGTTTAAAACTTTTTTTTACAATCAAGAATTATGGTGACCCTACATTATATCAGTAGCCTGAGCACGAAAAACTAATGTAAATGTATTCGAGTTCGCTGCGCACTGATGACGTTTGGTTAATATTTCATACAAATTTCATAGACGCGCATCGAGTTCGAATACATTTAGGGTTGTCAGAAATTTTCCTGCTCAGGCCGCTGATATATCAATCTAATATTCCGAGGTATGGTGCACGGTCTCGTGAGCAGCCGGCGGCGGCACTTCACCACCCAATTGTGGCATGATGTGGGAAATTGCCACACGAGTCTCGTTGTTTAAACCCAATTCGCGACGTAGAATATCTTCGGTGACAGTGTGGATAGATTTGAACTTGAGGTTGATGCCGTGCACTTTGAAAACATGGTTGTTCAAATTTACTTTATAGCTGAAGGCAACATTACAAACCTGTAACAAATATATCTGGTAACTATACTGACCTTTATTACCAAATAATAATAAATAATGATTTTAGAAACAAGAGTAAGGTAGGAAGTCAATGAAATGCTAGCCATTATAATTATGTTTCTAAATGATCTGACAAAATAACTAATTTTCTTAATAAATTATTACACATTGCTTTACAATGAACACTAAATTAGACCTACTGTAGTCTAAAAGATCAGATTAAACCTTAATCATTATCATCATCATCAGCCATAGGACGTCCACTGCTGAACATAGGCCTCCCCCAAAGATTTCCAGATCGACCTGTTGGAAGCGGCCTGCATCCATCGACTTCCTGCGACCTTTATCAGGTCGTCGGTCCACCTTGTAGATGGACGTCCTACGCTGTTAACCTGTATATATGTATTATAATAAATAGATCATCCACTGAAAAATCAAGGGATCCGTCATCCTTGGTTCCGGGTATATAAAGCCTTCCAATTTAACTTATTTAGTCACTTCATGATAATGGAATATTTTCGATACAATATGGATACAGAAATAAAATGGAACACCAGTATCTATCAATTATAAAGACTTGTGCAATTGGTAGGTATTTATTATAAATTTAAGCATTGCAACGAATTGTAAGTATAAATGTAAAATCCTATTAAATGAGAAGTATAAAAATATGTATTTAATTATGGCCATTAATCGTGACGCCTCTAAATCTCTACTCCTATAAAATCGCCGACTGAGGCCAGGTATAATAGATCTCAGATTGTCCATAACCTATTACAAAAAAGGAATAAATAATTATTTCAGTTAGATATTATGTTTTATCGTCAAGCGTGTTTTGCTATGTTAAAAATCAAGGTGCCTACTGACCTCGCATGAATAGGGTTTAAGGCGCGTGTGGATTAACATATGATTTTGTAGATGGTGCTTCTGCACAAAGGATTTACCGCAGATGTCACATGTATAAGGTTTGTCCCCTGTGTGACTTCTCATATGGCGACGCAGATTTTGCATCTGTAACGTAATAAAAATAATGTGAAAGGTATGCAACGCACCTGACATGAGTACGGTCGTTCTCCTGTGTGCATTCTCTCGTGGTTTTGCAACTGGTGTTTCGCGTTGAACGACATTGTACATGTTCCGCATTTAAACGGTTTGTAACCGGAATGTATACGCAGGTGACGATTCAGATCGCAACGCTGAAATGTATCAATATTCATACTCTTATATTTGCCTTCCGAAAGGCGTTACGGTATATACCCGTACTAATAAACCTAACCAATACTAATAGTTTATAGCAAAAATAAATCAAAGTAAAAAAAAACGAACATAAAAGCTGCACTCTACAGCTATTATATGCAATCCACGATGGAATTTCCATATAACTGCATATTTTGCTAGGAGATAAAACATCTTAATATTTCATACATTTTGTACTCCTTCCGTACCATACGCTATCGGATACAAAATTAAAACATCGGCATATGCTAAAAATATGAAGGAGGAAGGAAAAATGTGGAATATGTGATAAACAGAATGTTTCAAAAGGCGGTTTCAATAAAGGCGCGTCTCCTGCACTAGTTTTTTCCGAAACAAAACAAAAACACATACGCAAAAAACTATTTTCGCTGTCTCCAGCTAATAGAACAAGGGACCATAGATAAAAATGTGTAGCGAACTTATGATTTGTGTAATGTTTTAGTGCAGCAGACTCGGCTTTACAACTGCACCTGATCGAACTATGACTGGCGATTTGCAGGTAGAACGTAAAATTCTATAACTACCATTACCCTATGAATAATTAACCTACATTTAATGCATACGCAGTTGGATAAACAAGTATTGCGCTCCCTGCCTACTTCTCGGGGATACAGGCGTGAGATTATGTATGCATACATAAGCTCACGCCTGTATCCCCGAGAAGTAGGCAGGGAGCGCATTAGCGAACTAGAACACCACATTTCGCCGAGTTGATACCACTTTGCCGGATCAGGGATCGAACCCAAGACATTTGGACGATAGTTGTACTGAAATACAACTACGGCCCCGAGGGAGACATATATGCAATAGGATTTTAAGATACGTTTAGGAAAATATTGTTGAAAATATTTGCCTTTAGATTTCACCGATAGGCTTAAAATCATCCTATTGATGAGTTACTCATACAAATCAAAGCTTCATAATAATATAATAAAAGCGCACACATAGGAACATGTAATAATAAACTGATACGAGTCAATAAATGATTATTATGTAACAATATGTTAGACGCAATTGAACACAGAATTATAAAAATCAGAAAATGGCTCCCTCCTTCCAGCTTTACTTCTTATTTGGTCTGTTAAGGATAATACTATCCTCATTAAATTATATTTTAAGTGCATCACTGAAATTATTATAACTTCCTATATGATTTTTTTTGGCTGTGTAAACTAAACAGATGATGCCATCACATGGTACTGAAAGTAGGTGCATGTTCACAATGTGTATTAGTCTTAGGCTGAAATCTATGGACCGAACTTCGACTAAGTCTTAGTCAAGAAAACGAACTTAGTGAGAACTAGTCATCATCATTATCATCATCAGCCACAGAATGTCCACTGCTGGACATAGGCCTCCCCCAAAGATTTCCAGATCGACCTGTTGGAGAACTAGTGATGATTTATTGATTCCAAATCCTCACTAAGTTCGTTTTTTTGACTCATACTTAGTCGAAGTTCGCTCTGTAGATCTCAGCCTCAGTTTATTACTGTTCATCATAATTGCCAGTATTTTTTCATCCCTCTGGCGGGCATATACTTCTTTGATATTGTGCCATTTACCTCGGTCTTATGTTGATATCGAAATATTATTGACATTGTTCATGAGAATAATTAAAAGTAACACATTTTGTATTTTTGAATATAATAAGACTTGTATAAGTTTTTCTTTTTTCTCCCCTTTGGTGAACTGCAGGGGTCTCTGCTAATGGGATACTGGAAACCCCTGCAGAACTTGTATAAGTTAAACTTTCATTTAATATTAATATGCTATATTCGATACAGTTGGTAACTATATATAGTGGATTTATTGTGACTGTGTAGTAGCATAAACGAATTTTATCCTATTCGATTTTAGAAAATAATATAACTAAATCATATATACATATATGGGCTGTTAAAAACTATTATACTCACAGCAATAAATCTCTTATTACACAAATTACAGGGGTATGGCCTTTCACCCTTGTGAATCAAGTTATGCCTGAAATGAAGATAAAAAATAGTAGAATTAAGAGAAATATTTACGCACATAACATTGAAGTCATCAAATTGCTGTGATTAGTTTTTATTCGTTCGATATTACCTGACCAATGACTTCTGGCTGTAAAACCCGGCACCACAAATCTCACAGATGTGATCCTTGATTCCTGAATGCTGTTTAGCATGTGTATGCAAATTGCTCTTCTGTGCAAATGTTCTTGGACATTGGGGACATGTATATCTTTTCTTTTCTACAAAAGTTATATTACAATTAGGAACTGTACTTAAAAAGTGGATAAAATATTGATTCCGTTTGTTGACCAGTGGCCACTTAAATAACCGAAAATGTATGTATTTATGTAGCCACTACTCTCATACAACTTATTTCGACCGACTTAAAAAAAGAAAGAAAATGTTTTTTATTCGTGTTTATTTTTTTCGATATCTCCGACAAATATGGACCAAATTATTCCAAGGGTGGTCCCATATATTATATCATAATTTGGTAATGATTCGATAAGTTTTGAAGTCGGACCATTAAGTTTTTAAATTTGGGATTATAGGTATCGTTTACACTGGCGTATGGCCAAGACGTATTATTGAAACACCATAAATTATATGTATGGCGCCATCTATGCAACACGAATCATACTACCAACTAAGTGCTAACTTTGGGTGAAGAGCCATGCTGTAGACAATTATGTCCACAGCATGTAGGACCAGCTTGTTGGTTTGATACCACTGTCTCACAGAAAACCGACGTAAATTGGCAGCTTTTTGTTGTGTTTCACTTTGTGAGAGATATTTCCAGTAGCTCAATTTCCCTCCTATTTCCATCCTTTTCGGTTGGCAACCCACCCATGATTCATTTTGTGTCTTGAGTATCTATGGGCGGTGGAGATTACTTACCAACAGTTGACCCATCTGTTTGTTTTCCAGTCTTTGCTATAAAAAATTACTACCCAAACATCAACCGTCGCGGTGGTCACACATGACACGCTTTGACGAGAAGTTGTCGCGTCTAACGGGGCCTCGTAACCACCCTCGATCTGAAGGGGTCTCATCAGATAAAACTCCCAATAGAATATTTTGCAGGAAGCCACAGAACCTCATAAAGCTGATATCACCGATGTTCAATTTTGGTCTAGCGCCGCCATTGCTGCCACCTGTTCCTCTACAGAATCCATATCTAATTGGTAATTCCATCTGCCATTTAATTATGTACTAATATCATGGTTATGAAGATCTATGACTTTCTGTTTCTTTCTGGCCTTACATTAATATATGGTAAATTAACATTTATGTCTGTACAAACCTTGGTGAGTTGCAATATGATTGCCCAAAGTGTATGTAAGTATACCACAAACAGGGCAAACAAGTTTCTCCCTCTGTTTAGCAACACCACCTCTCACCATTCGGACTGGTTTCTCTCGCCTTATTGCTCTGGGAACATCTCCAGTTGATGTTATAGTTCTTGGCTTATAACCTGTATGGACTTTCAGTATAGTAGAATCTTTTGGACGTTTCAAGATTATAGGTGCACCTCTTGTACCATTCTTTAGAATAGGATCTGCAATATTTAAATAAGGTAAAGTATTAGTTAACTGAATCTATATAACATTTATAATTATAATACCTTGATTTGCATTAAATATTTCTTAATATTGTAATTTTTGCCTCCGTGGCGCAACGGGCGAGTAGCCGGCTGTGAAACATGGGGTTGCAGGTTCGATTCCCGCACCGAAACAAATGTTTGTGTGGCCCACAGATATTTGTTTCGGGTCTGGGTGTTGTGAGACCGAAAGTCTCTCGTAGTTTCTGATACCCACGATACAGGTTACACCTAGTGTGGGGTCAGGACTATGTGTGTGACTGATGGGTGTATTTATTTATTATTATTATTATTTGTGTGTTGAATACTTTAATGTAGGTAAATTTTAAAGTGTGCTTGAGCGAGTTATTCTGAGACTAAAACACAATGAAAAATGCTCAAATATTCAGCCCGATTATAAGCCAAATACTCAACAATACTTTTATGTACATTTGACACTATTCTCCACAGTTACAGATATGGCTAGCTAAGAAGATTCGAGGAGCATATCAAGGTGTAGCATTTCATGCTTTAGAACTTTATGAATTACACCCGTACAACATATACATAAAAAAGTTCCTAATTCCAAAATTAACTTACAGCAAGTAATAGATGTTGACTTCGGACTATCACTTAGCATTCCACTAGCGTCATATTCTTCTTTTATCTTCTTGATCACCTTGATTTTCCGCACAATAGGCTTGCCTTTAAAAACTTTAATGTCAGACAATTTTGGCTTTTTGAATCGTGTTTTCTGCTTTTCAGTTGGTGGTATATAATCCTCATCATCCACATTATCTTGAAAACCATCGTCATTCATAAAATCATCCTAAAACACATTTCACATTATAACGAAATTGCCAGATTTTTGGCAATGTAAGTTGAAAGTAGGTAACATCATTAATTATTCTTAATCAAAGCAAATAAGGGGGGGGGGGACCCATAGATAAATATATTATGGTTTGTGTGATATACTGCCATCTTATGAATAAAATGCTGTTAACCTGTCAGAGGCACATATATGTTACATATAGGTATGGGTCACTTAATTTTAAGATGTTGGCAAAAAAGTGGAATATAATATTATTCCTAAGAGATTTTATTACCTTAATATTATTCCTAAGAGATTTTATTACCTCACGAGTACAGAATTTTAGATATAGGACAGCATTGTAAAGTATAATATATAACATACTAATATGACTACTGTTATTAGAAAGCAAATTGAAGAAATTAGGGCAGTCATGGCACAATGTCTGTAGACATTAAATACAATATTATTGTTAAATATTACAACACAAATAAATAATAATTAGAATATAACATACATAAAAGTCTATTGTGGGAATCTGATTAATAAATCAAAGACTACACAAAATAATTGACTAGGTGTTCCTATTATTCAGGAATTGTCTAAAAAATACGTACATCAAAGTCATCATTTTTAATACTGGTAGTCTTTTTCCATGTTAATTCCACATTATCGTCTTCTACAGGAGCACCAAATCTAGTTTCCTCACTGCTAGGATCCACTTTTCTTATTACTGTATTTGCAATCACAATATCCTTGCCGTCTATAGTTTCCACAACTTTTGAAACACCTTCATTGTTCACATCAATTTCCATTTCCCACTTTGGCTCAGATTTTATAGTGATTGGACCAATTTCACTTTTTATATCAGTGAAAGAATCAAAAGCAATTTTTTTTGTGGGAATGCTATCTTTTATATTAGCTAGCATTTTTCTCAATTTTTTGTCAGTCCTAGTAAAAATTAATAAGGTAAACCATACACTCAAGTACTAAATAATCATCATTACTATCAGCCTATACTCATCCACTGCTGGACATACGCCTCTACCGATGCACACCATTGAGAGTGGTCTTTACTTACTACATAATATTATGTATGTATAATGTAAGTACATTGTGTAAATTGGTATTTAAATGAAGTAGAAGCATTTATTACTCAGTTGGAAAAGGTATAAACTGTCACATCAGGACTATAGTTCGATTGCTAATTAAACGGAGTAAACTGACAGATCGAAATGTCACTTTCCAAAATAATGTTGCTTACTTTCAAAACATAGTGATGGATCTAGTTCAATTTTTATCATTTAAAGAAATAATAACTCAGCACTAGCATGCAAAATTAGAATTTTATTGCGTATTTTTAGACATTTCAGCTTAACACTTCGACTAAATATCTGTGTAAATAATTTTGCGTAAATAATCACAACAGATACGCGAAATGGTAACAACGAAAGTTACAAATATTACTATTATTATTTGAGAAAAAATACGTTCCGCACATTCGTAGCTTTTGTAAGTTTTGTTTATAATGAACCATGCCTATAATTCCAGTAGACATGCCATAACTTAGCATGCAGTAATTTACTATGACTATAATTCAGTAGACATGCAGTACTAATCACACATTAGGCAGTAACTACGACTTTGAATGGGACTTTTGCAAATGAAAGAATAAATGGTTCATTGAATTGAAATGTTAAAATAATCTTGATCTTTTTGCCGCAGCACTATTTAGATTTCATGAAAACGTGGCAACATTTGAAATGTCAGTTTACTCCGTTTAATTAGCAATCCTACTATAGTTGCGGATTCGAAAAGAGCCCCGAGATCATATACCTCTCAGTATTTTATTATGTATTTAATGCAAATAAGCACCAGCAGTAAAAACCAGAATGGTGAAGAAAACATTGTGAAGTAACTACCATACCTGAGAATTCTTCAAAAGAATTTGGAAAGAACCTAGCTATATGAATACCGCAAACTAATGAATTAGGTTGTAAATTGCTTAATTGACAAATTATTTCATTAGTAGAAGCCCATGTCCAGCAATAGGGCAGTAACAAAACAGGGCTGATATTACTATTACGTTATTAAGTAAAACAATACCTTTCGGCCACTGTTTTCAGTAGGTACGCTTTTTCCAGCGTGGTACAACATTTGAGGCATATTTTCTCAGGCAAGCCGTCATTTGACGACACCTAAAATCAACCCGTAGAGTGTTATTACGCTTTCATGTTAATTTGGCAATGCAATCGAAATGATGTAAAACTCGAAATTTACCTTTACGTCTGCTATGGCTGTAAGCATTTCGGCATAATTGCCTGACAATTTGTATCTGAACAAGGGACATAATGCTTTATTCTTCACCAGACATATGCGGCATGATTTCATGTCAATATAATCTTGAGAATCCGCCATGTTCAAAATATTTAGTGATGACTTTCGGCAATGTATTGATGACTATAATAGTCCGTGTAACGATAAAGAAATACCCGCTTTTCGTTACTTTGCGATCTTGTGGCACTGCACCATTTTATTTTCACCTCACTACAAAAATAAGTGTTGCCAAATATTTCATATTTTGTTGCCACTTAAATGCTATTTCCGGTACTAATCAATCTTTATTTTAATTTTTATTATTTCTATGGAAATGTTTTATCTTAGATAATCTAAGGTTTTATCGGTGAAAATATTTTCAGTATGTCACTAGACGGCCATTTTTCTTGCTTTTTTGAAGCTCATACTTCATGGATATAGATTAATTCAGACTAGGAGTAGACACATATATATTTGTCCTTTTTTACTTGAACTGACTCGCATTAGTTACGAAGAGATGGCATTACTTTTTGGTGAATTTATTACATTTTATCCTCGATTGGATGCAATTTAAGGTTGCAATAAACGGAGCGGTTGTAATGTCATTGGCTGCAATAGACAACAAGGGCCCCCTAATTTAGTCTAAGGCCCCCTATAATAATCTGAGACCCCCTCCAAAGAGCATGTAAACTTTAACCCAGGGGGGGGGGGGGGTTTAAGAAAAGAATAAAGCCTGCTCCAGACGCACGCTGTGAAGTCGCGGCGCGAAATATCGCTGTGAATTCTACGCGACAGGAACGACCTCCACACGCACATTTTTCACAGTCGTGTTCAATAATTGGGTACTTGACTATTTTTTAAAAAGTATACAGGGCTATTTATTAGTTTATCCTAAACATGAAAATATTTCGTAATTTATTTTCATATATTTAGTTAAAAAAAGCAAAAATTAACGTGTTATAATTTAGTTTGCGACCAAAACGTTAACGGGGAACTTGCACGAAAATTATAACGAGAAATTGTGTTGATAAATCAATAAACAAAACCTTGGAATGTGCTATGATGAAATTTGTAGTATAAAATAATTGATATTTTACAAAATATCTTAACTAGAAATTACGTGTAATGGAACGTTATTGCAAAACCCAAGTGACGTCGTTGCATTTGACAGTGTTTCCAGGTTGGGGTATTTCTCCCAATTTTGCGGAAAACTGTTGTTATGTTTAGTATGGTGCTTGATGAATGAGATTTCGGGGGTCCTCCTCTTTCCAAATTATTTTCTTAATCTAACTTTCCCACCTCTCCGCACCAGATTCAAGAGTGCAACTTATTTTTACTTCGTTAGTTAATGAAATAACTTTAACATTTTTGGGGAAAATTTTTGTTCGGCATGGGGAAATTTTATACGATAGGCAATTATAGCGGTTCAAACGTCATTCCAGACAAGGTCACTAGACGTCAGTGTCAACTGAGATGTCGACAAAAAGCAATTTTTAAGCTGTGACGTCACGTCCTTTTTTAGCGCGGGGTTTTGTAAGTCATATTTAGACTTGCGATAATTAAATGATTTGTGCATATTTTTATGTTTTTGTTTCTGGTGTGTTTATTTGAGACGTAGTTCTTTACAATGAACCAATAAAAAAAATACACGCAAGTTCCCTACTGTAGCTACGGGTGTCATTGTTATTTACCATAGATACGAAATATATTTTAAAAAAGATATTGAGGAAATAACATTTATGATTTTAAACTAAAAAAACGGTCTGATCAGAAAACTGATCAGATATCGATCGTCGATCACATCCGCGTTGAAATTAGGTTAAGATTCAAATTAAAATACGAAAAAATTGCCAAATAACCTGGCAGTATGACTTTGGATCTTAGATCTTAGGCCCTCGTGGAACAAATAAACAAGAAAAATGAGTAATATGAGATCATGCATCGTAATTTGTGTTTACAGTCACATGCCTCACAGATAGAAAAATGAATATTTAAATTACTAAAATAAAATTATCCTTGGAGTATTTTAATAAATTCCTATTGCATACGTTATTTAGGTGATAAATCTATGTTCCTACAGAAATTCATTGATATTCGTTACTATAGTCAAGTACTCAATTGGATCTAACGATAGATAAATCGCGATTATGAACCAGTCAAATGAAGTCATTTGACGGAGTCATGTTTAAATTGTGTGCTAATTTTTGTAATCTATCTGTACATTCGAACTGAGATTGTTTATTGAAACCGGCCGTAAATGGACAAAACATGGTCATAACTTTAAATAATGAATTACGAGACCTTATGGGCATAGGTACCTGTATTAAAATAATTATGAGCTAAAAAATACAAAGTCAAGTAAAAAATCCCAAAGAGAAAAGAAAAAAAAATGACACGAAGTGATATAAAAATTCATTCCCAATACTCGATCCATACTGTGGCAGTGGTGTGGATAGTGTTCGCGTTTCACGACCGTGAACTATTTGAACAGACTCAAAAATAGAAGTGGTCGTTGTGCAACGCAACTAGTTGACGAAACGGCTAACGGCTAACCTACATACAATTCAGTACTTGATTTTTTTTTATTAATTTAATATGAAATTACAGCCATTACAGAAAAATATTGTAATATTCTCAAAAATAAAAAGCTATAAGCCTTTGAAGTTTGTTGTAACTGCGGGAAGTAATCACGTCACCGCCATAACGGTACGTGCGTTGGAAAGGAATAGCAACAAGATATCTCCACTATGCCACCACTCCAGAATTTAAAATATGAATTACTGCATCATTTTCCAACAAATTTCGATACAATTTTTAAAAAGGGTTTCTTTTTTATTTTATTTGATATTACAAGTAAAAATCTGTGTAAAATCAAACACAGTCAAGTTCCTAATTACTGGCTTTTGTTAAAATATTGAGGTGTAAATATTGTGGTGTGGTGTGTGATTAAAACGCAGTAATATTAGGACTTCACGTACAACACTTTATATTCAGTTTTTGGAATTCATAGAATTACATTTTCTTATTTAACAAAAACAGGGCTTTACGTTATGCCATTTTTCAAATATAGAAGACAGAAGAAAATTAAACAATATATAGCAGTATATAATAGATCACTGCCATAAATTAAAATTAGGGTTGTGAACTCTTTTATACATTTTCTTCAACAGCTTTGTATTAACAACAATAAAAAATAGTGGAATGCAGTGGGCGCCATTTTGATTTTCTTTGTATTGACTTCAAAAACTATATCTGGGTCACCCGAGGTTAGTAAACACAGACAAGTCGAAACTGGAAAAAGTGGCCGTCATTTTGTTTTTGAGTTTACTTGAAAATCGATGTGTGAGTCACTCCATAGTTCCGAATCACGAATTCGGAGCCCCGTACCGGAGTACGGGGACGTCCGACCAGGAGGTCGCGAAGAGATTTTTTTGAAATGCGCTATTATTATATTAGCTTGTTTCGACAATCGCTAATGATACTAGATAGCTAGTTTCGTTTCGCTAATCAGATAAAGCATCGTTACTCACCTCTACTCAAAAACCGACACGGAATGGAGAATAAGCTGCGAAGAGGCGTGAACGCCGTGAATAGAGATGCAAACCATCCTCATTTACGTTCACGTGCGTTTGGAGCGGGTTTTAGTTTCCGCAACGTAGTTCTCTATGTAGTTTGTGGTTTCCGCCGCGGACTTCACAGTCACAGTGAAGCGGGCTTTATATGCTCTTTATGTCTTTGGTGAGGAATAGAATATGACCACAGAGTACTTTGAAGATGACAACATCTGTCATTTCGATATAAGTCAAATCCAGTCAAATCAAATGTTGGTGTATGGAGAAAACAGACTTGGATTTTAATTTAATTCGTAGTCTGTTCCTTATTTTATTGAGCGCAGTAGATAATTCATCATCTTCAGTTGAGAAATCGTAACATTATTTGTAACTTATATATCGATTATTGTGTTAAAATGCTATAA
The DNA here is from genome assembly GCA_036417725.1 of Clanis bilineata. Classification (NCBI taxonomy): domain Eukaryota; kingdom Metazoa; phylum Arthropoda; class Insecta; order Lepidoptera; family Sphingidae; genus Clanis; species Clanis bilineata. Next base: position 10,225,620 of record CM071158.1, read on the forward strand.
TGGCTACTTCCGAAAATTGGTTGAGTCGAAGGAAAGGTAATAAAATTGTAGAGGATTTCGTAAATAAAAGTTTGCACTCATTAAAATATTAGTAACCAAATTAATTTGCTGATTATGGCACCTAAAAGCTTTACACTCTAGTTATTGGTTTGTTTTAAATAATAATGTTTTCTTATAGGTAAACACGGTGGTGATTTATTTAAGTTAGACACTATAAATAAAACGCCCGAGGAGAACATTAAAGAAATCATCCAGGGTTTATATCAAAGGAAACCATTCCACATCGAAACATCTCCCAACAATAAGAATGCGCCATTAGAATACAGGCATGTCTTGAGAGGCATGCAAAGAAGTGGCTCTGATAGCCGCAGGTTATCTTATTTGAATGCCTTAGTTACATTAATATCTAAAGAAGACAGAAGCTCCTTAGGTTTCACACCTGATGAAATAATGACTTGGTAAGACATTTCATACCTACTTAATGTAAACTTTCTTATTATGTTTCAAAGATAAAACAATGTTACATGTTCACCAAGAAGGTGCAAAAGAGTTAGTGGTCCTTTCCAACTATCACTTTTTGTTGAATCTTGTAAAGGACTTCACCTTTTTCCAGGGCCATTTACTGATGTAGTCGGATTGCTAATTAAATGGAGTAAACTGACAGATCTAAATGTCACTTTCCAAAATAATGTTGCTTACTTTCAAAACATAGTGATTGATCTAGTTCAACTTTTATCATTCAAAGAAACAATAACTCGGCACTAGCTTGCTTGCTTTTGTTGCTTCATTTTAGAAATTTCAGCTTAACCCTCCGACTAAATGTCTGTGTAAATAATTTTGAGATACCCTAAATAATAACAATGAAAATTACAAATATTACTTTTATTATTTGAGAAAAAATATGTTCGGCACATTCATCGCTTTTGTAAGTTTTGTTTATAATGAAACATGACTATAATTCCAGTAGACATGCACTACTAAACACACATTAGGCAGGAATTATGACTTTGAGTTTGACTTACGAAAATGAAAGAATGAAATGGTTCACTGAATTTAAATGTTTAAATAATCTTAATCTTTTTACCGCAGCACTATTTAAGTTTCATAAAAAAGTGGCAATATTTGAAATGTCAGTTTACTTTGTTTAATTAGCAATCATACTATAGTGCAATTGGGTACTTGAATATTTTTTGTTATTAATATTATATGATAATTGCATCAAAACACATAAACATAACACAGAAAGAAATATTGAAATATTCGCAAAAATAAAATAGTTATGACTCCTTGAAGTTTTGTGTAACTTTCAAACTGCAGGAAAGAGAAGTATCAGTATAATCACGTCACGATCATATCGAAGCGAGCTTTGGAAAGGGATAGCAAGATATCCCCACTCTTGCTCATTGCAGAATTTAAATATAAATTACTGCCTCATTTTTAACCAATTTCAATGCAGTTTTTACAGAAGAGTTTATTTTTGTTTTATTTGCTATTACATATAAAACTGTGTATAAAATCAGACATAGTCAAGTACACAATTGCATTTTAATAATGTTAAATTTAAAAATTGAATAATTCAACACACAAGTGAGGAAATAAATCAGATTATCTTTATTTTCAAAGTCCATGTAATGAGGCCAACTTTATTTACTTGAACTTTTAAAATTTAGAACATGTAAGTAAATAAATATATACATGTGCATTTTAAAAGCTGTAATTTGAGTCTTAGAGTGTGATTCGTACTTGTGTATAGTATTTTATTTTTACATTGGGTATATGTTCAGTCAAGTACTTAACACAATAACTGCATTACCAGCAAATTTAGACCAGTATAAGATTTGCCGTGGGTGTCCTCTAGCCACTTCAGTATTCCCTGTGGTGCAGGGGACCAGGGCCTTTTACTATTAAGTTTCTTGTTAGTAGGACAGAGTCAAATATATGTTTTAAATATATATGATTTGCTGATGCTACAGTACAATAATGAACAAAAAATGATGTTAAAATAGGCTTACTAAGGCTCCTTGTAAAAATATCATCATGTTAACCTGCTGGAGGCAGCACATATATATGTTACATAAGTGTCTCGGCCTCAGCAATCCGAGCCGCCCACCACTCATTAATGAATGCAATGTGATGTGTACAAGTCTTTTATGTCTGGTAACAATGTATATTTTAGTGATAGTACAAGTCAGAATTTCCTTGCATCATATGCAAAGTAAGTCAAGAAAAAAACACATCACAGTCAACATGTTAATTTGTGTTGTTCCAGTATTCGCATCAGTCTTGTGGATGATTCTATGGTAATTCGAGCAGCAGCTTTAAGGGTGTTAAGGTATTTGATTAAAACCGAAAGTGATGTTGCAACATTTAACAACCTCAAACTTCCATACCTCGTGATAAGGTAAACAAAATTGTAGATATTTATATAGTGTGGATAATAATAATTATATTAGGTGCCTACTAATAATTGTGAAATAAAAAGTAGTAGTCGCTATGGTAAATAGGTTCTCACATGTTTTTATTAGTGTATGTAACAAATATATTTTTTGACCCCATTACATATTATAACACTCGCTGACCCAGCGAACTTCATTCCGCCTAACAGTTGATTCTTTAATTTTTTTCAGTTTTTTTTATTATGTCTAAAATAAACATAGCCTAAGTTACACCTTATTATCAGCTGCCTGTCAATAAAAGCCCCGTCAAAATCCAGTCCAGCCATTTCAATGATTAGCCAGAACAAACAAACAGACAAAAATTGTAAAAAAGGATATTTTGGTGTATATACCGTATATATATTCATATACATGTAGTAAAAAATAAGTTATTTCAATATTACAAACAGACACTCCAATTTTATTTATGTGTATAGATGACTGATTGATTGCAGTAGATAAACAGCTAGTTATGAAACAACAGGCTTTTGGTTCAATCTCTGTACTGAGATATTAAGGATCTTATAATTATTGAAAGAGAGAGTAGTAAGACTAAAATCTTGCTTCAATCAGGGGCAAGACTATAATATTATTTATTTACCATTTTGGTATGGTTGTGTAGATCGATGGAAGTGATGGCTCGCAATGAAGAGGAGCGTGCTCAAGCATTGCGTGTGGCGCGCCGTGCCATCGGCGCTGCAGGCGCTGCGTCGACGCCTGGGGCTATGGCATTGCTGCGTTGTCTCGCTGCGCTCGCGCCGGATCCTGCTGCTGACCGACTATCGCGACCTGCCGCTGCTACACTAGCCGAAATATGTGAGTTCTTAATGACTCTGTGACAAGATATCATATAAAATGGTATGTTTTAGGACTGATGAATTTTGTAGTTTTTAATAGATAAATTGAATCGCAATAATCAACTTTATTTGTAATGTTCCATCTCTTAATGATGTATACTTATTACTTGGCACACATCTTAATTTGTGATCACTTTTAAATTAATTTGGAACATACAGCAGTGCATAATGCATAATGCACCTTTGGCTGGGTGAACGGGGTCTGGGTCTCAACTAATATGAGAACTGTGTCGTGTTGATTGATCAGGCGTGTTGAATCCGGAGTTGTTGATCTCGTGCGGCGGCGTGGCGGCGGTGTCGCGGCAGCTGGCGGAGTGCGCGACGCCGCGCATGGCGGAGGCGCTGTGCGGCGTGCTGCTGCACGCGCTCAACGAGCCCGCCACGCGCCGCCACGCCAGACTCGACCTCATGTACCTCAGCTCGCCATACTGCGACTTCCATTTTAAACCTGCCGGCACAGAGACTAGCAGGTCACTCTTTGTTCTTTCTGGATACATTTTTATTAGAGCAAGCGACACTGAACACATACTTGACCATGAATATTGTCATGTGCACTTATGACATTTGTGAAATTTTTTTAACAAACATTAGCGCGTCAAAATTATGTTAAGTAGCACTAGCAGTACATAAGTCAATTACAATATACAGTACAATTATATTTTAACTGAATTGTCTAGTTTGATAGTCCCAACATAATGCATCATTATCGTGTTTGATTTAGGGATGAACGTGAGATGCGGTTCACTTGTAGTCGGCTTGCGTTGCTATGTGTCTTGCGTAGTTGGCCCGGGTTGTTACACTTCTGTCACCCGTGCAGATCTGATGGACTGCGCGCTTTAGTAGCCGCGCTCTACTTACCACGTCTTGAGGTTCGAGTGAGTATGATAATTTATAAATTGTCAATAATTTTATATTTAATATGTTGTAGCTATGACTAAAGTAATATGTTGTTGCAGAAAGCAATATTGGATCTTCTATATGAACTAGTTGGACTACCGCAGCCAGAATGGACTGATGAAATATCAGTAGCTCTGAGCGCAGTGGATCCATCAGACTTTCAAGTGAGTTACTTTTAATGATAATGGAACTGAGTACACTCTTTGTTAATGCAGATTTAAACATTATGAAGCTATGAGTTTGTAGTGTATATTATACATGTTTATTGTTTGATCATTAGTAAAATTAATAACAAATAATTAATCCTTATGCAGCTTCAAACTTAATTTTACAAATTGTAAGTTTTCCGCCTAAAAAATATTATTAATTACAATTATAATTTGTAATTCTACATTAGGATTCTTGGCGTCTGAACGAAGGTTTCGTGGCGGCCGAGGGTATCGCTATATTGCCTCACCTTGGTGCGACGGGTCCCGACATTACAGAAATTCATCTCGCTCTGTTGCTTCAATGCTTTATAGAGGTAACTATACCGCATTACGCCCACAACTGACGATGTTATGCATTCGTATATGTAGAATGAATGTGCCCGTAATGTTTGTGTATCCAGGCCGGTCTACTGGACGGGCTCGCCGAAGTGATAGTGACCAGCGACACGTTCATATCGGTGCGCGCCACCGTGCTGCTGGGCCAGCTGCTGCATCTCATCCACCAGCTGGTGCCGGCGCGGCTGCACGGCGCCAGTCCCGCGCCCGCGGCGCTCGGGCGGCGCGCGGCCGGCGGCGGGGGCGCGGCGCTCGCGGCCGCCGCGGCGCTGCGGCGCCTGCGCGACATGCTGCGCGCCAGACCCGCCGCCGCCACGCTGTTCCTGGACCACGTGGTGCAGTGGTGCGCGGCCGCGTACCGCCGCCCGCCCGCCGCGTGCTCCTCGCCCGCAGCGGTCCCGTCCCCCGGTCCCGCCCCCGCCGCCCCCGCCGCCCCCGCCGCCCCCGCCGCCCCCGCCGCGCCCTCCGACGAGTCTGACGAGGAGCGGTGTCCGCGCCAGAGACACAGCGTGGGCTCGCGCGCGGACGTGCCGGACCGGAACGTGTGCGCGCTCGTCAAGAGTAAGAGTGTCAGCTCGCGCACGGGCGCCGCCGTCGGCAAGGTCGCCAAATCAAACAAATTCTTTAACTTATTCGAACGCGACAGCGACGGACTGATAAGGAGCACTCTGGTGATGCAAAATAAAGACGGCAACACGTGGAATTGGGAAATTATTCGAACTATATTGAAGGTGATCTGGCTCAGTCTTTTACTGCAAATTGATCTTTTGTGAGATCTCTGTATCATAAAAGTTTTTTTATTCTTGCAGGAGAATGATAGCATACTATTTCTGAACCTCTACGACAGTGGTCACAAGGCCTGGGCGGCCCGTATAATCAATTACTTGAAACCTTCTTCCAACAAATATTCTCATACTGACTTAACTACCACCTGTAACGGTCATTCAGCAACGCGCGCCGGTTGTCAATTAATAAGGCATCTTTTGAAACACAATGATGTGAGTGTATTGTCAGGAAAAGAGTAATTTATGTTTATTTTTTTAATATAATTTTATTTATTTTATTACTCATACCTTAATAAATAAAAATTTGCATGTTGTGAAATTTGATAAAATGTACATATAAGTTTATCATATTTACATAAAAATTAAAACCTTTTTTTTCCAGGCTGACTCACTGAAGATGCTAGAGGATCTTTTCTATGACGTCAGTCATCAAATCAAGGCGATAGAGACGGGTGTGAAAGCGCACGAATGTTTGTTCAGTCCACAACACATGTCTAATACTATGTGTCAAATGTACTTCCTATTCATTGGACAACTGTGTCACTCAAGTTCTGGTCTGGAGTTGTTTAAGCGAACTGGTTTATACAAGAAGTGAGTTTATTTTTTTTATGGAAGGCCCTGTCATATATTGGTCAATAGGGTAGTTGACTAGTTTTTTTTAATGATTTTATGTATATGTCATCTAGTACCCAACATAGAAAGAATTTATGTATTATATACTAGCTGACCCGCGCAACTTCGTCTGCGTAGGAGAGAGAGGGTTGAAAGAATGAGTTGTAGGCACCTATAATCCAATAATTCTAAAGGAGGTAATGAGATGATCTACTTTGGTCCGTTTTCGTCAGTCACCCCGTCAGTCACCCAGTCAGTACCCTCGTCAGTTACCCCGTCCATCACCCCATCAGTTACCCCGTCAGTCACCCCGTCGGTCACCCCGACAGTCACCCTGTCGGTCAACCCGTCGGTCACTCCATCTATCTGCTCGATTGTCACCCCGTCTGTCACCCATCTGTCACCCAGTCTGTCACCTGTAGACATCTGGCGGGGATAACTAATTAAATGACGATTGATAAGTTTTCGACCGGAGAGGAAAAATGATTAAATTACTAAAATGGCTATTAAAAAATCAGGGTTGATCGTAGAAGGGTGAAAATTGAGGATTGTATGTATTTTTGTATGTTGTATCATAAAAAAATAGAAATTAAAAATTTTGTCTTTAAAATAAAAAAAAAAATTTAGGGGTGGACTACCCCTAACATTTAGGGGGATGAAAAATAGATGTTGGCCGATTCTCATAGATACCGGATAAGCACAAAAACATTTCATCAAAATCGGTCAAGCCGTTTCGGAGGAGTATGGCAACGAAAACTGTGACACGAGAATTTTATATATTAGATGTATTATGTAATATATTTAACTTCTCAAAAATAAAAAAGGTATAATCTTTTCATATAATGAAGTGTAAGAGATAAATGTTAAATCATAGAAAGAGATACATTAGCAACATGTGACGTCATTGTTTATGATAATCAGCCTGCATGATGTAAATCCCTTTAGAGGATCCAGTTCCATGCACATCGTGTTTGTACATATCACATTGTCTGACCCAGCATTCAAACCTAAATCAAGGCGACAACCCCATTTTACCTATATTCATTCATACATATGTTAAAATAAAAAAAACGGTTTTCCAGTCTTTTGGAGCTTTCAACGAAAACCCACCACAGCTGCTATGTGAAGCTGATTATATCTAGTTTAGACTACTCGCTGGACTCTTATCCCCGCGACATACTTGCTAAGACGCTGACGTGCAACATTCAAGCTTCCCGACTATATGCTACACAATTCCTAAATGTTTTACTGAGGGCTTCAAGAAAATCTCGCGAGGTGGTTCGAAGGAAAGCTAAGTTGAAGAAAAACTCCATGCCTGAACAAACAAAACCCACACAAAACGATAGCGATACAGAAAATGTTACCGATATGGACACATGGATCCTGCAGATATTAGTTGGTCAAGTGAAGGACGAATCTAAAGCTGTGGTTAAAGTGGCGCTTACCATTTTAGAGGAGGCGTTTAGTGTTCCGGTGAGTTATCTTTCGTTCTTCTAAACTCGTCTTCTTCCACTTGTCCTTATCCCACTATAATGTGGGTTCGATGCAAGGCTTTCAAGCATTTGTAGAAAGAATGTGGCTTTACAGTCATAAGCAGATACACAAAATCATTGTCTCTGTACAAACATTTTACAGACACATAGTGGTAATTTCAATTAATTATACTAATACAATCTAAGTAGAGACTACCTCTTTAATTTCGTAAATTCTGGTTATGATTGTAAGATATTATTCAATATGGAATGTTGTGTTTACAAAATATGAGCATAAATTATCTGTTTTAATAATAATTTCTTAAAATTCTTTCTATTCGTTTATTATTAGACATACGTGGAGAAACTGATGCCGATGAGAGATACATTATGCCAGAACTGTCGTTTAGACAAGCACGCGGATCCGACGACGTTTGATTTCTCGGCAGTCGGCGACAGAGGATATTTACTGTGGTTGACGCTTGAAGTGGCCGCTTCGCAAGTGGCCGATGTGAAATCTATGGCTTTCATAAAGAAACACTTAGATTTCTGGACCAAGTCATATAATTACAGGTGAGGATCAAGATATTGATAATTCAAATCAAATCAAATCAAATCGTTTATTGAATCCATAAAATGTCACACATTGTTTAGAGGTGGCCGACCCGGCACACGAAGTCGCCACAAGCACAGACTTTTAAGCGAGCATGACTACCCAGACCAATTACCATAGTAAAAAAAAAACACCATAACATCACACCATCGCTATGAAAGCCAAATTCATCCTGTAAAATGTTTAGAAACTAGTCGTTAGACTTAAAATGAAGCGATAACAATGATTATGATTGTTTACGGTTTGTGTATTATAGTACGAGTTCTAATTAAACGGAGTAAACTAACAGATCGAAATGTCACTTTACAAAATAATGTTGCTTGCTTCCAAAATATAGTGATTGATCTAGTTCAATTTTTATCATTTAAAGAAACAATAACTCAGCACTAGCTTGCGATATTAGAATTTTATTGCGTATTTTAGAAATTTCAGTTTAATCCTTCGACTAAATGTCTGTATCAATAATTTTGGGTAAATAATCACAACAGATGCGCGAAATAGTATCAATGAAAATTACAAATATTACTTTTATTATTTGAGAAAAATTACGTTACGCACATTCATAGCTTTTGTAAATTCTGTTTATAATGAGCCATGATAATAATTCTAGTAGACGTGCAATAACTTAGCATGCAGTAATTTACTATGACTATAATTAAGTAGAAATACAGTACTAATCACACATTAGGCAGGAATTATGATTTTGAGTTGGACTTTAAAAAATGAAAGAATGAAACGGTTCACTGAATTGAAATGTTTAAATAAACTTGATCTTTTTACCGCAGCACTATTTAAATTTCATGAAAAAGTGGCAACATTCATTCAGAAATGTCAGTTTACTCCGTTTAATTAGCAATCCTACTATAGTAGGCAGTGGCGTGCAGTCCATATAGACAAAGAGACACTGTCTATCCTAATAATTTCTTATTTCCATATATAAAAAATAAAATTATTACTTCATACACATTTTCAAAATAGCAATACTTGGATTATGTTTCCAATCGACACAGAGATCATAATCACTATGATGGTGTCGCAAGAGTTAAAGAAGATAATTGTATAAGATTTTTGTCCACCTTGATCGGAATGTCTATGCACATCACTGTAGTAGGTAACGGTGTCGATATGTGTGTGTGTGTGTCGTGTGTAGATACGCGCGGCTGGTGGAGAGCGGCGCGCACGCCGCGCTCGCCGTGAGCGAGACGGGCGAGGGCGGGGAGGGCGGCGCGGCGCGGGGGGCGGTGCGGGCTCGTCGCGCCGCGCGCTTGCCGCCGCACCTGCACCACGCGCTCGCCGCCCGCGCAGACCGGCTCGACCGCCCCGACCGGCCCGACCGGCCCGACCGCACCCGGCTCCACGCCGCGCTGCTGCCCGTGCTGCCGGAACACCACAAGGTACCCGACTACGCTCGATTACGTACACGACGATGTGTACGTGGCAACACCGACCGCACAGTATTGCCGTTCAAGAGTGATAAGATCATAGGCTAATATCATCGATGCTCTTTTACCCAAATAAAACGCACGTAAGCTTTGTTCCAACTTATCTTACGAATAACTTACCGTAAGAATATTTCACTTCGAAGTAGCATACAAACTTGTCGACTTTAAAATAAGATACGTTGCTTCGACTTTATATCAATTGGGTACTGGACTATAGTAACCAATATCAATGAATTTCATTAGGAACATAGATTTATGATCGAAATAATATGTGCAATAGGTATTTATTAAAAATACTGCAAGGATAATTTTATTTTAGTAATTTACATATTTAACTTACTTACTTACTATGTCACATTACTCATTTTTCTTGTATATTTGTTTCCCCCAAGGCCTAAGACCTATGATCCAAAGTCATACTGCCAGGTTATTTGGTATATTTTATTCATATTTTTATTTAAAGTTCAACCTAATTTCAAGGCGGATATGATCGACGATCGATATCTGATTGACGAAATATCTGATCCTTTTTTAGTTTGAAATCATAAATGATATTTTTTTTATAAGCGATTTTGTATCTATGGTTAGCAACAATGATGTCACCCGTAGCTAAAGTTAACAAATTAAATTGTACATATTAATTTTTGCTTTATTTAAACTTAATATATGAAAATAAATAACGATATATTTTTACATGTTTAGGATAAACTAATAAATAACCCTGTATACTCTTTGAAAAATAGTCATGTACCCAATTGACGACAAATTAAACCTATAAAAATTTTCAGATTTTACAACGTAAAAAATGTTCGACGGAGCAGGAGATCGCCGATGTTAAGGCGTCATTATGGGCAGTCGGTAACACGGCTGCGTCCAGTGCAGGCCTACAATTGTTGATGAGCCTTAGCAACGGATATCTGGAGGATTCGGTGCTAGTCCACATCGTGCGTCTTGTCAAGTACTGCCCCGTGTATTCCGTCCGCGCTACTGCCTTTTATGTCCTTAGTCTTATTGGTAGTACATATGACGGAGCGAACATGCTAGCTGAATTAGGTAATTTCTGATGAAGTGGTTTTTGAAAATTATCTAAAACCTTAATTTTTGCCTAATTTGATATATTTGTTGCAGGATGGCTATGTGTCAGACATACAAGGCACGATCAATTCCCAGTATTACCGGAGGAAACTTACACCATGGGAGATACAAACGCCGAGGGCACAGTGACGTCACCCTCGTGTCGATACAACGCGTATGATACGGAACTGAGCGAGCACTCCGACCACACGGATTTGAGTGTCGCCGAGAGCTTGCACTCTGACTATAAGCTTATAAGTAAAGTCGGTTCTATATTAGAACATACCGACCAAGATGTTGTCGATAACAAAACGAGTGTCGCCGATACACGTCGAGATCAAGACAAAAGAAAGTCGCACACACTACCCTCACAAGGTTACTCCACTACTCACGACAGACCTATGTTGTCAGAGTCCAAGACTGTGGATATATTGAAAGATTGTTCGAATTATGATCGTACCGGGCCTCACCGTATGCCTATGTCCGAGCATAGGCTACAAATAGGTAGGATGAACTCTTTGGATCACACTCACGAAGGTAGAGTGAGAAATACTAGTGAGTCCAGCACTAGTGGAGTAAGCAGTTGCGATTCTTTTATCGGGAAATATGTTATGCCGTAAGTATTATGATTAAAGTTTACTAATTTTTTTTAAGTCCTGGCCAAAAAGGAGAAAGACTAGGAATGTTTTTAGCTATGTTTAAAGATACCCAACTCCTCACTAATTTACAGCAGAGGTTTCGTGCCTATGCTTATTGGGATGGTCTCAATGAAAAGGTTACTTATAGATGATTGGGGTGTGATGATGGAACAGGAAAGAGTATTGGGGATTTTGAGGAGTATGAGGTTAAGAGGGTGTTTATAGTCAGGGTTTTTTTAATTCCTTTATAATTATATATTATATACCAGTTATTTTGCTGTGTATTAGTGCTGTTTTCAACAAATTTCAGATAAAGAGGAGCACCTATTTTTTTATGTACGTTATGTTATTAAAGATAATCACATCTTTAGGAAAAATAAGCAGATATTCAAGATACGTAGCGTATTTGATGGAGTGTGTTCCACTAGTGGTCTTTTTTCAATATGATTATTGTGCGGACCACAACAAGAACATGAAAAACAAATATTCTTCTGTTATTAAGTAACTCATTCAATTTATATATTTCTAGCGACAGAGTGTTGACTCTGAGTCCGATACCGAGCTCGTCTAGTTTGTACGGAATGAAGGGAGGCAACAGCGCGCAACGGTCCAAAATACCAGAGTTTCAGCGGCGTACTTCTACCTCTAGTGAGATATAGAATACAATGTCTTTATTATTCTAATTAATTTGCTAAAAATCTGGTAAAAATGTGCATGGTTCTGTTTTTATGTGTGTCTTTGTTAAATTTTATTTTTTGATACAGGTTATTCTGGCCAAGAAGCTGTAAATTCGCCACCGACACAGATGGATATGAATGGATATGCCATGATTAAATCTTTGAATAGAAGGTAATATGGTGGTTATTCGTATCATTATTTCGTTTTTCAAGGTATTAACAATAAAATAAGTTATGTTAATGAAATTTACCCTTATGTTTGTCTGCAGGCCTCATTTGTCTGAAAGTGCTGCCACTGGTTGCAATGAAATAGACGATTTGAGTTGGTTGTTGTCAGATACAACTTGCCGCACTAATCCCTTCTCCTCCCTACGAGACAGGTCAAAAGCCAGTAAGGAGAGGTTTTCTAAACTGAGGTATGTTGGCTAAGTATTTAATCTTATAATAAGTCTTGACCTAGCAAAGTTGTTAGGATTAGAAGTGACTCAGATACGAATCTATTAAAATTACCTCGTAATGTAATCAATTTTGTGTCTGTATTCCTTTTATTAAAGAACTGTAAAAGGTGACCGACGATGTTGTATGGTTTTCATTTTCGATTCATCGTCAGACAGTGCCGCCATGCCTATATGGGTTTGAATATTTGTGTAACATTGGTCAGGATATTGGAGTATGACTGGAAGCCGCTGCCTCTGAGCGAGTCGGGTCGCGCGTCGTCGCCGGCGGCGGGGGCGGCGGCGGGGGCGGGGACGGGGGCGGGGACGGGGGCGGGGGGCGCGGCGAGTGCGGCGGGCGCGGGGACCGGGGCCGAGGGCGCGCCCGGCCGGCAGGCGCATGCGCACGGACATGCGCCCGCTTACATCGGCATCTGTCTGCCCACCGACCTTATGGACATTTTCCCCAAGTGCGTATTGTTTTTTGATCGATATACCATATATAGATAGTCAATTTTAAAAACAACAATTTCGATGCAATAAGGAATAAGAATGATCTATAATTATTCTGGTTCAATTTCAGTGAGGAAGACAGAAAAGATGATGATACAGATAGGAGCGATCACTCTAAACGGGGTAGAGTTTCGTCTTTCTTAGCCGACACCAGTATTGCCAGCGTGGATATTAAATCTCGCTCCACCCCAGAAGCTCCAAAACCTAATTTGAAAGGTACATTCTTTCTTCTTCTTCTTTTAAAAATAATGGCTTCCACGCATATAGGTGATTTAGCCAATGTCAAGGTAAATAGAGCAATTATGTTTTTGACCTTATGACCATGAGACCCAGATGTGGATGATCTCAAGGCCCTGCTGGTATTATGGCGGTAATTCCTTCCAGTCCAGTGCCCCTCAGGTGACCTTCACTCACCGAATCGACTGAACAAAGCCAGCCAACGCACCAAGCACAACTCATCGAAGATCACCGTTTAAAAATTTTCCACATTATACTGTCCATCTTCTCTGAAGTGTGATGCATTAAACCACAACACTTAAAACCAAAAAACACAGCTCTAGAGAATAATTATAATTAATTTTAACAAGCGACGCCCACCCTGTCAGACTTCCCGTCAAAATCCAATACATTATTTTCACCTATCACGATTAATTGATATTTAAAGTTTATAATATTTTATGACATAATTTCTTATTATTTGAATAATTTGAAGGTGGAGAAGTAGTCACAGCTGCATTAAACTTGCGGTGTAATACATCTGCGATGAACACAGCTACAAATGAAAGCACTAATAAATTAGGCAAAGGCGACACAGACGAAGTCACGAAAACGAATGTAATGATTACGTCCACCTCAAGTGCAAACAAAGAGACAGCAGGCGAGAAAACCGCTTCGTTATCTGAAATGGATGAAGACAATGATCCTGGTACATTGACTTCTATTAAAAATATCACTGAAGGGACTAGTTGTCAAGACAATGACACGTCTGCAAAAGATATCACTGCGAGTGAAGGTACAAGTGGCAAGTACAAGTGGGAGCACGCGGCCAGTAACTGCATTGCGTGTGCGCGAACGAGACCGCCTTCGTCGTATGAGCTACGGGAAGCTTTCTTTGCCGGTAAGTTCTTGTACAATATAATATATGCTGTTACATACAGTTTTTTTTTATAGCAGAGACTGACAAATAGGTAGATAGGTCACCTGATGGTAAGTGATCGCCACCGCCCATAGACATCCAAGACATAAAAGAATCATGCGTGCGTTGCCTAAAAGGAGAGAAATAGGGTTTGGGAACAGGAGGGGGGGAATTGGGTCATCGGAAATCTCACTCACCAAACGAAACACGACAGCGAGCTGCCACTTTGTCGATTTTCTGTGAGACAGTGTTATCGAACTGGTCGAGCCAAACCATTCGTGCTGTAGACGCAACTGTCTATGACTCTACCACTGAAACAACAAGTTTTTTTTTACCAAAAACATTAATGTTGCCTACATTGCGTATAATGTGCACTAGGCCGTCTGTAGGTAACTTAGGCTGTATGGAAATTAATGTATGACGCCCCTAGGACAAGAATATTTAAGTGGTGTTGTTACTACTAAATTAGTGCAGGAAATTTGATGAATTTATGTGTCCGTCAACATAGTTTGATTTTAATTATAATATTATGTTACCTATTTCATCATCGGAAGATTTTTTGTTAATCCATTCAAAAATATTTTAGTTATGAGACATTAAAATATGTAGGAGTATATGGACTGTCAAACAATACTAAATATATTTTAGGAATGGATGGTCACAGTAGTAGTGGTGGTGGTCGAGACAAGCTCAGTCCTGCGAGTAGTCCGACGAGTCCCGAGCGCGGGCTCGTCTCTCCGCAGGCGGAGCTCTTGCGGCAGGTTCACCTCATGGCGAATCCTTTACATTTGAGACAGGTAACGTTATGCATTATCTGTTATATGAATAGGAATCATTGCTGACATGATACATAAACCACACACCCCATATACAAGCTATACTGCCCTCCTCAAGCTAAAATGTGCCGTTAAATGAATAAACGTAATTTTGAGATGTCTCCAAAAACGTGGAAAATATTATCCTTAGAGGTTTATTAGACTGTGGCTTTTATATTTAATATACTTAATAACTTGTTTACTTTAAGATTATAGATAATCATAAGCCTATGAAATCTCTATAGTCCGATTGCAAATTAACACAAAAACATAAAAGCCACAGTTATAAAATGAAACTTAGGCAAGTATGAATTTACATACATACATAAGCTCACGCCTGTATCCCCGAAGGGGTAGGCAGAGGCGCACTAGCGAACTAGAACATCCATATTTCGCCGAGCTTAGTTCCGTCCCAGATGTGATAGGGGGCGAGCCTATCGCCATATCGGGCACAAATTCCAGACTCCGGACTGATATGGAAAAATCCAATATCACAGCCCGACCCGGGGATCGAACCTGAGACCTCAGAACCGTAGTCGTACCGAAATACCACCACGCCACCGAGGCAGTCAAACATACATACAAGTATGAATTTGTATGTATGTTTGAAAGATTTGTTTTGTGAATGCCGTTGTAGACCCGTTCGGTGGTGCTGTCGCTGAAGCAGCGGCACCCGGAGGTGTTCCGCAGCGCGTGCGTGTACTCGGACACGTGCGCGGCGCTCGCGCGGGACGAGTACATGCTGTGCGCGCGCCGGTTCCTGCAGGAGTTGTTCCTGGACACGTGTTTCGATTGCTTCGCCGCTGAGCCGGCCGCCATCTTGGCTCGACACGGCGCTGTCGCATCACCACTTGGATCGGCGCCTGCAGACCCACCTCAATAGTATTGGTATATTTATAGTATACATACATTATAATATTGTATCATGAAATGTTGTGGTACAAGCTCCACGCGGTTTTATTATAGTATTACAATGATTTTATAAATGCGATAGAGCATTCATCACCTATGCTTAAAAATCATATCGATGACGAATAAACAAATGCTACTGCGGTCGAGGTGGCTTAGTGAAGTTTACTTTTGTAAAGTGATAACTACGTAGACCTGATATTTGATATAACAGCACACGGTCTTAGGTTTCTTATTTGTTATTCGTCTATAACACTAAAGTTTTTTTTTGCATTATAAGAAAAAGTTCTTGTATTAAGATCAATCGATTGGTTTTCGTTATGATGTCGTAGATATTGATGTTATGTTTCCTGTTAGATGTAATATTAAATAACGAGTACGTTTTAATATTATTTAATTATTTAATTTTATTTTAGGTATGATCCATTTCTAAACCTTATGGAATATAAATATTAACAGGCGATAAAATCAACCTCATTAGATACATTAATATTCTTTTGTCTTAAAATTTTTTAGAGCCATGTTGATTAAAAAATATTAGTTCCTTACAATGTAATAAGCCCCAAGTATTTAATAATTATATCCTAATTACAATAATTGTTACAACTGCATTTATATCTGTTTAGTGAAAGAGTAGATTATGGCTATTTTTTATCCTTAATAGCGCCCTCTGGCCAATTTGAATAACCAATTTCAATGTGGATGTACAGATCGATCCCTAGTATAAACAAATAATTTATATTAATTATATTGGCTATACTTATTGGGTAATTTGTTTGAACGATCTTATTTGCATCGGGATTGCTTATTAAAATTTCCTTGTTAGCAATAGTTAAAGGTACTACGACTGAATTTACACCATTCCCACTGAATTTATTAATTATTTACTAGTTTTCTTTTGTATCCTGTATCCCACCTACCCACAGTACGAATTGATTCCTATCTCTTAACTGCGTATTAAAACTTATGAGGACTATAAAAACGTATATGATTGATAAACATTGTTATTTTTTTAATCGTTATTATTTATCTAATTCATATAAAATAGTAGTTGGTATAATTTGTAGTGGACATTGATTTTTTTATAATAAGCATGTTGAAAGTCCATTTATTACATTGCAATAACTGATAAAAGGTTTTGAACGTTATAAATATTTACTAATAAGATTATTGTAATTGTAAACTACTATAATTAGCTTACCATTGTATTTGCTAATATTACACAGCGTGAGATTGCAAGTTATTCGCATTATTATGACGCAACAAGACAGTTAACTCTAACGACCTTATTACAATTCGTTGCAATATCGTTGTCTGAGTTTAAACACTGTTTAATAGGGTATTAGAGTGTTTTTGGCAAATCGATGTGAATTGCTTATTGTGTTATAGCTTACAGTATAAATATTTTTCGTTATATTTTTTATAATAATTAATATTTATATTCAAGTTACTAAATGCGTGCAAAATACGGTTTCAGGTTTGTCTTGACATCACTCGGACGTATTCCAGTGTTGCTCCGTAATAAATTGATTATAAACTAATAAAGTTACTATCACATTTTCTGCTAAATACTGAAAAGTCGTAGTCATAGAAAAATACATTATAAATATTTAAATTAACTGTTAATAATCCTATCGACGAGAAAAAAATAGTTATTATAACAACTATTTATAACAACTATTTATAACATAACATAACGTTCTTTTCTTAAATACTTTCAATTTAGTTGGCATTTTCAAGTGAGAAACATTATTTCAATTATTGCAGGGCAACACTGAAATACTGCTGAGTGACGTCACGACAATTGACGTCATGTAACCAGCGGACAAAAATATCATAATTTTAAATTATATAATTATGAAAATGAGAATAAAAGCATAATTAAATAAAAAAATGAAATTCTTTAAAATAATTCGAGTAAAATAATATTTTGTTATACGTGTAGAAAACAGTGATACCTAACCTACCTCCTTATTTTAATCCGAATTTAAAGTTATATAACGTTTTGTAATAAAACAGTCGTATAGAGTGGCTATGTCATAGCAAGTACTTGTCATTACATAACTGGTAAAGACCTATCGAGGTACAGATAAAAATATAATTATACACTATCAGTTCAGCAGCTCGTGCTGTGTAAGCAAACTAATAATTATGGCAACTCAACTCATTATTTTTTTAATTACACGCTTACTATTCATTGAATTGATTATATTTTCAAATATAAAGCCCCCTTACTTATAAAAATATTTAAACGCTTCTTATCTTTAAGAATAGCTGGTCACTTTCATTTTAAAATAATGTGCTGCAAAAAAAATAGTAACAAACTATTCTTAAAGATAAAAAAAGCAAAAACGTTTTTATAAGTAAGGCCAATATACATTTATGGATTTTAACAAAAAAAGTATGTGCCTACTCTAATTTGTTTTGACTGAAAATGTTTGTACTGTTCTATTACATACATACATCACCGGAAAACGACCAAAACTACATATAATACCTCTATAATCGTTGTACGACTAAATCCGCAAAATCAGTTAAAAGTTGGATTGCTAATTAATTATTTGTGCCCGATATGGCGATAGGCTCGCCTCCTATCACATCTGGGACGGAATTAGGCTCGGCGAAATGGGGGTGTACTAGTTGGCTGGTGCGCCTCTGCCTACCCCTTCGGAGATACAGGTGTGAGCTTATATATGTATGTATGCTAATTAAACGGAGTAAAATGACATTTCGAACATTGCCATTTTTCATCAAATTTAAATAGTGCTGCGGTAAAAAGATTAAGATTATTTAAATATTTCAATTCAGTGAACCATTTCATTCTTTAATTTTCTAAAGTCCAACTCAAAGTCGTAATTCCTGCCTAATAAGTGATTACTACTGCAGTCTGCATGCTAAGTTATTGCACGTCTATTGGAATTATAGTCATGGTCTTACAATTTACAAAACCTACGAATGTGCGCAACGTAATTTTTCTCAAATAACAAAAGTAATATTGTAATGTTCATTGTTATTATTTCGCGTATTTGTTGTGATATTATTTAGGCAAAATTATTTACACAGACAGTTAGTCGAAAGGTTGAGCTGAAATGTCTAAAAAAACAATAAAATTCTAATTTCGCAAACTAGTGTGGAGTTATTGTTTCTTTGAATGATAAAAATTTAACTAGATAAATCACTATGTTTTGGAAGCAAGCAACATTATTTTGTAATGGACATTTCGATCTGGCAATTTAATTAGCAGTCGGACTATAGTAATAAAAAACGGATTCAGTAGTAACAGCCAAAAACGTCATAAACTCACTGGGTTCAATTTCTGCTGTATTAAATAGGCAGACGTTTTATCCTGGGATTTCTACACTTTCTTACTGGTAAGCCTTTAAAACGGTTACCGTTTGTGTAATACCGATACAAATGGTTAAATGGTAATTGTAATAAAAAGGTATTTTACCCTTGTATAACGGTAATCCCATATTATTTCGTTTAGGTTACCGAAATATATCGGTATTTTTTTTAAGACAAGACATCCTGCACTGGTAAGCCGCTATACAATTTCAATATGAATAAAATTGGATAGTTGACTAATTTATTTCGATATTATATTTTTACCTTAAATTTACGTCATTTAAACTATAACAGAGAAAGAAATACTGCAATATTCTAATTAAAAAAAAAAACATTAAAAGCCTTTGAAATCTGGAAGGGGTGTACCTGTGAAATAGCAGAAAAGAGATTCATCAGTATAATGACATCACGGACTGATAGCAAGATTGCTAATTGCAAGAGTGGGCGTATAGTGGGGATATCTTGCTATCCTTTTCCAAAGCTCACACCGATATGTCCGGGATTTTATTATACTGATGAATTTATTTTCTGTTATTTTACAGTTACACCTGTTTACAATTACTGCCTCATTTTTCAATCAATCTAGAAGTAGCTGACAACGTCGCCGTGACGACTCGAGGTGGAGCCATAAGTGTTTATACAGCAGAACGATAAACAGTAGGTTGTTACTTGTTGGTAGTCTCACAGACAGCTAAATACAAGTACTCCAACTGCCACGTTATACATTCCGCGTCCGATACTCGTTTCACAACATAGGTCTGAGTGACAAACACGATGATGCCATTTATAAGTGCATATAAATCAGAATTGTAAATAGAGTAGGCACTGTTTACTAAAACTGCGATATTTATTTCCGAATAAATAGATTCATCATAATTAAAATAGCTACCGTGAGGAATTTATTTAGATGGAATGTTAGAATATGTTATGATGTAGATCTATATTATTCCTAAGTTTTGTTTACGATTCATATGTTTTCATGCAAAATATGTTTGCTGTAACTCAATTATATCTTTTATTTATTATTGTTATCTCAAGGACGGCTTATCTAGATCTGCTATCACAAAAATCCCACCAAGGAGGCAACATGGTTAAAATACTGGTCAAAACATTTTGCGCATACTTTGTAATGGTAAAGGCTAATTTATGTTAAAAATGGATCTAAAAGAGGCTGATTCTAAGATCTGGCTAAGATTTTTAAAACTTGACTCGAATAAAAAAATATATATTGAGATATACATGTATGTATGTTATGTGATATTGAGACTCGTGACTTGGTAATCTGTTGATTAAAATGGTGAATTTTTGTTGCGACATGGTGCCCGACCTCGTTCGGTTTACCCTCATAAAACGTCCTAGGTTTACCCGGTTCTGAAAATTCTTTTTAAAAGCATCGTATTGAGAAGAGTTGGTGCCAAAACTTCAACAGAATCTTGAAATCGATCACATCAGAATTCATTGCACTTGTGACAACTTAAGGACAACTTAGATATAGACGGTAGGATTAGGATGTAGGAAATAAATAATTAAAAGTATATGGCTGAAAGACTGAGTATCCATAGTTATGACAAAAGTAAAAAAAGACCTTTTAGTTGATGGTTGACTTGACACTTGACAGATAATGTCATGAAGATGGAGATGGAGCTAGGGATGATCGATATTAGAAAAACATCGATAGCAAAACATCGATATGTCAAAACATCGATGTTTTCTGTAGCAAATAAAACTGTGTATTTCATTTATTTTTTAATCATTTTTTTTTTTTTTTTTATAGCAGAGATTGGCTAACGAGCCGATGGGTCACCTGATGGTAAGTGATCTCCACCGCCCATAGACACCCAAGATACAAAAAGAATCATGGGTGAGTTGTCAACCTAAAAGGAGGGAAAGGAAGGGGAGGGAAAGGGATTGGGAAAGGGAGTGGGGGAATAGGCCACCGGAAATCTCACTCACCGAACGAAACGCGACAGCAAGCTGCCACTTTTCGTCGGTTTTCTGTGAGACAGTGGTATCTAACCGGTCGAGCCGGCCCATTCGTGCTATAGACGTTACTGTCTACAGCGTGGCTCTACCACTTGTAATTTGTGTGTTTATTGTTATTGAAAACACAAGACAGGATTTTTTTAACATTGTCAGTATTTTTTGGGCATACTCTGTAAAAAAATAACTGTTTCAGGTGTTTTCCCTTTAGTCTGTGCATTGAAGTTAATAGTTTTTTTTAATCCCTTAGGAAATGCAAAAAATAACTATTCGTATGGCTTATTTCGATCATGTTGATCAGTGTCATCTATTGCTAAATAGTTGAACTCATAGTTATCTAGTCCCTAGCTAGTCCATCCCACGCTAGACGGCCCTAAAGAATATATTGACGTTTCGATATTTTATCCTCATAACATCGATGTATCGATATTATCGAAATCAAAACATCGATGTCAAAACATCGATATTTTCCAGCTAAATATCGATGTTTATTAAACATCGATGAATATCGATCATCCCTAGATGGAGCACTTACACTGTTGTTGGCAAAATCATCAAACTTTGATGGAGGCCATATTTTAAATAAAGAAGAAGACGAAGATTGCTCTTTGAAGAAGATACTGAGCTGGATACGATAATTGTAATGAAGATTTAGTGTATTTTTACAAAAAACCTATATAGTTATATACTTATCTGTCTTGTGACACCGTAATATCCCTATCATGGCAGAAACAGGCAGAGACAAATATACCGGCGAATGTGGTGAAGTTGTGCTCGTAGGGTGGAGTAAACAAGAAAAATTGGAATTGTTATATGCACTCAAAGGTTATGGTTCTAAAAATATTGAACAAATTCAAGCAGATATCCCAAGCAAAACTGTAGAACAGATAAGATATGCCATCAATGTTTACAGAAAAAAAGCTATTAAACAACATAAACAAATTGAATCAATAAAAAAGAAACAAATTAAAAAAAAGGGAAATCCACGCATACCATTAGCAAGCTGGGCAATGTTTTTGACAGATTCTTTAGGCTATCAAGAACTTCAAACAGAGACATCTACTGCCCTTAGATTGATTGCTGATTTAGAGAAGATTCCTTCACCTATAAGTACTGATAATATTAATTTTGCACAAATTTATCATCAAATAGCTAATGCTATGGAAGGCAAACCTTTAAAAGGGGATTCAATGACATATTCAATACTTAATAAGTGCATCCTGGAAACAGCTTTAGTTAGTAAAGCATTCATTAAAAATAGTGTGTACAAGTTTGTTGTCAATAGCATCAATATATCGGACAGGGAAAAGAATGTATTTCCACAACCAACACATGATCATGAGTTGAGCACATTAAGGCATTTGGCAGCACAGAGAACATTTAACCCACTTAATATACATGAAAATTTTTTGACACCTTCACTGTCCAGAGAATTTCACTAAAAATCTGTTATCTTTTATGGAATTATGTAACCTTCATTTTCACCCTTTAAAAATAAAAAGAACTTAAGAAGTATTTAGCATATTATTTTCATATTTTGAACAATATTGGTATAAAGACTGTACATAGTATCAGAAGGAATTCTTCTATTTTAATTAAAGCTATAAAGATATTATGAATTCAACCACTCAATGAATCGGTTGAATAACTTCATGGCCACTTTAATCACCCTGTCCCAAAAGCCAGTTTCGTCTTCCTCTTCCTGTGGTGTTGCTGTGGGATATTCATCATCAAAAGACTCCACTTCCCTCTTTAGCCTTAGCAGTGAAATTGGAGGTTCTACCTTATCTAAACCACCTGTAAAATGGTAATATTAAATTATGCAAATATTAAATTTGGTCACTAATTAGATGACAAGTTTGGTCACTAAATAACTGTGAATTTATTTTATCATTAGCTCAAACATATACCATATAACCACTTATGTAACTATGTATAGTATAGTACCAACTTTAATTTTGTGTACTTTTCAAAACACTGGTGTGAAAACATAACTGATGCTTACTGTTTGAATTTAATTAATATACTAAAATAGTAATAATTAACTTACATCATAGATCATAATTAAAAATATTTGATTATTAATGTTGCTCATTTGAAGAAACATGATGTTTCAACAACCATGAACCACTAACTACACTTTGGGTGTAGAATAAAGAATATGAAATAATTTCAATTTAGTTTTAACAAGAAAAAAGGTAAGGTATGAGACCTACTTTAGAAATTAGTTACCTGTGTAGCTAATCTAGGTAATGCAGTATTTTAAGGCATTATTCATTATTGTCTTGATAATATTATAAACAACGAACAAAATTATTTTCAAACTCACCTAACTGTGTGTCCTCCACTGGCACCTATGAGAAAAGCAAGTAATGTTTTATATTTGTTAATAATAACTACAAATAGAGAAATATTTACTTTTAAACTTCAACTAATCTTCATCAAATCACTTCTTTTAATTATAATAAATAGTCCACTTGTTTTAACTTAATCTGAGTAGAAAATAAAATTAAGTAAAAGAATACTATAATAAAAGAATTTTAGTTGTTGCAATAATATATATGCAATATATCCTGAAGTATTATGAAATTATATTTACTTGAATTCCAATGGATGAAGAAAACAACACTGCAATTAAAACTACAGTTAACATAATGTACAGACTGTTTCGACTCATCTCTACGATTTCAATTCCACCTATAACTCTCCATGACTGTGAACTTGCCTTTTATACAAGGGCGTGGTTCTGTACGATAGTTGTGGAAATAACTTCACATAGAAATTGTAATGTTAGGTTCCAAAGATCAGTAACTTTTAGTTTTATTTTAATGCATGTATTTAGTATCCTACTTGAGAAATTATTTAGATAGGTACTTGCTACGTATGGGCACAGGTCAATAGGGCCGCTTCAGGGGACTCATCATGACATAAATAACTGTAGTTTACGTTGGCGGTTGGGTTCGAACCCTTTACCCGTGACCTGTGTTTCTGCAGCCTGTTCCTCCTCCGCCCTGTGGATTGGGGGCGTTTGGAGAATTCCACCACGGTATCCCCTGCCCGTCGTAAGAGGCGACTTATAGGTGCCATCGAGGGTCGCGGGCGCGCAGCGGGGGGCTGTCGTAGCGCCCCTTTTAGTACTTTTGTACATGCGACCCCGAGATGGACGGCAGCACGGGTGGTTGGCCTCGTGTTGTCGTTGACGCCGAGGGCATCCTTCGGCGGCGGGGGCTTATGAGCCCCCCCACAATGGAGTCGGGCCGCTAGTCGGCACCGCGCAGAGACGGTTCCGGCTGAAGCCTGGGCGCTTCTCGCCTAGGGAAACCCGGGACCGTCCCAATGCGCCGAAGAGGGCCACCGCGGGGTTTTTAGTCGGTATTGCCGGTATAGGGTGTGCATAGTGATAGGGACTCGGCCCAACGGTCGCCTGGTTGATTCCATCTATCCCGGGCGGCTTAACGTTGGGTCGTAAGACCGGCGAATCCGACATAACCGTCACGTTTTCCCCCAGGCGTGGCGGTAGCGATAAAACGCTTTTCCCCGCGAAAACAAAAAAAAAGCCTGTTCCTCCTGCTCTCTACATTTTTTCACGATATATACTTTGATTGAAAGTAGAATTTTGTTTAAAGTCTATTTCCGTAAACCTAGAAATTCTTACACGCTATGTAAACCATAAGTCGGCCCATACCTCCTAGGTAAATAGATAGTATTATTATGGTCCCTTAGAACACACCTACTTATTCATAAACACAACATAATATAAGCTCACGCCTCTATTTCCGAACGGGTAGGCAAAGGCGCACTAGCGAACTAGAACATCAATGTTTCGCCGAGCTTAGTTCCGTCCCGAATGTCATAGTCTACTACGCCACCGAGGCAGTCTTATTCATAGTCAGGTTTTACTATCTTTATACAGGCAAGCGTAGAATAATAGGCACTTGTAAATTATGTCAAAAATGGGCCATGCTTTAGCACATTTAGGTGAAGTGCTCTCAGTATCGTCATTGCCATAAGGGCACACAGGACCTGTGGCCAGGGCCCCTCGACCCTAGGGGGCCCTTCAAAGGCTGATAAGTAGTTTCGAGTGAATATATGAACTAAGTTCGCTAAAAAAATAGGTCACCGTCACCAGGCAAGCTAGTAGGTTTGAGCTTTGCATACATCAAGGGGGGACGTGGGCCTATACATTTAGGTAGAAGGGAGGCGTCAGACAACAATAAGCTTGGGAACCCCTGTCTTACACGATCTTTTTATTCTTCAAGAGGCCCTCGAATTCTTGTGTGCCCATGCATGCCTTAAGATGGCCCTGAGTGCTCTGGACCTAAAGCTAGTAAAAAGTTTAGTATTCAATCGCTTTTGGTGAAGACTGTACCTACAAGAACATACACAACCATTATGCATGTTCTAACCCATGATGTTGTTATATTGACCTTGTTGTCAATGCGTTGCATGTTCCGCATGAAAACTTTCATACAATGGCAGCATCCACACTATGATGACTAGGCGTGGCATCGTGAAAAACTAGCATCACCCTCACCGTCATCACGTAATATTATGGTTGTATGAAACAAGCCATTATATATTCTGTTATTACTTATTAGTAGTGCCTGCCTCGTTAGCGTATTTGTATTGTGTGCGCGGTATGATTATGTACTCTCCCACAAATTCGATCCCCGGGTCAGGCAACGTGATATTGGGTTTTTCCACTGAATATTAGTCCGGAGTCTGGAATCCGATATGGCGTCAGGTCTACCCCCTATCACATCTGGGACGGAAATAAGCTCGGCAAAATGTGGGTAATTTAGTTCTCTAGTTTGCCCCTGTCTACCCCTTAGGGGATACAAGCTTGAGATTATGTATGTATGTACTTATTAGTGCTTACTTACCTTGTGGTTTCCGCATATGGAAGCCTTATTCCCCAATTAGAGAAATTACAAACATACTTTATACGAACGGTCCCAAATATTCTAGATGGCTACGATTCTACCTCTAGAGTTAGTTATTTAATATTCTAGAGTTACGTAATTAACTCTGTTTATACGATGAAAATAAGTTTAGCCGTTGTAGATAGTAAGCATCTCTGCTGATCTTCGCAGGTGTTTTTAGCGAAAGCGTATACATATTTGTATCTTTATCTTGTTTATCTGGAAACTATTTTTTTATCTCGGCGAAATGTGGGTGTTCTAGTTCGCTAGTGCGCCTCTGCCTACCCCTTCGGGGATACAGGCGTGAGCTTATGTATAATTTTTTCTTTTTATTGATCTTTGTTTATTTTACAGCAGACATGCCTTGAAACTATTTTATTACCAAGGATAAGGCACGTTTGACCAATAATGCAGATATATGATACCTACATAAAATGGACGGCAGGCATGTAGGTACAGCTAATACGTATGTACGTAACAAAAAAATAATATTGCTAAGATATAACTATCTACCTACAATACAATAAGTAAAACAATCGTACTTAGGTGGTCTCTCTACGACATCGTGGACGATAGGTAATGCCAGTGTGTAACTGTAGTATAATCCATTCAGCAGTATACACGAACTTTTCGGAGAGGGACTCCGTATGCTGGTAGTCAGGGTCCTTTTTATAGCAGGTGGCGCTGGGGCCTCCTATAGTCTGGGGTCCGTGGCATTTTGCCCTAATGCCACCCTATATGTAGTTACGCCACTGGGTTCTGGCTTCAATTCCTAAACAAAGAAACACTCTAGAAATTACTAACACCCGGCAGTCATAAACCTTATACCTACAGACTACAATACAACTATCATGTGTCGTGGAAACACGTAGGTACGTGTTTACACTGCAGCTGCTAGTTGAGGATGCACAACCGGCCTTTTATCTTGATAAGTAAAGCGGGTATTTCAATTTTGTGGAATTATACGCATGTATGGTCTGCCCTCTGGTAGTCTGGTACTGATGGTAATAAGTCGACAGCTTCCGTGGTGCAACGTGCGAATAGTCGCTTATGAAGCGAGAGGCTGTGGGTTCGATTCTCACACCAAAAGCGAGACAAATGTTTGTGTGACCCATAATAATCATTTCAGGTCTGGGTAGTGTGACGAGGGCGCTACGAACCACTTATTACTACTACGTCCCAGATTATTTATTCCATCAATTAATTCAGACATTCAGCGATCTTCTAGTATCTCTCAGAGTGGGTTGATGTTAGGCAGGCAACCTGTCGGAAAAAGGAGCCGATTCGTTTCTGCAACAGGCTTGAAAAAGTAAATATGTTGTGCCGACCCCACATTGAAGTGCGATTGGGGTCTATCGCTCAACCCATTCAAGAAGTTTGAGATTGCCTGCTCCCCTAGAGTTAATCAATAGTTTTGGTAGAGTTCGTAAAGGCGTGCTTTGAAAAAAACTATGTTCAATAACATTTTGTAAAGATATTTCGATTTAAAACGAATCAATCGAGCCTGAACTCGGTGGGATTATATTGTTTTATCACAGATATGCCGTCGCCACCCTCGAGATTCATCAGACCCTGGATATCGTCTACGTATAAAGTGCTCCTCAAGAGGCAAACCAATCAAGACCAATCTCCATCGGTTTATCTTGTTTAGTTCAGAAGTTCCTATGGATATCTTCCGTCTCCATCATCAGACCAGCTCCATGATACCATATCACTGTATTGTCAATGAAGAGTACCCATTTGAGTCAAATAATATCGGGAAGTAGGTCTAATTCAGTTTGCAAGATTTGATTACAGATCAATGGACAGGTATAAATGTGTGTGTAGAAAATAAATGGTTTAAATGGTAAATGGTTTAAATGGTAAAATCAATAAAAGCTTGTCATAAAAATCTTTATTTTATCATTTTAAAGGTAATTGATTTTGTAGGTATTTGTTGAGTTGCTATTTTTTACTACCTCCAAACCCTGAGAATCCCATTATTTGCGCGAGCTCAGATTGTGCCGGGCCATCATCAGTCTCGTCATTATCCATGATCTTCCTTTTTTTGTCACGTCGTCTTTCACGCCTCAACTCTTTCACCCGGGCTTCTTCCTCTGCAGCTTCTCTTAGTCTGGTGTCTAGTTCATATTCACGCTTCTTTTCTTCCAACTTTCTTTTATTTAAAGCAAACCGTGCTTTGACCTAAAATATAAAAGGATATTATTAACTCTTGATCTTAATTTGTTAAATAAAATAAAATATTATTCACAGTAAGAAGTTACTCATTTGTTGTTTTCCAACACAATGTGGGTGGGATTGGATTTCCTAGTGGAGATTAAGGTCAGGCAGGTAACCAGTCATACAAACTACATAAACATAAACACACACATGTTACAAACTAAAGCCAAATAATTTATGCAATATGCCTAAAAATTGCAAATTGAGGTTAAGACAGAAGGAAGTATAGGGCCTGATGATTTTGTGTGATTGTTAACATAATAAAATTATGTTAAGAGGCCCCAAATAATTTTAACCTCCATTAGTGTAGTTGTCATATTTTTTTAGTCTAATGATAAACAACGAACTTCCCTAGCTTTCAATGGTGCTTTATACAAAATCTATCAAATATTTTCAGTAGTTTATCCATTAAAATGTAACAGACTGAGTATTATATTAGTAAGGATGTTAAAGATAGTTTTAAACATTTCAGAAATATGCCTCAAGATCCAGTGATCATTTAATCATCATATTATGATCAGATAGCCTCCATAGCGCAGTGGACAAGTAGCTGTTTGTGAAGCGAGAGGCTGTGGATTCGATTCCCGCATTGACACAAATGTTTGTGTAGTCCACAGATATTTGTATCAAGTCTGGGTTTTGTGAGACCGAAAGTCTCTTATAGTCTCTGACACCCACGATACAGGTTATACCTAGTGTGGGGTCAGGACTAGATGTGTGACTGATGGGTGTATTTATTTATTATTTATAATCAATATCAGTGCTGGTTATTAGATATAATCCACTACATAATATATAATGCGATGTTGAACTTCGAAGTAAAAAACTGTGTATTAACACAGTACTCTCAAACACATTAAGACAATATATAATTCCCATATACATGCACACATTATGTGAGCCTGCCTGGCTATATTTATTTTTACTGCCAGATAGCATTGTGCAAGCAATGTTGTCATCAATTTGGTGAACATGTAGCTAGAGTAATTATTGGGCTTTATGACATTTAAAATTTTATGCCTCAGAGTGACAAGTGCTATTGCACTGCATTCAGTGCCACTCACTGCTTGGTAATACAAAATGTAGGTGGTATTTTTATTGTTTGTGAGTAGTATAATCACATATCATCAGGTGAGTCGGTTGTTGATCTCAGAATTCAGCTGCAAAAAAGTGAAGGTTTTGTGTCTATGATATAATACACATTTTGGGAACAAGTGTTTATTTTTTTGCAATATGAGGAAACAATGTCAACGTAAATCTTAAAAGATCACTGTATTGATAAACCTGCATGAATTTGCAGTGCAATGCCAGACAGAATTGTAATTATATCCAGTGATGATGGTAAGTTTACTTTGCCGTGGTCCTGGCATTACCTTCCATGACTGATAGTAATGACTTACCATCAAGTGGCCAAATTGCATGCCTACATGAGCCAATAAAATCACAAGTTTAAAAACTTAATAGACCAACTTCCAAACTGATCCTATTGTGACCAAATTTATATGGGACTACCCTTGAAGTAAGCTCTAGAAGACGAAAATAATCTTGAAAATCGGTCTAC
Organism: Clanis bilineata; assembly: GCA_036417725.1. Lineage (NCBI taxonomy): Eukaryota > Metazoa > Arthropoda > Insecta > Lepidoptera > Sphingidae > Clanis > Clanis bilineata. Next base: position 10,255,501 of record CM071158.1, read on the forward strand.
ATTTGGCAGAGATATCGCATACATAAAAAATACAGAGGAATTGAGGACCCTCTCCTGTTTTGGAAGTTGGCTGATAAAAGAAAAATAAAATGGTAGTCATACAAAAGTACAAATAGTTGGTCCTTTGTACACATCTGGCATAGTGAAAATATTAAGAAACATTCAGATCAATTATTACTTTATTTACTTATTATTATTATTTATTTATTTATTTCACAGGTCGATCTGGAAATCTTTGGGGGAGGCCTATGTTCAGCAGTGGATGTCCTATGGCTGATGATGATTACTTTATTTTTACATGAATGTAATAATGAATAATCTTGTTTATAATATGAAAATCAACATTACCTCAACATAGACAGATATACATAGCTCACTTACCTGATCTAATGAACTTCTTTCAATTTTCATGGACATGCCCAGATTTCTTTGATGTTTCTTTCCATTAATGTGATCCAAAAAGTTAATGGAGTCTTTGACAACACAGTCACAGACATTGCAGTAGTAACCTCCAGACTGTGATGTTGGGGTGTTTTTGGTTATGACCACGCTTTTGCCAAGTTTGGAGTCTAAGTCAACTTTATACTCCCTCTGTTTCAGTAGTTCCCGCTTAATAGGAGGAGCTAAACATAAAACATAATTGGTTACCTATATAAAATTCCTTATTATAAGTACCTATCAATTGTATAAGATATAAAATAGTTATAACCTTTTTTCTTTAACTTCTCTTCTTCTTCTAATTCGGCCTTCAATCTCTCTGCTGCAATTTTCTCGAATTCCTCTTTGTCCCATTTTCTTCGATGGTCATCGGGTCTCATACTCATTATGTTAATTTTGTCGTAAGAAGTTTCTAGTGATATTTTCGATATTCCAACGTCTTTGCCCTAATTCTGGTTATCGTTAAATTAAGCTTTTAAATATTCTGTTATCTGTTCAATAATATTATTTAATTACAAAAATATTAGCCTCGATTTAAGCTTTCCCACAGACAGTAGACAGTTAGACACTGACAAGTGACAACCAAAGAGCTGACAACTGTAACTGACAGATACTGTGTTGCCAGTTTGGTAAAACAACATTACGGTAAAAACTGTTATAATTACCTTTTTTATTATTTTTTTTCCGGACGGGTCCATACCCGTCTCAACCAACTTAAATAAACAAACAAAAGTCAAAACCAACTTGGGGCGACTTGCAGCACTTTTATAAATCTCGATTTATCCCGATCTCTATTTAAATATAGGGATGAGCTGTAGGAGAAATCGAGTTTAGATTTAATTATCGCGTAGTAATAGCGCGCTGCAAGTTAAAAACCATTAAAACTTACTTTGTAGTTTGTTTTGTATTTCATTCACATTTTTTCGGTGATTGGTATACGTTTGAGAGCATATCTCGACAACTACTGAGCCGACTTTGATAAAATTTGCACTATTCCTTAAGTTGGAAGATATCTAGTCTAATAAAAAGAGTATTATCGCAGTCCCATTTCTAGTTTCAAGAAATATGCGGACATACATTTACTTATGAACATCTGGTCACAAGACTAACATATGCGAATATTGTACAATTCTAACAAAATGGCATACATACGGGTTGAGTTGATCACCCCCTTTGTTTTGAAGTCGGTAAAAAATACAGCAAATCTACCGCAATCACGGTGCATATCGCAACACTAGCACAGACTAATATATAATGGAGTGAGATCACAGCACAGGGGGGGCGCCTATTGTCTATTACAACCTATCGAGTATAAAATTTTATAGAATCAACAAACATAATGCTATCTCGTTTCTATTATTGGGTGTCAACTCAGGTAAAGAAGGACCAATATATATTTGTTTGTTCCTATAGACCCGTACCGTCGATAAGCCACACCCCGCGCCAAAGTAATAATAATACGGCAGCAGAAATGGCGGTCTAGTGACGGGGTTGTGATTCATTGCGTTTATTATCGATATCGATAAAATGTTTTATTCCGCTATTTTACTATATATTTTTTTACGTATATAACATACTATGTAATGTAATGTATGTAACATACTATGACACCTGTATACTATAAGAGTAAGCAGAGACTATAATTTTCTAATTAGTATAATTAGAAAAGCTTTAGTGCGCTTAGATAACGATTTTTATATTTAATTATGTTATTCAAGATTAGTGCCAAGCCCATAAAAGCTCATATAGCATTCGCGAATAATTTCATCTACCATCTCGCTCTAACATATTGAAAATCTCACTTCATCTCTTTCTATTCGCCGATCTATGAGACGTAATCGACTGATAAATCTATGGTGCAAGCAATCTCGTTTGAACTAAGGAAACATGAATAAATTATATATTTATTAATTAAATAATTATCGCAACGTAATCAACCTTAGTCCAAGCCCAAATAAAATAAAACTAAAAAAAACAACGGCCAAATAAGTGTCTGACAATGCACACAGCAATATTGAGCAATATAACGAGTAACGAGGAATAAACGATTAACGATCTCCGTTCGAGTGTTTAGTGTGCAGAATGCAGATAGATCGCGAAAATTGGGAGTGCGGAACATCGATATAATAATATACCTAGATGCACAGTTCCATACAAATATCATTGTAAACAGTGTCCTCGACAGACAAAACAAATAAACATCACAAATTTAATTAAATTAACACAAATATGACCTTATAGACGCGGCATAAAGTAGCTTTTTAAATTGAATGTTCAAATGTTCCTATATTCGAAATTTTTGAATTTCTAATCGTTTTTAAATTTGACAATAATTTGACATTATTAAAAGAAACATTCTAGTCACTTGGACAAAGATTGAATGGAGTCGAATAGTTCTTGTATTTATCTGTGAGAAATTTTGACCACGTGGCGTACAATGTAGATGAGAATGGCGATATCTCTATAATAATTTTACTTACATTAAGAGATAGATAGAGTGTAAATGTTTAGAAGATAACGAAGCTTATGAGTTATGAATATGAAATAAGCACTTGGAATGGAAGAAATAGAAAATCATCTTTCATAATATAAATAGCAACAAGCATTTAACTTAAAAATATAGTTACAAAAAGTAAATCTATCATGAAGCTCTAACTGCATGTATTGGGGCCTGCTTGATGAAGGCATCTAATTTATTTTTGAATAAATCACTGACAATGGGTTCTCCACTGGCACACAAGGGATTTCTTACAGCATATTTAACATATATTTCTGCATAAATCTTCTTCAAGAGATCACGGACGCCTTGGGCCTGGTTATCTGTATTCATCACAAATTTTAATCCTGATGGTGTCTCGAGACAGTGTAGCGTATATTTTGAAGTCTTGTAGTACATAAACCCGTCTTTGGGATCCAGTGGCGATATTTTGGCAACAAATGATTTTATTGAGAACAGCATGCCATACATTAGTTTACCCTCCTAAAACAAGTTAGACACATCTTCATCATAATCACAGACACAAATTAAATACCCGGGGAGATGGGCCTCGTAAGCATTGGTCTGCAACCCGTCTAGGAGAAGGAACTCCGAAATCAAACCCGGGGAGATGGGCCTCGTAAGCATTGGTTTGCAACCCGTCTAGGAGAAAGTACTCCGATATAAAACTCGTTTTCAGGGAGTAATACCCGAAATTAAACCCCAATCTAAGGTGTTAGCCGACCCGTGCCGATAGATTCATGGCCAGAGGGTTGTCTGGTCGCGAACGGAGGGTGTCTGTGTTGGCGATCACAGGACACATTGTGTATTCGCCTTACCCCCGTATAGGGCTCTGCGGGAGTGGACTTTTTAATCCCTAATTCTCGTGGGAACGCAATGGAGAACAATTATTATTATCCGAATGGCGGCGACGTGGTACGCCACCCGTCACGTCTCGTTTCCCGTAGAGGCGAAAAGTGGCCAACGGAGAGCCGTTTTGCTACGTTAAATGTGGGAGGAGGAATGGAAGGTAAGTTGGATGAAGTATGTCAGATGATGAACGAAAAGCGGATTGATGTTATGTGTGTAAATGAAACAAAGCGGAAAGGTTGTGATACGACTAATCACGGAGATTACACGGCGTACTGGTCGGGCGTACCGACCACCACCAGAGCTTGCCAGGGAGTCGGTATCATTCTTTCCGCACGTATGGCTGAGTGTGTGACAGAGTTTGAGTGCGTGAGTGCCAGATTGATGTGGATGAGAATGAAAGTCGGTTTAACACGTATTTTTGTTGTGGGAGTATATGCTCCTGTTGATCTTGGCCCAGGCACACCACAACTGGAAAAGCAGGAAAGAAAGGAATTCTGGGAGGGCTTGAGAGAGGTGTTGCGAATGAAACAGGATAATGAGAGGGTAATAATGTTAGGTGATTTTAATGGCTGGGTTGGTGTAAAGCGTGATGGTTTTGAAAGAGTACTAGGTAGATTTGGTGATGAAAGAACTAATGAGAATGGGAATAGCTTGCTTGAGATATGTCTGGAATGGGGTCTCTGTGTTACAAACACCATGTTTGAACATAAGAGAATCCATACATACACCCGAGAGAGGAAGAATGTTAGTAAGACTTTGATTGATTTTGTGATAGTAGATGAAAGACTGAGAAAGAATGTTTTAGACACGAGGGCCTATCGTGGCACCGCAATCCATACAGACCACTTTTTGGTATTAAGCCGAATAAGTGGCTTGTTCAAAGGATGGCGTCACCGGCGTCCCGAGTCTAAAAATGTGTTTGAGAGAATAAAAGTGGAAAAACTACAACAGGAAGAAGTGAGTGATGAGTATATAAGTAAGTTGAGTGATAAATTTGAAGGATTAGAACGAATTAGAGAGTTAGAAGAATTATGGAAGACATTTAAGGAAGGAGTTATCAGTGTAGCTGTTGATGTATGTGGTATTAGCAAGAGAAGGAAAGACAGAAAGGTGAAGAATATTTGGTGGGATAAAGATGTACAAAAAGTAGTAAGTAAGAAGAAGAAAGCATGGTTAGACTGGTTAGCCACCAGAGCTAACGAAAGAATGTACAACACCACCAATGAAAATACAGAAGAAGCCTGGAAAGAATATAAAAGAATGAAAGGGGTAGTAAAAAAGATTGTGAATGAAAAGAAGAATGAAAAGAAAGATGACTTTGATAGACAACTGTCTATGGATTTCCAAACAAATATTAAGCTGTTCTGGAAATCCGTCCGTTCAGTAAGGGGAATAACTCAAAGCTCGGAACTGAACGTAATACGAGACCAGAATGGATGCATAGTAAACGGGGAAGAATGCGTGTTAAAGCGTTGGAAAGAGTATTTTGAAAGTGTGTTTGAAAGTGATACGAGAGATAGTGAACCAGATACAGAAGCGGATACGAATGAGAATGAATACGAAAATAATATTAGTATGAATGAGATTATAAAAGCGATTAAATGTATGAAATCTGGAAAGTCTGCAGGGTATGATAGGATAACTGCCGAGATGCTAAAGGCCGGCCATGGCGTCATAGCTAGTCAGCTGTATCGCCTATTCAATATAAGCTTTAACACTGGCCAAGTACCAAGTGATTGGTGCAAGGCTGTTATAATACCTCTATACAAAGGAAAAGGTATATAGAGGTATTAGCCTTCTCAGCATCGTTGGCAAGTTGTATGCGAAGGTGTTGATTGAAAGAGTTGTGAAAGAAACCGATGAGAAAATATGGGATGTACAAGCGGGCTTTCGAAAGGGAATGGGATGTGCAGATCAGGTCTTTTCTTTAAGAGGAATAGCCGAAAAATTCTTGGCTAAAAGTCAAAAGGTCTACTGTGCCTTTGTAGACTTAGAAAAGGCCTACGATAGAGTGGTGAGGAATGAGCTTTGGTCGGTATTGTCCATGTATGGGTTGAATAGCAACCTTGTTCGAGCTCTGAAATCTCTGTATAGGGACTCCAGTGCTTGTGTAAGGATAAATGGGTCATACACTGACTGGTTTACCATCGAAAAGGGTGTTAGACAGGGATGTGTAGCGTCACCATGGCTGTTCAACCTATTTATGGACAATTGTTTGCAAGATTTGAGAGAAAATGAATGTGGATTAAGGATGAATGAGTTACTCGTCAAATGTCTTCTTTATGCTGATGATCAAGTAATACTTGATCATCGGCGGATGAGTTGCAGGAGATGGTAACTCTGATGCACGAATCCTTTGATAGGAAAGGTTTGAAAGTTAATGTGGGAAAAACAAAAGTGATGGTACTCGAAAGGGATAAATGTATGACGCTATGTGATATAGTGATTGGAGGAGAGAAAGTACAGCAGGTAAAAGAGTTTGTATATTTGGGGACTTTGTTTACAAGAGATGGAAAACATGAAAGGGATATTGAAAGAAGAGTGAATGTTGGGAACCAAGTGAACGGGGCACTACACGCTTGCATGAGTAGTCGCCAAGTCTTTAAAAAGGCTCGACTGGCCGTGCATTGTGGGGTGTTAGTGCCAACTCTCATGTATGGAAGCGAAAGTTGGGTGTGGCAGAAAAAGAATGAAAGTAGAATAAATGCAGTAGAAATGAAGAGTTTAAGGAGCATGTGTGGTGTAACTTTGAAAGATAGAGTAAGAAATAGTATGGTGAGAGAGCAGTGTGGTTTGAAAGAGGAAATAGTAACGAAGATCGAGAAAGGAATATTGCGGTGGTTTGGGCATGTAGAGAGGATGGATGAAAGGAGGTTGACAAAGCAAATATATATGGCAAGCGTGAATGGTAGAGTTGGAAGGGGAAGACCTCATCGAACTTTCTCTGACCAAGTCAGAGATATACTCGAGAAAGGTCAAGTTAAAAGTACCCTAAACCGTCGTGCATGCATGAAGAATGTAATGAGACTGAATGAGGCGAAAGAGGTATGTAAGGATCGTAGCAAGTGGAAATCCGTTGTCTCTGCCTACCCCTATGGGAAAAAGGCGTGAGTCTATGTATGTATGTATGTATAAGCACTGTTTTGCCTTAGCGTGATTCATAAATAAATAAATAACACCCAACAGTCACATACATAGTCCTGGCCCCACACTAAGATCGTCCTTTGCTCTTTAGATTCTTAATAATTTTTTTTAGACTATCATTTCGTTTTCTTAATCTTTTGTTCTGCTTTTTTAAGTTTCGCACTAAATTAGATTTAAGTTTAAATTTTTGGTTGCGTTCCTTCAAATTATCTTTCAAAAGTAACGTCTTATTTGACAGCGGAATGTTCAACTTTGTTCATGTTGGCAATTTTTTATGATCTGCACACTTTGATTTAAAACATTTATTAGAATTAGCCGCAAATTATTAAATAGTCATTTTACATGGCAGTATGTACCTAGTATATGCTTGCTATTGATGAATTCTGTATCAAATATTTTTCAGCTATTACACTTGTACTGCACCCTGCCTCATTTAAACTTGTAGTTACGACAATCTAAAATAAAGTCAATAAATGTGGCAATATTTATTTATTTATTTATTTATAGGTACACCAACAGCATACATATTGTTAAATTAAATAGTAAACATTAGTTAAGGACAATGTAGCTGATGACAATTTATCACCTTTATTTTTGGTACAGCATTCTTTTTAATTTTCCTAATCCCTTTTTCTGTATAATATCCATCGGAATCGGCAAAATGGTCTGAACACACCACACTTGAGTAATTGGGTTTAAAATTTTCTTCTCTCCTTTCTTCGGAAATAATTTTACGCCATTTATCTCTTACTATTTCATTTCATGGAAATCTGTAATTAATAAAAAATAATCATAAATTTAAAATAAATATAATATATTTCCAAAAAAAAGCGACTCCATATATTTCATTGTTCCAAATCATGATTTCAAAAGGGACAAAATATTTTATTAACTGAATTCGTTAAATTAATTATTTATACACGTTTAATACTTAATTTAACATGATTAAGGTTTTAAGAATCAAGTAAAGGAATTATACTTACTTAAAATATGAAATCCCATGTGTTTTGCGCTTTGTAAGAGTGTTATTTTTGCACTCTTTCACAGAGCATTTAGGCATCTTCACAGACGAACGGTCGGCGCCCGACTGACAGCCAACAAGTGCTTACTTACATTTTAAGCACTCGTTGGCTGTCCCACTTTCTGAGCGTCAACTGTGCATCTAGGTATATTATTATATCGATGGTGCGGAACCTTAGCTATAGCCAAACAGAACTGAGGTTATTACCAAAATGAGCTCAGTAGACTTTAAGGTTTAAATTAAAATGAACATTGTATTCCTCCAACAACAGTGAGACGGCCATGATAAAGTACTTAAACCAAACTGCGGTTTTATTAAAATTCCTGTCTTCACAGAGCGTCTAGGTTTTTTCTTAGTAAATAACGTCAAGTGAGCTTTATTTTTTCAGGCGCTTTCAATGTAAATTGCATCGGTCTCGTGAGGCGAACAAAAGCCTGACAGACGTGGAAAAGCGCGACTGGCGTCACACAGCGGCACAGCTCGCCTGACGCTTCGGCGCGGCGAGGCGAGGCGTAGTGCGGCGCGGCGCTAAGGTTCTAGATATAGTGACGTGATGTGCTTAGGCAAATAATGCATTGTTGAATAACAACGAAAGTAACGATTCACTCACTAGGACCGTATGGGTCGGAATAGAAACGGTTGATGATGCAAGAGCTCTCTCTCTATTTATCCCAAATCTTAATTTAAAGATAGGAGGGAGCTGTAGGATAAATTGAGATAAGGTGTAACTCTGGATTAGTACGATCTCTGCAAGTGGCCCTTAATAACCTAAACTAGTCGGCTACCCACGGGCGAAGCGGGAGAGGTAGGGGGGAGACGTTCAACGCTCCCAAATATCCAAAATATAATATTGAGTTATTTATTTATTTATACACTTTATATATAATGTATATATCTACTATATAAAAATAAGTCGGGTTTTCCTTCCTGACGCTATAACTCCAGAACGCACGAACCGATTTCCAAGGTTTTGTATTCGTTGGAAAGGTCTCGGGCTCCGTGAGGTTTATAGCAAAGAAAATTCAGGAAAAATTTCAACAGAAAAGCGGGAAAATCTTTTTTCACATACAGCGCCATCTCTGATACATAGCATGTACTACAAACCAATATTTTAAGTAGATGGCGCCGGTGCGTAAAAAAAGATTTTCCAGATATTAGAGATTTCACAGACGGGGTGACAATCGAGCAGACAATTGGGGTGACCGACTGGGTGACAGACGGGTGACAGACAGGTGACAGACTGGGCGACAGATGGGTGACAGATGGGTGACATACAGGGTGACAGACTGGTGACACACGGGTGACAGACGGGGTGACAGACGGGGTGACAGACTGGGTGACAGACGGGTGACAGACGGGGTGACAATCGAGCAGAAAGATGAGGTGACCGACGGCTTGACCGACAGGGTGACTGTCGGGGTGATCGACGGGGTGATGGACGGGGTAACTGACGGGGTGATGGACGAGGTAACTGACGAGGGTACTGACTGGGTGACTGACGGGGTGACTGAAGAAAACGGACCAAAGTAGATCATCTCATTACCTCCTTTAGAATTATTGGATTATAGGTGCCTACAACTCATTCTTTCAACCCTCTCTCTCCTACGCAGACGAAGTTGCGCGGGTCAGCTAGTAATGTATATGGGGCATTTCACGTCAAGCGGGCAACGAAAAAAAAAGTGAGGTTCTGAAATTCGTTCATATTTTACTTATTTACACTTCTAAAGGGTATGAACGTGTACACAAAATATTTTTGTTATAAAAGGTCTAATTGTCAAATTATGGCCTTCTAAAATATTGACCTCACTGGTGTAAGGGTTCCTTTGGGAGGTATTTTGCGTATTGAAGTAATTTATAATAAAATAACAAATGTAGTGTTTTGGGTAGTAAATTTAATAGACTTTTTGATTTTTTGAACCGATTCGAAATTTAAATTTTTTATCTTGTGTCAAACCGGAAGTAAAGATTTCAAAACGAAATTTTAATAGTTTGGGCAACAACATTTTTATTCTTTTTTATTCGGAAATAGAGCTTGACATACACAGATTCTACCATAAAAATTATAAAATGGGTGCTACATTCGTTTAGGAATTATATCAATTCGAGTACGTACATGTCGTACTGATCGAGGTACCTGACGCTTGTTAAAGTCGGCTATTTTGCGTAAAAAAGAATACACACAGTAAAATTGTTTTGAAGTCACCTTTATATGTATGATTATAATATTTACAGTTAATTTTATATTGATAACTGACTGATCCTGAAGGGGGATAATGTTTTTCGAGTATAGGTTTGTATTTATGTATTTCAATTTCTTTCGCACGCTCTACAGCCTAAACGGCTTGACGAATTTCAACATATGAGATGTCATTTCATTCGTCTTAGTAATGGGAGTAATATAGTATGTAATATTCAGTTGTTGCGCCTGCGCATAAAATGGGAAAGGAGAATAAAAAATATTTTTTTATTATTATATCGTTATTGTAAACTCGCAACACTTTTTGTCAGATAGCAACACTATCAAAATTTTATTATATCTTATTTTACTCCCACTACAAAGGCGAATGAAATGACATCTCATATGTTAAAATTCTTCAAGCCGTTTGGGCTGTAGAGCGTGCGAAAGAAATTGACATACATAAATACAAACCTATACTCGAAAAACATTATCCTCCTTCAGGATCAGTCAGTTATCAATATAAAATTAACTGTAAATATTATAATCATACATATAAAGGTGACTTCAAAACAATTTTACTGTGTGTATTCTTTTTTACGCAAAATAGCCGACTTTAACAAGCGTCAGGTACCTCGACCAGTACGACATGTACGTACTCGTATTGATATAATTCCTAAACAAATGTAACACCCATTTTATAATTTTTATGGTAGAATCTGTGTATGTCAAGCTTTATTTTCGAATAAAAAAGAATAAAAATGTTGTTGCCCAAACTATTAAAATTTCGTTTTGAAATCTTTACTTCCGGTTTAGCACAAGATAAAAAAATTAAATTTCAAATCGGTTCAAATAATCAAAAAGTCCATTAAATTTAGTACCCAAAACAATACATTTCTTAATTTATTATAAATTACTTCAATACGCAAAATACCTCCCAAAGGAACCCTTACGCCGGTGAGGTCAATATTTTAGAAGGCAATAATTTGGCAATTAGACCTTTTATAAAAAAAATATTTTGTGTACACGTTCATACCCTCTAGAAGTATAAATAAGCAAAATATGAACGAATTTCAGAACCTCACTTTTTTTTCGTTGCCCGCTTGACGTGAAATGCCCCATATATATGTATATAGGCGGACTTAATGCCGAAGGCATTCTCTCACAGTCAACCTTGACACAACATTTTTAATATTATTTTTTTTATATTGAATATAATATTCATAATATATAATATAATGTTAGGTAACACGTTTTTATTTTACCTTTTTAGGGTTCCGAAGGCAAATGGCAAAAAAGGAACCCTTATAGTTTCGCCATGTCCTTCTGTCTGACCACTGTTTATCTCTATAAGCACTAGAGTGCTGTAATTTGGCAAGATTATACCCTCATAGGTTGACATCAGGCAGGCGGCTGGTCGTAAAAAGTAAGCCAAATTCTCTCTGCAACATGCTTTAAAAAGTGTGTTGCGCCGACCCTACATTAAGATAGGATAAGGGCAGGTAAAAAAAAACAATTACCCTTACTTCGAAACCCTGTACTGTGCGTGATCAGATATGTAGCATGCACTTGCCCGTTTTTTTAATTTTTGGTTTTCGTGGGGAGAATCACTTTATGGCGGTACACACCGGCTGAACGAAGGCGAAAGAATCTATACCTGTTGCGTTCACACAAACAAACTTTTGCTGTAGTGTGAATGAAACAGGCATTATTCGTTCGCCTTCGTTCGGCCCGGTGTGTACCCGCCATTATTGCTACCGCCACGACGAGATGGTAAACATGATCACGACGTGTTATAGCAGTACCTATTACTTACTTATAAATATCTTTACGGGATTTTTTAATTAAATGTATCCGGTGTTTTGTGTTTTGCAATATTCGCATATATACGTATTTAATTTTGTATTAAAAATTAAATACGTATATACGCGAAAGCAAGCTGCCACTTTAAGTCGGTTTTCCGTGAAATAGGGGTATTAATATACTTCGAAGTATATTCGGTCGGCGTAACACACTTTATAAGCAAGTTGCAGGAACGATTCGGCCTAGTTTTTACGACTAGCCACCTGCCTGACGTCAACTCCCTTTAAAGGAAAATACTGAATACCGTATTCAGAATACGTATATTATAATAATATTAGGTATTATTATTGGGCAATTTTTATGGATAATTAGTATGAAAAATTCCTAGTACCTATCTAATATCTATCACATTCCGTGAAAACATATTGAAAACAAATTGAAATTGAATTTCCCCGACAGTGCCTGCGCGGATAGAGAGAATGCTCTTAAAACTATGCCATTCACACCGTTTCGGTGTAACTATAGATCTTAGATTCTATAAATGTATTACATATTGAACTGTGTTGCGAATCGCAACTTGCAATTTTAGCTGGAAATCGGAATAGTGTTTATTCTTAAAATAATCTGTGCATATTTTATTGTTTTTTATTTTAAACGGTAATATAACAGTCATATAGGTAGGTATATTATGCTCTGTATGTGTGTTAACACAAATAATTGTCAGTGATAAAATATTCAGAGGCTCTAACTGGAAATGTATTGCTCATAAAAAAGTAAAATCCAATAAGTATAAAATGAAACAGACGGAATAGCGATAAAATACAAATGAAATTGTTCACAAAACATCAAAGCTGTAGGATCCTTGGGAGTAGGAGACAGTTTTTTAAAACTAGGTAGGCACGGAATGGATCAATTTGTATATTTATGGACTTTAAATAAATAATTGAGCCTCGTTCTTACGAGTTGATGTGGATTATTTCATATTTTTTGTCTCTTGTAATTGATATCCAACACAAGCGTATCATAGTATGGGGTCAAAACTATGTGTGTGACTGTTGGGTGATAATGTAAATGAACACGGATCGGATTTTTTCATTTGAGATTAAATCATCTTGTATTACTGTATGACTCATAACAATATAAGTAGCCGAGTTACGTGTCAATGTTTGAGGTGAAGTTCCATAATAGGTTGATACAACATCAAGGCATATTAACATTGAACCTATGGATTATATGCATCGAAAGTAAACTATGCTCTCGAAGTATCGAATAGGATAAAATATAACATTTATCTTAATAAAGCCCACGGGATGAAAGCTTGCTATAGAATTGCGAGAGTTTATTGTAAAATTGATTCATATATAACATTTTTGTATGAGGTTAGAGGCTCTACGGTAGAGCTGCCAGTTTAGTTAACACTTTAATAGGCTAAGCTGATCCAGAGTGTTATACCAAATCGTGGAAGACTCTGGTAATCTCAATTACTTTTTTATTGAGGGTTTTTTATTAACCGTTTTTGTTGATGTATATAGGTTGATGTATATAGGTTATTTATTGATACCTCCGGCAAATGGCTGTCAATTATATTTGTGTTCGATTGAGCTTACTCTAAAGATGACCCCACATTTAGGTCAAATACGCGTAACTTGAAGTTAGTTTTTAAACTTGTGATTATTGGCTTACGGCTTATAACTAGACAAGCTGACCATATGTGATGGTAATATTATTAGTGTTGTTTACCGTCGCTTGAGGCCATTAGCAGGTGAGGGTCAGAAGTACTTAGGAGTACAGTCAATCCGCTGTCTACTGAGGAAAAGAATGGAGACTGGACAGGGATACGCCCTGTATTTATAAGTCTGTAAGACTAGCTCCGATGGAAATCGGCATTGGTGAAACCTACCCAGACGGACTCACACCCATGTGAGAGTCCTATCACTAGTTATGTTCCAAAGAGATTTAATATTATTAACTATAGATGGGGTTATAAAGCAAGTTTCCATACAAAAAAAAGATCTCAAACGTCAGTAACGCCATCTTAAATAATTACAATGCGAGGGCGCTTATTATGATTTACACCCAAGAATGTTCCATGAATGTTCAAAATCAAGTAAGTAAATTTTGGAATTTTGGAATGACCTTGCGCGTGTATGGTTCAAATACGATTGAGTGACTTATGAGTTATGAACACGAGGTCACAACTTTTGGATCACAAGTTCTTCTTCTTCTATTAAAATTAATGGCTTCCACGCATATGCGATGATTTAGCCAATATCAAGGTAAATAGATCAATTATGTTTTCATAATGACCATGAGACCCAGATGTAGATGATCTCAAGGCTGGGATTATGGCGTTAATTCCTTCCAGTGCGATGCCCCACAGGTGATTTTCACTCGGCGAATCGACCGAACAAAGCCAGCCAACGCACCAAGCAAAACTCATCAAAGATAACCGGTTAAAAAGTTTCCACATTCTACTGTCCGTCTTCACTGAAGTTTGATGCATTAAACCACACCACTTAAAGACAACAAACACAGCTCTAGAGAATAATATGATTTAATTTTGACTAGCGACGCCCACCCTGTCAGACTTCTCGTCCAAATCCTGGATCACAAGTATCGTGATGTTGTCCCGTCTATGTTCTGTTGAATGTCTTTGTTATGGTCAATAGGTACTTTTTATCTTGAAAGAAGAATTTTACAAGATCGGAATCCTGAGCAAAAGCTAGTTAGTGATAAATTGTAGAAAAGGCTTCGCTTTATTGAGCCGGTTTTTATCTATTATTGAATTACGATTTTTTATATGCTGCGCTCAGCCAGATTTGTAGATGTCCATAGTAAAATAAGTAGTCCGGTTTTAAGAATTTTATTAAAGTTTTCAAATAATCACTTAATAAAATCCATAAAACCGTTGAATGGCGATCCATCAGGAGTACGAGGTGCTACTCAGGAATTATTAATTACATAACAGGAACGTCATGATTTTAGTTTTTCACATAATGGGTAATTTTGAAACTAAAAACAGTCTGCTACGATTTCAAAATCGTTAATTGATATTTTATTTATAAATTATCTATAGGTACAAATGGTGCCATAATCAATTCATTTATAAACATTTTAACTGTGACGTATATAAAATGCTTCTCACGGATTTATCATTACTGTTCCCTACTTTAGTGCTCTTGTACATTTTTCTTAGCCTACGTTATGTTTAACGAGGCGGTTTACTGGGTCGTTAATAAACAAGTAACTCTTAAAGAACTCTACTAAGTACTAACGTGTACTTTTACAAGCGTAAAATTCATTAATTAATTTAATAACTTGCTCGTTTTAAAAATAATTTTAATTAGTCTTTGTGTGAACCTCGCTTTTATGAGGTGTGTTTAAATTTAAATGTACCTGTAATTTGGTTGTAGCCCGTGTAGCCTGTAGGTGAATATAGACAGTAGTCTATTATATATAATGATATTTTTAATATGATAAAAACTCGTATTAGTAATGACTAATGAGAGATTCAATCTCGGTTACATTAATCCAAAAATGATGAAATAATACAAACATAATATTTTATTTGTACCTACGAACAATCTACTTCTCAGTGAAAAATAGAATCATGACATTGATAAATGAAGAAAATCCATTTCTCAAAGTGCGTGGTACGTTCAATACGACATTTTCATAAATTTCACCAGATTACCAGAAGCATTTCTTAGTAAATTACTTATGTAATAGGCGCTATACATATAAGAAGAGGCATATACGTGGCATTTTGTTTCAATTAGCTTACATTTTATAAGTCATGTTGGGAACAATAAAAGTGATTAATTGTACAGAGTAAAAAACATTCTTGTTTCTTTATCAACTGTTGTATGAACTACAATATAAAAGATTAAAGATTCATCACAATATAAATGTAGTTTAACTTAGTCCTGACGGTAAATGGCCATGGCCGCAAGTCGCAACTGGCCGCAAGTTCGCAGCTGGCCGCAAGCAAGTAGTGCTGCGTCGCACCGCGTGCATTGTGCACCGTATACATACGTGTAGCTCAGACTTTCATGCAAGCACTGCAACTGTACAGTAAGTGTAAGCGTCGCGGGCATATTAATAGAATTGTTTATCCTCACCGGGGTGAGGTAACTTAAGCTGGGTCTCCTGCATTAAAACATTACACAAAACACCTAAATAAAGGCGGAATTCAGTGATATTTTACCAATAAATCACACTTTTTATGTACTATATCTAAAAACGGGGTTTTTCGTTCAACACAACAGTGAAAATGAAACGTCAGAATATGCATGAAAATATTATTTTACGATTTGCCTTTTGTTTCATTTGAAATTGTGAATGGTTACTCGTCGACTGGTTGTCCGATATTTGCTATACCCCAAGCCAAATAGGTTGCCGAATATCCAGTAATAAATCGTTAGTTTGAACATTTTGCTTCGGCTCGCATGTGAGGTCGTATAAGTGGGACCAGAGGCGCCGTGGGAGGAGGTTAGGTGCGGGGTGTGGAGCGCGGGGTGGATCCCCATATATCGTAAGCTTTCTGTTATGGACCATTACCGGCGCATTACTGCGCTTATATGAAAATTACCTGCGATACAATTTCAACAAAAGGAATATGAAAACACCTTTTAATATGTTGTCTTTGGTTATTTTTATTTGTTTTAGGCTGTGGTTAATTAATTTAACTCGCAACTGTCGTCACAATAATTCATTTCATGTACCTACAGGAAATAATATTATTGTTTTTTCTATTAAGAAGTTTTTAGACAGTTCTTGGTTCTCATAATCGACGATAATGTTCGTTTCATCAGCATCATCATCATCAGCCACATGACGTCCACTGCTAGACATATTCATGTTCGTTTAATTTAAAAAAAAAATCGCGCTCCTTATATTTAAGAATAGTTTATCACTTTTGCATCATATTATTTGAAAATAAAAGAGACAGACTATTCGCGTAATATTTTTATAAGTAAGGCTCTATAATTTTGACTACCAGCACTGCTTGCGGAAACTACATTGAAAAATAAATGTGTGGAGAAAATGAAGTTTACCGTTGATTTCAAGATACGAGAACACCTGTAAAAAAGTCTTACTAGGAGTACCATAAAATTGTTGTAATAGTATTCAAGTGGTCTACGTAGGAATCGACAAATATTCTATACATACATTCATTTTACTTTTTGGTAAATTCTGTGAAGTTTTATTCATCATTTCGCTGTGGCCGAAGTGGAAAACAAGGCAATCACAAGTTTGTGACAGAATCGAGAAAAGTTTCTGCAGACTCTGAGTAAATTGACTACATTGTGTTACAGGCGCAAAGAATTGCAAATTTTAAAATGGAAGTAGAGAATTTGAGTGTGAGTACATTACTGCCACTGAGTGGATAGTAAAAACTATTAGATGTGCGGCCACTATCACCTCATTTACAATTAATTTGGGATGCATGAGAATTATACAAAATTAGCGTAGGTATTCATATGGAGTGGGAAATGAGGACAGTAACAACTGTTACCATTTTGGCACTACTGCAAATCTTTTCTTTCTACCTGCCCATATCCTACCTTAATGTGGGGTCGGCGCAACACACTTTTTCAAGCATGTTGCAGAATGGATTTGGCTAAGCTTTTACGACCGGCTGCCTGCCTGACGTCAACCCCCTCTGAGGGCACTACTGCTAAAATAAACAACAAAATTAATTCATTCACTTACACAATAATTATATTACTTAAATGCGATACCTTTTCTATCTACCTCTACTTTACAGTATTAGCAAATAGAAAAGCAATTTAATCACACATACAGAATATCTATTTGTCATCCATCACCTGAGGCCTGGATTAAGATTTTACAAATTCTCAGTTAACATGTAAATTCAGGTTCCCCTCAAGCTCGGGAGATGGCTTTACTCTTGTGACGGCAATAAAACGGAAATAAGCCTATAGAAATGGGTTTTACAATGACTATTATATAAAATACGTGAGTAATTTCTAAATCCTCTAGTGAATTTAGATATTATTGATCGAAGGGAAAAAAAATTCCATTAAATATAGAGCATAATTTATTACTTAAGAGTTACGAGTAGTTATATTTACTAATAGAAAATGAGTGTAATATAGAAAAATTAAATGAAACGATGTAGGCAAGGATTTTCTCTATTTTACGGGTTTTATAATTTAAATTGAAGCAAAATTCTTCAGCATTCAAAACTTAGCAATGACAATATTTGTCAGTGAATGTTATTTTCTAATATTTTGATTTTGATTTAAGTTAACAATTATACTAACTGTCCAAATATACAACGTCCAACAAGTTACAACACATACAATACGTACTTAATATTACATAAACAATACCTATTTGATAAGGTATTCACGGAACAATTTGGATACAATGGGGTTATAACATCGGCGATATAATGTTTATTGGAACGCATAGCGCGCATTGTACAAGGACAGTTCAGTCGACAGAAACTTGGCGGCTGATCTTGCGCTATCGACATTCAAGTTATTTTCACCGAAAGTTTCTGTTCCTCTTGTAGCGTCAGCGATGAGTAATTTTAACACGTTTGTAATATTTACATACATGTCCCAAATTGCATTCTAGTACCTACTTATCACCCACCTTACTTACCTATGATACTTTCCGTTGAACAAAGTCGTATTGTGTAAAATAATGCTTATTAAAAAAAGCTTTGGAAAGTTATGATATTATAAGTGTAAATAATAAAGCTTGTAAAATAACAACGCCGCTTGGAACACTTGGTAATTTTTCACTCAGTTGTCAAATGCTCGTAAAAGATATTGGAAACAATTTGAGTGATATCTCGCCTCCGCGGACGTGTTCGATAGACGACGCCTTTGCAAAAAATATGAGCACTTCTTATTTGAATCTTATAGGTGCCCTTCGTTGGGATGATATTGTCACTGGAACCTTCAATTTTATTTTCGCGCCTACCGGGAAACTCATTTTATAGATCGATGGAGTTTTTATGCTTGTTAACTTAAGCAAATAATCGACAGTCCGCTTCAATGCAGTTTAGATTAAGCGATTTGATCTTTGAATTGAATATGCTTGTTCGTGCAAAAAACATTACAGTGCTAAACGTTCGATCGAAATAAGATAATTTCGCAGTGATTATATTTGCATAAAATAGTTTAAAAAATGGTTTATATTGCCTAAAATACTTACTTAGGCTTCAAATCTAAGGATTTCACGTAAGTTGATTGTGGTTAGAAATTAGTATATGACGGGTTCGGTATGCATATGAATAGGCCAACAATCTCGATATACTATAGGTGCACAAGTTACAAAACGGCTTTGGAGATAAAGGCGTCATGTCATTTGAACTTATTTATTCTAAGCTAACCACGATGGTTTTATTCGCAGTGACTGGTGGCTGATTTTGTGTTGAAATATGCAACTTGCGGTGAGTTTATAAGTATGGCCATTACGTCCTGTGGGCCCCTGAGCACTGAGCTACTAGTCGCGTCTGTAAAATAACATCACAATTTAGCATGGTTATAGGAGCGAGTTATACCAACAAGTTCTAAGTCACAGTTATTCACGCTGGTCGATCAAAGCCTTTTAGCTCGCAATTAAAATAACGAAGACGTTAGTCCTTTATTTTATACGAGCAATAGACAGTAAGTCGCTCACAATATGGTTTCTGACTTGGCTTAACGATCGCTACCATTTAACAACGGTCGGGACTGACTGCTGAAGTGGTCTCTAAGGTAGACAGAGACAGGGTTTTAAGTGCTTACACTAAATCTACTTGCATATTGTAGAGATTTAGTCTGAGATTAATGATTATTGCAGGCGTAACATTGTGTCAACGCCCTTGCCGTCGCGTAGGTTCAAAGGGTTTAGCTCAAGCCCTGGGGAGCCACCTATCCTTAAGACTGTTATCACACGGCACAGCGCACAGGGCCTTTGTGCGTGTCAGAGGTGTTAGTGTACTAGTTTGTACCAAATCCTCCTTAATTTTGTAGACGGCAACCGTCAAATGACTTGATATATTGCTTGATTACAAAACAAACCTAAGCGCCATATTAGAAAAGCAAGATGCTTTTCTACTATTACATAATATATTGCTTCGTCTGGTTACAATAATACCAAATTAGCAATATGAACTGCGCATCGAATATTATATTACGTTTATGCGCAAACGTCGAATGCTTAAAAATAGAAGTAATATAAATTATCCTACTTGCAGAATTTGAATTTGACTAAATCTTCGGACAGAAGTGATAACATGGCGGCTAGAATTTGGCGAAAAAACGCAACACGCTGGCTGATGTAGACAACCTCTGAGGCGTAGTGGACAAATAGTCGGCAAACGAGAGGTCGCAGGTTTGATTACAGCACCGAGAACAATTGTGTGATCCACAGATATTTCTTTCGGATCTGGATGCTCGAAACTCGTCTGTAATCCTTCGTTGATACCCGAAATACAGGTTATACCTAGTGTACGGTCAGGACTATGTGTGTGACCGTTTGGGGTATTTATAATTTGTTTAATTAAAAATACTAAAGCAAAATAAATTATGGGGCAGATGCTCTGGTTTGAAGGTCAAAGTATCTGCAAAGTAAGACTCGAGATACGTTATATTATGGGCCTTGCTTATAAAAACAGTTTAAGCAAATGGTAAAGAATAGTCTGTCCCTTTTATTTTCAAACAATGTGACACAAGGAAAAAAGTGACAGGCTATTCTTAGCCATTTGCTCAGCTAAACTGTGTTTATAAGTAAGGCTCTTTATTCGATTGCTAGGTTAACTCTACAAAACCATTTTAGTTTTTACACATGTCCTGTTTTTAATTTTTCAATTTGATGACGATTTGAACGCTATTAATATATTATTCTTTAATTGTATCTAGAACGACTATAGCATTTAATTTTATTCATAATATCTGTTAGGAGAAAGTTTATTAAAAAGTAACAAAGCCGTAACCATTTATCAATGGTAATAGAATTTCCAAAGCTGCTATAATTCGCGTAACCCAATATTTGCACATTGTTAGGCCCTGACCTAATTTCTAAAATTATTAAATAGGTAGCGATGTCGAATATCGTTGCAGTAGAGACAGTGAGCAGCAGAAGGCGACGCGGCGCGCCGCGGCGAGTGGTAATTAATTGTATCTGGGCATCAGTGACGTGCACAGGCATTCAAGTCAGGGTAGACAAAAAAGTTACATCCATTTTTTTTTATTTCCTGCATCGCCATCATAATCGCCATGATGATTTCAAATAAATGGCAAGGGCGGCAATTTTAAACATATGAGGTTTTTGGTTATAAACGTTTTTTGCATTGCATGGCATATTATCACGATAGACAAAGTCTCTCTGTCTATATAAACTGCACACCACTGCAGAGCATCCTGTACGGCCTGGGCGGTTCGGCCGCGACCGGAGCGCCCCGAACCAACACAATTCGCTCCGCGCATTGTGCGAATGACAGCACTCGTTAGTTATCCCTTGTATTATGAGTCCGACAACTATCTGTTAACATTCCTTGATATTGTGAAGTAAGCCAGGCTGTCTGACTCAATCGCCTCCCTCGTCTAATGGCAATGAATGTAAACTGTGAACCAGGATGCCCTGGGTACGATTCTCATCCAGGCAGCCGGTCGTAAAAACTAAGAAGTACCCTTTCCGTAATAAGCTTGAAAAAATGGGTTGCGCCGACCCCACATTGTCGTGGGATAAGGGCAAGTGAAACGAAAATATATTGTAATGTAGGGCTTTTTCATTTATGTGATAAATGTCATAATATTTCAATAAAATAATTACATGAAAAGTTCTTGGGATATATTGAGTATTGACACTTGATAATAGAGCACTTTCAGGTAAAGTATGAAAATGACGATTGACGATATGCTAATGTTTCCTTTTGGCAAATATAAAGAGCTCTCCGTGAAATGTCAGCATTTGTAGCCGAAGGAATGTTGATGTAACTAATGATAGAAGCGTAGAATATCAATCACGTTGCGAAAAATAAATGAATACTAGTGTTAAAAAAAACTTTCTACCGTAGTAGTTGAGTGGTACGGCCACGCTGTAGACGGTCACGTCTACAGCACGAATGGGGCGTCTCAATCCGTTTGATACTAGGTACTGTCTCACAGAACACAGGCGTAAAGTGGCAGCTTGCTGTTACGTTTCGATCGATGATTGAGATTTCTGGTGGCCCAATTACCCACCTCCCTTTCCCAATCCATATATCCCCCTCCTTTTAGGTTGGCAACGCATCCATGATTCTTGTGGTGTCTTGGCTATCTGTGGGCGGTAGAGATTAATTACCATCAGGTGACTCATATGCTCGTTTGCATGGCTCTGATATGAAAAAGTACGTACCGTTTGTGTACCAACTGTGTGTGATAGCACTTTGTGTGATAATATCGTTAGTTTACCACAGCTCGGTTTCAAAGCTGAAAGGTATAATAAAACTAAACATAAACTAACTACGAGCTGGGTGTTCCCGAACACGTTACAGCTTAACGTCGCTATCAGGTGTAAGTGTTATTTGAATCTTCTGACATTCCCAGTTGCTGCATAGTGCAATCAAAGTGTCTAGTTCCTGACGATTTGGCACTACTCTGCTACAGTGTTTGTTACCAGATATCTAATGCGTTGTATATTGGGATCGGCACTATTAATTTTTTTAAGACTAACCCCCTTATTCATAATGAAATCTTGGTCTTATCGAAAACATAACCCTACTTTTGCCTACTTTAGCAAAAAGAGAACTAATATATGTTTATCGAATACAATTTTGCTGGTTACAGAAAAAATATTATTTTTATCTCTGGCAAGCTTCGATACAAATAGGAAGTCTTGGCTGGAAACAATTAATAAAAAATATATATCAATCTTAGATGGGGTCCTAGACTATAACAAAATTAATATTATTAAGAAAGAACATCAAACTTGAAACAGCTGATCGGAATCGGCCATGTTTTCATTATCGAACGTTGGAATGTTTTAACGCTATTTAGCGATTATGAATACAATTTTTATGAAGCGTACTATTGCGGTCTTATTACGCTCTTCTAAGTTATTATGAATAATGGGGTAAGTATGTACTAAATACTACTACTATGTGCCAGCCTCGGTAGTGTAGTTGCAACTTGTATATCGGTACGACTACCGTCCTGAGAGGTTGGGTTCGATCCCTGGGTAGGTCAAAATGATATTGGGTTTTTCAATTCAGCGTCAGCCCGAAGTCTAAAATTTGTGCCCTATATGGCGATAGACTCGCCTCCTATAACATATGGAACTAAAACTAAAACTCGGCGATATGGTTGACGTCTAGTCCATTAGTGTGCTTCTGCCTACCCTTTTGGGGATACAGGCGTGAGCTTATGGACTGTAGACCGAGGAGTCCTGGGTTCGATTCCCACCCAGGTCGGGCAAAGCGAATTTTCTCATATAGTTTGCCCAGGACTGGATCCCTCAGAGGGGGTTGACGTTAGGTAGGCAGCAGGTCGTAAAAACTAAGCCAAAGCCAAATTGCTTTCTTTCTTTCTTTCTATAATCCTTTCTGCAGCATGCTTCAAAAAGAGTGTTGCGCCGACCCCACATTAAGGTGGGATAAGGGCAGGTAGAAAGAAGTGGCAATTGAATGCAATTTCTTTTACCGGTGTACGTGTAGGAAAATTATGTCATCAGGAATTGAAACTAATATGTACCTACACGTTATTTTAATTGCATGTCATCGGGCATCAATCATTTCGCGTGCACGTTCTCATTATGTCATATTATCATAACACAGATTGTTTTTTGTAATTTTATGACTAATTAATGAATCATTCAGATACAATCAATCAATCATGTAATATTTATATAAGTTGAAAGGATGTTTTGTTTGCAATAAATTTGTTTTTATAGTAGAGACTGGCAAGCTAGCAGATAAGTCACCTGATGGTAAGTGATCTCCAGTGCTCATAGACACACAAGCATAAAAATAATCATGGGTGCGTTGCCAACCTATGTAAAAGGAAGGAAATAGGGATTATGGGGGGAATTGGGCCGCCGGAAATCCCACTCACCGAACGAAACGCGACGGCCAGCTTACACTTTACGTCGTTTTCTGTGAGACAGTGGTATTAAACCGGTCGAGCCGGCCCATTCGTGCTGTAGACGTAACTGTCTACAGTGTGGCTCTACCTCATAAATATTATTATTAATCACGTACAGTCAGTATGATGCATTTTTTACATTTATGAATATGCTGCCTCGGTTGCGTGGTTGTATTTTGGTACGACTACCGTGAGATCTCGGGGTCGATCCCCGGGTCGGGAAGAGATATTGGGTTTTTAATTCAGTGTCAGCACGGAGTCTGGAATTAGTGCTCGATATAGCGAAAGGTTCGTCCTTTATCACACTTGGAACGGAAATAAGCTCGACGAAATGTGATTGTTCTAGTTCGCTAATGGGCCTGTGCGGTGTGCCTACCCCGTCGAGGATACAGGCGTTAGCTTATGTATGTATGTATTTATGACCAAAGTTAAAATAGTAACCTATTATAACAGAACCAATTAGAAAGGTAGGTAATACCTAGTATTACAAGAAGGACAAATAGCTTAAATTAAGTACATTAAAGTAACTAAAACCTCACGGAAACATTATCATAATGAAAAATCTACATGAAGTACAAATAGGAAAACAAACTAGGTACGCGACAAACATTAATTTGTGATAATTATACAAAATGTAACTCATCTGTACACACATAATGTAGGCAACAGTCGACGCCCGGCAGTGTGCCTGGGATTTCAAAGTGTACAAGCAATTACAACGATTTTACCCGCCGTCCCGTCCCCCGAAGGTTGCTCTGGGATGTATGTAAGTAAATAATTAACGAGTACCTCTTGAATTGGGCCACGGCGCCCTTGCTGTCGAGTGTGGAGTCCGGCCTGTCTGCTCGGCGCTCATACACACGTTTTCATTTTGTGTGAATAGTGACAAATACGGACATTCAGGTTATTAACACAGATTACATAAGTGCGCCTAACTTGCTGCTTCATAGAAGCGACGAAAGGGAAAATGACAATTTCCTCATTAATTATACCATACAATATTACGTCGTGACTCGTGACTAGTACATAACTAAATTTTATAGTCTGCGAAGGCGGGTTTCTTTGTTCTATATTTATTTTGGTAGTAATTTCCCTTATTACCTCTGAGCGCTTACAAAGGAAATTGGTTTAAACCGCCTCGAGGACTTTGAACCTTCCAGGAATATTATCGCTTCGAGAATGTCTACTCAGCGTTTAACTATAAATACTATCAGTTGAATTGTTCCTATACGAGAGGTATTTTCTTTATAAAAATATTTAATGACTTCAAATACGAAAGTAATTGTAGTCTCATGAAATATTATAATTTTATCTATTTGAAAATAGCAATCATTTAATCAGAAAACCCAATTGACTTTTCTTATCGGATGATACACTTTATAATCCGGCTGGGTCCTGGAGATTATTCGCTTTCGGGTAAATTACAGTCAATGTAATTTCTCTTGGAAATTGAAGAGAAATACAGATCTTCGACACAATGGAGTGGATCTTGAGTAATGTGTAATCAGCGTAGTAAAATCTAAAGCGGGTCTGTTCAAACAACGTCATCCTTTTGTTCTCGTAATAAACTGTCAAGACACAAAAGAAATTCACCGACATCGGATGTCGGCCTGCTGAAATTTAGAGCTTTTGTCACACGCTAGCGGGAACGATCCGACGCGACGATGGTTTATGAAATGGGCGCCCATCGCATACGTACGACGAACAACGAGTAAGTGTCTACTGTTACCCACTCACACAGCACAGATACCTGTACACCTACATGTACACACAAAACCACTTTATTATTTATACATTTTAATTGCGTTGTTAAATAATACCTACTAGCGGTGTCACTTTTTTATAGCAGGGACTGGCAAACGAGCTGATGGGTCACCTGATGGTAAATAATCTCCACCGCACGTTCGCACTATTACGGAGGCAGCGGTAGTGGTAAAATATTTTTCCCGCGATAACAAAAAAAAGGTACCTTATTTAGTGCCAACTTATTACAACAAAAGTATTAATACCAAAATACCAATGTGATTTTTCCAATATGTTCTTCATTTTATTTTAATAAAAGATTTATCGCCTTCCAGCAGGTGGCGAAGAGGGTTGCATTTTCCAAGAAAATATAGAGCGAACTGGGTTTATTCAATGAGACTTGGGTTTTATCGTGGTAGATGGAAAATGTTCTCAAAGTGGGATTACGCGTATTTACTAGTTAAGCCATTTGTATATTATTGCAGGATAAGTGTCATTTGATGAAATTTAGGTAAGAAGTTATTTCTTCCTAGGGATTTCAATTACATTCCACAACCAACTCTTTGCAATTGATACATTTCCATTTTTATTTTTCAACCATTGATTTAAGCATGTAGGTACTGGTA
The DNA here is from genome assembly GCA_036417725.1 of Clanis bilineata. Lineage (NCBI taxonomy): Eukaryota > Metazoa > Arthropoda > Insecta > Lepidoptera > Sphingidae > Clanis > Clanis bilineata. The sequence goes on from CM071158.1 coordinate 10,281,887, forward strand.
AATTTATGTGTACTCGTTAGCCAATTTAATCAGAGGGTCGTGGTTAACTTGACGTCTCAGCTTCATATTAGCAAACGACCAGCATAATTAAAGTGCATGGGCGGTGGGAAAGTGCAGGCCGTATGTGTGACAAACACTGCGTAGATATTTTGTATCATCAGCGGCCTGTGCAAGAAAATTTCTGACAACCGTAAATGTATTCGAACCCGATGCGCGTCTATGTTTGTATGAAATATTAACCAAACGTCATCAGTGCGCAGCGAACTCGGATGCATTTACATTAGTTTTTCGTGCTCGGGCTACTGCTCAATTAGGTATACATATCTATTTGACCACCTTTGGACTTTAACAAAATATTTTTTTTGTTATAGATAATATTATGTATTTTAATTGACATACTAAACAATAACTAATTGATTTTGTCGTGGTTGTAAAGTGTTTGTCTCATTTAGCCTCCAAAACAAAAAAGGACTATATGTGATGCAAGAAACACTCAGTACTTAATTCTAGTTTCGTTTCTGTGTTTAGTATAGAATACACAAATAATATTTGAAATTTCTGTTGTGCTACAATAAAAGCACAGTCGGCTGGAGTAATTTAATTGCTATTACAAGTTTTAAATTGATCAGAGTGCGACGAGGGCCCTCAGGAGTGTTAGATAAAGCTTCCCGTGATTTTTGGCTGAAATAACTTTAGGTATGTAAAGTTTGGTTCTGATCAGGTGTTCCCAGCGGGGCCCGCAGTGACTAATGAGCGGTCAGAGCGCCGACTGCTCGCCCCAGGGAACCATCTACTTAAATACTTTGCACTCCAACATGTTACTTATATACCGATAATATATAAAAACACATTATGTATGTAGTATATACTTACATAATGTATGATTACCATTATAAAAATAATAATCCTTGATGACTTAACACTTACTTTCGCCGTTCAATCATAAAATTTGTTTTTTGATTGATTTGATTGAAAACATTGTGATGTAGCGAATTTGAGCCTGATACAACATTAATTTGTAATGTATCGATTTTTCGAAATGTAGAAACTGTCAACGTGTATGATATATGACGAATATTGCGCAATTTCGTATCAAAATACGTGCGAAAAATACCTGCAACAATGACACATTTTACAAGTGCGTCCGATTGACAGTCGCCTAGAGAGCGGCATGTTTATGGCGGCAACGCACGATTTATAACCACTTGGTCTGCGCTTGTAATAAACCAGATAACTCAATTTATGGCACTAAAACGGGGGCTATGTCGTCTTACATGATACTGTATTTATATCAAATAGAGTTATGGTGATTACCTTAGCGTGCGTATGCCATATGTGTGAGAATCATTGTTGTATAAATATACAATTATTATTATGTTACAATTAGGTATAATAGGTACCGATAAATTTTTATCGAATAACAACAATTAATGCGCGATATCTCTTAACAAAACCAATTGTTTTTTATTTTGATAAGAACCACAGAGCATTATTCTATTTGCTGCTTAAAGGCATAAGATTTCAAGTAAGAGTTAATTGAGTTAAGGATCTGGGAAAAAACAAGGCTTTCAGTTACATCACTAAACGTACCTATTAATGTTAATGAAAATACATACATACATAAATTATTATCTGTTATATATAGAGGTAAATACCTCCATTTTGGATCCGGTATTTTGAAACAAGAACGATCCCTAATTACTTAAATCGATGCAAAGACTTCTATGTATCTATTAGACTGGCTGTTCGGTACATAGAATGTGCGCACTAAGTCTCTGTTAATCGACCTCAACCCACTATAGAAATCTGCTCTTTTCCTTAGCCGTGAAACGCCAAACACTCGCCGTCATGTGCCACAATTTTACTTCGAACCAGCTTGTCTAGTAAATATGTACATAGAAGTCTTTGAATCAATGGGGTATAGGGCGCACAACAGACGCGCAACATAGACGATTCCGTGCAACATTTTATTACATAAGTATCTAATAAATACTTAATCATCATTATCAGCCACAGGACGTCCACTGCTGAAAATAGGCTTCCCCAAAGATATCCAGATCGACGTGTTGAAAGCTGCCTGTATCCAGCGACTGAAATAAAATGTTTGATAAAGAATACACATAGACCAGGGGGGTTACCATCACCTCTTATAGCAATATTATTATAATCTTACTTGTATCGAATCCCGTACAAAAAAACGAAGTAAAATTATAACAATACTACTATAAGATGTGATGGTAACCCCCCTGATACGTTGACCGGTGTAATTTTGTTGTAATCATTTTTTAGGAAATATAATATAAACAATTATTTATGAACGCAATTTAGTAAACAATTTTATTTTCTTTCCTAGCTATTTCAATTGCCGTGAAGTAAGAATAGCCGGACGTCCGCAAAAAAGAAAAGAAACCTCTGCAGTCCTCACTCAAGGGATGTAAAAATATTACTGTAAACTGTGAAAGCTCTGAAAACGTGAAATTTAATTTACTTAGTATTTTTAGTTTTAACCTACCACTGCACTAACCGCGACACGTGGTGATTATTGTTTTGAGGAGTGTACATTGTATAATTATTATTAAAGACTATTACTTCACTATGGGGTCGGCGCCTTTTTAAGAATGTTGCAAAAGTGATTTGGCTTAATTTTTTACGACCTTTAATCCCCCGCCCGACCTGGTATTCTACTACCAGACCAAGGAGTCATGAGAACCATTAATTAATAATCAACTTAGTATTTTTTATAAAATACATTTTCTATTTGATGTTGGCTCGTGTTTTGTTTATGAATCTCTGCCCATTATGGACGTAATTAAGAAAGAGGTTATTAGATTGTGTTGAATTATGAAACACCTGCCATACTTTATATTCCCAGAGTGCCTTTAAAATGTATTTGTCTATTAGTCTAAAATAGACCTTATCATTTATGAACGGATTCGGATTATATAATACAATATTTATTACTACGTGTTCATAATATTCCGAACATTACGAATATTACGAACACCCTTTGCGTATTAAAATGATTGAGGTTTTCACTAAATGGTTGTCAAAATGTTAATATAGTTTTGAATTATTTATCACCTAGATTGGCTGATGGGTGGATTAAGAATTGAGTGATACACGTGAATTATTTTGATAAGCTAACTACTTACGCAATTTCAAAAGTCCAAAATACAAAGTACAACATTCTCTGACACCTGATAATTATGATTAATATAATAATAGCTCATTATATTAATCATAATAGCTTATTATATTAATCATCGTAAGTAGTTACTGTAGCTCACGGCGATCGATGTAGCGACTCCATGTACCAAAGCACATTAAAGAAAGAAAGAAATAAACTTTATTCAGCCAATGTCTCAGGCAACAATAAGTGGGAGAACACAAAAAAAAGACAAAATATGTAACACTAAGAGGTAACTTTGTTAGTTATACGTGGTAAATATTATTCGTAAAGTAAAAAAAAGAGCACACAAAACTTCATGAACGTGCTCATATCCTAAACCATCCGTGCCCGAGACATGACTAAAAAGGCCACAGGCTCAGTATTCGCCAAGTAGAAGTAGGTACCTGACACTGGTATTCTGCCAGGGCCAACGACACTGGTATTCTGCCAGGACCAATCATACATTATTATCCATCTCCACAGTAGTTTAATACCAACCCCCGCGCCGCAGCGGTTGTCCTTAGGAACGCTTCTATGGTGTGATGTCATAATTATTAGTATAATATATAAGTTCACGCCTGTATCTCCGAAGGAATAGGCAGAGGTGCACTAGTAAACTAGAACACTCACATTTCGCTGAACTTAGTTCTGTCCCATATGTGATAGGGGCGAGTTTATCGCCATATCGGGCACAAATTCCGGACTCTGGGCTGATACTGAAAAATCAAATATCACTTTGACCGGTGGATCGAACCCGAAACTAAAATTATCTAATAAGTCTTTACTCGTTTGCTTCGGCCCCACTTATGTCTCAGTTTGTTTGGAAATTCCGGGACACTGTGTTTTTTTTATCCAGGCACGGCAATGACTACACTGCACCTGTTGGTAAGTCTAGTGCAATCCAAAAAAACTAGCGACTACAAACAAACAATGGGTTTACACCGTCACCGGATCATGCCGGCCTATTTATGCTTTTTCACACTCCGAATCCGAAGAGGGAAGAAGCAAATCGAGGGGCTTAATATACATATATTATATGATAAGAAGGAACTATCTTGAATCTTGATACGTAGTCATTGGTGCGTCTGTTCCGCGTGTGTAGCCCAAGATCCCACCTAAAGTCGACCTTCCCTCATCTAGTTCCGAATAAAATTAATATTTTCTACAATACATTGTTTAGGTGAACAAAACGTGCTATGATTACCGCCTCATATCACGCTCAGTTTTGTTTAATTTAAGATTACTTATAATTGTTTTTTTTTAGTTACCCTAATAGCGTTTCTAAAGAATTTTGATTAAAGCTGAAGGTTTATACATTTAAAGAAGACTAGTTATCAGCCATATTCCAGGGACACCCCCTGTGTCTGCATCACTGCACCAGGGATGTGGTAGTTATTCGTCATAATAAAGGTTTATTTATTTAATAGAGTGTATACATATGATATTATGTACAAGCGGACTTAATGCCTGTAAGGTATATTGTAAATAATATATCGATGCTGTCAGGCATTAAGTACAACGGTTGACGGCCCAGTCAACCTTTGGGTGGTGTAGAAAATTAACAAGGTAGGTTTAATCAAAGAATAAAAAATATTTATTATTATTTCAGATGGATTTAATGTTAGTTACTTTATCTAAGCTTGATTTTATATATTTATTTTTGAAGTCAAAAATAGCAGGTACTGGCATTACAGTGAAACGAGGCACGGTACGGTCCATTATTCTATCGCGCAGACTCCGGAAGTTATTACGAGTAATGTAGTGGTGAGACGCGACGCTTTTTGTTCACAGGACAAAAGAATTCGCGACTAGATAGTTCCTCGTAGACAAAACGTAGCGGTTTCCGTTATATAGGTACTAAGAATAAATCTCTAGTTTTGACGTTTTAGTATAAACTCGTTTTTACTCACGACCCCGCCCAAGATATTTTTTTTTGTCGCTCCCTTTATACAGATGTGTCATAAAGTTGTTATCAATAATAACTACACTTAAAGAGATGATATCTAGCAATCTAGCGGTAAAGTTTAAAATTTCGTAAGGCTCATTGTTTTTGATTAATGGAAACTTGAATATATGACGATTTTTTTTTCTGGCGCATGGGGTCAGCTGCAGTACAATTGAAAACCACCTATCGGGTGATTAATTATTATTAACATATACAAAGCCGTTCCTATGCTGCTATGCTAATTGCGACGATTTACTTGGTCACATTCCGATTTTAGAATCCCCATGCATTATTTATAAAAAATATTAAGTTCAATTTTTATTTTTTAACTTTACCATTACGCTCATTATCATTATCATTCTCCCTGTATGTGGAATTGTTAATGGTATCAACTTTTTGCAACATCCGATAAAGGCAAGTCGGCTTTAACAAATTCGTGTGATTGCGGAAAATATTTTGTAATGCACTTCTTAACTATTAGTCCTCTCAGATTTTTTAAATCAAAAGCTAGTCTATGTTCTTCCCTAGACTTTAGACTTTTATCTTATCAAATACCAAAATCGATTATTTGGTTTAACTATTTATGTACTTTCAACTATTTATATGATGAATCGCGGTTAAATCACGAGTCACTTATTAATAACAAGTCGAGATAAATCCCTCAAGGTGGATTACTCATACATATTTTATCTAAACCAACGAACGCACAAAGCTCTCATGAGTCTAGAATTTGAGAGAGGTCAACGCGTAGCCACCGGCGAGGATCGCCTATGTAAAAACTAAACTAATATGCTTTGAAAACATACATAACCTCAATTGCGCGAAAAACAAAACCATATAGCAAAACATGTTTAATATACAAACGGAGGTCCGGAATTGGGTATGAAAATATTTACATGTATGTGCAGCGACTTCTGGCCTATGTTTTTTAAAGTATGCATTGAAAGTGAATGTAATCCAGATAGAATCTGACATAGTACGTGTGCGGGCCGAGGTTGTATTTTGAATAAATGAGGAGGCAGAGATCGCAAGGTGAGCGTCGGCCGGCGAGTGGCGAGTGTCGGCTGTTCGACCGTCCGCGTCCGCTGGCCTGACATCGGTCCGTCGCGGCCAATATCGCATTTATATGAGTTCGTTATGCGCCCCTTCCAAATTCGGTATCCTGTTATCGAACTCCGCACACCGGTGGTATCACCATATACGTAATTTGGATTTTGAGGACCTTCTGACCTTTGAGATCCTTTGGCGGTAATATTTTGCTATAAGATGCTATTATAGTCTTTGACTCTAATACAATATTCAGTAAGGAGATTACATTTTTTCGCGTATCAAGAAAATTGTGGCTGTGGTATTAAAGATGAAAAATGAACCTTTTTATAGCGAGTCAATCATTCGGAGTGATCCCTCATTAGACCCAAACATTACTTTGATTCTGCGACCTCTAACTTTTTAGGGAGCTCGGTTTTCTTTTATTATTTTCATTGTATGATTTACAATATAAATATGAATTACGATTTTAACTTTACCGGCTTTTTCGTTTTCCCGGAATCCCGGGAAAAGATCTATACGTTCCTGAGATAATTAAAAATCTTTATAATATAATATAAAACATACTGTAAAAAGATACTGAAACCGTCTATGACCCAGGTTTGAAGTAATTTTTTCTAAGATTCCGCGAAGTAATCTAGGAAATTATTTAGATAACGTTTTAGTCAGCAAAGTGCTATTTAAAAATGAACGAGGTTCTCAATTCGGGTTATACTATGCTTTATTTTATTTACAAAATCACGAATAATAAAAAGATATAGATATTATATAATAGACTATGCTTTTCAGTACCTATGTTCGTATAGCATAAGTTATACCGTTGTTAAGTAACACATGAAAACATATTTTATTAGGTATTTGTATTTTAGTACTGTATTACACTAGAAAATTGAAATACTTTTTCCAACGTAGATACTTAGGTACCTATATCTACTTACGTACAATATACTACTACATAGATAGCTACTAGATAGCTTTTAGCTATTATATGAAAAATGTTACTAAAAAAGTGCCTGGACTAGAGTGCAGCAGATGTGATAAAATAGTTCATGCCGACACGGAGTGTTCAAAGTTAACCAATAAGCAGCTGACTACCCTCAAAACCTCGCCCGGAATAGAGTGGAGTTGCGAAGAATGTCTAAAAAATATGTCTCGTAGATCGTCGTTTCTAATACCTGAAGATGAAGGCGACGATGAGGAATACGAAACCACATCCACCGGCAAGGCTCAACCTATCAATGCCAAAAAACTGGTCCAAGATATTGGACGTGAGGTCAAAAAAACCTTCCGTGAGGAAATCGGAAATCTTGAAAGTTCGCTTGAATTCCTAAGTGAGCAATTAACTACAATGGAGCAGTCTATAAAGTTGCAAGATAACAGAATCAAAGAACTTGAGAACAAAAACCAGGATCTATTAAATAAAAATAAAAATTTAGAACTTAGAGTAACTGTTTTAGAGCAAGATTTAAGAGACTTCGATCAAAAGAGCCTAGCTACATCCTTAGAAATAGCCGGGCTACCAGAGATCCCGTCAAATGATATGGCGAAAATCGTAGAAACAGTGGCTCGCAAATTAAATGTGGCCGAAAATAATGTACAATCATCGCAGCGCTTGCATGGGACTAAGGACAAACCCGGTCCAATTCTTGTAGAATTGAAGTCGAAGGCGTTTCAGCAGCAATGGATAGATGCAAGCAAGGAAAAGTACCTCACCGTGGGACTACTGGTGCCGGATATCCAAAAAGAAAAAGCTGACTCGCGTGTTTATATTAGAGAAGCCTTAACTAAGTATCAGAAAACCCTGTTATATAATGCCAAAGTTCAATTATTAAATAAAGCATGTCAATATGTATGGTGTAAAAATGGAAGAGTATTTGCTAGGAAAACAAATGGTAGCAAAATTCATCACATACGTACCATTAATGATATTCATCAAATAGAAAAACAATATTCAGTTCAATTTGAACAACAGACACGATTCACTCCAAAATAAATTAAAGAGTTCATACCATATCTGAATTTATAGCTGAGTTATAATTAATTTATCATGGATCCAAAAATTAAAGAAATTTATAATTGTAATTCTATTAACTGTTTCTTTAGGCAACTACCAACAAAATTTTGTATAACTATATCATGTCTTCACTTCAATATTAGATCTCTTATAAAAAACTTTACGAAATTAGAACAGGTCATTCAAAATAGTACTTTTCCGTTGGATATTATAGTTTTAACTGAAGTTGGTATCTCCGAAAATATCGTCGACTTATATAACATAAGCGGCTACAACTTGTACTCACAACTACGTACCAACAAAAAAGGTGGTGGTATTATTATTTATGTGAAAAATCATTTAAAATTTACACCATGCCAACATAAAACCAGAACGTTCGAAAACCTTACGGGAACTATTAAACTAGATTTAAACCGCGACGTAGTTGTGTGTGCTGTTTACAGGCCACCATCTACTAATAAAAAAATATTTGTAAACGAACTTGGTAATCACATTTCTAAGTTCGAATTAAAACAAAACTTCCTATTAATCGGTGATACTAACATAGACCTAAAAACATTTTCGTCATGCAAAGATTCTTATTTAGAAGCACTTTCCGAGCGCGGACTAATGTGTGGAATATCAGATTATACAAGAATTGAATCCAAACTTAACACAGTAACAAAATCATGTATAGATCACATTTTTACACGTTTCCACAAATCTCATCCGTACTCGGCTGTGCTCAATGCCGTACTAGCTGATCACCGAGGTTTAATATTTACTTGCGTCGATGATTCACATGAGAGACCCAAGTGTATACAGGCAGTTCTCAAAAAACAATTATATAATTATGACATTCTCTACAAAGAACTGAAAAATATGAAATGGTCAAAGACGAAACATATGGACCATCCAAGTGATATTTACCACTTCATTCAAAAATCCTTTGAAACCGCATGTAAAATTGCAACGTCATATAAGACTGGCATAACAAGTAAACCTTTAAAAAAATTTAAGGCACCTTGGGTTGATTCTAACGTGACCCGTCTTTGCGATAAGCGAGACACATTATTTTGTAAATGGAAAAATAACACAAAAGACACTAAATTAAAACTAGAGTACAATAAAATTAGAAACAAGACAAATAAAGTTTTAGAAAATAAACGCAACTCCTATTACATAAATAAAATTAACAATAATTATAACAACACAAAAAAAATATATCAAGTTATTAATCAAATGCTAGGCAGAATAACATTGTCAGTAGATGAGGCTATATTGAAAGCGTTTGACGCCCAAGGACTTACAATTAAAACCCTTGTAAATAATTTTGCTGAAAGTTTTGATAAGGCGGTGAAAGATATTATACCCAACTGTAGTGTAAAATTAATCAGCTCCAAAACCTCAACTACCCCTGTAGAAGCGAGCATTCGCTTCCAAAAAGCCTCAAAGAATAGTGTACATAACATTATAAAAAACCTTAATTCAAGCAAAGCTCCAGGATATGACAATATCAAGGTTTCCGATATTAAAATGATTGGTGAAAATGTTTCTACTTCTATTGCCGACTTGATCAACTGCAGTGTGAAAACAGGAATATATCCGGATGAACTGAAATTAGGTTGTGTCAGACCTATTTACAAAAAAGGAAAACGAAACGATCTGTCCAACTATCGTCCTATAACGTTACTATCTTCAATAGACAAAATTATAGAAAAATATATTTGTGAGCAAATACATGCCTTTTACAGAAAACATAATGTATTAAATGAATGTCAGTTTGGCTTCCAGTCAGGTAAGAGTACTTCTGATCTCTTGTCAAATTTCACAGATAAAGTAAATATGCACTTAGATGAAAAAAAACATGTATTTGCTCTTTTTATTGACTTTTCTCGTGCTTTCGATACCTTAGTACACAATCAACTCGTAAGTAAATTAGACGACTGTGGGATACGTGGCCCCCTTCTAACTTGGTGCGAAAATTACTTACATAATCGAACGTTTACCGTCAAAATCAACAACACCTATAGTACACCCACCAGAGTGACGGAGGGCACCGCACAAGGCTCGGTCTTAGGGCCATTATATTTTTTGTCCTACGTAAATGACATCAATAAATGTATTACAAACGGTAGTTGCTTCCAGTTCGCAGATGATACTTGTATTGTTATCGCCAACAGAAATCCTCAGCTTGCCTGTAAACAGTTACAATCGGACCTAGATGTTCTGACTAAATGGTGTCATGACGCTGGCTTAGTGATAAATGCTACCAAAACTAAACTACTAGTCATAAAATCACCATACATCAAACATTCACCTATCCACAACCTAATTGCCCATAACCATAGATGCCTGCATTCAACCGGCAATATGAATTGTAACTGTCCTCCCATAGATATCGTTGATAAACATACATATCTTGGTTTAATAATAGATCAAAAATTGAATTGGGGTCCTCATATAGATCGTGTATGTAATAAGTTGAGGCAATTCCTTGTGAATATTACAATCCTTAAGAATCGTATTCCGTATAAAGTTAAACTAATGCTTTACAACGCACTAGCAGAATCATATATTCAATATGGGCTCAGTAGTTACGGACGGACGTATAAAACGTATCTTGATAAAATTTATAAATTGCAATTGAAAATAATAAAAACAATAGTTTCTCCTAAAATTAGAAATGACTTTCACGACAATGATAACGGCCTCTTTAATCATTGCAAGGTCTTACCAGTTCATTTACAAGTTACTTATGTATTACTAAAAGAGCAGTACTTTAACAGATCATTTAACGCAATCGAACATCCTGTATGCACTCGGGCTATTTCTAGCAACCACCTATGTACACCTCGCGCAAATAATACTTACGGCGAACGGACAACTTGTTATCTCGTCCCGCGCCTTATTAATAATCTACCCTCTAAATTGAAATGTAGTGTGACACATAGGAATGTAAAATTTAAACTAAAACAATACTTCACGTCGTGTTTAATCAATGTATGAACAATATTAATATTACGTACCTTGGTTATTATTTAAGTTTACAATTTGGATGTACCTCATATTCTTATGACATATCTTGTCACTTGTGTTCGTTATTTTATTTTATACTGTATTTACTTTTTTGGTGTATCGTTGAACTAGTGGATTTATGTAAACTCTTGGTAGCACAGGACAAACCTTAGTGGTTTATAGATGCTACTATATAATAATTTGTTTGTACTTTATTGTTTAAACGATAAATAAAAAAATAAATAAAAATAAAATAGCTAATAACGTGACGAGACGCCCGCTACTCAAGAATATTTATATGAAATGTAAAACCTTATCCATATTATATGAATACATGGAATATGACGCTGTAAACAACCATAATTATGTTAAGTTTTATGTACAAATAAAATCGTGAAATGTAAGTACCTGCGCGTGTTAGGGGGCACGATGTGATCCCGAAGAGCCATGAAATAAAGGACTCAATGTGCCGTACTAGTCACCTGCGTCTCGGCTGATATATTAGCTTATTATCTTCACAGCATTAAAGCAACGCGGTGTGTCATTATACGAGCGCTCACGATTTTTTCCATTCTATATATTGTCTTTGATTATTTTTTACGTAGTCCCACCATCGATATAATAATATACCTAGATGCACAGTTCCATACAAATATCATTGTAAACAGTGTCCTCGACAGACAAAACAAATAAACATCACAAATTTAATTAAATTAACACAAATATGACCTTATAGACGCGGCATAAAGTAGCTTTTTAAATTGAATGTTCAAACGTTCCAATATTCGAATTTTTTGAATTTCTAATCGTTTTTGAATTTGACAATAATTTGACATTATTAAAAGAAACATTCTAGTCACTTGGACAAAGATTGAATGGAGTCGAATAGTTCTTGTATTTATCTGTGAGAAATTTTGACCACGTGGCGTACAATGTAGATGAGAATGGCGATATCTCTATAATAAATTTACTTACATTAAGAGATAGATAGAGTATAAATGTTTAGAAGATAACGAAGCTTATGAGTTATGAATATGAAATAAGCACTGTTTTGCCTTAGCGTGATTCATAAATAAATAAATAACACCCAACAGTCACATACATAGTCCTGGCCCCACACTAAGATCGTCCTTTGCTCTTTAGATTCTTAATAATTTCTTTTAGACTATCATTTCGTTTTCTTAATCTTTTGTTCTGCTTTTTTAAGTTTCGCACTAAATTAGATTTACGTTTAAATTTTTGGTTGCGTTCTTTCAAATTATCTTTCAAAAATAACGTCTTAGGTGTGTTAAAGATTAATGAAAATTCTGATGGTATTGGTGATCCTTCATTTTTATTGGTTCAATTGCTGGTTCCTGGAAATGAATATGTTTCCAAAAAATGATGACGCCACAATTACTGTTGTAGTAATTATGCCTAACGACCGGTTCCAATAAATGATCTCAATCCGAGAATCCAAGATAAAAATGAAAAATTAAAAAATGAAAAATCGCGAGAATGAACCATTAAAATTATTATTTGACAGCGGAATGTTCAACTTTGTTCATGTTGGCATTTTTTTATGATCTGCCCACTTTGATTTAAAACATTTATTAGAATTAGCCGCAAATTATTAAATAGTCATTTTACATGGCAGTATGTACCTAGTATATGCTTGCTATTGATGAATTCTGTATCAAATATTTTTCAGCTATTACACTTCTACTGCACCCTGCCTCATTTAAACTTGTAGTTACGACAATCTAAAATAAAGTCAATAAATGTGGCAATATTTATTTATTTATTTATTTATAGGTACACCAACAGCATACATATTGTTAAATTAAATAGTAAACATTAGTTAAGGACAATGTAGCTGATGACAATTTATCACCTTTATTTTTGGTACAGCATTCTTTTTAATTTTCATAATCCCTTTTTCTGTATAATATCCATCGGAATCGGCAAAATGGTCTGAACAAACCACACTTGAGTAATTGGTTTTAAAATTTTCTTCTCTCCTTTCTTCGGAAATAATTTTACGCCATTTATCTCTTTCTATTTCATTTCATGGAAATCTGTAATTAATAAAAAAAATCATAAATTTAAAATAAATATAATATATTTCCAAAAAAAAACGACTCCATATATTTCATTGTTCCAAATCATGATTTCAAAAGGGACAAAATATTTTATTAACTGAATTCATTAAATTAATTATTTATACACGTTTAATACTTAATTTAACATGATTAAGGTTTTAAGAATCAAGTAAGGGAATTATACTTACTTAAAATATGAAATCCCATGTGTTTTGCGCTTTGTAAGAGTGTTATTTTTGCACTCTTTCACAGAGCATTTAGGCATCTTCACAGACGAACGGTCGGCGCCCGACTGACAGCCAACAAGTGCTTACTTACATTTTAAGCACTCGTTGGCTGTCCCACTTTCTGAGCGTCAACTGTGCATCTAGGTATATTATTATATCGATGAGTCCCACATTGAAAATTTCAATTTCCATAGTTACGAATGGTTTCCATGACAACATGCCTGTTGCCGATTTAACAGGAAAATACCTATCGGCGCAAAATCGCAAGCTTATTTAAAAAGCCGTTGTTATTTCACGTTATTAATTCATTTTACAATTGTTAAACTGCTGAATCGTTAAAAGACTCTGAAAAGTTAAAATAATCGTTATAATTATTTCTTTGACATTCGATATTCGGTATCGAGTAGGTAGTTGCAAATATTGCACCCTATAAAAGGAGTGTTCAGAGCAAATTCGACACAGTCGTGCTCCGGCACTCGGACTGTCCACATCCCTGACTAGACGGTGCTGTTAAGCACCGTTATTAAACGGAGTTTGTGAATTTCAGTGTTCACAGTTGATAAATAAGATGAATAATCATCTTATTGTCAAAAAGGGACGTCAGCCGTGCTGACGTCACCATTTTTAAAAAAACAACGTCAGCGTTGGCCATCCGACATACCCTTTTCAGTTTAATTGCCAACTGTAATGTTTTCTTTGCGAGAGGTAAAGGAAAAACCCATTTACGTTCAAACGTCTAAAGAAAATTCAAAAATATATGTATACATACCAGCTGTTAGTGTACAGTGTACTCTAGTCTTATGGAAATTAATTTTCCGGGACAAAAAGTAGCCTATGTGCTATTAATCTATACAAATATATTGTGGGATTTGTGTCACGCAAACATTTGTCTATATGTTCGGGGATCGAACCCGCGGTTTCTCGTTTCTTTGCCAGCTTCACACCCGCCGCGCCATTGAAACTGATAATCAAAGGTTATGTCTACCTATTAGGAAATGTTTTCATAAACATAAACGTCATTATTTTATGGCATGTTTATTAATGTTAATAATCCAGAAACTTTGTAGCAATAACAATTCCACATACAGAACGATTTAAAGCGTAATTCAATGGATGAGTTGGTCACCATTGTGGATGAAATGCGCGAATTCAAAAAAGACTCTACGCAGTGCGCTCTTATGTCAATAAGCGAATAGACAGTTTTAAGTCACGCTTGGAGGCACTAGAATCAGCGCAAAAGAATAACATAATAACATTAATATAATATACCCTAGATGCACAGTTCTTTGCAAATATTTTCCTAAAAAGTGGTATCAGGAACAAAACAAAGAAAAAGATCACAAGTTCTAATTCAATCAACACATGCACGTGTTATAAAGTAGCTTATTAATTAACATGAGCAAGCGTTCTTAAATTTGAATTTTGAAATTTAGAATTCTATCGACGTCCGACTGTAGGCAAAAGAAGTGCTTAAGCACTCCTTTGCTGTCCCATTTTCCGAGCGTCAACTGTGCATCTAAGTAAATAATATATCGATGCATAATAACATCAAAAACAAAATTCGGTACAGAACCTGCCAGTATAAAATGATATACATAAGGGTAACTAATACGCACCAAAAAGATTTTTGCATTCCTGGCTTTCCCAAAAATTACACTGCAGGGAATTTTCGATTTAAAATATTTTTCTTAATTGAAGTTAAAATTTGTTTGCTTAATGATTAATATGAACATTGAATAACTTTTTATTCAGAATGCTTAGAATTAATTATCTTAATTTTGAATGTTGCAGAGCATAATTAAAACATAATCAAAGTGGGCAGATTTATTAAAACTTGGAGTTATTTTTAAATTAAAATGATTCGTGGTATTCGAGAAAATATGAGACTATAAAAATGGAAATTCTTTGTTTGTAATATTTAAGATGAATAAGTTTAATTTCACAAAAGCCTTTTAATATTATTCGTTTACTCAATGGTATGCTCATATAATATTAGTAGACCAATAAAGGTAAATACATAAATTGACAATATATCAAAATTGAACAAGAAAATGTCACTGTGTGAATTCAGAAAGCGTGATATAGAGATATATTTCCCACAGGTACATAAAATAATAATATTAGCCCTGTAATATTACTGTCCCACTGCTGGGCACGGGCCTCGTCTACTAATGAGAGGGGTTAGGCCTTAGTCTACCACGCTGGCCTAATGCGGGTTGGTAGACTTCACATACCTTCGAAATCGTTGTGAAGAAATTCTCGGGTATGCAGGTTTCCTCACGATGTTTTCCTTCACCGTTATAGCAAGCGATATTTCACAATGAAATACCCTTAATCACAGGTGCATAAATACCCTTAAATGAAATTGTATTTTAAAACATTACCCTTCCAGGGCAGTCGGATAAAAAGATGTAAAAGATCGAAAAAGTTTTCAGTACCTCTATGGAAAATTAAATATTAGTACAATAAAATTGTGATATATAAATGAACCTTGAGATTGGTATGGATATTATATAAATTGTGCAGTCGTATGCATGATCGATCATCGTTGCAATCTTTATTTTAAATCTATGCTAATAATACATATGCGAAGGTGTGTTTGTTTATCCTTCTTCCACTCAGTGACAGAGCAAAAGATCTGCATAATATATTGTATAGAGATAGCATATTAGCCTAAATGTTACATAGGCTACTTTATATACCTGAAATATAACGACAAAGATTTAAAGATTTCAACGTAGTTGGAGCCGTGAGCTGAAGATAGCCATTTAATATCATTGAAATTTCAATATCTGAGTACTTTTTTTATCCTGTCGCATCAGCTTGCTGGAGAGTTCGTTTTTTGTTGGTTCCGTCATCTCTATTAACTTAGGTAAGCAGTATACTTAGTTGCTGGCATTTTACCTAATTATGCGAAACGATTATGCCCCACGCGTGTGTTAAATGTAAAAGTAAAATAAATGATTTCCCTAAATAAACGTATTGTCTCTAATAGAAGAGGTTAGGTCGCGTAGAGTCTCTAACAACAGCTAGTTACTTTATCGATTGAGATTAAGAATTCGATAAAAAGTTATATTTATCTACAAATATATTTGCATTAATTGACGATACGAGTACCTTGACATATTATGTCAAGGATGTTATCATTGAGATAATAATCGTAATGAATGTTATCGAAAGATTAATATTAATTACGCACATGTTTTATTACGTTGAGTAAATATGCGCAAAATATTGAGATAGTACCTCTAATATATGTTATGATGTGGTTACTAGTAACTACCTTTAGACCTTATGATATCTCAAATAAATGCCGACTGCAAAAAGAAATCTTGCTTTATTTAAGACGATGTCAGGATCAAAGCAGATCAAATACACAGTGCATGGAGAACCTCCTCCTTTTTCGAGTCGTTAAAAAGTATTTTGTATTGTTATTTGCAAGTGAAAAATTAATGAAAGGAACGTTCCACGGGTTATTTTTATCGAAGGTGAGTCGAGGCGTCGCTCGGGGAAACAATCTCCTTTTTTGTCTATTCTCAACGGAATTAATAGCGCAAGACTGGATAACAAGATTATCAAACCATTAATATACATTTTTTTATAAATACTGTAATTTTCTTAATTTTTCAACCCTATATTAAATTTAGGCTGTAAGGATACGAGATTTAAGTTTGACGGCGAAGTGATTTTTAAAAGAAACAGGATATTTTTCACGTCACTGTTTAGTTAAACATTATCGACCCTTCCCCCAAATTGTTCAACAAGTCTAACGTTCAATT
Source organism: Clanis bilineata (assembly GCA_036417725.1). Taxonomy (NCBI): domain Eukaryota; kingdom Metazoa; phylum Arthropoda; class Insecta; order Lepidoptera; family Sphingidae; genus Clanis; species Clanis bilineata. Next base: position 10,299,146 of record CM071158.1, read on the forward strand.
TCTTTCGTGTTTATTTATTAACGTGTCTAGAAGTGCGGAAAGGTCGGCACGATGTTAGAATGTGAGGATTTATTTAACGAGAAGCTTTATTTGTTTAGTAGTGTGCCGGTTGGCGTACTTGCCGCGCCGTCCCGGCCCCCGCCTAATGCTATCCCATTAACTCGATGCCCACTGTAAATTATAGCACTTTCGACTTTACCATTAAGTTGTTAAAGGGTGGGATGGTGTGTCTTCGAGTCGTCTTTGTGTGACCTCTGAATAATAAATGGCTTAATAGTGATGATGTCTCGGTCTCACCCGGAATGATGAATGAGGTTAATTTCGGTACATACTTTTGTGTTTGATTACCCAGTTAAAATGTACGACGATCTATATTGATACTGTAGTTGGTGCGAGTCTTAGTTAGTGCGATTCTTAGAGTTTATTTCTACGTACACACAACTTGCATTCCAAGGGGGTAAAAACTATTAAGACCATCTTGACCATGTGTCAAATGTCTTTTACCTAAATATATATTTGTTTTTCTGGGCGATTTGATCATAACTGGACCCCTCAGAGAGGGGATAACAAGCAGGAGACTGGTCGTAAAGGCTAGGCCGAATCCTTTTTGAAACACGCTTGAAAAGGTTGGCAGGCAGAAAGAAAGATTATTGATCATATTTTATGACAAAATGAATGGAATAAGTATTGAGTGTGTGATATAATTTAAGTGTCTCATTACTGAAGTAGCATGTGAGTGAAATGTCACACCCATTAAGGCTATTAGATGCTTGCTTATAACATCAATAAAACACCACAACACCGACTGGAGTGAGGCCGCATGACGTAAATGTTCTAATTACGACTACCATAATAATGTTAAGAACAAAATATTACCACCATCTGCGGCTGATACGTGATCTGTCTCATTCGCGTGACTATTGTATCTAATAAGCCCAAAGAATATAACCTACAGGATAATAACAGAGCGGAATATTATTACAATAATGTGTTCATTTTATGTGGCGGCTTATTTCAAATATATGGAACGAGACGTGAGAATAATAATCACACTAATCACAGGTTAAGGCGAAGAAGGACTACGAGAGTTTTTTCAAAATATGTTGAGATATGTTGTTCAAATGTATACTGTTTATAAGTGATATTGGGGTTTTCTACTCATTCTGGTGATAGGCTCGTCACCTATCAATTATCATATCTGGGATGGAAATGATCGGCGTAATATGGGTGTTCTAGTTCGCCAGTGCGCCTACCCATTCGGTGATACAGGCGTGAGCTTATGTGATGTATAAAGCTTCTAGGTATATGTAAATGTAAGGAGACAATGTTTTTTGTAACTATAATATAGCTAATATCTAAGTTATATTAAATTTTATCTGTAAACTTATAGGTACTAACTTACCAAGTCTTGAATATGACATATTCAATTTAGTGTTGTCAATCGCATGTATCGCCTTATTATTTTTGAGCAAAATTCAAGAAGTCAGATATAATAAATAGAGTTCCCGACTTATGTACGTTGTAATAGAATATATGTAGGTATGTAAACTCCATTTATACTATGATATGGTTGTATTTCTTTTTCACTAACTTCGAGAAAGGAGGTTCTAGATGTCTCTTATTTTAAAGCATAATAAAAGACCTCATAATGTAAATTGTTTGTTTTATATAATGATAAACTTCTTATACAACATAATTTCCAAAATGCTGATAATCTTTCTATGAATCACAATATCACACTACTTAGGGATATCTAATCTATTACAATATCCGTGAATATGACGTTTGTAACTGAGTTGAAGTAATTTGAGATTAAGGCTGAGATTTATAGAGCGAACTTCGAGTAAGACTGTGTCAAAAAACTAACTGCGTTACTGACGTTTGAGATCAATTTTCAACTGACTCCAAAAAAGGAGAAGAAGGTCCTCAATTCGTCTGTATTTTTTACGTATGTTATGCGATATCTCCGCCAAATGTAGATCGGTTTTCAAGATTCTTTTGTCTTCGATATAGATTATTCCAAGGGTTGTCCCATATATCCCATTTTTTTTTTTATACCTGATGGTAAGTGATCTCCACCGCTTATAGACAACCAAGACACAAAAATAATCATGGGTGCGTTGCCAACCTAAAAGGAGGGAATCGAAGGGGAGGGAAAAGGGGTTGGAAAAGGGAATGGGGAAATGGGCCACCGGAAATCTCACTCACCGAACGAAACGCGACAGCAAGCTGCCACTTTACGTCGGTTTTCTGTGAGACAATGGTATCTAACCGGTCGAGCCGGCCCATTCGTGCTGTAGACATTACTGTCTATAGCGTGGCTCTACCACTCGCAAATTTGGTCATGATCGGATAAATATTGAAGTCGGTTTTTAATTTGTGATTATTTGTATGGAAACTTGTTTTATAGCCCCTCTATAGCTAGTAATAGGTATTAAATCTCTTTGTGTTACAGAAAGGATGCGACTTTTTTTCGACCGGTTGCCTGCCTTGTGGCATAAGGATTAATGCATAAGGTTCTCTTTTGGGGCAAATCGTGTTAGAAAAACACCTGCCTCACCTGGGAATCGAACCAAGGACCTCCCGGATACCAATACACGTTGCTACCAGAATTTTAGCAATTAATTTGTTTCTGTGGATCTAATTTATCTTTTGAAATATTAAGTGTTATATTATCTAGTATATGACATATACTAGCTAATATAACACTAAATATTTCATAGTATTGCCAAGTAATGTATCTAGAACTAAATACATTACTTGGCAATAAACTGTGTACAATAAAACTGCGATAACTCCTCGATCAATTTGTGTAAAGCTTCCCACACGAACACAGTATAATACGAACATAACCCGTACCTTGAACAAAGGTATGCACTTCTGCTAAATGAAAACGATACAGCGGTTCGTTGTTTAATTTACATACATACTTTGTTTACCTAAATACAATATTCTCTTCAGAGTAATCTAGCGTGGTCTATATTGCTGTGGCGTCAGTGGCGTGTAGTCTATATAGACAAAGAGACACTGTCTACCCTGGCAATTTACTATTGACATAGAAAAATAATAAAAATCATGCCGCAAAATAGATTTTCAAAACAGCAGCGCCCGGCTAATATTTTAAATCAACTCAGGGATAATAATTATAGTGATGGTCATGCAGGGCCTATTATAAGGCATGCGTGGGGCATGCATGTCTGGGTACACAAGAATTCTGGAGCCTTTTGGAGAGTAAAAATATTGATCGTGTAAGAGAATTTAATTCCTTTCAGCCTTTCGGGCTCCGTGAGGTCGGGGTCCCTGGGCACGGGCCCTGCGTGCCCTTATGATAAAGATGAATGTGATGTAAAATTTGAAGAAAATAATTTTGCAAGTTTTTTGTCTATCCTTATCAGAATTCATGTGGACGTCACTGTGGCGGAGAGCGAGTTTGGCTCTACTCTTCAAATCTAATAACTTAAAGTGGCACCCCCAGTTTGAGACCACAATAGATTAGGGGTCGATAACAACCACTTACTAGATGCATTACAAAACAAATTAAACCTAACAAGGCTCGCCTCTAGTGCCAATAAACTGGTAAATAATTAATTTCATAAGCGCTAACCACTTTTGATTTATAATGAGATTATATACGAATAAACCACGTAATTCCGTGATAATTAATTAGTATGAGGGTTTTCAATAACAATATAACATAACATAACATTTCAATAACGCTACGTCATTTTACGGTTAAAATATTAGAAATTGTACGATAAAGTACGACGGAAATTTAAATGTTAATATTTACACTTTTTATGGACTGTGTTATTAATAACGAAGTTGACCTTAAAGGTTTATTGTTCGTCGGTACTGAGACTGACATATTACACACAATTTCAGAATCATATTTCATTTTTATAAAGTTGGTAACAGCAGATGGGTTTTAGATTGCTTAAAGTGCCTTTGGTGAATGAAAAAATAATTATGATTGGTGTACTATGTAGACGTCGCGTCGGCTTGTAAGCTTGTTATATAACATATTTTGTGTGCATGAGTATGAGACGACACGTGTCGCTCGAAGTGAGTTTTCCTATAAGCGAAGCGGTTCCAACGTCATTGGAGTTTTCTTGTCAGCAAATCCAATTTCATTTGCTGCGCTTCGGCTGTATATCATTGCAATATATAGATTGATACTAGCAGGTTATTTGCCAAACTACGAAATGTAATATTTATACGACGAATGAATTTCGACTGTAAATAGTTATCTTATTCATGTATAAATGTAAAATAATATTATACATTTACGTATGATTTTTCACGAATAAAAATTCATATGTCTAGTGTAGTCGGTGTAAAGTTATCAGCGCGTGCAAACCTAATATTATACTTTGTACATTCATGTGACTTGAATTCGTTATTCGTTTTTGATAAAATTTTTGATACGTTACATTGTTGGAATATTAAAAAACCCTTGTCACCTTTGCTTGAGCGACGACTACATGGTCGAGGCTTATTCAATTATTGCCCCGAGTGTATCCATAAGGGACACCACACATGATAGATGAGGCCGAGTGTTTTATTACTCTGACTGAACTGAAAATATGATCTTTTAATATTTACAAGAAAATAATAGCAGATGACCAGAAAAGCAACAGATTGTATAAATGTCAATGTAGGTATCTATTTTGTATGATTAAGAAAAGGCATGTGGCAAGATTGTTTTTATAAGTATTAATGTGGTATGAATGGTGCAGTTGTCCACTGCGTGACTATAGATATTAGATGGGATAGCAGCACATACGTACATATTATTATATCTGTACACGTTTTAGAGATGGGTAACAACATGAAAGACTGTCTCGGTGGCGTGGTTGTACTTCAGTAAGACTACCGGTCTGAGGTCTCGGGTTCGATCCCCGGGTCGGGCAGTGATATTGGATTGTTCCATATCAACCCGGAGTCTGGAATTTGTGCCCGATATGGCGATAGGCTCGCCCCCTTTCACATTTGGAACGGAATTAAGCTCGGCGAAATGTGTATGTTCTAGTTTGTTAGGGCGCCTCTTCCTACCCCTTCGGGGATACAGGCGTGAGCTTATGTGTGTGTATATTGTATGTTCTTAAAATTTTTAAGTTTGAGTTTAAATGAGGTTCTTTTGTCAATAACTCGTGTAAAATATTTCATGATTGTTATTTTTTGAATTTTGGTGCATAACATTACTTGTCTACGTTGTCAGTAAAACGTAGGGATAGTGAATATTATAGTTATTTATTTTTTAATTTAATGCGTTTGCATAACAGTGACATATCTATTATTAAGTTACATATTTTTTGCTTTATGCTCTCTTTCCATGTAACAATCTGCTTAGAAACATATCTCGAAGTTTCCTTTCACGTATTAATATAATTATATTATAAATAGTCACAGTATTATAATGGAAATATTATACTTCAAAAACACATTAACAAATCCCCTATGTTACCCGTGGCCTCGTCCTTACCGTCCTCGGAATCACAATATGAATAATATTAATCGTGTTGGGATACCGCAGACCCATTAGCTACCAGTAATCGGAATAAGACTTATTTAGGAATAGCCATTACCGCAGCCCGCAGCGCTCTTACACATCGTTGTTTCCTTCTTGTTGGCTCGTTGATTCCGTCCTCTGGCAACCATTTGTCTAGCCCTCCGTTCCATTACGTTAACGAGCGCGCAAATAGTTCCGGAAGGAATAACCTAAACTAAAGGTAAATTAACCAACACCTTTTACTACCTTACTTTTGTCATTATTAATAACTTTCCATTTCGTTCAGCCGCATTTGTTACGCCTCGTTACGGATACAAATAATTTATGAGTTTAATTTTAGACGCTATTCTGATATTTGCTATGTTTGAATTGTAGAAAGGGATTTAATTTTAACTTGTTATACATACTGTGAATGGTGTAGTCATATGTATAAGCTATAGAATGATTTAGCTTATACATATGACTACACCATTCACAGTATGAGTGTTACCATACCTTCTTGTCTTAAAAAATGGCTTCCACGCATTTGCGATGACTTAGTTAATGTCAACATAAATAGAGCAATTATCAAGTTTTCGCAATGATCATGAGACCCCGATGTAGACGACCTTAAGGTCCTGCTGGTATTATTGGCGGCAATTCCTTCTAGTGCGGTGCCCCTCCGATGTTCTTCACTCAGCAAATCAACCAAACAAAAATAGCAAACGCATCAAGCAAAGCTCATTAGAGATGACTGGTTAAAAATTTCCGCGTTATACTGTTCATCTTCGTTGAAGTTAGGTCATAAAACCACATCGTTTTAAAACAACAAATACAACTCCAGACAATAATATGAAATAATTTGAACAAGCGACGCCCACCCTGCCAGACTTCCCGTCAAAATCCTACCCATGCGATTTCTCGCTATAACTTAGAGGAAACTTTACACATGGGATAAGTAAGTAAAGCAAGTACATCAGCGATACTAACTTGTCTCCGACTCGATCACCGTAATCCCTAAGTCTGGCTGTTGATAGTAGTATTAGTAAGAAGTCTGAATACGATAGGACTGACATCCATGTTGGACCAAACTCCTTTGAACAAAATAAAGAGAAAAAAGAAGTCTGAGTTCATATTGTGGTACCTCTGTAGACAGGTGCAGACACGTATATCCTACACTTGTTGGCTTGTATGACGTTGGAGCTAAAGTTTACATGCTCTTTGGTTGGAGATGCCTATAAAGCTTAGCTATAAACCTATATACCACGTTCGATAACGTCAGGTTGTTACTTGTTATATCAGTAGCCCGAGCACGAAAAACTAATGTAAATGTAAACTCGCTGCGCACTGATGACATTTGATTAATATTTCATACAAATTTCATAGACGCGCATCGAGCACGAATACATTTACGGTTGTCAGAAATTTTCCTGCTCGGGCTGCAGACTGGCAAATGGGCCAGTCACTTGACGGTTATGTTACATAGATTCATGAACACTCAAAACTAGGAAAATTATTATTGAATTATAATAAAAGCTTGATTTTATAATGGATGAATAAAAAACCACAACATGAATAAAACTTAGATTAGCAAACAAAGCAAAAAGTTATTTATGTTCGGCTTAGACTTCTATGAAATCTATATTCATAATTATCATCCCAAGCGTACATTTTAGTTCATAAAATACCCAGAATATTCAGTCTTTCATCACGGTTTTCGGTACAAGGCTGGGTGGGGTATTCTAAGAAACTTTATAAAGATGTCTGATTATTTGGGTTGGTAATGCCCACAAACATCAAAGGTTCAGTAAGCCGCGTTTCTATTTAATCTGACTATCCAAGCTTTTTAGATCATATTAAGCGCATTAGAACTAAAAACTAAAATAATCTTAAAAAAACAATGAGATTATGAATAAAAATTGAACTAGGCATGTTTAAATATCTAAAACTTAACCTATATTTTAAACTAATAAGTATGGGAATTAAAATGTATCTAAAAGCTATTCGTGTTATCTAAATACTCATAAAAGTGATTGTAACGGAACTGAATTTTTACGCACTTTTTACCATTATATAGTATTACACACTGTAACGTACATGTAAGGTATGTTATACTTTCGTGGGCATATAAGACTCAAATCTTATGAATATTAATATATACTCCCCTTAAAAGGTTTCTTTCATGTTGTAAATGGTTTTTACGGGAGCAAGAAAAAAATATCTTTGAGAATTAATAATAAATATGCCACGACTTCCGGGAAATATATTAATCTCTGTTATTATTCCAATTATGTCGGCCGTACGTTAACTGGCGATCAAAAATTTCTAGGAACAAATTGTGTTGATTTATATCGTCCCGCCACCCATGTCGCTGCACCAAAATAGAACGAGTGCAGTACGAATGCACCACCTGCTCTCAAAATTATAATTATTTCTAAAACCAATAAATACAATATTATGGCTGTGAGACTCGTATGTGTTTAGCAAATATTACCTAGTCAAGATATGTGGTGGTTGCCGATAAAATTAAGTTTGATTTAAAGAATAAATGGGTAATATAGTTTTAAAGCTAAACAAGTAATAAAAGACTCAATAATTGTACACAAAATTGACTTGTTACAGTCGCGGTATCCTTTTCAGTGGCTTGTTTCTAATCGTATCTTTAGGATGACAACGGCATCGATATGACTCTAGAAATTATGCCCCTTACTTATAAAAATATTTGAGCGCTGCTTATCTTTATACCATAGGTTGTCCCTTTCCAGATCGACCTGTTGGAAGCGGCCTGCATCCAGCGACTTCCTGCGACCTTTATCAGGTCGTCGGTCCACCTTGTAGGTGGACGTCCTACGCTACGCTTGCCGGTACGTGGTCTCCACTCGAGAACTTTTCTGCCCCATCGGCTATCAGTTCTACGAGCTATGTGCCCTGCCCACTGCCATTTCAACTTGCTAATCCTCGATCTGGAAATCTTTGGGGGAGGCCTATGTCCAGCAGTGGACGTCCTATGGCTGATGATGATGATGATGATGATGTCCCTTTCATTTTTAAATAATGTAACGCAAGGAAAAAAGAGACAGGTTATTCGTAACCATTTCCTCAGCTAAAAATGCTGTTTGAAGTAAGGCCCTATAAAATTAAGAAATTATTAGGTAAATACATATTACAATGAGTCTATTAGTATGTTGTGTCATACAAATTAGGTAATAAAAATATAACGCAAAATATTTGCCTTGAAAAATACTGTCAAGAACTCAGGACTGAATTAAATTATGTTCTCTACTAGTTAGGTTAGTTAGATATACATATGTATGTTTGTTATGAACATCTTTCGATTACGTATTCGAAAGTTATTTGTCCTACGGCATTAGGAATAATGCTCTTCATAGCAATGGAGAATGGCATGTGTGTATGGCATGTGTGTGTACTATTTTCTTAAAACATAATGTTGCTAACAATGCGGAATATATTAATAATTATTTAGTGAGCGATTCCTCTCAACGGCTCGCCTTTGTGTCTGTAAATTGTTTGGAGTTATACGTATTGCTCACAAAAAGTAGATTTTTATTCGCAACAATGCTATCTAACTTTTGTATTGTAACAAAATTATGTGAAAATATTTTCCTTACTTTCTATAAAAATGTTTGCTCTGGCGGTATCTTTTGTTGGGCGTGTAGTTGTAGCCGGCGACAGAATAGCATTGCCTACTTTTCTGAAGCTAAAAATGTTGGATGACATCCTAAACCTGTTGTCCACAAAGAGTGTTATATATTTCACATCCTATGGGTTATTACGCATTCACCCTTTTTTATAAAACATTTATACATAGGCATACTTCAGAGCAGAGTACTCAGCGGCATGAGACTGCGGCCCGGGTTCGATTCCCCCACTGCGATAAATCGTGCAATCCACATATTTGTTTCAGATTTCTGTTACAGACAGTATATCTCGCATAGTGCATAGTATTCAATACATAATATATTCTATCGTTCTTTTTACATAAAAAAAATCTTGGATTTCTGCTCTGAGCAAAGGGGATTAATGTGTTTCTATATGTGTTTGTGTTATATGTATATAGGTATCATATTTACCTACGTTATCTATTAATAATCATATACATATAAATAAATACTCCACAAAACCTTTATTTTACACCTCCGCTTATTTTGCTGATCCTCTTAACTCCTTCAGAAGGTTGTCTGGAAGAGATCGCTTTAAGTGATAAGGCCGCCTATTGTAACATTGTATAGTTTAAGTTTCTTGTTTTTACTGTTTCAAAATGTTTGTGTTCAATAAAGTGTTATCTATCTATCGATGCCGGAATTGGGCCGGCTAAAACAGAAAACTCCATGTTTGTCGCCATCTGCAATATAAAATAATTCTGAGACCTCCAAGTGAAACATGCCAAAACCTCTCCTTTTATTCTATTTTATTGTGGGCTCAGGACTATGTGTGTAACTGCTGCTGTATTTATTATTTATTAAACATTTAGGTATCTTAAGTAAAGTCTCGAACAACTTAGCGGACAGGCTATTACGGTATGCATGGACGGGACTTTAGATATACTTGCACATTAACGTACAATATAATAGAGAGTGGCTGTTAGGGGGATTCATCAAATATTTACAGGCGAGCACGATAAGTCCACCTGTGTCCCCAGGTTCAGATAAGGGTCCTCTATAAACTATGTAATGCTTTTTAAAGGGATTTCTGAGCTCGTCACGTGACGTTTAACTTACTACAATGTAGGTCTATTAGTATTATGCAAACGTGATTAAGGTTGGTTCTCAACGCCTTTGTCTTAGCGAGATGAGAGTTTTCTGCCGTTATTATTTCTTTCAACCTGCCCTTATCCCACATTGTCAGCGCAACACAGTTTTTAAACATGTTGCAGAAGGGATTCGGCTTAGTTTTTACGACCAGCTGCCTGCTTGACGTCGACCCCCTATGAAGGTGTCTTTTCACTTGCCCATTACCCAACACAAAGTAGGATCAGCGCAATATACTTTTTGAAACATTAGTATTGGTCGTCAAACCTCTCTGATGGATCCAGTTTCGTTAAAATCGTGTTAGAAAAACCATTTCGTCTCCAGTGGGAATCGAACCAAAGACTTCCCCCCTCCACAGCTTACCGCTAGGCCAAGGAGACCACAGAATGGCTGATGACGATTTATTGTGTATCCTTTATATAAAGTTTGGGCTGTAGGCCTAAAATGATAATTACCGTGGAAGTGCTGTGAGGGTTGATATTACTACAACTGCCCTTAATAATGAAATTTCCAGGTGTGTTGTTAGAAATACTAAAATGTTTCGAAGTTTGTTACACACTGGCGTACTGTTTATACGAGGATTAAAACCTTTTTCGTTTAGTATGTGTTACATACAAACCTTTGGATTAAGAGAACCCGGCGGTAATTTAAGGATCAATTGACTTTATGGCCTATAAAACCTTTTTTTACAATGTGGGTGAATGGTGTATTCAAGCTTAAAGAAATTATTCCACGCGAAACGGGTATGTATACAGCCCAATGATTGTGTTAAGAATTATTAATGGCAGCATTAAAGGTGCTCCTTATCTAAATAAATAAGTAAGTACAGCCAACAATCACATAGATCACAATGCATATTAGGTTATTGTGACCTAAGTACCAAGAACTATGAGAGACTTACGCCCGAATGGTCGAACGCTACTCAACTTTAACGGCTTCCTAAATTGATTTTCGCTATACAATTTTGACAGATAAGGCGGCCTTAAACGACATAAGGCGACCTTAAGTGTATGACCATTCGGCGGTACCTACGGTACTAAAAATATCTACGAGGTACTTATCTTTAAAAATAGATTGTTACTTTTTTACTTCTGTCACATTGTTTGTACATAAAAACGAACTATTTTTTTAAGTTAAACACCGCGTAAATGATTTTATAAGTAAGAGGCTCAGATCGGATCTACAGATCACACGACCATTTTCGTCGGTGTAAGTATTGAACACTCAGCCTCTCTTTTTGTAGTAGGCTACCACGGACTTAAAGAAAAAGAAGGACACCATCTCGCCTATAGTTAAACGGACGCCACAGTGTAGACACGCACACAAACGCGCCTGTACAAAGTGCCCTACGCACACAGACGCCATTACGTGTTGATAGATCAAATGGGCCGTAAACCCTGTTTCACTTTCACCGTTCATCTTTTTTTGGACCGACTTCAAAAAAGGAGGAGGTCCTCAATTCGTCTGTATTTTTTTATGTATGTTACGCGATATCTCCGCCAAATGTACCGAGCTGCATAATTATTTTTGTGTTCAATAGAGCTTATTTAAAGGGTGGTCCTATATAAATTTGGCCACGATCGGATTTGAAGTCGGTCCATTAAGTTTTAAACTTGTGATTATTAACGTCCGTGTCGGCTACTCATTATCTACGCCACGGACGCTATCTTCGTTCTCATGGCGTTCTCAGAGAGTACGAACTGTGCTCTATAGTAAAAATTCGCAACAGGCCTACGATTACATGTAATTGTATGTACCTCAGTGGCGAAAGGTCCATAAAACTCGATTCCTTCTGGCTTCCTTTACCAACATTAACTACTAATAAATATGTATTAACTCACAAAGAAACTATCATTGGCTACCCTATTAAAAATCACACTTCGCCGGGGATGTACCTATGACTATTGTATATTTATTATTTATCATCTTTACCTAATGCCTTATGGTACCGTGCTTATTACCTGCGGAGGCCCTAAAATTTTGGGCTAAAGTTCAAATTGGACGTTTTTAATTTGTACTTGTAATTTGAGTTTTGAATTTAAAAAACTAAATAGGTGGGTTTTTAGTACAGAAATATAGAAACAGAAATAAAAAAGATCAAGTATGTAATTTACTTTGTGATATAAAGAAAACCCAACCTAGTTACCTAGTAGCTATGAGTATTGTGTTCCCTTATTATCATCGTGTAATTCGCATTAAATACGGACGTTATGTGCGTGTAACAGGCGTTGATAAGGGTTTGTACACGATATTGTTGAACACACGAAACTTGTGTAACTTTAAATTTGTTTTGTTTTGAATGTTTTATAGCTTTTAGTTAACCTCATTACCTTATCATAATATTATCCGTTACCTGTTAGGTATTTTTATATATCAGATACTAATTCATACTGGTAATTATATTATTTATTACCTATTTCATTTTGCATTTTATACTGCCGTTGTGAAAAATATATTATGAAACTTATGTTACAAATTGTAATTCGATGTTGCTGTTATTCAAATAAGATTCTCGTAACAACATAAAAAACAATTCTTATTAAATGTTAAATAACACATCACTGATACTGATTTGATTTATCAAAGGTTACATCAGTGAGTTTATTTTGCTTTTTACCTTTTCATACCGTGTTCCACCGAAAAAACAAGTGCCTACGCGAAAATGGAGATAAGTAATACTACGATACTTAGTAAAACATTAAGATGCAGAAAAAAACGCGTAAAATATTTATGGCTCCGAATTTGTGTATGCGTATAAGTTTATTTCACGGCCCATAAAAAGGTCCCCATAAAGGTTAAAGTCATCTGAGCCCATCTGTCGACATTGTAGCGACAGATTCTCTTTTTATTGATTTATTTTATAGTAAAATAACATAAAATATAGCGTCTACAATGACTTTATATATCCTTAAATAATATTGTTAATTTGAAAGGAATATAGGTCGCAGGAAGTCATTGGATGCAGGCCGCTTCCAACAGGTCGACCTGGAAATTTTTGGGGGAGGCCTATATTCAGCAGTGGACGTCCTACGGCTGATGATATTTTTATAGTCATAAATTACACATAAATTGTAATTTAAAACACCTCCTATTTTCTACAACCATGAAGCCCTGGCCATCTATATATAAACTATACAATGCGACCACTCCAAGGAGCTCGAACACGATACCTCTGCGATAAATTAGTTGGGAGATGATATTCCAAATGATAGAAGAATGAAAAACTAAACCGAAAAGCTTACAATCTTCAAACGACTGAATAATAGCTAAGATCACTTCCGGTCAACTGTCAAGTCACATTGCAAACAAATAAAAAACTAATTGAAAATCGGTTCATCCGTTTAAGCGATAGATGTATCATGCAACAGGTACCTAGATACAAATGTACTTACATTAAACTTTTAACTTTTAACACCCCTCTTTATGGGTCGAGGGTTAAACAGGGATATACTCGATATACTACAATATCTAGTCTAAAATATCAACAAAGCTTGTAAAATTATTGCGTGTTATATGAGAATTACTCGATTGCTGTCTCAAATATTGTACTCGTAACTAGTACCAACATATTTTATCATGTTGTGAATTGTGATGCGTCCACAGCATCTGATACGCTTCATTGTATTTTCTCTGATGTACTTCATTTGTGTAGTGTACTTCGTTCTTCATTTGTATAAGTAGTATTTAGTTTTATTTGTTCACCGTGACAAAAACATGTATTAAATTCGCGTAACCCTTTTCAGGGTGTCTGCCACTTTCTATTTATGTCAGAACGAGCTGGGTGGCTTGCCCTCCATAAATCAGAGCCGTTTTGTTCAGGCCCATTACGCCGTTTTACCGCCTTCCTACTGAGACAAAATTAGATCATGCCGAGGAACAAACCCCGTTCAACCCATACACGACTCCAGCTGTAAAACCTTTAATAGTTACAACGCAATATGTACCCGCGCGTTTAATAGCACACAGCAGTTGGTGTCATTTCAACATTTGCTTTGTATCAGTTGGCCGCTTTCTCAATTTATTGGAGCAGGATGTCCTTTGATACTATTATTGGCAAATAATTTTGCACAGTTTCGGTTCTGTAGTAGATAGAATAAGGAATGTTTTCAATGGTACCTATATTGTGTAAATACACCGCATTGAAATTTTTAATTAAACTTTAAATATTTAACCAATACCTAACAAAACGGCTGTTCTGGATAATTCACTTAGAGATCTTTAAACATGCTGTTTAAAAGAGCCACATGCATTGAAAATATTTATATTAAACACATGTCATTTAACTTAATTGTGACGAATGAAAGTGATAAAGCAAAACAACAAACGTTGTTCAATCAATCACTAAGTAACTCCGAACATTAGCGTCGAAAGTTTATGAAGATAATGCATAGTTTACTAACTTAACTATCTTTGTTATTCTTTAATTAACTACACAACCTTCAAAAACAGATATAAGCGAACTACGACTAACCTTTTATTTAATAGGTTTATAGGTAGATGCTTTCGTAATAAGCAGTTTAGCTGTTTGATATAAATTATTTGGTAATAAACGAAGGCATTTATTATATTTTCTCAATAACTTACCGAAAGAGAAACCGTTGCTTTGAGTTACCTTTATGTTTTCAGGAGGTTGTTTGTTACTCTTTATGGTACTTCGTTACAATGGATGTAAGTTGTTAGGTAAAGGACAAAGAACAATTTGTGACTTTGTGATTGAAAGTTGTTTTTAGCATAAGATTTTTATTGAAAGACTCAAAGTTGAAGTATATTATTATCCTATGAATGGATGTGGCCGTAGTTGAAATTTCAAAACTCTTTAACTCAGTTTTGATCTGAAATAGCTAGACTTTCTGCAGCATAAAAGTTTTGAAATTATGAATCACTTCTGCTTAAGTGGGCCATTTGTTTGCCTATTTTATTTATCTTGATCTTTTATAAAATTTGTTGTGTTTGTTGGTATCTACTAGATATTTATGAATATTTAGCTCGAATATTAAACCAATTAATGGACAATCGATTAGCGAACAGGTACATAATCTTTACGAAGAAAAGAAATCGAAACTGTACATGAATAGGAAAATCAATGCAGCACAATATTTGTCAACGTAGATTTGGCAA
This sequence comes from Clanis bilineata, assembly GCA_036417725.1. Taxonomy (NCBI): domain Eukaryota; kingdom Metazoa; phylum Arthropoda; class Insecta; order Lepidoptera; family Sphingidae; genus Clanis; species Clanis bilineata. Next base: position 10,314,521 of record CM071158.1, read on the forward strand.
CGTTTGTAAAACAATGTAAAGCTGAATTTAATTTGTGCGACGTATTTGGGATAAATTATGGCTATGTTCCACACGTGGTTATGATTTATTTGATTGTGCGCCGCATCGTGCAAGTGACCGACTAATTTATGTACACCAGTGTACTTTTACAATAAACTTTATAACATTAATACTTCATTAGCCTGACAACAACAAAACTAGTTTCAGCTGCAATTAACTATAAAATTTGAAAAATGTGTACTAATAAGACGCCTCCTATTTCTAGTGGCATATATGGGCTGTGGACCGGAAGGTCCTAGGTTCGATTAATAGGTCGGGCAAAGCGAATTTTACTAATTTAATTTGCCCGGGAGTGGATCGCACAAACTAAGCCAAATCCTTTCTGCAACATGCTTGAAAACTGTGTTGTGTAAAATAATTGCAATAGATAATAAAAATAATATTTAATTGTAAAGTTGAAAAGTCATTAAATAATATCCGTAATATACACAATATGTGCATTATACCCATTGATGGCTTTTAGGATTTTAGCACCCCACAATAACACAAAATAATAGATAATTAAAACATGGGTACACTGAACATTACATTTATTTTAATTCTTCCTGTCTTTAACATAATATTTTATAAAAGTATTTCAAACATGCGATTTTTTTTTTTTTTTTTTTTTTTTTTTTTTTTTATCCGGGCACGGCAAAGTGACTACACTGCACCTGATGGTAAGCGTAGTGCAGTCCAAAAAAACTAGCGACCACTGTCAAACACTGTTTATCAGTGGTCGTCAGAATCATGCCGGCCTATTTATGCTTCTTCACACTCCGAATCCGAAGAACGAAGAAGCAAATCGAGAGGCTTGCGACAAGACAGACGGACGACCGACGCAGATACAGGGATACCCCCCATACCCGTCTCAACCAACCATCAAGTCATGCCGCAAGGCCCTCGAGAGAACCGGAAGTACACTGGCTGATCCTGGAACGCGAACCACACGCGGAGTGTGGGTCACTATGGCAGGTTTTAGCACCATGTGTACGGTGGTCGCCATCCGGTCGGATACGAATATCCTACCACCAGCATTTGCATGAGTTGGGAATTTCGAGACGTTCGCATCTCACGTTTCTATTGAGATCCAACAACATGTTTACAATATATCGCAGCGAAGGAAACATTTAAAATATACGGAGACAGAATGTTATTCTTTGTTTGTGACACGTGCCCAGTACAGCGGTAAATTGTCCATTTATCATCCTATTTTCCGGCAATATAAACTCACATTTTGTGTACTTGTATGTCATATATGAAACGGCAAAATAGGAGAGTAATTATAGAATACTATGTACATATTTCGTTCTTACAACAGTTGGTTTGCCTTTAATTTACCTTAATAATGATAACTAATTAATACATATGTACGAGGAATCTAAACAAAGACCTTCAAAATACGATGTGAAATATTTCTTAGTTTATTTTTATAGTTAGATTCAATTAATGGTCTTAAATAGAAACTGTGAATTTCAAAGTTTTATACAATTTACTTAAAGCCTGTCATTAAACTTAAATTTACAAAGTTTTAGTAAATGATAATCTACTTAAATCTATCGGGTGCAATTTACATTCCAACTAAGAGGTTGTTTAAAGTCTTTGGCAGCTTTAGGAAATAAAAGGAGACAGATGTAGGTTATCAAAGTCTCTGGAACTCTATGATGATTAAAAAGCTATTCTTAATACATAATATTATATTTAATAATATAAGCCATGCAATACTATCCTATTACTGGGCACAAATTAGAGAGGGTTCGGCTTTAGTGGTCAGTGATCTACATCTAGTACAAAGGCCTAATGCGGGTCGGCATGCTTCACATATCTTCGACAATTCTTTGTGCTTACATTTTCACGTATGCACGTTTCCTTACGACTTTTTCCTTCAGCGTTAAAGAAATTCAGAGGTGCTATTTTCTGAGATTGGTCTCGCACCTCCGAGACTCAGGCAGTCCGCATCATTCACAATAGAGGTATCGCTGTTCTTGATATTATATAAAATGCGATAATCAATTTAGGTTAGTGAAACAGATTGTCAAGGATGAATAACAGTGATGCAGCACGTCGGCGACGGTGGATGGCTGCGGCGAACGCGTTTAATTGGATTTGTTTCGAGATCGGTTTCCTCGAAACTCTGAAACCGTTCAGTGCCACCCTCCTCTCCGGTAATATTAACGAAGGGGAGCAGGCTTGACAAACGCAATCATAAAATGTACCTGATGTGGATAATGGTTGATTAGCATATTTATAAACACATCAAATAAATACTCGCTTCTGAAGTCTGAAGGTGCGCAAGTATTAGACAGCGGTTTTAGAATAGCATATTGCACCTTCCCAGGCATTATTAGAAATGTTGGGAGTCTTCAGTTAAGTTGTTGATTTGAAACTGCATTGAACGTACAGCAGCCCGAGCACGAAAATCGTATATCGGGCACAAATTCCAGATTCCGGGCCGATATGGAAAAATCCAATATCACTTTGCCCGGCCCGGAGATCGAACCCGAGACCTCAAGACAGTAGTCGTACCGAAATACAACCACGCCACCTAGGCAGTCTGTCTTACATACTGACGGAACTTAAGATTGAATATTCTCCTATGTACCCTTTTTCTCTCAGTGTGTGTGATACTGTGAAAGATTATTATATAGAGATACTAGCTTTTGCCCGCGGCTCCGCGCGCGTATTTTGTAGGGCCAACGGAAAAAAACTTTGAATTTGTCGATGCACCCTGTCGTTTTAGTCTAAATATGGGCGACCCAGCTATCGATTTTGAAGTCAATCGGCCCAAAAACAAAGAAAAACAAAATGTCGGCCACTTTTGACAGATCTGACAGCGGTTCTGTCATTCGGAACCACGGGGCGACCCAGATATCGATTTTGAAGTCAATCGGCCCAAAAACAAAGAAAATCAAAATGGCGGCCACTTTTGACAGGTCTGAAAGCGGTTCTGTCATTCGGAACCACGGGGTGACTCAGATATTGATTTTGAAGTCAATCGGCCCAAAAACAAATAAAATCAAAATGGCGGCCAGTTTTGACAGGTCTGACAGCGGTTCTGTCATTGGGAACCACGGGGCGATTCAGATATCGATTTTGAAGTCAATCGGCCCAAAAACAAAGAAAAACAAAATGGCGGCCACTTTTGACAGGTCTGACAGCGGTTCTGTCGTTCGGAACCACGGGGCGACCCAGATATCGATTTTGAAGTCAATCGGCCCAAAAACAAAGAAAAACAAAATGGCGGCCACTTTTGACAGGTCTGACAGCGGTTCTGTCGTTCGGAACCACGGGGCGACTCAGATATCGATTTTGAAGTCATTCGGCCCAAAAACCAAGAAAAACAAAATGGCGGCCAGTTTTGACAGGTCTGACAGCGGTTCTGTCATTGGGAACCACGGGGCGATTCAGATATCGATTTTGAAGTCAATCGGCCCAAAAACAAAGAAAAACAAAATGGCGGCCACTTTTGACAGGTCTGACAGCGGTTGTGTCGTTCGGAACCACGTGGCGACCCACATATCGATTTTGAAGTCAATCGGCCCAAAAACAAAGAAAAACAAAATGGCGGCCACTTTTGACAGGTCTGACAGCGGTTCTGTCGTTCGGAACCACGGGGCGACGCAGATATCGATTTTGAAGTCATTCGGCCCAAAAACCAAGAAAAACAAAATGGCGGCCACTTTGGACAGGTCTAACAGCGGTTCTGTCATTGGGAACCACGGGGCGACTCGGATCTCGATTTTGAAGTCAATCGGCCCAAAAACAAAGAAAAACAAAATGGCGGCCACTTTTGACAGGTCTGACAGCGGTTCTGTCATTCGGAACCACGGGGTGACTCAGATATTGATTTTGAAGTCAATCGGCCCAAAAACAAAGAAAATCAAAATGGCGGCCACTTTTGACAGGTCTGACAGCGGTTCTGTCGTTCGGAACCACGGGGCGACCCAGATATCGATTTTGAAGTCAATCGGCCCAAAAACAAAGAAAAACAAAATGGCGGCCACTTTTGACAGGTCTGACAGCGGTTCTGTCATTCGGAACCACGGGGCGACCCAGATATCGATTTTGAAGTCAATCGGGCCAAAAACAAAGAAAATCAAAATGGCGGCCACTTTTGACAGGTCTGACAGCGGTTCCGTCGTTCGGAACCACGGGGCGACCCAGATATCGATTTTGAAGTCAATCGGCCCAAAAACAAAGAAAAACAAAATGGCGGACACTTTTGACAGGTCTGACAGCGGTTCTGTCGTTCGGAACCACGGGGCGACCCAGATATCGATTTTGAAGTCAATCGGCCCAAAAACAAAGAAAAACAAAATGGCGGACACTTTTGACAGGTCTAACAGCGGTTCTGTCATTCGGAACCATGGGGCGACTCAGATATCGATTTTGAAGTCAATCGGCCCAAAAACAAAGAAAAACAAAATGGCGGCCACTTTTGACAGGTCTGACAGCGGTTCTGTCGTTCGGAACCACGGGGCGACTCAGATATCGATTTTGAAGTCATTCGGCCCAAAAACCAAGAAAAACAAAATGGCGGCCAGTTTTGACAGGTCTGACAGCGGTTCTTTCATTGGGAACCACGGGGCGATTCAGATATCGATTTTGAAGTCATTCGGCCCAAAAACCAAGAAAAACAAAATGGCGGCCAGTTTTGACAGGTCTGACAGCGGTTGTGTCGTTCGGAACCACGTGGCGACCCACATATCGATTTTGAAGTCAATCGGCCCAAAAACAAAGAAAAACAAAATGGCGGCCACTTTTGACAGGTCTGACAGCGGTTCTGTCGTTCGGAACCACGGGGCGACGCAGATATCGATTTTGAAGTCATTCGGCCCAAAAACCAAGAAAAACAAAATGGCGGCCACTTTGGACAGGTCTAACAGCGGTTCTGTCATTGGGAACCACGGGGCGACTCGGATATCGATTTTGAAGTCAATCGGCCCAAAAACAAAGAAAAACAAAATGGCGGCCACTTTTGACAGGTCTGACAGCGGTTCAGTCATTCGGAACCACGGGGCGACCCAGATATCGATTTTGAAGTCAATCGGCCCAAAAACAAAGAAAACAAAATGGCGGACACTTTTGACAGGTCTGACAGCGGTTCTGTCATTCGGAACCACGGGGCGACCCAGATATCGATTTTGAAGTCAATCGGCCCAAAAACAAAGAAAAACAAAATGGCGGACACTTTTGACAGGTCTAACAGCGGTTCTGTCATTCGGAACCATGGGGCGACTCAGATATCGATTTTGAAGTCAATCGGCCCAAAAACAAAGAAAAACAAAATGGCGGCCACTTTTGACAGGTCTGACAGCGGTTCTGTCATTCGGAACCACGGGGCGAATCAGATATCGATTTTGAAGTCAATCGGCCCAAAAACAAAGAAAAACAAAATGGCAGCCACTTTTGACAGGTCTGACAGCGGTTCTGTCGTTCGGAACCACAGGGCGACCCAGATATCGATTTTGAAGTCAATCGGGCCAAAAACAAAGAAAATCAAAATGGCAGCCACTTTTGACAGGTCTGACAGCGGTTCTGTCATTCGGAACCACGGGGTGACTCAGATATTGATTTTGAAGTCAATCGGCCCAAAAACAAAGAAAAACAAAATGGCGGCCACTTTTGACAGGTCTGACAGCGGTTCTGTCATTCGGAACCACGGGGCGACCCAGATATCGATTTTAAAGTAAATCGGCACAAAAACAAAGAAAACAAAATGGCGGACACTTTTGACAGGTCTGACAGCGGTTCTGTCATTCGGAACCACGGGGCGACCCAGATATCGATTTCGAAGTCAATCGGCCCAAAAACAAAGAAAAACAAAACGGCGGCCACTTTTGACAGGTCTGACAGCGGTTCTGTCGTTCGGAACCACGGGGCGACCCAGATATCAATTTTGAAGTCAATCGGCCCAAAAACAAAGAAACAAATTTTCAACCCCTATTTCATCCCTTTGTAGGATAAAAATATATCGCACCCCATTTCTGTCCTTAGGGCTAAAACTATCCTTATACCAACTTTCTTAAAAATCCGTTCAGCGGTTTCTGGATTCCCATAAAAACTTTTATCCCCTATTTCATCTCATTAGGGGTTGATTTAAAAAAGTAGCCCATCTGTGTCTTTAAACTCAAAGATATTCACTATCCCTTACGAAATTTTATAAAAATCCATTTAGTGGGCCTTAAATTCCCATACAAACTTTCATCCCCTATTTCATCCCATTCGGGGTTGATTTAAAAAAGTGGCCCATTTGTATCCTTAAACTCAAAGGTATCCACTGTCCCATACCAAATTTCATAAAAATCTATTAATTGGACCTAAAATCCCCATACAAACTTTTAACCCTTATTTCATCCCTATAGGGGTTGATGAAAAAAAATGAAGTACCCCATTTGAATCCCTAGGGTCAAATGTATCCTCATACCAAATTTCATCAAAATCCATTAAGCGGTTCCAAAATTCCCATACAAACTTTCATCCCCAATTTCATACCTTTAGGGGTTGATTTAAAAAAAATAAAGTACCCTATGTCCGTCCTTGGGGTCAAAAGTACCCACATACCAAATTTCATCAAAATCGGTTCAGCGGTTTAGACGTGAATACGCCACAGACAGACAGACAGACAGACAGACAGACAGACAGACAGACAGACAGACAGACAGAGTTACTTTCGCTTTTATTATTTAGTAAGGATAACGTTGCTAACGAGGAATACACTGTTATTATACACATATTTAGTCTACACAATAACCGTGATTTCAGTGTACACAGGATTGTGTGTACTGACTGATTAATTACAAACTTGGGTGTTAATTGGGTAGGTTACATAAAGTATTCATGTTGATAATAATGACTCTTAAAATATTGCACACGTATTGATTGTTTTTGTTTTTGTTTAACTGTTCTTCATTGGTTTATTTATTGGCTTATTGACTAATGTTAAATGGGAAATTTTGATTGCCAATTTGAATATAGATGTTTGTTAATCAATCACGCCGTAATGAATGGTTATGATTCTTTAGTATACAAGTACCTACATTGATTGGCCTGGGTTGAGATACAGGATATCGTTATCCTACATTCTAGAAATCTACTTGGGTAAAGACTGAAAACGCAAGTATAAGTCACTAGTTTACAGAAAATTTATATGGGACCACCCTTGAAAGACACATTTGGCAGAGATATCGCGTAACATATATATAAAAAAAAGACGAATTGAGGACCTTCTTCTTTTTGAAAGTCGGTCAAAAAAATAAGATAAATTATACTTTTATTTATTACATAACTATACTTTATGACGACAAAACTCCATTGTAGCAGTATAAATTTTCTTTGTACTCTTTTCCCAAGAAAATACACATTTTATGATGAAATTTAGTATACCGGAGCTCACCTAAGAAGTAAATTTAATTCTAAATGCTTTCGCCCACGATTTATACAATACTTTGTAAAGTGGTTTGATTTATTTCAGTAAGCTAATATCAGATGATTTTTTTAGTGAAAATAAAATAATTTTGTATAATATCGCTGTCTTTTCTTTGCTATAGGAGCGCATTTTATTTCAACATATTCCTCCATTATTATATGTTAAATCTATGACAATATATTTATATGTGTGTTGGTTTTTTCTATATTATAAAATATTTTTTTGAAATACTACGTATTACCACTAATAATAATTATATCAATCCTGTCCATATTTGTCCGACAATCTAAACTTCACGCATATTCAAAATTTAAACTTTTTTTTTATGAAATTTCTGGTGTCTTAATTTCCTCTCCTTTTCTATTCCCTTCCTTTTTAGTTGGCAATGCACGCACGAGATCATTAAACATCGGTCACCTGCTCGTTTGTCAGTATTTTCTTGGATATGCAGGTTTCCTATTAATTTTTCTTAGGCATTAAAGCAAGCAGTTATTGAGAAACATTTTATTCATCTTAATTAAATACCCAAATTAGGTAAGTTTTATAAACGACAGAGGCAAATAAGATAGAGAAAACCAAGGTCAATTCGATTGCAGCTTGATTGAAAGTAAATTTCCGGTGGGGGCTTTACCAGCCTGACTCAGTTACATACACCAGAGACAAGACAATGTCCCGCTTGCAGACAGGATTGTTTTCATTTCATTTTATTATATTTGTATGAATATTTCAGAGTTGAAATGACATAAATTTAACTTTGAAAGAAAATATTCACTTACTTGTTATAAAAATGTAAATCGCCCACTTTATTACTCCATTTATTTAATTTATAGTGTCTGAGATCATTTCGCTTTGCGTCATCTGATATCACTTGTTCGAAATAGGGCTCTCAAATTAACAAGCCGGTACCCTCGGTCGGGTACATCGGACCCTTGGTTTATTGTCTCTCTTTTGTGTTACTACCATATATTTTTTTAGATTAGGTGTCCGTTGTGATAAGCGGCTCTAGCAGGAATATTTTTGACAATCGAATTCGTATAGAGCTTGATGCGCGTCTCTGAAATTTGTATGAAATATTAACCAAATGTCATCAGTGCGCAGCGAGCTCGATATAGTATTTGATTGTCAAAAAGATTCCTGCTTGGGCCGCAGATCATACAGTCTGGACTTGAATGAAAGGATAAACATGCTCGTTCGAATAGACATAATACTGAGTATGAATGTATGATGCGGTGATTTCAATATCGAATAAGTCACGAAAATCTTTGTATTTTTTTTACCAGGACATATGAAATACTCGACGCGACGGTCCGTGTCCGGTGGTTTTCTTCAGAAAAAATAAGTACACCATCTAATGTTTTGACACGTCTGTATTAGGAGTAGAGTGTTACGTTCACATGTAACTATATTTGAAGTAAATTCCCGATGCGTAATATCCTGGTGTGTACTGTATTATATTTCTATTGACGAAGAAAGACAAAAGATTAAGTAGGTCTAGAAAAATTATCACCATCCGGATATGTGATAGCAAAAGCATAAGGTCATATGTGATAGCAAAAGCATAAGGTCAGGACTTGTTGTGAGACAGGAAAAAGGATTAAAAACTTGTATTTGTTAAGAACCCGGCAATCACATAAGGCCCAAGAATTTCACTATAACTTTCTAACTTTCTGACCTAGTGATATAATCTAACATTCCGTCTACTACTGTTTCTCATGGTGGCATCATCTACCACCCCGTCTACTACCGTTTCTAATGGTGGCATCATCTGCCACCCCATCTACTACCGTTTCTCATAGTGGCATCATCTACCACCCCGTCACTACTGTTTCTCATGGTGGCATCATCTAACACCCCGTCTACTACTGTTTCTCATGGTGGCATCATCTACCACCTCGTCTACTACCGTTTCTAATGGTGGCATCATCTGCCACCCCGTTTGAGCCGGGTACATAGTGGATAATCTATATCCCTATCCTATTTATTATCTTCACCAATTGTTATCTTTACATAGTTTAAAACAAAGTCGCTTCCCGCTGTCTGTCTTTCCTATGTATGCTTCTTTAAAACTACGCAACGGATTTTGATGTGTTTTTTAATAGATAGAGTGATTCAAGAGGAAAGTTTATATGTATAATACATGCATAAATTTATCTCCTATGTTTGTCAAGACTTCAAGACACTCACGCGGGCGTAGCCGCGGGCAAAAGCTAGTATAAAAATAAACAAAGACATTAAAACACTAAGAACGGCTTGCAGCTCTAATACTAATCAAGGCCGACTTGTAGCGGTATTACTAATCTAATAGTTCTGAAGTCGATTTAACATACAGCTTATTCCTACATTTAAAGCAAGATTTTTGTGTTTTGAGTGGTAGAGCCACGGTGTTGACAGTCTACAGCACGAATGGGCCGGCTCGACTGGTTGGATACCACTGTCTCACAGAAAACCAACGTAAAGTGGCAGCTTGCTGTCGCGTTTCGTTCAGTGAGTGAGATTTCCGGTGGCCTATTCCCTCCCCCCTCTTTCCCAATCCCTTTTCCGTCCCCTTCCATGTCCTCTTTTTAGGTTGGCAACGCACCCATGATTCTTATTGTGTCTTGGGTGTCTATGGGTGGTGGAGATCACTTACCATCAGGTGACCCATATCTGTTCGTTTGCCAGTCTCTGCTAAAAAAAAAAAAAAGATTTATCAGAAGTGCTGCAAGTCGCCCTAAATCTCTCTGTATTTAAACATATCACTGACCAAAAAAGATCACCAAGTTCAGATATTGTGTTGATGTAGGTAGTACCAAGTCACGTATGTGAATTACACATACACACACAGACACACACACACACACACACTCACGATTCTCAACTCTTTCCGTTTCATTGATCATTTCGCTTCATAAACATTTTATACGCTCAAACCATTTTACGCCAACTAATTTTGTGAGTCATTGACACTGAGTTATAAATTTTTTGCTTCCTCTTCAGAACATTGACTTTCTATGGTTATGTTGCTATTACGTTCTTAACGATTGTTATATTGGGTTATGATCTTTGTATTTGTGTTGTTCAGCCATGGGAAAACATAGTAGATGCCAGGTATTCTTTTTATAGGTATATCAGCTTCTATAATATTATCCTCTATTTTTCATTTTATATCTGGAAATATTTGAGGGGGCCTATGGACAGCAATGTACGTCCTACGGCTGATGATGTTTATACAAGCTTTTGGGTGGTGGTATCTTGTGGATGTTGCATTCATGTCTACCACGAGTATGCATTATTGGTAAAGTATTTTATATGTTCATCTAAGTCACGGTGACTCTGCATGTTAAACTGGTTGAGCCTTTAAGGCGCGATTGATGGACCACCTTCCAAGATTTCAAAACTACACGCCTTTAAAGTTTTATCTGTCTGTATATTACTACTTACGGTTACACTTTACATGAACTGAGGTCGAGTTGTTAATCCATCGTAGTATCTTCACTTTCAGCAATGCCATGTAAGGTTATAAAATATATTTTATTTAAACGCCTGCACGTGTTGCATAAATGAATTTATTTTGCCAAAAAAATCCCGATGCAGGTAACATTTCCAAACGTTAAAAATAAGTTAAAAAAGTAATCAGCCATCAGTGGTGCCGGGTGCGTTCGTTTCGACGACGTTACGCATCCACATACGATTTCAATTCATTTATTAACGTGCAGTTTTAAATGTGATGATTACCTCACATGGAAGTTTTAAAATAATTTTCGCATTAGTACATATCTATTGTACACTAGTGTCTGATAACCGATCCACTTGCGTGGTAGTTTGAACTTTAATATTTAACATTTCACAAACTTGTCACTTTCCAAATTATAGTCCGATTGCTAATTAAACGGAGTACCTAAACAGACAGATCGAAATATCACTTACAAAATAATGTTGCTTGTTTCTAAAACATAATGATTGAATTATTTCAATTTTTATAATGAACCATGACTATAATTCCAGTAGACATGCAATAACTTAGCATGCAGTAATTTTCTATGATTACTAATCACACATCACACATAGAAATTACGACTTTAAGTTTGACTAGAAAATGAAAAAATGAAATCGTTCACTGAATTAAAATGTTTAAATAATCTTGATCTTTTTGCCGCAGCATTATTTAAATTTCATGAAGAAGTGGCAACATTCGAAATGTCCGTACTTAGTTACCTTAAAGCAATCCTATTATAGGAACCTTATAAACCAGATCGACCTGTTGGAAGCGGCCTGCATCCAGCGACTTCCTGCAACCTTTATCAGGTCGTCGGTCCACCTTGTAGGTGGACGTCCTACGCTGCGCTTGCCGGTACGTGGTCTCCACTCGAGAACTTTTCTGCCCCATTGGCCATCAGTTCTACGAGCTATGTGCCCTGCCCACTGCCATTTCAACTTGCTAATCCTCTGAGCTATGTCGGTGACATTCGTTCTTTTACGGATCTCCTCATTCCTGATTTGATCACGTAGAGAAACATCGAGCATAGCCCTCTCCATAGCTCGCTGAGTGACTGTGAGCTTTCTAATGCGGCCCATAGTTAGAGGCCACGTTTCAGTGCCATAAGTCATCACTGGTAACACACACTGGTCAAAGACACTGGTTTTTTGGACGAGAAGACCTTGCGTAGTTTCCCAAATGCTGCCCAAAAATATCTCATATACAATTGCACTAAATAAATATCTGGACTGGTCCTGGATGTAAAAAAGATACAATAACTAATTACGAAATGTTATTGCACATAACACGCGATAAACCTTGACGTATTGGAGTTTGATATTTGAGAAGTGACGCTACAATGGCTTTACTATACGTAATTAATTAACGTTACGCAGTCGTATATCGAAATATTATGTACCACACATTCGTATTATTTGTAGAACATCTATCAGAAACAATACACCAAGGACGTTATACTTATGAAAACATATAAACTTACTTATAATATCGTTCATAATCGAATCTTGGAAATGGATGATTTATGAACTGCTTTATCACACATTTTGGCCTTGGGAAGGATATTTTTCACGCATGGCATGCTATACGTCAATTGCCAATAGTCCGCAAATGGTCAAATATTAGTTTTATAAGACTAATATAACGTATATTATGGAAAGTCAGTGACATTTAATCTTTCTCCCCAACAATTAATTACCTACGACTTTTCAGCTAATAACCGACTGCAGTAAATGAAAATGTTAGAACCCGGATCTGCTTTGGCACCTTTTTGGCATTCACGCTGGAACTCAACATCTCGTCGTTAAGTTATTCATAGATCATAATATTACGGTACCTGCTTTTGTAGTCAGTAAATATTTTATTCACTTTGAGTAGGTACGTAAGAGTATACGTATCGATATGAGAAGTTTATTTTAGTTTTAAACTTTAAAAAGTATTGTTTTATTGCTAAAGGATTTCAACAACTCAAGGTCTCAAACTACTTATTTAAGTGTGTCATTACATTGAGCTGAAATTTTAGTACTGTTTTAAATGTCAGCTTTTGTGCGGCGCACTGTTGGCCCCAACTCTCGAGACTAGATATGATATGATGTGTTTTTAAAGCGTTGTAGTTAAAGATTAACTTGACTGGTGTGAAGTTAACTATATAACTCGGTTTCTACGCCTCCCATCACCCCGTCAGTCCCATTTAGATGTAAAGGATTTATTTTACATTTGAGATGAGATTTTTACGTGTCAAGCAATTTTAAATGAGAATCGTATTAAGCATCCTCATCAGAAGAACAAAGATTCCCAGACCGATCTTTTGGAAGCGGCCTGCATCCAATGACTTCCTGCGACCTTAATCAGGCAAGGAAGTTGAAATGGCAGTGTGCAGGGCATATAGCTCGAGTCGCGTGATGCGGCATCATAAATGACAGCTTTGTGTGGTAATCTCACCTTTGGTTTATCAAAATGAGGTATTGATCTCTGAAACCAGCACCTATTACGTTGCTAGTAGCTAACTTCAAGTTGACTGAGTTATTTCACGCACATTTCGACCACATACATAAGTAAGCCATTGTAAGGGTAGCGCTAGTTTACTAATTCAAATAACATAGGTCTTATACACTAACGCCCTTATTCATAACGAAATCTTGGTGTTATCGAAAGTATAACCCTACTTTTGCCTAGTTTAGCAAAAAGAGAACTAATATATGCTTATCGAATACAATGTTGCTGGTAACAGAAAAAAATATTATTTTTATCTCTGGCAAGCTTCGAAACAAATAGGAAGTCTTGGCTATATATTTTTTTAATAATTGTTTCCAAACAATTAATAAAAATATATAGCAATCTTACATGGGGTCCTAGACTATAACAAAATTAATATCATTAAGAAAGAACATCAAACTTGAAACAGCTGGTTGGTATTGGCCATGTTTTCGTTGGAATGTTTTAACGCTATTGAACGATTATGAATACAATTTTTATGAAGTGTACTATTGCGGTCTTATTACGCTCTACTAAGTTATTATGAATAAAGGGGTTACAATCTGCTTTAATAAAGTGAAATGGCTTGAACACTAATACGCAGACCTATAGCGTAACATTAAGCATGTGTTTGCAAATTCGCCGGATGCTAAATACGTGTACACAAATTTAATGCTTGGCTTCCGCGTTTGTAATTCGAAACTCCAAACGTTGGAATTCGTAGGCTCGCTAGTCGCTACCGGTATTTGCCGATAAATATCTATCGTAGGTTTAGATGCCTATTGCCACATTGGTTAAGTACCAGTGTGCTTTCGCTGAGAAACTGTCGAGATCGTGCGACATTGTGGATGGCGAGAAAAGATTAACCAATGAAGTTTTCCTTTTTCGCGTTATAACTAGGTTTTGAAATAAACTAAACAAGCCTTGAAGTTAGACAGATCTTGTATTGTATATTCCAAACATCAAACTTATTATGAACGAGATATCGAGTATTAACCATAAAAGTAACGACGAATGGAGAACCTCATACTTCTCTTCCTTCCTTCACGTACGAGTAGAATCTAGTGCCTATCTCGAGGCACAGCTTTCCAAGGATAATGAAGAGTTGTATAAAAACAGTTGAAACTAATCATCGGGTTTTTCATACGTTTTGTTATGAGTTAGGCTAATGTTAACCTTTGATGATTCAAGCAGAAACCGCTATTCAAAAGATTTCCTTTTGTCCTTTTAGCGATTAATTCTGCGAAAATCTTCTAGTAGGGTTAAGTGGGAGCCGCTTGAACAGTCCCAGACACTATTATCGCACAAGTACGTCTGCTTCTTACAGCACAATGATAGTTCTGTCTAACATTTCTTTTGATTTGTCATTTTGTACTTGTAATGTGAATAAAAGACTGCACTTTAATCTTACTTCAACAAGCTATGATATTTATACGTACGTAAAACGTTCGGGTTTTAGGATTCTTCCTACCTCAATGTGGGGGGGACCCACATTACCACTTCAATGTGGGGTCGGTACAACACACTTTCACAAACTTGGTGCAGAAAGGATTCGGATTCTTTTTTGCGCCCAGCTGCCTGCTTCATGTCAACTTTGCTCTTACTGCAGTTCTGAGAGAATCATGTTAGAAAAACACCCGCCCGAGCCAGGAACCGGACCCAGAACTCTCGATTCACCGCCCATTCATAATGCCACTAGACCCCTAGGCGACAATTTAATGATTTATAATAAAGATAAATGCGTATAGAAAAAATATTTCGGCCAAATTCGTGTACAAAATAGAGGAAAACTCTGTTATTAGTGGGTATAAGTCGGTTCACGCTGATATGGAACGTTTGTTAACTGTTGGTCATGAGGCTGTCATCGGATGATATATGTTACGTGCTGGCCAGTTTTATCAGATATTATCTATTTCTGTCACGACGCGGGTGGTATTCCGGAACGTAAACCCGGCAATATTTTTGTTACCGCATATTACCTATCCGCATCTTTTTTCGTTAGTGGAATGTGACTACAGCCTGATAAATGACACGAGAGATTCTCCTCGGTCAAACAAACTTTAATATTAAAACAGAACGTGATCTTTTGTGTCGCTTTGGTCTCGTAGCAGTGTGGTTCGAGAGGGCCTTAGTTCATATGCGATATTGGGCTAAGGGATTTTTCTTTAAATTTAAAAAGACTTTTAAAAAGACGGATTTGACGTAAAAACTAAGCCGAATTCTTTCTGAAACACGCTTGGAAAGGTGTGTTGAGTCGACGTTAAATAGAGGGGACTATAGATGAGGATACGTGGAAGAAAATGTAATGGCTAAGTAAATAGTCTATCATTTCTGACGGAACTATGAAATTGACTGCCTCGGTGTCGTAGTGATATTGCGTGCGCAGTACGACTATCGTCTTGAGGTTCGATCCCCGGGTCGGGCACCGGTTTACTATCATATAGGTCGTACGGTATAGTTTTACTAAATTGTATGTGTACAAATACTATCATACTACCATAAAAAGAAGAGAGGTATGACGAATACAAATTAATTTACTTTCTTAGTGTTATTGCTTTGCGAGTATTAAAATAATTATTTATTTCACGTCACTGTCATCCAATACATATTTATCACAATTTTATTTTAGAGTGCTTATGTAATTCTATAAATAAGCAACATTCAATATCTTCGACGTTTATAGTCTTCATGTAAGCGTATTATGGAATGGTGAAAATATTTAGTAGAGTCAGTGAAGCGTACCCTTCTTTGCTCAGCCACTGGGGATTTCTTGGAAAGCTACTTAAAATTCCTCGTTCAATTTGTAATAATAAAACTAATTCACAGATTTGAGATGAAATACGAGAATGACATTATGTGCCACCTTACTTTAATAAGCTGTTTATAGTCGTGTAACAATCCTGCAAGTACTATAATAAACTCCGAGAATTCTGCAATTTAAACTGAGTAATTTGGTTATTATTATGAACAATATACATACCTATATTGGTTCATTAGTTCTATTTTTCAACTGCAATATTAAAAGTAATATTAATACGGGTAATATCATAATATTTAAATCTATACATAGTTGCTAATTATTCTTGATCGATCAGTTTCGGGAACTCTGAAATTAAGTAACTTCACTAGAACGATGTGCTCCATCAGATAAAAAAAAAATATCCTAAAAGAAAACTATTGTAATATATCGGATACCACATGTGCGTTTCATCGAAAATTACAGCCGACCGGAGACCCCGATAAAAATGCGAAAAGAATAGTTGAGTTATCATCGCAAGATAAAGTAAACTTTTTCGAAGGTTTCTGTTCCATTGTCATGTAAACAGGAGTTCAGGGAAAAATATTTATATACATACTTTATAGACAAGAGACGAAAGGTTTGAAGCTAGAAGCTTTTCGCGGGTTTCACTGGATCCACGAGCGTAACTAACTGCAGACTCCGACGACTCGGAATGTGTTCCGCTACAAATATTGAGATTTTGTGAGAATTCTTTTACAGAACACGCTACCCATTATAATATTCATTTAAAACAGCATTACTAAAGTTCTATAGACTCGTCCTTGTAAATTAAAACGTGCCAATACTTCTCTTGTTCCTACGCCCGCTCGGAGACCTCGATCTTTGTGTACTTATT
Organism: Clanis bilineata; assembly: GCA_036417725.1. NCBI lineage: Eukaryota > Metazoa > Arthropoda > Insecta > Lepidoptera > Sphingidae > Clanis > Clanis bilineata. Next base: position 10,331,571 of record CM071158.1, read on the forward strand.
TCAGTTAAGATTGCTTGCACAAGATTGCACATTTCACAATGGAAATTTTGCTTTTTAAATTAAAATAATCTTGCTCTTTGTTACATAAATTCTTATTATATAAATAGGTTGACATAAATATAAACGAAGATAATGAAGTGAAAACGTTTAGCTCCATTTTTCAAATACATGCAACCATTCCTATCCCTCATGAAAGATTTTTCAACAAGTTTCTCAATTTAGAGAAAGGCTTAGCAGTTTTACGACACTCGGGGGAAGCCCGATCGTTCTGCCTACAAAGTAGGTACTATTTCATATGAATTTTCCCCAGCCGATAGGTATATTACGTTATATCGGGGCACTTTCTCATTCCCTGCTATTCTTGCGTTGGGTGACACAAAAAGACGCTTATTCTTATTTCAATGGTATTTACTGCTGCCGCCATAACAATTCTTGGAAATTGGATTTGTAACGGCGAAAAGTTTGTTACAAACTTTTATGAATTTTATATCGTTGGCGTTCTGGTGTTTGTCGTAAGTACGCGTGTATTCAGTAAAACAAGGAATTTATATGCAGATTTCAGGGACATTTGCCAATTCTCATATGTAAAGGCGTTTTATTGTATGCATGGAAAATGTTTGTTCACGCGTAAATATTATTCATAAAATTGATGCAACGAGGTCACTAAGATTTTAAAGCGGCTGATCAGACACGCTGGGATTTGCATGATCCATATATTTTAGGGATAACAGTTGTCAAAAAATTAACATGATGTGAAAAGGGTTGGGTACGGACCTATTTAAATGTGACGACATAATGTCCTTTAGATGTAAGTACATAAAGAAACTGAAAGTCGTTTAAATTAGCGCTCAGCGACCAAATAGCAATATAGCGGCTGTTGTCGATGGGTAAAATTAAACAGTGGAGGCTTAAGTGGAGGGCTACACTCATGCATAAAGCCGGTAGGGCAGCAGGCTTTAATCACAAAATACTTAATAGTACTACGGTTGAGGGGTAATTATTTAGTTAAATATAATTACCTAATTTACAAAATGGCCTATTGACATTCGTTTCCTGAGACCGGTAAAACATTTTTTTATATATGTAGATAATAATAGGTATGTTAGAATAACAATAAAAAATAATTCAGAATTTCCCTGTGTTTTCAGGGTAGCGATTTGCCGCTGCAGGCCGCTGGTTGTTGATTACTGGTTTAAAAAGTTCCATACTACTAATATAATTCAATGTACAGAAATTAACAAATATATTGGAAACCCAAAACGGCGCTATTGTAACTTTATGAACAAAGCGGAATGCCTGTAACATCGTGGCCAGTAATTTTCCTTTAGCAATGCCGTATACGGACACAAGTTGTGTATAAACTTTCATATTAATCCGTTTACAGTTTAGGCGTGAACGAACATCCCAAGCATTTATGATTTATGATATTAGAAGGATAAACTAAGGCCACATCCATATGCTATATCCACTCGCCTATGAATACAACGTAAAGTAGGTCCACGGGAAGTTACGAAGTGGTTAAATATAGTTAGATGACTACAAACTTAGGACCAACCGGTAGTTACTCACGCCGAAGGAATGAACATCATTTTAACATTTAACATTTCAAATCTCTCTGTCACATGTGTCTCTTTAACTAAACGGTGCCCATAATTTACGTTGTTATTGCAGACGATTCAATAAACACTTTCACTTCATAAGTGTATTTTATACTGACGTGTCATATTTTTGTTGAAATATTTGAGGTTACTGAAGTAGTCGATTTTTAAGATAACTTGGACAAATATATGAATATAAATCACTCACGATAATGTGCAAAATTAGTTGTAAGATAAGTACATAGTACTTAATGTACAACTTTAATACACACTAATAAATAAATACACCCAGCAGTCACAGACCTAGTCCTCCTGACCCCACACTAGGTATAACCTGTATCATGGGTGTCAGAGACTATGAGAGACTTTCGGTCTCACAACACCCAGACTTGAAACAAATATCTGTGGGCCACACAAACATTTGACTCAATGCGGGAATCGAACCCGCGGCCTCTCCCTTCACAGCCGGCTACTCGCATGCTGGGCCACGGAGGCTGTCTATTTTTAGTACATTATTTATTTAATGTAAAGCTTTTAATGTGGGTGTTCTAGTTCGCTAGTACGCCTCTGCCTACACGTTCGGGGCTACAGGCGTGAGTTCATGGTATGTTTATTTAAAGCTTTGCCTCTTTAGTATATAGGCTATGTATATGGACTAAGGGACGGAGTGAAAATTTATTAAATAAAAATTCTTTCTGTCTAATAAAATCACTGTTCGGCATCGTAGATAAAATACTAATTGAACATTTTAACATTGGCTGAGTCTCAGTAATTATAGAAGATATAAACCAATTAAGTGAAACAACATTAAAGTTCACAGCGTTGTTTTTAATTTCGTCGACGTCGTTAATATTTAATTTATACTTAAAAAGATCGGACAGAAGTGACAGTGGGGAGAGCTGTCATCGTATTAAAGTGGCGGACAGCTGGTAACACCGGATGCTCTCGAAATAAACTAACCATCACGTCCCCGCTCTCGCGGCCGCCCCTGTTTCAGCGACCGCGTCCGCGCCCTCTCCGCTTCGTTCATCTTCTCACAGGTGCCACTTGAAGCATGCATCATACTCAGATATAATTAAAGCGTAAAAGGTCGCTGGTTATACCGAGCGTGAACGACGCACTGGTTTCACGGAGGTGGTTCTAATAATAAAGTGGTTAATTACCGTACTTACAAGCGTTTAAGCGGAGTTACATCTTATATAAAATAACTAACTTTATTTAACCGCACATTTGAGGAATAACGATTCGGAAAAGCTTAAAACGTTTTAGAAGTTTTGTTTGACATTTAAGTTTTCAATAAATTAAATCAGATTAGGTATTCCTATGAATCATGCGGGTTGGTAGCTAACTAAGGTAAGCAGGTGTGTCAAGTTAAACACGACCCCAATATGTTGCTTTATGAATTCACTTTGCAGGTGTGTACCCTTACCTTTACAAGGTGCCGTAAAACTCGCTCGTATAATTCTAAAAGGTTTCGTGGTATAATTTTATCAAAAGTAAATTACGTTTGTACAGCGAATCCAGTGCAGTACCTAATCCTTACAGCGATCTCGGGATTGTATGATTTATAAAGCTTTGTACATGGTTTGTTCCATTTGCTCGAGGAACTAAATGTTTCCGCAGTTGGAACGGATATTGTGTTTAACTCACAATCAGACTTGAAGTTCATAGCGTAGTAAATGCTCTTTGTCCTCCCCTCTCTTTCTCTTCCAAAGAGATTAACTGTGATCGTATCTTACGATGTAAAAGCTTTTACAATCTTATTGTCTAATAAAAATTACTTTGATAAAAAGTTTATTCGAGCACGTTTTACTTAGTAATTTTACTTTGTTGCTGATTTTTAGAAAATCTTTTACAACTTACAGCAATTTAGGTTTTCGTACTAATTGCCTCTGCAAATCTGTTGACGTGTAAAATCCTTGAAATGATTGAAATATTCGAGAGAACGTTTTGAATGCCAAGTGTGCAACCCCGTAGAGCTTATAAAATGTGCCCACGCTTTATGGAATCACTCGACTGGGAAAATGCTGTGGTGAAATCTCGTATGAAAATATTTACGCTTTTAACAAATCTAAAGAGTATATATTACCTTTATATGTTCTAATATACCTGTACTAATATACCTTTATATGTTCAAGAATCACAAATCAGCTTGTTAATTGTGTATATTGAGTGGGATGTGGTGAGACATGAGTAACTAATTAAAATTAAATTTAGATTCTAACCACCGACTTTGAAACCCAAAACGCAATTAATTTCTTGGTTTGAGTTGAGGACATTTCCACTTGGATAGGTTTATGTTAAACCAAAGCTAACGCAAATTATTCAAAATCAACCATCAATATATTATTATGTTTCACTCATTTTAAAAACACAGGCGAATTAAAAACCTCTTCCATATCTACGTCGATTAAAAATGTAGATTTGTTTTCCAAAGAAACATTTCTATTAAGCGGATATAAAAGTAAGTCACGTCGGAAGTTTCGCATGATTCGAATAAAAGGGATCGAGTTTGGTTGATACTATCTTTGTTCCTATAATCACTGGGCAAACTTTACGGTTGCGTGATGGTATAACAAAGAATAGGGATCAATTTGTTTAGGTCGCATTAATACTTTTCGATGTTTCGCACCCGTGCCCTATCGCATTATCGCCATCATTGTGGATTTTATGATCCAACTTTTTCATTTAGAAGTAACTTTCGGTATTAATGTTTAACAATGTTATTATAGTAAAACGTTACAATTCGCGCAACTAGTTGTTTCATGTTTTACCTTTGAGTGTTTCGCCTATGAATAATGTAAAGATACGTCCAAATTTTTATGTCTATCCGCGCGCAGATCGGAAAAGAGGGCAATAAAATGCGTGAAGCATATGCGCGGTGGGCTGTCAAATAAAACGACAAATCCTACGTAGGTATAGAAAAAAACAAACGAGGATATGGGACTGAGCGCGCCAGGCCGCTCTCGCGCCATTAATTTCGGCTTTATTATAAACACGGGAACGGACTAAATCATAAACACGTTTAAAGCAAACATACTTCATATTCATTTGGTTCTATACTTGAACAGAGTGTTGCTCCGAATAACAAAACTGTACTACTAATATAATTCGTTCATAAGTATTATCAAAACATATTTAGGTGTATACAAGGTGTAGATATGAAATTCATTAATTTCTTTCAGTTTAGTAGATACTGAAATTACTAAGAGTAAAGTATATTGAAATAAAACTATTTTTACGGATTCTATCACGATTAGGTTTTAATTATTATTCCCGACGTTCCGAAGGCTTTGCAGTCTTCGTTGTCACGGGTCAGACTGAGGTGTCATTTGTCCAAAAAAGGGTTAGTGTTACAATATCTACCTTCTTTTTTAAATTATACAAAATCAAAAAAGGTTAATTATTTGTGTTCCGATCTACGCAGTAGTAGAAAAATAATCTAATCGTGATAGAATCCGTAAAAATAGTTTTATTTCAATGTATAATATTTGCGTAAACTTTAGAAATCAGTAAGAGTAAAGTAGATTAGTAGATATTAAACTTAAAGGTTTACATAACTGTTATTATACTCACAATAAAAATTAGAAAGCGATGAAAATTTTGATTACCGTACACGAAATAAATGTGTTCAACAATTCTGTAAACAAAGAGTGAATATGTAATCAGAAATCCCGAGAGAGATCTTCCATTTGAGTTTATACACACATCACTTTACGATATTTTCGATAAAAAATTATATCGCGATCGGAGTTACGATTTATGTACGCACCTCGGAAAAAATAACGTTAACTCATTCTATATAATATGTTCGGATGATGGCAGCTCTTAAAATATGACATGTTTATAGCATGGCCATCCTGAAAACGTTTTGGCAGTAACTTTCATAAAGTTTATTTACAATACGGTAATTGGTCGTTTGATATTGAATGAAATTATTACAATTATAAAGTTTATTTACAATACGGTAATTAGTCGTTTGATATTGAATGAAATTATTACAATTATAAAGTTTATTTACAATACGGTAATTGGTCGTTTGATATTGAATTAAATTATTACAATTATAAAGTTTATTTACAATACGGTAATTGGTCGTTTGATATTGAATTAAATTATTACAATTATAAAGTTTATTTACAATACGGTAATTGGTCGTTTGATATTGAATTAAATTATTACAATTATTTGACCGCCTCATTCCTTTTTCTTTCCATGGTATTCCCGATGACCATGGGCGACAGTGACCACATACCACAAGGTCTCGTCTGCCTTCATAAGGGCAGAAAGAAGAGGACGTGCAAATAAAAGGAATTCATAAAATAAATCATACCGTTTGTAGAACAAGGGAAGTTGGTGCCTAAACAAATTTCATAATATGTAACGAGAAGCAAAGTCGGTCCCTTTAATTTACTCTGTAGTCTGTTATCATTGCAACAATATACAAGACCATTACCTTTTCTCTTTCATTGTGACTTACATAAATTGTGAGGTAACTGTGTAACAAGTTTATGTTCGTAGTACCTAGATGGTTTTATGTAGGTAGTACCGTAGGAATAAACTGTTAACTCTTGGATGAATAAATAATATATGACTCTACCTGATTACTGATTATTAGGTAGGTAGTAGATGTCTATAACTGTATTTCATTCATATTCATTAATAATTGGAAAGGTGGTTTCCAGCTCTGTGGTCTGGTGGTAGCATATATGGGCTGTGGGCCGGATGGTCCTGGGTATTTTGATTTGCCCTGGACTGTATCCCTCAGAGGAGGAGTAGGGCAGAAAATAATTGAAAATTGATGGGCGTGCGTAAAGTGAAATTTTCGTATGCTTAGTTTGAACTAAGTCAGAGCATGTTTAAGTACGTTCTATTTTGACTCTTAGGTAGTTATGGGCTCTTTTTCCGCACTTAGCCCGCAGTAGATCGGGATATTGTGTGTGAAGCTAGTCTATGGCTAGGTCTACGTTACTTTGAATTTCGAAACCAATCCACATGTTACATAGACTGCCTCGGTGGCGTGGTGATATTTCGGTACGACTACGGTTCTGAGGTCTCGGGTTCGATCCCCGGGTCGGGCAAAGTGATATTGGATTTTTCCATATCAGCCCGGAGTCTGGAATTTGTGCCCGATATGGCGATAGGCTCGCCTCCTATCACATCTGGGACTGAACTAAGCTCGGCGAAATGTGGGTGTTCTAGTTCGCTAATGCGCCTCTATCTAACCCTTCGGGGATACAGGCGTGAGATTATGTTTTTTAAAGATAAAAGCATGCAACCAGCATATTGTGTTCAACAACATAAGTGGTTCTCAATTTGTTGGTATTTTTTATGAGTGGTCTATGATATTCTCGGTAAATGTGGACTTATTGGTTTTGTATTGGATTGAGGTTATTCCAAGACTGAGAGAGTAAAAAAGAGAATTATAATAGATAGTAAGGCGTTGATATTGATTTTAAAAGTTTAAGTCAAAATTGTATTGGCGTGTTTGAGATTTAAGTGTTTATTATAGAATTTTACTAATGCTTTATTAATATAAAAAAAAAAATGTTATCCAATGTATTGACTAATACACGTGATTTCCATGGTAAATCTACTTTACTACAGAAATATAGTCAGTATTATGACATCTTATACCTAAATTAGATTACGATGAATCTGTATGATAATATAATAATATCAATATAATAATAATATCTGTATGATAATGTAAACAAGTTTTCCCCACAAAGCGACAAAAAGTTAAATGTTCATGAAACCTAATAACAATTATCCATTTCATATTAGTTAAGTTTTCCTTTGTAAATAACAGATAATTATTTGAATTGGTCCTGAAAGACTTGTTAATTTAATTGACGTAGAACACAAAGTCCGCTTTTCAACTGTTTGGATCAACGTTTAAGTAATTATTCGTTAATTGTTGTCTTATAATCAACAACTTTTATCACAAAATATAATATAGGTATTATAACATAATCACTGTTAGAAAACATGTAATTACATCTGGACTTTGTAAAAGTTTGCGAGCAACGTAAAGTGTTGGAATAGCGTCCTTGCCTTTCTTTATAATATCGGTTACTTTAAACAAAGCGCAGAGAAAAATATTTACCAGCTATAATAGCAGAGTTACCACCACCTCTTATAGCAGTATTATTATAATCGTTATTCGTTTGTTTTGTATGGGAATCGGTACAAGTAAGATTATAATAATACTGCTATAAGAGGTGGTAGTAACCCCACAGACCGACTTCAAAATTTATCCGATCGTGACCCAATTTATATGGAACCATTCTTGGAACAAGTTCTTTCGAACACAAAAAGAAAGAATTTTGAAAATCGGTCCACATTTGGCGGAGATACCGTGAACATACATAAACTAAATACAGACGAATTCTCCTATTTTGTAGTCGGTCGAAAATGATAGTGGATATTGTATTTTGTATCTATCTTTGAACCTGCCTTTATCCCACTCAGGACCCACTGTGAATTGTGATATAAGGTCAAACACGTTGCAGAAAGGATTCGAGTTAGTTTAACGACCGGATGCCTGCTTAACTGCAACCCCCTCTGGGGAATTTAATTTCGAGTAAATCGTGTTAAGAAAACCACCTTGCCTGATTTAGGAAATGATCTTAAAAGTGATGAATGGAAGTATCTTTTACATTCTTATACCGACCATCTACATTTAAGAAATAATATAGTATTAAACTTATAACAACTATCAATATGTATTTATCTATTCAACCCAGTCTAATGTATGTCATGAATAATGTAGCAACAGTATGTTTCTTAATGATTGGAAGTTCGTAGTTCGTAGTAACCCGTCGCGAACTACATGAGCAACACATAAATCTGAGTTAAAAGTTAATTTTGTCAATCTGGATAATTCCTCAAGGTTTAATCAGACTAAGTTGGATGTAATTAATGTTTACTAAGGCCACACAATCTACGAGAGCTTCGGCTTAGTCCGCTACGGAAATCAGAGTAAGGAACGCGCTGGGTAGAGACTAGTGACTAGTCTAGTAGCGAGTAGTCGGCGCGGGCTCGGGTGCTTGCCGCTTGCCGAAGTCGATGCTCGGTACAGCCCGTAGTCCGTAGAGCTGTCGGGAGTCTCGGGACTCGGGATAGGGCGGGAGAGCGGGAGAGCGGCGCGCGGAGATTCGCCTTCATCCTTCGCCAGTGCCATGGGGGCGGTCGACTGTACGAAACGCTTCGCGCACATACCGCGATCTCTCTACCCCCTTATTAAAATTTACGTCACTCGCCTGTCAAAACTTACTCAAACAAATATACGTGTGGCCCTAATTATCTAGACTCGGTCTTTATTGACATTTTTTAAATCTTTGATTGATAAAGCCTAAGTTAACATAAGTGATTTAAATAAATAAACGGAGAAGTGGAAAAGTTTATGGATGGATAAATGGTAATTACTTCCTCAATTTGTTTTAGTTTTTACTATCATTCTTAAATAAATATTATTATATGCCCTCATAAATTAATCATTTTTATTGTTTTTATAAAATTATTGGTTAGAATCCGTATCATCTATTAAGTCACTTATATTTTTACGCGGAGGATATGAAAAAGGAAAATGTCTCTTTTATTTCATATGTGTATGATGTTATTATTACACCATGAAAGGCAACGCAGTAGTATGTTTCGAATTATGATAAGTAACTATGAAAAATACATGTAATATACTTACCATAAGATTTAACTAAAGCGATTCGAAGTAACTATTGAAAAAAAAAATCTATTATTGTACTTAAGAATGTAGTATAACATTCATTAAGAATTAAAACGCTTTCATCATAAAAACATATGCGTATCACTATTTTATTCCCGTTAAATAAAATTCAAATTAAATTTAATTTAATCCGATAAACGCGGTGTGCGTTCCGCAGATCTAACATCTTTTTATTTTACAAATGTATGTACAGGAGTCGCTTATTAAAATGCTAATGCAACGTATATGCAAACATTGAATTAAATAACAATCGACAGTATGATATGACAAGATAAGACAGACAAACCGGATATTTACACTTTGACGTCATTCGTGTTACATACGTAAATGAACAATGGGGATCTATGATTAGCTTAAATAAGTACAATGATTTGTCATAATCTCAATGCGATAAACATACCCACGCTCTAAAAGAATGAAGATTACGATAATTATATTATATATTAACAGTTTAATTATATTGATTATAGCGGCACACACAACACAGCGATTATCCCCGCAAAGAAATCGTATCAATATAAAAAAATATAGTTATTTAAACAAAATGATCGAGACAAATATTGAACATTATATTATCGTTTCGAGCATCCAATATAGGTCCGCGATGAAGTATTAAATGACGGTATGTTCATTGTGCCACACTGGCAGGCAATTTCTGTAAAAGACGGAAATTAAAAATATTCGATACGCGCTCTCGGCTCCGTTATTTCCCTCAGTGCCAGCCATTTTGTGCGTCAGTAGCTAGTTATACGAATGACTGAAATGGTATAATAGATTGTTCGTGTCTATTAAGTCACATATAGGTGCAGAGGTTCTTGTACGACCTAAGCGAAGATATAAAAGAAAACAGTCGCTTAGATGACCGCATCATAGAAAATTAAAAGTGAGGTAGTTATAATGATGTTGTGTTGTATCTGACACGTTTTCGTTTTCTGCTTTTTCGCTTCGGTCGCCCGATTAACTCGCTCCATCTAAATGAGGCTTTAGATATTAAACACAATGTATGTATACAACGGTATAATACGAGGCGATTTCGTCACACACAACTAAGCTTATATGTAGGCAACAATACAATCCAATAGCAAAGGTCGCCACATTAGCGATCCGATGTATTACGCAATTATGGTTATAGTTTCTTCTTTATGGTACCGTTGAGATGTTATATTTTCGCATTTGTTTGTTATAAATATCTAATATATAAAATTCTCGTGTCACGGTGTTCGAACTTGAACTCCTCCGAAACGGGTCGACCTATTTTGATGAAATTTTTTGTGCTTATCCGGTATCTATGAGAATCGGCCAACATCTATTTTTCACCCCTAAATGTTAGGGGTAGTCCACCCCTAAATTTTTTTTTTTTTTAGACAAAATTTTTAATTTCTATTTTTTTATGATACAACATACAAAAATACATACAATCCTCAATTTTCACCCTTCTACGATCGACCCTTATTTTTTAATAGCTAATATATAAAATTCTCGTGTCACGGTGTTCGAACTTGAACTCCTCCGAAACGGCTCGACCGATTTCGATGAAATTTTTTGTGCTTATCCGGTATCTATGAGAATCGGCCAACATCTATTTTTCATCCCCCTAAATATTAGGGGTAGTCCACCCCTAAATTTTTTTTTTTATTTTTTAGACAAAATTTTTAATTTCGATTTTTTTATGATACAACATACAAAAATACATACAATCCTCAATTTTCACCCTTCTACGATCAACCCTTATTTTTTAATAGCCATTTTAGTAATTTAATCATTTCGGGGTGACAGACGGGTGACAGAAGGGGTGACGGATGGGGTGACGGACGTGGTGACTGACGGGGTGACAGACGGGGTGACAGACGGGGTCACCGACTGGGTGACAGACGAGGTGACAGACAGGGTGACAGACGGGGTGACCGACTGGGTGACAGACGAGGGGACAGACGGGGTGAGAGACGGGTTGACTGACGGCCGAAGTAGATCATCCCATTACCTCTTTTAGAATGATTGTGCTATAGGTGCCTACGACTCACTCTTTCAACCCTCTCTCTCATACGCAGACGAAGTTGCGCCGGTCAGCTAGTATCATATATATTGATTGGAAATAATATCAGTTTTAAAAGCAATCTTATCCAATTATTGTTATAAAATATTCTTAACATTACAATTACATAAGTATGTACATATAAGTCAATAATATAAGTAATCTAATTTCAGTTTTTTTGAAGACTGGCAAACGAGCAGATGGATCACCTGATGGTAACTGATCTGTACCGCTCATAGACACCCAAGACACAAAAAGAAGGATGGGTGCGTTGCTAACCTAAAATGAGGGAAATAGGGATTGGGAAAGGGAGGGGGAGAGTTGGTTACCAGAAACTTTTAATAAGCATGTTGTGCCTATTCCATATTGGGATAAGGGCAGGTGGTAGAAGATGAGACCTTCTTGACTTGTGATGACGCTTTATAACAGTCATCTTGTTATTTGAGTGGTAACTCACACAGTAACACATGACTGTTATAAAAACTCTACCGAGTTAAGCTGTAGACAGTTACATCTACAGCACGAATGGGCCGGCTCGACTGGTGTGATACCACTGTCTCACAGAAAACCGACGTAAAGTGGCAGCTTGCTGTCGCGTTTTGTTCGGTGTGTGAGATTTCCGGTGGCCCACTTCCCCCCCTGCCTTTCCCAATCCCTTTTTCCCTCCCCTTCCATTTCCTCCTTTTAGGTTGGCAACGCACCCATGATTCCTTTTGTGTCTTGATCACTTACCATCAGGTGACCCATCTGCTCGTGTGCCAGTCTCTGCTAATAAAAAAAAATTTAGAAAAAAAGATATGTAAATAGGCCCATATAAAGGGCATAGATTCATTATTTTAGAAATTGCGATTTCCAATCCGTTAGTCAAATAAACACTGATTTTTGATACATAGCCTCGATCGGTAATATAACAAATATCTTGAACCCTCTAATCGTGAGGAAAGTAACAGAAATATTTATATGGAATGTGCAAAATATATTTTATCAGAAAATATTTTGCTTCGAAAAATAAAAGCTTTGATATTCGGTAAGTAATTAGATATTATTTTTACTTTCCTGTTTCCGGCACACGGCTTCAGAAAGTCAAATTAAATTGATTATCTTGTTTTGAAGATTACTTTTTATATACACAGCCATTTTTGGAAAGATTGAACTGATTTTTTTTGTAATTAATATGACCGATTTAACAAAGTACATGATAATAAAAACATCATGATTTGATGTCTATGAGCAGTAGAGATGGTAACCAGCTGCTCGTTTGCCAATCTCTTCTATAAAAAGTAGCGGTTACTATTAGTATGAACTCATTCAAAATAATAACGATTTATTATTTTGATTGGTAGAGTTTATTTCGTAGAGTCGCCTCCTTGGTCTGGTGGCAGCATCTATGGGCTGTGGACCGGGAGGTCCTGGGTTCGATTCCCAGGTCGCGAAAAGCAACTTTTCTAATTAAATTTGCCCGGGACTGGATCCCTCATAGAGGGTTGACGTCAGGCAGGCGGCCGATCGTAAATACTAAGCCCAATCTATTCCGCAACATGCATGAAAAAGTGTGTTGCGCCGACCCCACACTAAGGTGGGATAATGGCAAGTAGAAAGAAAGAAAGAGTTTATTTCAATTTATTTATTCCCCTCGCTCATAATCGTCGGTGGACTATTAGGTAGTGACCCTATCCCTTTGTTGAGGATCTTCTAGGAAAGCTTCTTCAGTATTTTCCTCTTTTTGTTATTTATGGTCATGAAAGATATTTGCTTGATCATCTTTCTAATGGGCCAAACGCCAATAACAAACAATGAAACCGATTTCTTGGCGGCGACGTGAGCACATCGTCAGTAACAAGTTCCCTTCCTTATGTTGAAGACTAAGGTAGATAGATATATGATGCTATAATAATGTTCGGTATGATTGCGCGGTACGATTATCATCCTGAGTTCTTGGGTTCGATCCTTGGGTCGGACAAAAATGGATTTTTCAGTATCAGCCCGGAGTCTGGAATTTGTACCCGATATGGTGATGTGAAAGTGCTATGTCCAGCAATGGACGGTTACAGGTAGATAGGCTCACTCTCAAGCACATCTGGGACGGAATTAAGCTCGGCGAAATGTGGGTGTTCTAGTTCGCTAGTGCGCATCTGTCTACCCCTTTTCGGAGATATGTGTGAGTTTATTATATTGTTTATGATATTAATATAGCAGGACAAACCATGTCTTTTAATGGAATAAAGGAATATATCCGTTTTTCCTGAGGGACTTAAATTGCGTCATAATCTCATATTTTTGGATTGCACTGCACTTACTCTCATATGTAGTGTAGTGACTTTGATGCACTTATTTTGTGCTAGGATACAAAGCCATTAATGTAAAAAGGTTAAGATACACTTCCAATGATCGCGTTAGAACCGCAAGTAATGCTTGTCGCTTCTGCTACTAGTTATTACTAGTATCATAAATTACAACGTTGTGGTATAAGGTTTAGTCTTGTATTTATTATCAGATGGACCGCAATTAGTTCATAATCCATAATGTAGCCGCATTTACACTAATAGCACTAGTTAATTAGTGTTATGGTATGGTTGTTGTCATGTAGTTTTGAGGTACTTATCATTACGGTAGAAAAGTCTTCGTGAAAATGACTAATACTTAATATAGAATACTTATCACTTACTTATTTTTATGAGTCGTTTGCATGCTATTCAATTATTTTTAGATGAAGAGAAACGTGGAGAAAGAAATAGATACTCGTAAAATACGTATTAACCAAGTTAGTATAATTTTGATGACGAAACTGCAGATAGTATGACTATGCGTAAGTTTATACCTATGCATATAATGGATTAATGTCCTATTTATTCTCCAATAAAATTAGATTTAATAATTCAGCTCAAGTATTTAGTGTGCATTATCATAACATAACACATAATATAAGCTCACACTTGTATCCCCGAAGGGGTAGGCAGAGCTGCACTAGCGAACGAGAACAGCCGCATTTCGCCGTGCTTAGTTCTGTCCCAGATGTGATAGGAAGCGGGCCATATCGCTAGCGCAATCATCATCATCATCATCAGCCATAGGACGTCCACTGCTGAACATAGGCCTCCCCCAAAGATTTCCAGATCGACCTGTTGGAAGCGGCCTGCATCCAGCGACTTCCTGCGACCTTTATCAGGTCGTCGGTCCACCTTGTAGGTGGACGTCCTGCGCAATATCGGGCACAAATTTCAGACTCCCGGCTGATACTGGAAAATCTAATATTACATTGCCGGACCCAGGGATCAAACCCGAGACCTCATGACGACAGTCGCACCGCGCACGCAATACCATTACGCCACCGAGGCAGTCCGAGGCATGCGCATATCATATTTACATTAACATAATGAATTTAGAATTTAATATCACGATTCACGAAGGATGTTAGATAATTTCAACCGAGATACAACTTTATTGATCGTTCTGTTAACGTCGACGTATAAACGCAACTTTTTATCCCTAAAGTGAACTTATTTTTCTTCGTGATTTATTAGTGTCCGAGACCTTTGGACGACGAGACAGGCTTTGACACGTTCTGATTGACGCAGATTACACGAATATTCGAAAAACATTTGCTTTTATAAAGTTTTTTCGACACAACTATTTGTCATATTCTGTTTTCTGTAATAACACGTTTTGAACATTTTATGATAGATTTACTGACTTATACAGTATACACCTGAGACTTCTTTAATAAACTCAGGCAATATTAAAAAATACACCAGGGATAATAATTATACATTTATCGTGTACTTACATGTAACTTGCTGTATGGTATACTATAAGGTATTTATCCGCGGCTCGCTCCCATGTTAAAAGTTTGTCCCAAGGTCTCTATTTTTTGCAATATTGTAGCGTATATTACTAATGATTTATAGATGTAAGAATTTTTAAAACTCGACCTATCCAAAGAATAAAGTTACATATGATAATGAATCGAAATTGCTTTCTTATTTTTCTGAGCTTATATTGACCTGTATATTTAATTAGTAAATATTTTTAAGCTATGTCATAATTTAACTTGTTATTACGCCATAACTTAAAAAAAAAAAACATTTGCTAGTTAAATATATAGGTCAATATAAGCTCAGAAAAATAAGAAAGCAATTTCGATTCATTATCATATGTAACTTTATTCTTTGGATAGGTCGAACTGATTCAGTAGTTTTCAAGTTTATCCATTGTAATTAATGAATCATATCTTCTCTCTTTATTATTAGTATTTTACTGACGCCTTAGTTGTCCACCTTTTCTAGATTGTTCACAACTTTTACCTAATCAAATAGATTCAGGGTTAGGATTTTGATTAGTTGCGAATATAATATCAGAAATTCGAAATAGAATTTCTCATTAGATCAAGTCTGGATGACAGAGAATGCCTACTTTAATATGTACCGTGTTGAATTTCAGGTTTGTTTAACCAGAATTATTGATCGCACGTTTACAATCAAGGGTGCCCTACAATGTAATGTATGAACACAGAAATCAGAATATATAGCCATTGCTATAATGCCACATTTTGTCGCTGAATATATTTTTGTTCTACTTATTAAGCAATGTTATGGTTTAATTGACCCATTATCCTCCATTCAAAGGCAATAGAACAAAGTTAATTTCGCTGGAAAATTGTTTCAGTAACTTCAACATGAATATGAATTTGTATGAAATATCACGAATCAGGCACAATCAACTTTAACAATGAGTTTCATTCTGCGTTTTGAACAGGCTTTGGGTTAATATTGTTTTAAAATTTAAAGAACTATTATGTTAATAGATATCACCTACCATCCATTGATATATAAATATTTATTACGGATACAAGTTCTATTTCTAGTCCCGACGTTATTTAACTAGCTCTAACTCAACTAGCATTATTTCAATGTGTAACATTAGTGTAAATTTAAGAAATCACTGACAACCTGTATTACCTATGTGTTTTGTGCCTGTATCCTGTATACATTTCTGCACTACTTTAGATTGGTTGGTAGAGAATGCCTTTGGCATTTAAGTCTGCGTGTACAAAACTTTTGTCTGAAATATAGTGATTGTACCTATCCATAAATTGAACATGTATACAACGGCGGCTTTCCTTCTATAACATAATGAGATATACAAACGTGAGCTTTTGTATAAATTCCGTTTCCAATATTTGTTCCACAGTTTTGTAATTAAAATGAACAGGATATGGATGATATAATATTAATTCGGATTGCATCACTATTAACTATACATTACATACATATATATAGTGTCTGTTTTAGTTCGCTAGTGCGCCTCTGCCTATCCCTTCGGGGATTGCGTGAGCTTATGTTATGTTAACTATACATTTCAACATCCGTCTAACGAGCAATATTAGGCTTGTAATGTAAAGGGAAACCTGTCTTGCGGTCCATCTTATCTACACCAATCATGTCAGCTTAACAGTTTAATAGGTTATGAAGGAGCCGTAGCTTAGTTAATAATACGCGTCATTTGCGACTATTGTTCCAAGTAGCGGTCACACGGTTAACTTCTCAAATCACATTAGATGTTACGAATTACGATTTCACTCGATACCACTGTTCTGAGATATGGAAACCCAAAGTAGGCTGAGATCTATAGAGCGAACTTCGACTAAGTCAGCGTCAAAAAATCGAACTCTGTGACGGTTTGGTAATTGTTTAGATCGAATTTGGAATTAGTCCGAATCATCTTTTAAGTTGATGTTCGATTTAGAGATTCCAAATCGTTACTGAGTTCGTTTTTTGACTCTGACTTAGTGGAAGTTCGCTCTATAGATCTCAGCCGTAAAGTGAAAGCTTGTTGTTGAGTTTCTTTCAGTGTTATTTCCGGTGACATACATCCAGCTTACCTTCCCAATCCCTTTTACTGTATTTTAAGATTGCCGTTGCCCTTGGTATCTTATGGTATCATGGGCGGTGGCAATCACTTACGATGGTAACTAACGTCAAACGTCACCTGATGGGTGATCTACCTAATCGTTTGTCTTTCTCTCCCATCAAAAAGGAAACGTTTTTATTTATCGTATCCGTTTTTCTGTCTACCCCCCGCCCTTATTCTACCTTAATGCGGGTCGGTGCAACACACTTTTTCAAGCATGTTACATAAAGGATTTTGGCACTAAGGACGCGCCTTCTTTTTTTATCCCACTTATAAAATTGAACAGATTTATACATTGTAAACATTTGATGCCAAAAATGAAGTTAATAAAAGATATATTGACTCATCGTCCTTCCACAGTCAACTGTCTAAAGTACTATCACCGCTGTGTACGTTAATGGATGTCTATTGTCTACACTCTAACGGGGAACTTATTATGCTGATGCGTCATTAATCAACCACTCACATTTCCCTAACTGCGAGTTCACACAGACAACTGACAAACATGTGATTGTTGAATGTGTTCACATAATACCTCTATAAACATATCTGTGGTGTTCACTTCAAAATCAAGACAACCTCCGTGGCGCAGCGGGCGAGTAGCCGACTGTGAAACGTGAGGTCAGGGGTTCAATTCCCGCATCGAGACAAATGCCTGTGTGGCCCACAGATATTTGTTTCGGGTCTGGGTGTTGTGAGACCGAAAGTCTCTCGTAGTTTCTGATACCCACGATACAGGTTACACCTAATTAGTCAGGACTATGTGTGTGACTGTTGGGTGTATTTATTATTATTATTATTAAATATGTAATTTTTCCTGAGTGTCGGTGGCGTAGTTGGATTTCCGTACGACTACTGTCTTTAGGTTCGATCCCCGGGTCGGGCAAAGTGATATTGGGTTTTTATATTCAGTATTAGCTCAAAATCTCGAATTTAAGCCCGATATGGTGAAATGGCCCCTTATCACATCTGAGACGGAATTAAGGTCAGAAATGTGGGTGCTGTAGTTCGCTAGTTCATCTCTGCCTACCCCATCGGAAATACAGGTGTGAGTCTATGTATGTATGTATTTTTATCGACCTGCGTTTATGTCACAATTGATGTTGACAAATAAAATTTTGAAGTGTAATATATTTGACTTCCTTTCTGGCAATGCGAACGCAAACGTCAATATAAAAGTATGCATGTTTATATTTCATATACACGTTTCATGCGACGTGTTTCGCAGTGTTTTTTATATGTTTTTCAACAATAAGTAGAATACACACTAACCATAACTTATACTCGGAGTCACAAATATGTATATACTCGAAATACATATTTATAACCCAACGACAAAAGGAAGTACTAGATTTTAGTAGCATTTTCCCAAGTGTTTTATTACTATGTATAGTCACCTATCGCAGCGATAGCTTAGTTGGAAATGGTAAGTACTGTCGAGACAAGTGTCGGAGGTTCGAGACCTACCCCAAAATGGAGCACATACCTCTGACTTTTCTATGTTAAGTGTGTTTTCTTTGTGAAATATCGCTTGCTATAACGGTAAAGGAAAACATCGCGAGGAAACCTGCATACCCGAGAATTTCTCCACAAGAATTTCGAAGGTATGTGAAGTCTACCAACCCGCATTAGGCCAGCGTGGTAGACTAAGGCCTAACCCCTCTCATTAGTAGAGGAGGCCCGTGCCCAGCACTGGGACAGTATTATTACAGGGCTAATATTATTATTCATAATCAGCTATCCTATGGTTTTACTTCAATCGAAATGGTTTTCTTATTTTACGACGCCAAGTGTACTTAGAATAAACAAATGACGTATGCGGTACGTTTACACGTTCATTAATGCATCACGAAACGTAACAGCAGGAAGATCGGTGGGTGCGTAATGGATAACCCATTGCCCGAGATATGGGGGCAACCTTGCGCAATATGTATACGAATCAATGTTTTCAGAATCAGCTGCTTTAGCTCAAGCCGCGAACGGCCCAAGAAAAACATTGCGAGAGTCCCGCATTATCCATATTTGTTTTTCTATGCATACAAACAAAACGTCTTTAAAAGAAACTATTTTGAATTTTTGCTCTATGCCAGTAGGTATGTTAGTGGTATGTGGTTTGTGTCAATAGAAATCTTAGATAGATTTCAAGAATAATTAATATTTATATAGAAATGTATGCCGTGACGAGCCGTAACCAGAAATCGGACTACGTCATTGTATTCAATATAATGTGATTAATAGCGTGTATAGTGTGATTATGTCCAGCAGTGGACGTATACAGGCTGATGATGATGATGATGATGAATAGTGTACCTATCATAGTGTATGTGACATTTTATCACTTAAAAATCCCAACCCCGTCACATGGAGATACATCTATGTGACGTAAAAGCTATGAATAATAGAAGATATGAGTTAAATTGCTTAAAAAAACTGAAAACCGACTTCAAAAACAAACACTTAAAAGTAAAAAAAAAACAATCTCTTACTCTCTTTGGAGTCGGTGCTGAGGCCGAAGCACATTAAATGAGAGAAGGCACCGACTCCAAAGAGAGTTTTATTATTATTATTTAACTATTTTTAGTGTAATATTGAAAGAATTATCCACCAACTCCTAATAATGAAGGAGTTGTATTTTCCGTCATCTGCTCAGCAACATGAGATGATGAGTACCAGACATAAATTCCTGAATAGTTTTAGGAAATATATAAAACACACTATGGGTCCCTATAAAATTTGAGGGTTGCCCTCAATGTTTCTAGGATCACATCATCAGATCCTGACTTGATGCCAATGGGAACACCTCGAAAGTATACCATTTTAAACAAAAAAAGAATTTCTCGAATTGGTCCAGGCGTCTTCGAGTAATCGGGAAACATACATAAAAAATAAAGATTCCGACGATTTGTTAATCTCCTCCTTTTTTTTAAGTCGGTTAATAAGTGTGTTGACAGTCTCATACTTTCCTTATGTTTTACTTTACATCAAGGTTTTTTTTACGTGAATTTAAATGTGCACTCACAAAGTTGACAGTAGATTTTAAAACACGATTATGGTGGGTTGGCCCGGCGCGCGTTTCTCGCCACAAAATACAATACATTGGCAGTACAATTCGTATGAAGTATGAAGAATAAGTGTTGGCGTATCATCTCGTTAGAATATGGAACACGGAGCGGCTCGGTGCGACGAGGAGCGCTCAGCAAAATGTGTTCCATTGCTCTTTGTGTCGCCTTCTTTTGTTCACTGATCTCCCGCATGCCGGGCAGCGTGTACACTCTACCTACATGTTTTTAGTTTTCTTTAGCTGAATGTGAAACACTGAAATACGTGCTAATATCGATTTATTATCACATTTTCACCTTATTTTTACTTTATCCGTAATGAAAGCTTTACAATTAATATTTTTTGATTTCAATCATTTCATCAGCTTCATATACCTTGCCTTGATATATGTATGTACATAGTTTTAGGTCAGGGTTTTATGTCCGGTTGCCTCCTTATCTCCGTAAATAATTAATGAGATTTAAACTACTTTCAAGATGAAGCTACTTAGGGATTTCAAAACCTCTTAATGAGGCGTATTTTGTACCTGAATAATGAATATTTTAAGAGGTGTATAGCATAATAAATAAAGTTCTAGCGTAAATCGTTTAAAAGTTGTTATGATATTGCCTATACGTATGTAAAACGTCCTTTGTTTCATTGTTCTCTGTTACGGCTCAAGAGTGAAAGTTAGGAGTTTTCCATTACTTAGAGTAAATACTTTCTAATGAAAGCCTATTAAGTGATCCCTACAAAAGAGTATGAATGCGTATATATACCTTTTTAAAGATAGCATACATTTAATTATTTTTGTGTTATTTTAAATAACTAAATTATAAATAATTTATGGACTACATTAAATGCAATTAATTTGTCAATTATTACCGCAACGCCACATAACGAAATCGCTTCTGGCAGAAACCGATTACTCGCACATTAAATATGAATCAACTTACGGAATATAAGGCCCGAAATATCTACTCCGGGATTTGTCACTCAAATTTTCAAATATTGAAAAGGACGGACTAAATTGAATGATTAAACGTTCAGCCTGTGTCAATATGATAAGAGCTGGAAAGGGCCCGTCGCCAAATAAATGTAAATTGGGAAATAGGACAAAGAGCACTGCCGAGATTGGTCAGATGTGATTGTTGACAGCTGTGGCTCTCGCGTACTCTCTTTGTGATGCTTTCGAATTTGCCAGCTGGCGCAGGACCCGAAACTCTTTCAACTACGACTAAGTTTAGCCTCTGGAAAGTGTTTGCCTGTAACAATATGAAACGATAACCTAAAACACACGGAAAGTAAAATAGAAGCATAATAATATCCGCAATAAAACTCATTGTAAGTATCAAACTTTAGAAGAACACTTGCGCGGATAATAATCATTATAATGTGTTTTGGTTTGAAGGGTGGCGCGGTGGCATTGTCCGCAACACATTTTGAGCAGCAATAAATGGAATGAATGAACACATAAATTCTATCTACGGAAACTTCTGTATTAAATATAGCCTGACAAGAACTCTCGTATTTAATTTTGACCGTAAATTTTAATCAACAAAATTAATATTTTAACTTGTACAGATTACTTCATCAAAGAAATTAAATGATTTCATAAAGGGTACACAGTAAAACAATATTACTTAGTGAGTTATAAATGAAAATATTGTCCGGGCTTATGTAAGAAAAACAAAGCTAGCGGTCATCCGGAAGTTACAACAAATTTAACAAGAAAAAGTTGAATTGCGGACACAACTTGCTCTTTCATAATAATTGGGATCTTTATCATAATTTTACTTTCTTTTTATTAGCTGTTTATTTATTTTGGTAACATTAATTTAATAGGAGCTTATTAGGTTTCATTGAATATCGGGGTGCACGGCCTAAATAAACATTTCATCATAACGTTAATAACCAGACCTCCTTCGAATTATTTTATCGTAAACATTCTTCTGAATAATTTAATCATCTTTAGGTCCAATATTTTATAACACAATAACTGTTATTTTTCCGTTTACTGCTTTATCTCTACAGCACTAAAACCATAATATTAGCCTTTACAGAAATAGAAAATAAGTGTTTAATCCTGAGCCCTTACTACGAGTTTTAACACATATTGAAAACGATGATGATTTTCGTTTTCTCGAACAATGGGGAACTTGCACGAAAATTATAACGAGCAATTGTGTTGATGAATCAATAACAAAACTTGAAATGTACTATGTTGAAATTTGTAGGATAAAATACTTGATATTTTACAAAATATCTTAATTATAAATTACGTATAATGGAACGTTATTGCAAAACCCAAGTGACGTCGTTGCATTAGGCAGTGTTTCCAGGTTGGGGTATTTTTCCCAATTTTGCGGAAAACAGTTGTTACGTTTAGTATGGTGATTGATGAATGAGATTTCGAATGTCCTCCTCTTTCCTAATTCTTATCTTTGTGTAACTTTCCCATCGCTCCGCTCAAGATTCAAGAGTGCAACTTATTTTTAATTCGTTATTTAATCAAATAGCTTGTGGGGATTTTTTTGTTCGGTATGGGGATATTTTAAATTATAGCGGTTCAAACGTCATTGTTGGCAATGTTCAAACGTCATTGTAGATGTCAGTGTCAACTGAGATGTCAACAAAAAGCAAATTTTAGGATTTTGACGGGAAGTCTGACAGGGTGGGCGTCGCTTGTTAAAATTATTTCATATTATTCTCTAGAGCTGTGTTTGTTGGTTTTAAGTGTTGTGGTTTAATGCATCAAACTTCAGTGAAGATGGACAGTATAATGTGGAAAATTTTTAACCGGTGATCTTCGATGAGATTTGCTTGGTGCGTTGGTTGGCTTTGTTCGGTCGATTCGCCGAGTGAAGGTCATCTGAGGGGCACTGGACTGGAAGGAATTACCGCCATAATCCCAGCAAGGCCTTGAGATCATCCACATCTGGGTCTCATGGTCATTGTGAAAACATTGTGAAAACATAATTGCTCTATTTACCTTGACATTGGCTAAATCACCGAATATGCGTGGAAGCCATTATTTTTAAAAGAAGAAGAAGCAAATTTTAAGCAGTGACGTCACGTCCTTTTTTGGCGCGTGGTTTTGAAAGTCATATTTTGGATTGCGATAATTAAATGATTTGTGCATATTTAAATGTTTTTCTTTCTGGTGTGTTTATTCGAGACCTAGTTCTTAACAATGAACTAAAAAGAAAATTACATGCAAGTTCCCTATTTACTTTAGTTCATTGTATGTAGTTGTTATAAGAGGTGTAAAAAAATATTAACTAATCTATCTATATATATAAAAATGAAACCCGTTTTCCGTTGTCACGGCATCACGCGTGAACGGCTGGACCGATTTCGTTAATTCTTTTTTTAGAATATTCCTCGAAGTACGAGGATGGTTCTTACGGAGAGAAAAAATTTAAAAATTGCCTAAAAAGTCTAAAAACAACACTTTTCTATACTCCCATACAATCGATTCGTAATAATACTTAAAAGTCAATTTGAACTTTAATACCATACGATAAAGTTCAAATTTTAGTGGAGAGGTTCCGGGAAGGCAAAACAATTGAGTGTCGTTAGTATCTACTGGTTCGATTTGAAAAATTCTTTTTGTGTTGGATAGCCCAATTATCGACGGTGGCTATAGGCTTTATAACATCACGCTATGACCAATAGGAGCGGAGCAGAAATGAAAAATGTTTAAAGCTGGGGAAGTTGGTATCTCAGAAACTACTGGTTCGAATTGAAAAATTATTTTTGTGTTGGATAGCCCATTTATCGAGGATGGCTAGAAGCTATATAACATCACGCTATGACCAATAGGAGCGGAGCAGAAATGAAAAATGTTTTAAAGCGGGGAAGTTGATATCTCGGAAACTACTGGTTCGATGTGAAAAATTCTTTTAGTGTTGACCGACGGGTTGAATGATGGGGTGACTAAGGGATACCTGACGGGGTGACTGATGGGGTGACTGACGGGGTGACAGACGGGTTACAGACGGGGTGACAGACGGGTAACAGACGGGTTGACAGACGGGGTGACAGACGGGTGACAGACGGGGTGACAGACGGGGCGACAGATGGGTGACAGGCGGGGTGACAGACGGGGTGACAGACAGGGTGACAGACGGGGTGACAGGCAGGGTGACAGACAGGGTGACTGATGGGGTGACAGACGGGTGTCAGGCGGGGTGACAGGCAGGGTGACCGACGGGGTGACAGGCAGGGTGATAGACAGGGTGAGTGATGGGGTGTCAGTCGATGTGACAGACGGATTACAGACGGGGTGACAGACGGGAAGACAGACGCGGTGACAGACGGGGTGACAGACGGGGTAACAGACGGGGTGACAGACGGGGTGACAGACAGGGTGACTGATAGGGTGACTGACGGGGTGATAGACGGGTTACAGACTGGGTGATAAACGGGGTGACAGACAGGGTGACATACGGGGTGACAGGCTGGGTGACAGGCGGGGTGATTGACGGAACCGCACCGAAGTCACGTACTATCTCTCGAAGTTTAGCAAAACATATCATTACCTTTTTAGAATTATTGTGCTATAGGTGCCTACGACTCACCCTTTCAACCCTCTCTCTCATACGCAGACGAAGTTGCGCGGGTCAGCTAGTATATATATAATAACCAATATATTTACTAATCAAATATATTTAGTAAATTTATTGTGTCTCTTTGTTTATAGTTTGTAATACTAGACCAATTTTTATAATAATATGATCCAATAAACTGATATACTAATAAAATCTTTTTTCGTTTCAGGTACAGTGATGCATATAAATCATGCGTATCGGTGTGTGGCGAACTACCGCAATTAGTGAATTTTTAAACATAATAAAACGTAGTATGTTCTAAATATAGTTTGCATTAAGTAAAGAGTGGTTGAGGGATGTTCACGGGACACTGCACAGCTGGTGGAATGGAGTTGGTTCCGTGGCACGGAAGCCGCATTTTCGTGGCTTTCTTTGCTACAGTCTTCTGGGGTATGGGTAAGTATACATAACATAAGCTCACGCCTGTATCGCCGTAAGGAGTAATGTTTATCTGTCTAATTACACTGACAATATATATTTGCAGTTAGAATATGAAGTACTTACATTAGTAAAATTCTTTCATAATATTGCGTTAAATATTAACCCTCATTACTGAGAGGCGGTGGACAATAATTAATCACGTCATAAATCTCAGCGCTACTTAGAGTTTCTAGTACGACAGGCGAAAATATAAGAGAAACTCTCATTTACGAGGGCGTGTCATATAATTCTCGAATTCAATTTGTATTACGCGGCCTTTTAAAGAATATATTTATAGTTATTTTCTGAGCTAAGTAATGCAGATTATATAAATAAATGTAGTACTTATAGAACGATAAAAGAAAATATGTTGTTAGATATTAATATTTATTAATTTTAAAAATAATTAGTTTCCTTTTTTAATAAAGTTATAGTCGTAAGTGATACGAGTCATACGAGTAAGTGGGTCACCCAAGTGTAAGTAATTTCTACCGTCCAACAACATCCATATTACCATTTGGGTTATAGATCGTCGTCTACTTCCAAAAAAACAAAAAAAATAACAAAAAAGGTATAGGAAAAGGTATAGAGAAGGAGAAAATCTCTCAATTTGGGCGTTATTTAGAATAATTCTGTTCTCATTCACCCTAGAATAAAATCAAATAGGTATAGGGGTGTGTGACATGGCGCACACATTTGTCAGTTTCTTTCAATGACTTAAGAAGATTAAGATAATGTTTATGGAACGCCATTATCAATGGTTTTATTTTTAGTTTTAAATAAGTAAGGTGTTAATCATAAGCCACAGGACGTCTACTGCTGGACATAGGCCTTCCTGAAAGATTTCCAGTTCGACTTGTCTTGTGCCTGATGATCATGATAAAGAAGGTGTTAGCTTAGAACTGTCACAAAAAAAACTTCTAAGTACTAGGTAGAGGTAGAGGTTCATGCCCATTCATGACATAGAACACAGCATATTGCATGATTCTACCACTGCTTTATTTCTACCTGCCCTTATACCACCTTAAAGTGGGGTTGGCGTAACACACATTTTCAAGCATGTTGGAGAAAGGATTTGGCTTAGTTTATACGACCGGCTGGCTGCTTGACGTCAAACACCTCTGGGGAATCCAATCCCGGGAAAATTAAACTTGAAAATTCGCTTTGCCGGCCTGGGAATCGAACCCAGGGAATCCGGGTCCACAGCCCATATATACTGCCACTAGACCAAAGTGGTGACATAACTCTACCACTCCCAGATTTCTTATATAATTCCATCGTAATACATTAATATAATACGTTTAAATTAAACAAAATTTAAGTAACTTAATATAATAAAAGCTATTTTCTGAATACACATTTATTCAAGCCAGCTAGCCATTATTCTAGAAATTAAGAAAGCTGGGAGCGCTTTATATTCTTTCAAGGAGATAAATATTTGCATAGACAAGCTCTAAGTGTTTACCCCGCATCTAGTCGATGTGGCGGAGACTCATAAGAAGCGTCCTCCGTACTTGTGGATATTGTGCGGCGTCCACAAACAAATTTGAATTTTTGCTATCTTTTTTTATAAGCACGTTCATCGCACCGTTTGAATTATGTACCGACGTGTAATGTTCAAAATGAATGATGAAATTTAGACATTTTTCACTGTTTTATATAAAAATGCTTGAAGTAAAAACGAAATTGATATTACATAATAAAAAGGCGGGTTTTCATCCCAGTTATTATGAATAGTAATTGAAGCGTCGTCTTAAAAATGGTATTGGACTCAAGAATGTCTTCCTCTTTTGTGTTTACAATCTGTTTTAATCAAATAATGGCCGTCCAAATATGATATTTAAAATAAAGCTCCTCGTTTTATAATTGAAAATAACATTCCTGAGGCAATATTTGTTCAGTAAGGGTGAGCTGTAAGCATTTATTAATCACTAGCTATTGCCCGTGGCTACTCTCGCGTAATTAGTTTTATTAATATATAAGTGGAATATATAGGATGTTCCATAAAGTTGGTATCAATAATAACTACACTTAAAGAGATGCTGACTAGCATTCTAACAGTACTGTTTATAATGTCGTGTTCATAGTTTTTGAATAATGGAAACTTGAATTTGTGACGATTTATTTGGGGCTTATTGGGTCAGCTGCAGTATATTTGTGCAAACCACCTATGGGGTAATTAATTATTTTTATCATACATGAAGCCATTCCTATGCTAATTGCGACGATTTACAGGTCGCATTCCGATTTTAAAATCCCCATGTTTAATTTATTAAAAAAATAAGTTCAATGTTTATTTTTTAACTTAACCATTGAACTTTGAATCGTTCTCGCTGTATGTGGAATTGTTATTGGTATCAACATTATGAAACATCCTGTATACGAATAAAACAAAGGAATAAATCTGAAAACATAAATTTTTAGATTAAGTGGTAAATGGGCACCATTAATTTTTCGATGAAATGCGAACAAAAATTGATAGGATGGCTGCTGTGCCTGTGTGCTCCGTAGCTCGTATTCATTAATCTAAGTTCTACGTACACATCACTGTAAATAAAACTATTTACATTGAAGAATTTAATATATTAAAAAGGTTTTATTACCGCTTTTATAAATTTTCTTAGACTGAGATCTATAGAGCGAACTTCGACTAATTCAGTGCCAAAAAAATAATTCAGTGAGGATTTATAATATTTAAAACGAACTTAATTCTTTACAAGAAAAACTTTGCTTAGTCTGTCTGTCAATCTGTTTTTTTTTGTAAACAATGACTCGGACTAGGTCGAATTTGATCGAAAAATTCCAAATCGTCACTGAATTTATTTTTTTGACTCTGACTTAGTTGAAGTTCACTCTATAGATCTCAGCCTTAATTAGCCCGAAATCTGAAATTTATGCTCCATTAAATATGTATGGATATTATTTAAATGAACAAACATGTCAGTATTTACGATTGAAACGTCCATTACCAAAAAAACTACATTGAAAGCATTTCAGATTGTAATAAATACAGTCGTAATCCGCGCAACAGTGCCAGCGGTACAAACTAGCTGAGAGGGATTTAAGACAAAGTTGAGACAGTCTAATGGGTAAGCAATCTCTTTAAGCTCTACACTTCCACTACACTTAGTCCCATGTATTTCGAGATACATGTACCTCTATGTATGTATAGGTACACATCAATGCAATGTTTGTACGCTAATAGCTGAAATGCGGCTCAACTTAAACTGAAGTTGGCCAAAACCATATTTAACTTTGTACTCTCTGCTAATGGAACACTAAAATAATTCATATTTTACTACCAAAAGCGACTTCCACGTATGTAGGTTTCGCCTACTTTATCTACTTTAGGTATCTATTTTAGTCGTAAATGTGAAGTATAAAATAAATATTAATTCTCTATAAATTAGCTTAGAGGTACAAAAACAAAACCCCAGATATAAATCTGTAAACAAGCAGTTATTTTACATAGGGATAAATAAGAACAGACTTAAAATAACATGAGATAAAATCATATTCTCCAAATCGGAGTCGCAAAGGCCAAAGGTTACGGGAAGGTTGGAACAACCTACATTTATTAGCCAGTAAACCTAATATCCCTGTCATCGTAGTTCCTTTGAAAATGTTTCAAATAGTTATAGAAAAACATTTTCGTAGTCGACTATTTTATTCTTATAAATAATTCTGATACTATATTTATACAATATCTATTTTAAACATATTAATTAAATTTGTACCTAATATTTAATTAAGGCGATCCGAACTTAGAACTTTAGTAATACTTATCAAACTAAGCAAACACTTTGGTAAGTATTTGCTTTCTTTCACCTACGAAAACTTCACAATTAGCCACAGGCCACATCTCTAAATGGTTAGAGTAGTTAAGCAAACAATGTAAGTGGCGCCCCTTACAAACCAATTTCAAAGCAGGCAAAATCCGAAGATGTAAGCAGTAGCGCTTAACTCGGCTAGAGGCGAGGGCTACACTCGTAAAACGTCACTGTCTTCAAATAAATTAACCCTTGTCTCACTAGGAGCCATTAAAGCGACATTTGTATCACTCACTGCCAGGAAACTCCCAATCTATCTCAGTCAGTGCCAATTGGTGCAAACATTTTTACTTTGATGTAATAGGTGGACGGATGTGCAGATGGACGCTCGTCACATGACACATCGTCGTCACTTGATCATAATATTTTTCAAATTATTAGGGATTTATCAATGTTTTAAATACCTTTATATACATTGCTTTTATAATGAAATCTTAACTAAAGTTTGCGATGAGTAGTGAATATTGGTTTGATAATTTTATTTTATGAATAAGAACTTCTCAGTAACATCAATTATATTATTCAGATTCAGTAACCTGAATAAACATTGAGCGCCTTCTTTTACCTAATTATATTTGTACTTATTCAGAATGAGTATGATACCAATTTAATTTATATAAAAAATGCGGCATCAAACGTAAATTACCCATGTAATGCATGTATTTGTTTATTTATTCTTGCTAAATCGCATTTATTCACATACTGTCGAGTTATCTCTAAAAAGCGGGGTAAAGACTGTGATGCGGGACCATTTAGTTTTCGGGTAAACAAAGACGGACCTCAAAAACCGGGACATCTAGGTATTTTGGCCAATTTCATACCATACCAACTTATTATAATCTTTATACCCTATTTTGTATTTATTATACCTCAACATTTGGGCAATGTACATACATATGCTGGTGGTAGGATATTCGTATCCGACAGCACAGTGATTCGCATTCCAGGATCAGCTAGTATACTTCTGGTTCTCTCGAGGGGTTTGCGGCATGACATGATGGTTGGTTGAGACGAGTATGGGGGTATCACCGTATCTGCATCTGTCATCCTCCTGTCTTGTCGCAAGTCCCTCGATTTGCTTTTTTACTTCTTCGGATTCGGAGTGAGAAGAAGCATAAATAGGCCGGCATGATTCTGATGACCACTGATAAACAGTGCTTGTCAGTAGTCGCTAGTTTTTTGGAGTGCACTAAACTTACCATCAGGTGCAGTGTAGTCACTTTGCCGTGCCTGGATAAAAACATCTTTACATCACGATTATCACATCAAATGATTTACGTTATACTTACGTAATACTGATTACCCCATCATCATCATCATCATCTGCCATAGGACGTCCATTGCTGAATATAGGCCTCCCCCAAAGATTTCCAGATCGACCTGTTGGAAGCGGCCTGCATCCAGCGACTTCCTGCGACCTTTATCAGGTCGTCGGTCTACCTTGTAGGTGGACGTCCTACGCTGCGCTTGCTGGTACATGGTGGTAGATTACCTCATATCATAATGCAATTCAATCTAACTGTCAAGCAAAAAAAATGCATAAGTACAAGATTCGTAAAGGCGGGTACACTTGCAATAATATAATTATATAAGTATCTACATAGATATTGCACCAAAACCCCCATTTACAAAAGTTGATTTCATCACATTCATTGACCTGAAATCAAATTATAATCAGTGCGGCGAAATAACAAATAATTAATAGAACATTAGCCAATCCGGCTAATGAGGGCATCATAACTTTCATCATAATTCGTAACTCGAATTGGAGTGAATAAAACATGACTACCAAATTAATTTGAAAGTCTATAGAATCGACAGTGAATTACAAATTAAATCAATACCAATTCATTAAAATTCCACTTTTAAACCCAGACTGGTCTCTACCTAAATCAAGATTAAGCCGGCTAACAAATTCTGGTTTGGTTTGAGTGATGGTTTAATTATTCAGCGTTTGAAGTGAATCTATAAATTTTGTATTTTATGTAACATTGAGGATTTAAGATTGTCGCCTCCTTGGTTTAGTGGCAGCACATATGGGCTGTGGACCGGGAGGTCGTGACAAGATTTATAAAATAATGTGTTAAATCTTTAAACAATAGAAGCATGTATCTAATCTTTATTTTTAACTTGCGACTGGATATTTATATCCACATTAATTATGTTATAAAAGTAAACGCACGTAGCGTACTATACAAATATTTTATTAAATAATCTTACAGAGTCTTACTCTTGGAACTATGAATATCGATTTAAGCAATACTACACGGCATAAGTGCAATTCCATGTATGCGGTTTACTATCGTGATTGTAATTCAGCGTTACTACTTCAATACGATTTTCTCTAGATATCGTATAATTGTATTGTACACAAAAGAAATGTATACATAAACTGAGGTTTACATAGATACATAGACTCACGGCGGTATCCCTAAAGGGGTAAGTTGAGGCGAAATTGAGAACGAACACCCTCACTTCGTTCAAGCACAAGCTTATTTCCGTCCCAGATGTTAGAGGGAGCGAGCCTATCACGATATAATGCATAATTAAACTTCTAAAATTCGGGCTAAAATTGAATAGATAAACCCTATATTTTAACCCGACCCGGGAACCAAACTGACACCTCAGGACGGTAGTCGTACAGCGCACGCAATACAACTATGCCTCCGGAAATCTGAGGCAATCTAAAGTTTTTTCTATATAAACAACATAATCCATATAATGTAATATTATGTAAATTATTATCTGATTTCCTTAGTTGTAAGCTTTTAGATTTTGTCTGAGCTTAGCTTAGAAGCAAGAACTTACTAAGTAACATCCCTTTATGTTGAGAGTTTAGTTAAACTCCAAGAACAAAGGAACCGGATCGCCTGTTTCGGACAAACTCATTTCCGACAGTCGGTGATTTTCATGTCACCCTTTATTTCTATTCCCGGTTTGATAACAAGGTTATGTGCTTTATTTTAGTCGGTAAATGAAAAGAGGGTTATTCGGAAATAAAAACATAAGGTTACTTTCGACATTAGTACCTACGAATATGATGGAGATGTTTTAAATTAGGATGTAATTCATTCGTAGAAAAAAAACACAGTTGTTTTTGAACTCTCGTAAATTAGATTGCTTGCGAAGTTTTTTTTGCTAAAAAATGTTCGCTGTTTATCATTTACAGGCATGTCAGCATTGTATACAACCGAAAATAATGTTTTGCGAGTAAAAATCTTTGCGGAAAGTATAATTTGTTTACTTCAAATATTATTTTTGTTATACGGTACACTGAACATCCTTCGACTATACAGTCAGTATATTATAGAGATACCTTTGTAGTGGTAGGGTAATAGAGAACTAAAGTACCTAAGTTTAGTTGAGCTTAATTTCGTCTTTTCATGTGACAGGGGACGAGCCTATCGCTATATCGGGCATAAGATCCACAAACATAACCTCTTTTTTTAGGGTCCCGAAGCCAAATGGCAAAAAGGCATGGTTTCGCCACGTGCAACCGTGTGTCGGTCTGACCACTGTTTATCTCAGAGACTATATGCACTAGAGGGCGGTAATTTGGCATGAGTATACATATCTGGCACTAAAAAGTCGTGGAATAAAATCTTGAAAATTTTTTTAGGGTGCTTCCCCTACGTGTAAAGTGGGTGTGACATTTTTTTTCTCGACTGTCCTATTTATTTTTATTTTATTTTACTTTATTTATTTCACACAAAACAGGTTACAACCTATGGTGTGGAGTATCGTTGAATAGGTCTTTAAAAAACAATGCGGTTTATAAAAACTATATATCGCGAAATATTAAGCTTTAAAGTGCAAATTCTTGGTAGAGTAGGGCGCCCCCCCCTCTATTTCCGAAATGGTTGGTTTTGGATACGTGACAAAATTCACAGTAGTAGCATATATAATAAATTTCAAAGGAAAACTATAGTGTCTAAGCAAGCTATACAAGTTAATGAGGAATAGAGAACCAAAGTGAAAAGAAAAAAAATGTACAAATTATGTTCAATATCATTTATATGATGTTGTTAGTAAAACAGGTAATAAATATGAGTTTATAGAGCATATACTTAAAACTTTGTTTAATAAAATTATATTAAGGCAACAGTTACCCTTACTTCGGAACCCTGTACTGTGCGTGATCAGATATGCAGCATGCACTTGTCGTCAACATTAATACTAAAATGAAGGGAGTGAAACAACGGATATACGTAACCAAATACGAATTGAGGTTTGAGGGGGTTTTGGCCCAAGCAAGAATATTTTTGAAGATCGAATTCGTATCGAACTCGGTGCACAATGAGAAGATGGCGCAATTTTTTGAACATATTAGTATTTCATACAAATGTTATGACGCGCACAAGTTTGGTTCGACTGTCAAAAATATATTCTTGTAGATTCATGGTCGAGCATGAGATTTTTTGACATTTATCGTTAGCTTTCTTTCTACTTGCCCTCATCCCATTTTAAAGTGTAGTCGGCGCAACACACTTTTTCAATCATGTTGCAGAAATGATTTGGCTTAGTGTTATACGACCGGCTGCCTGCCTAACGTCAACCCCATATGGGGGATCCAGTCCCAAATTAAATTAGAAAGATCGCTTTGCACGACTTGGAAATCGAACCCGTCCATTCTCATAGTGCACAGCCCATATATGCTGCCACTAGACCAAGGAGGCTCATGGTCGCCTCTGATTGACGTATGCCTTTTATGTAATTCAATAAAGCTAAACATTTTGCAGAGGCGTTGTAATCGACGTACGCTTTCACACCAACTCAGTAATATCTAGCTAAAGTGTCCCCATGATTGATCGATGGTAAAGCTTAAATGCCGCCGCCGAGCCGCGCCATAGCCCACATAAGCTATTTGGATTGTGGGTTGTTGGTACACTTAGTTTTTATTAAATGCACTTTCTTTAAGAGTGTTGAGAAGAGAGTTGAGAATGGTTCGTTTACAATTTAGTTCCAACAAAGATGCAGAAATAACTTTTATGCTCAATTTAAGCCACATAATCATGTCATTAATCTCTTAAGAAATATTGTGATTATAGTCTTTATGACTGATGAAATTAAACTAAATGGAAAGATATCTGATTAATAATACCTATACAATAGGCAATTATTGTTTTGATAAGTAGGGTACCCTAGCCTATATTTTACCATTTTAGATAATCTAAAACATTGCCAGCATTGAAAAAAAACAAAAGTGCACCTGGTGTTGCAAACATAAACTCATTCAGACATCATAATCAGTGATTTAGATAATTTTATCTTACATTACACATAAACATAAAAATCGTATAAAGACCAATAAATCCTTGATTCGATAACGCATTATCCACTTAATCCAGTATAGTTCGCCTAATCTAAACCGCCGCACTCCACTTAATTTTTAATCTCACTCCACATATAATCGAGTGTCGGAGCCCTTTGGATTAAATAAACTGAACCCCTTTCCACTGCTTCTTAGTTGCGATCAGCTTTTTTTTTTTTTTCATTATCCAAAGAATGATCGACGAAATGGTTGAGTCTCGGTTTTCCGCCAAATAAGGTCAATCCACTTCTCAGCTCAACAAGTTATTTGTAGCCCGACGTCGAGCACTCTGGTTCTCCAGAAGTACCTTCCCAAATTTAATTACGAAATCGATCTTTCAGAAAATTATTTCTCCGTATTTATAGATGAAACACCTAACCTAGGTTATATTGATATATAACCTAGCTTAGGTTAGACTGATGCCTGGAGTCTATAATTTGCTTCCAATGTCACATCTGGGATGGAACTCAACTCGGCGAAATGTAGGTGTTCTAGTTCGCTAGTGCGCCTCTGCCTATCCCTTCGGAGATACAGGCGTATGTCAATACGGATTGATTTATTAAGTCACCCAACCCAAATAAACTATGATTCAGGGTACTTTGACTCTAAGAAAGAGGCTAGATGGAGCACAATCTTTAATAAAGGTAATATATAATAAAGGTAAGGTGATAATTTTATTTTTTTCGTAATTACCCAAATGCACAAGCTTTAAAACTATTCATTCTTTATACGCTTGAATGGAAAATAACACTTAAGACTCGAAAAGAGAAAATGATATCAATTTAAATTCATTGCTTTCGATGACCTTAACACATAAAGATAAGAGAATATACATAAAGGTCATCCAAAACATTCCTACTTACAGATATGAACGTGCATAATGTGGTTGATATGATATTCACAGGACCAAATGCGAATGTAAAAGCGATTCTCCCATTTAGCCACATATAAAGTATATTTGGTATGGATTAAACGAGTCAAAGAAAATGAAGTTTCGTCGGGGATATTTGTTTCAGCCGTTTTACATGAAAGTGCTACATTTTCATTTTCCGCCATTCGTTGGCTTTGATCACAGGATATCGTTTTTATTATGTAAAACGTTTTGTAGGGTCACCAAGTATTCTCCCATAATGTTATATTCCTTTAACATTTATTGAAAGACTAGCTTTTACTTACTGCTTCACTTTCGTTAAAATATTATTAAGAATAACATGTTGTTTTCCCCAACATTTCTACTCCTTTCGCCCCGTAATGGTTGAATTTGAAAAAACTATAAATTACATAATTTATTTTTAATAATTTATACTTTTCAAGATTTTTTTCTTTATAGCAGAGACTGGCATACGAACAGATGACTCACCTGATGGTAAATGATCTCAACCGCCATAGACACCCAAGACACGAAAATCATGGGTGCGTTGCCAACCTAAAAGGAGGGAACTAGGGTTGGGACAGGGAGGGAGCCATTGTTTCACCGGAAATCTCATTCACCGAACGAAACGCGACAGCGAATTGGCACTTTACAGTTTACGTCGGTTTTCTGTGTGACAGTGGTATCCAACGGGTCGAGCCGGCCAATTCGAGCTCTATATGTAACTGTCTACAGCGTGGCTCTATCACTCAAAACCTACTTCCACCAACATACTTGGCAGCTCCATTTCATTCATTTAGAGAGGAAATATTGACATATCATTATAGTCCGGAATAGTCTGTCAAAATTTGAGCCTTTAAGTCCAAATACTTGTTCTTGGCGTTGATGAATTGCTCGATCAGTTAGGACACATAATTTCATTTCAGCCCAATTGCTTTCTAAGGCTGAGATCTATAGAGTGTTTTTTTTAAATGGCTCGAACTAAGTCAAGTTCGCTTTAAAAATTCCAAATCTTCAGTGAGTTCGTTTCTTTAACTTAGACTTACGCGATCTTCGCTCTATAGATCTCAGCCTAAGATGTGGTCGCTCTGACATGAATAATACCTTAGTGGAACTGACGGAATGTGTTACACTTAACTAAATTTTCAAGTTTATGCATAATGTACTCGTATCAGACAATGGTCAGGCCGAGCAGAGCTAACACAATATACGAGTTTGTACGCCCACCACTCACCAGTTATAAATTATGGTGTACGAGTGTAACACTGTGTAACTTAAAATATGATAGAGAATTTATAAACATACATAATTATTATGAATGTTAATAAATCGGTATAGTTAATGGTTATCCTATTCTCCAAATTCTCTATGCTCTCATGCAAAAATCAGAAGTATACTAACTATACTTATTAACTTCATTTACTCCTGCCCTATCCCATTTCAATATGAGGTTAAAGGAAAACACATTTAAGTATATTGCAAAAAGCATTTGGCTTGCGTTTAACGTCCAGTTGTCCTGCCCTGGACAAATCGTGTGAGATGCACGACCTGGAATACTAACTTAGGACATCCCGGTACCATAGCCCATAATTATGCTGTCACTAGGCTAAGTAGACGAAGTAAGAATGATGGGTTCGTTGCCACCTTAAAAGGAAAGAAATAAGGGTTTTGAAAGGGATGGGGGAATTGGGCCACTGGAAATCTCACTCACCGTACGAATGCGACAGGGAGCTGCCACTTTACCTCAGTTTTCTCTAAGACAGTGGTATCAAACTGTAAACGCAGTGTATAGTGCTGTAAACGCAACTGCCTACAGCGTAACTCTACCAGTCAATATTACTAATATTAATGTTCTTCTTTCCCAGGTGTTCGGGGGCTTCACAACTTGGAGATTAATGTACCAAACGCTGTGCTGGTTGGAGAAACGGTGACGTTAGAATGTAGTTGGCAGCTCGAAGACGAGGAAGCGTTATACAGTGTCAAATGGTATCGTGGAAGAGAAGAGTTCTATAGATACATTCCTAAGGAGTTGCCACACACCAGAGTGTTTCCTTTGCCGGGAATTGAAGTTGATGTTAGTATACTTTTGATACTTGAGTGTATAAACACACTTTACCGACGATGCGTCGCCGGCGTCAGTGACGCAGCGCCAGTTAAGCCTCATTCGCACGAGCGCTTTTTCAACGTGCGTTAATAAACCGGCTCAACATGTCTATTACTATTCTAATAAAGTATATTCTACATACCGCCAAAAAAACGCGTTTTAAAAGCGCCGGCGTTTGAATAAATATACTAGAACTAATTTGTTAAAAAAACTCTTGTGCGAATGAGGCCTTACGACCCACAGCGCCGCGTCTGTGCGTCAATACTGTGATGTGACAGCGTTACTAAAGCGCGTCAATCATTCCGGTGACGCGAACATCTGTAATGTGCCATTTTTGTTCCATTCTCTTTTAAAGGGATTGTATTGTAATAGCCGTAAATGGTTTTGCATTACTGTTGTTTTTCTTGCTTTGTTTCCTGATCGCTTATACTTTTATTTATAGGTTGCTATAAATAGTGTTGAATAACGTTAATCTTGTTTTAAATTATGTATCTGCATATTAAATCATCAACTATAATATTATAGACACAGATATTGCAGACCACGTATTTACTGCGTGTCTCTAATACCTTTGCATGTACTTTAAGTCGTGTTAATTCAAGTAGCAGTAAATCGATACATCACATTAGCCGAGGATTATAATGTCTTTGAACCCATCAATCAGATTACAGCAATTATTGTACATTTATGTTCTATAGGCTTATCAATGGTTTTGTACTTATCTAAATAATAAACCGATATTTTATATTATTTTTGCTCTTGTGCCTTATATTTATTTTATTTATTTATTTGTTTGTTGATTTTTATGAATACAGAGATGCCTTAAATACATATGTATTGATCAGTACAGAGTATTCTACCGTTTAAGGTGTACAAATGTTATTAGTTTTTTTTTTAGGAAATAAGTTAATAATGCATTTATTATTATTATGTCTATTCGTTTGTCTGCCTATAAAGATATCATATCTATTTATTATATCTATTTCGTAACATTTTTAACACATTATATCATATCAATTATTTTATTACTAGGGCTAATAGCTAATTACTTGATAAGCTAAATGGTCAAGGCTAATATTAGGTTTTATATTGTAATTTAGCGCTCAGAAGCGAATTCCCCTATATGAATACTTCAATTAGATTAGGATGAGAGTGCGAGATAACGGTTTATAGGCAGTATAGATTCTATTGAAAGGATATACGTACTAAAGTTGGTGAATCCTTCGCTGTGCTAATTAGGTTGATCCACATGCAGCATCAACGTAAGTACGGAAATGTTACTACGAAGAACATTTGTATGTAGAATAGATAGATATTATTAGATTCAAATTCAAATTCAAATCATTTATTCTGCAAATAGGATATTTTATACCACTTTCACATGTCAATTACGAGTATATATTGATTTTAAGATATTGATAATGTAATAATGGCGTCGGCATTTCGTGGCTATCCCTGAGAAGAAATGCCGAAACAAACTCAAGGGTTATGGCCTCTTTTAAAGTCCAGACAATACATGATATATAAAATTACAATTCAAAATGTCAACTTATTTCTAAATACAATAATATATTAATATGCCAATAGAGCTTATGCTATCTGATATCTGATATTAGTCTTATGCTATCTGAATGTTACTTGAGGATTTCCAATTAATTCTCTAATTCTTCTCTAGATAATTGGCTTAGTGTGGGGGTCAATGCTAAAGAAATAACAAAAACTGTACCTACTGATAAATTTGTTAAATAAATAAATAAAATTCGATATAGATGTGCAAACTAAAATGTACTATAAACTATTTCAAAAAAGAAGTTAAATTATCAAAATGTGTTATTTAATAAAGTATAAATATTTTGTGTAAGTAGGTAGCTGAAGTGGATAGTCATAAGAAAAGTTATGCTTTTTCCCAGTATATAGTCTAATAGCCAAAATGAAAATGTGCCTCCGTATGCTATATCTATGTACTTATTCGTAATATGATAACAAAGGTAAAATTAACTCGTAATCTTATCTAATCAATCTAATTACAGTTCTAATGATTGAAGCACTGGTCCAAAATGCTTAATTAGATTAGGATCTTATTTTATTTTTTTTGAGTCGATTTTATTTATTTCTCATTGCCAATTGTAATGAATAGGTACTCTTATTATGTTTAATGATGAATGCTTGATCGTTTAAATTGAATATTTGTGTATAGATATCGAGGTCGGGAGCCCGCCGCGTTGTATTACAGCAAGCGACGCCCGCGATGGCCGGCCGGTTCCGCTGCGAAGTGTCGGCGGACGCTCCCACATTCCACACCGAAATAAGATCAGCGCCTTTAGAAGTCGTCGGTGAGATGTGCTAAATATTATTTGGAAATAACTTGAGCGCAATTCCGCTTTAATTGGAATGCTTATAGCTAGGAAATGATGGAAAGCGAAACCAACTTCTATGAAGTAGGTGTAGGTACTTTAAGGTTTTGGTGGAAGATTCGAGTTTTAGGGCTTGCTACTATTCGCTAAGGTAATTTTAAAGACGTAGCTTTATCTGCCAACCGGCTTGGCTCGATGCTCAATGAAATATGCTCTTTTTATTTCTGCCCTTATCCCACCTCAATGTGAGGTCGGCGCAACACACTTTTTCAAGCATGTTGTAGAAGATGAATGATTTGCCAAACGTCTCATAGTCGATACCTATGTTTTTAAAAAAATATATGTTTTATCTAGTCTTTTACAAATCACGACAACATAATTTGATAAATGGTTAGTCAAATTTAAATATAGGTACCACAGATAGGCGTGTTGATATGACATATATCAGTGTGTCTTGATAAATAACTAATCCCTTTAAGCATGTTAGATACCTAATATGCATTAATTAAACGCATGTTTGTCTTCGTCTGATTTTACTCAAGCTTTGAAAGTAGCCGAAGACATGCCACTAACTATAATATTCTTATATCAAACGAGTTGAGTAATGCAAGTGTGCATACGAGTAAAAATGAAGTAAAAAATTTCTTTCTGTCTGGCGTTATCCTGGCCTTCTGCCAGGGTCCGCCTTCCTACTTAGACTTAAAGGTGAAATAAAAAATGCAAACTTACGTGTACTTACAACCCTTACTTATAAAAATATTTAAGCGCTGCTTATCTTCAACCATAGGTTTTCCTTTCATTTTTAAACTATGTAACCAAAGACATTCAACACTATATATATTTAGTTAGTAATATTAAATCTCTTTGAATGTAATGCAAAGAAAAAAGTGACAGGCTATTCTTAGCGAAAAGATAAGCGAAAATGTTTTTATATTCAGTAAGGCCCTAAATGTCTTATACATAAAAAATCAGATAGACCGTCAAAGTTCATAGTTTATTTCACGTAATCTTTTTTTCTGTCTACCTGCTCTTATCCCACCTTATTGTGGGGTCGGCGTTACACACTTTTTGCAAGCATGGTGCAAAATGGAATTGGCTCAGTTTTTACAACCGGCTTTCTGTCTGACGTCAATCCCTATCTGTGAGATCCAGTCCCGGGAAAATAGTGTTAGAAAAATACAACGCCCGACCTGCGAATCGAACCCAGGACTTCTCGGTTCACAGCCCGTATACACTGCCACTAGACCAAGAAGGCGACCCGTTTTCACCCAATTGTTTCCTTTATGCGATTGCTAGTTGTATTACGATAAGAACACACGCAATGTTTGTTCATTATTTTATCATAAATCTAATGGTATGTAATTATTAGATATCATCCGTTAATATTATCCTCATCTATAGTATTATATGTCCGCTAAACGAAATCTTGTCACCATAAGAATATTTTCAACTATGATAATTCGTACAATTGTATACGACTAGCTAATAACAGTTTTTGCATTATCACCAACCTCAGTGGCGGCGGTACACAAAAGTTGAACGTGGGCGCCATAGCTTTGCGAGACCCCTTGACTCTTCCGACGAAATATATTGGCAGTTTCATCCTATGAGGTCCCCTTCCAATCCATAACGGGTACGAGGCACTCACAGGTTAACGCTGCTATTGACTAACCTTAATGTTAACATAATAAAAGTAGGTAATATCCAATAGAAACCAATATAGTAATATTGGTTTCGAAAACAGCGATCGTTTGATAGAGAAACATTCCACATGTGCCATTCGCAAAACCCTATTGTGAGTTGGAAAAATAAATTACCTATTAAATTAATTAATATTAGCGCTGTAGTATTACTGTCCCACTGCTGGGCATGGGCCTCCTCTACTAATGAGAGGGGTTGGGCCTCAGAATACCACGCTGGCCTAAAGCGGGTTGGCAGACTTCACATAGGTACCTTTCAAATTCTTGTGGAGAAATTCTCAGCCATGTAGGTTTCCTATGTATATCAAGCGAAAATTTACAAAGAAAATACACTTAACATAGAAAAGTTGGAGTCGTACGCTCGATTTTGGGGTTGGTCTCGTACCTCCGACACTCGTCTCGGCAATCCGTACGAATCCCAACTGAGCTCGCTGCTTTCTTAAATTAAGAAAGAAAATATAAAATATCTCACATTCTATGTCTGTAGGTCCTAGAAAACAGTTAGAAAAATATAGTGTAAATAGTAAGAAATGTTTATATAAATTCTAGACGTATACCAATAGTTACCTACATTTTGAACCCAAAACAATATTGTCATAAAGTTCTATTTCATACATTATGCAGTGTTATTAGAGAAACATAACATTATTTTATAAAATGCTTTTGCTGTGTTATTATCTATACACTTTTTTTTCTACTAGCTTTTGGCGAAATATGGGCGTTCTAGTTCTCTATTCGCTTATTCCTACAGCTTCGGAGATACAGGCGTAAGTCTATGTATGTATAATATATGTATGTACAATTTCTTTCGCTGCCTTCGTTCAGCATGCAGAGCAAATGGCAGATTTTATTTTTGAACTCAGGTTCCAGATTTCGTATTCCACCCTTACTTTTTATCTGACGGAATATCAACCTTGTGATAATATTGAGTTTCCAGTAGAATGGGGATACGCTTCTGAATATTTATGATCTATTATTTAGAGTTATGTACCCTTTATTATTACCTTTATTCACCTTGGGTTAATATAGAATATTACGATATTTAATATATCACATTTTGCTCTTGGTTTCCATCCATTTCTAAATAGATAGATATAGACATATAAATAATGTGGCCTAATTCAGGTCATGGTTTTAAGCGAAATTTCATCCAAATCCGTTTATTAGTACATGTATAATCAGAGACCAGTAATAAATAAATCGACCAACATCTAAATTCTCAAACTCCCAAAGTTTTATTTAGGTAAAATATTAACTTGAATAGTAGAATGTGTATCTATTTACTATGTAGATTGCGAGTGTACACTAAAACTATTCAAATTAAATTCAAAGAACCCTGTCACGATTACCATGGGATCAGATCCCAACCCACTCTGTAATGCATACAACAGTGTCTGGCGTGTATCGGCTATGTAAAGGTTTTCAGTAATGCGCTTTACCAGAGTACAAATTTGAATATTCAAGACTCCGGTGAATTCTGCAAGAATAACTCTATGTATAAATTGATGCTTCTGATGCACCGGGCACGAGATCACGGATAATGGAACTCTACTGAGAGAAGAGATGCCTTTGTACATGCATTGAGCATTGAAAACATTTTTCCATTTCATCTCTTCACAGTGCCGTGCCTGGAAAAGAATGCTCTTTGTTTTATGTTTTTGCGTAGACATTGTAAGATTTTATCTCCAGTAAAGTATGCTAATTATGTCTATAAATGTCACGAATTTCACAAATATAATATTTTTGCTTTGTAACATTATACTTCTATTTAGAAATAGTTGCCCAGACAAAAGAACCTCGTTCGCCAAGGTTCTTTATGAATAATGAAAGTAACATTGAACACAATTACCAGGTAGCTGTGTATGAATATTTTTGTATTTGTATGAGCTTAATTAATCAAAGTAATTAGCTCACACGAGTAACATTACCTCTCACCTCTATACTAAAAGACGCATAATGTAGATAGAAGCTGCGCCCATTTTAATCCAATGGGGTTTCTCTCTCAGAATGACACAGTCGGCAAGAAAATTGTTATATCGATCAACAATCTAATCCCGGGAAATCGTCTTATAACTCGATTGAAATAACCTATCCAAAAAATTTGCAGCAGGTACATAAGGTAGTTAGAGGTCTGTATTGTGAGTTAGCAGTAGGTACGTAACGTCAATCAAGTATTTTTTTTAAATTGACCGTATTATTCGGAGGAGTTACCTAAAATAACAACCGCCGCTTTATTTATTTAAAGCAAACAGCGCTGTATTCATTGATTATACATTTAAAATTCATTCGCAATATCATCGTTGCACACGCGCGCATTATACATTATCATTTGCATTGACCTCAAAAGTATTTGTCGTACATGCCGGCTTTGTACAAAATATAGGGCAGTTTGTTGTGACGGATTCGGGTACGAAAATTCACCTAAATGGTCTGTATAAAGTAGCTGCTACGTGAGCGCTATTATACCGTAGCTCCACTGTATACGTCATGTCATGACGTGAGGCCTACTACGTGGATCACGACACACGTAGTCGCTTATGTAATGCGGCCCCGAAA
Organism: Clanis bilineata; assembly: GCA_036417725.1. NCBI lineage: Eukaryota > Metazoa > Arthropoda > Insecta > Lepidoptera > Sphingidae > Clanis > Clanis bilineata. The sequence goes on from CM071158.1 coordinate 10,375,653, forward strand.
AAGATCGAGTTTCGGCTTGTTTATGCTCATACTATGATCAACTGTGATGTTAATACCGTTTTGTTTGTCTCCTTTTGTCTGAAGTTCGTTCTTTTTACGCATCTCTATATTTACTAAAGGCACGAAGGTTCCTTTGTCGTTGACAGTCATTTATTTTTGGAGATAACAGCGATAAATGTGAAAAGCTTTTATACATAGGAAATATGAGATTCCATGCTTTCGTGTATTAAGGTCTCGCATTGTGACAGTAGTTTCTTTGAATTCATAAACGCTACTTTTGCTTTGTTTCAGTGATAGAAACTGTTTCGTTATTTTCTCAAAGTTCAGTTCATAATATAATATACTGACATAATCTCTTGTGACTAGTTTAAGCATACCCTTACTGTGATGTTTGTGAAGTTGTTATCTTACTTGGCCCATTTGCTCGTTTTCCAGATAATGTTTAAAATATGCACTGCCTTCAATATGTATTGTTCTTAGTGTATATGTGATAAGAATACGGTTTACTTTTATTTTTACTGTTTTTGTATACCTAATAGTATTGTTAATTACAGGAACAGTATTAGCAATGCAGCTCAATAGGGTCAAGTTTTCGTTAATCCTAATGAGTTTCTTTTTTTTAAATATGAATACACTGCACCTAATGGTAAGCGTAATACAGTCAAAAAAACTAGCGGCCATTGACAAGCGGTGAAACAAAATAAAAATGAAGAAAATCCTGTTTCATACTAGAAAGTGTCAATTAAAATATACAATATTTGTATTAAATTGTGGTTTCATTTATAACGGTATGGTTTGCAGGAGAGAGTAAATAAACGTGCCGTACAGAAAGCAAGGGGTATTAACGTGATGGCTCTATAGTCTAAACAAACTCTACCTGCAAATAAATAACGATTCCATTCCGCTTTGTCATCTTATTTCAATTACGTCGAAGAATTATATTGATACGTAGTTAAACGAACTGTTTTGCGACATTTATCAATTATTGGTTTGTTTGTCTAGAGCACGATAATGCTCGATCATGTTAGACAAACAATAGGAACCTCTTTTTTGGCGATGGAGAAAATATTGGCACAATTCTAGAGGCTCCACCAATAATATCTATGGCTCTTAAGCTTATGACATTCGTAAGCAATAACCAAATACCATGTGTACATAGCAAGCGGCATTACAGTGCCGCTAGTATAGTTTGATATTTTGTTAAAACAATGATAGTTTTCACATACCCGAGTGCCTTGGAAAGAGGGTCATTTGTTTTCCATTGCTTCCGTAAAATCATAGCACCACTAGCAGAAACTACAATGTTTAAAACAAAGAAAAAAGGACGTCGCGTCTAATACAATTATATTAATGGAGTTTACTTCAGCAAAGTTCGGGAACATTATTTAAATATGTCCGATAGGTACACATAGCCCCTTACTTATAAAAAATTTACGCGCTTCTTATATTTAAGAATAGTGTGTCGCTTTTTTCGTTGCGTTACATTGTTTGGAAATGTAAGGGACAAACTACTTTTAAAGTTAAGAAGCTCGTAAATTTTTTATAATATCAAATTCTAGCCTAATACCGACTACCAAATACGAGCTTTAGATAACTACCAGGAACTACGAAATAGTTTCGTTCGCGCAATACCCATACCCGTAACAAATATTCATACAATGATTTTGATAGATAAATTGCGACCCCCTTGAATAACCCATGTTACGTTTACATTTTGAATGCACGAGGCACGAGGCTCACAATATGAATTTTAGCCAAATTATTTTGTCCTAGAATCTCAAACACATAAATCAAATAAAACTAAGTTGAATTACAGTATTCTTACAGTTTAAAGAGAATCAAAAATTAAAATGCTAAGAACTTTTTTCATTTCATGCAAAACTATGTAGTCACCGTGCACTCATACAATGATATTAAAAAGATGACCTTAGAATAAAATAATTTGGACTTAAACTTTGAAGGTTATTTATATCAAGACTGTTTTATCTTATGTAGAAATAGAAAAATACGTCATTAAGGCTTGGAATGAATAAGTACCAAAACGAAAAGTTAGTCTGGAATTATACTTGTATATGTTAAATAAATACTGTAAAATTTTAAAATAATGTTATGTAACAGAATAATTAAATTTCTTTAAAAACAGATTGTTTTTTCTTGTTCTTTGGACTAACTCTCTTTTTGTCTCTAATTAATTTACTACGAACTGCTATAGTACTTGTCTGTTTATTCTTTATAGGTCATTTATATAGATTTATATAATTTTGTATAAAGCAGAAGAATAAAACATCTCAAAGTATCAAAACTTTGTGTGTACGAGCATTTCTGTTTTACAAGTGTACTTGAATTTTGTATACAAAAACCTTTTTCTGTATAAAACTTTTACAAACAAACGGAAAGAATCGGTTCTTATAGTAAGTAGTTGTCCGGGAATATATTAATGTTTCCTTCTACAAGTTCAGGTTCTACGTAGCCAATATTTTTGCATTTTGCAGAATTATTTATACCACGGTATTTTTAAATTTTGGTTATAGAGAATAGACCATTGCATTCGACTGTATAATATATACAGTCGAATGCAATGGCCCGGACTATAAAGTGTCACTTGGGCGATATCACTTTAAACCATTTTAGAAATTCAAGAGAGATGATATTACATTGAAAGTGGATTTGGAATTCAACATGAAATAAAACGTATCCAAATGTAATTTTAGCCATTTTCTATTTGAAAATTGAATTTATTTAAGTAGATACTAAAACATTATATCGCTTGAGATGATATGGCCACGTTTTGAGGAAACCACAGGAGTACGTCGGTCGCATGTATCTGGCGCAGATCATGCCAGGGTTGCGTTTCCGTGGACGGCCCAAAAAGGGCTGGCTGGACGTTTTGGAAGATATGAGAGCCAATGGCCTCACCATGGAAGATGCTCAAGACCGGGCGAAGTGGAAAGATTTAAGTAGGAAGGCAGACCCTGACAGAAGGCCGGGATAACGCCAGGTAGAAAGAAAGACACTAAAACAGTAAATGAATATATAATAATATACAAAAAGTACTACTTGTATCTGAAATCAGAGGCCGTAAAACATTCAGATGACGGACACTACATCCATGACCATTGAGGTGTCACCAAACAAGAATTCTTCTAGGATACATTGCCGCTTTTAAGGAAAAGGAGTAGAGATTGAGAAAGTGAAAGGGTGTTTCTGACAAACTAAAACAACAAAATAATAACAAAATATCAGACAATGGTAACGGCGACGTGGACTGAGGGGCTCTACCACGTAAATACATGCACTACGACATAACAATGCACGCAGAAAAAAATATGTAGTGAATTTAAACTTATCAAATATGTAAATGCTCCTTTATAAAACGTATTCAGCTAATCTAAAATCTACGTGCGTCATCCGATCTACGTGTGCTTTCGGAAACAGATATAATGATTTAGATATGAGTTTTAGCTGCATGCTTATGAACTCATTAAACTAAATAATAATAGTATATACAAAACAAGAGTTGCTTTGATACAGATTTAGCTACGCCGGTAAAACCTCTGTTACTCGGTGTCTGTTTATTGCAACGTATTTATAAAAGATAGGTTGAAAACTCGGATCTCCTTTTTGTAGAATTGCTATTCTTTAGCGAATTCATCATCAACCAGCCACAGGATGTCAACTATCATAGATGTAGGAATCGACTAACGTCTCTCGTTACTAAACATGGGCCTCCACTAAAGATTTCCAGATCTACATGATGAAGCGGCCAGTATTCCAGCGACTTATTGAGAGGTTAATAGGCTTTATTTTCTGTACTGATCATCAGGCCCAAAAGTTCTGAGACGGTTGTACACAATTAGTAAAAAGAAATCCTGTTTTACGACTTGTTTGATTTTATTCCAGTTTTTGAGTACTTAGGCTTACTTGAGCATTTCATATTAAACATGTTAAAGTTAGAGTTTAAGTTAATACCAATTCATATTTTTGTTGCAGAACCTCCAGAGTGGGGTCCAAAACTGGTGTCAGATCGTTCATGGTACGGAGTGGGATCAACTCTCCTAGCTACGTGTGCGTCTCCACCGTCACATCCACCTGCCAATCTTACCTTTGCACTAAATGGCCAAGAGGTGAGAAAAAAAATATAAGGTACCTTTAGATACATATATTTATCCATTTATTCAATACTCTGTTAATTCAATTGTCTGTAATTGAATATTTCTTTCTTCCAACTTTTTCAAGCTTGTTGCGGAAAGATTTGGCTTCATTTTTACAACCGGCTTCCTGGCTGACGTTAAGCCCTTTCTTGGGAATACTCCGTATACGTTAGAATATCAAATATTTAGTTTTAAAATACCCATGGAAAAGCTTATACAATTGTACATTTTATATTAATTACGTCTGCTAATTATGCAGTCAAATTACTGAAAATTACCATTGCTCAACGAGGATCACTGCAATGATGTCGCTCTCCGACAGAATAAATTAAACTCACTGAATCAAGTGAACAATAGGTCAGGTCACTAAACGAAAAATTGCACAAATCTTTACTTTGCCTTTCTATCTTTGACGTTAATTAACGTTTCTTTTCCGAGATCTCTTTACTTTGTTAAATCGCTGACCTGGGAAAATGTCTTTGTTATTTTAAGATGGATGGCAAAAATCTAAAAAAAAATGTTTTTCTTTCATATAGGAAACACAGAAATTTAGCTTTTCTTAAAATAGACGTTTTACGGGCTTCTTTCTTGAGTGTTTTCCGAGGGATCGTTAAAACGGGGTACAGAGTGAATGATTAAGATATTGTTTTAAAAATATGTATGAATTTTGAAATGTGGTTTGACTTATCTATTGATTCACTTCACACTTTTGTTAGCATTTCTTATTTTCGGCTCCTTTCATCCAAGATTTAAACATACGAAGGAATACATTCATCCTTTTTTAAATTGCAATATTAAAATTACATCTTTAAATATTATGCACACGAAAAGTAAATTTATAATTAAATTAATAGTGTTACTGTTGAATTTAGTTGAACAGTATACCCGGATCTCCAATGAAACGAGTTCGCAACCCAGATGCCGGACATGAGTCCATGAGGCCATCGCGTCGTAACTCGTAAGGGAACAATAGCATTGTAGCATTTGTAGCGAGGCAGTTTGACGCAGCCGTTGTTTTTGTCCAGTGTCATTGTCCGCTGCGTAGGCGTATTCATTAATCACAAAGCTGCTCTGAGCTAGATAAGCTCCAAGCGAACCCCCTTCATCTAATTCGGAACACGTCCGTAATGTTCTTGAACATTCACTTAATATTTGTTTTGCAGATCGAAACTGAGAGGGTGGTGCACAAATTACCTGTGTGGTTCAAATGGGATCCACCGCCGAAAATGGAAACGACGACGACCGATCTCCCCGACAGTGACCTCAGTTTCTTTCATGAAGACAGCAACATTCAATACTTAGATGAGTCTTATATAAATCTTCACAAAGAGGAGATACGAAGGCCACAGAAAGAAAGTCTCAAACCGCCGTATGAGAGGACGGATCCCGACAATAGGCAGCCGTCGGTGGGGGAAGTGTCTTTCGTAGTTCGTAATGAGGCGTTCGAGCGAGGCAGTCTACGGTTGACCTGCATAGCGAGCATATATAACCTGTACGCGGCACGCTCTGAACTAATTTTCGATATGGAGCAGCCAGAAGTTGCGTCCGTATTAGGTGTCCGGAATAACTCCGTAGGTGAGTGCAATCGATACTCTATTTCGTCTACAAAGTCAGTACTTATTCGTTTTAATACGCTTGGCAGTACAAGTACAGCTACATATAATGTATTGTTACGAATCTAGCCTATGTTATATTTGTTTTGAAATTCCTTAATATGTTTTGAAGCTTGAAATACTTTATTAAAATTATAATGAATACTTTTATTACAGGTACATCTTCGTGCAACGTTTTTCGAATAACGGCATTCCTTGTGTTACTTTCGTACAAGATGCGGTAGTTCATCTATTCATTACTTTTTAAGTTAATGACTAAAGTACAAACAATGTTTTTGATTTTAATTACATACCTACCATTTTAATTTAATTATACTTCTAGAACATATCTTACTGTAGACGTCTTTGTTCATTGTATTTTTTACCGTTCCATAATGTAAGGTAAATTCAGCTGTGAAACTTTTCATACGGAATAATAAATTAGGTATAGGCTAGTTTGGCCAGGTTTAGAATTAATATAAAAATAAGTGGTTTTAAATAAATGTGTAAATAAAATGTGATAGAAGAATAATTTGCGCGTACAGTACTTGTTTATAAAACATACGTAACGTGTAATCTAACAATTTAATGTCTATGCAAACTAACCGATTACCACTTCCCAATAGGTTCCGATTTGGGACATGGTATGTGTCCTGAGAAAATTAAATCATAGGTAGAGACCCAAATTATAACCATGTGAAGATTCTAGGAATAATAGAAACACACAAAACCCTGACCACTTAATATAGCTGCGACAAGTCAACTAGTTAAAAAACAAATTCATGAAGATGGACTGATGACGATTATTCCGAAAAAGATGAGTTTACCACTCATAAACAGTTACGTGCCACGCTAGTGCTAGTGTCACGCTATAAACAGTTTTCTACAACACACGATCTGGATCAGTCGGTTAGATGCAACTGTCTCAGAAAACCGACGTAATCTGACAGCTCTGTGTTACGTTTCGTTTGGCGAGTTAGAATTCCAATGTCCCTAATTCTCCTCCCCTTCTCAATAACTTCGCTTCCTTTAAAGTTGGCAACACAGCCAATACTCTTGGTGCCCTAGGTGTCAATGGACAGTGAAAATCACTCGCTCGTTTGCTAGTCTCTGCTATAAAAAAAGAAGTAATGTATGAACTAGAAAATCGAATCTCAGCTAAATAAAATATAATTTACAACGATGATAATATATTTTACCGGTATTTAAATGATAGGAAATTATTATACCCTTACGAAAGACTGATGAATAAAGGTTTTATTGTTGGAATAATTATTTACAAATTTTATTTAAAAGATATCTAGACACAAAAATATTACATTATTTTATCGAATTTCTTGGACATGTACAAACATAATTATTTAAAATTTACTTGAACGCAGTTATTTCTTACTATGTAATATGACTGTGTTAAAGACGTAACTGTTAAAATGTACATAAACAATATAGAATATGCATAGAAGTACTGTGTAAATGATAAAAGAATAGAATTATACTATGTTGAAACTGCATTGAGTTTTCATTCATCTTTAACCTACCACAAGCATTTTCAAAGAGTTTAGCTACCCACGTCGCTTTTCCCGATGTTTAATAAACCATGAACAATACACGTTAAATAAATAATAACGCACTTAGATGATATTTATGGAGCAAACATAAGCCACGTTATGTACTTAGAAAAGTAATTTCCCCTTGGAAGAGTTCCACACAAGTCTCAATCAATCATAGCATGATTGAGCCCACAATAAGCAGTAGGAAATCGGGCCGTTATATCCATAAGAAGAAAATCATTTATCGACCAGTTACATTGTCGAAGATAATGGATTATTCAAGTTGGAATCAAGCATGACGTATTACTTCTGTGTACTTTGTTGTTGTGTAGCCATCTTCAGAGCTTATGATATAGAAAAAAATACGATCTATTATTACACACAATAAAACTTTTCGCCAATAAGTTATTTAATGACTTGATATATACAACCTGACTTTTGTTTCGTGTATACAACTATTGAGTATTTACCGGAGTGAATTAGGGCCGCGAGAGGTTTTTGTATCGAATATCATACCAAAACAATGTCTATAGATTGTTATTCCTTATTATTCTGATATGAAAGATGTTTTCTCAGCTGCTCGACTATTGGATATTTATTTATATATGAAATAATATTTGAAACATATTTTAATAATATTGATATATTAAATAATTCTTAGTATCGTCCAATATCTGGTTGGAAATCTTTGGGGAGACATCTTGTGGCTGATGCTGATCAAGATTATTAAGGAGTAAATGAAATGAAATGAAAACCATTTAACTTATATCTAAAAAATACTTTAAAAAATCAACATATTAACCACTTGCGATATAATATGGATGGATATATTAACATCTGTATCAATCTGATATGTAAGTAGGTACTTAATTTTTATTTCAATAATATTTTATGTTCTCATGAAAATCAAAGTGTGCTTATATACCTATGAATACATAATATTATGTGGATATAGATGTATGTAGGTGCAAAAAAATTTAAAATAAGTAGACATAAATCTTAAAATGCATTGGCGAGAATAATACACCAAATTAGGTAAAATCATAATTAATGGTCTGAAAAAATTGTGTTAAAGTGTTAAAAGTGCTATAATTTCAATAAAACTCTCAAGTTGTAACAAAAATAAAAGTCCGCAGTTTTAAAATAAGTTTACCAATTACTTTAGCTCAGCTAGCCACGACAACATGACCCATAGGTACGCGAGTCGCGACCTGACCTCATCCAACTTACCACAAACTTCGTAATTAAAATTAATCACTAAAATACACACGAGAAAACCTATTTACTGATTTCATGCTACATAAACCTACATCAATCGAAAGTATAATTTAATTTGTAGTTGCAACACCTTAAAAACGAGTTTGTTCGAAAATCTGTAAATTGTTAGACACGCACTTGTGTGTGCGTGATTCGTGAGCATGCAAAGATATTTCATGTATCTACAATAGGGAACTTGCATGAAATTTTATCTTTAGTTCGTAAAGAACTAGGTCTCAAATAAACACACCAGAAACAAAAACATTAAAATATACACAAATCATTGAATTATCGCAAGTCAAAATATGACTTACTAAACCTCGCGCTAAAAAAGGAAGTGACGGCACCGCGTAGAAATGTTAGTTATTTCTTTATATAACGAAGTAAAAATAAGGAAGAGAAGGACCTCCGAATCGAATTCACTAATCACCATACTAGACACAACAATTTTCGGCAAAATTGCAAAAATACCCCAACTTAGAAACACTGCTCTATGATTCTTTATGCAATGACGTCACTAGGGTTTTGCAATTACGTTCCAGTATACGTAATTTATAAGTAGGGTATTTTGTAAAATATCAATTATTTTATACTACAAATTTCATAATAGCACATTTCGTGTATTGTTTATTGATTTATCAACACAATTTCTTTTTTTCTACCTGCCTTTATTCCACCTTAATGTGGGGTCGGCGCAACACACTTTTTCAAGCATGTTGCAAAGAGGATTTGGCTTAGTTTTTACGACCGACCGCCTGCCTGACGTCAACCCCCTATGAGGGATCCAGTCCCGAGCGAATTAAATTAGAAAATTTACTTTGCCCGACCTGGGAATCGAACCCAGGACCTCCCGATCTACAGCCCATACATGCTGCCACTAGACCAAGGAGGCGACTACTTATCAACACAATATCTCGTTAAATATTTTTGTGCAAGTTCCCCATTTACCTTTTATGTTGCAAGTCAGCTATAACATTCTGTTATAGTGCTTTAAGGTTTACGTCAACCGACACCATTGTCTCGGCCGTTCGTTAGTCGGCTCTTTTCATTTGCCCAGCAGCATTGATTGGACCAAATCCATCACGGTCCATAGTCGCCGTTCAGCCTGCCCATTGATTATTCTATCGCTTACTCCAGTTTCGGCAAAGTGGAAGTTTTATAAATTGCTGTTGGAGCTTTTAGGACGCCTTCTAAATAAATTCTCAATAGCTGTAAAGCGAACGGCGAACTCAGGTGAAAAATTCATTAAACTTAAGGATAAATAATTCTTATATTTATTTAGTTGAATGGATGCGGTCGAGGCGGATTGCGAACATTATTTATAAACTATACATTTTACAATGGTTAAGAGGCATTTCACATTTTATGCGAGATTTCCAAGATTTTGAGCGCCAAATTTACCATGATAAGAACGGGTTGAATGCCATTGAATACATTCAAAATATAGATCGATTATTTTTGTTGACGTATTGTACAAAACATTTACTAATACTACTTTGATTTTTTAGTAGCGATTAATCTCCCGTACCTTGTTTCTTGAAAATAACGAAACAGGTCATCTTCAGGCTCCTAATTCTCTTATTAAATGTCATTAAATGGCCTTGAGAAAAATCCTAGACATCAGGCATATAAAACTGTTGACGTTTGGTAAACAGAATATCGATAATTAATCACACTAATTGTAAAAAAAAATAAAGACTGTGACGATTTTTACGATTTATATCCGAAGTTTATCGCGAGTTTTTGCAAGGAAGAAAACAAATTACAAGAAACGATTTGTACCAAAATAAACTTTGTTTTATAAACAACCTTATTTTGTAGGTCAAATGAAAATATTTTTATTAATAACTTTTTTATTACAAAAAATACATCGCAAAAAATTGCAATGAATTTGCATTCGGAAATCAGTCGCGCGCCAGCGCTCGTCGGAGCAGGACCTGTGTCGATTTTTTCGTGCTGCTCCCGAACACTATAGAATTCGTAATTACAAAATATACCACAACTGACAAGTTTTGATCCATGAGAGTTTATTTTTTTTAGTACGTTATATAATTTTAAATATTGTACCTCATTGTACTGTAATTGCATTTTATTAACCGACTTCAAAAAAAGGAGGAGGTTAACAATTCGTCGGAGTCATTTTTATGTATGTTCCCCGATTATTCGAAGACGCCTAGGCCGATTCGCGAAATTAGTTTTTTGTTGAAAAGGGTATACTTCCCAGGTGGTCCCATTGGCACCAAATCAGCATCTGATAATGGGATCCTAGAAAAATCGAGGGTAACCATCAAATTTTATAGGGACCCATAGTGTGTTTTATATATTTTCTAAAACTATATTGGTATTTGCGTCTGGTACTCATCATCTCATGTTGCGGAGCTGATGATGTAAAATATAACTCCTTAACTATTAAGAGTTGTTGGATAATTCTTTTAATATTACACTAAAAATAGATAAATAATAATCAAAGTTTAACAAAAACTGAAACGCGATTTAAGAATTGAAGACATTTTAAGTGTTCGTTTTTGAAGTCGCTTTTCAGTTTTTGTTATAATCATCATCAAAGTAATATAAATGCGAAACTTAGTGTAAGTGTATGTGTGTATGTATGTTTGGTACTCTTTCACGCAAAAACGACCAAATAGATTTTGATGATATTTAGTATGGGGGTTGCTGACATCCTGGATTAACACAGTCTCCTTATTTTTTAAATCAACCCCTTAATGGGATAAAACCCCGCTTAATAGATTTTGGTAAAATAAGGATACCTTCGACCCTAGGGACTCAAATAGAGTTTATTTCAACCTCTAAAGGCATGAAATATGGGATGAAAGTATGTATAGGAATTCAGATACCGCTGATCAAACTGTTTTTGATGAAAGTTGGTATGACATTTTTTACCCTGAATAGGGATAAAATAAGGTTTTAAATTTTGATATTTTGTCTTTGATCCTTAGTGCGACATATTCTGTCATATTTTTTTTTGTTGTCTCCCACACACAACGACGGATCTGGTGTCATAACTAAAAAGGTGGTCGCCATTTTGTTTTTGACCCGATTTACTTCAAAATCGTTATTAGGGTCACCGAGCAAGTCCGAAGGACGGATACGGGGTCAAAACTAAAAAAGTGGTTGTATTATTGCGTTGTATTATTTGGCAGCTAGTAATCTATATAAATAAAATATATAATACTAGCTTTTACCCGCGGCTCCACACGCGTATTTTTTAGGACTAAAGGGATTCTCTCTCAATAAATAAATAAATAAATACACCCAACAGTCACACATATAGTCCTTACCCCACACTAAGATCGAGTCTTGTGTCGTGAGTATTAGAAACTACGAGAGACTTTTGGTCTCACAACACCCAGACCCGAAATATATATCTGTGGGCCACACAGAGATTTGTCTCGGTGGGGGAATTGAACCCGAGACCTCACGTTTCACAGCCGGCTACTCACCCGCTGTGCCACATGCGCATGTAGAATATTCAAATCAAAATGATAGATCACATCGACAAATCATAAACTTTTCCCTTCAATCCTACAATTGTAAGCATGTGGAGCTGCAATTAAAAACTAATCGACTTATATTAACTATTTTTAGCGCCCTCATGATGAAGTATTATTAGAATAGTTAGTTTTGTTGTTTCACAAATAGTATTAATTTTTAGTTCAAGCAATGGGACGCCTGCAAATAGCTTCATCTATTTCGAAAACACGAAGATGTAATAATAATAATGGTGATATAAATGCGGTATATAGTTTAAGAAAGTTGGTATCATGAACAATTAAAAGCGTAATAGTAAAGTTAAAACATAAAAATTGAACCTAATTTTGTCAATGCCTTTACGCATCAATATAATATACCATAGATGCACAGTTCTTTGCAAATATCCTCCTAAAAAATGGTCTCAGGAACAAAACTAAGAAAAAGATCACAAGTTCAAATTCAATCAACACAAATATAACTCTATGCGTGTGTTATAAAGTAGCTTTTTAATTGACATGAGCAAGCGTTCATAAATTTAATTTTGAAATTTAGAATTCTATCGGCGTCCGACTGTAGGCAAAAGAAGTGCTTAAGCACTCCTTTGCTATCCCATTTTCCGAGCGTCAACTGTGCATCTAGGTAAATAATATATCGATGCCTTTACGGGATAATTTATATAAATTTAATTTTATTTTTTTTTATTTGATATTACACTATGTTGTAATAAGACTGGCTTGTTTTAGTATACATATTATATATAATAGTTTACAATACATATAGTACATTATGATAAAATAATAAAATAATAAAATTAGGATGACTCGAGTTTAGTGAGATGCAAAAGTATCAAAATGTTTTAGTCGCGCCATGATCCCTTATCTTCATTTTTTTCGATTCCTACGCGGCTCGAGTGTCTTTTTACCTATTCTGGAGCAGTCGAATTTTGTGAAATGGCTCTTAAGGCAAAGTAAAAGCTCGTGTATAGTGTAGGTATGCCACCGAAAGTCAGTCATGTGGTTTCAGTCTCTGTGGTCTACATATTTATTGATGCATGCGAGTTCTACGATAAATTGTTACAAGAATATTTTCTGTACGAAGAATGGGACAGATATTTTAATGTAGCGGCATCTTTACTTGTTAAATGGATCAACATTTCTCTGATAGGTATATTCTTGTGATGAAATTTGTCTTAACTTTATTCACAAGTATTCCAAATGTAAATAATAATAATGATTATGTTTTTCTTAGTATTCAATTTCATCCGCAAAAATAGTAATTCATCTATTAGATAATATTAATAGTATCTAAGTATTGTATACCTACTACAATGGCTTACAATACTCTTTAGGGTTATATACCAAATGCAAAAATGTTGAACCCTTACAATTACATTTTACACGGAATTTATTTTTGGAGACTTATTGGAAATTAAAAAGTTACACCCAAGTCGATAAAAAAAGCATATAAAATAATTTTATTCAATTATTTCTATTTGCATAATTTATCTTCTGAGATTATATTACTGCCTATAGGTACCGTATATAGCTATACAAATGATTTAGCTTACGGATTTCTAAATTGAGTTTTGAGCGCTTAAGCCAACCTTCAAGCCCATTGGATGGTTCTCAAGGGCGAGTGCTCTTTAAACCGAAATGGAATCTCTTAAGAAGAATTAATCCATGTTTCATTCAGAATTTGTTCTTTACGCAAATGGATCACATTTTTAGCCATGTCAGGCGGTTGTGATGTCACTCAGCTTCGAATAATTTGTTAGAAATTATGTCTTTGTAAAGCGAATCAAATTATTTAGAAAGTGTCCGGAGAGCAGATTTATAATGTAAGTATACATAAATTAATGAAAGCGAATCTTGGCTCGTGAATTGCTTGAATATAGTCGGGTGACCTGCACTAAAACATTATACAAAACACCTAAACAAAACATGCATTTTTATCTATGGTCCATTGTTCTACGAGAAGGTGACAGCTAAAATCGTTGTTTTGCGTATGAGGTTTTAGTGTTTTGTTTCGAAAAAGGAGACCCGGCTTAGTATGAACAAAACGAATGCCCATACGTATAATTTTAATTATATTGCCGATGTCAAGAAATTTCTCAGAAGAACATCGTTTTACGACACCTATGAAAATGGACTGCCTCCGTGGCGTGGTGGTATTTCGGTACGACTACGGTTCTGAGGTCTCGGGTTCGATCCCCGGGTCGGGCAAAGTGATATCGGATTTTTCCATATCAGCCCGGAGTCTGGAAGTTGTGCCCGATATGGCGATAGGCTCGCCCCCTATCACATCTGGGACGGAACTAAGCTCGGCGAAATGTGGGTGTTCTAGTTCGCTAGTGCGCCTCTGCCTACCCCTTCGGGGATACAGGCGTGAGCTTATGTTATGTTATGTTATGAAAATGGTGAATATTAAAAAACTTATCACGATTATTTTGTTACAATTTACTTATGAATGCTGAAGTACACAAACTTGATGATTGAGTCTTAAAGAAGACAGTTTTACTACCTATGGTGGTCATTGTGTAAGATACTGTAAGCAAACAGAGTCACGCATACTTAGTAGGTAATTGAGCACATTTTCGATCGACTTCCAAAAAAGAGATGGACTTCAATGCGTCTGTTTTTTTGTACATGTTACGCGATATCTTCGGAAAATGTGGACCGATTTTCAAAATTCTTTTGTGTTCGATAGAGCTTGTTTCAATGGTGGTCCCATATAAATTTGGTCACGATCGGATTTGAAGTCAGTTCGTTAAGTTTTTAAACTTGTGATTATTTTATTATAGCACAAGTTATTTAGGAACTAAAATGATAAAATGTTTAAAAACTTCAAAATTGATTCGATCATAAACAAATTTATATGGGAAAACCTTTGAAAGGATATATATCGAACACAGAAAGAATCAGTTCACATTTGGCTGAGATATCGAGTAACATACATAAAAAAATATAGACGAATTGAGGACCTTCTCCACTTCTTGAAGTCGGTCAAAAAACATTTGTAATGTAAATTGTCGCCTACTTTAGTTTAGTGGCAGCGTATGTATATTTATCCATGAAACCGAAGATCCGAAATTTGAATTATAAGGCGGGCAAAGCGGTTTTCTAACACAAATTGACAGAGATTGGACATCAGGCAGGTATGTGGTCGTAAAAACTAAGCCGAATCCTTTCTGCAACATGCTTGAAAACGTGTGTTGCCCCCACCCCTCATGGGAGTAGGATGGGACCAGACTGAAAATAGTTGTAAGGTAATACCTCTATAAAATAGTACAATTTGATAAAACAGTTAAATTGATTCAAAAAATTCTTGTTTAAATAGCCGAGACTATTCTGCTCTGAAATTGGATTATCATGGCCATTATTTCTTGAATTACGGTTTGAAATTATGTACAGTTGTTTCAAATATTGCGGTATTTGTAACAAATTATTAACAGTTTGGCTTATAAAAGCATGCTGCACTAAATATCGGGAAACATATCAGATAATGCAGCGGTATTTGAGCCATTACATTTTATGTGTATGTTAACGTATCCATTCTTTCGAAATAACGGCATACTCTCCCGTTCCATATAATACCTATATACATTTAATCGAGATACAATTTTCTTCGTGGGCATACAAATGGATTCATAGTGCCATATATAGTTTCATATCTACTCATATGACCGCCTGTGAACTCCTTATAGCTATTAGAAAATGTGTGCTAACATGATGGCGTGTCATTCGTCCCAACTCCCAGCACTTTATAAAATATTAGCTTTTGCCCGCGGCTACGCCCGCGTGAGAATTTTGACAAAACTTCATCCCCAATTACGTCCCTTTAGGGGATGAATTTATGCGTGTATTAGACATATAAACCTTCCTCTTTTATCACTCTATCTATTAAAAAAACCGCATCAAAATCCGTTGCGTAGTTTTAAAGATCTAAGCATACATAGGGACATAGGGACAGACAGACAGCGGGAAGCGACTTTGTTTTATATTATGTAGTGATGATCATTGGAACTATTTTAAAGATTAAAATTTGACAGCTGTCATTATAGGCCATAAAGTCTTAAATATGCAATACGAAATTGGACTCAAGATTTTATTTGATCCGTAAACAAACGTAAGCATAATATACAATTTATTGACACAATTTCAAATTGTCCGTACAGCCACTACATAGTTTAATTTATATATTTTTTGTTGCTTGGCGAAAATAAGATCGCATATTTAGATTTAACATAGCAAATTTTGCTGGAAAAGGTTCAAATCGGTAAGAGCTAAAAAGAGCTGTAGCTATATTTTCAATTACTTATTTTCCAGATCAATTTTATTATGTAGAAACCACGATAACATATTGTATTACCACGCAATCAACTCGACCTGAATAGGGTTTCATATGGAGCTTAATTTAATATTTAACTCAATTTGAATGGAACTCATCTGCGCTGTCAATTTATATTATAATGTTACAATTTCAGATTGTTATTGATATCCCAAAAGGGAAACCTAACTTATTTACTAAGCATTGATCTCATATAACCGCAAAAGAAAGAAACAATAAATTGAATGGGCATAGAAGAACATTATGAAAATTACGGACTGCCAATTAAATTAAAATAAAATTATTAAAATAGTGATTTCACTATTTTAATCTTTCTTTCTACCTGCCCACCCCCATCCCACCTTAATGTGTGATCGACGCAATAAACTTTTTCAAACATGTTGCAGAAAGGATTTGGCTTAGTTTTTACGACCGGCCGCCTGCCTGGCGTTAACCTCTTCTGAGGGGTCCAGTCCCGGGAAAATTTAATAAATGGGACCATTGACCATGGGACATAATTTCGACCTGGGAAATGAATCCAGGACCTCCCAGTCCACAGCCCATACATACTACCACTAGACCAATGAGGCAACTACTTTAATCATTCTTATTAATTCCCAACGCATAATTAAGTAAAAAAACGAATGAAAGATGTAAGAAACTTTGACGTGTTGGTTACTGCATCGGAAGCACCAGTAACATTTGTACAGACTGCAAACTTTACGTGACCTGGTTCCCTGACTCAATGATATGTTGCTTTTGCTTGTACGTATGCAAATTCATTAAGTTTCATTCTATCTACATAGAGCTGAATAGACAGTTGGGTACCTATGTAAATTGGACGATTGGTTTCTTGCCAAGAAAAACGGCACAGAAGTCGGAATATTGTGCATTACTTAGATTTTTCAATAACGATACGTAACAATGTTACAACTTATTTGGTTTTAATTTAATTTAATTATTTTTTTTTAAATACAATATTCAATATATCATCAGCCATAGGACGTCCACTGCTGAACATAGGCCTCCCCCAAAGATTTCCATATCGACCTGTTGAAAGCGGCCTACATCCATAGCCATAGTGGACGTCCTATGGCTGATGATGATTCAATATATATATGGAATTTAAAAGGCGCACTTATACTTTCCTCATCATATCTTATAACTATTTTATTTCACCATCAAACGTAACATTTTCAAACATTGAATCTTGATCACTACATAGTATGCAAGACTGTTGTTGACGAATATAGAGGTACATAAATGTAACAGCTGTCATTCATAATATACATTTACTACATATAATATGGCATAATGATATTAAAGTGCCTAAAGCCTACGAGTATACTTATGAGATCACGCTATAAGATTTTAGCTTCCAATTTCTATGACGTGTCATTTTTTGGCAGTTTTCTATTAATTTCTACGACTGAGTTTTCTTCTCAGACCAGTAGGCTTTTCCGAAGCTTCGGCTGATACAGTGACGTGAAAAAGTGCCTCTAGTGGCCTATTTACTCAATAAAGATTTGAATTTTTCGTTTATACTTTACGATACAATGGCTCCATCAAAATGGAGTATAATTAAAGAGTAGTTCTAAATTAGGTACTATTATCATTCAGAAAGTCCTATATCGCTACAAATTATCCATAATTCATTATGATAATAATGTAATAAAGATAAATGAAAACGTGACGTTCGTATTCCACCTGCAGTCAGCAGATGTTACGGCATTATCTACATCATTATGTCTATCGTATTGCAGTTACTAAAGTATGCCTAATCAATAGGTAAGTATTGGAAATGAAATTATTTTAATTTTCATAATTAGTTATGTTCTTATCTTTATTTAAGCTTTTATTTGTTATAACGGATTTAGGCTTCAGATTTCCATTTAATAGGTGTTTTACGTAATGAAGTATAAACGACACGACATATGTAGGTATGTGTTAGTTTATATAGATTTCATTTACGCCCTATTCGTGTGTCTGTCCATCCTAGGTCGCATTCATCATTATCATCATCAGACGTCCACTGCTGGACGTTAGCCCCGTAACGAAAGAACTCGGTAACAAAAGGGACTACATAGAAATAATGATAAGGCAATACTCATATTTTGAAATAAAACTTAAGGGTACTCTCAACACATGTAAGTGTGCGATAAAAATGTTTTTCGTCGCATAGATCTAAATATCGATACACTGTGCTCTTGTTTGGAAGATAAGAATGAATTGGAATGAAAATTAATCGATTTAAAGACAACATTTTGAGTGGTGGTTTTTGAGTGATAGAGCCACGCTGTAGACAGTACCGTTTACAACACGAATGGGCCGGCTCGACCGGTTTGATACCACTGACTCACAGAAAACCGACGTAAAGTGGCAGCTTGCAGTCGCGTTACGTTCGGTGAGTGAGATTTCTGGTGGCCCATTTCCCCGCTTGCTTTCCCAATCCCTTTTCCCCTCCCCTTCCATTTCCTCCTTTTAGGTTGGCTACCATGATTCTTTTTGTGTCTTGGGTGTATATGGGCGGTGGAGGTCACCTACCATCAGGTGACCCATCTGCTCGTTTGCTAGTCTCTGATATAAAAAAAGTCTATAAATACGGAACAAGAGATTTTTTAGACTACCTTTAATGAAATATTTCTTTACACAACTTCTATACTAATTGAGTAAGACAATAATCAAATTATATAACCTCTTTGTTTCTCCAAACTAGTACGTTTCTGCTCCAAATATAATATTCCATCGCTGTCCACGTAAATTAGATCTGTGGATCCTTTCTTTGAAAATGGTAAAGTAAAGGAAGAAGAGTTTATCTCGTTGAATGTAAAGACAAGGAATACTTAATAACACTGTAGAAGTTATTCTGGTTGCAAATTTAGTTAGGGTTATTATCGTAACGACTATAAAAATATAGATATATCTACCGAAAACCGTTGCTAAAAACTTAATTATCTGAAGAAGAAATTTTATGAAAGTCAAAAACAAAATAATAGCCTTTCTACCTGCCCTTATCCCCTCTTGGGCCGGCGCAACACAAACAGATTGTAGAAAGGATTTGGCTTAGTTTTTACGACGGGCTGCCTGCCTGACGATAACCCCTCTCTGGGAGATCCAGTTCCGTGCAAACAAATTAGAAAAGTCGCCTTGCCGCACACGGGATTCGAATCCAGGAACTCCCGGTCCACAGCCCATATATTCGCCCACTAAACGAAAGAGACGACTAATAATGGTAACAATAAAAATATTTATAGTATATTTTTAAGTTATAAGTAAACATATAAAGACAATAATGTCACAGCAAAATAGATATAGAATCTTCGGAGCATAATATAATGTTGATTTGCCATTGGTTAACTACGTATTTTGTTACGCGTTTTTCCGAAATAAAGTCCCGAAAATGTCAACCCACGTCAGTCACTGATGCCATTCCCAGGGTACGAGTATGTGCGACCTTAAGGGCCTAGGTTTATTATAATTCGGGGTACAAACTGGGTGATGTGTATGACAATTTTGATTAAGAGGGGAATTTTGTAATATCCTCTTCAAAATAAATTATGAATTCTTCCGTAGTCGTTTTTTGTATCATCCAGTTTAGTCAATTATGAGACTGCTCTAATATGTGACAATGATAAATTACATTTAGCGGGGATATTAATGGAATTGGGGAAACAGTAAAAAATGGAGTACAAGCTAACGCCTACTGGTGGCACGTCATGATATGGAATCCTTCGACATCATTGCATACAAGCGCATGCTGACAATAACTATGCTGTAGGGGAACCTTAGGCATGCGGTATGCCGCTACATCCTTCGTGACATTTCGAGCGATGTCGAGGCATTCCGAAGACTGACGAGACGACATGCTTATGCATACGGCAACTTTGCATTTCCTTTAATTAGTGGAATTATTGTGCTTAGTGGTCGCCCAGTCGTCGAAATTCAACTATAATCCATAAAAAAAGTTTTACGGATTTTTTCTACACATAAATTCTCTTAAAAAGGGGTAAACATTTTCGCTTCACGTATAGATTATGGAAATTAAGACCGGGCGAAGTGGAAGCGTTTAAGTAGGAAGGCGGAACCTGGCAGAAGGCCGGGATAACGCCAGGCAGAAAGAAAGAAAGAAGTATAGATTATGGAATTAATCTAATTTTTCATGCTGACGAACCCAGTGCAGTGCCCCTCAGTGCTTTGTTATTTAAAGTGCCGATGGTGTTGCTACTATGCACCTTACTTATAAAAATATTTAAGCGCTGCTTATCTTTAACCATAGGTTGTCCTTTTCATTTTTAAACGATGTAACGCAAGGAAAAAAGTGACGGGCTATTCTTAGTGAAAAGATAAGCGCAATTTTTTTTATAAGTAAATTTTTTTTTATTTATATACCGCTAAATGCTTATACACTAAAGGCCTTACTTATAAAAACATTTTAGCTGAGCAAATGTTTAAGAATATTCTGCCACTTTTTTCCTTGTGTCATATTGTTTGAATATAAATGGGACAGACTATTCTTAACCATTTAACTTATAAAAACATTTTAGCTGAGCTGTCAAAATTGTATGGCGAAAATCAATGTCAGAAGCCGTTAAGTTAAGCCGTCATCAGGAGAGCGGTTGCCTTGTTTCCTCATTCGACTGCTATAAAAAATACTATAAAATTATAGTACGCCAGTGAACATAAGCCGTAGATAGTCACGGGCGGCTCGGCCTCCGGTGGCTCATACGCTTATGTAACACATATCATATGTGCCGCCTCCGACGGGAATAATTACGCAGCTTCACAGAATGCATGGATGCCTAAGGAATGTACGAGTACATAATACGATGTTAACGAGCCGTACGTGAAACAATATTACCTTACTCAAATAGTTCTTCGTACAACAGCGAACTAAGAGCACTATAATATGCTAATCAAAGCTCTTCGCTATGAGCATATTCATAGAAACTACTAATTATTTGCCTACATCTAGTTCGCACATTGGATACCAATTTAACTGTACTGTTAATTATACGAATATTATGGATGAGTAAATTATTATATTATAACTGTGTTTGTTTGTAATACTATAAGTTTATATATAGATTGTTATATATAGAATAGGTATGCACAGTGGCGTAACTATAGTGTTTGAGGCCCGTGGCAAACGTACTGAATGGAGGTCTTTTCAGCCCGAGGTTTCCTTTATAGTCACGGCTTTTTCGGTCCGAGGCCTTCTTCCGATCACCGCTGGGCCTCCTATAGTCGGGGGCCCGTGGCATTTTGCCGATATGCCACCTTGTAGTTACGCCATTGGGTATGCATATTACTTTATTTTATTAGAGTTGAAGCGGGCACAAATTCCAGACTCCGGGCTAATATGGAAAAATCGAATATCACTTTGCAAGGCACATCTGGGACGGAACTAAGCTCGGCGAAATGTGGGTATTCTAGTTCGTTCGTCGTTCCTTCGGGGATACAGGCGTGAGTTTATGTGTATGTATGTGTATTAGAGTTGAAAGTTTCTGTAGACATGAGTATTGACCAAGTCATCAACAGTAATGCACAGCGCCACATCACCACATGGAATCAAGAAAAAATAAACGGTAACTTTACTACGAGTAACAGAGACAGGATGTATTACCGTGCATGCAATACAACTACACCACCAAATAATTATAAGTTTAAAAACTTAACCGACCGACTTCAAAATTTATCTAATCGTGACCAAATTTATGTGGTATCACCCTTGGAATAAACTCTATGGAAACCAAAAATCTTGAAAATTGGCCCCCATTTGGCGGAGATATCGGGTAACATACATAAAATAAATACAAATGAATTGAGGACCTTCTCTTTTTTTGAACTTGGTCGAAAAATATAGAGCAATTGGGTACTTGACTAGTTTTTAAAAAGTATACAGGGCTATTCATTAGTTTATCCTAAACATGTAAAAAATATTTTATAATTTATTTTCATATACTTAGTTTATAAAAGCAAAAATTATTATGTATAATTTCATTTGCCGCAAAACGCTATTTGTTAACTGTAGATACGGGTGACGTCATCTTTCCTTACCACAGATACAAAATCGCTCATTAAAATATATTGCGGATATAACATGTATGATTTCAAATAAAAAAAACGGGTCAGATATTTCGTCGATCAGATATTGATTGTCGATCACATCCGCGTTGAAATTAGGTTGAGCTTTAAACAAAAATACGTAAATAATATACCAAATAACCTGGCAGTATGACTTTAGATCTTAGGTCTTAGGCCATTGTGGAATAAATTTATAAGAAAAATGAGTTATGTGACATCCTGCGTCTAGATTGGTGCTTACAGTCACGTGACGCACAGACAAAAAATTAAGTATTTAAATAACTAAAATAAAATTATCCTTGGACTATTTTCAATAAATTCCTATTGCACAGGTTCCTTCGATGATAAATCTATGTTCCTACAGAAATTCATTGATATTGGTTACTACAGTCAAGTACCCAATTATCGTATTGCTTTACATACGTTGGTTGAAAATATAATTCAAATTCTTCAGTAAGGTAGCAAAAAACCGAAGTATTATGCTGGGGATTTAACTTGATTGGTTCAATTTGAAATTGGATTTTCAATGTAGGTAACATGTTTAGAAGTTTGGTCATATTCCAAACAGTCGTAAACAATTGGGTCACGCCGCACGCGTCGTATTAGGAAATGTTTGATAGTACGCACACACTCGTGCCTATTGTCCTCGAAGGGGCAGGGACATATAACTAGTGCACCCATATTTCGTCAACTTTAATTAATTACTTCGGGCAGATAGCACTTTACCCGACATGGGGATCGAGCTTGAGACCTCAAGATGGTGGTCATACCGCATAAGAAATAGGTATAATGCGCTGCCCATGACCTTATTTTGACTATCCCAGCAGCAGTGGCAGTAACCGAATATTGGGCCAAAATAGAACATTTTAAAAACCATCGCCCGACGAAGAAGAAGAATGGGGTACAGCAATGCCACTGCGGCAGTCATTGTAAGTTTTTTGGTATACTCAAAATTATCAATTTGCTGACTGGCTCTTTGTAATCCATACTTTAGCCTTTACACAAGATAATGAAGCTTTATAGAACTAAAGTTCTTACCTTTCTTAACTCACTTATCTTTTTCTCCGAAAATGTTAAACTGTTCTTAGTTTCCTTTCGACGAGAGATTTCTTCATGGTTTTGTTACCAATTTTTTATTGTTAGGGTTTCGTCGAAGTTTTAGCAGCCAATTCGCAAAATCAAAACACTTTCTAATAATTTTGACTAGTTAATATTTTCATAAATATTACAGCCACTTTCTGTGGAGACTCTTGATCTTTTATATAATATATATTTATATCAGTTAAATATATTCAAACTACAAACTAAAAGGATAAATGAGGAGCTCATTTATTGACCCAAGATCACGACGATGTCAAACATAAAATCATATATACATCTAAACACCATTTATCCCTACAAAAAACCGTTGTTTTTGCACAACTTTCAACATGAACGTTTAATTACAGCCAAAACATATTACATTTGTACAGTTGCCAATTTGGCATAATAACACACTTAAATAACCAACCTTATGCAGGCTATTGGAATTATACGTAAACATTAAGTTTACATTAAATCTTTCGGGTTCCCAACTTGTGCAAAAGTTGTGGCTGCTTGTGTTGTAATATAACTTAGTTAGTAATAAATAGCCTCAAGTTATCGCTTACGTTGATAATAACGTGAAGGTATTTTACGTAATAAGTAATTTCACATATACACCAACTTGTCATTAAAAACTAGTTAAACGGTTTAACCCGTCAGAGGCGGCCCATACGCTTATGCAACATATATGTATATGTTACCACCGGAGGCCGAGCCGCCCATGACTATCAACAGTTTCAACGCTTCGCTTAAATGAAAATTCGTCAGATCTTTAACAAAATATGGAACCATTATAGAACAACATTCTTTCAAGTAAATAATCACAAATTTAAAAACTTAACTGACCGACTTCCAATTTACCGATCGTGACCAAATTTATATGGGACCACCCTTAAAATAAGCTATATCGAACAAAAAAAGTATTTTGATTATCGGTCCACATTCGGCGGAAATATCGAGAAACATACATAAAAAAAATACAGACGAATTGAGGACCTTCTCCTTTTGTGGAAGTCAGTCGAACAGCCAAATGGGTCCATGGATACTAGAGTTATTAATAAATTGAGAAACTCCTCTTATTTTGAAGTCGATTAAAGTTAGGCGGGTAATGTATGTTCAATAGAAAGAAAGTAGAAAAGAAAAAACACCGTCGGTTTGAGAATACCTCTAGAAATCTCATTTCCAATTGCATTTGTTCTTCACGTTATGCAGTGGGTTAGCTCCACCACTGAAATTATCTACCAACGTCCTTGTATGATGGTATTGATATATGAATACAGTTGGGTAATCTCCTCATCGGCAAAATGATTTTCGAGGGCGTGTTGCGTATTAACAAATCACAATACCGAGGTAAATCACGAAACATCATTAATTTTCCATCACTAATAATAGGTTTGTTTAATTTACGCTGATCTTGTAAAATAAGGAAAATGAACGAAGTATAGATAAAGGATAATCTTATTAATGATTTATTACGATGTCCAACGAAGCTTGTAAATAACCATCTAACTTGTTTTATTAAAATTTGATACAACATAAATAAAATTATGCAAAAAAATATTCAGATAGGCAGCAAGATTGATACACGTCGGGCGGGCATTATTTGTATTCGTAGTGCGTTCATTGCAGTACGTGTCTCGATTGTTAATATAGTTGCTAAGTAAACTCCGTTTTCAATTACGAAATTCGACAGTGTACGTTGAAGGCATGATTCGTGAAATTCGTCAAATTTGGAAACGCTACGCAGATATAAAAATATATTTTGACTGAGATATATTTCAGTGGAGCATTAATTTGCATGAACGTAGCATAATTCGTAATGGAATGCATTAATGTCGAGTTGGTGTATACTGGCTGGCTTGAGCACACTTTGAGGCAACCCATTTCAGCAAAAAGCGAAGCGTAGAGTACAGTGTAGACACGGACATTCCCTCAGGCTCAGATTCAAGCGCCTCTTCACGGTAACATGTCGGCTACTTTGAGCTTAATGCTTTTACTTTACATTTCACTCTAAATTCTTGATAATATTTATGTCGCCTGTATGATTTACATAATATCAAAATGGAAGTGTCCGTGATAATATTTATATTCGCCTTTCGTAAGCCAAGCGGCGCGCCGTGTCACTAAAATGAAATGACAGGAACAGACCCGCGTATTTCGCCGGAAAAATATAATATTTGAAACGCCTGTATCGTACACAATACACGGAGGCTGAGGAAGGCTCGCCACCTATCCCATCTCACAGCACAATGATAGGTTAATAGGATCTCCAATCTCCAACGATATCGGTGACGTATATTGTAAAATATGTGGTAATTTTTTTCCTAACATAGTGGAAATCACGTTATGACAAAAATGTTATATGCCTTGTCGAGAAAAATGTCGAACATACAATTATTGGATAATCAAGTCCACTATGCTATGAATGAATGTTTCGGTATTTATTATAAGAATATGAAGATTTCTGTAAATGATTTGTAATCAAAATATGTAGATGTTGCGGATCGTAAAATGAGAACGCTTATACTCATACCAATTTATTTCTTACTACCCTATTGAGGGAAGACAAAATCTTATATTAAAAACTACAATCATGAATGAAGTAAAATAATCACGTAGCTATAGCTAAAGTAAATATGAAACTCAATAAAATCTAAGTTGACAGTGATTGAGCATGAACATTTATCTTTCTCTGGCTTCTCGCAACAGATTTGACGTTATAACTCTAACATTGAAGTATATCAACTTTACAATCTCTATTTCCGAGACATAACCCGAATAATTTAGGTAATAATTATGCTGATAAGTTATGTGTGTTAAGTTTGTATGTTGGGTGCGCTAAGGCTGAGATCTATAGAGCGAACTTCGACTAAGTCTGAGTCAAAGAAACGAACTCAGTGAGTATTTGGAACCACTTAGTCCGAGCCATGTCTTACAAGAAAAACAGACTGACAGACAGACTAATCAAAGATTTTCTTGTAAAAAATGACTCGGACTAAGTCAAAGTTCGATTTAAAAATTTCAAAACCTCACTGAGTTCGTTTCTTTGACTTAGAATTAGTTGAAGTTCGCTCTATAGATCTCAGCCTAAATTTCATCCTAAATTTCATCCTGTACCTACCAACGAAAGCTGCAGCATGCAGAAACAGAAGTATACATATACATATTATGTATTTGCGCTATTTTATTGCATATTAATGTTTACGTTATTAAACATTTGCGTTTATAATATTAGTTAGATTATATTTATATTCCAGATCACCTGTTGGACGCAGACTTACCTCCAGCAATTCCTGCGACCTTTATCTGGAAATCTTTGGGGAAGACCTATGTCCAGTAGTGGACGTCCTATGACTGATGATGATATTTATATTCATCTGGTGTTATTCCCTTCCTAGTATACAAAGTTAATTTTTAATACGTAGTAGGTGTTATTCTTAATCTCCACTTGTAATTCTATCCGTTACCTCACAAATTGTCTGATTGAGGCTGTGTTATTTAAATCTTACACATAACATTGTCACAAACATTGTTTTGAAGCTTCCATTTATGCAAACCATCCTTAATCTTTGTCTGGGGTGTAACAATTCTTGAAAAGTAAACAAAACACATTCGTTGAAATTATACACGCATTCGTGGGGAATTAAAATAAGCGTTTCGTGTCGGTGGAGGACGTGAGCCTTGGTTTAAAGAGGGCGATTAGAGCTTCCAACGTTCCCCGTACGCGTACAATTTCTGTAAGACATTACTGCTGTTGGCGACTGACTACACTTCTACTTTCTTTCTTTCTGCTTGGCATTATCTCGGCTAATGTCAGGGGAAAGAATAGTTTTATTAATCTAAGGTTAGGGGTTTGAGCGTCCTCCTCATTCATAAATAAAAATAAGAACTGTGTTTGTTACTAGCAGAACGACGTTCCGAATTGGTGTTATGGGAGTACATGCACAAAGTATAAATTAATCACGTCTGATCACGAATACGAATTGATTTGTCCAACAAATATGTTATTCAAAATGTGTTTCCAATCATTTAACTGTTTGTATGACCTAAATAAAACTAGATTGCAAAAAGTTTTAAAATGAAATTGCGCAAATCTATTGTCGTTGGAGAGGCAAATTTGAAATTGAAAATAGCAGTTGAAACTGGTTGCAGTGTTCGTACGAGGTCGTTTATTTAGGTGCAAGCGACTCCGCTTTGTTCTAATGTTACAGAGAGACGCAGGTAAAACTTTAATATATTTACTATGCCGCGTCAGGCTTTTACGCTAAACGCCTATGCATCTGCCGTCTATACACAGCACAGACAATGAGAGCTTTGCTTTGTATGCCTCTAGAAATGATTTACACTTCCATTATTTCCATACATATACAACATACAAAGGATGCGGAAAAATGCAACCGTGCAAATGTTGTAGCAAAAAATGAATACAGAATTTTACTGTACATAAAGTATATCATTATTATACGGCACATCGACAGTTACAGTATGTGCGAGATGGTGTTTTCCCTACGTAGTACGTGCTCTATTTCAAAACACAATGCCAACTAATATTCCCTTCGCGGCAGAAACGCAGTCGTTAGACCTGTTTGCGGGTTCACTACTCAGCAATCTTACATTAACTTTTATGTGTAAAATACCCTCATGACTCGTACGATAATGAGTACATGAATTAGTTTTGTGTATATTTGTTTGGCACCGCTGTATTCCTCTATTCGTTGTTTTACTTTCATTATACGCAATAGCTTCGGTTTTCCTACAAATAAATCCGGTTTTATTGGATTATATGATTAAAAGTAGTTAGTTATACATAATTTAGTGCTTTCGCTCCACTGAAATGTAAGAGCTTTAAGAAAATGATACATTTTATGGGATTGGGGTCAGGATATAAAACATTTTGATTGCGATTCGATTTTTTTCGTATATGGATGTTGGGCATAAAATAAGAAGAGAAGTTTGCGGATGGTTACAGTAAGTGGTTCGTTAATATTCTGCGAGCAGAGCAGTAATATTCATGTGAACGTGTAAAGTTAGGCCATACAGTAAGTGTCTTGTTTAGTTAACGGACTACGACGTCCAAAACCACCCGAAAATTCTAGGCTTTATCCATGTATTTCTGACCAGTAGCCCGAGCACGAAAAACTAATGTAAATGTAAATTTATTCGAGTTCGCTGCGCACTGATGAGGTTTGGTTAATATTTCATACAAATTTCATAGACGCGCATCGAGTTCGAATACATTTACGGTTGTCAGAAATTTTTCTGCTCTGGCTGCTGATATATAAATGTTTAATGTTTGTTTGTTTTTGTTGTTTTTAATGTTTTACTCTCTCTTTGAAGTTGTTGTCATAGCTGATATTGATTAAATTTGGTTTCATAATATACCTTTTGATTTTTAGCATAAGATTTATGTCACTAAATTCAAATTTATTGTCGGAAAAATTGATTCACAACGCTCCTATTTTTGTATCCACATCAAGTTATCATCACTAATTTATCTTTATTTATAATTTTCGTTGCAATATTTATGTCGAACATAAAACCAAATTAATGTCCCGAAGAACTATCTATTATTAATGTTCAAAGTACTAACTCATTATTTAGATGGGAACATTATATTATTATACAGAACATACTGATTACTTTGCTTTGGTTTAGAATAAATGAGATTATTAAATGATAATTTTACCTAAGGCACAAAACAGGTATTCCAGATCATGAAAAAATGTAGATTTGGTCTAATTTGATAATTCACCTCTGATATCTTAATCGTATGTGGATAAATTGATATTATTATAATATTTTATCTTCGCAGTTTCATATTGTATTATCATGTGTGATTGTCGTTGGCCTTTAAGATCATTCAGTTCTTTTTTTTCAGTTAGTCGACTCGGTCTAGTGGCAGCATATATGGGCTATGGATCGGGTGATCCTGGGTTCGGTTCTTAGGTCGGGAAAAGAAAATTTTCTAATTTAAATTGCTCGAGACTGGATCCCACAGAGGAGGTTGACGACAGGCAGGTAGCCGGTCGTAAAATCTTAGCCAAATCCTTTCTGCAAAATGCTTGAAAAAAATAAACATTAAGGTGGAATAAGGGCAGGTACCTCTAGAGATTGGCAAACGAACAGATGGGTCACCTGATGATAAGTGATTTCCACCGCCCATGGACACCCAAGACACAAATAGGATAAAGGGCGTTTTAACCTAAAGGGAGGGCAATAGAGATTGAGAAAGAAGGGAGAGGGGGGGCGAAATTGGGTCTCCGGAAATCTCACTCACCGAACGAAACGCGACATCTGCCACTTTACGTCAGTTTTCTGTGAGACGGTGGTATCAAATTGTTGAGCCGGCCCATTTGTTCTGTAGACGTAACTGTCTACTGTGTGGCTCTAGTTTTATTAATCCTTTAAAATAATTTGGAAATTGGAAATTTCCTGTCCGAAATCATAATTCATTTGTTCGGGACTATGTCATAGTCACGAGCGTGGGTCCGCTCGTTTTATGGGCACAGGATAAAGGACGCCACTTAACTTCACTTCGCTGCCTCGGCACCTCCTCAAGACCGCGACACGTGGAAACTTACACCGCACAAAAATGATTGCACTCATTAAATAATTTACCTGCGTGCGCCTCTTAAGTTTAATTAAATTTCAGCTCTTTTCAACTGCTAAGTTTTTAAGGCAATTGAGGTAGCCCACTGCCCATCACGATTAATGGAATAAATAGACGCTCCGGTAATGTTAGCTTTTTATTATCTTAATGCATGTAGTATGTACTTAAAATCCACTCGTTTTCTTTAGCAAATGTGAATATCCAGCATTCCACAAGCACACACAATGAACATACATTCGCACACATTCACAGTTCGCATCAGGTATAATTATTACATCATAAGCTCACGCCTGTATCCCCGAAGGGGTAGGCAGAGGAGCACTAGCGAACTAGACCACCCACATTTCGCCGAGCTTAGTTCCGTCCCAGATGTGATAGGGGGCGAGCCTATCGCCATATCGGGCACAAATTCCAGACTCCGCTGATATGGAAAAATCCAATATCACTGCCCGACCCGGGGATCGAACCCGAGACCTCAAAACCGTAGCCGTACCGAAATACCACCACGCCACCGAGGCAGTCTTATTTATTAGATAACATTAATATATGATTTCCCCTTATTTACCTACAAAAAAATTTTTACGCGCTTCTTATATTTAAGAATAGTTGGTCCCTTTCATTTTCAAAGAATGTGATGCGAGAAAAAGTGGCAACTATTCTTAAAGATAGGAATCACGTAAATATTCTTATAAGTAAGGGGATATGTAATAAATATATGTCAAGTCATTTCAATATACCTGTATAGTTGTATGAATCGTATCAACTATGAACAGTAAAATCAACTTGAATTAAACTACGTTCTGACCATTAATTTAAACTTAACCATAATTTCGTATTGAGTTGAGAGCAAACCATGCTGTGTTCAATAAACAGAACAAAGTACAAGTTTGTAGAACTTGGGTTAAGATAACAAGAAGAGGCAAAACTCATTAAAGTTTTATGTTCAATGTGATCGCTACCTAAATGATTGGATGATTCCATTGTATTATATAGTATTAAAGGACGGGATGTGAGCAAGCAGGTCACTTTATGATAAGATGACAGCCTCCGTGGCGCAGCGGGCGAGTAGCCGGCTGTGAAACGTAAGGTCGTAGGTTCGATTCCCTCACCGAGACAAATATCTGTGTGGCCCACAGATACACACAGATATCTACATATGTGGCACACACACATTTGTTTCGGGTCTGGGTGTTGTGAGACTGAAAATCTCTCGTAGTTCCTGATACCCACGACACAAGACTCGGTCTTAGTGTGGGGCCAGGACTATGTGTGTGACTGTTGGGTGTATTTATTTATATGATATTGATCCGAAAGTTGCATCTCTGTATCTAGCAAATTAGCCTTATAATATTACCTTATCACTGCGGGCCTTAGGCCTCCTTTATTAATGAGAGAGGTTACGACGAGGTCTTCAATTCGTCTGTATTTTTTTTATGTATGTTGCGCGATATCTCCGCCAAATGTGGACCGATTTTCAAAATTATTTTTGTGTTCGATAGAGATTATTTCAAGGGTGGTCCCACATTTGGTCACGATCGGTAAATTGGAAGTCGGTCAGTTAAGTTTTTGTTTTTGAACTTGTGATGATTTAAGACACAAAACAGTATACAATCAAATACATTATTACAGTTTATTGTTATAATTTCTTAAAACTAGATTGTATTAAAAAACATGCGTCTTAATGGAGTATATTATAAAGTGAGCGGTTTGCTTAGTCATTCGATTGCATTAAAAACTGGGGGGTGACTCCTGATGCTCGATTCGATTGCGATTTCGATTTGGTTTCATTTATTAACTTAAAATTCCACCGAAATTGACTTTTAAAACGCTAAAGTTGCATAATATTCGAGAACTTGCCATTTGATGATTTTTAACGCGACACTGCACTTTTTAACCCGATTTCGTTGGAATTTTAAGTCAATAAATGAACCGAAATCGAATTCAAGTTGGAATCGAGCATCAGGAGTCACCCCCCAGTTCTTTTAAGTGTTTAAATCCACCACACACTGGCCACTGGCAGAATATTTTTACATAGGACTTTATCGTTGATTGCACGCATGCGGAAGATTACGATGTAAACAATTTAAATCAGTGCTGTAATACTATCGCAAATTGATAGTGATTATAAAAACTCAAGATTGCTTAAAATTCCGCTTATTAAGGTTTGCGTGGGGCTTCTTGCGTGTTTAGAGTTTGTGTGAATTTATATAGTTAAGCTTAATATACTTAAATAAAATGGTGAAGAAAAGGGATATAAACCAGCGAGCTGTTTTCTTGAAGTTAAAGGCGGCGCAGAGACTGAACATATCTCCGGAGAAGTGTCATATTGGACATCTTTTACTGCAGGGTATGCTGGAGAACCCCAACAGTTTAAATCAGGTAATCATTTATTATGACATATTTTTGATCGAACACATAAGGATGAATTCTCAATTCATAGTCCGTATATTTGAAGTCATCTCACATTAATGTGGGGTCGGCGTAACACACTTTTTCAAGCATGTTGTAAAAAGGATTTGGCTAAGTTTTTACGACCGGCCGCCTACCTGACGTCAACCCCCTCTGAGGGATCCAGCCCCACGCAAATTAAATTAGAAAATTCGCTTTGCCCGACATGGGAATCGAACCCAGGACCTCCGGTCCACAGTCCATATATGCTGCCACTAGACCAAGGAGGCGGCAATGTCTGTATTTCTGTAGTCATGTTATGCAATAACTCCGGCAAATGTGAACCGCGGTTCAAAATTGTTTATCTCGTTTAATACATTGGTCTTACATTTTGGCTAAGGTTTGTTGAAGGAGTAAACTTGATAAACCATGGTATGAATGTCACGATAGTGGTTTTGAAGTTGGTTTTTAAATTGAAATAAAACTATTAATAATTTTAAATTAAAAACCTTAATCGTGATAAAATCCGTAAAAATAGTTTTATTTCAATGTATAACTTTCGCGTAAACTTAAGAAATTGGTTTTTAAATTCAAGTTTAATGTATGTAATATTTATTTAAGTACGTACATAGTATGTATGTAGTACATACAAAAGGTGTAGTTGTGTAAAATCCACCACAGCCAGTAATTATGTTTCATTCTATGTCAGGTTACAAGTTTTTAACTCCAATTACATGTGAGTTGTTCACTAAATTTTATTACAAAGTTCTAAAAGTCCTATTTATTTGACACACAAAACGCTAAAAGGTCTAGGTTACTTTGTTAAAACATAAACATAATATTACATGACAAATAGTACTTAGAATTTTTCCAGTATACAATATTATATATATATTATATTTCTTAGTATTTTTTTTGTTTTCTGGTTTCCTCTCGTTGTTAAAGCGAGCAATAATTTCACTATAAACATATACTAACTATATAGGTAATAATTAAATATAAAATGGATATCTTTTAGTTGATCAGTAACAGGATATATCTGTGAAAAACCGCAACGTCTGGTCCTACGCGCAATTACATTTAATATTTTTTCTATTCTAAAAAATCACATATTTGTCATGTTTGGAATTTATCTCAGTGTGACACTCACATGTCACATCGTAGGATTAAAATAAGCTGCCTAATCCCTAGAAATAATCTTGCTTTAAATAAATGAGGATTAACTGCCTTCAAAAGATTTTTTCATAACAAAGACTGGTATACAATTCAGTGGATCACCTGATGGTAAGTAAACTCCACCGCCCATAAAGTTCCATGAGTCACGACAAAAAAATTTTTTTATTATTGTTCATAGCCATAGAAACTAAGTCCTTCAGCCGTATATTTTTTTATTTATATATTATTTTTTCCTTAGTTCTAATCCTACATCTAACTTTCACAAGAGCAATGAAATCTGATATGGTCGATTTTAAGCCCCTGCTGGAGTTTTGGCGTCAATTCTTTCGAGTTTGGTGCTTTTTAGACGATTTTCTCGCAGCGGACGAATCGAACACGGTCGATCCACCGCCTGAAAAAAAAGCATCTAAAATCACTTATTTCAAGGCTTGCATACAATGTCTATCTTCGTTGGTGTTTATCGCATACATTTACATCACATTTAAACATGCACAACTATAGACTAGAATATGAAATCATTAAAACAAGCGACCACCCGCACCGTCAGAATTCCCGCCAAAACTCCGACACCAAATGAATCATGAGTGTGTTGCCAACCTTAGAATAGGGATTGGAAAGGGGAGGGGTGCAGGAGCAATAGGGAATGCATTAACGAGCTGCCACTTTACGTCGATTTTCTTTGAGACAGTGTTATTAAACCGGTCGAGCCGGCCCATTCATGCTGTACACGATACTGTATGCATCTAATCAGAAATGACTTGGGCTGCATACATTATGAACTAATGCATAAATAAACTATAACTTCTCCGAACAAAGTTAAATCCCATGGCGGGACGAGTAAAGCATCTTCCGAAACGTAATTACATTTAATATAACTCAAGTCTATTGAACTTAAACTATACAAGGAGAGGAGACGTATACAAAACTTAGCAGTTAGTTTGCATACAAAATTGTGTCTCATATATTTTCTTTTCTATTGTTGTGCCCACTACAACTGGTGTTTGTGTAGCTTCCTCCATTCTCTTCATGAAGAATTCACGTTGAATTACCGGTAGCAACCTGACCATTGTAACTCAAAAGAGAAAGCCTTCGAAAAATATCGCGTTTTACTGGCGATTTTGTTACGTTTATTTTTCATTATTCTTTATTTAAGGATAATGTAGTAGTGTAGACAATGTAATGTGCTAAACAATGGTAATTAGATTATTACGTAAATAAACCAAGAGATAAATAAACAACTGAAAGAGACAAATTACTAAAAATTACCTGCAGGGTTACCACGACCTCTTATAGCAGTATTATTATAATCATTTTTCGTTTGTTTTGTATGGGAATCGGTACAAGTAAAATTATAATAATACTGCTATAAGAGGTGGTGGTAACCCCCCTGTACCCCTAGTACGAGGTTTGTTTGACATTTCTCGATTCTCGAAATCGACGATAGTACTAAAAAAATGTATGGAGAAACCGAAAACTATTGTCGATTTTGCGAATCGAGAACTCTCACAATAAACTCGTACTATGGTATGGTATAATTAGTGTTTGCATTCAAACCCGCCTGATACAGCTTTTTATCTAAATTAGTCGAACATTTTTGTTTACCAAAGCCTATCACCATCAGGTGTTAAAAGCATTGATAAAACTTGTCTTGATATAAATACATCTTTAAGATTATTGAGTAGCCCGACAGAACAACAAACAAAAACACCACCGTGTATGTAATCAGTATTCCGCATATATGTACATAGATAAATTTAATCCAGCTAACACATCCCAGACTCCGCGACACTCTATACTGTTGTTTTCACAATGAAATGTTTTCTCAACTTCATGTTTATTATCACAGATACACTAATTAAGGCTAACGTCTCGTTTATTTCCCATGAATGGGCATTGTCCATTTTTTTAAATTACGTGTAAATGAAAAACCATTTGGAGAATTTCTTTAGCTTGTTGCAGAAAATTGATTTTTAATGAAAAAGGATCGTGATTTACCAAGATTTTTAACAAAATATATTTGCCCTTTGTTTGACCTCTAATGACGTCATTAATGGCATTCGTTTGTTTCATTGCCTGATTTCTTTTTAGAATCTGACGACTGTTTATATGTCAGTTGTCATTTGTCAAGTACACATTATAGACGTGCGCTTAATAGTTCGCGACAAGGAGCGGTCACTTTAGTTCGTGGCTCCTCAACGAACTAGTTCATTATTTTAGTTCTCGTCTCGAACCGAAGAAAGGCTCAAAAAAGATTATTCGCACGCATTTTTTTCTTTAATAATATGCTGTTATTTTTTTACTTGTACATACTTGGGGAGTAGTGACGTCGTCTAAGGGACACTCCTTAGACGACGACGACGACGACGACGGTGGCCTACTTTCACGTTAGGCCATCAACACCTTTAGGTTTAAGCCAATCTCATCTGCAAGTGGTACACTCTTCTGAGTAACGGACTAAGCGCTGGCGAAACCTGGGTTCCTGCCTTGCAGGTTGTGGAGGACAGACAGCACCATGTACCCAGTGTACGTCATTAGATCGTTGCGCGAGGCATGCAGGGCGGAAAAAAGCCTCTGCATATCGCTTTTTTGAATCTGCAGACTCTTTTAACTGTTATGTTCGTTTCCGCCGCCGAATAGTATCCATACGAGCTTTACGTGAAAACAGACAAGTTTAAGTACCTAGCAACATCAACTTCGACGTCAGGGTTTGAAGTGGCGCAGCATGGGCTACTTGCTTTAATTTTTATACCCCCCCCCCCCTCGCAGTAAACCCGTGGTATATGCCAAGACCCCCATCCCACTCTAGTTTTCCGTAGTAATTTATAAATATGTTTCATTTTTTTTATCCAAGAGATTAGAAAAAATATGTGTTGCTAAAGAGATTAGAAAAAATATCTGTGAGTCAAAAAGTGCTGCAGGCTATATTTGAATATAGCTCTAAAAAGCACGAGATTTCCTTAGAAGACATTGACTACGTGACGAAAACTTAAGACTTTAGACTACCTAAGACTTTAAGGTCTCATAGACCATCATTTAGTCAGTCCTTCTGTATGGGTGCGATAAGTAGTCTGTTATATTAAGGAAATCCAGATGGCCCCAAAAGCGCTGGCTGAACGTGTTGGAAAATGATATGAGAACCAATGGTCTTACTGTGAAGGATGTTTAAGACGAGGCGAAGTGGAAGCGTTTAAATAGGAAGGCGGATTAGGCATTAGGGCGGGATAACGCCAGGCAGAAAGAAAGACATCGGATAGCGCCGCGCTCTCGCTCACGTTCACTATTACATACAATCATACAATTTAGAATCTAACATATCAAACGAACTAAAGAGCGAGAAATCTGGAAACTAGTTCGTTCATTTTGTCAGTGGGAGCGGTCTACCGACCTAGTTCGTTCGAGAACTACACAAGACTAGTACCTACACAACATAACCTCTTCCTTTACGAGTAAATAATAAATACTTTTCTAGTAAATCATCGTATTATAGAACCACGCAAGAACAAAAGATACATATAACAAGTTATATTATAAGAGAAGTGTTTCAATCGAACATGAAAAAATTACCTTCAGCATGAAGACACGACATGGCATACAAATATAACTTCAGTGGAATAAAGCGTGTAAAAAAGTAATCTGCGGTATATTTTACAACCAAATCTTATTGGACTAGCGGACAGAGGTTTTAAGGAAACTGATAATCTACTTATTCACATAATTTTGGACACTCAAGGCCACCAAGTGTGCATTCAAGAATCAAGCAAATTTTCAAAGCCTCACAGAAGCACTTAAAAGTGATAGATAGTTTAAGAGTTATTTTGTTTTGAACATGTAATTAAACATGTACTTGGGAATTTTGTGTTATTGAAACCTTGTGCTGTGATTATAAATATGTGCTACATTTAGATAAAATTGCCATCATAGTTTGTGGGATGATTACTGGTTTCTCTGTTCTGTGGATGATTATTTTATGAGCTGAAATAATAAAAAGGCCCACAAAAAGGTTCGGAAAGTTTGTAGGAGGCATACTGCAGGATCACCAGTAAAATCAATGCTCCGGCCCTACCCCGGGGGTCCTAACCAACTGGCTTGGCAGGGAGTGTTTGGGCAGCCGTGGGTGGATCTGAAAGATGTAAACCTGAAGAACCTCTAAGTGCTCAAAGGCTAATCTGAGCTACAGAAAATCTCAAATGGTGAAGCACCTCTTGGGAGCTGCTGTGTACCGTGGTCATCTTCAAAGCCAAAGTGGAATACCAACCAGACTGGGATTAAGGGTGACAACATTCTAATAGGTGAGCTGATCACCTGTCTGTGTGAATGCAGATGTCCGCATCATAAATAATAAAGCTTAAAATTTTCACATTTTTTTTATTTAAATACATATATTAAAACACAAACAATGAATATGAGAAAATATAACAAATTTTAAATACAATAATAAAAAGCAATATTGGATCCATAAAATCTCTTAAATAGTGACCTATGTAATATATATAATGCCACCTCCAACGGATTAATGTATACCTGTATTTTTTCTCATAGTTATTGCTTGTTTGTTTGTTACAATGCTATGTAGTTGTACTACTATATAGCCTATTAGGTAAGTATTAGTAAATATATAAACTTTTTGTGACTATAACCCCTTGAGTTTGTTGCATCAATACACCATCATTATTGTGAAGCATGAAACAGCCCAGTCATCACAATCTGAGCTGATGACATTATTGTGTTCATCAATTTGCCATTAGATACATGTATGCAACTTAGGTTTGCAACAACTGTTCTATTCTGGCATTTCTGGCAACAATATGTGACCTGAAACAAGCACAAATAAATAAATGTGGAATACACACACTACTTACTTTAAATAAACCATCTAAATGGGTAAACTATGAAGTTAACCTACATAAATCTTATTTTGGAGGCTATTAATAGCGATGTATTCCAATAACATTACGGTGACTGCATTGGGAAAGATCCTTGAGTCAGTTTTATAATTAATGTAGTCATATTGATGCAACTTGGGTTTTCAACGACTGTTCTATTCTGGCAACAATATGTGACCTGAAATAAGCATAAATAAATAAATGTTGAATACACACACTACTTACATGAAATAAACCATGTAAATAGGTAAATTATGAAGTTAACTTACATAAATCTTATTGTGGAGGCTATTAATAGCGATGTATTCCAATATCATTACGGTAAGTGCTTTGGGAAAGATCTTTGAATCAGTTTTATAATTAATGTAGTCTTATTGATAGATATTATTATGATATCTATTATATTTGTATCGTAAACACGACTGTAATTAAATAACAATATCTTATTGGTCTGAAAAACTGTCGAACACTAGATTTTACAATATTATATTATAGAATTTAATATTGTTGTTTACAATCGATCGACACATGTACACAATGGCCGATAGAGGTGGACGATCCTGGACTGAAATATAATTTCGAATCAAATCATTCGATTTTAAAACTGCAGTGAGATATATCGATTATAACCTTTATTTAATTAATAACTTTTTTAGTCCCATACATACTTAAGCTGACACCTTTATCCGTACGTAGGATAATGCACATTGCCTTATCATGTATCGTATAAGCCACGTTCTGTACACACATTTTACAATTTGACCAACAGAAATTAAGACCTTCATAATGATGTAAGATTAATAGTACAAATAAGTAAAATTAAAAATACTAGCCCATTTTGAAAGTAAATTATTTACTAATTTCATAATCGATTAAGATATTTAGATACATCTCGGTTAGTACATCATTTATGATCGCGCATCTCTACTTAACAGCAGTGTGAAGTGTCATTTTATACGTCAGCTGACATCACAGATAGCAGAAAATATAGGCAATGTAATAACACTTTTCGCGCCATTAATGACGTCATCACGTAGAATCATCAAGATATTTTCAAAAAAATATTACACAATAATTACAGCCCTAAAAACAAAATTATTCAAATTAGTATCTTAATTTGGTCTATATTTTTAGAAAAAAATATAAAAACCAGGGGTTAAAAAATATGGACAATGCCCATTTGTAATTACAGAAAAAAAAATTACTTTACGCTTCCATGTTTAATAACAATACCCCGTAGTTACTTATTTCAAGAAAATTTAATGTCAAAGATTGGAAAAATGCAAAAATAAGTCATTTAATTGACTGCCTCGGTGGCGTGGTCGTATTTCGATACGACTACCGTCCTGAGGTCTCGGGTTCGATCCCCGGGTCGGGCAAAGTGACATGGGTTTTGTCCATATCAGCCCGGAGTCTGGAAATTGGGCCCGATATGGCGATAAGCTCGCCCCCTGTCACATCTGGGATGGAACTAAGCTCGGCGAAATGTGGGTGTACTAGTTCGCTAGTGCGTCTCTACCTACCCCTTTGGGAATAAAGGCGGGCGCTTTTGTTATGTTATATTTATCATTTCATATTTTGGTTTCATCTTGAACTTGGCTTACTGATCTTGAATTGTGAATTTAGATAAAAGTCATTTTTTATCATGATTGGATTATGATCATTATTTTTATCATTATCCAATCATGATAAAAAATGACTTTTATCTAAACATTAATATCTATTAAATTAATAAAAGGAATTAGTCATTAGAATTAGTTATAGTCGACCATGTAAATTGTAATCTTCTGCTGAATCTATCTCTAATCATGCTCTAATCATGCTGTTGCGTTTACATTTTCAACAAAAACAACATTCGCTAATAATCAGTTAAAAAAACAATCGTGCCACTTATACAATCAGATAAATAAAATCTTAAACATTTATCCAAAAAACAAGTACGAAATAAAAACATCTATAACAAAATGGTTAAAATTATTAGATTACAATGAAACTGAAGAACTGTTGCAATTTATAGCTTAAACTAAGCTTTACCTCCGTTATCGTCTAATTCTCTATCTCTCTTACTTAGATTCCTTCCCTTTCTTTCTCTGTCTCCTTGACGCACACATATTCACAAACTCACACATTGACACACTCACTCACTCACTTCACTTACACACACACACACACATAGACACACACATACACACTCACTCACTTACACACACACACACACTCACTCACTCACTCACTCACTCACTACACACACACACACATACACACACACCGGCCCATAAGCGCCAGTGTACAAACTATTAAAATTTTATTAAATAAGACTTAGCAATTACAAATTCAATGTTACTACAATGTGGAAGAGCGGGGTCTTCTGACACAAGTATATATGAATACTTAATAGAAGATCCTAATCATGTATCTATATTTGTAACAAAGAGTTAAATAAATATTTCATTTCATTTCATTTCATTTCATCTATAAAATAATTGCAAAATTATCTATGTTATTACAGTGATATTGGTTAAAGGGTAGAAAATATTACACCCTAGGGCCAAGTCTATCTTAGTTGGATAGGTAATTTGTTTTTGATTGTTTAGGCAACTGCCTAATAAACACAAAATACTCGTATTTTGTATACTCTAGGGCTACTAACTATTTTAACATTAATTTGCAACATTAGAAATATATTTGATACGTTCACGGACGTAGCGTAGTAGGACGTAGCTTAGGGACATTGAAAGTGAGGCAGGGTTTTATACCGATCCTATCTATAGACACGTAATGGCGACGACTGAGTGTTAGTGTGTGCGTATAGACCAGGGTAGAAGCCTTTAAAAATAATGAAAAGTGAAAAGAAATTATAGTAGAATGAAACCCATTAGAAAAGGAGGAAAATATTATAAAAATGAAAGGAAAAATAATTTACGGTCGATCTGAGGTCGGGAAGGGGATGGGGGTGAGTTTTTAAGGGTAAAAAACGTTTTTTCTCGATTTCCGTCAAAACTAAAAGTCCTATCGAAAAAAGTCAAATGGCAAAGTTGTAGATAATAAAAAGATCTAAAACTTTTGTATTTACACTTTTTTCACATAACCTCCAAATTTATGTGAAAAATTCAAAAAACCAAGTTTTTGGTTTTTTATTTTTATCTTTTACATTTTTTTTTATTTTTTAACGAAATTTTGTGAAAACTTACCTTTTTATGTCCTAAATACGCTGTAATTTATTTGATTAAAAATATTTATTTTTTCACCTTATTTTGAATTAATATCGAAAAAACACCCTAATTTTCAATCGAAAATTCACCCGTCAAAATATCAGCTTTTTTCAAGAAGTTGGTATGGTTTCTGTTCGTTGAAATCTCTACTTTCCGATGGTAAAAAAAAAATATATGTTACTATGGTAAATCTTTTCAGAAAATGCAAAAATTCAAAAAAACTTGAATTCGAAATTTTTTTTTTAATTATTATAAATAATTTTGAGCTGTTTATTAAAATTTACACTTTAATTACTCGAAAAACGTTAAATTTCATGTGACGTTGATATCAAAAAAATTGCAAATAAAAATATATTCTTAATTATAGTAGTATATTAAATTAATATTTAAAAAGACATCTACAATATTTGGAGAAAGTTGTCTAATTTTCTTTAAATTATATGCGTAGATGCCTATTTATAACTATTTTGAGATAAATTATATATATACCTGAGTGACCTACGAAAAATTGTAGCCCATCAAAAGGTATTTCGTGGAGAAGTGGGGAAGGGGCTAGGCGGGTCTGGGTCTTACTACATATATACCTACTATTATATACTATATATTTCGTAGCAGCTGTTACAACTGCTAGCCTAACCAGTATTCGAAATACAGTACAGTATACAACATCGTTTATAAAAATACACGTGCACGCTGAGATTCTTGAAGATAATTGTGACAAGTTTACTTAAAAAAACAAAAAAACTTTTCGAATCTGCATAGGAAGGTAAATACTATCTCTATTTTTATCTGTATCAATCAACTCAACCATAAAAATCGTAATATTTTCTTTAAAAAATAGTATGCTTAACATAACCTAAAGATTGAAATTAAATGATATTTTTGTACAATATAAAAAAATAATAATCTCCTTAATTTTGCACAAACAAATTTAGTTAATCCCATGAAAAAAAGTATATTTCAAAATACATAAAAAATATATTTAAATTCTATAAAAAATATATAAAATATATATCGTAGATATATTTTTAATAAAACAAACTTTTTGCCGATTTTCATATATATTTTATACATTTTTTATAGATTTATAATATATTATGTATGCAATAAAAAAAGCAGCTTTGAATCGTTTAGTGGTATCCAGCAAGAAAAGAATCGACAATAAAT
Organism: Clanis bilineata; assembly: GCA_036417725.1. Lineage (NCBI taxonomy): Eukaryota > Metazoa > Arthropoda > Insecta > Lepidoptera > Sphingidae > Clanis > Clanis bilineata. The sequence continues at coordinate 10,418,624 of CM071158.1, forward strand.
ACAAAAAATTTGAGACATTGACATCAGCTTTTATTCAGCGAAGTTGTCAAAGTCAATTGCATTTTCTGAGAAGATTTACCATAGTAACATATATTTTTTTTTCACTATCGGAAAGTAGAGATTTCAACGAACAGAAACCATACCAACTTTTTGAAAAAAGCTGATATTTTGACGGGTGAATTTTCGATTGAAAATTAGGGTGTTTTTTCGATATTAATTCAAAATAAGGTGAAAAAATAAATATTTTTAATCAAATAAATTACAGCGTATTTGGGACATAAAAAGGTAAGTTTTCACAAAATTTCGTTAAAAAATAAAAAAATTTGTAAAAGATAAAAATAAAAAACCAAAAACTTGGTTTTTTGAATTTTTCACATAAATTTTGAGGTTATGTGAAAAAAGTGTAAATACAAAAGTTTTAGATCTTTTTATTATCTACAACTTTGCCATTTGACTTTTTTCGATAGGACTTTTAGTTTTGACGGAAATCGAGAAAAACCGTTTTTTACCCTTAAAAACTCACCCCCATCCCCTTCCCGACCTCAGATCGGCCGTAAATTATTTTTCCTTTCATTTTTAAAATTTTCCCTCCTTTTCTAATGGGTTTCATCCTACTATGATTTTTTTTGGTTTTAAAAATTATCGACCCTGGACTAGTAGGGCACTTTTGTGTGTGGCTTATCTATGTCGTCCTATACGTGCGGCGGTGTCCTCTTTTTTATACGTCCGTGGATACGTTATATTTACAGATCGACGGTGCAACAGATGCTCGTGAAACTAACTTATCAGTGGCGATCCGTTCGTGCCGACTCGCCAGTGCCATGACGAACAGTGGAATGGAACCAGGAGACACCGTCGTTATAACAGGACGCAATCATCTGGATTTATCTATACCCTTCAATGCCTGTCACTTTAATGGATATGCAATGTGTGGGATCGACCCTATGGTCACAGAAGGTGATTATTTTTACAAAGCAATTTACATACTGTTTCTACACTGCTGTTATTTGTTTAAAATATATTGCAGATTTGAACTCAAAGTCAGTAACCCTGTCAAGATGAGAGATAGATTCTCGTACAACATAATATAATGTAGGTCAGAATGTAAGCTCTCATTCGCACGAGAGCTTTTTCAACGCGCGTTATAAGAGCGTCTCAACATGTTTGTTGCTATGAGTGCTTGAAATCATTCTTGTCTTATTTTTAATAAGGTATATTCAACAAAACGCCCAATGCCCGGAGTTTCAATAACGCCGCGTTTTAAAAGCGCCGGCGGTTGAATAAATATACTAGAACTCATTTGTGTCATTTTAACGTGCGTTGAAGTTCTCTTGCGAATGAGGCCTTTCTAATATTTACGTGGGCGCGGCTAGTAATTCAAAATATGATCAAATTGCATAACGTGGCATGTGACTTGATGTTTTTTAATTCTTGTTACGTATCTACTTTGCTCACGAGGGATTCTGCTGATATTGCATCGAAAACAAGAAGCGCAATAAATCGCTTCAATATTCTGTGATAATGTTACAACATTCTCGTAGAAAATGCTTATGGTATTTTTTTTTTCAAATATTCACTTTGAGTCCTATTTATCAACAAAATTATAGCCATCAGCCCTAGCAGCAAAAGATTAATCAAACTGAATCATTTTTATCGTATTGATAACGTACATTTAATGAATAATTTGTCAAGATCAAATCAAAGTCCAATGTGTATCTCTTTAAATCGTTAAACATTCCATTGTGATAGTGAATTTGATAAACGTTCATTGGCTGGTCTCTTTACTTTAGACTTTGTACTGAACCGGCGATCTATAAATAATACCTAACAGTCACATACATAGTCCTGACCCCACAGTAAGATACGAGTCTTGTATCGTGGGTATCAGGAACTACGAGATACTTTCGGTCTCACAACACCCAGACCCGAAACAAATATCTGCAGGGTTACCACCACCTCTTATAGCAGTATTATTATAATCGTTCTTTGTTTGTTTTGTATGGGAATCGGTACAAGTAAGATGATAATAATACTGCTATAAGTGGTGGTGGTAACCCCCTTGTAGGTCTTACAAACATTTGTCTCGGTGCGGGGATCGAACCCGCGGCTTCTCGTTTCACAGCCAGATAGCTACTCGCCCACTACGCCACCGAGGCTGTCGAAAGTTGTTACGCATGTAAAGTAATATTGTCTTCAAAAAAGTTAGTACATACATATTAACGTTGTGTTGTAGTGTTGTATAAGATGTCCTCGAAATCAAGAACACAATTAGAAGTCGCTACAGTTACAGTACAGGATATTATGAAATATTCATACACAAATACGTAGTTGAAAACTTGAAATCATTTCATTTATACAAAGTGTGTATGTAGTATCACAATAAGTACACTTCTTCATCTAAATACCGATTTCTCTAAAATGGCAGATTCGTAAACTACCATACATATGAGGTTATATACCTAATCAGTCTCTAAAGATAGTAACTTAATTAATGAATAATATATCTCTAGTAAATAAAAATATTGCAACCTTAAAAATAGCCTTCATAACCCCTTGACTAAATTAAAGGTAATCATCAATTACAACGTCTCAGCCCACGATGAGCATAGCTACAAGTTATGCCGTCAATCTGGACGCTGGTCTTTATAATTCAGAATGATATTTATAGAATCTTAATAGAAATTACCTATCATAAACAATGTTACAAATTCAAAAACTATTCTTTTTACCACAATTTATAATTGCATTGCAATGATATTGCAATGTCAACGACGCGTACAAACTTTATTTTGCACAAACACTACAATTTACTTTAATATTGTCATTTTACATTTCAGCTGATTTGACTTCGCTGTTTCCTTATATTAAACCAAAAATGGTATTTTGTGAAAAGCCGAATCTGGAGCGAGTGATGAACGCTCTCGCATCGAGCAAAAGTGACGCACAAATAGTAGTTTTTGACGACACAGCAAGCGACTTGGAACATTATATCAACAAAAATAAAGGAACTGAATTAAATTACAGGTATGATGACTTATAAACCAAATTCATTTTGTTCTTAAAGTTTCTAACCATAAGAAAATCGAAATAGCCTCTAAACAGTGTTATCCAAGCGCGTGTCTGAAAAGGACAACCTATTGAAGAATTCTGTAGTAGGGATGAATACAGGAAAAAAAGTTGAAAAATTGAAAACAGGAATAAAAACATAAACCTAACATTTATAAAATTTAACTTTAAAGTTTAATAAATGGATTACTTCCATAATACGAGCACAGGGCCTGCGAAACTACCGCCGCCACCACGATAGTAAACGAACAAGGAACTTACTGTAAAAATGGGCAAATTATAGAACTCGTATAGTTCACGAATCCAATACTTAATTGTGTACCTCCCTGTAATTAGTGGTCACCACTGAGCAGCGGCCTGAGCGGGAAAATTTCTGACAACCGTAAATGTATTTGAACTCGATGCGCGTCCATCAAATTTGTATGAAATATTAACCAAACGTCATCTGTGCGCAGCGAACTCGAATCAATTTACATTTACATTAGTTTTTCGAAATTAGTGGGAAATAAGTTGACTTGGGTTGTTTGTTTTGTATTTAAATATAACAAATATCTATTATTGTAAAAATAACAGTAATATTTTTAGCCATAAAATACGCGACAGCTTACGTTTTACTGTTTTTACAGGCCGGCAGAATTCGATCACTCTAAAATAACTGCATGGCTTATGTTGACTAGTGGAACTACTGGCCTGCCTAAAGTGGCAATAATTCCTTTTGATACATTGTTGAACGGCGTTTGCTGCTGGTGGTATGTATGTCAGTTTTATGTTTCGAATTATTATGACGTAACCACAAATCCCTAAAGAAACATTATCCTGTTATTATTTCCTGTATATACGAGGAAATTATTTTCTAAACGGAGCTTTAATTTAAGCTGAAGTCATGTAATCTTTCTTATGTTACTTTGAGAATGATTTTAATAAAATTTCAGTCCATTGAAATTTAAGGAACATTATGTTTACCAGTTTTACTTTCTTAACATCAGATAACTAGTGGCTAGCACAGCGAACCATTGATGTAATAATTCCTCTTTTACTCACCCTGTCGGGTAAATATATACATATTTATATATATATATTCATGAAATTAATATAATTTTTTAAAATACCTTTCTAATATATTTTGTTCTATTAATATACTGATATTACTACTATTTACACATTAGCTAATATTTTATTCAGGACTCCAATTGTTGATGTGTTTGAAATAACATTGGCCATGGCAAGTCTCCAGTGGATGTCATCTTTAATGTTCTTCGTAACTGGATCACTCTTGGGATACACAAGGCTCCAAACATCTGCAACTTTGACTCCACAAATCCTTGTTATGCTCATCAACAAATATAAAGTAATTATATCTAGCTTTAATATTTATATACTTACATTTTAAATTAATAAGAGTATTATATTTTCCATAGTTATCTTCACATCTTACAGCAGTTATTTCAACTTTTACACTGTATGTGTTAGTGTTTATATTTTGTCCAATATTTTTAATACGACATCACCATATGGTACGTCCAGACATGTAGCATATCACCGAATAATGCTTAGTTATTCACAAGGCTCATTTGCAAAAAATGACACTGTTTTTTTATCCCTTTTGTAACTGACGTTTATTTATTCTAAAGATATTTATGAAGTGCATGACGAGCTTAAAGTTGTATTTAATTCATTGTGCTCGGTTGGAGCACAAGTGCAGCCACGTCTTCCGTCCACATTTAGCGGAGCTAGTCGGGCTGCTCTGTCACAGCTCGGGTTGACGTAATGCTTGGGGCTTATAGCATTGCCCATCCAGATGGTATGTGGGTCCAGACCCACCCACATGCATACTACATTGTCCTCTTGTCATAATATACACTACTGTCATAATAAGGCGACTTTAGTTATATATATTTCGAAATACATGCTAATGATCTAATACTCATACAACAATATATATTTTTTTTATTGAGTGACAGGCCGGTCATGATGACTAAACTTAATGTTTAGATACTTATTCGTAAAAAAATAAAATCCTAAAACTTAATTGAAACCGTGGTAGTGAACAACAAATATAAATTTTGTTATGTTTACGTTTATAAACATGTATATAAAATTATATTTGAGTGAGGCAATAATTTGAAAATATTTCAGCCCAATGCGACAGCCTGGACGCCGTATTTATTGGGTCAATTTCTTGCAGCAGCCGAAAACGTTTGTGACTTATCGTCCTTCAGATACATTGCTATTGGCGGCAGCGCTATCGAGAAACCATTAGTGGACCGATTTAGGGTGAGTTTTATATTATACTACCTATGTTTTATGTTCCTTTCGTGACTCTATAAGGATGATTTGAAGTTTGGCTATCTGAACAATAAGTTATCTCAAGTAATCTTTAACAAGGGTTAAAATAATAACATTATGACGATTGTGATGAATAGGAGTACTTTATCTACACTAAAGCGAATGCGGGCTCACGAGTAAATCGGGCTATAATGCGTACATAAAGCATAACAGCTTTCATAAGCTGCTAATCTATGTTATAATGGATCTTTATAATCCTCATGTCTTGTCGCAAGCCCTACAATTTTCGTATTCCCTGTTCAGAGCGTGAAGAAGCATAAATATGACCACCCATAGACCATAGATTATTTTCGGCTGGAATGTACATCGCTTACATGCATTGCCTCAGGTGTAGTGTATAAATATAGTCAGTTTGCCATGCTCGGATAAAAAAATGGCAAAATGATATCTACGTATTTCAAGTATCGATAATCTATAAATAAAATTGTATAATTTTTTTCCCTAGTCCTCACATAATAAATCTTGTTTCAGAAAAAATGCGGAGCTTTCCTTTACTTAGTTTACGGAATGACGGAGCTTTTAGCACCTGTGTTTGACTTCGATGAAAAAACTCCTTTTGGTTCGACTGGTACACCGTCACCAAAATATCAATTTAAAGTAAGCAACATTACTGTATATCTGTAACAATGGTTAGTGTAATTTTCTACATTAATTGTTATTTGTTACAGTTATTAGATAATGATAATCAAATCGTTGACAAACCTTTCAAAAGCGGTGAACTTTGGATTAAAGGAGACGCATTTTTCAAGGTATATTACTTACATATTTTCTGATAACTATACAGCAATATTGACATTTTATAGTGAGTTTCCTAAAAATATAAAAATGTTAGACTTCTCACGTAACTGGGTAAGTCACGCAAGATCAACGTTAACTCAATATTAGTAAATCCAATCCCAAAAAGGTAGATAAACAGTAAATCCAACGAAACAAAATGATAATTCCCTACGGTACAAAATATAAACAACATTTTCTCTTTCATGCTGGTTGGTTTTGTGTTTGTTGAATAATTTTCTTATTCCGCTAAGAGAAATCAATTTGGCCCAATTTCACCCTTTTATTTACGTTTGGGCTTTAGGCGGCGACCCAAGAATACAAATTTTCTTTGAGTCTGTTACCTATGTGTTAATTAGGTCATCGATTACTTTACGATTCTCACTTAGTTATCCCCGAATGTCAATACTAGATTTGTCTATAATTACTCTTTACAAACGGACTTTCACATAAATATAATTTCCAGGGATATATGAATAATCCAGAAGAAACCAAAACCATATTAACAGATGACGGCTGGTTCAAGACTGGAGATATGTTCTACAGAGACGAACGAGATTTTTATTTCTTTGTGGAACGGAAAAGACTTCTAATTAAGCACTTCGGCTTTCTGGTAATGACATCATTCCTTTTAATTAGTACCTATTTGAACTACAATCTTTTTCTCATTAAGCTACCTTAAATGACTTCATATATTAGACGTTTTCAGGGTTCTCATTATTAAAGTTTATTCGTCAAAGAAAACAATATTTTATATGAAAATAATTTCATTTTGAATAGCGCTACGTTAATATCATATACATCCGTCGGTAGATAATTCCTATATTTAAGGAAATTAGTTTTTAACACGTGTAAGATTATTTTGTTGGATGCAGCCAGCTTCCAACGGGTCGATCTGGAAATCTTTGGGGAGGCCTATGTTCAGCAGTGGACGTCCTATGGCTGATGATGATGATGATGATGATGAATATTATTTTAATTATATGATTTATTTGGAACGATTTCGTAGCCTTTAAAAAAACTGTAGATACAACGCACAGTAACTAAATAGTTTATCGATTTCCAAATTATGGAATACTGCCATAGTGGTCTATGGTAGCGGTCGGCAACACGTGGTGAAATCCTATTTGCAGCCCGTGAAGTTCTATTTGCAGCCCGTGATTGTTTTGTAAATTAGTCATAAATATCTAAAATGTTGTAGATTATACCTCTATAGATAGAAAATATGAGTTGAGGCCAGCCTTTACTGTAGAGGTATTTTGCCAACTTGCGGCTCCTGCCTGCCAAAAGGTTGCCGACCACTAGTCTATGGTATAACTGATTTAGATATTAGTAGTATAAATTTCTAAAATACGAAACTATGGTTCTTATATAAATAAAACTTGCGACAGACTTCGTTAGCAAAAATCATCGCGAAACATTAAAAAAATAAAGAAATAACGACACTTGAGCCAGTTTCTGTTTACCTCAGTGATTGATTCCGTAGTAAATAAATAAATACACCCAACAGTCACACACTTAGTCCTGACCCCACACTAGGTATAACCTGTATCGTGGGTATCACAAACTATGAGAGACTTTCGGTCTCACAACACCCAGACTTGAAACAAATATCTGTGGGCTACACAAACATTTGTCTCAATGCGGGAATCGAACCCGCGGCCTCTCGCTTCACAGCCGGCTACTCGCCCACTGCGCCACGGAGGCTGTCGGTAGTGGTAGTATTGTGCATTGTGTAGTCAGTAGTGCATTTTAATCCGGTAGGCCTAATAATTAGTATTTCCTGGCTTTGCAAATAAGAGTACCTAAGATTAGAAATCTATTCAGATTGCCCAGTCGTTTCATGCTAGTATTTAAATATGGTTTTCATAGAGGTTTTGTCTATGTCTTGTGTTTTGGAACTAGCAAGCTAGCAGTGTCTAGCAACTCGTAAATGCAACAGTAGTAGGTGCATCATACTCATTTTACGACTTCACTAAACTTCTGTCCAATTATTTCCTAGTAATATTGATCAAACAAAGTAAATATAGAGCTACAGAAACAAAAATCACCGACCATGAAGTTAGTTACACATATTTTCTCAGTACAGTTATTCCCACAGGGGCTCTCTGGGCCGACTTTGATACGATACGAAACAATACGATCCCGGGAAGACCTCGTCGATCTAAATCACACTCTCTCCAGAATGACCGGAGTTTTGGAAATTACCCACGTATCTTAGTTGATTATTCGTATAAGTACCTATATTCGATTTTATTATTTAGATATTAGACTGCTTCGGTGGCGTAGTTGTATTTCGGTATAACTACCGTCCTGAGGTCTTGGGTTTGATCCCCGGGTCGGGCAAGGGCATTTTTCCATATCAGCCTGGAGTCTGGAATTTGTGCCCGATATGGTGATAGGCTCGCCCCCTATCACATCTGGGACGGAACTAAGCTCGGCGAAATGTGGGTGTTCTAGTTGGCTAGTGCACCTCTGCCTACCCCTTCGGAGATACAGGCGTGAGCTTATGTACCTATTTTTAATCAAAATAACAACTGACGTAAAATAAGATCACTGAGTCGATTGCTTACTTTAAAAGAACAATTCATTGGATTTAATGACATAATTCTGATGTAATTATATTAATACCTACGCAATTACGTTGACCTTCAATATTGAAAACTATTTTAATGACTTTAAAATGTTAGCTACACATTTAAAAAAAATGGTTTATGCTTTGCAAATTCGTTAATTTATTTTAACTAGGCATTTGAAGCTGTAAAGCTTTTGTATTTTACTAAAATCATTTTCATGCTGTTAAATAGAAAATACAACATAGATTCTACTTTCAGCGCGTAAAATACACTAGGGAACAACCCGAAAAACATGTTTGCTGTGCAAGTTTCAAAACATCCCACGTGAATTAACATTCTACACGAAAATTTGTATTATTTGTAAAAAAAAAACGGGCAAGTGGACGCTGCATATCTGATTTTTTCACGTATCTGCAACCAGCCGTTTAGGAAATAGAGGGGTGGACGCCCTACTCTCCCAAAAATTAGCACTCCAAAGTTTTGTTTCGTAAACAAAGCCTCGAGTCCAAACACAGTTTTCACAAACCTGCAATGTTTTTAAAAGACCTATCCAACGATACGCCACACCATAGGATAAAAAAATGATATCCCCACTTTACATCTAGCGGAGGCACCATAAAAAAATCCAAGTTTTATTTTTCAATTTTCTTAGTGTGGTTAATATGTATACTCATGCAAGTTACAGCTCTATTAAGTATTAATAGTGTCCGAGATAAATCGCAGTCAGACAGACAGACGGACGGACATGCCGAAACTATAAGGGTTTCTATTTTGCCCATTGGCTTCGGAACCCTAAAATATAAATTTTATTAATTAAACTTTTTTTGTGTATTATAATTTGGGAATGACTTGCCACAAATTAAGATTATTGTAGATGTAGATGTCACCAACAGAGTAATTACTATAGCGATGGTTTTAATTAAAGTAAGCTTAATTTATTGAACACTTAAAAATATTATTAAAAGCATTGCCAACGTGCAACTTATTTTATGAATGAAACTTGAAAAAAAAATCCACCCACTGTTATTCCACTCTAATGCGGGGTTGGCATAACACTTTGTACAATAAGTTGCAGAAGGGATTCGACTTGGTTTTAATCGGCTGCCGATCTAACCGCAACTTTAAATCAATATATTTTCGACCGACTTCCAAAAAAGAGAAGGTCCTCAATTCGTCTCTTTTTTATGTATGCTACGCGATATCTCCGCCAAATGTGGACCGATTTTCAAAATTCTTTCTATGTTGGATATAGCTTATTTCAAGGGTGGGCCCATATTAATTTGTCGGTCAGTAAAATTTTTAAACTTGTGATTATGTCAAACTGTTTTCATTTCAGGAAATGTAATGTTCAAGAATTGTTACTTACATAAACGATGATCGACATTTGTATCGTGTCTTTCCTTTGGAGTAACACTTTTCTTTTTTACCATGCTAAATACTTATACAAATAATAAGATTTTTCGGCTTCTTAGTTTAGTAGGAACACATAATGTGTAGATCTACTTCCAATCTTCAAATCGAATCACAGGTTGGGCAAAGATTTGTTCGGGACTAGGGTGACGTCAGGAAATATATTTGACCCCACATTGGAAATTGGAATGGGAGAAAATGAACATGGTACTCATTATATCTTATTCGCCGCTGTTCGGAATAAATTTTAGTAAGCAGGTATCGGTAGGGTTAATGCAAATACCACCAACAAAAAATATCTTACTAACAATTTGTATTTTTAACAGATCGCTCCACTACAATTAGAAGAAGCTATCAAACGGCATCCTGGCGTGCTCGAGGCCTGCGTAGTAGGCGTCCCTGATCCAGACTGTATGGAACTACCCATTGCTGCGATTTTAAGGAAGAACGGCATGGATGTGGATCCTCAAGAAATTTTCGATTTACTTAAAAGTAAGTGAAGCATTTTTAAACTTTTTAAAATATTATACAAATAACGTAAAGGTGGACTTAATTCCAAACAGATTTTCTACGAGTCGATCTGAACCTATTGCTGAGTGCTTAGATTGAAAACTATAGTTGTGTCATGTGTGAATTCAGGGGTATAGAAAATATAATTATAAATAAATCTATAATAATTATCTTTTTATAAAATTATGTGTCATATATGTATATGTACATTCATCAATACTTCGGCTGTATAAAGTCTAACATGACTATACTACTTGCAATGCAAAGGTAAATTTTCGCGATGCAGAAAAATGCACGATGATTGAGCTGATAAACCTCAAAGTCCGGATCTCTTAAGGGTGTTCCTACTTTTTCAGTAAAAGACTATCAGAGTCAGATTGTAAAAGATCTCTATAAATACACTTATTATATTATAAATAAGTAGAGAACGTCGATAATATATTCCAATTAACCATGTTTATTACATTATTTTTCAGAGGAACTACCTGAATTGAAACAAGTGCGCGGTGGTTTGTTTTTCGTGGACTCGTTTCCCGTCACGCCTTCCGGCAAAGTGCACAGAGCAAAAGTTAAAGAAATGGCTCTAGTTACTCCGCGGATTATGCCGCAGTGAGCTTACATACTCGTACTGTAGGATGGTTAATGTTTTATGGTTTATTTATTTATTTAAAATATAGTAAAATGTGATAAGTATATAATGGATTTCTAAATTTGGAATATGTCACCAAAATAAATTTATGATTGGCAATCATAACGGACCTTTAATAGTAAACGTTGTATAATGTTTAACAGAAAATGTAATAGTAAAACACATTGGTCTTATTCGTGATATTAATGGTAAAGGATAACTGTAAATTGTATAACTAGATGCAGACAAACTTAAATATTTGTGTGGTGAAGGTGCCACTAGCAAGTACGGTGATGTCATATTTATTTAACTGTAGCCCGAGCACGAAAAACTAATGTAAACGTATTCGAGTTCGCTGCGCACTGATGACGTTTGGTTAATATTTCATACAAATTTCATAGACACGCATCGAGCTGAAATATGTACATTTACGGTTGTCAGAAATTTTCCTGCTCAGGCCGCTGATATTATTTCCTAAACGCCATGACATATCTAGCGATTTAAAAATGTATAATTATATTCCTATTACAAACATGCTACCTTTCAATACTCAGTGCATCAATTTAATTTTATATGACAATGGTACTATGACGCTATTCCCAAATTTCGCCAAGGGCACAGAATAGTTTGCCAAACTATCCTGGGTGACACACAGACGTGTAAGGGCGAAAATATTGACACTCGTAATAACTGGTTTCACATCCCATTATTTTGACATAGATTAAGTGCCTTATACTATTGTTTAAGTATTTCTATTATAATATTTATTTATTAAGATTGTTTTGTAAATACATTATTTAAATAATAAAAATAACGGAATTTTATATGCAACTAGCTGACCCGCGCAACTTCGTCTGCGTAGGAGAGAGAGGGTTGAAAGAATGAGTTGTAGGTACCTATAATCCAATAATTCTAAAGGAGGTAATGAGATGATCTACTTTGGTCCGTTTTCGTCAGTCACCCCGTCAGTCACCCAGTCAGTACCCTCGTCAGTTACCCCGTCCATCACCCCGTCAGTTACCCCGTCAGTCACCCCGTCCATCACCCCGTCGGTCACCCCGACAGTCACCCTGTCGGTCAACCCATCGGTCACCCCATCTATCTGCTCGATTGTCACCCCGTCTATCACCCGTCTGTCACCCAGTCTGTCACCCCGTCTGTCACCCGTGTGTCACCCGTCTGTCACCCAGTCTGTCACCTGTCTGTCACCCGTCTGTCACCCAGTCGGTCACCCCATCTGTCTGCTCGATTGTCACCTCGTCTGTGAAATCTCTAATATCTGGAAAATCTTTTTTCACGCACCGGCGCCATCTACTTAAAATATTGGTTTGTAGTACATGCTATGTATCAGAGATGGCGCTGTATGTGAAAAAAGATTTTCCCGCTTTTCTGTTGAAATTTTTCCTGAATTTTCTTTGCTATAAACCTCACGGAGCCGGAGACCTTTCCAACGAATGCAAAACCGTGGAAATCGGTTCGTGCGTTCTGGAGTTATAGCTTCAGGAAGGAAAACCCGACTTATTTTTATATAGTAGATATGCATGTACAACCTCTAGTTGTTTTCTTCAGTACCTATATCCGTATCATTTACATCTTACAATTAATCAGTATTATGTTTTTTTATCGGTGACGTCAGTAAGATTATATTATTAAAGATATTATCTTACGAAAACTTTGCAGTGTTTCAATTAGCAACATTGTGTGGTTAAACAAGCCTGATTATATTGTGCAATTTGTGTATGGCGAATTTAATAAATCCGCATAGGGATTATCAAAAATTATACAAACTGTCGGCTGTAATAGAAACTATATGTTAATATTATATGCCGTTACAGATTATTTCCGACATTGTACATTGGCCTGTAGTCTTTTAGAAAAGCAATACAAAAACCGTATTAATTAATGATTTGAAGAAATTTTAAAAAGATAAAAGACCGGTCCGGAGTTGGTAACCGGGAAGTCTTAGGTTTGATTCTCAGGTCGGGCAAACCTTTTTTTTATTTGATTTGCTCGGAACTGAATTCCCGGAGGGTGGAGTTAACGTCAGGCAGGCAGTCGGTTGTAAAAACTAAGCCAAATCCTTTCTGCAACATACTTATAAAGTGTTGCGTTAACTCCACATCAAGGTGGGATAAGTGTTAAAAGAAAGAAAAGAGAATAGACAAAATAATCCCACAACAAAATAAAGACTACAAATTGTACTAATGCAAAGGAATTTCGCTATACAATAATAATATTATTCACTTTGGCATCTCAAGCTATAAAAATAATATTAGTCCTGTAATAATATCTACTGTCCCACTACTGGAGGTCGATTCTCTAAGAAACGCCACAACGTTGCGATCGACGACGAGCTCGCTCGTTGAGATCGACGGAGTGTTCAACGTTGTTAGGTCTTAGAGAATACCATTTTCCATACATTTATGTCAAACTCCTCGCTCGAGAGAGTTAGTTCGCATAAGCGCCGTCATCACGCATAGCGCTATTGCGTGTGCTTTCTACCTTGCTGAATACAAAAATGACAACATCGTTCCCGCAACGATGCCGCAACGTTGTTTTCACAAATGAAACCTTAGAGAATCGACCTGCTGTGCACGGGCCTTCTCTACTGATGAGGCGCCTAGTATGTAACGCTAACTTAATACTTCTTGATAGACTTCACACAGTTTCAAAGAAAACGTTTCGTAAGAAAACTTGCATACGTGAGATTTTTATGTTTATGTTATAGCAAGCGATAATGCATAAGGAAAACACAAAATGGTTATTTATCAAAAAAATATTAACTTATTATAAATAAAGCTACTTAAAAATAATAATCATCATCAGTCAAAGATTTGTTTGAAGGAAGTCGCTGGATGCAGGCCGCTTCCAACAGGTCGATTTTTGAAATCTTAAAAATAATACTTACAAAAATTAACCTCAAATAATAAACAATTCAAATTTAAAAAATAATATCGTGTTTTCTTGGCTACTTTGGGTCTAGTCTGTATGATTATGAATTAACTTAGTCACAAAAGCAGTATATTTGGAGGCCAACTTTATACTGTCGGATTTTACTTTATGCGTAACAAAACATAACATAAGCTCACGCCTGTATCCCCAAAAGGGGTAGGCAGAGGCACACTAGCCAACTAATACACTCACATTTCACCGAGCTTAATTCCGTCCCAAATGTGATAGGGGGCGAGCCTATCGCCATATCGGGCACAAATTCCAGACTCCGGGCTGATATGGAATAATCCAATATCACTTTGCCCGACCCAGGCATCGAACTCGAGACCTCAGGACGTTAGTCGTACCGAAATACAACCACGCCACCGAGGTAGCCAAGTTATAATTGCATTAAAATCTTATTCCTATTCACCCCGTTTTACGGTACGTTGCGCTTTGTAGGTATCTTCGTTCGTACTATCACATTCACGCATCATTTAAGTGCACCTTATCTTGTTATCATTCGTCATGTGTAATTAATTGAATATTAATTTCTATGTATGTTGCCAAGTCTTACTCTTAAACAATGTTTATTTGACTGCCTCGGTGGCGTGATTGTATGTATTTCGGTACAACTACCGTCCTGAGGTTCGATCCACAGGTCGGGCAAAGTGATATTGGATTTTTCCATATCAGCCCGGAGTCTGGAATTTGTACCCGATATGGCGATAGCCTCGCCCCTTATCACATCTGAGACGGAACTAAGCTCGCCGAAATGAGGGTGTAGGTACTAGTTCGCTAGTGCATCTCTGCCTACCCCTTCGGGGATAGAGGCGTGAGCTTATATTATGTATCTATGTTTTATAATCTACAAATTATGGCTTAAAAATAACGAGAAACGTAAATAAAGATGGTTAAAGAAATCCTTCGAAATAGGTAGGTATATTCAATGAAATGTAAGGAAAAACTTATGATATAAAAGACCAGCCGCCATTCCGCTAAGTTATGAATCTACGCACTTTATTGAAACTATCAATCGTCGCTATTATGGGTCATCATTTATTATAAAGGAATGTTTTCTTATGGGAGCACACAACAGTGGCACACACAATAACGGGTACAAGTTGGTAAATTGGATTCGCGCCCCGGGGACGAGACGTGGCGCAAGTCGCGACATCGCGGGGCGAAGTCTCGCAGCTTTTTTTAAAAGGATTTGTGCTGTTAGCTTATTGCTTTTATAGCTTCCCCTGAAAATATAGCCAATGCTTATAGCTCTCTTGGAAGAAATATATTGTGCAATTAAAGTCAACTCATACTGCATCTACTATCACTTCTTTCTTTCTACCTGCCCTTATCTCACCTTAATGTGGGGTCGGCGCAATACACTTTTTCGAGCGCGATTCGACTGACTTCCAAAAAGGAGAAGGTTCTCAATTCGTCTATATTCTTTTTTTTTATGTATGATACGCGATATCTCCGCCGAATGTAGACCGATCTTCAAAATTCTTTTTGTGTTCGATAGAGCTTGTTTCAAGGGTGGTCCCATATAAATTTGGTCACGATCGGATAAGTTTTGAAATCGGTCCGTTAAGTTTTTAAACTTGTGATTATTTATACATACGTCTATGCAATAATGCATCATATATCTCAGGGACTCGTCTGTATATTTGTAGTTTCAAAATCCAAACAGCACGATAAACTTGCGAGGAGAAACGTCTAAAGTCTTGTAAGAAATTACTCAGAGGGTGATAAGTGTTCCTAATTAATCACTGTCAAATACGATTTATAAGAAATTATATTTACTCAACAATATTGTTTAATAAAAGCAACGTCGGTTCGTGAGTAATATCCGATAATACCTCCCTTAAATACAACGAAATATTATATGTTACAAGTAATATAAAATATTAGATGGTTAAAACTGAGTTTAATTTGGTGTTTTTTGGATTACCGAAGTTATTTACGTAAAGTCCGAAATACATAAAATGTAATATAATATGAAGTATTCTCTAAGTTTAAGTTTACCCGTTAGTTGGACAATCACACGTAGTCAGTACTTGTGTAGATTTATTACACTATAGCTAAAAAAATAATGAGTAAGTCGTGAGCAAAATGAGCTTTGGTAATAAGTTTGTGATTGTTTACTAGGGTAAACCTATAATTGTCCGTTTTTCAACCGACTTCCAAAAAAGAGGAGGTCCTCAATAGGTCTGTATTTTTTTTATGTATGTTACGCGATATCTAAGCCAAATGTGGACCGATTTGCCAAATTATCATATAATAAATATTAAATATTATTTTGTATTCGATAGAGCTTATTTCAAGGCTAGTCCCATATTAATTTGGTCACTATCGGATTTTAAGTTGGTCTGTTAAGTTTTTAAACTTGTGATTATCTTACATTTCAAGTAACATGTACAAGATAGGCTAGATTAGACCTAGTGGAGAATAACATTAAATATATGCGTATGTAATTAACTACTTCTTCTATAATTAAAAACTGATAAAATTAAGTGAATCATTTATGTCGTTGATGACGATCATTCCAAGAATGATAAAGAAGCTTTGGGTATTTTATGCTATGCCACAGATAGCAAAAAATCAATATAGATAGTTATTATCCGTCGGAGGCGTCACATAAATGTGTTCCATAAGCGTATGGGTCACCGGAGGCAAAGCCGCCCGTGACTATTTAATCTAAGATAGATAGTAATAAAAAATAAATACCAATCGATATTCTTAAGATTTTATTTTATTTATCACGATCGTCAAGGGGTACTAAGACCTAAACTTGTATAAAATGATAAAAGTACTTCTTAAATTTATAAAAAAAAAAATTTTTTTATAGAACCAAACAGATTGTTACTGAATATAATAATACTTTAAGTTTTAGACATATTATTATGGAAGCTGGCTTATCAATGGTGAGTTAAGGCCAAAATTGGTTTTATGGCTACGCACATTAAAAATGTCCATCCACATTTTTTTAAGGCGTCAATGCCGGGTTGGCGCAACATACTATTTCAAGTATGTCGCAAAAAGGATTTGCCTTAATTTTTACGATTGGCTGCCTTTCTGTCGCCAACCCTATTTGGAAGATCCAGACTCAGGAAAATCGTGTTAGAAATCACACACACAATACTCTACTATAAACATTACCTACTTTCTGAGAATGTCGGGTACAAAAAGAATGTCTGAAAGTATGTACGCTCAGTAGGGCAGTAGTAGCTTTGATTCCTAAATTAGGTTTAAAATCTAATTACATTTATCAAGGAATCTTAAGATTACCTTACGCTGTTAAATAATTGTTAATGATTATTGAACCGCTGTTTTAAAATATCAAAATTAAACGATATGGCATTGCGTGACATTCCGAAACCTGAAGATTCTTAAGAAACTTCTAGCACCGATATCGGTCGGACACGTGAGCCATATACAATAGCAAAACGTCCGAAACTACGGATTGCGTTTTACAAACTAGGTCCCCTGATGTGATAGGGGGCGAGAATAGAATATTTGTGAGTGGTAGGGCCACGCTGTAAACAGTAACGTCTACAGCACGAATGGGCCGGCTCGACTGGTTAGATACCACTATCTCACAGAAAACCGACGTAAAGTAGCAGCTTGCTGTCGCGTTTCGTTCGGACAATGAGATTTCCGGTGGCCCATTTCCCCCCTTCCTTTCCCAAGCCCTTTTCCCTCCCCTTCCATCCCTCCTTTTAGGTTGGCAACGCATCCATGATTCTTTTTGTGTCTTGGGTGTCTATGGGCGGTGGAGATCACATACCATCAGGAGACCAATCTGCTCGTTTGCCAATGTCTACTATAAAAAAAAATATATCGCCATTGGAATAGGTACTTACATGTACAGTGCTCCAAAATATATATGCTTCGGTAATCATCGGAAATCAGTACCTATATTAATCGCATACAGAAACACCACTAACAATAATAATTTCATATTATTATCACTTAATTTTAACTTTGTCACAATTTCACAAACAAGGTAATATCAGTGTACCGTCCCGATGGTCAATTTTGTACGGGAATACAAAATTCATAGCCTTATTTGTTTATCCTGTGTTACCGTATATTGATAATATAAATACGTATATTAATTTATAAATTCGATTATTATTTGTTCAAGTTACTATTGTGGTACTATTATCATAGCCACCTATTTATGCACCAGGTGTATTAACTGACTGTTACGAAACAATTGTTTCTTAAACTGTAAACTGCAACCATATGTCATATTTTTGGTGATTAAAATTACTTGTAAATAATGTTTATTATTTATGATTGGGAATTTATACTAAAGCAGTTTTGTAATCATAATTAATCCTCTTATTAGTCTATCAATTAACTAATATAAGGAGTATAAAAACGGTGGCCCAGCAGGGCTAAGCCAGTTGAGCTGAGAGGCGTCACGGATCTGAAACAATAAGTGACTCCTTTAATATTCCTCTATTGTTATATTATAATGTTGTTATGCTGTTATTATGTTTAATTTATATTGTCAATTATGTTATATATTTATAGTGATGGTAAATAAAGGTATATACCTTTATATGTCGATATTTGTTCTTGCTATTACTGTGTTATAATTATTATTATCACCGATGTTATATATAATTTTCAAATGTGGTATATGATATATTATGATGGTAAATGTATAGATGTTAAATATAATTAGTAGACTATAATTAAATATCTTATCGTAAAAAAGTGTTGTGTTGTTTTCTATATGAGATAAACATATACTTTATTTGCTATTCCTATAACATCCTACATCCTTTATTCGACATTATGTCCTTTACTTATAAAAATATTTATTATTAAGAAAAAGTTTGTCCCTTTTATTTTCAAACAATGTGACACAAGGAAAAAAGTGACAAACTGTTCTTAAAGATAAGAAGCGCGTAAATGTTTTTATAAGCATTGTATTGTTATTTTCCTAGAACGCGAGGTCTGAGTTGGACACAGTTGAAAATGCAGCAGAATTATCAGTTTACAAAATTTTCCGAATTTCTTCGATGCACTGATTAAATTTAAGTTCAATCAGTGCTATAAAACAATAACCAACTTGATTGTAATTATTAATAATTATCAGCAATCGTATTTAATAATTGATAGTTATCAGTAAAGCTTATATTATAAAAACATGATTATACATACAATTTTCCCTAACTACAAAGATTTTTTCAGAGAAGTCGTACACACTTGTAGTGTACCTACGTGAAATTATTGTATTTTTAAAATCCTTTCGAAAAATAATAAAATGGTGAAACAACGTGATATAAATAAGCGCGTAAACATATTGAAATTAAAAGCAGCTGTGAAGTTTAATATTATCCCGGAAAAATGTCATATTGGACATCTTTTACTTCAGGGTATGCTGGAAGATCCAAATTCATTAAACCAAGTATGTAATAAAATTATGTAAAGGCTTTCCAATTTCACCTATTAACCGTCTCACTTGTTTAAATATGGCATAGCTCAGTCGCTTATTCATTAGTATGTATTTTACATAGAAACATAGTAATAAATATAATATAGATATATAGGAGCTCAAATTCAATTATTTAAAATATGTATCATAAAAAAATATGTGATACATTTCTTTATGCCTGGCGTTATCCCGGCCTAGAGCCAGGGTCTGCCTTCCTACTTAAACGCTTCCACTACGCTCGGTCTTGAGCATCCTCCACAGTAAGACCATTTCTCATAACATTCTCTAAAACGTCCAGCTTTTTGGGCCGTCCACGGGGACGCAGACCTAGTACGATCAGTACTTAATTCATCAGTTGGAGGATTATTGAACCGAACCATTTATCATACTAAATCAGGGGGCCTAGTTCATAAAACGAAATCCGCCGGACGTTTTGCTATTCTAAGGGGCTTACGTCTTCGACCGATATGGGTGCTAAAAGTTTCGTTTCGGAGAATGCTATGCTGTAAACCGTTTGACAGCCCACTCTTCAGTGTTTGATATTTATTTGATCCACGTGCATCTATATTAGTCTGTGCGGTAGAGTATCGGTCCTAAATCGTTTATCCGATAACGTTTTATAGAATAGATACCCTGGATCGAGTTTCACAAACAAGTAACATTTTTATATCATCATGGTATATTCCCAGATCGACGGTGCGACAGATGCTCGTGAAACTAACGTATCAGTGGCAATTCGTTCATGCCGACTCGCCAGTGCCATGACGAACAGTGGATTGGAGCCAGGCGACACCGTCGTTATAACAGCACCCACCCACTTAGATCTAACAATACCTTTCTACGCCTGCCATTTCAATGGGTACCCAATGTGTGGCATCGACCATACCATCACAAAAGGTATTTTTTTTTTACCCAAGGACGGCAAAGTAACACACAACGCCTGATGGTAAGCGATGTGCGGTCCAAAAACACCAGTAACCATCGATAAACCATCCACATACATATGTATCCATCGGAGGCCACCAGTGTCATGCCTGCATAAATGCTTCTTCACAATCCGTTTGAACGACCCAACGTTGTAGGAGGGAGGGAATAGGTTATGTAAAAAAAACTTAACGGATGGGCTTCAAAATTTATCTGATCGTGACCAAATTTATATGGGACTACCCTTAGAATAAGCTCTCACGAACACAAAGAATCTTGAAAATCGGTCCACATTTGGCGGAGATATCGGAGAACTGAAGTTGAATGATAGAGTGAGGAATAACAGCATAACAGAGAAAGTTGGATTAAAGGAAGATGTAGTGACGAGGATTGAGAAAGGAATGCTTCGGTGGTTTGGCCACATTGAAATAATGGATGAAAGCAGAGTGACAAAAGTAAAGTATGTAACGGAAGTGAATGGTAGTGTCGGCCGAGGACGTCCTAGACGGACCAAATTGGCGATCTCCTGAAAAAGGGCTAAATAAGGAGTTCTCGTAACCGACTAGCATGCATGAAAAGACTGATGACTGTGGAAGAAGCGAAAGAGGTGTGTTTGAACCGAAGCAATTGGCGCTCCTTAGTCTCTGCCTACCCCAACGGGAGACAGACGTGAGTTTATGTATGTATGTATGTATCGGAGAACACTCATAAAAAATACAGACCAATTAAGGACCTTCTTTTTTGAAGTTGGTCGAAAAAGGTGAAATCGATTCCGCAAGTTTAATCTCAGAAACTTGGATTTGTTTATAGTTTAATTAAAAATATTTTTCATTAACTAAAAAGAAACAAAATATCGGATGGTAAGTCAATTTCGTTCGATGACGAGATTTTAATTAGCGTTCGTCTATTCCAAGAATGCTATTGTAATATGAGTAGAGTCTATTCTTTAATAATATTTTTCTTAGTGGCCCGTAAAAATATAACATGAATAGTTTTTAAGCGCGGCTGGAGCTGCGTGGTATACAAATATCTCAATCCCCTTTCACTCGTGGAGACATTAATTCTTCTATTATTATGTAATAGATATTTTTCTTGTTTATTTAAAATTATGGCCTCCATCACAAATAATTTATGATTTTGCCAACAACAGTGTCTAATAAATATTTTCTTCTTACCTGCCCTTATCCCACCTTAATGTGGGGTTGGCGCAACACACTTTCAAGCATATTGCAGAAAGGATGTGGCTTAGTTTTTACGACCGACTGCCTGCCTGACGTCATCCTGACCCTCTGAGGGAGCCAGTCCCGGGCAAATTAAATTAGGAAATTAGCTTTGCCCGCCCTGGGAATCGAACTCAAGACCTTCCAGTCTACAGCTCATATACATATACTGCCACTAGACCAAGGAGGCGAGTGTTTAATAAATACACTACTAAAAAAATATCTAGTCAAAAGGACTATTTTCATTAAATAATGGCAACTTTATAAATACGTATTTTCAGTAAAGAAAATTTTGGTAATTGATTAAATTGATAATCTATATTGTTTCAGCTGATTTAACTGCATTGTTTCCTTACATCAAGCCAAAAATGGTGTTCTGTCAGAAAGAAAACGTCCAGAAAATCATAGATGCTCTCGCGTCTAGCAAAAGTGACGCACAAATAGTAGTTTTTGATGACCCAGCTTGCGATTTGGAACAATATATTAAAGACAATAAAGGAACTGAATTTAATTATAGGTAAAAACAAGTCCACTGCTGAACATAGGCCTCCCCCAAAGATTTCCAGATCGACCTGTTGGAAGTGGGCCGCATTCAGCGAGTTCCTGATGACATCTTTTCGTATGGCTGATGATGATGATGATGATGATGAAAAGCAAGTATTTTTGCAAATAATTTTCACATTTAAATTGTATTGTAATGTCTAATCTGTGGTGAGTCGAGCAGGAATATTTTTGACAATCCAATTCGTAACGAGATCGATGCGCGTCTATGGAAGTAAGAAATATGAACCAAACGTCATCAGTGCGTAGCGACCTCGAGTTTCAAAAGAATGAAGGAAATTCTCAAAAGTATTCCTGCTAGAGCCCGTGTTCGGGATAATGACGGGATCTACTAATAATGATGATGATGTTTATTAACGCTATTTTAAAACGCAAATAATTCACCCTTTAGCTTAGACTTTTACTACAAATCACAGGATGAGAGCAATCACAATTATTCTATGAAATGTGCATATAATAAAATATAGGCGTATTGTAGTTATGGCTCGCATTATAAAGTACATAAACATGCATGTACATATGTACATATAATATGTAATTTTTTTTACATTTATATTGAGATATAAAAAAGAAATATAATTTAAATAATTTAAAGGATCTAATAAGTAGTTAGTACTAGATAAATTACAGATTCCCCTAAAGCACAAATATGCAAAGAAAAAAAAAACAATTTTGTAGTTTGTAAAAATACACACTTAACTATTTTTACATTATTTTCAGGCCGGCTCAATTTGATCAATCTAAAATAGCTGCGTGGCTTATGTTGACTAGCGGAACTACTGGACGACCCAAAGTGGCAATAATTCCTTTTGATACATTATTGAACGGCGTCTGCTGCTGGTGGTATGAATTTGAGCTCTTACAATGGTGTTAATATTTTATCCAAGCACGGCAGTGACTACACTACACCTTACCGTAATGGCAGTACCTACAGTTTAAAAAACCAGTAATAAACAATGGTTTTATCCATGGTCACCAGAATCAAGCAGACCTATTTATGCTTCTTTACATCTTAAAGAGGGAAGAAGCAAATCGAGGATGACAAGTGACAAGCAAGTCGAGCTTGGGATAAGACGGGCGGATGACCGATGTAGACACCAACTAACTAGCAAGTCTTGAGTCTTCAAGGGGCTTGAGACATAAGCCCCTAAAGACACAGGATGTACACTGGCTGATCTTGGAACGAGATCCATATAAAAAGTGTGGGTCACTATGGCAGGTTTTAACACCATGTGTACGATCGTCACCATCCGGGCGGATACGAATATCTTACCACAATCTATTGAATTACATAAATAGAAGTATACATAAGATACACGGAACTAAGCATTCAAAAAGTAATACATCATATTGATTTGATCAATTAAAGATACTTACAACTAGGTCTATTAAAGATATTGATAAGTATCTATTTAAGTAGATATCGACTCAAAGATTATTGATAATATATTTTTATGCATAGCGTCATACATTATTTGGAAAATTAAGTACGTAGGTACTCGGAACTATCTTTCTTTATTTTATTGTCAGACGAGCAAAAGTACAACTGATGAGAAATGGTTACCGACGCCCATGGACATAGGCAATGCCAGTGGCATATCCAAACCGCTGCCTACCGTTACCTACCTGGCGTTATCCCGACTATCAATGTCAGGATTCGTCCTCTTATTTAAACACTTCCACTTATTATCAAACTATTTTAAGTAACGTATAAATAGAGTCAGTACACAAATGTAACTGCGTTGTTACTATATAACTAATAGGTAATCAGTACTAATAGCTTAGTTCTTGTGCCGTTAGACTTGGCGGGAACGAACGGGAAAGAAACGGAAACTATAATAAGGGCGAGTTATTGGTCGGGAAAGGCCGCATTCGAGATTTTTGTTATCACAAAACAAAAGTACCAGGTTTTACAATAGCGGGAGTTGTTGCCTACTAAGTTAATAGTTGACACGGACGTATAAAAAAGATGGACACTATCTCACCTATAGTTAAACGGACACCACAGAGAAGCCACGCACACAAACGCGCACGTACAAAAAAGCACTCATAACACGCTCAAACCACATTAAGCGACTCTAATTATTATCAATATTATGGATGCCTAATTATTAATATTAACGAATTATGAACATTATATTGTTGAAGCTACACATTACATACTAAAAATAATTGTTATATTTTAGGACTCAATTCACAGATGTGTTTGAAATCACAATGGTCATGAAAAATTTCCAGTGGTTGTCAGCTCTAATGTTTTTTGTATCGGGACCACTTTTAGGATACACAAGGCTACAGTCATCTACGCCACTGACTGCACAAAGCCTAGTTGGGCTCATCAATAAATACAGGGTAATAATTATAATACAAAATTCTTTCTACTTGGCCTTATCCCACCTTGATGTGGGGTCGGCGCAACACACTTTTTCAAGCATGTTGCAGAGAGAATTTGGCTTAGTTTTTACGACCGACCGCTTGCCTGACGTCAACCCTCCAGTCCCAGGCAAATTAAATTAGAAAATTAGCTTTGCCCGACCTGGTAATCGAACCCAGGACCTCCCGGTCTACAACCCATACATGCTGCCACTAGACCAAGGAGGTGGCATTATTATACAGAATAATAAACTATAAACTATATAGGGTGTTTCATAAAGTTAGTATCAATAATAACTAAACTGAAAGAAAGAACGGCTAGCAATCTAGCGGTAAAGTTTAAAACTTCGTAACGCTCATAGTTTATAAATAATGGCAACTTGAGTTTGTGACGAAAAATTGATTTCTGGCTCATTGGGTCAGCTGCAATACATTTGCAAACCACCTATGGGATAATTATTTATTCTTAGCATACACAAAGCCATTTCCATGCTAATAACGACGATTTATAGGTTACGTTACAATTTTAAAATCGCCATGCTTAATAATTGATAAAAAAAACAATTTTTATTTTTTAACTTTACCATTGTGCTTTACATCGTTCTCCCTGTATGTGGAATTATTATTAGTACTAACTTTATGAAATACCCTGTATATTATAAAGCGCAGTGAAACGACATCTTGAATGATTTATAAGCGAGAAATAACATTAAAACTAGTTCTGGGGGTTACCATCACCTCTTATAACAGTATTATTATAATTTTACTTCTACTGATTCCCATATAAAACAAACGAAGAACGATTATAATAATACTGCTATAAGAGGTGGTGGTAACCCTGCTGTTCTTATCCATATCAAGTAGTTGACAGTGATAGAGATAAAACACTGTTTAAGGTACGAACTACGAACCGTTTACAATAAAATTGTTATAAGATCCAACATGCATATAAGTGTTAATAAATTATGTCCAAATGTCATTTCATCATAAGTACTTATAGTCATTATTTGAAAATATTTCAGCCGAATGTGACCGCCTGGACGCCACATTTATTGGGTCAATTTCTTGCAGCAGCTGAAAACGTTTGTGACTTATCGTCCTTCAGATACATTGCTATTGGCGGCAGCGCTATCGAGAAACCATTAGTGGACCGATTTAGGGTGAGTTTTATATTATACTACCTATGTTTTACGCTACTTTCGTGACTCTATAAAGATGATTTGAAGCTCACTTTCCCAACAATACGTTATATTAAGTGGTCTTAGACAAGGGACCGAAAATGATAAATAGGAATAGTTTATCTATGTTAGAACCAATGTAGTAAAGTGAATAAATAGGGCAATGATTGAGAATGCGTACACGGAGCAAGCCTAATATCATCGTACTAACATATTTTCAGCGGCCCGCAATGTAATAAATCCGTGCAAATATAAACTTCCAAGTTCCAAGAATGTAAAATTTTATGAGTAAACATTAAGTTATATTTTTTACTGGACCTTTAATAAATAAAAATGTTTCAGAAAAAATGTGGAGCTTTCCTTTATTTGGTTTATGGAATGACCGAGCTTTTAGTGCCTGTGTTCGACTTTGATGAAAACACTCCTTTCGGTTCGACTGGTACACCGTCGGCACAATATCAATTCAAAGTAAGTAACATTACTGGAAGTCCGTAACGATGGTTTATGTGATTAGTAGACATTCATTATTCGTTTTTTGTTATAGCTAAAAGATAACGATAACCAAGTTGTTAACAAACCTTTCCAAAATGGTGAACTTTGGATTAAAGGAGACGCTTTTTTCAAGGTATGTAATTTATTGACAACATTCACCTATATTATCCTCGAGTAGGTAAGCGGAGGCGCAAGTAGTGCACCTCCTACAGTGGCAGCGTTAGAGGGGTCCGCGCCTAAGGGGTTGCATCCGCCCTCGGTTGCTGGATAAAACTGCCAATATAATTTTGCCAGAAAAGTCAGAGAACCTCTGTAAGCTGATGTGACCGCCTACGGGGTACGCCAATATGACAACATCGCCTACACAACACAACGGTCAAACGCTACTCAACTCTAACGGCTTCTTACATTGATTTTCGCCATACAATTTTGCGGCCTTAAACGACATAAGGCGACCTTAAATGTAATCGATCTCGATACGAAGTCGATTGTCAATAATTTTCCCGCTAGGGCCACTGTGTTATTCTCGTAAATCAATGTTCTTCGTACTTTCCTGTGCTAACATTTACCAATCCGCCGGTACATATAATATGTATAATGTTTAAAATAAAATAAATAGACAATAACCTGCTAGTGCTGTTGTATAGCGTTCTAACATAACATAATTTATTTTAGGGATATTTAAATAATCCAGAAGAAACCAAAGCCATATTAACAGACGACGGCTGGTTCAAAACCGGAGACATGTTCTACAGAGATGAACAAGACTTTTACTATTTTGTGGAAAGGAAAAGACTCCTAATTAAGCATTACGGGCACTTGGTAATAACCTTGTTATTAATATAATTAATATTTACACATGGGCTGTGAACTAAGAGGGTCGATTTTTCTAATTTTATTGGCTCGGGACTGGATCTCCAGAAGGGGGTTGAGTCAGGCAGGCAGTCGGTCGTAAAAACTAACCAAAACCCTTTCTACAACATTTTTGAGAGAGTGTGTTGCGCTGACCTACATTAAGGTGGGACAAGGGCAGGTAGAAATATATGTATATTTTATTAACTTACCTCTAATTAATGCCCATGTTATGAACCAATAACCACAGGGAATCTTACTTCAATAATGATCGAATATAGTAATATGCCTTGGTGGCGTGGTGGTATTTCGGTACGACTACGGTTCTGAGGTCTCGGGTTCGATCCCCGGGTCGGGCAAAGTGATATTTGATTTTTCCATATCAACCCGGGGTAAGGAAATTGTGCCCGATATGGCGATAAACTCGCCCCTTATCACATCTGAGACGGAACTAAGCTCGGCGAAATGTAGGTGTTCTAGTTCGCTAGTGCGCCTCTGCCTACCCCTTCGGGGATACAGGCGTGAGCTTATATATAGTAATATCTCTTACCGTTTCTAACAGATTGCTCCTCTTCAATTAGAAGAAGTGATCAAGCGTCACCCTGGTGTTCTTGAAGCCTGCGTGGTCGGTGTCCCAGAGCCAGAATGTGTAGAACTCCCCATAGCCGCCATTTTAAGAAAAAACAACATGGACGTTAATCCTCAAGAAATATTCGACTTACTTAAACGTAAGTTAACGATATTTATCAAATGTTAGTGCTCGACGTGATGATTTTGCAGAAGCCAGAGAGCCCAGACATCTTATAAAAATTCATCTCACTCACGTAATCAAAATTTTCGACCAATTACTTGTTATCACGATATCGATTCTATTCCTGCGTCCACGATAGCGGTTGGTTATATCTTAATACCTAATTGCAAACAATTCTGCGCCGTCTACGATGCTTGCGGCATTTTAATATGGATATTTTATATAGGCCGTCTATTTTACTACATCCAACAAAGATTATATTTATAAAATAAAATGTTAAAACGCTTATGTTATTTTCAAAATTATTGTAGTCCAATATTAAAAAAAACAAATTGATATTAAGTTTATTAGCGGTTATTTTTGTGAAAGCTGGTACATACATACAAAGGTAATAACTTTATTTGCATTTTATTTCAGAGGAACTGCATGAAATAAAACAACTGCGCGGTGGTTTGTTTTTCGTGGACTCGTTTCCCGTCACGCCTTCCGGTAAAGTGCACAGAGCAAAAGTTAAAGAAATGGCTCTAGTTACTCCACGTATTATGCCGCAGTAGCTTACACACAAGAAACTGATGTATACCTCTACTGGTGTATATCATTTATTTACATTTTAATAACGGTGTACCGTTATGTATGTTACACGTATGTATGGTACGTAATACTCGCTATTATTATAAGGTAAGTTTTAATTATTAAAATAATTAACCACTATCCTTTTTTATTACTATGTTAATCAAGTAACAAATTTAATTGTTATAGTGCTCCATTATTCGTACTGTCATATTTTCGTCCGACTTCAAAAAAGTAGAAGGTTCTCAATTCATCTGTATGTTTTTCTAAGGAAGTCACACATGTGGACCGATTTTCTTGCTTTTTGTGTTTGATAGAGCTTTTTTCAAGGGTGGTTCCATATAAATTTGGTTACGATCGGATAAATTTTGAAGTCGGTCCGTTGAGTTTTCTTCGGAGGTAATTTATGTAACATATATAAATGTGCCGCCTCCAACGATTTAAACTTTTAACTTTATTTATTAATTAATAAAATTAATTTAATAATATAATAATATAATAACACCCAACAGTCACATACATAGTCCTGACCCCACACTAAGATCGAGTCTTGTGTCGTGGCTATCAAGAACTACGAGAGACTTTCGGTCTCACAACACCCAGACCCGAAACAAATATCTGTAGGCCATACAAACATTTGTCTCGGTGCGGGGATCGAACCCGCGGCCTCTCGCTTCACAGCTGGCTACTCGCCCGCTGCGCCACGGAGGCTGTCCGTAATTTGTAATAATAGTCAGTTAAAAGATAGAAAATACGAATACGTACTAGTTAAAATACATTTCACTAGATGCCTAATTTCACCGACATATTCGCTTGATGCCCAATCGTATGGGAACGTTTTACAATCCAGCAACGTAATTAAAACTTTAATCAAATCTGATAACGCAAAAACTGGAATGGGAGTTGGCGGGTGCTTCTAATTAATTACCAGAGCCAGGCAGTCGTCTAATCAATCCTCTGGCTAAAAGGATGAACCTGATCTCGCCTCGGTAGTCCAATCAATTCGCGTCCTTGTTTTTCACTTCGCTTTCAGATTCACCGCGTCAAACGATACACTGGTTGTGTATTTGATCATGATACTGTTTATTTCAGTATCCACGAAGATAAATCATAATCGAAATAATAATTTGATCGTAACTAAATTACGTGTTTTTGAAAAGCTCTGGACATTTATTCATTATTTATAATCACTGTAACATTTTGGATTGCATTACACTTAACATCAGTATAGTGTAGTCATTTCGACATGCTCGGATAAAACTGCTACAGAGTTACAATTTCCTCTAACCTTATACTGTTTATAAGCGAGTTCATAAATACTCACCATACAACTTTTTGTAGGTTTACAAATCCCGTCATGTCAAAAACCTCCAATTATGAAAGTCACAGAATTTCAAAAACCGCAGTCACCAATGTATGTACGCACAGCGTTCCTGTTTTAATTGGCGCTATAGATAATTGGGTACAATCTGGCAGATATACAGCAAACATAATTAGATACAATCCGCCGTCTGAGTCTGCAAATAGCTAGATTTGCCTGTGCACAACGACGCAACAAAAGGCTTGCGGTTAATAGCAGCGACAGGACGATCCAAGCTAAATGGCAAAACTAAATAAGTTTTGTTGTTCCATTTTCAGTACTACAGGGAATATATTATTTCAAAAATAACAATACTGCATAATCGACACTTTTACTACCTTTGAAAATCGATGAAAAAATACGTCATTCTCTAAACTAGTTCATCATCATCTCATCCTGTGTCGCTGGAAGTGTACTAAGGGAATTCTACTACGAGTCTTTCTTTTTTATGTATGTGTCTAAAACGTCTAGTTGTAGGAAATCGATATTTGAGTTCAATAGACCTTTCATATAGGTACCTGATCCTGACAATAAAATGGCTGTATGCGTACTCTGCGGAAATACTGGACTTCACCAATTACTGCCCGAAGGATAAACAGACGAAAGGAGTATAACCAATACTATAGAGGTATTATGTAATGGTCTCGGTATTACTAAATAAAAGAAAATCAACATAAAAGAAATAAGGAAGGACAAAGCAACAAACATTATTTAATATAGTGAAGTGAAGTGACCATACCAAAGGTACAACGTGTTGTGAATTGCAGCACTATTACTAATCTAGAGTTCCACTTTATCTCAATTAATCATACAGCTCACTCCAATCTTTAAATCACGATTTGGGATAAATAGATTTATCGCCGAGCTGCAAATAGCCCTAGTGTTACAAAACTAGTAAATTCTAGAGGCATTGAGGTTATCTTTTATTAAACTGAAAAGACAATTAAATCTTAAAACAATATCAATACTTGATGTGTTTGATTTACACCACCGCGGACTTCAGAAACGATTTGGGAAAATTGTTGGAACGTGTCGCCATTACGAGATACGATTGTACCGATGAATGTAATACCGTAATACTATGGCTAACAACAATACCTTATGAATTTAAACTCCTCTCAATGTGACTTTAAACAGTGTTTAAAAACTAAACTCATTCAGTTTACATAAATTGTAGCCAACAAGTAGTAGGCAATTATATTGTAATTTTTTGTTTTGTTATTATTTTTGTATATATCGGCGCAAAATCGCAAGCTTATTTAAAAAGCCGTTGTTATTTTACGTTATTAATTCATTTTAGAATTGTGAAATTGCTGAAACGTTAAAGATTCTAAAAAGTTAAAATAATCGTTATAATTGTTTCTTTAACATTCGATATTCGGTATCGAGTAGGTAGTTGCAAATATGCACCCTATAAAAGGAGTGTTCAGAGCAAATTCGACACATTCCGCTCTTGGCAGCGGTCGCTCTCGGACGTATTGTCACTGCACCTGCAGTGATTTTACAACCGATTACCGGCCTGTTTGTCAGGTCGGATTGCAGCCCCGCGCTGCCGTCTCGGTAATCCGACCATAAAACAAAGCTCCGCTTTGTTTTGTCGGTTACCAGACAAAGGGCCCATCCGCGTCCTTTTCAGGACAGGGATTAGCCCGAATTCTCGGTATATTATTTATTTATTGTCCCCTTCAGGGAATTAGCTCGGTGGTAAACCTCACGGTGTCAACAAGCCGAAGCTAGCGGTGACCCGGCCCGCGCCACGCCCCCTCAGGGCTGAAGCAAGCCGGACGGGTGCGGATAAGGAATTAGTGGAGGCACACCACTCTTTCCCCCGCATATCTCCTTCCCAACCCTACCCATCCCGATTTCCATCCCGTGTATCCGGTTGAGTGTGCGGTCCTCGGACCAATACCACTTACGGTGCACGGACTGTTAGGAACCCTTTCGCACATTAAGATTGGCAAAGGGATACCAGCTTAGGGCACACCTAATTTTAAGTACACCCCCCCTCGCCTATACCCGGCGAGGAGGGTCATTCACATACTCAGCCCCGGGCACACCCACCCGGGGACGTAAATTCACGCGTCCCACCGCGACCCGCGACCCGCGATCCGCGACCGTACGTCAGTGCGAGCGCCGCCCGGTTTCTTGTGTGTTCTTTCCCGGGCGGAACGCACCCGCGTCGGAACACACTCGCGCCTTCTAACCAATTTCCCAAGCACTCGCGATGGCCCCGCCAAAACAGAAGCTTGTCGTGGCCCTCGCGAAGGCGGCGGAAAACCCACTCGCGTGGGCTCGTATTGAAACTCTCTTTAGAGAGATTATGCCGGACCTTTTTGCCGACGAGACGGAGAGCCCGTCAACGGACGACGGACCCTCCGCCTCGCCCACCGCTCCCTCGGGGCCCATCGCTACGGCGATGGAAACCGATTCACCCGCATCCACCAAGAGGCCCGCGGCTTCTTCAACCTCCGGCGATTCTCGGTCGGAATCATCGTCATCCGAGCAGGATGACGACGGTTTCACGACCGTGAAGCGCGGGAGGCGGAAGAAGCCGCGATCGGCCACCGCCGTGTCGGTGGCAACTCCGGCGCCCTCTGCGCTGGCCTTCGACACCGACTCGCCGGCTTCCCCCTCACCCCCGTCCTCACCAGCCGCACCCTCTAGGCCCTCCGCTCCCTCTGAGCCAAAGGGCAAAAAACCTCCCCCAATCAACATCCGCGTCCCGAATGGTAGCTCCTTACCCACCCTTCTCGCGAAAATACAGTCTCAGGGCATCACCCTGAGAAACAATAGGTGGAATAGCCTCCACAAGACAGTCACCGTCATGCCAGATACGGTGGCCGACCACCGCGCCCTTACCAAGTGGATGTCTTCCGGAGACATCAACTATTACACTTACGCCCTCCCCGAGGAGCGCACCTACCGCTTTGTTATACGCGGAATCCCCCTAGAAATGTCGACCGATGAAGTCACATTAGGCCTTCAAGAGAAAGGCATCTCTTGCGTCCGGGTTACCCGTATGCACCGTCCCGCCCGCGCAGACGCCACTCAGCAGCCCTACGAGATGGTCCTCGTAGAATTGGAGACCCCCGCTGATGCCAAACATCTGTTTGCCATCAGCGACATTCTTGGATTCCGCGGCTTCACCGTGGAGACCCCCCACCGCAAACGGCTAATCGGGCAGTGCCACAACTGCCAACTGTATGGCCATTCATCGCTGCGTTGTCGCATGCCCGCCAGGTGCGTCAAGTGCCTCGGAAATCATGGAACTGCACAGTGCCCACGTCCCAAAGATAGGACCCAGTGCACGGAGCCGCCTTCGTGCACCAATTGCCGCCAAGTAGGCCATCCGGCTAGTTATCGTGGGTGCACGCATGCCCCCAAAAAACCGACCCGAGCTCCTAAAGCTCTACCCCCCAAGGCCCCTCAGGCTAAATTCATCCCTGCACCCATCCCGGCGCGCAACCATTGGCAGTTGCCAAGCAAGCAAGCCGAAGAGGTAGCAGCCACCACCCAGGCCCCCGGCGGAGTCACTCCCGCCACCCCGGCCACACCTCCCGCCACTCCCAGTCAACCCACCGCGGTTCCTACCACTCCTGCTCCAGCTCCCACTCCTGCGGCCTCCCGGGCTAACCCTCCCAGGGCAGCCCAGCCGCGCCCCAAAAACCCTGCACCCCCTACCGCGGCGGGTCGCACACTCTCTAAGGCTGAAGTAGATGCCATCTACGACGCCATCATAAACCCCCCGATCGACTACTACACCCTTATCTCTGATAAAATAAGGGAAATAGCAGCCAAGGGCCACCCGGACGCAAGACTGGTGTCTGAGTTAGAACTTCTGTATAGGGAACAGCGATCCTACATCGCTGACTTAATTTTACCGCCTTCCGATGGCTAACAACAATAATATTTTTTCCCCCCCGTCGCGGACCAAGCCTCGCTCCCTCAGAGTGGGCTTTTTCAATACCAATGGTATTCGCGGCCAATGTGCCGAAATCGCACACTTTGTCCGCGATAACAATCTGGACGTTTTCCTCATCCAGGAAACGTTCCTCAAACCTGCTCACCGAAACCCTAATATCCCCAATTTCAAAATGGTGCGGAACGACCGCACTACTGGCCCTTTTGGTGGCACCCTAATATACTTTAAAAGGTCCCTGCACTGCATACCTCTAGACCCCCCCGAAAACCTGACGAACATTGAGGCTTCAGTCTGCAGGCTAGCAATGACAGGACATCCGCCGATCACTATCATCTCGGCTTACCTCTCACCCAAAAAGGAGCTTCACTCCAATGAAATTTCGACCCTACTGAGCATGGGGGAGTCTGTCCTTCTGGCGGGCGACCTCAACGCCAAGAACACGCTCTGGAACTGCAACTCTACCAACAGCAGAGGTGCAGCACTAGAGCGGTGTTTAGACACTATTGATATGGAAATTCTAGTTCCATCAGAACCCACCCATTATAGTACAATTAACGACAATCACCGACCTGACATACTCGACATAGCGCTTGCAAGGAACGTATGCCTACGCGTGCGTTCCATGCAGGTGCTACAAGAGTTGGACTCTGACCACAGACCTGTGATCCTAGATCTAGTCCCTATAAACGGTCCCACAGACACAGGTCCTAACGTACCGATGAAGGTGAAAACGAACTGGCGTCTCCTAGGCACCAAGCTCGAGGACACCTCATCCCCTGATCTCTCCGCGATCCCGACCAACATAGTTACTCCTGAAGAGACGTCCGGCGCGATTCGCTCCTTCACCGCACATATCCAAAACGTCGTGAGCGACAGCTCCGAGAGGGTGCCGGAGGCTATGCTTAGCCATTGGCACCTTCCCGAAGACGTGAAATGTGTGGTGAGGAGGCGAAACGCCGCGCTGAGAGCCTGTAAGACGAATCCCTCCCCGGATCAACGGCATCTAACGCGTTTCCTCCAACGCGAGGCCAAACGTCGCATCCAAGAGGCCGTCGATTCGAGGTGGGAAACTCACCTATCAGAGCTAGATCCAACTCACCAGGCTTTCTGGCAGTTGTGCCGTTCCTTCAGGAGAAATGATACAGTCACCATGCCCCCGCTCAATCGTCCGAATCAACGCCCGGCGTTTGACGACGACGAGAAAGCGGAATTGCTTGCCGACAGCCTGGAGGCTCAATGTTCACTCACCTCAGTTCCCATTGACCCAGAGCATCTCGTTGCGGTTGACACTTTTGTCGAAAGTAGGAACGCAATCCCGCCGCCACCGATACCGGTTCCGCGTCCGCGCCCGACAAACGTCGACCCGGATGTCGACCAACCGCCCGACCCACTCGCGCCGGTGACAATCGAAGAAGTCAGTTCTCTGATCAAGGCGCTCAAAAGACGAAAAGCCCCCGGGGGTGACGGTATATCCAATAGAGTCATGAAAATGCTCCCGGAGCATCTAGTTAAAATTCTCGCTGACATCTTCAATGCAGCGTTCCAAAACAGCCTCTTTCCAGACGTCTGGAAAGAGGCGGTTGTGATAGGTATTCACAAGCCGGGGAAACCCGCTTTCGAACCCTCCTCTTACCGTCCCATCAGTTTACTCAGCGCTCTGGGTAAACTCTACGAGCGAATCGTCCTCGATCGCATCAAGATAGTCGCCCACCTTCACCATCTGCTCCCTCCAGAGCAGTTTGGTTTTCGTAGTAGGCACAGTTGCGTGAATCAGATCCTCCGCATCACAGAGCATGTCCACGACAACTTTAGGCGCGGAAACCCTACCGGTGCTCTTTTCTTTGATATTGAAAAAGCATTCGACAAAGTGTGGCACAACGGCTTGCTCTACAAGTTGTATACCTTCAATGTGCCCACACAGCTCGTGCACATCATACGAGAATTTTTGTCGAATCGCGGTTTCAAATATCGCGTGGAGGGAACTCTTTCCTCCCGACACACCATCACTGCCGGAGTCCCGCAAGGCTCCGCTTTGTCCCCTTTTCTTTTCTCGCTATACACAAGCGATATCCCTAAACCGAAAGACGCCCATCTGGCGCTCTTCGCTGACGACACGGCAATCTACGCTTCACGTAGAGACCCGGACAAAGTGATTCGCATTTTGCAAACCGCAGCCGATGAACTCGGTGAGTGGTTCCGCAAATGGCGAATCACTGTCAACCCCGCCAAAAGTCAGGCAATTCTCTTTACCAAGAGAATTTTCACCCAAAAGCCTAACGCTTCAGTCACCATGGCCAATAAGGCTATCCCTTGGACCAACAACGCCAAATATCTAGGAGTCAACCTTGATCGGAGACTGAACTTCATCACTCATGTAAATGCGGTACGCGCGCGAGCCGCAATCGCGTTAGCACGATTACATTTTCTCTTAAACCGTAAGAGCAAGTTGTCAGCCCGCAACAAGATTAGGATCTACACAACGTGTATTAGGCCGATAATGACTTACGCGTCGCCCGTGTTCGCTCACATACCGCCCGCTCGACTTAAGCGTATGCAAGTCCTGCAAAACGTCTTTTTAAGACGAGCGCTTAACGCTCCGTGGTACATACGTAACCACGACCTCCACGTGGACACCAACTTGCCGACCATCAGGCATTTTATGCAGATGGCTAGCAGACGCTACTTCGATCGGGCGGCACACCACCCAAACACGCTTGTCCGTCAAGCGTCAATATACACTCCATTTGACCGTGCGAAATGGAGACGTCCTAGATCCGTTTTGTCAGACCCTGATGACGCCATCACTCTGGCCATTCAACGTAAGATCGAGCATCTTAAATCGCTCCCACACTCCACACGACCGATGTTCCGTCCCCGCCGACGAGGACCACGCCGCGCTCCCAGTAGCAGCCCCCCCGACCCTGTTAACAATTCCGGCCCGCGTGCCGATGACAGAAATGGATAGTTAGGAAAACACGTCCACACTCCCCTAATCGTTGATGTCTTCAACATCACCCTCTCAGTGACCGCCCTGAGCCGAGGTTCGTAACCCGTTAGTGGGTTGCCCTCAGCGTGGTCACCTAACTTTATGGGTTGGGCGCACCTGCGTTCATCCCAACAGACCGGTGTGGCTGAATTTGCCGACTCGGTTAGGCAAGCAGCTGTAGGGCCAAAAAAAAAAAAAAAAAAAAAAAAAAAAAATTCGACACAGTCGTGCTCCGGCACTCGGACTGTCCACATCCCTAAACTAGACGGTGCTGTTAAGCACCGTTAATAAAGGGAGTTAGTGAATTTCAGTGTTCACACTTGATAAATAAGATGAGTAATCATCTTATTGTCAAAAGTGACGTCAGCCATGCTGACGTCACCGTTTTTAAAAAAACAACGTTAGCGTTGGCCCTCCGACATCAGAAGTGGGATCACTATCCCACTCATCTAACTTGAACCTTCTGCCCTGATACTTTCAATCCGATGGATACTTTCAATCCAACGGATACTTTCAATCCCACGGATACTTTCAATCCCACGGATACTTTCAATCCCACGGATACTTTCAATCCCACGGATACTTTCAATCCCACGGATACTTTCAATCCCACGGATACTTTCAATCCCACGGATACTTTCAATCCCACGGATACTTTCAATCCCACGGATACTTTCAATCCCACGGATACTTTCAATCCCACGGATACTTTCAATCCCACGGATAATTTCAATCCCACGGATAATTTCAATCCCACCGATATTTCAATCCCACGGATATTTTCAATCCCACGGATATTTTCAATCCCACGGATATTTTCAATCCCACGGATATTTCAATCCCACGGATATTTCAATCCCGCGGATATTTCAATCCCGCGGATATTTCAATCCGACTGATATTTCAATCCGACTGATACTTCAATCCCGCGGATATTTCAATCCGACTGATATTTCAATCCGACTGATACTTCAATCCGACTGATATTTCAAACCGACTGATATTTCAATCCGACTGATATTTCAATCCGACTGATATTTCAATCCGACTGATATTTCAATCCGAATGATATTTCAATCCGACTGATACTTTCAATCCGAGATACTTTCAGTTCGATCGATACTTTCGAACTAGTTTTTCAGGTCCTTTGTGGACCCACGGTTAATAATAAAGGTCCAGGCCACAGCATCGTCCTTCCCAGTTCCTTTATAACCCTTGTGGACCACGGCGTAAAGGACCGCTCAGAACCACAGCATCATCCTTAAAAAAAAAAAAAAAAAACACCACGGCGTACGGGACCGCTCAGAACCACAGCATTATCCTTAACAATAAAAAAAAAGTGCATAAATGCGTGGAGCATTTGCACTAGTGCATTAATGTGTGGAACATTTGCACAAAAAAAAAACCTTTTCAGAGCCTCTGTGGACCACGGCGTACAGGACCGCTCAGCGCCACAGCATCGACCCTTCCCGTTCCTTTAGAACCCCTGTGGACCACGGCATCATCCCCGTAAGAAAAGTGCATAGATGCGTGGAGCATTCGCACTCTGACTACTGATTCATAAAAAGTGCATTGTGTGGAACATTTGTACAAATGTTTATAATATGGTCTAGCAAGGCTGGTCGGATACCTCCTCTGAAAACCATATAAACTAGGGCACGCGGTGCGTCTAAATACCCGTATTTTGATTGTGTGCAATTTCATCTCAGAATTCAATGCAAAGACAAGAAACTACCTGATTTATGGTCAGGATTGATCGAGACAATGTAAGTGACACTGTTGCAGTCATTTTTGAAGTCTAAATGTTAACATCAGTGATCAACTTGAAAAATCATAAGTGGTCAATTTGAAAAATCCAGAGTGGTCAATTCGGGAAATTGTTTTGTGAGCTAGGTAATTTTGCCCGCTGAGTTTGTTTCGCCGGGTCTTCTCAGGCAGGGCCGCGTTTGGATCCGGTGGTAGTTTAAAAAAAAATCGGAATCTTAAATTCGCAATAATAAACGAGGCCTTTCAAAATGACCGTATCGGCGTACAACCACAAGCTTTCAATAGGAGCACGTGCTATTTCAAATGGAAAGAAAGAAAGAAAAGGAAAGAAAAGAAAAAGAAAAAGAAAAAGAAAAAATTGTTCTCCGAGTATTCACAACAAATTACAAGGCTGGCACGCACCGCCTATCAGAATGGCCGTATCGGCGCAAAATCGCAAGCTTATTTAAAAAGCCGTTGTTATTTCACGTTATTAATTCATTTTACAATTATGAAATTGCTGAAACGTTAAAGATTCTAAAAAGTTAAAATAATCGTTATAATTGTTTCTTCAACATTCGATATTCGGTATCGAGTAGGTAGTTGCAAATATGCACCCTATAAAAGGAGTGTTCAGAGCGAATTCGACACAGTCGTGCTCCGGCACTCGGACTGTCCACATCCCTAAACTAGACGGTGCTGTTAAGCACCGTTAACCTTCAAGCGGGCGCGCGGTCCGTTGTAACGGCAGCGGTCGCGCGTAACCTAAAAGACCTATAAGCGATATAAGCCAAATAAAACACTTATTATTCAATAATCATTTATTTTTTTATATTTTGGAATGTTAGCCATAAACTAAAACATGCTTTATAACAAAAAATGAACGTAATCAATAATTTGACAGAGTTCAAATTTTCTTTGACTTGAAAACCAATTTAAGAACACAAAATCTTTTTGCGTGCCTCTAACTATCTATATATACATAGTACTTAGTAACATAAAATGAAACTAGAAAATTTGTTAGCTCCATGAGATCAAATAATTAAAAAATACATCATCTGGGCCTAATTTTCTTCAGGATCAGTGTCTTCACGACCATTGCACATGAAAGTAGCGTAGGTTTTTCTTCAGTGTCTTTTTCAATTACTTCTTTTTTATGCTGGGTATATTCCGCAGCTTCCTCTGCATATTGTGCTGCACTGCAAGCACTGATTTGCTTGCTTCATTATAAGAATTTTCGACATCCATATTCAGATGTTATCTTATGTTTCTTTTTAGTTTTCTTGGAAGATTTACCATTGTAGATATTCTTTGGACATACTCTTTTCTCAAATCAATGCTCAATTCACGTAAATACTTACGCCTTGACCATAATTGGTACTAATCTAAAAAATAATACATCGCGTTGAGCGTCGCGCGTAACCTTTTTGACGACGGGCGCGCGGAGTCGTTTCGACGCCTGAGCCGCGACCAAAACAATTGCTGTTTGTCCGGTAACGGGAGTACGGGGAGTACGGGTAAACAATTTATTTGGTACACAGTGATCCATTGACAAGCTACTAAGGACAGGAAATGCATGCGACGAGAATTATTGTTATTATAAACAAAAATGTATTGATGGCGGTCGATTCGACGCCGCGCGACCGCTTGAAGGTTAATAAAGGGAGTTAGTGAATTTCAGTGTTCACACTTGATAAATAAGATGAGTAATCATCTTATTGTCAAAAGTGACGTCAGCCATGCTGACGTCACCGTTTTTAAAAAAAACAACGTTAGCGTTAGCCCTCCGACATATATTTTATACTTTATTTACTTTCAAATAAAACAGTAGGTACGCAACCTTGATTTAAGTCTTAACAACGATTATCAACAAAACTATATCTGTCACAACGTATT
This sequence comes from Clanis bilineata, assembly GCA_036417725.1. Classification (NCBI taxonomy): domain Eukaryota; kingdom Metazoa; phylum Arthropoda; class Insecta; order Lepidoptera; family Sphingidae; genus Clanis; species Clanis bilineata. The sequence continues at coordinate 10,459,148 of CM071158.1, forward strand.
TATATGGTATTATTGTAGAAAAAATTAAAATAATTATAACCAGGACATGTACAATATATCAAAGTTTTTTTCCTGTGAAGAAATAATATTTGTCAATAACGCGAAACTTTATTTTGATTAAGAGCCATTTCACAAAATTCGACTGCTCCAGAATAGGTAAATAGACACCCGAGTCGCGTACGAATCGAACAAAATGAAGATAAGGGATCATGGCGCGACTAAAACATTTTGATACTTTTGCATCTCACTAAACTCGAGTCATCCGAATTTTAATTTTATTATTTCATCATAATGTACTAATAATAATAATAATAATATAAGCTCACGCCTGTATCCCCGAAGGGGTAGGCAGAGGCGCACTAGCGAACTAGAACACCCACATTTCGCCGAGCTTAGTTCCGTCCCAGATGTGATAGGGGGCGAGCCTATCGCCACATCGGGCACAAATTCCAGACTCCGGGCTGATATGGAAAAATCCAATATCACTTTGCCCGACCCGGGGATCGAAACCGAGACCTCAGAACCGTAGTCGTACCGAAATACCACCACGCCACCGAGGCAGTCTATACTGTATAATCTATAATCTGTATAGTCTATAATGTACTATATGTATTGTAAACTATTATATATAATATGTAGATATATACTAAAACAAGCCAGTCTTATTACAACATAGTGTAATATCAAATTAAAAAAAAATCTAATTAAATTTATATAAATTATCCCGTAAAAGCATCGATATATTATTTACCTAGATGCACAGTTGACGCTCGGAAAATGGGACAGCAAAGGAGTGCTTAAATACTTCTTTTGCCTACAGTCGGACGCCGATAGAATTCTAAATTTCAAAATTCAAATTTAAGAACGCTTGCTCATGTCAATTAAAAAGCTACTTTATAACACACGCATAGAGTTATATTTGTGTTCATTGAATTTGAACTTGTGATCTTTTTCTTTGTTATTATTACATCTTCGTGTTTTCGAAATAGATGAAGCTATTTGCAGGCGTCTCATTGCTTGAACTAAAAATTAATACTATTTGTGAAACAACAAAACTAACTATTCTAATAATACTTCATCATGAGGGCGCTAAAAATAGTTAATATAAGTCAATTAGTTTTTACTTGCAGCTCCACATGCTTAAAATTGTAGGATTGAAGGGAAAAGTTTATGATTTGTCGATCTGATCTATCATTTTAATTTGAATATTCTACATGCGCATGTGGCACAGCGGGCGAGTAGCCGGCTGTGAAACGTGAGGTCTCGGGTTCAATTCCCCCACCGAGACAAATCTCTGTGTGGCCCACAGATATATATTTCGGGTCTGGGTGTTGTGAGACCAAAAGTCTCTCGTAGTTTCTAATACTCACGACACAAGACTCGATCTTAGTGTGGGGTAAGCACTATGTGTGTGACTGTTGGGTGTATTTATTTATTGAGAGAATCCCTTTAGTCCTAAAAAATACGCGTGTGGATCCGCGGGTAAAAGCTAGTATTATATATCTACTATATAAAAATAAGTCGGGTTTTCCTTCCTGACGCTATAACTCCAGAACGCACGACCCGATTTCCACGGTTTTGCATTCGTTGGAAAGGTCTCGGGCTCCGTGAGGTTTATAGCAAAGAAAATACAGGAAAATTTTCAACAGAAAAGCGGGATTTCTTGATCTCTGATACAAAGCATGTACTACAAACCAATATTTTAAGTAGATGGCGCCGGTGCGTGAAAAAAGATTTTCCAGATATTAGAGATTTCACAGACGGGGTGACAATCGAGCAGACAGATGGGGTGACCGACTGGGTGACAGACGGGTGACAGACATGTGACAGACAGGTGACAGACTGGGTGACAGATGGGTGACATACAGGGTGACAGACGGGTGAAACACGGGTGACAGACGGGGTGACAGACTGGGTGACAGACGGGTGACAGACGGGGTGACAATCGAGCAGATAGATGGGGTGACCGACGGGTTGACCAACAGGGTGACTGTCGGGGTGACCGACGGGGTGATGTACGGGGTGACTGACGGGGTAACTGACGGGGTGATGGACGGGGTAACTGACGAGGGTACTGACTGGGTGACTGACGAAAACGGACCAAAGTAGATCATCTCATTACCTCCTTTAGAATTATTGGATTATAGGTGCCTACAACTCATTCTTTCAACCCTCTCTCTCCTACGCAGACGAAGTTGCGCGGGTCAGCTAGTTTTATTTATATAGATTACTAGCTGCCAAATAATACAACGCAATAATACGACCACTTTTTTTAGTTTTGACCCCGCCCTTCGGACTTGCTCGGTGGCCCTAATAACGATTTTGAAGTAAATCGGGTCAAAAACAAAAAAAAAACAAAATGGCGACCACCTTTTTAGTTATGACATCAGATCCGTCGTTGTGTGTGGGAGACAACAAAAAAAAAATTACAGAATATGTCGCACAAAAAAAATCTAAATTTCAAACCTTATTTTATCCCTTTTCGGGCTAAAAAATTTCACAACCTCTGTCTGATCTTAGGGCTAAAGGTATCCTCATACCAACTTTCATCCAAAACAGTTTGATCAGCGGTATCTGAATTCCTATACATACTTTCATCCCATATTTCATGCCTTTAGGGGTCGAAATAAACTCTATTTGAGTCCCTAGGGTCGAAGGTATCCTTATTTTACCAAAATCTATTAAGTGGGGTTTTATCCCATTAGGGGTTAATATAAAAAATAAGGAGACTTTGTGTTAATCCAGGATGTCAGCAACCCCCATACTAAATATCATCAAAATCTATTTGGTCGTTTTTGCGTGAAAGAGTACCAAACGTATATGTGTGTATACACACACATACACTTACACTAAGTTTCGCATTTATATTACTTTGATGATGATTATAACAAACTGAAAACCGACTTCAAAAACGAACACTTAAAATGTCTTCAATTCTCAAATCGCGTCAAATCTATTTTTAGATAAATAATAATTAAATTATATTATATTGATTTAATATTTTATATTGAAAGAATTATCCAACAACTCTTAATAGTTAAGGAGTTATATTTTACATCATCAGCTCAGCAACATGAAATGATGAGTACCAGACGCAAATACCAATATAGTTTTAGAAAATATATAAAACACACTATGGGTCCCTATAAAATTTGATGGTTACCCTCGATTTTTCTAGGATCCCATCATCAGATCCTGATTTGGTGCCAATGGGACCACCTGGGAAGTATACCCTTTTCAACAAAAAACTAATTTCACGAATCGGCCTAGGCGTCTTCGAATAATCGGGGAACATACATAAAAAATACTCCGACGAATTGTTAACCTCCTCCTTTTTTTAAAGTCGGTTAATAAAATGCAATTACAATACAATGAGGTACAATAATTAAAATCATATAACGTACTAAAAATAATAAACTCTCATGGATCAAAACTTGTCAGTTGTGGTATATTTTGTAATTACGAATTCTATAGTGTTCGGGAGTAGCACGAAAAAAATCGACACATGTCCTGCTCCGACGAGCGCTGGCGCGCGACTGATTTCCGAACGCAAATTCATTGCAATTTTGTGCGATGTATTTTTTGTAATAAAAAAGTTATTAATAAAAATATTTTCATTTGACCTACAAAATAAGGTTGTTTATAAAACAAAGTTTATTTTGGTACAAATCGTTTCTTGTAATTTGCTTTTCTTCCTTGCAAAAACTCGCGAAAAACTTCGGATATAAATCGTAAAAATCGTCACAGTCTTTATTTTTTTTACAATTAGTGTGATTAATTATCGATATTCTGTTTACCAAACGTCAACAGTTTTATATGCCTGATATCTAGGATTTTTCTCAAGTCCATTTAATGACTTTTAATAAGAGAATTAGGAGCCTGAAGATGACCTGTTTCGTTATTTTCAAGAAACAAGGTACGGGAGATTAATCGCTACTAAAAAATCAAAGTAGTATTAGTAAATGTTTTGTACAATACGTCAACAAAAAGAATCGATCTATATTTTGAATGTATTCAATGGCATTCAACCCGTTCTTATCATGGTAAATTAGGCGCTCAAAATCTTGGAAATCTCGCATAAAATGTGAAATGCCTCTTAATTAGTATTAGTAAAATCTCATTGCTTTTATCAGTACTGTTTAGAAAACATGAAGCCTAAAGTTCATTGCGTCGATTATTATGCCCCTTACTTATAAGAATATTTAAGCTCTGCTTATCTTTAATCCATAGGTCGTCCCTTTCATTTTTAAACAATGTAACGCAAGGAAAAAAGTGACAGGTTATTCTTAACCATTTGCTCAGCTAAAAATGCTTTTATAAGTAAGGACCGATATTTCAAAGAAAATGATTAATTTATTTCACTGGAAAGAAATAAAAACGTTACTACTACACTGGAGCTTTTGGAATCTGATTTACCTAATAGTAGTTCTTGCTGAGTTATTAAATTTTTATAGTAATCCTTTTATGCTACCTTCCTACTTTATAACGTATAATATGTAGGTACATATTATTATATTATAGTTATGAACAAACTCATCCTTTGGATTTTAGGCAGGTATTTATTAGATAAAATCTATCTTGCGTTGTTTTCATATTGGTTTTGGTAACAAAATAAAAAAGCTGTTTAAAATCATTCACTGTAGATACATTTATTATGTAGTAAAAAACTAAAGTGCATAAATAAACCCATGTGAAAGGTGTAGTTTAGTGTATAGGTAGTAACCATTGTAGCAACAAATGCATCTGACGCATACAAGAGAGGGCTAAATAATGATACACGTCCGATGGCGTGGCACTTGGCAGTTGACGCGGACATTTTCAAACCATTTAATCTACGTCACACTGCGCACACCAATATTCGCATTTATTTGCATTTAATTCTCATTTTCATTTTAGTTTTGTTTATCCGCACTTTTATAATTTCACATGAATTATATTATCAAAGTGTTCGCCAGCTACATTTACAATACGTGCAGATAAATTGGCTGCTTGAATTTCAGTTCACGAACTGTCGGTATTTTTCTCAGAACTAAAAGCCAATTTATTTTCGCATGTACATTAATAAGATAATGAAAAACAAACTTTTGTGTGTGAATATAATCACCTATATTATTTTAATGAGGGTCATAGCACAAAGTTATTGAGATACGGATATCACGGCAGTACCTACGTGAGTTCACGTGAGCGTGCCGTTCAGATTCGCATTCCCAATATCACGACACGCTCGGCACGATCCCAATACGTACGCAGAGTACACCACACTTCATATGTATACTGATTTATTGCCTATACTAACATAATATGTCGTGATAACATCCACCGTATTTATTTGATGAAGGCATTGAATGTAAATTTAGTAATCTATACTGATATTAGAGTGAGAGATTTTTAAAAGCTTTGTAATGGATCATCAACTGTACTGATTTAAAAAATTCTTTCTCATACCAAAAATCTCAATTATTTGTGAGTAACATAGGAAAGTCGGGACAAGGCTATTATAACGAGAGGGAAGACGCGGGCAATAGCTACTAGTAAATATAGTATAAATATGTATAATACAACTAAATATAATATAAATAAATTTATAATAAATTTAGTGTCTAGCCTTGGACACAAAAATATATCTGTTTATAACTAGTGGCCACTGGCCTAGATTCGTGGTCCCGGATGTGTGTGACGGGGCCACGGCGCTGTTTTGCCGTCTGCGCACTGAACGTAGTGACTTTGACGTCACAATTCCGCCTCGGAGAGCAGGACACTCTTCCGCTGCTACACTGCTACGACAGCTACGTGTCTACGAAATTGCCTCACTTCGATCTACGAATTTGTCTAGGCTCTGTTATAAGCAGCGATAGCTCAGTTGGGAATGGTACGGACTGCCGAGACGAGTGTCGGAGTTTCATTATTTTCTATGGTAAGTCTGTTTTATTTGTGAATTACCGCTTGCTATAACGGTCAAGGAAAACATCGTTGAAAAACGTGCATATCCGAGTATTTCTCCACAATAATTTCGGAAGTATGTGAAGTCTACCAACCCAAATTAGGCTAGTTGGTAGACTAATGTCTAACTTCTCTCATTAGTAGAGGAGGCCCGTGCCCAGCAATGGGACAGTAATATTACAGGGCTAATATCATTTTATTACTCTATGTACATATTTTTTGCGAGTTTTTTATCCATTTTATCGATCAATACAGTAAAAATTATATAAAAGATTTTAGTGGCAAATGGTGCAAAATAAACCGGTATTGGATACACTTTAAAAAATACTAACAAAAGTAAACTAGGAGGTCTCCTGATATGTGACCTTTCGCCATCGAAAACTATACAACATAAAATCTATATGAGTATAAAATCTTCGTGCATTTTAATTTCTTTTACAAAATACGCTTATCAGTTTTCCGAGAAAAACAAGTTGCATAAACATAAAGAATCATAAATAAACTTTTAAAATGTTGTGGTGCACAATATAGAGTAATAAAAAGTAATTGGGAGCGAATGGAGTCAGTGAAAGATTTCGCCTTATCAACGGCGCTTTTACGTCGTGACTGCTTTTAAAGTGGCTATTTGGAACGTGGCCGCACTAGCCGCACATTAAAACGGTAGCAAAAGTTTATCTTACTGCCCTTTCTACCTTTATTCACCGAATTTATATGTATATACGTACATGCTGTTGGAACGATACAATACCCGATAAGCAGTGACGTGCATATACTTTTGTACTAGGGTAAACGAAAAATAAATAATATTGTGCCTGGCTGCAATCCATATTCATCGCCACCATCGTCATCAAATTCGAGATAAGACGAGCGCCGCAAATTTTTTTTTTTTGGTTATGTTTTTTATCAGGTCGTCGGTCCACCTTGTAGATGGACGTCCGACGCTGCGCTTGCCGGTAAGTGGTCTCCACTCGAGAACTTTTTGTCCCATCGGCTATCAGTTCTACGAACTATGTGCTCTGCCTACTGCCACTTCAACTTGCTAATCCTTAATCACTTAATCTTTAGGGGAGGCCTATGTTCAGCAGTGGACGTCCTATGGCTGATGATGATGATGATTTTATACTTTACTTATGCGTAGGTATAAAGCGCATTGTACGTGTAAAAATAAATACAATTTTTTGCATCTCGTACACACACTACGAAGTTGATACATACACAAGAGATTCTTACGACCCTCGTCAGTCGTCAAACTCACAAGAGCTGTCCTTCAACGCGTCTGCTGATACATGGTTACCATTAGAAAAACTCGCTTCCACAATGACTTCTCCTTAAAAAATGGAGGAATAAAACTCGAGGATTATCAACCTTAATTTAGTTTTAAGGAAAGATTTGTTGTTTTTATAACAGTGATGCAGCGTTTGTTTCTTTTATGATTTCCTTATTTAATTTGGAACCGACATTCGGCACATCATTACATTCAAATTTGAGGAAACCTGTGCCTTTAAAAGTAAAATCCTTTCATAAATAATTTAATTGAACACGTTTTAAATGTCTATTTTCCAAACACGAAATTACATTTAAACATTATAAAACATTACGAATTTTCGGTCCTTGCTCTAATGACAGTGTATATGGGCTGCGATCCTGGGTTCGATACCCAAGTGGGGTGTGGTATTTTTCTAAGACTATTATCTCGGGACTGGATCCTCAGATAGGGATTGATGTCAGGCAGGCAGCCGGTCGTAAAAACAGCCAAATCCTTTCTGCAACATGCTTGAAAAAGAGTGCTGCGCCGACCCCACATTAGAGGTACATTTGGATACGGGCAGGTAGAAAGAAAGATTATAAAACACTAGCTGACCCGCGCAACTTCGTCTGCGTAGGAGAGAGAGGGTTGAAAGAATGAGTTGTAGGCACCTATAATCCAATAATTCTAAAGGAGGTAATGATATGATCTACTTTGGTCAGTTTTCGTCAGTCACCCCGTCAGTCACCCAGTCAGTACCCTCGTCAGTTACTCCGTCCATCACCCCGTCAGTTACCCCGTCAGTCACCCCGTCTGTCACCCAGTCTGTCACCCCGTCTGTCACCCGTGTGTCACCCGTCTGTCACCCTGTATGTCACCCGTCTGTCACCCGTCTGTCACCCCGTCTGTCACCCGTGTGTCACCCGTCTGTCACCCTGTATGTCACCCGTCTGTCACCCATCTGTCACCCAGTCTGTCACCTGTCTGTCACCTGTCTGTCACCCGTCTGTCACCCAGTCGGTCACCCCATCTGTCTGCTCGATTGTCACCCCGTCTGTGAAATCTCTAATATCTGGAAAATCTTTTTTCACGCACCGGCGCCATCTACTTAAACTATTGGTTTGTAGTACATGCTATGTATCAGAGATGGCGCTGTATGTGAAAAAAGATTTTCCCGCTTTTCTGTTGAAAATTTTCCTGAATTTTCTTTGCTATAAACCTCACGAAGCCCGAGACCTTTCCAACGAATGCAAAACCGTGGAAATCGGTTCGTGCGTTCTGGAGTTATAGCGTCAGGAAGGAAAACCCGACTTATTTTTATATAGTAGATTACGAATCGTCGATGCGGTGCCGTTCTTTGAGTAAACGATAGGCTATTTTCTTGAAGGTCCCTCGGTCTATAGGTCAGGAAATATCAACTCATTACGACCATAATATGAGTCAGGCCACAAAAAAATTAACAAAGACAAATTAACATTTGCATAACACCAAAATAAATTACTTATTAAAATCTTCTATCTTATATCAAATGACTTCTTCAAGTTAATCTAAATATATACGAATATTGATTGTGAAGCTAGCAATACGCTTGGTTCAATATCTTAAATATAATTATACGACAAATTATAATACCTATAGGAACATGGGTATATTGCGCAACAAAGGGAACCCATAAACATGCGATCCTAATTGCCCAGCATTTGGTAGGGGTCTCTTAAAGGCATCAATGAAAGGCAAAACGTTTCAACCAACTTAATTCTGTCAAATAATTTAGTAGTCTGCACTTTGAGACAGTAAAGTCATTTAAATAATTTAATTAACAAAGAATTCCAAGCTTAAGGAATTCTCATTTATTATTTCGCAAAGTAACGATTCCGAACTTTACGACCGTATAGCATTAATTTGAGTGAGAAGCACTCTCTCGATTTATGTACCATTATGCAAAATTATGTAATTAATAAGTAGAAACGGGTAGGTTATTCAGTATATCTAAGTACATGAATTATTTATGACTAGGTTTTGCTCGAAATTTCACTCTGATGAATGACATCGTGTGAGATTGTACCACCGGGATAAAAATGGTCATGGTCTGCTCCTATGTCAAGTATAATATATCCAATTCCGTTCGTCTGAAAAAATAATTGATCTACAAACATCTAAAACTAACTTACGAACATTACTAGGACTGGTAGAATGTTTGTATGTAGAATGTAGAATTGAGTGGTAGAGCCACGCTGTAGAATGACGTCTACAGCACGAATGGCCCGGCTCTACTAGCTTGATACCACTGTTTCACAGAAAACCGAGAAAAATGAAAACTGGAAACGTACAAAATACTGAGACAGTATTATACTTTTCTTATTACGTTTTTAGTGTTGTTGTATAAGAAAAGTTTCGAAGACGTAAATCACTCGATTCAGAAGATAGTTTCGAACCACAGGAGTACTATAATGTAGCACCGCCTGCGCCTGGGTTCAGCTTGATAATAATAAATGGTCCTTAGAATTTTCACTATTACGGGTAGAAATCGCACAAATGTAAGTGAATCTTTATCATTTAAAGCGTTCGTATTTTAATAAAAAAGGAGCCTTAAGTACAGTGGTTTCGATTTTGTTTCGAAATTCTTTTTTTTTATCCGAGCACGGCAAAGTGACTACGCTATAGTCCACACCTAATGATAAGCGCAATCTCGTCCAAAACAACAGTTTTCCATCCGTCCTTATGACAGTCCAATGTGGGACCATCGCGACATTTTCAAGCATGATGCAGAATGGATTTGGCTTTAGTTTTTACGACTTGACATCAACCCCTTTTAAATGATCCAGGACTGGACATTTCGTGTTAGAAAAACACACCCAAGACTCTCTTGGTCCATAGGGGGTATACGCTGCTAGTAGGCCCAGGAGGCCATATTTCGATACAATAAGGACATTGTATCGAAATGCTCAGCCTCGGTGGCGTGGTTGTATTTCAGTACGACTACCATCCCGAGGTCTCGGGTTTGATCCCCGGGTCGGGCAAAGTTATATTGGAATTTTCCATAGCAGCCCTGAGTCTGGAATTTGTGCCCGATATGGCGATAGGCTCGCCCCCTATCACATCTGGGACGGACCTAAGCTCGGCGAAATGTGGGTGTTCTAGTTCCCTAGTGCACCTCTGCCTACCCCTTAGAGGATACAGCCGTGGGCTTATGTTATGTGTTATGTTACTAAGGACATTGTTCAAATCGGCCTATGAATCACCATCCAGAAGGCGTTAACAATAAATACCAGTTTATTTAATGGTTTAAGAATCAATTGACAGCCTCCGTGGCGCAGCGGGCGAGTAGCCAGCTGTGAAGCAAGAGGCCGCGGGTTCGATTCCCGCATTGAGACAAATGTTTGTGTGGCCCACAGATATTTGTTTCAAGTCTGGGTGTTGTGAGACCGAAAGTCTCTCATAGTCTCTGACACTCACGATACAGGTTATACCTAGTGTGGGGTCAAGACTAGGTGTGTGTCTGTTGGGTGTATTTATAAAAAAAAAAAAAAATTGTAACAATCTCACGGACACTCCAGAATCACGAAATCGTTATAAAATACTACAAAGGATATTACAATTAACAATGTTAATTTAATGGCTACATGCTATATTAGTCTCGTGGTAATTCATAGCGTGATGTAATGAATGAAATCAACCACGAACATTTATATTTTATTAGCGCTTTAAAGTGGGTTTTTCACAGAAAAGATTAGCTACAAAGTAGTTGTGTTTTATAAGCCCTTTATGGAGTCGGGTATAACTGCAAAGACAGCAGTAAAATAAAATACAATGTATATTATATTCTCTCCCTTTTCACTGTACATACAGTTGCCTCGGGTAAGGTGATTGTTAACTTTCTAATTAAATATTATCATTCAACACAACGCATTCTAAGCATGAACAGTATACAGTTTAGATTTGGATTAAATGCTCAAGTTATAAACAGTGTTAATAATAATATTATAATATTAGCCCTGTAATATTAAGTTAATAATAATGTACTACTGCTGGGCACGGACCTTCTCTACTAATGAGAGGGGCAAGGCCTTAGTCTACCACGCTGGCCTAATGCGGGTTGGTAGACTTCACATACCTTCGAAATTCTTGTGGAGAAATTCTCGGGTATGCAGATTTCCTCACGATGTTTTCCTTCGCCGTTATAGCAAGCGATAATTCACAATTAGAACACACTTAACATGGAAACGTCCGAGGTATATGCTCTTTTTTGGAGTCGGTCTCGAACCTCCGACACTCGTCTCATTCCATACAATTCCCAACTGGGTTATCGCTGCTAATAGTGTTAATAGTGAAATAAAAAAATATAGACTTTCGACTAAAATATTCATGACAATTTATTAACGCGATCGCCTCGGAAGGCCCTCCTTAAGTATCTATGTAATTATGTGGTACATCCAGCGGTAGCTGGACTGTGAACCGAACAGTCCTGGGCTCGAATTCCAAGTAGAGCGTATTTTTCTGACACAATTTTTCTGGGAATAGATCCTTCACAGGAGATTGATGTCAAATAGGTATAAACAACTGAAGCCAAATCCTTCCTGCAACATACTTCAAAAAGTGTGTTACACCAACCCATCTAGGCGGCATAAGAGCAGGTGGAAAGAAAAAGTGGTCATATTTTACATAAGTTTCTCCTTCTGCTTTGACGTCAACCTCCTTCTGGTGGATTCATTCAGTCCTAAACAAATCGTGTTAGAAGAGCTCCCCGCCCGAACTGGAAATCGAACCCAGGGTCCCCTGGCTCACAGCCCATATACACTGCCACCCAGTAGCGTAGGGTCCATATAACACGATTCCTACCGGTTTTCCTTTTCCAGATTGTAGTCCATTAAATAAACATTATTTAGGATGAAAAAAAACATTGGCTTCCCTTTTGAAAATTGAAACAATTCGCCACTGCTGCCACCAGACCAAGGAGGCGACAAATATATGGCCACTACACATAAAATAAAAACGTTAATTTCATCGCTCAATGTATACGCTTAAGCTTTATAATCAAAAGCAATTTAGGCGAAGTTCAGACAGAAAGTGTCAAAACACATCGTGCGTAAGTAATGAGAAGGAAAATACATGGTACTTGCAGATGCCGGTCTCGAGCTAAATCGAGAACTCATTAGCAAGTCGAACAACAACATCGCAAGTCATTGCATGGCGCGAACTGCCAGACTAAGAGGGTGTGAGGGGGGATAATTCACCCGCCATAGTTTCACCTCTCCCTACACTGTACCAGTGAACTGCGACTCATTGTGACTCATTGTGCCCATATGATTTGTTTACTAATCCGCATATTACATTAGTTTACAAAAAAAAAAAAAACTGTTGCCGCGACCTCTACGGTTGATACCGATAGTCTATGGGTATCATCATCATCATCATCATCAGCCATAGGACGTCCACTACTGAACATAGGCCTCCCCCAAAGATTTCCAGATCGACCTGTTGGAAGCAGCCTGCATCCAGCGACTTCCTGCGACCTTTATCAGGTCGTCGGTCCACCTTGTAGGTAAGGATACAAATGGGCCAATTTTTTAAATCAACCCCTAATGGGATGAAATAGGGGATGAACGTTTGTATAGTAAGTATATAAACAAGATCGTTAATGTATTTCGCTTGTTCTGCTTGAAAACTAACCATTATGCCACTGCCATATGTCTCAGTTACGTAAACTCGTGACTCGTGATGGGTATACGGTATAATGCCACGGACCACGCAAGACATGCAGACACCACATTTTTATCGTATTTACCCTAACCTCTAAGTTTTCTTTGTACACAGAAAAACCTTTGATAGATGTCAAACAATAAATTGTTTGTAACCATATTAATTATTCTACACACAAACATGACAATACGCTAAAACGATATTATATAATAACTACATAGCTGTTCCTCACGACTCTGTTCGCGTGCAAATTTATTTTCTGTGATAAGTTTATAAGTTCTGGGACGGAACTAAGTTCGGTGAAATGTGGGTGTTCTAGGTCGCTAGAGCGCCTCTACCTACACTTTCGGGGAAACAGGCGTGAGCTTATGTTATGTTATAAGTTTATTTTCCGGGATAAAAATGTGTTACTGTCTATGTGTTAATACAGAGTGTCAGCTACCTTCATACCAAATTTCATCAAAATTGGTCCAGCCGTTTAAGCGTGAAGAGGTAACAAACACACATACTTTCGCATTCATAATATAAGTATGGTTAAACCCAGATAGACATCATTACATCCAAATATATAAAATTACTACCAACAGTAAACTCATGTACCTAGTGTGGGTCATGTACCTAGTGTGGGTGCCTTAGTTATTGATCAGAGTCTAAATTGTTTTCCTTAATGCTATTTTTAAATAAAGGCGCCGATTGCTTTAACATAACATAACATAACATAACATAAGCTCACGCCTGTATCCCCGAAGGGGTAGGTAGGTGCACTAGCGAACTAGAACACCCACATTTCGCCGAGCTTAATTTCGTCCCAGATGTGATAGGGGGCGAGCCTATCGCCATATCGGGCACAAATTCCAGACTCCGGGCTGATATGGAAAAATCCAATATCACTTTGCCCGACCCGGGGATCGAACCCGAGACCTCAGAACCGTAGTCGTAGCGAAATACCACCACGCCACGGAGGCAGGCCGATTGCGTTTACATATGTTTATTTTGATACTACATATAAAACCACATTAACTATCATACACATAAAGTTATGAGCAGCAACCGCCAGCGGACAGTGGACCGCAGCTTCGGCTGCCGGCGCGGGCTAGCTCTGACTCTCCATTTAACAGTTCAACTTTGCAAAGTTAACGCTTGTTGAAAACGTTTCCATTCACAGATGCTAACATTATTTTATTTAGGTAAGCAAGTTTGGCGCGTAGGTACATTTTGTGATGAAACATGATGTTTATGTAACCTTATTTGAAATTGTTTATCACAACAGGGGGCGTAGACAAAGTTCAGCTTATTTCAAAGCGATTGAATTTATATTATTACTGTCGCCAATTGTCGATACCTTTCATGGAATATATAAATTAACATGCTAAACAATTTATGTATTCGTTTAAAAAAATGAGAATTTTTGTTAGCTCGTTTTAACCCCCTACATTTTTGGACATTTTTTACTGGCCAAATCACCAATGAAATGTGGCTTTGTCTAAAGGCTCAGCTAAGATTGTCAGGCAAACGAATAACTTAAATTCAAACCGTGCTTTTAATATTCTTCACTTCGTTTACAACCTGATATTATCCATCTGAATTCCATCTTATTGCGTAATAAAAATGCCACATTGAATGAAACCACATCGCTACATCTGCGTTTATGTGAAATGTTCCCGGAATTTTAATTTGAAAATTTCTTGGTATCAAAGAATAATGAGATTTTTTCTTTTTTAATTTTGAACACATTTTAACTTTATAAGACTGTTTCTACTACTGTTTCTTCGAGTTAAGGTGACGACTGCCACGGTGGCGTGGTTGTATTTTGGTACGACTACCGTCCTGAGGTCTCGGATTCGATCCCCGGGTTGGGCAAAGTGATATTGGATTTAGGCTGGATAGGGGTATCACATCTGGGACGAAACTAAGCTCCGCGAAATGTGGGTGTTATAGTTCGCTAGTGTGCCTCTTTCTACCCCTCCGGGGTTACATGCGTGAGCTTACGTGTTTCTTCAACTTCAAATTAAAATTCTGAGGTATGCAGGTTTATTCTTTAATGTTTTCCGTAAACCTTATGACAAGCGACAAAAAAAACTGAAATGCTACTGTTTTTGGGGTTGTTCTTATTGCCCTTTTTAACTATTTTTTACTGAATTCCGACCGAATTTGTTCCAAAGTGAGGTACTAGAAAAACTTACAAACCACGCGACATTAGAAAATATGTCAGATATGGGCGACAATTTAGCTACTTGCCTCTCCATTTATAATTTTAGCGAACTCTCAAAGAAACTTCGTTAATTAGACCCGCGTTAACCCAAACTGAATGTAAAGTACAGCCGACTTCTGCTCTTTTAAACTCACGTAAATCTAACTTATATAGGTTATACGACTAAGACTAAGGTAACTCTTTAAATTCCGGTCAAGTGTGTGTGGTTATTATCATTACTTTAACAGAAAATACAAGTATGTTTACAATTCTGGCAATCGTCGTAGATGTCTAATCTAAATTTGCACTCCCTTACGTCACAACCAGCAAATTATTATGGTGAAATAACATTGCCACATTCATGTTTATTAGAAATAACAAAATCACAAGTTTAAAAACTTAACGGACCGACTTCAAATCCGATTGTGATCAAATTTCTATGGGGCCATCCCTGAAATAAGCTCCACCGAATACAAAAACGATTTTGAAAATTGTTCCACATTTGGCGGAGATATCGCGTGACGTACACAAAAAAATACAGACGAATTAAGGACCTTCTCCTTTTTGGAAGTCGGCCGAAATACACACTTATGTTCTGGTCATATCATTGTAGAGGAACTGAATCGACGAACAAAATTATTTACAATATTTTTTCTGGAATTTTTACGTCTGTTTTACAGTTTGTGGTCGAGGTCGCCGGGTATACTCGTACATCCATTTTCCATTCCACGCTCCCAATTATATCGAACACGGTCCGAAAGTTCGGCCCCGATGGAATAACAGTGGAAAGTGTAAACAAAACCACAGCCTGAACAGACCAAACGATTTCAGTTTAAGACGACATAAGTTTCAAATTGGACCCGTTTTGTGTTAGAGGCTGAACTCATTTAAAATACGCTGAACGAGTTAATTAAGAGAGGCAGCGGAGTGTGAAATTGTAAACGTATGTGAAAACATTGAGTGGTTTCTGCTTCTGGGAGAGTACCCTATCCAGCCCGATATTTACCTGTTACGATGAATTGGCTTTATACTGATATACGAGTGACACGAGCCGCCAAATCTGTTATGCGTAAACACCGTCAACATTCATCACCGCCTAATGGGAATACAGTTGACACAACAATTTTAATCTATCTGGGTGGCATCCATATAACGATTTTATTCTATTTTGGGTGTCATCGTCATAACAATCGCAGATTTTATTAAGTGTTAGAAACAAAACGTCTTGTCGCCTAAACCTCTTTAGAAAGAAAGTGGACAGTGAATTACGTTGAAAGTGAATGAATTCCATTAGCGGAAGTGGAATTAAAGCCAGCCCGGTTGGTTGATAATGTAGCTGCGACGGAAATAATTTCAACAAGGCCTTTAACTTTCTGATCAAACGCAGAGTAAAATCACGGTTTTTGTACTCGCTGATCGACCAGAGTAATACCGCGGTTTTAAGGTTCACCGTTTGTGCATTTCCGCAAACCTTCATATAGATAATGGCTTATGGCTCGCCAATGTTAGTATAACTTACAACACTAGTTTACTTTGTGACTCGGTCTGTTAATCATGGCAAGTGAATTTTAAGTGGTAGTGGCTCTTCTCAATTCCCATGTTTTCATTTCTAGGATGGACAGCAGCTTGGTTGTTACTAGCATTCTTGATGTCCGTTTATAACAATAAAGTAGGCTGTGCATCCGCTCGTTTGATACGTTAAACGAATTAAAAAAATATCCAAGTGCGTGTCTGATCAGTTATCACATAAAGTGAAGAGTTCCGTAGTATCCCAGTTTCTCATAAACTACATAACACAACTTAACCAAACCAATGTCCATTGAAAGTTCTCTTAAAACATTACTGCCAATATTGATGTTTTCAGATATTTCCCTTCCTTCCTTTAGATTGGCCTAAGCACAAACCAATTTAGAAACATCAATACCTAACATTTTTAAAATGTTATTCATAGTTACCGAACGCCCATAATACATTATGAACATAAAATTCTTGTTGCATGTACCTACTACAGTACTTATGGAGTCTTACGATTTTTTTATTAATGATTGGGTAGCGGTTCAAGTTCATAGCACACCCTTACTATGTGGTGCCATTAGTTTCCGAATAAAATGGCTGACATGTGGACATGATGAATTTTTAAGGATTCCGTTTTTGCTTTTTGACTCAAGAACTCTAAAAAGTTCCATATAATTACTTACCTACCTACTAACTTTTGACGTTCTGATTTAAACAGTTTGTAATTGCAACAACCAGTAGCTATATGTTTGTGTAATAATATATTTAATTGATATTACATAATTAGATTATACATTAATTTTATGCTACAGTTATCACTGATACGGTTATCAGTAACCACAGTTGATACTACATGACCTATTGGTATATATTCTTTTTAGTTTCATTACGTTCAGCACCATTTAGATTGGTAGGTATGGAAATTTCTATTACATTTGAAATATTTTTGCACTTCATAAATTATTTTTAATCGACCTGCTGTATACTATATTTACTACGAAGTCTGGCACATTTTTCTTAAGCAAGATCTGTTTCCATTAAGTTCATTATCTCGTCGACTTTGTTGCTAACTAAGAAATCTTTCGTTAGGAGATACTTACCTAATAGAAATATAAATCTCCTACTTTGCAGACCCACGATTTATTGACCAACCGACTTACCCTTTTTATTAGTCACGTCTGAGACATGAAAATTCTTAGCACTTTTTCACTACTGTATACGTTTTTATGTTTAATGTATTGAAACATATTTATGACTACGTATGAAGAAGCTGCAAATTAGGAGAATATTTAATTTTTGGTATGAAATTGATCTGGAAATATTTAGGGGAGGCCTATGTCTAGCAGTGGACGTCTTGTGGCTGATGATAATGATGAAATTGATGTGGCGTAATTCAAATTATAATTAAATACTTTTTATCCTACAAGAGCGTTGACAGAAATTACCTGACCACAACCAAGCTATGGTTTTATAATAAACACTGAACAGTTTTAAAGGGGAATAATGAACCAAGAAAACAATCAAAGCATTATTAAGTAGTCATCTTCTTCTACCTGCCCTTATCCTACTCCACACTGAGGGGTCTCCGCAACACACATATTCAATCTCATTACAGAAAAGATTCAGCTTTACATTTCACAAACTGCTTGACGTTAACTACTTCATAAGTAAAGGTAAAATAACATTTTGGTAACTTGTACCTATTCAATATGCTAATAAAATGATATTGTATTTCGTTACTGATTGACCGAATACATAAGTCCTGCGCCCCTGCGTTATGCGCCCCTGGGCACATAAGAATTGAAGAGTAAAAATAATTGTTCATGTAAGGGAATGTAAGTACTTATCAGCCTTTGGGGGGCCCTGTAAGGTCGGGGGCCCTGGGCACGGGCCCCATTTAGGCACCCTTATGGTAAATACGGTACTGTACCACAGATCATAACAGATATCTTCCATTTTCCAACCTTATCTTTAATTACACACCTACATATCATTGTAGTCATAGTAGATATAACTAGCAAAAAAGTTCAAATTTAGCAAATGCAATATGCCTTTAAAATACTTTGAGTAGGTAGGTAGGTACCTACAGAAAATTTCTTATGGCAGGACTCGGGAGGGAGCGTGAGGCGTCCCAGCAGCGAGAGAAGCTTGCGCCGAGGGAGATTGTGGCCAGGTTCCAAGATCCAGAGCCCAAGCGCGGGTTTTATTACCGTCGCGGCAGTGCGACCTGTCATTGAAGAGTTCGACAGCTGGAGGTCATGGCGAGCAACGTCTGCTTCTACGAGCGCGTCATCTGACATTTCGCGGAAGGAGAGCGCCAAGCGGAATTGTGAGCAGAACAATTCCGCCCGCCACCAAAGAAGACTTAGGAGACGCCGGGTGGACGACTGACCGGCGTCTCCCGCCCTGTGGAATTGGAGCGTTTGGAGAATCCCACCACGGTAACCTCTGCCTGTCGTAAGGGGCGACTAACAGAGGCCTTCGGGGGGTTGCAGGCGTGCAGCGGGGAGCTGTAGGCCCCTATAGTACCATTGTACTTGCGACTCCGGGACGGGACTGGCCGCAAGGCGGCGCGGCACCGCTCGGAGGCGGTTTCGGTAGCAATGGCTGCGCCACTTAAGCGCTGAAGAAGGCCACCGCGGGGTTTTTAGTCGGTATTGCCGGTGTAGGGCATTTGTTAGGGACGCGGCCCAGCGTCGCCCGGATGTCGACCATCTCTCCCGGGCATCACGGCGCTGGGTCGTAAGGCCGGCAAATCCGACATACCCGCCACGTCCACCCCCTCGGGCGCGGCGGCAGTGGTAAAACACTTTTCCCCGCGACAAAAAAATACTTAAGTTTTAGTAAAACTTGGCAGCATAGTTTCAAATCTTAGCCGGTGCCCTGTGGAATAAAAAAATAATCAATAAATAGAGGTGGACGAACATGAACTGCGTAATCGATATATACTAATTAACTAATCTTTCCTAATAAATTATAAGATTATAATTTTGATTACCGAATTATATTATTAGTAATCTTACTTATTTCTTCTACTAATCTTATTCTTACATCATCATGAACAACCAATTAATATTTTATCGCTACATTTCGGTTTGTAAAACGTGAGTACAGAATATGGTATATTACATATTAATTAATTTGTAATCGTCAATCGCACTTCGCACATAATTATATAAATCATAACGTAACAGGCAGTGTCATCAAACGCGTCTTATTTTGTTTTTAAAAACAACGTAATTTTAATTAACAAATAGCAATCGAACTATAATGGTCAGGTATAATCGATAACATTTCGTGACTCTTTCTTATTCGAATGATTTGATTAGTTATTCTCATATTCGTCCACCTCTATCAAAAACATAAACATTTGTTGATAACAGTTGATTGTTTGAACTTTTTTAATAGAATATCTTCCAAAGAATAATTCTCTTATCGGTATTCGAGATAATACTTAAGAGTTGACCAGTGGACATAATTCAGGAAAGTTTTATCTATAAATCGTGCACATCATACTCAATAACAATATTGACAAATTGTTTTACTCGGAGAACTTATCGAAATACAATTTACAAAACACATCTTGTATCAAAAAACATGACGCAAGCACTGACAAAATCATTTGGTAAGTTTCAACTTATTAAGTACAGTCTTTTACATCTATGACACTTAAAATATTTAAGTATATAAAAATAAATTGTATGAGATTTACAAGAAAATAAGTTTATCGTACTTATTTATATGTACGTACGTATCCTACCATTTTTAGTACCATTCAAATTAATTCATATTTATAATCCTTATAGAACACTAGTAAAAAATAATTTTATCTTTGCAAATATGATTGCAATCATCACTACAACTTATAAATTGTATGTACCTAGATATGCTAATCATGAAGACAAAGCCCTCATATAAATAATTATCATATGGTAGAACTTCACATACAGGTAAGTTGATTAAGGGTTACTTGCACTTCTTAGATAAATAATATAGATTTATCCCAATCTTGATGTAGGGCCACTGGCAGCTCTGTGATAAATCTTTATTTATCCCAAATCTTGATTTAAAGATAGAAGTGGGCTCTAGGATAAATTGAGCTTAGGTGTAACTTTAGATTAGTAATAGCACTGTAAGCTGACCTTAACCTGTTGAAGGCACCATTATAAATATTACATAAGTGTTTCAGCAACTGGTGGCCAAGCCGCCTGTTACTATTCATATAGGAATGAGCTGTAGGTTATAGTGAGGTTGTTGAGTGGTAGAGCCACGCTGTAGACAGTTACGTCTACAGTATGTATGGGTCCACTTGACCGGTTTGATACCACTGTCTCACAGAAAACCAACGTAAAGTGGCAGCTTGCTGTTGCATTTCATTTGGTAAGTGACATTTCCGGTGGCCCGTTTCTCCCTCTCCCTTTCCCAATCTCTCTCCATTCATTGCCTCCTTTTAGATTGTCAACGCACCCATGATTCTTATTGTGTCTTGGGTGCCTATGGGCGGTAGAGATCACTTACCATAAGGTGACCCGTTTGCCAGTCTCTGCTATAAAAAAAGTCACCTTAAGTTTTAAAAATTTATTGCAGATCTATCAGTATTGAAAAAGGTACATGTAAGCAAACATTATGTTGATGCACAAGTGGACCAAGGAATAAAAAAGAATTTAGTAAAACAGAAAGAGCATGCCAATGCATGGCTATTGCAAGCTGTCAAACTGATTGACTTGACAACACTATCTGGTGATGATACCAAATCTAATGTTATTAGATTGTGTCAAAAGGTACATTCTATTTTTATTTCATAATGTTATGTTCCTGGTCATGGGTTTGATTCCCAGGTCAGGCAAAGCAAATTTTCTCATTTAATTTGCTCGGGACTGGATCCCTCACATGGGGTGTCCCTGACGTCAAGCAGGCAGCCAGTCGTAAAAACTAAGCAAAATCCTATCTGCAATGTACTTGAAAAAGTGTGTTGCACTGACCCCACATTAAGGTGGTATAAGGGTAGAAAGAAAGAGAAAATGGTATTGCAGTTCTAGATAAGATCCCCAACATTACTAGACATGATTACTAAGGTCAAGTGGACAAGTCTGGCATTTTTATCATTTGCAGGGAATTCTGGCAAATATTATTAGAGCTGATAAATGTAGATAAACAAGTTTAGCATAGACAGAGTTGTTGTTTTAGCTATAGAAACATGTCTAAATATATATAATGGTCTAATTAACTATACCAGAAATTCATGAGAAATTGAATCCTTTCATATTTAAATATGACTATCCTCGCATCTCTCCCCAGCTCCAAATTTGCAGGTTTCTAAGTCAGAAATTTTAAATAAAGAAGAAGTAAGAAATTAGAATATGTTGTAACTGTGTAAGAAATTATGCCAATTTTCTATTTCCAGGCCGCAAATCCCTTGAATGAAAATCTTGTCAAGAAGTTAAACCTTGACAAAGACATTACAACTGCAGCAGTTTGTGTATACCCTTCAAGAGTTACAGATGTTTGTAGTACTCTTGTACGCTTAAACAAAATATCGGAGATTGGAGTTGCTGCAGGTATATAAAGACCTACTATGCCTACTTATTAACTGAATTAGGACATAGACAAAAAAGGAGGTTATAAATTAGACCCTTTTTGTTAAAATTGCAGGATATTCATATATGTTACTCTTTATGGGCTTTTGAACAGATGTGCCAAATTACATAAGTATGTATGTTTGTTCACATGTATCTCCGAAGCTACAAATCGGATTGCAATAAAGTATAATGATTTTTATCAGATTAGGTATCTTCCAACTTAGAGAATAGTGTAAATCGGTTCAGTAGTTTTGGAAATATGGCCTTAAATGTGTAAAAATGGTGAGGTTGGTGTTAGGTGTTTTGTTGAACTTCAATTATTTTCAATACTCAAATTTATTTATATTTTGTTGGTTTTTACTAATACTTATTTTTTAACTTTTAGTTGCTACAGGATTCCCCTCCGGGTTATACCCTCTGGAAACAAGACTGGAGGAAATCAAATTAACAGTGCAGAATGGTGCAACAGAAATTGATGTAGTGATAGATAGAAGTTTGGTGCTCATGGGCAAATGGGAAAAGCTATATGATGAAATTGCACAAATGCGTAAAGCATGTGGCCCTACACATTTGAAGGTTATTCTTGGAGTTGGCGAATTAGGATCCTATGAAAATGTATGATGTTTTCTGTTAACCTAAATGCATGTAGCATAATAAATGATATTGAGTGAAATCAATTAAAATCTTATTACATGGCAATTTTAGACCTAATTAACGAAGGTAAGAGAACCGTTTTCAAGTGCAAAAATAATAATATTTATCCGTTACCAGATTTACAAAGCATCAATGGTCGCAATGATGGCTGGAGCTGACTTCATAAAAACATCAACTGGAAAAGAAGCTGTGAATGCTACTCTACCAGTGGGTCTAGTAATGTGCAGAGCAATACGGAAATATTACCAAATGACTGGTCTTAAGGTATATTTTAATAGAACATAATATACTGTTGTTTTTTGGCAACCTGTGTTATACATGAGCCAAGTAATGACTTGTCAGTTATTGTGTTTGTGCTCATTTATTTACCAAATTACATAACATAAGCTCACGCCTGTATCCCCGGACGGGTTGGCAGAGGCGTACTAGCCAACTAGAACACCCACATTTCGCCGAGCTTAGTTCCGTCCCAGATGTGATAGCGGGCGAGCCTATCGCTATATCGGGCACAAATTCTAGACTCTGGGCTGATATGGAAAAATCCAATATCACTGCCCGACCCGGGATCGAACCCGAGACCTCAGAATCGTAGTCGTACCAAAATACAACCACACCACGGAGGCAGTCTATTTATATTAATACTAATAATATCTTTTTAGAAATCTGAAAATAATCTGGTGCAAAAATTAAACATAAATAATGTTACTAATGCTACATAGAGTTAAAATATAAAATTATTAGTTGAGTGTGGTGAATTTACATTTCCTTTTTTCATTTATCACAGATTGGCTTAAAACCAGCTGGAGGCATTAAGACTGCTCAAGATGCTATCAATTGGTTGGTGCTTGTGTATACTGAATTAGGAAGAGAATGGTTATCTCCAAAACTTTTCCGCATTGGTGCTTCTAGTTTGTTGGATGTGATAGAAAAAGAATTAGAAAAAAATGTATCTGAAAATTGAATATCAAATATAATATCAAAATATTTTATCCAATTCATGGTGCTATTGATATGAATTTGAATTTATAAGAAAAAAAAGTATTTTTAAGCAAATGTAATACATATATGAAGTTTTTTACTGTATAATATGTATTATAGCATCGTTATGGATCATAAGTCAAGCCTTGACCATTCAAAAGTAAATAATATTTTGGGAGTTCACTGTCTAAAACATTTGTGAGTTACTGATGAAACATGGTTGCCTGCATTATTTTGTAAGAGAATACCATCGAAGCGGCGTCGAGTGCATCAGTAATCACAATAATTATGCTTAATTAATTAATACAATATGACTATCGGCTAATTAATTTGATCTGACGCGGGGCGAATCTATAACGAGTTTCTTGAATGGTTTCGTGGCGCAGCTCACGAGTGCCGATCGTGAAAAAAGGGCTGTCTGTATCGATTCTGCACCCTAACAAATGGTTGTGTGTTTGTATTTGTTTTGTTTCTGTATCATAATACAAACACAAATAGATGATGAGTACTATGAGAGTATTTTCTATCCCATAAGATAGACTTTCATAGTTTCTAATACTAGCAAGACTCTTATTTTAAGCCTGTTGTCAACAAAGAGCACAGTGGCGTGCAGTCCATATAGAAAAAAAGACGTTGTCTGACAACTTGTTATTCCCATAAATAAACAATAAAAATCATGCCTGAATACATATTATAAGTATAGCAATAGTTGGCTTATTTTTTGAATCGACACGGAGGCAATAGGCACGGAGTTAAAAAAATATGCATGATTTTTGTCTACCTTGATCGGAATGCCTATGCACGTCACTGCAAGAGCACTAAGTTTAGCATAATTCATTTAACTAAGGTCATACAATTTCATACAAGTTTACATACCTACCCCTAATTATGTGGACTATTCGGACTGTAAAACGACCACCACTATGCTAAACTACATTAAGATTAGGTCTGCCTCGGTGGCGTGGTGGTATTTCGGTACGACTACGGTTCTGAGGTCTCGGGTTCGATCCCCGGGTCGGGCAAAGTGATATTGGATTTTTCCATATCAGCCCGGAGTCTGGAATTTGTGCCCGATATGGCGACAGGCTCGCCCCCTATCACATCTGGGGCGAAACTAAGCTCGGCGAAATGTGGGTGTTCTAGTTCGCTAGTGCGCCTCTGCCTACCCCTTCAGGGATACAGGCGTGAGCTTATGTTATGTTCTTAGTCGACAATAGGCTTTAGTGTGGGATGAGGAGCTAGTTATACCTAACACCTAACCTTCTCGAGTCATCGAGAGCATGTGTCTGGCTTTTGACTGTTATTCTGTACATACATGTTCGCAAACCTTTGAGAATATAATTTTTGACCAGTGCCAGTTGTGTGTACATACTTGCCTATTGTTAAATAGGTATAGCGTAGTTTAAGTGTTCATACTCCTATCGCATAGTAGATAAGTTCTGCACATTCCAATGAAACAATTATTTTATATTTTTGATGATAAAAATTATATTTTTTTAACATATTTTTTTATTTTAACATAGAGGACAAGACTTAAAAAATAATGGACTATAATATGACACTTATGGTAACAGGTCAGGCTGAGGAAAATACCATTTTCTTAAATACAGGTTGTTATTAAATGTAATGTACATTAACATGTGACAAATGGAAATACATGTGACTGAATAAAGGAAATAAAATATCTCAATAATTTAATCCATAACTATATCAAAGTATTTTTGTTTCAAGTTCCTGTACTTTTTGTACTTTACACAATAAACATTTTTAAATAGAGACGATAAAATTAATATTCAACAATATATGACAAGTCAGTTTTTTTAAACAGTGATTTGGCTTAAAATAATTATTCATCTTGTTTTATTCTATTTAAATAAAAGTAGGTTAATTCCTAATATGATAACACGTCGCAAAGTCTGTCGCGAATAGCGCTAACTAAACACTAGGCAGTAGATATAATAAAATCAAAATCGAATCCATAAAATGCAATGTCACGGTTATGAGACCAATATTATTAGGCAAGTACCACCAGTGACAAACATTCTACCCTCGTCAACATTTTAATTGATAAAAATGTTTGATTCAATAGGTATGTATAAATGCAATTTTAGTATAATTTTTTAGTCCGTACACCATTTTATTTGTCTGTATTTAACGTTACCTACTGTGTATAGTGTATACCTACTTACCGGATAAATTGGTCATTGCATTTTTAGAAAACGAGCGTCAGTGCAGATGGACGAAAAGGTGACAATGTGACTGAACTCTATTCCGATAATTGAAAATCCACTCTATGTGGTTATTCTTAAGATTAGTTTTGTTATGTATGTAAGATTCAAATGATTATTCCTAGTCTTCGCCTTCCATCCGTCTGCAACCTGACCATTAGATTCAGCTCTCGATTGGACAATTTCATGCACTGTTTAATATTGAAAGAATCATTCCTTTTCAACAGGCGCCTCAGCATGGAATCCTAATTCTGGATGAGCACTATAATTAACTACACGTAGTTTGCCGTGCTTGTCCATGTACCCGTAATGTCCTCGGATTTGACCGTCATTGTCGCGCTCCTCGTAACGAAACTGGCGATTTTTTCTGAAACACGAGTGGGAAAAAATGTTGACGTACGTTTAATTACAAAAATCAAGAACTGTTATTAAAACATCGCTTAGGATGTTTTTATTACCTACGTTAATTATAATTAATAGACGTGTCGGATTTGTTTTGGTATTTCAATGGTTTTTATGTTCTTTTGCTATATTTTAGTGGCAGTGAAGGTATTGGGGAAGTAATCTTGGTGGAGGCCTATGTTTAGCAGTGGACGTCTTATGTATGGCTGATGATGATGAAGGTATTTGTGCTGAAAAACTTAGTTCAATCCTGCGATTGCTAGACTTGGGTCATTCATCACAATACATTCAACATTTTATTAGAATTTAATTAAGTTTCCCGGGATTGGAATACGATATGCTTCACATCATGAGACAGAAGTAAACTCACCACACTGTGGGTGCATTAGTTACAATCCTGTCTACCTCTTCGAGGATACAAGTATCCATGTGTAAGCTTGCGACGTGTAATAAAAGCACTCACCCCTTGCCAGTGTCATATCCAAACTGGTAACTATGAGGTCCTTTCATGCCATGCATTCTGAACTCTGTTCGTTCATCTGGCGCGGGCGGAGATTTGGCAGCGCGTTGTGGAGCTGGCCTAGGCGACTCGCGAATCCGCGCGGAATACACGTTCTCTGAAATATAAAACAAAAAGGTTACATTTCTAAATCTATTCTACCTGTCCTTACAGTAATCCACTGACGTCACCACAACAAACTTTTTCTCGCATGTTGCAGAAAATATTTGACTTTAGTTTTGCCTATCTATACTAATGTTGGCTACCTAGATATATGCAAAGTATGCATGAGGCATGAGGCGTTGTCAATTCGAGCACAACGCACGCCGCGCCAGGACAAATGGGAAACTACTCCGGCGTAGACAGACAGTGGCGGATTTCCCCTAGGGCTGACTAGGTTCAGGCCTAGGACGGCTGTACCCAGTACCGTCTATAGCCCCCCGATCGTAGGGGGACCCCGAAAAGCTGATAAGTACTTACATTCTTTGAGTGAATATATGAAGTAAGTTTTGAGCTTTGCATACGTCGAGGGGGGACGTGGGCCTATACATTTAGGTAGAAGGCAGGCATGAGACAAAAATAAGCTTGGGGACCCCTGTCTTACACGATCTCTACTTTCCAAGGGGCCCCACAATTATTTTAGGCCCAGAGGCCCATGCGTGCCTTAAGACGACCCTGGCTGTACCATTAGGGGCAGCCAAACACGAAACAAAAACTTTGTCAACTTTCATCTTACTGACGAAGCTAACTCCATTATCTACAATAAAATTGGGAAGAAGGGTCCCCCCGAAGAAGGCGGCCCTTTTTGAAGTCAGTCAAAAACGAGGGGCGGCAGTAAGTACCGGGCCTAGGGCGGCCAGCACTGCGAATCAGCGACTGCGAGTAGATAGCTCAAAATATTTTTTCAAGAGGATAATTGTAATTTAAACTTACGCCCAGGATATCTATTGTTCGATGCTGAAGCTTCTTGTTCAGTCGGTGTAGGTAAACCTTGCGAGTTGTCAATTCCAGTAGATTCCGATTGTTGTGGCTAAAATTTTAAAAATACGTAGGTAGTTTAGTATAGTATCAGCTCTGGTAGGTACTAAAAGATTCATAAAAATAAATAAGAGTACTTCAATATTATGCTGACATCGGTATGGTCGTCTGCAGAGTTGAAATTAGTTTGTTAATCGGAAATCGATCTCGTTAATAAACATAACAAAATTATAGTTTTACTACCAACCTGTCCAACTTCTTCAGCTTGTAATCTACGTTTTTGCTCAGCCTGCTTATAAAGATAGCTCTTCTTATCTTCGGGGTTTGGGATATAGTCTACTTCGGCATTTGGGTCCGGCTTAAAATAATTTGCAGGTTGTGCTCTTGGAATCGATTGTGGGTCTTCTACAAATTGTGCAATTGGTATCGGAACAGGCTTGAAGCCCCCAGAATATTTTTTCGGGTAGAGATTTGTTGGATATTTTTGCTGACTCAACGAAGGCTTTGACGGAGTTAAATGTAAAGTAAGCGCCGGTTCACCTGGCTTTGAACGGATTTTTTGAGGTAATATGTCTGAATAAGGCTGCTCATTAACGTCCGAGTACGGTAATTTGTAAGAATTTGCCTGGTTTGTTGAACCGAGAGGTATACTTAAATGTTCTGGCGAATTTGGAAGTGTATACTCATTTGGTGCATTAAGAGGAGGTGGTTCCAGTCTTATAGAGGGTTTCCCTGGTGTATACCGGTCGCCTGTGTAAGATTTTCCCACCCTAGTGCTCTCTTTTCTCGGTGGACTATTTTGTATAAGGAAAATTGGAATAGCCTGTCGCCTCGGAGGTGGCAAATTAGAAGGTGCTTCCGGCGGTAAGACTTGAGCTATGGGATACCAATCGCTTTGTTCCCCCGCTTCCGTCGGAGAGTAAAAAAATTGAGCATCTTGATCTGACGAAGGTGGCAAAAGATATGTCGCGGGGGTGACTACAGAGTCCGGGAGAACTTCTTGAGGTTTATGTGGATCTGGAGGTATGAGGTAACTATCTTGATGAGCATCTCCTGGATCGTAGTAATTATGTGGCTCCTGGGTCGCGGTTGAATTGTCATCTGTTCCGGGCTCTGTGGCAACATCTTCTTTATTTTCTACTGAAACTATTATCGCATAAGCTGACAATACGCATGACGAAACCTAAAAAAAATAACATTTAAATTGCACGCTTACCCAGTTACGTACATTAACTCGCAGCTAACTCGTAAGTGAAATAACAAAATGCAACACAAAAAACAGGGCGTAAATTGTTACTAGATAATATTATGTAACTTTCAATCGAAGAAAACTGTGTCACAATAAATAAAAGAAGCGTGTGGACGTACCGGGCAAAAAGTTTTAGATTTAAGTAGACTGGGACAATCTTCTAACCGTGGCGAAACCAATAAATGTTATGACATCGATGTTTTGTGTGACTGCCTTTAGTAATGGATGTCCATTCCATAGCGTAATACTTCTATGGATGTCCATATTTAAACTTTTGTAAAAGATTCAAATCAATTCCTACAACCTGTTAGTAGGTATAGTATTACGTATAGTATCCTGAATATTTAACGCTGTTGTGTTAGTATAAGGTAGGTACCAACCATTAGTAATACAGCTTTATATAATAATATTTAAGTATAAAATAATATGCTATATATTTAAGTATACTTTCATTTAATTTTAATTAGTTCTTTGGCCACTCAAAAAGAAAGCGTCTTTATGCAAAATAATTTACAACATAAAAAACTTGGATTATGTTCTAAGTACATTAACTCACCGACAAACGCAAGTAACAAAGAAAGGAAAGAGGGTCAGGGCCTACCGGACTTCCTAAGCACAGGTTAACTTCCGAAATAAAACATCTCACCGTAGCTGCGCATTGCTATAAAAAACAAAAAACTGGCGCACCAGTGCGATCTGCGAACACCTTAGTAGCCAGGCTCGTAGCCTATAATTGTTCAGCACGATAGCAATTAGAGCGTGACTACCAAACACTTTTATTTTCATTACTTACTATATCAATTGTTAAATAATATGTTAGATGCAGTTGCTCAACTTTAACGAGTTTGTAACACGTAGTAATTCGTATCCGCTTTTGTAAACTAGTTAGCTGAAAGCGGCCTAATCTTATATTCCAAATAGGAAGCTAACTACCCAATAGACCATAAAAAACAAACAGGAACAGAAACAAACAGGAAAATCAATCGTAACAGTTATATAGTGCACTCAATTCGCATAAATTGTGTAATACAAGCACTATTTATTTCTCAGTCCGCAACCACCGGAAAAACAAATCCGCTGTCACAAAAAAATGAATCGTAGAAAACGAAACCAATTTTTACTTTCCAGTTTCGGTCACTGAGGCTAAGAAAGTTGGTTTTGTTAATGATCCTCCTACGCCGTAAGATGAACCTAAACAATAAAATCAAGTAACCAATTGCATCTCTTCGCATTTGCACCATAAGTTCTAGAGATACAAAGCACTCTACGATTTATGTCACAAAGCACATTAGAAAATGTCCAAGCCTTGTAATGTTACTCCCTGTCGCATATCTGTAACTAACATTATAAAAGGCTCAATTTTAAAGTCGAATAAATCAAATAGTTCATAACAATTGGTATCAAATAATTAATTAAGTACATACATATTACCTATATTGTTAGAATTAAAACATGTTCTTTAATGTATTGAACTAGTGGATATGGTATGTCCTTAAACACAAAGTTCCGAAATAATTCATCGAATTTGAAGTTAGTTAAGTCCAAGGATTTTGAAACTTAGAATATACCTGTAGGTACTATAAAATTCACTATAAACTTGAACTTAACGTACTAACTAACAAGTCCTAGAAAACAGTTTTGTGATATCTTGTTACTATCATGGTATTTTGAATTTAGTGCAGTGATAGTGCTTGCGGTCACGGCTAATGGGTTAGATATTTTATTACCTAGGCTTTCTAGGATAGCTGGCAGTCTAGAAAGCAGTTGCTTTCAATAACAAGCGATTGAAACCGATACCTTTGCGGCTTTACGGCTACTACTTTATTCTAATTAGATCGTTAGGGCACATTTTAGTGTTTGACTTTGAATAGAGATTGGAAGATTAAATTAGAGTAAAGATTAAAATCATGATAAACATTCAGGCTTTCTGTTGGTATGTGATGTTCAGTTGGTTATTTGGTCGAGTTACTTGGCTGTTATATCCAAGTATAGTTAACTATATTTGGTAACTCAGTTACCTACTGCCGCACATAGAGGTGTTTTCCTTATATTATTTTGTGAGACTGAACAAAATTACTAAGCAAGAAAAAATATACTATCCTCGTAAAACAAATACTTCGACCAATACATAAACATGCCTAATGCCGCGACCCATGCACAATTTTTTTCGAAACAAAACACTACACAAAAAAACGTATTTCGCTGTTCGTAGTAGATCGTAGAACAATGGACCATAGATACAAAATACATGTTTTGTGTAGGTGTTTTGTACAATGTTTAGTGCAGGAGACGTGGCTTAACTTGTACACTGACTCAAAGCTTTGAATATGTACCTCGGAAAACAAATAAGATGCATAACTTCAAGTATATACATAACTTCAAGATTTTTTTCCTGTTTTAGGATTCGATGTGTTTGTGTCGCATTGTGTACCTGACGATAAATTCTTACAAAGAATTTTATCCACCATTTACCTAGTTTAAAATTATAACGGGGTGAACAAAAATAGTAAGCACTAAGCAGTAAATTCCTGCACAGCTTAGATATCCACTTTCGCGTGTTCCAGATCCAATGAGATCGTAGATTCGATAACGTGGTGAAATTGGAACTTTGGCAATATCTTATTTGATTGAAACACTTCTTTTAAAATGAAGTTCATTCCAATTTTACAACAATTTTAGAATTGGAATGATAAGCTGGACATTGTTTTTTAACCTGCACTTATTCCACTCTATGTGGGGTCAGCAAAACACGCTTTTTAAGCATAATGCAGAAGGCATTCTGCTTAGTTTTTACCTTGATCATTCAATCCTATTGAAAACTTATTGGTTTTTACGATAGTCCGGCATATTTGCTGGTGGTAATATTTGTTTCTGCCGGATAGCGACCACCGTACACTGGTTAAAACCTGCCATAGCGACACACACTTCATGTGGTTCGCGTATTTCCGGTTCTCTCGAAGGGGTTGTGACATGCCTTGGTGATTGGGGCGGGTATGAAGGTACAAACATCCCTGTGTCTGTATTGGTCATCCGCCTGTCATGCCAATCCCCTCGATTTGCTCCTACCCTCTTCAGAGTGTGAAGCACCATAAATAAGAATATATAGACCTAATTTACTCTTTGCTTCAAGAAGTTTTAGTCTGAGTACTTCGAGTTTGTTATTACTTAGCAATAACCTACTATTAAGATAAAACATTACCACAGTAGGTACCTATCTAGATTAGTAGGTACAAATAGGCAATCAGTAAATTATTGATGGAAAAACAAGCTATTGTCGTTTTAATGAACACGTCTAAGCTGGCCCAAAGTGACTGCGATGAAAGTGAAACTAATAAGTTGCGGCTAAACAAATTGTCGAGAGAATTTTGATTGAATAGAAATGCCCTAATTTTCCTTTCAATTTGGAGAGTAACTTTTTACTATCTCTAAAATCAGGTACATTAAGTTCCAGCAAATTACGAACTGTTCCACTGTTTATTTTTATTAAATTACTTAGAATAAATTGGGTAATAAAATTTGTATGTACGTATAATACTAAATTATACAATAAGTATTCTATTCATATTTAATCAGAGAGACCGCACGCATCACTTTTATTTTTCCGTAACATTAACCTATGAAAACGTAGTATTAGCTAATATAACTTTTTTTATATGCCGATGTTCCGTAACTTCAAATAAATAAATATTAGCACTTACGAGAAACACTTGATGCCACATTTCGAGAGGTACTTCTAGTAATAAAATAATGTTATTCCACAACGTTGTTTAACTAGCGCCACAACACAATTTTTTAATTTATTTGTTTGATTTTCAATTTCCCGGGCGCGGCACTGTGTTCGCGCCTTCCTACCGTCATAATAATGGAAGCAAACTGCGGTCATGCTCGCATTTTATATAACATGGCCAATCCACCGCTACACAATACCTATAATAATATAATTCAAGACAAATTCACGTCATTTCTACACAAGACAAATCTAATCGTGGCAACATCATAATTTACGGAACAATTATCCAGCCATGAAATTAAGGTAGGTACGTAGTTAATAAGTAATCTTGGAATTTTTAAATCTACTTTATTATTGAGTGTTTTTTTTTCTATAATGTGCGTAAAAGTTACACACCTATAGTATGCAGAAAGTGTATATTTAATCTCAGAAAGTTTTAATCACACTCAAAGCAATTGATTCCAATAGAAAATTACAAAGTTCAGATGCAATTACAACTCGAGATGTGGTAATTGTTCATAAAAAAAGCCTATTTGAAACAACTACCTACCTACCTATTTTATTATTTGATTTCTGATTGCTTCACAAGTTTGTCGTTCCGGCTACTAGACACCTAATTATAATTAAAGCTTGAATTAAAATTATAAGATATAAACAGCGCCTACAATATGCGTAAAATAACTTAACCGGCGTAAAGGTAGAGTCACACAGGGTGTCGCACTGTAGCTATATTTCTATGTAACATTAATCTTAGATATTATAAAAGAATAGACTGCCTCGGTGACGTGGTGGTATTTCGGTACGACTACGCTTCTGAGGTCTCGGGTTCGATCCCCGGGTCGGGCAGTGATATTTGATTTTTCCATATCATTACGAGTGTAGTGTACAACTATCGTCCTAAAATCTCGGGTTCGATCCCCGGGTCGGGCAGTGATATTAGATTCCAGTATCAGCCCGAAGTGTGGAATTTGTGCCCGATATGGCGATAGGCTCGCCCCTGTCACGTATGGGACGGAACTAAGCTCAGCAAAATGTGGGTGTTCGCTAGATCTGCCTACCCTTTCGGATATACAGATGTAAGCTTATGATGTCTGTTGTTTCCTTTTAAGCCAAGTGGTCAATTTGGTC
Source organism: Clanis bilineata (assembly GCA_036417725.1). Lineage (NCBI taxonomy): Eukaryota > Metazoa > Arthropoda > Insecta > Lepidoptera > Sphingidae > Clanis > Clanis bilineata. The sequence continues at coordinate 10,493,165 of CM071158.1, forward strand.
TAGAGCGTGTTTGGGTATTGGGTTGGGTTGGACTTTCGGTAATTTCGTATCTAATCACTTCTCATCAGCCATCAAGACATCGGGGCCGGATGATCGTCTGTCTTATTATTTAGTATACTTTATAGGGTATATTTTATTACTTTACTAATTTACAGGTAGACATCTGGGACGAAACAAAGCTCGGCGAAAATGTTGGTGTTCAAGTTCGTTAGTGCACCTCTGCCTACCCCTTCGAGGGTACTGGCGTGAACTTATGTTTCTTTACTATACCACTGATTAAGAGGAACCGATGGATTAACCTATTAACAATTATAGAGGCACATAAAAGTAAATGAATAATATTTAGGTAAAGCTAAATCGCACCGCAGCCCGCACTGTACTCGCCATCGAATAAAATATTGAAATCTTGTATCAATGTTATGACTCGTTTCTAGGCCGTTAAGTTTTGAAACAATTATTAAATTGTTCGTTGGTCAATACGTTTAAGTATACCCGTTGGAGGCGGCACATATATGTATATGTTACCTAAGTGTCTCGGTCTCCGGAGGCCGAGCCGCCCGTCACTCAAGATACAAACTACAAAGCCAGACTATGCTAAATATTTTTATTAAACAAACATCATTTTTTAAGATTTTTTAAAAGAAGGGATTATCAATTCGATACCCACAGGACCATATTCATCAGATTAGTTTTTCGGTGCGAAGGTTGGTAGGTATTTACCTACAACTAGATATAAAAATAATTAAACTTTTTTATGTATGTTGGATGCAGGCCGCTTCCAACAGATCGATCTGGAAATCTTTAGGGGAGGCCTATGTTCAGCCATAGATGATATGATAAAAATCATGATGATGATAAAAATAAACGTATTTAACCATATATTTATTTTTGGTCACGTTGAATACATATTCAGAAAATTTTCCTCTGCTGTATTTTGTTAATAACATTTTATTAAAAGAGACCAACACGAAAGCCTTGTATTACGGAATACCGCCATTAATCTAGTTATAAAAATAATTTGTAAACACAATTTTATCTAATTTAGATACAGGTGTGAGCTTATGTAGCAAGCATAAACATAACTGCGTCGGTGGCGTAGTTGTCAGAAGTTCTATTGCGGTACGACTACCAACTAGGTCTTGGGTTTGATGATCGATTCCTAGGTCGGGCAGTGATTTTGAGTTTTTCTGTTCAGTAACAACCTGGAGTCGTCTATCATACCTGGGGTGGAAATGAGCGCGGTGAAATATGGGTGTTCTAGTTCTTTAGTTCGCCTACCCCTTCTGGGATACAAGCAAGACTCTATGTACCTATGTATGTATGTGAACATAATAAGTACATACCTACCACCTTGGCATTATAATTTATAGTTAACTATTCGTAAGATTAATTACACGATAGGAAGAATCCATAACACGGTAAAACCCAGAAGCTCTAATGAATACTATAATAAGAAAATACTTCGTGACTGCTCTGACTGTTAATGCATCACAGTATTCGCAGTTCTCTGCGTTATTAGTGCTCCCGTAATTATTGCACATAATAATATAATATCTACTACGTCGTTGTTATTGATGATACAAAATTAATTGTACTTAAGTATCTAGCAACTACCCAACTGTAACTATAATATCAACGTTATTAAGTTAAGCGCGTAGGAACACTATGTTTTTGTAAGATGGGCCTTGTTTGATATTATCTCCTAGTTACAAAAGTTGGAATGGATCAAGATAACTCATCATCTTCTCCGCCCGTCACCGTTCCGTGCTCGGTGCTGGAAATAGGCCTCCCCCAAGTCAGCGCCAACCATCCCGGTCTTGCGCAGCCCACATCCATTTGTTGCCCGCTGCTTTTCTTAAGTAGTCTGTCCATCGTACTGCAGACGCCATACACTATGTTTTGTCTTAGCGTGATATATATGATATTCACCCTAGCATAGAGGTATAACTAGGCTGCATAAATAGGAAAAATCAGAAGTGTAGGGTCTCATGTAAATTATGGTTTACTTCAATAGTGGAGATAACACATGGTGAGGAAACCGCATAATTGACATTTCAAATGTATGTGAAGACGACTAAGCCGCATTACGCCAGTGTGATGGAGTCAGGCTGAACCCATATAATTACTGAAAGAGGCTGGTACCAGTAGTGGGATGTACTATTTATTACAAGGATAAAAATATTAGTCTCCTGACTCCAGAATATCCAAAACCCAGCCGACGATGCTACGTAACGAAACATGGTGATAAAACTTGCGTAGTTTACCAGTTTTTACGCTATAAAAAATAGAACGCATAGTGCAGAAATTCAAGGACAGATATTCAGCGGCCGATGATGACCGTTAAACATTTTTTCCTCCCAATTGCCGACTTAGCCATTTTACAACATTTATTGCCCAAGTTCCATTTATCTTTACTCAATAGTCAATACTTATAAATATTGTTGCTGATGGAGTTTCTTCATTTTTGTGCCTACTCGAGACTTGGAAGAGTCGATTGTGAAATTAATGCGAAACGCAAAATTAAACTATAAATCACTGTTTACTGGTTTCTTTATTAGATATCGTCAGTACAGTACTATTTGACCAATTTAAAATGCAAAGTTCAATACATATCACTTTGTACAGTATTTTACTGTTTTTGTACAAATTATTAAAAATCATAATCATAAACATCAATTCTACTTTTTATCTGGTGTGAACAAGGGATTATTTGATATTGCATTATTAAAACGAAGCCACAAAAAAAACAATATCAAGTGATGAATCGGTAAAGACATGCGTCCACTAACCATGACATTAAATGCCTATAAGATGAATTTTGAGTTTAAATAATGTAATACATAATAACATTGTTTTTATTCAGTCCATTATCTTCAATTCCTTGCTAAACCAGTATAATTCATTACTATTATTTAACCGACAATTTCATCTTATTTGACAAAATGTTCTCTTTCATGTATGTATAGATCAGCGGTCGGTAACACGTGGCCCGCGGGCCGCCCGCATGCGGCCCGTGAAATCTTATTTGCAGCCCGTGAAGTCCTATTTGCAGCTCGTGATTATTTTGTAAATTAGTCATAAATATCTAAAATGTTATAGATTATACCTCTATAGATAGAAAATATGAGGTGAGGCCCGCCATTACTGTATTTTGCCACCTTGCGGCCCCTGCCTGCCAAAAGGTTGCCGACCACTGATATAGATAGATCAACTCATTTGTGCGCACGGTGCGTGGTCATGAAAAGAGAACGAGACATGAGTATAATTTGACACAATAACTGCATGAATATGAATCGGTGTCAATTGATACAGTGATAGCGGCTGATGTATTATTATATTTATGTATATCTAAGTACTCAACGCCTTAGCACGTGCTACACAAATTCGTTGAGACTCGTTCTATACATACATCTTTAAATAATATTGCACTACACCGTAGTTCGTAAATATTATGGTACGCGTGTTAGTGGATACATCCCTTAAAATACAATGTATTTCCAATTGCTTGAGGCTATTTCATACATACCTAACTCTTATTCTAAACATTGTGTTACAATTATAATCTGTTATAGCTATCGAAGGAAGAAATAATACTGCTAGAAATGACATAACATTGTGAATAATTATTAATTAATAATAGGTCGGAAATGAAGTAAATAGTTTTACAATGTGTTTCATATAATATATAACGATGTACATATTATTTAACAAACTGCCGATGGACAACAATTACATGATTATAATATATGTAAAGATGCAAAACATTATACAAAATAATTATATGATATGGCATAAGACGTTCAGATCCGGTTTAATTGAACATCAGTAATACATGCAATGCGATGAAACAATACACTGCGATCGCAAAACACACCAAAGAAAAAATAGAAACCGACAAGGAATATAATTATCAGGAATCAAATTCATATGAAAATATCATCAGGCCATATAAAAAAATAGAGTGTTTCCTACAAAACATTTTTTTTATTTGTTTGACAAAAACAACCAAAAATATTAAACAATATAAATGGGAATTAGGGTGTGCAGAGGAGCCAATTCTGAAAGCACTACTTCAAAATTTTATATAATGAAATTACTCATGACCCAAAAGCAGCACTTATCAGTACAGTAGTATTCAATAATCATTTACAAGTTAAAAATGTGATATCTACCTCAATTTTATAACAGAGCCTTCAGAGTTGGGAACTTTATGGGCCTTACTTATAAAAACAGTTTAACTGAGCAAATGGTAACGAATAGTCTGTCCCTTTTATTTTCAAACAATGTGACACAAGGAAAAAAGTGACGGACTATTCTTAGCTATTTGCTCAGCTAAACTGTTTTTACAAGTAAGGCCCTAATATGCTTACATAACTATTATGTAAAAATGTGTGTCACGGAACAGTCGGTTAAATGAGACTCTAAATGTGTCTAGTCTAGAATCGAATACTTCACGCTATGGGCACCTATCTAATATTACATTTGATAAATACTTCGTACAGACTATATTTCACTTACACTAGTTAGTAGCATATCACATCCATTAATCAATCCATAGCCACAGTATACTTACTGACATCCAAACATCCGCGCTAGTGGAACCAGCTAGGTATGTACTTAAAAATGTATTCCTACATTAATTTTCTATTATAATTTACGTTTCTGCACATCAACACTCCAATCAATAATTGAATATTCGAACTTCTGCTAATCACACAAATTGTCTTATTTTACATCAATTTTCACAGTAAGTACTCAAAAAATATCACGGAGATCAATTTTACTTTTGAAATTTGGTGCGATCGGATAAAATGCTTACAATGGTTAATATTTAGTATATTTCAATTTATACCAACATAGTGGTAAAAAAAACTTCTTTACGGCGGCTTACAAAAAGCATTCAGATCGCAAATGATAATCCACGCCTCCTACAAGAAGATTCAATATCATAAAAAACTATTCAAAAATGAAATATGTAGTCACGTACCGACACAAAATTAAATATTATGAAATCACATAGTCAAACACAACACGAACAGTCTTTCCTTAGTGCAAGGACACGTTCAAGAAAATTAATTATTATATTTCGTTTATCATCGAAATCGCACGACACTCGCGCGGAGTCCCACCGGCGTGTATTCGTATGTCGCGAGTCCCGCTCCTGCGAGTGTTCCGCCGGGCTCACAGTTTTGTGACGTTTACCACTGGGGATTGGGACGTAAGTATTCAGGCGGGTAGCCGGCGGGCGCGGCCGGGTGCGCGTACGGGGGCGCGGCCAGCGGGGGCGGCGCGGCGTGTGCGGGGGGCGCGGGGTGTGCGGGGTGTGCGGGGTGTGCGGCGTGTGCGGCGGGCGCGGGGGAGGCGGCGGGCGCGGGGGCCGGCCCCGGCGCGTACGGCGGGTAGTACCCCGCGCCGCCGCCGTACCCGCCGTAATACGCCGCCGGGTTCGGGTACGCACCGTACCCCATGCCGTACCCTGATAACAGACAAATTGGGTGCTTGACTATTTTTTAAAAAGTATACAGGGCTATTCATTAGTTTATCCTAAACATGTAAAAAAATATTTCGTAATTTATTTTCATATATTTAGTTTAAAAAAGCAAAAAATATTATGTATGATTTAATTTGCCACCAAAACACTATCTGTTAATACGGATAGTATAGTTAGTATAGTAGTTAGTACTGATAGTATAGTAGTTAGTACTGTAGATACGGGTGACGTCATCTTTCCTTACCATAGACACAAAATCGCTCATTAAGATAACATGTATTATTTCAAAATAAAAAAAACGGGTCAGATATTTCGTCGATCGGATATTGATTGTCGATCACATTCGTGTTGAAATTAGGTTGAGCTTTAAACAAAAATACGAAAATAATATACCAAATAACCTGACAGTGTGACTTTGGATCTTAGGCCATTTTGGAACAAATTTATAAAAAAAAATAGTAATGTCACGTGACGCACAGATAAAAAATTAAGTATTTAAATTACTAAAATAAAATTATCCTTGGAGTATTTTCAATAAATTCCTATTGCACAAGTTATTTCGATGATAAATCTATGCTCCTACAGAAATTCATTGATATTGGTTACTACAGTCAAGTACCCAATTACTTATATGCTATAGTTTAGGTTAATTCTATTTTCTAACATATTAATCCAGATATATTTTTAAAGTTTCTATACAAGAAAAACTTTAAATGAACATACAATGTTTATTCATGTTAGATGTACCCAGGACTTTATAAGTAAATAAATTATGGCTTATGGTTATTCTTATGCCTTACCTGGATATTGACCGTATGGTGCTTCGGGCACAGGTGGACTAGGGTGATATGTCTGACTCGGCTGCGGTATCGGATTTGAAGAATGTGTCAGATTCTGACCGGGAGATTTAACCATATCAATGACGCCTATCGTCGGTGACGCCCCCATGCTCATTACTCCTCCATGTGACATGTTTAAAGGCATGACTGGTGACTTATTTGGACCGAGACTATGAGGGTGCGGCAGAGGATCTGGAGATACTCCAGGCATCCCCGGGTGACCCATAAGCCTGGGGTGAGAGCCTGAATTTTCCATCGGAGCAACTGGCGCCGTATTTAAACACATAGTATCATTCTTTTTACTTCTTTGCTGATTATTGCCCGAGCCTAATAGATTAGATACACTATGCGACATCCCAGAGCTAGGTATTGGTGGTCTATCAGTATTTTGAGATTCATTAGACCCGTCTATTTTGGCAGGCGACTTTTTCTTTTTCGATTTACCTCCAGATCTATCTTCATTGTTCGGAGAATATGATTGCGTTATATCATCTAAATTCTTACGAAAATCTGGCAGCCCTTCTTTATTTAAAGAACTAGCAGTTTTTTCTAATTGACTCAGACTTGACTCGATCGTAGATCGACTCCCTGGACGCTGATGTCTGTAATTCTTAAGCAAATTTATTTTTCTTTCAGATTGTTCCATGGCCCGACTACACTCGGTGCTGTCAAATTTTAAAGAGTCTAAAGGTCTTGACGGTTCTACCGAAGCCTCATTTTTTTCTTCAATTGTATTCTTTTCTAAAACCTCTTCTGAGGGAAGTTTTTCATCCGTCGTTAAAACAATAGGCTTCACCTGTGAATTTACATCATTTGCCTTATTCGTTTTGCTGGATTCATTTGGTATTGAACATTCATTATTGTCACCTGCTTTCGTCTTATCTTGTTGGTGTGATTTTGATTCTCTTTTCTTGCTGTCATCTTCTTCGTCGCTATCAAGAACCTGAGTTTCTTCTTCTGAATCTATGTCCATTTTACTTCTTGTATTAGAATCACTATTATCAGTGTCAGATTTCTTCGTTTCCTTGGGTATTTTTGTTATGCTAACCGACCCTGGTAAATTAGGCCTCACCATTCTGCCTTGAACTAATGGTGATCTCGAACGCATAGATGAGTATGATCTCATTTCACCTAATCTATTCTTTATTTCTGCAATCTTTTGACCTGGGATCATAGGCCTTGCCATTTTGTTTTGACCCATTGCAGAAGGTCGTATGACTCTATGGAAACCAGGCCTTGGGCCACTCTTAGAAGTAATAGTAATGGCTGAATTATTTTTCAATGATCCAGGTATGTTTACTGACGGTCGATTACCTAAAACTATAAACAAATATAGTATATAATATAAATTTTAATAGAAGTTTATCCCTCAGAGGGGGTTGACGTCAGGCAAGCAGCCAGTCGTAAAAACTAGGGCTAAATCCTTTCTGCAACATGCTTGAAAAAGTGTGTTGCGCCGACTCCACATTAAGGTGGGATAAAGGCAGGTAGAACGAAAGTTTATAATAGAAACATTATTTTCTTGTAATTAATTATAATAAAAACTAATTGCATTATACCAACCTTTTTTTCCAATTGGATTGCCATCCTTGTTGTCTGCAGTTTTTTGTCCTAAACCTTTGAAAGATGTCTTGATAGCTATAATTTTGCCAGATTCCAACTGCATGTATATTCCTTTTGGAGACTTCAAAACCATAACTCGTTGGCCTGCTTTTAATACAATGTTGGTCTTTTCTGCAGAGTTGGTTGGTATTACAACATCTGAAATTTTTTTCATTATCGTAAGGCGTGTAACATCAAAATCTATATACAACTTAATAGTATTAATATTGTTTAATTAGGCATATTGAGCTATGAATTAAATAAATGAACGGAGATTTTACGAAAACTCTCATAGTTATCCAGAAACATCGCTGTTCTGTTGTATCTATTGTCCTCATATGGGCTGACATGGTGCCCAGTACAGTCCTCTATAAGAGATCCTCCAAAATGTCCAGTCAGTGTTTTTTGAGCCATCCACAGGCAGCCCATCAGCTCGTTTGCTAGTCATAGCATTGTAAAAATAAATTAAACACTTTAGGTGTAGAGGGGTAGCCTATAGATTTTTTTTCAAGATTCTATCTTACCATTTTGTTGGCGTGATTGATACGTATACACATACCAAATCACTGCTTTCTAGTACCGATCATCTCTGAGCTGAACCGCGGGCAGACAGACGGACATGATGAAACTATAAGGGTTCGTTTATTGCCATCTGGCTTTGGAACTCTAATAATGAGTGTTGTGGTGGTACCTAGCGGCAGCGTCATCTCCTGCGCGGTCATGCCCTGTCGGCGCCACACGTCGGCGGGGATCCAGCGCGCGCCGTGCTGCATGGGGCGCACGCTGGCCACGGGCCGCTGCACCAGCGAGCCGTCCGCCGCGCGCACCGTGCGGTACGCCGCCGCCGGCTTCGGGGCCAGCGCCGCCTTCTTCTCGAGCTCGTATCTGCACAATACCACCACACGCTGACCTCGCGGTTACTGTGTCACGCAATCACTCAAGAAAAATGCGGGAACGAGCATAACTATGAAACAATTAAGCATCCCTAATATATGGAACGAAACCAAAATGGCGACTGCGAAAGAAAGATCCCATTTATATGGCAGTTAGGCTGGTTAGGCATCTTCTTCTTCTTATGACAAAATTAGTATTATTGTAAATAAAACACTGTATTTACAATAAAATCAATTAGTATTTATACATTATTCGATTCTTATGACACGGTGACAACTTACATGTAAATGGATCGCGAAACTAAAATGGCCGAACCGGCTTCAAAGTAAACACGTGTTTTTCGTAGTTATGCCAGGTTCTTTAGCATTGGTGTCACGGCATTTACAACGCGTGGTCCCGGAGGGTGAGTCGCGATTGTTAATTTTAACGTCGTGGATATGCTAAAATATAGACAGCGTCCGTGGCGTAGCGGGAGATTAGGGGACTGTGAAACGAGGGGCCACGAGTTCGATTTCCGTACCGAGACATATATTTGTGTGGCCCACAGATATTTGTTTCGGGTCTGGGCGTTGCGGGACCGTAAATCCTTCATAGTTCCTGATACCCACGATACAGGTTAAACCTTGTGTGGGGTCAGGACTATGTGTGTGATTGTTGTTTAAAAGTATATAAACATGCTCTTCAAGAATGTAATGGTCTTTCATTATAGTCTTGACATTGCTAGTAATTGCTACCACACACGAAAATCGACGAACGATACAATATAATACGATTCAAACTCAAATGTAGAGCTTGTTTAATGTACACATGTTATGTTCATATGTTGACTGACTACAGGTACTTGTTTCGTGAATATTGTACTAGACCAGCGGCCTGAGCAGGAAAATTTCTGACAACCGTAAATGTATTCGAACACGATGCGCGTCTATAAAATTTGTATGAAATATTAACCAAACGTCATCAGTGCGCAGCGAACTCGAATACATTTACATTTACATTAGTTTTTCGTGCTCGTGCTACTGGCATTCATGGTACTGACAAATAGATAAAATTAAAAAAGTAATGTATAGCCTACCCTCTTTGTGCGAGTCTTTTTTCGGCGCTTGAAAGTTTTTTCTCTTTCCTATCAACCAACAAAGATTCGTGTTGGAATGGTTCTTTACTTAGTAATTTTCCATGTCCACTTATTATGCCTTGCATAACAACATCTATGTATTTGTCTTTGTGTTCAGACAAATCTTTTGCTTCAGATTCCTAAAAAACATTTTTTTTTTATTGAACTGCCTCGCCAAACTATTTCATTTGCATAAATATAGGCATATTCTCATTACCTTCTCATCATTATCGAAACAAAGATTAGTGATCTCTTTCATAGAAAGCACCGCGTCGGGGTTACACTCGTCAACGACACGATCAGCCATTCCTTGTTTGTTGATCTGGCGATCGTATATCTTCTTCTCTAAACAGCAGTCCATGACAAACCGATACACAAAACATGGCTTCCTCTGGCCATATCTGGGAAAATATCAATAAAACTTGCTTTTACAAAGATGTTGCAAAATAAAAACATCTTACAACAGAAAATTATAACATTATTTAATAATAATATAATAATTCTTAACTTAAAGGATAAACCTGCTGTACAATACATATGGAAGAAAAATAGTTTGATTACCTGTAGACTCGACACACAGCTTGAGTGTCGTGGCAAGGGTTCCAACTGGCATCAAACACTATCACTCTGTTCGCGCCGACCAGATTGATGCCCAATGAACCGGCGCGAGTCGAAACAAGGAACAAGTATATATGTGGATTTGTGTTGAATTCATTTATCAATTTTTCACGTTCCAAGGCATGCGTCGACCCATCCAATCCTGAAAATTTTGGCTTATAATACTATTTCCAAAGTGTGACTAAAGTACGAACAAAAAATAATATATTTACTGTAATAATTTGTGTTTCTTTCCCAAAGGCAATTCGTGCCTGGAATGTAATTTCTCTCCAAAAAATCCTCAATAAGATTCAATGTGAACAGACTTTGGCTGAACAGCAACAACCTGTCTCCTAATTTAATACTCTCATTTAGTATATAAAAGAATAACTCCATTTTAGCAGAGTTTTCAATTATTCCCGGAATATAATCTTTTAATAGTTCAGCTGCCCAATCATAAGTAACTTCCTCTGCTTTTTTTACCATAGCTAATTCCTCTTCCCTATTCTTTTTCTCTTCTTTGTCACTGTCATCAGATTCAGATTCTTCATTATTTTTTTCCTTCGAAGTCTTTCTGTCTTTCCTTCCTTTAGCCTTAGCTTTACTTTTAGCTTTAGGTTTTTCAGTTTTCTTTCCTTCCCGCGGCTTGCCCTTCGATCTACCTCTTTTAGGCAATTCTTCTTCAGATTCAGACTTACCACTTTTGGAAGCTTCAGTTTTCTTTTCACTTTCTTTTTGTTTTGTAACTTCGGGTTCTTTTACAGCATTCACATTGCTTATAGGACTTTTCTTTGTCTCATCTTTCACAATTTTCTTAGTATCTAAGTCTTCGATTTTTACTTCCCCATCGGATTCGGACTTTACCTCTGCTTTTATCTCCTCTGCCTTAAACTTGTCCACTTCAGTCTTAATTTCTGTTATGGGCCATGATGTTACAGGGCTGCCAGAGCTCGCACTTCCTAGGGGCGTCTTAGTCTGGAGCTGTTGTGAATAGTTCTGATATGGGAAGTTACTGTTGGTGTTATTATCTGTATGCTCTTGTGTAAATCCTTGACTATCGGATTGATACCCAAACGCAGGGTATGCCGTACCCGATGAGTTTTGAGTAGCGTTTGGTTCAATTTTTATGTCATTATAATTGGGTGGAACATTCGTTTCTGTTTTCACCTGCTGATTTGGCATATTTAGATCAGGAGTCTGATTTGGCGGTAAATTGTTAGGATAGCCAGCAAAATTATTATCGTATTGATTAAACGGTGCTGTATTAGACCCATATCCGGGTGCATCTCCAGTATAAGAAGGTGGATATTGCTGGCCTGGGTAGTTTTGGGAATTTGTGTTTGTGTTAGGATATGGACCCTGCGGTGCATTTTGGTTATATTCTTGGTATCCCGATTGATTATAACCCTGATAAGGAGGCCTCTGAGGATTTCCATAACCTTCGGCATTATTTGTGTACGGCTGCATAGCATTGCCTGGATAGGGCTGATCATTTGGAGGTTGGTTATAATTAGACGGAAATTGTTGAGAATTATTATAATCTGCGGGAGGATTGCCTCTATACTCATGTGGTGGTTGATTGTTTTGGTATTGTGGATTATTATAATAACCACCACTATTTCCAAAAAAGTTACCATTACCCCAATAGTTTTGGTTATAACCTTGTCCACATTCGGGATTGTTAGGTGGATACTGATTTGGATAGTTGTTACCATACGGCGGTTGTTGTTGATAATATTGATTGTTGTCATAGTTTTGATTATATCCTTGATTTGGAGGATAGTATCCGGGACCTGAATTTTGGTAGTTCGGATAGGGGGGAAATGGTCCTGTTTGTTGATCAGGTCTGTATGTGTTAGGCATAGGTCCATAAGGTCCATTCGGCGGATATGGTACATTGCTGTACGGTGCTGCCTCTTGGCGCGGAACTACGGCTCCGGTCGTGTTCGGAGGTATTGTTGCTGCTGGTTTTTTAGATGCGCCCTGAAGACCATGACAATCGTATTATTTTTCGCATGTAAGAAAAGAAATCGCAGAACATACGCTTTAACAACATACCCGTGGTTTGGCCGGCCGCCTTGGTTGTGCCTTGCTGATTCTCGCGCGACCTGTTTTTGTCACGCCTCTTAACTCTTCTAAATCCAAATCTTCCTCAATAGCCGCATTTGCTTCACTACGTTTCTTAAGAAAATTGTATAAAACATCTGGATGATTCCATATCTGTAAATAATAGACATGTATTGTAGCACCAATGACACATACGGTACGGAGTTACGGACGTATAATCCGAAAGAATTCAAGTAGTGCTAACACAAATCATTTTTATGTGCTTGATAATATCTTGATACATCTGCCCTTTTCCCACATTATTATAAGGGTGGCACAACGCTATTTGAAAACATAGATATATGTACATACAAAACTGTTTAAATATACAGTAAAATATCTCTAACTATAATTATACATACCTTGCAACAAATGGCAAATGCTTTAAGCGGATTTGGCACAGAGGTGGAACGAACTACTTCGTTCATAAATCTATCATAGAGCTTGCGTTGCAACGATGTCATACGCACTAGCAACACATACTCCTCTTTTTGCGGAAGGGTAGATTGCAAAACAGCATGCGATCGTCTGTTTAGAATGGAAAACATTTAATTTTATAGAGTAAATTTCATATTTGCATGTCTTGCTATGTGTATGGGTGATAAAACAATGGCTGTGTGTTTGCTGATATGGATATATTGATATGGATTTATCGTCGCCGCGAAACTCTTCTTTAATATTGTATAAAGGGTTTGGCTTCAGATTGAAGAGATAAAATCAACACAAAAACTGTTTTTATAGCAAATATTTTTCTTGTAAAAATTCTTCAAATTATCTTATTGTTTCTATGTCATTCGAACTTCGAATAGCTGAATTATAAAAACTACGAATAGCTGAATAATATATAACTGTAATGAATGAAAATAAATAAGCCAGTCTCACCTTTGTACAAAACCCAAAAGAAGCGAATGCAGAACGTGCGCGCGATATCTCATGAGTCTTATATCTTGCGGCGTTGAGTCAATACATTGGCCATTTTGTATTGGCCGCTCGAACATGTTGCAAAACTCGGTCTTACTGCCCAGGTAATTAGGTCGGACAAAGTCCACCATACACCAATATTCCAGCAAGTTATTTTGAAGTGGATAACCTGCATAACATAAAATCGAAGCAAATATTAATTTTACATTGCACTAGCTGACCCGCGCAACTTCGTCTGCGTAGGAGAGAGAGGGTTGAAAGAATGAGTTGTCACCTATGTGTTGGCACCTATAATCCAATAATTTTAAAGGAGGTAATGAGATGATCTACTTTGGTCCGTTTTCGTCAGTCACCCCGTCAGTCACCCAGTCAGTACCCTCGTCAGTTACCCCGTCCATCACCCCATCAGTTACCCCGTCAGTCACCCCGTCCATCACCCCGTCGGTCACCCCGACAGTCACCCTGTCGGTCAACCCGTCGGTCACCCCATCTATCTGCTCGATTGTCACCCCGTCTGTCATCCGTCTGTCACCCAGTCTGTCACCCCGTCTGTCACCCGTGTGTCACCCGTCAGTCACCCAGTATGTAACCCATATGTCACCCAGTCTGTCACCTGTAGACATCTGGCGGGGATAACTAATTAAATGACGATTGATCAGTTTTCGACCGGAGAGGAAAAATGATTGAATTACTAAAATGGCTATTAAAAAATAAGGGTTGATCGTAGAAGGGTGAAAATTGAGGATTGTATGTATTGTTGTATGTTGTATCATAAAAATTTATATTTTAAATTAAAAATTTTGTCTAAAAAATAAAAAATAAATTTAGGGGTGGACTACCCCTAACATTTAGGGGGATGAAAAATAGATGTTGGCCGATTCTCATAGATACCGGATAAGCACAAAAAATTTCATCAAAATCGGTCAAGCCGTTTCGGAGGAGTATGGCAACGAAAACTGTGACACGAGAATTTTATATATTAGAAGAAGATATAGCTGGTCTACTTTAATGTAGAGAATTTTATTATTTATTGAACAGTAACTTCGATACCTGTCAATACAACTCTTCGTTTGGTTCTCATTTGTTTTAAAGCGTAGGATATGTTGGAGTGTGAATTCTTTATTCTGTGGCCTTCATCACAAATCACCAAGTCCGGTCCTGGCCGTACTAGCGCTTCATACATTTCTGAAAAGTACATTTTATTAATCATAAGAATAAATAAATTTCAATTACTAAAAAGTGCACATGTTGATAGCTTCCACTCATTTGTGTGCTCTTTAGATGTGTGCGTGAGTTTGTTATGTGCCTAAGCTCTCATTCGCACGAGAGCTTTTTCAACGCGCGTTAAAAAAGCGTTGAAATGGAACATATGAGTTCTAGTATTGTTGTTATTCAAATACCGGCGCTTTTAAAACGCGGTGTTTTTTAAACGGCGGTATGTAGGATATACAATATATATTATTAGAAACAGAGCAAGAATGATTTTTGAATACGCATATGAACTGACATGTTGAGACGCTTTTCTAACGTGTTAAAGCTCTCGTGCGAATGAGGCCTTATACTATGTGTCAGTGAAGCGTCAGGCCTTACCTTGTATGGATGAGCACACACACACAGTATCGAGTCATAAACGAGTTAAATCTTCTTTCTTTCTGCCTGCCCTTCTCCCACTTTAATGTGGTGTCGCCGCAACACACTTTTTCAAGCATGTTGCATAGAGGATTTGGCTTAGTTTTTACCACCGGCTGCTTGGCTGACGTCAACAGTCAACACCCTATGAGGGATCCAGGCGCGGGCAAATTAAATAAACGAGTTAAATCTACAAAAAGGAAAGTAAAATGACACAAACCATCTAATAGTTTCTTTTCCTCATCAGTTTGTGTATCTTCCTTCTTCTCATCTTTCTTGACATCATCCTTACTGTCGGCTTCTGTTTTTATTTGACTGTCGCCGCCATCTTTATCCAATTTCACCTCTTCGAGAGCTTTAGTTTGATTTGTAACATCAGAACTCTGTAAATATGAATTATCCTACTTGTTTTGCATGTTGTCAATTTCTATTAAACAACAACCTTCACGGCTGCTGTGGATTCAATGAAGTTTGGATAGATAGACTAGAGACAAGTTATAGGCTAATTACCTAAATTAGGACTACTTAAGACACGGGATACTACATCTATATCGCTAGTGCTCTATCGTGGTTGCGAAATTTACATGCACAAAAGGTATATTTTTTTACCTTTTTATTATTGACGAATATTACATAATATGTATTTTTTATAGCAGGGACTGGCAAACGCGCAGATGTGTCACCTGATGGTAAGTGATCTCGACCGCCAATAGATACCCAAGACACAAAAATAATCATGGTTGTTACCAACCTAAAAGGTGGGAATAGAAGGGGAGGGAAAAGGTATTGGGGATATGGGCCACCGGAAATCTCACTCACCGAACGAAACGTGAAAGCAAGCTGCCACTTTACATAGGGTTTCTGTGATTAAATATTACTGTTAAAATAAAATTTAATACATTGCGCCATACCTGTGTATCTTCATTCCCAGTATCAGGTGGTTTATTATCACTTTTGTCTTTATCAGCATCAGCTTTTTTTTTCTTACGAGGTTTTTTATCTTTTTTCATGCTTAGCAGTCTATATAATTCATATCCTATCATCAGTACGCCACCAACCGTGGACCATTCCTATTAAATAAAATACATATTATAAACTTTCTGTCATATATAATAAAGTATATTTTAAAACTCTATGCATTTACTTTATATTTGTGATGTTATAGGCTATAACCATGTTTTTTATGTATAAGTATATACTATAAACTCGATCATAATCACTAAATAAATGAAAAATCATAATGTTCAATGTTATCTGCATAAATAATAATGTAATAAAAGGAGAAACTGACTAGTGCGCATCTGCCTACCCCTCCAGGGATACAGGCTTGAGCTTATGTATGTATGAAGTAGCTGACTGATTGAGTTTCTAAATAACGTATCAGCGTACAGCCGAAATTATTGAAACTATATTGGAACTACGAACGTCTTTTACACACGGCTTCCTTTTATGACATAAGCAAGCACTAAGAATCGATTTTTGGAAATGTATACCCTATGGGGATGAAAGTGGACATACGATGGGACAGACTCTCGCGCGGGCGTAGCCGCGAGCTAAAGCTAGTTTACTAACAAAATTGACAAGTTACCTTTACAACTTTGGCTCTCATTTGAAGCGTTTTGTGACTGTCGTTAAGTACGTAAATAGGAAAGTTTCTTGCTCGCACTTCACCATGCGCCGTTAAAGGACTAGTTGACGCATCTAATGGTAACCACATATTGAATTCTGCCACCTGATGTAAGGAAACATGACTTTAAATATTTTATACTCAAACCTCGAATGTAAAATCACTCTAGAAGGATGCGAATATACAGTAAAAACGAGACACATGTCGTTTAACTGCGATTGGTCGATGTGATGTCAAAAGATATAATAGACATCACATGTTGGTTTACAATCAATCACAGTTAAACGACATGGAGGAGTGTTTCGTTTTTACGGAACATTCTTTGAATTATTAAAATTAAACATTGCCTAAAGAATTGGGTACTTGACTATGATTGATTTTATACACATTTTTATATGTATAGCAAGTAAAACAAAAAATAAACCTGTAAAAACTGAATCAAAATTAGTTGAAAAATGAGGCAGTAATTCATATTTTAAATTCTACAATGAGAAAGAGTGGGGCGAAGTTGGGATATTTTGGCTACCTCTTTCCAACACACCTACCATTATGGCCGTAACGTGAATATACTGATGCTTCTCTTTCTTGCAGTTTGAAGGTTACACCAAACTTCAATGGCTTATAACTTTATTTTGTGAATATTTGAATATTGCTATATTTTAGATAATGCATATTTCATTATAAAAACTTTTCAGCTGTACAATATTAGTATAGACACTGAAGGATGCTCGATTGTGACTAAGCTGTCAGTAACTGAGACAAGTATTATATCATAGAATTGATAATTAATAGTATAAACTGCTAAATTAACCATGTTATACAGTAATTGCTACACATATGTATGAATACCGAAAGCCTGGTCTCCTGCACTAAAACATTACACAAAACATGTATTTTTTATCTATGGTCCCTTATTCTACGAGCATGTGACAGCTGAAATCGTTGATTTGCGTATGTGTTTTTAGTGTCTTGTTTCGAAAAAGCTAGTGCAGGAGACCAGGCTTTATATATAACACACATAGTCCTGACCCCATATTAGATTTAATTTGTGGTGTGGTTATCAGGAACTATGAGACACGTATGGTCTATGGTATGGGAGGTACTTAAATATGTATAGTTATTCACTGATATTATTATTCCTTACCCAATTTTGTAGTGTATTGATTGGCATAATACAAAGCACAGTTTTTGATTTTGTGTGTCGCAAAAATATATCACAGAAGCACACAATTTGAAGAGTTTTTCCGAGCCCCATAGAATGTGCCAATATACAACCGAAACCAGTCGATGTCGAAAATCTTTCCACAGATTCGATAATGTTGTCGAATAAGAATCTTACGCCACCAATCTGTAAATAAAATAAAACCTTAGTAGAATTAATAATTATGATTATTACGAACCACAGGAGTACGTTGGCCGCAGGTCTCTGGCCGAGATCGTACCAGGGGTACGTTCCCGTGGACGGCCCAAAAAGCGCTGGCTGGACGTTCCTGAGGTAGATATGAGAGCCAATGGTCTTACTATAGAGGATGCTTAAGACTGGCCGAAGTGGAAGCGTTTAAGTAAGAAGGCGGACCTTGGCAGAAGGCCGGGATAATGCCAGGCAGAAAGAAAAAAGATAACACGCTAGCAAGTTTATGATACTCCTTTGCTTCATGAACATAGAGCATATGACTTTGGGTGATAAGTGGTAGAGGAAGGTTATTTGGGATTTATGGTCATCTTTCACCCATTGCCCATGTCATGTGAGTGTCACAGATGAACATACAAAATGTTAATTAATCAATGTAAATAACAATATTTAAACTAATACCTTTCAAAGCTGCTAAGATTAAACACTACTGTGAATAACTGTTTTTACACACATAAGCTCACGCCTGTATCCCCGAAGGGATAGGCAGAGGCGCACTAGCGAACTAGAACACCCACATTTCGCCGAGCTTAGTTCCGTCCCAGATGTGATAGGGGGCGAGCCTATCGCCATATCGGGCACAAATTCCAGACTCCGGGCTGATATGGAAAAATCCAATATCACTTTGCGCGACCCTGGGGTCGAACCCGAGACCTGAAAACCGTAGTCGTACCGAAATACCACCACGCCACCGAGGCAATCAACAGTACAACAATTACTCTTTTTGAATAATCACACAAAAACGATTACACTAATTTGTTGATGCACATATTCATCATTAAATGTATACACTTCTAAGTACTTACTTTATATATGTAATATTACATAAGTTAAAATGAAAATATAAGTATTTTCCAGTTCCCTAAGTTACAAGAATTATTTTCAAAGTGGTTATAATACCTGATGTGGTTTAATAACCCTTGCAATTTGTGGTGCCAAAAATATATCCTCCTCATTTTCTGGATGACCAATGTTGATCAATACGCGTCCTTGTTCATCAGGTATATTGTATGTGTCATTTACATGGAGTCCTAGAATGAATACAATAAATTAAAATAGAACTTCATAATGGCCAATTGCTTTGGAAGTCCTTCTATAAAATATTTAAGTTAATTGATCACCAAACTTAATGCCCATCCTCAAGTTAGTTACTTCACCAACCTTCTACCACTCCTGACTTTATTCTCTTAAAAGCAATTAAACTATAAGATATAGCTAATAACTGCTTTATTTTGCAACAAGAATGATCAAAGTACAGATGTACAAAGTACATACCTGAATTATTTGGATCTTCTTCCGCTTCTGGACTTGGCGGCACTTCAGAATCTGATAGCATTATACAATCATCAGAATCAGATGACGAAGAAGATGATTCTTCTCCACTACTGCTGTCAACTATTTCAACCACCTACAAAATGGATAAATTAGGTATATATTTCAGTAGGTAAAAAAAAATAATCATAAAAATAACAATAATAAAGACAGAGGCCGAGACACTCATGTAACATATATATGTGCCGCCTCCAACAGGTTAACGGCGATATTAACTTAGCTAAACATTTCAACATAGCCATTGTTCTGCTTGCTTAGTTAACTTGTGAAAAAAACATTCTGAAAATGTTGGTGTAGTCACTATCCAAGTGGAAAAAATGTCTTATGATAAATTCTGATCATTTGGCTAGATGGAATTGATCTATCAGGCACATAAACATTTTGGATAAGTCATAATTGATAAGTTTAGTTAGGAACTATTTTAATTCATTATCTAATTATCTTAGTTGACTAAAAATACATTAAACTCATCTAAGATGCATTGTAAATATACAGTTTTGAACTATTATATCTCTTTCTACTATGTATTCAGTTGTTACATGCGCCTTTAAAACATGTTGTGACATTGCTCACCTCCTTTCTATCACCCCTTTGATCAGGTCTTCCCGACTTGTGTACAGATGTTCCAGAAGTTGTAGGCTTCGCGATTTTCGTCACTTCCACCTGCCCATGCTTCAAGGTAGTCTTTTTCATCTCACCTGATTGAAGCTTTACTAACACTGTATTTGGCAAACTGAAATAAAAAAAAAATACCAATTTTAAAATATTTATTTACATCTTGTAATGGTTTGTTTTAAAAATATGATTTCAAACCAAAATGTTAATGATGGTGCTAATATATTTTTAAAAATAATTTAATACATACTTTAATTTATGTCCTGGAACAGATTTCTTCAGTAATGATGATCCACCTTGCAATAAGGACAATGTTTTTTGATGAATTTTATTTTGTCTGTTTAGGGCAATCTGTCTCTGTACCTGATGAATAAAATGTTAAGTTTCAAACATGAAGAGAATGCCAAATTTATGTTCAACACCAAATAATGTATACCTCTCGAATGATTCTCTGTTGTTCCTGTACTCTGGCCAATCTCTCCGACTCTTGCCGTTGAGCAGCCAGTGTTGAAGCATCCAAATTCTTCTCGTCCATCACCTCTCTGATATTTCGGCGGACATTTATAGCATTGGGGTTTGTTGGTTTTTTCTATAATAAATATACATTTTTGTTTTAAATAATAAATGTGATAATTTAATTTTAAATTAGTTTTTTAGTCAATTTTATAGTCCAAAAAGTCAGATTTTGCTGACTCAGATTATCATAAATCAGACTTTATCTGACCATTATAGAACGGAACCTGAGCAGTAAATTTAAGAAAATTGCAAAAATAAGAATAAAAAGTATGAATGTATGAACTGAGTTCACCTAAAAAAAAGGTGACCAGGCAAGCGAATAGGTTTGAGCTTTGGCTTTGCATACATAGTGTATAGACTGAGTTTGGTAAAAAAAAAGGTCACCAGACATGCTACGTGACAACAATAAGGTTGGGAACCCCTGCAATAGAGCATCATATCTTTTTTATACATGCCTAATCAATCAATTATAAGAATCTGAAAAAACTTGAATGAAACTGAATACTTGAACACAGTACAGAAGAACATTATAGATATTTTAAATGCAAGTATTCTAGGTCGCCAGTTACCTGTCTTTTTAGGGATACAGTCTAATTTATTAGGTTTGTATATTTGGGATATCCAATAATGTAATGCAAAATTGTTGAGGAAGAATCAAAGGACCGAGAGACAGTCATCTGTTAATAGTCCTCATATCACTACAATACTGTCATCATACCCTGACTGTATGTAACCCCCATTGCTCCAAAACTTAATCATAATAGATTAAATCAGCTTAATGTTTGAGATTATGACTTATTAGAATTATAATTATGACTGTAGGAATGGGGAACTTGCACGAAAATTATAACGAGAAATTGCGTTGATAAATCAATAAACAAAACCTTGAAATGTGCTATGATGAAATTTGTAGTATAAAATAATTGATATTATACAAAATATCTTAATTAGAAATTACGTGTAATGGAACGTTATTACAAAACCCAAGTGACGTCGTTGCATTAGGCAGTGTTTCCACGTTGGGGTATTTTTCCCAATTTTGCGGAAAACTGTTGTTATGTTTAGTATGGTACTTGATGAATGAGATTTCGGAGGTCCTCCTCTTTCCAAATTATTTTCTTCATGTAACTTTCCCACCTCTCCGCTCAGGATTCAAGGGTGCAACTTATTTTTACTTCGTTATTTAATGAAATAGCTTCAACATTTTTGGGGACATTTTTGTTCGGCATGGGGAAATTTTAAACGATAGGCAATTATAGCGGTTCAAACGTCATTCCAGACAATGTCACTAGCCGTCAGTGTCAACTAAGATGTCAACAAAAAGGCATTTTTAAGCTGTGACGTCACGTCCTTTTTTAGCGCGGGGTTTTGTAAGTCATATTTAGACTTGTGATAATTAAATGATTTGTGCATATTTTTATGTTTTTGTTTCGGGTGTGTTTATTTGAGACGTAGTTCTTTGCAATGAACCAATAAAAAAATTACACGCAAGTTCCCTATTGTATAAGGGAATATATAAAGTTCTTCTTGAGATATACACATACACAAGTCATCAGTATAAAATAATAACTATTGTTTATGTAAAAGTGATATGATGAACTTTTTTTAATGTTTGCTGGGTGTTTCTCTTTTAGATCAGCTGTTATTCCCATTTTTTAAAAAATACCAAAAGTGGGCACAAACAATATTTCTCAACTGGACCTTTACTATGTTTGGACTATAATATTTGTTCTGAACATCTTTAAACCACAAATTGAAGCATGGGTATAATTAAAATATAATCATTACAATTTGAAGATTAAAAATACACCTAAATTATTACATACATACATACATAAGCTCACGCCTGTATCCTCGAAGGGGTAGGCAGAGGCAGACTAGTGAACTAGAACACCCACATTTCGCCCAGCTTAGTTCTGTCCCAGATGTGATAGGGGGCGAGCCTATCGCCATATCGGGCACAAATTCCAGACTCCGGGCTGATATGGAAAAATCCAATATCACTTTGCCCGACCTGGGGCTCGAACCCGAGACCTTAGAACCGTAGTCGTACCGAAATACCACCACACCACCGAGGCAGTCTAAATTATTATTTTTTATAATTCTTGAACTTGGCTACATAAACTTATTATTATTTTCATATTACCTATTGTATACATACAATGAGTTTTAGAATCATAAGTGGACACTTACCTCCTCATCATCAGGTTTTGTGTCATTTAATTTAGAACCATCATGGGTCTCTTCTCCTTTGCCGACCGGTTTGACACTTATCTCACCCATTTCTTTTAATTTCTCAGTGATGTCAAAATCTTGACTACTCTCCTCATTCTTGAGGTCCAACAGCTCCTCGGCAGATTTCTCAGAACACAGTTCACCTTCATCTACTTCAGCTATTTCCACATTTTTAGTGTCCAAGTCACCTTCATCAATAATATCACTTATCGTGAGTGTTTTCGGTTCCTCATGTTGGGGTTCTGGCCTTTGTAATTCTGGTGGGCTAGTTTGATAACTACTCGATTCCTTTTTCGCCTGCACAATATCACCCGTCTCAGGGTCAATGTAACTTTCATTTTCTTCATTCAACTCCTGCACGGCATTTGGATTGACCACAAACTCTTCTTCAGAGAGACCGTCACTGTCAGAATTACTGTCCCCACTTGAAAAGTCACTTAACTCTAATATATTGTTACCAACTAAGCTACGAATTCTAATACCAGTGTCCTTCTTCAGTTTCTTGGTGAAGTCGTGGAAGTGCTTTACTGCCTCCATCTTTCTCTTGATGCTCATGGGCCTGGCGCGGGGCGGCGGCCGCCTCCGAGGGTTCATAGCCGCGGTCTGCGCGTAGTGAGCGCGCTGTATCCTCGCTATGGTATCATCATCATCTTCGCTATCCCACACCTCCTCCTCGGAATCTTCTTCCTCTTCTTGTACCTTACCTTTCATTTTGTTTTTCACAGCGCTGTTGCAGCCAGCATCATCCATGGTACGATCGCTTCCTTCAATTTCACAAATACAATGAACCACAGCCGCCGCAACTCATTGTTGATTCGCATGCGTTTGTTCGCGAACCTTAATTTTTTATTGGTTGTGTTTAGAATAGTAAACTTATTTCATAAATAACGATGTTACATTCTCATTACAAATTCCTTTTCTGTAGATTTGTTCTTTGTAATTAATATACAGATCGCGGCTGTGTACAGAAAGGTAGTAATGACGCCGGATGATGGTTTTATTCACATAACACACTCATTCAAATCAAAATATAAGATAATATGACCACCTGGATTTTAATTATCTTTATTAAAATCAGTCTGCAATTAAATTTTGGAAGCCATTACTTCCGCAATAAATAGCCTATTCAACTATTCGTATAGAATTTATGTATTCCGACAAGCGTGTTTACAAAAATTGTAGACGGGTTACTACATTACTAAATGACAAAGACTGTGTAGATTATTGCCATTAAAGTGGTTAATTGCTTAGCAATTTATGGAATTGTTTGTTATAGATCCATAAGCTTGTTTTATAAGCTATCAAACAAAATACGTCCTTGTTGCGATTGGACAATACGATAAAAAATATATCAGCAACTAATTTTATATAATGGCAACATTATCGATTTTCCTTCAGTGTTGTCATTTTACATCCACAACCCGCATTCAGGCACACACTGAGCTTGTAATCCTACGGATTAAAATCACATCCCTAGTGTAATAACGCCACTACCACACCCTTGGCCAACTATCTCAATATTTTCATTTTTAGGTTAAACAAGTCCACTTCTGAACCTTTGTCATATTTCGGTTTTGAGCCGGGTCTCCTGCATTTATTTAGTCTAAAAACATTAGGTACACAAAACATGCAGTTTTTCCATGGCCCATTGTTCTACGAGCAGGTGATAGCTAAAATCGTTGTTTTGCGTAAGTGTTTTTAGTGTTTTGTTTCGAAAAATCTAATGCAGGCTTAGGCCCGTATTAATAAACCGATCTCAACCTTGAGCTAAGTCTTGAGTTCACACTTGAGATGCTGGACTATATAATAAATAAAACTTGAGCTGTTTACTTAAGCACCCGTTATCAGTTGAGTAGGCGCGTATTAATAAATTAAACTCAGATCTCAAGTGCTCTCTTGAGATGTATCCTAAGATCGCGATTGTTGAGTGTAGTCGATTCGTGACTTAAGACCGTGAAAGTGTATTAGTAGTGGTAAATATGGAATTTAGAAATATTATTGCTGAAGTTGAATCCAACTTTATTCCACTCTAATGTGGGGTCGGCGCAACACACATCTTTCAAACATGTTGCAGGAAGGATTTAGCTTAGTTTTTACGACCGGCTGCCTGCCTGTCAACCCCTACTGGGGGATCGAGTCCCGGAGAAATTAAATTAGAAAAACTGCTTTGCCCGACCTGGGAATCGAACCCAGGACCTCCTGGTTCACAGCCCATATATTATGCCGCTAGCGCAAGTAGGTGACTAAATACAATTTATTTGATCTTCAGTGCACTATCGTTTAACAAGTTTATATTAAGCCGCGTGTACTAAAACTTGATACAAAACACCTACACAAAACATTCAACTTTTGTGTAGATGTTTTTAATGTTTTGCGTAGATGTTTTTGTTATGTTTCGATGTTTGTAATGTTTTGTGTAGATGTTTTTAATTTTTTGTGTAGATGTTTTTGGTGTTTTGAGTAGATGTTTTTAGTGTTTTGTTTAATGTTTTAGTGTTTAGGCGTTTTTAGTGTTTTGTGTAGATGTTTTTAATGTTTTGTGTAATGTTTTAATGTTTTGTGTAGGTGTTTAATGTTTTGTGTAGATGTTTTCGGTGTTTTGTGTATATGTTTTTAGTGTTTGTGTAATGTTTTAGTGTTTTGTGTAGATGTCTTAGTGTTTTGTGTAATGTTTTAGTGTTTTGTGTAGATGTTTTTAGTGTTTTAATCACTTCTGGGACAGAACAAAGATCGGCGACATGTGGGTGTACTAGTTCGCTAGTGCGCCTCTGCCTGCCCCTTCGGGGATACAGTCGTGAGCTTATGTATGTATGTACTTCAGCCGCTAAGGGTCCGTACAACCAGATTCCTAACGGCTTCCCTTTGCCAGATTGTAGACTAATAAATGGGTATTATTTAAAGGAGAAAGTGTCATTGGCTTCCCTTTTGAAATTTTTTACCATTCGCCACTGCTGTACTTTTTAATTATGTCCATTAAACATTTCTTATTCATTCTTTCTTCTTTCTACCTCTTCCCTTATCCCACCTTAATGTTGGGTCGCAACACTTTTGCAAGCATGTTGCCGAAAGGATTCGGCTTAGTTTAGCTTTTTAGAAACAAAACACATACGCAAAACAACCATTTTAGCTGTCACCTGCTTGTAGAACAATGGACCATAGATAAAAAATATATGTTTTGTTTAATGTTTTAGTGCAGAAGACCCGGCTTTACACTTTCGCTATGTAATAACAAAACTTATATAAATCACACAAAATAGTTAGTTCATTTTCCGTCTGTGAACGTAAGGCGCTATCAAGATCAAGCTCAAATGACGTAATTTGATGTCTTACTCTTGAGACCGATATCATTTGAGATGGTGTTGATATGTGTTTATTGTACAGACACGATCTTAAGATGCTAACCTCATCTTGAGAGCGTATCAGTTGATATCGAACTTGAGACTGAAACTGAGATCGGTTTATTAATACGGGCCTAAGACTGTGGACAGGAACTTAGCGGCGGCGGCGCGGAACGTATTGTCAAACAGGTCGGCGCGCCGTTCGTCGCGACACTGCCTTCGAGACCGGTTCCATTTATGTAAAAATCTATGTATTGAAACGCGCCGCTCGCCGCGCCGCCGCTGCCGCTCTGCGCCCGAGTTCGAGACCGCGGCTTACTCATTACCATGTAAAGCCTTCTTAACCGCTAGTTTTCCTTTGAAATTTATTATATTTGCTATTACTGTAAATATTGTCACGTATTCAAAACCGTTTCGGAAATAGAGGCAGGGGGAGGGGGGGGGGGCGGAGGATGCCCTACCCTACAATAAAATTGCATATTATAAGCTTAATAGCACTTAGCACATTATAAATTTTTAGACAGCCTCCGTGGCGCAGCGGGCGAGTAGCCGGCTGTGAAGCGAGAGGCCGCGGGTTCGATTCCCGCATTGAGACAAATGTTTGTGTGACCCACAGATATTTGTTTCAAGTCTGGGTGTTGTGAGACCGAAAGTCTCTCATAGTATCTGACACCCACGATATAGGTTATACCTAGTGTGGGGTTAGGACTAAGTGTGTGACTGTTGGGTGTATTTATTTATTTATTTATATTTCTCAAACAGAGCCTCCAATAGAAAAATAGTTTTCGCAAACACGTATAGTTTTTGAAAGACCTATTTAACAATACTTCACACCGTAGGACAGTCGAGAAAAGAAATGTTATCCCCACTTTATGTAGGGGAGGCACACCAAAAAATTTTTTTTCAAAATTTTATTCCACTTTCTTTATTTGACACATGCCAAATTACAGCCCTCTAGTAGTTATAGTCTCTGAGATAAACAGCGGTCAGACAGACAGACAGACGGACGGACATGGCGAAGCTATAAGGGTTCTTTTTTTGCCATTTGGCTTCGGAACCCTAAAAAGGTGTCAAATTAAACCACAAAATAGTTTTTCTATTTACATAACAATGTTATTAACATAATGATTTCTACTTTTCCCTTTGCAGATAAAAATATTTTAAGCGGCCACACGGTTTTCACGTACTCTTAAACGGCGTTCGCGCTCAAATTCTTTCATACGGAGGAGATAACTGAAACAAGGCCATATTATTAATATTACACATAAAATGACGTCTGTATCCACGAAGCGGTATGCAGAGGCCCACAAGCAAACTAGAACACTCATATTTCGTCGAGCTTAGTTCCATTTCAGATACAATAGGTGGCGAGCCTATCGCCATATCAGGCACAATGTCTAGATTCCGGGCTGTTACTGAAAAATCCGATATCACTCTGCCCGACCTCGGGATCGAACCCAAGATCTCAGGACGATAGTCGTACCAGCCATCGAGGCAGTTGAATATTAATAATATAATTTTGGTTCACCTAAAGATGCGTCTACTGCTCATGATTTTTTAAAATGACAAAATAATATCTATGTTTAGACACATTTTGTTACGTATTTATGGAAAATATAAAATAACAAATATCTGTAGCAAAATCATGTTTTGTGTAGTGTGAAAAACATAAGCAGTTACTCGCCTTAAGTGGCGAAACAGTTATATTGCTCAATTGGGTACTTGACTTAAATGTATTCAGAGCTATTTATTATTTTATCATAATAATAGTAGTTTATCTTATACATGTAAAAAATATTTCGTAATTTATTTACATAGTTTTAGATATGAAATTATTATGTATAATTGAAATCGTCGCGAAAACGCTATCGGTTGACTGTTGATTGTCGTTACATAACAAACCTTAAAAAAGAACATTGATGATACTACTTTGATGTTTTGATAAATAAATATGTATTTTTTAAGTATCGTTCTTGGATATTAAACCATAAAAAATGCATGAAAGGAAATCTGTTTTTATTTGGTCTAGCTATTAATGATCCTATTAAGTGACAGTACTTAAATAGAAAAAAATCAACCTATGTGCTGTAGTGTAGGTCTGGTAAGAATAGGATCTTGGGCTATTATTTTTCCAATATATTTTAATTACGAATAATGATCGCTTTTGATAAAATCTTATGAAAAATAGTGAATAATCATTGAAGTATTTTTAATTTTCTATTTATGTATTTCGATGCATACGTTATTTCGATGATAAATCTATGTTCTTAGAGAAATTCATTGATATTGGTTACTACAGTCAAGTACCCAATTACGGCCAGTCTCAATAAACAATCTCAGTTTAGGAGTGCAAATAGATCACAATTATGAACCAATCAAATCAAGTCATTTGACAGAGTCATATTCAAACTGAGTTCTTATAGGCTAATTTTTGTAATCTATGTGCACAATCAAAGTGAAATTGTTTATTGGAACCAGGCGTAAGACAGAGTTTCGCCAAAAATAATCTCCAAATTATCTGTCTACATAATGTTGTCATTCAAATACTGCATTTACCACCTTCTTAACAGGGTCTATTATTTGGTATTAAACAATATAACTATGACTGGCCATATTTAGGAAAAATATAGTCAATTTCATAATGCCCAAAATAATGTCTTGGTGACATTTGTATATTATTCTGCCTTAATGCCTCTGAACATAAAGTATTTTGGGTACTTACTCTTGCTGTTCACAGTTCAAATAATTATGTTTCTCATGAGCACATTTGTATAGTAAAGGCATTTGCTTGTAGCGGCACACTTGATACTCTAACAAATGGTGAGCACAATAGTCCCGGAGATGTGGAGGGATCCTTGCAGATATAAGATCCTCTTCTTTAGCAATCATTTCTAAAAAGTTCAATATGTACTTTACTTACAATATAAATAAAAAGTGGAAAAAACATAAATTATAATACTACAACACTTAATACAATAATATGGTAAGCATTATATTCATTCATAAAGTTATATTTAAATTTAGCATTTCTGTATATTCAGAGACAAATCTCAGAATATCAAAGAGTAAATACAGATTAACTATAGCACAACATTGTTTTGAATAGCACATAACCTACAGAATAATAATTATGTAACTAGTTAGAAATACTTGCAAACATAAATTAAGTCTTATTGAAGCTCTTAGATTATTTTAAAATTTGTCACAGTTACCTCGTTCTTTCCTTTCAAACGAAAATCCTACTTGGGGATCATATGTTGGTTTATCATCCATATAAAGATCTACTTTTCGGGCACCGTAAGAACCCATAATTTGGCCCATTTTTACGCAATGAACTTGTTTTTTTGTAGCTATGTCTCTTGGTGATATTTCCACCAATTTAGGCAAATTAGTTAAGCGATACTTAGTTCGGAAAATAATAACTTTTTTGTGATTACAAAGTGTAAAAAAAATTTATGATTTTGACACTGTTTTGTTATAATTTGTTCTTAACCATGGATACTAAGTCTTTGAGCCGGATGCTTTTTAGTAATAATAATAATTAATATAACTTACTATATCGCGGGCTAGTACAGGCTAGTACTCGGAATTGTGGGCACATAAAATAAAATGCCTGTAACTTAATAAAACATAAACTATGACTCTATGGGTTTCAATAGGTTGTCCAATGTGTAGAGCGGGCTTATTGTATAAAATAAGATACGAAGCGGGTAGTTCGAAAAATAATTTCCGAGTGAGCGAATTTTGTACCTCTGCTCCAAAATGATTATTAAATCCTTAGAAATTCAAACTAATTTAACAGAAATATAAAATGGATGCAAAGAAGAGATTCAAAAATTATAATTTAAAAGTTCTTAAAACTGTTGGCAAAGGCACTTATGGGTACGTAATATTTCATTTCACCTATCCTTGTTCAACTACAATGTGAGATGGGCATTTCAGGCAACATACTTTTTGAGACTATGAGAGACCGAAAGTCTCTCATAGTCTCTGACACCCACGATACAGGTTATATCTAGTGTGGGGTCAGGACTAGATGTGTGATTGTTGGGTGTATTTTATTAAAAAATTAAACGATACCGCTTAGTGTTTACAACAGTTAGCTTGCCTGACATCCATTCATCTCCAGTCCTTCAGATTCAGTCTTGGGCAAACAAATCGTATAAGATTGCATTGTCCGACCTATTCCGAACACAAGACCCGATCTACAGTCCAAAGACGTTGCCACTAGAAGAAGAGAAGAAGAACACTGAAACATTTGTCTCGGTGCGGGGATCGAACCCGCGGCCTTTCGCACCACAGCCAGCCACTCGCCCACTGCGTCACGGAGGCTGTCAAAGACTAGACTAATGTACTAGTTGCTAGAGTTCTCTAAATGATGTATGTTTTAAGCCGCGTCTCCTGTACTAAAACATACACAAAACTTGTATTTTTTATCTATGATCCATTGTTCTACGGGTAGGAGACAGCTAAAATCGTTGTTTTGCGTATGTTTTGTGTAATGTTTCGAGAAAAACTAGTGCAGGACAGGCGGCTTTACATCCTATGATCGTAAGCAATAAAGATATTCTTTTCAGGGACGTTTATCTATGTGAAAATTTGGACGATAAAAGTTTGACTATTGTTAAGGATATTGAATTTAATGTAAAACTTCAAAATCATAAGAGGGTAAATATCTGAAAATAATAATTTGCTAATGAGCTCGTGGCTCCATTGTCGTGACTTCAGAGTCTAAAGTGTTTGCTCGGGATAAATAGTAGTCATACCTACATACTATATATACTCACACCTCAGCCTACTACTTTGGGGATACGGGCGTGAATAGGCATATAAAAATCATGTATGTAATCATGTAGTTATTAATAGTCAGTGTCTTCCTTTGGAGATGTATTTTGCTTTTATAATCACAAGTTTAAAAACTTAACGGACTAAATTCAAATCCGATCGTAAATAAATTTATATGGGACCACCCTTGAAATTAGTTCTATCGAACACAAAATGAATTTTAAAAATCGGTCTACATTTGGCGGACATCGCGAATTAACATAAATAAATAAAAAATACA
The DNA here is from genome assembly GCA_036417725.1 of Clanis bilineata. Classification (NCBI taxonomy): domain Eukaryota; kingdom Metazoa; phylum Arthropoda; class Insecta; order Lepidoptera; family Sphingidae; genus Clanis; species Clanis bilineata. The sequence goes on from CM071158.1 coordinate 10,524,497, forward strand.
GACGAACTGAAGACCTTTTCCTTTTTGGAAGTCCGTCGATTATTATAGATACCTATAACTTCAAATGTGGTTATTCGCTGTTTAAAAATAAATAGATAACTTAACTTTTTACCCAAATTACCTAGGAAAGCAGTGTACTTTTTCCGGGAAACGGGAATTCCCGTAAAGGTACCTACTTAAAACGGAGTAAAACGTAAAGGGTTACATTAAAAAACTTGGTCCTCCTGGACATCTTTTACTAAGTACGATTACATAATATCAGGTCGATCTGGAAATCTTCGGGGGAGGCCTATGTTCAGCAGTGGACGTCCTATGGCTGATGATGATGATGATGACAGTAATGCAATTAAATCATATTCGTATGTGTTTCAGGACATAGCAAATGAAGTTAAGATATTGTCATCGATAAAACATCCGAACATTATAAATTTTTACAATTATTATTATACAGACGACCATGTAATGATTTCAATGGAATATGCTACTTGTGGAAATTTGGCGGAATTTATGTACCAACGGTGTCCGAATTTAATAAAGCAACAGGTGGTTCGAAATTTCCAAAATTTATCACTTGTCAGGTGTCCGGCTATTGGATATTTAACACATACTCTTTTTGCAGGAAATCTTATTTTATTTCTGCCAGGTTTTGTTGGGCGTGAACTATATTCATAAGTTGAACATAATACACAGAGATTTGAAAGCTGAAAATATACTTTTAACTGGAAAATACGGCGTGTTGGTAAAAATAGGCGACTTTGGTATTTCGAAAATGTTGGCTAGGTATGCTACTTTAAAATAAATAAATACACCCAACAGACATAACACACTATCCCTCGAATAAGTACTCCAACACTTTGGCTGAGATCTATAGAGCGAACTTTGACTAAGCCTAAGTCAAAGAAACGAATTCAGTGAGGATTTGGAATTATTAAATCGAACTTTTACTTACTTCGAGCCATTTTTAACAAGAAAAACAGACTAAGCAAAGATTTTCTATCATAAGATATAAGATAAAGATATGAAATCAGTAAGTCATCTTATAAATGTCTCCTCCGTGGTAGACGAGTAGCTGGCTGTGGCCTGTGAAGCAGTAAGCTGCGAGTTCGATTCCCGTACCGAAAGTCGAAACTCGATATAAATAAATATCTTATGATAAAGATATGAAATAAGAAAGTCATCTTATAAATGTCTCCTCCGTGGTAGAAGTAAAAACATTAGTACATAAGTACTAGTGTTTTTTGCATTTATCTTATGACGTATCAGCAGGGCCGCTTCAAGGCATTAGTGGGCCCCTGGGCACACAACAATTCGAGGGCCCCATGGAGAGTAAAAATAATTAATTGTGTAAAAGAATCTAAGTACTTACCAGCCTTTTGGGGGCCCTGGGCGTGAACCCTGTTTACTCTTATGGTAGACGGTACAGCGTATAGCCGAAACTATTGGAATGGAAAATCCTTTATGACTTAGGCGAGTACTAAGAAAGGATTTTTGGAAATTCATCTTCTAAAGGGGTGTAACGTAGGATAAATGTTGGTATAGAGAAAATGGAAATACGACTGAACAGACTCACGCGGGCGTAGCTGCAGGCAAAAGCTAATTAGTATCTTTCTTTCTACCTGCCTTTATCCCACTCTGTGGGGTCGGCGCAACGCACTTTTTTAAGCATGTTGCAGAAAGGATTTGGCTAAGTTTTTACGACCGGCTGCCTGCCTGACGTCAACCCCTTCTAGGAGATCCAGTCCCGGGAAAATTAAATTTGAAAATTCGCTTTACCCGACCGAATTTTCGAATAGAATCCACGACCTCCTGGTCTATGTATGCCATAGCCTACGTATGCTGCCACTAGACCAAGGAGGCGAAGCTAGTTAGTATAATATTTGAAATTAATTTAAATTGATATACCTACCATTAGCTTTTAGTAAGTAGGAACTTCTTTAAAGTACTGATTTCTTAAGTTTACGCGAATGCTATTCATTGAAATAAATTCTTTAAAGTAACGTTTCAAGGAAGAATAATATGTATTACATAATTAAATATTTTTTCAGTGTCAAGAAAACGTCGACCGTTATAGGCACTCCTTATTATTTAGCGCCGGAGCTGTGCGAAGGCCAACCTTATGATACTAAAAGTGATATTTGGGCTCTTGGTTGTTTATTGTATGAAATGTGCACACATAAAAGAGCTTTCGAGTCGGAAGTACGTACCTATAGTAAATATTCATTTTAACCTACATCAAGAAAAGAGGAGGCTCTTAATTCGGTGTGTATTATCGACTAGGTACCCCGCCTTGTGTAATTTCGATGAAAAATATTACAGAATTCCGTCAACATATTAGACATAAATTGTTCAGTGCGTAGGTTTGTTTACATTAAGGCGCGTCTCCTGCACTAAAACATTACACAAAACATCTACACGAAACACGGTATTTTTGTCTATGGTCCATTGTTCCATGAGTAGGAGACAGCGAAATACGTTTTGTGTAGGTGTTTTCTGTGCTTTGTGTGCAGGAGACGTGGCTTTACTGGCATAAGTATTGAGAACACACTTTATATTACTGAGGTATCAAATCTGCATGTGATTGGATATTTATAATGCAGTGCTGTTTCATTAAGACTTGTTTTCAGTCTCTGGTTGGGCTGGTGAAGGCAATAACAAGTGGAAATGTTCATCCAATTGACTTAACAGCATATCATAGAAGCATGCAGGATCTTATAGATTCAATGCTCTCTGTTTTACCAGACAAAAGACCTTCAACTAAAGAGCTGATGGGCCGGAATATACTATTGCCGTTAGTTTATAATTTATTTCTAGATGCTGGTGATGACGAATTATTGTATTTAAAAGCGCAAGAATTTTTAAGTTAATCATGAACCTATATGTAACACAATGACATTTTAAGTGATAGTAAAATAAAAGAATAAAATGATTTCGACTTTTTATTAAAAATAGGAAAGTAATTTTATCTTATAGAAAATCTTCAAAATATACTGCAAAAACGTGTACAGGAAACTCGGTAGCAACATGTACATGTATGTGTATATCTGTTCTTTTGCTTAAAAAACCTTTGTGTAGTATCTGCCTTCACTAAGACATTGTGTAGTTGTACCAGTTCTTACCAGCTTAAATCTAAACAAAATTTAAGACTCTGAATATAAAGAACTTAAAATCTAGTATCTGTTCTCACAACTTTCAATGTTCATACTTATTGTCCGTTTGCTTGGTCAACAGCCATTTCTTCATCCTCCTCTTCTGAAATTACAGAAACAGTTATCATAAGTATACAAACACTGCCTGTTTGCCATTATTCTATATTTTTTTAATGATTTTTCATCAAAATATAAGTTATGTGGCAAATACTAGGATAGCATCTTTTTGTACCTAAATTTAAGACATTTGTAGGATGTTTCACAATAGGTGCTTCAATATGCTTAGAACTATGCAATGAACAAGTTTGAGTACTTATAAGTAATGAAATTTTATTTTGATGTTTCATCAGGTACTATAAAAATTTGCAGCTGCACATAATGGTAAGAAGCTACTTAGGATGTGGGAATATTTTGTGTTTCTGAGGGTATAACTATACCCTAGACTGGGCGAATTTAAGACAATCCATAGGTCAAATTGAGATGGATATATCTGGGATGCATGAAACTAAAAATAAAGGCACGCTCAGACTCTTGTTCATTATACAATCATCTAATATGCTCTGCAAGTTTCTTCTGTTGACATCTGAAATGTATAATATAATATCAAATAGGTATATACCCATTTACTTATCAGCTAAATACTTAAAATTAAAATTCAAATTGCATCTCACCCATTGGCTCTTGTGAAAGTACTGGATTCCAGAATCCTGGCATGCGTGATCAGAAAGTTAATATTAACATGAGCCATAAGTAATCTTTGTGAATCAGAATCAGCAACATCTTTCACAATTACTTTATAGATGTATTACAAAAAAGTTAAGACCCTATCATACGCCATAAAAACGAATCTTACGTTGACCATTTTGTTGTGCCTGTGGCTGCAAGGGTTTCTGCCCAGGGATTTGTCCTGACTGCAACATTCTGGTCAGCCTCTCCACTTCTTGTAATGATGATGCATTTTTAATGGCTTCTCTGATTTTGTGAATCTCTTGGGGTGTGAGATCTAAAATTACATAACATAAGCTCATAAGTTCACGCCTGTATCCCCGAAGGGGTAGGCAGAGGCGCACTAGCGAACTAGAACACCCACATTTCGCCAAGCTTAGTTCCATTCCAGATGTGATAGGGGGCGAGCCTATTGCCATACCGGGCATAAATTCCAGATTCCGGGCTTATATGGAAAAATCCAATACCACTTTGCCCGATCTGGGGATTGAACCCGAGACCTCAGAACCGTAGTCGTACCGAAATATCACCACACCACTGAGGCATCTAAAATGAACAATGTTATCAACCTAATTTCTCATATGCAGTTAATTCGAGCGACTTTGAGTGACCATCCTTTATTATCTGACTGATAACATAAATATATGATATTCTTACTGGTTGTTTTTGGATCAGGCATATTCCCTCCAGGTACGAATGTTTTAGCTTTTTTCATAATTTCCTTTTGTAGCTCTTTGCCCTTCTTGCTCTTGAACAATGCATTTGCATTTTCTCTTTCTTTTTGTTTTATTTTTCTAAAATCTAGTAACCTAAGTTCTGGCATTTTAAATGCAATGTATGCTCTGAAAATAATAAAAAAAAATGTATATAAAATTTATTTCCTATTGGTGATATTAAGTCAAATGCAGATAAATAAACACACTATATTTACATTGTATAGTGACAGGTGGCTCGGCCACCAATAGTCGTGACACTTATGTAAAATATATAATAATATGTGCCGCCTATAACAGGTTAAAATCTAATTAGGAATCCTCTTTTTATTCCCCTTTAATTTCTATTAATGCCATTTTATGGTAATTCAAAGTCACCTGTAATGTGATTTGTTTGCCACAGGATTGTGCATCAATGACAGCGTTTTCAGTTTGGGCAGTGTTGCTAATGGATCCAAGTCACCCAACTCTGTGATATTATTGTTTGTAAGTATAAGTGATTCCAAATTTGGAATATACTGCTCAAGATTTTCACTGATCCTCCTGAAAAATTTACACATTAAATACATTAGCTCACACTTGTTCCCCTTTGCTTGCCCCTTTGGGGATACATTCCTCAAAGGGGCAGAGGCGAAAAAGAGAATGAACTCCCACATTTCACCATTTTAATCTCAGATGTGATAGGAGGCGACCCTAACGCCATAATGGGCAGAAATTACAGATTATGGGGAAATACTGTGAATATAAATCCAATATCCAGGGATCTTACTTGATACCGGAGGTATGGTAGTTGTATAGTGCATGCAATAAAACTATGCCACTGAGGCAGTTATATTCAAATCAAACATTACGTTAAATGTTATAATATTAGTTTCTTCACAAATACACTCAAACTCACACTATTCGGTTGTTATTTAGAAGCAAACATTTCAATCTCTTCAATAGAGGGAAACCATCTAGCTTTCTGATGTCATTATCTGAGAAGTCGATTGTGTCAAATTGATCCAATGTTGCACCCAAATTTTCAATTTGTGGAATCTTGTAACCTATGTCAGAAGATATTTATCAAATGTAGGTAAACACACATAAAAGTAGTGAAATAACGATTACTTATTAACTATTGGCTATTAACAGATTATTTCTCTTATATCGACTCAATACAATTATTATTGAATATTATTAGACCTTAATTATGGTATAAACGAAAACTAACCTCTCAAATCCAGTTCACGGTCTCGACAGGGATTCATAAACTGCATAGAATTGTGAATTAATTCTGTTGTGAGTTTTACCATTTTGACACGAATAATTACTAGAAAAACAATATTGTAATGCTTAATCCAGTAAAAGTAAATTCTCGTATAACTCACAATAACCAATAATAACACTGATTGACAGATAAAAGCACAACGCGCGACGCCCGACGGAATTTGACTTTAGCGCACTCTAGCGGCCACTAGCGGCTAGCCTCTATTTAGGCTTGTCGATAGAATATCAATACACTGATATTATATAATTTATTTAAGCTTAATATAAGCTTTAATATTATTTGAAGAAAAGAAGCACTCACAAAAGAAGCACTTTTTGATTATGGACCATTTTAAATGAGCTATAAAATAACTTAATTTAACGTATGTAATCGGTTTGAAAAAAACAATTATATAAAATTGTCATTAAACACGGCTCGTTTCCTCTTTGGTTAAATTTTTCATCAAATCGAAATATAGGAATATATTTTATTAATTGTAAATGTATAGAAATTGTTGGGATTATTTCCAAGTACGAATAATCATGAAAGGGGAACAATGGCGATATATCCCTTTTTCTCTTGATACAAATGGTGATAAGATAATTAATATCGATATGTCGTTTTTACTTCCCCATCCCTACATTTTGTTTATTTGTTGTACAGGAAACTGGCTAAGGGCTGAGCCAATGCTGCCACGTCCACGTATATATTTTTTTGAGAGCCAAAGCCAAATAGCAAAAAACGAACCCCTTTAGTTTTGTTATATTATCCGTCTATTTGACCGCGATTTAGTTCAGATACTATAAGTACTAGACATCATATACATAATAATATACCTCTATATTCTAATAATTTAAAAAGTAAACTAACACAGCTAATCAGAATTTAGAAATTAACGAGTAACAGCCAAATAAAAACAAAATTTCGTTCCTATTATAGTATACCATTTAGCTTAATTTGTTAGGGTGCACTTAGAATGAGGTCGAAAAAGCTAGTAAGAACAAATATTTCAATAAGATTTATTGATAGGTACTTCGGAACTCTTTATTGTTCGTGGTCAATACTGCAAGTTGTAGAACTTGGTCTTTTTTATAAATAATTCTGATATTAGAGGGTGATAACTAAAACACAAGAAAACATAATGTGAAACATAAATATATGATTAATTCTATTTAGATAAAAACCGGATGCATGGGAGTGCGCCTGAGCGAAATGAAAAAATCACACTCAAAACTCTTTATTGCGCAATAAAGCTAGTAGATGAGATACCTACTATAGATAATTTACGTGCAAATCCATAAAAAAAAAACAGGAGATTTAAAGGGGATAAAACGTTCTGTATCTATTACTAATGCAACCAGCAATGGCTAATTATAATTTTTTTTTTTTTTTTTTTTTTATTAACAGAGACTGGCACACGAGCAGATGGGTCACCTGATGTTAAGTGATCTCCACCGCCCATAGACACCCCAGACACAAAAAGAATCATGGGTGCGTTGCCAACCTAAAAGGAGGAAATGGAAGGGGAGGGAAAAAGTGATTGGGAAAAGAAGGGGGGGAAGTGGGCCACCGGAAATCTCACTCACCGAACGAAACGCGACAGGAAGCAGTCGAGCCGGCCCATTCGTGCTGTAGATGTAACTGTCTACAGCGTGACTCTACCACTCAAAAATTTATTATTTATTTTAAATTATTTTTCCGTTTCATGCAGTTTCATGTTTAGGTAGCATTTAACGGCAGCAGTGAATTCGGATGTTTCATTTTACGCAATGGATTTTTACATATATATATTTTTTTAACCAAACATTTTCATATTTCTTATAGAACTGTGAGTAATAGGTATAACTATGGTATAGGCCTACGTCCAGCAGCGGACGTCCTGTGGCTAATGATGATGATGGTAGGACCATGTTATACCTTAGATCTACAAACTATAGGATGCTAACGCATCTTAGATCATATATGATCTAAGCTTAGACTAAATATAGACTGGACAATCCTCACTGACATATTGAAGAAACGGGATGGTGCTATACGCATTTAAGGGTGTTGAACAAAGATGCTAATCTAGTGCTTTGTCTCGCGTCGAATACCCAGAAATTCTTGCTTTGTGCATTTGCTTTGAGCTCAGAATTCGACAGCATATTTTATTCTGCAGTTTACGTGGATATAAATCACTTATAATTATTCAATTCTTAGTATTATATTGAAACAGTGAGTTTGCAGAGTCTCATAATGGTGGGATGTTGCATTCGCGGGTGTAAAAGCAATAACAGACGAAATGAAATTTGTGTTACATTTCACACGTAAGTAACGATGAAATCTTATTTCTGAACATTTTATTAGTATCGGTGTGATATATTGAAGAGTATTTAATAAGATATGTGGAATAATATGCGTATAAATCGCAATATAACGTGAAAATATAATTTCCTGACGTAATCATGGTGTTACCGGCTACTAAAATCGTAAAATCCGTAAATTGGTAAATTAATAATTTCATTGAATATCAATTCTTTAATAATGTATAAAGCAATAAAACATTACGTATAGGCTCTATACCCTCGGAGGGGTCGGCAGAGAAACTGTTACGCTCATTGTTCGCTCACGTTATTTCTGTCCCATTATGAACCTAGTACCTACTATTAATTAAACATTTATTATTTTTTTAAGGTTCCGTCCCTCAAAAGGAAAAAGCCCTTATAGGAACACTTTGTTGTCCGTCTGTCAAGACATATATCGGTATCGCAGGGAGGTATCGAGTTGAAATTAAAACCATATACGCAGATCTGTAGATGTTTGAAGCTTACTGACGGGGGCGTCGAAGTGTATTTGGGGGCGCACTGGAATTGGTGAGCGGTGTTGAAAAGGATTCCCCGAACGTGAGAACCCAGTATTTTATTTTGGAAATCCCCATACACGCCCGCGGCCGCGCCTCGTAACGTTAGCATTTATTTCAAAACTGACCAATAGAAGTCATTATGATAATAAAAATGGATATGCAAGTTATGAGAGTTTTTCCTTTTCGTTTTGATATTTGTTTTTACCGCCCCCTTGAACATGCCGCCCGTGTGCGGTGCACACCTTGCACGCCCGCACGTAACTCTTGCGGCGATTACGATCAGGTAAGTTTGGAGTCGGTCCATTAAGTTTTTAAACTTGTAACTGTTTTACGTTTTCCTCTTACTTTGTCATTAAATTATAACCAAATGAACATGGTACCTTTGAAATAATCTCTATCGAATACAATAGCATTTATCAGGATTGGTCCACATTTGGCGAAGATATCACATACACTAAAATAGTACAAACGAAGTACGTACAGTCTTTCTGCCTCAGTGGCGTAGTGGTATTACGTGCGCGGTACGACTATCGTTCTGAGGTCTTGGATTCGATCCCCGGGTCGGGCAAAGTGATATTGGATTTTTCAGTATCAGCCTGCAGTCTGGAATTTGTGCCCGATATGGCGATAAGCTTGCCCCCTATAATATCTGGGACGGAACTAAGCTCGGCGAAATGATCTACGATTTGCAAGAGGGATGACTGGACCGTGGGTAGCTTCACCTGGTGTCTGGGCCTAGAGCGTCGATTAAGAATGGAAGTAAAGCTGATTCGCATTCGTGATCCTTTTGGCCAGTGAGTATAACACACAGGAATGGAACCAGTACCCCTAACCTAAGTGACCGTTGGGATTTCCAATATCGTCCTGTATTTCAACAGCGAACGGTCCGGTCAGTGAGTATCAGTACATAATCATTACTCTCCTGCGGTTAGGATCATAAGATCCGTATATAGATTTCTCACGCAAAGTTTAATGAGCAGTGTTGAATTGCATATATTTGTGTTTTTTTTAATGTTTATAAATATTATAGGTACTAATTACATCGACAGCGTATTTTACTTACTTTGTGTTTACATATTTTTTACCTGAACTTATTCAAATCTTGATTCCAATTACAGAACATTTACATAAGTAGTTTTCATTCAACTTAAAAAGTAGGAGGTTCTCAATTCGTCGTTATTTTTAACGGGAGGCCGCGGGTTCGATCCCCGAGCCAAGACAAATGTTTATGTGATCACCAGATATTTGTTTCGGGTCTGGGTGTTATAGGACCGTAAGTACTGATACCTACGACACAGGTTAAGCCTAGTTTGGGGCCACGATTATATGTGACTGTTGGGTGAAAAAACCCTTTCATTCAAGGGCAGTTGTCTTGGTATGTTTGAATAACGTACCACAAAAAAGCCTCATCCATATCCATAAGTATATATATTATAAGTTTTGTATATAGTAACAGTAGGATAATATATTACCAATAATATATAACTGAATATAATAGACAGGAATGGGCTCGGCGAAATATTGAGTGTTCTAGTTCGCTCCTGCCTACCCCTGAATACAGGCGTAATTATATGTATGTATGTACACTACTAATATTTCGATTAATATTCCCAAAAAAAAAACCTGAATTCAGAAATTCAGGATTTTTTTTACAACCTGACCACACAAGCGATGGCTCTCGCTGTCTCATGTGTCGGTACGACGTGGTGATATCTATAGGATAATCTAAGGATCTAAGTGACCTAAGTAAGATCTAAGTAAGACCTACCCGGATTATCTAATGTTGGTACCTACTGATCATGCTCGCACCTTGGAACCTTCTTTATCTAAGCTTGGAACTTGGACAACTATCTTATTTAGGCAAAGAAATCCCTTTACGACCTTACCTATTTTCCTTCTTGCTTTTTAATTCGTCATAGAGATGAAAGGGGAATTAGAAGCTGGGAATTAAAAGTTCCCCTGGTTTACTCTGTATTAATACTAATTGTCGTCTTGATATCTATGCTAATATATATTTATGTACCTACCTAAGTATCACGGACGTATAGAAAAAGAAGGACACCATATCGCCTATTGTTAAACGGACGCCACACAGAAGCTAGGCACATAATCGCGCCTGTACAAAAGTGTCCTACGCACACACACGCCATTACGCATCGATAGGGAGAATGCTTCACTTTCAATGTTCCTAGCGCTCCGTCCATCTTTTTTTACGTCCGTGGTAGATATTCAAAGCGACGCGGACGGATAAGTTATTCAATCTAAAAAATTATGTCTTTGCGAATTGAGTATGTTATCATCATATTTTATCGAGATCTCGAATGCGTACAGTGATAAAGTAATGTAATGGGTTGGGTGATCAGGTGTGACCATCAAATTATTATGACCTACTTAATAATAGTATCTAGCTGCATTATACCTACATAACACTTATAAGTTATAATGTACAACTATGTCAGTCATATACAATGTGTTTTTTAACTAGGACAGTACGGGGAAATCGGGAACTATTGAACATACAGAGACACCTCCTTAGGAACCATTTGCTCTTTTTCTTTAAAAATAAATCATTATCTACGGGCACTTGAGCTGTTCTAAAATGTGACAGTATTTGCATTCAGTAAGATTGAGGTAATATTGAACTTTTATTGCAGCAACATTATTAAGATACGGCATACCGGATTACTAACAATTACGAGACTGTCGTCAATTACGACGCTGTCCCGATTATTTTCTTCTGATATAATTAAATGCTCCTAACATGAAACGGAGTTGATCAGAACAATACAGTGTTTTGGTAATTTGCATTCATTTTCGGGGACAACTCACCCTTGGCCAAAAATTTGAATAATTATCCCAAAATTATTTTCACAAAAAAAAGAGAATATGGTTCCTAAGATGATTTCTCTATATCTCCTATAGCTCCGTTTTCCCGTACTGTCCTAGTTAAAAATAAAACAAGTGCATGATACATATTATATCTGACCACGCACAGTACAGGGTTCCGAAGTTACATAAATATAATTTGTTTAAACAGAATTTTAAGTATATGATCCAAAAACTCATATTTATTGCCCTTTTTACTTCACTAACAACTTTATGTAAGTTTTATTCAAAAGAATTTGTAGGATTTTTTTTTACTTTGATCGTCTATTACTCATTAACTTGTAAATCCTGTTAGCCATGATAGTTTTCCAAATTCATTAATGAATTTCAAATTCATTATATAATGGGCTGCTACTACTGTGATTTACATATCCAAAATCAACCGGAAATAGAGAGGGAGGGACGTCCCACTCTACCAAAAAGCACTTTAAATCTGAATATTTCGTAAACAAAGCCTCCAATCGAAATAGTATTCACAAATCCGCAATGTCTTTGAAAGAGCTATCCAACGATATCCACGTCATAGGATAGTCGAGAAAAAATATGTCCTGTGCCCACTTTACATGTAGGGGAGGCACCCTAAATAAATATTTTTGAAGATTTTATTCCACTATTCCAAACTTCTTGGCGAAACTGAGAGGTTCCTCTTTTTCTGGGTTTTCTGTATGTCTACTACTGTTAAGTGTCAACCAAAGACTTCTATGTATACTACTAGACTGGCTGTTCGGTACATAGAATGTGCGCACTAAGTCTCTGTTAATCAATCTCAACTCACTATAGAAATTTTCTATTTTCCTTAGCCGTGAAACGTCAAACATTCGTCGTTATGTGCCATAATTTTACTTCGAAACAGCTTCTCTAGTAATTACATAGAAGTCTTTGGTGTCAACATATATAATTACTGTATTAAATTATATTCTAAATTATTCAATAAAATACTGATTTCTTAAGTTTACGCGAATATTATACATTGAAATAAAACTATTCTTACGGATTCTATCACGATTAGGTTTTAATTATTATTCCCGACGTTTCGAAGGCTTTGCAGTCTTCGTTGTCACGGGTCAGACTGAGGTGTCATTAATAATTAAAACCTAATCGTGATAGAATCCGTAAGAATAGTTTTATTTTATTTTATTTCAATATTCAATAAAATGTTATGGGGCGTTTCATAAGGTTTATGTCAGAGGTATATTCAAATTGAATTGCCTCCGTGGCGTGGTGGTATTTCGGTACGACTACGGTTCTGAGGTCTCGGGTTCGATCCCCGGGTCGGGCAAAGTGATATTGGATTTTTCCATATCAGCCCAGAGTCTGGAATTTGTGCCCGATATGGCGATAGGCTCGCCCCCTATCACATCTGGGGCGGAACTAAGCTCGGCGAAATGTGGGTGTTCTAGTTCACTAGTGCGCCTCTGCCTACCCCTTCGGGGATACAGGCGTGAGCTTATGTTATGTTATGTGTTATATTCAAATTGAGTCCGATCTCGTCAAAGTACCTACTAGTGGTTGTGTAAATAGCGTTAGGTAGATAAATCTATGTCCGTCTTTATAATGGCCTTAATTATGTCAACTTCCTGATCATTCCTGATAATAAACGACAAAGCTGTAAATGGCCGGTAACCGTAGTTCCTGGGGTTAATAATTGTACACGAGTTTATTCTTCGGGTCTCTATTTTACCTACCATATTTAAAATAATCACGATATCTGTCTGTGGTGTGTATCCCACGGTTCATCCTGACTTGGGAATCCTGCCTTGCACGTTTTGACACACACTTAGGCTGAAATTTATAGAGCGCACTTAGACTTTCCTATGACTTACGAAAATTTCATTTCACGTATAAATTTTTGGGCACCAGAAAGAAACATAAGTAGATTTATCACTACAGAAGTGTAAACTGCCTCGGTGGCCTAGTTGTATTTCGGTACGACTACCGTCCTGAGGTCTCGGGTTCGATCCCCGGGTCAGGCAAAGTGATATTGGATTTTTCCATATCAGCCCGGAGTCTGGAATTTGTGCCCGATATGGCGATAGGCTCGTCCCCTATCACATCTGGAACATAACTAAGCTCGGCGAAATGTGGGTGTATTAGTTCTCTAGTGCGCCTCGGCCTACCCCTTCAGGGATACAGGCGTGAGCTTATGTATGTTATGCAGAAGTGTAGAATGTAGGTGATAATAATGCCTCTCACGGCATTATTAATAAGTTGAGCGCGAAGTAATATTTTTGTGTAGGAACTTATACTTATTTCTTATATTATGGTATACCTACTTATTATGTTCGAGTTTAGCAAACGTTTTGTAATTTAGATGAAATTTTTACAAACGGTTGTTGGTAACTTGTTAACCGAGCCTAAAATCCCCAGTGATTTGGTAACTACTCAGAGCTTTTAGTGAGGGTCTGATACTTATACAACTACTTGAGAAATAAATTACGTTTCAAATTTGATAACGCTGGCGTTTGGTAAAATAAATCCTAAATAAACAAGTTCGGAGACAGACTTTAAATAAACTTCATTATATAGCTAAAGTGAAGCTATTTTAATTTTATTTAGCATTATTTCCCTCTGTCTTTATCCCACTTAGGGCGACTTGCACCACTATTACTAACCTACGGTTAGTCCTAACCTTAAGTTAAATTGAAATAGAAATATATGAAGGACATGTAATTCGTTACATGTAATTAATTTAATGTCACCATATATTATCTGTAATTAGATGTAGTACATTATATGTAATGAATAACATGTCCTTCACATATTTCTATTTCAATTTAACTTGAGGTTAGGACTAACCGTTGGTTAGTAGTAGAGGTGCAAGTCGCCCTTAATGTAGGGTCGGCGCAACGCTGCCACTAATTTATTGAATTTAATAATATGTATTGGGTCACCAGCACAGATTTTAATAAGTCGGTCAGGTAACCTACTTGATCAAATAAATAACAAATAAATAACACCCAACAGTCACGTACATAGTCCTGACCCCGCATTAAGATCGAGTTTTGTGTCGTGGGTATCAGGAACTACGAGAGACTTTCGGTCTCACAACACCCAGACCCGAAACAAATATTTGTGGGCCACACAGACATTTGTCTCGGTGCGGGGATCGAACCCGCGGCCTCTCGCTTCACAGCCGGCTACTCGCCCACTACGCCACGGAGGCTGTCAAAATCGTTTAGAAAATGTATGGATATTATGGATTATTTAGTAATAGATCAGTTTCTCCACTCCACTTACACGTTCAACGTTATTTAGATATAAGTACTATAAACTCTCGAGCCAAATACATGTAGGTACGAAAATAAATTATTTTTATTTTGTTGCTTCATCAATTGATTGAAACATACTATGTTGTACGATATCTTCTTCTTCTAACTGTTTACATGCATGGAGAGCTGCAAGCAAAACTTAATATAAACGAAATACACTACTTCTTTGATTATACGTCTAGCTGTACATTGAGTGCCTATACGTATGCTGCTGTATTGCTGAAGAGTCAAGACTGCAGCAAGTTGCAATTACCGCGAATGCGGCAAAGTCGCGCTGGAATGTAAAAATGACACGTTGCTTTATGTGCAGTAATGTGCGATATTATCAGTGATTGTTGTGATAAGCGGACACGCGATGGCACGGTTCTGTTTACAGACGCGAACTATAACAACAATAATGTAGATAGGTACGTATAGATACAGCGATGGCTTCAAGTCTATAGTATGGCATGGGCGCTCAGTTGGCACGTAGCAGCCGTAGACCGTCGCTCGTCAGTCGCGTTTCGCATGCTCGACTGCTACCACGTTCAATCTTCTGCCCCGCGCTACAGCGCTACGCCGTAGACTCACCACGGACTACTTCAACCATCATTGTTAAACATAACTATTAAAATTGTGTTTATAAACTATTTTTTTAAACATATTTGTAATATTTCTACGTGAAGTACGCACTTCGTGAGCAAGTTGACGTTAATTTTTTGGATGTGATAATTGTTTGAGTAAATAATGATATCAAGTTTAGTGGCGTTTCATGTGTGTGTGTAGAGGAATAAAAAAAATCGGTAAGTTTGTCCTTATTATACTTGTTTGTTGGTAATATATTTATTTTACTTGAACCCGTTGCGATATCTCCACCATAGAAAATTGAAATGTGTGCCTGATTGTACTCTACGAGAATACAAATCACATATCTGAATTTTCTATTGTAAGGTTTTTAATTGTGAACGTTGAAATTTTTATTAATTTCGTCCTTTTTATTATATTTCGTTATCATAATTTGCTATATTTCATTTCTTGTAATAAAGTTTTTTGAAATTAGAAAATAACATGTTTCGTCGCAGGAAGTCGTTAAGTCGCTGGATACAGGCCGCTTCCAACAGGTCGATCTGAAATCTTTGGGGGAGGCCTATGTCCTGTAATGGACGTCCTGTGGCAGATGATGATGAATATATTCCGATAATGTTTGTATGTTTTAGTTGACTTTTGGCAAAACTGAATAACGTTGAGTTGAGTCTTGATTACCCATCACATTTTGGTAGTCAGGTTGTGTACTTCAAAACTTGTTTTTTTACATAACACAATGCGAAAACA
Source organism: Clanis bilineata (assembly GCA_036417725.1). NCBI lineage: Eukaryota > Metazoa > Arthropoda > Insecta > Lepidoptera > Sphingidae > Clanis > Clanis bilineata. The sequence goes on from CM071158.1 coordinate 10,540,639, forward strand.
TTAGGTATAGATAACTTTATACTTATCTTAGAATAAGAAAAGGTTTACCATAAGTACTAAAAGTATCTTTCTTCGAGAGTACTTACTCTTACTCCTACTTACTCCATGAATTCAAATATCTTTGTACCTGAAATTTCGAAAGAAACTGAAACATTTCAAGTGCTCGACGTGGGGGAAAAAGTTGTAAACGAATAAAAAGTTAAGCATAAATGCCAGAAAATATAAAACGTTCGCTTTTCTTATGTTTCGCTTATGGACAGGTCTGACCGTCTTATTAATTCAATAAACATTTTCTTAGAAATATTTACTAGAAACAGCAAAATTAAATTTTAACTTTAATTTTGTTACGTAGATCAAAGTAAATATTTGATACGTTTAATTTAGCTATATTTTCCAGAACATTTTGTAATTATATATTATTAAGTTTTATATTAGATTAAAAAGAGTAGGTACTTGTAATATTATCTAGTGTGGCAATATTTTTTTAAAATACAATATTAATGATTTTAAACTCTAGTAACTAAGTTTTAAAAAAAAACTTATTGCATGTGGAATAGATGGTTTTGAATTGAGTGTGATTTTGGGCTTTGTTCAGTCAAATCTGAATTCTCATAATAAATTCCGATTTTTTGATCGCTTGCCGAAACTATGAAATAAAGTATGTTTTACGCGTAGAAATTACAAGATTCGGAGAGCAACAGATGTTAAACGTTGTGATAAAAATCTAAAGTAAGATAGCTCTTATATCGCGTAATATTACTTAGTTTCTATGAATTGTATCCTACACTTCATATGAATCTATTAGCGCATACATATTTTTTTTGAGGTCCAAAAAGCTGTTAGGAAAATGTGTGTTTTGGACTAACATTTTTTAAAACGAGACCATGGCAGTAAAAATAGCTTTGTAAACATCGATGTTTCTCGCTCTGAGTTTGATCACTATTTAAAATTCTGTTGAAACTGTCGTAATTAATTTATCGATCGGCAACTTTCCGAACTTTACAAATGCCTGTTCCCTCGGATGGCATAGTACAGGAAGAAGGTTACGTAAAATAGATATGTAGATTTATAACACACTTTTGGGGCAATTTGAGGGAATTTTATTGCTCTCAGGGTAATTCTGTGAGTTGATGACATTTGTGTTTGTTTATGATCTTTGGCAGTATGTGATGGGTTCAAATTGGATATGATCGCGTTAGAGTTTTATCGGAAACTCATTTTGCGACATCTGCTTACATTACGACTGAGTAGATATATTTTATAGCGCTATTTCTGCAAATAATTTGTATTTATTAGACACTAAAAGTGGAATGTTACGCAGAAGACTAATTTCTTACCTGAACGACAATAGTGGAGAAGAGTAAAATAAATTAAATAAAAATTCACAATCGTAGTCAGAGGCTGTTGACAGTGCTTCCATTTACAAACGTTAATAAAAAGTTACTTCACAAAAAAGCAAATAAGTGTCCATAGTCGCTTGTCATTTGCTCGTTTCACACAGACAGTCTCAGACTGTACCGGATATTTAGCAATCAACATATATGTGCTGTGCTAGCTATATACTATTACGAGACAATAAGTATTGGAATAGACGCGACCTTTGTTTCTCAGATTGCTAACATTTTCTAATTTAAACGGAAAAAGAACAATCAAATATTGTTTAGGTAGTATGTTTATCGTTTTAAAATAATATTTTGTTTATCGATGCATAATATGTTGTCTGAAGGCTGATTTTCAATAGTCGTATGCCATGTCATGGGGTTACCATCTGAAAACCAGCGCTTCAACGTCTATCACGTTGCAGGATTTCAAGCTGAGAAAGGACCTTTTGCGGCCACACACAACTGAGCTTTAGGCACAATTTGCTTAGTTAACCTGTTGATAACTAGTTTCCTTTGTTTTTGTATTAGACTAATCTAGGTATAATTATGTAAATTGCCGTTGTTTGTATTATGTTTTAGTATGAGATGCCGCAATAAACTTTTCTTTCTTTCTTTCTTTGTTGATGCCTGTGTAAGTGATATCCATCGACGAATCAATGTGAGAGTTGGAGCTGTAAGAGTGTGTTATGCTACTGTTGAAAGATTTCTGGGACTAGATCCCTCAGAGGGGGTTGACGTCAGGCAGGCTGGTCGTAAAATCTAAGCAAATCCTTTCTGTAACTTGCTTGAAAATGTGTTGCGCGACCCCGCATATTATGGTATAAGGGCAGGAATAAAGAAAAATAGTACAATATAACGTACTACATTGTATAAAGATAGTAGCGATAACTCAGAGAGTGGTATGGACTACCGAGACGAATGTCAGAAGTTCGAGACCAAACAGTAGCCCGAGCACGAAAAACGAATGTAAATGTAAATGTATTCGAGTTCGCTGCGCACTAATGACGTTTGGTTAATATTTCATACAAATTTCATAGACGCGCATCGAGTTCGAATACATTTACGGTTGTCAGAAATTTTCCTGCTCAGGCCGCTGAGCATGCACCTCTGACTCAGAAAAATATCATAAGTTAAGAATAAAAATGATGATCAAAACATGGACGTAAAAAAAGATGGACGGAGCGCTAGGAACATTAAAACTGAAGCAGGGTTTCGGTTTATTCGCTCAGTTGTCGCCATTACGTGTCGATAGATCGAATGGGCCGAAAGCCCTGCTTCACTTCCAATGTTTCAAGCGCTCCGTCCATCTTTTTTTTACGTCCGTGGATCAAAACAATTTTTCATTTATTTATTTTTATTTATTTATTTATTTCAAATCGACCTTGGGTTGATGATAGCGATAGTGTTAGAGTTGATAAAAATAATTTTGTGTATTTTTTTGTCTACCCTGTTTGGAACGTCTATGCACGTCACTGCTCTGACTTTCCATTAGGAATCGTGTCCTTTGGAATCTTCGTCTTTATGTTGTACAAATTTACTATTATAGTGAATGAGTGAACGGAAAAGTGTAAGGAATGCTATTATAACTATGGCGTCTTACGGAGTTATTTAGTACTATAAGCAAACTTTAAACATTTTTATGATCATAATATAACACGGCTGTTATAATAACAATGAACATTAAAGAGATTCTTATCTTTCCATTATCGTTGTGCAAATATGATTTTTTTAAAGCAACGAAACGTTATTTATCGTTGTTGCGAAATTACTGTTGTGTACGGTGTCTGAAATCTACTACGTTTTTAATAATATGTACCTAGCAATATCAACGCTATAATATCACTGTCCCACTGCTGGGCATGGGCTTCTCTATTAACGAGGGGTTAGGCCTTAGTCTACCACGTTTGCCTAATGCGGGTTGGTAGACTTCACACACCTTAGAAATTCTTGTGGAGAAATTCTCGGGTATACAGGTTTCCTTAAGATGTTTTCCTTCACCGTTATGCCAAGCGATAATTCACAATGAAACACACTTAACATAGAAAAGTCAGAGGTGTATGCTCTTGTCTTGGTTAGTCTCGAACCACCGACATTTGTCTCGGCAGTCCATACCACACTCAACTAAGCTATCGCTGCTATATTTATTATTGCTATTTATACATGCATAATATTATTATTTATCAGTATTCTTTAGTATGGTAATTTAGTACTTATTTACTTCTGTCACGTTGGTGTAGTTATATTGCGTGCCGGTACAACTTTTCTAGACGTTTCGGGTTCAATCCCCGGTTAAAAAGGGATTAGCGTTTTACTTTACGATTTAAATCTTTCATTATATTTATTTAGTACCTATCTGCAGTCTGTCATAAACAGCATTTTAATCTTAAAATATATATAATGTTTTCTAAAGTGAATTTTCCATATTTTTAGATATATACATTATGATTAATTGAAGCAATACGTTTTTCATCCTTGGGTAACTCGATTTTTGTCTTCGATTGAAACTGTCACAAAATAATTGAAACTAATCTAATTCCATAGCGAATGTAGGTACTAGAATCCTATGTTAATAAAGTGGTAGACCCTCGTCATACCGACAGACACCAACCGTGCAGATTAATATATGTAATTCTAAAAGAGCTGAACTAAGTGCAGAATCATTCTCTAGGCCTTGCGAGTGTATCATTCGGTATACTAATCCAAAAAAATATGCAGAAACCAAGAAGTGGTATATATACTAACAATAATAGTGGTAGCAGCAATACACAAATCATGTATAATTTTTTATTGTGGCGAGTGATCTCGATGTATACTCCATATACGTACGTTATACCGTATTATGTATAATTTATGCCTACGTATTACCCGTTGGAGGCGGCACATATAATATATGTTACATAAGTGTCTCGGCCTATGGAAGCCGAGCCGCCCGTCACTATTTAATATAATCAAATTGCTCTAGAAGTAGGTACTATTTTTTTTAAATATTCAAGGCTATTTATTAGTTTAACCTAGACATGTAAAAAGTGATTTCGTAATTTATTTACCTAAAAATAAAATGAAAAATATTGTGTATAATTGAATTCGCCGCGAAAATGATCTTTTCCAAACTAAAAAGTCGATGCATTTATATAGAGGTATTTCGTCGATCAGTTTTTGATCATCGATTTTTTCGATCGATTGATTATTTTTAATTGGTTTCTTGAAGGTTAAAATTAAAATGGTTTTATTTTTACTATATAACTCCGAAACTCTGCAACACTCTGAAACGACCAAAATAAATCACCAAGATTAACAAAATATGTATCTTGACAGATACATATTTTGTTAATCTTGGTCATCCATCCATCAATTGAAATGATCAAGCGTGGTGAAACGCTTTTGATTAACGGCTACAACGTCACTGCGCTTTTGTATTCAAAATCTCGAAGTGATTTGACGGCAGTATTAAAACCAAAACTTTGTCAATTGAATATTTATTTTTATTTAATCAGTAATCAAGAACAAAACATTTGTAATCAATTGAGTAATCGTAATAAATCGTGTAATCATTTGAGTAATCGTCGTTATCTAGCTACTGAGACGTCGCGTCTAGTCGTCAACGATAAGTGAATCTGAAGAGCTTTTCGCTTCAGTTCAGTTCAGTTGCTCTATTTGTTCAGTCATTTGATTGTCGCACCATATTTAACATCTCGCCCCATTACAAGTAGTCGCGTCTGCAAGACAACGAATTTTCAGTGGATACTGGCGTTTATAATTTTGTGCGCAGTTTTACTATATTCTAGATATAATAAATTATTAACTTAAAGGTTACTAACTTTATTATATCTTCATAAATCATCATCATCATCAGCCATATGACATCCACTGCTGAACATAGGCCTACCCCAAAGATCTTCATAAATACAATAATTATTAATCAATAATTATTATACGGCATAACATAAAATATCAAAATCACATTTTTGACTCATTCAGGTGACCACAAAACCAAAAAAGAAAGAGATAAGACATCAATCAGTAAAATACTTGTGCTAAATCTTCTCGTACATTTATTATTAATTAATTTTATCAATCGTTGTTAATACATCTGTATTATGATACATCTTCCTTTATTTTGTAAAAACATACAAGATTGAAAGATAAGGGTTCCTCCATTCCCGCATCGAGACAAATGTTTGTGTGGCCCACAGATATTTGTTTCGGGTCTGGGTGTTGTGATACCGAAAGTCTCTCGTAGTCCCTGAAAACAGAACACTCGTATGTTAGGCTGAGATTTATAGAGTGAACTTCGACAAGTCTGAGTCAAAGAAACGAACTCAGTGAGGATTTGGAATTTTTAAATCGAACTTCAACTTAGTCCGAGACATTTTTTACATGAAAAACACTGACAGACAAAGCAAAGATTTTCTTGTAAAAATGACTCGGACTAAGTCAAAGATCGATTTAAAAAATCCAAATTCTCACTGAATTCGTTTCTTTGACTTAGACTTAGTCGAAGTTCGCTCTATAGATCTGAGCCATTGTGTGGGGTCCGGTCTATGTGGTTAAATTTTCGATGGCGATAATTGATAATATGTAAAGATGAAACTATCACTAGGAGCAATATACATGTGTATATATGTGTAGGTATATAAAACTTAATTGAATATCTATTTTAGCCTCCGCCTTTGTTAATAAAGTAAAAATTGTGTACCTATTACTGTAATTGTGTACACCAATAAAAATAAAGAAATAAAAGAGCTTCTGCCACATATCGCTTTCACATCGAGTGTCTGCTTCAACAGAAATTTGATCCGTGCTTAAGTCTTATTGTACGAGCGCGGTAGCAGCAATGTCCTCATTTTCCGGTTTTGGCATCATTTTTATATGATCTGATGGTCTATCCCATGGGAACTATACATTTTCCGAGATAAAATTAGGCTATGTTACTCTCTGCTTATGTAGTTTTCCATAGATGAGTATTTGAGCCTATTTATTACAAATAATAAATATTTTCTCTTTGTACTATGAGTTTAGGTAAAACTAATAGTAAAATAGCTGCTAGATATTTTACTGTAAATAATAATAGTCTAAAATGTGATAAAAAGAGTATTGTTATACTAAAGTCGGACGACAAGGTGTCTGGATGAAAATCAGCGCCAAGCACTTAGTGCTTGACATATGCATGTCATGCCAAAAGTGGCACGGTTGTGGTGGGACATATATCATCATCCACAGTATGGGTGACCTGAGATATATAATAATTAGGTACACACCCCAATATCTATACTTGTAAATTTTTAGGTGTGCCACCATACGTGTCAATAAATGATTCTTTCTTTCTTTCTTATTTCTAAGTGTAATTGAATTATTTGGTATTGTGTACGTAAACAATATATTGTAGGCGACGTACTTGTCTATTATTTGTTGGCCTTTGATATAAACAACCATACTATATTGTCATATTTTATTTACTTATATACCTTTTATTCCGATTTATTCAAAACATGTTAAATTTTAGCAAAACTTTTGATAATTTCACTAATATTATAAGCGCTATGTGGGTTGCTCTATCGGGGCTCAGATGTAAAACTTTCGTATCAGGTAGGTACTTACGAAATTGTGATTGACACGGGTATAGCCACAAGTTACACGGAGGCCATTAACAACCCTTTATATTAAATAATAGTTACACGTTACATTTACTTAGTAATGAAATCTCGTTAACAGGGTCTCTATGTTATTATATTTCAAAATGTTTAATTAATTTTTATCGAAGTTTAATCATGGACATTAGATATTTATCTATTGAATAAGGACCATTCGCACTCGCAGGTACACGAAGTTTGCGGGTTTTTGCGAATTGGGTATTGTATCGCTCGAGAACTGACAGCAGAGTGCGCGGGCGACGAGGTAACTGCCGTTATGGCCGAGAGCATGCTGATGCTGCAGTGTAGTTACCGCAGACACTGTCTCGTGTGTTTGCGTCGTGAAATGAGTTCACCCATCTGGATGAATTCTTGGCAAAGGATATGATGGATCTATGTTGAAGAAACAACTGGAGTGACGGATAAAAAATGTACTATATTTTCATGTAAGTATGTGCTGGTACTACATCTCTACGTTTGGAGTCTGTAGATTTGAATCGCCCTTAATGCGTGATAAAGGTTTGACAAATCCTTTCTGTTAGCTGACTCGTTAAATTATGCACGGGCAAAGTTTTTATCTGTACTTTTGCTTTTTAACTTAAACATAACGCTTTCGCGTGGAGTTTATCTTAAATTATTGATTTTATTGACTTTGACGGCTTTTAAGTAATGCCAATAACCAAATCGTTTTTTTTTTTTTTTTTTTTTTTATTGCCAAAGTGGGCAGATGAGCTGGCGGTCCGCCTGATGGTAAGCGGGACCGTCGCCCATACACTTAAGCAATGCCAGGGGCACAGCCAAGCCGCTGCCTACCGTGAAGTGAGTACTCTTTTTAAACCTCGCTTAAAGAGGGATAAGTCATAGCGCTCGGGGAACACCGAAGCAGGGAGTTCATTCCAGAGCTTGCACGTACGTGGTAGAAAAGACCTCTGGAAACGCACCGTACTGCTACGGATTGTTTCCAGGTGATAAGGATGAACTCTACTACGGTGTCTGGTGGTACGATGGTAAAATGGTGCCGAAGGCACCATGTTAAACAGTTCCTCGGAACACTCCCCGTGATAGAGGCGGTAGAACACACAGAGAGACCCAAAGTCTCTCCGCAGCCCCAACGCCTCCACTTTGTCCGTGAGATTGGGATCGCCGACGATTCGAAGTGCGCGCCTTTGTAAGGAGTCAAGAGGGTCGAGCAGGTATTTTGGGGCCCCTGCTCAGAGATGAGAACAGTACTCCACGTGAGGAAGGACTTGCGCTTTATAAAGCGTCAATCTATGTAATCCCCGCGTGAAGTATCGCCTAGCTCTGTTCAGGATCCCCAATTTCCTACTAGCCAGTTTGGCTTTGCCCTCCAAATGACTCCTAAATTGCACTTTGTTCGAAATATCTACGCCGAGGATCCCAATACTCTCGGTGACAGTTTTATGTGTGTATTTATTTTAATACGTGGCAAAGGAATTTTGAACCCAAGCCATAATGGAGATGCACTGTTTCTCACGACCCACTATCTCTTTACTGTCTAATATTATGTAGAATTATAAGTTATTTTTCATTTTATTGGTTTTATTATATGTCGAAATAAGAGTAGGTGGTGTATATTAAGAGAGTGAGAAGGATCTTGGTTAAGTTCTCGAACACGATGGAATTTGGAAAGGAAAACCGATTTGAACGTCCAAAAAGCCTGAAACTTCAAGTTACCAATTAAGTTCGGTTTTGACAATGATCCTGCCTTGGTAGAGTCAGATACAGTAGTAGTGTGGCTTTTGAGGTTTTGCTATATCACCCAAAAACTTTGCTGTCAAGTCGCTTCTCAATTAGACACCGAATGTAAGTTCACAAATAACTTTTATTCATTTTATCACATGCAATAAATTGTAAACCTTCTCACGTGGTTACAAAGTTGAGTTTCGCTCGATACATTTTATTTTTACTCCATCAAATGCTTGAGGCTTGTCCTTAAGTAAATGACAATAGGCTCCTGAATTTCACAGAATGTAGTAATTACTTTACTCAAGTCAGAGTACGTGTGGCTGCAATTTCGAAAAACTAAGTAACACTCATGAGTCGTGTGCAATGACGTTCAAACAGCGGTAGTTAATTTCTATGCTAATTTCTAAGCTCGTGTGCTATTAGAAAAGACATTTAACAGTACATAGACGGGACAACAGCCCGAAACTTTTAATCCAAAAGTTGTGACTTCGGGGTCATAAGTCACTCAGCGACCAGGGTATTTCAAACATACGCGCGCAAGGTCATGCCAGCGTCATAATGTATAGACAATATAAAGGTTTTACGGGATTCTTGAACATTCGCAGAACATTCACATTCTGGGGTGTAAATTTTAATAAGCACCCTCGTAGTATAATGAGTAGTAGACGGCGTTACTGACATTTGAGATCATTTTTTGTTTGGAAACTTCCTGACTACTACTCTATAGTTAATAATATTAAATCTCATTGGCTATTTGTGTGTTATGGTCAGCGGCCCCTAGGCCAACCATGTGGTTTTTGATATTTCTTGCTAGCTACTCCCTAAATTAATTTGTATGAATGAATTTCCCACCTGACTGCGAGAAGCGTTCGAGTGTCGAGTTGCGAGTTGTTCGTTTAAAACTTGGCTGCCCTTTTACGTAAAATTGGACAGGAAATGAATAAGGGCAGGTGGAAGAAGATTGTTCTTCGTAAAATGTAGCTTTCATAATAATATATATGGCGAAGAAACACATTAGGACGAAGTGTAATACCCGAACGTAACACGGCTCCAATAAATATAAGTTTTAAATTCCGACACACCTGGTCACATTTTGCAAATGCTTAGATATAGATATTAGAAGCTCGACCATGAATTTTTTTGACATTTCACGCTAGCGACTTTTTTTTCTTTCTACCTGCCCTTATCCCACCTTAATGTGGGGTCGGCGCAACATACTTTTTCAAGCATGTTGCAAAGAGGATTTGGTTTAGTTTTTACGACCGGCCGCCTGCCTGACGTCAACCTCCTATGAGGGATCCAGTCCCGGGCGAATTAAATTAGAAAATTTACTTTTCCCGACCTGGGAATCGCACCCAGGACCTCCCGGTCCACAGCACATACATGCTGCCACTAGACCAAGGAGGCGATTAGATATATATATAGATATTAGAAGCTCGACCATGAGTTTTTTTGAAATTTCACGTTAGCGACTACGTAAAATAATTTCTATGCAAAACGTCAGTTCCCCGCGTAACCGCTATAGGCGTTCGGGTGTTTGCCATACAAATATTTTACGGAGTCGCTATCAAATAAAGTCAAAAAAACTTATGGTTGGTCTACCGATATGCAATGTAAACTATTTGAAATGCAAATAATTTTAACGTTATATTTATATTTAGTAGAGACTCTCTTTATTTCGATAGCTTTTTACTTGAACGTTATAATAGAAAATTACAAAATCAAATAGGTTCTGCTGCAGACACATCCATTATTTATCTAAGGTTCTACAATTTATTTAAATACGGTGAATCGATTTAATACGGCGATTGAGAACGATAGTAATTTTATATTGATAATATTGGTGCATTTTGCTTCCATTACGTGCACGAACTTCTAGTATTAGTGCTAAGTGGTTAAGACCACACCTATGCACTGTATAATACCTACACTGTCGTAAATCCTCGTTTGTGGTCACTATTGCACGTGTATTGTTCGGAAAGCACACACATACGTCTCGTTTAATATATGCAAGTAACTATGTACTCGTATTTGGGGCAGAAAGTACTAGTACTTTGGCTAACCAATACTAGAGGTATAGTCTCTATGCGTAATTTTTATTTAAGAGAACCTTTAAATCGTAATATGGTACTCACATAAGCTCAAGCCTGTATCCCAGAAGGGATAGGCAGAGGTGTTCTAGCGAACTAGAACACCCACATTTCTCCGAGCTTAGTTCCGTCCCAGGCGTGATAGGGTGCGAGCCTATCGCCATATCGGGCACAAATTCCAGATTCTGAGCTGATATGGAAAAATCCAATATCACTTTGCCCGACCCGGAATCGAACCCGAGACCTCAGGACGGTAGTCATACAAATATTAGTTACAGTAGTTTACAAAGTTATGAGGTTACGTATGAGCCGCTTCATAATGTACATACGCCTTTATCTTGCGGCTCATATAGATAAACAGACCCAGTGAACCAAAAACGTTTAACAACACAAGTATTTAAATAAGATCTTTTAGTCACTATTGGCTTAGTGACGACATAAAATATCTGTTTACAGACACTCACTACTCTTATTTTCGAGGGGACAGGCAGAGGCGTAACTAATGCAACCACTTTTCACTGAGCTAATTTACGTCCTACTATGTGATCATATTTATGTGACGTGTGTCAATATGATAAACAATCAACCGAACACCTGCTGGTTTAGACAAGTGGCTTATGCGCTAATCGAATAGAATAATAAATGTATGGGAATTACATAAGGGCCCTTTAATGGTTACGCGGGGATTGAATGTTTGTCATACAAATTATTTTATGTACCTACGCCCGGTTCCAATAAACAATCTCAGTTCGAATGTGCAGATAGATTATAAAAAAATTGCCAATAAGAACACGGTTTGCACATGGCTCCGTCAAATGACTTGATTTGATTGGTTCATAATCGCGATATATCTGCACTCTAAATTGAGATCGTTTATTGAAACCGGCCGCTATTCGCTAGCGAGGAAAGTCAAAAAACCACATGGCTGAGCTACTGTTCGTGTACGACTTACACAATATTATAACTAAGTCATTGAGTAAATAACATTCCGTTTATTTTAAGCTGTAGACAAATGGAAATTTTAATTTGTTAGCCATTATCGGCCTTACTTATAAAAACATTTTAGCATATCTTTTCGCTAAGGATAGCCTGTCTCTTTTTTCCTTGCGTTACATTGTTTAAAAATGAAAGGGACAACCTTTGGTTGAAGATAAGCAGCGCTTAAATATTTTTATAAGTAAGGGTCATTGTAAGATGTAGGACCTTACTTATAAAAACTGTTTAACTGAGCAAATGGTAAAGAATAGCCTGTCCCTTTTATTTTCAAACAATGTGACACAAGGAAAAAAGTGACAGGCTATTCTTATCCATTTGATCAGCTAAACTGTTTTTATAAGTAAGACCCGTAATCGCTAAACCTTGAATCACAAAATATGTACAATGTCTATTCACTTTACTATAACCATCTAGTATTTTGTGTAATTGTCATAATCTACAAAGGAATAGTTACTTTGAATAGTGGCCAGAGATTTGTTTACATTTCTGGTCTCATGGCTGCTTCCATTTAAACGCGAGAATAAAGCCTATAATAATTACATTCAATTTGAAATAAGTACTTTATTTTACCGATTACCTTGAAAGTTCTAACAACGAAGGTAATTAAATATCCTTAAAATTAATGATAATCTACGTAACAAACTTTGTTTCTAAGAATGGCAATAAAATATAAAGGAATTTCTTTGAAGCTGTGTAAATATTGAAGATCACCACACGATCGCTCAACGAACGAAGTAGATTACTTTTTCTTTGCGACATTTTCCGGTCAACTACCTTCATACATTGGTTCAACTTTGCTTTTTGTATTTCGCTAAAGCGATTCATAAAAAGTTTTATGATAGAACAATTTAAGAATTGTTTGGGTTCGCCTGGGCTTAAGTTTAATTAAACAATGTTTAAAGAACTCTTAGTCAACACTGGACTAGCGGTGTGCTCGTTATTGGTTAATAGCGTTTACATTAGCCGATGTTAAATACAATATTAATGATCATGGTCCATCATATATCATAAGTCGGAAGGCCTATTACATACGATCGATTTTAATCGGCCCGATGGAGGTTGATTACAGAGGACAATGTTGTGGAAGACGTAGAAAATCGGTATTATTATGAGCGATTCGGGCTTTAAATTTAGCTTACAAATATATACATGTCTAAAACGAACGGGACAAAATATTGTATAACCTTGTGATTACAAGAGAGCATATCACATCTTGGGATGGAAATAAACTCAGCGAGATGTAGGTTTTCTAATTCTCTATCTCATCTCTGCCTATTCCTTTGGGGAAACAGGCATGAGCATATTTATTTAATTATTTTATTTACTAGGAAAGGTGAACCAAAATCATAACAGTAGGAACATTACCGAATTCTACAAAAGATATTAAAACGTTTAAGTGCATAGATTAGATTACATTGACCAAAAATAACATGTGTGGTTATGAAGCCGCATCCGTGGTGCTGAGTAATGATGGTATTGCTATATCGATATTTTATTATAGGATAGATAATATGTCGATAATAAGGTAGTTAAGTACTCCGCCTTTACTATATTAAAATAAGAATTTTATTTTATCATACAATAATTATAAGCACGTATATACATTAGTTAGATATAAAAATGTAGTCTGTCCTTAGTAATTACATAAAATATCAGCGAGGATTTTGTTTGAACCATAATTACAGATTACAGGCCGTATTCTGTAATTATGTTTGCTTAGAATCCTATTGGTAAGGTAATAATAAATACCTATTAAATATATAGAATATAAGCAAGTGTAAGCAATTTTGTTGATATGAATTATGTTAATTGACAGTGGATGAATATTCACTGTAAATTAACCTATATATAATACAGTATTCTGCTTTCTCTGCTTGCCTTTTAATCTAAAACTGAACTAAAATTAAAATTAGTTAATAAATAATAAATAAATACACCCAACAGTCACACACCTAGTCCTGACCCCACACTAGGTATAACCTGTATCGTGGGTATCAGAGACTATGAGAGACTTTCGGTCTCACAACACCCAGACTTGAAACAAATATCTGTGGGCCACACAAACATTTGTCTCAATGCGGGAATCGAACCCGCGGCCTCTCGCTTCACAGCTGGCTACTCGCCCGCTGCGCCACGGAGGCTGAAATGCATAATGCAGTTTTAGTAAAAAAAAATGCATACAAAATAGAAATAGTTGATTTCCAATGTTGAAGGACCATTAGGGAACCATCAAGTGCATCGACCGCAGCAAAGACATTGAAGGCTATAGAGTGGCTCTGCCACTTACGCCACTATGAAATCTTATTATTCTACAATAAATTATATTTTACAATGAACAACAAAATTGTGACGAGATTTGTTAGAACCTATATTAAATTGATGTAAAAAATATGCTTAAAGTAGTTAGAAAGTTTCACTAAATATTTATTGGATAATTTAAAGCAATATTAGTGGAGTTATAATCGTATCATGACAATGTTCCAGGACTAATCGCCGACTATGAAAATTCATTCGTAACACCTAATTCTTATTACATTTTAATTAGCAATTTTCCACTAACCTCTTTCATTTTACAATTAACAGTTTATTAGTTTATTTAACGCAACCTTCTGTATGAAAAGTAAGTTAACCTAGATTTTTCTATTCGTACTGTACCGTGAAACTTTTAATAGAGTTTTGAGGCAGGTGTTAAGAAATAATAAATAAATACTCCCAACATTCACGCACATAGTCCTGGCTCCACACTAGGTGTAACCTGCATCGTGGGTATCAGAAACTACGAGAGACTTTCGGTCTCATAACACCCAGACCCGAAACAAATATCTATGGGTCACACAGACATTTGTCTCGGTGTGGGAATCGAACCCCTCCATCTCACGTTTCACAGCCGGCTACTCGCCCGCTGCGCCACGGAGGCTGTCATAATACTAGATAATTACAGAAAGGTATTTATGTAATTGGTATTTGATATGTAAAGGTAATACAACAATGGGTAAAGTATTAGAATACTTCATATGATGATTAGGGGCTGACACCTAATCAAATCAAAACCCCTAAGCAAATCTGGTGGAAAATTTATCAAGCTTAATTTAAAGACCATTTAGTGAGTACTGTGTATTCATCCTATAGGCCAGATGAGTGTCCCGCGAGTAACAATAAAATTTTACAACTATAATGTAAATAAATGTTTAGGGAAACCCGGCTGTTACTATTACATAAAGATATCTAAAAGGTATTACGAAATATGACATACGGATAATTTCGATTGATCATATTATATTTGAACACGTGAATAATTGATTTATGGGTCGGGTCTTTCCGACTTACGTTAAGAGAGAGTATATTGAATTTCTGTTATTAGTGATAGAAGTATGATTGTTAGCTAAATTATATTACGATAGAAATTATGAAAGAATATTACTTTGAATTGGTATACCTACCATTGTTAATTTTTTATGGTCAATTAATCTAAGTTCAGTTGATAATTTGTAACCAAGACAAAACTCTCATTGTGACTTATTTAAAAACAATTATAACAAAATTTTATATCATAAAAGATGTAGTCTGAACGATTTAAGTTAAAAATAAATGATTAAAAAAAGAAAAATAATAATAATAAATATAAATAAATAAATACACACCTAGTCCTGACCCCACACTAGGTATTACCTGTATCGTGGGTGTCAGAGACTATGAGAGACTTTCGGTCTCACAACACCCAGATTTGAAACAAATATCTGTGGGTCATACAAACATTCGTCTCAATGCGGGAATCGAACCCGCGGCCTCTCGCTTTACAGCAGGCTATTCGCCCGCTGCGCCACGTAGTAATAATATAAAAATCACTTGATCATTTCAATACCTACTTTAAAATGTACTGTTTTTATCTTTTACACCCACATTTGAGTTCAATACGATGATGATAAATGTACATGGCCTTTCTTGTAAGCTTTGTCAATATAGAGATAATTACTACTACTACTACTAGTACTATTACTATCTGGTCGGTTTACACCAATCTGCTTACTAACAGTACTTTACCTAAACAGTTGACACTTAGGCTGAGCTGAGATCTATAGAGCAAACTTCGACAAGTCTGAGTCAAAGAAACGAACTCAGATAGGATTTGGAATTCTTAAATCGAACGGCTGACAGACATACTAAGAGACGATTTTCTTAAAAAAGTTACTCGGAATAAGTCAAAATTCGACTTAAAAATTCAAAATCCTCACTGAGTTCGTTTCTTTGACTTAGACTTAGTCGAAGTACGCTCTATAGATCTCAGCCTTAGACTTGAGCAATGTAAATCGGGCCTCATGCTTTCGCCTGGTCACTAGAGGTAAATTATCGGTCTCAGCGACCTTTAGTGAGACTATTATGATCGGGAAGCAAGATTCTTCAGATATATTAAATATGTTATTACCAAAAAGTAATGCAAATATATGTAGGACACAGGAATATAAAATTAGATTAACTTCACTCGAATTGAAAACTATAATGGTTTACGACTCTAGTGAGCTTATGAAATAGCTGCAGCGTATTACTCAATTACCTGTGCTGTGTATTTCATTTGAAAGGATTTACGATACCCATTTATTAAGGGCAAAGATTCTGAAATGATTTTATTAATTAAAACCTGACGTGAAAGGGATTTGGGACTTCTGAACGTGGTTTGTACGAATATTTTACATACAAGAGTCACACTTGTTGAATTAATCTTTCGCTCACTAATTTGTATATTTTTAACTGACTTAAATATGGAGAAGTTTTGATTAGTCTGTAGACTTTTTGTGTATATCCATGGTTGCTGCTACAACATAATCGATTTCGAAAATTACTACGGCTTTTATTACGGCTTATTTCGAAGATAAAGCATATAATTTTGGTTATTAGATGGATGAGATAACGCGTACAAGAAAAAAATTAAAAAACGTCTACCAATATACCTAACCTTTCACTGTACCTTAATCTTTGTGTGTTTATTAATATTGAAATAGTTAAAAAACATTCCGTTAAATATGCCTTTTCGATGTCAGTAATAATTATGTCTGTGTCATTTCACAAACACAATAAAACTTAAATCTTATGTTCTAGAGTCGGTGGTGTTACATAACAAACTCTACCTACGAAGATCCGGCAATAGTTATTAATATAGCCCCTTACTTATAAAAATATTTAAGCGCTGCTTATCTTTAACCATAGGTTGTCCCTTTCATTTTTAAACAATCCAACGCAACGAAAAAAGTGGCAGGTTATTCTAAATGAATATAATGCGAAAATATAAGCGAAAATGTTTTATAAGTAAGGCCATAATAAACATTTCAACACGTTTATAAGAAACTTATTTCATTAAACCCATCTGTAGAGCAAATAAATAAAGTTTTATCCGAAGCGCCAATAGTTACAGAGTAAGATAATTTATCAATAAATTTGTTTTGTTACTATATATAAATTGTCTTAAATGTTATCAACAAAAAATAAGCATTGTTTCATCAATATTGAACACAAATTATTCTTACTTTATATATTGATCAATCCATTTGTGTTATAACCGCATTAAATCACTGAAATAAAACTAATTTTACGGATTATATCACGATTTGGTTTTAATTTTGCCCGACGTTTCGAAAGCTTTGCAGCCTTCGTGGTCACGGGTCGGACTGAACGAAACGTCGAAACGTCGGACATCAAAATTAAAACCAAACCGTGATAGAATCCGTAAAAATTGTTTTATTTCAATTAATAACATTGGCGTAAACCTATGAAATCATTACGCATTAAATAATGTTTCTATTCACCCCGTTTTACCGTTACTTAATTTCAGACATGACAACAAGGCAAAACGTATTGTGCAAAATTGAAGGTTACAACAATTTGACTTAGTTTTCTGCTTTGTGGACATGTTTGCTGTGTAACTATACCGTCTCGTTGATACCAAAATTCTACAAAGTGTTAGTCACGCTTTAGACCTTATTTAACAAGACGTTTACATTACAAAGTGATTTGTATACTACACTTAAAAGCCTCTGGAATAGAGTTTATTTTGCAATTTTGTTTTGTAAGACCAACGTCACAATACATGATTTATAAATTTTAAAGTAAACAGTTGTGTCTCAGTAATTTAGTATTTGTATTAAATAAATAGTGTAATGAAAACGACCTTTTCATCTATCAATAAAACATGAGATATAATAAAATAAAATTATTTTGGACAACTAATATTCAACAAAGTATGTATCTAAGATGTTTTATTTTTATAAGCCTTGTGAATATATACATACAAGGAGCTAATATACTTTTGACATATTTTTTTGAGTGGTAAAGCCACGCTGCAGACAATAACGTCTACAGCACGAATAGGCCGGCTTGATTGGTATAATGCCATCGTCTTACAGAAAACTAACGTAAGCGGCATTCGGCATTTCTGGGTTTGATATATACGTATACTCGTGCCAAATTACAGCACTCTAGTATTTATGGTCTCTGAGATAAACAGTGGTCAGACAGACAGACAAACGGACATGGCGAAACTATAAGGCTTCCTTTTTTGCCATTTGGCTTCGGAACCCTAAAAGGGAGCCTTCTGTAATTCATAAAGCATTTCAATGATGCTTTAGTTTCACGTGGAACAGTAGCTGTATTTTTCGCAGCAGCCAACATTTTACTTTTCCATTCGATAGTACTTTTCCAGCCGAAACGTGATGGTCTCCTAATCATATAGGGCTTTACTTAAAACAGCATTTTTAGCTGAGCAAATGGTTACGAATATCCCGTCACTTCCATGCGTTACATTGTTTAAAAAGGAAAGGGACAACCTATGGTATAAAGATAAGCAGCGCTTAAATATTTTTATAAGTAAGGGGCATAATGTAGGAACAGAGTTGACCACGACAAAGCTTGGAACCACTAGTCGCGTATCTGCCGAGCTTTTATGTATATATGCCTGAACTTATGTTAATTTAAAGAAAATAATGTTAGTTTATCTAGGTCAAATAGCATTGTGGACTATTCTATGTTTTAATGTAACTATATTTTGCGGTTACTCTCAGTTTGCTTCTATAAAAGCATTGTTATGTCATCAGAAAATTTGTATATACAATTTTAAATAAGTTCTCCACAGAGGCATTCTTACAAATGTACAAAATATGCTAAGTGGAAATCAGTTTTGAGTCACGTGATAGGTTATTTTCGATCGACTTCCACAAAAGGAGGAGGTCCTCAATTCGTCTGTATTTTTTTTTGCATGTTACTCGATATCTTCGCCAAATATGGACTGATTTTCAAAATTCTTTTTGTTTTCGAGCTTATTTCAAGGGTGGTCCCATATAAATTTGTTCACGATCGGTAAATTGGAAGTCGGTCAGATAAGTTGTTAAACTTGTGATTTCCACATCCATATTTGGCGGAGATATCGTGTAACATACATAAAAAATACAGGAGAATTGAGGACCTTCTCCTTTTTGGAAATCGGTCGAAAATTATTATTGTTAAGATCCTTATGTCACTTGCTCGTGTAATATGTATACCAGCCCTTCGTCCCGTCCGTAAGACAGGAGAAATTTAATTAAATATGAATTACAACGTATTAGAAAACTTATTCGTCGTTGGGATGTTAAAGGAGTAAGTATACTTTGGTATTTTCGCCGACTTCCACAAAAGAAGGAGGTCCCCAATTCGTCTGTATTTTTTTTATGTATGTTACTCAATATCTTCGCCAAATGTGGACCGATTTTCAAAATTCTTTTTGTGTTCGATAGAGCTTCAAGGGTGGTCCCATATAAATTTGGTCATGATTGGTAAATTGGAAGTCGATCAGTTATGTTTTTAAACTTGTGATTATCATATCTGTAGATATATTTATTGTATTTACGTAAAGAAATTGACTTGAAATGGGTCACTAGACCAGCTATACCCCCGTCTATTCTTAAAACTATCTCTTCCTCGCTAGGTAGTGGTTTGGCTGTGCCGTCTATTCGTTCGCCGTCGTATGCTATAAATACTTCTCTATAAGTTTATTATTGTAGTTATAATGAATAGAAATGAGACACCCGTATAAATAATTTGTGTTTTTAAACTGGTTGGCGTAATAAATTCATTAATAGCAACAACAAGTAGAAACCTTATGACTTTACTATTCATAGAAAAATAAACAACAGTCAACGAAGAGACACAAAAGAGAAGTTGAGAAAGAATTCGGTTTCTTTCTAAAATATTCCATTCTTTCTCTTACTATTTAAAATAAATTACCTCGTAAAGTATCGCTGGTCATAACTATCAGTTGTTTAAATTCTTATACGAGCGACAGCAAGTGTGGATTGACAATATGTATATTATAATATACCTATTCCAGCTATTCATATTACATCTGGTAAAGATAGATCATTCTCCAGATTCAATTGTATATTTTATTATATTCAAAGATGACAACTTTTCCGCGCCCTATACACGCGTCGGCCCTCGGATTCAATGCGTTGCATTGTGTAGAAAACGAGGTTTCTCATTTGTCACAATAGGCTCGTTTCGCTGATTGTACACCTCGCGCGTCTATTCTATGGTCACATTACATCTCAATGTTGCCATCAATATCAATGGCTGGCCGCTATCAATATCTGTTATGTATTCAACGTGCTGAAAATGTAATGTTTGGATTTGGTTAGCACTTAGAATAGCTTTAACGAAAATATGAGGTGAAATCTGTACTGATTTTGCATATTTCGAATAAACGTATGTACCTAAGTAGGGCATCTCAAATTAGTCATTTCTCAACTGAAATTATGTCAGGAATTTTGATTATGTACTGAAATTCACTTGCTATATTCGGTTGTTTGTATGACGTAAAACTAATATGGAAAATAGCTCATGACAATTAATTATTTTTAAGTTTTACGTTTAAGAACTTACATTTACGTAAGTCATGACCAAAATAACCACCACTAATTGTATAAAATAAGTTAATAAAATCTAGTAGTCAAATAAATTATTTTTTTTATAGTGTACTCAAAATTAATATTATGACACCTTATTGTAACAATATTAGTTATCAAAATATTATACGACCATCGTATACCTACGAATAAATAACAACAGTTGTAGAAACTTTAAACAAAATCTCTGAAAAATTATATTTTATACTCAACTTGACCTCGTTGCCTTACTTTTAAATTGCCGTGCCCTAGATTGTAACTTGTTTTTGATTAATTAATGTAAAATTGTCTCCAACTCCGTCATTACGTTAAAGTAAACAATTGTGATGCCAAAACACGTGCTACAACAAAAAAAATACTTCAGAAAAAACTCATATGTATATGATATAGGTGTTCGTTTTTTTGGTTGGAGGATATCTAATTACTTACTATTTATCTTTTATTTTTGTATCGGACTGGACAACGACCACCATAGAAATGGTGCAAAATCTGATGAAAATAATTCTAAATACAGTTTAATATGCAGCTCTGAATACATTGTTTAAAAATACAATACCACATCAAAATAATATTTTATCACAGCGTCAAAATAAACTTTAAAGCTTTTATACCAAAACGTATCGCCACAACTGTGTTGTTTGAGATACGTTTGTGAGATCACAAAGAGAAGACATAAATAAGAATATGCTTTAGTTTTTTTTTGCAAAATCCTTCGTCGAGACTCGAGACAGACACAATTACGTTGCAATTTTGTACTACATTCAGCTTTAACCTTTCATGAAGGGACAATGAAATAAAAAAATAAATGAACTTTGAATCAACTTTGATTAAACTTACAATGAAGAAATTTGCTAACGACTGCCGAACTTTTTAAAATTGCAGAGTATCAAACGAAATTGAATTTTCGGTTGAGTATTTCAGAGTACAAGTGAGCTTCGTTGAAGACAAATTCTTTAATCGCAGGTGTTTTAATGAAACAATTTCATTTCAACAATGACTTCTGTGAACAAGTGTGTACACACAAACAACGCATGTCTATTATAAAGGTAATGTAATGTGGCAACTCGCTTTATTGTGTTTGTTCAGAGCTATTGCGTTGACTGGGAATGATTTGTGACAGGATCAAGGATATATTAAGTAAATTCCTAAAATGTCGCGCTCCGGCGAAATAAAAGTAAATAAAGGTTATTCCAATCCAATAGCAATCATTACAACATTTCTCGATATTATGGTGTTACGTAGCACCTGCCACAGCTTATTTTATTTCGATATGATATTAGCGCAATGTTACAAAAAACCTGTTAAGGTGAAGGATATTTTGTGAAGGGCTCCACTGCCAAAGGCAAACTGTATCCACGGATACGATTTTAAGATATAAATAGTATTATAAGATTAGCCCTGTTATACTACTGTCTTACTGCTAGATACGGGTCTCGTCTACTAATGAATGGGGTTAGGCATTATTCTATTTATATCTAGTGTCATTTTTATCCTAGATTGTAATCTAGGATTTCACCTTATTCCAAGCGGAGCAATAAAGGCAAATAATAATACTGTCCTGTACCCCAGTAATATTACTGTCGCCCTGCTGGGCAAGGGCTTCCTCCACTAATGAGAGGAGTTAGGCCTTAGTCTACCACGCTGGCCTAATGCGGGTCGGTAGACGAAATTCTCGGGTATGCAGGTTTCCTCACGATGTTTTCCTTCACCATTATAGCAAGCGACAATTCACAAAGAAAATACACTTAACGTAGAAAAGTCAGATGTACCTATACTCCATTTTGGGGTTGGTCTCGAACCACTAACACTCGTCTCGGCAATCAGTACCATTCCCAACTGAGCTATCGCTGCTTCTTTATAGATGTCAGTCGACTATGTTCTTTTTGAATTGCTTTTCCTCTCATAAAATACATTAATAAATAACAACATCAGGAACCCCGCCTCTCGCGTCGGAGACATCACAGGTGTAAGCAGAGGTAAGACACTCGCTATTAGCATTTATATTAACCCTTAAGAAAACAGGTTTGTGGAAATTAAAGTAAATTAGATTACGGCTCGATTTCCTTCATAACACACTCTTTTAAAGTCTCCGTGAAATGTTGGCGTAACATAATTTATCTCGCTGTTCCTACGTTTATTTTCTTTGTCTAAAAGACAGATGAAACATGCAAAATGAAATTACTGCGCAGTTTTGTTGTGTATCCTGAATATTATATAAAAATTTTATTGTTCCAGATAAGTGGATTATAAAATAATGATTCTTTTGAATTAAATGTTTACCTACTTATCGTTATTTATGTATGTTCTTGAGTAAAAATATTAAATGGAAGCAGTAAACATAAAATTATCTTTTTATTGACAGCCAAATGTAATTTACGTATCTTTATAAGACTTCTTTTTATCGCCTTTTATAATCTAAAAAAAAACAAAATATGTTTTTTAGGGTTCCGAAGCTAAATGGCAAAAATGGAATCCTTATAATTTCGTCATGTCCGTCTGTGTGACCGCAGATTAGTTCAGAGACTATTAGTACTAGAAATATGTAGTTTGGCATATATTAATCACGCTGCCATAATGGTAAAATAAAATCTAGGAAAATATTTTTTTAGGGTAACACGAAAAGTGGGGAGTTTTAAATATATATATTTATCTAAATTATCCTATCGCTGAGTAGGTCGTGTATCGTTGAATAGGTCGTTCAAAAACGTTACAGGTTTGCCAAAACCATTTGTCGAGCCAAACATTTCATTTCGTGTGTGAAATATTAAAGTATGTAATCTTTAGTAAGTAATCTTTTTTGTTAGAGTTAATTATTCGCACGCCCTACCAACTATACAGTTGGTTCTGGAAATGTGAAAAAATTCATGGCAGTTGCATATATAAATTCAAAAGGGAACCCATCACGGCTAACCAGGCTTTGCAAGTTAACGAGTAATAGTCCACAAAAAGCAGAATTTCGTACGAATTCTATTGAATACAACATAAATGAAGTTGTTGCTTATGTTAAACAGACAGTCTTATGTGTAATAAAATTATATTTGAGTAATATTTAACCCTACTTCGGAACCCTGTTCTGTGCGTGTTCGGATATGCAGCATGCACTTGGCTTTTTTTTTAACTTAAATAATATATATTTTTACATAATTTTTAACTTATTTTCTGTTTGCTTTAGAGTTTTACTTGACTTCAACCTAATACAAAGGATTTAATTAGTAACAAAATTAATTAAATTTTAAAAAGTAGCCCATTTCAATAGAAAATATAGCTATAGAGTATTGATTGTCTTGTAGACTTGTTCGGAGTTAGTTAAAACTTAGAACAAAGATTATAATACAAATAAATTACGAATTTAATCTCTATATAGTTAAACTTTAAGAACTAATAAAAGATGATGTATATACAATGAAACAAGTATTTATTCAGCCCATTAGTTTTATCGTCAGTAATTTCATATCAAAAATAGTCATAAATTTTCTTAGTAAGTTATATTTAGCTAACTACAAGGGTAGCACTTGGAATAATTATAATTTACTGCGCTGTCGTCAGATATTTATGGCGGCAGCTTTATTTAATCATATTTTATAATTAAAGTAAAGTTAAATAGGTAGAAATATGAACGATACAAATGTCAGGATAGTTGTTGCGAGTCCTGGTATACTAAGCTCACGCAATCCTTACGATCAATAATTCATTGACCCTTGTATATGCAGGTATTGCTCGCAGAATTTACTATTTTGGTGACTCAGGCATGCTAGGCATGTTTTGGCGATGGGCCAAGTATTTCCGTGACAATTTTAGTAATGACATAGACGCGGAATATTTTGATGGCTTTTTTTCACAGGTTAAGATTTACTGCGCAATAGCAGCAGCCCGAGCAGGAAAATTTCTGACAACCGTAAATGTATTCGTGCTCGATGCCGTCTATGAAATTTGTATGAAATATTAATTAAATGTCATCAGTGCGCAGCGAGTTTACATTTACATTAGTTTTTCGTGCTCGGGCTACTGTTCAACATTTACGGTTACCTGCCCATGAATTTTGTTGATCATTAAATACATCGTTTTAAAGCAAAGAGATTTAATATTACTAACTATAGTTAGTGACCAACTAAAATGATTTACATACATACATAAGCTCACGCCTGTATCCCCGAAGGGGTAGCCAGAGGCGCACTAGTCAACTAGTACACCCACATTTCACCGAGCTTAGTTCCATCCCAGATGTAACAGGGGCGAGCCTATCGCCATATCGGGCACAAATTTCGGACTTCCGGCTGATATGGAAAAATCCAATATCACTTTGCCCGATCTGGGGATCGAACCCGAGATTTCAGGACGGTAGTTGTACCGAAATACAATCACGCCACCGAGGCAGTCTTCTATTGAAATCGGGTGAAAATAATACAAGGTAGGTTGGCTTTATTATTTATGACGACTTTAAGGTAACCACGTTATTATTTTAGGTAACAAACGTAGTAAATACTGGGAATGCTGTTCCTTCTTATTCCTAGATAACATTGTTGTTATTTTATTTTGTATGGTTTGGAACCCATTCGCATATCCCTCAATAAACACGCCTAAGGCAGATCAGCAGTGTCGCAACCCTAACAACTTCCTTAATGCTATTGTAATAGGTAACTTTTTGTACAGATATACTACCTCTATATTCGAGTTCGCTGCGCACAGATGTATTTCATACAAATTTCATAGACATTCACGTTGGTTGGTTCGAGTCATTTCACGCTGGGATGATGCTAACGAAACTGTTACAAAACAGTAACTGTAACAATATTAAACTGGTTACAACGTTACAACCATGGAGTTATGGCGCTCTTTTGGTTTACTGAAGACTGGCATAGAGTTCGGGACTGTGCGAGTGTGAAACCCTCGATTATTTTCGTATTACGTATTTCATACGCGCACTCATCCATCATTTGACGCAATTTCGTATATATTTCTTTCATGTACCTAAACAAACATTTTTAAATAAATTTCTAAGCCCTCATTGATCTAGTGGCAGTAGACCGAGAGTCCTTGGTTTGAAATCAATGTATGTATACTTTTGTGTTTATGTATTGAAATAAAAATATTTTATACGGATTATATCACGATTTATACAGCCTCCGTGGCGCAGTGGGCGAGTAGCCGGCTGTGAAACGTGAGGTCGCGGGTTCGATTCCCGCACCGAGACAAATGTCTGTGTGGCCCATAGATATTTGTTTCGGGTCTGGGTGTTGTGAGACCGAAAGTCTCTCGTAGTTTCTGATACCCGCGATACAGGTTACACCTAGTGTGGGGTCAGGACTATGTATGTGACTGTTGGGTGTATTTATTTTATTTATTTGTTTTTATTTACCGATTCCACATTGAATTGAGTTAGGGGCGGGTGGAAGTAACTAATATGTTTATAACTATCAGCATATTCCATTAAACTTTGTTTGAAATTATTGTTCTAGAAATGAACTATAGGTACTTAACTAAAACGAAACTAAATAAAGCTAAACTTGTAATCGGGAATAAAACGAACTTTCTTTTCGACCGACTTCCAAACAGAAGAAGGTCATCAATTCGTCTGTATTTTTTTAATATATGTTACGCGATATCTCGTGAACCAAATGTGGACCGATTTCCAAAATTCTTTTTGTATTCGATACAGCTTATTTCAAGCGTGGTCCTATAATTGGGTGGTCACCATCCGATTTTAAATTTGTGATTATCTCGAGACTTTTGTAACATTTACGAAGGTGATGAATTGCTGAACACTCCTTATATAATGCAATTATCAAGTTTCACCTTCCGTGTAAACTATTCTTAATCCAGCATACGGCTTACCCCAGTTACAAACTTCAATTAATTGAGCATTGAGGAAGCGAATAAACTGAGACATATTTTAATGTCAAGCCGACCATTATACCGAAGATTATATCGCATTTCGTTTTCCGCTAAATTCAATATCGAAGTTGAAGAAGTGTCGA
The DNA here is from genome assembly GCA_036417725.1 of Clanis bilineata. Lineage (NCBI taxonomy): Eukaryota > Metazoa > Arthropoda > Insecta > Lepidoptera > Sphingidae > Clanis > Clanis bilineata. Next base: position 10,567,343 of record CM071158.1, read on the forward strand.
ATTATTTAACTTCGTAACCGAGGGCGTCTTAGTAAATAGGTCTTGGAGATTTTCGTTTAATGGATTTTTCAAATTTAATTAGCGACAGAAATGATATAATAGATATTATACAGTTGTTTGAGTGTATCAATGTTTTTTTATAACTACAGAAATATTTATTAGTTTGTCTGTTTATACTTATGGCAAAATATGTAGGAGTAATCTTTGGAACTACAGAACTTTTATTTCGGGATTAACGGCATATGTTATGCATTGTAAATAGGTGTTTAATTAATCTTGGCGTTGACCTTCAAGCAACCATGCTTCTTGTAGGATAATATTGATTTTGACCTTCGTATATATACATATTGTGTTAATGTATACGTCGATTCGCTATCTGATGGTATTTAGACAATTATTGATTGGGGTGGCGAAGCCAATTGTGTGAAATAGCCTGTCCCTTCACTCGTGGATTGGTTAGGCCCACAGAACATAATGAATAAGTGTGTTTTGTGGTGAGGCCTATTTATCGCGTGGTGACGGTGATCAATTTATCTTCGTGGCGTTTGATGTTAGATTATGAGAACACATATTACAAGACAATAATAATATAGCGATACAACTGACATGAATTATCTGCAGGGTTACCACGACCTCTTATAGCAGTATTATTATAATCGTTCTTCGTTTGTTTTGTATGGGAATCCGTACAAGTAAAATTATAATAATGCTGCTATAAGAGGTGATGGTAACCGCCCTGGTATTGTCGGTGTGTTGGCCTGTCGCCTCCTTTGTCTAGTGGCAGCATGTATGGACTGTGGACCGAGAGGTCGTGGGTTCGATTCCCATGTTGGGGCAAAGCGAATTTTCTTAATTAATTTACCCGGGACTGGATCCCTCAGAGGGGGTCGATGTCAGGCCGGCATCCGGTCGTAAAAAGTTAGCCAAATAGCTATATGCTCTGCGTACCTTCGGGGATACTGGCGTGAGCTTATGTTATGTTTATTATAAATCTAAAATCATATACATCGTATGTAACCAATAATAAAATACGTAGAAACGTTTCGTGCTTGTCCCAGATATTGTGGCTTTCAAAATCAAATGACGATGACAAATATTTAAACATTCGACGTGAGCTTTGAAATTTAATAATGCTGTTCTATTGTTTGCACGGATTGGAAACTTTTATCTGACAACGAAATATAGAAGCCGACGGGAGACCCAAACAACGATCTGCGGAAAATAAATATTTTAGTTTTGAACTTCTAAAACTTGTTTAGGGCTAATGGTGTTGGATATTGATTTCGTTTGGATAGAACTATAACTGTAATACTGTGAAAAATTTAAGATTGGCTTTATTTCAAATAAGTTGTTGAAATACATTTGTTTTGTTTTTTGGTACAGCTATTTTGTTGGTAGAGGCACGCCGTAGACAGTTACGTCTACAGCACGAATGGGTCGGCTTGACCGGTTTGATACCACTGTTCACGGAAAACCGACGTAAAGTGGCAGCTTGCTGTGTTTCGTTCTGTGCGTGAGATTTCCAGTAACCCATTTCTCCCCCACCCTTACCCAATCCCTTTTCCCTCCCCTTCCATTTCCTCCTTTTAGGTTGGCAACGCACCCATGATTCTTATTGTGTATTGGGTGTCTACGGGCGGTGGAGATAACTTACCATCAGGTGACCCATCTGTTCGTTTGCCAGTCTCTGCTATAAAAAGAAAATACATACATAACGTACACAAGCTTATGCCTGTATTTTCCCAGGGATAGGCAGCAGTATCGTCTTTACCATAAGGGCACGTTGGGCCCGTGCCTAGGGCCCCCGACCTCACGAGGCCCCCGACAGGCTGATAAGTACTTACATTCTATTTTTAATCTTCAAGGGGCCTAAATACTTGTGGGCCCAGGGGTCCACGCATGCCTTAAGAAGACCTTGTTAGGCAGAGACGGACAAGAGAACTAGAACACCCACATTTCGCCATCCAGACGGGTAATAAATAGTATTTAGTGAATTTCTAAAAGAAAAGCCGATGCTAGTTTCTTGTTGAATTAATACATATTTATTTTGACTGAATACCACCAATCATTTATTCTAGTTGTTATTATGATAATGCACGTTAACACCCAATAAATATTTAAATACATTACTCCAACACATGATTACATCTTTCCTATTCAAACCCATTGTATGGTAAAGCAATATTTTCCGTAAACATACAAATCGATTTCCCTAAACAAATAAATGTAAGTATTCAACGTATTCAAGAATACGTGTAAGAAACGTTCTGAGAAAAACGAATTAACATTGTTCATTGTTGTATGAAAATTTTGAGGATTTGAGTGGAATACACAAAAAATGATTTTGTAACGTTTTTGGTTTACTATTGCAAGTCCAAAACACTTTTTTGATAAAAATGTTTATATTCAATATTAGACAGAAATTGTGATACCGATTATGAAGGTCTGCGTAAATTCATTCAAACGTTTGCCAGGAAACGGCTGGTCGATCATAGTGCAACGGATATATTTTCTTTCTACCTGCCCTTTTATCCCACGTTAATGTAGTGTCGGCGCAACACACTTTTTCAAGCATTTTGCAGGAAATTTGGCTTAGTTTTTACGACCGGTTGCCTGCCTGAAACCGACCCCCTCTGAGGGATCCAGTCCCGGGCAAATTAAATTAGAATAGTGCAACGGGTATACGATAAATATATTTTAGTTACAATATTTAAAAACTGCCTCGGTGGCGTGGTGGTATTTCGGTACGACTACGGTTCTGAGGTCTCGGGTTCGATCCCCGGGTCGGGCAAAGTGATATTGGATTTTTCCATATCAGCCCGGAGTCTGGAATTTGTGCCCGATATGGCGATAGGCTCGCCCCCTATCACATCTGGGACGGAACAAAGCTCGGCGAAATGTGGGTGTTCTAGTTCGCTAGTGCGCCTCTGCCTACTCCTTCGGGGATACAGGCGTGAGCTTATGTATGTTATTTAAAAACACAATACATTCTCAATCTGATTCTGATGGATATTAATTCCGTCAGATCTGAATAAAATTTCATGATACATTTGTGTGTGATTTCATATCATCATTATTTGACATCTTATACGGATTATAAATTGGAAACTTCACGATGAAACTGGAAATGCATTTGAAAAATTCCAATTCGTCTCAATTTTTTGTGACTTGGTTTTTGCTACTAGAAGAAGCAGCCAAGTGTTTAATTTTTCTCAGTAAGATCATCTTGTTGGAATGTTGGCGAAGATCGTGCAATCTAGCTGAGAGCCACTGTGACAGGTGACAGGTCTACATCGAGCACTACTATAAAACCTAGAAACTTCGTACTTATCTATTTGTTACTTCAGCTAGTTGATTTATTAACAGTTTTACCTTGAAGGGAGTCGACTTTTAATATAAAGGTATTTATTTTCTAAACAATAAAGCTGCTGTCTAATGCTGACTTTACTATATTGAGATTTAAAAACCTGTCATTGCCAATATTTATGCTATATTATAGTAAGGGTGCTTGCAGCGCGTTTACTAATCTAGAGTTACACCTCGATTTATCCTTCAGCTTACTTTTTAAATTAAGATTTGGGATAAATAGAGATTAATGGCGAAAGCAGAAGGCTGCAAGTGGCCATAAGTGTTTAACACAAAATATTAAAAAATAACATGCGAATAAAGAAAAATATTTTCTTTCGAAATAATTTTATTATTCAGAATTAAATAAACTATCTAGTGGTACATATGTCATAAGGAAACTCAGGATATGAACAATCACAAACACAATACTTAAAGATATTGTTACGGTACCGTCGATTGTTATTTCTGCATCTCTTGTCCCGAAACAAAGAAAACAAGAAAGACTATAACGAATATAATAAAATTGTATTTATAATATGCTGTGTTGATATTTACTTATATTACATTCGAGAATAACCACAATAGAATTGTATTACACTCCATTTTACGCAATCGTCGTTGATTTTACGTGTCAACTCAACTTGGTCGCGACTCGCGTTATATAGATATGTACAAACATTGAAATGACTTCGTTTCTAAACGTAATATTGACAATCAATTGAAAATATTAGGTACGCCGTCGCCCTCTGGCTGCCTTCATACGCAACTTTCGTACTCCATCGGCAAGGTCATTATTTCCGTTCTTAAAGTAGTTCTGGAGCTTGTAGATAATAATATTACTTATTTTTCAATGATATTTCCTTAAAGTTTTAATTCAATGGTATTGGAGTAGTACCTATTATATTGTTAATTAGTTATTATTCTTTTTAGCCTTATGTTTTAATACATATGTATATTTAATTTGCGGAGTGAGGTCTAAATTTACGATCAATTAAAATTTGGACGTGATTTTAGAATTCAAAAGGAATTCAAGAGGCAAGAGGTTGGTTTGTTTTCCGCTGGAGCGGGATGACATCCAGTGATTTCTCCAGTTTTGTACCGTTTAAATTATTGTTGCATGAAATGAATTGAAATGGAGCTATAGGACTGACACTATTATCTAACTTAATTTGATTTGACTATTTGAAGTTTGTTTTAATCCGAATACTCTGGAAACTAATGCACAAATTAAGGGGATTATGATTGTAATTGGGTCATTGGTATCAATTTATATGTGACACAATGATTGTGGCTTAGGGATTACAAGGCCCTCTTATTTGGGCCCATCTTTAGGCTAATGTGCAGGATCTGTAATTGTAAAATACAGCAATATAGCTCTGTTGTTAGCACTTGCTTTTATATGGGCGTCAGGCGCCTGCCTGACGTGAACCCTAAAACCAACCCCCAGACGGTCGTCAAAACTAAACCAAATCCTTTCTGCTCGGACAAATAAAAATACTTTAAAATTGATAGGTTTTTCGTATTAACGTCCCAAAAACCTTAGGACACAGATAAGGATGTTTAAGGTTGATTTAAAAAATGCGAAATACGCAAACTAAATACCTCTATTATTATCGTACTGATATTATGTATATAGGCATTAGACAAGCTTTTGAATATAGCTTAAGCCATTCCAGCGTGCATTGAATGTACTCCCTCTGCTGAAGTGAAGGTGTTAATGCTCTTGCATCAAGTATCATTGAATTATGGTTCATAATCGTCTTACGTAATAGGGCTGTGAAAATCAACTTCACAGAATTCGAACCTTGATATCTACCTGCAAGGCAAGCAATATTTTGACCAATACAAAAATCTATTGGAGATAAATGTAGAGCTATTAATAAATTCAAACAAAATAAATTTTATGTAAAATATAGCGTTCTTTCTTTCTACCTACCCTTATCCCACTGTAATGCGGGGTCGTCGTAACACACATTTTCAAACACGTTGCAAAAGGATTTGGCTGAGTTTTTACGACCGGCTGCCTGCCTGACATTAACCCCCTCTGGGGATTCAGTCCGGGGTAAATTACATTAGAAAATTTGCTTTGTTATCTGAAATATAAGAAATAACCTAAATGTTATTGGAGGTCTATAAACCTACAGCAGCATGTCCTGTAGCTCTTGTTGATGGGAGGTTTCTTTCTTTATATATTTTTTTTCTTTTCACAATACTGCCAGACTAGAATCATGTTGGTAATGCGATCATAACATTTTTGCAGATATAGTCCGTAACCCAATTTCCACGGTTACCTGTACGTCGTCCACCGATCTACCAAATCGAATCTCGAGCAAAATAAGTTGGAAGAACCCACATTGCAGACCAAATGAAATTAAAGTGAGGCGAGGTCATAATTATACTCGTGTGTATGTGATCATTATCCCATAAGGAAAGTTAAGGTCGATATTAATATCATAAATTAAAAATGTAACATTATATTAACGATCCATTAGATACAGGCTTGGTCTCATAAAAACTACATCTACAATTTATTATCTTCCGTAGGTACTTTTTGTTAATTAAAGTTTTTTTTACATTTTTAACAAGGTTCATTGGGGGATATTTATATTTGCTATATTCTTTCTTTCTACCTGCCCTTATCCCACCTTGATGTGGGGTCAGCGCAACACACTTTTTCAAGCATGTTGCAGAAACGATTTAGCTTAGTTACGACCGGTCGCCTGCCTGATGTCAACCCCTTCTAAGGAGACACAATCCCGGCTAAATTTAATAAGAAAATTTGCTTTGACCGACCTGGGAATCGAACCCAGGACCTTCCGGTCCACAGACCTCCCGGTCCACAGCCCATACATACTGCCACTAGACCAAGGAGGCGACTAATATTATATTACTACCTCTATATTGTTTTATTTAAATTATCATCAGCTACACGACGTCCACTGCTGGGTATAGGCCTTCCCCAAAGATTTCCAGTGGACGTCCTGTGGATGATGAGAAATTATCATCTCCTTGGTCTAGTGGCAGCATGTCTGAGCGTGGACCGCCAGGACCCGGAGTCAAATCCCCGGTAGGGAAAAGTGTCTAACATGATATGACCGAGATTGGATGACATGTAGATGGCCCAGAGAGTTGATGTAACGCAGACAGCCGATCGCAGAACAGAAGAAGAAGCAGACGCCACGTTTTCGAATCGAATTATGCTCTGCGTATTTTAATCTTCAACGAAATAGTACACATAAACGCACGCCTGTATCCCCGAAGGGGTAGGCAAAGGCCCACTAGCAAACTGGGACACTCACATTTCGCCGAGCTTAATTTCCTTCAAGATGTGATAGGGGCGAGCCTGTCGCCATATCGGGCATAAATTCCAGACTCCGCGCTGATACAGAAAAATCCAATATCTCTTTGGCCGACCCGGAAATCGAACCCGATACCTCAGTATCGTGGTCGTACCGCAATACGACTACGCCACCGAGGCAGTAAATAGTAATAGCTAGGTATCCGATTATACAATATAATCCATTAACCCGTCAGAGGTGGCACATATATATGTTCCATAAGCGTATAGGCCACCGGAGGCCGAGCCGCCCGTGACTATTTAAAATAATTCGCAACTAGTTCTAAGAATCACAGACAACCGTTTTATTCGCGAACCTAGCTCCCAAAAACACCTTGGAATAAATAACAATCCATTTTAAAAGTAATTTGTCATGCTTTTGTGTTCCTATTTCGATCTCGCCATCGGATTTTGCGTAAGTAATTAGACGTAGCTATAAAATATATCCAGTTCTACTATACAGTAGAATATACGGCTAAAATATATTTCGAGAGCTTATTACCTGTGAGGAAGACGTGAATCAACATTGAGGCATGTTATTATGTTTGTGTATTCAATGAAAAGATGGAAAGTGTGATGGGGATATTGAAAGAAGAGTAGCGGCAGGTAATAAAGTGAACGGTGCCTTGCGCGCAGTTGTGGGTAGTCAGGCGGTGTCGCAGAAGGCGCGAATGGCTGTCCACAATGGTGTGCTAGTACCGACACTTACATATGGAAGTGAGTGCTGGGTTTGGCAGAAGAAGCATGAAAGCCGAATAAATGCGGTGGAAATGCGTTCCCTACGGAGTATGTGTGGAGTCACCCTTGCTGATCGTGTGAGGAATAGCATGATAAGGGATCGCTGTAAGCTGAAGGATGATGTGGTGACTAGAATTGATAAAGGAATGTTGAGGTGGTTTGGGCACGTGGAGAGGATGGATGAAAGGCGACTTACGAAAGGTATTTATCGCGCGAAAGTAAATGGAAGGGTCGGAAGAGGGCGCCCGAGGAGAACATACATGGATCAAATAAGTGATCTTCTCCGAAAAGGGCAAGTGAGGAGTACCCTCAACCGGCGGAAATGTATGAAAAGATGCATGAGTGTGGAAGAGGCAAAAGAGGTGTGTCAGGATCGTAGCTTGTGGCGCTCAATAGTCTCTGCCTACCCCCATGGGATACAGGCGTGAGTGTGTATGTATGTATGTATATGTATTCAATGAAAGTAACTGCCAACCTTTGAATCGTTACTCAATCCCAGATACTTCATACAAAAACGTATTTCAAACAATATAAATGGAAGGGAAATGACATGGATATGAGATATACGCCCCTTCGTCCTTCGAACAGCGGCGTTTTAGGCAGTGAATTTTAGGTACGTTGCCCTTTTTGTGGATATAAATTCTGAATCTAGGCTTCCTAATATAATATTCTTACCACAATTATTCGTTATAGAGGTACATAAACGCCACGACGCAGTGGCAGCGTGTATGGGCTGTGAACCGGGAGGTCTTGGGTTCGATTCCCAGGTCGGCCGGGGTGTTTTTCTAGCAAGATTTGCCCAGGGCTGGATATAAAAGAAGGGGTTGACGTCAAGCAGGTAGCCCGTCGTAAAAACTAAGCTAAATTCTTTCTGCAACATGCTAAAAAAGTAAGTGTTTTGCGCCGACTCCACATTAAGGTGGGATAAGGGCAGATGGAAAAAGGAGTACCTACAGTATTATATACTTTCGTGAAGAGCTTAAATTAACTTAGGATGATATAAATTTAGTTATTCTATATCTAGGTTATACCCATATACCTACACAATATGTTCGTATGTGCATTTAGCAGATGATTTATAGCCTGTGGTCCGCCCGGGAATAGATAATTTTTAGGGTGTGGAATAATGACCTGTATGGTAAGGGGTAATTATTTTTATTATCGAGGGAACAAATATATTTATTAGCATAAAACGATAATAATTCTATTGCGCAAAGTGCTAGGTAATTATTTTTCTAACAATAAGTAATTAAAATACGCATGTATTTTGGGAATTATTTAACTTAGTAATTTAATTGGTGTAAATATATATTATATTGCTATAATATTTTAATATGACGACGTATACGATGATATTAAAATAATTAAAAAACTACTTAATAAGCTTAGAATAAAGTATCTTGTCGCAGTGCGCTAAGTTTATTTTTTATATTAAATTTTCCTATTCATGATCAAATTAGATGGCAAGACTTCAATCAAGTATAAGAATTCAAACTGATCTAATTTTTTTTTATTGCAGTGACTGGCAAACGGGCAGATGGGTCACCTATAATTGTAAATGATCTCCACCGCTCATAGACACCCCAGAACACAAAAAAAAAAATCATGGGTGCGTTGCCAACTTAATTTGCCCGGGACTGGATCCCACAAAGGATTTTGATATCAGCAAGGCAGCTGGTCCGAAAAAACTAAGCCAAATCCTTTCTGCAGCATGCTTGAAAAAATATGTTGCGCCGACCCCACATTAAGGTGGGATAATGGCAGATTGAAAGAATGAAAGATTGAAACACGAAAAGCTGCCAGTTTACTTCGGTTTTCTATGAGACAGTGGTGTCCAACCGGTCGAGCCGGGCCATTTGTGCTGTTGACGTAACTGTCTACAGCGTGGCTCTAGCACTTAACACTAACCACAGCTCGGGGACACTCATAATATTATATTTTATTTCTACTGTACTAAAATATTTGTTAATTTGTCATCATCTAAGGCGTTGACGTCCACTGCTGAACATAGGCCTCCCCGAAAGATTTCCAGTCCGACCTATTGGAACCGACCTGCATAATGTAAAAACAGTTATATTAAACAATTAGTTGTGTGTGTAGCATTGGATAATAAAATTAACATCACTCTCCTATCACCTCAAATGTCGTGTAATCTGTAGGTCAATTAAGCAGGGGTCCTTCGCCACGACAAAGTCAATCTGCCAAAATGATCTAAGGAATAAAGGAGTAAACGAAGTATTGCTGGTCATTCTTTCCACGTAGCGAGTATAAGTATGTCACACAAAGTTATTATTACAGAAGTTTGGACAGTATCCCGGGGAGCTAAACTTATACCGAATGTACTTAGATATTACTTGTGTTATTGTTACTAATAACTCTTGAAGGGTTTAGCTTCAGGAGAAGGGGTTGCAGCATGAATTGCTTTCATAATTAGGAAAATACACGTAATGTTTCTTGCCTGCCTCAGTGGCGTATATTTGGGTATGACTACCGTCCTGAAGTCTCGGGATCGATCCCTGAGTCCGGCAAAATTTTTTTTTTAATATTAGCCCGGATTCTGGAATTTGTGATATATGACGATAGCCTCGCCCCCTATCACATCTGGGCCGGAACTAAGTTGTTCTAGTTCTTTAGTTCGTTTTTACCTTCCCATTTGGGGGTACAGACCAAAGTCTATGTGTGTTTCTTTTTGATATAATGATTAAACATTTGATTATGTTAATATATGGTCTGCCTACCCCTTCGGGGATATAGGCGTGACTTATGTTATGTTTATGTTTTATGTTAATATAGAGGTACTGTTGTTTATATTTATGTTGTACTAACGGCCATGATTGTGAATTTTATACCCGTAGTGCTTATCGTATTGTATCGTATTATGGCGGGTATACACCGGCAGAATGAAGGCGAAATAATCTATGCCTGATTAATTCACACAACAGCGAAAGTTTGTTTGTATGAACGCAACAGGTATAGATTCTTTCGCCTTCATTCGGCCGGTGTGTACGCGCCATTAACCTGCGGTGTCCCAATGTTGGGCAAAGGCCTTCCCAAGATCCTTGCATGAATCGTGATCATGTGCTAAGTTTAACTAACGTCTATTGAATTTATCCAGTTGGTATTTTGCTGCTTCATTTAAAAAAAAATAATGTAACGCAATTTCTTTTAACTGTGAAGGTGCTCATTTTAATTACAGGTCAAATTTAATTATCTCTCGCACATTTGATCCTTTCAGCGAAGATTGAATTTGAAGGATTCATTTCGGCGGGGCCGTTTGAAATTGATTTCTAAATGAAATATTGTTTAGCAATTTGATATATAGTTTGAAACCGTTGATATATAATTGTTTAGAATAACAAATAAGTATAAGAGATGTTATATTTTTTCTTTAAATTGAAAAAGTCACATAATGGAGTCTTATAAGAATGATATTTCCTTTTAATAATCGAATAACAGTACCTTAACCGGGTTGTGAATGCATTTTTTTACTTTCAGCTGCCTGAGCAGGAAAATTTCTGACAACTGTAAATGTATTGGAACTCGATGCGCGTCTATGAAATTTATATGAAATATTAACTAAACGTCATCAGTGCGCAGCGAACTCGAATACATTTACATTTACATTAGTTTTTCGTGCTCGGGCTACAGTACCTACCTAAGATTATTACTTGAATTTAAAACTTTTTCCAATTACTTTTACTTTCATTTCACATACCCCATGAATATTCATCAACATTGTGTCAAAAAATTATTTAAACTTCGACGTTTTAGGGTTTAATTATTATAAAAGGTTAACACGCAACCGTTGCAAAACTCATTAGTAAAGAAGTGTCTGTAACGCGCCCATACGCCGACATTTTTGGTATTCTAGTTCCTTTCATCGTGTTGTTCAATTTTAAGATGTCTTTTTAATGTTTCTGATTCTTCTCTCCACCCTTTTACGATTATTTTAATCTTTCTTTCTAACTGCCGCTATCCCACCTTAATGTGGGGTTGGCGCAACACACTTTTTCAAGCGTTTTTCAGAGAGGATTTGGCTTAGTTCTTACGACCGGCCTGCCTAACGTCAACACCCTCTGAGGGATCCAGTCTCGGGCAAATTAAATTAGAAAATGCTTTGCCCGACCTGGGAATCGAACCTCCTGGTACACAGCCTATACATGCTGCCACTAGACCAAAGAGGCGACAATTGTTAAATATTTATTTTTAATAAATTCTAAAAAATACTGTACCTACATACCCCCCTTACGAGCTTTTCCATCATGTCACATGTGAAATACGTAGATACTTGTGAACACTGTGTTTCAATTAAAAATTAAGACTTCATCAATGTGTACTAGATATGACATTATTGCTGTAGGTACTTCCCAGCGTTGCGTCCCTAATTTGCATACTTCACTGCGTCAACTTGTCTAACAACGATAATATACCTCTATATTTACTTAAGTTTATCATTTTACATCCTCTTATAAATCGCAATTTTTAAAAACAGCACCGTATTTTATTTTGAAATGTTGTTCCACTAATGGACCCAAATAAAAATCTGCTAAAATTGTTCGAAGTTTTTACGTGTTCGTAATACATATTTTCCGGCGTAAAATACGTCAAACAAATATCCGTCAATGTAGATAAGCCGTGTCTTTAAAATACGAAGGTGGAATGTAGGTTCGTTGCGAGGAAAAACATTTTCTTTCCAAATAATTCGACGCGGGCCGGCCTAAAAATGAAGTCGGCGATGACTTGTAAAACTTTCGGCTTATTCATGTTCTCGAACAAAAGGCAGTATATTCTTTTCGAAAGGTAACTACTAATTATAGTTAATACCTTTGGGTTGAATGTGTTCGGTCATGGCAACAAGAAATATGTTTTCGGTATTAGAACTTTCTAATAACTTTGGAACTAAGTTTCAAGTTTTCTAAATTCATATTGACTTTGAAGGTATATCGAACAAACGTATTAAAATAAAGTTCTAAAAACATAGATTATTATTCTGTTTATAAGTTTATAGCTATTAAAGTATTAATTACGTAGTATTATATATATAAAAAAATAAATTAATACAATAGGTATAATCTGTATCGTGGGTATCAGAAACTACGAAAGAAATTTATTCTCAAAAAGACACAATAGTCACTTACATGAGAACAATAATTTAACATTTTATAAATATGAGGTTAGTCGTGCACTACAGTTTCATACTTATGTAATTGTACACATTATTGTAATTTAATAATTTCGGTCTCAGACTCGAAACAAATATATATAGGTCATACAAACATTTGTCTAGGTGCGGGAATCAAACCCGTGGCCTCTCGTTTAGGTATTTCGTTAAGGCATATAATGTAGGTAATCTGTGGTATTAGTAAAGAAAACAAAGATTATTCTTTTTATGCAAGAGGGGGCAAATGAGCAACTGGGCCACCCGATGTTTATGTATGTATCTTAGAGTAATTATGTACGTAGTATGTATGTACTAATAATTATAAATAAACAGTTACGATATTGTCTTAAATTAATTCTGGTCTCTGAATGTTGGCTTACGTGATGACGTGTAATAAAAGAACTTAAAAATGAAAAATCGGCGGGACAGGGATATAGGATATTTAGGTATACCTAATGTTCCATGTGGCAATATGTCAAAAAAGGGACGCGGTGAAAATACGGGAAGTGTTGGTTCGTAAGTGGGTCGGATATCGAGCGAAGTTACAGTTGTGGTGTTGTGTGACGGTCGGCGGTCGCCGCGCCGCCGGTCGCCGCGCCGCCGGTTGCCGGGCCTCGTAAGTCACGAGTCTCAAGTCTCGAGTCACAACCCATATAATGACTGTATTCACAACTGCACCTGGAAATTGCAGCTGCAGACTGCTGGAAAATTCGAGATTTTGTACCAGATGTTCTATAACACATTTATTAATAAAAACACCTTCAATTTCTTCTACTCTGTTAATGACGTTACCTATTCCATGAAGAAATTATCTATCCATATAATTAATATTATATAATCGACAAAAAAAATCGTTATACAATCAAAGTATAAAAGGTTTAAGAAATTGCTTTAAACATATTTTTACCTTGCATACGCTTGCGTTTAAACTTTAAACCAATTTGTGTAATGGCAAGCGATCGAGCTCGGGTACGTTCCCTAGAAACACATCAGCTCAGGTTTGCATTGAAAATATCTGCGTCGAGCGGGAAACAAATTGCTTGCACACTGGGAATTTACTAGCATTTGAGGTAAAAACACGGTTATACATTGTAACAACTTATTATCTACTTTATGCGGATGAGCTAAAAAATTCAATTATTCATTTTTAAGCAACATATGCTCGTATATTTACGTACCTGTATTCACTGGAATATGATTAATAAATAAATCATTTTATTTCTTATTCTTCTTCCACATGGCCTTCTTCCATTTCTATTAGGAGTCGGCGCAACACACTCTTGTATTGCGGCAGTGCAACAGCATTCTTATTAGGAAAAAAATACATTGATTTTTAATTAAAATAAAAAATATTGATTGGTCACGGGCATGTAAAAAACACTTATCAGGTCAGGTATTGCTGGACGCTTCTGTTTCCACTTTTAGCGATTTGTCTCCTAATTTTATTTGGGCCGGCCAAGTTGTTGGTTCGTGTTGAAAAACGGGAAAAGAAAAGTACCAACTCATTACACTTTTAATTACAAAAGAACAAGGTTTTGTAACTGTAATGTTCATCATTAAACTCTAAGATTTCTCAAAACAAGTGCTCTAAAGGAGTTTTAGAGTGCTAGAGCCACGCTGTAGACAGTAACGTCTACAGCACGAATGGGCCGGCTCGACCGGTTAGCTCCCTTTCTCAGTCCCTTTTCCCTCCCCTTCCTTTCCATCCTTTTAGGTTGGCAACGCACCCATGATTATTTTTGTGTCATGGGTGTCTATGGGCGGTGGAGATCACTTGCCATCAAGTGACATATCTGATTGTTTGCCAGTCTCTACTATAAAAAAATATATATCTAGACATTTGAATTTTATCGAAAAGTATATAATATAAAGTTATTTAAATTCTATTGAACCACTACCATGATTTTCACCCAATGTAACAGGATCTTCAATTATTAAAACATTCATAAAAAGTGGAGTCAGTTTATAGTGGCCAGCGGGATGAAATTAATCTTATGAAGTTGCGCACAAAAGCTACTTTTAAATAAGTTCGTACATCGTACTTTATTGTAATCAGTTAGGAGAAATGAAAAATAAACCAGCCAACAAAATTGAAAGAAAACTTTAATAAGAATCCATTTTAATACTCAGCAAGTAACTATCTTCCCATAGTTTTAATGATCTTATATTTTAAATTCATAATAGTAAAGATTGCCTTTTCACGATATTAATAAACCCAGTACGTTTCTATATTCCGTCACTTTGTCGTGCTCGTATAAAAAATAGGAATAATTGCCACTGCACGCTTCGAACAGTAAAAATGCATTGTAAAAACTAATCGACTAGCACGATACAATGTTACGTTGGCTCTTGCTCCATTGTCGGCAGTGAACACGAATGCAACTAAAGCGGTTAGACGTAATTACATTTCATACGTTTTATACATAGTAGGCTACACACTTAAGGTTGCCTTATGTCGTTTAAGGTCGCATTATCTGTCAAAATTGTATGGGGAAAATCATTTAAGAAGCCGTTAAAGTTGACTAGTGTTTGACTATTCGGGCGTTAGACGAGAACTTTAGATATGCTTATTTTGTATTAGTCCATAACATATTCAAAAGAGTATTTTCGTAGCAACACTCTCGACAGTAATTATATGAGACACATCTAGCATTTATGATGTAGCTTAGCACACAGTAAGCTATTTTTATTATGTGAAAATCATGAACTCATGACCTCGCGCGGTACTCCGTGTATTATACCGGGTGCACACAAACCGAACGAAGGCGAACGAACGGACGAGAAAGGGCCATCGGTGATGGAGCCCCACGCTTCCGCACGCTCGCGAAGTCAGAGCTTAGTCAGAGGTGCACTAGCGAACTAGGACACCCACATTTCGCCGAGCTTAGTTCCGTCCCAGATGTGATAAGGTGCGAGCCTATCATCATATCGGGCACAAATTCCAGACTCCGGGCTGATATCGAAAAATCCAATATCACTTTGCCCGAGCCGGGGATCGAACCCGAGACCTCAGGACGCTAGTAATACCGAAAAACAACCAATTATCAAGTGGTAGAGCCACGCTGTAGACAGTAACGTCTATAGGCACGAATGGGCCGGCTCGACCGGTTAGATACCACTGTCTCACAGAAAACCGACGTAAAGTGGCAGCTTGCTATCGCGTTTCGTTCGGTGAGTGAGATTTCCGGTGGCCCATTTCCCCACTCCCTTACCCAATCCCTTTCCCTCCCCTTCCATTCCCTCCTTTTAGGTTAGCAACTCACCCATGATTATTTTTGTGTCTTGGGTGGCTATGGGTGGTGGAGATCACTTACCATCAGGTGACCCATCTGCTCGTTTGGCAATCTCTGCTATAAAAAAAAAACACGCCACCGAGGCAGTCTGACACTACGACGACGAGTACTGACATGTGATAACATATAGTGAAGGATATGCTTCACGATCACGATATAGTCCAGTGATTCGTCGACCTTTTAGTAATGCGGGTCCTGTCTTGTGGGCTTAGTCAAGTGGCTTATGCGCTAGTCGAATAGAATAAATGTATGGGAATGACTATTCTATTCGACTTGTCTTGTCTAAGCCCGCTGGACAGCTGCCCCAACAAATGTCTGTAACTAGTATTTAATATACATATGGTAGTTCTGATGTTGAAAGGTTTATTTGTATTTCCAAGTACTTGTTGCCCGCGAAATTTGGTTCGAATGGAACCGTACATATTTGCGGGATATAAATAATTTCAAGTAGATTTGTTAAGGCGTGACAGGAGTAATCCATTCAAACTTTCGCATTTAGGATATTGGTAGGTATAGATTACTATTAAGGAATGGTTCCTGATCACCCGACTTGAATGTATGATACGTATGATCATTCAAATGTAGGATAATTTTTCACCCAGAATGAACCCGCTCAGGAACCACCACTGGTCCAAAGACTAGCAGTCAAGAACCACTGATATCGATGGATGTAATTTCATTTTGAACGGTCCCATGCGCGCGTGACCTTTCATTTCCTCTCCAAAAACATCCCATACCTCTCCGGGATGTCTATTGACAGTTTCCAAGATTAAATTTAGCAAACCAATCCAATTTAGGCATTAGATTATCGGTTCGTAGTCTAAATCCATCGATTCTAAATCTCATAATGTAGAACATGCGATATGATCTTAGAGAGATTTTAAACAAAACTATGGTTCTTATTATCTATACCAATATTATAAAGAAAACGTTTTTTTTTGTATTTTTGTTTGTAGTGTAGACTCAAAAACTGCTAAACCTTTCTTTCTTTCTGCCCTTATCCCGCCTTAATGCGGAAGCGTAATGTGGCACTTTTTCAAGCATGTTGCAGAAAGGATTTGGCTTAGTTTTTATGACCGGCTGCCTGTCTGATGTCAAACCCTTCCACGGGTCCAGTTCCGGGACAACTACATTAGAAAATTCGCCCGACCTGGGAATCGTACCCAGGACCTCCCGGTTCACAGCCCATATATATTACCACTAGACCAAGAAGGCGACTCAAAAACTGCTAAACCGATTATGAAAATTATTTCAACTGTGGAGTATGTATCTTATATTATGAGCGAGTACTAAAATAAGCCACTTTATATCCCGATTTTTATTACTTTTTATCACTTTTTATAAAAGTGTACAGTTCTCGTGGGATATTCACGCGAACGAAGACGCGGGCAACAGTATCCATAATTGAATATAATTATTATGTATTGTAGAAATCTAGGGCTCAATTGTCACAGATCTCAAAAAGATTCTTTGTTTTCGCGTGGAAAAGCAAAACTGTATTTTATATCTAGGTTTCCAAAAAAATCACGAAAGCAACTGTTATATTTATTCACAGTAATAAATCAAAGGCAAATGGATAAAGTTTACCTGCATTTTTAAAATTTCATTTATAGCGCCACAACAGATCCCCGGTCACCTGGGGATTACTCGATTAAAGTAATAAAGTTTGCGCCCGTGGTGTTTACACCGACTGATGTCAGGATAAAACGTGTAAAAATATTGAGTTTGTTGAGGCATATAATGAAATATACATCAACTTCGCGTTTGATCTATATCACCAGTATAAATAATACATCTATGATATTTCTTTTCACAACAGTTGTGTGTTTTTTATAGCAGAGACTGGCAAACGGGTCACCTGGTGGTACGTGATCTCCACCGCCCATAGACACCCAAGATACAAAAAGGATCATGGGTTCGTTGTCAACCTAAAAGGATGGAATGGAAGGGGAGGGAAAAGGGATTGAGAAAGGGACGCGACAGCAAGCTGCCACTTTATGTCGGTTTTCTGTGAGACAGTGGTATCAAATCGGTCAAGCCGGCCCATTCGTGCTGTAAACGTAATTGTCTACAGCGTCTATCACTTTTAAAAATACATAGATACGTTTTGTCATTACATAGATACGTGGCTCGGCTAAAAGTAACCTATGGGATTTAATACTAAACAACCACGTAGGTAGACCCTAGAACTCCAAAGAGTTCTTATCTTATGACTGTATATGACTTATAATCTTGCGATGATAACTCTGTGGTAAATGTAACATTGTATAATAATGTACCGTAAATAGTTTGCGGACAACCACAGAGTAATACAAATTACTTTTGAGGTCAGAACTAATACATTCTAAAAATGAATTATTACAAGAAGGAACATATTTGTGTACATTTCTGGAACAAGGATCGTGAATACACTTTACGAGTAGGTATAATTTTCTAAAGTATTAAGATAAAAATAATTTATTTTGTAATAACACGTATTCCCAGGATAGGATTTCCTTCAAGTACTACACTACTACAACTTCATCATTTAATTTAATTTAATTTTTTCGGTCTTGGGTTTGTTTCCCAAAAAAATTTAAGACTTTACAGTAAAGGCCAGAGAAAGAAAGAATCTTATGTTCTTAATCAAAAGAAGTGCAGATTCATAGTTCCGCTTTATATGAATAGTCCTCAACAGTACTTTAAAATTAACACAACATGTATTGACGAAATTTTCTTGTAAATTAAGTGATTATTTTTGCTCACAAATGTTATGTTATGTGTGATTATTATTGCTCTCTGCTGACACAACAAAAATTACATAATTTACAAGAAAATTTCGTCAAAATATGTTATGTTAATTTTAAAGTACTGTTGAGGACTATTCATACAAAAGTGGATTATGAATCTGCACTTCTTTTCTAATCAGTCAGTTTATATTTATCTCTTTTATTTCAGATAGACGGTATGAGAAAAAACTTGTGAAGAGATTCAACTGTGAACACCGTTACCAGTTCAGTGACATAATTACAGGTGATTGTTTGAAAGCGTGCAATGAGTGCTCATCTGTGACACATAATACATTACTGTGAATAGTGATAATAAAAGTGGACTTAACGAGGTTGATTAAGATAGTAATGTCTGCGTGCGTGGTCGAAGAGGGCCGAGAGGAGGGTGGCGGCGAGTGCGTCGACACTCCGTCGGACGACGATGGGGTGATTGCAGAGCGGCCGCGGAGGGAAGTGCTTATGAGCGCGCGCGGCCGCCGAGCCTGCTCCGAACAGGGGCCACATCCATCGCTCGCTTATATGCGTAAGTTCACATTTATAACGTTTAAAAATTGTTCTGTAAGGGTCAAAGAGATTTAATATTACTAATTATAGAGGGGCTATCAAGCAAGTTTCCATACAAAGAAATTGAGCTCAAACTTCAGTACCGCCATCAACTACTTATTATAATGTTAGGGCGATGATTACAATTTATAACCTAGAATATTTTGAGAATGGTTAAGAATCACTTAAGAGAAGTTTATTCTCTCAATATTATTTCGCTGGCCGACCTGGCGCGCGTACATTTCAAATAAACTGAGCGACTTATGACCACTAGGTCATAACTTTTGGATCACAAGTTTTGTGCTGTTTGTCCCATCTATATACTCTAGTGTCTATGGCCAGTTTGACCCGTGACCACAAATACTGCAAAGCCTTCGAAACGTCGGGCATAAAAATTAAAACAAATCGTGATAGAATCCGTAAAAATAGTTTTATTTCGATGTACCTATAACATTCAGATTATTTTTTTTTTAATTCCGGAAAAAAATCTAATGTATTTAGAATGTTGAACATCCTTCCCAGAAAATACATTATGCAAAATAACTTGTTTTTACGATACCTAAAACGCCTCACCTAACACATAATTTGGTAACTTAGTTGCAAGTTTCAACTATGCATTTAACTTTGATTAGCTGTAGGAGGGGGCAAAAACGATATAATTTTTAATACTTGGACAAGAAGAAACCCGCGGGTAAACAAGAAGTTATAACAATTTCTTGTTGTGTTGTTAATTAATATTCCACATTTACGTATGTGTTAAAGTGTTAATATCGTACGACAACATCCAAATACAACACATATCTGAAATTGAGAGGGCAAACAAGGAAGTGGTTCTACTGACGGTAAGAGATCACAGCCGCACATAAATATTAACGTGTCATCGTCTCAAATAAAATGAGAAAATATTGGTATGCGCTGGCAAAAAGTTTCTGTTTTGTGATTTAAGACGTATGTTTTAACTTTTAAGGCGGTGCATTTCAGCTTAAGCTCTTTGATTTACAGCAGTTGGTTGTTGTGACAGACAGTGGTTATAGAATATTTTTCCAGAAAAATAGAATATTATTCCGTATTTTTAACCTACTCAAAAGAGAGGCGTTTTCTGGTACGCTCTGTTTTTTTAATTCGTGGATGCAAAATCTCTTCCAAGCGACTTCGATGAATTTTATTATATACAACGAATTTTACTACAATGTTGGTTGAATTTGGTAAATATGACGGCAGGTTATAGAGGGAAAGTATGTTTTTTTGGAATTCTAGTTACTTTTTAGGTTAAGATATTGCGTTGACGTGTTATTAATATTTTTTAATACTTTTTTTGTGGGCCTGAAGTAGGATGTTAGGTACTTTAATCGTTTATACAGTAATGAGTATGTAAAGTACATACCAACAGCTTTGTTGAATTATGTAGATGCAAAGCGATCAAAAGTTAATCATTTGATGTAATTTCACTATTCAGTTATCTTCATCGTGAATTATTTAAGTCTAATCAAGCAGAGATAAAGTCGCAAAATAATTGATTGTTGCTACGTCGACTCGAACGTATTAATCTTAATGTTCTGTAGAAAATGATCTTAAATTTAGGTTTAAATAAACAACAACCTAGCCACTGCGATTAGGTTTAAAAAGCCGGTATCGCTCTAGTCATCCAGGGAGAGAAATAATAATTATGTCAAAAGTCAAATTCATCTTCAAAATTAGATTTTATAAGTTTTCAAATGCTTATTATACAGAGATATGACTGCCTCTGTGGCGTGGTTGTATTTCGGTATGACTACCGCCCTGAGGTCTCGGGTTCGATTTCCGGGTCGGGCAAAGTGATATTGGATTTTTCGATATCAGCTCGGAGTCTGGAATTTATGCCCGATATGGCGTTATGCTCGCCCCCTATCACATCTAGGACGGAACTAAGCTCGGCGAAATGCGGGTATTCTAGTTCGTTAGTGCACCTCTGCCTACGCCTTCGGGGATACAGGCGTGAGCTTATGTTATGTGTGTTATGTGTTATTATACAGAGCACGCCACTTCCCACCTGTGGGGTGCGAACAGCAACCGCCGCGGGTGGAGCCGCAAGCGCACGTCGGCGCCGCAGATGACCAACATACACGGCTCAATGCCCCGAGTGGCGTTGGTCCTGCGCTCCCGCCGCAGCTGGCCCGTCGCTCCGGCCTCCTTTAGAAGGTAAGTCGAATTTAATAATAAGGATGTTGCCACACTACAATTACTATATTCAGTATTATAATGGCGCGTACACACCAACCGAACGAAGGCGAAAGAATGTTCGCGAAAGGCCAACGGCGATGGAAACCGAAGGTTCCCGTTCATTCGCGTATCTTCGCTGTCGTATTCACACAAACAAACCTTCGCTGTTGTATGAAGGAAGAAGCGAGAATGTCAAAAACACATATCGACCGTAACCCGCCAATACCTCCTAAGTGCTTTGAGATCAAGTTTTTAGGAGACAATAAAAACTTATAAAAACTAAATATATATATTATATAATATAGATGATATTTATGCACCCAAAATCCAAGTTTATTAATTTTACAATAGTTTAGTATTGCTAATAAGAAAATATTTACATCATGTTCCATTAGGGCTAACAGATAGCGCAAAAAACAATATTTTGGTAAAATGTTAGGAGGTATTGGCAGCATACGGTCGAAATTATTGGAAATAGAGAATATTGTTCGATCCGTCACTGTTCTACGACTATGACGATTTGGTTGTAATACTACTACTAATCATCCTACAAATGTTACTGTCTGTGTCAATTTAAGTACATTTTTAAACCATTGATGTTTTTAAAATGTATATATTGTATACGATATACAATATATACATCTACCTTAGAACGGTTTTTTTATTGTCTAATTCAAGTTCTTTGAAAACTACTTCAATCTCTAGGAAGATTATGAGTCTTTCATGGCAGCAAATTCAATAGGTATTGATTTTATTTTCCCGAGAAGTGCTTGATACAACTCATCAATAAATTATCTGACGAAGTTTTGAATTGATTTTAGAATAAAATGTCGTAAGCTTGGCTGATCGTGTGGAAGCAATAGCCAAGCCAAGGGGGGTTTGCATTGCGGAAACGAAGTCGGTGCAGTGGGTCAGCATCAGCCACCTGGCGTCTGACTCACTCGCAATCCTGGGCCCTAGCGCCACCATTGACACGCACGTCGTGTTAGCGAGATGTACTGTCGTAATGACATGTTAATGAAGCCGCGTTTTCAACGTTCAAATAATTTGATAACTATTATTATAACTGCCTATTGGAACCTCAAGAGGATTTGTATAATGCTCGTACCCATGAATATAGAAAATCCCAAATTTTTGTTTATTTGTCTAATAGTCTATTATCCTCTATTATAAAAGCGTTAATAGACCAGCTTCCAGAACATTACCACAATCCTACAAAAAAAAACCAGTGGCCGTGAGATTACGTTACAGTAAGATTTGCGGGGGCCCTGAATATCCTCTCCTGTTCCTCATTTCCTTCGTTTTCACGGTAGACAGTGTCCCCTATGGTTCCGATTTCCATGAGCGACGGTAATCACTTCCAATAGATGGTCAATCTACTCATCAGTATAAGTCTTAAGCCAATAACAAAAATTTAAAACCAACTTCAAAACTGAACACATAAAAGTAAAAAATAACAACAATTCCTTACTGCCTTTGGAGTCGGTGCTGGAGCCAATGCAGATCAAATTAAAAGGCAGCGACTCCAAAGACAGTAAGGAATTGTTGGTCCGTTTGAAGTTTTTGTTAAACTTTAATTTTTTTATAGGTTTTTAGTGATAGGTACAAATATTTGTTTACTGTATGTAAATTCAAACACTTTTGTCACTGATCGATACACATGTAAAATCATATCTTTAAAACTACTGAACCGACTTTAATGAAACTTGCACTATTCCCTGAGTTGGAAGATGCCTTACCCAATTAAAAAGAATTATCGGAATACTTTCCGAGAAATACATACATACTTACATATATACATACACTTATGAAATCTGGCACAATTGTTCAAAAGCCCACACAGACTAACATATTCAAAAATTATGCAATTGTGACGATATTATATACAAACGGGTTGAATTGATAACCTCCTTTTTTGAAGTCGGTAAATAAAATAAGTGAGTGATATATTCGAGTAAGTACCATATGTTAAGTACTTAGACACGTCTAATAAAAGATGCTTTCGAGCGTTCACTTAACCCTATTTAAAAGTCAAGAAGGTTGTGTTCATGTGGCATGGTGCCAAGATACTCTCAACTGACCTCCATTTCCTCACCTATTCCTGTCTTGCTAGTTCCTACCGTCTATAATTGGATATTTAAACATTCTAAAACTGTTTTCAACGTGAAATCTACTTTATAAGTCATAAATACTCCAATGTTGCATTTTATATTTTCTTGGTTATTATCAAGAATGGCTTTGGTAGGTATTAGGTAACTTTATTAGGTGAAAAAATATTTATGTATCCTCAACGTTCAGTATTCAATTCTTTATAACAAAAATATCTCAAGTAATGAGTTAAGGTCGTTTATGCTACATTAGTATGGAAAAGTAAAATTAAACGAAAGTGCACTTTCGTCCTAGTTCTATAAATGTTTCCGTCGTTTAATTTACACTCTCTGTGTAATTTGGTCTTCAGTGGTCATGCGTTCTTCTTCTTCTTCCAATTGTTAACTCATTACACTCTTGGAAACTATGTCAAGCCATTCGCTCGTGGCCATCATTGTAGTGGTTGTGGTACAACAATAATTCGTCGTGATACTGCAGTCTCCATTCATATCGAACTGCTGCTTTTCTGGTGAATTTGTAGAGGGAGGTACGCACGTCGTATATTACATTCTCCAAATATTTTAAGGCTAACGCCGCTGGCTTATTCATCTGACTATTCTTTAGCGTATTGTTGTATATAAAGAACATAACATAAGCTCACGCCTGTATCCCCGAAGGGATAGGCAGAGGCGCACTAGCGAACTAGAACACCCACATTTCGCCGAGCTTAGTTCCGTCCCAAATGGGGGCGAGCCTATCGCCATATCGGGCACAATTTCCAGACTCCGGGCTGATATGGAAAAATCCAATATCACTTTGCCCGACCCGGGGATCGAACCTGAGACCTCAGAACCGTAGTCGTACCGAAATACCACCACGCCACCGAGGTTGTCTCGATAGACCATAGTATATAAATATTGTAATATAAATTGAATCAGTCCTGAATTTTATGAAGGAGCAAACACTGAGCATTCACTGAGCTCTTAAATATTTTCACCAATCAAACGGCTACGAAAAAATATTATTCAATTACTAGAGATCGGAGTTATGATTTTCATCACTTTTCGATCTTTTGTTGAGAGTTTAATGTTTTAGAATCGACTTCTACAATAGGGGAGGTATACAATTCAAAAAAAGGATACTTGAATTGAATTTTGAAATCGAAGCTGATATTGATATCAGTTTCTTTAAATTTGAATATGACAGTGCCGCTTGGCGATAGAAATAGAACCGTGGCTTTTACGTGGAATAACTTGCGATAGAGCCTCCACATCTATATTTTAGGAAATGTATAAAATCTTTAAATAAATTGTTTCCATACCAAAGCGTCTTCAGAATCTTGGTAGACAGTACAACTTTGGCTGCGGCACAAGAATCGCGGTATCAGCAATGGCGACTTCGGTGTGTAGGCACCTTTAGGAATAGAACCTAACAAAGTAAGCATTAAGCATCACTATCACTAGGTCTACGAGATGGGTAGATCTAAAAGTTTTAACGAAGAGATTTAACGTCGACTAAGTTTAATCTATTCAACGTGTTCTATTCGCGTAACATGCATTTTCACTGTTTAAGTTTGCTTATGGTTTAACACCCATATAACATAACATAACATAAGCTCACGCTTGTATCCCCGAAGGGGTAGGCAGAGGTGCACTAGCGAACTAGAACACCCACATTTCGCCGAGCTTAGTTCCGTCCCAGATGTGATAGGGGACGAGCCTATCGCCATATCGGGCACAGATTCCAGACTCCGGGCTGATATGGAAAAATCCAATATCACTTTGCCCGACCCGGGGATCGAACCCGAGACCTCAGAACCGTAGTCGTACCGAAATACCACCACGCCACGGAGGCAGTCAGGCACCCATATAATATTATATTTAAATAAATATATATATCAAATACGAGCCGTTCACTCCATTATCATTATAGTAATTGTCAATTTATCTATTCTCACAAAAAAGAAATGCTTTTAGAAATTTTGCCTCACGCACACAAGTTTGCCAAGCTATAGTGTGTTTATGTAGTTAATTAATTAACCGCGTCGTCGCGTCGGCCACCACGTCCACTGTCTAATAGATTAGTGTTGCTTGTTGAAGTTAAACGCTAAAGCCAACAGAGTGACCTAATCACATGTAAAGTTTGTTTTCTTTAGACCTCACAGGAAAATATTCTATTGATTGGCTGTTCATTATTATTTACAAGGAACTTTCTTCCGCGTGCAACGTGCTTGTGGAACCAGCTTTCGGCGGCTGTGTTTCCTGACCGTTACGAGTTAGGGACCTTCAAGAAAAGAGCCTATATCTACCTCAAAGGCCGGCAACGCATCCATGATTCCCCTGGTATTGTGGATGTTTATGGGCGGCGGTGATCACTTAACATCAGGTGACCCACTTGCTCGTTTGCCCCCTCTTCTATAAAAAAAAAAAAAAAAAAAATTATATAGACTACATACAGAGTACTCAGTGGAATACGGATTTAATGTGATTTCGTGTAGGCAAATGATATAATACTACACGGGTAGATTCTGGTTGTTAGTCAAACTATAACGCGATTAGGTATGTTGGAATAACTTCGAAGACAATCTACTATTAGCCCCCATGCATCAAAAACTATGTATTATCTTTTTTCCATTTATTATTTTACCATTTCAACAATGTTAAATCTCTTTGCATTCCAATGTAGCGACGACGTTACAGTGCAGTTCACATTTTGAAGCAGATTGAAAAAAAATCAGCTACTTCAGATTTTAATCACTAAACGTCCACCATCAGTGACTCGGCGCGGCGGTCGAATATCGTATGTCCAGAAAAATATATTTGGGGCGGAAACGAAAGAAAAATTAATCTTAATAATAAATAATGAGTCGATTGCCATAACGCCACATATTGAAAATATTAACACGACTGTCTCGGTGGCGTAGTTGTATTTCGGTATGACTACCGCCCTGAGGTCTTGGGTTCGATCCCCGGGTCGGGCAAAGTGATATTGGATTTTTCCATATCAGCCCGGAGTCTGGAATTTGTGCCCGATATGGCGATAGGCTCGCCCCCTATCACATCTGGGACGGAACTAAGCTCGGCGAAATGTGGGTGTTCTAGTCCGCTAGTGCAACTCTGCCTACCCCTTCGGGGATACAGGCGTGAGCTTATGTTATGTTTATGTAACATGACTACAGTTTCGATTCTCATTAAACTCCATCTTCGTATTATGTTTAAACACTACTATTACGAGTATTATTATACATCAACATAATATAGAGGTAATTATTATTCCACTTTTAAATTATTCCTTGGTTATCAAACCACGTATGTATAATGTTATGCATGAATTGCAAATTAGTGTACAGATTTCTGTTGCATAAGCCATATTATACACAATATGATGGCGAAATGCAATTAACCTTAATTATCCCATATTATTGTTTGGCAATTAGACCCAGGATGTTTAGGTCAATCGATATGGCTCCTCATTATTATTTTGAGAGCATTTAAGAGTTTCGGTTGGGTTATTTTCATTTTTATGTGCTCGACCTTTACGATTTTTATTGATACTCAATGAGTACATTTTTCCTGCGCCCTATTCTTACTTACTTTCTTACTCATAATTTCTTTATATATTTATACATATTTGGAACATAGACAAGTGTATGTCTATTGTAACGTCAAGGGCAAAGTATCATATTTGTTAAATGTTTAGAAAGAGAAAATAGGGTAAAGATAATTAAATAGTGAAAACAAGTAGCCGTCTGGATCAAGACAAATGAACCTGCATATTTCTACTTCGCCAAAAGCAAATTTAAACATACTTAAAGCTCTTCAAACAATCCTTTAAGTCAGTGTGTTTTAAGAAGAAAACATTGTTTAATGTAAATAAATATTTTTATGATATTTTGAGTGCTAAGCATTGTAGAAGAAAACAATATGAAACTGACAAGTTATTTACCATAAAGGATTGAACTCAATGGTATGATTATGATATTATATGATATGACCTATGTCGAGCTGTGGACGTCCTGTGGCTGATGATGATGATGTAATTAAAATATCACTGGTTGTACTAAATCTATACAGCTGGTGACTGGTACTTGACGAAACTCTCTAGAACTTTAGCTGCTACTAAATCTGTACAATGTGATGATGCGAGACGTTAAACCTTTCGAAACGTTATCGAAAACCTATATTTTATAAGTCGATGACTGGAGTTTCTTTTCAGGCCGCTGGCTTTTTTCTCGAATGTATCCTATCGTATGCTTTTGATGGCTTTAACTTCTATCGAGTACCGCAATAAATAAGTAAGTGCACTATATATTAAACCAATAAGGTGACCGACATTTGTTATAATTTGGAATAAAATAATTTATATGACTGCCTCGGTGGCGTAGTGGTATTTCGGTACGACTACCGTCCTGAGGTCTCGGGTTCGATCCCCGGGTCGGGAAAAGTGATATTGGATTTTTCTACATCAGCCCGGAGTCTGGAATTTGTGCCTGATATGGCGATAGACTCGCCCCCTATCACATCTGAGACGGAACTAAGCTCGGCGAAATGTAGGTATTCTAGTTTACTAGTTTACCTCTGCCTACCCCTTCGGGGAAACAGGCGTGAGCTTATGTTAATGTTATGTTTTTAATTTATATATAACTAAAGGTTGACTGGTAGAGAATGCCTCAGGCATTAAGTCCGCCTATATCATTATGAATAAAGTGTTGTACATAAATAAATATTTTTCGACGAATGTTTTAAGAAGCACTTTTCATTGCTTTGTTGATGTATCAGAGTCGACTCGGGCAGAATACTTTATTTCGTGCTATAACGAATTTATAGATCTTGTTAGTCACTCGAGGAACGTAAAGATATAAATCCAAATTCATTGTTGTGCATTTTGGTTGTCTAGGGCACTAGGGATAAATTATGGAAGAAAATGTTCATTTAATTCAAGCTGAACACATTCATTACTTCTAGACTTTTTAAGATTCAGGTAATTTCGAATTACTTTCCCTTTCTTTCACATACTTATGCTCTATGTATGCTATAGTATTAATTGTCATCACATCACAATAAGATTATAAAGATCAAGGTTTGTAAGTGTGTTTGTGTGTTTCTTACCTCGTCAAGCTCAAACGGTTGGACCAATTTTGATTAAATTTGGTATGGAGGTAGCTGATGCCCTGAATTAACACATAGTTTTTATCCCGGAAAAATGAACGGTTCCCGAAGGATGTTTTCACGCGGACCAAGTTGCAGGCAACAGCTAGTATCAAATGTTATATTCAGTATATTATAATTAATTGTGATTAATAAACCTTTCCAACTGTCTTCATCACACCTTAATGTGGGGACGATGCAACACACTGTTCAAGTATTTTGGAGAAAGGATTTGACTTTGTTTTAAGACCGGCAGGACAGACTAACCAGACAAGCGTCTGTGTTAAGAAAACATCACCCACCCGACATGGGAATCGAACCTAGAACCTCCCGGTTTACAGCCTATAAGTGCCAAGACAAGACCAAGAAGGCACCTAGTAAATAGTTATGTTAATAAATACTATCACACTAATATTATAAAAGCGAAAGTTTGTATGTGTGTATGTATATGTTTGTTACTTCTTCAAGCTCAATTTTGATGAAAAATTGATATAGCTCAATTTTGATATAGAGGTAGCTGACACCCTAGATGAACACATAGGCTACATTTAATCTCGGAAAATAAATGTTATCCCGGAAAATAAATTTCCACGCGAACGCAGTCGCAGGCAAAGTCTAGTCTTATATATCTAGATGGTTGAGAAACATTGCGTCGAGAGTCGCCAGAGTTATGTCGTCTGAAGTTGATGGATATGCACTGGCTGACCCCGGAACGCGACTCGCCCCAACAAGTCGTTATGGCGGGTTTTTCGTTTTTATCTGTATAAAAATACTTGCAAAATGAGAAAAATTAAGGGGAATTTGACGGGAAGTCTGACAGGGTGGGCATCGCTTGTTAAAATTATTTCAGATTATTGTCTGGAGTTGTGTTTGTTGTTTAATGTGATTTGGTTTTATGCACCAAAATTCAGCGAAGATGGACAGTATATCTTGTGTGTCGTTATATCGATATTTTTAATAACATTAGCGGAAAAATGTTCTGTAACTAAAGGCAATGTGTTGGATAGTCAACTCTGGACGTTTTTGTGAGAATTTAACTTAAAACAGTGGAAATTCCGGCGAAATAAAAAGCCTTTGAAAGATATAAAACAGTAAGATAAAGTAACATTTTATGATATACCAGAATCGAGTTCACTGGTTCAAATTATCACCCAATAAAAAGTTGAGAGTCTCTTTTATTTCAATGCAGTAAAATTCCTGTGCCTGTCTCGATGATTGACCTAGAACTTCGCTATTCAACGAGATGATTGATAACCCACCGAAATCCGAAACCAACAGTTTTCCGACATAGTTGGGCATGGAGAAAGGAAAATTAATTATTATAAACGTATACTGTTTCTAAAATGAAGGAAAGTTTCATTAAAAGTTGTTTTAATAACAATGTCTAGCTTTTACCCGCAGATCCACTTGTATGAACTTTAATGGTACCTTAGGGATTTTTATTTTTACTTATTTTACATAAGAGTAATTTTTCATACGAAGGAACAGATTTTAAAAATATTTTAGTATAAGGAAATAGAAAGCTACACTAATACACTAATACTAAGACAAACATAATTTTATCCTCACAAAAGATTTTGGTGAATATGGAGCATCTGGTTGTCCAGGGCTGTGTTGTGTGGAAGGGAAACGATCTCGCAGCCGATCTCCAACCTCCAACGCGCTGGACAGATACTATCGAAGCTGCTACACAAAATTCCATTGTGGAATGCCCGCGCAACACCATCAACCGAAGTCGGTAGAGACGCATCGCGAAAGCTTCTGTTTCGAACGACTAATAATAATGATCGACAACTCAACACCGCTCATCATGAAACCAGGACCACTCGGTCAAGAGTGTACGATTGACGAGGAGGAACATGCTTAGAAGATGTATTGCGCCGATCCCACATCAAGGGTGGAATAAAGGCGGCTTGAAAGAAAAGAGTCCCAGTATTCCGTTTTGAAGCCTAGAAGAATGTTGTGTTATATCATTGGCTTTTATTATAATTTCCTCTTTCACTGAGTAACAATCGAACGTTATATCCAATTTTTTGCCGAATAAATGTAGCCATGAAAATACCATTGTTGAATAAACCTGTTAAAATTTGTGAAATCATGTCCTGTCTGCAGAATGTATTCAGGGAAAAATAATCATGTTTAAAAGGTTTTACTGCCTTTTATGCTATATCAAAAACATTTTATAGGTAGTCTGTCGTACATAATTTAGCACCTTGAAATGGTAATGTGACACATAAATATTAGGACATTAAATATAAGTTATTATTATAATTATTTGATAAAATAGTTTGAACATTATTAAACTTTAGTGTAAACTTTAAAATTCTTCGAACTATCAAAATGTATTGAAAATGAAAAGCTATAAAATGTATCGTGTTGATGTTGGATGTAAAGAAACACATCTGTTACAACGAACAATAGCATTTTATTTAAGGGCGCACGAGGTTACGGTTCCAGTCAAAGACATTCAACAGTATATAAATGGGACTACAGCACAACACTTGTGATCCAAAAATTATGACCTAGTGGTCATAAGTTGCTCAGTTTATTTGAAATATACGCGCGCCAGGTCGGTTAGCAAAATAATATTGAGAGAATAAACTTATCTTACGTGACTCTTAACCATTCACTAAATATTCTAGGGTGTGAATTGTAATAATAGTCCTCGCATTGTAATAAGTAGTTGATGGCGGTACTGAAGTTTGAAATCATTTTTTAAGCTATTGCATAGGTGCAATACGACGCCTTGAGCGTGAAGGCCGAATCCAGAAATTCCGTAACGAAAATAACCTAACACTCCCCACTCCGACCGGCACAGCGGTGATACTTTTTAGTTTTGCCATATATCGATGAATAGCAGAACTTTTAATGACTTTTTTGAAATATCACGCTTGTCTCTTTAGTTCAGCAACTCGCTTCTAGGTGGCATTGGTTGTATCGGCGTTACTGCGCATGCGTAATCCCCCTCTTCGCCCCGCAATCTGTTGACTCATGCCTGCTTAGAGTGTCGGCGTTAGGGCACCTCCTCTTTGTATTTACTTCATGGTACGACTCTACGAAGCTCGCACGAATCGAGACGAGCTGCTCCGAAATCGAACGAATACGTAATCAGCTGTTTGTGAGAAAGTATATAGGTGTATTGATTTTGGATGCTATGCAATAGCTTTACCGCGGCAGTCTCCGAGTGCCACACGTCTCTTTTGTATTGAAACTTGCTTGATAGCCCCTCTATAGTTGGTAATATTAAATCTCTTTGGTTCCAGTATACGAGTATGTTGTAATAAAGCATTTGTTATACGTAGCGTGTGGTTAGGTTTACTCTATGGTACCTAATAGATTTTGCATTTCATAGGCGATAATGATGTTTATCGTTTTATTTTTGGGATCACGCTAAAAATTAATCACGGCAGAATTTGGAAATTTGTGATCACAGTAACTAAAGATATGCGCTAGGGTGACATTTTTTTTCTTTGTACCAGCCCTTATCCCACCTTAATGTAGGGTCGGCGCATCACACATTTTCAAGCATATTGCAGAACGGATTTGTCTTAGTTTTTACGACGGGCTGCCTGTCTGCCAAGTGAGAGTCGGTATATGTACTTGCTGATGACCGATACAGTGGATTCCTACAAAGGAGATGTTTATAAAATATATGACACCCTAACCAAGATTTTGTACAGCGTATAAATTCACGTGGGCATAACTGTTATTTACGATTTATTGTTTTTTTTAATTTGGGCATTCGATATATCGGCGCAAAATCGCAAGCTTATTTAAAAAGCCGTTGTTATTCCACGTTATAAATTCATTTTACAATTGTTAAACTGCTGAATCGTTAAAAGATTCTAAAAAGTTAAAATAATCGTTATAATTATTTCCTTGACATTCGATATTCGGTATCGAGTAGGTAGTTGCAAATATTGCACCCTATAAAAGGAGTGTTCAGAGCAGATTCGACACAGTCGTGCTCCGGCACTCGGACTGTCCACATCCCTAACTAGACGGTGCTATTAAGCACCGTTAATAAAGGGAGTTAGTGAATTTCAGTGTTCACTATTGATAAATAAGATGAGTAATCATCTTATTGTCAAAAGTGACGTCAGCCATGCTGACGTCACCGTTTTTAAAAAAACAACGTTAGCGTTGGCCCTCCGACATCAGAAGTGGGATCACTATCCCACTCATTTAACTTGAACCTTTCTGCCCTGACAATGGATGCTTTCAATCCGACTGATGCTTTCAGTCCGACTGATAATTTCAGTCCGACTGATGATTTCAGTCCGACTGACGATTTCAGTCTGACTGATAATTTCGGTCCGACTGATGTTTCAATCCGACTGATGTTTCAGTCCGACTGATGTTTCAGTCCGACTGATATTTCAATCCGACGGATACATTCAATTCGAGATACTTTCAGTTCGATCGATATTTTCGAACTAGTTTTTCAGGGCCTTTGTGGACCACACTATTGTCCTTCCCAGTTCCTTTAAAACCCCTGTGGACCACGGCGTAAAGGACCGCTCAGAACCACAGCATCATCCTTAACAAAAAAAAAAAACTGTGGACCACGGCGTACGGGACCGCTCAGAACCACAGCTAAAAAAAAAAAATAACAAAAGTGCATTAATGTGTGGAACATTTGCACAAAAAAAAAAAAAAAAAAACCTTTTCAGAGCCTCTGTGGACCACGGCGTACAGGACCGCTCAGCGCCACAGCATCGACCCTTCCCGTTCCTTTAGAACCCCTGTGGACCACGGCATCATCCCCGTCAGAAAAGTGCATAGATGCGTGGAGCATTCGCACTCTGACTACTGATTCATAAAAAGTGCATTGTGTGGAACATTTGTACAAATGTTTATAATATGGTCTGGCAAGGCTGGTCGGATACCTCCTCTAAAAACCATATAAACCAGGGCACGTGGTGCACCTAAATATCCATATTTTAATTTGTGTGCAATTTCATCTCAGAATTCAATGCAAAAACAAAACTACGTGATTTATGGTCAGGATTGATCGAGACGGTGTATGTGACACTGTTGCAGTCATTTTTGAAGTCTAAATGTCAACGTTAGTGATCATCTTTAAAAATCCTGAGTGGTCAATTCGGGAAATTGTTTTGTGAGCTAGGTAATTTTGCCCGCTGAGTTTGTTTCGCCGGGTCTTCTCAGGCAGGGCCGCGTTTGGATCCGGTGGTAGATTCAAAAAAAAAATCGGAATCTTAAATTCGCAATAATAAACGAGGCCTTTCAAAATGACCGTATCGGCGTACAACCATGAGCTTTCAATAACGTGCACGTGCTATTTCAAATGAAAAGAAAGAAAGAAAAAGAAAAGAAAAGAAAAAAAAAAAATTTGGTTCTATGAGTATTCACAACAAATTACAAGGCTGGTGCAGAGCACGCACCGCCTATCAGAATGGCCGTATCGGCGCAAAATCGCAAGCTTATTTAAAAAGCCGTTGTTATTCCACGTTATAAATTCATTTTACAATTGTTAAACTGCTGAATCGTTAAAAGATTCTAAAAAGTTAAAATAATCGTTATAATTATTTCCTTGACATTCGATATTCGGTATCGAGTAGGTAGTTGCAAATATTGCACCCTATAAAAGGAGTGTTCAGAGCAGATTCGACACAGTCGTGCTCCGGCACTCGGACTGTCCACATCCCTAACTAGACGGTGCTATTAAGCACCGTTAATAAAGGGAGTTAGTGAATTTCAGTGTTCACTATTGATAAATAAGATGAGTAATCATCTTATTGTCAAAAGTGACGTCAGCCATGCTGACGTCACCGTTTTTAAAAAAACAACGTTAGCGTTGGCCCTCCGACAGATATAATATTATCGGCCTCTCGATCTTAATAGACCGTGAAGTGTGACGTCATAAGTCTATTAGGATTGTGGGCATGCCCATCGTACCTGCAACGGTAGATCCGCGCTTATACTTAATACTTGCCGTATTCTAAAGTAATATTTCGGTCTAAATGGTACGATTACCTACAAAATTGCTTTATAAGCTTTCGTATTCAAAACCTGTAAAAACGAGACGACGTTATTATAAGAAAATCCAGGTGTTCGTTTTTGTAGAACACAGCTTTTACTCACAACTTCATTCATATGTAAATCTGAGACAAGGTTTCTGGCGTTGCATAGTAATTTATTGATCGTGTAGCAGCTTATGCGAGACTATGTGGCACTTTCTAATTTGTTATACCTAAGCATTTTTTGAATTGGTCTTGTTGTTTTCAGCCTTATAAAACACTTGTAAAGTCTCGAAAAATGTTATGTATATTATTATTTTAACACATTACATTACATCACGCCTGTGTCCCTGAAGGGGTAGGCAGAGGCGCACTACCGATATAGAACCACACATTTCGCCGAGCTTAGTTCCGTCCCAGATGTGATGGGGGCAAGCCTATCGCCATATCGGGCACAAATTCCAGACTCCGGGCTGATACGGAAAAATCCAACATCTTTGCCGGGGATCGAACCCGAGACCACAGTACGGTAGTCGTACCAAAATACAACCACGCCACCGAGGCAGTCAGTATTATTTTGACATCGAAAATAATATATGCCCTATTCTAAGGCCGTTACTACCGTCCAAATGTACAAATAGCTAACAAAAATATCACATGACAATAGTAATTTATAATCAAGATACAAATCATAAGATCTGATACGATAGTTTTCATAAAAATATACCGAACAAAAGATACAATTCAGATCTGTTTATTCATTAGTGCGATATAAGTGTATTTTTCAGATAACATCGATAACTATATTTCTATACGCATTCAATTAAACCGAACGTCGGAGCCGCCATAGTCAGAAATGCTAGCACGCATATCTTTCGATTACTTTTTCGAAAGGTGCACACTGCGCACTCACAAAGCATTATAAGCTTGGTTGCATGAAATTTCGAATAGTAATGCGATAAGAGTGCACCGTGCTCGATTCGAATACGAAATCGAAAATTAGTTATGCTACGGCCTCTGTTTGTTTAAAACGTCAGTCAACGTATGATCGATGGTCGGTTCGTTTTTACGATATTTTGTTTATGGTACGGTTATGATGAATTTCAAATAATCCGTGAAAAAACTGGAATATAAAACAGTTTTCACGAGATATTTTAAAGATGCTCGTGTAAACAAGACGTTGCAGCTTGCAGGAAATGAGTATGTAAATACATCCAATTGATAACCAATTTTTAAATAAACAATTTATAACATGGATGCATAGATTCTATGCCCTTTACTTATAAAAATATTTAAGCGCTGCTTATCTTTAGCCATAGGTTCTCCCTTTCATTTTTAAACAATGTAACGCAAGGAAAAAAGTGACATGTTATTCTTAGCGAAAGGATAAGCAAATACGTTTTTATAAGTAAGGCCCTATAAGTATAAATGCGTGTAATATTATTATATTAATTTAATAAGGTCGCTTTATCTACAATGTTTAGGCATCTACTTGTGAAGATATAACCCCTTACACATTTACGCGCTCAAATAGTTTGTCACTTCGTTACTTGCGACACGTTGTTTGAAAATGAAACTATTCTTAAAAGTAAGTAATTTTATAAGTATGGGGCTTAATGTTGACATTTTCAATTTTGATATAGCAGCCATAATGTTAGAATAGTAATTTCTTTACATTGACATTGCTCTACATTTTTTGGGTTCCAAAGCCAAATGGCAAAATGGAACGCTAATAGATTCGCATGTCTGTCTGTCTGTCTGACCACATTGAGGATTTGCTACAACCATTTTTCGATCCAAGAATGAGTTTGTGAAATATAAAGCTTTAGCCACTAATAGTCGACCAAAGTAAAAAGCAAAATTCGTACAAATTCTGTTGAATAGATGAAGCTTTTTTTTTGTGTAACACAGCCAGTTTTTTTTTATGGTCGATGTGCTTAAACTGATGTCTAATAAAATTATATTTCAGGAACATTTAACCCTACTTTGGAACCCTGATCAGATGATGCAGCATGCACTTGGCCGCTTTTTTTACTTTTGTGAACAAAGGGAGTCTGTTAACTCTATATATCTGTTATATCTATAATAATAACATGCTGTCCTCTGCTTATAAAAAGTCTGCTTATTATAAAGTTTAGGCGTTAAAAAAAACAATAAAATTGTCATTTAAACGTAGTTAAGTTGAAAGCATTGAAAATAATCTATTGCAAAAAGTTACAGAGTAACAGTATAAACATTAAAGCAACCAATGATTCATAGTCTAGTGTATGAAGAAATCAGAAGTGCATACTCTTGGGGGTTCCTACTTTTTATTTTCATTTTGGCAGTCTATATCACTCCCCACTGTTAAGTTATAGTTGCTAACAATAAAATATTATCCTGTTCATTTTATATTGCACTGTTGTTACTCGTATAACAGCGATCATTCTATCAAAACATTGCAAAAGGGAATAAAATGGACAACAATAACTCTTTGTTAGTATGAATTGAATAAAAATAGCGTATTTTTAAGCTATAAATTTTACAATCCTAACAATTTATGAAATTTCACGTAACAACACTAAAGTATGAATCTAGACTTAAGGCTAGTGTTTACTAAATTCTTGTTATAAGTCTAAATTAATGGTTGATTATTATTCTATAATACGAAACTAAAAGTGCATGAAGGGTGGTGCATCACAGTTCCACACTAACACTAACAGTCTACCTGGGGTATGGATAGGTATCTACCGATTTACTAACAGCCTTTTGATGGAAGACATTAAAGCCAGTGAAATTGGGGCATTATGAGTATGCATTTTAGCCTGCCTGGTTGAGTGAAATTCAGTACTTCGTAAATTGGAGTTCTTTGCTATACAATTTGATAATAATAACTGGCTCGTTGGCGTAATCATATTGCTGGTACATCCACCTGCTGCTACGTCCTGAGGTCTCGGGTTTGACCCCGGGTCGGGCAGAAAATGATATTGGTTCTAACCAGCCTGGAGTCAGTGTAGTTTTCTAGTTCGTCTCTACCTAACCCTTCGGAGATAAAGGCGTGAGTATGTGTATGTATAAGTACTGTTTATGATAAGGCTTAGCGGTTACCATCGGGAGGACGTTCATCGATTGTAGTAATTCAGTTGTTTAAAAGAAAACCGCATTATTTTTACCAGATTGAGCTGTGTACAAACTACAAAGAATATTGAAAATATTTGTCTTTGATATAATACAGGTCTTTAATTACACGCTATTCACGAGATACTGCTCTTAATTTGTTCTCAAGATTAATTCTATTACTTTCATTGTAATAATACAAAGAACACTCAGGTTGGATATTTCATTAGTGCAAATAGTTACTATTCGATATCTTTTGTTGACGACTTATATTAAAAGGAATACCTAGTAGTGCTCTCAGACATCTGATTTGATATCTTATTGAGTCACTTTTCGATACGGACCCATTTATAATATTAACGTTACCCATGTATCGGATTATGCGAAATGTTCAGTTAACCTATATTTCTCACAAAATGAGTACTGTATTGTACGTGGTTAGGTATAGAGATTACTACATTCAGTTGCGGTTTGAGCTTAATAGACATTGTGTTATATAAAACCGTGCAACAATGGTGAAGACTGCATATAGATTTTTACATATCTTTGTCTAACTCTAGACTAATTAATAAGTTGATTTTCTACGCGGTAGTAGTAATTATAATAATAAATGAATAAATACACCCAACAGTCACGCAAATAAATTAATCATCTTGCAAATGCGGCTCTTCTTTCAACTTTATCAATGCTGTGTTATTGTATACTACAAGTAGCTGTTGCTCACAGCTCCTGCAAGAATCACTCCATCTATTGGTGAAAACCGCTTGTTAATTCGTTCAGTAGTTTTTGCGTTTATCGGGAACAGACAGATGCGGCAGAGGACTTTGTTTTATAATATCTAGTGATTTCTTAAACATCTTGGCACGTTGGTTATTAAAAAGCATTTCCATCAGCGAGTTTAATATTAATAGTGTTAAATACCAATAATATTCCCTTCGGTATATTTTTGTCTACCGAATTCCAGTGTCTCATGTTGTTTGATTTTGTGTAGTTTGATTTTAATCACCGCATTAACAAAGCCAATGTACAATGTAATGGGCACTTAAACTACAAACTAGTTACTAATATAAATGCAAAAGTGTTTTGTTTTGTAAATCTTTCATAGAGCCAGTGATGATATTTTCGAATTCAAAAGAAGGGGTAGGTAATCTATTCATCTGTTTTTTTATGTTTATTTTTTATCTGGGCACGGCAAAGTGATTATACTACACCTGATGGTAAGCGTAGTGCAGTCCAAAAAATTTGCGACTAACAAACACTGTGTTTATCAGTGGTCGTCAGAATCATGTCGGCGTATTTATTTATTCACACACCGAATTCGAAGAGGGAAGAAGCAAATCGAGGGGCTTGCGACAAGACAGGCAGATGACCGATGCAGATACAGGGATACCCGTCTCAACCAACCATCAAGTCGCGCCGCAAGCCCCTCGAGAGAGTATGTTACGCGTTATCCCCGCCAAATGTGGACCGATTTCCAAGATCCTTGTTATGTTCGATAGAGTTTATTCCAAGGGTGATTGAGCACGATAGGATTCGCATCGCAATTTTGAAATCTGCCCGTTATGTTTCTAAACTTGTGATTAGACTGCCTCCGTGGCGTGGTGGTATTTCGGTACGACTACGGTTCTGAGGTCTCGGGTTCGATCCCCGGGTCGGGCAAAGTGATATTGGATTTTTCCATATCAGCCCGGAGTCTGGAATTTGTGCCCGATATGGCCATAGGCTCGCCCCCTATCACATCTGGGACGGAACTAAGCTCGGCGAAATGTGGGTGTTCTAGTTCGCTAGTGCGCCTCTGCCTACCCCTTCGGGGATACAGGCGTGAGCTTATGTTTATGTTTATGTGACTTGTGATTATTTGCAAAGATATTTGCAAAGATGTTTGCAGTAATGTCACGTAAAAAAATACCAAATGACAAATTCTCGAATCTAACGCACTTTTTAACCTGATTTCGGTGGAATTTTAAGTCAATAAATGAAACCGAATTGAAGTCAAATTAGAATCGAGTGTCAAATTCAGGGGGCCGCTCACAAAAGGTACCTACTTTATCTTAAAAAAATGTTATGTATTCTCTCTTTATATCTGCCTGGTATAATCTCAGATACATTTATATAAACATATTTATAGCCTTGTAATTAGATTAGGTATTATGTTGATGTAATGCTGAGATACTACGAGATTCGTCCAATAATTACGTCCATACATATTTAAAGTAGTTGAATAATATAACATGACTGCCTCGGTGACATAAAGGTATAGCGTGGACAGTATGACTACGGTCCTGAGGTCTCAGGTTCGAGTCTCGTGTCGGGCAAATTGAGTCTACATAGTCCTTCGGAAATACAAGCCTGAACAAAAAATCGTATCGATTTGAACAAGAGAAAAGTTTTGTGGAACAAATTTTGTCAAAACCCGAGCCCCTTGGCAGACATATAGTATACTTTGTAATACAATCTATTTACTTCATGTAACTTGACCCGAGGAAGGAGAGCACAAGATATGTTTGTACTGGGCTACGTAGCGACCATTGTTCAAATGTAGCGTCCATAGTCACTCGTTTCGGTGACAATGGCGCGTCGTGAGAGCCTTCTTTCTCTCATCATACTCGACGTACCTATAGTACTGTTTAATGTCTTTGTATTCGACCATGCTCATAATTATGTTTATATTGTACTAGATGTTGCCCGCGACTCCGTTCCCTTAAATAATATCCGAATATCTAGTCATAAAAAAGATACTATTTTAAACCACATTGACTTATTTCCATTTTAATTTCCCCTAAGGTAGAAATTAGAGCTTCATGTTTATTAGAAATAACAAAATCACAAGTTTAAAAACTTAACGGACCGACTTCAAATCCGATCGTGACCAAATTTATATGAGAGCACCCTTGAAATAAGCTATCGAACACAAAAATAATTTGGAAATCGGTCCATATTTGGCGGAGATATTGCGTAACATACATAAAAAAATACAGACGAATTGAGAACCTTCTCCTTTTTGGAAGTCGGTCGAAAATAAAATAAAATAAAAATAAAATTTATTGTGTTTTAGCCATAAGGTATAATTACTTAATTCTATAAAAACACATAGAAATCATACTATAAAATTATGATATTGTGTATGTGTTCATAATATATACACTACATGTGTATATATATACACATTATCTATGGTTTTTATATTCAATGAAGTAAATATGAACTAATTCAATGAATTTATAAGAGTTTTATGAGTTATATTTGCCGTCATTTTCCATTCTTAGAACTGTAAGGTCAAGTCACATTTGAAATGACTAGCCCAAGGACAACTTAAAATAAACCTAGTGAATAGAGCATTGTACACCGCTTCTTTCATATTTATATGTGCACAATGATATCCGAGGCCATCATACCATCGTACACTGTATGTTTAAAAAAACTTCGAGCTATAATTTAAAGATTAGCATTCTAAAGAAACTTTGTAAAACTCGCCTAATTTTACAGAAATACCAAAGGATTATAATATCGTCGCCTCCTTGGTCTAGTAGCACCCTATATGGGCTGTGTACCGGGAGGTCGTGGGTTCGATTCCCAGATCAGAATTTTCTAATTTAATTTGCCCAGGACTAGATCCCGCATAGGGGGTTAACGTTAGGCAGTCAGCCGGTGGTAAACCTTAGCCAAATAATTTCTCAAACATGTTTGAAAACGTGTGTTGCGCCGACCCCACGTTAAGGTGGGATTAGGGCAGGTAGAAAGAAAGAATAAATGATTCTAATATCGCATCACTTCACCATAAATATAGTGTTACGTTATACCTATAGTTTACATCTGTAACAGCTAGAAGACGGTAACCGCTGAAACCGATTCGGTTTCATTTAGGCTCAATTGCACCACTATTATTAACCTAGAGTTAGTCCTAACCGCAAGCTAAATTGACAGAAAATGTATGAATGACATGTAACTTAACTTGCGGTTAGGACTAACTCTAGGTTAATAATAGTGGTGCAATTGAGCCTAACTGACTTAAAATTCCACCGAAATCGAGTTAAAAAGTGCGCTAATGTCGCATTCGATCCGAGAACTTGTCATTTGGTATTTTTTAACGCGACATTAGTGCACTGTTCACCCCGGTTTCGGTAACATTTTAAGTCTATAAATGAAACCGAATCATAGTCGCAATCAAGTTACCCTACTGTTTTCACATTAAACTATTCTCAAGTTAATATTATACATCAATTTGTTATTAGCGCCATCTAACGTAGAAGCTAGCTAACAGCGTGTGGCTTTCCCAGCGGACGATGTTCGTTTTTCATTTACTTCGAGATTTTATTCTAGAGGGCGTTGCCAACTGAGTGATGAGTTTTCCTCTGTAAAGTTAGATGTCACTGGTGAATTATTTTATTTATTTCGCTGAGGTTAGCTTTTACGTAACTCGGCATTAACTCAGGTGAAACTTTATAAAGGGCAGTTTTATAAATAAGACCAGGTAGACATTAATTGCAAATAATATGATCTGTAGAATGGAGAGGCATTATATAAATCTTTAGAAGAAACTTTCTTAACAAAGCCGAGACGGAATTTATCTTATTAAATACTAAGGATAAGCTCATACCTGTATCCCCATAGGGGTAGGCAGAGGCGCATTAGCGAACTAGAACATCCATAATTTGTCGAGCTTAATTCCGTCCCAGATGTGATAGGTGGCGGGTCTATCACTATATCGAGCACAAATTCCAGACGCGGGGTTGATACTGAATTGAAAAATCCCAATATCATTTTGCCTAAGCCGGGTATCGAACCCGAGACTTCAGGACAGTTCTCGTACCGATATACATCTACGTCACCTAGGCAGAAAATGTTAAAGTAGTAATGTAATGTTAAAATGTAGTAGTAAAGCCGCGTCTTCTGAACTAAAACGTTACACAAAATATGGTATTTCTAAAACTTTTTGTCTATGGCCCATTGTTATTTAATTTAATAATAATAAATAAATAAATAACACCCAACAGTCACACGCATAGTCCTGACTCCACACTAAGATCGAGTCTTGTGTCGTGGGAATCAAGATACTTTCGGTCTCACAACACCCAGACCCGAAACAAATATCTGTGGGCCGCACAAATATTTGTCTCGGTGCGGGACCGAACCCGCGGCCTCTTGCTGCGCAGCCGGCTGCTCGCCCGCTGCGCCACGGAGGCTGTCAAAAATTTAGACATTAAAGTTGGTTTGTGTAGGTGTTTTTTGTGATTTGTTTCGAACAAAAATGTGCGACGCGCCTTAATAGCTACCTGCCAGTGCTCACAGAGTTTACGGATTGTATGGAGCGGACCGTTCGCATCTTTACTTTATATCGATTTTCATACAAAGCATAATTCCCCAGTTGTATGCGTAATGCATACAACTCAGGAAGAAAAGCGTGAATGTTTTACTATAAATGTCACCAAGCTTATATTCCAAAAGCTATTTATTATTATTCGCGTCAGAGAAAGGCTTTGCCAGTTATTGCAGACATCGCATATTTCGACGCGTTCATTAATCTTTCGCACCATTAGATTTCATAATCAGCGTTTTGGTCCATTTTGCTAACAACCATCCCGTAATACCATCTGACAATTAATTACCGGCTATCCTGTACATTCATACATTACTGCAGCATACATATATACATGTTATAGCATTTATATTTTATATAATTTTAATCATATTCCCTCTATATACCATAAATAAATAAAAATATATACACCCAACAGTCACCCACTGACCCCACACCTAGGTATTACAACTTGTATCGTGGGTGTCAGAGACTATGAGAGACTTTCAGTCTCACAACACCCAGACTTGAAACCAATATATGTGGGCCACACAAACATTTGTCTCAATGCGGGAATCGAACCCACGGCCTCCCGCTT
The DNA here is from genome assembly GCA_036417725.1 of Clanis bilineata. NCBI lineage: Eukaryota > Metazoa > Arthropoda > Insecta > Lepidoptera > Sphingidae > Clanis > Clanis bilineata. Next base: position 10,610,936 of record CM071158.1, read on the forward strand.
CACAGCCGCCCACTGCACCACGGAGGCTGTCAACACTATAACTCTCATAGTTTATCATTTTATGGTATAAAAGTATAAGTTTAAGGTTCAAAATATAATCATTATCAATTTCAGTTTAAAATAAATAACACCGAACATTCACGCACATAAATACAATATGTCACACAACCACTTAAATCGGTAGGGGAATCGAAGTCGCAGCATCTAGTTTGCACAGCCGATCACTCGTTAGCTGTCCCATAGAGCATGCTGCCCATTGATATAAGCTTTCTTCCTTCTTGTGTCATGGTTATTTGAACCTACGACACACGGTTTTATATCAGCTTAACCAGACACACATACTTGAAGATCACAGTTAGTTGTCTCAGTGCGGTTGAAAGATGAATTGTATTGAGTGTAATATGTATGTATGTTATTGATTAAGCTGAAAGTAGAGAAGTTTATAATATCAATAAAACGATCAGACAGCCTCCGTGGCGCAGTGGGCGAGTAGCCGGCTGTGAAGCGAGAGGCTGCAGGTTCGATCCACGCACCGAGACAAATGTTTGTGTGGCCCCCAGATATTTGTTTCGGATGTGGGTGATGTGAGACTGAAAGTCTCTCGTAGTTCCTGATACCCATGACACAAGACTCGTATCTTACCGTGGAGTCAGGACTATGTGTGTGACTGTTGGGTGTTATTTATTTATTTATTTATCTATATTCTACCTTTAAGTTTGTTTAAACCCGTAAATCATAACTCTATATTCAGCTCTAAGTCTGTTTCTATAAAAAGGAGATACAAATCCAAATAAATAGCTGAAATCAATCCAGAATCTAAAGTTACTCGTTCCCTAATTATACGTCAATTATTTTTATTTATCAACAAACTTCCCAAACAGACCTTTTCCATTAACTGAGTAAACAATATTAAAGTCATTAATACCGCTACCTTCACAAATCAATCTATCGAGCTGAAAGTCGTCGACATTTACGAAGCAACCTTCAAACGTATAAAGGAATTCCATGCGTATTTAAACATGAATTAGTTATGCTTAGTGTCCTGTGGCCGGCTAATGTTTGAAATATCGACTTTGCACGCTTCTATTTTAAGCACGTGAAAAGTAGAAAGGGTGGGGAAGGTCTTGGGGTGGCAGGGGTTGAAGGGGGTCGTCGGCATTCAACAGGCGAGCGGTCGATACGGGCGGCGCCGCGGCGCAACGGCCGAACCCATCGTTTACCTACAGGCTTACACTACGCGCCAGCCAGCTCTGATGTTACTTGTTACACTGCAACACTACTTTTTACAAGATCATCTGCTCAGCGGCCTGAGCAGGAAAATTTCTGACAACCGTAAATGTATTCGAACTCGATGCGCGTCTATGAAATTTGTATGAAATATTAACCAAACGTCATCAGTGCGCAGCGAACTCGAATACATTTACATTTACATTCGTTTTTCGTGCTCGGGCTACTGAATTTAAAAGTAACTTAATAATAAAGCCAAATTGGCAAGGAATACTACTTCGTATTTTATAATTTTACACAAATTTTGTTTTAGTCATTGAAAACGGTGCATTGATTTATACAATAAAAAGATCACATCATCGTAATTTTGTTACAAAATATATTTTACGTAAATAGGTACCTTAGTATTTTCTGATACTTATTTAATTAATCTAATGTACTCTTTTTAACCTCATGCTTTGGGGAAGTCCTATTTTTCATATAATATAATTCAATTAAACAAACCATTGATCCCCCTTAAGTTTGAAGCAGTCATTCATGTGAAAGACCAAAGGTTTTTACAAATGAGAAGTTTCTTTTTAAATGTTACGAGCGTAAAATATTCGAATACAAAATATACCGGAGTTGAATACCTAATTAATTAGATTCGTGAAATTTCTATTGATGTACAATGGAACAGCTCATGAATTTTGTTAAATTTTGATAATATTCATTCTAAAAGCCCAATTTGGATAACTCCGTGAAGCGGACCACATATGAAAACTTTGTAGCGCCATTGAAATCACGCAGCAAGCTTGAAAAACGATAGCTCAGTTGAAGTTACGTATCTCAGTTGCAATAATATAGCCCAGTTGAAATTACGTAGCATGGTTGAAACGTCGTAGCGTGTATGACACTACGTCGCGTTGTACAGTTGAACCTACGTAGCGCAGTAGAAATCACGTAGCGCGGTTGAAACTACAAAGCGTGTTTGAATGCACGTAGCTTAGTTGAAACTACAAAGCATGTTTGAAAAAACGTAGCAGAGTTGAAATTACGAAGCGTGTTTTAGCACGTAGCACGGTAAAATTCAGGAAGGACTTAGCACAGTTGAAACAGCACAGAACGGTTGAAATTACTTAACGCAGATTAATTTAAATTAACAAAGTTTTTATATTATAAAAAAATATGACCCTCCGTCCGGGACAGATTGGTAAAAATAGCCGAACTAATTTAGCTCATTTTACCGGATACGCCTATGTTGAATATGCCTATCTTATTGAAGAGCCATCTTAAATTAATAACCCTTTATTTCAAGATTGGGTCTTAAGATTGCATTATGTTTTCAAGTACAGAGTATTTTATGTCAGCTGTGAGACAAAATCTCAAAAAAGAATCTTGAAAATAGATCCATATTTAGGAGTTATCGCGTAACATACATGAAAGAAAATATACAGATGAATTGAGTACCTTCTTATTTTCCAATCGGTCCAAAACAAGTAAATTGCTCTGTAGTTGAAAATTCAGTGAAACTCCTGCACTGCATCCATTTATTGCAAATAAAAGTATTATATTTTACTATTCACAGTGAATTCTATCTTACACTCCTACAGGTAACCAATATTCGAAGGGACAGATTAAATTATTTGATAGTATAATATCGTAACTATATTTCTTCTTCACCTTCACCGGCCCGCGATATAAAAATTTTCCGATAAAACGTACATAAAATGTCAAATGTAAGTGTGCTTCCAATAAACTATGAGTTATTTGCATATCTCTCCTTTCATATTCTTTTATATAATGTCCATAACAGAAAACAAATTGGGTTTCAATATTTAAGCCGAGATTGATTAAAAATATTCACAACGAACGAAGCAAATCACTGTGTATTATTCAGGTTGTCGGAACCCTGTCTCATGTATCGACGTGTTTTGTGAAATTTTAATGAGACAGCAATGAACACGCTCTTGTAAGAACGTTTGTTCTCTATACTTTCACATAGTACGATAGTATAACGAGAACTGTAACAATAACCTTTTCATATACTACGGGGTTTTCAAGAGGGTGCTTACCTTCTCACAAAGACATTCAAAAGTACAGAGGACGAGACAACAACGGTAGGTAGGTTTACGTGAATGTTATTGAAATTAAACTATTTTTACGGTTTCTATCACGATTTGGTTTTGATTTTTTTTATGCCCGACGTTTCGAAAGCTTTGCAGCGTTCGTGGCCACGGGTCAGACTATAAAAAAACAATAAAACCAAATCGTGATAGAATCCGTAAAAATAGTTTAATTTCAACGCAAAACTTGTGATCCAAAAGTTGTGACCTCGTGGTCATAATTCATAAGTCACACAGTCTTATTTGAAACATACACGCGCAAGGTCGTGTCATCGTAATAATGTATATACAATAAAATTGTCTTATGTGATTCTTGAACATTCATAGCACATTCTAGGGTGTAAATTGTTATAACCGCCCCCTCGCATTATAATAAGTGTTAAATGAGGTTACTCATGTTTGAGACCAATTTTTTGTACGGAAACTTGCTTAAGAGCCCCTCTATTTATCTATTTTATAATATAGTTAGTAATATAAAGGCTGAGATCTATAGAGCGAACTTCGACTAAGTCTAGAAAAATAAACTGACAGACAGACTAAGCAAAGATTTTCTTGAAAAAAATGATTCGGACTAAGTCAAAGTTCGATTTAAAAATTCCAAATCCTTACTGAGTTCGTTTCTTTGACTCAGATATAGTAGAAGTTTGTTCTATAGATCTCAGCTTAAATATCTGCCTTCCGACGACGTAAGCCTGGAGACTTAGTAAATACTTGCGTATGCTGCGTAACGTATGAAACAGATATGTATCTCGTAAGGCAGATGTTTCCGTTTGAAAACGTACTAGTAGGACGATCAATACTGCCTGCATGTACACGCACACCAAATCTGAAACTTTGTCGTATGTATAAATGGGTGCCGTCATGTCGGTAATGCCGCATGTCGTACCGAGTTAATGTTTTGTACTGTTAAACAGCGAGCAGAAATTTATTCATGTGATAAGCTGTTTCATTGAATAACTTTTGTATACAATTTAGTTGGGAAGGGGGAGTAACTGCCGTTGTTTTTATGATTGAATAGTCTGTCGATTGCCGAGCCCTTTCATATTGCCGCTGTTGACGTGAGTGGAAACCTCTTGTGGATGTAGGGTAAATGCGAGCTGCCTAGTGACACGTATACGCACCGGGGGACGTAAAATGTGGGTATTTTATCAATTTTGTTGATTTACATGTAGACGAGTAATGGTATTAGTTACTTTTATGTTTTTGGTATATGATAATGTTATCTGTTTTATTGGGAATCTTAGAAACTAAGCTTATATGTATGTATTATCATTTAAATTTTATTTATTGGAGATAGTCCAAAACACAAAGTGAAAAAAAAGTTTAAATAAAATTGTAAACCTGTTAATAAATTATGTAACTAACATTCTCTGTGGTCTTGTGTCATGACATAATCGTTTCTCATCTCCTCGTGTCAAACTGATCATAGTGTAACTGGACGTGGCGGGCGTCGTCTCGATTTAAAAGTACAACATGATCATTTTGAAACTTACTCTTTATTTATTAAATATTCAAGATAGACAGTGTATCTTTATCCGTATGGTGTGCACGCCACTGCCTGACGCAAACTATAAAGTCTGCCGTTACACTTCATGATTTCAGATTTAGCTCTACAAAGCAGTTATGCAATACAAGGTAATAGCTCGCGAGAGGTGCATAAGTCTCTGCTATCGCGTAAGCACACGTGCCGTCGTGGGAAACATTTAGATAAAGCTAACACTCCATGAGCTTGCTACTCGTACAATAAATAACCATAGAGATTGATGTTATGCATTATATTAGTTGAGCTTACACCTAATACAAAAAATAATGTATTGTTAAATTAGATTATAATTTGGCAAATGGATTTACCTTGGTGGCGTGGTGGTATTTCGATACGACTACGATTCTGAGGTCTCGGGTTCGATCCCCGGATCGGGCAAAGTGATACTGGATTTTTCCATATCAGCCCGGAGTCTGGAATTTATGCCCGATATGGCGATAGGCTCGCCCCCTATCACATCTGGGACGGAACTAAGCTCGGCGAAATGTGGGTGTTCTAGTTCGCTAGTGCGCCTTTGCCTACCCCTGCGGGGATACAGGCGTGAACTTATGTATGTTACGTTATGTTAAATGGATTTAAGGGGTGAAGACAAAATCCTGACCAAAATAAATACAAGTTTAAAACCTTAACGGACCGACTCAAATCCGATCGTGACCAATATATGGGACCACCCTTGAAAGAAGCTCTATCAAACACAAAAATAATTTTGAAGATCGGTCCATATTTGGCGGAGATATCGCGTAACATGCATAAAAAATACAGACGAATTGAGGACCTCCTCCTTTTTGGAAGTCGGTCGAAAATCTGGACACCGGTCCAATAAAGCTTTCATACAAAGATGTTGTATTTGGTAAACATTATATATCTGCAAAGCGATTTTTTTTTTGAAGTTTTTTAGGTAAATTAAATTAGGAATGCCGAATTTTTCTGTTGAAACGCATTATCGATAAGAAAATCTATGGCGTATTCATGTCAGTCGAGTTCTTACTTATGTTATGAGACCGAAAGTCTCTCATAGTCTCTGACACCTACGATACAGGTTACCTAGTTTGGAGGTCAGGACTAGGTGTGTGACTGTTGGGTGTATTTATTTATTTATTGCAAGAAGGCATTATTTATTTTTAACTTATTACAAAACTCAAAAATTAGTTGTGATATCGTATAATAATCAAAAATTTTAAAAGTGCATCAGTCACGTGCACCTAATTAAGCTGTGAAAATTTCTATAGATGAATATCCATGGAAAACAAACTATAACTTAATATAAATCTTTATACGCTTTTTCTTGATTTGAAGTTGATTTAAAATCTTCACAATCATCATCATCATCATCATCAACCATAGGACGTCTACTACTGAACAATAGGCCTAATCTTATCTATGAAGAATTAGTAAAACAGCACAAAGCTTAATATTGCATTATGTATAAGTTCAGCGGCATACTAACCCGTTCAAATATATTATTTTCCTCCTTTTAATATACAAAGTCCTTGTTATTACGAATATCAGATTTGAACAAAGGAAATAATCTCTCCATTCTTGGGTAAAAAAATGGAAGAGAATTATTAAAAGAAGGTTACTGTATTAGAAGAGCTTAAGCCCAGTTTGTAAGAAAGTTGAGATATACGACGTTTATAAGAAAATGTAAGGTGAGTGAAAGAGCGGCGGCCGCCAGATGGCGCGTCGGGATGCGGGATCGATACCTTGCCCATGAATAATTAACATGGATGTGCTGCTTTTTAAGACGTGATACTAATAAAAGAGTATCGTTGGATATGACCTTTGTACTTTCAACACACATAATTAGCTTCGCATGTAACTAATTACAGGTTTGAAACTTTGGAATGCCACGGTGGCGTGGTTGTATTTCGGTACGACTACCGTCCTGAGGTCTCGGGTTCGATCCGCGGGTCGGGAAAAGTGTTATTGAATTTTTTCATACCAGCCCGGAGTTGTTTGTTTCAAAAGGGGTTCATAAAACGGTGGCGTTCCCCAGCGCTGTAGATATGTTCCCGATTGAAACAATGCCAGGAATAATTTACTCTTTCTTTCTTTCCACCTGTCTTTTTCACTTAAAGTGGGTTTGGCGGAACACAATTTTTCAAGCATGTTATAGAAACGATTCGGCATAATTTTTCCGACTGGCCGCACGCTTCACGTCGAACCCCTTTAAGGGATGCAGTCCCGTGTTAAACGTGTTAGAAGACTGCTTTGGCGAACCTAGAGACGTCCTGGACGACTTCATGGCGACTAGAGACGGTTGCCAATGGACCAAGGAGATTATAGGGAATGCGATAGAGAAGGAACTATGTCCTCTACTGGAATTATAGATCTAACAACAGTCTCCATGGCGCAGCGGGAGAGTAGCCAGCTGTGAAGCGAGAGGCCACGGGTTCTATTCCCGCATTTTTTTTTTTTTTTTTTTTTTGTGTTGTCCTACAGCTGGCAGCCCGACCGAGTCGGCTTACTCAGCTACACCGATCTATTGGGTGAACGCAGCTGCGTTACGAACCCAAGAAAGTTAGGTGACCATGCTGAGGGCAACCCACTAACGGGTTACGAACCTCGGCTCAGGACGGTCACTGAGAGATGTATTAAAGACATCATCGATTAGGGGGAATTTGGACGTGTGTTTTCCCTAACTATCCATTGCTGTCATCGGCACGCGGGCCGGAATTGTTAACAGGGTCGGGGGGGCGACTACTGGGAGCGCGGCGTGGTCCTCGTCGGCGAGGACGGAACGTCGGTCGTGTGGAGTGTGAGAGCTGTTTAAGTAGCTCGAACTTGCGCTTGATGGCCAGAGTGATGTCGTCATCAGGGTCTGACAAAACGGATCTAGGACGTCTCCATTTCGCACGGTCGAAAGGAGTGTATATTGACGCTTTGCGGACGAGCGGGTTTGGGTGGTGTGCCGCCCGATCGAAGTAGCGCCTGCTAGCCATGTGCATAAAGTGCCTGATGGTCGGCATGTTGGTATCCACATGGAGGTCGTGATTGCGGACGTACCACGGAGCGTTGAGCGCTCGTCTTAAAAAGACGTTTTGCAGGACTTGCATGCGCTTAAGTCGAGCGGGCGGAACATGAGCGAACACGGGTGACGCGTAGGTCATTATCGGTCTAATGCAGGCTGTGTAGATCCTAATTTTGTTGCGGATTGACATTTTGCTATTTCCGTTTAATAGACAATTTAGTCGTCCTAACGCGAATGCGGCTCGCGCGCGTACCGCGTTTACGTGCGTGGTGAAGTTCAGTTTCCGATCAAGGGTGACTCCTAGGTACTTGGCGTTGTTGGTCCAAGGGATTGCCTTATTGGCCATGGTGACTGGAGCGTTAGGCGCTTGGGTGAAAGTTCTCTTGGTAAAGAGAATTGCCTGGCTTTTGGCGGGGTTGACAGTGATTCGCCATTTGCGGAACCACTCACCGAGTTCATCGGCTGCGGTTTGCAAAATGCGAATCACTTTATCCGGGTCTCTACGTGAAGCGTAGATTGCCGTGTCGTCAGCGAAGAGCGCCAGATGGGCGTCCTTCGGTTTAGGAATATCGCTAGTGTATAGCGAGAAAAGAAAAGGGGACAAAGCAGAGCCTTGCGGGACTCCGGCAGTGATGGTGTGTCGGGAGGAAAGAGTTCCCTCCACGCGATATTTGAAACCGCGATTCGACAAAAATTCTCGTATGATGTGCACGAGCTGTGTGGGCACATTGAAGGTATACAACTTGTAGAGCAAGCCGTTGTGCCACACTTTGTCGAATGCTTTTTCAATATCAAAGAAAAGAGCACCGGTAGGGATTCCGCGCCTAAAGTTAGCGTGGATATGCTCCGTGATGCGGAGAATCTGATTCACGCAACTGTGCCTACTACGAAAACCAAACTGCTCTGGAGGGAGCAGATGGTGAAGGTGGGCGACTATCTTGATGCGATCGAGGACGATTCGCTCGTAGAGTTTACCCAGAGCGCTGAGTAAACTGATGGGACGGTAAGAGGAGGGTTCGAAAGCGGGTTTCCCCGGTTTGTGAATACCTATCACAACCGCCTCTTTCCAGACGTCTGGAAAGAGGCTGTTTTGGAACGCTGCATTGAAGATGTCAGCGAGAATTTTAATTAGATGCTCCGGGAGCATTTTCATGACTCTGTTTGAAATACCGTCACCCCCGGGGGCTTTACGTCTTTTGAGCGCCTTGATCAGAGAACTGACTTCTTCGATTGTCACCGGAGCGAGTGGGTCGGGCGGTGGGTCGACGTCCGGGTCGACGGGTGCCGGGCGCGGACGCGGAACCGGTATCGGTGGCGGCGGGATTGCGTTCCTACTTTCGACGTAACTGTCAACCGCAACGAGAAGCTCAGGGTCAACCGGAACTGAAGAGAGCGAACATTGAGCCTCCAGGCTGCTAGCCAGAAGCTCCGCTTTCTCGTCGTCGTCAAACGCCGGGCGTTGATTCGGACGATCAAGCGGGGGCATGGTGACTGTATCGCTCCTCCTGAAGGTACGGCACAACTGCCAGAAGGCCTGGTGAGTCGGATCTAGCTCTGATAGACGGGTTTCCCAACGCGAATCGACGGCATCCTTGACGCGGCGCTTGACCTCGCGTTGGAGGAAACGCGCGTGGTGCCGCCGTTCCGGGGTGGATCCCGCCGCACAGGCTCTCAGCGCGGCGTTTCGCCTCCTCACCACACATCTCACGTCTTCGGGAAGGCGCCATTGGCTAAGAGTAGCCGCCGGCACCCTCTCGGAGCTGTCGCTCACGACGTTTTGGAGATGTGCGGTGAAGGAGCGAATCGCGCCGGACGTCTCTTCAGGAGTGACAATGTTGGTCGGGATCGCGGAGAGATCAGGGGATGAGGTGTCCGCGAGCTTGGTGCCCAGTAGACGCCAATTCGTTTTCACCTTCATCGGTTCGTTAGGACCTGTGTCTGTGGGACCGTTTGAGGGAACTAGATCTAGGATCACAGGTCTATGGTCGGAGTCTAACTCTTGTAGCACCCGCATGGAACGTACGCGTAGGCATACGTTCTTTGCGAGCGCTATGTCGAGAATGTCAGGTCGGTGATTGTCGTTAATTGAACTATAATGGGTGGGTTCTGATGGAACTAAAATTTCCATATCAATAATGTCAAGACACCGCTCTAGTGCTGCACCTCTGCTGTTGGTAGAGTTGCAGTTCCAGAGCGTGTTCTTGGCGTTGAGGTCGCCCGCCAGAAGGACAGACTCCCCCATGCTCAGTAGGGTCGAGATTTCATTGGAGTGAAGCTCCTTACTGGGTGAGAGGTAAGCCGAGATGATAGTGATCGGCGGATGTCCTGTCATTGCTAGCCTGCAGACTGAAGCCTCAATGTTCGTCAGGTTTTCGGGGGGGTCTAGAGGTATGCAGTGCAGGGACCTTTTATAGTAAATCAGGGTGCCACCTAAAGGGCCAGTGGTACGGTCGTTACGTACCATCTTGAAGTTTGGTATACACGGATTTCTATTGGATGGTTTTAAGAACGTTTCCTGGATGAGGAAGACGTCCAAGTTGTGAATGCTAACGAAATGGGCGATTTCGGCACGCTGGCCGCTTATACCATTGGTGTTAAAAAAGCCCACTCTGAGGGAGCGAGGCTTGGTTCGCGACGGGGTGGATAAAATGTTAATATTACTAGCCATCGGAAGGCGTCAAGATTAAGTCAGCGATGTAGGACCGCTGTTCCCTATATAATTTCTCTAAGTCTGACATCAATTTTGAGTCCGGGTGACCCTTGGCCGCTATTTCCCTAATTTTCTCCGAGATGAGGGTGTAGAAATCAACCGGGGGGCTCAAGATGGCGTCGTAGATGGAATCTACTTCCGCCTTTGAGAGGACACGACCCGCCGTGGTAGGGGGTGTAGGTTTTTGAGGGCGCGGCTGGGCTACCCTGGGGGGGTTAGTCCGGGGGACCGCTGGAATGGGAGTGGGAGCGGGAGCCGTGACGGGAGCGGGAGCAGTCGCCGAAGCGGGCATGGGGGGAGTGACGGGAGTGGCCGGGGCGGCGGGAGTGACTCCACCGGGGGCCTTTTTTACCAGACGCCAGGGGCTGGTTGTCGGCAAAGGTGCAGGTCGGAATTTGGCCTGAGGGGCCTGGGGGGCTGGAGCTTTAGGAGCTCGGGTAATATTTTTGGGGGCCATTGGGCAGCCGCGGTAGCTAGCCGGGTGTCCTGATTGCCTACAGTTTGTGCACGAAGGCGGCTCCGTGCACAAACTCCTATCTTTCGGGCGCGGGCACTGCTTGGTACCGTGCTCCCCTAGGCACTTGACGCACCTGGAGGGGAGGTGGCAACGCAAGGATGAGTGCCCGTATCTTTGGCAGTTGTGACACTGCCCTATCTGCCTATTCTTGTACGGGGTCTCCACGGTGAAGCCGCGGAGGCCCAGGATATCCTTGACGTCGAACAAGTGTCGGCCGTCGAGGGGGGTCTCTACAACAACAAGCACCATTTCGTACTGTTGTTGGTACGGGGAGTCGGATTTTACTGTACGGTACATCCGGTGTACCTCAAGACAAGAGATGCCTTTTTCGACAAGGCCTTGCTGGACTTCATCGACCGTCATCTGCAGGGGGATCCCGCGGATGACGAATCGATAACGTCTTTCGTCAGGGAGAGCGTAAGTATAATAATGGATTTTTTCCGATTTAAAATATTTGGTTAAAGATCTATGATCGGCTATCGTGGCCGGAAACAGCGACAGGAGTTTCTGCTTTTGGAGCCACGTGTTGTGGGAGATGGAAATGCCCGCTTCGGTGACTTGGGCTAAAAATTTGGGGACCGTGGTGTCCTCCGGGAGGAGAACGTTGAGCCTCGGCGGCTTCTTGCCCTTTGGCTCAGAGGGAGCCAAGGGCTTGTCGGAGGTAGGTGGTGCGGCAGGTGAGGATGGGGGTGAGGGGGAAGCCGGCGAGTCAGTGTCGAAAGTCGGCGCTGAGGGCGCCGGCGTCGACACCGACACGGCGGTGGCCGAACGCGGCTTCTTCCTCCTCCCGCGTTTCACGGTCGTGAAGCCGTCGTCGTCCTGTTCGGACGACGACGACTCCGACCGAGACTCGCCGGAGGATGACGAAGACGCAGGCCTTTTAGCGGAGACGGGCGGGTCGGTTTCCATCGCCGTAGCGATGGGCTCCGAGGGAGTGGTGGGCGAGGCGGAGGGTCCATCGTCCGTTGATGGGCTCTCCGTCTCGTCGGCAAACAGGTCCGGTAGAATGTCTTTGAGTGCGGACTCAAGACGTGCCCACGCGTGTGGGTTTTCTGCCACCTTCGCAAGGGCCGCGGCACACTTCTTGCGTGACGGGGCCATTGCGAGTGTTGCAGAGTTTGACGCGGCGCGAGTGTGTTCCGACGCGGGTGCGTTCCGCCCGGGAAAGAACACACAAGAAACCGGGCGGCGCTCGCACTGACGTACGGTCGCGGATCGCGGGTCGCGGTGGGACGCGTGAATTTACGTCCCCGGGTGGGTGTGCCCGGGGCTGAGTATGTGAATGACCCTCCTCGCCGGGTATAGGCGAGGGGGGGTGTACTTAAAATTAGGTGTGCCCTAAGCTGGTATCCCTTTGCCAATCTTAATGTGCGAAAGGGTTCCTAACAGTCCGTGCACCGTAAGTGGTATTGGTCCGAGGACCGCACACTCAACCGGATACACGGGATGGAAATCGGGATGGGTAGGGTTGGGAAGGCGATATGCGGGGGAAAGAGTGGTGTGCCTCCACTGATTCCTTGTCCGCACCCGTCCGGCTTGCTTCAGCCCTGAGGGGGCGTGGCGCGGGCCGGGTCACCGCTAGCTATCGGTTTGTTGTCACCGTGAGGTTTACCACCGAGCTAATTCCCTGAAGGGGACAATAAAACACTATACCGAGAAATTCGGGCTAATCCCTGTCCTGAAAAGGACGCGGATGGGCCCTTTGTTCGGCAACCGACAATAACAAAGCGGGGCTTTGTTATTGGCCGGATTACCGAGAATGCAGCGCGGGGGCTGCGTTCCGACCTAGCAGGTAGGCCGGTAATCGGATTAAAGTCACTGCAGGTGCAGTGACAATACGTCCGAGCACGACCGCTGCCAAGAGTCTATTCCCGCACCGAGACAAAATATATTTGTATGACCCAGAGATATTTGTTTGGGGTCTGGGTGTTGTGAGACTGAATGTCTCTCGGTTTTTATATCCACGATACAGGTGTATAACCTGTATTATTTTACTCTGTGCCAACCATAACAAGTCCAGACAGTTCCAGTTCCTCATGCCCCGTAGCGAAATTTGGCATTTTTCCAATCATACATAGTGTAAATAGACCTGAAAAAATATACAATAGTACAACCAAAGTCCATAGAATACAAATAATATCAACACGAAAGTAATCGTCTCCGAAGGAAAATATAAAGTAAGGGGAACATGTTAACTAGCCACAAACTAGCACAACTCGAAACAGTTTCTGATAGTTTTAAAAAAAAAAAGTATTTTTATATGATTTATGTACTACTACTGTAGTATATTACAGTATATTCACTAATGTTAATTTCACTAATGTAGGTTACATTAGTTAGAAACTGTAATTCCCCACAGGTAGTGTAGAACAACCATGTATCTCGAAAATTTCTGCCGTAACACATACCTGCGTTGGATCTTATTAGCACTAAGTTTAACTCAGTTTGACTGTATCTCGTAAAACACATGTACCTAAATACGTACCTGGCTTGGTCAAATGACCGGCTGCTTGTGATTCCAGATGACGCCTCCAAATTAAACTGAACTAGAATTTGCATATTCAAATAACGCGTTATTTTCAACCGTCCTGCGCGTAAGGACTAATGGTTCCTGAAGGGACGCCACTCGGCTCTAATAAAAGTACGAAAGTCGAGAATCGCCGAATGGTGATTCTACGGAATCCTAACAAGTCCCAATGACAATGTGTTGGTAGTACTGGGTAAAATATAGAACAGAAAGATTTATTGAAATATTCTCAAAAATAAAAAAGTTATAAGCCTTTGAAGTTCGGTGTAACCTTCAAACTGCGGGAAAGAGAAGTTTCAGTATAATCACGTCACCCCATAACGGCACGTGCGTTGAAAAGGAATAGCAATATATCTCCAATATACCCCACTCCAGAATTTAAAATGTGAATTACTTCCTAATTTTTCAACCAATTTCGATACCGTTTTTATAGAAGGGTTTCTTATTCGTTTTATTTGCTATTACATATAAAAAATGTATATAAAATCAAACATAGTCACTTGACTATGTTTAATATTGTACAACAGCTTTGGAATTGGGTACTTACCCAATTCCAAAGCTGTTGTACAATATTAGCAAGAGTAGGTCTGTATCGTGTTCATGAAATAAACAATACTGCTCTGTATAAATAATTTTATATAATGCACAGATAGGAACAGTCTAGAGTTCTTGGTAAAAGAAAGTGGTTCGCGTTGTATCGATTTATTGGTTTTAAAGTGTAAAGAAGGTACGGCTCGCTATTGCGCCTTCTATGTTTATATGTTGTGTATTTAATTTAATACAAATACTGTGATTTATGCGCCTAGATTTCTAGACGTAACTTATTTTATGGCGCGATTTTTCAATAGTCCGATATTTTTATTTGAGGGAAATTTTGTTATTTTGACAGAACCAAAACGCCAAATGATTCTCGTGAACGTGATACAAATTATCCGGCTAAGGCCTCATTCGCACAAGAGCTTTTTCAACGCGCATTAAAAATGCGTCTCAATATTTTCATAATATGATTGCTTGAAAATCATTCTTGTCTTCTTTCCAATAAGGTATATTTAAAACATACCGCCCAAAAATAAAACGCCGCGTTTCGTGTGAATAACTATACTAGAACTCATTTGTTCTATTACAACGCTTTTCTAGCGGTCGATAAGAAGCTCTCGTGCGCATGAGGGCTAAGGCCTTAGATATCAAAATATGAAGAAAGTTATTTTATTGTGATAGCACACAAAAAAATGCAAATAAAATATGTGTTTTACCCTATTGAGCAACTACGCTGGTTTTCGAGCGACTTCATAAAAAGGAGGATGCCCTCAATTTGTATATTTTTAATGTATATTACGCGATATCTCCACCAAATTTAAACCGATTTTCTAGATTATTTTTGTGTTCTATGAGCATATTTCAAGGGTGGGACCCATCAATATAATATACCCTAGATGTTACAGTTCTTTGCAAATATCCTAAAAAGTGGTCTCAGGAATAAAACAAAGAAAAAGATCACAAGTTCTTATTAAATCAACACAAATATAACCCCATGCACGTGTAATAAAGTAGCTTTTTAAACGAAATGAGCAAGCGTTCTTAAATTCGAATTTTGAAATTAGAATTCGTCGGCGTCGGACTGTATGCAAAACGAGTGCTTAAGCACTTCTTTGCTGTCCCATTTTCCGAGCGTCAACTTTGCTACTGCAGCGTCAACTAGGTAAATAATATATCGATGGTGGGCCCATATAAATTGGTCATGATAAGATAAGTGTTGAAGTCAGTCCGTTAAGATTTTAAACTTATGATTATTCATGTTGTCCGTTGTCGCTATTAGTTATGGTAAAAAAAATACCTCCCTATCAACATGATGTTATTTTGTTCTCTTATACGGTTCATAAATGCCTGTTGAATATATCGATTCACAAAGCTATATGTAAGCTGATTTAATCAATGTTTATCGCGAAGTAAGCAAATTAATACGTAACCTAACTTTTGCTACTACTTGTAACTTTCCGAACTCTTGCCTCGTTATGTAATTTATATTTCGAACGTGAAACTGTATGGACTGTTATTAGAAATTGGGAATATTTGCTCTCCGTGGATATTCAAATAGATATATTATACATAACATAACATAAGCTACCTCCTATATTCCCGAAGAGGTAAGCAGAGGCGTCCTAGCGGACTAGAACATCAACATTTTGCCGAGCTTAGTTCCGTCCCAGATGTTATCACATCTAGGGGGCGAGCCTATCGCCATATCGAGCACAAATTTCAGACTCCGGGCTGATATGGAAAAATCAAATATCACTTTGCGCGACCCGGGGATCGAACCCAAGACCTCAGGACAGTAGTCGTACTGAAATACAACAACGCCACCGAGGCGATATTATATTATACCGTTGCTTACTTGGTGTTTTATACCTGTCTTGAAAATTTCGCAATATTATTGTGAAAGCTAATAATGTAAAATAGACAAATACATACTTTAACTATTAATTATGTACTACTAGCTATTGCCCGCGACTCCGTTCACGTGGAAATTTATTTTCCGGGATAAAAAGTCACTTAAGTATTAATTCAGGGTGTCAGCTATCTCCATACCAAGTTTTATCAAAATTGTTGAAGCCGTTTGAGCGTGAAGAAGTAACAAACACACTCACAAACTTTCGGCTTTATAATATTAGTAGGACTGTACTCTTATCACAATCTAATAAAAATCAATAAATTTCCCTGGAACTCATTTGTGATGTTTCTAATGGAAATTATGGTTGTCGAACTACATGGTTTGATATTGGTCCTATGAACCTTCCACTCAAATAAGATGATAATTATAATAATGTGATTTGTAAATCCGATACTTGATGGTACCTACTTATTCGTATCTTATTTTATTTATTTTATTTTATTTTATTTATTTTAGCATGCCAACAGAGTAAATTACATTAAAAAAAAAATTATACGGTAACACTTAAATTATCTAATAATTATCTATCATACTTAATACGATAAGAAAAAATAATTAAAAATAACGTAGTATGAATATTTCTAGAAAAACCAAGAGGGGCCGTCAGGTTTCTTAAGCCACATCCTACGTCAAAAGCGATTTGCTTTTAATCCAAGAGATTTGTAGGGTTTGAAACAGGTACCAATCCATTATTTGTAAAGGTTTTTGCAATCGTATTTCATTTGTTCTACACAATTTGCCCGGTATATGGAAGAAAGCTTTCTGCTGTACTTGATTGTTGCCGTGACAAAGCATACGTTCCCAGTGGACACGTGTTTTACTACTTTAGAAGCTTTTACCGAATGAAATGTCACTTTGTGTTTAGCATGTTTAGATCTTAATGCTTAGAAATAAAGATCAATTTAGATAAATAGTAATTTGAATTATTTGAGTTCCAATCTACGCAGAGGGAACATTTAAAACTGTTTTTTTTTTACTGTTTGTACCTCTACTTACTACGATTGTAAGTATAATCACAAGTTTAGAAACTTGATCAAATCCGATCGTGACCAAATTTATATAGGACCATGCTTGAAATATGCTCTATCGAACACAACAATAATAATTTTAAAGATCGATCCACATTTGGCGGAGATATCGCGTAACATACATAAAAAAAAATACAGACGAATTGAGGACCTTATCCTTTTTGGAAGTCGGTCGAAAATGATTACGTCGATATTGATGATAACTGAAATGCGGTCCAATGATTTTGACCATAGTTTCTTGATCAGCGGATCGGTTGTGCTTGAAGTTAATGAATATTGCCTGATTCCAATATGTCACTTTCTTGAGGCCTGGTACCCTGGGCCTGGTATGTACCCTATGCCCACAGTTTAAAACGTGTGCGTAAGGCAACTCTATCAAGGTAATGAAATACAGTTTTAACAACAATAGCATAAAGAATAAATTTCTATACGCATTTCATTTTGCTAATGTGTGTATGGCTACTTGGACACGTAGATCCTGAAAGAGCGATGGCATTTTTTGCACCGTCTCTTATACCTACCACTATAAGAATACCCGATCCGGCATATAGCTTCAGATTTTCCTAAGACGGCTATTTAAGCACTAGCAATACTGGCTTTATCACTTCAATTGACTGAATATCAATACACTTCAACAAAACAAATTGATTACACCAATAGTGTCATTTTGTTCGTAGTAGTCACGTTAATAGTGTTGTAACACACTGACATTCTATCTATTAGCCATTTGATGCGAAAGTGTAGGGTGATGTCGGTGAGACTTTCCTTATTCGATGTTATTTACTCGCTTTTTCTGCCCATGACCTTTCAGTAATGGCATCATTACGCCCATACTAATGTATATTAAAGGCCAACAAATAATTTAACCATTCTTAAATTGTAACAAAAAATGTTTTAATGCAATTTAACTGTCGCAAAAAGGCGAGATATTTTTACCTTTACATTAAGGTACTCAATTTCGAGTGTTCTCTACCGACGATACAGAACGAAACATGGAAATGATTTTTAAAATACACGGTCGCGGAGCTTGAATTAATGCTAGGGATCAAGCCAGCCCGGTGTTCATTAACAGTTAATTCAAGATGAATACATTATTAAACTCTGGTGTTGGTCTTTTGGTGGTGAGGTACATAATTAATTTTTACCCGATTGGATAGCGATGGGCGTACACAATATTGAACCGTGTCAAACGAGTAGATGGGTCACATGATGGTAAGTGATCTCCACCGCCCATAGACACCGACACAAAAATAAACATGGGTGTGTTGCCAACCTAAAAGGAGAGAATGGAAGGGGACGGAAAAGGATTAGAAAAGGGAGGGGGGTCTAAGTAGCCGCCGGAAATCTCACTCACCGAATGAAACGGGACAGCAAGCTGCCACTTTTCGTCGATTTTCTGTGAGATAGTGGTATCAAACCGGTCGAGCTAGGCCATTCATGCTGTAGACTTTACTGTCTACAGCGTGGCTCTACCACTCGAAAGTCGGTCGGCATAAATCTGCCGAATTATCGTACTACGTATATGATTATTTTGCTATATCGGAATAAGAATATAGGAAAAAGAGAGTACGACCTAGTCTGCACTACATTTTACCTACCTACTCTTTTCTGGAAATCTTTATTACCATATTGTGTGAAAATTCTCGAGACAAGTACGCTACAACCACGTTACGGAATTATTGTCACCAAATCTACGTACAAACAATACACATATGGTAATATAAAAAAAGAAATATGAAAATCCCATTAATAGTTTCGTAGGATATACGTGTTTATACACTCATACACACATACGTACATATACTTATGTGATTTGGCACATCTGTTCACAAGCCCATATAGACTAACATATCCGAAAATTTTGCAATTATGACAATATTACATACATACGGATGGAATTGATAACCTCTTTTTTTAAGTCGGTTAAGAAATAAATGTAAAGGTATCTTACTACTTAGAAAAGCGATCTATATCATAAATTAATCTTATTGTTATGCAAACAGATTAAACGCAAATATCCTAGTTGCGTCATAGTATCTGCTGAAATGTGGGTTTCAATTAGCGAATTGTATTCATCCCCGACAAATATTATCATAATGGTATCGAATGAAAGGTATCATTGCTTCACATTATTTCAATGATACGCTTAATATGATTATTTTGAATGTATACATTAACCCGAAATATTTGGGGCACAAATATTGTTTGCGGATTTCACCTCAATGTTTTTTCTTTGGGATTGGAGCGTTCAATATTCGATGAAAGTTTAATGTACATTCCCCGATATACCTTAGGCTCCATTACTTAGGTTAATATCTGGGGTAAAGGCGTCAGGTCGGCTTATTAGTTCCGAAGTGATGGCGGTTGAAAGTTTTAATAATCTCCAAAATTAATCTTTACGCCACTTGGACAGATTTTATGGTGCACGGTATTAAATTACCTTTACCGTTGTTGTTCAGCTTTGTGCGACTTAAATAATATTTTACTTTATTTTCTCTTTGTACCTGTCCTTATCCCACCTTAATGTGGGGTCGGCGCATCACTTTTTCAAGCATGTTGCAGAAAGGATTTAGCTAAATTTTACGACCGGCTGCCTGCCTGGCGTCAACCACGTAGTAAAATATTATTTAACTATAATTCCTTTTTTTAAAGGTTCGTTAAGATTTAAGTAAATAGAGGAAAAACATAATACTCGCAACTACTTACACCTGTCTACGTATGTATAAGTTAGGTGTTGAAGACGAGTCTACTCACAAACTGTAACTCAATAGAGGAGACGTCGTCACTGGCACCTTGAGTTTGTGTAAAACAAGGACCTACTCCAACCTGAAATGTTCTGATACTGAAGTGGTCTAATATTTGCCTAATAAAAATTCAAGCTTGTATAATAGTCAGTATCACGATTTGGTTTTAATTTTTATGCCCGACGTTTCGAAAGCTTTGCAGCCTTCGTGGTCACGGGTCAGACTAAGGTGTCATTTGTCCAAAAATGTTAATATTACATTATCTACCTTCATTTTAAAATTATACAATTTTACATTTAAAAAGTTAGTTATTTGCGATCCGATTTACGCAGTGTGAGCTCACTGTGTCTTGAGGTCTGGCAGGTGGTCTTTTGGATTCTGATTTAATTAAATGTATGATTGGGTCCTAGGTTTGTACAAACTTCCAACCATCTTCTCTATTGAAATTAGGGTTTTTTTTTAATTTCAATAGCCCCGCGTATCGGCCTCCCGTGACCGTCGGGCATAAAAATTAAAACTAAATCGTGATATAATCCGTAAAAATAGTTTATTTTCAATGAATAACATTCACGTAAACCTAAGAAATAATTATAATAGTCAGTAATTTTTCGACCGACTTCCCAAAAAGGAGGAGGTCAATTCGTGTTTTTTTTATATTTTTTTATCTATGTTACGCGATATCTCCGCCAAATGTGGACCGATCTTCAAAATTATTTTTATGTTCGCTAGAGCTTCTTTCAAGGGTGGTTCCATATAAATTTGGTCACGATCGGATTTGAAGTCGGTCCGTTAAGTTTTTAAACTTGTGATTATTTCTATATGCCGTTAGTATCTTCCAACGTATGCAGAGTAGCTTATATGAAATACATTATGCGCTATAGGATTACTCCACTTGAATAGTAATATTACATATATGTATATTATTAGAAGGCTTGTAGTTTAATTGCAACCGCAAATCGAGTCCAAATGTTGAGGTTAGGCCGAGTTTGGAACAGCCTGTCCTTAGATAGCCGCCCGCAGCGTTTTCAATTTCTTAAGCCCTCTCACACATTTATATACTTGTTTATTTAACAATACTTTGTATCAAATATAAATAGTCAGTCCAATGATTCTTAGGTTTACGCGAATGTCATTCATTGGAATAAAACTATTTTACGGATTCTATCACGATTTGGTTTTAATTTTTCGAAACGTCGGGCATAAAAATTAAAACCAAATCGTGATAGAATCCGTAAAAATAGTTTTATTCCAATAGTCCAAATTAATTTGATCTCCTAAAACAATCACGCATCACTTTGTGAACGTGACACGGCAACACAACGGTACCTATGAAATTGTTTTGCTGTCTCAATGCATTCGGAAACCATGGATATCTTGTTATAACTAGATTACATATTGTTAATCGTTAGCAAATTCGTCTGAAACTGGTTAGTTAATAACATAATAACAAAAAGTGAAAGGGCCTTTGTTTGAACTTATTTTATCCCACTTTATTCAGGGAGAACTTATAAAGACAGTAATAGGATGGCCTAAGATATTCTTGTAGGTTGGCATTTTGATCTAAGACTCTCTAAGGGTAAGATATTGTACTCTGTGGCAACACTCCGTACCTGACCAGCATTATTCACGACCCACAAGATGAATTGAATTGAAATTGTACAGAATTACTTTGACACTGTAGAATTTCAGTTATTTATTATAGAGGTATATACATTTTTTTGTTATTATCTCATGAATATACGGAATCTTTTAGGTAACATTTTTAAATACATACATACATAAGCTCTGTATCCCCGAAGGGGTAGGCAGAGGCACACTAGCCAACTTGTACACCCACATTTCGCCGAGCTTAGTTCCGTCCCAGATGTGATAGGGGGTGAGCCTATCCCCATATCTGGCACAAATTCCAAACTCCGGGATGATATGGAAAAATCCAATATCACTTTGCCCGAACCGGAGATCGAACCCGAGATCTCAGGACGGTAGTCGTACCGAAATACAACCACGCCACTGAGCCATTTTTAAATAAGCTTAAATAATAAGAAATTCTAATGAGAAAATTACACATGGAGCATTTCGAACGTCTCAGTATGAAAAATCAACTATGCCAACTGCGAGCTATTTCAGATCGAATCGGAGCGTTGGGGTTAATTCGTCCGGACGTCATCGCCTTAATCCACTTAACCATTCACAGACTGACGTGATTTCGAATTCAGACCGATATCGTGATCGGGTAAGCTGTAAATCCTTATTGTATGGGAAATTCAACGTCTATGATAGCAACAACATATCGACCACAAATAGAGACTACCGTGGACCTCACAGGGCCCGAAAGACTGATAATTACTTATATTCTATTACACTATTAATTATTTTTACTCTCCTCGGGTCCCCCAAAATCTAGTGTGCTCAGGGGCCCATGCATGTCTTAAAACGGACATAGATATAGATGATATGGAAATCGCAAGTGAACCATTTTTTTATCAGAGCACCGGATATACACTGGCCAACACTGGCTAAACTTGGAACGAGATCCAGACAAGATGTGTGGCACGTTTTAACACCATATGTACGCTATCAGAGTGGATATATCAATATCCCAGAATATGCCAATGCCGGCATGCAAGCTGACTGCTGAGGCAATGTATGAAACTTGTGCACGTATAATCCAATTTTGTATTAACTTAGTACGAGTAGATAGTAACAACAACGTGTTGTCACGTCATACACGGAAAATGGCCTTTTCTTACCGTAAAGATCGTTTTTTTGACCGTCGAGGAAAGTAATGTGTCTCCACCGATGACATTGAAATACTATATTAGCTTCAGGTGTATTTTATCATGCCAGGTAAAAACTGTTATTACAGAACAAGATACTCGGAGATTCTCGGGCATCAATCTGATATTTAAAATGAGATATGAATTTGTAATAATCACAAGTTTAAAAACTGAACGCACCGACTTCAAAATTTATCCGATCGTGACCAAATATATATGGGAAACGGGATCATTCTTGGAATAAGCTCTATCGAACGCAAAAAAAAAAAATCAGTCCACTTTTGACGGATATATCAGGAAATAAACATAAAAAAAAATACAGACGAATCTCCTATTTGAAGTCTATCGTAAACTAGCTTTAATACTGACGACGTCTCGACTGAATGGCCAAAATGTGACGTAAGAACAGCTCCCTGACTTTTGACACTCGATTAGATTTGGACCATGATTCGGTTTCATTTATTGGCTTAAAATTACACCCAAATCGAGTTAAAAAGTTCGCAATAAATGAAACCGAATCGTCGTCGCAATCAAATCGAGTGTCAAAAGTAAGAAAATAATTGCAGTTTCATATATATCAGTTTCAAGGCCTGCGGTCGTTTGCAAAACCATTTTCTATTAAGAAATTTAGGAATAAATTGTGTAAAACAAAGCAATACTTTAACTAAACATTAGTCTATTACAGTGCGTTCAGAGAAAATTGTAGTGGTAACGATATAAATGCAATTATTGTCACTTGTTGCCTAGCTCCTCGCTCCTGCTCTTTATTCTTTAACTACATTACTCCCACAGCGACCAGGATAACTAATGCAGCAATTTATAAATTATCTTTAACTCTGATAATATTCAATAAATTCTTAGCTTGAAATTTAGTTTATCTTTGTTTTTAAAGCAGAGATTGGCAAACGAGCAAATGGGTCGCCTGATGGTAAGTGATCTCCACCGCCCATAAACACCCAAGACACAAAAAGAATCATAGGTGTTTTGCCAACCTAAAAGGAGGGAATGGAAGGGGATGGGGCAACTGGGCCACCAGAAATCTCACTCACCGAATCAAACGCAAGTTGCAACTTTACTTTTAGTTTAAAGTTCTTGAATTGAGATTTAATTTGTTATTATTGATACATACATATATAATTTACGAATGAAATTTTTCACACTTGATGTGGATATTACATAATCTGAAAATGAGCGATTAGGCCACGGAGGACGGTACTCTTTACAGGGTAAAAGATTTAAAGAGTTTTATCCCGTGGGTTTATCTGATGCTAAAATATCGCGTCCATAAATTCAAGTGAAGTACATGAAGTGCGGAAATTCCAAGGAGTTTGAGTTTATCTTGATAATATTCTCTCAGCGAAAAAAGAAATGAAACGTAAGCATTAATATTCATGATCAATATTATAATTTTATTTAAATCTACATTTGTGTTATTTTATTTTGTAGAAGGATTACCTATTTTCGTTGGCTCCTTAATAGTTTTATGATTTTGGGCTATAAATAGTCGCTATATTAATAATTGATTTCGACGATGAATGATGTTCATTTTTATGTATTTTGACCACAATATAATTTTGATTCATATCAGCATTTTCAGGTATTTTGCCCACAATGTAATGTTGACATACATATATGTATGCTCTATCAGTTAACACAGATTTTGCATTGAAAGTGCGGTCCCTAGTTGTACTGATTAAGCCTTTATTATATTTTTTTAACTTTACCATTAGCTTAAAATCATTCTCCCTGCATATGTCGTCAACACTTATTAACGCCTAGTATATATTGAAGTCGTGATTATAAGCATTATCCACACAAACCTAAATAATAATTATAATGACTGTTCTATATAATGTTCATCAAATATGAATGCAAACATTGATAAGTAGTTTGATAAATATAAATACTACTTCGACTTAAGTACTGAGCAAACACAATTAAGAAAATTGCTCTAGATTGATGTATGAGATAAGATAAACAAAAATATTTTTTGTATGATATTCGACGTTACATACTATAATTTGTTACGCACTTATGAATGGGTTTGGCCTGGATTAGAAAACTACTTAAAAATAAATATAGTTCGAGTAAAATATGTTACCTATACTCTGTTACCTATCTATTTTTACGTATGACAAAAGACACAAACTCATGTCTCAGGAGTATTTTTACTCATCAATAAACGGTATTTGACTTTATTTTTTCAATTACCAAGTACCTTCATAATAGAAGCTTGTAATATAGAAAAATAACGTTCAATTTTATCGTTTTCTGTAACAAAGAAGTTAGTGGTTTAGACATTTCGCACTTTAGTATATTACTAGTAGGTAGGAAATATGCTAGAAACATGACACCTGTGATATAGACATACATACATACATAAGCTCACGCCTACAGGCGTGAGCTTATACATCCCCGGAGGGGTAGGCAGAGGCGCACTAGCGAACTAGAACACTCACATTTCGCCGAGCTTAGTTCCGTCCCAGACGTGATAGGGGGCGAGCTTATCGCCATTTCGGGCACAAATTCCAGACTGCAGGCTGATATGGGAAATCTAATATCACTTTGCCCGACCCGGGGATCGAACCCGAGACCTCAGAACCGTAGTCGTACCGAAATACCACCACGCCACCGAGGCAGTCTGATTTATATACATATATGGTTTCAAACTAGTTTCGACTGTGATATAGAGTCTACATTGTATACGAATAATTATTCTAACTACAATACATGTACTTCATCGTTCATCATTATTCAAAAGAAATTTTATTTATCCGTTCTTTGCTCGTGGATCTCACAATAATTTATTCTACTTTGAATGTTCTATGTATCTAGTACCGTCTATAGTTCCTCAGGCAGGAACAGGTGGGTTCGTTTTATTTCTTTGAAGGTCTTGAACGACAATTATCCTATGATTTATCTTCAAAGTTAAATGTTCTAGCGGTATTTTCCACTTTCATTTCGCTTGAAATACCGGTGCTCGCTGCGCTGCTTTTAATAATCTTACTGAAGTGTCTAGTCGTTTTAATGGTTTATGTTTTATTATATCTGTAAATGTGTCTGAAATATTAACGACGTAGCTCTATGAGGACTTGTTTTAATGTGTTGGTTTACGAAATGTTCCACAGTATTGCGTCATAGATTAAATACAATATGTGTGTAGTCGTGTATGTGGTTTTATTATCGGAGAATAAAATTAGGTTAATAGACTCTTAATATAGTTAAATATAGAACCTAATCTCAGTTTTATAATATTGTGTGTAAAAGTTTGTGCCTGGTAATTTGTATTTGAACATTTAGCATACATATAAACAATGACTAAATTAGGACATGATTTTGTAACTATAATAGATTTTGGTCGAAACGACTCCTAGCTACATCATCTACAAAAAATATGTAGTATGTACAGATATATATTCAAATCTGTCAATCTGTATAATTTATATTCTCGCTGACTCTCGATAAAAGACGCAACGATAATGGGCCGGAAAAATCACATTTTAACCAATTTTATTAACGGAGTAGCGAGGAGGTAAAAAGGTGATCGTTATTGCGTTTCGCTGTTTGATTTCGTAATATTTTAATTCTTGTTGTGTAATGGTAAATGATTCATATAACTATATTGGTTTATATATAACATAACATAAGCTCACGCCTGTATCCACGCAGGGGTAGGCAGAGGCGCACTAGCCAACTAGTACAATCACATTTCACCATATCGGACACAAATTCCAGACTCCGGGCTGATATGAAAAAAACAATATCACTTTGCCCGACCCGGGGATAGAACCCGAGACCTCAGGACAGTAGTCGTACCGAAATACAACCACGCCACCGAGGCAGTCTGGTTTATATATATTTCTACATGTACATATAGTTTCAAACTAGTTTTGATGAAAAGGACTGAATTAGACTTCTTTATATATTTATTTATTTAGTTAGTCATTTTATGCGCCCCCTAATACAGTTGTGAGCTTTAACAAGTACAAAATTTTATATGCTGTTTTCTTTCCTATAATGTTGATAAGATTAGACAATTTGTTATTAGGTATAGCTAAAACCAAGTTGAAAAGATTTGCCTATAGAGTATTTAATAATAAATAATAATATTTGAACTTATTGAACGTTGTGCGATTAGGTAATCTGTGTTTATAGAATTTCTATTTTTATACGTATTGTCATTTGCTTAGTTAGTGTCTACACAGTTGCTAGTAATAACGCAGAATTAGCATTCCTCAGGAACCCTCTTACATTGTGTAATAACTTTGTTTGTGCAAGCAGTTCAACAAACGAAACCACCTTAAATATTTAATTAGATCTCTTGATAATTGCGCGGAGTTTGTAAGCTCTGATTGCGGTTTCTTATTAGAATAAAGTATCTCGCTATGGGGCTTGATAAATTTTTAATTATACCACATCGTTACATAAAATGAATGTTGCAAATTTCATAAAATTTAACTTCACATATCTTATAACTCTGGAACAATTTGTTTCGGGAATGTGTTTTATATTTCTTTTTTCTTGTTACAGGTTAGTGGAAACTGAAGTCAAAAGAATAGAAAAATATTACAAAATAATATATCATGCGGCATGCTTCAGATAAAAATGTATGTACTGAAACAATACTATTTATTTTATAAGCTTCTTTACATTTTTAAATATATATAAATACATTTTATAACATAAAATTCGTGAAGCTCAGGACGCAAGCCGTGGGTGCTTAGAATTAAGAGAAACCTCCTCACAATACGTGCTTATCCAATATCACTGCCTTCTGTATATTTTAGTTCTCGACCCAATCACCAAAGAGAGCCTCTGATGTTGATCGACGCTCTGTGATATCAACTCAAGGGAGGAATAACTATCAGGACAATGATTGTTGAATCCATCCCACATATTTGCGTGGTAGAGTTACGCTGTAGAGTTGAAGCCGGAGAGCCGATTTAATACCACTATCTCACAGAAAACCGACGTAAAGTGGCAGTTCGCTGTCGCGTTTCGGTCGTTGAGTGAAATTTTCGGTGGACCAATTCCACTCCTTCCTCTCCCAATTTCTATTTCCCTACTTTTAGGTTGGCGACTAACCCATGATTATTTTGTATCTTGGGTGTCTATGGGCGGTGGAGATCCCTTACTATCAGGTGACCCATTGGCCCTTTTGCTTGTCCCTGCTAAAAAAACCTGTAACCTCGTGTATCAAGACCAAATATTTTGTATAATATAATATAGATGCTTATGTATGAATAATTGTTATTATAAATAGGCCGGCATGATTCTGGAGACCACTGATAAACCCATTGTTAGTCGGTGGTAGCTAGTTTTTTTTGGTCTGCCCTACGCTTACCATCAGGTGCAGTATAGTCACTTTGTCGTGCTCAGATAAAAAAAAGTTAACGCAAACATGTAGTAGGTACTTTCCTCTACATAACCTGTTGAACATTGAAGTGCGTGCCATACACAATGTTTTACTCGGCCATTTTTTAGTCACATTTGTACGAGAATGTTTTCACGATGCAAACATAATTTTCAACATGTTTTCCGTGAAAAACCAGTATAACGACGCGACGACGTTTGATAGTAAAAATAGTCTGAGAAAATAGAATATGTTTGATTGCTATCACCACAACTTTTGTGTGCTTTGAAAAAATATTCTTTGTATTCCACAATTTATACAAGTGGTCGCTCAGTGGCCGGGAGGGTTCGATTCCCAGGTCGGGCAAAGCAAATTTTCTAATTTAATTTGCTCTGGACTGGATCCCTCAGAGGGGGTTGTCGTCAGGCAGCCGCTCGTAAAAACTGAGCCAAATCCTTTCTGCAACATGCTTGAAAAAGTGTGTTGCGCCGACCCCATATTAAGGATGGATAAGGGACGGGTAGAAGGAAAAAGTAGGTAAATTGTTTCATTCTTTCATCATCATCATCATCAGCCATAGAATTCTTTACCGACCTTATAAATAATTATTAACAATTAGTGAAGCGTTTGAAAATTCAAAACATTTTATTGTTTAAAGAAAAGTTATCGTCTCGTCTCGGTCAATTAAGCACCAATTTAATTTGAAACCTGTCAGTTATCTTAAGTTGGAGAACCTCTGAACTACAAAGAGTTTTGGTCTTCAATTGCTTACTATTTAAAGCTTTTAATATTTCTATAATCTATACTAATATTATAAAGCTGAAGAGTTTGTTTGTTTATTTGTTTGTTTGTTTGTTTGTTTGATTGAACGCGCTAATCTCAGGAACTACTGGTTCGATTTGAAAAATTCTTTTTGTGTTGAATAGCCCAATTATCGACGGTGGCTATAGGCTATATAACATCACGCTATGACCAATAGGAGCGTAGTAGAAATGAAAAATGTTTTAAAGCGGGGAAGTTGATATCTCAGAAACTACTGGTTCGAATTGAAAAATTATTTTTGTGTTGGATAGCCCATTTATCGAGGATAGCTATAGGCTATATGATCACGCTATGACCAATAGGAGCGGAGCAGAAATGAAAAATGTTGCAAAATCGAGAACACTTATATCTCAGACATAAACTACTGGTTCGATTTGAAAAATTATTTTTGTGTTGGATAGCCCAATTATCGAGGGTGGCTATAGGCTATATAATATCACGCTATGACCAAAAGGAGCGGAGCAGAAATGAAAAATGTTTTAAAGCGGGGAAGTTGATATCTCAGAAACTACTGGTTCGATGTGAAAAATTCTTTTAGTGTTGACAGACGGGGTGACAGACGGGGTGACAGGCGGGGTGACAGATGGCGTGACCGACGAGGTGACCGACGGGGTGACAGACGTGTGACAGACGGGGTGACAGGCGGGGTGACCGACTGGGTGACAGACAGGGTGACAGACGGGGTGACCAATGGGGTGACCAATGGGGTGACAGACGGGATGTCAGGCGGGGTGATAGGCGGGGTGACAGACGGGGTGACCGACGCGGTGACCGACGGGGTGACTGACGGTTTGACCGACGGGGTGACAAACGGGTGACCGACTGGGTGACAGACGGGGTGACCCTCGGGTTGACTGTCGGGTTAACCGACGGGGTGACAGACGTGTGACAGACGGGGTGACAGGCGGGGTGACTAATAAGGTGACAGACGAGGTGACAGGCGGGGTGACCAATGGGGTGACAGACGGGATGACAGACGGGGTGACAGGCGGGTTGACAGGCGGGGTGACAGGCGGGGTGACAGGCGGGGTGACAGGCGGGGTGACAGGCGGGGTGACAGGCGGGGT
Source organism: Clanis bilineata (assembly GCA_036417725.1). NCBI lineage: Eukaryota > Metazoa > Arthropoda > Insecta > Lepidoptera > Sphingidae > Clanis > Clanis bilineata. The sequence continues at coordinate 10,640,776 of CM071158.1, forward strand.
GACAGGCGGGGTAACCGACGAGGTGACCGACGGGGTGACAGACGGGGTGACAGACGGGGTGACGGACGGGGTGACAGACGTGTGACAGACGGGGTAACAGGCGGGGTGACAGACGGGGTGACCAATGGGGTGACAGACGGGGTGACAGGCAGAATGACAGACGGGTGACCGACTGGGTGACAGACGGGGTGACCCTCGGGGTGACCGACGGAGTGACAGACGGGGTGACAGGCGGGGTGACAAGCGGAGTGACAGACGGGGTGACCAACGAGGTGACCGACGGGGTGAGAGACGGGGTGAGAGACGGGGTGACAGGCGGGGTGACAGACGGGGTGACCGACGAGGTGACCGACGGGGTGAGAGACGGTGTGACCGACGGGGTGACTGACCGGGTGACGGACGGGGTGCCTGACGAAACCGGACCGAAATAGATCATCCCATTACCTCCTTTAGAATTACTGGATTATAGGTGCGTATGACTCACTCTTTCAACCCTCTCTCTCATACGCAGACGAAGTTGCGCGGGTCAGCTAGTAAATAAATAAATGTAGTTATTATTCAGAGAAAGTTACAAAAATACATCATTTGTATTAGTCGACATTGGCAACTACGTCATATATTTCAAGACTCACTTCTCGATAACGATGATAGTTTCCATACGTTTATAATTTTATGTAACCGTAGTTTTCGCGGTTCAAATGAATAGCCAAAACGAAATTATGGCGATTTTTACAAACTGTTAAAACTCTTTTATTAGCAAATCACCACGCCAGAATCGATTTAAGTCGACCGTGGACATTTAAATGCATCTCAAAAATCCATTGAATAATATTTCAGACAGAACTTTAAAGGTATACCGGAGTAATGTAATTGACGCGTTATAATAACAGAAACTATTGGTTGAGGTTTCTACAAGAAAGGGACTGGTTGTTAATTTAAACTTGCTTATCATTTAATTAAGCCTACATTAAATCTTGTCAGCCAACCACTCTTCTGTAAATTCCAAGAAATGTCAATTGAATTGTTCATGTTTCGATTCAAAGTGTTACCGTGGTAATCGAAACTATGAAAGCAGAGTTACGAATATTTTAAACAAAAGTTTTAGCATATCGTTACGGTAATCCTGTGTGTAAAATCTTTCTTCATATTATTTCAGTCCACTGAATGGTAAAATAAATGTGGAAAATTAAAATAATATGATTTGTGGTTTGCATTTATCCAATAAGCTTAATTAAATATGACAGATTAATTTATTTACAATGAAGCATTGAAATGTTTTACACATTTGATTTGAAAGCATTATTCCTGAATTATACATATTATACGTTATTGACTGCCTCGGTGGCGTGGTTATATTTCAGTACGACTTCCGTCCTGAGGTCTCAGGTTCGATCAACGGGTCGGGTAAAGTGATATTGGATTTTTCAATATCAGCTCGGAGTCTGAAATTGTGCCCTATATGGCGATAGGCTCGCCCTCTTTCACATCTGGGACGAAACTAAGCTCGGCGATATGTAGGTGTTCTAATTCGCTAGTGCGCCTCTGCTTACCCTTTCGGGGATACCGGCGTGAGCTTATGTCTATTTAGTCGCCTCCTTGGTCTAGTGGCATCATATTTGGGCTGGGGGATGAGAGGTCATGGGTTCGATTCCCAGGTCGGGCATCGCGAATATTCTAATTTAATTTCCCGCGACTGGAACCCTCAGAGGGGGTTGACGTCAGGCGGCAGCCGGTCGTAAAAACTTGTCCAAATCCTTTCTGCAACATGTTTGAAAAAGTGTGTTGCGCCGAACCCACATCTATTTGGTACGCTACTGCTACCCATATGTTGTGTTGGGAAATTCTAAAATAATAATTATTATACGACATGCTTATGCTCTGTTAGAAATCGCTGAAATAATTTGTATTATCCCATCTCATAATGTAGCCATGAGTAACTAATGGCAAGTACCGGCAGATCGCAAACAATACCGACCGCCATTAAGCTCACAACATACGATATGTTTACCCTCCACCCTCCTAACGCTATGTTCCACACGGTGTACGATTTTATTAAGGACGTGAACAATACATCCTCGATATCAGTCAATTATAAACGAAATTACAATCGGGATGTGTGAAAAACCACGAAAAAATAATAAATAAATAACACCCAACAGTCACATACATAGTCCTAACCCCACACTAAGATCGAATCTTGTGTCGTGGGTATCAGGAACTATGAGATACTTTCGTTCTCACAATATTTTGCGCCGAGCACCGTCTGCTTAAAAAACCTAATTGCGATCTATTACTAAGGTTGCATTTTTCTAATAAAATTAAATGTATGCCATACATAATACAAGTCGGTTCAGCTTGGGTTATATTTCAGTCTTCGAAGAACATCCACTGCTTAAACGACTACAATTTTTTATCTATGGTCAATTGCTCTACGAGCATTAGACAGCGAAAATCATTGTTGCGTAGGTGTTTTGTGTAATGTTTTAGTGCAGGAGACCTGGCTTTAGTCACACAATGGTATAATAGTAAGATATTAAATACTTTGATAGACTTGCGTTCTCAACACCCGGAACAAATTGTTAGTAAGGTCGCGTCACCTGCACTAGTTTTCGCGACACAAAACACAAAAACACATACGCAACAATGATTTTCGCTGTCTCCTGCTCGTTGAACAATCCATAAGTATATAAAAAATTGTAGCGAAACCATGTTTTACCTAGGTGTTTTGTATAATCTTTTAGTGCAGGAGACACGGCTTTAGTGTTAACGGTTACATTTGGTATCAAACCCGTGCACTACTTATCGCTACACAGCCGGCTGATCGCCTGCTACGCCACGGAGGCTGTTGAACAAAACTTTAGGATCCTCTGAAGTTAAAACTCAATAGTACAGTCTACGTTCTTTAATAATTCAACAAAGTAATTACGTATCTTTTCCAACGCTGCCACAATAAAAGCATTATAAATATCAAAGATAAAACAAAATATAACACCACAAAATTTCTTCCCAGAAAATCGGGCTGCACAGGAAACTGTGACACCGAGCGTGAACAAATCTTTATTTATATAAATAGCGATACGATTGGTGCTTCCTATTCGTGAATATTTAAATTTTCTGTAAACGTGTGACCCGTGATATATTATTTATAAAAATAGTTATAGTTATGTGCGATTAGAAATAACATATTACGGAATACATACATGTGAACTACTATATTATGTTGTATTAATAATGCTGAAATACTGCTGAGGACTGTTGAAGATACGGTAACCAATATTTAAATAAGAAGTAGGTAGTAGGTTATAGGCCATCAAGGTTAACAAATAAAATAATAATATGTAGCTCCGTATAAAACACCACATGAGTTAGAAGTTCTGCTAATATATCATTCTATTTTTTCGTGGTTAGAAAATGAAATTTTACCGGAGTATGATACTTTATTTGAGCTTAGGGACAAAATAAATATGTACGTTCGTCCATATATTACACACCCCGAATCCCAAAGTCAGTCATTTTGCTAAAAAATCTCCACAAAAGAAATCGTAAAATTAAAATATGGGTCTGTGGGCGAATATTTATTTTAGTGGATCTCAATGCCGAATCTTTTCAACAAGGGTGTTGCTGAAAGGCTTCGACTGACATTTTACATACTCTGGGAAATATATTTATGTTGTCACTAGACCAAGGAGGCTATTATATTATACTTATATACTATATACTTCAAAAACTAATTACATTCATTTAACATAAAAGCATTTTTGTGTTTGAGGCTGGTGTTTTATTTCCCACCACGTGAATATTTAGTTATGTTAATTTTAATTATGACTATTTGTATTTTCATACACAGAAGGGATTATATTCTATTCTATTGCGAAAACAGTTCTTATATGGATAAATGAAAAAAAAATATATTTTCTAATTTTGCTTGCGGTGTTACTCACTCAATTATCGTATTTTATGAGAATACACATACTTTAAGCTCACGCTTGTATCTCCGAAGATGTAGGCCTGTGTCCCATAGGCACAAGCGCATTAACGAACTAAAACATCCACATTTCGCTGAGCTTAGTTCCGTCTAAGATGTAATCTATCGCCGTATCGGCGACAAATTCCAGACTGTGGGCGAATCCTAAAAAATCAAATATCACATTGCCCGACTCGGGGATCCAAACCCAGACCTCAGGACGGTAGTTGCGCCGCGCCCGCAATGCCACTACGCCACCGAGGCAGTTTTATGAGAATGCACTATGGAAATAAAAATTTCATGTGTCTTTATACAAGCTTTATACAACCGCTTGTACCACGGGGAATGTTCCGAGGAATTGTTTGGCCTAATACCAGCCGCCGAATTCCATTATCGTACCACACGCTACAAGCTGAAGTTTCATCCTTACCACCTGGATGAATGGCGTTCCTCAACAGTGCGTTTTACAAGGAACTTTCTTCCGCGTGCAACGTGCTTGTGGAACCAGCTTTCGGCGGCTGTGTTCCCTGACCGTTACGAGTTAGGGACCTTCAAGAAAAGAGCCTATATCTACCTCAAAGGCCGGCAACGCATCTATGATTCCCCTGGTATTGTGGATGTTTATGGGCGGCGGTGATCACTTAACATCAGGTGACCCACTTGCTCGTTTGGCCCCTCTGCTATAAAAAAAAAAACTATTGCTTAAATACCCATATACAAACTTTAATTCAAATCGTTTAAGCCGTAAAAAATAACACCTACATTATTTACAAAATCCTACAACATTTAACCCATCATTAAAGCAGTCGTACTCATTTTTTGAATGGTAGAGCCACGCTGTAGACAGTTATGCCTACAGCATGAATGGGCCGGCTAGACCGGTTTGATACCACTGTCTCACAGAAAACCGACGTAAAGTGGAAGCTTACTGTCGTGTTTCGTTCGGTGAGTGGGATTTCCGGTGGCCCATTTCCCTCCCTCCCTTTCCCTTTTCCCTCCCCTTCCATTCTCTCCTTTTAGGTTGGCAACGCACCCATGATTCTTTTTGTATCTTGGGTGTCTATGGGTGGTGGAGATCATCTACCATCAGGTGACCTATCTGCTCGATTGCCAGGCTCTGCTATTAAAAAAAACACGCTTTAAAAGTGTGTTGTATAAAGAAAAACTCATCTATAAAGTCGAATATCTCTTGGAGCTATTTATTTCCATAAGAATATTATACCGTGGTTAGTGGCAATAAAATAAAATCTGGTACCTAATCTTGCATAAACACATCCTTTGTTTACCTGTTACGCGCTTACGTGCTTAACTTCTCATGTAAACCAATAGGCTATAGGTAAATTTTTTCCCACTTTAATCGAATCTGCATGGAAATTAACTTTATCACAGCGTGACGAACAACGTGCAAATATTTTGACGCGTTAATGGTTGAAAACTCGTTGTTACACGCAGACTAACCGCATGAGATTACAATGCCCCTTACTTATAAAAATATTTAAGCGCTGCTTATCTTTAACCATAGGTTGTCCCTTTCATTTTTAAACAATGTAATTAATGCAAGTAAAAAATTGTCAGGCTATTCTTAGAGAAAAGATAAGCGAAAATGTTTTTATAAGTAAGGCTCATAATAACAATAACAAGGAACAGTAATACGAATGTGGCTACGAAGCCAAATGGCAAAAATTTAACTCTCAGTTTCACTATGTCTTATCCTTCCGTCCGGTCCGTCCGTTTGTCTTATCGCGCTTTAGCTCAGAGACTATTAGTACTTTGAAGTAATTTGGTATGGGTATACACATCAATCACGCCGAAAAAATATCATCATCATCATTCCCAGCTTTTTGGCACCCACTGCATAAGCTTACTTGGCATAAGCCTCTTCCCTTTTACGCCACTCGTCTATCTGTTGGCCTAATCTGTGCCAAGTGACACCCGCAAACTTCTGCAGATCGTCTGACCATCTGGATAGAGGTCTTCCACGGGACCTTCGACCCTTGCGTGGCCACCATTCAGTCAACAATTTACTCCACTTGTCACCTCGGCACCTTGCCAAGTGCCCAACGCCACTTGAGAAAATCTTGTTAATCTAATAAAAAAATAAAATCTTGTTAAATAACAGACCGACTTCAAATCCGATCGTGACCAAATTGATATGAGACCACTCTTGAAATAAGCTCTATCGAATACAAAAATAACTTTTGGTCCACATTTGGCGGAGATATCGCGTATCATACATAAAAAAAATACAGACGTATTGAGGACCTTCTTCTTTTTGGAAGTCGGTCGAAAAATGGATAACGCTGTCATACTTAGCGCGTGCCTTACAAAAACACAGGTTGCATAAATTACACGTTTTGCTGTTAAGCTCTAAAACGATGTTATGTTGGGGAAAAGACTTTTAATTATATTTTTATGAAATGAATATTATGATGACTGCCTCCGTGGCGTGGTGGTTTTCGGTACGACTACGGTTCTGAGGTCTCGGGTTCGATCCCCGGGTCGGGCAAAGTGGGCAAAGAGTATTATTTCAGTCCACTGAATGGTAAAATAAATGTGGAAAATTAAAATAATATGATTTGTGGTTTGCATTTATCCAATAAGCTTAATTAAATATGACAGATTAATTTATTTACAATAAAGCATTGAAATGTTTTACACATTTGATTTGAAAGCATTATTCCTGAATTATACATATTATACGTTATTGACTGCCTCGGTGGCGTGGTTGTATTTCAGTACGACTTCCGTCCTGAGGTCTCAGGTTCGATCGACGGGTCGGGTAAAGTGATATTGGATTTTTCAATATCAGCCCGGAGTCTGGAATTTGCGCCCGATATGGCGATAGGCTCGCCCCCTATCACATCTGGGACCGAACTAAGCTCGGCGAAATGTGGGTGTTCTAGTTCTCTAGTACGCCTCTGCCTACCCCTTCGGGGATACAGGCGTGAGCTTATGTTATGTTATGTTATGTTATTATGATGACATAAGTACATATTCTACCGATGAAACTGGAAGGTGAGTCTTGGTGCTTATAAAATAAAACGTAAATACTCCACGTGACGTAACACTTCTTGAGAGAAGCACCTTTCAGCTTATCAGAGAACGCAGGTGCTCGTAACAAAGTGCAACTAAACAATTTACGTGGTGTATTCCTAAAGGACGATTATGTCATAATAATTTATCAGCTTGGCGCTCCGTTTGTATTTTAGTGATTTATACAGCGAAGTGGTTCTCTTGAGTTTGTATTCAGCACTGCGGAATCATACATCTTGTGCGCTCGGGTACTTGGTCTCTCTTTAGTTGTAGTTTCAAATGGCTTTCTGACTCGGCGGATTGATCTTTGTTGTCTGTGGTGTACCCAGTTGAATAGAAATGAAACGGAATAATAATGCTTAGAATTGTAAATAGGGTTCCAAATAAGAGTTTTGATATATTTGAAACATTCGGAACTTTCGAAATCTTCACAGCATTAATATAAAGGTATAAAGAACTCGGAAAATGTCATCGTTTTCGAGAAGTGAGAATAGTTAAAAATAGCTCCTACTAAGGGTCTAGTTAGTTTTAGGCATTAGTTATCGCAATAAAATTAATTATCACTAGTGCAATCATGTAATCAACATTAAATAGAATAATTTATGACCTCAACTAAAGTTCCTTCGGAATAATTGCGTAGCTGAATAAAATTCTTCGCTTAAAATTGGAGAGCTACCGTTATTAGAGACATTGTTCATGAAAGGGGTTTTCGTAAGATCTCAAGTATTTTCCTAGAACCATTATTGCCTTCGTAGTCGCTGCGCTGGTTTATTTTTGATCCTTCTCTTGAAGACAAACGAATCAAAACAATTTTAAACGAGCATCCGCCATCCTCTCTATAAGAAGTTGCAGATTCAGCACGCGAATAAAAATTAATGGGACTTCTATTTCGAAGGAAACTAGTTATTTTTACGAGCATAACTTGGTTTCGGAACCACAATAATAATTAATTCTAGACCTGGAACAGTGGAGGTTTTATTTGTTGCGACGCGACACACTGTCATTTTTCTCCTTTTTCCAATATTTTGTCTGGCAGAGCAAGGGAGCTACGTTAGAACAGAGTGTATTATGGTATAATGCGGTCCAAATTCGATCGTCTGAAGACATTGCGTCTCGATTACCGTCAGAATATCAGTTAGTGTCCTTTGCTAGCTTTGCTTCTTTTAATATTTCAATTTATAATATGCAGCTTTTGTAAAAAAATCCAAACTGAGCAGCTGTTGTCGGATATATTTTCTGAAGATAATATCAACCATACAGGAATAGTAACTATGGAATATATATAAATTGTAATTGCATTATTTGTCACAAATAAAACTGTGACAAATAAAATATAACTAGAAATATCCCAGTTATTAAGTTGAAAAAGTATAACGATTAAAACGATGTTAAGATTTTATAACAGTTTTAAAGAGTGTTGTTACGGGTGAGGTTGTTTAATAAGCTCGTATTTCCACGCTATCTAACAAATTTACTCATATCAAAGCGGTGAGCGAGTAAAACGAGTGTAAATTTCTGTCTGCAGATTTTTCAAAGTGTACGAAATAAAACGGACGATTTCATAACATGGAATGTTAGTCCATTATTATTTACGAGCTGGTACAGGATGCACAGGTGTCGCTGATACCGCAACTAGGGTTACTGCCAAAGTAAACACTGATCAACATGGCTCACACGTATAGAATTGCTCTTAATTTGTTGACAAACGTGCATTAAATTATCTTTCCAGTATGCCGGCATACTTAGAAATGACCGGCAGTAATACGCAAATAGCCGATGCTGGCCTAGTTGGTGTTACTTATTCCGTAAATCTGAAATTGTGCTATAATATTATGCGCCCTATTAAATTCTAAAATAGCTAAAGAGCAAAGTTAAATTTGGAAAATATATAGACTGTCCTAAGGCATAAAAAATAATCGCTACAGGAGAAACATTTTTAGAATCGGGTAAAGAAACTATTAATATCCTTCACGATCTTTAGATCTTGGAAATTGCGGGAGATGAGTAAAATAACTTGTTTATTAAGGTCAAAGCGAAATTTCTGTTTTCGAGTTATTGTGTTTTGTACGCTACATGTCCCTTGTGATGGTAATATTACTTCTGGGCCATTTTTACATTTTGTGATTATACATATTTGTATTCTCGTTTTTAGGGTTCCGAAGCCAAATGGCAAAAACGGAACCCTTATAGTTTCGTCATGTCCGTCTGTCTATTTGATTAGAGATTAGCTCAGAGGCTACTAGTACTATATGTCTGTAATTTAGCATGTTTATATACATACATACAATCACACCGACAAAACAGTAAAATAAAAGCTTGAATTTTTTTAAGGTATCTTTTCTACACGTAAAATGGGGGATATTTTTTTTCTCGATTATCCCATGGTGTATGCTTGGATAGGTTGTTAAAAAACAATGAGGATTTGCTAAACTATATTTTCATCCAATAATTCTTTTCCGAAATATTAAGCTTTACAGGACTATTTTTGTTAGAGTCGAGTATCCGCACCCCCTATCAGCTAAACTAAACCACATGTTTTTTTTATAGTAGAGAATGGCATCATCTGACGGTAAGTGATCTCCACCGCCCATAGACAGACATGATACCAAAAGAATATGATAGTTTTAATTCTACATGAGAACGGTAATAACATTATTAATATAACTATTTTATTATCTTTCTCATGTCGAATTCAAAGTACCTATATAATATGATAGTAATCAGAAACATATCATATATGACAAAAACTTTCAGGTCTTTGACCCTCGCTCACTTTATCACATACATTAGCGAACCCCATGAAAGTATTTTTCCCGGATTTGCATACGCAAGCGTATTTCACAAAGTGTCTCTGGCTTGGGGTTTGTTCAATCTCTGTATAATTTATTTTATGCCTCTATCCCCCAAATGGTCAAACGCTGCCTAAATATTTAGGATGGCCTTACCGATTTAAGCACTCCTTATTCTTCAATTTGGCATGGTCAAACAGAACCTATCTCTTCACATTAAATGTAAGCAGGACCCAGTTTAAGGCCCGCTTATTTCATAAAATGGCATGGTGAACAACTGCCTAAAGTTTGACAGCTATTTAAGGCCCGCTTAACTAGCATTTAATCGAGATTAGTTTGAGAGTACCTGCGACCAATCTCAAATGAAACTATTGTATAGTTTGTGATGATGTATGGATGTTTTGTTACTCTTTCACACCAGAATGTCTGAAGAGATCTGAATGAAATTTGGCACAGAGATGGATTAAAGTCTGAAATAGCACACAGGCTACTTTTTTCCCCGGAAAAATGTATGGTTTCTGTAGGATAGATTTGTTTAAATAAATAAAATTTCACGCGAACGGAATGGCGGGCATAGGTTTGTATTTCATAATTTCCGTGTTCCGTGTAGTGTTTAATAATATATACCTACCCCTTGATTTCAATAAAATGTATTTTTCCTCAATTTATCGCACTCAATACAAGACAAAACACTCCAAAAATACAATGATTAATTTTATTAAATCCGATTCAACACTACTGCATGTTGCCGAATTCCTCTCCAATATAATGGTTTTTATATGGTTCTGCTGAAGCTGGCGTGAACTGGGACGTCCTGAATTCCTTTCTCAGATCGGGCCGAGTATTTTTCTTGACACGGTCAGACACAGTCCCTGGAAAGAAAAATTCAAGAAGACTTCTTTCATTGAAACGCTCCAAGAAATATCCTCCATATCCAAACTTCATAGTTTCCATAATCTCTCCATCTTCGTTGATGTTTATTACATAAAACAAAATCACTTCACATTCAACAAACACAGTTATTTAATTACGAAAATAAATATAAACAAACAGGTCGCCATTTGCCAATTTTTTTTTTCAATTCTTCCACACAAATTATTGGCTAAGGACGAAAGATACATGCTGCCAAGTGGTAAATATTTTAACAAGATACTAATAAATTATAAAAAGATCCATTTTAAGTTCCGTTTCTATTATATAAAAATGTATAATAACAAAAAATAGACAGAGATAACATAAACATTACAAAAAAATTTACTACATATGAAATATGATCGGAATGGCACATGGAATGCAAAAAGGTTAAATAAATATTATCGAATCATGTATTCTGCCAATTATTTATTATAATTATCTTAAAAAAAAAACTAAATGAAATAAAATGATTCTACGTGAAACGAAACAAAAATATAATTTTATAAAAATTTTGTAATCGAGAACAAACTTTTATTATCTGTAGCAAAATGATTGATCCTCAGCTGATTTTTCCGCCAAGTCTTCTCAAGTGCGTACGACCATGCCGCTCAAAAATTATTGTCTGCTTAACTTTGGGTAGTGCTCAAATGACTTGGATGACTGAGCACTGTTTGACCATTCGGCCCTTAGTGATATTATGCAAATGGCATTTATTTTTCATATACAATTCTGAGAGTGTAGTCTGGAATAGATTCCCGGAATAGGAGTTTGTAGACTCTCAATAGCTCAATATAATAGCTTTATAGTGGTAGAGCCACGCTGTAGACAGTAACGTCTACAGCACGAGTGGGCCGGCTCGACCGGTTAGACACGACTGTCTCACAGAAAACCGACGTAAAGTGGCAGCTGGCTGTCTCGTTTCGTTCGGTGAGTGAGATTTTAGGTGGCCCATTTCCCCCCAACCTTTCCCAATCCTTCCATTCCCTCCTTTTAGGTTGGCAACGCACCCATGATTCTTTTTTTGTCTTGGGTGTTTATGGGCGGTGGAGATCACTTACCATCAGGCAACCCATCTGCTCGTTTGCCAATCTCTGCCTTTAGGAAAGTCAGTAAGTTAGGAATGGAATGGTTGGCTCCTTGCAACTATACAGTAAGGTATACTATACAGTAACTATACAACTTTGGGGATGCAGGTATTTATAATTTACAATACCTTGTTCCCTCATGTTTAAATTAGGTGGATAATAATGTCGCTTAAATGGTAACATTTTACAAAATCACTGAAGTTGGTCATTAAAAGCTGTGTCAGATCGTTAAAAGGTTACAATCTGGAAGACAGCTCAAAAATACTATGAAATGATGGCTAGCTGAATTACGGAACAGAAAAACCTTCACATAATAATATCATAAGCGGTCTGATTATACCTAACATAGATGATGCTTAAGATTATAGAAAAGGGAAGTGTCTAGGAGATCCTGACAAAATAGGCACAAAATCATGATCTGTCAATAAATAAACTCCTTATTTCGGTTATTAGATTGTTATACAATTTTTAGTCTATTTTCGGTGTCGTAGCCTAAAATGCTGTACACGTAGCATTAAATCGAAATATCCCAAATATTAGTGTTTAATAATTATTTGACAAGGGTCGTGTAAGGCACCCTCTGGATTTACTATTCTGACATCATTTTACTCATGTTTCGTATCGTTGCACAACACGATTGCGGATTATCTTTCATCTCTAGCGGGTAGGGTTAAGACCCTTCCTGCTTCCCTTTAATCGCCTATCACTAGATGGGAAAAATAAATAGACCCGCAGCTTTCTTCAAAATAGCTGCTGACAGTTTATGCGTGTTATTCTGATCTAGTATTAAATGGTCATTGCCGTTGGTGATTACTGATCGCTGATTTTTTTGGACTGCACTCACTATCCATGTAATGTAAGCCCTCAATTGCACGAGAGATTTTTAAACGCGCGTTAAAAAGGCGATTTTTAATTTCGCATTTTATTGTACTTGAAAGCTTCATCATTTTACCTTTGATGTTTATTACTAAGTATTTTGACAAGATTTCTACATTGTTGTTATATCTTCTTGAATAATCGGTGGCGTGGTGGTATTTCGGTACGACTACGGTTCTGAGGTCTCGGGTTCGATCCCCGGGTCGGGCAAAATGATATTGGATTTTTCCATATCAGCCCGGAGTCTGGAATTTGTACCCGATATGGCTCGCCCCCTATCACATCTGGGACGGAACTAAGCTCCGCGAAATGTGGGTGTTCTAGTTCGCTAATGCGCCTCTGCCTGCCCCTTCGGGGATACAGGCGTGAGCTTATGTTATGTTATGTTATGAATAATAGATAACGTATCTATTGAAGAAAATACACCTGTATTTTATAGCCGCGGTTAGCTTTGTTATTCTCTTGACTTTACTGAAACCACTTATTTTGGATACACATAGATCTGAACATTATTATAGATTCTGTTTAACGGTTTTATTATTTAACAGTATTGTCTGTCTGGAATCTTTAAACTTAACAGATCATGTGTTGTGGTCTAACTCCATTTTGATCATAAATTTTAATGTACCTAGTATTAGCTTTTGTTCATGGTTCCGTTCGCTTTAAAATCTATTCTACCATCATATTTACTTTAGGAATAAATTGAAGCTTAATTCACTATCCGGCCTATACACACTGCTTCTCTAAAAAATATTTTGATCAGTTGATTATTACTGCACCACAGAAAGACAAACCGACAAAGAAACTTTCGCATTTACTATAAAAGTGTAGATTAGTGTACATCATGAATTCATAATATGTACTTGAGTATGTAGAAAACCACACTCTCTTACAGCTTTCTATATGGCTTTGTAATTTACCTATTTGTGCATGTGTATACTACGTTAATATAAGGCATTATATAATGCGTTTCAGCATACCTATTTAACATACTGGCTTTAAAAGATAAAGAGAAATGTAGACGGCTCTATGCTTTATGCGTTGAGTTTGTTTTGACATTGCTTCTCAAGGATAATAAATAAATACATCCAACAGTTACATACACAGTCCTGACCCTACACTACGTATAACCTGTATCGTGAGCATCAGGAACTACGAGAGACTTTCGGTCTCACAACATCCAGACCTGAAACAAATAACTGTGGGCTACACAAACATTTATCTCGGTACAGGACTCGAACCCGTGGCCTGTCTCTTCACTACTCACCCGCTGCGTCAAGGTGACTGTCGACTGTCGATAATCATGAAGTGCCAATATTAATTTGAAAACTTAAATGTCATGTAAAATGTAATATAAATTATCCAATATTCAATTAACTACTTGAATTTAAATCGAATATGTGGCCTATTTAATGATGTAGGTATGTATATTATAGCTTATATCATGTTGATGCTTACATACTTCAATCTTTATTGATAATATTTCCAATTCGAAGCAATCTGATTCGTGTACGCACTGAAGCGCGATATTATCCCAAACTATTTCGATGCTATACTATAACAAAATCCATGAAAAATATCTATGGCGATTGTGAAATTCATGTAAGCCTAGGCTTCTGTCTCCGAAGAGACCGTCTTATATTAATGAGTAGTAATAGGCGATTAGTGATTAATAATACCTACTTATTATTAATACGGCAGACCGAGAACGAGATGGCGGGACGAGTTCAACACGTTCCGTCCAGATTGGTCCAATTTGGCACTGGATAGGGAGAAGTGGAAGAAATGGGGGAGGCCTTTGCCCAGCAGTAGGAAAGTAACGGCAGATAAAAAAAATTAAAAAATCCTACTTATATCGACCCAATAACTATAGCAACTAAGCAGTTGGAATTGATACGGCTGCCGAGACGAATATTGCTGGTTCGAATCTAACCCTCGTGGCCAAGAGTATAATGACTTTTGTAAGTATGTATTTAGGAATTATCGCTTGCTTTGACGATGCAGGAAAACATCTTGATGAAACCTGAATATATATTTTCCGCAAAAATTCCGCAAGTATATAAAAGTCTACCATAGAGTAAGCCCTGGTTCGCACGAGAGCTTTTTCAACGCGCGTTAAAAACATTGAAATGGAACATATGAGTTTTAGTATAGTTCAAACGTCGGCGCTTTTAAAGCGCGGCGTTGAAAAAGCTCGTCGTGCGAATGAGGCCTAAAGGGACAGTGCGACCAACTAAAGTAGGTATAACCCTCATTAGTACAGGAGTGGGATAGGATATCAATCTCGCAGTGGGATAGGTAGGTAGGTAGATATTTAGCAGTTTTTACTTATTCTGTAAAGTAAGTTCGTAAAAATTTAAGACTTAATAATTTTAACTGTTTCTATTGAGCCGCGTCTCCAGCGCATGTTTTTTCGTAACAAAACACTAAAATCACCTACACAAAACAATTCATTGTGTCCTGCTCATGTAACAATGGACAATAGATAAAAATGTAGAAATATGTATCATGTTGTATAATGTTTAGTTCAGGAGACGAGGCTTTACTGTTACTTTTGCCTCTAGCCATTGTACTCATCATATTATTATATATTATTACATGACTGCGGCTTGAGCAGGAAAATTTCTGACAACCGTAAATGTATTCGCACTCGATGCGCGTCTATGAAATTTGTATGAAATATTAACCAAACGTCATCAGTGCGCAGCGAACTCGAATACATTTACATTTACATTAGTTTTTCGTGCTCGGGCTACTGTGAACTTCAGTTTAGTTTACTTTGTTTTACCTGAAGAAATTGGCTGTTAAGACCATTAGCAAAGTAATTAAATAGGTAAATAAAATTCACGAACATAATTGCGGCCTTGCGCAACGTTGTATTATTTTGGCCCAATCTAAAAATACGAGGAGGGGCGACGCGATTATGTTATTTTTTGCTACGTTTTGATAAATGCGTCCGTGAAAAGGTACGAGCGTACAATTTAAAATATCCACATTTTCTACATCACAAACGATTCGCTCTCTCTTGAACCCGCGTGCCGTACAACGTACTAATCTGCTTTGATGATATTCGTATATTAATTAATCACAGAGAGATGGAGAAAATCACCACCGGTACGTAAATAAAAATCATGCCTGTGTTCGCGATTATTTTTTGTTTAATGTTGTTTACTAATTATGACGTATTGTACTCTCTTCTTGCTATATCAACTTGGAAGCCATATCCTACGGGAGCTTAATACCAGAAAATCCAAAATCTGGCTTGATAAACATCACATGACTTTGCTAGATTCAGGCCGCTTCCAACAAGGTTATCTGGAAATCCATGGAGAGGCTTATTTTCAATAATGGATGTCATATAGTTGATGAGCATGATGAATATTACGATAATGTAATAATAATGATTATTAACATGTAAGAAAATATTCTGAAACTGACTGTTGCATATAAAAAGCAAAAACTAACATAGAGTACGTACTTGTTTTTAATAACAATAATAAGGTCTAAAACAACTTTATGTCTTTAACAGAGCAACTTGTTATGGAAAGCATTTTATTATTTCTAATTTATAACTCTA
Source organism: Clanis bilineata (assembly GCA_036417725.1). Taxonomy (NCBI): domain Eukaryota; kingdom Metazoa; phylum Arthropoda; class Insecta; order Lepidoptera; family Sphingidae; genus Clanis; species Clanis bilineata. The sequence goes on from CM071158.1 coordinate 10,657,015, forward strand.
GAACAAATAACAATTCTATTAAAAGGAAATTTGTTTTTGGATTATAATCATAAAACCGAGGCCAGTTATTAATATTAAAATCGCCGATATTAAGGCATTTATGATGCTTTATTTATTAAAAGAATTTAACTAGAACTTGGCAGTTCTCGAAGAATTCCGATTAATTGAACTTTAAATTAACTAAACATATTTGGTATAGTTTATAAATAAAAAAAAATATATTATTGTTAGACAAGATTGATTATACCCGTCGAGTATTTAGTGTACATAAATTATGGCAGACTTCAAAAGTGTATAAACACGAATACATACAAAATGTCACTTAGTTATCTATACCGATGATATATAGGCATAAATTAAAAATAACAGACGTTTGTTCAGCACTAGGTACATGGAGCGCTATAAATAGTGATCGATTTGGCAATCGAATCGTAACTAGTATGAGTGTATCGAACAGAATGAAAAGCACCCGGAGCCATGTGGAGATGACGATGTCCGTTTCACGGTTTTGTATGTTTACATCGTTAATATGTGAGTAGTATGAGTTTAAGAGAACATTTTCTACTACGTGTAGGCGCCGCTTTACAGCTTCGTCTAACCATTTAGTTTAGTCGCGAAGATCTCTCCAGATATTTTTGCTGAGCTGACTAAGTGTATTTAAAGTCTTCAGGCTGTTTGGTAAAGAGCACTTTTACAGATAAGAAAGCCTATTTTAACTTATTACCCGCTTTGGTTCTGTGATGATATGCATAGAATCCGAGTAATATAGAGTTGTATAATTTATAATAAATATAAATAATATTAGCCCTGTAATATTACTGTCTCACTGCTGAGCACGGGCCTCCTCTACTAATGAGAGGGGTTAGACCTTAGTCTACCATGCTGGTCTAATGCGGGTTGGTAGACTTCACATACCTTCGCAATTCTTGTAAAGAAATTCTCGGGTATGCAGGTTTCCTCACGATGTTTTCCTTTACCGTTATAGCAAGCGATATTTCACAATGAAAATACACTTAACATAGAAAAGTCAGAGGTGTATGCTGCATTTTGGTTTGGTTGGTCTTAAACCTCCGACAGTTGTCTTGGCAGTCCGTACTATTCCCAACTGAGCTATCGCTGCTTTTGTATAATTTATTTATCCTAAAATAGTTATTACGTTCGTGTTTACTTATGAAGTCGTCGATTTTTAATTACAAGATTCCTAAAATATCAAGGAATTCTTAATAAGTAACTTACCTGCCTATACCATGTAATTTTCTTTCTTCATCCATCGAGAAGAGCGAGTCGGTCGTTAAAAGTAATTCGCGTTATTGCAATATCGTTTCATTTGTTTGATTTTTTAAACTATTGTTTAATCCAAATATTGCGTCGGTGGTGTGGTTGTATTTCGGTACGACTACCGTTTTGAGGTTTCGGTTTCGATCCGCGGGTCGTGCAAACTGATATTGGATTTTTCCATATCAGCCCGGAGTCTGGAATTTGTGCCCGATATGGCGATAGGCTCACCCCCTATTACATGTGGGACTGAACTAAGCTCGGCGAAATGTGGGTGTTCTAGTTAGCTAGTGCACCTCTACCTACCCCTACGGGGATACAGGCGTGAGTTTATGTTATGTTATGTTATGTTGTTTAATCCGAACTCTTTTACAAAAACATATACTTTGAAACAACGCAAATAAATGGCTAAAGCTGATGCATTATAATGATGACGGAAAGGCGAGGAAGTAGTCACTGTTACGCTAAATTGGAAAACAAAGCAGCAACTCACTGGCCCTTTTGAAACTGGTCTTTAATAGTTGATGTACAAAGAGTTGCTAAGCCGTAATTTCCTGCCAAAAGTAACGACTTTGCATGGCAATAGAGCACTGCCTTAAACTTAATGAATTGCTCGAATATTTTGACAATTTTGAAGTAATGCCAATTCTAAGAACCATGGCTATAATCTGTAATTGAGAAATGGCATTTACGCCGGAATGGTCAAACGCTACTCAACTTTAACGGCTTCTTACATTAATTTTCGCCATACAATTTTGACAGATAAGGCGGCCTTAAATGACATAAGGCGACCTTAAGTGTATGCACATTCGGCAGTTAGAGTGTTAGTTAAACAAATACTATCTGGGTTTAGTTAAGTTTTGATGACAAGATGCTAAGGAAAGTAAAAATATTTTTTAAAGCAGAGGCTGGCAAAGGAACTGGTGGAACACCTAATGGTAAGTGATCTCCGCCGCCCATAGACACCCAAGACACAAAAATAATCATGGGTGCGTTGCCGACCCAAAAGGAGGGGAACAGTGGTTGGGAAAGAGTGGAGGCAATTGGGTCACCAGAAATGTCAACCACCGAACGAAACGCGACAGCGAGCTGCCACTTTGATTTTCTGTGAGGCAGTGGTATCAAACCGGTCGAGCCGGCCCATTCGTGCTGTAGACGTAACTATCAACTGCGTGGCTCTACCTCTTTTTGTTTAACAAAATTATTGAATGCGCATACAAACGCTATGATGAATGTTCAAATTAATATTCGCCACATAGTGTCATCAACATCAAAGAACGTCAGCAATCGAGAACAGAAATCGATGTCATTCCGTTCTGTGAAATCTGTAAAAGCAATCTCGGGATCGCATTCAATGCATTGCAGTTTTCTTTTTCGCTTTTGAAGTCGATTAGCTCGGTTAGCTCGCATAGTGTATTGCTTTCGCTATGATATCATATTGAAAGAAATATCTCATATGAAATAGTCGTCTAGTTTTTGTTGAAAAGTTGCTCCATTTCATAATTGATTTGTGATAAATTCAAACTTAAACATCACAAACATAAACTCACGCCTGTATCCCCAAAGGGGTAGGCAGAAGTGCACTAGCCAACTAGTACACCCACATTTTGCCGAGCTTAGCTCCGTCCCAGATGTGATAGGGGACGAGCCTATCGCCAAATCGGGCACAAATTCCAGACTTCGGGCTGATATGGAAAAATCCAATATCACTTTGCCCGAACCGGGGATCGATCCCGAGACCTCAGGACAGTAGTCGTACCGAAATACAACCACGCCACCGAGGCAGTCAAACTTAAACAATTCAATTAGATTTTGTAGGGAGCACTCAATGTACACGAATCCGCATTAGGGTATGCATATGTTATTAATAATAATAGGCTTATTACCATGCAACCTCAGATACTGCTGTACTGTACCCAGTGACGCTCTAATAATATTGATGAATCGTGTACTGATGACATACGATTATCGTTTTGCTTGTTGATCAATTCGGCTATTATTATCTTCTAATTATCCAATTTCCCATATATCTATTAATTTTACGGGATTCACAATTTCTATACTATTCGTCACGTTGAGTGGCGGGACCTTGACTTAAGGTACTTACTCCCTGTTGTAATTTTTACGATAATTCAATTAAAATATTGTGTAATCTAAGTATACTGTTTGTAATTAAGAATACCATTTCATATTTCGTATCGTCGCCCCCTTGGTCTAATGGCAGCATATATGGGTTGTGGACTGGGAGGTCCTAGGTTCGATACTCAAGTCAGGCAAAGTGAATTTTCTGATTTTATTTCCCCGGAACTGGATCCCTCAGAGGGAATTGACGTCAGGCAAGTAGCCGGTCGTAAAAAGTAAGCCAAATCCTTTCTGCAACATGCTTGAGAAAGTGTGTTGCGCCGACCCAACATAAAGGTTGGATAAGGGCATGTAAAAGAAAGAAGTTCCATTGTATGTATCCTAGAGTCCTCATCAGATATCTACCAAATAAATATGGCTCATTTTCAGTCACTTAAAAATGACCTAAATATGTTTAAACGTTGAAAATTTTATATAAGAGGTAAAAATGACTCTATGACTGTAGAAAACAGGTAAAAGTTTCATTGTGTGAAAAACCAGTTCTATTTATTTGCAATCCTTTTCGACGCGTGTCGGTTCTCCCTAAACTAATTTACAAAATAATATCGTCAAATATATGGAATCTTTTAAGAAATTAGCTACAGATACTTGGCTACAAAATGGTAAGTTTAGCTGTGCGTCACGGCGTCACGCGTCTCCCTCTGGAACTATAAATCATAATGGTCCAAATGAGAGCGCGGTTAGCACGCGTTCACGGCCAAACAACGAACAGACGCTCAATAGTGACATAACATCGAAACAGCCCATAGGATAGGAAAGCCACGCAGCATCTCTATCTCTAGCGTCTATGTAACACTGTAGGGGATCGGACGCTTCGCGGGGTGAAAACCCTTTTGCGGTCGCACAAAAACATAAGAGACCCGTCCAGAGCAAGGTAAATGAGAATCAAGCCGGAGGGTTCAAGGGCTAGATTCGTAGGTCGGCGCATTGTCGAGTATGTTCGTCCTGCTCGCTCGGCGCCCTAGGCTGCGACGCGCAGTGACGCTCCAGTCGCGGTCTGCCGGCCGTCGCGACGCTCGGGGCTGCTCCGCCGACGCGCCGCCCGCCGCTTCACCGCGTCGCCGCCTCGCCGCGTGTGTGGCCGACGTGTGAGATGCACTGGTGAACACCAGCATCGCTGTGCGCCTACCGTTGGCACCAGCCCCCGGTCGGACTGCGCCAGCCGGGCCCGGCTCCCGGCTCCCGTCTCCCGCTCTGTTGCGTTACGCTCTCGTGTACATAGTGCAGTGTGCCACTGGGACATTGTTTTAGCTGTGTGTATTTGAATACTATCCCATTTGGTGACAAATTTGCGGTGTCGCTTCGCTTATTTATTGCGATCAAGTGTTAATATGACATGATTTCAGTATCTACGCTATCGATTCACTCACAAAACAAGTAACTTTAGGTTAACATTTATGCACGCATCACGATCATTGTTACGAGTACGGCGCACAAGATAACAGTTTAATCCTTATATCAAGTAGTAAAAATAGTGCGTTAACTCGGTGCTCGGCTTTACTCGTCAGGCTTGTCAGATGTGTGTTAATAATGCGCTCTAAAATAGTCTATGAAATTGTCAAGGTCACGGAAGTCACGAAAGATGCGTCCGTAAATAATGGCACTTCATATTAAAGTTACCTATATGATATAAAAATATTTGATACAAACAATTATTTTAAGGCTCGGTACTCATCGCGTTAAGTACTAGTCAGCATGTTAATTAATCAAACGCGCGGTTAATTTGATGCGTCGAGACGTATATTATTGTTTTGCGGAAATAAATTATACCTAGTTAGATGTTCCATCCCATTAGGTATGTAGTAGACGTTATTGATTTTAGGCGCACTTGTTGAATGTTTGTTTGCTACATCATATTACGTTATATATAATACGTATTTCTATAAATTTCAGAATTTATGGAGCATCTCTCGCGTTGTATAACATTTCTCGTAAAAATATCGACAGTATTTTTAAGTTAACCTAAAAACTCCAATGTCATAAGTATCTCGCATGCGGCATGATATATTGTTCATATAATATTATCTCGGATCAAATTAACCTAATTTTTCATAAATTGTTTACATTCTTTATCAAGTTTATAAAATACTAGCTCTCCATGTCGGTTTCACCCGCGTGCGTACTCTACTTCCAAGCGGCGCGGTGTAATGTTATATTATACTTATCAAGTATAAACTATCGACGCGATTTCAGAAAATGGTCTGAAAACTGAACATACCTTTAAATACTAACCTCAACCGGCCGAGCCATCTTAAAGTTACACGATTATGCACAGCTTATTTTTTTTTATTATACTGCCGCGGACTTTTTAAAAATTTAAAATGAACATATTTTCATCCACGAATAGGTATTTTTCGTGCAACTATTGTCGCAGCGCACGCCGTGCAATGGAAAATGGAAATTCCTTCCGACGTTTTCCGACTAAGATACATACATACCTCTATAGATACATTTTATTTTATGATTTATACTGATTTGGTAAAGTGTACATTTCAATGGTGACAGATTTTCCAAACGTGCAATGTTTCCGGAGATAAACCTCCATTTACACACAAACTCATAAAATTCGCACTATCTTTATATAAGTGTAAATTATAATACATATTTATAATACTTACTTATATTATTAGTACATATTTATACTGTGCTTTTCTTGTCATAATTATGTCAATATTTTGAAGTCGTGATGTTTGTCTCATATTAGGCAGATGTTTATAAACAGTCGACCATGAAATTAGACTTCCTGACAAACCTGACAAATATTATTGTCTACATTTTAGTAGTTGTCATTTTCGCTCGGAATGTAATAAGCAAATCAACTTGTCGATGTTTGTAATGGACATGTTTACTTCTATTTGTATATTACAAACATGTCCTAAACATGTTGACATTGTAATTAATAGTTTTGAGTAAAGTTTATTATAACATAATGTTTCTTTATTTGGTCTATTAGAACAACAATCGCAAATTATTTGAAAGTACATTGTGCAAATAGAAAAACAATCGGGTCATAACACCACTCCTAAGGCGTAACCATTTACTACGCACGTAGCTGACAATAGGTCGGTATCAAAATGACTTCACAATTGAAACTCGCGACCGCTCAACTAGTAGTAATTGATTGTGCCAATCGTTATTGGCGCTGGTTATTTCTTATAGAGACCATAATAATATCAATTATACCTTAACAGTTGTGCACATTGAATAAATCAGACGTGCCATTTCATTAATGGACGAGCGTTAGCCCCAATACAATCAGGAAGTCGCATGACATTACATTTTGGCACCGACGGTGCGTATAATGTAGCTAGTGATTACCTATTTCTACGACGACCTTGACCGACGTCTCTGAAATCGATTACATTTCGTGTACATGTATACATACATAATTTTTACTGTCTTCTGACATTAATTTCATAGATGATATAGGTGTACCTCTATAATAATTAATATAATCAATAATCTGGGTCACAATCTAGAATAAGACAATATAAAAATAATAGGTATTGTAATTATAATGATAAAAAAATAAATAAAAAAATAAATTACTTACCTTGTAGTCTAATAATTCTATTTGTTGCTACTCTACATTTTATTTTATTTTTATTTAATCATTTTATATATGTATAGTAATAATAGATAAAAAATCTGTATTCAATATTGTAAATATTGTGTAATTGACGAGTGATAAATTGATAATACTCGTAGTGTTGTAAATAATACACTTAAAACGTCAACAATTCATTATGACTTTGTATATCTCTACATGTTATTTGTAGAGAGCATCCAAAAATTTCTATTAGTGGTGCTGCATTTTGTTTATTTTATAATGTATTATTATTAAACATTATTATTTTTATTAATTTAGAAGCTAATCTTTCAAGATTAGATTAGATTTAAAGATACATTACATACATCTGTGCACTGGTAGAAACTTTTCATCGCTCAATTACATGGTCCAAGCCTAATCAATTTTTTTCATATAATACCATCCAAATTCCATATATGTATATTACACGTAAAATACCGTCTCTGTGAATACACCGACGAATGGACGAGGACTTCGTTTGGCATTTGGGTACGGAATCCTTAATATTGTTTATTGACATTTGATGTTTTCATGCCTTTCCGTCAGCCGTCAGAACCTCACGTATACCTATTGAATGAAAGTCAAAGATTCTTATGTAGATCAATACCCTAAGGGACGCTAGGCACATAATGTAACAACGAGCAGACTCTCTTTATCATAAAATGATAATATACATTCAAAAACGCTAGACAAATATTGTGGGCATAGCTCTCTGAACAAATTGATTTATCCAAAGCTCCGAGCGGTAGATGAAGAAAAAACATCTTGAAATAATAACCTTATCTGGATGTTAGCTCGCAATAAGTAGTACTGTAACAAATTAGGGTGACCGTGTTTATAAGCATTTACGTTACAAGTAATAATATTGAACTTTATGGGTGGCCCCTAGTTGAATTGGCAGCAAACGAACGTAAACAATCTATTGAGTAATCTAAGCACACCCAGCCCCGAAATGTAGGAAAGCCTAAACGTAGCAGGACAAACTTAAGCCCCATTTATCGGGAAAGATTTTGAACGTGACAGATGCCAGATAGATTGTATAATTTGAAAGCGGTCTGCATCGAGCGATTTTCTACAACCGTTACCAGCGGCACGAGAAGGAACTTTTTTGACAATCAAATACGCATCGTCTATGGTATGAAATATTAAACAAATGTCATCAGTGCGCAGCGAGCTCGATACAAATTCGATTTTCAAAATATTCCTGCTCGGGCCGCAGATTGGTTTAGAAATTTTTGAGCGAGGCGTAAGTATGTTTAGAAGTGGACGTCCTTTGGCTGATGATGATAATTATCAATACATACATACATACATAAGCTCACGCCTGTATCCCCGAAGGGGTAGGCAGAGGCGCACTAGCGAACTAGAACACCCACATTTCGCCGAGCTTAGTTCAGTCCCAGATGTGATAGGGGGCGAGCCTATCGCCATATCGGGCACAAATTCCAGACTCCGGTCTGATATGGAAAAATCCAATATCACTTTGCCCGACCCGGGGATCGAACCCGAGACCTCAGAACCGTAGTCGTACCGAAATACCACCACGCCACCGAGCAGTAATTATCAATGAAAATTATACAAATTCGAAGCTGACTGTCTCCTGTTACAATCTCATCTATATCATACGGCATATTATACCTACTCCTCCCTTTAAATAGAGTCGTGAAGGCCGAAATTAATAAAGTATTAATTAATACTGTAACATAAAAAAAAAAATGTTATCGATTAGTTAAGACTACGTTGGCAGAACGACTCGTGTTCCTTGGGTAATTAAAAAAAAAAAGAGTTCATTTGACATTATGTTTTGTCAGATTGACAGATGAGTTATTGAGTTATTTAGATGTCGATCGGTATGGTTAATCATGTTAGTAATTGCGATTTGTGATTTGGACTTTTGTTTTGCGTCATGGAGTTTTGTCTATTGCCTGGCGCAAAGGTATAAAAAGCTCGGCCTCCCAATCGGGCGTTCCCTTTTTTCTTGAGAGCTTCGGTCTGCGAGCATCGATTTCGTTGGTGCCTCAAGGCGGGGGCCGCAGCAGAGACCGATCGACACCGACAGCGCTCTCATGCAGCGCTTCGGTACCAGCGGATAACGAGAAGGTCCTAAGGCTGAGGTCGGCAGCTTGGGACATCCATCTATAGGCATCCTTCGCGTTCCCTCAAGGTATGGACACGTGTATTTTCCTTTGTAGTCACCAATCACATGGTGATTTTGTGTTTTTAAGGTTATAACCTGGAATTTATTGGTTCCAGGGGCCTTCTTGGATATTACTATCCTTTCTGGATGGTCTCCTTGTTCTGGACTGCATTGCCTGGGTGAGGTGCGGTCCAGGGCCAGCTGCGTGGGTGACTGAGCGCGTGGCCGCGTCGTGTTGGTGTCCACGTGTTTGGTGGATCACCCCATTTTATATGAGGTTGTGCTCGGAGTTGGCTGCGAGTTCCACTCCGCAAACCCCTTTAGAAGGTACCTCCGTATTTTATTTCCAGTCTGTCCCGGAGGCTGGTGGCGCCCCTTTTAGTTTCCTTTGTATTTGAATTTGTGGTAACAGTTTACTATCATAACATCAAAATTAAATGTACTCGAGCATTGAACGATAGCAAAACCAGTAGGCTCACGACCCGCTCTGTAATTATTTTATACGACCCGCTCTGTAATTATTTTATACGACCCGCTCTGTAATTATTATATAGAATAAAATAATATAATTGTAATACTGGTGATATTTTAATAATATATAGATTGTATGAGAACATCTCGGTCTTTGGTTTTTAATTTGTTTTAACCTGTACACTTGTTACATTACACTTTTACATGTTACAGTGTTATTTTTTTTTTTTTTTTAACAAAAACTTTAATACACGATTTGCCATCATATTTTAAATTCAGAGAACTCACCATTTGGCTCTTATGTCTCACCACTGAAGTCTCAGGAACTGGTGCACACGCCTCAGCACTCTTAGACTGGGCAGGACCTGCCTGAAATCCAGCAACCATAGTGTCAAGTGAGGATAAGATTTTATTAAGCCTTAAGGTACAATCCCTACAGTGGCTACCCAACGTAGGGGCTTGCTTTCTTTCTTTTTAATACTGGAAGCATTTGCCATGTCATTCCGCTATGGTGAATAGTTCATTGCTCGTTTACTGATGTTTATGATTTTGTAACTAAAATAATTTGTTATACCACATGTTAATATATTTAAAAGTGAAATAACATCATTCACAATCATTTACACAGGTTGTGAATGATTGTGTATTGTCCTTGAATATTGTATGACCTTATTTTGTGCTTTTCTGAATCTAAAAATAATATTGATTTGTATTAATAAAATTAAATTTTAATTGTTATAATGCAAATCTAAATTAATAATTTTCAACTTAGAAATTTTGTACCAGAATTTTTTATAACTACCCTCAACTTAAAAAATAATTTTAAATTTTAATTTAATTATTTTATTTGAGGTTGTATTGTTTATTGTGTAACATATTTCAAATCAATTGTATCAACATGTTGGAGGAACGTCCTATTTGTTTTAATCTTTTACTTAAGGATGAATTGCAGTATGAAGTCATGGTTCGGGATGTTGCCCCGGCCACTGATGTTAAAAGTTTAAGACTTCAAATTAGGCAATTAGCTAAGGAGTTACCTCCATGTTCTATTGATACATTTGAGGGTGATATTAAGGAGGAATTAAAAATTGTAAATGGAAAACTGGAAGAGCTATCTCGTTCAATTTTTGAACCTAAGCGTTCACAAACTTCAAAATTTTTAAACCGTGCCCAAGCGTTGTCACACCATTTATACCACCGTTTGTCACGTATTGTACCTATAGATTCTGAGGTTGCCACATATAGGGATTGTACCTTAAGGCTTAATAAAATCTTATCCTCACTTGACACTATGGTTGCTGGATTTCAGGCAGGTCCTGCCCAGTCTAAGAGTGCTGAGGCGTGTGCACCAGTTCCTGAGACTTCAGTGGTGAGACATAAGAGCCAAATGGTGAGTTCTCTGAATTTAAAATATGATGGCAAATCGTGTATTAAAGTTTTTCTGCAACGTCTTGAGGAACTTTGTGATGCTCGTACCATTTCAGTCGCTAACCGTTTCGCTTCTGCGGTCGAGTTGTTTGATGGAGAAGCTTTAACGTGGTACAGAGGGATTAAGGATAGTATTTTTTCTTGGGAAGAATTGAAGCAGGCCTTGATAGACGAATTTTTGCCCTACGATTTTGATCGTCGTTTGCTGAAGGAGATTCGCAATCGTACCCAGGGTCGTACGGAGAAAATCTCTACCTATATAAGTGTCATGCAGAATTATTTCGGGCGACTTAGCACTCCGCTTCCTGAGGACGAAAGATTTGACATTATTGTTAATGGTATTCAACCCAAATATTCAGTGCCATTAGCTCTCCATACCGTTAAAGACTTGCCCGCACTGAAGAGAGTTTGCCGTTGCCTGGAAGATAGTTGGCAACGCTCGGATTCTTTTATTGAGCCTCCGAAACCCTCGTCTTGTTCCTTGGCTAGGGACTTATGTTACGCAGGGAGTTCAAAACCCCGAGTAGAAGTGGCTAGTGTTACAAATCCTTGTCTGCGTTGTAGGGTTAACACCCATAGTCTGAGGGATTGTCCCTCCCGAGAAAAAGTGTGTTTCCGTTGTGGCAAAAAGGGTTTCACAAGTCGCACTTGTCCGGAATGTTCTGTGAAGGGTTCTGATCTCAGAAAGACTTCTAATAAACCAAAAAACTAGATAACCGGTACCGTCACGATAAAAGACCAAATGGTTCTCATTGTGGTATTTCTGAGAATACCATCAATGCAGCTGAGAGTAGTGCGAATGTAACGAAGCTTAACGCTTTTGTCTCGCCGTGTGTTTCGTCGGTACCGCATGGTCAATTTTATAGGGATGAGCGTCCACATATATCCGTAGAAATCTATGATACGATATTTAATGGTTTATTAGATTCTGGTGCATCTATATCTATTTTGGGTTCAGAATTGTCTGATTTATTTTTATCATGGGGTTGTTCTCTTGAAGTTTGTGCCGATTGTACGCACATCGCTACCGCTAACAACTCCCAGGCTAAGGTTCTCGGTTGTTTGTTCTTACCGGTCAAAGTTCGAGACCAGACCCGAGTTATAAAATTTTATGCAGTACCGGATGTAACTTCCTCACTTATCTTGGGAGTCGACTTCTGGAAGGCTTTTAACATAACTCCTCGCTTATTCCAGGAATTCTCTTTAAGCTCGCCAGGAGGTTGTGAAGTTACCGTGTCGGAAGTGCACTTGCTTTCGTTTAATAATTTAAGTTCGGATCAACGAGTGGTTGCCGATAATATTATTAGTCAATTTAATAGCATATCTTTTGAGGAAAAAGGTTTAGGGCGAACGCAGTTGGTTTCTCACACCATTGATACGGGTGACTGTCTGCCCATTAAACAGCGTTATTATCCTATTTCACCCCATCGCCTAGTGGAACTAAATAGGCAGTTAGATGAAATGCTGAAACAGGATGTGGTGGAACCTAGCACTAGTGCTTGGAATAACCCCACCCTTTTCACGCCTAAGTCGAACGGTGAACTTCGCTTTTGTATCGATAGTCGCAAATTGAATTCAGTGAGCAAGCATGACGCCTATCCTTTGCCTTACATTTCTAGTATTTTAGATCGCCTTAGAGACGCGAAATTTCTTTCATCAATTGATTTAAAAAGTGCATTTTGGCAAATACCACTAGATCCTTGTTCGAGAGAGCGCACCGCATTTACTGTACCAGGTCGCGGTCTCTTCCAATTCAAAGTTATGTGTTTTGGTTTGACAGGAGCACCTGCTACGCAGCAGCGTTTGATGGACAAATTGTTTGGCCCTGAATTTAATGGTCGCATTTTCGTTTATTTGGATGATATAGTAGTTGCCAGTTCGACGTTTGAGGATCACATTTCATTGCTTTCCCAGGTTTTGGACAGGTTAAGATCAGCCAATTTGACTGTAAATTTTTCAAAATCTCAGTTTTTTCGTAGCGAATTGAAATATTTGGGCTACGTGGTTGACGAAAGAGGCTTACGTACGGATCCATCAAAGGTTAAATCTATTGTGGATTACCCGACTCCGTCCTGTCGTAGGGATGTGAAGATGTTTTTGGGGACCGCTTCATATTATCGTAGATTTATCAAGAATTTTAGTTCAATAGCTGCTCCGCTACACGCTTTAACTAGTACCCGAAAAAACGCTCCTCCTTTTGTTTGGTCTGAGGAAGCTGATCTATCGTTTCATGAATTAAAGTCTGCCTTGGTCTCTGCTCCTATTCTGGCTTGTCCAGATTTCACCAGAGCTTTTACTGTGCACTGTGATGCATCTGGGTATGGTATTGGGGGCACTTTAACCCAAGTTTTGGAGGATGGACTTGAACACCCTATTGCTTTTGCCAGCAGGTCTTTGAATAGGGCGGAACGCAATTATTCGGCTACCGAAAGAGAGGCGCTAGCAGTAGTGTTTGCAGTTGAACATTTTCGACCTTATTTGGAGGGAGGTCCACGTTTTAGGATAGTTACCGATCACTCTAGCTTAAAATGGTTTTTCAATTTAACTAATCCCACCGGTAGATTAGCTCGTTGGGGTTGTCGTTTGTCTCCTTACGATTTCGAAATTGTGCATCGCAAAGGGAAGGAAAACGTCGTACCCGACGCGTTATCGCGTATTGTTCCGGTATTGGAAATCCAGAAATGTGAATGGTATAACAACCTTTTTCAAAAATGTAAAAATTTTCCCACCTCTTGTCCAAATTATTGTATTGCCGATGGTAAACTCTATCGATATTCTAAAAGTAAGTTTCGTTGTCCTACTGATTTTGATTGGAAAGAAGTCATCCCTTCTGACCAACGATCAGACTTGGTGAGGTCGTGTCATTGTGATCAATTGTCACACTTGGGTGTTTACAAAACGTATAAACGACTGTCTCTACACTACTTTTGGCCAGGCATGTACCAAGATGTAATAAAATTTGTCAAGGAGTGTGATCAGTGTTCTGCGTACAAGCATTCGCAGAAACCACCTTCTGGTCCGATGGGTAACCCGAAGGTCTGCTCACGTCCATTTGAAACTGTAAGTATGGACCTGATAGGGCCTTTGCCGCGTTCCAGGTTAGGACATACGTTTATTTTGAGTGTGGTTTGTTGTTTTTCCAAATATGTCTTATTGTTTCCCCTTCGACGTGCTGTTGGTAAAAATATTGCACAGCGTCTTGAGGATGAAGTGTTTCTTAAACACGGCATTCCACGTACAGTAATTGCGGATAATGGAACGCAATTTACTGGTAGTGATTTGAAGGCTTTGTTTCAGAAGTACGACATTCCTCAAATTCATTTAACACCTCGTTATTGCCCTCAGGTTAACACCGTAGAGAGGTATAATAAGACCGTAATGACGGCTGTGTCAATTTTAGTCAAGGACGACCATCGTTCCTGGGATACCACGTTGTCTAAAGTTCAGTTCGCCTTAAACAACACTGTAAATGAATCTACGCGTTATACTCCCTACTATTTGGTGCATGGTCGTGAAGCGATCGCTTCAGGAAAGGTATACGGAGATCCTAAGAACTCTCAGGTGGGCCTAACCTGCGCTTCGCGTGACGATTATGCCACTAAATTGGGTAATCTGAACGATATTTTTACAAAGGTTGAATCTGCTTTGGAAAAGGCTCACGTCCGAAGTTCTAGAAACTACAATAAAGGTCGGAGTACTGCCGAACATCAGGTAGGCGATATTGTTTGGAAGAAAACTTTCCCTTTGAGTGATGCGGGGAAATTCTTCATGGCGAAATTAGCACCTCGTTATGAAAAATGTAGAGTTGTTTTCAAACACTCCCCCTTGGTTTATGAACTGGAGAGTGTTGCAACTGGTAAAAATTTGGGGTCCTGGCATATCCAGCACCTCAAGAAAGTTTAAATTACTTTCTTCTCTTTTTTCTCTGGTCATTGGACGCGCAACCCGATTTTCGTGGATATCTCGCTGCGCCGCCAATGTCTCAGTGCCTTTAGTAAGGAAGTCAGTACCTGACTGTTAGCATTTGCTCGTAGTATTTTTGCAAATGGCTAGCATAGTGTCTTAGGATTGGCTTGGAGAGTAGTAATGCGATACAGTCTCTGCTGCTTTAAAGCAAGTGACTGGCCGCAGTATCGTGTTTTTTTTTATTTGCCTTATTATGCTGAACTATTTTTGTTAGCATAGGGAATCCATCGACACATTGTCGTGGGTTCGATTTTGGTGTTTGTTTTGTGTCGAGTGTCACCTTTTATTGGTGTGGTAGCTAACCTACCACTCGATACAATTATTTTTTTTTGTTCTTGTTGATTCTGTAGTTGTTGGACGCGCACCCCGGTTGATACTGTTCGCCTCGATGCGTCGCCAACGACTCAGTAGTAACGAGTTTTGTAATGTTGAGTGTTATATTTTATGTGAGTATGGTAATACACTCACTAACGCTCGGCAGTTTTTTGTTGTTGTTTTAGATCCGGTATCCTGTAGTAGCTGGACGCATAGCCCGATTGGTACGTATCATCTCGCTATGTCGCCAGCAACTCGGTCCGTTGATTTGTGTTTTTTTTTTGCTTGTTTTAGGTCAGAGTTGTGGTCTTGGGTTGTAGAGAGCTGGAGGACCAGCGTTAAATTTTGCAAGCAAAATTTCCCTAGGGAGGGGGGTACTGTAACATAAAAAAAAAAATGTTATCGATTAGTTAAGACTACGTTGGCAGAACGACTCGTGTTCCTTGGGTAATTAAAAAAAAAAAGAGTTCATTTGACATTATGTTTTGTCAGATTGACAGATGAGTTATTGAGTTATTTAGATGTCGATCGGTATGGTTAATCATGTTAGTAATTGCGATTTGTGATTTGGACTTTTGTTTTGCGTCATGGAGTTTTGTCTATTGCCTGGCGCAAAGGTATAAAAAGCTCGGCCTCCCAATCGGGCGTTCCCTTTTTTCTTGAGAGCTTCGGTCTGCGAGCATCGATTTCGTTGGTGCCTCAAGGCGGGGGCCGCAGCAGAGACCGATCGACACCGACAGCGCTCTCATGCAGCGCTTCGGTACCAGCGGATAACGAGAAGGTCCTAAGGCTGAGGTCGGCAGCTTGGGACATCCATCTATAGGCATCCTTCGCGTTCCCTCAAGGTATGGACACGTGTATTTTCCTTTGTAGTCACCAATCACATGGTGATTTTGTGTTTTTAAGGTTATAACCTGGAATTTATTGGTTCCAGGGGCCTTCTTGGATATTACTATCCTTTCTGGATGGTCTCCTTGTTCTGGACTGCATTGCCTGGGTGAGGTGCGGTCCAGGGCCAGCTGCGTGGGTGACTGAGCGCGTGGCCGCGTCGTGTTGGTGTCCACGTGTTTGGTGGATCACCCCATTTTATATGAGGTTGTGCTCGGAGTTGGCTGCGAGTTCCACTCCGCAAACCCCTTTAGAAGGTACCTCCGTATTTTATTTCCAGTCTGTCCCGGAGGCTGGTGGCGCCCCTTTTAGTTTCCTTTGTATTTGAATTTGTGGTAACAGTTTACTATCATAACATCAAAATTAAATGTACTCGAGCATTGAACGATAGCAAAACCAGTAGGCTCACGACCCGCTCTGTAATTATTTTATACGACCCGCTCTGTAATTATTATATAGAATAAAATAATATAATTGTAATACTGGTGATATTTTAATAATATATAGATTGTATGAGAACATCTCGGTCTTTGGTTTTTAATTTGTTTTAACCTGTACACTTGTTACATTACACTTTTACATGTTACAATACTCAAAGTGAACCGAGCAGGAACAGTGTACACGAAATTACTTAGGCTGATTGGTTTGTTCCAAATGTAGATTTTATGTCATTCTGGAATGACATTATCATTAATAGTTAATCTAATTTACCTATTGTTTGTTTTGTCTCAAAAATCATTCTATACAAAAATATTATAAATTAATAGGGATAAATAATAATAGGATAAATAATGGGGATGTTGAATCGATTTTTTAATTATCAAATGCATGACTCGTTTTCTGGACTAATTTCCGTTCTACTTTCATAACAATAGAAATAAACTATTTATAATTTACGCAATAAATATTGTAAAAAATCCATCATTCTTTCCTCTACCCTTTTCCCTGCATGGTTAAAAATCAGTTAATCAGTTGATGGATAAGGGAGAAGGTAGTAATAATGTTATATAGTAACAAATTATCTCAAATACATACCTATACTTATTTTATCTAGCTTTATGACACAGATGTTTTTCATTTGATCGAAACTTAATTTTCATTTGGTGTTATAAAAAAATCCTACGTCTCTGGGGGCTTTTCTGTCTCTCAATTTTTAGGGATTTATTCATCTCTGCGTAATTTGCTTGTGATAAAATATTCTGCGCACTGATTATTATATTACATAAATATAGACAACGGCAGTCTCATTATTTTTTTATCTTTTATATTTTTCATTAACTACGGCTATGTAATTTGCTTACTCTACATTTGTTCCATATACGTAAAGGTAGAGTCGATGAAACGTTTATCGAATTATACATGGTTTGTTCTCATATATGTACATTTCAACATTTTTTTTCCAAAATTTGTATATAACTTGCTATTTATATCGTAGAAAAATCCGTATATTATTGTCGCAGACACTTTTTAAATCATAAGGAAGTAAAGAAAAGGCCCAAATAGTTTATTTTTAACCGAAGGTTCTTTTAGTTTTGTTTTTTATTCTTAACTGATCATGAAGAAAAATTTTCAACCTATATGGTTTTAAATAAAATTATACTAATGAAATCCAATGAATGTAAACATTAAATTGTAGTCTTTATATGGTCAGATGTACACGTTGTAGAGTTACTTGTTGAATCGAAAGCATAAATATTGAGATTGATACTCTTTTGTGTATAAACAGGAAAAGTGATCGAACAACGAGCAAAAAATGGGTTAAATCGACATAATGACTAAAGTACATTTTCTCGCGATGTGAAAATAATATGTGTGACAAAAATACATAGTGATTTTTTAGAACAGCATTTCTGACTCCACAATTTCTTCCATTTCCTAACTTTTAAACTCAGAATAATTAGCGTATAAATCGACTGACATATCTTATCTTTACTTATCTTAACTTCTAAGCCAACTTTTAAGACTGAACTACAACTTTCTTGTGTAAAAATCTTTGTTTCAATCCTATCTAAGTGCCAAAGAAACTTGTGTAAAGTGTTCAACAGAATTGAAGGTCGTTGAGCCGCATGGTTATTGGAAGCATCGGCGAATGTGGGTTGTGGCTTAAAGGAGTAGAAGTGGCGCGGGCGCGTTGGCTCGAGGGACGCGCACGGCAGCAAGGTGGTCGGAGGCGGGGTGTTCCGTTGCTGCGTGCCCTGGTGCGGGGCGCGCGCGGCGGCGCCCCACGACGATGCCGACTACGCGCTCCGGGAGGGCAGCCCTAAACAACAAGACGAACTTGGTAAGCAACTTCTTTTATAATAATAGTATTAGCCCAGCCCGAGCAGGAAAATTTCTGACAACTGTAAATGTATTCGTGCTCGATGCGCGTCTATGAAAGTATGAAATATCAATCAAATGTCATCAGTGCGCAGCGAGTTTACATTTACATTAGTTTTTCGTGCTCGGGGCTACTGTAGTCGCCTCCTTGGTCTATGTGTTTATAAGAGCTGTCGACCGGGAGGTCCTGGGTTCGATTCCCAGGTCGGGTATAGTAGTTAACGTATAACTGTTCCGCTGCTGAATACGGGCCTCCTCTACTAAGGAGAAGAGTAAGGCCTTGTCTACCTTAGTCAAATTGACTGGTCTGATGCGGGTTGATAGACTTACATTACTTCGAAATACTTGTAAAGAAATTCTTATTTGCTAGTTTCCTCACAATGATTTCCTTAACCGTTTATTTAATTTCTTATATTAAATTTGCTATATTTTTAAATTATAACATCATAGCCTAGGGCTAGAGACGAACAGTCGCTGTTCGCGGCAAAAAGGTATGTTAAGAGGTGTTGTAAAGTATGTCAATGTCTCTTTACATACCCTACAAAACGTAGGGGGAGTTGAGAGGTACTGTAAGCTAATTTGGAAATATATGTAGGTATACAAATTAACATTACGAAATGTGTTTTTTTTTATTTAGCTTTATTTATCTATGGTGTTATCATACATCAGTGGCCTGAGCAGGAATATTTTTGACAATCGAATTCGTATCGAGCTCGCTGCGTACTACGGCCCGAGCAGGAAAATTTCTGACAGTCGTAAATGTATTCGACCTCGATGCGCGTCTATGAAATTTGTATGAAATATTAATCAAAAGTCATCAGTGCGCATCGAGCTTCATTTTATTTCATTCTTATTCTTCGAGTTGTTCGAAATTTTCCTGCTCGAGCTGCTGATGACATTTGGTCAATATTTCATACAAATGTCATAGATGCGCATCGAGCTCGATTCGAATTCAATTGTCAAAAATATTTCTCGGGCCGCTGACACGAATTTTGATATTATTATAAACTTAGAATAATACTACAGTTTATCAGTAAATGGCAGAATTAAAATAAGATTTCACGTTGAAGGTTATGCTAAATTGTTCAAAATTAACAGAGCGAAGAGGTGTGCCAGCTGTTACGTGGCATACGTTACCTCTTTCGAATAAAACTCCAACAAACAATTGTTCAGTTTGTTCTTTTCTTACAGTTGTTGAATGAGAGTTTGTAATTTCAAAGATGTTTTGACCCAAATCTTAGGGAACAATGCGTATAAATATTGAGCATTTCGCTAATGTCTGTGGAGGATTGTCATACTAGCTATCTACTTGACATATTATTAGCATTTTTGATTTGGAAAACAGCAAAGATTAAGCATGCAAGCATTGGATGCAGGCCGCTTCCAACAGATCGATCTGGAAATCTTTGGGGGAGGCCTATGTCCAGCAGTGGACGTCCTGTGGCTGATGATGATGAATGATGAACTTCGACTATAGAACGGAGCTGAATAGTTCATATTCTTGCATTTTTTTTAGCAATTACATGCACAAGAGTAGCCAGGTCACCCAATGATAATCTCCGCCGTCCATAGTTACCAAAAGAATCATGGATTCGGTGCCACCTTAAACTTACCTAAATGAATTATAAACCGACAACTGTACCTTTTTAGAGCCAAATGTCACTTCCTAAATCTTTCGTTTAAGGTTGGATATGTATTTACATTTTCGTACTGAGTCGTATTGGGAGGTCCTGGGTTTGATTACCAGGTCGAGCACAGCTAATTTTCTAATTTAATTATCACGACATTGGATCCCCTAGAGGGGATTAATGTCAGGCAGGTAGCCGGTCGTTAAAACTAAGCCAAATCCATCCTGCAACATGCTTGAAAAAGTGTGTTGCGCTGACCCCACATTAAGGTGGGATAATGACAGGTAGAAATAAAGAGTGTCACTTTGGGTTATCTATCTCGCTTACTTACCGTAGCACTCGTTATACAAGAGGAACCCCACTAAGAATTGAAAGGTACCATCGTAGTGTTTCTACCACCAAGCATTGTGGAAGGGATGTGGTGTTCTGATTTAGGGGACATTGTAGCTACTAGTGTCGTTACTTTGACTATGAAACTTAACAATGTCTCAGGGTGACGAATGCAGTGCAGTGCCACTCAGTGTTTATTATCTAGTGCTGGGAGGGTACTAACAACGTAGCAGTATTATTTATAATCTTACTTGTATCGCTTCTCGTAAAAAAAACAATGTAAGATTATAGAGGTAAGCAGCGATAGCTCAGTGGGGTGTGGTATGGATACCGAGATAAGTGTCGGAGGTTTGAGACCAACCCCGAAAAGGAGCACACACCTCTGACTTTCATTGTGAATTCACTTGCTATAAGGGTGAAGGAAAATATCATGAGGAAACCAGCTTACCCAAGATTTTCGGAGGTATGTGAAGTCTGCCAACCATCATTCGTCTACCAGCCTCATCTCGTCATTTAGTTGGGATAAATAAATATCCTATAGAAAGATTATCTGACTAAATGAGTAATGATGAAGTTGTTGATTGTAAAAAGAAAATGTCCGAGCCCCAATAGTTGTAAATCTTCTAGAATTACCTCTGCTCGACTTGATACGAGAATAGAGACCCGAAGTTTGCTAAACGACATTAAATTAGTTGCCCAAGTTAAAGGTTACTTGGTGATTAACTTAGGACAAAAAGCTTTGTGCGGTCCTAACCTTGAGTTTATACAGTTGAATTGAAGGAAATTGAGTAATTAACATGAGTGGCATATAATAGCATAATAGTAAGTTATTCTAAACTGTTACTTGTTTGAAACTACAAGCTTTGTACGGTACTTGAATAATTAAGCAAAACAGAACAAAACAGTTGTACGTATTTAAGATTTAAACATTTATTTCATTCTAAAATCTTGATATACGTTATAACAATATGCGGATCTAGTGTATTTTTTGTTCTAAATCCTCATGTCACCCAGATCCTACATCACATATTCAAGGCCACTCAAAACATTGTATTCGAAAAGTCTGTGAAATAATTAGGCCTAAGGGTTTAAATAGATAAGGCTGAAACCTTTATTGTGCCTCTGCCTGAAAAAACATAGAATTTAGCTTGAATATTAGTTTGGCTAGCGAGAAAGTCCTATACTGCTAAAATGAAAAGTATTGAATCTAGGTCATAGTCTTTTGACGTCAAGGCGTTTGATAATAAACTTCCATGTTCATACATAATTACAGGGCTAATATTATTATTTTTTATTATTCATACATAACATAAGCTTACGCCTGTATCCCTTAAAGGGTAGGTTGAGGTTACACCAAACTTCAAAGGCTTATAACGTTCTTATTTTTGAGAATATTACAATATTTCTTTTGTGTTATGTTTAAGGTGACTTAAATTTAATATAAAATTATTTTTTAAAAAATAGTCATGCACCCAATTGTGACTGGGTAGCGAATACAGATATTTAGCTACAGAAACACCGGCGGGGTTCCGATCGATCCGTGACGACACTGACGACGGAGACGGGTCGCAACGAAAGCGCCCCGTCTTTTGTTTATTTTAAATCAAGAAAGTTTGCACTATCAGTGTCTCCGATATAGGTTAACTTTTGTGTACTAGTTGAAATTTTGAGATTAGGTAAAGGTGTTTCAGTACCATGTTTATAATCCTGAACATCTTAATGTCATGGCCATGTCTATTGTAAGAGCCTTGTTTCACGCCGCAAATAGTGATAATTGGATGAACGGATCATAGAAATTCAATTTTACTTAATAGATAGATGAGAGTTATATAATGTAAGTAAATGCTATTTCGATAAATATTTCAATCAATAATTGATTACTTCTATGTTATATGAAATGATTAAATATGGCGTAATTTGAAATATAGCAGAAAACTCAACTCTGGCACGGCGCAGTGACTATTATCCACAGTCCTAATATAGACATTCCGTTCCTCAAATGTCGGGCGATTTATGCCGGCCTGGAATTTCTAAATAATAAGCAACAGTATAAAAACTTATAAACCGAACAAAAATAAACAAAATAAGATTATAATAATGATTTAAGATGTGGTGGTAACCCTTATCCCCGTTTTTATACGGAACCACTGATGGAGTAAGCTCTATTGAACACAAAAATAATCAAAAAATCGATCAACCTCCTCCTTTTCAAGTCGGTCGATTACTGACAGACGTTGGACTGTGAATGGTCTAAATGAGCCTCTAGGGTAATTTCCGTCTTGTGGATAGTAGTTGGTAACCCAGAGGGGAGGGGGGGCAAAAGTCAGGTCTCCTCCCACTAGCACCGCATACTGTTTGTCGACTTTACAATGATAAATTAATTAACTGGGCCTATATTGCTGTTAACGTTTTAATCTAAATTATTTATGGTTCGTTCGTAAATAATTACCGCACGACGCAAGCTGTAAAACTGTTAAAAAGTGTGATTCATCTGTCGGTCGTAAATCGACGAACATTCACTGGAATGTCGGGAAACTGTTATCGTTTTTCACAAAGCTATATCCGTTGACTTTATAAGCAATACAACAGAAATAACAAATGTCTTTTGTAAATTGTATCAAAACATCATATCTGTATCCAAAAAAATGCGCTAATGTCGCATTGGATTCGAAAATTTGTCATTTGGTAATCCTTACCGCGACCTTAGTGCATTTTTTTACTTGATTTTGGTGGAATTTTTAGTCACTAAATGAAATCAAATCGTAGTCGAAATCGAATCGGTTGTCAAAAGATACCTTACTGATAAATGTATTGCCACAAAAATTGTCAATAATGGCTTTACGACAAATAGCAATAGACTATTACTTTCTTCCTCTACGAACATGATAAATGCACCGAACGCACATAATATGCAAGCAATGCTCAAACGCGAATTCATAACGATGCAGTTACTCCTTCATAGTTTATAAGCGTCCACAGTTCGTAGACTATTGAAAATTTGGTATTGCATAGAGCATACTACATAAGCTCACGTAGGCAGGTGAACTAGTTACTAGAGTAACAATTCTTGGGAAACTCATTTCTGTCCTTCACTGGATAGATTAATCCTATCGCCATACCAGGTACTATTTACAAACCCAGGCAACATATGTATGTGCGATTTAAACATACAGTATTGAGTAATATAATTTCTTCTTTCTATTAAAATAAAACTATTCTTACGGATTCTATCACGATTAGGTTTAAATTAGGTTTGAATCCGTAAGAATAGTTTTATTTCTTCTTTCTACCTGCCTTTATCCCATCTTAATGTGGGGTCGCCACAACATACTTTTTCAAGTATGTTACAGAAAGGATTTAGCTTAGTTTTTACGACTGGCTCCCTGCCTGACGTCACCCCCTCTGTAAAAAAATATATTTAATTGATTTAGTTATATAAATTATAAGATTTTGCTACCGGGTCCTTACGCGTAGAAGGTTTTCATGAGTCCTCTTTAGAGCTCATGAAATTTCTGGATTTGCGTAATTGCACATAACAAATTGTTTGCTCTTGCACAACTTTTATCCCCTATTTCGCCAAGTCTGGTTTTTTAACCAAATGGCTTATTCCATCCCTAAGATTTATGATTTCATTATCTTTTACTAAAATCGATTCGGAGGTTTAACGGTGAGAATATAACAAACAGAGGTATTATCGCGTTTATTATATTACTAGGGAGCATACTCCATCCATATAAAATTTACAGATTAGTGTATTTCACTTCGCAATAAAATCGGAAAGACCCTATCTATTCCAGAAGTCGATTTTCAATGTCACCGAAGTAGGCATATGGGTATGTTGTGTAGATTTTATTAAACGATAACCTTCACTTAGCTCGGGGGATTTGATTAAATTTGCAAGTAGTCGACGGCAGAGGAATCCTATTTGCGGCGATTGCGGCTGTTGAAATACCGTGACGGTTGTACAGCGCTCTTCGACATTGCTTGCTTCTGATGACTTACGTTTAACTATCTGAGTTAATAGTTTAGAAGTTATGTACGGTATCTTATGTTTAAGATGTCGTAAAAAGTTGACGGTGATGTATTGCACTAGCAGACGTGCACCAAATACTTTGAAACTGTTTAGTTAATACCAACTTCACGCAGCTATATCTGCATTAAAGTTTTCTAAAATCTTTCACCTATTATATAGAAGGTCAGATTTTTTAAGACCGAATCGGTTACCGAAGTCGCTTTATTGGTTTGGTTTTGAAAACGTAACAGAGAGACAAAGTTACTTTGGCATTTCTAATATTGGTATATAATAATATCATTATCATCATCATCAGCCATAGGACGTCTACTGCTGGACATAAGCCTCCCCCAAAGATTTCCAGATTGATCTGTTGGAAGCGGCCTGCATCCAGCGATTTTCAGCGACTTAATATAATTTGTACATATTTAAGTTAGTCATTATTCAATTTGTTAATTTGTGAATAATTAAGTATAATTACAGGCTCCAAAAATTTTTCTATTATAATTTACGAAATACATACATGCGTTGGTGAATGGCTCATATCTAAATAATTAAATGTGCAATCTCTTTTTAAATTCAACATAAATTGTAAGTACGTTTGATGTAAAACTATAACGATGCGGTAAGGAAAAGCACATCCTTTTAGACCTGAATTAATTCCACCCGATTAAACATTACTTCGGGGTTTTCGGGGAAATGTTATAAAACCCGTTTTACAATCTATGGGTTTTAGTAAGCTGTAGCTAAATATATATTTTCGTAAGGTATATTTACCTATTTTCTGAAGTTTATTTAAACAATTCTCGGTGGGAAAAACTGGGAACCCCAGTGGAATTAGCCTACAACATGCTAAAGGGAATCTCTCTAGGTGAACTATTTTTACTTATCTACTTTATGACCAGAATAAATTATTATCAAACTAGACAGATATACTCTTATTTATTTTACAGCAAATAAAAGAAAGCGCCAACCATCTCTAACTAATATTTTATGATAATTAACAGAATTCATTTTCATATCTTTCACGATGGAATGAATATTGACTTTGATTAAGCACGCCCCATTGTCGCAAGCTGCCAGATAAACTGTTTCCATGGTGGCCTTTGTTGTCTTCATATTATTCATTTGAAAATTCCAGAGGTATAATAAAAAATCTTATATTCCATTCCACTCCAAGCTTGAGTTCAATTTGTCGAGGGAAGTGAATATTACGCGTTAAAAATCTTATTCTGGTACGTCGAAATCGAGCGCAGAATACGTAATTTCATTTATACTTATGTTAATAACATCAGGAGACTCATTACACTCGCATTACAACATCGAAACATAAAACAGATGGAAAATGTGATCATTCTGAATAATAAACGGTAATATATCACTAGGACCATCAATATTACTTTATTTCTTATCTTATTTGCCACTATGATCATTCATCGTGTCTCTAGTACATTGTTCGGAAACTTTATGACGAATCTCCTTTCACGACGTATTAGGCAAATACGATAATTCAGTCTTGGAACCGGCCCAATCTAATTAATTTTGATGCCAGAAGTCGTTTAGCAAATCTTCATCGTGCGTAAGTAGCTTAATTTCACAGGACAGAAATTACGTATGACTTTGTCGGTTCCTTGTTTGTTCAAAGACTTTATTGGTTGTTTACAGTCGTTCCTGAGCCTGTAATAAACTCTCCGCGTCCGCTCGGTCAACAGTCCCCGCTGCCTGGAATAGAGGAGGAAGACGATTCCGATTGGCCCCTCGAGGACGCCACAGACGCCACTCTCACGCCCTCATATAAAAGTACAAAGAGTAGTACAGATACAGCTTACACGTCGTCTAGGAGTTCTGGAAAGAAACGAAGTTTTGGAAGCCCCTCGTCCGTGAAAATATGCGTGTCGGCAGCGGCTAGAAAGTCAAACAAAGCGCGTAAGCGTGGCGCCGCGGTAGTTAGCGCGTCGCCCAGTCCGGGGGGTGCGGGCGAGGATACTGCGCCCGCGTCGCAGCCGATTCACAAAATGCAGGCCGAACAAGGCAGCATTGGCGAACTGCAAAAATATCACGGCAGATACCTCAAGAGTCGCCGTCATACTCTGGCTAATGTCCGGTGAGTACGTTTTATAACAATGTTCATTGTAGCTGATGCCCTACTTGAGTGATGTTCTGAAATACCAAGTGACTTGAACTGAAGCCTTAAACTTGTACGGCCTCAGAAGCTAATCAAATGGAATACAAGGATATAAAAGAATGTAGTAATTATATTTACAGTACACATAAATACCAATTTAGTCAATCTATTTATAGTACACATAAATATTATGGTCATGGTAATACCAAATTACGTTAAAATAAGTAAATATATGGAAATTCTAACCATTTAAATGAATATAGGATATTGATGTTATTTTTGATGAATCAAAGACCTTTCAATACTTTTCACTGGCCAACGGAGGAATGAAAATAACTCTGCGTGAAAGTTGGTACAGTTTTAATCTGCTGAATAATGTTCTTTATTGCGATACGAGGTTCACTTCATAGTAGTCGTTAGAAAAGTTAACCGACGCACCGCCTGACCCTGTTGCAGACTTGCAATATACCGTAGTCATTTTGAAATTGAATTATTCATTTTATGACCTATGCAGTCTTTAAAAGTAAAAGCATTTTTATTATGTTCAACTATAGGTACCGGCTGTTTCATATAGTTGGTACCAATACCAATGCCACACAAAGGGAGAACGATTTAAAGCGCAATGGTAAAATTAAAAATTACATTTCAACTTAATTTTGTAAATCAACTATTAAGCATGGAGATTTTAAAATCGGAATGCGACCTGTAAATCGTCGCTATTAGCTGGTGTGTTAAAAATAATTACATTATAGGTGGTTTGCAAATTTACTGCAGCTGACCCAATGAGCCAGAAAAAAAAAATCGCCACAAATTAATGTTTTCAATATTCAAAAACTATGAGGCTGACGAAATTTTAAACTTAGCCATCCCCTCTTTAATTGTAGTCATTATTGATACCAACTCTATGAAACACCCTGTATAGATTATTTATTTATTCATAATAATATTACGAGTAATACGAGTGCTCCTAAAATTATAAGAGCCTTCAAAGGTTAAGCCCTGACAATCGTATGTTCATTTTGTGGCAGACACCAAAGTACTTTTGTGTATAAATATTAAGCTTTAATACTTAAGCCGCATTTAACTCTCTCCGAGTTTATCGCACAATAGATACGAATATAACACAAACCTCTATTTTATGAAACCGTGTTAATAATTTTTCAAAACATAATCTCACGCCTTATTCGCACTAAAGCTTTTTCAACGCGCGCTAAAAAAGCGTTGTAATGGAACAAATTAGTTTTAGTATAGTTGTTTATACGCCAGCGCTTTTAAAACGCGGCGCTGTGTATAATGCGGCGTTATGTAGGATATACCTTATTAGAAAAAAGACTGGAATGATTTTCAAGCAATCTTATGAACAGACAAATTAAGACGCTTTTTTAAACGCGCGTTGAAAAAGCTGTCGTGCAAATGAGAGCTTAGTCGTTACTCGTTATTAGTATTAAGGTAATTTATTTGCTTTTAAGAATAAAATAACTACCCTAATACCTTTGGTTTTTCAAAATCATAAATATTTATTTTTGATTAATGGACATCTTATTTCTTATGGATTTTTTTAAAAATGATATTGCTATTGAATTACATTTCTGCATGATTGCAAGACATGATGGCTGGATAATGACCACACCAGGGGCCTGAGCACGAACATTTCTGACAACCGTAAATAATAATAATAATAATAATAATAATAATAATAAATTCTTTATTTGGAATAATAAATCAGTACAATTAAAATTAAATAATGTTCGGTAAGATCTGCATTAGTTAGAAACTGTGTCGCAGATATTAACGCCCATCTCCAAACTTACAAAAACTATTTTATTCCAACTTATCTATCTACTGGAACAATTACAAAATATATATTTTTAAGTATTTGTGTGTATGTGTGTGTGTGTGTGTGTGTGTGGTGTGTGTGTGTGTGTGTGTGTGTGTGTGTGTGTGTGTGTGTGTGTGTAAATGTATTCGAACTCGATGCGCGTCTATGAAATGTGTATAAAATATTAACCAAACGTCATCAACGCGCAGCAAACTCGAATACATTTATTTACATTTACATTAGTTTTTCGTGCTCGGGCTACATGGACTTTATTTCACTATGTTCATATGAGCGCGGAACGTAGTCGTGTCACGTTAGTTTAATAACATTAGTAAGGAAAAGTAATATTTGAGTTATTCTCCTTTAAATTTATATTACATTGAATCGAAAAAGAAAATCGGACCCAAGTATTTAAGTTTCTTCTGACCATACATATATGGTAAATTGACGTCACCAGAACATGAACCGTATTCATTCCACACTACAGGCTATCAAACATAAGTCGGCATGTGGCAAAAAAACGAACTAACCTGAACGTGTTTCGTATTACAATATTTAATAAAAATCCGGTAATTCGATTTTAGTTTAGATGGAGACAATAAAGTCGATAGATATCCCACTCATACTTAAAAAGTAAAAATTACTATTTTTAGTCACAGAGCAATTAGGTGACAACACATAGGCGCTTGGAGCGCCAACTTGACAGACTGTAATTTGAATGCGATGTGAACATTGAAGGATCGGTTTGAATAACCCTAAAATGGTTCCAAGGATAGTTCGAGCGAATCATTGTGTTATTGTTTTCCCATACATGTCATTGATCGGTCATGCAACAGGGTGCGGCACCGGACTAACACATTTACGGGTTCATGGGTGATGGATCGGCGACGCGTCGTCGAGTGATTGATTTCTGATGCCACCTTACTCGTATCTATACGCAAACGTGTACTACCTTTCTACATTATTTGAATACTCTCGAACAGGCACACCGTATTAAAACAATGGCTTACCGTGGCTTGAAAAATTGTTATCAAGACAGATGTTATTTAACTTCTGCGCCGCCTTTTCCGTTCAATAGGTATCCGGTAATGGATGACTATTTATGTCTGTTATTATTAGGGAGTCTGGGATAAATTATAGATATTGCTTTCTTTATACTAAATGTAAATAAATAGGTAGTCATTGTTTAGTTAATAGGATGCACCAGTCAGTGACATTGAACTTTGGTCCAAGAAGATTTGATTGTGCCTCGATAGACTCAATTATCTTTTCTTAGAATTTTTTTTATTAAGCCATTGATAATATCTGTCCTCTGATCCTAAATAAATAAATAAATAAATACACCCACCAATCACACACATATGTAGTTCTGACCCCACACTAATATCGAGTCTGGTATCGTGGGGATCAGGAACTACGAGAGACTTTCGGTCTCACAACACCCAGACCCGAAACAAATATCTGTGGGCCATAAAGACATTTGTCTCAGTGCGGGAATCGAACCCGCGACATCACGTTTCACAGCCGGCTACTAATAAACCAAGAAACATATTACATTTCCAATATTCAATATAGTATAGAAGTATAAATAACACACAATATACATATCAATCAGTTTACAAGTTAACTGATTGTGACGTATATTTTTCATTTCAATAGTATCGCGTATTCTTCAAGTATTTCGCAGAAATCACACATAAGTTACTATCGACAGCTCGCTTATTCCCAAGCCGTTGACAATAACAATAGAAAAAACTTTTCTAAGAGGAAAAAGGTTTGATCCCGTCAAAAGAAATGCTCAACTACAGCCACCTGAAGGTATAAAAGGACATCTCAGTGTAGAATTTCCGGGATGACCTTGTTCACAGAGCGTGGTTTGCAACTCACATTTTGCATCTTATGTGAATGCCGCGCTCTCGGCGATTCAAACTACAAGTTCCCTCGACGTATATAACTCGTTTGAGAGTTACAAGTGTGTCGGCTACACTTATGTCCTACTTTACAAGGTTTTATTCTCACTCTTTGTCCTATATAAACGGGATGTTAGAGACTTAACAAGCGCTTTCAAGCGATGGACTAGTAATAAATGTGTTTTTCTTTTATTGTAAAATCATTTTCGATTAATAATTAATTGAATGATTATCAACTAAATATTTGAATTGATTTCATAGCAACTCGATTCAAATGCAAAGGAATTCATCACTTTCATCACATCAAATTTCATACATATGTATGTTGACGTATCAGCTAGAATAAATAACTTACACCTTAGAAACTAAATAATATCGGCATATGTATATGACACATATGCCAATACATATACTGTAGGTACTATGATCACCAAGTTTTGCATATTGCAAAAAATATGTGACATCTTTTTAATAAATTATTATAATAAATCTCGATATATCTTTGAATTTTTACGTCACCTCATAGCGTGTAACAGTAGTAGGGGCATATTAAAAATGGCTAAATATAAACAGTTATTAAATAATATATTAAATATAACAAAAATAAGGAGTGGCTGAAAGGAAACAGTTCACCTTCTCATTTATGCCTTAGTTGGAGAATCCTCGCTAATAACTTTAAGGAGACCATTGAAACCTGTCACAACCTTATGATAGAACAAACAGCATTTTTAATATAACATATTTTATGACCAATATTTTTCTGCTATTTTTAACTCGCTTGTATTTTAATGAAGTGTGGGTGCGAAATGGAAGCGGCTGATTGCCAGAGGCGCTGCGGTATGGGGAGGCACAAACAATGCACGATAATATCCAATAATTACGTGCTCTAATTCGCTTGTTTCATATGCTTAAATCTATGTCTAAATACATAATCCAGTGACGCAGTCTAAGCGCTTGTACTATGCACTACTTAAAATTAAGTAAGAATTACGTAAGACCATTCAATGTAGCATTAATAACGCGCTACGTCACTAATTGTTTCAGCAGGGCATTGACAGACGCCGACGTCACTGCATCTAACGATTTACGCGATAATTAGAAATCTGCCTTTATACACGTGGTTGCGTAACAGCAAGTCGTTTTAGTTAAGAAGGTTTACTAAATACAGTACATGTTTATAAAAAACAGCAAATGAGTGGGAAATATTATTCACGGAATAAACGCAACGTCACTCTACGTCGGTTGTAGTGGTATCAAACAGATGATGTTGGCCCATTCGTGCTGTATACATTAGCGTGACTCTACCATACATTTCATTTATAATTTTCTTTAAAATTAAATGCGCATTAAAAGTCAATATCATACTAAGGTCAGTCTGTATTGTAAACATAAAGGATGTTCTTTATTTTTAACATATCGCATCGGGTTGATGAAAGTTCGCGTTCTCCTTGTCAAGGAAGGTTATAATGTAGTAGGATAGTACGGTGTTTACCGCTGCGTTTATTTCAGTCGATGCACTACGGCTGCAGTTGGTTTATATTATATATTGGAAATTGATTATATCCATATATCCATCTTAGCTCGCTAATTAGGTCCGTTTGATGACAGCTTTATGTATAACCCAGGGACACGTTATGAGTTTCATATTCTATATTAGTATCTGGTTAGTGTTAAAGTACCTAAGACAATGTTGAGCAACATATTCTATTTCCACATTTAAATTGATCTTAGAGTCGGTGCATTTTCGATTAATCTGCATTGGCATTGGCACCTGCACCGAGTAGACACAACGACCAGCAAAAACAACATACTCTCCCACATTGATAATCCCTTCCTTTTATAAATCGATTAAAACTATCGCGGAATTTTGACTTGTGTACTCTAATTGGAAGGCTGGGTCGTTGGAGGTTGCAGGCTATTTAACTGATGAACTGATGAAGTCGAATGCCCTGAATGGCTCAAATTGAATGCAGAGCCTCACGGTTTAGTTCCAATAGTTGAACGAGGCGGTCAGGATGCAAATCGAGTGAAATGCTTTCGACCCAAAGTATACTACGTACGAGTACGAGATTCGAGATGGCTTTTTCAAGTTACGGCACAGTATGTGTCTGCCACAATGTCGAAGTCAAGTTTTATCTACATATTATATACCTGTATTAAACTAAAACGATTAAATGTTAGGGAATACTATATATAAATTTTATTGAGTAAGGATAGCGATCTCGCAGCATCTTTATCATTACATAGAACTGCATTAAAACTTGTTTTGTCATTATTAAAATAGATACATCATGCTTCAACGTAGACATTTTAAATAATTAAACAGGTACCAATATTTTGATATATAACGCACAAGTGTCACATCTACTAAAAACTGAGATTCATGAATGCGACCCACGGTCACCAAAAAGTATCAGTAACAATAAGTTTTTTGCCACTCTTAGCTCGCCCAAAAAAATTTTGCTCTAAAAAATGAAAACGCGATTGTCAACCTCTAAAGAACACTTCACACATTGAATTAAACTTTTTGACGTATGTCTCGGTATGTAAGAGCTATGTACATAGGTGAGGCAAAACTGTTCTTTATACACTCGTGTTCGGTCACTCTCGGCATTTTGTCTTACCCAAAGAGATTTAATAGAACTAATGTTGAATGTCTTTGGTCATACCTAATATGTGGAGCGGGTATAAAATTGTTTACAAACATAACCAATAACAAACAATTCGAATAGTAAAGAGGGATGATGATCGTAAATTTAATACAGCACATTGACCAGCTAATATCTCGGAAGTGCCTTCACGAGTCGTTGAACTCTTATGAAAACAGATTGACGTAGTACGCGATGGATACCAAACTATATCTTACATGTCTTGTCTTAGGTCTTCAGATTTTTGTTTACTTTTTTTAGAGAAGTAATGGATACTTATATTAATAATAATCTGTAATTTATCATGTTGAGCTGTGATTTGTGAACATAAAACAACATATTGGAACTAAGATATAATGGTTAATTACACCAAGTAAGAAAAACGACAATATTATGTGCATCATTTGAAGGAAGTAGCTCACTTTTAGTTTGAGCAAAATAATTATCTTAATCTTAAAATAATGGATACTTACATCAAGTAAAAAAATTTATGTACCGTTTCATAACAAGCATAATATGATATGGATAGACATGTACGCAATACTCACTCATCAACAGCAAAACACTTTAAGTATGAATCTGCTTAAGTATAAGATAATGATTTTGGTCAAATAAAAAAGTGAGCAACTTTTTTCTTATACTTTCAAATAATGCACACAATACTGTCGTAAAACAAGATAAACATCGTGGTAACTGCGTAGTTTCCACAAATGTCTACTTTATTTGAAAATTCGCGCGATATTAAGATCATAGATAGTTCCATTCGTCAAAATGCTTTGTTACGATAACTTAGAACCGGTCATTGAGAGGTTAAGGCAATCTTATTTCACATTTCATCTGTGCTTGACAAGGCTTAGGCATTCTTTAAAATAGTTAAGCTTTAAACTTCTATAATTAAGCTAGACTAAGGCTAATTTATCTTCATAGATCGGTTCAATTGGTAAATATTAGTGTTGTAGGTACCAAAGTTCAAATTTTCATAACTACTACAAATTAAACATACATACATACATAATATCACGCCTGTATCCCCGAAGGGGTAGGCAGAGGTGCACTAGCGAACTAGAACACCCACATTTCGCCGAGTTTAGTTCCGTTCCAGATGTGATAGGGGACGAGCCTATCGCCATATTTCATATACGCATTCATATACGAATAATAAAACTAACAGTTTACAAAGACAAAACTGGCCACTAATGTTGCCTCTCATGTGTATTGAGGTAACATGGCATTCGCGACCCAGTTGCGTGAGGGCTTTTGTTCCACGTATATATTATGTATGCTCGATAATGAGATGAAATGCCGAGATATTGTAAGTATTATGAGTACAGCTATCATACAGAATTCGACAAGAGCTTATTTTTAGTCAATTTAGACAGTTTTATTTCTCTAAAATAATAGTGGTTTCTTTTTCTCTATACATTAGTTGAGTTTGTTATTGTTCCGTTTTATTGCTCTTTGATCTAGTGGCAGCGTATATAGACTGGGATGTCCTAGGTTTGAATCACAGATCACGTACTATGAGCACAGCTCACAAGTAATTTCAGACCGGGGACTCCACTTATAACACGGTACGTTTTAACTCATACATTTTTCCTACAGACCATACATTTTATCCGAGTCACGTCAAGTGAAATAATGCCTAAACGCCCATTTAACTGTCATGAGTAAGCACAATTTTGGGGCCGTCGCTTATCCAATTTGTGGATATTTTTGCGTGGGGGATTTCAATTATAACATCCATTGCGTTTTATATTACCCCTAGCGAGAAAGTTGTTAAAATTGTAATTTCATGTTCAGATATAAACGAATGAAAAATGATGAAATGTTTAATTACGACCTTTATGTACTTACTGGTGACAGGACTCATATGAGAGAATCCGTCGGTGTAGGTGGCGTTGTGTAAGCAATATTGAGTTCCGATTTGAAGGATGAAATAAAAGATCGCTAATAATTAGTTGGCATCTAATGTCTGACATAATAAGCGCAGTGCAGTACTGCCAACAATGTATTATTGAGTGTTACGTAGTGCTTTGTACTCACAGTTCGAGCAGTGTTGCTACTGATACTGGGTAGTCGTATCGCTTACCATCAAGAGAGGTGGTTTGCTCATCTCGTCATTGGGTTGTAATAAAAAACAAATTCTGTCCATCTCCACACGTCCTAATAATGTGCGCGAGTATGTAAATACAATAAGTAGTCTTGATTCTGATAACAGACTGCCTCAATAGCGTACGCAGTAAGACTATATTCCTTATATTGACAGTCTCCGTGGTGCAGCGGGCGAGTAACCGGCTGTAAAACGCCAGGTCGCGGGTTTGATTCCCGCACTGAGACAAATGTCTGTGGGGCCCATAGATATTTGTTTCGGGTCTGGGTGTTGTGAGACCGAAAGTCTCTCGTAGTTTCTGATACCCACGATACAGGTTACACCTAGTGTGGGGTCAGGACTATGTATGTGACTGATGGGTTGTTTTTATTTATTAATATTCTTTACTACATTTCTGAGATCTTGAGTTCGATTCACGGGTCGGAGTGGTTGTAGACCTTTCTGCTCAGTCTGGAATTTGTGTTTGACATGGCGATAGGGTCGCTCCTGCCACAATATGGGACAGAAGCATGGCGAAAAGTTAGTATGTACTTGCGCTACTACCTGCCTTTTCGGGAAAAACAGCAAAAACAAGGAGAGGCAGGTTCAGTCATAATATAATTACACCCACACATAACTAACTCACCACACATAAATAACATAACTATAAATGATGAAGAGGAATTCAAATGTATATAAATATAAGAAATGAGCCCTTTAAGACCGGAATCAATTACAGTCTTATAGTTTCTCTACCGTTGTACGAAGGATAAATACATGAGTAGTCGGCACCGTATTAGGCGTTTATTGGATTTTTTCGCAACCTACGTCGTACTGGGGATGTTTGACATAGCTGAAAGTGTTTTTCCAAGAGATGTTTGCACTACAAACCACGGTCTTATATTTATTTTTGACCGAAGTGGAATGCGTCATAAATATTTTTGTTAAAATAACACATTCATTAAAATAAATACGTTACAGTATGTTGTATTGAAATGTAAGTAAACCAAAACATTTATTATGACGTTTATTATAAACAAACCGTAAATTGCATTATATCTTATTTCCGTTGGCTTATTATTAGGAGCGAAAACATGTGAACTTGTTATCGCTGTTGTCTTTGTTTAAACGGATTTAGCATTAATTTTGGCAGAAACTTTGTAAACGACTGTGATTAAACTTACCATAAAAGTACGCTCGGTGCCTAATGAACACTGACAATGGCTTTATTAAAATAACAAGAACGAGTTAACTAAGAGAATTACCTATAGTAATATTTTTACAATTTAAAAATACTTTGAATAATAATTATAGCAACTGAAATTAGCGTGCAAATTTTTTAGTTCCTTTAATGATCTCTTACTATAAGCAATGAAAATTTAATGATAATAAATAACACCCACACTTAGATCGAGTCTTGTGTCGTGAGTACCAGGAACTACGAGATACTTAGTCTTACAACACCTAGCCCCGGAACAAATGTTTGTAGAGAAGACGTTTGTCTCGCTCGCCGACTTGGTGTAGTGGCAGTATGTAGGGTCTGTGGACCGGGAGGACCTGGGTTCGATTGGGAATCGAATTCGAATTGATTGGGGATCCCCTTAGAAGAAATTGACGTCATGAGGCAGGCGACCGGTCGTAAAACCTTAGCTAAATCGTTTCTGCAACATGCTTGATAATGTTTGATGCGCCGACTCCATATTAAGGTGGGATAAGGGAAAGTAGTAAGAAAAATACATTTGCCTCGGTGCGGGCATCGAACCCGCGGCCCCTCGTTTCACATGCAGCTACGCGCCCGCTGCGCCACGGAGGCTGTCAAACTTGGTTTGGCTGGTAAACGGAGGCTGTCTAATCTAAACTAATGGTAGTTTAGACAAGTATTCGCATAAAAAATTAGGGGCCATGCACAAAAATAATCACATTAAACGGATATTATTCGTTTACGGTACGTCTTGGAAGTACGAACATTAAATATAATGTACTCCGAAACACAATTTTATTAGTAATATAGATGAGTGTTTTTACGCTCGAAGAATAACACATAAAGAACATACGTGAAGTAATATGTACCGAAACTTATAACAAACATTGCTTATTTACGATGTTTCGTGTAATTTGCAAACATTACATAGAAATATATTACGTAACATCCGACAATAAATGTCGATTTTATCTAAATAATAATAGAAAAAACGGAGTGGAGATCTTCCGACGGCCGGCGACGCCGTGGTAGACCCAGAAAAAGATGGCGTGGCGATTTGGATGCTTACCAGGCTTCGTGGACTGAACTAGCCCATTACAGAGAACAGTGGAAAAAGATGGGAGAGTCCTTTGCCCAGCAGTGGGACACAATAGGATAAAAACGAAGAAAGAATAATAAAATAAATATATTCACATTTATTACATAAAGCAGCAAAAGCTCTGTTGGGAGTTGTATGGACTATCGAGACGGGACTCAGAGGTTCGAGACCAACCTCAAAAAGAGCAAGTACCTCTAACTTTTCTCAGTGTGTTTTAATTATGAATAATCGCTTGCTAGACTAAGGCCTAACCCCTCTCATTGGTAGAAGAGGCCCGTGTCAGTAGTGGGTCAGTAATATTACAGGGCTAATATTATTATTATTTTTAATCGCTTGCTAAAACGGTGAAGGCAAACATAATGAGGAAATTTGCATACCTGAGAATTTCTCCACAAGAATTTCGAAAGTATGTGAAGTCTACCATCCCGCATTAAGCTAGCGTGGTAGACTAAGGACTAATCCCTCTCATTAGTATAGAAGGACTGTGCCCAGCAATGGGACAGTAACATTATAGGGCTAATATTATATTTTTTTTATGGGCTGTAGTCAAACTCATAATCGCCTTCTTAGTCTAGTGGCAGTATGTATGGGCTGTGGACCGGGAGGTCCTGGGTTCGATTCCCAGGTCGGGCAAAGTAAATTTTCTAATTTAATTTGCCGGGGACTGGATCCCTCATAGGGGGTTGACGTCAGGCAGGCGGCCGGTCGTAAAAACTAAGCCAAATCCTCTTTGCAATATGCTTGAAAAAGTGTGTTGCGCCGACCCCACATTAAGGTGGGATAAGGGCAGGTAGAAAGAAAGAGAGAAAGTCAAACTCGTCTGGGGCGGACCCCCCAGAAAAACCTTTTTACCCGATCTACTATTTGAATCACAGATCAAATACACTGCCTCTATATCAAGAAGATGACTTAATAACCTTATTGATAATAAATTGGCAGTAAATTAGTTTACCTCGAAACAGCTAATATTTTTACTTAACAAGCATTATTAATTAAACGTCAGGTAGCGCCAACTTATTTGACATTGTTAAATTATTATATCGGAATTGTCGTCCGATGCCAGTGAATTTAATTTTGTTCATGAAAATTATAAGATACCGACTGTCATATATTTGAGATGGGAAATTGCCTTTGGTTTAAAATTGGTAATGTATTCAATATCAAGTAAAAGTACGTTTTTTTTTTAAGAAAACAATAAACACATAACATAAGCTCATGCCTGTATCTCCGAAGGGGTAGGCAGAGGTGTACTGGCGAACTAGTACACCCACATTTCGCCGAGCTTCCGTCCCAGATGTGATAGGGAGCGAGCCTATCGCCATATCGGGCACAAATTCCAGACTCCGGGCTGATATGGAAAAATCCGATATCATTTGCCCGACCCGGGGATCGAACCTGATACCTCAAGACGGTAGTCGCACCGAAATACAACCACGCCACCGAGGCAGTCCAAAAACAATAAAGTAACGCAAATAAATCACCTAATGGCAAGATTTTCGTCAGCCCTAAAAGCGCCCATGGTAGTAGGAGAATCATAGTTGCATTACTGATCTTTAGACATTTAAAAATAAGTTTGGGACGTCGTAGTACAAGTCGATTTGTATGTACTGCTCATAATTATCATTAATTTTGAAGTCGGTGTTTAAACTTGTAATTATTAAAATCTCGACTGCCTCGGTGGTGTGGTGGTATTTCGGTATGACTACGGTTCTGAGGTCTCGGGTTCGACCCCGGCAAAGTGATATTGGATTTTTCCATATCAGCCCGGAGTCTGGAATTTGTGCCCGATATGGCGGTAGGCTCGTCCCCTATCACATCTGGGACGGAACTAAGCTCGGCGCAATGTGGGTGTTCTAGTTCGCTAGTGCGCCTCTGCCTACCCCTTCGGGAATACAGGCGTGAGCTTATGTTATGTTTATGTTATTAAAATCTCATCTAATTAGATCACCGTGTAAGTGAGAGTGGCCTTACCCTTCACTCATAATATGCTCCTCGTCTCTGACTGGGACGCCAGAGAGACCACTCAATTTAATTCGGGTGCCAGGACCGTTTATTATTCACAAGGTGTTCGTAAGAATACATTTTGAATATGACGGTCTGCCGCATTGAATTCAACGGCTCGTAATCTGGATTGCGCCGACGAATTTTGCTTTCAACCGATGGAATCTGTTTGATGACAGCTAATTCCAATACTGGTATATCTTTAAGATTGTGTATTGTAAATCAGGAACGTAACATAACATAGCAATGATAGGAAAGGCACGAATGAAATTATCTATGTACCAAGACGAATGTCATGCGTTCATATTTATTGTTAAGTAGATTTTGCCCGCGACTTCATGTGGTAATTTATTACCAAATCTATACTACGGGATCCGTGATTTTTCTTTGATAAAAGAAGCCTATGTACTCATCCGAGCTATATCATCTATTTCTGTGCCAAATTTCATCCAGATCCGCCGTTCTAACGTGACTGAGGAACAATCATCCATCCAAACTTTTGCATTTATAATAGTAGTGGTAAGTTTACAGCTCACTTTAGAATTATGACCATATTAAAGTCTAACACTTTGCATTCGGTCAGCGTGATGAACTATGATTTCAATATTATAAGAGCTCTATACTTATTCTGGGCTTAATATAAGACGCAATGTTTTGTAAAACTAAATTAAAAGACTAGATCAAAATGAATATCCGTTGTAACCTAGAATAATGTCGATTTTG
Source organism: Clanis bilineata (assembly GCA_036417725.1). Classification (NCBI taxonomy): domain Eukaryota; kingdom Metazoa; phylum Arthropoda; class Insecta; order Lepidoptera; family Sphingidae; genus Clanis; species Clanis bilineata. Next base: position 10,697,130 of record CM071158.1, read on the forward strand.
CGATAATAAATGGGGGAAAAAAATTATTTTATGGATAATGGCGTAACTCGTAAGAAGTGTTGCGTTTAATAGACGAGTTTTCAAGCTAATAGTCGTTCTTCGTATCCCTTGTCCAAATTTACGACACATTAAGCCACAAGTATATCACAAGTATAGTATCCTTTCCACTTAAATAGATAAAAGTCGATGATTTTGAATATCATCAGCGGCCTGAGCAGGAAAATTTCTGACAACCGTAAATGTATTCGAACTCGATGCGCGTCTATGAAATTTGTATGAAATATTAACCAAATGTCATCAGTGCGCAGCGAACTCGAATACATTTACATTTACATTAGTTTTTCGTGCTCGGGCTACAAATTGTATAAATCTTGAATTGATTCAGGTAATTTTATAATGTATTTAGATTGAAGACATTCGATAGTACATAAACGGGACAACAGCGCAAAACTTGTGATCCAAAAATTGTGACCTCGTGGTCATAAGTCACTTAGTCGTATTTACATTTGCAACGTCGTGCCAGCGTAATTATGCATGGATCTGGGGTCGAAATCGAAAAAAGTGTCCGCCAGTTTGTTTTTGACCCGATTTACTTCATAATCCATATTTGAGTGCCCCGTAATTCCGGAGCACGGATCCGGTGCCAAGACTGAAAATTGACCGTCAAATAAAAAACAAAGAAAAACAAAATTGTTTTTCTTTGTTTTTTATGTAGCAGAGACTGGTAAACGAGCAGATGGGTCACCTGATGGTAAGTGATCTCCACCGCACATAGACCCAAGACACAAAACCATTTCGTATTTCTTAGCCAATTTTACATAATCATTAAAAAATTTCGTATATGGAATATTTAGACTAAAACCTAAAACTATTTAGATTAAAATGACAAATCACAAACTTTTCCCTGTAGTCCAGCAAAATACGCGTGCGAAGCCGCGGGTAAAAGCTAGTGTTTAGACAATAAAAATGTCTAACCTGATTCTTGAACATTCACGGAACATCCTAGAGTGTAAATTGTAATAAGCGTCCTCGCATTGCAGTAAGTGGCAGATATGTAGCGTTACTGACGTTTGAGATTTTTTTTGAGGAAACTTGCCCCGCTATAGTTAGTACCTAATAATAAAATAATATTAGCCCTGTAATATTACTGTCCCACTGCTGGGCACGGGCCTCCTCTACTAATGAGAGGGGTTAGGCCTTAGTCTACCACGCTGGCCTAATGCGGGTTGGCAGACTTCACATACCTTCGAAATTCCTGTGAAGAAATTCTCGGGTATGCAGGTTTCCTCACGATGTTTTCCTTCACCGTTATAGCAAGCGATATTTCACAATGAAAATACACTTAACATAGAAAAGTCAGAGGTGTATGCTCCATTTTGGGGTTGGTCTCGAACCTCCGACACTTGTCTCGGCAGTCCGTACCATTCCCAACTGAGCTATCGCTGCCTGTGCCTGTTAGTACCTATCTAATATTAAATTGATTTAGATAAACAGTAATAACCAAAGCGTTTTAATTAATGAAAAAATGAACACTAAATAAATAAATATAAGAACCTACTATTCCACTGAATAATATATGTGTTCCAGAGAATAACATTTGTACTATCTTCAGCTCATCTCGTCAAATTACTGTCATTCATATTACACATCGACGCTTCATTCTCACATCTCTATCAAAAGCATCAGAAGCTACAAAACAATGATCTTTTCCTAGTCAACCGGTCTTCAACTTTCGAAAGAAATGTATTATCGCAATCATATGTGGTCAATAAATCATAATAAACGTATTTTGTAATTTCAGTTTTGCAGATTTCAAACTGTGTTTTTACGAAACTCATTAGAATTCATAACTGAAAGTTTTAAAATAAGCAAAAAATGGCTTCGTTACCCATGTCACTGCCAGCTTTGTTAACTTTACTGTGATTGGCAGGCACAATATTTTACAGAATTTAAATAATCAATTTTGTGGGACACCGTGGCTGCGTAGTGGCAAAGAATACTAATTTAGAAGCGTTTTCGGCATATTTAACAAAATAATAATGTTCGCATCTAACGGATACATCGTAATAACACGTTTTGGTATAGCAATGTGTTATATTAAAGATATAAAGCAAAAATTGTGATTTAAATAAGCTCTATAGGATAAAAACATAATCGTGAAAATTGGTCCAGATTTATCTGGGATATCGCGTAACATACATAAAAAATAGACACCGACTGATAACCTCATCATTTATTAATGTGGGTTAAAAATAAATTAAGATATTCTTATCATATCTCGTTAGTCGATAGTCTCGTTGTGTAGTATGAGTATTTTAAATATTTAAACTACGTAAATGAATGTTATTACATAAACGTCAATGTGCATAAACGTAATAAAATGGGGAATGAGTTGTTACTCTCTCTCTCTCTTTCTCTTTCTCTTTCTCAGCCTCTTCTCTACTCTTTATACAATATACATCTAGTATTAAGAAATATAGTTCAATACGTAATGGTTCGTTGAGAGCACCCCGTACCCGCACAATGGCCAACAGTTTCCTATTGATTTTATATAATGTATGCTTCCACGCGCATTTTTTCTATAGAATTTTATGCCATTCACGACTTAATACTGACTTACTACTTATTCAGTTCCAGATGATGAATTTCGTTTTCTCCATATACATGGCTAGCAGCGCTACTTGCGGAATCTACAAGAAAGTAAATAAACGTAAAGGAGAAACGAAAACTATCATCGTTTTCGAAAAGTGAGAAAGTTGTAGAGTTTATAGTCAGCATGACGGTATCCCGAAGTATTAACATCGAAACTATTATGATCTTTAAGTGGAACTCTCGAGGATCTAGATTGAGATAATATTGCTAAAATGGCAAAGCCATTTACGATCTATCCTCTAAATTGGCGAAATTGCTCTAAAGCTGTTTTGTACAAAAAACCACACGAAATAGTTTAGAAGCGGAATCCAAGTTTCACCCACATATTTCGTTATATCCCAAATCGAATGATGGATTTACGATTCGTTCAGTATTTGAGAATGTATGTATTTTATAAGAGCTTAGTGGTATGATGAGCAGTTATTTCTGAATTCAACGTGCAGATAAACGCTAAATTATGTCCTGATTATGGACATCTTTTCTTTCTACCTGCCCTTATCCCACCCCAATGCGGGGTCGGCGCAACACACGTTTTCAAGCATGTTGCAGACAAGATTTGGCTTAGTTTTTACGTCCGGCCGCCTACCTGACATCAACCCCCTATGAGGGATCCAGTCCCGGGCAAATTAACCCAGGACCTCCCGGTCCATAGCCCAGACATGCTACCACTAGATCAAGGAGGCGACACGTACTGATTACGGACACCGATGCCGAAAAATGTTTTGATACATTATTCACTTTTATACAAAACTACCTTCACTTACATGATTATGTTATGTCATCATCGTCGGTACTACCATTTAGCATAATTACTATCCTGATGAAAGTATTAATTGTTGGAACATGGAAACCACAGGAGAACGACGGTCACAGGTGTCTGGGTCAGATCATACCAGAGGTATGCATCCGTGGACTGCTCAAAAAGCGCTGGCTGGACGTCTTGGAAGATATGTGAGCCACGGTTCTCACTGTGGTGGAGGCTCAAGACCGGGCGCCATTTCGCCCGCGTTTAAGTAGGAAAAAAGAAACTGGCATGAGGCTGAAATAACGCCGGGCAAAAAAATCCAAATCATGGTCACCCTATGTGCAAACTGCTATACCGAGTGTATCATAAAGTTGGTATCAATAACAATTCCACACATAGGGAGAACGATTTAAAGGGTAATGGTAAACTAAAAAAATAAAATTTAACTTAACTATTTTAAATCTTTTTTTAAGCATGGGTATTTTAAAATCGAATTGCGACCTGTAAATCGTCGTAATTGACATAGGAATGACTTTATACATGCTAAAATTAATTAATTACTGCGTAGGTTGCTTTCAAGTGTAATCCAGCTGACCCAATGAACCAGAAAATCTTTTTTCGTCACAAATTCAAGTTTCAACTATTCAAAAAATTGAATTATGAACCTTACGAAATTTTAAACTTTACCGCTACATTCCTAACCAATCATCCCCTCTTTAAGTGTAGTTATTATTGATACCAACTTTATGAAACACCCTGTATATTCAAATCCATAATTGATGAACATACAACTAAATACACAAATTACATACATCGTAACTTTCACATTCATGGTAGGATTCTGCTTACACATCGAGAGGCGAGACTGTAATTAATTTCTAAGTCACACAGGTGTTGATGTGGGTCGCAGTGGTTTTCAAAGTTAACTCTACAGTTTTCCTACTCACAAGTTTCAAGCCATACACGGCTCACATTCACTTATTGTTTTGTTTAAACGGGACTTCGCCTCTAAAGTTACAACGAGTTATTTAAAGAGGCCACGAAAGTTTTATTTCAATATTAATTTGTAAATTTTCATCATGGTTCTAAGTATGATCCAGACATTATTTTAGAACTGTCTCGGGATATTTTGGAGTAATTAATTCCAGTATGATTTCGGATTGTTATGAAGTTTTGAGTGTAAACTATCGATGTATTAAAGCTACTGTGTTTGATGCTGAAAATTCTAATTTATTTATATCGTTACAATCCACAACATAATGAGAATAAAACATCTATTTTGACGCATGCTTTCCCTACTAATTTAGTTACTACCCCTACTATTGGTTTAGTAGCAAGTGATCATAGTTTAGCATTCATATTTACATAAATAAATAACACCCAATAGTCACACGCATAGTCCTGCGGCCTGAGCAGGAAAATTTCTGACAACCGTAAATGTATTCGAACTCGATGCGCGTCTATGAAATTTGTATGAAATATTAACCAAACGTCATCAGTGCGCAGCGAAATCGAATACATTTACATTTACATTCGTTTTTCGTGCTCGGGCTACTGATTCCTGACCCCACACCAGCTATGACCTGTATTATATCAGAAACTACGAGAGACTTTCATTCTCACAATACCCAGAATCGAAAGAAAATCTGTGGACCACACAAACACCGAGACAAATTCTCGGTCCGGGAATCGAACCCCCGGGCCTCTCGTTTCACAGTCGACTATTCGCCAGCTGTGCCACGGAGCTGCCAAAATAATGAGGTCAATACAACTATTTTGACGGTTATTTTCCCTTACTAATCTTAGTAGCCAGTAATCGTAGTTTAACCTGTTATTTGTAAAACATAAATAAAAATGTAAAAGTGGAGCTTAATGGGTTAAATCAAATTCGTTTAAAGGGAACGCCAACGGTAGTAACGATGTTATGCTCCATTGTATATATTGGCTTTAGCTCTGCAGTTATTGGTATTAAAAACTCAATTACCGGCATGGACATCGCGTTTGTTTTCAACGATACGAGAATATTCCACAGTAAATCTGTAAATTAATTCAGGGACAGTATTATTCCCCTGCTGTATAGTCGTATTGAGCAGCGATAGCTCAGTTGGGAATGGATTGTTTCGAAATCAACCCCAAAAAGGAGCATACGCCTTTGACTTTTCTATGTTAAGTGTGTTTTCATTGTCAAATATCGCTTGCTATAACGGCGAAGGAAAACATCGTGAGGAAATCTACATACCCGAGAATTTCTCCACAAGAATCTCAAAGGTATGTGAAATCTACCAACTCACATTAGGCCAGCTTGGTAGACTAAGGAATAAAACCCCTCTCATTAGTAGAGGAGGCCCTTGCCCAGCCACTGCTAATATTACAGAGCTAACATTATATTATTATTTTCTAGTCATATCGGAACTTAATATGTGACAACCTCCGTAGCGCAGTCTGCGAGTAGTCGGTTGTGAAGCGAAAGGCCACGGGTTCGGTCCCCGCACCGAGACAAGCGTAAGTGTCGCCTACAGATATTTGTTTCGGGTCTGGGTGATGGGGGACCGAAAAACTCTCGTAGTTCTTGATACCCAAGCTACAAGACTTATCTATCTTGGTAAACGTATCTTGATGTGAGGTCAGGACTGTATGTGTTGAGTGTTATTTATCGACAACTTCAAAAAAGGAGGAGGTCCTCAATTCGTCTGTATTCTACGATCGACTACATTTTGAAGTAGGTCCATTAGGTTTTTTATATAATGTCTGTTGCTTCACTTTCCTCACAACATCCTGGACTGATTTACCTGCCCTCGTAAAACGTTATTGCTTTTCTTCTCCAAGATACAAGGCTACAGAGGAAGCTATCGCGCATTTCAATTCAAAGTGGCAACGTAAGAAACCTTTTACCGAGCGACGTTTACTGTGACTCGTGTACTTTATTGCTTTGTTTATAACAATAACGTATTGTGAGTAAAAATACTTAACTTAACTAAAACCTCATTTATATGGAATGTTACCTTATGATAAGTTACAATATGACAGAAAATAGTAATTTTCACGTCACGTCATAAGATTCTCATTTTCAAATTATATGACGCTGCCTACATTATAAGAGTTTTGGTAAATTGGTGTCTCGGTAGGGCAATGAATAAATTATTAAAAGTTAAAAGTGTATTATATAATTGATTAGCAGTGCCATTGTAGTTATCCGTTGATATTAGATACGTGTGAACAGTGCTTTAACATTAATGCCTGGGCAATGGGCGTAATATGGAAATGCAAATTTTATGATTCATAAGATATTACACGGGTAACAATAGTGAGGCCATATAAGAAAGTCTATGGGTGGTCCGATATTCTGGAAATTTATTGAATTAACATGACGAAAAGTGCCACCTTAGTTTTAATGAAAATAAATAATGGTCCTGTATCACTTTTAGATTTTTTTTAAGTATAATTTTGTTGCTTTGACCTTTGTGAGATATGTCATGCATAAAGTGTGAAAACAACAAAATAATTCCCTATGTAAAATTATCTTATACAAATCACCCAAGCAGATAGATGTCTGATGAAAGAGAAAGAAGAAAGAGTTCCTCAGTAAAAAATCCATTTTCTCAAAGATCAACGCAAAATTTTTAAACTAAATAAAAGTACTAACTAAATAAAACGCAGTACTACTATAAGTTATAACTTTAATATACAATGCTAAAAGTTATAACTTTATAAATGATTATGTACCATTGTACGTATTTTATTACATGATCAATTACCTAATATAAACAACGACATTCACCAAAGCATACCTTCCTTAGAGTACAATTAGCTACTCAAAATTCATGACGACTATCCACTAGGTAAGTGAAATATTTGGCACGTTAATTGTCATCTCTTTGAGCACTCGGAACACAATACAGCAGTATTGGGCGTGACATAATTAATCATGAACACCATTGCTAATGGATTGCTGTTATCCACAGTTTACAAATATCAAAGCAAGGACGAGTTGAGTAGTTGAGTGTAATACAAAACGAGGACTACGCCTTTGGAATGTATATAGAATAGATGCTTATCATAGAAAGTACATCATTTCGGCCGTCGCGTTGGTGAGAGTTTTTACTAGATACTAGAGAGAATAAGGAACCCTTTTTACGAGATCTTATCGAAGATTCGTAGGATGCGGCCCTGAAAATTCTTTTTTAAAATAAACGTCCGCATATATTTTACGAAAAAATCATTTTCATATTGTTGGGCAATTTAAATAGAGAACGTAATAGTTTACGATATTCAACAGTTATGTTTATAACAATACGTCAAAATCAGTAGATTTTGTGAACGATTGCGAGTTCTGTTAACGTAACAACACAATAAATGACGGACGAAACAATTCTCTCTTAGGGTTTTGTGTAAAGACAGTCAAGGGTATTAATTTCCAAGAATATTCTATCTCAATCTCGTTGTTATCCCTCTCAAGTTGATTTTGTAACAAAACTCGAGCGACACTCAAACACCCTTTTCAGCTTTGTTAGGTTGAACGTACACCTATCTGTGCCGCCCAATGGGCATATTTATTGCAAACAAGCATTTTTTAATTGGTTTATGGTTTATCGTTTTTTTATAGCAGAGACTGGCAAACGAGCAGATGGGTCACCTGATGGTAAGTGATCTCCACCGCCCATAGACACCCAAGACACAAACGAATCATGGGGCGTTGCCAACCTAAAAGGATAGAATGGAAGGTGAGGGAAAAGGGATTGGGAAATGGAGTGGGAATTGGGCTACCGTTTTTTACTTGCAGCTGCGTTTATGTAAATGAATTCCACGGGAATTCACAAACATAAAAAAACGTATATCCTTATCAATTTATATATGACCAATATACCACTAGAATTTTGGCCGGCATGATACTGGTGGCCACCGATGGACACAAGGTCTATAGGTAGTGGCTGGTATTTTTGGACCGCACTTCGCTTACCATCAGGTGTTGTGTGGTCACTTTGTCCTCGGAAAAAAATCCGTCATTCAGGATGAATTCGTATTCTATGAAAGCTTTACCGACTTTATTTTTAGAGCGACTTGCAGCACTTAGATAAATGTCGATTTAAATATAAGAATGCGCTGTGTAGTAATAGTGATGCAAGGTGCCCTAAATGACATGCAGTTATAATCTTAGATTAAAAATTAAACTTATAATCAATTCTAGGTTTTAAGTAAGAAAATATGTTATTCCTCAAAATAATACCTGTTTGACTACTGAATATACAAAACAGTAAACATATGTTTTGATATAATGCAGAAAAAATCTCTCCATACAACACAAAAGAAAATGCTTTTGAAGAATGTGTTTGCAAATGGCAGCGAAGGCTGGAATTGAGAATAAATATACAAAAAATATTTGGTCGTACCACCTTTGACAACCTCCGGGATCGATCCTATTGTTCACACTTTGGTTTTTCCATTTTTGTACCTTATATGTTTTATAATAATAATATTAGCCCTATAATATCACTGTTCCACTGCTGGGCACGGGCCTCCTCTACTAATGAGAGGGGTTAGGCCTTAGTCTACCACGCTGGCCTAATGTGGATTCGTATACTTCACATACCTTCGAAATTCTTGTGTAGAAATAAATAAAAATAAATACACCCAACAGTCACACACCTAGTCCTGACCCCACACTAGGTATAACCTGTATCGTGGGTGTCAGAGACTATGAAGACTATTGAGACTATTTTCAAGTGGTAGAGCCACGCTGTAGACAGTAACGTCTATAGCACGAATGGGCCGGCTCGACCGGTTAGATACCACTGTCTCACAGAAAACCGACGTAAAGTGGCAGCTTGCTGTCGTGTTTCGTTCGGTGAGTGAGATTTCCGGTGGCCCATTTCCCCACTCCCTTTCCCAATTACATTCCCTCCTTTTAGGTTGGCAACTCACCCATGATTATTTTTGTGTCTTGGGTGTCTATGGGCGGTGGAGATCACTTACCATCAGGTGACCCATCTGCTCGTTTGCCAATCTCTGCTATAAAAAAACAAAAATGAGAGACTTTCGGTCTCACAACACCCAGACTTGAAACAAATATCTGTGGGTCACACAAACATTTGTCTCAATGCGGTAATCGAACCCGCGGCCTCTCGCTTCACAGCCGGATACTCGCCCGCTGCGCCACGGAGACTGTCGAATTCTCGGGTATGCAGGTTTCCTTACGATGTTTTCCTACACCGTTATAGCAAGCGATATTTCATAACGAAAACACACTTAACATAGAAAAGTCAAAGGTGTGTGCTCTTTTTGGGGTTGGTCTCGAACCTCCGACACTCGTCTCGTCAGTCCTTACTATTCCCAAATGAGCTATCGCATGTTTTATATTTTATACATGTTTTATACTTGTCATAAACTCATGCCTCTATACTTGATGGGGTAGAATGAACTAAAGATTTGGAATACCCACATCTCACTGAGCATATATCGCTAATTGCCGTATATCCCGAACAAAATTTAGACTCCTGGTGATATTGAGTGGTAGAGCCACGCTGTAGATAGTAACGTCTACGGCTCAAATGGGCCGGCTCGACTGGTTTGATACCACTCTCTCACAGAAAACCGACGTAAAGTGGCAGCTTGTTGTCGCGTTTCATTCGGTGAGTGAGATTGTCGGTGGCTCATTTCCCCTCCCTCTCCCTTCCCAATCCCTTTTCCCTCCCCTTCCATTCCCCCCTTTTAGGTTGGCAACGCACCCATAATTCATTTTGTTTCTTGGGTGTCTATGGGCGGTGGAGATCACTTACCATCAGGTGACCCATCTGCTTGTTTGCCAGTCTCTGCTATAAAAAAAACTGAGCATTTTAGCTATCTTTCAAATGTGCTTGTGGGAGTCACGCAGCAATGGAAATTGGGTGAAATTGTAGCACCGAGGATTGCTGGTGTCTTTGAGCGACCAGCAGGATTTTTTTGAGAATCGTGTTCATATCGAGCTTGGTTCACGTCTATGACATTTGTATGTAAATATTAACCAAACGTTATGAGTGCGCAGCGAGCTCGAGACGAATTCGACTGTCAAAAATATTCTTGCTCGGGCCGCAGTTTGCTCGTCGGCTTTCGTAAGCTAACAAAAGAAAAAACGTGATGGTTAATTAAGTTAATAATAAAATTCAAAGAGTGCTTAGTCCTCATAGTTCCTATATTTAAACTTTCATGCATGAAAAGTCTTCAGTCTTTTAAAAGGCCACTCTTATTCTATTTTAATGCTTATAAATGAACAGTATATAGTAATAATTTTGTTGCCGTTGGCTTGTCGCCGCTTTATTCAGCAATTGAAATAATAGCTTCCAAGGCCGATCATTTTTAAAATCAATACCAATCGTAACTGACCTTTACCGGTTTCGACCAGTGTGACATGTCATATGACAGCTCACTCCATAAGGCTTATTCATTCTGCTATTGTCTATTTACGAGTAATTTTTCTGTGATAACGTTCTCGTACGTTACTATACATGAGAGTGAAGTAAGAATAGCAAAAGAACCATGGATGCGTGGTCGAATTTAGGATATTAGAGAAGAGTTTATGATTGTTTTGCCCTCCGGAACTGTCATCATACAAAATGCAATAGCAATGTACACCCAACAGTCACACACCTAGTCCTGACCCCATACTAGGTATAACCTGTATCGTGGGTATCAAAGACTATGAGAGACTTTCGGACTCACAACACCCAGACTTGAAACAAATATCTGTGGGCTACACAAACATTTGTCTCAATGCGGGAATCGAACCCGCTGCCTCTCGCTTCACAGCCGGCTACTCGCCCGCTGCGCCACGGAGGCTCTCAAAGCTGTCAAGCTGTGGTACTTCGTCTGTTAATTAAAAGACGTTGGAAGTTCTATTTAGTCACGCATTCATTTGGTTGAAGAAACTAACTTATAGCACTGTGTGAATAAATAAACGGTGCTTTACGGATTTTACAAACGCTTAATCCTTGTTCCTCCTCTCAATATAAAGGCTAACACTTTGTTTATCCAAAGGAAATCTTTGGTCCAGAACTCAAAACTCGTTTACTCCAAACGTCGTTGGTTTTACAACAGTTATATACACTTTCGTAGCTAAATAGTTATAACAAAATTTAATGTTATATCCGAGGAACGGCTCTGCTCAACAACTTTCTTCATAGTGTTACATGAAGCAATTTTGAACTTGCTAATTAATACTAGAATGAACAGAACTGGAACAGCAATTGAATATGTTTTCTAGTTCAATTAATCATAATGAATTTGCTGGGTATTGTGTTATGCGATACTTCTCTATGATAATAATGTACTGTACTCTAGTCTTCATTGCACCATATCATGTGTCACACACGATAAACATCATTTTGAACGGAAACCTAAATGCATTGTTTTCATATGTTTATTTCATTACGACTTCTTTAGTGATCTTCTGAAAATAAAGAAACAATACAAAATTGTATCCATGGATTCGCAAATTTAAATTTGTAGGTACCATCATCATCATTATCAGACACAGGACGTCCACTGCTGGATATAGGCCTCCCCCAAAGATTTCCAGATCGACCTGCAAATACTGGGCCCTATAGTCCAGACAACTCAATTTTAGGGATAGAAACTGTGACCTCACCAGTTTAAAAGCCTTTGATTGGTGCCACTAGTCACTAGACGACTTAATAATAATCTACAATTTATTTCTATTACAATTTATAACATTCAGGCACCATCGTCAATAAGTACATATAATATTATGACGTCACTGATAGATCTTAACAATGTTTCCTAACAAAATGTTCTTTTCTCCATATGGAACATTAATCTTATCGGTGTTTCATTAAACGTTTGTAACATAAAAGATAAGGTAATAAACTTCGTCAAATATGAAGAGACGCGTAGAGAGGTTAATTATGTAAGAGAAATTGCTTGTCGCTGGTATGTTTATTAGCATAGAAATGTACATAAAGTACGTATTATTGGCTTTGGTTATTTTACTTGTAAGATTTCAATTAACCGTAGATGCACGCAATGTTATTTGTACAATATACATACAACGTGCATTACTGGCCTATGCACGCCTCGATGCATAGAGGTAGACTCCGCAGCACGAGTATTTACGTCACGCTGAAACATGTCTTCCTAATGCTGATTGATCGGATTTAGACTACTTGAAACGACTCCGTTGCAACTACTTTTTGTATTCAAAAGCTTTGTTGATATACGTTAATTATTGATATTCTTAAAACATCATGGCATCTCCGATATGTATTTAGAACTTGACTTTGAAAAAAAATGCGCCACTACCAGGATAGGTAATAAGGTTCTGTGAAAATATCGATTGTTATTAACGATTACTGAGTTAATATTAATTTAAGTTGATAATTTAAAGCAGTCGATCAATGTTTTTCAGAATTACTACCTCTGGTATACCTATGGGACGCGATTCTCAGTAAAAATCCAGTACCTTTTTGTACTGGTTCCTTTTGGAAATCTTCGTCCAAAAGACGTCATCGTGTTAAGGAAACGCTAAGTAATTTCTTTGTATCGTCGACATATTATAGGGTACATTACTACATTATTGGAATAAAAAATAAATTAGAGAAAGTTATAACATCAAAATTCATATTTACCGATTACGACAAACATCAGAAATATTACTTCCAATTCTCGCCTATGCTGATGCCTCATATCCAGTTTTAACCGAAGAACAGCTTAATAAACTAGAACGCCTCCAGAATTTCTGTATTAGGTTAATATTTGGCTTACGCAAATATGACCACATCTCCGAATTTCGGATTAAGCTAAGATGGTTGCTTATTCGTTTTCGCCGGAACTTGCATATACTGTCACTTTTATACAATGTTCTTTTTAATACTTCATATCCTCAATACCTTAAAGAACGTTTTGAGTTTTTGCATCTCTCACATTCCCTATGGCTCCGTTCTTCTCTTACACTTCAACTTAAAACACCAACTCATACATCCCTTTTCTATGATCGTTCTTTCACCGTGGAAGCTGTCAGACTCTGGAATGCTTTGCCGGTAGGGATCAGACGTGCAAAATCACTATCCATATTTAAAAAAATAGTAGAAAACTACTATATTTGTATCTTGTAGCACTACTGGTATTTATCTTTGTGTTATTATGTACTAGTTTATTTTATTTATTTTTTATATATGTATTAGGATTTTTTGAAACTTTTTTTATATTCTCCTTTTTTATTTTCTTATTGTTCACCACTGTCTACTTCTCTATTGTTAATTCTTTCCATACAAATGTTGTCTGGAAGAAATCGCTTTAAGCGATAAGACCGCCCATTGTCAACCATAGATTAAGCGCTATTGTATATTAATGCTATTTTTATTTTAAATGGTTTACAATAAAGAATATTTGTATTGTATTTGTATTTGTATCAGAAAGACGCTGCTCGTAAAATAATACAATTAGAAATACGTACGTATCTAATGGGGCATTTTCAGTACCGAAATGGATTACGCTATATTTTTTTACTCAGTGGACCTTACATTCATGTGAGATACGCAATGGTCCATGTTATTAAATTGATTCAGATTTAAATGATAATTTATATCTATCTGAAAAGGTTTGGGTTGAATTGCATTTTTTTTAAATACGAAGTAGGTAAATTCTGAATCATGTACATATTTCGTGAACTTTATTTAAACAACATGTTCAGAACCAAAAGACCGATTTATTTCACAACTTCCAGACGGCAGGAGTTTATTAATACCATGACACTGTCTAAATCTGGTGTCACAAGAAATCCCTTATACTTCGTGTGATCTTACGCAGAAGCCACCACGTCGCGGATTAAATAGATCTGCTGGCGTCGTATGTTCTCTTTTTAGTCTGTAATATGTATACTGAAATATCGAAATATTTGGATCTGGCGTACGACGTTACTAACATGTGGGATGTGGAGTCCACAATCAAAGTCCCGAGAGTCATTGCCGCTCATGAGTTATTACTAAAGAACTTGAACTACCATCTCAAATTACTCTCAATTGAAGGTTGGATCGAGAGCTAATTACAAAAGGCAGTGTTACTGGACATGCCACACATTGTGAGGCGGTACCGAACCGTCGCTTCCCGCTCCTTTAGTTTGGGGTCCTAAAAATTGTATCACCAATACTATCATATTATTGTCATTATCATCGCCATCATAATCATCATAGTAGTAGTCCTCGTTTAAAATATCTTATGCCAAGGGTGGGAGTTTGAAAGTTTATGGTTTTGATTTTTTTATGTATTTAATTAGCTAATTGTTAGAGTAGATAGACAATAATTTTATTGTCCAACATAGAGGAAAGAAGCCCGCATCCTCACAAGCATAACTATGCTTGCTTCAACATTTAGAACATAAATGTTTGCAAACTATTAACTCCCATTATTCTCAGTAAGTTTTTATTCATTACAACTTATTTCTTCGTTAAGTGAGAGTGATGATAAATGAGAGTTTGCCAGAGGGAAGATGTCCATCATAGACAAAAACAATTATATTATTATGTTGTGGCCGAAGAATAATTTGTATTTTACTAATAATCTTTTAATATACTTTATTATTATAATGTTTGTACTTTAAATGTTTAAGTGTTTATAACCTAAAACGGGTTCGAATTTGGTTCAAATTCTCATAGATAAATCTGCCCTCTAACTTTTGACACTCGATTCGATTCCGACTACGATTCGATTTCATTTAGTTACTTAGAATCCCACCGAAATTGAGTTAATAATCACAAGTTTAAAAACTTAACTGACCGACTTCCAATTCACCGATCGTGACCAAATTTATATGGGACCACCCTTGAAACAAGCTCTATCGAACACGAAAAGAATTTTAAAATCGGTCCACATTTGGCGGAGATATCGGGTAACATACATAAAAAAAATACCGACGAATTGAGGACCTCCTTTTTGGGAAGTCGGTCGAAGAGTACAATAATGTCGCGTTGGATTCGAGAACTTATCATTTGTTAATTATTAACGCGACACTTTAACGCTTGATTTCTTTTGAATTTTGAAGTCACGCAATGAAATCGAATCGTCGTGGAGATCGAATCCATGTCAAAAGTTACCCTACTGATGTAACATGTATAATGTGTAATGTAACAAGTGTTAACAAGTGTACTGTAATAAGTGTATGTTTGGTCGATGTGTCAGGTTAAAACAAATTAAAAACCAAAGACCGAGATGTTCTCATACAATCTATATATTATTAAAATATCACAATAATTATAATTATGTTACTTTTATTTTTATAAAATAAATACAGAGCGGGTCGTGAGCCTACTGGTTTCGCTATCGTTCAATGCTCGAGTACATTTAATTTTGATGTTATGAAAGTAAACTGTTACCACAAATACGAATTTAAATAAAAAAACTAAAAGGGGCGCCACCAGCCTCCGGGACAGACTGGAAATGGAATACGGAGGTACCTTCTAAAGGGTTTGCGGAGTGGAACTCGCAGCCAACTCCGAGCACAACCTCATGTAAAATGGAGTGATCCACCAAACGCGTGGACACCAACACGTCGCGGCGACTCGGCCACGCGCTCAGCGTCACCCACGCAGCCGGCCCTGGACCGCATCTCACCCAGGCAACGCAGTCCAGACCACGGAGACCATCCAGAAAGGATAGTAATATCCAAGAAGGCCCCTGGAACCAATAAATTCCAGGTTATAACCTTAGAAACACAAAAGCACCATGTGATTGGTGACTACAAAGGAAAATACACGTGTCCATACCTTGAGGGAACGCGAAGGATGCCTATAGATGGATGTCCTAAGCTGCCGACCTCAGCCTTAGGACCTTCTGGTTAACAGTTGGTACCGAAGCGCCGCATGGGGAGCGCTCCTGGTCTCCGCCGCGGACGGACCGCCACAAGTCGACACGCCAAAGAAATCGATGCTCGCAGATCGAGATTCTCAGAAAAAGGAACGCTCGACTGACGGATCCCGGTATTTATACCATTTCGCTAGGCAATAGACAAAACTCCAACGACGCAAATAAAAGTCCATATCACAAATCAGAATTCACAACATGATTAATCTCACCGATCGACATCGGACAATTAAAATAACTCAATAACTCATCTGTCAATCTGTCAAAACACAATGTCAAATGAACTCTTTTTTTTTAATTACCCAAGGAACACGAGTCGTTCTGCCAACGTAGTCTTTAACTAAAAGATTACTATATATTTTTTTATGTTACACTGAATTAGAATGCTGACCTGGATTAGAACTTACCGCTTTTCTCTTGAAACATTTCGACTTGCTGCGAACAAACACTAGGTGCATTATATTTGCTAATACAGGCAAATGGATCAAAGAAAATTACCCACTTGTCTGCCTAATGACATATGAAGCGAGCGCGGCGAACGCAAATCATGCACACTTTAGAAATGATTACTCTATTGACACACAAGTGACCCAACTGATAATTTCCTTTCGTGTAAGAGCTTAATAGGTTTTGTGCTTGTTATATTGTATTACGTTATCAACCTATCCACGCTCTATTGCTGAATATAATTAATTGATTGCAACTATAACTACTTATGCTGCTTCAACGCGGATCGCCAAACGAGTCCAAGCAAGCAGCTGTTTAAACGCCAACATTTTAAACTCAACGCCAGATAGGCTGACGATTTGTGATAGTTTGCCAAGTGTGATAATAATCCATATTTTTTATAACTCGCAAGGTCGACTGTCCTATACTTGCTGCGGCTATGTAAACACGAGGAAAGATTTTTCTCAGTTTAGAACGCTGTGAATGTACCCAAGATGAAAGACGATTGAAATTATAGAAATGGTATCAAATAATTTCGTACTGTCCAATTAGATATCTGTATAGCATTTGGCGTCATTCACTGTTTTTTTTTTAATAGCACAGATTGGCAAACGAGCAGGTGGATCACCTGATGGTAAGTGATCTCCATCGCTCATATACGCCCAAGACATTAAAAGTATCATGGGTGCGTTGCCGACCTAAAAGGAGAGAAATAGGGGTTGGGAAAGGAAGGGAAGGAATTGGGCCACCGGAAATCTCACTCACCGAACGATATCCGACAGCGAGCTGCCACTTTACGTCGGATTTCTGTGAGACAGTGGTCGAGTGGTCAGCAAACCGGTCAAGCCGGCCCATTCATGCTGTAGATGTAACTGTCTACAGAGCGTGGCTCTACCTCTGTATGTAGATATAGTTTGTTGAGATTTGAGTGAAGGAATTTTCAACTACCTGGGTACGTGACTTTCTATTCACACACTGAGTTCCAATGTCCAATACAATATATTTTCGATGTACAAGAAATAGAACAAAATGCATAGTTTTATTTTGAAATAAACTAACATGATAATATAAGGATAGATCTAGCAATTTCAAGTTTAGTAATGCGTCGAGAACTTAGATATTCCTAAAATGCTCTATCGATTGATGTGTCTAAGGCTATGTATCTGAGGAGATCCATAGAGCGAACCTCAACTAAATCTGATTCCAAGAAACGAACTCAGTGAGGATTTGGAATTTTAAAATCTAACTTCGACTTAGTCCGAGCCATTTTTTACAAGAAGACTTAGTCGAATTTCGCTCTATAGATATCAGCCTAAGTGTATGTATGTATCTAATGTTGACATAGTGCTCTTAATAAGAACTCTTTTTATTACTCCGCAGCTACCGAACCGACGTGCCGCATACAAAATGAGTATTAAAACAAATCGTATATCAACTCTTATATTAATGGAGGTCTAGGGATATGTTGAAAGGGGTTCCATTACCCCTACTAATTGTTGACGTATTCGAGACATTTTGCTCTTGCTTCGATAGCTGAAGTTCGATTAGAAAGCTAAGCTAAACTATTCATTAGGTTGTGCCTATCCTATACATACTCAAAACTGTATAATAGATGAGTTTGATATTTTTTTTATGTACATAGGTACTCTAGAAGTATCAATTTCGTCCGTTATTCTTCGATACGATTATAATATTGAAATAAAACTATTTTTACGGATTCTATCACTATCAAAAATTAAAAACCTAATCGTGATAGAATCCGTAAAAATAGTTGTATTTCAATGTATAACATTCGCGTAAACTTAAGAAATCAGTACGATTATAATAGGTACTTATTCTTGTGGTTGAGCTCATATAAAAGGGTTTTTTGAATGCAAAATACGTACCAATGTTAATATATAGAAGATAATTGAAAATATGTTTGAAATAAAGTTCACCAGTAATATTATATTACGGTTAAAGAATCTTTATTTTCCAAAAAGAATATTATTTTCCATACCGAAACATCCAATCGTGGTAGAGCATCAATAGCAAACAGGTAAAGATTGTAATTATAAAACTTTTACTCCACCCACCTGAAACGTTCTATGTCTGCCATTATCGTGACGCGAATGTTGACCTGTTGGTTTATTTGCAAAACGCCTACTTAAGTATTTTATAACAAACTTTGGAGTCGAAAATGGTGCCAAAATATATAAATATATACCCCCTTATTCATAATGAAATCTTGGTCTTATCGAAAGCATAACCCTACTTTTGCCTAGTTTAGCAAAAAGAGAACTAATATATGCTTATCGAATACAATGTTGCTGGTTACAGAAAAAATATTATTTTTATCTCTGGCAAGCTTCGAAACAAATAGGAAGTCTTGGCTATATATTTCTAATTAATTGTTTCCAAACAATTAATCAATCTTAGATGGGGTCATAGACTATAACAAAATTAATATCAACATCAAACTTGAAACAGCTGATCGGAATCGGCCATGTTTTCACTATCGAACGTTAGAATGTTTTAATGCTATTGAACGATTATGAATACAGTTTTTATGAAGTGTACTCTTGCGGTCTTATTACGCGCTACTAAGTCATTATGAATAAAGGGGATAGACTCTTTATTCTAATGAAATAAAGAGTCAAATGCGTAGTAATATCGTGAAAAATGCAATTGTTTACTAAATAATATTCTATTTCACCGATATAATACTGTTCTTTTTTGTAAAGCTCATTTCACATGGCGCCGTCGTTACGTTGCAGTTTTCACGCTTGGAATCCCGTTGGCAGAATAATAAACAATAAACAGTGTGTGAGGCAAATAAATCTGTCTTCTCTGAATTGATTAATGCATTCATTGATGTTATGTTACTTTAGTATTTGTACTGAATGATTTATACGACAACCATTCAAAGTTTATTGGTCAGAAGCGATCCAATATTATCAATAAATATGATATATATAATAATAGCTTACGAGATATGGAATTATAAATGAAATTAATTATATATTAGACTGCCTCGGTGGCGTGGTGGTATTTCGGTAAGACTACGGTCCTGAGATCTCGGGTTCGATCCCCGGGTCGGGCAAAGTGATATTGGATTTTTCCATATCAGCCCGGAGTCTGGAATTTGTGCCCGATATGGCGATAGGCTCGCCCCCTATCACATCTGGGACGAAACTAAGCTCGGCGAAATGTGGGTGTTCTAGTTGGCTAGTGCACCTCTGCCTACCCCTTCGGGGATACAGGCGTGAGCTTATGTTATGTTATGTTATGTTATTAATTATATTTATTAAAAATTTTAAATACGTCTTGTTAATGTCAAAGGCATTCTGTACCAGTCCATCTAGAGTGGTACCAAAAATACATTTTTAATTTTTGTATATATGTCTGTCCATATATTTGTGTTTAGTTGTGCACATAATTTAATAGAACCTCTACATTAAGTTTTTATTTTATTAACAGCGGGTTACCCGGTCAAAAGTTATGAGTATTTTCGTATCCTAAAGTATTTTATGCCGATGTTTTCGTTAGAACGATTACCGCCGTGTTTGAACTACCAGGAACTTTGAACAAAAAAGAAAATTGTTTATAATTAATACAAATAACTACTTTCGTAAATTGTGGTATTTATACCAGACAAATTTGCTAATTTGTACACAGAATAAGTTCATACTAGAAAAATAAAAATTATATTATACATTTTTAAACACTGCCGTGACACCAGAAGTTACTCTTAAATTAGACAGACAGACAGGCAAATTACTTTATAGCCTGATTTCGTAAGTAGTTTTGAAACGACAGGTTTACGTTTTACAGTGACATTTGGAAATTTGTAATAGAATGATAATAATCGAATATATAGCCATATGGCTCGTAGAGTATTAATCATTTTGAAATTTGTTTATTATTTCCATTTAGGAGTTACAAAAATATATTTTCTTTCTACTTGCCTTTATGCCATCTTAATGTGGGGTCGGCGCAACATACTATTTCAAGCATATTGCAAAAAGGATTTGGCTTAGTTTTTACGATCGGCTGCCTGCCTGACGTCAACCCCTCCGAGGCACCCAGTCCCGGGCAAATTAAATTAGAAAATTCGCTTTGCCCGACCTGGGAATCGAGTCCAGGACCACTCGGTCTACAGCCCGTATATGCTGCCACTAGACCATGAAAATTATAGTTATAAAAATATATTGTCGCATAATATATGTATGCACTCTTGGGGATTGGGGCGATATTCAATCTAGAGGTACACATATAAATAAAATTGGAGTGTCTGTTTGTAATATTGAAATAACCGTTTTTTACTACATGTATATGAATATATATACGGTATATACATAAATATCATATCACATACACCAAAATATCATTTTTAAAATTTTTGCCTGTCTGTTTGTTTCGGCTAATCTCTGAAATAGCTGGACCGATTTTGACGGGACTTTTATTGGCAGGTAGCTGATGTAATAAGGAGTAACTTAGGCTACGTTTATTTTAGACATAAAAAAAAACAAAAAAATTAAACGACTGTTAGGCGGAACGAAGTTTGCCGGGTCAGCCAGTTATTCATAAAATAATACTTTGTACGAGTACTTACACGTCTGTATTAGAGTAGTGTACTATTATGTACGTACGTGTTCGACACTAAATGTTTCAATAAGCTCATGCCTGTATCCCCAAAGGGATGAACTAGAGCACCCACGTGTCACCGCGTTTATTTCCGACCCTTCACATGACAAGGGACCCAATGACATACCAGGGACAAATTCCAACCCCGGGTACCTCTGTGGCGCGACATTAAAGTCGCATTTATAGATAGAGTTTAATCGCACGGCAGTGCCGAAAATTCGAATTGTCAGCGCGACAGCGTCATACATTTTTAAAATAAGAATATAAGGACACGGCACGACATATTTATAGTTTTCTGCATCGATATATTATTTACCTAGATACACAGTTGACGCTCGGAAAATGGGACAGCAAAGAAGTGCTTAAGCACTCCTTTTCCCTACAGTTGGGCGCCGATAGAATTCTAAATTTGAAAATTCAAATTTAAGAACGTTTCATCATTTCGTTTAAAAAGCTACTTTATAAAACGTGCAAAGGGTTATATTTGTGTTTGATTTAATTAAAACTTGTGATCTTTTTCTTTGTTTTATTCCACTTTTTAGGACGTTATTTGCAAAGAACTGTTTTCTGTTATATTCCCGCCTCTGTCGTATAAGAAAATTGCTCCATCTTCTGAAAGCTTAATAATACTTAATAATTTATGTATGTCAATTCTATACTATATCAGGAGTACCTACACATAAGTATATGTATACATAGACTCACGCTTGTCTTCCAGAACGGTTAAATAGAATGAACTAAAGAACTAAAATACATTTGCCCAGGTTATTTCTGTCCCAGATGTGAGAGGTGATAGGAGGCGAGTCTATCGCATTTGCATTTATTAGCTATGGAAATATATCTCGATAAATGAAATGACCAGTCGTCAGTGCCCAATAAACCGTACGCGATGCTCTAAATCACGCCACTGCGGGGCAATTCCAGTATTCCTTTTTTAATAACAGACTGGCAAACGAGCAGATGGGTCACCTGATTGTTACTGATCTCCACAGCCCAGACACCCAAGATACAAAAAGAATCATGGGTGCGTTGCTAACCTTAAAGGAGAGAATGGAAGGGGAGGGAAAAGGGATTGGTAAAGAGAGGGAGAGAAATGTGCCACTGGAAATCTCACTCACCGAACGAAACGCGACACCGAGCTGCCACTTTACTTCGGTTTTCTGTGAAACAGTCTTATCAAACCGGTCGAACCGGCCCATTCGTACTGTAGACGATACTGCCTACAGCGTGGCTCTACCACTCAAAAGATATTATTTATTAGATATTTCTTCTATGTATACAAACAATAACTAGTAAATCCACCTAAATTATTATATATTGATACTTTAATTAATATTAAAATAATGAAGGTAAATACTAATAGAATACTAAAATATAACATTTCTGGTTAATTTTTTTTGGAAAATGCACGATAAATGATCTTATAACTCGACCTTTAAAAAAAATTAAACATTGACATTAAACTGTTGAAATAAAATTTTATACTTAATCTGTTAACGTTTACATTTTAAGTCGTTTGTGATGCGGTGGCTCTGGTAACTAGTTACTGTATTCAACTCAATTCCATGTGCACGTAGAAGTTATAAGCTCAACATTGAGTAATAATATTAGCCCTGTAATATTACTGTCCCACTGCTGGGCACGGGCCTCCTTTACTAATGAGAGGGGTTAGGCCTTAGTCTACCACGCTGGCCTAATGCGGGTTGGCAGACTTCACATACCTTCGAAATTCATTCAACATTGATTCATTCGAAATTCAACATTGAGTATGAGTTACGTATCACGTTCACGTACATAAGCAAACATTGCGCGTAACTGAAGGCGTAACTCGTTAATTTTACGCGACCACGCGGCTGCTCTATCGCACAAAGTAATTACCGCCGCTCGACCGGTAAACGCTCTATATTTGTTTTCATTCACTAAACACGGGAAAACAATTTATTACCACCATTTGGAGTATAATAATGCTTTTCTTCCATCTGCCTTTACGCTCTTACCCCATACAATTTTGGGTCAACACCACACACTTTTTAAGCATATTGCAGAAAGTACCGGCCTGACATCATCTACTTCTAGAGGTTTCAATTCCGCCAAAATTGTATGAGATAAACACGCCTTACTCGATCTGATAATCGAACTCCAGACCTTCTGTACTGCAGACAGAGTTCTTTTATATGATGTATTTCTTACAATTCACTCCAAACATTCTTTGCTTTGAAACATTTATCTTTTCTTTGAAATCAAGCCATTAGCTACGTGTTGTGGTGATATCTATTTCGAAACAAGTTAGAAAGATATAAGATACTTGATTTATTACCAGTGAAACCCTTGAAGGCTAAGGCAGAGGGAGGGTGTAGTATCTACACTGTAGAATATAGATTCTAAGTATGCTAATGCTATGTTCTGACATAAAGGAATGTTGATGAATGCATTAAAATGCAATATCGATATGAATAGGTAAAGTACGAATCCAACGAGTTTAATAGTAGTTGTAAATTCATTTGCGCATCAATAAGAGATCGTGCTCTACATTGTGAAAGTAGTAAATCAGCAAAAACAACTTTGCATTACCAAGAATTTGCAGTAGCGTTGCATTTATGATCTTTGCTTGTTGTTGAACCGCAAATAAAGATAGTAATCGCCATTAAATTCAAATGTATGGTCTCATCAACTGTTACTCGAGAAAACTAACACCTTGTTTTTAGCTGTAGAGGTATCTCACAGCATTATGGACGAATGTATTTTTATTAAAACACGCTGTATAATGTAATTTTCCCGCCAACGGTGTTTATATTTTATGCTACGGATTATCTCCGAGCTTCTCTCAAAGAGTGCTTTAGATGTTAATAATTATGTAAATACTGACTAATTGCGTGGTCCATTATAAGCCGTATTTCACTGGAGATACGCTTAAAAATGATCTCGAGTAAAATGTATACTAACGTGCACACAGCCTCATGAAAAAATTATGACGAATTTGTATATCTTTGGAACGGATGATTTTTTTCTTTATCCTCGTTTTTCTTCTGTAATACATGAGTAATCTATTAACCGCAGAGTACTTTTATACGATGTATTTCTTACAATTCACTCCAAACATTCTTTGCTTTGAAACATTTATCTTTTCTTTGAAGTGAAGCTATTAGCTACGTGTTGTGGTGATATCTATTTCTAAACAAGTTTAAAACAAAGAAAATCTTACTATTACTCATATATCAGACGTTTTGTGTGTATACCACACAAAACGTCTGATATATGAGTGGTT
Organism: Clanis bilineata; assembly: GCA_036417725.1. Taxonomy (NCBI): domain Eukaryota; kingdom Metazoa; phylum Arthropoda; class Insecta; order Lepidoptera; family Sphingidae; genus Clanis; species Clanis bilineata. Next base: position 10,721,708 of record CM071158.1, read on the forward strand.
ATCACTTTTTTTGAGTTTGTTGTATAATTGGACGTTCAGGAATGATGTTATACAAAACACTAATAAAGTATGAAAGAAGCCACATTTTACTTTTACAATATTCAAATAAATTATAAGCATGTTTTAGAAATTTAATATTACCTTGATTTTGTACGACTTTGTGTATACAAATAATTTATATGTAATTAGAAAATAATGATATACCAAGGACTAAATCCTTAGACCTTTTGTTAGAAATAGAGTTGTTTTCTTTTTTAACGACTCGATTAATATTATAAAATACTAATATATATTATTATAAATAATATATATATATTAGTATTTTATAATATAATATATTGTCATATAAAGAAATGATTATATAATATTTATTTATTAGTTTGCATAATGTATGCCCTTAACTACCCTTTTTTCTCTCACTGGCATTTATATCCATCCCATGGTTGTTTGTATTATATTGCCCCGAGCGATAAGACCGCCAATTGTACTCGATTACCATTTTTGTAACTCTGTATGTTTCTGGTGATAAAGATTGTAAATAAATAAATAAAAAAAAATATCGCCAATAATACTTTAAGGTCTTTGTATTCCATTAAAAAATATGTACATCGCGTGCTAGTAGTTATCTGGCGCAAATATAAAAGTAAAGTCCGTTTAGAAAGCATTATGGGTATTGTGTAGCGATAGCCGCAAACGAAGTTACCCTTCATTACCCTTGATAGATACTGTTAAATAATAAAACGGTATTCCAGTCACTTTATTGAGGTCAGCCGTGGTAATTAAGCTATTTCTTGTATTAAAGGACGTCCAACCCCTTTGAAGTACAATTTCAAAACTGATATACAACTGATATACAACTGATATCAAAACTCGCGTTGCTCATTGCCAGACAGTTAGTATGGTTGCAACCCTCTGCCGGACACCCTTAAATTATTATAATTTATAATTATACTTACGTTATATTATAAAACCTAAATTTTATATATAATTTTTTGGGGGCCTATTAATCTATGTTTACATAATAGCCGGACAGTTTCAACGGTTCTATCATCTTGCCAGACGCATTCAAAGTGAGCAGTAGTTCGGAGAGCAAGGAGCGTATACAGTAACTAGTGCGAGTGAGACAGAGCGCTTGGTCTATTGCAGCCCTTCACTGCGCATCCACTGTTATTAAGTTCAAATTGTGCAGTTTATTTTTTTATTAATCGAGAAATTTCATTAAATAAATTTTTACAGTTTGAATAACAAATATTTAAAACAATACTCAGTAAAATTGTTCTAATACAACTTCAATCATATCGAAACTCTAATAATTTAATTTATATTATTTTTCATTTTTACGAAGTTTAGTATTTTCAATTCTATCAAAATTGTAAAGCCAATGAATTAAAGTAAATCAAATTTTATTGTTTACTAGCTGACCCGCGCAACTTCGTCTGCGTATGAGAGAGAGGGTTGAAAGAGTGAGTCGTAGGCACCTATAGCATAATAATTATAAAAGAGGTAATGGGATGATCTACTTCGGCCGTCAGTCACCCCGTCTCTCACACCGTCAGTCACACCGTCTGTCAAACCGTCTGTCACCCCGTCTCTTACCCCGTCAGTCACACCCTCTGTCACACCGTCTATCACCCCGTCTGTCATCACGTCCGTCACTCCGTCTGTCACCCCGTCTGTCACCCCTTCTGTCACCCGTCTGTCACCCCGTCTGTCACCTCGTCTGTCACCCGTCTGTCACCCCGTCTGTCACCTCGTCTGTCACCCGCCTGTCACCCCATCTGTCACCCCATCTTTCACCCAGTCGGTCAACCCGTCTGTCACCCCGTCTGTCACCCCGTCTGTCACCCCGTCTGTCACCCCGTCTGTCACCCCATCTGACACCCCGTCTGTCACCCCGTCTGTCACCCCGTCTGTCACCCAGTCGGTCACCTCATCTGTCACCCCATCTGTCACCCCGTCTGTAACCCCGTCATTCACCTCGTCAGTCACCCCGTCCGCCACCCCATCAGTCAGCCTGTCAGTCACCCCGTCATTCCTCATGTCCGTCACCCCGTCAGTCATCCCATAAGTCACCCCATCAATCACTCCGTCAGTCACCCCTTAGTCACCCTACCATTCATCCCCTTGGTCAACACTAAAATATTTTTTCAAATCGAACCAGTAGTTTCTGAGATATAAAATTCCCCGCTAGCATATAGCATATAGCATTTTTCATTTCTGCTCCGCTTCTAATGGGCATAGCGTGATGTTATATAGCCTATAGCCACCCTCGATAATTGGGCTATCCAACACAAAAAGAATTTTTCAATTCGAACCAGTAGTTTCTGTCCGAGATATAAAATTTTCCCGATTTTGCAACATTTTTCACTTCTGCTCCGCTCCTATTGGTCAAAGCGTGATGTTATATAGCCTATAGCCATCCTCGATAAATAGGCTATCCACCACAAAAAAAAAAATTCAATTCGAACCAGTAGTTTCTGAAATATAGTCTTTTCAACATTTTTCATTTCTGCTCCGCTCCTATTGGTCATAGCGTAATGTTATATAGCCTATAGCCACCCTCGATAATTGGGCTATCCAACACAAAAATATTTTTTCAAATCGAACCAGTAGTTTCTGTCCGAGATATAAATTTTCCCGATTTCGCAACATTTTTCATTTCTGTTCCGCTCCTATTGGTCAAAGCGTGATGTTATATAGCCTATAGCCATCTTCGATAAATATGCTATCCAACACAAAAAGAATTTTTCAATTCGAACCAGTAGTTTCTGGGATATCAACTTCCCCGGTTTTAAACATTTTTCATTTCTGCTCCGCTCCTATTGGTCATAGCGTGATGTTATATAGCCTATAGCCACCGTCGATAATTGGGCTATCCAACGCAAAAATAATTTTTCAAATCGAACCAGTAGTTCCTGAGATTAGCGCGTTCAATCAAACAAACAAACAAACAAACTCTTCAGCTTTATAATATTAGTATAGATTAATCAAAGGGCAAAATTTTTTTTAAAATAAAAAAGTTACAGTGAAATACACTTATTTTAATTAAATTTTTAAACATTTTCATCATTTTCATCGTCGTCGTCAATACATCCATATTCCTCGTCACTATTATTCCATTCTGTGGATTGATCGTCTTCAATATCGCCTTCTTCATTACGCACCCATAATTTTTTTGTCTTGGGTGTTTATGGGCGGTGGAGATCACTTACCATCAGGTGACCCATCTGCTCGTTTGCCAATCTCTGCTATAAAAAAAAAAAATAACATTCGCGTAAACTTAAGAAATCAGTATTTCAAACGTGTATATTATCAAGTTCAAACTTGGTTAGGGCATGATTTGGAACCCCAGGTATGGGGTTGGACAATACGAAACGATTTTCTGGAGCCTATTATGACAGTTTTACCACCTGCTCCAGAAGATTTGCTAAATACAATTTTCTGCAACTGCAAGAGTGGTTGTGGTTCGCGATGCGGATGCAGGAAAGCGGGCTTGCAATGCTCTTTAACTTGTGGCCAATGTAATGGACAAGCTTGTCTCAATGCTCTACTATATCAGAGCGACATTAACGCCGGTCTTACGACCCAGCGCCATAATGCCCGGGAGAGATGGAAAACATCCGGGCGACACTGGGTTGAGTCCCAAACTCTATGTACACCCTACACCGGCAATACCGATTAAAAACACCGCGGTGGCCCTTTTCGGCGCTTGAGGACGTTCCGGGTTTCCCTAGGCGAGAAGCGCCCAGGCTTCAGCCGGAAACGTCACGATTTCAAAACCTATGTCCCGATCATTTTAACTTTGTGTTCCGATATTTCACACAATAGATCTGGCAACACTACTGTATACGCTCCTTGCTCTCCGAACTACTGCTCACTTTGAATGCGTCTGGCAAGATGATAGAACCGTTGAAACTGTCCGGCTATTATGTAAACATAGATTAATAGGCCCCCAAAAAATTATATATAAAATTTAGGTTTTATAATATAACGTAAGTATAATTATAAATTATAATAATTTAAGGGTGTCCGGCAGAGGGTTGCAACCATACTAACTGTCTAGCAATGAGCAACGCGAGTTTTGATATTATTATGAATCAAATATAAAAAAATTAAGTTTTATTCTATGATAAATTTGAGATGGAATTTTATACACCTTTGTTACCTGTTACCTGCCAAAGCCACCGTTGCCTCAGCTTCATGGGTGGGGATCATTCTTACCTGTACTAGGGACACACATAGAAAAATTTACATCTTTTATTAAAATCCGAAGGTCTGGCACGCACGGGCTCTTGCTCTATAATGAAATCTTGGTCTTATCGAAAGCATAATCCTACTTTTGCCTAGTTTAGCAAAAAGATAACTAATATATGCTTATCGAATACAATGTTGCTGGTTACAGAAAAAATATAATTTTTATCTCTGGCAAGCTTGGAAACAAATAGGAAGTCTTGGCTATATATTTTTTATAAATTTTTTCCAAACAATTAATAAAAAATATATATCAATCTTAGATGGGGTCCTTATACTATAACAAAATTAATATAATTAAAAAAGAACATCAGACTTGAAACAGCTGATCGGAATCGGCCATGTTTTCACTATCGAACGTTGGAATGTTTTAACGCTATTGAACGATTATGAATACAATTTTTATGAAGTGTACTATTGTGGTCTTATTACGCTCTACTAAGTTATTATGAATAAAGGGGTAAGTGTATTTGTTTGTTACTCTTTTACACAGAAAGTACTGGATGGATCAGTATAACACTATAAGTTATTTTAAATTGTAAATAAATTTTACTCCGGAAGAAAATTTCCACGCGAACGGAGTCAGGGGCAATGGGAAGTCATCTATAAATCTAACGTCGGGACATGAGTTACATGCTCAAAAAATTTACAAAAGTTAAGGTTCGTATACGTATCCGCAGATAGATATTTTTGATCTGTACCCCTAGTACGAGTTAATGCTTCTCGATAAACTTATCGTCCAATCTCCATACATTTGACTAATTGCGCCTCTAAACTTGATTCACTGAGCTTCGTTGCTCAGTGTCGATAAATGCGTGCCATTGTTAATCTTGACTTACGGAGTTACTGTGGCGGTTATGTAGCCGGGATAATCTTTAGTAGCACCCTTTACGCAACTACAATGAACTAAAATAATCGTTGATATCTAACGATAATTATCATAGTTATCGAAAACAGCTTCCGCGTCGACATCGACACAGCTTATCGACAACTGCGGTTACTCCCTTCAGCCGGTTATACTGCAAGGTATAAATCAAAACCACTAATATAATAATAATTGCAATCCAAAAGGAGCCAAATGCAGAAGGCAGTATTACTGGATACGGCACGAATTGTGAGGAGGTTCCTCACTCTGGGGTCTTAACCTCCGGTGGCTTGGGTCCCGAGCCTCGCCATCGAAGGGGAATATTTTTATATTTTTAAATGTATTTATAATTTTATTTTTATAGCATATATTTAAAAATGTAAAAAAAACTTTATAAATAAATAGTACTGAACATTTCAATCCAATAAATTATTGTTATTGGGATTCAGTTGAGTATATTGTTATATGTATATATCGGCGCAAAATCGCAAGCTTATTTAAAAAGCCGTTATTTCACGTTATTAATTCATTTTACAATTGTTAAACTGCTGAATCGTTAAAAGATTCTAAAAACTTAAAATAATCGTTATAATTATTTCTTTGACATTCGATATTCGGTATCGAGTAGGTAGTTGCAAATATGGATAAAAGGAGTGTTCAGAGCAAATTCGACACAGTCGTGCTCCGACACTCGGACTGTCCACATCCCTGACTAGACGGTGCTGTTAAGCACCGTTAATAAAGGGAATCAGTAAATTTCAGTGTTCACAGTTGATAAATAAGATGAGTAATCATCTTATTGTCAAAAGTGATGTCAGCCATGCTGACGTCACCATTTTAAAAACAACGTCAGCGTTGGCCCTCCGGCATATATATTAGTGTAACATTGACATATTAGGTAAGGTGAATTGTATCCATAACTAAATAACATTCGTATTCAATATCACATCACAGAGACAAGGCAGACAAAATGATTATCTTAATTTGCCAGTTTTGTGTGTTTTATATTCGTTGTATTCATACTACAAGCTTTATTGCTTTGAGGCTATTTCGAAAATTTCATCATGTAAATTATAGCATCTATAAACCATTAAAAATAACCAAACAGTCTCTATAATGAACTATTAACACGCATTCCCGTAACACTCGTTTGCGGACTGTTTTATTTATGTCCCATGTGTATACGAATAATTTATGTGGTTACGTTATTATCCATGTGACGTGGTTTCACGTATTTATTCATTTTTCAACCGACTTTCGAAAAGGAGGTCTTCAATTCGTCTGTGTATTCTATAATATTTTTTTATGTACTATGGTACGCGACATCTTCGCCAAAACTGGGCCGATTTTCAGAATTATTTTTGTGTTCGATAGATAGCTTATTTCAAAGGTGGTCCCATTTAAATTTGGTCACGATGGGATCAAGTTGGAAGTCGGCCAGATAAGTTTCTGATTATTTTTAATCATTTTTCTTACACCTTATCTCACTTCAATATGGTATGGGCGAATTTTTTAAGCGTCTTGCAGAAAGGATTCGGCTTATATAAATACGTGAAGCGACAATTTTGTAACCCTTATTAACAGAATTATGCGCACGCATGAACGTGAAATTTGACATAGTTGAAGTTCATATGAAGAAGATGTGTATAAAGCTATTTTTTATATAAAATGCATTAGAAATGCATTAAATTAATTAAAATAATTGTGGTCGAATTTCGACCACTCACTTTGCTCTTTACCTGGTTTAATTTATCGTGTTTTAACAAATAGAGAATAAAACCATCTTTTATTTGAATCAATAACATTCAAATTTTTTGAATACAAAATACAATAGTGTAAAAGACTTGGTTAAAACGTGCCTCTTATATGCACTATATTTGCTACACAACTATACTGTATATCTCAAACTAGTTGTGTACACTTCGAGCTCCAAAGGGAGACTAACTCAATAATGATAGCTCCCGCTCTTTTATACCTTTTGCTTTAGTTAATAAAGAAATACCTTCCACAAATATTATGAATTACTTGGAGGGTAGTTAATATAAATATAATTAACATACTACCCTTCAATATTGTCTACTAAATCACAACAATTATCCAAATTCGTAACATTCGGCCATCCGATACCGTGCTATCTCCGGAGCACGCACTACTATATTAGTAGTTACGTACACAATAAAGTAATCATAACACTCTTGGTTCTTGAAAAAGTTAAACATTTAGTAATTTTATATGGCCCAGTAAACTTGGGAAGTCATTTCTAACTTTTACCATCGTTATTAAAATTAGTCTTACGGCCAAATGTCTTTTCGCCATATCAACTTCTGAAATAGTTAGTGATTTAACTTCAACCACGTCCGCTTTTATTCAGGCCATAGGCTCTAGATATATCTAGACTAACCAAAGGTCATATAGGTATATGATGGTAAGGTATATGACTCTTCAATAAATCCGAGCACACCTACATGGCTTTTCAATAAATCTGAGCACACCTACATGGCTCTTCACTACATGTCTCTTCAATAAATCTGAGCACACCTACATGGCTCTTCAATAACTCTGAGCACACCTACATGGCTCTTCACTACATAACTCTTCAATAAATCTGAGCACACCTACATGGCTCATCATTATATGACTCTTCAATAAATCCGAGCACACCTACATGGCTTTTCAATAAATCTGAGCACACCTACATGGCTCTTCACTACATGTCTCTTCAATAAATCTGAGCACACCTACATGGCTCTTCAATAACTCTGAGCACACCTACATGGCTCTTCACTACATAACTCTTCAATAAATCTGAGCACACCTACATGGCTCTTCAATAACTCTGAGCACACCTACATGGCTCTTCACTACATAACTCTTCAATAAATCTGAGCACACCTACATGGTTCTTCACTACATAACTCTTCAATAAATCTGAGCACACCTACATGGCTCTGCACTACATGGCTCTTCTATTAATCTGAGCGCACCTACATGGCTCTTCAATAAATCTGAGCGACCTACATGGCTCTTCAATAAATCTGAGCGCACCTACATGGCTCTTCAATAAATCTGAGCGCACCTACATGGCTCTTCAATAAATCTGAGCTCACCTACATGGCTCCTCTATAAATCTGATCACTACACGACCTCAATAAATCTGAGCGCACCTACATGGCTCTTCTATAAATCTGATCTCTACATGACTTCAATAAATCTGAGCTCACCTACATGGCTCTTCTATAAATCTGATCTCTACATGACTTCAATAAATCTGAGATTACCTACATGGCTCTTCAATAAATCTGAGCACACCTACATGGCTCTTTAATAAATCTGATCACTACACGACTTCAATAAATCTGATCACTACATGACTTCAATAAATCTGAGCTCACCTACATGGCTCTTCACTACATGACTCAATAAATCTGAGCTCACCTACATGGCTCTTCAATAAATCTGATCACTACATGACTTCAATAAATCTGAGCTCACCTACATGGCTCTTCAATAAATCTGAGCACATCTACATGGCTCTTCAATAAATCTGAGCACATCTACATGACTCTTCAATAAATCTGAGCACCACAAAGCTCTTCAATAAATCGGAGCACAACATGGCTCTTGAATAAATCTGAGCGCACCTACATGGCTCTTCAATAAATCTGAGCACATCTACATGACTCTTCAATAAATCTGAGCACCACAAAGCTCTTCAATAAATCGGAGCACAACATGGCTCTTGAATAAATCTGAGCGCACCTACATGGCCCTTCTATAAATCTGATCACAACATGACTCCAATAAATCTGAGCTCACCTACATGGCTCTCCACTACCTGACTCTTCAATAAATCTGGAGCACACCTACATGGCTCATCACTATATGACTCTTCAATAAATCCGAGCACACCTACATGGCTTTTCAATAAATCTGAGCACACCTACATGGCTCTTCACTACATGTCTCTTCAATAAATCTGAGCACACCTACATGGCTCTTCAATAACTCTGAGCACACCTACATGGCTCTTCACTACATAACTCTTCAATAAATCTGAGCACACCTACATGGCTCATCATTATATGACTCTTCAATAAATCCGAGCACACCTACATGGCTCTTCACTACATAACTCTTCAATAAATCTGAGCACACCTACATGGCTCTTCAATAACTCTGAGCACACCTACATGGCTCTTCACTACATAACTCTTCAATAAATCTGAGCACACCTACATGGTTCTTCACTACATAACTCTTCAATAAATCTGAGCACACCTACATGGCTCTGCACTACATGGCTCTTCTATTAATCTGAGCGCACCTACATGGCTCTTCAATAAATCTGATCACTACACGACCTCAATAAATCTGAGCTCACCTACATGGCTCCTCTATAAATCTGATCACTACACGACCTCAATAAATCTGAGCGCACCTACATGGCTCTTCTATAAATCTGATCTCTACATGACTTCAATAAATCTGAGCTCACCTACATGGCTCTTCTATAAATCTGATCTCTACATGACTTCAATAAATCTGAGATTACCTACATGGCTCTTCAATAAATCTGAGCACACCTACATGGCTCTTTAATAAATCTGATCACTACACGACTTCAATAAATCTGATCACTACATGACTTTAATAAATCTGAGCTCACCTACATGGCTCTTCACTACATGACTCAATAAATCTGAGCTCACCTACATGGCTCTTCAATAAATCTGATCACTACATGACTTCAATAAATCTGAGCTCACCTACATGGCTCTTCACTACATGACTCAATAAATCTGAGCTCACATACATGGCTCTTCACTACATGACTCAATAAATCTGAGCTCACCTACATGGCTCTTCACTACATGACTCAATAAATCTGAGCTCACATACATGGCTCTTCACTACATGACTCAATAAATCTGAGCTCACCTACATGGCTCTTCAATAAATCAGAGCACAACATGGCTCATCAATAAATCGGACACAACCTGGCTCTTCAATTAATCAGAGCACACCATGGCTCTTCAATTAATCAGAGCACAACATGGCTCTTCAATAAATCAGAGCACAACATGGCTCTTCAATCAATCAGAGCACAACATGGCTCTTCAATCAATCAGAGCACAACATGGCTCTTCAATCAATCAGCGCACAACATGGCTCTTCAATTAATCAGAGCACAACATGGCTCTTCAATTAATCAGAGCACAACATGGCTCTTCAATTAATCAGAGCACAACATGCTCTTCAATAAATCTGAGGACCTTCATCGTCGAAAAACACGGTAGCCATAATGTAGCACTACCACTAAATACTAAATATAAATCGATTGCCACAATCTCGTGAAACAAATCAACTGCCCCCATTTCGGGGCACACGGTAATTTTGTGGGCGATGATAGGCTTTTAAAGCCGATCCCGCTTCTGATATGTAAAAGACTTGGTTAAAACGTGCCTCTTATATGCACTATATTTGCTACACAACTATACTGTATATCTCAAACTAGTTGTGTACACTTCGAGCTCCAAAGGGAGACTAACTCAATAATGATAGCTCCCGCTCTTTTATACCTTTTGCTTTAGTTAATAAAGAAATACCTTCCACAAATATTATGAATTACTTGGAGGGTAGTTAATATAAATATAATTAACATACTACCCTTCAATATTGTCTACTAAATCACAACAATTATCCAAATTCGTAACAATAGGTAAACGCATAAACAAAACTGGAACAATAACGTGAAATGTTTGCTTCCGGAAGTTTGTGGGACGTACAATATGTTTTGTGCGATTTTGCGAACAAAAACGCAACACTGCTTTAATACATAGAATTGACGCACACATATCCATTATCGTCCCAGCGGGCTTAGACAAGTGGCTTATGCGCTAGTCGAATGTAATAATAAATGTATGGGAATGACATAAGAGTATGCCGCATATAGCGTATTGGTTGGCCTATGCTATGAGATATTTCTAAATTCTCGGTATAATTTTGTAGTGGTTTTGTCTCGGTATAGTCTTGATATAATTTTGTAGCAGTTTGCATGCCTACTTTTGCCTACGCCAGTGTACACTAGTACTAACAAAACTTTTCCATTACCCCAGTTGTTACGTGAAAGCTTTTTTGTTAAACAAACTGTAGTTATGAAACAACTACGCTACGTCATTTTGTATTTTAGTTGAAGCCTCACTAAAGGCCAATTATCAAAGGCGGTTTATCTCGAGATAATATGAATAGGCAATGTTAATCCAGCATGAAATTTAATAGCAATTTCCGTCTTTTATTGTAGTCTTAAAACAATTCCATATTTATGTTATTATATTTTAATATTACATTTCATCAAAAACCCTCTAAAGGGGTTTTAAACTATTTTTCGTACACAAATTTGCTAAGGGCGACTTGCACAACTATTACTAACCTACAGTTAGTCCTAACCTCAAGTTAAATTGAAAATGAAATATATGAAGGGCATGTAATTCATTACATGTAATGTACTACATGCAATTACAGATAATAAATGATGACATTTAATTAATTACATGTGATGAATTACATGTCCTTCATATATTTCTATTTCAATTTAACTTGAGGTTAAAGCTAACTGTAGGTTAGTAATAGTGGTGCAAATCGCCCTAAGTTGTTCAAACATACAAAGAACGTGTGGTAGTTTGAGGTGAAAAAGCAATTGCTTTTGTGCATGATTAATATCTAATCCATCATAACAACAGCCGAAATATTTCAGTCATGCATGGCATTTGGCACTTTAACAATTATTACCACCTAGCTATGTATCGTTTGTAGTCTGGACGACGCGACGCGCAGGTTCAGAATTGTAACTTTTTTATATAACAGAGACTTTACTTAACTTTACTTAATATTAATTAGCCTAGCATTAGCAAAATAGCATTCATATCGGACATGAATCTATAACACATCGTAATTAAATATATCTCATATTTGCATTTTTTCAAGATACAACAAGTATGCTTCCGAGTGTCGATATAAGTATATATGTCTCGAAGTTGTGATTATATATATATATATATATATATATATATATATATATATTATATATATATATGTGTCGGAGGCCAACGCTGACGTTGTTTTTTAAAAACTGTGACGTCACAATGGCTGACGTCACTTTTGATAATAAGATGATAAGATGATTTCTCATCTTATTTATCAACTGTGAACACTGAAATTCACTAACTCCCTTTATTAACGGTGCTCAAGAGCACCGTCTAGTCAGGGATGTGGACAGTCCGAGTGCCGGAGCACGACTGTGTCGAATTTGCTCTGAACACTCCTTTTATCCATATTTGCAACTACCTACTCGATACCGAATATCGAATGGCAAAGAAATAATTACAACGATTATTTTAACTTTTTAGAATCTTTTAACGATTCAGCAGTTTAACAATTGTAAAATGAATTAATAACGTCAAATAACAACGGCTTTTTAAATAAGCTTGCGATTTTGCGCCGATATATATATATATATATATATATATATATATATATATATATATATATATATATATATATATATATATATATATATAATCACAACTTTAAAAACTTAACAGACCGACTTCAAATCCGATCGTGACCAAATGTATATAGGACCACCCTTGAAATAAGCTCTATCGAAAGAATTTTGAAGATCGGTCCACATTTGACGGAGATATCGCGTAACATACATAAAAAACAGACGAATTGAGGACCTCCTCCTTTTTGGAAGTCGGTCGAAAAGGAGAAACTGAATGACGTATCAGCGTACAGCCTAAACTATTGGACCTAGGAACGTGAAATTTTACGCACGGCTTCCTTTTATAAAGCAGGCGAACCCTAAGAAAAGATTTTTGGAAATTCATCCCCTAAGAGGGTGTAACGGGGGATGAAAGTTTGCATAGAGAAAATGAAAATACGACAGGATAGACTCTGAGACGGTCGTAACTTCGGCCAAACCCTAGTTGTCTTATAAACGCAAGTAAACCAAACAAACTAATTTTTATTACTATACTAGCTTTTGCCCGCGGCTTCGCACGCGTATTTTGTTGGGCCAACGGTAAAGGTTTTGATTTATCGATCCGCCATGTCGTTTTAGTCTAAATATTCTACGACGGGGCGACCCAGATATCGATTTTGAAGTCAATTGGCCCAAAAACAAAGGAAAACAAAATTACGGTCTTTTTTGTAAGTTTTGACACCTGTTCTGTCGTTAGGAACTATGTGGCGACCAGATATCGATTTTGAAGTCAATCGGCCCAAAAACAAAAAAAAACAAATGGCGGCCGATTTTGACAGTTTTTACATAGGTACCGTCGTTTGGAACCACGGGGTGACCCAGATATCGATTTTGAAGTCAATCGGCCCAAAAACAAAGAAAAACAAAATGGCGGTCAATTTTGACAGTTTTACATCGGTTCCGTCGTTTGGAACCACGGGGTGACCCAGATATCGATTTTGAAGTCAATCGGCCCAGAAACAAAGAAAAACAAAATGGCGGGCAATTCTGACAGTTTTTTCACCGGTTCCGTCGTTTGGAACCACGGGGTGACCCAGATATCGATTTTGAAGTCAATTGGCCCAAAAACAAAGAAAAACAAAATGGCGGTCACTTTTTAGATTTTGACACCGGATCACTTAACGACTTTAAAATGGTTCATAATTCGTAAAATATTCAATATGACTCAGAAAATATGGTAACGCCATCTATTGATAAACTTGAAAATACTTTCAGGCTTTATAGAACTCCCAACAATTGCATACATGATACAAAAATATTCATATCTTTTGATAGAGTTGACCGATTTCAATAAAACAAAGCCTAAATGTTCTTCCAAGATGTGGTCTGCGATTTTCTATCCTGTTCCGTAAAATTACTTTGGTGGTTTTCATTTGATACGCGGTCAAACATACAGACAGACAGACAGACAGACAAAAATTCGAAAAATGATAAAAATGTATTCTATTACTAATTCTAAACCCCCCCCCCCCCCATTAGTTTTTTTGGAAATCTATGTAATGTACAGACGCGGGGTATTTACATTCTTATTATATGTATTGATGATTGATGATGATGATGATATTGATGATGATTGATGATATATTAGAAGGTACATTATCTTGAATTTTTTTTGTGTCATTGAATCATAGGTGTAATAAAAGTTGTTTTTCTCCTTTATATATGTTAGATACATCGCTTCATTTGCGACAGTACTCCATTATTCTGTATCCGGGCTCGTCGTGTGTATTCTGGTCACGTCCTCAGCCCACCTGATAAACTTTACGATACACAGTAATTTAGGTAAGAATCTTTCAGACGGGACAAATAAGATACGGCCCGCATTGATTTTGTCAGTATTATGAACGTGCTAAATATAAACGGTTATTCGACCTTTATGAATTTCGTATTTTGGGAATTATCGTGTGCTATTTTCGTCCTGTCCCTGTCTGCTGTATGTGGGCTGTGGACCGGGGTAACTTGGGTTCAAATCCCAGATCGGCAACAGGTGTTTTTCTGATACAATTTATCCGAGGGTAGATTCCCAGAGGGATTGAAGTCAGCTGGTCCGCCGGTCGTAAAATAAAGCCAAATATTTGAAAAAAATATGTTGCGCCAGCCCCACATTAGAGTGGATTAATGGTAGTTGGGAGGACATAGGATTAAAGAATATTTTATATACCCGCAGCCGCAAAAAAGTTGCATTTCTTTTAGTGATACAATAATACGACTGGCGATATTGATAGTGTTGACGTGTTTACAATACATAAGAAAGGTGAATTTATCATCTGACAAATAAATCGTTCAGTTGGAACTCAGGTTGATCCAAATCCTTTCACCCTTTATAACGTGATGAACAACAAATGGCGATTTCAATAATCCCTCATGACTTACTTTTAAAAGACCTCATTTTTATATATAATTTATTTTCTATTATTTTTTATTGGCACAGCTATAGATATAAAATTCATATAACTCATCCATCGTATTCGTACCTAACAACATGCCAGGTAATTGAACAGTAATAGTCTTAAATTATTACCTAGAAAATCATTAAGTATAATTATTAAGGTAACCAAACCATTAGTGGTATATTGTGTAGGCATTATTATGTATGGTGGTAGGTTGCATTCATTAATTGGTACCTACATCATAATGAGTTCTATTTACAGTTCAGTTTCCAGTTTAAATAAACAAAGGTTAAATTTGATTTTGTAATTGCCTCTTTCGTCTGGAGGGTAGGTAGCCGCGAAGGCTTTCTTTCTTAACCCTACTTGGGTTAAGTTACATAAACTTATCTAATGATTTGCATACAAGCCTGGCAATGAGAAACGAATGCAGATATTTAAACTCACATATTCATAAGCCCTGAACACATTAATCTCTATTTAATTATGCAGAGGTATCGTATTATTACGCTAGCGATACTATTGTGATTGAAAATTGATTAAATTATTTGGTTATATGTCAGGGAGGCATGGATTAACGAGTATTATATCGCGATAAGGCACTTGACGCTAGATTTAAAGTAAAGCCGAGACAACACCGATGTTTATTAAACTTCCCACTCATTTCATCTTCGTTTTTGTTAATATGCTTTATTATCGATGGTTGAATTATTAATCTGCTTTTTGATAGTTTAATTAACCGTATAAATATGTATATTATTTCAAATGTGGCATATCAAACTAACAGGGCTGTCTCTCGTATTCTAATTGGGGTTAATTTGATTTTAGCGCTAAAAAAAAAATTAAGAAGATGATAGTCCATGTATATCTCAATTATGTAGGACATAATCCTAAATGCACAAAAGAAGTTCAAGCAAAAAGTAGTAACTCGAATCTTCTAATATTTTTAATGCATTGCTCCGAAAAAATTATACAAAACCTTCAGAGATTTTGAGAAATTAAAAAATTACTCTTATAGTTTGCCATAGGAACTCATAAAAAATTATACTGCCTCGGTGGCGTGGTGGTATTTCGGTACGACTACGGTTCTGAGGGTTCGATCCCCGGGTCGGGCAAAGTGATATTGGATTTTTCCATATCAGCCCGGAGTCTGGAATTAGTGCCCGATATGGCGATAGGCTCGCCCCCTATCACATCTGGGACTGAACTAAGCTCGGCGAAATGTGGGTTTTCTAGTTCGCTAGTGCGCCTCTGCCTACCCCGTCGGGGATACAGACGTGAGCTTATGTTATTATATATAATAGATATATATTAAAATACCATGCGCAACAAAAGAATGAGCAAATCATAATAAAACGTTGCTGTAGTAAGAAGATTAGGACTATAATGATAGTAAACACAAAACCACTTCTACGATCTAACATTCATAATGTCGCAATCAGAACACCGCTATAAATGTGTAACATGCATCATTTGTCTGTTAGCATAAACATAAAAAAATAATACGGTAAGTTTATTACAAACAACTAGTTATTTCTGTGTGACCATAACAATAATATACGATGTTGTAAAATTCTATGACGCATGGCGGTGAGAAATCTGTCGCTCTCGTTTTATTGCGAGGTAACAAAAAATATTATTTTCGTTGTCGTCATTATTAAGAGACCATCAATATCCGTATAATCTGTATCATTAGCGGTACATTTCGTGACATTCAAATAGGTATGTATAACACATTATTTTATTCTCTAGTTATTCAATAGTCTCCGCTTTTGTTATGACTATGAACCAAGTAATGTGCTCTATTTTCCGCTTTTAATGTTGTTTTTTTTAATCAATAGTGCCGATGTTTAATCGCCTCCTTAATCTAGTGGCAGCATTTATGAATTTATGAGCTGTAGACCGGAAGGTCCTGGGTTCGATTCCCAGGTCGAGCATAGCAAATTTTCTAGTTTAATTTGCCCGGGACTGGATCCCTCATAGGGGGTTGACGTCAGGCAGGCATCCGGTCGTAAAAACTATGACAAATCTATTCTTCAAGATGCTTGCAAAAGTGTGTTGCGCCGACCCCATATTAAGGTGGGATAAGGGTAGGTAGAAAGAAAGAAAGAAGTGCCGATATTTAAAGTTTTAATGAAAAATATTGTATTTTCAAATATGTTTGCAACCCTATAGTCACCCTGACTGTAGGTCCGTCATTAATTTAAGTGTACATTAGGTATTTTATCAGCAATTGCGTTTTTCTGATTGGGTTAAAAGGTATCCGAGAAAATTATGTTCTACACAACAAATAAATAATTTTCCTATAATTATACATATGCTGTCCTCGATTAAAGATGCAGGCTACATACATTATTGATGATTCACAGATAAGTACAGTTACCTTATTACGTAATAAATTGTTGCTGTAAACTTCAAGAAATTGGTTTAAATTAAAAAGAATGGGAGCAGATTTTCCTGTTATGCGCTCTACTGAAAAAATTGCTCTTTTGTATGCAACTCTTTTCGACCCACTTCAAAAAAGGAGAAGGCCCTCAATTCGTCTGTATTTTTATATATATTACGCGATATATGCACCAAATATGGACCTATTTTCAAAATTATTTTTGTTTTCGATAGAGCTTATTTCAAGGGTGGTTCCATATAATTTGGTAACGATCGGATTTGAAGTCGGTCCGCTAAGTTTATACTTTGCACTCGTCGATATTGAAATAAAAATATCACGATATTTTACAACTGACACGGAATTATTACATTGGATTTATGTTTTAATAAGACACAATTCAACGGTAAACTCCTATCTAACACCTACAGATGACCACATTTCGATGTTTCACTGACGCACTTGCAAATAATTTAGTTGCACGATGGGCATAATCTACGTTTTCTTCGCCGCTAAAATTATTTTTTCTCGCGTGCTTGTCATAAACGATTTAAATATAAAAATTCACTTGGCATCGGGCCTTCACCATTTTATAGAAAACAAATTGTGGTAGCATATAAAATATGCTTGGTATTTAGTGCCGTTATTTATGTTCTTCAGGTTCAATAATAAACACGGCATGGTTGTTAGTTACCAATAAATTAACTCGTGGATGTTAAACAAACATACTTAATATCTGTGAATTTCTACATAATATCTCTATCAGCCTCCGTGGCGCAGCGGGCGAGTAGCCGGCTGTGAAACGTGAGGTCACGGGTTCGATTCCCGCACCAAGACAAATGTCTGTGTGGCCCACAGATATTTGTTTCGGGTCTGGGTGTTGTGAGACCAAAAGTCTCTCGTAGTTCCTGATACCCATGACACAAGACTCGATCTTACTGTGAGGTCACGACTATGTGTGTGACTGTTGGGTGTATTTATTTATTATTTATTTATTAGTATATTAGTCTAACATTACGACTAATCACTTCGTGTTATCTTATTTTTTTATTATCGTTAGAAGGCAGACGAGCAGACGGCCCACCTGATGGTAAGTGGTTACCGCCGCCCATGGACATCGGGAATGCCAGGGACACAGCCAAGCCGCTGCCTACCATGAAAAATTATTTTCATCGATATTTTATTTTTTCGCGAGCTAATAGTTACACTCCACCTTAAACCAGTATTTTCGACCGACTTCCACAAAAGGAGGAGGTCCTCAATTCGTCTGTATTTTTTTATGTATGTTACTCGATATCTCCGCCAAATGTGGACCGATTTTCAAAATTCTTTTTGTGTTCGATAGAGCTTATTTTAAGGGCGGTCCCATATAAATTTTGTCACGATCGGTAAATTGGAAGCCGGTCAGTTAAGTTTTAAACTTGTCATAATAAAAAATATCATAATATTATATGTGTAAAATAATTAATGTAGTTTTATTCCTAACACAAATATTACCTATAACAATCTCTAACAGTCCTGTATTCCTTTTTATCTCAGTTTACGGTAAAATACGACCTTCATTTGTTTATTTCACTGCCAACGCCATCTATGGCATTGCTATGGAACTGCTTAGTATAGTACGTTGGGTGTTTCAAGTCGCATTCAAATTATGGTTCGTTCGAGTGTTTCCAAGTACTCGAAGGTCACAACAGATGTCACTGTGCTTAGTGTAGGAGAATCTACTTTAGTTCCAACTTACAAAGACAGATGTCCTCAACCTACAAAATAAAAGATTTGTGGTTTCCAATATTCTCAAAGATAATTCCCGTTAGCATAAACTGAAAGAACTACTGACACGTACAACGCCTTTGAGAAAGACTGACAAATTTATTTAAAATCTGTTTTTTGGACATTAGGACCTACCAAAATATTTTTCGCAGGAAATATCCTACTATATATACAGCTATAGCTGCCCCAAAGAGAGGCTCTGGAAACGAGTAAGACAGTGTCCAGGGTACAATGGGACTGACATGGTGAAAATCTCATCAAAAGCCGCAAAAAATAAAAGATAAAAAGCTTTTATATACGGGTGAAGCATGCATAACTATTGGACAAGGTAAAAACCTATGTAGGTATGTTAAGATGAACGGGTAATAAATATTTATAGTAATGCAAATAATTATTAATTTTATTATAAAAATAAGCTTTTCTGTGCCTGTGCGATAAGAATGTATCGCAGAAAATTGCAATTTCATGACAGTAAAATGAAAAACAAAAGAACGAAACTAGAACAAAGTAGCCAATTAGCGCGAAGTGTAATGCTTTCAACCGTTTTAATTGAAGGAATTAGGTACTTCCTTCCAGGGATAATAACACTTACCCTACTCCTGCTTATTACAAGCAGACATCATATTTTTGACGATCGAACAAAATTACGTCGACCTTATCTTGGAGTGGAATAAGGAGTGACATACACTAAAATGACGAGTTTATTATCATTCAACCTGGTAATTGTAATATAATTAAGAATTTTCTTTCTACCTGCCCTTATCCCTACCTCAATGTGGGATCGGTACAAAATTTCAAACATGTTGCACAAAGGATACGGCTTCGTTTTTTACGACCGGCTATCTGTCTGACGTAAATCTGGGAATCGAACCCAGGACCATAGCCCATATAGGCTCCCACTAGATCAAGGAGGCTACTTCATTAAAGAAAATAGTCATTTCAATACCTACTTTCATCAATCTTGATACTTGAATATGACATTAAAATGTTATGTGGGTTAATTAAATTCATTGAATAATAATTATTTTTAATTTAAAACAATATTCTATTTCGTGTATATACGTTCTAATAAAAATGAATTAACTAAGGGTCACTTGAAGCTCCGCGATAAATCTATATTTATAAATCTTGATTTAAAGATAGGAGTGAGAGGTAGGATAAATCGAGATAAGGTTTAACTCATATTACATTGCAAGTCGCCCTTATATAACACCGGACATTGTAAAACAGGATAAAATAGAATCTAGTTAATCAGAGACATCCATTTTTGTTACGGTGTCACTTAACCCCGTTGTATAAAGTTGTAATGAGAAAAGGAAAGTAACTTTTCTTCGGTTGGCAGGTGTGTGAAAAGAAAATTAAGTTGCACAACACTTTTCACAGATAAGTTAAAAACGGTAACAACTTGAGATACAGAGAGACTTTTAAGAAGATCACGTAATGCACGTAATGCTTCGTGCAAATGGCATACATACATTTATTTAGCGAATATTTCAGGCAACAACAACAATAACACAAGCTCACGCCTGTATTCTGGAAAACGACTCATCACAGAGTATTTAAAAAAAATCTGTGTCTGCGGTTCAGCGATTATGATCGATCCGTTTTTATTGATATATAAATTAATCACAGCTAAGTGTGGTAATAAAATTACTCGAGATATTAGTATGCAGCCCTTTAGCTTCTTGTAAGTAAATTTCTCAAAACAATTTTTTTCATTATATTCGTTATCAATAAACGTCGGCTGTATTGACGCTGAGTAGGCGTTGACTCAATTTCTTTAAGAATTTCCATACTGCAGGGTTACCACGACCTCTATAGCAGTATTATTATAATCGTTCTTCGTTTGTTTTGTATGGGAATCGGTACAAGTAAAATTATAATAATACTGCTATAAGAGGTGATGGTAACTCCCCTGATTTGCTTAATGCTTGGACTTCTATATAAGGGGGAACATACTTCTATAGGAGGGCCTGAACATACCCATTGACCTACGCTAAGGGTCGGACACACCTATTAATAATTTCACTTGTATTTTATATACGTTAGTCGCCTCTTCGGTTTAGTGGCGGCATATCCACATATGCTGCTGTACAGCCCATACTGTGGATTGAGAGATCCTGGGTTCGATTCCCAGGTCCGGCAAAGCGAATTTTCTAATTTAATTTAAATTTGAGGTCAGGCAAGCAGCTGGTCGGAAAAACTAAGCTAATTCCTTTCTGCAATTGATTCGTATCGAGTACTGATGATACTTGGATAATATTGCAGACAAATCACATAGACGCGCATCGAGATCAATACGAATTCGATTGTCAAAAATATTTTTGCACGGGCCGTTGTGCAAAATAGTCAGGCAACCCCTATTTGAAAGCTATAATAGCTACCCCTGTGACCGTGCCTCATTTGCACTAAAGCTTTTTCAAGATGCGTTAAAAATCTGTGTAATGCAACAAATGAATTCTAGTGTAGTTATTCAAACGCCGGCATTTTTAAAACGCGGCGTTTTTTTGGGCGGCATGTAGAATATACTTTATTAGAAACAATCCAAGAATGATTTTCAAGCAACTATATGAACAGATATGTTGAGACGCTTTTTTAACGCGCGTTTAAAAAGCTCTCGTGGGTATGAGGGTTTATGTAAACAAACATGATTATGTTATTTACTATCCGTATGTTATTACAAAACCAACAGCTGTTTCGTGGAATTGTTGTATTCCAGAACATTAAACACGGTCGTTTAGTGAGCTACAACTGTACTGGACGACTCACTATTCCGTTCCATGTCACGTCATAAACCATGTTTATAACGTTCTCGTGTCGGTTCAATCGATTTTAAATTTGAACACTGTTCTTAGAAGTCCCTTTTCTATGTTGAACACATATTTTCTGTTCATTTTCTCTCGAGTTCTCAATTTAAATTGTATTTTTAATACGAGTCATATGGCTGTTACCCGATGACCCCGATGTGATAATCTCTAAAATAACCTTAAAATCATAAGTTGACTAAAAATGTAAAAAAAATCTTAGGGAAGGACCTCAGTGAAGTAAGATGATTTAAATTAAGTTTGGCTTACAGCTTATTCGCTTTTTACAACAAAATAAGTATATCTAATAAAGAAACGTAAAATGAACACATTTTCTTTCTTTCTTTCTACCTGCCCCTATCTTACCTTAATGTGGGGGTCGGCGCACACTTTTTCAAGCTTGTTGCAGAAAGTATTTGTCTTAGATTTTTGAACGGCTGCCTGTCTGTCGCCAACCCCCTGTGAGGGATCCAGTCCATTCGCTTTATCCCACCTAGGAATAGAACCCAGGATCTCCCGCTTCACAACCCGTATATGCTGCCACTAGACCAAGGAAGCGATAAAAATAAAACACTGTTGTGCTTTATTTTACTTACCTCTATTGTTACCTCTCTATTGTGCGGTCGGTGCCACATACTTTTTCAAGCATCTCTCTCTACCTGCCCTTATCCCACCTTAATGTGGGGTCGACGCAACACACTTTTTCAAGCATGTTGCAAAAAAGGAATTGGCTTAGTTTTTACGACCGGCCGCCTGCCTGACGTCAACCCCCTATGAGGGATCCAGTCCTGGGCAAATTAAATTAGAAAATTTACTTTGCCCGACCTGGAAATCGAACCCAGGACCTCCCGGTCCATAGCCCATATATGCTGCCATTAGACCAAGGAGGCGACTTTTTCAAGCATGTAGAAGAAAAAACCATTGTTGAACATGCAATTGCAGCTCCGCGATAAATCTTTATTTATCTCAAATCTTGGTTTAAAGATAGGTTGATTGTGACTTTAACATTTTTACAATAAAGTCCGAAAATAAAACATGACTTCGATTTTCCCGTACGCTTGATAAAATTGCAATGCAAATGTGAGCTGGGAACGGGGTTCGTACTCTGCAAGTGTTACGTAAGCGTGTAACATCGGTCGATAGTCGTTCAGGGTCTCGACTCCGTCTTCTAACTTCATTTAAGAAATGGCATTGTATTTCCTACTTTTAATATAATTTAAGTTTGGGAACAGCGAGCTGAAACTAATTTGGCTGGGTTCATAACACTTGAATTACCTATAAACAGATATTAGTTTTGAAGCTCATTGAATAATTGAATTAAACCCGAATAAAACTGCTATGAAGTGTTTAATAATTACGGTTTAATAATGCTATAATAGAGCTTGAACAGTCGCTCATCAAAACATTAGGGGCTTTACTTATAAAAACAGTTTAGCTGAGCAAATGGCTAAGCTAATAGCCTGTAAATTTTTTCCTTGTGTCACATTGTTTAAAAATAAAAGGAACAGGCTATTCATTACTATTTGCTCAGTTAAACTAGTTTTATAAGTAAGGCTCTAGATATTCATTCACGTGATCATGCCCCTTACTTATAAAAATATTTAAGCGCTGCTTATCTTTATACCATAGGTTGTCCCTTTCATTTTTAAACAATGTAACGCAAGGAAAAAGTGACAGGTTATTCTTAACCATTTGCTCAGCTAAAAATGCTTTTTTAGGTAAGGCCCATAGTCTCTATCCCCGAACAGGGAACTAGAGTGGGCAGAGGCGAACTACAGTACTAAACCACTCACATTTCTCTGATTCAGATGAGATGGTGGGTGAGCCTATCGCTATATGAGGCACAGATTCCAGGCTCCGGGATGATACTAAATAGAAATACCCAATATCAAAAGTGATAAGTAAAGACCCGACCTGGTAATCGAAGTTGAGACCTCAAGACGGTAGTCGCATCGCGCACGCAGTACAACTACGCCAATGAGCATTACATATGTTTCTGGATAAATCGGATATTAACGGGACATATAGTACTCGTAGTAAGACAACCAAAGTAACGTAACATTTTACGATCGTTTTTACATTATCTTTTTTTGTAAAGAAACATAATTTCAGACGTTTCAGCTTCATAAAGCTGGAGATAAGAATGGAGGAACGGAGTAATGAGTGAATTTAACTCGAACATTTTTAACAACTGCTGATAAAATGGCTAAAAAGGCTTTAGTATGTGTCAATTATTTTCAACTGGACCTGCCTTTGCAAAGTTGTTTGGGCAATAAACTTTCCAGACTCGACAATTTTATTTTTTGGAAGATTCGCTCTGATCAAAAATGTTAAAGCACGCCTATAATACTATTATACCTATGAAATTGCGCTCTATTGAAACATACACAGATCGTTTCATGTTTAAGGTATCGATTGTGAATATTTGAAGTGGATACGTAAACACTTATTAAATTGTAAGGAAAGTGTAAGCTGCGAAAGATGTTTGGACACAGGCCAACTTCGCTTACGTTCTACGCTGTTGCTGAGATAACTTATTTTGAACAAATTGTACAAATCTTAATAAAACTCTGTTCTTAAACTAAAAATCATCATAGACCGATATTTCAATAGCCAGATAACTTTTATTCTAAAGGACAAGTTTGAAGTTTTATTAAAATGTCAGAATTATACCCCAGACAAAAAAAAAATCTACCTATTGAAATGTTAGCGCTAAATGAAATGTCTCTAAAAAATAAGCTATTATAATGAATTTTTAAAGATAACTTTGGCTACAACTATTATATTCAACACAATATTGTATACCTTTATTAGAAAACACTATTATTCATTAATCTAATTGCTAAGACTATAATTAATTAGTCTGTAATTTAACTTTGCTCAGTTTTAGTTCAAACGAATAATTCATTCCACGCATTTTTTTTTTTATTTTTACACACAAAGTTATAAACTTTACCTACTACTGTTTTTCTTTTCAATAATAAAGAAGGTTTTGCGTGCAATGAATTTTCGTAAGATAAGTCAACAAGTCAACAAGTAGTAACGTTCATTTTAAAAATTCATTAAAAATAACATAAGCTGAAAGTCGCGGACTAGACTTAAAACCTCTACAGATTCTAATATATAGTGTGCGAAGGTTCAGGACAAATAATGCAATGTTAACTTGATAAATAAATTCAAGATAAAAGTAACGATAGTTCACTACATAAGCTTATTGTGCCCTTGTTTACTTTACGCGTTCACAGGCCGGTGCTTCACTATATTGCTCTAACAAAAATCCAATTTTCGACCCAACCAGTCAACTCGAGCCATTTCAACTATATTTTAAATATTTATCAGTTT
This sequence comes from Clanis bilineata, assembly GCA_036417725.1. Taxonomy (NCBI): domain Eukaryota; kingdom Metazoa; phylum Arthropoda; class Insecta; order Lepidoptera; family Sphingidae; genus Clanis; species Clanis bilineata. The sequence continues at coordinate 10,747,053 of CM071158.1, forward strand.
AGTTTAGGGGAAAGATTGAAAACGCAATTTTATTAAGAAAAAAATAGCCTTTATTACTGTGGAGCAATATACCAATGGGTGAAAGAATTTTTAAAACAGGGTCAGTATTTCTAGCGATTACCTATGGGTAATTATATTGGTATATTACTCTCCAGTTATACTCGGGTATTTTTTTCTTATTTCTATTATACTTCCGTGTCTGACTTATGGTTGTCAGACCTGGCCACTAACAAAAAAAATTGAGCAAAAACTCTGTGTATGTCAAAGAGGCATGTAAAGAAGTATGATGAACCTAAAGTTACAAGATAAATGGAAAACCACAACACTCAGAAATATCACTAGAGTGGCAGATATGAGTAAAAATAAGAAGACTAAAATGGAAGTGGACAGGTCACATGATGAGAATTAAGACATAAAAATGGACCAATAAAGTTACGGAATTAGGCAATAAAGTTAGGCAGTTAAAAAGGTGGGAGGACGATTTGCCAAAGGGTTGGAGAAGACTTACATTAGACAGGAACAAATGGAGGGATTTAGAGGCGGCCTATGTCACAGGAAAGCTCTGGAAGCTGATAGAGAAAGCATAATGGAACCGTAATTTAAAAACGTTAGTTAAGTAACATAACATAATATAAGCTCACGCCTGTATCCCCGAAGGGGTAGGCAGAGGCGCACTAGCGAACTAGAACAACCACACCCGTTAGTTAAGTAGTTAACAAAAATTCAAAACTAGATTTTAAGATTTATGATATTATGTATAAAATGGTCAGAGAAAATAAAGGCTATTTTTATTTTTTTCTTAATAGAATTGCGTTTTCAATTTTCAGTAGCAATCATAGTCTTTGAGAGATAATCAAATACATACCAATATTGTAAATTGCAAAGTTGTTTGTCTCTCTTGATATCACTGATCTCTGGAACTACTAAATCTATTATTAATATAAAATGTTATTTATTATTAGATCCTCACATACATAAGCTCACGCTTGAATAACATAAGGGGTAGGCAGACGAAATACAGAACTAATACACCGAACGAAACGCGACAGCAAGCTGCCACTTTACGTCGGTTTTCTGTGAGTTTGTAGTATCAAACCAGTCGAGCAGACCCATTCGTGCTGTAGACAGTAACGTCTACAGCATGGCTCTACCTCTCACAGGTACAGACGAACTAGAATAACAACACCCACATTTTCCGTCCCAGATGTGATAATGAACGAGCTTATCGCCATATCGGGCACGAATTTTTCACTTCGGATTGATACTGAAACATTCTAATATCACTTTGCCAGAACCGGGGATTGTACCTGAGACATCAGGACGATAGTCGTACTGCGCACGCAATGACACCACCCCACCGAGGCTGCAAATAGAGAGCTAGTAAATAATAAAAAAATTAATGCGAGCGAAGCCGCCAGCACAACTCAGCAAATATAACAATGAAAATTATCATTCAGTTAACAATGACATCGCGGAGCTAAAATTACGTTATTATTGCTGATTACCATCATAATGAAACACAAGTCACATAATAATTGTTGACGTTCATCGGCGAATATAATAGCAATTCTCGTGATGTTGACGATTCGATAGTCAGCATCTAGATAGAGTTCAGACTAACTTTTGCGCGCAGTTTTTCTATTCTTCTTCGTTCCTTCTCTTGATTAGTAATTTCTCAAGATAACACAAAGTATTATACACGCTGCACGCACAGTAAAATAATTATTAAAATCGGTAGTAAAATCGGTAGTCCGAATCATTTCTTACTAGAAAATATTTGCTCAGTCCGTCTGTCAGTCTGTGTTTCTTGTTAAAATGGCCTGAACTAAGTCGAAGTTAGATTAAAAAAAGTCCAAACCCTCATTGAGTTTGTTTCTTTGACTCAGACTTAGTCGAAGTTTGCTCTATAGATCTCAGGCTTAAAGTTTTCATTTCTACGTACATTGAACAAGTGCTATGTATAAAGGCGATGGCCCGTGGAGCGTTCTGGTCCGCAGCCCAGCACTAGAAATATAAACCCTACATTTCTCAAATAGCTCATCATGCCCATATCAAAATATCTACTACTGTTTGTATTTGAAAACATATTTTTTCTCGTAAACAAATCAATAGCTAGTATAAGGCTGCAATAAATATTAGAATGGTAATATTTGGAACAAAAACAGGTTTTTAAGATAAAAAGGTATATGTAATCGAAACTTGCAATACCTCGGGGTACAGTGTATCCCTGAACAATGCCGCCAACACGGCGTGCCTTACTGACCGGGACACAAACCGCTCCAAACCGGGACGCGTGGTAACCCTAAGCTAGTAGGAAGTAGTAGTTGATAGTGACGGGCGGCTCAGCCTCCGGCGGCCCATACGCTTATGTAACATATATATGTCCCGCCACCGCCGGGTTAAGTATTAAATAATATTTTTGTATTTATTTGTATCAATAGTAGTCATTATTTTAAAATACAAAAACCCCCTTAATCGTGGGTGCATATACACAATACATGTTATTCCCATTAAACCGTGTGGCCTCACGCCCAGATACTAGTAATTTATAGCATTATTAGATTCTAGGTCACCGCGTAATATCGTAAATACGTGATATATAGACACTTCAGATATTTCGCAGAGGGGTGTTTTATTATCTACTAAGAAAGATATTTAATAATATGAAGACGGGACAACAGCGCGAAACTTGTGATCCAAAAGTTCTGACCTCTTGGTCATAAGTCACTCAGACGTATTTGAAACATACGCACGCAAGGTAGTGCCAGCGTAATAATGTTTACACAATAAAATTGTCTTACGTGATTCTTGAACATTCATAGACCATTCTAGGCTGTAAATTGTAATAAAGGTCCTCGCATTGCAAAGTGGTAGATGGCGTTGCCGACGTTTGAAATCATTTTTTTATATGGACTTGCTTGATGGCCCCTCTATACTTTGTAATATTAAATTTCTTTGTCTACTATTAAAAGATACGTAACACTGTACAAATAAGGCAAAGGGTAAAGTTGATGACACGGTATGATTTATGTATCCCCACGGACACATGCCATGTCCGGGTTAATAATATTTGCTTTGTAAAGACACGAGTAACAATCTAAAACTTACGTACATACATATATTTTCATATGACTTCAGAAATGAGTAAGTGCTTTGTTAGCGTTTCTCTTCTTACAAATACCCATAACCAACTCCAATATAGGGACAGCGTAAAATACTTATTCAGTTACGTTGCAGCATTTTTTTTGGTTGGTATTGGTTGTGGGCTCCTTTTTCCGCACTTAGTTCGTTTAAGAATCGAACCATTGTGCGTGTCTTTAATGCCAGCTAGAGATCTAGCCAGCCTAGCTCCGACCAGAAGCGCAGGATCCTCCTGGTGTCTCCACAGGCTTCTCGGAGCGACCTCGGTGTATTGAGGATTTCAGCCCGTTGTGTAGCTACACCTTCTCATTCCAGGATGACGTGGGAAGCTGTTTCATCGGCTAACAGGCATCCCCTACATAGGGGGCTGTCAGTCATACCTAGGACATATAGATGTTTGTTAAGTGGGCAATGTCCAGTAATCATCCCTACGACTATACGTAGGGACGGCCTGTCTAAAGACAACAGGCGTTTAGTTATGCGTTTATCCGGGTGTGGCACCGTTTCCCGGGATTGTCTGCATGTACTGATATTTGCCCATTGATCAGCATGTAGTTTTAATGTTCTCTGACGAAGCCATGACCTTAACTGGTTAAATGGTAGCGGTATTATTGGTCCAGGACCGATCACCGGCTGATCCGAACCTCTTTTAGCCAGCTCGTGTGCTGCGTCGTTTCCTAGAGAGCCACAAAACGTTGCAGCAAAGATTCGGCTTAATTTTTAAGACTAACTGTCAACCTACGTTTACTACCTTTGCGATTTTTAGTACCGGGCAAATCGAGTGAAAAATATCGCTATTGATTTTCTATAAGACATCACCTACCGACTTCATTTGTGCTGTAGACGCTGTGTAGCTTCTACAGCGTGGCTCTACTAGTTAAATGTATTATTTCTGTTTTTATAATAGACATACATTCTATATACCTGAGCCGCAAGTTTTGTTGATGCGCTTTGACCTTTACCTTCCGAGTTATATTTGACCCTTCCATTTATAAACGAGAGTTGCCAGCTTCGCTTTGAAGCGGTTAGGATTTCTTGTTCTACTCAAATTACCATTTAACCACCTAATTGGGACTCAACTAGTTTTGTTTTTATAAACAGAATTCATAATTTGTGTTATGATGACCTTTTGCATGCTGCTGTGCATGAATGTTTATATTTAAATAATTTTATAAATATTTATTAGTCATTATGTTTTGTTTACGATTTTACTTCTAGGTCATATGATTGTATTGTTTTTAGATATATATCGCTCTATGTAGTCCAATAATAATAAATTTTATTTAATTTCTTTCTTTCTTTCTATGATCAATATATCACATTAAATATGTATAGATTATTATAATTTCGATTGTTTATTTAATTAGTTCCAGCAAGAAAGTATGAGTATTTTTACTGTATATGCTTTTTGTTAGAATATTTGATAAGTAATCAGTAGGTAAGTTACATCTTCACTAGACTGTCTTATTGGCCAGGTAAAGAAAGCTATTTATAAAGAATGCATGCTATTTTCATGCACCGATAATGCTTGTCAAAGTAGTTATCCGCCTTTATAAGCGCTCACCAGCAGCGCGCTTTACACAAAGCTGAGATAATTTGATAGAGACGTCGCTCTAAGCAGCTTTAAAAGGTAAATTCTGTGTAAACTAAATCGTGCCAATCTCCGAGATACGAGCCAGAGATATGTGACAGATGTAATTGTAAAAGAATTAACGTTTACTGGAAATGACGGTCCTGTTTACTCTGTCACAACACCGTGACTATTATAAATCTGTGTACACTTTAACTTTCATTAATGAAATTAACTTTAATTACCATGATCATTTTCATTTTCAGCTTAAATTTGAGTAGCAGAGCCACTTGCGGAAACTACAATGAACTAGAGTAAATGTATGAAGAAAACAAAAACTGTTACCATTTTGGAGCTTTAGCTCGACCGACAGGTTTTTGACTTTCTCGTTAGCGACATCGTAAAATAATTTGTATGAAATTCTTGAATTCTCCACGTAACTGCTAGAGAGAGCTAGACCTTCGGATGTTTGTCATACAAATATTTTACGTAATGATTAGTGTGAAATGCCAAAAAAACTCATCACTCAACTCAAAATGATATCAGTCAAATAGCCATATCGGTGCAAGTGCATGTAGGTAATTTGCTCTTCTTTCTTTCTACCTGTCATTATCCCATCTTAATGTGGGATCGGCGCAACACACTTTTTCAAGCATGTTGCAGAGAGGATTTGGCTTAGCTTTTACGACCGGCTGTCTGCCTAACGTCAAACCCCAGCTGGAGGATCCAGTCCCGGGATAATAGTGTTAGAAAAACACACGCCCGACCTGGGAATCGGACCCAGGACCTACCAGTTTACAGCCCATATACATTACCACAAGACCAAGGAGTAAGAGAAAAATATGGTACTAGAGATACCAGGGTATAGCGTTTATTAAGACAGTAAAGTATTGCCCTTCTAGCGAATAGTATCGGTGTGGGGCATGGAACTGGGAACAGCGCCAAAGCAATTAAATCGTGAAGCCGCACGGTACACGGTTACGTTTCTTCGCGCTCGAGCCACGCTCTCGGCTCGCAAGTCTCAGACTCGCAAATTGCGCTCGTTACTTGCACTTTTAGCACTGCGTTGCAAGATTATGTGTATTTAAGATGATTTCCACTAGTATTATGGTACTTATTTTGCATATTATGGAGTTAAATTCTGTACAAAATACGTATTATTTCAACCAATTTCTGAGACCACTCTATCTTCACTAAATGACTACTAAATTATTAAGCCTACGCCCGTATGTTCAAACGCTACTCAACTTAAACGGCTTCTTAGATTGATTTTCGCCATACAATTTTGACAGATAAGGCAGCCTTAAACGACATAAGGCAACCTTAAGTGTATGAACATTCGACGGCTAGTCTGGCCGTATTGAGTGTGTTTTCAAATGTTTTTTTTTTTGTGTAAAGGAATGTTTAAACAGCTTCTGGTTTCAGTAACACCCTTTCTAAATTAATAGTTAGCGGATAATTGATCGGAGTTTCTGACAATAAACATGTTTTAAAAAAATACCAAATAAAAAAATCGTAAATAGTGACAGTATTTTAAAATTCTCGGTGCCGTGCAGCCGTGCTGCGTCGTGTGACAGCCTCGATGGCGTGGTTGTATTTCGGTACGACTACCGTCCTGAGGTCTCGGGTTAGATCCCGGGGTCGAGCAAAGTGACATTGGATTTTTCCATATCAGCCTGGAGTCTGGAAAATGGGGCCGATATGGCGATAGGCTCGCCCCCTATCACATCTGGGACCGAACTAAGCTCGGTGGGTGTTCTAGTTCGCTAGTGCACCTCTGCGTTCTCCTTCGGGAATACAGGCGTGAGCTTATGTTATGTGTTATTTTAAAATTAAATTTTTCGTGTAACCAAGCAATCTAGTCACTATGTTATACCTCTATATTAATTCAGGCGAACAAATTTAAATTCCTAATACTGGGGGTGGAAATATATTTTCTTGCTCGAATGCATCTCTCTGATACGGTTTCTCTTTAGTAAACACATCCTGCGGTCTTGTGCAGCTTGCATCTAGCGGCTCAGCTGACCTCAATATGTCATGATAGCATCTAATTTAGCTGTATATATTACTCAAAGTTAATTTGAATTTTGACGTAATTTAGTAGAACTTTGTCATATAGATTATCATTAAAGATTCAGAATATATTGTATACGTCTAGAAATTCGAAAATAAACTTAAACCTAAAAGCCTCCTTGGTCTGGTGGTAGCGTGTATGGCCTATGAACCGGAAGGACCTGGGTTCGATCCATAAGTCGTGCGGGTGTTTTTCTAAGGTAATTTTCCCGGGATTGGATCCTGCAGGGCTGCCAGGCAGCCTTCCGGTCATAAAAACAAAGCCGAAACCTTTCTGATACATGCTTGAAAAGTGTGTTGCCCTGACCCTACATAGTGAAATAAGGGCAGGTGGAAAATTAATTATCGATTGGCATAAGATGAAATAAAAAATGTATTCTCTTTTTCGCGTTTGAATCAGAACTTGCGCCTGCCCTATTTAGTTCAAGAGCTGTCGATAGCAATTTAATACGGGTATTAAGGCTCGAGTTAACACAAAACATAATTCAACCGTAGCGGTTCGAGGACGTACGCATAATGTGAAATTATAAAACTGTAGGAAAACTCATCAATCTTGCTAACATATTAAATAACGGTGTTTATCGAATGATCACAACAATAAAGTTATAAAATAAATAAGTACACCCAACGGTCACACACATAGTCCTGACGCCCTACTAGGTTTAACCTGTATCGTGGACCTGTATCAGGAGCTACGAGGGACTTACGGTGACACAACAACCAAACCCGAAACAAATATATGTGGACCACGCAAACATTTGTGTCGGTGCGGGAATCGAACCCGCGGCCTCTCGTTTCACAGCCGGCTATCCGTGCGCTGCGCCACGGAGGCTGTCAAGTCATATTTAGAGAACTAATTTTCGATTTTACATTTACCTAACATGATTTTGTAACTTGCTTTTTGTTTTAAGAGGTATTAAATGAAATTTGTTTACATTTAGAGCATATAGCTAATGCTTCTAATATTAGAAGGCATTATTGAATTTGAACATGAGGCATACAATTTAATGACGTTAATTCGAGTGAAGAGGTATGATATAAGCACTGTTTACTGATCGATGCGTGAGGACTTTCTGAGTGATGTTCATATATGAAGGTGATCAAAGACTGTTATGTCTAGTGTATGAAGGGTATTTATAGATCAGTTACAAAGCATTCTGTTTGGATGCATTAGTCTCACTAATTCCCTGTAGCTTAATCGTAAGTTTTTTTACATGTCTCAGTAGCGACCACGTAAAATAATTTGTATAAAACATCATTTCTCCACGTAACCGCTAGAGGCGTTCGGGTGTATGTCACACTAATATTTTACGTAGTCACTATCGTGAAATGGCAAAATAAGTTAAAGGTTTTATCTGGGAAAATATATAATAAACTAAAAAGTTAAAAATAAATTCTAGTTAGTATTCGGCGAGTACTTACCTATATTCTTAAAAGCTGATTCTTAAGGCACTACCCGTTGCAAGTTACAGGTTAGGTACTGATTATAATTCTAACTATTTATCTGCACGCCAAATACTATCTAGAATTTATTTTTAACTTTTTAGTTCATTGTCCCAGATAGAAGCTTGATTTTAAAAATATTTTTTTACTTTTAATTTATTTTTAATCTTTTGGTAGGTAAGTATTTTAGAGTAGGCGTGATATTTTAAAATATTTTACGGATATGCAAAGTGCTCTTCAAGACGATCAATCAAGCCTAAACTCATTGTGTTTATCTTATTTCATTCAGAAGTTTCTATAGTTATCTTCCTTCTCCATCATCAGATCAGCTCCATGGTACCATACAATTGTATTGTCACCGAAAATACATAAGTACACCAAAGAATCCAATCGGGCATCGGGAAGAGGGTCTAATTTCGCTTGCAAGATTTGATTACAGAGAGCAGGTCAGGTGAAACTAATAAAAAGCTTGTAAAAAACTCATATTTATAAAATCAATACTCATTTGTAAACCTTCGTAACATTATATCGGATGTTCTGGGGTCTTTAGTACAAAGCCCTTCTTGAATACGGTGATAGTCCTCACTGTTTCCGAAAATTTATTTCAGTTAAGGCCGGCAACACATATGGATGGTATTGTAAATGTGGAGTTTTGGCGGGAATTCTTACGGTGTGGGTGGTCGCTTGTTTTAATGATTTCATATTATAGTCTAAAGTTGTGGTTGAGGTTTAAATGTGATGTGAATTTATGCGATAAACACCAACGAAGATGGACAGTATATGGAAGCTTTGAAATAAGTGATTTTGGACGCTTTTTGTCGGGTGGATGGGTCGACCATGTTCGATTCCTCCGCTGCGAGAAAATCGTCTAAAAAGCATCAAACTGGAAGTAATTGACGCCAAAACTCCAGCAGGACCATGAAATCGAACACATCCGACTTCATTGCACTTGCGAAAACTTAGATGTAGGAAATAAAGTAACAAAAATAATAAAAAGTATACGACTGAAGGACATTGTATCCATGGCTATGAACAACTTTAAAAAAAAAAAAAAAGTATTGTAAATGTTTATGGGCCGCGGTGATCACTTACCATCAGATGACCCACTTGCTCGTTTGCCCCCTCTTCTATAAAAAATAAAAAATAGCGCAATAACAGTCAAGTGTATAGAGAATAATCACAAGTTTAAAAACTTAACTGACTGACTTCCAATTTACCGATCGTGACCAAATGTATATGGGAATGTTTCCAGGCGGTAGAGCCACGCTGTAGACAGTAACTTCTATAGCACGAATGGGCCGGCTCGACGGATTAGATACCACTGTCTCACAGAAAACCGACGTAAAGTGGCAGCTTGCTGTCGCGTTTCGTTCGGTGAGGGAGATTTCCGGTGGCCTATTTAATAATAATAACAATAAAGAGTACTGAACATATAATAATAATAACACCCAACAGTCACATACATAGCCCTGACCCCACACTAAGATCGAGTCTTGTGTCGTGGGAATCAGGAACTACGAGAGACTTTCGGTCTCACAACACCCAGACCCGAAAGAAATATCTGTAGGCCATACAAACATTTGTCTCGGTGCAGGGATCGAATCCGCGGCCTCTCGCTTCACAGCCGCCTACTCGCCCGCTGCGCCATTTCATTTCCCCACTATCTTTCCCAATCCCCTTCCCTCCCCTTCCATTCCCTCCTTTTAGGTTCGCAACGCACCCATGATTCTTTTTGTGTCTTGGATGTCTATGGGCGGTGACCCATCAGGTGACCCATCTGCTCGTTTGCAATCTCTGCTATAAAAAAAAACTACTCTACCCTTGAAATAAACTTTATCGAACACAAAAAGAATTTTTAAAATCGGTCCACATCGGAGATATCAAGTAACATACATAAAAAATACACACGAATTGAGGATCTCTTCCTTTTGTGGAAGGCGGTCGAAAAGAAAACTATTATCGTTTTGGTAAAAACTCTTACTATGGACTCTACGAAGGTCCGTAGTGCCCTTAGTAAGATTGGGTTGCGTGATCGAGTCATATTTTGCGTATATACAAAAACTTATTTTTCTGAAAAATATGTTTTAACTCCTGTCGTTGATATTAACATCGCAGTAGAACTGTGAATTCTCGTTAGCGATTATGCTGACCTCTTCGGGGTCTAATGCAAGAACGTCTTAACTTACGTAACAATTTTACAAGCAGCTAAGCTATAGCTCCCGAGAGCAAGCTTAATTTCATAAGATAGCTTCTTCAGCATCTATTCATTACCAAACCAATGTTACGTCTGAGTACAATAATTCTAGGTCGGTCAGTGCGGTGGTCCTTGCTCTGGGATAGCCACGCCCGCAAATTAATCCTATAACGTAGGAACTTATTCAAATGAGAGCTAGTCCCGGAATTGTGTCACATGAATCCATGGGTATCCACATGGAAAGCAAAGAATATGTCTCTTTTAAATATGCATCAGTGCTTTCATCTCATATAAAAAATTAATATGCTCCACTTTAAAGTAGAAACGGTTTATGTATTTTAATAATGTTGAATATTCTAGGGAGATAAATCTTAACAATTTCGAATATGTGAAATGTTTTTAACATTTACTTTTAGTAAACTTTAATAATTGTTGTCATTCTCAGTGTTATTTTGTTCATATTTTTACCTGAACTATACAAGCTCTGCTGTATAAATATTTATCATGAAATGCGAATGAATACTAAAAAAAAAATTTTTTCTTTTCTCTAAAATGTACTCATTTATAAATACTATTTCGGTAGCGTGGTGGTACTGCGTGCGCGGTACGACAATCGTCCTAAGGTATCGGGTTCGATCCCCTGGTCGGACAAAGGGTTTTTCTACTCATTCTCAGCCCGGAGTCTGGAATGTGGATGTTCTAGCTGTTGTTGTTCTGATGTTCACCTCTGCCTACCCCTTCGGGGCTGCAGGGGTAAGTCTATGTATTTATGTATGTAATAAATAAAACACTCAAAAATTATGTGCAAGACAATCATTAACATTCGTAGCACTTTCTCTAAACAAATGACATTACTAATGTCGTATGATTGACTCAAATGTCTTTCCATCACTTCGCTGAGAATACATTCCACATTTTCAGCGGTTAAACATTCTTAGTGGCGATAAAACGTTATTACCATGTTATTGCCTACAAGACCATAATACCAATTCGAGGGCGTGGATCTTTTAGCAGTAATGCTTTCGCCTTTATTTACGCTGTGTGCACTGGAAGGCGAAAGGATTATGGAAATGGATGATTTTATATTGATTGCGGAGAGATATAGGTTTTGATGTAATGCAAATAAATGGAAATATAAATAAACAGTTCGTATGCATTGCCATTTATTTCTGTCTTCAACGCGCGAAAGTACCACTCACGTGTTGCTTATGTGATTTATCGTATGGTGTTTTGGCCAAGTTCTATGTTTTTGTTCTTATAATATATTACTAAGTACATCCGTTGATATATTCTTGTGGTTTTTTTAAATTAGTATAAGAAGAGGTTACGAGTTAACGTGTAACGTATCCTAATTAATTTATTATAAATTCTTCGTATATTATAATTATAATAATTCGTATATTAGAAATAGTAAGATTTTGTTGAAACATGTATTTATAATTTTGGATCTTGATAATTTGTCTGGAATTAAACACCAACTGATTAAGAATACACCCTTGCTAAGTTATAAACTATAATCTTTTAATCTGCTGCTGGTTCTAAATGAGGATCTGTGGAGTTCCCAAGCCCCAGCATGTTTCGGATCCCGGTGGTTACGTCAGAGGCGGTCGATAGCGCGGCGCACCCTGCGGCCGGTGCCTGACCGTGCGATCGCGATAGACTCCACCAACTTTTCAAATACTTTTTATTAGGCCCGATTTTTCAATAGGTAGGATCACTTTTATCAGAGAGATGAGTTTGTTATTCTGACAGATGGTTCATACGGAAAACGACAAAATGTCCAAATAATTTGCTAGACAAACGTTATACAGAATAATACGTTATCTAGATATTGAATAAAAAATTTGCCCTGATATAACAATTATGCGCATAAAAGTTGTCTCGCTATTGAAAAATTAGCCATAAGTATCTTATTTATTTCCGCAACTTTTATCTGAGGGCTAATTTTGTCGCTTTTTCAATTTTTCTATACAACATAACCTGCCAAAATGTCAATTTTATTTCCCAAATAAACGTCTGAATTGAAAAAACGGCCCTATATGGACTATAATCTAAGTAATACTAACTGCTGACTAGGACTAAGGTCTATATATTTTATTTATAGAAGAAACCCGAATACTAAGACAGTAATAAAACAGCGGCCTGAGCAGGAAAATTTCTGACAACCGTAAATGTATTCGAACTCGATGCGCGGCTATGAAATTTGTATGAAATATTAACCAAATGTCATCAGTGCGCAGCGAACTCGAATACATTTACATTTACATTAGTTTTTCGTGCTCGGGCTACTGGACTGATATTTTAATGTAAACACATTCATTAAACATTGCATTATTTTTTTTCAGGTAAGTCGGAAAAGGCGCTGTTGATATTATTTCACGTGAGTATTTAGTAAGTAAAATATCGTGGCATTTTTATTCAATCTATGTTTACATTTGCAATCGTATTGTTTTGACACTTGGACATGTTTATTAAACTCGTACAACTGGCTCTAGGCAGAGTTTATCAATAATTTTCAAACATCAAGTGGTTGCGATTAGCTACCAGTAGAATTGTTTGTTCAAAAGGAATTCCGTAGCGCCCCACATGCATGATAATTATTACATACATACATAAGCTCACGTCTGTATCCCCGAAGGGGTAGGCAGAGGCGCACTAGCGAACTAGAACACCCACATTTCGCCGAGCTTAGTTCAGTCCCAGATGTGATAGCGGGCGAGCCTATCGCCATATCGGGCACAAATTCCAGACTCCGGGCTGATATGGAAAAATCCAATATCACTTTGCCCGACCCGGGGATCGAACCCGAGACCTCAGAACCGTAGTCGTACCGAAAAACCACCACGCCACCGAGGCAGTCATGATAATTATTTAAGGAGGATTTTGTGTTATGTTACTTAAACGCGGATTCATCTGGCGTCTCACGACTACGGACGTAAAAAAAGATGGACGGAGCGCTAGGAACATTGAAAGTGAAGCAAGGTTTTCGCCCCGTTCGATATATCGACACATAATTGCGGCGACTGAGCTTGTTATGAGTGTTTATGTGTGCGTAGGGCACTTTGTACAGGTGAATTTGTGTGCGTGGCTTCTCTGTGGCATCGGTTAAATATAGGCGAGATCCTTCTTTTTTTAACATAGCATAACATAAGCTCACGCCTGTATCCCCGAAGGAGTAGGCAGAGGTGCACTAGCGAACTAGAACACCCATATTTCGCCGAGCTTAGTTCCGTCCCATATGTGATAGGGGGCGAGCCTATCGCCATATCGGGCACAAATTCCAAACTTCGGGCTGATATGGAAAAATATCAGTATCACTTTGCCCGACCCGGGGATCGAATCCGAGACCTCAGGACGGTAGTCCTACCGAAATACCACCACGCCACCGAGGCAGTCTTCTTATTTTTTTAATCTGCAAAAATGTCTACAAGCGGTTCCAATGTCATTAGAACCTTATTTTTTTTTTTAATTTTCCCTTTCGGGAAGGCAAAAGGATCTAGCCCATACAGCCTCGTCTTAAGTGGTTTTTATTTCTTTATTTGCTTATATCTAATTTTTCACAAGTGCAATGAAATCGGATGTGTTCGATTTCAAGGCCCTGCTGGAGTTTTGGCGTTAAGTCCTTCCAGTTTGATGCTTTTCAGACGTTTTTCTCGCAGCAGAGGAGTCGAACATGGTCGACCCATCCACCCGACAAAAATCGTCCAAAATCACTTATTTCAAAGCTTCCACATACTGTCCATCTTCGTTGATGTTTATTGCTTAGATTCACATCACATTTAAACCACAAGCACAACTTAAGACTAGAATATGAAATCATTAAAACAAGCGACCACCCGCACCGTCAGAATTCCCGCCAAAACTCTCTCCATTAGAACCTTATTAAATGTATGAAAATCTGACATTTCATTGTTGAATCAGCGACGATCCCGAAGCTGGGGGCTGACTCTTGACAGTCGATTCGAATTTGACTTCGATTTGATTTCGTTTAGCGACTAAAAATTCCAACGAAATAGAGTTAAAAAGTGCACTTGTCACATTAAAAATTACCAAATAACAAGTTCTCGATCCAATGCAACATTTGCTCACTTTGGAATTTTGATAGTATTTAAAGTCACTAAATGAAACCGAATCGCTGTCAAATTCGAATCGAATGTTAAGAGTAGGGGGGCTGTTTAGTGGTATAGCGAGTATAATTTTTATCGAAGGAAATAGCACGTAATACCAAACGACAAGGCCAAGTGGGATTTACATTAGGATTTTGCCTAAGCACTAATATTTCTAAAACGAAGCTTTATTTTATTATTCGGATTCATTTGTATTTCTACTTCAATTCCGTGATAAATTGGCGACGTAAATCTGGGTTAATTAATCTTCGTTGAGATTTTTTCATCCCGCACTGGATTTTCGAGTTAAAATATATTTTATCCGGTCTATCTGTCTCCTTTGCCACCAGACAGGAACGACATGTTTATGTATGGTTATTAATCAAAGTGTGCCTCCTCTGGCACGCCCAAGTGAAAACATAAATTGTCCTTGTGACTTAGATGGAGACAAAATACAAAAACGTGTTTAGCGCAACTTATAACATTTTTCACACATATTCCGTTCCGGCTTTTGTGGAAAATGACGAACTTTTCACCATTAATCATGTATTCTGTTCATTCGTCGCTTTTATGTAAAAAAAATTTAAGGGACGTTTTTTGTTTTCTAGCTATTCAAGCTTAACTGAACACATTATTTTTTTACACAGGGATAATATTTTGACGATTATTTTTCTATTCGATAGAGACATCAATGTTAACGGTCACAATAACTTTTTGTATAATTTTATTTTATTTTATTCCACTCTAAAGTATGCACTGTAAACAAAGATATGGGTTTTATACTAATTATGAATTTCACCTTAAACCACGCCACATTGTTCACATGGAATATCTGAAGTTTGCGAGCGGAGAATTCGGAGCTTTAGCTAATAGGAGCCCAGTATACAAATACTTGAATATATTTTATACAAAGCACTTATGCAGCTCACGTCTTGATTAAACCTATACTTGTTAAGTACATCTGGCGCAGTGGGTAATGTGCCACACATGGCTGGTTTTCCACGATATTTGGAGATATTATTATCAGAGTAGGTATATACTACAATTTTGTTAAAATTATTTGTATTAAATAAGTTTTCAAGCATAAAAAGGTTAGGTTATCATACTACTATTATAAAGGCGAGAGTTTGGGAGCGTGTGTGCTTGTATATTTGTTACTTCTTCACGCTAAAATTGCTTAACCAATTTTGATGAAATTTACTTTTTATCCCGGAAAATAAATTTACACGCGGACCAAGCCGCGGGCAACATCTAGTCAGTTATAATGGAGAATATTTACTGTCGCTTGAAATTTTTTGCCGCACAGATGTACGCTTTATTTTTTTAATCTGATGTGCCGTTTTTGCTCTAGTTACACATCTGCCCACCCGTTTGAAAAATACATGCATGAATGGCAACATTACAAACGCGGGATTTGCAGATAGGTAACTAACTGTACTGGGTCCTCAACTCAAACAATTAACAAAATGATAATTGCTACAATCAACGTTAATTCTTACCTATTGTCCTACTAATTATAAACGTGAAAGTTTGTATGTTTGTTACACTTTAACACAAAAACTACTCGATGGATTTTGATGAAATTTTACACAGATAGCCTCTGTGGCGCAGTGGGCGAGTAGCCGGTTGTGAAGCGTGACGACGCGGGTTCGATTCCCGCATTGAGACAAATGTTTGTGTGGCCCGCAGTTATTTGTTTCAAGTCTGGGTGTTGTGGGACCGAAAGTCTCTCATAGCCTCTGACACCACGATACAGGTTATACCTAATGTGGGGTCAGGACTAGGTGTGTGACTGTTGAGTGTATTAAAAAAATAAGTTATATAGACAGATTATACATCAGAATAATACATAAGATACTTTTTATCCTGGAAAATAAATTTCTAAACAAACAGTGTCACGGCAACAGCTAGTCACATATTAATTGCTACAGAAAGTCATATATTAGACAGCATACATTATATTATTATATTGTATTGTTATTTGTAATTATCATATTGAAATTTTATAACAAACACACTACTATTACAACACAAGTACAATACATGACACATCTTAAGTTCAAGTTTCGTTAGCCCCCGCAATATGCCTAAAAAGCCAAATGCAATCAAAGGCCAACACGTCTGAGCTCTTCCAACTTCAGTATGATGCATTTGTTCAAGGGCACTGACATTTCCATCGGCATACGAAGATGTTTTATGTCGATATGTAACGCCATGTAGTGACAACTGTGCTGCCGTTCCGTTCTCAAGCTAAAATGCCGTAAGTGAATAAACCTAATTTTGAGATGTGTCCAAAAAACGTAGAGAATATTGTTCTTAGATGTTTGGCTTTTATATTTAATAGATTTAATAACATGTTTACTTTAAGATTAAAAATAAACATAAGTCTGTGAAATCTCTACGGACCATATATTTTTTTAAACACCTCAAAATTAGGTTTAATCACCTAACGGCATTTTAGCTTGAGGACAGCAGTGTGGTCCGGTGGCATATACAGTGTTACGTGCGGGGGATGATCCAGGTCGATGCGCTCCCATACCAGCCAGGCGGAGAGACGGCGGGCCCGCTCCGCTCGGTTGGACAGCGTGGCTGCCCGCGCCGCTAGTCGCTCCGCTCTCCGACACCGGCCCCGCTGTCAGCCGCGCGCTGCCGCCGAGTGCCGACGATCATCCGAGCGGAGCGCACGCCGCCGGCTGCACGGCACGCACAGTCC
The DNA here is from genome assembly GCA_036417725.1 of Clanis bilineata. NCBI lineage: Eukaryota > Metazoa > Arthropoda > Insecta > Lepidoptera > Sphingidae > Clanis > Clanis bilineata. Next base: position 10,764,293 of record CM071158.1, read on the forward strand.
TCTCCTAACCGCGAGTGAGCGCGCTGCCTGCCGCGGCGCGCCCTCCGCACACCGTAGCAGGCACATGCCTACGAAATGTCACCTACCTACATTTCCTGATAACGTCCGATTAGCAATTAGCACAGCCAAATAGCACACCTAGTGCGCGGCATTGTTTAAATAGTTGTTAACGGTTGTTATATCGAATTGTTTTCGCGAAATCTTAGGTGAATTGTTTCCGAGTAAGATTTGCTGTGCTTCTTCTGCATATGGAATGTGTTGCTAAATGTACGACCTTCGTAACATACAGTCCCATTCTACTTTTTAGTGCATTTTTTTGTTGTTGAATCGTTACCGTTTATAATGTAGCCGCGTGTTTATGTGCATGTTGTGTGTGAAGTCGAGTGTTACTTTCGCAAGTAAAACAGGAAACAATAACTAAACGCATCGCCGCTTGCAACGTTACGTTATAAATTCATGTCTATAATATGCTTACATGAATTCGAAATGTGACGTAACGGATCCGGTTTTTGTTTACGGATCTGATGCTGAATTTGACCTTGACGGTAAGACACAAGACTTTTGACGGCAGTTTAATGCATGCTAATTTAAAACTACAATACCTAATCATTACATTTTTTATTCAACCAAATAATATTAGTTAAGCCATAAAAAATTGCCACAAACATCCATCAATATAAAATGATTTTTCTCTGACCATTGTCCTTAACTTTGTATTCAAAACTTAACAAGTGCGAGACAACTATCTGTACTTACATATCACACACCAAACATTCGCGATGCGGAAATTGGTCTTAAATAACCTGGCGAACATAATCACCTACGTACGAAACCACGCGGACGGTTATTTACGTCAAATGCCTATACTCGTCCACCTCAGTCATTGACACATCTTGAGTGCTTGACTGTCTTGAGGTAACCGAGACAGAAGACCGCGACGCGCGACACACCTCAGTTTGTAAGGGAATTGTCGCGTGTCCCAGACTGATGTCTTGGTCGTATGTCCTACGCACCTACTTCCAATTTGTTTATGTACTATAGTTTGTTCGAAATATTGATATATAGAGCTAAACTGATACTAAACTAAACAATAATTGTATACAAATATGTGTCGCTCTTGCCACGCGTCGGACATATCGCGGCCTCCTGTCTCGACGGGTGCCTATAAACAAACACCTCGCAAATTATTTCCTACTTTCTTCAACATAATCACACATACACAAATGCGTTAATCTGTATATGTATGACAGGCGTGAGCCTGGCGTAAGCTTCTATCTCCGAAAAGGAAGCGAAGGCGTACTACAGAACTAGATCACCACATTTTGCCGAGCTTTTTTCCGTCCCAGATGTAAAATGGGACAAGCCCATCACCATATCGGACTCAAATTTAGCTCTAGGCTGATACTGAACAGGCAAAAAACTATTATTACTTTAACCGATCTGGAGATCGAACCCGATACCTCAAGTGGTAATCCATACCGGGTACGCAAGACATCTACGTTACCAAAGCAATACTTTCCTCAATTAACATTAAAATTAATATACATCAATGTTGTAATATAATAATATTAGCCCTGTTATATTAGTGTCCTCGGTGGCCTAGTTGTATTTCGGTATGACTACCGTCCTGAGGTCTCAGGTTTGATCCCCGGGTCAGGCAAAGTGATATTGGACTTTTCCATATCAGCCCGGAGTCTGGAATTTGTGCCCGATATGGCGATGGGCTCGCCCTCTATCACATCTGGGACGGAACTAAGCTTGGTGAAATGTGGGTGTTCTAGTTCGTTAGTGCAACTCTGCCTACCCCTTCGGGGATACAGGCGTAAGCTTATGTTATGATGTTATGTTATGTTATTACTGTCTACCACGCTGGCCTAATGCGGGTTGGTAGACTTCACATACCTTTGATGTTGGATGATATATGTTGTAATATGCTGTGTGTTTATATCAAATAACAATGGCAATAGGTAAATAGAGATATCTTCCCACGTCATAACGTATCGTTTATATAAAACTAACATCTTGCAATGAGTGGAAGGCGCGAGATTGATATACTGATCACACTATCTGAGCAACAAATGGAGCGAGCTTATAAGCTGACTGGAAACATGGCTAGACAAAAGATAATAGAACCTCATTTATCCCGTATAAAAGACTAAAAGGGAACCTATAATTTAATATCTTTAGGAAATTGGATAATTTATTCTTGTTTCTTATTTTAATTGGAATAAGTTATTGGATATGTTATTATGATTCGTTTCCAACGAAATCTGGATTCCAAATAATGTTTGCATTTTTATTTCGCGTTAAGTGAAAGTTCATTTTATTCATCAATCACAAGATAATATTTGTAAACTTCTTCTTTACATAATTTGGATTTTTTTAACATTGTTATTTAATTCTATTCACATTTTTCTTCATTTCCCATTGCATAGTTTTTATAATGTTATAAAAGTTTAGCGGTCGCGCGGCTCACGCCACATTATTATTAGGATTTTGTTTCAACTTGAGGTGTGAACTGTGAATGTGCCTCAACTACGAGTAGACGAATATGATAAAAAATCGGAATATCTGTTTCAAATTAGTTTAAAATTCGTTATTCATCATGTAATATACTTTATTCTACGTCATGTTCTTTAAGTTAAAATGTTGCGGTAAACTTGCTTACCGAAATATCGATAATACCTGCAAAAGTCGCAGCACCCGTAAAATCCAAACAATCCAACACTCGTACCAATTTCTACAAGTTGTGAAAAATGTCTTCATCAGAGATTATTTAAACTTTGTGTTCGTATATCAACGGAAGTAACTTTTTATAATTGTGGGCTGCGGCGTGCTCAAAATGTTGCATAAAACTTTCACGACACAATGTCTTCTCATTATTTCTAGAGCTACAATTATGAAATTGTGTCGATTGTTTAAATTATTTGTAGTCATATTTTGTGTATTACCAGCGTGCCTGCCTGACGTCAACCCCCATCTGGGGGATCCAGTCCCGGGAAAATAGAGTTAGAAAAACACCACACCTGAATCGAATCCAGGACCTCCCGGTTCACAGCCCATATACATTGCCATTAGACCAAGGAAGCGACACTGGTGTTCTTATCCATGTGACATCAAAAAATCTCTATGAAAAATCCAACGATTGAAGCCAATCGATTAGCAATCACTTTTGACGGGAAAACGTGGTGGAACGTCTTATACCCTTTTACAAATATTTTCATGGTTGATCAATACCAGTTTGAGAACGTTTCGTCGAGGACGTCCTTGGTAAGAGGGCTTCTGAGCCCAAAAAGACACCGCAAAGTGATACTAGTTCGACAATCACCCGTATCATTCACAAAAGATTGTCGTTTATGTCCACTAAAATAAATTCTGCATCAAATAGCTTTTAAGTGTCTAATAAGAATGAGAAGATGCTCATAGGATTGTCCCTACCGACATCCTACTAATATTATAAACGTGAAAGTTTATGAGTGTGTGTGTGTATTTGCTACTCTTTCACGCAAAAACTACTGAAAGAATTTTGATTAAACTTCGCAGTTATATATATTAATACATCATATTCCTAATGAATCAGCTCATAAAAAATATAAAACTGTGCATAGCTTAACAAGTTTGTATTCGTTCAAACTATTTGAACTACGGAAGAAAGGGTCAAACTAATTTTAGAATTAAGGACTGTTCAAAATATATAAAGAAGAATATAATATGTACCAATATGTCATAACAAAGTATCAACATTACACATTATTAATAGTTTACTCTAGTAATTCGATTCCAAGTTTCAAGAACATTATAATTATTATTACGCACATTAATATTTGATTAAACACGACGTTGATTCCTTTGATCCCGATATATCGATTCACTCTAAACCAATTAAATCAGCCACTAAAATAATTTCCATGACCGTGGAATTTATTATTAATGATTCACTTCTCGTCTAAACTGAGAGCGAAAGAGTTTGTGCCTCTATTGTTGCGAGTTGATTATATCAATATTAAGATATTGTAATATCAGTAATACGAAGAGGGTTAATAAATAATAATATTGTGTTTATTAAGTAATAGTGATAGGATAGTCTGCTTTATGCGACTAGTTTTTTTTATCAGTACGATAGCTATAAAGTTTCACTAGGCTAAAGATGCGAAGATACCTCTTATATATTATTATAAATCTGTTAGTAATTCCAACAATAAAACAAATTAAACGAATTTGAGTGGTAGAGTCACGCTGTAGACAGTAACGTCTACAGCACGAATGGGCCGGCTCGACCGGTTTGATACACTCTGTCTCACAGAAAACCGACGTAAAGTGGCAGCTTGCTGTCGCGTTTCGTTCGGTGAGTGAGATTTCCGGTCGCCCATTTCCCCCCTTCCTTTCCCAATCCCTTTTTCCCTCCCCTTCCATTTCTTCCTTTTAGGTTGGCAACGCACCCATGATTCCTTTTGTGTCTTGGATGTCTATGGGCGGTGGAGATCACTTTTCATCAGGTGACCCATCTGCTCGTGTGCCAGTCTCTTCCAATAAAAAAAAAATATTATGGAATTTGTGTGTGGAACCAAGATTATATGATGCCATGTAATAATCTGTTTGAAGGACTGATCAAGCCGTTATTAATTTTGGGTAAAATGTGAATGAATTGCCTTCTTTATAAATGCCGGCAGTATCCTTCACAATTGACTTAAGACGCTGGTTTAATTACTTTTTCCCAAACCTTTACTCAATTTATGTTCTCTCATAAAAAATACTTATTTTACATTTACTTTTCCCTTTCATCAGTTAAATCGCCTCAGTTAAATAGATATGTAGGTATACGTATAATTATATAAAGGAAGAATAGAATAGATACGTACTATGCAGTTGGTATACTGCAATAGTAATATTATTCTTTTATTAATCATGCATAATAGTAGGTATAACATTTTTTAAAAATAAATAATACACATGAATTATGACATATACCGCCGAATGTTCATACACTTAAGGTGGCCTTATGTCTTTTAAGGCCGCCTTATCTGTCAAAATTGTATGGCGAAAATCAATATAAGAAGCCGTTAAAGTTGAGCAGCGTTTGACCATTCGGGCGTTAATCCCTCACCCCACAGGTCCACACTAAGATGCCATTTATGAGTATAGGGTAGGAAGTACAAAAGTCTTTCGGTGTTACAATACCCAAATCGAAAATAAATATTTGTGAGCCAAAATAACATTTTTCTCAGTGCGGGGATCGAACCCGCAGCTTCTCGCTTCCCTGCTAGCTACTCACCCTCTGTGCAGTGTGCAACGGAGACTGTCAAAGACTAGTCTGGAATAGGAAAAAAATCATTACTTCTCGAGAATTTACCTCTATAATATATGGCCTAGATGGCTTAGTGGTACTGCGTGCGCGGTACGATTATCGTCCTGAGGTCTCGGATTCGATCCCCGACGCGGGCACTGATAATTGATTTTTTAGTATCAGCACAGAGTCGGGAATTTGTGCCCGTTCAGGTGATAGGCTCGCCCCCTATCACATCTGGGACGGAACTGAACTCGGCGAAATGTGGGTGTTCTAGTTGCACTAGCGAACTTTTTTGTTGCACTAGCCTTTGCCTATCCTTCGGGGTTACAGGCGTGAGTTTATGGTATGTTAATTTATATATTTAATTTTGTTTAACATTGCATTTAATTATAAAGTCACTTCCGTGGTCTAGTGGCTGTTGACGTAAGTTGAGTTATCCATTCGATAAATAATATACATTTTTTGGAATCGATAGCATGTATGATGATGATTATGATATTAGTATGACGATCACATTACGACTAAAACAGTAGAATCATAATATATGTATGATATTAATTACGAATTTTATAGATTTTTATTTCCCTTAAAAATATTCAAAAGACTACCTTTACATGTAAGCGAGCATACAACCAACGTCAGCACGTGTTTTATCTGATAAACGTATCCTTTTGCCATGATATTTTACAAATTCATACTTCTAAACTTAAAGACAAATTCCCTCATATTTGACATCAACGGCCTTCCCAATGTCTGTGTTAAATCTTAGACGAGATCAAGCCATATCCTTTAGGAACGCGTCGTAAAATGTTATGGTTTTTGTTGTTTTGCCTTTTGGTTTACATGAGATCAGCAGCAACCACCTTTTCCAAGTAATTTTAATGCCTTTTAGTTATTAGAAATTAGGTATTTGTACTTATTTTATTATGTAATTTAATTGATACAGAAATATTTCAAGATCTACCTTTGATTTTTAACTTAAGTTTTTTTGTAAATTTATTAACTTATAAGTCCAATAAAGTAACTTTTGACGGTCGATTCGATTTCGACTGCGAATCGATTTTATTTAATGACTTAAATTCCATCGAAATCGAGTAAAAAAGTGAATTAATTTAACTCAAAACAATGAAACGAAATATTTTAAACTATGACAGACGTGTAAGATTAAGCAAGGCTGTAAAATCGGACAGATAAATCGCTGTGAAAATAGTCCTCCTAAAAATTATTATTTATTGCTAGAACGCCTCCTTGGTTTAGTAGTAGTGTATATGGGCTATGAACCGGAAGATCCTGGGTTTAATTCCCAGGTCGGGCGTGGTGTTTGTCTAACACTATTTTTCCGAAACTGGATCCCGGTAGGTCAGGCAGATGTGAGGCAGCCGGCCGTAAAAACTAAGCAAAATCCTTTCTGCAACATGCTTAAAAAAGTGTGCTGCGCCGACCCTACATCAAGGTAGGATAAGGGCAGGTAGAAAGATAGCAATCTAGAACAGCTATGAGCTGATTCTTATTTACTTTTCACATACTATTGAGCCACCTCTAATCTCTACCACATGGACGTGGATATATTTGTGTGCTTTTACTTTACTAATTACCTCGAAGTCAACCTTAATACTATCTATCTTTTTAAAAAAACATACAAATAACTAATTACCGGTCATAGAAATTCAAACGCTGGCGTTTACACTTTACAATACACATACATATACAATATTAACATAGAAACAGAATAATTATCAGCCATACGAAGACGTAAAGTTCCATATATGTATATTATTATTTTCCTAAATCTATTATTCTAAAGTGGAAATTAAAAGTAATTTTGCCAACAAGATATTCTAAAGACCACACATTTGTGTTAATATACGTTATAATCAAAGATGAAAAGAAGCAATTTATTCCTAACCGCCCACTTTGTATTAATTAAATTTAGAGGTTGGTAATAGTATTACAATAAGGCACTGAGAGCCTTTTAAATTATTTCCATGTTACAATATTATATATTTTTGGTACTGACATTAGCGTAATTACTTTTTTATGGTTTAACTAATGGGAAATTTCTTCAAGTGCGAAAAAAGATCAACTATGACTTCTGTACAGGAGTTTATTAAATTAGATTTTTTCACTTCCAAGTTTTATTACATGAGAAATACATTAATTTTATTTAAATAAAGAAAATATATGCTATGGTTTTCTGGAGCTTTATATATTTAGAATATTTAAAGCCTAATCTTTACATATCTACTATATAAAAATAAGTCGGGTTTTCCTTCCTGACGCTATAACTCCAGAACGCACGAACCGATTTCCACGGTTTTGCATTCGTTGGAAAAGTCTCGGGCTCCGTGAGGTTTATAGCAAAGAAAATTTAGGAAAAATTTCAACAGAAAAGCGGGATAATCTTTTTTCACATACAGCGCCATCTCTGATACATAGCATGTACTACAAACCAATATTTTAAGTAGATGGCGCCGGTGCGTGATACATTGTTTGACAGCTACTCATTGTTCTCTGCTCAGTTAATTTCATGTGACAAACCGGTATTGTGTTCACTGTGAAATTGTGAAAAAAAGTAAAAAAAATTAGTTGAGTGACGGGGTGACAAATGGGGTGACAGACGGGTGACAGGCGGGGTGACAGACGGGATGACGGACGGGATGACAGACGGGTGACAGGTGGGGTGACAGACGGGTGACAGGCGGGATGACAGACGGGATGACAGACAGGGTAACAGACGGGTGACAGACGGGGTGACAGATGGGGTGACAGACGGGTGACAGACTGGTGATAGACGGGGTAACAGACGGGATGACAAACGGGGTGACAGACGGAGTGACAAACGGGTGAAAGACGAGGTCACAGACGGGGTGACAGACGGGTGACAGACGCGGTGACAAACGGGGTGACCGTCGGGATGACCGACGGGGTGACTGACAGGGTAACCGACACCGTGATGGACGGGGTGACTGACGGGGTAACCGACACCGTGATGGACGGGGTGACTGACGGGATGACGGACGGGGTGAGTGACGAAACCGAACCGAAGTAGATCATCCCATTACCTCCTTTAGAATTATTGGATTATAGATGCCTACGACTCACTCTTTCAACCCTGTCTCTCAAACGCAGACGAAGTTGCGCGGGTCAGCTAGTACAATAATAAATATTAAAATTAATTCTGCCTCGAACTGTCGCGGCGTAGCGGTACGCCTATCGTCCTGAGGTCCCGGTTTTCAATCCCTGGGTCGGGCAAAGTGATATTGTTATTTTTCAGTACCAGTTCAAAGTCTAGAATTTGTGTCTGATATAGCGATACGATGTGTAAATGTATTAAAATTAATTACCCAAACATAATGTATAATGAATAGCCTATCAACGATTATGAAATGGACAACAGCCATGTTAGATTCAGACAGAAATTGGACATCAAGATTAATTCTTCATACAATTTCGGTAAAGTTTCTTAGATAGAAATTTTTAAATTAAATCATTTGAGGGCCGATTTTTCAATAACCAGATAACGTTTATCTGAAGCATAATTTTGAAAGTTTGACAGATGTTTCATATATTTTCGTTACTATCAAACCGTCAGAATTATTCTCCGATCATCTAGCTATTGGAAAATAAGCCCTTAATCGAGTTTGTTATCTGTCCACATCTAGTATGGGGTTGGTGAACAAACTTTTTCAAGCATCTTGCAGAAATTGTTCGGATTAGAATTCACGGCCGTCGGCCTACCTGACGTCAACAAACCCACTTTGGGGGAATTGGCAAATGAATTCCGTATGCATACATACGTACATACGTATTATTATCCATTCTCCTCATTTTATTTACACAATGAAATGCACAAACTCGGTTTCTTTACTTTCACTTTTTAAGCGACATTTTTTTTTCCTATAACGGCCTTTTAGTGATCAATAGCAGTTTAAATAGAGGTGGGTGTTTAAACGAAAGCAGATAATAAAGAAGTGGTTTTTAAAATAAGCAAATAATCACGTTAAATATGAAAAGCAATTAATGTAGTATGCATAAATGACGAATGAGAAACATAGATAAATAGGAAAAGTTAGTTATGTATTTATTTATTTTTAATTACATCCAACAGTCACACACATAGTCCTGACCCCACACTAAGATCGAATCTTCTGTCGTGGGTATCAGGAACTACGACAGACTTTTGGTCTCACAACACCCAGACCCGAAACAAGTATCTGTGGGCCACACATACATTTGTCTCGGTGCGGGAATCGAACCCGCGACCTCACGCCCGCTGAGCCATGGAGGCTGTCAAATTTAAATGACTTCCAAAAAGAAAAGGTGGCCAGGGAAGCTACTGATGCCAAGCTAGTGGCTTTGAGCTTTGCATACATTTGCGTGGACCTAAAAAAACAGGTGGCCGCAACACTATACATTACTTAAACGAATATCTTAATGAAGTGAATAAGCAATAAAGCAAATAAGCAATAAAATAAGTTACTTATTTAAATAAGCACAACGCTTCAACTTGTTATCCATTTTAAGCAATTGAGCCCACCTCTAGTTTTAAACTATGGGATGTCGTATTTAGTACATGCACATGTACTCATAAGTAACAACATGATAAACAATGAATGTAAACTACCGCGAAGTAATATAATCTACATGCGGTTATGCAATACACATAAACGTGGTCACGGTTTCGATCCAGTTTCAAAACTAAAAGGTTGATATTAATTATTTAATGCGTGCAAAAATGGGTTTCTGCTGAGTGTGTTCTGTATAATATTATACAACACTAATGCTTAACAGCCATGTATAGTATTGAATTGATGTGCCTGAAGCTGAACTAAATTAAACTAATTACATAACATAAGCTCACGCCTGTATCCCCGATTCTGATATAGAAAAATCCAATATGACTTTGCCCGGGGATCGAACCCGCGACCTCGGGACGGTAGTACCGAACCACGCCACCAAGGCAGTCTTTAAACTAATGAATAGATCCATATTCCTCCTCAGTCCTCTCCCCAGTAATATGTAATACAATCTAAGGACATTTATTATTGTGTCTTCTTTTTACCTGCCCTTATCCCACTTTAATGTGGGGTCGGCGCAACACACTTTTCAAGCATGTTGCAGAAATGATTTAGCTAAGTTTTTACGACCGGCTGCCTGCCTGACGTCAACCCCCTCTGAGGGGTTCAGTCCCGGGCAAATTAAATTAGAACATTAGCTTTGCCCGACCTGGGAATCGAACCCACGACCTCCCGGTCCACAGCCCATACATGCTGCCACTAGACCAAGGAGGCGACATTTATTATTGTGTATAGAGTTATACCTCTGCCTCGGTGGCATGGTGGTATTTCGGTACGACTACGGTTCTGAGGTCTCGGGTTCGATCCCCGGGTCGGGCAAAGTGATATTGGATTTTTCCATATCAGCCCGGAGTCTGGAATTTGTGCCCGATATGGCGATAGGCTCGCCCCCTATCACATCTGGGACGGAACTAAGCTCGGCGAAATGTGGGTGTTCTAGTTCGCTAGTGCGCCTCTGCCTACCCCTTCGGGGATACAGGCGTGAGCTTATGTTATATTATGTTATGAGTTATACATATGTAATTTAGTAAAAGATACATGAGGATGCTACTTCGATCGGGCGGCACACCACCCAAACACGCTTGTCCGTCAAGCGTCAATATATACTCCATTTGACCGTGCGAAATGGAGACGTCCTAGATCCGTTTTGTCAGACTCTGATGACGCCATCACTCTGGCCATTCAACGTAAGATCGAGCATCTTAAATCGCTCCCACACTCCACACGACCGATGTTCCGTCCCCGCCGACGAGGACCACGCCGCGCTCCCAGTAGCAGCCCCCCCGACCCTGTTAACAATTCCGGCCCGCGTGCCGATGACAGAAATGGATAGTTAGGAAAACACGTCCACACTCCCCTAATCGTTGATGTCTTCAACATCACCCTCTCAGTGACCGCCCTGAGCCGAGGTTCGTAACCCGTTAGTGGATTGCCCTCAGCGTGGTCACCTAACTTTAGGGTTGAGCGCACCTGCGTTCCTCCCAACAGACCGGTGTGGCTGAATTTGCCGACTCGGTTAGGCAAGCAGCTGTAGGGCCATAAAAAAAAAAAAAAAAAAAGATACATGAGGAGTATTGCATACATATTGCATACACCGGAATATGAAGATTGAAGTGCTTGTTTTGTTACCCACTTTTTAATTCAGTTTATAAACGTAAAGGTAAAATATGATGGTACATAAACTACAATGCAATACAAACTACACTGACCGCCGAATGTTCATAAACTTAAGGTCGCCTTATGACGTTTAAGGCCGCCTTATCTGTCAAAATTGTATGGCGAAAATCAATGTAAGAAGCCGTTAATACTTTAATACTGAGTAACGTTTGACCATTCGGGCGTTAAGCAACTAGAGTGTGTACTGATTTTTTTCTTTTAGTTGCTAAAAACAGTGGTTTATCCTACTATGGATTATAATTAACCTCCGTAATTTTAAAGTTTTTAGTAATAAAATAAACGCAAGATTTCAAGAAAGTTTAACAGTTTCTGGATATGTCTGAACTAGCTATCTCTTTTGTGTCTGTAAGTCAATGACACTAGGTTTAATAGGTGCTTATACGAAAGCTGTTAAATAATGAAATACTCTTCCGTACTTTTACTTTTAAATAAATACTTAATTACTGTCAAGGTTTTGATAAAGGTTTAAAATTACACGACTTTGCTTTATTTTAATTAAAAGGTGTTCTTGTACTACAAACGTTAAATTACTTACAAGAATTTAAATAACAAGAGCTTTCTAATTGATGGTGAAAACTGGTTTGTTAATAAGTAGGTAGTTTCGTTGTGTCGAGAAGTCAAAACTCCAGAAGCCCCTTTATCAAATATAATGTCAGGTTTGAAATATAATGACTTAGATATGAGTGACGCTCATTCGTAAAGTGATACGATGATTATACAGGCTAAAACAGAAACACTTCTGAAACTGTGATAATCCGACCCCACGTATCCACGGTCATACCTCTCAAGTAAGGTTATCCTTCGCAATATCGAATATTATCGCATTATTACTATAAATATTTTTGTATTTATCCAACAAAATATCATAATACATGACAGCCTCCGTGGCGCAGCGGGCGAGCAGCCGGCTGTGAAGCGAGAGGTCGCGGGTTCGATTCCCGCATTGAGACAAATGTTTGTGTGGCCCACAGATATTTGTTTGAAGTCTGGGTGTTGTGAGACCAAAAGTCTCTCATAGTCTCTGATACCCACGATACAGGTTATATCTAGTGTGGGGTCAGGACTAGGTCTGTGACTGTATGGGTGTATTTATTATTACTTTTTTTTATTTACAGACGTTAACTTTTATTTTTGAATAAATTCACTTTGTTATGAGGTATACTAAAATACAATAATTTGGCAAATACAAGCTTCTTAAGTAGGTTTTTTTATATTGTTTAAAGGTATTGTCCCATATAACTGTTAAAACCACAAAATTAAGGAGGTATTCTTATCGAATTCTTGGGCCATTTACTACTATCTCTAACTATTACTAACTCTTTTTAGTCAATAATTTTCTGTAATTATATCCTTGGTGCGATCCAACCTAGACATTGGCAGAATCATCGCAAATGCGTGGAAGCCATTTATTATAAAAAGAAGAAGCAAGTTATTATTCCATACGTTTATACCTGTGTACTCATCTAACTCGTATACTTAATTAATTTTAATTAGTTTACAAATAAAACAACGTTAAAAAAATAAATAATTATACAAAAAGAATAATGTACAATAAGAAGAAGTTATTAAATAAATTTTAAAAAAAACTATTTGATGACTTCATCCTGAATAATGCGGTAGATTAGATCGTAAATTGTTAAATGTTCTGTTTACTCACACCTGGGTGCTAAAAACGTATAAACCACAATACTCTTTGTATGGTTTGAGAATTTTACGAAGACGCATGAATCATAATTCTCAGCCATGACTCGTTATTTTAAGTTTTATATCATAAAAAAATTATATCCAAATAAATTGTGGGTTTGATTTGTTTAATTTTATTCTGGTAATTTTAGAGCATTCAAATAAAAGCCTTTTTTTGAAAATATTTTTTACCTTTATTTATCTTTATTATATACCAAATTATCTCCCATTAGCATCCTGGCCCCGCAGTAAGACTGTATAAAAGGGCTTATATTTTTATATATAAACATTCTAAATAAAAAGTAGAATTATTAATACATTGGAATAAACCCTAAACAGTTAATATTTTTGACATTTCAATTCGTAACGAGCTCGTTGCACACAGGTTAATATTTCATACAAATGTCATAAACGCGCATCGAGCTCGATACGAACTCGATTGTCAAAACTATTCTCGGTAGGGCCATAAAATGGCGCTTCTGAATTCGGAATGCAAGGGTCTTTGTGAAATCTAGAAGTTGGAACAGTTGTAGACGTACAAGTATTTACCACATTATACACCTCGTGATTAGTTGAATGTCCGTACATTCAACTAATTTGTGTCTTATCTGAGTCTACAATCAGAAGTAATTACAGCTTTAATTGTCGTCATCCATATTATATTTTATTTTGATTCTAAACGACTGCCTCGATGTCGTTATGGTATTGCTTGCAAAGTACTATTGTCCTGAGGTCTCGGGTTCAATGCCGGATCGGACAAAGTGATATTAGATTTTTCTACTCAGCATCAGCCTAGTATTTGGAATTTCTACTCGATATGATGATAGGTTCGCCCCCTATTACATCTGAGACAGTTATGAGCTGGGTGAAATGTAAATGTTCTCTGGATACCCCTTCAGGGATACAGGCGCGATAATTCTATTGAATTTACGGATATTGTCCACCTATATTCTTTTGAAAAAGTAAGAATCGTACTAAAATCACCCTGCAAAAAATTGTAATACACAAAATGGAGGACCATTAAACTTTATCCTCACATAAAAATAATGGTCCGTACGCCGCGCGCGCCGTAGCAACCAACAAATCCTTTACACATGGCGAATTCAAAAGATTTTGATGTCAAAACGATTATACCCGAATACCTGCCAAATTAGCTACCTTAGAATGAACAGTTGAATGTGGAATTTGAATTGAAATTGTCCATATTGCGGCGTCCTCACTACCTTTGGACCCTATATAATTTTGTTGAAGAAACTTCAAACTCAATTTACATTTTTATTTGACATTCTCCCGGTCTAAAGACACGAAATGTTCTGCAAAAACTTTATAAAGGCCATATTCGCGCGATCCACTTTGTTTAGTTAAACGAATGAATTTAATATTTATGAGCCTTTGAAGATGAATTTATTACGTGGTATAAATGCTTATGGTGCGGACTGCAGACGTAGGTCAACCAAGATGTAGCGGAGCAGAAGGGCGCTTGCTCGTAAATCTTAAACAAATAAATAGTTTAAACTGAAATTATTCAGCACAAATCTATCCAAAATGACAATGATATAATCCCTTTTTGGGTGCTCTCATGTTAGTAGTGACGTAGCTGGACGTTTAATGGAATCACTTTGTAATACTGTTAGTCTTTTTGTCTGTCCGTTTGTCTGTACCAAGACAGTTCTCCACAAAACGCTGGAGGCGTTCAGTAGTTTAATAACATCAAGTACGTACTAAGGTTAATAACCTCAGGTAACCAGTCAAAGTTTAATTTAACCTTCTGAGTTAAATTATGATTTGTACTATTTATATATTTTCTTTCCATACGGTTATTTCAAGAAAATACATACATATATACGCTGACGCCTATAACACCAGAGGGGTAGACAGAAGTGAACTAGAGAAATCAGGGGAATTAAATAAATATATAAAAGTTTAATAAGTATTCGGAAAACGGTTTCGACAATTAAAAAAGTGAGATGTAAATGTATACCAAGTTTAGAGTGCTACTCATAGAGCAACTTTAAGTTATGGGACTCGAAAGTGGCTCTATATGGTTCATGTAAACCCCTGTGTCGCCCTTTTCGACCAACTTCAAAAAAGGTAATTAATTCGACTGTTTTTTTATGTACCTATATTATGCGATATCTCCGCCAAATATAGAGGTATACCTATTTTCATTTGTGTTCGATAGAGCTTATTCCAAAGGTGATCCCATATAAATTTGATCTCGATCGTATACATTTTGAATTCGATCGATTATGTTTTAAAACTTGTGATTATTCTATAACAGCCTCCGTGGCGTAGCGGGCGAGTAGCCGGCTGTGAAACGTGAGGTCGTGGGTTCGATTCCCGCACCGAGACAAATGTCTGTGTGGCCCACAGATATTTGTTTCGGGTCTGGGTGTTGTGAGACCGAGAGTCTCGCGTAGTTTCTGATACCCACGATACAGGTTGTACCTAGTGTGGGGTCAAGACTATGCGTGTGACTGTTGGATGTATTTATTATTATTTAATCTTTGCCAACTTGGCTGACATACTGCATGTAATAAGTGAGACTCTTTATGACTATCGTCGGATAAAAAATACAGCTTTAGCTATATTTTCCTCTAACAACATTGGCATAAGTACGTGACGGTTTGACTTCCTCATACTGTTTTATTCGCATATCTGTTTAGGTTTTAGGTTTCGTTAGGCATAAACATCTCCATATAAAATGCCTCGAAGTATTTCCTCGTTACTAAGATCTTTCGGCACGGTTTCGAACGTCAACTTGACAGGCACATCCTGCATCGTTCAATAACTACTTGAGCATC
Organism: Clanis bilineata; assembly: GCA_036417725.1. Classification (NCBI taxonomy): domain Eukaryota; kingdom Metazoa; phylum Arthropoda; class Insecta; order Lepidoptera; family Sphingidae; genus Clanis; species Clanis bilineata. Next base: position 10,780,321 of record CM071158.1, read on the forward strand.
GAATAGGACGGGGAGTGTCTTCAGCTGGGCTAAGTAATCCACAAGGGCAAGGCCAGGGAAGATATACGACCGCGATAATCTTCACTCAAGGCTCTGGAAAGCGAAATCGCTGAATACAAGACTTTACATATTTGTCAAGACAGCGTTTCCATCGTGTAAAGGGGATTAAATGGGAAGCGAGTCCAATTTTACTGTAAAATTTGTGGCATTCCAAATCTATTTACGATGAAAATAATTATGATGAAATTCAATATCATGGCATTTTATCACATCTTAGATGCGATGCAGACGAAGCGCTACGATGAGTTGCCATTTTAAGTCTGTTTCCTCTGAGACAGGGATATCAAATTGGTTGTGCCGGCTCATCCTTCTGTAGACATAACTGTGCGGAGCTCACTAAATTGCAAGCTGTGTTGTAAAAAACAAATCGATTTTAAAATTAAACAAAGTGTAATGGATCACAGTCTGTTAACAGAACCAATTCATTATCTTAATTAATGGATGTCTGGTACATAGCTTAAAGCCCGCATGAATTCACGTCTGTGGAAGAAAAGTGTCGAGTGCTGTTTGTTACCCACATCTCGTGTCCCCACGGACGTGACGCACATACCTGATTTAGCTTCACAAGTTTTTGCTCACAATGTTTATTCGGTACTTAGCAGATAATACGTTTATGTTCATTGTTATTGTATTCTGAATGTAATCTTGTTGCTCATTACGTGTTACATACAATAGTAACACTATAATCTACGTCAGTATTACGAGTAATAGATCGACGGTCGAAAGTATACTTGTAGTATCTCGAAAAATCCAATTTTACAGGAGAGCCAAAAAACTATTTAAAAAAATCATAACATTTAAACCAAAAGAGATATTAATTCCATATTTGGAATACGTATTCTTTGAATTAAAACAATTTTTTTTTCAATAGGTTAAATAGTTCTAAAGTTAGTTTATCAACGACTTTTGATGAGATACAGCAATTTATATTATAATCCTAAGCAGCAAAAACGTTGTATCTCTGAAGTGAGTTCCATGGGGATCAAATCACTCTGAATTAACGTGAAATAACGTCGTAACTATATTCAACTAGTTGACTACGTTGTACGTCGTATGTTGGATGTCTTTAAAAACTACTAGAAGCTATTTAGGCGTACCTGTTAAATTTTGAAAAGTGACAAATTTTTGAGTGTTTATAAAGTTATGAAGTAGGTTTTTTTTAAAAAAAAAGGTGATTTTTCAACGTTGTGTCAAAGTTTTTTTTTAATGATAGAAGAACAAGAGTTCATTAGACGCGATATTTTTTTCTCTATTCAATGATAAAAGTCATAAAAGTCTAAAAATTATGATAAAAGTCAAAAAATTATAAAAGTCGTGTTCAACTTTTTTCGAGATACGACAAGTATGCTTTCGGGCGTCGACATAATCCTACATATTATGTGCATATCTGAATATGTATCATGTCACAAGTACTTGGAATAAGAACATACCTCGGTTTTATCAAGACGACTGGTTTGTACATTTCAATGTATGCATATTATTGGCGCAGCATTTAATTAAGATCAGGTTTTCGGTGGCAGATCCGTACTTTCCAAGTGGAAAAAATCATTGTTTTTTTTTATAAATTATAATAATTTACTTAGATACATATTACAGAACGATATTCAGACATTAATCTAAATAGTTTTAAAACAGGATTTTAGTATGAACAACTATCTTTAATTTAAATTCAACTCTGAGTACGGATGCCCGAGCAGGAATAATTTTAACAATCGACATCGTATCAAAGCTCGCTGTGCACTGATAACATAACATAACATAACATAAGCTCACGCCTGTATCCCCGAAGGGGTAGGCAGAGGCGCACTAGCGAACTATGACACCCACATTTCGCCGAGCTTAGTTCCGTCCCAGATGTGATAGGGGGCGAGCCTATCGCCATATCGGGCACAAATTCCAGACTCCGCGCTGATATGGAAAAATCCAAAATCACTTTGCCCGACCCGGGGATCGAACCCGAGACCTCAGAACCGTAGTCGTACCGAAATACCAGCCACCAATACACGCCACCGAGGTAGTCTCAGTCACCGCACTGATAACGTTTGGTTAAAATTTCATACTAATGCTATAAGCGCGCATCGAGCTCGATTCGAACTCGATATGAGCCTTACACTAGTACCTATATTTGTGAATGTAAAGTTTCTATCATAGAACGTTCATGTTATTCTCCTATAATAAAAAGGACGAAAGCAGAGTACCGAGACTAATGGGGCTCCTTCAGACCTTTTCGGGTACGGAACCTTAAATACGACGATGCATGTCATTGTTATTTATTGCCATAGTAACTAGGGTACTCTATTGTTCAGAACTATGTAATGCAGAGGTTCCCAAACTTATTTTGTCTACTGCCCACTTTAAAATATTTTTTTTTCCATTTTTTTACCTACTTAAAACCCACTACAACTTCAAATTAAATAAACTATTATAAGCTATATCAGCGGAGATCACCTATTTTTCTGGGTATCTTACCGCCCCCCTTTAGGCATGCAGCGCCCACAGGGGGGCGTTATCGCCCACTTTGGGAAAGACTGAACTAATGGAATTGGATACCTCTGCAATTAGCGACTTATACTGGAGCATAAATGCGAGTCGATGCTTGGTTTCAAAATGTAAAGGTAGAGTTATACTATGGACAATTTACCTATACTACGGACGGGCGAGCACTACTGCACAACTGAGTAATTACCACAGTTTCTAAAACCGACTTGAAGTGGCAGCTTGCTGTTGCCATACGTACAGATGAATGAGTTTTACAAAAGCCCATTCCACCTTTTGCTCATACTCATTGCTTTCCTATAAGGTTCGCAATGGACGTAGGGTGGTTGTACCTATAGTTCCTATATCCCTTACATTAGTAGCATCGTATCAAGCTCGATGCTCTTCCATAACATTTGTATGAAATATTAACCTAACGTCATGGCCAAACGCCAATGCCAACGTCAAACGCCAACCAAACAGCCAATGCGCAGCGAACTCGATACGAATTCGATTGTCAAAAATATTCCTGCTTGGTCCGCTAATGACCCACTTGCTCGTTTATGGCCTCTGTATATACATATTAAAGCACTCAATACCTGAAACACGATATATAAAAATACTTATAACATGTCCGAAGTCCGAACTGAATGAATGAATGAATACGAATAATTTTATTAAGAGCCATGGCCATAGTAATTTTGGTCCAATGACAAATCAACGAGTTCAACAAAATGCCAGGAATAATTACCTTTTTAAAAGAGTTTTTACGACAGGATTGTATAGTTCAATGATATTCCATCCAAGTACTTACTTTTATATGTACAGACCTAGTTATGCAAAAAGGATCCAAACCACAAAAATCACAATTATTTGATTCAATAATAAAACATAAGATTGGTGTGGATAACTGTTTTTTATGTTGGATGTTTTTTGCATAAGTGCAATTTTTGTTACTAAACGTGTTAAGCCGCGTCTCCTGCACCTGTTTTTGTCGAAACAAAACATAAAAACACATACGCAAAATAATGAATTTCGCTGTCTCCTGCTCATAGAACAATAGACTATGGATAAAAATGTGTAGCGAAACCATGTTTTGTGTAATTATAACTTAATTTATATTGCACGTGGTGTCGCCTACTTGGCCTAGTGGTAGCGCATATTATGACAGTGGCTCGGATAGACCTGGGACTTTTTATCGGTTCTGGTATTTACCTGGTACGGTTTGCTCGAAACTGGTATTTCCCAGAGGTGCCGTCAGACAGGCGGCATGGCGCGACACGGCGAGATTGCCGTAAAACTAAAGCCAAATCCTTCCTGGAATATGCTTAAAAAGTCGTGTGTTGCGCCAACATTGGACGAATATAAATATATCAGTAGTGAAATAGAGGCACTCCGTATATTCCAATATGAATGTACATTGATTTTCAAGTATCCATAAATTAAAAGATAATGATAGGGGTATCGAACTGCGAAACGGCTTCCCATCATGCCAATACTGTATCTGTTGATTTGCAATGGATATTAAAAGCTAATAACAGCGGAAAATGCTATTTAGACCCGTTGTTATCTTTACAACATTCATTACTTCCCAAAAGATACTCCAATTTGTGATCTTATCGATACATTTACTTATTATCGCAATTTTATCATTATCGTTTTAAATAAATGTTAGTCAGTCATTTGTTTCCCTTGCGTATTGAACAAATGGATTTACTTCCCAAGATACGCTGTCAGTTTATTAGTTCCACTTCGGGAATCGATATCTTTATGTTGATTTTTATGTATTTCAACGTTTTTATGTGGTGTGTCGGTGATAAAATGATTTTAGGGCTAAAAATCGGTAAGAAAATATTTACAGTACATTGAACTGTTTATTGCCATGTACTCGTAAAAAGACCCGTTAACCCGTTAAAATAAAGGATATTAAAACATTAGCCGTCGTTAAATTATTTCGAGAGCAGAATATTAAAGGGACTTTGGGATTCAGAAAAATATACAACATCTTTATTACCATGTGGTAATCAAAATATAATATTTTTTTTGTGGTTGATATTCTAAAGTCGTATGTTTCACAACAATGTCTGTATAGTCCCACGTCCCAATATGCCTTCGGGTAATATTTTGAACATTTTCATCGGGTATTCCGTGATACAATTTTCGGGCATAGAGTTGAAACGATTAATAATTCAAAGAGCGAATGTTGTTTACGTAATGTATACTAAAAAGGCAGTTTATCCTAATGACCCAATGGATGCAGGTTGTGTCTTGCTCATTCTTGAATTATTTATCTAATGTTTACCGAGTTTTCCAATATTATTTATCCTCGAGGACCTTTTCATTTCCCGCGTTTCCCAATGTCCGAATACATTACATTGCGAAGGTGATTACGTTCGTCATGAATACATCAAAAATCGTATGTATAATTCATAAATTCAGGTGGTAACCTCAATGCCTTACAAATCGCATCCGCTCTATAAACATCAGACAATGCTTTATCCCAAAGAACATCGCAAACTGCGTTTATTTGTATGTATATTGACTGCATCAGTGGGGTAGGAGAGGGGCTATCAAGCAAGTTTCCATACAAAAAAAAAATCTCAAACGTCAGTAACGCCATATACCATTTATTGCAATCCGAGGGCGCTGATTACAATTTAGACCCTAGAATGTGCTTGATAATTATAATTATTTATAATTATCGAATGATCACGAATCACGTGAGACAATTTTATTTACTAAACATTATTACGCTGGCACGACCTTGCGCGCGTGTAGTTCAAATACGACTGAGTGACTTACGACCACGAGGTCATAACTTTTGAATCACATGTTTCGTGCCTTTGTCCCGTCTACGTACTGTTGAAAATTTTAAAGTCTTTGGGTGGTTGTATGTTCGCGTTACGACTACTACCTGACGGTCGATCCCCGTGTCGGTCGATCTAAGTGATATTGGGTTTTGCTATTCAATATTATCCCGGAGTCTAGAATTTATGCCCGATATGACGATATGCTCGCGCCCTTTCGCATTTGAGACGGAAATGAGCTCGGCGAAATGTGAGTGTTCTAAGTCTAGTTCGCCTCTACCTACCCTTTTGGGGATACAGGCATGAGTAGACTTAATTTTTGTTTTTTTTTACATACATATATAGATATATAGATATGTATGTCTGAAAATAAAATCGACACTGATTCCGCTTTTACTTACCTTATCGTTACGTAGGAAATCCCGAACAAAATATTTTTATGAGCACGCTAAATAAGATAATTGTCATATTATCTACTATATAAAAATAAGTCGGGTTTTCCTTCCTGACGCTATAACTCCAGAACGCACGAACCGATTTCCACGGTTTTGCATTCGTTGGAAAGGTCTCGGGCTCCGTGAAGTTTATAGCAAAGAAAATTCAGGAAAAATTTCAACAGAAAAGCGGGAAAATCTTTTTTCACATACAGCGCCATCTCTGATACATAGCATGTACTACAAACCAATATTTTAAGTAGATGGCGCCGGTGCATGAAAAAGATTTTCCAGATATTAGAGATTTCACAGACGGGGTGACAATCGAGCAGACAGATGGGGTGACCGACTGGGTGACAGACGGGTGACAGACAGGTGACAGACTGGGTGACAGATGGGTGACATACAGGGTAACAGACGGGTGACACACGGGTGACAGACGGGGTGACAGACTGGGTGACAGACGAGTGACAGACCGGGTGACAATCGAGCAGATAGATGGGGTGACCGACGGGTTGACCAACAGGGTGACCGACGGGGTGATGGACGGGGTGACTGACGGGGTAACTGACGGGGTAACTGACGGGGTAACTGACGGGGTGATGGACGGGGTAACAGACGAGGGTACTGACTGGGTGGCTGACGGGGTGACTGACGAAAACGGACCAAAGTAGATAATCTCATTACCTCCTTTGGAATTATTGGATTATAGGTGCCTACAACTCATTCTTTCAACCCTCTCTCTCCTACGCAGACGAAGTTGCGCGGGTCAGCTAGTACTTCATAAAACAATATTACGTTTAGTTAGGTATGCTATTCAATATATTAAGCTTCGTAAATCGATAGAAGGAACTATAATCGCAAAGATACTATTACAGATATCGTGGCAATGCGCTCTTGCTTCTATAGCGTCTTTATGTCCTGTAATTTAACCATGTTAATTACGGTCGGAATATCCCCATATGGGTCTTATTAAGGGTTAATTTACATAATAATCTTTGTATATATCAGGAAAGTTTTATCTGTGGTATGAGGTTAAATTCGTTAAATGTTAACGAATGTTATGGGCATTTCAAATAGGTAATTGCATACAAGTTATGTATCTCAAATTAGAAATTACCTCTAAAGTGTATTCATCCACTATTCACATGTGTATTAAGTTTAATATTTTTCTTTAAACCAAATACTTCTATGTATACAGGCTGTCCGGTACATAGAATTTAGGAGCAAATTTTCCGCCAATTGACTGCAATTCACTATAGAAATCCTGCTCTTTTCCTTAGCCGTCAAAACGACAAACACTAGCCATAACATAATGTGACAAAATTTTACTTCTAAACCGCTTGTCTAGTAGTATACCTTACATAGGAGTCTTTGCTTTAAACATTATGATTTTGAAATCTTAGTTTTTTACTTTAGAAAACTATGATTTTTCAGAATTGTCAAGAATTCTTCAAACTTGCATAGATAACGAGGCCGAACGTAACATTTGATAAAAATATTATTATCTATTGTTCTCTCCATTTATGAACATTTCCAACCCTTACGTGAATGTGATTGATGAGGGTGCAAAAAAGTGATTTTGCTAGTATGTTAGATTTGTGCTGAGTAATCTGTGAGCTATGGGTAACGATATCAATCAGATAGGCCACTGTGATGGCCGGCGATCAGTTTGAACTAGGAACTTACGTGTACTATGTTTACCCGTAGAATAACTAACAGCTGGGTTCAACAATCTCAATCACATATTTATATCTACATATATTTTTTTTATATATGCTACTTGGTATCTCCGTCAAATATAGGCCGATTAACGATTTTTCTTTTATATTTGATAGAGCTTGTCTCAAGGGTAGTTCCATATATTTTCTTGGAAATCGGATACAATTTGAAAAGGTTTTAAGTTTTTAACTTTATTATATGCACAACTATAAGATATTTTTATCTATGATCCTAAATCTATCTTGAAATAAACCAATAAAACTGTCACTTCAGCGGCCTGAGCAGGAAAATTTCTGACAACCGTAAATGTATTCGAACTCGATGCGCGTCTATGAAATTTGTATGAAATATTAACCAAACGTCATCAGTGCGCAGCGAACTCGAATACATTTACATTTACATTAGTTTTTCGTGCTCGGGTTACTGGTCAACATTTGACCTGACATTCAAACTTCTTTGTTATTAACCAATTTGGAAACACGCTCCGAATCGAGAGCATTGTATTGAGATTTTTCAAGTTAAAGAATGATTTTCTTAAATCTTCTTTTAAGGTACTTATAGATTTAACATTTGGAAAATGCAATCTACACCAAAGTCAAAAGACATAAGCCGGCGGGTCGGCGGCTTTGGTGTATATTTCCCATAAGAAGCAATAGATAATGTTGCTTTGTTAATTTGGTAAATCCACAGGTTAGACGATAATACCAATATCTCATAACTACTTTCATAAACCACACGGCAGGTTTTTCAAAAAGCAATATCGTTCGTAGTACAAAGTAAATTAATTATTAATAATGAGTAATTACTAACGTGACAATATTTATACATGCCTTGCCTATGCCAATAGAAATGAACGCATTCAGTTCTACACAAATAATCTTATTGTCACAGTAGCAACTATTCTGCTAAAGTACTAGTTAAGAAACACTAAATTATCCAACCGAACTTGAATACACTTCAGAGTAGACACTTAATTATCGGTATCATTTGTATAGGTATACGTTTTCGCCTTCGCGATGAATATTTTATTTCCACATCGTGTACAATTCACATTTTGCCTATTTAGAATTCTTTGCGCCGTCGTCGTATTTGAATATCACATTAAATTAGGGCCGATGACATCTTTTCAAACCATAACTCAATTTATAAGCAAATTTTATAGGTAAAAGAAGAAATTCACTCTCCAAAACAGGATGTGAAAGGTTCCGTTATTCATCTTGATATGTTATGAACCCACAATTTCGATGAAAGAGATCTGTGATCCCTTGAAATGGCGCTTTGGTAGAATAAATAAACACTGAATTCTTCAATTTTACTGGTAATAGAGGATGGACTGTGACCAGGACGCCTAGTACGAGTTTTTTATGGTTTTTGCTTATCGAAAACTATAGTTTTCGTTTTCTCCAAATCTTTTTTACTGCGTTATACTTTCGATAAGTGGCGCTGGTAGTCACGTATATGGAAATAATGAAAACTATCTTCGTTTTCGACAAGTAACTATAACGAACTAAAAATAGTTAATTATAGTTTCCGTAAATGGCGCTGGTAGTCATGTATATGGAAAAAATAAAAACTATCTTTGTATTCGATAAGTAAGTATTGTCAAAAAAACTCATACTACAGACTACATCTACTACAGGCAATATACGAAACAATATTTCACAATGTTGAAGGGATACCACATAATATATCAAGACCTCTGTCGTTCGGCGAGCATGTCAAGCCCTTGATCCTAGTTTTTGTCAGTGCTCGGAAGTCGTTAAGCCATGTTAGATATATCTGAAGCAATTTTTACATAATTTGATATCTGGAACTCGTTTTAGGACTGTTTAAAGTGAATAGAAAATGTTCTGCTAAGGATGCGCTTATGTTAATTTTTTATATGAATATTGTAATAAAGATTATTAATACTTAATAGATAATTGTCATTTCTTTAAAGAAATGAAGTAATAAAATGCTCAATTTATAGAATTAAGGCAGATATATATGTATCTGCCTCACCCTAACACACAAAGGTTGACTAGGAGTGAATGCTTTTAGCAATTAGTCCGTCTTCACACTCTTTGTATATGAAGTTTTAAATAATGAATAAGTAAAAGAGTATCATCAAATATGGTCTCCACAAATCGATGAAATGAATGGATCATTTACATCCATTGACTATTTAACATTATTCACGATTAACATGACTTAATTTTGCGCTAATGACAAAGCAGATGAAGGCAAATTAATGTTCAGGAGACTCTATGAATTGCTGCGGTTACAACGTACATAGTCAGGGTCCAGTAGGAATGTTTTCATTACAGTCCGAGATTCTTGTGGAGAAACTTAGCATTTACACCAAAATTATGTGTACACGGTTATGTTTCCAGCCATTTTCGTCGGTAATTATGTGGTCCTGTTTCTAATTTGCTTGCTTGAAAATTGTAGTAATTATATTCAAGTTTATTCGAGACCTTTGTAAAACTATTATTATCCTTTTGAAATAATGTTAAGAAATAATAGTGGTTGAGGAAAATTGTTGCATCTCGCTGAGCAACACATTTTTCACATTTGTACATTATTCTTTTTAGAATTTGTTGTGTTGTCGTTTGGAGTGTATGATTTTGTTTGTATATTTATTGCGTTATACTAAATAGCAATATTTAGCAGTATTTAGTAGTATTTAGCGATCATCATCCATAGGCCGTCCACTGCTGAACATAGGCCTCCCCCAAAAAAATTCCAGTTCGACCTTTTGGAAGCGGCCTGCATCCAGCGACTTCCGGCGACCGTTATCACGTCGTCGGTCCACCTTGTAGGTGGACGTCCTACGCTGCGCTTGCCGGTACGTGGTCTCCACTCGAGAACCTTTCTGCGTCCTATGGCTGATGATGATGATGATGATGACGATGATGATGATGATGATGATTTAGCAATACCGTTGTATATATATAACCTGCTTGGCTATACTTCCTATTGGTATCCAGTGGGATAGTTACGCTTGCAATTCGGAATCGATGTATCATCGTGAAATACACAAAATATTAGAATAGAAGTAAAGTATAGGTAATACTCAACAATTTGTTGATCCTTTGATATTATCATAGTCTGCAAGTACATTGCATGCACACAAAGGTAGGACTAAAGATAAGCTAACATAATAAATGATAATTTCCTAAGTACCTCTCACTTTAAATACAAACATTGAACATATACAATATTCTGTATATTAAATTTTATGATTCAGTTTTATTAAAGCAAAGGATAAGGTGTTTTTACAATTAGAGTCAAACATTTAGTATACCTACGTATTCGTAAAACAGCGTCATAATATACACGTGGAAATAAGTGTAGTTTTGGTGTATTATAGTGTTTATAATTACGAATTTTAAATAACTGCCAGTATGTTTGTGGATGTTAAACGTAACCAGAGTGTTATGTTACAAAATAATAAATTCTTGACGTGTTGTGCAAGAATTTACTGACGTATAATAATATGTGAGTAGCAAAATAGATCGAGTTTCACGTGAAATTTTCATTCGTATTTTTATCTAAAAACAATATTATTATTTGCACGTTACAATCGACTAGTTTTGAATTATCGTCATTACAATAGAAAGAAAGAAAGACATTTTTATTGTTGTTTGCACATTATTAAAACAAACATAAGCTCACGTCTGTATTCCCGAAGGGTAGGCAGAGGCGCACTAGCGAACTAGTACACCCACGTTTCGCCGAGCTTAGTTCCGTCCCAGATGTGATAGGGGGCGAGCCTATCCTATATATTGCCTATAACCTATATATTGCACATTATTAACGAATAGAATATATAAACAGTAATGAGTAAATATATATTCATAATAGAAATTAACAGTTAGAGATACGTTTATTTACTATTGTTGCTCCAACAAGACCTCTCATTCAGCTACATGCTATAGTACAATATAATACACTTAAAGAAGACATCAATACACTTAAATACTTAAATTCATGGATATCTTCCTGAATTTGATATGTTAAAATGATTAGCCTTGTTACATATGTACATGGCATCACTCATCAGTGACATCAATTAGTAGTAGAACTTGGCTCTAGTGTATTTACATATAATGAAATCTAAAACAATAAATATTACATAATCAATAAATATTACGGTCCCATATCTTGTGATCAACTCACACCTAGTCCTGACCCCACACTAAGTATAACCTGTGTCGTGAGTGTCAGAGACTATGAGAGACTTTCGGTCTCACAGCACCCAGACTTTAAACAAATATCTATGGGTCACACAAACATTTGTCTCAATGCGGAAATCGAACCCGCGGCATCTCGTTTCGCAGCCGGCTACTCGCCTGCTGCGCCACGGATGCTGTCAATATCAAGCCAAAATTGATCTTGTAAATCACATTTGATGTTACACGAAGAATAAAAACTTCAATAATATAAACTTATCGATCGACTTTAAAATGTGTCCCAAATACGATGATAGGTATTTAATGTAACCCTTAACAAAAATGCAGTCATGGCGGAACTTCTGAGTTTCCAATGTTCGTTTAAATTCCAAAACTCGCTCTCTCTTGTTTGACATGAACAAAACACACACCGTGTATGAGCGTTGCTAAGTAAATATGTGTGTCGAATCATCGAATAGCACGATAGCATTTGTTTGATTCCGATCTTGATTCATTGCTTATCGTTTCGTGTTATTTATAAACTTCATTATACATTTGGATACTCTTCAAGTTATTAATTACAGTAACTTATGTCTATTGAAATAAAACTATTTTTACTCTATAACGATTTGTTTTAATTTTTATGCCCGACGTTTCGAAGGCTTTGCAGTCTTCGTGGTCACGTGATAGAATCCATAAAAATAGTTGTTAAACGTATAACATTCACGTAGACTTAAGAAATCAGCTGAAGTCTAAATAAGACATCAGCTGCCCGAGCAGGGAAAATTCTGACAATCGTAAATGTATTCGAGCTCGATGCGCGTCAGTGTTTCCCACTAGAAGGGAGAACTCCTCGTCAGCCTGTCTCGTCGCGCCTTAAAACTTTAAACTTATTGGAAATGTCCGTGTATAGGGGTGAAATATTCTTTTCAAGTCAATCCAATTTCCTTAAAACATTTTACGTAAGTAATCACTTTGTACCGGTCCATTAAGGAAGGGAATTTATTTTAAGGGTCATTTGATAAAATTTTCATCCGTACCGATATCATAGAGTAATAACACCGATATTAAGAAAACCTGGTTACTGGGCGGAATGTATCGGGCGGATTCTGGAGGTCGATTCTCTAAGAAACGCCACAACGGTGCGATCGACGACGAGCTCCCGCAGCGCACATCGTTGAGATCAACGGAGCGTTCAACGTTGTTGGGTCTTAGAGAATAATACCACTTTCCATATCTTTATGTCAAACGCCTCGCTCGAGAGAGCTAGTTCGCATAAGCGCCGTCATCACGCATAGCGCTAGTGCGTGCGCTTTGTACCTTGCTGAATATAAAAATGAAAGTTTAGAGAATCGACCTGCTGGACAGATAAAACCCTTGTGATTTGTCTTGGAGTCTAATACTTACCCTTATATTATGTAAATAAATATCTAACAAATTATTAAATAGTTCCTTTGTCAGAACCTGTTACATCATTACATACAATAAACCGTAAATTACATGCGTATTTGACCACACCATAGATAGCCTCCGTGGCGCAGTGGGCGAGTAGCCGGCTGTGCAGGGAGAGGCCGAGGGTTCGATTCCTGCATTGAGACAAATACTTTTGTAGCCCACAGATATTTGTTTCAAGTCTGGGTGTTGTGAAACCGAAAGTCTCTCATAGTTTCTGACACTCACGATACAGGTTAAACCTAGTGTGGGGTCAGGACTAGGTGTGTGACTGTTGGGTGTATTTATTATTTTATTATTTATTATATAGTAATCTACAATTTACTAACCAAGATTTATTGGCACAGTTCATACCATTTACCTATGTGATTTCGACGCGGTGTGCGAAAAACTCATGGTTGAATGAAATGGTACCGATCGTTATAAAAATGGTACGGTCAGCAATTTCGCACCGTACATAGTGACATAACGTCGCCTCACGTCGATAGTCGATAGTCGATACCGTATTATCCACATTCAGTGCTGTCACCCCAACAGGCCTGTTTGCACATAACACCGATTCCGTTTAATCCCGAACAAATATTTGCATTCATTTCATAAAAATATTTTCCATACGGTTGGTCATATGCCACGTAATGTTTGCTTAACAGGGACTTTGCAAATATTATCCTTTAGAAAAACGGGATATTGTAGATTATTAATTTTATTACACTTTTATTATTTTCAAAACAGTAGCTCAGCTGTAACGTTTTATTATAAAAGTTTTTTATACTGTTGTAAAATAAATCGTGTAATCCAAAGATACAGTCTAGTAGGTTGGAACTTCGTTTAAATTAAGCATAATGGTTTTGGAGGAACTCCCATTTAGACCCCTTTAGGTCGTTTTCAACATTAAGTTGTTTAATCTATTGGTCATTCAGTTTAATTGAAGAAAATAAGAAAGAAACAAAGTCGCACTGTTATATGTTATATCGCGCGACTTCTGTCGGGGGGATTAATAACATAGGTATTGAAATATATAATAATAAACATTGAAATATAATTAAATTTAACGAATGTATATGTAGGTACAGTATCTACCAGTGGCAGGGGGTCCATACGACCCGATTCCTGACGGCTTCCCTTTTCCAGATTATAGGCTAGTATATATCTAATCTAAGTATTATCTAGAGGATAAAATAGCACCGGCTTCCCGTTTGTGTACCTATATGTGTGTATATAATACATATTATCATGTGATAATAATAGTAATATTGAGTATGTTAAAAACAAGTCGCGATAAGTCCGTTTTAATTTCACTGTTAGTTAGTAACTCTTTATTGTAAACACACACAGAGAAAAAACAGGTAACATTAAATAAATAAAATAAACTGTGCCACAAGTGGCGGCCTTATCGCTAAAAGCGATCTCTTCCAGACAACCATAACACTGTCCAATATGTATTAACGTAAACATAAGAAACTATTATACATGTAATCAGCTAAGCTAAGCTCGAAGACACAAGCATAAATTTAGCACAGTAAGCACACAATTTACTAATAAGTAAACAAAACATATCAGAACGAAGACGCACGTTGAATACAATGAATTAAGACTAATGATATTGCATAACATGAATATTATTAATGCTGCTGGAAACGATCATTACGAATACATTTGCGCATTAAGATAAAAATATTATGTTCATCATTTTAGGAAAAAAATATATTTTAGACTGCCTCGGTGGCGTGGTGGTATTTCGGTACGACTACGGTTCTGAGGTCTCGGCTTCGATCCCCGGGTCGGGCAAAGTGATATTCGATTTTTCCATATCAGTCCGGAGTCTGAAATTTGTGCCCGATATGGCTATAGGCTCGCCCCCTATCACATCTGGGACGGAACTAAGCTCGGCGAAATGTGGGTGTTCTGGTTGGCTAGTGCGCCTCTGCCTACCCCTTCGGGGATACGGGCGTGAACTTATGTTATGTTATGTTAAATCCTGGTAATGGTTCAGCCGCCAAAAGAATAATTTTAATTTACGGAATGTGTACCAAAAAGGCTGATTAAAGACTCAGAGGACCAAAGGGAAAACTACTACCATAAAGTCTAACCACATACATATCCATAAGTAACGCTATAGGGATGTACCAGTATGTGGATTGTGCACCCGCGACTTAGCACTAACAAAAACATTCTTAATACAGCAATAAATAAAATAAAGTAATAACTCTTCGTATTACACATAGAATTGCCACGATAAGACATAGGTCTTCCCTCAAATTGAGTTTATTTAGGCCATAATTCACATCGCCGGCCAAAACGGAGCTTGTAATAATAAAGCGAAATTTCGTGATAGTCTAGATATTATAGCGATTTATGTTCAAGTGATTAAGAACGCACACTTAGACATAAAGGCTGTAATGGGAACAATAAAATTATACCAACATAACGCATGTTGAATATTGATATTTCTAGAAGGTTCTTGGTAGTTAATATGTAATATACTATTTACAATAAGAGACTACTAATAGACTGTTGGTGGCGTAGTTGTTCTGCGTCCGAGGTATGACTACCGTCCTTGAGGTATAGGGTTCGATCCCCGGATCGGACTAAGAGTAACGGTGGTCAGTAACAAGTTAGTAGGCAATCTATCAAGTCCTTACGTTCTTCGAAATATAATAATATTTGAACTAGCTTTTGCTCGAGGCTCTGGTTTCGTAATAGTAACTTCCCGAAACAAAAAAGTACTTATTTTTTATTTGAGAATATTTTCAAAATCGATTTCAAAATTCCAAAGATTACCTTGTATTAAATGGTATTATAGCTATTCATACAATGCATACAATACATTTTATCTAGTCGTTAATGCATTAGTAAGTTTATAAGATGCTCAGATCTTAATAGCATATTAGTATTATAAACAGTTAATCAATCTAGGGTAAACCAATGTATTACGTAGTAAACAGAAACATCAGGCTGGATAATAATTATTATCAAGACGTTTATTACCCTAACGGAAACAAACAAAGCCTTTATTTATTAACGTTTACGTGTTACAGTTACGTGTCGAAATATCTGCATCGTATCGTTAATGTAAATCAGAAGATTCCCTTAAAATGTATCCTTTCAGAGCAGGACACTACATTCCTTTTACAACAGAACATGATCGTACATCGTACCTAAAGCCCGTTACCAATATTTATAACCCATAGTCGAACGTAATTCCTACCCTTGACCAGTTTCTTGCGCACTAAAATAAAGTGCCAGAAATATCTCCAAAGTCGTAAAACACTTTCATCCCTGCCATTACATGCCAACGATACTGGACGTTAAAAAAGTGTTTGGAATTAATGACCGCCTCTGGCTTTTCCTTGTCATTGTGACGTGGCATTGTATACGAGTATAAGATAATTATTTACTTGTTGCGTGTGTTGTAGCTATTATAAAAACTCCAGTACAGGAAAAACAACGGTTCATTTATAATATACAATGAATGACATTGTTTTTACTGAAGGAAAAATGTAGTACCTATCTGACTACAACAAAAAACATGGTGTAGTGGAAGATAATTATTTTATATACATAATACTACACACGTAGTGATGATCCCACAGTAAGATGCGATTGTGTCAGCTTAGTTTAGTCCCAGATGTGTTAAGGGGCGAGCCTATCGCCATATCGGGCACAAATTCCAGACTCCGGGCTGATATGGAAAAATCCATATATCACTTTACCTGACCCGGGAATCGAACCCGAGACCTCAGAACGGTAGTGGTACCGAAATATCACCACGCCACCGAAGCAGTCAAACTAAGTTATAAAACTTCCAAAACAAATTTCGGTAAACAAAATGGTAGTTTATTTATAACAGACGAAATTAAAGGAATACCTATTTTTTTAAACAAAGTCTTATCAGTATATTATGTAAGAACCTCAGCACAAACGTTATCTAAATTTTAGATTCAAGAACTTCGCACGAGGTAAATCCTTTATAGATTTAGTTTAGTAATAGTACGAGTGCTTAGAGTAATATTGTGTTGCGCCGACCCCACATTAAGGTGGGATAAAGGCAGGTTGCTGCTATAGCAGCATATTATATATAATATGCTTTCAAATTAACACAAATTGTACTGTTAAATTGTAGTTTAGTAATAGTATCACTGCGATAAACTATTTTGTGCAAGGGGTAGCAGAGTTAATTGTCGAACAATTTACTTATTTTATAATAGTTGGTTAATATCGATTGATTTCTAATAATAACGATTATTATGGTGATATTATTATATCTGTACCAGTTTATATATTTTTATGGAAAGTAGGTGTTTCAGTTGCTAATAGTTGGTGTAAACAATTCGTATTACAGTAAACATATAATTAGGTATCTGAATGTAGTATTCATACATATATTATAAAAGTCTAAATATTTAGACATATTTTTAACAATACATACTGTTCAAAATCATCGTGTTGTTTATCACACAAACTGCAGTTATTTGTTTATCACATTAATGTAAATCGCTGACATACTTTTATAAATGCAAAATATTCTGACGATTACAATTCTAAAATGTAGCATAAATATTTATTCTTTTCCAATCGTTTTTATTCTTTGTTTGAGAAGTTTTGTACTTTTCTTTAAGCATTGATGACAGTTGAATGGCATACTGTGCCAAAATTTAACTTATTTATTTTCAATATAAGAAGCCACCTCTTGGCTTTTTATTTTTCAATTTGTCGCAACGATTGCTACAAGTCGTCAAAGTTCAACTGAGAAGCGATATATTACTCCGAACCATTTCAATGTATTCAGTATCGCATATATGGTTCATCGAAGTCAAATTGTTAAAGCGACATGAAATATAATAATCACAAGTTTAAAAATTTTACGGCCCGACTTCAACGTCCATCGTAACCAAAGTTTATATGGGACCACCCTTAAAATAAACTCTATCGAACACAATTTTTTTTAAAATCGGTCCACATTTGGCCGAGATATGACGTAACATATATAACAAAAAAAAATACAGACGAATTGAGGACCGACTCCTTTTTGGAAGTCTGTCGAAAAAACCTCTAAAATTGGCGATATTGGCCAAACGAAAATGTAAAGTCCGTAAAATAAAGTATATTTGTGATATTTTTTCTGCGAAGAATGGCTTTATCTGCGAATAATGGCTGCCTGAATATGGATATAGAGTCCTTTGCACCTACAATAAAATTATAATTGGTTATCGAAATCACAAAGTAGCTCAAACTTTCGTACTTGATGGCAATGGCAAGAGCTAAAAATCAGTGCTAATTTCCCTTTAAATGAATACCTATTTATTAGTAGCAATTCGGCACAAGCCGGAAGTAATAAGAAAGGATAGTAAGTACAGTGCAGCTCAAATATTATAACATTGCCTACCTTACTGAGTACATTTGATGATGGATTGTTTACATGACCGCTCTAAGCAATTTGTTTAACGATGTCGATGACCCGAAATAAATTGTAATTGCACGTAAACAAAACTCGTAACAATTGATGGACAACGTAAAACCGTTAATTTGTCTTATGAGCAATAGCATTATTCCCACCTTAGTAATAAAATAAACGGGGACCTTCGGCTGGCTGTGGGCGGATGACGTCACTTGGGTTCGCCGCGTCTATGTTCGGGCCGTAACAACTAACGAGCTTTCACGAAAATAAAATTGCTATAGCTCTGGAAGTGTCACGCGACACATAAGCCCCACGAGTGCTTTAAATATTTCTCGAATTCATCACGTTCCGCTGATATTGACGTATATTTAAAATCATAAAATACTTCAGCGGCCTGCTGGCGGGCTGGTTATGTTCATAAAAATGTTTGCTATTAAAAACCTGCGGGCTGCGCTTAAATATTATTTATGTACGTATTTTTTTATTTTTACGCAAATATGTCGCGTCTTTAGTGGCAGTATAATATGAGATGTGGACCGGGAGGATATAGGTTAAATACCAAGACTGGCAAAGCGGTCTTTCTAACACGATTTTTCCCGAGACTGGATTCCCCTGAGGGCTTGACAGCAAGCTGGCAGCTGGTCAGAAAAATTATAGTCAAATCTTTTTTGCAATATGATAGAAATGTAATTTCTAATTATTATTTTCAGCTCTAATACTGCAAATAATTTGTATAATAATAGTGCCTTAGATTAATAACTCAAATAGTACTTTTGTTGTTTTAATTACTTATGTCTAGATATTATGCCACGAGAAGATACGACGAAATAAACATTTGGCTCGCTGCTTCATTACCAACCATTTGCATAATTATGATATATGCGCACCTACTTACCATATCCAGTTGTATCTATTTATATCAACTAGGCGTGCGCCACTTGACCAGTCCTGGAACCTTTTGTGTGGCTCGTGTAAAATATTTCACAACAGCATCGATAAAAAATAAACTTTTTGTTCTTTTAAAAATAATGGCTTCCACGCATTTGCGATGATTTAGCCAATGTCAAGGTAAATAGAGCAATTATGTTTTCACAATGACTATGAGACACAGATGTGGATGATCTTAAACTCCTACTGGGATTATGGCGGTAATTCCTTCTAGTGCGATGCCCCTCAGATGACCTTCACCCGACGAATCGACCGAACAAAGCCAGCTAACGCACCAAGCAAAACTCATCAAAGATCACCCATTAAAAAGTTTCCACATTACACGTCCATCTTCACTAAAGTTTGATGCCATAAACCACATCACTTACAACAACAAACACAGCTCTAGAGAATAATATGAAATCATTTTAACAAGCGACGACCACTCTGTCAGACTTCCCGTCAAAATCCTAAAAATAACCTTATAAACACTTTCGTTACTATAGTGTTAATAATTTTATTTTTAGCTATTACTATTACTCGAGTCTAGTACCTATTTATTGTCACTATAGGTTTATAAAAAAATCAAATGAATAGTACCTGCATGCATGTGTTAAACAGTTCAATAATAAATTAAATTACTTTTAACAGCACGTTCTTTATTAACAAAATGCAGGTCAGCATTTGCGCAATATTAGACATATCTATGCTCGTGAAATTTCGTAAACATTAACAATTATTTCTACCTGCCCTTATCCCACCTTAATGTGGGGTCGTCGCAACACACTTTTTCAAGCATATTGCAGAATAAATTTGGCTTAGTTTTTACGACCGGTTGCCTGCCTGACGTCGACCCCCTCTGAGGGATCCAATCCCGGACAAATTAAATGAGAAAATTTGCTTTGCCCGAACTGGGAATCGAACCCAGGACCTGCCGTACCATAGCCCATATATGATGCCACTAGACCAAGGAGGCGACAATCTAATTAAATTGAGATACAGGCGCCAAATATTACACGGTATACCGTATTATAAGCACACCAATCAGCAGCAAAGTACACCGTGATTGCATGTTATGCATAATCTTATCGCGATTTACTGTTGTTTATGTTACTATCTATTTAATTAATAAATCGATTCCACGCCTAGTAATAATACAATATATTAGCTTTTTATCGACGATCATAGTAAACTCGGGATCAGAACGATTATATGTAGGTGCTTAGGTCTAATCCTCGATTCTACGCTTCAAATATTCTAACGAAATTGTTCTACGATTCTAGAGGTATATACTTTGTTAGTAAACGGATAGTAATTCGAACTTTGTTGGGTGTATGAAATCAGTCAAACAGGGAACGTAATTGTCATATACAATTTTTGAAGATATACATTTTTGGCGCGTTTAGGTGAGAGTAAAATTGAGAACTGCGTGCGTACACCGTTACGGCACTCCGACAGTATGAAGTTGGCCATCAAATATACTTGTTTTGTGACTAAGTTAACTTATATACAGACTAGACCCACAGTATCCAACAAATCACTTTGTTATTTTACAAAGGTGTCAATAAATAAGTACTTGCCAAATGACCTTCCCAGTCTGTTTTTCTGAGACTACGTACCTAGTGTTCGGGTTCCTATCTGTTTTGTGGTTAGGGAATGGGTGAAAGTAGTAACTTTAACCCTCATTAGTAGTTGTAATAAAATAAGTTCACTTAACTTCTTCTGACATTTCATCTGTGAATCATAAAAACGTAAGCTCACGCCTTTATCCCCTAGAGTTAGGCAGAGGCGCACTAGCGAACTACTACATCTGTGAATCTTTTTGTAGCAAACTTTCAAATAACTCGCAATTTGCGAGAATATTGCATTTGACGTCCAATTATAAATGTTTAGTGAGTGCATACTGCAAACAATTTAAATAGAAATAGTGTAGATTCTAGTATTCCTTATCTTTAATTATCTAACAACACTGTTTAGGGATTAATTAAGTATATAAGTTCCGTATACCACTTTATTGTATTATGGCGCGTACACACCAGACCGAACGAAGGCGAACGAATCATGCCTGTTTCATTCTCACTACAGCGAAAGTTTGTTTGTGTGAACGGAACAGCTATAGATTCGTTCGCCTTCGTTCCACCGGTGTGTACCCGCTATTAAAGGTTATAATGAATCAGGCCTTAATCAGCGTGCCTAACACATGCGATAATGCAAATTAGATTTTCCCATTCCCACAAACACGAATGCTTTCCATATGTAATATTCACTCAGCTATACGATATGTATGTAGGGAGTTAAATATCAATAATTGTCAATAGTATAACATACATTCAAATGCTCATAAATGTTATAAACGGGGATTTACCATGAAGTAGGGACTAGAGGATTTTACGCATGTTATGGATACGGAACAATCCCTAAACCATATTCAAACTAAAAATAAAATAAATCATTATTTCATACATTTAATTATAACCTAGGCGCCAGCCTTACATCTGTAATGTATATTTATTTATCTCAAATAGTATCAGAAATGTAAAGAAATATTTAAAATTTAACAAAACATTTAGATAATATTAAGTAAAACAATAGCAATCTTTATAAGCTATATTAGTATTCAAAGTTACATCGTTAAAAACACGATAGAAATAATTAGTAAGCATGTAGATATAGGTATGCTTACATTTCTAGTTCAGATAGCAATTTTTCCTTAAATAATTTTATCGGTTGTAGAGGCCGTTTGACCACACTAGTGCACTACTAGTTGCTAGTGACAGTTTTACATTAAAGGTCACATTGTGACACATTAGAAACGTTATTACTCATTGTTAAATACGTTTAGAATGCTATGGGCGACCTCCTAATTTATCTGTCGCTTCCGTGACCATTGTTTATTTTCATTAGGCTCGCAAAATTTAATGCAACTCGCTAATGAAACGAATGAATTGTGTATTATAACGATGGTCCCTTTTATGCTCCGCTGCTGCCTTTTTTGTTATTCATTAGAGGAATAAATTAAAGCCATCGTAGATTTATTTAGTCTTCTTTTGGTCTAGTCTCTTGTAATGGCTCAATGTATGTTGTTTAATTAAACTGCGGTGTT
The DNA here is from genome assembly GCA_036417725.1 of Clanis bilineata. Taxonomy (NCBI): domain Eukaryota; kingdom Metazoa; phylum Arthropoda; class Insecta; order Lepidoptera; family Sphingidae; genus Clanis; species Clanis bilineata. Next base: position 10,802,853 of record CM071158.1, read on the forward strand.
AAAAAAGTAATATATTAATAACTCGTACAGTAAGTAGTGGCAGCCTATATAGGCTGTGGACCTGGTTTCGATTCCCGAGTCGGGCAAAGTGAATTTTCAAATTTAATTTAATTTAATGACTGTAAAGTTTCGTCAAATTCTGTCCACTAGTTTTCGCATGAAATAGTAACAAACATACACACACGTACTCACAAACTTCCACGTTTATAATATTAGTAGGATCTAAATAGTAGTAGGATAGTTAGTAGGATATTATATATTGGCTCATATAAATATATAAAATTCAACATAATACTTAAAACTACTATTAGTTATTCAATCTGTGACGTAGTTACCACGTGGAATGTCAAGCGCCTAGTAATATCGAAATGCAAAGTCTCAGTGGTGCGTGCTGCGCTGCTCGCAGGCGTTTACTCACGCAAAGGTCGTCAGCTGGGATTGATCGCACTAGAAAGCTTTACCCGCCCTTTATTGCCTCTCTACCTTCGTCTAGCGACTCCGAAAACGACCAGTGTTAAGGTCACATGATGTAATGTATTGTTTCCCTCAACGCTCTATTCAACTTGTATGTCGAAACCAAACCCGGGAACTTTGTTGCTCGGTAAATGTCAGGACAATATTATGCTGAAACATTGTTCAAATCTCTTGGTTCTGCGCCCGATCTTTATTGCTATATTGTAATAGTTTAATAGTATCGTGCGTTCATGTATAGTGTATACATTTTCTGCTTATGTACACAGTACAGTTACAAAAAATATTGATTTTGAATTTGAGGTATAGAAGTGTAATTGAAACCTTTCCAATACTATAAATAAAAGCCTAAAATACTAAATAAGAATTTTTACTTTACAACCATCTATGTCTAACCTAGTTAATTATGTCGATGCATTTTCATCGAGCTGACAGAATCAAGGTCGCGTGAGAGGTCATGTCAAAACTGTCAACCCTTATAACCATTCCACACGAAACGGCAAAACTTTCTTTGACAGATACATATTGGATTCATTACATAATACATCCCACATTTATACCTTATTGTATGTACTCGTAAATTAATCAAAAAGTAAGAGGTAAATAATAGGAACTTCGTTTAATCAGATTCGTTCTTTTAACTGAAATGGATATTTTAAATAACGCAATAATATTTTACAAAATAAAATAGCGTTCGATACTCTAAGGCCACTAATAAGATTATTTTATTTGAATTCCAGATCCTTATGTGAATAATGATCATATAGAGGTAAAAAGAGGATCAATTATATTACAATTAGTTTAGACTTCACAAGCACGTTTGTATATTATTTTTTTTGTAGAAAACCAAACAGTTTTTTAAAGTCTTAATATATTATTATTAACATTGCAAATGTTGTGATGTGCCTTACTTTCATATCTATAAAAAAATGCTTTTTAGCCCATTCCATCATAAAAGATGTCTCTACAATTGCGGAGTGTTACCACAAAAATACAAAAATGTTAGCGTACACGTACGCCGAGCGCGGCTCAGAATTAGTCTGCCCCCAAAAACCGAGAAATTATTCAACCCGCATCCAGTTTTTTACGTGCACAGATTTTTCGCGTAAGAATATCTCATCCGCAATCGACCTTAGTGAAATTGGGTCGTAAGCTCCTGATAGAATTCCTCATAAAATTGAAGATAGAAAAAGTGCCAGACAGATAATGTACGGTTTGGGCAATAGATGAATAAATTTACTTCTCTTTGATCTGACACACGATGTTCTGTGTCAGCAATAATACGTTACATCTTTACCATTTAAATTCCTATCTCTACGTAGAGAAGGGTTTGACCAGGTACAATTTCGATTTTGTAAACGTGTCACGAAAGAGGTATTGGTATGGTCGTTACTTTTAATGTGTTTTATAATTTATGGTAACTGACCCTTGTTATGTTGTTACAAAGTCGGTCCCGCAAACATTTAGATACGAGAAAGAAATATTTCATAACTGGAAAGTATAAAACCATACTAAAGTATAACTTTTTCTGCTGTAGCGCCTGCCGCGTTTATTATTCACAAACATTAGATAAAGTTAATTACCGCTCGGGCTACATCCATTAATGGGTCAGTTGTATAAATAACTCTATATAAAATGTCTTCCAGCAAAATAACCTCACATAATAATCGTGTATGATTATTAAATTGTCGTAAATATTTTCACAAACGCAGTGACACGCGATCAGTCGCAGCGCAGCGTCTGGAGCAAATTCCGACGACAAAAATAAATTCCGCACATCAGTCTAATAATGTTTCGTTAACCTCACAATCCGATTTATTTTCTGTGAAATATGTTCCAAAAGAGGTCGGGGTCGACTCCCGAGTCCCGACTCAGTACAGGTATTAGGCACCCGGCCAACAGATGGGACAATAGTTCCGGTCGGACACTACAAAACTTTATCTTTATTTCATATTTTCTTTCCGACTTCACACTTGCCAGATATCTTTATAATACGTTTTTATTTTAAGCTTTTTCCTTTTGATGCTTTTAACAGTAAGAACGTTATTAAAGCTCAATTCTTTTGGACATTTTGTTTAGAAAATAAATAGGAGTATGTGATTTTCATTTATTATAAAGGTTCCAAAGATAAGTAGGATCAAGATCTAAATTCAAAGATCGAAACCTAAGCCAATACTGTCTGCAATACATCTGAGTCCCACACATTTGAGTGGGATCCGGCATCAGGGCAAGTAGATTAAAACAAAGTCTTTTCTGGACTACAAAGTATGACTAACTGATTAACTTTTGTATATCCAGGTGGACTCAATGACATAAGCTCACGCCGTTATCCCCGAATGGGTAAGCAACCCACTAGAATACCCACATTTCGCTAAGTTTAGTTCCGTCCCAGATGTGATAGGGGGCGAGCCTATCGCCATATTGGACACAAATTGCTGACTCCAGGCTGATATTGAAAAATCGAATATCACTTACGGACCCGGATATCGAACCCGAGACCTTAGAACGATAGTCGTAGCGAAATACAACTACGCCACCGAGGCAATCATGTAAAGGTAAAATTAAAATGAAGTGTATAAACCTTTATGTAGTGTACTACATGTATACACTAAACGTTGAACGTGAAGTATCAACTCGGTAGAGCATAATAGTATGCCCTCAATAACACAACTGAAACAAATACACGTCAGAATCATTCAGTACACGTCGACACTGATTGACGAACGCACAAACACTTCGTTTGTACTCTTTACGCTCTAAATCTAGCCAGGTGGTGGTTGGACTGCACAAATATTGGCAAACATCTGAGTTCAACAAACACTTCAACATATTTTATTTTTTCGCAATAATTCATATTCAAATTACCATGCCTCACTGTATAATCTTTCTTTCTTTCTACCTGTCCTTATCCCACCTAAATGTGGGGTCGGTCCAACACACCTTTTTAAGCAAGTTGTAGAAATTATTTTTGGCGATAGGCTCGCCCCCTATCAGGCAATAGGCTCGCCCCCTATCACATCTGGGACGGAACTAAGCTCGGCGAAATGTGGGTGTTCTAGTTCGCTAGTGCGCCTCTGCCTACCCCTTCGGGGATACAGGCGTGAGCTTATGTTATGATATGTTATGTAGAAATGATTTGGGCTTAATTTTTACGACTGGCTGCTTGTTTGACGTCAACCCCCATCTGGTGGTGGATCCAGGTCCGGGCTAATCAAATTAGAAAAATCGCTTTGCCTGACCTGAGAATCGTACCAAGGACTTCCCGACCCACGGCCCATAAGATACCACTAAACCAAGGAGGCGACAACCACACACTGTATAATAATGATTAAATTTTCCGCCATTGAAAAGTTCAAAAATCAGCATAGGCAATGTCATGACCATTAACAATTAGTGCGCGCACGATTAAAATCAAACTACGTCACCATATAGTTAAACCATTACTCTAAGGGCCTCGTTCACCACCCTCGAGTAAAGTGTCAAGTAGGCTAATCGTCAGTTAAAGTCACCCGTAACTGCACGTGTGAATTTCACGACGTTCGAGTAGCATGCATCTTATGATTAAACTGGCCAGTAAGCTACTTGCCACGTCGTCTGCCAAGTAGCGCGTTTACTTGACGGTTAAAGTTTAAAGTAGGCAGTTAATTGTACATTTTATCGTAGTTAAATAAACTATAAAATCAAATTATAGTAGTCATACCTTAATAACGATGTTTAACATTTTAAATGAACGTGTTAACTGTAAAATAGCCTTTCATTTAAAAAATCAAGTAGTTTCAACAAAAACAAACTGCAATTCGGGCGAAGCAAACACCGATGTCCGGAAGGGGTCACGCAAAACTCGACCTTATGGACACACGATTTAGTACCTGTGTAACTATTTATATAGCAAAAAAAGGGTCCGGTAGGTTTTTGTGTCATGTGGTGCGGACCCGCAACGAGTCACGACTGTTTTTTTGCCGTAATAAGATACTTTTGACGTAATATTGAACGAATGGGACGCAGGATTTGTGATATCATTCACTTAACCAGTAAGTTGCTACTCAGAGCTCTAATTTTGCTTGTGAAATTAACAGAAGTTACTCGGAACTCTTACTTGTCAATTAACGCTAGTCAGAAAGTAACTAATCAACACTTTACTTGGAGTTGGTGAACGAGGCCCTCAGAATTAAACATGGTTCGTGGCGCCAAATTGACCTTATCTGAATCTACATCTTATCCTTGAACGACATCACAATGATGCAATAAAGAACGTAACATATCTGGTGCATTGGAATTTTAAATAACACCCAGTCACATACATAGTCCTGACCCAACACTAAGATCGAGTCTTGTGTCGTAGGTATCAGAGACTAGGAGAGACTTTCGGTCTCACAACACCCAGACCCGAAACAAATATCCAGTAGGCTATACAAACATTTGTCTCGGTGCGGTTCGTTTTATACAAATAACAGATTAGGTTTATTTGAATTAACAACTTATGTGGTGGCAACGTTTTAAAATCAGTCAAGAAACGGTATAGCTTTGACGTGTAAAATTCCTAACGCCATACCAGTACCCCTAGTACGAGATTATTATGACAGTTCTCGAAATCGACGACAGTTTGCGTCTTCTCCATACATTTGACTAGCAGCGCCACTTTGCAAAAACTACAACTAAAAAATGTGTGGAGCAACTAAAAATTATCGTCGATTTCGAGAATCGAGAAAAACTCGTACTAAGGAAACTGATACCGTGTTTTCCATAACAATATTCTCTGTTAAAGTGAATACAGTCAAGGGTGAGACACATTAAAAAGAATCTCTTTAAATTTAACACCGGCCGCCGTAAGAGGATATTACTTTATGGTTTCATAAAAGCCGCGTGTAGCGTATTGCTTTCACGTTGTATACTGAAATTGTATGTCATGTTATTGTGAGTTGTTTTGTGGATTCTTTTTATATAATTCTTTTATATGAATAACTTCATGCATTCTCAAAACCTCATTCAATCTAGTTTTAAAACAAGATTTTGGTATATAATAACTAGCTTTATGTCTAGATTCATGCCTAAGTGTCGTTCTGTAATATAAGCCTTATCCTCAGTTTCTTCATCAAAAGCAAAAGTCAAAGTAAGGTGATAAATAAACTTAAAGGAACGCTTAAATTTGACATTAAATCAAGTAAAATATATAACTTATAGGTACGTTGGTTTAGTTATTACTTTAGCTGTACATAGCTGTCTGTATATGAAGAAACTGGCTGTAAGACACCAATTATAAAAGTCTTATTCTACAATATGTAGCAGATTGGGACATAGCAACACATTCTTCGTATGCAGTGAAATATTTCGATTTTCACATCAGTTATAACAATTCCTATAATAAACTCTATTTTTTAGCTTTCAAAACATATCATAATCATAGATCTGGTGTAAATATTGATTCAAACAAGCAGATCATATCTACCAGACATCTTAATAAAAAAAATAATGCGCATAACGTTGAAGTAAAGTGATTTGTGATGAGTGGTCGACATCTTCGCGTGCCCGAGGTGCGCGTGAGTGGAGTCAGCGGTGCGCCTGCGCAGGATGAAGATGATCCGCCTTCTGCGCTGCCACCCTTCGCGCTCACTTTGGCCTCTATACCGCGCCGGCGACACTCCTGGATTTGTGGGTAAGTTATTTTACTCCTAGGTGAGCAATGGAAGGACCCGTGTAAATGGAAGCAACATCGACTGCGAAAACCATACTGGTTAAGTTTCATAACATCAAAAAATGGGATTAAGTAGAGGTAGACTGTGATATCCTATAAACGTGCAAGTAAGGGGAGGCGACGACATCATTTTTAAGAGCATGAAACCTAACGTGATCCATATAAGTAGTGCAATAAAAAAACGGTGGAAACGGTGGCCAGACTTTAGGCCTTTAGGGGGATGTAAAAAATTACCACACAAAGACCAGATTTTAGGTCATGCATGGGCACAATCATGCGCACCAGGCGCATAAAAGCCTAGTTATGGTTCTGTCTATTATTATACTTAAGTATATATTTTAATTCTTAAAATTATTCGTCTTGAATTTGTGTTTTTATTAGTCAACTATTTTGTCAGGCGCCGCACCTCCTACAATTAAGATCAAATATAGCCATCATAAATATATCGGTAAGCCATCATAAATATATAATACATTTTTGTTTACAAAGCAAATAAACGGCACGGTTTCGGATCGGATAAATATTTGCTTTGACCTCCTAAAGGAAATTATAAGGTAAAACAGACCATCTCTAGGCTCAATACAATTATTACAAAATTACATTCTTTCATTCTTCTATAACGGGTATCTTCATTTCTGATTTGGTTGCATATAGAAACACTTAGCAAGGTACATTTTATAGCTCTCCATAGGCCGCTTCCCATAGATCGATCTAGGAATCTTTAGAAGGACATATGTATGAGCAGTGGACATCCTTTGGCTAATGGTGAAATTTTTTTTTAAGTATGCCGATATTTTCCACTTCTCTTCCACTTAAAGTGGGATCGGCGCTACAAATTTTTCCAATATTTTACAGAAGGGATTTGGCCTGGGCTTGGAACCTAGGATAAAATCAAATATTAGAGAATGAAATACTGTCAATTTAATATATAGCATTTGGCTGGCCATTCCAGAATGACAGGTGTGAGAATGTGTGTATGAAATATATTGATGTGTCAGGAGGCAAGCCTGTAGCCATAATAGATCCAAAGCCTCGGCTCCTAAGAAAAATACAGTATCACTTAACCGGATCAAGGTATCGAATCCGAACCTTTGGTATAACGCGTTACTTAGACGTAATACGAAATTTTATTTGTTATTTAGAAGGTAACTAAAGAATAAACTGTAATTAACGTTTGATTGATTTTCTTAAAACTGTCAAGCATTATTATTTTGTATCATTTCATGTCTACAAAGCTTCATGTGTTAGACTTAGAACATAAGAAAAAATATTACTTGGAGAACAGTCGCGTACTCGCGTCAAGTGTTATCTTTAGTGAACGGCTATCCGTAAGACAAATATCACTTAATATTCATGAGGGGCACAAACAGTGGTCTGTCCCGAACATTAGCACAACAATAGTCAGCTCTGTAAACGCTCCACTCATCCTCACTAACCTCGACCATTGTACTGAACATCACTGTCTTCAACTGTTTTTGTATGCCATTATCCGTGGCTTTCACGAGAAATATTCATGAATCATTTCAGTGTTGTCGCTGCGTTTTTGCCACGATTTGCTTATTCGTATCTGAGGTTTACATATATGACTGTATACCTAGCTGTTGCCTGCGACTACGTTCGCGTAGAAATTTGTCTTCCGAGATAAAAAGCCTATGTGTTTATCCAGGGTGTCAGCTACCTCCATACCAAATTTCATCAAAATTGGTCCAGTCGTTTGAGCGTGAAGAGCAACAAACATACAAACACACTCACAAACTTTCTCCTTTATAATATTAGTGTGATTAAACCGTGTAATTTTACGTATAGCTAAATATTTATATTTTATTTCAGAATATTTTCAATTTTTATCGTCTCCTTGGTCTAGTGGCAGCATGTATGGGCTGTAGACCGTGAGGTCCTCGGTTCGATTCCCAGGTCGGGCAAAGCAAAATTCCTAATTTAATTTGCCCGAATTCCGAATTTGGACCGAATTCCTCAGGGGAGGTTGACGTCAGGCAGTCGGCCGGTCGTTAAAACTAAGCCAAATCCTTTCTGCAACATACTTGAAAGAGTGTGTTGCGCCAACCCCACAATAAGGTGGGATAAGGGCAGGAAGAAATAAAGCAAGAATATTTTCAACGATATGCTCATATATTATATGTAGATGTTGTATACAAAGAATTTTAATAGGTCGCATTAATTAATGTAAGATTGGACCTCTATACGTGACAGGATAAATAACTTGGATGTTTTTCGAACAGAGCTGAAAATATTAAAATAGTAATATATGGCTGGACCTATGAATACCATCAATTTGGTGTTAAACGTAATTTTGAATTTTCTCATCCCACGGCATAAATTACTTTGCAAATTCAATTTATTTTAGAATAAAATATAAATATGATTCTACCATGTCATTCAGAGTAATATTAAGCGAAACTGTTAAATGGAAACAGTTTTATTATAAACACAAACGGAATTTTTTTATCCAGAGACGTCATAAGATAATTAAATCTATACCTATTATATATACATCGCCGTCTCCAACGAAGACTTCAATCTGACATTTTCTTCGTATTTCGTTTATTTTAGTGGGCGCTTGGTCATCATCACATCAAGGTAATATTAGGGTAGTATTTTAACTTCATTACATAATATAACCTTTTTGATTCGCAATTTTGAATTAGAAAGTAGTTCAAGTCTAGTCAATACGATACCTGCGGAAATAGATCAATCTGAAATGTAGGAAATAGGCATTTGAGTTCAATTACTGTCGCCATGTTCTGTTTGCCATAAGTTATCAAAGGCTCGACGCTCGCAAAGGCTTAATCACTTTACAAGCTTATATTATTCGTGGTATATATTATCATATATACCATTTATGGTATATTTATATACCACGATATGTGGTATCTATGTTAGTTATATGGAATTTTATGTATTAATGTAAAATTATATATGTCGGAGGGCCAACGCTAACGTTGTTTTTTTTAAAACGGTGACGTCAGCCATGCTGACGTTTTGACAATAAGATGATTACTCATCTTATTTATCAAGCGTGAACACTGAAATTCACTAATTCCCTTTATTAACGGTGCTCAAGAGCACCGTCTAGTCAGGGATGTGGACAGTCCGAGTGCCGGAGCACGACTGTGTCGAATCTGCTCTGAACACTCCTTTTATAGGGTGTAATATTTGCAACTACCTACTCGATACCGAATATCGAATGGCAAAGAAATAATTATAACGATTATTTTAACTTTTTAGAATCTTTTAAGGTTTCAGCAGTTTAACAATTGTAAAATAAATTAATAACGTGAAATAACAACGGCTTTTTAAATAAGCTTGCTATTTTGCGCCGATACGGCCATTCTGATAGGCGGTGCGTGCTCTGCACCAGCCTTGTAATTTGTTGTGAATACTCGTAGAACAAATTTTTTTTTTTCTTTTCTTTTCTTTTCTTTTTCTTTCTTTCTTTTCATTTGAAATAGCACGTGCTACTATTGAAAGCTTGTGGTTGTACGCCGATACGGTCATTTTGAAAGGCCTCGTTTATTATTGCGAATTTAAGAGACCGATTTTTTTTTAAACTACCACCGGATCCAAACGCGGCCCTGCCTGAGAAGACCCGGCGAAACAAACTCAGCGGGCAAAATTACCTAGCTCACAAAACAATTTCCCGAATTGACCACTCAGGATTTTTCAAATTGACCACTTATGATTTTTAAAGATGATCACTGATGTTGACATTTAGACTTCAAAAATGACTGCAACAGTGTCACATACACCGTCTCGATCAATCCTGACCATAAATCAGGTAGTTTCTTGTTTTTATTTAGACGCACCGCGTGCCCTAGTTTATATGGTTTTAGGGGAGGTATTCGACCAGCCTTGTCAGACCATATTTATAAACATTTGTACAAATGTTCCACACAATGCACTTTTTATGAATCAGTAGTCAGAGTGCGAATGCTCCACGCATCTATGCACTTTTCTTACGGGGATGATGCCGTGGTCCACAGGGGTTCTAAAGGAACGGGAAGGGTCGATGCTGTGGCGCTGAGCGGTCCTGTACGCCGTGGTCCACAGAGGCTCTGAAAAGGTTTTTTTTTTATTTTATTTTTTTCGTTTTTCATTTTGTGCAAATGTTCCACACATTAATGCACTTTATTGTTAAGGATGAAGCTGTGGTTCTGAGCGGTCCCGTACGCCGTGGTCCACAGTTCCTTTTTTTTTTTTTTTTTTAAAGGATGCTGTGGTTCTGAGCGGTCCTTTACGCCGTGGTCCACAGGGGGTTCTAAAGGAACTGGGAAGGATGATGCTGTGGCCTGGGCCTTTATTATTAACCGTGGTCCACAAAGGACCTGAAAAACTAGTTCGAAAGTATCGACCGAACTGAAAGTATCTCGGATTGAAATTATCAGTCGGACTGAAAGTATCAGTCGGACTGAAAGTATCAGTCGGACTGAAAGTATCAGTCGGACTGAAAGTATCAGTCGGACTGAAAGTATCAGTCGGACTGAAAGTATCAGTCGGACTGAAAGTATCAGTCGGACTGAAAGTATCAGTCGGACTGAAATATCAGTCGGACCGAAACATGAGTCGGACTGAAAGTATCCGTGGGATTGAAAGTATCCGTTGGATTGAAAGTATCCGTTGGATTGAAAGTATCCATCGGGTTGAAAGTATCAGGGCAGAAAGGTTCAAGTTAAATGAGTGGGATAGCGATCCCGCTTCTGATGTCGGAGGGCCAACGCTAACGTTGTTTTTTAAAAAACGGTGACGTCAGCATGGCTGACGTCACTTTTGACAATAAGATGATTACTCATCTTATTTATCAATAGTGAACACTGAAATTCACTAACTCCCTTTATTAACGGTGCTTAACAGCACCGTCTAGTCAGGGATGTGGACAGTCCGAGTGCCGGAGCACGACTGTGTCGAATCTGCTCTGAACACTCCTTTTATAGGGTGTAATATTTGCAACTACCTACTCGATACCGAATATCGAATGGCAAAGAAATAATTATAACGATTATTTTAACTTTTTAGAATCTTTTAAGGTTTCAGCAGTTTAACAATTGTAAAATAAATTAATAACGTGAAATAACAACGGCTTTTTAAATAAGCTTGCTATTTTGCGCCGATATATATTTTTTTCAATTTCGTTTCGATGTATATTTTTCGTAATCAACACATGTTCGCGTATAATGCGCAGTAAATTTTTTTTTTTTCAAATCAGCTTGCTTCGCTATTTTGCTAACGTAATCTTTTTATTTTAGCACAAAATATATAAAACAACTTAGTAATATTAACTCTATATATTTTAAACACCTTTCAATTTTTTGAATATTTCTACAACATGATATTTCAAATATGTATGTACGATTAGAAGCATGTAAGAGCAACTGACCGAAATTTTGGACATGCCAAATTTCTCTCTTTAGCAGAGAACGCCTGTGCCCAGCAGTGGGACAGTAATATTTATTTATTTATTTATTTATTTACACTTTATATACACGATAGTATAAAGGCGGACTTAATGCTAAAAGCATTCTCTGCCAGTCAACCTTAGGGTGATGCAGAAATGTACATGGCAGGTGTAAAAATAATGAAGGGGAACACAAAAAAATAATATAGTCAGACATGAAATATGTTCTTAGCAGCCTAAATAATATTATTAAGGTATTTCTTGCGCTAACTTCTCCCTATGGAACTTTAATCAATAAGTATTATCAATCATTGAATCGTCGAATCATTCGAATATCTCGGATAACAAATTACAGTTGGAAACCTTTTTCGATACCAAAATTAAACCGCTATTTATTGACGCCTACTGGTACTGACATTGTTTAACGATTCTTGTCGCTTCACAATAAATGGTATTGGCTGAAACCAAATACTCGGAGGGATTTGAGTTTTCGTCACAAATTAATGAAAGACTAGATAAATACAGCCAATGAAATGGCTATAAGTGTTTATTATTAGCTTATGACAAAACAAATAGGGAAATAATTATTTCAAAAGCTATACTTTGACTGGATGTGTAAGTACTAAGTAGAGACCAGCAATTCAAAGATTCTGTAAACATTGATAACATAACCATAAGCCTGTCTCCCTGAAAAGGTAGGCAGAAGCACACTAGCGAACTAGAACACCCACATTTCGCCGAGCTTAGTTCCGTGATAGGGGGCGAGCCTATCGCCATATCGGCTGATACTGCAAAATCCAATATAATATTCGAAATGTCGGGAATAAAAATTAAAAACCAAATCGTGATAGAATCCGTAAAAATATTTTTATTTCAATGTATATTCATATTTCACATTCGCGTAAACTTAAGAAATCAGTATCCATTATAATAATCACTTTGCCTGACCCAGGATTGAACCCGAGACCCCAGGACCATAGTCGTACCGCGCATTCACATCACATTGAGCATATTTTATTATTTTTCTCTATTGTACTTTATTCTTTGTTTATATTAAAAAAGGCTATTTACCGAAATAAGTATCTTGCGAATAATAATTTTCTTGTCAGAAACACACACCATGATTTAATAAGAGATTACGATATTCATAACAAGATTACAATCAGTAAATTGGATCTTCTATAATTGCTTTTTAAATTCATAATTATGTATAGTACCAAAATGGACAAAAGTATTTCAGATTGAAATAAGCACGAAACCATTTTAAGACCACATTTAATTACATTTCCAAAGGCTTTTTCTCAAAGTGAATCTTCATTCACGGTGAAAGTCTTGTTTGTGTAGCGAAACGACGAAATAAATTTTAAATCGTATCCCAGAGACCGTATATTGTTAACACTGCTAGATGGTTAAACAACGAAACTAAAATTCCATTTTGTAAGGCGCAAAAACTACGCTGGGCGGGACATATCGAGATAATGCCTGTCTCTAGAACCACTAAAGTTTTTTTTTTAATAGCAAAGACTGGAAATCAAGCAGATGGGTTACCTGCGGCCTGAGCAGGAAAATTTCTGACAACCGTAAATGTATTCGAACTCGATGCGCGTCTATGAAATTTGTATGAAATATTAACCAAACGTCATCAGTGCGCAGCGAATTTGAATACATTTACATTTACATTAGTTTTTCGTGCTCGGGCTACTGATGGTAAGTGATCTCCACAGCCCCTATGCACCCAAGACACAAAAAGAATCATGGGTGCGTTGCGAACCTAAAAGGAGGAAATGGAAGGGGAGGGAAAAAGGGATTGGGAAAAGAAGGGGGGAAAATGGGCCACCAGAAATCTCACTCACCGAATGAAACGCGACAGCAAGTTGCCATTTTACGTCGGTTTTCTGTGAACGGTACAGTTTTCGATAAAGTTATCACAAACTCGATACCCCAGGAAAAAAGACTTCGTGTAGACCCAAAAAGCGCTGGAAAGATTGTACCGAAGAAGACCTGGCAACTCTAAGAGAGAGAGAAAGAAGACCAAGTGGAAACGATTAACGAACTGAGATTGAGATCGATGGAGATAAATTATGGAGGAGGCCAAAGCCCACACTGGGATGTAGCGCCAAAGAAAGAAGAAGAAGCTAGATGGTTATTCGATGCAATAAGTTAAAGTATTAACTTCCTTAGCACATAGTAAACGTGCTGATTAAAACTTTAAGCTGTTTAGTTACTTGGAAGCATTATCGTAAAAACATTGTTTTGTATTTATTTATTTGTCGACTGACTTCCAAAAAGGAGAAGGTCCCCAATTCGTTGTATTATTTATGTATGTTATTTCATTTGTGATCGAAATACATCGTCGGCTTGGCCTAGTGGCAGTGTATATGGGTTGTGTTTGAGATCCTATGTACCAATCCGAGACTGGCAACGTCATTCTAACAAAAAATCTCCCTGGACAGGATCCCCTATAAACACAACAAAGGTCATGCAGTCGTATAAATAAGCCAAATCCTTTTTGAAACATGCTTAAAAAGTGTGTTCCGCTGACCCCAAATTGGATTGGGATTATGGCACGTTATGGTTGCCTAGAAGAGCTCGCTGTTAGCGATAAGGCCACCACTTGTGGCACAGTTTTTATGTCATTTAATGTTACCTGTTTTCTGTGTGTACAAAAAAGAGTTATTATCTATCTATCACGTGGAAGAATCTGTGTCCTTGTGAAAATTGTCTAATAAAGTTCATTTTCTCGGAATTTCTAAGAAGAAAGAAATCGGACGTCGGCGGTCGTTGATCAAACTGACCAACCTAGTTACAACCTACAAGTTGCATATATAAACTTTTTTTGTTATAAAAGCCCTGCACGACTATTGGGGCAACTTCATAAATTAATTGAATTAGCTAGTAGTAGCCTGCACAAAGTGGTCTCGTAGTAGTCAGCCTGTTAGCCTGATTGCATTACTCAATACACCGGAAGCGGTTGATATCTCCATGCCAGTGGCGTGAATTCTATATAGACGAAGATACACTATGTACCCTGACAATTTATTTTATTATCATAAATCACACTAATATTATAAAGGCGAAAGTTTGTGAGTGTGTATGTTTGTTACTTTTTCACGCTCCAACGGCTGGACTAATTTTGATTAAATTTGATATGGAGGTAGCTGACATCATCATCATGATCATCAGACACAGGACGTCCACTGCTGGACATAGGCCTTCTCCAAAAATTTCCAGATCGACCTATTTGAAGCGGCCTGCTAGATGGACAAACGACCTGATAAAGGTCGCAGGAAGTCGCTGGATCAATTAACACATACCCCGGAAAATAAATTTTGAAAGTAAATTTCCACGCGAACAGAGTCGCGGGCAACAGCTAGTAAAGAATACAAGCGTAACTAAACACAGATTTTCATAACAGCAGCACGCGGGTTAAATCGACACGGAGATGACAATGATGATGATGGTGATGCAAGAGTTGGAGAAAATCATTTTGCAACTTTGTCTACCCTGGTCGGAATGTTATTGCACGTCATTGCTCCATACTATAGTTTTACATACACATCTAATACTGATAACGTAATTAAATTAGGAACATCTGCTGTGGCTTATACCGAGGAGCACTTTATTTTTAATGCGTTGCAAAATAAAACCCAGTTATTACAATTTACTTACAAGTAAACAATATCAACTATGTTACTGTCCCGCTCCTAAAATAACTCTTATAAAATAACCATCTAAAACTACTTTGCTGGTTATAGGTTACTGTATAATTTTTCCCTCATCATTAAAGCAAGCTATATCTTAAAATCCCTCTTAGAAACGTCACATGTGCATACATTTAAGGCCGGGTTTTGAACCTCCGACATCAATTAAAGCTTCTCATCCATTGAATATTCATAATATTATTCTTTACATGCTACAGAAAGTCAAGATTACCATAAAAATTATATTGATGTTAAGAAAAATACCAGTAACGTCACTTTAAACATTAATGTTGTTGTATATTTTGTAATCAGGATTTTCTTACAAAAGTAATTCAAATAGTTTTCACACGTCTACATCATGCTTTATCAAAGAAGTCTCTAATTTTCATAATTACCTCCGATGACCATGATCTACATATTTGTGCCAGAAAAGAGCTAACATTTTCTCAGAAATATCAGCCGGTAAGAAAAGTGGTATGAGAAAATCTATTTTCCGTTTTCTTCTCGCGTTGTTTTTTACGATGTCGCCTCTTTGGTCCAGTGGCAGCATATATGGGCTGTGGACCGGAGGTCTTGAGTTCGATTCCCAGGTCGGGCAAAGCAAATTTCCTAATTTATATTATTTTAAAAGAATAAGAAGAATTGTATGGCGAAAAACGATGTAAGAAGGCGTTAAAATTGAGCAGCCTTCCAGTTTTCGAGCGTAGAGTAATGTAATAAACTCTGTTTTTATAGACGTGGGTGGTCCTTATTTCACTTACCATCAAACACAAAAACAATCTTGAAAATCGGCACATATTTGGTGGAGATATCGCGTAACATACATAAAAAATACAGACGAATTCAGGACCTCGTCTTTTTTTGAAGTCGGTCGAGAAGCTCTTGACACCCTAACCGATACGTTCTATTCTAGATTTTTGTAAATTCTATACAAGTTGTATCCCCGGATAAGGTTGTTAGATGGACCTACAGACCATAGACCGACGCCCGGCATTTCTACATCAAGTTTGTAATAGTAACAAAGTTTCTTACGCTCGAGGTCAGCCTAGCTCAGACTATATCTATAACGTCCGGATATTGGTTGAAATTATTACATCCGCAACCCTATCTTCAAAGGTATCAGATGTCCCACAGCTACTTTTACCGCCGGCAATATTCCTAAGTTGCTTCGTAAGATACTACAGAAACTGTATAAGATAATATGGCCATATTTCGTACCTCTAAAACATTCAAACTTTTGAAGCTATATTAGTGGGTTGAATACATGTTAATACTACGAAGCTACGATAAACATTAGCGAAATTTACCGACTACCCGTACGCGTGTACGTTGTTTTAATTCACTTACCTTACTCCCACTTTGGGGCCTGTTTTACGAGCCGCCTCTGTTGTTAGTGATACAATAAGCAACTTATTGCGTTCTCTATTTGGCATATTTGAGTTTCCATACATATACATATAAGGTCACGCCTGTATCTCCGAAGAGGTAGGCAGAGGCGGACTAATGAACTAGAACACCCACAATTCTCCGAGCCGTTACATGTGATAGGGGGTGAGCCTATCGCCATATCGGACATAAATTCCAGACTCCGGGCTGATATGGAAAAATCTAATAACACTTTGCCCGACCTGAGTATCGAACCCGAGACCTCAGGACGCTAGTCATATCGAAATACAACTACGCCACCGAGGCAGTCAATTTAATGTGTTTGTCAGTCAGTTTGTTTAAGTAATAATTATGATATGCTTTATTTGTACCTCCATCTCACTCTTTGAAAATTTCAAAGAAAAGTAGTTCTAATTACATCATACAAAAGGAATATTTACTTTGGTGTTGATATTGTGATTCATGTTGATTTTCAAAGGAATCGTTTTCCCGCCGAATTAGCTCATTATTTTCGAAACGTTACTAAACATGAACCCTGACATTGATGATAGACATGATAATATAATCATCATTGCACGATTTGTAAGTAGAACTACGCTCTGGATAAATAATTATATTATCTACAATCGCACTAATATTATAAAGGCGAAAGTTTGTAAGTGTTTTTGTATGTTTGTTACTTCGTCACGCCCAAACGGCTGTGCTAATTTTTATAAAATTTGGTATGAAGGTAGAAACCCTGGAAAAACATTAGTAACTTTATCCCGAAAAGTAAAGTTCGCACGACCAATAGCTAGTAGTATACATATATAGTACGGCTTATACAGCACGCTGTTACCCACTGGACTATACCACATCATAAAAAAAACCGGCATGATATGAAAACTTTATGTTACTTTTTGCTCAGTGAATGAGATAACAGGACGCCTAAAAAGCAGGCCGCCTCTATTCCTTTGCTTCAGATCACACATCATCATCATCAGCCATAGAACGTCCACTTCTGAAGATAGGCCTCCCCCAATGATTTCCAGATCGACCTGTTGGAAGCATCCATCGACTTCCTGCGACCTTTATCAGGTCACACATATTTGATCTATATTGTGGATATACATAGGCACTGGATCACTTCGGGTATTCCACTCGACTCGTTTGCTATTAAAACATCTAAAGAATTATAAGCAAATGACAATACGATAAACAATGAGATATAAAACAATTAAATGATCTCGAAAGAATTTTAGCAACTGCTCAGAATTTATACTCATTTGTCAAAGTGCAAAGAAATGTTGTCACCTGTTAAAGCTGTTGATGGCTCAAAAAAACACTGTTGCGGAAAAACTAAAAATTCTTGGCAAATAAACCGCAGTTTATTTTGTTTATTAAATATTTTACACATTATGTGCAAGTTTTTGTATGTTCAATTTAATGTTGTAAACATTTTTTTAAAATATTTATGTTTTATATACTTACAACGTTACAACGGAACACTTGTTGTATAGATGACCTATAGAAATTTACTGCGATCTCTATTATAATATGGAGATTCTGTAAAATGTTGGTGTTGTTTATTATTTGAAATAGGATAACAAAAATACATTTAAAGTCATTTTTAAAGTCAATTGAGTGTTATTAAACAACAACAGCATTATTATAATTGATTCAGTAGATTTTCGGAATTTAAAAAACCTGATATACATATGACTTATATACGGACATAACTCTGTAACAGTAAGTATAGATAGATAAATATTTTGGCGAAGTCATGCAACAAGTAACACGGTATATTTATATGCATTATTGATTTTAGGTGCGCAGATATTAATTGTGGCAGTATGAGAATGTCTTAAGATGTGCGGTTTAAGACAAGTCGACATATTTGAAACTCTGCCACGGTTATTCTGGGCCTCGGTCGCGCGTAAACACCAACACTCAGACACTATTAGATATTATTATAACTTGCAATATTAATATATCTTCCTCTTGCCCTTATACCACTCAGATGAGTCTCACTCTGGGGGCTGACTCTTGACAGTCGATTCGAATTTGACTTCGATTCGACTTCATTAAGCGATTCGAATTTGACTTCGATTCGAATTCATTAAGCGATTCGAATTTGACTTCAATTCGACTTCATTAAGCGATTCGAATTTGATTTCGATTCGAATTCATTAAGCGATTCGAATTTGATTTCGATTCGAATTCAATAAGCGATTCGAATTTGACTTCGATTCGACTTCATTCAGCGATTTAAATTTGACTTCGATTCGACTTCATTAAGCGATTCGAATTTGACTTCGATTCGACTTCATTAAGTTACTTAAAATTCCACCAAAATAGAGTTAAAAAGTGCACTAACGGCACGTTCAAAATTACCAAATGACGAGTTCTCGAATCCAACGCAACATTAGCGCATTTTTTAACTCTATAATAATAATAAATAATAATATTAGCCCTGTAATATTACTGTCCCACTGCTGGGCACGGGCCTCCTCTACTAATGAGAGGGGTTAGGCCTTAGTCTACCACGCTGGCCTAATGCGGGTTGGTAGACTTCACATACCTTCGAAATTCCTGTGAAGAAATTCTCGGGTATGCAGGTTTCCTCACGATGTTTTCCTTCACCGTTATAGCAAGCGATATTTCACAATGAAAATACACTTAACATAGAAAAGTCAGAGGTGTATGCTCCATTTTGGGGTTGGTCTCGAACCTCCGACACTTGTCTCGGCAGTCCATACCATTCCCAACTGAGCTATCGCTGCTTTTTAACTCTATTGCGGTGGAATTTTTAGTAAATAAATGAAACCGAATCGATGTCAAATTCGAATTGAGTGTCAAGAGTCAGCTCCTAGGTTTCAAGCACGATTTCAAGCACGTTGCAGAAAGGATCCGACAAAATGTTTGCGACCACGCATACCCATTTGAACACCAAATGTTTTAACTCCCACTGGAACAAATAGAAAAACTGCTTTTCCAGACCTGGTATTATAACTCAGCACCTCCTGGTCGTGTACGATGTCACTAGACCTAGAAAGCTGACAATATTAATACACTAATGGATAATACGAGTAATGCTTTTAGAAATAGCTTCGTCGTATTTTATAACAGCACCACTTGATAATCCCTCGACAATGCCTTTTGCGTCTAAGTTAAATTGAACCATAACATCAGCTGTATTCAGACTAATTCAGAAGTATCTAATAGGTGGGGCTAGTAAACAACCACAAATCACATTTAAATAGTTTTCAGACGAAAAGTGAGAGAATAATTTCTTCCATAGTTATTTATACTCATTAAAATTCCACGCGATAAAATATAAAATGTTTAAAAAAAATTCCACGTCTCGGCGACCTATATTTTATTATATTACAATTTACATGTTATATTTTTGGTCCAACTTCTGACTACGAGTTTACAATTTCTCAACATCTGAAATTTCTTTTAAATAATTTGCTGAAATCAATATTTAAACGAAGAAATAATTAACTTAACTAGTCAACTCTTTAATACAAAAATAAATAATACCCAACAGTCAAACACATAGTCTTGACCCCACACTAAGATACTACCTCTAGTCTTGTGTCGCGGGTATCAGGAAATACGAGAGACTTTCGGTCTCACAACACCCAGACCCGAAACATATATCTGTGGGCCACACAAACATTTGCATCGGTGCGGGAATCGAACCCGTGGCGTCTCGATTCACAGCCGGCTAATCGCCCGCTGCGCCACAGAGGCTGTCATAAAAATCATATAATTATTATAAACTAGCAGTCGTTAACTAACTAATTAAATATTTTTCAAAAAACAAAGATAAAATATGTTTGTCTTGGTACGGGCATGTTATGAGTATGTAAGGGGGGAACATGTTAGGAAAAGGGGCGAATAACGAGATGACGGCTGTTGGGCATGTACGGAAGACAAAAACATGTTGCGCCGACCCCAAATAAAATTAGGACGAGGGCAGGAGGATGATGATGAAAGGAGATAACAAGAGATCTGTACAATAATAGGCCGGACGATGAATGTTCGACAGAAAACCGCTGTCAACACTGTGTTTTACTACGAACTCGAGATATTTACAAATACAATTTCCACGTAAAATAACTACCAACTGATGAGTAAATATGTACCTAGTGGTACGTTAGTTCAGACTTCAGTCTGACACAAATCCGTTACGCTGAGCTGAATACGATATTTGATTAAGTTAGATTACATTACAGTAATTAATCAATGTTTTTATCCAACATTCATACATCTTAATCAAGTTCGAAAACCTTTCCATGCTCTATGGTTTATAGAAGCTGGAGATAAGTTCTTTTATATACTTTTCGTGCAATCGAAAAATCAAAATGCTAAATCTCGAATATATATATATTTTTTTAGATAAACTGATTTGTTGTGGACGGTGTTGTTTGAAAGTTGAAAGGTGGAAGAGTGAAGGAAAATTTAATAAAAAGGGACACTTATGAAAGTTTCGTAATTACTAATAGTATATAAAATAAATCAAATGCAAAAGATAGGTCTTTTGCGGTTGCGTTTCCAGGTGCTTCTTCTCAGACCAGTGCGCTTTTTCGAGTGCCCCTAGTAGTCTATTTACTGAACAAAGATTAGAATAATAACACCTATTCCTTAGCCGACAATATGGCTGATGTAAGCACATAATAAACATGTTATATGGAACCTTCGCCATTGTTATATACATTTGGCTATGAATCACAGTTTTTGCAGACATTGAAATATATTAGTCTATATTTTTTATCATAACATAAAGGTAGGCAGGTACATGTCATCGGCATGCGACAATGTGGACGTGACTCGTGGGCTCGTGGCGCTACGAGATGAGGCCAGCGAGCCAGCACACGCAGTCTACACCACGCCTCGACCAATATAAACGTCGATCGAAATTAAAACATAACAAGAAAGTGTTCGTGGGAATCTCATTATCTTAGGAGAAGTGTTCGCTGGTACATACATATATACCGATAGCGCGGAGTTAATAAAAGACCGAACTCTACTGATTTGCTACGGATTTTACTATGTGAATACGAAAAATTCGGATGTTTGTGACGTTTACGACATGTTTCTGTGTTTGTGATGTGATTATTGTGAGCGTTGCATAAAACGGTAAAGTAGCAGTTTGGGCTCTACAGATCAAGTGTTGTTCGAAGTAGACGCTGTATTTAACCATTGTTTAATTCATGCAATTAAATTTTTAAATTTTTCAACACTTTCTCATTTTCATACTTAATTCAGTAATAAATTTTAATTTAGATTATCTTCCCCTTTTCGTTCCTAAAATACAAGTTTAAAAGCCGTATAATAATTAGCTTTTCGACATTTTTGTTAAACTTTATAAATTTTTCTTAACAGAAAAGTTTTGCGCTACATTCAAAATTAACTCTACATAATAAGAAATATATATATTTTCCTTTGTCTGAAAGCTAGTCCCATTCATCAATATTTTAAAGAATTTAGAGATACATATATTTTGCTGATTAGGCTCTTGATAAACTTCATATCTCTGGTCTTACGTAACTCCAGTTTAAAATGTATAGAGATTAGATCTAAAGATATTGACATATCTGCTGAAGAACTCAAACAGCTAGCTTCCAAACCCGACTCGCGGTTTGAAGCCAGGTTTTTTCATATTTTTCTAGTGCCCCGTCAGCGGGTCTTGTCTAACATTATAGAGGTATATACACACACACACCTGATGGTAAGTGATCACCACCGCCCATAGACACAAAAAAAATCATGGGTAGGTTGCCAACCTAAAAGGAGGGTATGGAAGGGGAGGAAAAAGGGATTGGGAAAGGGAGAGGGGAAATGGGCCAATGGAAATCTCACTCACCGAATGAAACGTGACAGCAAGCTGCCATTTTACGTCGGTTTTCTGTGAGACAGTGGTATCAAACCGGTCGAGCCGGCCAATTAGTGCTGTAGACGTTACTGTCTACAGCGTGGCCTTACCACTCAAGTCATGACCTACATATGGGACCCATGGGACCACACTTGCAAGAAACCCTATCGAAAACAAAAATAATCATTATAATTGGCATAGTACCGACGGAGATGTCGCATTAAATACGTATTATACATACAAATTGCCAAATAGTTTTGCCAGCTATTCGTTCATAATACATATCAGAATAATAAAAATAATTATAATATTAGCCATGTACTATTACTGTCCCACTGCTGGGCACGGGCGTCCTCTGCTTATGCGAGGGGTTAGGCCTCAGTTTACCACGCTGGCGTAATACGGGTTGGTAGACTTTTCATACCTTCGAAATTCTGGTGCAGAAATTCTCGGGTATGCAGGTTTCCTCACGATGTTTTCCTTCACCGTTATAGCAAGCGATAATTCACAAAGAAAAGACACATAACATAGAAAAGTCAGAGGTATATGCTCCAATTTGGGGATTGCTCTCGAACCTCAGACACTCGTCTCGGCAGTCCGTACCTTTCCCAACTGAGCTATTGCTGCTTATACATATCAAGAAATATAATCACGACATCAGTTTAATTAGGCAAATCTTGACATTACAACTTCAATTAACTCCAGCGGGCCGAGCAGGAATAATTTTGACAATCGAAATCGTATTGAACTCGCTGCGCACTGATGACATTTGGTGAAAAATTCACAAAAATAACAAAAGCGCACATTGAGCTCGATTCGAATACGACTGTCAAAATTGATTTCTGATTGGGCCGCAGATCGATTCCGCATATTCTTGGTACCTATTCCTAACAAGTTCAAAAACTTAACAGACCGACTTCAAATCCGATCGTGACCAAATTTATATGGGACCATCCTTGAAATAAGCTCTATCGAACACAGAAATAATTTTGAAAATCGATCCACATTTGGCGGAGATATCGCGTAACATACATAAAAAATCCGACGAATTGAGGACCTCCTCCTTTTTGGGAAGTCAATCGTAAATTTAAGGAGTGATATTAGGCACTACATAGCGCGAAAGTTTCCAGACCAACCTATTGGAAGCTTATGTTAAATGAATTTAAATATCAATAAAAAAATACGTTAAAACCAAAAAAAAAATCTAGAGTATATATAACCAACATTCGTCCAATGCTTTGTTGACCATATTATGGTGTATACAAAGTTTCATAGTGATCTCAAGGTTCAAAACAAAAGAATATTTATAGGAAGGTAAACAATAAAAAGTTTAAATAGCATAACATAGTATGTGTAAAATTCTTTTGTATTTGTTCCCGTAGCCGTGCCGCGTAACTAATGTTTTTATCTATTTTAGATCATAGATATTTTCGTATTCGCTATACGTATATTATTGTAATAATATTATTTAATGTCGT
The DNA here is from genome assembly GCA_036417725.1 of Clanis bilineata. NCBI lineage: Eukaryota > Metazoa > Arthropoda > Insecta > Lepidoptera > Sphingidae > Clanis > Clanis bilineata. The sequence continues at coordinate 10,826,854 of CM071158.1, forward strand.
TCATTTGTAGTCTTTGCCAAAATAATGTAACCGAAATAGCCAAACTAATGTAACTTCAATTTAGAAATAAATTGTCTGTGAATGGGACCTTGTTGACAGCCAATGACTTTCTATAAATGTACAGTATTCAATCACTAGTTTCAGTACAGTGACAGTTATCAGACTTAGGCTGAGATTAATAAAGCGAACTTCGAAAAAACGAACTCAGTGAGGATTCGGAATTTTTAAATCGAACTTTGAGTTAGTCCAAGTAATTTTTTACAAGTCCACCCTAAGTTTTGATTCTGACTTTGTCGTAATTCGCTCTATATGTCTCAGCCTTAATAATTGACACTCGTATTCCAATCTACATAAAATCTTCGCCTTCCACATTTGTAAGCACGCTGTGACGCCAGAATAATGTTCAACTAAGCAATAGAATGCAATGCAAGTGATGAAAAGCGGTTAAACATCCTTAACTATACCTATTTTCAACATTTAAAAAAACTCTTGAAGCTATTTTTCGTAGAAATAGAATAGTCACAAGTTTAAAATTTAAAGGACCGACTTCAAAACTTATCTGATCGTGATCAAATCTATTTGGGACCACCCTTGGAATAAGCTCTATCGAACATAAAAATAATCTTGAAAATACACATGAATCCTTTTTTTGAAGTCAGTCGAAAATATCAAAAACGAAGTTGACATTGGCACGATATTTGGTTAAAGATACATACACATAGCATAATTATATGATACCAGCTGAATTTGAATTCGATTGTTAAGATTGTTGATCCTCGCGCCTATTATAATTTTTATTGTTTTTTATTTTTATTAGCAGAGACTGGCACACGAGCAGATGGGTCACCTGATGGTAAGTGATCTCCACCGCCCATAGACACCCAATACACAAAAGGAATCATGGGTGCGTTGCCAACCTAAAAGGAGGAAATGGAAGGGGAGGGAAAATGGGATTGGGAAAGGAAGGGGGAGAAGTGGGCCACCGGAAATCTCACTCACCGAACGAAACACGACAGCAAGCTGCCACTTTATGTCGGTTTTCTGTGAGACAGTGGTATCAAACCGGTCGAGCCGGCCCATTCGTGCTGTAGATGTAACTATCTACAGCGTGACTACCACTCAAAATAATCCATTACATGTGCTGTAACGTCAAAATGTATTTCAAAAACTGTATTTATAAGATGTATATTCCTAATAATTATTCGCTTATTTCAACGCATATAAAAGACGTCGTCGATGGATCAAAATACAATCATTTGTTACATACAAGCCGTATTTTCTGCGACTAACTTTTACTCAGTGAAAAGAAAGTACCATTTCGATATCAGTCATTAGCGACAGACTTGACAGCGATTGATGTTGCCAGCCTTTTCTTAATACATATTTTGATGCTTTCAATTTTAGAGAGATTTATTTTGAGAATATGTAACACATAACATAAGCTCACGCCTGTATCCCCGAAGGGATAGGCAGAGGCGCACTAGCCAACTATTACACCCACATTTGGCCGAGCTTAGTTCCGTCCCAGATGTGATAGGGGGCGAGCCTATCGCCATATCGGGCACAAATTGCAATTCAATGAGAATATGTAATATGTAAAATATCAGTATGATTATTTTACATTTTGCAACCGGTTTCAAGAAGGATAATACTTTTTTATTAATTTTTGACTACCTCGGTGGCATAGTTGTATTGCGGTTCGACTATCGTATTGAGGTCTCAGGTTCGATGCCCAGGTCGGGCTTAATTATACTGGGTTTTTCTATTCAATATCAGCCCGGAATCCGGAATTTGTGGCCGATATGGCTATAGGCTCGCCCCTTATCACATCTGGGACGGATAATAAGCTCAGCGAAATGTGGATAGTTCGCTAGTTCGTCCCTGCCTGCCCCGTCGGAGATACAGGCGTGAGCTTATGAGCTTAGGTATATTATTTCAAGCTTTATATTACACGATATCAGAACCAAATAGGAATATGTATTCGATGAAGTTTAGTGCAATTGTGGTTTCATATGAAACTGGTTATTCTGCTAAAAAATCGATATGAAAAGTTGAAAAATCTCAACGCTAACGCTCCGCATTGAATTTTAAAGCGGCTTGTTATAACTTTTAGTTATAATAGGTTGTTATATCTGAAGTAGATCCCTAGATTACAGTATTATTCCCTTACATAAGAAATAAATGAACTCTCATTGCCACGTAATATATTTATACACAGGGCTTTCATTAACATAGTTATCACGACTAACGATATTTTCAATAAATGACAGCATGCGTATCACAGCGGGCAGTACAAGGCAAGTGAATACTATGTATATGACTGTTGGGTATAATATTCTATCCCACAACACTTAGGTTTTGAGTGGTAGAGCCACGCTGTAGACATTCACCTCTACAGAACGAATGGGCCGGCTCGACCAATTTGATACTACTGTCTCACAGACACCGACGTAAAGGTCGCTGGCAGCTCGCTGTCGCTTTTCTTTCGGTGAGTGAGATTTCCAGTAGACTAATTGCCCCCTCCCTATCCCAATATCTAATTCCCTCATTTTAGGTTGGCAACACATTCATGATTCTTTTTGGGTGACTTGCACCACTATTACTAACCTAGGTAATAGTGGTTCAACTCGCCCTTAGTGTTTTGGGTGTCTATGGGCGGTGGAGATCACTTGCTTATTTAACCCACCTGCTTATTTGCTAGTTTGTATTTATAAAAAAAACTGAAAGTAAAAATAGTAGGCCATGGTATACAAAAAATCGACGGACCCTACGTACAAAGCGACATGTCAAAAACTGAGGTTTCAAGAGAACGAAATGAAGTTTATTTATAAGTTTAAGAATTATCATACTTGTTATCTTGTTCGATTAGTATTTACAGTAGAATTATTAGAATACAAAATAATAAAAAAAATATATCTATATAGTTAAGCGTATGGACAATCTAAAGCCATATATGCAATAAAAAGTGTTCAAGTGGTAGAGCCACGCTGTAGACAGTAACGTCTATAGCATGAATTGGGCCGGCTCGACCGGTTAGATACCACTGTCTCACAGAAAACCGACGTAAAGTGGCAGCTTGCTGTCGCGTTTCGTTCGATGAGTGAGATTTCCGGTGGCCCATATCCCCATTCCCTTCCTTTCCCAATCTCCTTCCCTTCCCTCCTTTTAGGTTGGCAACGCACCCATGATTCTTTTTGTGTCTTGGGTGTCTATGGGCGGTGGAGATCACTTACCATCAGGTGACCCATCTGCTCGTTTGCCAATCTCTGCTATAAAAAAAAAATAAAAAAAAAATAATAACATTTTGACTTGTCTTTATATATGTAGGGACCGTCGAAATGTTATCCCGCATTGGATAGCAGCCTCTTGTTATACAGCCTTCTTGCCTACTGAGCTACGGAGGTTGTCGTCCATCTCATTGTTTATTCATTACAATCAGTACATAGCGGAGTGAACTATATTCGATGCCTGTATTTGTTCAGAAAAACCCTTCCTCTGAGAATAACCAAGCTCATGTTGGGAATTTCTTTCTGCAAATAACAATAATAAATACACCCAACAGTCATACACCTAGTCCTGACACCACATTAGGTGTAACCTGTATCGTGGGTATCAGAAACTACGAGAGACTTTCGGTCTCACAACACTTAGACTTGAAACAAATATCTATGGGATACACAGACATTTGTCTCGGTGCGGGAATCGAACCCGTGACCTCACGTTTCACAGCCGGCCACTCGCCCGCTGCGCCACGGAGGCTGTCATATATCAGTTTCGTAGAACTACATATCTGCAACAATTGTTGCATTCTAATCTTTTGTGTTTATCTTGTAGAGAAAAACCGAAGTTTTACCCATCTTATAATTACAAAACATTACAATCATAAGATTATTTACAATAGTTAAGAAGAAATATTAAGTTGATTATTTTGTAACGATTTCAATGTTTAACGTCAACTCGTATTATGCAATTCATAACAATTCTGAACATGATTTCTGAAGTTTACGCGGATGTCACACATTGAAATAAAAGTTTTTTTATACTTATTATAATTCTTAACATGTACAAATGAATTTAAAGAATTTGTCATAAATGCAAACATAATATTATCTATATTCATTATTTTATGTTATTTTTTGCAAAATTATATCACTAGCTGTAGCCCGCGACTTCGATCGCGTGGAAATTCATTTTCCGGAATAAAAAATAGCCTATGTGTTATTCTAAATTTTAAGCTAGATGTATATAACTGTAAACTTTAACAAAATTCACCGAGTAATAATTGCGTGAATAAGTAACAAACACACTCCCAAACTTTCGCCTTTATAATGTTAGTGTGATTCCCATTTTACCGACCTATGCTTACATCTAGCTAGCGCCTAACACCCAGCTATCACTGCAACATTGGCATACATTACTAGTAAACATTCTGCTACTATACCCTTTTATGAAAGTCTACTACGTTACATTCGTAGCAACGAGTGTTATATTTGAAAATGTGAAAAATAGGCCAACAGAGACATCTACATTTAGTTGGCAGTATCATTTGCAACATAGTCACGAACAAAATGTTGCCAATCGCTGAAAGCGACGAGGGCGCCGCCTCGGAAAATGTCTCCAACGCGAGTCGCCACCGCCGAACTCGCGACAGGATCGTTACAGCTGAAATGCGCGCCGTTCGCCGTAGACGGGGATGGACTGTGGTCGGCTCAGAAACTAGGTAAGTACAACTTACTCCGAGAGATGGCGCTGTAAATAGATTTCCAAAATAGGCGAATCTGGCATAGAAAAACTAAAAGAAACAGGAAAACCAATCGTTAATCTCTTTGAAAATTAATATTTTCCTAAACATAGACAATCGTAACTAATATTTTTATAATGTTATATTAATAAACATAATATATTTAACAGTTCATTAGTTTAAGATTACTCTACTGGGGAAGTCATTATTTATGTAAATGTATAAAGTTAATTAAGTACTTAATAGATTTTCCTAAATGTATTTTGTAGACAGTAAATATCGCAATCAGTATTCACAGCAGATATAAACAAAAGAAAAACAGTTGAAAAGTTATTTCTTTTTGCCATTTCATTATACCTATTCCAAACGTTATCCTCTTGAATGAGCGTAAAAACGCGTTTCATCTGGTATCCACTAGAAACCCAATGTTGAGTTGTTAAATAAAGTGACCCTTATAAAGCTGTGCTTCACTGAGATAAGTGTAACATTTTGATCCCAAACATTTTATTGCGTCATTTTTCAACATTACCAACGTTTTGCTTTATCTAGGGGCAACTTTTGGACGCGCCCTAATTGGCAATTAGACGGCGCGGCCACAAGCTATGTTAAGCACACTACAGTTTCACTTTGTACACTGTAAATGTTTATTTAAAAAAGTTTTATAGGGCAGCGAAGAAATTTTCTTTTCTTCAAAGGATTTCGTAAAATATTACGTAAGCCCTGTGACGAGGGGTTACAGGGACAATTCAACATCCTTCCTTATTATCGCTACAATCTCGGGTACATTCTCGTTTTTTATTTTCTATTCGGTTGTATTTTGTTGTCATAGCTATATAGGTATATAGACTAAGGCCTAACCCCTCTCATTAGCAGAGGATTTGGCCCGTGCCCAGCAGCGGGACAGTAATATTACAGGGCTATTAAAAAAAAGCTATACAGGTACGTCTCCTTGGTGTAGTGGCAGCATGTATGGGTTGTGGACCGGGAGGTCCTGGGTTCGATTCCCAGGTCGGGCAAAGCAAATTTTCTAATTTAATTTGTCGGGACTGGATCCCTCATAGGAGGTTGACGTCAGGCAGGCGGCCGGTCTTAAAAACTAAGCCAAATCCTCTTTGCAACATGCTTGAAAAAGTGTGTTGCGCCGACCCCACATTAAGGTGGGATAAGGGCAGGTAGAAAGGAAGAAAGGTACATACATAAATACGTAGGTCCACGCCTGTATCCCGAAGGGATCTACAGAGGTGAACTAACGAATTAGAACATCTACATTTCGCCAAGCTCACATCCGTCCCAGGTGTGATAGGGAGTGAGCCTTATCCGACCCGGGGATCGAACCCAGGGCCTTAGGACTATAGTAATACCCCAGAATTAGTCATAATACATTTCATTTTTTTTATACGCAGCAAGAACAAATACAGCATTTTCAAATTCATCGTCGCCTCCATAGTTTACTAGCATCGTATATGGTATAAGGCTCTAGAGATCCTAGGTTCAAATCGTAATCGGGTAGAAGTGGTTTATTTAACACGATTTGCCCAGAACTAAACACCCCAGAGTGAGTTGACATCAAGTAGCTAGCCGATCGTAAAGGTAAGCCCAATCCTTTCTGCAACACAATAAAAAATGAAGAATGAGTGTTACGTCGACCTCACTTTGAAGTGGGTTAAAGGCAGATAATAGAGATATATACGTATTATACGTACTTTGACTCCTTTACGACAAAACAGATTCTCTAATTAATTATTAGCATATAGTGGTTTGATGACATACAGACTTTTATTACCGATATAAAAGCTATGAGTTAGTTCGGAGCTAATATCATTTTATTACTTCATAAACATTTCATAATATTTGACGCGAGCACTCTATAAATATGATTACTTTATCTCCATTACTAAAGTGTAGATACTAAAGGACGCCTCTTTGGTCTAGTGGCAGCATGTATCGGCTGTGGACCGGGAGGTCCTGGGTTTGATTCCCAAGTCCGGAAAAGCGAATTTTCTAATTTAATTTGCTTGGGTCTGGATCCCCCAGAGGGGGTTGACGTCAGGCAGGCAGCTGGTCGTAAAAACTTAGCCCAATCCTTTCTGCAAAATGATTGGAAAAGTGTGTTGCGCCGACCCCACATTAAGGTGGGATATGGGCAGGTAGAAAGATGATACTTAAGGACGCACATATTGTGCAGTATCTCACGAATATAATATGTACCTATTATAGAGGTAATATGTCCACTGACTAATATAACAGTATAAGCTTTTGGCGTGGAAATATATTTTCCGGGATAAGTAGTAGCCTATGTCCAATCCAGACTTATTATTATGAAGGTTAAACTCAAAGCCAGTACGGGAGAAACCATAAATACTCTACTTAAGTTTTAATTATTGTCATCAAATAATAATGCTTAATCGGCAAAAAATTGAAAGAGCCTTACCATGATTATATACCATAGCCATAGGTAATTCTGTCTGATTCCAATACCCGACGGGCCATTAATCTTTTATCTTAATTCAATAAATGCTATTTAATGCTAATGAAAAAAGCTTCTAGGCTTACAACGTTCTACTTTTGCGATTCTCTTAATATTTAATTTTGGTTATTGTCTCCGGAGGTACGTTTTTGAACCAACATACTAATGTTACTACCTCGGTCATGGCGTAATGGTATTGCGTGCGTGGTATGACTATCGTCCTGAGGTCTTGGCTTCGATCCCCGGGTAGGGTAAAGTGATATTGGATTTTTCAGTATCTACCCCGGAGTCAGGAATTTGAACCCGATATGGCGATAGGTTCGCCCCTATCACATCTGGGACGGAACAAGCTCGGCGAAATGTGGGTGTTCTTGTTTGCCTTTCGGGATCCAGGCGTGAGCTTATGTTTATATGTGTACCTACTAATGCTATAAGCTAAAACCTCTTATCGTATTCAGGTAAAGATTTTATCTGGACTTGCGATGAATAATCAAATACGTATTACGAACATTGAAATCGACTGCCTCGGTGGCGTGGTGGTATTTCGGTACAACTACGGTTCTGAGGTCTCGGGTTCGATCCCCGGGTCGGGCAAAGTGATATTGGATTTTTCTATATCAGCCCGGAGTCTGGAATTTGTGCCCGATATGGCGATAGGCTCGCCCCCTATCACATCTGGAACGGAACTAAGCTCGGCGAAATGTGGGTGTTCTAGTTCGCTAGTGCGCCTCTGCCTACCCCTTTGGGGATACAGGCGTGAGCTTATGTTATGTTATGAAATCGACTCTGTAGTGAATAAAAAAAGTCAATAAATTTTGAAATCGGTATTTGGGACGTTGATTGCTAAAGTGCATAATTTTAATCTTAGATAGCGACATGGCATAAAATCATGAGTTTAAAGGGGTGAGTCGGGGTTCAAAGGTTCGATGTATTGGTCCAAAGGCGTACTTATATTAAAAGCCAAAGCAGCCCTGACCCTCTTGCCTACAGGGACAGATTTTATCTGCATTTGCGGCTGTAGGCGTCGCTCAAGCATAGGCCTATATTGAAGGCCTATGTAGCTATAAAGAAAATATATTACTTTCAACGTCCTTACATAATGTTTTTCTAAAGGCGAATCTCCGTGATTCTTTTTGTATCTTGGATGTCTATGGGCGGTGGATATTAGTCGGATGGAGGATATAACACATAAGCTCACGCCTGTATCCCCAAAGGGGTAGGCAGAGGCGCACTAATAAACGAGTACACCCACATTTCGCAAAGCTTAGTTCCGTCTCAGATGAGATAGGGGGCGAGCCTATCGCCATATCAGGCACAAATTCCAGACTCCGGGCTGATATAGAAAAATCTGATAGCACTTTGCCCGACCCGGGGATCGAACCCGAGACCTCAGGACGGTAGTCGTACCAAAACACAACCAAGCCACCAAGGCAGTCAGTGTAAGTAATATACATACATACATAGACTCATGCCTTTTTCCCATAGGGGTAGGCAGAGACAACGGATATAAGTGGCAAATAAAAAAGATCTTAACTCACTTTAATATTATAGTCATTTTTAAGGATGTTGGTGAACTGAGAGGTTTCTGTGAATGAGAAGTAATATGAAACCCTCACAGTATATCACCATCATGATATGGGAATTTGGAATGTAGGATTGTGCGTTTAAGAAAGGCTCAGAGTGTTGTTATAGATTGGAGTTGTATTATATATAATTGGTCATTAAAATGCGGAATTATTTCTCACTAGCTGTTGCCCGCGGCTCCATTTGCGTGGATTTTTTTCAGGATAAAAGGAGCCTATATGTTAATCCAATGTGTCAGCTATATTCATACCAAATTTCATCAAAATTGGTCGCGCCGTTTGAGCGTGAAGAGGTAACAAACGCACACACTTGCGCCTTACGATTACCTCTAGTGTGATGTGATAATATACCCGATGTTTTTTTTTTCAAGGTGATTTATTGCCTGCCATTATAACCTTGTTCTAGGGTGTCAAAGACCATGCTTGATTCTTCGCGGCTACGCCCATAATAATGATGATAAATGTGTGTTTGAATACGATAAATTAAACCGCAAACCTACATCTTCACTATATAAAAATAAGTCGGGTTTTCCTTCCTGACGCTATAACTCCAGAACGCACGAACCGATTTCCACGGTTTTGCATTCGTTGGAAAGGTCTCGGGCTCCGTGAGGTTTATAGCACAGAAAATTCATGAAAATTTTTAACAGAAAAGCGGGAAAATCTTTTTTCACATACAGCGCCATCTCTGATACATAGCATGTACTACAAACCAATATTTTAAGTAGATGGCGCCGGTGCGTGATACATTGACAGACGTGGTGACAGACGGGGTGACAGACGGGGTGGCAGACGGGTGACAGACGGGTGACCGACGTGGTGACAGACGGGGTGACAGACGGGGTGACAGGTGGGTGACAGACGGGTGACAGACGGGGTGACAGGCGGGTCACAGACTGGGTGACAGACGGGGTGACAGGCGGGTCACAGACTGGGTGACAGACGGGGTGACCGACTGGGTAACAGACGGGTGACAGACGGTGTGACAGAGGGTGTGACTGACGGGGTAAGAGACGGGGTGACAGACGGTGTGACAGACGGTGTGACTGACGGGGTGAGAGACGGGGGACTGACGGCCGAAGTAGATCATCCCATTACCTCCTTTAGAATTATTGGATTATAGGTGCCTACGACTCACTCTTTCAACCTTCTCTCTCATACGCAGACGAAGTTGCGCGGGTCAGCTAGTTCCAGTATAATAATCACAAACTATTTTGGTTATGTTTAGCAAAAACATCCGGCAATTAAAACAAATTTTAGATGGTTTAATAACAGAATTTTGAAACTCGTACACTAAACTAGACTAGTAACTAATTACGATACTGTAGAAGTTCGACAAGGCACTGAGCGCGACCATAGAACATTGTTTTCTCGTTATATGTAGAGGTACCTAGGTGTATTTTATATAGCAAATTTCCTTACAATATGCCTTATTCTCGTTTGCTTTAAAAATATATTATAATATAAAATAATTTTTATAAACAATGGAATATATTATCTTAGACGTTTGTCATTATATGAACCCTGAAAGTAATGAACTAAAATCAAAGCCGCGCTGATCGTACAGGCATTTTCGTGTCACATTGTTTCCGCATTCCAACCGTGGAGCTCAGCCGTGTCGTGTCGTGTCTGGAGAGCATCATGTATTCCCCACATCCAGCTAGATAGGTGCGTTCGTAAGCACGTCACGTTTGATTTTCCTTCCGTGAGTGAGACAGTGTCTCCATGAGATGCAATCCATATAAAACTTGTACATCTGCGTCATCTTCGAAATACAACATAACACATAAACAGCTCAATGGTGTGTATTGGGAGAGCCCTATGTCCAGCAGTGGACGAGTATAGGCTGATGATGATGATGATGATGATGATGATGATGATGATGATGATGACATAAACATAAGCTCATGCCTGTATCTCCGAAGGGGTAGGCGGAGGTGCACTAGCGACTTAGAACACCCTTATCGCCGATCTTAGTTCCGTCCCAGATTTGATAGGGGAGCCTATTGCCATATCGGACACAATCGGAAAAATCCAATATCACTTTGGCCGACTCTGGGATCGAACCCGAGACTTCAGAATAATAGTCGTACCGAACATGCAGTATCACTACGACACCGAGCCAGTCATAATTCGAAATACGTATTCACATATTCAAAGGTCACAATCAAATATCATTTGAAGTAATACATTAGTAGTTAGTCAATCTAGAATTTATAGAGCCTACGTAGACTGTACTCAAACTATTTCAAGAATTTTATGCAAATCTTTTCTAGGTTTTATTTGAAAAATCTCTATTTATAACTGTTATTTTTCATTTCAAAATTTAAAAGTTATGCGTAAGATGAAATATTCAGAAGACAATTTTGAACGAAGTCTGAGTAAAGTCTAAGTGCGCTCTATAAATTTCAATCTTAATTGCGATCTGATGTAAAAGTCAACTTTACAAACAGACAGTTGTAGGGCTGTTGGAATATACGAGGAATTATGTATTAAAAATATTATTGTTATAACGTGACAAACATTTTGTTATACGCAAGACAAATATTGCTTTCTTTGTACGTCACGTTCGTATTTCTGCGTCACGCAACTACTTTCGCTTCTTTGCCGATGATAATCCATCTGTGTCTAGGCTAATATTTTCACATAAACTTCATAAAAATATCTACAATTCTAAAAATAAATTACACGAGAATGAAAAACACAACAGGCTTTGTTAGACATCAGTCAAGTTTTAGTTAAAGCAAATAAAAAATACGAGACCGTTTATGCAGTAAAATATGCCCCTTACTTATAAAAATATATCAGCGCTGCTTATCTTTAAACATAGGTTGTCCCTTTCATTTTTAAACGACGTAACGCAAGGAAAAAAGTGACAGGCTATTCTTAGCGAAAAGATAAGCGAAAATGTTTTTATAAGTAAGGCCCTATATTATTACATTGAGAGATTACCTAACGAATGCGTTCATAGATTTTTTGTGGTTTATGTGGTTTTGCTTTTACAATGTTTTTGATACTATACAATAACTTTTCGATAAGTCTCAAAGCGTGGCTCTGCCATTCAAAAATGTATACTAATAGAAGTAACTGCTCCCTTTTTAAATTAAATTAGAATCAAACACATAGTTGAATGCACAGATCTAACGTCAAATTCTATACGTGGTACAAAGAGCAACGTGTAGAAAAGTAGAAACTAGTAAAGTAAAAACTTAACGGACCAACTTCAAATCCGATCGTGACCAAATTTATATGGGACCACGCTTGAAATAAGTTCTGTCGAACACAATAAGAATTTAAAAATCGGTCCATATTTGATGGATATATCGCGGAACATACATAAAAATATAAACGAATTGAGGACCTTCTCCTTTTTAAAAGTCTGTCGAAAATGGCGCCTAAGTTCCCGTATGCCGACCCCGTATACGGCAATTATTTTTTCTATAAAACTTTTGGCAGATCATTTGTAGGGACAGAATTTTCTCTCATCGCGCATCCATGATTCAATATGCGCTTAACCGTCTGCCATACAAGAACGTCGCCAAGCCCATACCTGGAACGTTTGCAAGGTGCGTCACGCCGTCGCGGCATTCACGAGCCACGGTAGAGCGGCGTTTGTTTTTCAGGTGACAGATGATAAGCTGCAGGCCCGGGCTGGTTGGCACGCTGCCCTTACGGATATAGACTGGGACTCTGCCTGTCGCATGCCCGTCGCAAGCCGCAATTAAAGTTACGAGCGAAGCGGCAGCGATGTTTTTTTTTTTTTTTTTTTTAAATATTGTTCATAGCCATGGATACAATGTCCTTCAGCCGTATACTTTTTATTATTTATTACCCTTTTTTCCTATATCTAAGTTTTCGCAAGTGCATTGAAGTCGGATGTGTTCGATTTCAAGGCCCTGCTGGAGTTTTGGCGTCAATTCTTTCCAGTTTGATGCTTTTTAGACGATTTTCTCGCAGCGGAGGAGTCGAACATGGTCGACCCAACCACCCGATAAAAAGCGTCCAAAATCACTTATTTCAAAGCTTCCACATACTGTCCATCTTCGTTGATGTTTATCGCTTAGATTCACATCACATTTAAACCACAAGCATAACTTTAGACTAGAATATGAAATCATTAAAACAAGCGATCACCCGTACCGTCAGAATTCCCGCCAAAACTCTACGGCAGCGATGAAAAAAGTTAGGGTTGCCAGTACAAATTATATTTTCTTTTTTTAATTAACGGTGTCTGCTACATGCAGTTTATTTCGTCCCAACTTTTATTTTAGAATGGGATTAGCCCTTGTTCAACTACTTTCGCCTCGGCTTATCTTTATAATTGTGGCTGAACGGGATAATCTTGCTGGACATCATTTATATGACCTAAATGTAACTTAAAATGTTTTTTAATATTTAACCAGTCTTCCCAGCACTCTTGTTTTACTATCTTGTTTCAAAAGTTGTTACAAATTATTCTATGTATAAATAATTTCTATGTGGAAGTTTTCGGGACAGCGTTTTGAAAACTTATTAACATACAACGCTACCAAACGTAAAAAAAACAAATGAATATTTAGCTTAGTAACGTTATTCGGGGAAATATGTATATGGAGTATTTAGAAATTCTTAAATATTTCTTTCTACCTGCCCTTATCGCCTGCCCTGCTTGAGGCCAACCCCCTTCTGAGGGATCCAGTCCTAGGAAAATCAAATTAGAAAAATAGCTTTGCTTTATCTGGGAATCGAACCGAGGACCTCCCGATCCACAGCCCGTATATGCTGCCACTAGACCAAGAAGGCTGCCAGGTGAGGTTAGTTGTATTACCAGATGGTTATCTAACTCCGCCGTTCTTGATTAGCGCGTAGAACACACATTCTATTATGAAATTGAAATGGCGAGAATTTCCTGTAATACGTTCTGCAGGCGTCGATCATTGAAGCGACACCTGCGACGTTCACGGTACGTCCGTATTTCATGACAGGTCCGTATTTAATAATAGTAGGCGGGGCCCACATCACATGACTGCCTCGGAGGCGTGGTTGTATTTCGGTACGACTACCGTCCTGAGGTTTTAGATTCGTTCCCCGGGTCGGGCCAAGTGATATCAGATTTTTTCATATCATCCCTGAATCCGGAATTTGTGCCCGATATGGCGATAGGCTCGCCCCCTATCACATCTGGGACGGAACTAAGCTCGGCAAAATGTGGTTTGGTATGCAGTTCGCTAGTGCGCCTCTGCCTACCCCTTCGGGAATACAGGTGTGAGCTTACGGTTTGTTACCCACATCTTATATATATACGCACACACACACACGCCTATTATCACCGAAGAAGCAGGCAAACTAGTGCATCCATTTCACCAAGGTCATTTCCGACTCATGATGTCATACTGAGCAGACCACCCAATATCACTTTATCCCTAAGATCGAACCCGAGACCTCAGAACGGTTGTGGTGCCGCGCAAGCAATACATTTATTCTAATACCCTTGAACACATTCGTATTTTTTTTTGTGTAAAGTTATGTATATATGTTACGTTATGTATGTTAAATGTACATGTAATGTTATGTATGTTAAAGTTAAATTAGTTTTTACCTTTATAAATACAGCACTTGCAACCCGTAGTCATTTTATTTGCATGCAGTATAATTACATTGACAATGCATATTGAGACAGTGTCGAATCAATCGGTCAACATAATTATACCGATCTGAAATACCTACATATTCATAATCAGACCATTATTATTATTGGGAAAATTATAATGCATTTACTATTTTTAATTTTTACACGTTATTTATAGTGTATAATACCAGGCAACGACACCAACTGCTTCTGAATACAGCCCTGTCGCCTCTGCAGTGACTGCACGAGCATTAACAAGGTAATCGCGTGATCATGTTCACTAGAACATTCAGCTCGTTAGCATAACTATTATATAAATGGTAATCAATGAACAATACTGAAAATGTATACCTAAGAAATATATCTAGCTAGTTAAGTCCCAGTGACGCAATTAGCTTTAAAGCCACGGTTTTATGCCTACGTCAAATAGATAGCCGACGAATCGTTATTATTTTGTAAAATTTTGAAATCTTTAAATCACGACTGCCTCGGTGGCGTGGTTGTATTTCGGTACGACTGCGGTCCTGAGGTCTTGGGTTCGATCCCCGGGTCGGGCAAAGTGATATTGGATTTTTCCATATCAGCCCGGAGTCTGGAATTTGTGCCCGATATGGCGATAGGCTCGTCCCCTATCACATCTGGAACGGAACTAAGCTCGGCGAAATGTGGGTGTACTAGTTGGCTTGTGCGCCTCTGCCTACCCCTTCGGGGATACAGGCGTGAGCTTATGTTTATGTTATGTTTTAATTATGCCGCATATTATTTAAGCATCGATTCTATAGGTCCACTGTGTTATAATTCGCTATCCCCCTCCCACTTAACAAGACTTATATCATTCCGATATCGTAATTTTAATAATAATCTAACATGTGTTTCGCCAGACGCCATGCAAATTCCAACACTAGACTGTTTGGCTCGTCTGTCAAACAGCAATCACAATAAGTAAAACCATTATACGTTCTGGAGGAAGATATGAGAGCCAAAGGTCTCACTATGGAGGATAATCAAGACGGGGCGAAGTGGAAGCGTTTAAGTAGGAAGGCGAATTCTGGCAGAAGGCCGGCCAGGCAAAAAGAGAGAAAGATTGTGGTTATATATTAAAAAAATAATAATATTAGCCCTGTAATATTACTGTCCCACTGTTGGGCACGGGCCTCCTCTACCAATAAGTGGGGTTATGCCTTAGTCTACCACGCTGGCCTAATGCGGGTGGTAGACTTCACATACCTTCGAAATTTCTGTGGAGAAATTCTTGGGTATGCAGGTTTCCTCACGATATTTTCCTTCACCGTTATAGCAAGATATTTCACAATGAAAATACACTTAACATAGAAAAGTCAGAGGTGTATTCTTTATTTTGGGGCTGGTTAGTTATATATTTATTAGAAGATACTTTTTTAATTAATGATTCGTAAATGTCATCAATATTCTTGCTTGCATATCTAAACGAGGCTTAATAGCTGACGCACATTGGGTTATACGACAAAGATGTTGTTATGAATTCCGCATTCCAAAGATTGACACACATTTGTGGCTGATTTGCACTGTCATAATAATATATGAAGATGCAATCCTTAAGTGCGCGCCGAAAATAAAATGACCAGATTTATCATAGTCTAAAATTATACAATTTGACCGGCCCAATATTTGCGTAAATCCTTCGCGTTTATTTTAGTTAAGACTTGTCATGAGTTTGAAATTCCTTCCAAATGTTCACGGAATACCAAATGTATATAATAAACATAAAAATGCGATGTTTTATAAATAAAGGAAGCAAAAAATATACATATTACTTTATACTTAAAGAACACAATATCCTGTATTAATTTTTACCCTATATACAACCATACTTCCCAAGGAATTAATTAATCTTGAAAATTAAAAACGCAAACAAGTAAAGCGTGAATTATGAATGTACAAGTTCGCCTGTCTCCCACGATAAACTTCTGTGCCTGACTCGTTCCCGCCCTCGAGGAAAACATTGGAAATCCGGATAAGCTCTGCATTGTAATGGCTCTTAACTCCGCACGCTCAATTAGTTTATTTCACGCTCACGTAACGAGGTTTAAATCAAATAAATTCAAACCATTTCATTTACTATTGCGAATAATGATTATTAAAACTGAAAAAAATGTTATTTCAATTTACTTGCGTTTTGGGTCATAATATCTGGAAAAAATGTTGACGCCTAGGAAAGATACCTAAAGCTTGAGTTACAATAATTAAAATACAACGTATAATGTATAGCTTTTTAAAATAATTCCTACAACAACATTCTAATTTTTCTTCATTTCAAAACTGAACTCTGAGTACTTTGTTCTTTCTTTCTGCCTTTATTGGGATATGCCTCTATCTAGGGTCGGTACAACACACCATGCATGGTGCAGAAAGAATTCGACTTAGTTTTTACTACTGGTTGCCTACCTGATGTCAACTACCACCTTTAGGGGCTTCCAGGCCCGTAGAAAAACACCCGTCCAACCTCACAATCGAACTGCCACCATACCAAAGAGGCGACAAAACAAGCCGCTCGTCCTGAAGACAAGCATGAACAGTAGCAACACCACCTGTACTTTGAATAACAAAGCCCAGAGTGGTACTGAAGTCTGAATCAACAGGGCTCATTACAAAAACGGACCCAACTAGCATTAGTAGTAATTCAAGCAAGTTTATATCACAGGGTCTTCAAAAAACTCTGACCGAAGTGTTTAATTTACATAAAGCGTAATGAAGAAAGGACTTTGTTCAATAAAAAATAATTAAATAAAAAAAGGAGTTCTTGTAACCGACGAGCTAGTATGAAAAGACTGAGTGAGTATATTTATGTATATTCCTACGTTATTTATTCTTTAAGACTACCTACCTTATACCTATCCACTGTATTTTAATAAAGCAATCACTTAATGTGTTCATATTATATGTTTGATTTAGTTGGAATCGTGAAATATTATTAATATTGCAAAGTAATGGGTGCACTCTGCAGCTTATTCATTATAGTTAATTAATAAATAATGTTGAGATTGTACATTCAGTAGAACAATATTATTCTGAAGTAAATGTAATACGTTTTAATTAAATAAAAATAAATGAAAGTGTAGCGATTCAGTAAAATATAAAACAGTTTAATTAGGCACCATGTAATTAATTTCAGGAGCCTTAAGTAAGGGGCTATAAATTATATTCGAATCTAAAGTAAATCTAAAGTATTCTTCTGTAACATACAGAACGCCAAATAAAATAACTACGCATTCAATAATAAATAATAACTCAATGATAGTTAATAATGTTAACCAAAATATATTTTGACTAAAAAATAAATAAAAAATTGCCTATGCAACCCATAATCGCCACATAATATCCTCCAATGAAACTTCCCACCAAGGTCTTGGTACAAAACTTTTAATAGAATAGTTTTAAAGGTTTAGTTTTAATCAAACGACGCGAAATCGTCGCTGTACATTGGCAACAATACTCTTAACATAAGATGCGACCTACGACTGATTTGGTCAACACGCGGCCTATTTGCAGCCCGTAATTGTTTTGTAAATTAGTCATAATTATCTTAAATGTTATAAATTCTAAATAGAAAATATTATAAATTCTTAATATATGCATTGAACTCAGTTTTAACTACTTCCTTTTTAGTTTTCATGTATGTTTTGTTATTCTTCTCATTCTTCCTCGAGTAGTTTCATTCGATTCTCAATAAAATTAAAAGAATGTTTTGCGTTTGTGGTGTTTTTGATCATTTTCGATAGCATTTTTTTTTTCTTTTCTATGGGATATGACCAATTACATATACATTAAGCTTCTTGGGTTGATATCACAAGTGAGGGCCGCCTTTACTAAATATTACCACATTGAGGCCCCTGCCCGCCAAAAGGTCGCCAACCGCTGGTATAGAAGATAATTAAAGAAAAATCTAAGAAATGAGTCGTGGTTCGTGCCTAATATACATTTATATTTGGCCATGCACAATATATAAAAGAGTTCAATTCTTGGAAATTATTTAACAATTCTTTCAGTTACAGTGTTATCTGACGGTTTATAATTTTACAATATTTTAAGACCCTTGATAATATGTGTCCTTGGCTTGTATCAGAATCTAGAAGAATAAAGTGAATAAATAAACATTATCTTAATTATTTTACTTCGTACTTTTACGCCAACGCGAATCTTCAAAATATCACTATTTTTTCGGAACATTATAACGTTATCGCGATATTATCACTGTTTGACGGTGCGTAAAATTGTACCCCAATTAAGTAATATAGACTGACAAGACCACACGTTTATTTTTATCAAATACTTATCTTTTGTGATATATGGAAGAAAACACGTGTGTCTATTGTCTATACTGTACGCCTTATTTTGATGATGAAATAAATCTATCAAATATTTTGTAGCCGTCAGGTTGACGACAGAAAGGCAACCGATCGTAAAACCTGAAAGCGGAATATTTTCTGCAACATGCTTAAAAAGTGTATTCCGCCCACTCCACATTGAAATGGTATAAGGGCATGGAAAACAAAAATAATACATTTATTATATGTATCTCAAGTATTAACATTATCAGAAAGAAAGCAAAATGGAATACATCCCTTTATTTAGACCTATTATTGTTATAATTTTAACCTATACTCTACCAATAATTTGTTACACCAGACCGAAATTACTGTACTAGTATGCAAAGTGAATTAGTGAGTATAATTGATTTAAAAAACAGAAACAGAGAAGAACTAATTAATCCGCTAAAGTAATGAAATTTATCCGATGTTTGAGAGATTTGTGAGCAATGCCTTAAACTTGATCGGGTCGCACATTCAATTCAGCTCTCTTTGTTGAACAACAAAGTAAACTTTAAGCAATTACTAAGTACCAAACGGTAAAACTGTATGACACTTAAGTTTTTTCGTTCCAGCTACATTCGGTATCTGCCTTCACTGAACCGGTATCTCGAGTTAACCGACCAGCATAATACTGTAGATTATTTTACTATTCGGTTTGACTTAGCCACGCTTTATGTTGTATGCACGTGCGGCTGAGTCTGGCGGAATTTTCCCCGATGTTTTTCTTCATAATAAATTTTACGGCCTGTGTCGACCCGCGTAGACCCACATATACCCTTAACCGGTGAGAGGGATTTATTAACATGGGTTTTGTATTTAGCTAGTTTGAATCAGTATTATAAAATTACGTTCTCATTCTGCCACCATTCTTCGTTTTACTTACATTTAAAGTATAAATTCATAGTAAAATCAAGTAATGTACATAATAAATTAGGTACATTACTTCATTTTACTATGAATTTAGATTTTTATGTTCGATTTCAAATAAAATAAGGCACAAACTGGAAAATAGTATTTAATAGTGCTGTGTGCGACTGTACATAGCAATGAAATTAATCGTAGTTTGACATTGATTTGCGATCCCAGCCGCAAGCCGCCCTCAATCAAGTAATTAATAGAGACAAACAGCTCTGTTAATCTTCCGTCACAAATACTAAATAGAACTTACGACTACAGCTATTAGTGTGCATACAGTCCTGTGGCAGTGTTCTTCATCATAACTATAAAGGTCATGTCACGTAGGCGTACTAAGTAGTAACTTATGCTTATCAGTTATGAGATGAGGCTGGCAATACATTCAATAAACATAATGTTGATCGTGTATTTTTTTATAATTTTAGAAACGAGCAGATGGGTCACCTAATAGTAAGTGATCTCCACCGCCCGTAGACACCAAAGACAGAAAAATAATCATGGGTGCGTTGCCAACCTAAAAGGTAGGAATGCGAGGGGACGGCAAAGGGATTGGAAAAAGGTGGGGGGGAATTAGGCAACCGGAAATCTCACTAACTGAACGAAACGCGACAGCGAGCTGCTACTTTACAAATGTTGTCTAACTGCTGGCCACCTCTACTAATGAGAGGGGTTTGGCCTCAACTAATACGCTGGTCTAATTGCTACAATGTTGTTGAAAACGTTGCGAGTCAAAACTTTAATTAAAGTCCAGTGCAATGCCGTCCAAAAAACAGCGACCGCCGACAAAAAATAACTATCGGTGGTCATAAAAATCATGGCGGCTTGCATATATACTTCTTCATACTCCGAAAACAGAAGAAGCAAATCAAGGAACCTGCAACAAGATACGTGGAAACCGTGGCAAACACTCCTACTTGTAATCAAGTGGTATCGTGCACAATGTGCGTGGGTCACTGTGGCAGATTTTAACACCATTTGTACAGTGACTACAAACAAGCAACAATGTATCTCTTTTCATAAATAACTAGTAAATCTCAACATCTACATTCATTTTAAGGATTTCAATATTTGATTATACTAATATAACCTGCCTTTGAAGTATTATGTAGATACAAAAAATAAAAGTAGACAGGTATTAACAAATGATGGCTTAAAATTGAGTACTATAAAGCCCTATTCATATGGAGGGAGTTTATAACACGACAGATATGATTATATTTTATAAAACTATTGTATTTATGAAAATACTTCAAGTACTTATTTCTTAAGTTTACGCGAATGTTATACGTTGAAATAAACATTTTTACGGATTCTATTACGATTTGTTTTTGCCTGCCTCGGTGGCGTGGTGGTATATCGGTACTACTACGGTTCTGAGGTCTCGGGTTCGATCTCCGGGTCGGGCAGTGATATTGGATTTTTCCATATCAGCCCGGAGTCTGGAATTTGTGCCTGATATGGCGATAGGCTCGCCCCCTATCACATCTGGGACGGAACTAAGCTCGGCGAAATGTGAGTGTTCTAGTTCGCTAGTGCGCCTCTGCCTACCCCTTCGGGGATACAGGCGTGAGCTTATGTATGTATGTATGTTTTTTAAAACCAACCCGTTCACTCCAATCCGTAACCACGAAGACTGCAAATCGTGATAGAATCCGTATATATCGTTTTATTTCAATATACTTCAAGTAATTTGAAATAGGAATCTAAAACACAAAATACAAGATACTTTTGCTATAATAGATTTTAGTACGAACTGTAAAATAGTTTTCACCTTCTTAATGCCCTTAAATACTTTATTTTATAGCATCAACTATGCTATTCACAGTCTTCACGTAGCGAAATGTAAAGAGCACACGCGGGGTACATGTGCAGTAATTCAAAAATCTTTTTTTCGAGATATAAGGTCTTGTGTGTTATACCTACCTACCTACCTACATGAATGTTGTGTATACATATCTTTTCAATAAAATTAGAAACCTCATCCATCTAAACAAAAAGTATTCATAAAAATAAATGAAAGTTTAACATTTATGGATGAAGTTCGCGTATGAATATGAATGCGGTTTAACTGCAGGCTTTTTTGGGATTTGTTTGTTTATTTAGTGAGAGAAATACTTCTACAGCTTTTATATTTAATAGTGATTAACCGTTTCAAGTTGAATTAAGTGTTATGATTAATGATCTATCAATACGATGATCTATTATTATGAGTAGGCAATCTTTGCATAGTACATTAGTGATAAAGCAAAGTTAAAACTTTAGTATTACAGTTATAAAACACCCTTCTCACAGGCAATATTTACCCGTAGAGTGCGTCTTTCCGCCCTTATAAACTATGTTATCTGTTTTAGAAAAGTTTTGAGTTATGAGTTTCGGAACGGTCTTTTGTCTCTTAGCCTCCGGCAAATAGCTTTATTCTGGTAAAATCGTATATTCGAATCGCAAAATCCACACAAAGGTTCGCCAAACCTCCGTTCTATTTTCGCCATAGAAAAATCCATGTTTTAACTCAAAGCGGCTCGCGCACGTAGCGCTGTGTGTTCAGACTCACTGGCCTGAAACATAATACTCTACAAACTACATTTAATTAATTATTTACGACGGAGTACTTTCTTGGAGGATGAACAAAAATACGCTATATATAGCTATAGCTTGTACATTTTAGGTAGATACGTTATCTATTCTGTTTATTTCTTGATATTAATTTTTACGAATTTGTTCATTTTAGAGTAATTGGTTTACAAACCGTTCTAAGATTGTTAAATAAATAAATAAATAAAAATAAATTGATGTTCTTATTACAACGCCAATGTGTAACTACAAGTTATTTAGTTCATAGAAACAGACCGCGCGTCTTCGTTAAACGTAACAACTAGAGGTATACTATGAAACGAAGCATTGTTCTGGTATCACATAATAAAAAGCAACATTTAACTAAAAACATTAAGTAGAATGCTAAATGTAGAGACTTTAGACGTCGAGTTTACAACAGCAACGTGAAGATATGGAGCAGACTTATTAAGCCGAGAACACACGGTGCAGGCACGTATATCCTAACTGCAACGATGGCTTTAAGCGAAAGACATACCGCGCGCTAAGCTAATCGAAGCTAACTGCGTTAGGCTAGTTTGCATGACAGATAACTTAGCTAGTATCGGCGGGTAGTTTATCTATAGTTAGACGTATGAACTGCTAGTATGGAAGAGTAGTTTATCTGTAGATAGAGATATGACCTGAAGTATGAGCAGACTACGATTTTGACAAGAAGTCTGACGGGGTGAGCGTCGCTTGTTAAAATTATTTCATATTATTCTCTAGAGCTGTGTTTGTTGTTTTTAAGTGATGTCGTTTAATGTACCAAACTTCAGTGAATATGGACAGTATAATGTGGAAACTTTTTAACCGGTGATCTTTGACGAGTTTGGCTTGGTGCGTTCGCTGGCTTTGTTCGGATGATTCGCCCAGTGAAGGTCATCTGAGGGGCATTGCACTGGGTGGAATTACCACCATAATCTCAGCGGAACCTTGAGATCGTCCACATTTGGGTCTCATGGTCATTGTGAAAACATAATTGCTAACATTGGCTAAATCATCGCAAATGCGTGGAAGCTATTATTTTTAAAAGAAGAAGAAGAAATATGAACAGACGCCGCGCTGCAGCGACGTTAGATATAACGATGTTAGCTTCGAATTGCTTAGCTCTCAGTGTGACCTGCGCTTTAACAGTTTGATAACTTCAGACCTTAGTTACAAAGTAATTGAAGCATAGTGTAACCGCAAGAAGTTACTATGCCCCTTACTTATAAACATATTTAAGGGCGGCTTATCTTTAACCATAGGTTGTCCCTTTCATTTTTGAGTGGTAGAGCCACGCTGTAGACAGTAACGTCTACAGCACGAATGGGCCGGCTCGACCGGTTAGATACCACTGTCTCACAGAAAACCGACGTAAAGTGGCGGCTTGCTTTGAGTGGTAGAGCCACGCTGTAGACAGTAACGTCTACAGCACCAATGGGCCGGCTCGACCGGTTAGATACCACTGTCTCACAGAAAACCGACGTAAAGTGGCGGTTTCCTGTCGCGTTTCGTTCGGTGAGTGAGATTTCCGGTGGCCCATTTCCCCCCTCCCTTTCCCAATTCCTTTTCCCTCCCCTTTCATTCCCTCCTTTTAGGTTGGCAACGCAGCCATGATTCTTTTTGTGTCATGTGTGTCTATGGGCGGTGGAGATCACTTACCATCAGGTGACCCATCTGTTCGTTTGCCAATCTGTGCTATAAAAAAAAATTTGAAACAATGTAACGCAAGGAAAAACGTGACAGGCTATTCTAAGCAAAAAGTTAAGCGAATATGTTTTTATAAGTAAGGCCCTATATCATTTACCAGTTTTATGTAGCTTAGGATTCCGACATCACATTTTATAATCACAAGTTTGAAAACTTAACTGGCCGACTTCCAATTTACCAATCGTGACCAAATTTATATGGGACCACCCTTGAAATAAGCTCTACCGAACACAAAACGAATTTTGAAAATCGGTCCACATTCGGCGGAGATATCAGTAACATACATAAAAAAAATACCGACGAATTGATGACCTCCTCCTTTTTGGAACTCGGTCGAAAATACATTTTAGTATACTATACATAGAGAATTACATATTATATTTGAAGTGCGCTCTGTTTTAGAAAGTTTGTTTAGCACTTAGATGGAAGTTAACAAACGCCAAAAGTAGATTTTTGACACGAATTACGCACATACACATAAGCTCACGCCTGTATCCCCGAAGGGGTAGGCAGAGGCGCACTAGCGAACTAGAACACCCACATTTCGCCGAGCTTAGTTCCGTCCCAGATGTGATAGGGGGCGAGCCTATCGCCATATCGGGCATAAATTCCAGACTCCGGGCTGATATGGAAAAATCCAATATCACTTTGCCCGACCCGGGGATCGAACCCGAGACCTCAGAACCATAGTCATACCGAAATACCACCACGCCACGGAGGCAGTCATTAATTACGCTTTAATTCATATATCAAATAATCTACTTTTGTAAAATTAAAAAAAAATCTCATCACCCGCGTAGACATAATATGTGTGTATGCACATACACATATGTATGTCCACGCCTGTATACCCGAAAGTGTAGGCAGAGGCGAACTGGTGAACTAGAACATTTACATTTCGTCGTCCTCATTTCCGTCCCAGATGGGATAGCAGGCGAGCCTATCGCCATATCGAGCGCGAATTCCAGGGTCCGGACTGATATTAAGTAGAAAAACCTAAAATTACTTTGCCCGACTCGAGGGTCGAACTCCGAAGACCTCAGGACAATAGTCGTACCGCGCACGCAATACCACAACGCCACCAAGTCAGGCAGTATGTAATATGAATATGAAAGTACATGCGAAAATCTATTGTTAACTTGAGGAAACTCGAGTTTACATCAAGTTAACAATAGATTAACTCGCATTGCTTGTATCCAGACAGGAGCAGTGGTTATGTTTGAGGTTTTCATTACCCGTCTCTTGAGGTGAATGCAGTTTCTGAGGTCACCGCAGCGTTGTTTTACTTTGTTGTTGCCTACTTATTTATACGGATGAAACCTGTCCTTTATATTATAATCATGGATGCGTTAGGTAACTACAAACACATTCTTCCGGGATAAAAAATATCTTTGTCTCTGCCAACATATTTTTCCGGGAAAAAAAATATATATAGTGATAGAAAGCTGCCAAATTGCATCTAGATCCCTTCAGTCGTTCTGGCGTTATTGAGTAACAAACATCCAAATGATATGCTATAATTTGCAGGAAACGTTGATTTTATTGTTTCTAAGTAGTTAGAATACTATTTGTATAGAATTGCCATTTTCAAAGAGAAGTATTTATAGCCATCGATACTACCTAATAAAGTGATAATGTGTGTGTGTGTGTGTGTGTGACTATTGAAAAAAATACCTACACAATTTGCCAGTGATCATCATTTATAATATTTGTGTATAATAATCAAATATTGTCATTGTTGTGGATATATTAAACGTTATCTTCCCCCTCAATTTACTTCTTCATTGCTTTTTGTTTTTATTTTTTATTTTTGTTTTTCTCATTCTTCGAAGTGTAAAGAACCTCGAATAGGCCGCTATGATTCTGGTGACCACCTGGAAACCTATTATTAGTCGTTGGCCGCTGGTTTATTTGGACTGCACTGTGCTTACCATCAGACTTAAAAAATATTTTACAATATTTCCACACAAATAATTCATAATATGCTAAACACGTATATAATAAATCACTTTCAAAATGCGTAATCATTCATTTTCGACTACCAAAAACTAAGGGAAATGAAGAAAATAGGAACAGATATCGTGATGTTTGAGTTCCTCGTTCATGTCATTCTAGTTGGCTGTGTTATCTACATATCACTTATCAGTCACGATTGATGAATGAGTGAATTCAGCTAATGTGTTTACACGAGCTAGACAGTACATGTATTCAGTGTGAGTTTTGTCTACTAACACTTTTTGTAACAATTTACGCACATATAATTACGCAATCAGTAATATTTATAGACCAAGTGGGCTCTTGTGGGAAGAATGATGGGCGAAAATCTTGACAATTTGCAATCTAATAAATTTTATATATTTTTAATAGATAGATAATCAAACATTATATTTAATCAATAATAGCTGAGGCTGGCAAACGAGCAGATGGGTCACCTGATGGTAAGTGTACTCCACCGCCGATAGACACCCACGAAACGAGAAGAGACATGGGTGCATTGCCACTTGCCAACCTAAAAGGAGGGAATGGAAGGGGAGGGAAAAGGGATTGGGAAAGAAAAGGGGGGAATTGGGCCACCGGAAATCTCACTCACTGAACGAAACGCGACAGCGAGCTGCCACTTTACGTCAGTTTTCTGTAACAGTGGTATCAAACCGGTCGAGCCGGCCCATTCGTGCTATGGATGTCACTGACTACAGCATGGCGATACCACTCAAATAGATCGTTTAACAACGACATTATAACCAAAAAGTGTACCCAAAACTGCAGTCGTTTAAACGTGAAATCTTGAGACAAAAAATATGAATTTACTATTCATACATTTGCGCTCAAATGAAAAAATCTCTCAATTAAGGATTTTCTGTCACAGTGAAATATGTCTTCATTAGTTTTATAACATGTAGATAGTTAGATACCTATAAACTCCAGTGTTGACTGGGGAATTAATTACAATGTACAACGGATTTGCATTTCCCTATTCATATTAAAGTGGAATCATAATATCAGAACAAACAGCGAAATCATATCTAGTTTCGACACACAATTTACTGTCGTTTTGAAACAGTATCGTGTTTGTCTTTGTTATAAAGACTTGGCATATCACGGATATACAATTTGTTATGAGAACAGTTTTCCATTTATTTTACTTATCCAATAAACATGTACAGAAGGCGTATCTAACTTCATTTACAAAGCCATTTCATCTGATAGGACAGACATTCTACAGTAGATATACGGAACATCAGCGTAAAACTTTTGATACAAAAGTTGTGACCTCGTGGTCATAAGTCACTCAGTCGTATTTGAAACATACGCACAAGGTCGTATCAGCGCGTAATAATGTTTACACAATAAAATTGTTTAAGTGATTCTTAAACATTCATAGAGCATTCCAGTGTGTAAATTGTAATAAATGTCCTCGCATTGTAATAAGTGATAGATGGCGTTCCTGACTGAGATATTTTTTTGTATGGAAACTTGCTTGATAGCCCATCTATAATAAGTAATATCGAATGTCTTTGGATCAGGATTACTTTGCGAGTTCCCTCTAGTGTTGAGCAGCTTATAAATTGTTAATCACTTCTGCTGTTAATATTTAATGATCTTCAGTGCTCCGTGAAGCCAATAGTTAATCCCATCATGATCTTTGGATAATATTTGTATTTCTGCCTAAGAAGTTGACGCGAACAGGCGTGTATATAATAATTTAGAATATTGTTATAATCTCTAAGCCGCCTTTTTATCGCCTCATTGATATAATGGCAGTTGTGGACCGGGAGGTCCTGGATTCGATTTGAGGTCGGGCAAAGTGATTTTTAGGGTTCCAAAGCCAAATGCCAAAAATTGAACTCTTATAGTTTCTTCATGTCCGTCTGTCTGTCTGTCTGTCCACGGTTTCGCTCAGAGACTATCAGTACTAGAAAGCTGTAACTTGGTATGTGTATACATATCAATCACGCCAACAAAATAGTAAGATAAATTCTTGAAAAAAAAATTGTAAGATACCTCTCCTCTACATCTAAAGTAGGGGATGAATTTTTTTACGATAATTCATAGTGTGGTATATCGTTGGATAGGTAGTTCAAAAACATTGCGGCTTTGTTAAAACCATTTTTCAATCCAAGAATTCGTATGCGAAATATTAAGCCTTTAAGTGCAAATGTTAGAGTCAAGTCTCCGCATCCTCTACCACCTAAACAGTTGGTTATGGAAATGTGAAAATATTCATGGTAGTCGCACATATAACGAATATAAAAGGAAAACCATCACGGCTAACCACAAGTTTACCACAAACTTTTACAAGTTTACGAGTAATAGTCGACCAAAGTATAAAACAGAATTTCGTACAAATTGTATTGAATACTATACAGATGGAGTTGTTAGTTATGTAAAATAAGTAATTAATATAAGTTTATGGCCCATGTAGGTACGCATAAGTGTGACAAATAAAATCGTATTTCAAAAACATTTAATCCGGAATTTTCTAATTTAATTTGCCCGAGACTGGAACCTCCAGAGAGGGTTGGTTAACGTTAGGCAGTCGTAAATACTAATCCAAATCCTTTCTGCACCATGCTCGAAAAATTGTGTTGCGCCGTCCCCACATTGTGGAATAAGGGCATGTTGAAAGAAAATTATAATGTATACGATCACTTATATATACTTTGTTTGTTTCAGGTAAGTTCCAGAACAAAGCGAAGCAAGAACACATCGACTGACGAAATTCCCGTTTTTAGCAGCAAAAATGTTACTGAACATTTCAATCACGTTTATATTTTATTTACCACATAACCCTTCGAAAACCGAGCCGCAGATGGTTACCGGTTGTACCCAATAAATGTTCTTATACGTGAAACAGTCGTAAAATCTGAATTCTTCGTCCGAAGTGAAACCCCACGACATTTCTCAACCTGAATTACAACGGCTGTTTCGTTTATTTTTCTTTCTAAGGTCACGAGTTAAACTCAAAGTATAGACCAGAAACTACTTACTACTAGTTGCAAAACTTTGAAACCGGTGCTTAAATATAATATTTAGTGGGATTTATATAATTTAATATAAACTATGCGACTTAACTGCTTATGTGGGGTCAGCGCAACACGTTTTTTCAAGTATGTTGCAGAAAGTATTTGGCTTAGTTGTTACGATGCCTGAAGTCAACCTGCCTCTAGGGTCCGGGGCAAAGAAAATTCGGAAAAAAAGCTTTTCCCGACGAGGGAATCGAGCCCAGAACCTCCCGGTCCACAGCCAATATACGCTGCTACTAGACCAAGGAGGCAAATAAATTATCATATTAATCATTTACTATGTACTTAATCATTCATAAATTTAATAAAAAATAATAATAGAAGTTAATCACAAAAATATTTCATCTCTACATTCTAATTTAGCCGGATTAAATTGAATTGAACTATTATCAGACATATTTGCTACCAAATCACGGCCTTACAGATTCGATTAAAATGCTTCGCACAACATGTAAGCGTGTCTTGAATCTTAACACTTTTATACAAACATTTTGAAACCCCAAACAAAGAAAGAAGTGACTTCGAAAACTTATATTGGACAAACTTAAAGGAGAGAAAGCCAAGGGTATATGCAAAAACATTTTTAAAAATAAAGTCGACGCAAATACTAAAAACCTGAGCTAATATTATCCTATCGCAATGTAGTTAAATTGAGTTAATTAGTTAATTGATTTTAATCAACAACCTTATAAGACTCGTAATAATTTAGGCACTCATTTTAATATTAATTTTCAGTTTTTGTGTCGATGTTCATTTGAGGCTTCTAGTTATACCCCTGTATCGTACTGCCATGTGACGTCGACGCAACATACTTTTTCAAGCTTGTTGCAGAAAGTATACATCGATAGCCTCCGTGGCTTGTCGAGCAAGTATCCGGTTGTGAAGCGAGGACGTGGGTTCGATCCCCACATTGAGTCAAATGTTTGTGTAGCCCACGGATGATTGTTTGAGGTCTGGGTATTGTGAGACCGAAAGTCTCTCGTAGATTCATATACCCACGATAAAGGTTATACCTATTATACCGTCAGGACTAGATGACTGTTGGGTGTATTTATTTATAGGTATTCATGACTCACTTCCTACCAGGTCTCGCCCCTCCCTGAGGTTCCAGTCCGAGACAAATCATGTTAGATAACTTTAACATTCGATTCAATTTCGACTGCGATTCGATTTCATGTAGTGCCTCAAAATTTCACCGCATTCAAGTTAAAAAGTGAACTAACATCGCGTTGGATTCGATAACTTGTCATTTGCTAATTTTTGACGCGACATTACTGTAAAACATTCGTATTAAAAGGTTCCCTACTGACTTCAATTTGATTCCGATTTCCGATATGAAGCCAAAATCTCTCGATGACGTCACTAGACGAGCGATTAGCCTCAAAGGCCGAAAGAGGCGTTAAACATCCGATATGATCATTGCAACATTGTTATACACTTGTCGCTAGTCTGCACTATTTTAGGACACCATACTTGCATTAAGTTTCACGCGACCACTTTGTCATTTTAATATACTGTTTAGCACTCGGTCGAAGATACTCGACAACCACCTGTGTTTTAGCTACTTTATGCTAAATGAATGAAGCAATTTTGTTCAGCCAAAGTAAATAACGTGACCACAGTTTAAATATTTCTTATGAACATGAATTAGTAGCTGAATTGATCATGACTACGGTTGTTCCTATGTTGCCCTACCTTTCACCTTTACCGATGAACGCGAGAATACGTAAGGAGAAATTAATTATGCTTGTATTCATTAAAGTAAACCACTTATTTCTCGTTCATATTACGTAATCTGTCTGGAACACGAGAACGAGTGCTCTTTTAGATCTTCGAAAGTAATTTTTGTATAATGTTATAAATTCTGCTGATTTTAATCACGTCGAAGTACAAACTAAGTCAATATTTGCACTTGGAACATTTGTGTTTGTTTCAAAGTTTGTGTAGTGAGGGAAGTTGAATAACATAATATATTACATTAAGTTACACAAATACAGATAATATTAAGAAGGTAAACAGGCGAAGTATATTTAAATTAATGTAAAGAAATGTCACAAATTTTCTTAATGGATTTTAACATTATACTTACTAATGGGGAAATGCTCGTTGTGATACATTTATTCTTTTTGTCGTTATAGAAGCAAATATTTCTACTTGTCCTTATCCCACCTTGATGTGGGGTCGACGCAACACACTTTTTAAAGTATGTAGCATATAGGATTTGGCTTAGTTTTTACGACAGGGTGCCTGCCTGACGTCAACCCCCTCTGAGGGATCCAGTCCCGGGCAAATTAAATCTAGACCAAGTCCAGACCAAGGAGACGACTATATATTTATTATAGAAGCAAATAATCACTATAATTTATCGTCATTCACTGAACTTATATAATCGAAATCCATAGTACATACGTCGATACATAATGTCATAAGGACTACAATACTTGCAAAACTTAAAAACACCTTTAAAACTAGTAAAACTGCCTTTAAGCATGATAGAGGATTTTAGGATTGATTGTATATTTTGAGATTTCTTCTCAAGCAGCAGATGTGTCGCACGCAGCGATAACACGCTTACCCAACTATCAATCATTCCGTAAAGAAAACGTCGAGCTTTTCACAAACAACTATACAAGCACTTATGTAACATTTGTGCGTAATAAACCTGAATTGTAACATAACATAAGCTCACGCCTATATCCCCGAAGGGGTAGGCAGAGGCGCACTAGCGAACTAGAACACTCACATTTCGCCGTGCTTAGTTCCGTCCCAGATGTGATAGGGGGCGAGCCTATCGCCATATCGGGCACACATTCCAGACTCCGGGCTGATATGGAAAAATCCAATATCACTGCCCGACCCGGGGATCGAACCCGAGACCTCAGAACCGTAGTCGTACCGAAATACCACCACGCCATAAAAGGATTTAAACTAGAAACATCTAAAATTACATGAATTCGTTTTTGATTTTAAACTTTTAAAAGCTTTTTAAATATGTGTCTATGAATGAAAAACAAAAAACATTAAACCATATCAAAATGTTTGTAATAAGAACCCAAGTAATTGATTAAAATATTGTTTTGACCTTCACAATATTGCTTACAGTAATTTCGCAGAAGCCAAACTTTGCGAATAAAGGGAAATTAAATTTGTTTTTCTTTTGAACACTCAAAATACAGAATACGATTTAATTCAACAGCATCCAATTTAAGTTTTCTTTTACATTCTCGCGTGTCTTTGACACAGGAATGAAGGAGTTTGGTTTATACCCACTATACCTATACATAGGAGGAAATCATCCATTTTCCTTCTACTGAACCAAATAAGGCCAAATGGATATCAACTGCCTATACTTTGTTTTTACTTTCCTATGTAGATGTGCTGTTTTGCACAAAGAATAATTAATGGTTTCGTATAATTACGAAAATATTACACTACTGAAATGAAATTAATTTTTACGGATCTTATCGTGGTTAATTTTTTATTCTAACGTTTCGAAAGTTTACAGCCTTCATAGTGAAGGAGCGGATTTAGGGTACTCCACGACGGTTCCACTTTTTAAGTTGAACCGCGCATAATATATAAAGCATATAGACATTGCATACACCATGAAGCCGGCTCAATCAAAAGCTTCGGCAGACATAATTTTGACAATCGAAGTCTTATCGATGTCACGTGGCTGTGTACTCTGAGAACAAGTTTTTTTTGGCAGATCTCGATTCTCGAAATCAACGATAATTTTTATTTTCTACATACATTTAACCACGTACAGAGACTATAACGAACTAAAAAAAATATGGAGGCCTACATAGGTACTAATATAGTTGTATCAATATTTGACAGAAAGTTACAATGTTGTTTCAGCAATTAACTCAAATTGCTTTTAGTACGTAATTGTTATTAAAAATTGTGAAACTGAAACTGCAATTCAATCAATGCAGTTATGAAAAGCCGTCTAGCCAATTCAACTTCCTAAATTACTCGAGAACTTACGCCGCCCGATGTTATTTTGCCGAATTTCCATTTAAGTTGTCGGGAAATCGACGTAATTTACGTGATTAAAGCGCATTCAGGGGATTGAAATCGTTATCGGCGGCAAAGTGCATAGTGGTGGCGGGGCCGATAAGCGCAGGGCAAGCGGCGGCCCAGCGGCTCCGTGCGCTGGTGCCGCAGCCGCGGCTCGGCGGCAGTCACTGTCGGCTGGCACGCGCGGCCACACGCGCCTCCCGCGGCCACACGCCGACCGCGTCCGCGTCCGCGACCGCTTCCGCCTCCGCGTACGCTGAACTTCGCGACGCTACCTCAGGTAAACAACCCAAATCAACTTCCATATCCTGTCACAACCCAAGCCTCCCAGTTTCCCGCTTCACACTGTGTACTCGAACATCGCATCGAACGGAATGATAATCGCCGTGTAACATCTCATTAATATATTTAAGTGCCAATGGATTTGGAGTGTTAACAAAAATTCAAGTGTCGTTTCCAAACGATTTATTTTTGTAGTGTGAACAGGTGCACAATGACATAATCGACAGCGTGGACTGCTTCCTTGGACTGAACTAAATAGTTAACTTTTAGATGAAACATAAAATCATGTAAAACTAAGGAAACTGAATATTTGAAGACGAAAATTACAAGCACTTAGACGTTTTCAATATAATGGATCGATATCCATCTAAACGAGATGCATTGAAGTCCAAATATAACAATATCAAGAACAACAAGAGACGCTGAAAATTGGCAACAAGCGTGAATATCAGCAGTACCGAACAGTTCACAAACAATGTTATCGGTTGGAAAACCTTGAGATGAGCCTGGATGCTATCTACTTATCAAGATTAATGATCCTCTATATTTCTCACGATAACGTAGAACCCTAGAGAAACAATTGCTAAACGTTAGTCATACACAGCCGAGGCCCGAGATCCACGGTCTTATTAAAAGTAACAAAAGTACTATTATCCCTACCCAATGAAATGATATGATGCTATTGACCCACATATAGCCCAGAATTTGAAGTACCTTTATAAGGTATTCAATGACGAATTACGACTAATATTAATTAATAATCACATAATCAGTATAAACAATAAAACAAGTGATATATTTGAATTACGCACGAAAAAAATATTTTTCTTTGAGATTTTTACTCCAATTTTGTTCATTAACTCATAAAACAAGTACAACATATTTACTATACGATTACTCGATATTAGTTTCTACTTATTTGGGCTTCAAATGCCCTTATTAAAGAAAACAAACATCGAACTTCAGCAAAATACACAGCAAGCGTATTTACAAAATCCCGTGAACAAACGCTCAGTCGAATTAATTCAAATATTTAACAACGTTTTTCATATTACCTTATATTTAAATTAATTGGTCGCTCAATTATAACGATGTACGTTATCTTATTACATAGGATTGTTTTAAAAGACGTTTTAAAAATGAAAATGTGTTTATATTATAAATCTCTGTCCGGGTCTTACCTTATGACGTTATAAGCTTGAAGATTTAGAAATATTAGGGCTTAAATGAGCTTAACAAAATGAGCTTTTATACCGTTCCCTCAATCCGGCACTCCATTTTTATAATTTATATTGTGGCGGTATCCATTGACCTACACAATTTCAGTAGGGATTACAAAAATTGTTTCGTTTGATTTATTTTGTTAAGATTTCACTGATATAACTATAAATTTCCCTCCTTATGTATATAAACATATTGACGACTGCCGCGCACGAAAAACATTCATCAAATTGATAATGTATCTAAGCAATAAATTAATCGATAGAAATTAATATTTTATGTAGCCATTTCTTTCCCTAATAAACACAATTGCCAGTTATGACATTATTGCAGACGTTATAGATAGTTGATTTATGGATCGTAAATTCGTGTTACCGTCTTAAATACAGATAGGTGAGGTTCATGGCGCACCATTACGGCTAAGAATGTAAAATAAATAATACGCTTTACCACAACCATTTAACTTTTCAACGGGTAATAATGATTTAATCTTGGTACACGTTATAAAGCCATATATGCATTTTGAATGGAATATGTATTTTTTTCACAGTGTGACCATAAGTTTAATTATGTAAAACGTTCTAACCCTCTAAACTTCTAAAGGCCCACATCGCAATCTAAAACTGTTTTGATACAGCTGTTACTGTATGTCGCAGCCCCTCCGAAGTCACAGTGAAGAAAAATATAATACTTTACAATACGGCAGCACATCCATAAAGTCCTATATCTATGGTTTACATCATACTAGTATTTGTCCGCGGCTACGCCCACGTGAGTGTCTTGACTAACATTCTTCTCCCATTACATCACTTTAGGGGATGAATTTATGCATCTATCATACATATAAACCTTCCTCTTCAATCACTCCATCTATTAAAAAAAACCGCATCAAAACCCGTTGCATAGTTTTAAAGATCTAAGCATACATAGGGACATAGGGACAAACAGGCAGCGAGAAGCGGCTTTGTTTTATACTATAACTAGCTGACCCGCGCAACTTCGTCTGCATAGGAGAGAGAGGGTTGAAAGAATGAGTTGTAGGCACCTATAATCCAATAATTCTAAAGGAGGTAATGAGATGATCTACTTTGGTCCGTTTTCGTCAGTCACCCCGTCAGTCACCCAGTCAGTACCCTCGTCAGTTACCCCGTCTATCACCCCATCAGTTACCCCGTCAGTCACCCCGTCCATCAACCCGTCGGTCACCCCATCTATCTGCTCGATTGTCACCCCGTCTGTCACCCGTCTGTCACCCTGTCTGTCACCCCGTCTGTCACCCGTGTGTCACCCGTCAGTCACCCTGTATGTAACCCATCTGTCACCCAGTCTGTCACCTGTAGACATCTGGCGGGGATAACTAATTAAATGACGATTGATCAGTTTTCGACCGGAGAGGAAAAATGATTACATTACTAAAATGGCTATTAAAAAATAAGGGTTGATCGTAGAAGGGTGAAAATTGAGGATTGTATGTATTTTTGTATGTTGTATCATAAAAAAATAGAAATTAAAAATTTTGTCTAAAAAATAAAAAAAAATTTAGGGTTCCTAACATTTAGGGGAATGAAAAATAGATGTTGGCCGATTCTCATAGATACCGGATAAGCACAAAAAATTTCATCAAAATCGGTCAAGCCGTTTCGGAGGAGTATGGCAACGAAAACTGTGACATGAGAATT
This sequence comes from Clanis bilineata, assembly GCA_036417725.1. Lineage (NCBI taxonomy): Eukaryota > Metazoa > Arthropoda > Insecta > Lepidoptera > Sphingidae > Clanis > Clanis bilineata. The sequence continues at coordinate 10,863,030 of CM071158.1, forward strand.
TTATATATTAGGTTGATGATGATGATTTTTATATAGATACTACGAAACGAGTAGGTTGGTTACCTGCTAGTAAGAATACTGATGGATGCATTAACAACTTTCAAGGTAGGAAATAGAGATTGAGAAAGAGAAGGCGCCTTTGGGCCACTGGAATCTCACTCACTAAACTAAACATAAAAGAAAGATACGTGCGGCCACTTTAAGTTCTGTTAGACAGTGGCATCGAACCGGTCGAACTGCCCTATTCGCACTGTATATTGGACTGCGGCGTGGCTCTAATCAAAGTAAAGTATTTGTGAGCTAGCTTGATGTTATTAGCTCCAGACATCTACAAATTAAAATGTGGTTGTTGTCTGATAACTTGCCAAGCTGAATTATTTAAACTCAACATTAGTCCACAGTCAATATTTGAAATGTAAACACAAAGCCTGACAAGAACCTTAGGAACGTCTTACGATATCTTCTAAATAATCTAAACAAAAGCGAATGATGTAACTATGTAAATTTAATGAGGTTTATCCTCTAATCTGCTGCAGGCTTGAAATCCTTTTGTCACGCCACAAAGACGACAGCTGTTTTTAAGTGTCAAGGGGCCAACCTGTCCTGATTAATTGTCATCGTATTTGAAGTAACCCTTTTAGACTCTAGTTATACATGTATCACTTGCTTGAATTGCAATTAATGTCGCTTTCAGGTGACCGTACCTTAAGTGGCACTATGGCTATGCTATTAGGTTTATGTAAAACATCTTGAAATGTAAAATCGATGACTTAACCTAACTAAAAGTAATAAAAACCATCCAGGGCGTGTCTGGCGTGCAGTGAAGGGTTCCATAGTAGGAATAAACATTACTAAAATTAAATTTTCACAAAAACAACTCGGCACTCACTGAGGCTATAGTGCCGATTCTTTTCCAAACCGTAACAACAAAATATTTTTACAATTTCAGATGATATTATCTTGCCAATGTTAGCCTAAATAAAAAAACAATATAGAAAAATCGATATCAATTTAAGTCATAGTAGTTTGCTTTTCTTTCTTTCTTCCTTCTTTCTATATCATATTTAAAGACTGCATATGACATATGACATATGACTGCCTTAGTGGCGTAGGGATATTGCGTGCGCCGTACGACTACCGTGCTGATGTCTCAGGTTCGATCCCCGGGTCAGGCAAAGTGACGTAAGTAATACTAACAATTATAACTGTTTTGTTTTTGTTATTTGGCTACGGAACCCTAAATGGCCTCTTGCAAAATCCGACTCACGGTGTTTTGTCAATATGCCCTTATAAGCCCTATCGAATAAATAATCAATCGATTCAAAGATAGTTATCGCGATTATACATTAGAAATTATTCAAATTGGAAAAATCATTTGCAAATACATTTATTGCACAATACATAATCACTTATTCTACCTCTACATACACGGAATATAATTGAGTTCGTAAAAACGTGCGACTTACATAGTATCGTATAAACATGCAAGTCACGAGTCACGACACAATCAATGCAATCACTATTAGATTGTGAACATTGTCTTTAATTTTTACCCGACTGCCCTGGAAGGGGGTAATATCTTTATCCTTTACTATTTGAATGGTAGAGCCAAGTAGAGTAACATCTGCAGCAGGAATAGGCCGGCCCGACCGGTTTGCTTCCACTGCCTCATAGAAAACCAACGTAAAGTGACAGCTCGTGTATACAATTTGGTGGCCAAATTCCTGCCTACCCTTCCCAATTCATATTCTCCTTCCTCAAGATTGGCAACACATCCAACATCATGGCTGTGTTGGTAGACGGTAAAATCGCTTACGATCAGGTGACCCACTTGCTCGTTTACCAGCCGCTGCTAAAGAAAAAAAAATATCACCGATCGATACAATTTATTGATAGGTGTTTTACTGAAGTCGTTCACAAACGAGCAGGTATTTATGGTAAAACATTAGTGACGTGATAAGGGTAGACCCAAATTAATGTGATTCGTGACCACTTCCATTTACCTTTTTCCAACACTTTCTTTATCTTTATAAGCACACGCACTATCAGTATGCGGCGTCACGTCGCATTTTCCTGAAAATGTAAGTTCATATATACAATTAAGGTTTTGTCAAACATATAGTGAAGCCAATGTATAGCGAAGTTTTTATTTGACGAAAATAATAATATTAGCCTTGTGACTATCCTACTGCAGGGTTACCACCACCTCTTATAGCAGTATTATTATAATAGTTCTTCGTTTGTTTTGTATGGGAATCGGTACAAGTAAGATTATAATAAAACTGTTATAAGAAGTGGTGGTAACCCCCCTGCTCGCCACGAGCAATTTTTTTATAGCAGTTATTGGCAAACGCGCAGGTGGGTCACCTGATGGTAAGAGATCTCCACCGCCCATAGACACCCAAGACACAAATGTATCATGGGTGCGTTGCCAACCTAAAAGAAGGGGAATGGAAATCTCACTCACCGAACGAAACGCAACAGCGAGCTGCCACTTTACGTCGGTTTTCTGTGAGATAATGGTATCAAACCGGTCGAGCCGGCCCATTCGTACTGTAGACATTGCTGTCTACAGAGTACCTCTACCACTCAAAAAATTGACATCTAAAGATTATAAACATTTTTACCATTAAAGTAAATTAAACGTGTAGTTTAAAGTAAAGTCGAGCATATTTATTCGAAGACCGAAGACCTTCGAAATATAATAAATCATTTAGTTCTCTGTAATATAATATCTTGTACAATAAGTAAAACAATGGCCGTTGTATTCGTTATACAAGTAAACGTCGATGCTTCGTGACGTCATCATTTGTTATCCATTCTATTCAAATCACTGTAATGTAAATTTTTCAAGTCAAGTTGGTTTGTCAATTCAGTAACACGTGCTGAATACGATGCATACAAAATTACAAAGATCACCTTCAGTCTTCAGTTTTTAAAGTCAAATGTTATGGACGGTAACTAAGTTTCTTTGTAATCATCGCTTGAACTCGCGTTTCGCTTTACGACAGTAAAATACAATGTAGTATATTTAACGGACCAGTTCACTGGAAAATTTATTTACACTCCCGTGCATTTTATTTAACTGCAATAACTACAAAGCTTTCGAAGACATCGCGACAGTCGATAAATGAAAAAAAGAGTAGACCGAAACCCATTTTTCCTCGTTTAATTAAAGTTATTTTTCGACCGACTTCAAAAAAGGAAGAGGTCCTTAATTCGTCGGTATTTTTTTATGTATGTTACGCAATATCTCCGCCAAATGTGGACCGATTCTCAAAATTATTTTTGCTTTCGATAGAGCTTGTTTCAAGCGTGATCCCATATAAAGTTGCTTACGACCGGATTTAAAGGCGGTCCGTTATGTTTTGTAATTATCAAAATTAATGTAATGATTCATCCGGCGTTTATTTTGGTTGTATATTATACACATAAGGCGATTTTGGAAACACCTGCCGCGCTGTATATGATAACAATATGGTTTTACGTTTCATTTCAAGGCAGCCTATTACCTAGGCAACATGTTATACATTTTAATGTCGTTCCATTTACCCATCTGTGTTTTTTGTTTCTAAATTAATTCACTACCAACGTAATATTGTGTTGAGAAAATGAAACAATATATCCATGTTAAGACGGCATTATACTCACTTTGTTAACATAGAATAGTTTTTGTGTAGGAGTAAATTAAATCACGCCTTCTTTATAGATTTAATTCGATGATTTAATTAATCAAAGCTGTAATTAATGCTATAATTAAAATAATTATGTCCGGCATTGGTTGGCGATGGGTTGAGAAAGATAGATATTAAAATATCACAAATAGTACTGTTTCAAGAAATTATAGTTTATAACATTTCAAGGATATTTTCTTACACGCTTTCAAATCCTAACATAGCAAAAATAATTTCTATACTCAAAGGCTTTTAAAGTTAAAAACGGATCTAATTAACTCTTTATTTTTTAATTAATGAGGAAGAGATGGAATTTGCGAATAATAATAGCTGCATGAGTTTCCTTTGCTTTTATTCTCGTGCTATCTGATTATTTCCCCCGAGAGATATGAAAAATGTACACGTGAACAAATCCACTTCTCTTTTACTTTGCTTGTATTACAGTTAGCTAATAAATAAAACTTTTTCGAAACCGTAGTGCTTAGTGAAAACAGTTTGTTCAAGTTTTCTGATTTACATCGCAATGTGAGAACAAATTGCAAATTCTTGAAAGCATAAGTTGAACAGCTTACAAGCTGTTAATACTAAATTCGAATGTCGATTCACGATTACTATTATGTGTATGCAGAATGTGGTATATGCTTCTATAGGGTTGTCGCAAGCAAGCCCAGTAGCCCGAGCACGAAAAACTAATGTAAATGTAAACTCGCTGCGCACTGATGACATTTTATTAATATTTCATACAAATTTCATAGACGCGCATCGAGCACGAATATATTTACGGTTGTCAGAAATTTTCCTGCTCGGGCTGCAGATGTGAGGCGATGTGGTCGGAATAGCAGTTTGGATACATTCCATAATATGTAGTCGTAATTGCCAGCCTCGGCAAATAACGCTACACATCCACTAGTTAGGACTCGTAATAGAAACTGAATTAATTCCATATCCGAATTACAGAGTATAAGCGCCAGCGCCTATAAAACATAGTTATGTAAAAACAAACGTTATAAATGCACAAACTTAGTTTTTCACAAGTTTCGTCGGTACTATAGCGACTATTGGAATTTAGGTAAATTATTATAAAAGTTTAATTAGTTGCTATAACGGTGAAGGAAAACATCGTGAGGAAACCTGCATACCCGAGAATATTTTTACAGAAATTTCGAAGGTATGTGAAGTCTACCAACCCGCATTAGAGCAGCGTGGTAGACTAAGGCCTAACCTCTCTCATTAGTAGAGAAGGCCCGTGCCCAGCAGTGGAACAGTAATATTACAGGGCTAATATTATTATTATAAAAGTATAAGTACTCTGGCCGTTTTGGCCCCATAATTTGTGTTCTTCCTTAATTACGTATCATTGGACACTCTGCAGATGTATGATGCCAGCCTAAAGGGTGTAACATGTAATGTCACGTAAACGATAATGGTCCCTGTAACCTGCCTGACATGTAGTTTACATGTCAATCGTGCATTGACTTTGTTGATACTAGTCGGCGAAAAATGTTTACCCGCGTCGTCGACTGTCGAACATGTTTAAATTCCTATATAAACTTTTGGTACCTATAATTATGTATTGAACACTGCGTCGTGTCAGGACTCATGTTCGGTTCGAAGCCTCGACCTCCGACTCAGAAATCAGTCCAACTATTCGCTACACTAGAATTAGATACCTTATGTTTGTTTATTATTAAATCCTAATTCATTATAGCTGTTCTCGGTGGCGTACATATTTTTCGGTACGATGACCGTCCTGAGATTTTGGATTCGATCCCCGGGTCGGGCAGTGATATTGGATTTTTGAATATCAGCCCGGAGTCTGGAATTTGTGCCCGATATGGCGTTAGACTCGCCCACTATCACATTTGGGACGGAACTAAGCTCGACGCAATGTGAATGTTCTAGTTCGCTAGTGCGCCTCTGCCTATCCCCTTCGGGGATACAGGCGTGAACATATTTTCTGTTATGAAATTAAATATTTGGCAATGTTAAAAATTTGGCTCATTTATAACTAAAAGGTTCGTGGCAATGACTTATCTTTGTTTATCACTCAAGGCGTAAGACTTTGGCTTACAAGGTTCTACAAGACTACGAGTAGGTACCGTTGTGCCTTTGTAAATACCCGGCGCCTCTAACAAAACACGTGTTTTCAAATACTTCAACATAGCCTTTTGTAGTAATTAATAAATAATTATCATTGTGTTAAATAGGTTAGGCGTGTGAGCGAAATTATATTTAAATAATGTATGAAATGTTGAGTTCAAAAGTACATTAATTATTCTAATCAATTTAAAACAATTTTGATGTTCAAAACAATTTAGGGGGTTGTAATTTTATCGCCGTTTCCCTCATATCCTGCGTGCGATGTAATAAACGAAGTGGCACGTTTTAAAATTCATAATTTTGTGGGAAATGTATTTTAGACATCAAAGGCAGATACCACCAAGCAGATGCTCCTCCTTCGTAACGAGAAGTTGTTACATCTTGTATGTAGGCGTTATACATACATACATACATAATATAATTACTACCGCCAGACTGCCTCGGTGGTATCTGTGCGCGGTCGACTGTCGCTTCGATTCCAAGGTAGATAAAGTAAAATTCTTTCTACCTGCCCTTATCCCTTACCTTAATGTAAGGCCGTCGCAACACATTTTTCAAGCATGTCGCCGAAATGATTTGGCTTAGTGTTTACTACCGGCTGCCTGCCTGAAGTCAACCCCTTCTGGGGGAACTGGGGGTTGGTAAAGTGAAATTGGGCTTTTCAATTTAGTATCAGCCCGGAATCTATGCCCGATAGGCTTGTCCTCTATCATATCATGGGCAGCTCATCCTTTATCAAATGAGCTCGCCGAAATCTGAATCTTCTGTTTTTGTAGCAGTTTGGCAAACGAGCAGATGAGTCGCCTAATGGTAAGTGATCTCCACCGCCCATAGACACCCAAGACACAAAAAGAATCATGGGTGCGTTGCCAACCTAAAAAGAGGAAAGGAAGGGGGGAAATGGGTTACCGGAAACCTCACTCACCGAACGAAACGCGACAGCAAGCTGCCATCACTTTACGTTGGTTTTCTGTAAGACAGTGGTATCAAACCGGTCGAGCCGGCCCATTCGTGCTGTAGACGTTATTGTCTACAGCGTGGCTCTACCACTCAATAGTTCTGTTTCGCTAGTTCGCTTCTGCCTATTCATTTGAATATACGTGTAGGTAGTATAGGCGTGACACTCTGTGCCTGAGTATGTACATACGTGCTATAATTTTTGCTGTCAGGTGTTTACCAGTGTGAAATGCATGAGTGGTAGCAAGTACCAAGATCCGATACGATTTGGTTCTTGTGGTGTGTTAAGCCGCGTCTCCTGCACTAGTTTTTTCGAAACATTACACAAAAATACATACGCAAAACAACGATCTTAGCTGTCTCTTGCTCATAGAACAATGCACCACAGATAAAAAATACATGTTTTTTATGTAATGTTATATTAGATATGTATGTAGTTGTGTCTATACCGTTATCACCCTAAGTTAAGATTAAGCTAGAATACATGGACACGATGCACTGTACGGATTTTCGATCGCGCTGTTTATTTATAGAGGTACTTTGTACTCTTGTAAATATGCTAACATAGACTTGGAAAGCCAGAAACATGCACTTATATATTTACTAAAGTGCTAAGTACTTCACGGGAATCATATTGACCGTTTGGACGTGAGCAATATCATCAATATCTATACAAATTGTTTAGAGTTCGTGAAACACAGAACAAAATTGAAATAGACACCGCGCCGAAAATACAATACGTGTGTACGCTCAGACTGAGATTTACTACCAATTCGGTCGCTTTAACGGAAACATATATGAAATATAAAGCGTGTAAAAATATACGCCATACATCAATTATCGAAAACTGTAGCTCTGAGTATTCACGCTAGCGACTAAGTAAAATAATTTGAATGAAAAACGTCTGTTCCCCACGTAACCTAGTGGCGTTCGGGTATTTGTATTGCAAATATTATAAGAAGTCGCTAGCGTGAAATGCCAATTGATCTCATGGTCAAGCCACTGTATTTTAATTTCATACACACCGCTGTTAATTTTAACTTTCTTTCTATCTGCCCTTATCCCACTTATAATGTGGGGTCGACACAACACACTTTTTCAACCATGTTGCAGAAAATGTTTTTTTTTTTTTTAGTTTTTACTACCGGACCTGCCTTACATCAACCCCCCTATGGAGGGTCCAGTCCCGAGCAAATCAAATTAGAAAAATTGCTTTGCCCGACTTAGGAATCGAACCCAGAATCTCCCGGCCCACAGCCCATGTTTGCTGCCACTAGACCAAAGAGGCGAACGCTGTTAATTTTAACACGACCGTAAAACGTAGTAAAATTACTCACAAACACATTATTAGGCATATTATCTTATAAGCGATGTTTTCTACCTCGCTCAAGAACACGTGAAATAGTTTCACAGTCGAAGTCTATTAAGGTCTTTGGTCTGTGGTCTGTAGTTCTCCTAGTCACTAATGCTTTTACATTAGTGACTAGGAGAAATTGGCCCGTGAGTTGGCAGTGTAATAACACTAATCACCCCTACGTTCCCCCTTTAGTCATCCCGCGGGAGTCGTAACAGGCGCCGGAAAAAATCTAAACGACTATTTCTCAACTGAAATTTCATTTAAATAAAACTAGTTTTTACAGGTTTTATCGCGATTTGTTTTTTATTTATTTTATTTTTGTGTTTCCGACCCGTGACTACGAAGGCTGTTAGGCTTTCGAAACGTCAGACTTAAAAAAAATAAACAAAACAAATCGCGATAGCATCCGTAAAAACTAGTTTTATTTCAATGAATAAATCATTCGCTTAAACCTAAGAAATCATTAGAAATTCCATTTACATTCTCAAAGACTCGCCGAGCTTCTTTGCCTGGTGACGTAAAATGCGTTCCATTTGCCATTGTTGATCCTGTCATACAAGAGTTACAGTGACCGGTTTGTGGGTGGGATAGCCTCATAGTTTAGTTTAACCTTGATTGTGTTTTGGCGTCATCCAAAAACAAAAGCATCTTTGTGTCCAATCTTCGTTTTAGTTATAATCCGACTATGGCATAATGGCTACACTTCATAGTTTCAAATAAAACTATTTTTACGGATTCTATCACGATTTGGTTTTAATTTTTATTCCCGACGTTTCGAAGGCTTTGTAGTCTTCGTGGTCACGGGTCGGACTGAGGTGTCATTTGTCCAAAAAAGTTAGTGTTACAATATCTACCTTCATTTTTAAATTATACAAAATTTAAAAGTTAATTATTTGTGTTCCGATCTACGCATTACGAGCTCACGATGTCTTGAGAGGTCTGTCAGCTGGTCTTTTGGGTTCTGATTTAATAAGATGTATAATTGGATCAGGTTTGTGCAAGCTTCCAACCATCTTCTCTATTGAAATTAGGATGTGTTTTTTAATTTCCATAGCCTCGCGTATCATCCTAGGGAGGAATCGGTGTTCTTTGGCGAGGATTTGTGGTTTAGCAAATCTAAGATAATGTTTGGAGCCTTCCTCTGAATGTTCAGCAACTGCAGACTTCATCATTCATCACTTTTGATAGAATCCGTAAAAATAGTTTTATTTCAATGTATAACATTCGCGTAAACTTAAGAAATCAGTATACACTTTATAGTATTCATAGTGCAGTACAAAAGCCAGGTACCACCACCAAACAATGAGTTTATAAGTAGTTCACCAGACTCATACTGGTCTATTTAAATGCTTCTTCACACACCTAACACAGAAGAAGCAAATCGAAGGACCTGTGACAAGACGGATTACTGATGCAACTACCTTCAAGTCATGTCGCAAGCCCTTCGGGTGATCTGGAATATACGCTTGTTGATGGTAGAACGCGAACCACAATCATCACTCGCAATTTTTAATCGCTGCATTGGGCGGATATGAATTTCATACCACCAGCAAAAGTTGCTTAGTCTTGTCAAGCATGAAAACGAAATATCTCATTTTCCCGTAATTAATGATGGAACGACACACGTGCCACTGAGAACGTAAATGGTGTTTCTGTTATTCGGAGCGCAGCTGCTCGCGACCTGCGGCTAATGAATGAGATCGTTCATCCGAGACTGAACGAATGGAAGAAACGTCACTCTTAATTTGAACCATAAAACACGGCTTGTTACGTATGCAGCACTTTATTACCGAAGGTGGATTCATATTGCAATGTATTGTAACATTGTGTAGCAGATTGCGATATGATGCATTCGAATGTGTGTCGGAAATGCATCATGAGTGTTTTGACGACTTTAAAAAAATGGAACGTGGATTGAGAAGGGAGCAGGAAATTGGAAAAATCTCGCTTACCGGGCGAACAGCAAGCTATCCTTTCATCTTCATGTCAGTTTTCTTTAAGATTATGGCAACAAAGGAAGAGCAAAATTGTTTACGGTTCTTGCGCATATTTTGTAAACATTAAATAATAATACATTCATTTTGAGTCGTGGGTCTCAGGAGCTATAAGAACCGTCTTTACATTCAGTGTCACCACGCCCAAGTCTGTAAAATGAATATATGCGCCATAAATATATTTGTCTAGTGTGAGAATCTAATTGCCATGGAATTGCCGTCTCTCGTTTAACAACCGGCTTAAGTATACAAATGTGAGGCATTAGTTTGTAATTGTGACAATTATAATTTTTTTTTCTATTTATTTTCTACAGTAAAATCGTGTTGTTTCCTTTCGCTGAACAAAAAAAAGTTTAACAATAGTTTAACTATACATTTTGTATGAAGGCATGCTCAGTGCTCCCTCATGCGACGTCTACCTCTAGAGTCAAGACAGATGCGTGTGCATGTCCTCAGTCAATTTTTTGTAGACATTTTTATGTATGATTTTATGTATGCACATAGTACACGTCACAACACACAATACATTTTATTAATACTGGCCGATATAGCAATAATTATTAAACCTTTTAATTCTAAGAAATTTGAGCTGCAATAGATGTAGGTTTTATATCGCACTATTAGCTAATATGCATCTTCAACGTGAAAAACATACTTCACGATTTTGTGATACGTACCTAATATTTATTATAATTAATTGATTTTAGTAACTTTTTCTCATTACTATTTCAGAAGTTCTCGGATATTCGCAACTTTAGATGTATGAACCCACCTTTGGCAACATTTCAGTGGATCTCGCCACGTAGCTATGCATGAACTGGATTCATTTCCAATTAGAGCATTCCTGCATAGTTAATATTCTGCTCTAAATTTACCGCCTTTAATATACGAAACATAAGCGATTATGCTCGAATGATAATACAAGCTGTGGGGTATTTTGTGCAATATTCTGGATCCTAGTAATTAAAATGTCCATAATGTATGTAGTTTATAAGGCCTCGTTCGCACGGGAGCTTTTTCAACACGCGTTAAAAAAGCGTCTCAACATGTCTGTTCATATAAGTACTTGAAAAATCATTATATTTCTAATAAGGTATGTAATGATTTCTTATGTTTATGCTACTAATTAAAATGAAATGAAACATTTTACATACCGCCAAAAAAAGCTGCGTTTTAAAAGCGCCGGCGTGTGAACAACTATACCAGAAGTCATAATATGTTCCATTTCAACGCACGTTGAAAAAGCTCTCGTGCGAATGAAGGTTAAATGTTTCTATTCTAGACATACAGACACATTACCTATAATTACAACAGCCTCCGTGGCTCACTGCGCAGTGGACGGGTAACCGGCTGTGAAACGAGAGCCCGTGGGTTCGTTTCTCGCACCGACACACGTTTATGTGACCCACAGATATTCATGTGTGTTACGATGAAGCTGCGTCTCCTGCACTAAAACTATTTTTTATCTATGGTCCATTGTTTTAAGAGCAGGAGACAGCTAAAATCTTTGTTTTGTGGGTGTTTTTAGTGTTTTGTTCCTGATACCAACGATACAGTTTAAACCTAGTGTGGGGTCAGAGCTATGTGTGTGATTTATTATTGTTAAATAGTGCACTGTCATGCATCGAATACATATTAAATAAACAAATAATAAATAAATACACCCAACAGTCACATCGTATGTGGAGGTAGTCCTGACCCCACACTAGGTGTAACCTGTATCGTGGGTGTCAGAGACTATGAGAGACTTTCGGTCTCATGACTCCCGGTCTCACGGTCCCCGACTTGAAACAAATATCTGTGGGTCACACAAACATTTGTCTCAATGCGGGAATCGAACCCGCGGCCTCTCGCTTCACAGCCGGCTACTCGCCCGCTGCGCCGCGGAGGCTGATATTTTAATGAAACACAAAATAACTTTAAAGATAAATCTCTATCAAGGGAGTGCACTTGATCATCACTCCTTATCTGAACTCCCACAACACACAGGTAGGGCATTACTCCTGACATTGCCAGTTTCCATTGACGACGATGACCACTTACCATCACTTTAAAAACCAGTAGTCACTAAAGAAATTGCGGAAAACGATAAGACCTTGATTTGTACATTATTTAATTTATGTAAATATTATAATATAATATTATAATAACCGACTGCCTCGGTGGCGTGGTGGTATTTCGGTACGACTACGGTTCTGAGGTCTCGGGTTCGATCTCCGGGTCGGGCAAAGTGATATTGGATTTTTCCATATCAGCCCAGAGTCTGGAATATGTGCCCGATATGGCGATAGGCTCGCCCCCTATCACATCTGGGACTGAACTAAGCTCGGCGAAATGTGGGTGTTCTAGTTCGCTAGTGCGCCTCTGCCTACACCTTCGGGGATACAGGCGTGAGCTTATGTTATGTTTTATAATATAATAAGGGTATAATAAAGAGCAAATACATGAAAAGAATAATCAAGGTTTCGCTCCGGTAAAGTTTCAATTAACTACGAAATACTTTTGTAATCCTAGAAAAATAAACATAACTAAACTTAGTATTAATGCGACACACAAAACGAACATAAATTGTGATAAAGTTACTATTCTGAAGAAGGCTTGCCATGGTAGCGACGACTATTTAACCTCAGCTTATCTAGATTCTAGACTCACGGTAGTGTGTTAGCCAACTTCAGAAAAAAGTTTATTTATTTATTCCAAACACCGAAATTTATATAATATAACAGACAATATAAATCAGCCGGGTAGTGTTGTGTACAAAAGATAGTATTATATAATAATTTCTATAAGAGAGACGGACAACCGAGTTCAAAATTAATCTGTTAAATATTGAGATCTACTAAATTATTTCGGAGCCTCTATATTGAGCAACATAGACATATAAATTGGATTTTAAACCTCATAAACAACCAAATTCCTAGATATAACGGGTGCTTTTAAATTTTAACGACCCTAATTACCCGATAGTGTCCGTAAATTATGATTTAACTGAACGCAAATATTGAGCGTCCATTTTAATGCGATTAATACTTGCGATTACGAAATATGCAAACACACGTGTCGTAAACCGTATCTACGGGATCTTAATTGGGTGCAATCTGGTGGGCGAGGCGACCGAGCCCGGCTGATAGGTAAATCGATTTTAAATATAATAACCGTATAGGAAGTCGTTTTAATATAGGTCGAGCCTTTAAATTAGTTCTTAAAAAATCTATTTGATACAATATTATGATCTTACGACAGTCTAACTGAATATTAGTTTGATATTAAAGAAAACACGTGTTTCATATTTCAAATGTTATGATTACTACCAAAAAGGAATCAATGATATCTGAATTAAAAAATAAATATTTTATGATTATATCCAATCCACAAATCTACCTACCCTATAGGAATATAAACTGTCCGATTATCGACAATCCTAAAGAGAATTGTGTACGTGCAGCTATCCGTGGAAATTAAGCCATCACTCTTTGAAGTATATTCGAGAAAAGAAGTTGCGCCGATTATCATAACATCAAGGCATAAAAATAATGACGAGGTCGTCAACAGCAGCTAAATCTACTCGGTGTGCTGTATATACCCACAAGAATTTTATGAAATTAATATTACATTTTAGGTCACAAGGTGGCTGTGAAAGCCATTATAAATGTTACTGGAACGACGTCACAAGCGGTATTATGTTGTAGGCAAGTAACAGCCCTGTTTTCTTTACATACATACATAGACTACTTTATATACATGCCTTTTTCCCATAGAGCTAGGCAGATAATTTCTACCTGCTACGGTTTTTACACCCCTCTTTTGCCTCATTCTGTCTTATTACATTCGCACACATGCTCATCAGTCTAGCTAGAGTATTTCTGACTTGACATTTTCAGAGTTTATTTCTGACTTGGTCAGAGAACGTTCGATGAAGTCTTCTTGCTTTCTTCCACGTCAAATATAAGATTGTTTGGTAAACAACGCTCTTATTGCAACATTTTTATGGTTTAGAATTCTTTGACGGTATTATATCTTGAAATTGTGTTCAACAGAGTTAACTATTTATCCATCTACTCTTTCCTTTCGACCTGTCCTTATTCCAGCTCAACATAACGCAACACGTCCCACACACCCCAAGCAAGTGCACAAAGCATCCGGCTTATTTTTACGACCGGCTGCCTGACGTTAATACTGAACGATTTTTTCTACGTCGAGAGTTCACTTGACGTTGGCAGCTTGATCTCAATTAATAATTTAAAGATGGTTTTGCAAAGTCAGTAATGTGTTAATGTTTATCTCCTCTTTGATCATGCAGAAACTGTTGAACCGATTTCGACGAGACTTGGCACGGTTCTCAGCTCGACATAACGTTGAATTTTTAGCTCGGTCCTGATGTCTATTTTAACTCAGCAGAGGGCATGGGCAAACGGTAATTCTAATATAAATCTGTTTTAATTATTCTGAAAGTCGAGACACTTCGAATTGAGTCCTACTAATTAATAAGGGTGGATACACACTAAATTAAATATGTATTTTTTTGTATTATAACCCAGCACACTTTGCCGCTATTTTAACGCTATCGATGCCTCATGTGACACGATTTCACCCGATGCTGTATTATATGTAGTAACTTCGGTATATTACCGTGTGATTGATGTGAGTAAATATTTGACTCAATTGATCATTTAACTATTCGATTGTGAGACAAAGCAGGAACAATTTTTGATTGAGGATTCGAATCTTATATGCTGCGACAGTAATGCTATAGACGTTATTTTTTATTTGTAATCAATACGAGATATATTTTCACAAGTTCTTCGTACTAGCCCGTCTGTGGTCAAAAACAGCAAATATCTTATTTCCATCGGATTAAACATTAAAATGTTTTACAAATTACGTGTAATAATCAGTGTATTCAAAAGCACAAACCATAACAGGGGTATTTTAAGTAGGCTTATCCCAAAGTGGTTGCTTTGAATAGCGGGCATTACAGACCCCGCGCTATTCTGTGGACCCACGTATCAAAGTTACGGATTGTAAAGGGCCTGGGTAAGTTGAATCGATTTGAATACCTTTTTACTGGATGCCTGTATTTTTATTCACAAGTAAATATGTATAGGTGTGTGAAGTAGCAATAATTGGAGGTTAAATTAATGATTTTCGTTGATGGAATGAACTATGAACTTCGTAGTAAAGTTCAAAAGTATATCAATCAAAGTCATTGGACGTTATCGCTGTAATGCCGCCGGCCTCTTCATTTGTAATAGTTGGATATTTCTTGTGAAAACATTTCGAAATACAAACCAAATATTCCATATTTTAGTTGGGACGAGTGTATTTTCTGAATCTAATGTATTTAACAAAAAAAAATTTTAAACGAAATTGTGAAGGAAATAGTCTTTAGTGCTGCCTCGGTGGCGTAGTGGTATTGCGTGAATGGTACAACTATTGTCCTGAGTTCTCGGGTTCGATCCCCAGGCAGTGATATTGCATTTTTCAGCACCAGTCCGGATTTTGGAATTTGTGCCTGATATGGCAATAGGCTCGCCCATAATGTAGGACCGAACTAAGCTCGGTGAAATGTGGGTGTTCTAGTTCGCTAATGCATCTCTGCCTACCCCTTCGGGGATATAGGCGTGAGTTTATATATACTATCATAATCTTTAGTTTTGTCTCTGAATATTATTTAAGTTCCATAATTTCATTTATCCCATTTAATAATTTTGGATCAATGAAGTATTACGAAAAACGTACAATAAAACTGCGTGTTAGATAATTTTGAAAACCACAAGAAAATTTAGATATTTCATACCTCTAAAGTCAACAATTAGGGATAAAAAATTACAATACCGTATTGACACAAGGTCGAAAGTCCGATAAAAGCATTATCCGATGAAAGTTCTGAAAGGTCACTCCGCAGATAGAAGGGATCAGAGTCATTATTTAATTAATAATTTACAACCGAATCTAATTCAACTATTAAAACAGATGGAACTAAACACACAAGTCGTTTGACCTCTCGCCTTATATTAATTTCTGTAATGTTTTGAACCGTTTAAGCCTAAATTTGCATATACTTTGAGCTCTACTGCGACAATACTTCAATTAAAACTTAGTCCCTTTTGATGATCGCTAAGTTTCATTATAGCGTTTAAAAATGTTAACATAATTAACGACGAAGAACAAAATAATCATTTTTATACATTACTCTTTTTGTTAAAGTAACAAACAAATAAGTTCTTTGCATACCACTAATAATGAGCAATGTACTGCGGGTACTAAGTATTAATTGTGACAATACACTAAAATATGAAACTTGTATGGTTCACTGACTGTTACTGTTAACAAATAAAGAAATTGAGAATTAAAACGATTAAGTATTGTTTTATATTGACAGCCTCCGTGGCGCAGAGAGCGAGCTGCCGTCTATGAAACAAGCGGCCGTGGGTTCGATTCCCGCACTGAGACCAATGTTTGTGGGACCCACACATATTTGTTCCGGGTCTCGGTGTAGAGGTAGTATGTTAGTATGGGATCAGGGATATGTTTGACTGTTAGGTGTATTTATTTATAACTATTTATACTTGATATCCAGACAATAATCAATAACATAAGCTCACGCCTGTATCCCCGAAGGAGTAGGCAGAGGCGCACTAGCGAACTAGAACACCCACATTTCGTCGAGCTTAGTTCCGTCCCAGATATGATAGGGAGCGAGCCTATCGCCATATCCAATCGAACAATCCGATATCACTTTGCCCGACCCGGGGATCGAACCCGAGACCTCAGGACGGTAGTCGTATATAATACAACCACGCCACCGAGGCAGTCAATAATGCATATTACAAATAATAATAGGACATAAAGTATCTAGTAATGTACCTATGTTTATAATCATTTATGTAACGCAAAAGGTCAAATGATATGTACTTGTAAGATTACAATACATAGCGCTATAATATTCGTCGTACCGTATGTAAATCGTTACTCGTAAAAAGACATGTGAGTGAAACTATGTACATTCTTGATGTCAGTGTGTACATATTTCCATTTTATTATTTTCCATTTAATTTAATCTATGAGTGTGTTTGAACACAAACGATATAGCTAAATATTAGCGTTGTCTTTTTCATTTTGCAAAAGATTTTGTTGAAAATAGAGGTAGAGAGCGCAAACAAGTATATTGCCTGTGGCAGACTAAGAAAGTTCATAGGAAAAAATAACTGAAAGTTTATAACTGACTGCCTCGGTGGTGTGGTTGTCTTTCGGTACGACTACCGTCCTGAGGTCTCGGGTTCGATCCCCGGGTCGGGCAAAGTGATATTTCCAGATAAGGATTTTTCCGTATCAGCCCGGAGTCTGGAATTTGTGCCCGATATGGCGATAGGCTCGCCCCCTATCAAATATGGGACGGAACTAAGCACGGCGAAATGTGGGTGTTCTAGTTCGGTAGGGCGCCTCTGCCTACCCCTTCGGGGATACAAGCGTGAGTTATCGTAATATAATATCAGAAATAATCATAAAAATAAGAATATTATTTCTAATAACAGATAATTTAACCGCATATTCTTCTTATCCCACCTTAATGTGGGGTTGGTGCAACACACTTTTCCTAGCATTTTGTAGAAAGGATTTGGCTAAGTGTTAACCGGCTGCCCGCCTGACGTCAAGCCCCCTTCTGGGGGATTAATTTAACAATATATTATAAATTTGTTAAATTATATATCTATACGATGATACTGCCCATATGACACCTTATTACCTTATTTACTTTACAGCTTCAATTCGTAGCACAGACATTTAGAGCAAACTTTTAGAGATTTTAGGATATTAATAATTAATTTTCATGTTTATCCATTTGTATCTCGGCATGATTAACAAAACATCAACAGCCATGCGCTATGCTGAACAACTCAAAGCACCCTAAAACAATTTGTTAAACTATAGATACATAATAATATTTCTAACTAACCCAAAGATGATAATCATCATCATCATCAATATCATCTACATCTTGCTTAGTATAAACGTAAATCCTATTAATATTACCCCAAAAATCCATGAAGGCACATTTTGTTTGACATAAATGTATTCTTATATCTTACGATGTTCTCATAATAAATTAAAAGATTATAAGCCGACTACCGAAGTATCGTACAAAAACATGCAATAGCCGTGAACTCGACAGAATTGACATGAAATAATAAACAATTCCGGTTTTACCAGAAAAACAATATGGATTCTAACATCTTTCGTGAATAAGCTGTCTTAAAATTGTGTTGGAAATTATGAGTAACAATTTAATCATGTATAATATAAAGCAGCGATAGCTCAGCTGGGAACGGTACGGACTGCCGAGACGAGTGTCGGAGGTTCGAGACCACCCCAAAATGAGTATACACGTCTAACATTTCTATGTTATGTGTATTTTTATTGTGAATTATCGCTTGCTTTAACGGTGAAGGTAATCATCGTAAGGAAACCTGCATACTTGAGATAAAAAAAACTCACAAGAATATCAAAGGTATGTGAAGTCTACCAAACCCGCATTAGGCCAGCGTGGTAGCCTAAGGCCTAACCCCACTCTCGTTGGTAGAAGAGGCCCGTGCCCAGCAGTGGAACAGTAATATTACAGGGCTGATATTATTATTTAAACATAATCCAGTTTTTCCTTTTATCTCTACTAGTAATTATATCTTACAACGAATTTTATATTTTGATGAGCCTACCAAACTTTATGAACATATCGACTGTCGTGTCGTGCTTACCTATCATGCTATCAAACGTTTGATAATAGAGTAAAGATCGCCCACCTAACATCGTTTCCGATGCTTTGAGCAACTAATAAAATTATAAAGCCCTTTAACCGTTATTGGTGTACAGTTTACAGAGGTTGTGAACAGATCAATAGCATGTTTATAGGACGATCAAGATCCGAATGCGAGGCGTGAATGTACATACGTACGATTTGTATTGTTAAATCCTTCCAACAATGAAATGATTTGATCCGTATTGCTGGAAAATTCTTTCATGTTCCACAATTGAATATTTTTAATATATCCTATATGGAATATCGAAGATTTGTGAAATAGAACGAAACAAAACAGATTTTACTCATAAGGTCGTGTATAACTTTGTACATATCGTAATTATCTTCTATTAGTTCTATAACGTTTTGACATTTTGAACCCCGAATGTAAGAATGTTAATTATTTTGTTTTATAATTCTGAAAGCAATGTGTTGTATTTAGGATCTTTGTAGTCTTCACTTCAAAGAGTTAAGTATATCGGCGCAAAATCGCACGCTTATTTAAAAAGCCGTTGTTATTTCACGTTATTAATTCATTTTACAATTGTTAACATTCGATATTCGGTATCCAGTAGGTAGTTGCAAATATTGCACCCTATAAAAGGAGTGTTCAGAGCACATTCGACACAGTCGTGCTCCGGCACTCGGACTGTCCACATCCCTGACTATACGGTGCTCTTGAGCACCGTTAATAAAGGGAATTAGTGAATTTCAGTGTTCACGCTTGATAAATAAGATGAGTAATCATCTTATTGTCAAAAGTGACGTCAGCCATGCTGACGTCACCGTTTTAAAAAAAACAACGTTAGCGTTGGCCCTCCGACAAGTAAGCCCTCGGCATAATTAATATTTATTTAGTATGCGCATTTACATAATATTTCTTCGTAAACAGTAAATATTTATTATATTTATAAATATCACCTAATTATTATTGTAATTTGTCTTTATTTTACCAATGACTGCCTCGGTGGCGTAGTTGTATTTCGGTATGACTACCGTCCTGACTCCTGAGGTTTCGGGATCGATCCCCGAGTCGGGTAAAGGGATATTAGATTTTTCCAATATCAGCCTGAAGTCTGGAATTTGTGCCCGATATGGCGATAGATTCGCCCCCTATCACATCTGGGACGGGAACTAAGCTCAGCGAAATGTCGGTGCTCTAGTTGGCTAGTGCGCCTCTGCCTACCCCTTCGGGGATACAAGCGTCAGCTTATGTTGTGATGTGTGTGCGTGTGTGTGTGTACTAATTACACTATCTGCCCGGGACTGGACCCCCAGAAGAGGGTTGACGTCAGGCAGGCACCCGATCGTAAAAAATAAGCCAAATCCTTACTGCAACATGCTTAAAAAGTGTCTGATCGTCCTTAAGTATTGCTATTTGCAGTGGTTTATTCTTCTGTATAAAACAGGAAGCCTCGTTACACGTTGTACTTTATATGAGGCATGAGTAGATTTCACATAATGTAATAAACACCCATTCATCTCGTCAAACAGTATAGCGAAATTGTTAAAGACAGGAATAATGAATTGGCTTCTCTTGCCAACTGCATTAACAGATTTTTAAAGTGATTGGTAAACAAATTGTTTTATTTATCTTGACAATTTTAACGATGCATCGCGAATTATGTAGGAGAAACAACAGTTAATGAATTTGATTTTCGTCACATACGTTACAATACTGCTCACACTTTCCCCGAAGTAGTAGGCAACGGAACAACCGGTGTCCTCACTTATTGCCAAGCCAATTTCCGTCCCATGGTTAGCCATGCTTCTTACTTTCTACCTGCCCTTATTCTACCTTAATGTGAGGTCAGCGCATCACACCTTTTCATGCATGTTGCACAAAATGATTCGGCTTAGTTTTTACGATTGGCTGCCTACCCGACGTCAACCTCCTCCCCTTTGCGGGATCCAGTCCCGGGTAAAAAAATCAAATTAGAAAAACCGCTTTCAGGACCTCTCGGTCCATGGCCCCAAAAAGAAATCAAGCCAAAACAAAGCCAAAAAGAATCATGGGTGCGTTGCTAGCCTAAAAGGAAGGAATTGAAGGGGAGGGAAAAGGGACTGGGAAAGAGAGGGGGGAACTGGGCCACCGGAAATCTTACTCAGCGAATGAAACGCGACAGTGAGTTGCCACTTTACGTCGGTTTTCTGTGAGACAGTGGTATCAAACCGGCCGAGCCGGCCCATTCGTGCTGTTGCCATAACTGTCTACAGTGTGCCTCTACCACTCAAAATGCTATTATTACTGCTATTAGACCAAGGCGGTGACTAAACATCATGATCATGCTTGATAAATTGTATTATGCTGACTCGTTTTGGAATGAGATAAGGGCAGGTGAAAAGAAAAGAATTAGTTACAACGTGTGTAAATATCTCTAAATTATCTTTGAAACCATACGTTTTTATATACCAATTCCTTCACAGATTTCACGTACCACTATTTCGTGTTGAGCAAATACAGCGGATTACGGCTCAATCCACACCACTAAGAAAGCCTGTATATTGAAATATGACTTACATTATACTATCATACATATATCTATGCTGATAAATGTAATAAGGACGTACTAATATATCACAAGAAATCTTTATACATCCGACAAAGTAAATACACAATAAATATCTCCGCATCGCTAGCGGGTAATGACCATAAAAGCATTGCTTGTGACGATGAAAATCTTGGGAATGCTCGGATATTGCCTCAGCCGCTTTTGTGTAGCCCACATACCAAATAGCAGCTCTCCAGTTTCAGAACAGAGCTACATAGTCTTATTGATGTGACACTTATTTCTCAAATATCGAACAGTCAATTTTTTTTTTTTTTCACACTTACAACTACTATTACAGGATTTCTTGTCCTAATGCAGTAGTGTAGTCAGTTACTTAGTACATACCTAGTTCAGTTGTTATTTCTTTTCAGGCATTAAAGTGATTATTATACAGAACATAGGTTTCAAGGTTACAACATAAAAATAATCTTGAGAATCGGTCCATATTTGGCAGAAATATAGCCTAACATACATAAAATATTAAGGACCTCCTTTTTTAGAATTCGGTCGATAATGGCCTGCACCCAGCGACTTCCTTATCTAACTACATATATATTTATTGCTATTCTTGAGGGAGGCCTATGTACTGCAGTGGACGTCCTGTGGCTGATTGATGATTTAGACGCCAAGAAAAGTTAGCCACGCCTCATTCATTTATAAGAGATTAAATTCGGTGATGCGAGTTTGCACTAACTAACCCATCTTAATGAGAAAATACTCACACCCAACAATGGGATAATAAAAAAACAAGACGATTACCCAAATCGAGATGACGTCAGTGTACGCCAAATTCATAATTAATATGTTACCTTCTATAACAGCGTTAATAATAGTACCTAAATGACAAATTATTGTATTAACTTAAAACGACAATAAAACCATTGTTCGAACAAAATACATATAATACCAAAATTCAGAAAGTAAATAACAGATATATTTTTTGAATTCAGACTTCATTGTAACTATGAGGTACCTATATAATATTAGGTTATTTAAGCAAATGCAAATTGAATCACAATAATCACAATTCGTGTGCAAAGGTCATGGTTTTATTTATAACTTGAACAGAAAATACACTACAATCAGTTTAATCGCTACCCCACGCGGCCACGGTGAAAATTTCGTCATACATCCAACCACAAATCGTCCGTAACACGCTACGATTCGCCTTGAAATTAGATTTTATCGATCCAAGCTATGTTCATAGTCGTATCTTAACGTCATCATTACGCGAACTTCTTCTTAATGTGAAAATATATTGCAACAAGTCTATAATTACTAATTTCGAAAAACTAGTTTCTTGGGTTGTCTTTCTTACTCGCAGTAACGGATTAAAGTTAAGGAACTCCAAAACATTGGATAGAGTTTAGAGACATAGGCTTTTGTATCTCGAAAATATTACAAGAAAATCTACAGATGAAACTACGAGCAAACTACCATAAATGCTAGGTACTTTCTTTCTACCTGCCCTTATGCCACCTAAATGTGGGGTCGGCGCTACACTTTTTCAAGCACGTTGCAGAAAGGATTTGGCTAAGTTTTTACGACCGGCTGCCTGCCTGACATCAACCCCCTCGGGGGGATCATAAACGCTAGGTATATATTTAAAAATCGTTTACTTATTGCTGATTTTCATATAAAATTCTCGTGTCACAGTTTTCGTTGCCATACTCCTCCGAAACGGCTTGACCGATTTTGATGAAATTTTTTGTGCTTATCCGGTATCTATGAGAATCGGCCAACATCTATTTTTCATCCCCCTAAATGTTAGGGGTAGTCCACTCCTAAATTTATTTTTTATTTTTTAGACAAAATTTTTAATTTCTATTTTTTTATGATACAACATACAAAAATACATACAATCCTCAATTTTCACCCTTCTACGATCAACCCTTATTTTTTAATAGCCATTTTTACGCAGACGAAATTGCGCGGGTCAGCTAGTAGTCATATAATTTTTATCTAGGAAGTCATTTTGCTGTTCCACAGCAAACAAAGAAATCTATTCCTTTGGATAAAAGTTATCTGACTATTGAAAAAATCAGCCATTAGAGCACTGAAACATATTATACAAAGCTTTTATTGTAAATCATAATATTCCTCTAATCTTCAATGAAAGATTAAAGATACATTTGTAAACTAAATATATGTATGTATATGAGTATCGTGTCTATAAATAATAAATGTAATTCAAAAGTTTTACATGATATTAAAGTTTGCGGAATCCTAAAAAAATCCAATTTCAACGATTTTCATACGCCACGGACAGGCCAGGCGAGTAAAGCGTCGAGTCTTTATAGGCTGATTGAGATTTTAATAACTAGCTCCTTATTAAAATATTAAAATTTTCATAAATAAACTTTCTAGACTTTAGAACTCTGAACCTACATAGTGGAATTAAATTACGCATGAATTTGTATGACAACGAGAAATTAAAAGCGGTTAGACGACATTGAAATCTATTTTGAATATCGTATTATGCCAGTCGTATCTAATCAGGGCGAGCCGTGTTCCTTTTCCTTCCCTTGTGATACAGAGTGAATAGACACGCACGGGGAGTCCTATCGCATTTAGCGGCCTACAAGGCTTACAAGCCCATAACGCACAATACCTAGCCAAGTCACAATATCGCCTTTGTGTGGAAAATGTTTCTTATCACATCAGTTAGATTAATGATGTAAAGTGTATTCATGATCTTTGTTCTAACAGATCTATGTTAAAAGAAGAAGGTTTAAATCATTATTTTTAGAACTTGTTAATTCTGATTCATATGAACTCCTATCTAAGACAATTTCAACCTATGTGTGATATAGAGGTATTAATAAAGTTAGATTTGCCAAAATACGTACCCAATTAAAAAAAACATACAATTACATCAAACATAATAGACAATAATTGATAAGTATATCTTGCAGCCTATTTTGAACACTATTCAGATGTCATTAGGCCCATTATCAATTTAGCAATGAAAACTTTTCGAATATTTTCTATTCCGTGGACGCTGAGCCTGACTCTTCGATGACATAGAACTTAGAAGCTAACAAAATGTGCGCAATAAAATGTAAGTTCAGTATGTTATTAGAAATATCATCGACATAAATGCGGGGAAGACAAAGTTCCATTTCATTTTATGGATGTTCAAATGCGCTCGCTCTCATTGAAACCGCTTGTGCCCCTCCCGCGAGGACTCGATTTGACTAAAAATAACTCGATCCATACCCTAAAAACCTTATTTAACCCATTCGCTTCGTTGGCATAAAAATTCCACTCGCAATTTTTACATGAAAAAATTCACGTAAAACTTCAACAATGCGGATTGTTTAAACATCTGAGTTAGAAGGGACGAGTTTTAATGGGTTAGATAGGCATCGATGAGAGGTGCCTTCGCGTGCCTGCATAACGGGGCCGTGGTGCACCACGTTCTTAGTTTCCATTTTACGCAAGGCCTCGACATGACATGAGGTCATGGCTTTTTAATGTAAAACTTAACATACATAGCTTCTCCCATAATTTGCCGTACCTTTAAGCCTATGTTAAACAGACAGTGAAGTAAAAGCGTCAAAACAAAGAGGAATATATTTCAACACGCTTGCACATAGGACAGTTTTGCATTTTAAATATTATGTGACCGAGGCCTCGAAGTGCGACTATGTCCATTCAATTACAGATTATTATCTAAGATTGAGGTCTATAGAGCGAACTTCGCCTAAGTCAAAGTCAAAGAAACGAACTCAGTAAGGATTTGTAACTTAGTCCGAGTCATTTTTTTACAAGAAAATCTTTGCTTAGTATCTGTCTGTCTGTTTTTCTTGAAAAAATCCTCGGACTAAGTCGAAGTTTGATTAAAAAATTCCAAATCCTCATTGAGTTCGTTTCTTTGACTCAGACTTAGTCGAAGTTCGCTCTATAGAACTCAGCCTTAGTCGCGTAGTTCAAAACATGCCCCAATATACTTATGTAAAGGTTTATAATCGGAATTACTTATTCCGCTAGAACTTGACAAGGACATTACCAAATGTTAGACGTAGTACGTAATATTATTTTCGTTGTAATTGATATATGTACAAGACAGACAGTTCTACCGCTGTGTTGACAACAGTTGTTATACATTTTATAATTAATTTTATTAGCAATTCCCTTTACTTTGGTTACAAGTTAGTGTCTAGAATTAGATAAGTTTAGTCTTCAGTAATTCAATTTTAATATAATATAAATGGTTAGTATATATGATGGAAATCAAGTTGGTTCGAAATACAGAAAGTTAGAAAACATTTTAAGTTACTTGATTCTAAATTCACAGTCGTATACAATTGTAGTGTTAAAGTCAAATATAACCGTCATAAAGAAAGATTGCAGACGCAGTCGGTCGAAATACCTAAGAATTGTGCTAATTAAGAAGTAACGATTGTATAAAATTAGGACGCAATAAACTGTTTTTATTTTGTAGCATTTATTGTGTCTTACGTTGATTTATGATGCCTATAGTATAGTATAACATAGTATTGTTAACTATGCTGCACTTGTTGTCATGTCCGCAGTGCCCTCACACCTGCACTGTCGATGACCTTGCTGGGGCTACTCCTGCTGGAGTGGCAGTGGCTGAGTACTGGGCCAAAACAATATAAATAATTTTTATAAACCATCGACACGACGAAGAAGATAGTATTGTTAAAAAATAAAAGTCACCTCTCTGTGTAAAGTATTATGAATTCAGTTACACACTTCGACGATTTTTTACTTATCCAGCATTCAAGCTTGATCTGATGGGTCGCTCGAGTAAACAATAAAGAAACTATGAATCAAGAGAAATTAACAGTAACCCCCTTATTCATAATAAGTTAGTAGAGCGTAATAAGACCGCAAAAGTACGTTTCATAAAATTGTATTCATAATCGTTCAATAGCGTTAAAATATTCCAACGTGCGATGGTGAAAACATGGCCGATTCCGATCAGCTGTTTCAAGTTTGATGTTCTTTCTTCAAGACATTTTTGTGAAACTCTAGGACCCCATCTAAGATTGATATATAATTTTTATTGATTGTTTCCAGCCAATACTTCCTATTTGTTTCAAAGTTTGCCAGACATAATAATAATGTTTTTCCTGTAACCAACAACATTGTATTCGATAAACATATTAAAGTTCTGTTTTAGCTAAAGTAGGCAAAAGTAGGGTTATGCTTTCGATAAGACCAGGATTTCATTATGAATAAAGGGGTAAGCATACAATTTCTTTTTTTACAGGACTACGTCCTCAACCATTATCGTCACGTTCGCATTAAATAGATATTTCGTAGATTCTAAAAAAGACTGCCGGAGCTTAAAACTTGAAACATAGTATCTACTATGCATATTTATTTGCACGCAAGCCAAGCGACCTTTGTGCCACAGATGGCCTGTCACCTTGCCGAACTATAAAATCATACAAAGAAATTACCCGTCTTACATCTATAAACTGAAATGCCTAAATTGATACCATTACTATCACGCGAATATAGGCCGTAGCACAAACAAATATATTACGTTTTCGAATCGAGAACTGTAAATCAAGATATTTATATGAAATCTGAACAAACCCGTAGAGTACGCAATGTGCCGAATAACTTTTAAAGTTATCCATGCTACTGACTCCGGAAAGTACGCAATCATTGCTATAGAAGTATAGATTAATAAACTCAACTCCAAATCAACTAAGTTTTAGATAAGGTTCTGTAAATTCTAAAATTATTAACTAGCTGGCAAAAGCTTTATTGTACCGTCTTACTAGCAGCTTGAAGCGTTGCCGTACCTCCTACACAAAGTATTCAGGAAGTTTGACCTGTCACTGACAAATACAGACCTATTTAATATAAAATAATTATATCATTAGCCCGAGCACGAAAAACTAATGTAAATATAAATATGTATTCGAGTTCGCTGCGCACTGATGACGTTTGGTTAATATTTCATACAAATTTCTTAGACGCGCATCGAGCTGAAATACATTTACGGTTGTCAGAAATTTTCCTGGTCAGGCCGCAGGTATTAAATAATACTACAATATCTTTGACGCTGCCACGTATAGGAAAATCAATACAGCCATGAAAAAATATTTTTCGACCGTCTTTCAAAGAGGAGAAGGTCCTCAATTCGTCTGTATTTTTTATGTATGTTACGCGATATCTCCGCCAAATATGGACCGATTTTCAAAATACTTTTTGTGTTCGATAGAGCTTTATTCAAGGGTGGTCCCATATAAATAATATAAAATTATTTTAGGAAGAAAGGTACAACTAACTTACAGCATAAATATTTAGCTAGTAGCTTCTTTCCATTGCTTTATAGTAAGGCGAGCCTATCACTGTACCGTTCACAAGTTGCAATCTCGAACTAGATTTTTTCCATTGGAAACCCAAATTGTACCTCCGACTTGGGACTTGAACCTACGGACCGTACGACCTATCTCGGTCTTTTGGAATTTATTTTCAGCGTAATTAGTGGATGTCGCCCGGCGATTGGCATAGCGCTTGTTTTTTTTCTCACCGACGCGACAGAAACTAATCAACTCGCGTGTCCGCAACGTTGCATTGAAGCGGGATTTCCATACATGCACCCAATAATCGTTACGGGAACAAATTGACATTTTACGTAACTTTAAATATTGGTCATTGATTTTTACTTAAATACTCATTTATTATGTACGGATGTTTATGATTACATATTCATGCATCATTATCAGATGCGTAATGGTAGGGGAGTATTTTAGGGGTGTTTATAAATAATTGATATTTGATAAAAAAAATTATCTCATCTGGTTATCAGATGAGTGAAGGCCGATGTACCACGGTCTCTTAGACTATAACAAGAATATTAATTGTAGCCAATGTTGATATAATACAAAATGTTTACGGATTTCCTTCACCGTACTACATGCCAGAAATTGACATGTCATCTTTATGGATGGGTGCCGCTACTCATTGAGGATATTTAGGTGAACCTTCCTCCTACGGTATTCCCAAACTGATACCACCGAGGGACCTTCAATGAGCCTATAGTCTTGGTAAAATTCGGCAATGTACTGATGATTAAGTATCGTGGTTGCTCTCAGGCCTTGGTGCCCCAAATCTCCGTTCCCTGCCCAATCCTTATTTCCGTCCTTTGAGGTAGGTACCTACTGTATCATGATGATCTTGACAAGAGTGTCTATGGGCCACAGTGATCACATACTATCAGGTGATCCACCTTTTCGTTCGCCAGTCCATAAAACAGGATATAAAAATATATATAAAAAACTAATCTCTTGTTTACAAGTGTTGTTTAATGTTCAGACATAAACTATGTAGACCCAAACGACCCAGAGATTTTCCGCTTTGACTTAACCACAATAATGTAGTTTCGCAACATCAGCTAACGAACTCTCTGCACCATAGGGAATTTGAAAATTCTTGCTTCTGTACACGTTAACTAAAATGTTTTCCTTTTAATTTGCTTTGAATAACCAAAGTGGTTATACAAACTAAGCTTTACATTGTTGTTGTGTAGTTATTAGAGTATTACTGAATTACTTATTACATATTTTATATTATGTACAATAACTTATGAGTTAAACTAAAACTTAAAACACGAATTAATTTGGCAAAGTCGTAAAGGAACTTTCAATTTTCCTTCGTACGGCGTTATCAGATTTTCAGTCCATATTTAGCAGTCATCGCGACTCAATTTTGTTGATAGTCTCTATCTTTGCATTGCATTGAACTTATCATCATATCTATACCCAATAATACTATATTAATTAGTCATACATATATATACCATGTGATAAAATAAAATTGAAATAAACGTGTATAATCCGCTCGATACGAATTTTTAATATCATTTGTGTTCATTTCGCAGAACTCTTTATTTTCATACGGTGACCATATGACCGAATATTATATAAATGAGTCACCGATATCTTTGGCTTTTCACTTCTTACAAGTCATGTGTTTTCTGATAAACAATGATCTCAACAAATCCAACGTATTCGCGATAATTGCCCATTTAATCCGCAGTGCAACGCCACTTGTTAGTCAGAGGGAGCTTTGCCAATCATTATTCATATCGTCGTGTTTATCTCGCCCAACATATGAAGGAGTCATCGGTTCACGATTCCCCGTCTCCTGACGCATAATGTCTATTTTTGGTACACTCTAGCAGTCAGACTTTCGTGAATTGGCCCAATCTTTCATTTATTAGGTTTTATTTTGACAGGTTTAACACTTAATCTCGACAAGACATCGCGGATGCAGAATAATGTTTCCGGAGTATCATAAAACGGTCCACTTTGAATTCTTTGGTAATTTATTAGGAAGATTTCTGTGTGTTAATTGAATGAGTATACAAGTAAACCGAGTATGTATGAGTGATAGTTTTTAATGTCAAAATGATTTGACAAATATAGTGAATATGCCAAGACAGATGTAAGGGTTGTCGGGTGTAATTCTGGCCAAGTCACTGGCGTATGCGCAGACGCAGTGTACCGAAGTTCGCGCCCACGCAAAGCTCCCGCGACATGACAAAGCCGAGCGCGGCGTCCCCACAGCTCAGTTCAATCGCGAGCTTGTGCAAGGAAACAACTCCACACCTAACCAAATAATCCCTAAACAATTTGTGTGCATCACCGTATTCGCGAAGTTATTTACGTATCTTCAAGAGTTTAACAGGTAATTCATTAATATCGTGTGGCCTTTATTAAAATGTATGTGTATTTTTCATAATTTTCTCGTAATAGTAATTTAAACTAAAATCATGTAAATGTTGGTATAATAATTATAAAATTTAAAAAATATTACGATCAATGATATTAAAAAAAAAATGGTGATTTCTGCGGTGGTATTTCACTGCATTCCAATTACGTGTTAGTCATATAATTCGCATATTAACACAACCTATACCAATATACTTCAGCGATATTGTTTAAAAATGTTATGCAGCTTTTACCAGCCAGTGTAAATGCATTTTAACCTTCACTTGAAACTACAAAAACTGTGAATGAATTTATACGATGATAATAGGAATCAGGTTACGGTACCATAAAAGTAATGTGAAACTTACGCAGAACACGTCACAAGTCACAATATAGGTCACTTAAATTCCTAACAGCTTAAATTAGACACAAATTCCTATTGTCCGACGTGAGAACCGTCGTAGTGAAAGGTGAAGGAGAAATAGTTGTTAAACACGTAAAAATAACGACGTGAAAATTACATATACCACATAATTATGTTTTGGGAACGCTGGATTTACTTTTTGCAAGAACTGAATTAAACAAATAGGGCCTTACTTATACAATCACGCTGTTCTTATCTTCAAAATTGTTTGTCACTTTTTTATGTCACAATGAATATGAAAGGGAGAATATAGTTTTAAAGTTCAGTGGCGCGAAGATGTCTTTAGCAGTAAGAGATATTATTTTTAACAACGTAAAAATCTTTAACTATATCTACTTTTTATCAGCAAATACTGTTTCCAGTATTTTGTTTAAAACATTCACATGGTGCAGACGAAACATACAACGAGAATTTGTGTTCCAATAATCGAAAATAGATGTACTCGTAGCATTGTTGCCTCAATCCACGGAGCTTTCCAGCTAGTTCCGTGTACATGCTTTCAATTATTAGATTCAATTGAACTAATCTTATCGATCTTCTCTAGGATTCAATTCATTCAATAAAAGCTTCTATTTTCGCTAATCTAACGTTATCAGAACGTTGTCGTCACCAATGTATGAATCAGCATCACGAGCCAAACCGTAACCCGTGTTCATACGAACGTAATTATACCTACGGCACATTTGACCGTCTGATCGTCTTTAAAATATTTTTAGATCTTTAATGAATTTCAACTAGGAATTTATGTGTTCAGGTTACAAAAGAATTTAAAACATTATGAAAAATACCTTGATTGTATGTAGGTACAAACAACATACAGTGAAATTCTTCAACAACGTAAATCTAAATGTGGTCCAAACATGCGGCCCTGGCGCAGCGCCAGCCAACACTATCAGTTTTTAACAAACCGAGATTTCTGATATTGCACCATACTGAATACATTATCTCATTGTTATTCTTTACTACGTCACTATTTTTCGTACATATTTTAATTTGTTATTATATCACGAACCTTTTTTTAACTATTTTAGATTTAATCACAAATCAAAATGTCTGAGACTAAGAACCTTGAGGCTGGACAGCAGCTTGTCAAGCAGACCATGGATCAGTTGATTGAACAGAGGCAAACTACGGAGAAAGTCAGCATTCAAGCCAGGCAAGAGTTCCGCGAACACTACCAAGAAAGTTATGAGGAGGAGTTTGAGGAGGAGACCTTCATCGATGAATTGGGCAACGAGACCTCTAAGAGGGTTGAATCCAGCAGCGAGAGCAAGGAACATTCGCGAAGCGCTGACGTTAAAGTCAAAGCATCAGGACTGAACGCTGAACAAGTTAAGGCCCTCACTGATTGCGCAAATCAAGCAGGACAACTGGCGCTCGAGTCCAAGCCTGCAAACTAAATTATGTAATGTTATTCACCTCTTAAACTGACACCTACTAAAATTTTCATTGTCTAGCTCACCGACTTGTTGGATCTTTATGTTAAATGTTCGAGTCACATGAATTTCCTTTATCATCCGATCCCACTATTATCCTTTATTTATTTTAGCCACTATTTATATAACTATATCATAAGATACTTATTTAGAATGCTTTGTTTCAGGTGCCCTTAACGCGCTGTGGTGGAAATTGAGTGATAAAGACTGTGCCAGTGTTCCTTAATATTTAAATAATATGTTTTAAGCGTAATCATAAAAAGTGCAACAAATCTGTTCAAATGAAAGCAGTATGGCTTTGGCTTATTAAATAAGTGTTGTGCGCGACTTGTATGTGTTAATAATAGTATAGGCAAAAGTATATCGCTAACATAATGGAAGAGGAAGAAGATGAAAAGAAAAACCGACGGCCCAAGCTGGCGGCTTTCAGCTCCCTAAACGCTCGTGTCGTACATTCCTCTCTTGAGGAAGGATTCATTCGACAACAAGCTTCATCAGAGTCCGGAGACGCGAACACGTGCTCAAGTATTTCAACAGCCCAGTACAGCGACAGAAGTTTCGTTTCAAAAACGAGCACGTTTTCGCGGAGTGGCACTTCCAGTTCCAGCCAAGAGGAATGCGAGGTGGCGCAGATGACGGTTACTAGCGGCCAATATTTAGCAGCTGCTAGAGTAGAAACAGCCCGTTCCATGGAAAGTCTCCGTCCAAGTAAAGACTCGTCCCCCGCTCGCCCCTCAAGTTCCTGCACATCGGTGCGCACCCATCGAAGCTCTTTTTTGACAGCCAGCGAGCGCGATGTGCGTGAGAGTCGCGGCCTACCCGCGCGAAGAGCCTTGTCTGGAGAAGACATGGGCAACTCGGCTGAAAAGAGAAGAGGCTTGTTCGCAAACACTGAACGTCGTGCACTCCAACAACTTAGTTTGCCACCTCCCGAGCGCAGGCTGACAATCCTCAGTCCGCACAGTCCCATGGCAATCACAGAGATCCAGTGGCCTACACCTTCTGGTATACGCGGGAGGCGAAAAAAAGGAATGGTGTTGCCAAAGCTGATACTACCACGCAGTGATTCTGATGCTTCGGAGGTGTTTTTCGAAAGGTGCCGATTTTTATTGTTTTAAGTTTACTATTAATAAAAATACCATCATACTTTAAGAACAATAATATTCTTTCATGAAATTGTTGAACACTGACTGTAATTTTGCTAGAAGTTCTATATAGGATGTCTAAGATTGGAAGAAATACTATCTTTTCGTAACACATTTAATAAGATGGAAAGGTTACATTGTACTATTTTTCATCAAAATATACTTACATGACCTTTGCTTGAGTTTTTTTAGTTTTTACACTTATCCTTTACAATATAAATATTAATATAACAGACAATGTTTGCCATATTTACACAAGAATGAGACGTACAATACAAATACAAAGGAATGAGGATAACAAACGTGCGATATTTCGAAGGATTTACATTGTGAAAATAAATACACCGTACTGAGACATTTTCCGCAACATAAATTTCACAGAATCATAGAAAATAAATCTATGATTCACAACTGCTTCCATCCATGATAGACACGTATCTGCGTTTCTTACATTTTATGCGTTACTGACGAGTTATTTGGAAATAGTCCAATATCTTGTGCCGTTCATTTGATTATATTTTTAATTAATTACTAACCGGTACGAATATGAAACTTGATAAATTCCCGTGAGTGTTAAATATTAAATATGAAAGACATTTTAGGATTTTTAGCCAACATCAACATAATTCTCATTCCCAACAGATTATTTAATTAATTATCCGTCGGGACCTTAATATAATTTGTGCTGTAAAAATCTCACAGACTTATTCCGTTTTTGAAACGACTTCAACGTAATTTATATTAAAATACAGTTTAATTTATAAATAGAAAATTGCAATGGAAAACTTAATTTGGCTTTCTCAACAATGCTTACTTGTATTCAGCCATTAAACCATATGGTTAGCATTAGTGTTTGTCCATGTTTACTGGCTGAATTGGTAAGGATTGCTGTGGAAATTGCTTTTAATAGCTTTGGGGGTTATGTTAATTCTTTTTAAAACACGGTTAAGGACTCAACTTACGAGTTTAATACCTAAACCTAGTAGACTACGGTCAAAATTAGTTCTTATTACTCATCAGGGAACTCATTTTGTTTGAATTATTATCAAATAAACTCTACATTTTTGTGTTATAAAATTATTTTTGTAGTAAATTGCTTCAAATGTTCAGTAATAGTCAAAGTTAGATAGGTCTCAAATATTTATGAATGATAATAATGAACTATCATAATCAAAGCTAGATACTTTCGAGGTATAATTAATGTTATTTAAATGTAGCTTTGTTTAATAGATCAAAATTGTAGAATTTGTGATGCATTACTTTTTACAACAACAAAAGAAACACAACAAATATCGTATTAAGAATACGATAACCATAGGTACTGTAATCACAATGACGGAACGAATGTCAAAGAATGCAGTAAAGCTAATGGAGAAAAATTAACTAAACTCTGACCGACTATAAAACATTATAAAAGATTAATTCGATCAAACGTCAATCAGGTGTATCGAATTAATTTCAGAAATTAAACATGAGATAAAATAAACTGCATATTTAAGGCCAATTAAAAGACTGCAACTAACCCTGCAAAAATTGCAACTATATTGCAAAAGAATGATATTTACAATCACTTTGTGATTATATCTTGATATATTATATCAATTACTATAATGATAAGCTGACATTTATCAGCTAGTAATTGATATGGTTACGATATCATTATTACACACGGTTTATCTGCGAGATAGTGTCAGATCAGGCTACCCAGAAAACTATCTGATAATGTTTACCAAAATTGAATAGATAATAAAACGTACACTCTTCAACAACACATAATCCATTTAACACGTGTTTATCGTGACACACTACACTTTAAAGATAAATTCTCACACATTAAAATATCGTATCATCTAACAACACCACATACATTGAATCCACACA
Source organism: Clanis bilineata (assembly GCA_036417725.1). Taxonomy (NCBI): domain Eukaryota; kingdom Metazoa; phylum Arthropoda; class Insecta; order Lepidoptera; family Sphingidae; genus Clanis; species Clanis bilineata. The sequence goes on from CM071158.1 coordinate 10,898,046, forward strand.
CAAAATTTTCCTAAAAGTTAAACGAAACATATTATGGATATTATTCCATGTGGATAAAATATTAAATGTTAGTCGGCCTGTCGGCGACAGGCGACAGCGAATATAGGCCATGAACCTTGAGGCCCTAGGTTCAATTATCGAGTCGGTAAAAGCGGTTTTTCTATTTTGAACCTCAAAGTTGGATTAACGTTAGACAGAGTGCAGACAGCTGGTTTAAAGGGATGATAAAAAAAACGCAAGATGATTCCGGCAACAATCCAAACATTACTCCGGAACACCGGGACCGTCTCACAAACGCTGAAGAAGACAACTCGATTTAGTTTTATTAACCAACATCAAAACGAGGTTCTCAATTCTACGGCATTTTTATAATTATAGTTACTCGATGTCTCCAACAAAGTAGTCACATATTTCCAGATTCTGTTCGATAGAGTTTACTGTATTCCGATAATTTGGTCAAAATGTGATAAGCATTTGAAGTTGTTTTTTAAACTTTTTTAGTCAATATAATCGGTATAATAGACTAATTTGACAGCCTCCGTGGCGCAGTGGGCGAGTAGCCGGCTGTGAAGCGAGAGGCCGCGGGTTCGATTCCCGCATTGAGACAAATGTTTGTGTGGCTTATACAGATATTTGTTTCAAGTCTGGGTGTTGTGAGACCGAAAGTCTCTCATAGTTTCTCATACCCACGATACAGGTTATACCTAGTGTGGGGTCAGGACTAGGTGTGTGACTGTTGGGTGTATTTATTTATTAATTAGATCCGACCTAGTATACACTTAGGTGCGGACTAGGGGGAAGCCGACAAGTTCGGAAGGTTAAGGGGCTTTAAAGAATGGACTTGTTACCTTCTACTAACCACTAGTAACATCCCAAACTTTCTGTGAATATTAATTCAGCACGAATATGTAATTTGAATCCGGCATAGCGATATATTCCGCCAATTGAGTTCTAGACGATATTCTGCGTATGGAGGCTAATCTCGTGAAACTAATATCTCGTGAGGAAATCGTGTACCCATTACATATGTACTTGTATGTATAAACATATTATGTAGTTTTCTCTGGAATTGTAATATGGATTCAATATTTGGTGATTTTATGACTTTACATACGAGTTGACTCCTTAAATGATAGTGTTACGCCCGAATGGTCAAACGCTACTCGACTTTAACGACTTCTTACATTGATTTTCGCCATACAATTTTTACAGATAAGGCGGCCTTAAACGACATAAGGCGTACCTTAAGTGTATGAATATTCGGCGGTAGCGAGTTCTTAATTATGTTTGTAATTAATGAGGGTGTCAAAGAAAACAATGTCGATACCAACAGTAATATTATTAATGTAGTTGGGCAGAGAAATAGTTTCCTGAAATAGTGGGATACAGCATCTATAAAACAGCTAGACATCAAAGAGCGAACAGTTTGTGTTAATAAGTCGTCTGGTAAATAATATGCGGTAGCTATGTCAGTTTGATATCAGAAAGCTAAAGTAAATAAGTGTTCTTAAATATAAAGTCTTAAAGAATTTTCGTTACTGGTTACCAAAGCTTTCGTATTATAAGTGTTCATAAACGTTAAGTTGAAGTGAGAATCGTTACTCGTGTATGTTTACCTATTATGTTATTGCTCTACCAATGTGAATTCTATTATTTTCGGCTCCACTAAGTACATAGTTCCTAAAAATAGTAATATCTATGTTTTAGTAGTACAACTTTTATATTCAAATATTGGCACATGTATACGTACTATAAAAGAAAGGTACTTAGGTGAGCGGGGCCTTTTCTTTATGCTCACATAGGGATTTTCGTAAGACAATAAAATTTCACTGTTAAAGCAACCTATAGAGCGTGCGTATATAGACAGCAGTTTTATGCATCAATATGTTTTATATTGTGTACTTGTAACTGTAACATGTATTCGTATACATAAATTCTACATAACATAACATAACATAACATAAGCTCACGCCTGTATCCTCGAAGGGGTAGGCAGAGGCGCACTAGCGAACTAGAACACCCACATTTCGCCGAGCTTAGTTCCGTCCCAGATGTGATAGGGGGCGAGCCTATCGCCATATCGGGCACAAATTCCAGACTCCGGGCTGATATGGAAAAATCCAATATCACTTTGCCCGACCCGGGGATCGAACCCGAGACCTCATAACCGTAGTCGTACCGAAATACCACCACGCCATCGAGGCACATAAATTATTTGTACTATAAATATAACTGCTCTTTCATAAGCATACATAATGCTTATTGAAATAGGTAATTTTTTTTTTGACACGGTAAATTGGTTATGCTGCTCCTGATGGTAAAAATAATGACGTCCTAATATTATGTGGATTATGCACTATTGTGAATCCATAAACAATTTATAAAGGATAACTGAATGAGATTATATTCATATATTTTTCTGATGATTAATACAAAGACCATATGACAGGTGTGTTGCAACTTGCAAGCTGTTGTATTACTCATTTGTTTAAATATTACATATTAATTAATTTGAAACTTGACAGCTGTGGTCAGCCACATCACTTTCCACACCAAAACATGTATAAGCGGTGTACTCGGAGCAGAAGTGTTCTACATATAATAATATATCATCATCATCATTATCATCAGCCATAGGGCGTCTACTGCTAAACATAGGCACATATTATAATATATAATTAGATATTATTAGTTTTCCTATATTGGTAGAAGTCTACAGTAAATGAAAATAAAATATATAGTTATAATATATTTCGGCTAACTGATGCACATCATTCATTTATAACAGTAAGCTAAAAGTGATATAATTAGATTTATTTGTCTAGTTCGCTAGTACGCCTCCGCATACCCCTTCAGAGAAACAGGCGTGAGCTATGTTGTGTTGTATTATTTGTCTATTAAGCTCGTTTAAAGTTATTGCGTTGGTTTCATATCATAATCCAGAACATAAGGAATAATAAATAAATTAAATGATTTATGCGATAAAGTTCGTTGTATTTGACTCGTTCTTTCCTATGGAGGTTCAAGTTTAATCCAATGACTGAAGAAAAAATAAGAGGACTTGGCATAACTACAAAAAATACGTATTTACTTTGAAACGGGTTCCGCCGTTTTAGTTTCGCGATCTATTTACATGTAAGTTGTCATCGTGTAGACAGTAACGTCTACAGCACGAATGGGCCGGCTTGATCAGTTTGATACCACTGTCTAAGAGAAAATCGTCGTAAACTGGCAGCTTGCTGTCGCGTTTCGTTCGGTGTCTGAGATTTCAGGTGGCCCATTTCCAGCCTTCCCTTTTCTAATCCCTTTTCCCTTCCCTCTTTCAGGTTGACAACGCACCCATGATTATTTTTATGTATTGGGTGTCTATGGGCGGTGGAGACTACTTACCATCAGGTGACTCACCTGCTCGTTTCCAATCTATGCTACATAAAAAAATAACGTATAAATACTTTATAATTTTATTATAAATACGGTGTTTTATTTTCAAAAATACTAATTTCGGAATATGAAGAAGAAGCGTTTCGCAAAATCGACATTTGATTTCGTTTCATACTTTAAGAATGCTTTATTTTTCGTAATTATGCCTCGTCCTCTTATATTTTCTTTACTAAAGCCTTTATTCTTAAAAAGCATATTTGTTATGAAGTAAGCCACTGATATTGGACTCTTCGGGAATGATACATATGTATATCACTAACTTGCGAACTACCCAACACTAAAATGTGCCTTAACACAGCACTGTAATGTTTGATCAAGTGTTCGTCTATTAACCTGTAAACAGGTACGTGTCTGCTATACGTGATGTAACGACATGAGTATGTATTGTTCAGTTTCATTTCTTAGCGATAAACACCAATGTCTTATATAACCGCAGGTGGCAAGTGTTCAGTAGGTACACCACATTCTAATGACTCTTGATTACCTGACCGAAGGACACCAGTGATTCAATAATAGTATTATGTTGTAGTAAGATAACGATTGCTTCAGGAACTGTGAGAAGTGGTATAAGCGGTAAGAAGGGGGATTCTTAGTGACGCAAAAAAATGACTCTGAATCATCAAAACAGTAGTACATTACATAATGATTTCTTAGGTTTGCGCGAATGTTATTCATTGAAATAAAACTATTTTTACCCGTCACGATTTGGTTTCATCGTTATAGAATCCGTCAAAATAATTTTATTTCAATGAATTACAATATATATTTCGTAGTTAAACCCTATTGTTTTCCTTACGGCTGAGTGAATGCCCGAGTCAAACGTTGAAACTGGTATCCTAGCACGAATAATTTACAACTTTTTTTCCAAGTGGCAGAGCCACGCTGTAGACAGTAACGTCTATAGCACGAATGGGCCGGCTCGACCGGTTAGATACCACTGTCTCACAGAAAACCGACGTAAAGTGGCAGCTTGCTGTCGCGTTTCGTTCGGTGAGTGAGATTTCCGGTGGCCCATTTCCCCACTCCCTTTCCCAATCCCCTTCCCTCCCCTTCCATTTCCTCCTTTTAGGTTGGCAACGCATCCATGATTCTTTTTGTGTCTTGGGTGTCTATGGGCGGTGGAGATTACTTACCATCAGGTGACCCATCTGCTCGTTTGCCAATCTCTGCTATAAAAAAAAAAAAAACTCTCCCTCGGTAGCGTAGTTGTATTTCGGAACGACTACTGTACTAAGGTCTCGGATTCGTTCCCGGGTCGGCAAAAGTGATACTGCGTTTTTCCATTCAGCCTCAGCCAGCAGTATTATTATAATCGTTTTTCGTTTGTTTTGTATACTGCTATAAGAGGTAATGGTAACCCCCCTGGAGTCTGGAATTTGTACCCGATATGGTGAAAGGCTATCTGGAACGAAAGTAAGCTCGGCGAAATGTGTTCTAGTTCGCTAGTGCGCCTCTGCCTATAGGGGATACAAGCGTGAGATTATTCATGTATGTATGGTTTGTTTTACATTTTTTTCTGTTGCCTATTATGTATTTTTCTTCTATTAGGTGAGCAGACGAGCTAGCGGTCTGCCTGATGGTAAGCGGTGACCGCCGCCCATAGACTTGAGAAATACCAGCGGCCCGAGCAGGAACATTTCTGACAATCGCAAATGTATTCGAGCTCTATGCAATTTTTATGAAATATTATCCAAATGTCATCAGTTACGTATTCGAATAAAACCTGAGATAGTTGGAAAATGCAAATTTAAATGCAGCCAAAGCCTCCCACCATATGTTAGATTCATTAGCATAATTTGAACAATAAAAGCGATTTGCAGCGCTATTACTAATCTAGAATTACACCTTATCTCTATATATCCTACTGCTCACTTCTATCTATAAATCAAGATTTGAGATAAATAGAGACTTAGCGCGGAGCTGCAAGTGGCCGTAAATACAGGAGTAACCTAAACTGGATTTAATTTCACGGTAGTGTACCTAATATAAAGAAGGTGTCTACCTACTTTACCTAATGTCTATTAGGGACCGAAAACGGGCAGACCCCAGATGGCTTGAGTTTTAAACATAAAGATAATTAAACTTATCTAATAAACTTGAATAGTGTATCATTGTTTCTCCACTCGAAATACTTTTTAACAAAAAAAAACTGATATCGACCACGAATTTATTTCAACTAATCTCGAATTAATGTAGTTACATTTAAGATCACTTTGCCCAACCCGGGAACCTGAGACCTCAGGACGGTAGTCGTACCGCAATACATCTACGCCACCGAGTCAGTATCAATTTATTTCGTGAAATAATCCTCGCATTTTTTCTTATACAAGTGCAAAACATTTACTACATTGAAAGCTGAAAGAACGATGTTTGAGACGAAAGAATGATATATCTCTGTACTCATTCATTTAAAATACTCTAACCGACACTGCCGCAAATAAACGACCAAATTTATTTACTCCCTTATTTTTCACCGAGAGAAAATCCCGCGGACTTAAAAATATGGAACATTTCACCTAAATCCATGAAAATGAGATGAGAAAACAACAATTGTATTTAAGATAAATTCTGAAATAAAATGTAAATTTTTTGGACGTTTACTTCACCCCAAGGATATAGGACATCATTAATTCAGTACTGTAGGTAGATTTGTGGCACGAGGTCCGTCGCGCAATGTCTCTTGAGAATGGATCGAAATCAATAACATTCACATTCCCTTAATTACATTTGCATACAGTTTAGGATAACTTTACACCTGAATTAAAGCGATAATTAAATAACATAACATAAGCTCACGCCTATATCCCCGATGGGTTAGGCACAGGCGCACTAGCGAACTAGAATACCGACCTTTCGCCGAGCTTAGTTCCGTCCCAGATGTGATAGGGGGCAAGTCTATCGCCATATCGGGCACAAATTTCAGACTCCGGGCTGATATGGAAAAATCCATTATCACTTTGCCCGACCCGGGGTTCGAAACCGAGACCTCAGTACGTTAGTCGTACTGAAATACAACCACGACACACTTTAATTTTTAACAGGTTTACCCGAGTTATAGTACGGATACAGAGCAATTAATACAAAGTTATTTTTAAGTATGTACCTTACATATATTTCTCATACAATTTAATTGTATTATACCTAACCTCTTGTTTCACAGCTACGCGCTCGCTGCGCCACGGATTGCCGAATACCTATACCGAAAATAAGTAACCTCGAAAAAAGATTACAACAATAATAATAGTAATATCGAGTCGCAATCTCCTTAATATTATATCACAGGTCTGAAGTCCTATAAAAATCAGAATATAGCCGGTTATTGATGTGCACCCAGCTTGCGTCCGTAAGAGCGGATAGATAAGCGGGTTAGAGCGCTACCGTTGCGCTGGATAAGCTCTCCATCACACGGAGGCCGGCTACCTAACTACCCTTTGTCCCCTAATGCACCCGTATTAACCATACTCGCATGCAGCGGCACGATTATTTTGATCTAAACCACGTTTTCTGAGCGTGATTGAAGCGCATTAAATTATGTGAATGCAGGATTGTAGTCATTAGCCATATTAACGAGTATTTTAACGCTAGTTATTTATGGCATTTGTTAATGTCTCGATAACCTACTTTAGAAATAAATTATTGTTTCATGCGTTACGTGCAAGATACGTATGATTAGGCTTACATTTTAAGACCAGCTGCCGGCCTGACGTTAACCCTTGGAAAGATTCAGTCCCAGGCAAATTATGTCAGAAAATACGTGGTGCCTGTAGCCCGAGCACGAAAAACTTATGTAAATGTAAATGTATTCGAGTTCGCTGCGCACTGATGACGTTTGGTTAATATTTCTTATAAATTTCATAGACGCGCGTCGAGTTCGATACATTTACGGTTGTCAAAATTTTTCTTGCTCAGGCCGCTGATCTGGTAATCGATCCCAGAACTTCCCGCCCCGTAGCTCATACATGCTTCTACTGGACCAAGGAGGCGACAGGTGCATATGTCCAGATTTTTCGACCGACTTCCAAAAAGGTCTTCAATTCGTTCGTTTTTTTTTAAGTATGTTACGCGATATCTCCGCCAAAAATGGACCCATTTTCAAAATTCTTTTTGTGTTCGATAGAGCTTATTTCAAGGAGGTCCCATATAAATTTGGCCACGATTGGATTTGAAGTCGGTCTGTTAAGTTTTTAAACTTGTGATTTTTCTAATTAAAAACTAAAACCATTACTTATGTAGTTATCAGTGTTCGCAAAGATGTGAAATAAATCACGATTGAAAACTTACCCAGCGTTAACTGTTTTAAACGAAACCGAACAGGGGGATTACCACCACCTCTTATAGCAGTATTATTATAATCTTACTATTACCGATTCCCATACAACACAAACGTAGAACGATTATAATAATACTGCTATAAGAGGTGGTGGTAACCTCCCAGTACAAATTTATTCATAAGCCCAATCTCCAGAACATTGTATGAAGATAAAATGAAGTTCAGATAAGAATACCGTCGAAGTTGGTCCAGCGAATCTAAGTAGAACTCTTTAATATTTCGCCTAGGCCGGTGTAAAAACTTCGCAAACATGTGTTATTTAGTATGAAAGCCGGTAGAAGTGGTACACTGGGCGACCAATTTACTTTCTTAAAATAGACTCGTAGCCTAGTTCAGGTGAGCTTTTGTTTCCGTGACTAGAGGTGAACGTTACTAAAAATATTACACGAAATAAACGTTTTCACTTGAAAATAACTGCTCTAGTGTTACTATATTTTGTGATAGTTAATATACACTAAATATTAATCTACTTTTTACGTATATTACCGCGATTAATTTTTATTTTTTAATCAAGAATCCCGACAATTCGATAGCTTTATAGCGGTTGAATTGTTTTATTATTAGTTGTAGATCGTTCGAAGAGTTAGTGTTACATTATCTATCTTCATTTTAAAATTAAATCTTTTAAAGGTTATGCTTAATGTCGAATTCCAAACATTAATTGTCAGTGACAAGAAAAAGAAATATCTATACACCCAATAGTCACACACATAGTACTGACCCCACACTGAGATCGAGTCTTGTATCGTGGGTATCAGAAACTACGAGAAACTTTCGGTCTCACAACACCCAGACCTGAAACAAATATCTGTGGGCCACACTGACATTTGTCTCGATGCGAATCCGCGACCTCACGTTTCACAGCCGGCTACTCGCGCGCTGCGCCACGAAAGCTGTCAAATAATATATATGGCTTGAATAACAAAACAACAAACCATATAGAACTAAGAATCGCCTATGCTTTTAAAGTCAGTTGAGTTTACCTGTATCCAACACAAAGCTCTACCTTCACTAGCGCCGTGAGTGTTGACGTTGTGGTCACCAAACACAACAAAAATCGTTCCATAGCAACACTGAACAAACACTTCCGATTTATACAAACATTTGTGCCAATCCGCAAAACTAACGTGCTTCTTCGTCTGTGATCGTGCTGTCTACTTGTGGTTTGCTACCTCTAACCTATAAACAATAAGTAAGAAGTGACTTAGGTGATCATCAACACTCCAGATACCAAAGGAATCCCAAAACGGGGAGACATACCCGCAAATAAGTATTTATGTGGTAGAGTCGGGTCGCCTCCTTGGTCGAGTGGTAGCACATATGGGCTGTGGACCGGGTGGTGGGAGGTCGTGGGTTCGATTCTCAGGTCGGGCAAAGCGAGTTTTATAATTGAATTTGCCCGGGACTAGATCCCTCAGAGGGTGTCAGGTAGGCAGCCGGGCGTAAAAACTTGTGCAAATCCTTTCTGCAACATGCTTAAAAATGTGTGTTGCGCCGACTCCATATTAAGGTGGGATAAGGGCAGTTAGAAAGAAAGACAGAGCAGTAGACCCGGCTTAATTGCACTGTTTCACGGAAAAAAGGGTCGACAAATATTGACATTATGCATATACCTACTTAGGTCATCAATTGAATTGTATTTTAGTACAACATCTAAAACGGAGGAGGTCCTCAATTCGTTTGTATTTTTTTTATGTATGTTAGGTGATATCTCCGCCAAATGTCGACCGATTTTCAAAATTATTTTTGTGTTCGATAGAGATTATTTCAAGGGTGGTCCTATATAAATTTGGTCATGATCGGATTTGAAGTCGGTCCGTTAAGTTTTTAAACTTGTGATTATTATTTAACCTTAAACTGGCTGGAAAAGCTCATTGCATGGCATGCATGGGATCTCCACTATCCATTCATGGATCCACGATCCCAAACAAATTACGGGTACATTGCCAAACTCTCCAGGAAGGAAGGGGGTAGGAATTGGGAAAGAGAAGGTGATTTGGACATGCTGTAAACCCACGTCACAACTTAGACAGTTATAAATATATTCCGGAAATCATCAAATAAATACTGTCTAAAGTGCTGCACGTTTTGAAGAGGTCAGCTTATAATTTATCTAAAGATCACGATAAAAGATAGTGCTGTCATAAAAAAGTCGTCTTTAGGTATAGCGAATAATAGAATTTAAACTAAAACATTCAATATCTTATTATACACAGTGTTTTATTATTTTATTATGCACAGTATTATAAATTATTTACCTTTTCTACCTCTATATGCAATATGCATACTACTTTCATGTTTTCATATAGTCGACCGACTTACAAAAAGGTACAGTAGGTAAAGGACTTACAAGAAGTTCCTCAATTCGTCTGTATTTTTTTTTATGTATGTTACGCGATATCTTCGGCAAATGTCGTCCGATTTTCAAAATTATTTTTGTGTTCGATAGAGCTTATTTCAAGGGTAGTTAAATATAAATTTGGTCACGATCGGATTTGAAGTCGGTCTGTTAAGTTTTTAAACTTGTGATTATTATTATACAAGTTTAGTATACTGACATCGTGCGGAGGCTGTAAAACCGATATCTTAGGTTCGATCCTTATGTCGAAAAATAATATTACATTAAATATATAACCATGATTTTTGCAGCCTAAATGCGCTACGCTTTTTTATATATAGCTAAAATTTTTCCACATCGAATACAGTGTTAGTATCAACAACTACAACAATCATAGTCACTCCCGAAAACTGGAACGTTACTCATCTTGAACGGCTTCTTACATTATTTTTCGCCATACAATTTTGGCATATAAAGCCTTAAATGACATAACACGACCTCAAGTGTTTGAGTATTCGATGATTAGACCAGAATAACAAAAAAATTAATCAATATTTCGAAATATCATTTTCATTCAAGTCATACTTTCATTAAGATCTTACAGTGCCGATAGGTATCATTAGGCAGCAACCGGAATCGATTTCTTAACGAGCTCTTTGATGCAAGAAACTCAAAGCTTTGGCTTCTTGAAGTCTAAATGAGTTTTTTTCTCATCTCAGTATTCAATTTTTATAATCCGTTGAATAATTAAAACATAACACATAACATAAGCTCACGCCTGTATCCCTGAAGGGGTAGGCAGAGGCGCACTAGCGAACTAGAACACCCACATTTCGCCGAGCTTTGTTCCTTCCCAGATGTGATAGGGGGCGGGATTATCGCCATATCGGGCATAAATTCCAGACTCCGGGCTGATATGGAAAAATCCAATATCACTTTGCCCGACCCGGGGATCGAACCCAAGACCTCAGGACGGTAGTCGTACCGAAATACAGACCACCGAGGCAGTCAATTGAATAATTATATAAAATGTTAATAAGTATTTATCAGTAAGTAATAGATGCATTCTTCTTTTCATTCCAAAAATAGGTATTTATCAGTAAGTAATAGATGCATTCTTCTTCTAGCTATCCTTATCCCACTCCACTGTAGGGTCGGCGCAACTTTTAATAGCATCTTGTAGAAAGGATTCAGCTTAGCTTCGATTCAGTCCCGCAAATTGAACCCAGGAATTTCCAGTTCACAGCCCATATACACTACTATACCCAGGAGTCGACGAGGCGACAACTTAGCTCTACCACCTACTATGTACTAGTTATAACTCACTACAAAAATACTTTAACCTTACACTTTAACCTTTTTCACAACAACCGAAACACGTCCATATTTACTCGACAAACATGTCACAGTCCTAATATTTATAACGAGTAAAACGTCATGTATTCGCTTTTGTCGAGCTAACACGAAACGCCCTAGGGAAAGCGGAAACACAAGGCCGAGCCGGACTATTACAGCTTCCGTTTAGTCGCTTTACACAGCCCAGATTAAAGAGACCATTAAAACACTACCATGGATTCCCCTATGACCTAAAAAGACTACTATAGTGTATGGGTATATATGTACAGCAAATATTTGAACCTAATTTAATAACAGAAAGCTAGATATTACATACATACAAAGTTCAAGTCTGTATCCCCGTTGGGGTAGGTAGAGGCGGACTAGACACTCACATCTCGCCGATTTTATTCCAGATGTGATAGGAGGTGAGGCTATTGGCATATCGGGTACAAACTCCAGACTCTGGATGGATGGTGAGCAGAAACACGCAATATCACTGCAATATATACACACCCAGGTATTGAACCCGAGACCTCGGAACGGTAGTCGTTACACTTACGGACGCTTAGCCGACAGATCCGATCACCGCAAGGAAATAATGTTTGTGTGATCTACTAATATTTGTTTCCGGTCTGGTTTGTTGAAACCAATAATTTCTTATAGCTTATTAAGATATTATTATCTTAGTTGTATTTACTAGGACTCTCTACTTTTGGTATAAACCAAAATTATAATGCACTAAGATATACAGTAGTGTATCATTGTGTATATTAATAACTATGCGTGTTATTGTAAGGTATTATTTAAAAAAACAATTGTAAATATAATAGCTAATAAACTGATTTTAATCATGGGGATGGAGTTACAAACACATAATTGTGTATCTCTACATATACATTCATTCACAAGTTTCACAGGATATTAAACAGACCCGAGGCATAAAAAAAATATTCTATAAGCGTAGTAATCAATAGATGCCTGATCATTTCTTTGCACAATTTTCTGCCTCCATTTCGTCCCATATTTATCGGACGTTGCCTTCACTAGGCCTTTATTCCGAACTTCCTCTTTACTGTCAACATTTTACGATGGACAAGAACGATAGCGGACCTAATATCGAGATTGAACATCTACAGATCGTAAAGGAATCGTCCAGACTAGCAACGTACAAAACCCTGACCTTTTAAAAAAATCAAAATCGAAATCAAATCGAGCTGGATGACCGCCGCGCATAATAATATTATCTGTAGCTCGACCATGAGTTTTTTGCTTAGAAAAAAGAAGATACAGGACAGGACTATATAACTACGAATAATCACAAGTTTAAAAACTTAACATACCGACTTCTAATCCGATCGTGACCGAATATATATGGGACCACCCTTGAAATAAGCTCTGTCGAATACAAAAAGAATTTCGAAAATCGGTCCACATTTGGTGGAGATATCGCGTAACATACATAAAAAACAGACTAATTGAGAACATCCTTCTTTTTGGAAGTCGGAACGGCGTCATAAATAAATACGATTTTTCGTAGTTATGCTGGGTCCTCTTATTTTTTTCTTTAGTCATTGTTTTTTTTTAATATTTCACACTGGCGACTACGTCAAATATTTATTTGACAAACATCCTGACGTCTCTAGCGGTTACGCGGAGAATTGGTGTTTTTCATACAAATTATGTATTCTAGCGCAAAAAAAAAAGAATCATATTCGAGCTATTGTTGATTTCTCGCTATCAGCTACGTAAAATATGTATATGAAAAACACCCCAACGCCTCTCGCGGCTATGTGGAGAATTACCGTTTTCATATATATTATTGTACCATTTTACGTAATTCTCACTTCTCGGAAACGGTGATACTTTAATTTTCTCCATTTGATTTTAATTCGCTGTAGTTTCCGCAAGTGGTGCTGTTAGTAAAATTTATGGAGAAGAAGTGAACTGTTAGAGTTTTCGTAACTAGCAAAAGTATGTTTCTTTTAAAAAAAATGGCGGTTTTAAATTTCAACCAAATGTCATTAGTGTACAGCGAACTCGATTCCAATTTGGTTGTCGAAATTATTCGCACTCAGGCCTCAGATAATGGGTGTCAAAAATGTAAAGTATCCCTGTAATCCGATTTTCAGTGAAAAATGAACTAACCAACGTAACAAACGGCTTTCGAATCCAGATGTATGTACAAAAAATCGCTTGGCACCGACAATTTATTATTTTTGACACACGATCTACACCCATTTGTACGTGGTCGCTGGTTGAAAAGATACCGTGATTTATTTGACTTTGACATTTGATATTTTTATAGACTACCTCGGTGGCTTAGAGGTATTGCTTACCCGTGTATTTACTTACTTGTTACTACCCTTCTGAGCTCTCGGGTTCGATCCCCGGGTCGGGCAAAGTTATATTGACTTTTTCTATTCAATATCAACTCGGAATCTGGAATTAGTGCTCGATATGGCGATAGGCCCCTACCACAACAGGGACGGAAATAAGCTCGGCGAAATTTGGCTGTACTAGTTCTCTATTGGACTCTGCCTTACCTCTTCGGGTTAAAGGCGTGAGGCTATATACGAGTATGTTTATATGTAAATGATAAAATATCAATTTTTCTAAGCGACATCTCGAAAAGGAAAGTTCATCAAATTGTAATAAATATACTACAACAATATATTATTTACAAGATCCACTTTTATATCAGTAGGAAGATATAAAATACATATAGTTCCACGTCGACATATATCTCATGTAATATGTAATAAGCTGTAGGCATAATATTGTGTTAAAAGTTACACGCTCCGGTAATCTCCGTATATTTAGGAAATACGTGCATGTGGTAGTAATATTTAAATACAGGCCTCGTTGTATGGCATATCATACAATATTATTAATTTATTATTAAGCAGTGACGTGCAGTGCATACAGATAAGAAGTATATTTTTGCTAATTACACAAGTTTAAAAACTCAACGGACCGACTTCAAAATGAATCCGATCATGACCAAATTTATATGAGACCATTGAAATAATTTCTATCGAACACAAAATAATCTTGAAATCTGTCCACATTTGGCGGAGATACACGTAACACACATAAGAAAAATACAGACGAATTGAGGACCTCTTCCTTTTTTTAAGTCGGTCGAGACAGGAAAGTTGCAAGCAAAAACAGATTTTTAAAATTACGAAATTCGGATTGTCTTTAAACTCGACACAGGACAATGATGAAGGGATTGTCATGTAAGCTTAAAAAAATCTTAGAGAAAGAATGAATAGAGTAGCCATGCCCGTAAGGGACAGAATGTAAGACACAGGGATACCATGTTGGAAAAATGTACCCATCATTTTCATCATTCAGCCTCCGTGGCGCAGTGGGCGAGTAGCCGGCTGTGAAGCGAGAGGCCGCGGGTTCGATTCCCGCATTGAGACAAATGTTTGTGTGGCCCACAGATATTTGTTTCAAGTCTGGGTGTTGTGAGACCGCGCGTCTCTCATAGTTTCTGACACCCACGATACAGGTTATACCTAGTGTGGGGTCAGGACTATGTGTGTGACTGTTGGGTGTATTTATTATTATTTATTATTATTATTTATTTGAAATATAGTTCGTAGTAACAACTTTTTTTTTGTAATAAACATTTAAAACCGCCAGTACAGCAATAACTAACGAGTTTATGTTTGGTTAATAATCCCTCAGATAGGGTTGTCAGACAGGCAACCGGTCGTAAAAACTAAGCTAAATCTTTTCTGCAACATACTTGAAAAAGTGTGTTTTTCTCGAAACAAAATACAAAAATACATACGCAAAACAATTAATTTCGCTGTCTCTTCCTCAAAGAACAATGGACCATAGATAAAAATGTGTAGCGAAACCATGTTTTGCTTAGGTGTTTTGTGTAATGTTTTAGTGCAGGAGACGCGACATAATATAAACTTCCCGTTATTTGGGAAATTCAGTTTTTGTTTTCCTGGTAACCCTAAATTCTATTGATGTTGTATACGTTTTTATTGTCTGACACCAAATCCGAGTTGGTGTCAAACAATAAATACGCATACGCAGAGCGAGATAAAAAATTCTTCGTCTGTCTCTATCTCTCACACTGTAAACTGCATTTATCTATCTCACTTATGCTTCATTTTACTACTTAGATGTCTGATATCATTCTTTATCTAAGAAAAAAATGCATGGCTTTACCCGACTGCCCTGGAAGGAGGGCGACTTGTCTACGGTAATCTGAATGTCTATGCGTGTCACGACTCACATCACTGATATTGAGTGACGCTCTAATGGCCTGACATGGACACTGGGGCTTATAAATAAAAGTTAATTATGCATTATTTACCAGATAACTTTACTCTGATACTAATAAAAGGACATAAATAAACAATGATTCATTACATCTCAGTGTTAATTAACGAACACAAGGTGACAGCATCTCTTCGGCATTAAATAAAGAAATAATGTTGGGCTCCGTGATTAAATATCTACCTTTATAAAATTGTACTGTATTTCGTTGTCGTTGGGGTTGCTAATCCTAAACACGCCTGGTTTATTGTAGCAAAATAAAACTCCTAGCATAATTCCTTTACTGTTTAGTTAACACAAAGATTTTACAAAAAATAACCGAGAAAGACTATTCTAATTCATAGTTTATATTTTGAGAAAAGCCGAGACATAAATGGACATGTAATTGAGAACCAAATAATGCACTTCATAATCCAAAAGTACTATTTTTTTATAAAATTGTAAAGCCGCTGGACCCAAAAGGCTGTATTGATAGCGCTGTCATACGAAGAAAATAAAAAAAAAGTGCGAAAAAGGATTTTTTTTTTCCATCCTAGTTTAAACCAGAATTACATTAATAATTAATAATTCTTACCAGAATTAATAGGAACTTGAAATTTGGCCTTACTGCTTTTCTATACTATTAACAACATGCGTGTTTCGGCGTTTCAAAAAATTCAAGCCCTACGCGGAGAAAGGGGTAGAAAAGTTAGTATGTAACGCAGACGGTACTGTAAACGAAAAACTAGTAACACATAAAGACTTAGGTTTATATTACAGAGCGGGTAAATTGTTCAAGCTCAGTGGGTCGGTACAAAGTACCAATATTCACGATGTACCCTCGCCATAAATTTAAGCAATATTAACGACTTATTTTAACCCTCTCGGAACCAAGTACCTTCGTAAGGGACATAATTTTGTTTTAATTAAAGTCCGTAAACTCTCTACTCTTCGAAGTTGCAAAGTATTTTATTGTATCAGAAATAAAGAAATAATTGTAGGCTCAAAGCCAATTAAATCAATCAGGGTCTTTATAAAATGATATTTACAAAAATATACTTGCGCAAAGACAGTCATTTGATTCTGTTTCGGCTGACGATAGGTATACAACTTTATTTTGATAATGTTTGGATAGATTTCGATATAATATTTTTTCAAAGATGTAATTATATTTCTGTAGAAGACACAATCAAAAACATCATAAATAGCACATTCGTTTGTAAAACCTTTACTTAGTTATGGCACCAGTTTCTTTTCAAAATGAAAATGTTTCATACAAAATCTGCAAATCATTTAGTTGGCACATCTCACAACACATTATTGATTCCACGAACATTACCCAGCTATGTTTATTACTCGGTATAAACATGTATTTGCAGAGGGATGTAGACAAATGAAATTTGTTTCGGGCTACCCAATAATCGTTTCGATGTAATCAGATTTTTGATGGACGATCCGAGCTACTACATATGCATACATAAATTACTATAACTCCTATATGCTACAACATACAATAGCACACACTCAGCCAGTCTCTGGCTATACAAAATTGTATTTATCACGCAACGAAATAAATCAAATAGAAAAGTAGTGTGGAGTTGTAAAATATTAAAATAATTTTTCCTCTTCCAAGTGTAAGAACTTTAGGACTACACTGGGTTTTGCACTTAGTTCTGACAATTAGGAAATTGACCACCAATACTTAGTCAAAAACTCACCTCACTGTGACTCGGTCACTCAGTTGCATTACGGGATCAGACAGTGTAAAATTCAGTAACGTCTAACAGGTCTATTTTCTGATTGCATAACACTTACCACAAGATCTAGTGATTTTATCGTACCAGAATAAATTAAAATGCAATAAAAACCTTGGGCATAGAGTTTCACAACTGCCTGATCGTTCACCGCGCCTCATCATATTTTAGGACAGAAAATGAACACAATTTAATTACCAACGTAAGAAAATTCTAAAAAACATTACCCAAATTAACATTTCCTTGCAAGGCTGGGTAACAATTACAGTGACGATTAACATTTTAGTAAGCTAATATTGAGTGTCTATTGTAACAGAATCTTGGAAATTGTAGCGTAGTAACCATCCTAATGGATACTATCATGGGATACTTTAATTCCAGTTAATTTCACTTTGTTTATCGTAATTTAATACCGAGTGCTTAAACAAACCAGTTCAATGAGAAAGTAAAAATAGATTCTTAATAGTATAGTCGTCAGTAATAAAGGTTTATTTTTGAAATGATTGACGTAAATCTTTTGATATTTTAACGCTTTCTGTTACATTTTTATCGTTTGATCCGCAATTAAGCCTACTAAGCATATCATGTTTTTTTTATTCTAGGAATTGACTGCCTCGGTGGCGTGGTTGTTCGGTACGACTACCATCCTGAGGTCTCGGGTTCGATCCCCGGGTGATATCCCAAAGTGATATTGGATTTTTCCGTATCAGCCCGGAGTCTGGAATTTGTGCCCAATATCACATCTGGGATGGAACTAAGCTCGGCGAAATGTGGGTGTACTAGTTCGCTAATGCGCCTCTGCCTACCCCTTCGGGGATACAGGCGTGAGCTCATGTTATGTTATGTTATGATGTCATCAGTATTTTTAAAAATAAAGTGTTCCTTGTATTGAATTTGTGCACAGATTGCATAATATAACAACACCAAATTCAATTCCATGAAATCTATACAACGCTGTATACCGAAATTAGGTTATTTAGGTCATCTAACATAGTATTGTCATGAAGCCTTAGCAAATCAATTGTTGTAGTCATTCATTGACAACCTAATTTGACGGTCAATTTCTTATCGGGCTAGTTAATAAACTACACATCATAATAATGTTACATAATGATTGTTATTTGTTTAGAAAACAGAGTTAAACGTATAATATTAAGATATCAATACACTAAGATACATCTATACATATAAATAAAATTGTAGTGTCTGTTTGTAATATTGAAATAACCGTTTTTTACTTCATACGTTTATATATATATATATATATATATATATATATATATATATATATATATATATATATATATATACGATACATATATACACCAAAATTTATTTTTTAAATTTTTGTCTGCCTGTCTCTCTGTTTGTTCCGGCTAATCTTTAAAATGGCTGGACCGATTTTGACGGGACTTATTGGCAGGTAGTTGATGTCATAAGTAGTAACTTAGGCTACGTTTATTTTAGACATAATAAAAAAAAATAAAAAATTAAAGAATCGACTGTTAGGCGGAACAAAGTTCGCCGGGTCAACTATTTGATATAAATTAGAACACCTTTCAAAGGTAAATCATAATCCCTAGTTTCATTCATTATATACATAGTCGACTATATTTAAAGAGTAGGTAATAATAGTTCAAGTAATATTTTAAGTTCAATTTCAAAATCCACATTTTAAACACTTCTCAGTTCTATGATGCAAATAATATTCAATTTAATATTTTACTGTTTGTTTTTTCTTAGTTGAGATTGGCAAACGAGCAAACAGGTCATATGATGGTAAGTGATCTCCACCGCCCATAGACACCCAAGACCCAAAAAGAATCATTGGTGCGTTGCCAACCCAAAAGGAGGAAATAAAAAGGGGAGGGAAAAGCGATTGGAAAGGAAGGAGGGAAATGGGTCACCGTAAATCTCACTGCCACTTTACGTCGATTTTCTGTGTGACAGTGGTATCCAACCAGTCGAGCTGGCCCATTCATGCTGTAGACTTTACTGTCTTCAGCATGGCTCTAACACACAAAGTTTTATGGGTTTTTTGACTATCGAATATAAAAAAATAACGGTTTCTTTAGTTCTTTTTCTACAAGCTGTACTTTTTGCGATAAAAAGTTCTTTAATTACGTGAACCACATGCGGCGTGAATATCTGAGGGTGGAATATGACGTCACACACGGATTTGATTCCCTTGTTGTGTTTCACTACATAGTGTGCTCATACGCGTCCTGAATATAAATATTGTGGTTTTATATTCGGTATATTGGTAACATTTAAAGGACTACTCATATACAGACACGCAACGAATCTTAACTGACACGGACTGTCATACTCAGCAAGAATTGTAATCCGATAAATCTCGCTAGAGGTGAGAAATGTATGCTAATAATAATATTATAATGTTTGTTATGGAACGTGTCTGCCTACGTACGATATCTCCACATATGAATCGTCCTTTATATAATAAAACTTATTTTTATCTTTCTGCTTTCATAAACTGCATTTACTTAATGGCAAGATATTTACTGACTAACCTGCAGGGCTCAGTAAGGGCATTCACAATTTGAGTTAAACCTTTTTCTAATTTCTTTTAATTTATACATAAGTTTATGTATGTACGAACCACGGAGGTAAAAAAAAGATGGATGGAGCGCTAGGAATATTGAAAGTAAAGCATGGTTTTCGGCCCATTCGATCTATCGACACATAATGGCGGCGACTGATCGAATGAGCCGAAAACGCCGCTTCACTTTCAATGTTCCCAGCGCCCCGTCCATCCTTTTTT
This sequence comes from Clanis bilineata, assembly GCA_036417725.1. NCBI lineage: Eukaryota > Metazoa > Arthropoda > Insecta > Lepidoptera > Sphingidae > Clanis > Clanis bilineata. Next base: position 10,918,313 of record CM071158.1, read on the forward strand.
TACCACGGACGGTACAAACTACGACTATGTCAAATGCTTAATATATTCTGGCATTCTGACAGCTTTCAAATATTTTATATAATAGAATTTTTGTACGGTATTTGAATTTGCCAGTAGTATAAGTTTAAATTATATTTCCATTACGTGTAAGTTTAGTGTCCTAGTATTTATAGACAAAAAATCCATTGGTTACTATGTGTTCATTTTATTATAATTACATTTCAATTCATTACTTTACATAGTTTTAATATAAGCCCTATTTGTTAAGGGCCACTTGCAGCTCCGCGATAAATCTGTATCTCAAATCTTGATAAAGATAGGAGTGTGCTGTAGGATAAATCTATTCTAGGAAAAATTCTAGATTAATTATAGAGCTGCATGTTATTTTAAGTTATTAATTATTAAACCAGCGACAAATGTAGCTAATTATAATATGCACGAACTGTAAACTTCGTGCACTTTAGTTTATTCTGTTCATAAATAGGATCGATATTACTATTTTTTTATGTACTTTGTGACCTAATTGTTTCTCTTTATGACTTCATATTTAAAAACCTTTAAATTTGCTTTAGGTTTATATTTTTATAAACGCACTACGAACAAAGCCTTTTGAAAAGTAAATTTAATCTCCTATCAACAACAAACCTGCTCTACTACCAACAGTTTTTCAATATAAATCAGTGATGTGAAAACCTTTGTTCCTTTAATTGCAATTGCGTATGCTTTTGTCCATTTCATCACGTTTTTGTGAAGAAGCACTGTAGCTCTTAAAATAAAGTCGTATTTGAATATCGGCATAACCCAATGATATTTTTATTTACTGATTTCTTAAGTTTACGCGAATGTTGTACATTGATCTAAAACTATTTTTACGGATTCTATCACGATTTGGTTTTGGCCTATGGAGTCTTCGAGGTCACGGGTCGGAGCCTTCGAAACGTCGGGAATAAAAAATTTAAAACCAAATTGTGATAGAATCCGTAAAAATAGTTTTATTTCAAGATATTTTTATTTATTTATTTTAGCCATTAATTTATTTTCTTAATAGTGAATACAATTTATTTTGGTATCATAGACGTCTATGGACGGTGGAGATCACTTACCATCAGGTAACCCAACTGTTTAAATTGGCAGGTGGGTCAGGTTCTGGTATAAAAAAGATAGCTAGGTACTCTTGTTAAAATAGTTTTTCTGTGATAATTTACCGACTTAATTTTAATTTTATTTAATACAGTTAAAGAAAAATCAAATACCTATATTCTTAGAATAATGACACCTCAAAATATGAATAAATAGAGGTCGAGTAGATTGTGGAAGTCTGCCGTAACAAATTAAATTTCCTGACTAAAGTCGAGGGCACCTGAATCAAAAGAAGCGAGGAATCTTTTCATTCAATCGGAAGCTATTTGACTTTTTCACTCATGAGAAAAAGCCTTATGAAATTAAGGAAATAGAAAGGTACTTCAAATAAAAATGCTCTCAAGCAGAATTCTGTGTTTAAAGAGCAATTAACGTTTGTTTTAAATAAAATAATGTTCAATCAACTGCTTCGGCTACTGAGGAATAAATCTAACAGAAATATATTTTCACTAGTAATGTGATTTATAGTCAGTCTAGCTACAAAATATATGATAATCACATCGAAATTTCAAAATTTAAGTTTTCAGACAACGGCACAAGTTTATGTATGCAGATGTTCATTCTCGTGTGTTAGAATGTGTTGTGAAATGTTTTTTTTTTTATTTTCAGGTAAGTTTGGAGTACCTTGAACACGCGAGCACGTGGTCAGTAACACGTGGTCAGTAATTGCAAACTTCACCGTCATACCAGGTATATTTTGAGTCCGAATACTTTAGATTACAATTATTTTCTTACTAAAAATAATATGGTAATGAACGCTGAGTGTATTTCTATTTTATTAGTCTTTTGCCAGTTGGCTGCTTGAGTAAACTTCATAAGATACAGATGATTTTGTTTCGACCTTTGGAAACATTAATAAATAAGAAAGTTCGTACATTTTTATCGTTATTCCCAGATACAGACGAAATCCCAGTATACCTAGGCAGTTAATGATCTTGTCAACCGTCCAAAGATCGTATAGAACATAAATTAAGACTATTACAATTTACATGCCCAATAAAATAAAAAAAACGGCCAAGTACATGATGCATAGATATACATACCGTCAGATGACCACGCACAGTACAGGGTTCCGAAGTAAGGGTATCTGTTACTTAAATATAATTTGATTACACATCATTTTAAGTTTATATTTACTACCTGTTTTACATAACTAACACGATATTCAAAAGAATTTGTACGATTTTTTTCTTTTTACTTTGGTCATCGTCGGTCATTGTCACTCGTTAGCTTGTAAAACCTGCTTGGCCGTGATAGTTTTCCTTTTAAATTTATTATATGTATATTCGGCTACTGTGATTTTTTTCACGTATCCAAAACCGTTTGGGAAATAGAGGAGGGACTCACTCTATGAAAAATTGACACCCCACATCATAGGATAGTCGAAAAAATCAATTTCATCCCAACTTTACATGTAGGCACCTTAAAAAATATTTTACATATCTGTGTACTAATACATATCTGTAAAATAATAATATTAGCCCTGTAATATTACTGTCCCACTGCTGAGCACGGGCCTCCTCTACTATTGAGAGGGGTTAGGCCTTAGTCTACCACGCTGGCCTAATGCGGGTTGGCAGACTTCACATACCTTCGAAATTCCTATGAAGAAATTCTCGGGTATGCAGGTTTCCTCACGATGTTTTCCTTCACCGTTATAGCAAGCGATATTTCACAATGAAAATACACTTAACATAGAAAAGTCAGAGGTGTATGCTCCATTTTGGGGTTGGTTTCGAACCTCCGACACTTGTCTCGGCAGTCCATACCATTCCCAACTGAGCTATCGCTGCTTAATACATATCTGTACTCATACTTAATTACATTTCTCTAGTACTAATAGTATCTGAGATAAACCGCGGTCAGATAGACAGACAGACAGACGAACAGACAGACATGGCGAAACTATAAGGGCTTATTTTATTCCATTTGGCTTCTGAACCCTAAAAAGGTAAAAACAAAATAACATCAACCTTATCAACCGTAAAAACAAAATATTGCTAAAAAAATAAATTTATCACAGAAAACACGAAAATAAACAATTTTCTTCCAAACGAGATTAAAATCTCGCTTATGTTCTAGTCTGAAACTATGCCCTTTACTTATAAAAATATTTGAGCGCTGCTTATCTTTATACCATAGGTTGTCACTTTCATTTTTAAACAATGTAACGCAAGGAAAAAAGTGACATGTTATTCGTAACCATTTGCTCAGCTAAAATGCTGTTTTAAGTGAGGCCCTATATGTATTTCAGTCACATTTTACTTTCGTAATATAATAACTAGCAACTAACTTGCCAGTGGAAGGTAAGAACTGGTGTTTAAAATAACTATTCGAAGGAAAGTACATTTTAATCTTGTAAAAGTAGAAAAGCGGCGACGACGCTTCGTTTTCAACAAAAATATAAGTCTACAATATAGCTCAGCAACCTTAGGACTTTTAAAATAAATGCTAAAAGAAAATTATGAAAAAAGTATTACTGACTCACTCTAATTTGTATAGCTTCTGAAGGTACATGTGAACTTGATTAATGACTCTGCTATTTTACGCTAATAGCATCTATTCTACTGCGTCATTGTAATTTCCAATCTTTTTTTCCACACTGGACCTGCAGTCCTAGCACGATTTAATACAAAAGTCTTAACCAACATTAATTATCATGTTTGAGTTAGGATTGCCCTGTGCTCTTAAACACCATCAGTACTAGTTTATATTTTTCGATACCCATAATATTAATCGTTAAATCTGCATACATTTATTCAATTCGTTATAGTTTCCAAACTAGCCAAATGTATGGATATTTAACGATAACTATCCTAGTTATAGAGATCTATTAACTCATACTGGTAGTGTTTAAAAGCAGAGTGTAGTATAAACTCTGAACATGATATGATCGGTAGACCCACCACAAGTGTTTCCAGCATTTTTATATTGCAAAAATGTATGAGCTATTGTTGACTTTTGACAAAATAATGTTCGAGAACACAGATAGTTGTAGTTTATAAAAATAAAACATAGGGTTTACTATAAGGTTAAGGTCGCAAGACCTAGATCTAACTAAGGCCTGACGTATGAACCTTTGACCAAGGTCTTATTCAGATGATGATAATTTATCGTTGCTAATAGAGATAAATAAAGCAAGCTACAACTCCGAATTTAAGGCAAGAGGAGATACAAATACATAACCGAAGAAGCAATAAAGATTGATTTCCAAAGCTTCTAGTATTCAGCACGTATTACTATTTATATGGGTTGTTGATTTCATTTTGGATCACATTTTTAGTTGATGTAGAGGAGAGAATAGCTAATGTCAAGATTTTTTGGCTCTAAAAATGTATCTACATATATTAAACGAGGTCACCCAGACGTAATCTTATAAAGTTTTCAGCGTCTAGTCCGAATACTATTTGAAGCGGTAGTATAATGTCTATGGTATGTATATGTCACTAACTTCTAGACTTTCTACTTCCTCGTAGAAGTCATAGTAAAACATCAGGGAGATATACTATCCGTCATAAGAATACAAAACTTCGTGTATATGAAAATAAAACCTCGGAACAGCGCGGCGGAGTTAGACTGTTTTACGACTGCTGTCTTCCGTTTTACAGTAACTCTTTGTAATAACCAATGATTTTAATATTATGTATGAGATAAAGTGTAAGGTACAAAATATTTTTTCCTGTTGTATTACAACAGATTTACATTAATTCAACAATGAATAAATAGGTCGGGTAAAGCGCGTTCTTTGGCAGGATTTGCCCGGGACTGGATCCCTTTGAGGGAGTTGATGTCAGGCAGGCAGCCGGTTGTAAAAAGTAAAACCGAATCTTTTCTACAACATGCTTGAAGTTAGATAAGGAACAGACAGAAGGAGAACGAATTAATATTAGCTAGAAAAGTAATTTTATTTATTCTAGAAAAATAACGTGGTAGTAAACACGTAGGTATTGCAACATGTTTGTGCGTTGTACTGTATATTTGTATTGAGAGGAGTCATTGTTCTACATCGTTTACTATTACAGCTATAAATCTTCGTGTAAACACGTGACTCGTATCACAATCTACAATGTTTTACAAACTAAGAGCGTAAACAGATACAGAATAAAGATTTTTGTAGAACTGTTAACGCAGCCGAAATTAAAATACATGAATTCGTAATTTTAGATTAATAAAATTAAACCATGAAGACAAATAAAATATAAAACTAAACATAACTTTTGAAACGACTTCATAATTTCAGATTTATTATATACTTACACAATTATGTATGATTAAATAATACTTTTATGGGTTAACTGGGTTACGCCAGTCGCCATTAAACTGTTGAGGTAACCTGTGTATTTTTTTAAAAATTAATACATTTTAAATTCATATTTATGTAACACTTAGTAATTATATTTGTTTTCTTCTTAATTTAAAAAACATGGCCTCCATCAAAGGTGGATGATTTTGCCAACGACAGTCTTTAATAAATCCATTACTCAAAGAAATAGCTAGTCAGACACCTTGAAAAAAAATCATATATTTGTATTAATTAAATGTTAAATGCTGACGTTGCTTATAAACTACAAATTTGGAAAACGTTTATACGAATCCGCTTTATTTTATTCTACAGCTTTTTACTCTCAACGCTATGTAGGTCGATTGCCTTTATTTGTCAAACGCAGTTCAATCGAATCATATCTCGGTGTGATTAAAGAACAAACGAACTTTCTAATCTTTGATAATTGACGCCTAATCTAACCACGAAGAGCATTTAAGGTATGTCTGATATTAATAATCTGTATACAACCTCCATGGCGCAGCGGGCGAGTAGCCAGCTGTGAAGCGAGAGCCCGTGGGTTCGATTCCCGCATTGTGACAAATGTTTGTGTGGCCCACAGATATTTGTTTCAAGTCTGGGTGTTGTGAGACCGAAAGTCTCTCGTAGTCTGTGACACCCACGATACAGGTTATAGTTATACCTAGTGTGGGGTCAGGACTAGATGTGTGACTATTGGGTGTATCTCTGATATTAATAATCTGTATACATAATTATGTTTTATTTATAATACACAGTTTGATTTTTATTACGTTACTACTAATGCTTTACTCTATTTTTAACTAACAATCACATACACGCCAACTGCGGTAGTGTTAGAATTTTAATAAAGCTGTTGCAACACAATAGCAACCTATTGCGGATATGACATAACTGCAGGTCATTGACTGACACACCCCATGGTAGTTCCCACGGAAGTCAACCCACTGTTCTTTCACATATTCGTTACCCATATTAGTGGTATTGTTTGAAGGATTATAAATTATTTCTGAACCTTTCCTTCTTTATTTCTGTACTTATCCCGATCCAATACGGTGTCGGCGCAACATAGTACTTTTTAAGCACGATACTAAAAGTTTTTTTTAATAATATAAAATACGATGGTAGTTATATGCCACGTTACATAATAAATAGCCGTTAGATGAGATGAATTGAGTAGTATTAAAGTATTTTGGCATATAAGAATTAAGAACCTAATACTAAAGCGTTCTAGAAACTCCAATCTTTCTAAAGACGCCTTCAATAGACTTCGATCAAATAGATAACAGCTTCATCGTACGTGCTACCTCACTAAATTGATCCGCCACTTCTGTTCAACTCGATAACAAAAGCGGTTCTTTTGAGAATTATCACAAACAGATAGCATTGGATTTAAACCAAATTGCCATTTAAGAACCTATTTAAAGTTTTCTAATGTTACGTTTGTTGTTTATTATAAATTATATTAGCAGACTGCTAGGCAAAAGCGTCCCTTAACCTCTGCAACTTCTTGCGATCTCATGCTATCTGCTGCCACTTGGATAAAAATCAAAGTATATTTTCTTTCCACCTTTTCTGTGTTTTTCATATCCTTTTCGACTGAACAAAAGAAGAACCCTCAATTCGTCTGTATTTTTTATGTATGTGACACGATATCTCCGCCAAATGTGGACCGATTTTCAATATTTTGTGTTCGATAGAGCTTATATTAAGGGTGATCCCATATAAATTTGGTCACGATCGGATTTGAAGTCGGTCCGTTGTGTATTTTTCATACCTCGTCTCTAGACATAATTTCAAAATTATCGCTTTATTTTCTAAGTTATTTCTATCCTTTACGTCAATGCTTTCCACTTTCGTGGAGATTTTTTCACAACAGTAGAACTGAAGTCTGGGATTTTGTTACGACATGGTGATTTGCTTCATTAAAATAGAACGCTGTCAGATGTTTAATGTTGCATTATATTTTTACGACTTTCTAGAGAGTGTCAGTCGTTAATCTGTAAATGTTTACGCAATCAAGTCACAAATAATTTTAATGTGACCCGCAGTCATTTGGAGGAAAATTATTATATATTTGTCTAGTTAAATTCTATAGTTTATTGATCGACTTTAGATTGGGAAAATAATTTTAAACCAACCCACTATTAAGTTTCATCTAGATGGCTGTGGGTCATATTAGAATTCATTGTGACTTTTGACTACGTAGTTAAATTTACAGATTAATACTCCCGAGAAACAGCTGGCCGACAGGTAATACTAATAATGAGTATAAGCAGCTAGAAAAACTTAACAGTGACTTCAAAATTTGTTTGATCTTGTCCAAAATAAAGCACAATTCTTGGAATAAGCTTCAACACAAAAATAATCTTGTAAATCGGTCCACATTCGCCGGAGATATCGAGTAACATAAAAAAATACCGACTGATTGAAAACCTTCCCTTTTCGAAGTCGGTTGAAATATATTTCAAAATATGTTTTGATAATTGCCTTCCATTACAAAGAGAAACGAAAAGAATCGCTAATGGAAGCGCCACTATCGGCCGGTCTCAATAACTTACTAACATTTAACTGGAGGTTGCTATCCCAGCTCAACAGCAAAAGTTACGCTGTTACTGTCGTCTCAATAACAAAAATGACGCATTTCAAAGATAGGTAACTTTCGTAACATTAGTAACGGCATCCCTCCGTGGCGTTTCATTTTTATTTAGAATGATAGTAATGTAAGGTTTAAAAAAATTTTAATGAGTACTTTTATTTTTACCATAAACGGTACATAAAGTAACTTAATAAAAATGAATAATAGCTCTAGATATAACTTTTGCAAGAACAAAACGCACTAGTGACTGTTTTTGTAAATTTGTTTGGGATATGGATCTTAGCAATTTTGCTATGTTCAGTAGTGGACGTCCTACGGCTGATGATGATGAAGATGATGTCTCTCTCTCAAATACCTCATCCTGACACATTCCACTAACTTGTTGAACTTCTATAGTACACCTTGGTGCGAAACGAAACGAAACTACGGCATAATTATTACATATTATTATTTGACCTACATATCAAGCATGGTGTACCTCTATTTGTTTTTAAATACTTTCGGGACATACCCAATGTTTGCTGATGTTTTGGATTCCTCAAAGAGGGTTGACGCCAGGCAGGCAGCCGGTCATAAAATTCAGCTAAAACCTTACTGCAACCTACTGAAAAAGTGTGTTGCGCCGACCCCACATTAAGGTGGAATAAGGGTAGGTAGAAAGATTACCCAATGTTCAATTACGTATGGTCCGAAAGCCAAAAACCCATTTATTTTTCAGTTTTTCCCATTGTGTTGCTAACAAAGGGGAATAATTAATGTGGTGTCGCCCTTTGTTTTGTTTTAGATTACATCGAACTTCCTTAATAGTGACTTCGTTATAACCTCCTTGATTATATAAATACACTCGTAATAAATAAATCCCCTTTTTTTTTAACACGGGGAAATTCATTTACGGATCTCTCCGAGACAGAGCACGGAGGTATGTCGGACTCACCTGCCTAAGCCGTCCTACCGACTAAAACCCCTCAAGTACCTCTCCCTCCCCTGTGTCGGAGACTACGGGATACGCGAATGCACGCAGCCGTAGAATCCGTAGGAATCTGCCCTTCTGCAGGGTCTCTCGCTATCAGAATTTTAATCTTTGGCGCAGCACAAACTGCGTAATAAGTACATCTGACAGTCACACATAATCCTGACCATACACTAGGTTTAATCCATATTGTGGATACCAGGAACTATGGGGGACTCGAGGTTCCAGGTCGAAACATCAATATCCGGCGATCACAGTTCACACAAATATCTTGATGCAGGAATTGAACCTGTGGCCTCTTCTTTCACAGCCAACTACTGGCCTGTTGCGTCAAGGAGTTTGTTAAAATATAGTTGTTATAACGCCGCCCGCGATTGTCTACGATACCTCGAATTTGATCTTGGAATAGCCAAGCTTTTGCCCATTAGAATTAGAAGGGATGGTGACAGATAGGAAATAGTGAATAGTTGCTTATCATATTATGAAAGGCAGCAACAACTTTTTACCACTTTAAGTTGGTATTTTGGGCATAGAATAGAATCTAGTTGGGACATCTCCACCCACTATTCATATTATACTAGCTTTTGCCTGCGGCTTCGTCCGCGTGGAAATATCCCACTGGAACCCAGACATGTTCCGAGATAAAAAGTAGCCTATGTGTTATTCTAATGTATAATTTATATAATAATAAAGTTTTATCAAAATCCATTTATTAATTTTTGCGTGAAAGTGTAACATACATACACATAAACTTTCGCGTTTGTAATATTAGGTAATACCGTTAAAAGTAATGTGAAGAACGGAGTAGAATTAATATAAAATACGTATATTCCTCGACTGTGCAAAATGGTATCTCAAACGGAAACAAGCTATTAATAATACGAGTATCTACTATGATTGAAAACATCTCTATACGGATACAGCTTGCAATATCCATATTCCATTTACACGGATGATTCGTTCATTTAAAATGTATAGGGAGCCTACGAGGTAGGATTCGGTTATTAAGCCGTCTAGTCGACCCGGTACGTCGCTCACTCACATACTTACTGGTCATAAAGATTTTTAACCTTACGAGTGGAAACGTGCGTGTGTCCGAAATGTGTGGTCGTATGTGATTGACGCTCTCGGTAACCACAGAGTGCCCTGATTCCATAACCGCACCGGGGAAACTAAGGTTGTAGGCGTAAATAACTGCAGTACACGTTCTATCTAACCTGCTATGAGCTTTTGACACTATTCTTTTTTATACAGTGTGCATTAGGAGAGGCGTATGTCCAGCAGTGGACGAGTGTAGGCTGATTATGATTACGAAACATGTGCGTTGAGCCCCTAACAAATATAGTTCGATTACGTACTCAACGGTCATTCGCGTTAAGTCCTCAAAACTCGACATCCGATGTGGAAGAGCTGTTTAAAGCAGCTTCTATACCTATTCGATCATCCTTGGATTTGATATGGCCATTCTAATTCGATGTGTCCAAATGTATAGTATACCGATAGAAATTATACCGATTTGGCTTTATCGACTTCGTCGACTAGCACAATCGGATAAAACGATCTACTACGTGGAAAAGCACCTTTACGTAGCACTGAATCGTAGCATCGTAGCATACGGCACACGCGTCCCAACCGCATTGCTACGACGCGATGTAACAAAAACAATATTCCACGGTGAAGGATCTTCATTCTACTCTCGGCTTCCTTAAAATAACGATTAAATTATAATCTATTATTTGAGACATATTTACACGAAAATTACTTAAATTATTGACGATATTGCAATACCGAGTAGCTATTAGATAACCTGTAGTGATACATAAACAAAGATCTATAATTACACTGGTTGAAGTGGAACAGTAAGCAATTTCGCTAACCTTATGTTTTCCATATATGAAAATGAATTTATTTCATTACGAAAAAAAACTGCGAAAACAGAACACTGAATTGCACGACGACGCTTTTTTTAGTAGAGCCACAAGCGAAAGTGACAGAAGCTAAAAAGTTCATATCAAAGCTTTAAGTTTCTTGAATGTGCCAACCCTTGGATCGTAATTAAATAATAACACAGTCATCACTGACACCCATAATTCTGAACCCACAGTAAAATACGAGTTTTATTTGCTGGATCAGAGAAGCCAGTGTGGGTATAAGAAACTATGATGTGATTATGTTAAAGTACTCAAATTCACTACAGCGCCACCTAGGCAAATGTAAAGGAAACTAGAACGGGAGGTTACTTTCAGTTCGTGTGGCTTAGATACTGTAGTTGGCATCGTGACAAGTCTGTGAAATAAATCATAGAGGGCACTGTAATGCTATCACTTAATTTAAAATAAATTAAAACCGTATGAGCAAAAAAATACGGAATTAAAACTATTAACATACATAACATCCTAGTAAAAAAAATTGAAATTTATTAATTTTAGTGTCTGATTACTAATTCTAGCCTTGTCTTTAAAAATGGGCGCCAATTAAAAAAAAACGTTTAATATTCATGTAACACTTTTATATGTCATATTGCCAAGTATTAGCTTATAAGTCAATACAGCACATAAAATAAAGACATACCCATTTAAGTATAAATACGACATAACAATTATCCATTTATTTTAAGTTAAATTTGTATTACAAATTTTATTTATACTAATAACAAAGTTGTAATGGATCTCAATCTTAATTTTGCCTTATTATTCCATATTTTAATATAAATCCTTATAAATAAGGCATACAAAATTTATTTGCGGAGCAAGATTCATCTTACTCATAAGAAAAAATATGTAAATTTTCAAGGAAATTCTTTTGGCGTAAATTGCGGGTAGGAGAATGCTCGGTACAAACAACTTTAAACCTTATTTATATGACGTTCAGTATTATTTGGATTGGAGGGCCCTCATTGCAATTTGCGAGCTCTGTAGTTTGGGTCGACGGCCTTCGAGCCCCGCCCTCTTCGCTGACGTCACTCGTCTGACGTCAAAACCCACCTGCTTCCAACCCCGAAACCTCTTGCCTCCCTTGCCCGGGACTCGACCCCTTGATTAAATTTATTTTATTAGAAACAACACTTAAGCTATCATTATAATTATAGCTTATGTAGGCACATATTTTTTGTGTTGGCACCTACGACATTGTATTTTAGGGACTGTGAAAATACTTATATACGCAGGCCGGAAAATTATGGAGAGCTAATTGTCGCAATCATTTTTCAATGGCTGCTGTTACTTTTAGCCATATATTCAACATGTATATTCGCCGGGTTGTTTTGGGTGAAGTAAGATCTAGATTCGTTTTCTTAGCTACAATCAATGTGCTATTAATAATTTTTAAAATGAGTATTTATGTATAATTAAGAGCATTGATCAGATATTATTATCAAATGACCCGTCATAAACTGTAGTATTTTTTATTACTCGTACAGGCTAGCATATAATCCAATCTTTACCATAATTTGATGAAGTGATATTTTGTGTAACATATTCTTTAAGAAACCAAAACGAAAATCATACCTTTTATGTATTTAAATAGACCTTATTAGCTAATATCACTCTTAATACTTAAGAAACCTATATTAAGAAAGTAATATCGATTACCTTATTCACCTTAGTAAATATAAGCAAATATAAACATATTTGTTAAAGTTTTTTAACAAATATGTTTATATTTGCTTATATTTTACTTCTAAGTAAACACATAGAAAGTAATGACTATAAATAATAAACATCATCGTAATAACTAATTTAAATAAATAATCTGCAATTTTCCGAAGGAAGAAGCGCCATCTACGTGACTTTTCCGGACTTACCTGAATTTACTGTATGAAATTATAGATGGCGCCACTGTCGCAAAGCATGACCGAGACTAATTTTCTCATAGAATTTTGTTAGCTAATATTACCATAGTAAAACAAACGTTCTTATGTATTCTTATACGCCATGAAAGCCTCCGTGGCGCAACGGGTGAGTAGCCGGCTGTGAAGCGAGAGGCCGCGGGTTCGATCCCCGCACCGAGACAAATGTTTGTATGGCCTACAGATATTTGGGTCTGGGTGTTGTGAGACCGAAAGTCTCTCGTAGTTCCTGATACCCACGACACAAGACTCGATCTTAGTGTGGGGTCAGGACTATGAATGTGAACGTTGGGAGTTATTTATTTATTTTATAGTATTTAAGCTTTATTTTTTAAATTCTGAAGAGCCTTAGAATAAATTTAAATTGCGGAAAATGGTACTTAAACTACTGACTACTTCGGAGGCGTTGTTGTATTTCGGTACGAGTACTGTCCTGAGGTCTCGGGTTCAATCCCCGGGTCAGGCAAAGTGGTATTGGACTTTTTCCATATCAACCCGGCGTCTGAAATTTGTGCCCGATATAGCGATAGGCTCGCCCACTATCACATCTGGGACGGAATTAAGTTCGGCGAACTTTGGGTGTTCTAGTTTGCTATTGTGCCTCTGCCTACCCCTTCGGGGATACAGGCCTGATCTTATGTGTTTATGTATGTTATTATAATTCACATTTAAAAGTAATTTAAATTACCACATTTGCAGAATAAACTATTCTAATTTTTATATCAGGATAGACACGGTCTCCCACGCATGCACCCCGCCGGCGACGGCCAATTGCAACTGCCCAAGGTCAAATGCCGTACGCGACCTTTGGTATCACAATATACATAGACCCAACGACGCGTAGACCATACCTCGAGCTAAACTGAATGAGTTAACTTACCAACCATGAGATTTTAACGTTTTTCACTGACTATTACGATAAACAAACATCAAATCTTCACGGAACAGCTATATACGTTCGAGTCTTTTTTTATACAAATATTTTACGGAGTCGCTAGCGAGTAACATCATACTGGAGGTATAGCGTGATGTCGATGTTGTGACGTGTCACGATGGGCACCGGGCCGGCAAGCCGAGGGTCAGGGATTCATGTCTGAATTCTAGATCTTTATCTCACCCGGAACATAATAAAAGGTTTATACTAACAAGTTTATTTATTGTTTATCCGATGCATCACCACAGTACTGTATCATACTAAATAAATCAACTTCAGCTTTCGTATAGTTTTCTCCATTTGAATCCAAAAGCACCTCCCGAGTCACGACATTCAGCCGTCTCACGCCGCGAAATTATGCTTCGAGCCTTCAATACATTTACTAGCTCTACAAATTGCATACAATGTTACATAATATTGACAATAATCTGCCTTTTTCGCCCTGCAGTCGTATAAAAAAGAGCAAATTTAGAATATACATAATAATTAGCGCACCGATGTGGCTCGTGCTACGTGCGTAGATTGACGTAGATCCTCGTAGCAGAGTGCGTAGCATTGTAAAGCCAACATTACCACGTGAGTAAACAGTGACTAAAATGATTGTTTAGATTATTTGTTAAAAGTTCTATAAGTTAATATTAGAAAGAAAGAAAGAAAGAAAGAAAGAAAGAAATGTTTATTGTCACTGAACGCATGCAACATCAGTTACTAAATTGAACTTATAGATAAATAATAACCTAATAAGCAACTAACTAATATAATAATAACTTAAAAATATATTATATAATAAACATAGTGCATGCGTACTTTGTGACAAAAGGTGACCAACTCAGCATGTTGCTGTGTTGTGATCAGAATCATAACACAGCGCTGGTTTTCAGTGGTCACCTTAAGTGACGCACGGATGCTGAATCAGTTAGCTACGTGTAAATATAGAAATAAACTCTTCTATAGAAATTATTTATTACAGCTTTTTACACAAAAGAAGTTATTGTAATAGGTACCTAGCCCAGAATGATAACAATCCTGATTGCAAATATATTATTATAATTTTATTTATAGTTCAAATTAATTAAGCTAGTAAATTATTTCGAAGTTGGAAGACCGGCTCAATATGACAAAGCTATTCGACATCACTTGCTTAAGAACACCTGAGCCTCGGATCCCGTGAAACTGCAGCTCAAAAATCGATTAAATCCCAAAGCGGAGTTGAGGTCTCGAGGTGGAGGGCTCTCGTGGAGAGTTTTGGAGTATGCCGGAGGTCGGCGGGGACGCATGCGCAGGGCGGTGGCGCGCTGACGTCACGCGTCGCGCCCGGGGCGTCGCGCCAGTGCCTCTCGCGACCGCGCGCTCAGTCACGCGCGACTCCCGCCCTAAATCGTCTAAACACGATCACGAGCTTCCGATGTTAATTCTCAGTCATAAACAAACCGATAACTGATCCTCTGGTGTGATGCGACACCCTGCGGCGCGACCTGCTCGCTGTCCGACACGTGTCTAACGCCCCGCGCCTCGCGCCTCACCCCTCACCATCACTGTTGCACTGTGACAAGCTGCGCTCATCATACATTCTAATCATTAATAAGTATTCTATACAAAGTAGGTGTAGTTCATGTAGATTTTGATTATACTCCTTAAATATACTGAGTCCGAAACATATGGTACTATCATCTGTGAGTGCAATGGAAGAACAGTGTAAACATTTGTAATTCCATATCGTAACTTGATTAAATTCGATTACACACGTTACACTGTGCCTCTTCATTGTAAATGTTACAGTGCTATCTAAAGGAGATGATAAAGTGAAAAATATTATTCTCGCTTAGCACTGACTTAAAACTTATGCCCTTGGTGGTGAAGTAATTTAGTTATTTGCCAATACCGTCGCTGGGACTTTGTCTCTTTGTTTAAATTCGTACTGTAATTATTGAATAACGTATTCAGAAAGGTATTTACTGTATATTATTATATATAAAAGATAAATAATAGAAGTTTAATCTCTTGTTACAATTTATTGCAAATTTAATAAAGCATTCATGTAAACCTAGAATATCTTTGAATATTGTAAGTATGTATCTTAAAATTTAATTTAATCATCCGATATCCCGACAAAAGAAACCTTTACAGTACAAACAAGCCAATTTATACCCAACTCTTTGTTTAACTATTTTTGTATATCTCAAAATTTACATTTATGTAATGAAGAATACATACTTTGTTTAACATAACTTCAGTGTATAGAAATCATTTGTTAACGAACAACAGCTGTTGACCGATGAGGTTATTGAACCGCTGACAATTAAATTTTATTGTTACCTTCATTATTATGTAAGTTGTAAACAAGTAATACTATTGCACATGCATTTCGGTATTAAAATAAATACACTAGTGATCATGGCATATTTTTTTTTTATTTATCATTGCTACAGTTTGCTGCCGTTTTTCAAATTCTCCAGTGTTTTAGGTTACATTTATTTTAAAGTAGATATTTTGATAAGTTTACTAAAAATTAAACAATACCATATAGATAGGTACATGCTTTTGCGAAAATTATTTAGTTTAATGGAATGATAAATAATTTTTACATTTTAAGTATATCGTAATAAGTTAATGACAAGGCAATATATAGTAGATAGTTAGTACAATTAGTTTATTATTATGCTAATAATATTTGTAGTAACAATAAACAAAATAATATCAACCCTTTGCTGGAATTGTGACCAGCAGCCCGAGCAGGAAAATTTCTGACAACCGTAAATGTATTCGTGCTCGATGCGCGTCTATGTGAAATTTGTATGAAATATTAATCAAATGTCATCAGTGCGCAGGAAGTTTACATTTACATTAGTTTTTCGTGCTCGGGCTACAGCTTCTTTTCTGAATAAGAGGGTTTAGACCTTATATCGGTTTGAATGAATATAGATTTCTTCGCAATTATTTTTATAATACACGCTGAATTATTGTTTACAAGCATGAGCCCTTCTATCGAATTCCAAAACTGAGCTTATTTTATCTTTATAATTCCATCTCCCATTACACTGCATTTTTTATCTTTTGTCATTAGTTACTATCTTACTTTAACAAATATGGATCACTTTAGAACTATCTCCAACCAAATACCAAATAAATAATTAAACATCTGTAATATTTTAGTGGTCGTATTCCAGACAGTACCGTAAACTTCTGTATTATTCATGTACTTCTGGGTCTTATATAAATTAAGCTCTTAGGCTTTGTCGTTGATTTAATATTCATATAATATTATTTCAAAGAGCCTCAGAGTTCGAGATCCAATATTCCAATTATTTCGGTGTTTATTTACGATAACACAATGTTATATTACACAACGTCCTTGAAACGTAAATTTCTATCGATTGCCATTAATTTTAGCATAAGTGTATAGATATACTCTCAATCTCTTAGTAATAGATGTTGTAGACATCTGTAATTTTTATACAGTGTTCTGTCTGTGTTACATGTATGTGCTAACATTTTTTAGGATTTTTAAAAATTTAAGTTTATACAAAAAGGCTATCATTTATATGAACTTAAAATATATACACTTATGCTAAGTACAAGGTGGAGACAAAATATTCATGTTGAACATGTTACAATACATACATACATACATAAACTCACGCCTGTTTCCCGTTGGGGTAGGCAGAGACTAAGGAGCGCCAATTGCCTCGGTTCAAACACACCTCTTTCGCTTCTTCCACAGTCATCAGTCTTTTCATGCACGCTCGTCGGTTACAATACTACCATCGATACCATATATTTAACAAGCTTCCTTATTCGCGTAAGTAAAATGAATGTTTTACGTTAGATGAAACAAGACAAAATATTATAACTGTAACAGATGCTGAAATGTACCCTTAGTCATTTTATGTAGATAACGATTAAATTACAAATTAATAAAAAATAGTAATATCCCATTTTCCAAAAAAAACACTCGACATACTTTGTTCAAATCAATCTTTATTGAAAGTGTTTTTATGCCATACTTACTAAATTCTTCCAGAATTTTACAGTCTGCAGTTAAAAATAAGGAGAAGAGACGCAATTATTACGAGATTTTAAAAGCTGATATCTTGCCAACTATTGACTCTAATAACTTATTTAGAAACGTACATAATTTTATAGATCTATTTACGACAAACGGACATGATGAAATTGTAAGGGTTCTGTTTTTACCATACGGCTACGAAACCTTAAAATTGATACTATGTTATAGGTTCTACTTTCACTAAGATGATGTTGTCCCCGTTTGTAGCAATATAAAGTAATACAGATAAAATTACAATTCAATTTTTGCTTTGATTGCACTCAATAAGCAAAGTTTACAAATTATGTATCTTTGAGTAACGAACTTTCTCCTATGAAGTCATTAAAGTTTACATTTGAATTTGAAATTGATCGTTTCGCCTCGATTCTGCCATTTCGCTTGAATGTTCCAAACTTCCTTTTAGAGGTTCAATAAAACATGAATATTTTTGTGCTGTGTGCGCAGAACGCGGCTTTCGTTTCATTAGTCTATCCAATTTCGCTCCTTTCATCGCCTTTGGGCTTATTACGGTTGAAGACGAAGATTTATATACCTCTACATGCAGTGTACGTACATACTTAGTATAATATGATGACTACCTATGTAATATAATATAAGGTAGAGTCTGAAATTGTATTTACGTACACTGTATTCAGTTGATATTGACATACGAATATATATCTCATCAAAAACATAAAGGTGAAAGAAAGTCAAGTTCATAATAAAAAAAATACGTACTCGAATACCGTTTTCGCTAATAAAAAAAAGTTTTGACATGTAACTGAATAGTGGATAGCAAGGATTTTCCAGTCTCTGAAATCATAGCTCCGATCAAATCAAATGCTATAAATAAACAAAGAGATTTAATACTACATAGAGAGGCTAGCAAGCCAGTTTCTGTACAAAAAGTTTCATCTCAAACGTCACTAACGACGTCTCTCGTAGAGTAGCAAAAATATTCACAAAACTGTTTTAACGACATGTGTTCAGTTATAAAATGGTAGGTGGTACTAGGTCAAACTTAATTATGAGATGTTGCCATGGCAACGTGGATGAAAATAACAAGATATTGAACTTATTAACTATAATGATAGAGTTTTGGCGGGAATTCTGACGGTGCGGGTGGTCGCTTGTTTTAATGATTTCATATTTTAGTCTAAAGTTGTGTTTGTGGTTTAAATGTGATGTGTATCTAAGCAATAAATATCAACGAAGATGGACAGTATGTGGAAGCTTTGAAATAAGTGATTTTGGATGCTTTTTGTCGGGTGGATGGGTCGACCATGTTCCATTCCTCCGCTGCGAGAAAATCGTCTAAAAACCATCAAACTAGAAGGAATTGACGCCAAACTCCAGCAGGGGCTTGAAATCGAACACATCCGACTTCATTGCACTTGCGAAAACTTATATGTAGGAAAACAATTTCCCTAACTTGACATTGGCATAATGTATTTCAATTGCCATAAAAAAAACTATGATGATAACGCGATTCGACAACAGAGGGCGCTTATTAGAAAATAAATAAACTAGAATAATCTAAGAAAAATGCATATTTTATTCTTTTTCAAAGGTTATTTACCGGTGTCCTGACGTATGGATGTATCAAACTGAACTGTGTCTAATTATTAATGAATGACCACTTAGTCGCATGTTTTGGATCACGAGTTTTGTGGTGATGCCCTGTCTAGTTCTATACTGTTTAATGTCTTTGGCTATAAATGAAATCAATTTTATGATCTACTTTACTTCTTATAGTTCCAACAAGTTTTATTTAATATTGTTTACATCTCCTATTTACTAACAAAATTATCTTTATTCGGCACATCAAATATAATAAACCAGTAATTGTTGTGTTTTTATTAATGTCAACAATTACCTGAAAACATGTTGCTCCATAATTGATAACAACAAATTATATACACACACGGGTTATCAAATAGTTCATGAAATCATAGAACAAATATTATGAACCAAAATGCAAATATATACATGTTTATATTATATTCACAGTAATGGATGTAAATAATATTAGATAAAAATTCTCATCGAAAACAACAATATGCATCACGTAATTATTATAATTCCTACATCTCATATATTATAATAGTGGCGTGGTGACACAGCGTTCAAGTAGTCGGCAGGGATAAAACAGGCCGCGAGTTTAATCCCTGTAACAAGACAAATATTAATGTTCCTATGAGGTTATGATTCACAATATTTTCGGTTCTCGGTGTTGTACGTTTCTTGCTACACTATCCGCCACACAAGAATTGTATTTAATAATAGGTCAGCACTGTAAGTGTGACTGTTGTGTTATCGACCGACTTCCACAAAAATAGGTCCTCAATTCGTCTGTATTTTTTTTATGTATGTTACTCGATATCTCCGCCAAATATGGACCGATTTTCAAAATTCTTTTTATGTTCGATAGAGCTTATTCAAGGGTGGTCCCATATAAATTTGGTCACGATAGGTAAATTTAAAGTCGGTCAGTTAAGTTTTCAAACTTGTGATAATATTAAACCTTAGATTATTTAAAATAATAAAGTCACACACTTACAAAGCTACAAGTAGCTTGTAGTAATGTCATATCCAGACAAAATTACCTAGTCGTACTACATAGGAGTTATGTACATTGAACATATTACAATTAAACGTCTTCAACATCAGACACAATAATCGCTCGTTTGATCACAAATAGTATTCAATAATTACAACGTAACTGTTTAAAGTGTATATCGATTTGATTTCATAGAACTAAAACTTCACAACTAGGTGCGTGAGACTACTAGTTATATTTTAGTCTCGTATGATAGTCTGAATAACTCTTACCTAATCTCATAAAACCACTCTATGACGTATTTATAACAACGCAAAACCTGAGATTAATTTAAGGTTTAGATACTTTACTACTTATCAGATTTTTCACCTGAAAAAAAATGCATTTTCATTGCACATATTTGAATAAAACACGAGCAATTCTGCAACTTCTATTGTTAATTTATATTGAATTAAAACATGGTAATGTTGTGTATCGGGAGATGCGAATGTCCAGCAGTTTATATTAAAGTATTGTTATATATTTAAGTATTGTTTTCTATTGAATGCCATCTTGATTTGTCTGAGGTTTTGCGTTATATGTTGTATAGCGTCAAGGCAAAATGAAAATAGTTTTACCATGAAAGAAAATTTGGAAAAACATGGTCTGTTTTGGTCAGCTTATTTCATTTACCCCATGTACATCCAAATGACCTGGAATCGATATTTAAAAAAAAATGGAACAACGCTATTACGTAATGTTTGAAAGATGGTTAAAGTGTGGTTGTAGGTGGTTTAACCTAAGGGAATATTCTTTTTGTCTAGGCTATATAATTTTACTTCTAATAATTTCTAATATACATATATGAAGTAGTAAGTTAATGGAAATCCGTAGTAAAGCACTCGAACGTCTGAGGGCTCCACTCAAAGCGAGCTTCTACATAACCATTCAATATACCCCCTACAGCTTAGTCTTGTTATGACGTGCCTGTATTAAATACTAAGCTAAACCTATTTAGGCACTTACGTTATTACGTTTCGGTTAGAATCTTATTACGATATTTATCGTGTAGTGTAATCGTAAAAATATTATTCTACTCTAAGAAAGTTTATATGTATTAATTACGTAAGATATGTATGTACATTGTACATACCTTAAGAAATACATAATAATCTTTTTGTTGAGTAAATAATTGATGAAATAGCAACTGAATATTTTGATTTAGGAAGTTTTTATATGAAGTTTAGTACGTTAGTACTTTTAAAATAATATTTTCAATGTGTGAATGTGTGATTAATAGCCAGTAATTCAGACAAATGATTTCTAAATATAACAATACAAATAAACAACGGAAGCTCTTTGATCATAATTATTATGGAAGTGTCCTTGATTCATCATTCAAGTGCCAAAACATAACACTGACAACACAACAAGTAACCAAACCATTGGATAAAATCCATAATTAATGTGAACAATTTATGTGTGAGCACAAAAATTGAAGTGAAACAAAACATTCCCATGGAACCGCATAGACTTTAACTTGAAACAATAGTGATAATTGGAAGATAACATGATGCAAGTACCAGGAGAACATGAAAGCGAGATGTAGTAGAAGTGGGGAGCCGAGGAGCGAGTGCAAGCCCGCGATGTTGGTCGTGTGAGCCCCGCCCTGGGCGGGGGCGGCTCGCGGCGCGCGCGCTGTGATGCAATGGGCCAGGACTGGTGCTTCCGCCGCAAGCGGAAGCGTAGTAGTAGTGACGACGATCACTCGCCTCACTGCCGGTAACTTACCATCATACTCATTATGATATTGTTATTTTTTTCAATTATATTTAAGCATAAGTAAGTACAGTACAGTCCAAATGTAATATTGAATGTCGAGGGACTACATCTACATCCACTGATAACCGTGGTTGCTACTTGTCCATTCACTTTGTATCAGATACATTTCTACCAGCAAAAAGTATGGATATTAATTATAATTGATTATTTATAATTAATTAACGCCTAACCTATTTGTATTAATTGTAATTAATGAACGATTTTTGATGATACTCTTCATTGAGTTCTCGTTCCATGATTACTTATGAAATCTTTCGTACTATCTATTTTTATTGTAGTCAAAATGTTACATTATGATATAGTATTAGATTAGTTACATATATTAATGAGTTGATAGGACATCCACTGCTGAACATAGGGCTTCCCCCAAAATTTTGGTAGCCATCAGATTTTGTTTGACATACTAGGGCCTCAGGGTTGTAGTAATAGCTACTTGATAGCCTAGGATTTCTTAATACCTCTCTAAAATGAGTTTACAAACACGTGATTATAAATATATCAATTTTAAGACTAAAGCCAATCTAAAAGTGGCATACATTCTCATAAAATAAATAAATAAAAATCTCTATTGATCACGTAGGCATATAAAAGCACTTACATGTAAAAAAAAAATGATTTAAGTATTTCTTATAATATTATAGAATCCTAAGAATTTGGAATCAGGCAGGCAGGTTATACAGTTAGAAGAATAGGGTCATATGGGGAAAGGGGAATGGAGCGTTTTATGGATCGTGAAAAGGGAACGGGATTTGGCAGGTACGCCGACAGGGATGCGACGGGAATTAATAGAAGCTGGTGGGATTGGATGACAAAGCTACAAAACCTAGCTAACCTACCAACCTTTCTCTTGCTACCTACGGATGACGATAACTATAAGATATATTTGTGGATCTACATATTCAATTTGTTTTATCGCATTAAATATGATAAACGTCTCTTGCGCTTTGACTACTTTGATTTAATCTAAAATAATAATAATATATCGTAATATGATCTCGACTTGCCATAAAAACAACGAAATCCTAAAGATACTTTATGCTAGTAAAGGTAGTTCAACCCGATGTTTTTTTTTTTTTTTACTATTTCTTAGTTAAAATTATCGTTTATAAAATGAAAAAGAAACTAACAAAAATATATAAAAACTTAATACACAACTCTACGAAACTGAAACTGTAATCGTCACATAAATTGCTTTGTCGATTTTTCTATCGATATTCTTTAATTTTCTTTTTCTTTATCTTTGGGGGAAGCCTATGTCCAGCTGTGGACGTCCTGTGGCTAATGATGATGGTGATTCTTTAATTTATTTCTTAATACGAAGGTGTGAAGGTATGTGCTTCAACTACTTTTGTGTTACACTAAACAAAAATGTTCTCCAGTAGCTCGACCATGAGTTTTTGACATTCCACGCTAGCGAATACTCAAAATATTTATATGACAAATACAGGAACGCCTCTAGCGGTTACGTGAGGAATTTATTTTTTTGCATACAAATTATTTTACGTACTCGCTAACGTCAAATGTCAAAAAACTCTTCATTTGTCTAGCAGCGCCGCTTACGGAAACTGCAATGAAGTAAAAAATGTATGGAGAACCTGAAAACTATCGTTGCTTTCAAATATCGAGAACTGTCAAAATAAACTCGTACTAGGGGTACTGGTCGAGCCACAGGTATGACTGTACGTAACCATTTTTCCTATGGTCTATAGAGCAGAGCACAGAGCAGATATTCTCATCATTTACTTCAATATTAAATTGACAATTCACAATTCAATTGTACATGACTGACAGTATTCTATTAGGGTGATTAAAATTTCGTACATGTAATCCTATCACTAAATCGTTTAAAGTTCAGTCCGACACGTTACGATGAAGGTTGTAAAGCGTTGAAACGTCGGGCCTAAAAATAAAACCAAATTGCGATAAAATCCGTAAAAATAGTTTCATTTCAATGTATAACATTCGTGTAAACCTAAGAAATCATTAACTAAGTCGTTTTCTTCCTAATGTTCAAAGTAAGTGTGAACAACAGGATTTTTTATGTATGTTACAAATGAGGACCGAATTTCAACAATATCTTTTTATTCGATTCGACTTATTTCTGTCATGTGCTATGGGGAGTCCTTTGCCCAGCAATGGGACACAATAGGCTAGAAAAGAGGAAAGAAGAAGAAGAACTCGTTTCAAGGAGGGTCATGATCGGATAAGTTTTGAAGTCGATCAATCGATATATCGATATATCGATCGATAAGTTTTTAAACTTTGATTATAAACATAACTTGTATTATTCAATTATTTTTTAAATAATGTTATTTTTTATTACAACTAAATGACGCGACGAGCAAGCTATTCGATTTGTGGCAAGCTTAGCTTAATAATAGCAACACCACGCCCATCAACTTTAAATATTAAAAGTCCGATTTCATAATTTCAAAAATTGTTTCAATATATAAGTAACGTAAATACAAAACTTTAGCAGCATCATGTTTCATCATCATCGTACATATAAGTTATCGAAAGACCTAGTTAGTATCGAAAGGCGAAATAGTACTATTGCCAATAGATGTATCCGAGGCGACAAGCGTTGCGTGACAACACTGCACTCGTGAGTCGTGGCAAGTGGATAATTGCATCGTAATGGCCTTCGTCGTGTGCAATGTGATTAGCCCCTAACCTCTCCGTAATACACAATGTCTCGTGGATGTCAGCCTTGACGAAGTTAGAACATTAGCTCGAGCACAATGGCGTCATAACTATGTTATTTAACAACCGTGTTACCGACAGCTCAAATTGTTGAAGTCTATTGGTCATCGTACAGTTTGAATGAGTTTGTGTGATCAAATTTAAATTGTCATAGCGCAACCTATGATAAAATTTACCCAACGAAACACACTTTTAAGGTATACTCAGTATGATTTTGGTATTAATGTTAAAGCCTTAGATTAATAACTCAGTTATGGTGACTTCTGTGGCTCTAGCAGGAATATTTTCGACAATCGAATTCGTATCGAGCTCGCTGCGCACTGGTGACATTTGATATTTCATAAAAATATCATAGACGAGCATCGAATTCGATTGTCAAAAATATTCCTCTGGAACCATGACCACCAAATAAATTAAGGAGAATATGTTAAAGACTTATCATGCCAATACGTATAATGGAGTACAATGAGCAATTACAGATATTGAATTTAAATGGTAGAGCCACGCTGTAGAGGTAGTTACAGCACAAATGGGCCGACTATTACGGGTCGATGTTAGGTTTCCTTGATTGAGTGATATTTGCGAAGTCCAGAATCCCCCCTTCCCGACTAAATCTCTATTCACTCAATTTACAAGTGTTTGTCACTCTGTATATATGTATATAAAAGGAGAAACTGACTGACTGATTGATAGGATCACGAGGGTAATCTTATACTAACTATAGTAAAAAGCTATGCATATATGAGGCTAACTCCCGAATACTGAAACGTGACTCTAACACTTGAGGTAGTCTTATCGCATTTGTGCCGCCTTATCTGTCAAAATTGTATGGCGCAAACCAATGTAAAAGCTTTCAAAGTTGAGTAGCATTTGAGTATTCAGGGTAAAAGTTATAATGGCCTCCAGTCCTAAACCCATAATAATTTCAAAAAACAATACTGTCTTGAGTCTTGGTCGACAAATAGAACAATTGACATTGACACCTCACAAACAAAATTAATTACTTTATTATTCACACGATACAATGACCAGTGAATTATGCAATTATTGTGAAGACAATGAATATTATTTAATATACGTGTGTTGTGTTGTCGTTCTGTTAGTTTACCTTGGGAAAGGTTTTATAGCACAGACAAACTAGCAGATGGGTCACCTCATGGTAAGTGATCTCCACTGCCCCTAGACACCCAAGACTCAAAAAAAAAACATGGGTGCGTTGCCAACCAAAAAGGAAGGAAATAGGGATTAGGAAAGGAAGGGGGAAATTGGCCCACTGGAAATCGCACTCACCGAACGAAACGCGACAGCGAGCTGTCTCTTTATGTCAGATATCTGTGAGACAGTAGTATCACCGCTCGAGCCGGCCACTTCGTGCTGTAGACGTAACTGTCTACAGCATGGCTGTACCGCTCAAAATAATACCGTATATTACAAGCGCTCTTAATTGTAATAATAGCATTTTTATACTTAACGACACTAATCATACATACATAGCTTTTAGCTATACTGCTCAACCAACTTAAAACCGAGGTTCTGTTTTTAATCATTGCATAATATACGCAAATTGTATCCATTTTACAGGTATAAACAATACGTATGTGTGTGCACTTCAATTATTATAGGTTGTTATATATCCTGGTACTCATAACACAAACAAAATTATAGCTCAGGATATGTGTGTGATTGTAGGATGCTGTTTCTTTATTTTATTTATTTATGAGGGGTTTCGGGAAAACTGGATCCGTAACGATGTCATTAAGTATTTTCTAATAAAAAGCCCAGACAGCTGATGGCGCATCTGCAGGTATATTTTTAGTATTTACAACTTATTTAATTTGGTAGATTCTTTCAATATCCAGATAACTTTATTCGGAGAGATAATTTTGTTGCTTTGACTGATGTTTCATTAAGATTAAACGTCAAAATTATTCTAGTTAATTAGTCCAAATAAAGTTATCTGGCTATTGGTTAAAATCGGTCCCTTATAGTTTATTCATACAACCATATTTAACTACCATAAACGAAACATATTCTGCTTGTGAATGAAACTGACAATGGAATTAATTAACCGTATTTAATTTATACTATGTGCAAACTGCCTCGGTGGCGTGGTGGTATTTCGGTACGACTACGGTTCTGAGGTCTCGGGTTCGATCCCCGGGTCGGGTAAAGTGATATTGGATTTTTCCATAACAGCCCGGAGTCTGGAATTTGTGCCCGATATGGCGATAGGCTCGCCCCCTATCACATCTGGGACTGAACTAAGCTCGGCGAAATGTCGGTGTTCTAGTTCGCTAGTGCGCCTCTGCCTACCCCTTCGGGGATACAGGCGTGAGCTTATGTATTTATGTGCAGACAGAGTTCCTGCGACTCATTTATTATGCAGGTATATAATCAAATACCGACGTAACCATAATTGCATCTACGGCTACGTGCAATTCCGCAATAATTATCTTTGGCCACAAGCGTAATAATGTGGAGAGAGACAGTCCAATTACAAGTCAAGGCAACAGACATTGTGTGCACAATCGGCGAGATAATGGACATTCACAGCAATACTGTGTTCTTTGTGATGACAACTTTTCATATAAAACTGTAGAACAAATCTTATCAACCGTTTTCCCAGCATTGAACAACGGCCGTTCGCGCGACGCTACAAACAGAACTAGGAAAAAATAATACTAGTAGAGCTAGTAGTGTAGTTTTTCTAATGTTTCTATAGATATGTAGTCAGTCAGAAGGTTAATTAAGTAATTCGGCTTTGTGAATACCAAACGATATTATTCCTGAATGAAGGGCGTTGACGACAGTGCGGCGGTCAAGTTCACTCGCCACGTGTGCTGCGCCAAACCAATAAAACATATTCACTTGCATCTCTGCCAAAATTTGCGCAAAATATAATGTAATATACCACTTTTATTTTAATAACATAATTCAAAATAATTTTATTACTATTTACTTTGTACTAATATATTCGCCCACAAACCAATATATTTAACAGTGATTCCAATTTATCATTTTTACGATGATAATTGATTCAATACCTATTCAATTAATTTCTATTAGCTTTGTTCTACAAACTACTTATATGGGTTCCCTACGCAATATTGTGTATAATTTCAGCCATATAATATCGTTCTCTTTGGGTACAAGTACTAAAGAATGTGTATATTGACGTTATTTCCACATGTTTTCCTTCTTTGACAAATGTTATCTTCAAAGCTTAGAAAATGTATTAAACCGAAATCAGTCTTGATTCGTAGCGAGCTTCAGTGAAGACGTTACTTGAGTTTTCGCCTGACCTACAAACGAACGCACTCAGCCTCCTATACGAAACCAATCTTTGGGACGTGGCAGTAAGTACTAGTTCTGTGCGACAGCGCTGGGACTTGCGTCGTTTGCTACAACAGTGTTGCGTACCGGCGTACGCATGCGGCTCGCCCCGTTCGACCCCTGGCAAAATGGCGCTGCCAACATGGCCGCCGGGCAGACGCAGGATGCTCTGTGTCGCTGTTCCTATCCGAAACGACGTTGACACGAATCCCCGTTGCGGCGTCCGCCTCGACACGCACATCCGTTCAGAAACCACCGGTGTGGTCGATTTATCGTTCGCGGCGAGACGACACGGCCGCCGATACGAAACACGCGCGCAACAAGTGACATCGTTTCAAAACTCGCACAGATAAATGACGCACTGATATTATTTTCTAGCTGTGATGTGATTGTGGGTCACTAGTATATATAGAACGTGCCCTTTCAGTGGTCGGCGGCGCGGGTGAGCCAAGCAGTGAGTGACGTCGCGTCGCGCACTCACGTTCCCCGCGCCGCGGCCGCGCCGCGCAACGTCAACATTGCCGGCCGCGTCGCGTGTTCGCGTCACGCACAACGCACCATGCAGACAGATCTTAACTTCACACACTACTAATATCAACACGCAACTGAAGCCCATAAAATAAGCGGCATTTGGCGAGTGCTTCTAATAGACAATATTGACTGTTAGTGTAACTGAATGTTCGTCTACATATCGTTGTGCAAACCGGTTTGCATTCAAATTTAGAAATCAACATTCATAACCTAAATGTAAAGATTGAGATTATGATTATGCGCTCGCGAAACTAATTACAATCAATAATCATGATAACACGAGTGCATAGTAAAAAAACGTGGGGCGAGCGTACAGCGCCGCCAACACCAGTATACAAATAGTAGTGGTAGAGTTAGCGCGTGCACAGCGAACATCTCACGACGACGCGTTCGCTGGTATATCGTATAATGCTCCCGCGACGGTGAGTCCGGATCCGGTACGTCATCAGTGAAACAAATATCCTCGTGAATCGTGACAGTGCGCCGATATGACAGCGTGATTCGGACCGATGCCGATGCATTCGTCACATTGGTGTTTGTGTGGAGCGGACCGGGGCGGAGCGAGGCGCGTGCCTCGATAGCGGCGCGATGCTCACATTCGTGTTCGCGGTGTGGTCGACGGCGCGGGCGCTGGGCTGGGGCGGCTGGGCGTGCGAGCCGGTGCCCGCTTCACCAGACGTCGAGGAGGTGCCGGTGCTGCCGCGGCTGCGCTCGGCGCGCGCCTCCAGTGACCTCTCCACTCTTAGCACCACCACCACTAGCTCGAGCCAGACCAGTAGTGGCGATCATGCCAAGAGGTTCACGCCTCCGCATTCATGAAATGTTTTAACGGGACACAACCGCTGCGCCGTCATAACAATCAGCAACCGGACAAACAATAAAAAATGACACAAGTAGTTAGCTGCCTTGAACAAGATAACGAAATAACACACTAAATAAAACATTATTATATTTCAAAAGATGCTCACAATACGTTCAAAGAAATATCATCAAAAACTATATATTTTAATGTAGACGTAATTCTCTACATTCTAGAGTTTTTTTATGATCTTCTATTACCGAATGGTTCATGTTCAGCCGTAAATTTGAAAAGAGTGTTATCAATTAAAGCGTGTACATCGTAAAAACTAAAATAATGAGTAATAATTTGACTTTTTGTCAGAACATAACACTGAAAACTAAACTTTAGTGTAAAGTGAGTAAACTACTTCTCAGTAGGTTAGATATATAGTAATATTCTTTTAACCACAATGCATTCTACATTTAATTACTTTTTCTCATGAAATCCTCAAGCGTACGCAGATGAAACAATACACTATAGTTATTTTAAAGTTAAGTCAGTATTGTTGTTTCACACTCATTTTGGGGCCGAAATATAATAAAATACATATTAAAACATTTTGACCATTATGTCCAAAGCAAATTCACACTAGTATTAGTCTGTATAAGTATGCAAATATATACACTTAACTCATCATCCATCCAGGAGAGCGATATTGGTACTGACTTACTGATAAAGTTTTCAATAGAATTTAATTACCTTAGAAGGCTTTTGGAGCCCACTCGGATGGTGTATTCCTTTCACTCGATCTAATGTAGAACGCTTCCACTACCTACATATAAAATATTTTACAATGCCACAAAGATGCAATGGGCTATATCACACGGCAAATTTTACGTTTCTCAACATTTTATACGGTTGGAATATCATAGGTTTAATAAAGAATGATGTATGATGTCGTAGGCGGCGGTTGTGTGGCGAAAATAACCTCTCATAAACGTAGTAACGATTCTAATAGTTGTTATGCAATTTATCCGAATACACATATCTTAAAGTTGATAAACACAATAAATCATATTGAGTAATAATCAAATTCCATCTGTTATTTGTTTTAAAATGAATCACTGGTTAGTGAATCATAAAGGATTATTGGTTGGATTGATCAAATCATGGTTGAAATGTTTTTAAACCAGATGATCTCGATAAGTTTGGAATAATAAGATTTATGGTTTCAAATTCTATGAAATGAAAGGTCATCAAGAAAAATCTTGTTTACAAGGGTAAACAAGATTTTTCTGTTAGATTCTTGTCTTTATCATGCTCGACCTCCCAGTTTTATTCTAAATAGGGACTTCTCCCTAAACATATGTCAGAATATAACTGCATCACGCAATTTCTCTAGTTCATCTCTGTCTACCCTCTCAGGGATACAAACGTGTTATTATTTATGCAGCTCGAACATGAAATGAATATCCACTTAGCACTCAAAAGAAATCAACTTCACGATGTATCGTGTTAAAGCATCATTAGCACACATTCGTTTTCAGACTAGACGAAAGATAAAGTGCCAGAGGGCGCAATTTTAATCGTAGTATTATTACGCAAATGCTATAATAAAACTTTCAATGACATCGTGTGTGTTTGTACAGCACAATATTTTATAACGTTAGAACAGACAGCGTGCTCTTGATACCACGCATATAATTATATTGCTTATGTTGATACTTTATGAGGCGAAAGAGGTGTGTAAGGATCGTAGCAAATGGAAATCCGTTGTCTCTGCCTACCCCTATGGGAAAAAGGCGTGAGTCTATGTATGTGTATGTATGTATGTTGATACTAGTAGGCGACGATAACCGCATTACATCAAGCGAGGTGCGGGTTGCGAGATAGTTTCCCTCAAATGTTATTATAATTTATGTGTTGTTTTTTTATACGAAATTCTTACCTAGAGTAGATAAAAAACAATGGGTGACATGTTACATAGGGTTCGAATTATATTATTAAAAGTATGCTGCTAAATGTGCTCTAATAATACATTGATACATTATCTTGCAGTAAATAATACACTAAAGAATATTTCTTTTTACTTCTCTATAGGCATTCCAAAGTATATTATAAAAGAATACAAAATTTAGACTTTAGACAACCTTAAACAGAACACTATATTGAATCATCATCATCACCATCATCAGCCACAGGACGTCACTGCTGGACATAGGCCTCCCCCAAAGATTATATTATTATTACTATACTAGCTTTTGCCCGCGGCTTCGCACGCGTATTTTGTAGGGCCAAAGGTAAAAACATTTGATTTATCGATCCACCCTGTCGTTTAAGTCTAAATATTCTACAACGGGGCGACTAATATATCGATGGTAAAGTAAATCGGTCCAAAAAACAAAGAAAAATAGAATGGCGGCCACTTTTGACAGTTTTGACATCGGTTCCGTCGTTTGGAACCATGGGGTTACCCAGATATCAATTTTGAAGTCAATCGGCCCAGAAACAAAGAAAAACATAATGGCGGTCAGTTTTGACATCGGTTCCGTCGTTTGGAACCATGGGGCGACCCAGAAATTGATTTTGAAGTCAATCGGCCCATAAACAAAGAAAAGCAAAATGGCGGCCTCTTTTGACAGTTTTGACATCGGTTCCGTCGTTTCGAACCACGGGGTTACCCAGATATCAATTTTGAAGTCAATCGGCCCAGAAACAAAGAAAAACATAATGGCGGTCAGTTTTGACATCGGTTCCGTCGTTTGGAACCATGGGGCGACCCAGAAATTGATTTTGAAGTCAATCGGCCCATAAACAAAGAAAAGCAAAATGGCGGCCTCTTTTGACAGTTTTGACATCGGTTCCGTCGTTTGGAACCACGGGGCGACTCAGATATCGATTTTAAAGTAAATCGGTCCATAAAACAAAGAAAAACAAAATGGCGGCCACTTTTGACAGTTTTGACATCGGTTCCGTCGTTTCGAACCACGGGGTTACCCAGATATCGATTTTGAAGACAATCGGCCCAAATACAAATAAAAACAAAATGGCGGCCTCTTTTGACAGCTTTGACATCGGTTCCGTCGTTTGGAACCACGGGGTGACCCAGATATCGATTTTGAAGTCAATCGACCCAAATACAAATAAAGACAAAATGGCGGCATCTTTTGACAGCTTTGACATCGGTTCCGTCGTTTGGAACCACGGGGTGACCCAGATATCCATTTTGAAGTCCATCGGCCCAGAAACAAAGAAAACAAAATGGCGGCCTCTTTTGACAGTTTTGACATCGGTTCCGTCGTTTGGAACCACGGGGTGACCCAGATATCGTTTTTGAAGTCAATCGGCCTCGAAACAAAGAAAAACAAAATGGCGGTCACTTTTTAGATTTTGACCCCGGATCACTTAATGTCTTTAAAATGGTTCATAATTCGTAAAATATTCAATATGACTCAGAAAATATGGTAAAGCCATCTATTGATAAACTTGAAAATCACTTTCAGGCTTTATAGAACTCCCAACAATCGCACACATGATACAAAAATATCCATATCTTTTGATAGAGTTGACCGATTTCAATAAAACAAAGCCTAAATGTTCTAAACAAAGAAAAACAAAATGGCGGTCACTTTTTAGATTTTGACCCCGGATCACTTAATGTCTTTAAAATGGTTCATAATTCGTAAAATATTCAATATGACTCAGAAAATATGGTAAAGCCATCTATTGATAAACTTGAAAATCACTTTCAGGCTTTATAGAACTCCCAACAATCGCACACATGATACAAAAATATCCATATCTTTTGATAGAGTTGACCGATTTCAATAAAACAAAGCCTAAATGTTCTTCCAAGATGTGGTCTGCGATTAATTACTTTGGTGGTTTTCATTTGATACGCGGTCAAACATACAGACAGACAGACAGACAGGCAAAAATTCTGAAATTGATAAAAATGTATTCTATTACTAATTCTAAACCCCGCCAATTGTTTTTTTTGGAAATCTATGTAATGTACAGACGCGCGATAATTACATTCTTATTATATGTATATTGATGATGATTGATGATTGAATAAAAGTACAAAAACAGATGAACATGCAGGTGAAATCTGGAAACTCAACATATAGCTTTGTATCATTTATTGACACTAATGTGTTTATTAATTGGGCGTCACTCCGCGGTACTTATAATAATATTTATAAGTAAGTAATAGTAGATCCTACACAGTTTTAAAATTCAGGAACATTATCGTATCTTACTGTTGATACCGTCATATCTATGATGTACGTACATTTGCATATATGTATGCTATGTACAAAATTAAACGTCTTTGGCATCTTACCAAACACTCAATTAAATAAAAAAAAATGAATTTCAAATTTCGTAACAGCTCCAGTACCTACGCATGATGTGCGTATGTAGAGTTAGGTAAAAATATTTTTCTAAACTGTTATGTAACTGGAGTTACACTAAGAAAAGAAAATGAATCTTAACTTTTAATGAAAATGACCTCTTCTTGTCGACATATAACTTAAATAACACAGTACTCAAGTATTGAATGAGTTTCAATAATTGTTAAGTCTTGCAGTAATTTAATAATTGTAATCCCATTTAAATGTATGAAATGTTTCCACGTTCCAAGTGAAAATTGGACATAAACTATCATTTTCAAGACAACCAAATTATTCTTGTTTCCAAATTCCGCGACGCGGACCCAAAATATTGTCGTTTTTTTTTAGAAATTCTCACCTCGAGTGTGCGATTTTAATTCTTTCGAACCTTGGTGAGTAAAGTTCTTAATTCCAATACGCATTTCAAAAGTAAGCTAAGTTGGTAGTTAGCACGAATAACGTTTGTCTATTCTCGTTAACTCGATACTCTATTCAATAATGTCTTATTGCATCATATGCATACACATGAATCAGAATATCGTTACTACATGAATGAGAGGTCCCTGGTAGTGGGGTGGTGGTGGTGAAGGCTCACACGAGACGCGACTGTGCTTAGGTGGAGCGAAGCTCCTCGGAGGTGGAGTGCGAGAGGGGCGTCACGGCGGCTATACCGGAGACCACCTGTATCGGCAAGAAGACGGACTACGGGGAGGTATGCAGGATGCTTGTTTTATTGATGTTTTACTCATACGAGTAATTATTTTACAATATATTATAATATTCAACATGATAATGCTCCTGCCTCATGTTGTATATTCAAATTTATCAAAAGCCGCAATGATTTGTGAAATCGCATTTGACGTCATCTTACTTCGAATTTTCTAGTCGAAAGGCTATTTAAATTTGTTTCTCTATACAAACTATCATCTCCTATTTTAACACATTAAAAGTTAGTTTACTTAAATAATATATTATTTCTTGCATACATTTAAATATAAACTTCAATGCAAAATTTTAACTTTCTATGTAGGGTTTAGGCTGTTGTTTTATCCGAGCACGGCAAAGTGACTACACTACACTTGAATATGGTAAGCGCAAGACACACAAGACAGGTTTTAACACTAGAGGTACGGTGGTCGCCATCCGGGCGGATACGAATATCCTTATACCACCAGCAAAAACTGTGATGTATCATTAAATGACTCAATATTTTCTTTTCACCCGTCTGCCTCGGAAAGAGGATAATTTGTACAGAAATTATGTATGTCAATTTCTTTGCCACGCTTTGTAGCTTAATCCGGTGAGGTGTTGTTTGATTCTTCTCAGTCGTGGGAGAGACAGGCTATAAATAGTATTTCATCATATTGTGTACTCGGATTAAGAAGCAGAGCGAAAATGATATTATTTATTAAAAAAAAGAGAAAAACAAGCTCTCAAAAGATAGAATATGAATAAAGTGTTGTAGGTGTAGTAAGATTAAATCTGTTTTTGTCGTTTTTTCCCCGCCTACAACACCTTATTCTAAAAACATCTAAACTATGTACTACGTAGAATTAAGAGCTAAATATTCTTTTAACTTAATTTGGTCGTGTGTAAGATAGACGCAACCGTATTACGGCCGTTGGAGACGGCATATACATATATGTTACATTAACATAAGTTTTCTGGCCTCCGGAAGCCGAGCCGTCCGTCACTCATTAATAAAGCTTAACTCAGTACTAGAAGAATGATGTGCGGTGTGCATGTATAAAAAGACTGATGACCGAGGAAAAGCGAAAGATGTGTTTGAATCTTTTTGCTTGATAACCCATAGTCATTGATTAACCCATCGGGAGAACGGTGTGCGTGAGTTTATGTATGTACATATGTATCCATGTTGATGTAATCTTTCTACCTGCACTTATCCCACCTTAATGTGGGGTCGGTGCAACATACTTTTTCAAGTATGTTGCAGAAAGGATT
This sequence comes from Clanis bilineata, assembly GCA_036417725.1. NCBI lineage: Eukaryota > Metazoa > Arthropoda > Insecta > Lepidoptera > Sphingidae > Clanis > Clanis bilineata. Next base: position 10,954,233 of record CM071158.1, read on the forward strand.
TCACTTAGTTTTTACGACGAGCCGCCTGCCTAACATCAACTCCCTCTGAGGGATCAAGTCCATTGTTAATGTAATGATGATCTTTATTTTTATCAAACAAAAATAAACAGAAAAAATGTAGAAAATTATAAAGCCGGGTCTCTTGCACCAAAACATTGCACAAAACACCTACACAAAACATTTTTTTACCTATGGTCGATTTTTCTACGAGCAGGTGACAGCAAAATCGTTGTTTTACGTATGTGTTTTTGTGTTTTCTTTCGAATAAGCTAGTGCAGAAGACGCGGCTTTAGCGTTATGTGAACTCGTTACTTGGAACACAACATACTGTACCTACTTGTAAAGGCTTTAACTTCAAAACTATATAATATATTAAACAAATGCTTGCATCTTTATTTGACATGTTGTACTATTATATCGATGTATTGTACACGTAACATTTTATCAATTATCTTATCAAACTGAATGATTCTAGACAAGTGGGTGTTATCTTGATTTTACAAGAATGTTACGTCACGCCAGATTTGCCAAAACATGATTAACTTAATGCCAAAAAGATAGATATGTTATTTTTATTTATTTACTTGATTTTGCACTCGGCTACACTCGTATGAAAGTCTCCTATAAGATTTATATGATACATTTATTTATATACATACGATTTTTATTAAGGCTATTTAGCGCCGATTGAATATAAATAAGCTTGAACATACATCAAATAAAAATGGATATTATCAAAGCTGGAATACAGTTTAAAATAACGATCAGGAGACAGTGACATCATTTTAACATACATACTGCTCGAGGATTTTTTTGTCATTATAGACATTGGCAATATCCTTGGTCTAGTTGCAAAGTTTATTGGCTATGAATCGGGAGGACTTGGGTTCAATTCCAAGGTCTAACACGCTTTGCGCGGGATTGGACCCCCGGGAGAGAGCTTGACGTTGGGCAGGCAGCCGATCGTAAAAATTAAGCTGGATACTTTCTACAATTCCATTTCCGTATAATTTATTATATAATATCTTAATAAAATAATAATTAACAACGTAATTATGGATTTTTTCCACTCATATGAAAGGCCTTTTCTTTGTTTCTTGTCTATATCCATAGAGTAGTTCTGTACGATTATGTACTCGTATATAATATGCTCGTAGCTTTTCTGACAACACAAAATATTTCAGATAGACAATTCAAACATATTATGTACATATATAAGTTTTCATATGTCCGGCTCGACTCGGGTGTATTTTTTATTTGTTTTTTTTTCATTCACATTTGAAGTGGCCACGTTATGTATATCAATAGTATTCAAAGTTAAGTCTTTAACGAGTTTTAATATTTTGTTAAAACGATGGTGATTTTCGTTGACTCTTTACATTTGACTAGAAGCGCCACTCACGGAAAGTACAACGAACTAACATAAAACGAGAAAAAAGCATAAGAATCCTTTTACTCTCCTTTTAGGTTGGCAAGACACCCTTTTTTTGTGTCTTGTCTTTGGTCGATGGAAATCACTTATCATCAGGGGACCCACCTGCACGTGTGCCGGTCTCTGCAATAAAAAAAAAACAGGAATATAGACGATCATTACATGAAATTAACTCGTAATAAATTATTGATTTATTCTCAAACGTAAAATATTACCTTCAACTGACAGAGACCTCTTGCGAATTAAAAGTAAACTATTCACGCACCGCTCGTACTTACTCGCGTACGTTATAACAAGTGCACAAACAATCCCACAGATGCCACTACCAACGGAAAAATTAAACGCTATGAGAAACGTTCATAATACATAATTAACAAATATTACAGCTTGGCAAAGATTTCTGTATATGTGGCGGAAAATACTAGCAACTGTTGACAGGTAAATTAAGAATACCTGAATACTTTGGCTGTGAGATTATTTTCTAAACGCAAAGTTACAAATACAAATCATGTAGTTCTTTTGAGTACTGAACAAATACAAGTTAATTAAATCTTGATTTCGAATCTTATCAACTACACAGCATCTTGCTCAGCTAATTGGTTGAAAATTAAAACCTGGGCTCTACATGACTCTATAAATTATTTCTGTACCCGTCACCCGACCGGTTAGCGTATGGTGCAAAACCCGCAATAATAGCTCACTCAAGGGAATCAAGGTGTTCCCTAGTCATCGCTTGTATAGCCAGTATTTTCTTCATCATTTAGGCCGATATAATTCTTATAACCGTCAAAGCGATGTCTCTTGACGATGACAACTATATTCGGAATGCAGTGTAGATACTACAGTCGTTTGTAGTTTGGTCCCTTTGTCGTCCCAGGATAACTAAAATCACAGCATCATCATCATCATCATCATCATCAGCCATAGGACGTCCACTGGTGAACATAGGCCTCCCCCAAAGATTTCCAAAATCACGTAGTTAGGATTAATAAATATACTAAATGAAAATAAGTAAACAATTTAGTTAAAAACGTTTAGTGATAAAATGTTTAAAAAGCTTACTTAAGTATGTAAGCTTTTGTCTGCAGATACTTAAACATCTAATATTATTATGTAGATTAACAAAATGTTGGAAATACTTATCTATTATTTCGTATTCGGTATTATTGTAATTAGTAACTGCTCCTTTTGCATTTTTAAATATGTATGTAAATTACTAAAAATATGTTATCCTTATATTTACTAATTGTAGATTACTTGATAAACCTTGATCTAACGGAAATCCCAATGACGCTAACGACTCTGCTTGTACCTAGCATGTGTTGATCTAGGACCATTTCATATGTATTTATTTGCATCTATATGCATAGGTACATTGTCGTCATAGTTCCATTGTACATATGTCCCGTTTTTAAAAAACGTAGGTGACATTATCGGCCTCATAGAGCTATTGCAGAATTATGTACTTTATTTTTCTCTTTTTATTTTTAGTCGCATATTATCTAAGCACTTAAAGGATTATCTTGTTTGGATTATAAAGACATGTATCTGCTAGAGTTCTCTACGTAATGATTTTATCATTTCATATCGTGCGATAGCCAGCATAGGCTCTTACTGAATGTTCAGTTTTTCTGTGTTGCTTGACCATGTGATTGTGAATTAAAAGTTCTAATGTAAACAAATATAGACACTCACACGGATTTTAAATTATATAATATTACGTAATTTAATATTTTGTGATATTTTTTATACTTGGTATGACGGTGCTTATAAGGTATTACATGTTTATAATATTGTAAAAATTTCGACGAAAGCAGCAACATTGATCAATATTCTTTGTTTGAAAAGATAAAAAAAGAATATTTAACCCAAATATTAAATGTCTATAAATCTTTCGAATACACTTATTTAACAAATATTATCTTAATCTAAATCGGTACCATGTGCAGCATGCACCGTTTTACATCACTATGATTAATAAATTATTTAGTTTAGTAATACAGTAGCTATAAATAAATATCAAATATTTTCAATTGAACTTAAAGGCCACAGGTTCAAAACCGGCATGTGACACACTTTATCGGGTTACTGAAATATAAACTCAAAAATAATAACATAAAGAACAGTTTTCTGAAGGAATTCCATTATATCAACGGAACGCAACTGCATTACGCATTCATTATAAATGGTGATAGTGAATATGTCATCTGGTGTGATATTTCAAGGTTAAATATAAGGTGTCCAAAATACTGATTATTTTAGTAGGTATACATACATTACATAATCCGTGTGGGTCACTAGATGATAAATGATTTGCGCCGCAAATCATAACTCAAAAACCCAGAAGAAAATTTGTCGCCGTTGTGTTTTTTTTTTTAAGGAATGGTGTAAGACGTTGGCTAATGTTTGGGGTCTTCCTAAATTCTACCACATCATGCAAAACGCCATTGTTCATATCAACGGTTTTATTTAAGACTTGTGTGGTACAGGTTTATTTAATTGAGGTGGCTCTACCTAAATAATATTGATTAATTAATTTATTTCTTTTTTAGTCGGTAGTTCAGTGTAGAGAAGATAACCAAGGCGCGAAGTCAGTTACGTACGCCTATAAAAGGCTATTCTTTATCATATAGATGACACGAAGCTGATCGTTATCTTTCATTGTTACAGCTTCGACGTGGAAAATGGCGGTGGCGCGGGTGGTGGTACGGGGGGCGCACGGTCTCCGCTCGAGGGCGGCTCCCCCTCGACTGCACTCGTCCTTCAGGCCATGCCGCAGCGCCGCGAGTCCTTCCTATACCGCTCAGATTCCGACTTCGAAATGTCACCCAAATCTATGTCAAGAAACAGCTCCATCGCCAGCGAAAGGTAAGAAACCGTTCATGACGTCAGCATGAGAACATTCAGCCGAGGGAATTGGGAAGATTAGAGTAGGTAGTTCATACAAATTATTTTCACGAAACGACCGATAAAGTAATTACATACTATGTCCCACACAAAATACGTAAAGAATACATTGTACAGATACATTTCATTGGCTTCTCACGAAGTGGTAGAGAAAAAGTTGTAGTATAAAGACACAAAGATATACTTATTTAATGAAATTGCTCATTTATATTGAAATTCAATAGGTTTGGACATATTGAAAAACATTATTTCGGTACTGTTTATTGTTTGATTTGGTATTTCAATATATTTTCAAATATCATATTACATATTATATGAATAGGTATACGATAGTTTGAATGTATAAAACCTACATCGGGACTTTATGCTCATTTCATAAGTTGAAGTAGCAGAGTTCAGCGGACTGAGCAGGAAATTTCCTGACAATCGTAAATGTTTTCGAGCTATGTGCACGTCTATGGATTTTGTATGAATTAACCAAATGTTATCAGTGCATAGCGAGCTCGAATACATTTACGATTGTCAGAAATGTTTCTGCTCCGGCCGCTGTACATTTCAAGCACTATGAATAATATGGTTCGCCGTCCGTGTGGCTGTCCGATATACAGTTGTTTAGACAATTTTGTCATATTTCTAGTGTTAAGTACCTTAGTTATGCATATCATTATAACTAGAATATATTATAGTAATTAACACTAAGCATTAGGGGGAAAATTATAGAGCTTAGACACGCTCTACTGAACGTAGAGATTCTATAAATTCCACATACTACTACAGCGGCATAAATGAGCTATTTATTAATTTTATGAAAATAACATACTCATATATCTAATAGCCATTATCAATATTCTCAGAATAAATCTATGATTTTGAGTATTGTTAATTGTGGTAGTAGAGCCAAATAAAAATAATTTGGAACAAAATATGTCATATCACTTCATACTAGGACGAATAGCACAACATACATTTCAAAAATCTGTTCTGACATTACGAAAAATAAAAATAATAATATTTACGTATTTTTTCATATTTAAAAATAAAAACATTGTTTTAAGTTTCATTATATTAATATACATGAGTTAAATTAATTATAATTAGATGTATGCGAATTAGGTGTCTGAAAATAAAATTTGCTTTTAGTTTTTATTTATTCAATAAATATATAACACCCAACAGTCACATACAAAGTCCTGACCCCACACTTAGATCGAATCTAGTGTCGAGAGTATCAGAAACGAAAGAGTATGAGAGACTTTGGTCTCACAACACCCAGACTCGAAACAAATATTTGTGGGCCATACAAACATATGCCTCGGTGAGAAAATTGAACCCGTGGCATCTCGCTTCACAGCCGGCTACTCGCCCGCTGCGCCACGGAGGCTGTTACCTCCTTTATTGTATTTGTAGAGATTCTATGTAGAATGGAATAAAAAATACACTTCACCCCGCAACGTACTACATTTACCTACTATATAATATACATGTCTTGTGTAAACATAATTTAAAAGCATTTTACATTTTATGTAAATAACATTCAAAGTTATAGTTTGTACATTTCCAGAATAAGCACTTCGAAAATCTTCCGATCGCAAGACATACAAATAGTATAATACGAAATGTAATAGTATACCTCTATAATACGAAATGCATTCGAGTTGAACCGAATGGCACTAAAAAAGTTTTTTGTATATTGCCCATTTTCTGCATGACTATTAAATTTTTCGAAATCTGCAGGTGCAGGTAATCTCTCTATTGTCCCTAAGAACGGGTTAAAACTACTATGGTTAACGTACTTGCTCCTGTGTATACCTACTACTATTTAATGTATAGTTGCCAACTGCGTATTATTCTAATAAAAACAACATGCAAACAAAATGAATCGTCGCGAAATGTACAAACTGTATACAACTTACAAACTCTTTTATGACTGAAGCAAGATAACTTTACATAAGACTTAAATAAATCTTGCGTTAATATACTAATAATATGTGAATTAAACTTCGTTACATTTCTTCGTTAATAATCATCCGATTCACATTATACAATATGTTTAATTAACTTTCGTGTGATACTTGTTTACTAAAACCAAATCTGCAGATCTACATTTATTTCTTTGAATTTATTTGTATTTAATAAACATACGAAGTTGTGTTGTAAGACTAAAAATATTTTCTATAATTACGTAATTATCAAAGAATCAAAACTTTATATTAAACATCACGTTTGCAACATCAATGATAAAATGTCGTAAACTAAAGACTTCCCAAATTACGTCTGAGTACGGATAGCTTTAAACTTCTTAGGAGTAATAAAATATAAAGTATCTACGGGAACATCTAAAGACTCAGTCACGTGCCACTATAACCAAAAGTACTGATCACCCTCATTTAAAATATGTTACGCATTCCAATTGACTAGTCGATAAAAGCTAGCAAATTATACCACGCGATACTTTCAATAGCTTTATGAATCATAGTTATCGCATATATGTAGTGACTAAATCATAAGCCTGGCGTACGTCGTGTCCCGAAATGTTTTATGAAAACGAAGACACTACTCGGACGCAGAATCAAAGTAAGCCACATTATGTGTTATTCACTAAACACGTGTATATGTTGTGTCGGACTAACAAGTAGCAAGCTTACTCACAAACAGCCTATATTTGAGATAGCATGCATATCCGCGAATGTATTCAGATAGAAACTGTGTCGCAGCTCATGCACTCGCCGTGACTAAGTGATATAGACAGTGACGTGATGGCTGAATTAACATACACTATGCTATAGCCGTCACCTCAACAGATCCTTCCACCACACTACTCTAGCACAACACTCGATTCGGTGTGAAACTCAACCCCGCATTCTGTAAAAGCGACCCGATCCGCTTAGGTGTTATAACATATGTATGTGTCCTCTGAGGTCTTCGTATTTTCTTTCTTCTCCTTATCTTTTAATTGCTTACAGATTCAAGGAGGCTGAGGCTGCACAGCTGGACAGAGCGTACGTACACTTACTTACGCACTTGTAACTAGCACTGCACTGCTTTATCGGTCCCAGTTTTCTTGGCTTGCTTTCTACCACCTACCGCTTGGGTATCCATAGTCCAGCTTTATTTGTTTCTAATGTTTACTGTTTGGCTTTTGTGTAATTTTTCAATGTGGCTCTTTATAACACTAGTATCGAGAAAATAGCAGCGAAAGGTAGGTGCGGAATTTGATTTGTGTACCTAATTATCACAATTAGTGTGCCGTTTAGAATAAATCTGCAGATATTTATCTATCAAATACAAAACATTTACACGACATTAGGTTTATGGTACATAGATAGATAAACAATCTTTATTTTATCAATCTACAAATAGATATTTTTAACAACATAGCTCTATTTATCTTCCTATCGTTACTAGTTTTATGAATATATATTCCAAACAAGTAAACAATAAAACTTTATTACTGAAACTACTCTTTATGGAAAATGTAACTGTTCAATAAATACTATATAATTGCATTATACCAAATGTTGATCTACACGTCCCAAATATTAATTTGCAACTAAAATGGATAAAATATACATCAGATGGAGTCATTTTCCACCCGCACTATAGATGTTATATTCCCCGTGAATCCCTCCAATCTAGATACACAATATATTGTGTTACAAACTTACAACCCAGTTATATAAGTCATCATCTCTTTTTGTGAAAATAAACTATCTAACAACGTAAGTAGTGTGTTTATTTCTTATTCTTTAAAGAAACATGACTTCCGCGCATTTGATGATTCTGCCAATGTCCAGGAAAATAGAGCAATTATCAAGTTTTCGCAACGACTATGAGACCTTATTTTCGACTTGATATCGTTGCTGTAAATATTGTCTATAAACAATGACAATGAGACCTAGATGTCCTGCTGAGATTATGGCGGTAATTCTTCCCAGTGTGATGCCCCTCAGACAACCTTCCCTTAGCGAATCGATCGAACAAAGCCAGCCAAAGCACCAAGCAAAACTCATCAAAGATCACCGGTTATAAAATTTCTCATTATACTGTCCATCTTTGCTGAAGTTTGGTGCATAAAACCACATCAGTCTCAAACAACAAACACAACTTTAGACAATAATATAACACAATTTTAATAATTCTAACCCACCCTGTCAGATTTCCCGTCAAAATTCCTGTTGTTCATTTAGAAGATAGAGCTGTTACCATATAGGTACTACTAATAAAAAAATACTGTCTAATTGGATGATGCTAAGGTACGTAATAATGTCTGTATAGAATGTGAGCACAGACAGTATACCCGCTGATATAGATCAGCGGGTATACTGTCTGTACAGTCTATAGTAGACTTAATAAAAATAAATCGTAAGAAGAGAAAACAAAGAAAGTTTCCGTACAGAAAGACAGAAGATATCAAGCAACCCTATAAGGTTACTCTCAAGACAACCGCAAATTACTTAGATACTTTAGTAGGTTCATTAATTATTCGAATTAGTCATTTAAAAAAAATCCCTGCGTAAACAATGCCAGCGTTCATGTATCCATTTCAGCTATGAATTTATTCTCTCTCGCTTATCTGAGAGCAATGAAACGCCGGCTTAAGGATATTAAGCACCTTTATGATTAAAGCATTAAGTAATGTGTAGAAACGGCTTTAATTATATTTTACGCGTGAACGTCACATAATTGGATATCTCGTTAAATAATATCACGGCAATAAAAAAATAATTATCTTGTTCACTTAGTATTAATGTAACATGTACCTACACTTATTATTACTTTTATATCAAAACAAGATAATTATGTAAACACATCTATTTTATTCTATGTGTTATTATTAATCATTGATAACAAATATTACTTGGTACAAAATAATATTGTGAATGCAATATGTAGTAGGTATTCTGCCGTGATAAACTTACAAATAAAGTCCCAACATTTCCGTACTACCGAGGTACGGTAGGCCTTGGCTGTAATACCTACCTGTAGCGTACTACATATGTACGTACAGGTATATATCTGCGAACGTACCTATCTGACGTTCACTTACATAGGAGCCGATCGATATGGAGCGAGGCGGCATATTTACTCTCATAGACTCTACCAGCGTACGTTTAAAAATGCAAATGTCTCAATTAAATCTGGTATTGATAATGTTGGTACTGGCCCTGGAGATCCACATCGAACATTGATTATTACCGGCGCCCACCGTCGCCAGTTTCCATTAGCGCCAAATTTATCCTCGGGCGGCGTCGCGCGCTCTCGGCGACGACCGGGCGAGCGAGTGGGACGCGAACGCCGCCGCCCGCCCGCTGCTGCGCCTCGCTGCCTCGTGCCTCGCCGCCTCGCCACCTCGCCGCCTCGCCGACTCGCCGACTCGCTGGCTTCCATTGATAGTCCGCGCGGGCTGCCGGCGACACGCCCGCGCCACCACCAATGCCGCGCGATACGCGATGCACACTTGCTTCGCCGTTTAACCCCTCTGCATAGTAAACCCCACACTAACATGTGCCTCGACGACGCTGGTTACGATATCAGTTGCATTACCGCGGAGTGACGTGTCGTTTAGACTCCTACTAGTTCGGATTAAATCATAACGTGCTAACACTTGCCGGTACTGTAGAAGCTCGCTGATGAACAACTGGATAGGATCGAGGTCATTCACTGATCTGACGGGTTGCCCAGACACCCACGCATTGGTCGCAACAACCGCTTCATTTACGTATAAATTTAACAAAGGCCTAGTCGTCTATGATACAGTTTTAAAGTTATATTAATTAGAAATTAATAACACTGTGGTATTTTATGTATATTGTCGACGAGAAGGACGTCAGATACAGATAACATTATCATAACATATGTATGCCGTTGTGATAGATTTACTACATAACGAGATACGCAAAATCAGTTTTATTTTGTTATTATTGACATTGTACTCAGAGCGACCGCTTATGTAATTACAAGCGAAAGTCTCGTTTGCGTGTTCGCACGTGGGCACGGCCGGTATCGACGCTTTGAGCTCGCGACGTAGCGTGTGCCTATTAGTGAGGATAATGGCTTAGAGAGAAGTCAGTAGCCGCTTGTTGATATTCTATACAAGCGGTGAACGAGACGATATTAAGATGCAGCGGTCAGGATCTCAGTCGGAAGGCCTAGGTGCAGGAGGTGGAGGCACCTCTTTTATCGCCAAGAGCTCTGCGTCAGAACACAGCATGGCAACCGGCGTGACTGGCAACAGCGGCGGGGGAACCCTGCCGCGCACTCTCAGCACCAGTGTGCTGCGAATAAAAAACAGATCCACCTTCTGGGAAAAGTTTTGGGATGAACGCACCAGACGCGACGCGTAAGTAACACACACATACATAGCTATTACAACGAACTTCCAATTTATATAGTCGGTCTCGAGTACTCTGGTAATAAGAATTCGTAAAGCGCTTGACTTTTATTGATACTAAGCTCTGCCCATCTTGGTAACACCCCATAAATTTTGATTAAAATCATAACATGATCTTATTTTCGAATTGATGTCGTTGCTGTAAATATTGTCTATAAACATTGCTCGAATCAATACCCTTGTACGCCCTACAATCTTTCTGCCTCCCTAGGATGATTTTATAAAGGAAACGCCTCTTTATATCAATTGAACCATGCGTTCTATCTCCCGTGTGTAAAAGAAAAATAATTCGTTTGATGTTTGTTTTTATGGCAACTGTTGCGTTAGGTGCATAAATAATCATAATATTATTATGATCATATTTGAAATATTCTAATTACTCATTCAGGTGAATCAGCAAGTGTAAGGTAACGAGCAATGGGAACTTGGATCGATTTGTAAATCGAGCAGCATTTTTTGTAGGTTTGCTATTACGATTTGTCCGAGATAACTCCGACGTGATAGGGTGATGATGCCAACCAGATGGCTAGCAGTAAAAAAACATTTTTTTTTTACACTTGAAAAGGCACGAAACTCAGACCCAACATTATAACGAGATAAGGGCTGGAGGATAAGCACTTGAAATATCAACACTTATTGCTGTTTAATTTTTTATTGGACATATCTTTATCTTATCTTATTCACTTTTATCATAATTTACTTCTGAATACTAATTAAGAAAGGCATTTTCTTTAAAAATATTAGTCACTTCATTAAATTAATGATGAATACGTGCGAATATTGCTAAAACAATAAGTGTCTATGTTCCTATTCCTTTGAGATTTGCATGAATAATTAATTAATTAGAGACGAGATGACGAAATATCTTGCTTGAATTACATATGTGTAGGTAGGTATAAACATATTCATCAAAACGAGTATATCTGTGACACATCTAAAGTATCTAAAGTAATTTTTGTTGGGAAAATACAGGAGGAAGGAAAAGCAGCAATATAACATTCACCGCCATTCTAACACATTTGTGACCAGAATGACTTCTGTATGTATATAGTTCCTAACAAAATCCAAATTGGAATTTGTATCAGCTAAAACTGACATAGTCGCCATCTTTGGCGCTCATGAGACCCAGAGGATCCCGAATATACCTAAATTGCTACCAGAATGATGCGACTATTCTTTTGATACTCAGAAGTCCTCGATATCTATGGCAGGACCAAGTTTCAAAGATGTATCAAAAATAAAACTTAAGTGTAAATATATACAAACATCAACCACGATCTCAGTTTGTGAATGTTTTGTCTAAAACGATAGACAGTATGCCGTGTTTTTGTCAAAAGGCCCAAGTCATCCAAAAAAACAAGACCATGTAACATCTGCATTAATCACAATGCCCCTTACTTATATAAAAATATTTACACACTTCTTGATTTTAAGAATAGTTTGTCCCTTTTATTTCCAAACATTGTGACGCAAGGAAAAAAATTGATAAACTATTCTTAAAATTAAGAAGCGCATAAATGTTTTTATAAGGGATCATAATACTAGACACTGCTATTGCATAGTTCTTTTTGCCTAATTGGGCATCTTACATACTGGTGAAGTTAGCCTTCCTAATTACTTTTCCATTTCGTTCTGACCTCGACTCACGAAACTGAGGAGCCAACCTCAACTCTTCGTTTTTATCATAAATATTGTTTCAATTCCCATTACATAAAATGTTGAGACAGGCAGAATATCTACTATGACAGGATATGATAAGCATTCAACAAAGACAATAGAACAGTCAGCCACATGCTATTTCCCATGAAGTACCAGCGTAGAGGGAATTAATATTTAAATGAAATATACAATATAACAAGCCTATCAAAGGGCATCTACGTCAGCATAAGACGTAGGTACTGGGTGGTGCGGGTGCTACAGGTGTCGAGTGCACGTGCACTCGGATACTACCTTTGTTCTGTTTGCATTTATTTACCTTGATCGTACTTGACATTTTAAAGATGCTGTGAGGTATTCACCTATTCCTTCGAAATATCGCATTTAACATTACACGTCTCTTTTCTAAAAATACATCAGCTTTGAATTTATTCACGTTTGCGATTTCTCTACCCTTTTAGTTTTTGTGCCGTCTCTAATTTCAAAGGTCACGGCTGTCAGGTGATTTTCATTTTTAATAGATTTTTTTCTTTTGTAAATCCAATTACCATTTGTAAACAGAATTTTCCTTTGTGAAATAGAAAACCACAATGTAAATTTGAAGACCCGCCTAAAAAAAACTCTTACTCCCCAATTGTCTTTCCTGCTCCATACCCAAACCCTAATTATCTATTTATAGCCAATATCTGAAGACCACTCCAATGAACCCAAAGACGGTACCTCGTTTGTAAATTGGTGAGGAGTAGAGTAACCTGCAAATTCTAGATCTTGTTGCAATATCAGGTACACTGTATTACCAGAATATCATAGAAGTCACATTATCATCATCATCATCATCATCATCATCATCATCAGCCATAGGACGTCCACTGCTGGACATATGCCTCCCCCTAAGATTTCCAGATTGGCCTGTTGGAAGCGGCCTGCATCCAGCGACTTCCTGCGTCCTTTATCAGGTCGTCGGTCCACCTTGTAGGTGGACGTCCTACGCTGCGTTTGCATGTGCATGGTCTCCACTCGAGAACTTTTCTGCCCCATCGGCTATCAGTTCTACGAGCTATGTGCCCTGCCCACTGCCACTTCAATTTGCTAATCCTCTGGGCTATGTCGGTGACTTTCGTTCTTCTACGGATCTCCTCATTCCTGATTTGATAGAAGTCACATAATAATACTAAATTGCGTATCTGAGGGAAGAATGAACTGATTCGAAATGAGTTGATGATTTTAAACGGCTGAACAGATTTTCTTGAATCATAATTAAGAACACTGTCTATCAAGTCATTCAAACGCAAAAAAAAACTAAATTTAAAGTTGGTTCATCAGTTAAGGAGCTACGAAGCTACAGATAGACACACAGATCCACACAAAAAAATGTTATAGCACCACTCTTTTTGCGCCCGTAGCTAAAAATTAACATATTACACAGATTAAGTGAAAGTGAGTAACGGAAAATATATAAAAGGGAATAAATTAAACATTTCGATAAGAAGTCGACACAATAAGTAACTTGTAAGACGGTTTCAATTTAAATCATAATATGAAGTATAATTTAAATAAATAAAATTACCAAATGACTACTGGACCGCTAAATGTACGCGACGCGAGACGTCGTCTCCCCTAATACATTTGCTGAAATACCAATAGATCCATTAATTTATTGATTACGATCTAATATATTATGCTGAAACCGTCATTGTGTGTTAAAACTTTAAAAAATCCTTTTTGAATTTGGGAATTTAAATCCAAGTGTAGGTACGTACGTGCAGAATACAAAATAAATTTTGGATGGATGGATATTATAAGATGATTTAATATACGTAATCCTATCACAACATGAAATCATGTAATTATTTTTCTATTTAATGTCTGATCAAGGACGGGCATCTAGAAATTGTTCCTAATTACATATTCGTAATAATATTGTGAACAACGAGGATTATCGGAGCGCACTACTTTATTGAAATAGTAAATATGTACTTACGTGCTAAGAATAGGCAAGACAAAACTATGGATTTTGGCTAACGGAGAATATAATGCCAATAATTCTGAAAAGAGGAGAACATTTGTAAACAAGACACCGATTCTTCGGAATTACGTTAAGTGTTTTTAAACACAAAAACAACACTGACAATGGCGCCTACATGCCGGAGCTGGCCGTGGGTGGTAATTGATAACACATAGATGCACCTTCCAGCCTCTGGAATTCTATATTTTACGTAAAGCGAAGCACGTAATTAAATTAACATTGCTTGTGATTTTTTCAGTTTTGAATTACTGGGTATGTTATTACGGGGAGCCGCGGATGATCATTTATAGAGGTACATGTAAATGTAAACTTTGTTACTTACTGATAATTAATTTAGTTTTCTATAGGCGATATAATTTTTTGAAATTAATTGAATAGGTAAGTTTATCCCTATAAGTTTTATAGTTATAATATAATAAGTTATAATATATACGTTAATCCTTTACAAACGAAAAATTAAATCTTCTCTCTTCATAATATTCGTATAGACTATAAATACAGAAACCTTCGTATTCCCAGAAACTCGCCGAGCTTCAACGTTTGGTGTCAAAAACTGCGTCCCATTGTCAATTTTAGGAACAGAGGCACGTGTGTAGGGGATATACCTTTGGACCACGCCCTGGCTCGGAGATAATAAGATTCTCCCGAGAAAGATGCTCTCTGTCGGGACAGTAACAAGTATATATCTAGCAAATAAAACGTCTTAGTTAACATAACATAACATAAGCTCACGCCTGTATCCCCGAAGGGGTAGCCAACTAGTACACCTACATTTCGCCGAGCTTAGTTCCGTCCCAGATATGATAGGGGGGAGCCTATCGCCATATCGGGCACAAATTCCAGATTCCGGGCTGATATGGAAAAATGCAATATCACTTTGCCCGTACCGGGGTCGAACCCAAGACCCCAGGACAGTAGTCGTACCGAAATACAACCACGCCACCGAGGCAGTCGGTCGTCTTAGTTAAAATGATCTATTTGCTTTTTTTCCAATTATTGTTGCCTGAGACATTGGATAAATAAAGTAGCTATCTTTCTAATTTATATATGGGTACATTATATTGTACGGTGAATTTTATAAAACATATCTGATTAATATATTTATATATTATAAGGTTAAGGTTAGGTTGACTAAGGTTTATTTATATATTATAATAAACCTTAGTATTATAAATATTAATATAATAATAAGATACCTTCAACTTTATCTATCCTGTTTATATCTAATTTGATAGCTCTAAACTCTACGCAGTAGTAATTGGATGAAATCCGTTCATTTAAAAAAATATATATTTTCTTTATACCTTGTCACTTGATGTGTACCAAATGTAAATAAAGGACTACGCTTGGAGTAACCCTGATACAAAAGGAATTAACAAAATCAACATACATTTCATTTCAGGGAGATATCATGTACATAACATTAAAAAGTAGAGACGATTTGTGTATCTCCACCTTAAAAACTGTTAGTGAAACTGTCCAGTAAGCCCTCATTCGCACGAGAGCTTTTTCAGCGTTCGTTAATAAAGCGTCTCAACATGTCTGTTCATATATGTGTTTGAAAATCATTCTTGTCTTGTTTCTAATAAGGTATATTTTACATATCTCCTAACGACCGGCGTTTAAAAAATGCCGCCTTTTAAAAGCGCTGACGTTTGAATAACTATACTAGAACTCATTAGTTCCATTTCAACGCTTTTTTAACGTAGGTATGTACGAGTGAGGCCTATAGATACAATACAAGAAAATATAACACCTGCGTGACACGATTTATAAGTACGCTATCGGAAACACGTCTAAATAAAATTGGATGGGGACCTTCCATTTTTCCTAATCGAATTTATACCAAGCAAGCAACGGACTCACCGCGCCCCTTCATCAGGCCGCGTAGGTAAACCGCTGCGCTGCGCCGCCGCCGCACCGCGCCATGACGTGAAAACCAGTCTATGAGATTATATATGTACCAGACCAATGTGGCAGGCTCATTATTTACGGTACTTTGTAAAAATAATTGGAAATTATGTTTATAGAACAGCTACTATCCAATTAATCTTAAAAGTTGATGTTTTATGCGTAAATCTCATTCATAATCTAAGTTGTAGTGTAATCTTCATAGTTTGTTGTAATTTTAGTGAAACTTATATTTTTGGTTTTAGACGCAACTATGGCTATAGACAACTTTAATATCGTCCCTTTGATTCAATAGTTAGAGTTATTTTTTACTTCATGTTTTATCATCATAGAGAGACCTTTTCGGATTCAAGAATCCGCGGAGATATATACATTTTTGACACTAATAGTAATAAAAACTGACATGGCTAGTGACTATATTAATAAATAATAGAGGTAGATAATAATAATATTAATAACACCCAATCTGCCGTCCCCATACTAAGATCGAGTCTGTCGTGGGTATCAGGAACTACAAGAGACTTTCGGTCTCACAACACCCAGACTCGAAACAAATATCTGTAGGCCATACAAACATTTGTCTCGGTGCGGGGATCGAACCCGCGGCCTCGGGCGCGGCTCGCTGCGCCACGGAGGCTGTCGAAATTACCTAATTATCAAGCAAAACGTGACCTTATCATTTCGCCGCGAATTTTCAACGCAATAAGACGAATGTGCATGCACAATGAGACATAATATTGATTAGTAATATTGTGTAAGTTGATGGAGTTAGTCTGTGTCAGATAAATCTACTAGACTTGGCATTCATCCAATTAACACTGTTAGTAGCGTAGTCGTCGCCATTGCGTAAACTATAGTAGAATAAGGAATGTGTGTATAATAAAACAAAACAGAGCCTTGTGACTCAGTCTCAGTAGACCTTGGCATGTGATTATGGGTAGATGCTCCCGATAATGCCATCAATCTTACTGGCGTAGACAGTACATAATAAGCATTATAATTCGATATTCTTATTATCTAGATAATGACGAAAAATCCTTTGACGTCCTTACTTTTATACTAAATATAGAAGCGAACTTATTACTGCTGGTACAAGCGACGGAAGAGTCATAAATTAGATTGCGTAGCAATGTCTGCGCTCTCACAATGTTTTCCCTCGTCTTCGCAGAGCAAATATGTATCTTCTCTAATTGCGTCGGGAATCGGGAGTAAAATGCTCGGCACCGGTGACCGAGCGGCGAGCACTCTCATCTATGGGTAACAGCTTATTTCCATGACACACCCGCTCTATATCGGATGTTTTATTTTGTTGTTTTATAATATAACATGCATGTTTACGAGTACTTCATACGAATAAACTTCATCTTCCAACGATCCTTATCTCACTCTAAGTCATGTTCTCTAACACACTTTTTCAGGCATGTTTCAGGCTAAAAGTTTCAGCCCTTACAGAATCCTGATTCATTCCTCCCTGTGGAGATCCAAGCTTGGGCAAATCATGTTAGAAAAACGATCCCATCTAGGATTTGAACCCAAGTCTTGTAGTCCTTACCTACGTTCACGCTTCACGCTGCCACTGGACCGAGAAGACGACATTAAACAAATCCGTCCAGTGGTTCCCTCAATCCTGCAGATCGTGACCGCCGTAAGTTGTGGTTATAAAAGCTCTCCATCTGGATCTAACGTCAGCGAAATGTACAAATAATATCATATTAATTTTGCTCATGGTTTTGCTCCTATGAAAGAAAAAGTAGTTCAAGGATAGTGTAGTTTCCTACAAATAAACTTTACTTGTTTATTATAAACAATATGCTCGTAGATACGGTAAAAGCTTTAAAGTTTGAAAGTCGATGTGTACAACAACTAGTTGAAAACGAGTAGTTTTAGATAACACAATACAATTATGCCATGAAAGACTAGCATCTATACTGAGGGATTTGAGACCTTCCAACTTCGCTCTGCACTACAGACCACATACAAACATACAAACAGGCAAACATAAATAGACATATCTTTGATAGACTCAAACAACGTATCCGAATTCATACATGTCACCGCGTTTGATTTATACCTTGATTTATACCATATACGTTTATACCCACATCGTATCGTGAAATTTTAAAATGTGGTACGTCTTATACATATTTAGACATAAACCATTTCCTTTCCCGGAGTTCCGTTCGAACCTCTTTGTTAGCGGTAGGTATGTGGGATGGAAACAGTATTATATGGATATAAACATAATACAATGCATAAGAGTCTTAAAACTTTACCACTTTAACTCGAAGAATAGAAAATCCCGTGATATTGATTTCAAATCACAATCAACCGTTTGCTCCCTATATATAACGTGATATTTTGTTTAATGAATGGATTCAACATAAATTATTTTTCATTGATCTTTATTCCCAGAAAATAATATCTCTGGGACGTTTCTTGGGGCCCAAATATACACCTCCTTCTCAATCCCCATTGCTTTAGAAGAACGCCATGGCTGTGTATCTGACGTTGCTGATCCACTTACCTCTACTCTTCTGCATTCATAAGCGAAAAACTGGAAGTACTTAATTATAAAAATAAATTAAAAGACAACTTACAAGATATTGCTCCGCGCTCGCGCTCCGCACGAACGCACTGGTGCATAAGCTACTAAACTATTACTAACTATTGTTTCGTCGTAAACAGCGAAATGGTAAATGAAACAATTAAACGATTCCTTAATTTCCTTCCTTTTTGTTTCTAACCTATGGTAAAACTTCTGTATCTGACGCATGAAACACAAAGCACCAGTCTGCTTCCTGCTTATGAAAACTACTCTGAGGAAAAGTTATATTTCTTTGTTGAGGAAAATATTATGCACTAGCATCTTTCGCAACTTTATGGCTCTCCCAAGTCTACAACATAATTTTCTATAATTAGTCACTATTGTTATTACGCAATTAAATAATGCACTCGGTGACTGAGACTGCCTCGGTGGCGTGGTGGTATTTCGGTACGACTACGGTTCTGAGGTCTCGGGTTCAATCCCCGGGTCGGGCAAAGTGATATTGGATTTTTCCATATCAGCCCGGAGTCTGGAATTTGTGGCCGATATGGCGATAGGCTCGCCCCCTATCACATCTGGGACGGGACTAAGTTCGGCGAAATGTGAGTGTTCAAGTTCGCTAGTGCGCCTCTGCCTACCCTTTCGGGGATACAGGCGTGAGCTTATGTATGTATGTAAATAATGCACTTTAAACCATATTGACATATAATTACTTATACCTCTACAACTACTATGAAAGTTCTAGTACAGGAAATAATAAAAACATCACGATGCGACATTTGCTTGTATGATTTACTAATAATTGATGTACAATTTAATTTGTAGAAATATAATAATATTGTTTTCAGTCTTGTAGATACAAATCAATTAATGATTTATTATAATAATATAATGACGGGACTAAGCTCGGCGAAATGTGAGTGTTCTAGTTCGCTAGTGTGCCTCTGCCTACCCCTTCGGGGATACAGGCGTGAGCTTATGTTATGTATAGTGGAGAGTTTTGTCCAATAAAGAGTGAAAACTATGTTGAATTGTGTTCTTTACATTGTCAAGGATGTGAATCCCTGGATTATCTTAAAAACTAGTTTTAAGATAATTACAGATACCAAAACGGGCACTCAATACTACAGTCTCATGTCGTATTGTAATGTAAATATAATAAAATGTATAAAAGTGAAGGCGGAATCTTACTGGCTTACCCTGCTAACTTAAAAAGAGCAGTATCATGTATATGTACAAATTATATGGTCCATATTTTCGACGGAAAAGTTACACAAAACATAAAGTTAAATTAGTCCAATGTAACAGTAAAGGCGTCCGGAACAATTCCCCAATACGTCTAAAACTCTTGTGATTTACACACCAATTCAATAAAATTGTTTATGAGACCAATTCGGTTTATTTTCCGTTCCAATTTATTGCGCTCTGCGTGTCGAAGATCAAAATTGTTGGGCTATTTTAGTTCCACTTGAACTGTTTTTTCACTGTTTTTTATTCAATTTCAAATAAGTATCTTTCAACATAAGAAATATATTACACGGATTCCGCTAAGTGACTATTGTATAATTAATCACTCTCAGTATGAAAATCTAGAATCTGATTTCCGAGTAGGTTCTTTTTGCAATCTCATCTGTGGCATCTAAAAATACAATTTAATAAAACGTAAGCAAAATAATTGTGAGAAAAACACGATGTACTCGTATCAAGGTTGAATCATTTACGCATTTCGTTTAGGTGAATGGCATTACAAAGTATACAATGAATGAATATGTTTTTAGTACTTTTGTAAAAAAAACGCAATGCTGATATCGGCGCACAATCAATCCCCGAGCGTCGTAGCCGTTTTGATTTTGCAAGAAAATTGAAAAATGTTCCACCTGACAGCATAATAATGTAGCCAAATCAATTGTTTACGCGAATGTTTAAAGTTAAATATCTCAAATAGTCACATTATTGAAAGTCTCTATTACAAGCAAAGAATATTAATCTAAGATTACAAGTAAGAAGGAAAAAGATTAAATTTACAATGTAAGTAATTTACAATGTAATTATAATATCTGGTGTTATAACACAGGTACCTAATACAAAAAAGTTTCGTTAGTATAATAAATAAATAAATAATAATAAATAGTTCTGCGAAATAAAACATCGTGTTGCATGATATTACATCAGAAAAATGTCAACTAGAGCTATATGAAAGACCCTGGAAAGACCGTTTAAAAAATAAATTAAATACTCCGACGTTAAATGGAAACTTTTTAGGGATAGATTTCCCGTTATCTACCGGGGATACTTCTGCAAGTGACAGCTTTAATTCCGCATCGCTTAAATTTATTCAATCGGGCTTGAATAAAATATCAATCTCCTATCATGAAAAAATTTCAAACAACTCACAAAATTTAATGCTACGCTAACGGACATTTCTTTGGCGTTACTTAGTCTTGAGATAGTATCAAAATAATTATTGACTAATGCATATCTTACTTACTTACTAATGTAAATCTTGGTTTTTATAACAGAGACATTTTAAAAGAAGTTATATTAATATGTTATGTCAGTAAGCCGTTTGAGATAAAATATTTCTCGTCTTGTTTCTGGGATAAAAGTAGAATATATGACTCTACAGCCTATAAATGATCTCTATTATATATATCATCAGCAACTAGTAGTTTAGTCTAAGTCAGCAACTGACGTTGCTGTATGAGAGTATTGCCATTGACTTAGAAGCCGTTAACAGTATTTTAAGTTTTTAAATCTTATTTGAGTCCATAAATTCTATTAATAATATAATATATGGGCAATCTTAAACCAGACGTAATGGTTATATCTTTAGGAAACATTGCTTACAACTTGACTCATTTTCTTGTTCACCTCTCTCCAAATAATATAAGGATTTTTTTGTTCGTATTTGGAAGATCCTCAAGCCTAATCAGAAATAGATAAACCCTTTTGTTTAATCCTCATTTGATTGTGATATGGCAAATATAACAATTCTGTGTAATATGGCAAATCATTTTTATGCAACCCCAATAAAAATAATACCTGACCTGCATACCTGAACCATGTGTATAGGCTGTTCACGATCACGAATCGTTTTGAACAGAGGTTAGTTGACTTCCAGCCCCCCCCCCCCCCCGAACAAGCCAGTTTCCGGAAAGGCCGGTATAGTTTCCGGTATAGTAAGTACCATAGACCACATTCATACGCTGCTGCAAGTTATCCAAAAACCGAGGAATATAACTTGCCACTTTGCTTAGCGTTTGTGGACTATGAGAAAGCCTTCAACTCGATCGAGACCTGGGCTGTGCTGCAGTCTCTCCAGCGGTGACGTATCGACTATCGGTATATCGAAATGTTGAGTTACTTGTATAGCAACGCCACCATGTCGATCCGAGTACAAGAAGAAACCACGAAGGCTATTCCACTACAGAGAGGTGTAAGACAGGGAGACGTCATTTCTCCGAAACTGTTCACTGCTGCATTGGAAGATGCCTTCAAGCTCTTGGAATGGAAAAGATTCGGCATCAACATTAATGGCGTGTACATCACTCACCTTCGATTTGCCGACGATATTGTTATTTTGGCAAAATCGCTGGAAGACCTTAGCACTATGCTCGAAGACCTCAACCGAGGTTCCCAACTTGTGGGCCTCAGAATGAACATGGACAAAACGAAGGTCATGTCCAATTTTCATGCTGTGCTTACCCCAATTAGTATCGGAAACTCAACTCTCGAAGTTGTAGACGAATATATCTATTTAGGACAAGGGGTCCAATTAGGCAGGTCTGACTTTAAGAGAGAGGTCAATCGACGAATCCAGCTTGGCTGGGCAGCGTTTGGAAAACTACGCAAGGTCTTTTCGTCCAAAATACCTCAGTGGTTAAAGTCAAAAGTCTTTGATAGTTGTGTGTTACCGGTGATGACTTACGGCACTGAAACGTGGCCTCTGACTATGGCCCGCATAAGAAAGCTCACAGTCACACAGCGCGCTGTGGAGAGGGCTATGCTCGATGTTTCTCTACGTGTTCAAATCAGGAATGAGGAGATCCGTAGAAGAACGAAAGTCACCGACATAGCCCAGAGGATTAGCAATTTATAGTGACAATGGGCAGGGCACATAGCTCGTAGAACTGATAGCCGATGGGGGCAGAAAAGTTCTCGAGTGAAGACCACATACCGGCAAGCGCAGGGTAGGACGTCATCCACGTACAAGGTGGACCGACTACCTGATAAAGGTCGCAGGAAGTCGCTGGATGCAGCCCGCTTCCAACAGGTCGATCTGAAAATCTTTGAGGAGGCTTATTTTCAAGAGTGGACGTCCTATGGCTGATGATAAGGCTGATGATACCTGAGAATTTCTCCATAAGAATTTCCAAAGTATGTGTATTGTGCAGTCTACCAACCCGCATTAGGCCGGCGTGGCAAACTAAGGCCAAGGACATTAAACAGTAGCCTAAGAACTATTTTATTAGTGGAGTAGGCCCGTGCCCAGCAGTGGAACAGTAATATTACAGGCATAGACATTTATGTAAATTACAGGGCTAATATTAATATTTTTAATTAATAAAAATGGATATTTTTACATATCTCTTGCATATCTATAAATAAATAAATTTAACAACCAAAGAGAATATCACCTATAGACTTAGCCTATAGAAGATGTACATATCCATTAGGTTTAATGACAACAACGATTACTGTCAAAATATCATCACAGTTCGCACCGTTCAGAATAAAAATTATAAATTACTACACGGTTCCCTACCTAACGGGTTTAACAAATCAGTGTATTTTTAGAGATGAGGTAAATACAAATTTAATATTAAATGCATATTTATTAGTAAACGAACATAAAACACTGCAATGTTTGTGTGTTAGGTAATCTAAATTCATCAGTAAACGTTGAGCATAGAATATTTTTTTAAAGGGAAATTGTCGACCTTGGGCTTTGAAGCTAGCAAACAAACGTGCAATAATAAAATTGTTTACATGTCGAATTTTACGTAACTCATTTAAGCGCCATCGTAATGACGAAGTGAGGTTTTATTGAATTTAGGGACCGTGCGTGATTTGGCGCCGTCCCTTGTTATAAGAACGGATTGAATTATTAGTATTTATATCGGATTGATGAAAGGTCGTTTATTCAAATGTTGTTGAGAACATAACTTCGTAACTAAGCCTTATAGAACCTCTTTATCAATTTAAAGAAACCCTTATTAGCAAACGTATGGCAGACTAAATACTCTAATACTC
Source organism: Clanis bilineata (assembly GCA_036417725.1). Lineage (NCBI taxonomy): Eukaryota > Metazoa > Arthropoda > Insecta > Lepidoptera > Sphingidae > Clanis > Clanis bilineata. Next base: position 10,978,354 of record CM071158.1, read on the forward strand.
GTACATTTGAATTAATATAAAAATATTATTTCTGTTTCAAGAGGAGGTCCGCCTCAAGCGAAGTCTATTTTTATTCCACTCTAATTAAAACTACCACATACAATGTTGAGCTAAATTGACCACAGCCAAAATAGACGGATATTTTGACATGCCATGTTAAGAAATGAATTTTTATAATCTATTTTAAGAATGTGATCATATTAAAACCATACACACTAAAACTAATACGATGACGACTGTTTTACACTATATTTTATTTTAGTACATAACAATCGATGTATATGTATTTAATTACACCGTAGACATCTACACTGCCTCGACTGCCTCGGTAGCGTAGTTGTATTTCGGTACGACTACCATCCTGAGGTCTCGGGTTCGATCCCCGGGTCGGGCAAAGTGGTATTGGATTTTTCCATATCAGCCCGGAGTCTGGAATTTGTGCCCGATATGGCGATAGGCTCGCCCCCTATCACATCTGGGACGGAACTAAGCTCGGCGAAACGTGGGTGTACTAGTTCGCTAGTGCGCCTCTGCCTACCCCTTCGGGGATACAGGCGTGAGCTTATGTATGTTATGTTTATGTAGACATCTACATGAAACTTCGGCTAGTACGTTAATTGCATCAAGCTATTACTGTATTGGGCGCGTGGGGGCGAGTTCGAACTCCAATATAGCTCTATATTAATTAAATTCTACAAAGTTAAGTAATTATGTCGTGATAGCAACGCAAAACATTGAGGAGAATGTAATCAATTCCATTCAAATTAGAACACATTATATGGATACTATATGGTTCCAACAATACTTTCCATGTTGCTAAAATTCGTAGAAAAGCAATTATGTACAAAGAAATGTAATATTTGAGCTGTATTTGACGATAGGCTTACCCACTATCATATCTGGGATGGAAATAAGCTCAGCGAAATGTGGGTGTTGTGGTTGCAGTGTAACTCAGTGGTATTGTTATTGTCCATGGAAATTCCTATCATCATATAGTCGTATACCATCAGTCGAGCGGCTTGTTCGCCTCGTCATTTGATTGCAATAAAAATAAATTTGACAGCCTCTATTGCACAGCGGGTGAGTAGACAGCTGTGAAGCGAGAGGCCGCGCGTCCAATTCCCGCACCGAGACAAATGTTTGTGTGACGCACAGATATTTGTTTCGGGTCTGGGTGTTGCGACGGAAAGTGTCTCGTAGGTCCTGATACCCATGACACAATACTCGTATTTTACTGTGGGATCAGGACTATATATGTGCCTGTTGGGTGTGATTTAAAAGGCCTATATAGACCAAGTCTTTCAATAATTGAAACTGTTTACGTCTGAAAACAAGAGTAAAATTAGTAGTCGGGTATCTTAATTTCCGATTATTTTCAAGTCCGCGTTCGAGATGAACGTACCTCTATAATCTCTCTCGGCGGTCCAGTCTTCATTTATGCTAGACTGTGGCTGAGATCTATAGAGCGAACTTCGACTAAGTCTAAGTCAAAGTAACGAACTCGGTGAGGATTTTGACTTAGTCCGAGATATTTTTTACAAGAAAATATTTGCTTAGTCAGTTTGTCAGTCTGTTTTTCTTATAAAAAATGACTCGGACTAAGTAAAAGTTCGATTTAACAATTCCAAATCTTCCCTGAGTTCGTTACTTTGACTTAGACTCGGTCGAAGTTCGCTCTATAGATCTCAGGCTCAGTCTTTATCAACAGACTTTAATTTGCAAGTAAATATACATCAATGCCAACTGAAATTCCAATCAAATTTATTGTAGTAAAGTCAGCTGGCATTCGTAAGGCGTAATCAAAATAACCATAACAGTTAGTTTTAGGTTCCACAGTGGAATTTTACTAGGGCTATTACGTTTATTGCCCTCCGAACACTTGTTACGTCTGTCGTACATTTATCACTCTGCGATGGGTCTGCGGGTTGCGTTGTGTTGTTAACAGCTTTAATGTTATTTGTAAATCATTTTTCATGACTGTTTCGGTGGCGTGGTTGTATTTCGGTACGACTACTGTCCTGAGGTCTCGGGGTCGATCCCCGGGTCGGGCAAAGTGTTATTGAATTTTTCCATATCAGTACCGGAGTCTGGAATTTGTCCCCGATATGGCGATAGGCTCGCCCCCTATCACACCTGAGGCGGAACTAAGCTCGGTGAAATGTGGGTGTTCTAGTTCGCTAATGCGCCGCTGCCTACCCCTTCGGGATACAGGCGTGAGCTTATGTTATGTTAAATCATTTTTCTACTACTTAGTAGTTTCGTAATAAACTTGTGTTTTGAATTTGTTATTATGTGTGGCATATCATGTTATTTAAACGGCCTTACTGCATTTCATTACAGACATTTTAAAATATATGTTTAAGATAGGTATATATTTATTTTTAATTAGTTGCAATGAATATAACAATCAAATATTTTTACTACATACGTGAGTACGTGAACTATTTTAAAGACGAGGGCCACATGCCACAGGTCACATAAGCCTCGTACTCTACTTACATATATATGACTCATCACATACTATGTACATGCGGATGATCTGATAAATGTTGGCATAATGAGATATATGCAAATATATGAAATCCCCTTATCAGTATTTAGCACTAAAACTATACAATCTGTACAGGCGTGGAGGTTTTCCTTGTTTCCTGTAATACATCCGGTGTATAAAGTATACTCGTCCATCCATTATTTCAATGAAAGGAGGATAAATCATCAAAGACACTTTGTCATTCATAATACACTTATCCTTCTTTTTTTATAGCAGAGACTGGTAAACGAGCAGATGGGTCACCTGATGGTAAATCTGCACCTCCCATAGTCCCACGATACAAAAAGAATCGTGGATGCGTTGCCAATCTAGAAGGAAATAGGGCCACCTAATCAAATAATTATATCCGAATGTCAAAAAAAGTTCTTCCTCCCCTCTGACTTATAAATTATGTAACAGACATTTAGATGTCTATAGCAGCCATCATGATTACTTTCAACGAAAATTGACTGTCCATGGTCGGACACGCATTAGGATTTTAATTAAACGTATGACTTGAAAGATAACGTAATGTGTTCTGTATAAATATGTAATTATTGGATTAACTTCGTTTTATAACTGAATGTTAGAATGGATAGTAAACATAAATAAAACGCTATTAATACATGTCGTCCGAGTATCCACAATAACTTTATTCATTAAAATGTCCATTAGAGGCCCCATGTGGCACATAATATATAAATATTTCTTTACAGTTATAGTTATATCTCGAGTCGTAAATGTCGTAATTGAATTACATCGTATGGAACAGGATGGCAGTAAACGAGAAAAGTGGGCACTCGCTAGTCTCTACTGACGTTCATTTAAACTAATAGAGTTAACAATACAACTACGTTATATATAGAACGGTCTTCCTTTACAAATTCTTCGGTCATCACTTAATAAACGTTTTGGCATTGACGTCACAATCTAGTTAGTATATTAGCACCTCTAACGATGTATATAATTAAAGACACAGTTTAATGTTAACGAACCACTTGTAATGCGATATTTCAAACTATTTTTGATGTTTATTTCCAATATGTGCCGGAGTCTTAACTATATTATACAAATCACATCGCGTTTAAACTTTGAGATTGTTCTTATAGAAATTCCTTCTTCTATTTTTACAATTATATTATATTTTCATATAATTGGATCTTCATCTTCTCCGTGATATTACTCCTATTTATTATTCAATTTTAATGGTACTGTACAAGTATTTATTCATAACATAACATAACATAACATAAGCTCACGCCTGTATCCCAGAAGGGGTAGGCAGAGGCGCACTAGCGAACTAGAACACCCACATTTCGCCGAGCTTAGTTCCGTCCCAGATGTGATAGGGGGCGAGCCTATCGCCATATCGGGCACAAATTCCAGACTCCGGGCTGATATGGAAAAATCCAATATCACTTTGCCCGACCCGGGGATCGAACCCGAGACCTCAGAACCGTAGTCGTACCGAAATACCACCACGCCACCGAGGCAGTATTTATTCATCGTCTATATTTACTAATCATTGTCAACATAGTTCTAAATTATAAACTCCTTGTTTCCTCGATGTCAAATATGTAGGAGGTTGGAGTTGCCACAGTGCGACGTGATGCGGAGTTCCACGTGATCACGCTTGACTGGGCATGGCTCCAAGCCACCTCGCCAAAATTATTATTTATCTTCTCCCTTCACATGACTAAATGTCTCACGTGACTTAGTAGTTAGTGTACATCGTTACAAAATCTAACCAAAACTATGTCGGGCCACGCATGGAGGAGGATTCCGTACCTGTTACTACAAACATTAAATATTAGCTTTACGTCTTTCGGTATACCTCCTAAGAACTCTACATCTTGTTACATCTTAGTTTTGTCAATCTATGCGCGAGTATTCCCGCTGTAGGATGCCATAAATGTTTAATTCTCTTATAAATAAATAATAAGAATTTTACCAAAAATGTGGAAATTATTAAATTCCACAAAAATAAGTGGAGTTATTTGCTATTTGCGGGTGAGTTCAAATAAAATAATAATTCATTAACTAGGTAATTTTAATGATTTTACTACAATAATAAATTAAGAGCCTACATGGCATTTTCATACGAGTATCACCATATTAATGTCATATTATGTAAATGAGCACTGGAAACATGCAGACGACCGGTTTGTAAGATCGCAAGCTATTTTAGTGGCCACGACAATAGCATCAACAGAGACATTGCTCCCGCGTTGTTCGCTCTTTGTAATATCTACTTACAAACAGGTTTTTAACACGTCATATAACGTAATAAATAAGTGACGCATACTGACTTTTAACTATATAAAAAAATAATAAATTCCTACTTCTTTGTTGCATTCACGAGTCAAGACAGATTATTATATCGACCCTGGTATATACCGGTTACATAACACAATATCAACAATTCCGTCGTATTATTCTATTCATTAAATGGATGTGTTTACGTGATTAGCGTCTCGTACGTTCTCGTATAATAAAATATTACTGCGTAACGTAAGACATCGCTTTGTTCGTACTTCGTATCATATCATGGGCAAGGCCGATCGACCGCAAACTTCTTACTCTTCGATTCCCTTCTACACATATTGATTTACTACATTTCCGCTTATAAACATAAGAATTGCATTAAATATAAATGTCTAATCGATAAGTTACGAAGTAGTGTGATTACCGCACAACGCGAACGTACAGATGAAGTGCACTCGGGCCTGTATGTAGTAATTAAAATTTAACTAAAACTTTAAATCCGACTTTAAAAATGAACACAAAACGGACTTCAAAAATAACAGTCACTATTTTCTTCCATCTGCCCTTGTCTCGCTCCTTTGTAAGTGCAACGTACTTTTTTGTCACAGATTCCGCATACTTTATAGTTAGAGTCACTTATACATATGTTGACATACTCCATAAAATATTTTTCAAAATTTCATTACATTTTAAGTTGTTCATAGAATACAGCTACCATCCAAATTTCATTTATGTAGCTACAATAATATCCGAATAAAAGAATTGTAACATACTGATAGACAGACCGACCGACCGACGCGACGCGACGTGACGAATTATAAGGGTTCGGTTTTTGTCATTTGGCTACGGAACCCTAAAAGAGATATACCAGTGTTATATTAAACTTTATTTTATAGAGGTACGTAAGGTATAAAGTTTCTACTATAAATATTTTTTTTTAATTATTTCTATAAATGGTCTCCATAATAATATGTTCTTTTATATGATGAATTTCATAGTATCAACGTCATATTATGCTGAATGACACTACCAAGACAGTATTCTTATCTCAAGTCATAATACATTCATTTCGTTTAGAGCTAAAGAACCAAATGAAAACAATGTCCTCGTTCGGTACATAATATCCACAAAAAATATATCTTCATACATATTTTACTGTCATGAATAAATATTGAATATTTTTCGCGTAAAGATAACGGTAGTATTATGGGAATGCTACAACACAGGGTATTATTAGCTTTTCGAAAACGTTTAACAAATTGATAATAGTCAGAATGTAAGTAAGAGAACGTAATATTCTGCTCATCTCTTCATCGTGTAAAAAATGCGGTAGAATCCCCTTTATCTTGACTATTACACTGAGTGACGTTAATTTAATTTGCATAAAAATGTCTCCTTGGCGGGGAATCAGCTATAAGGAAAATGTGTAGAGATTGTCTTCAATTTCTCTTAGCTTGTACAAAAAATGTTACTGGCGTCATTCAATTTTACAATAAGTTTCGATTTCGTGAAAAGTTTTCTCTGGATAAAAGTAATCTAGATACTTTGTAGGGGATACTATAGCTTTCTTACAGAATAATTCTTATTTATAGTATAGCTATAGTATCCCTACATAGCATAAATGGGGACAATAGTTTTATAGATAAGCGTATACTCCTCTAAGATTATTACGCAATATGAAATACTAGTTCTTGCCTGCGACTCGTTCGCGTTAATTGTTTTAAACAAATCTATCCCACGGGAACCATGCATATTTTGCCTATGTGCTATTGCAGACTATAATCTATCTATATGCCAAATTTTAACCACAACTGTTCAGCCATTCTAGCGTGATTGCGTAAAACACACCCATCAAAACTTTCTCATTTATAACATCATTTTATTATATAGATATTTATACTGCATAGTGCAGGCAACCTAGACTATGTGGTATTATTGGCTCAAGTGAGCCATGATCATAAAGTCTGTCATAAACGGCATCTGTAAACCGGAGTCGTTAAATGAAATTAAGTCGCCTATCGCGTATGTGCTGCACGGAATTTTGATTGGAAATTTATATTAAGCTTCCCAACACCTGATTATATATCCACTTAAATCAGCAGAAAACGCGTAAATCTTAGCCGATTTCGGTAAAGAAAAAATCCTAGGATTACAGCAAACGATATATACTCATTAAACAATTAGATTAGAAATACTAATATATTCAAATATTAAACAGTGGTTTCATTTCATAAACATTATTGATCCAACAAGTTGGAATCGTTAGAAGAAAATGTATAGATCCTATGGATGCATCAAACAGTACTGACTGCAACAAAAGACAAGACAAGGCTTGAATAGCATTTTACACATTCACACATTTTACATAGATAACTAAACCACAAAATATATATTTAGACTGTAGTAGACATTAGACAATTTAAATTCAGGAATATATTTAGCATTTTTTATTTGTTCTCTAAGTTACTCATGTTTGGGACATAGTATAGTACCTAATGTTTTATGTTTTGCCATGTTGCCGTGCTGACTTTTACTTATTTTTTGTACAATTGTATTTAGGCTGATTCATGCTACTGTATTTATTAACGAAACGCTTTTTGTCCACAGCCACGGCGAAGACTTGATCGTGACGCCTTTCGCGCAGGTCCTAGCCAGCCTGCGCAGCGTTCGCAACAACTTCTTATGTCTCACCAATGTGCCGGTTTCTAAGTAAGTCATATTTTGTCTTTATCCGTTATTTTCTTTGTTTTCACTTCTCTTATCCCATATTAATATGGAGTCGGCGCAGCACAGATTTTTCAGATTCAAGTTGCAAAACTCAGCTCCAATTTTTACGACCGACTACTTGTCTGACGTCGCTGCGTCAACCCCCAAAGGGGTGTTCCCATGCAAATCGTTAGAAAAATCCTGTTGCCCGACTGAGGATTTAAACCCAGGACCTCCCGTTTCACAGCCCACATTCGCTGCCACTAGACGGAAGAGGCGACAATGGTGTCTTTATTAATTATAATTGTTAATATTGCTCGTAAATAGTATCTAAGTATGCAGATTGCAGGCCATCTAAACCGTTTGGACTGTAATTATAAAACAAACTTAATATTGGTATTTCATACATACAAACAGTACAGTTATTATAGTTATTCAAATTATTTTCTAACTATTCTTTTTTTATGATTGTATTATGCTCCCTTATTCATTAATTTTAATTGTAGATACCTTTTCAACGAGTAATAATGCTAATTTTCATTATATGTAGTTTGAAACGTTTTCTAGCTATCCAATTTAAATAACAATAGATAATTTAAAAGAGAAGATAAATCTATTCCAGTTCTACATCAATTATGTTAGATGGTGCAGCGAGCCGAGCGTGTTTCGCCCGGGTATCGGTTTTGATGAATTCCTTTGAGTGTTACGTTTCGTCTCGATTTTATGAGTTGTACGAGTACATGGAGCTCGGAGCATCGAATACTTAACACTCGGACTACGAATGGAGAGCACGGTTAAGCACAAAAATTAAAACCTACCTGTTAGTCACCAACATCATACGGTCATAACGAATAACGCTCGCCGCAAATAATGATTTATAAATTAAGTTAAAATTAAATATATTAATACCCAACAGTCACACACATAATCCTGACACCCATACTAGATTTAGTTTGTATCGTGGATATCAGAAACTACGAGAGAGTTTCGGTCTCATAACACCCAGACCCGAAACAAATCTCCAGATCACACGAACATTTGTCTTGGTGCAAGAATCAAACCCGCGGTCTCTCATTTCACAGTCGACTATTAATAAACAATGCTAAACTTTAATGCGTTTGTTGCACCTTTACCTAGGCTTGGGATCGGGGCTCAAGTTTATATTACGGACCACAAATACTGCACAATTTTTTTTACATTGTGTAGTGTTGTTAGTACTATAGAGTGTAACATGTATTATAATAGAGGTACAATGCACTTTAGAGTGAAGTGTTTCCGTATTAGTATATTATTGAAAGCTTTTGAAAACCAAATGAATTGATTATTAAAAATACTCTGTGACGATACTACTCCACAAGTTCATATTAATATGCATACATACAATTGGGTACTTGACTATAGTAAGGAATATTAATTAATTTCTGCAGAAATATAATTTATATACCATGGAAATCACGTCTGCAATAGGAATTTATGAAAAATAAGCCAAGGCTAATTTTTTTTTTAGTAATTTAATTACATAGGCCTTTATTCATAATAAAACCCCTAATGAAGATATAAACTCATATTGGTAAAAATGCATTTTAAGCCTATCGAAGGTTCGATAAAATTCTTTATTCATAATAGTTTACTATAGCTCCATTACCTAAAATATATTTACCGTGTCACAATGTTGCTAGTACATAGATAAAACGTAATTTTAACAAGTTTTGTCTCTGGAAAGTCATGGAACGATGGCCTAATAAAAAAAAACAATCATTCACGCGCGTCTTGCGCGCGCAATTCAAAATGGCAAATGGCGACCATGGCGACCAGTTTAGTTTATTTATATATTTATTTAAATAATTTAATCAAAGTAAAACTATGTTTGTTGCATGTGAAGTGATTTTGTTTTATGCAATACCTAAACATCAACGAAGATGGGTAGATTATGGATATTTGGAAATGAAATTTAGATTTGGAGGATATTCCTTGGAGCGTATGAATGAAAGGGGGCTTCCAGTCTTTGCAAATCGTGTAAGAAAAATACCCTGCCTTCTCTGAGAATGGAATTCAGGACCGGACTTTCCAGTTTACAGCGGCTTCAACAGATCCGTCTAAAACCCATTGTATTGAAGAATAATTAGGCAACATGCGTGCATAAGTATTCTTTGTTGAATCAGATTTAATAAAATTCATCATTGTATTTTTGAAGTGTTTTATTTCTCTTGATTTATTCATGTGACGCTTTATTCGTGTTTAGATAATGATGATATTGAAGAAAAATATGTTTTGTTGAAATCAAGGTATGTAATTAAATACCACACGGTAAATATTAAATACTAGCTGACTCCATTCGCGTGAAAATTTATTAAATCGAACAAATCTATCCTACGGAGACCCTACATTTTCTGGAAAAAAGTAGCCTATGTGTTATCAGTTATTCCTTTATAAATAAATCCATCCTAGGGGGTATTCATGGGGTGTAAGGGGGTCCAACCACCAACTCTCGGAGTCCAAGCCAACCTCACCTGCACGTGGTGCACCCTGCTGGCTAACGGACGAGGCGCTGGCAACCGATCGATGGCGGGATAACCATCGCAGTATGAAGGCGTAGATAAATGTCAGGCTGATGATGGGCAGCAGCATCATCAGCGCGAGAATCTACGCCCTGCGCTCGCCAACCCGCCTGCCAAGCGTGGCGAGTAATGGCAAAACCCCCCCTATATGATTTTACAGAGAAAGGCCAGGCCCCCAGTCCCCGGCAGCCCTGCTATTCCTGGCCTCGGTAGCGGCTACGGTAACGGCGGGGCAGGGGGTGCTAAGAATCCCCGGGTAAGATCCGGCTACCACCCCCGACGACGACTGGCCCTGGTAACACACAACATTCGCACTTTGAGGACAGACGAGAAGATTTTTGAGCTGGAAGAAGAAATGAGTAGGTTACGCTGGGATATCTTGGGGTTATCGGAAGTCCGAAGAAACGGGGAAGACACGGTAATCCTCAAGTCTGGTAACCTGCTCTACTACCGGGAGGGCGACCAACAGTCCCAAGGCGGTGTCGGATTTCTCGTCAACAATATCGTATCCATTGAAAATGTGTCGAGCAGGGTCGTATACCTTATACTCAGAATATCCAAGAGGTATTCGCTGAAGGTCATACAGGTATACGCGCCGACCTTGACACACCCAGATGAGGAAGTAGAGGAGATGTATGAAGACATTAGTCGGGCCATACACACCTCCGAAACCTACTTCAATGTTGTTCGGGTTCGATCCCCGGGTCAGGCAAAGTGATATGGCGATAGGCTCACCCCCTATCACATCTGGGACGGAACTAAGCTCGGCGAAATGTGGGTGTTCTAGTTCGCTAGTACGCCTCTGCCTACCCCTTCGGGGATACAGGCGTGAGCTTATGTTTTTATGTTTATGATGGAAGTCGCAGGCACCCTCAAATTAATCTCAACCAAAACGGGTGGAACGTCAAATACGAATCAGCTGATCTAAATCGGACATATTTTTTGCTATTGCAACGTTAAAGTAGGGTGTCAGCTTCTATAAATTGCAGATATTTTATGGGAGATTTTGGGAACGTTTTAACGCTATTGAGCTATTATGAATAACAATTTTTAGGAAACGTCCTTCAGCGGTACTATAGCGTCCCACTAAGTTATTATGAATAAAGGCCCTAATTTATTATCTGTAAGTCACGTGACCGTAAACACCAATCACGATGCATGATTGCATATTTATTCCACAAGGACCTAAGACCTAAGACCTAAGATCCGAAGTCATACTGCCAAGTTATTTGTTCAAAATACAACCTAACTTTAACACGAATATGATCGAGGATCGAAGAAAATCTGACGTTTTTTTGATTTAGAAATCATAAATGTATTTTATCGATGTTTTCTTTTGAGTGATTTTCTATCTATGGTCAGTAACAATAACAGATAGCATTTTAACGGCAAACTAAATCATATGTACAATAAATTTTGATTTTATTTTAGCTAAAAATATCACTATCACGACATAGTAGAGGTATAAAACAAAGTCGCTTCCCGCTGTCTGTCCCTATGTATGCTTAGATCTTTAAAACTACGCAACGGATTTTGATGCATTTTTTTTAATAGATAGAGTGACTCAAGACGAAGGTTTATATGTATAATACATGCATAAATTCATCCCCTAAAGGGATGTAATGAGGAATGAATGTTTGTCAAGACTCTCACGCGGGAGTAGCCGCGGAAAAAGCTAGTATGAAAATAAATTACGAAGTATTGTTTACATGTACAAAATAAACTAATAAATAGTCCTGAGTAGTTTTTAAAAAATATCAAGTACCCACGCAATTGCATACGTATTATAAAGTGATACGTCCTGACCAAATCGTTATTACAGACTTTCATTCACAAGTAAACTGAAATTTTTGACAACCATTTCAACAATAACATATACAACCAATAAGATAGAATTTTATGCTTATTAAAGATCTTTCAAAGCGAAAAAAAAATATATAGATAAAATATAATACGTAAATAATATTATAATGATACACTTTTCTTAGTACCTATGCAGTTACTACAAATTGACGCTATTTCAAAAATGTACTAGTATAGTTATAAAAATACATCGTGAATGATTCGCGAGTTACGTCACAGGTATTTTACTTCATAAACACATTTTTGTCTCACACATGAAACGACGAAAAGTTCAAAATTAAATTAAGTTTTAATATCTTAATATAATAATGTACTTAATATCCGTATCTCTCACGTAGTCAACAATATGTGACTTCGTCATAGTTTATATTATTATGCGCGTGAGCAGTCACAAGGTCGTCGTTCTTTGAAAGGTGAATAAATGGATGCGGCGTTTATCTTTGCTCAATAATTTTCTATTTGGCAGTTTCTAGTTACTGGTTGGAATAACAATTTTGTATATACTTTTATCATCAAATAATTGGCAAACCGAATAGTAACCATTATCCCGCATTATAAATGTCAGTTTTACCGTTTAATTTGGTATGATCTGTAAAATTGTTAGATCGCTAATATTTAAATCGATATTTAACCCATGCGAAATTTTCTTGTGATATTTGGATTTTCTTTTAATCCTTTTTCTATTAACGTATTTTCATCTCGCGATAGAGGCTGTAACTATGCAGCTACATTGGATCTATAGTTATACGCATAATATGATCCCTAAAGGCCGATGAAATTTATTATAACAATTTTTGAGTGGATACTAGATTATTATATATTCACCGATAAACGTACATAACGCAGTGGACGTTGTATTATTAAGAGCTTTTGACCATTATACAGATAAGGTTGCTCGTATGGGAATCGCCAGCTGCAAACCTCTCGTTCTATTTCATCAAAAAACATTATTAATTATATCTAAACTAAACAATATTATGTGAAGAAAAATTTGATACTAGCCTTTGATTCAATGCGTGTACACAAATTTGGTAAAATTATATTCTTAGGATTCTATACCAATCGATAAATGTGAAACTTTTTTCTCGCCATCGGTCCGTATGACATGAACAATTTACACGTATATAATAAGAGGCCCTCGTGAGTGCAAAAACGACCTAACCCACATGTCTCAAGAGGCTGTTCCGTGGCAGATGTTCAAGTACATATACGCAAAACCGATGTGCGGAGGTGCGGAAGAGAAATATAGTAGTTCGATGAGGGAGGGATAGGTGCAGTTTGGTCAGACTCGATGTCGTATTAACCTACTAAGTGAAAAATAGATTTATGTAAAGATGTGAATTAGGCCGCTTTTGCGGTGAAGGTTTCATAATTGTAAAAGATCACTACCCTCTACACTCCATATGAAATTAGAATATCCTTTTATTTTTAACTTCTTGCGATGTGTGACGTTATCGGTGACGTCAGTCTGTCATGTCGTCGCGACTCGCGGCTCGTAGTTGGTGACAAAATTCTTAAAGCGAGTAAGCGATCTACTGCCAGCTGTCAGGGCCCAGGCGTATAGGTTGACGGCCTCGCCTGTCACTGCACACTTCGTCCATATTTTTCGTAAGCGTCATAATATGACAATCAGTGACTAAGCGTAATAGCTATTTGAGCTATATTTTCGATAAATAGTAGGTACACTTTAATTTATTTGACATATACTGACTACACACTTGAAATAAGCGAAATGTGGGTGTTCTAGTTCACTAGTGCACCTTTGCCTACCCTTCGGGGATACAGGCGTGAACTTATGTTTGTATGTAGAATATGAATTACTTATTAGATTTAAAAAAGAAAACAACTTAATGATAGTACACAAAAGTGAAATGAACGTCTAAATTGCAATATATTATAGTCCAAATCCAAGAACCCTCAATTCATCAAAGCTCTATATATCTATAAAGAGATAAAAGCATCTTCTCCCGAAGGCTTGCGGCAACAAAACTATAAAATATATACCATATATAAAGGTCAAACTTGACGTCAGATACGACACCCTTAACCTTTGCAAATACTTTAAAACATACAAAATTAAACGCGTGCACTATGATTAAACAGAATATCCTTTTCGATCAAAAACGTACTTGTTGTGTTGACAATTATTATTATCAGAAGTTAAAATGACGTGTTAGTAACTTACTCAGGGTTTAATTAACATAACATAAGCTCACGCCTGTATACCCGAAGGGGTAGGCAGAGGCGCACTAAGCAACTAGTACACCCACATTTCGACGAACTTGGTTCCGTCCCAGATGTGATAGGGGGCGAGCCTATCGCCATATCGGGCACAAATTCCAGACTCCGGGCTGATCTGGAAAAATCCAATACCACTTTGCCTGACCCGGGGATCGAACCCGAGACCTCAGACTCCCTCGGTAGCGTTGTATTTCGGTTTAATTAAATACCAATATATGTATTTAACTTCTGGATAAATATACTATTATCTGGATTAAAAATAAATGTTTATTTAAACGTTTTAATCTGTAACTTCTTAAATTATTATAAATAATAATTGGACTATTAAAAAGCTAGATTATTCCTGACTAACAATTGGCTACGTATTATTGCGGGAAAAGTCCAAGTCTGGAAGCGGAAAACTATGTACAAAATATAATTCAGTAGTCATTTTGAATTTCAATTTTTTTTTTATTCCGGCTCCATCGATTTTCGGTGATTTCGCCAACAACGAAATGCAAATTGAAATGCATTTGTCAAATGTCAATAAATTAGATGTAGCAAAGCAAGCAAGGTAAATGCGGTGGTGATGAAAGCGTTGGCAAGTGTGTGTGTTCTGAACTTGAGAGATAGCTAGGAATAACAGTATAACATATAGACGTGGATTTGAAGGAAGATGTAATAATAAAGAATGAGAAAGGAATATGATCTGGCCACATTAAAAGGATGGATGAAAGGAGAGCAGGCTAACAAAAGATAATGTCGGGAAAGTCAATGGTAATGTCGGTCGGGGACGACCTAGACGTACCTTTATGGACTAAGTTAGCAACATCCTAAAAGGTGATCTCGTCACCAACGAGTGGGTATGAAAAGACTAATGACTGGGGAAGAAGCGAAAGAGTTATGCTTAAAACGATACTAGGTATTCCATAGTCACTGCCTACACGTACGGAAACAGACGTGAGTTTATTTATGTAGTTAATAATTTGAATAATGAATGTCCTAAATCAATTAATAAGTTTTATGATAAGGCAAACAATTGTAGGAAACCCGCACGTCATAAACACGTATTTTAATAATTAATTATTGTTTTGCGAGGTAAATGTAGTTAGCCAATACAATGTCTAAAGTAAAATTATTCAGAAGTACCTACTGTCTGGTCATTTGAACGATTCATGAAGCTAAAATAATTTAAAAACAAAATAATTCCATTCCGTGTGTGGCCAGAATGTACTTAAATTCCACAGAGTGAACATCCTTCGTTTTATGTCGGTTATAATAGATATGTCGTTACCAAGACATCGGCTTGACCTTCTTAGAATTATCTTCAATACGTCTAACTGCTAATAATAGACCATACCTCACGTAAATACAGACTAATCGACATTCGACATTAATCGTTGCCTTTTCTAATTATAGAACGCTGTTCGAGATTGCCATCTTGTGTTCTACACATGTGTTAGGGTAATCTGTGCTATTACGTACATAATAAAACAAATAAACATCTTAATTTTGTTTACAAATATAATATATTGTGATACTTTACCAATTAATTTGAACTTTATATGTAAAATTTAACATCACTCGACATATCGGCATAGTTTAGAGTGAGTCTCAACAGTTCCTAAACTTTCCAGCCGAACACGTAAATAATCACATGTTTAAAAACTTAACGGACCGACTTCAAATCCGATCGTGACCAAATATGGGACCACCCTTGAAATAAGCTCTATCGAACACAAAAATTATTTTGATAATCACAAGTTTAAAATTTAACAAACCGACTTCAAACCCGATCGTGACCAAATTTATATGGGACCACCCTTGAAATAAGCTCTATCGAACACAAAAATAATTTTGAAAACAGGCCCACATTTGGTGGAGATATCGCGTAACATACAAAAAAAAATACAGACGAATTGAGAAGCTCCTCCTTTTTGGAAGTCGGTCGAAAATCGGTCTGCATTTGGCGAAGATGTCGCGTAACATACCTACGTTAAAAAAAGTAATCAGACGAATTGAGGACCTTCTCTTTTTAGAAGTCGGTCAAAAAGCCCTTTTAGTTCATGGACCATATCTTATTATTGAAATAAAAGACGCAGCAATTGAACAAATAACTTATTACCTAAAATAATATTCGTAACTGTAGAATTATTTAGTAACTGTCTAAATTTAAAAAAAATATCATCTTACTCACGACAAATGTAATTTTACGAAACCTTGGTACGTTATGATTTCTCAGGTTTACGCGAATGTTATTCATTTAAATAAAACTATTTTTACAGATTCTATCACGATTTGGTTTTAATCTTTACGGACTCGGACTGAGTCCGACCCGTGACCACGAAGGCTGCAAAGCTTTCGAACGTCGGGCATAAAATTAAAACCAAATCGTGATAGAATCCGTAAAAATAATTTTATTTCAACCTTGGTACATTTTTCACGCAATCCTTAGATTCCTTGGAACTCCATTAGGAATGGCATCAGTATATAGTCCATTTTACAAAAGATTGATCCATTTTCTTCAAGATGAAACGAATTAAAACAGTCTTTTATGTCTGTACTTCCAAACAAACTCACAGAACACTTGAAAAGAATTTATGATATTATTAAATAACGCCTTTCGCCAGACAAACACAAACATAACACGTAGGTTGTTATAATCCTCTGACAAAGAATATTAAAATTCTGTCTGAACATGTAATATTTAAATTAATTTGAGCAGTATTTTTGTAGCAATATTATTATCTTTACAGATCACGAAGATCCTCAGGTGCAGCGACAG
This sequence comes from Clanis bilineata, assembly GCA_036417725.1. Taxonomy (NCBI): domain Eukaryota; kingdom Metazoa; phylum Arthropoda; class Insecta; order Lepidoptera; family Sphingidae; genus Clanis; species Clanis bilineata. The sequence goes on from CM071158.1 coordinate 10,995,281, forward strand.
CTGTTACTCCGCAACCCAAAAATTTTAACCCAGGAGGTAAGGACATACAATATTATTATAATTTATACATACATCCACGCACATACACATATCCACGCCTTTTTCCTGTAGGATTATGCAGAGACCTCGAACTTCTACTTGCTGCGATTCTTGCACATCTAGTGCCACATTCACGCCTAAATGGTCAAACGCTACTCAACTTTAATGGCTTCTTACATTGATTTTTCGGGGGACATACATAAAAAAAAGATTCCGGCGAATTGTTGACCTCCTCGTATTTTTGAAGTCGGTTAAAAATAATATAGTTGTTTACACAAAAAAAACAATGTGGTTATATCGATTATCCTCCTTTTTCATGCAAAACCTCTTGCTTATTCACTGGAACTTTGTTAAACTAGAACTGATAAGGACTGCCTCGGTGGCGTGGTTGTATTTCGGTACGATTACCATGCAGAGGTCTCGGGTTCGATCCCCAGGTCAGGCAAAGTGATATTGGATTTTTCCATATCAGCCTGAAGTCTGAAATTTGTGCCCGATATGGCGATAGGCTCGCCCCCTATTACATCTGGGACGGAACTAAGCTCGGCGATATGTGAGTGTACTAGTTTGCTAGTGCGCCTCTGCCTACCTCTTCGGGGATACAGGCGTGACCGTATGTAATATTATCTGTGATAAGGATATTCGTTTCTATCATCCAATTTAAATTTTGACAAATCATTTATATTTTCTTATATTTGTAACACGTTAGTAGAATAATTTTTCTTGCACTAAAATATGTATGTCTAATCGACATAATCTATACTAATATTATAAAGCTAAAGAGTTTGTTTGTTTGTTTGTTTGATTGAACGCGCTAATCTCAGGAACTACTGGTTCGATTTGAAAAATTCTTTTTGTGTTGGATAGCCCAATTATCGACGGTGGCTATCTATACAATCTATACTAATATTATAAAGCTGAAGAGTTTGTTTGTGTTTGTTTGATTGAACGCGCTAATCTCAGGAACTACTGGTTCGATTTGAAAAATTATTTTTGTGTTGGATAGCCCAAATATCGACGGTGGCTATAGGCTATATAACATCACGCTATGACCAATAGGAGCGGAGCAGAAATGAAAAATGTTTTAAAGCGGTGAAGTTGATATCTCGGAAACTACTGGTTCGAATTGAAAAATTATTTTTGTGTTGGATAGCCCATTTATCGAGGATGGCTATAGACTATATAATCACGCTATGACCAATAGGAGCGGAGCAGAAATGAAAAATGTTTTAAAGCGGTGAAGTTGATATCTCGGAAACTACTTCGATGTGAAAAATTATTTTAGTGTTGACCGACGGGAAGAATTATGGGGTGACTAAGGGATGACTGACGGGGTGACTGATAGGCTGACCGACGGGGTGACAGATGGGTGACATGCGGAGTGACAAACGGGTGACAGACGGGGTGACAGACGGGTGAAAGGCTGGGTGACAGATGGGGTGACAGACAGGGTGACAGAAGGGGTGACAGATGGAGTGACAGAGGGGGTGACAGACCGGTTGACAGATGGGGTGGCAGACGGATTACAGACGGGATGACAAACGGGTGACAGGCGGGGTGACAGACGAGGTGACAGACGGGAAGACAAACGGGATGACAGACGGGATGACAGACGGGGTGACAGACGGGGTGACAGACGGGTTGACAGATGGGGTGACAGACAGGGTGACTGATGGGGTGACTGACGGGGTGACAGACGGATTACAGACGGGGTGACAGACGGGTGATAGGCTGGGTGACAGATGGGGTGACAGGCGGAGTGACCGACAGGGTGACAGACGGGGTGACAGGCAGGCTGACTGATGGGGTGACAGACGGGTTGACAGACAGGGTGACAGACCGGGTATCAGACAGGTTGACAGACAGGGTGACTGATGGGGTGTCAGCCGATGTGACAGGCGGATTACAGCCGGGGTGACAGGCTGGGGTGACAGGCAGGGTGACAGACTGGTTACAGACGGGGTGACAGGCTAGGTGACAGATGGGGTGACAGGCGCGGTGACAGGCGGGGTGATAGACGGGTGACAGACGGGTTGACAGACGGGGTGACAGGCGGGGTGACAGACGGGTGACAGACGGGGTGATTGACGGAACCGCACCGAAGTCACGTACTATCTCTCGAAGTTTAGTAGAGCATATCATTACCTTTTTAGAATTATTGTGCTATAGGTGACTACGACTCACTCTTTCAACCCTCTCTCTCATACGCAGACGAAGTTGCGCGGGTCAGCTAGTATATATTATTACACTAAAATAATTTTTCAATTCGAACCAGTAGTTTCTGAAATATAAATTTCCCCACTTTTGCAATATTTTTCATTTCTGCTCCGCTCCTATTGATCATATCGTGATGTTATATAGCCTATAGCCACCCCCGATAATTGGGCTATCCAACACAAAAATAATTTTTCAAATCGAAGCAGTAGTTCCTGAGATTAGCGTGTTCAATCAAACAAACAAACTCTTCATCTTTATAATATTAGTATAGATACATCTACTAACTACGAGAGAACTACGAGAGACTATTGGTCTCCAAACACCCAAACCCGAAACAAATATCTGTGGGCCACACAAATATTTCTCTCGGTGCGGGGATCGAACCCGCGGCCTCTCGCTTCATAGCCGGCTGCTCGCCCGCTGCGCCACGAATTATCAATAATTAAACATTAGACCCCAATTGAATTGTTAAATGTTGATTGGGATGGGCTTAGATTATCTGTGGCAGAATACGTCATACATAACCTAGCTTAAATTTTAAGTCGGCCACTCGCCGATTGTAAAACTAGATTACCTAAATCTACGTTCTAATTTATTGATGTTTCATAACAGGATGTTCTCATACCCATATCCGCTTATTGTGTTTATCATTACCGTCACTACCACAACAAACGCAATTGATTTGTCATAAATTCATGATGCATGCGATTGTGAACTTTTTGCACATAATAATAAACTTGTTGCTGTCACAATAATTCAAAGTTTACAATGGTGATGTACAGGTTTTATCATGGGGATTTTTACCAACAAATTTTAATAAGCATAAGCATAGCGTTATTAAAGGCTGACGTACAACACATTCACATATTACGTACTAGCTGACCCGCGCAACTTTTGAGAGAAAGGGTTAAAAAAATGGAGTCGTAGGCACTTAAAGGCTATAACACAATAATTTTAAAGGAGGTTATGAGATGATTTACTACTAAACTTCGAGAGATAGTACGTGACTTCGGCCCGGTTCCGTTAGTCACCCCGTCCGTCATACCGTCAGTCACCCCATCCGCCACCCCATCAGTCACCGTGTCAGTCAGTGACAGTTGACAGTTCTGACACCGGTTCCGACGTTTGGATTTTGGAACAACGGAGCGATCCAGATATCGATCTTGAAGGCAATCGTCCCAAAAATAAAGAAAAACAAAATGGCGGCCACTTTTGACAGTTTTGACATCGATTTCGTCGTTTGGAACTACGGAGCGACCCAGATATCGATTTTGAAGTAAATCGACCCAAAAACAAAGAAAAGCAAAATGGCGGCCATTTTAGACAGTTTTGACACCGGTTCCGACGTCTGGAACTAAGAAGTGACCCAGATATCGATGTTGAAGTCAATTAGCCCAAAAACAAAGAAAAACAAAATGACGGTGACTTTTGACACCGGTTCCGTCGCTTGCAACCACGGGGCGACCCAGATATTGATTTTGAAGTAATTCGGCCCAAAAACAAAGAAAACCAAAATGGCGGCCATTTTTTACAGTTTTGATACCGGTTCCGACGTCTGGAACTAAGAAGTGACCCAGATATTGATTTTGAAGTCAATCGTCCCAAAAACAAAAAAAAACAAAATGGCGGCCTCTTTTTTCAGTTTCGCCATATAATTTGTTGTTTGGAACTACGGCTCAACTCAAATATCGATTTTGAAGTCAATCGAGTCAAACACAAAGAAACAAATTTTCAAGCCCTATTTCATCCCTTTAGGGGTTGATAAAAAAATGAAGTACCCCCTTTGAGTCCCTATGGACAAATGTATCTTCATACTAAATTTCATCAAAACCTATTAGTGTTTCAGAATTCCCATACAAATTTTCCACCCCTATTTCATCCCTTTAGGGGTTGATAAAAAAATGAAGTACCACATTTGAGTCCCTAGAGTCATATGTATCCTCATACGAAATTTCATCAAAATCTATTAAGGTTTCAGAATTCCGATACAAACTTTCAACCCCTATTTCATCCCTTTAGGGATTGATAAAAAAATCGAAGTACCCCATTTGAATCCCTAGGGTCAAATGTATCCCCATACCAAATTTCATCAAAATCCATTCAGTAGTTTTTGCTTGAAAGAGTAACAAACATACTTGAAAGAGTAATAAACACACACACTCACAAACTTTCGCATTTATAATATTAGTAGTAAAGTAATAGTAATAATATTAGTAGGATAGTAGGACTAGTGGGATTTGTATGTTTATGAATAACCCGTCATTTTTTTAAATTTTCTTTTTATAAAATAAAATAAATAAATACACCCAACAGTCACACACCTAGCCCTGACCCCACACTAGGTATAACCTTTGTCGTGAGTATCTGAAACTATGAGAGACTTTTGGTCTCACAATACCCAGACTTGAAACAAATATCTGTGGGCCACACAAACATTTTATTTTTATTTTTGTTAAATTTTAATTTCTAGTTTTTTAATGTTATATCGGGTATATAAATGGTCAAGATCTGATGAAGTAGTACGAGATGCACTCCGTTACACAGAACAGCATACATCGCGATTAGGGTTTTGAAGTTGGTTTTTAAATTTTCAAACTTTGTGAATAATTTATCTATTAAAGTGATAGTTTGACAAACTTTTTAGTATACGGGACATCCTTGGTTGAAATTATGATTTCACCGAACTCAATGCCAGGCGTGTAAAGTAAACAAGGTAATCGCTCGTGGTGTGCGTTCATACGGTGACAGGTGACATATATCGCATACCGATCATATTCCAGATGCTGCATAACGAGATTACGAAGAATCTTATATGTATCACTATGTAAACAATCGCGCGTAATGTATCCCCAGTATTCTTGGTAACGTCTTGCGAGTGTCTTTCCAATTACCATTCCTAGTATATGTACATCGATTAAAAACTAATTTGAAGATAATAATGTCCATGACGTTATAAAGTGACTTATAATATCATTGCACTAAATATGGTTATGCAGGAAGTCGCTGGATGCAGGCCGCTTCCAACAGATCGATCTGTAAATCTTTGGGGGAGGCCTATGTTCAGCAGTGGACGACCTATGGCTGATGATGATGATGAAATATGGTTCGGTGGAATTCTAATGATTCCATGTCCCATTCTTAAAATTTTATGACTTGTCAAAATTGCTGACGCAATGATGAAGTTGTGACACATCTAAATAATTACCTAAGTTGTGAACACCTAAATAACGCTCGTGAATCAATGCTTATTATTTCAATAAAGATTGTTCAATAGTATTTTCCCCATTACAGAAAATATTTCCTCTTATATATCTATACTATAGATAGATATGATGTCCGATTCGTAGTACCCGCGTGTGCGATTACATGCGATTATCAAGAGAACTTGTATTATTGTGATAACCATACTATTTCCGCGGTATTTTTGTAAACAACTCATGTCACCTATATGTAAAATATTAATATTACGAACGCAATAAGATAAAACATTATCTGTGACAACTAATAAACATAGAGGAGAAATGCTTTTCATTTTTATAAACACATTGTTTTTGTCTACGTTGTGACTTGTGGCCGTTACGTCTGATTGAAGGGCTCAGTTTTTATACTGATCGGTACGAGTGTCACCTTCATATTTTGCCAGTAAAGTACACAGAGATTCAGTACTGTCAGATGAGACAGTTGCTCTTTATATGTATGGACTAGACGCCATTGTATTTTACCAACTTATAAAATTAGGTTTTATAAGGTTAGGTTAAGGTAAAATTAGGAGGTTTACGAATACACCACCCTATAAACCTAATATTACAGATATATAAAGTTGAATAGTAATATACAGTTAATATTGCAGATATTTATGATGTGAATAATCTATAAGATATGGACATATATGGACATTTAAAGGTTGCATTTTCGACACTTGACTATGGAACTCTAAAAATCGTTATATTTATAGTGTATATATAATACTATTTTAACAACATAATTTACTAGTATTCCTCTGGCATCTCAATTATTGGATACTAAGTCTGCGAATAAGAACAGTTTTTTAGTTTAAAGTCATTACTTTTATTGAAACATGATAATGTTATTACATTATTCTTTTCACAGCAATTATAATATATGTACATATGACTATTTATATTTTAACTCAAATAATAATTATCATCATCGTCCATAAGACGTCCACTGCTGAACATAGGCCTTCCTCAATAATATTAATAGTTGAGAGCTCTTTAAAGTAACATACTGGATTCAAACAATTTACAGTACAATTTTTTAGGAATAGATTGAGCTTCGTTGTCACAACCCTGGTGCCTGACGTCAATTCCCTTTGGGGGATATATCAAATTATCATACCCAATATTTTGATTAACAACAAAATATGTACCTAATGGCATTCATTCAATTAGCTTCTGAGTTCTAAGATGCCTATAACCTTTGTATTTGTTGTTCTTAAGACGATCAAATGTCGTGACCAAATGGTTGTCACGTTCAATTTACACCGACTGTTGCAACTATATGTCTAGTTTTAAGCAGTTGTAGGTACATGTGCCAGTATTCTTGACGACTTCTTCCTAAATATCGGTTTTTGTGACTAAAATTATTATGTTTCGGTAAAGTCCTATTTCAAATTTGTCTGTTTGTGATTGTGCTATAATAGTGTATATTTAATTACAATGATATGTTATTATTTTGTGTTATTAATAAGGTATAAAAACAATTAAGAAAATAATATATATTCTTAACTTAGGTCCTAATCGTTACCTATCTTGGCCATACCGACTGGTCAGAAAGGATCCATGAGAGCGATATGCTATGTGGAAAAGGATAGGGAGATGCTACTATTTTTTAACCCATTACCCATATTACATAACCCCTGATATTTCGAGTAACCACATTAAAGAACCATAAGCACCTTTTATCATTATTTTAAACTCCCAGATGTCTATATTAGTTCTTACCAATAAACCAGTCAAACATACATATATATTACATTTTATAAATTTCTATAATAATCCTACACAAAGCGGGGCAATCCGTCAGATACTGTTATACATGATAAGCGTATTCAGGTCTGTCTGTTGGTGTCACATTACCATTAATTAAATGTACCTGACGGGCTATAAGTTTTGGCTTCACTTGTCTAAAAGTTCTAAACTCTACAGTAGAGAGATTAACGGTATGACATTTGTAAAAGATAAGCATATAATAATAATACGTAGATTGTCAACCTGCCATTTATATTTAGTACGCCGTAGTTTTAAAACATATCATGACTATAAATAACCACTGATATACACTAATCTAGGCGATATGCAAACATTGTCTCGCAAAATTAAATGTCATTCAACAATACTAAAATTTGTTCAGCCTTAATAAGTATCGAAAGAAAATCTACGTTATACACGTACATACACATACATAACATAAGCCTATATACCCGAAGGGGTAGGCAGAGGCGTACTAGCGAACTAGAACACCCACATTTCGCCGAGCTTAGTTCCGTCCCAGATGTGATAGAGGGCGAGCCTATCGCCATATCGGGCACAAATTCCAGACTTCGGGCTGATATGGAAAAATCCAATATCACTTTGCCCGACCCGGGGATCGAACCCGAGACCTCAGAACCGTAGTCGTACCGAAATACCACCACGCCACCGAGGGAGTCACTACATACACGTACACTATACGTATACGAGCGTATTAAGTATTTGCTTGAGGGTGGGGCAAATGTAAGGGAACTTAACAAGTACATATACCTCTACAGCAGAAATATAAAAATATTTTTATTCATTAATCTTCCCTTCCTGATTTCAAAAGTAATATGCGAGGTTTCAGGCTAAATGTTAAAACTCCTTAAAATGTAAAGGCCCTCGACGCTCCACTGTAGGTGCGGCTATAAGGCCGCGGACACGATCTCAGCTGAAGCGGAGCGGCGCGTTTGAATGCATAGATTCAAGATTTAAATGGAACTGGCCTCGAAGGCAGCGGCGCGGAGAGCGGCTCCGCCGCCGCCTGAGTTCATATCCGCAGCCTTACACTATGGAATAGACGAGAAGAGAATACGCCATCCACTCCTATGTCCCTACCGTTCTCAAATAATGCACTTACCAACAACAGTATTCAATATTAGTTGTACCTCTATAGACGTCAATTCATAACATACAACAATAATCATTTTATTGTAGTTAGACAGCATAACATAAATATATGTAGAGACGATATTAGGGGTGAGAGCCGTGTCAGACGGCACGAGTTATCCGTCAGAAAACCGGCGTGCCGCGGCGGGTGACGGCAGAGGATCACGGTCTCAGCAAATGATAGCAACTGTACATATGTACCGATTAATCATCAGGAGGTCGCACTATCGACACGTTTGACTGTCATAATAACATCCGCCGCTATCAATTCGATTACCCCAGCAGTAGCGATGCAAGTATCACGCGAGTCGCGACTCGTGTATATTATTTCGATCAATGATCAGAATCAAATATGAGAAAGTCAGCCAAAAAGCAGGGACACCCAATTTTTCTCGAAGGGTTTCGCGAAAACAGTACGCATGTACCTACTTTTTAAACGAGATGGTGGTTTTGTAAAGTTAGAATTTTGGCTCGTCCTAAGATCTTGTTACAGTAACATTCTTGGCAACCTGCTTTTTTATCTTTAGTATACCATCATATTATACTAAATAAAATAACCTGGTTTTCTATAATCTTTAATGCCAACTCCAATAATATTTTGTTGTTTACCTAAGTGTGATAATATAATATTATGAAGAAAGATTTTGTCATAGACAGACCTGTCTATAACTTTTTATTTGTTGCAGACGAAGCCTACATGAAGCTCGCCTTAGAGACAGTGGAGGAGCTGGACTGGTGTCTGGACCAACTAGAGACCATACAAACACACAGATCGGTGTCTGATATGGCTTCACTCAAGGTAAACACAATTCTCATAATAAAATTCATTCACAACTAAAGATTCACAGATTTAAAGAGGCAACAACAATTTCAAGCAAGCGAGGCATTCTTAGTGGTACGATCCTGGACCTCGCTGCCCATACCGCCTAGCAATAAAATAATGACAACCCTCTCATTAGGCGTATTTTGGAACAGGTCAATTCAATTATACGCTATTTCACGAAAACGTGCGCTTTCATATTTTTTTTATGTCTTGTCAGTCAGTGACTTTTGCCATATACTATAATAATACTGTGTACAGCCTAGTTTGTATTAATTTTTATGTTTGTTTATAAAAAAAAGTAAATTTTCTGGTGGTAGGATATTCGTATACCATCGGATGGCGACCACCGTACACATGGTGCTAAAACTTGCCTTAGTAACCCACACTCCGTGTGTGGTTCACGTTCCAGGATCAGCCAGTGTACTTCCGGTTCTCTCGAGGGGCTTGCGACATGACTTGATGGTTGGTCGAGACGGGTATGGGGGTATCCCTGTATTTGGTCATCCGCCTGTCTTGTCGCAAGCCCCTCCGTTTGCTTCTTCCCTCTTCGGATTCGGAGTGTGAAGAAGCATAAATAGGCCGGCATGATTCTGACGACCATTGATAAATCCAATTGTTTGTCAGTGGTCGCCAGGTTTTTTGGACTGCACTACGCTTACCATCAGGTGCAGTGTAGTCACGTTGCCGTGCCCGGATAAAAAAAAAGATGTAAAATCTTGTATGTGTGCACTGTGCACTGCTAGCGACGCGACTTGGTATCCGCGCGTCTTTGTGAAATCCAAAATCTATACCTACATGCTACGGCATTTTCAGACCACACGATATTCACGAATGCTAGTGGTTGCTCTGCACTTTTTTTAATCAGTGAGCTAACATCATCAACTATGTGAGCGCCGCTTTTATGTTACGAGCAAAATGGAGGTTACAGCTCGAAATTCAGCTGACCAGGTGCTCGCGCTTTGTCAAAGTTGCTTCTTTATGAATTCTGTATAATGCGAACAAAAAAGTCAACTGCAACAATACTTTTGCTAATGAAACATTTTATTAGAGTTTACTATTACGGACAGCAAAACGAAATTCACTCTGTGTCTGTTTTATGTGGGAACCGTGAAAGTTTAAAAAATAATGGTTGGATAGAGATCTGACTAGTAAATATGTGATACTACATAATCGATCTTCTCTCAATGTCGGAACTCGGCAGTTACCTACGTCATGCACTTGACAAATATGTACAGTGTGTTTACAGTTTACACAGATACAGTCGATACAGACCGATACACTACATTTATCTTTAGAATAGATGATTCTATTTCATTTTTACTTTTTGATATGTATAACAAATAGAACTAATTTATTTTATAATACAGACAAGAAACTAGAAATGTTAGGTGAAACATCGTTAACAAAATTACACATTATTTATTAATACTAATTGATATTGTAGGTCGTGCTTTGTCAGGAGTTAGCCAGCTTTAATAGCGTCACTGGGAATTACATGGCTTCCTTTGAAATTACGTTTCGATAACACTTGAACTTTCGCTGTAACCAATTTCGATGACACATCTAATTAATATTTATCATCACGTCATATCAGTATTACCTACCATAAACATTGTAACGTGGAACCTGGCTTTAGCCAATCATGCATACCTGTAGCATAAATGAGTCTGCCCGTTGGACCCCAAAAAGTGGCGCTGTTACCAATTCTACAATCTTCTAAAGTAAAACGTCATCATTACTGTTACATTATATAGGCTCAATGAGTTTGTGAGAGGCCTAACTAATCCCAATATGTATGATCATTTTATGGTGGTGCATTACACATTTCGCGTGCAGCAAAATAATTACTTACTACTTACTAGTATGGTAAACGCACACCAGTTCGGAGTTAATATCTACCAAAAAAATCATGTTATTACACATAACATAAGCTCACGCCTGTATCCCCGAAGGGGTAGGCAGAGGCGCACTAGCAAACTAGGACACCCACATTTCGCCGAGCTTAGTTCCGTCCCAGATGTGATAGAGGGCAAGCCTATCGCCATATCGGGCACAAATTCCAGACTCCGGGCTGATATGGAAAAATACAATATTACTTTGCCCGACCCGGGGATCAAACCCGAGACCTCAGAAGCGTAGTCGTACCGAAATACCACCACGCCACCGAGGCAGTTATCATCATGTTATTACTTCAAAATATTCTTACATAAAAATATTGCGTAATAGTAATTTCTTTTATCAGAAAAAAATGTTATGTACGGAATGACGTTCTCATACATAGTCATAAATTTTGTCAATGCCATTATTTTGCAACATAATAATTGTCGTGTAAAAGTTACCTATATGAATTATCCTATTTGCAGAATGAATGATTTGAATTTGTTACCTCAAACCATTTTAATTTGCCGACAACCGCTCACTCTACTGTGGTTCGATGTAACTTCTGATAGGTAATTTGGCATTATAAGTAACCTCTCCTTCACCCGAACTACCAAAGCACGCCTTAGTAATGAAACAGATTCATTTGCATTTTAGTAGTCTAGTCCCAACTTCCATCCCACTCTTCTCATAAGTACTATTCTCTATGTACGCGTTGGTAATATTTAAGTGCCTTTTACATGATACTATACATATATTGTTTGCGACTTCGCCCGTGTGAATAAAGCGTATTCTCCGATTTGCGTAATTATGAGTAAACATACATATTTTATTAGGTGCTTTAAAAAAAAAGTTCACCCATCAGGTTTTCGAGACAAAGGCTGCCTATGTACATAAAAGGTAAATAATAACACCTAACAATCACACTCATAGTCTTGATCACAGTAAAATACTACTCTTCCGTTGACTCAACGGAATCAGAAAGTACGGGAGATTTTTCAACTCACAATCATCATCATCATCAGCCATAGGAAGTCCACTTCTGAACATAGGCCTCCCCCAAAGATTTCCAGATCGACCTGTTGGAAGCGGCCTGCATCCAGGGACTTGCTGCGACCTTTATCAACTCACAATACCCGAAACAAATAAAATTATACCTATTTGTGGGTGATAAACATTCAGTCACACAGAGACTCTTATTTTTTTATTTGAAAGCTTTTGCAATTAAAAGTATCGGTAGGGCCTAGAGAATTTATTGAATAGGAAATGTTAATTTAAGACATGTATTTTAGCCCTGCCCGCCTAGCATGCGCGCCACGAGAACATTTTGTCTACGCTTGTCCTGTTATAACCGGTTTTCCCTATTTGTCTACGGACACTAACATGCGTCCTCGTTTATTTTCATACAATATTGTCGACAACACGTAGACAACATCTCGACAGTCGATCATTGAGATATCTCGTGGGGCGCATGCTAGGCGGGCTGGACTGACATCGTTAGAGACACCTTATTTAACTGTTGTAGAGCCCACTTTTATCTGCATTATATAACTTACTGATGCCGCGATTACGCGTGTAATGAAGTAAACAAGGAATTCGTGAATGTATACCACCTGTGTTTTTATATTACATCGCAAACATAATTATAAGAATTACACGTCGGGCGTTTGCTTGTAAAATTAATAACAATTAGACTAAAAACAGACCACTTACAAATTTAAATGATTTATTTTTAAATTCCTATTATATTAGTAAGGTGTTTTACTTATGACGTCAAGTTATAACAAGTTGTGTGAGAATAAAACATCTAAAATTAGATTTTTTATATCTTTGTAGTTTACATGATATAAGGATGTAAATACTAATTAATTTCACTGGTATATAATGTCACGCGTATTTTTCTGACGGATAATGAAACCTTTTGTGAAAACACAAACAACAATTTATTATTTAGTTACTTTAGCACCTAAGCACACCTCTATTTAACTGTTAACTTTGATCTTGACCTCAAAGTCTTCGCTGTAGGTAACGAAGTTGTGATTAAATTTCAGTCATCAACGATTTCATATTATTTACTCTTGTTGATATTTCAGAACCGTTGCTGACGTATGTGTTGTGGACACTACTAATTTTGACAACATTTTATAAATATATTTTAATAATACGAATATTTTGCGTATTGACACAGCTGTGTTTGTTTAGTTTACGTGAAATCTCAGAAGAATACTTTATTCTTCAAATCTTCCCACTTGAAATAATCTTAGACGAAAGAGCTTTTGTTTAATACAATTTGTCATAGATGTACCGTGTTGGAATTAATAATTGATTAAATTATTTTGACGGATCATTTATACTTTTATATAATCTAAGCGATGAAAGGACCGCGAGATATACATACTTATGTGTATAATTTCAATGGAAAGCAGATAAAAAAATAGCCTTCCATTTAAATGGAAATCGTATGATTTATCTTTACAATATGTCTATAATTTTACATAGGCTAATATAAAATAAATAAACATTATACTTTCATACCAACATTCAGGCTCTTGGGCCGAAAAACTTTTAATGATTCCAAAGAACACTGGATTTCTTTGTACGAGTATTTATTCTTCTTATACCGTAAAGTTTCATTCAACTTCATCTCATTATACAAATAGTTTATATAAATAGCTACTCTAAAATACTACTAACGTCGATATGTTTTATAGAGAGTTCTATTATTGGTGCTTTATATATTACTAGCTGTATCCCGCAACTCCGTTCATATGGAAATTTAGTTTCCAGGATAAATAGTAGCCTATGTGTTATTCTGATCTATAATCTATATAACTGTAAAGTTTTATCAGAATCCATCCAGTAGTTTTGCGTAAAAATCTATCAAACATCGATACTTCTTTCACGTTTATAATATTAGTGGGACTAGCTGCGACATCGATCGAACACTTGGAAATGTATCAACCAATGTATCCTACGGGAACAATACAGTTTTCTGGATGAAATGTAGCCTGAGAGAAGATTAATGTCATCATCAAATCATCTAATAAAATACCTTGCATAATGCTCACAAACTCTTAAGTGAAAGTTATAAATTGACAATAATGAAACTTTCAATTGCAACATGACTCCGGCGCTATACGCTTACGTTTCTAATGCCTAGTGTTCGCCGGCGTGTTAGTGCAGATCGATGATTTGACGTCACTCGTGACGCGTTAAACATTCTCATGACAATTGTTTACATTAACACTACTTCCTATAAGAATATATTCTAAATACTTGGTCCGTAAGCTCCTCCAAATTTCACGACTCACGTTTAGATAGAGCTCTTTTTGGTTTGCTATGCAAATACTCACCACTTTCAGAGTGACGTGAGCGGTTTAACCTTTGAGAACTAAACTAATTCCACGAGCGCAGTAATCATTCCGTTCGGGATATGTAGCTTGATGGGGAAACATGTGTGCGTGACGTACCGTCATTAAAACTGAAGGGCACAAACCCTCGTCGATGACGCAAATCCCGTTTAGTTCGATTCAGAACAACTGTTTTGGGCACGATGAATAAGCTATACGTTTCTATACAACTAGTGAAACGGACTAGGTACTTAAGAAAATTTTAATTTATTTTATTTTTACTGATGATTTCAGGAGAGGGAAAAGGAGTATTAGTAGTATTTATGATTGTTTCTAAGGTAATAAATAAAATAAATAGATTAAATAAAAATCGTTATATTTGTCCAAAATAATATACGATCGCTGTACAAGTAATAAAAGACTTCAATCAGCTCAAACCCTGTCTATTATAAACTACTTAGCACAGTAATAGTAAAACGACAATAATAATATACATATACGACACTATAGTACAATTTGTATCATAAACCTGTACTTACAAGAGCGATGTCACATCGCTCTCTAGCAGAGAGTTTACGTAACAGACCCCTACAGAGTGAATTACTATTATTTTGATGAGATAAAACATTGAGTACGATGTTCCCGATTCGACGGGTGAAGGTCCACAATCAGTCCGCGCGCCCTACGCTGCCGCAGTCACGTACGCCTCGCTAGGGCTGCGCCCGCCTATACGACTGACTGAAAACATACATCCATATATTTCAGCTATTATGAAGTACAAAGATTTTACTAATTGATGTTTTCGTTTTATCGCCTGCCTTGTTTAGTCGCAGCTCACTCAGGTCAACAACTCAAGTTCTAGGTTTGATGCCCAGATTGAACGGGTGTTTTTCTAACACAATTTGCCCACGGTTGGATCCTCAGGCATGACATTAGGGGGGTTGACATCAGTCAGACGGCCGGGCCTAAAAAAACAAGCCGTATCCTTTTTGCAACGTGCTTGAAAAGGTGTGTTGCACACCACCCCACATTTAGGTGAAATAAGAGCAGGTGGAAAGGAAAGTTTTAAGGACATCATAAGTCACTGGTTTTTGTCGAATTCAATCCGTCAGAGGCGGCACATATATATGTTACATAAGCGTATGGGCTACCAGAGGCCGAATCGCCCGGGACTATCTACTGCGTATTTCCTCGGACCTTCATAAAAATCTTTCAACAAATTTCTATAAATAAATAATTCACCGAATCCTCGAAATAACAAATCCCATATTTCTGAAAATTCAATACGTAAACACAGTAGTGTAACCGCAGCTCGTGCTAATATGACGTACTGATCTTGAAACTGTAGTTATTGTTTGTGCACATCACGTAACAAGTACGAGATAGATTTTATTTTAACAATAGGTATTATATACAAATCATGACGTTGTAGAAACTATGATAGCATTCGCGTGAATTTTATAAATCGTCGGTATATTTTCCTGCACATTTTCCTCGAATCTATTTGATTTTGAGATGACGTTTAGGCGTGCTGAACGACTCCCCTGAAACTACACTGGCGTAATATGTATTCGAAGAATCATTTGTTTCCTCGATTCCCTCCATCCAAAAATAATTACGCTTAAGGACGATTTATATTATACTCATATTTAACGTTAGTTTACAGTAACACAATTAACAACGGTAACGCTTGACAATTATATAAATCATTTATTGGTTTAGTGTCATATGAGGGACTAGGACTGAGATCTATAGAGCGAACTTCGACTAAGTCCTATTAAAAAAACGAAGTCAGTGAAGATTTTTTAAAAGTTCGACTTCGTTTTTTCAGACTCATGTTTTACAAGAAAAGCTTTACTTAGTCAGTCTTTCTTCGAAGTCGAAGTTCGCTCTATAGATCTCAGCCTAGGACTACAAGAAGCTTTAGGTCTCCCAACATGTATATCCCAACTATTTGTCTCAATCGAGGATCGAACACATCGCCTCTTATTGAAAGACAGTTTGCGCATTGCACTACGATAGCTGTAGAAAGCACGGCAGCGTTGTTAAATCAATCAATTTGCATATAAATAATATATTTTGAGCCGTGACAATATTTTCACACGTCCCGTTACCGAATAGCTGAAAATGGCAGAGATAGATTATGGCAAATAAATCACACAGTATTACCGACACACCTGTATGGAAGCAGTTAATCAAGAATTTTCTACTCAAATAGGTATCTGATGTATAAATAAGGTTTGGCTCTGCTTTATCAAATTCATTATTGTGTAGTATATTCATTATTTAAATATGTGTACTTACATATCTATACTGATTGTAATTTACGACCAAACCGCAAAAAGTTACATGAGATATAAATCACGATATTATGTTATGTTATATAATTACTAAGCTTACACATATTACCCCGTGCTACCTTGAGTATCGAGCCTAACTTATGCAATGACCCGGTTAGATTGTGACGTCTTTTCCGACCTCCGAGCCACGACATGCCGCCTGCCACCTCTCGGCTGAAGGTTCATCGTAATTTCCTGATACAATAGCACAATAATGTGCGGACCCCAGAAATAAATAGCACATACACATAATATCTTTAATAATACGTTTACACTAAGTTTAATGTGCCCATTCTCAATATCTTTTTAAAAAATGAGAACAGAAACTAAAGTAGTGCATTTTTTTCCATTTCTGGAAAAAAAAAACAGGGAATTCTTAATTTTACTCTTATATCTTAATTTTTAATGAACAATGTTAGATAAGAGTGCGCATAAATTGTATAAATACAGTTAAATAGAAATAATTTGCAATTTGACATTTGTAGCGAAAAAGTTATGTTTTAACACGAAACTCTAATAATACGAAGATTCTGAACTAAAACACTATAAAGTGTAACGTAACTGATCCGATGAAATATAAGTGTAATTGCAATACGAAATTATGTTGTCAACTTGACTTCGTGACATTATGCATGTTTGATGTTGACACAAAATTTGCAATCATAAAAATTACATCATATCTGAAGGTATCGTAAAATTACTAAATTAGATTAGAGTTGTTTTGAATATTACGAAAATCTTTACTTGGAAGCATACATACATTTTAATATATTCGAAGACATTTTTAGCAATGGCTTTTTAAATTAATAGGTAAACGATGTAAATATCATAATATATATATCGGCGCAAAATCGCACGCTTATTTAAAAAGCCGTTGTTATGTCACGTTATTAATTCATTTTACAATTGTTAAACTGCTGAATCGTTAAAAGATTCTAAATAGTTAAAATAATCGTTATAATTATTTCTTTAACATTCGATATTCGGTATCGAGTAGGTAGTTGCAAATATTGCACCCTATAAAAGGAGTGTTCAGAGCAAATTCGACACAGTCGTGCTCCGGCACTCGGACTGTCCACATCCCTGACTAGACGGTGCTCTTGAGCACCGTTAATAAAGGGAATTAGTGAATCTCAGTGTTCACAGTTGATAAATAAGATGAGAAATCACCTTATTGTCAAAATTGACGTCAGCCATGCTGACGTCACCGTTTTTAAAAAACAACGTTAGCGTTGGCCCTCCGACATATATATTATAATATAAATCTGTTTGTCTGGACTTCCAGTTCCTTACATGCGAACCGTCACGTCAACACTTCTCCGACGTACGGGTGATGTTTCATCACTTAAAGATAAATACTCGTACATTGCTTTCTGACGCGTAGAAATTAAATTTAATCAAACCTAATGTCAGGCCACGTAAAGCTGCAGTGTAACTGTAGATCAATATGTATCTAATCAAAATAAAAGCTATTATTACAAAACTACCAATATTACATTTGCTTATAAATTTAAAGAAATACAAAGAAAAAAAGCAAATGACTAACTATTTGCTCTAACTTATTAATCCTAATAAATAATTCTGATAAATATTTACATTTTTACACACAACTCACAAGGCACACATTTTTATCTAGGTCAGGGCCGATATGAAACAAACTGAACACACGCTTGAGAATCGTTTGTTTTGCAGCTACACGACTTTGGGTATCTTATCATATCACAGTCAATCTCTTGTTAATCGGCCCAATTACCGAATGTTATAAAAAAGATTAACTATATGGTGTTATTCAATTTTCTGGGTAAATTAATCGTTGACGTAAATGTCCTCCCTCAAGATATACAGATATATTTAAAGAGTTACGGGGATTATTGAAAATGTGCACTTAGAATGAAAGGTATTTTTTTTTTAGTACAGTGAAATTATTTGAAAATATTAAATAATATTAAACGTATACGTTAGTTAGTAGAAGTTTGACAGTTCCACGCTAGTGACGGAAAAGTAGAGCAGTAGCCCGAGCACGAATAACTAATGTTAATGTAAATGTATTAGAGTTCGCTGCGCACTGATGACGTTTGGTTAATATTTCATACAAATTTCATAGACGCGCATCGAGTTCGAATACATTTACATTTACATTAGTTTTTCGTGCTCGGGCTACTGTTCTGACTGTAGAGTTGAAAGTATTTAGAAGATTGCAGGAATATAATATACCTTTTTTTTTATAGCAGAGACTAGCAACCGAGCAGATGGGGCACCTGATAGACACCAAAGACACAAAAATAATCATGAGGTGCCGCCAACCCAAAAGGAGGGAAATAGATATTGGGAAAGGGAAGGGGAGAAATGAGCCACCGGAAATCTCACTCACCGAACGAAACGCGACAGCGAGCTGCCACTTTACGTCGGTTTTCTATGAGACAGTAGTATCAAACCGGTCGCGCCGACCCGTTCGTGCTGTAACTGTCTACAGCGTGGCTCTACCACTAATAATGTACCTAGATCCAAGAAAAGATGGATAGATTGTGTGAATGGATGGATGGCAAAGAAGAAAGTTAGTGCTGAGATGAAAGCTGACATGTAGGTGTGAAAGGATAAAACATGTTGCGTCGCCCCCAAATAATTGGGACAATACAAGCAGATTTTTTTTCTTAGTGGAAATGTGCATGAGGGAGTGTGCACTCTACACAAGTCTATAAAGAATACTACAAAGTTTAGCTATGTTTGTTAATGAACGTTACTCGTTTATTGAATACAAAGTAATGTAAAAATACCTCTACATTGTGGAAAATCCCACCCCTTGTTTTTGTATCTATATCAATTATTGTTAACAGAATTTTGTCACGTAGGTACAACTTATACTTTTTAAGATTTATTGGAGACACGTATCTTTTCAAAATTATCGGATGAACCTAAACAATTCGATGAGACGACTGAAATGCTCACATTGTGATATAATTTAGTTTGTTACAGGAATATTTGTAATAGTCACGTCACATCTTAAGAAAATACCTACAATAATTCTACATCTGTAGTTTACTTATCTCTGTATTAAGTTATGAGAACAACGTGTTGAATGAAATAATGACAGTGTTAGTATGAGTAACAACATAATGATACCGTGGTTAACATGTTATACCTGGTGGCTGGTGTTATTAACACTAATTAATTTAATAGTATCGTCATGGCAAGCATGACTATTGACTATTTATTCAATTATATAAAGTCCTAAACATCTATCACACGGACTTACCATTTGCCCCGTTGTCGTATTATATTAATATATGCTAACTTTTAAGGTGACGTACATAGGTATGTCACACGGCGTCATACATATACGTACATATATAGGTTGTATGTAATATAAACCATATTAGTAATAATGTTGCCACACCCACTTACGAGGATTGACATTACAATTATATGTAGTTGTTCCTATTTATTTAATTATGTAAAGTCCTAAACATCTATCACACGTACTTACCGCGTGCCCCGTAATTTTAGTACCTACGTCACACGACGTCGTACGTATGTAGGTACACACCACATAAACCATATTAGGAATAATGTTGCCACACCCACTTACGAGGATTTCCATTACAATCGTATATATTTGTACCTATTTATTCAGCGGTTAAATATGCTGTACTTGAGTGAATTTCGGACCTTCAATGTACATATGTAACGGATTTATTTGGCAACCATGATAATATTTTCATTTCTAGCTAACTAGTAGAATTATCGCCATTTAATAAAAAAAAATTAGTTTGAATAAATTGTCGCCTCATTGGTCTATTGGCAGTATATATGGACTGTAGACCGAGAGGTCGTGGGTTCGATCCCTAGGTCGGGCAAAGCGAGATTTTTTATTTAATTTGCCCGGGGCTGATCGGGATCCCTCAGAGGGGGTTGACGTCAGGAAGGCAGCCGGTCGTAAAAACCAAGCCGAATCCTTTCTGCAACATACTTGAAAAAGTGTGTTACCCCACATTAAGGTAGTATAAGGGCAGGTAGAAAGAAAAAAAGTTGTTTTAATAAAAAAGTATGGAATTAAATCCACAAAAAAACAATATTTATACGACAACAATACGACCTAATCGCGGGGAAATTTTAATAATATGTGCACAATAACATTCCCATCTAGTCTGAAAGCCGTCAAACGTGATATTATACTGGATATCTTAATTCATTCGACGGTCAGTCTCAGTGTGGATTAAATAAGAGAATTGCTCACGAACCACGGTACCTATCATCTCTCAATTTTTTTCCAGAAAATAAATGATTCTCTGTAACACTAATTCTTGGAGCTGAAGATTTATTCTCATACTAACCTAAATGCTAGTTGTTTAAGTATTGGAAGTTTTCCAATGCATATGTAACATGGTTTCCTTATTTTTGATTGCTATAACATTCAACTGTCAATTCACTTAAATGCATCGTTCATGAAACTGGCTTATCATCACAGTTGTAATCTAGTTTATATGGTGATTTGCCTAGATACATTTAAATTTCTTATGAATTATATTTGCAGAAAAAATATTTGTAACTAATTAACACAGCATCAATAAGCTCCAACCAAGCATTAAAGTAAAACACTAAACCCTTATTGGATGAAATTGACATTGCAACGCCCGAAAACTGGAACGCTACTCAACGTTAACGGCTACTTACATTGCGTTTCGCTATACAATTTTGACTGATGTCCAATTTGGCCTTAAATGACGTAACACGAACTCAAGTGTTTGAGTATTCGGGAGTAATTGAATGAAATGCGTAAAATAATATATATTGTGTACTTACTTATGGCTTTCTATGAGATGATGAACATATTGAAAACCATAAAGGTCGTTTACATATTATTCGAAATATCTGATAACGATAACTTTAAATGATGCGGTTATCTTGTTACTAAGTACAATATGTGTCCGCTTTATGCGTTAATTCTTTTTTTATCAACATAGGAACCCATAATCCGTTTATTTTTCCATTTTGATGACCGTCACTTTCAACATAATTAAGTGAATCGTTATAATTATTTAATATTACTAACTAAAGCATAGAGAAGCATAGACTGCCTCGGTGGCGTGGTGGTATTTCGGTACGACTACGGTTCTGAGGTCTCGGTTCAATCCCCGGGTCGGGCAAAGTGATATTCGATTTTTCCATATCAGCCCGGAGTCTGGAATTTGTGCCCGATATGGCGATTGGCTCGCCCCCTATCACATCTGGGACTGAACTAAGCTCGGCGAAATGTGGGTGTTCTAGTTCGCTAGTGCGCCTCTGCCTACCCCTTCGGGGATACAGGCGTGAGCTTATGTTATGTTATGTAAAGCATAGAAAATAAATTTTCCCGTCATAAACAAATTAACTGCTTTCCAACAATACCACCCTACGTACGGACAGGAAGTAGGTTATGGCGCTACACACCCGCGCCCGCCCGCCGTCAACTACAATGCGTCGTATAGTAAGGGGGAAATTCAATTTGTAGAAGGAAATTCGACTCATTGAATGAATCTAGATTACTACAAAATACAATACTGAGAAAGTGATATTTGTATGATAGCCGTGACTAGTGACGAGTGACGGCAGTCGGCACTCGGCACAGACTTGGTACACTAATCGAGGCGCTCGCTGCTCCGGCTCAGTGTAACGATAGCGCTCGCAGATAACGGACGTTCTAACTCCAAACCTTCAATAAACGTTCGGATATTAATTTCGGCACTCGAGTGAATTTCGTTCGAACTTTTTAATTTTTAATATTGGAAATGCGCGTGTGCGCCGAGAAACAAACCATCCGTTCCGCGCCTGCCCGCTGGTTGCGGAGTAGGGCGGTGACGATGGCTAACTCAATGGAATTGTTGCACTTGCAGTTCAAAAGGATGCTGAACAAGGAACTGAGCCACTTCTCAGAGTCCAGCAAGTCCGGAAACCAGATCTCGGAATACATCTGCTCTACATTTTTGGGTAAGTCCTATTGTACAAATTTATTTTAGATACCTAGTTACCATTTTTTATGTTGTGTGCAAATAATATTCCTTATTTTAATCCAAAATTTTATTCACAAGTACAATCTAATTGCTCTTAACATAAATACATAAGCTCACGCCTGTATCCCCGAAGGGGTAGGCAGAGGCGCACTAGCACACTAGAACACCCACATTTCGCCGAGCTTAGTTCCGTCCCAGATGTGATAGGGGGCGAGCCTATCGCCATATCGGGCACAAATTCCAGACTCCGGGCTGATATGGAAAAATCCAATATCACTTTGCCCGACCCGGGGATCGAACCTGAGACCTCAGAACCGTAGTCGTACCGAAATACCACCACGCCACGGAGGCAGTCTAATTGCTCTTAAAATTGTTGTTATTATAATTCAAAACATAACAGTTCAGTATAACCTGTGGTATAACAATGTAAGTGGCATAATATAGAATTACACACATCGACTATCCTCCTGACGTCTCGGGTTCGATTCTCGGATCGGGAAAAGTGATATTGGATTTTTCAGTATCAGTCTAGAGTCTAGAATCTGTGGCTGTTATGGTGATAGGCTCGCCCACTATCCCTACCCCTCCGAGGATACAGGCGTGAGCTTATGTGGATAATCATGCCAAATATGTTAAAAAATATTGTCAAACTGTTAAACGTATGAACAAAAATATTTTCACCGAATGTAATTGGGCTAGTGTAAACAAGCTTAAATTTGTTTGCCATCTCATTTTGTATAGCCTTATGACGTTTTCTGGTATTTCTGTACATATTTATCTGTACAAAGACAGCAAATAATCGATGACTATATGAATAAATTATATATTTACAAAAAAAAAACTTATTAATAACGCTACTAAGAGTATAGTTGATGCCGCGCTGCGCCGCCCGCCCAATGAATTACTTGGCTGCACTTGGCAATTACCCATAATGATTTTAAGTTCAAGTTTTTGAAAAATATATTAATATACATTACAGTACATAATGCATCAGGTACGTCCAAATTGTTATTGCCAACTTATTAAATCTTTGCGTATTCTTGAAATTGGTATAAATTAAAGACAAACAAGGATACAAATATAACGGAAATTACAATATTTCAGTTATTTATTTGAACTCCTAACGTTGTAGCGAGGTTATGAAAAATTCGTGTCGAATCACTTGACTCGTATTGATTTATTGTATCCGAACAGAGCGCAGGACATGATTACATTATGGTTTATCAAAGTAAACTATGTCACTAAACTAAAGGCTTTTCTACAGTTTTTGTTTTTATTTAAGAATTGCAACTCGAATTTTTAGAACACTTAAAATCTAACTCATCTTCAAAACGTTTCCTCACGACGTGACGGAATCACGTGACGTATAATGTACTATTATATGAGATATGTATCATAATATTTGTATTGGTTAGATAATCGCGCCGGCCTTCTCATAATCTATTCATTGAAATTTATATTCTTAGAACACGAATACAGTTGTAGGCTGTAACCATCTCACGACGACGCACACTCTCCGAGCTCTATCACTATGTATACTTTATGCTTTGTGTATAATAATTCCTAATTCTATCTTTACACTACGTACACTATGTTTATACTATTGTCATACTAAGTGAGAAACGACCAAGTTTAGAATTTGATTTTCACGCTCTTGTTCAAATTCACACTACTCAATGCAGAAAGTGATAATATCGTCAACAATAAATTGACTATTTAAAAGTATTTTTGGTAAAGCATATAAACGTATTTACTTTAAAGTATTTAAATTTAAAGTAAATAAAGCTCATTTTGATATCTATACCTATATGTGTAATATAATAATATAACTATGACACTATGTAAATATAGATACATTTTTATCAAGCAACCGTCTTGATAACCTCCAACTTGCTTCACACGTGCAGAAAATGTTTATATATAAATATATATATATAAACATTTTCTGCACTATATATTAAATATCTGATACTGTGGCAAATAGATATTTTTATATTTTGTTCTCTAATAGGTTGCAATATATCAGTAATAATATTGAATTAACAGAATTGGATGGTCTAGAAACCATACATTCAACCTATATCAACAAAAGTAATGAAACATGGTTGTTTGACAACGTTTCATTAAACAAGCTTATTGAACCAATTGGCAAATGAGTCTCGTAGCAGTCGGAGCCCAACTCATCTGAGTACTTTATTGCTTCCAATTTACGTGTATATGCATGCATTAATAACCAAAGACTGCCGACCCCGCCGGTTCGGCCAGATCACCCGATCTCAATGCATGAAACGCAATACAAGATAATCACAAGTTTAAAAACTTAACGGACCGACTTCAAATCCGATCGTGACCAAATTTATATGGGACCACCCTTGAAATAAACTATCGAACACAAAAAAAAATTGAAAATCGGGCCACATACGGCGGAGATATCGCGTAACATACAAAAAAAATACAGACGAATTGAGGACCTCCTCCTTTTTGGAAGAAGTAGTTACTATATACTAGCTGTTACCAGTCCCCGTGGAAATTAACTTTCCGGGATAATATTTATTTCCCGGAATAAAACGTAGCCTATATTCTGATGTAACCTATATAACTGTAAAGCTGCATCAAAACCCATTCAATAGTTTTTGCGTGAAAGAGTAAAAAATACATACATACACATTACACACCCTTACTCATATTAGAAGGACTTACACTATAATTATAATAATATTATTTGGGAAACATTCATAAAATCGTTAACTTATACAGTGGGTGATCTGACTGTGGAGGATGCTCCAGACCGGGCGAAGTGGAAGCGTTTAAGTAGGAAGGCGGACCCTGGCACCAGGACGTGGGAACGCCAGACAAAAAGAAAAAGTTAGCATATACGGTGGTGGAGTACAGAGCTGTTATAACAAACTCTCACACTGTTCGTATTCCGTATCTTAATTCGCAAGCGGTCGAATACGATGCATACTTTTATCACCGACGTAAAGAAAAAGAAGGACACCATCTTGCCTATAATTAAACGGACGCCATAGAGAAGCCACGACACAAACGCGCCTGTACGAAAGTGTCCTACACACACACACACGCCATTACGTGTCGATAGTTCGAATGGGCCGAAAACCCTGCTTCACTTTCAGTGTTCCTAGCGCTCCGTCCATCTTTTTTTCACGTCCGTGACTTTTATGTAGTAAACTAGTAACATGAAATGATTGTAAAGCCAACAAAATGAGATCAGATACATTTGGTGATCAAGTGCGCTACGCCGCTCTGTCTTCGTCTTATCATCTTAATGATGTTAGGGATCAGTGGTAAAGGGTCTATTTTTCTCGATTACTTCCATTTTTCCTTTGCCTAACTATCTACTAATAAATAAATATCTATTAAATATAAATTATCGTTGGTTTCTCTTTTGAAGTACTCATATTCATAGGTTCACCTAAGATTTTTATTTTAACTCCAGAAATAAGGTCGCCGCTTTAAGCATTATGATTTGATTGATTGCTCTTATCTATTATAACGACATACGAGTTGATGCCCACATGCAATGACCCAGAATCGTATCAATCAAACGTATAATGAACACTTCACAATTTCACCTACTTTCTTGTTTGACATATAAACCTAAAAACACCATTGTGAATAAGTAATAAAAATCGTAACTAGAGTAAATCATATGTTTACACAGCTTTTAGCACTACTATAAGCAATGTAAAAATGTACCGATCTGGCTCGTCACACAACAAATATTATTATTAACTATGTAACTTATTATAAAACCATTAACACAATTAGATTTTCAGATAAATCTCATGAATTAAATATTTTATTTTCAGATAAACAACAAGAACTTGACTTACCATCACTACAAGTGGACGAAACCTCAGAGCGTATCAAGAAGAAGGAAAAACCACGCCTCAGTGGACCAGGAAGCACTATGTCACAAGTAGGTTCATTAACAAATAAACTGTTAACGCATCCTATTGAAAAAGTAAAATATTAATATAAATTTAAGATGAGACAAGAATATCGCAAGCCTGCTGGTGCACTACTTACACAGTTATTCGACAGTAAAGATGTTATAAATCGTGATACATATCCATGCGGGCAATCGCTTCTCAACACCATCCATACGCTTTGATAGTTGATACTTGATACTAATGCGTTATTAAATCTCTTTCAGATATCGGGGGTTAAGCGGACACTGACGCATACAAACAGCTTCACAGGAGAACGTGTACCGCGATATGGAGTAGAAACACCACATGAAGAAGAACTGGGTAAATCACTGAGTGAACTCGATAGATGGGGTGTCGACATTTTTCGCATTGGAGATCTGTCCTGTGGCCGACCCCTTACAGCAGTTGCCTATACTGCGTTCACTTCAAGGGAGTTGCTCTCTACTCTGCAGATACCCGCCCGCACTTTCCTCGCATTCGCGGTGACTCTAGAGGAGCACTACGTCCGTGACAATCCGTTCCACAACTCGCTCCACGCTGCTGACGTCACACAATCTACGAATGTTTTGCTTAATACTCCTGCGTTAGATGCAGTGTTCACACCGATTGAGGTATGCGCCGCGCTGTTCGCCGCCTGCGTCCACGATGTCGACCACCCCGGACTGACAAACCAATTTTTGGTCAACTCGAGCTCGGAACTCGCTTTAATGTACAATGACGAGTCAGTGTTAGAAAATCATCATCTTGCTGTGGCGTTCAAATTGCTCCAGAATGAAGGGTGTGACATTTTTATCAATCTTCACAAAAAACAAAGGCAAACTTTGAGGAAAATGGTTATAGACATGGTGCTCTCTACAGACATGTCAAAACACATGAGCCTACTCGCAGATCTAAAAACTATGGTGGAAACAAAGAAAGTTGCAGGAAGTGGTGTTCTGTTACTGGACAATTACACAGACAGAATACAAGTATTAGAGAATCTCGTACATTGCGCCGATCTGAGTAATCCCACCAAACCTTTGCCACTCTACAAGAGATGGGTGGCATTACTAATGGAAGAATTCTTCCAACAAGGCGATCGTGAGCGGGAACAAGGCATGGACATAAGTCCCATGTGTGATAGGCATAATGCTACGATAGAAAAATCTCAAGTCGGTTTTATTGATTACATTGTACATCCGCTATGGGAAACTTGGGCAGATCTCGTACACCCAGACGCTCAAGATATACTCGATACATTAGAAGAAAATCGAGACTATTATCAAAGTATGATTCCGCCGTCACCGCCACCAGCACCAATAACACACTCCGCGACCGACGACGACCGCCCTGAACAAATAAGATTTCAAGTAAGTAGTATCCTGTAATATATACATATATGGCGAACTGTATTCCAGGACAGACAAATTATATCTAGATCCTAGAATCTAAATTTATCTTAGCATAATTCCACAAGCGAAAGACACAAGGGCTCTTGATATTACTTACCTACTTTGTAAGATGTGACCTAGTCAATTTGACAATGAAAATTATATAACTTTATATGCTTCTCGCCTTCCCTAAGACCAAACTGACTAACGTTTCTTTTGTCAACAGGTAACGCTAGAAGAGGGTGAAGGGTCAGAAGAGTGCGAGGGCGAGGGTGATGGTGGGATGTGACGGAAACTATTGGGAATCTGCAAGAAACTCTCTGAGAAGATGCAAGTGTGGTGGAAGCTCTGGCAGTAGAGCTTGCGGCGGGGCGGGGCGGGGTGCGCGGGGTGCGCGGGGTGTGCGGTGTGTGCGGGGTGTGCGGGGCGCGCGGGGTGCGCGGGGTGCACGCTGCACCGCGCCTGACGCCACGACGCGACGCCATGACGCCTCGAACGCTTATTGGATAATACTTGTTGACGCTTATCGTCGAAATGGAACGGTCTACGGTGGATCGTGACATTTCGATTATGATTTTTTGTGATGATTATGCGATGTTGTTTAGAATTACCTATTGACTAAATAATAATTATGTCCCTCCAATGACTGTGTAACGTTCGATTGTCTAGTGTATGTACCTACTATTGTTTCGTTTCATCCAACCAAAGATTTTAAAAGTTCTTATGTTAATGGAACCGATCGATGATCCCTGTAAGTAGTTAGTATTCAGTTCGTAAAATTTAAAGTTGTGTAAGTAGTTATAGTAGTCGATGCCGCATGAATATGTCGGCTCGATTAAGTAAGGACATTGAAAACGCTTATTAATTGGTATGAAAGGGTAATTTATATTGTCATATCATCCATGTTTCTCATATTTAATACGGGTTTGCGATAATGTTATTCACCAAAATATATTAATTAACATACTAGATATCCTATATATAAAACTATATTAAGGTAAATTTAAAAAATTGCCTTTCAGAGTTGTCTTTTTTTCTGAATATGTAAGTTATATTCAGCCAGCTTCTTACTGCTGTAGTGGGCATAAACTAAATACATACTCCCGACTAGCGAAGAATAATATGGCAGCATATTGTGAACTTCTTGAGGAATTTGGTTAATGTTAAGAACAATTAATTCCCCTTAAATCCGAGGCAGCAAAATTACTTACTACGAGATTTCCACAATATCATCAAGTCGGGGGTGAAAAGACACTTAAACATCTATATCCTATTAGCTTTATTTAATTTTGTAAACCTCATAGCACCTCATTTCTTATAAAAGGATTGCTGGCGATCCATTTATTTTTTCTCTTAGAATTACATTATTTAATTTTTGTAAATTTGTTTAGTTTTGATTCTCTTTGACTAAAATTTACAATTATTGATGAACCTGAATATTTTGTGTACACAACTAACAGCTAGACTCGTTTGATTAAGTTGTTAAATACTAACACTTGAGTGGTTTTCGACTAGTTTTTTCTTACACTATATTAATACTGAACTAAGTGTACAGAACCACTTCGGGTTCTGTAATAGTTACAACTACGTAGTACGGAGTGAGTTATCTCGTGACACTTATTTCGCACAATTCACGTCATATTACTTTTACTTATCTATAACTTCGATATATTCGATATTTCTGCTCTTAGTTTAACACCTGTATGCTAGCAATTATTTACCCTATTCTTTTATCTCATCCACGTACGTACTCGTATTTCGTAAACACTAAAGAAAGATGCAATACTTTTCTGTATTATGTTTGCATTTTATTTGTATAACTATCTTCTATTATTGTGAATGATTATTTTATCACGAGCTGGTCTCTGTTTTTTCATGTACTCAAAAGATATTTAATTGGTTTAATTAAAAAAATTAGTTCCTTTCTGACTTTTTGTTTTAATTTTTATTATGATTGCCCTATAAAAAGAGTATTATTAATGTAGTGCCTATTAGTACGTCTCTGTCGCTATATTTCAATACATCAATTATTTAGTGTCAAGTAAAATAATCCATCTTGATGTGAAATCCATAAATGGTTTACCATTTGAATAAGTGAACTCTACTTATAGCTCGTTCATAAAACAATATATTTTTCCTATGATCTATTTAGTGGTTTGCGGGGTTCTTCTGTCTGGTCTGCGGTGTGCTCAAACATGTACCTAACACTGCTAAGCGGAATCTTGACAAAAGCCATTTCTTAAAAAGTACTGTGACCGGTTTCCGGGCTCATAATGACGGGCGGCTCGGCCACCGATGCCGATACACTTATGTAACATATATATGTGCCGACTCCAACGGGTTACGGTGCAAACAGATTATTAATACTTGAAGCCGACCCCACACTAGTGTTGTAGCCACATATTCTGTGACTTTAGCACTATTCAAGGCGCTATCGATAGCTGTCCTTCAATATCAGTTCAGTTTTGTTTATTCATCGATTGCATTGTTTATTGTGAATAGTTTTATAACATTATCGAAGGTTTAGTTATACAATCATATCAACCCTATTGTCCCACTGCTGAACACGATCTACTCATACTAATGAAAGTTGTTAGGAATAGATCCATCACGCGGGTCTAATGCGGATTGTTGGACTATACAATCTTTGAAATTCTTGAGGAAAATTCTTAACTATAACCGTTAAAGCAAGTGACTTACTGTACCCCTAGTACGAGTTAATGCTTCTCGAAAACTATGATAGTTTTGGTTAAATCTCTATAAGTACATTTATTTAGTTCATTGTTCAGTTTTAACGATAACTATCATAGTTTTCGAGATGCATTAACTCGTACTAGGGGTGCTGATGTTCAAGACAAACTATCGATAGAACTGCAACATCAGACTAAGGTAGCGTCAAGTTCAAATGATCTGTTTATACGTTTACTTTAGCAACTCAGAGCCGAGTGTGTACCAAGTGCCAACTGTCAAGCACAGTAGTGAACACCAGACACTTCTTTAATATAATGTGTGTTTAATGTTAAATAAAAGCAGCAATATATTGGTCCCTGCTCCTATAAATGTAATTTCCTTACAATTACCCACACAAAGTAACTATATAAAATTTGATACGCTTAACTTACTTGTGTGTTAAAATAGAATTACGCTTAGAATTGTTTGTTTTATATTTAAATACATATTCGTAATTGTGTTGGATATGATATTCGTACTTCGGTAGATCTGTGTAAAATACGTAAATGATAAATATCTATCAGTATTTCATATTCGGCATACTGTACACAAAATGCATGTACCCATCGTAAAGTAACGCAGTTTTTAAAACTTATGGAATGTATAAATAAATAGATTTGTATACTCGTTGTTCAAACACTTATTTCAAATGTATGTACCATTGAATACTTTATTTAAATATTGTACCTATCTATATATATGTATGATGGATAAATACGACATGTCATATATACTTCTAGCAATATCTATGTACACAAATAACTCGCCATTTAACGTGATAAAATGTATTGGGAACCAAATACCACAAATAATTATTATAGTTAACAATACTAGGTACTGATTCTAGAAGTGCATCTAACATGTCTTCATACGACATTAATTTATGGAATTGTATGTATCTATTGAACATTGTTTTGTTTTTGCCAAAGTTTTTCAATGTTGTGTATATGTTTCGTCAGTATGGACAACTACTGCTAAGATTGAATATGAATAATACCTAAGTAATATTAATACCGAGTTAAAATGTGCAATGCGGGTCATTTGCATTACTTATTATTTATGTCTAAAAATAGCTTGTAATAGTTTAAATGAATATTTGAGTTGAATTAAAAAATATTAATGTATTTAGAATAAAAAGATATGGGAGAAAACTCTAAACCTTTGTATTATTTTATAATTCCAATAAGTTTATTACCTACGTACCTACCCAGTTCAGTATTAATAGCCTAAAAATCACTCTATACCAAAGACTTCTATATTACTACTAGCAATTGAGCTATTTAGAAGTAAAACTGTATCACATAACGGCGGGTGTATTACTTAGCGCTATCGCAATCGATCGCAACTAACTAGTTGCGATCGAAATCGAAATATCCATATGAAGCAAAGACTTCGATGTATACTACTAGAAAGTCTGTTCGGTATATAGAGTTTGGGCACTAAGTATCCGTCAATTAATCGCAACTAACTAGTTGCGATCGATTGCGATAGCGCTAAGTAATACACCCGCCGTTATGTGATACAGTTTTACTTCTAAATAGCTCAATATTTCTATGTATAGTTATAGAGGAGCTTACTCTATAGTTAGTTGCGATCAATTGACGGATACTTAGTGCCCAAACTCTATATACCGAACAGACTTTCTAGTAGTATACATAGAATTCTTTGCTTTATATGGATATTTCGCAACCCAGAAGAAATGGGATGGTTATACTTTATGGTGATGGTTACTTATAGTACGTATATACAAGTAGGTAAGTATATATTCGAACCGATCGGACGGGTCCCTAACCAGATTAGCTACACCGACAATACCGATTAAAAGCCCGTGGTTCCCTTCTTCCCCTCGGGTCCCGAGTAACCTCTGAGCTCTGAATTGCTCTCGGAACCGTCCCTGTTGCCTTCCGGTCCGTCTGGTTCTCTAACCTGGGAGTACGGAACTGGATGACATCTAAAATACATTTTTTTTATAAATAACATCCAACACTACACACATAGTCCTGACTCCACACTAAGATCGAGTCTTGTGTCGTGGGTATCGGGAAGTATAGTATCGAGACTTACTTTCTTTCTACCTGTCCTTATCCCACTTTAATATGGGGTCAGCGTAATACACTTTCTCAGGCGTGTTGCAGAAAGGATTTGGCTTAGTTTTTTGACGGATTGCCTGCCTGACGTTAAACTTCTTTCGGGGAATCCAATCCCGGACAAATCATAAAAGAAAAACTACTTTGCCCGACTTGGAAAACGAATTCGGGACGAAACAAATAAACAAAACTGGGCATTTTCTGCCTGGCGTTGTCCTGGCCTAGTGCCAGGGTCCGCCTTCCTACTTAAACGTTTCCATTTCGCCTGGTCTTGAGCATCCTCCACAGTAAGACCATTAGCACAGTAATATTACATGACTAATTATTAGATATTATTATAAAGTCATGTAAATAGAAGTCATTACTACACAGTAGGTATACTGGTTAATGAAATGTATGAAAAAAATAATATACCGATTTCGTGGGGAAAGTTAAAGTAACTAAATGAAATCGAATCGAAGTTGAATCGAGTGTCTAGAGTTACAATACGGCCCGAGTAGTAAAATTTCTGACAATCCTAAATGTATTCGAGCTCGCTGCGCACTGATGACATTTGATTAATATTTCATACAAATTTCATAGACGCGCAGCGAGGTCGAATACATTTACGATTGTCAGATATTTTCCTGTTCGGGCTGCAGTTCACTGCAACTATGCCTTAGGGCGGCTTGCAGCACTTAGATAAATCACAATTTATCTTAAATCTCATTTTAAATATGCGAATCACCTGTAAGCAAAATCAAGTTTAGGTTAGAAACATAGAAATAATGGTGCACCGTGCAAGTCGCCCTAGTGACGTCGTCGACTGCGCTCTAATGTAGGCGCACGGACGTACGTAAATAAAAACAAGGACACCATCTCGCCTATACCTCTAGTTAAACGGACGCCACAGAGAAGCCACGCATACAAACGTGCCTGTACTAAAGTGCCCTACGCACACGCACGCCATTATGGGACGACTGACGATAGATCGAAAGCGCCGAAAACCCTGCTTCACTTTCAGTGTTTCAACTTTTTTTTACGTCCGTGTGTAGGCTGTGAAATAATAAATATATTAATAATACCAAACGGTCACATAGACCATCCCCAATCCACATTAAGTAAAATACGAGGCTTGTGTCGTGGGTATACCGTATCGGATATTAAAAGACTTTCTATTTCTCTACACCCAGACACGAGAATCGAACACTTCACACTCTCACTTCAGACCTGGCTACTCTCCTGTTGCGCTACAGATGCTGTCAAAGAAAAGACGATACTTTTAAAACTAAACTTGAAAGCAAAGTCTTTGGTGTCGGTGCTAGGGCCGAATCAGATCAAAAGAAAAGGCACCTACTTCAAAGAGAGTAAGAAATTGTTACCTATTTTTAACTTTAAATAAGCGATACAACTAACTACCCAATACCAACCGCATGAATTGAACAGCAGCAAGTAGCAACACTACACCCACTTTGAGTAAAGAAACAGTAAACACAGAGAAGTGTGTGGTACTGCGAAACCAGAAATTTGCATGACACTTTAGATTAAGGTAGACAAAAAACTTTCATGATTATTTTCTTAAATTCTTACTTCAATGTAACCATCATCATCATCATCCCTGTGTTCGTTAAAAAAATCCTGTTTTGATGATGATTTTTTTTTGCTTTATGTAACTGGAAAATTATTAGGGTAGACAGTGTATCTTTGTCCATACGGATCGCACGCCACTGTGCATAGCGCTCGTTACCACTAGTTACCTTGAAATACGACGTAAGATAAGATGTTGCCTTGTAACGACTAGTAATTACACTGGCTACAATGACTTACGACGAAGTAGACATTGCAATGGTACCTACCCAGCTAAACTTTAAATTATTAGAAAAAAAAAACAAATTATTAAAAACCCTGGCTTTATGGTACATCAACATTACCTTAATAACTTTTTTTTCCCTTTCGGGAAGGCAAAGGGATCTAGCCCATACAGCCTCGTCTTAAGTGCTTTTTTTTTCTTCATTTCCTTATATCTAATTTGTCACAAGTGCCATGAAATCGGATGTGTTCGAATTCAAGGCCCTGCTGGAGTTTTGGCGTCAATTCCTTCCAGTTTGATGCTTTTTAGACGATTTTCTCGCAGCGGAGGAGTCGAACATGGTCGACTCATCCACCCGACAAAAAGCGTCCAAAATCACTTATTTCAAAGCTTCCATATACTGTCCATCTTCGTTGATGTTTATAGCTTAGATTCACATCACATTTAAACCACAAGCATAACTTTAGACTAAAATATGAAATCATTAAAACAAGCGACCACCCGCACCGTCAGAATTCCCGCCAAAACTCAATTTTTTTTTTTTTTAATTTTCCCTTTCGGGAAGGCAAAGGGATCTAGCCCATACAGCCTCGTCTTAAGTGCTTTTTTTTTCTTCATTTCCTTATATCTAATTTTTCACAAGTGCTATGAAATCAGATGTGTTCGAATTCAAGGCCCTGCTGAAGTTTTGGCGTCAATTCCTTCCAGTTTGATGCTTTTAGACGATTTTCTCGCAGCGGAGGAGTCGAACATGGTCGACACATCCACCCGACAAAAAGCGTCCAAAATCACTTATTTCAAAGCTTCCACATACTGTCCATCTTCGTTGATGTTTATTGCTTAGATACACATCATATTTAAACCACAAGCACAACTTTAGACTAGAATATGAAATCATTAAAACAAGCGACCACCCGCACCGTCAGAATTCCCGCCAAAACTCTCAACTTTTTTTTTTATTTTCCCTTTCGGGATGGAAAAGGGATCTAACCCATACAGCCTCGTCTTAAGTGCTTTTTTTTTCTTAATTTCCTTATATCTAATTTTTCACAAGTGCCATGAAATCGGATGTGTTCGAATTCAAGGCCCTGCTGAAGTTTTGGCGTCAATTCCTTCCAGTTTGATGCTTTTTAGACGATTTTCTCGCAGCGGAGGAGTCGAACATGGTCGACACATCCACCCGACAAAAAGTGTCCAAAATCACTTATATCAAAGCATCCACATACTGTCCATCTTCGTTGATGTTTATTGCTTAGATACACATCACATTTAAACCACAAGCACAACTTTAGACTAGAATATGAAATCATTAAAACAAGCGACCACCTGCACCTTCAGAATTCCCGCCAAAACACAACTTTTTTTTCTGTTTTCCGTTTTGGAAAAGCAAAGGGATCTAGCGCATACAGTCTCGTCATACTCTGTTACAAACATTTGACGTATCTAAACGACACCATAGATAAAAAAAAAGGAAACACTACAATTTTAACATAATATTCAATGTCTCTTTCATACACACCATAATATTCAAGCTGAATCTATCGACTTTTCTGTTGGCATTTGGTAAATTGTTATGAATCTGGAACATTATTAATTAAATTATAGCAGTGAAAGCACTACTCGCCGTCGCTGCTCACATTGTGCGAACTATTTTTGTTTTTGGATACAAGTAACGATATGGCTGCAGTGAAAAAAGATGAAGAAATTCTTAAAGATGAAGTGGTAGAAAACGGAGAAGATGATGAAATCGAAACAGTAGAAGGAGAATCAAAAGATCCCGCCAAGAAGAAGAAAAAGAAAAAAAAGAAGAAGAAGACAGGTTAGGTCGTAGAAGTCGCTATGATTATAATAATATTCATCAATTTGTATTGATTGTGACTGTTAAAACCCAAAGTTTTTATAGGTACCGACTTTTACGCCATTTACCTTTATTCAATAGGTTCTTTTAGCGCGCAGTTACATTACATACCTATGTACCTACAATTTTATTATTACACCAACATTGTCATGTTGCGTTAGCTGCAAAGTGCAAACATATTATTTACAAAGTGAACACATCAGTTTCTACATGTTGACGCCTCTTACTTTTAATGTCTAAATTTCATTAATTTCTCGCACTTGTAGCATACTATACCTTAGTATGCTTTAAAATACTACTTTATAAAACACGTTTTAGAGGGTGAAGTGAATGCAGAGGAGCACATTGAAGTGAGTGGCACAGTACAACAAGTGCAGTTGACAGTTGATGATGGAGGTGATGGTGAAGATAAGAAAAAGAAGAAGAAGAAAAATAAAACCAAAGCCGGGAAAGGTGCAGTGAAGGAACAGACCAACCCACCCACTATTCCCATTGCAGAACTTTACCCGGATGGTTAGTATATATACTAACCCCCTTGTTCATAATAACTTAGTAGAGCATAATAAGACCGCAATAGTATGTTTCACAAAAAATTTATTCATAATCGTTCAATAGCGAAGGTTTCATAGTGTAAACATGGCAGATTCCGATCAGCTGTTTCAATTTTGATGTTCTTTCTTAATGACATTAATTTTGTTATAGTCTAGGACCCCATCTAAGTTTAATATATATATATATATACTATTACTACTATATATATATTTATTAATTGTTTCCAGCCAAGACTTCCTATTTGTTTCGAAGCTTGCCAGAGATAAAAATAATATTATTTCTGTAACCAGCAATATTGTATTCAATAAACATATTTTAGTTCTGTTTTTACTGAAGTAGGCAAAAGTAGGGTTATGCATTTGATAAGACTAAGATTTCATTATGAATAAGGGGGTAATTATTTTAATATTTTTAAAATTTGTAGCCACTCCATTATTATTGATTTTTTTATTGTGTCAATGGATTTTGTTTGCTATTAATTGCTAGTCAATGTAACTGTATTATTTGCACACAGACATATTTTTCTAATTTGCGATATGAAACCTATCAAAATACATAGGTATTGTACATGTACCTGTTATGGTATTCTTTAATAGGACAAAATATATTAAAAAAACTCCAAAACTGGTTTTCTAACTCTTCTGATTTCAGATTTAGTTTGAAAATAATAAGTGATAGGTACACAATATGTTTAGAAAATGAAAATTAGTGGTGCATGCTTTTTCCCATTTAAGTTTAATAGAAATACTGTATCAAGTACAGTACAGACTACCGAGACGAGTGTCGGAGGTTCCAGACCAACCCAAAATGGAGCATACGCCTCTGCTTTTCTATGTTAATTGTGTTTTCATTGTGAAATATGGCTTGCTATAATGGTGAAGGAAAACATTGTGAGGAAACCTGCATACCCGAGAATTTCTCCACAAGAATTTCAAAGGTATGTGAAGTCTACCAACCCGCATTAGGCCAGCATGGTAGACTAAGGCCTAACTCCTCTCACTAGTAGAGGAGGCCCGTGGCCAGCAGTGGGATAGTAATGTTACAGGGCTAATATTATTATTATTTTATATCAAGTACTCAGAACTAAAAAAATGTTTCTCATAATAATAAGTGCGAAATATGACAAATTTGATTAGGCAACTTCCCTGAGGGTCAAATCATGGAACATGGCCCTGCTGAAGGAGTAGATGAGAGAACTGCCAAAGATCGGTTCACCAGCGAAGAGAAGAGAGCTCTTGATAGACTTCACCAAGACATATATCAAGAAATAAGACATGCTGCCGAGGCTCACCGACAGGTTAGTTTTGTTGTTTATAGTCTATGATTTCCTTAAAAATCTATACATACATGGACATAATAATTACCCAAAGAGTCTGGTGACTAACCCCAAATACATTTTTATATATTTCATGCATCATAAAAGGCTGAAATCTAAAGTTGCTTATATATTTATTATGTATTGCAATATATTTATTATGTAATAACTTTGCAGACTCGTAAATACATGCGAGATTGGATAAAACCAGGCATGACAATGATTCAAATATGTGAAGAACTAGAATCTACTGCGAGACGCCTGATAGGCGAAAATGGACTCAAAGCGGGACTGGCTTTTCCCACTGGATGCAGTCGCAACCACTGTGCTGCTCATTATACACCTAACACAGGTATAAAATTCATTATGTATTATGTAAATCATATTATTATAAACAAAGAAACAGTACATAGTTAATGTGAGTCAAACTGTATCCTAAAGACTTACTCATTCTTGGAATTTACTTTAAACTACATAGTTGGCACAAACACCCTATAAAATATCTATTAATAATAATGCATTATGGTATTTATTTGCCATACAGTCAGTGCTCAAAATGGACTTTTCACAGGATTGAATGCTTTTCCCCTGTCGTCTTGAATTACATTGAACAGATATTTCACGAAACGCAACAGTATGAGATTATTTTTAATTTACGCAAGGGAACACCATTCGCATCGTCCATTTCCAGAACTATATACAGTGTATTATTTATTTATTACTACCAAACCATCATCATAGATTACATTATCCTTACAGCTAATAATTTTCGGTACATTATTCTTATTTCATCCTCAATAAGAGATGGTTACAGCATGACCAAATTAGACACAAAACAATTCTATTCTATAAGCGACTAAATAAGTTATTGAATGAATACAGTGACTTAGTGGACATTCACAACGACTCACCCAACAAATTTCGCAAAATTATTCTGGACAATTTGAGCGTACATGTTGCATTGTAATAAAACTGCTGTAAAATTTAAATTTGATCTTACTTTTACATTTTTATTCTTTAAAGCGATTTATGTATTATTATATTTTTAGCTTGGTTTAAATTATCTTAATAGTACGTAGATGTGTAATTAAAACATGCTGTATTTGCCTTTAATCGATTTGTTACATTGCTAAGTCTGTCACGATTGTTATGTATTATATTGTAAATGCACTGATGTATACAAACATTGGTAACTCTAATAAAGGAAAAAAATACTGTCGAATCGAGGACCTCCTCCTTTTGTGGAAGTCAGTCAAATAAGAAAAGAAGTGTCGCAATACAATTTCAATGGTACTTAATTAAGAACGTAATATGTTTTTCTTTTTTGTTTTGTTTATAGACCTTTTTTTATAGAATTTTTAAGAGTTGGAAGAATGTATAAGGACTGTTGGTTATTAGGTCATGGTTATTGCTATCTATGTATAATATACAGGTGACACGACAGTGCTCGAATACGATGACGTGGTGAAGATAGACTTCGGCACCCATATCAACGGGCGTATAATCGACTGTGCCTTTACTCTGCACTTCAATCCGCGTTACGACCCTCTGGTCAAGGGTGTTCAAGAGGCCACCGAGGCTGGCATTAAAGCATCAGGAGTCGATGTTCGTTTGTGCGATGTAGGAGCTGCCGTACAAGAAGTGAGTGTTTATAAATTTTAATTATCTTTTGCTTTATGCATGTGTGACGTATGAGGACTGATGACAGCAATATCTTTCAAAATCTATCTATACATTTGTGGGTTATTTTATAATAATGCATATATATAATCATAGAATTTATCAATCAATCCCAATAATGACTTGTTACTAATAATTTTGCAAGCTTCATATCTGTTTCACATTAATTATGTCTGGTTTTGACTCTAGTACTATTTCCCATAATTGTGAAACTGTTGTTACAATTTACGTATTGTACGTCGGCAAAAGGCGAAATGATTGAATGTAATGTTACAAAATGATAGAACTGTTGGTCATGTGACTTTTTCTGTCTGGTGTTTTCCCAGCCTAATACCAGGGTTAGACTTCCTACTTAAACCTTTCTATGAGACCATTGCAGGGTCGAAACTGGTCAGATAAATCAGACAAAGTCAGATTTTTGGACATTGGTCAGTTAAAATCAGTTTTTTTCGAAAATGGGCAGTGTTTTCAAATCATTTGTGAACTACAAAAGTAATTGATTAGGAATGTACATAAAATATATGTGATGCTCTATTGCAGGGGTTCCCAAGCTTATTGTTGTCAGCTAGCATGCCTGATGAC
Source organism: Clanis bilineata (assembly GCA_036417725.1). Taxonomy (NCBI): domain Eukaryota; kingdom Metazoa; phylum Arthropoda; class Insecta; order Lepidoptera; family Sphingidae; genus Clanis; species Clanis bilineata. The sequence continues at coordinate 11,035,973 of CM071158.1, forward strand.
GTTTTTTTAGCGAACTCAGTACATACATTCTTATTTTTTCGATTTTTTCAATTTGATGTGAAAATCCTTTACCATACTGCTCGGATTTCGTGCCGTAATGGTCAAATAAAGTCTGATTTTTGATAATCTAAGTCAGCAAAATCAGACTTTGGACTATCAAATTGTTTCGACTAATGGGTTCCCATATCTCCTTTCAAATGCCTAGCTGGCGCTTTTTGGGCTGTCCATGGAGACACACCTGTGATAGAATCTGATAGTTGCGTCTGGCTTACGATTACTTTTATGGTTTTTCAAAATGCGATCATACCATGAACCAAATCGAGTAATATTCTATTCATATATGACCATAGTTCCAAAAATATATTTTCTAACCAAACATAAAAACAAATAAAATATGATCATCACATAAAGAGTGCCCTAATGTTTTAAAGTTATTTGTTGCTGTATTTTTGCAACAATTTGTTAGCAACAAATATAATATAATTGCCATATACTATTGTACAGTGTACTAAAAACGAAATGACTATTTTAATAGGTAATGGAGTCCCATGAAGTTGAATTGGATGGTCAAATATACCAGGTGAAACCCATTCGTAATCTAAATGGACATTCTATTGGACCATACAGTAAGTGTAATTATTTAGTAGACAAGGGTTCTGTAGTTCAACTATGAGTTTTTTGAAATTTCTAATTAGCAATTCCGTAGAATTATATGTATGAAAAAAATATTCCCCACATTACTCCAAGAAGCGTTTGGGAGTATCAAAATAATATTTTACATTGTCACTAGCAAGGGAATAAAAAAATCATGGTTAGGCTATTGATCTAGTGTCTTTACTACTAATGTAAAGACACTAGATCTGTCACACTGAGAAGTGGAACAGCCATTAGGTGCATCAGACTTATCACCAGTAGTAATTTATATTTTAAATTCTGCAATGAGCAAGAGTGGGGGGCGTAGTGGGGGTATCTTCTTATCCCTTTCCAACGTACGTATCGTTATGACCGTGAGTCCTGACGTGAGTATATGCTGATGCTTCTTTATCCTGCAATTTGAAGGTTACGCCAAACTTTTAAAGTCATATAACTTTTTTTATTTTTGAGAATATTTAATTATTTCTTTCTGCGCTATATTTTAGATAACATCATATAAAATAAATTTGAAAAAAAAATAGTGAAGTACCCAATTTTAGTGTAATATTGAAAGAATTATCCACCAACTCCAAATAGTTAAGGAGTTGTATTTTCCATCATCAGCTCAGCAACATGAGATGATGTGTAACAGACGCAAATACCGTGAATAGTTTTAGGAAATATATAAAAGACACTATGGGTCCCTATAAAATTTGAGGGTTGCCCTTGACTTTTCTTTTTTTACTAATTTTATACGAAATTTACGGCGTCTCAAATATAGAACAGAAAGAAATATTGAAAAATTCCCAAAAATAAAAAGTTATAAACCTTTGAAGTTTGGTGTACCCTTCGGGAAAGAGAACTATCAGTATAATCACGTCACACCATAACGGTACGGGAGTTGGAAAGGGATAGCAAGATATCTCCAATATGCCCCCACTCCAGATTTTAAAATATGAATTACTGCCTCATTTTTCAACCAATTTCAATGCAGTTTTTACAAAAGGGTTTCTTTTTTGTTTTATTTGCTATTACATATAAATATGTGTATTAGATCAAACATAGTCAAGTACCCAATTGTTAACCTCCTCCTTTTTTTGAAGTCGGTTAAAAAGTGAATTTGTGTTTCTGTTTTTAGGGATCCATGCAGGTAAAACGGTCCCGATAGTGAAAGGGGGAGAAACAACGCGTATGGAGGAGAATGAATTCTATGCTATTGAAACTTTCGGCTCGACTGGACGCGGACAGGTTCATGACGACATGGACTGCTCTCACTACATGAAAAACTTTGAACAGCAATTCGTTCCATTAAGGTTTGTTTATTATTTGAATTTATATTAATAATTCCTCAGAGTTGAGTAGGAATACACTCTTCTTCTCTTCTACCAGCCCTTATCCCACCTTAATGTGGGGTCGGCGCAACACACTTTTTCAAGCATGTTGCAGAGAGGATTTGGCTTAGTTTTTACGACCGGCCGCCTGCCTGACTTCAACCCCCTATGAAGGATCAAGTCTCGGGCAAATTAAATTAGAAAATTCTCTTTGCCCGACCGGGGAATTGAACCTAGGACCTCTCGGTCCACAGCCCATACACACTGCCGCTAGACCAAGGAGGCGACATAGGAATACACTAATAACCTTTATTGTAATAATCTAAGCATGGAGCTCTGCCCCCAAATCAAGCCTTCTGGTTACCATATAAGATAGTAGATTCCTTCTTCTTTATTTAAAAAATATGGCCTCCATATTTTTATATAATATATCCTAATCAAGCCATAATAACTGTTGTATATTGAAATAATACTTATTATACAATAAAAAATGTCATTATCAATTCTGGGACGAAGCTCTGTACATTTTTTATGTTTTCCTTTGTTCACAAAAATTGTTTGTGAACATTGACGAAAGATGATGAAATCCAATGTGATTTACAGATTACAGTCGTCGAAGCAGTTACTGAACTTGATCAACAAGAACTTCGGCACGTTGGCGTTCTGCAAGCGCTGGGTGGAGCGCGCGGGCGCGTCGCGGTACGCCATGGCGCTGAAGGACCTCTGCGACAAGGGCGTGGTGGACGCCTACCCGCCGCTGTGCGACGCGCGCGGCTGCTACACCGCGCAGTTCGAGCACACCATCCTGCTGCGCCCCACCTGCAAGGAGGTCGTGTCGCGCGGAGACGACTACTAGCAACAACAACACCTCCACCACCACTGCTACTACCACTCTGTTGGGTCTCTCTCGTTACCTGATTGCGTTCAATTAGGAGTTTCAATTTTCTATATCCCCAAAGGGACCATAGACTTTACCATAACTATGAGACGGCCAACCAGACCAGTGTTTTTTATTTTGCAGTACGGAAGCAATCTATTTGCTTACTGTCTGCTAACTATGTTCTCTATATACAATATGCTATATTAAGTCCATACAAGATTTTGTATTACTATGTTGACGACTATAATCTTTATATTTTTAACCATTTCAAACACTTATAAAAGTTTGCTAACTCAGTGCTCTCGCAGTTTATGCACGATGACAAGTTTGTTAAAGTGAGGTTCTTCGAGTTGTTCGTCGAAGTTTCTCAGACGACATAGCCCCTTACTTATAAAAATATTTGCGCGCTTCTTATCTTTAAGAATAGTTTGTACCGTTTAGTTTCAAACAATGTGACGATAACTATACTTAAGCAGAAATGTTTTTATAAGCAAGGCCCATTGTGTTTATTATTGATTATACTGTTGTTTCTTTACTAATCTTTTATTTAAAGTTGAATCTTATTGTATAGAAGTAATACGTTAGTACGTATACATGTCCATAACATCATTTGCAATAAAGATTTTGATCATATTGGTATTATAGTTTTATTGCGAGATATTCAGGAAGAAATAAATATCAATTCAGTAGTATACTTTTATTTCTTTTGGAAATTGCTATTTTATCACTATCGCAAATATAAACGATTACATTCATAATTTTATTGTGTTATGTAATAAAGATACAAAACTTTCGCCAACAACAAGTCCATAAAAATGTATAAAACTGCACTGTCAGTATAAAACACAGGATCATCACTAGTATTCATAGAATATCAGTATATTTCTATTATTATTTGCTATAAATGACTCGTTTGCTACGGGTATATACATTAAAATGAAAGGTAATACAAGCCGACAGGCCATAAGTCATGCTCCATAATACACGCATTTCAAACATTTTAAATGCTTCTAAGAAATTTCGTTCTAGCAATACAAATTAACTACATAGTATAATAATACAATAAATGCCGTTGCAGCTTGTATTACCATTAAGTACACTATGTAAATATACGCCAGTTACGACTGCAAACCACTTCCTAATTTCTTCAATACTATTTATGGTTTACTATACTGTAACAATAAGTGCAATCCAGCAATTTCAAAGCACTAGCAATAACAAATTAGCATTGTTCTTACTACACAAATTAAAGTTTATTATTAATAATTAAGGTAATTATTAAACTCTAGAGTAGAGAAATATCTTCAGCGTGTACGCGGAATCGAAATCAATGATAAGTTGTCTTAATGTTTCAGTTATGAATGTACATTGCATATAAATGTACATAGCATGGTGTGCCTTACCAGTGTCATGAGTCGCAATTCGCATTTGACTAGACTTTGCGAACCTCACCTATAAACATTTTCAAACATGCAGTAGATCGATCACGATTTTTTTTTCTATTCAGGCTAGCGACTACGTCACATAGGACCTTACTTATAAAAACATTTTAGCTAAGCGAGTGGTTGAGAATAGTCTTTCCCTTTTATTTTCAAACAATGTGACATAAAGAAAAAACTGACAGATTACACTTAACTCATTTGCTCAGCTAAAATGTTTTATAAGGCCCATACTGTATAACAAACACCCAAACGCCTCTAGCGGTTATGTGGGGAATTCATGTTATTATAGAAATTATTTTACGCAGTCGCTAGCGAGAAATGTCATAAAATTCTCATGATGAAACTATTGATTTCAAATCACTTACAATTTGCAAGAACGGTACTCTTATAATTTCATCATGTCCGTCCGTATGTCCCAGCCATAGCCATACTATTGCCGCTACTTAGATGGAATCTGGATGGTAGATGCTATGCACCACTATTTGTAGTGTTGTACAATTTAATAGTTAATACAGTGAGATATTTTAATTTGTTGACTGTAACTTAACAAGTCAATAAATTAAAATATCACTATAAAGGAAGAAACGGCTAAACAACAAATTACAATGTTCATAGGTAAGGGGGTAAGCAGAACAATTAATATCGAACGGTACTTATTATTCTCTAAACTACACACTCACTCACTATTATGACTGCATTAGCAAATAGCACCTAGTAACTAATTTATACAATATATTGAATAATAATTAAACAATACATACCACCAAAATTTTAGAATTAAACACATTTCAACATAAATAAAATGTAAATAAATATGTAAATAATCTTCAGGTATAGTATTATTTAAGCCAGAACGCCACATACAGCTCAATTTATGGTTTTAAATTACGTACAATCAATAAGACAAACTCTAACTGATTAACATATTATAATGTCTTATACCAAACTGGTAAAGTATCACAGAAATTAACCATACCTAGCTAAACTATGACATCTCCAAGTATATAAGAACATTATTAAAAAATTACAGAATTTGGTCAATGTAGGTATACAATACAAATTACACACTAATGTGTAACTGATTTGTGTTAGGCCTGAATATATTAAGTAGTCACAATCAAATATTGCTTTATAAAATAATACAACCAATTCATATTTTAACGACAAACATTCCACCAAGCATGACGATGCATGATAATGTTGAGACTCCTTGTTTCATTAACAAATCAACATTTCATATACAAGGCTATCCTTTCCTGAATAATTAATTAGCATTAAAAATATTAGATGATGACATCACTGTTGAAAGGTCAATTACAGCTGCCTACTTCTTACACACAGCATGCACTTTTCTTTTAGAGCTATTATTTATGTGGGTTGTGGTAACCAGGGAGATTCGCAGACATCAATCAACAAGTTAACAATGAACATTAAAATTTAGAATATAAAAGTAACCTTGTATATGAAAATCCAACCCATTAACACATCTATTTTGACAGAAAAAATAACATTGAAAGTTCCTTACTAAATATGAATGTTCTCAGTATATTATGTATATAATATGCTAAAGATAATAAATAAAATAACATACATTAAGATATAAGAAAATTAGTACATTACATTATTATTAGTTAATTTCATGTAGTTCTTGTCCATCTCCATTGACGGTCGCCACGGCAGTGTATGGCCAGTTGTAAATAGATTGAAGAGGAACGTGTAGTAACTCCACAAGGTATCGATAATTTGGCTCTGGAAGGAAATTACATATTTCTTGTTTATCAAAATACTGGATTGTGACATTTTATATCATGAAAACTCTGTGCTGACTCTGAAACTATATGGTATATCGAATAATTCTCAACGAAGAACTTGGCAAGTTTGAGATAAACTAAAACTTTATTATCATTTTCATAACAAAAACACCAACGGTATTCTGTAATAGGTACCATTTTGCACCATTCGGCAACGGAACTCATTTAGATATACATACCATTTTCAGGATTAATATATCCTTTACGAATCAAGAAGTCTATAAGGACTGGAGCACTGGTTGTTTTAAACTGGGGCGAAAGAGCTCTCTGTACACATTCTTCGGCAGTGAGTAGTTCAAAACTCTCCACTTCACCATCGGCATTTTGCGGCACAAAATCTAACGGCAGTTCAAGGTCATACACATATTCAGTATTTGGGAACAGACCTCGTTCACTCTCAAAGTAGAAACTAAAAAAGACAATTTAACGTAAGTAAAAGAGTACCTACCTATGTTGAGAAGGGGGTATCCTTCAGCAGGGGGCAATTCCGTGGTTGTTGAATATTTTTTACACACATTACTTTCTTATGGCAATCTAATATTACCTTTGCTTGAATTTGTAAATCAGTATATACTTGACTTAATTAACAAATTCAAGCGAAGGCATCTATTACCTATGGAACTGAATAAGTAAAAAATAACAACAATTTATTTTCTTTGGAATTGGTGCAGATCAAATGAAAAGGTACAGACATCAAAGACAGTAAGTTTTTACTTGATTTTGAATTTATATTTTTTTTTTGTATATTATAACAATAAGTACAGCTTACCCCAATCACGACATATGTGCTATTAGTTGTTACTTGTTAAGGAGTTTACTCCCTACTCCTTCATCAGCTCTTCACTTTTAGTTGGGAATAAAAACACTTCCCAACAAAAAACCTACAGCCTCAAATGGCCGGCTCAGCCAGGTTATTATATCATAACAGCAGTCAAGTACTATGAGAGATGGGCATTATTATGTACTGCATTCCATGCTTCTTATCAATAATATCAATTACAGATGCCTCATGAAATGAATACGTGTTTTGTTACCAATAAAGATACACATTAAAATTACCTGACACAGCCAGCTGGTACTAGTTTCTTTACCAAATCACCTTCAACTGATGCTTCCTCTGCAGCTTCTTTAATGGTGGTCTCAAGGATCCCATAACCAACAGCCAGCCCCCCACTTACAAAACAATCCCACTTTCCTGTTTAAGTAAAAAAAACAGTTTTTTTTAATTTGCATAAAATGTCAAATCCCAATCTTCATGTTACCAGTTGGAGGCGGCATAATACACATTACATTAACGGCTTGGCCGCCGGTGGCCGAGTCGCCCATCATAAGCTTACCTTGAATACACAAATAAGCGAAACTATGTTTTGTCTGATTCCCCCAGAAGGAGGGTGTTTATAAAAATCATATTATTATGATACATCATTATTTTGTATAGTAGCGAGAAAAAGCATCCAAATGCATTTCTGACTACAAACAAAGTAGGCCGCCAATTTCCATAAAGATTAAACATGGCTTAAAATCGCAAGTTAAATCTAACACCCTTTTTTATCAAAGACTCACATAACTTAAACTTTAAAAACATGTTTTCAAGCTGTGAAGCTCTTGCAAGCACTGCACTACAGACATAACTTTAATAATAAGGACTTGGTCCATTATCAAGTTAGTTAGTAATTATTCACTAACGCCCGGTTCCAATAAACAATCTCAGTTCGAATGTGCAGATAGATTACAAAAATGAGCCGATATGAACACAGTTTGAACATGACGATTAAATGACTTGATTTTATTGGTTCAAAATCGCGATCTATCTGCACTCTAAACTGAGATTGTTTATTGAAACCGGCCGTAAGTGGCCTTGTTGGTCTAGTGATGGCTTGCATTGGCTGTAAAGCAGAACTACCCAGGTTTGATTCCCTTCTGCAACATACTTGAAAATGTGTGTAAGGGGAGCCATTTAAGTATTACGTAAGCACTACAGGGGGGCAGAGGGGTATTATCTTTGCTTATTTTTTATGACATTATTGGATTGGGGGGTCTGGATGTTGATTATCAGAGGTATTTTTTTTTATTTTATCGGATTTTCTTTTAAAAAAGAAACCAGAATACATTGAAAAATGCATGTACCAATGTTTACATAAGCATGGCAGGGGTGGGTAAGAGCTTTGCTTACTTTTGCTGACGAGGGGCAGGGTGGGATAAATAAACGTAAAAAATCTGCTTATGTAATACTTGAACGGCCCCTAAAAAGCAGTAGTAGGCAACACGTGGGCCGTGGCCCATGATGCCCTGGGTGCAGCCCGCAATACTAGTTCGGCTCGCCTGTATTTGTAGACTTATAATTACTTCAATATATAGAGTTTTTAGCAACTTACCAGGCCAAGTTTGTTTAGTAAAGCTTCTCTGCTGCAACCAAATACAAAGACCTTTTACTGGATGATTCAAATAACCAGTGACACTAACACCATAATTTCTGATGCCAAACAGACATATAGCACTCCTGTCCATTTCCAACAGGCTCTCATGGCAAAATGGTGTGCTAACTTCAAAACACTGAAATATACACACAGGAATAAATTTATTTGATCTATAACCATTGTTTTTTTTTTTCAAATTCAAATCATTTATTCTGCAAATAGGATATCTCATATCAGTTGCGAATATATATTGAAAAAACAACAACAAGTCGATCTGGAAATCTTTGGGGGAGGCCTATGTTCAGCAGTGGACGTCCTATGGCTGATGATGATGATGATGATGATTGAAAAAATAATGATGACGTCGGCATTTCGTGGCTATCCCTGAGAAGAAATGCCGAAACAAACTCAAGGGTTATCGCCTCTTTTAAAGTCCAGACAAAATTTAAAATGTCAACTTATTTCTAATTCTATAATATATTAATATGCCAATAGAGCAGTCAGAAAAAAAATATAAATGTAAAATATAAAACTGTTGATATAGCCTTATAGTGTTGGGATTTAATTTTCTAATTTGCCCTGGGACTGGATCCCTCAAAGGGGGTTGACATCAGGCAGGCAGCCAGTCGTACAAACTAAGCCAAATCCATTCTGCATCATGCTTGAAAAAATTTGTTGCGCCAACAGCACATTCAGGTGGAATAAGGACAGGTAGAAAGAAATAATAATTCTATAATCTATAATAATTGATATACTAATGCATATTATTACCTGTAGACCCAGTGTCTGCACAGGTACATAATAGGTAGGTAAGTTTTGATTATTTTATTCAGAATACCAAAAAATCCAGGCCATCGTATAGGAATGAACAATTTATAAATAATTAAACAAAATAAAGTTACATATCGGGCCAAACCACTGTATTTAAGACTGAATTTTTTGAGTATGTATTTTTTTTTTATGAAAAAATAAGTAAAATAAAACAAGTTTCTGAAAATCCTATCCCCAAAGAACCATACACCTAGATTTAAAATATGCTCCTATCACCACAAGGGTTCATATCAGCAACAGTTCCCAATAAACACAGGCTATGGAGTATTATATTCGTATCATATATATAAATCAGAGTCTGTAACGTATCTTGAGTGGCAGAGCCACCCTGTAGACAGTAATGTCTACAGCTCGAATGGGCCGGATCGACTGGTTTGGTACAACTGTCTCACAGAAAACCGCCATAAAGTGGCAGCTTGCTGTCACATTTCATTCATAACATAACATAAGCTCACGCCTGTATCCCCAAAGGGGTAGGCAGAGGCGCACTAGCGAACTAGAACACCCACATTTCGCCGAGCTTAGTTCCGTCCCAGATGTGATAAGGGGCGAGCCTATCGCCATATCGGGCACAAATTCCAGACTCCGGGCTGATATGGAAAAATCCAATATCACTGCCCGACCTGGGGATCGAACCCGAGACCTCAGAACCGTAGTCGTACCGAAATACCACCATGCCACCGAGGCAGTCAGTCACATTTCATTCAGTGGGTGAGATTTCTGGTGGCCCATTTCAAACCCCCCCTCCCTTTCCCTTACCCTTCCACATCCTTATCCTTCGTACACATCCGACTTCATTGCACTTGCGAAAACTTAGATATAGGAAACAAAGTATATAAAACTATAAAAAGTATACGGCTGAAGGACATTGTATCCATGGCTATGAACAAGATTAAAAAAAATAATCTTTTTCTGTCTTGGGTGTCTATGGGTGATGGAGATCACTTACCATCAGGTGACCCATCTGCTCATTTGCAGTCTCTGCTATAAAAAAAATCATTAGGTTTAAAACACATCAAATGAATTCAACCATTACTATTATTGTCTAGCAGTTAAAGTTTTACTGAACAGATGTGGGATTATTACTTAAACTATTTACACCTTTAATGTAATAATTTATCACTATAAGCAGACTGAGCTTTATCACACAAGTAAAATCTATCTTAACATATGGTAAATCAAATGGCCACTTTAGTTGCCACACTGGAACAGAGGCACAGAACTGAAGCAGAAGCTGTCAGCACATGTCTATTTTAGGAATTTCTCAAAGTCCCAACAAGATGCGTGTTTTGGTCTCATTATCAAAACTTACCCCTATACCAATACCTGATAGAGTAGAAGTATAATGAAATAGTGTCAAATAGCTTACCTCATCTCTCCAACCTTTTAGAGCACAAATCTCATTTTCCTTTCTTAGTTTTTGCAATATATCAGCTACTTTTAATGTTCTTTCTTTATAATCTCTAAATGCTGGATTTAACTCTACATACTTTCCTGCAACTCTGAAAACCTGAAATCAATTACATTCTTTCAGAAAATGTGCACATACTTTAAGCTTAACTTACAAGTAAGTGTTGTTAACATTATATGTTTCATGATCAGATTATTAATTTTTTATCACAAAAACATTGTAAAACATGCCTTAAAACTTACCTCAGGAAATCTCTGCAAATGTTTTAATACGTCTGGTCGAACTAAGCCAACTTGGTGACCAGCCACTATAAATGGTTTACATACACCTTGATGAAGCCCTTTAACAAAAATAACATTACATCAATAAAGACATTATATAGGGTTATAGTTTTCATAAAGAAACAGATACTTAATCATACTATTTATTGAATAAAATTACACTTACCGGATAGATAAAAACAGTTAAATTTTCTCGCTAACTTCAAAAGATCAGATATGTTATTCTGGGCTGAAGAACTCATGTCTTTCATTGCTCACTTCCATGCAAACAATAAATATCTCAGTAGGTAAGTATTTTACAGTTTTACAATCAAAAAATAACGACAAAAGCTGTAGAATGTAGGTTTAATCATTTGATTTCGATATCATCAAAGAAAAATTATGTATACAGAATAAGGATGTCCCGATGTCCTTAAATATCGATACTTTATACATAGTACAAAATGTGCTATCGATACTTCGTATCATGGTGTTTTTAAATTTATTGATATTGAGCAAGGACGTTATAAGTATGGACCGTAGAAATATTCCTTGGAAATATTACTGTAACAAGAAAAGGAACTTCATAATAAAAAAATGCTATAAAAAAACTTTTTAGAATCGTGAAAGTTCAAATGTAACCATTATGTCAACGCAATAACAAATAAATACAGTTATTATATGAACATTTTGAAACTCAGATTCCTGATCTTAATGCAAAGCATTCTATCTCTGTCTAATTATACTAACACACATTTTCTTCTAATTTAGTAGAAATTGTATTCATGACAATATTCCTTTTCAATTCAAATAGACTTTTTTTTAACCCGTAAACGTCTTGCCGCGCCGGTTAAATAATAAATTTAATTATGAAATTATTTAATTGATAGGAAGCTCCATTATTTTTTTTATTTGGTATAGTATTTTTTTAGGATTTCTATATATAAGGTGCTATTATGTACTTTCGTTTCTAGATTAAATTTTTTGCTAAACAATTCGTTATTTTTAGTAAGTATATTCGGTCTATCTATACAAGTATCGATCCAAGTGTATGACACTATACAATGTTTGCGTGTGATATATTTGACATATTAGTGTGCAGTGCGTTATCTAAACGCACTAGAGCTTTTCTAATCAAACGAATTAGAAAATTATAGTCTCTGCCTCCTCTTATGGTATATACGTGTGACAATATGTATGTAATGCAAAAGAATATACCGTGAAATAACTAAATAAAACATTTTATCGAAAATCGATACTATACGCAATGAATCACGCCCCTCGTCACTAGACCACCATTTGAGCTGCCGTATTATAATCACTTTGTTCCGGGGGCGTGTCTTATTGATTGAATGCGGGCCTATAGGAACAAAGACATGTATATTGATCGTTTTTTACCTGAGTTAACAACCATTAATAAAAAAGAGATAGCTTTATTTTTCGCTGATTCTATCAAATTTTATACTCGATAGGTTGAAAGACAATAGGGCCCCCCTGTGATAAAACTTAATGTGTATGTTTATATATGTGTGCGTTCGTAAGTACACAAAATGATTTGAGTAGTGTAGGATAATCTAAGCTGTGTGCCATGCCGGATCCATTCTTAGAACCTTTGCTTAGAACGTCCTTGTCTATGGTCCATTGTTCCATGAGTACGTAGTATCTCAGATCTCTATGTAGTTTGTGTCCATGAGCAGCAACCATTGGCAGCAACAAAATACGTTGTTTTGTGTAGGTGTTTTTTGTTTTGTTTCCAACCTGTGTAGCACTGTGCCGGAGACCCGGCTTTATTTTTGAGATTTACACATCGTCAATGAACGTTGAATAAATAATTGATGTGATGCTAGAAACCATTTATTCATCGAATTAGTCTGGTGCTTAATTATAAATATGTCGACCACTGAAAACTGCGGAATTTTAAATGATTTGTCACCGGTTTTTCGACCGTATATTCAGAATATGTATCAAGAATTAAAACTCGGTAAGTTCCCCGCAAAAATAAAGGACTCCGTATCTTCAAAATAATGAACTATAGCTATAAAAGATCCCTTTATTGTTTGATAATCTTAGTTTTTGTGTGGACTCCAACACTGGAAAACTTTTTTCTCAGAAACATTAGCAATATATATTTAATATTTTATTACTCCTCCTGTCGTCTCGTCGTCGCCTCCTTGGTCTAGTGGTAGCATGTATGGGCTTTGGACCGGGAGGTCCTGGGATCGATTCCCAGGTTAGGCCAAGCAAATTTTCTAATTTAATTTGCTCAGGAGTCAGGATTGCACCCTTCATAGGGGGTTGACATCAGGCAGGCAACCCGTCATAAAAACTATGCCACATCCTATCTATAAATGGTTGCAAAAAGTGTATTGTTTATTTTATTAATTGGCAGGTAGTAAGAAATAATGATTATTCTAAATATTATGACTTTCTTATTCAGCAACTTCAAAAAGGAGGAGGTCCTCAATTCGCCTGTATTTTTTTATATATGGTACGCGATATCTGCCAAATGTGGACCGATTATCATAATTATTTTTGTGTTCAGTAGAGCTTATTTCAAGGGTGGTCCCATATAAATTTGGTCACAATCAGTAAGTTGGAAGTCTGTCAGTTAAGTTTTGAACTTGTGATTATCGCTATAAAAACAAGCTGTACACTACAACAACTACCATCTAAAGATTAGAACATAATTATTATGTTTTAGAGCACTTTAACAAAATCTGTTTCCTCAATAGGTTTATGTAAAACTAAAGTGGACTTTGAAAGAATTGTATGTTCATCAGATGGATCAGAAAGCCAATTTCGTGTGGTTTTGCCATATTGTTCAAAAAAATTAAAATGGGATATATTATTTGACTCATCAACGCCATGGTTTGCACCAGATTTTAGATTTGATGATGATAGTTTCCTTTCTAATGTTGATGAAGAGTTTTTGGACAATAAAGTACCAAGTCTTGCCAAATGGAATGAATATGATCCTAGAGCATTGAGCAATGTTGTATCCGAGTTGGTTAATCTGTATAAGGTTCATCAGGTATGTGTGTATAAAAACAATTACCTTTACATTATATTAATGTATAGTTGTGATGATCCCACATTACATTGGGAATAGGGATAGGTAGAAAGAAAAGAAGACATTTCTTCATTCAAGCTGTCTGTATTCTCAAAAATAATAATGAAATCATATTTAAGTCGGTTAATTAGTCAGACAAAATTAATCTAAGAATTTATAATAATAATACACCAGAAACTATGGATAGTCAATGAACATTTTTTTTTACAGTAAAGATTGGCAAACAAGCAAATGGTTCACCTGATAGTAAGTGATCTCCACTGCCCATAGACACCCAAGACACAAATAGAGTCGTGGGTGCTTTGCCAACCTAAAAAGACGGAATGGAAGGGTAGGGAGAAGGGATTGGGAAAGGGAGGGGGGAAATGGGCCACTGGAAATCTCAGTCACCAAACGTAACGTGACAGCCACTTTATGTCAGTTTTCCGTGAGACAGTGGTATCTAACCGGTCAAGCCGGCCCATTAGTGCTGTAGACGTCACTGTTTACAGCGTGGCTCTACCACTCAATAAATTGCTTTGTTTTAGGCAAAGTAAATATTTTTCATTAATATAATAATGTGCTTCCTTAATTTAGGTAAAGAAGTTAAATGAAGATGAAAGTTCAAGAGCTTATTTTGAATACACTGCACTTCTCGGCGATGCTCTCACATCTGAAAATGATATAGAAGTGTGGGTTGGTACACACATTGTGGAGTTTTTGATCCGGCTCAAAGTTGATACTTCAAGACTTCCCGAACTATACAGTGAGGGGTATGAAAGTAGTATATCTATGCACTTGTTTATGAATATGCCTGTGAATGAATAAGTGATGTGCTTGCGCAGCCACACAAACATTTATTTTTGATTTGTATGGCAGTGACATGGTGGTTGCTGGCTTACAACCCATGACAGTCACCACAATGTATATGTTATAACTTGAAAACACATCACATTTGATGAAATGTTTACTCCTTATTGTATCTAAAATCATTTGGCCGTTATACTACCTCCATGTGGAGTCAGCGCAACATTCTTTTCAAGCATATTGCAGAATTAATTTGGCTTAATTTTTCTTAAATTCTCCTCTTGGCTTACATAATACATTCCACAGGAAATATAAAGTCAATGCAATCAAATCGTATTTTATATATCATCGTCAAATATTTTGCAAGTAGCAGAGACAAACTCTAGTAAATTCGGTTTACAGTATGTATGGGTAGGTATCACTGGGTTATTATCACTGTCTCAGAGAAAACTATGTGAACTAGTATTTTTTTCTTTTATGTATCAGAGGCTAAGGTCCATATAACATGATTCTTTTCAACATACTCAGCTTACCTTGAAGATATTTCCACCTTTCGTTACTGTATATATCATACCGTGGATGGGATTTCCAGACAACTAAATATCACTTGTCCATTACCAATGCTCATTTTTATATTCATTTTCAATATGGTCTAATGGGACAAACATGCAAAAGGTATTAAGTACATAATACCGTATGATAATAATTATAAATTGTACATAAAGTTATCGAAAAACTTGAGCTGGTTTTGCAGACTGCCTCGGTGGCGTAGCGTAGTGGTATTACGTGCGGGGTACGACCACCGCCCTAAGGTCTTGGGTTCAATGCCAGGGTCGGGCAAAGTGATATTGGATTTTTCACTATCAGCCCGGAGTCTGGTATTTGTGCACGATATAATCGCCCCTATCACATCTCGGACGTAATTAAGCTCGATGAAATGTGGGTGTTCTAGTTCGCTAGTACGCCTCTGCCTATCCCTTCGAGGATACAGGCGTGAGCTTATGTAGTATGTATAATTCTGCAATTCCTTAGATGGAATATCGAAAATTGATTCCCAAATTAAACAATATTCCACCTAAAAATATTTCAGGATAGAGGAGAACCCGGGCGTGGACACAGCCCTCTTATTAGTGAGGTATCCAAATTCAACAAATGCAGAATTGATATTATCACCACAACTTACTAAATCACTTGGAAACATATCTCTGCCTCAGTAAGTTCTCACAAATTAAGTATCTTCTAATGTATATGTTTTACATATATAACATATAAATGTTTTATTGTTTTAGAATGCATCAGTCTGGTGTTTTAATGGATTATGTACCAATGGTCACGGAATTACTTAATAATAAGGTAAAGATAAATAATGACAAAAAAACTCATGGTTGGGTTAGGTTAGTAGTACAGTAGGCATATTTGTATGACAAAAAACCGAACGCCTCTAGCGGTTACGCGGGAAACTGGCGTTTTTCATAGAAATTATTTTACGTAATCGCTAGCGTAAAATCTTAAAAAAACTCATGGTCGAGCTACAAGTGACCCATCAGCTCATTTGTCAGACTGGCAAACGAGCATATGGGTCACCTGATGGTAATTGATACCACAGACCATAGACACCCAAGACACAAAAAGAATATGGGTGCGTTGCCAACCTAAAAGGAGCGAAAGGGAGGAGATAATTGGGCCACCGGAAATCTCACTCACCGAACGAAACGCGACAACGAGTGCCACTTTACGTCAGTTTTCTGTGAGACAGTGGTATCAAACCGGTCGAGCTGGCAAACACGGCATTTTTATGTTGTATGAGGTATCAATTGCAGATGTACGCCACAAAAAAAATAATTAAAAAACCGGATAAGAGTTGAATTCGCTCACCGAGCGTTCCGTACAAACTAGTAAGTATAATAAATAGTTCGGGAATCAAGTGTCATTGAATAAAGGGGGAAATTATATTATATATCTATATTTTTTACATCTCGTCATAACCCGAAAATTACACATCAAAAAAAAATTAAAAACCTGTTTTAGCTTGTGCTTGTCAAGCTCTATCATAATATTATGATAGAACACGTGATACGGTTTCAAAAATGATTCCTTGCTTATAGAGCTTTTTTTGGGATACAATTAAAAATGTAGTTTTCGGATGTTTTCCTTTGTGTATATTATAAGACAATGCTGCTTCAAATAGGTTTTGAATCCCTTATGTGTGAGTGTCGAAATATGTGGTTTTTGCGACATAAAAAGCTATAACTTTTTTTTACGATAATTGAGAAGTTTGATTTTTGCACACCTACGAGTACAAAGGCCTACAGATCTGCGTATGGTTTTAAATTCAACTCGAGACCTCCACGTGTTCCCGAGATAGAAGGTCTTGACAGACGGAACAAGATGATTCTATAAGGGTTCCGTTTTATTTTTTCCTTTTGAGGTACGGAACCCTAAAAACAGAAAAGTGAAACGAGTTATACATTATTACAGATACAAGATTTACTCAACAATGAAAAACTAAAGAGGGATCTGCTGGCACAATTAATTGTGAAATATGAAGGTGGCATCCTAGAATATGACGCTAATAACGCTGCATTCTTGTTTGAAATAAATGATTTCCACTGGATTCTACAAATAGACATAGGTAAGTTTTAACATGTTTTGTAGTTAAAAACATTGCTTTGGTTTGTAGATAATTATTTTAATTTTCTCCGCGCATTGTTTGCGTAGTTCGATTTTAATCAGTTATTTAAATAGACACAATTATTGTCGTGTTTATTGTTTACCTATCAATAAATATGGTACGACAGCTGTCGTTTCACTGACACACAAATCAAAACCAATTGATTATAATCCTGTGCAAGAATAGCAATTTGTAAGACGTGCCTCAAGCCACTCGAGGGGCTTGCGGCACGACTTGATGGTTTAGTTGACACGCGTATGGGGTTATCCCTGTATCTGCATCGGTCATCCGCCTGTCTTGTCACAAGCCCCTCGAATTGCTTCTTCCCTCTTCGGATTCGGAGTGTGAAGAAGCATAAATAGGCCGGCATGATTCTGACGACCACTGATAAACACAGTGTTTGTCAGTGGTCGCTAGTTTTTTTGGACTACACTACGCTTACCATCAGGTGCAGTGTAGTCACTTTGCTGTGCCCGGATAAAAAAAAACGTGTATGTGTACAAATGAGCAAAGTTATAATAGTATAATACATCAAAGTACTATTTTATTGCAGGCACTTTTCCTGAAAAGCCGCCAATTTTAACACTTCGATCTGTCTATTATTGTAGTAAAGGAAAGCCGAAGTTTAAGGTATTAACGGCTTGTCCATATAGCAACTTTGAGGAATATATTGAACAACAAGTTGAGATT
Organism: Clanis bilineata; assembly: GCA_036417725.1. Classification (NCBI taxonomy): domain Eukaryota; kingdom Metazoa; phylum Arthropoda; class Insecta; order Lepidoptera; family Sphingidae; genus Clanis; species Clanis bilineata. Next base: position 11,054,206 of record CM071158.1, read on the forward strand.
TTTAAGAATGAATGTAAAGGACTGTCAACAAATAATCCAATTTTGTCTATAGACAGTTAAGATTTAAAAATCCTATATTCTTTACAGTTAAATAAGGAGTTTTGTATAATATATAGGATTAACTTAAGGTAAATAAAACTCTAATACTCTTTTTAATTTTTATTCATCTAACATTGCTCTTCACAATAAATTTAATTACAGTTAATTTTTTAATGAATATTACAATATAATATATATATAATATCATTCCGACGATGCATTAAAAATGTAGCAATCTCTGGTATTCTGTATAACTTAAAACAAAGTCAAACGTGATAATATACTGAATCTCAGTTCGTTCAATAAGCATTCTCAATGTCGAGGAGCAAATTGGCCTTTAGGTATAAACAAGAACAACTAGTGCGTTAGAGCTATTTATTTTAAAAAAGCAACTGTCGCGCGACTAGAAATTCATGGATAACTATGTTATCTTCACATGAAGACTCATCAGACATCACTTATCAACGTGACACTACATAATTCAAAGAAAAATCTATAAACGAATTTACAAATGGCGTACTGTAAACTCCTTGTTTGCGAAAAATAAATAGGATAATTATTATGACGATATTGATGTCTATCTACATATTGCAGAAGTAGTAGAAGACGTAATTTGTATTATAACCTTGGAAATAGTACAAGAGGTGCCAAAGTGCACATGATATTACCTTCGGGCGCCGCCGTAATTATAAGCAGGGTTTCGCACACCTAAACATACCCTTACTAATGTATTATATAAGTGTATACAGAATGATGATAATAAATAGTATTAATGATGGTGTAGACGACTTTTTAATAGAATTAATAGTAAACAAAATAGAATAATTGAAAGGAACATCACAAAGAGTGTCTACAGTGACAAATTTTGTCGACGGAAGAACCCCACTAAACTCAACTACTGAACATAGGTCTCACCCAAAGATGCAAGTCGCTACCAACAGGTCATCCTGGAAATCTTTGGGGGAGGCATGTTATGTTCCCTAACATCACTTATGATTACATTAATATTATGTATTAACAAACATATTAGTTAACATCAAAAATGTTTACCTACAGCGCACAAAATTAATTCAGTTTGTTAATTCTTTATTTTGTTTATCACCCAACATTTCATATCGATACCTCATGTACATAACTCTCATTCTATCCCAAGCATTCTCAAAAGTATCAAGGGCAGGTCGTACATCAAGTAAAGCAAATTGGTATTTGTTGTCAAGCTCACCACCATCATAATAATCGATAACATACCGAACTTCTTTTCCGCACCTATCTACAATCCAGTCATGACGGTCAAAAGGCAGTTCATATCTGTAAACAAAATATGCACATATTTGAAGAGATTTGCTAGGCAGTACCTTAAATAGATTAGTACCTGATATTAATAAATGTTAGAGCAGCGATAGCTCAGTTGGGAATGGTACGGACTGCCGAGACAAGTGTCGGAGAAACCAACCCTAAAATGGAGCATACACCTCTAACTTTTCTATGTTAAGTGTATTTTCTTTGTGAAATATCGCTTGCTATAACGGTGAAGGAAAACTGCATACCCGAGAATTTCTCCACACGAATTTCGAAGGTAGGTGAAGTCTACCAACCCGCATTAGGCCAGTGTGGTAGACTATAGTAGGATTGCTAATTAAATGGAGTAAACTGACATTTCGAATGTTGCCACTTTTTCATGAAATTTAAATAGTGCTGCGGTAAAAAGATCAAGATTATTTAAACATTTCAATTCAGTGAACCATTTTATTCTTTCATTTTCTACAGTCCAACTTAAAGTCGTAATTCCTGCCTAACGTTTGATAAGTACTGCATGTCTACTGAATTATAGTCAAAGTAAATCAATGCTTGCTAAATTACGGCATGTTTACTGGAATTATAGTCATTCATATAGTCAGGTTGATTATAAACAAAACTTACAAAAGCTATGAATGTGCCGAACCTGATTTTTCTCAAATAATAAAAGTAATATTTGTAATTTTCATTGTTATTATTTTGCGTATCTGTTGTGATTATTTACGCAACATTATTTACACAGACATTTAGTGGAAAGGTTAAGCTGAAATTTCTAAAAATACGCAATTAAATTCTAATTTTGCAAACTAGTGCTGAGTTATTGTTTCATTGAATGATAAAAATGAAACTAGATCAATCACTACGTTTTGAAAGTAAGCAACATTATTTTAGAAAGTGACATTTCGATCTGTCAGTTTACTTCGTTTAATTAGCAATTGGACTATAAGGCCTAACCCCTCATTAGTAGAGGAGGCCCGTGCCCAGCAGTGGGACAGTAATATTACAGGGCCAATATTATTATTTATTATTATATGAATAAATGTTACCAATGAAATGAATTTATAATAACAGAAAACGATTATACAATTCATTCATATTTATGGCGGTTTTTTTTTATTATATTCTCATTTCTTACTCATACTCATATAACAGCCTCCAAATTAATACTACTTAAAGGTGATCTTGAAAACAATATACATAAAACTCATGTTCCTGCTTACAAAATATCCATGCAGATCTTTTAGGAGCTAAAAGTTCAATATATAAAACCATTACCCAAGCCATGAGCGCATAAGGGCCCTAGGGCTGTATTTTGTTGCCAATCCTCCAAAACTCTTCAATCGAGGATGTCCACATTCCTTTGCATGTAATGCTTCCCATTTCAGCACTTCTTGCCATGCCTACAAATTATTAATGTATATTGAATTTTTTTCGCATTTTACTTATCCTACTTACAATGAGGGGTGGGCGGAACACGCAAGCATGTTGCAGAAAGGATGTATTTTTACGGCAGGCAGCTTGCTTGACATCTACCCCCACGGGGAATCCAGTCCTGGACAAATCACGTTAGAAAAGCCGCTTTACCCAACCTAGAATTTGAACCAAGTAGCTATAAGTAGGAGGAGGAGGCCCTGCCCTCAACTAGGACGCTGCCAATAGTACGAAGAGGCGATTATATGTATGGATCTATGGTATTATACAACACGGATGGGTCAATGGAAGCAGTTCGATAAGAGGACTTAATGCTTTTCGGTATTACGAGTTACGAAAGGTTGGAATGGGTTAGCATAAACGCGCTTGATGTGAGCAATGCTCACATCTCACATCACACCTTGTTCACTGAACAAGGATGAGAACTTATATTGAAGGAAAGAAGGGGGATATTGGCCATTGCACCACGGGTCAACAACCGCATGTGCCTGACTGGCAGCTAATCTAAGATGACTGTTAAGTTTAGTGTGTGTAATTAATATTGTTATCGATAACTTTGACGATATAATTTTATATTTTGTTATTGGATTTTACAAGGCACTACGCGTGAATTAAAGTAGATGAAGAAGTTAATAGTTTGAAAGAATCATGCGAAATATAAATCCATTGCCTTTACTTACACCTAGAAGACAGAGGCGTGATATTATGCATGTAAAATATATATACATTTTATACGTATTACTTCTATCGTAAAATAACAGAATAGATTTTCCCAACTGGGTCACCCAGAGGGGGCATGACGTCAGACGGTTGTTAAAATAGAGAACGTGTATGTTACTATTTTTTACTTCATTGTAAAGAACTAGTTCGCCAATGGTCACCAGAAACAAAACCATTAAAATATACACAAACTATTTATTTATTATATTAACTATTTATATATTAAAACAAAAAGAACGTGACGTCACCGCGTAGAAATGTTAAAGCTATTTCTTTAAATAACGTAGTATAAAAATAAGGAAGAAGGAAGAGAAGGCCTCCGAAATCGAATTCACTAATCACCATACTAAACATAACATAAGCTCACGCCTGTATCCCCGAAGTGGTAGGCAGAGGCGCACTAGCGAACTAGAACACCCACATTTCGCCGAGCTTAGTTCCGTCCCAGATTGATAGTGGCCGAGCCTATCGCCATATCGGGCACAATTTCCAGACTTCGGGCTGATATGGAAAAATCCAATATCACTTGCCCGACCCGGGGATCGAACCCGAGACCTCAGAACCGTAGTCGTACCGAAATACCACCACGCCACCGAGGCAGTCCATACCATACTAAACACAACAACAATTTTCGTCAAAATTGGGAAAAATACCCCAACTTGGAAACACTGCTCTATGATTTCTTATGCAATGACGTCACTTGGGTTTTACAAATACGTTCCATTATACGTTATTTATAAGTAGGATATTTTGTAAAATATCAATTATATCAATTATTTTATACTATAAATTTCATGATAGCATATTAATTCATGGTTTTGTTTATTGATTTATCAACACAATAGCTCGTTATAATTTTTGTGCAAGTTCCCAAGCCAAATCCTTTCGCGACATATTTGATAAAACGTGTTGCGCCAACCCCACATTGAGATTGATTAAGGACAGGTACCATTCATTCTATAAGTAACTCAACTAATTCAATCATAGTTTCTTTTTTACGTATATTATACGTACATAATATGACACCAACATTTAATGAATTAAATTTAATCAAATTAAACATTTGAAATCATTTTAATAAAGTAACCTGTTCATTATTGGCATTGTGGATTTTGATGATGTCGTCCATGTCCTTTGGATGGATATCCTCATCTTTCCATCGCCAACCTTTTCGCAGCATAGCATTCCAAAACATCTGCTGACTTGGGTATACCCAGAATTCAGTTGAACCATCTGGCATTGCTCGGGGTATAGATGAAACTTGACGCTGTGTTGGTAGAGGGAATGGTTGATCTGGCGCTGGCTGCTGGTTAGCTGGAGGCATCTAAGAGTACAATCAAATCTGATAATATATCATTAAATAAGCACAACCAATTAAAGACAGTACAGAACAGATGGAATGACACTTTAAATTCATTACTATAGAGTAGGGGTTCCTTTCTACATGAATTTATAGGTCCGCCCCCCCCCCCCCCCCTCGTTGTATACAAAGCTGAAAACTACTATAGTAGGATTTCTAATTAAACGGAGTAAACTGACATTTCGAATGTTGCCACTTTTTCATGAAATTTAAATAGTGCTGCGGTAAAAAGATTAAGATTATTTAAACATTTCAATTCAGTGAACCAATTCTTTCTTTCATTTTCTAAATTCCAACTAAAAATCGTAATTCCTGCATAATATGTAATTACATAACATAAGCTCACGCCTGTATCCCCGAAGGGGTAGGCAGAGGCGCACTAGCGAACTAGTACACCCACGTTTCGCCGAGCTTAGTTCTGTCCCAGATGTGGTAGGGGGCGAGCCTATCGCCATATCGGGCACAAATTCCAGAGTCCGGGCTGATATGGAAAAATCCAATATCACTTTGCCCGACCCGGGGATCGAACCCGAGACCTCAGAACCGTAGTCGTACCGAAATACCACCACGCCATCGAGGCAATATAATTAGTATTGCATGTCTGCTGAATTATAGTAATAGTAAATGACTGCATGCTAAGTTATGGCATATCTACTGGAATTATGGTCATGGTTCATTATAAACAAAACTTACAAAGACTATGAATGTGCCGAACGTAATTTTTCTCAAATAACAAAAATAATATTTGTAATTCTCATTGATATAATTTCGCGTATCTGTTGTGATTATTTACGCAAAATTATTTACACAGACATTTAGTCGAAGGGTTAAGCTGTAATTTCTAAAAATACGCAATAAAATTCGAAATTGGCAAGCTAGTGCTGACTTATTGTTTCTTTGAGTGATAAAAATTGAACTGGATCAATCCCTATGTTTTGAAAGTAAGCAACATTATTTTGGAAAGCGACATTTCGATCTGTCAGTTTACTCCGTTTAATTAGCAATCCGACTATAGCTGACCTTTTAGCGTAGTTCACACATTCATATTTTGAAAGTATAACTCATCAAGAGGCTCGCGCCGCCTTGACACATTGCCACGACTCCCCCCAGGGAGGCGGGCCTCAACATTTTGGGAACCCATGCTATAGAGAGTAAATTATATTATTTTTATATAAAAAAAATATAGTTTAAGAATTTAATGGTTAATTTAATAGTTTAAGTAGGAAAGCGGACGCTGGAAGAAGGCCGGGATAACGCCAGGCAGAAAGAAAGAAAGGATTTGCGATTTTAGGCTGACCCCACATTGTACGCGTGCGCGTTCCTCGAGCGCGCGAACGACGCGAACGCCGTGTGCGAGCCGCGACGGCGCTTGCGCCTGAATCTGAACTGATCCTTGACCATCAATTTGGCTTTAAACGGAAGCATGAAACAATTAGGTACTGGACTAATTTTTAAAAAATAATTTTATATGAAATTTAAGTTATCTTAAATATAAAACAAAAAGAAATATTGAAATATTCTCAAAAATAAAAAGAGTTATAAGACTTTGAAGTTCGGTTTAACCTTCAAAGTGCGGGAAAGAGAAGTACCAGTATAATCACATAAATATGAATTACTGCCTCTTTTTTTATCCAATTTTGATGCAGATTTTACAGAAGCTTTTCTTCTTTGTTTTATTTGCTGCTAGCTGACCCGCGCAACTTCGTCTGTGTATGAGAGAGTGGGTTGAAAGAGTGAGTCATTAGCACCTATAACAACTCATTCTAAAACAGGTATTGGGATGATCTACGTTAAGAGTATAACACAGACTAATAAACTAAGCTTCGAGAGAAAGTACGTGACTTCAGTCAGTCCGTCAGTCACCCCGTCCGTCACCCTGTCGGTCATTCAGTCAGTCACCTTGTCCGTCACGTCGTTGGTCACTCTGTGAGTCACTTCATCGGTCACTCCGTCAGTCACCCTGTCCGTCATGTCGTCGGTCCCCCGTCGGTCACCCTGTCGATCAGCCCGACGGTCACCTCGTGAGTCACTCCGTCCGTCACGCCGTCGGTCACTCCGTCTGTCACCCTGTCAGTCACCCCGCTGGTCACCCTGTTGATCACCCTGTTGTTCACCTCAGTTTCAAAGTTCAAATTTCATCAAAATCCGTTAAGCGGTTCCAAAATTCCCTTACAAACATTCCTCCCCTATTTCATCCCTTTAGGGGTTTATTTAAAAAAAATTAAGTACTCTATGTGCATCCTTGGGGTTAAAGGTACCCTCATACCAAATTTCAACAAAATCGTTTCAGTGGTTTAACCATGAAAACATGACAGACAGACAGACAATTACTTTTGCATTTATAAAATGTAAGGCTATTTAAGTAAGGCTGTGGACCGGGAGGTCCTGGGTTCCATTCCCAGGTCTGGCAAAGCAAATTTTCTAATTTAATTTGCTCAGGACTGGAACCCTCATAGGGGGTTTACATCACACAGGCGGCCAATCATAAAAACTAAGCTAAATCCTCTTCACAAATGCTTAAAAAAGTGTGTTGCGCCGACCACACATTAAGGTCGGATAAGGGCAGGTAGCAAGATAGAAAGAATATTAAATAAAGATTACATATAAAAATGTGTATAAATTCAAATACAGTCAAGTACCCAATTGAGACTTGTTGAAAATATAAATAAAGCATTTGATAAACAAAAGATGCTTTCTTGGACATATCACAGGCTTTCGACATAGTCTGGCATGAGGGACCTTTGTTTAAGATAAAAAAATATCTTCCTTTTAACTATTACTCATTCATCAAATCATATTTAATTGAAAGGTACTTTATGGTCAAACAAGGTGAAGAAACATCATCTTTGTATCCTATCAAAGCAGGAGTCCCACAGGGAAGTGTCATGGGACCTACCTTATACCTATTATGCACTGCAGACCTACCTGTAACAGAAGGAACAGTAATGGAGACCTTTGTTGATGATACAGACATCATGGCTATTGATGACAATCCCAAAGAAGCTTCTGAGCAACTTCCAGAGACCTTAGACCAATCTAAATAACATATCCTGCTTGGCTTCAAAAATGGCATATTAGAGTCAATGAATCAAAGTCAATGCAAGTTATAGTTACCACAGAAGTAACACGGGCAAGTAATTTATTAATTTATTTCTTGCAAAAAATTGTTACACTCCCAAGTCCTGTCGCATGGATGTATCAAAATGTACTGTGTGAGTTATGACCACTTGGCTAAAACTTTTAGATGACGAGTTTTGTGATGCTGCCCCGTCTAGTTCTTTGGCATAGGCCTAATACACAGCTAGGACAGACATAGGCCCAGTAGGTATGCTTCACATCAATCATAACCGACCATAACCTCAACAAATAGTCGTTTTGGCTCGGCTTTCAAAAATGAGATATTATTTATAACAAGATAAAGCAACTTACCATGTTGTATGGATTGACGACATTCCCATGCTGAACAGGACACTCTGACACATTTTTATTTTCACTAGATTTCTGTGTTTTATTGTGCATCGGACATTCTGACGGTGGATTCGCTTTATTCTCGATATTCATCATTGTATCACCAGCCTCAGCTGACACTTTATTGCCCATTTTAATTATTGTCTTACGTAAGATGTTTAAAATCTATGATTAAAGGTTAACCAATAACATAATTTATCTAGAAAGAAAAAGACATTTATTCAGTTATACTACTTGAAATATGTGTCACAATTGGTCACAATCGTATTGAATTCCACTATAGACAAAAAACTCACAGAATTTCGGTATATTCGCGCGTAAATTCCACCTATTTCTAAAAAAATAGCTCCCACTTTCCCAGTATAGTCCTTAGAAGAGATAGAGAAGAGGAGATCGGTTACATTTCCGTCTTCGTGACCTTGGCAGCAGTATGGCAGCTAAAATGGTGGAAAGTTTAGTGCACTAAATAACAAAGTCGATGATTTTGTCGATAAATATTTATGTATTATTTTTGCAAAGCAGTACATAAGTGGTCAAAAGTGAATATTTTTGTACGTTTATTATTTATTACTTGCTTTTCTTTATTTTTTCTACCTGTCCTTATTCCACCTTAATGTGGGGTCGGTGCAACACACTTTTTCAAGAATGTTACAGAAAGGATTTGGCTTCGTTTTTACGACCGGCTACCTGCCTGACGTCAACTCCTGGGGGATCCAGTCCCGGGGAAATTAAATTAGAAAATTCGCTTTGCCTGACCTGGGAATCGAACCTAGGATCTCTCGGGTCACAGCCCATATATGTTGCCACTAGGCTAAGGAGGCGACAACTTTGCTATTACTTGCTTTTATTTGGTTTTAAATAAATAATAAATAAAATATCAAGCTCTATAACATTGTAAAAAGTAGTGTTGCAGTTTTTAGACTAAGAAGATATTATTTAATTACAATCTTGTTTAATTGTTCATTTATTTATTCATGACAAACCATCAACAAATGAGGAACTTGCACGAAAATTATAACGAGGAATTGTGTTGATAAATCAATAAACAAGATCTTGAAATGTGCTATTATGAAATTTGTAGTATAAAATAATTGATATTTTACAGAATATCTTACTTATATATTATTTAATTCATTAAATGTTGGTGTCATATGTACGTATAATATACGCAAAAAGAAATCATGACTGAATTAGTTGAGTTACTTATAGAATCAGTGTAAATGAATGGTATCTTTTTACCTATCCTTATCCAACCTCAATGTGGGGTTGGCGCAACACATTTTATCAAATATGTCGCGAAAGGATTTGGCTTGGGAACTTGCACAAAAATTATAACGAGCTATGGGGTTGATAAACCAATAAACCAAACCACGAATTAATGTGCTATCATGAAATTTATAGTATAAAATAATTTTACAAAATATCTTTATTATATATTACGTATAATGGAAGGTATTCGCAAAATCCAAGTGACGTCATTGCATAAAGAATCATAGAACAGTGTTTCTAAGTTGGGGCATTTTCCCAAATTTGACGAAAATTGTGTTTAGTGAATTAGATTTCGGAGGCTCTTCACTATTTCTACGCGGTGACATCACGTCCTTTTTTAGCGCGAAGATTTGTAAGTCATATTTTGACTTGCGATAGTTCAATGATTTGTGCATATTTTAATGTTTATGTTTCTCGTGTGTTTACTTGAGACCTAGTTCTTTACAAAGAACTAAAAAAATTAATGCAAGTTCCTATTAAAAATAAGTTTATGATACCCGTTGACATGCAACATGAGCATATAATGTAGCAACAGTATCAACAACAATGCAGAAAAATAAAATTAACGATGTGTAAATAGATTGTCAAAATCATGCGAACTAGAAAATTATAGTCTCTGCCTACCCTTATGGGATACAGGTGTTATAATATGTACGTAATTAATTTTTTATCGTAAATTAACGGGATAAAACATTTTATCGATGATATACTCAATGAATTACGACCCTCATCACTGGACTGCCATACCTGCTGCCGTATTATTATTACTTTAGCCCGGGGGCGTGGCTTATTGATGGATGGCGGTGCGACTGTGATAGTGCGAGTCTTTAGGTACGAAGATATGTATGTATATTGGTCCTTCTTTACCTGGGTTTTTACGTATTAGTAAAAAAGAGATAATATAATTTTTTTTACTATTCTATCAAATTTTATACTCGATAGGTTGTAATAGACAATAGGTGCCTCTCTGTGTATAAGGGGCGTCCATAAATTACGTGGGGTGTTTTTTTTAATTTTCTGCCCCTCCCTCCCCCCCCTGGTGAGATGTCGTGAGATTTTATTCAACCCCCTCCCCCATCCCCCAATCTCACGTGAGATTTTTCAAAATGTGAGTTTCTTACGTAAACGCCTTGGATTATTATTGTAAAAAGAAAAAAACAAATTTGCTTCGTGCTTTTATTTACGACTAGTTAAGACTAGTAATCAATATTGCTGAGAGTTTAATTATAAGTGTAATAAAAATTTAACAATAGAATACTTAAATCGTAACTACTGTGATTAAAAAAAGAATACCTACTCTAATTCAGTCCATGGAGAATCATGCACGGTCTCAAGAGAGACTATTGGAACCAACATATCCATATGATTTTCAGTAAAATCATCTGCTCCTTCAACTTCGTTCTGATCTAGCCACTCTAAGCCATTGGCACTTGAACAAAGTAACTCATTAGCTCGTCTTGTGACAATCCGTGAGGGTCGCACTTTGCGGAACATACGCACTTGCTTAGCTGGTGCAATGTGGGCTGATCGCTGTATATATGGTGGTTTGACAGTCAGTAAATGTAATACATTTACTGACTGTCAAACCACCATATTTGTTGAAGTATGAATGAAATTATTTTCTTTCGAAAGAATTAGTAAATGATCTTAATCGTATTACGATAACGCTTAAGATTAAATCTTAAGTATGTACAATCTGGATTAAATGGATCAAAATAGTATTTTTTTTTTGTTTCAATCAGAAAAAAAATTGCGTGATATTTGCCGAGACCCCCCCTCTCTCCAACGTAAGGTTAGATGAGATTTGACTCGACCCCCTCCCCCCCTTACCTCACGTAATTTATGGACGCCCCCTAATCCTTCTCACATTGTCTAATACCAACGAGTAGGGATGATCGATATTAGAAAAACATCGATGTTGACATCGATGTTAACATCGACTCAAAAGTATCGATGTACGATAAACATCGATAGCAAAACATCGATATGTCTAAAACATCGATGTTTCGGTAGCAAGTAAAACAGTCTATTCTATTTATTTTTTTCTTATTGTTTATTTTACTTATTGTTTACTGTTATAATACAAGAAAAAAATTTACATTCCAAGTATTTTAGGCACACTCTATAAAAAAAATTAACTTTGTTAGGTATTTTCCCTTTACGGCCGGTTTCAATTAACGATGTTATTGTAGAGTGCAGATAAATTGCGATTATGAACCAATCAAATCAACTGATTTGAGGAATCATGTTCAAACTGTGTTCTTATTGGCTAGTTTTTGTAATCTATCTGCACATTCGAACTGAGATCGTTTATTGGAACCGGGCGTTGGTCTGTGCGTTGAAGTTGACAGTTTTTTTTATCCCTTAGGAAATGCAAAGAAATAACTATTTGTACGGCTTACATTAATTACGTTGATCAGCATCATCTAGCGTTAAATAGTTGAACTTGATAGCAATCTAGTCCCTAGCTAGTACGTACAACGCTAGATGACCCTAAAAAGGATATTTTGACATTTCGATATTTTATGCTCATAACATCGATATGTCGATGTTATCGAAATCAAAACATCGATGTCAAAACATCGATGTTTTCTAGTACAATATCGATGTTTATTAAATATCGATGAATATCGATCATTGAAAAAAGCGCGGGAAACATTCGAAGTTGGCGGGTGTCTTTTTATCAGTTTTATTGTAAAATATTAATTATTGTTTCAAAATCAGTCAGATAAGTTGTATATTGTATATATTTTAGATTATTTATTTCTTATAGTGTACTGTGTGTATATAAAACTATTGGTAAGTCTCTATAAATTTTATTAGAGGACTGGTGGGTGGTATGAACGAGCCTCCTGACCCTGGGGGTGATGTTCCCCAACCATCGAAATATGTAACTGTAGAAACTTCAAGTATGGACACTGATTGTTCAGTGTCCATGACAGGTAAAAGAAAGAGGACACGATTGCACAAGGTGTGCAAAACATGCAACAAAAAAAAACGTAAGAACACCATGGCTGCAGATCCAGGTAGAACTGGATGTCACTGTGAAGACAGTGACGAAAAACCTATTGAAAACTCATCGCCCCTTGAGTCGCCAAATTCGCCAGCTATTCCAACTCTGCCTACTCTTTCACCTTTAACCGGAAATGCTGCAAGAAAAGAGTATACAGCATTAGATGTCTCTCCATTTGTTGTACATGTCGTTAAAACTGGATCAGGAGACATTAACTTGCATCCAATATGCTTTGGGAGATTTTTACATAAACACCAAATACAGCAAATTGTTCAAGGCAGTCTGAAGCGTATTGGACGCAATAAAATATCTATGGCTTTTACCTGCCACACAGCTGCAAACTCTTTTTTGAAACATCATGCTCTATTAGAGAAAAGTTATGAAGCTTATGTTCCATCATTCAATATAACACGAATGGGACTTGTTCGAGGTATTCCTGATGACATGACTCTAGAAGAAATAAAAGATAATATCAGTGTTCCTTTGGGCTGTGGAGACATACTAAAAGTAAGACGGTTAAATTATAAAACTATTGTAGATGGTACTCCTACCTGGAAACCCTCACAAACAGTGGTCTTGACATTTGATGGTCAGATCCTTCCCACTAGAATTTTTATGTGTTTTAATTCCCTTAAAGTTGATTTATATATATACCCTTCTATTCAATGCTATAATTGTTGCCGTTATGGTCATACAAAAGATACTTGTAGATCAAAACCAAGGTGTTACAAATGTGGACAGGGACATACAGGTACATCTTGCGATTGTGATAAAGATGACAGTTATTGCTGTCTTTGCGGTGGACATCACATCGCAATCAGTAAGACTTGCCCAGAAGCTACTAGGCAATCCAACATAAAAAGGTATATGGCCCAAAACTGTGTATCCTATTCTGAAGCATCAAAGGTTCATCCTCCTGTATCAAAGTCATATTCGGACGTATTGAAATATCCCTCTTCTCCATCACCTGTACTCAACAGCCAGGATAACAGACATGCAACCACTCAACCATTGCAAAGCCACTCTTACAAAAAAACCGTTTTCCAGAAGCCCCGTACTCCTCCGAAATCTATTAAAGGTTATGATCGAGTAGCTCACCAGGCTGTTGTGGGTGACTATAACTCACCCTCTTATTCTGACGGATGTGCCTTTAAACCTGTAAATAAAAATGATTGTACTATGCCTGAACAACAATCTGTGGCTGATTTAATCATTACTTTGGTTACTTCATTGTCACAAACTATACCACCGTCCAACGTTGCCCCTTTATTGAAAACAATAATTGACATATTTAATAATGGCTCACATAAACAAGATTCTGCAATGGAACTGCAGAAGCGTAATAAAGAACAAGTCTGATTTAATTTATCTTATTAATAAATTTGAACCTAATATTATAACTTTATGTGAGACGTGGCTAAAACCGGAATTTAATTTTAAAATTCCTGGTTATTCATGTCTCAGAGAAGACAGATCAGATGGGTACAGCGGTGTTGCTATACTCATAAAAAAATCCCTACATTTTTCCCAATTCGACCTACCATCTCATCATAATGACTTTTCAATAATAGCTTCTATCGTAAATAACATTTGTATTGTTTCGATTTATATTCCTCGCCCCTGTCCTTCTATTTTCCAAGAGTTAAATAATATTATTTCTATCTTGCCTAAACCATTTTTAATTTTAGGTGATTTTAATTCACATCACCAGTCATGGGGTTGTTCAACCACAAATACCAATGGAAGAGATCTGATTGATATTTTGGACTCTTACAATCTCTGTATTTTAAACTCAGGATCTCCCACCCGTCGTACTAAGCCTGACGAAGGACTCAGTGCTGTGGATTTATCAATTTGCACATCTAATTTGGCTTCTTCTCTTACATGGGAAAGCCTTTCTTATGCTCATGGTAGTGACCACCTTCCAATTTTAATCCGTTTCCCCCCTACTCATAATAATAAATCTAATGCTTCACAGTCGCCACGTTTAAAATATTTACTAAAAGATGCAGATTGGTACAAATATAAATTACGATTAGATGAAAAAATAACTCAGCTTCCCGATATTAAAAACAATAATGAAACAGTATGTTCTGTGGCTCTTGCTAGGGCTATAACTGAAGTCGCAGATGAGGTGTTCCCAATAAAAAAAAACAGGAGTTCAGGGATTCCGTCGCCGCCATGGTGGGACCGAGAGTGCACAGACGCTGTAAACAGGAGAAAGGAAGCTGAAAAGGCGTATTGTACTAATATGACTTCTGAGAACTTTGATTATTATACCTTAGTTTCCAAACAAACGAAAAACTTACTTCAAAGGAAAAAATCTGAGGGTTGGAAATCCTTTTGTCATTCTATATCTCCTGACACCCGTCCGTCAATTGTCTGGCAGAATATCAGAAGATTTAGATCAGCCTTCAGTAACAGTTCTGTCTGTGCACTTTCACCTTCTTTAACTGAAGAGTTTTTGGATTGCCTGGCGCCTCCTACCGTTCCTGAGAACCTTTATCTATATACAGGTTTAAAATCAGATGATTATTTAAACTCCTTATTTTCATTGTCGGAGCTTAAGGGTGTCTTAAGCAGCGTCAGAGACTCTTCCCCTGGCGAGGATGGCATTCCCTATTCATTTCTCTGCAATCTTAGTGAAGCTGCTTTAATTTATTATTTAAACATTGTCAACTCTTTTATGATAACTGGTAACATACCAGAATCATGGAAACTGCAAACTGTGTTGCCTATTTTAAAACCCGGCAAAAACGCATCCCTTGCCTCATCTTATCGTCCTATAGTTCTATCTTCCGTACTATTAAAACTTACTGAACACCTGGTTAAAAATCGTTTAGAGTGGTATATTGAAAGTCAACGCTTACTGTCAGAAAGCCAGTATGGTTTTCGCAAGGGAAAAAGCACTATTGATAGTATTAGTATTTTTGTGTCTGATATTCGCCTGGCTTTTTCTGAAAATAAATCAGTAGCTGCAACATTCTTGGATATTACGTCTGCATACGATAATGTTGTGCTTTCGGTCTTAATTAAAAAGATGTCCGACCTTAACGTACCTATTATGCTTACTAATTTAGTTACTAATTTATTAAAAGAAAGATTTATTAACATTTGTCCTGATGACGATACCAAATTCTCTAGAACTGTATCTAAGGGTCTGCCTCAAGGATCAGTCCTAAGTCCCTTATTATACAATATTTACACATATGATTTAGAATTAGCTTTAAATGGTTCCGTTAAAATTCTACAATATGCAGACGATCTTCTTTTATATACATCAGAAAATGTTATTACTAATACTAGTACTTCAATGTCTTTGGCTATGGGTTTTTTAGAGTCCTGGATGACGTCAAATGGCTTGGATCTTTCCACGTCAAAAAGCACTCTAGTTTTATTTAGTAGAAAACGTATTCTTCCTGTAATAGAAGTTAAATACAAAGATTGCCCTATTCCTGTAAAAAATGAAGTAAAATTTCTTGGTCTTGTATTAGACTCAAAACTTACAGGTTCTCAACATTGCGACTATTTAGTTACCAAGTGTGAACGTAATTTGAATATATTACGATGCCTTTCAGGTGTTTGGTGGGGGGCACACCCAACTTCATTACGTCTCATATATAATGCTTTAATTAGAAGCCTTTTAGATTATGGCACATTTATTTTGGAACCAGGTAATTTAGCAGCTTTTAAAAAACTTGACGTAATCCAGAACAAAGCTCTTAGAATAATTGCAGGTGCAATGAAAACCAGTCCAATTAACGCTTTGGAAGTTGAATGTGTAGAACCTCCTCTTAAACTTCGACGGCAGTATCTATCAGATAGATTTCTGTTTCGTGCCTTCCAATTTTCCCACCATGTTCTTTTTTCAAAATTACAAACGCTTTCTGAATGTGTTACAACTTCTTCATTTTGGATCAGAAAAGAGCTTCCTTGTTTAATTATTAGCTTTCGTAAATTTATTAGCTTTCAGACTCCTGTTTATCGCTCGGCTTCCCTTCCAATATTTATGGTTTCTTTTAAAGCTCTTTTAGTCTCGCCAGTGTGTTGCTACTCGTTGGACATTGATAAAGATCACCCTGACACGAATACACAGTTTAATGAATTAGTAAATCAGAAATGGCCTCATTTTCATCATATTTTTACTGACGCTTCTAAACATTCTCTGACTGATCCTGGTGGCGTGGGAGTTTATCACCCTCGTTATAATATAATCCAAAAAATAAAACTTCCTCCAGAAGCTTCAGTCTTTACTGGGGAATGTTATGGAATATACAAGGCATTGGAATACATACTTATCGCAAAAATTAGTAAAACAGTTATTTTTTCTGATTCATATAGTGCCCTTCAGGCTATTGAAAAGTTTCCATTTAAATCAAAAACTCACTATACAGTCATCACGAAGATAAGAGAAAAACTTTTAGAATGCATATCTAATGATTTTACAGTAGTTTTTACATGGGTCCCTGGTCATGCAGGTATAAAGGGAAATGTAACAGCCGACCGCTTGGCGAATGAGGCGATTACTAGTGGCGATGTATATCCCTTTATAAATTATTGCTCTGATCTGGCTTCTCTTCCTAGTACTTTTCTCAGGGAATCCTGGGTCAAGCATTGGGAAACTAGCAGTCAGATTAGAGGTAAATTATATTCTCAAGTACAGTTGGGCATACCTGAGAAGCCATGGTTTTCAAAGTTAAAACTTGGCAAGAGAGCTACAAGTACATTAATAAGAATGCGCTTGGGTCATGTGTCCTCGCCAGCTCATCTTGCCAGGTTTCATATTGGCAGTGGAGCTTGTCAATGTGGTGAGGAAGCTGGTGACCTTAATCACATTTTCTTTGCTTGTCCACTTTATAATCGTTCCTCTTTCATAAACCAAATAATTTCCTTTAGAGTTCCTCTTCCCACTTGTATTTCTTCCTTACTTTTGTACAATGAAAAAATTTTTAAAGCTTTATCTTCATTTATTATACAAAATAATATTAAATTATAGGTTGTATTTAGTGTATATAACATTATTAATATATTGTATATTTTGTAATATTTCCATTTTCCTTCCTATAAAAAACTTTCCTGACTTATTTATCCCACATTCCGAATTATTTTCCCATTTTCCGCGTATATATGTTTCCCCAACTTTATTGACATTGGCGTAGCACAACAACCCAGTGCTTGTTGCCATTAAAAAAAAAAAAAAAAAAAAAAAAATATCGATCATCCCTACCAACGAGTATATTATGCAATGATTGATATTAGAAATATTTCTATGATCTGTAACAATAATTTAACTTCCAATTTGATTTAAGCCGCACGTGACTATTTCAATTAGATTTAAATATAAATTATCTTGCTATTTGACATTTGAGATAATTACACCCTCTGACCCACCTGGCACCAAGAATCAACTATCAAGACAAGGAAGAAAAGGACCAAAGTGGATTGTATATGAACTAATGTTTACCATTCTATATGTTTCACGTCTTACAAAATGATAAACAGAGCTTTACCTTTGTGTAATAAATTTCTTCAAATTAACCAATGTTTTCGAAGATATTTACACAATAATGTGGCTAGCATAACAAAAATTCATCGAGATATATATACTAGAATGTATCCAACTACAGTTGTACTTCCGGATGGGTCTTCAATAAATATCAGGTATCACGAACCTAGGCGAATTATCAAGGTGAGTTTTTATCAATTGCCATTAGTCGGACGGATCCATACAGATTGCTTCGGCAGAAGGTCGCGCATCGCTCGTGAGCTCGTTATGATTGCAGCCAAACTGAGCCACCAGCCCACGTTGTAAACGAGATAGAGAATCTCTTATCAAAATAGTTCACACCAAGCAAGCTGCCAAGCCGCTGGTGGGCGAGCCGGCTGTCATAAGCTAAAGTATGCTCGACCAAGGCAAACAGGTGCCTGAAACAGCCTGAGCCACATCCATATGCTTCAAGACAAATAGGCTTCCAAGCAGTAATTAGGTTAATACTAATTAATTAGTACCAAAGTAAAAAATAATTTCTTATTCCATCTAGAGTTGTACCTCTTCATTTGATTTGCTTTAGCTTGGCGCTAATTCCGAAGAAACTAACTTATTTTTGACTATTTTAAGTCAGTTTTGAAGTTTCAATTTGTTTTTAAAGTCATGTTTATTATAATTAGAATAGTTTCAATAATTCCAGTTACCATTGAATTTATCGGAGCTGTCTGAAGAGGAAAGAAAAGTAAGGATAGAAAAAAGGAAGCCAAAGAAGCGAGTGAAGATCACTGATGATATCCAAGATGATTTCAATGCAAAAAAATATTTGAAATATTTGAAGAAATAATGTATTTAAGACTTATAATATAGTAATATGGTTTTATTTTAGATTAATAACACATACATATATTCACTACTAGTATAGTTATTGTTATGATTATGTTTAATAATAATACAAAACAGGAATGTTAGTCATTTTGATAGAAAGGTAAACCCGCAAGATAGTTTTATTTTTCATTTTATAAAAAAAGATCATTTAAGAAGTTAGAAGAGTTGGAATCCCTCTATTTTCTACCTCTGCACTGATGGTAGGTAAAAATTAAAAATAAGGTTTGTTTTGGAATCAGCATCACTTTTTTTACCCTACACAAGTTCACGCCTGTATCGCCGAAGGGGTAGGCAGATGTGCACTAGTGAACTAGAACAGAACACCCACATTTTGCCGAGCTTCGTTCCGTCATACATGTGATAGTGGGCAAGCCTATTGCCACATCGGGCACAGGCTGGGTCAATATGGAAAAATTTAATATCGCTGTCCGACTCGGGATTGAACCCGAGACCTCAAGAAAGGTAGTCGTACAGAAATACAACCACGCCACGGAGGAGTCTACTTTAAGCTGTCTCTTGTACGTGTTTTTTCGAAACAAAACACTAAAGTTTATAGCTTATATTATCCTGTTTATAATGTTTTGTAGTCTATACACCTACTTATAACTAGTGTCTGACCGAAGCTTCGGCTTCGGCCAAAAAATCGCCTTCGGCCAAAATGGGCCGAAGTTTTGGCCGAAGCCGAAGTTTTCTAGAAAGCGTTGAAATTAAACGAAATGTTACTAACACGGGAAAACGCGGTGCAAGAGGCGACGTGCGGGTGGGCGAGGGCCACACTGTACGCCCGGTACGGCCAACCGTCTTCGCCAGTAGTAAATCAAAACAAAACAAGTTCGTACGCGTATTTGGTTAAGTGCTTTGGTATTTAAGATCGTACGGTGTGTATGGGCAAGACACGAAGAGAATCATAGGTGCGTTGCCAATCTAAGAGGAGGGAAATAGGGATTGAGAAAGTGAGGAGAATTGGGCCACGGGAAATCTCTACTCACCGAAAGAAACGCGACATCGAGCTGCCACTTTACGTCGGTTTTCTGTGAGACAATGGGATCAAACGTTCGAGCCAGCCCATTCGTAGACGTAACTGTCTACAGCGTGCCTCTACCACTCAAAAAATATAGAGTTAACATCAATTTCCTAGGAACCATTCATTATTTTATTTACTTTTAGTCAATTTGAACTAACAATTTTTTGGTAGCCTACTTGGTGCAGTAGCACCTATATGGGTTGTAGACCGTGGGTTCGTTTCCCAGTTCGGGCGGGGTGGTGAAAATATGGTGTTTTTCTAACACTTTATTTTCATCCAGTCCCGGGATCCCCAGATGAGGGTTGACGTCAAATGGGCAACCGTTCGTAAAAATTAAGCCAAATCCTTTCTGCAACATGCTTAAAGAGGGTGTTTTGCCAACCCCAAATTAAGGTGCGATAGAGACATGTAGAAAGAAAGTCAAATTGAACTGAGTTTCTTAGGGTTATTGAACCTTCGGCTTCGGCTTCGGCCGAAGGTTGTGGAAAAAGCCGATGATCGGCTTCGGCTTCGGCCAGAAATCGACCTTCGGTCAGACACTACTTATAACCCGTCAAACGTCCAGGCTAACTAGAGTTGCCCAAATAGTCAGCGGCCAGCGCCATCTCTTATTTGGAACGGCGTATTTTATTGTGATGTGTTATTTGACATCAACCATTGATGGGTTATTGTTTTTTGAATGATAAGAATTGAACTATACTATAGTCCGATTATAATTAAACAGAGTAAACAGACAGATCGAAATGTCACTTTCCGAAATAAGTTGCTTACTTTCAAGACATAGTGATTCATCTAGTTCAATTTTTATCATTCAAAAAAACAATAACTCAGCACTAGCTTGCAAAATTTGAAATTTATTGCGTATTTTTAGAAATTTCAGCTTAATCCTTCGACTAAATGTCTGTGTAAATAATTTTGCGCAAATAATCACAACAGAAACGCGAAATTATAACAATGAAAATTACAAATATTACTTTTATTATTTGAAAAATTACGTTAGGCACATTCATAGCTTTTGTAAGTTTTGTTTATAATGAACCATGACCAAAGAGCATGTAAACTGTAGTCAAATTAATTATTAATTATTAATTTTTCAAATAATAAAAGTAATATAAATGTAAAAATTAATAATTTTTCAACCGACTTCAATAAAAGAAGGAGGTTAATAATTCATCGAAAACTTTTTTTATGTATATTCCCTGATAACTCGAAGACGCCTGGGCTCATTCGAGAAATTATTTTTTTGTTTAAAAGAGTATACTTTCCAGGTGGTCTCATTGGCACCAAGTTAGGATCTGATGATGGGATACCAGAAAAATCAAGGGCGACTCTGAAATCTTATAGGGACGCAAAATGTGTTTTATATATTTTCTAAAACAATTCATATATTTGCGGCTGGTACTCGTCATCTCATGTTTCTGAGCTGATGATGGAAATATAACTCCTTAATTATTAGGAGTTGATACCTTTAGTATAAACCGCTGAAATGAAATTGGGTGCGATATATTTTTACGCCATTTTGTTTTTCTTTGTTTATGGGCCGATGGACTTCAAAGTCAATATCTGGGTTGCGCCTTAGTTACGAATAACAAATTTGGCGTCAAATCTGTCAAAAGCGGCCGCCATTTTGTTTTTATTTATTTATGGGCTGATTGACTTCGAAATCGATATCTGGGTTGCGCCTTAGTTACGAACAACAAGTTTGGTGTCAATTGTGTCAAAAGCGGCCAACATTTTTTTTTTGGTCAGCACATTCATAAGACCGTGGATAAGCATAAAAGTAACTTATAAAAGCCGCTTTTTAAAATAAGTTAACATTTCAGTTTGTTATTTTTTTTAAGCAATTATGCCCACCTCTATTTGAAAGTAAGCAACATTATTTTGGAAAGTGACATTTCGAGCTGTCAGTTTACTCCTCTCGTAGAGAGTATTATATTCCACAGAACACCAATACCCTTATATTCTTTGGTTTACTCCGTCTAGCAATCGTATCGGAATTTAATAGTTATCTTTGATCCAAATAAACATTATCTTATACATAAAAGTTAATACATAATAATCACTGACAGTCATATTTACAGGTGTATCTATTAAACAATATAGGTGTTTCCATTGATATCCATGAAATTGAAATAACAAATGGGGTGTGCACAAAGTGAAATATCTCCTCAAAATGAGACACCGCGAAAAGGTTGTACGGATGTACTATGGCTTGTTATTTACATTATATTTTGGATCTTGATGGTAAGCAACTAGTAAACATTAAACTATAAATGTCGACTCTTAATATCTATAATAACGAAAAATATTAAATAACTTTTATTTTCATAATCCAACAGATAATAGTGGCGGTGATATCATTCGTTTATGGAAATCCTCAAAGATTGATAAATGGATTTGATTCATTTGGAAATACATGTGGTGTAAAAAGCAATCAAAAATTACTAAACTTGTCTATAGCTGGCATAAGTACAGTGGATAAAAAATATTTATTTTTCATGGATGTCAAAGAACTTCAAAAGTCTCTTAAAATATGCGTTAAAGAGTGTCCTAATAAGAAAATGGAATCCCTAGATGATATAAAGAAGTTCTACCGTGAGACTGGTTCAAATCTTTGTAGATATGATGTTGATTTGAATACAACTTCGGCCAATGTTAATAGCAACTTACACAATTACATTGGGCCATGTCCAACATTGCCTGTCTATGAAACATTTCCACTCTTAAACCGATGTTTTCCTAAACATGCACAAGAGTTGGCAAAGAAAGTATTTAATGATTTTTATGATTTACTTAACAGTTGGGACACCATTGAACAAATGCTATCAGATTTGTACTCATCCTGGAAAGAAATGATAATATGTGTTATTGTAGCATTTAGTAAGTATAACACTTCATATCTCTTTCTATTCAGTAAAATATGTTGAAGTATTTAGCTGCTTATATTTAAAAGGCCAATTTACTCTTTCTACCTTATCTTATCCTATCGCAATGTTGGTGTCAGTATAACACACTTCAGGCATATTGCAGAAAAGGTTTGGCTTATTTTTTATGAATAGCTGCCTGCCTGATGTCAACCCCCTTTCGTGAATCCAGTCCCAGGAAAATTGTGTTAGAAAAACACCACCTAACCTAAGAATCAAACCTAGAACCTCTTGGTTCACAGTCCATATATTTTGCCATTAGAAAGGAGTTGATCAAAGATTTAAATTATTTAGTGAACATTCAATGACATGATAAAATTAAAGGAATGAATAACTTCTATTAATACTTGTTAAGAAATTATAATGCAGTTGGCCAATGCCTTCCTAATAAATAAAATTACAAATATATATATATATTTACAGTAGAGTAGCTGCTGTGGTAGCTACAGTTGAGGTAATACTTTTTAAAAATAACCTTGGTGTGGGATGGCATTGAGTAAGTGTAATACGGCTGACTCACAATAGTGATGTCACCCTTGGATCATTCAGTATAATTGGATTAAATGGAACATAGCAGTATTAAATAATATGCTCTTATAGTAGTATAATGGGCAGGATAGGATAGAGGTTTTATATATTGACTTTATTATATTCTGAGAATGGTCAGCTCCTATCAAGATTAATATATTTTTAAAATTTGGAAATTATTATTTTTTTAGTTGATAATTTTTTCTTCATTTTCAACTCTAACATTACTGTAGTTGATAAAAGATTCATTTGTCAAGTAACTACATATTACCAATTCTCATTTTTATTCAGATTAATAATCCATTAATTAAACCAATGGTTTAAATATTGTTTATGAAGAAGTTACTAGTATTTCACTACCACTCAACTGTACAATCACAAACATAACTAACAATGATTCTCATAAATACAAAATCTTATACATAACATCTCCATAGATCTCATGTAAGGAGATCCATGTCTTATTACTGATAGATATTTATTTTAAAACCATAATAGTAACACTATTATCCTTTCTAGTTTGAGTAGGGCTGTACATTATGCCAGTTACTTGTAAATATGTTTATGTGCTCCTTATCTTTAATAAAAGCTACATTGGCGGCACAGGGAGGGAGAGGTGAACCTCTGAAAAAATTTTGCAATCCAAAAAAACAGCTTTTTAATTTAATCACAGTTTGATTTTTTCTATTCGTTTTTTTTTTCAATAATCTTCATTTATTTTCAGTATGTTCTTTAATCATGGTATCCATCCTTCATTTGCTAGCGTCTTTGGTGTCATGGATCTTCATGATTATTGTATGTATTGTGAGTGTGGCAGGGACTGGATTACTCTGGTACACATATCATGAATTGAGAACTAAACAGAGAAGTTTTGTTGAAACATCATTTTTAGCTGTAAGTTTTGGTTTATTGTTTGTTTATCTGCTCAACATTTATTATTGTATAATATTGTTATTTCTTCTCAATTTCTCTTTTCAGGAATCACTTAAAAATGAAAAGGCTTTTTTGTGGTATTCCATTATTGCCACTATTATTACAGTACGTAAATATTTATTTTATTTAAAATTCACAAATTATCAATGATGGCTTGATTTATTGATAATAATATTAGCCCTATAATATTACTGTCCCACTGCTGAGCACGAGCCTCCCTACTAATGAGAAGGGTTAGGCCTTAGTCTACCTCCTGGGCCTAATGCGGGTTGGTAGACTTCACATACCATCGAAATTCTTGTGTAAATTCTCGGGTATGAATGTTTCCTTATGATGTTTTCCTTCACAATTCTAGCAAGCGATATTTCACAATGAAACACACAACATAGAAAAGTCAGAGGTGTGTACATGTGTGTGTGTAGAGTTGGGTTTGGTCTCGAACCTCTTGACACTTGTTCGGCAGTCCTTACCATTCCCAACTGATCTAATGCTGCTTTCAGATAGCTACGGCTGATTTATTGATAACATTCATTGAATGTTTGGATGAATGTTTTGTGTATTTTTACAGTTAAAATATCCAACATCTGCCAAAGCAATAAAGTTAACCTTCTGTTAAAAATTAGCTAGCTACTAAAAAATCGGCTTTTAATGTAAAAATATATTTTACATTTGTCTTGTTGGTTTTAGGTCATTTTGCTACTGTTGGTATGGGTAATGCGATCACGAGTGTCCTTCCTAGCTGCTTTATTTAAAGAGACTGCTCATTGTCTAGGATCCATACCGGCTCTGTTCCTGCAACCCATTATAACATTCTTTTTCTTAGTGTTGTTTTTCACATTTTGGTCATCAGTTGTGGTAAGTAGAATAATAATAACTTTTTAGTAAATTCATTTAATTTTTTATGTTACCTACTGAGGTCAACATTTAATTGAAGTTTGATTGTATATTATGTGAATTATTGGCCTATTGATAAAATTGTTGCGCAAACATATACATTGTATGTTTTTATAGGTGTGTTTAGCCACAGCAAATTATCCCGGAATACCATACAAAACCAACTTTTTTATTAATGGATCTTTTCCTGACCAAAATGAAAAAGTAGCTATAGAAGCACAAAATATTAACAAAAGTGGAGACTCAAAAAGTAAGAGCAATATTTAATTTATTGTTTGTACAGGACCTTACACTTACAATTATGTATATTAATTTGATTTAGTATGTTTGGTAACTAATCTTTAACATTTAGTTAAGGCGGAATATCAGCACTAGCCTACGAAATTCGGATTTTCTTGATTTTTTTAAATTACAGATATTATACAATAGTTTAAACGGAAAATAGGTATTGCGTACTCACTCGCACTTACAGATCTTATTGCAGCGCGTAGTGGTGTACAGTGCTCGTGTTGTAATGTTATCGAAAAGCCAGAAAAAATAAAACAATTTAATTTTCTCTTATCTCAGGATCATGTGAAATGAGAATGTGACTATCAAACGTGAAAGAAGTAATAAAACTAAGAACTTCAAAATAAAAGTAAATAAATATTCATATAGTATATTGAACGAATAAAAAGAAAGGATAACTTATTATTTATAGCAACAAAATAGATAGAAGCGCACTATTAATTAATTTTTTATAGAGGTATTTATTATTTTCGCAAATAAGGTTTTAAAACAACTTACTCGTCACAAGCCACTTCATTATTATCGACAGCATGTGCTTGACGCGAATGTCACTACGCAAAACATGATGACGATGTCTGACCCAAACTGTAGCAAGCAATTGCCCTTTAAAAAGCGTGTCATGTGTAAAACAATAATATATAACTCCCAAAACTTAAAAACACTGAGCTCGACTCCTTGTATCCATTGCGCCGTGACGAACGGGCCCGTCACTCCGAGAGACGTTCTGTTGGTAAAACTGTCTTTATACTTAACTCTTATATCTTGTCGAGACAATATAGGACATATTATCCTTTCCTAGCACATAAATGTAAACTTTAATTTTGCAGTGTTCAAGCCAATAGTGTTTGATCCAATGTGGGTGCAAAGTATGTGGTGGATGTGCCTGATTTGCTTGATATGGGGCAGTGAATTTATACTAGGCTGCCAACAGATGACCATAGCAGGTGCCGTCTCACATTGGTACTTTAGGTAACTGAATCACTACATATTTATAAATCCCATAATATACCTTTTAATCCACACGAAAACTGCACTATGTATGTACTTTTAATCTGCATGATGCATGAAAAAATGTGTTGCACCAAGGCCAAATTAAGGTGGGACCTTAATTTGGGGTTGGCGCAACACATTTTTGCACATGTAAGAGAAACGATTTGGCTTAATTTTTACGACCGGAATTCAGTCCCGGGAAAATAGTGTTAGAAAAACACCACACCCAACCTAGGAATCGAACCCAAGACCTCCCGGTTCACAGCCCATATACACTGCATCTGCATGCAACCAAGCATGCCACATTTTTAGTTGTGTGCAACATGTCGCTCACTATATTTTCGCCAACTACGGACATTGGATGCGGATATCTATTTAAAATATTTCTATTTATTTATTTTCAGGGGTCCAAATGCGAATTCACCAGTGCTATACTCAATTGGCAAATTAGTTAAATATCATTTGGGTTCAGTTGCTAAAGGTTCCTTCTTGATTACTTTGTTTAAGATTCCCCGACTCATCTTGACATACCTACACGCCAAGTAAGTCACTTTCCTATATGAGAGTAGTGTTTGAACTTTGAACAATAAGTACAAATTTTTCTGTCAAATATTTGTTATCTGGGGGATAATGCTGTTATTTTATTACGATAAAATTATTTTGCAGATAAAACATCTATTGAAGAATAGTTGTTAAATATTTTTGTATGATAAATTTCCAGATTATCAGCGAGAGCTGAAAAAGGATCTGAATGTGCGAAATGTGGTCTTAAATGTGGTATTTGTTGTTTCTATTGTTTGGAAAAGTTCATCCGTTATTTGAATCATAATGCCTACACGATCATAACAATCGAGAGATGTCACTTCTGTAAGGCTGCTGGTAGGGTAAGTGTCAGAATAATGACGAAGTTCTGCTAAATGACTATGAAGTTCATATGAAAATACTTATTACTTTTTTGGACCTGTCCTTATCCACTCAAAGTCCATCTAAATCGAAACCAGGTCCTGCTCCCTGACTTCATTTAGTGACTTAAAATTCCACCAAAATCGAGTTAAAAAGTGCGCTAATGTTGCATTGTATTCGAGAACTTGGTACTTGTTTGAACTGGACTCATTTGGTAATTTTTAACGTGACATTAAAGCACTTTTCAACTCTATTCCGTTGCAATTTTAAATCACTATATGAAACCGAATCGAGATCAAACTCGAATCGAACGTCAAGAGTCAGCTCCCTGGTTCACAGAGCATACAAGAATGATTGTATATTTTTAGGCATTCAGCACTATAGTAAACAACGCCCTGCAAGTGGCCACGATCAACAGCGTGGGCGACTTCATCCTGTTCCTCGGCAAGTGCATAGTGACGGCGGTGTCCGGCATCGTGGGCCTGCTGCTGCTCAAGCGCAACTCCGACCTGCACTTCTACGCCGTGCCGACGCTCGTCATCTGCATTTACTCCTTCTTCATTGCACATTGCATACTGTCTTTGTATGAGGTTAGTTGCGGCCGCGACGACTGACTTTCCGCCTAATGTTCATACACTTAAGGTCGCCTTATGTCGTTTAAGGCCGCCTTATCTGTCAACATGTTATGGCGAAAATCAATGTAAGAAGCCGTTAAAGTTGAGTAGCGTTTGACCATTCCGGCGTAAATGAGGTTGTTTTATAGATTTGACAACCTGATTTGACCGCCACCATACATGCGAAGTTTCGTTGTTGGTGGTGATTTATATGTAGTAGCTACCTAAATATAGTAGAGTTAAATAATTTTGTGGACATAAGGCGGTAATTAGTATGGTGGTTTATGCACCTAATTCTGTTGAATTGTTCCACGATAATGGTCGAAATAGGCGGACTACCACAGTAGCAAATGAGAATGTACAGTACAGTTTTCCGAGAATGCGAAACGTCTGTTTTCATATACTACGATATCTTCCCTAAATGCCGCAAAGTCGTGATCAATTTTATCGATTTCTGTGGTAGATAGTTTGACTAATTAAAATCTTTATTTGTTACAGATGGTAGTGGATTCGTTATTCTTATGTGTCTGCGAAGATCGCAATATAAACGGAGCTGAAGGAAAGTGGAAGAGTTCAAGATTGGCGGAGCTCGGTGGTCATAAGATTGAACGACAAGACGAGCAAGATGCCGGCGAAATGCAGGACCTGCACGAAAAGTATTAACGCTGTCTGTTTGCATGACGCTTACTTTTTGGGCTATGTGTAATGTGTGGATAAAAAAAAAATAAGGCAACTAACAATATTTTTAAGCGTTGAATGGTGTAACTTAATGACGGGTTTATGTAAACAGTTGCAGGTGCCAAAATTATCTTTCCGGCAGAATAGTAAAAAAAGTTGACTAAATAAGTAATAATAAATACAATTTATTATTTAGGTATTTATTTTATAATCTGTGCTATAAGCCTATAGGCTATTCTACATTTTAAATAAGCTTTGCATGCCATTTTATATTCTTATAATTCTAAGTTGTTTGTTTACAAGTGAGCTGTTTGTAATTGGCACAACTGTTTAGACCCGTCGATGTTGTCCCTCTAAAGTCACAAATTCCATCAGTACCTACTCACACCGGTTGTAATATTTTATGTGCTTTAATTAAATACCGAGCTTTTTCGAGACGTCGTTTAGCTTATTTAGTGGGTCGTGCATCTCGTAATATCGAATGTTTGTTGTAAAGTGATTATGTGCCTTAGAAGAGAATATAAGCTTTTTATTTTATTACTACTAAGCTAAAAAAATATGTTTACAGGTAGTAACGTCCAGATAAGAAGAGTTAGTAACTAGGTGTAGATGTTCTATTTTATGACCGTATTTTCCATATGCACGTTTTACATAATATTTGAAGTGTTATACACAAGTACATTATGATTTTAATAATAATTTAGATCATAAGGAAATAACGTAGAATGGTATTGGGTACTTGACTATATATATTTTTTTTTTTATAAAACTAGCTGACCCGGCGAAGTTCGTACCGCCTAACAGTCGATTCTTTTTTTTTTAATATTGACAAATATTGACATTAATATTTATACGATACTAACGTCACTAAATTGTTTGCTTTCCCGGAACCTCTCCACTAATACTTAAACTTTATGTTATGGTATTAAAGTTCAAATTGACTTTTAAGAATTATTACGAATCGATTGTATGGGAGTATAGAAAAGTGTTGTTTTAGGACTTACTTTCAGGCAATTTTTTTAAAATTTTCTCTGTAAGAACCATCCTCGTACTTCATGGAATATTCTTAAAAAAATAATTAGCGAAATCGGTTCAGCTGCTCTCGAGATCAAGATAAGAAATAAATATTGAAATAGTATTCTCAAAAATAAAAAGTTATAAGCCTTTGATGTTTGGCCATAATATTGCGTGCGTCGGAAAGGGATAGCAAGATATCTCCACAACTCCCCCACTCTTGCTTATTGCAGAATTTTAGATATGAATTACTGCCTTATTTTTCAACCATTAACAATGCAGTTTTTACAGAAGGGTTTCTTTTTGTTTTAATTTACTATTACATATAAAAATGTGTATAAAATTAAACATAGTCAAGTACCTAATTATTATAGATCACGTTTTTATTTCGTCTTTTACATTTTTACAAGATTTCATATGTTGTTTACATATAAGTGATCTCCGATTTAGACGTGTTTTTCATGGATGCATATATCATTTCTAAGATCAATATGCAAATCGTCGCGCCAACTGTGCATCTGCATAGCTATTGCAACTATACAGGCTCGGGACTCGGGCAGTTATTATATGTATGTTATTCTACAGAACTGCAGACAATATGTACCTAAATAAAATACCATATTTTTTTGTAAATTACTAATGAATCTCAAGAGCCAAGACAGTGTAGTCTAACATAAAAAAGTTAAAATACAAACCTGTGCAACGGCCTGTGTGTGATCTGTAGTGGAATGAGTACAATATCCTAGGGAGGCGTCAATACATTGTTAAGTCGAATTACAATATTGTACATAAATTGGCATTTAGGTTGGTTAGTTTACATATAACTATGGTGGGTACGTAACATGGGTATAGACACATGGAGGTAGTAATTTTTTCGTCACCATTTATAATGCAAATCATAATGTAAGTAGACTTTTCAACGTATTCACGTCTACCATGGATATAACGTGTACCTACAACGCCTAAAAGAAATCTCTTGAATCGTACCTGTTCATATACATGTTAATATTGATACTCATGCACAAATCTGTATTTAGCAATCAAAATGATGATTGCGTTCTATATTGCATAGTATAATACTGTGAATATATATTTCATGTTTATTTTATACAAATTTATTTTTACAAACACTTTACACTTGTTCAACATAATTTATTTTTAAGCTTAAGTTTCAAGTATTTTTTAATTTTATTTTTATATACAAATGTTGTAAACCGAATAATCTTTATGAATCTTTTACATAATTATTTATTATAAGCTTTGATATGTAGTCTTACCATTCCAACTTTTGTGCTCAATTTGCTTTTGTAATTTTGTTTTGTATGATGTAAATTTAATATGATGATTTTAAATATATCATCTGTCAAGGTGATATATTTAAAATCACCATTCAACCTATAGAATACTTGGTCCGTATGAATCCCTCCATGTAAAATATTGATTTTCATATTCTTTTGAAAATCTAGAATACAATAACCCTATTTCTGTCAACATAATAAGAATTATTCTACACATCCCCATCAGCTAATTAGATAGATTTCCTGACAATCTGGTTTATAAGCGAAATACAAGAAAAACCTTCCAACAGGATATTCGCACTACAATAAGTGTGACTTGCACCACTATTACTAAAATACAGTTAGTCCTAACCTCAAGTTAAATTGAAATAGAAATATATGAATAACATATAATTCATTACATACTTCCGACTATAAATTGTATATAAATGATTTATAGTCAAAATGATTGAATATAAAACTACAGGCAACAACCACTATTCACCTGTGCTACTATTTAATGTCACCGTTTATTAACAAAAAGGACTCGTAAATTATGAATTTCTCCACAGCATTATAAATGTAATTTAGCTATTAAGGCATTTTTAATTTATATTTTTTTAAATGTTTTACCAATGATATATTTTTGCTTTATGAAATAAAACAACTCTGTGTGTACATGTATTTTTTTTATTAAATGTAGAAACAAGAAAATTACTTCTTCCCATGTTTTTTCTTTTGTAATTGTTTTCGTTTTTTAATTTGTTCAGAAATAGCTTTAGTTTTAGCTTTCAGCTGTTTTCTTCTGATAACCTTGTCAGGTCGGCTTTTTGATGTCTTCTTAAACTCAGGTTTCTTTATATCATCATTACCAATTTCATCTTCAGGCTGGGATTCAGTTTCTTCTGTAAAACATTCAACATTTCAATGAATTTAAAGTTTTTTTACCAACTTCAGGGAAGAAAGTTCTGAATTGTAGTTTTTTTTATATCTTTATTTATTATTACATAAGCTCACGCCTGTATCCCCGAAAGGGTAGGCAGAGGCTGACTAGCGAACTAGAACACACATTTTGCCGAGCTTAGTTCCGTCCCAGATGTGATAGGGGGCGAGCCTATCGCCATATCGGGCACAAATTCCAGACTCCGGGCTGATATGGAAAAATCCAATATCACTTTGCCCGACCCGGGGATCGAACCCGAGACCTAAGAACCGTAGTCGTACCGAAATACCACCACGCCACCGAGACAGTCTTTATTTATTATTAAGTTAGATATAACTTACTCAAAGCATGACTGCATATAAATTTTGGCAAGATGGGAATTTTGAAGGTAGTTTTTAATTTCTAATGGCTAGGCCACACAGAGGCTATAAAAAAGTAATGATAAAGTAGGCTATAAAATCGCTGAGTTTTAGAACTACATTAGCATAATATTAATGTCCTGTACAACAGCAGAAACATGAATAACAGCTTTCATAGGAAAATACAGAAAAGGTCACAGCTTACCCTTGATCACAGCTTCTTGAGCCTTTCTCATTGGATGTCCTTTGAAGAAATCTGCACCTTCAATATCTGGGTAACCAGTCTCTGGTTTAGTTGCCTCATAAACAACTTTCTTCTCAATCCTCCTCTCATATTTATCAGCAGCTTTTCTAGAGAATGCTTGCCTTAATTTGGCAGGGCTGACATATTTAGGATTTTCCCATAATGTCACACCACCAAACGACCCAGAAAATATTTTTACCTAAAAATTTGCAAAATGGTTGAAAACAATTATTACCTCAGCCTGCTGACAGCCTGATTCTTTCATCTGTCCCAGTCACGATGTTCTTGTATAAATTGAGTATTAACCAATTACTTTTAATTTATGGTAAATAATATTACCATGATACTTTTACTTACTGGGTTTAATACAAATCTAGGTCCAATTTCAGCTAGAGCACCATCTTCAGACAAAATCTGATAATTTCTAAACCAAACTCTGTTATCCAAAATCATAAAAGTGTAAATGTGGTCAAAAAATGGCTGACTTTTTGGGTGATGGTTAGGTACTCCAAACACTTGAATAAGCATCTCTTTCAATAGAACATGTTGTGGATCTTTAGTGAATTGAGGATCAAATGATAGTAGTGGTCTAGATCCTCTTAAACAGTTGCCAGTCATTTTAAGTTCTCCCATAGTGTAAACTGAAACAAAATAATGTAATCAAGATCAAATACTTCGGTTGAAAAGGTAACACTAGATAATAGAATTTATAATATAATGCCAAAGGTATAAGTAATAGGGAAGTTGAACTAATTTCTATTCTGTTTTTACGATATAAATAACTAAATACACCCAACAGTCACACACCTAGTTCTGACCCCACACTAGGTATAACCTGTATTGTGAGTGTCAAACTATGAGACTCACCAAACAGACCGGTCTCAGAACACCCAGACTTGAAACAAATATCTGTGGGCCACACAAATATTTGTCTCAATGAGGGAATCGAACGCGCGGCCTCTCCTTTTGGTATATGGTTCCTTTTTTGTTTCATTTTATGTTGTGTATCAAATATTGTACAAAATTGACCAGAGTCAACCACCCAATTGGGTACTTGATACATTTTTTTTAATTGATTTTATACGAAATTTACGTCATCTAAAACGTAACCCAAAGAAATATTTAAATATTACCAAAAATAAAAAGTTATAAGCCTTTGTAGTTTGGTGTAACCTTCAAACAGTGGGAAAGAGAAGTATCAGTAAAACACGTCACGGCCATAACGGCGCCTGCGTTGGAAAGGGATAGCAAGATATCCCCACTACGCCCCCACTCTTGCTCATTGCAGAATTTAAAATAAATAAATAAAATATAAATATATATATAATATAATAAATATGAATAACTGCCTCATTTTTCAACCAATTTTGATGCAGTTTTTAGAGAAGGGTTTCTTTTTTGTTTATTTGCTATTACATATAAAAATTTGTATGAAATGAAACATAGTCAAGTACCCAATTGTGAACATTGTGAATGACAATAACAGTCAAACACTTGGTCCAGACTCCCACACTAGGTCAAACCTGTATTGTGGGTATCAAGAACTCAATGTGAAGGATGTACCATAACACTCAGTTCTAAAAGAAATATCTGTGGATTACATAAAAAAAATTCTTTATATGGAAAATGAATATGCAGGCTCACACTTAAGAGGCATTTCACATTTTATGCGAGATTTCCAAGATTTTGAGCGCCTAATTTACCATGATAAGAACGGGTTGAATGCCATTAAATACATTCAAAATATAGATCGATTCTTTTTGTTGACGTATTGTACAAAACATTTACTAATGCTACTTTGATTTTTTAGTAGCGATTAATCTCCCGTACCTTGTTTCTTGAAAATAACGAAACAGGTCATCTTCAGGCTCCTAATTCTCTTAATAAAAGTCATTAAATGGACTTGAGAAAAATCCTAGATATCAGGCATATAAAACTGTTGACGTTTGGTAATCAGAATATCGATAATTAATCACACTAATTGTAAAAAAAAATAAAGACTGTGACGATTTTTACGATTTATATTCGAAGTTTATCGCGAGTTTTTGTAAGGAAGAAAAGCAAATTACAAGAAACGATTTGTACCAAAATAAACTTTGTTTCATAAACAACCTAATTTTGTAGGTCAAATGGAAATATTTTTATTAATAACTTTTTTATTACAAAAAATACATCGCACAAAATTGCAATGAATTTGCGTTCGGAAATCAGTCGCGCGCCAGCGCTCGTCGAAGCAGGACCTGTGTCGATTATTTTCGTGCTGCTCCCGAACACTATAGAATTCGTAATTACAAAATATACCACAACTGACAAGTTTTGATCCATGAGAGTTTATTTTTTTTATTACGTTATATAATTTTAATTATTGTACCTCATTGTACTGTAAATGCATTTTATTAACCAACTTCAAAAAAAGGAGGAGGTTAACAATTCGTCGTAGTCTTTTTTATGTATGTTCCTCGATTATTCGAAGACGCCTAGGCCAATTTGTGAAATTAGTTTTTTGTTGAAAAGGGTATACTTCCCAGGTGGTCCCATTGGCACCAAATCAGGATCTGATGATGGGATCCTAGAAAAATCGAGGGTAACCACCTAATTTTATAGGGACCCATAGTGTGTTTTATATATTTTCTAAAACTATATTGGTATTTGCGTCTGGTACCCATCATCTCATGTTGCTGAGCTGATGCTGTAAAATATAACTCCTTAACTATTAAGAGTTGTTGGATAATTCTTTCAATATTACACTAAAAATAGATAAATAATAATTAAAGTTTATCAAAAACTGAAACGCGATTTAAGAATTGAAGACATTTTAAGTGTTCGTTTTTGAAGTCGGTTTTCAGTTTTTGTTATAATCATCATCGAAGTAATATAAATGCGAAACTTAGTGTAAGTGTATGTGTGTGTGTCTGTTTGGTACTCTTTCACGCAAAAACGACCAAATAGATTTTGATGATATTTAGTATGGGGGTTGCTGACATCCTGGATTAACACAAAGTCTCCTTATTTTTTAAATCAACCCCTAATGGGATAAAACCCCGCGTAATAGATTTTGGTAAAATAAGGATACCTTCGATCCTAGGGACTCAATAGAGTTTATTTCAACCCCTAAAGGCATAAAATATGGGATGAAAGTATGTATAGGAATTCAGATACCGCTGATTAAACTGTTTTTGATGCAAGTTGGTATGAGGATACCTTTAGCCCTAAGATCAGACAGAGGTTGTGAAATTTTTTACCCCGAAAAGGGATAAAATAAGGTTTGAAATTTTGTTTTTTTTGTCTTTGATCCTTAGTGCGACATATTCTGTCATATTTTTTTTTGTTGTCTCCCACACATAACGACGGATCTGGTGTCATAACTAAAAAGGTGGTCGCCATTTTGTTTTTTTTTGTTTTTGACCCGATTTACTTCAAAATCGTTATTAGGGCCACCAAGCAAGTCCTAAGGGCGGATACGGGGTCAAAACTAAAAAAGTGGTCGTATTATTGCGTTGTATTATTTGGCAGCTAGTAATCTATATAAATAAAATATATAATACTAGCTTTTACCCGCGGCTCCACAAGCGTATTTTTTAGGACTAAAGGGATTCTCTCTCAATAAATAAATAAATAAATACACCCAACAGTCACACACATAGTCCTTACCCCACACTAAGATCGAGTCTTGTGTCGTGAGTATTAGAAACTACGAGAGAGTTTTGGTCTCACAACACCCAGACCCGAAATATATATCTGTGGGCCACACAGAGATTTGTCTCGGTGGGGGAATCGAACCCGAGACCTCACGTTTCACAGCCGGCTACTCGCCCGCTGTGCCACATGCGCATGTAGAATATTCAAATTAAAATGATAGATCAGATCGACAAATAATAAACTTTTCCCTTCAATCTTACAATTTTAAGCATGTAGAGCTGCAAGTAAAAACTAATTGACTTATATTAACTATTTTTAGCGCCCTCATGATGAAGTATTATTAGAATAGTTAGTTTTGTTGTTTCACAAATAGTATTAATTTTTAGTTCAAGCAATGGGACGCCTGCAAATAGCTTCATCTATTTCGAAAACAAGAAGATGTAATAATAATAATGGTGATATAAATGCGGTATATAGTTTAAGAAAGTTGGTATCAAAAACAATTAAAATCGTAATAGTAAAGTTAAAACATAAAAATTGAACCTAATTTTGTCAATGCCTTTACGCATCAATATAATATACCATAGATGCACAGTTCTTTGCAAATATCCTCCTAAAAAGTGGTCTCAGGAACAAAAGAAAGAAAAAGATCACAAGTTCAAACTCAATCAACACAAATATAACTATGCGTGTGTTATAAAGTAGCTTTTTAATTGACATGAGCAAGTGTTCTTAAATTTGAAATTTGAAATTTAGAATTCTATCGGCGTCCGACTGTAGGCAAAAGAAGTGCTTAAGCACTCCTTTGCTGTCCCATTTTCCGAGCGTCAACTGTGCATCTAGGTAAATAATATATCGATGCCTTTACGGGATAATTTATATAAATTTAATTTGATTTTGTTTTAATTTGATATTACACTATGTTGTAATAAGACTGGCTTGTTTTAGTATACATCTACTTATAATATTTTATATAATAGTTTACAATACATATATTATTATGATAAATAATAAAATTAAAATTCGGATGACTCGAGTTTAGTGAAATGCAAAAGTATCAAAATGTTTTAGTCGCGCCATGATCTCTTATCTTCATTTTTTTCTATTCGTACGCGGCTCGGGTGTTTTTTTACCTATTCTGGAGCAGTCGAATTTTGTGAAATGGCTCTTAATGGCAAACTATTTCTCCACAGTGGTATCAAAACTTTACACTTGCTTTAACAGAAGGAAAGCATTGTGACAAGGGCTTACCACTTAACCCATCAGTAGAAAGCAGTTCTCACCAGTAGGATATTAATAATTAATAATATAGAACCTATACTATTATTTTATTAACCTGTTGGAATGGCCATAATACACATTAACAGCACACCTGTCACTAATTAATCAAATCTATATCTATATCTATATATATATCTATATATATATCGGCGCAAAATCGCAAGCTTATTTAAAAAGCCGTTGTTATTTCACGTTATTAATTCATTTTACAATTGTTAAACTGCTGAATCATTAAAAGATGCTAAAAAGTTAAAATAATCGTTATAATTATTTCTTCAACATTCAATATTCGGTATTGAGTAGGTAGTTGCAAATATGCACCCTATAAAAGGAGTGTTCAGAGCAAATTCGACACAGTCGTGCTCCGGCACTCGGACTGTCTACATCCCTGACTAGACGGTGCTATTGAGCACCGTTAATAAAGGGAGTTAGTGAATTTCAGTGTTCACAGTTGATAAATAAGATGAGTAATCATCTTATTGTCATATATATATATATATATATATATATATATATATATGACAATAAGATATATGTCATATATATATATATATATATATATATATATATATATATATATATATATATATATATACATATATTACATCCATACATATATAAAATGTATGACACATTTTATTCACAAAATTGCATTAAATATTTGTATAAAGTGTGTACCTATTTTTCAATGCTAAGCTATAATGAGCTGTGTTAAACTTTTGTCTATCTAATTTTTATTTTAATAATTTTACTGATAACATATAGATTTTCTCATAATTTCTTTGATATTATATTGAAGTAGAATAATACATACTGTTTTCAACCAAAAACTTGATGCTTGGACCATTGGGTACATTTGCTATCCACATATATAAGTCCCGCATCTTTCTACCTTCAAAGAGAATGCATTTGTTGCAATTTTTCATCTCACTTATCTCATTGACAACATACAAATTCTTGCTTCTCTCCATTTTTGATTCAGATTTGTGATGTGGCATCAACTTCTTTATATCCTCCATTAAATGGCGATGGCGATGGTTGATTCCCCTTGCAGCAAATACCAAAACTCTCTGTCTGTTAATCCATTTTGTCTAAAAAATATTGTATACTTTAACAAGCTTTTGTTCTATCAAACACTATTGTGCCAAGTGTATTTTATGTTTCTATGGACTTGCAACATAAGACCATAAAGACCAGTTAATACCCTGATATCTTTTTATTCTTTATTCATATTTTAATAATATACAATGCATTGCTAATGCTGCATACATGCAATTGCCACTTTTAGAAAAAAGTGTGTATACATAGTCTCACGCCTATATCCCAGTCCCAGGGTAGGCAGAGGCGGGGATCTAACCCGAAACCTCAGGACAAACAAAAATGTATTGTATGTCTTATTGTTATTATTCGCCTCTTTAATAAGAATGTGTATTAGAAGGAATAATTAGATGATGAATGTAAACCTAACATCCCAGATAAATAAGCTATAATACGGTTAAGTTTCATAGTAAAAATAAACTAATTAAAAACCTAAACATAGCAAAACCTACCTGTTTGGGCACTGGATCATCAGACATTCGTGTCGGGGGCAATCGAACAACATTGTCCACATCTTTATTTACTTGTGGAGACACTACCTTTTTCTTAACGCTTTTTGGCTTCACTTTTACCATTTTCTTACGAAGTTTATATTTATTTACGAAATTCGAATCGTTCTGTTTGCGAGTTGTCAGAAATCACACGTGCGGATGAAGTTTGAATCTTAACATTTTACAAGAGGTTATCTTGTCGGTTGAGGTCACAGGGGGGCTCCTATTGTCTTTTATAACCTATCGAGTATAAAATTTGATAGAATCAGCAAAAAATAAAGCTATCTCTTTTTTACTAATGGATGTCAACTCAGATAAAGAAGGATCAATAAATAAGTGTTTGTTGCTATAGGCCCGCATCCGTCAATAAGCCACGCCCCCGGAACAAAGTAATAATAATACGGCAGCTCAAATGGTGGTCTAGTGACGGGACGTGATTCATTGCGTATGGTATCGATAAAATGTTTTATATAATTACTAGCTGACCCGCGCAACTTCGTCTGCGTCGGAGAGAGAGGGTTGAAAGAATGAGTTGTAGGCACCTATAATCCAATAATTCTAAAGGAGGTAATGAGATGATCTACTTTGGTCCGTTTTCGTCAGTCATCCCGTCAGTCACCCAGTCAGTACCCTCGTCAGTTACCCCGTCCATCACCCCGTCAGTTACCCCGTCAGTCACCCCGTCAATCACCCCGTCGGTCACCCCGACAGTCACCCTGTCGGTCAACCCGTCGGTCACCCCATCTATCTGCTCGATTGTCACCCCGCCTGTCACCCGTCTGTCACCCAGTCTGTCACCCCGTCTGTCACCCGTGTGTCACCCGTCTGTCACCCTGTAGTCACCCGTCTGTCACCCATCTGTCACCTGTCTGTCACCCGTCTGTCACCCGTCTGTAACCCAGTCGGTCACCCCATCTGTCTGCTCGATTGTCACCCCGTCTGTGAAATCTCAAATATCTGGAAAATCATTTTTCACCGGCGCCATCTACTTAAAATATTGGTTTGTAGTACATGCTATGTATCAGAGATGGCGCTGTATGTGAAAAAAGATTTTCCCGCTTTTCTGTTGAAATTTTTCTTGGATTTTCTTTGCTATAAACCTCACGGAGCCCGAGACCTTTCCAACGAATGCAAAACCGTGGAAACCGTGAAACCGTGGAAACAAATACAACAGTACCTGAACTTTCGAGATATTTTACGAAAAATAAATTTCTGAACGCATACATGAATAGTTGTTACATTTGACAGGATTGGACAACAAACGTTTGACATATGATAAACACATGAGCATTTATTGACATGATTAAGTATTCATTACACATATCGAGTTTAGTTAGTTTTTTTTTTTTTTTTTTTAGTTTTTATTTTTTTTAGTTTTTAGTTTTTCACTATTTTTAATATGTATTCTGCTATTCGGAGAGGAGACAAATCCAACGAATCAAAAACCATGAAAATTGGTTCAGCACATCTCGAGTTATAAGTGTTGTAACAAACCCGTCTTTGTTTTATATATATAGATTTCACGGTATATTCTTTTGCATTACATACATATTGTCACACCTGTATACCATAAGAGGAGGCAGAGATTATGATTTTCTAATTCGTATGACTAGAAAAGTTCTAGTGCGTTTAGATAACGATTTTTATAACAAACTATTTTTTGACTTGTTTTTATGATTGATGTCGTCATTGAGTTAATGTTTAAAGTGCACATTCTGTTGCTGATGATTATATCATTGAAACAAATTGTGCTAATAATAATCTAATATTTTAATGAATTAATAAACTTAATGTTTGATAAACTTAAAAAAATCAATAAAAGCAAGTAATAAATAATAAACGTACAAAAATATTCACATTTGAACATTTATGTACTGCTTTGTAAAAACAATACAATAATATTTATCGACAAATCATCGACTATACTACTTTAACGCACTAAACTTTCAGCCATCTTTAGCTGCCAGTCTGGTGCCAAGGTCATGGAGAGGGAACCGATCTCATCTCTCTCGTTATAAGCTATTTTCTAAGGTTGAGGTCTTGTCTTGTCCCTATTGTCTTTTATAACCTATCGAGTATTAAATTTGATAGAATCAACAAAAAATAAAGCTTACTCTTTTTTACTAATGGACGTCAACTCAGGTAAAGAAGGATCAATATACAAGTGTTTGTTCCTATAGGCCCGCATGACGCATCCGTCAATAACCCACGCCCCGGGCAAAATTAATAATAATATAGCAGTAGAAATGGCGGCCTAGTAACAAGGGTTGTGATTCATTGCGTATATTATCGATATCGATAAAATATTTTATTTCGTCATACTATATATTACTTACATATTATCGCACCTGTATAAAAGCAGACAGAGACTATAATTTTCTTATTCATATGATTATAAAAGCTCCAGTGCGCTTAAATAACGATTTAACAGATATTGACAAACTATTCTTTGAGTTGTTCTCATGATTGCTGTTGTCATTGAGTTAATGTTTAGAAGAAGACATTCTGTGGCTGATATATTATTAAAAATAATCGTACCAATAATACTCTAATATTTAAATACTGAATGCAACGTGGATCATCTTAAATAAATCAAATAAAGGCAAGTAATACATAATAAACGCATAAAAATATTCATTTTTGAACATTTATGTACTGCTTCGTAAAAACAATACTAAAATGTTAATGTTTATCGACAAAATCATTGACTATATTAATTAAGACGCACTAAACATTCCGCAATCATTAGCTGCCAGACTAGCCACGGATATAATGCTTAAGGCTGACTAATAGGATATGTAACCGATCTCCACTCTCGCTCTAGTCGTGTTCCAACCTTAGAATAGTTTCAAAATCATTGCTTATCATAGATAGAGAGGGGCGCTTATAGTATAACGATACTGATTCCTTGAAATTAAACTATTTTTACGGATTCTATCTATAACATT
This sequence comes from Clanis bilineata, assembly GCA_036417725.1. NCBI lineage: Eukaryota > Metazoa > Arthropoda > Insecta > Lepidoptera > Sphingidae > Clanis > Clanis bilineata. Next base: position 11,096,245 of record CM071158.1, read on the forward strand.
CGCGTAAACATAAGAAATCACTATAGATACCGATGCCGCCAACGAATGGATATCTAGTTGAAGTTGAGCATCGCTGGCGGTTTCGGATACGCTTCTGGATACGGGCATCGATATTAAAAATAGTTTCGGTTTTAGAATGCTTTCTGATAACCAATATTGTCAACGAAATCGTCACGGTAACTTATTGCCGTTGACAACGAAAACTCATATAAATATTTTATTAGTCGTTCCAATGTCATCGCGAAAACTACTTGTACGTACTGATTGATCAAAAATAACGATGCCGATAACGAACAGCGCATCGTTGCGGATCGATATAAAAATTACAAAAACTAAAACCGCGCAGCCCGCATAGTTAAGGCGGTTTGATACCACTGTCTCCTTATAGAAAAAATGAAGTCTCCAGAAAGCGTCACCCGTATATTGTTAACAGCGTTTTGGCGGCAATTTAAATTATAAATAATATTAAGTTTGCTTTTTATAGCTAAATATATGAAAATAAATTACAAAATATTTTTTTAGATGTTTAGGATAGACCGACCCTACATAGCCCTGTATACTTAAAAAAAAACAGTCAAGTACCCAAATATATAGTGCTAATTTTGATTTAACTATTATTTTGTGGTTTAAAAAAACTTGACTGACTAGCGACTACTGGGTTTATCAGTGGTCGTCAGAATCATGCCGGATGACCGATGCAGATACAGGGATACATACCCGTCTCAACCAACCATCAAGTCATGCCGCAAGCCCCTCGAGAGCACCGCAAGCACACTGGCTGATCCTGCAACTACTTGTAGTCACTTAGAGCTACTTGGGGCGTTGTTATTTATCTAGAATTAGATGTAAGCTCGATTTATCTTACAGCTCATTGCTATATTTAATTTGAAATTTGGGCTAAATCGATATTTATCCAAGTGCTGCAGGTCGCTCTGAGTCACTAATACAGGTTTTAGCACCATATGTACGGTGGTCGCCATCTAGTCGAATTCGAATATCCTACCACCAGCAAACCTAATAGGCTCGCCCCCTATCACAGAGCAGTTTGAAGAGTAATTTTTATTTAGTTATCGATCAATGAGCTCCGATTGTCTACCAACATATAGTAGGTACACGTTGTAGCCTTAGCCAGTAGCACCTAATAGCACTGATAAGTGATAATAGAGTCAGAGTTGTAATTTTATCATATTGTTACGTAATTATTAGATTGCTGGTATACATTGGTGTTTACTGTATTCCTTGACTGTATCACATCACAGTGCGTCATATTTTGTGTGTTGTGTGTGTGCAACGTTTCGTATTGTACCTACGAGTGTTTTCTATTTATATACCGCCTTGATTTCGGTTCCATTGCTAGTATTTGTTTATTTGTAATATCCAATATGACTATGTTTCGAACATTGACTTTATTTATAGAATACGTCAATAAAAATAACATATTAGAGAAAGTGAGATTCATTTCAACACTACCGCAACTTTCCTCGGTGAGATTGAGATATTTATTTAGTCCTAATTTGTGTTATGTTTTGTAGATGTATGTATGTAGTTAGGTTGTAGCTAAGGTTATCTGCGACAGGTTTATCTCCGGAAAATTTTACGGCTTGCCTGCGCTGCATAAGTAGGTAACTACTACCTACGTACATAGTTATTAATTATATACTTACCTATATTTTAGAGGAGGATAGTAAATATCCAAATTATTGGATGATTGATGAATTCGTTTGCAGGCTTTTTTTTTATAACAGCAAGGAATATAATACTCTTTATGAGACAAACAGTCTATAACAGACACTGGCAAATGTGCAAGTGGGTCACTTGACTGTGATCTGGACCGCACATAGAACTTAATACCAAAAGAATCCTGTAGATACTGACTATCGACATGATATTATGTATGTCAATTATATTATTGTAGGGTATCTATGTGAAATGTTTTTATTTGCAGGAAAAGTACAACATCAAACGAAAAGAATTTAATAAATTACAACCACCAGATGTAAATTTTTTCAAGAAAATCCTTAGCGAAGAGAGAGTGTTAACAGAAGAAGATGATGTTATGCCGTACAATATTGATTGGATAAAAAACTGTAGAGGTGCTATGTTACTTTTTACTTAGAGCTGCTAGGCACGCGAGCTTTTTTACTTATAATACTAGATTTTATAAAAATTATTTTACATCATGTAGATAAAAACCACATTAATCTGGACCTAAGTTTGGAGAAAAATACGTTGTTAAATATATAATTTTTATTTTTGTTGTTTTTGAGTGGTGGTGCTGACATTTTAAGATAAATCGTGCGATTTTAAATCAAAATAGGTGTGCGTATTCTTGAATCTCCGACACAATTAGACATATAATAATATATAAGGTACATACAATTTTATTTTCTCTGTTAAACTGTAGAATTCGTCTACAGGTCAATCATCAGTAGTCTTAAAACCAAAGAGCACCGAAGAAGTATCGAATATTTTGAAATATTGCAATGAGAGACGATTAGCAGTTTGTCCGCAAGGAGGCAACACAGGATTAGTTGGAGGTTCAGTCCCCGTCTTCGATGAAATCGTGCTGAATTTTGGACTGATGAATAAAATCATTAGTTTAGATGAAATATCAGGTTGGGACATAAGTAATTAAGCACATAATTATTTACTTAATTATTTTTTTAAGTTATTTGTAATTGGATTATATCTTCCCTGTATAATAGGATACATCTTTGTTTTGTAGGGGCGCTTGTTTGTGAATCTGGTTGTATCTTGGAAAATTTAGACAACTATGTTCGTGAACACAACCTTATTATGCCTCTTGATCTCGGTGCCAAAGGGACATGTCATGTCGGAGGAAATGCGAGTACAAATGCCGGTGGATTGAGATTATTACGCTATGGAAACCTGCATGGCTCAATTTTAGGCATAGAAGCCGTAAGTTAAAAAATATATAGCAGTTGCACTGCTATGTGTTGCAAGTTTCACGTTAGTTTTTTTACTTGCATTGGAAATTCTTCAAGTGAAACCTTTCTTGAACAGCTGTTTCAACTTGCGTCATACAGGCTATTTGTTAATACGGAAACCGAATTACTTACCGATTCGAACTGAACTATTTAGGTAGGTATTTTAACAAATTATTTATTTCGTATTAATAGAACTTCATACCTGTGCAGTGTGAATAGAACTATAGTAGTATAACTTATATAATAGTTTTGTTTTGAAATAATTTAAATATACGCTTATGCGAATCATTTATTTAGTAATTAGACCTCTCAGGGCACTTTTAAGTAGTTATTACTTATGTCTTCTAGTCCTTCAAGGTAGGTACTATGGAATAATAACAAGTTTAAAAACTTAACGGACCGATTTCAAATCCGATCGTGACCAAATTTATATGAGACCACCCTTGAAATAAGCTGTATCGAACACAAAAATAATTTTGAAAATCGGTCCACATTTGGCGGAGATATCGCGTAACATACATTAAAAAATAAAGACGAATTGAGGACCTTCTCCTTTTTGGAAGTCGGTCGAAAATGGACGTTTGTGACTGTTGTAGGACATTAACATAGTGTAAGAGTCTGTTATGTTAGATACCACTGAAATGCCTATTTCTACTGCCTAGCAGCATTGTGGAAACACTGTAATGTTGTGTTCCGGTGAAGGATATTCTAGCTAGTGTGGGTAATTGGGTGCTTGACTAATTATTTTAAATAATTTTATATGTTTATGTCATCTAAAACAGCACAGAAACAAATATTGAAAAATTCTCTAAAATAAAGAAGTTATAAGGCTTTAAAGTTTCATGTAACCTTCAAACTGCGGGAAAGTAAAGTATCAGTATAATCACGTCACGGCCATAACGGTGCGTGAGTTGGAAAGGGATAGCAAGATATCCCCACTACGCCCCCACTCTTGCTCATTGTTTCTCATTTCTTTTTTGTTTTATTTGCTATTACATATAAAACTGTGCATAAAATCAAACATAGTCATGTACCGAATTACCGAGCATTGTGAGACGTAACATCTAATGTCTCAGGGTAACGATGGCAGTGTATTACCATTTACCACTCAGTGCTTTGTTATTAAAAATGTGGATGTTGTTGACAGCCTCTGTGGCGCAGCGGGCGAGTAGCCGGTTGTGAAGCGACTCGAGAGGCCGCGGGTTCTGTTATACCCCTTGGATGTACCTCTTTACGTTGACGCTGACTTGACCGTTTGTCAAGCCAGCATTATAATATGATATAAAAGTCAGTCGCGGGCCGAGTCCCGCAGTCTCTCCCTAACTTCTATTTCGTGTCGTCACGCTGCCGTTTTCTAAATTCACTGTGTGTTTCCTCTATTTTAAATAGGTTTTAATAAATATCTTTTTTTAAAAACTCTTTTGTCGTTTCCCGTATAACATTCTGGTGGCAGCTTTAAGGGATTTTAAAAGAAAAGTCCCCGGAAACGTCTCCGCAACCGCGTGTGCCGTGTTTAAGGTGACCGCGACCTGAAACTCGTGAGAAAGTGATAAAAGTGATAAAAACGTTAAAAGCGATAAAAGTGGTAAAAGCGACATAAGTCGTGAAAGTGCTATAAGTGATAAACGTGCAACTTACTTACTATTTCGACGGTGTGCTGACGACCTTCACCTGCTAACAGCCCTCGAGACCCATCTTACCTGCAACTGGAGTCTGACCCAGGAACGCCGCGCCGCTCTGATCCTACTCTGCATCCCAGCTCTCCGTGTCTGCTCAGTATCCCTGCTCTGCGTCTCTGCTCTACGAACCTGTTCTATATCCCTGCTCTGCGTGTCTGCTCAGTATCCCTGCTCTGCGTCTCTGCTCTACGTGCCTGCTGTACCTGTCAAGACCGAAAAACCCTGCAATGCCGATAGCCTACATGATTCCTGCTATATTTATGTAAGTCCTTGGTCACTGATAATAATTTATACTATTTCTTTACGGTGTTATTTTTACTGATTGTGATATTTTAATACTAACTACAATTTTCTAGTGCCAATCTTTTGTCTTACCATATTATGCATAAAGTGCCTACAATACAATTTACAACAGACCAACAAATAGCCGCCGAATCAAATCCATTTCCTAGTGAGGTAGAACTCCCTCCGAGTCCGACACCTACTACTTCAAGGCTAACCCGTCAGACTCTACAAAACATGACCTCAACAGAATTAGGACTAAACATCTTACTCAAATTCATCAAACCATTTGACGGGACCAGGGAGACTTTAAGTCCGTTCTTGACCAATTGCGACAATGCCATCGAACTAGCCTCGGACAATCAAAAGCCTATTCTTTTCAAATACATACTAAGTCAGCTACAAAGTAAGGCAGAAGTCGCATGCTCAATTAAAGAATTTAACTCATGGGACCAATTAAAAGATTTCCTTAAATCTCAATTTGGAGAAAGGAAACACTACTCAGCATTACTCTCCGACCTCCAAGATTGTCGGCAAAATAATACTGATTCGGTGAGTCAATATGCACTGAAAATTGAATCATGTCTCTCTAAATTATTAACGGAAATTAATATTTCCATTCCAACAAAAAAGAAAGGTGAATTAGCGGGCCGTGTTGCCGCTATGCAAGACTTAGCAACACATACATTCATAGTTGGACTAAACCCCAGATTATCGACCATAGTCAGATCCCGAGACCCTGAAACGTTGAACGAAGCAATTAACTTCGCCGTATCAGAAGAAAAAATTCTTCAGACAGGTCCCAAACGCTATCTCCCATTTCAGACATCTAATTTCCAGAACCGACAGGAACGTCCTAATCAGCCACGTCAACAATCTCATGGCTACAAATCTGAACATAGACCGCGTTTCACTAACAATAATAATACTTCGAATGAAATCTGCAGATACTGCAAAAATCCAGGTCACAACATAGAGAATTGCCGTAAGAGGCAATACAATAACAGGCGGTTCTCAAGTTCGAACCCGAATCAACCGGGCCCCTCATTTAATACGAATCGAATAAATTTTACACAAACTCATTACCACGACACGCAGGAACCCTACGACGAGGTTGACCATCCAAAAAACTAAAGAATGCCTCGTCCTGGTGTCGTACGGGGCACCGAATAGCAAATATCGACACCAAAACCGCTGTTTCCACTGTATCCGCTGTTTCCACTGTTTCCACTGTTTCCACTGTTTCCACTGTTTCCACTGTATCCACTGTATCCACTGTATCCGCTGTTTCCACTGTTTCCACTGTATCCGCTGTTTCCGCTGTTTCCACTGTTTCCACTGTATCCGCTGTTTCCGCTGTTCCCACTGTTTCCGCTGTATCCACTGTTTCCACTGTTTCCACTGTTTCCACTGTATCCGCTGTTTCCGCTGTTTCCACTGTTTCCGCTGTATCCGCTGTTTCCGCTGTTCCCACTGTTTCCGCTGTATCCACTGTTTCCACTGTTTCCACTGTTCCCACTGTTTCCGCTGTTTCCACTGTATCCACTGTATCCGCTGTTTCCACTGTTTCCACTGTTCCCACTGTTTCCGCTGTATCCACTGTTTCCACTGTTTCCACTGTTTCCACTGTTCCCACTGTTTCCGCTGTTTCCACTGTATCCACTGTTTCCACTGTTTCCACTGTTTCCACTGTTCCCACTGTTTCCACTGTTTCCGCTGTTTCCGCTGTTCCCACTGTTTCCGCTGTTTCCACTGTTCCCACTGTTTCTGCTGTTTCCACTGATTTAAAGATCCTCACCGACTCCATTCCAAACACTGTATCCACTAATCCTACAATACTCACCGAATTCACTACATCGCGAAAGGTCAACAATTCTATAGTATCTCAGAAAATCTATGAAGTTTCTTGCAATCCAAACAAACTCATGTTACCTCACGTCCTAGTCCAATCATCCGCTTCTAATTCGCCTCTGTCTTTACTAGTTGACTCTGGATCCTCAGTTAGCCTCCTGAAATCAGATTGCCTCCACAACAGAGTTACTCTTACGAAAGAATCAATCATGATAAAAGGCATTGACCCCGTGGAAGAAACCACGCAAACTCTAGGACATTTTATCCTAAAATTCATTCCTCTCAACTCTGGATGCAAATCCATACATCATCAATTCCATGTCATCAACAACATAAGCCTACCCTATGACGGTATTATTGGCAACGACTTTCTCAAATCATTCCAATGTTCTGTTGATTATAGTACGGACTCCCTTTACTTCAGAAATCAGAAGATCAAACTCCATTTCTGTGAACCTACGTATATAATACCACCTCGAACTGAAACTGTAATTGAATGCTCTGTTTCCAACCCTGAAATCAAAACAGGTCTCGTCCTCGACCAAAGCCCTTCCGATGACCTACTAATAGCAAACTGTCTCGTTAAAGTTAAAGGCAACAACAGGATTAATCTGACTGTAGCCAATGTCTCTGAATCCCCTGTCTCCTTGAAATCAAATCTTAATCTAACTCTGACTCCCATCGATGCATGCTACTATACTACATCCGACATGTCCAATTCTCGCTCTGAATCCAATACCATGCGAAGGACTAGAGAAGTTCTTAATCAACTCCGCACATCACATCTTAATGACGAAGAAGCCCAATCTTTATTCCAAATCTGCTCAGATTACTCTGACATATTCCATCTCCAGGGCGAAAAACTTACATGCACCGAAGCTATTAAACACGAAATCAAGACCACATCTGATAATCCAATAAATACCAAGTCGTATCGATTCCCCGAAGTCCACAAAGCCGAAGTTAAAAGACAAATCGGACAAATGCTAGATCAAGGTATTATTGAACCTTCTGCTTCTCCATGGTCATCTCCGATCTGGATTGTCCCCAAAAAACGCGACGCTTCCGGCCAACAGAAATGGCGTATCGTCATAGATTATCGAAAACTAAATGATGTCACAGTAGGAGATATCTACCCAATTCCACAAATTTCAGAAATTCTCGACCAACTAGGCAACAGCAAATATTTCTCTACACTTGACCTCGCTTCTGGTTTTCACCAAATTCAAATTCACAAAGAAGATGCAACCAAAACCGCCTTCTCTGTCCCTGAGGGACATTTCCAGTTCACACGCATGCCATTCGGCTTAAAAAACGCACCTTCTACATTCCAAAGGCTGATGAACACAGCTCTTTCAGGCCTCCAAGGTGTCCGTTGCTTCGTGTACTTAGATGATATAGTCATCTATTCTTATGACCTAGAATCCCACATCGATAATCTTACCTCAATATTTAAACGTCTTCGAGAATTCAATCTCAAACTCCAGCCCGACAAATGCGAATTCCTACGGCGCGAAGTGGCATATCTTGGCCACATTATTTCCAAAGACGGCGTCAAACCAAATCCCGATAAAATAAAAGCCGTGACTCAATTCCCTACTCCTAAATCTCCAAAAGACATCAAATCGTTTCTAGGTCTAGTATCTTATTATAGAAGATTCATCCCAGATTTTTCCAAAACTGCCAAACCTCTCACATCCCTTTTAAAAAAGGATACGCCTTTTGAATGGCAAAATCAGCAGCAACTAGCCTTTGAATACTTAAAACAAAAACTTACTACCGCGCCCGTACTGTGCTATCCCGACTTCACCAAATCATTCATCCTCACCACCGATGGTTCAAATCACGCAATTGGAGCCGTACTATCCCAGGGCACTATCGGACAGGATAGACCTATCGCATATGCTTCCCGTACATTAAATAAAAGCGAATGCAACTACTCGACCACAGAGAAAGAACTACTTGCTATAATATTTGGCTGTAAGACCTTCCGCCCATACTTGTATGGCCGAAAATTCCAAATCATAACAGACCACCGACCGTTAAAATGGCTATTCAACCATAAAGACCCTTCTAGCAAAATGCAACGGTGGCGGCTAAAACTAGAAGAATACGATTATGAAATCATATATAGAAAAGGAAAACTTAACTCTGCCGCTGACGCTCTTTCTAGATTCCCAGTCAATCCGATCTATGACAGTAGCCAACCAAAACCTTCTACTTCTACTAATTCTGACAATCCCCCTATCCAGAATAAGGATCTAGACGAAGACTTAATGGATCTTCTTGTGTCTCCTCCATCATTTACGCTAGACGAAATCAATTCTAATCCTAATTCCAACGAAACCTTCCCTGATCTCAATGACGAAAACCCTAATATAGAAGAACTCTCAAGAATCCCTGAACCAGACTTGATGCTAATTCCTTCTCCAGAATTCCAACAGATTCCCATTGAAGACATTATTCCTACTACTTCCCGGGTCCACGACCCTCAAATACCAGATCCTCAGACGATACCTGAAGAAGAATCGACTACCACTGAATCCCAAACCTTGTCATACAACGACGACGACTACTCCAACTTCTTAAAACAGTCTGTAACTAATAAGAGTAACTATAATACTAAGCTGATTGAACATAATGAAAGTCTTACTAAATCACATTGTAAAACCATTCTAGTTCCTACGTCGATTGATTTAGATGAATCCAATCCCTATGTACAAGAAATTCTAGGAAACATCGAAGACACTGAAGTCCTAACAAATTCTGAACGGAGCCTGTATTCATTCCGTAAATTTCTCGTTAATAACAAAGACTACTATTTCCTATTTCTCAAAGTCCATCACTTCGACGAAAGCTCTTACAAAGAAATCTATGAGACTTTAAAAACCGTCAGGACTCAGTTGACATCTGATCCGAGTATAAAAGAAATTGCCATTTCCGATCTCAGAAACCCATTCGAAAAACATTCTTTCGTCAAAATATACAATATACTCACATATCTCTTTCACAATACTAACATAGTCATCAATATCTATCATAACAGCATAATCTATCCTACTCCATCTGAAATCAAGAGAATCCTTAAGGAAAATCACGACCTTCCTATTTCCGGTCATCTTGGGTCTACTAAAATGCTTAAGAGAATCCAAGAGAAGTACTATTGGAAAGGCATGCGCTCTGAAGTCGAAGACTATGTAAAACGCTGTTCCTCCTGCCAACTGAACAAAGCTCTAAGGCAGACAAATCGTGCACCAATGCAAATCACTACAACTTCAACAAGTCCATTTCAGCGCATAGCGCTTGATGTCGTTGGGCCTCTCCCAGAATCTGGCAACGCTAAACTAAAGTATATCCTTACCTTACAAGATGACCTTACCAAATTCTCAGTAGCTTATCCCATGCGCAGTGTCACCGCGGAAGAAAGCACTGACTGCCTCATACATTTCATATGCCTATTCGGTATCCCAAAATTCATTTTGACAGACCAAGGAACTAACTTCACCTCAGAACTTTTTAAACAGACTTGCAGCTTTCTGAAAATCAAACAACTTTGGTCCACACCATACCATCCCCAAACTCAAGGGGCACTCGAGCGCAGTCATTCTACCCTAAAAGAATACCTGAAATCTTTTGTGGAGCCTAACCACACCAATTGGCCTAGATACGTGTACACTGCGATCATGACATACAATACTAACGTCCACTCGACTACTAACTTCACTCCCTACGAACTCGTATTCGGTCACAAACCATTTATCCCAGACTCAATCTTTGACTCAACTCCTGATACCACATATCCCGAGTATTTGAAAATGCTCCAACACCGCCTACAGCATTCTCGAAACAAAGCCACTGAAAATATCACTGCTTCCAAAGAAAGATCCAAAGATTACTATGACCGCAGAACTAGATCCATATCATACAAAACAGGTGACTATGTATTCTTGAAAAATCATGTTCGCCAAGGTAAGTCCCTCTCACCATGCTGGAAAGGCCCGTACCGCATTGTCCGTGTACATGGCAATAACACACTGTCTCTTCTGATCAACCGACGACACATAAGACACCATTATGACAAAGTCAAACCAGCTCACACGGTTTCTCTACTACTCCCGCAACAAACCTGAAAAAGAAAATACAATTATATAATTAATGTAAATATTATTATACTAAATAAATAAATAATAATTTTAACTATAAATAAAATATTCTATTCTTATAAAATAAAAAAAAAAATAAAAACAATTACTAACCTTATTCCGTAAGATGATTACTATTTCTTACCTTTATACTTACCATGAACTAATTATTCGATTTCAGCCTTATGGTGCAAGCACACGAATACATACAACCTATTCGCACAGAATCGGGTATATTCTTCGATTATGAAGGAAAACTTAAAATTCAAAATGGTAATCTTGACATACTAATCCCACAAGACATTTCTCACTTTCCAAGTCATATAGAGAATATTGGCTCTGTAATTGAAACAGCGAAGCAATTCTGTTCCCTCAAAAATATTATAAATGGCGATGACTGCCTTAATGCTATTGAACCTCTGTCGATTAGATACCATGACATCCTAGAGTCCTACAACTCTTTAGAACACCTCGTTTCTGACAGACAACGTAGGTCAGCTTGGATCGGAGCCGGAGGCTCTCTGTTAAAGACTATTTTCGGTACTTTAGACGAAAGTGACGCACTAAAGTATGATAATGCTATTTCTATGTTACAAGATGATCAAAAGAAGATAGCTTCATTAATAAAAGAAAATATCCTAATTACCACTTCGACATTATCCTCTTATAACAAAACGTTACAGAAACTAAAGAATAATGAAGCTGTCTTAAACGATGCGATTGACAAACTCTCGGTATTGATCCAAAATGTTTCACAAGATAATTCCAATACACAAATTATTTCAAACCTTAATTTTATTCTCAACAGTTTGGAAACCAGTGTCTTAACACTTTCGTTCCAGTTGGAAGATATAAACAATGCTATCATGTTTAGTAGTCAAAACATTTTAAGCCCGAGCGTCTTATCGCCCGTGCAACTATACCGAGAACTTGTCGCTCATTACAATAACATACCTAATAATCTAGACTTACCATTAAGCTTAGAATTAAACGAAATTCATAGTTTATTAAACATAATTAATATGAAATGCTTTTATTCATTAAATAAGATTATTTTTATTGTACAAATTCCTCTTGTATTCCCTAATGAATACAGTTTGTATCATAATTTACCTTTGCCAGTTCCACATAATAAACTTAAACTATTTGGAATGCTTATACCAAATACAAAATATATTGCAGTGACCAAGGACAAAACACATTATTGCACATTAAACTCATTGGACGACTGTCGTGCGTATAGCGACACTTATTATGTATGTAACATTATTAATATATACTCTGTATCCGCGAATCCAAGCTGTGAGAGCTTAATGTTAACCAAAGTAATAAACAGCTTACCTGATAATTGTCATCCCAAATTCATCTCCGGCACTGTAGATGTTTGGCATCCTTTAAAATTTAATAAATGGTTGTACATTCAGTCTCAACCCAGTAACCTGGTAATAGACTGCATTAACGCAGAACCTTACGAGACTACTATATTAGGTGCAGGTGTACTTAACATGCCAAAGTTATGTACCGCATATTGTAAAAGCGCAGTACTCACATCAAAAAACTCTGCGTATAACATAAGTATACCACTAAGACAGTCAAACTTCAGTTTAATTAATAATTCTTGTTGTAATATAATTAATAAAACATTGCCTAATGTGTCCCCAATTCACCTTAAAAACATAGACCTAGATAGTCTAGACTCCAACCCTGAAATTAAATCACAGATATCAAAATTAAATGACATTATTGAAAAACCACATATTATCAAATACGGGACGCATTATTCAATATTAACTCTGTGTATTGTCGTTTTAATATGTTCCTATGTTTTATATAAATTGTTCGTATTATGTAAAGGAAACGTCAGCCTGACTCGTCCAACCCTTCTTTCCAAATTTCGCTCAACTCTATCTGCACCCCCTGAGGCAGATACCCCTTTGGAGATGGTTGAAAGTCCACCTCCAACCTCAAGTGCTCCGAGACTTCGGATGTCCTGAACTCTTTTGTAAACTTCGGAGTTGCAACCCCGAAGTTTACTCTTCTCCGGGGGGCTGTTATACCCCTTGGATGTACCTCTTTACGTTGACGCTGACTTGACCGTTTGTCAAGCCAGCATTATAATATGATATAAAAGTCAGTCGCGGGCCGAGTCCCGCAGTCTCTCCCTAACTTCTATTTCGTGTCGTCACGCTGCCGTTTTCTAAATTCACTGTGTGTTTCCTCTATTTTAAATAGGTTTTAATAAATATCTTTTTTTAAAAACTCTTTTGTCGTTTCCCGTATAACAGTTCGATCCCCGCACCGAGACAAATGTTTTTGTGGCACACAATTAATATTTGTTTGGGGTCAGGGTGTTGAGGTTTTGAGACCGTAGTATCTCGTAGTTCCTGATAACCACGAGTTACTACATTGCGGAGTCAGGACTATGTGTGAAATTGTTAATGTAATTTATTTATTTAAATTTTATGGCATTTTTTTTTATCGGGGTTCGCGATATTATTTTTCTTACTTTCAGGTAAAAGCGGACGGCACAGTTATAGATTGTCTCAAGGCTTTGAAGAAGGACAATACTGGTTACCATCTGAAGCATTTATTTATAGGTTCTGAGGGCACTTTAGGTGTTATTACAAAAGTAGCCATTCATTGTCCCGTATTACCTAAAGCTGTTACAGTGGGATTTTTCGGTTAGTTGTTTATCTTTCAAATCAATGTTTAGTTATAATCTTCCCGGAAACTGGTACTGTAGATATTTATCTATACCTACTGATTTTCTTCTTTTTTTAAAAATAATGGCTTCGCATACCTATGCAATGATTTAGCCAATGTCAAGGTAAATAGAGCAATTATGTTTTCACAATGACCATGAGACTCAGATATGGATGATTTCAAGGTCATGCTGGAATTATGGCGGTAATTCTTTCACTCGGCGAATCGACCGAACAAAGCCAGCCAACGCACCAAGCAAAACTCCTCAAAGATTACCGGTTAAAAAATTTCCACATTATACTGTCCATCTCCACTGAACTTTTATGCATTAAACCACACCACTTAAAGACAACAAACACAGCTCTAGAAAATAATATAAAATAATTTTAACAAGCGACGCCCACCCTGTTAAGACTTCCCGCCAAAATCCCCTGATTTTAATTTTTTTGGTACCTGTGTCAATTTGTATGACGTATCATATAGGTAGGTAAGGAATGATCTTAGGAAATGAGTACCTACTAAATTGATTTTGATTCATTTAATTTTAGAAGGTACACTCTATCGCTGAATGATTATCCCGACTTTTATAGTTATTTTATTATAGGTGTGCAAAATTTTCAAAATATTCTTCGGTTGTATCAAAGTGCTAAGACATCGTTAGGAGAGATACTCTCCGCATTTGAAATGGCAGATTTTGAGGCAATAAACTCCACCGTGAACAATCTTAAAATACCGTAAGCATTTTTTATATCTCAAACAATTTTGACGCAGGCCTGGGTCTGCAATGAAAGAGTAGAGCTGCGTCTCCTGCACCTGTTTTTCTCGAAACAAAACAATGATTTTAGCTGTCTCCTGCTCATAGAACAATGGACCATAGATAAAAATGCGAACGGAAACCATGTTTTGTGTAATACTTTAGTGCAGGAGATACGGCTTAACAAACATACACACTCACAATCATTCACGTTTATAATATTAGGAAATATCTGGCACGAATTCCACCGGCTAGCCCACAGCAGCACAATATCTCTACTTATTATGACTTATCGTAATGTCACCCGAGATCGACTCAGAAGTTCAAAAGGTATCTACCTTTTCTACTGTTGTGACTCGTGGCTTATGCCGAGCGTACCTTGTATCTACGCAATACAAACTCCTAACGACATTTCTATTATACTTTTCTCTGGTCTATAGTAAAGATTCAAGCAATAACAGCCTCCGTGGCGCGGCCGGCTGAGAAGCGAGAGGCCGCGGGTTCGATCTCCGCACCGATACAAATATTTGTGCGGCCCGCTGATATTTGTTTCGGGTCTGGGTGTTGTGAGTCCGAAAGTCTCTCGTAGTTCGCGATTCCCACGACACAAGACTCGATCTTAGTGTGGGGTCAGGAGTATGTGTGTGACTGTTGGGTGTTATTTATTATTATTGTTTATAAATATAACAAGAAAATTAATACCGGTGGTGGCTTCGAACTCACATAGCCTAATGTTCTCTTGGTTCGTAAGGTCTATTATAATAGATTTTTCTGCACATATTTGTGTATCCGAAACAATTATCCGAATTTCGCATTTACTTATAGCTGACTGTGTCGCGTCGGTGGCGTAGTTGTATTTCGGTACGACTACCGTCCTGAGGTCTCGGGTTTGACCTCGGGTCCGGTAAAGTGACATTGGATTTTTTCAATATCAGCCCAGAGTCTGGAATTTGTATCCAATATGGCGATAGGCAATATCACTTCTGTGATGGAACCAATCTCGGCGAAATGTGGGTGTTCTAGTCTCGCTTCTGCCTAACCCTTCGAGTATACAGGCGTGAGCTTATCTTATATATGTATGTTAAAAAATATAGGAAGATTGTATTGTAATAAAAAATCTTTGCCTAATACATATATTTTTATTTTATGCAGTAATCCGATCGCACATTATCCATTCTACGTCTTGGTGGAAACACACGGTAGTAACGAGGAACATGACAATGAAAAATTAAATCGATTCTTAACTGACGAAATGGACAGTGGACTTATACTGGACGGGACTGTCACATCTGAACCTGCTAAGATGCAAGTATGTATCTTTATCGATATCATATATATTTTATTAATTTATAAGTTATATCGATAAATAGGTTCTTCGCTACTGATTTTAAGCTCGGTTGTACTTCTGTCATAAAAAGTTTAATCTATCTACAATGCAAAGGTTTCACGTGTAATCGCGTGATTCACGGGGGATAGGGCTGCAAACTGCAGTGTATTTATTGGTTTAGTTATATTATTGACGGAAATACATAATACATATCTCTGAATGAATCCTATCGTGGATTTCGCACCAGCACGAGTACAGAACAGTGAATTACAGAACAGTGGTCGCTATTCAGACCGATACAGAAAATATATCAAACATCTTTCTACGAACAGTACGAATAGCTTTATCTATAAGCTCACGCCTGCATCCTCCAAGGGGTAGGCAAAGGCGCACTAGCGAACTAGAACACCCACATTTCGCCGAGCTTATCCGTCCCAAGTGTGATAGGAGGCAAGCCTTTCGCCATATCCGGCACAATACCAATTTGTTATTTATTTATTTATTGATCTCTGTAATAGGTAACACAATACAAATTGCAATTCATTAATATTTGTAGTCAATATGGAATCTGCGAGAGAGCATAGCCGGTGCGGGTTTGGTGCAGGGCTACGTGTTCAAATACGATGTTTCCTTACCATTGAAAAATTATTACGATTTGGTGCCCGCGTTAAAAAAGAAGATGGGCGCACAAGCTTTAGTCGTTTGTGGTTACGGACACGTTGGTAAATATATTTGAGTTATTTGTGAAGTTCTCTTAGATTTCATACTAGCTGACCCGCGCAACTTCGTCTGCGTATGACAAATATTGACATTAATATTTATACGATACTAACGTGACTCAATTGTTTTGCCTTCCCGGAACCTCTCCACTAACATTTAAACTTTATGGTATGGTATTAAAGTTCAAATTTGACAGCCTCCGTGGCGCAGTGGGCGAGTAGCCGGCTGTGAAGCGAGAGGCCGCGGGTTCGATTCCCGCATTGAGACAAATGTTTGTCTGGCCCACAGATATTTGTTTCAAGTCTGGGTGTTGTGAGACCGAAAGTCTCTCATAGACACTCACGATACAGGTTATACCTAGTGTGGGGTCATGACTAGGTGTGTGACTGTTGGGTGTGTATTTATTATTTATTTAAATTGACTTTTAAGTTATTATTACGAATCGTTTGTATGGAAGTATAGAAAAGTGTTTTTTTCATAATCGACCGACTTCCAAAAGGAGGAGGTCCTCAATTCGTCTTGTATTTTTTTATGTATACTCGTATTACGCGATATCTCCGCCAAATATGGACCGATTTTCAAAATTATTTTTGTGTTCGATAGAGCTTATTTCAAGGGTGGTCCCATATAAAGTTGGTCACGATCAGATAAGTTTTTAAACTTGTGATTATTTTTCTACAGGTGACGGTAATATTCACATTAACGTGACTGTACCAGAATATACCAAAGAGGTGGCTGCACAACTTGAACCGTATATATTTGAAGAAGTCAGTAAATTAAATGGTTCTATAAGCGCCGAGCATGGAATAGGATTTCGTAAACCACATTTCATTCACTATAGTAAGGACCCATCGGCACTGCAATTAATGAAAGATCTAAAAACTCTGATGGATCCTAACGGCATTTTAAACCCTTATAAAGTGCTACCAAATTAAATATGTATTACATTTTGGGCGACTTGCGGCGCTATTACTAATCTAGAGTTGCACCTTATCTCGATTTATCCTACAGCTCATTCCTATCTTTAAATCAAGATTTGGGAGAGATTTATCCCAAATCTTGAGCTGCAAGTGGCCCTTAAAGCTTAACTTGTCTGGTGCCATGTTTAAAATAATATTATGAATACATTAATAATTAATGTAATAACTAAAGCCGCGTCTCCTGCACATGTTTTTTCAAAACACTAAACAACACCTACAAAAACGCCTCTTCTGCTCATATAATAATGGACCATAGGGGAAAAATGGTAGAAATACCCAATTATGTGTAGGAGACGCGGCTTTATAATTCAATGAGGTTAAAATATATTATTTTTATCAACTTACCTGGAGGCAGTAAGCAAAAATCCATAAAGGAAGGTACTGTATGGGATTATGGTGGTTCAGCAATATACTAAAGCATAGACTATAGTGGACGGATAGATCGCTATACCGACTATGCCACGGTGATGGCGCGAACAATCCTGTTTGTATATTGATTAATGTTAATACTGAAGACTACACCTATTGTATGTAACGTGAAATCTTCAAAAACAATATAAATTCTAAATAAAAGTTCGATATATTTAAATGATTTTTATTAAAATATCCATTTATTCTTATAACATTCATAATATCACTGCAACAAAAATACAATGGAACAATATAAGCATTTTCCTAATTGCCTCAAATAAATATTTCTAGTGTCATCATATAAAATATATTCGAAAATATTATTGCGGATAGCACTTCGATAATTATCACGATGTACAATAATTACTCTTAGTATGTTTTTATATTATAAATATTAATTTTAATGTTGAATATTATGCAAGACCAAAATGTTATTGTTGTTTTAATAAAATATTATATTGCACAATAAAGGTTTTTTATTATAGCGTACGGGTTTGTAATAATTCCAAAATATCATTGTATTTAATTTTATCATATAACAAATATTGTAAATTGTATAAAACTGAACTAAGAAGTTATAAACTAAAATGGATAATTTAATACAAAGAAAAACAATATTAACGAAGATTGATTAAGCATTTTGGCCTACACCTTTATATAGTATAACCAGTGATGACATATTAACTACACTTTTCAGGGTCGATCTTACAGTCGCCACGTAAAAGTATTAAAGTTTTTTCTTTTCAAAATACGCCATTATTTTTGAACAAAAGGATAATATGATAAATAATAAAAAAGGAGAGCAACATAGAAAAATGAGGGAAGATGGTGGATAAATGGACAAAAAAATTAAGAATACATTTATTAAAATACACTTTTCATTCAACATGCAATCTCACTAATTGCAAATAAATTACTTCATATTCAAATTATTCAACAAGGTTGAGGTCCTGTGAAGATCCAGGACATGCATTGACATTATATCGCATTGGAGACAAAAATATATTCATTTTGTGCTAACGAAAAGTTGCATGCAAACATCACTATCATTAATAATTAAATATTTCCCAATCAAAATATAAAACGTATCGAAAACAAATCTCGGACAATGCGTTGGTGAATGAATACAAAAATATAAGTGTCAACCAATTAAATATTAATTACATCTCTAACCCTCAAGAATAAAAAAGATATGATTCAAAATTCTGCTTGGTTCAGTAATAATTGGAATGGAAGCAAGTCTATAAACGTATCACCATGAATTTTCGAAGTTCATTACTTCTGCAACTAACAGGGATGTGTAGACTATACTTTAGGTGGACTAACACTTCTTTTTGTGTATTTTTTCGTATATTCCTACAATTCAGAAAATAAATGTTGACATTTGAGATCACTTAATATTAGGTTGCAGACAAAATGTAAACAAGCTATACCACTGATTGGAAATTATGGCCGCTACATTCCGAATTTAAACTTTGATTATATTACATACTTTATCCAGTTAGGTTTTCGTTGTTATTTAGTTATAACAACGCGTAAATCAGATAATCGTTCAGCTCACTTATTACTATTTCACCCTTAATCCCGGTCCGGATGGCACTCGCACTTTTGCTTCGGAGACGACCAAGCTCCACAGCAACCCCTAGAGGTGTTTCACCGTTACATTTCGGCTATGGCTCAGACTAGTCTTAGAGGATCAAGTGTGTTTCAGGTCCCCCAACGGCGGCCCCGTGTCGGTCGGACTTCGCACGGGCCCACTGCGCCCAACCTCTATGGGCCTTACTTATACCAGTTTACCTGAGCAGATGATAAAGAATGGTCTTCTTTTTGCCTGGCTCTATCCCGGCCCTCTGCCAGGGTCCACCTTCCTACTTAAACGCTTCCACTTCGCCCGGTCTTGAGCATCCTCCGTAGTGAGTCCATTGGCTGTCATATCTTCTTCCAGAACGTCTAACTAACGCTTCTTGGGTCGTCCACGGGAACGCACCCCAGCGGGTTTAGACAAGTGGTTTATGCGCTAATCAAATAGAATACATGTATGGGAATGACAAGAATACGCCGCATATAGCATATTCCTATGTCATTCCCATACATTTATTCTATTCGACTAGCGCATAAGCCACTTGTCTAAACCCGCTGGTATGATTTGGGCTAGACACATGCGACTGACGTACTCCTGTGGTTTCCTCAAAACGTGACCATACCATCTCAATAAAAGAATAGTCTGTCCCTTTTATTTTCAAACAATGTGACACAAGGAAAACAGTGTCAGACTATTGTTTACCATTTGCTCAGCTGAACTGTTTTTATAAGTAAGGCCCTATGTAAGTAATAATTTCTTTGATTCTTGATATATATGGCAATCCTACATGAAACACGTAAGCCGCGCCTCCTGCACTAAAACATTACACAAAACTGTATTTTTATCTATGGTCTATCTATTGTTCTACGAGCAGGTGGCAGCTAAAATAGTTGTTTTGTTTATGTATTTTTGTGTAATGTTTCGAAAAAACCTAGTCTAGGATGTGGCTAAACGTAAAATTAATTTTACTAATAAAATTTAAGGTACCTATGTTTTTCTTTTTTTTTTCAACCAGGAAATTTTATCTAGAGTTAATACATAGAGTATAATCAAAGCATTTTCGCGATTGTTCCATGTATTATTTTGTTTGGTGACTTGTTTACATTAAGTCATTGGGATAATTAAAGCTGTGTTTACGTATATGTGACAAAACTCCAAAGAAATATGTTTTAAAAATTGTAATCAATATGTAACAGTTTACAATGTTATTTCATACGTAAACACAATACCATTCCCTGGGTGTGACAGACCAGTGCATGACATATGGATATTATTATACTATGAAATGAAGAACTGTATAGAGTAGTACTCTATTTCTTTCGGTTGTTATAATAATAAGCTAACTAAAAATGGTATATAATATTCAAAGGAATAGTGTTTATAGGAGCACCTAGTGAAGATAAGCAGTTGTGTATTATTGATATAATATGGTAAGTGTATGTTCATGAGTCGAATGCCATAATGTACACACAGTATATTGCTTTGCTGAACACCCAAGGACATGCTTTTAATGTACTAAAAGATCAGGATTGTAACGAAACTCGATCTAAGCAACAAGATTTTTTATCTTTAAATAAAGAGGTATTTATATTAAATGAGAAAGGTCCTTAGTCTATACTCACCTAATGCAAATAGACTATAACATAGTTTAAATTGTCTACACTCTATAGCAAATTTCCATTTGAAATAGCAGTTGTAAAACATTACACTATTAGCATGTTTACTGCCTAACTATTGAGAATTTACAATAAAATATAATATACATTGTGGCACAAAAATACGAGCGATATTTTTCGTTACAACCCTTGAATAAGTAGTTTATCAATAACCACTACATAATTATGATCTATGGATGTCACACCTAACATTACTTAAATATGACTAATTAAAACTTATCTTTTTGTCATTTTAGTGAATTTTATTGTTTTTTTTTCCTTTTCTTCTCCTAGTTAAGTGGAGTGAGTTTGGTCTGTCTCCCAAGAAGATAAACATCAAGTGCGGTTATCGCTTTATCTGGTTGGAGAGTTTCAAGAACTCAAGAAAACTGGCTTGCATCTCCGCATCCATTCCGGTGTCCCAAGCATCATTCTCAAGCTCTTCACTGCAATAGTATAATATAAGAATTAATAATGTCGAAGTTAGCATCGTAGTAAGGATGCTTGATTATAATCATGTGTGTTTATACTCGTATTTATAATCAAGCAAACATACGCCCCAATACTGAAACTGAATATTTAAGGTCGTCTTATGTATAAGACAATGTAAGTAGACGCTACAGTTGAATAACTTTTTAGCTGTTACGACTTCCTTAGCGAGTATTAGGGGGATAGTGACTTAAGCCAATATTTTAGTACGAAATTAATAAAAATGTGACAAATGTTATAATGTTTGCATTTGGTTGAATATAAATGTTTTCTTGATTATAAACACGACTATTCCTGACAAATGGTTGAAACAACGCTTGAATCTTGTGACGCCATGGGTATCTAGGCAGTGGAATTATTTGCCATCAGGTGACCAACCTGCTAGTTTGCCTTTATGAATAAAAAAAAGTGCATCACATACAGTATGTCCTCTTCAAGTGCGGCGTTCTTGCCGGGCGGCAGGTTGCTTTGCAGGAAGGCGCGTTCTTCGGCCGTCAGCTTATGGCCGTCTGCCATGAAGCCCTCGTTTGCAGGGCCTTCGGTTTCACCATTTGTCACTAACATAAAACAAAAATATCAAATAAAGAAAGAACATGTTCAAGCTATAGAGGTATACAGCAGAGTTAGGTTCTCTAAATGCATGGCTTGCTGAGGTTTTCTATGCCTTCAACTTGCCTGTCATGTTTTGTTCTGAATTAAATTTCTGAAGCCTTGATCGATGATTTAACACCCATTTTATACTAAATTGTACATGATAATTAGGTTTCGAGTTTCGGGTGACAGGCGTTGCTTTTATCCTTTAAACAAGTAACAACATAAGCTCAATACTGTACATTCGAGGAGCATGCAGCCGCGCGAATAGTACACCCATATCCCACCGACCTATCAGGTGGCAACTTATCGTGATGAAACATATGCAAATCAATGAGACTTGTGGTAGATGGTTGTACGGTATTCGGTGACTCCAACATAACCGTTACGTCTCCCCCAAGGCGTGGTCAATTGAGAGTCGGACTCGCGCATCGAGGGTTCCGTACAAACCTGTGGGTATATAATGAATTTTGCAATTTTTCCTTTATCTGTGCTATAAATATAAAACATTGCTTCGTACCAAATTTCAAGAGTTCATGGGAAGTACCCTATAGGTTTTGATTCCCTTGCCGAAAGTTTCGAAAATTTGCGGCATAAACGGCTGTATCTTTTGATTGCGGTTGGTTAGAAGTTTGATTTTTTCACAGCTCCAAAGGACAGTAGACTTGAGTATTTGATATGAATTTCAGATTGATACCTGTGGAGGTATCAATCGTTAGTGTTTCTGAGAAAAAGGGTCGTGACAGACAGACAGACAACAAAGTGATCCTGTAAGGGTTCAGTTTTTTTCCTTTTGGGGTACGCAACCCTATAACGGGTATTCGTTTCCATCCGGATGGCTACACACGGTGTTAAAATTCGATGGCCGCAAAGAACAGTATCGAATTTGCCATACAATGTGTATGGCAGATTCGATACTGTTCTTTGCAACCATCGAAATCTGGAATAGTGACACACATACCTTGCGTGGATCTTGCCTGTGTATATCTGGTTTTCTCGAGGACCTTGCAACATGACATGATGGTTGTTTCGGGCAGGTATGAGTATGTCTGCATCAGTCATCCACTTATCTTATCACTACCCTCTTCCGAGTGTGAAGCCTAAATAGGCCGGTATGAATTTGGTGCACCGTGCACCAATACTAATTGTTCGCATCAGGTGTAGTGTAGTGTAGTGTAGTGTAGTGTACATACCGTCGTGCCTGCGTGTCGTGTCGTGGTGTTCGTGGTGCCGGCGCGGCGGGTCCGGGTCGGCGAGTCCCCAGCGCGCGGCCCGCAGCGCCACCACGGCGTGCACGCACGGCAGCGCGGCGCGTCGCTTCAGCCGCTCGAACATGCCGTGCATGCCCGACGGACAGTCCGCGTCCAGGGCGATGCCGGACAGCTGCACCGATACACACAACACAACTACTCTAGCATTCACAATACTCACAAATATTCATATAATTACATTTAACATCATATTTTTGTAACTATGTAACTTTTCAATGTATATTACCCATTTCAAAATATAAATATTGTTTAAAGTAGGAGGTTCTCAATTGTACGTTCTTTAATTAGATATGTCCAACAAACGTGGACTGATTTTCAAGTTAATTTTTAGGTTCAGTAGAGCATACTGCTATTAATGTCAAGATATTACGAGTTTTGAATTTGGTTTTTAAATTTTTAAGTGTGATTTTATGCAAGTATATCAATAACAATAAAAAAAAATGAATTAAAGCAATACTTTGTGTAAATGAAGTCCATCATCCAATGGAAATAAACAAAATGTAGAGTACCTTCAAAAGTTGACAAACAGATTTAATATTGATCTCTTTATCTGTATCCAGTAAATGAAGCAGTACTTTGCAGAGACTTTCACCCAGAGATTTTATTCTTCCTCCCTAAAAAATCGAGAAGTGAGATTAAGATTTGGCTTAATGCATCAGATGTAAATAAAAAGGAAAAGATAAAAAAATAAACACAGGAATTAACTTGATTGTCTGTTTCTTTGTTAGGTTTATGGGGTTAAATGCAGAATAATATTATTTGGAAATGTGACATAATAATATTAGATGCAGACTGAGCTATAACAAATGAGTTTTTATAATGTCCAAGAATTAAAGTAAAAACGATGAATTTTCAATGAACTTGATTAATAATAATTTGTATTTCCTTAAAAAATTACTTTCCAATAAGTTATATAAATAACAACAATCTACAAAACTGTAACGGCCTGTATACTGCACTTGGAATAAAGCAGATTTAAAGATAAGACATCCTTAAAAATTTTATACATTTGAATAAGAAAATAAAAGGTAAAACAAAAGAGGCAATACATACATATAATAATATTGAATAAAAATTTGTGTTAACTAACTTGGCTGTCTTCAAGCTGTGTGTATATCTCTGCAAGGAACATTGCAAAACCGCGCATGTTTTCTTCTGATGTCTCGACTCCACTGATGATTTTGTTTTCCTCTGCTGAACAACGCTCAAGCAAGCACTCACGGAATACGGACTCCTCTGGGTGAGCCACCGAATCATACATTGAACATAAACGGGCTCCGTTGTAACGGAAGTTTGCTTCACCTATCGACTGTGGAAGGATCTTAATGGAATTTCGTTTTTTCGCAATAGCAACACTTATAAATGGTAACAAGCAGATTGAAACAATGTCTTCGCGACATACATCACTATCGAATACCCTCGTAGCCGAGATAAGTAAGTGTTCATTTCAACACGTGCGCGTACGCCTTGTGCGTGCTGACCGTATATACACGCACACTTAACAACACAGATGTGTTGCGTTGTGCCACACTGTGGTAGTCAAGTAAGTGTTTATTTCAACACGTGCGCGTACGCCTTGTGCGTGCTGACTGTATATACACGCACACTTAACAACACAGATGTGTTGCGTTTTGCCACACTGTGGTAGTCAATGTGTTATCTGTATTCTATATAGATTGTATAGCAGTGCCAAAGAGTCCATACAGCCCGATTCCTACCGGCTTCCCTTTTCCAGATTGTAGGCTAATAAATATGTATAATCTAGAAGAGAAAGTAGCACTGGCTTCCTTTTTGAAATTTTTCACCCTTCGCCACTGTTCTCTAGTCTGACAGATTTAAGCTTGACGTCCATGACTTATTTTCGAACAGGTACCTACTGGTATCAACATAATCACAAAATACGTGTTGCAATTTTGTGACAATTTTAGTCATCCAAATGTATAAAATAGGACACTGATGAAGTTTTTTTTCTACCTGCCCTTATCCCATCGTAATGAGTGATGGGTGGCTCGGCCTCCGGAGGCTAAGACACTTATGTAACATATATAAGTGCCACCTCCAACGGGTTAATGTGGGACTTTTTTTCAAGCATGTTTCAGAACAGATTTGGCTTAGTATTTACGTCTGCCTGACGTCAACCCCCTCTGTGGGATCTGGCTCACGTAAATTAAATTAGGAAATTCACATTGCCCAATCTGGGAATCGAACAGGACCTCCCGGTAATATTCAGTTGAGTGGGCACAAGGGAGGTTTTAGCTGAAGCATCCACTTCTTACCTATGGAAACCAGGGTTATCTTAAAGGCACTGAAGAGGGCCACCATGGAAGGTTAAATTGGTATTCCTAGTGTAGGTTGTACATAGTGTAGGCCTTACAGTTGTCCAATACTTATGAGATCATATTCAGTTCAAAAACAATTGGGTACTTGACTATGTTTTATTTTGTACACATTGTTATATGCACTAGCAAATGAAATAAAAAAGAAACTCTTCAGTAAAATCTGCATCGAAATTGGTTACAAGATGAGTCAGTAATTCATGTTTTAAATTCTGCAACAGTGGCGACATAGTGGGGATATCTTACTATCCCTTTCTAACACACATACCATTATGGCCCTGACGTGATTTTACTGATGCTTCTCTTTTCCGCAATTTGAATGTTACACCAAATTCCAAATGCTTATAACTTTTTTATTTCTGAGAATATTTATTTACCCAATTACATATTGTGTCTACAAATGTATGTAATATTTTATTCATACACCTGCCCTTATTATGCCACTCTAATGTGGAGTCATTGCAACATGCTGCATGTTGCAGAAAAGATTCAGGTTTTCTTTATATGACCTGTGGCTGCATTCTTGACATAAATTATATAACTATATTATGTATTATGGATGTACAAAATTTATATAAAATAAGTATATTATGCAGTATGTTCAGCAGTGGACGTCCTATGGCTGATGATGATGATGATGAAGTATATTATATACAAAGTTTTTAAAGTTCTTTTTACATACCTGGTTCACAATAGCATCAACAAGAGGTCTGGTGTAAGTTTCATCATGTAGTGTTGTAGCAAAAGAATCCACCAGAGGACCGCAAAGAGTGTCAAACTTGCCCGGGTCAAATGTTATTTCACACATCACAGTTATCAAGTTTGCAATATTCTCCTGCATAATACATATTATTAAATAAACAAATCTAGTTATCCAAAGCAATCATTGATATAATATGTAATTAACAAACCCTTAAATCCATGTTATCAGCTTCCTCCAAGCAATAGGACATTTCGTCCAAGTTATAAGGGTTTTGATCTTGGGCTTGGCGCAGTCGATCTTGTACAGAAAATCGAGGAGGTCTGTACAATGCAGGATCAGCATTGAATGTTGGCACAGCTTGAGATGTGTAATTTGGTGGGTACCATTCTTTTGCATCCGCAGATAAATTTGATTTCACAGGTTCGACTGAAACCAGACCCGAATACGTAACTAGCTATAAACACAGCTACGAAAAATTACAAAAATATGCAAGTTGACCTACCTATAAAATCTATACATATGTAATTATTGTAATATACCTATATCCTGATTTAACGGCTAGCACGAGTTAGTATGTTTGTGAAATATGAGACCGGTTTAAACAATGGAAATGCTTACTTTCACCTGAAGAATTGTAATTATGAAAAACGTAGTACGCGTTGGCCCGGTATGACAACGTCACAGCGCATCGGATTCGGTTCGAGAAAGTCGACTGAATTAATTAAGTGAACAATATTTGCAAACCTTTTGAATCCTCGGTAACAATCCTTGGTCGACGAAGCTCCCGTGGTTGGTTATCGGGCTGCTGCCACCCGCGGCCCCTGCCTCTCGGGCCACTAATCTCACCGTTGTTCATTTTATTATTTAGTCCACGAACAATAAGTTATTTTGTAATAATAGTCCATAAAAAGCAAAAGGATATTCTTTCAATTTCGTGCGTTTGTATTCGTTCGGAATATTCGACACGTAAACAAAGAAAATAATCTTTGCAACTAAATTCACGACACAACCACCATGTTTGATGTTCTTGACGATGAGAGAAGGAGATAGTAAATTAAACCAGGGATGTTATATATCGATAATTTTCATACATGTAACGATATAAAATATTGATATATATTTTAAATTAGTATTATCTTGTTATTGTTCTCCTTTTTCTAATCTTATAAAAAATCTGTTTTGGTTGAATGAGTCAGCACTAGCCGCGAAATTTGAATTTTGTGTTTTTTGGATTTTTGTAATCATTTTGTTATAATATTATAATTATAATACTTACTGGTGAAAAAATGGTCGCCTCCTTAGTTTAGTGGTACTGTATGTGAGCTGTGGACCGTGAAGTCCTGGGTTTTAATCCTAGGTCGAGCACAGCCAATGTAGGCAAAGGTTTTCTAGCACGATTTACCCGAGACTGGATTCCCGATCGGGTTGACGTCAGATAAGCAGACGCCAGGCTAGACGGTCGTAAAAAAATAAATTTAAAAGCCGAATCGTTTCTACAACATGTTTGAAAAACTTTCTGGCGCCGAGCCGCCGAAGATTATTTAAGACACATTATTTCACGTATTAAATTTAAAAAATTAAAATTAAATTCATTGGGATTATTTACGCAAAATTATTTAAATCTATACTAATATTATAAAGCTGAAGAGTTTGTTTGTTTGTTTGTTTGTTTGACTGAACGCGCTAATCTCAGGAACTACTGGTTCGATTTGAAAAAATATTTTTGTGTTGGATAGCCCAATTATCGACGGTGGCTATAGGCTATATAACATCACGCTTTGACCAATAGGAGCGGAGCAGAAATGAAAAATGTTGCAAAAGACTATATTTCAGAAACTACTGGTTCGAATTGAAATTTTTTTTTTGTGTTGGATAGCCTATTTATCGACGGTGGCTATAGGCTATATAACATCACGCTATGACCATTAGAAGCGGAGCAGATATGAAAAATGCTGCTAGCGGGGAATTTTATATCTAAAAAACTACTGGTTCGATTTGAAAAAATATTTTAGTGTTGACCAAGGGGATGAATGATAGGGTGATTAAGGGGTGACTGACGGGGTGATTGATGGGGTGATTGATGGGGTGACTAATGGAATGACTGACGGGGTGACCGACGTGAGGAATGACGGGGTGACTGACAGGCTTACTGATGGGGTGGCGGACGGGGTGAGTGACGAGGTGAATGACGGGGTGACAGACGGGGTGACAGATGGGGTGACCGACTGGGTGACAGACGGGGTGACAGACGGGGTGACAGACGTGGTGACAGACGGGGTTACAGACGGGGTGACAGACTGGTGACAGACGGGGTGACCGACTGGGTGACAGACGGGGTGACAGACAGGGTGACAGACGGGTGACAGACGAGGTGACAGACGGGTGACAGAAGGGGTGACGGACGTGGTGACAGACGGGGTGATAGACTGGGTGACAGACGGGGTGACCGACTGGGTGACAGATGGGGTGACAGACGGGGTAATAGACGGATGATAGACGAGGTGATAGACGGGGTGACAGAAGGGGTGACAGACGGGGTGACGAACGTGGTGACAGACGGGGTGATAGAAGGGGTGACCGACTGGGTGACAGACGAGGTGACCGACTGGGTGACAGACGGGGTGACAGGCGGGGTGACAGACGGGGTGACAGACGGAGTGACAGACGGGTGACAGAAGGGGTGACGGACGTGGTGACAGATGGGGTGATAGACTGGGTGACAGACGGGGTGACCGACTGGGTGACAGACGGGGTGACAGACAGGGTAACAGACGGGTGACAGACGAGGTGACAAATGGGGTGACAGACGGGTG
Source organism: Clanis bilineata (assembly GCA_036417725.1). Lineage (NCBI taxonomy): Eukaryota > Metazoa > Arthropoda > Insecta > Lepidoptera > Sphingidae > Clanis > Clanis bilineata. Next base: position 11,125,482 of record CM071158.1, read on the forward strand.
ACAGAAGGGGTGACAGACCGAGTGATGGACGTGGTGACAAACGGGGTGATAGACTGGGTGACAGACTGGGTGACCGACTAGGCGACAGACTGGGTGACAGACGGTGTGACCAACTGGGTGACCGACTGGGTGACACACGAGGTGACAGACGGGATGACAGGCGGGGTGACGGACGTGGTGACAGACGGGTGACCGACTGGGTGACAGACAAGGTGTCAGACGGGGTGACAGGCGGGGTGACAGATAGAGTGACAGACGGTGTGACAGAGGGTGTGACTGACGGGGTAAGAGACGGGATGACAGACGGTTTGACAGACGGTGTGACTGACGGTTGGGTTGACTGACGGCCGAAGTAGATCATCCCATTACCTCTTTTAGAATTATTGTGCTATAGGTGCCTACGACTCACTCTTTCAACCCTCTCTCTCATACGCAGACGAAGTTGCGCGGGTCAGCTAGTTGTTAATAAAATTAGGTGATGGACATACGCACATACCTATGTACACGCGAGATATAACTAATTATTATTGTCCTTCATGTTAATTAAAAACATAACATAAGCTCACGCCTGTATCCCCGAAGGGGTAGGTAGAGGCGCACTAGCGAACTAGAACACCCACATTTTGCCGAGCTTAGTTCCGTCCCAGATGTGATAGGGGGCGAGCCTATCGCAAATGTTAATTATTAATAAATAATGATTGTCCTTCATAAAGAAGAGCCATACATACGTAAGCTCACCCAAAGGGTAGGCAGTGGCGGACTAGCGAACTAAAAGAACAATATTTTACAGAGCTTAGTTCTGTCCCAGATATGATAGAAGGCGAACTTATCGCGATATTGGGCACAAATTCGAGACTAGGCTAATACTGAATTGAAAAACCAAACACAATATCAAAGAGCCTGTAATCTTTCCCAATATCACACACCTATAAAAAAGGGACAGCTTTTTTTATAGCAGAGGTTGGCAAACAAGCAGGTGGGTCACTTGATGGTAAGTGATCTCCAGCTGACACTTTACGTTGGTTTTCTGAGACAGTGGTATCAAATTGGTCAAGCCGACCCATTTGTGTTGTAGACGTAACTGTTTACAGTGTGGCTCTACCACTTAGAAGCTTTAATACTTGCATGTACAAATAAGGGTCTACTTATAGTAAAAATAATCAGAATTATTATGATCACATTATTTAATTACTAATAGCTACTGTACCATGTACATTTTAAATCATAATCAAATTAATATTATACACAGCTAGTGTATGCCTAAAATAGTGCAGCATGATAATATTGAATCAGCCATCATGAATGTAAACCAAGTGTTTAATCTGATGCATAATTATTTAATCTTTTGAAAGACTAATCAAGTTTGGCCTCTGGTGTTTACTAGAAGCATTAATTTGCTATCGTATAATATTGCTGTTGAGCAATATTCTGAAACTTCAGAATAAGATTTTAAAAAATACATTTTTTACCTTAACCATTCATTTTATGGAAATTACTGTGCCAATGTGTATTTCTCCCAATAATAAAAGTAAGAAAGAAATTTAGAGATTCAACTGTACAAAAAATATATTTCCAATGTCCAAAGTTCCACAACCAATAATTTGTTTTTATTATTATATAAGAAAGATCAAAATAAACTCACTCCTGCGATTTTATATAAATTGATGTTCCAACTTCCAAGCATGCAATAGTGAAGTTGTCTTATTTTAGAAGAAATATTATTTGTTCTTTGAAGTTTTAAGTATTTTAGACAAATATTTTATTCAGTTATGCCATATTTGGTAAAAATGCTGCAAATAAAATTATATTGGGCCTAAATCATGTTGCTTTTTATATACTAAATGATTCTCCACAGCCACATGTGCCTTTTATATTGGGATTGTTGAACACAAATTCAGCTGAGAGTTTATCTTCTACATAATCCATTTCAGTGCCTGAAAAAATTACATAATATTTGATGACCAATTTTAACAACCTACAATTAAATTTATAAAAATATTTAATAAATTATTTTTTTTACCTAATGGCTATAGTTTTTGTCAAGTTTATAATTCAATTATTTTACAAATTATACAATATAATGAAATGCCATTATTGTTTGTTTGGGATCCCGTGCTAAAAATCAGATTGAGAGACACAGGTTTATTACTTTAGCAACAATGATGCATCAATCATTTGTAGAAATCACTATTTTGACCAATATGAAACATGTTAACAGACATTTTTGGACTCATTTATTGGTACAAACCTAGTAATGTTAACTGAGCCTTTTTGTCTATAATGATAGTGACACCATCTTGTTTCACTTCTTCATCGAGTTTATCTTTTGTTTTTGCATAGTCCAATGTGTATGAGAGTCCATTACATCCTCGTTGCCGCACTCCAACTTTCAGGCCTATATAACCTTTGGCTTCTTCTTTCTGCATGATTTCTTTAACTTTATTTACAGCTGAAGGTGTTAAAATCAAGGCAGCTCGCGAAGGCAACACTCTTTTCTTGACTGCCCGTACTGTAGCACTTGCTATGATTTTGGTAGCCATCTGAAACAATATTATATGGTTATTTATTAACAATTTCCAAAATAAATATTGACAATATAAGGAAAACTTTATGCTGTGTAACACAATATAATGTTGATATTCAACTTAATCATGCGTTGTTGTAAAAAAGAAATATAATCAAGATCCATACAAGGCTGGTTTTTCTGCAATTGTTTTATTATATATTACGCTTTATTTCATAACACTAATTATTTTGAAACTGCCAAGTGCCAAATATTTTTCTTTTGTCAATTTTGGTCACAGAACTCACAGACTATCTTAGATTAAAGAGAGAGAGAGGAGATCGGTTCCATCTCCATGACCTTGGCACCAGACTGGCAGCTAAAGATGGTGGAAAGTTTAGTGCGTAAAGTAGTATAGTCGATGATTTGTCGATTAACATTTTTGTATTGTTTTTACAAAGCAGTACATAAATTGAAATAAAACTATTCTTACGGATTCTATCACGATTATGTTTTAATTATTATTCCCGACGTTTCGAAGGCTTTGCAGTCTTCGTTGTTAGTTTTATTTCAATATATAATATTCGCGTAAACTTAAGAAATCAGTACATAAATGTTCAAATATGAATATTTTTGTACGTTTATTATTTATTACTTGTTTTTATTTGATTTATTTTAGATTATCAAATATTACGTTTATTATTTAATTAAAATATTAGACTATTATTGGCACAATTAGTTTCAATGATCTATTCATCAGCAACATAATGTGCACTTTAAACATTAACTCAATTATATCAATCATAAGAACAACTCAAAAAATAGTTTGTTATAAAAATCATTACCTAAACGCACTAGAGCTTTTCTAATCATACGAATTAGAAAATTATTGTCTCAGCTTCCTCTTATTGTATACAGGTGTGACAATATGTATGTAATGCAAAAGAATGTACCGTGAAATAACTAAATAAAACATTTTATCGATATCGATACCATACGCAATGAATCACGCCCTTCGTTACTAGACCACCATTTCAGCTGCGTATTATTATTACTTTGTTCCAGGGGCGTGGCTTATTGACGGATGCGTGCCTATAGGAATAAACACTTGTATATTGATGATTGATCCTTCTTTACATGAGTTGACATCCATTAGTAAGAAAGAGATAGCTTTATTTTTTGCTAATTCTATCAAATTTTATACTCGATAGGTTGTAAAAGACAATAGGGGCCCCCATGTGCATATATCAACATGTATTGTCATTGTCACTTGTCAGTGCATTTGACAAGCTGTTATTGTGCTGATTATCGACATCACACGAACGTGATTGGATTTTTGAATCACATGTTGTACACATTAAAAATCATAAACTTTAAACTTAGATTATCAAATAACTTTAAACGTAATTATTTACATTTACGCTGCATTATTATTATTATTATTTTAAAAAAAAACTGGTAAATATCTTATAGTATAGCCTTTCATTAGAGCCAAGTTTCATATAGTATTTCCACCAGTGTGAAATACCCTATACAAAAATATTTATCGACAAAAAGGGCACTAAACTTCCGCCATCTTTAGCTGCCAGACTGCTCCCAAGGTCATGGAGTTGAACCGATCGCCTCTCTCTCTTTAATCTAAGATCTCGTCTTAGATAAAGAATACTATAGATTGGGCGTCTAAGTAGTAAAATCAAGTATAAGTGAGATAGATAAATACATGAATGGATAAATGGATGGATGAAAGGCGACTTACGAAAGGTATTTATCGCGCGAAAGTAAATGAAAGGGTCGGAAGAAGGCGCCCGAGGAGAACATACATGGATCAAATAAGTGATCTTCTACGAAAAGGGCAAGTGAGGAGTACCCTCAACCGGCGGAAATGTATGAAAAGATGCATGAGTGTGGAAGAGGCAAAAGAGGTGTGTCAGGATCGTAGCTTGTGGCGCTCAATAGTCTCTGCCTACCCCCATGGGATACAGGCGTGAGTGTGTATGTACATACTGTATTTATCTACATACATTATGTATGTAGATAAATACAGTTTACAGTGTGAGTGATAGAGACAGACGAAAAATTTGTTATCTCGTTCTGCGTATACGTTTTTATTGTCCGACACCAACTTGGATTTGGTGTCATGAATGAAATTTAGTGTTACCAGGAAAACAAAAACTTAATTTCCCAAATAATGGGAAGTTTTCATTATGTCGCGTCTCCTGCACTAAAATATTTTAGTACATATACAATACAAAGCACCTAAGCAAGAGATGGTTTCGCTACATATTTTTATCTATGGTCCATTGTTCTTTGAGGGGGAGACAGCGAAATTAATTGTATTGCGTATGTGTTTTTGTATTTTTTTTCGAGTATTATTAATTATTAATATTTTTTCGAAACAAAACACAAAAAACACTACATAAACCAAGGTTTTTCATTGTCTCCTGCTCATGTAACAATGGACCATAGACAAAAAAAAACAGAAATACCATGTGTCCGAATCGCTATATCCGGGGAACTTTTAAAGTAATGCCTATTCAGGACAAGCTTACGGAGTCGCGACTGCGATGGTACGGCCACGTCATGAGAAGACCGGAGGACCACATGACCAGAAAAGTGCTGAAACACAAAAACACAGTGAGAAAGCCCGGAAGAACCCGACTAACATGGATTGCTGTAGTAAAGACCTAGAATATAATAATATAGACCCGTCGACGGTCTAGAATAGACACCTTCGGAGACATACGATTAGGAGAGCCGACCCCAAATAGAAATAGGATTAAGGCCGGAAGAAGAAGAAACCATGTGTCCCCCAGCTCCTCATGTTTTGTATACATGTGTTGTGTAATGTTTTAAAGCAGGAGACGCGGCTTAATGTACAACTTGTGTTCTATATCTTTTTGATTTTTTTATTTCTTTCTACCTGCCTTTATCCCACCTTAATGTAGGGTCGAAGCTACACACTTTTTCAAGCATGTTGCAGGTAGGATTTGGCTTAGTTTTTACGACCGGCCGCCTACCTGACGTCAACTTCCTATGAGGGATCTTCCCGGGCAAATTAAATAAGAATCGTCCAACCTGGGAATCGAACCCAGGACCTCCCGGTTCACAGCCCATACATGCCACTAGACCAAGGAGGCGACTTCTGAGGGATTATTAACCAAAAATAAACTTGTTAGTTATTGCTGTAATAACGCTTTTAAATGTTTATTACCAAACAAAAAAAGAAAAAAACATGTTAATATGAACTACATTTCAAATCTTAGATTATTCTCTCTAAGTTTCAAATAAATGACGGGTACATTTTTCCAACACGGTATCCCTGTGTCTTATATTCTGTCCCTTACGGGTATACGCGCATGGCTACTCTATTCATTCTTTCTCTAAGGATCTCGTAGTTTGCACAGGGGGGTGGCCCTATTGTGTATTACAACCTATCGAGTATAAAATTTGATAGAATCAGCAAAAAATAATGATATCTCTTTTCTACTAATGGATTTCAATTATGGTAAAGAAGGATCAATATATAAGTGTTTTTTCCTACAGACCCGCATCCGTCAATAAGCCACGCCCCCGAGCCAATTTTTTTTTTTTTAATTTTCCCTTTCGGGAAGGCAAAGGGATCTAGCCCATACAGCCTCGTCTTAAGTGGTTTTTATTTCTTTATTTGCTTATATCTAATTTTTCACAAGTGCAATGAAATCGGATGTGTTCGATTTCAAGGCCCTGCTGGAGTTTTGGCGTTAATTCCTTCCAGTAGTCATGGTCGTTACAACGATCGCCGTTTAAGTAATAGTATTATTTCTTTAAAACGACATTAGTGGTGATTTGGAAATCACTACTAACGTTATTGAAAAGCTTTCAGGTTTTTAAAATTGATCAGAGACAGAGACTGTATGCGCCATCTATAAGAATTTGCTAAAACTAATGTCTAATACGTTTGAAGAGTGTATCAATTTGCTATAGTGACATCTAGCGACTTTTAGACACAATTTTCGATTGCCATCTATAGAAATAAGCTGGAACTACTATGAATCATGGGTTAGTAATTTTAGTGTTAAATTATTACGTAATTCAAATTGTTTAACAACATCTAGTGATTTTTTTGGAAACTATTTGCAGTCAAGGTAAGTAAATCCATTTAAAAAGCCGACAATTCGGTTTATACACATTGGATACTAGATCTTTATTTTCTAGATAATAAGGCGTATTTTTGGTCGTATCGAATTGCAACCTACGACCTTTATTATTTTGTAGACGAAAAAGCTATGTAATGATACTGATTTAAAAATACTTTTTTATTCTTATTTCAACTAGAAAGTGATGACCATCATAATTTAATATGTGTGTAAATGCTAGTCGCTATTACGACGATGCAGTTAGTTTGTTGACACTGCTTCATGAACTTCTACGCAGATTTGTTTGAGCACTGCTCGAAACTCGGAGATTCCCGGTTAAGAATTTATTCCTTAAAAACGTCAATTGTTTCATAACTCGCTTTAATGATGCTAATAAAAACTTTAAATTAATATTGTATAAAACTACCTTTTTAATTAAAACAAAATTATGTTATTAAATATCCAAATAAGAATTAAGAACACGTTACGATCCAAAATACGACAAGCACATCAACAAAACGCGGGCACCAAAAAAATGACCGCGATTCACAAAATAATATTAGAACGAGAAAACCGTGTTTCGTAATAAAGCTTACTGCTATGAACACAACTGCGGCGATTCTAGATAGCTGCGGCGATTCAAGACAGCTGCGGCGATTCAAGAAGCCGCTATCAAAAAAGTAACCTATAAGTTACTAAAGCCGCGCGGCGGAGAATCGCTGGTAGCTTTAAATAGCGATTTAGAGTAATAGCTTTGTAAGAATAGCCTAAGCGACATAACCTAATGGCAAAAGTCAGCCGTTGTTTCCATCGCTACCTTCCAGTTTGATGCTTTCCAGACGATTTTCTCGCAGCAGAGGAGTCGAACATGGTCGACCCATCCACCCGACAAAAAGCGTCCAAAATCACTTATTTCAAAGCTTCCACATACTGTCCATCTTCGTTGATGTTTATTGCTTAGATTCACATCACATTTAAACCACAAGCACAACTTTAGACTAGAATATGAAATCATTAAAACAAGCGACCACCCGCACCGTTAGAATTCCCGCCAAAACTCCGCCCCCGAGCCAAAGTAATAATAATACGGCAACAGGAATGGCGGTCTAGTGACAAGGGTCATGATTCATTGTATCACATGACATCGATATCGATAAAATGATTTATTCCGTTATCACATACAACATCAAAGTCCCGTAAATAGAAATTAGGGTTACCAGGAAAACAAAAACTTTATTTACCCAAATAACGGGAAGTTTACATTGTCGCGTCTTCTGCACTATAAAGTACAACAACTTGTGTTCTACATCTTTTCGAAAAAATTTAATTCTTCTTTCTTTCTACATGTCTTTATCCCGCCTTAATATGGGGTCTGCGCAGCACACTTTTTCAAGTATGTTGCAGAAAGGATTTGACTTAGTTTTTACGACCGGCTGCCTGCCTAACAACCCCCTCTGAGGGATTATTAACCAAAAATAAACTCATACTGATTTCTTAAGTTTACGCGAATATTATACATTGAAATAAAACTATTCTTACGGATTCTATCACGATTATGTTTTAATTATTATTCCCGACGTTTCGAAGGCTTTGCAGTCTTCGTTGTCACGGGTCAGACTAATAATTAAAACATAATCGTGATAGAATCTGTAAGAATAGTTTTATTTCAAAAATAAACTTGTTAGTTATTGCTGTACTGACGCTTTTAAATGTTTATTACCAAAAACAAAAAAAAAAATGTTACTAATAACAATAACTACAATTCAAATAAATGCTGGGTATATTTTTCCATCATGGTATCTCTGTGTCTTATATTCTGTCTCTTACGGGTATACCGCATAGCTACTCTATTCATTCTATCTTTATATAATATTCTATCAAAATATTCTATAAAAATTGAACTAGATCAATCACTACGTTTTGGAACTAAGCAACATTATTTTGTAAAGTGACATTTCGATCTGTTAGTTTACTAATTGGCAACTGGACTAAAGTCATGTTTCATCCATTTAGATCAAGTTTAGTCGAGTTTTCTACGCTAGTTCTTCTCGAAACATTACACTAAAACACATACGCAAAACAACGATTTTTAGCTGTGTCCTGCTCGTAACAATGGACCATAGATAAAAAAATACATGTTTTGTGTAGGTGTTTTTTCATTTGTGTAATGTTTTAGTGCAGGACACCGCTTAAATTATACATTTTTAAGTCGATTGTTGATAATTTTGTGAATTGAGATAGGGAATTCAATATATCGATATTTTTGGCAAGCCTATGCCAAATTGACACGTCTCCCTCCTCACCGACGTACATATTGCTTGTCTAACGTGTAATGATTTTTAGAATTCAAATGTATTAAAAATTAAAACATGGGTGGACAAAAATTTGAATATGATGAAAGTGGATCGACTTTCTTCTATTTCGTTCTGTCTTTTCTAGCTTTAATATTAGTTCCTGCCACGTTTTATTATTGGCCTAGGAAAAAGAAAGAAGGTAAGAAATCATCAACTCGACATTAAGGTTCAAACACTTTGGAAATAATAATTGCCCAGGTTTTTCAATGCTTAATCGGAGATTGTAATATGTTTAAAATGATAATCAGATAATAAGAAGGTGCAATCAGTAAAATTATAGGAATACCGTTAGATTGTCAACCCACTGCACTGGGCCTACCATTTTAGGCCACATTCATAGCAGCATATAATCGTTTGTAAAATATGTTGTAGTTAGGAAAGATTGATTTATTTTTCTCAATTTAAACAATGTTTTACAGATCCAACAAAGTTAGCTGAAAGATGTCAGTGTCCCAATTGTATAAACAAACAATTAATCATAGAACAGTCACAACCTTACAAAAGCGTTAAGAATTTTTTTACAAAATTGGCAATCATATTGGGATGGTTATTACTTGCATTCTTAGCATACAAGGTTTCACAGTTTGATTATGAAATGTCAAACTTTGATCCATATGAAATATTGGGATTGCCTCCTGGTTCTACACAAGCTGAAATTAAGAAGTCATATCGTAAACAATCCCTTATACTCCATCCTGACAAGGAAACTGGTGATGAAAAAGCATTTATGAAGCTAACCAAGGCTTATCAGGTATGTATTTAATGTAGAGAACATCAGAGACTGAGTGTATGTAAATCAGTGGTCGACATTCTTGTAGGCACAGGCCGCATTGAAGTTAAAATAATTGCTAAAGTCACAAATTATTATTAAATACCAAGAAACCTAACTGTATAAAAAGACAACAATAAGCACTCAAAAGTTTGATTATGAATAAGATGTTGCAATCCAGTAAGCAGCATATACATTTTATTATCATTCTGCCATATTTTAGCCTCTAAAAATATGAACCTGTCGGAGGCGGCACATATATGTATAAGTTACATAAGTGTTTCAGCCACCGAGCCGCCCATCACTATTTAACCCCAAATTTACTATTTTCCAACAAACCAAATTATTTTGTGGGTATAGCTTTATAATAAACTTGTATATTATAGTATGTTTTATATGCTTTGTTTCAAATTCTAGGCACTTACGGATGATGAGGCAAGGCGTAATTGGGAGAAATATGGTAATCCTGATGGTCCTGGTGCAATGAGCTTTGGCATTGCACTTCCTAGTTGGATAGTTGAAAAGGAGAATAGTGTTTGGGTCCTTGGACTTTATGCTCTCGTTTTTATGGTTGCTTTACCAACAGCTGTGAGTACATAATGTTTTGTTCGTCACAAATCATATTATGTTAATATTTCATAGCAATATGTATTAACTTTTGACTCTTAAATAAATAATAATTGATAATATTATTTGGATTTAAACATGATAATATGTTTAGGAGAATATTGAGAGTATATTTTAATACCCATGAGGTTATTATCAGTTGTTACTGATTATTTTAATATTGGTATATTTTCAAAAACGAAATGTTGGGTTTCGTAAGTCATAATTATCTTTAAATTTTCAGGTAGGGACCTGGTGGTATCGCTCTATTAGATTCTCAGGAGAACAAGTATTATTAGATACTACTCAAATGTACTTCTACTTCTGTCACAAGACACCTTCAATGCCACTGAAAAGAGCACTCATGATCCTTGCTGCATCATGTGAATTTGACAAGAGACATAATTCGGAAATTGTAGAAAGAATAACTGATAATGAAGAAGTTCCTATGGTGAGTACTTAAGTAAGTACATAACTATAATATAATAGTTACATATTATATTATGTTGTCAGGAAATTTTATGAAACTAAGGTAGAAACATAAAGTGTGGTAAGCTGCATTAAGCTTTTTCTTTCTTTCTTTCTGCCTGGTGTTATCCCAACCTTATGCCAGGTGAGCTGCATTAAGAAAAAAAAACAACAAAGTGGTTTTGTACTGTGAATCTTGTTTATGGAAGGAGAGCAACAAGCAAAAGTGTGAATAAAAATATGTTTTCAACTTTTCAGTTATTACGTGAATTGGCCAATTTGGGTGAGAAAAATAAAGAGCAGCCGTTGTGTCGCCCGTACAGTATAAAAGCGCGTGCGCTATTGCACGCGCACTTGTCGCGCATGCGCCTGCCGCCCGAAACGCTGGAATGCGACCGCCGGTATATCGTGTCGCGCTGCCCCGATCTCATCGTCGAGATGGTCAACTGCGTCAACCAGCTGATCGCACTCGCTTATGCGAGAAGAAGTGAGTTTTAATAATAATAGGTGATAGTTTGCACCTTACCACTTTGGGACACCCTGCACACTCCATACATTTGACATGTCATGAATGTCTAAAATCACCATACACAACTTTATGTCTGTAGATGAAAGTATACCTGTGATGATTGCCATGATATGTTATCATTTTCAATTTTTATAGTCTTCAAATAAATAAATAGGAAAAGGAAAAGTTAGCCATAAGATAAATGTGCTGTTACTTGTTACTTGGAAGTGAGGTTCTTGGCATGGTGGGGCACAGAGCTTGCCCTCATAGCATGCATAGTATTATTAGGAGATTAGTAATTTCTCTAAGAAAGCAACGGGATACTCATCGAAATTATTTATTCAGGTAGTTCCAAAAATTATGGCAGGTTTTTCATTATATGTTTACTGTAAAATGTGTTTGATGTGGCAATATTTTACAATGTTTGTTTGCTACTTCATGAGTCATGACTCATGAGCATATAAACACCATGTGTTTAATTTGTGATTGTAGCGTACTTTATTAGGAAATCTTGTAACAAATTACTCATTTTTTTCTTTTTGAACAGTATTTTATAACGAAAGTAATTAGGGTCTTTTTGGTAAGTTTTTAAGTTTCATCTTAATTTTAAAATAATATTGAAAAAATTATCAGCTATAACCTTATAATATCGGCCAGGATCAGGCGACATTTCTTGAACTTAAATTGTGGTGCCTATACTTACTGATAATACTAAACTTGTCACAGAATGTTCATATACTTAAGGTCGCCTTATGTCGTTTAAGGCCACCTTATCTGTCAATATTATATGGCAAAAATCAATGTAGGAAGTCGTTAAATTTTAGTAGCGATTGATATTTGTTTTTGATCTTGAGTTGTGGGACTTTAACTACCTCATATTTTCTACTGATACCTATGATACAATAAATAATGACTGGCGGCTCGGCCACTGGTGGCAGAGACACTTATGTAATATATATATATGTGCCTCCTCCAACGGGTTAAACCTAGTGTGTAGTGAGGACTTAGGACTATGTCTGCGACAGTTGGGTGTATTTAGTTAATTAATATTTACACTATATGTACTAATGTTTATTTAATGCCATAAAAAATCAACAGAAATCGATATAATGTGATTTTAATGTAATATATTTTTTTTTATCTCAGTACCCCGCTTACCAACAATAGAGACAATTGAGAACTGCATGAAGTTGTCTCCAATGATAGTGCAGGGTCTTTGGGAGTACAAGTCGCCTCTCCTTCAACTGCCATACATCACTGAGGATCATCTGAAATACTTCACTAACCGCAAAAAACATATCAAATCATTGTTACAACTGGCGCAACTGCCCGGCGACGAGAGGCGGCAAGTCTTGAGATTTTTGAATGATAAACAATTCGACGATGTTATGAAAGTTCTTGGAAACATGCCTTACATACACTTCCAAGTTAACACTGAAGGTAATCTCACTTAATTATTATAAAAGTGAAGGTACATGAATGTTTGTTTATACAACTGTTATAATGGTTGAATTCAGGCATTAAATCAATTGATTTGGAGAGACTTGCGGCACTTAGATAAATCGCGATTTACCCCAAATCTCGATTTAAATATAGAAATGATCTGTATAAGAAATCGAGTTTAGGTCTAACTATGAATTATAGCCTCATTTATAAACCAATTTCGATGCAATTTTTACAGAATGGTTCCTTTTTTGTTTTATTTGCTATTACATATAAATATGTGTATAAAATCAAACATAGTCAAGTACCCAATTCGCCTGGTCTTGAGCATCCTCCACTGTGTGACCATTGACTCATATTGTCCAGTCAGCGTTTTTAGCCCGTCCACGGAAACGTCCCCTGGTACGATCTATTAATTATTGTACATAATTTGTATGCAATGGAAATAACGTATTTTCTTTTATTTTAGTTATTGACGACGAAAACCCAACCGTGGTAACTGCTGGCGCCATTGTAACTGTGACGGTGTTCCTGCGGCGAACCAATATGAAAGAACTGTTTGGAGACACTACTATTAAAGAAAAAAACATCAAGTTGGTATTTCATTTTAAATGAACTTACTCATTCTTAAAAAAATTACAAAGGCTTTAAAAAAGTTATAGGTATAAAAAAAAAAAAAAACAGACATGATACATTGATCGGGGGCAAATTAAAAAATCGATTTTCAAACATCTTCTTTTAAAATCGTTTTTCAAACATCTTTTAAAATGGCTTTTCAAACATCCTCCCAAACAGAAACTATTATACAAATTCAAATTTAAATTCGAATCATTTATGCTGCAAATAGGATATTTTATACCATGTTCACATGTCGATTACGAGTATATATTGATTTTAAGATATTGATAAAGTAATAATGGCGTCATATATTAATGTAGACAGTACTTGGCCTAAGATGTAGGTAAGCCGATGCTAGTTATAATGAGGCTAAATTATCTTTAAATGTGTCCTTGAATTGTTTACCAACATGCTTAACTTGATTGAAAAGGTCGATGACTGACACATGCGTGACGCAGCTTGTGTGCAAGATGAAATTATAGTTACGAGTATGATTAATTATATCTTCAGTAAAACATTCTACATTACTTACTATTATTGTATATTGGTTCATAATTTGACGAATACGTCGAAAACATTTAGCTTGTCAGTCTTGAAATAGCTGTTCTGACTTCTGATAATTATTTTATAACACAGAGAAGATGAAGAAGGTGGTGGTGAAAACGGTGAAAAGGGAGATAACGACAAGAACGATAAGAACGATAAAAAGGAAACATTCAAGAGACCCGTGTGGATGAAGCAGGCGAAGAGACACGCGCCCGCAAAGAAGACGAAGAAAGCCGTCGCCAACAAGCACCAGGCAAAGCCCCCGCCCCCCACCAACGCCACCCCCACCAACCCCCCCACCGCCGCCGCCGCCGCCAACGCGCCCTCCACAGACAAACACAACAAGAAGAAGGATGACGACGGTGAGCACACATTCTCTTTCATTGTTCAGTTATAACACTGCATTGGCAACGATCACATCGTAGCGGTATGGTACATTAAAAATTTATCCTATTCAACGAAATAACATTTATCGGACACTCATTTATTTTATTTAACGATTTTGTCATAACTGCTTTGAGGATCAGTAAACGACTCGGCACTAAATGCTGCTTTTTTATGTGTGTGGGAAATAGTGGCGCGGTGCGTGAAGAAAAAACCGAAAGAAAAAAATACATTTTCTCAGTATGTTCAAATGAAGGGATATTATTTTAAAATTTCTCTGAAAAAAGTTATTAAGGGCCTTACTTATAAAAACATTTTAGCTGAGCAAATGGTTAAGAATAGTCTATCTTTTTTACTTTGAAACAATGTGACACAAGAAAAAAGTAACAGACTATTCTTAACCATTTGCTCAGCTAAAATGTTTTTATGAGTAAGGCCTTAAATAATTATTCTCTAAGACCGATTTTAGAGATGAATGTGAGTTGTTTTGATTCACGTGTTTTTTTTTTAAGTTGTTCATAGCCATGGATACAATGTCCTTCAGCCGTATACTTTTTGTTACTTTATTTCCTACATCTAAGTTTTCGCAAGTGCAATGAAGTCGGATGTGTTCAATTTGAAGGCCCTGCTGGAGTTTTGGCGTCAATTCTTTCCAGTTTGATGCTTTTTAGACAATTTTCTCGCAGCGGAGGAATCGAACATGGTCGACCCATCCACCCGACAAAAAGCGTCCAAAATCACTTATTTCAAAGCTTCCACATACTGTCCATTTTCGTTGATATTTATCGCATAAATTCACATCACATTTAAAGCACAACTTTAGACATTAAAACAAGCGACCACCCGTACCGTTAGAATTCCCGCCAAAACTCCATTTACGTGATGTGATCGAGCCATGGTGTGC
The DNA here is from genome assembly GCA_036417725.1 of Clanis bilineata. NCBI lineage: Eukaryota > Metazoa > Arthropoda > Insecta > Lepidoptera > Sphingidae > Clanis > Clanis bilineata. The sequence continues at coordinate 11,140,700 of CM071158.1, forward strand.
AGGGTCGGGGTCGGAGTCGGAGTCGGGCAGTTCCTCGGAGACCGGCTCGCGCAGCTCCGGGTCGGGCGAGGAGTCGCGCGACAAGTCCTCCGCCGCCGACGACGACGACCAGTGGGACAAGTTCCAGAAGCGCATACAGAAGCGCGAGCGGCTCGAGGGACGCTCCAAGAGCTCGCATCCCGTGCACTGCCCCTACTTCCCGCAGGTATTACTCATTCATGGTTATAATCTCATCAAACATATATAGTGTTAATAGTATTGGTGATAAAGCCACGCGCGTTAAAAAAGCGTTGTAATGGAACAAATGAGTTTTAGTGTAGTTGTTCACACGCCGGCGCTTTTAAAACGCGGCGTTTTTTGGGACGTTATGTAGAATATACCTTATTAGAAAAAATATAACAATGATATTCAAGCAATCGTATGAACAGACATGTTGAGACGCTCTTTTAACGCGCGTTGAAAAAGTTGTCGTGCGAATGAGGGTTAAATGTGTATGTCTGTGTATGTCTGTGCGTAGGAGAAGCAGGAGTACTGGTGGTGCTACATCTGCGACCGCAAGTCCCACACGCTGCTGACGGCGCCGGCGCACGTGACGGCGCTGGCCGCCACGCACGAGCTGCAGCTGCGCTTCACGGCGCCGCGCTGGCCCGGCTTCTACACGCTCGCCTGCTGCCTGCGATCCGGTATCTGTGCACTATACACTATACACATACACTATACTGTTCACTTCACATAATTGGGTACTTTAATATTTTTTAAAAAGTATACAGGGCTATTTATTAGTTTATCCTAAAAATGTAAAAAAATATTTGGTAATATATTTTCATATATTTAACTTAAAAAAAGGAAAAATTAACATGTATAATTTAGTTTGCCGCCAAAACGCTACGTGTTAATTGGAACTACGGGTGACGTCATTGTTCCTTACCATAGATACAAAATCGTTTTTAAAAAATATATTGAGGAAATAACATTTATTATTTCAAACTAAAAAAAACGGGTTAGATATTTCGTCGATTAGATATCGATCATCGATCACATCCGCGTTGAAATTAAGTTTAGATTTAAACAAAAATACAAAATAAAATTACCAAATAACCTGGCAGTATGACGTTGGATCTTAGGTTTTAGGGCCTTGTGGAGTAAATAAACAAGAAAAATTAGTAATGTGACATCATGCAACGTGATTGTTGTTTACAGTCACGTGACTCACAGATAAAAAATTAAGTATTTAAATTACTAAAATAAAATAATCTTTGGAGTATTTATAATAAATTCCTATTGCATACGTTATTTAGATGATAAATCTATATTCCTATAGAAATTATTTCATATTGGTTACTCTATAGTAAGTACCCAATTATTATCGTCATATAAGCCCCTTCTACAGGTCGATCTGGAGCAGTGGACGTCCTTAGGCTGGTTATGATGATAATGATTTGTCTATAATCGTGGCCTTGTACTTGCAGTGTTTATAACAACTTAAATGACATTAGTATTATGCCACAGAGCTTACCGATTATGACAACAAATAATATGGCATTGTCACGAGGGAGTTAAAAACAGTCTTTTGTATTGTATTGTGGCGCTTATTTTTAGTGCCATTCGGCTAGTCAGTCACCCTTTCTTAAGGTCTATGCTTATCGCGGAGTCGTGTGCTAGATCAAACACTTTCCTGCAATGGTCAATGGCTGGCCCATGCGTCACACTTGTGAACAGGGGTGAAATTTTTTCAACTCGATTCTATGTGGATATCGTTTGATAGTATTCTTGTCGTAGTTTAGCTGCTCTAATTTCTATTTTATATTTTCTTTTTCTGTGTTTGGTACTTTATTAGTAATGAATTGTCAACTGGCATTTAAAAGAGCAACACCTTTTTTTGTGAAATCTCTGTTTTTTGTTTTAGTTTTGAGATAAGTAATGTATTTTAATAATAACCATTTTTCTTTTCACGAGTTACTTCCAAAAGCAGATATTTTTGAAGTCTTATAAGGCGCATGTCCTGCACTAAAACATTACACAAAACATGGTTTCGCTACACATTTTTGTCTATGGTCCATTTCCCACGAGCAGGAGACAGCGAAAAATATGCAGGTGTTTTTGTGTTTTGCTTCAAGAAAAACACGTGCAGTAGACGCGGCTTTTAAAATACACTCGTAAAACAAATAGACCGAGATCTCATTATTGCCAAACCTACCTTTTATTGTAAAGGCTGGTCTTTTCTGAGCAAGGAATATTCTACAAGGATTATAATAAACATGGCCAAATGACGGAACTCGTAGAGACGTGCTACGACCCAACAACAATAGCAACACCACCCGCACTTTATATAACAAAATGCTGAGTCAAAATCAAAAAATCGAAATCAAAATATTTATTGAATCCATGAAATGTTACTACATTATTTAGATTCCGTCAAAGTTCCTCTACCACCAGTTCGGAAGGCCTTTTCGCCAGAGAAGAACGGGCAAGAAACTCTGGCGTTGCTCTTTTAAATGCCAGTTGACAATAAATGCTTATAAAGTACCATATATGTGTAGTGCTCTCACCTTAACCCTGAGACAATATTTTGTACAGGATATTATTAGAAATTAGTGTGTTATTATTATTATTAGTAATGAACGCCGATGACAGCTAAATAACTGTGCTTTGGTCACTTTTTGTAATGTAGCTTATATAAATCAATCGAATTAATATTTGTGCGTTTATAATATTAGCATTCTCACGGGAGATCCCATAGTTCACGTTCATAATACATCTTGTAAAGTTGTACTGCACAAAAAAAAATAGGGTAGGTCTGATGATCATGGATTCTTGGTCTATGGTTGCTCTTATAGTCGTTTAAAAAAATGATTTTGTATGAATAGTAAGGAATCATAAGGGTTTTATTAAATTGCAATTTATTCAATTAAAAATATAGGTACATATTTTTAATAATTACGCGAGTATTACTATTTCATTTGGAATAAGATTGCCACCACAAGCATTATCAGCACATTTTTCATTTATACATAATCTTAAGTCTATGATGTTTAATGTGAATAATCAATTCAAGTGGGAGTAGGTACCACCTATATGGAAATAAATACTAATTTTGAAATATTTTCAGATTCTTACATTGGTATGGACCAGCAACAAGATATGAAATTAGACGTAAAGGAAGCAGCCGCTGTGCCCTCCGAGCATCCACAGTGGGACCTCAGTGATTCTGATACAGATAATAATGATCAGGTAAACAACACTCAGAACTTGTTCCATTAAAAAAACTTTATTCTAATCCAATCTATGTAGTGTGACATCTTTATATAAACATGCATATTTTATATAATCATTTTGTTCTACAGGGTGGCAATGAAAGTGAATTTACAACAGACGACGAGGTAGAAGTAGACTAAGGAGAAAACTTAAGTTATTTTTATAGAGTTTATTGTCAAGGTGAATGTGGAGTCGGTCGTTGTACTGAGAGCGAGCGAATATATTGTTTTATATTCTCACAATTGTTTTTATTTTATCCTTTGTGTCAATAATAATTAATATATAATATTTGGGTGTTTTAAATCGTAAAAGGTAGACATAACAGTGGTTCCTGCACTGTACTATCACCGGTAATGTGCACACCGTCGCGTCCGTCGTCACACAAAGGGATGGCCACTCGGGAGGGTATCGTCCTCCGCTCGGAGGAGTCTGAGGCTGCGCGGGCGCGGCGGGCGCGGCGGGTATGAGGTGTGGTGTGGCGGGGCGGGGACGGGGGCGGCGGCGGGGAGCCGACTCGCGGCGCGCGCCGCACGGGGTGCGCGGGGCGGCGCGGGGCGGCGCGGCGCGGCGCGGGGGAGGGCGGGCTGAGCCGGTCGGAGAGTCGCGGTCGCACTCGCGCGCCTCCGCTCGCCGTTGCTCCACGATCGAACGACCGACGCCCTACACGGTATCGTATTACCGCTCTATAAATATCTCGCGAGCGCGATCGCCAATTTGGAAACGGTTGCACGCCGTGTTTTGACCCGGTGATTGACAGTGCCGAGTGAAGAGATCACCCCGGACCGCCGAGTATCCGGTTGCCGACGTGAGTATCCTTGCGAATCACTCCCGGGCGTGATCGCCCTTCGCGATGTTACCGCATCGCGGTTTTAAATAAACAGCTGTTCTTGGAATCTATGGCGCTGGTAACGTGCTAATTTGGGACCGTGCTGCCACTGGCGGTTGTGGGAAATTCGAGATGAACGGTCAGCCGTGTTGTATGGGCGCTAGTGATAATTTATGGTACATACAACAAGCAATCTTGGATGTAATATCAGTTTAATTATATTTTAATTACTGACATAATAAACTCATTAATAACAGATTTGTAATACAATTGTCGTAATGCTGACAAAAAAAAGAATTCCTACGAGTTATAAACAATATCGTAAAAACTACGATTAATATGATACTTTTGATGGAAAAATAATATGATTCTATTGGAATTCATTATGCTTAGATAGAATGTGCCTCGCTTATGAATAACAAGAATTACAAAATAATAATGAACCACATATGACATAAATCTCATAGTTTGTTAAATTCAAATAATGCTAGAAGTCGGCCTAAACTAGAATTGGAAGCTCGTCAATTTTACGAGCGCCAAGTATCGGTCGAGACTCGAGTGTCGTGCCGCCGCCGTGCGTGGCCAGTGAGTCAGTTTGTTGATTGCAATAGCAAGTCAATAAAAACTGACTAGCAGTTATGTTGTTGGCACTCCGCACTAGGCACTGCAGGAGTTGTAGCCACTCATAGATCAAAAAGTGAAGATATATAAACAAGGACGTGCTGAGACATTTAGAATAGGATAGAAAATTAATGTTTTCAGTTTTTGCATCATCATCACAATCACCATTATCATAATTATAGCGGGTGCTTTGTTTAAATAAAAGTGGGGCGTGATAATTTCGAAATATTTGTTTTTTATTCAGATTTTCCTTAATTTTTTATCAAACTGTCCGAGTAGACGGTGTCTCTTTGTCTGTATGGTGTGCACGCCACTGGCTATTGAAACCACCCTGAGAGTGATGAACTCAACATCACGTCTGTCAAAGTCAGTTCTTAATGTTAAATATCGAGTGGGTAACAAGGATATCTCATCTCTCTTCACGTGGTGTAACGGAAACATTTTTCACGGAATTTCATATCGATGTTTTTTTACGTCCAGATACTCTGTATACCTACCTATTATAACACGAACTCCTACAAAGTAAATAGAATAATTATAAAATAATCTTTTGATTTAAACATAATTGAAGAATATTATTATTACACACTTCACTGTATAATGAAAAAAACATGAGATTGAAATTGTTTTTAAGTCGCTTTAGTCAGAAACAGGTGGATGAAGTTGATTTTAGATCAAAAGTAAACATCCAGCATTAAATCTGAGAAGTAATATCAAATACCTATGTTTATTATGCATGTAATATGCGTGTTTGTTAACAGTTTTGAATAGTTCCATTTTGTTATTGTTAAGCGTAGGAGTTTAGGATTTTTCTCAGGTGCGATATGGACTCGTGCATACCTACCTACGTCATTAGAAACTGGTTTAGATGTTTGGCCTCTCGTTACTTTCTATGCCGTGTGTATTGGCTTTACTGTCACGATTGTTTTTATAGCCTCCACAGAGAAACTCAAGATAGAACAAAGTGTTGTGAGCATGGCCTGCGGTTAAGATTGGTGATATCCTGGCCTGGCACATTGGGTACGGGCGATGAATCGAACTGCGGACTGATAGCGGGCCGGTTAGACGAGTCGTGCTCGTGCAGCTAGAGTGCAACGTCCCAAAAGGGAATTTTAAAACGTTCATACTTCCATGCTATTCTTATTCTATAAGATTCCTAGTAAATAAGCATGTACTTATTTTTCTATAGAGGATGCTAAAGTGGAGATGTTTTGAAATAAGAATGCACACTCTGGCATTACGTAGGGATAACGCCGGGAAGAAGGATACCTGCATGCTATTTGTTGGCGATAATAAACATTATTTTTATAATTGAATACCCGTTTACGATGCAGCTATATAGATATTACCACTTAATGAAAATTACAGAAGGCTTAGTCGATCCTTTCAGATGTTTTAAAATGTGCATGTAAAAATTACTCATCAGTTAACAAAGAGTTATAAGGAAAAGAATGTAATATTATTTCTTCAATCTTGCAAAGTGGTATGCGTCCATGACACATGAGATCAGTTTTTGGAAATGATATTAGGTAAATTATATCTGGTTAGACCACGCACACCTTGCTTTTCACCAGTCAGGGAGCCTAGTTTTTTTAGAAACGTTATCTCTAGGTACTTCTTCGTACTTTGCTTTTGCTCCTTTTGATTTAAATCAGAGTCAAGCAGCAGCATATTATTTTTTCTGACATTGTTAAATGTGTCATATTTTCAATTTTTAGAAACACTTCTCTAAGATTTTTTTTGTCGTAACTCAGAGATTAGCACAAGTTTAGCGCTGGTGATTTGAAGCACTTAAATATCGATTTATACCAAATCTCAATTTAAATATAGGCAGTGGCGTGCAGTCTATATAGACAACGAGACACTGTCTACCCTAACAATTTGCTATTTCCATAAATAAAGAATAAAAAATATGAGTAAATACTGATTTTTAAAATAATAATCCTCTAATTATGTTTTAAGTCGACACAGATATGATAATCACTATGATGGTGTCACAAGAGTTGAAGAAAATAATAGGGAACTTGCATGTAATTTTCTTTTTAGTTCATTGTTAAGAACTAGGTCTCGAATAAACACACCAGAAAGAAAAACATTTAAATATGCACAAATCATTTAATTATCGCAAGCCAAAATATGACTTTCAAAACCCCGCGCCAAAAAAGGACGTGACGTCACTGCTTAAAATTTGCTTTATGTTGACATCTCAGTTGACACTGAAGTCTACAACGACGTTTAAACATTGCCATCAATGACGTTTGAACCGCTATAATTGCCTATCGTTTAAAATTTCCCCATACCGAACAAAAAAATCCCCACAAGCTATTTCATTAAATAACGAATTAAAAATAAGTTGCACTCTTGAATCTTGAGCGGAGCGATGGGAAAGTTACACGAAGATAAGAATTTGGAAAGAGGAGGACATTCGAAATCTCATTCATCAATCACCATACTAAACATAAGAACTGTTTTCCGCAAAATTGGGAAAAATACCCCAACCTGGAAACACTGCCTAATGCAACGACGTCACTTGGGTTTTGCAATAACGTTCCATTATACGTAATTTCTAATTAAGATATTTTGTAAAATATCAAGTATTTTATCCTACAAATTTCAACATAGCACATTTCAAGGTTTTGTTTACTGATTTATCAACATAATTGCTCGTTATAATTTTCGTGCAAGTTCCCCATTGTGTAAGATTTTTGTGTATCTTGCTCGGAATGTCTCTGCACGTCACTGGATATAGGAATGAGTTGTAGGATTAATCGAGTTTAGATCTAACTAGATTAGTAATAACGCTGCAAATCGCCCTTAGAGAACTTGTTCTAATACAAATTACAGACATGAAAGAGGTGTTTACTATCGAAGTTGAGTTTATTATTTTTTAAATATACAATACATTAAAAAAATTATTCATGTGTTTAAACTAGCATTTTATAGTTTGTATTGTTCTTGTAACAAAAGCTATTTATATGATATGCAAAGATATGCAAATTCTAGTCGCCAGGATTCAGAAATAAAACAAGTAAAACAACACATCCGTTTTCCTCTATTAGAACCAGTTAAATCATCTGCTAAAATAATAATTGTATTTGTGCCAACAATAAGCTACAAGTTAATAGGATGTCATCAAAACAAAACATGCACGTGTCTCTGTAGGTAACTATAGCTATATTTTTCTTATCGGTAAAAACAAACACGTTGTCGTATGTGTATGTACTTACCTAATTGAATTTTAATGGCGTGAACACAATGAAAGGGTAAGTTTTGGGTATTATTACAAGAATTATCTAGTTAATTTTTACATAAACTGGGTATTTCATTTGACGGACACATGTCTTTGTTTGTAGAAAATATCTGTGTGCCAGATAATTATGTGTTAGGTACACCTAATACACCTAGTTACATCGTTATGAGTCATACAGCATACTTCATGTTTAGATGTTTAATACGTAGATATTTCTAATTGAATTTGCATGCAATCAACAACGTGCTTATCTGTTGTATAAACTTGTTTACATGCAATAAAGTGACTATCAAAGCATTTCAATACGTCTATTAAAACATTTCCTATTCCATCTTGATTCTAGTCTTGGAAAATATGTATATAAGAACCATAAAGTTCTTTATGAACATTATTATTAAATACATCTTTTTGCTCTTTTCACGTGAAGTACCGAACTACAGAAATTATATACCTACATATTTTCTTTAAAATTCCTGTCTTAATGCATTTAAGACACCTAAGTAAGATATTAGTACCTGCCTAAGAGGTTGACTAAGATCCGATTGAGTATAAGACCGGGTAATAGTAAATACTGCGTTTGAGACGTGTGTTTGATGTATAGAAGATGACTCCCAATGACTTCTAACCTAAATTGTGTAAACACTTAAAATTGTCTCAACCTTCGCAAACACTTTATATATTGTATTTATAGCATTGTCCGATTTTACACTTAGTCCGAAAATAGTCGAACTTACTATAGTTGTACGGTGTACCTATCTATATGTACTTCTATATCTTGATACTTGAAGCTATTTAATGAGTCACGGTAGGGTCATCCGTCTGGTTCGGTGTTGTTGCACAGTGCTTTACATTAGTCATACGATTCAATTTCGTTGTGTGCGGGTGCCCTACACCTCGGTCCGGACTTTGTTGACTGTGCGCTGTGCTATACTTATGTACATATGTAGCGTAGATATACAATTTTTCGATTTTTACAGACTTTGCTTTGTAAAAATATTTTTTTTAACAGTAGGCTATAGGTACTATGAATAATCACAAGTTTAAAACTTAACAGACCGACTTAATTTATCCGATCGTGACCTTTATGGGACCACCCTTGGAATAAGCTCTATCGAACACAAAAATAATCTTGAAAATCGTCCACATTTGGCGGCGGCGATATCGCGTAAGATACATAAAAAATACAAATGACGACCATTTCCTTTTTTTGAAGTCTGTCGAAAATAAAATTATGTAGAGTCCAGAGAGAAAACATACGCAACATTTTTTGGGGCGACTAGTCCCAATTTTATAATACTTTAAGCATATGTGAGTGAGTGGTAAATGCCATTTTTGTAGGGCTTAAAAGTGAGATTAGTAGGGTTAAAGTAAATGCACTTTCACACGGGCTGAGTGAGCTGTATGTCTGTACATATCTACCACGTGCAAAAGCTTGTAATGAAAGAGAAACTAGCGTCGCGTTGGGTTTTAATTTTCAATATTTTAGTCCATCGCTTTGCTCATCGGTATTCAGTAGTATACTAAAGCTACTCAATATAATATTAAACCAAACGTGTTCTGTGGTTTAAACCTAAACCATTGAAAGTACACTTTGCGCTGCATCTATATACATATTTAATGCGTATATGCGAGTAATGGGTACTGTGTACGTAAATGATGTGTTTTTCCTGTATTAGTTATTACTATGTATTTAAAATATCGTTCCAGTTCTGTATTCCCTTGAGTTTTAATGTAGCAGAAATTCTACTTACCGTAAAATGGTTTATTTGTTGATAAAACGAAAGCAGGTTTTGGGAAACAGTTTAGACTTGACCTACATTGCAGTGGGTACCTTGTTTAGTGACTTGAAACCTATTTTAAACTAATTTTGCTATCGTATAATTGCATTTTTACTTTTTTAAAATACTTAGCTCCGTAGTATCTATGTAAGTATTATGTACCGCCGAATGCTCATACATTAAGGTGGCTTTATGTCGTTTAAGGTGTGTCCTATTGTATGTCGAAAATCAATCTAAGAAGCCGTTAAACTTGAGTAGCGTTTGACCATTCGGGCGTTACTCACATTATTTAGGTTCATAGATAAAGTAACTAAAAATCCCATATTCTATAAATCTGAATATTACAGAGAAATTGTGAGTTGTGACTTATACATCGTTTTTAATGTTACTCGTCCATAATTAAATATGATGACATTTGGCCGCACATTATTTATTGGAGTTCTAAGAATGACCACAACGTGGTAGACAGCGCATGTGCAATGTAATAAACACCCTAGTTCCGCGGCTTCTAGAGGCGTTCTTCAGTTTCATTTTTATACCTTGACTCGTGTAACATTTTGGATTGTATAACAAACACTGACGTTTACCGTACGGTGTAAGTATAGCTGAACAACGCGTATCTATCCGCTACGCTACGACACGAAGCTACGATAATGTACCTCCAGACTGCTTATTGATGGTATTTCTCATGAAAACAGTAGCCTTAGTAGAATTGAGTTTTTAACAGTAGTATTCCTTAAAAATGATAATAGTTTTCGTTTTCTCCACATGTTTAGAGGTATATGTTCCGCAAGTGGCGCTTACAGTCAAATCGAAAAAATTTAAACATTTTGTTTTTGAGGAGCGAAAACAAAGAGTAGGTATCTTATGTTACGATGTATTTCAGTTAAATTATTATTAATCCTCAATTCGTGTTACCAATATGAATGATATGAATGATTTAACGTAGGTATAATAAACACGTTTCGTGACCCATATAACCGCTAAGTGTTGTACGTAAATATTGTTTCACGGTTACGGTGACTTCTAATGTCGCAAGAATCTTGAGGCAGTGATAGACTGGGCTTTACTGGTGGTTTGCCAAACTGTCGTCACTACATTCTGAGATTGTAATCATAAAGTGCGTCACACTGCATAATTAAGAAAGCTGTTGTATAACGACAGTAATCTTAATTCCATCCATACCAATTTTATAAATACAATGGCATTTCTGTTTGTCTGTTACGTTTACATGGTTATACCACTAAACCGATTTTGGTAAAGGTATGAAGAGAGTATGAACCAAAAGCTATGTTACCTACCTTTAGTTGGTAACTGATAGGGATGATATATAGAAAGGGGATGAAAGTTGTTCAGGAGCGCACAAAATTGTATTGGTAATCACTCAAATCAACTACATTTTTCGATATAAAGGTGTGATTCCACAAAAAAAAACGCGGCGCGCGAATAAAAGCTAGTCTATGAATAAATCTGAAGTTATGTTGCGTAAAGTATTTTAAGCACAATACAGCTAAACTTGTTACACACGTCATCAATGAAAGTTATTTTCTCAATGGCGCGCCGGCTAGAAATAATTCTCAGGAATTCACAAGATACGTCGCGTGTAAAACACTATATTATTTTAAGCACAGTAACATTGAACTTGCTTCTGTCACCTATGAAATTTAATTTAGAACGGCTAATGTCACGGTCTTACGCCAAGATTTTTAGTAACTGAAAGAAGAAACGAAACCCTTTTAAAATCATATTGCTTGATTTATCTATCCGGGTATCAAAGGTTTTGATCAGAAGGGGAGCATCCTATTGAAAATACCTACACGCCTCTGTGTTTTTTTTCAATGAAAACATTTTTACATCACGAATCCCGATGAATTTAATTCCATAAGTAGGTATTTTCTGAACTACGAGTAGTTCGTCTTCATATCTTGCTTGAAAGCACAATACGGTCTACATTCATAAACTTCCACAATTTTCATTGTTGATGTCTATTCTACATTATGCGGTTCATCATGAGCTTGTTCTTCTATGTGATAGGTATTATTAATTGTCGAAAGTCAAAAGCTTGTGGCACCACTAGACCTATAATTATATTATTGTTGTTTCTATTATATACTTGTTTAAGCACGAACCTTTGGAACCTTTGTCGCTGAAGCAGTGTTATGGGAGCTATAAGGTAGACCTCCTTCTATATTTCTTTATGAGCTTTTCTGGGGTTTACAATAGTAATTTAGATACGATTAAGGGGTCTATATATGTATACACTACACACGGTCTACAAATATAAATCATCCATTCAAATCATGAAACAAAACCTGATTCATGACATACTTGTAGAATCCACTAACAGTATTGAAAGAAAATACATTAATAATATTAATATAATAGGTGTTATAGGTACGCTTTATTCAGTCATTTACTGTATATTGAGCAAGCAGTTCCTTCTTTAGCAGATATAAGAAAATAACATCTTATTTTTATGCTTTTGTGTGAGCCATTTGAGAGTGTGCCAAGATCGTTGTATAATAATTACAAAGGAATGGTTTTTCACATTTACAATCATGAGACAACCTTTAAAATACCTACCTTCTTCAATGTAAAACAGATAGGTAATAAGATAGACCATGTTTTAAGCTAGATTTCCCTTTAGTGCAATACTTCTTAGCTTATCTGCTCATTCATTATTGAGAGGTGGTTAAATATTCATAAACCCACTTACTATAATTTTTATTGTGTAGAAATATAATTGTAACTGATTTCTGGAAAGAATAGGACAGGGTAGGGCCGAGTGATCCAGGTCAATCTCGGCGAAGTCAGACTCTAGTCATATATGTGTCAATATAATAAAAAATCTTAGGTAACAATTTGAGATCCATATTAGCTAGGGAGCTACATCATCATGCGTTTATTTATTCTCAGTATTCTCAAAATAGACAAAGACAGCCGAAGCGCGTTTAAATAGTGATCATAGTAAGAAGTAAAAAATGTACATACCAGCCACCAGTAGCTCAACCACGAGTTTTTTGGACATTTCTCATTAGCGACTAGATACATAGAATAATTTGTACGAAAAACATTAATTCTCCTCGTAAACGTTAGAGGTGTTCACATGCAAAGAGCATGTAAACTTTATTCACATCTTTGACATACATTTAGCTTTGTCGTTATCGAAAAATGACAAAAATCTCATGGTTGCGCTTAAGCCGTGTCTCTTGCACCAAAACACTACACAAAACATGTATTTTTTATCTTTGGTCCATTGTTCTACAAGCAGGAGACAGCGAAATACTTTGTTTTGTGTAGGTGTTTTTGTGTTTTGTTTCGAAAAAATATATGCAGCTTTACAGTTTAACCACTTTGCTAATATACACAAGTCAACAAGCCTAATATGAACCTCAAACTATTGAAAAGAAATTGTAGGTGCATACCTACCTATCTGATAGGTTAAATAATAATTGATAGCGATAAAATAACTGGACCGCGAATAACTCAAATATTTAGCAAACCCTGCAATATTTGTCCAGAAGCGTCCCCACCTACGTGTAGGTTGTTGACACTTCACAAAATGATATACATATCGCGCGGTCTACGGTTGGTTATCAACTACTGTTATACATGGGGACGTATTTTTTGCAGCATTTAATAAAATTCTACGTGTAACCTACAAGAGATGTCAAGGGGCGACATTGATAGGCAGCGATGTTCGTAAAGTGCCAAGTTTACGCTAGCACAGCATGCAACGCAACGTCGCGGCTCGCGCGCCGACACTGGCTAGTGGCTAGTGGCTACACAGAAATAACACGAGGTTATATAAATAATTTTCCACAGGATTTGTAACGCGCAAAACATTGAGAAAAACATATTGAGCACCTATATAGTATACTGTACTATGTATGTATGTATGTATGTATGTATGTATGTATGTAGGTAACCTGTAACGAACACTAAGAAAAACGCTATAGGAAATGGTTCATTGATTGTATAGAGGTAGTATGTCATTAGCTTTTGGCAGTATAGTTAAATATCATTACTTTACACAATTACCTCCTACATACCTACATATATTGACATTGATTCGGAAAATTAATATATTGTCTGTTAACAAGCATTATTATCCTTGTGGAATATAACCTCTATAAGGCTATTTTCCCCATAGAAAAGACTACTACGGCCACGAAGCAGCTATAGTCCAATTGCTAATTAAACGGAGTAAACTGACAGATCGAAATGTCACTTTCCAAAATAATGTTGCTTACTTTCAAAACGTAGTGATTGATCTAGTTTCATTCTTATCATTCAAAGAAACAATTCAAATTATTCAAAGAAACAAAACAACTCAGCACTAGTTCGCAAAATTAGAATTTTATTGCGTATTTTAGATACGTGAAATAATAACAATGAAAATTACAAAAATTACTTTTATTATTTGAGAAAAATTACGTTCGACACATTCATAGCTTTTGTAAGTTTTATTTATAATCAACCTGACTATATGAATGACTATAATTCCAGCAAACATGCCCTAATTTAGCAAGCAGTGATTTACTTTGACTATAATTAAGAAGACATGCAGTACTTATCACACATTAGGCAGGAATTACGACTTTAAGTTGGACTGTAGAAAATGAAAGAATGAATAGGTTCACTGAATTGAAATGTTTAAATAATGTTAATCTTTTTACCGCAGCACTATTTAAATTTCATGAAAAAGTGGCAACATTCGAAATGTCAGTTTACTCCGTTTAATTAGCAATCCTACTATACTAGGATAACCTATCCTAACGTACCTAACCTATAAATTGTAGTAACATTTTAATATGACAATAATATTATTTTCCCCATCCCCCAGAGGGGGTTGACATCAGGCACCTTTTTGTAAAAAATGAGTAAAATCCTTTCTGAAACATGCTTGAAAATGTGTGTTGCGCCGACCCCACATTGAGGGGGATACAAGTACAAAGAATAATATAATATTACCTGTGGGAAACGCAGATATGCAACTAGCGCACACTGCATGTACCTACTTCTATGTATACCCTAGTAGAATTTACGATGAACTCAGAGATGATTATGATGCAAAGATCTCCATCTACTACAAATAAGACAGCTGAGATAAAATTAAAACAAAAATTCAAATCTAGGCCTCCACGATTCGCTAAGTTTATTTATTTAGTATTTTCATGATATATGACTGCCTCGGTGGCGTAGTTGTATTTCGGTATGACTACGGTTCTGAGGTCTCGGGTTCGATCCCCGGGTCGGGCAAAGTGATATTGGATTTTTCCATATCAGCCCGGAGTCTGGAATTTGTGCCCGATATGGCGATAGGCTCGCCCCCTATCACATCTGGGACGAAACTAAGCTCGGCGAAATGTGGGTGTTCTAGTTCGCTAATGCATCTGTGCCTACCCCTTCGGGGATACAGGCGTGAGCTTATGTTTATGTTTCATGATATATGTGGCGAGCGTATTCCCAAAGCACAAAAAACCCCTAGCAAATTACTTGTGAATATTTAGAATTTCGGAGGCAAATGGCAAATACAGAACTATATGTGTAGCATAATTTTATTCAAGTAGTAATGGTGTTTCTGTGTGTTGTAGATTTATTAATAACATAGACATGTAATTAGTAAGCATGTCAACTGACATTCAGCTTAGATTTCGAAGCAATAAGATTTTTTATTTTTATTTTACACACCGGCTCGAATGGATGCTTTTTCAGTGTGCAGTTTGTAATAATTAGAAAAGTTATCTAAGTTCATCTAAACTGCTTTGTCCATTTTGATGTCCCTTCCTAAATAACTATTTTTTGTAGCATACAGAGGTTAAACCGTCAAGGTCATTGACGTCCTCTTAACCGTTTGAAATTTGAATTGAGTTCCGTGCTTGTTACAAACCACATTTCGTATCAATGTATGTTATAATGTTCGAATGGCGTCAGTCTGCCGTCAGCTGTTTTGAATGCTTCAGTGTAGCAAACGCCAAAGCTTGCGACACCTCGCCACACGGCCTGCCCAGACCGGACTCTGCTCCGGCATGCAGTAAACGTTTGTCAACTACGTAACCAAAAACTTTTGTCATGAGGCAGGCGTGGCGTCGCGGTATTCGACAAGATTCTCTCGATATAGGTAGATATTTTTTGTCTTTAACGTATCGATTTTTGAGTTATCACGAGCTCGACCTCGCAAGGCCGCAGCTGCGTAAACTCGCCGCTGTAAGTTTTATAATTACAGCGATGACATCAGGGTTGTCATTTGTAAACACTTTAGGTAAGTACTTTTGAGTTTTGAGATACATTTCCAGTGGAACAACTATTTGTACCAGAATGGTTATCGCCACTAGCTTTCAATTAACTAGACCTGTTTTTTCATCTCGTATGTGAACAGCATTGTAACGGTACATTTATAGATAGTCATAGTAGGTATATTTATATTGTGGATTGACTCCCACGCATCCCATATTAGTTCCCACTATAACTACGTTCCTACATACTCGAGCCAGGTATGCGACTATATTAGAGTCTTCACTTAGCTACAAACTATGTAGTTAGGTATATTTTTATCTAGCTGTTATGTTAATTCCTTGTAGTAAATGTTTTAGGTAAGAAACGTTACAAATTTTGGAGGATATTATTATATTGTTTGTCGCTATCATTGCAAACATCAGATACTTACTTATGTAGAATATTATGTAAGTACTATTAAAAGTACTACTTCTTCTTTTAAAATAACAGAAACTGGAAACCGACATCAAAACTGAACATTAAAAAGTAAAAAAAGAACAATAATTTCTTACTTTCTTTGGAGTCGGTGCTGAGGTCGAAGCAGATGAAATGAAAAGGCACCGGAATGATATATATTTTTTACCCTTAAATTACTAATGTTTGTAAATACTGTCACAAGTCAACTATGTAACAGTTTAGCATGTCGTTATTTGTTATTAAAAGGTGTGCGGGCCGCTGGGTGAGTTGAGCATAGGTATTTAAAAAAAATAAAGAGCTGGATATATCGAGTACGGTGGATATTATAATAACACTGCTATTTGCGAACGTATATTCCGGTCTCGCGCTACCAACTTAGAAGTTATGCACATAGCAGATAATGGCAAAATTTTTAATATGAATATGGTTATAAAACCACTTTTATTTCAATCGATCATCACACATGTCTGAGCATAGGTACCTAAATAAGGAAAATGTAGGTCACGTCGACGTAGGTAATTATAATGAATGTCATTTATTAATAACCAATACTCTGCAAAAATTTAGTATGCGAGAACATGATGTAAATATAAACCGGTTTTAAACTTAAAAGCCAACGGAGATGCCATTCCCCAGCTTTCTAGATTTTCGACGGCACCAATAAATAAAATGAAAAAAAAAACGCAAAAGTTATTTTTTAAGACGGAAATGTGGCTGGGGTCACGAACTCAGCGGCCGCTCCGCTCCGCTCCCGCTGAGTTCGTGTCCGTGGCTAAAGGTTTACGGAGAACAAACGTAGGTTCTTACCTATTTACTTAGGGCGACTTGCACTACTATTACTAACCCGCAGTTAGTCCTAACCTCAAGTTAAATTGAAAAAGAAATATATGATTGACATGTAATTAATTACTTGTAATGAATTAGATAGTAATAGTGGTGCAAGTCGCCCGTAGTTTGTTTTAAAATAGACTCGTAATAGTCATAACTATCTAAGTTATTTCCATTTCACGTAAATGCTGGTATATATCATTTTTGTGTGGTCGCCATTGGACGCTGTCTCTCGCCGTGGCCTGGGCCCGTTACTCATCTGGTGACGTCATCGATTAACACACGAGTGACTAATAATCTCATGAAAAAACTAATACACACAATCATTTTCAACGTATTATACGTTTTGTACGTTCTAAGAAATTGAGCAATAATAAATGTTATTATATTATGTAGGTACTTGGTACCTATGTATAACAGGTAACTATGCCATATTTCACATAAATTCTTTAGTAATAATCATTTGATCTTTCATCTTAGATTAATATAAAGATAAGTAACCGTGGATGGAGGGTCTGGCGATTGTGTTTACCTTTTTACTTTCATCTGACATTTAACATTTTTACAAGATGGAGTTTCGAAAGCATTTAGTACATACGTATATTCAGCCTTTTTTCTATTATTAGATTTACCAACGTTTGTATACATCAGTGCATTTACAATATAATACATAATAATCGTGACAGACAACAATGTAACAAATCGATTAAAGGCAAATACAGCATGCTATAATTACACATCTACGTACTATTAAGATAATCTAAAGAATCCAAGATAAAAATATAATAATACATAAATCACTTTAAAAAATAAAAATGTAAAGTAAGATTAAATTTAAATTTTACTGCAGTGTTTATTACAATGGAACATGTACACTCATATTGTCCAGGATAATTTTGCGAAATTTGTAGGGTGAGTCGTTGTGAATGTCCACTAAGTCACTGTATTCATTCAATAATTCAATAATAATTATTTAGTCGCGAAACTGGAAAGTTTGAACCGAAAACTGTCTTACGATAGGGAGGAGCGTATGGTGTTATTTTGTAACGAGGATATCTTACACGAAGCTTAAATCTTTTTAACACTTGGGGATCATCAATTATTTTTATGTTTATATGCACAATATCTGAGTAACAGTAACAATCTGGCCCAGGCGTCTTCAAGTAATCGGGAAACATATATACATAAAAAAGGTTCTGATAAATTGTTAACCTCTTTTTTTTTAAGTGGGTTAAAAATGACATGACTCCGCCAGTCCAGCCTACCATAGTGTGTCTAAAATATTATAGGGTATATGTAGATAGTCACGGGCGGCTCGGCGTCCGGTGACCCATACGCTTATGTAATATAATTATATACATATGTGGCGCCTCCGACGGGTTAAAGTATGTTCTCAATCCTTATGCAAGAAATGACCTGTTAATTCTGACCTCACGTAAGACAAGCACAACTTACATATGTATGGTATACATTTAGAGTTACATTTACATTTTACATTTTTAGAGTTACATTTGCAACGGAATTATAACAAATTACAAAAATATCATAGGGGCTGTTCAAGTATTACGTAAGCAGATTTTTTACAATTATTATCCCCTTCCTTCCCCTTTATCACGAAAAGTAAGCAAAGCTCTTGCTCCAATGCGTACGTAAATATTGGTACATGAATTTTTCAATGGTTTCTGGTTTCTTATATTTTTTAATTCAAAAAAGTAAAAAATATACTGCTGATGTAATCACCATCCAGAACTCTCCCAACACCGATATCGTAAAATATAAGCCCCCGTAGTGCTTACGTAATACTTGAATGGCTCCATAGAATTCCATCAAAACATATTAGACATAATTTGTACAGTGGGCAGATTATTGTTTACATATCTGGCATAAGAATTGAGAACACATTTTACATAACTAACGACTTATCCTTTAAAACGCATTAGGTAGTCCGCTACTTGTAAGAAAGCGGAAAAATTATCAATAAGCATTAGTAGTGACTAGTGGCCCACTACCTATACAACATTCTTAAGATAAGAGAAACGACTTACGCGAACGCGACACGCAGAGTCGTTCAATGCCAAACAAAGGATTCAACATCACATGAAGACGCTACGCCTTGATGGTAAACAACAGCGCCAATAGATATACATAGTACATAACATAACGACGCGATAACTACATTTAATACACAATAATAATAATAATATAATATAGTGTGCCCGCGGCCTGCGCTCTTTTAAAACGGCACTAAACCGATATATTTTAAACTAAATTAAGCTTATTTGACATATCTAATAAGTACCCCTAGAATTTCCCACTGAAAATATCTTACGAACAATCCAATGTGAAATATTTTAATTTTTGGTTATGTTCTTTTTTTGTTGTGGTCAGAAATTAGCTAGGTACACAAATAAAGTAGAAACAGATTAAAGAGTCTACTAACTATCCGTGCAAAACTGCAAAAAATAAATAGACAGATTTACCGTTAATAGTGACGTGAACTTTGCAGTTCATAAATAAATTAACCTTATGAGTCAATATCCTATTCTATTACATAGGTACATAAAATTTAATTTTACCTCTTATAACAAAGTGTGTAAAAATAGAAAGAACTTGTTTATGAATTAAATTATTATTTTAAAATAGTTTCTTTTTTTAGGGCGACTTGCACCACTATTACTAACCTACAGTAATTAGTCCTAACCTCAAGTTAAATTGAAAAAATAGTAGTAGTAATAGTGGCGCAAGTTGCACGTAGACAAATAACTAGACAATCAAAGATTGACAATATTCATTTACCTACACCATTTAAAGTGCCATTTAATTTTATGCTCGTTACTTTACATTATTCATTCGCGGTGACCTGCCTTTAATTTCAGAGTAAAAACCTCGACTCAAAAAATCATTGTGTAAATAATGTAAAAAAGTTTAACAAACGCAACAAACGCAGGTCACTTACGACGTTGTTTGTCGCTTTTATTTATGTAACAATTTTATTCGAGAAAAATATTTTTATAGGCGTAAACTGCTATCGCGACCTTTTGAATTGATTTTGGCTTGAACAAAATAGTATATCGGGACAGTATCAAATAAAACGGGAACCTAATGTGATGTTATCTCTTTGGAATCCTCAGTTTCGTGCCAGATATTGTCTATAAATATCCCTCATGCATTGTGATTACGCTCTACATATTGAATATGAACATAATTATGTTAGATGTATGTCATTTAATGTAATTACATTTAGGAAAGAGGAGCAAGTTTGCGCGTTCACTGCTCAGAGGAACCCATTGGTCATGGCGCCACAGTTTCAAAGTGCCTCCGTGTTTAATGGGTTTAATGAGATCGGCTTTGAGATTTCTAGCGAAGTTCAGTACAGCAGTCATTTGGAGGATAATGCCAGTTTGGCTGGCAAAAAGCTGGGTATTTTCAATTTTAAACTGAGCCAAATAACATTTTAAGTCGAGTCATCATTTAGCGCTCTATAATATCATTTCGGTCCCAGACACGTAGGATACGTCTTACCTTTGGGCAATCACCCCCAAACACTTCGACTGTACCTCTATACCTAATACACAAATGACGGTATACAATTTAAACGCTAGCCGTCGATGATCCTGATCTCACAGGTAAGCTGGGACAATGCCTGGAACTTACTGTGTTCTCTACTTGTGTCTGTTCCACGGGGAGTGTTTTGGGGTGATCTCAAGATGATGCCTTCATATCCTTTTTACCATCGCACCACCGAACACCACAGTTAGGTTATAAGCTCTGGGATGAACTTCTTGTTTCGATGTTTCACGACCGCGCGGCGCTACTTGTCCTGACCTCCTTATCTGAATTCTCCTTATTGAAAAAACTTCTACGATAGGCAGCCTTTACAGTTTACTGTGCTCTGACATTGCTGATGTTCATGGGCAGCCATGACCGCTACCCATTAGGTGGGCCACATATTCGTCTGCCCACCTTGCTGGACATAGACTATACTTTTTTTTGTTGTATTACTATGAACCTATTTATCTATCTCAATAGGTTTATCATATAATACCAAAGTAGATAGATATTTACTAGTGTATTATTTGATAAACTTTTGAGGGATACCTTTTAAAAGAAAACTGAATTCAAAATTTGTGAACGTATAAGCTTAGTTGCAATTAAAGTGTGACACTGAAGACATGACTGCAATAGAGAACTGCTTTTAACGTCTTCGTGACAAGGTCCATAATATTCGTTGTCAATCATTAAATATGAACCCAAATAACGTTCGATTTTGTTTCTTACAGATGGCACAGTTGATAACTGTGCGATTGAACAAAGCCGATCACCAGCCTTTGGGCTTTAGGCTACAGGGCGGCAAAGACTTCGGTACACCTCTCGTCGTTCAAAAGGTCAGTTTAAATTACTTACATACATTACTTACTTTACTAGCTTGTAAACGTTCTTCGCGGTGTGTATATTGTTGTTATACTTTGTTATAGGTAAATAATAGAAAAACACTACAGAATACCAAGGATTCGTAGTTCGTGTACAATGCGTGTAAAATTGTTTTTTTAAATATATCAAAAAAACAGTTTTTTTTATTGAGATTGCGTTATTGACACCTTTTTTTATAGCAATGATTGGCAAATGAGCGGTTGGTCACCTGATGGTAAGTGATCTCCATCGCCCATAGACACCCAAAACACAAATGTGTCATGAGTCATGACACACTTGACAGCATAGCAGAATTTTGTCGTAATAACTGGTACTTTCACCCCCTATAGTACAATGTCTGGTAATTAAAATTTTACTTCATACTACTACTACATACTAGGCAGGCCCGTGTCAAATAGTGGGACTATTTAGGGATGAAAACCAACTTAGTATAAGTAGAGACGAGAGAGTATAAATTATGAAAACAGGAAAAATATTTGCTATTGTCAAATATTTTAGAGTCCACTGCACTGACATACATAGCTTTTCGTAATATCATTTGAACGAAGATTAGTTATATTTTTTTATATAAAGATAATAACAAAGTTAATGTTTTTGCATCAGATAAATATAGTTATAATAATAATAATATTTTTTCAAAAATCCTTATGTCGTTTTCGCCGTTTTCGACCGACTTCCACAAAAGGAGGACGTTGTCAATTCGTCGTTTTATTTTATGTATGTTACTCGATATCTCCGCAAAATGTGGGCCGATTTTCAATTTTTTTTTGTGTTTGATAGTCTTATTTTAAGGGTGGTCCCCATCGATATAATAATATACCTAGATGCACAGTTCCATACAAATATCATTGTAAACAGTGTCCTCGACAGACAAAACAAATAAACATCACAAATTTAATTAAATTAACACAAATATGACCTTATAGACGCGGCATAAAGTAGCTTTTTAAATTGAATGTTCAAACGTTCCTATATTCGAAATTTTTGAATTTCTAATCGTTTTTGAATTTGACAATAATTTGACATTATTAAAAGAAACATTCTAGTCACTTGGACAAAGATTGAATGGAGTCGAATAGTTCTTGTATTTATCTGTGAGAAATTTTGACCACGTGGCGTACAATGTAGATGAGAATGGCGATATCTCTATAATAATTTTACTTACATTAAGAGATAGATAGAGTATAAATGTTTAGAAGATAACAAAGCTTATGAGTTATGAATATGAAATAAGCACTGTTTTGCCTTAGCGTGATTCATAAATAACACCCAACAGTCACATACATAGTCCTGGCCCCACACTAAGATCGTCCTTTGCTCTTTAGATTCTTAATAATTTCTTTTAGACTATCATTTCGTTTTCTTAATCTTTTGTTCTGCCTTTTTAAGTTTCGCACTAAATTAGATTTAAGTTTAAATTTTTGGTTGCGTTCTTTCAAATTATCTTTCAAAAATAACGTCTTAGGTGTGTTAAAGATTGATGAAAATTCTGATGGTATTGGTAATCCTTCATTATTTATTGGTTCAATTGCTGGTTCCTGGAAATGAATATGTTTCCAATAAATGATGACGCCACAATTACTGTTGTAGTAATTATGCCTAACGACCGGTTCCAATAAATGATCTCAATCCGAGAATCCAAGATAAAAATGAAAAATGAAAAAATGAAAAATCGCGAGAATGAACCATTAAAATTATTATTTGACAGCGGAATGTTCAACTTTGTTCATGTTGGCAATTTTTTATGATCTGCACACTTTGATTTAAAACATTTATTAGAATTAGCCGCAAATTATTAAATAGTCATTTTACATGGCAGTATGTACCTAGTATATGGTTGCTATTGATGAATTCTGTATCAAATATTTTTCAACTATTACACTTGTACTGCACCCTGCCTCATTTAAACTTGTAGTTACGACAATCTAAAATAAAGTCAATAAATGTGGCAATATTTATTTATTTATTTATTTATAGGTACACCAACAGCATACATATTGTTAAATTAAATAGTAAACATTAGTTAAGGACAATGTAGCTGATGACAATTTATCACCTTTATTTTTGGTACAGCATTCTTTTTAATTTCCCTAATCCCTTTTTCTGTATAATATCCATCGGAATCGGCAAAATGGTCTGAACAAACCACACTTGAGTAATTGGGTTTAAAATTTTCTTCTCTCCTTTCTTCGGAAATAATTTTACGCCATTTATCTCTTACTATTTCATTTCATGGAAATCTGTAATCAATAAATAAAATTAATAAAAAAATCATAAATTTAAAATAAATATAATATATTTACAAAAAAAACGACTCCATATATTTCATTGTTCCAAATCATGATTTCAAAAGGGACAAAATATTTTATTAACTGAATTCGTTAAATTAATTATTTATACACGTTTAATACTTAATTTAACATGATTAAGGTTTTAAGAATCAAGTAAGGGAATTATACTTACTTAAAATATGAAATCCCATGTGTTTTGCGCTTTGTAAGAGTGTTATTTTTGCACTCTTTCACAGAGCATTTAGGCATCTTCACAGACGAACGGTCGGCGCCCGACTGACAGCCAACAAGTGCTTACTTACATTTTAAGCACTCGTTGGCTGTCCCACTTTCTGAGCGTCAACTGTGCATCTAGGTATATTATTATATCGATGGTGGTCCCATATAATTTGGTCACGATCGGTAAATTGGATGTCGGTCAGTTAAGTTTTTAAACTTGTGATTATGATAAACTCTAGATGGTTTACTAACGTATCTTTTGTCCGTCTTGAATGTCATCTTTAATGTTTAGGATAGGTAGGTACTTAACTGTCTACTACTCCACTAAAAACTCACTTCGGGTAGAATAGTAGAAGGAAAGATTGCGTACATAACTAGGTACATAGCATTAATGTATAGTTATGATCCATTCCCTATCAGACATTAGACTATTAATAAAGAGAGTCCGAACTTCGTCTACTTCTACGAGATCACTAAAGCTATATCATATCAATCAACAGCACTGTTAAGCTCAAACTAACTCATAAACCGAGATCCTTTTCAGAAAATTTGGCCGCGAATATTTAAAAAAAAAAATATTATTCATTAAAATACTCGCGGGCAAATTTTGATTGGCATTTTGGCAAAAATAGATTCTCCCATTAACATTTGGTATATCCAAAAAAATTGTTTTTGACTACATACATGATGAACGTAGTGATATTGCAGCCGGATCTCGGCCTATCAAATATTCAACGTCATCATAACGTCATGTCAGTTGAACGAACCATTGCGTACATACAATGAGAACGATTTAACCGCATGATTAAAGAATAGAGATTAAATTAGTCTAACCTAGTTGCAAATACAAAAGTTAATGAACCCCGCACATGCCCACATAAATAGCATACTTTTATAATTTAGTAGACACTCTGTTAGCGTTGGTCCGGATTTTTTTATTATGGAGACTGGCAAACGAGCAAGTGAGTCACCTGATGATAGGTGATCTCCACCGCCCATTTAGAAACCCAAAAAAATAATCGTTGCATTTTCTATTATTAAAGAAAGGAATTGTTAATTGCGAAGGGAATTTGGAAATTCCCTGGGACTGGGAATTGGGCTAATATAGCTTGTCGAACGAAACAGCCAGTTGCACTTTATGGGCCTTACTTAAAACAGCATTTTTAGTTGAGCAAATGGTTAAGAATAACCTATCACTTTTTTCCTTGCGTTACATTGTTTAAAAATGAAAGGGACAACCTATGGTATAAAGATAAGCAGCGCTTAAATATTTTTATAAGTAAGGGGCTACGTCGGTTTTCGTGAAACTGTGATATCAAACCAGTCGAGCCGGCCCATTCGAGCCGTTATATAACTGTCTGCGGCATTGTTCTACCACACAAACTAAAATTAAGAATACGTCTTTATACTATTTGCCATCATACGTTTGCCCAAAGGGAGATTGACGTCAGGCAGGCAGCCAGTCGTAAAAATTAAGCCATAATATTCTACGCTGCAATAATATTTTGAGCTTTTTATTTCACAGTTCGTATAAGGTTCATAGTAATGTTGCTGGATGTTTCTTATGAGTAACCGGCATTTTTTTTCGCACTGTCTCAGTTGTGTCGCGTGTTGTGTTTTAGCTATGTGTTTTAGAATGAATGTGACTTTCAACAAAGTCAATAGCAGATGACAAACATAATAAAATTATGATGAATTCTCTATGTGAGTTCTCCAACAGTGAACGGTACTTTTTCTTAAATAAATAAGTAGTTACATATTCAGTATGTCTAACAATTTTTGCTAAATACCAGTCATGACTCGTGTCAGTACTGTACCTCTATATACCGTAAACATTGGACATGATCACCATCATCAGCCATAGGACGTCCACTGCTGAACATAGACCATCCTAAAGATTTCCAGATCGACATGTTGGAATAATATTATAGAACAAAATATAATATCATTTTCAGTTAACCCAATGGTAAGAGATATCGAATTTTGATCACAAATATAACACCGAAACAATCATCAGAGAAACCAATGCAAATTGTAAAGTGGGAAAATTACCCATTGGTTTTGTTACATAATTTCTAACAATATTACCAGACCTGTCTTGTTAAATCGCTGGAAACAGCTTTCCTGTACTAATGAGAGGGCTGGGCTTGGACCTAAGCAGTAAGCACTTCACTCACACTTAGCACACTTTAAATGAAATTGTTTTGGGAAATTCTCAGGTGTACAGGTTTTCTCACAAAGTTTTCCTTAATCGTTGAAGCAATTTAGTTGACACTTAGTTAAATTAGAAGTGCATGCTCCTGCATCTGATTTTGTTTTACTATGACGGTCCGTACCCCGCCCGCCCGAAAATGTTGATCATCGACAGAGGTTACGTCTTACGTCCGAACAGCATTCCATAAAATATGACGTCATGGTCTACGTTTCATTTTACATATTTTTTTTGTACCTACATAAGTATAATTTTTATTTCTAACATGACATGACTTATACAAAAAAGTAAAGGCCAAAATCTCCTTATTAAGATTTATACGTAAAGAAGGTAACTTAAAACCATATTAAGTAAAGACTATTGTATTGTACCTACTACTAAAAACCGCCGAACATTGTTTAAGTTTTTGCGTCATGGTCAGGCCATTTAACTAGTCATTGCAGAATTTTTGCTATACATGGTGTACCTTGGCTGACCAGGTAGTACCAGTTTCACTCTTATTAACCAGAATCATACGGATCGCGCCGCGTCGGGCACCAAGAGTAAACAGTTACACAACTATACTTATTCGGGTTGTGTTGTGTCGTTTATATGGAACACAATCTGAGTCACGTACTGGTAGGGATTTGTTTTGAAATTAGAACGCTTAGCAACAACAACGCCTTCTGGGGATTATCGACATAATATTATGTTTTGTTTATTTTTACTATCAAACTAGGTACTTTTGGTCTAAGTTTTGGAAGTGCGACCGATAGCAATGCTACAATACAATAAACAAACCAATTTAATATGAGGTGTGTTGTGTACCTATGTAGAATTGTTTTTGACTCATCGTACAGAATGACTCAAAAATATTAAGTGCAATGTTAAATAAAAATAGGCCGTGCTAACTCTCGGCCAATTGAAATTTGCGAATCTGGGATGTCGTTGTAAACTCAAGTTATTTTATTATTAAATGCACTCTTTTCTCTGCACTCGGCAAAATTTTATTCAACCGGTTAAGGTTCCGGATACGACACAATATTTAAAAGGTGAGTTACGTTATTTTCTATAATAATTAATGACCAATTTCAATAAAAATGTAAAGATTATCACCAGAAAGGAATCAATGAGAAAGAAATAGTTTAATTGGTTTAACGCCGATAAGATGAGTCGAAAGTTTCTTAGGATACAGCTTACAATAGGCCGTTTCCAACAGATCGGTCTAGAAATCTTTGGGAACAACGGTGGACGTCCTGTAGCAGGTGATGATGATGATGAGTGGATTTAAGTGTTTTATTTCTGAAACTCGGCGAGTATACATTACTGCAGTTTATTAATACACGTTAGTTCATCTGCTAAATTATAAATAGACTATTCATGTAATTACGGAAAACCTTGACTCTATTTCTTATGACTTATAAAATATTCCTAAGCTACGTAAGTTAAACAGCCATTGAACTAATTAAATGAAGGCAGTTCGTAATCTTCATCGAGTTCCATAATAATTGCACTTATGGAATAGGAAACAATAAAGAAAACTTAATATGGAGTTGCTTTGCACGGTCGGGGTCGTATAAAATTTCTTGTACCTAACTATACTCTGTTACCTTATATGGTCCACGCGTGCGCTGTGCAGCACGGCCAGACTCTGTATATCCATAATGATACAATTTTGTAGCTATTTATATAAAAAAATAGCTGTTATTTTTAAAGATATCTTTGACTGGTAGAGACTAGATCCACGCTGTAGACAGTAACGTCTATGGCACGAATGGCCCGGTTCGTCCGGTTTGATACCACTGTCTCACAGAAAACAGACGTAAAGTGGCAGCATGCTGTCGGATTTCGTTCGCTGAGTGAGATTTCCCGTGGCTCATTTCCCCCCTCCCCCACCATTTCCCAATCCCTTTTCCCTTTGCTTCCATTCCTTCCTTTTAGGTCAGCACCGCGTCCATGATTCTTTTTGTGTCTTGGGTATCTATGGGCGGTGGAGATCACTTACCATCAGGTAAAAAAAATACTTCAGAAGGAAAACGGAACTCCCACATAGGTAACTACTTTGTTGTCCATCTTGAACCCTTTCCACCTAAGAAACTAGCTAGCTAATTAATTGAAAGTATGTCATATCCATAATTACCACTGTATGGTCCCTAAAAGTGTAAAAAATAAAACTGATAAACGAATGAATTCTCCAAAGTAGCATTTTTAACCGACATCAAGACCTGCACGGTTTCTTCTTCTTCTTTATTTAAAAAATATGGCCTCTATCAAAGTTTGATGATTTTGCCAACGACAGTGTTTAATAAATCCATTACTCAAAAAAAATAGCTAATCAGACATCTAGAAAAATAAAAAATAAACGGGTTTTCTGTTTCGTCTCTTGATAGATACTTTAACGACAATGACGTATCAGGGTAGACAAAAACCTTCAATAATTATTTTCTTCAACTTTTATATCACAATCACTATCATCATCATCGAAATAATTATAAGTCGGGCGCGGCAGGACGATACTATTGAAAGTTTGTTTTTGGTTACGATTTATTATTTATTTATGTAAATTACTCTAACGGAGGGTTATTAAAAAAATATACCTACCTTAGTCAAGTGGTTTATGCGTTAGTCGAATAGAATAAATGTATGGGAATGACAAGAGTACGCTGCATATAGCCCCTTACTTATAAAAATATTTAAGCGCTGCTTATCTTTATACCATAGGTTGTCCCTTTCATTATTAAACAATGTAACGCAAGGAAAAAAGTGACAGGTTATTCTTAACCATTTGCTCAGCTAAAAATGCTGTTTTAAGTAAGGCCCATAGCGTACTCTTATGTCATTTCATTTCTCATTCTATTCGGCTATTCTTTCGACTTGTCTTGTCTAAGCGCGGTGTTCGTATATTCAAAAACATGTTTTCCACAATACACACCATATGAACATTAGAAACCTATGGCGACTTGCAGCGCTATTACTAATCGAGAGTTAGTCAGGTATTCTATTTTTTCTACAGTTCATTCCTATATTTAAATTGAGATTTGGGATAAATCGAGATTTATTGAAGTACTGCAATTCACCCTTAGGAGTGCCAAGCGTATCCGACGTGACTAATGTGGGTATTGAATATTTATACGAAAAACTTAATATCTATTTGACCAAAATAAAAATGTATACCTAATATGTAAAATTATAATGTGAATAAATAACCCATTTGTCTAATTAACGTCTTCAGCATTAGAATAAAATTAAAAGTCGCCGTGGATGTGACCGTGATATTGTTATATGCTTGTAGAGTGCACGACTATTTTCGTAGACGCTTTAGTTTCGTTCATATGCCAAAGTCATTAGAGAAAGTGTTATTTATAGACAGAGTTGCGTAATTTTCTGGATTTTACATAAAATTGAGCCTTGAGCTTTCAACGCATATATTAGCACTATTTCATTCGAAAAACATACATGTAGAGCACATAATGTAGAGTCTAATCGTCGTCATACCTGTTCCAGAAATGTAAACAAAATATGTTATCATGTTTCATTGGTAATTCAGTCAAATACACCAGTCCCGGGCAAATTAAATTGGAAAATTCACTTTGCCCGACTTGAGAATCGAACCCAGGACCTCCCGGTCCACAGCCCATATATGCTGCCACTAGACCAAGGAGGTAGTTAATCATATAAGATGGATACCACACTATAACTACCTTCTAGTAGTTATACATAGCTGGTTGTATACGGAGTGTATTCCTTTGGACATTAGTCAATATAAGGCATGTTGCGAACCTTATTTTTAAAAATAGCACCGTATGTCCTGCTTCATAGAACGTATTATTATTTGCCTAGGTATTAAAGATGTTGTTTATCGTAAATGCATTTACTTAGGAATGCAAAAAGTTGTCTTTTTCATCCAGACGAGCGCGAGCGCTGATCTCATGCTGACGTCATCGGCTCACCGCAGCTTCCTTCCGCTCCCAGTGTGGCGACTTGCCGCCATGCGTTCCATTTTGCATGTGTTTATTTATACATACAAGGCACATGTTCTTTCTAGGTAATAACTGAATATATGCATCATTAGTTAACGCCCGTATCTCCCAAGCGGTAGTCAGAGGCGAACTAGTGAACTAGACACATCGCCAGCTCATTTCCGTCTCTTCTAGCTCGAATTCGATTGCATTAATAATCACAAGTTTAAAAACTTAACTGACCGACTTCCAATTTACCGATCGTGACCAAATGTATATGGAAATAAGCTCTATCGAACATAAAAAGAATTTTGAAAATCGGTCCCTCATTTCACGGAGATATCAAGTAACATACATAAAAAAAACAGACGAATCAAGGAAAAGGCAGGAGGCCTTTTGTGGAAGTCGGTCAATAATTCGGTTATAGACTACTAACTATGTATTATCAAAGAACAAACCTGTGTCTGGCCGATAATAGCCGACAATAGACTACCTATTTACATACTGATAAACACATAAGTTCGTAACTGTGGACCTAGTAGCAATATTTTTGATAATCCGAATTCATGTCGAGCTATACGCGCGTCTATGACATTTGTATGAAATATTAAGCAAATGTCATCGGTGCGCAGCGAGCTCGAAACGAATTTGATTGTCAAAAATATTCCTGCTAGGGTCGCTGTTTATCGGTGGCTATCCGATGGTCTGGGGCGTTTTCACCACCTCTTATAGCAGTATTATTTTAGTCTTACTACATTTTTTTTGTACGGGAATCGGTACAAGTAAGATTATAATAATATTGCTATATGAGGTGGTGGTAACCCCTCTGGTATGACTTACACTTATGAGATTGTTTTTAATTTTCGAACGATTTCAAAAAAGGAGAAGGTCCTCAATTCATCTGTATTTTTTAATGTATGTTACGCGATATCTCCGCCAAATGGGACCAATTTTCAATATAATTTTTGTGTCCGATAGAGCGTATTTCAAGGGTGGTCCCATATAAATTTGTTCACGATCGGATTTGAAGTCGGTCTGTTAAGTTTTTAAATTTGTGATTATTCACTTTTCGACAATGCGACTTCGTTTTCTCGATACATTTATTGTAGTTCATTTTAGTTTCCGCAATTATTGCTTCTAGTCAAATGTATTGGGGAACCGTTACTATCTTCATCGTATTCGCAAATTGTCAAAATTCACAATAAGAATAGGTACTATGGTATTAGGTATGCCCTGGCCGGAAGAAAAATAAATAAAACAATTTAATGAAAAGTGGTTGTCCTTAACCGTTTGTTATCTCAGTAGGTATTCCCTTGTTGAGGAATTAAAGGTCTTGTTGTCATTGTCACATATATACTATGTCTTTATAAACAATACTTAAATAAATATAGTTATGGCTTGTTCGGAAACATATTGAACCTTGTGCGACTTATTGGATAATAAATTATGGACAACATGGCGACATACAATATGACCAATACCCATTATAGTGGTGGCGGAAGAGGTTTTAGGAGTAGAGAAAGACTCATAATAAGATGGATGGATGGTGTGCAAGATAACATGATCAAAACGGAGTAGGTGATGAGATGACAGTGGATAGGTGTGGAAAACACATGATTTGCCGGCTTAATATGGGACAATATAACGAAATGTGGGACAATTTGAGTGGAGCCTCGTTGTGGACAATTACGTCTACAGCACCAATTGGCCGGCTCGACCGGTTTGAAACCACTGACAGAAAAGCGACACGACGTAAAGTAGCAGTTCGCTATCGCGTTTCGTTCGGTGAGTGAGATTTCCGATGACCGAACTCCTCCCCTCTCTTTTCCAATCTCTATTTCCCTCCTGTTAGGTTGGCAACGTATCCATGATTCTTTTTGAGTCTTGGGTGTTTATGGGCGGTGGAGATTACTTAACAATAGGTAACCCTTTTGCTCGTTTGCCAGCATAGATTTTGCCAGTCTCTGCTATAAAAAAGGCCAGGTAGGTGATGATAATGGTCACGGACGATGGGTTTTAGACAATACATTATTGTAGATTATGCGGTTGGTGTTAATTAAAAACAAAATAATATAAAATCATGAGTAGATTTGCATTGTTATGTGATTTAATATCTTGATTGCACGATGGTTAGTTATGGAGAAGATTAAAATATAATAAATACCTACTGGAACATTAAATCATTTTTTCTACTTGTCTTTGTAGTCATAATTAGGTATAAATAGGTCTGAACGTGTAGAGGTACGTAATTCATATTAAGTACGTAAGTATGTTTAGCCATAATAAATACCTAATATAAATTCAGATATTTAGGTTACCTATGTACATAGGATATACAAAATTGTATAAATAATATAAATTATCAAACGTTTATTTAAGCTATCAATCACGGTGAGTCATTTCGATAGCGTGTTGATATGATAGCCACCAATATTATTAACGGACTTATCAAGTCTGATTTTCTGCTAATGGAAGATACACTTTACCTTTATTTATTTTATTTAAGTATTGATTTGCCTTCCTGCAAAATTGTTCTGCCGTTGCGAACATTGTGAATAGTAATATTACTTTGTAGGTACTTACACGTTATTTACAAATAGGAGGTAATTATTAACTACCAATAAAAAATAGTCATGATCGTAGAATAATGTCGGTTCCGAAAAAAAAATGAAATTCACCTTTCACTATATTTGGATATACTACAATGCCTAAATATTATTAATAGGTACATTATTTTTTTTTATGTATTTTAGATATATGCCAATTATCATAACTACAGATTTAAAATTAAGAAAGTTATGTCAAAAAATAAAAACAATATTATTTGAAATGGTACCCTGTAAAGTTTAGTATTTTTGTAAATGTAGTTACACCAATGTAGTTTCTTAATGTATTAGATCATCAACTTGGATCAATATTTTTTTGGTGGTTTGTTTTTGCAAATTTGAGTAGTAGAGCCATGCTGTAGACAGTAACGTCTACAGCACGAATTGGCCGGCTCGACCGGTTTGATACCACTGTCTCACAGAAAACCGACGTAAAGTGGCAGCTTGCTGTCGCGTTTCGTTCGGTGAGTGAGATTTCCGGTGACCATTTTCCCCCCTTCCTTTCCCAATCCCTTTTTCCTCCCCTTCCATTTCCTCCCTTTAGGTTGGCAACGCAGCCATGATTCTTTTTGTGTCTTTGGTGTCTATGGGCGGTGGAGATCACCGACGATTGTACGTTTTATTGTTTTTATTTCACATGAAGGTTACCTTGTTGTAGATTGGCTGCTCTAATTTAATGTAAATTATTGTATTTTTTTGTTTTCTTATTTTGGTTGTATATATGACTATGTAATATCTGACTGTAAATGGTTATTATTCTCAAAAAGAGCAACGTCAGAGTTTCTTGCCCGTTCTTCTCTGGCGAACCAACTTTCCGAACTGGTGGTAGAGTAAACATTTTAGACGGAATCTAAACAATGTGTGACATTTTATGGATTCAATAAAGGATTTGATTTGATTAATCAAATTGATTTGACCATCAGGTGACCCATCTGCTCGTTTGCCAGTCTCTGATAAATAAAAAATGCTCTGTGGCCTCTAAACGCGGAAGTACATGGGTGATGTTTAAAACTATTAATTTTCATTGAGTTATAAACATTACATATAAGTATTTAAAAACTGTAAAAACACTAGTACAAAAATCGTACAACCGCTAAAACCGTAGCATAACGTAAACTTGTAATTGTTGCTATTACTTGCTTGTTGCTAAAGCATTATACGGTACATCACACCGTATTGTTAATATATGTAGATAGATTCGCTAGGTAAATTTTTTATACATACCTAGATCAGTACTTAAGGGACTAGATACTAGAGGTAGAGAAAGATACTAGTAAGTAGTTCATACAACTATACTTATTTCACTTCCAGCTGCCCTTTAGGTTTTAATCTTGACATAAAACACGAAGCAAAGTCTGATTACATACGTACAATAAGCTTGTAGGTGTACCCTTTTAAGTATCGTCGTTTTTACATGATTGCCCTTCCCTGTGGTCCCTCCCTGTTTCACCCGGGGCTAGGCCGCGTGTATCGTGTCCATAACGTGATGTTATTGCTAACAGCTATTAGTTATCGTCTCAATACAATGTAATAGGTGTAACGAAGTATATGATGTTACTATGACTTCAGTACAGTAGTTCAAGAGGTACGCGATCATGCACATTGTAGAGACGCGACGTACATCTCAATAATAATTTGTAATATGTGAATGCGCAAGTCCAACTCACACTTCTCTGGTTTAGGTTTATCTGAGCTGTTACATAAAGTAAGAGAGATAGAAAGAAAGAGATAGCTTTTTAACTTCTTACCAATATATTCGCTGTGTTGTCAGGTAAATGGCGGTAGCTCTGCGGAGCGTGCTGGGTTGCAGGCGGGCGACGCGCTGATCCGCGTCAACACCACGGAAGTGTACGCGCTGCGCCACCAGGAGGCGCAGGATGCCATCCGCGCCTCCGGACCCACATTGGAACTTACAGTCCAACGGTAATATCAGTTCCCAAACAAATATTTATATGTATTGCACATGCATACTATTTGCTACTATAGAGATAAATGGAAACTACCAAAGATAAAATTATTTGTGTTGTCAGTGGTGGCGGCACGTGGCGTCCGTCGGTGACTCCGACGGGCAGCCTGCCGAGGCCTGGCACTCGTCCCTTGGGCGCCTCTCCGACGCCGGTCACCAACACCTCGTTGAAAGCCACACCACAGCCTTCAAGGGCCTTTGGATCCGGGCACAACAGTGTTGCTAAACCCTTCGGTTACGTATGTATCTTCTTTCTATAATTAACGACTGGCCGTCACGCTCTTATCCACACAATATTTTCTGATTCTCGGTAAATGACTGTTCCTATGCGATATTGCGTGCGAGGAACAAGTATCGTCCTGACGTCTCGCATTCGATCCCTGGCTCAGGCAAAGTGGCATTGGGCTTTTCAGTATTAGCCCGGAGTCGGGGATTTGTGCCCGATATGGCGATAGGCTCGCCCCCTGTCACGTCTGGGACGGAACTAAGCTCGGCGAAATGTGTATTCTAGTTCAAAAGTCCGTCTTTGCTTACCCCTTCGGGGATTTAGGCGTGAGCTTACGTTAAGTATTCTCGTTAAATCGTCATGCGACGTATAAGCGTCCTCGTGCATGTTACGCCTTGAAAATACATACATATTACTTAAATAATCACTTATTATTCTGCATGTTTATCAATTGCATGCAATGTTTCTATTTGCAGATGAATGGCAATGATTCAGTGAAGAGCATTGTAAACAAGCAGTACAACACTCCAGTCAACATGTACAGTGACAAGACCATCGCGGAGACCCTCTCGGCGCAGACAGAAGTTCTTGCAGGCGGAGTACTCGGGTGCGGATGCTTCTTTTCTAATATTTACTAATTGTATGCTCTTGACAACCCTATCTAATAAAAGAAACTAGGGATCTAATACCGTGATAACATAACCCCAAAGTATTAATTGCAGTGACAAAAGTCAAAACCGAACTACGCACTCCCCTGATTTTTGTCTTACCTATTTAAGTTAGATGATAGTAAACATTATAGGGCCTTACTTAAAACAGCATTTTTAGCTGAGCAAATGGTTACGAATAACCTGTCACTTTTTTCTTGCATTACATTGTTTAAAAATGAAAAGGATAACCTATGGTATAAAGATAAGCAGCGCTTAAATATTTTTATAAGTAAGGGGCTCTAAATGCTGCGTTTCTACCAGCGATATGCGAGAATATGTAGCGAAGTTGTACAGCGGTAGCCGGTATGATTCACCACACTCTGGTGATGACCCTCGACATCTCGTATGTGTGAGGAAGCTTAGCGGTGTTAGAGTGTGAAGCGGAATATTTAGCTGTGCGGGAAATTGGAGCGCGCAATCCCTCGGACACATAGGAATGTTCCTAGCTCACATACATCGCACATAGCCTAATACACGCCAATAGTCCTGACCACACACTAGGATTAACCAGTATCGTGGGTTTTAGGAACTATAAGGGATTTACGGTCCCACAGCACCCAGACCCGAAACAAACATCTGTGGATCAGGCAAACATATTTTGTAAGTGCAGGAATTGAAACATTTGAAACCGCGGCCTCTCTTTCGTAGCCGGCTACTCGTCCGTTAAACCACTACCAACGAGGTTTTATAGTCGCTGTTACCTCATTACAAAGAAATCTATTCAGAGGCGGTTACACAAGATTTTCTGTCTCGTAAATTAACTTTAGATATATTTTAATTGGCAGTGTGAACTTCAAGAAAAACGAGAAGACTTATGATGCGGAAAAGAGCGCAGTTTTCAAAGTACTACAAGAAGCAGAAAACGACCCTGAGCCAGGTAACGTGGTCTTGGGATTTGGTAGCCATTTACTGCATTATTCATATCTATTTGATTTTCGCCGTATAAGTATATCAGGAAATGCCATGTCACAAATTACCCTTTCGTGAATTTATGTATCTTATAATATGTTGCTAGTTGCTGCACTTTTCTGAATAAAATTTGTCAGTTTCTAAAAACAAAAACAGCTTTTAAAATTTTGTAATAACAAAATCTTAATTGGCATATAATAGAAGTGAGCACGACGGCACCTGCGCCTCCAGTTAGTGGTCTCCGGCACGTGCCGGCGCCCGTCACGCGGCCCGACGCCCCCGTCAACAACACGGGCGGCTTACCGCCCGGACAGAATATATGCGAGGAGTGTGAAAGGCTCATCACGTAAGTCGGACGGTGCGCGGACCGACACGGTGGCAAACGCAGCACGAGCGCTCCCGGTAGGGATCCGATCGTACGAGGCGCGTGACCGGCTCCATTCTCGTCGACTATCGTGTAACTCCCGAAACGCGGTTCCCTCTGTTTAATACATCATTGTGTCGAATAGTCCCTGTGCTAACTCTCCATCGTGGCGTCGGGACGAAAGGGAAATAACTAATGTTGCGGGCCAGCAGAGGCTACTCACTTTTACTCTCGAGCGAGCGTGGCGCGCGGCGTCACTCCGAGCGGTCTGCTGCGCGCGCCCCGGTCGCGCTCGCGCACGCCGCTGCCGGCCGCGCCGTCGCCCGCGCGCGCCTCCACGGGCACGCAGACGCCGGTGACGGTGCCGGTGTCGGTGTCGGTGCCGGTGTCGGTGCCGGTGCCGGTGCAGCAGCAGGTGCCGGTGGGGTGCCACCGCGTGCTGCCGGACGGGCGCGTGTCGCTGGACGCGGCGGCGATGCCGCAGCGGGTGCCGGACGCGCTGCCTCTCGTCAACGACACGCCTTATTGCTCGGATTGTAATCGCTACATTATGTAAGAGGCGTCCCCCGGAATGCCTTGCCGTGTTTGCGACCGTGTCGACCTGTGCACTAGTTCTGTCATGTAGAATATTAAAAGTCGATGTCGTCCCGTTGCGACTCCTCTCCCTCTTGTTTTTACTGTATTATAATGGCCTGAGAGGAGTCTGCACGAGTAACCTAGTGCACATATCGTGTTATTTTAAAAAAAAGAAAAAAACTACGTGAGTAGAAACCGAGGAGTTGCTATTTACAAAAATATCATTTACGAGATCATGATATTCATTCATTCATACACGATATTTGTACTAGAAAATAAAAATCACTGTAGATCATCTCATAAATTAATAGCCTTTCATCTTTTTATTACCTTCAGTAGAGATCGCACTTGTCGTATGTCAAAGTTGAATAATTTAGCAGAATATATTTACAATTATTTTAATTCAGCATGTGGCCACTTCGCTGTCCATATAGATAGCACTGTTATCATTATGCCTGGCAGTATTGATGGATCAGCACGAGCACTTCGGTGAGCATGTGTGTCGTAGTAACAATAATACACTTTTACATAACTACATACGAGTATAATTCTTGTATAAAAATGTATAGAAATTGTTCTTCATCACTCGTCAGATCACAGATGAAAAAAAAACTTTTTTTGTGTTGACGACAATAAATAATTTATATTGCAGTATCGTCAAATAAATGTAAAATACACAATAACAGTTAGGTATTTTATATTTGTACGAATAAACTTCGTAAATTACGAATCGTAACTTATGTATCACACGGTAGAAGCTTGTTAAACATTACGCACTTAAATAGTTGATATTTTAGCAAACAAGTGCTGGATATTATCGTGTTAATATCTAACTGTGTGTTTGTATGTGTGCTTTTATAGTGGAGTGTTCGTGCGCATCAAGGACAAGAATCTGCACGTGGAGTGCTTCAAGTGCTCGACGTGCGGCACCTCGCTGAAAAACCAGGGCTACTACAACATCAACGGGAAACTGTACTGCGATATACACGCCAAGTTGGTGGCCCGTCAAAACCCTCCCGCACCCAATCTGGAGCCAGTCACCGTACCCCCGTAAGTACTTACTCATTACATGTTTTGCATTCCAAACTGATGGTTCATATTTGTATACGTACGTTCGTTTGTTGCCGCAGGGGTGGCCGCGTCCCCACCAACACGTACGCCACGCCGCTGCCGCCTCTCGCCACCGGCAGCTACACGAACGGATCGTCGTCAATGTTCAGCGTAAGTAGTCGTGAAGTAACTCCGTCAGCTCGTTGGATTAACATTTGTATGAGCGGCATTTGAACTCAACGTTGATTGTGTTCACAGCCATCGAGCAACCTGTCCGGTCCGAAACCGTTCGGCTCGTCGGTGGGATCGGCGTACTCTCCGTCTCTGTCTCCGCGCTCGGCGCCGCTGTCCCCCGCGCGGCCGGTGTCGGCGCCGGCGCCCCCCGCCCCCGCCCCCGCGCCCGCCCCCGCGCCCGCGCCCGCGCCCCTGCTGGCCCCGGCCTCCGCCCCCGCCCCCGCCCCGATGCCCGCACCCGCGCCGGCCCCGATGTTCGCGAGCGCGCCTGCACCTCCTCCGTCTTCATTCGCACCCAGTAAGAGAGTCACCTTTGCTGTATAGTAAAGTAATAATAATACCGCATTTAAAACTGTCACGTCTTGAAACATCTATCATAAGTGTGTAGGTACTCAGTGTTACTATTTTACCATTGACTTTAGGATATTTCTAAAAATGTTGATAATGTTGCTTGATAGACAGTTTTTGATGCAATATTATATTAAATTTATACCGATACTTTATAGCTGTGTCGAACTATAAACTAGGCAGAATTTATTTGGACTTCTTGCACATTACACAATGTATTTATACCAAGGAAGTGAAGACTTCAATCTAAATACAGTTTTTCTAATCTAAAATGATACGCCACATCGAGCAGTGCTCTCTTCAACTAGTGCATCCTGCACTACACGGTGGTAGCGCGCGTTTTTCAGATTAGATAAACTCTACCCACATATCATGTTCCAATGTTGTTTGTAATTAATGTTTATCTGCGTTTCATTGATTGTCTCATTACCATCAAAGTAGTAAGATGTTACATTACATGTGATAGGTACATCAAACATGTAGGTACCGACTAGAGATCAACTTATCTATAGTGACGCGTATCAACAATTTCAACACTATTGCCAGCCGAATATGAAGCAAGCGTTACTTAGTTATGTGTAGTGCAGTGCACACTGCACTCCAGTCACCACAAAACAATTGAATATTGGCAGTTGACGCGTTGTGAATGTTGACAAAACAGTAGAGACTATAGTCCGATTGCTAATTAAACGGAGTAAACTGACAGACCGAAATGTCACTTTCCAAAATAATGTTGCTTACTTTCAAAGCATAGTGATTCATCTAGTTTATTTTTTATCATTCAAAGAAACAATAACTCAGCACTAGCTTACAAAATTAGAATTTTATTGAGTATATTTAGAAATTTCAGCTAAACCCTTCGACTAAATGTCTGTGTAAATAATTTTGCGTAAATAATCACAACAGATACGCGACAGGTTAACAATGAAAATTACAAATATTATCAATTACAAATTATCAACTTTTTATTATTTGAGAAAAATTACGTTCGGCACATTAATAGCTTTCATAGTTTTGTTAATAATGAACCGTAACTATAATTCCGGTGGACATACCCTAACTTAGCATACAGAAATTTACTACGACTATCATTCAATAGACATGTAGTACTAATTACACCATAGGCAGGAATTACGACTTTGAGTTGGACTTTAGAAAATGAAAGAATGAAATGGTTCATTGAATTGAAATGTTTAATATCTTGATCTTTTTACCGCAACGCTATTTAAATTTCATGAAAAAGTGGCAACATTCGAAATGTCAGTTTACTCCGTTTAATTAGCAATCCTACTATAGAGTTAGACTGTTCTGTGACATAAAACGTCGTATCGCATCGAAGTCTATGCCGGGTGTGCCGGGCGGCAATGCGGGGCAGTCACCTAATGAACGGTGCAGACTGCAGTGCGAGCAATGGATGAGTCGCCTCATTTTACATTAGCTTAAATGCATTTATTTTAATCAAACACTCTACCTACGGATTTCTTCATTTTAATTATTTGTAATATTAAATATTTTTAAGAATGCTTCTAAGCGCCATTAAATTAAAAGTAGACACCGTCAGAGATTATTAAAAGTTGTAAAGTGAGAATTATAGGATAAAGCATTTATTTGAACTGAATATCGCGCTTCTAAGATCGCGCTATTATTAATGCCGTTATAAAGTTTTATAAACCGAATATGGAACACGACCCTTGAAACTTTATTGCAATTTGTAACTTGACTTTACAAACCTGCCCCCTAACTTTTGACAATCCATTAGATATTGATTACAAAAATTTTCACCCAAATCGCGGTACAAAGTACCCAAATCTCGCAATTTTTGCGCTAAAGTCACTTTAGATTCGAGAATTTGTCATTTAGTAATTTTTAACGCGAGATTAGTGTACTTTGTACCTCGATTTCGGTGGAATTTTAAGTTAATAAATGAAACCGAATCGTAGTCGCAATCGAATCGAGTGTCAGAAGTTACCCTACTGAAACCAACGAGCGAATTTGTGAGCATTTCATTTAACAGAGCGTCGAGATTTCGTAGAAATGACACATCACACACTATACGGAAATGCTCCAATCTCAAACTTTTGTCTTGTATTGTACCTACCATTCGTAACAACGATAGCTATGGAATAATATGTTCTAGTTTATCCTCATCCTAAGGTATAGAATTGTGTCTGAGATTGTGACATTTTAGAATAGATCTCTACATTAAGATACCGGGTTTTAATAAAATAGGAGAATCAATCAATCTTATTTTTTGTAAATTAATTAAAAGAAAATACATTGATCAAATTATTAAAAAGTATAGAGCTATATTGTTATCGTATTATTATTTATTCAGTAGGTTCATTAAACGTATTATAATTATTATTTGACTAATATTTGTTATCAAGGGTTTTATATTAGATATTACATTAAGAATTATTATTGACCGATCAGAGGATAATACTACATAATAACGTCACTGTCCCATAATTGGGAACAGGCCTCCTGGAATAATGAGAGAGATGATGTTTTAGTCCACTAAACTAACCTAAATGCAGGTTGCTTCAGATTCACTGAACTTCAAAACTTTTATGAAGCATTCCCGGGTATACTGGTTTCCTCATAAGTGACATGACGTTACGACGTACCTTCAGAGAGCCAGAAATGCTTAATCAGTGATCACTTTTTTTAAAAGGCCACCCTAGTTTCGAACCTGTGCCTTACTGACGTCTAGACAGTCCGTGCCACACTTTTTTAGCTATCGCTGCTTTACTTACTATGGGTAGTGAAAATGCTGATTCCTTGATTTATTTAGTTTACTTCATAGAAAAAATATACTCTCGCATTTATACATTTTATAAATTAATAAGCATGAGATGCCAACAAATTATTCCTAAGTATTTTGGTGTTTTA
Source organism: Clanis bilineata (assembly GCA_036417725.1). Lineage (NCBI taxonomy): Eukaryota > Metazoa > Arthropoda > Insecta > Lepidoptera > Sphingidae > Clanis > Clanis bilineata. The sequence continues at coordinate 11,182,926 of CM071158.1, forward strand.
TTTACATGCACATTGTATAATGTATAATATTTACATTTGTATACTTACTATACAACATTATGGAGAATACTCGTATTTATTATATTAATATTATCGATAGCTACAAAAATGTATGTAATATTAAGGTCTGGAATATTAAGTTTATTATTTATTTTTGACAGAACGCCCAGGTTCCATTTTTAAAGGTAATTTATAATTAGGATTTATATAATACTATGTATACATCATTTGTTATAAATTCAGCTAAGCTTTATATAGCTACTTATTTATGGATGTTTGTAGATACATTATTATTTTTCATATATACGTTAATGTATGCGCTATATGAGCAACCAGTTGCATTATTAAATTAACAATTTTTCCTGGCACGGAATATTATGTTATTTGGAAGCATACTACATTTACCGCGCAAGAAGTCCTTTCACTGCCATACAGATATATTAACATTCTTGCTTCATTAAACGTGTTTGATATAGTATTTCAACGTACACTAGGTATATAAAAATGCTTTTCAATATCACTAATTATTTTTTCATCTATTTCTTTTCTCCATTCCATTGTAACCCGTTTGTACAAATAACATCCAAAAAGGGAAAAATGTTAAAAGCATCGTATGGCCCCCGCCTAATCCTCCGGAAGACGAACCACCCAAATATGAAACGAATACAAGTGCAACAAATATAATACACGACGAACCTGATAGAAAGGTGCTTCAAAGGAGTAGAGCTGATAGTATTACACATGCACAGGTTTACAATAAACCGCAAACTACAAAAGATTTTGTCAAAGAAGAATATTCCTCCAGTGAGTCTTATGCTTCAGCTGCCATATCGTCAGTAAAATCAGAATCAGTACAGCAGCAAACATCACAACAACAAACCACTAGTCAAATTACAAAGTCTGTAGCTCAAGAGTCGTCTGTGAGCCAAAAAAAATTTTTTTATCAATCCCAGGAGGCTACCCAACGTATAATAGATCAACATGTACAGGAAAATGGTCAAAAATCAGCTACATCAGGTACAAAACAGACAGTTGTGGAATTTAAAAAAGCAAGCAATACTGTAACTAATTTCGAGGATAATATTGAAGAAGGCGAAACACTGGAACAGGGAGATGTAAAAGTTCCTTCGGAAAAAAAGGACCACTTATCGAATGTTGACGAAAATAGTAAAAATACAGAAAGTACTCAACACATTATAGTAGAACAATTTGATAAAAATGAAAACGATATTATCCAACAAACCGAAATTCTTAAGCCAAATAGTTCTGTAAAACCACCTTTAATTAATGTAGCAACCAATCTAAAGGATATTAATGTTGCAATATTTGATAAAAATACATGCATTGACATTGTTCCCGAATCAACAGCTCCAAACTCAAAAGGATGTATGGTAGATGCTTTAACAATTGCACCGGAACGTCCTTATTCACCGTTACCTTCTCCTCCACAACCAGTCAGTCTGTTATTAGCTCAAACTCCCGTGGAAGAGAGTAAAAACATTGAGGAATCTCAGGCAATGGTTGGAAACGAATGTGAAAATGGGTTATTTGAAGGAATTGAAGATGTTGAGCAAAATATATTGAAAACAGATCCAATCCCCGATCCTTCGCCAATATTTACACAACAAACGAAAAAAGAAATAACACCTATTCCTCCGCTCAAAGTATACAATCCCCCAGAAAAACCCGAACCACCTGTGCCAATGCCTGGAGAAACAAAACCATACATTCCGCCTGATTTCAAAATAACCGTGGAGCCTAAATCGAGTTTGTCAGTGCCACGTGACTCTTCCTGTTCTCCTATGATAGATGCGTTAACTACGGTTCCAGAAAGACCGTTTACTCCAAAAATTATATCTAAGGGAGCACACACAATAGAACGCGGGTCTCTTAGAGATGCACTTACTATTGCTCCTGATCGGCCTTTTAGTCCTTTGCCTATGAATATTACAAATCAATCTAATCAATATACATCGACAACTAAGTTACAAATGCAATCTACATCATCAGAATTATTTAGGCCAATTGCGACACAATCTATAAACCCAATGATAGATCAAAACAATTCTCAGATTTTAACTAATATGCAAAATACAAACGAATTACATTCTTCATCACAGATATCTGCTTTTAAACCGGTTCCCAAACAAGTTTTCTCTCCCTCAAATCCACAAGAACTTAATAGCCATGCAAACATATCTCCAATTCAAATTCAAACAAGACAACAAATAATGACATCAGAGACGTCCTCGGTGCAACAATCATGTTTTGCATCGAATTATTTAAGAAATCAAGGATATTCATCCGTTAAGGCAACACAAAACTACTTTGAAGCTTTAGACAGAAAAGAATCACTATCATCAACCGCTATAAGATCAAAATCTGGTTTGCATAAGCCCGACAGTATTCCTGCTTATCAAAAAAATTTTGAAATGTTGCCATCCCAAAGAGGTATATCACCTGATATGTACAGGGAAAAACCAGTACCTCAACGACCTGTAACCCCGAGTACCGGTCCTCCCACAAAACGACATGAGAAATCACAAGAACGTCAAATATTTGCAGAAGCATCAGTTAGAGATATGCCAATTTATAATCAATCCCTAAATAAAACACCAATTGAAAACACTTTGACGCAACAAAACTATTTACCACTACATAAGGATAACCCTATAACTATGACCTTCCAGCCCGTGTCAGAGGGTAATTTTATGAGGGTTTCACCACTACGTAGTCGACCATCCACGCCCAGTTTAATCAATAAACCAGCTCCTATAATTCCGCACTATCAGATGAATCTAGTGCCAGTAGAACATTTGGCGCCGGAAACACATTTGTATGAACCTTCCAGCCGTGAAGGAAGTAGATCACCTACACCTAAGCCAAGATCTCGTTCTCCAGCACCTGGGCCTCCACCAAATCCTTTAAAGGCACAAGCACCTCGAATTAAAGAAACAACTCCCCAGGGTTATGTACAACAAACATATATACCACAAGTCACATTAGATTTTCCAAAAGATCACGAGATTTTGCCTAAGTCCAACTCAGATGATTCGGAACATTATAATGCATATGCCAAGAAATTAGCAACACAAGATCAGCATTCGATAGTTAATAAAGAAAGACTGAGTAATAATACAGAGTATAAAACTGAAAATTATACTAAGGATAACCTGAGTGTCAAAGAAGACTTATTAACTAGCCAACAATATGACCAAAGGCATATAAATTCACAAAACATTGCAGAATATGGCAACACAAGAGTCCAAACAACTCGAAAAACATTTGAAGAATTTGAGCATACACACTCAGCTAAATATGTAGAAATAACTAAAGGGGGTTCATCATCTTTTGGTGGATATCAGTTACCTCAACCTAGTATTGAACCAAACAATGTTAGTGCTAATCAAATATACCCTCCGCCCATCTTGAGTTTGCCAACTCCCCAAACGACTTCATCATTTCGTTCTGCAATTAATCTTACTAATGAAAATGTTGCAACCGCTAGTAGTAATGTAGAAAATTATCAGCCAACGCCTTCGAGTTCTGGTGCTAACCAAGGTCCAGTGTGTGATCCTACCCCATCGACAGGTTCGGGTGTAGGGGCTGCCGCTCGTGGCAAAACATTTGGTGTCTCTTCGGCGCCAAAACGAGGAAGGGGCATTTTGAATAAACCTGCGCTGCCCGGCTCTCGCGTGCCTCTTTGCGCATCCTGCAATGGAAATATTAGGTGATTGGGAATGACAAAAATCTGACGTTACTGTGTGTTTTTGCATGAAACAATATAAAAATTATTTTTATTTTAATTTATAAATTACATGTGTGTTTGCTATATGTATATTTTAGGTTTCGCGTCGTTTGAGAATATTGTTGTGATATGTTTTAAAATTTTGGATGTTAATTAGATAAACTAACATCTGAATCAACTAATAAAATTAAATGATTTCCTTAACAACTTAACATTTGTTTATGTCTGTTTTTTTATTTTCTAACAGCTAATGAATCGCAGACTCCGAGCATGCCGCATAAAACTGAATTTAAGAGTCAAGCTGAAGAAAGGCTTATAAGAAAAATGGCCAAAATGGCATTAAACGGCTATGAGATTGGTATACAACGAAAAATAAAGCCCGCTGATCATATCCAATATATGGCTGATAAAATACAAGACACAGTTGTTACAAAGCATCCATTGAATACAGACAATTTATCTTCTGGAGAAAATAGCCGTGATAATACATTAAAAAAAGTAAACAAAACAATTGATTCTAGTTATAAGGATATGACTATAGGCATCGGGGACAGGGTAAAAGATATTGTAGCATTTAATCATCCAACGAATTCAAAAGTGAATGACAATACTGCACCGGTACCACCACCATTGCCTACTACACCAATACCAACTTCCATTATTTATAATAATTCAATAGGCTATTTATCTAATAACACGAAAAAAAATCAAGACCCTATTCCTAGGAAGCTAAGCAATACTTTTACACCAACCATTCAAATTGGAAACAATTTTGATAAATCGTCAAATGAAAACGATATTTCCAGTTTGGACGAAAGCAATACAGATAAATGTGAAAATTATAACAATACACTACGTAAAAAAGCTGATACAGAAAAAAATATTTTTCTCAATGACGTGAATACGAATCAAATGGAACCCAGATTTGATTATAATAACTTTTCGAATACGTTAAATAAAAGATTACTTTTTGAGAAAAAGGATCAATTGAATGTATCAAACCTTTCAGACAGTAGTTCTAAAATTGATGACAAAATTCTAACTTCGGAATCAAGTCAAAGAAACAAAGCCAACTTGTTCGAACAAAGTTTAGACATTGATGATGACAAGAATAATAGTAACCAAGATGAAAACCTAGACAAAAAGATATCCTTGGGAAATAATTTACAAGATTATTCATTGTATTGTTTGAAAGCTGTTAGAGGCGATGAAAAATTCGATGACAATACAAAAAAAGAAACCTCGACTATACATATTAATAAAGAACCGAATATGGATAGTGAAAAGCAAGATAACCCCGAAACAGAAACAGTCGTGAAAAGACGGCAAAAAAAATGTAACAGAAATGATGATGGAAGGAGAGATTCTCACATAATTGCAAGACCGTTGAGCACAATGACTTCAGTGGATGTGGCTGACGGTTTATATCCTGTTTGTCATAAATGTGACAAAGCTATTACAAGGTAATATAATCCTGAATTGCATAGTCTACATTCTGTTCTGTATCAAAACTATGAGAGTAAGTGGAATAAACCAATGAGCATGTTTTGTTTGTGCAAGCATGAGTGTTAAATTTCTTAACCGAATTAACTTACATAATTTAATAATAATATTAATTTGTAATTGAGAACATAACAATATTAAGTAATTATTTATCTTATGCAGAGGCCCATTCATCACTGCCTTGGGCCGTATCTGGTGCCCAGAACACTTCATATGTGTGAATGCAACGTGTAGACGTCCGCTTCAAGACATTGGATTCGTCGAAGAAAACGGCCAACTATACTGTGAATTCTGTTTCGAACAATATATCGCGCCCTCCTGCGACAAGTGCCATGCTAAAATAAAAGGCGTAAGTGTTTCATTGCAATCTTAGACTAGATATAGTATATAATAATTTTATACACACATTGTGTGCTCTATGTTATTTGATGTACCTAATCAAATATTTTTTTATTTATTTATAATACCTTTTTTAGGATTGCTTAAATGCTATTGGAAAGCATTTCCACCCAGAATGCTTCAGCTGTGTTTATTGCGGAAAATTGTTCGGTAATAATCCGTTCTTCTTGGAAGACGGACTGCCATACTGTGAAGCAGGTAATCACACATATTTTCTGCAGACTTATCCATAATTACCTTTACTACATAAGTACTTAGCATTGGCTAAAGAATAAATAAGAGGACCCGGCATAACTACGAAAAATACGTGTTTACTATGAAGCCGGTTTCGCCATTTTAGTTTCGCGGTCTATTTACATATAAGTTGTCACCGTCTTATAAGAATTAAATAACGTATAAATACTTATTGATTTTATTGTAAATGCGGTGTTTTATTTACAATAATACTAATTTCGGAATATACGATGATACCCAACTGTTATATTAAAGGGATCTTTCTTTCACGAAGTCGCCATTTTGGTTTAATTCCATACATTAGGAATGCTTCACTTTTTCGTAGTTATGCCCTGTCCTCTGTCTTTTTTTATCTAAGGTACTTAGGTATTACTTAAGACAAATAACGCTTACAGGGTTCCTTAGTCAAATAGCAAAAACGGAACCCTTATAATTTCGCTATATCAGTCCAAATAATGCAGTCATTTGACACGATGAAATGTCATTAATAGTATGCATAGTGATAAGTATAGTATAGTTTTTATTACGGAACCTTTTCAATGTGCATACTTGGCAGGAAACGTATTCAGACAGTTTTTATCATGTCTTACTATTTCCAGACTGGAACGAGTTGTTTACAACGAAATGTTACGCCTGCGGCTTTCCCGTGGAAGCGGGCGACAGGTGGGTCGAGGCGCTCAACAATAACTACCACAGTCAGTGCTTCAACTGCACGGTGCGTATGATGAGAGGCTTACTAAATCCAATACAACTATTCACACATCATTCAATACAACAATACATAATTATTATGATCGTGTACACTGTACACTGTAGGTACAGGTATGATAATTAAATGGTAAAAAATTAATCATAAAATAGTCAAAACTCTAAATTAAATGACCATCTGATTAAATAAGATTAAGTTGACATTTAATTTTATATTGCATAATATCATTGCAACCTTTAAGTTTCACAATATGTAATTTATGACCATCCCATTATTTTGGACGTGCAACCATTCGAATCATTGTTACATAAGCTATTTCATTACATTATATAATTCCTGATCTATAAGCAAGCAGTAGGTCCACAATTACTGTTGATGAAATGGTTAAACTAATAAACAATCTATTTCATAATTATGTAAATATATACCTACCCTTAAAATTATTTATTGACTTACGTGTATATTATAATACATTACACACAATAAAAATGAAATTTAAAAGTAACACACTGTTGTAAACTCGGACTATTGAAGTCATAAAAATAACAAAACTCGTCATACGCCGCCCACCGTGTTTAAAGCCCCAAATAACAAAATGTGTGCCTCCAGTGTGTTATTAATTATAATTTACTCCACCATAGTTATGTACCTAACGATTTTATGGAATACGTTCTGATAAAATAATGTACGAGTATGTGTTGTATAATAATATTATCTGTTGTATTAGGTATTGTCTTTGTTTAATATAGGTAAACTTCCCAAAGTTCTGGAAGTTTTTTTTATCCAATGCAGTGTGGTAATTAATGTTTTATAGGTGCTTGTAGAAATGCTTATTTAATCTTGTTCTGGTACAGTTTTAAGTAGTTTTGGCTATTTTATGTACATAATGAAATATTGTTGACACGTACGTACCTATATATAATTGTATATTTTAGTACGACATAATGTAGAATTAGATGCAGATTATGGAAATATTATTCCATTAGTTAAATATTTACCTATTCTAAAATTAATTCACGTCATAATTTATCACATGGATTGTATGATAAAAATAGACACGTTATGATATTATTGTTGTTATATGTAAATAGAGTAATAAAAGGAACTATAACTTAAAACTTCATTATGCCTAAGTAATCATATTTTTTAATTTACATATAATATAAATATTATTTACAGGTGTGCAAAAAGAACCTCGAAGGACAGAGTTTCTTCGCCAAGGGAGGTCGACCTTTCTGCAAGTCACACGCCCGCTAAAAGTCCATCTCAAATCATTTATAATTCCGATACCGTATATACGACTACGACATTTCGCCCCGTCTCTCCTTCCCCCACTACTTCTGTAGAGATTAAAAAACCTTCACCCCAAAGAACTAGAAAATTGGAAACACCCCTCCACTTCGATGGAGGACTGTTTTCCGACATAACAAACACAGATGGCAAAGTCCTTAGTAAAGTAACTGTAGATAGGGTGCAAAGGTCGACACGGCATGATGTTACTGACTCACCGAGTGTTGATTTGCATGACAGGAAAAATTATGTCGATGATATCGTTAAAACGGAAACCATAACAAACGAGGATGTTATAACCGTAAAATTCACTCCAATACCACCTGAAATTGATTCTCCGGGACGGTTTACGCCGTTGATATTAAACAGAGCTAGAACGCCAATACAACTGATAAAAAATGATTACGAAGATTTGCAAAGCTACAAAATTGTAGGGTCCTTATGTAAAGAAAAAATGTTTGATCCCAATAAATTGTATCCACAATCAGTAGAACAAAATTCAAGCCATCTTACTGCTTCAGAGACGGTAAAACGAGATCATAGTCCTTTAGCAAACCTTCTTATCTCTGAGCATTTGTCTAAAATAGACAATTATTTACAAGAAAGTTTGAAGGCGTGTTCTCAGATTGAGATTAAAGATTGTTCTACTCCAATAGAAGGGGAGGCGGAATCGAAATCTAGCATTTTAAAATTAACCCAGATTGAGAAACATGATTTACATCGTTACGAAGTGAGTAGTAATAGTAATGTGAGTAGTTACCATGAAAAAACAAAAGAAGCAAGTATCAGACAAGAACATGTAATACACCCAACGACAGAAGTAGTGGATAAAATTAAAATTTCAGCTCCTGAATATACAAGAGCAATCCAATGCGACATAAAAAGCGACCATGATAAAAATTCTGGATGTTTACGTGCTTTTTGTAACATGCCGATACATTATCATGCAGCTATTTTATGTTTCCTATTAGTTGTATATAACTTTATATACCAATATATTAAACAGAATTGTCATATTAAAGAGAAAGTACTATAGTGTTAGACATATAATTTTATGTATTCAATAAAATTGTACGTATTCGTAAACTAGTCACTAAATAAATATTCATAGTTTTGGCACGCATATCTTCCATTAAAGACATGTAAATAGCCACAGTATATCTTCCTAATCTAATCCGTTAGTAACATTTATAATTAACAATTTGGTGCTTTTCATTACTATAGACATCCTCACAATATTGTGATGTATCGTATCTACATTATTAAATCATAATCTTTTCCTATATATAAGGCTTTGTATACAGCTTCCGGAATGTTTCAACGAAATTTACTAACATTAACCGAAGAAGTACGTTAAAGTATTACGCTAATCATAAAATAATATTTTGTAAACTTTATTGGTGCACCAAGTAGTATTTGAAAAATTACTATGAAATGATTAACCGTAGGTACCTATACGTATAACTTTTCATACTGTAAACGTTAATCGTAAGAATATCTTATACTACTACGATATTGTCAGAGTGTTTAAATGATTATGCGATTAATATAAAATTGTAATAAAGTTACAACCAAAATTTATATAAAATGTGCCTAAATTCAGGACATCTTCATTTCTGAGGAAAATAATTTTAATATAAGGACTATTTATTTAAACTCTTCATAACATGCATTACATAATTATAAGTTGCGCTTAATAAAGTATTTAATTTTATGTAAAACAAAGTGGTTTTCATTATTGCTAATTCCTATAACCTACCTAAATAGGTACTGATGTAATTCATGTCAATAATTTAGATCACAGCAAAGATGTTTTAACGGTTTTTGTTAGATGTGTTTCGAGCTAGACTGAAAAAACGATTGACAATACTTCTAAGAAATTACAGTAAATCGCCTTCCATCCAGCGAGGCCTGCGGTTGTAGGCTCAGAATACATAAAAATAATACTTATCGTAACTTGTGCCAATGTACCTCTCGAATTCTCGATTCACGTATTAAATCCAAGGGATATTTAACAGAACACAAGAAATTCAGTAAGAAAAATTTGTCTGCACAGCAAGGCCCTTGGTAACTTGTATTCATATGTGCAAAAAGGCACACCATTCTTATGTATTACTAACTGAAGGGTCTTTGATGTTTAGTATAAGGATACATTAGGCAAAAGGCTCTGATGACGGACATATTTTCCTTTTTTAAATAATTATTATAGAGATGAAAAGGGGAATTTAGAAACCGCTAAACTGACTTTGGCGTGTAACATGATACATTGGGCCTTGAGAGAAATAGGGTATTTTTATCAACCTCTAAGGGATGAAAATTTATTTGGAACTTAACCGTCAGACTTTATCCATCCACTGCTGAGTATAGGCCTCTTCTCTGGCACACCAAATGTAAGTTCTCAACCACAAGTGTTCAGCTTGTCTCACAATGTTGTCGGGCCATCTCAGTTGACAATTCTTTTACACCATCTTCCATCCTCTCCTAACCAAGTGTCCTGCCCATCACCACCTCACGCTTACCGACATCAGCATCCTAAGACGAATTTCTACGTTTGGGATCTTATCAATTTTATTAATCTGATGCCTAACATGGAGCGTTCCATGGCTCGGCGCCAATTTGATTTATGCATGACTTTGTTATGCATGTTCTCTATTTAGTGTCCATGTTTTGGCACCATAAGTAAAAGTAGGCAGAACATCTTGATTGTAAACTTTGATTGGGACTTTTTTTTAATTTAGGACATCTTTTAGTTTGCTGCTAAAAGCTGCCCATAACAGCTGGATACTGGATGGATTAGTTTGTGATTTTTCATGTAACGACAAACAAAGCCCACCCAAGGTAAACGTAGTTGTTCACCATCTGAATAGGACGACCACCAACGCTATAACTTTTTTTTATACTAGAGACTGGCAAACGAGCAGATGGATCACCTGATAGTAAGTGATCTCCACCGCCCATAGATACCCAAGACACAAAAATAATCATAGGTGCGTTGTCAACCTAAAAGGAGGGAACGGAAGGGGAGGAAAAGGGATTAGGAAATGGAGAGAGGGGGAATTGCGCCACCGGAAATCTCACTCATCTAACGAAACGCGACAGCAAGCTGCCACTTTACGTCGGTTTTCTGTGAGACAGTGATATCAAACCGTTCGAGCCGGCCCATTCGTGCTGTAGACGTAATTATCTACAGCGTGGCTCTACCACTCAAAAAAACACTCTTTTTGTCTTGGACATGTTCATCTTGAAACCTACACGCAGGGAAGCTTCATGCAAATCAGTGAGCATGACTTGGGATTCTTCCCATCCATGCCCTAAGTTCCAGTCATATTGACTACATATATCGTCCGCAAAGCGTAGATGTGAAAGATATTGGCCTTTTATGTTCACACCTTAGAGTAATAACGTATAGAGATATAGTCTCATACAAAATTCCTTCGGAAATTGAAGCCGATAACGATTCAATGTGTGCATCGTCGGCGCGTAACTACTTGAGCCGACACACACATACGCACGTAAATAGTGTTGCAAGTAAAAGACATTTTACCAACAAAATAGGGAAATCGAAAGTGTTCTAATAATGATACACTTCTTTTATTCTGAACTTAAAAAACATTTGTATAGTTTTGAACCGACTTTAAAATAAAAAGGTTCTGAATTTTTCTGTATAAACATAACTTTTTTTATCAATTGTTCGATAGAGTTGTTCGTAATGTTCGCGTTCGCGTTGTATGTGTATGCTTGTGTATGTATAAATATTATGATTATGAATTTATTTATGTATATTATATGATATATTCTTTTATAGCTATATATCGCAATGATATTTAATATTATGAGTATATGTAACATTATATTTAATACTTTTTTTTTTCTTTTTATATATTATCATGCGATCAGTCACGAAGACTATAAGCAGATGCGGTGCAGTAGAATTTAACACTACCCTCATTTTTATTTTCTTCATATACACCCGCCTTGTCTTTTCTCTGCACCACCCAAAGGTTGACTGGTAGCGAATGCCGCTGGCATTAAGTTCGTCTGAACATATTTGTGTATAATGTGTTTGAAATAAAAAGGAGACGGAAACACTTCCATACAATCTTGGGCCTAGATTGTAAAAGGATAAAAGTAGTGTCAATTAATAGATAGTATATTATGAGATCATTACTGAACATTTGGCGACTTTTTGTAATCTGAGAACATAGTTATGAGCCTCACTTTGACTTAAATAAAAGTGAGGTTATGGAACAAACTATACGCAAACAACTGATGTTTATAAGTACAAATCTTACGTATTGATATGTTTTAATGTAGATAACATACGCTCACGCCTATATCTCCGAAGGGATGGCAGAAACTCGAACACCCACATTCGATAACTAAATGTTGATCACAAAGACGATTATCCTCAGGAACATAATATTTCTACAGACTGAGCAACATTGTTCTATTTAAAAGATGGAAAACACCCAAAACGCACACGCACGAAACAATACGAAAACGAAGCAAATGAAAACGATTTTTTTACAGGGAACCGGCTAAGGTCTGAATGCATGCCGCCAAGCTATTCAGTTACTGTTTTTTTTTTCAGAACTATTTATTGTTAGTTTTTATGTTTTCAATTATTTTTACTCGAATTAATCATCCGGGTCTAACATTATATATACATACATACATATATACATATATATATATTTTAACTCATTCATCTTAATCGGTAAAGTAATCGATTCTATTTTAATAATGTCCTTTACTTATTTTTCAGATATCTCATTTTCTAGATTGTGAATTGGGCAGATTTTTTTATATTTTGAAATAAAAAAAATGTCAAATTTTTGGGCCATATCTCAACTCATTACATTTTGGCCCAAAGATCCCCGTCTCCTTTTGGTTTTTATTTGTTCGTTAAAAAAGATTAAAAAACAGAAAATCCTTTAGGTTTAATCATACCTATTTACATAAAAATCGGTACAGTGATATAACCATGAAGACGCAAAAAACACACTTTCTGATTAGAGTACGCATAAAAGTTGAAAATTATTTTCTTTAACCCTTACATCACCAATTACTATCATCATAATCCCCTTTTTGATATCAAACATAAGCTAAGCTGTGTTATTTGATTTTGTTCATTATTTATGTTAATAGCAAATTGTCAGGATAGGCAGTGTAGCTTTGTCTATACGAAGTGCACGCCACTGCACAAACAGAGTTATCGCAGAGTTAATTAGTTTAATATGAATATAGATTTGCATTTTAACTAGAACATCATTTGTTTGCGTATAGTTTATTCCATAACCTCACTTTTATTTAAGTCAAAGTTTTAGTAATGATCTCATAATATACTATATCTATTAATTGACACTACTTTCATCCTTTTACAATCTAGGCCCAAGATTGTATGGAAGCATTTCCCTCTCATTTCATTATCCCTAATAGTATTTAAAAAATGGGTAAATTGGTTGGCATTATTGGCAACATTCATAATGATTCATAACGTAAATGGCGTCTGTCATTTTTACAATTTTATTTGTAGTTTTGATGAATGTTTTACTTAATATTAAAACATGTCAGCAATTAATTACTTGTGAAATGTTATCTTTATATTTCCTTGGTGCTTGTTCATTGTATTGTGACATCCTTTGATAGCGCAGTTCGTCATAATATAATTAAATTTGTGGGAGCTCTTCATACTAAGACTTGACATAGGACACTGACACGCCGTGCGGCGTTGGGTACCTAAACCGGCTCACCCAGAACGCCTTCACGCCGTGGCCCTGTACTGCGGTTCTATGTATGATATTTCTATGGTTCACACCCTGTTATCTCAAACTACTATCGAGTAAAGAACATCAAAATTGAGAAAATTGACGCCAAAATCCAGCAGGGCCTTGAAATCGACCACATTTAATTCAATGACTTTCTTTCTATCTGCCCTTATTCTATGTTAACGTGGGGAGGTCGGCGCAAGTGCGCAACACACTTTTTTAAGCGTGTTGCAGAAAGGATTTGGCTTAGTTTTTACGACCGGCTGCCTGCCTGAGGTTAACCCTCTCTAGGGGATCCAGTCTCAGGCAAATTAAATTAGAAAATTCGCTTTGCATGAATCGAACGCAGGACCTCCACAGCCCATATATGCTGCCACTAGACCAAGGAGGCGATCAATGCGATCTGATTCAATGACTAAAGATTTTATTTTTCGTAGTTATGTTTCGTCCTCTATCTTCTTTTGTATAAGGGTATCACAGATCACTACATAGTATAATTAATAAAACAAAGGCACTTCCCGCTGTCTATCCCGTGCATGCTTATGGCGGGTACACACCAGCCGAACAAAGGCGAAAGAATCTCCTGCTGCGTTCACACAAACAAACTTTTGCTGTTGTGTGAGTGAAACAGGCATGATTCGTTCGCCTTCGTTCGGCCCTTTTAGATCTTTAAAACTATGCAACGGATTTTGATGCGTTTTTTTTAATATACAGAGTGATTCAAGAGGAAAGTTTATATATATAATACATGCAGCCATGCTAAGCCGGGACGGGTCGCTAGTACCGTATATACAGTAGTTTTTATCATTAGGTTATGTCGCTTAGGCTTTTTTCAAAGCTACTATTTTAAATCGATATTTATCGCCGCGCAGTTAGTAGTAACGTACATAAATAAATACTGAACACATGTCTGTTTTACGCACACTAATATGTCAAGCACATCAACATGCGTAAATGTATTCCTATAATACACCCAGACTAATAGGGATAGACTACAGTCGATAATTGTATCGATAGTCATTAGAAGTGGTCGTTGCGCAACGCAACTAGTTGACGAAACTAGTTAACGGCTGAATCATCTGCAGCTAGTTTTTGGAATTCAACGACACCTGCCAACAGCTATTAACATCGCGGGCTATAGCTATAGCCGTCAACGCAGCATTGTGAATCACGACAAAGCTGCAACGCCGATTGTACATACTGCGCAACGGATCACGGTTAGCATTTAGCAGCGCGGCGTTGCGTTGCGTTGTCGAAAGCCGTGACTGTTTGTTTCACGCGCTTTACGATGGACCTTTAGCTTAATCCTTTGTATGATCATAAAAACCTTTTTGAAGTGAAACATGTTTATTACTATTCAGTGGGATTCAATGGGCGCCATATAAAATGTAACTCCATCCTTTTGTGAAATTGATGTATTCAACTTCTTTTTACACGTGCTAACTGCGCAAACGGGCATTTTATCAGAGGACACAGTGAAAACGATTACGATACTGACTGAATCGATTCCACAAACAGTTTTTATAAACGTGCTAGATTTTTGAATCTTGTACCATGGCAGAGGGGAAATGCTATGAGTGGCGTCCCCAGTCATATATGCTCTAAGCCTATGGGCAGGTAGAAAGAAAGAAAGAAGTTGGTATGTGGATACTTTTAGTCCTAAAGACATACATGGAGTACAATGTTTTTTAACTGAAATAAAACGTATAAGCATGACATATACCGTGTTTATGCCGATACTTACTTTTCTGATCAAACGAATTAGAAAATTATAGTCTCTGCCTCCTCTTATGGTATACTGGTGTGAGAATATGTATGTAATGCAAAAGAATATACCGTGAAATAACTAAATAAAACATTTTATCGATATCGATACCATACGCGATGAATCACGCCCCGTGTCACTAGACCACCATTTCAGCCGTATTATTACTTTGTTCGGTGGGCGTGGCTTATTGACGGATGCGGGCCGATAGGAACAAACACTTGTATATTGAGCCTTTTTTACCTGAGTTGACATCTATTAGTAAAAAAGAGATAGCTTTATTTTTGCTGATTCTATCAAATTTTATACTCGATAGGTTGTAAAAGACAATATGGGCCCCCTCTGTTCCTAAAACCAGATTGTCATTGGTGACATTTGTCATAACAGTGACTAAGAAATATTATTGAATAAATACTTACTCCTTAGATTAATTTTTCTTTCGTTATTAGTGTACTCCGACTAATTCGAAATCAGACTTTAGGAGATAATTTAATAATGATCGTTCGGAGATTAAAAACCGCTACTGTGATTTCAACTCATATAAACTACAGGACTCACAAAAATTTTGGACACAAGAGACAACCAGTGCCTACAGTAACGTTACTTTGGCAAGGATTTTTAACATGCACTTTCATTGGTTTGTGTATTGAATGGAAAAAGTAGGTAACTGGCTTAAATTTTTATTAATATGTGTATAACCTAAATGTTTATAGGATTGGTCATTTTCAGGATAGCAAGATATATATTAGGAGATAGTGATAATGAAGTCCACACTCAGATAACTGGAACACCAAATGCAAGGAATTAAAACTTATTTTAGGAATATAATGATGATTAGTACGTACTTGAAACAAATCTATGGATTAAATTATTATTCATAAATTGAAATAAAACTATTCTTACGGATTCTATCACGATTATGTTTTAATTAATATTATTATTCGGGAATAATAATTAAAACATAATCGTGATAGAATCCGTAAGAATAATTTTATTTCAATGTATAATATTCGCGTAAACTTAAGAAATCATTATTGATAAATGTTATATTATGGATAATTTATTTATTACCCACAAAAGGTTGTTGTAAATTTGAATGTTTTGTTGTTATTGTAGTAATAAATAATAACAGATTAAGTTGTTTTGAAATTTGAGTTTCATCTGATATATCAGTCAAATCAATTTCATCTTTTATGGATATAGGTTGTTATATATGATGAAAAGGAGCCCACAAGCCAGCATAATGTTGGTGATTGGTACAGTGTTAGTCGTAGACTAGTTCATTGTTTTAGACTTTTAAACATCTAACGATAACACTAAGGTGATATGTGGGTGTTCTAGTTCACTAGACCGTGAGCGTCCGGGTGTGTTCCAATGCATAGGAATGCATGGAACCTGCAACGAAGACAGCGCCGCGACGACCGGTCTAGGAATACGTTGCCACGCTGCTCCCGCCGACTTCGTGTCCGCTGCCTAAATATTAACCCGTTGGAGGTGTCACATAAATATATTCAGTGGTGGTAGGATACTCGTATCCGCCCGGGTGGCGACCACCGTACACATGGTGTTAAAACCTGCCATAGTGACCCACACTCTTTGTGTGGTTCGCGTTCCAGGATCAGCCAGTGTATTCCCGGTTCTCTCGAGGGACTTGCGGCATGACCTAACGGTTGGTCGGAACGGGTGCATATGTCGGACGAAGATGAATTGACCTGCCGGCCAGGGAGACCCGTAGAAATGGTTGTTCCGCTGGCCGCCCGCGGTATAGTACAGGGGCCCAATCGCGACTAACCATCGCGAGAGGTTACCGCCCCACCATGCCGCGCATAATCTTGGGTGGGTCCGTCGTGCCGGTTGGTGACCGGTTGTGGGGACCCGGCGGCCCATCCCGGGAGGGTACGGGGGCCCTTCCGTCCGGCGGGTCAGTTTATCTTCCTTCGGCTACCTTATGGTTCGGTACCCAGAATGATCAGCCCACGGGTTCTGGCGCAAGCCCCTCGATATGCTTCTTCCCTCTTCTTTCTATCCTTCTCCTTATACCCATGAAAGTGCGCAATAAGAAAATAGGCCTTACAGCGGTACACACCCCCACTACCGCCTTCACAATGGAGTTCACAAACATACGTGGACTCCATTCTAACCTCAATGCTGTACACCACCACCTCGAAACAGCACGGCCTGCAATGCTATTTCTGACGGAGACACAGATTTGTTGTCCGGCCGACGCGACTTACCTGCACTATCCTGGCTATGCGCTTGAAGAAAACTTCAGACGTAGGGCTGGGGTTTGCTTGTATGTTCGGTCGGATGTCTGTTGTCGCCGTATGCGCTGCATGGAGGACCCTTCCTTCTCCACACTGTGGGTACACGTGGATCTCGGCACGCAGAGCCGGATCTACGTGTGTCTTTACAGGTCCCATGACGGGGATGACGAGACGACTCGGCTGTTTAGCTATATCAGTCAGGCGACAGACGACGCGCAGGAGCGGTACCCGACAGCAGAGTTGGTGGTCTTGGGGGATTTCAATGCGCACCACGAGTCGTGGTTGGGTTCCTCCAAGACAGACCATGCTGGACGTACTGCTCACGCATACGCTCTGACTCACGGCTTGTCCCAACTGGTGAATAAACCCACTAGAATCCCAGATGTTGCGGGCCATGCGCCTTCCATGTTGGACCTTCTGTTGACGAGTCATCCAGCCGGATACAATGTGTCAGTAGGTGCCCCGTTGGGTACCTCTGATCATTGTTTGGTCAGAACTACGGTGCCTCGTTCTTCGCCTCCACGCACCATTAAAATCAGGCGTAGAATATGGCACTACTCGTCAGCAGATTGGGATGGCATGCGTGACTATTTCGCATCCATCCCTTGGAGGCAGCGCTGTTTTGAGGGCAAGGATTCCTCTGCGAGTGCCGATGCTATTGCCGACGAGATCAGATTGGGAATGGAATATTACATTCCCTACTCTGAGGTTGTCGGCAGTGGCCGTGGACGCCCTTGGTTTAACCGTGAATGCGCAGATGCTGTAAGTAAGAAACAGGCTGCGTATCGCGAGTGGATCAGGGGTCGCGCTACGAGGGATCCCAACATAATCGCTCTCAAAACAGCTTATAACCAAGCCTCCAAGGCCTGCAAGAAGGCGTACGTCAGGGCGGATGCCCAGCGCGTCAACCGGATTGGATGTGCTTTGTCAGATCAGCCGACAAACAGCCGAGCTTATTGGAGCCTGGCTAAAGCTGTGCAATCCAATTTCTGTCGCCCTTCACTGCCACCGCTGAGGTATTCGGATGGGTCGCTGGCTCACGGGCCGCAGGAGAAAGCCACTTTATTGGCAAATCTCTTTGCGGCTAACTCGCGGATCGATGACCGCAACGCGCTGCCGCCCACACTGCCTGACTGCGGACATACTATGCCCGATGTCCGTATTAGGCAGTGTGATGTGCGGCGGGTATTGCGGTCTCTTGATGTCCGCAAAGCCAGTGGCCCGGACGGTATCCCAGCTGTAGTCCTACAAAGGTGTGCAGCTGAGTTGTCTCCTGTGCTGACGCGCCTTTACCGAGCTTCCTTTCTCTCGGGTACTGTGCCGCAATCTTGGAGGGATGCTAACGTGCAACCGATCCCAAAAAAGGGTGATCGATCGGACCCTGCCAACTACCGTCCAATCGCCATAACCTCAGTGATAGGTAAGGCAATGGAGCGGATCATCAACATGCACCTGATCCGCTACCTGGAGGATCACTCGTTGATCAATGACCGGCAGTATGGCTTTCGGTCGAAACGATCGACGGGTGATCTTCTGGCCTTCCTATTGCACCGCTGGGGGGAGGCGGTTGATAAGCATGGAGAGGCCCTCGCCGTAAGCCTTGACATCGCTAAGGCTTTTGACAGGGTCTGGCACCGTGGCCTTCTCTCCAAGCTTTCGGCATATGGACTTCCCGACAACCTGTGTAAGTGGATCGCCGGCTTTCTGCGTGGGCGTAGAATTCGTGTCCTTGTTGAAGGACACTCTTCTCGGCTCATGTCAGTTAGTGCCGGGGTTCCACAAGGTTCTGTGCTCTCGCCCACCTTGTTTATTCTGCATATCAATGACATGCTGCCACTTGGCAACATTCATTGCTATGCAGATGACAGCACTGTACATGGGCGTTATTGCAGCAAGCCTCCTGGTAGTCGGGAGGTCACTGAGAGGCAGAGAGGGGATCTTGTCGTTGAGCTGAATCAGACCTTAGACCTCATTGCGGCGTGGGGCACCGAAAATCTGGTTGAGTTTAACGCCAAGAAAACCCAGGTGTGCGCGTTCACGTGCAAAAAGTCCCCGTTTTCTCCTCTCCCCAACCTCGGGGGCAGTCCGCTCGCAATGCGGAACGGCCTAAATATCCTGGGTATGGATATACGCTGCGACCTGAACCCAAGGCATCATATCGAGGATGTAATATCCGCAACATCTCGCAGAGTCGGAATCCTGAACAGGGTGCGGAGATTCTTCTCGCCCGGTCAGCTTTGTCGTCTTTATAAAACACAGGTACGGCCGGGTGCGGAGTACTGTTCGCACCTCTGGGATGGTTCCGCCAAATATCTGCTTGATGCCTTGGACGGATTGCAGCGTCGGGCTGTCCGCATTGTGAATGATGCAGACGTTACAAGCGCCTTAGAGCCGCTGCAACTGCGTAGAAACATTGCAGCGCTCAGCGTGTTCTATCGTCTGTATCATGGTGAGTGCTCCGAAGAGTTGTTTGACCTGATCCCAGCTTCTCCTTTCCTAGCCAGAACCACGCGGGCCGGCTTACGAAACCACAGCTTGGTGGTCTCGTCCATCGCGGCACGAACCAAAAGGTTCTCTTCTTCCTACTTTTGCCGAACCGTTAAGCTGTGGAATAGTCTGCCGTCTCACGTGTTCCCTCCCTCCTATGACATTGGGTCCTTTAAGCGAAGCGTGAAGAAGCATTTATGCAGGCCGGCATGACTCTGGCGACCATTCATAAACTATGTTTATCGATGGTCGTTGGTTTTTTTTGGACTGCACTACGCTTACCATCAGGTGTAGTGTAGTCACTTTGCCGTGCTCGGATAAAAAAAAATAAAAAAAAAAAAAAAAAAAAAATGTTTAACATAAGCGCATGGGCCACCAGAGGCCGAGCCCCCCCCGTGACTATTTAACGGAAACTAAAAATCTATTATATTTTCAAATGTCAAAACTTGTACCAAGTGTAAAGTGACCATGCTCACTTGCCTATCTGTACACAGTGCAGTTCATACTGCTTTAAAAAAACTGTTCAAAGTTTAAAGATATCAGGAAAGATTTGAATAGGCTTTGTTTAGGAAGAGTGTTAAAGGGCCATTGGCCATCAATGCCACCATTGGGTTTGTGGACTACCTAATGTATAAATAATAATAAATAATAAATAACACCCAACAGTCACATACATAGTCCTGACCCCACACTAAGATCGAGTCTTGTGTCGTGGGTATCAGGAACTACGAGAGACTTTCGGTCTCACAACACCCAGACCCGAAACAAATATCTGTAGGCCATACAAACATTTGTCTCGGTGCGGGGATCGAACCCGCGGCCTCTCGCTTCACAGCCGGCTACTCGCCCGCCGCGCCACGGAGGCTGTCAAAGATATATATAGTAAAGCACTTAATGTGGACAGTGTTTTTAAAGACATATTGTTACAAGGTATACCTAACGCCGGTACGACGCACTGCTCTCACTTAGCAGCATGACATGGCATGCCAAATTACAGGGGTCGAAACTGGTCAGATAAATCAGACAGTCAGATTTTAGTACATTGCTCAGTTAAAGTCAGTTTAATTCGAAAATGGTCAGATTTATCATATTTTTTTAGTTAATTGATTAGGAACTGACAGAAAAAAATATATGATGCTCTATTGCAGGAATTCCCAAGCTTATTCTGGTCACCTAACATGCCTGATCTTTTTTTTATATATACGAAAAGCTCAGAGCTACTATATCTTGCTTGATGTATGCATAGCTCAAAGCTACTATAGTTTGCCTGGTGAATTGATGCTGGTGATTTTTGCGATATTTTCAATTTGATGTGAACAACCTGAATGAACCTGAACAACGTGAATGGTACGGACTGCCGAGACAAGTGTCGGAGGTTCGAGACCAACCCCAAAATGGAGAATACACCTCTGACTTTTCTATGTTAAGTGTATTTTCATTGTGAAATATCGCTTGCTATAACGGTGAAGGAAAACATCGTGAGGAAACCTACATACCAAGAATTTCTTCACAGAAATTTCGAAGGTATGTGAAGTCTACCAACCCGCATTAGGCCAGCGTGGTAGACTAAGGCCTAACCCCTGTCATTAGTAGAGGAGGCCCGTGCCCAGCAGTGGGACAGTAATATTACAGGGCTAATATTATTTATTATTATTATCATCTGCCTATTGGAAAATCTACAAGTGTATGGGAATGTATCATAAATGTTGTAAATGTTGTATACTCTAAAGGTGACTCACATAGACTAATGACCGAATGGTCAAACGCTACACAACTTTACGATAAGACGGCTTTAAACGACACAAGGCCACCTTAAGTATATGAACATTTGGCGGTAAGACTATGTTTATAATGAAATGATTTAACTGTATAGTGATAAGCCAATGATGTATCTTAACAAATAAAATAAATAAAAATAAATCAGGTCAATAATAAAAAACAAAATTACCTTATACTTATATTAAAAGGCGGACTTAACAAATAAATCTGCATAAGCCAGCGCCATAGTTAGAGTCTGGTAACACAGACGAAAACACGTTGGAGACTACATTTATTATGTATAATTACTATATCAACGCTCGTTCTGGGCGTTATAGACTTTTATTACAACTACCTAAAGTATGTCAAAATTAATACATAAGTTTAATAGTACTTATTTATATACAAAATAGCAACTTAAAATACCTTTTAAGAGTTCTTGTGAATCTTTTGAAAAACTCATTCGAATCATTTTTAATAAAAAATCTTGAGATATTTGTTCTTTATGTCATGTTAATTTATTAATACAATAAAAATATATCATCTGAATGGCAATTTTTTGTTTGAATTTAATTTTCGGAAAGGTCATGTCATTGTATGTATGGTATATTTTTATTTGTAAGGATAATAAGGCAATATAGCCTTATGTGCAGTATTCTCATGTGTACTACCATTTACACAAGTATTGAATATTATAAACCAAAATTACCAACACAATGTCCAACTAGGTGAAGTAGTTTAGACTATAGAATAAGAATTTCAAGATTGAATTAATCCCAAGTGAATAATTTTGCTTTACATTAGATGCCAATAAATGCAGTGAAAATATTTTAGTCATCAAATTTGATTGAATGTACACCCATATCTATGGCACCCCCACGGTATGACCCCCTCTTCTTCTTAGTCTTCTCATGCTTGAACGATTTGCCCCTTGTGTGTTTCAAGTCTTGGCTGGCGCGTTCACCCCATGAACCGCGAGCTCCACTCTACATATAAAACATACACAAATTAAAAAGTGAACACAAAAAAGGCTTGCGCCTAATGCATCACACATTGACGATCCAGCATCAAACTCTAGCACTAACAATAAATATAGCTTTGGCCAACACGGGGATCGAACGTGGTCCCACTCGCCTTATCTATAATGGAAATAAGCTCAGCAATTTTGATGTTGTAGATTTCGCATATCCCTCGGGCGTTATAGCTTGAGCATTGTATGTATGTATATAATACAATAAATAATTATAAAATGATCAACTACATACAAACATAAAACTTTTTTCTCACCACTATCGGTTTAGTAGTTTTGAGCCTATTTATTACAAAGAAAAATACAAAAAATAAACTTAGGTTTTAAGATAATCCTCACCTAATTAATCAAATACTATTTTTTTATTTTGAGAATTATCTCCTGCATCAAAGCTTTTTCTGTCTTTGAATCCACCCTTATTGAACCCTCCTCTGTCACCACCCCAGGAATGTCTGTCGCCGCGGCCCCCGCGGTCTCCTCCGCGACCACCCCTGTTGAATCCCCTGCCTCCTCTGTCTCCAAATCCTCCTCTGCCTCCTTTGTCTCCAAACCCTCCCCGACCTCCTCTGTCTCCAAATCCTCCCCGGCCTCCTCTATCCCCGAATCCTCCTCGACCACCCCTATCTCCGAATCCTCCCCGCCCGCCTCTACCCCCACGTCCGCCATGATCACCGAATCCACCGCGGCCCCTAAATCCACCACGTCCCCTATCATTGAATCCCCGACCGCGATTGAATCCACCCCGTCCTCGTTCATTCCAACTGCCAGATTTGTTGCCATCAGACTCAATGTCATTTTCTTCACCGTCTTGACTTTCACCCTCCTGATGGAGAGAAATGCCAATATTAACGCCAAGACTACACAATGTGATAAAATTAAATTATTTGAAAGTAAATGCCCGAAACTACGCCACCGAATTTTTTATCCTGAATAATTTTAGTCCATCATCACATGGAGTGGTCTTGGTGTTTTGCAACTTTAGGGCATTTACCTTGGCTTCGAAAGAATTATCCTTAAGCCTAGGGTCTACAGTGACAGCTTCTGTTACAACACGACGAAATGGTACAGGTTTATTTGTGGTTGCTTCTTTTTCATTTGGGGTTGACATATGGTTAGTACCCTAAAAGTCATAAATTAAATGATAATTAAAATGTTGTGCTCCTGTAATGACATAATAATTTTGTGTGTAGGTCCAGTATCCAAAACTTACTTTAACAAAATTATTGTATGGTTTTTTGGTTGGTACAACTTCTTCTCCAGACGCTTTCCTTTTTTTGCCTGCTTTGAACCCATTTCCAGTTGTCTAAAATAAAATTATCCACCTTTATTAACAGTTAAATTCTCTGTTCATAAATAGAATTTTATCAAATACAATCCCAACTCATCATAGTTGTGATTTATACTTAAGTTTTAAACAATGTGGTAAAAAGAAAAAGTGAAGATAAGAAAGGCATAAATATTATTACATGTAAAGGATATATATTGTCTATGAACATTATACACACATGCATGATCTATTGTATTCACTATTTGTGATGTGCCACTATTACATCTTTATCGAAGAGTTGAATATTTACCTGCTCATTAGCGTTATTTGCTTTTTTCACTTTGTTTGGTGGTTCATCATCACTGTCATCACTTTCATCAGATGATTTAACATTATTTTTGGGTTTTTGTTTGTTAGTAGGCTTTTCTTCTGGTATGTCCTCACTTGAATCTTCATCTGACGATTCCTGTTTCTTGACAGAGGCAGGTTTTGCCACTTTGATTTGTGTGGGTTTTTGAGGTTTGGAAGCCTCATCACTACTGCTATCACTATCATCAGAAGACTCCTTTTTGACTGATTTAGTTACTTGAACAGGTTGATGTTTAACAGGAGCTTTCTTTGCTGCTTTTGGTTTCTCATCTTCACTACTATCATCACTGTCGTCAGAGGATGAGTCTTTCTTAGAAGATACTTTTGAGACAGGTTTAGCTGGTGTTACCTGAAGTTTTGGCACAGGCTTCTGTGTTGTCTCATCTTCATCACTGCTGTCATCGCTGTCACTGTCATTTTTTTGCAGAGTAGGTTTAGTTAGAGTCAGTTTAGTTGGAATTGGTTTAGTCATTTGTTTTGATTTAGGTTTTTCATCATCACTACTGTCCTCTGATGAAGACTCTTGTTTTTTTGTATTAACAACAGATACTTTTGCCTGGGGTTTAGCTGGTATAGGTTTTGTTTTACTTTTGTTATCTTCCTCACTTGTGTCACTTTCTGATGAAGATTCTTGTTTTTTAACTGGTTGTGCTTTTGCTGCGTTATTGGACTGTACTTTAGTTGTAATTTTTTGTGGTACCTTTGTTGATTCTTCATCACTACTGTCATCAGAAGAAGACTCCTGTTTTTTCTTCTGAACAGGTTGTGCAACCTGTTTGCCTAGTGTAGCCACTTTGTTTGGTGTCTTCTTAGCTGTATTATCATCACTGCTATCTTCACTGTCTGATGATTGAGCCTTTTTAGCTGGGGCTGTTTTTAAAGGTGGAGCTATTTTTTTTACAGGTTGTTGAGTTGCTGTAGGTTTATCATCATCACTACTGTCACTGTCTGAAGACTCTTTTTTTTTTGCAGGAGTTGGTTTTGATTTTGGTTGTGAAGGTACAGGTTTCTTATTCGGTTCATCATCACTACTGTCATCTGATGATTCTTGTTTTTTTTGTAGCAATGCAGGTGCTGTTATTTGTGGCTTCACTGGTTGTTTTTTTGGTTGAGATGTGGCATTATCCTCACTGCTGTCACTATCATCAGATGATGCATTTTGTTTCTTAACAGGAACTGGTAGGGCAGGTTTTTTGACCTAAAATTATTCAATTGTTAAAGCTTTGTATTCCCTTGATTATTTTTAACTATACTCACTGTATACTCAGAGGTAGTGACGAATTTGAACATAATATCACATTGGCTCAATTTAATTTTTAACATCATTGTGAGCAGATTTCTGTTGCTTATTTTGTAACTTAATAAATTATATGTATAAAAAAGTACTTGTGGTTTTTCATCATCAGAGCTGTCAGAATCAGATGATTCAGTCTTTTTCTTAGGACCAGCACTTTTGCCATTCATTTGGACAACTTTCTTAGGTTGCTGCTTTTCATCATCACTAGAGTCACTGCAAATTCGATTTTACATGTTAATTCTACAAAAGCAATACAAACATTAAATTCCAATAATTCTTTAATTATAACATCTTACCTTTCTGCTGTTTTAGGAGATTGCTTATATTTATTGAATATGTCAATAAGGGAGAGTAAATTTTTCGCTTTTGCTTTCTGTAACAAACAAAACTAGTTTATTATGGAAATATATAAGAAGTATAATTTGAAAGGGAATTTTAAGGAATTATGTATCATTACTGTTCCATAGCTAAGTATGAGCTTATTGTACTAATAACATTCCAAATATTGGTAAAACAATGGTTCTCTAGATTAGGTTCAAATTCACAATATAAGCCCCAAATTAAAAAATCTTATTGCTGCACATAATACTAAGATTACATTAAGGTATTACATGAACATGCTAGATTTATGTGGCTGGTCTCCTCACCTTTTCCCTTCTTCATTCACTATGATAAACATTATATATACCTTGTTTTGTATAATGAAAGGTATTTCTAGAGGCCTAAATGCAGGTGGTAATTATACTTCTTACCAAACAGGCAATAGACCGGTAACTGATAATGCCTATATCCTATGTTGCTAACTATTAAAACTTGCATACGAGAGGTATCCAGTCTTAGTAAAACTTTAGTAAGGATATCTATTTTATGAAAACGTGTAAACGCGGTTGAAGTATAACACAATAACCCCCATAACCTAAAAAAATCAATAACGTCACCACATGTGAAACTTTTCAACACTGTTATAATTTAGAATTGGGAAAGATATCAACTAGATATCGGTGTAAATTTGATCACTAACGAATTGAACACGTGTAATTGCTAGCTATGACCACACGTGGTTTTAACTTTGGTACAACTTACCGGTTTAGTCTTCTTGAAAAACTCTTGTGCCAGTGATTTATCAATGCCCTGAAGATACTGATGAACTAAAACGTTTAATTCCGCCTTTTGGTCCATGTTATTGTCAGAATATTTAGAAATTAACTTTACAACATGGAGAAGAGAGGGACCAACACGACGACGATACCCATAGATTACGATAATGACAGGAACAAAGAGCACGGACAGGAACTAAGCTTCAAGATGAAGTTGACGCTAGGTACCAAAGAGCATAGATCACCATAGATTATACCAAAGACGATACGATACTAAAGCCCCGTCTCCTGCACATGTTTTATCTACACAAAACAACTATTTTAGCCGTCGCCTGCTCGTAGAACAATGGACCATAGATAAAAAATGCATGTTTTGTGTAATGTTTTAGTGTACGTGACGCGGCTTTAAAGGCGGGTCTCCTGCACCAGCTTTTTCGAAAAAAAAAACACTAAAAACACATACGCAAAAAAACGATTTTAGCTGTCACCTGCTCGATAAAAATTGCATGTTTTTGTAGGTGTTTTTAGGAATGTTTTAGTGCAGGAGACCCGGCTTAAAACATTACACTTAACATCTACACAAAATATGCATTTTTTATCTATGGTCCATTGTTCTACCAGCAGGTGACAGCTAAAATCGTTGTTTTGCCTATGTGTTTTTAATGTTTTGTTTCGTTAATAGTAGTGCAGGAGACCCGGCTCTAAGCTGGGTTTCCTGCACTAAAACATTACAGTTGAGACAAAACATGTATTTTTATCTATGGTCCATTGTTCTATGAGCAGGTGACCACAGGTGACAGCTGAA
Source organism: Clanis bilineata (assembly GCA_036417725.1). NCBI lineage: Eukaryota > Metazoa > Arthropoda > Insecta > Lepidoptera > Sphingidae > Clanis > Clanis bilineata. Next base: position 11,210,716 of record CM071158.1, read on the forward strand.
ATCGTTGTTTTGCGTATGTGTTTTTAGTGTTTTGTTTCGAAAAAGCTAGTGCAGGAGACCTGGCCTTATACGTTTGTAGAGTCTTTTCATCATTTTTATAATAATATCTATGTAATATATACGAATGAAATATACGAATAAAATGTAAAATAATTATCTAACTTTGTATCACTACGACTCATTATGATCATTACTAAAACCTACAATTATCCTCTTCCCGTTTTACATTCGTCTCATTACCTTGAAGCCAAATTTTTTGAAGGTTTCACTTCTATCACGTGTGAATTGCACACATGTTTTTTTGTATAAGATCCATTGATAAATGAGCAAGAGACAATGAAAATCCTTGTTTTGTGGAGGTGTTTCAGTGTTTTGTTTCGTAAAAATACGTGCATAGACATATTTAAAAGACAACATAGACAAACAAGTGCTGGGGAAACACAAATTCACTTCAAACTTCACATTTTTTTTTTTAATTTTCCCTTTCGGGAAGGCAAAGGGATCTAGCCCATACAGCCTCGTCTTAAGTGGTTTTTATTTCTTTATTTGCTTATATCTAATTTTTCACAAGTGCAATGAAATCGGATGTGTTCGATTTCAAGGCCCTGCTGGAGTTTTGGCGTTAATTCCTTCCAGTTTGATGCTTTTCAGACGTTTTTCTCGCAGCAGAGGAGTCGAACATGGTCGACCCATCCACCCGACAAAACGCGTCCAAAATCACTTATTTCAAAGCTTCCACATACTGTCCATCTTCGTTGATGTTTATTGCTTAGATTCACATCACATTTAAACTACAAGCACAACTTAAGACTAGAATATGGAATCATTAAAACAAGCGACCACCCGCACCGTCAGAATTCCCGCCAAAACCCTTCAAACTTCACAGTTCACAAGTTCACAGTTCACACAATCACACCTCACTTCACACATTTGTTATTTGTCAATCTAGTGTCAGAATTTGATGTTGAAATTCATAATTATTCACAATCCTCATTTTATCTCATTTTTTTATTTCTTTGAATAGTGCTGTGTTTTAAAGGTGACTATTTATTTTCCATAAAATCATGTACAATATGATTTACCAATAAAGGCTTATTCAGTGACGTGACGATGCGGGCCGTTGATTAGCTATGTTTTTACTACAGTTTGCTTTGTCGATAAATATACAAGCAGCAGAAAGCAGCTCGTAAGTTGCAAATATTACATGTCGTTGTTATTCGAATTGTGTGAAAACACGATGCCCGTCCATCAAATAAATGTGAAGAATTCATCTGATATCGAAAGTTGGGAATGGGGTGGAGGAGGCGGCAGGGAAACGATCCGAGCTGGTTCTGGAAGTAGCCAAACTTCGTGCAGTAACTCCAGCGGAGACATCTGTCGAATATGTCACTGCGAGAGCGAGGCACACAATCCTTTGCTTGCTCCATGTTATTGTTCAGGTAAGTTTTATATATAGGCATGTTTTATTGTCCAAAAATAAGTAAATTAAAGTAAATAAATAATCAAAGATTCACTATGCTACAGTCTCGTATGTAAATTGATTTCATTGTCTGAGGCCTAAACTAATTTGCATGCCTCATGTAAAACAAGTTCAACACCTTGTATAGATTGAGATATAAACCCAACACTGAGGTAGTCAATATTTTATTAAAATATATAGACCATGTTATTTTAAAGAAATGCTTAATAAACTAATTAGGCAGAAGAAGAAAGTTTATTAGAGAATGATTTGAAGATGTCTGACTAGCTATTTTTTTGAGTAATGGATTTATTAAACACTGTCGTTGGCAAAATCATCAACCTTTGATGGAGGCCATATTTTTTAAATAAAGAAGAAGAAGAGAATGATTTCGTTAGAACTGTTGTGATGGCAATTTTAACAGAAAAAATCCATAAGGCTCATAGTTTTGAATAATGAATACTTGAATTTACGATGAAAAAAAATTCTGGCTCATTGAGTCAGCTGCAGTACATTTGCAAACCAATAGGGTGAATAATAATTATCTTTAGCATACTCTAAGCCATTTTTATATTAATTGCGACACTTTAGATGTCGCACTCTGATTACAAAAGCCCCAGTCTTAAAAATTTGAAAAAAAAATGTAGTTCAATTTTAATTTTTAATTTTATAATTATACTTTAAATCGTTCTTTCTGTATGTGGAATTGTTATTGGTATCAACTTTATGAAACATCCGGTATATAAAAATGATATATAATATTAGTAGTAAAAAAAGCTCGGAGTCTGGAATTTGTGCCCGATATGGCGATAGGCTCGCCCCCTATCACATCTGGGACGGAACTAAGCTCGGCGAAATGTGGGTGCTCTAGTTCGCTAGTGCGCCTCTGCCTACCCCTTCGGGGATACAGGCGTGAGCTTATGTTATGTTATGTTAATATTAGTAGTTATTATGGCCTAAGGTGCATGTTTAATGCCTAAAATATATCTGGATGAAACACCTCTGCAACTTGTGGACAGTATCTGCTACTTTGGTTCCACTACAATGTCGAATCTCTGCAACAAAAAAGAGATCGATAACTGCATCAGAAGAACTTTAACTATTGGAAGACTTTCTTCAACCACTTACTTCAAACAGGAATGTTGCCTCAACGCTTTTCATATGCGCTGTTTGCGAACAATCCTAGGAGTTACTTGGAAGGATTGGATGACCAATAAAGAGGATCTCACACAGGCCAAATGCAACAGCGTTACACCACTTCTGAAACAGAGACAACTCCGCTGGCTAGGTTGCGTTTACTAGGACTCTCGTAGATTGCTGTGTGAATTTATGCTTGGTCAGATTGCCAATGTCAAGAGGCCTGTTGGCCGTCCAATTCTAAGATTTAAAAACCCCTCGCAAGGGGGTTATGGAAGGCTTCAGTTCTAGACTTCGGGACGTAGGAAGCATGGACCAACAACAGACTAAAGTGGCGTAAAGCTATTTCAGCTGGAATGCTGAAGCATTATGAAGCCTGTCCTGATAAAATTAAGCAATAAAGGTTCTGTGCTGCGGCAAGGGACTTCGAGAACTTTAAGACTTCTCCCTCAGATTTGCGTTTTATCTGCGATGAATGTAGCAAGATGTGTGTGTGTATGTATGTTTGTTACCCTTTCACGCAAAAACAGCTGAATGGATTTCGATGAAATTTGATATGGAGGTTGCTGACACCCTGGATTAACACATAGGCTACTTTATTTTTTTAAACTTTTTTGTTGTTGGTTGAAAATTTGTAAGGGAATCCTGGAGCCTTAATAGATTTTGATGAAATTTGGTATGAGGATATATTTGACCCTAGGGACTCAAATGGGGTACTTGATTTTTATATCAACCCCTAAAGGGACGAAATAAGGCGATGAAAGTTTGTATGGGAGTTCAGAATCCACTTAATGGATTTTTATGAAATTTGGTATAAGGATATCTTTGGTCTGAGGCAACCATTAGGGTTCTTTATATTTTTAAATCAACCCCTAAAGAATAGGGGACGAAAGTATATATGGGAATTCAGAAACCGCAGATGAAACGGATTTTTATGAAAGTTGGTATGAGGATACCTTTAGCCCTAAGGTCAGACAGAGGGTGTGATATTTTTTAAACCCAAAAATAAAATTCCACTCTTATTTCACCCCTTTTTTTGTCTACATGTGTATGTATGCAATAAGGGATGAAATAGGCGTTGAAATTCGTTTTTTTATCTTTGATCCGATTGATTTAAAATCGTTGTTTGAGTCGCCCCGTAGTTCCAAACTGTCAAAACTGTCAAAAGTAACCTCCATTTTGTGTTCCTTGTTCTTGGGCCGATTGATTTCAAAATCGATATTTGGATCGGCCCGTGGTTGCGAACGACGGAACCTGTATCAAAACTGTCAAAAGTGGTCGCCATTTTGTTTTTATTTTTTTGGGCCGATTGACTTCAAAATCGATATCTGAGTCGCCCCGTAGTTCCAAACGTCGGAACCGCTGTCAAAACTGTCAAAAGTGACCGCCATTTTGTATTAACTTGTTTTTGGGCCGATTGATTTCAAAATCGGTGCCTGGATCACCCCGTTGTAGAATATTTAGACATTCATTGTTGCCTGAAACATTGGCTAAATAAAGTTCATTTCTTTCTTTCTAAATAGTGTTCACGAGTCACGACTTAACCAGTATAAATTTAATTCATGATTTTAACTGTATACTTATAGGAAAAGGAGGGGAAACTGGATAGGGAAAGGGAGTGAAGGGAATTGGGCCACCGGAAATCTCACTCACCCAACGAAACACAACAGCGTACTGGCATTTTACGTCGGTTTTCTGTGAGACAGTGTGATCAAACCGGTGGGGCCGGCCCATCCGTACTGTAGACATTACTGTCTACAGTGTGCCTATCCCTCAAATTTTTTTTATAGTAGTAACTAGTAAGATATAGATTAATGTTACTATTATAGAGTTTATTTGTAAATGGATAGTTAGGTACTTATTTTTTAAAATTACGAAATCATTTGAACCACAACATTCGAACTAAAACAAATTTTTATTTATCTAAGCAGCCAATTTTGCCTCAGATATGACCTACCTATATGACCTTCAGTCTTGCACAGCTTAACGGCACAGAAAAGTGTTAATTTATGCATTGTGATGTCTCGCTGAATATGATTTCCTTGAGCGTAAATAAATAATAATTAGAGTTTGTGTTGCAGGAAGTCTTAAGTACGTGCACCAGAGTTGTTTGCAGCAGTGGTTGACCGCTTCGGAGACGAGATCCTGCGAACTATGCAAATTCAACTTTATAATGCATACAAAAATAAAGCCGTTCAACGAGGTATTATCACGTTATAACATTCCTATCAATATTGATGTTATTATACCTACGTGTGTAATGTGTATTATGCTTATGTAAGTATCTACACAGAGAATATTTTTTACTGTTTAATTTGCGTCAACACAATGATGTTGACACAACACAGTGATTATCGTTTATTAGACAGCCTCCGTGGCGCAGTGGGCGAGTAGCCGGCTGTAAAGCGAGAGGCCGCGGGTTCGATTCCCGCATTGAGACAAATGTTTGTGTGGCCCAGAGATATTTGTCTCAAGTCTGGGTGTTGTGAGACCGAAAGTCTCTCATAGTCTCTGACACTCACGATACAGGTTATACCTAGTGTGGGGTCAGGACTAGGTGTGTGACTGTTGGGTGTATTTATTTATTTATTTATGTTATTTGGCCAGAATACTTAATTATGTTTAAAAAAATATTTACTATGAGTGAATCTAAAATACCTATGTATTAAATGCAATGGATTCGCCCTTATTTACTTAATTCAATTAAATAATAAGTAAATATTTAAATAGTATAGGAGTGCCTATCAAACTGTATGTAAAACACGAACAAAATGACTGAATGGAATCTTAGTTTGCCGACTCTATACATAGTTATATTCTTATAGTAAAAGTAATAAATAAACCCAACACTTAGGGCAACTTGCACCATTATTACTCACCTACAGTGAGTCCTAACTTCAAGTTAAATTGAAAAAAAAATATACCTATATGTTTAATTCATCACATGTAATGAATTACATATCATTCATATATTTTTTTAAATTTATCTTGAGGTTAGGATTATAGTACGATTGCTAATAAGACGGAGTAAACTGACAGATCGCAATATCACTTTACATAAATAATGTTGCTTAGGTACTTCCAAAACTACATGATCTAGTTCAATTTTTATCATTACGAAATTAAAATTTTATTGCATATTTTAGAAATTTCAGCTCAACCTTTCGACTAAATGTCTGTGTAAATAATTTTGCGTAAATAGTGACAACACATACGCGAAATGATAACAATGAAAATTACAAATATTAATTTTATTATAAGAGATAATTTACGTTCCGCACATGCATAGCTTTTGTAAGTTTTGTTTATAATGAACCATGACAATAATTGGGTACTTGACTAGTTGTTCTTTAATTAATTTTATATGAAATTTACGTCATATGATATATAAAACAGAAAGAAATACTGAAATATTCTCAAAAATAAAAAAGTTATAAGCCTTTGAAGTTTGGTGTAACTGTCAAATTGCGGGAAAGAGAAGTATCAGTACAACCACGTCACTCCATAACGGAACGTGAGTTGGAAAGGGATAGCAAGATATCTCCAATATACCCCTACTCCAGAATTTGAAATATGAATTACTGCCTCATTTTTCAGCCAATTTCGATGCAGATTTTACAGAAGGGTTTCTTTTCAGTTTTATTTGCTATTACATATAAATATGTGTATAAAATCAAATATAGTCAAGTACCCAATTCCAGTAGATATGCAATAACTTAGCATGCAGTAAAATGACTATAATTCAGTAGACATGCAGTACTAATCACACATTAGGTAAGAATTACAACTTTGAGTTGGAAATTTGAAAATGAAAGAATGAAATTGTTCACTGAATTGAAATGTTTAAATAAACTTGATCTTTTTACCGCAGCACTATTTAAATTTCATGAAAAGTGGCAACATTCGAAATGACAGTTTACTCCCTTTAATTAGCAATCCGTGTAGGTTAGTAATAGTGGTGCAAGTCGCCCTCATACACATGGTCCTGAGTCCTGACTCACAGTAATATTCGATGTTGTCATGGATATCCAGAAAATACGAGAGTTTCGGTCTCACGACCCTCACACACGAATCAAATATTTGTGGGTCATCCAACAACTAGCCACTCGCCCGCTGCGCCATAAAGACTGACAAAAATGTTACAAATAATTATAATTATAGAAAATCGACGTAAAGTGGCAGCTCGCTATAGCGTTTCGTTCGGTGAGTGAGGTTTTCGGTGGCTCAATACCTCTCCTCCCAATCATTATTTCCCTTCTTTTTGGTTGGCACCGCACCCTTGATTCTTTGTCTTGGGTGTCTATGGGCAGTAATCACTTACTATCAAGTGACCCATATGCACGTTTGCCAGTCTCTGCTATAAAAGGCATTATAATTAAGGGGCCATCCATAAATTATCACACGTTAACTTCGACGAAATGTGACATTGTGTGGCGACAAGGGGTGGGATGGGTCCTTTAGACTTCGTGACGTCACATTTCAAAAACTAATATATTTAAGCATTGGAAGTCGTAATTTAAAATATTAACAAAATCTTCAAAATATTTTCAATTCTATCTGTATCAGCATAATGTTTAAATTGTTTTGTTGGCTACTTTATACTTGCTTTACTGTGACGCGCTGAGCGCCTAAGAGCCCTTTGATAAATGCCGTCGTACGCTCGGTGCGTATGCCTTGCCGACTGCCGTGATTTAAAATTAGGAAAATGTGTGACGTCACACATCGGAGGGGGGAGTAAATGTGACCAGATGTGACATGGACGAGGGAAGGATTAAAAGTCATGAAATTCGTGTGACGTAATTTGTGGATGGCCCCTTATACAGATTTTTTTAATTCGTTAACAGGCGGGTATTTACGGTTCGGAGTTGTAGTCGGTACTGTATACTGATTTGGATGTATTGAGCGGTCCCCTATATCAGATGTGTTGTCACTTGTCAGATTTCGGCCGTCGATGTGATATGATAAGTTTGTGCGTCCGGCAGTGGCGGCTGCTGGAGATGTCGGGCGTGGAGCGGCGGCGGCTGTGCTGCGCGGTGCTGTTCCACTGCGTGGCGGCGCTGTGCGTCATGTGGTCGTTATTCGTACTTATCGAACGTGCCGTTGAAGAGGTCAACCGCGGACTTATCGGTAATTCTACATTACATTCTATAAATATACCTAGGTACATTTATAGTAAATATATATCGATTTTTATTACTTACTGAACACTACGACAATCTCAGGAATATAATAAAAAAAAACTGCAGTGAGTACTTAGTGGGAGTATTTTATCCATTTTGAGTGGCAAATCTAACATCCATTAATTTGCTTAGTAAAAGCACCGACACTAAGCTGACAAAATGACTTCTACAGAAACCGTACGTTTTAAACAAATAGCACGATTATATTTTAAACTTCAAATACCTTTAAAATGATTAAAAAAAATGTCTTCCACGCCATTTGCATCTAAAATGATAAAAAAGTTGCTTGTGTAAAGGACTTGGTTTAAACGTGCCTCTTATATGCACTATATTCGCTACACAACTGTACTGTATATCTCAAACTAGTTGTGTGCACTTCGAGCTCCAAAGGGAGACTAACTCAATAATGATAGCTCCCGCTCTTTTATACCTTTTGCTTTAGTTAATAAAGAAATACCTTCCACAAATATTATGAATTACTTGGAGGGTAGTTAATATAAATAACATACTACCCTTCAATATCGTGTACTAAATCACAACAATTATCCGAATTCGTAACACTTGTTAATTTAATTATTATATACCTGAATAAAGAGATAAACGTCGTCATATAAATTGCTCTTTTGTGAAACATGCTTAAAAATGTGTGTTGCGCCGATCTGACTAAATAGAAGTAAAACACTGTGAAAATAATATATTTGAATAAAGAGAGCATGTGAAACTTTCAGCGTGGCCGTTCTGGACTAAGTTGGTGGTGGTGGCCGTGGGCTTCACTGGTGGTGCTGTGTTCATGTACATACAATGCCGACAATACTTACACCTCTGCAACCGTTGGAGAGCGCACAACAGGTAATCATTTTTGTTTGATCCCGATAAACGATTATGATCCCCTAAGCAATCTATAATAAGACAATGTAAACATAGTAGATATTGTTATTATAATGATGTGATTGTAATCTGTTATGTTCTAATAAATAAATAAACGTAACTTGACAACACGTTCTGTTGAGAGCCGACATTCTCCATGGCGCAGCGGCAGAGTAGCCGCAAACCGACTGGCCGCGGATTCGATTCTCGCATCTAGATAAATGTTTGTGTGATCCACAGATATTTGTTTAGAGTCTGGATGTTGTGAGATCGAGATAGTCATCTCGTAGTTCCTGATACCCACGATTTAGGTACAATCTAGTGTTGGTGTATTTAGTTTACTCATTATGTTTATTTAAAAAAATACTGTCTGAATTCCTAAACAATATGAACTACACGCCTAAATTAAAGAATTTTAAGACTCGTTTACGTTTTTAATTGATAGCAATATTGACTGCAAAGTTGTAAGCTTAACTTGAATATATGAGTTGTGTTGGCTTTATAGGTAATTACATATTATACCTACATATATGGAAAGTGATCGGTTTTATAAAAAAAACATCGATAGTGTGGACAACACAAGAATAGTTACTGCACTTCTCATGAAAAAACATATTGATTGTTATTGAGTTGGTGCTAGGTAAATCGTTTTTATTTTCACCATCATTATCATTTTTGACATAGAATTTTGCTGATACAAAATGCCCCTGAGAAAATCCCCATGTGTGGCGGATCTCCGCCCGCGCGGTTCAAACGGCGCGAGAGGAGCGCGCGCGGACAAGTGGTCGCCAACATCGAGCCTCCGCCGCCCGCTCCCCCCGCAGCCCCCGCACCACCCGCGCACCTCGCCCCACCCGCCGCCTACCACGAGGAGGACGAGAGCGGCGGGTTCGAGACCTACCGCGCCAACCCGCGCCGGCGCCTCTCCACGCACGCGCCTCCCCCGCCCCCGCACCCGCACCCACACCCGCACCCACCCCCGCACACGCACGACGACACGCGCCGACACTCGGACTCGCAGCCGGCGAGCGCGAGCGCGTGCGTGGCCGTGGAGCCGGCGCACGTGTACCACATCGCGGTGGACCCGCTCGAGGCGGACATCAGGTCGCTGCTGGCGCTGGAGGCGCGGCGCGCGGCGCGGCCGGCGCGCTCGCTGCCGAACCTGCGCGCGAGCCGCGAGAGCCTGCTGCCGCCCCCCGCGCCCGCGCCCGCGCCCCCACCCGCCTGCGCCGACCAGGAGCCGTCCTGAGGCCGGGGCGGTGCGCCGCTGCTGCTCTACCGCGACGACACGGTGTACTAGCGTGCTCCCGTCACGAGCCCCGACTGATGCGTCGGGTGACTGTTGTGTGTATGGGTGATATGTGTAAATAGTGATTATTGTTATCGTGACGGTTGCGGAGCGTGCACGTCGCGTCGCCTCCGAGCGTCGCGCTTGTGACGTCAGATGCTGGAAGTTGAACGGGAACGGCTGATGTGAGGGATCGCGCGTACATCTTCCTGCAGTGTTTATTTGCTATAAACAGAAATAATAAACTGCGTCCGTGTACGAAATATGTATGAAATGTTGCAATTATGTCGTGATAGTAATGAAATACTGCTCCCATTAAATAAAGCATTTTAGCAATTAATATCGACAAACATAGACAAATCTTATTTTCCGTGACGATTGGAAATGTCAGTTGTCATTATGCATCATTGAATACGAACATTAAACACATGACAACATATTACAATTACGATTACCTAATTAAAAACGCCCAAAGTAAGTTAGCTTTGACAACATCATTAGACTACCGTAGTCTACGTAGTCATAGTAGACTACGTAGTCAGTCTGACAGCGTACCTATTTTTGTTATATGTATATTAATAGTGGTTTAGCGTTCACATCATCACTCGTACTAATTATATAATGTGATAAAAGTATAGTTGGTCTCATGAAAAAGGTCAAATCGAATATATTATAAGATATTATAACAGATTGACTAACACCACTTTTGCAATCGCATAAAACATTTTTTATAATGCCCTTGGCCATTTATTTAATAGACGTAATTTTTTTTTAATAGTCGATTATCGATGAACTTCCCTCGATTCAGTACTTGACTATTTTTTTTCTATTGATTATATACGAAATTTATGTCATCTGAAACATAACACAGAAAGAAATATGAAATACTCTCAAAAATAAAAAAAATACATAAGCCTTTGTAGTTTGGCGTAACCTTCAAACTGCGGGAAAAAGAAGTATTAGTACAATCACTTCACAGCCGATAGGAAAGAAAGCCGAAAGGGATAGCAAGATATCTCCACTACGTCCCCACTCTTGCTCATTGCAGAATTTAAAGTATGAATAACTGCCTCATTTTTCAACTAAATTCAATGTGGTTTTAACAGAAGGGTTTCTTTTTTGTTTTACTTACTACATATAAAAATGCGTATAAAATGAAACATAGTCAAGTACCCAATTCCCATGTGACAATTTGTATCAAGCATCGCTTGTTCGAAATGTGTTTGTATTAGAGGTATAAAAATGTAAATAAATCCATAATATATTGCGTAAACATCGACATTACTTTATATTGGTCCACAGAGTTTAATTTTTTCGTATATGAGTAAGATCACGTCAAGTGGACCCCCCATTTACCACTTGATCATAAAAATTTAATCTATATATATTTTTTCATAAGTACTTATGATGGAAAAATGATCCCCCAAACGATTTTTAAAAATTTTGATTTTAACAACATTTTTTTTTACAATGAAAATTTTAAGCACTTTTAATTAAAAAATGGATTAAAAATCAACCGTAAGAGATAAATTCATGAAATTTTCAGCATCCATGGTCAATTGTCTATATTTTAAGAATATATTAACGACTTAAGATTATTTGTTTATTTTCGTATTGTTAACTAACTTTTAAGTTAACAAATGAAAATTTAACTCATTTCTTGGTAAAAAAATGCATTTTTTTTTCATCGGTCACATGCTTTATTCATTTAAGTTTAAGATTCCGGCAGAAAATTTCACTGCTCGCCATTAGTTTAAACAAAATGAATTTATTTATGACAGCGCGCCAGCCGTCGAGCGCTGTGGAAGCGCCGCACTACCGAGCGTCTCGTACTACATTGAAGCTTTTATCAGTGATAATTTAAAATAATAATACAAAATATTATCATAAAACAAATTTTATTATTATTTACGTTATATTATTATAATTATTATCAATAAAATTTTATTTTTTGTTAACAATATCATAAAGAATATAATCAATTTTTTTTTATTATTTTTACCAAACAGCGTAAATTTAAAAATAAATAATCAATTAAAAATTCTTAAAACTGTTATGGTCTGTATTCACTTTTTTAGGTCATTCAGTAAATTATTATTTTTGAATTTTCTAGTCAACACTCCATCTTTAGTTAACAAAAGAAAAACCGCTCCGTTACAATTTTCATTTGTTTTTCGCGTATCCGAAAAATAATTTAATTTCGCGAATTTTCAATTGATTATTTATTTTTAAATTTACGCTGTTTGGTAAAAATAATAAAAAAAATTGATTATATTCTTTATGATATTGTTAACAAAAAATAAAATTTTATTGATAATAATTATAATAATATAACGTAAATAATAATAAAATTTGTTTTATAATAATATTTTGAATTATTATTTTAAATTATCACTGATAAAAGCTTCAATGCAGTACGAGACGCTCGGTAGCGCGGCGCTTCCACAGCGCTCGGCGGCTGGCGCGCTGTCATAAATAAATTCATTTTGTTTAAACTAATGGCGAGCAGTGAAATTTTCTTCCGGAATCTTAAACTTAAATGAATAAAGCATGTGACCGATGAAAAAAAAATGCATATTTTTACCAAGAAATGAGTTAAATTTTCATATGTTAACTTAAAAGTTAGTTAACAATACGAAAATAAACAAATAATCTTAAGTCGTTAATATATTCTTCAAGTATAGACAATTGACCATGGATGCTGAAAATTTCATGAATTTATCTCTTACGGTTGATTTTTAATCCATTTTTTAATTAAAAGTGCTTAAAATTTTCATTGTAAAAAAAAATGTTGTTAAAATCAAAATTTTTAAAAATCGTTTGGGGGATCATTTTTCCATCATAAGTACTTATGAAAAATATATATAGATTAAATTTTTATGATCAAGTGGTAAATGGGGGGTCCACTTGACGTGATCTTACTCATATACTAGGAGTTTTATTATCATGACTTCGGCGTCGGTTTATTTCGTACCCATAAAGTTCTTTTTGGCCGGTTTCAGCCGATTCCGTATCGATAATTGTGATCACTTCCTTAATCGTAAATTCAATTTTTTGCTTTTCGTAAATGTTGTAATTTATAAAACTGTTTATAATTATTGTGCCAATTTTGATTATTTTTTCTCATGTTGTTCCCGCCGACTTATATACAGTGAGTTTGTTTCGGTTATTCATTTTAATCGTACCAGAGACGACAAAGTTCAGTACTACAATCATTTTATGAACCATTTTGATATTTGTTTAACTAAGTATTTATAGCTTCTAACCGACAGGGGATACAGCTTCCAAAATGCTTGTAGGTTTCATCTTTGCATTTAAACATATTAGTACCATAACGTTTGTTTATAGGTTCCCTAATGAACCAGACTATATAACGTTGAAATTATCGACAACTATATATAAAACAATCTATCTGGGAACACTTCATTAGTATTCTTTCATTTGATAAGCGGTGATGATCGTGTTAATGTCAATAAAATACTATTAATGCTCTGATTAAAAACTCGAACTTAAGGATATTTAAAAACATTAAAGTCACAGTCATTTTGACTCTCAAGACTAATTTAATGGTAAAAGGGTTCTTAGTAGTAAAGCCAGGATGAAGCAAGATTTCTACAGATGAGTCATGAATAGGTTATCCCGACTTGTATGGTAAATACTGCCATAATATAGTAAAACGCGGAATATTTTGATCAAAGATCCGTATCATACTCAGTAACGACACTGAATGTATGCTAGCTAACTTATTAGATTCATTGAACCGTTTCTTATGGCAAGTAAGGGTTCTTAAAGACCTACAATAAACGACAATAGAACATAACATACCTATAGGCACAGACACACTTTTTAAAGCATGTAGCAGAAAGGATTTGGCTAAGTTTTTATGACCGGCTGCCTGCATTACGTCAACCCCAATCTGGAGGATCCAGTCCCAGGCAAATAGTGCTAGTAAAACACCGCACCCGACCAGGGAATCGAACTCAGGACCTCCCAGTTCACATCATAAATAGACTGCCACTAGACCAAAGAGGCGACTAATACTCATAGTATCGCTACCAATATCGATAAATAATCAACATTATCGATATCGATTGCATATTGCTGCCATTATTGAGAAAATTGATAAGCATTATTGTTGCTTGCTTGTTCATAAATTACAGCTAATGTAACTTAGCTTTATAGTGATAATTGAAAAGTCGGTTTTGATTATTTGTAATTTACTAAGTTTTACTCATTCAACACTATTTCATGAATGAAATAATATTATAATGAATAAATTTTTAAATATCACTTTTGAAAAGGTAACTAATATCATCTATTGAATGGAAATCTATAAGAAACAAAATAAATATTCATATTATTCTGTTTAATATTATATTTATGGTTTTATTTGTCAGATTATTCATATGATTCGGAAAAATTACAAACGAGCAATCTTGGTATAGTAAAAAACTAGGATTTTAAACAAAAATCGGTTTTAAAAGGTAACAACTCGCCATGTTATATTAACAATAATATTAACATTACTTAATATAATTTGGGTAGCTTTATGGCTTTTTGAAGCCAATGTGCATTCCGATATATTTTTCCCATTTGTTTAATATTATTTTCTATGTAATATGTGACCAAAAACAACCGAATCGTGTAAAACATTGTTTTTGTTGAATTAATAATGTTACTTGATTGACGTAGTTTCAAAAGAATGACATTACAATTACCACAAACAAAATCACAACATAAAATATCCAACTTTGATATTGGCTAAAATATCGCAAATGCTTAGAAGACATTTGTTTAAATTAACAAAGAGAAGAACATTTACATATAATGGAGAAACTGATTTAATAACGATGTTATGATGGTACTTCATCTAGCACGTTGTGCATTTACTGTAAGAGCATTTAATCAATGTGTTTTATTTTTAATATCTATGTATTGTGCACAGTTGCCCGTGGAGATGAGATTATTCACTTCAGGGTGTGGATGACGTATTGACGTATCATTCATTAATCCGGGTCCACATTAATAATAAAAATACCGCCGTAAATATTAGTGCTATAATATATTGCTACCTTTGTCTGGAATGTTATTATTTCTATTTACCTCTCTTTTGATTAATTGTGCCAAGGCAGACTGGTGCATACTTAATAATTTTTTTAGAGAAAATCATTAAACATTTGAGGAGTTTTGTCGTATATAATTCTTAATAACATGTTAAATATTTTGTTGCGTTAAACATATTATATTGTATACCATCAAAAAACATTATCCTCCTTGCAGAGCAGTATGTTAAAAACATAAAGTTTCTCGA
The DNA here is from genome assembly GCA_036417725.1 of Clanis bilineata. NCBI lineage: Eukaryota > Metazoa > Arthropoda > Insecta > Lepidoptera > Sphingidae > Clanis > Clanis bilineata. Next base: position 11,225,958 of record CM071158.1, read on the forward strand.
TATTACACAATGGGGTCCATATAATTATTTCTTTTGACGTTCTTTGAACTTTAACGATGATGCATAAACATAAGCTCACGCCTGTATCCCCGAAGGGGTAGGCAGAGGCGCACTAGCGAACTAGAACACCCACATTTCGCCGAGCTTAGTTCCGTCCCAGATGTGATAGGGGGCGAGCCTGTCGCCATATCTGGCACAAATTTCAGACTCCGGGCTGATATGGAAAAATCCAATATCACTTTGCCCGACCCGGGGATCGAACCCGAGACCTCAGAACCGTAGTCGTACCGAAATACCACCACGCCACCGAGGCAGTCGATTAACGATGATAGTTATGTGTATTTGTGTGTCTCAATTTGTTAATATGTGGACCAGGTTTTATATTCATTGTAGATACAGCTGTATTTAATGTTATGTTAATAAGGTTGCCATTCTTCAACTCTGTCAGTGTATTCAGGTGTTTGGCCTCAATAAAGCAGTCGCGGCGCGTGACGAAATCAATTCAAACAATAATAATATACATATGGACCTAGTAAATGAACAATCACTGCCTGATAACATTTGTCACACATCACGCAGTCACACGATTTGCTTGATACAGCGAATGTTGCAGGAATGGTCGCTGCGTTCTGCTTCACAGTGATGTTTTAACACTTGCTTTAATTGATAAGTACGCCCAAAATAATTCGACGAGATTGATGTTAGTCACGAATGACTTCACAGATGTTGTTTTCAGTGACTCCAGAGATGAGAGTAGAAGGTCGCCTCCTTGTTCTAGTGGCATATGAGCTGTGAACCGGGACGTTCCATTCCCAAAATCCCAAGTCTTCTGCTTTTCCCGACTTGGTAACGTTTTTCTAATTTGATTTGCTCGGGACGTTGACGTTGGTTGTTGGTTGACGTCAGGTAGGCAACCAGTGGTAAAATTGAGGTTGCGATAAGGACAGGTAGAAAGAAAGACTCCGAGAGGTTTACAGGATTAGTCCTGTATGATTGATTAAGTGGCTATCTATAGTCTTCGTTGGAGCTATTTCGCACGTATTTTATATCATAATGTGGGCCGTTATATTATTAAGTTAAATACCGTTTATGTTATGTTGTAAATTGGTATCCAATTAAGAGTACCGTCACTAAAGCGATGACTCCTTAAACAGATGATACAAAGAGCGAATGTGCAGTTTGTCCGTATTGTTTTTACATGACATTGCATTGTCATTTCAAAGGTCAGGATTTCATGTTTATGTAGCATTCTAAAGACCTATTTAATATGTGAATTAACGATCTCTAAATATTTAAAAATTATAGTAGGTATCTTAGTCTGCAAACAAATTGTATCTAATAAGCTGTTATATTGCTTCTTAAAAATGTATGAAGTGATTCATAACATTCATGTTCATTGGATATTAAGAAATTTCCGTGTATTTCATGTATAGTAAAAATAATATAGTAATTCATTCAGGCCAATTCCAAAGGCGTATAATTGTTTTGTATAATTTTTAAGTGTTATACGCTTTTAATTTATTAGTCTGTTCGTGCATGTAATGCGTCATTCAACTGGTATATTTCCTATTGCAATACTCTATCCACAGCCACGACTCACCAGTTTTGTAGTATGCAGTAATAGACACAACATTCAAGTAGAGACGAGTTTGTAATTCAGAAAAGGCATCACGTGAAATGAGCTGTTCATGCCTTCGCGGTGAGTGTCAACAATGCCTCCGCTACTTCGTAATAATGAGTTACCTGTTGACTATCATTTTAGTTCACTTGAATTGGCCTTACTGAGTTACACATAGAGATTGCAATCCGGTGCAATTTTCAATTCGGTCGGATCTGGCCGGATTGATGAAATCGTAAAAATTTTTTTGTTCTAAAATCGACTATCAAGTTTTTTTTTGTTCAAAAGGGACTATAACACACCTGATGATAAGCGCATTACCATAATCATAGTGGCGTGCTAAATATTTTTTCATACTCCGAAGAAAGAAGCAAATCGAGAACTCTGAGATAAGTCCTGCAGATGATGAAGACACAAGGAAGGCCTACCCCATACCCACACGAACCAACCATTAAAATCGTGTAAATCATGCTTAGTGTATATCCTGTTTTCTCGAGGGGCTTGCGACATGTCTTGATGGTTGGTTGTGGTAGGCATGGGACTACATCTCTGTCTTGATCTGTCATCAGCTTGCCCCTGTCGCAAGCCCCTTGATATGCTTTTTCCTCTTCGGAGTGTGAAGTAGTATAATTAGGCCAGCATGATTCTGGTGGTACTGCCTCGGTGGCGTGGTGGTATTTCGGTACGACTACGGTCCTGAGGTCTCGGGTTCGATCCCCGGGTCGGGCAAAGTGATATTGGATTTTTCCATATCAGCCCGGAGTCTGGAATTTGTGCCCGATATGGCGATAGGCTCGCCCCCTATCACATCTGGGACGGAACTAAGCTCGGCGAAATGTGGGTGTACTAGTTCGCTAGTGCGCCTCTGCCTACCCCTTCGGGGATACAGGCGTGAGCTTATGTTATGTGATTCTGGTCACCGCCGATTAATCCCATGTTTATTGGTGGTCACTGTATTTTTTGGACTGCACTGCGCTTACCAACAAGTGTGGAGTAGTCACTCTGCCGTGCTCGGATAAAAAAATGTTGCAAGACCCTCAGGAGAACCGGATGTACATTGGCGGATCCTAGAAACTGAACGCGAAGTATGTTAGGTTTAAACACCTACGGTGATTGCTATCTGGGCAGATATGAAAATCCATATGACAAAAAACAATACCTTTTATTTTTTATAGGAAACATATTCTGAGAAATGCGATACATAATCTGTGTACATTACAGTAACATCAAAACACTTACATTATCCAGTTCTGTATAATTTGTGTTTATAAGGCCCACCACATTGCAAAACATTTAAACAAACAATACACCAGTATTGTAATATATAATAGATAATTTATATATGAGTTAAATATGTTTTCACTGTTATAATTACTAGCTTGCGGCTCTATCAATAATGTTTTGCAATGTAACATAATATTGTAATTCTTTAATCCTCTTAATGTGTATCAGCCAATTTATGGCCGATTATTTTCGATAGTTAAGTGTGTGTTGGCCATCTCGTAAGACGCGCCGCCGCGCCGTGGATGGTCCCACACGTACGCGTTAGCTGTCAAAATCTCTCTCAAATGCTCACAGAATAAGGGTTAATTAAGCTTATTATTTTTTGCTTCGGATAAAAAGCGAATCTTTATAATTCCTTGCCTGTCCCTGTGCATGAAACAGTGCGATAACCATGCGGTATGCCGGCCTATAGGCCTTCCACCCCAGTTCATATACTATAAAGAGAGTATACTAGAATAATTGAGCGTAGTTACACGCTGATAATAACGATTTTACCTATGATTTTTTAATTGATGGCCCTTTTTAGAGCATGAGAGACGTTCCAGGAGGATCGCAAGTAAACCAAGATCAAATTTTTAAGTAATTTGGGAAATGCGAGTATTTGTTTAAGCCGATATTTTCTTTTTAATTAGGTACCGGATCCGGCAAATTTCTACCGGATCCGGTAGGTGTCAAATGACGCAGCATACGCCGGAAAACCGGATTGCAATCTCTAATTACACAGGTATGATTTAAGTTGCATTATTGTGTACATAGTTTTAAATAAATAGATCAGAATGTTGGTGCTAAATAAAGAAGCTGATATCAGTCCGACGTTACGCAACTACAATTAATTTTCTTTACCATTTTATATTGAAAAAGTAAGCAAAATTGTTTTCCAACATTGTGATCTCCACTGTATTGACAAAGTGAAGAATATTTGGTCTGTGATACTGTTTAATATTTTGACTTCTTGTTTAGTGCAGTCTTCTGGTTGTGTTCAATAACAAGTTTACTAATTTATACGTATATGTGTCGTTTGTTGAGGTTTCACGATGTGGACAGGAGTGTGATGTTAGTGTGTGTTCTAATAAAGATCCGGAAACAAACTTAGTTGGTGTCTACTGCTTTTTCTTTTTAAATATTATAACTATTCGAAACCTTGTGGCAATTAGATCTAAATGTCTTACAAATACAGAAACATTATTTTTGTCTCATAATATAATTCTAAGCCGTTACGTTTCGTCGATCTCGAAACTAATAATATATTTTATTCAGCATATTATTAAATATAATTTTAGCTGTTCACGGGTGCTTGGAGATGTTCCGAAGTTACACGCGTGAGCACTTAATATCATGTACTTATTTTGTGCATTTACATATCACAATGAACTATTTCGAATTTAAGATTTATTCCTGCTGTGTAAATTACGGCTTTGATGTGATTGGATAATATAGAGTGCGTGGTAACAGTCATTCATCTCCATGAGTCTCTTGTGCTGCCAAAGATATGTCACCTTGTCCAAGTTGTTAAGGTGCAGTTAAAAGACGCGTGATAGTGCGAGCAGTCAGCAGACATACAGACGAGTCACATCTTACTCGTGTATCCGACGCGTCACACGACCGACGACGCGCACCGTTTATATAAAGCCGCGTCTCCTGCACTGCTTTATTCGATACGAAACACTAAAAACACCTAAGGTTTTTCATTGTCTTTTGCTCATATAACAATGGACCATAGACAAAAAATTGTAGAAATACCATATCTTGTGTAGGTTTTTGTGTAATGTTTTAGTACAGGAGACGCGGCTCAATAGTCAATACAGACGCACCACGTAGCCATAGATCATTTATTCTCTACTAGGGAACGCCAGGTACATGACGTTTTTCGTCTGGTTCGGCTCACGTCATCATGCGTCGCTTAATTTCACCATTAATCCTAATCACACGTTTTTCAAGGTTATTTTTATTTTTATAAGATTGTTTTAAATTTTAATTAATCCAGTAAGTCTCAATCACGACAAAAAGTAATTAATATGAAATACTTCTCATACTATAATAGTTATGTCATGACTAACCTCTTAATATGTTACGTATTTTTAGTCACAAACCTATTTTTTTAAGTTATATTAAAAATAACAGTACACGAGACGTCACCCATATTTATATCCTTGTGATATAAGTTTTATTCTTTTATGCTCAAAATTATTTTTCTTTTTCGATCTGCGTACTTATCGTTCATAAAATTTTCAAGACTGTATATTTTGTTGTGTAGCATTGTTTTCTCATCGGGTCATAAATATAGTTATTTTTAAAATTGATCAGTTTATTATTTAAAGGCCACTAATAAAACAACGTGATAAATAAAAATAAATAATTTATTTAGGAGAGATTCAACATCATATTGTTTGTTACGACCGGAGCTCAGGTCGAATGACTAGACGTTACACTCAATTTTATTTCTCATAGTAAGTATACATGTAAACAATTATATTTCTGTACCAACAGAAAATCAACACTTAGTAATTAACGTTACATTTCTACTTAATGTAAATATAAATCATATAGCTAATACTCGAGTATTAGAATTTAAATCCACCGAAAAATAATTATACACACTGTCAGAAAAAAAATATAGATAGCTTCCTAAAATTAGTTGTTAGTCTTATTCGTTGCTAACCCATCAAGTCTGACTATGACGTGGCGCCATCAACTAACCGCCGCAAAACGTTCCATCAGTCGGTGTTCATGGCACGGTATGTGTGTGCGGTCGCATGTCACGCATGCACATGTCCCCGCGTGACGCATGCGCCGCATGAGCATGTCGCATGTGACATGTCGCATGTCGCGTGTCGCACGGCGGCGAGCGGCGAGTGGTCACTACGTGGTGGGGTGATGTGGCGCTTCTATAGCTCCGTGTCGCCGAGCACGTTGTACATGAGGCGTTTGAATGAGTTGGACTGCTGGATGTACTCTTCGTGTAATGATTTTACCTGAAAACCAACTACTGTTGAATAACATTACAATAAAGTGCTAAGGTTGCACCAATCGAAGGTTAATGTATTTTGGAAGATTTTGGAAAGATAGTTTTGAAATCAAACGACATGATCTTTAAATAACGTGAACCATTGCATATTACAATAATTTAACTCTAACTCTTCCTTTCTACGTGCCGTTATCCTACCTTAATGTCTGGTTGGCGCAAGACACTTTTTCTAGTATGTTGCAGAAAGGATTGGGCTTAATTTTTACAACCCGTTGCCCGCCTGACGTCAACCCCTAACTGGGGATGCAGTCCCGGGTAAATCATGTTGACACCTGCCCAACATGGACCTACGTACTAAGGGTACATGATGTGGCAAGTATTATCTAATTATTGGTAGTTCGTTGACATGCTGTAGCTAATCCAAAGGTAAAATTTTAGTAATACAGAAAGGATAACATTTATTTTATTTAAACCTAAGTATATTGTTACTATCTACCTTTTTTAAAGACTATAAATTTCAGTACTTACGAAGGTCGTTTGTTTTTCTTGAGATTTCGCGTCGAGATTTTGTTTCGGAGGGGGCGCCGGCTTCTGGAAAAATGTCAGGATTCTCAATGCTTGTTGTCGCTCACTTCATTTAATTTACAATAACAACACAAAGTTACATTTCATGTGGTGTCAAAAAGTACGTATCTCATACTCTTACATGAGTTACAAATATATAATTAATACTTGTTGACATGACGCGAAAGATTGCCAACTTTTGTGAAGAATAATGACTAGAGCAGTGCCGTGCACAGGCATTTAGATAAGGGTAGACAAAAACTTGGAAATTATTTTTTCAACTCTTGCACCCCATCACCTTCATTATCATCATCATCATCGTGTCGATTTAAAAGATAATATGGGGTGTCCAGTAATATACTTTTGATTGTTATCTTTTCCTTGATTTAGTTAGTATTCTATTTTATATATTTATTCTTATATCCATCAGTTTAGTGACATAATTATGACCTCATATGGATTTCTTAGCAGCAACGATAGCTCAGTTGGGAGTGGTATGGAGTGGACTGCCGAGACGGATGTTAGAGATTTGAGACCGAATCCAAAAAGAGCGTACCCCTCTGGCTTTTCTATGTGAAGTGTGTATTCATGAATTATAGCATGCTATAACGGTGAAGGAAAACATTGTGAAGAAACCTGCATACCAACGAAATTCTTTACAAAAATTTCGAAGGTATGTGAAGTTTGCTAATCCACCTTAGGCCAGCATGGTAGAGCAAGGCCCACCCCTCTCATTAGTAGGGGAGGCCCGTACCTAGTGAGACAGTAATATTACAGGCACGGGCGTAGCTATAGCTTTCAAATGGGTAGTGTCTGACTAGTTTAAGGACCTTAATCTTACAAGCTTTATATCGTGTGGCGCCGACATAACGACATTAAATCATCCCGGATATATCTTACAACGTTGGAAGACCTTGTACCAAAAAACTGTCGACTAGATTAAATAATTTAGGCATTTTTTACAGCATTGATTTTTAGTTTTCTCAATGTTTGCAAATGATGTACATTCGGGGCGACCTAAAACAGCTGATTTTATCGATCAAAGACCACAACATGAACGGACTTGTCTGGCGCTACGTGGATGCGAGGGCCACGAACCGCGTACCTATTGAAGTTTACCTACGTGTAAATTTTCGCCCATTATACCGCTTTTACACAGTACATATAAATGGTGTGACATTTGGTAACCGAACTTTTGCTATTTATATTGTTCGAAAAAAAAACTTTTTTCAGTGTTGATTTTAGATTTTTTTTTTATTGGTGCGGCGAAATAAAAAATACCTATGTTATTCATTATCAAATTGAATGTCGTTAGGTTGGCGCCACTCGGGATAATACGGGTATTATTAAGTTGTTGTTGCCGACACTTGGCGTAGGCTAAGGGGAGTGTCCAGATCCCCCAAACCCCTATATGCGTGTATGATGTGTAAGTCGGTGTGGGTGTGTGTGTGTGTGCGTCGTTCACCTTGTTGGCGGGCGCGGTGAAGACTTTGGTCTGCACGGGCGTGGGCACCTCCTGCAGTCCGTCGGCGTCGGTGAGTCCGTCCTCGTGCAGCGCGCGGTACGTCTCGGACTTGGCCGGGTCGTAGGCGGCGGGCTTGTGGCTGTGGTGGCGGACGATGGCGCGGGGGCGGGGCGTTAGTTTTTAGTCGGTTAGCGGGCGCAACACAATAATAGAGAGAGACACATTAGATTCGATACCGTGGGGACGTTAGGGGGCGCGGAAGCGGTTAGTGCGCGTACGTCACGTTTAGTTGTGTTTGTGTTTCAGGAAGGATAGGTCGATAAAAATACTAACATTAATCATGTAGAATAAGTTCACTATCTTAATTATTTTTATATAAGTTTTAATATATAAATAGGTATTAGATATACGTTACTCTTAACGACTACGGGTGTGAATAATGATCGCCGCGGCTCGGCCGAGATGGCGGCGACCGTTGGGCGTGTGAATGTTTTACGTTTAAATCTCAGATCGGTTGCCAATAACAACCGACAGGTTGACGACGTCACCGTGCTCGACGACAAGTAGGATCAGCTATACTGTTCCGCTAAAAAACAGCCTTGCGTACAACGACGAAATGTGAGATTTTCAGGCAAAGTTCGTCGCTGTTTCAACGCTGTTTGTAATAACATAATAGGACCACAGAGCGTTGCGTGAAATAGACAGTTTGACAGACGAGAGGTAGCAAAATAAAAAGTAAAATAAGCATTAATGCGTCATGAAGATGGGCGTCGACTGTTGTATCATGATGTTTCTAGTAAAACACTTGCCTCTTGACAACGTGCGGCCGTCCATAATGGCCGTTAGAGCTATGTGATTAAACAAATACTTCATTATTGGATTATAAGTTCTATGTACACATTATTATACATATTTCTTCCGTGAAATATTTCTCTCTTTTAGTGCGTTATATCCTTTCCCAGTTTAGTAAATGCGATAAAGCGAAGGATATTTTCCTAATTTATATTGTACTTATTTACAGAAAAATCATACAGACATCGGCGAGAAGGTTATTTTCTTAGATAATAGTTGAGTCTGGCATTTAGCCATGTTGCTAACATTCAGTGCCAAGATATGTGTGGCCTTAAGATGACTGACAACATTCGAAATATACTTGACATTGAAAATACGTAAAAATATGTAACGAGCTGATCATATCCAATTTATTAGTACTATACTCGTAAATTAATAAATAACACCCAACAGTCACATACATAGACCTGACCCCACACACTGTTGTGGGTATCAGGAACTAGGAGAGACTTTTGGTCTCACAACACCCAGACCCGAAACAAATATATGTAGACCATACAAACATTTGTTTCGGTGCGAGGATCGAACCCGCGACCTCTCGCTTCACAGCCGGCTAATCGCCCGCTGCGCCACGGAGGCTGTCGAAGATATGGCGAGATAAAATTGTTTTTATTGATTTGTTATAATAGATACTCACGGCAGAGGCGACGTTTGTTGCCTAATCGAGTTGGCGATGTTTTGCTCCGAGTATAGGTTGATCGGCGAGTTGAACTGCTTGTGGACCATCTGGAGAGACAACACAACGCTCGTAAAACATCCGCGCCTACCAAAATCACTATATCGCTTAGTACCAACAATATAAAGAACAACTACAATGGCCACATCAGTTAACAAAATATTTTTACATTTAATTAAACAAAGAAATACAACAGATTGTAGAAGTGTAATAGTAAATTAATGGCCATTACCCATTTGCCAAATAGTAAATAGTAGTTTTTCTTTATATCGGGCCTTCGAGAAGTAGCGCATGATTTCATGATATAAATATAAACCTTTCAACGAACGAAATCGATGTACAACGATTCAAACGAGAAGCTCAAACAAGATGGAGTATAGATACATGAAATGAAACTGGGGATATACTGCAATACATCACTTAGTTCAATCATTTTTGATGATAATGTGGAGCTATTAATTAATGTATTAAAATATTTAGCAGTTCAACATTAAAAAGTAAAACTTAATTTTGAGTTCTAAATATCGACTGATATTTAACCCAAGAAAATGTTTGCATATTGGGTATACCTACCCATGTTCGTTGTACATTACTGAAAAGTGTACATACATAACCTTACGCCTGTATCTCCAAAGGCGTAGGTAGAGGCACACTAGCGAACTAGAACACCCACATTCCCCGAGCTTCGTTCCGTCCCAGATGTGATAGGGCGAGCCTATCACCATATCAGGTACAAATTACAGACTGACCGATACTGAAAAATCCAATATCACTGCCCGACCCGGGAATCGAACCTGAGACAATAGTCGTAATACGCAATACGCCACCGAGGCAGTCGAGAAATGTGTTTTGGTGAGTTATTGCAGTATGTGACCAGTAGTCAGTAGATAACGACAATGGCTTCGTATAAGAAGTTTGTGGCACGTCATGCTCAAAGCTGGCGTCATACAATCGCTTAGTAAACCACCTTAGGTCCCTCTTCGCCCACCACTCGCTGCAACACCGACTCGGCCACCTGAGTTTTTACCAAAAACATACTATTGTATATACCAATTGATATATAATACATCTTATTACTTTAATTTAGCACCTTTAATATACAAATACAAATACTTTATACAGTAACATAACCACATGACACAATTACTATTTCAACTCGGTACTTGATTGTGTGTGGTATTTTTATGTTTATGTGTGTCTGAGTGTAGTGGTTGAAGAAGTTGCTTTCGACGTAATAGCAACTACTGCAGTTTTGTTAAAAAGCAGATAATTTAAAGGAGAGTGCTCATAAAGTGCCATTGTAATATCTTCACGTTCATGGACTTTTAACTTATAGGCTCTGACGATTTCCGTCGGAGTCGTCGTCGATTAATCGTTGGACCCCATTCTAATTTTCCAAAATCTTTCCAGATTAAGTATTTGTACAAGTAAAGAAGGCAAGAAAAACCAAGAATTGATAGGAATATTGAAATAATAGAAAGATGTCTACAAGGATGCAGTAACGAGTAAAGAGTAAAGAGTTCGAATAAGTTTGTTGATTTTTTTTTGCAGAAGGCGCATAGAAAATCATTTTTAAAAAAGCTGTACAGGAAGATATGTATAAGTATTGAGAAACATTTTGGTGGTCCTTGTGGACTGTGGCTGGTACCCATATCAATGAGTAGATTCATAATATGTAGCTATCAGCTAACAGCTAACTATACTAAATAATACCAAATTATTTGGTACAAGAACATTACATTTGAAAAGTACGAAGCAGATAAATTGTACGGAGCAACATAAGTTACTAGGAGTTTAATTAAGTAAGTGTTTTTGTGCATTCATGTTAAGTCGGTAATAGTGTGCTTAAAGCATTATAATAGTTATAAGTTGAGGTCCATAATAATATGTGTTATACTTAGCTTAGTGCTATATACAGTTTTATGTTATCAGATTGAGCAACTTTCTATTTCATAAAGTCTGATTCCATTCATTACAAATAGACCACCAATGAAATTGACTTTATAGTGGCAGTAGTAAATGAACATAAATGCTTGCAAATACCAACTACATCGAGATGAAGTACCTTTTGAGCACTACTTTATCTACTCTTTTATCGAGCTATTAAATGTTATTCAAGGATTTTCATGAGGCAGTAATGTAGGTACACACTTCTGTGATTATTTATAAAATGTACTACTACTTTATGTACAGCAATTAAATTAGTACAGAATAGTCAAATTTCAAAAGCGCATTTATACTTTGCTCTTTCACTTACCTACCTTACTATTTTTTTAATAACTCCCAATTTTTATTTAAACAGTAATACTAAATGTAGATTTTCAATTAAAACTAAAAATACGCCTGACGTGAAATATACTCACGGTAAGTTTGAGGTATGTAAGTGAGAGCAAAGTGTGCGCTTTATAAAGACTAATAAGTGTTGATATCTTCGGAACTGACGTGTCACGTGACGGTGACTGTGTGTAAAGTAGCCCCATCCCCGTCGATTGTAGGTACTGTAAATACAAAACACACTTCTCCGAGTCGTTTAACTGTGATTGGTCGAAAGACCAACGTGTGATGTCTATAACATCTTGTGACATAACATCGACCAATCACAATTAAACGACATGGAGTTGCAGTGGCGGCGTTCGGCACTGGCGATGTCGGTGACGGCCTCGCACCAGGTCTGGGATGGGGCCTCATAGGATGAAACAGCTAATATATTTTCCCGGAAAAGTCGAGGGGCCTCGCAAAGCTGATGTCGCGACGTTACATTTTGGTCTAACACCGCCACTACAGAGGAGTGTGTTTCGTTTTTACGGTACAATGTCCCTTAGGACCCCCCTAGGACCGTCTAAAGGCATGCGTGGGTCCCCTTGGAAAGTAAAAATAATTCATGGTGTAAGAGAACGTGGGTGCTTATCAAGCTTTCAAAGGGTCTCTGGTCACGGGCCCCGTAGGCCATTATGGTAACTACGGTAAATACTGGTTGTGAGTGTGTAAGTGTATCCTTCAGAGGGGAATGACGTCAGGCAGGTAGCTGGTCGTAAAAACTAAGCCAAATCCTTTCTTCAAAATGTTTGAATAATCACAAGTTTAAAAACTTAACGGACCGACTTCAAATGCGATCGTGACCAAATTTTTTACACACAAAAATAATTTTGAAGACCGGTCCACATTTGGCGGGGATATCGCGTAACATACATAAAAAAATACAGACGAATTGACCTCCTCTTTTTTTTTAAGTCGGTCGAATAGTGTATTACCGACCTCACATTAAAATAAAATACATACAACAGTCACACACCTAGTCCTGACCCCACACTAGGTATATTCAGTATCGTGGGTATCAAAAACTATGAGAGACTTTCGGTCTCACAACACCCAGACTTGAAACAAATATCTGTGGGCCATACAAACATTTGTCTCAATGCGGGAACCCGCGGCCTCTCGCTTCACAGCCGGCTACTGGCCCGCTGCGCCACGGAGGCTGCCAAAGGTGCCAAAATTAAGGTGGGATAAGGGCAGGTAGAAAGAAAGTGTGTATGTGTTGTGTGTGTGCGTGTGTGAAGAGTTTACCTTCTGTCTCATGAGCGTGTCGCGGTAGTCGTGGCTGGGCGGCGCGCGCATGGCGGGGTTGGGGTGGTGGCGCAGGTAGCTCTCGCAGGGGCCCGGCTCGCGGCGCACCTTGGCGCCCGGCAGCACCAGCGGCGTCGTGCGGTACGGCTGCAACCACACCGCGAGTTATACTAACTGTTATAGAAACGACTGCCTTGGTGGCGTGGTGGTATTTCGGTACGACTACGGTTCTGAGGTCTCGGGTTCGATCCCCGGGTCGGGCAAAGTGATATTGGATTTTTCCATATCAGCCCGGAGTCTGGAATTTGTGGCCGATATGGCGATAGGCTCGCCCCCTATCGCATCTGGGACGGAATTAAGCTCGGCGAAATGTGGGTGTTCTAGTTCGCTAGTATGCCTCTGCCTACCCCTTCGGGGATACAGGCGTGAGCTTATGTTATGTTATAGAAAAGTGGTACCGATAACAATACCACATACGGGGAGAGCTATTTCAAGACTAATGGTTAAGTTAAAACATAAAAATGGATCATTTTTTTTCAATTATTAAGCACATGGATTTAAAAATCAAAATACGAACGATTGTCGCAATTAGGATAAGAACAGCTGTGTGGACGTTAAATTACTAATCATCCTACCTTTAAGTGTAGTTTATTATTGACACCATGTTTTTGCAACATCCTGTATACACCTATACTACACTCTACTACATGTACTCTACTACTACTATATACTATCTGTCACGGTGGCATGGTAGTATTGCTTGCGCGATACGACACCCTCCTGAGGTCTGGGCTTCAATCCCCGGGTCGGGCAAAATGATATTGGACTTTTCTATTCAGGATCAGCCCGGAGTATACGCATAATCTCTTATATTGCATGTGTGTGGTAGGAGGGCCACCTATTAAAATCATCTAAAAATGCACTCAATATTGAATATTCCAAACAATTGTGAAGGTTAAAATGAGATTTTGTGATAATCACAAGTTAAAAAACTTAACAAACCGACTTCAAATCCGATCGTGACCAAATTTATATGGGACCAGCCTTGAAAGAATTTCTATCGAACACAAAAATAATTTTGAAGATCGGTCCACATTTGGCGGAGATATCGCGTAACATACATAAAAAATACAGGCGAATTGAGGACCTTCTCCTTTTTGGAAGTCGGTCGAAAATCAAATAAGCGAGATAATATGAGCTAAAAGTGTTAGTTCAGATAATTTTGATAGGTGGCGGTCCTCAAACCACTTATATGCCTAATATTTACTTTACTCTACATTTATTTTACAACACAACGTTCATTGAAAACCGTAACGAGGCTATGTAGTAGCCATTGTTTCCTTTAAACTATAGAAACGTTTAGAATAGTTGGCACACACCACATGCGCCGAAATAGCGTTAGCATGTGCATCGTAAAAACTACTGTAAACGTATATAATGTTGCGATTTGATTTTCCTTTACACATTGTTCTGATTCGGTAGGATAGATGAATATAATACTTTAATATTAACAATAACTGCAGAATGATCTTTGGGGGAGGCCTATGTTCAGCAGTGGGCGCCCTATGGCTGATGATGATGATGATGATGAAACAAGAACTACAGGTTACCGACTACTGAAGTAACCGGGGGTTTTAGATTGGAATCCTAGACAGGGCAACGTATGTTTTTTGCTCGGATCTTGATCCCCACGAATGTACTAAAAGGCAGGTCGTAAAAACTAAAACCAATTCCAATCTACAACATGGTAAAAAATATTTTTGCCGTTGAGGCCACACTTAAGATAAGAATAATAATATGGTAAAAGAGAATAGGACGTCCACTGCTGAACATAGGCCTCCACCAAAGATTTCCAGATCGACCTGTTGATGATGATGATGATGATGATGATGATGATGATGAAAAGAGAATAGAATAAAGATAAACAAGAAGTATATTTGTATGTACTAGGTACCTTTATAAGTAGGTCTTGCTACTTAGTAGGGACAATAACAGTATTGTAGTTAATATTCATGCAATGAAGGTAACGATAAAAGGAACTTTATCGTTATTTCAAACAAATGATAAAACATACGTTTAGTATCTAAAATAAACGTAGGTTTCATCATTTATTTTAACAATAAATATTACAGTCAGTCACATAAACTGAAATAAATAACAAACGCACATTCTGTAATATATATTTTGATGTGCAACGATTAAGAAACCCGTCTCAGTAGCGCGGTTCTAATTATAACGCGAGGTTAATTCATGTGGGTTATGATTTCTGACCCTATTCCGTTATATTTATACACTTCACCATATTATGTAGGTCGTGAAAAACATCTCAACATTAAGGGCGACTTGCAGCGCTATTCTAGAGCTAATCTAGAGTTAAATCTAAACTCGTTTCATCCTACAGTTTATCCTACATTTAAATCGAGCTTTGGTATACATCGAGATTTATGCAAGTGCTGCATGTGGCACTTTAAAGCACTATCGAAAAAGATTTAGACATTTAATAAAAAACAATATTATGTATTGTTTGTGTAATGGCACGTGCGTCTCCTACACAAGTTTTTTCGAAACATAAAAAACACCTACACAAAACAAGGTATTTCATTGTATCTTGCTCATAGAACAATGGACCACAGACAAAACATTTTAGAAATTCCATGTTTTAGTGCAGGAGATGCGACTTAAGGAGTAAGGACTGTCTCGACGCAGCTGTATTGCGTCCGCGGTACAACTACGTTGGATTCGATCTACAGGTCGGGTTAAATAATACTCAGCTTTTCCTACTGGGGAACTCGGAGTCTGGATTTATGCCCGATGTGATTATATACTCACCCCCTATCACATCTGGGACGGCAATGAGCTCGGCGAAATGTGGGTGTTCTAGTTCTTTATTTAGCCCTTGACAACCCTTAGTAGGCAGGGGATACGGGCCAGAGACTATGTATTGTTTTCAGAATCGTGGCAAACTAGGTACTATACCTACATGTTACAGTTATACTGACGCGAGAACAAGCTTTATTTGCGTTCATGTTTACAAGAGTCAAAGCTTTCGCCACTGACGCAATGTTCTATGTTCGTCTATCTCATAATACACTGTAAATAACGGTTTCCGTTCGTTATTGAAATGTTATTGATAGTCTTGATTCTAGTAGTAGATTGATAGTCTAGTCGTTTCGATAGTCTTGTTGGAGTTGTTTCAGTGTTGCCTATGTTACTTGATAAGATTGTACAGATTGTTATTGTAATGATATCCAGATCCATATCAGTGTGATGTTTCAACAAATTCAACATTGAACTTTATTCCATTTATTCCATCGATCACATCGACAATTATATTGTCTGTATATCGATCTGTGTATCGATCATTGTCTAAGATCGATCATGACATGACTTCCTACTCACCTGTCACAACGTATGAATGAATCATCGTTCGATAGCCAGATGGACGTCAATAAATAAATTGCAAACCAATAGCAATTTCATGATGTGGCCAATTTGGCAGTGATATTGGTTTTTGGCATAAACAATAACCATTACAAGAATTACGTACGTTCACGTTAGACGCCCGTGCCGAAAGTTAAAGTGGGTGTAAAAATGTTAGAGACGTGACATTGACGTTAAAATAGCAATACAGCTGGCGATTTTATATCAAAAGGGGTCATATGATAAACTGCCAGAAGTCAAACATTCAAGGTACATACGCCCATCAGTTCATCACATACAACGACCACGTACATACATCATATTGACATTTTGATGCCCGGGACGACAGACAGATGTTCGCACAGTGATTTTATTACTAAATGCAAAGCAAGAAACTATAAATCCTTGTTCAACATAAAGTTTCTAAAATATACCTTCCTAATCGATATTAGCATGTCTTTTCGAATTATCTGTGTCTGCCACCTACTGAAGGATACCTTCAGGCGAGTGAAGACGTTCATAAGTGAAATGAGTAAACTCCGGCTTATTGTCTTGGCTTACGTTCTAGCAAAGAATTAATCCAGGCAGATAATGATGATTTTATTTAATAGATGTTTTATGATATTGATGATTATCATTTCTCAACAAAGCTATAGGCAGTTATCATATTTATCTAACTTACGTAAGTAATAACATCTAGGTATCGCATAGACACCTAGACATAATGGTTATATTCCATGTGGACTGCAATTCCCTCTATTCAGCACTGTAGTGTAAAATAGAATAATTTATAGAATTCCTAGAACAGTTTGTTTACATTGACTGCAAGTGTGTTATGACTGTTATGAGAACCTATATTCTATTAAAAATATTACAACTGGAAGCCGCAATACAGCTATAATGTTATTGATTGATATTTGGTTTTCTGTGTTTCTGTGCAATGAAGTGTTTATGTTATGTACTGGCTACTAAGTAATAATATTCGTTTACAGTGTCATGTTTTTCATTTGTTTAATATTCATCTACTTACTTTTACATTTCCTTAGTCTCTATGTACTCTACATTCGACATATCTATTAGTATATATTTTAAATGCAAAACTAACTGTTTTACGATCTGTAAGTTTGTTCTCACACTCGAACTACTCGGCCGACTTTCATGAAACTTCGTCTTAGCTTAAATTTATAGAGATTTCGTCCTGACCCCACATTAAGGTTCGTGTCTTGATTATACGAGAGTCTATATCACGGCATCCAGGACCGAAATAATATTTGTGGGTCACATAAACATTTGTCTTGGTGCGCGAATCGATTTCGTGGCTACTGCAAAGGGCACAGCTGGCTATTCCCGCGTTGCGACACGTAAGTAATGTTTTGCGAAATTACGTAAAGTGATTGTTGACTGGAAATTTTTGGGCGTGACCTATTTTCAGCAGTTGACGTCCTCTGACTGATGATGATAATTATGATTCCGATAGAACACTTAAATCATTTTTGATATTATCTAATGTGGTCAATGGAAATATATAATATTGAGTATCTTCTAATAACATTATTCGTTAGTACGTTACTTGGAGTAAAACTTCACAACTTGAATGTGATTTATGAAAATGAAAAACCGTAGGTAAGTTTAGTTAGGCATAACATAACATACATAAGCCTGTATCCCGGAAGGGGTAGGCAGAGGCGCACTAGCGAACTAGAACACCCACGTTTCGCCGAGCTTCGTTCCGTCCCAGATGTGATAGGGGGCGAGCCTATCGCCATAGTTAGGCATACTATGTAATAATGCTTATGTGCGTTCCACTTTAATAATTATGGCATAGATTCTCCAAGAATAATAATTTATTTAATAAATATGTTATTGTGCCCTATGATTACTTGGACTTGAACAGCACTAAAAGGTCATCAATGATTATGGTACTGCAAAAATATTAGTCAAATCAATGATGATGACTGCTCAAGAAGTGGAAGCGTTTAAGTGGGAAGGCGGACCCTGGCAGAAGGCCGGGATAACGCCAGGCAGAAAGAAAGAATGATGATGACTGAAAAATTCCAAAAGGGAATACGATGACAGTCACTCTTTTAAATATTAAGTATTCTTTGGCGGTTAAATAGCGTAAACCGATAGGAATGTTACATAGACCCTCGCCACTGATACTTGTGCAGAAAAAAGTTGTTAAAACTGGCTCTATTCCGTCACGCTGAAGACTCAAGCCACCTATTACATCACATATTTTGTAACATTACGCGCGTCTCAAGTGTTCTTAAATTAGACAACGCCAGAATAACGTAGCAGTATAATATCCTCCCATTGACACACTGATTCAATTTGGATTTGTATGTTACGGAACCATCACGCATTGTATCATGATCAAATATAATAAGGTTAAGAGTATGTCTCGGAGTCGCGGATACAATACACACGTGTGAAAGGTGTTTATAAACAACGCACGCACCCAGTTGGTGACGACTTCTTCCTCAGGATGCTTGGGGTCCTGATAACCGTTGGGGAAGAAATTGGGGTTGACTGCCATTGTGGTATATCTCTGTGGTATGCGCACGGTTCGGCACCGACGTGTGTCGTGCAACGGGTGATCGCGGACTGCCGCTCCAGTCGCTCCCTCACCAGTAAACAACCCGATCTCAATGCATTCTATTTTGGCAATATGGCAGGAAAATAGGCAATGGCGTGGGCGCCAGCTTCAAGCACGGGCGCAAAGCCTTGTGTCACACACAATACGTCCATACTTTGTAAAAAATATT
Organism: Clanis bilineata; assembly: GCA_036417725.1. Classification (NCBI taxonomy): domain Eukaryota; kingdom Metazoa; phylum Arthropoda; class Insecta; order Lepidoptera; family Sphingidae; genus Clanis; species Clanis bilineata. The sequence goes on from CM071158.1 coordinate 11,245,131, forward strand.
TGAATCACTCGCGCCATGTAAATCAGTTGTTTATTTTATAAATAAATCTAGAATGTCTTCTGTAGTAATTTGTTAGACGTCATTCGTTGTTCATGTTACAAAATTATTCAATGAACGTAAAGCGTATGTTGAACGAACGTGTTTCTTCAGTAGGTAACGGTCACTTTTTTTATAGCAGAGGCTGGCAAACGTGCAGATGGGGCACCTGATGGTAAGTGACCGCCCATAGACACCCAAAACATAAAAGTAATCATGGGTGTGTTGCCAACCTAAGAGGAGGGAAATATGGTTTGGGAAAGGGGAATTGGGCCATCGGAAAACTCACTCACCGAACAAAACGCAGCTGCCACTATACCTACGTCGATTTTCTATGAGATTGTGGTATCAAACTGGTTGAGCCGTCCTATTCGTGCTGTAGACGTATCTGTCTACAGCGTGGCTCTACCACTCAGAAACCTTTGAATTGATAAACTTTTACTGAAGAATGTAATCAACATAATAACGTTGTCTTATTAGTTGTATAACATAATAAAACGAGTATTTTCATATAATAATAAGGCAGTCGTAAACACACAGTATGAGAAATTACGAGGGTGTAAAACGTTAATCTAAATTCTAGATAGGTAGCATGCGTTACTGTACTGAATCACATAAGAAATACAGCCGCCGCAACCGACTATTATTGCGATACGTGATTCAGAAAACAAATTTAGCCACCGTCGGAACGTTCTAAAACTTCTATGAATTATAGCTACATTCCAGATTATTTAGCCTGCAATACGAAGGCTAACCGCAATATTTTCGCAGTGTCGTCGCTTCGATCTAATTAATAAGTTAACATCATTAAATATAAGAGCATTTTGGCGGGTGTCCAGAATACGTCACCCATCTGCTTAGTGTGGCTTAGTTAACCTATTTGGCAGAAAATAAGCTTCATTTTAAATTATATACTATGGCTCAAAATATTCCACTAGTCGAAATGAATTATGTGCGTTGTATGCAAAGACATTCAACAGTACATAGACGGGGCAACAACACGTAACTTGGGATCCAAAAGTTGTGACCTCGCGGTCATAAGTCACTCAGTCGTATTTGAAACATACGCGCACAAGGTCGTGCCAGCATAATAATGTTTAGACAATAATATTGTCTTACGTGATTCTTGAACACTTTGTAGATGGCGCTAATGATGTTTGAGATCTTTTTTTTATATGGACACTTGTTTGATAGCCCCTCTGTAATTAGTAATACATATGTAATATTTTTGGTTGTATGTGTAGTACATATAACGTGTTTGCTGTTGATGTATCTATTTCATCAGGTTAAATGGAACAGTAAATAGGCTTTGTGCAGATAAATAGGTTTTTTTTATCGAAACAGGGCAAAGTAAGCTATATATCTTAATTCCCATTAGTTCAAAGAATAGTCACGCAATATTTGGCTAATATGGCGCTAGAGTTGCCATCAAGAGTACAAAATGTCATATTTACAATAACGATCGGTTGGAATTGACGTCGGTGCGAAGGCCACCGATGATAAATTGTAAGCGCAGTGCAGTAAAAAAAACAGCGCTTCAAATGTTGGGTTTATCGGAGCACCAGAATCATGCCGGTATATATAAGTTTCTTCACTCCGAAGAGGGAAGAAGCAAATCGTTTGCGGGAAGACAGGTGGACGACTACTGCAGACACAGGGATGCACCTCCATACCTGCCCCACCAAACCATAATGTCATGTCACAAGCCCCTCGAGAGAACCGGATATACACTGGCTGATACTGGAACGCGAACCACACTAGAAGCGTGGGTCACTATAGCAAGTTTATGTTATGTAGGCATGGCAACATTTATATTGGTGCATACAGCACTATACAGCATAATAGACATGTCGGGACTTTTATTTTTGCTATTTGTGACCGAAGTACTCGGATGGTTTCTTTTAAAGGTGGCCATACTATCTCAAGCGACATTCCTACAGTTTATTTGGCACGTTGAGGATACCAAGATTACCGCGGATGTGCACGTTACGTATTTGATTCAATAGTGTAACGTCGCACATATCTTCATCTTCGCGACTTGGGTTTCCTTAACATGACTTTTAAGGGTAGGTTTCACACTCATACAGAAGCACAGGCCGGATGATGGTGGATGATAGACCTTTAAATCTCATCGGCATCTTACTATCGCCAGTAACGCCCGTGACCTTTCGTGATTTAGCTCAAACGGCGCCAATACGCCCAGTTATCTGATTCGATATCACAATACTCGTGCAGTACAGACCCAAGGTATTTAAACTTGTCCGTTTTCAGGGAACGCTTGTCCCCTATTCGGGCACTATCCACGTCTGTACTCTGACAGGACATATATTCGATCTTCCCAATATTTAGTTTCAAACCATCGTTCTCAAAAGTCCCCTGCCCCTGGTTCACCCTCTGCTCTAAGTAGTTGCTGTTTGTCCTCATCTACCAGAGCTCTATTCAGCCCTATAAGTCATGTTAGATTTCAATATAGATGCCATTTTCGTTATTGATGTGACATCAATTATGTCCCAAAAAAAGAAAACTCAATAACGGCAAATATTTTTATTGGTTTTTAGGTTTTAGGTTTATCATATATTTTTAGGCTTTTAGGTTTATTCTATTTCACCCCCTAAGGTGCTCTTCAAGTTTATTTTTTTTAAATCAAGACATATGTATTTGTCGAAGTTTATTTCGAAATATTTTGTCTCCATTCAAACTTACAAACCCCATTTCAACCCTTCAGAAGTTAATTTTCTAATAATCTTAATTATGCTTATTTATTCTTAGGTCTATCTAATGGCGTTCCTCCATAATTTCTGTTTGTGACTGAATGTCCGAAAACCTTTGTTATTGCTCTCCTAGGCCTATAATAAGCTTCAGTAATTTCGGCTTTGCGTTCACTAGTCAGTCACGTGAAAAAGACTTTCTTCTTTATATAATAGTATATGATTATATAAAGGAAATTATCTTTTATTCGTTTATAACATTATCATTGACCTTGACATCTATCTTATAATATAATGGGAAATTTCCTTATACTTAATTCGTAATTATGCTAATCAAAGTAAAAGACCGGATAGAATGTAAACCAATTTGAGATATCGAACATGAACTTAAATAATATGTAAATTATATGTGTTTTGGCATTGAACTACATTGCTAATGTAACATTAGTCGTCTTAAAAATAGCCATAGCGAATAGTTTTAGTAAAATTATAAATATAAATAAACTCGCTGTGACCGCGTCTTCGTCTGCGCGATGAAAATATTTCTCAAGAAGTTATACTTCGTTTAATATTTGCGAATATTTTTGGTATAAGTGTGTCTACTATTTATTAAGGTAAAATATCTGAAGTACATATAAAAATGTACGTACATATTTTAATCGACACCACGTGGCGCGCAACATCACAGTTCGGGTTTAGTTATACCTCTACACATCTTGACCAGAGTTTTGTTAATATTCAGTTTGTATCTATACCAATTAATTGGAATAATGAGCGTCATCCATAATCAATCGACGCTTTATCTATAGCTATGTATGTCATTAGTCATTACTGCCGAGGTGTTTACTATTTATGGAAATTCCGTGGATACTTTAGTTGCATGCTTTTTAGGGTTCCGAAGCTAAATGGCAAAAAAGGAACTCAGGAACAGTTTCTCCAGGTCCGTTCGTCTGTCTGACCACTATTTATCTCATAGACTATAAGTACTGGAGGACTGTAATTTGACATGAGTATACATATCTATCACACTAAAAAAGTAGTGGAATAAAATCTAGAAAAATATTTTTCTAGGATGCCTCCCGTAGGGGAGTAAAGTGGGGAACATGTAAAGTGGGGTGATTTTTTTTCTCGACTATCCTATGGTATGGGGTTCAAAAATAAATCTTTTTTTTATTGGATGTTCTGTTTACGAAATATTAAGCTTTGAAGTGATATTTTTGGTAGAGTAGGGCGTTTGTGACAACTGCCCGGAGGATACGGCCCAGCACATCGTTGAGGTATGCCCAGCTTGGGTCGAACAGCGCAGCGCTCTCGTAGCAGTTGTCGGAGGAGACCTCTCGCTGCCGGCCGTGGTTACAGCCATGGTCGACAGCCAGAGGGCTTGGCGTGCAATGGCCCACTTCTGCGAGGTGGTCATCTCGCGGACGGAGAGTTCCAAGATGGATCGGGAACGATCTCATCCCTCTCGCCGCCAGAGAAGACGTTGGAGGCGTCGGGTCGAGGATTGACCGGCGCCTCCCGTCCTGTGGATTGGGGCCGTTTGGAGAATTCCACTACGGTATCCCCTGTCGTAAGAGACGACTTATAATCATATAAATTCATTTCGATAACACTTATATTAAGTTGTTAGTTATAAAAAACAGGAAGTAAATATGAGTTTATGGACATGAATACCTAAAATGATGTCTTTTCTTTCTGCCTGGCATTGACCCGGCCTTCTGCAAGGGTCTGCCTTCCTACTTAAACGCTTCCACATCGCTTGGTCTTGAGCATCCTCCATAGTGAGGTCATCGGCTCTCATATCTTCCTCCAGAACGTTTAGCCAGCGCTTTTGAGGTCGTCCATGGGAACGCACTCCTGGTACTTAAAATTATGTCTAATAAAATTATATTTAAGTAACAGTTACCCTTACTTCGGAATCCTGTACTATACGTGATCAGATATGCAGCATGCACTAGCCTGTTTTTTTAAGAATATGATATTTTTCACAACTTTATCGTATCGATTAATAAATTAAAAAATACATGCATATATTATACCATATAGCGAACCACGTAGTTTTTGATATAAGGTCGAAAAATGGCGGTGTTAAGTCAGTATTCCATACCGTTGAATCAATAATATAAAGAATGTAAAAAAGCCTATACCTACTTCAAAGGCCGGCAGCGCATCCATGATTCCTTCGGTATTGTGGATCTTTATGCGTGGTGGAGATCATTTACCATTAAGTGATGCACTTTCTCACATACCGAGTGGCGCCGATACATTAAATCATACCAGATATACCTCACAACGTTGTTATGCTTTGTACCAAAATTCAATCGAATCGGTAAAATAGTTTAGGCATAGCATTGATTTTAATTTTCTCAATTTTTGCACATGATCTACATTCGGGGCGACCTAAAACAGGTGATCTTATCGGTCAAAGACTTTTATCGACATCTACATGAACAGACTTGTTCGGCGCGACGTGGATGTGAGGGCCACGCGCCGCGTACCTACTGAAGTTTATCTACATGTAGATTTTCGCGCATTATACCGGTTTTACACTGCATAAATGATGTCACATTTAGTAACCGCACTTTAGCTATTTATTTTGTTCTAAAAATTGATTTTTTCATTATTGACGTTACTTTTTTTTATTTCTGCGGCAAAATTTCAAATTACCTATGTTTCTCATTACCAAATTTAATGTCGTTAGGTTGGCGCCATTCTGTTTGTCACGCTACCCTCGAAGGCGAGGCGAAACTAGTGCACCCACTCTTCGCCATATTTATTTCCGATCCATGATGGTAAGAGGCGAGCTTATCACCACTCCGGGACGACTCATTCCACTTGCAAAATGACTTATTCCATAAAAGATTTAAAATGGTATACCTGTGATTGTATGGACTCATCGATGGTGTCGTCGGTGCGCGCGGATACTGGCGACAGCAGCATGTCGTGGTAGGAGGGCAGCGTGGGGAGCGCGGCGTGTGCGGGGTGCGGGGCGTGCGCGGCGAACGGCACGGGCGTGCTGCGCGGGAGCGACTCCGGCCCGCGCCACGCCGCCGCCGGCGTCGGGCTCGCCGTCCTGGTACATACGTGATACAACATTTATACCAATACAATCAAAGACATTTAACGGTACCTACATAGACGGGACAACTGCGTGAAACTTGTGATCCAAAAGTTGTGACTTCGTGGTCATAAGTCACTCAATCATTTGAAACTTATGCGCGCAAGGTCGTGCCAGTGTAATCATGTTTACACAATAACATTGTCTTAGCTTAGTGTCTTAGGTGATTCATGATCATTCACAGAATATTCTAGGGTATAAATTGTAATAAGCGTCCTTGCGTTGTAATATGTGGTATATTGCGTTACAGACGTTTGAGATAAAAAAAAATATTGAAACTTGTTAGCCCCTCTATAGAGGTAGTTAGTAATATTAAATCTCTTTGAATACAATAAAATGTACACCACATATTTTAACAATACAAATAAGTATCCGGTTCTCTCCAGCGGCTCGCGACATTACTTGGTGGCCGGTTGGGGCGGGTATGGGGTACATCTGTGGGGGTCATTCACCTGTCTTGTTGCAAGCAATTCGATTTGCTTCTTCCTTCTTTGGATTCGGCTTGGTTCTGGTGACTACTGATGAACCCATTGTCAGTGGTCACTGTTTTTTTGGACTGCACTATGCTTACCATCACGTGTTTTGGAGTTTTGGCGGAGTCAATTTGGCGAGATCGGATAAAAAAGGACAACATAATAACATTGACATCCACCGTGGCGCAGAGGGCGGGCCAGCTGTGAAGTGAGAGGCCGCGGATTCGATTCCCGCACCGAGACAAATGTTTGTGTGAACTACAGATATATGTTTTGGGAGTGGGTGTTGCTGTTGTTGTTGTTGTAAGTCCCTCGTAATGCCTGATACCTAAGATACAGGTGAAACTACTGTGACGTTTGAACTATATGTGTTACTGTTCGGAGAATTTATTAATTTATTTACTTTAAAAACTTCAACTTCAAAATACTACAACACTAGATATTGACAACATTTACATATAACCCTTGAAGTATACTCTAGATTTCATTCTACCCGTCCTTATGTCGACACAACACACTTCAAGCGTCTTGCAGAATGAGTTCGGGTCAATTTTTATGACGGGCTGCTTGCTTGACTGACGTCAACCATCTCTGGGAGTCGAGTCCAGGGCAAATCCTTTTAGAAAAACAGCTTTTCATGAACTAAAATTCAACCTACCAATCTATAGCCCATATATGCTGCCACTAGACCAAGTAGCCGATATTTAGATGTACATATAAGTAATTACAACATCAGAAGCTTTTCATTTATCAACTGACTTTAAATAATACGGTAAAAGTCTCCTTTTTTCCTAATCAAAGTCTTTCTACCTGCCCTTATCCCATATTAATGTGGGATCGGTGCAACACACTTTTTCAAGCATGTTGCAGATAGGATTTGGCTTTATAGCAGATAGTTTTTATGACCGGCTACCTGCCTGTCGTCAACGCCGTCTGAGGAATACAGTATCGGGCATATAAATTAGGAAATTCGCTTTACTCAAACCCAGGTTCTCCTGGTCCACTTTTTTCTAATCAAAGTCATAGATTTTTTTTAAACTCTCCATATGTACCAGTTGCTAAAAGTCCGCGTTGCCTGGTCATCTACTCTAAGCAGCGTTAGCTGAACGACTACTTCCTTACATATCTTTATGATTTTAGCAATAAACGTTATTTTATCTACGAACGTTTCATCAAAGCGTAATCGTAAGCTCTATTTCACCATAATGGTAAGTAACTCTGGTAGAGCCAATCTATATACCTACGCACTGAAGACAAAAGTGTTCATCGTAGATTTAACGTTCCATTAATTTTGTAAATCATCATCATCATCATCATCATCAGCCATAGGACGTCCACTGCTGAACATAGGCCTCCCCCAAAGATTTCCAGGTCGACCTGTTGGAAGCGGCCTGCATCCAGCGACTTCCTGCGACCTTTATCAGGTCGTCGGTAAATATTGAGTAATTAAATATAAATCGATATCTAAATATGTTTTTACATCAAAATAACATTACGAGATTAAAAAAACACTAGCCATTAAAATAATCTACATTATATTTACATCATAATATATAGTGTCTTTATAAAACTATGTCTCTTTCTCATAGTTGTTTAAGATATGCCCCCCGTTGATGGTAACACTAATTTAATAATGGTACCTGTTAATATGCTTTTTGTTCTTAATGTGAAAATGTAATAATGGCAATGACCGAACGCTATCTACTTTTAAAAGAATCATGGTAACAGATTGACATAATATAATGTATCTAATTTCTATATCTAAATATGTAACGACGGTCTTGGATCAATCGATAATAATTAATTAATTAATCGATCATTTTATCGATAGGCTCGCCCCCTATCACATCTGGGACGGAATTAAGCTCTGCGAAATGTGGGTCATCTGCCTAACCCTTCGGGGATACAGGCGTGAGCTTATGTTATGTTATGGTCTTGGATCAGGTACAGTTTGCAGAAAGAATTATAGTTTTCATTTTCCCCATACATTTGACAAGCAACGCCACTTGTGGAAACTACAATGAACTATTCATATATTTGGGAATATGGCTCTGTCGTGGGACAATTCTGCCAGCTTTATACAACAGACTAAAATAAATGTACGAAAAAAGTGAAAACCATCACCCTTTTTCGTGAAATTTCAAAGCTCAATACTAACTCGTATTAAACTCCTCTGATCAGCAACCGCCTTTGACAGGGAATACACAAGAAAGACCTAACCGAATATTGGTATCGATATAGGTTATTGACGCTTTTATCTAAAAGAAGAAGTCTACTTAACCTTTGACTTTCGATACAAAAAGGCTCCACGTATCCTGTACCTCTAGCATTTTATTTTAACAGTTTTCTCTAAATCGACGATACTTTGCGTCTTCTCCATACATTTGACTAGCAGCGCCACTTTGCGGAAACTATAACGTACTAAGAAATGTGTGGAGAAAATGTAAACTGTCGTTGTTTTGGAGAATTGAGATTTTTTTATAGCAGAGACTAGCAAACGAGCAGATGGGTCACCTGATGGTAAGTGATCTCCATCGCCCATAGACACCCAAGACAAGAAAATAATCATGGGGGCGTTACCAACCAAAAAGGAGGGAATGGAAGAGGAGGGAAAAGGAATTGGGAAAGAGAGGGTGGAAATAGACCACCGGAAATCTCACTCACCGAATGAAATGCGACAGAAGCTGTCACATTATGTCGGTTTTCTGTGAGGCGGTGGTATCAAATCGACAGGCCAGCCCATTCGTGCTGTAGACGTTACTGTCTCCAGCGTGGCTCTACCACTCAAATGAACTCGTAATAGGGGTATTTGATCGAAGACCGTCGCTGTGAGGTATGCCCGTATGGGGTGTGGTTGTACCTGTAAGGTGCGGCTGTGACGTTGGGGATGGGCGAGCGCGGCGCCATCGGGGTGCTGCCCGGCCGCGCCGACTCACCGTCCACGTTCCTATACATGTTGTGAGTTGTGACTCATCGCACTGGACATGACTACATGAACAACCTTCAATATGGTATAACATTTTAAATATATGGACTCGCAAAAGGCACTATAGGTCGAGTCAATAGTAATATAGTACATATCCGGATGAAAACAAAAAAAACACACATCTGACGGTGTGGGCAGCTTTGAAATAAACGAACCGATTTTAAATGTATCTTTAAAATCGGAAATGAATCTGAGATATAGAGTACATAGTCTGTCGCTATTAGAGACACTTCCTTTTTCCATTTAAAAAAATCTTATACCATATTGAACAAAAATAATAAATTTTGACACATATAAAGGAAATGCAGGATCTTAAAGTTGCAGTGGATATTCGTTTGTCTGAATAAATAATATTGAAACACAAGACATGACTTTGATAACAAACATGGAATACATTTATCATAACATACAATACATTTATTTTCATGCAAATAACATGGAATGCGTGTACTGATCAAGATCCGGTACCATTTACCAACTGTTTAATAGCACATATTTACTTAAATGAGTTAACATAACTTACGACGACTACGTATTATAATAATAAATATCCATAACAGTAATTTATTTATTCATGCTGAATACGCTTTCCTTGGTACGGCTGGGTTGTTTAAATTGGAACATACGTGTCTAATACTAAATAAGTGCGTCAAACATCACGGTACGAAATCAAATTAACGGAAAAAAATCTGAAACTTTCCACGAAAAATCTTTTATTAGTACATGCTAATTAAGATCGTTTAGTTGATTTCGCACCACCAATACGTAGGTTCATTAGCACCGAGGCACAGGCCAACAACAATGACATCTAGAATTCATGTCGTCATCTTACTCGGCGTACTCGTGAAAGAACGTGGGCGTGGGGACGCGCCCTACAAAGCTGCCCGTGGTGCGAGGCACCGTGTATAGATGAGGACTGGAGCCGCCCCTGTGGTCACACTCATCGTTTACCTCATACTTTATATGCAACCTACTCATCGTATGACTGTCCGACAAATGAAGCGATTACCTCATTCTACGATGGGCTGCTTGCAAGAATCATGAGCTGAGTGCGGATGATTTTTAAAATTCTTTAGACGTGTCGAGTCTTCAAGATAAGTATCAAAAATATCTCTTTGTTTTTGTAATATTAAGCAGCATTACCTTTCAAAATCGTTTATACCGGTGTTGAAAAAAGTCGGCAGCAATAACAATTCCACATACAGGAACAACGATGTAAAGCGCAATGGTAAAGTGAAAAAATTAAAATTGAACTTAATTTTTTTTATTAATTATTAAGCATGGGAATTTTAAAATCGGAAAGCGACTTGTAAATCGAGACAACATAAGGCTTTGTGTATACTATAAGTAATTAATTACCCCATAGGTGGTCTGCAAATGTATTTCAGTTGACCCAATGAACCAGAAACATTTTTGTCGGCACAAATTCAAGTTTATAATCTTTAAAAACTATGAGCCTTACGAAATTTTAAACGTTACTACTAAATTGCTAACCATCCTCTTTAAGTGTAGTTATTATTGATACAAACTTTTTGCAGCACCTTGTATACCAAAGCAACGTTATCATAAAAGCTGTGATAGTTAATGCTGACCTCTGCACAACAAGCTTGATCTGCCTGGGCGCGTTCTTGAACAGGGTCTGTGCGTCCTCGTGTCGCAGGTCGCGCGCGTCGTAGTCGTCAATCTTCGCTATGATGTCTCCACGCACCAGTTCCTTTCCCGCGGGCGTGCCGGCTGACACCTGGAATTTAAAACATCATATAATATCATTAACATCACATTTTACTATGTGTTATTTGATACTTTACTATTATTAACTACTATCGTTTACTTAGTATATTGTTTGGTTCTTGTACGTCAATAACATTGAAAGTTACAGTTAGTAAATAAATGTATTATTCAGAACCTACATTGCTACATTTTTATAATATTGTCTGCAACCAGACATGTATCTGCAATCCATTAGATTCAATAATATGCACTGACGCAACATGTTTTTGTGGCGGAAAATGCGGCGTATTAGCTTTTTTGTGCCTGGTTGCTTGTCATCAGCAGCCCGAGCAGGAAAATTTCTGACAACCGTAAATGTATTCGTGCTCGATGCGCGTCTATGAAATTTGTATGAAATATTAATCAAATGTCATCAGTGCGCAGCGAGTTTACATTTACATTAGTTTTTCGTGCTCGGGCTACTGTAAACAATTAGTGAATTTACTCCCGTTTATGTTTTATATTGCCCTAACGGCCATACACGCTGCCGGCACACCTGATGGTAGATGCTTGTCGCCTACTGATTTTAACAGGGCTAGAAGATAAGTGTTTTAAGTTAAGTTTAAGTTAAGCCTTGTCCTCCTTGAAATGAAGTTTATAAAACTTCATTTCAAGGAGGACAAGGCATCATCGAGATAGAAAATTCTTTCCAAAGCTTGCACATGGATTGTAGAAATACAGCTGGAAAAGTACCGAACTGCATCAACTATTTTCAGTTGATTTATATAAAATTTTGTCTGGTGTTGTGCCCACCATGTTAAATAGTTACCAGGACAAAACAATCGAGTCCGCACCCAACTCAATTTTAGAAGATGGAGTGATCTAGTTTTAAAATTATTTATCTTATACATCCAATATAGACGTGACTTTATTTTTAACTGAAATCTAAGGCCTAGTGCAAAGGGTAAACATTGCACCGTTGTTAGGACGACCTTGTATGATCTGGGATAAGGGGAAAAGCGCGGGACGTATGCACTGAATTTGGCTCGCGGCCAGTCTAAATGCGTCGTCGGCGTCGTCGCGCCAACCTGACATTTTTTATTGAAAACAACCGACGGATCGGATAGAGGTCGCACATCGACGACTCGACCCGCGCACATCCATCTTCTTCGAGTCAATGGCGAGGACATTCGACTATATATATCCTTATCCATCAGCATTCGGCGAGCTGGGAGGTGGTGGACAGCATCACCACTTAGTTCACTGTCTTTATTTGACGGATTTTTGAAATGTAACATCTGGCACTCGTCCATCCGCATTACATTCATACGCAAGTGACGCGTAACCTGTTACGTCACGAGACACTCGTGGAATTACACGTAATCTCACAATAGACAACCATAGGTAAGTGAACACAATTTTGTTAGCTGACGCACACATGGTATACGCCGGAATTTACAGTGTAGTTCCGACTTCCGTCATCCGCCTTTCATTTGGATCCAAAGTCGCAAGTAGATATCTACATTCTACATAGCTGTCATCTCTACACACATGTCTACACATCTATCCTAGTTAATGTACGACTATGCTTATAAGCAGGTTCTGTGTAGTGCTTCTTACTAGAAGTGGTCGTTGCGCAACGCAACTAGTTGACGCAACGGCTAACGGCTGAATCACTTGTAGCTAGTTGTTGGAATTCAACGCAACGAGCTAACAGCTAATAACGACCGCGCGGCTATAATAGCCGTCAACCGTCAACGCGGCAACGATCGCGATCACGACAACGCCGGCAACGGTAGTGATCACGGCAACGCGGCAACGACCCTGAATCACGACAACGGCGGCAACGATCATGAGTACTCGGCAACGCGGCAACGATCATGAGTACTCGGCAACGATCGTGATTCGTGAGTACTGAGCAACCAATAGTTGCGGCGCGGCGTTGCGTGGCGTTGTCGAAAGCCATGCCTGTTGGTTCATGCGCACACACATTGCGTTTAACCTTTAGCTTGACCCTGAACCGATTTTGATGAAATTTGGTATGTGGGTACCTTTAACCCCAAGGACCGACATAGGGTACTTTATTTTTTTAAATCAACCCCTAAAAGGAATGAAATAGGGGATGAAAATTTGTATGGGAGTTCTGGATCTGCTTAATGGATTTTGATCAAATTTGGTATGAGGATACTTTTAGACCTAAGGACAGAAATAAAATGGGGTGCGATATATTTTTAACGCCATTTTGTTTTTCTTTGTTTATGGGCCGATTGACTTCAAAATCAATATCTGAGTTGCGCTTTAGTTACGAACAACAAATTTGGTGTCAAACTATGAAAAGTGGCCGCCATTTTGTTTTTCTTTGTTTATGGGCCGATTGACTTCAAAATCGATATCTGGGTTGCGCCTTAGTTACGAACAACAAATTTGGTGTCAAATCTGTCAAAAGTGGCCGCCATTTTGTTTTTCTTTGTTTATGAGCCGATTGACTTCAAAATCGATATCTGGGTAGCGCCTTAGTTACGAACAACAAATTTGGTGTCAAATCTGTCAAAAGTGGGCGTCATTTTGTTTTTCTTTGTTTATGGGCCGATTGACTTCAAAATCGATATCTGGGTTGCGCCTTAGTTACGAACAACAAATTTGGTGTCAGATCTGTCAAAAGTGGCCGCCATTTTGTTTTTCTTTGTTTATGGGCCGATTGACTTCAAAATCGATATCTGGGTTGCGCCTTAGTTACGAACAACAAATTTGGTGTCAAATCTGTCAAAAGTGGCCGCCATTTTGTTTTTCTTTGTTTATGGGCCGATTGAATTCAAAATCGATATCTGGGTTGCGCCTTAGTTACGAACAACAAATTTGGTGTCAGACCTGTCAAAAGTGGCCGCCATTTTGTTTTTCTTTGTTTATGGGCCGATTGACTTCAAAATCGATGTCTGGGTTGCGCCTTAGTTACGAACAACAAATTTGGTGTCAGATCTGTCAAAAGTGGCCGCCATTTTGTTTTTCTTTGTTTATGGGCCGATTGACTTCAAAATCGATATCTGGGTTGCGCCTTAGTTACGAACAACAAATTTGGTGTCAGATCTGTCAAAAGTGGCCGCCATTTTGTTTTTCTTTGTTTATGGGCCGATTGACTTCAAAATCGATATCTGGGTTGCGCCTTAGTTACGAACAACAAATTTGGTGTCAGATCTGTCAAAAGTGGCCGCCATTTTGTTTTTCTTTGTTTATGGGCCGATTGACTTCAAAATCGATATCTGGGTTGCGCCTTAGTTACGAACAACAAATTTGGTGTCAGATCTGTCAAAAGTGGCCGCCATTTTGTTTTTCTTTGTTTATGGGCCGATTGACTTCAAAATCGATATCTGGGTTGCGCCTTAGTTACGAACAACAAATTTGGTGTCAGATCTGTCAAAAGTGGCCGCCATTTTGTTTTTCTTTGTTTATGGTCCGATTGACTTCAAAATCGATATCTGGGTTGCGCCTTAGTTACGAACAACAAATTTGGTGTCAAATCTGTCAAAAGTGGCCGCCATTTTGTTTTTCTGTGTTTATGGGCCGATTGACTTCAAAATCGATATCTGGGTTGCGCCTTAGTTACGAACAACAAATTTGGTGTCAAATCTGTCAAAAGAGGCCGCCATTTTGTTTTTCTTTGTTTATGGGCCGATTGACTTCAAAATCGATATCTGGGTTGCGCCTTAGTTACGAACAACAAATTTGGTGTCAAATCTGTCAAAAGTGGCCGCCATTTTGTTTTTCTTTGTTTATGGGCCGATTGAATTCAAAATCGATATCTGGGTTGCGCCTTAGTTACGAACAACAAATTTGGTGTCAGACCTGTCAAAAGTGGCCGCCATTTTGTTTTTCTTTGTTTATGGGCCGATTGACTTCAAAATCGATGTCTGGGTTGCGCCTTAGTTACGAACAACAAATTTGGTGTCAGATCTGTCAAAAGTGGCCGCCATTTTGTTTTTCTTTGTTTATGGGCCGATTGACTTCAAAATCGATATCTGGGTTGCGCCTTAGTTACGAACAACAAATTTGGTGTCAGATCTGTCAAAAGTGGCCGCCATTTTGTTTTTCTTTGTTTATGGGCCGATTGCCTTCAAAATCGATATCTGGGTTGCGCCTTAGTTACGAACAACAAATTTGGTGTCAGATCTGTCAAAAGTGGCCGCCATTTTGTTTTTCTTTGTTTATGAGACGATTGACTTCAAAATCGATATCTGGGTTGCGCCTTAGTTACGAACAACAAATTTGGTGTCAAATCTGTCAAAAGTGGCCGCCATTTTGTTTTTCTTTGTTTATGGGCCGATTGAATTCAAAATCGATATCTGGGTTGCGCCTTAGTTACGAACAACAAATTTGGTGTCAGACCTGTCAAAAGTGGCCGCCATTTTGTTTTTCTTTGTTTATGGGCCGATTGACTTCAAAATCGATGTCTGGGTTGCGCCTTAGTTACGAACAACAAATTTGGTGTCAGATCTGTCAAAAGTGGCCGCCATTTTGTTTTTCTTTGTTTATGGGCCGATTGACTTCAAAATCGATATCTGGGTTGCGCCTTAGTTACGAACAACAAATTTGGTGTCAGATCTGTCAAAAGTGGCCGCCATTTTGTTTTTCTTTGTTTATGGGCCGATTGCC
Organism: Clanis bilineata; assembly: GCA_036417725.1. Taxonomy (NCBI): domain Eukaryota; kingdom Metazoa; phylum Arthropoda; class Insecta; order Lepidoptera; family Sphingidae; genus Clanis; species Clanis bilineata. The sequence continues at coordinate 11,260,809 of CM071158.1, forward strand.
TTCAAAATCGATATCTGGGTTGCGCCTTAGTTACGAACAACAAATTTGGTGTCAGATCTGTCAAAAGTGGCCGCCATTTTGTTTTTCTTTGTTTATGAGACGATTGACTTCAAAATCGATATCTGGGTTGCGCCTTAGTTACGAACAACAAATTTGGTGTCAAATCTGTCAAAAGTGGCCGCCATTTTGTTTTTCTTTGTTTATGAGCCGATTGACTTCAAAATCGATTCCTGGTTTGCGAACAACAAATGTGGTGTCACCTTTTTTTTTTTTTTTTTTTTTTTTTTTTTTTTTTTTTTTTTTTTTTTTTTTTTTTTTTTGGACAGCAGCTACTATAGTAGCACGTTGCTACAACCGCTATTGGAGCCCAATAGCTAGTTTCGTTTCGCTAATCAAAAATCCCGCTATTACCCACCTCTACTTCTTACTACTTGGGCATGGAATGTTAAGAAATGTACATAGTTTAATTAGATAAACGAACACGCAATATTCCTCATGAACCGATTAATGCAAATTGAGACGTTAGTAAATCCTACGTCTATGTTGCAAATAGACTAAATCATTATAAACAAACTTAACGTTCCGACAAGATAATTAATGAAAAGAAAAATCGCGTTGTGGTGAATGGTATAGATATGAATAATTGCAAGTATGCAATTGTTCTCTCACAAAAAAACGAATATAGCTTGCTGATATACACGTATATTTGCAAACTTATAAAAACAACAATACGAAAGTATGTCCAAGCAAAATTATGCAAAAAATTCTTATCATTTTCTTGGTCCAGTGGCAAATATTCGGTAACAAGTACCTACTGTATTTAATTCATAGATTAGGCAATGGATGATAGCCTTACTTCATGTTAAACTTTAGTCATCTATGGATTTATGCATTGTTTGTATGGGTTATTGCTTTCTCTAAAGATTTCTTAAGAGACTATCTCGGAGTGTCGATAGGACCATAATATTTTCTAAGATTAAGTGAGAACCAATCTTCAATTCTTTTAAAGTCTGAAATATTGGCTTTAGCAGTTCATGCGTCATGGTAAAGTTCAATTTCTTACTGGATAGTCCATGGTAAAAGTTTGAAAAGTTAATCACTAAGGTTTCACAATATGATTAAGACGATGTCTTGATACAGTTGGGCTGAAGGCTTTTTCGCATTTCACCAGTCACCTCGATATTTTCAGGATTTTGGTCTAATAGTTAGGAACATAGATATCCGCGGGATACCTAGCTTCTGAATTATCTAGAAAATGACTGACCAATCTAAACTAACTGTACAAGATATTGTAATTTTATTATCTTTTATACCCTCGGATTCAAATTCATTAGTCATCTAAAACCTATACTACTTATGAAAAGAATGTAGTAACAATATTTATGTCTTGTAATATATGTATTATATTTTATGTTAGTCGAAAAAGTGGTAGAGGCAAAAATAACAAATGCGTTAATTTTTTTGTATAATTGAAATTGATTTGTATATCGTATTATAAGTGTTTGAAGTTTTAAATATAATAAAATTAAGGAGCATCAATTATTTTTGTATTAATTCTATCCACAACATAAACAATTATTATAATCAAAATACTTTATAAAAAAAATCATATCCCCTAACACAGCGCGAACACTCGCAAGACCCGCATTGAAAGGTGGATGTTTAGAGAATAGTCAATATAGCGTAGTAGAAGAGATCGTAAACAAATCTATGGATTCGTTTCAGAAGTTGTTAGTTTAGTAACGGGTTTATGATGCAACAAATGAATATGTGAATCTAGAAATTGGAACATATTATTAATAGTATTGTATGTCAAGGAAACCTCGTCATATTTATTTAACATATTTCATAAAAGTTATCGAATCGATTGATTCATCGACACACACGGAGAGGAAGCAATGAAAGCATTTTAATGGCAACGTTACAGAAAATGAGCTCAAGGCTGTAAGACTAGCTCGTAAGATTTATGGCTCCCAAGGTTAGATGAAAGATATCTGCTAAGTGCAGATGTGTGAAGGAAAGCAGACGTTACGTGTAACAGAACTAATAACATCTCAATTCTTTGAAACAAAATGTATTAGAAATGTTTGCTTTTAACATCATACATTGTGTATTTTCTTATTTTACTGTTCAGTTGATTTTTTTTATCTGTAACACGAAATGTATAGAACTAAATTCGTTACAATGTTTACCTGTTGTAAAACACAAGGACTTTTGGAAATGTAAACAGTCGGTGCAAGGTAGTAATTTCCTTAAAAATACATACTCGTACTTAGGTAAGTCATGTTAAATGGTAAATGCAGTTGCACTTAAGTAGGTAGGTAAGTACAATTACAACTAGGGGAAATTGGCTTGAACGTTGAACGGGGTGAAGTTAGTTACTTCACCCGGTGTCTACCTCACACCTCTCGATATTGAAAACAATAACATTACGCCGCTCGTGACGAAATTCAGGGTGGTCGAGATTTTTTGTAGATATGGTAAATTGGGTTTTAAAGCATTCGTGACCCGGCTTTTACGCAAGACATCCAGTACTTACCTACATGCTTATTATTATAGTTTGTTATAAATAAACTCAAATCTACGCCCGCGCTGCTGGCTTCAGCACAGAAGCTGACTCATGAGATCTTAAAAAAATTCTCTAGCTACGTATTTTACTGATAACATTCTAATGGAATTTAAAATTTAATGGTGTATAAAATTTTGAGGCTCATAATACAACACGAGTCGCGATTATAAATATTGATCTCGTATTGGTATCTGCGTTAGTGAAAAACATCATCACTGGATTCGTTGCATGTTTACGAATGTATAATTTATCAAACGAAAATTGAAATTTCAGAAGTACTTATCTATCGTAATTTATTTTTACCAATAGTTTGGTAACTAAAAAGTCATAGTCTATGGAGGTATTGTGTCTTACAAAATCATAATAGGCCGTACTTATAAAAACATTTTAACTGAGCAAATAGTTAAGAATATACTGTCCCTCTTATTTTCAAACAATGTGACATAAGGAAAAAAGTGACAGACTATTCGGTACCATTTGCTCAGCTAAAATATTTTTATAAGTAACGCCCTATGTGTTGAATCACGTGGACGAATTCATTAATTAACGCGCCGCGAAGATGAATATTTTTCCTTGATCAACTCATTCTTTCTAAATTATTTGGCAGACATAGCCAAGAAAAGTTTCACTTCTGAAAAAACTTCGGTGGAATGTTGGAGCTATAGAATTTTCTTTTATATATATAATAGTATAGCTTGGTCTCCCTCCCGCCGGCTATGAAACGGGAGGTCCAGGGTTCAGTTTCCAGGTTGGGCGGGTGTTTTTCTAATATAATCCTCCGACGGGGTTCCCCAAAGGAGGGTTGATGTTCATGAGCTAATCCAAACTCTGCAACACGCTTGAAAAAGTGTGTTGCGCTGACCAAAACATTGAGGTGGCATAAGGACAGGTGGAAAGAAAGACTGCCTCGGTGGTGTAGTGGTATTGCATGCGCGGTACCACAATCGTCCTGAGGTCTCGGGTTCGATCCCCGGGTTGGGCAATGTGATATTGGATTTTTCAGTATCAGCCCGGAGTCTGGAACTTGTGTCCGATATGGCGATAAGCTCGCCTCCTATCACATCTGGGACGCAACTAAGCTCGGCGAAATGTGGGTGTTCTAGTTCTACGCTTCTACGTTCTACGCATCTGCCTACCCCGAAGGGGTAGACAGAGGCGTGAGCTTATGTGTGTGTGGAAAGAAAAAGTTATCTGTATTGTTAAAATCAACATGCAAATAAATAACTCCAGAGCATTATGGCAGCGCGACAATGAGGTCAAGCGATGTCTCAGTCGCAGCTGTCGAACGAGTGCTGTTGTGACCGATACATGTCCAAGAATACATCAGTTATAAAGAGACATCTTTAACGTTCTAGATAATCTCCCGTCGTTTAGTCTCGATAATTAGCGTTTGCGTCGTTTAATGTGTTTTCCTAAACAGCGACATCATTTAATAAATAAATTTTGCTATTGTTATCGGATCTAATGATGGGATGTTAGTCCACTAAAGATTTTGTGTCTAATAGTCGTTTTAGCAAAAACACCCACATATCAACGAAATTCGGTAACTTGATTGCGACTAAATGTCATAATACTATATTAGTAACTTCTATTGATTTAAGTGTGTTTCTCCTGAGTTTCCAATTATGCCAGCTAGTTTCCCATCTCACATTCAACAAACACTCGTAATTGCGTAAAGTAGGTGCAGTAAGGTTGGATTGTAAATAGAGATCGTGTTTGTTTACAACGCTGCGGTGCGACCGCGGGCGTGCGTTTGTTGACGCGCGATGCCGGCTGGTATGGCGGTGCGGCGGTGCGGCGATATGGTATCGTATCGGAGTAGCATGGCGGGCCGTGCACGGCAGCACGATGCGTACCCTGGTGACGATGAGCGGCGTGGCGAGGTCCGCGCCGCCGACCAGCCGCAGGCCCCAGTTGATGTCGCGCGAGTCGCGGTGCAGCGTCACCACGAATGTGTGCAGGCGGCCCATGATGCAGGCGCAGGAGCGCGGATGCACTGATGCACTGGTGTGGCCGCGGCGTTACGCAAGCGCGGCGAGACGCGGCGTGTGTAGACGTGTGGCGATGCTGTGCGCCCGCGGCGGTAACACGCGACGTTGTGCGCGCTAATTTGGCCTCACCGCAAATCGCACCCTCCCCCTGCCCGTAACATTCGCCTAACCCTGCCTGTACCTTCGCCATCGACACACTTCGCCTTACGGAAACTGTTTATCGATATTTTATTTATTCGATACATGGAAATGCAACACATCGCATGTGTTCTCCGTTCTTCCACAAATCCTATTCGCGATAAACAAAAATAATCTTATAATAGTAAATTAAAGTGTCTCCTTTCGTTATTACTATAAAACAGTGTTAAATGTTTTAATATCTATGGTCATTTAAAAGTGTTACACTTAAATATTTTACGCATAATTATTACTTAAATGAAAAGTTTATAAAACATAATTATAAACATAATAGTTCGTCTAATTCAAAAGGCCCTCCATCATAAACTTGCACAATGAAATAAAAAATTGAATGGTAAGACGCATAATTAAAAAGACAAATTATATTGTTTCTTTGTAAAAATAGTCAATTCAGATTTCTTTTTGTTAATATTACTGCATATTTCACTCAAAATTAATAGACTGTGGCTTCAGTTGATATATTGAAAGTATTTGACAATACAAACGTTGAATAAATGGACGATAAGACAGCCGGTGACTACGAATTAATCGATTAGAAACCTATTTAAATTTAGATCCTGAAGAGAATTAATAACGACCACGACTTCATAGTGTCAGAACGAGCAAAACAGCTGTTATGTTTGAACTAGTTTAACATTTTAATTTACTAAATTCTATCGCAATAGTAATCAATTAAGATCAGTGGCGCAACAGAGAAGCCCAGCAGTGGGGAAATAGAAGCTGACAATGATGATAGTCAATAATGAATATTATGGAGTGAGATATGCGGCAAGAAGACCAAGTCATTTCTAAAACGTCAAGTTAGTTAGAGTCAGTTATTGTTTACACTTTATAATATCTAACTGTAGTGTTTAAGTTTGTGACATACTGTTTACCAGAGCTCCCCAGACTTTTCTCACAGACCATTTCCAAAATTTTACTGGTTCCGGTGGATACCCTGCAGCTACATTACTACCATATCTGTTTATATCAGAGATTGGCAAACGAACAGATGGGTCATCTGAGGGTACGTGATCTCCACCGCCCATAGGAATCCAAGACACAATAAGAATTATGGGTGGAAATGGAAGGGAAGGGAAAAGGGATTGGGAAAAAGAAGGAGGGAAATGGCCACCGGAAATCTCACTCATCGAACGAAACGCGGGAGCAAGCTGCCACTTTACGTCGGTTTTCTGTGAGACAATGGTATCCAACCGGTCGAGCCGGCCCATTCGTGCTGTAGACATTACTGTCTACAGCGTGGCCCTACCACTCAAACTATCATACTCCCACTACCATATACTCTACTACCATATTCCCAAAACTCGACAAAAAAATGTGAAGATGAAATTCCAACCACAAATTAATTGAATTCCAAAAAAAAATGAGAATTGGTTAATTAATTAATTGATTGCGTAGTGGATGTCAAAATAGTAAAGTTGGCCAATCAAAAAAGTAATTCTATTCAACTTTACTTTTTTGACACTTTTACTCACAGCACAAGGAACCAATCAATTGTCACTTATTTTATTTAGAAAACTCCCCTTCGGAGTGGTAAAAATAAAAAGAATTGATTGGTGATGTCAAACCAACATTTTGGCTCTTCACTATCGAAAGCAAATACATTTTCATGGACCCCCGCTTACGAATTGTGAACCCCATTTTTTTGTCACGCCAACGTAGACCCCTGTCGAGTCTACCGTGGACCCCTGACGGCCCACCTGGACCGCGTTGGGAACTAAGGTTTGATCAATAACAAAACCCATTGCTGCTGAATAATTTTTAAATGTCGCGTTTCACTATTTCGAAATGGAGGTTTAAATAGATAATAACAACATTTAAAAGTTTAGGAAATCTTTTACCGGAACAAGAACCTCTTTAACTATAAATTGTAAATATCGATACAAAATAAAAGGGAGACCGTACCTTCTTCCTCCCGAAGTACCTCGGTTCATCTTCGGGGTCGGTGCGCATGTGCGGCACTCGCCAAAACGGTGGCCTCTGGTACATCGGCATGCTAAGTTCTCAACACGATTTCCAGGGAAACTACAACAATATTTACAATGTTTAACAATACATTACATGCGAACAGGAGGCATGAGATGCATGTGCAGTTGATGTTTAGAAAGTCGATAAAAACTGTTTATCAATTGAATATAATAACACGTAGGTGTTTGGCATCGCATCCGTGCAGTAAATCACCGGTCCCCCGTCCCATGAGCAGGGCCGGTGTGGTGGCGAGGGGTCCGGCGCGGTGTCGGCGCGGTGTCGTGACGGTGTCGTGCCGCCACTCGCTGGAGACTCACCAGAGGGCGTGGAGTGCGTCGTTACTTCGGCAGCGTCGCTCGCTCAGTGCGGTTTTGTATTATCTCGGATTATTCCCGGCAACATCAAACTATGTCTATTTTTTGCATCTGCGATGTGCGCGAGTGTCGGCCGCGGGCGGCGGACTCGTGCGGTCGCCGAGTGATTTACAAGGCGGGCTGGTCGCGCTGTTTCTGGGCCGATATAAAAATCCGCAACAATCCGTACGGGCCGGGGCACACGGTTTCGCCACGGTTCGTTGATCCCGACATTGTGCCTGTTCCCGCTAATCGCTTCTAGAAAATCATGGACGCTGTCCAGTACGACGACCTCATTAACGTACACATAGGAAAATGACGGATAATATTTGTGTATTTGCCCGTATGTTCACTTATAAACAAAAAAAGAAATCCCGTTTTAATTAAGCCATATTGTACAATAATTTTCAATTTTGAGACGAAATGTTAGTCGATTACGGTATGTTATACCTCTTTATCGATAAATAACAACACTAGTTTAAAATTTGACGATAACAACATTTATTAAAATCAGTAACATATTACAAGCTTTGATAAAAATTGACAGTACATCAGAAGACAGTATCGTACGATGATGTACCTATATCACAAATCAAACCACAATAAATATTTGAGGTACATCTCAGTAACATTTGAACACAGAGATTAGAAAAATGGATATAACTTTAATGAAGCATAAAAACACGAAATAATTATTATAACAAACAACATATTTTCTATACAAAAGATCTGAAATAATACTTACCTACTTAATAAATTGATAAATGAATTCATTATGCATATGATGGCGCGTACACACCGAGCCGAACAAAGGCGAACGAATCATGCCTGTCTCATTCCTACAACAGCTAAAGTTTATTTGTGTGAACGCAACAGGTATAGATTCGGTCGCCTTCGTTCGACCGGTGTGTACCCACCATAAAATATGTGATGTAATAATAATAATAATTTAACAATAATACTAACGCCACCGTACGATGACACTTTGAGACGTTACAAAATTAGTGTTGTGATTTACAACGACATTTCAAACTATCGTCTAAAAACACATAGCTAAGCGTAGATTGCAAAAATATTCGTAGGATACAAAATTGCCTTTACAGTCATTTTCAATGTTTATGTGACTTCAAGAGCATAAATAATTATGCCCAAAATATTATCGTAGAGATGGTAATATAATTTGTCGATATAGTCTAGTTACTCTATACAATATTATAAAGACAAAATTAAACAATGGCTTTCAACGTGACTTAGTAAAATGATTATTGTGATAAAGCGATTTTTATAGTTATCATTAAATTAAAAACCATATTCAAATCTGCTTAAATTCCTAATTGCTATTATTATATGACATGCGTTAAGTCTTATCAATTTGACTAAAATGCTTAAAAATATTCAAAGTGAAAAGAAAAAAAGAGTTAATTTTAAAATTTTAACTATTATTATCGATGTTAAAGTGCTTTCCACCAGTCACAATATGTGAAATTATTAAGGAGTCTCTAACTTCAGTAAACTTTAAGGTAGGAAAAGGGCAGGTAGAAAATATGTGGGATCGGCACAACACACAAAGTTTTGTATTTACGACCCCCTGCCTGATTAACCCTCTCTATTTGATATTAACCCTCTCTAGGGGATCGAGTACTGGGCATATCATAATTATCAATGAACCTCAAAAATATAGCCACCTATCCAAAGTATGTTTGTGGAACCCTTAATACATTTTAATGGCTTGGCGTTTTCGCCCAAACAATGATAATTTAAAAGTACGAGTATATAATTTCTTGTTTCTTATTTTAAAACTACGCAATTCATTCTCTTAGGTATGTATATAAATAATCATCGAGACAAAATAAATTGTGATTTAAAAAAAATATTAGTCTAAATGGCAAGACAGAGAGCTTATTTGAATAGTTAATAATCTTAAAAACAAAACATTATCTTATTTTTATAATTTTCCTAATAAAGCCTTTTTATAAACGTCTTATTTTTTTAAAATAAAACCTAATTCATAGCCATTTTTTTTAAATAATACAATACACAAAGCATAGTCAGTTTGGAAATTGAGTGCTTTTACGAACGCAATGGTAATTCATAGCCGGTAACGTGCATTTCATATAGATAAAGAGACATTGTCTACCCTGACGATTTGCCAAAATAACATAATGAAGGACAACATTTTCACCAACAATTTGTTTTAAACAGCGCTTGGTGTATTCTTTTAAATCGTCCTGACAATAATTATGATGGTTAAAATAAAGCAAGAACAAATTGGAGAAAATAATTATGCAAGATTTTTGTGTACCCTAATCTAAATGCCTGTGCACGTCACTGTTCATAGCCATACCTTTTCCGTTAGGGTTGAATAATCAATTAAAAATGTATAGTAATAAGTCCTCTAATACTATTTAGTCTAGAAATCTAATATGGCTGGTTTGGTATCCCTAGCGCATTTGATGAGTGAATGCATAAGTTTGACAAAACCTGTGTCCTTTGGTTTCTCCAAGCCTCGAAGCAATCTATTCTTCATTACAGCCACGAATTCGCGATTGCTGAGTTGCCCATCCACTGTAGGGGAAAACACATGGTTTAATTCAAGGAATTGCAGATAGCTGTACAACTATAGAGTATAGCTGTAGCCACACTCTAGTTTGCGCTTCGTAACTGTTACATACGAGCATTTTTATCGCTTGTTGGTGTGAAAAGGAATGCAGCTGATATGATTACGGCGAGTGTATGATCACAAAAATAGAAAAATATCAATACACCCCTGTGACTTCAATTATAATTTCCGCCTTTCTTAACTTTATTACCTGGACATGGTGATGCAGCGTGGGCAGGTCGATGTGATTTTTTTTTATAGCGGAGACTGGCAAATGAGCAGATGGGTCACCTGATGGTAAGTGATCTCCATGGCCCATAGACACCCACACATCACGGGTGCGTTTCCAACCTAAAAGGAGGAAATGGAAGGGAAGGAAATCTCAGTCAACGAACCAAACACGACAGCAAGCTGCCACTTTACGTCGATTTTCTGTGAGATAGTGGTATCAAACCGGTCGAGCCGGCCCATTCGTGCTGTAGACGTCTGTCTACAGCGTGGCTCTACCACTCAAAAACATGATGTACGTTTTGTTCTCATCGAAGATGGTGAAAATGACATTGATGAGATGCGGGTGCAGGTCGATGTGATAGAACATGATGTACGTACTATTCTCGTCGAGGATGGTGAAGACGATGTTGATGGGATGCGGGTGCAAGTCGACGTGATAGAACATGATGTACTTACTATTCTCGTCGAAGATGGTGAAGACGATGTTGATGAGATGCGGGTGCAGGTCGATGTGATAGAACATGATGACCATACTGTTCTCGTCGAAGATGGTGAAGACGACGTCGATGAGATGCGGATGCAGGTCGATATGATAGAATATGATGTACGTACTGTTCTCGTCGAAGATGGTGAAGACGACGTTGATGGGATGCGGGTGCAAGTAGATGTGATAGAACATGATGTACGTACTGTTCTCGTCGAAGATGGTGAAGATGACGTTGATGAGATGCGGGTGCAGGTCGATGTGGTAAAACATGATATACGTACTGTTCTCGTCGAAGATGGTGAAGACGACGTTGATGAGATGAGGATGCAGGTCGACGTGCGCGACGGTGCGCGCGACGTGCCGCAGCGTGGGTTGATCGATGGAGGCGCCCGCGATGTGGTAGAACGTCAGTGCCGTGTCCACATCGTTGATGTTGTTCAGCAGGTGGAAGAACTTCAGGTAATCGTCCTTTGTGATACCCACGCCGTGGTCGCGGAAACTGTTAACGCAAACATACTTTCTATTGTCTTAAAGGTACTACGTTCACACACACATACCATGAAGAAGAGCCGATCCTAATATTAAAATCGAAAGTAGTAAAATAGTCGGCAAAAGAAGGGAGTATGTGTGGCTTTCACAGCGGTAATGAAGACATCTGTGTGTTTAGACAAGTGGCTTATGTTCTAGTCGAATAGAATAGTTGAATAGAATAAATGTATGGTAATGACATAAGACATCACATAAGGCGGCGTACTCTTATGTCATTTTCATACATTTATTCTATTCGACAATTATTTTCGACTAGCGCATAAGCCACTTGTCTAAACCCCCTGGAATGTAGATGTAGAAAACAAGGTCCCAAACCGACAGAGACTATTTACAAGCCCTTAATAGAGAGACTTAGGGTAGTAGTTGATAACCACAATCTAAGAATATTAGGATCCTTAGAAACTATGCCACTTATGCCAATGGAAATCACCGAAAGGTTTTTAGTCCGTAAACTGATGTGAGAAAATTGCTTAGGGTTTCGACTTAACTTACTCGAATGTAGATGGGGGTCAGCAAATGGGTAAGTCTAGCATGGTCTTTCTCTCGCACCCAGGGCAGGAAGAGTATACGAAAGGTGTGTAGTTCCGGGGTTCAAAAAAAGGCGTAGAGTGGAGGGATAATAACTTGTCGACATGGATGGCTACTCGTCCTAAGTCCTAACAATAAAATAGCACCTTATTGCGTCGCTGTAGAGACGCACTTTGAAAAAATATATTTTTATGTACCAGGTAATATTAGATATCTCATTTACGACAAAGAATTACTATACTCACGCTTTTTTAACTCTTTTAAGCATCCTAGCCTTCTTTTTAGCAGGATAGCCGGCGTACGCCAATAACAGTTCCGCAAAATCGGCCTCGGTAATACGACCATTTTCATCTGAAAATATTTTTATAAAGTTTACAAATAGCATTTTTTTTCAAGACCTCATTCATTACTGAGTGATGGGCGGTTCGGCTTCCGGAGGCCGAAACACTTATGTAACATATATATGTATGTGCCGCCTCCAACGGTAGTTCGGTAATTATTAGAATCACATAGTGGTTATATATATTAAAGTTTGGGTGGTAAACTAGTCATAATAGTCATAATGTTGAAATTTCAAAAAAGTACACATAGATATTGGTTTGACAACGACGATAGCCAATTATTCAAAATGTATTTTTAAAACTAGGTAAAGGTACACGCGCAAACCTGGTTGTTTCCTCTGGAACTCAAGTGAAAGTATTTCCTTTTGGAGTTGGTGTTGGAAATCTAAAAACTTTTCTATTGTCAACTTCTGGTTCAGCTTCGGTCCAAAGAAGTATGTTGTGAGAGCGGAATTTATGCCCTGCAAAACAATAAACAATTTTTTTACCCCTTCTACTACATTTTTTATAACTGATAGGTATGCTACCTATTCATAGAATTCCATCGATTTTAGATACAAGTAATAACCTCATCTCTATTTAGATTATTTAAACACCATGCCATAAATATCTTTGAAGGTTTAAAAGCGGTACGACTATTGTCATGGGTTCGATCCCCAGGTCGGGCAAAGTGATATTGAATTTTTCAGTATCAGCTCGGAGTAACCTATCATCATCACGGAACTAAGCTCGGCGAAATGTGGGTGTTCTAGTTCGCTGGTGCGCTTCTGCCTATCTTACAGGATACAGGCGCGAGCCTATGCATGTTATGTTTTAAACTTTTTATTAACGTTGTCTATTGATCAAATTGTATCAAAGCTAACCTCAAATATCTTCAATGACGCGTAGTACCTACTGGTCCATCAAGAACATTCAACTTTTAGTTCATGTATGACGTTGTAGACCGAACAAGCCACTCTGATGTCGAAACATTATTAATACTAATTATCAGGATAACAACATGATTTTTGCGGAGTGCACATAGTCAAGGAGGATGTTATTATAAACAATTATTTTCCTATATCATTGATACAAAATACACCACCAATAAATGCAGTAATATACAATGTTTTTATATTTTTTGTATAACATTTTTTTTAACATATTTTCAATATCGTCGCTTATCTGGGATAGGTAAACAAAGAAGAATAAAAAGCCGCTAAATAAATGTAGCTCCGGAACTGTACAAAAACAGGAAAAATGCCTTTAAAATGCCTCAGTTCATGAATGATGCGATAGTGTTATTACCTTGAATGTGTTTCCTGTGTTGGCGTGGTCCCTGTGCCTGGAGCCGATGCTGCTCTGTTGTCGGATGAGAGCGGCGACCTTCTCGAACTCTTCACAGTCCACGTCGCCGTCACCGTTCAAATCGAACATGCGAAATGCGATCTCGAAATGCCTGCGAGACGCTGGAATTACATTTCGGTTAGTCTACGAATAGTGACGAAGCAAATTAATTTTACACTTAGTTCATTTTTTTTACCAAAAACTCTTCAAATCAAAACAAAATAATTGCATAAAATAATCTAAACGTTAAAAATAGACTTCAAAGCAATTAACTATTTTTGACGATCTTTGGAGTAGGTATGTTCATTTTCATTTGATCAGCATTGGCACCTGTATGTACTCCTAAGAAATTGTTATTTGAATTCGGTGTGTTTTCGAATATTAATTATCAATCATTGTAACATACATTATACAGACATAAGTAGAGATAATGAAATTTATAAGCGATGTAAAACTAATATAATAATATGTACGTATGTATACAATGTATTATCATTATTAACACTGCAGTAGGGAATTCCTAATTAATTTGACACATGTCAATTACAACTTATATTGTAATATCCCAATATAAAAACCGACTAAGTGCATGCGTCATATCTGATCATGGACAGCACAGGGTTCCAATATACGAAAAAAATTTCATTATCATCATCAGCCACAGGACGACCACTGCTAAATATAGGCCTCCTTCCATAATTTCCAGGTCATAAAATACATAAAATATTAATAAAATATAATTTTCATCGACTTCATTTTAAGTACATCATTATATTTATTACCTGTTTTATATAACTACTTCATCCATGTGGTATTCAATAAATTTTTAATGAAATTTTGCTTTTTACTTTGGACGACGATTACTCGTTAACTCGTAAAGCCTGCTCAGCCGTGATAGATTTCCTTTTAAATTCGTTATATATGCGACTATCATATTTTTTGTCGCCCGACTTCCAAAAAGGAGAAGGTCCTCAATTAGTTTGTATTTTTTTATGTATGTTACGCGATATCTCCGCCAAATGTGGACCGATTTTCAAAATTCCATTTGTATTATACTTGTGATTATTACATTTCGAGAACAAACTGTTTAGCTTGTAGGGGGTGCGGACACTTGACTCTAACAATTTTTTTTCACTTTAAAGCTTAATATGTCGCAAATAGTTTTAGCAAACCCTCAATGTTTTTGAACGACCTATCCAAGGATACCCCATACGATGGTATAATCACTTTACTTGTAGGGGAGGTACCCTAAATAATATTTTTTAAAAGATTTTTGTTGACCATTTTGTCGGCGTGATTGATATGTATATCCATGCCAAATTACAGTTTTGTAGTACTAGTAGTCTCTGAGCTAAGCCACGGACAGACAGACAGATGGACATGACGAAACTATAAGGGTTCTGTTTTTGCCATTTGGCTTCGGAACCCTAAAAATGCCAAAGGATGTTCGTTGGTCCCTCCGTCCTTTCACGTAGTAAACGTTATAACTCCGAGTAAGTACCTAATAACTTTAACTCTGCCACCTTTACTCTTCAGTAGCACAACGCCTGCAGAGTAACGGTGCCGGTCCCAAGCCCGGAAGAAAAGAGGAGGGCACAGGGTCAAACTGCAATTCGTTAAGAATTGCAATTTGAACCAGAAACACCCCCCCCCCCCCTAAAACTTTAAAAAAATGAACGCACAAGCGAAAAAGTTAGTACCCCAGGAGGGTACCAACGCCACCGGCGTTGGAGAATCCCTCCCCGATGAAGCCGAGTCCAGGAAGGACAAGGCTGCATCGGGCAGCTCCTCGTATTCTGGGGGGAGCAAACTTGTGCCTGATGGTAAGGGAGAAGACCTGCACGCAATAATAAGAGGAGTCAGAGAGCTGCTGGAATCACCAACGAAACCTAAGGGTTTCGGGGGTGATGAGAAGGCACAGAGTACGCCACAACCGCAAGGAAGTGGAGGAAACGGCCCGAAACCAGCGACGCCACAACCTGAGGGAAGTGGCGAAGCTGGGTTCAGTACAGCTCTCACAAAAACAGAAAAAAGACGACTGAAAAGACAAAAGCACAGACCGGTCTTGGCCACGCCTACGCCGGAGTCGGATCCCGTAAAGGAGAAGACTAAGGCTGGACGGGCTAAGACCAAAAGACAAAACACAGACCCTGACGAGCAGACGCAGCAGCGTCCGTCGAAGCGTCCCAACCTGGGATCGTCGGAGGGGCCACGCTGCTCCGCAAGGGAGCAGAGTGACCTTGCTCTGATGGTCTACAGAATGGATGGCGCTCCGATGGACGAGGTGCTTGCTGTCGCCGTCAGGAAGAAGATCTCCGAATTTGTGGGCATCGGGGTAAGGGACAGGATCGGCGGGAGGAAGATGTCCTTTGCCACGTCGGGGTTGGTGTCAGAAGGATTCTTCCTGGTGACACCGATGACGATCGAGGCGAGGGACTGGCTCCTCGAGCACGACTTTGGCTCTCACAACGATATTCAATTGGGAATTAGGAGACTTGACAGATCAAGGGCCTCCATCTGGTTGCCGGGGAGGAGGGAGGAGCACCCGGAAAACCCGATGGAATATATTAAGGCCCAGAACGACCACAGAGAGGACCTGAAGGTGGACAGCTGGGTTCTCATCGCTAGAGACTCTCTCCCATTGGGCGAGAGACTGACGGTGGGAATCCCGCAGGACATCTTCAATGAGCACAAGGACCATGCGTGGATAAATTTTGAAGCAACGCAGGTTCTTGTAAAACATATAACACACAAGAAACACGACACGAAACAGCACACCGGGCGTACGGTGGCGGAAAACGCTACCCTTATGCTGCAGAAGCCCGCCCAGAGGGTGCCTGTAGTAGGGAAGACGCAGACTGCCACCCGAGCCCAAGACACACCGTCAACGGAGCCGCCCCAATCGGACGCCACTGCCGGATCCAGTGCAAGTAATTGCACGGAAATGGAGGGGTGAAAGAGTCGGGGAGAGCAACGATGACTCATGCACTACACAGGACGCAAACACACACATCAACTACACTATAACATGAACACAAACACAAAGACACACAACACAAAACCACAACCACTGAAGATAGTACAGCTAAACATGCACCACAGCAAGGAAGCTACGGCTGAATTGTGTAGGTTCGTGGGAGCAAAGAACATAGATCTGGCCCTTCTGCAGGAGCCATACGCGTACAACAAACGTGTGGCTGCGCTGGGGTGCATGGGGGGAGACCTCATCTACCATCACGGTGAGGAAAATCCTAGAACATGCATCTTCGTCAGCAGAAGGATCAGATCTTTAGGTATAACAATAGGAGAATGTTTCAGAGACTTGGTAGTGATACAGTTAACGCTACAAATGAGGGACAACAAGAAGGAAAGGGTGGCACTGATGTCGGCATATATACCCAGTGAAGCAGACTTCGAACCACCTACCAAGGAACTCGAGGAGGTAACAGATAAGTATGCGAGTGAGGGTGTCCCCTTCATAATCGGATGCGATGCCAATTCACACCATGAGGTGTGGGGCAGCACCAAATGCAACGTGAAGGGGGAACTCCTACTTGAGTACATCGTAAGCAATAACTTAGCAATAATTAATACAGGTAATACAGCAACCTTCGTCACCAGAGCCAGACAAGAGGTTCTGGACATTACTCTGGCCTCGGAGGAGATGAGCACATATATAAAGAACTGGAAGGTAGATGAGGAAGAGTCTTTCTCGGATCATCGCAGGATCACCTTCCAGATAGAAAGTATAATAGAAAAGTATAAAATCAGGAATGCCAGAAAAACGGATTGGGTGCTATTTGACCAGCGGATGAGTGAGTACACTCAGACACCGGAGTGGGATCAGACAAGCACAACCGATATAGAGAACGGAGCCAAAAGGCTGGAAACAGCATTATTAGAAGCGTATCACACAGCATGTCCTCTCCGAGAGGTAACTAACGGAAAGGGACAGGCGTGGTGGAATAAAGCTTTAAAAAAAGAAAGAAAGGAAACTAGACGGGCCCTAAGAAAGGCATTAAAAAACAACGATGACGCCCACTGGGACCAATACAGAGCACAAAGAAATAAGATGCGCAACAATTGCAGGAAAGAAAGCAGGAAAGGGTGGAGATCCTACTGCGCTAGCATCTCGAATTACCCAGAGGCAGCAAGGTTGGTGAGAGCCCTAGCCGGTGACAAGACATGTAGATTAGGAAGCCTGAAAGTGGACGACGAGCTAATAACGGACCCCAATGCCGTATTAAGAATTATGATGAGCTCCCATTTCCCAGAATGTACGGAACCAGTAGAAGGGGAAGTAATCTGGAGAAGGCAAGTCATGAACAGCAACGACATGAAATCTATTGTCAGCGAAGAACTGATAGAATGGAGTATCTCCACGTTTGCGCCGTATAAGGCGGCAGGACCTGATGAGATATTTCCGAAGATGTTACAATATGCATTTAAATATGTAAAGAAGGACCTCCTAGCTATATACTTGGGCAGTCTATCCACAGGGTACATACCGAGTAGCTGGAGGAAGATAAGAGCAGTCTTCTTACCTAAGCCAGGAAAGAAGACATATCAGGACCCAAAATCCTTCAGATGTATTAGTCTCTCTTCTTTCCTACTCAAAACACTAGAGAAACTAATAGACAGGAACATTAGAGAAGAAATAGATAAAGGAAAGAGGCCATTGCATGCCAATCAACATGCATACATGGAGAACAAATCCACGGAAACGGCCCTCCATAACCTGGTAAGTATGGTCGAGCACACATTAGACAAAAAAGAATCAGCAATCGGATGTTTCTTCGACGTGGAGGGCGCCTTTGATAAGGCAACCTCGATTGCGATAGAAGCCTCATTAATAAGAGAAGGCATCATACCACCGGTAAAACAGTGGATCATGAATATGCTGAATCAAAGGACAGTGACAGCTGAATTAGGAAACACAACATATACAGTCAAAACAAAAAGGGGCTTTCCGCAAGGGGGCTGCCTGTCTCCACTAATGTGGTGCCTACTGTTGGATGACCTCATCGCGAATATGGATCGTAGGCATATATATATGCAGGCATATTCGGATGATGGGGTTATACTAGCCGCGGGAAAAGACTTAAAGATGTTGTGCAGTAGAATGAATATGGCCACGAAAATAGCTCAACAGTGGTGCAAGAAAAGAGGACTAAACCTCAACCCGGATAAAACTAAGGTAGTCCTATTTACCAAGAAACGGAAGAATAAGGAACTGCCACCTATAGTAATAGATGGCAAAACCCTAGAAGTTGTAAGAGAGATCAAATATCTGGGAGTGACAGTGGACGACAAATTGCTGTTTAACTCCCATATAAGCCAACAATGCACGAAAGCCAAAATAGCCATGATGCAGTGCAGGAGAGCAATAGGGAATACTTGGGGTTTGAAACCATGTACGATACACTGGATCTACAAGGCTATCATAATCCCTAGACTACTATATGGAGCTTTAGTATGGTGGCATAGAGCGACCATAAAGACAAATCAGAAGAAATTAGCCCAGGTACAAAGACTCGCAGGGCTCATGACATCAGGAGCCTTTAAAACAACACCGACAGCGGCACTGGAAATGATCCTAGGTCTTACACCGCTGGACCTAGAGGCTAAGAAGAGAGCACTAGAACAATGTTACAGGCTAAAATCCTTCGGACTGTGGCGGACAATACCCACAACCAAAGGACATACCAGAATAATTGACTTGATAGAAGGGAGATTGTCGATGATCATGGCCAACAATGATTTGGTCAAGAAACAAAAGATTTTCGACAAGAAATATAGAGTACACATAGGACTCAGAGACAACTGGGAACTTATGAATGACAATAAGTCGACAGTATGTTACACCGACGGCTCAAGGAAAGAATCGACAGGACTGTCGGGGGCGGGAATATACATAGTTACGCCTCTCAAAACAGAAGAGATCACAATAAATCTAGGAAAATTTGCGAGCGTATTCCAGGCGGAGACAATGGCCATACTGGAATGTGCTCACCGAACAAAGCAGATCATAGGCCAGGAAACAGACAAGGTACTGATCTACAGTGACAGCCAAGCTGCCCTGAAAGCGTTGGAGAAACCAGTAATAACTTCGGCGCTAGTGAGACAATGCAAAACAGCACTGAACAAACTAGCAGCTGGAAGAAAAGTAACACTTGCCTGGGTACCGGGACATCAAGGAACCAGAGGCAACGAGAAGGCTGATGAACTGGCCAGAGAGGGAGCTGATGAAACGTTCATAGGACCAGAACCGTGTCTTCCCATACCGGCAAGAGCCATGAAGGGAGTAATCAGCAAAAAGATAGCGGCGGAAACCAATGCCAGATGGAGAGATATAAAAGGCTGCCGCCAGTCCAAACTCTTCATTAGGACGCTGGACAAAGAAAAGACAAAGTATCTACTCCAACTCAAGAAGGAGGACATTAGAATGATTACAGGACTAGTGACTGGACACTATATGCTGAACAGGCACCTAAAAATAATAGGCAGAACCAACGATCCCTCGTGCCCTGAATGTGGAGAGGAGGAGACTAGTCTCCATTTTCTGGCAGAGTGTCCAATGTACTCTCTGCCTAGGTGGGAACTATTGGGAACGGACAGACTAGAACAGGAACAGCTGTTGGAGCTCAAATTAGGAGACATCATTAGGTTCAGTAAGGCCACAAGAAGGTTTGTAGGGGGCACACTGCAGGAGCACCAGTAAAACCAGTGCTCCAGGGTGCACACTGCCATGACTAGCTAGGGGGGACCGGTGGCGCTGCATCCCAATTGGGAGGCTTTCCGCCCAAGGGTGGGAGAGTATGTGGGCAGACGATGCCTTACAGCAGGTATTTACATACAGGCTGGGCGCGGGCTGCCTGGGCGGCCCTGCCGCAGAGGTCTTAACCGACTGACGTGGCGGGGCTTATCTGGCGGACGTGCTGGGCATCCGTGGGCGGACCTGAAAGGTGCAAACCTGGAAGACCCCCATGATGTCCAAAGGCTAGTCTGAGCCGCAACCGAAACCCAACGGTGATGTGCCTCCTGGGGCTGTTGCGCGGCTCGGTTGCCTCCGAAGCGGAAGTGGAGTGCCACCCGGACTGGGATTAAGGGTGAAATAGCTCTGGTGAGTGAGCTGATCACCCGTCTGTGCAACTGCAGACGTCCCCAACATAAATAATAATAATAATAATAAGTACCTAATATGTTTTTGCTTAGTGATGATAAACTATCAGCAAAATACTCTGTGTTACTGATCCGCACATTCATATGCTGGTCAGTAAAACTGAGTATTTTCCACATAAGCACATTTCCATCATGGAAATAAGACGGAAAATATATTCAGGCACATAAAATCACGAAGAAGCGAATTTAATACGTATAATAATAATCTCACTGCTATTATAACTGCGAAAGTTTGGATGGATGGTGAACGGATCTGGATAAAAGTTGGCACAGAGGTATACCTCTATTATCGTCTATAATAGCCTATGTGGCGTGCAGTCCATATAGATATAGAGATACTATCTACCCTAACAATTTGCTATTTTCATAAATAAATACAGATTTTAAAAGTACAATGCTCGGATTACGTTTTAAATCGACACAGAGATGATAATCACTATGGTGGTGTCATAAGAGTTGGAGATAATAATGTACGATAATAAATGTACGATATACGTAATCGGAATGTACGAAAAAATGTACGATGCCCGTAGAATAGATTTGTTAATAAATTTCCACGAGAACAAAGACGCGGGCAACATCTAGTTACAAAATAATTAAAATCGTAGCCATCACGTAGCCATATTTGAACCCCAAGTCACACTATCTCGAATATAGAAATATATACGAGATAAAACATTATCGGCAAAACACGAAGTCAGTTGGTCATTTAACTAGTGACTGTAAACACATTATAGCGAGATGAATTCATACATGATGTGTGTGTGTTAGTATTGTTTTTGTGTTTCACGGTGTTTGATTCGATGGGGGCTTCCCAATTGCTTCTTAATCCAGACAAAATGTCGGATGACATAGATAAAGTGGTTAGGCAAGCAATTAAACCACATCACAGAAGACATAGGCACAAAACAAAATTTTCGCGGCCTGCTTCGTCGACAAGAACTCAATATTTCAAAGGTGATGGAGACGACGAAAGATCATCCTTCGCTGGTGAAACAAACAAGATAATAATGATGTCAACTTCCTGTCCGGAGGGTCAAGAAAAACGTCTAGGAACGTGCATTGACATTAATTATGACTATTATGACGAAATGTGGTGACAATATTTGTGGAATAACTATCTTAGGATTTATTTCCTTTTGTTAAAGACGTAATTATTTTATTCAGTATATCACAGCTTTATAGTCATCGACTACTACGATTTTATGGGCCTTACATATAAAAACTTTTTAGCTGAGCAAATGGCTAAGTATAGTTTGTCCCTTTTATATTCAACAATGTGACACAAGGAAGAAAGTGACAGACTATTCTTAACCATTTACTAACCTAAAATGTTTTTATAAGTAAGTCCCTATAAGTATACCACACATCAATGTAAGGCAGAAAACAATTATGAAAATAATATATAGGTGGCACTCCTTGAACGTAAAAAATTATAAATAAAAACCCAGTGCTTACCTAACACAAAACATAAATGGTACATTTTTTATATTCATAGCATTTGTGATATGAACTTTTCTAACAAACAAACATGTAGTAATTTCAACATGTAAAATGTATGCTTATGTTAAAATAATAAAGTGAATCTATTTTTATTTATATAAAATATATTTTTATTTATAGAATTTTATAGTAGTCACCTCCTGATCTAGTGGCAGCGTATGTGAGCTGTGAACCACGGAGGTCTTGGGTCGATAATCAGGTCGGGCGGGGTGTTTTCTAACTCGACTTGTCCACGATTAGATCTCCCAGAGATTGGTTCGCGTCAAACAGGCTGCCACGCCGTTCGTAAAAACTAAGCCGAATCCTTTGTGCAACACTCTTGACAAAGTGTGTTGCGTCGAGACCACATTGATGTTGCACAAGGACAGGGTAGAAAGAAAACGTACTTTGTTCCTGCGATGCAAACAATTGGTACTCACATTATCAAACCAAACAAAATGTTGACAGTGCTCTTTTGAGATAAGTTAAACGACAATTACGGAAATAAGATATGTGTTAAAATTCTGTATTATTTTATAAGTCGTAAATCGTAATATAAATGAAAAACATCATGATATTTCTCAACGTAAATACTCTAAACTATAGCAACCCTTCTTATCGACATTGTGATGTTACGGGAAATATTCAGTATCGAGGTGAATCTCGCACAATTGGGATGAGAAAATCATTAGATTCGCTCATGCCCCGTGCTGCGGCCGCGCGCACCCCACCCCCCGCTATGTTCGGATGCTGCGGACGTCACTATCCCTACCTACAAAAACTAGCTTGTCTGAGATATGTTCGCGTGATCCTCACGTTATAACTCCAACGTAAATTCACCCAGTGATAAGTTTTACAAACTTTTTACTTAATTTTAACACATGACTCCACAAAATGATATGCAACATGAGAAGATTCAGATCGAGAATAAAGACGAAAGCTATCCATTATCTCACATGTGGTGTGAAGACGGTGACTTTTCTGTTTTGGGCGACGTTATACATGGTTGTTTTGAAGATGACTCTGTTCAAGAGCAGCGAAAATACCCCCGTGAAAGATTGGTCCTTAGTACCTGACAATTACACAAAGTGGCTGGTAAAATTGAATTTAAACAAAGTGAATGGGAATAAAACGTGAATCGTATTTACTTTGAACAGTGCTAATAATAATATTAAATAAACAGTTGCAGGGTCCTGTAATAGGGGACGAAGAGCCAGAATCAGAAGTGAATAAATTTCAGTGGCTGGAGCCAGACAACGAGACGTTACTTGAACTTGAGCACCGCGCAGCGAGGGTTCAAAATATCTGTCGCAAATATTCGCTTTACTCGCAACCGGTCAACAGCAAGGAGTTTTTCGTGGACCACGCTCACAATATTGTCTGGTGCAATATATTCAAAGCTGCCAGTTCTTCTTGGTTATACAAATTTAACATCATGGGTAAGATAGTGGAGTAATAAGAGCCTGACACCACTATAGTAATATTTTGGAGTTTTAAGATATACAAATAATTTTCAGGAGGCTACGATAAGAAATTTTTGGCACGAACGAGGCAGACACCTTTGACCTTAGCCAGAAAGAAGTTCCCACGTCCCAGTGAGGAGGAAATACAAGATGCCGTCAATACACCGGGCGTAGTCTCTCTACTTATGGTGCGTGAACCTTTCGTCAGGTTGCTTTCGGCCTACAGGGATAAACTGGAAAACATAACCCCGCCTTACTACAGGAAGTTAGCAAGATCTATTGTAGCAGAACATAGGGAGAAAGCTGTTAGTGTTTTAGGTCCAATTAAAAGTTTTGGTCCCACATTTTACGAATTCGTTGCATACTTGATTGCAAAACACAACGACAAGTCCTTCAGTTTTGATGAACATTGGGCACCGTACTATCAGTTTTGTTCGCCTTGTGCAATAAACTTTAGTGTTATTGGAAAAGTAGAGTCATTGACTAAAGACTCTGCGTATGTGATACAGCAATTGGGCCTCGGACATCTTCTAGGACGTACAGTCGGCGACAAAAGGACAAGGTTGCGCACGATTATGAACAAATCCAGGGACGGAAAAAATACCTCGGCTTTATTAAAATACTATTTTAGCCAACTTGACGAGAAAATGCTTGAAGATTTGTTAAAAATTTACGGAATAGACTTCGAAATGTTTGGGTACGATGCTACAGTTTATAAACGTTATGTAAGAAAATAAATGTTTTTAATGATTGAACTAATTACTTTTATTTATTTAAAAATACTCACTTGACAATACGGTGAGGAGGAAAATGTAGTCACTAAATGTGATGAGTCCAGATGAACCCAGTTTGTAAAATATAGAATCTTCGTCCAGATCCAGATTCAGGCGTTGACTAATACTCTGCGAGAAAAAATAATATAGTGTAATAAAAAATAACACTATATAGAGAATCAAACCGAAGCAGCATTACTAATATACAAAAGTGATACTAATGTCATACAAAATTAACAAATATGATATGGTATAATAGGAACAAATAAGTACCTTGGAGTTATTTTAATTATTTACATACAATTCAATGCTGAAGGTAATGTAGATACGGGTAAGAAGGGATGAAATAAAATATATACTACGAAAATATTATAATAACTTATTAAGCATCTAATTACTACTTGGAAATGTTATAAAATTGGGTGTAATAAACTAACAATAGTTCTCATGCTGCAGGGGTGAACGTATAAGATTTTAGCCGATTTCAAGCGATGTAATTGACACTTAAGTTTAATCGTGATAGTATTTGATTGTATAAATAAAAATAGTGACGCACAAAAAGTGCCGAGTGAACTAAAAATAAACATCAATGAAAGTGATTATATTATTATCCTATAATCTAATTCAGTGTTGTCTAATCTATATTTGGCTCGATCTGGCCTATGGCTGTAGCGTAGCGCATAGAAGGAAGTAACCAATATGTGCACATTAAATATATAAAGTATTACAACTGGAGAGCAGTAGAGAAATAGGAAGAGAAGAAAAACAGTACCTCATCGATGTTCTGAAAAGACAAGAAAGTGATGTGAGTGGCAGAAATGGGGTGCCGACAGTGCAAGTGTTTGCGATAACTATGTAGTGGTCTGTATAATAAATTAAGTATATTTTGTTTTTTGTGTATTCCTATATTCATATACGCTACTTTACGTAACGTACGTAACTTTACATAGGTATACGCTACGAAACGAATTACAGTGTAATTATGGGGGTCTTATTTATAAAAAAAAAATAAGTGATCCTAAACTATAACAATGTATACTGTATTGTATCTTTACGTAAGAAATAAATTACCATATTTTTTTTTTAATTTTTTTTATTATAGGAGATTAGTTAAAGAAGACTATGCCTATCCGGCCTTTAAAACATAGTTTTAAAATGAACCATAGCTTAAATGTCTTTTTTACAAGGGTCGTAATGTGTACAAGTACCACATTTCTACATGTAAATTATATCATTCGTATACTTTCAGACATGTCAATTTGTGCTAATAGTAGGGGAGCCCACGATGCTAAATGGGGATTTACTCGAGCGTCGTAGAGACCTATTGGGATGCAAAGCTTAGATGATATGAAGAAAAAAATGTTATATGATATATACCTTTACATCGGTGGGGGAAGCGGCTATAGATTTTTAAATATGTAAAAAAAAACTGTTGCATGGACATCCTCGAGCGCGTCAGATATTGATAGTATCAATGCCCTACGTATTTTTAATAATGTACGTATGTTAATCTGATCGTTTGCATGATGCGAGTGGTTGTATTTAAGGGTTGAAAATGAAAAAAAAAAAAATTTTATCGAGCGCGTCAGATTTTCTAACGGAGTATTAAGTGCACCAAAAAAAAGCTCTTATTCACTAATCTGACGATTTCGATGGGACGCAAACTCGCGGCCATTTTCATAATGTGCAAAAAAAATTCGCCATTTTGAAATACTCAAGCGCGTCAGATTAAGATATATATGGTTCATCCTTATGTTCTAAACGTACTGTCTCATAATCTGACGATTATCTAGAGGGATTGGCCTGATCTGACAAAAAAAAATTAGAAAAACGGTTCACCTTAAAGGCCATCCCTGCAACTTCCCGCTAATTCCATTCTTGGGCTCTTAAAATTGTACTTATGACATTTTTGAGCTCAAAATATAATTTATGTGATATTTTGAGCTCGCTGAGTTCAAAGAAAAGAAATTTCATAGAACACTATTTTTGGAATTTTCAAACCGCAATAACTTTTGAATGGATCAACCGATTTTCACGCGGTTGGCGGCATTCGACGCAGTTTTATCATCCTCATAAGTAATTTTGCAATTTTAATTGATCGAACCACAAATTTCGGAGTAATCCCGAAAAAAACCTTTTTCGGGTTTCTTTCGTTCACGATATCTCTCGAACGAATCAACCGCTTTTGACCAGCTAGGTGGCGATCGACGTGGTTTTTCAAGCTCAAAGGCGGATTAGTTTTTGAAGTTGATCGATAAAGCCGGTTAAAAGTTATTCCAAAAAAACCACTTTCAAAATATATTTTTTTTTAAATCATTGAACTTAATTAATTGAAAAGCTCAGGAAGCAGAAAGCAGAGTGGGGACGGAGTGAGAGAGTAATAGATAGAGAAAGAGTGAGAGAGGAATAGAAGCGCGGAGAAAGAAATGTAGGCATCACGCAACTGCACGCATTTAACTTTATCGACGAATTTTTATTATTTCGGCTTGCGGAAATCGTCAGATTATATATTTTTCATTATTCTTGAATTATTTCCTTCAAAATAAAAAAAAATTTAGCTACGCTCGAGAATGTCGAGATGACGTTTTTTTTTTACAACTTTGTTGTCCTCCCCTTTTTTTACGTCACTCTCAAATTGTCAGATTAGTGGAATATACACATTTTAGGATGTAATTAACTCACCCTACCTTAATCTGACGCGCTCGAGAATTTCTGATGGTCAATTTTTTTTTACTAATCTGATCCTGTATCCTTCACGGGCGGCCTTATATATGGGCCTCATGTTTTGTGGAGGTACTTAACCGGGTACAAGGTATCCCCCTGTATATTAATCTGTCGCGCTTTAGTAAATCCCGAAATCCCCGCTTGGGCTCCCCTACTATAAGGAAAGGTTCATAGAGTAGCTATATTTACAGTAACTCCTGTTAAATATCCAAGCTACAGGTTAGTGTCGGAAGCATTACAAGATAGGTAGCGCTCAGCCGAGTGTTATAAGCTCACTTAAAATTGTCCTATTCGCCGACCTTATACCAGAAATGCAAACAAATATTATGTATTAACATTTCAAATAATTTCTTTTAAATTGAATTATCTTTATTGTAATTGGTCCCATTTACCATAGAATTATATTACAATGAAGATGATTGAACAGTGGCCATATATTTGTCTGTATTTCTGGAACAAAGCTAGTGATTCTGGTATAATATAAATAATATTATAATTTATCGAAGGGTATAAAAAGAAAGGACATTATTGAAAGCGATTGCTTTCATTTTACTGAAAATAATCCGATTTGTGCAATAAACTTAGTAATTAAGGAACAAAATTTTAACGCTTACCTTTGGATCATATCTGCGATATTGATCTAAGCCCAATCCTGCCAAGAAAAATAAAATTTACATACTAATTTATTAATAACAATAAATCAATAACACCTAACGGCCAACAGAGATACACAGTCTTGACTCCACACTCTGGTAGGAGTGTTGCTTGTTGTGTGGTGGGTATCAGAAACTAAGATTTCAGTCACGACGCCTAAACAAATATCTGTGGATCACACAAATGTCTCGGTGCGGGAATCGAACACGTGGTCTTTCACTTCACAGCCGGCTACAACCCGCCTCTTATTATTACTACCCAACTGCTGGGCTCGGGCCTCCTCTAATAATGAGAGAGGGACTTTATTAATGTAAATGTGACTGAACTGGAACCAAAGTTACGATTTACCGTCGGGTTGTTTAACCCCGGGCGTCATAGAACGCAGGAAGTCATCCGGCGTCATGAACACCTCGTGTTGATCGTGGTGCTGCGCCTGTAGCGTCGCGAAATACCGAAACACTTTGTCCGGTGTAGAGTACTGACGCATGCGGTTCTCATACTCGATGATCTATCCAGCAGCGTCCAGGGGAAAATTTTGGTATAGATATTTAAGTTCATATTTGCTTAACCTGCTTAGTTGATGTTAATGATATGCATGGATAAAATTACAAAATTATCCAATTTAAATAAATGCGAAAACAAGCAAAAAAAATACAAAATATGTAATTTATACCATCAGGTTGTTTCATGCCAGGAGTGATGGCCCTTAAAAAGTCATCAGGGGTCATGTATATTTCAGTATTTTCTCCATATGTCAACTTCACAGTTGCAAAATATCTAAATATTTTATCAGGCGTGGAATATGATCTCATACGGTTTTCATATTCAATAATCTGAGAAAGAAAAAGCAAATAAATAAAAACTATTAAAACAAGTAAATAATAATTAACGAAGTATTTGAAGAATGATTTCAGCACAATTATTATTATATACAAGACAACATATCAATTTTATTCTATTTACCTTGCGGTCTCTGAATCCAATTTTTTCCTTACGAAATCTTTTCTTTTTTTGATCAACCTCACTGTCTGTATCTGACTCAGCAATTTCTTCTGCAGCAGTAATGGATGGAAAAACTTTGTATTTAATCCTGCAATATTAAAACACATTTACATTAATATAACCAGCCATACAATCTTCATTATTCAGTATACATTATATCTCAAACTAATTATGAAATAGGCTTTCTAAACAGAGGACAAGTTGGCCTAAGGACCCCACTTTAAACTCAAATCAAGTTGAGATGCAATCTTAAAAATAAGTAAATAGTCAATATAGATTTTGCATTAATAAAATAGTGACAGACGGCTCGGCCACCGGAGGCTCATATGCTTATGTAACATATATGTATATGTGCCGCCTCCAATGTGTTAAAAATTATAAAACACCTATTGAAAAGAAAGGCTGGTGTTTACAGGACCATTCATTATGCATGAAGAATTAGTATAATAACATCATCATGTATCTTGTTAATGTAAATCACAAGTTTAAAAACTGAGATCAGAATTCAGACTTTGATTAAAATATGGGACCACCCTTATTCTTAAGATTGTATTGTAATTTTCAAGATTGTTTTGTGTTTACCAGAGCTAACTCTTGGAGTTAGCTCTGGTAAACACAAAAACAATCTTGAAAATTGGTCCTGAGTCCTGAGATCGTTATCTCAGGCACTGTCGCATGCGTAAAACAAATACCAACGAATTAAGACTCCTTTTGAAGTTGCTTGATAACAGTGGAACAATAGAAGTTTAAAGAAGTGAAAACAAAGGTGCTTACTGTTTACCATAGTATAATATTATTTACATACCAGTTCTTGTAGGTAGTGTACGCCACTGCCCCAAAAAGAACAGAATACAATAAACACTTATAAGACTGTCTTCGTTCTAAATCCTTTGCACTAGTTTGGTTAGTAGTATAGCATCGGAAAACAGGTTTATATTTTGTTGAAGTAATTTTAGCTGAAGCACTGATTGCTATATTACGAAGAGCGCTCAATTCTTTTTGAACGTAACAAATTCGTGAAGTAAAAAAATACATTACGGATACAATATTCACAAAACCAAATTAAAGATTTTTTTCAATAATAAGATGATATGACATAAGTGACATAACTGACATTTTGGTACAGTGTGACCAACTTAACACACACTGTGAAGTAGCGGCGCGAATTTGCTGTGAACTCTGCGCGAAATGAACGATCTCTACACGCCAAGGACGTTTTAAGAATGGATCCGGCATGCACTTATTACTCTGAGGAAAAAAATCTGTCCGTTTTTAATATAAAGGGAGACGGGGGAATGAATAGAGACTGCCTACAGTCGATAGTTATATCGATAGTCTGATTGTAAATTACAACTTTTATAAAAATAAAGAATTGTCATGTAAGTTTAATCTACAAACGAAAGCATTTACTGGGACCTAATATATAAATCCTAAAAAAATATTATACCCAATAGAAAGTGATTATGGAGTTTCCTCATTAAAAAAAAGCATTTAATTTTTTTTTATTGTTAAACCGGCAAGGCGTTTGTTCATAATCTCACCAGATGGAAAGTGATGATATCTAGAGGATAATCTAGAGGTATAGTGCCTATACACTTTACATTCTAGTGAATAGATTAAGATATTATCTAATTAGTGTATATGTACTTCACTACTTTTAGTATTTTCTGATCTGAATGGACACTTGAAATTAGATTTTTATACTTAATATCGTAGTCAAATATGATATTCACTAGGTAAATATTAAAACTGAAAACCGACTACAAAAATGAACATTAAATGAAAAGGCAATCTGCGCAAACTAGCATTTTTAACAGAGAACGACGCAGGACGACCCGCAGTGAAAACGATTAAGACAATGACTTAATCAATTCCACAAACAGTTTTTATATGTGGTAGATTTTTGAATCTTGTACATTGGCAGAGGGGAAATGCTATGAGTGGTGCCTCCAGTCATAAATGCTCTAAGCTACATGCACAATCACACGTGGCAGATTTTTTAATCTTGTACATTGACAGAGGGGAAATACTATGAGTGGCGCCTCCAGTCATAAATGCTCTAAGCTACATGCACAATCACACGTGGCAGATTTTTTAATCTTGTACCGCGGTAGAGGGGAAATGCTATGTGCGGCGTCTCCAGTCATAAATATTCTAAGCTACACGCACAATTTTCACAGTCGTGTTCATTAACTGGACCTAAATGGGCGAAACATGGCCTTAACCTCAAGGAATGGGCAACGAGACCTTGTGTGCATTAGTACTTATATTAAAATAATTATATGCCGAAAAATAGAAAGCAAACCATAATCCGAAAGATAAATGATATAAAAATCTCATGAAATTATATCAACATTTATTGCCAATGGTCGCTCCAAACCTATACTCCAAACTGTGGCGCCGCTGTGACAGTGGATAGTGTTCGTGTTTCACGGCCGCGAACTCTTTGAAGTGGATTCAAAGACAACGCGGCTTTACGCAACATTGTTTTTTGTTTTTGTGTAGTGTTTCAAGAAAAATAGATACAGGAGAAGCACCTTAACCCTTCAGCCATTCAAATTGTCCTTAAAAATAAAGTTATCGGTTTAACGAGAATATTTAACAAAGGTTTGTCGATTGAAATGCGAGATGTCATCTAACACTTGTTCTCAAACTAAATGTAGGTAAAATTCGAGTTTGTAGACGATATTGACACAATGGCTTGACACTTTTTGGTAGCCCGGGTTCGGGTTGCCATCATTTGACACAGAGTTTTGACGTTTATGGCAGTCTATGACATTGACATTTGACAGTCACAGCTTTCGTGAACACGACGAACGAATCAGCGCAAAGCATGAATTTCCTTTGAAAAATATCCATCAAAATTGATTGCACTTGCCAGAGATTACATTCGAATAGTGTCAAAGGTAAATACCGTTCAAGATAAAATTACTGTAGGAAAATACCGCATGAACTACGTAGTCATATTCGCTAAAATACTTTTACATCGCAATAGCTTTCAACTAGAAACGCAACCTGAATTTGATCTTTGCTAGAAAGGAGTGAGTTATGTAACCTTGAATCACGGGACTTTAATATTGATCAGATAAATTTGCTCTTAAAATATTTTGTTGTGTATAAACTTTATCAGGGAAGTGTAATGCAACGGCAGTGTTATTACATGTCTTAGTAGTTCATGTGATGACAATTATTTAGAGGTTAGACGGGAAGTGTACGGGTAAGTTGCTGGCTTCTCTTAATAATTAATTTAAAAAATGTGTCGATAAATGGTCACTCTAATGTACGGAGACGTATATGGCTGTAATTATACGTACTATGGTGTTAGAAAGGCGCCTTATATTCCATGACACGCTTAATGTTTCAGCAAAGCTCCTTTCTAATTCTTTTATTAATACCCTTAAGAAAAATCTAGTGTCTTAATTAATAAAATACGAATATAATTGGTATTATAATTTGATCATGAAGTCATATGTTATATTTTTCAAATTAAATTATCTAAAATTGTTTGCATATCTGCTAGGTAAACATATGGTTGGTTGTATGAAAAACATCACATCATTCATATTAGGTGTGTTATATAAAAAAAATCTTGTCAAGCAATGGAATTATAGTTTAATTTAAATCATTTAAATCATTTTTAATTTGTAAAAATAGACATGGTATTGAACTTCTAAATGAGTTTATAGTTTATAATTGTGGTAGGTATTACATAAACAGGCCACATACTGTGCCAGTTTCTCTGACATTGTGACCAATCCCATGGCCTAAATTCTTATTTTATTATGCTTTTCCATGTTTTGTGTTTGCAAAAGAGTAATTTGTGATGTATATTGAGAATTGAAGTTTTGTAAGAATGAAAGGAATCATCATCATCATCATCAGCCACAAGATGTCCACTGCTGGACATAGGCCTACCCCAAATGAAAGAAATATTGTTGTTTAATTGTGAATAATACAGAGAGAAAAAATTATAAAATTAAAATATTTTTGATTGCATGTTTACAGTTACTGTTGCCTTGTGAGTTATTTCAAGCTGCAACTACATATTGCATATATTTTTTTTTGTAAGTTGACTAAGGAATTATTAACTATGTAATATATTACTAGTTTTTGCCCAGTGTAATCACACTTATCCTGCTGGCTGCTCTAAACTGACCATAATTTTGATTGAATGTCCTATTTGGCTCTAAAAATAGAAGCTCTTGTTGTATTGGTAATATATGTTAATATACTTTAGTCTATATTATTATAATGTTTAAAAATTTCATAATTTAAAAAAATATTTAACTATTGCCTAATATTACTAACCCTTATGTAGGTGGAAGAATTTTAACATTAGTCCTATCTAGTTCATCCATTACAAACTAAAATATATGAAAAAAAAACTTCTTATAATATTCATTTAGATAGATTATAATAATCAATTAAATCCCAATTGTAAATTTATTTTTTGTCTGCAGATTTGACACTCATAGTTAGGGGCTGGGCACACAATACACAAACATGCATCGAGCAAAATTAATCCTTCATGTCTCTAAAATTGGCAACAGTGAGAGATTAGCATCATGGCTCCTAAAGAAACCCCAGGTGAGAAATATTTCATATCTAATGCATCCTTTCTTCTGTGTAAATCATAACATAGTAAATGTCCATGAGTTAAGGGCCTAAGAGTACCTAATGCATTAGGTTTATTCATCTGACGGTCTAACAAAGTGTTACCCATTAGTGTCGATAGAGCTTATACAGGACCCATTAGTGTCGACATGAGCTTTTACAGGTGTTGCAAAAAGTTAGTATCAATAATAACTACACTTAAGGGACAGGATGGCTAGCAATATAGTGGTAAAGTTTAAAATTTCGTAAGGCTCATAGTTTTTGAGTAATGGAAACTTGAATTTGTTATGAAAAAAATGTTTCTGGCCCATTGGGTTAGTTTCAATACATTTGCAAACCACCTATGGGGTAATTAATTATTTTTAGCATACACAAAGCTAAATCTATGCTAATTGCGATGATTTACAACTCACATTCATATTTTAAAATCCCTATTTTTTCCTTTTTAATCCCTAGTCTAATTGTTGATTGAAAAAATTAAATACAATTTGTATTTTTTAACTTTACCATTTACTCTTTAAATCATTCATCCTGTATGTGGAATAATAATTATTGGTACAAACTTTTTGCACAATTTTAGTAAAAACTAAAGGATTTCTATTAATAAAGCAAATAAATAAATACATAAATAATAAATACACCCAACAGTCACATACATAGTCCTGACACCACACTAAGATCGAGTCTTGTGTCGTGGGTATCAGGAACTACGAGAGACTTTCGGTCTCACAACACCCAGACCCGAAATAAATATCTGTGGGCCACACAGACATTTGTCTCGGTGCGGGAATCGAACCCACGACCTCACATTTCACAGCCGGCTACTTGCCCGCTGCGCCACGGAGGTTGTCATAGTATTGATTGTTTGAGTTATAATTATGACAACTTCATAATAATATGTATATGAGCATAATAATCATTGCCTCATGGAAAACGTGCTGCTTACTACTTGTTTCTGACTACCAAGGTATCTCAGTCCAAAGCCCTTGTGGCTGTGGCCAATCATAATTATTTTATGTTATTTTATCTTGGGTAATAGTTATGGCTGTTGCAAAAACTCTTCATAAAATAAGTACTTGTAAGCTATCAGAATTATTGCTGTAGCATGTGTGAAAACAAAATTAATACAAAAACATGAAATAGAATAAACATTTAACATTGTAGGCCAGCGGTGGCCGAGACGCCCGTAACTATTTATATTGGAAGTTTGGACTTATTACGAATATTATATTTAACCTGTTGGAGGCGGCACATATATATGTTACATAAGCGTATGGGCCACCGGAGGCCGAGCCGCCCGTGACTATCTACAGTGATATTTTGTTTGGGAGCAACACTGTATGTTATATACGTGGAATACACTAATTCATATCACATGGTATAGTGTGCTGTGTAAGCAGTAGTGTAGTACAAAATATATACTTGATCAATTTGTGGTTAGATTATCCAATTAGATGGTCACAGTGCACAGACAACAAGTTCAAGGGTATTATACTTGTGACTGTTATGGATAGCCTTGTACTGTACCACTACTGGTTGGGTAACCATTGCGGCAAATGTAAATGTCAGTTTTTCAGCTAATCAATGACCACTTAATTTAATGCAAGGCCCCATGTACTAAACAACTGTCAGGATGGCGTAGGCACAGTTATAAATTCATGACGACTAAGTATGACTCACGCATTTTCAACAAGGTTGTGAGCACAGACTGCTAAAAGCCGGATTCAAATATGCGACGCGGTGTTGAAATGTAGTTAATAAATAATAGAGTGATTTGTATAATTATAGATAAATAATCGTTTTACAAGAATAAGAGTATTTCCTTTCAAACATCTTGTCCTTAAAGTTAAAGGCAGCAAATTGGTATAATTTATATTAGTATATAATATGTAGTTTGAATATGTACACAACATGATCTAATCCACTTTAAACATTATGGGCCTTACTTATAGAAACATTTTCGCTTATCTTTTTGCTAAGAATAGCCTGTTTCATTTTCCCTTGTGTTACATTGTTTAAAAATCAAAGGGACAACCTATGGTTAAGGATAAGTAGCGCTTTAATATTTTTATAAGTAAGGGGCTATGTAACATAGCTAGTACTGTATCTTTTGTATAGGGTAGGGTTTGTGGGCGTGGCCTGGCGGCGCTGTGGTCAGGTTAAATCTGCTATCCTCTTGTCAAATTAATTGGCATGAATCGACTTGTTGACGTCATTGCTCTTTATTGTTTCCTCTGAATAGAATTTCACAGGAATTACTAATTAGAATCAATTTTAATTAATTAAGCATCAATCAGCAATCTTAAATTTTAAATAAAGTTTATTACAAAAGTCATAAAATTATACTTTAAATGAATTATGAAGTAGGAACTTTAAATGATTTGCATTTTATCAGTATCGTCTTTGACACTGTTCCTTGTTAAAGATATTGCGGATAAAATTGCAGAAGCTTATCACATCTTATCGTAAGGCCTCAATACAGAGTATCTTGCTGATAACATTAGAATATTATCTGGCTTTCTTAAAAAATAATCTGCCTGTCTCATGATTTCACCAAGGTCAAGGTGTCAAGATTTAAATAAATAACCAGAATTATCGCCAATGCCAAACATCAACAAAAGCGGGTCTAAACGGAAAGAACGATGATTTTATAACATTGTATAAAGTTTTTACTGTATTTTTTAAAATTGTTGGAAAAACTTGTGATAATATTGATATTGATTAAAATAGATAGTCCAAGACCATACTTAAAATACAGTTTTAAACGTTGCAAGTTACAGAAAATGCTCTCAGGCTGTAACTGCTGTTAGGCTTTGGGTTTTGTTTTAAACATTACCCACACCTACACAAAACAAGGTTTTTATTGTCTATTGCCTTCATGTAACAATAGACCATAATCAATTTTTTTAGAAATACCATGTTTTGTGTAGATGTTTTATGTAATGTTTTATAGTGTTTTTGTAACGGCCAGATGTTACGCGGTACTTTTAGTTTTTTTTAGAGCAATTCATATTATTCCTTACGGTTTTGTTTTATTGCAAGGTCATACGGCCCAATGTCACGTGATGGTAATTGATTACTGTGGACATTAGCAGTGCCAAGGGCTTGATATCTCGCGCAAGGGAAGGTTAGCATTTCGCCTTCTAAGGGGAGGGGAATTTAGGCATCCTGTGTTTGGTTATCTGTACCTATTATATACAGGTGTTTCGTAAAGTTGGTGTCAATAATAATTACACGTAAAGAGGGGATGGGCTAGCAATCTAGCGGCAAAGTTTAAAATTTCGTAAGGCTCATAGTTTTTGAATAATGGAAACTTGAATTTGAGATGACTTTTTTTTTGGCTCATTGGTAGCTGTAGTACATTTGTAAACTATCTACGAGGTAATTAATTATTTTTTTTGCATACACAAAGCCATTTCTGTTTTAATTGCAACGATTTACAGGTCGAATTCCGACTTTTAAATCCTTATGCTTAATAATTGATTAAAAAAACACTTTACCATTATGCTTTAAATAGTTTTTCCTGTATGTGGAATTATTATTTGTACCAACTTTATGAAACACCCAGTATAGGAAGTCAGTTTCGGTTATGTTCTATAAACTGCGTAGGTAATGTAAAACGTTAATATTTTGTCCAATCACACACTGATTTGCTCAATTATGTGACTTCGTAACCCCAAATAATTAGTTGTTTTTATTGTCATTATCAGTCGAATAGTAAATTATATTCTTTTTATATATTTATGTTTGCAATATCTTTTACGTGTGTCGTAGTGAGAAATGTCATAGCTTAGCTATTCGCTGCTAGCAGTACTATAAATTGATAAACTCATGTTCTGAAATTTTATCTCACTTGCAGACATAGCTCTGATCAATTGTTTCAACATAATTGTTATTTGAATGTTACATTGTCCCCGTTAATAAATTGCGTAATGATTTTGATTTAAAACGACTATTTATGTTCATATGATGGTAGCAATAATAATATGTCGAAATGTTACACTGAGATACCATCGATACTCGTTAAAGAAGTTATTACGATTTCGTTTCCTTGATTATTATAGGGAAAAATGTTTATACAATAATACTAATGTTGACCACTGCAAGCTATTCGTAACTTAGAATCATGTTATAAAATGGCTCGTGTTTTTTTAGGTCGCTGCTGTCACAGTAAACGCCAACAGGCTGAAAAGTTCGACAGCGGCGGAACCTTTCCTAAATGGCTCAAGTTCGGCGTACGTCGAGACTATGTACAATGCATGGCTTACAGACCCCAACTCCGTACATGCGGTGAGTACTTAATTCAACTCATTCTTCATACATCATTCAACTCATTCTTCATACATAATTCAACTCATTCTTCATACGAAATTCAACTCATTCTTCATACATCATTCAACTCATTCTTCATACGTAATTCAACTCATTCTTCATACGTAATTCAACTCATTCTTCATACGTAATTCAACTCATTCTTCATACGTAATTCAACTCATTCTTCATACATAATTCAACTCATTCTTCATACGAAATTCAACTCATTCTTTATACATCATTCAACTCATTCTTCATACGTAATTCAACTCATTCTTCATACATCATTCAACTCATTCTTCATACGAAATTCAACTCATTCTTCATACGTAAGTCAACTCATTCTTCATACATAATTCAACTCATTCTTCCTACGAAATTCAACTCATTCTTTATACATCATTCAACTCATTCATCATACATAATTCAACTCATTCTTCATACGAAATTCAACTCATTCTTCATACATCATTCAACTCATTCTTCATACGTAATTCAACTCATTCTTCATACATAATTCAACTCATTCTTCATACGTAATTCAACTCATTCTTCATACGTAATTCAACTCATTCTTCATACATAATTCAACTCATTCTTCATACGTAATTCAACTCATTCTTTATACATCATTCAACTCATTCTTCATACGTAATTCAACTCATTATTCATACATCATTCAACTCATTCTTCATACGAAATTCAACTCATTCTTCATACGAAATTCAACTCATTCATCATACATAATTCAACTCATTCTTCATACGTAATTCAACTCATTCTTCATACATAATTCAACTCATTCTTCCTACGAAATTCAACTCATTCTTTATACATCATTCAACTCATTCATCATACATAATTCAACTCATTCTTCATACGAAATTCAACTCATTCTTCATACGTAATTCAACTCATTCTTCATACATAATTCAACTCATTCTTCATACGTAATTCAACTCATTCTTCATACGTAATTCAACTCATTCTTCATACATAATTCAACTCATTCTTCATACGTAATTCAACTCATTCTTCATACATAATTCAACTCATTCTTCATACGAAATTCAACTCATTCTTCATACATAATTCAACTCATTCTTCATACGTAATTCAACTCATTCTTCATACATAATTCAACTCATTCTTCATACGAAATTCAACTCATTCTTCATACGAAATTCAACTCATTCTTCATACATAATTCAACTCATTCTTGCCTGTCTGCAGTGTCTGTATGTCCAGACAATGCTTTGTGTAGCACACATGTTTATATATTTTTCTTTCAACCGTTTAGCTGGTAGGGGGTGGGATGTCTGTTAACAAAAATTAGCACTTTTAGGCTTAATATTTCGTAACTGGATACTT
This sequence comes from Clanis bilineata, assembly GCA_036417725.1. Taxonomy (NCBI): domain Eukaryota; kingdom Metazoa; phylum Arthropoda; class Insecta; order Lepidoptera; family Sphingidae; genus Clanis; species Clanis bilineata. Next base: position 11,299,528 of record CM071158.1, read on the forward strand.
TAATCAAAAAATGGTTTTCGAACGAACTCCTAATATTTTTGGACATCCTGCATCAACACTGCGGGTGCTAGAAGATTTTCTATTGCCGTTTTATCGATGTGATTGACATATACATATATTCATACCAAATTACAGCTTTCTTGTACTAATAGTGTCTGACCTAAACCGCAGTTAGACAGACGGACATGCCGGAGGGTTCCATATTTGCAATTTGGGTTCCGGACCCTAAAAATTTCGTATCTTATGATTCGCGGATTTTCCAAATCACTTATACCAATCATAAAAATGTATAATTTATATAAAGAAATCGTGACTAATCACCTTTTTGCTCAAGTTCTATATGAACGTGCATATTAAAATCTACACCGCAACACAGATAATAACGATTGTAAAAAATAAGCTGAGTAGAAATATAAATACAACTTATATCATCATATGAATTGAGGTAAAACTTAATGCATTTTTATATCCAGTTTTCCTTAATTTTGTGAAGTTTAGAATTGAATTTTTGTTCAATCTTGTTTATGTTCCTTGGAGGATATGTAGATACCATATTTCCAATCTGAAAACGTAAACAAAAAAAGACTAAAAGTTGAACATTTAAAAGGCAATAATAACAACAATTCCTAAATCTCTTTGGAGTCTGTGCATTTTTATTTGATCCTGCATTGACACCAGAACCGATGTTATTCGATTATATTTATTTAACTTTATTTATGTAGTTTTTGGTCTTCGGTTCATTTCATCATCATCATCATCAGCTACAGGACATCCACTGCTGGACATAGACCTCCAAAGGTTCATCTATTGCATGTAAATTCCAATCCATTACGTCACATACAACAATGTATTGGGTTTTGTTGGGAGTTTACTAAAATATGTATGGGACCATATTTGGACATTTTTAAAGTAAGCTCTGTCGAATACAATACATAAGTATATTCAAAATAGATAAAAGTTTGCGGGCGATATCGTGTAACTGCTAACATTCGTGATAAATAATAATATTCAAAATAATACCGACAGACGAATTGAAAAGCTGTATTTTTGAAATTGGATAAAAACAGTTTTTAAAATGTTCTTTTTATACATACTATACCTATTGCAATGTTGGCGTGTTATGAATGACTATTGGCACATGACCGTTTGATAAGCACTTGTCGCGTCGTCGCACCCTATCGTATGGAATACGATAGGGCCAATTGATTCCTTGTTACGTCTAGACATGAGTTAGACGGTATAAATGAAGAAAATTACCACCATATCGTAATGTGGGCATTTACTGTCCACGTTTGCAGTGCTAATTTAAATTAACTAGAGGAGAATTGGAAGTCAAGAAACACAAGTTTATTCCACTGAGAGCGGAGCAGTGACGATGTATTTTGCAGAAAAAAGTATTCAAATTAAACAACCACATTTGGTAGGAAAAGAAGAATACTTGAAACGCAAAAGAAAATTGACACTGCGTGCACAGCTAATTTACAAGTAGTGTCTAATTCAATCTGGTTCATGCTCGGAGCGGCATTATCTGGATATGACCGTGAATGACTCGTCTTTGTGAAGGCGAACTTGACGGATAGGAAATTGGGTTTGTTTATTTTCACATACTTACATATTTTCACAAGTCTCCTTTGATTTGTGTGTTCTTGAAATTATCATAATCTATCAAGTAAAATTCTCAGCAAGAAAACAACTTATTGTCTAGAATCTTTGCCTCAAAAGGTATTGTGTCTATGATTGAAGTGCGTCCTAGTATAGTTACTGTCAAGTAAATAATTATTTAATAGTAATAAGTTCATAGTCAATGTCACTTCAAAGGATTATCTTTATAGAGGTACTGTCTACGTCTACTTACAAGCTTTTTTGGTCTTAAAACTAAAACACCCAACGCTGGTATTTGCAATGCGGTTTGGACCATCAGACAGGTATCCTAATGTAGAAATCGACTCTTGGATTTTCTATCTTAAATTAGTTTGGTACCCGGCTTTTGTTGCGAGAACGTATTTTGATCAGTATTTATATTACCTACGTACAAAATAGCATTTTGGTATTTATCCCTGAATAAGATGTCATCATGATCCCAATGCAAAGAAGTTTAGTGCAGTGAACTTCAAAGCAGGTTTTGTTCTACTAGGTATATCTTTATGAATATTTAAAATATGCTATATCTTTTAGTGTGCCACGTCATTCTGGTTAATCGGAAATGATTTTAAAATCAATGCCCGCTAAATACTCGTTCGTATGATTGCTATTTATGACATAACAATGTAAATGTGGCAGCGGCGTGGCGTACGAGTATTGACGTCACCAGTCGCCACATGTGTGTATCGCGACTCGCCTCCTAACTGCCATACGTCAGCAATTGTGTTCTACTAACGTCTTGATTATTCATGTACCTATGCCTGGTATAATTACTGCGATAAATGTTATCTCAAATTTACCGAAGCATTAACTGTTCTACTACTCCGTCATTTATTTTATTGGGACAAATTTTCAAGGTACTGCGATCTTATTATTTAGTCCGCATCTACGTTAGTTTTTCCTTGTCATTTAGGTATGATTTCGTATGAGTCATTGGAAATTCGCGGGCCTCGCAGATCTCATATTGTTTTATGATATGATGATCATTATATGTATTTTATGCTGTTTGTAAGCCCGCTTAGGTAAATTGAATTAAATCGTGTGCATTCGTGTGTTCGTTCGTTCGTTGTTTTGAATTCATTTAAGTAAGGAACGCTATACGTTCGTTAATAATATAATGTGGTGTTGCAGTCTTGGGATGCGTTTTTCCGCAATGCGACAAACGGCGCCCAGCCTGGCGCCGCGTACACACCGCCACCGAACTTGGCGCCATACAACAAAAATGAAGTGCCCCTCACATCGCTTGTGCCAACTAGCGGCGGGATGCCTTCTATTGCAGCAGGTTTGTATATTTTTGTATTGTATGCGCACTCAAGGACGCTAGTGGAGTGCCAAATTTAGGTACTATGGTATGCGATCGCCGAGAAAGTTCCCCTTTCATGTCCATGACGATCTTTCCGCAGGATCTCCAATCAACGAGAAAATAATCGATGACCACCTCGCGGTACAAGCTATCATCAGAAGTTACCAGGTGAAAACTGTTCTATATCTATATGTTAACTATTTGTTATTGTTTGCACATTACTTTCAACACACCTTTCGCTAAAGTGCCCGTTTTGTAATTTTGTAATATTTATATTTTTCTTTAACCTTTAAACTTGATTTGGATGGAAGCTATCTTCAAATAATGTTGGTACATCAATAACATCAATTATTTAGTGCGTACACATCCACCAGATAAAAATAACACAGTATTGCAATGAAGACAATTATAGTAGGTACAATAACACATTTATTGTTTCACGCATTTTTTTAAATATATCTAATAATATTACGTCGTTTGTTGCCTTAGTAAATCATGAAGATAATTTTATCGTTTTAAATTAGGCATTTAATTGGGACGTAAGCAATAATTGTATAGCAAAGTATGACAGACAGGTCTTTGCAACTGCGTGTGTATCCAATTGGCATTGCGGTTTCAAGACTGTGATAGTGACCAAATTGTATAACACGACCTAGTGGCGAAATATTCGGTAAACACGATTTTTATGTGTTTACATGTTGGATGCCAATACGATACAATAAGGTGGAATCGAATCGAGTCCCACGTTGGGTGCCAACATTGCCATTAGTGAAACACAAGCGGCGAGGATCGCACTCGGTGGTGTCACTAGGTCGTGGTTGTAATAGTTTGGGCTTAAACGATGACGTGGTGGCGGGTGCGTGACAGGCTCGCGGGCACCTGGCGGCCGATGTGGACCCGCTCGGCATCACGACGGCCAACCTGCCCGAACTGGGCATGCGCGCGCCCAGCTCCGAGCTCATCATGAGGAAATATTTCAATTTCGGTACGCAGGACACATCCAACGAGTCCTTGACGATTGATTACATTTGATAGCGATCACATTCTTTAATCAGTATCTGCGTTGAGTTGCGTGTCTTTGATTGTTGTGTTTTTAGCAGCGACATTATAACACACGTTTGTATGTTAACACATGCGATTGGTGTAGTCATAATAACTCATCCACTTATAAATACGTTTTCATCAAACGATTTGCTTAGTTTTGTATAGATATGCCCATTTTAAATGTATTCAGTGTAGTACATATTAATAGCATTACTTTGTTACATCGTAGATGCGTATAACATTAAAAGAGCATAATTTGAATAAGCTTCAAAATTTTACAAGTGAATATGCATGTGTGTGATAATTTTCGCTGTCTATCAAAATTCAATTAATAAGATTTTGTTGCAGTAGCGTATAAAAGCAAATTGAATAGTGATAAAAAAAAACTTTACATTTGAATCTAGTTTGCAAATAAAATAACGTGTGTTTAAAGTACCGTCCTCATCGATGTTTTTGTAAATGTTTCATGTTTAGTAACATTTGAAATGTATACTCTTTACTAACAGTGAAACAGACCGACCATGAAATTGCTAGTCTCAAGCCGAAACGAAGCTTTTGTATCGCAGCGCCGCGCCCGCCTTAATATTTTTGTTACATAATTTTGTTGAAGCAAATAATTCATATGAAATCGGTATATGGGCGTTCTTTCGTTAACAAATTAATTTTTTCCTATCACGCACCTATGCCTATTGTATCTATAATAACGTTTATTAACCGCAAGTTTGAATGTTATCCTTTGATAGGCACAATATTTATTGCTTACATCTGGGAGGTGTGACTAGTGGGAGTGAGCAGTTATAACAATGACCCTGTCGTTATATTTTGGTTACGATGATGCGTTTTTCCACGTCCGATGTAGTCTCGAGGTCACCTGGTCGCTCAACTTGATCCCTTGGGTATCTCGACGGGCGACCCAGTGTCGAGTGGCGATTGGCACGGCGGCATGCGGGCCTTCGCCAACGAGGCGGTCATTAGACAACACGTGCGATTCGGTATGAACGTCTTCTATGCGATGTATTGCTATTGGCGATTAATTGAATGTCGAAAACGAAACGGTTTTTCGTTAGCCGATGTTGCCGTAATCGAAGTTGTGCCACTGATCCCTTGTTATATTTATGACAATTAAATAGATTAGATAGATACGTTATTATCTTCCGTTCCACCGGGACGATGTAAATACCTGCAATAAACGACGTTATCATTCATTTAATAATCAATATGCAATACGTAATCCAAATTGGTTTAGGGTTCGTAGCTTCGGCCACAATGCGATCTTTAAGCACTGAGATATATGGAGAATGTTGGACAGTTCGTCTTTGCGTCCTAAATGGTCTTTTCACGTCTTTATTCTGTATCGAATGTAGATCTTGTATTGGCTTTTATCCGTGGTGCTTGGTCTGTAACATAACATTATGAACCTGTAGTGTTGAGTAATTGGATATTTGAAACAACTTCGGTGCTTGGGTATCCTGTGTATATTCGAATTTGCCTTTATATTCAGCCTGCCTATGTTTATTTTTTTTAACAATAGTAACGTTTTGAATTTTATGAGTATCAGCAGATTAAGCTTATGCAGCGAATATTATATTTATGAGTTTATGCAAATTATTGGATTTAACATTTAAATTGAGACTAGCTTTTTGATATAATCGGTCACGAGCCTTTACTAATAAAAACAAATCTACATGAACTCTAATATATATGAATAAAATTGTTTCGTTTATTTAACTAATCATTGCAAATCATATTCCTTTACTAGAAGTGATAGACTAGGTCGCAAAGTTCAGTAAGTATATGTGTTTACTATAGGTATATATATTAGGTTTCCATGTTAATGATTCACGTATGTTGATATTTTTAGTATGTGTATGACTTCAAAGGTACGTGTAACGTGTTTTTTAGCCTGTTTAAGGTAAAGTCCCCTCAAAATTTATTGAGTTGGCCCGAAACGAGTTTTGTTTATCGATACTTACTCTTCGTATTTAATGATACGAATTGTGTGGCTCACTGCACACATAATAACTGGCTTTATGTGTTTACATGAAAATAAACGAAAACACAATTATGAATTTATAAATAGGGAAGTGGAGCTGTCGTTTTATTGTACACAATATAAGTATATTGTTTTTATATATAAGGTGAGGTTACGGTTAGGATGCGTCACAACTCATTTTAGAGAATATGTACGTCCTTAATTTTGTATGATGTAGATAGGCCGTTTCATCAAAATGTGTTGATAATGGAACTACCGTGGCGCTAGCGGCGCTCACGGGTGTCTTGTCACCGTGATTTTCTATCACTCTTGTCAATTTTGAGAAATATATCGAAAAGCGCGCCTTCGATAAAATTTACTATCGAAATCGTTACGACATGACATAACATGGGTTTCCAGACTGGACAAGAGTGACAAAAAAGTCACGGTGACAATTGTCAATCTTGCGCCCTAACTTACGATTGCAGATGTCGAATATTTTTTACCGGAGTTGTAAAAATGACGTAATAAACACTTCTTGGTTAAGCAATATAGGTAGAGTATCTACAGTATACAGGACCTTGTAGAAACACACTTGGAGTACACTATTGTAAATACCAATACACTTGAATACACTCTTATTGTGCTGAAGTATATCACTACTACTAATGCAAGAAAATGTATCACTTTGAATTTAGTTTTTGCTGTTGCATTCTATGACATTTCAGGAAATGAGAAGAACAATTGTGGAAATTATATACGCTTTTACGCGAGTGTTTTGCACACGTAGTAGTTGGGGGCTGGGGCTTTGTAGTATAAAACATTTTACTTTGGCCTTCAAAATATTGTATGTGTAATTCGGCATGGTGATGTATTAAAGTGAATTTTAAAATGAATTGTTGCAGCTCGATAAGATAACCGTCATGTTTACTGACATTTAGTTATCCTCAAACATAGCGAAAGTAGGAATTGTAGATAAGTTGTATATACAGCCTGATATTTAATATTTTTTTGGAAGCCTGTTATGGCCCACTGCAGGGCAAAGGCTTATCAATAATATTCTAATAATGGCTTTACGATATATTCCTCTCACATATAGCATCGTGATGTTTTCTAACCAACTTACACAATACAAATACAATAAAAGCAATTGTGTTAACAATATTGTATTTTAACCACCATACGTTCCATCATAATAAACGCCGTTGTCACATAAACTATTCCAATTTTATATCACGAGACAAAGTTTTATTAATTATTTTTTATTCGCTTGTTATTTGATTTGTGTATAAAAACTAACTTTAGGGTCTGCAGTTGCATATTCGCGTACTAAACCGGTATGTTGTAAACTAAAAAACAGATCCGAGGACACCATATAGCGAAACTCGATCCGTTGGAGATAGCAAACTACGATTTGGCCGATAAAAATCCACGGGAGGTGATTCACAACAGCTACAGGTTTGGTAAGGAGACAGAACCTGAATATAGAAAACACCAGGCCGCTCGATGTTACCTCATCAAACTTAAGTGGTTATGGCGGCGCAGTACATCGAATTCGTTCCCGATTTCCTATTGCATTCAAAATTTAATTGTTATTGGAGCTTTGACGCGGTGTGATTGGTCAAGTTGCAATCGGAGATTCGGGCTACTTGGGGTCCATACTTTATGAACAGAATTGTTTAACGGTCCACTGCAGATGTCCAGGGGCGTTTTAATTTTATTTTGCATTTTTTAATTTTGTTTTTATATCGCCAATTTCTGTTCGTAAAATATTTTTGACGCTGTAAGCCATAACTGCGGAAGACCATGTTATAATATGGATTGCACGCGGAGCCAGGTTCGCACGCTAGTTTGACCCACTTAATTGACGTCTCATGGACCCATGGACACAGTACTATGTATGTTTGTATTCGTCCACATCGACACATCGCATGCATTCACTTATGGTGTTACAACATTATCTTGTATACTGGGTATAACACGAACGGCGGAACAATGGAAGCAGGTCAGTAGAGGACCTCAATACCTATCTATTGAACCCGCATGAATATTGGTCGCAATTGGTTACGTCAAAAGTTATTTGCGTGTTTGTGATTTATTTTGTCGGCACTCTTGCATTTTAGTACAGCTTCATTCTTAAAAACTCAATTACACTAAATAATGCCTTTCTACTCACATTTCCACTTCTACAAAGTAGGTAGACTGCCTCGGTGGCGTGGTGGTATTTCGGTACGACTACGGTTCTGAGGTCTCGGGTTCGATCCCCGGGTCGGGCAAAGTGATATTGGATTTTTCCATATCAGCCCGGAGTCTGGAATTTGTGCCTGGATATGGCGATAGGCTCGCCCCCTATCACGTCTGGGAGGGAACTAAGCTCGGCGAAATGTGGGTGTTCTAGTTCGCTAGTGCGCCTCTGCCTACCCCTTCGGGGAGACAGGCGTGAGCTTATGTGTATGTTAAAGTAGGTATTATGTAAGCCTTAATTATGTCAAAGTTCGAAAGATAAAAAAATCACGGCCGTAGACAAGGCTGAGATGTATAGAGCGAACTTTGACTAAGTATAAGTCAAAGTAACAAACTCAGTGAGGATTTTGACTTAGTCCGAGTAATTTTTTACCAGAAAATTTTTGCTTAGTCTGTCAGTCAGTTTTTCTTGTAAAAAATGACTCGACGAAGTCAAAGTTCGAGTTAACAATCCCAAATCTTCATTGAGTTCGTTACTTTGACTTAGACTTAGTCGAAGTTCATTCTATAGATCTTAGCCTTAGTTTAGTTCAGTTTCAACTACGTAAATTGGTGTAGAAGTTGATTAAACAAATCCCAAATTTCCAAGTAATTTGAACTATTCAATTCGGCCAACATTATGGGGTTCATTCGAGATATTAGGGACTTCCATCACTCTGCTTTCGTTGCATTATTGTCGTTCGTGTAACACCCTGTATACTATGCATGGGTTTGCATGATATTTATGACTACATATAATATGTATATTACAAGTACTTTCGTCTCATGTTCGGTGGTATGGTCTATTGAGTAGTGACTAGTGGTGTAGAGTGTAGCTATTGTTATGGAAAACGAAAGCAATTTGTTATTTGACATTGAACCGCTAAACTTGTAAAACGGGTACATACGTTTATAGCACACAAACGTTTCGTTTGGAATACAGCCAAAGAACTGTCTCGCTACATGTACCAACAAAATATAAAGGTTGGTATTTTGTACGATATAATATGGTTATGTCGTAAGGAAAGAACGTTCAAATTGGTGAACACATTTAATCATATCACAACTCACATGTTTAGTATAACAGAATACTAATACCATTTAATTAGAGTAGATATTAAGTAGAGTTTATTAATTAATCTAAACTAGGTTGGAAAAACAAAATGGTGTTTTTATTAAGTAAATGTGGTGCTATTGAGGTCAGTGACGTCAGATCTATTCGTACAAATGCTAGTAAAGGGATATGATATTTTGAAGTGATCAATCTGCTTTTAATGTGCTTTTATTCTATCAAGGCTTCACTATTTAAACTTCTCATTGCAATATTATTATCACTAATTTTCTTGTTCTATTGCTCTCTTCGACTACCGTACTCTCATGAGTTTGTTTCTTATAGATGAAGCTGACATGGATAGGGTATTTAAATTACCTTCGACGACTTTTATCGGCGAGAAAGAGAAAGCATTACCATTAAGGTAAGTAGTACATACTTCACATTCATTGTTTTTTTACGTATATTAGCCCTTGACTCATTTGCAGCTATCATATAGAATTCTATTATTTGAAGGGATGACCGACATTGCAATAACATCGATATCGATATATCGGTATGAAGGGCTTAGATAGATGAATACTATAAACAATTACGTGTAAAGTTTTTTTTAAATATTTTAATTGTATTTCTGGTAATCTAATCTACATAGAGGCAGTTACTCTACATATTAATGGAGAGTAAAAATATTTTCATTTGGTACGAGTCACTTGGCCATTTTCCAAATGATATGTTTGGATAATAATATTGCACTATTGTTTTAATTGTTTTTTTTTAGATTGCATAAAAGACAATTTATAAATGCAAGTAACATAAGTTATGATTGACTTGTCTATTACTACAGGGAGATCCTGAATCGTCTGGAAGACGCGTACTGTAACAACATCGGTATCGAGTTCATGTTCATCAACTCGCTGGAGCAATGCAACTGGATCAGACAGCGCATGGAGCCGCCCAACGTAACCAAGATGAGCGCCGACCAGAAGAGGCTGGTCCTCGCGCGTCTCACAAGATCTACTGGGTGAGAGGACGTTACATACATACATCACACGCCTATATCCCCGAAGCGGTACGTAGAGGCGAACTAGAACACCCACATTTCGACGAATTCATTTCCGACCCAGATGTGATAGGGGGTGAACCTATTGCCATATCGGGCACGAATGCCAGACTCCGAGCTTTCTAGACTAGCAAAAATATTTTAAGAGATAATCTAAGGTTTTAAGCATTATTGCTAGCATTGACATCACAATGATATGTCAGATAAGCGACGCCATTCCGTCGGTTTTAGAAGTTCGCTGAACGAATACATTTCGTTACATGACAATATGACACGATTTATGTTGATAACGCATTTTGTCAATGATTGATATTAAAGATGTATAAATAAACACGCACAAATTCCTGGTTATCGCACTGATTTCATGTCTTGATTATATTTACTTTGCCGTTTTGTTAATCTCTTTTAATTGATTCAATCGTGATACCTACAAATAGTATAACGACTTCTATTTACGAAAAATATTGTTATCATAATTATGATGTTTATTTTTTATGTATTCATTGTTTTACTTTCATACAGGCACCTACCTTATATTATTGTAGTGGGAAAAGCAAACGATAAATACATATTATCTTTTCTTTCTACCTGTCCTTATTCCACTTTAATGTGGGGTCGGCGCATTACACTTTTTCAAGCATGTTGCAGAAAGGATTTTACTAAGTTTTTATGACCGGCCTCCTGCCTGACGTCAACTCCCCTAAGGGATCAAATAAACAAACCAAGACAAATACCTATTATAAATTAGCTATTTCCATTAGTTTTGTAGTTAAGTACTACTATCATCATAGGCTGATTGGAACATTCTGCCCTATTACCAAATAAATGAACACCACGTGTGAATGAATAATAATGTTAGTGTATCGTTTTAGATTTGAGAACTTCTTGGCTAAGAAATGGTCGTCGGAGAAGCGTTTCGGTCTGGAGGGGTGCGAGATCCTGATCCCGGCGATGAAGCAGGTCATCGACGTGTCCACGCGGCTCGGCGTCGAGTCTATCATAATGGGGATGCCGCATAGAGGTATGCTGGTATTGTAATTACTTACCACCTCCCCATATCACGTTTCAATATAGGGCCAGCGCAACAAACGTGTTGCGGAATGGACTCGGCTTAGACGTTACGACTACCTAACCTAGCTGCCTGACTTCAACTCTCCTGGCGCAAAGGTATGCCGATGTTATCGTTGCCGATTTGAATATTTACATTTTCTAGAACTAAAATAGTAATCAGCTTTTGATTTATTTTTCACCGACTTGATTTATTTTTAATAACATTTTTATCTTAGTTATAAAAAGTGACGGGCGGCCACCGGCGGACGAGCCCTTAAAGTAACACCTAAATTCATCAACGAAATACAGATAAATAATAAAATTATAAGTTAATAAACTGACTCATGATGTTGGATAGTTTAAAAAATTATCAGCGGATTTTCAATTAGATGTTATTACTCATTTTGATACCAAAGTTGCAGATAAAACTCTATAAACATTTATTGGGATTATCTGATATGACAAGGATAACTTGTGTCGAACAAACTTGACAATTTATGACCTCAGTAAAAGTTATAGTTTCATGCAAAATTGCGAAATTATTATTTTATTATTATTATAACAATATTTGCCTAGTCTTTGAGTGACTTGTAAGGGTTATCAGATGGTTATCAACAATATTTTTTCATCATGTGATAAGAACTCTCCTCACTCTCATACACATTTTCTCTCTCCTTCAGTCTCTCTCTCTCTCTCTATCTCCTTGTCTAGTTCTCTCTCTGTCTCTATATCTATCTCTATCTCTGTCTCATATCCACTCGAAGGGAAATAGCGCAATCAGTGCACGGACTTTACGCAAAGTTTATTTTAATTTTCATTTCCGTTCCATGATTTGATAGGGAGCGATCCTACCGTCATATCGACGACAAATACCAGACTTCGGGCTGATACTGGACAGAAAACCCAATATCACTTTACCAGAATGTCGTACTGCGTACGTAAAACAATTACGCCACCAATGCAGTCTGATAAGAACCATTGTAGAATGTAGATTACATACATTGTTTGCAAGCACGCACTCGCCAGTTAATTTAAAATTAAATTCTCTTCGATTTCATTTGTAACACAGCCAATAAGGTCAAGAACTATTATATTACGTCAAGGTTTTATGCATAAAGTGCTCGACCGATTCGAGCTCAATGACTTTATTTGTGATAATTATACGGAAGTGTAATTTGCTTGTACCTATTTGTGAACATTGATGTCGAAAGTATAGCGCTTGCGGAACTAATTAATAATTAGTATGCATATCGATTAAATGATTTGTAAGCTTACTATTATTAGACACAACGGTCCTATACATATTTTAAGTAATATTTACATTTTAGTGACGTTGTAGAGACACTTCTAATCATTGTTGTTACAGTGGCGTACAGTCCATATAGAGGAAGAGGTAGACAGTATCGTCTACCCTAACAATTTGCTATTTCCATAAATATAGAATAAAATTATGACTAAATACAGATTTTCAAATAGCAATGCTTGGATTACGTTTGATTAAATCGACACAGAGATAATAATCACTATGATGGTGTTTTGGTAAGTGATTTCCACCGCCCATAGACACCCAAGACACAAAAAGAATCATGGGTGCGTTGCCAACCTAAAAGGAGGGAATGGAAGGGGAGGAAAAAGGGATTGGGAAAGGGAGTGGGGAAATGGGCCACCGGAAATCTCACTCACCGAACGAAACGTGACAGCAAGCTGCCACTTTATGTCGGTTTTCTGTGAGACAGTGGCATCTAACCGGTGGAGCCGGCCAATTCGTGCCATAGGCGTTACTGTCTACAGCGTGGCTCTACCACTCAAGAAGTGGTGTCGCAAGAGTATATAATATCATTGTATAAGATTTTTGTCTACCCTGGTCGGAAAGTTTATGCTCGTCACTGGTTTTTGGTTCTATTCAAAGTTCTATTATATAGTGATGGGCGGCTCGGCCAACGATGGCCGAGACATTAATGTAATGTGTATTATGCCGCCTCCAACAGGTTCACTATAACACCATTGCACACTAACCATGTACTGTAATTGATGATTTTGTTTGCCACAGGTCGTCTCAATGTGTTGGCCAACGTTTGCCGCAAGCCTCTTCATCAGCTGTTCACACAGTTCGCTGGACTTGAAGCCGAGGACGATGTGAGCACTTCACTTATTATTTTCAATCAGTGCAGAAATAAAGATGTCATACGTCAACTTTAACACGACATCAACAAGCTCTCCCAGTGTTACGTAATACTTATCAAATCAAATAGAAATGTTACCTGAATCCATAGAATTTTATACATTATTTAGATTTCGTCATTTTTTCTTTATTTGTAGTGGTTGCTTATCAGGTGAACTATTCTTTATCAGAAGTAGGAGGGATTTCTGTACTATCGAAATTGCATTTTGACGTCATTATGATGATACCTGTACTCAAAGAATCAATTTATTACATAGTATGATTGTTATTTTGGTGTTGCTAAGTATGCCTTATCATATAGATTATTTATTTATATTGAAAGTGAAATGACGGTCGCTAATAAAAGAGGGATTATGCTGGCCATCTGTTACAAATAAAATCTTACAATATTATTTTTTATACACAGGGCTCTGGTGACGTGAAATATCACTTAGGTACGTACATCGAGCGGTTGAACCGCGTGACGAACAAGAATATTCGTTTGGCGGTATGTGCCAACCCCTCACATTTGGAAGCCGTCGACCCTGTGGTGCAGGGCAAGACTCGGGCTGAACAGTTCTACCGAGGAGACAATGAGGGAAAAAAGGTATATAATAATTCTGTCCCAAAATAATGTACAGAAGGATCGCACTATACATACTCATGATACTGGCTCTAGCGTTCTAGACCAACGTAAAAAAGTAATGTTCAGTTTATGGATTCATGTCTATAATTTTGACTGATCATAATGTCCAGCAGTGGACGTCCTGTGGCTGATGATGATGATGATCAATGTGTAAAATGATCTTCTGCACTGTATAAAGAGCAGAATGTTTCGCATTCTGTGAATTAAATACGAAGAAAATACATTGTGGGAATCGGCGTAAATATATTAATAACTATAATATTCAGTCGCGCGCCGATCGGTGTGAGAAGCGCACGCGTATAGAGTGATAACCAGTGCGTCTCATTACATTGTTATTTAGCAGCGCGCGCGGCGCGGCGCAGCGCACGCGAGTGCGTCGTATCGAATAAATACTTATGGCAAACGAGGCGGAGATGGACGAGCGAGAATTTATATTATCGCCGGATAATATCTTATCCGACAGTTCTTTATCGAGATTGAAACGACTGAGAAGTGACGATTTCGAAGAGGACGAATTTATTCCAGTTACTCGCAAACCAAAGCGGCGTTATAGAAATGGAAATAATATGGAATCAGTCGAATCTGATAAACAATGGGGATCGTTACCGACACATACCCGGGACATGTACGAAGTAATTGTAACCTCAACAGAGTCATTGCCTAAGCAAATGGCATTAGCAAAAATGTTAAAAAATTTAAACATCAGAGATATAATAAAAATTAAGTACAAGGGTAATCATAAAGTAGTTTTTTCTTTTGAAAATAAAATGAGGGCAGAGGGACTATTGAGATGTGAAGAATTAAAAAAAAAAGGTTATAAATTTCAAGGATCGGACGAAATGAATTTTAGATACGGAATCGTAAAGAAAGTGGACCTTGAGTTAGAAGAAGAAGAATTAAAAAACATATTTGAATGTGACTATTCTGAAATTGTATCAATCTTACGTTTAAAACGACAAACAAGTGAAGGTAAATGGGTCGAAAGCGAAACTGTTCGCATATGTTTTAAAGGTATCACTATACCTCCGTATGTTGAAGCATATGGTTGCAGGTTTATGGTGGAACCGTACATTTTTCCCGTTTCCCAATGTTCGGGGTGCTGGAGGTTTGGACACAGAGTAAAATTTTGCCCTACTAAGAAAATTTTTTGCCCAAAGTGTGGTTTGAATCATTCTAACTGCGAGACAAAAGATTTCAAGTGTATCAACTGTAAAGGTCCTCATATGTCAATAGAAAAATCGAAATGCCCTGCATTTCATAGAGAAAAAGGTATCCGATCTATAATGAGCGATGAAAACTGTTCATACAAAAAAGCCTTCGATATATATCAAGAAGCTGAAAAATCTAAACTTCAATCAAAGGATAATGTCATTGTGATAGACCTGGAATCGATGGAGGTGACAGAAAATGTTTTAGAACAGATACAATCGGGACAGTATAGGGATGCTTTGTTGTCTACAACAGCTATAAACGGGAACGAGGATGGCAATGTCTATACCGAAGAATTTTCAAAAAAAGAAGGACAACTAAAGAAAAAGAAACAAAAGAAGATAAGTAACGAGAATATTGAAATTCAAAGCGAGTTAGAAGCAGAGAGCAGCAGAGACCTACAAGATAAAATTATAAATAATAGGGGGGATAAACCAAAGAAGACAGGATTTAGTTTTATGAGAATATATAATAAATTAAAGGAGATAATTGGTTCAGAGAGATCACTGGAAGATAAAATAAATAACCTTTTATGTGTCGTTTTTGAAGAGTGTTACACTTATATAACCGAGGTTTTCAAAGTAGAGGATTGTGTTGGTAAAATCCTATCCATAATTAAAAATGGATAACAGTTGTTCAGTACAACGTTTTATTAACATAGTCCAGTGGAACGCTCGAAGCATCAAACCGAAGCAGTCAGAATTCGAATGTTTTTTAATTGAACATAAAGTGCACATAGCTATTATTACAGAAACTTGGTTAAATAGCGATATTAATATTAATATAAGTAACTATAATTGGTATAGAAAAGATCGATGTGACTCATACGGCGGAGTGGGTATACTCGCTCACAAGTCTATTAAAGTTGAGGTCTATCCGTTTAATTTGACTAACACTGGTATTGAAGCCATAGCAATTAGCACGTTAAATTGTAACTTTATTTCAAAAATCGTATGCATTTACTGCCCATCATCGATTTGTACAACCCAATCTGATTGGGATGAATTATTTTCACACTTTAGTACTAAAACATTAATAGCCGGCGATTTTAATGGGCACCATAAGAATTGGTCTTATAAAAATGATAATAGAGGATTCAAAATTATGGATTCTTCTTTAGAGCATGGCTTTATTTACATGAATGATGGTAGTGTAACGCGAACCGAATACGTTGATAATTTCTTACAAAAATCATCTCCAGACATTACATTTGCGTCTTCGGATATAATTATTAATTTTGATTGGACTGTCCTTAACGAAAATTTAGGCAGTGACCACTTTATTATAAAAATTTGTACTAACTATCAAGATATAAATCATTACATTAAAAGACGAAATTACAAAAAGGCGGACTGGAGTTTATATTCGGAATTGATAGACCATGCAATAAAACGTAGTTCCTGTAATAATCATTTAGATATACAAAATAGATACAATGAGTTTGTAGGGATAATTAACCGATCAGCTGATAACAGTATCCCGAATTTTAAAATATGTACTGATCCGCAGCGCAAATTTATACCTAAACCGTACTGGAACGCTGCCTTATCAAAAATTGTAGCTCAACGGCGATTAGCACTTAGTTCTTTTCGTCGTAATCCAACGCCTGATAATCTCACGATATTAGAAAACAAGAATAAAATTGTTAAAACAGAATTATCTCTGGCAAAATCAAAGTATTGGAGGGAGTTCTGCAATTCTGCTAATGAATCCACCTCTTTATCGGATATGTGGCGTCGAATGCGGTGGTTAAAGGGATATCGCAAAAATAAGTTTCAAGCGCCCGCTGAAAAGAAACTAGAATTGTTACGTAGTCTTGCTCCTGATGACGTTAGAATTAAAAAACCGTCGTTTGTATCGCGAAATAGTATATTAGAACAAGAATTTAGTTTGCATGAATTTGAAATTTGCCTAAAAAAGAAAGATTCGGCTCCCGGAAATGATAATATCACATATTCAATGATTTTTAATTTACCTTTAGTCGGAAAACAATTTTTAATTAATTTATATAATGATATATTTTATTCTGGATATGTACCAAAACAATGGAGAGATATTAAAATTGTACCTATCCCTAAAGCAGTTCAATCTGACTCGACAGAGATCAAGTTAAGACCTATATCTTTGATATCGTGCATCTGTAAAATTTTCCATGTAATGTTGGCGAAAAGATTAGAATGGTTTATAGAAAAAAACACTATATTATCACCATTTACAACCGGTTTCAGAAAAGCTCAATCTTGTATAGACTCAGTAGCTCGATTAGTATCTTCTATTCAAATCGGATTTACGCATAACATACCTACTCTTGCATGCTACCTTGATCTTGAAAATGCATATAACAACGTACTTATAGATAAGGTTGTATTGACCTTGGACAGTCTAAACGTTGGAGCCATCTTATGTAACTATTTATGGGAATTTTTGAGTGAGAGACATTTGAAAATAATAGACGATTTGGGAGATAGCTCATCCATAGCCAGATGGTCCTCGAAAGGGCTCGCCCAAGGAGATCCAATCTCGCCTTTATTGTTTAATATTGTTACTTTTCAAATATGTCAGAATATTCCATCAGAAATCTCACAGTACGCAGACGATATTGTTATTTTTACAAGCAACAAGAACATTGAAAATAGCGTTTACATAATTCAAAATTCTTTAGACATAATTGTAAAGACTTTAGCTAAAATTGGTCTACATATCTCTACCAATAAAACAAAATTTTGCTTATACACTAGAGGACATAAACGTCATCAGATAGAATTAAACGTAAACAATATACCGCTATCCCGTGAAGCCAATATTAAATACTTAGGTATTTGGTTAGATCGGTCACTTCGATGGGGTAAACATGTTAATGAAGTATCAGAAAAGTCACTCAAGTTTTTAAATATCCTCAAAGTCCTAGCAGGATCTGGCTGGGGAGTCCACCCCAAGCACTTGCGGAGATTATATATCAACGTTATTAGAAGTCGTATAGATTTTGGGAGTTTTTTATATGACAATAGCGCAAAATCGCATACTTACAAAATAGATAAAGTCCAAAATCAAGCCCTTAGAATAATAGGTGGGTTCATCAAAACAACACCCATACATGTGATGGAGAGCGAGGTCTGCGTACCTCCTCTATTTCTAAGAAGACAATATTTGTCACTTAAATTCTGTCTTAAAGCTAAATCATGGACAAATGGTATAACCCTTAATTGCTTGAAATCGCTCAGTGCTCTTTTTGCTAGTAGATATTGGTCAAATAAAAAAAAACCGTTATTAATGGAGACATATAATATTATAAAAGATGAAAAAATATCGTCGTCAAACCCTCTTGAAATGTTTCGGCTTGACATGTGGCCCTCAAAGATTAATGTTAAAAATATGGTTAAATGCAGTTTAGAATGTGTACAAACGGCAAAAAGAGATTATGATAAAACATTATTAAAAGTTGAAATACTAAGTGAACTAGATGTAAAATATAGAACATGGTTTAAAATATTCACAGATGGTTCAAAAAGCTCTGGCGTTTCTGGCGCCGCTTTATATGACTCCGCTTCTGGGTACGGGGAACGGTTTAAGAATTTATCTAATGTATCCATAATGTCGATGGAACTATTCGCTATCTCAGAAGCTTTAACATATATAAAATACCACATCAACTCGCACTTAAAAATTGTAATATACAGTGATAGTAAAAGTGCATTACAACATATAGTTAGCTGTTCTCAAGGGAATCGTGGTACTGCGATAGCCTATAGCATTCTCCGAAAACTGGAAGAATTTTCTGTAAACAATATCCAAATAGTACTACAATGGATCCCATCACATATAGGATTGTATGGCAACGAGGTGGCAGACCAATTAGCTAGATTAGCTGTGTCAGACAACTCAGAAAATATATACATTTTACCTTCATACACGGAACTTTTACCAAAATATAACAAAATGTATTATGATCACTGGAGAGAGTATTTTGATGAAAGATCGAGAACAAAGGGGATCTGGTACAAAATTATCCAAAGTCAACCACCTCGTCTGCCGTGGTTCATGGGAGACATATGTAGAAAACATGTTGTTATTGCACACAGACTTCGTTCCGGACACATGCCACTGAAGAAATTTGCATTCTGTATGGGAAAAGTACCGTCACCGAATTGTGAAACGTGTAATAAACCGGAAGATGTATACCATGTCTTAATGGAATGTGTCCGGAACCAAACTGAGCGGCAAAACATTCTAAGGAAGTTGGATGCTAATATTGAAGACATTGGAATGTTTCAGTCTATATTATGCAACCCGAATTCAAAGGAAGCCCTAATGGTGTATAAATTAGTCGAAACAGATAATTAGTGTTTATGATAATTTTACTTATAAATATGTGGGGGGTGCGGGTGCGCATCGAGGTGGACAGGCGTCCACGGGTGCGCATGTGCACTGACCACTATTTCTTTATTTAGAGGTGTATATTTTAAGTTGGTTGTTTATATGTCAGAGAATATTTCTTTTGTTTACAGTATAGGGCTGTCATAAACTGTGTTTAAAAGCCTTTTAAATAAATGAAAAAAAAAAAAAAAAAAAAAAACTATAATATTTGTTTGATAACTGTCTACTTCAATGGTGGGTGTGTCGTGTAATGTATTTTATGCCGTATTGATATGTGATTAAGGTTGTTTATTGTGGTGCAGGTGATGTCGATCCTGCTGCACGGCGACGCGGCGTTCGCGGGTCAGGGCGTGGTGTTCGAGACGATGCACTTGTCGGACCTGCCCGCCTACACGACGCACGGCACGGTGCACATCGTCGTCAACAACCAGATCGGATTCACCACCGACCCGCGACACTCGCGCTCCTCCGCTTACTGTACCGGTACGTGAACACAACAATAGTACCAAGAACTGTAGGCCAACCATGAGTTTTTTGACATCACTCGCTAGCGACTCCGTAAAATATTTGTATGACAAACACCCGAACGCCTCTAGCGATTATGCGGAAAACTGACGTTTTTCATAGAAATTATTTTACGTAGTCGCTAGCGTGAAATGTCAAAAAAACTTATGATCGAGCTACAGGTGTTTATACGATACATCAGTGGGAACAGTCTGTGTACATCAGTTTCTGTACTAACGGCATCCACTAAACCTGTAGCTGTAGTCATTTGTAGTTGTTTAGTGACTGCTTTAGTAGTGGTTTGTGTATATTGTAAAGATATGGGTACAGTATAATATATCGTATTGCAACGTGTACATACTTACACGTAAGTAAGTCTACATTCTAAAATATCGACTGTCGATATTTCGATGTGTGTCAAAGAACCGCGTAGGGTCTGTTTTTCAGTCAAAATTTGGTCATTGCTGTCGTTATTCAAGATGTACATACAACAACGGGATCGTTTCGCTTCGCGTTTATACTTGCTACAGTCCAAAAAGATCGAGGGTAGTGTAGTACAAGTGGTGTAGTGTGGCGTGTGATGTGTTGCAGACGTGGCGCGCGTGGTGAACGCGCCCATATTCCACGTGAACGGCGACAACCCCGAGGCGGTGATGCACGTGTGCAACGTGGCCGCCGAGTGGCGCGCCACCTTCCACAAGGACGTCGTCATCGACATCGTCTCCTACAGACGGAACGGACACAACGAGGTCGACGAGCCCATGTTCACGCAGCCGCTCATGTACCAGAAGATACGGAAGACCAAACCAGGTACTTACCTACTGTTATACTTACAAATACTTACCTCAATGTAGTGCACTCAGCGAATTTGAAAATCTGTTGTATGGATATTGCATCTTTGTACATCCATCATGCAATACGATTTGTTCGTATTAGAGTACGTTCATACTTAGTGCTATCAGATAGAACCGCGTTGTTCTTGACTAATATGGACCGAAATAAGTCCAAATTCCAAGATCTGATGTCAGAAAGAACAATTGTAAGTAAATAAAGTCTAAATAATTTCTACACTTTTTGTTGCAGTGTTGGAGAAATACGCAGACCAGTTGATCGCAGAAGGTGTTGTGACTTCGGAAGAAGTAAAAGATGTAAGAGAGAAGTACGAAAAAATCTGTGAAGACGCTTACAACCAGGCCAAGCAGGAGACACACATCAAGTACAAGGACTGGCTCGACTCGCCTTGGTCCGGATTCTTTGAGGGCAAGGATCCACTTAAGGTCAATGTTAATTTTATTAAACAAATAGATTTTATTATAAAATGCAGTGTGTAATAAATTGTCAACAATAGCCTTGAAATTATTCATATGCAATTATGCTGAAAAGTCATATTACGAAATATATTCTATGAAATTAATTACTCCAATGGGTTTACTGCACGGTTTCGTTATGATATAGCGATAGGTCCAGTAACATAATGATGTAACATGCAATTGACCCAATCTCCCAAATCTCATGCTAGAACTAATTTTGCACTAGTCGGTGACTTTTAGTGAAGAGTGCATCTTGTAGACTGCAATAGGGTATAAATACGTGTGGTTACGAAACTTTATAATACAATACAATGTAATAATTATAGATGTCCCCAACCGGCGTGGTCGAAGAGACGCTGGTGCACATCGGCAGACGTTTCTCGTTGCCCCCGCCCAACGCGGCCGAGTTCGAGATCCACAAGGGCCTGCTGCGTATCCTCAAGTCTCGCATGGAGATGGTCGACAACCGCACCGTGGACTGGGCCCTGGCTGAAGCGATGGCGTTCGGCTCGCTGCTCAAGGAGGGCATACACGTGCGCCTCTCGGGAGAGGACGTCGAGCGAGGGACCTTCTCGCACAGGTACCCGAACCAGCCGACGGACACAGAGATTTGACTGGTAGAGCCACGCTGTAGACAGTTACGTCTACATCACGAATGGGTCGGCACGACCGGCTTGATACCACTGTCTCACAGAAAACCGGCGTACAGTGACAACTCGCTGTCGCGTTTTGTTATGACGGGTACACACCGGCCGAACAAAGGCGAACGAATCTGTACCTGTTACGTTCATACAAACTAACTTTCGCTGTTGTGGGAATGAAACAGACATGATTCGTTCGCCTTCGTTCGACGCGGTGTGTACGCGCCATTAGATAAGTTAAATTTCTGGTGATCCAGTTTTCCCCCTCTTTCCCAATCCGTATTTACCTCCTTTTAGGTTGGCAACGCACCCATGATTATTTTAGTGTCTTGTGCGGCTATGGGCGGTGGAAATCACTTACCATTTAGGTGAATCACCTACTCGTTTGCCAGCCATTGCTATAAAAAAGTCCCAGTCTTCTTCTACCTAGCCTTATTCCATACAACTGTGGGGGTCAGAGCTTTTCACTTTTATAAGCGTGCTATTAAAAAGATAATTTAGCTTTTGATTTTACTACTAGCTGTCTGCCTGTCCCTCGGGTGAACCAGTCAAGGGAAAGCAGTGTCACTTGTTATTATCTTATAATTAATACTTTGCACGTAATCTTAGATAAATTGTAAACATGTTTTATCTGACTAGGAAATAATCGCTAGACATTTTTAATATATCTATATGTTTACTCAGAGCTCAAAGTCCATATTACGCTTGTGTATTTTATATCATCATAGCGATAAGGACAGATTCTCCGCATAGATTTTAATATTTCCACGAAAAATACTGGATTATTGATTACCATCAATCATACCTACCATCATACATTCATACATACATTCACATCACAATGAAAATATATCTGATTGTCATTATGATGTGAAAATTGAAATATATTGTTCGATACTAATTTAAATTATATAGCGTTTTAATTGGGTACTGGCCTATTTATTGTTAATTCATTTTATATGAAATTTACGTCGTCTAAAATATAGAACGGAAATATTAAAATATTCTAAAAAATAAAAAAAGTTATAAGCGTTTGAAGTTTGGTGTGACCTTCAAACAACGGGAAAGAGAAGTATCAGTAAAATCACGTCAGGGCCATAACGGTACGTGTGTTGAAAAGGGATAGCAACAATAACAGCAGCAGCCAAATCCTTTCTGCAACATGCTTGAAAAAGTATGTTCCGCCGACCGCCGTGGGATAAAGGCAGGTAGAAAGAAAGATTATGGAAGGAAATGTTAATTGTGTTATGTTCATTCCAGACATCATGTGCTTCACCATCAGAAGGTGGACAAGGCCACTTACTGTCCTCTGGCACATCTCTACCCTGACCAGGCACCTTACACCGTATGCAACAGCTCACTTTCTGAATATGGTAACCAGTTTTTCTTTTCACATAGTTTTCAAAATATTTTTAGGAAACATAAATATGCATATTCTTTTGCTTGATAATTTTTTTTCACTATTAAAGGGACTTGATCAGATCATATTACGATTTCTCTGTCTCTCTTCCCAGCTTTAATCCCACATAGTGATGGGGTTAGCTTTCTGCATTTTTCCTTTCACTTTTTTCTGTTCTGGAACTTGTGGGCTTATTTTTCGGAGATTATATTACAATACGCTTTAGTTAAATCTGCATAACTTAGCCTAAGGAACCCTGAGATCTGGGTGGAACCACTCCCTGGTATTTGATCGCCGATTGATAGTATCTTTATTTCCGGGTAGGCGTGCTCGGTTTCGAGGTGGGTTACTCGGTGACGAACCCGAACGCGCTGGTACTGTGGGAGGCGCAGTTCGGCGACTTCAACAACGTGGCGCAGTGCATCATCGACCAGTTCATATCGAGCGGGCAGGCCAAGTGGGTGCGACAGTCGGGCATCGTGCTACTGCAGCCGCACGGCATGGAGGGCATGGTAACTATAACTTAACTAATATATGGTGACTGCCTCGGTGGCGTGGTTGTATTTCGGTACGACTACCATCCTGAGGTCTCTGGTTCGATCTCCGGGCAAAGTGATATTGGATTTTTTCATATCAGCCCGGAGTCTGGAATTTGTGCCCGATATGGCGATAGGCTCGCCCCCTATTACATCTGTGACGGAACTAAGCTCGGCGAAATGTGGGTGTTCTAGTTCATCTTTGCCTTCCCCTTCGGGGATACAGGCGTAAGCTTATGTTATGTTATGTAATATATGGTAGAATCCCTGATGCAGCGAGCCTATAACTTGTTAAACGACAGCTTCCAGTATGGGATACGTATAAAAAATATATTTGTTTCGGTTCTGGTTGTTGACTCGAAAAAACTCGTGGTTTCTGATACCTACATATATTTGTGATGACGGTAGTGATGACTTAGTTTTATCGATATAATGTCTGTTGGGTAATACATGTAATATGATAATAGTATTAACTAATTTTTGTTTCTAGGGTCCTGAACACTCTTCAGCTCGCCTGGAGAGGTTCCTGCAAATGTGCTCCGACGATCCCGACTATATGCCACCCGAGAGCCCCGACTATGAAGGTATCGTTATTTTTAATTCATCATGCCAGTTATGTAAGGTTTTGATAATTTAAGTAGATTTGCAGCGCTTTTACTAATCTAGAGTTACACCATATCTCGATTTATGCTACAGCTCACTCGTACCTTTAAATCAAGATTTGGGATAAAAATAGAGATTTATCGCGGAGGTGTAAGTGGCCCATCTATTATCTGAAACCAGAAGTAACAACAAAACTTTATGCAACTTTTTTGTATTTATCGATTCTAAATCCATGGTTTTCTAAGTATTAATCGAATATAATGTTTGGTCAGTCCGTCAATTGCACGACTGCAACTGGATCGTGGCGAATTGTTCGTCGCCGGCGTCGTACTTCCACATCCTGCGGCGACAGATCGCGTTGCCGTTCCGCAAGCCGCTCATCATCATGACGCCCAAGTCGCTGCTGCGTCACCCCGAGTGCAAGTCATCCTTTGACGAAATGAAGGAGGGCACCACATTCAGGAGGTATGTCTAAAATAAAATATTGACGTGAATATGGTATTGTGAGTTAGTAGTAGGCGCTTTGCCAATTTTTGTTTATTGCCAAAATTACATTAAATGTTCACTGTATGTAATTAAATTTTATAATGTAATGTACCATTTATAATGTGAATCCATGCAGTGTTTTATTATTACGCTTCTATATTATAAACATAATAATAAACGTATTAACTACTATAGTAGGATTGCTAATTAAACGGAGTAAACTGATATTTCGAATGTTGCCACTTTTTCATGAAATTTAAATAGTGCTGCGGTAAAAAGATCAAGATTATTAAACACTTCAATTCAGTGAATCATTTCATTATTTCATTTTCTAAAGTCATACTCAAAGTCGTAATTCCTGCCTAATGTGTGATTAGTACTGCGTGTCTACTGAATTATAGTCATAGTAAATTACTGCATGCTAAGTTATGGAATGATTACTGGAATTATAGTCATGGTTCATTATAAACAAAACTTACAAAAGCTATAAATGTGCCTAACGTAATTAGCATTCGGACTATAGGATAAAATGTTGTATACAGGTTGATCCCCGAAGAGGGTCCGGCGTCTGAGAACCCGCAGAACGTTCGCAAGCTGGCGTTCTGTTCCGGACGCGTCTACTACGACATGCTCAAGGAGAGGCGCGACCGCGGCCTGGAGAAGGACATCGCTATTTGCAGGTAAGAGATACGTATATTGACGCTTATAGTGAATTTGATATACATACATATTGTTTTAACAAAAAGCGTGAGTTTGACGCTTTACGATTTTTAATAAATGGAGAAAACTAAAACCACCATAATTTTAGAAAAATATTAAAACTTAAAATAACCTGTACTGGGGACACATGTTAGTAAGTTATTATATTTGTTGTCAGACTGGAGCAGATCTCTCCGTTCCCGTACGACCAGGTGAAGGCGCAGGTGGCGAAGTACCCGAACGCGCAGCTCGTGTGGAGCCAGGAGGAACACAAGAACATGGGCTCCTGGAGCTACATCGAGCCGCGCTTCCGCACGCTGCTGCAGAACCAGAAGCAGATCAGGTAACTATACTTATGTAATACAAGAATATGGGCTCCTGGAGAACATCGAGCCGCGCTTCCGCACGCTGCTGCAGAACCAGAAGCAGATCAGGTAACTATACTTATGTAATACAAGAATATGGGCTCCTGGAGAACATCGAGCCGCGCTTCCGCACGCTGCTGCAGAACCAGAAGCAGATCAGGAAACTATACTTATGTAATACAAGAATATGGGCTCCTGGAGAACATCGACCCGCGCTTCCGCACGCTGCTGCAGAACCAGAAGCAGATCAGGTAACTATACTTATGTAATACAAGAATATGGGCCCCTGGAGAACATCGAGCCGCGCTTCCGCACGCTGCTGCAGAACCAGAAGCAGATCAGGTAACTATACTTATGTAATACAAGAATATGGGCTCCTGGAGAACATCGAGCCGCGCTTCCGCACGCTGCTGCAGAACCAGAAGCAGATCAGGTAACTATACTTATGTAATACAAGAATATGGGTTCCTGGAGAACATCGAGCCGCGCTTCCGCACGCTGCTGCAGAACCAGAAGCAGATCAGGTAACTATACTTATGTAATACAAGAATATGGGTTCCTGGAGAACATCGAGCCGCGCTTCCGCACGCTGCTGCAGAACCAGAAGCAGATCAGGTAACTA
This sequence comes from Clanis bilineata, assembly GCA_036417725.1. Classification (NCBI taxonomy): domain Eukaryota; kingdom Metazoa; phylum Arthropoda; class Insecta; order Lepidoptera; family Sphingidae; genus Clanis; species Clanis bilineata. The sequence goes on from CM071158.1 coordinate 11,326,427, forward strand.
TACTTATGTAATACAAGAATATGGGTTCCTGGAGAACATCGAGCCGCGCTTCCGCACGCTGCTGCAGAACCAGAAGCAGATCAGGTAACTATACTTATGTAATACAAGAATATGGGTTCCTGGAGAACATCGAGCCGCGCTTCCGCACGCTGCTGCAGAACCAGAAGCAGATCAGGTAACTATACTTATGTAATACAAGAATATGGGCTCCTGGAGAACATCGAGCCGCGCTTCCGCACGCTCCTGCAGAACCAGAAGCAGATCAGGTAACTATACTTATGTAATACAAGAATATGGGCTCCTGGAGAACATCGAGCCGCGCTTCCGCACGCTGCTGCAGAACCAGAAGCAGATCAGGTAACTATACTTATGTAATACAAGAATATGGGCTCCTGGAGAACATCGAGCCGCGCTTCCGCACGCTGCTGCAGAACCAGAAGCAGATCAGGTAACTATACTTATGTAATACAAGAATATGGGCTCCTGGAGAACATCGAGCCGCGCTTCCGCACGCTGCTGCAGAACCAGAAGCAGATCAGGTAACTATACTTATGTAATACAAGAATATGGGCTCCTGGAGAACATCGAGCCGCGCTTCCGCACGCTGCTGCAGAACCAGAAGCAGATCAGGTAACTATACTTATGTAATACAACAATATGGGTTCCTGGAGAACATCGAGCCGCGCTTCCGCACGCTGCTGCAGAACCAGAAGCAGATCAGGTAACTATACTTATGTAATACAAGAATATGGGCTCCTGGAGAACATCGAGCCGCGCTTCCGCACGCTGCTGCAGAACCAGAAGCAGATCAGGTAACTATACTTATGTAATACAAGAATATGGGTTCCTGGAGAACATCGAGCCGCGCTTCCGCACGCTGCTGCAGAACCAGAAGCAGATCAGGTAACTATACTTATGTAATACAAGAATATGGGCTCCTGGAGAACATCGAGCCGCGCTTCCGCACGCTGCTGCAGAACCAGAAGCAGATCAGGTAACTATACTTACGTAATACAAGAATATGGGCTCCTGGAGAACATCGAGCCGCGCTTCCGCACGCTGCTGCAGAACCAGAAGCAGATCAGGTAACTATACTTATGTAATACAAGAATATGGGCTCCTGGAGAACATCGAGCCGCGCTTCCGCACGCTGCTGCAGAACCAGAAGCAGATCAGGTAACTATACTTATGTAATACAAGAATATGGGCTCCTGGAGAACATCGAGCCGCGCTTCCGCACGCTACTGCAGAACCAGAAGCAGATCAGGTAACTATACTTATGTAATACAAGAATATGGGCTCCTGGAGAACATCGAGCCGCGCTTCCGCACGCTGCTGCAGAACCAGAAGCAGATCAGGTAACTATACTTATGTAATACAAGAATATGGGCTCCTGGAGAACATCGAGCCGCGCTTCCGCACGCTGCTGCAGAACCAGAAGCAGATCAGGTAACTATACTTATGTAATACAAGAATATGGGCTCCTGGAGAACATCGAGCCGCGCTTCCGCACGCTGCTGCAGAACCAGAAGCAGATCAGGTAACATACTTATGTAATACAAGAATATGGGCTCCTGGAGAACATCGAGCCGCGCTTCCGCACGCTGCTGCAGAACCAGAAGCAGATCAGGTAACTATACTTATGTAATACAAGAATATGGGCTCCTGGAGAACATCGAGCCGCGCTTCCGCACGCTGCTGCAGAACCAGAAGCAGATCAGGTAACTATACTTATGTAATACAAGAATATGGGCTCCTGGAGAACATCGAGCCGCGCTTCCGCACGCTGCTGCAGAACCAGAAGCAGATCAGGTAACTATACTTATGTAATACAAGAATATGGGCTCCTGGAGAACATCGAGCCGCGCTTCCGCACGCTGCTGCAGAACCAGAAGCAGATCAGGTAACTATACTTATGTAATACAAGAATATGGGCTCCTGGAGAACATCGAGCCGCGCTTCCGCACGCTGCTGCAGAACCAGAAGCAGATCAGGTAACTATACTTATGTAATACAAGAATATGGGCTCCTGGAGAACATCGAGCCGCGCTTCCGCACGCTGCTGCAGAACCAGAAGCAGATCAGGTAACTATACTTATGTAATACAAGAATATGGGCTCCTGGAGAACATCGAGCCGCGCTTCTGCACGCTGCTGCAGAACCAGAAGCAGATCAGGTAACTATACTTATGTAATACAAGAATATGGGCTCCTGGAGAACATCGAGCCGCGCTTCCGCACGCTGCTGCAGAACCAGAAGCAGATCAGGTAACTATACTTATGTAATACAAGAATATGGGCTCCTGGAGAACATCGAGCCGCGCTTCCGCACGCTGCTGCAGAACCAGAAGCAGATCAGGTAACTATACTTATGTAATACAAGAATATGGGCTCCTGGAGAACATCGAGCCGCGCTTCCGCACGCTGCTGCAGAACCAGAAGCAGATCAGGTAACTATACTTATGTAATACAAGAATATGGGCTCCTGGAGAACATCGAGCCGCGCTTCCGCACGCTGCTGCAGAACCAGAAGCAGATCAGGTAACTATACTTATGTAATACAAGAATATGGGCTCCTGGAGAACATCGAGCCGCGCTTCCGCACGCTGCTGCAGAACCAGAAGCAGATCAGGTAACTATACTTATGTAATACAAGAATATGGGCTCCTGGAGAACATCGAGCCGCGCTTCTGCACGCTGCTGCAGAACCAGAAGCAGATCAGGTAACTATACTTATGTAATACAAGAATATGGGCTCCTGGAGAACATCGAGCCGCGCTTCCGCACGCTGCTGCAGAACCAGAAGCAGATCAGGTAACTATACTTATGTAATACAAGAATATGGGCTCCTGGAGAACATCGAGCCGCGCTTCCGCACGCTGCTGCAGAACCAGAAGCAGATCAGGTAACTATACTTATGTAATACAAGAATATGGGCTCCTGGAGAACATCGAGCCGCGCTTCCGCACGCTGCTGCAGAACCAGAAGCAGATCAGGTAACTATACTTATGTAATACAAGAATATGGGCTCCTGGAGAACATTGAGCCGCGCTTCCGCACGCTGCTGCAGAACCAGAAGCAGATCAGGTAACTATACTTATGTAATACAAGAATATGGGCTCCTGGAGAACATCGAGCCGCGCTTCCGCACGCTGCTGCAGAACCAGAAGCAGATCAGGTAACTATACTTATGTAATACAAGAATATGGGCTCCTGGAGAACATCGAGCCGCGCTTCCGCACGCTGCTGCAGAACCAGAAGCAGATCAGGTAACTATACTTATGTAATACAAGAATATGGGCTCCTGGAGAACATCGAGCCGCGCTTCCGCACGCTGCTGCAGAACCAGAAGCAGATCAGGTAACTATACTTATGTAATACAAGAATATGGGCTCCTGGAGAACATCGAGCCGCGCTTCCGCACGCTGCTGCAGAACCAGAAGCAGATCAGGTAACTATACTTATGTAATACAAGAATATGGGCTCCTGGAGAACATCGAGCCGCGCTTCCGCACGCTGCTGCAGAACCAGAAGCAGATCAGGTAACTATACTTATGTAATACAAGAATATGGGCTCCTGGAGAACATCGAGCCGCGCTTCCGCACGCTGCTGCAGAACCAGAAGCAGATCAGGTAACATACTTATGTAATACAAGAATATGGGCTCCTGGAGAACATCGAGCCGCGCTTCCGCACGCTGCTGCAGAACCAGAAGCAGATCAGGTAACTATACTTATGTAATACAAGAATATGGGCTCCTGGAGAACATCGAGCCGCGCTTCCGCACGCTGCTGCAGAACCAGAAGCAGATCAGGTAACTATACTTATGTAATACAAGAATATGGGCTCCTGGAGAACATCGAGCCGCGCTTCCGCACGCTGCTGCAGAACCAGAAGCAGATCAGGTAACATACTTATGTAATACAAGAATATGGGCTCCTGGAGAACATCGAGCCGCGCTTCCGCACGCTGCTGCAGAACCAGAAGCAGATCAGGTAACTATACTTATGTAATACAAGAATATGGGCTCCTGGAGAACATCGAGCCGCGCTTCCGCACGCTGCTGCAGAACCAGAAGCAGATCAGGTTACTATACTTAATACTGCGTTGGCAGTACTCACTTGACGATGGAGGAAACCCTTTAAATACACCGAAAAGTCAATTTAAACACTCAATATTTATAATTGATTGTTCGGTTTATAGCTGGATAACTGACAGTACTCTATACGTCGTACAGTTTTCATTGCTTCTAAAGTAATTTACCATACTATCCTTTTCATTTCAATAACGCGTTGTCAACAATTCTTCCCTATGAGTATTTTATATATATAGCATTATAAACTGCTGTGTACAATAACTCCAACCCATAAGCATCTTTTAAAGCCTGAAGTTACTTTTTCTCCAAGTATAGTGACATCGGTTTTGTTCCAAGGAACATGCTTCTCGAACCACAATAATTATTTCGACATTTCAAAGTTAAGCATATCTTAGCACCAGCACGTGTGCTGTCATAACATAATCGGCGTTTGGTTGCAGGGCAAAGTCCCAATCTCAAGGGGGTAGTTGGTTAAGCCAACTTTTCGGACGTGGCGAGAGACCCCAACAGTCTGTCGAACAAGACACTGAGACAGTCCCGCGCACCATTAGGTGAGCCACAGACATGACAGTGACTATGCGCTGCAACCTTCGCCTATGTCCCACCACAATTTTACGCAATTTTATGTTTCGCTTAAAATCATTTTATCATTATTTTGAATCCTATTTTTAGGGCTCTTTTTTGAGATTGGCATTCGCTACTTTTTTTTTTATTATTGGTGCTCGATGTTATGAGGTATGTTACTGGTATCGTCATATTATTATGATGTTCTCTTACTCCGATAAAGTCTGAGGTGCAAGTGAGATCGAAATGTCGTCGCATTCTACAACCGTTATCCGCGCATATCCATCTTTAACGATTAGGCACATCATGCTCAGTATTAAATATTGCACATTCAACTTTAGATAGATAATTATAGTGGGCTAGCTTTGGCTTTGTAATTGCATTTTGAAATTTTATCGCCAATTTGTAACTTCGTGCGACAGAAATGACTCTCTATAAAACAAAAGCTAGCCGATTATCTCTTTCTAAATTGATGTGACTGACTACTGTACAGTACACTGTACGATAGTACTTAGAGGTATCGGATCTCATGTTATTGAGCAAAAGTTGATGTTTATTTAGTTAGGGTATCAGTAGAGAAGACACTTTTATTATATTTATCATTAGCGCTGTCGTTTTTCGGAAGATTTATATGACAATAAATTCTAAATTATGCACTGAATATGGCGCATTTGAAAGACATATTTCAATTTGTTCTTTGTGCTATGGACCTTCACGGAAATTCGATATTATTAATTGCTTTTTATTAACAATGTAAGGGGTTATATTATCACGTTGTATTTATAAAAATTGGCGTCTGATTAATGCTATTGGTGGCAGATTCATTATCATAAAGCACAATTTTTTAAATGCTTTCTAAATGTGGTGTTTCTTGATTTGCATATTATATGTATGTTTGTAGAAACTATACGTTATAAACAGAGTTATTAACAAAAAGATAAGTTTATGTAATTCTTTTTTAAAGTTAAGTGAGAAATATATATTTTTCTATGAACTATTTTTCGAAAGTTTTTAATATTTCTGTGATATAGAAGTATTGTCATTAGATTATCATTAGATTGTCAAGAATATGAAAAAAAAAATATAGGTTTGGCATGTTTAATAAAAAATAAATTTGCTGGTTGCATTTTATCTATTTCAGCAATTAAGCAGTGATATTGTGTCGTAGTTTGTAGGATAATTCAGTCAGTGAAATTACTGGCCACATAATACAACATTTAATGTCTCAAGAGTGACGACCACTGTGCTGTGTCTTCTAGGATATTGTCCAAAGTTCTATAGGTGATATTATTGTATATATACCAGACTAACGAAGTGGACATTAAGTTATTTAACTCATTCTAAACGTAAAAAGTTGTCTATACCTAAATGTTATATATTTGTAATGCTAAGCGAGATGTTTGTTACAGCTACAATGGTCGCGCAACTGCGGCATCTCCCGCCACCGGCTCGAAGGCGGCGCACAACAAGGAGCTCAAGAATCTTCTCGACGAGTTCTGCGTATTATAAACATGTTATTACCAACCCACAACCACCCTTTAAACTCGAAATCGAAAGTAGTAGCGCACCCACCAACGATGGCATACTCGAAACACCACGCTTTGAACACGGCCCTTCTTTATACCTAGATAAAGTAATGTACAAGTTGTTTGCGCGAATATTTATCGACTATGCCATCTATGGTGACTATAGGTAATAAAGTAATCAGCCTTTATTTATGAGACATTTATGCCATTTAAATAATTCGCCATTACATAAATATACACAAAACTATGCCATAGACTTATTAAAAATATTATCGAAACGAATACCACGTTTGAATACATTACGTTACTTTCGTCGATCGAAATGTAGGTTCACAACGCATTGGTCGTTGTTGTCAGTATTGTGTTGTTACTCACGGCGCCACTAGGTAAGTTAGTTAGATAAATTCTTATTTATTTATTTAAACGTAGTGTAATCTGTGGCCTGTCATCTAAATTCAGTGTTATTTATTTTTTTAATGTAATTTAGTCTCATTTAGTCTCCACTTGTAAGGCCTCACATGATATTATTGTAACTGTAATTATTAAAGATTAGTATTGCGCGTAAATATTGTAGTGTACATACATAACACGTATATTAATGTAATGCAACAAGCAGGCTTGTATTTGTGTATATCATTCGTCAGTTTACTAGTCTCTGAAGTTAACTTAAAATATTTAAACTGAAAACTCATATCGCTTGTCTATAGTGAACGTAAAAGCAACAATAGCGTTTGTTTTCCCTCATTTATGAAATCATTGTATGCATAACAAAAACTAAATGATATTTCAGATATTGTTAGCCTACTATAAACGTTAGGTTCTGTATTGTGAAAATTAGTGCGTAGCTATTGAGGTCGGTTTTGTTTGGCGAACATCCGGCCCCTAAGCTTAGGTTTAATTATCTCGTAGTTACCTTGGTTACCAACAGCACATTGTAAGGAGTAACACCAACACCCAATGCTTTGTATAAATCTATGCGTACTAAACTTGTCTGTAGAATACTTACGCGATTTATTCTTATGTATGTTAATAAATTATCGTAAATATATCACGCATTCGGCGGAGTAAAAACGTATAAAACTAAGTTTTATATGCATTCGAAATGTTAGTGTCGATTGCCTTCAGTAAATACCTATAATAATAATAACTACCTATTGTAATATTTAGCACCCTTAGCTTTCTAACACGTTTGGTATGTATCTAATGCACTATTGTACACTTATGGTTATTCAATGTTTTGACATTGTAGAATATGTCCAAATTAAGCTCAGGCCGATTGGAGATATGTGTGAAATGAGTTGGATGATAGGTCTGGATCTGTGAGGAACAACCTGAGCAGTTTATTGCTGTTAGCAACTTAATTATAAAATAAATATAATTTTAATATCTATGCTTATTCTTTTATTTCGTGCAGTTATCGCAATTGCTCCTTATATTTTATTATATGAATTAGTGACTTCAGTAACCTAAGTCTATATAGCCTGTATGACTTAAAGGTACATTTTATATAAATCTTTTTAAGATCTGGATTGTAAGGACCATAAATGGACGTATTTGATGGTAGCGTCCTGCTTCTGCCATAGATGTTGTCACTTGTCAGTGCCAGTGCTTTGGTTACTCTTTCTTTCTTTCTACCTGCCCTTATCCCACCTTAATGTGGGGTCGGCGCTACACACTTTTTCAAGCATGTTGCAACGAGGATTTGGCTTAATTTTTACGACCCGCCGCCTGCCTGACGTCAACCCCCTATGCCCTCTTATTTAATCCAGTCCCGGGCAAATTAAATTAGAAAATTTACTTTACCCGACCTGGGAATTTAACCCAGAACCTTCCGGTCTACAGCCCATACATGCTGCCACTAGACCAAGGAGGCGAGTGCTTTTGTTACTAATCTGCTTAATATTCAGTATTAGCGATATCAAATGCTAAGCTTTTATATTCTAATAAATATAAAATTAAAAAATCTAAAATATATCTAAAGCTTCATAATGAATTCTTGCCAATTCTGTGCTCCGAGAGGGACCTTGAAGTAAATGTCGAATTAAAATCCAGTCTACATTAATTTGGTGAAGATATCGCCTCTTCTACTAGCGCCACTACTCCCACTCTAATATGGGGTCAGGTCAATAACCTTTTCAATCACCTTGCAGAAAGGATTTGGCTTAGTTTTTAGGAGGATAGTCTCCCTGCCTGACGTCATCACGGGCGACGATGAGGGAGGGGCATCCATCCATCACGGAATAATCCGGGTAGAAAAACCGCTTTGCTCTACCTGGTGGGCCTTAACCCGTCACAGGCAGCACATGTGTACCTCTATATATTTTAGATAAGCGTATGGGCCACTGGAGGCCGAGCCGCCGTGACTATTTAAACCTAGGGCCTCGCTACGGTGGTGAAGATTACATTAAAAGAACAAACTAGGTGAGAACCTCCACCACGTTTGGAGTGAAAAAAAATCCTTGATGTGCGGAACAACTGCATAACAACATACGACCTATACAAGATACGAAACAAAAGTAGTGAAAGGAATGTACGCAAACAGATAGGAGTGATGCCTTTCTTAACGAGAAACGTAATAGATCACAACACCCTCAAGCGTCGGCAGTGTACTCGGCGTCACTCGGCATTAGGCGGCAAGCGTCAGGCGTGAAGCGTCATGTGACGCATGACGGACGCGATGCTGCGGTGCTCGGGCGAGTCGTAGAGCATTGAGCACTGAGTAGGGCGCCCTCACTGCACGCTTGGACCACTTTCAAGATTGTTATCTCGGTACTCTCATTTCAGCTCACAAAGCGGTCTCGGCTGCCTATTTATAAACCGCTTGGCTAGCGCCGAGCGGACCAACGAAAAGGTGCGAAGATTAAAGATGGTATCGCTTACAAGTGCGTTTTACACGTCACGCGATCTACACGTCAAAGACACGCCTGTTTAAATATACGGTGCGTTTCGTATGCTATTATTTATAAGTAGGTACGTGGGCGTACACCATCTTGATGCTAAAGCTGTACGCATTAATGTAGCATCCTATATCTACAACTATAAGTAGGTACGTAGGTATTAAGTACCACTGTGGTATAAGTAGTTGTATTTCGCTAAGACTACGTCCTGAGGTCTCGAGTTCGATGCCTGTGTCGGGCAGTGATAATGGGTTTTCACAATTAAGGTAACAGTCTGGAGTCTGGAATTTATGGGATCACAACTGGGACAGAAATAAGCTCGGCGATATGTGGGTGTTACAAGTATGTTACATTGCTTGTCAAAGTGCTCTACCTGTTTATGAACATAGTGTTATTTAACGCTGCGTAGATTAGCTCGGGTAAACAGGCATAAGGCTGTGTTTTCACCAGATATGTGCGAGGAATAGTATGCGAATAAAAATCTCAATAAGCTTAGCGATTTTTTTTCTTGCGTATCTCTCAACTTCTTCAAAGTTTTCTCGTGGAAAACGCAGCCATAGACCTTTCTATACATCCGTGAACACAGCCTAATGTTTGTTTTAATTAGTTGTATGGTCAAGATGGTTATTACGATTCTTCTGTCGTTAGGTATATTATAAGAAAAAACACCCAATACACACACCCAACAATCACACACATAGTCCTTACCTCACACTAGGTGCAACCTGTATCGTGGTATCAGAAACTACGAGAGACTCTCGGTCTCACAACACCCAGACCCGAAACAAATATCTGTGGGCCACACAGACATTTGTCTCGGTGCGGGAGTCCAACCCGCGACCTCACGTTTCACAGTCGGCTACTCGCCCGCTGCGCCACGGAAGCTGTAAAAAAATGTTATTACACTCTATTTTACCGTATTATTATTGCAATGAAATGGAGTGAATCTCCTACATATACTTTATAACATTATGTTCTACGCAAAGAGAACTCTAAACTAAAATGTCATCCGTGAAGACTACCGCCCGCAAAGTATCAGAGCACTTTGTTGTTCCTCCCGGGGCTTAGTCCTTTGTTTTCTAAAACCTTCCCGAGCTCCTTTAATACTTTGTAATGGCGGGACAAATTCTGTGTGTCTTGCTCTCTGCTAGCGTTGAACGAGTTGAGATGAGACCTCGTGTACTAGATGTTATGTCTGGTTTAACATTTTTATTTCGTGTTACTACCGTTTATTATGTAGGCAATTATTAATTGTTCTTATTTGCATATTTTAATCATTTTGAAAATTTGTCACGTGTTACTTTGGCGCTAGACTGTTTTTTTTTCCATAATATGAGTCACAAAGGCGAAAATAGAGTCCGTGGGTAAATTAGTTTTGTAGGTGGACAATTTGTAGATATTTTTGCTCTACAGAACACAATTTAATTTCGCAAACCTAATTTCGACTGCCTCTGTGGCATGGTTGTATTTCGGTACGACTACCATCCTGAGGTCTAGGGTTCGATCGCCGGGTCGGGCAAAGAGATATTGGATTTTCCCATATCAGACCGGAGTCTGGAATTTGTGCTCGATATGGTGATAGGCTCGCCCCCCCTCGCTCGGCGAAATGTGGGTGTACTATTTCGCTAGAGCGTCTCTGCCTGCACCTTCGGGTATACTGGCGTGAGCTTATGTTATGTTATATTAAAGTTTCAAAGGGAGTCAGTTTCAGTCTACAGTCACAGAGACTTGTCATAGGGATACAAAATGGTTTCAAATCGGTTTTTGCGCTGACTTCCATCTCACATGATTCCAAATATACATTTTATTATTATATTAGCCCTGTAATATTACTGCGGTGCACTGGCCTCCTCTACTAATGAGAGGGGTTAGATCTTAGTCTACCACGCTGGCCTAATGCGAGTTGGTAGACTTCACATACCACATAAGAATGCAGGTTTCCTCACGATGTTTTCCTTCCCCGAAATAGCAAGCTATATTTCACAATGAAAATACACTTAACATAGAAAAGTCAGAGGTGTGTGCTCCATTTTGGGCTTGGTCTCGAACCTCCGATACTTGTCTCGGCAGTCCGTACCATTCCCAACTGAGCTATCGCTGCTCTTGCCAATTTGCTCTGACCAAACATACATAATATGTATATACAAAGAGCAAACAAGCGCTCTTTTAGAATTCACACTCTGGCAACCAAGTTTATTTGGTACCTACCACAAATGGTTAACTATACCTACTTAGTTAATCGGTAATTTAATATCTTCGGTTTTTATCGGTAGTAAGTACGTACACAGTTTGGGTCGACAATCAATATAAATAATAAACATACATAAGCTCACGCCCATATCCCCGAAGGGGGAGGCAGAGGCGCACTAGCGAACTAGTACACCCACGTTTCGCCGAGCTTAGTTCCGTCCCAGATGTGATAGGGGGCGAGCCTATCGCCATATCGGGCACAAATTCCAGTCTCCGGACTGATATGGAAAAATCCAATATCACTTTGCCCGACCCGGGGATCGAACCCGAGACCTCAGAACCGTAGTCGTACCGAAATACCGCTACGCCACCGAGGCAGTATAAATAATAAAGTAGGAGTTATTTCCAAAATCTTATGTAAATCGACTTGAATCTGATGTTTTAAGTGCAGTGCAAATTAAATTATAGCAACATTTTTCGAAACGAGCTTGAGTTTTACTTTGCTCCGACCGCAGCTTGTTTTACCAACGAATACAAAGCGATCTAACCCAAAGATTTTAACAACGTTTTCCAACCATGATCCGAACGTTATAACCAGTTTGTAACAATAGCACTAACACAAGGAGTATCTCATAAACAGATACATTAGTGTAACAAGATGGTTTGAGAAAATAGTTGTACATTCCCTATATGAAGGTTTATGTGTCTAGTCGGGTTTCATTCTTCACGCAGCGCGTCGTAGTCATAGCGGCTGACACAAGTGCTTGGTGACGAGAAATAAAGCCTTTCGTGCGTGCGTGTCGCCCTCGTCCTTAGTGCCTACGATAGCATCTTTAATCTTTCCAACGTGAACAATTTGTCCGTGGAAATGTTATTATTTTTCCGAGAGGAAAATTTCAAAGAAAATCTAAGTGTAATGTACAAAAGTATTGTTATACTTTAGTCTCATTTTTAGTGTAAAGCTTTAATCAAAACAGCACACAAACAAAATCTGTTAGCAGCTAACTTTACTTCATATTATATTACCGCATAACAGGGTATTATGTCTCATTTATTTATTACCGCACGGTTGAAGTAACAATACATAGTGTACTATCACAGCAGGAACTTTAAAAGCTTTATAAAAAGGCTACCATAATGCTATCCTTTGTGAGCGCATTGGGGCATACATATTAATCGCTTTTATGGTGGAAAATAATAATGTGCACCTTGTGCACGCATTACATAATGCAGTAGTGTACTTGCCTACTACGAATATGTGTATTATGTGAGAAATTGAACTTGTACGTCTTTTTAATAAGGTCCTTGTATACTTTTATTGTTTAATAATTATGGCTAGCTAGCCATAATTATTTTTTATTTGACGTTTATTTGGTCTGTTCTCGGCAGCATTGGGTAAGAAATAAAAACTAAATACTCGAGTTTGTTGTCAGTAACATATTACTTACTACTTACTGGAATTTACTTCACTGTGGTACACTATGACTAGGTGCCTATTTAAAATTTCATGGGAAAAACAAATTTGATTTCATTAGATACGGATTTGTAGATTTTCATTAAATTAACATTGACAACAGCATTGAGTTAAGAACGCTATAACTTCTTTATCCAATATTTCATATATTATATTGTTTGCTTCATAATACGATCGGTATTCGGCATTCATGTGACAGGGACACAGAGCTCGCCCGCCGGCGCCGGGTGAATGCATGTCGCTGACATTTATCCCTATAGTTTAACAACAAAGGAGTCAGATTTGTACTGTTATAATGTTGCTGTTCCATAAAGGGCCACCTTTGTTCTACCGCGTGTTGTGCCACGTATTGGCGGGATGATTTTTATATAGATAGTAAATACATGTGTGTAGTGTTTACTTAGAAAAGGTTTGTATTATGATGTGTATTGAGTTTTAGTTCTTTTTTATTAAATGTGGTGAACAAATCTTTACTAATTACAAGTCTATTTCTATTCCCTCCATAAAGTACCCTCAGAAAAAGATTTTTCTAATTTTACATTTCTATACGTAGGTGGCTAAAATGTTCTAAAACTCCTTTCACGTGCCCGATTCGCACTATATCATACTCATCTTAAAAAAATAATAAAAAAAGAAACTAAACGGTTATGAAAATAACTCCAGGTTTTTTTAGAGATGACCCGTTTTCTTTCAATTAATCTTCAATCTCCCTTTCAAATTGATAAGTTTGACTCTGTTTTCAATACACGTAGGAAGATTTCTAATTAACTATTTGTTTTTCGATGTATTCATGTAAGGAATAAATAAAAAGTCTTATTTTTTCATTTTAAAAACAAGATTTTCGGAAACGTGGGCCATTTTCAATAGCGCTTACTCTAAGGGCTTACTACTCAATATTCGTGGTACTTACTGAAAGTAGCTACGGGTAGGTTGTCTCAAAAAATTACGTTACGGGATTTATAATATAAATATATTTATTTATAAACTAGCTATAGTCCGCGACTCCATTCCTGTGGAAATTTATTTGTCGTGATAAAAGTAGCTTATGTGTTATCCTGATGTATAATTTATATAACTGTAAATATAAAAAAAAGAGTAACAAACATACAAATTCACGTACACACTCACAAACTTTGGTCATCATTATAATTAGTGTGATTTGTTAACGTATTGAGTAACTTTGGTATTGAGTAAAACTACTTTCTTATGTGGTCTAATACTTTATACGGAATAATTCACAAACAAAGGTATTTTCTCTGAAGGTAACTTAACTTTTGATCATGAACTATAATTGCGTGGTTTTATTCGTGTATTCATGGTAATAGCATGACGTGAGTTTGATGTTGACACAAGAGCTGGTTTTGCTTTACGCTAAACAGGGACTGTTGTTTGTGAGCACAAAGATAGAGATTGCTTCAAGCATTTTAGCCCGTGCAGGTAGTTTAGTTGCGTTTCCACATCACCGAGGCTTACGGATTTAAAGCATGCTTGTGAACACTTTTTATGGATAAAATAGCAGCTTTTTACTTTGTAGTTTACGTAGTTTTCTACCTGCTCTAATCCCACCTTAATGTGGGGTCGGTGCAGCACAGTTTTTTAAGTATGTTGTAGAAAGGATTTGGCTTAGTTTTTACAACCGGCTGCCAGCCTGACGTCAAACCCCTCTTAGAGACTTAGTACCGGGCAAATTAAAGTAGAAAATTCGACTTGAGAATTGAACCCAGGACCTCCTGGTCTACGGCCGCAGACTACATTGTAGTTTACGTAGCGTTTTGTAAAAGTAATTTGTACTTACGAATACATCCAGAATAAGAATTTCATGTAGGTAATAATTGTAATGATGTATATGTATATGTACCGATAATTTTCGAATCCTTTTGGGTCTCTAGGTCTCTTGGGTAGGTAGTACTCTCCTTGACAATTTCACATTGCTTTAAAATGCAAACTGGCATATTTTTTTTCCCGAAAACGCTAATCTTCTATTTTACATCCTCTTTTTAAATAACTTAGGTTCGTAATTTATCTATTTCTTATAGATGTTGCGCGATTTCTACGGCAAATGTACACTGATTTTCACGATTCTATTTTGTATTTGATAGAGCTTATTCCAACGATGACCATCGACAGGGTTTTGACGTCTGTTTTCTGATTAAACTTTATGATTGTTTTATTTTAAATAACTTCCCTAATATTGTACAAAAATTAATATTTTAAATAACATTCTGAAGAAAATTTTTCCTTCTAATGACGAAAAATAAGTAAATTATAAATCCTAGACGAGTCTAGTATAAATTAATACTCAATAGTTCGGTCTTTAAATTCCGAACAATAAGTACTTAAAAATGTATTCAGAGAAGTATTGTAGAAGATACCCACCGATAATTCTGGGATTGAATAATTCAACAGCCGTTTTAGATAATTCTGAAGTTGAAAGCTTTGCGACTTCGTGGAGTGAAGTTTCCTTTGGCCTTTTTTGTTTTACTTAAGTTACTTGGAGCGGTTAAAATATATTCTGTCTAAGAGGTAGTATTTAAAAAAAAAGTAAATTGTTCACATATTTGTTTAAATATTTTAATGTTATTTAATAACTCGTTCAAAACTGTAATTGTACTTAAAATAATAATAATAATAGCTATGGATTTAAAATGGAACGGGAATCTAGAATGCTATGAGGGATTTATATCAAAGATACGAGTTTCTTCAACGCCGACAACGATGTCTAATTAAAAGCAAGAAAGGCATAGTGTTCTTTTGAAATAAGAAGAAATGACGACAAAGGTTGACGTCAAGAGCGATTTGATAAAAGTATTAAATTTCAGTTGCTTTTTATCTTTCCTTTTCGATCTTGATTTAACGTCCTTTGAGGTCATTACTGAGGCTCACCGGAATGGTTTCGCTTAATGAAGTCGTGAAAGAAAATTGAGTTTAGTTAAAGGGGCGAATTTAATTCGATTTCAAACTTTTTGAATGAATGTCGCAGTTTAAGAACGCCGGCATCATGGAGACCGCAAAATAAGATGGAGACGAAAAATGGATCTCTGTCTTTCGTGGTTAATTAAAATAAATTATTCACTGGTCTTTTAAATAGATTGCTTGCCATCTACATTACAAACTGTCCTAAGTTAATTTACTAAAGAGTACGACGTCTAATGACTTTGATTTAGTTTTAGGATTAATGCTCCTTAATCGTATCAGTATAATTATTAAAAGCGTTTCTTTAAATATCAGGATTTATTATCTACTACAATTTATTAATTAATTAACATGCTATTTGTTTTATTTGTGTGTCATCTACTACTGGTAATAAGTTAATGCTAAGGGCGACTTGCAGCGTTATTGCTAATCTATTATGTATTGTTATTGCTTTACTCTGCAGCTCATTCTTATATCTAAATCGAGAACATAAACATAACATAAGCTCTCGCCTGTATCCCCGAAGGTAGGTAGGTAGAGGCGCACTAGCGAACTAGTACACCCACATTTCGTCGAGCTTAGTTCCGTCCCAGATGTGATAGGGGGCGGGCCTATCGCCATATCGGGCACAAAAATCCAACATTACTTTGCCCGACCCGGGGTTCGAACCCGAGACCTCAGGACAGTAGTCGTACCGAAATACAACCACGCCACCGAGGCAGTCGATCTAAATCGAGATTTGGGATAAATCAAAAAAAGTTGTAAATGATACAAAGGTGCGATGGACTGGGTGACCATGTTGTAGTGTGGACTGTAGTACTATACTATCAGCATCTTAATAAACAATATAATGCAGTATATTGTATTAGTATCGTATTATCTTGAATGCACTGCAACTTACTACGTTCAAATATTAAAACTAATCGAAACTTAGTGCACAAGCCGCGAGTTAAAGAATCTTATTATGATGCTTTAGCTAAACTGCTGAGTGTATTTACAAGATAGCGGATTAGTGCCTCTATAATCGTACCATAAAGGTCCGGTTAATGTCTTCATTATTGCATTAATATGAAGTTTGAATACTTATATCGCATATAGTCGAAATAAAATGACCGCAATCATAAAGAACTTAATTGCAAGTGGCTTCTGAACCCAATGTGGTATCTAGCGATAAAGAAAAAAATAATTTTCAATTATGATAAAATAGCAGTAAAATAATTATTTATTTGTGTTTAATGATTGCTAATTCATTAAGACTTGACTAGAATAAGAGAGATGACTTGCGCCCTACCGCACTGCCTGTATCCGAGAACAGAAGAAAGTATGTATTAAGTCGCCTCTTTGGTCTAGTGTCACATATGGGCTGTGGACGGGGAGGTCGTGGGATCGATTCCAAGGTCGGGCAAAGCTAATTTTCTAATTTAATTTGCCTGGGACTGGATCCCTCAGATTTGGTTGACGTCAGGCAGGCAGTCGGTCGTAAAAACTTTGCTAACTCATTTTTGCAACATGCTTGAAAAAGTGTGTTGCGCTGACCCCACAATAAGGTGGAATAAGGGCAGGTAGAAAGAAAGAAAGATTAGAAAATATATACGATGTAGGTTTAATCAGATTTTTTTTAAATGTTTGATTGAATATACATGATAGATGTCTTAAAATGTTGGTAGCTCATAAGCATCATTAATTGCAAAAGGACAAGAAAAAGTGCGATGTGCTAGAAAAATATTTGCTAAAATAGGTAATCTCGAAGTATTTGCTTCAAAACTAAAGGGTCTTCTCAGTATTACTACTATTGACGTTAGAACTAACCCAAAGCGTTGACTTTATTGATTAACATAAGACTATCTTTGAAACTTTAAACTTAGCCAAGTGGTTACCCTTCAAAGGAACAGCCAGATGCGTAATAATCAGTTTTCTTGTTTGGGTTCTAATACTTCGCATAATTACTTGGCAGATATTATGTTATTGCATGTGGACGAGGCAAACGAGGTGTGTTAGAATCATAGCTTGTGGCGCTCAATTGTCACTGCCTACCCCCATGGGATATAGGCATTAGTGTGTATGTATGTATAGTATATTAAACGTGTACCATACTCAAACATACTTTACACTACGAACTCAAAAATATTCAAACTTTCTCATTTCTACTGACTGACTCTGCATAGTTGTATTACGGTACAAATATCGTCCTAAGATCAAGTTAGATCCGGATATGCTCATTTGTAGTGCCATAGTATATGGTCATGGGAACTATGACGCACTTTTATCGTCATTATGGGTTTGAAACCAAGTAGACCAATTAATTTCTTGAGTCACGCTCACGCTCTAGACTAGTTCTATATTTTCAGTAGTTAGGAAGGGATGGTTACTTTGACTTTGGTTGACTGCTTCGGTGGCGTGGTGGTATTTCGGTACGACTACGGTTCTGAGGTCTCGGGTTCGATCCCCGGGTCGGGCAAAGTGTTATTGGATTTTTCCATATCAGCCCGGAGTCTGGAATATGTGCCCGATATGGCGATAGGCTCGCCTCCTATCACATCTGGGACGGAACTAAGCTCGGCGAAATGTGGGTGTTCTAGTTTGCTAGTGCGCCTCTGCCTACCCCTTCGGGGATACAGGCGTGAGCTTATGAGCTTATGTGGATGGTTAAGCTAAGATACTAGCACAACTAAGGCTAGAGAATTATTTCGGTAGGTACATAAGATTTCCAGAGGCCCAAATTCTACCTTTACTTCAAACTACACTTTTTTCGGAAAAAGTCGACAACGGATATGGAATAACATAAATTGGTGTTCACGCACAGCGGAGATTGCTTTCCAAAGCGACACTATAAATAATAATATAGAAATGTAAAAAATAATGCATAACCCAATTTTGGTCAACAGATTTAGTTATTTGACAGCCTCCGTGGCGCAGCGGGGGAGTAGTCGGCTATGAAGCGAGAGGCCGCGGGTTCGATCGCCGCACCGAGACAAATGTTTGTATGGCCTACAGATATTTGTTCCGGGTCTGGGTGTTGTGAGACCGAAAGTCTCTCGTAGTTCCTGATACCCACAATACAAGATTCGATCTTAATGTGGGGTCAGGACTATGTATGTGTCAGTTGGGTATTTATTTATTTATATATTATTAAAAAATGCGGAAAACATATGCAGGATTTGTTCCCAATGCCATCATTATAGTCCGACCCTGGATACAAGCTTCAAAAGTTTGATAGCCTAACGAAAGTAGTTGGTAACAAGCAATGTTCTAAAGTTTACTAACAATGTTTTTGAATCATATTATAACTTTCTATACAGTTATTGCCATTGTAGTTACACTCTTTACACAGATTTGAATAATTATATTGTCCTTATTATTCATCCCAATTACTAAAATATTTTTCCTTGCTTTGCATAAAAATATAACACAAAAGATATCGCAAGGAAATAACTATTCATATTATAATGAGCAAATAGATTATATTACAACTACGAACAATAGTTTTTTACTCTTTGTCTGGAGTGAATTAATGAAAATTCGATGTAGAACTATTTCCATCAAACCGAATATAAAAGTTACATTTAGTTTGTCTAAAAAGTTCGGCAGCTTATTGACATTCATTACTTTTTAACCATTAGAGCTGTTTGGCCACTGTCTATAACACTTTGTACTTTATGGTTATTGGTTAAGTGAATATTGTTTAGAACTGATACGAAGGCGCAAGGCGGTGGTGGCTGTGACGCGATGCGAAACAGGTGGCAGTGGTGTCATAGCAAGCTGTAAACTGTACTCGTAGCGTCGCTGCAACCGACACATTTTACTCTCTTTATCGTCAGATAAACTCCGACACTCCTTTGTTCTCGTGGACGGTCTTGAAAATTTAAAAGCGGTCCTTGCAGTAAATATACGTTCGGCGGTCTTTGGACCGAGATACCGTCCGATGAATAAATTATATTCACACACGAAAAGCTCCGTGGAGTTGATTATGTCTCGAAATTTAATAAAAGCTTAGCTTAAATCAGGACAGAAAATGTAGTACTATAATATATTGATGTCTATTCAAAATGAAATTGAGTAAGTTTTACGGATTATTAAATTTCATAACCAACTAGTTAAAGCCGGGAAACTAAACAGTCTTTATGATATTTTATGATTTAAATACCGATTTTAACCCACTGATAATTTTCTTACCTATGCATTTTCTCTGTTTTTTTTCCAATTTGAAACTGAAATATTTAAGAGTTGGTTTGAGCAAATATTTACGATTTCTAAGAATAATTATTATCTTATTATATACGAAGCTGATGGCTCAGCTTACTTAATACTTACCAATTGTAAATAAAAACATATTTTTAACTTAAACAAAAAATCATTGAAGACCGTAAAAACGCAATATATGTATTTTACCTATCTATTATACTCGTTGAGATTTGAGACACCGTATCCGCTTACGTAGATGAATGATTGATTTGAATGTATATTCAATTACACAAGGTTCATGTCGGTAAATCAAGCGAACCACACCTGTAAACAGCTCAGTCAGACTCAAAGGATTTCACAGATTTTCCATTCAACAAGTCAAATAGAATGTATGACGCGTAAACAACGCCAAGCTAAGAAGAAAGAATAAAAATGTTACAATAATTATTATTGTAGTTCTAGAGGTACTTAGTTAACTTTACTGTAAATGACTGTAGTAAAAGAGTTCTATGTTGTAGTATATTCTTTATGAATGTGAATTATGTATACAAAAATGTAAATTGTGTACCTACTTTAGTTGCGAGTACCTATATAGTCTTGTATATTTGATGTGTATGAAGGTTGTACAAGACTATGTATATTATGAAGATGTGTACAATGCACTTTGCATTACATAAATTATGATGTAGCTTGAAGGATTGATGTCTTCAATAGAGTTTTCAGTCTTTATTAAAGTGTATAAAAAGGGATAGAAATAAGGCTGTCAGTTTTCATTGAGCACAAATATATTAAAATTTTATTGTAATGGCAAATACGAATTTAGTTTCTTAAATAATCTAGCACTACGCTGACTCCTGGAATGTTGGTGTAGGGAATTTCAAGAGTTCTTTTTACTAGAATTCGAACAGTACAAAATTAATTCTGAGTAGTATTAATTAAAAACACATCAATTATTTGATTATTATTTATTGATGAAGAAAATGTATAGATCAATTTAGTTAGCTAAATGGATCTATAAAATAAAAAGCAAATTCACTAATTGGATATTTGAGCAAAATTCTTTACTGTACTGTATATTTAATTAAACCAGCATTATTTATTCTAAACAGACAAAGTAATAGAGAAAGAAGAAAGCATCAATGTTTCTATACTGTACGTGGGCGAGACGGGACGAATTGCTTTATAAGAAAGGATTAAAATTGGAGCGTTGGAACGCTGCAGCTGTTCAGGATGTCAGCTTAGTGTAAAGTTCTTACGACATACTGAGAGTTATCTCAGTATGTCAGGAAATAACTAGGGAACTTATTTTAACTATAACATGTTTTGAGTTAAACGTAATTTTGCAGTTACTGTTTTTGTTTCGATTTTATGACTGTGGGTGAGGGGTAAAGTTTAACAAATGTCAATTACAAAATATTAGCTAACAAAATAATTTGGAAAATTTTGACTTACGTGCCTCTTATATAATATAAAATATATGCAATAATGTAATTGATAACAATATAAAATATAGGTAACCACGATATTAAGATCAGCATACATATATTGAGTACACAAAATATTATTCAAATAAACGAAAACAATGTTATACATCGTTTATTTATTATTCAAACATACTATGCTAAAACAATTTCATTGTTAAATATATGTTCGTAATTTTGCTAAACTGGAGTCTATTTAAATTCTTTACAATCTCTATAAGTTGTCCCTGGTTAGACTCAGAACGAGTAGAGGGATCGGGTAACTGTTTAAGTTTATTATTACACAAGTTTGTGCGAGCAAATTCGTGGATCGAATGCACTGTATAACAATAGGTACTTACGCTTTAAATGGATGAAGTTACCCGAAGACGTGACTTTACAATGTACGTATAGATGTGCTTCGTTAAGTTATTGATATTGTAAAAAAATAGAAAAGATTTTTGTAACTTAATTTGTGATAACTTTATTGAATCCTATAACCATCGATATATTATTTACCTACATGCACAGTTGACGCTCGGAAAATGGGACAGCAAAGGAGTGCTTAAGCACTTATTTTGCCTACAGTCGGACGCCGATAGAATTCTAAATTTCAAAATTTAAATTTAAGAACGCTTGCTCATGTCAATTAAAAAGCTATTTTATAACACGTGCATAGGGTTTTATTTGTGTTGATAGAATTAGAACTTATGATCTATTTCTTTGTTTTGTTTCTGAGACCCTTTCTAGGACGATATTTGCAAAGAACTGTGCATCTAGGGTATTTTATATTGATGATGCCTATAACAGTGAACTAGGTGTCACGGGTAGGCCCATATTTATATAAAAAAAATTAAGTTGCGACGCTTATCAGTATTCATAAGTGATGTCTAATAAGGTTACAGTCACGAATGTATTATGCTGTACAAACACTAGCTCAAAGTTTTATAGTTGAGGTATACTTAACCAATGTTTATTAGTCCATATAAATAAACGTGTATGCTGCGGTATACACAAAATTTTCTGTTACATAGACAGGTCATCGATAGGAATAAATAATGTAGGCGTCGTGTAGCTTTTGACCTTAGGTCCATTAAGTTTAATGGAGGTCTGAGAGACTCTCCGCTCTATCAAGATGGAGCGCTACTGACCTGAATTAGTAGCAGATCTACGTTATCAATTCCGACATCTTCAACAAATAATTTCATTCATAGAGTACTATAAATTTGCTTATTGTTATTTGATTCTTCACGTCAAGACAGGTCGTGTATAATTTATTAACTTCCTTAGCCACTATGTTAAACTATTTTAATAATTGTTCTCGAATATACCCGATCGAGAGGTTTGGCTTCGAATCACAGGTCGGAAAACGCCATTTTTCTGTAAAAATTAAGCAGAATCCTATTTGCAATATGTTTGAACACGTGTGTTGCGCCTACCTGTAATGAAGTGGGAGAAGAATAGGTTATACCTCTATAATGCTAATAGACGATGTAGAAATTTATAAGAATAATTTATTTGGATACAATTTAATTTGGACACAACATAAAATATTGTAAATCCCCAAATAAATTAGAAATTTTACTCAATAGGATGTAGTGATTTGTTGTACAACTGAAAATAAGCACATTGTTATAGAATACGCCACGAGGTAATTAATTAAAGTACTACTATGAATAGTTCGATTTAAGATCAGATCCAATGCCTCAGGCTTAGAGGCATGTCAATCTTGTTACTTACATTTAGACCATTTATAAAGATTGCTGTGACGCGGCGTATTTTGCGGTGATAGGTAGCGGGATTATTGCCGTGCATCACATAAATTGCACATGCGTTATGTGACTTGTACGAGTATGCACCATTTAGGGGCAAAACTCTAGTAACATTTAGAACATGTTTCAGAAATAAAGACTTATTAATTAGTTACATACCGACCGCTCCCATATATTTTATAGTATTTTTTTATTTCAGAGACGGGCAAACGAGCAGATGGTCACGTGATGGTATACGATCTCTACCGCCTATAGACACCCAAGACACAAAAATAATCATGGGTGCGTTGCTGACCTAAAAGGAGTGAAACAGGGATTAGGAAAAGAAGGAGGCAGAGTTGAAGCACCGGAATACTCACTCTCCGAACGAAACGCGACAGCAAGCTGCCAATTTCAGTCTAGTTTCTGTGAGACGGTGCTATCAAACCGGTCGACCACTCTACCACTCAATAACTCTAATAACTGTATTGTAACATCTTATATCCGTAAATCTGTCTATCTATGCTTCCAACACTCATACAATAGGCTTCTTATGGTATGAAACTCGAAGCGAGGTTTCACAATGTTTACGACACATACCGTTATCTTCCCCTTGCATGACAAGGCAAGTGCAGATAAAATATTGCGTGGCTACGAAGTTTTCCAATACGGATCTCATCGTAACTTCCATGCAAAACACTGACACGAGAGGTAGGAAACATATTGATATTCTTGTCCAACGTGACCCTCATGGTTTCACTCGCGTTATTTAGTGTGCGCCCGTTGCTACCATGATGCTTCATAGCATGACAGAAAACGGCATGAATACGACAAAATCGGTCAAGTCGTTTGTACGCGATCGTAATCGGTTAAGATTATACCGGACTGCAGTGTTGATTAGACCTTAAGATAGTGGCGTACAAAATATCACGAATAAACATAAGCGACACAGCGAGAGTCATCGCGTATTTATTAAACTGTCGAGGGTGCATGAGACCGGAAGTGGACTGCAGTGCAGTCCGTGCCTTGGCAGGATTTATGGGCTGGGCTGGAGGCCGGGGACACAGAGTGATCGCGTCGACTGCCTCGATCCCCAATAAATAACAGTAGCTAACTTTCGCAATGCGAGTGACATATGGCTAGTTTTTTGCGGACTTGCCACATGCACTGACATTCAATTGAGTTGGCAGTAACAGAATATATTGTATTCTGAATCGTGTCTGAGACTGGAAAATGTTTAATGGTGTATACAGTATTTATAGCTTTACGTTATTTGTCCTTTGCAAGATTTTAGTTTTTGCATTTCTGTCACTAATGTGTCTAATGATGTCAACTGTTATTGTCTAATTGTATGCCCGAGGATTTTGACGGGAAGTCTGACAGGGTGGGCGTCGCTTGTTAAAATTATTTCATATTATTCTCTAGAGCTGTGTTTGTTGTCTTTAAGTGGTGTGGTTTAATGCATCAAACTTCAGTGAAGATGGACAGTATAATGTGAAAACTTTTTACCGAGTGATCTTTGATGAGTTTTGCTTGGTGCGTTGGCTGGCTTTGTTCAGTCGATTCGCCGAGTGAAGGTCATCTGAGGGGCACCGCGCTGGAAGGTATTACCGCCATAATCCCAGCAGGACTTTGAGACCATCAACATCTGGGTCTCATGTACATTGTGAAGACATAATTGCTCTATTTACCTTGACATTGGCTAAATCATCGCAAATGCGTGGAAGCCATTATTTTTAAAAGAAGTAGAAGAATTGTATGCCCATATATCGTATATATTTTATTGGAAGTTGGAGTTGGATTGAGACTACTGAATAATTTGACCGGAGATAGACCGGGGAAAATTAGCTACAAAGATAACTAGATAATCGCATCCAAAGTTTCCTATTGTAAGTTAAAGTGGACTAAGAGACACGAGTCGGGTGAGACAATTTAATCCTGTCGGCTTCATGGTCCCTCGGACCCGGGGATAGTTTTTTAAACGTTTAGAGTTTCTTTGTCATCTATCTCGCACAAGTCTAATTCATTTTTAAAAAGTTTTAACTACATTGCGGACGGTTGATTAAAACTATTTTACGGCGTAGTAATGGCCCTGTTTTACGTTTCAACATTAAAGTGTAGCATCTTTTTGTCGACATTTTTTATTCACAATAAAGAATTGTATGAACTTTGTTTATTCTTCTTCAGAGTCTAGAGACGGCGCATATATGTCTAAAATATAAACTTTAATCAAACTTAAAACATATCTAAAGTTGACTGATTCCATCCGTTGGGAATATTTACAGAAATGGATCTTGTCAGTTTAGTCCTTTACATCTAAGTATTCGCATATACATTGAGCAAACAATACGTGTTGTAATAAATTAAATTAAATGACATAACATACAAAAAACCTCACACAGACGAATTTAGTACCACCTTTTTTTAAATCTGTCGATAATCTTACGTCTGTACATACTTAATTTCTGAAACAATTGATTATTATTTTATTATCAAAGAATCAATAATCACCAAACGAATATTTTCTAATTTTATTATACTACAACCTACTAATTATTTTACTTAATATTCAAACTTTAATTAGTTTCACATTAATGGTTAGTAATAAAACCCCGTCATACAATTTCGCAAAACAATCATCTTAGTCATGATTTTCAGTTTTTTGACCGACTTAGGAGAAGGTCCTCAATTCGTCTGTTTTTTTATGTATGTATGTTACGCGATATCTTAGCCAAATGTAGACCGATTTTCAAAATTCTTTTTGTGTTCGATAGAGCTTATTGAAAGGGTGGTCCCATATACATTTGGTCACGATCAGATAAGTTTTCAAGTCAGTCTGTTAAGTTTTTAAACTTGTGATTATTTTATGTATGTTACGCGATATCTCCGCCAAATGACTGATTTTAAAAAATCTTTTTGTATTCGATAGATCTTATTTCAAGGGTGGTCCCATATAAATTTGGTCACGATCGGATTTGAAGTCGATCTGTTAAGTTTTTAAACTTGTGATTATCTATTATAATGTCTCGCCTAGATCTCGCGAGAAACTTGCTCCATGTAAATAAGCCTTTTGGTAAAGGTTTCCCTCAATTTATGTCATTTTCAATGAATTTATTAATTAGACAAGTTGTCAATGAGGACTTCACTCGGCGGATTGTGTCACCCAATCTGCGGACGTGACTGTTCATTAATTAGATAGCTTCGTAATTATTAAACCTGATATTCTATGTTCAGGGTTTTGTGTATTCAGGATTAGACACACATGTTTTTGTTTGTTATGATGACATTATTAAAATAATTTTCTTGGAGGAATTAAAAGTATTTTTTGGTATAAAAAGTGTTATTGTTCATATATTATTATTATTGTATTAAATCTTAAAGTATATTTCCATTTTAAATCATATGTGTGTTCAGTATTCATCGTTGAATGATGGTTACCTAATTTGAATATGGTGTGATTACATTTTGTACTACTAAGATTACCAGAATAAATAACTTTAAAAGTATACTTTAAGTACCATATATATGTAAGTTATTAAGTACCATATATACCATATGAATGGGTCATTTTAAATACTTGATTGTGGCTAAAAATAAATAATCCAATAGAAAACTGTAAATACGTTGAGTTGCTTAATTCGGAATTATCAGATTAAAACTCTACTAAAGAACTTGTTGAACATAATCTCACAATTAATGTGCTAATTTATTGTTGAAAAACTTAGTATAATATTAATATTTATTTTTTTGTTTATTTTTTATTTACACAGACAAAGTAAAGACTACTTACGAGAGTTTTACAAGCTCTACAAGAGCTAAAGCGTGCCATTCAAAATATCAACTTTACACTTTAAATATGTGATCAAATACAGGCCAGGATAAATAATGAGACGTGATGTTTAACAAACATATTCATGTAATATGTATGTATACAAATGAAGATTGTCGTCTCAGGTGCATTAGGAGCGGCCGCCGCGGAGGGTTAGCGTTGAGGGAATCTGATTAATTAGGCCTGCGCACAACCCTTTGAATAATTCGACCTTCTACAAACGTGGCAAAGCTTCTTAAGATTGTGTTTCATGGATGCTACAATTTTCCTAGTAAATATTCCTTAAGTTTATCGACGTAATTAATTAGCGGACTGGGAATATAACGGTCTCAAGATTCTATTATTTTTGGTGTTATGGTGTAAATAAGTTTATGTCGTAAAGTGCCCTTTCTATCTCTCATTGCTTACTACCAGCGATTAGCAATGGACTTATTGATGTTCTTCTTGCGAGTGATGATTACCTTACATTGTGACCTTTATAGGTAAATACATCATCGGGGCTCAAACCCGAGTTGAAGGGACGTTCCAGGTGTGGGGGGCTTTCTACCTCTCAAAGAGACGGGCTGAACCCGCGGTGCCCGCCAAGTTCAGCATAACCATCCCGATTCCCCCGGGCTGAGAGGTATCCGTAAGGAGAGGATTTTACTATAGGCAAAAAATAATATAGCTCTGACTACGCCATGGAGGATTTCCAAATAATGTGTCTTTTATAGATATATCTGTACAATAATGTACAATATGTGCTGTTGGTAGGATATTCGTATCCGACCGGATGGCGACCACCGTACACATGGTGCTAAAACCTGCCATAGTGACCCACACTCCGTCTGTGGTTCGCGTTCCAGGATCAGCCAATGTACTACCGGTTCTCTCGAGGGGCTTGCGGCATGACTCGTGGTTGGTTGAGACGGGGGTATCCGTGTATCTGCACCTGTCATCCGCCTGTCTTGTCGCAAGCCCCTCGATTTGCTTCTTCCCTCTTCGGATTCGGAGTGTGAAAAAGCATAAATAGGCCGGCATGATTCTGACGGCCACTGATAAACACAGTGTTTGTCGGTAGTCGCTAGTTTTTTGGACTGCACTACGCTTACCATCAGGTGCAGTGTAGTCACTTTGCCGTGCCCGAATAAAAAAAAGCAATATTATTCTTATAGGCATTGGTCGTCATTATACCAAGAATTCCTAGATTAATGAAAATTCGTGCTTCCACATAGCTGCTGCATACATTGTAAAAAGATTATTAGTCACAAAACCATTACATTACTACCATGTACATATAACGTATTAAGTGTAATAATGTTACATATTAAAAGTAGATGTTTTACGAAACTGCACAAGAAAAGTGGTTAGAAAGCATTTCATGAGAACAGGGGTAAAGCAATACAAAGTTTACCCGCTCACTGGCCACGGCAACTTACCTACTTGGCTTGGCTGCTGTTCAGAAACAACCTTTACCAACTACAAAGAGCCACTGGTTGCTTTGAACTCTCTTTCAATAACAACCACCATGGGCTGCCGTTGACGTCTGAGGTGTGGACTCGATGCGTCTCGCTTCTTGCGTCATTTTAATATTAAGCGCCTGGTTGACCTTTCGAGAGCCCGGGGCTAAACTTGCTCAAGGATGTAGAAATGAAATAACAAGGTCGACTGAAATTGGTCGCGTGCGGCGTTGCAGTAATTTTTATAGAATAAAGGCTAGAAATAACTAATATTTGGTCATTTAAAAGGACTGCAAAGCTAACATGGAACACTTGACTCTAACAAAAGTTAGCACTTGTAGCTTAATATTTCGCAAACAGATCTTTGAATTGAAAAATGATTTTCACACACCTGCAATATTTTTGAGCGACCTATCTAATGACAACGTTGCGCTTGCCGGAAGACGCTGGATGCAAGCCGCTTCCAACAGGTCGATCTGGAAATCGTTGGGGGAGGCCTATGTCCAGCAGTGGGCATCCTGTGGCTGATGATGATGCTGATTCAATGACACCCAACTATGGGATAGACGAGAAATAAAATTCGTCCCCACTTTACGTGTTTAAACATATGTTTTCCATTTTTTGTTTACAACTACGTTAACATGATTAATATCTATACGCATGTCAAAATTTGTGTTACTAAGTGCGACTTGCAGATCGTAGATAAATCTCGATTTACCACAAATCTCGATTTAAATATAGGAATGTGCAGTGGGATAAATCGGATTAATGTCTAACTCTAGATTATTAATAGGGCTGCAAGTCGCCCTAATAGTTTCTGAACTAAACCGCGGACAGACGAACGGACATGATAAAACTATAAGGATTCTTTTTTTGCCATTTGGCTTCGAAACCCTAAAACATTTACAAAGAAAAATTGTGTTCTAACCATCCAGTCATGATTTAAAACCATACTAATTCAATTATCAACTATGGATACAGAGAGATGTACTCTTAATCCTAGATCCTAGAGATTACTTACTTACTGGCGTTAGATAAAAATAGGCTCGCCGCCCGTTCGCATCCTGGCTGCATGGGATGAAAATTATTAGCGTAGTCAATACTATCGTATAATGGGCAGATTCTTTGCGTCTCTGCCTATTCTTTAATAACAGGCGTGAATGTATTTGTGTGGGTGTGATTAACTGAAATTAATGTAATATTTGGGGTCCCCTTTTTCTTCTGCCTTGCCTTATCCCATTTACTTGGGGTAGGCACATCTAACACTCTGTTTCCATTTCTGGCGATCTTCTGCCATATCCGGCGTTAAGCCTTGTGTCAATATATCATTTTTTATAGTCGAAGTCCAGTTTATTTATTTATTTATTTTACCCTTTATATACAGGATAGTAAAAAGGCGGACTTAATGCTAAAAGCATTCTCTTATTGGTGGGCGTCCTCTTCTTTTTTGCTTTCTGTTATATTTCGCGTCCATTTTATTTATATCAAAGTGGTTGAAACTTATTAGTTAGTAAGTAGCAATAAAAATATTCTTTTGAATATATTAAGATTAATAAAACGATAAGTTCCGTTGTATAAAGTCTTTATTACTGAATTTATAGATTTAATGCGTGTATTCAGAACGTAGATTTTAAATATAATTCTGATAGAGATCTTAAAGTTTGAAGTCGTTTGTTAACAAGTAACTAAAATTAAATAATACACGTGACTCAACGTTGGCTTAATGGAAATGTTTTTCATCGTTATTCGTTAAGTGACTTTTTTCATGCCCCAATGGACTCGGTAAAAAAATTCTCGTCTGTTGATTTGCCTAATTTAAAAGCGAGGAATTGGTATCCATATAAAAAACCTTAGTTCATTATCGTCAGTAGGTTTCGCTCTCAATCCGACTCGTTACGGAGACACCGACTTCATGAATAATGTACTACGAATAATGGAAGTACCGCGAAATATCTACCTGCATGTTTTAATGCTGCGAAATTCTTCTTTGATATCATCCTCTTCCTATCTCGAATAAAGTTCGATTTGAATATTTTGAGGTTAAGCGATCCCGTCGGGCGATCGCTCTTGTTTATCGCGTTTTGTACAGTTTCAATAAAAATGGTTATTTATTTGATAACAAAGCAGGGTATATTTAAAGCACTTAACAATTGTTAGCGTTTTAAATTGATTTTAATAATAATAATAATAAATACACCCAACAGACATAGTCCCGACCCCACACTAGGTGTAACCTGTATCATGGGTATCAGAAACTACGAGAGACTTTCGGTCTCACAACACCCAGACCCGAAACAAATATCTGTGGGCCACACAGGCATTTGTCTCGGTGCGGGAATCGAACCCGCGACCTCACGTTTTGCAGTCGGCTACTCGCCCGCTGCGCCACGGAGGTTGTCAATTTTGTCTACACAGTTTATGTTACATCCGTTCTTAATTTGGCGATGTGTTCAAAATTGTACTTATTAGAATTTAATTTCTAGGTAAGTTAGGTAAGTTGTCGCCTTCTTGATCTAGTGGCAGCATACATGGGCTGTGGACCGGAAGGTTCTGGGTTCGATTCCTGAGACTAGATCCCCTAGGATTTTGACATCAGGCAGGCAGCCGGTCGTTAAAACTTAACCAAAACCTTTCTGCAACATGCTTGAAAAGGTGTGTTGCGCCGACCCCACATTAAGGTAGCATAAGGCAGTAACACCATAACAAAATTATTCTAATATCTAGAATTTAATAAAACAAACCGAGACTTTTATTAGAAAGTAACCATCAAAATATGGTTACGATACAGACAACTACGTAACGTTATTTAATAAAATTATGAGCCGTTTTACTAAATATCAAACAAAATTGACTCGGCAAGGGTGTTTGGCTAATGTTGTTCACAAACCATATACAAGGATTTAGATATGTAAGCTTGATATAAAATGGGGGGAAATAAGTATGGGCTATACACGTAAATACAGATGGGTTAAATCAGGCTGCGTGCGGCGTGGTGGGCCGTGGGACATCTGCAGAGCTCGCTTGGCCCCGGGGAGGGCGCGAGTCGTTTGTTTCAATAAGACAAGCTTACCTGTCAACTTGCACGACCCTTTTCCTGGTGACGTGTCAAAGTGAGTTATGAGCCTTATTTATATTAATTAACGGTCGAAAATTTCTTACGCTGATAATAATTTGGCATTAGAGTTTAGATCACGTTGTATGAAATTAAATGTCAGGACATTTTGGAGTTATTTGACTTTATCCTTATAACAAGCTATTTGTTTTGAGGCATGACCTTTGTGTTTACGACTGTTTCATTGAGGAATTTTTAAAAATGAAATTACGCTCGTAAAGGCCTTTGCCATAGTCAAATTAAAAAAATATTCTCAGATGGTTTGTTGACGTTGTAATATCGTTTTTTGGATTATTGTAGTACTTGTATGCACGATCGCAACATTAAATTAGCATATACATATGTATGTCTAGTTTCGTATCCATAAGATTTAGCAAACACTTATAAGGAATTTATCATTATAGTGGAAAGGTAATTCCAGTCAATTTTAGAAGTTAATTGTTATATAACAATTTAAAGCGTAATTACTCTCTGGGCGGATAGACATGTAAAGAAAGAACGGGGTCAACAAAATTTGTTAGCGAAGCAATTTCTCCATCGGTGTCCTCACCTCTATAAAAAGTAGCGTAAACACTGAAGCTGTAATCGATTTAATGAAAGGGGAATCGAAGAGTTCCGTAGGTTTGACTCTCAAAATTTACGACCAGTTCCTCTAGCGTTTAATTGGAAATTTGGACCGTAATAAAATGAATTGATGGCGTATACATAAAACTGAAAGTTTTAAAAAGGTGTCCGGGACTAATTATGAACAAAAGGTACTTAAATCTTTACGCCCAAAACATTACGAAGTATACAAATACTCGGATAAAAAGATTAAAGAAGAATTCAAAAGGCTATCCGCGATTAAAACTCCACAATATTGTTTTCTTCTAATGTTTGGCCGAGTACGCGAGTACAAACAAAACAAAATATGACAGGATTTCAAAACATCTGTCCGTGCGTAATACGCAACAATTTTAATTTTATGGAATGAGATGAGCATTCACCACAAAGAGCCGGATAATAAAATAAAGGTTTTCCTTCACGCATAAATCTTTGTAACTGACTAGAATAGGGAAAGAAAACGGTTGATTCTTTAACTTTCTGACAGTTTAATAAGATAATAAAAATAGGGTCAACAATGGATTTTTACGTTTAATAAAGTTTGGGATTTGAATATGACCTATGTTTAAGTATGAATGTCGTCTCTGTTTAACGCATCTCATATGCGTAATGTGTTTTTTGTACACACATATTAATCTGGAGACTAGTTAATAATCAGACATAACATAACACATATGCTCACGCCTGTATCCCCGAAGGGGTAGGCAGAGGCGCACTAGCGAACTAGTACACCCACATTTCGCCGAGCTTAGTGCCGTCCCAGACGTGATAGGGGGCGAGCCTATCGCCATATCGGGCACAACTTCCAGACTCCGAGCTGATATGGAAAAATCCAATATCACTTTGCCCGACCCGGGGATCGAACCCGAGACCTCAGGACGTTAGTCGTACCGAAATACAACCACGCCACCGAGGCAGTAACAGCAGCAGCAATCAGACAGTAGCAATAAAATGATAATTTAGTTCATGATAATAACGGTCAATAGTGAAATGTTGAGTGCCCATGTCGTCGGTGGCGTGTACGTAGCGCTGCGGCCTGTGTTGCGTGGCGTCGGCGTCGGCTGGGCGGGCGGGCGCAACGCTCGAATGGAGAGCTCTGAGCGGTGAGCGGTAAGCGGCGAGCACTGGGCGGCTGGCCCGACGCGATAGCTCACTTTAATCGGATTCTTTATTCATGAGACCACTGCACTGCCACAGTTCACCTCCAAATTACTACACTCCGTTTATTAACTGAAACTTAACTACAATAAATTATACTGACGGGCTGATATCATTTCACTCTTATATAAATGTGGAATTTATTATTCCAATAATGCAGTGAATCATTCGCATTGGTGGTGGCGATTGAGTTATTGGAAATATTGTTGAAGCAACCATATTTGACTCGCGGTTGCTTCCGACATAATATAGTATGCGTGATGTATGCACGGAAGATAGATGGATATCAGATAGTAATAATATGTGTTGCGTTATATTTAAAATTTGGCTTGTGTGACTTGGAAGTGAATATATTATCTAATACTAGCTATTCAAATTTATTTTCGCGGATAAAAACTGACAACCTAGATTAACAATCCAGGGTTATTTGGATTGACATTCCAAGGTGTTAGCTACCTCCATACCAGATTTCATCAAAATAGGTCCAGCTGTTAGTAACGAACATACAAACACACTCACAAACTTTCGCCTTTATAATATTAGTGTGATTCTCGGAGCTCTAGTGCGATAAACTGTGTTTAGAATAGTCTAGATGGGGCTTTGATGAGTTACGAGTACATACCCACTGCCCAATACTAGTTACCTAGTTCTGTTAATATTAACATAACATACACATAAGCTCATGCCAGTATTCCCGAAGGGGTAGGCAGAGGTGCACTAGCGAACTAGAACACCCACATTTCGCCGAGTTTAATTCCGTCCCAGGTGCGATGGGGGCGAGCCTATCGCCATATCGGGCACAAATTCCAGACTCCGGGCTGATATGGAAAAATACAATATCACTTTGCCTGACCCGGAGATGGAACCCGAGACCTCAAAATCGTAGTCGTACCGAAATACCACCACGCTACCGAGGCAGCGATGTTAATATTATGGATACTGATATAAAAATTGTATTTATTTATTCATAGTGACTGTCGTTCTTAGGGCCACTTGCAGGTCGTGATTAATCTCTATGTATCCCAAATCTTGATTTAAAGATAGAAGTGAGATGAAGGTTAAATTAAGTTTAAGTTTAACTATAGATTAGTAATAGCGCTGCAAGTTGCACTAAATCAGTGGCGTGCAGTCTATTTAGAAAAAGAGACACTACCTACCGTAACAATTTGCTATTTCCATAAATAAATAATTAAATAATGACTAGATACAGATTTTCAAAATAGCAATGCTCTGATTATGTTTTAAATCGTCACAGAGAAGATAATCACTGTGATGGTGACGCAAGAGTTGAAGAAAATAATTCTGTAAGATTTTTGTTTACCCTGGTCGAAATGTCTATGCACGGCACTGCCCTAAATATTTAAATTGTCGCATTTAATAGATTCGCATCGTCGATGTCTTTTTAGTGTAACATTTAATTTGTTTTAGGCGTTACTGAGGGAGCAATACAGTATATTGTATAGGATAAATTAATATACTATGGGGGTGTATAATTTACGTCGTATAATCCTTTTAGGGTCCAGTTTCCGATAACATACGTTACTCTTGCTTCTAAATGTATTAACAACATTTGATAACTCCCTAAAGGGTTTAGTGATGTTTATCTTGTAAATACTTTGAGTATTTTATGTTATTTATAATAACTATGCATACAGATAACCTCACATTTAGTTGATAAGCCAAGTTTACATTGTTAATAAAACAATAATTAGGGATTTATTATAAACCGTTTTATTTACTTTAATAACCTGTCAGTACTTCCATCTAACATGAACAAAATAAGGTAGAGAATAGAGTGAAGACTGCCTCATTGGCATGGTTATGTTTGTGCGCAATACGATCATCGTCCTGTGGCGTCGGGTTCGATTCCCGGGTCTGGTACAGCGATATATTGGCTTTTTATATTCACTATCAGCTCGGTGTCTGGAATTTGTGTGTCCAATATCGCGAAAGGCTCGTCCCCTATCACATCTGGGTCGAAAATAAGCTCGCCGAAATGTGGGTGTTGTAGTTCGCTAGTTCGTCCCTGCCTATCTCGTCGCAGATATAGGCGTGAGCTTAGATAATGTATTATAGAATTGATTGACAAAAACTCCAGCTAGAGAACAGTGTTTTTTATTGAAGAACAGGCAAGATGTGATAAAATTAGTCGATTAAAATACTTTGCAATTGTGTTTTGATATAAAACTTGCCTGAAGTCCATACGCCTAGCCGTAGTTTTACTAGCATTCATGTATTAAAAGGACTATCATAAAATATACGCCAGTACGTCCACTGGATATAAATATAATAAATTAAAAATATATTGAATGCGAATTGGGTACTTAACGATAGTAACCAATATCAATGAATTTTTGTAGGAACATAGATTTATCATCTAAATAATGTATGCAATAGGAATTTACTAAAAATATTCCAAAGCTAATTTTATTTTAGTAATTTCATAACTTATTTTTTTATCCGTGAGTCACGTGACTGTAAACACAAATCACGATGCATGATGTCAGATTACACATTTTTCTTGTTTATTTGTTCCACAAGGGCCTAAGACCTAAGATCCAAAGTCATACTGCCGGGTTGTTTGGTAATTTTTTTTCCTATTTTTATTTAAATCTCAACTTAATTTCAACGCGGATGTGATCGAAGATCGATATCTGATCGACAAAATATCTGAACCGTTTTTTTTAGTTTGAAATCATAAATGTTATTTCCTCAATGGTTTTTTAAGAGCGATTTTGTATCTATGGTAAGGAACAATGACGTCACCTGTAGCTAAAGTTAACAGGTAGCGTTTTGGCGGCAAACTAAATTATACATATTAACTTTGCTTTTTTTTAACTTTTATGAAAATAAATTACGATTTTTTATATGTTTAAGATAAACTAATAAATAGCCCTGTATAGTTTTAACAAAATAGTCAAGTATCCAATTTCAGGGAAGTATTTTGCTGTTACTTCTGTTTCAGTTTGATGTTGCTAAAGGATTGTTCTGTGGGTCGCAGATGCTTTCTCATAACGTTCTAAAGGCACTAATAGTTTAGGCAACCGTTTCATTAATTATCCTAACGTGTAGGATTCACAAACTTAAATGTATTAATGTAATTTATAAGCAAACACACATGTAGCGATCATAAATATCTTGGAGACCTAATTTCACTGTGGTTTGATAATGGACTGCCTCGATGGCGTGGTGACTGCCTCGATGGCGTGGTGACTGCCTCGATGGCGTGGTGGTATTTCGGTACGACTACGGTTTTGAAGTCTCGGGTTCGATCCCCGGGTCGGGCAAGGTGATATTGGATTTTTCCATATCAGCCCGGAGTCTGGAATTTGTGCCCGATATGGCGATAGGCTCGCCCCCTATCACATCTGGGACGGAACTAAGCTCGGCGAAATTTGGGTGTTCTAGTTCACTAGTGCGCCTCTGCCTACCCTTTCGGGGATACAGGCGTGAGCTTATGTTATATGTTTGATAATGGAACGATGTTGCACTTTAAATTCTGCAAAGTACTTGTTTCAATACTTTTAACTCCTCTCAAGTAACACGACAATTAAATATATTGGCAATGCTGTAGTAGAGCTTCCTTGGTCTGGCAGCATATGTGGGCTATGGACCGGAAGATCCTGGGTTCAATTCCCAGGTCTAGCAAAGATATTTTTTATATTTAATTTACTCGGAACTGGATCCCTCATAGGGGGTTGACGTCAGGCAGGCAGCTGGTCGTAAAAACTAAGCCAAATCCTTTCAACAACGTTCTTGATAAAATGTGTTGCGCTAACCCCACAAAGGTGGAATACGGAAAGGTAGATAGTAAAAAAGCGGTAGTAGAGGCTTTGTATAAACCGAAGTATCTACTTCAGTAAAGCTTCGGCTTTCACGGAATTTAAGTTTCAACTTACGTAGTAGGTATCTAGCGATCTATCTGGGCTAAAGTTTCAAAGTTTTCCAAATAAAGGAATAATCAAATACAAAGAAAATCTCTTAAATTCACCCCTCAGAGGCGGCTCGGTCTCCGGCCGCCGAGTTGCTTATGTAAAATTAATTATTATTAATAATAAAGCCGCCTCCGAGAGTTAATATATACTTGTACAAAATAAATGAGATATTTTTATTGCTTTGAAATTTAAAATAGGTCGAAGAGAAATTACGGACCGTACAAGGAACATTATAAACTTTGAGTGCATGCTCCTCTATGGCGCAGCGGGTGAGTAGCCGGCTGTGAAACGAGAGGCCGCGGGTTCGATTCCCGCATTGAAACAAATGTGTGTGTGGTGCACAGATATTTGTTTCAAGTTTGGGTGTTGTGAGACCGAAATCTATCATAGTCTCTGACACCCACGATACAGGTTATACCTAATGTGGGGTGAGGACTAGGTGTGTGACTGTTGGGTGTATTTATTTATTTATTATGCTGCCTACATTATACTGAATATAGTTGATGCGAATGAACACAGAAAAACACGGCAACAAAAAATAACTAATGAGTACAAACAAAAGTTTCAAAATAAGAGAACGGCGTGGGACGGAAAATCCCCTTGCCCAGCCAGCCAGTGAAGCAATGTTCATCGATGTTTCTAAATCCGTTTCGTTTTACTTTTGCCTTCACATTCATTCTTGTCCTCACATACATTTTTCTCGGTAGACTAGCTACGTATTTAATGGAATGGCTAGTGGATACCTAATAAAAAACTATACGGAACTATATTCAACGAAGGAATTCTTTTTTGCTCAAGACATCAAATATCATTTGTGGCATATTGTTATGTTGTATAATGTTACTTGTTATACGTGTATGTCTATAATAAAGATGTCTATCTATCGAATTTATAACTATCGTCATCATCATTTGCCTCTATCCGTCCACTGCTGGATTGCCTTTCCCAGATTGCGCCAGATTAAATCGAACATAGGACCTCCCGGTCCACAGCTCATATATACTGCCACTAGACCAAGTAGGCCCTACTACAGCATTGTCGATATATTTAATTGCCCTTTTACTGCCTCCGTGGCGTGGTGGAATTTCGGTACGACTACGGTTCTGAGGTCTCGGGTTCGATCCCCGGGTCGGGCAAAAGTGATATTGGATTTTTCCATATCAGCCCGGAGTCTGGAATTTGTGCCCGATACGGCGATAGGCTCGCCCCCTATCACATCTGGGACGGAACTAAGCTCGGCGAAATGTGGGTGTGCTAGTTCACTGGTGCGCCTCTGCCTACCCCTTCGGGGATACAGGCGTGAGCTTATGTTATGTTATGTTATATTTATAACGGAAGGTACATGTGTGGATTGATTATAACTATATATTATCTAAATACAAAGATATTACATAGTAACATTTTTTCTACTGACTCAAGAGGTATACCTATACGCCGTTTGACACAGAACATAATGAATGCCTGTACCATTTGAGAACTGTGGCTTTCAAACATACCGAAAAATACATAATAAGTAGAAGTTACTGTAACAAATTGATGCCAGGGTGTTATCTAAACATTGATATCAGTGGGTAATTAATACCTAATGATATACAGGTACAACAAATGGCTGCCTTTGTTTTGTTTCCGGCTAATTCATCGTCGCCGGCGTCAATTAAAACCAAATTGATTGTTTGCGTACATTTTGTGGAGGTAACAGTATAAATAAGTAGGCGACGGAGCCCCGCCAGGCTATTGTCTTCGCAGCACTCACTTTACGGGCTAATTGCTTCTCTTTCATACCGAAGCGAACAAGAAAATGTTGTTAGACTTCTGTGCATTGTTCCTTAATTGAACTTGTTCCTGGTGCAGCGTCTATAGACGCCGCGATCGTCGAGTCCGGAGTCCGGAGTCCGGACCGCTTGCCGGGAAGTCTTCTGAAACTAATCCTACGCTGATTGGATTATTATTTTTTATATTTATCAGCTGTGCGAGGGTGGTGCTATTAATTAGCTTGATTAAGAAAGTCATGCCCTTCCTCCGGTTAGTCGGACCTGGTAATAATTTTCTGGCTGTTCGTTTATAGCTTTATGTTAAGCTAACGGCAATTTTGTCGAATGAGAGATGGGCATCGTCAGGAAAAATGTTGAATCAAAGTCGTAATAAATCAGTTTATTTTTTGGTCGCCTCCATGGTCCAGTGACGTGTATGAGCTATAGATCTGGAGGTCCTGTGTTCAATTCCCAGATCGGAAGGGTGATTTTTGAATGCAATTTGGCCGGGAGTGGATGTAAATTGACGTCAGGCAAGCAGTTGCTCGTAAAAAACTAAGACTAATATTTTCTGATTAATGCGTGATGCCACTTTGAGGTGACATGATGACAAGTAGAAATACACTTTGTTTATAATAATTGCAAAGATGAGGGCAGATAATGCATTTTCTGGAGGTTTTTTTTCAACTTCTGTTGAAATACTATAAAACTTTACCAAACATGGAAAGTTACATGGTTATATTTAAGTCGGTCGGTAAATCATGACATCGCTCAATATAAACAATAGGTACGGCTAAAGATAACAAGGGTGGAAGGTGACTCACATTAGTCTTACCGCTGTGTAACGCTTGTTCCTTTGACGGCGGTCATTAGGGCACAAAAGCGTTGTCTATCAGGTTGTTTCCTTAACGCTGTTCCTTAACAAATTGGTAGAGTAATGTGGGAAGCGGTCGGACAATAGTAGCGCTTCCGAACGGAACTATGGAGGCCACTATTTACTTACTTCACCGGTCTGGTCGCCGCACCGCGCCGCCGCCGCTCGCCGTAAGGCTAACTCTATTAAATTTTACTTGAAACAATAGGAAGTAGATCCAAATGCTTCATGTTCCCACGCCTTATCATAGAAACTACCTATGTAGGTATATAAATAGTGGTTTTTAAGCACTAAAGTTCTCCAAGGGGGTTACCACCACCTATTATAGCAGTATTATTATCAAATTGTACCGATTCCCATACAAAACAAACGAAGAACGATTATAATAATACTGCTATAAGAGGTTGTGGTAACCCTGCTGTTCCTTTTAACTGAAACTTTATTCTTTTTCTTTCGCTCTTTCTTTATTTTAAACCCCTTTTATTAAGATTAATTTGCCATTTTCTACGTAAGCTCACGCCTGTATTCCCGAAGAGATAGGCAGAGGCGCCTTAGCGAACTAAAACACCCACATTTCGCCGAACTTAGTTCCGCCCCAGATGTGGTAGCGGCGAGTAGGGGGCGAGCCTATCGCCATATCGTGCACATATTTCAGACTCCAGGCTGATATTGAAAAAATCCAATATCACTTTGCCCGACCTGGGGATCGAACCCGAGACCTCACGATGGAAGTCGTACCAAAACAACTACGTCACTGAGGCAGTCATTTTCTATTATAATAATTTTACAGGACGAATACTACAAAACTTAATAAAACCTATTTTTATCTTACAGAGAAGCTGACCCAAACAGAACGGCGTTATAAGTTTAATGTGTGTTTCTGTGCGTCTGTTTGTCGCATCGTAGCTCCTAAACGGATGAAGCGATTTTATTTAGCTTTTGTTTGAAAGGTGACTTGATCCGGGATGAATGAATTGATGTTATTAGCAATGAATCAAGAAAATCGGTTCAACCGTTTGAAGATCATAAGCTCTTTGCGGATTCGATTTTCAAAATTTTCTCAGATTTGTAACATTTTGTGACTGTGTCATTAAGACATTAAAATAACAAAGTTAAGGGTTTACTACAAAGTCTTATAGCAGTATTATTATAATCTTATTTGTACCGTTTCCCGTACAAATAAAAACAAAGTGAGATTATGATAATACTGCTATAAGATGTGTTGGTAGCCTGATTCTCCAACTTTATCTGGAATCAACAAGAAACCCCACTTTACTAATTTACAACAGAAGTATCCTGTTTAGGCTCATCGGAGTGGTCACAACATTATTATCAGCTATACGACGTCCGATCTGGAAATCTATGGGGGAGGCCTATGTTCAGCAGTGGACGCCTTATGGCTGATGGTGATAATGATACGACGTCCACTGCTGAACATAGGCCTCTCCCAAATAATTGTTATAATTAATAAGATAAAGATAGATGATCAGAGTTGACGACGGAGCAGGAACGAATATCCGAATACTAGGGAGTTAGAGTTTTAGGAGTTTTTTGTCGGAGGAAGGATTGTACCAAGGTCCTCATGATTTTACAGACATCAGAGTTCACCAGACTAATGGCAATTCTTATATATAATTACACTATTTTTTCCTCAAGGATTCCTTGGCATGGAATCTTTTCGCCATATAAGCCCTAATTCGCACGTGAGCTTTTTCAGCTTAACGAGCTTTTCAAAACGCGGCCTTTTTTTAAATATCGAGCGTTCGGAGGTTTGTAGAATATACCTTATAAGAAACAAGATAAGAATGATTTTGAACCATCTAGAAAAATAGACATGTTAAGACGCTTTTTTAACGAGCGTTGAAAAAGTTCTCGTGCGAATGAGGCCTTACAGAACTAATGTTTCGCTCTTGTAAATAAATTAATAAAAATATGTCGATCCATTGTCTCCAATCTTCGGGAAACACCGATAAACCAACAAATACACTTTCACATTAATTATAAAATTACTTTATATGACTGTTTAAATAAAACAAAGTATATGTTAATAAGAAAATGTTTATTGTTGATAAAAACTTTTAATTGATTACATTCCAACCACTCGTTAATGTCAATGTTTCTTAACGATAATAATAATAATATATCTGAAAAAAAAAATAACATACAAATTAACATTTTGACTTGATAGGTGCTTTTATACACAGCCAAACAACAATTATCATTTATCATAGTATCATTAATGATCATCATCAGTATCATAATATCATTAATGCATTGAAACTTTTGTTGAATTGTTGTCTGTAAATACATTTTTTTTTTACAAAAAAAGAACAGGCACAAAAGGCACACTATAGCGAAAGTCTTACCTACTTATAATAAATGCGTAATTATTTTAAGATTGCCACTTATATTTATCAAACTGTTTCGTACACATAATTGTTGTTTAGGCGTGCATTTATAATAGCTTAATATAAAGTACATCACAGTTGAAAATTAGCTAAGCAGCATATACAAGCAGCAATATAAATTATATTAATTGCTACTGCTTAAACCAAAGAATGTTTAGAAGTCGCATTTTAAGCACCTGCATAATCCAAAAATATCTGTCCGTGTTCACAACGATTAAAAATAAATCATGATTGCACATTATAGGTACTTTGTGTAATAGTTACAAAACCAATGATAATTAAATAGTTTTAAGTTAAGACATTCTGTGGGAATTTAAGAGGTATAACTGGATAAGAAATATTTGGATTATGTCTCATAAAGCGAAGTAGAAACTAGACGAGTAAATACTGTCGAGAAACTACTAGAAAGGCAATAAGCGGACATCTTATACTAACCAACAATTAATACCATCAATAAGTTAACATTATTAGGTACGTTTAGGTTTGTGAGGAGTTTACTACTCCAAAATTATGCAAGTAGTAAAGTATGATTGTTAAATAATAAGTTAGCACATAATAACATTAAAGCATACGATAGTACCCAGATGGTAGGCACAAAGGCAGTCAGTGCATGTATTACGACATACCGAATTTATTCGGATAAAGAGAAATTGAGTGCAGACTGCAGGGGAGTTACCACCCACCTCTTATAGCAGTATTATTATGATCTTACTTGTACTGATTCCCATACAAAACAAACGAAGAACGATTATAATAATACTGCTATAAAAGGTGGTGGTAACCCTGCTGGCCTGTTGTCATACCGTTAGGGTACATTTCATTTAGTAATTAGCATCACATTTACATACTATATTCAAATGCAGTGAAAAGGCACGTCGATGATAATACATATTATATTGATATTAATACATCTATATAGATGAATCGAACAATAAAACGATAATCTCAAACTTTCTTTACTTTTGCAATAAATAATAAATACTGTATTTGTGTGTGAATATTTCATATATCCAGTTTTTACACGTGTTATAAAAGTATTGATCCCTGTGTGCCTTTTCACCATAGTTGAATATTTATTATTTAATAAATAAGCACTTGAAAGTGGTTTGCGAAGCAAGCGTTTAATATTAGAAAGTTAATACGACAGTATGTTTGAGGACATAGAGTTGAAGTTGATGATTTATAGGTGAGTGTAATATTTACATTGAAGCGCCACAGTTTTATGTATCGTACAATTAAAATACTAAAATTGAAATATTTTATTTACATATTTAAATCTACCTATTTTATTTAAATTAAATCCAAAGCTTTGTGTTATTTAACTATGCTATAAATTTTCCTATAAACACGGTTGTATCACAGCGGATTCTAAAGACGAACGGGCGGTCGATTATGATAACAGCGCTCGAGAAAAATCCAGCCCTGTTAACGATCCTAATATCTGAAATAATTATATAAGCACCAATTATAAGCATGTCGACACAAATAGCTAAACAAGTGAAGCTTTACTTCAAAAAGACTGTGATTCTCATGTTTCGTTATTTTTTTTAGTAAATACAGTGCAAGTGTGTCCAAATCCTGCTAAGAAATTATCATTAATATTTTGCATTAGTAGCTCCTAATTTCGGGGAAGAATATGCCTTGCAACAGACCCAAAGTTGTTTAAATACTGAGTGCATAAAATTATTCATTATTAGATTAGCTAATGTACCTAAGAGTGGAGAATTCCACAGAACAAAGTGGTTTCTCCTTTTCTAAGGAAGAATGCGAAGGAATGGTCGGCGTTGAATACAGGAGTCTGAACCTCGATTACAGCCGACAGATATGCTATGCCAAATGCTGGAATTATTCAAACAGTAGTAATTAGAAACGATACTCAAGATACAAACAGATGTTAAGTTAACGTCAATCGTGAGTCCGACCCGTAACCACGAAAGCTGCAAAGCTTTCTAAACATCGAGACTAAAAATAAAAACAAATTGCGATATAATCCGTATTGCAATCAAGCTTGATTCAGGCATTCAGCATTTCTCTAGGTTGTATATAATTTTTAATTTTCTGCGAATGAAAGAGATTCTCAATTCGTCTGTTTTTTTTTTGTGTATATTACGCAATATGTCCGGAAAATAATTTTCAAGATTATTTTCTTGTTTGATGCCTACTAGGTTTTAATATTGTAAGTGATAGTTTTGGTAATTTTAGTTTATTGTTTTATATGAATTTAATTATCTTAACTAGTACCTATATTCAAAATATTATCCTGTGCTACAAATATTAAAGGCGAATGACGAAATATATCAAAAATAAGAGACAAAGCACTCATTGACTGAGAATGTATCAAATATAATGTTTCTACAGAAAATATTGATATTGATAACGAGTGTTGAGGCTTATAATTTCTTGGATTTGAGATTGTTATTAAACACTTTTAAACCTATTCGCTAGTTTCTAATGTATTTAATTGATTAACATTTATCATTAATCGCATTTACGTTTTCTACGAAATTTATTCTTATCTACTAAATATGTATTATTGTGT
The DNA here is from genome assembly GCA_036417725.1 of Clanis bilineata. Taxonomy (NCBI): domain Eukaryota; kingdom Metazoa; phylum Arthropoda; class Insecta; order Lepidoptera; family Sphingidae; genus Clanis; species Clanis bilineata. The sequence continues at coordinate 11,371,127 of CM071158.1, forward strand.
CCGTAACCCTTATTTTTCTATTTATGTATTTTTTAATCACACAATGATAATACAACACGAATTGTAAGTGTTAGTAGTTATAATTCTTAACACATTATTATTGTATGGCAAAATGCTTTCATGGCCATGTGACTTGGTATTGGATATGTTTATTTACTGATTATTCACATACGTCAATTTGAGACTCGAAGTTTACGTCATAATGTATACGTTTTTATATTATTTTAATATTCAGATATCCTAGTTATTAGATAAAACAGATTGATAACAATTATGTTGTCACCAACGTAATTAAAACTAAGAATTAAAATCACATACAATGGCATAATAATATCACATATGTATATACACAAACTCACGACTTATATCCCGAAACGGGTAGGCAGAGGCGTACTAGCGAAATAGAAAACACACATTTCGCCGAGCTTTTTTCCGTCCCAGATGTAATTCTATTATTTCTACTGGGATTAATAGAAAGATCCAAATAACTTTACTGGGGTCACAGACGTAGTGCGCACGCTATACTACTATGCTATAAGGACAAGCATACATGATATATGTATGTGTATAGAATATATACTCGCATTATAGTATAAAAACAAATGTATGTGACATGCCACTGTGTTTAGTTTTATTCTTACTTTTAGTTATGTTGGTTGAAATTGAATTATTCTCATTATATTTCCTAATCCACAGTGTGCCTATTATCGTGTGAATGAAGTGCACGAAACATTATTGGACCTTAAGCGAATCTCAAATCGACTCAGTCATTATTATCTTATGCAGACTGTTTCAAATAACATTTTATTTATTATTATTTGAGTTACCGTTTTTATGGTTGAACGTATATGCCGCTGAAGAGAGACTGGCCTGTATATTTTAAATTGAAGTAAAAAGGTTTGTTTATATTTATATGTAGCACAGCGCTTCTATATAATACCGCGAAGTCTAAAAAAAATAAAAGACATCGTATAAAGTTATCGTATTTAACAATTTGCGATCTACTCCTTAGTTACAGGGTCTCTGAAATACTTGTTAAGATTGTCTTGCCGCTTAATATTTTTTTTTTCTGCCTGGTATTTTCCCGGCCACCGTTTTTTCTACAGACGCTTTAACTTCGACCGATCTTGAGCATCCTCCGGAGTAAGACCATTGGCTCTCATATCTTCCTCCGAAACTCTTAATATTTTCATTGTAGCATAAAAGTGAAGTACTTAAAGCTTATTCGTTTGAGTCATCGATATATTTATTATATTAGAGGTATGTATCTATACTTAAATGCAGTGTTGACGTTCAAAAAATAAGAGCAATGGAGTGCTTTTGCCTTCAGTCAGGCGGCGACAGAATTCTAAATTTCAAAATTCAAATTTAAGAACGCTTGCTCATTTCATTTATAAAGCTACTTTATAACATGCATAGGGTTATAATATTTGTGTTGGTTTAATAAGAATTTGTGATCTTTTTCTTTGTTCTATTTATTATGACTACCGAGATAACTGTAAATGTGAAAAAAATATGTATGTGTGTAAAATTTACACTTAAATGGTTTTCAAGCCACATAATACGTAGTATTTGATTTCATAAGCAAATCAATGTTGCGTATTCAATGTGTTGTTTCTTTCAATAAATTACAAAATTAAATTTATATTTTCAAGACTTTAATTTTAAAAGCGGAGCAATTTCTCAGTGCTGTACGTATTTTTTTGTCGTTATTTATATATATTATTACTTTGATGTGGTTCTCGACATTTTGTTCATGATCCCTAATCCTGTATTATATTGTGTATTGGAGATAGTACCGGAACCTTTGTAAATGGGAAATTTTAAGTTAATAAGGATTGAAAAATTACTAATATTAATAGCTTATTATTAACTAAGCTCGGCGAAATGTGGGTGTTCTAGTTCGCTAGTGCGCCTCTGCCTACCCCTATGGGGATACAGGCGTGAGCTTATGTTATGTTTTAATCTTTATATATCTGTATGTACTCGAATATTTAAAACCGTTAATATATGATAAGTTTGTTTTAGTAATAGTTCCGTTCGTATATTACTTTTAGTTATTGAAATATTAATAAATATAAATAATTAATTGATGATGTTTGGTTGCGCCACCAGCTCTTCAATCTTAGCATTTTTCCGGATCCGCCACGTAGGTACCATTTAAATTACAAAAATATATTTATATTTTTTTAAGATTGAATTTTCAGCTCAGTGTTTCTATGATAAGCTGTTTATTTTTTTCGATATTTGAAAGAGTAATAAATTGTTGTATTATTAAAAGAATGCAAATTGTAGTCCGATTTTTAACCATATCCATGATGGTTAAACTACTTATTATATGATTGAACATACCCATAACATTATGTTACGTTACTGTATTTGTAAATTGGTAGATCTTTTAAGAAGAGAGATTACTCAGTCCAGTACATATTTTTTTAGACGTTTGTTGTAGTGTAGTGTTTTGAATGTAGTCATGTACATTTTACATAGTATGTTATTACTCTGACGTTGCCATTTTCGACATTGTCTTAATGATCCCTAATTTAGTTACATTATATACTAAGTATTATTATTATTAATATGAATAATTGTGTCCATAACCTTTGCGTATAATACAACGCTCTGAAATGTAAGATTGGTACTTGTTAGTATGATTCCATTATTATGGCAAAATGCTTTTATAGCCAATATGACTCGGGGAGATGATTTGATATTATGTTCATTGACTGATTACGATTGATTTTACGTCAATTTGAGACTCGTTTACACCATAATATATAAGTTGCTATATTATTTTGACATTTAGATGACATTATATTTAGAATAAGAGTTATATTAATTTTGAAATTTTATAGTGTGCATATTATCGCAACGGTAGGAAATGCACAAAAAACGTATACAGTGTAAATGCGAACGAGAGAGGACTTAAGTACGCGAATCTCAAATCGACGCGGCATTTAACATTTATCTTATGATGGCTATTTTTAAATAGATTTTTTATGAATTTGATTTACCGTTTTTATGGTTGAACGCATATGCCACTGAAGAGTGTCTGACCGGTATATTTTAATTTGAAGTAAAAAGGTTTATTTATATTTATTTGTGGCACAATATGGAGGCTATAAGTCGTGACCTTGAAAGCTAAAAAAAAAAATTAAAACATCAAATCAATTTATAGTGTTTAAAAATGTGCATGTGTGTGTTCTTTAGTTACATGTTCCTTGAAATATTGAGATTGGTTTGCGGCATACAAAAAAAAATAATATAACTAACTATAGAGGCGGTATCAAGCAAGTTTGCATACAAAAAAATCGATCCTTATAGAATATTCCTCTTGAATCACTCTATCTATTAAAAAAACCTCATCAAAATCTGTTGCGTAGTTTTAAAGATCTAAGCATACAGACATATAGACAGCGGGATGCAACTTTCTTCTATACTATGTAGTGATTATATATCAGTGTCTGATGCCGTGGCAACGAAACTCATGGGTTTGTTACATCGATTTAATATACCCTAGATGCACAGTTCTTTGCAAATATCGTCATATAAAGTGGTCTCGGTGGTCATATTTATTATTAGCACAAAGAAAAAGATCACAAATTCTAATTAAATCAACCCTAATATAAACCTATGTACGTGTTATCAAGTAGCTTTTTAAATGTAATGAGCAAGCGTTCTTAAATTTGAATTTTGAAATTTAAAATTCTGTCCGTGTCCAACTATAGGGAAAAGGAGTGCTTAAGCACTCCTTTGCTGTCCCATTTTCTGAGCGTCAACTGTGCATCTAGGCATATAATATATCGATGGTTTGTTAATTTGGAGCCCGTGATTTACCCGTGACACTAACAATAAAACCCAACAAACATGACTTAATTACAGGGCTAATATTATTATAAACATGACTTCCCTGGATGTATAGCAATGATTATAAATATTACGTAGTAATTATATGATAATTAACTTATCAATATAAGTTACCATTTAAGGTTGGGCACAAATCCCGTTGAACATAGTTTGACCGTTATATTTTAAATTAAAGTAAAATGGTCTGTCCATGTAGACTCGTCTGACACGGCGTATACTTAGAGTGTGGATTTTGAAAACTAAAACGAATAAAAACACTAAATGTCACATTATGTCGTACAATTATTTTGTGGGTTGGGTTATTCCTGCAAGAACAACTATGTATCTGCGACTGTATCCATCTATGTATAAAAATCCATTGTCACAGTGTTTGTCCGAGATAAACCTAAAACTACTGAACGCATCTTACTTATGTTTTTTGTTATGTTTGATTTGTTCCAACTTATTAGACAAGTACTTTATTTTTTAAACAATCCCTAAAGGGATAAAATAGGGCATGGAAGTTTGTATGGGAAATCCGAAATAGTTGAACTGATTTTGATGAAATTTAGTTTGTGGATACCTTTAGCCTCTAGAACGGACATGTGGTACTTTATTTTCTTTAAATCAACCCTCAAGAGGCTGAAATAGGGGATGAAAGTTTTTATGGGAATTACGAAATAGTTGAATGGATTTTGATGAAATTTGGTATGCCTTTAGCCCTCACGACGGACATGGGGCTTTATTTTTTTAATCAACCCCTAAATGGCTGAAATAAGAGATGATGTTTGTACGGGAATTTTTAAATAGTTGGACGCATTTTGATGAAATTTGGTATGCGATAACATTAGCCTTGTCTTCACAAGGCTAAAGTACCCCATGTCCCTTCGGACATGGGGTCCCTTTTTAAATCATCCCTAAAAGAGTGAAATAGGGGACAAAAGTTTGTGATCTTTCTTTTTAAGGCTGATTGATTTCAAAACTTGATACTTGGTTCGCCCCGTAATTCTAAAGTGTGAATACGAGTCTAAAACTGAAAAAGTGTCCGCCATTATGTTTTTATTTGTTTTGAGGTTTATTTTAAATCACACAGCAATCATTTTGTTTTTTTTTCGTTTTCAGGTTTATTTATTAGATCACACAGCAACGTGTGACCGGCTAGTACAATACGACTTCCATAAACATTGGGTCTAGTGATTTACTCGTGATATTAGTAATAGAACCAACACTCAAAACCATGATGATGACAAAATGAGTGTTTGCCGTCTGGCAATGGTTGTAATTATTACGTAGTAGGTAATGATATTATATAATAAAAATTAGCTATGAATATTAATTACCAATTAAGGTTTGACACAAATCCCGTTGAACAGAGTATGACCATTACATTTTAAATTAAAGTAAAAAGGTCTGTTCATGTCCATTCGTCTGACAAGGTGTAAACTTGGAGGTTGGATTTGGAAAGCTAAAACATTAAAAAATACGAAATGGTCCACAATACGATTATGTCGTACAATTCTTTAACACCTTATACCAAAAATAATTTTGTACTTGTGACAGTGCCCCGCCAATCAAGCAATAAATATAATAAAATAAGTACCATCGTTTCCTCGAAGCAGTTCAGGCCATTTGCGACCCGCCATAACTTCGTTGTGGATAAAAATAAAAGCCAGAATTTTCAATCACCAAGCAGGCATTGTATAAACACGGTATATTTTAAATTCCATTCAAATTGAACTAGTAGTTTAGGAATTATAACTTCAAAATTTTTTAATTTTGTCACTCACTGATTGACTGATCATCAAAACTAAGGCACTCCTAGCAGACATAGAAGCTTCAAATTTAGAATACAATTAGTGTTCAGTGTATAAATCAAGGAAAAACTAAAACATTTTGTAATTTCGGTCCAGTTTTCTAGATACACTAACTGCATAAATAACTGTAATCTCATATAAATGTAGGATTACAAAGTAACATTTACAGTTGATGAATCATGTATCTGTATATGTATAATATAATGGAATAATAGGTATTGATAGGTACCTAGATATAATTATGTTCAAAGGTAACTTGTAAAATGGTCAACGGAATACATATGCAAGGATGGGACATATCTTATGAAGGTGTACCATAATCCCGCAAAGTATTAAGTAGATTAAATTGCCCGAAATTGCCATGAAAGTAAGAACAATAATAATAATAACAATTAGCTAACCTAACAACATCTTATAGTGACCGTATCAATATTAAAAATATTATATGTTTTAAATAAAATAGATTGACTTGGAGATAATAACATTTTATTCATACAGCAATAATTATATCTACTGTGCAGAGCCATGCCTTGATTCTCTGAAGTCACAGTTTATTAGTTAGTGATTATGGGCGTGGAATCTTTATCTAGTGATAATATACAGGGAGATCGCACTAAACAATCTTATTTAATATAATAGTTACTTGAGAGATACATTGTGTTTTCACGCGATGGCCAAGTCAATCTATTTTACTTAGAATATAAAAGATTTATAACATTGAAATGGTCACTATAAAATGTTGTTAGGTTAGCTAATTACGTAATAACTTAAGACAGAAGGTCTCTTCAGTAGGGACTTAATAAAGTAACCGATTTGGTATTACACAGATCTCACAACTTTTTACGGTAGAAGAATTGAGTTGTGAGACTTGTTTCGACGGTCCCTACGTATATAAAGACAAGTCAAAATGTCATATTTTTCTATTGCATATATATTTAGATTGTCCATAAGCTCATAACTATATAGATATATTTTTTTAATTATTTTGTATTCTAATAATTCTACTTTCAATACTAATCGAACAAGATAACAAGTATGATAATTCTTAAACTTATAAATAAACTTCATTTCGTTCTCCTGTTTCTCCTCAGTTTTTGACATGTCGCTTTGTACGTAGGGACCGTGGGTTTTTTTTACAAATTTTGTTTTTGATAGCATCTATAAATTACCATTTCCATAAACATTGGGACCAGTGATTTACCCGTGCCACTAAGGGTCAACTTACACTGGCGCAGAGTTGAATATGCTATAACATAACGCGTCCGGACGCTTCGCCTCTGTGCCAGTGTGAATTAATTGAATTATTACATAGTCATTATATAATATTATTTTCATATTAATTAACTTATCAATATTAAGTACCTTCCATTTAAGGTTGGGCACAAATCCCGTTGAACAAAGTTTGTCCGATATATTTTAAATTAAAGTAAAAAGGTCTGTTCATTCGTAACCTAAAGGGTAAAGATAGTTCATCGGCTAGAAAAGCTGAAACACAAATAAAAACACGAAGTAGTCACATAGCCCCTCACTTATAAAAAACATTTACGATTGTTTGGGGCATTGCATCGTACAATTTTATTCTTATAGTATCAATCGTACAATACCTTATGAATAACTTTAGTAAATCAATTACACGATTCTTAATTATGAAACTTACTTGTACCTTTCATTTTTAAACAATGTGACGCAAGGAAAAATGTTTTATAAGTAAGGAGCATAGACAAAAAAATATTTATATAAAGAAATGCAATTGTGGCACGCGTTACAATAGTGGTGACGTTTAAGGATAAATACATTGTTCACTCAGACCGACCTGTTACATGTGTGATGAGTTATACTATTTAATACCTAGGACCTTAAATTGAAGCAAATATATAAATAAACGTGACTAGTGTTTTGTTTGTTATATTAGCTAACATACGTCAGTTTGTTCTAATAATGGATAATAATCAATATGACCAATTTGATGTCTGACAATATACCCTACCCTACCGATTTAATATACCCTAGATGCACAGTTCTTTGCAAATATCGTCATAAAAAGTGGTCTCGGTAGACATAATGGGCCTTACTTATAAAAACATATTCGCTTATCTTTTCGCAAAGAATAGCCTGTCACTTTTTTCCTTGCGTTACATTGTCTAAAAATGAAAGGGACGACCTATAGTTAAAGACAAGCAGTGCTCAAATATTTTTATAAGTAAGGGGCAATAAATAGAACAAAGAAAAAGATCACAAATATTAATGAAACAAATATATCCCTATGCACGTGTTATAAAGTAGCTTTTTAAATAAAATGAGCAAGCGTTCTTAAATTTTAATTTTCAAATTTAGAATTCTGACGGCGTTTAATTGTAGGAAAAAGGAGTGCTTAAGCACTGTCCCACTTTTGAGCATCAACTGTGCATCTTGGTATATAATATATCGATGTCCGACATGGCTTTATTTAACAAGCATTTTCCCTTTTTTATTTTTCCCTTTTTAATAATTGTGTACATGCAACAATAAAAACTCTGGTTACCCTTTTATGGTTCGGCACATCTTCCAGTAAAGACAGTCTGGCCGTCATATTTAAGACTAAAGTAGAATGGTTTGTCGACATGAACGTAAAGTACCGTGGGAAGAAATCTAAAGCTTTTTTTCACGGTGACTATAACTAGAAGATGAAGAAAAATTTAAACATTTAGAAACATGTAACAGTAATGTAGGGCCTAGAAGTTAGTATATTAAATAGTGTAGTTGACGTTGTTACCGATAAACAAATAAAATAATACAAATATTACTTATACTTTTTAATGATCGAAGTAACTAATAACTTCTTAGTAATAAGTATCAGCATTTATTACATAACAAAGTAATAATTAAAGAAATGGTCCTATCAATAGAGTTATCAGTCTAATTAAGCCTGGAATGTAAAAACAAGCTTTTGGTATTGGTTTTTCGTAGCTACTTGTTTTATAGGCCGCGGACACGAACTCAGCGGGCTTGGAGTGGCGGCGGCGCCTACGCTTAGGATTTATAAAATTTATTGGCCTTCAAAGTCAGATGAACAGTCAGCTAGCCTGACAGTGTCTACGTGGTTACTTTCGCCCACATCAATGAAATATCAAGGGTTATTTATGTTATAGACAAAATTGTCTACAACATGGCTCTATAATTTGCAATCGCTTCTAGATAACACGTGCAGATCTATTTAGTTTGTGTAATTTGAAGTTCTAATTAATAAGCTATTATTAACAGATAAGCGTAGCGTTAACTTCTAGACGAGAGCTCGTGCAGTTATTTAAAAGGTAGGCATCTGGAGCGGCTAAACGAGGTGTGGTAGCGCGAGTCATGTCATGTACTTGACCGCCCCGAGTTGTCGAGTAGGTTGCGTCTCTTTCGAGACATGACTCGAGCTTTCTCTCGTTATTTACGGCCGGTTTCAATAATGATCTCAGTTTAGAGTGCAGATCGATCGCGATTATGAACCAATCAAATCGAGTCATTCGACGGAGTTATGTTCAAACTGTGTTCTTATTGGCTAATTTTTGTAATCTATCTTTTGAACTGAGATTGTTTATTGGAACCGGGCGTAAGCTGCACCAAATCCTAGTATACCTATGTATGGCTTGTAAGTAGATAGTTTAATCTGACACTTACTGACGCACACACAGAACGGAAAATATTAATACGAGTATGGTTCAGTGCGACAGGGACAGCAAGTACTGTAAACTATAGTTACCGTTTTATGGGAAGACACATATCCCGTTAAACAGGGACTGGCCACTAGCCCTTAAGTTGAAGTAGAATGGTTTGTCTACTCTGAAGTCAATTACGTATGGAATAATATCTATTGAGTCTACGACTGCCGTGAAAGCTAAAAATTTGAGATAATAATAAAACAAATTAAATAATGAACAGTCACAGGATTTTCCTGCTTGCGACGAATAAAGAAATGAATACTATTTTTGATGTATGTATTTTTAACAGAGCACGGTAAAGTGGTTATATTGCAAATGATGGTAAGAGCAATAACCATACCGTGTTTACGGTGGTCATTATCCGGGCGGATAAGAATATCCTACCACCAGCAATTGTCATCATTAGCAGGTATATTTTTTTATATGTGTGAGTAATATTGGTGTGAAATATTTGTAATTTCCTTTCGGGCTAAGATCTGCGTCCCGGGCAGGATAATTCTGACAATCGTAAATGTATTCGAGCGCACTGATGACATTTGGTTAACATTTCATACAAAATTCATAGACACGGATCGAGCTCAAATACATTTACGATTGTCGGAAATTTTCCTGCTCGGGCCAATGAATGGAATTTTGTGTTTAGGCAAGAGCATTATTTGAGAACGGCTGGATTGATTTGGTTAAGTTCTTTTTTAGATTGGAATATTTTAAAAATAAATTGAAATTGGAAAATATGTCTGGATATGCGTAGATAATAATTTTAACATATTGTGTTTTCGTTTTGTTCATGGGGTTGGAGTTTATGAAATTATATTTGCCAAATGGTATGAATTCCCACTTCGCATTTAGTTTTGCTTTGTAGGTGTTGATTTATCTAAAATATATTATCTATCAGTAAGGATTCTAGGAGTAAAAGGTGCATTTTACTTAGTAGAAAGAAAAGTAATGACACCAAACTCTAATATGCCACCATAAAATACTGTAATTTTTTGTGTTCCCTTAATATCTACCATAATACTTTTATAATAAAATGTTTGTTTTTACGTTTAAAAATGAGTATGACAAAATAAAAGTGTTCCATGCAATTTTATATTTTACACCCAATATTTTGTACCTCCAATGGCTTTCCTTTAAAATGCATTTATGATTCTTCTGATATGTTGGGTGGGTTGGGTATTCATGGGCGGTGGTGGTGATGTTCATTAATCATCAGGTGACCCACTTACTAGTTTATTGACGTCTCCTCTAAAACAAAGTTCTGAGAACCATGTAGAATTAGCTCAATCGAAAGTATGGGATTGAGGATCGATGATGAATGAAATGGAATTGAGAATAAATGGAGCCCAACATGCGTGTCTATTATTAAATGCAGTACATTTAATACGTAGTTAGAAATACACAAACAGTAGCCCGAGCACGAAAAACTAATCTAAATGTAAATGTATTCGAGTTCGCTGCGCACTGATGACGCTTGGTTAATATTCCATACAAATTTCATAGACGCGCATCGAGTTCGAATACATTTACGGTTGTCAGAAATTTTCCTGCTCAGGCCGGAGGTTATATTTCTTATATGTAAGATCTTCAATAATTTAATCATAGCTGTAAAAGGTAGTTACCATTTATGGTTCGACACATATTCCGTTAAACAGAGCCTGTCCGTTAGCTCTTAAACTGAAGAAGAAAGGTCGGTCTACGTATAGTTCAGTTATTAATTCATCTAATGAACAACACCGGTTTGATAGGAAGAGATCTAAAAATGAACCAGCATAAGCAGAACCAAATTAAAAAAAATAAAAATAGGTATACTTTGTGTTTTTCTTTGCATAGATTTTGTACGCAAATGTAATGTGCTTAATTCATGTCAGGGTTTCAAAGGAAAATAAAAACGATACTCTATAATCCACTTTGTTGTCCGTCTGATCATTTTTTAAATAATATTGTACACAAATATTGCTTTTCTATTATAATATATGTATACCTAATAAGACAATATTTTCAAAATTAACATCTGTGAATCTTTCTTTGTGGATAACTAGTTCAGTCCATATAAAACGGCATAAATTAATAATGTTTTAGTGACGCGACTCAAATGGAACTACTCAAAAATCTAACTGTATGAAATTTAAAGCTTTTAATTTTATCAAAGTCGAGTTGCAAATCACGTCAATGTAATCTTTTAAAATAATTTAAAATTGGTTTTATTATCAAAGATCCTATGGAATGAGGTGTGATATATAAAAATAAAAAATATACACGATTTTCCATGAATGGCATGACGTTAAGCAGAGGGTGGATTGAACGATGCTCTACCATACCAAGAGATGACGCGTATGAGCATTACCATTTTTTAAACTACCGTATGAATTTGATATTATTATGACTAAGAAATGACAATTAAAGTATTTTGATACTAATATTACAAGAAATAAGAGTTGCTGTAAAAATACATTATGCCAAAATTACCATATTTCTAGATTGTCTGATTATGTCATAGGTTTGACACATACTCCGCTAAACAGGGACTGGCCATTAGCCCTTAAGTTGAAGTAGAAAGGTCTATCTACATCAAATTCAGTCACATATACAAATGACTCTGTCGCTATAACGAAGGCTAAAACGCAAATGTTAGGATTAGCACAGTGAAACAGATGCAATATTACGCTGTTAAACACTTTTTCCAACAACCTGCTCTTATACCATCTCAATATACACACTTGTAAACCTAGACATAATGTTCCTTTCCTCAAGATTGTTTCAAAATCACTCTATTATCGTAGAAGGGAGGTACACACAAGGCATTGATTAGCTCAAAAGCGTTGGCTTGAAGATTGAGAGAAAAACAAACGCTAAAGCTCCCCATAGAGGGGTTCCATAAGATCTGGTAATATAGAAGCATCTAAACCTAGGTACAACACTAACTAAACACCATGTGGAAAGAAGGGAAGATATTAGTACCCTCAAACCTAATCATAACCTATCCAATATCCATGCTATTATACCCATAAACCAACAACAGGATGTAGTGATAATATATCATGATAGATCTTGCCACCTGTCCTCATTCCACTATAATGTGGGGTCGGTGCAGGATTTGTTTTCAACAGTATTGCAGAAAGAAATACTAAGTGTTAAGTACAGGCTATCCGCCTAACGTCACCACCTCTGGGGATCTAGTCTCAGGCAAATTATGTCAGGAAAACTGCTTTGTACGACCTGGAATTCTAACCCAGGATCACAGACGGAATGATCATACCATGATAATAGAATATCATATTCTAGAGACGCAGTTGGGGCTTACACATTAAAATATCAGAGAAAATTCATAAGACACCCGCGAAGAAATATAATTTGTTCGTCAATTTTTTTTTTTTTCTAATACTTTAATCCCAGCCGTTTTTATGGTTATGTCGTAAATGCCAGCGCCCAACTATGTCACTGAAGATGCTAATACTTCTGACTTATTATGACTTAATGACTAATTATGTTCTAAACTAAATGAATTACCATTATGGTTTCAAAATTTTGCCGTTAAACATGGTGGTGTCATCAACTTTGAGTGCAAAGCAGAAAGGTCGGTCTACATGAACTTCTGGATAAATAATCAAACTTATGGCTTCAATTGTAAAAGCTAAAAATAAAATTATAAGACATTATATTTGTATGACCGACAATAGCTAAGGTGTAAGGTAAAAAAAGGAAAGAATAATGAAATTTGCCTTGATATTGTGAGAATTGTTATTAAAGAAATAAATTATATGTATGTATATTAATTAAAGGTCGCTATGGATTTGTACCGATTGTATTTTTCGATTTATCATACATTGCTACAATAATTAGCTTTACTTATGCTAACTAAATCTGGAAATCTTTGAGGGAGGCCTATGTTCAGCAGTGGACGTCCTATGACTTATGATGATGATACTAACTGAAATATCTAAAAGTTTCTCGAATAAGATACAATAATTAATTCAGTTGATAGATATAGAATTAATAATTTTGATGAAATATCATTTGATAAGGACCACAAGTATGAATCATATAAAATGTGCAGTTGTACACAAATGAATTTTCATTATTACGAAATGAAAATTATAAGAAAGAACATTAAAAATAAGTGTTGTTATTTAATCTCTGGGGGAGGCCTATGTTCAGCAGTGGATGTCCTGTGGCTGATGATGATGATGTTATTATTTTTAGTAGTTATATCTTTGTTCGGTGCGCTGATCGAACCTACGAACTTACGCTTAGTAACGGGCTATGTAATCGCTGCGAGACGGAGGCTGTCACATAAAAATAATAACTTTTGTTTTTTACATAGATTTTGCACAAATCGAATGTAATATTTCATTTCAGGGTTTCAAAGGACAAAAAACGATACTCCATAAATCTATACTCGCTTTGTTGCCAGTCTGATCATTTTTTAAACATTATTATTGTACATGAATATTTATTTTCTATTATAATAAATAATTAATAATATAATATTTTGAAATTGTTTCAAGTTTTATAATATATTTCAAAATTGATATCGACATTTGTGAATCTTTTTTTGGGGACAACAAGTTCAAGCCATATAAAACGGCATAAATTAATAATGTTATACCGACGCGACTCAAATTTAACTATTTAAGAATCTAACATAAACATAGGCTAAAGCCCTGTACCCCCCGAAGGCGTAGGCAGAGGCGCACTAGCGAACTACAACCACATTACGTCGAGCTTAGTTTCGTCTCAGATGTGATAGGGGGCGAGCCAATCGCCATATCGAGCACAAATTCCAGACTCCGGTCTGATATGGAAAAATCCAAAATAACTTTTCCCGACCCGACCCGGGGATCGAACCCGAGACCTCAGAACAGTAGTCGCACCGAAATATAACCTCGCCACCGAGGCAGTCTAAGAATCTAACTGAATGAAATTTAAAGCTGCTAATTTCATCAAAGTGTTACTGCGGATGACTTTAATGTAACCTTTAAAAATTGGTTTTATTGTCAAGGATCTTATGGAATGAGGCGTGATATATTAAAATAAAAAATATACACGATTTTCCATGAATGGCATGATAAAGTTAAGCAGAGGGTGGATTGAACGGTGCTCTACCATACCAGAGATGACTCTTAAGAGTATTAGCATTTTTTTAAACTACTGTATGAATTTGATAGATATTATTTATGATTAAATAATGACTATGAAAGTATTTTGATACTAATATTACAAGAAGAAAGAGTTACTGTGAAGCAAGTAAAAATAATTTATGACAAAATTACCATTATTCTAGGTAGTTATTTTACTATGCCGTAGGTTTGACACATACTCCGTTAAATAGGGACTGGCCATTAGCCCTTAAGTCATTCCGCTCTTGGCAGCGGTCGCTCTCGGACGTATTGTCACTGCACCTGCAGTGATTTTACAACCGATTACCGGCCTACCTGCTAGGTCGGATTGCAGCCCCGCGCTGCCGTCTCGGTAATCCGACCATAAAACAAAGCTCCGCTTTGTTTTGTCGGTTACCAGACAAAGGGCCCATCCGCGTCCTTTTCAGGACAGGGATTAGCCCGAATTTTCGGTATTGTTTTATTGTCCCCTTCAGGGAATTAGCTCGGTGGTAAACCTCACGGTGTCAACAAGCCGATAGCTAGCGGTGACCCGGCCCGCGCCACGCCCCCTCAGGGCTGAAGCAAGCCGGACGGGTGCGGACAAGGAATTAGTGGAGGCACACCACTCCTTCCCCCGCATATCTCCTTCCCAACCCTACCCATCCCGATTTCCATCCCGTGTATCCGGTTGAGTGTGCGGTCCTCGGACCAATACCACTTACGGTGCACGGACTGTTAGGAACCCTTTCGCACATTAAGATTGGCAAAGGGATACCAGCTTAGGGCACACCTAATTTTAAGTACACCCCCCCTCGCCTATACCCGGCGAGGAGGGTCCTTCACATACTCAGCCCCGGGCACACCCACCCGGGGACGTAAATTCACGCGTCCCACCGCGACCCGCGACCCGCGATCCGCGACCGTACGTCAGTGCGAGCGCCGCCCGGTTTCTTGTGTGTTCTTTCCCGGGCGGAACGCACCCGCGTCGGAACACACTCGCACCTTAAAATTAAAATCAATTTCCCAAGCACTCGCGATGGCCCCGCCAAAACAGAAGCTTGTCGTGGCCCTCGCGAAGGCGGCGGAAAACCCACTCGCGTGGGCTCGTATTGAATCTCTCTTTAGAGAGATTATGCCGGACCTGTTTGCCGACGAGACGGAGAGCCCGTCAACGGACGACGGACCCTCCGCCTCGCCCACCGCTCCCTCGGGGCCCATCGCTACGGCGATGGAAACCGACTCACCCGCATCCACCAAGAGGCCCGCGGCTTCTTCAACCTCCGGCGATTCTCGGTCGGAATCGTCGTCATCCGAACAGGATGACGAAGGTTTCACGACCGTGAAGCGCGGGAGGCGAAAGAAGCCGCGATCGGCCACCGCCGTGTCGGTGTCAACTCCGGCGCCCTCTGCACCGGCCTTCGACACCGACTCGCCGGCTTTCCCCTCACCCCCGTCCTCACCAGCCGCACCCTCGCAGCCCTCCGCTCCCTCTGAGCCAAAGGGCAAAAAACCTCCCCCAATCAACATCCGCGTCCCGGATGGTAGCTCCCTACCCACCCTTCTCGCGAAAATACAGTCTCAGGGCATCACCCTGAGAAACAATAGGTGGAATAGCCTCCACAAGACAGTCACCGTCATGCCGGCTACGGTGGCCGACCACCGCTCTCTTACCAAGTGGATGGCTTCCACAGAAATTAATTACTACACTTACGCCCTCCCCGAAGAGCGCACCTACCGCTTTGTTATACGCGGAATCCCCTTAGAAATGTCGACCGAGGAAGTTACATTAGGCCTTCAAGAGAAAGGCATCTCTTGCGTCCGGGTTACCCGTATGCACCGTCCCGCCCGCGCAGACGCCACTCAGCAGCCCTACGAGATGGTCCTCGTAGAATTAGAGACCCCCGCTGATGCCAAACATCTGTTTGCCATCAGCGACATTCTTGGATTCCGCGGCTTCACCGTGGAGACCCCCCACCGCAAACGGCTAATCGGGCAGTGCCACAACTGCCAACTGTATGGCCATTCATCGCTGCGTTGTCGCATGCCCGCCAGGTGCGTCAAGTGCCTCGGAAATCATGGAACTGCACAGTGCCCACGTCCCAAAGATAGGACCCAGTGCACGGAGCCGCCTTCGTGCACCAATTGCCACCAAGTAGGCCATCCGGCTAGTTATCGTGGGTGCACGCATGCCCCCAAAAAACCGACCCGAGCTCCTAAAGCTCTACCCCCCAAGGCCCCTCAGGCTAAATTCATCCCTGCACCCATCCCGGCGCGCAACCATTGGCAGTTGCCAAGCAAGCAAGCCGAAGAGGTAGCAGCCACCACCCAGGCCCCCGGCGGAGTCACTCCCGCCACCCCGGCCACACCTCCCGCCACTCCCAGTCAACCCACCGCGGTTCCTACCACTCCTGCTCCAGCTCCCACTCCTGCGGCCTCCCGGGCTAACCCTCCCAGGGCAGCCCAGCCGCGCCCCAAAAACCATGCACCCCCTACCGCGGCGGGTCGCACACTCTCTAAGGCTGAAGTAGATGCCATCTACGACGCCATCATAAACCCCCCGATCGACTACTACACCCTTATCTCTGATAAAATAAGGGAAATAGCAGCCAAGGGCCACCCGGACGCAAGACTGATGTCTGACTTAGAACTTCTGTATAGGGAACAGCGATCCTACATCGCTGACTTAATTTTACCGCCTTCCGATGGCTAACAACAATAATATTTTTTCCCCCCCGTCGCGGACCAAGCCTCGCTCCCTCAGAGTGGGCTTTTTCAATACCAATGGTATTCGCGGCCAATGTGCCGAAATCGCACACTTTGTCCGCGATAACAATCTGGACGTTTTCCTCATCCAGGAAACGTTCCTCAAACCTGCTCACCGAAACCCTAATATCCCCAATTTCAAAATGGTGCGGAACGACCGCACTACTGGCCCTTTTGGTGGCACCCTAATATACTTTAAAAGGTCCCTGCACTGCATACCTCTAGACCCCCCCGAAAACCTGACGAACATTGAGGCTTCAGTCTGCAGGCTAGCAATGACAGGACATCCGCCGATCACTATCATCTCGGCTTACCTCTCACCCAAAAAGGAGCTTCACTCCAATGAAATTTCGACCCTACTGAGCATGGGGGAGTCTGTCCTTCTGGCGGGCGACCTCAACGCCAAGAACACGCTCTGGAACTGCAACTCTACCAACAGCAGAGGTGCAGCACTAGAGCGGTGTTTAGACACTATTG
The DNA here is from genome assembly GCA_036417725.1 of Clanis bilineata. NCBI lineage: Eukaryota > Metazoa > Arthropoda > Insecta > Lepidoptera > Sphingidae > Clanis > Clanis bilineata. The sequence continues at coordinate 11,388,809 of CM071158.1, forward strand.
ATATGGAAATTCTAGTTCCATCAGAACCCACCCATTATAGTACAATTAACGACAATCACCGACCTGACATACTCGACATAGCGCTTGCAAGGAACGTATGCCTACGCGTGCGTTCCATGCAGGTGCTACAAGAGTTGGACTCTGACCACAGACCTGTGATCCTAGATCTAGTCCCTATAAACGGTCCCACAGACACAGGTCCTAACGTACCGATGAAGGTGAAAACGAACTGGCGTCTCCTAGGCACCAAGCTCGAGGACACCTCATCCCCTGATCTCTCCGCGATCCCGACCAACATAGTTACTCCTGAAGAGACGTCCGGCGCGATTCGCTCCTTCACCGCACATATCCAAAACGTCGTGAGCGACAGCTCCGAGAGGGTGCCGGAGGCTATGCTTAGCCATTGGCACCTTCCCGAAGACGTGAAATGTGTGGTGAGGAGGCGAAACGCCGCGCTGAGAGCCTGTAAGACGAATCCCTCCCCGGATCAACGGCATCTAACGCGTTTCCTCCAACGCGAGGCCAAACGTCGCATCCAAGAGGCCGTCGATTCGAGGTGGGAAACTCACCTATCAGAGCTAGATCCAACTCACCAGGCTTTCTGGCAGTTGTGCCGTTCCTTCAGGAGAAATGATACAGTCACCATGCCCCCGCTCAATCGTCCGAATCAACGCCCGGCGTTTGACGACGACGAGAAAGCGGAATTGCTTGCCGACAGCCTGGAGGCTCAATGTTCACTCACCTCAGTTCCCATTGACCCAGAGCATCTCGTTGCGGTTGACACTTTTGTCGAAAGTAGGAACGCAATCCCGCCGCCACCGATACCGGTTCCGCGTCCGCGCCCGACAAACGTCGACCCGGATGTCGACCAACCGCCCGACCCACTCGCGCCGGTGACAATCGAAGAAGTCAGTTCTCTGATCAAGGCGCTCAAAAGACGAAAAGCCCCCGGGGGTGACGGTATATCCAATAGAGTCATGAAAATGCTCCCGGAGCATCTAGTTAAAATTCTCGCTGACATCTTCAATGCAGCGTTCCAAAACAGCCTCTTTCCAGACGTCTGGAAAGAGGCGGTTGTGATAGGTATTCACAAGCCGGGGAAACCCGCTTTCGAACCCTCCTCTTACCGTCCCATCAGTTTACTCAGCGCTCTGGGTAAACTCTACGAGCGAATCGTCCTCGATCGCATCAAGATAGTCGCCCACCTTCACCATCTGCTCCCTCCAGAGCAGTTTGGTTTTCGTAGTAGGCACAGTTGCGTGAATCAGATCCTCCGCATCACGGAGCATGTCCACGACAACTTTAGGCGCGGAAACCCTACCGGTGCTCTTTTCTTTGATATTGAAAAAGCATTCGACAAAGTGTGGCACAACGGCTTGCTCTACAAGTTGTATACCTTCAATGTGCCCACACAGCTCGTGCACATCATACGAGAATTTTTGTCGAATCGCGGTTTCAAATATCGCGTGGAGGGAACTCTTTCCTCCCGACACACCATCACTGCCGGAGTCCCGCAAGGCTCCGCTTTGTCCCCTTTTCTTTTCTCGCTATACACAAGCGATATCCCTAAACCGAAAGACGCCCATCTGGCGCTCTTCGCTGACGACACTGCAATCTACGCTTCACGTAGAGACCCGGACAAAGTGATTCGCATTTTGCAAACCGCAGCCGATGAACTCGGTGAGTGGTTCCGCAAATGGCGAATCACTGTAAACCCCGCCAAAAGTCAGGCAATTCTCTTTACCAAGAGAATTTTCACCCAAAAGCCTAACGCTTCAGTCACCATGGCCAATAAGGCTATCCCTTGGACCAACAACGCCAAATATCTAGGAGTCAACCTTGATCAGAGACTGAACTTCATCACTCATGTAAATGCGGTACGCGCGCGAGCCGCAATCGCGTTAGCACGATTACATTTTCTCTTAAACCGTAAGAGCAAGTTGTCAGCCCGCAACAAGATTAGGATCTACACAACGTGTATTAGGCCGATAATGACTTACGCGTCGCCCGTGTTCGCTCACATACCGCCCGCTCGACTTAAGCGTATGCAAGTCCTGCAAAACGTCTTTTTAAGACGAGCGCTTAACGCTCCGTGGTACATACGTAACCACGACCTCCACGTGGACACCAACTTGCCGACCATCAGGCATTTTATGCAGATGGCTAGCAGACGCTACTTCGATCGGGCGGCACACCACCCAAACACGCTTGTCCGTCAAGCGTCAATATACACTCCATTTGACCGTGCGAAATGGAGACGTCCTAGATCCGTTTTGTCAGACCCTGATGACGCCATCACTCTGGCCATTCAACGTAAGATCGAGCATCTTAAATCGCTCCCACACTCCACACGACCGATGTTCCGTCCCCGCCGACGAGGACCACGCCGCGCTCCCAGTAGCAGCCCCCCCGACCCTGTTAACAATTCCGGCCCGCGTGTCGATGACAGAAATGGATAGTTAGGAAAACACGTCCACACTCCCCTAATCGTTGATGTCTTCAACATCACCCTCTCAGTGACCGCCCTGAGCCGAGGTTCGTAACCCGTTAGTGGGTTGCCCTCAGCGTGGTCACCTAACTTTATGGGTTGGGCGCACCTGCGTTCATCCCAACAGACCGGTGTGGCTGAATTTGCCGACTCGGTTAGGCAAGCAGCTGTAGGGCCATAAAAAAAAAAAAAAAAAAAAAGCCCTTAAGTTGAAGTAGAAAGGTCTGTCTACATCAAATTCAGTCACATATACAAATGACTCCGTCGCTACAACGAAGGCTAAAACGCAAATGTTAGGATTAGCACAGTGAAACAAATGCAATATTACGTTGTTAAACACTTTTTACAACAACCTGCTCTTATAACTAGCTTTTTAAGCTTGTTGCAGAAAGGATTCTGTTTATACGATAGAGTTTATATATCCATCCGGCTGCTTGTCCGGTGCATCCCATTGGAGGTTTCAGTCCCAGGCAAATCATATTAAGGTATTAAACATTTTATATACACACATAGTCCTGAGTCCTGACCCTTCACTAGGTTTAATCTGCATTGTGGGTATCAGGAACTATGAGGGACTAACAAAAACATATTCGACTTAGTGCAGAATTTGAAACCATGGCCACTCGGCGTACATTTTAACCAAAAAATTTAGTATGTCAAAATGATTTTCACTAAAATGATTTCTCTGTATCTCCTACAGCTTTCGATTTATACTTATATGTCCCAATTAAAAACTCTGTATTGTATGATGACAATCTAGGCTTATATTAAAGCTTAAATTATATAAGAGAGGACTTTGTTTAGCAACCTCTTAAGAGCCTACAAAAAATCTTGTCGATAATGTTTTTATAATGTTATTATATAAAAGTCTTGAGTATAATTAGTGGTAGTAATTAAATTGAAGTAAAAAGGGTGTATTTACTTCAATTTGAAACGGGATTTGTAATTATTCCGTTATTACGAAATCTGAAATAAATTATAAATAAAAAAAACTAGAAAAAAACATTTCTGCAGTAGTTGCACCCTTCAATAATCATTATGAATTGCATGAATGGAAACGGTAAATTGAAGAATTAATTTACGACGTTATCAGGACACAATACAAATTAACATAAAAGACAAATTGGATTAGAGTAGTTGGATACTGTTGTTTAACGTGCTACAACTTTTGTGTGAAATTAATCTTACATATCCCACACAACGTTAAATGAGATTATGCTTCTTTCCTCCAGAGTGTTAGAAAATCAACCTATTATTTTAGAAGGTAGGTACACACAAGGCAGTGATCATCCCAAAAGGGTTGGTTTGACGATTAAGAGAAAGACAAACGCTAAAGCTCTCCATAGGGGTGTCCATAAGATCAGATGATATAGAAGCATCTAAATCTAGATAAAACACTAACTAAACACCCTCTTCTATAACAAAAAAATGTGGAAAATAACGAAATTATCAATACCCTCAAACCTGACCATAAGTTATCCATGCTATTATTATATTATACCCATAAACCAGCAGTAGGAAGTAATGATAATATATCATGATATTTCTATCCACCTGTCCCCACTACAATGTCGGCGCAGCATATTTTTTTAAGAGTGTTGCAGAAATAATTACTCTTAGTGTTAAGTACAGGTTATCCGCCTGACGCCACGACCTCTGGGGATCTAGTCTCAGGCAAACTGCTTTGTATAACCTGGGATTCTAACCCAGGATCACAGATGGAATGATCATATCAAGATATAAGAACTTAATAATGTTCTAAGGACAAAGCTGGGGCTTATACTATTATAATATCGGGGAAGATGCGTAAAAGTCCAGTAGGGTCGTTAATTCATATTGAAGTATTTATTATTATTGTTTCAAGTACTTTAATCCCAGCAGTTTTTATGGATATGTCGTAATTGCCAGCGCCCAGCTATGTCACTGAAGTTGCTAATAGTAATGACTAAGTTCTTAACTAAATGAATTACCATTATGGTTTGAAAACTTTGCCGTTAAACATGGTGGTGTCATCTACTTTGAGTGCAAAGTAGAAAGGTCGGTCTACATTCACTTGTGGATAAATAATCAAACTTGCTGGTTGAATTAGAAAAGCTAAAAATAATTTTTAAAAAATCATAATGCACATAATATTTCTATGGCCGACGACAACTAATAGTTAAGGTAAAAAAAGAAAAGAAACGAAAAATGTAAGGTTCCTTAATATTTTGAGAATTGTTATTGAAAGAAATAAATTATATTATTATATTAAGAACCAAATTAAGAGTCGCTATGGTTTTAAATTGGTAGCAGCGATAGATCAGTTGAGAATGGTACGAACTACCGAGACAAGTGTCGGAGGTTCGAGACCAACCCCAAAATGGAGCATACACCTCTGACTTTTCTATGTTAAGTGTATTTTCAATGTGAAAATTCGCTTGCTATAACGGTGAAGGAAAACATCGTGAGGAAACCTGCATACCTAAGAATTTCTTCACAGGAATTTCGAAGGTATGTGAAGTCTGCCAACCCGCATTAGGCCAGCGTGGTAGACTAGGGCCTAACCCCTCTCATTAGTAGAGGAGGTCGGTGCCCAGCAGTGGGACAATAATATTACAGGGCTAATATTATTATATTATAATGGTTGTATACCGATTGCATTTTTCGATTTATTATGCATTGGTACAATAATTAGCTTTACTTAAGCTAACAGAAATATGTAAACAATTATTTGACTTATTGGAGACAGTAATTAATTCAGTTGTTAGATATCGAATTAATAATTCTGAAATGTCATTTGATAACGAAAAGAAACATAATATAAAATGTGCACTTGTACACAAATTAATTTTCGTAATTAAAAAATAAAAATTATAAAAAAGCACACTAAAAATAAGTGTCGTAGAATAGTTAGTAGAGTCGAAATAGCCCGAAAGCAAAAATATATAAAAATTAGCTAGTTTTACTAACTCATTTATTGCACGTAAATAATAATAAAATTAGTTATGAAAGTAAAACATGAAGTTATGCAAGTAACGTCTCTAATAAAGCTCATGCGGTAGTTTTTTACTTTAAATTTGAATAATATACCTAAGACTTATAGACTCCGTTAAAAAGTATAAGTCCGTGGGATTTTAATAAGAAATAAAACGGCCTGTTAGCCTTAAAATACAATATATCGACTCTCGCTTTTCGTGTCATGACAAATGCTGGAATATAAATTTTTATGCGTTATATATTTAAGTCGTCATGAAACGTTTAAGATTAATAGATTAAACGTTTTTATTATGCTTAAACTCCAACCTTGATTTATATTGGAATGACAAACCTTTAATAATTAAGTGACCTTAAATAGATTAATATCATTCAAATGTCCTTCAATACGTTTGCGAACAATTATGATTTTTTAACTTTTTTTTTAATTGTAAAATTATCTCCATTGACTCGTTTCCTTGAAAACTGCAATTGGGTACTTGACTAATTTTTTTTATTGATTTTATACGAAATTTACGTCATCTCAAACGTAACACTGAAAGAAATATTGAAATACTCCCAAAAATAAAAAGTTATAAGCCTTTGCAGTTTGATGTAACCTTCAAACAATGTGAAAGAGAAGTATCAGTAAAATCACGTCACGGTCATAACGGTGCGTGCGTTGGAGAGGGATAGCAAGATATCCCCACTACGCCCCTACTCTTGCTCATTGCAGAATTTAAAATATGAATTACTGCCTCCTTTTCAACCAATTTGGATGCGGTTTTTAGAGAAGGGTTTATTTTTTGTTTTATTTGCTATTACATATAATAATGTGTATGAAATAAAACATAGTCAAGTACCCAATTTATTTATAATTTGCGCGTAATGTTGTTTCCTTTATTAAATTTAAATTAAATGAAATAACTAACCGACAAAACTTACCATTTGCAGCAGCAGCTTCGGCTCCCTCTTCATTGACTTCTATAAAGGCTTTTTGTACAGCTTTACTTACATAAAGAACCTCATCAGTTTTTAATAGATTTTCTAGTCGAGCTTGTGGTGTAAACAATTTCTTGATATTCATCTACACATAAGTAAAATCATCATCAATAATTTGACCTTATTATTGAGTTACAAAGCGTGATATATTAAAATTACGTATTTATAATTTTGGATGTTAATTTATTGTAAATGTGGCTTAGATTGAGTGACAATAGTATTGACATTTCTTACCCCAGTAAGAACCTCTTTCAGGTCCGTAGTTGTTTCTATTTTGAATTTTGGAAGATATATTTCAACTTCCATCTTACGCATTTGTTCCTCTGCTCTTTGGAGAGCTTTGGGATCCTTCAGTTTTTCTTCTAGAGCAGTAATTCCGTCTATTTTGTTGGGCAATATAATGAGCATAGCTGCTTGATCGCCCTCGTATGGTAATTCGATAATCTAAAATAAATCAAAATTTATAGAAAACTTTTTATAATTTGATATATACAATATAAGTGTTTTTTTTAATTTAATGCTACAATATACCTGGGCATCAAGTTCATCACTATGACCATATAGGACGTTCTTTTTTCCGCTCATAGTAGGCACCTTAATTGTTTTGTCTTTAGAAACGTGGAAGTCTCTGTCAATTGTTCTTTCTTTGGTGAATTTGTCTTTCCAGCTACCCTTTAATGTAAAATCACCAAAAAAATATTAGTCAACAACATAATATATATTACTATATTTTTTATCCCTAAGGGCGACTTGCACCACTATTATTAAGCTACATTTAGTCCTAACTTCAAGTTAAATTGAAAAAGAAATATATGAAGGACATGTAATTCATTACATGTAATTAATTAAATGTCATCATATCTTCTTCTACCTGCCCTTATCCCACCTTATGTGGGGTCGGCGCAATATACTTTTTTTTAAGCATGTTGCAGATAGGATTTGGCTTAGTTTTTATGACCGGCCGCCTGCCTGACGTCAACCCCCTTTGTGAGGGATCCAGTCCAGGGCAAATTAAATTAGAAAATTTGCTTTGCCCGACCTGGGAATCGAACCCAGGACCTCCCGGCCCACAGCCCATACATGCTGCCACTAGACCAAGGAGGCGACCCTAGGCGAGTCATACAACTGATATATCAATAATAATCTTAACTACACATCGTAATTGAACAAAAAATATAAGTATATTTTTCCTAAACGATAAAATCATTGCACGTCTATGGATACAAAATTTGTTCCGCGTTACAACATATGCTTTACATGCCTTGAAGTAAATAGCGTTGACGAGAACTGAGCGCGTCATTCCGTCTAACGAATCTTTGTCTACTAAATCTTTAATGCGGTTGTTTGTCTGATCTTCAACCTGAAATATAAGAGTAAGATTATTAGTTACGTTATGAATTATATCGTATATGAATGTAGTGTCAATAGTATCAAAAACATTTTTAGAATATAAAGTCAATACGCACCCATTTATTTATTTTGTCAGCGGTTTCAGCGCTTTGAGCAAAGTTAACATTTTGAACTTCAGAACCAAAGACGTCTCTGGATACTTGTGCGAATTTGTCATTCAGTTCAAGTCCTTGGGCTACGTAAATCTTACTGGCCATCTTCAAATCTACTCCTTTCACTGATCGTAGGCCACGATTTAAGTCCGCGAATACATCCTTGGTCTATGGAAACGTAATGTTGATATTAAAATAACTATTTCTTTAGCCAAAAAGTTCGTAATAATTATAATTATTGCTACGAGTATGTAGGATGTAGATTTTTTAAGTTGCAAAGAGCTAATTTTTAAGTTATAAGAGAAAATTATTTTTAGTTACTTAATTAAAAACTCACCACATTGTCGTTGGGTAAAGCTATTGCCCTTAGCAGTTCGTCGTGAGATTCACCTACAGAAGCCAGTGCTAGTTGGGCCAGAGGTGGCAGGACAGAAAAAGCTGACAGCACAACGTTCTTGCCAGGATTTGCTTTCACCACTTCCTAAAATAATAATAACCAATCAGTGCCTAATTATGTTATAGTAGCCGTTGTTTAACTCTTTCTTCGGTTTCTTCTACATTTGACTTAGTTTCTGGTAGGTATAAAGTATAAAGATATGGTACGATTAAAATAATATAAACATTTTTTTTACAAATATTAAGTGAAAGGCATCATATCATTAAATTAGAATTCTGTTTGAACCGACTTACAAAAGGAGATTATTCATTATGTTTTTAAAGCGTAAATGTATGGCGCTTGTTTTGTCACAATAAGACTATACTAATTTTGGTTTGAACTGTAATGGATTATTGTTAATTTAACTGTCAGTTTTTTTTCTTTATAGCAAAGACTGGCAAACGAGCAGCTGGGTCACCTGGTGGTAAGTGATCATAGACACCCGTGACACAAAAAAAAAATTTTGTGTGTGCGTTGCCAACCTAAAAGGAGGGAAATATGTATTGGAAAAGGGAGGGGGGAATTGGGCCACCGGAAATCTCACTGACCGAATGAAACGCGACAGCGAGCTGCCACTTTACGTCGGTTTTCTGTGAGACGGTGGTATCAAACCGGTCAAGCCGCTGTAGACGTAATTGTCAACACCGTGGCTCTACCAATCAAACAGATTGTCAGAAAATTATTATTATATTATTGAGATGATTGTAAGCAGTAGACACGGTATTCATTTATAATAATATATTCCTGTAATTCATATCCCGTTTCACGCAATGGGACAATGCCAAATTGTCGTACTTAATTTATTCATCCAGCCCTTTGAACTTTATTATAAGTGACGTTTCGCGACGGTTTCCAAAGTTATATTATTATTTTAAGGTTCAATTTATAAGAGGCCACTTTACGTCACTCTCAGCTGAACTTGGACCTTCGTTTTTCCGCTTTGTCTTTTAATCTGTTACTGACACCCTGCCGTTTGTGCGTTCCTAACTTTTCACAATAGAGAGTATGACTGAAATTGGAGTTTTGTTTGATAATTTCCACTTATTTAATCCCCTTGCGGAACGAGTAATGATGTAATTATAATGTATAATAATGAGTTATTACCATGGACTTAAAATTATGTCCTTGAATATATAGAATATAGCACTAGCACTCGTAAACACTGTCTATTCGCACCTAAAAATTGTAAAACCAACGCAGGTGAACGCTGCCCTTGTATTTATATAATACAAGTTTCGTAGACGTTGAATTGTTTGAATGTTCAGTTTCTAATTTCAAAAAACAGGTATATTATAATATAGTTAAACCCTTGTAGATTGGTTTGTTTGCCATAACTTGTATTAGCGTTAATGAGTTTATTACTGCATCTATATTTTTATAAATAAATAGTTTGGTATTACGTATAAATGATAAAAATTGTGGATAACGGAGCTGGTCTCACTTTTAATATTTTTTTAGCATCTAAGTACTGATTAACTTTAATTTGTTAGTGTTACTGTTTGTTGTCCTAAATGTTTAAAAAAAACATCAAAGGTTATTAAGATACTTAAATAGATATAAAAATATATATTAAAGGTCAAAATCGTTTTGTTAATTGTTAAAAAATAATATTGCTATTATTATTGATTGAAAAGTCGTGAGTTATAAAAATATTGCAACATTTTAAATTGAGTGTTAATTAGGTACAAAAAATTGAAATAATTATGAAAATATATTTAGAAGTAAATAAAAATAGAAATAAACATTCTATAGTACAAGCTTAATATCACTAATACGTATGAGAATACTGTGGAAGTTACATATATATGGTGGCCACTGGTGGCCGAGCCGCCCGTTACTATTAGTGGATAAAAAATATTTGGATGTGATGCAAAAAGTAATAAATTTTTTATGTAGGTACTTACAGTAAACATTTGGGCCGTGAACTGGTCATTACTGTCTCTTAAAAGTTTTTGAAGATCCGTTTCGCCGGCCATGGTTATGGCCGCAAAGGCGAATACTGAAAAGGAAAAAAAATATGTTTAACAATTGGTTTATTATTGATTTGATACTCTCCATCACTTTAAAAATATATCCGTCCTAAATTCATAAATTTAGCGCACTTTTACTTTATTATTTCTTCTTCCAACTGCCTTTATCCCACTCAATATGGTAACGGCGCAACACACTTTTCTAATCATGCTGTAGAAATGATACAGAGCAGTTTTTACGGCCGTTTGCCTGCCGTCCTGACGTCAACGCCAGTATCCCCGAAGGGGTAGGCAGAGGCGCACTGGCGAACTAGAACACCCACATTTGGCCGAGCTCAGTTCCGTCCTAGACGTGACAGGGGTGTGACCTTATCGCCATAGCGGGCACAAATTCCAGACTTCGGGCTGATTTGGAGAAACCCAATATTACTTTGCCCGACCTCAGGAACAGACCTCAGGACGATAGTCTTGCCGAAATACAACCACGCCACCGAGGCAGTCTATTTATTATTTATTTTAGTTTTATTATATTATGTAGGATTGTATAATTTCATGGATATTATGAGCGTGTAATTTTGGTTATTGAGTGGAACTGACCATTAGCACGCTTACATTCACGAACAACCGCGTATTGTACGATATACTCGTATCATCTTAGTTGCTATGTAAAACAACAAAACAGCGAAGATAATATTATTATGGACGTCGTATTTTTAATCGCTTGAGCATGCAGTATAAAAACAACGCGTGCAACATTTGTAGGATTTAAAGAATTTATTTTTAAGTTTATATAACGATAAAATCTATTATTTCCAACAACTAAAGACAAAATATCAGGACCTGGCATAACTACGAAAAATACGTGTTTATTTTGAAGTCGGTTCCGCCAGGTTAGTTTCACGATCTATTTACATGAAAGTTGTCACCGTGTCTAAGAATTAAATAACGTACGTATAAAAACTTATTGGTTTATTAAAAATACGGTATTTCATTAACAATAATACTAATTGGAAATATGAAGAAGATGCCTAACTGCTATATTAATGGGATTTTTCTTTCGCAAAGTCGCCATTTTATTTTCGTTCCATACATTAGTAATGCTTTATTTTTTCTAAGTTATGCCTCGTCGTCTTATTTTTTCTTTAGTCATTGATTATTTCAAACACGAGAATGTTTTTTCTCATCTATGCATCATTACCACCTTAGCTGATAATATGTCAAAAACAAGTTATTGTCAAGGACTACGTGTTTTTGTTGTATGACCCTCTGTTATTCTCATTTTATATTTGTATAAGTTTTTTACTTTTTGGTGTACGTTAGGGCTAAAATGGCAGATAGTGAAAAGGTCATGTTGATGACGAAAGTCTGATGATTCTGTGTCATTAAAATACTCTACGATTTCCTGACACAGACATTCAACAGTATACAGACGGGACAACAGCACAAAACTTGTGATCCAAAAGTTATGACCTAGTGGTCATAAGTCGCTCAGTTTATTTAAAATATACGCGCGCCAGGCCAGCCAGCGTAATACTATTGAGAGAATAAACTTATGTTACGTGATTCTTAACCATTCACAAAACATTCTAGGGTGTAAACTGTAATAATCGCCCTCGCTTTGTAATAAATGGTGGATAGTGGTACTGAAGTTTGAGATATTTTTTTTGTATGGAAACTTGCTTGATAACACTTAACCTCTAAAGTTAGTAATATTCAATCTCTTTGTTTCCTGATAATATTAAAACTTTGAGACTGAGAAGATAAATATTCATTCAACAAAAAATTTCGAAATAAGTTGTTGGTAGAAATAAAAAAAATTAGCCATAATAACTCTCATGCATATGGTATTTTTTTAAACTGATTTTAATCCTGTTTTCTTAAAAGGATTTATTTTTAGCTTGTTTTCTATTACGTATACCTTAATGTTGGAATTCAAGTGCATGCATGAAACACAAAATAGTTTTGATAAAAAAATATTGATGACGATTTTGTATTTTAGGGCACCATATAAACATTGATATTACTGGCTGATAAGATGAATCAGATAAGTCATCATCAAGGAATATAAGATTAATTTCAGATAAATCTATCATCAAGGAAGTCACATTTGTTGGAACCTTGTGATCAAATCTTAACTGCAGCCCGAGCAGGAAAATTTCTGACAACCGTAAATGTATTCGTGCTCCATGCGCGTCTATGAAATTTGTATGAAATATTAATCAAATGTCATCAGTGCGTAGCGAGTTTACATTTACATTAGTTTTTCGTGCTCGGGCTACTGCGGCCTGAGCAGGAAAATTTCTGACAACCGTAAATGTATTCGAACTCGATGCGCGTCTATGAAATTTGTATGAAATATTAACCAAACGTCATCAGTGCGCAGCGAACTCGAATACATTTACATTAGTTTTTCGTGCTCGGGCTACTGCTCACATGAATACAATATTGACCTAGTAACAAAATATTATTATCGTTCCTAGCGTTTCTTCTTAATACTGAGAACTGCAACTACACGACTTTACTTTATGACCATTATTTTTTGACATTGTCGTTTATGAGTGGTAGAGCCACGCTGTAGACAGTAACGTCTACAGCACGAATGGGCCGGCTCGACCGGTTGGATACCACTGTCTCACAGGAAACCGACGTAAAGTGGCAGCTTGCTGTCGCGTTTCTTCGGTGAGTGAGATTTCCGGTGGCCCATTCCCCCCCCCCTCTTTCCCAATCCCTAGTCCCTCCCCTTCCATGTCCTCTTTTTAGGTTGGCAACGTACCCATGATTCTTATTGTGTCTTGGGTGTCTATGGGCGGTGGAGATCACTTACCATCAGGTGACCCATCTGTTCGGTTGCCAGTCTCTGCTATAAAAAAAAAAAAAAAAAAAAAAAAAGTCGAATACATTTACGGTTGTCAGAAATTTTCCTGCTCAGGCCGCAGTTGTCATAATCATTATCAATGTTAATATTGTCAACGTCGCGTAGACTGACTCAATATGATATGAACTGTTAGTGATTTGTATTCTACTTGGAGTTTTCGTTACCATTGTTCTTACAATGGATCCATTAGCTGTTTTGATTCATGTTTCCTTCCAGTCATTGAATTAACTGTAGGAATTTAGACTATAGTATATTTAGTTAGAGGACTATAGAGATAGTAACATAAGCTCACGCCTGTATCCCCGAAGAGGTAGGCAGAGGTGCACTAGCGAACTAGTACACTCACATTTCGCCGAGCTTAGTTCCGTCCCAGATGTGATAGGGGGCGAGCCTATCGCCATATCGTGCACAAATTCCGGACTCCGAGCTGATATGGAAAAATCCAATATCACTTTGCCGGACCCGGGGATCGAACCCAAGACCTCAGGACGGTGGTCATACCGAAATACAACCAAGCCACCGAGGCAGTATGAGATAATAATGGTATTTAATATCTTTTCCATCTGCCGTTATCCCTCTCAATTGTAGGTTCTACACAACAGACTATTCAAATCATGTTGCAGAATAGACTCGGCTTAGTTTTACGGCCACTTGCCTGACCTCAACGTCTTCTGGGGATCAGGTACGGGCAAGTCGTGTTAGTAAAAACGTGTTGCCCGACTTGGGATTCAAACCCAAGTACTTCTGGTAAATATTTTGGATTTACTAAAAAGGACTGCCTCGGTGGCGTGGTTGTATTTCCGTACGACTACTGTCCTGAGGTCTCGGGTTCGATCGCCGGGTCGGGCAAAGTGATATTGGATTTTTCCATATCAGCCCGGAGTCTGGAATTTGTGCCCGATATGGCGATAGGCTCGCCCCCTATCACATCTGGGACGGAACTAAGCTCGGCGAAATGTGGGTGTACTAGTTGGCTAGTGCGCCTCTGCCTACCCCTTCGGGGATACAGGTGTGACCTTTTTTTTATTTTTTTTTTATAGCAGAGCTTGGCAAACAAGCAAATGGGTCACCTGATGGTAAGTGATCTCCACCGCCCATAGACACCCAAGACACAAAAAGAATCATGGGTGCGTTGCCAACCTAAAAGGAGGGAATGGAAGGGGAGGGAAGGGGATTGGGAAAGGGAGTGGGGAAATGGGTCACCGGAAATCTCACTCACCGAACGAAACGCGACAGCAAGCTGCCACTTTACGTCGGTTTTCTGTGAGACAGTGGTATCTAACCGGCCCATTTGTGCTATAGACGTTACTGTCTACAGCGTGGCTCTACCACTTATTCTTCCTATTATCTTATAACCAGCAGATGTATATTTTTATATTCATATTTGTTGTTAAGACAGAGTCAAAGACGTGCGGTATATAAGGAAAACCGGTTGGCTGTATCAATAATTGCTCTTGTCTTTTTATGTCAGGGAATCCCTGTTTGAGTCGAGTACAGCCGGTATGCTTACGAAATGTGTTTTATTTACTCACAATGTCAGCTAATGCAACAAATCATTAGTCAGAGCGTTATTGATTACTACATTAATGTAGGTGTAACGTTTGCTTTCGTCATTACTATTAGTGTCTATTGTTTTATAAATTAAATTTTAAATTGTTGTATTCTGTTTATTTTAAACAGTATTTATTTATCATACATGTCACGAATGATTTTGACAATCAATACGAGATCGATGCTAGCTCACGATACCTACCTATGTATATTGTGATATTTGTATCATCTTATATTTTTCGTATTATTGCCGAATCGTGGCAACTTGTAAACGACAATTTTACTAATATCAGTGTCAAAGGCAAATGTAAAATAAAGATGAATTTTAGCTCTAGATATAACGTTTAATTTAAAAATCATCAAATCAAATCATTTATTGAATCCATAAAATTTCAAACATTATTTAGGTTCCGTCAAATTTTAAGTTAACCGCCTGGTCGGAAGGCTGTTTCGCCAGAGAAGAACGGGCAAGAAACTCTGAATCGTTGAGGATTCGTAAAACATGGAATTACCAATAATATATTTGTATAAAATAACCAAATAAAGCGAGGTGGATCGAACAAAAGAAGAAAAACCTGATAATCAAAATAATTTGTGCTCGGGCCTAAGTACTTTATATTCACGGTTAATTTCTCGTTTATATGCACTTACCAATTATCAATTTTATATTAATTACAAAATATCATTATTATGACTAATAAAGATGAGTTTTTTATATTTATTATAGATAAAACAACTGTTTATCTAAAAGGTCTTCTTACATAACAAACTGAAGGTCAGTATCAAATGAATGTCATGACAACTCGACCTATCCAAAGAATAAAGTTACATATGATAATGAATCGAAATTGCTTTCTTATTTTTCTGCGCTTAAATTGATCTGTATATTTAACTAGTATATATTTTTTGTAAGCTATGTCATAATTTAACTTGTTATTATGTCATAACTTTAAAAAAAAATCACTAATCAAATATATACAGGTCAATTTAAGCTACAAAAAATATAAAAGCAATTTCGATTCATTATCATATGTAACTTTATTCTTTGGATAGGTCGAACTGTTGACGATAACGGTACAATATTATCATGCCCACAAAATAAATAAGGTTAAAAATTACTTACTACAAGCGATAGTCTTCATGTTGCACTGCCCAACGTCTCACTCAGATGCCGGACAAACACTAACCAGTTTGTGGAGGTGGTTGGATTTAAATATATGCCATTTGTTGACCGTACATATGATTGTGAATAACAGATTACTAAACCGTAAACAGTTGAGAAGACCATCAGAAAACAAACGCATATCATTTCTGAGTATCGGTGCTGGAAACCACGCTAGTAAAATCGATAGGGAAAATATAGTCTCCTAGAATACATTTAACGGACTTTTTAAATATCATGTATTAATGCCCGTTATTAATAATTGCTTTTAAAGAGGGCTTACTCCAAAAATGGTTCTATATTTGGCTAAGATCTAACGACGGGGTCAAGATGAAGATACTGCTCAATTAACATGACAATTGAAGCATCGCAGGACCGGTTTTTAAATTAGTTTTAATAATTTTAGTTAGGTAGGTAGTTAATAAACTAGTAGTGGGAACTACCACACTCAATGGTATCAGTATTAACTTCTATTACTTAATTTTTTTTCATTCAGGGAGTGGTAAAGGAGCAGGTGGCTCACTTCATGTTCCCTGATGGTCAACCTAAGAAGAATCATAGGTGCGTTGTCAACCTAAAAGGAGGGGAATAGGGATTGGTGAAGGGGCGGGGGTAATTGGACCACTGGAAAGCTCACTCATCGAACGAAACGCAACAGCAAACGGCTACTTTACGTCGGTTTTCTGTGAGACACCAGTTCTAAACCGGCCCATTCGTGCTGTAGACATAGCAACGTTAATGGCGAGACGATGACATAATAATATTTTTTTAATAGTCAATTCTTTTATCGTTAAGCATAAAGTGAATTTTACGCAAATATTTTTAAAAATTCTAAATATTTCGATTTTTAAAATGTATTTCTGCTTAATTCATCATTCAGCAGACGCCTATTGGATTCAAAATATAAATGACAACAAGTTCGCACGATGCATCCTTGGGAGCTTGCCCTTGAAAAGGTCATTCCAAACTGGTATTATTTGCTAGAGATTGTTGTCGGTTACTAACTGCTATGGCCTGTGATGCGTATTTGTAATATTTTATTTATTTTAGGTATAATGTTCAGCATAAATATTAAACACCAATATAATATATTTATAATATATTTATACAAATGCACGGCCAAAAATGGATAAGTGAAATTACATTATCACAAAAAAATTACCTATATGATTGGAATTGCCTTTTTTCTACGCGATGTTATACAGTTACGTTCCAATACTCAGCGTCAAGCGGGCAGCAGGCGAGGGTGCCTTATACAAGCCCTCTTATTATTAGCACTCGATTCGACTTTGAATTCGATTCGGTTTCATTTATTGTCATAAATTCCAGCGAAATCGAATTAAAAACTGCGCTAATGTTGCATTAGCTTCGAGAACTTGTCATTTGATAATTTTTACCGTGACATTAGTGGACTTTTTAAATCTATCTCGGTGGAATTTTAAGTCATTAAATGAAGTCGAATCGAAGTCAAATTCGATTAGAGTGTCAAGAGTCACCCCTTGCTCTGGGAGGAATAGGAAAAAATCACAAAGTTAGGTGATAGTATTTATGAAAATAAAGAAAATTGACAACTTAGTGTACGTCTTCAGTTAATGTTGGAGTTTGAAATTAAATATTTCTTTAACTTAACAATATCTTGAGTAGGTAGGCATTATAAGCTCTGTAAGTTGCAGGTCTTCTATATCTGGAAGTCAATTTCTTACTAAGAAAGGTTATCAACGGCACATCGTGATCCCTGTTGACCCTTGTTTTATCTTTAACGGTTTATTTTTAATAATTGTGTCTGTCATAAATATGCATTCAAGATAGGTGAAAGGGAATTTTGAAAATTGAAAAACCTATTTTTATTGTAGTTAATAACGTCTCTAGTCTTTTAATTATATTCTTAAATATATAGGTATTAACTGCTGCCCGGAACTTCGTATAGAAATTCAATAAGAAATCTATTCCAGAAAAACTGTTGGTCTAAGAGACCGTGGTACATCGACCTTCACTCATCTGATAACCAGATGAGACTTTATTTTTTATCAAATATCAATTATTTACAAACATGTCTATGATAGCTTGCATATCGAAAAGTGTTGATGGCTATTTTTAATTAAATTATTTTTATATATTTGATTTTGTAATTCAGTTATCTTTGTTATGTTACCAATTTTTATTGGTTCGGTGTAGTTACTTATATTGACATACTTGTTCATACCTGGTTGTTAGGTAGCCATGAAAAATAAGTAGGCAACCCTACCAAGGCATATTCTCCATATTCAAAACTATATTTTTTTTGCTTATTAAAAGAGTAAAATGTTTAATTAATTAAAATTAATTTAATTAAAAATTGCTATGAACATAAAATATTGTGTTAGGCAAGCTATTATAGGCGTGTTTGTAAATAAATTATATTTAATAATAAATATTTCTCATCTAGTTATCAGATGAGTGATGGTCGATGTACCACGGTCCACCTACCTTTTTCGGGGATAAAAAGTAGTCTATGTGCTATTGTAAACTGTAAAGTATCCCTGTATCATCCGATCCGTTTAGCTGTTCTGGTGTGATTCAATAGCAAGCAATAAACATCAATCTAAAATTTTTATCGTACTGGCTGTTGCCCGCGTATCCCTTCGCATGGAAATTTGTTTTCCGCGATAAAATTTACTTGCCGGTATAAAAAGTAGTACATCCATACATACATAAGCTCACGCCTATATCTCCGAAGGGGTAGGCAAAGGCGCACTAGCGAACTAGAACACCCACATTTCGCCGAGCTTAGTTCTGTCCCAGATGTGATAGGGGGCGAGCCTATCGCAATATCGGGCACAAATTCTAGACTCCGAGCTGATAAGGAAAAATCCAATATCATTTTGCCTGACCCGGGAATCGAACTCGAGACCTCAGGACGGTAGTCGTACCGAAATACAAATACGCCACCGAGGCAGTCGCTATAAAAAGTAGCTTAATCAAGGGCGTCAGTTATGTTCATACCAAACTTCATCAAATTAGTCCAGCCGTTTGAGCGTGAAGAAATAATAAAAATGCAAACACACTTACAAACTTTTGCGTATATAATATCAGGGGGGTTACCATCACCTCTTATAGCAGTATTATTATAATTTAACTTGTCAATATTCCCATACAAAACAAACGAAGAACGATTATAATAATACTGCTATAAGAGGTCGTGGTAACCCTGCAGTATGATGATTGTACGATCACTGTGATTTATTTTACTCCATTTTATAGCATAATTTTATTTTAACTTCTTTTTTAAATTGATAAATAAAGTACTTGGACCTGCGTTAATACTAGTTTGAACTTCAATCGAGATCAGGTCTGGGTAAAATGGGTAAAGTTTTCAAGTTTGCCGGCCGCCGCGAATGAATGACGACATCTATAGCAATTAAACAGATAACACCGGCGAAAGTTGCAATCTTCAATAGTTTAACAGTCAATCGTGAATTTATGTACATTTTCGTGCCTATTACTTACTGGTTCTTTTAGTTAGGTACTTAAGTTTAAAAGTGTTCATTTATTTCTAGCTAGCTTTTAACCGCCGCTGCGAATGTTCATACACTAAAGGTCGCCTTATGTCGTTTAAGACCGCCTTATCTGTCAAAGTTGTATGGCGAAAATCCATGTAAGAGAACCAGACCAAGGAGGTGACTGAAAATAAAAGAAATAATATTATATAAAATATTTGTATAAAGTCTCCTGCAGCTGTTTTTCTCGAAACAAAGACACCTACGCAAAACAATGATTTTCGCTGACACCTGAGTGGTTACCACCACCCCTTATAGCAATATTATTATAATCTTACTTGTACCGATTCCCGCACAAAAAAAACGTAGTAAGACTATAATAATACTGCTATAAGGGGTGGTGGTGGTAACCCGCCTGCTAATAGAACAATGGGTCATAGATATTTACTTGATACATTTAAGAAAATCGATTACGATGAAAATGTGCATACGAAGCAAGATTGCCAATATAAATTGGTTTAAAAAAATCGATTTTAAATTATAAAATGATACTGATTAATCGATTTCTGATCGGTTTGATGTAGAGCTGGGTGATGTGAACCTTTATATATTAAGGCTTTTCGTCAACAGTTCGCAAAGACGTTGATCGTTTTAGTTTTCCTCATACATTTGTGTAACAGCGCCTCTGACGGAAAATACGATGAACTAAAATGTACGGAGGAAATGACAACTTCGTTTTAGAGAAGTTCTTACTCATACTCAGTGTTCAGTCTGTACATACATTGCTCAATAACCGATTCCACAGAAGTGTGAGTAAAGTATTAGCTGGAATGAGTTTTATACGCAAGGAATCGAAAAAACAAGAGATTGAAAGTGCTTACCGAGGTTTGAAATTGGAAACGCGTTCGTCAGAGTCCGGAAATTGTTGGCTCGTCGGCGTCGGCTGGAGCTGACGGGTCACGTGAGCTCATTATCCTGTCACGTGGGGCTCCAATCACAGAGCACATTGTACATTGAATATACTCGGGTAGAGTAAACAGTTGACTGTTAACGTCTTCGATTACAGTGCCATCTATCGGCAACCTTTTGAAATAATTAAATATCTACTATGTTGGTGCGATAGCTCAGTTGGGAATAGTGTGGAATGCCGAGACGAGTGCCAAGAGGTTCGAGACCAATCCCGAAAAGAGCATACACCTCTGACTTTTCTATGTGAAGTGTATTTTCATTATGAATTATCCCTTTCTTTAACACTGCAGGAAAACATCATGAGGAAACCTGCGTACCTGAGAAAATTCTTCACAAGAATTTCGAAGGTATGTGAAGTCTACCAACCCGCATTAGGACGGCGTGGTAGACTAAGACCTAACCCCTCGTATTAGTAGAGGAGGCCCGTGCTCAGCATTGGGACAGTAATATTACAGAGCTAATATTATTATTATTATGTTGGTGATAGGCTCGTGTCGTCATGTGAAGGAACGAAAATAAGTTCGGCGAGATGTGGTTGGTGTAGTTCTCACTGGCGAAAGGTCCATGCACCATTCCTACTGGCTTACCTTTGCCAAATTATCATTTTGAAAAATATACATTCATTTAAAGGAAATGCAGAGTGAGTTTTTGTGTGGTAGAGCCATGCTGTAGACAGTTACGTTTACAGCACGAATGAGCCGGCTCCACCGATTTGATACCACTGTCTCATAGAAAACCGACGTAAAGTGGCAGCCTGCTGTCGTGTTTCGTTCGGTGAGTGAGATTTCCGGTGGCCCATTTCCCCCCTCCCTTTCCCAATCACTTCCCCTTCTCCCTCTATTCCCTCCTTTTAGGTTGGCAACGCACCCATGATTCTTTTTGGGTCTTGGGTGTCTATAGGCGGGAGAGATCACTTACCATCAGGTGACCCATCTGCTCGTTTGCCAGTACCTGCTATAAAAAAAATGTAGCATCGGCTTCCCTATCGAAAAAATTTCACCCATCGCCACTGATAGTTCTCATGCAGCCCTTTTGGTGTTGGTTTTGAACCAATGGATTTTGTCTTGGCAGTTTGTAGTACTTCACTAAGCTATGGCTGTTATGTGTCTAATATTTTCTCTAGGTCGGGCAGAGTGAAATTGGGTTTTCTATTCAGTATCAATAAGCCCGAAATCTGGAATTTATTATATAACGTTGGACTCTTCCCCATCACACCTGGAACGGAAGTGAGCTTGGCGAAATGAATAATAAATAATAAAATAATTACACCCGACAATCACACACTTAGTCCAATAGCCCGAGCACGAAAAACTAATGTAAATGTAAATGTATTTGAGTTCGCTGCGCACTGATGACGTTTGGTTAATATTTCATACAAATTTCATAGACGCGCATTGAGTTCGAATACATTTACGGTTGTCAGAAATTTTCCTGCTCAGGCCGCTGATCCCACACTAGGTATAACCTGTATCGTGGGTGTCAGAGTCTATGAGAGACTTTCGGTCCTACAACACCCAGACTTGAAACAAATATCTGTGGGCCACACAAACATTTGTCTCAATACGGGAATCGAACCCGCGGCCTCTCGCTGCGCCACGGAGGCTGTCATGTTTTAATGTTGTAAATGTTTGTGTTCCAGTTCTCCAGTAACCTCTGCCTACCCCTTCGAGGATACAGACGAGTTTATATACATTTAGTTATATTTCAAATTGTTGTAGCTTTCCATTTGTCTTGTAACTTTATGTTCATCATGCCTCTGACGTACACCAATATATCCAAGTTATAACATTCATTAATTATAATTTGAGTGATCGCAGACGTATTGTTTACTCAAAGACGGCGTTGTAATGTGTAAGGGCTTTTGCCATGAACATCAAAGTAACTTCATAAAAGGGAACTCTGAGATTGATGGTACCTCGATCAGATCTCGCGGAGTGAAGTGGTATAACAAAATCTAATAAAACGTATAATTAAAGTCAAGAATCCCGACAATAGCTTAGACAATCGACTGAAGACTTACAAAGAAGCCAGCTTAGATTACACCACGTTGATTGAAATAATTACACACGCTGTTAGTTCTATTTTGCTTGGGTTGTACGAACATTTATTTTTGTTGGCGGAACATTTTGTTTTCTGTTACATTTTGAAAATTAGACAAGCATTAATGTTCCTATGTATAGAATCACTCGCAATAATAGTATAGTCAATTCTTACACATATTTACACGATTGAATACAAATCGTCGTCAAATAACTAAACTTTATCCACTGCACTAGATAGAGGGTTAAAGGCCTCAAATTATTTCGCCTCGATGACGAGGCTTGTGACAGACACCGGAGTGTTGTTATAATTAGCACACAATTTAATGAAATCACTGATTACTCATAATAAAATTATCTTTGGTTCTTGCAGTATGTACATAACCAATCCAAGACACCTAAGATATCATAGGTGCGTTGCCATCCTAAAAGGGGGAAAATAGGGATTGTGAAAGGGAGGGGGGATTTGGGCAGCCGGATCTGAAAACGCGGCAGCGAGCTGCCACTTTACATCGGTTTTCTGTGAGATAGACAGTGGTATCCAACCGGTCGAGCCAGCCCATTCGAGCTGTATTGTGTTTAATTTTGTATTGTTAGTTTTGTAGAATGTTTTCAAAATTGATAGCACATGATGTGTTACCATAGATTTACCCGCTTTTTCAATTTATTATAACCAAAACAATTTAATTAAACTCAGAAATATTTAACATAGTAAAGTGAAGTAACATTATTGTTAAAGACAAAATTTTACACGTTATTGAAATTAATAACCAATCATTTTTAATTTCACCAAATTAAAGTTTGTAAAAGTTAATTTATTATTGGGTTTTCGATTATTAAGTTTGGAAGTTACTTAATTAAAAGGAGTTGAAAGTTTAATTAATCCTTTTGTTAAATAAATTAGATAAGCCATTATGGCAAAGTTTTTGTTGGACTGACCCTTTGGCGGCTTGGCTCTGTAGATACCCACGAGCATGTCCGAACTCCTAACTCCCGAAGAGATTATGAAATTTCTGCTTGACTTTGAAGATTTTGAATGTTTGTCGAGCATCCAATATTGCCTTTGACTTTCTCAGTTGTTGTCTGTTGAAGATAAGAATTAAATATGTTCCCTACTAAGTCTATTTTGTCTTTATTATTTTACTAGAATCAGCGGCCCGAGCAGGAAAATTTCTAACACACGTAAATGTTTCGAGCGCGATGTGCGTCTATGAAATTTGTATGAAATATTAACCAAATGTCATCAGGGCGCAGCGAGCTTAATACGAATTCGATTGTAAAAATATTCCTGCTAGGGCCCGTGGTCATAGCTCAACTTGCGTGACTATCAAATCATAACATATTATCGGGGCAAAAAGTGGCCCTATATCTAATCCGGTTATAGTGGGTTTGTGTACCAAATACCCTAAGGACTTTTCTCGTTAAGGCATGATCGAATATAATAATAATAATAATATTAGCCCTGTAATATTACTGTCCCACTGCTGGGCACGGGCCTCCTCTACTAATGAGAGGGGTTAGGCCTTAGTCTACCACGCTGGCCTAATGCGGTTTGGCAGACTTCACATACCTTCGAAATTCTCGGGTATGCAGGTTTCCTCACGATGTTATCCTTCACCGTTATAGCAAGCGATATTTCACAATGAAAATACACTTAACATAGAAAAGTCAGAGGTGTATGCTCCATTTTGGGGTTGGTCTCGAACCTCCGCCACTTGTCTCGGCAGTCCATACCATTCCCAACAGAGCTATCGCTGCTTATGATCGAATATATGTTTGTCGGGAATAAGCCTTTTCGTTAATAACGTTGTGGGGTACCGCAGAAAATAATGTCGGTATCAACAGTAAAATTATTAGTCTAGGTGGGTAGATAAACCAGTTGTAGTTGTAGTGGGGAGACGGGCGCTATAAAACAGCACGACATTGCAGTCGGAACACACTTTGCACTCTGCATTCTGCAGTCAGCCATCACTTTCAGTTCGTGGTCGGTTATTACCGATAGCGGTTATTGTTTGTTGATGAATATTGGCTGTTAGCGGTTATTAGCTGTTAGCAGTTATTGACTGTTAGCAGTTAGTGTCGGTTTGCCCGGTTGTTGTGCGAATTAAATGTGAAGTAATTAGTACTGCGAAATAGTTATTGTTAAATAACTTTCGCTACTATAAACGCTGTTCCGCCACGTGACGGTATCACCGCTCAGCCATAAAAAACTGCGGCTTCGTCATCAGAAGCGGGATTTGAACTCGATTCCTACTGGCGTGCCATGTTCATGTTTGAGATGCGCTGGAGGAACATGGTGCAGTTGATTGAAGTTTTCGGAACACCAGCGAACAAGTAATCCGCACTTAAAATTGCGGATAAAATGGAATTATTCGGAGACCGTCACTATTTGTGAAATAGTGGGTGTTTGTGACCAGTTGTCGGAATCTAGTGAGTCGTATTGTTTTTGTTGTAGTTCTGGTGCCGAGTGCTCTTGTCGAGCAGTCTATTCTCCTGGTTTTCATGGGCAAACATTTTTGTACTGTAGTTCGTATAAGGGGTGTCGATTGTGATGGTGTTAGCTGTGCAGAGTAGATTCTTTGCGACGTTTTGATTGACTGCCATTGTCTACCCATTCTATACTGCCTTCTAACTGTTTAGAGTTTGGCGTGATAGCTGATAGTATGGTGGATTGTCGCGAATTGAATTCTGGTCCTGTGCCCGATCGGTTTTTTGTTTTTCATGGCGTATTGAGTGGCTGCACTTTCTAGAGGAAGTTTTTGGATTGTGCTAGTGACTTTCATCGGATCCCAATCCGGGATCCTGATAGTGTCAAGTCTGCTGTGTTCGTTGGCCCAATGGTTGGTTTGAGTGTCTCGATGTACTCTTCGGTCTTCGAAGCACACCCAGTGTATTCCAACGAGTGGTGTCTGGTGACCTGGGTGATTTGGTCTTTTTTTATGTTGTCCTTAAATCTTTGATATTCTCGTGCCCTCGGTGTCAGAAGGGCGATGTGTCGATGAGTTGTGCGAGGTTTTGAGGGTATTGACGGAGGCCGGATTCTCTTTACACGTTTCGAGGATTTCATTCCTGAAGCGCCGTGTGGAGTTTTTGGGCACAACTAATGGGTTGAGGCGGAGTTCCTGGAGGATCGATGCCTTAACTGGGCTGCGTCCTAACGGTGTACGTCGGCTCAGACAGTGAGTTTTCTGTCGCATTATGTCTTCGTTGTTTTATTGGCGACTGGTGGGCAATTTGATTGGAGGCGAGAACACGAACGGATGGAACAGCAAATAATTTCAGGTTTGATTACTAAACCTGTTTTGGCTGCAGGTTTTGGCTGTGTTGATTTCTCAACTGCCAGGTGAGTTGCATACTGTTGCGGGTGCCGATAAGTGCGGTGCTGTTTTCTTTTTTTTTTAGAAGGATTGAGGGCTGAGTCAAGGTGCCGCGCATATCAGCTGGACTCTGGACGTGGTGAGCGCTGAAAGGCGCTTTTGATATTGCCTGCAGAGGTAGTGTTTTGTGTTTTTCCCTAAAGGTTTCACGAAGCAGGGTTGAAGTTGCACTGCGTGTTCATCGTTGGTGGGCGTTCCTTCAAGTTTTGACTTTGAAGTGTTTTTAAGGGTTGTCGTATGGCGCATACCGATTTCTTTTTCCGTAGTTTGCTGACGGATTCATTTGAACCTACAGATTTGCAGGGATAGGTGGAACAGAGGCGTAGTGATATGTCCGGTTTATCGCAAGATTGGTTGTGAGTCGAGCGGTTGTGTGGCTTGGAGATTCAGTCATTAGTGACTGGGCCTCGGAGGAATTCCAGTTTCCGCCGGACATTGCTGAAACTTGTGAATTGCGCTCAGGTGTATTACATCGTAAGGGCAGCGTGATAATCGCATTCACTGCCTCCCAGAAGTCCTTCGAACTTTTGGATGGTCGTTCATCAGCCATGTGCACGAGTCACTTGTGCACCTGGGATGGGAGAGAATACTTAAGACGGTATGTGAGCACTGTCAGTGCGAACATACAGCTGAGTATGATCGTGAGTTTGTCAAATGGAAGTGTAACCCACAGGTTGACACCTCACAGTGTCTGGACCTCATTCGGGTCATATACAGGCCAAGCTTCGTCCGGTCTCCTGAATTGTTCCTTAACGTACAGTTTGTTTAGATTTTGCTTGCGGGTGAAGGCTGTTCTGAGTGTCACATTGTTTTGATTGTTGCCTTCACTAATTTTGTCCATTTGTACCACACTCTTCGAATTGATTCGGCCGGTACGATTGGGGCGCTGGGGGCTTGTGTCCTTATATGTAGCACCGACTCAACTTGTAGCGAATCAGGGTTGGGTTTTTTCCGGTGGAGGGTTCGGAGTTTTTTTGAGGATGGGAACATTGACGTGTACCCGGTTGCCGCTGATGGTTCTCCATAGGTATTCGGGTGCAACGGGTTATGAATGTTATAAAGGCTGTGTTGACCGCCGTAGAGACTAATGACAGTCGGTCTTGGCAAGACGCAGTGAGTGGGGTGTATCTTGCGATCGGTTGTGCTATGAACCGCGTTGCAGAGGCTTCGTGGGGTTGCGAGGTTGTGTGGCAATGTAAAGGCTAAAGTTGATATCGATTAACTGCGCGGACAGGCGTAGGAAAGTATTTAAGAGGCCTACTGAATGTGAGATGGATGCGTTTGCCAAAGCCATGTTTCTAGTAACGGGTTTTTGGTGGGTGGTTTCGTTTTGTTGGAAGGTGAGATCGAATCAGACTGGAAGGTCCGTTTTGGATGGTTCGAGGTTTTGTGTGGTGATCGTTTGTACGGTGGACGTGGATGCAGGTGTGCGTGATCGATTGCGTGAGGTGCAGGAGGGTCATGTACTAGTCAAAGTAAAGATTCATGAGATGCCCAGTGGTGCTGAGCAATTTAAGTTGGTTATAGTGTGAATACGAATGAGAACTCTATCGGCCGTAGATAGTCGACCTGCTAGTGGATGTTACGTAGTCGTAGCCCGTTGGAAGTCGGTATCTCTTGGGGAAACCCAAGTAGAACGTGGGTGTGCGGTGGGCGTACATCTCTAGTGGAGGTCGTGGTCTGCAGGGACCGTCCGTGTGTAGTCTGAGAGAGATGCACACGTGCGCTTTACTTGATCAGTAAAGACGCGTCAGAGAGAGTTGGTGAAGACTCTTCGGCTGTGGAAAGCCGTGGCGATACGAGGTTTTTATTCGGGTATTAAGAATGATTTATGATCAGAGTGAATTTTTGTAAGAGATAGAGATGGTACATGGCTCTTCGTGTTACAATGTTGTGATAAGTGTAGGTTAATTCAGATATCTGATTTCAGTAGAAGAGATAAACGGTAGAGTTTATAGTTCCATTTTTGTGTGTAGAGATACGAATTATAGTCAGGTGTGACCGAGCGTTATAGAAGGGTGCTTGCTGTCGTTTTTTTCGACAGGTTGACACACGTGGATGAGTGCAAGATAGAAACCCGCATACCGTGTACGCTGCGGTATCACATCGGGTATAGATTCCGCAGTAATGCAAACTTTTGCATTGTATTCAGGTTCATTGAACTGACAGCTGTTGCTTGTCTTCTGCTTTGCTGGTTTTGTTCCATCACTTCTTTTCCCAGCCATAGGGAGTGCAACATTAGGAAGTGATGAGGGAGGGCTATTTGGGGAATGCTGTCATTTACAAACCAATCGGTGCTCGAGGACGATCACGTGTCAGGAAGGCCGTGTCGGGAATAAGCCTTTTCGTTAATAACGTTGTGGGGTACCGCAGAAAATAATGTCGGTATCAACAGTAAAATTATTAGTCTAGGTGGGTAGATAAACCAGTTGTAGTTGTAGTGGGGAGACGGGCGCTATAAAACAGCACGACATTGCAGTCGGAGCACACTTTGCACTCTGCATTCTGCAGTCAGCCATCACTTTCAGTTCGTGGTCGGTTATTATCGATAGCGGTTATTGTTTGTTGATGAATATTGGCTGTTAGCGGTTATTAGCTGTTAGCAGTTATTGACTGTTAGCAGTTAGTGTCGGTTTGCCCGGTTGTTGTGCGAATTAAATGTGAAGTAATTAGTACTGCGAAATAGTTATTGTTAAATAACTTTCGCTACTATAAACGCTGTTCCGCCACGTGACGGTATCACCGCTCAGCCATAAAAAACTGCGGCTTCGTCATGTTAGTAAAATTAAAATCTCCCTTTAGAAATGTATCCGATAATTATAATAGTATATATTGTCTGAATTTGTTAGTATGTAGATAATTACCCTGGTTAGCCAGGGTTTAGAATAAAATTATCTAACCCAGCATAGCAGTCTAAGGACGCTGTCACGAGACCAATGAGGTGGATGTTGTGTGACACAATTAATGAAATAGGGATACTATTTCGATATTTAACTCCACGAATAGAAAGGCGGTGAAGTAGATTTTTTGATAGACACTAGACATAGGTCTGCAATCGGAATTCTAGTCCTGTTTATTTAATATAGTATTAACGTAGCTTAGGTATGCTAAGTAGGTATGCTAAGTGACTGCTTCGGTGGCGTGGTGGTATTTCGGTAAGACTACGGTTCTGAGGTCTCGGGTTCGATCCCCGGGTCGGGCAAAGTGATATTGGATTTTTCCATATCAGCCCGGAGTCTGGAATTTGTGCCCGATATGGCGATAGGCTCGCCCCCTATCACATCTGGGACGGAACTAAGCTCGGCGAAATGTGGGTGTTCTAGTTCGCTAGTGCGCCTCTGCCTACCCCTTCGGGGGTACAGGCGTGAGCTTATGTATGCTAAGTATAATATACTTCTTTCAAAACCCCCTTTTCCTGACGCTAACGACGTTCAAAGACGGTGTAACGTTTAAATTGTGACGCCTCGTGACGCCTATACGTCTGATTCGCTGCGGAGTGAATGATTTCCGTTTCTTTTTCCGACATCTGACGTCAATCAACCACGCAACCAGGGGCATGATTCTCCATGTCCGCTGTTCAATCGAAACACACCTCATCGAATAAAATATAGACTTAAAGAGAGTAGGTTAGAGAATATTTTTCCCTGAGAATTTCATTAATAACGTGACATGTCACACCGCACACGTCGTTACGTGGTCATAGTCACAGTGATTAGTGAGTAAGATCCTAGAAGCAAACTCGTCGGCCTTTTTTTGCTTCTACTATTGGTGTTATATTACGTATTAAAGTATTATAATATCACTTTTATTCTTTCTTTCTACCTACCCGTATCCCACCTTAATGTAGGATCGGCAACACACTTTTCCAAGCATGTTGCAGAGAGGATTTAGCTTAGTTTTACGACCGGCTGCCTGCCTGATGCCAACCCCCTATGAGGGATCCAGTCCCGGACAAATTAAATTACAAAATTTGCTTTGTCCGACCTGGGAATCGAACCCAGGACCACAGCCCATACATGCTGCCACTAGACTAAGGAGGCGAATATCACTCTTGTTATCATCACATTGAGCCCATGGCGACCTATTTCTTGGCGTATGATTCTCTAAACTAGATAATCAAGGTCGAATATTGCAAACATGTATATATATGAGGGTTTGTTCACAGTGTATTATGTCAAAATCATGAGCAAAAAAGTAGATTGCCAGTTGAAAAATTCTTCATTTTTAAAGAATATTGCTACAAGCATTCATAATTTTACTATAACAGTGTATTCATTTCTGATCTATTCAGGCCTAACTTTGATAAATTGTATTCCAAACACACACTTTATCACGTGTCTCCAACATGAGTAATTAATCTTGCTCTATATCTGCACAGTCCAAGTGTAGGAAACTATCAACAAAATGTCCAGCGACAAATATACTGACCAATGTTATGGTAGCTGCCATTTCCAATAACCATATGACTGGTTCAAAGATCAAATAATCTAGATGTACTACTATTCAGGAGGTAAAAACGAATATGTATTTCATTAAAAATATATAGGAGCCTGCCTGCCCCCTGACTGTTGGCATTCGATTCGTATTTGACTTCGATTCGATTTCATATAGTGACTTAAATCGAGTTAAAAAGTGCGCTAATGTTGCATTGGATTTCGAGAACTTGTTATTTGGTAGTTTTTAATGTGACATAAGTTCACTTTTAAACTCTATTTCGTATTATTACTGTAGATTTACTCCTAAACTCGATTTATCGTACAGCTCATTCCTATATTTAAATTGCGATCTTGGATAAATCGGGATTTATCGAAGTGCTGCAAGTCACCCTAAATGAAATCGAATCGAAGTCGCTATCGAATCGAGTGTCAAAAGTTACCCTACTGGGTTGAAACGGCTCGAGATTAGGTAGACCGTGGTGAGGTGCCGTGCTTCTTGACATGTGGTGACGGAGGCACTACTGTAGATATTAATCATCTGAAAAACCAGTGCGTGGATTGTGACTCAAAACTAGGTATCACAATGAGGATTTATTTTATGCGCTGTTTAAAGTTTTGTCTGATGACTTCCAAGCCACAAAAGTGACTCATATAAATCCAATATTTTGTAAATAATACATTTACAGTACTAGTTACGTGCGAAGTTGAACGTATCTAGGTATATCAATTATTCGTTTACTCTTTGATTCTTTGACAAAGTGATATTTGTCTGTTCTGGCTGCTGACAATGACGTTTGAAAACCATGAGAGCTGCAGGCGGCAGTTTCAACAATGCCTCCGGTCTAAAATTATTGCATTCTATCTAAAGTTGTTGTACACCGGGATCATCTCATCGCGGAAGTTTGTATGCGAAAAGTAAGCCGAGTGCCTAAGTAAACCCCCGTCTAGATGGAAGAAGTTTCTCGTACATTAAACGTGAATTCTAGTGGACTGTGCACAACTTAATACTTATTGAAATAATAAGTAAAAGTTTAAGAAATTGAAAACTGTCTTCGAAACCTCATCATAATATCTTGACCAAATTTCAATGACGTTGGAATCGCCTATAATGCCAAATTTATATGGGGCTACCCTTGGAATAAGCTCTGTTGGTCTCAAAAAGTATTCAAAATCGGTCACATTTGGCGGAAATAATAACCACTGACGAATTCATAACCTCCGTCTTTTCGACTCGGTTAGAAACTACTACGAATGTGATAGCTCTGTGTACGAATTTTGATAGTTTGCAAAAATAATGAGTTTCATTTTCTCCATATTTTCGATTGCACTACTTGTGGACTTTCTTAATTTATGCGACAGGAAACTATGACCTAAAAGGTAGCAAAACATTCTGCTCAGTTATTCGTTTTTTTCATATTTATGTTTAAAACTCAACCAAATTTGAACGCGGATGTGATCAACGAACAAAAACTGATCGACGAACTATCTACAAAATATCAATGTCCTATCATCGATGTTCTTTTTTTTAGGTAAATGACGTAACCACAATCAATAGTCAACAAATTGCGTTTTCGCGGCAAATTCAATTTTACATAATAATTGTTGAGTTGTCTTTACATAAAATTATGCAAATAAATTACAATTAAAAATAAATAGCTCTGAATACTTGAAAAAATAATCAAATATCCAATTGTCGAATCTTGTACCTACTAAGCGCCTTGAGCTATGATGATGACTTGTAATATCTGTTTATCGTATACGACGATTTAATGGTTGTTTAGTTTATAATCAATGATGATTCGGAGTTGGTGACTTGATTTCATGAGTTTCCAAAATGTTAAAATATTGATATTATGAATGAGCCATAATCAATGACATTGAAGCTCACTACAAATATTTTTGGACATAAATTACAGAACTTTATTTTGAAAATTCAAGAGCCCGCAGTAGGTACGAGTTGGTTTTGAATTTTGAGACTTTTCAGAAACGAGTAGATTTATTTTTCTCCATACATTTATTTTAGTTTCCGCAAGTGGCGCTTCTAGTCATTTCTCTGGAGAAAACGAAAATCCATGTTCATGTAATTTTAAAGTTTTGTCTTAAACAAAAGGCTATATGAAAAAGGTTAATATAAAAATAAATTGAAGTATTTCATTATAAAATACTTATAACAAAACAGCATACAAATATTTATGGTTAAACTAAACAAAGAAACTAATAATACAATATTCGTATTTCATCTGCAGACAGATTAATTCGAATTTAAAATACCCTGAACAAAATTTGCGAGCAAATGGAAATTTGCTTGCGAAATAGAAATATGCTTGCAAAATATGACAGGATCGATTTTCTAAGTTTGAAAGTTTGGATTTAGGTATTGGCATTTGGTGTTCGTTAAATAATTGAGTATTTTCTAAGTATTTTTTCAGATATTTTGACCCCATAGTTTAACAATTAGGGGTTGACTCAATTTCACTACTCTGGAAGCGATTGTCTCGATAAAACCAAAGAAAAAATCAAACTTAAAAATTCCAGATACCCATAATGAGAGTTTCATTCAGTCATTATCATCACCGGTATCAGTCCACAGCTGGATAAAGGTCTTTCCCAACTCGCGCCAGACTTGCCCGTCCACCTTCCTCATCCAGCCGCTTCCTACAACGTCCCACAAATCATCTGTCCAGCGATAATTTGAGCAGTAATAAATATGCGGGAAAAAGCTTCAGGGGGGTTACCACCACCTCTTATAGCAGTATTATTATAATCTTAGTTGTACCGATTCCCGTACAAAACAAACTAAGAACGATTATAATAATACTGCTATAAGAGGTGGTGGTAACCCTGCAGGTAGATATACGTTTGTTTCTGATTTCTAATGAGGGAAGCACTTAAGATTAGGTGCACTGTAATAATTAATGTACATTCAGTGCCGCTTTGACCAGACCAATGACAATTCTTATGAGCCTTTTACCAGGTACCAATCGATCACTGTTTAGCTTATAATACGTTGGATATAAAATCCCTACTACCCAAATAAAAAGCTATGAGTTCATAAGCGATTATGTCTCAACGGTTGAAAAATGAGTCGAAATCCGTGCGCTTCGCTGTCGACAAGCTCCCTCAAGATGAATTGTTAAAAATTGACGTCATAATGGTGTCGTTTTACCTACAATTAAAAATAATATTTTTTGTGGTGACGATAATAATATGTTATTGAAAATGTAGCCGGTGCAAATTCGCCATTCAAATATTTACCTCATAATAGAGATCAAGAATGAGAGATCAAGCTCAGAAGGGTTGATGTCAGGCAATTGGATGTTTTCCATCTTGGTCATACTTTCCTCTTGGCCTATCTCGAAAACATTAGTATTGAGTAGTATAAAATTATTCCCGAAAAAGATTAAGGGCGAGCACAATACTTATGTCATTATCGTTGATTTATCGTCCACATTTGCTGCAAAAGTATTAGTAAATCTGTGCCCTTAGCTAGTAGAAGTTTTTTTCGCTTACTTTGTTTTTTAATCGCGCAGTTCTAACGAGAACTATTTGCTCGACTAATGCGTACCTGTGTTCAAATCTTTTTCGCGTAAAAAGCTGACAAAGGCACGTCTTGATTGAGATCAGCTACTTTTTGCTGCGATTTATTCAGCCACCGAATCGATCGTCGCGTCGCGTCGGCCAATCTAATATGTCACACACAGCTTACATTATATTTGCATTACCAATCTGAAAGCGGGCAATTATACGCCGAATTAATTATATGTATGTATGCTTGGTGTTTGCTTCGTTATATTTAGTTTATAACCGATCGAAAACCAGCATAAATTTTAGTTAACCTACATAAATGGACGAAGCGCAAGGAACATTGAAAGTGAAGCAGAGTTCCTAGTGCTCCGTCCATCTGTTTTTACGTCCCTGCTACATACATATAATATAACCGATTTCCACCAAAGTATTACAAAAAGCGAAGTCAATCAGGTCCAATCAAACTTAATTCTTTCAACCAGCCCTTATACCAATGTGGGGTCGACGCAACACTCTTACACAAGCATGTTGCAGAAAGGATTCGGCTTAGTTTTTACGACCGGCTGCCTGACTGATGTGTGCCCTGTGGTGCCCTCAAGCAAAGTAAATGAGAAAAATCGCCTTTCCCGTCATTTAAACTCAGGACATCCCGGTCGACATATATGCTGCCACTAGACCGAGGCGACTCAATTCAAACCTAATTGAAGTCATTAAATGAATATTAAAACTATCTGTATTAGTTCGTGATTATTAGAGTAACAATCTTAAATGGGTTCTTAAAGTAACATTAAAAAACCCATTACGTGAATGTAATGGGTTTTATACTAGTATTGAGTGTCATGAGGCTCGTCTTCAGTGTTGTAATTAATATGCTGTTAGCTTCAATCAAGTAGGTACTTTATCCCCGAATACTGAAACGCTACTCAATATTAAAGGTTGCTTACATTGTTTTGTGCCATAAGATTCTGGCAGATATGGCAGCTTCAAATGACATAACACAAACTCAAGTGTTTGAGTTGCGTTTCCGTATTCGGGGGTAAAGTATTTAAGCATCGACTTCTCTTTAAAATTCACCCTTCGCATACGACTAGGGTTTTTATTTTATTATTTAATGCCTCGGTAATGTAGTTGTATTGCGAGCGCGGTATGACTACCATACTGAGGTCTAGGGTTCGATCCTCAGGTCAAGTAAAGTGGTATTAGAATTTTCATTTCAGTATTTTTTTTTATAGCAGAAGCTGCCACTTTACGTTGGGTTTCTGTGAGACAGTGGTATCAAAATGATCGAGCTGGCCCATTCGTGCTGTAGACGTAACTGTCCACAGCGTGGCTCTACCACTTAAAAATCATGACATATCAGTCCGGAGTCCGTAATTTGTGCCCGATATACCAATAGGCTTGCCCTTATCACATCTGAGATGAAAACGAGCTCAGCGAAATTTGGGAGTTCTAGTTCGCTAGTTGACCTCTGTCTACCCCTTCGGAGATACAGGCGTAAGCCTAAATATGTAGCATATTTAGTTTGTTCTTTGGCCTAGGATAATATTATAATATTTCAGTTTTGTATGCCTATTTTAATGTAAATTCGATGAAAATCCATTCAATTCTTAAAATCCTCATTCCCTAATAAGTTGTTCGAGGTTACGGTTACCTACGCACTGGTCTATGCTTATAGGAAACTTTTCGAACTACATATTGGTAACAAAAGTCACCATTTATAATACGTTATGCTATTGGCAGGTCCTGTCAAAGTGCGAACTTATAAATCATCCGACCAAAATATCCGGCGAATAAATCCGACTCAGATAATAATGATCGATTATGTCGAACTTTGTATGTGATTTGTACAAAAATAATTGGTGAGTTTTATGTTATTTGGTACCAACAAGGTCTCATATACTTTTATTGAATAGAAGTATTTACACGATAGTTGTATTTTCTTCTAGATATTGCTCAATACTTACATATATAAATATTTAGTGGACAATTTAATTTGTCCCTTTCAATGTGGCGTAGCAAAACAACACAGTGCTAGTAGCCATAAAAAATTGTGAGACAACGAAAAAGTGACTAAACAAATAAAGATAGGGCCATATGAACAATGACATATTTAATTATGAAACAAAAGTATTTTTATACCCTTAATATCACTTAGCATAGCTAGTCATAATGCGACATAAGCTCACACCTGTATCCCCTAAAGGGTAGGCAGAGGCGCACTAGCGAACTAGAACATCCACATTTCGCCGAGCTTAGTTCCGTCCCAGATGTGATAGGGGCGAGATAATGCGAGTCATAATGCGACATGTACTGTAAATCTCTACGCTGCTACTAGAAGGTTTAAATTGAAAGAAAAGTGTTACGTAAATGGCAGTTTTTAATTGGCTTAAAATGGAGGAGGTTCTCAATTATTGGTATTTTTTCCAGACTGCCCCAAAGGCGGGTCATTTAGGAATGTTACCAATATCTTCGGCAAATATGATATTACTCTTAGGTTTTTTTGACAGACTTCCATAAAAGAGAAGGTCCTCAATTCGTCCGTATTTTTTTTAATGTATATTACGCGATATCTCCGCCAAATGTGGACCGATTTTCAAAATTCTTTTTGTATTCGATTTGAATTTAGAATTTGGTCACGATCGGATTTGAAGTTGGTCTGTTAAGTTTTTAAACTTCTTGTGATTAAGTTTATTTATCTTTTTTTTCTGTTTCATAATTTTTCAAGTCATTGCACGCATACGTTTGTATTAGAGTAAAGAAAAAGGGATAAACTGGGTTTAAATTTGATCACCCCTTCAAATGTTAATAAAATAAGGTGCTTATTTTTTATCGGTATACAGAAGCAATCTTACTACTTCAACTTACATGCTAGTTGAAAACTTTAGCGCTAATAAAATAAAAGCCATTCGCCCGACAACCCGCATTGGGTCGGTCTTGTAGAGTCTGTTCCAAAGGTTTATAAAGTAAAGGAGTTAAGGTGTAAATCTACTAGCTAGTGTTAGTTATTATGGCGATTTGTGCTACAATTTAGGATAAAACAATACCCTCTTTACAGCAGCCCGAGCAGGAAAATTTCTGACAACCGTAAATGTATTTCAGCTCGATGCGCGTCTATGAAATTTGTATGAAATATTAACCAAACGTTCTCAGTGCGCAGCGAACTCGAATACATTTACATTTACATTAGTTTTTCGTGCTCGAGCTGCAGGGCAGTCGAGTAAGTAATGAGTTAATACGATTTACTATAGTCGAATAAACAACAAATACAAGTTGTTTGTTTTATTTTTGACATGGTTGACACGCTTTGTTGTTTTCACTGAATGTTCCATAATTAATTATTCATAATAGACTTTTGAAACTCGAAGTTACGACGATACGACTGCCTCGGTGGCGTGGTGGTATTTCGGTACGACTACGATTCTGAGGTCTCGGGTTCGATCCCCGGGTCGGGCAAAGTGATATTGGATTTTTCCATATCAGCCCGGAGTCTGGAATTTGTGCCCGATATGGCGATAGGCTCGCCCCCTATCACATCTGGGACGGAACTAAGCTGGGCTGTTCTAGTTCGCTAGTGCGCCTCTGCCTGTCCCTTCGGGGATACAGGCGTGAGCTTATATATGTATGTATGTAGGTTACGAAGATTTCTTTTATAGGAGTGTCCTTATAAAAGGATCCTCTTTAGAGCCACGCTGTAGGCAGTTTGTCTACAGCATCACTAAGCTGGCTCTACCGTGAAGTGGCTCGCTGTTGGGTTTTGGTGTTGGTAGCTAAAATTCCTCTTCCCAATCCTTATCCTTTTTCTTCAGGATTGGCAACGCACCTATGATTCATTTGGTATTGTGGGTGTCTATGTCTGATAAAGGTCGCAGGAAATCGCTGGATGCAGGCCGCTTCCAACAGGTCGATCTGGAAATCTTTGGGGGAGGCCTATGTTCAGCAGTGGGCGTCCTATGGCTGATGATGATGATGATGATGGACGCTGGAGGACTTACCATCAGGTGAACCATATACTCGATTGCCAGTCTCTGTTTCAAAAAAGCAATGCAATATGGAGCCATATAGACAGATAGGATATACACATTCGGTCCCAAAATGGTTCTAGATACAAAATTTCCGAACCGAGAGACAACAAGTAGAAACAAAAAGAGGTTTGCAAAAATCACACGGACTTTGTGCTGGATTTTACAAAATTTTATTAAGGATTTAGAGATTTCAGTGTTGAGCATGCCTTTCTTATCGTCAGTACGACGTTAATCATCGTTCGATCTCCATTCAGCTCACGTACCGGTCCGCGCCAACAACGCCGACAACGCTGCAGCCAAAACGAATAAAAATATGCATCCACCGATTTGCACTTTGTCGAAAATGAAATATAATTTGTATTCCTTCAAGCTATTTCAGTGAATATTTTGCAAAATGCTTTGTCGATATTATGATTTTTATCAACAATGACTACAGGTCATTTAATGTCGGAAATTCGGATTTTTTTTGTATATAAATAAATAATTGACTATCATTTATTTATTTTGCTGCGAATTTTGGTTCCGAACCTCAAAATATTTTATTACAACTTAAATGACCCTCAAAATATTTTCTTACAACCTTAATAACCCCAAATTGATAAATAAACGTATATAAAAACACAAAACATATCTAGCTATAATCACGGAACAAAAGAAGTCATTCTCGTTCGAGCTCACTCACACTACAAAGTTGATAAAAATAGCGCCACGTCCGGTTCTAAAGAATATTTCTTTAAGAAATACAATATTCACCATCATTACGACTTTTCATCTCTGTAAGAATCTATTATTACACAGGACTATATAAAATGCAAACCATCGTTTGTGCATAACAAGGCTGCCTTCAAGAAATTTTACCGATTTAGAAAAGAAGGTACTCTACTCGTACATATAAATAAATACACCCAACAGTCACACACATACTGCTGACTCCACTGTATAAACAAAAAGTTTGTCATCGAATAAGTGAGTTAGAGTTTTTAATCTCTGATAGTCTCACTCACTTGGCCTTGTCGTTTCCATGTTCACGGGTGCACATTGTTCCCAATTAAAATAATATAAAATATAGTTTTAAGCAGCGATAGCTCAGTTGGGAATGGTACGGACTGCCGAGACAAGTGTCGGAGGTTCGAGACCAACCCCAAAATGGAGCATACACCTCTGACTTTTCTATGTTAAGTGTATTTTCATTGTGAAATATCGCTTGCTATAACGGTGAAGGAAAACATCGTGAGGAAACCTGCATACCTGAGAATTTCTTCACAGGAATTTCGAAGGTATGTGAAGTCTACCAACCCGCATTAGGCCAGCGTGGTAGACTAAGGCCTAACCCCTCTCATTAGTAGAGGAGGCCCGTGCCCAGCAGTGGGACAGTAATATTACAGGGCTAATATTATTTATTATAATCTTTGTATGATTTTATTCTTCATCCACACTAGGTGTTACCTGTACTATGGGTATCAGGAACTACAAGAGACTTTTGGTCTAACAACACCTAGACCCGAAACAAATATCTGTGGGCCACACAAACATTTGTCTCGGTGCGGGAAGCGAACCCGTAGTCTCGCGCTTCACAGTTCACACCCAACTACTCGCCCGCTGCGCCACGGAGGATGTCAATCCGAATGAGGGCTCGTAAATGTTATCTATGTCCCTTACGTGTAGTCATTATTTTTTGTTTATTTACTAATTAAATGACACGGCATTTTTTAAATAAGATTTGAAAATAATGTTAGGTGTGGCCAGTGATATATCGACATTGAGGTACTAGCTAAGGCAGAAGATACGCTTAGCTCAGACATTAAATGCATTAATATTTTAGTAACAAGCGCGACTCTTTGTCTCCGTATAATGGAAGAACGTCAATTCACCATTACCGCGAGATTACCGACATTCAGCCATTAATGCACCGGTACACTTTTACACACACACACACACACACGCACGCACGCACGCACGCACGCATACTTATTCCTGATTTTCACGAATGGGGAGGTAGAGGCACAACTAGTGCAAGTTTTTAGCACAGGATTTTCCGTCCCATGATAGCATCTCTATCCTTTTAGGCCTCTGCCTAAAGCCATATTTGGCATAAAATTCCTGATTCTGGGCTAAAACTGATTCAATCAGGAAAACTCTAATGTCACGTTGCCCTACCTGGAGAACGAACTCGAGACCTCAGAACGAAGTGAAGTCGTGATGAAACAAATCAATGTAAGAAACAAGTCTATTCGCTTTTACAGACCGTCAATTTCCGAACGCACCGAAATAAGAATAAAAGATACCATTACGCGCAATATTTCAATTCTTTTAATTTGTTTCGTATCTATTAAGACATTGTATAAGCAATAAGCAGTCCGAGGGCCACTCATCAAGTTCTTTAGACGAGTATCTCATCGCGGCTGACATTAAGCTTAAGAAATTATTAAAAATACAACAAAGCGGCCGCACTCGGCGCTCTCATCGTTCAGGATTTGTAAATATGCAAAGCATTCAAACGAAACTAATTTGTTTTCTCCGAGATGAAATTAAAAAGTATGACAAAGATATAAATTGCTCCACCCTCAATTTGCTCCTGTCTCAACTTAACCATTTTGTTTGTTATTATAAAGGCTCATTTATTAGGAAAACCGCAGGACATTATGCTTTATGAATTCCCCATTTCTGATTCGAGTGTGATAAAACAGATTTATATTTATTTACATATTTTGCTGTGTTTGCGTTCGAAGTAATTATACTTTCGAGTTTTTTGAAGCACGCAATGTTGTATGTGATTAATGTATAATTTTTTGAGATATTTTGAATAAAGTATCTGTATATCTTGTTGACTGCCTCGGTGGCGTAGTTGTATTTCGGTATGACTACCGTCTTGAGGTCACGGGTTCGATCCCCGGGTCGGGCAAAGTGATATTGGATTTTTCCATATCAGCCCGGAGTCTGAAATTATCACATCTGGGACGGAACTAAGCTCGGCGAAATGTGGGTGTTCTAGTTCGCTAGTGCACCTCTGCCTACCCCTTCGGGGATACAGGCGTGAGATTATGTTATGTTATGTTTTGAATAAAGTATTACACATTGATAACTTTGGAGATGTTCTTATTTCAATAACATTTGGGTAATTTTTAGGGTAATCGTTATCACAATTCAATAAGCGTTAAAGTTGAGGTGTATTATTGAAAATTATATCTAATAACTGGAAATGTTATCTTATTAGTGTTATGGAAATAATATTTCTTTAATTCTACACTTTGAAGTTGTATGTCTACAAGTATGTCCTAAGTAATTTTGCTAATTATTTTCCGTTTCAAAAATTTCCACCGTAAGAAAATCCTAATCCTTATATTCTTACATAATAAAAAAATCTTGCAAAATAATACGATAATTTATTCTAAGTTTAATAAGTTTTGGGTCACAACTAGAACTAAGCGTATTTTGTAACAATAATTGTGTATTATTGGTTGTAACCTGTTTTGTGTGAAGTAAATAAATACAATTCTAATGCGTGATGTTAACAATTTGTCTTTTATCCTACTTTTACTGATGATGATGTTACCACAAATGAGAGAGAAATTATATTGTAGCCAAAACGTTTAATTTATAATTTCTCGTTGGTATATCTCAGGATCCTCAGGCGGATCACACGAATTCTACGCGAATAGAATTGTTAATTGAGACTGAGTGTGTCTTAATTAACGAACAGGAATTCCACATACACTTGCTCTCATATGGAATGTGTGCTGTTCTACAATCTACAGTAACTGATACTTCATACCGTACGAGTCTAACCGTATTTATAATCAAGTAACTTTGAATGGTAGAGCATAACGTCTATGGCAAGAACGGGCCGGCTCGACCGGTGAGATACCACTATCAGAAAACTGACGTAAAGTGGCAGCTCGCTGTAGCGTTTTGTTCGACGAGTGCGATTTCCGGTGTTGTGTGTTGTCTCAATGCGGGAATCGAACCCGCGGCCTCTCGTTTCACAGTCGGCTACTCGCCCACTGCGCCACGGAGGCTGTCATACGAGTGCTAATGGCAATAACATGTGCGTTTTAGTTCCACTTGGAAGAAAACTCTTTTTTTTTACTATCACCTTCATGGTCTAGTGTCAGCGTATAACATGGGCTGTGGATTGGAATGTTCTGGGTTTGAATCCCACGTTGAGAAAAACGGTTTATGTAACATCATTTGCCTTAAACGTCCCCCGTTTAGCACGCAGCCGGTATTTAAAACTAAATCTAATATTTTTTACGAGTTTGCAGGACAGCCAATCTTTATTATATCTGTCACATATGCCTTTTATAAATCACAGATAGGGCTTAAATATTGGTTCTGCGATTTTTCAAATTGCACTATCGATTAGCCGCAGCCAGCAGTCGGAATCAATCGGCTTTTTGCGTGGTAGCGCAAAGTGCAGAATATCGGATAACTTTTTATAATCCGCACTGTGGTCTATTTCAGGAGCTGCCGACGGTAAAGCGAAAACTTTTATCTCTATTTATATAGATTGATCTAAAGCCTACAGTGAGATTGTGGGGAGTTTCTTCTTAGTATTCTTTTTAGATTTTCTAATTGTAAAAATGTGTCATTTTTTTGCCTATATGAATCTTCTTCTCATAGCCTTTATAGCATTTCAACAAAACTTTAAAAATAGCTATTCTATGTTTTGTAAATTGGTGCTCTGTCTAGCAGGAGATTGGAATTGAACAATAATATAATTACTGCTTTGTATTTCATGATTTTAAGATCACGCTTGCGTCCTTGAAGAGGGAGGTAGAGACACCTATTAGCGATTGATATTTCTCCAAGTTTAATGCCACCCATTGGAATTCGATTCGAGTGTTAGAATCAGCGGCGCGAGCAGGAAAATTTCTGTCAATCGTAAATGTATTCAAGTTCGATGCGCGTCTATAAATTTTCTATGAAATATTAACCAAATGCCATCAGTGCGCAATGAGATCGAATACATTTACGATTGAAATAGTTTTTACGGATTTTATCGCGATTTGTTTTGTATTTACTTGATTTTTAGTCCCGACGTTTCGAAAGCTTTACAACCTTCGTGGTCACGGGTCGGACTGAAAATCAAGTAAATACAAAACAAAATCCGTAAAAACTAGTTTTATTTCAATGAATAACATTCGCGTAAAGCTAAGAAATCATTACATTTACGATTGGCAAAAATTTTCCTGCTTGGGCCGTTGTTTTAAAGAAACCAGACGCGAAACAATCTTTTTGATACAGCAATTAATTCGAAATTTAATCATCAAGCTTTAAAACATTTTAAGTGTGACAACGTGGCGATGTCCCGAGATGGCCTGGCGAGTAAGTAAAATAAGTGCGAAGCGTTTGTTAGATATTTATTCGTCCCCAAACACCCTCTTTTCGCCATAAATCTGTGCCGTCTTGAATATAGTTTGCATTATTATGCAAACTCAAGTGCCGGGACCGTGGCGTGTGAATAAGGAACCGCTGTGACAAAAAGTCTTAAGAACAATGTGTCTTCTGTCCTTTGTTAGGGATAATGATCTAGCTGTTCACAGGATCCGTACAAAAGGATAGACCGTAGTGCAATTTCTCATTGTGGTGGTAGGATATTCGTATCCATCAAGATGGTGCCCACTCTACACATGATGATAAAACCATAGTGACCCAGAGGTAGAGGCAGGTCCCCTACTCGCTGGATGGATACTATCAGAACGACGACACGGTCCTCCATAACAGAATGTGCACGCAATGCTGCTAACCGCCAAATGTGGAGAAGAATTACAAGTTCTAATACCGCCGCCAAGAAGACTAATGACGTTGACGACCTACCATGTACCACCATCTCAACAACCACGACCACTCTGCCAAGAGTGCACGAATAAGAAGAAGAAGTGACCCACACTTCTTGCGTGGTTCGC
Organism: Clanis bilineata; assembly: GCA_036417725.1. Lineage (NCBI taxonomy): Eukaryota > Metazoa > Arthropoda > Insecta > Lepidoptera > Sphingidae > Clanis > Clanis bilineata. The sequence goes on from CM071158.1 coordinate 11,432,497, forward strand.
GTTTCAGGATCGGCCAGTGTATATCCCGTTCTCTCGACGGGCCTGCGACATGACTTGATGGTTGGTTGGGGCGAGTATATGAGTACATCCCTGGAAACAGCATTGGTCATTTGCCTATCTTTGCGCAAGCCTCTAGATTTGCTTCTACCTTCTTCGGAGTATTAAGACGCATAAATAGGCCGGAATGATTTTGGTGATCATCGATAAAGCGATTGATTTTTCGGTGGTCGCTGTTTTTTTTGGAATGTACTTCGTTTCCCATCAGCGGCCTGAGCAGGAAAATTTCTGACAACCGTAAATGTATTTCAGCTCGATGCGCGTCTATGAAATTTGTATGAAATATTAACCAAACGTCATCAGTGCGCAGCGAACTCGAATACATTTACATTTACATTAGTTTTTCGTGCTCGGGCTACAGGTGTAGTGTAGTTTGCACTTTGCCGTACTCGGATAAAAAAACTTATGAATTTTTTGCTTATATTCTAGTTCCAAAAAACATTCACGAGGTAATTCCTCTGAGCAAACTCCTCATACTGCTATTAGCAATCGGTCCCGGAATGAAATGCAGTCGTTCACAGTTCGTAGGCGATGTTTGTTATTAAATAATTATAAAATTAATATGATGAACAAATTCATAAATGATAATTATCATGAACTAATTTTATTAGAAGTCATCGCTTAGAAAAAGGGGTTTGAAAGGGTCTTAGGTAATTTGTATAACCATAATTTGTATAATTTCATTCTTTAATTTCAATGTATACACCAAAGCTAAACATGTAAAAAAACAAATAAAAAACACAATCTTCAAATCTATGTAGGACTCAAATTCATTTCAATAAATGTGCAATTAATCAAATAAAAATATAACACCCGGGTTATAATTGAGCGTTTTGTTACAATAGCCGCGGTACACGAAATAACGTAGAAAATAAACATGAACAGTTATTAAGTTCACACGCGATGGAACGATTAGTCGCTTATTAAATGAATGCTTAAGTAAAATCGATAAGTTGTCGATCAATGGTAAATGATTAATGTCGCACGATCACGGAAAATGGCACCCGAGACGCAAATAGCTTTGCAATAACACCACCATCGTAATATTAATGTTATGTAATATAGGAGGCAAGATCATTTCTATATTTACTTCGAGAAATTAGTAACGTACATATAAAAACTAGAAAAACAATTTTCTCTTTTATCTTTACTTTCCAATTGCCCTTGCCCTAAAGCCTTGCCTTTAATACGCATATTGCAGAAAGGATTTGGTTTTGTTTTTACGCCGGCTGCCTGCCTGACATCATTTTTGAGTGGTAGAGCCACGCTGTAGACAGTAACGTCTACAGCACGAATGGGCCGGTTCGACCAGTTTGATACCACTGTCTCACAGAAAACCGACGTAAAAAGTGGCAACTTGCTGTCGCGTTTCTTTCGGTGAGTGAGATTTCCGGTGGCCCATTTCCCTTTCTTCCTTTCCTAATCCCTTATTCCCACCACTTCTATTTCCTCCTTTTAGGTTGGCAACGCACCCATGATTATTTTTGTGTCTTGGGTGCCTTTGGGCTGTGGAGATCACTTACCATCAGGTGACCTAACCGCTCGTTTGCCAGTCTCTGCTATAAAAAAAATCACCTCATGTCTGGAGGATCCAATCCTGGGAAATAGTGTTATAACAACACCCCGCACGATTTGGGATTCTAACTCAAGACTTCTCGGTTCACAGACCATTTACGTTGTCATTAAACTATGGAGGCGACCAGTACCGATTTCTCTCACTCTCTCTCTCTCTCTCTCTCTCTCTCTTTCTTGCTTTGCTTTCCATCCCAAGGTTGTCTGTAAGTGATAATATCAGCAATTGTATTCGAGTATTTTTTCAGGTCAAACTGGTAAACTTTGCGGGAGGCCTATGTTCAGCAGTGGACGTCCTATGGCTGATGATGATGATTTTTTTTATTATCAACTCTGTAAGTTCTAGTGCTAAACAACGATTTATTAATAAATAAATAAATTAATAAAATAAAAGTTATTTTACTGTTAAGTTAAACGTTTGCTACGAAAATAGCGGCTTTAACTTAGGAAGGCAAGAATCCTTGTCGTTTTACTCGTACGATATCAGTCTAAACTGCGGGTTATTTCCTGTCGATACAGCAATAACGCTAGACTAGGTCGTTGATACTGCCAGGAAATATTTCCTCACTTTTTCTTTTCAAAGGAAGTGCCTTCACATGGAACAATCTTTTTAATCCTGACCACCGTCTATACTTTTTAGATCTTGCAGTGGAATCGCTTATTGCTTATTTAGATCCAGGTAGTGCCTACACAGTCTGAGTTTAGGATATTTTATTATAAATTTAAGTCAGTGGCCTCCTTGGTCTAGTGGCAGCATAAAATGGGCTGTGGACCGTGAGGTCCTGGGTTCAATTCCCAGGTCGAGGAAAACGGTTTTTCTAATTTAATTTGTCCGGAACTGGACCCTCCAGAGGACGTTAATATCAGGCAGGCAGCCGCTCGAAAAAAACTAATCCGAATCCTTTCTGCAACTTGCTTGAAAAAGTGTGTTGTGCCGACCCCACATTAGCGCAGGTTTAAAGGAAAAGAAAAGATTAAACTAAAAACAAATGTCATTAATAAACATTATTTCATTATTGGTTTGTGCTTTTTAGTGGCGAAGGGTTCAGACAAAACGATTCCTTCGGACTTACCTTCGCCAAAATGTATGTTAATAAATAAGTATTAATTCAAGTGGTTGTATTTCGGTACGACTATCGTCCTGAGGTCTCGGGTTCGATCCCAGGGTCGGGCAAAGTGATATTGGATTTTTCCATATCAGCGTGGGGTCTGGAATTTGTGCCCGATATGGCGATAGGCTCGCCCTCTATCACACCAGGGACGAAACTAAGCGCGGCGAAGTCTATCCAGACTTAACATAACATACATACAGTACATCCGTACTAGTTCGCTAGTGCGCCTCTGCCTACTCCTTCGGGGATACAGGCGTGAGCTTATGTTATGTATGTAATGTTAATTCTCAGAGAAACTATCATAGGCTTCCCATTTATAAATTTTCACTCTTCGTCATTAAATGCTTATTCATTGCATAGCACAGTAGACTTGCATCACGTGCCGTATAACCGTATCTGGTTGTAGCAAAGACTTCTATGTATGCACTAGACAAGCTGTTTCGAAGTAAAATTGTGGCACATGATGGCAAGTGTTTGACGTTTCACGGCTAAGGAAAAAGCAGATTTCTATAAGTGAGTTGAGGTCGATTAACAGAGACTTAGTAGGCACATTCTATGTACCGAACAGCCAGTAGTATACAAAGAAGTCTTTGGGTTGTAGCAGTTGTATGTCTTAATTAAGACTAATGTTTATTAAGGCCCCATCAATGTTTCTCTACGCTTTGGTGGTGAATATAATGTATTTTTGGTAGAGGCTATTATGTATGTTTCATTACGCTATAGGTGTATACCTAGTACCTACGAAAGATCTTAGGCTGAGATCTGCAGAGCGAACTTCGACTAAGTCTGAGTCGAGGAAACGAACTCATTGAGGATTTGGAATTTTTAAATTGAACTTCGACTTAGAGACATTTTTTGCAACAAAAACTGACTGACAGACTAAGCAAATGTTTTCTTGTAAAAAATGACTCCGACTAAGTCAAAGTTCGATTTAAAAAATCCTCGCTGAGGCTGAGATCTATAGACCGAACTTCGACTAAGCTTGAGTCAAAGAAACAAACTCAGTAAGGATTTGGAATTTTTAAATCGAACTTTGACTTAGTCATCATTTTTTACAAGAAAATCTGTGCTTAGTCTGTCTGACAGACTGTTTTTCTTGTAAAAAATGTCTCGGACTAAGTAAAAGTTCGATTTAAAAATTCCAAATCCTCACTGAGTTCGTTTCTTTGATTTAGACTTAGTCGAAGTTAGCTCTATAGATCTCAGCCTGAGTTCGTTTCTTTATCTTAGACTAAATCGAAGTTCGCTCTATAGATCTCAGCCTGAGTTCGTTTCTTTATCTTAGACTAAATCGAAGTTCGCTCTATAGATCTCAGCCTTAGTCTTTCGCTGCTAAATGATTTTGTCCAAGTCAGTTTTTGTTGTAATTGTTTTATATTTTACTGTGTTCTATCAATCTCAAGTGCTACTTAAACCCTGAATTTATTTATTTCATCGCATTTGATGTATCTATAAAATGTTTGATTTAACATCAAAGTCCGATTGTCAGATTGAATTTTACAGCTTGTACTAAAATGCAAGAGAACTGAGGCGTGTAATTCAAAAGTTGTGTTTGGATTTGTATAAAAAATGTGTTTATATGGTGGTGATGGTGTATAGACTAAGAAAAAACTTTATTTCCGTAGAATAGGAAGAATAAGAACAATAAAAGTAAATTGAAGTTGGATAGAATTTTCGCTTCGCGAGTTTTAGTGGCCGATTTGGCGTAACGAGTTTTTACCGCCTTTACAACTTCGCCGGTTTTCACAGCAAAGTTCACTTGTACCAAGTTTTTGTACTGACTTGGACGATTGCAAGCCTGTCGAAGTTTTCCCGATGCCAACATAATTTATATCTCTTTTGATATCACTATATGGAATTTTCTTATCTTCTTACCGTTATTTGAATTGGTATTTTATATTTGTTTCAAACAGCCAGGACTATTGAGGACAATAAATTGTGTGATTAATTTGCTTTAGAGCCAAATAGGTATACAATTATTAAAGATTTCTATTTCATCTATCTTGTTTAAGCTTTCAACATTACAAACATCTTAGAACAATATCTTAAAAGAAATCACATAAATTAAAGACAACAAAAAGAAATTAGACCCAAAACTTGAAACAAACATCCCAATTAGCATAAAATACACTTTCCAAAGATTATCTACTTACAGCTCATTAAAAATGAATAACATTGGGAGCAGTCGTGACGTAAGAAAATTACATAAACTTTCTGCGTAACCAGATTACGGTATAATGTATTCCAAGCACATGATCTGCCCGTTGAGTACCTCGGCTGAATATCTTTAGTGAGTCCGTACGCTCAGGCAGACCCTCCGTTAATGTTTTATTCGCTTTAATCACGGAGCATCTTGTAAATATTCACTTTGGAATGATAACACATTGGTGGATCGACGAGGAAGTAAATGCGGCTTGTAATTGGACAGGACGGACCTCCGGAGATGTGGCGGTTAGCTAACAGGGCTGTACTATCCGACATACATATTCGGTGGTGCCTAAAATGAACTAAAAATGTTATTTTTATCACCTTTTTAATCATCGGTTTGTCATCATCATCAACAGCTACAGCACGTCCACTGTTGAACGTAGGCCATTCCTTAAGATTACCAGATAGGTCTGTTGAAAGTGGCTTGCATCCAGCGACTTCTTTCGATCTTTATTATGTCATCTGTCCACATACGAGTATATCAGTATATACTGTATCTTATGACGATACAATGTTTTGTCATTGTCTCGCTATTTTCAGTGAATAGTTGTTCGTCTTTGATAGCAGTCAGTGGCAGCATAAGGGCTGTAAACTGGGGGATCCTAGGTTCGATTCCCAGGTATCCAGGATCACCCAGAGGTGGAAGGATGTCTGGCAGTCAGCTGGTCGTAAAAACTAAACCGAATCAACTTGGTTGAAAAAGTCTGTTACGACCCCACATAGGAGTGGGATAAAGGCCAGTGGAAGAAGAAGGATTAGCGATACTTATAGCGATGACATTATTAGTAAGTGCCACAATTTTGGTTTCAAATAGAATATTAAGCTCAAATGAGTTGTTCTAGTAACGTTTAAATGCTACTGAATTGCAAATTGAATATATTCAGTCAAACCGAACACAGATTGCTGCGACCGTTGCGTCGCTTTGAATAGACTATCTAGAAACCGGAATTTAGGTGCTTCTGTTATGAAATATAGAAATGTTAATTTGCAAATGTGGATAAAACGTTACTGTAGCTAAACTTTCATTTACAGTAATTGATTGATTCGCAGTGATTTTTTGAATTATGTATAGATTTACTTTTCTGCTTTATTTTTGTTTTCATTACGAAACGCAGTATTCTTCTTCTATTAGCTCTAAAATATTCAACAACACCGTACTAGCACAATTTATCCTATATGCTACATACTGAGTTAACAATAATATCGCTTAAGTATGAAACATGTTTTAAAGTAAATTAAGTTTGTGCTCTTTTAGTTTGTAAAAGATAAATTTGTGCCATTGACTAATCAACGATGAGGAATACGTGCGGAAATTTCCATTGGTTCAGCTTTGTGCATCAAATTATGGGTGGTGAAAGCAGCATTTCCATCTCGCGGCACCACCGCTGCCGAGTACCGATGCCGACCGAGCACAACCGCAACCCCGATAATTGGGAGTACTGCGCTCGGATATTGCTTTTTGATGTTATGAAACAATGAATTCTTATATTTGAATATTTGTATTGGTTCAATTATATTACTTTATTGTTGTTTTGTTTTAATATTATCTGCTAAATAAGAATTAGCCGGATCCGGCAAATTGGTACCGGATCCGGAAGGCGTCTAATCATTCCGGATCTTCCGGATTACTGGATCCGGAAATCTGGATTGCAATCCCTAATTAATAATTATTAATTTATGCTTTATAAAACACAGTGGGAGAGCCTGAGGCGCGATAGTACTAAATCAGTAATTATTCTTACATACATACATACATAGGCTCACGCCTTTATTCTTATTGGTAACATTAATCGATTATGAAAGTAAAATAATTAGGTAGTACATTACTAATAATCAATTAGTCGCTACCTTGGTCTAGTGGTAGCATGTATGGGCTGTGGACCGGGAGGTCCTGGGTTCGATTCCCAGGTCGGGTAAAGCAAATTTTCTAATTTAATTTGCCCGGGGCTGGAACCCTCAGAAGGGGTTGGAGTCGGGCAGGTGGCCGGTCGTAAAAACTAAGCCAAATCCTCTCTGCAACATGCTTGAAGGGGTGTGTTGCGCTGACCCCACATTAGGGTGGGATAGGGGCAGGGAAAAAAAAATTAGTAATCGATAATCGATTAAATTAAAATGATTTCATTTAGGGCGACTTGCACCACTATTACTCACCTACAGTTAGCCTTAACCTCAAGTTAAATTGAAATAGAAATATATGAAGGACATGTAATTCATTACATGTAATTAATTAAATGTCATCATTTATTATCTGTAATTGCATGTAGTACATTACATGTCATGAATTACATGCCCTTCATATATTTAATTTTCAATTTAACCTGAGGTTAGGACTAACTGTAGGTTAGTAATAGTGGTGCAAGTCGCCCTTAATAAATTAATACGATAACTATTCACGATATATCGATTATATCAACGGTTCGTGATCGTAAAACCAAGCGTAAATCCATTTAGTTACGGATTTTTAAAAACAATTTATATGAAAAAATATGCGGATGTTTCACAAATTTCAAATGCCACTACAATTAGCATACGCATCGTCCATATTTATATGTTATTTTTTGAGTAGGTATATGGAAAACTTTGTTGTTTTAATTGCCATGTTGCTCCTTAAGGGAATCGAAAATTTTGATATTCGATTTATCCATACACTATGGTCCGATTGCTAATTAAACGGAGTAAACTGATAGATCAAAATGTCACTTTCCAAAATAATTTTGCTTACTTTCAAAACATAGCGACTGATCTAGTTCAATTTTTATCATTCAAAGAAACAATAACTCAGCACTAGCTTGCAACATTTGAATTTTATTGTGTATTTTTAGAAATTTCAGCTTAACCCTTCGACTAAATGTCTGTGTAAATACTTTTACGTAAATAATCACAACAGATACGCGAAATGATAACAATGAAAATTACAAATATTACTTTTATTATTTGAGAAAAATTACGTTCAACACTTTTCATTTTTCATGATTCCAGTAGACATGCCATATCTTAGCATGCAGTATATTACTATGATTATAATTTAGTAGACATGCAGTACTAATCACACATATCACACATTAGGCAGGAATTACGACTTTGAGTTGGACTTTAGAAAATGAAAGAATGAAATGGTTCACTGAGTTGAAAAGTTTAAATACTTAATCTTGATCTTTTTACCGCAGCACTATTTAAATTTCATGAAAAAGTGGCAACATTCGAAATGTCATTTTATTCCGTTTTATTAGCAATCCTACTATAGTTACATTTACACACTATATTCTGCGCTCCGATAATGTTTAGTATTGGCTCTTTAGCCTTAGATTACGAACCCGCCTCGTGCTTTCACGTGGCTTTCGACCATAAGGATATAAAGCCAAAAGAAAAGTTTACTAAATTTCATTCTGTTGACTCTACGAAAGTTTTAGACCTACTATTTATGTCCTAAACCTAACCTAATAACCTAATGTTTGTAAAAATTTATTGAGAAACTCGTAAATTTATCAAATGGACATTTATGTCATGTTGATTGTTAGACCATTTAATGCTCCTCAAATCGACAGATATTCTGTCGATCTCGCCACATAAAATAACAAAGTTAACAGTGTTATTAAAGGACCAGTTATTCAATTGTTCTCTGGGGACTTGTTAGTGTCGTTAGCTGTAGTGTTAAGAGTTTATTAAGTAACAAAACGAAATGTATTCCATGGCGCGGGATTGGTATTCTGTATGGAACCAGGCCAGGCTCTAGCGATTGTGTTTCACTGGATAACAAGCTGACCTCGCTTGACCTCACTCTAAATGTAATTTGAGTCGATGCGCTAAATTCAATTTCAAGTTTTTATTTGCATATTTCCTTTATTAATAAAATATATTGTACTGGGGAACTGTTATTCATTTTGCATATGTTGTGACGTTTGGATTTTATAGTTTGACTAGCTTGTGCTTGCGGCTTCGGCCCGTGGTAGGTTTTCTTGGGACCTCTTTGTTTATATCGTATTAAGCTCGCCCCCTATCACAATTGGGACGGAAATGAGCTCGGCGAAATGTTTGTTCTGATTCGCCTCTGTCTCAGGGATATAGACATGAGTCTATGTATGTATCTATGTATAATGATATAATGTTAATGAATTATTAAAGTAATTTATTGTTTCGATTTAGCCTTTTTTTATTTATTGATTAAACCTTATATATTTAAAATAATGTCATGTTAAATAAAACGTGAATGTAAAAAAATGAATTATGAAACGTTTTTATGTTCTTACTCTAATTTCCTTATATGCGGAAGCTTTTAATTTGCAACTTTAATACTTATATTTTTACCATTTATTGTACATTTATTAGTCCGTAAGCTTTCTGTAAAGTATAATAAATGAATAAAATAAATAAATAAATAAATATTCCACCATATAACAAAAGGTAATTTAGCGAAGTAATTGTAATATTCTAACAAAGGTACATTAAAATAACGAACATAAATACGCTCATTTTTATTATAAGCACCGTTTAGTAAATTCCCAGCTAAGCTTGGAAAGTGCGATGGTCCCTCATTAGAATTCATTGCTTCACGTTGAAAACTTCGCGTGTTAATTGTGTTTTTGTCTTGAATAACGCACCCATTCACTTGTATTTTTCCTTATTTTACATAGAATGTCTTGTGCTACTCTTTAATTTAGACAATGTTGATATCAGCGGCCCGAGCAGCCCCCTGCCTCTCGACCCTCGATTAGATTTCTCCTACTATTAGATTTTATTTAGTGACTTGACTGATTTCTACAGAGCGAACTTCGACTAAGTTTAAGTAAAAGAAACGAACTCAGTGAGGAATTGGAATTTTTAAATCCAATTTTGATTTAGGCCGAGTCATTTTTACAAGAAAATATTTGCTTAGTCTGTCTTTCTTATTTGCCATTCTCTGCAATCAAAAACATTAGGGTATCGTTCAATGGTCTTCAGATAATTATAATAGTAAAAGCAATTAACACTTATTCTATCACCATAATAAAATAAATCCAAGATAACAAGAAGTCATCTCAGTTAGGGCTCATTCACGTGGATTCCGTCATTAACGATCCTTCAAAAAACACGATACGTCATGACGGATGGACGGTCACATTGCATACGAAATCGTGTTTTATCACGATTCGGAAAAATATCAGAATTGATGTTCACATTCGTTTCATGATTCAGAGTTTAGTCTTGGATGAACTTACCGGCGCGGGTGCAGGCCGGAGCGGCGCGGCGCGGCGGGGCGCGAGCGCATCAGCGAATCCGTCAGAAAAAAATCACGATCCGTGTTTTCTAATGAACGTGATTTTTTTATGGCGATACGTGACTTTATACGTGTCCGTCATTTTTTACCATTCGTGATGCCTGTAACTACGGGCAGATAAAATGCATTACCGCCGACAAAAATTGAAACGAATCATGAAAAAAAGTATATGCTCAGCTAGTAATACCAATATAACATTAAAAACAAATTAGACATTTTCAATGCATCCATTTTTGCCATTAAGTGCTCGTAATGTTTTCAATTTATCTTAGTACGTTATTCTTGTAACACCGGTAATGGACATAGTTTCTTATTATTTGTTTTAGCCACTTCATTATTTTCCTTGCATGTTGTGTTCACATCAAGCAGGTTTATCACATTGTTTACTATTAAGTCTTATTTTTAAGCTCGTTCGTAGTGATAAAACCGGTTTAGTGGGCCTTAAAAATATATAAGTTTATGTTAGTATAATTTTCGTCAGTCAACATCGCGTTCTAAAACTAAACTAAACAACTAAATTAGTTTTACAGATTATTAGAAGAAACTAATGGAATTATCGATGACTGAATTTATTATCAAATATATTCTATTTTTATTGAAATAAAACTAGTTTTTACGGATTCTATCGCGTTTTGCTTTGTATTTATTTTATTTTTAGTTCCGACATTTCGAAGAAGCTTTAAAGTCTTCGTGATCACACTTTGACACACGTGGACGTGTTCGTTTACAGTTTTCGAAACGTCGGGTCTAAAAATAAAATAAACACAACGCAAATGGTGATAGAATCCGTAAAAACTAGTTTTATTTCAATGAACTACATCCGCGTAAACCTAAGAAATTATTCTATTTTTATGTTAGATATACTGTGTTTCTATGTTTTGCTAAGCTTTCTAAATTCTTCGTTGTGTAACATGGTACGTAATGCAAAAGTAAAGATAGCTTTTGGTAAAGGATATATCGTGTATGTCGTTCCGATGGTCCGCTATATTTCACTCCGAGTCTTACTGTCGAACTATGATAAAAGGTTTAAAAGAAACCTCGCGATATTCAAGCGTATTACTTAAATTCCTTTCTGAAAGTATGTATGTAATATATATCGAAATGGTAATATCATATCTTTTGAAAATGGCCTGTTCAACGCTTTCAAAAAGTTGTTGCAGATTTATTTCAAAAAATCACAATGCAGATAAATTGAGATTGCTTCAACATGCTTATTATTGCTTCGAATGTAGTATTGAATGAGATAAAAAGAAGTTTATGAGAGAGTGTATAGGTACCTACTTCTAATTGGTATTGGCTGTGGTATTGATAATTGATGGATTCAATTAACTAATCGCAATTAATTAAATTACCTTTCATATGAATATTATCCATTCTTCTACTATAAAGCACAAGAATAAGCAAGCCGAATCTTTACTGTAACATTATTGAAAGTGAGTTATGCCGATCACACAAAATAGCAAGCAAGTATGAACAAATCCAATTATTAGTTTCAAAATTTCTTAAACATTATCTAAAGTATATTATTCTAAGTAGAAGCAACTTGTTATTTCTTGTTGTTGTGTACGAACTAAGACATTCAACAGTACATAGACGGGACAATAGCACGAAACTTGTGATCCGAAAGTAGTAACCTCGTGGTCATAAGTCACTTCGTCGTATTTGAAACATACGGGCGCAACGTCCGGGCGTGCCAACGTAATAATGTTTAGACAATAAAATTCTTACGCGATTCTTGAATATTCATAAATCATTATAGGCTTAAAAATCAGGTTTAAAAAGAGTACTCACTTCACGGTAGGCAGCGGCTTGGCTGTGCCCCTGGCATTGCTTAAGTGTATGGGCGGCGGTCCTGCTTACCATCAGGCGGACCGCTAGCTCGTCTGCCGACTTTGGCAATAAAAAAAAAGGCTGTAATTTGTAATAAGCGCTCTCGCATTTTAAGTGGTAGATGGCGTTACTGCCGTTTAGGATCAATTTCTTTGTATGGAATCTTGCTTGCTAGCACCTCTATGGTTAGTTATATTAAATCTCTTTGTGTACGAACAGCTTTAACTTTAAGCTGCGGAGTGTTATGCGCTGCTGTGTGTAGTCACTTTGTTCCCCGAGGAGTGATTGCCAGGTAATTCGTGACTGCGATATTCTGTTTTATTTGTATAATATAGTTGCTCCCCCGTCTTGGGAATTTCCGTCGTTTACAGTTTATTTATTGGACACCATAATATTGGTGTGAATTTGAGCGGAAAAATACTGAGGGTGTAGTTACTTTATTGTGCAAGAATGTACGAGATAGTAAAAGGATAATAAAAGTGGATAGCTTGGGGTATCGAGGTGAACTATACGAACTTGACGGGTAAAATATGGTTGAATCCATCTGAGTCATGAGTCGTGATGTTAGAAGTAAATAATAAGCTGAACAATGTACTTTCATATACGCTCGGAAAAAAGTTTGACGATAAATATATTTCAATGATTTTTCGCCTATTTCCTAAGGCTGATGATGATGATGATGATGATTTTTCGCCGTCTTCTTGGTCTAGTGGCAGCATATATGGGCTGTGGACTGGGAGGTCTTGGGTTCGATTTCCGCGATGGGCAAACATTTCCTTTTCTATAATTGAATTTGAATAATTTCACTCAACCTTCGCGTTGCGTTTCATGGAACACCTCTATCATCTTTCATATATTTAGTGCCAATAGTTTTCGAATAAAACGGCTCTGACGTATGTATGGACGGACATGATGAAATTAGGGTAAGGTTTTTGCCATTTGGTTCCGGAACCCTAAAATTATTACATTACATAATATTGTTTTCCTATTTTAAGGCAAATATCACACTATAGTTACAATCAAAATTATTTTGCCCATAAACAATACCTTTGTACAATCGGTCCTACTGACGGATTAGTAAGTAATCAATTAGTGAATATGCAATCGAGTTGAATTGCTGATAGCACTGCGATACCCGAAATCGCTTGCTATTAGCAAATCCTATCCGATTTAGTCGACAATAGCCTTTTATTTATAGCGTTTTCCGCGGTAGAATTTCGTAATAATTGTGCTTTAACGTTCACGGAGATAGAAACGCATATGTGTGATACCACAATAGATAGATCAATTAATTCGTTGCATCTCTGGTCTAGTGGCAGTGGGCTTTGAACTGTCCGGTCCTGGGTTTGATTCGCAAGTCGGGCTGGGTGTTGTTGTTTGCCCGGAAATTAATCCCAAAGAGGGGGCTTGACGTTAAACAGGCGACCGTAAAAACTAAGCCAAATCCCCTTTGTGGCTTGCTTGAAAAAGACTGTTGCACCGACCCCACAAAGAGGTGGGATAAGGGTAGGTAGAAAAGAAGTAAATCTATCAGGTAATACTACCTAAATATGAGAGATAAATCATAATATTATTTATTCCTATATACATTAACTTTAACATAAAATTGTCTGCCTCGACGGCCTAGTTACGAATACCGTCCTGAGGTCTCGGGTCGATCTCTGAGTCAGGCAAAGTGGATTTTTCAGTATCAGCCCAGAGCCTGGAATTTGTGCCCAATATGGCGATAGGCTCGCCCCCTCTCAGATCTGGGACGGAACTACGCGCGGCGAAATGTGGGTGTTCTTGTTTGCTAGTGCGCTTCTGCCTACCCCTTCGGAGATATGGGCGATAGCTTATGTTTATGAATGATATACATAAATTCAACGTATTTGACTGTTGATTCGTAAATTGATTACGAATATTACAAGAATTAAAGTTTAGTTAGGTCAACACACTGACACCAGCTATTTAGATGCCTTTTTAAGCTCGTAATACGAATAACCTCGTGAAATACACAATCTTAAAGTGAAACAAATAAATATACTTTCTCTCATACACTTCTATAAATTAATCTAAAAGCCATAAAATGTATTCAATAACTGCCTAAATATTTCTATTTAAACAATGTTGTTGGAAACGGTAACAACTATGAACTAACAAGCCGATTGAAACGATGCGATGGCGTTCCCAATCCCGCACTTGGCTCGCCTCGACTGACGCTTGAATATTGGACCAGCAATGCGTTAGTACATCTGCTTTGTGTTGACTGCGGCTGTATATTCATTTGTGGTAGCCTTCCCAATTTCGAGGTTAGATCTTGATTTTCGCTATCCTTAGTATAAGAAGTATAGAATTCATTTCACCTTTACAATGTTTTAAAATAGTGTCTTGCGTTGAAACCACATTGGGTAAAACCAGATGTAAAGAATTTACGTCAACCCTAAAAAAATAATACTTGGTTTTTTGGAAGTGCAATAACTGAAAAATAAAGAAAATATTTTCTCGTTAATTAAAAAGGTTTTTCGTAAATTCCTATCTTATTATACTTTCCGTTGGTTCCTACAATGATTCCTACAATGATGACCCTAATTTCATCACTAACCTATGATTAGAACAGAATCACAGTTCATATTATAAATACAATAATCACAAGTTTAAAAACTTAACAGACTGACTTCAAAACTTATCTGATCGAACCCAAAATATGGGACCACCAAAAAAAATACAGACGAATTGAAGACATTCTCCTTTTTTGGAGTTAGTTGAAAATACAATTAGATGAAAAGCTTTTTGATATTACCACGAACACTAAAACATTAAAGCGCTGCAAACAGTTGGTGCTCTTACATAAGATCATAAAATAAACGTTGTAGTAAGAACAGTATTATGGGAACTGAGTACTGACAGGACCTTTGGGTCGAGACTGTCGAGTGAAGAACCGGCTTGTACCGACGCTCGTAAAAGTGTGACCGGACAGATCCTCTTATAAAGAACGCTTTCAGTTGCAAATGGGTCTTGGGGCCAGAGAGACGTCGAATTTATGACTCTCGATGGCAAACGACCACGTTATTTAGACTCCAATGGAGGAAAATAGGGATAAAGAAATTGAACCATTCATTTTTCATAGTTTTATTTATGTAAGTATATTCGCAGAGGAGTTACGATTTCATAAAACGTCGATGTCCGTTTGCGCCTCGGACGCCAGTATCATACTTAATTGCCGAATAAAATATACTGCGCACTAAAGATAAGGTCTGAAAATTATTATATACGGCTCGTTCACCTTGTATAAAATTGATAAAGTGTCTGTATACGTATTTTCTATTGTGTTATTATTTGTTGTTTAGTATTAGAGAGAGAGAGAGAGAGGGAGAGAGAAATATAATATTATCTACCCTTATAATAAAGTTGAAGAATCTTTGTCAGCTATCTTTTAAAAAGTAACTGAAGTATAAGAATTGTATGAAGATGCACACTTATGAGTGATACAATAATGACGTCGTTCGTGCGCGTAAGCTCTAAGGCTGAGATCTATAGAGCGAACTTCGACTAAGTCTAAGTCAAAGTAACGAACTCAGTGAGGATTTTTACTTAGTTCGAGTCATTTTTTACAAGAAAATCTTTGCTTAGTCTGTCTGTCAGTCTGTTTTTCTTGTAAAAAATGATTTGAACTAAATCAAAATTCGATTTAACAATCCCAACTCCTCATTAAATTCGTTATTTTGACTTAGACTTAGTCGAAGTTCGCTCTATAGATCTCAGTCTTTGTAGTGCATTTAATTAGCATAAAATAGCGGGAACCGTGGGTACAGAACTGATTCGCCACACGGTTTCTGTTACTGATTCAGTAAGTAATTAAGTATATGTATATGGTCCTTCAATCCCGCTTTCGCTTCAAGTTCGCTAGAGCCTAGATGATAGAGAAATGTTTGGATTCAGGATCATGGTCATGCTGATTCTACACATTTGCAAAGAAGTCTGATTCAATACATTTGGTTTGAATGATTTTTGCGGCCTTCGACCCCAGATTCATACACGAACGTATGCGCCAGATGAAGCAGAAAACTCCAGACTCCGAATCATCATCATTCATTTCCAGGTTTTTATTTGGTGAAAAGAACAATGGTTTAAACATTACACGTGAGACAGCTACTCGTGTTTTGCATTAGATATTGAAGCTCCCATTTGGCGTGCATACATTTTTCAGATATTTTGCTAACTTCGCCTGTGGCGGGCACTTTTTATGATTACATGCATCCTAAAAAATGTATAGCTGTATACTAGTAGATTTTTTTAATATTGGCCATTGATTCTGTATAATTTCAGAACATTACGGCATGTGTCACGTAATTATTTCATGTCTACTAGATGTTTCAGAAAGGTATTAATAGTCATCATATAGCGGGAGAATAATTTCTAGCCTAGTGGAATAGACAAAAGATAATCACAAGTTAAAAACTTAACGCACCGACTTCAAAATTTACCCGATCGTGAAATTTATATGGGACCACCTTTGGAATAAGCTCAACATAAAGAGAACATTGAAAATCTGTCCACATTTGGTGTTTTTTTTTTTTGGCCCTACAGCTGCTTGTCTAACCGAGTCGGCAAATTCAGCCACACCGGTCTGTTGGGAGGAACGCAGGTGCGCTCAACCCATAAAGTTAGGTGACCACGCTGAGGGCAACCCACTAACGGGTTACGAACCTCGGCTCAGGGCGGTCACTGAGAGGGTGATGTTGAAGACATCAACGATTAGGGGAGTGTGGACGTGTTTCCCTAACTATCCATTTCTGTCATCGGCACGCGGGCCGGAATTGTTAACAGGGTCGGGGGGGCTGCTACTGGGAGCGCGGCGTGGTCCTCGTCGGCGGGGACGGAACATCGGTCGTGTGGAGTGTGGGAGCGATTTAAGATGCTCGATCTTACGTTGGATAGCCAGAGTGATGGCGTCATCAGGGTCTGACAAAACGGATCTAGGACGTCTCCATTTCGCACGGTCAAATGGAGTATATATTGACGCTTGACGGACAAGCGTGTTTGGGTGGTGTGCCGCCCGATCGAAGTAGCGTCTGCTAGCCATCTGCATAAAATGCCTGATGGTCGGCAAGTTGGTGTCAACGTGGAGGTCGTGATTACGGACGTACCACGGAGCGTTAAGCGCTCGTCTTAGAAAGACGTTTTGCAGGACTTGCATACGCTTAAGTCGAGCGGGCGGTATGTGAGCGAACACGGGCGACGCGTAAGTCATTATCGGTCTAATACACGTTGTGTAGATCCTAATCTTGTTGCGGGCTGACAACTTGCTCTTTCGGTTTAAGAGAAAATGTAATCGTGCTAACGCGAATGCGGCTCGCGCGCGTACCGCGTTTACATGGGTGATGAAGTTCAGTCTCCGATCAAGGTTGACTCCTAGATACTTGGCGTTGTTGGTCCAAGGGATAGCCTTATTGGCCATGGTGACTGAAGCGTTAGGCGCTTGGGTGAAAATTCTCTTGGTAAAGAGAATTGCCTGACTTTTGGCGGGGTTGACAGTGATTCGCCATTTGCGGAACCACTCACCGAGTTCATCGGCTGCGGTTTGCAAAATGCGAATCACTTTAACATTTGGTGGAGATATCGGGGAACATATATTTAAAAATACAAACGAATTGAGGACCTACCCCTTTTTTGAAGTCGGTCGAAAAAAATAAATTGTACAAAAGAACAAAATATTTATTGCATTTACAAAGAGCATCAATTAAGTGGCATAAATAATAAGAGCATCAATTAATTATAATTATTTAATTACTTCATAACATATTGCTTGAGATGGTATGGTCACGGTTTAAGGAAACCACAGGAGTACGTTGTTCGCAAGTGTCTGGACCAGATCGTATCAGGGATGCGACCCCGTGGACGGCCCAAAAGGCACTGGCTGGACATTTTGGAGCAGAATATGGGAACCAATTGTCTTACTGTGGAGCATGCTCAAGAACGGGTAGGAATCAAGGAACAAGTAGAAGCATTCAAGTATGAAGGTAGACAGTGGCATTAGGCTGGGATAACACCAAAGAGAAATTTAGAACTACTTCATAATATTATGTAGTTCGGCAATATCCAATAGATAGTCCAAAATGATATACCTTCTGTTTCGACTTTCGGTGCACAATAATCTTCTCCTACCTTACTTTAACTATAACAATTATAAAAAAATAATCTAAGAGTGAATTTAAATCAAAATTCGTTTAAAAACATTTTATCTTCATCCCTAAAGCTGTGAAAAGGGGTGTAAAAGTTTGCATGAGGAAAAAATTTGATCCCAATTTACCTGAAACTTGGAATAAAAATCTGCAACATAATTAATGAAACAAGTATTTCGGAGTTTTTTAAAATTCAACCCCTAAGAGGACAAAGGGGTCCGAAAAGTTTGTATTTTAAAGAGATTTTCTATTTATCCTTTAGCCTTTGAACCAAGTTCTGTTATATTGATATCTATAGTATTTATAACAGGGTTCATTATGCCTTTTATTCAGGATATATATGTTGTCGGGTGTTGGGTACTTGACAATAGTAACCAATATCAATGAATTTCTGTAGGATCATAGATTTATCATCTAAATAACGTATGCAATAGGAATGTATTAAAATACTCCAAGAATAATTTTGTTTTAGTAATTTAAATACTTAATTTTTTATCTGTGCGTCACGTGACGGTAAACACCAATGACGATGCATGATGTCAGATTACTCATTTTTCTTGTTTATTTGCTCCACAAGGGCCTAAGACCTAAGATCAAAAGTCATACTGCCAGGTTATGGTATTTCTTTTCGTATTTTTATTTAAATCTCGACGAAACAATGACGTCACGCCATAGCTACAGTTAACAGGTAACGTTTTGGCGGCAAACTAAATAATACATAAACGTTTTTGCTTTTTTTTTAACTAAATATATGAAAATAAATTATGAAATATTTTTTTACATGTTTAGGATAAATAAGTAGTCAATAAATAGTCAAATAATAAATAGTCCTGTATACTTTTAAAAAAATAGTCAAGTACCCAATTGTCGGGTATATGTTGCCGGCTCGACAGGTTTGATACAACTATTTGTTTGATATTAGTGTTTGATAATAGCTAAAGGTTAATCGATTTTTAACGTATTGAAAAGCATAAATAAACAGGTTCGCATAAACATAACTGTTCAATAGAGTTGTAATAATTTTATTACATTATTGGACATATTTTATTTCACTGCGTCGGTGGCGTAGTTGTATTGTCTCGGGTTCGATCCTCGGGTCCGGGCAAAGCGATATTTTTGCTGTTCAATATTAGCACGGAGTCTGGATTTTGTGCCCGATATGCAGATAGACGAGAGCTTTTAGAGAGAGACCTCTCTCACAACTTAGACGGAAATTAGTTCTGCGAAATGTGGGCTTTCTAGTTCTCTAGTTTGCCCTTTCAGGAATACAGGCGTGAAGTTATGTATGTATTTATTTCCATTACATTTAATATCATCCTCGCTCTAATGCAGAAATGTCAATAAGTGATAAACTAAAGCTAAACTGTACCTCTATATATAGTGCGGCGCATAGAGAACTAAATGCCACAGTTGTAAAACAATAGATAAAATAAACAAACGATAAATTCGTATCTGTAGTGGATCTATAAAATATTCAACTGTCGATCGGAACACTAATTGGACGGCTAACGAGATGTGCTCTCGAGCACCCAATCTATATGACTGTCCCGCTCCCTCATACAGCGTCTATATATTTATCTTTTTGTCTTAAATTGTTTGTCGTTTCAATACATTATGTTTGGCGAATAATTTATTATTGAGAGCACTGCGGTAGATAGGTAATGGGCTAAGACCGCGCAATTACTGATTTATTCTGATTCAGGATTTAAATGTTGGATTGTTATGAGGGACAGATGTTGAACACTTTGTATCAAACAATAAAATTATACGTATTTTAATACTACGAAGAAATAATGAACATTAACAAAAATAAACAACAATATGATATTGATAAATATAGAAAAAGCAGCGATAGTTCAGCTGCGAATGATACGGTCTGCCGAGACAAGTGTTAAGGTTCGAGATCAACCCTAAATAAAAACTTAACTGGCCGACTTCCAACTTGATCCGATCGTGAGTCGTGATAAAATTTTATATGGGACTAACCTTGAAATGAGTTCTATCGAACACAAAAATATTTTTGAAAATTGGTCCACATTTGGCAGAGACATCGCTAACACACATAAAAAAATACAGACGAATTGAGGACCTTCTCCTTTTTGGAAGTCGATCTAAACATAACATGCACCTCTGATGTTTCTATGTAGCGTGTATTCTTTTGAAGCTATGGGAAGTCTACCAACCAGTATTAGGCACGCGTTGTAGACAAAATCCTTACCCCTCATTTACTTTATTTACTATTTACTATTATTTACTTACCCCTTTATTAGTAGAAGTGGCCCATAAGTGGGAGTAGTATAGGACTAATATTATTTTTATTATTAAAAGTACAACAATAATAATTATAAAAGATATATACACAACCAATTATTCCACGGACCGGCATAATATCTACTCCTCCAATTACTACGAGCTGTAGAGGTTTGTTGTTCCAATTTACTATACACTGTACAATTGTAGATTCGAACTGCCATGTTTGCTGCTAGTTGCTACCATGTCTGTGCCTTTCCGCCAATCTCACTTGGTTGCTAAACATTTAATAATTAATTTAATATACCTCAAGTGCCTAGGTCGATCGTACTATCTCGCTATGGACGGCCTGAAAGCCCTGGATTGACATTTTAGGAGAGGATATGAAAGCCAATGGTCTCAGGAGATTGCTTTAGACCGGTTGGAGTAGCAGCGTTTAATTAAATCTAGCTCTGGTATTAAGCCGCCAAACCCCAGGAAGAAAGAAATAATTAATTTAATATTGATAATATTGACAGCCTCCGTGGCGCAGTGGGCGAGTAGCGTGGTGTGAAGCGAGAGGCCGCAGGTTCGATTCCCGCATTGAGACAAATGTTTGTGGGGCCTACAGATATTTGTTTCAAATCTGGGTGTTGTGAGAAAAGTCTCTCATAGTCTCTGACACCCACGATGCAAGTTATACCTAGTGTGGGGTCAGGACTAGGTGTGTGACTGTTGGGTGTATTTATTATTATTTATTATTTGGTAGCTATACATTTTTCACTTGTGTCAGGATCTGCGTTGCGTACTTCTTTATCTTGAGGATTGGCGTGAAATTGATTCTTTTAAAAAAATATATTCGCCAAAGATGAAAATGAGTGAAGCCGTTTTGATTTTGAGCGAGCACGTCATTAATCTAGCTATAATGGCGGCACGACGTATCTCTAATGGACAGCGACAAAAATACTCCCGACGTAATTAATGGTCGAGATTTTTTTTAAACTGACATACTCGATTTCTTCTTATTTTTATCGATTTAGACAGTAGGTTCAATATTATTTTAAGAGTATGTTCAATCGACTTTTAATACTTGGTCTCTTTATATCCTAATGGGTTTTTAATTTAATTCTCATGAGATGGATAGATTTTATCGAAAATTCAATTTAACATTTACGATAACTGATTATTCGAAGTATATAGACTTCGAAAAAATTATAACACATGAGACGCGACCAGCTGGGGTTGAAATAGTTTTGCGTAGAAACTCGCCAGTGAAGTGTGAATTTACCTTCACTTAAAAAAATTAACTCTTAATATATTTATTATGGTTATTTTAATATTATTTATAAAGACGCCGAGCATTAGGAGATTTAAAAAAAATGAAATAATTACCTCATAGTAAGAGAAAATTATTATTACCTAGATATAACATTGATAATGGACATATTTATAACTAAAATAGAACTGAAAAAACATCCAAATAAAATAATCATTTAAAGTCCACAGAGAAATAATTTTATTTAAATTTATTTTCGTTGGAATTACAATAATTACAGCTCAGCGGGCTTTAAAATTACGTAGTAATTGTTAGGTAATCTGTGGTTAAACCTAGACGGCATAATCGGCTAGTCGCTAAGGCTCACTTGACTCGCTCTTTATAATTTATTGCATTAGGGACACTTGCAGCTCCGCGATAAATCTCTATTCATCCTAAATCTTGATTTAAATATTAAAGTGAGCTGTAGGATAAATCGAGATAAGATGCAACTCTAGATGAGTAATTGCGCTTCAGGTCGTCCTTACTATTAGCGTCCTAAACCGGATGACACATCATGACAGAAAAAACTAAAATCTCTCTGCACCGATTTTCAAATTAAATAAAATGACCTACTAATACTGCAACTAATCCTTTATTAATACAGCATAATAATTTTGGTAAACAATTAATCATGGGCGCCACCTGCTAACAATGAAGCGCGCTGACACATCGCATGTTACTAGATTAATCGTTCGTTCATTTGGTGATTAAAGGATGGTATACAATATTGACGACACAAATTAGTTATTTAATTAATTTTTAACTGTTGTTTATCGACTAGTTTTAGGAAATACACAAAATAATTGATTATTAAAAAAAAATGATCGCGAAAGATTAATATCTTATTGAGATATTATCAAAGATGAATTATTCGCAAAAAATCGTATCTTTCTAGGACTATATTTTTTTCTATTTTAAAGAATTATATGTTGAGGCTCAACCATGAGTTTTTTTACGTTTCTCGCTAGCGACTACGTACAATAATTTGTATGAAACAAGTGAATTTCCCACGTAACCGCTAGAGGCGTTCGGGTGATTTTCATATAATTATTTTTTTTGGAATCGCTAGGGAGAAATAAAAAAAAACTCATGGTTGAGAATATTGTATTATTACATCGTAAATTACCTCAAATTAAAACGTATTATAATCGAACAAAACTGTTTGTCCGCGGAAAGTTGATTTTATTAAAAAGAAAAACTTTTCCAGTAAAATGCCTGTAGGATAGCACTAGCAAATAAAACCATTTCACCTTGGCCGTTATTGCCAACCCTATTGTGCTGAGCTAATAATAAAATATGAGGTAATTAAAAATAAAGCCATTTTTAAATGAAATGGAGACAATGGCGTCCATCCGTACTTGTCCGTACACCTACACTTTCAAAATGGCGTCGTGGAATTACGAGAAAATAATAAAAGTTTTAAAAATGGAACACAGTAGTACGGTATACTATACAGCTATAGGTACTAATACTACTGGATCTAAAGCGAAGGCGTGAAGTTTTTTAATTCCTGCTGCGAATTAATCCTGAATTCCTATTATAAAAATGTTCGGAGTAGCTTGATTGGAACTGTATTAAAAGTCGCAAATCTAATTTCATCTAGTGTAGGAAACAGTATACTTATATTATATGTGTTTCAGATCTTACCATTTTTTGCAAACTGTAACTTGTTTTGAGGCGTAATTAATAGAATTATGATATTCTTTTTGAGATTTGGTTGTAGAAGATAGAATACCTGAGTATTGTATCCTAGTTAGTTAAGCTTATCTGTGAATCATCTAACTGTACAGCTTATCACCCGTTATGTTATGCATTTTAGCCTCCTCGCCGTATGGAGCATAAACAAACTCTAGTTCAATCATGTATGATTTTATGAGTGAAAACATGTCACTTTTTTCCCAAAAACATGACAGTAACGATATAGGAGCGAAAGTTGCTCAGAAGCACTTAATAGAATGTTATCTGCAATTACATACGATATAAAGAAAGTTACTCCAGTAAAAATTACACGTAGGTAGAGCCGCGAGCAAATGGTAGTAATCTAAGATTTAAAAGCTACACAACGCTTACCTTATGATTCATGAAATACCTACAATACATAATCAAATATAACCTCCAGTACATTAGCTTTTCACCACATCCATAAAGACAATTTAACAGAAGACGTTTAACGTTAGATTTAAGTAAATTACGTTTGAGATAACACTGACTCATCTTATAGACATAAAAGATGGAATACAATTACGCTTAATTAAATTTCATTAAAACAAAGGAGCAAACCACATTTCGTAATGAAATTACTGTTTGACTTATTTCCTAATATTGTAAGGTGGTCTCCTTTGTCGGTAATATGCTTTCCGGGAAATCTTATTAAAATTTTAATTAATGCTCACTATAAATTGCTGGTAATTGTTTTGCTGTCAGAAGGTTAAATATTACCATAGTACATTTTTACTCGACAAAATGTTTAATAGGCAACTCCTACGTTATTGATAAAATGTTCATGAAAATTCAAACATTTAATCATAAACACCATCAATATAATATACTCTAGATGCACAGTTCTTAGCAAATATCCAAAGTGGTCTCAGGAATAAAACAAAGAAAAAGATCTAATTAAATTAACACAACTAAAACCCTATACACGTATTATAAAGTAGCTTTTTAAACGAAATGAGCAAGCGTTCTTAAATGTGAATTTTGAAATTTAGGATTCTATTAGTGTCCGACTGTAAGCAAAAGGAGTGCTTAAGCACTCCTTTTGCTTGGGACATCAAAGGAGTGCTTAAGCACTTCCGAGCGTCAACTGGGCATATAGGTAAATAATATATCGATGATAAACCTATTCATTCTCTTTGTGGAATAATAGAGTGAAATATAATGAATCTTTTAACATAAAATCTGCATTTATAATTTTTATGAAAGTATGGGACAAAATACATAATAAATTTTTTTTTAGTGTGAAACGTTTTTGTCGGGGTAAGAGATGTTCATGTACCACATCATAATACTACATATTTTGGTCATCCAGACACACTCACATAGGTGTTTAAAACGTACGCCTACATTACGAAACTAATTCTTGCAAAGAAAACATTCTAAAGGAGATACAACAAGACGAAACATATATTTGGGAAATTATTAATCACGACCAAAGAGCTTCTTATGTTGTTGCTCCTTTTAGAAACTCTTTTCATGTTAAAATTTCAAGAAACATCTTTTAATTGGTTATATTTTGAAATTCCTTAAGCCTATCAACATTTATAATAATATGCAGGCAATTCAAAAGGCTCTCTTTCTATACATAGATGTCATATCTCTATAATACATATTAAAGTTAGACCGTGACTCGGTAAAAAAAAAACATAAAAGCCATTCTCGTTTTATTAAATAAAACTCTGTGCATTCAGTGAGTTGCTGTTATTGTCACATCAGTACAAACTACAAACCATATGGCCTCGCCAACTTTCTGTTATTTCCACTGCCTACTATAAAAACACAGTACTTGAAACTTTCCACCGCTTTATTGTAGCGAGTTTTTAACTTCTGAATTTGCAGCCGAGTAATGCCATCACAACAGTTTTAGAGATCCTTTTCATAATTAAAACTAATGTAATTTTTAATGTGGTAACGAGATAATGCTTTTACAAGAGAGTGCAATGTTTCCCAAAACTCGGAGTGCGAAACAATTTAGATAATTAACCGTCAAATGTTCATACACTTAAGGTTGCCTTATCTGTCAAAATTGTATGGCGTAAATCAATGTAAGAAGCCGTTAAAGTTGAGTAGCGTTTGACCATTCGGGCATAGATGTAACAATGAAAAGTCATAGTTAAGTGACCGTTCATTATAACATACCACTCCTTAAAAGTAATTTATTGAGTGCAAAATATTTAAAGTCTACAAAAACTAAGGTGAATTGTTTTCGTAACATGCTTGAAAAGTAACGAATAGACAGGCGGAAAGAAAGATTACCTAAAATCAGTAAAATTAATCTCAGATTTCTATAATTATATTACCTCTCTTATACGTCATAATTAGAATATTAAACTAGCTTTTGCTTGAGGTTTCCACCACATGAATATTGCCTCCAACGCGGGCGTGCTACGACAGTAAAAATAACCATAACATGATATATCAATCTCCTTCTACTCCCAATCCAAGTCATGGCCTACTTGTGCACTAAATTTCATCAAAATCGGTTAAGATTTTAACCCGCGATAAATTACATACCAATTCACAATAATCAGAACATTCATATTAATATTAGTAGAAGTAAACTGATAGATTGAAATGTCAGTTTCCAAAATAATGTTGCTTACTTTCAATACATAGTGATTTATCTAGTTAATTTTTTATCATTCAAAGAAACTACTACCAGCTTGCAAAGTTAGAATTTTTTTGCGTATTTTTAAAAATTTCAGCTTAACCTTCGACTAAATGTCTGTGTAAATAAATTTGCGTAAATAATCACAACAGATTATAACAATAAAAATTATAAATATTACTTTTATTATTGAGAATATTTACGTTTCGCACATTCATAGCTTTTGTAAGTTTTGTTTATAATGAACCATAGATATAATTGCAGTAGACATGCCATAGCTTAGCATGCAGTAATTTACTATGACTATAATTCAGGAGACATGCAGTACTAATCACACATTAGGCAGGAATTACGCCTTTGAGTCGGACTTTAGAAAATGAAAGAAAGAAATGGTTCACTGAATTGAAATGTTTAAATAATATTGATATTTTTACCGCAGCACCATTTAAATTTCATAAAAAAGTGGCAACATTCGAAATGTCAGTTTACTCCGTTTAATTAGCAATCCTCCTATAGTGACATCTTATTTTGCTAAAGGCTAGGTGCATGTTACGTTTCAATCAGGATCGGTAGATTAAATGCCAGGGCGTCTAACTAGGACATCAGTATATAAACAAAGGACCAGATTAGCAAGCTGGTTTACGTAATCTATGCATAGGATGGGATTAAAAAAGGATCGATGTTAATTAAAGTTTGTTTGGAGATTAAACGGTTTAGATGCAACTCCGATTTTCTTTTGTTGATTTTTCTTGTGCAAATATAGGGGGAATGGGGCGATAGGGCGACTGGGAGCGTTTAATCCCTTAGATGTGAATAGTTATTCTTCTTAAAAATAACTTTCTTTCTTTCTAGCTGCCCTTATCCCACCTTAATGTGGGGTCGACGCCACACACTTTTGCAAGCATGTTGCATTAAGGATTTGGCATAAGTTTTACGAATGGCTGCTTGTCTGACGTTAAACCCCATTTGGGGGATTTAGTCCCGGGAAAATAGTGTTAGAAAAATACCTGACCTGGTAATCGAATCCAGGACCTCCGGGTTCACAGCGCATATACACTGCCACTAGACCAAGGACTGCGACTCTTCTTAAAAAATAACATCATCATTATCATCAGCCACAGGACGTCCACTGCTGGACATAGGTCATCCTCAAAGATGACCTGATAAAAGTCGCAGGAAGTCGCTAGATGCAGGCCGCTTCCAACAGGGCGTACTGGAAATCTTTTGAGGGAGGCCATGTCCGTTTATTTATTATACTCCTAATTTCGAAATTTCTATTGTTGATATTTACATTGCGGTATGCTATTGACTCATTTGTTTCAAAGTACCATACAAATTCAATACTGCTGAAGTATTTGACTATTACGCAAAGTTCTTTAGACGGTATTTCTTTTTCAACTGTTAAAAGGCCATTTGACGTCATGAATCTCGATAAATGCTCAATGAAGCCACATAAACACTTTAAAAAGGTATCCTCGAAATTGGTAGAAACAAAGTCACTTTAAAAAAATCGTGAACTCTTATTATTTTTGTTGTATTCCTGAGTGGCTCAATTTTCGGTTCGAGTTAAATTCACAAAACGTATTTTACTAAATTTTCACGGTAGGTAAGTAAACTTTTGGACATTCCCAACTTTAGTCTGCCGCGAGGGACCCAAAAGCTTTTTGTAAAGCCAACGCTAGGAAATTATTGATTTGAGATTTTACAGGTAATGGTTTTAATATTCTGCTCTAGTCGGCATGTGGGTGATCCTCGTCGAGTTGAGGTGTATGATTTAATTTTCTCACAAAATACTTTATTGAACAATATAGACGGGTGTGTAACACAAAATTATAATTTAGAACAATTTCGGTGGACATTTACGATCTCACGTCATAGAGCTCATTATTATAACGTCTTAGCACTCGACCAGCACCGACTCGCTTCAGAAATCACGAAAAAAACTGTGTGCGTGTTTGATTACGCACATACACAATAAGACATGACTTGATGGTTGGTTAGGGGATGGGGGTAAATCCCTGTGTCTGCACCATATCCACATGTCTTATCGCAAGCCCTTTGATTTGCTTTTTCTCTCTTCGGAGTATGAAGACGCAAAAATTGGCCGGCATGGTAGTGGTGACCACCGATAAACCCATTGTTTTTTTGGCTGCAATTCGCTTACCATCATGTGCCGTGCCATCTTACTTTGCCGTGCTCGGTTAAAATAATAACAAGTTTAAAAACTTAACGAATCGACTTCAAAATTTATCCGATCGTGGCCATAGTTATATGGGACCACCCTTGAAATAAGCTTTATACAAGTTTAAAAACTTAACGAATCGACTTCAAAATGTATTCGATCGTGGCCATAGTTATATGGGACCACCCTTGAAATAAGCTTTATACAAGTTTAAAAACTTAACGAATCTACTTCAAAATTTATCCGATCGTGGCCATAGTTATATGGGACCACCCTTGAAATAAGCTTTATACAAGTTTAAAAACTTAACGAATCGACTTCAAAATTTATACGATCGTGGCCATAGTTATATGGGACCACCCTTGAAATAAGCTTTATAAAAGTTTAAAAACTTAACGAATCGACTTCAAAATTTATCCGATCGTGGCCATAGTTATATGGGACCACCCTTGAAATAAGCTTTATCGAACACAAATAGAATTTTGAAAATCGGTCCACATTTGGCGGAGATATCGCGTAACATATATAAAAAAATACAGACGAATTGAGGACCTTCTCCTTTTTGGAAGTCGATCGAAAAGTGTCCTGACTCCCGTAATAGAAATGAAAGTTACTGAAATATAACTTTATGCGGTCCATCAACTCATATTGACTACTTGTTTTATTTAACTAACACCTTCTTCTAAGGGATTTTCATTGGAATTTGTTCAAAAATGTTGCTTCTTACTTTAGTCGACTATTACTCGTTAACCAGTGGCGTGCATTGGCATTTCGGTAGACAAAAAACTTACAAAATGTTTTTCTTCAATTGTTACATTATCATCATCATCGCGGGTTCGATTCCCGCACCGAGACAAATGTTTGTGTGACCCATAGATATTTGTTTCGGGTCAGGGTGTTGTGAGGCCGAAAGTCCCGTAGTTTTTATTATCCACGATACAGGTTATAACTACTACCTAGTGTGGGGTCAGGACTATGTATGTGACTGTCGGGTGTATTTATTATTTATTATTACCATCGTCCCCGTGTCGATTTGAAATATAAGCTGGGCGTTGCTATTATGAAAAATGGTTTTTGTTCATGATTTTTATTCGTTATTCATTAACTTGAAAGACTACCAGCGATCGTTTTTAACATCGTTATCTGTCATTTGATAATCTCGTTCAAATATATGTCAAACTCCTCTTAGATTTTAATTTCCATTACAAATTGTGATTTATTAATATCAACACTTAGCGAGTGATTTGTTGTGGTGATAAATATCCATCTACATACGAGTACGACATGTTGACCACATACAATGCTACGTTTTATGATTGATGGCACCATTAACTGTACGGTTCGTCGTATTTATGAAAATGTCTGTAATAAATTTCAATTGTTCCAACATAAATTTGTGATGATATGTATTTGGCACGGAGAGACGCTGTTTTTTTAAATTAAAGTATCGATTTATGCCATACGAACTACATGTACATTGTATGACAGCCTCCGTGCCGCAACCGGCTGTGAAACGAGAGGCCACGGGTTTGATTCCCGCAGTGAGACAAATGTTTGTGTGACTCACAGATATTTGTTTAAATTCTGGGTGTTGTGAGACTGAAAGTCTCTTATAGTCTCTGACACCCACGATACAGGTTATGCCTAGTGTGGGGTCAGGACTAGATGTGTGATTGTTGGATGTATTTATTATTTATTTATTGTTATTCATTGTACAGAATTTCGTTTGTGAAGTATGTCAACTCGCATTAGGCGAGCGTGGCGATCAAAGGCCGAATCCCATTCATTAATATAGTAGGCCCAGCAGTGGGACAGTAATAGGGCTGCTATTATTATTACTGACCACAGAAGGTTCGTAGGACGCGAGTTCGTGTACATTCTCCACAATAATTATTTCTAAAAGAGCTTTACTTAAACAATGTCATGACGTCATAGGAAGGCCAAAAATAAACCGAAGTCAATTCAGAAATAAGTGGGAGACATGTTTCTTTCCCGAGGGATCTATCGGCGTATCGACAGGGGACTCGCAGCGTATCCCGTTCAGTCAAGTTTATTGGCGGAATTTCAATGCTTTGTCGTCTGCGATGTAATAGCAATTTATAACTGAACGATACGCGTGATTTGCTCGGAAGTTTCTAAGAGTTTCAATGAGTATGTGAATGACATTGACATAAGCTGTTTGCAAGTGAGACTAATAGAAATTGTTTAAGTATATTTCGATGTTTTAGTTTGTTTTAGATAGTAATAAATTAATTTTGATAGTTGCAT
The DNA here is from genome assembly GCA_036417725.1 of Clanis bilineata. NCBI lineage: Eukaryota > Metazoa > Arthropoda > Insecta > Lepidoptera > Sphingidae > Clanis > Clanis bilineata. Next base: position 11,463,018 of record CM071158.1, read on the forward strand.
ATATAATATTTTATTATAGGGCAAAGTATATGATTTTAATGTGTAAGATTGTTTATTCTGGTTTTATGTGGATGAGAAATTGCGGATATTGAGATTGTAAAGTAGAGCTTTCTGCTTAGTGTTATACCGAACTGATGCGGCATGCCAGGGTCTGCCTTTCTATTAAATGCTCCCACTTCGCCTAGTCTTGAGCATCCTTCACAGTGAAACTATTGAGACTATTACCGTTCTTCACAACTTCTATAAAGTAGTTATTGGGACGTCTTATGTACGATCAGGAACAGGCAACACCGACACACGTTTTTAAAGTAGAAAAATTATATTAACTATGTATTAAACTTTGGAAAGTTTGAAGTCTATTGTTCGAAAACCTATTTTGAGAATGAATACCTCTTTTATTTTTTTTTATAGCAGAGACTGGCAAACGAGCAGATGGGTCACCTGGAGGTAAGTGATCTCCACGCCCATAGACACCCAGAGTACAATACAATCATGGGTGGGTTGTCAATCTTAAAGGAGGGGGATAGGGAATGGGAAAGAGGCGGGGGGATTTGGGCCACCGGAAGTCTCATTCACCAAACGAAATGCAACAGCCAATTGTTACTCTACGTCGGTTTTCTGTAAGACAGTGGTATTAAACCGGTAAGGACATTACTGTCTACAACCACTCAAAATCTTTATTCTGTTTCTTATCATCATCATCATCATCAGCCACAGGACGTCGACTGCCGGACATAGACCTCCCCCAAAGATTTCCAGATCGACCTGTTGGAAGCCTGTTCCTTATACCATCTTTAAACTAGCTACAATACCTATGTTATTTTTAACTTCTCATACCAATCTTGTTACAGAATTTCTAACCAGTTGCTTTAGTTTTCTTCGCATTCAAAAAGTAGACGCCATTTGGGAAATATGGTTTCCTACGGTTTCAATATTTAACTGCCTTCTAGTCGGAGCGAGGTCAATCTATAAATGAGCGGTGCACATCAGTCACAGTAATACGTGCCCGAGCCCTACCCTCTTGATGTATTACACCAGTTTCACCTACTTGACGTTTTTTCAAAATACTTCCAGTAATGGATAGGTTCAAAGTAATTTGACGGAACATCAAAGTTCCAAAATGATTGCCTTTTAATGGTTTTCAATTTAACTTTTCAACTTGATGGGAGTTCGTTAAAATTTTAAAGTCAAATGGGTAAATCAAAACATGGAGATTATTTTCTAAGGAGAGCAAGCAGTTTGCTGGGTTTTCGTGTTTGGTTTCCGTTGTGGTTTGTTCTGGTTTCCGTTGGAGTAAGGAATTTGTGCCAGATCGAGAATCGCATCCTATCACATCATTCTTTTTACTTGTTCTTATCCCACTTTTTAATGTGGGCTCTGCAACAAGCATGAATGTTGCAGAAAGGATTCGATTCAGTTTCTAGGACCGGCTGTCTGCCCGACGTCAACCCACCTCTGGGGCATCCCGCCCCGGAAAAAACGTGTTAAAAAACACCTTTCTCGACTTGGGAATCGAACCCAGGTCCGCCCGGTCCACAGACCATATATGCTGCCACTAGACCAAGGAGGCTTCCTTCTATCACATCATGGGACGGAAATTATGACGAACAGTGGGTGCATTAATGTCTGTCCCACCGGAGATAAACGGAGGGTATTTGACGCCCGAAAACTAGAACGCTACTCAACTTTAACAGATTCTTACATTGTTATTCGCCATACAATATTGACAGATGATATAAGGCGACCTTAAGTGAGCATTCGGGGGTATCAAGACGTAAGACGATTCTAAATGCGTTTAACGGTCTCAAATTCTTTATACTTTTAAATATTAATGAAAAATAAATACAAATACAAGTCCATAAAGAATTCTTATCATTTATTTTAACGTATTGCGTGTTATAATTACATTAGCATTTCATGTCCCGAGGTATTTTAATATTTTTAAATGTCACAGCAAAGATATATTGTGCACGTTAAACTGATTGCGAATGTAATAAGTGTACATTTATACATTTTTTTAATTATTATACGTCATCTACATCACCTAAGTTATAATTAATATAATTAATAAAAAATGGGATCAATTAGAACAAACTTGTTAGTGCAACTCATTTCTTGATTATTTTTTTATAATATAGTGCTTTTTAATTCGCCTCCTTGGTTTAGTGGCAGCATATATGGGCTGTGGACTGGGAGGTCATGGGCCGTCCCTAAAGCGCGGTGGCCCGCGGGGTTTTTAGTCGGTATTACCGGTGTAGGGTGTACATAGAGTTAAGGACTCGGCCCAATGTCGCCCGGATGTTTTCCATCTCTCCCGGGCATTATGGCACTGAGCCGTAAAACCGGCGAATCCGACATAACCGTCACGTCTCCCCCCAGGCGTGGCTGTAATGGTAAAACACTTTTCCCCGCGACAACAAAAAAAAAGGTCATGGGTTCGATTCCCAGGGCGGGCAGAGCGAATTTTCTAATTTATTTGCCCGGGACTGGATTCCCCAGAGGGGGTTGACGTCAGGCTGGAAGCCGGTCGTAAAAAATTCTTTCTGCAACATGCTTGAAAAAGTGTGTTGCGCCGACTCCACTCTAAGGTGGTATAAGTGCAGGTAGGAAGATGAAGTGCTTAATTAATATAAAGTGAAACTTTTCGCTATTTATCTATGTTGGGTCACTCTTTACTAAGTGAGTTACTAAGCCTGGTCGCTTCTCGTATGGAGAAAGTGGGACGTCCCAATGTGCCAAAGAAGGCCACTGCGTGGTTTTTGTTGGTATCACCGGTGTAGGATGTACATAGCGTTAGCGACTCTTTCCAGAGGGCGCTTGGATGCTTTTCATGTCGCCGGGGCGGCGAACCCGACATAATCGTCATGTGTCCTCTTAGGCGTGGAAATAGCGAAGATCGTCAACCCATCGGTGATCGCTGGACGGCCAGTGCTAAGACGCCTCTCATCACCGCGTCTTACGAAGGTGTCCCTCCCTTTCAATAAACTTGGCCAACACATTACTAAAAATGAAATATTATTTTCCCATACAACCATACCTCGAACCACTAATGAAATCCGTAACAAATACACACGTTCCCAACATAGCCTGTGTTTACACAGTAGGTGTTAATGTGCGAGGGTATCGCGTCACAGCCCCACAAGTAAGCGACAACCGCCAACCTAAAAGCCGGGAAAAGGCTTCTATTACCGTGATCGGCACTTTGGGAACAGTCATCGCACCTCTTAGTGTGGATTAAAAACATAAATACAACCTACTGCCGAGCTAACTACTCGCCTTCTTATCGAATAAGCGGTCGACTAAAGAGCACGACGGTGTGGCATTGTCACGCAAAACGACGATTAAAACTCACAAGGCTTTTTAAACACAGATTTTTATAATTTTCTCGGTACGTTTAAAGTAAAAAATTGTGATTCGACATGCAGCTGACAGCGTAATGTGTTTAAATAATACTTTTTAGTGTATTTTTAACTTGTTGTGATTTATGATAAAACTGACCAGCAAAATGCTCAACTTTAATTAAGCTGAATTAAAATAGATGTTGGATATATCATGCAAGTAATAAGTTTCTGTGGGCGTCATTACCGATTTAAAAATGATAATATTAGACCTCTTTGATACGCACAATTCGGACGTGGTTTTTGAGTGGTAGAGCCACGCTGTAGACAGTTACGTCTACAATATGAATGGGGCGGCTCGACCGGTCTGATATCACTGTCTCACAGAAAACCGACGAAAAGTGTCAGCTCGCTTTCGCGTTTCGTTCGGTGAGTGAGATTTCCGGAGGCCCAATTCCACCCCTCCCTGTTCCATTACCTATTTCCCTCTTTTTGGGTGCGTTACCCATGATTTTCTTGTCTTGGGTGTCTATGGGCGATGGAGATCACTTACCATCAGGTGACCAATCTGGTCGTTTGCCAGTCTCTGCTATAAAAAAATGGTACAAACTGGGAAAATAAAATATCATAAATATCTTTTTGTATCATGAATACAATGATAGCGATGCCAATATCATATTTTTTCTTTAAAAACCTCGGACGGGGCACGTGTAAGATTTGTGACGATTGAGATACAACGATTCAACAATCATTGTGGTATAATATTTTATTATCCTCAAAGCAAACAGTATTTTTCGCGTCGTGTTTTTCTTGGTAAGATATATTTATATCAGAAAAAAAGACTATAATCCCTTTTATCTGCCTTTATCCCACTTCAATACAGGTCGGCGCAACACGCATTCTTAGTATGTTGCAGGGAATGATTTGGCTTTAGTTTTTACGACCGGTCGCAAGACGTTAACCCTTTTTGGTGTTCCAGTCCCGGGCAAATCATGTTAGAAACACCACATAGCCTGACTTGGGAATCGAAACCAGGGCCTAGTTCACAAATCACAGCACATATACACTGCCATCAGACTCCATTGTGCATCAGACCGCGGAGGCCATAATAATTAAGGGGTTTGTTTGATTTTGACGGGAATTCTGAGAGGGTGGGCGTCGCTTGTTAGAATTATTTCATTATAATGTCTAAAGTTGTGTTTGTTGTGTCAAAGTGATGTGGTTTTATGCACCAAACTTCGGCGAAGATGGACAATATAATGTGTAATCTTTTTAATTGGTAATCTTTGATGATTTTTTTCTTCGGTGATTTGCGACGGTCGTCTGACGGGAATAGCTTTAGAAGGAATTGCCGCTAAAATTCTAGTAGAACCTTGAGATTATACATATCTGGGTTTTATGGTCACTCCGAAAACTTGATACCAATTGAAAATGCTCTACGGATAAACATTGATATTGACGAAATCACTACAACGCTGTGGAGCCATTTTGTTTTTAAAGAAAAATTTATTTAATTTTAATGTGCTCGCTTATTTATGCTCGCTTATGTTAACAATGCAATAGTTCGTCTCCGTCAATGTTTTTTCTTTCTGGATTATGTTGTTTACGTCTGTCAACGAAAGGGATAAAAGCTTCGGATTATACGAATATTGTTATTTGATACCACCTGTCCTTCGCTTTGTACTTGCGATGACAGGGGATAATGAACAATGTAAATATTGATATTGAAATATTGAGTGCGGTGTATTTCGCTGCAATTGTTTCGTGGATGGTAGGGATGATCGATATTCATCGATGTCAGTTTCTCTAAACATCAATATTTATTGATGTCATGTGAATAATATTGGAACAAATGTATTTTCATACAATTAGTTAATCTAATAACACACCACATACCAAAAAGCCGATCCACAATTCTATTAAACCATAAGAATTTTAGTTCATCCACTTTACATTTTTTGCAGATTTATGCCAATTTGCTACGGATTTTATTTTTGCAGGGCATATAAATAAGATACTGAGAATGTTAGTTTATTTACTAATTGCGTAATAAATATACTTTGTTATTAAAAAGATTAACTAATCTATAGAGATCCGAATTCAGATACATAATTAAACATTATTAAAGCTTCCTGTTTCTTGTAACAATATTTAAAACTGTTCGAGTTAGACTTACTACGGTCAATATAACGAGGGAAATATAAACGGAAATATATTTTCATTTAAAAGGAGAGTCTAATAAATGAAGTCTCTCAAATAAATTAATGTAACCGCAATGTGAATGCGAAAGCAGGTAGCGGCGTGGGTCGGGTTCACGAGAATCTTATCAATTTACAACTTGTGCTGCGATAAAAAATACAAAACCTTTATAATGTTACTTTGATAATTGCAGCAATGAGCTTGGATGGGAGATGGTTGTGATTGCGTGGGCTTCAGAGGATCGGCTCAGGACTTAATGGGGAACTTGCACAAAAATTAAATCGAGAAATTGTATTGATAAATCAGTAAACGAAACCATGAAATGTGCTATCATGAAATTTTTAGTATAAATTAATTGATATTTTACAAAATACCCTGCTTATAAATTACGTATAATGGAACGGAATTGCAAAACCCAAGTGACGTCATTGCATAAAGAATCATGGAGCAGTGTTTCTAAGTTGGGGTATTTTTTCCAATATTGCCAAAAAATTTTGTGTTTAGTATATAGTATTTAGTATATAGTAGTATTTAGTGAATTCGATTTCGGAGGTCCTTCTCTTACTTCTTCCTAATTGTCACTTCGTTATATAAAGAAATAGCTTTAACATTTCTACGCGGTGACGTCACGTTCTTTTTTTTTTAGCGCGGGGTTTCGTAATTCATATTTTTGCCTGGCGATAATGAAATGGTTTGTGCATATTTTAATGTTTTTGTTTCTGGTGTGTTTATTTGAGACCCATTTCTTTATTACATGCAAGTTCTCTATTGAATAAGTCATGGACGGAAAAATAACTAGTAGTTACACATATATCACATACACATAACAAAAGCTCACGCCTGTATCCCCGAAGGGGTAGGCAGAGGTGCACTAGCAAAGTAGAACACCCACATTTCGCCGAGCTTAGTTTCGTCTCAGATGTGATAGGGGGCGAGCCTATCGCCATATCGGGTACAAATTCCAGACTCCGGGCTGATATGGAAAAATCAAATATCACTTGGCCCGACCCGGGGATCGAACCCGAGACCTCAGAACCTTAGTCATACCGTAATACAACTACGCCACCGAGGCAGTCACACATATCAAATATTTGTAAAACCGTTCGTTTATTAAATTGCCTCAGTGGTGAAGTTGCATTTCGATACGACTACCGTCCTGAGGTCTCGGGTTCGATCTCCAGGTCGGGCAAAGTGAGATTGGGTTTGATTTATCAATTCAGTGTCAGCCAGGGAACTGGAAATTGTGCGCGATATAGCGATAGGCTCGCCTCTTATCACGCCTGGGACGGAACTAGTCTCGGCGAAATGTAGGTGTTCTAATTCGCTAGTGCGCCTCTGCCTACCCCTTCGGGGATGCAGGCGTGAGCTTATGTTTTTGTGATATGTGTTGTGTTTTATGTTATGTGTCAGTTGATAAAATATTTCGTTTTGCATGTAATTTGAGAGGAGGTAAGATATATAATAGTGGTAAAATAATATCTAACATATACAACCAATATTATGCTTACCATTCGATCCCTCATTGGGGGTTGACGTCAAGCAGGCGGCCGGTCGTAAAAACTAAGCCAAATCCTTTCTTTAACATGCTTGAAAAAGTGTTTTGCGCCGACCCCACATTAAGCTGGGATAAGGCAGGTAGAAAAAAAATATGCTTACCATTCGAGGTATTATACTAAAACCCACATACTTGATAAATTTTTAATTTCACCAAAACAAACCTTGACATTTTCACTCGTAAATTCATTTAATTTCACCTTTCCTCATAAAACTTTCGTATATATTTTCGTAAAGCAAAATACTCAGTTTTGTGAACACATTACAAGTTTGGTACTCATGAAGGTCGTTATGTAGTAGGAAATTACTGAATAAATTCGATTGACTCCAGACCTCGAGGTGCGCGACCTATTGGCGGCTGATCGACGATTCGCGTGAGGCTTGCCTTATAGCTATTATTCTTGTAAATACATTGTACACTTATTTTTTTACTCACGAAGAAACGGCGAGTGAACACGCGGCTCGTAACTCAGCAGCTCCGGCCTAGATCAAATCTGTTATAAATAATAATAAATCAGGTTATTTCTTGACAATGGCAGCAGATTTGTATAAAAGTAATGTAGTGCTATACCTCGACAAAGGCTTATAATAATCGTTTTAATAAATTGTAAAACACATAACATAACATAACATAAGCTCACGCCTGTATCCCCGAAGGGGTCGACAGAGGCGCACTAGCGAACTAGTACACCCACGTTTCACCGAGCTTAGTTCCGTCCCAGATGTGATAGGGGGCGAGCCTATCGCCATATCAGGCACAAATTCCAGACTCCGGGCTGATATGGAAAAATCCAAAATCACTTTGCCCGGGGATCGAACCCGAGACCTCAGAACCGTAGTCGTACCGAAATACCACCACGCCACCGAGGCAGCAACTATAGTAAGCATAAATTGTACTATACTATATACATCTGTATTTGATGGGGGTAGGCAGATTCTGTTGTATGCTAAACGGTGCGATGTACGCAATTTTGTCTGGAGCACGATAGGTTTTTATCACAGAAAATAAGAATGTTATTTGCGTTCGCACGGTGAATGATATTTTTCAACTGACTTCAAAAAAGTAGAGGGTTCTCAATTCGCCTGTGTGTTACTCGATATCTCCACCAAATGTGGACCGATTTTCAAGATTATTTTTGTGTTCGATAAAGCTTATTCCATCTTTTGAAGTCGGTCCGTTAAGTTTTTATACTTGTGATTATTGACGTCGAAATTACAAACCCATTTCTTACCTTCAAGGTCGAGAAGTGAAAACACGACCATCACTTTATTATTACTCGTATACTGCTTTTATTGGTGTTCAAGGGTGGTGGAGATTAAAATACGATTTTATTTTACTTAAACTTAGATTAGCGATAAACTCTCCCCCTATCACATCTGGGACGGAAATTAGCTCTGTGAAATGTGTGTGATCTAGTTCCCCAGGTCGGCTCCGCTTACACTTGCAAGGATATAGGCGTGAGTCCATGCATGTATGTACTTTCTTATAAATATGAACCACGCAGCAAACTCTGGAATAAAGTCAGCACAAAGTTCTAAAATCGCAATCGATTCTAGAATATCGCAGAACGAGAATTATGTAAAATAAACGAGATAAGTTTGGGATGCACCAGTTCGGCTTGCAATATTTATTTACTGCCTTAAACTAGTATGGCATTCAGGTGTGGCCGCAAGCTGTGTCCATTGTTGGCCCGGACAATGGTTCTGTACAATCTGTACCTTCCTTTTGTGGTTTGTCTGCAAATTATCGGACATCGAAATTGCTGCAGCTACACTCACTCGTATGTAGCTAATATGAACTGTTGTTTAGGAATATAGGTAATATCGACAGTAGCGATTCTTGTTTAGGTGTTTAATTTATAAAATCGTGGATACTGTGTTTAAAGATTGTTTTAAATATATAGTTTACATGCAGAATTATTCATAATAATTAAAGCGAAAAGCCTAATAAATACCTAATTAAGCCTAAATAATTGAGTTGTCGCCTCCTTGGTATATATAATCGGGAGGTTTTGGGTTCGATTCCCTGGTCGTACAAAGCGAATTTTGTAATTTAATTTGCCCGCGAATGGATCCCTCGGAGGGGTTGACGTCAGGCAGGCAGCCGGTCGTAAAAACTAAGCCAAATCCTTTCTGCCACATGCTTGAAAGAGTGTGTTGCGCCGACCTCACAGTAAGGACAGGTAGAAAGAAAGAAGGAATTAAGGTGAAAAGCGATTACCTTAACCACTTTGACAAAGCCTGGTCGACAATAGCTCAGATTAGGGAGGTTTGGAAAAAGTTGACGGTTACTTTTGCCCAGATAAATAATAAGATAGGATAATGACAAGTAACGAAGGCATGCACACAGGCTGTGAGGGAGGCGATTTTGCGAATTTTGTTTTGATATTGATGTTGTTTTTTTTATTTAAAAAATACTCATTATTTTTCCTATACTTCTTAATTTGAGACACGACTTTATTTTATAACATTATTTTATTCTAGTTATTTAACTTTCGCTTCAATCCCATTTATTACTAGAAAGCTGAATATAAGTACAAATTTTAATGAAGCAACTTAATTAGTTGACCAGCCTAAACGTGATTAATATTTCTTTATACTCTGTAGGTATACCGCTATAGGCTTTACATTAACTCGTTTAATTTTTAATATAGCTGTAACAGGCCGTCACGATATTAAATTTAACGAAGTTTATAAATAAATATAAAATTTAATTATGCCCAGTACAAAGGTGCACGAACGTGTATTTTAAATATTTACCTACTTAGATATAAAACGAAGCTTGAATAGAGTTCTTGAATATCTAATTGTGTTGTTGAAAATTGTATTTATGTGGCATATTCTTCAAAACGACAAACAACTTTTACCGTATTTGTAGGTGTACTAAAACGAACCCGTGACGTGCGAGGCGCAATCAGATCTCACGACCCCAACTTACTGTTTTATATGAATTTAGAAGTAGAAACACTAAGAAGCAAGCGACTGAGGCGCGCGACGAATACGTAGAGACTTGAGTCGTGGTCGAGAGAAGTGGTCGCGGGTCGTGGACGAAGCAAATACTGTCTTTAAGGGCCTTACTTATAAAAGCATTTTTAGCTGAGGAAATAGTCAAGAATAACCTGTCTCTTTTTCCTTGCGTTACATTGTTTAAAAATGAAAGGGACAACCTATGGTATAAAGATAAGCAGCGCTTAAATATTTTTATAAGTAAGGGGCTAAGTATTTACCGCAGACACGTTAGTTAAGCTCAATCGTCCAATTATAAACTGGACTCAGCACGCCCGACAAAAAATGTAACAAACCTTTTTAAAATGCTGAAATAGTCGATGTAAAGTCGAGACGGTGATGAAGCGATATCTACATCCAGTTAGCCGGTCGGTAATTATGTTGAAGAGGATGGACCATTTTACTGGGAAATTAAATGAAAACACTTCGCCCCGCGGCTTGCTTCCAGAACGTTGGCTACGGAAAAATAACTCTACAGAGCTGAACCTTTTTGCCGAGTGGGCACAGATCGGAGACCACGATGTTTGTGGGGCTACCGCCGCAGAACACTTTTTGCTTATGTTTCGGTACTGTAACGCTGTTGCGAGTGGAGTGTACTTATTTTTGCCTGCACAATTTTATAGCTCTACCGTTATTGATTAGTCAAGCATATAACTGCGGCTCCTAAGCTCGTTGAGTGATGTTTAATTAGCTTTTGAATACTTTAAATTTCTAGTATTGGTGGCGTAGTGGTTTTGCGAGCGCTGTACGACTATCGTCCTGAGGTCTTGGGTTCGATCCCCGGGGTAAAGTGATATTGGATTTTTCAGTATCAGCCCGGAGTCTGGAATTGGTGCCCGATATGGCGATAGGCTCTCCCCCTATCCCCCCATCTAGGACGGAACTAAGCTCGGTGAAATATGGGTGTTCTAGTTCACTAGTGCGCATTCATTTGTCTAGAAGCATTGTGTTCTTCAATCTCCTGATGATTAATCTTACAACATTAGGATACTAATGTGTTATTATTCTATTTCATGCCTGCACAGGAAGTCCCAATCACATCCCTTATCTTGCAACACCTGTTGTAAATTACCTTGCAAGCAAGGTTGCTAAGAGATCAAAAAAGAAAAAAATATAATAACGTTATAATGACGAAGATTTTTATACATGAAAACTATACAAATGCAATCTAGCCTTCCCGTTCGGCTTAAAAAACTAAAAACAAATATATTTCAATATTACATACAGTTTGCGCAGACGCTAATAATCAGTTGGGCGTGACAGTCGTCACACGACACGAATTCTGTCCCTAATAGCTACAGTAGAAATCCCTATTTTAGAGGCAGATTGTGGAATCTGAGAGTCGTCGGAAGCGCTTAAAGCCGTGCAATGATCGGGGTTAGTATCACGTTGGTACACTTTAGTACCAGGATTACGCACTATTTTCGTCGTGGCGTGCGCTTAAATCGCACGTTTTATTGGATTCTATACGTTCATCCCGCACAAACGGTTTGCAGTTTGCACTCTCACAGAGCTGGAAGTGCATTCATAAATTCATCCGACGGCTGGAAATTCGAAAATTATGCTAATTAAAGCCCAACGGCGTCTTCCTAATCCCGTTTCAGTGTTAAAATATCTAGGAACTGAGCTGTGGAACATTAACTGGACTTTTATTATCACATTTAACAAAGAGCAGTCATATTTATTATTAAAGTGTTTGTTGCGTTGTGTGAGTGTTATGCCGTCATATAAATTAATAAACAAGTCTTTTATGCTCATAGTTGACACATTAAAACACACTAGTCGCCTCCTTGGTCTAGTGGCAGCATGTATGGGCTGTGGACCGGGAGGTCATGGGTTCGATTCCCAGGTCGTGTTTTTCTAACACTATTTTCTCGGAACTGGATTCTTCAGATGGGGGTTGACGTCAGGCTGGTACCCGGTCGTAAAAACTAAGTCAAATCCTTTCTGCAACATGCTTGAAAAAATGTGTTGCGCCGACTCCACATTAAGATGGGATAAGGGCAGGTGGAAAGAAGTTGACACATTAAAAGCAATTTGATTAGGGGAAGAACTTTATGTGAATGCTTTTGAGTGATTAAATAATTAAATTATAAATTCATTAACAAACACATAACATGACAGCCTCCGTGGCGCAGCGGCCGAGTAGCCGGCTGTGAAACATGAGGTCGCGGGTTCGATTCCCGCACCGAGAAGTTTGAATTTTTTGAAGTAAATAAAATAAAATAAATAAAAATGTTTATTGGTCACGTAGGCACATCAAATGCACTTATGACAGGTCACAACAAGGTCTAGATACATTTATATAATAATAATCATGTTACAACACTATCAATTTAGAAAACAAGCAGGCAGGTATGGACACAAATCAAGGATGGGGCTTAGATAAATGGTTGTGATTTGTAGGAAAGGGAACGAACGGGATATGGCAGGAATGCTAGCAGGGAATTGACGGGAAAATAAAATAGGAAGCTTGTAGGATTTGACTGAAAATGTGAGTAAGGAAAATCACGCCGTGCACTATAAGGCTCTATCCTAGCTAACCTACCAGCCTTTCTCTAGCTACCTACGGATGACGACCCGAAGAAGAAAGACGGAAAGAAACTCCGGGCTTTTTTTTTTCATCATCAATTGACTTTCCTTTTTTTTTCTAAATTTTACAGGATACAACTCATTTAATATTTATATTTTATACGGATTTATGCATTCTCAAAATACCACTAAAAGTATAAGGTACTGTGAGTATGATAGAAATAATGCAGCATTGTAGGATGCATAAATCCATACTTACAAAATATCCTTATATCTATGTCAAAACAATGTTCTTAATTATTAAATTTTACAGAGTTGATGGCATGGAAGTCGGTTAAAAATGAAGTGTAGGTAAATAGAAAGAAAGTTGTAAATCAAATTACATTAAATCTTTTTGCATCACAAAGTTGGGTTACGTTTCATTAAAAATGGTCGTTAATTAAAATCATGTTTACATTTGAACTTTAAAGCACACAGAAGGCTTTAGCGGACGGGAATCAGGTGTTTCATTATATCACGCTAAATGAATCCGCCTGAGTGAAAGAAGTGTAGCGATTATGTTCTATAAACTAGCTTTTGCCCGCGGCTTCGCACGCGTATTTTGTTGGGCCAACGGTAAAGGTTTTGATTTATCGATCCGCCATGTCCTTTTAGTCTAAATATTCTACAACGGGGCGACCCAGATATCGATTTTGAAGTTAATTGGCCCAAAAACAAAGGAAATCAAAATGACGGTCTTTTTTGTAAGTTTTGACACCTGTTCCGTGAAAAAAAAAACAACGCGCCTGACCTGGGAACATTCACAGTCCATATACGATGTCATTAGATGATTAGACCAAGGAGGCGACTTGAAAAGTTCATATTGTGCATTAAATCCTCAATACACGACTCGTTTTCCCTCCTTTAACATAAGTTTGAATATAGAATGCGGGTTCGCGTTATAAATTAAAAGAAGACCATTGGAAGCCGCCCTCCAGTCTATGAAGCGAGGGTTCATTTAAAAACTTCATTATAACTTCACGGATGGATTCCTATACCGCGTACAAGCACACGTCGATATTTTGTTGTCTTATGTTTTATGTTTTTAAATTGAATCACAATTATTAATGTGTGCCATATATAGAAATATGCTATAAATAAAACTGAGGAAAGGTTTTTGCCAGCTCGTTGCAAATATTTGATCACGATCTGATACATTTTGAAATCGGTCTGTTAAGTTTTTAAACTTGTGATTATTGTTTTTAAATTGAATCACAATTATTAATGTGTGCCATATATAGAAATATGCTATAAATAAAACTGAGGAAAGGTTTTTGCCAGCTCGTTGCAAATATTTGATCACGATCTGATACATTTTGAAATCGGTCTGTTAAGTTTTTAAACTTGTGATTATTAAGTTTTTTCGAAGTGATGCTTCTGTCAGCTGCTTATTCGAATCATGCCTCGAAGCCCGAAGGCCTACATCTCATGCGAGGCAATAAACTGAACAGGATTCTTGAAAACTTTACAAATTTATATTCAAATTATTCTATTGAACAAAGTATCTAATTGTTAGAAAATGAATAGTCAACCACCTGTCTTATTTTTCACACCTCATAACAACTGAATAAAGACAAACCGTATTGGAGAAGTTTTTAGTAGATATGTCTAAAGATACAGTGAACATAATATGTTATTATTCATATGAACATAAAGAGAATTCGATATGCGCGAAACGTATGCGGGGTTCCACTCATCTTTATTTGTTTTAGATTACTTTGGGCCGGGGGAAAGTTACGGACTGCGGACCGTGAACACATACGCGGATTTATAAAGGATTTGCCAAATAACAAACTTACGCGGCGATGCTGAAAAACATAATCACCAAGTTTTTCAATTCGAATTTGTAACTTTGTAGACGTTTTATGTATTTGCGGGCACAAAAGGAAGTTTGGGAGGGAAATGCTTAAGCGGACGGAGTAATCAGCTATTTTTTGTGAAAATAATGTTGCTTGTTTACTACAGCACTTGAGCATATTTTTTTTAAATAAGCAATAGGTAGTACAATAAGATCTTCTTGAGAGAATGGGCTATGATGCAGTATACTATGTTACATACATACATAAGCTCACGCCTGTATCCCCGAAGGGGTAGGCAGAGGCGCACTAGCGAACTAGTACACCCACGTTTCGCCGAGCTTAGTTCCGTCCCAGATGTGATAGAGGGCGAGCCTATCGCCATATCGGGCACAAATTCCAGACTCCGGGCTGATATGGAAAAATCCAATATCACTTTGCCCGACCCGGGGATCGAACCCGAGACCTCAGAACCGTAGTCGTATCGAAATACCACCACGCCACCGAGGCAGTATTGCAATTAATAATTAAAGTTTAACAAAAAACTTAAAACCTACTTCAAAACTGAACACTTAAAAGTAAAAAATAACAATTCCTTACTGTCTTTGGAGTCGGTGTTGTAGCCAATGCAGATCAAATGAAAAGGCACTTAGACTAACATATCCGATAATTATGCAATTCTGATGATATCATCCTTTAAATGCTGAACCCTCAAATCAAATTATTTGACGGCGTCGTGTTCAAACTTTATAAAAGTAGCTTATGTCACTTAGCAATACTGCAGCTTTCTACTTGAGAAAGAATTTACAAAATCGGTTTAGTACTTCAAGAGATTACTGCCTACAAATAAACTCACATACTTACAAAACTTTACCTCTCTAAGATAATTAGTATTAGTATAGATTGAAAGAATATTTACCAAATGCTCTATTAAAAAGTCCTCGAATAAAATCGTGAAACACTTCCCTCCACTATGTGAACATGCATAAATTCACCGATTAGGTAGAATTGAGTCGGCCAGGCTACCCGTTTAGTATTTAAGTAACCGATCCCTTTTTAAGTGAACCTTTTTGGAGATGCCGTAAAATCCGTACACAGGCTGCACTCAAGCCGGGTCTGGTTAAAAATGCACGTTCAATTTGTACCGAGAGGTGTCTCAGAGCGATGTTAATATATCGTAAACTCTTTACGCTGTCAGTTCTGTAGTATTTTGAACATGCGAAAAAGTAGATAAAATACGGTATGGCTTTGTTTCAAGTAATCTTAGCCTAGTAGTAATATCGCGCCTTACTTATAAAAACTGTTTAGCTGAGCAAATGGCTAAGAATAGCCTGTAACTTTTATTTGCAAACAATGTGACTCTAGGAAAAAAGTGACAGGCTATTCTTAGCCATTTGCTCAGCTAAACTGTGTTTATAAGTAAGGCCTATAATGTGAAAGTAGGGATGTTTGTGATCCATTGAAAATTTATGGATGCGTTGTTAACCTAAAAGGAGGACAATAAGGATTCGGACAAAAGGGAAAGGGGAAGGGGGGTGGTAATTGGGCCACCAGAAATCTCATACACCGAATATGCTACAGTGAGCTGCGACGTTACGTCGGTTTTCAATAAGATAGTGTATTAAACCGCTCCAACCGGTCCATCAGTGCAGGGGGATTACCATCACCTCTTATAGCAGTATTATTATAATCTTACTAGGTTTTTTTTACGGAAATCGGTACAAATAAGATTATAATAATATTGCTATAAGAGGTGATGGTAAATCCCCCTGTAGACGATAACGTCCTAACAATAACAATAACAATAATGTCCTGTGCTCTACCACCAAATCCACAATGGAAAATACACTCTTTTTGAGGCGAGGTTAAAGATGTTTCTAACGCGTAATTAATTATTTACCGACGGTAAGTAACATGCACGTTACGACGTCAACGAAAACAACATTCTCACAAAGAAAAAAGTGTCAAAAAATCCCGTCAACAAAAGTCGCGCACTCATTCTTGCTCTGAATAATTTTGTTACAAATGCGACAAGCGGTAAACACATTAAGATTTAAGAGATGATGTAACGTGAGACATGCTATTGTTCCCATTTTGGTCCTAATTTCATAGAAAATTAAGAGAAGGCACCTAACAAGGTAAAAAAACTTATTTTCTTGAGACAGCCAGCTGCCTCCACTAGCAGGTTTCATAATACCAAGGGCCGTATTTCACCGTTAAGAAACATTGTTTAGTGAGAAAATGGGGCTTAATTTAAGTTTCACAAAACCTTTAGTGAATTTTTCACACCTTGTAATACATAGGCCGAGATCTATAGAGCGAACTTCGACTAAGTCTAAGTCAAAGAAACGAACTCAGTGAGGATTTGAAATTTTTAAGTCGAACTTTGACTTGGTTCGAGTTATTTTTTACAAGAAAAACATTGTTTAGTCTGTCTGTCAGTTTGTTTTTCTAGTAAAAATGACTCAGACTAAGTCGAAGATCGATTTAAGAGTTCGTTTTTTTGACTCAGACTTAATCGAAGTTCGCTCTATAGATCTCAACCTAAGTCTAGAGGTATGTATATACCTGATTGCTTCGGAAGGAGAATGGTTTTTAACAGAGTGTTAGGTAAAGTATCTTAAGTAGCAGTAGGTATATTCCCGAGCACACTGTATAATGATACAAATTTCCTCCCAAACTTCCGCAACGTATAATGAGTGCACACATCAAAGTTGGCACAGCTTTGAATAATAAGTAAGATTTGAATGCATCCCCAAGGATCCCGGAATTATGAGACAAATGTGCCAACTGCCAAAGCGTTTTAAGGCCGAAATGACGCGCAGAATCGGATTTGGATCACGTCCTCGATGTGAAGACAGTTTGACGTGTTGTCGTCGACTTGCATAAATTTGCAAGATTAAGTAGGACCCGGGACGCCCGCCACTTCTAGATGCGGTCTGTACCTATTTACATAAATTCCCCTTCTGTCTTAGGACTTCTAACCGCTTATATTCGAATGAAAATGTCGCTTGAGATGGTATGGTCACGTTTTGAGAAAACTACAGGAGTATGTCGCTCGCAGGAATCTGAACCAGAATGCACCAGGAGTGCGTCAACGTCCAAAAGGTTGACTCGACTTTGCAGAAAGGTATGAGAACCAATAATTTTACAGTAAAGGATGGTCACGACAATAATGTCGATCTGGACATCTTTGGGGGAGGCCTATGTTTAGAAGTGAACCTATGGCTGATGGTTATGATGATGCTCTAGACCGGGCAAAGTGGTAGTGTGTAAGTAGAATGGCGGATCTTGGCTTTAGGCCGGGATAACGTCGGACAGAAATAAAGATATCTATCCGCTGATAATTATAACGGAAACGCGAGCAAAGCGGTAAAAGCAGCACTGAACCCGTTACGTTTGTTATTTAATGAAGAATATTAAATGCAGTTAGCAATACACCGATTTGATGTTTCAAATGGTTTAGTTAAAACTCCACATCGAATGTTTGGAACATGTTTTTAGTTTCGTGTTTTTATTTGCCGACTATGTCGAGTGGTTGCAAGCTTTTAAAAGTTTATGGATCAAAGCGATCCTTTGCACGATGTATCTGCCTAATAATTGAAATATTACTGGTATAAAATGTTGGACTGTTCTACATATGTATGTTTGTTTTTGATTTACGAAGGCATACGAGCAGACGACCCACCTGATGGTAAGTGGTTAGCTTCGCCCATAGATATTGACAGTGCCAATGCCTACTGGAAATCGCGTTTTTGCTTTTGTGTGAGATAAACATAACTAATATCCCGTACCAGACAACGCGTTCATATTGCGGCCCGAGCAGGAATATTTTTAAGTTTCGAATTCGATTCGAGCTCGATGCGCGTCTGGGTTTGTATGAAGAACAACGTTGGGACGCCTATTATATATTATATCTATGATAAAGAATGAAACCAATGTAATCAGAGCGCAGCGAGCTCAATACGAATTCGATTGCCAAAAATATTCCGGGGGCTGACACTTAACACTCGATTCGAATTTGAATTCGATTCGTTTTAATTTGTGACATAATATTCCACCGAAAAAGAGTTAAGAAGTGCACTAATACCACGTTAAAAAGTACCAAATGGCAAGTTATCGAATCTAAGAAACATTAGCGCACTTTTTAACTCGATTTATGTGGAATTTTAAGTCAATAAATCAGACCGAATCGAATTCAAATTCCACACCCCCTGTTCGGGCCGTGTAGATAAAAATGAGTTATACAGAGTGTTTCATAAAGTTGGCAGGTATCAATAATAACTACAAAAAGAGAGAAATACTAAATAAAGGATGACTTGCTAGTCATCTAGCGGCTCATAGTTTTTGAATAATGGTAACTTGAATTTGTGACGAAAATTCGTTTTCTAACTCATTGGGTCAGCTGCGGTAAATTTGCAAACCACCTATGGGGTAATTATTTTTAGAATACACAAAGCCATTCCTATGCTAATTGCGACTATTTACAAGTCGTATTCCAATTTTAAAATCCCCAGAAATCACTAGTGCGCCTCTGCCTACCCCTTCGGGGACACAGGCGTGAGCTTATGTTATGTTATGATAGGAATTGGAAATAAATAAAACGAAATCCAATAAACTCAGTAATATTACATTCTTCGAATATTAATTAATTACTACTTTGTGAAAGCAATTTACCAATTGATATTTCATCGGTACTTAATATCTCCTAAGGCTTTCATCCCCAATAAAATACCTAATCAACCATTCATTACAATACGTGGAATTACTATACAGTCAAAAATTACACTTAGAAGACTTCTTCATTTCTCATAGAATCATTGGCTCAGTAGTCTTATTTCGTGTACGTTCATTACAATTTAATCATTTGCTTTTCAGTATAATAACAACTGAGGAGTTCATTTAATGTCGATTCCCAAAATTAATCAAATTAGGACGACGTATTAAAGCTTTTCTGCTATCTGTTTACAACATAAATTATACCAAAGAAGCCGTTGCCCGTGGCTTTGTCCGCGTGGAAATATTCCACGGAAACCATATATTTTTCCGGGATAAAACGTAGCCTATTTCTGATGTATGAATTCCAGAAGCTAATTTTGTGGATATTATTCACACAATTTTCTTTGTAATCGTCATTACTCTGAAGCCCTTGCCAATGATTAATGTTCTGTGATACAAGGACGGTCTTAAGTTTTCGAGATTAGGCACTACCGTAAATAAAACACGGAATCTGTCGCCGAGTTTATGAGTAAATAAAATACAATGCTGATAACAGCTAGTAAAAAGAGTTGCGATGAAAATATGCTGCTTTGGGTAATTAGAAACCGAATATTGGAAGATACCTACTATTGAACATCAACGTTCTTAACTAAATAAGCACCTGTACTCAAAATTTTCAAAATAACATCAGAATTTTGGAGAACAGTCTGAATATTTCATTGAGTTTTTAAAGGGATTGTGATGGAATTGTGATGTGATGATTGATGTGTGGCTTGTTAAAATGATTTCATATTATTGTCTAAAGTTGTGATTGTTGTTTTAAAGTGATAGTTATAAGCACCAAACTTTAGCGAAGATGTACAGTATAATATGAAAATATTTTAATTGGTGATTTTGGATTTTGTCTTAGTGTGTTGGCTGACTTTGTTTGGTCGATTCAATACGGAAAGGTGTATTAACAACGTTCGATTTTGACATACTTACGCTTACTTTATTTTAATTAATCTTCATTTTGCAAAAAGGTGGAAATATATTATCTTTGTATTTATGGGCGCATCTGCATTACACCCTCAATTAAAGCTCTAACTTAGTATGTGTATACATATCAATCACGCCAACAAAATGGTAAGATAAAATCTTGAAAAATAATTCTGTAGAGTACCTCCACTATACCTAAAGTGGGGGATGACATTTTTTCACGATTATCCAGTGGTGAGGGATATCGTTGGATAGGTCGTTCAAAAACTAAAATTAAAACCATTTTTCGATCCTAAGAATTCGTTTGCGAAATAAGGTTTAAAGTACAAATTTTTTTAGAGTCAAGTATCCGCACCCCCTACCACCTAAACGGTCTCGCCGGTCTTACGACCCAGCATTTAACCACCTGGGGAAGATGATTGACATCCAGGCGATCGCTGGGCCGAGTCCCTAACACTATTTACACCCTATACCGGAAATACCGACCAAAACCCCGCAAAGGCCCTCATCGGCGCATTAAGGACGGCTCCGGGTTTCCCAAGACGAGAAGCGCCTCGGCTTCAGCCGGAGCCGCCCTTGCGCGGTGCTGCATTGCGGCCTACCTCTGTTCATAGGAAGGACTCTGACGCCCCCTACACCAAAAGACGCCATCAGCGTCAATGCCAGCGACGAAGCCAACACGTCCTGCTGTCCATCTGAGACCCGGCTTGTGCAGGCGCTGAAACAGCCCCCCGCTGCCCGCCCACGACCCCTGATAAACAGATAGCCCCTATTAGTCGCCTTTTACGACAGACAGGGGATACCGTGGCGGAATTCTCTAAACGCCCCCATTCCACAGGGCGGGAGACGCCGGTTAGTCGTTACTCCGGCGTCTCCTACGCCTCCTTTGACGGCGGAAGGGGTCGGATAGTTCCCGATCCCTCTCGGCACTCTCCTTCTGCGAGATGACCCCCTCGTAAAAGGCGGCCACCGCACGCCAGGACCTCGCGCTGTCGACCATGGCTGATACCACAGTCGGCAGCGAGAGGTCTCCTCCGATGACTGCTACGAGAGCGCTGCGCTCTTCATCCCAGGCTGGACATACCTCCAACGTATGTTGGGCCGTATCTTGCGGGCAGTTGTCACAACCATGAAGGAGCCACGTATGGCATCAACTTCTCTGAGAGCCGGTCCCTCCCCACGATTGGCCGCCGCCTCCCGCCAGTGAAATGTGGCGGACAGGACTTTTGCGTCCAATTCCCAGGGAAGAGAACCAGCTAAAACACAGGCCGCCTCGTGCGATACCGTACGGTAGCCCCTAATCACGCGCTGCGCCACTACACGCTGCGGCCTACGCAGGAGAGCGGCGCATCGCCCGCTCAGGGACTCTGCCCAAACGGGGCAGCCGTATAGGGCCATGAATCACACGACTCCAAGGTAAAGTTTACGGCAAGAGATACCAGGACCTTCCAGATTCGGTAGTAGGTATCCAAGTGTTCCCGCTGCCCGTGACACTCTTGGAACAAGTGACTCAAAATGGGCGCGGAAATTCCATCGGCCATCAAGCAATAAGCCAAGATATTTCATCTTACGGCCAATAGGAATCCGCACCCCCTCCACAACTATGTGAGCGTCGGTGGCCGGTCCTCTTCGAGGCCCATGAAAACATATGGCCTCGGTTTTGTGCACAGCCACCGACAAACCCAGCCGCCGAATGCGGTGAACCACATAGGTGGTCCTGGCTACGGCGAGCGTAGCTGCCTCCTGGAAGGTCCTGCCAGACGATTACGTTTAATAGTCGACCAAAGTAAACATAATTTCGTAAAAATTCTATTGAATATTATATAGATGAAGTTGTTAGTTATGTAAAATAGGTAGTAAATATAAGTTTATAGCCCATGTACGCATAAGTACTGTGCGTGATCAGATATGCAGCATGCACTTGGCCGGTACGGTTGTAAATGTATTAGAAAATGGCAAATTAACTGAGTAGTCATGATGAAACCTTTGATTATAGAGGAAAAGTTATCCTCTAGAGATAGAGATAGTCTTTGAGAAAAGAACTCTTATAAAGTTTAAACTTAAAAATAAAATGAACTATCATCGAATTTCGACCATTAGATGACCGCTTGTCTAACAGTGGAATACTGTTAGGCACGGAATGTTTTTCACAACGTATCTATGTAACATGGTTGCGCTACACATTTTTATGGTCCATTGTTCTATGAGCAGGAAACAGCGAAAATAATTGTTTTGCGTATGTGTTTTGTGTCGAGTAAACCACGTGCAGGAGACGCGCCTTAAAGATTTCCTGCTCCCTTGTTTTCACCCCAGGTGTTTCGTGCATAAGATAAGGAAATATCGAGTATAATAAATAGTTTATATTCCGTATAAATGTACTCCATAAGTGCTCGTAGCTCAGACCTAGAGCGAAATAATAAATGTGCACAACTGTAAAGATAAAGTATTGTAACAAGGGTATTGCAAGAAAGCTTTGGAAGCAAATAATGTTGAAGATTTATCAAAAAGTACCAAATTGAGTGTTGGAGACAATATCTCAGAAACATCTTGAGTTTTAAAAATTTCCCTATTTAATTTTCCAGAGGTAAATTTCTTAGAATATGAATGAACTCACAAAATCCGCTTTATCGGACTGTGTCTGCCAGCGACACAGCTTTTGATACGTGATCGGAATGCTTCCCAATTATGGAAGCTTTAAGAAGTCACGCCCATAACCGTGTATGGTGCAAGTAACTAGAGGGTAGCGATAAAAGAAATGAATAGAAATGGGCTTTTTAATGATATAACATAAGTGGATTTAATATCAAAACGAAATTACAACTCGCGTCTTTTATATTCAGAGACAGACGATAGTTGTATGTTTGTTCCTGTAGGCGTCTGCGAATGTAAGAGAACGCTTTCTAAGACGACACACTACATGAGGCCGCGTTCAGTCCCTCTTGATTAAAAAATAATATACCTCTAAATAAATAAACATGTGTGTGTGACTGTTGACTGACTCCTGACTGACCTGACCTGACTCCACACTAAGATACGAGTCTTGGGTCGTGAGTATCACGAACTACGAGGGACTTTCGGTCTCACAATACCCAGACCCGAAACAAATATCTGTGGGCTACACAAACTCATCTCAGTGCGGGACTCGAACCCGCAGCCTCTCGCTTCACAGCCGTCTACTCGCGCCTTGCGCAACGGAGGCTGTTAAGTATGAAAATAGCATGATCATCATAAACAGTTCTCTGTCACAAATCACAATCCTCCCTCTTTCGTCCATAAACCATCGATATAATAATATACCTAGATGCACAGTTCCATACAAATATCATTGTAAACAGTGTCCTCGACAGACAAAACAAATAAACATCACAAATTTAATTAAATTAACACAAATATGACCTTATAGACGCGGCATAAAGTAGCTTTTTAAATTGAATGTTCAAACGTTCTTATATTTGAAATTTTTGAATTTTTAATCGTTTTTGAATTTGACAATAATTTGACATTATTAAAAGAAACATTCTAGCCACTTGGACAAAGATTGAATGGAGTCGAATAGTTCTTGTATTTATTTGTGAGAAATGTTGACCACGTGGCGTTCAATGTAGATGAGAAAAAAAATAGGCGATATCTGTATAATAATTTTACTTACATTAAGAGATAGATAGATTATATAAGATAACAAAGCTTATGAGTTATGTATATGTCGGGAATAAGCCTTTTCGTTAATAACGTTGTGGGTACCGCAGAAAATAATGTCGGTACCAACAGTAAAATTATTGGTCTAGGTGGGTAGATAAACCAGTTGTAGTTGTAGTGGGGAGACGGGCGCTATAAAACGGCTCGACATTGCAGTCGGAACACACTTTGCACTCTGCATTCTGCAGTCAGCCATCACTATCAATCCGTGGTCGGTTATTATCGATAGCGGTTATTGTTTGTTGATGGTTATTGGCTGTTAACGGTTATTAGCCGTTAGCAGTTATTGACTGTTAGCAGTTAGTGTCGGTTTGCCCAGTTGTTGTGCGAATTAATTGTGAAGTAATTAGTATTGCGAAATAGTTATTGTTAAATAACTTTAGCTACTATGAACGCTGTTCCGCCACATGACGGTATCACCGCTCAGCCATAAATAACGGCGGCTTCGTCATCAGAAGCGGGATTTGAACTCGATTCCCACTGGCGTGCCATGTGGATTTCGACTCGATTCCGAATTGAGGATAAAATTGAATTCGGAGACCGTCACTATTTGTGAAATAGTGGGTGTTTCTGACCAGTTGTCGGTCGGAATCTAGTGAGTCGTATTGTTTTTTGTTTTAGTTCTGGTGCCGAGTGCTCTCTTGTCAAGCAGTCTATTCTCCGTAGCTTCATGGGCGGACATTTTTGTGCTGTAGTTCGTATAAGGGGTGTCTATTTTGATGGTGTTAGCTGTGCAGAGTAGATTCTTTGCGAAGTTTTGATTGGCTGCCATTGTCTACCCATTCTATTTCATATACTGCCTTGTAATTGTAACTGTTTAGAGTTTGCCGTGATGGCTGATGGTATGGTGGATTGTCGCGAATTGAATTCTGGTCCTGTGCCCGATCGGTTTTTTGTTTTTCATGGCGTGTTGAGTGGCTGCACTTTCTAGAGGAAGTTTTTGGATTGTGCTAGTGACTTTCATCGGATCCCAAAAATCTGCTGTCTTCGTTGGCCCAATGGTCGGTTTGAGTGTCTCGATGTACCCTTCGGTCTTCGAAGCACACCCAGTGTGTTCCAACGAGTGGTGTCTGGTGCCCTAGGTGATTTGGTCTTTTTTATGTTGTCCTTAAATGGATGATATTCTCATGCCCTCGGTGTCAGAAGGGCGATGTGTCGATGAGTTGTGCGAGGTTTTGAAAGTATTGGCGGAGGCCAGATTCTCGGGTGTTCACTGAGGCCGGATTCTCTTTACACGTTTCGAGGATTTCATTCCTGAAGCGTCGTGTGGAGTTTTTGGGCACAACTAATGGGTTGAGGCGGAGTTCCTGGAGAATCGATGCCTTAACTGGGCTGCGTCCTAACAGTGTACGTCAGTTCGGACAGTTAATTGGACTTACCTCTTATATTCAGAGAAGGATTGAGGGCTGAGTCAAGGTGCCGCGCATATCAGCTGGACTCTGGACGTGGTGAGCGCTAAAAGGCGCTTTTGATATTGCCTGCAAAGGTAGTGTTTTGTGTTTTTCCCTAAAGGTTTCACGAAGCAGGGTTGAAGTTGCACTGCTTGTTCATCGTTGGTGGGCGTTGCTTCAAGTTTTGACTTTGAAGTGTTTTTAAGGGCCGTCGTATGGTGCATACCGGTTTCTTTTTCCGTAGTGTGCTGACTGGTTTATTTGAACCTACAGATTTGCAGGGAAAGGTGGAACAGAGGCGTAGCAATATTGCCAGTTTATCGCAGGATTTGTTGTGAGCCGAGCGGTTATGTGGCTTGGAGATTCAGTCATTAGTGACTGGGCCTCGGAGGATTCCAGTTTCCGCCGGACATTGCTGAAACTTGTGAATTGCGCTCAGGTGTATTACATCGTAAGGGCAGCGTGATAATCGCATTCACTACCTCCCAAAAGCCCTTCGAACTTTTGGATGGTCGTTCATCAGCCATGTGCACGAGTCACTTGTGCACTTGGGATGGGAGAGAATACTTAAGACGGTGTGTGAGCACTGTCAGTGCGAACATACAGCTGAGTATGATCGTGAGTTTGTCAAATCGAAGTGTAACCTGTGAGGTGTCTGGACCTCATTCGGGTCATATACAGGCCAAGTTTCGTCCGGTCTCCTGGATTGTTCCTTAACGTACAGTCTATTTAGATTTTGCTTGCGGGTGAAGGCTGTTCTGAGTGACGCATTGTTTTGATTGATGCATTCACTAATTTTGTTCTTTTGTACCACACTCTTCGAATTGATTCGGCCGGTGTGATTGGGGCGCTGAGGTCTTGTCTCCTTATGTGGAGCACTGACTCAACTTGTAGCGAATCAGGGTTGGGTTTTTTCCGGTGGAGAATTCGGAGTTTTTTGATGTGAACATTGACGTATACCCGGTTGCCGCTGGTGGTTCTCCATGGGTATTCGGGTGCAACAGGAGATGAATGATCTAGGCTGTGTTGACCGCGGTGGAGACTAATGACAGTCGTTCTTGGCAAGACGCAGTGAGTGGGGTGTATCTTGCGATCGGTTGTGCTATGAACCGCGTTGCAGATGCTTCGTGGGGTTGCGAGGCCGTTGTTGTTGTTGTGTGGCAATGTAAAGCCTAAAGTTGGTATCGACTAACTGCGTGGACAGGCGTAGGAAAGTATTTAAGAGGCCTACTGAATGTGAGATGGATGCGTTTGCCAAAGCCATGTTTCCAGTAACGGGTTTTTGGTGGGTGGTTTCGTTTTGTTGGAAGGTGAGATCGAATCAAAATGGAAGGTCCGTTTTGGATGATTCGAGGTTTTGTGTGGTGATCGTTTGTATGATGGACGTGGATGCAGGTGTGCGTGATCGTTTGGGTGAGGTGCAGGAGGGTCATGTACTAGTCAAAGTAAAGATTCATGAGATGCCCAGTGGTGCTGAGCAATTTAAGTTGGTACGAGTAAGAACTCTATCGGCCGTAGATAGTCGACCTGCTAGTGGATGATACGTAGTCGTAGCCCGTTGGAAGTCGGTATCTCTTGGGGAAACCCAAGTAGAACGTGGGTGTGCGGTGGGCGTACATCTCTAGTGGAGGTCGTGGTCTGCAAAGACCGTCCGTGTGTAGTCTGAGAGAGATGCACACGTGCGCTTTACATGGTCAGTAAAGACGCGTCAGAGAGAGTTGGTGAAGACTCTTCGGCTGTGGAAAGCCGTGGCGATACGAGGTTTTTATTCGGGTATTAATGATTTATGATCAGAGTGAATTTTTGTAAGAGATAGAGATGGTACATGGCTCTTCATGTTACAATGTTGTGATTACTGTTGGTTAATTCGGATATCTGATTTCAGTAGAAGAGATAAACGTTAGAGTTTATATGTTTAGAGATACGAATTATAGTCAGGTGTGACCGAGCGTTATAGAGGGGTGCTTGGTGTCGTTTTTGTCGACAGGTTAATACACGTGGATGCGTGCAAGATAGAAACCCGCGTACCGTGTACGCTGCGGTATCACATCGGGTATAGATTCCGCAGTAATGCGAACTTTTGCATTGTATTCAGGTTCATTGAACTGACAGCTGTTGCTTGCCTTCTGCTTTGCTGGTTTTGTTCCATCACTTCTTTTCCCAGCCATAGGGAGTGCAACATTAGGAAGTGATGAGGGAGGGCTATTTGGGGATTGCTGTCATTTACAAGCCAATCGGTGCTCGAGGACGATCACGTGTCAGGAAGGCCGTGTCGGGAATAAGCCTTTTCGTTAATAACGTTGTGGGTACCGCAGAAAATAATGTCGGTACCAACAGTAAAATTATTGGTCTAGGTGGGTAGATAAACCAGTTGTAGTTGTAGTGGGGAGACGGGCGCTATAAAACGGCTCGACATTGCAGTCGGAACACACTTTGCACTCTGCATTCTGCAGTCAGCCATCACTATCAATCCGTGGTCGGTTATTATCGATAGCGGTTATTGTTTGTTGATGGTTATTGGCTGTTAACGGTTATTAGCCGTTAGCAGTTATTGACTGTTAGCAGTTAGTGTCGGTTTGCCCAGTTGTTGTGCGAATTAATTGTGAAGTAATTAGTATTGCGAAATAGTTATTGTTAAATAACTTTAGCTACTATGAACGCTGTTCCGCCACATGACGGTATCACCGCTCAGCCATAAATAACGGCGGCTTCGTCATATATGAAATAAGCACTGTTGCCTTAGCGTGATTCATAAATAAATAAATAACACCCAACAGTCACATACATAGTCTTGGCCCCACACTAAGATCGTCCTTTGCTCTTTAGATTCTTAATAATTTATTTTAGACTATCATTTCGTTTTCTTAATCTTTTGTTCTGCCTTTTTAAGTTTCGCACTAAATTAGATTTAAGTTTAAATTTTTGGTTGCGTTCTTTCAAATTATCTTTCAAAAATAACGTCTTAGGTGTGTTAAAGATTGATGAAAATTCTGATGGTTTTGGTGATCCTTCATTATTTATTGGTTCAATTGTTGGTTCCTGGAAATGAATATGTTTCCAATAAATGATGACGCCACAATTACTGTTGTAGTAATTATGCCTAAGGACCGGTTCCAATAAATTATCTCAATCCGAGAATCCAAGGTAAAAATGAAAAATTAAAAAATGAAATATCGCGAGAATGAACCATTAAAATTATTATTTGACAGCGGAATGTTCAACTTTGTTCATGTTGGCAAATTTTTATGATCTGCACACTTTGATTGAAAACATTTATTAGAATTAGCCGCAAATTATTAAATAGTCATTTTACATGGCAGTATATACCTAGTATATGCTTGCTATTGATGAATTCTGTATCAAATATTTTTCAACTATTACACTTGTACTGCACTTGCACCCTGCCTCATTTAAACTTGTAGTTACGACAATCTAAAATAAAGTCAATAAATGTGGCAATATTTATTTATTTATAGGTACACCAACAGCATACATATTGTTAAATTAAATAGTAAACATTAGTTAAAGACAATGTAGCTGATGACAATTTATCAACTTTATTTTTGTGGTACAGCATTGTTTTTAATTTTCCTAATCCCTTTTTCTGTATAATATCCATCGGAATCGGCAAAATGGTCTGAACAAACCACACTTGAGTAATTGGGTTTAAAATTTTCTTCTCTCCTTTCTTCGGAAATAATTTTACGCCATTTATCTCTTACTATTTCATTTCATGGAAATCTGTAATTAATAAATAAAATTAATAAAAAAAAACATAAATTTAAAATAAATATAATATATTTACAAAAAAAAAGACTCCATATATTTCATTGTTCCAAATCATGATTTCAAAAGGGACAAAATATTTTATTAACTGAATTCGTTAAATTAATTATTTATACACGTTTAATACTTAATTTAACATGATTAAGGTTTTAAGAATCAAGTAAGGGAATTATACTTACTTAAAATATGAAATCCCATGTGTTTTGCGCTTTGTTAGAGTGTTATTTTTGCATTCTTTCACAGAGCATTTAGGCATCTTCACAGCCGAACGGTCGGCGCCCGACTGACAGCAAACAAGTGCTTACTTACAATTTAAGCACTCGTTGGCTGTCCCACTTTCTGAGCGTCAACTGTGCATCTAGGTATATTATTATATCGATGCCATAAACTCTCACCGTCTAAATAGAGAAGACTTCACGGCAAAATTGTACCTCTACAATTTGATAAGTTTAATAGGAAGTTAATATTAAAGATTTGTCAGGTTTACGCGTATGTACATTGAAATGAATCTAGTTTTTATGGATTTTATCACGATTTGTTTGGTATTTATTTTATTTTTAGTCCCAACGTTTCGAAAGCACTATGCTTCAATCTATAAAATGTTATGTATATCGTAATCTATAGTATATGTACTATACCATAATTAATGAGCACGGTTGACCAGGTGCCCATTGTCTCGTGAATATTGCCCTACTGTTAGATGCATTTATGTTGCTAAAAGCAGCTATTGTATTCGTCCATCTGCGTGACTTTAGTTGTAGAAAGGTATTGAAGGATTATTTATATGTATGAACAGAAAAACGTACCGTGTTTTTATGACTTACACCTTTATTTCTTTCTATCTGCCCTTATCCCACCTTAATGGTAATCGAACCCAGGAACTCTCGGTCCACAGCCCATACGACCTGCCACTAGACCAAGGAGGCGACGTTTTTATGACTTACACCACAATATAAAATACGGAATTGTATTCACATAGTTACAATTGGCGACAACTGCATTAGCGACGCTTACACGAAAATCGGTAGCATTCGTTGTATTTATAGATAACTTCCGAATAGACTCGCCGCAAACGTAAGCACACGAGATATCGGAGCGTGTTAACAGATAGACCTATTTATATATGTGTATCGGTTTTGGATGTCGAATGAAGTGTTTTGTAGCATTCAGTTGCAGAATTTATGGCACGATTCCGATGGTATTAACAACGTTCGAAAATGTCTGCAGGGATACGATTTGTTGAACTAGAACATAATATTTTACCTATTTGACCGATAAGCAACAGAAATGCCGTGTTAACAAGCATCTATGTCAGCGATAAACAACAAAAATGCCATGTTAACAAAAGAAATTTCCTGTAATATACAGACGGACATGAACACATGACATGAAACTATAAGGTTTTGGCATTTAGCTCCCGAACTCTAAAACATGGCTCTCACACATTGACTTATATGTATACTACTCATCGATATATTATATACCTAGATGCACAGTTGACGCTCAGAAAGTGGGACAGCCAACGAGTGCTTAAAATGTAAGTAAGCACTTGTTGGCTGTCAGTCGGGCGCCGACCGTTTGTCTGTGAAGATGCCTAAATGCTCTGTGAAAGAGTGCAAAAATAACACTCTTACAAAGCGCAAAACACATGGGATTTCATATTTTAAGTAAGTATAATTCCCTTACTTGATTCTTAAAACCTTAATCATGTTAAATTAAGTATTAAACGTGTATAAATAATTAATTTAACGAATTCAGTTGATAAAATATTTTGTCCCTTTTGAAATAATGATTTGGAACAATGAAATATATGGAGTCGTTTTTTTTTGGAAATATATTATATTTATTTTAAATTTATGTTTTTTTTTATTAATTACAGATTTCCATGAAATGAAATAGTAAGAGATAAATGGCGTAAAATTATTTCCGAAGAAAGGAGAGAAGAAAATTTTAAACCCAATTACTCAAGTGTGGTTTGTTCAGACCATTTTGCCGATTCCGATGGATATTATACAGAAAAAGGGATTAGGAAAATTAAAAAGAATGCTGTACCAAAAATAAAGGTGATAAATTGTCATCAGCTACATTGTCCTTAACTAATGTTTACTATTTAATTTAACAATATGCATGCTGTTGGTGTACCTATAAATAAATAAATTAATAAATATTGCCACATTTATTGACTTTATTTTAGATTGTCGTAACTACAAGTTTAAATGAGGCAGGGTGCAGTACAAGTGTAATAGCTGAAAAATATTTCATACAGAATTCATCAATAGCAAGCATATACTAGGTACATACTGCCATGTAAAATGACTATTTAATAATTTGCGGCTAATTCTAATAAATGTTTTCAATCAAAGTGTGCAGATCATAAAAAATTGCCAACATGAACAAAGTTGAACATTCCGCTGTCAAATAATAATTTTAATGGTTCATTCTCGCGATTTTTCATTTTTTAATTTTTCATTTTTATCTTGGATATTCGGATTGAGATCATTTATTGGAACCGGTCGTTAGGCATAATTACTACAACAGTAATCGTGGCGTCATCATTTATTGGAAACATATTCATTTCCAGGAACCAGCAATTGAACCAATAAATAATGAAGGATCACCAATACCATCAGAATTTTCATCAATCTTTAACACACTTAAGACGTTATTTTTGAAAGATAATTTGAAAGAACGCAACCAAAAATTTAAACTTAAATCTAATTTAGTGCGAAACTTAAAAAGGCAGAACAAAAGATTAAGAAAACGAAATGATAGTCTAAAAGAAATTATTAAGAATCTAAAGAGCAAAGGACGATCTTAGTGTGGGGCCAGGAATATGTATGAGGCAAAACAGTGCTTATTTCATATTCATAACTCATAAGCTTTGTTATCTTCTAAACATTTATACTCTATCTATCTCTTAATGTAAGTAAAATTATTATAGAGATATCGCCATTCTCATCTACATTGTACGCCACGTGGTCAAAATTTCTCACAGATAAATACAAGAACTATTCGACTCCATTCAATCTTTGTCCAAGTGACTAGAATGTTTCTTTTAATAATGTCAAATTATTGTCAAATTCAAAAACGATTAGAAATTCAAAAATTTCGAATATAGGAACGTTTGAACATTCAATTTAAAAAGCTACTTTATGCCGCGTCTATAAGGTCATATTTGTGTTAATTTAAATAAATTTGTGATGTTTATTTGTTTTGTCTGGCGAGGACACTGTTTACAATGATATTTGTATGGAACTGTGCATCTAGGTATATTATTATATCGATGATACTACTAGACAAGCTGTTTAGAAGAAAAATTGTGTCACATTACGGCAAGCGTTTGACGTTTGACGGTTAAGGAAAAGAGCAGAACTCTGTAGTGACCAAGCAGGCTCACGCAGCTGTGACAATTAAAAGGAATTTTGCCTTTTTCCAGTTCGTCTCTGCGTAGTATGTGAACTTCAATTACTATATTCTAGGTTTTATTATACTATATTTATTGAGGAAAATAATAAATAAATAAAAGCTAATTATTATTTTTATCTATTGATTGATTTATCTGAAACTTGCTATTACTTCAATAACAACAAAAATAATATCGTCGCCTCCATATGCTAGTGGCAGCGTATATGGATTGTGAACTGGGTGACATTGCGTTCACATCCCGCGTGGCACAAAGCGGCGATGTGGTAGAATTTTCTAGTATACTTTACAATTTGGCACTAGTACAGCGTCTTTCTTAAGATACCTTCAGTTTTAGTTTAATATCAATCTTGTTCTCAGAAGAATTCAGAACAACTAAACATAATTATATGTTCTGATGGTACCCATAAAAGCCTTCGTTTCGATTGTTTTATACGAATTAGATCAATTTATTTCGTATCCGTGCTGAGAGAATCTGAAAACAAGTCTGTATCGTTCACAAAGAAATAAAATTTAACATACGTAATTAAAAAAAAACATAAGCTCACGCTTGTATCCCCGACGGCATAGGCAAAGGCGAACTAGAACACCCACTGTTAGCTTACTTAAAATTAATACCTTCATTCTTATGATTTTCTGGTGATTTTTATTTTGATTGTAAAAATAGTGAGTGGTAGAACGGATGTGATTATGAATTTAAATGTAAAATTATATTTACGTTTACCTAGGAACTACATTAAATACCAATAGTGTTTGTAATAAATAAGTTGCATGTATTGACTTACTTGCTTTAATGTTCTTAATTATTTTGTGACTCAACGACTTCTGACAGATACAATCGGAACTAGTCAATTGAGTGCTAGTTTAGTGATACGTCAATTTGGTAAAGGCGGCCCAGACACCAGTCAGTTGTCGTTTAGCCACGAGACAAGCAAGTCGCAATATCTGTGGAGAAATATCTGAGGAAAACACTGTTATAATATTGAAGAGATTGAAGAGATAATAAACTGTGTACTACCTATTGGGATTTTAATTCGGATAACGTTCCTGAAGAGACTACAAATTGTGTGCGAAATAACCGCCTATTGGTTTACGTATAGTGAATCTTTCACCACATTTCGCCGAACTTAGTTCTGCAGGGTTACCACGATCTCTTATAGCAGTATTATATTCTTCGTTAGTTTTTTATGGGAATCGGTACAAGTAAAATTATAATAATACTGCTATAAGAGGTGGTGGTAACCCGTAACCCCCCAGGGGATAAACCCGAGACCTCAGGTCGATAGCCGTACAGCGCACGCAATACCGCTACGCTGTCGAGGCAGTTAAATATTTGCATTGAATAACTATCCAATTGGGCATCGATTTTGAGAGTTGCAATCTAGTTAAAAGTAAAACAAAGATTAGTCATTATACAAAATGTTGGGATACATTGTCATTTTACGTATTCTGTATTGCGCCTTAAAAGGTTTCATAAAACAATACCAAGCTCATAATAGATTATAAACCTTTATTTTTTAATATATAACACCCAACGGTTACACGCATAGTCTTAACAATTCTGATCCCATAGTAAGATATGATTCTTGTGTCATGGGTATCAGGCACTACGAGAAGCTTTCGGTCTCACAACACCCAGACCCGAAACAAATATCTGTGGGTTACACAAACATTCTGACTGGGTGGCGTGCTTGTATTTCGGTACGACTACCGTCGTGCGGTCTTGAGTTCGATTTCCGGGTCGGGCAAAGTGATATAGGATTTTTCCATATCAGTTCGGAGTCTGGAATTCGTGCCTGATATGGCGATAGATTTGCTCTCTATGACTTCTATCATTGCTCGGCGGAATTTGAGTGTTCTAGTTCGCTAGTGCGCCTCTGTCTACCCCTACGGGAGTAGAGGCGTGAGCTTATGTTATGTGTAAACATATGTTTCAGTGCGGGAATCGAATCTGCCGACTCTCGGTTTATAAGCGGTTAATAACGCGCTGCACCACGAATATTCTCGTTGAGAGTAATTGTTAACAATATTTCCATGAATATTAATTCACATTTTATGTCAATAAAAAATAAACTGACAGGACCAGTAAAGTATACGCGGAGCTTTTCGAAGAAGCCGAGGGGAACGTCCTCCTTCCATGGCCGCGGCACAAGAGAATTTTTCATATAATACTTAAACCTTTTAATATTGCACTTTTGTTGCTGTGGGCTATTGCAGGTGCAAAGAATTTATCGCAGATTCCAACATTGGTTTTATCTTGGGATATTAGACTTAGATCGTGACCACGAACTTCAGAAGATTTCGCCTTCTCTGTGTTTTTCAAAAGTCCACAATATCAAGAAATATAGTGATGTGGTAGTGTTGTTTTTTTAGTGATCTTTTAGTGATGTGATCGTGAACACCGACCTGATTGAATTTAAAATTTTCTCTTTTTCTTCTTTTGAAATAATGGCATCCACACATTTGCGATGATTTAGCCAATGTCAAGGTAAATGGAGCAATTATCAAGTTTTCGCAATGACCATGAGACCCAGATGTGGATGTCCTGCTGGGATTATGGCGGCAATTCCTTCCAGAATGGTGCTCCTCAGATGACCTTCACTCAGCGAATCGATCGAACAAATCCAGCCAACGCACCAAGCAAAACTCATCGATGATCAGCGCTTAAAATGTTTCCTCCTATACTATCCGTTTTCACTAAATTTTGGTGCATAAAACCACATCACTTAAAACAACAAACACAACTCCAGACAATAAAATGAAATAACTTTAACAAGCGACGCTCACTCTGTCAGACTACCTGTCATCACCCCTATTCCTTTTCCCTATTCTTCCATCTGCCGAAAAGAAAAATTCAATATCACTCTACCTTACCTGAGGATGGAACCCGAAACATCAGGACGGTAGTCGTACCGTATATTGCAAATCATAATAACTAATCCGTCTCGACTTAATATTGTACACTTCTCGCGAGCTGGAAATGGCTTCATCCGTACAAACCTAACCGCTAGGCTTCACAACTTTAAATTGTATTAACAAGTTTGAATTCACGTTAGTATTTGCAGTCTATTAACGTATCACGTTGAAACCTAGTCAATCTCCAAGTTATAATAATAGTGCAAATGAAACTTGCAAGGTGTGTAGTAGACTGTGTGTAGTAGATTTACGAGAAATTACTTTGATTTGACTATACCATTTTAGCTGAGCAAATGGCTAAGGATAGTCTGTCACTTTTTTGCTTGTGTCACATTGTTTGAAAATAAAAGGGACATATTATAAAAGCAAAAATATATTTATAAGTAAGGCCCATTATGTAACGTAAACAAATTCTATCAAATGTTTTATATTATATGTCGTCATTAAATGATTTGAGAAGTGAGTGCATATTAGAGCATCATGGGCCTTACTTATAAAAACATTTTAGCTAAGCAAATGGTTAAGAATAGTCTGTCAATTTTTCCTTGTGTCACGTTGTTTGAAAATAAAAGGCACAGACTATTCCTAGCCATTTGCTCTACGTGTATGTTGATTAAAGTATACTCGTGCTATTTTTGAATTAATTCTTATACTCGTACATGTCTTGGAAAACTTATTAGAATCCATACACACGTCATTTATTTAGGATTGATTTTATACGGGTAACAAATTACGTAACAGATAAAACATTTCTAGACATGTATACTGAGGATGGTCTGTATTTATGATATTCAATGACTAAATAAATATACATATATTAAATGGAGTAGTGCTATTTATTACGTTGGCGCGAATTGAATACGTTCTGTAAGGATTGCGCTCCGTGGGATCTTTTTAAATGAAACAACACTCTGTTACACACTGCTCTAATTTATCCAGTTACAAGAACTGTACAAATCTGTGTTTATTACGTAAAAATGTTATAAAGACTGACTGCATTGGTGGCGTGGTGGTATTTCGGTACGACTACGGTTCTGAGGTCTCGGGTTCGATCCCCGGGTCGGGCAAAGTGATATTGGATTTTTCCATATCAGCCCGGAGTCTGGAATTTATGCCCGATATGGCGATAGGCTCGCCCCCTATCACATCTGGGACGGAACTAAGCTCGGCGAAATGTGGGTGTTCTAGCTCGCTAGTGCGCCTCTGCCTCCCCTTCGGGGATACAGGATTATGTTATGTTATGTAATGTTATAAGGACTGCTTGCCGCAACAATTAATGTAGCCTATTTATACCAATATGTAAAAAATATATAAAATATATTTATACCAAGGTCGCATAATGTATGAAATATGTACCTAATATTTTGATGTCTGTGCTGATACTCTATGTGCGTTGTCTTTAGATAAAACTCGTCCTTTAACTGTTGCATATAAAGGCCCCAGATTAGAAATACGTTGCGCATTCGTTGCATATTGTGAGCGTTGTGTGGACCTAACATAATAACGTCACGTCGATCCCGCGCTACCGCTAAGACCTGCACATACATATAATGGAAGTTTCCCCAATAATATACGCTTGAGTGTCGTCTTACTGGAAATGTCTCCCAAGTAAAGCGTGGTGCTACATGCATATTTACTTTAACAAGTATTCAGTATTGGATTTCAAAGTTCACGCTACATTTGGCTGTAAAATAAAAATCCCATTTACATAATATCGGTAGGTACTTAGAACCATCTAAGGTACTATGAACCTTATGGAGGAGACTATAGAGGCCCGGTCACCAATAATTTTAAGTATCGAATCAAGCCGTTATAAGCTTATGACATTTCTGTGACTCCAAACAAATGTCATCGCAGCAAGTTCGATTCTCAAAATTATGCTCCGGTCTCAACTCACTGATTGCGTTGGTTTGGTCACCTGAAGGCTATGTAAGAAGATCGAAGTGTGAAAAGGTCATACTTGCGTCTACCAACTGATGGTCGATCAGCCGGACGATCCAGGTATCGCTGGGTAGATGTGATGACTGATAACCTGCGTATACTTCCAGTAGCTGGCGGTATGTGGCGCATGACAGAGACAGCTGAAAATCTTTCGGTTTGGAGAACATGACTCACTTTTTGGGTCGCTGGGACAGCGGAGTTAGTTTTTACAAAATAATGAGCTATGAACAAATTATTGCTTGAGTCGTTTATAATAAATATATTTAGTAATTATTATTTCTAGCCATTAGAATCTAGCTAATTAATTATCATGTTCTCAAATAAAAACTTAACGGACTGACTTCAAAATTTATCCGATCGTGACTAAATTTTTATGAGACCACCCTTGGAATAATGTCTATGGAATACAAAATAATCTTAAAAATCGATCCACATTTGGCGGAGATATCGCATAACATACATAAAAAAGTAATGCAGACGAATTGAGGACCTTCTCCTTTTTGGGAGTTGGTCGTAAATAAAGAATACTACGAGTATATTAATTAAAGAGACTAAGTACTATGAGTGTGTTAGTTTGGTGACCTAAATGTCCCGAAACTTCTTAGAAGTTGTGACAAGGATAAGTGTCTGTAAAGTATTGGACACTTTTTGTCAGCAGGATTAAGTTTCCAAGCGTGTGGACTAAGTCCCGGCCTGTTAGGAATCAATTAGGGACGTGCATTTTCGTTTCACATTGTTTCTATTATAGTTTCTATCTATAGCCCTTTATTTATAATCACAAGTTTAAAAACTTAACTGACCGACTTCCAATTTACCGATCGTGACCAAATTTATATGGGACCACCCTTGAAATCGGTCCACATTTGGCGGAGATATCGAGTAACATACATAAAAAAATATTTAAAAAATACCGACGAATTGAGGACCTCCTCCTTTTTGGGAAGTCGGCCGATAAAAAACATTTACGCATTACTTAACTTTAAAACTAGTTTGTCCCTTTCATTTTCAAACAATGCAACGTAAGCAAAAGTGACATAAAGATAAGAAATACGTACCTTAGTGTTTTTATAAAGCCTCCTCTCCTGCACAAAAACCTTACACAAAACATCTACACAAAACATGTATTTTTTATCTATGGTTCATTGTTCTACGAGCATCAGACAGCTAAAATCGTCGTTTTGTATATGTGTTTTTGTGTAATGTTTTGAGAAAAACTAGTGCAGGAAACGCGCCTTAAGTAAGGCGTTTATGTTTAACCTCTGTTACCAAATGGAATTTGTAATTACATGAGATTTTGTACGTAGATTGATTATGTACATATTTATATTATTGTTCTCAGTAAATATGTTTAGGACCAAAAAATACGCATTAATTTATTTTGCATCCAACAAAATATTATCAGTTCCGTTCTCCCTCAACTGCATTGAAACTAATCAAATAATGATGGTGTAGTCAAGCTCGGATATCCTTATACAAACTTTTAGTTTAACTCTGCTATTCGTAAGTAAAATACTATGTTTAAGTGTTATAAATGTACAATCGCTATTAAATATCAAAAGTTTAAACTCTTTATTTTTAACACAACATATTGTAAAGCCTATATTTCTGTTTTTAAAATTACATAACGTTTTTAAATCCCCACTTAGCGAAGTGAGCCCTACCCTTATCGCCTCTGTAAAAGATTTCAACAAACAGCACAATATCTGCGAAAAGATTTTTAAAGCGCTGAGGCGGTTCTTTCGTGGGTGTCATACGTGTTACGTGTTCTACTTGACTCAATTAGAGACACTTTTATTTACTCTATTTCCGCGGCAGCAGCACAGGGGCGAGTACTCGTTGGCACGTGCCGCCTCGTTGAATGTTTATTGCATTGAGATTGCGGCATAACTCGACCCGGCTTATAATAAGTGGGAATTTGAACGTCTTTTGAGATTTATACGAATTCGAATTGTGAACGTGGATCTTTTTCTTTCATTATTTGAATAATCCTTAATTGATTCTACTATCATTACATTATAATGACATTGAATGATGGTCTTAGATGGAGTCTTTGCCCCATACTTATAAAAATATTTAAGCGCTGCTTATCTTTAACCATAAGCTGTCCCTTTCATTTTTAAACAATCTAACGCAAGGAAAAAGTGACAAGCTATTCTTAGCGAAAAGATAAGCGAAAATGTTTTTCTAAGTAAGGCCCTTAGTATCTACTTCTTTTTGTTGATATACATTTTTTTTGTAGTACCTTATTTAACATTAAAAGAAATGTCTAACTATATCCATTAATTATTTATTTAATAAGTTACCTTCCAAGTTACACTGCGTAGTAACATAATTAATTAAAGCAATTAGTACGTATTACTTTCCTTCAATACAAGAGTATAAAATAAATTATTTTTTAATAAATTCATCGCCATACCATCTGAATAGCATTAATAGTTCCGCTTGCACGTACAAGTTTAGTATTCGCTATTAATTTTCGTCGACAAATTCTAGCAGCAATTCGTTTGATTTTTTCTTACTAGCGGAACGTTTTTCCCTTGCTTCTTTGCACAACAAAGGAAACGGTTTTTGTAAGCGCCACCGAGCTCGCGAGCTCGCGACACAAGCCTGCTTTTAATCCATAATGCTGCTTTTTACGTAAGCCTGTGTCAATATAATTTGAAATGTTTCTGCGTTTCCAGTAAACAATATCATTTGATTGTGCGGTTTGGTCTTTGTCCATGAATTAGTATTGTTTTCTGGATTAGCGTTTTATGATAACATTTTTTTTGTTGTATAGTGAAGAAATGAATAGCCGACGCCAGTTTTTCATTGCTCTGTGAAGTTAAAATGATTACAAAAATATGTATTATAGAATTGTATTATCGACATTGTTTACAGTATCGAAAGTAATTCACTGTTACACAAATTTTTAATATCTCGCAAATCTTGTGTTTCTGCAATAAAGACTTTGAACCTTATCTGTCTTAATCCACATCGTCAAATATTTTAGTACAATTCTTCCACCGTGACTAATAGTAACCTGGTCACACAATTCCGAGCTGGGAACGTAGAGTTGAATAAGTAACTGCGGTGTTTGTGTGGATTGTGGAACTCGCATGTGAATGTACGAGCGCCTCGTTCTGTAATTACAATTTACGTAGATGTAGATTGGTCTTTGTCTCTTTTTTAACCGCCTTCAAAAAGGGACGAGGTTCTCCATTCGTCTGTTTATATATTTTTTCTATGTATCGGTGAGCACGATAAATCGACCTATCCAAAGAATAAAGTTACACATGATAATTAATCGAAATTGCTTTTTTATTTTTCTGAGCTTACATTGACCTATATATTTGCTAGTAAATTTTTTTAAGTTATGACATCATAACAAGTGAAATTATGACATAGCTTAAAAAAATATTTACTACTGATTTCTTAAGTTTACGCGAATGCTATTCATTGAAATAAAATTATTTTTACGGATTTTATCACGATTTAATAATTAAATAAAAATTAAAACCAAATCGTGATAAAATCCGTAAAAATAATTTTATTTCAAATATTTACTAGTTAAATATAGAGGTATAGATATATAGATCAATTTAAGCTCGGAAAAATAAAAAGCAATTTCGATTCATTATCATATGTAACTTTATTTTTTGGATAGGTTGAAATGTGTGATGCGTGGACCTTTTTTGTATGATTATTTTTTTCTACTAACTTACATGAGTTGTATTTCTACTAAATGTTCATTCTTGAAGTTCCACAAAAGTAATATTATAATGGTTCACATAATATTTTACTTCCAAATTGCTTGCCATGTCGGTTTAAATGGCTTAGCTAGGAAAATCTGTGCTCTCTTATTTCCACTGCGCTTTGTCGACAGAGTAAACGACCGTCGGTAAGGATGTCTGTATGCAACAAAATGCACATTACTGATGAAAGCTCAGACACTTTTATGCTATAAGGTGATAATAATCGGTGTCTGGAACGTGGGTGAATATACATGTGTATATTATTATTTGTCTTAATGATTCTACTTGCTATATACATATGTAACGGAATTGAACATATTGATATTGTTGAGACAGAGTGGGGAGTTACAACCACCTCTTATAGCAGTATTATTATCATCTTACTTGTACCGATTCCCATACAAAACAAACGAAGAACGATTATAATAATACTGCTATAAGAGGTGGTGGTAACCCTGCAGGAACCGAAAGTTAAGCTAAACGAAGACGCTAAGCTAAACGAAAACACTAAGCTCGCGGTGTAACTCGCATTCAGTCAATCCACGCAATATATTTATTAAGATCTTTATTATGTAAAGACTAAGGCCTAACCCCTCTCATTAGTAAAAGAGGCCCCTGACCAGCAGTGGGACAGTAATAAAAGTCGCATTGATTAACATTATACGTAATACGCGATGAATGTCGATAAATTTTCATCGTGTATTATTAACATTTGTTTGCTGAGTCTGTTCGTTGTTTGTTCTATTGACGGTGTGGTGAGACGAGGGAGAAGAAGGTCCCACGTTTAGTCTTCGGCTTCGAAGGAACAGCACCCGCTCGCGGTCTCTTTCCATGAATTGAAACCGGTCGAGTGTCGGTTTAGGCACGGGATATGTATGCACTGATCTATGGGCATAGCTGCAAATAATTAGAATATTTCAAATAACTGTGCTTGCAGCTTCGCGAGTCTTTCCAGTCATATTTTCATTGATTCTTCAAACTTTAAGCCCTCATATCGCCCTCGTAAAGTTGACGTTCCCACATATCCTTTCTTAGATTGTTTCGTAATAAAATAAATATATTTTCGAAACAACTTTCTAGGCTTAGACGTTTTAGCTGTACGTTGATAGTCAGTCATGACGTTTTTCAGAAACCGGAAGGATCTGGGTATACCACACTTTGTCTAATTCTGCAAAAGTGTGCATGACTGCTGTCAAACTAGGGCGTTAAAACTATTAAAGAGTACCAGGCACCATGAGATGTAATAATCTTATCGACTCGGGTTACCGATTAGTGCAGTAATTCTGGTACTTTTTGAAATATCATTATCATCATCATCAGCTACAAGACTTTCTTTGTTGAACACAGGCCGATCCCAAAAAAGTCCAGATATTTTAGACATTTAATAAATAAATTATCTCGTCGCCTCCTTGGTCTAGTGAGGTGTATGGGCTGTGGACCGGGTGGTCCTAGGTTCGATTTCCAGGTCGGGCAAAGCAAATTTTCTAATTTAATTTGCCCGGGACTGGATCCCTTATAGGGGGTTGATGTCAGGCAGGCGACCGGTCGTAAAAACTAAGCCAAATCCTCTCTGTAACATGCTTGAAGAAGTGTGTTGCGCCGACCTTACATTGAGGTGGGATAGGGACAGGTAGAAAGAAAGAATAAATAAATTATCTTAAAGTAACTAAGTACCACGCAATATCGTGAACGATGTGCTCAGAAGTTCTGAGGTGCGAGCCGTACCTCGGGCTATAAGTTTTTTGATATTAAACGCTAGCGACTACGTAAAACGGAGCGGTTCCAACGTCATTGCGTAAAATATTTGTATGACAAACACCCGAACGACTCTAGCGGTTACGTGGGAAACTGACGTTTATCATACAACTTATGATGTCAAAGAAGTCAAATGTCGAAAAACTCATGAATATTTTAAAATAATTAAAAAAATAACACCCAACAGTCACATACATAGTCCTGACCCCACACTAAGATCGTGTCTTGTGTCGTGGGTATCAGGAACTACGAGAGACTTTCGGTCTCACAACACCCAGACCCGAAACAAATATCTGTAGGCCATACAAACATTTGTCTCGGTGCGGGAATCGAACCCGCGGTCTTTCGCTTCAAAGTCGGCTACTCGCCCGCTGCGCCATGGAGGCTGTCAATCGATTTTTTTTTGACAATCGAATTCGAATCGAGCTCGATGCGCGATCCTGATATTTGTATGAAATATCTGATATTATCAGCTAAACGTCATCATAACGCAGCGATACAATTGGCATTACAGCGATGGCCCGTGCAAGTATCAAAATTATTATACTTGCACGGGCCACAGGACTAAAATATACGCTTTTATCTAAATGGTTTTCACCGTTCGCTTCACCTTGTGTAGTTTTCAATGTGATGGTAGCGGCGAAGTGGTGGCGGTGGCGGTGG
This sequence comes from Clanis bilineata, assembly GCA_036417725.1. Lineage (NCBI taxonomy): Eukaryota > Metazoa > Arthropoda > Insecta > Lepidoptera > Sphingidae > Clanis > Clanis bilineata. The sequence continues at coordinate 11,506,484 of CM071158.1, forward strand.
TGGCACGGTTTCCTCGTGTTTCAAAGCAGTAATTTCCTAAGACAGAATTTAAATTAGAATGAGGTGAAATTAATTCATAAAAATATTATATATTTTTATGAATTAATTTAAGAATTGAGTTATTAATAATTAATTGGGGAATAGTATTCTAAATAAGAATGAGGTAGAGGACGCATAGTCAGAGAGTATTTCGTTATTTCTCTCAAATGTCTGAACTATAATGAGTCTGTACATTGTACGGGGACATCAAGCAATATAGTTAAAGGTAGAATAAGGAAGCAGTACGTTATTTTATCAGTGAATAGTTATTAATAGATAGTTATTTTCCTGTAGCGAGGTGTTGTGTGTATATTATCAAGTATATAATAATCATCTAAATACAGTAAAATATCGAATAATAATTTGAGACTTACTTGATGGTAAATTAAAATCATAGTAAAATAAGAATAAACCTTCAAATCCACATTGGAGTCGTCAGCGGCCGTATATTGCACATTGTGTACCATGTAGTCGTTAGACTCTTGTTTTTCGTCTTCTGTAGTATGGACACTATCGGACATTGTGCGAGTCTAAACACCACCATTTACACCGTACAACTAGAACGAAATCGTGCACTGTGCGGATAATAGTGACGTAGTATGCCACTGTAGATAATTACGGCGTCAACCATTGACGTAAAATATAGGTATTATGGTTTAACGTTATCGTCATCAGCTACAGGACGTCCACTGCTAACCATAGGCCTCCCCTAAGGATTCCCAGACCGCTCTGTTGGAAGTGGCTTGCATCGAGCGACTATATCTAAGGCTGCGAACATGAAATCAGCGGGAGCGGAGCGGTGGCGGTGGTGCGGAGAGCGGTGCGGCAACGTATTGCTAGACCCGTCTCAGCTTTCAGCGCGCGCCGCTGCCATCGAGGTCAGTTCCATTTAAATCTATGCATTGAAACGCGCCGCTCACCGTGCCGCCGCTCCACTCCCGCTGAGTTCGTGTCCGCGGCTTTACTACCATTATAAATGCGACTGTTTGGATGAATGGTTGTTTGTTATTTAATCACGCCACAATGGCTGAACGGATCTGGAAGAAATTGCGTCGCCGGTAACAACCAGTATGGTTTATATTTTATTAGTAATTTTATTGCATCGACGTCAAATATGACAATGATATCCTTATAGCAAGCATGCAATTGTAATACAAGCAAGTATTTTATCCGAGCACGGCTTTTAATTATTTTCATAATCGATTATTCTTTAAAGATGTATTATTAAATTATTAACCAACTAATCGATCACTGCCTCGGTGGCGTGGTTGTATTTAGGTACGACTACCATTCTGAGGTCTCGGGTTCGATTCTCGGGTCGGGCAAAATGATATTGGATTTTTCCATATCAGCTCGGAGTCTGGAATTTGTGCCCGATATGGCGATAGGCTCGCCCCCTATCACATCTGGGACGGAACTAAGCTCGGCGAAATGTGGGTGTTCTAGTTCGCTAGTGCGCCTCTGTCTACCCCTTCGGGAATACAGGCCTGAGCTTATGTTATGTTATGTTATGTTAATCGATCACGTCTTTATGAATTTATTCGATTTTGAATACGATTCGGTTTCATTTATTGACTTAAAATTCCACCGAAATCGAGCACTTTTTGTTGAAATCGAATCGAGTGTCAAAAGTTACCCTATTGGGCGATTACCACCAGCAGAATGGTACTGAATTGATACTGCTCGCATACACGGCACGCTAATATGAAGTAAGTAGAGATGCAGACCGAGTCACCTTTTTACGTATCTGCCGTGGTTTTTAGAGTCTAGTTCATAAAGGAAAGTACCTATAAAAAAATCATACACAAAAGTCTAAAAGCAATGTATTTTTCTACCACGGACGTAAAGAAAAAGAAGGACACCATCTCGCCTATAGTTAAAGGGACGCCACAGAGAAGCCACGTTCACAAACGCGCCTGTACAAAAGTGTTCTACGCATACACACGCCATTACGTGTCGATAGGTCGAATGAGCCGACACCCCTGGGGCGTGACTCCTGCCGCTCGATTCGAACTTGAATTCGATTTGGTTTCATTTATTGACTTAAAATTCCACCAAATTCGAGTTAAAAAGTGCATTAATGTCACATTAAAATTATCAAATGACAAGTTCTCGAATATTATGCAACATTAGCGCACTTTAAAAGTTGATTTCGGTGGAATTTTAAGTCAATAAATGAAACCAAATCGAAATCACAATCGAATCGAGTGTCAAGAGGCTGCTTCACTTTCAATGTTCCTAGCGCTCCGTCCACCTTTTTTACGTCCGTGTTTTCTACGTAACACTATGTTGATAGATTGAAATAAAACTATTTTTACGAATTCTATCACGATTAGGTTTTAATTGTAATTTAATTGTTTGTTTTTAATTTCTGTCCCGTGACAACGAAGACTGTAAAGCCGAAATCGAAACGTCGGGAATAAAAATTAAAACCTAATCGTGATAGACTTCGTAAAAATAGTTTTATTTCAATGTATAATATTCGCGTAAACTTAAGAAATCACTATGTTGATAGATTTTCACTGTGCGTCGACGACATGACTTTGCCGTAGGTGTTCGTTGTTGTTCCTGGTGAGAGGACGGTTCGGTGCGGGGTGAGACCTTACGCTTTGTCTCCGGCTTCGAATGAGAAGAACTCGCTCTCTGTCCTGTTCTATGAATTGGAATATCTTGGGTGAGGAGGTGGCCGGAGGGGTGCACACGTCTCTCTTGGTACAGCTATTAACAATTCAGAATGACTATTAGAATACTGCTAACCTTACCAATTTGTGGAGTTCATAGTCAACATCTTTCTTTCTTCCTGCCTTTATCGACGCAATACACGTTTTTAAGCATGTTGTAGAAATGATTTGGCCTCGTTTTCACAACCGGCTGTCTGGCGTCAATCCCCATCTGGAGGATCCAATCCGGGGCAAGTAGTGCTAGAAAAACACCCCGCCCGACCTGGGAATCGAACCCAGGAGGAGGAAGTTCACAGCCCATACACTGACTGCCTCGGTGGCGTGGTTGTATTTCGGTACTACTTGATAGTAGTTCAAGGATGATTCCTGAAGTCTTGGGTTCGATCCCCGGGTCGGGTAAAGTGATATTGGATTTTTCCATATCAGCCCGGAGTCGGAAATTTGTGCCCGATGAGGTGAGGCTCGTCTCCTATCACATCTGAGACGGAACTAAGCTTAGCGAAATGTGGGTGGTCTGGTTCATTAGGGCGCCTCTGCCTACCTCTTCGGGGATACAGGCGTGAGCTTATGTTATGTTATACACTGCCATTAGACCAAGGAGACTACAGCCAGACGTCAGTACATGATATCTCTATGCTCAGTGACTGTTAAAGATTGGGTGTATATGGGCGGAGGAGATCACTTACCATCAGGTCACCTACCAATTCGTTTTCCAGTCTTTGCTATAAAAAATAATACAGAATTATCAGTGAATCACATTGCTGCGTTCAGACCAAAGTGGAAATGTATGTATCGATGTTTCTTACAATTTGGCCCGTCTTGCTTGGCGCAGTGGAAATTTAATTCGGTTCGGTGGCGGCGGTGGTGGTGGGGGTGATGGTGTCGGTGGGGACGACTCTCTAGTCTCCAATTGAATGGTCTTCTGTGAACGAATTTGCATATGACCTTAGACATAATAGCATATACGACAAAAAAGTAGTAAAAGTATACAAATCCTTATATTTTATAAAACAGAGTCTTCCGCCGCGTCTGTCCTAGAAATGTTCTTAACTCGATTAAAGATGTGGGTGGAAGCTATTTAAACTTGAAAGTTGTCTCAAAACGCACCGTAAATGGTTCCGTAGTCGGTATTATTTATTTATTAAAAATAAAAATTATAATAATTGTTAGTGAGCACCTTAAGAGGCTCTCAGTTGGTGCTTGCGTCAAGAGCCAAATGCAGAAGGCAGTGTTACTGGATACGGTACGAATTGTCAGAAGGTTCCTCAATCTGGCTTCCTAACCGTCGGTGGCTTGGGTCAGGGCCTTGTCATCAGAGGGGAATAATTTTATATTTTAAAATGTATTTTTTGTATTCTACGTTTATTTAAAAATGTAATAAAATCCTTTACAAATAAAGAGTACTAAACAATCGTTAGTAAAATCTTATTTATCGAAAATAATAATAAGTTATAAAATATCAAAGACTTCTATGTATTTATTAGACAAGCTGTTTCGAAGTAAAATTGTGGCACATGACGGCGAGTGTTTGACGTTTCACGGCTAAAAGAGCAGATTTCTATAGTGAGTTGAGGTCGATTAACAGAGACTGAGTGCGCACATTCTATGTACCGAACAGCCAGTCTAGTAGTATACATAGAAGTCTTTGTAAAATATGTACAAAACCTTTAAAACGGTACAGGTGTTTTCAACAAGCGTACGTTGCACGTTGGAAACTATGTGGTTGTTGGACGGTGATCCGTCGTTTTGTCCAGTTTCCAAATTATCTTCCATTATAATTTTGCAATTTGTAATTTAGTAAGTGTTTGCACTGAGACAATCACCACACGACTAGAATGAGGAACTAGAAGAGCAGAGATAAGTAACCGCAGGACGGACAAACACATCGCGCCGTTCAATTACATTATATAATTATAAGTATTAATTAATCGCATATAATGTAATTTAAAAATGTTTTTTTTAAATAGTTAGTTATTTTAGTTTTACTGCATTTAAGTTAATAAACGTGCTCTTTTGTCATAAAACTATTTTTAGAGATTTATCGTAAACGCCCCGTTCGCACTGTGACCATGAAGGTTGAAAAGGTTTCTAAATGTCGGCGGCACTAAAAATGAAAATAAATTGCGATAAAATCGGTAAAAATTAGTTTCTTTTCAATATGTGTGTATACGTCAATATGAGGAATTAATTGTGAACTTAGTCTAGAAACCCTATTCTTAAATGAAACGTTAGTATAGTAATGTAAACAATTAATGCGGAAATGCTTCTTCGTGAATACACTTTATTGTTTGAGATAATTGAGGTATTTTTATAAAACCTCTTTTCGTTCAAAAGAAAAAAAAAGAAAAGTCGTAGACCTAGATCCCGTGAACGCCAGACTTATATCATATTAAATTGTGTGATTTATTATAATATTTACATCGTAAATATATATAGTTAGGTATTTAAAACACCACGTTTTATATAAACGAATTAATATGAGAGTTTAAAACAACAATGTTTCCTTGGAATCAAAAACAAATTAAGAGCTCTTCCTATATAAATGCTACAGGCTCTTCAGGGCGAATATAATCTGAAATATTTTCAAAACCAAGTCCGGTCGTACAATATTTGCCAGTGGGCACGTATTTCCAAAGTTAATTGAAACGTTAATATCTGACTTAGCAGCACGGCGATTAATTTGGATATTCGAGACGATTTATCCAACAATCGACTGGGTATTTACAATGTTTGAAAACAAACAATTTTACAGTAAGCGAGATCCGGGAGTGAGCGGCGCGGCGCGGATGGCGCGCGTTCCAAAACTTTCTATTTGCCTAATTAACTACATTCAGGGGACCCTTTCTTGATTAGATCACGTATTGAAAGGATCAAACTGGATCCCGAGGTAAATAGAAAGTTTCTTTTATTGTTGTTAGATGTCGATAAATTGCTGACAACCAAAATGATGGTTAAACAGTTTCAGTCATGTCAATGTTGGAAGCAATATACTGATATTATTTATGACTTTAAGATAATAATCGTAAATTTTAACAAATTAGTTATCCGAGATGTGAATCGATATAAGTGTCTTAGGACCTAACCTAAGTGTCTTAGAAATACGTGGGTATTGTGATGTACAAGTCTTTCTTCTTTGCTACCTATAGAGGACGGTAATGTTTCTTATCCAACTGCCTCAGAAATAGGGTAATTTTTTTATAGTTACATATTAACATTTCGTCACATATACAGTTTACTTCTTATTTAATTGACGCTCGAGTAAATTTTCATCGACGATTTTATTAAACGAATTTTGTATATTCAGACGAACTTTGACATACAGTTTTACGTTCGATACATACCACAATACCCGCCCGCCTAGCATGCTCGGCACGAGATTTCCCGATAATCGACTGTCGAGATGTTGTCTACGTGTTGTCTACAATATTGTATGAAAATAAATGAGGACGCTTAGACAAATAGAGAAAACCGGTTATAACAGTACAAAAAGCGTAGACAAAATGTTCTCGTGGCGCGCATGCTAGGCGGGCTGGACATGTCCTACTTTAATAAATGATATAAAGATATTTTAACATTCCGTATAATTAAACAAGGAGTCGACTTGCCGTTCGTCCATACTCCATATTCCACAAAGTGTGTATATATGTGGTTTTCAGTTACTAAGGCTCGACTCCCGAGTCGCATGAATAAATGAAGAAAGTAAAAGTGCGTTCTGCGAACTCCCCTTTGAAGTTTCTTTGCGACGACGTTCATACATAAAACAGGTGTATTAAAATTCAGAATTATAAACTATCAACTTGTTTTACGTGCTGACATCGTGCATCGTAAAATAACGGTGAAATATTAACTTCTTCGAATTTAAACTGAAATTGAATTTTGTTAATTACTTCATGTTAAATAATTATAATAATAAAGAATTACTAACCGCCGAATGTTCATACACTTATGGTCGCTTTATGTCGTTTCAGGTCGCTTTATTTGTCAAAATTGTATGGCGAAAATCAATGTAAGAAGCCGTTAAAGTTGAGTAGCATTCGACCATTTGGGCGTAAAACTTGTAATTTTTAAGAATGGGTTTAAGGAAGTACCTACTTAGATTTTGGGGCGAGGAATCAAATGTTTTTTGCATACATAGATATATAGTTTATGGAACGAAACGTATAATCTAGGCTACTATTTATTACCAAAATCATAAGACAATCATCCACATGTAAGAAGAGCGTGTGTGTACAAGGGATGTGACAAAATCCACAAAAACTTATACCTCTAATTATTTTTAACGGTCTTATCATTCTTTCCCTAAAAGAATGCCAAAATATTTTCATCAGATCATATTACATTGTTATCAGGGTATTATGGGTTGATTTCAGGCAGGCAGCCGGTCGTAAAAACTAAGCAAAATCTTTTCTGCAACATGCTTGAAAAAGTATGTAGCGTCGACTCCGCATTAGGGTGGGATAAGGGCAGGTAGAAAGAAAAGTTAATATTACATTTTTGTTCTAATAATTTGCTAATTGCTAAAATTCATTTTCAATATGTGTAATTTTATCCATTCTATTTGCCAAAGCATAATTATTATAGCCGTGTATTCAGATTTGGGTCAAATATAAAATAAATTGCCACCATGGCACGCCGCGCCGCGCCGCGCCGTCGCAGACCGCTAACATCGTGAATCGCTCGCTAATGAACTGATGTTACACATTCAATGAGAACTTTTTTAACTAAATTCTATACATAATTATAATATACACCTTTTCATGCTTTTATTTACAAAATTACATTCGGTTATTAGGTCGCAGGGAGTCGCTGGATGGAGGCCGCTTCCAACAGGTCGATCTGGAAGTCTTTGGGGGAGGCCTATGTTCAGCAGTGGACGTCCTATGGCTGATGATGATGATTGGGTTATTTTGAACCACGCTTGTTGTTTGTTTCACACCTGTATCCCCGAAAAGGAAGGCAGGCGTTTCCGACCCAGATGTAATAGGGAGGGAGTCTATCGCTATATCAGGCACAGTTCTAGACTCTGGGCTAATGCTGAATACCAATAAATAACTAAAAACCCAATATTATTTAGCCCGACCCGGGGATTGAACCCAAGACCTCAGGACGGCAGTCATACCGCAATATAACTATACGAACGAGGCAGTCAGGCAGGTTATTTTGCAAAATACTAATTCATCATCATCATCATCATCATCAGCCATAGGACGTCCACTGCTGGACGTAGGCCTCGCCCAAAGATTTCCAGATTGACCTGTTGGAAGCGGCCTGCATCCAGTGACTTCCTGCGACCTTTATCAGGTCGTCGGTCCTCCTTGTAAGTGAACGTCCTACGCTGCGCTTGCCGGTACGTGGTCTCCACTCGATACTAATTACTTAATTATAATCCCACATCTGGAGCCCACGATCTGTGTTTGAGTTTGTCAATTGGAAAATCTTTTGGATATTTCTACGAATGTAAAAGCAAACAAATTCATCTTAAATTTTAAAACCGATTCCAATAAAAACCAATACTTTGATAATCAACATTGAACGTATGTATGTCCGATCCGATTCGTTATATGCTATGTACTATATAAATTCAGTATGAATGCTATGAATATTATACCTAATCTACTAGTGTCGGTGGTATTTTTGTATTACGTACGTAGTAGGACTACGGTGCTTAAGCTCGGGTTTGATTCCCTGGTCGGATAAAGCCATATTGAGAACTTTCTACTCAGTATTAACCCGGTGGCGTTGTGGTATTGCGTGCGCGGTACGACTACCGTCCTGATGTCTCGAGTTCGATCCCCGGGTCGGGCAAAGTGATACTGGATTTTTCAGTATCAGGCCGGAGTCTGGAATTTGTGACCGATATGGTAATAGCCTCGCCCCCTATCACATTTTGGACGGAACTAAGCTCGGCGAAATGTGGGTGTTCTAGGTCGCTAGTGCGCCTCTATCTACACCTTCGGGGATACAGGCGTGAGCTTATGTATGTATGTGTCAGCTCGGTGTCTGCAATTTGTACCCGATATAGCCTCGCCCCTTATCACATCTGGTACGGAAAAAAGGTCTGCGTATTATGGATGTTCTAGGTTTCTAGTTCCCATCTGCCTACCCGTTTAGGAACATATTCATGATTTTATGTATGTTTAAAATTATTGGTGCTCTATCAAACATGTTACGAAGGACTCACCGACAAATACTGAAACGAAACTAAACGAAACAATTGAGGTCTGTTATGTCATTTGAGGCCACCTTATCTTTAGTACCACCGCAAAATAATGTTACTAGCTGTTAAAGATGAGTAGCGTTTCATTATTCGGGGGATCCTTATGTAAACATTACCAATTTGATCGATTCACTACAAATTAAATTAACGCATGTCTGGAAAAAGCAATATCTCTACTTATTTCATTTTGTACAACAATATTTATTTAGTGAAACTCGTATCACTTAATGTGTATGTTCAACATTATGTTTTGGTATAAAACTCAAGTAAGATTGGAAAATATTTATCAATAAGATTACAGGCAAATATTGAAAGTCATTTGACTGTTAGTATAATACTTAACATAACATAAGCTCACGTCTGTATCCCCGAAGAGGTAGGCAGAGGCGCACTAGCGAACTAGAACACCCACATTTCGCCGAGCTTAGTTCCATCCCAGATGTGATAGGGGGCGAGCATATCGCCATATCGGGCACAAATTCCAGACTCCGGGCTGATATGGAAAAATCCAATATCACTTTGCCCGACCCGGGGATCGAACCCGAGACCTCAGAACCGTAGTCGTACCGAAATACCACCATGCCACCGAGGCATATATAATACTTAATACTTAAATGTAGTTTAATATAGCCGCGGTTTTTAGTATAAAATACAGTTGAAAACTGTAAAGCCGCCACAAACAACACCAGCCGTTTGAATTCACACTAATGATGCACTACTTTAGTGCCCGCACTTTGTAATACGGCTAATTTTGTGGCTTAATATGAATAAATATAACGTAATGAAGTGCCTTTTTCCGAAAACACCTAGAATGTTATTTATTTTGATATCGTTTCAAATGAATTTCACTATTCAATCGACCAACTTCCAAAAAGGAGAAGGTCTTCAATTCTTCTGTTTTTTTTGTATGTTACGCGATATATCCGCCAAATGTGGACCGATTTTCTTTTTGTGTGAAGTCGGTCTATAATAGTAAACGATGAGTCGTGTGACCATGCAAATATGTCTATCTGTTATTTTAAGTACAACTAGATAAGGTTAATTATTTGTGTTCTATGCAGTACGAGCTCACGGTGTCTTGAGTTCTGGCAGCTGGTCTTTTGGGTTCCGATTTAATAAGATGTATAATTGGATCCCAGGTTTGTGCAAGCTTCCAACCATCTTCTCTATTGAAATTAGGATGTTTTTTAATTTCAATAGCCTCGCGTATCATCCTAGGGAGGAATTGGTGTTCTTTGGCGAGGATTTGTGGTTTATCAAATCTAAGATAATGTTTGGAGCCTTCCTCTGAATGTTCAGCAACTGCAGACTTCGTAGAGCGTCGGTGTTTTACGTCAGCTATATGTTCTTTTACGCGGGTCCCTATATTCCTATATTTTATACAACTAGATAATACAATAGGCGAGTAATTTTTGTTAGCATACGCTGTAGGTTTGATTAAAGCAATAAATCGAGCCACGAGCCGGTTATCTGGTCGCCTCGCGCAGAATTAAGCGGCGACAGGACCCGTATTCTCTCGTAAATTGTATCTCACTGAGTCCTTTACTTAACATCTCAAGTATAAATAGAAACCGGCTAATTACAGCGCGACAATTATCTTAAATGTTTTACATAGTGATAATGGAAAAAAATGGCGGGAATGGCTTTAATTACTTGTGAAACTGTGAATCGAGATAAAGTTCAGGGTTATCTGCGTCGGTGGTGTAATTGTATTGTGTGCGTATGACCGCCCTTGAGGTCTCGGGTTCGATCCCTGAGTCGGGTAAAGTGTTATTGAGTTGTTCTACTCAGTATCAGCCAGGAGTCTGGAATTTGTGCCCGCTTTTAATTTCGCCCCCTATTAAATTTGGACCGGAATTCGCTCGGCGAAATGTGGATGTTCTAGTTCCTTTATCCCGGAAGGGGTAGGCAGAGACGACCCAAAGAACTACGGGAATGAATTGACCTCACTGACATTGGAAAATCGGTATTAATGACTAGACCAAGCAAACAGATTCAGCGAAATGATTAGAACGCGAACAGATTTCTTGAGCAATATTTCGTCGGCTTTGTCTCCACCGTGTTGCCTAAACAAGGTGTCAAGGACGTTATCTAGTCCCGTCGCCAGAATTAACGACGGAAGAGGCCGCCACGCTCGGTTGCAATAAATTACGCCTCAACTTGATCCCACTCAGCAGATAAATCAAATGTAAGGACCGAATGGGAATTCGATGATGCCCCTGTTTATTTCGATTTACCAAAGACCTTTTGGCCCAATCTCGCTTTGTAGGCAACGTGGGTTGCTTACTTTATGGCCGTGAATCAATAGGCCCCATAAACCTCGACAATGCTAAGTGTTGACATTGTGTGAGAGCGTTAAATTTCGATCAGTATGTGTGAAATAACGGCTGCTTTTTGTCATTAGGTTATGTAGCTTAGGCTTTTTTTAAAGCTGTTATTTTTTATATATTTCTAAACGGTATTTAAAGCTCTCAGTTATTTTTTCAGATCCCCGAGTCGGGCATATTGAATTTATCCATATCAGCCCGGAGTCTGGAATTTGTGCCTGATATGGCGATAGTCTCGCCCCTATCACATCTGGGACGGAACTAAGCTCGGCGAAATGTGTGTGTGCTAGTTGGCTAGTGCGCCTATGCCTACCCCTTCGGGGATACAGGCGTGAGCTTATGTATGTATAATATTGAAAAATGTTTGGTGAATAATTAATAATCTTATTGTATTTTGGAACTATGCGTGTGGCTGTTTAGTGTCATTTATATTTTTGTTATTAAATTAATAACACTATTAAATGTATACTATTTCTAAATAAAGCTAATAAAACAGTCAAAAACTAAATTAAATATAATTCTAAAAGTTGTACTACCTCTATATACTGATTTCTTAAGTTTACGCGAATATTATACATTGAAATAAAACTATTCTTACGGATTCTATCACGATTAGGTATTATTATTATTGTCTGACCCGTGACAACGAAGACTGCAAAGCCTTCGAAACGTCGGGAATAATAATTAAAACCTAATCGTGATAGAACCCGTAAGAATAGTTTTATTTCAATATACCTCTATATAGGTATGAGCGAAGGCTTCGTAAAGTGTGTCTTAATTACGAGCAAATTTTTCAAGTTTGTTACTAATCAACTAAATCCACTCTGAGAGTTTTAGTTTTTTTACCATTTAACTTAGGTTGGGGATGTGAAAAGTAGCAGTAATACGATGTGGTTAAGAAAAAATAAAACCTTTTCAAGATGAAATCTGACGAGGTTTGCTTTTGGCCGCGTCCTACGAAATAAAAACAATTGAAATCGTAACGTACAGCATATATGGGTTGGGCCGGGGATAACTAATTTTTAGTTACCAGAAAACTAACATAATGTGGTAGTTTGCTGTTGTGTTTCGCAAGCTGAATTAAAATTTTTCCCCAAAAATTATCTTTCCATTCCAATCTTTTAAGGTCTGCAACGTTTTCTTGATTCTGCTAAAAATGTGCTCATGGATCGTCGTGATCATTTACCATCAGCGGCCCGAGCAGAAAAAATTCTGACAATCGTAGATAAATGTATTCGAGCTCAATGCGCGCTTATGAAATTTGCATGAAACATTAACCAAATGTCGTCAGTGCACAGCAATCTCAATTATTCTCATACATTTACGATTATCAGAAATTTTCCTACTCGGGGCCCAGTTGACCCACTTGCTCATTAGCCAACTTGATTCATAAAAAATGTTCTGAGCATACACTTGAGGAGATAGTGCAGAATGTCACACGTAATAATAATATACTATCCAGTAAGTAGTAGTAAAGTTGGTGACATTATTTACAATAAGAGTCGACGCGACGACGGACACTCCTCGGGGAATCAAGCAATAACACAACTACAGAATAAACGCCTAAAGATACGTACACAATAACACGGGCCCACACATTCCGGGGTACTACATAAAAGTTTTCACATAAATCAGTGGGCTAACTTTATTCAAACGACTCTCTGGCGACATTCGTTCGGAATCCACGTCAAGTAAAACTTTGTGCGGAGTGGCTTCTTCGTAAAAGTGCCGCGAGTTACTAGACTCCATTTTACCGAGTTTTGTCTGAGTGCGTGAGGTTACTATGCGATTAACACTGTCACATATAAGCTCACTCCTGTGCCCCGAACGGGTAGGCAGAGGCGCACTAGCGAACTAGAACACCCACTTTTCACCGAGCTTAGTTCCGTCCCAGATGTGATAAGGGGCGAGCCTAACGCCATATCGGGCATAATTCCAGACTCCGGGCAGATATGGAAAAATCCAATATAACTTTGCCCAACCCGGGATCGAACCTGATACCTCAGGACGATAGTCGTACTGCGCAAGCAATACCACTACGCCACCTAGGCAGTCTTTCAGTCAGGCCAACACTTTCAATAATAATAATAAACAAATCTTGGTCTGATGGCGGAATATATGAGCTGTGGAACGGATGCGTGTCTTTCAGAGATGATTCGCGCGATACTAGATTCCCCAAGCGGTTGATGTCAAACAGGTGGCGGGTCGTAAATAATAGCCTCCGTGAGGGCGAGTCGCCGACTGTGAAGCGAGAGGCCGCGGGTTCGATCCCCGCACCGAGACAAATATTTGTGTGGCCCACAGATATTTATTTCGGGTCTGAGTGTTGTGAGACCGAAAGTCTCTAGTAGTTCCTGATACCCACGACACAAGACTAGTACCTTAGTGTGGGGTCAGGACTATGTGTGTGACTGTTGGGTGTTATTTAAATATTTTAGTTTCGATGCTCAGACTAGAGTCCGGCAGAATTGTTCTGACAGCGCTGTGCCTGCCGTGCACTTGTCAGGTCCCTGTACTGCAATAGTAGTAGGTACTCGTCTTAAAAATTCTGATATCACAGTAATGTAATGCACAAATCTACACTATTTGTCATAGTGATGAATAAAACTGCGGAATATAATAGGTACGTTTGTATAAGTTTAACATCCGCCGCGCTTTAACTAGTTCATTAAAATTCATTTACTAGTCCTGGAGTTACTCGTCGAGCTGAGAAGCAGACGGGAGGTGCAATACTGCAGTCCTAATCTGGATCATAGGAAAACAAAAACTAAAGTATTGCAACTCTGATTGATCAATTAAAAATCACTTGCGCGTTCTGTTGTTTTTCACGTAATTATTTTTGACCCCACAAAGATATGACCGTGATAAGTCAGTGGGTATTAGGAATTCCGAAGTAGTTTCGGTTTCATGACACCCAGAGCCGAAACAAATATTTGTAAGTTGCATTGCGGGAATTAAAGATAGTTTTATAACCGTTTTATATCGTCAAAGAGGCTCTATGTTAGACAATGAATTGTATTACGTATTATCAAACTCGCAGACAAGTAATGTCCAGGTGAGGTAACCAGATAATAAAAACATGATGTTAAATCCAGCATAGCAATCCAGTTGAATCGTATTCAAAAAGTTTATATTTAGTACCGTCATGGCGTCGGGGCGATATAATTCTGACTCCAAACTTGGATAGTTTTTATTTTTTTATAGAAGTGGGGGCAAACGAGCAAGTGGGTCACCTGATGTTAAGTGATTACCGCCGCCAATAAACATCCACAATACCAGGAGACTTTTCTTCACATGCACAGAAACTTTGCCAAGTTGAATTAACAAATTCCATGCCCGCTAAACTGTCTAAATAGCGCTTAGACAATTACAGTATTCAGTTTTAAATCTATAGCGTAGAATAATAAATTCTGTGGCTAATTTTTAACATAATGATTTCTTAAGTTTATACGGATACTGTCGCGATTTGTTTTATAATATGTTTAATCTCGATGTTTTGAAAGCTTAATAGCCTTCATGGTCTTCTTCTTTATTTAAAAAAAATGGCCGCCATCAAAGGTTGATGATTTTGCCAACGACAGTGTTTCTTCTTCTTCTTTATTTAAAAAAAACATGCCTTCCATCAAAGTTTGATGAGTTTGCCAACGACAGTATTCGTTTTTCTTCTTTATTTAAAAAACATGGCTTCCATCAACGGTTGATGATTTTGCCAACGAGAGTGTTTCTTCTTCTTCTTTATTTAAAAAATATGGTCTCCATAAAATGTTGATGATGATTTTGCCAACGACAGTGTTTAATAAATCCTTTAGGGAAATTCGCTTTCATGGTCACGGGTCGGACTAAGGTGATAGTAGCCTTAAATGTTAGTGTTACAATATCTACCTTCACCTTAGATTATAGATTTGTATAATTGAATGTGATCATGAAGGCTAAAATAGAGAATAAGAAGGCTAGAATCCGTATAAATTAGTTTGATTTCAATTAAGAACATTTTGTAAGTGTGTATGTGACAAAACTGTAAGTAGGACGCAAATCCTATTACAGTAATCCCTCACTTAGGGCTGGAATTAGGTTCTACAGTCAGGATACGTCTGATTAAGTCCCTCTTAGAGACAATAACATTTAAGACTGCTGTAGTGAGGATATAAAATAAATCAATTCCACCTTGGAGCCTGCAATAATTATAACAGCGTTATTTAATTGCTTTATTTACCTTATGGCCTCATTTGTTTAGTAATTTTCCTGTTATGTTTTGAAATTCTGAGGATTAAATCTTGATTATAGTATAAGTTTAAAATTCTAAAAATCAAACATGGATTTATTTTTCAGAATAATTATATCGCAATAAGCATATCTATTGTCTCTATAAAGAGTATTTATATATTTTTTTCTTATCCTTAGTTTATAAAAATGATATTTGCTCAGTTGAACACTTTACGTAATATAAAATTATTTAGCAAGCGAATGCTAGTGTTTCTATAAATCACCACCATTCATAAAATATGATTCTAGTCTAGTGCTTATGCTGACTTCATGTATTACGGACCAGTCTAAGCTAGTCTAAGGCCCTCGATGATATTAGCAAGCTTCTCGTGGAGATCGTCGGTCTATCTCTCTTAGAATAATGTGAGCTAATTATTTTCAACGACTTAAGGAAATTTGCCGGCAACAAGTATGTAATATACTGAGTTAATCGGGGTTAATACATCCTCTAAATAGGTGGTTCCATTATAAAATACTAGCTTTTGGTCGCGTCCCTCGTGGAAATATTTCCCGCCATATCTGTAGCAGAAATAGAAGCATTGTAAAATGTAACTTAATTTTAAGTTTTTAGTCACCTCCTTGTTCTAGTGGCAGCATATATGGGCTGTGGACCGGAAAGTCCGGGGATCAATTTCCAGGCCAGGTAAAGCAATTCTTCTAATTTGATTTGCCCACGACTGGCTTATGCAACCGGTTGTAAAAATTGAGCCAAAACATATCTGCAATAGGCTTAAAGAAGTTTGTTGCGTCGACCCGACATTAATGTGTGATAAAGACAGGTACAAAGAAAGAGAAAAAAGTCATTGATATATTTCATTTATTGATTTATATTTTGGCAACAAGTTGTGTTACTAAGCTTCGTCATTTTACTGTGTCCATTTGAGCAACCTAGCCGGAGCGGTCCAGAGTCGAGCGGTCTCGTCTGTGGGAACCCGCGCACATGTTCAATTAAATTTTGTCTGTCTTCACTGACGAATTCATATTGCAACCAGCGTAGCTACAACTTAGTAAAATACATAGAGACATACGTAGAGCCATGCTGTAAACAGAGACGTCTACAGCACGAATGGGTCGGATCGACTGGTTTAATACCACTGTCTCCCAGAAGAACGACGTACCGCCGAATGTTCATACAGTTAAGGTCGCCTTATGTCGTTTAAGGCCGCCTTATCTGTCATAACTATATGGCGAAGATCAATGTAAAAAGCTGTTAAAGTTGGGCAGCGTTTGACCATTCGGGCGGTAAAGTGGCAGCTTGCGGTTGCGTTTCGTTTTGATTCGGATTTCCGGTGGCCCAAATCCCCTCTCCCTTTCCCAAATCCTATTCCCCTGCTTTATGGTTGGACACACACCCATGATTGTTTTAGTATCACGACGATAAAGAGCATTTACCATCAGTGGCGGCGATACAGCAAAAATGAACTATTAATCGATGAGGCCCCCTTTCAATCGAAGGCGGGTGCGAGGCCCTTTCGGCGCGAGGTCTAACGCCGCCATTGCTTACCTCTAGGTAGCCTTATCTCAAATTACATAAGCTCACGCCTGTATCTCCAAAGGGGTAAGCAGAGGCGCACTAGTGAACTAGAACACCCACATGTCACCGAGTTTAGTTCCGTCACAGATATGATAGGGGGCGAGGCTATCGCTATATCAGGCACAAATTTCAGACTCCGGGCTAATACGGAAAAATCCAATATCACTTTGCCCGCCCGGGATCGAACTCGAGACCTCAGGCCGGTGGCCGTACTGCGCCCGTAATACCATAACGCCACCGAGGGAGTCTCAATAATATATATACATCTCAATGGTCTTTGTATTACAGATATCTATATTCATATCTACAATACTAAACCTACTATATACAATATCTGCTGTGATAATTAATGGATTCTCCAGCTCTCTTTTGCGGTGCCTATCCACTACTGAACGTTATTTTAAATTGGGAATGCATAATTCTAAATTAATCCTTAAATCTTGTTATTAATCATGCTGAAAGTTGTAAATCTGTTTTTGCGTGATAAATTGAATTGTAATTAATATTATTTATTTGAATAAACCTAAATGTTTATTTGAATAAATAAATTGAAATGTTTTTATCTGTTATCTGCATTGTACAATATTAGGTAGGTATGCTGTATGAATCACGGACGTAGAAAAAAGAGGATGTTGCCCTAGGAACATTGAAAATAAAGCGGGGTTTTCTGCCGATCCGTACCCGTAGTACGAGTTAATGCTTCTCGAAAACTATGATAGATATGGTTAAATCTCTATAATTTTTTTTCGTTCATTGTAGTTTCCGCAAGCGGCGCTACAAGTCAAATGTATGGAGTTTTAACGATAACTATCATAGTTTTCGAGATACATTAACTCGTACTAGGGGTGCCGATTTATCGACAGTCGACACGTAATGGCGGCGACTAAGTGTCAGGGTGTGCGTAGGGCACTTTTGTATAGGCGCGTTTGTGTGTGTGGCTTATCTGTGGCGTCCGTTTAACCATACACGATACGGTGTCCTCTTTTTTTATACGTTCGTGATATGAATGATATGAGCTTCCAAAATACGATTTCTGATTCAATCCAGTGGAACGCAGATACCTTGTGCAAATGTATTGTCACATCACTCACGTCCCCATTTTTCCGTTTGGAATGCGGCTATTTCTAGCGTTCGGAATTTTGAATCCGTAAAAAGGGTTACGAACACAAGAACAATGTGTTTGTGAATGGACTTTAAAACGTTATATACATTCTTCTGGAGCGTAGAATGCGCAGCTAATACTCAAACAATACATAATAACATAATTAGGTAGAAAAAGTCCCTTTTATAGGCATTAACCCGTCTGAGGCAGCACATATATATGTTAAATAAGCGTATGGGCCACCGGAGGCCGAGCCGCCCGTGACTATCTACAACGTTATATACATTCTTCTGGAGCGTAGAATGCGCAGCTAATACTCAAACAATACATAATAACATAATTAGGTAGAAAAAGTCCCTTTTATAGGCATTAACCCGTCTGAGGCAGCACATATATATGTTAAATAAGCGTATGGGCCACCGGAGGCCGAGCCGCCCGTGACTATCTACAACGTTATATACATTCTTCTGGAGCGTAGAATGCGCAGCTAATACTCAAACAATACATAATAACATAATTAGGTAGAAAAAGTCCCTTTTATAGGCATTAAAGAGAAGAATACATAGACAGGCATTTATCTATTACCCATATAATACGCCAGTGATTTTAGCTCGCAATGTTATAATTAGAAACTTTGTTAATTGTATAAACTAAAACTAATGTAGAAGATTTTTTAAGATAATATGATTTATTTTATACATACATACATACACACTCACGCCTGCATCCCATGGCGGTAGGCGGAGACTATTGAGCGCCGCAAGCTTCGATCCTGACACCTATTTTGCTTCTTCCACACTTACGCATATTTTCATACATTGCCGCCGGTTGAGGGTACTCTGAGGTTTTTTATGAAAAGTTAATTGAACCGTCGCCTTGGTATAGTGGCAGCATATTTGGGCTACGGACCGGGGAGGTCCTAGGTGCAATTCTCAAGTCGGGCAAAGTTTCTTCCTACTTGCCCTTAACTCCCACCTAAATGTGGGGTCGGCGCAACAAATTTTTTCAAGCATGTTGCAAAAAGGATTTGGCTAAGTTTTTGACCGACTGCCTGCCTATCGTCAACCCCCTCTGAGGAATCCAATCCCAAATTAAATTGCAAAATTCGTTTTGCCCGATCTGGGAATCGAATTTACGACCTCCCAGTCCACAGCTCATATATGTTGCTACTAGACCAAAGAGGCGACTTGTCTGTCGGTCGGGCAAACCGATTTAATTAATTGAATTTTCCCGGGACTGGAACCTTCGGAGGGGTTTGACGAGCAGTCGGAGGTAAAAACTAAGCCGAATCCTTTCTGCGCCATTGTGGGAAAAGGGCAGGTTGAAAGATAAAATATAAAGTAAATTGAATGCACTATAATATAAACCCACTTTCATAAAACAAATACGAAAACTAAACATTGACAAGATAAACTAATCGAATAAACTGATTTAGTAATTATCTTATATGACTCGAATACCTCTATTCGAAGAAAATTACCGGTGTTAATCGGTTAGTTCCAATTAAGTACGTGTACTTAAATCTTGGGTAAGCGCTTCATAAATTACTTTACCTTGGTAACGGGATGTTTGTCTGGAATTTAATTAACATACTCCTCCACTTGGAAGTTATTCAAACTCACATATAAATACGAAGAAACGGTCCGCTTTGTCGGCATACATAACGCCCTCCGTTTCATTTGATATCAGGTAGGTAAAGCCTTTACATTAAATTCGCTTGTACTTCTTGAAGTTCCTTTGTTGACCGACTTCCAAAAAGGAGAAGGTGCTCAATTCGTCTGTATTTTTTTGTATGTATGTTACGCCTGTATCCCCGAATGGGTAGGCAGAGGCGCACTAGCGAACTAGAACATCCACATTTCGCCAAGCTAATTTCTGTCCCAGATGTGAGAGGGGAAAGCCTATCGCTATATCGGGCACAGATTCCAGACTCTGGGCTGATACTGCATTGATAAAACTCAATATCACTTTGCTCGATTCCGGAATCGAACACGAGACCTCAGGACCGTATTCGTACCGAAATGCAACTACGCCACCGAGGCAGTCAACACACTAGTACACTTTTCAAAATTCAAACACATTGCAGTAAGTATAAGTCAATCAGTACAGACCTTATCTGTTTTTACGTCAAAGGTTTTAACCGAAATTTAATTTGAAATGCTGCTAACATTAATTCATTCGATAAAAACAAAGTAGAATTAATCTGTATTCATCAAACCCTAATGACTTTCAGTAATACAATTGAACTGTGCTCGTTATTTGCAAAGAAAGTAATAAACAACGTCCAGATTTCCTGCAACGTACTTTGAATAAATCAATATCGTGGTTCAAATCTGCCAGTTTTTATTTACAAAAGCTTAATCTGATTTTACAAATAAGTCGGTAAGGGGAAGCCAGCAGAGGGCTTCGATGGGTCACAAACAGGATTTTAATAAAAGTTAATTTATTCAATAAAGGAGCCGGCGATTCTGAGCCCGTATTCCGTATCAAATAGGAATTTAGATTCGTTTCGGGTCGAGAATGGCAGATCAATAGGTGAAAATTTATAAATACTGAATGAAGAATAATGGGCGGCGGCAATCGCTTACCATTACTGGGCACGACGCGTCAGCTCGTTTGACTTTTTATTCGTTAAAAAAAACTTTTTTTAATTATTTATTTTTACATTTTTTAGTCTGAAAAAACGTTATCAAACCCTAATTACAGTCTTACCAGAGACTTGATTTTCGTTGACTTGTATACATTATAATAATATTACATACATTATAATATTAAATATTTACATTATATTTACATTTTTAGTCTGAAAAGAAAACGTTACCAGCACCTAATTACAGTCTTCTCGTATCTGTCTGTGTCATAGTCTGAATCGTATTTCATTTTTTTGTTTTCCTGGTGATCCTAGTCAGGATACTAGGACACAATTATTCAATTATTGTATTGTTATACGTTCTTGATCCATGTACCAATTTTTAAGATCATCAGACGTCTGGAACATGATGAAAATCACGTTGAAATGCATAGTTATATAAACATACATACATAAGCTCACGCATCTCCGAAAGGGCAGGCAGAGGTGAACTGGAGAAATAGAACACCCACATTTCGGCGAGCTTATTTCCGTCACATATGTATATGTTAGGGGGCGAGCCCTTCGCCATTAAAAAGTTATGCAATAATATTATTATATTATATAAACTTTATATGAGCGTGCATAAAACATTTGTTTTTAATATGGACTTTAATAATTTTAATAATATCAGTAAATTGTGTTCATAAAATAGTTGTGTTTTATGAACTTACTTTTATTAAAGCTTGAATAGATGAGTAAGTTTTTTGCAAATAAACTGTAGAAAAATATTAAAAGCTTAATTAATTTTCATTCTCAACGACTCATCTAAATCTTTTTGTTTTATTAAATTAAAAATCAGCTGCGAATAAAAGGAATATTAAAGCAGTAAATAATAATAATGCATTCGTTACTTGCTCATAACTGCGGTCATTGGCCTATAGTTTTCTTTGAAAGCGTAGTAAATGATCGCACTTGAATTTAAGAATATATGGGGTTTAAATAATTCACACAAAGTTAGACCGTCAGTTTTGAGATAACGGAGAATAAGTGCCCCCGACCGCCTGGAGATCTCACTGCAATGCCTACTGATTTATTTGAAAAGTTACCTCTTGAAAGTGGCCTGAAGAAAGTCAGAGGCAACCATATTCGGACAGTCGCAAAACGTTCGGCGTTCAGATGTTTAGAAAGTTGAACTTGTAAAGTCGTTTCAAACTGTTTATCTTGCGGTGAAATAGGTTCCATTCTTGTTGCTATTACGTGGTTATATTAACGTCAAACACTTTTATCTTTTTGCTAATTTAATTATTGTTTCGATTCTCATTCTTTTTATATTCGTCTGAATTATACAACTTTTCATTTGATACGTGTTCAAACATACAGACAGACAGACAGACAAAAATTCTAAAAATGATAAAAATTTGTTTTATTACTATTTCTAAACACCCCCAATTAGTTTTTTTGGAAATCTAAGCAATGTACAGACGCGCGATAAATACATTCTTATTATATTGTGTATTACGCTAAAGTTACATTAACTTAAGTATAACCTTATAGTAAGTTTACTCCACAATATACATATATTCTATCAATACAAAATGCTTAAATGTTAACGAAAATTAGCATGTTTCAACATAACAACAAATAAACAGCAGGGCTTTGAAGCGTGTATTGTTCAGGCGTGTTTTGATAAGTATCATGCTCATAATACTGTACTTCACTTACTCCCCAAGTACTGTGCAGTCGAAATTGCTCTAAACACGTCGGGTATGTAGTATTATATAGGCTGTACAGAGTAGGGCGGATAACGTTACGCTCGATATTTGCATATTCGCGCAAAATATCTTTGATACACATTTTGATATCAAATGGGATTTTTCTGAACCCAACTAATATTATATACGTGAAAGTTTGTGAGTGTGTGTATGTTTGTGACTCTTCACGAAAAACGATTGGATGGATTTTGATGACACTTTACAGTTATATAAAGGTAGATTACATCAGAATAATACATAGGCCACTTTTTATCATGGGAAAAAAAATTATATCCCGGAATTTGACGCGTAATGAAGTCGCGGGCAACGGCGAGTTTTATGTGAAGTTTTAGGACATCAACATTTACAATAATTTTCACCATATTTTGTCCGTCATTTTCGACCAATAGGCATGAGTTTTTATGACGTTTCTCGCTAGCGAATTCATTTTCAAAATATCAATTTATGTGAAAAAACAACTCATGGTCGAGCTACAGATTCTGTAAAAACCTAATTAAGTATAGTTTATGACATGTTTGAAAAAACTTTTCGAATCACCGAAGTAAAAATAGTTTACATTTTTCTGCTGAATTGCATTGTCGGTGCAGCTTTGTAGCTGCACTCCAGTGGGACTGACATATTTATGGCCAACTGAAATGTAGAGCGAAGCTTATTTCCACTTATTTATTTTAAAACGAAATAATAATGTCACAGAGACGTTAATTTCGTCCGACACAGTGGTTCGATAAATAAGATATTTATTTTGTTGTGTGTAATTTGGTTCGCTGTTGGTAGACATGGATTATTTATTTTGCCACTAATAATAGGAATGTTATGCATGCCGAATAATGATTGCCCCTCAAAATTAAAAAATAACTATTTTTAAATATGTCTATTATTAGAAGTTTCTATATTTTCATGCACTTCTAATTATATACATTCTGCTTTTTGTGGTTTAGTTTAAAGTAATGCCAACTTTTTTGATTGTACGTTAAACTAGTTTTCTCAATTATTGTAGATAATTTTTTCCTCCAGCTTCGTATTATTTCACAACAGTGGACCATGGTCATTTGAAACGAAAAATTACTAAGTTATGTAGATAGATACAAACATACATATATGTAAGCTCACTCCTGTATCGTCGAAGGGGTAAGCAGAAGCGCAAAAGAATACTTTTAGTTCCGTCCTAGATACGATGGGGGGCGACCCGTCGCCACATCGGGCGTATAAAAACAGTGTAACTATATTAGTTTTTTCGTCGATTAAAGCCTAATACAGCGTTGTTACTGTAATATTACTGTAATGCCTGAGCGTCTTTTGGCTTCCCGCCATGTTCAGTCAAGCAGAAATTTTATCGACCGCTTATGACATCTATTATAGCATAGTGGGGGAGTGATCATTGATAGACCAGATGGAGAATTTTATTATCGGAAGAGATATTTATAAACTGTAGTGCCCATTGACAGACATTGCCCAGTATTGATTTAAACATCTACCTCAGAATCTAATTTTGAGCATGCATAGCGTAGTACCTACATAATATGTAACATATTATGTTACTTCATTCTACATACATTCATGTCATGACTCATGATATAAGTCATGCTCTTTTCCCATAGGGGTAGGCAGAGACAACGCATTTCTTTTACGCATTGTTAATTGATTTCTGCAACATTTACGACATATGGTTACTTTTATATCAATTAGAGTGAAAAAATTTAACATAACCTCTATAATTTAAAGACATTTGAAATATAACATAATAAAATTATTTGAGTTTATTTTGAAATACATAAGCTTACAGCTTTAGCATAAGTACAGGCCTTCCGAAGGGGTAGGTAGAGGCGCTAGTGAACTAGAACACCCACATTTCGCCGAGCTTAGACCCATTGGATGTGATAGTAGAAGCTTATCGCCTTATCGGGCACAATTCAAGAATCCGAGCCAGAAGACAAAAATCTAATATCACTTTGCCCGACTCGGGGATCGAACCCGAGTCTTCGGGACGGTAGTCGTACCGAAATACAACCACGCCACCGAGGCAATCAACATTAGGAAATTACATCATATATTTCTTTAATAATAAATATCGACATTGTAATTACATCATTTACTCATTCCCATCTCTAAAGGAAGTGCACCCCACCGCGGCGAGGCTGCTCACGACAATCGTGACGTGCGCCCGTTTTGGCATCACACCTCCGTCTACATTATCCTGAGGATTAATCTTCACTTGAAGTAATACAATAGTGTTTTGCCACGTCTCTATTCGATAGGAAACCACTTACTACAGTTTGGATCGCATAGTACGTTTTAATTAATAGGAAATGTGTTTATGAAATAACTAGCTGTTGCCAACGACTTTCGCGTGGTAATTTATTTTCCGGGGTAAACAGCCTATGTGTTCCAGGGTGTCAGCCAACTCTATATCAAATTTCATCAAAATTGGTCCAGCCGTTTGAGCGCGAAGAAGTAACAAACCTACGAATTGATTTACAAACTTTCGGCTTTTTACCCCGGAAAATAAATTTCCACGCGAACGGAGTAGCGGGCCACAGTTAGTCCCCTAAAAAATGTTGCTAAGATCTGACTTTTTATCCGGTTTTCAAGTTTCTAAACTTGTTGATTATTACATATAAATAAGAATAAAAGATGTTATAAAATATCTCAAAGATGAATAAGTAATTAATCATCAAAATCTTATCTTAAAGCAAATGGACCTCATAAAAGGCGAAACAAATATTGAGCTCAGCTGCTCTAAGCGATACCTACAGAACCTTATTCAAAGTCTAGATTATCATGTTTAATTCATATAGACAGTTGGCACGAATTACCTAAAACATCTTAGTTGAATACTAGATGCCAGCCCTGAAAATACAGGATTATATTATTCAAGAATCTTTGAATCTTTGAAGTACCGCCTCGGTGGCGTGGTGGTATTTCGGTACGACTACGGTTCTGAGGTCTCGGGTTCGATCCCCGGGTCGGGCAAAGTGATATTGGAATTTTTCCATGTCAGCCCGGAGTCTGGTATTTGTGCCCGTTATGGCGATAGGCTCGTCCCCTATCACATCTGGGACGGAACTAAGCTCGGCGAAATGTGGGTGTTCTAGTCCGCTAGTACACCTCTGCCTACCCCTTCGGGGATACATGCGTGAGCTTATGTTATATTATGTTATGCTCTTTGAATCATTGTTTATTAAAATAAGATAAATACAACTCCTCTCGTGTTATGATTGTTCGTTTGGGTAAAATTTGCGTTTGTTCTACTGATAATTTGCATACGATTCCAATTTCTTTGTGTTATTTCAACTTTTGCTTTGATTGAAGTTGCTTAGCATTTAAAATCAAAGTTCTCGTAGATGTGTTTTTTTTCAATAACTGCGATTTACTTCTTACATTTAATACGTAATTAATAAAATTATAAACGCCACAAAAATCAAAAGTTCTTGATACTTTGTGCTGTAATTCGAAAAGCCGTGAAAATCTTCGTGGCATCTAAATCGTGCTAATCAGTGATTATAACGAATTCTATAACTAAATATATCCACTTACCGAGTGTAATGGTTTGCTTTTGTAACTAGTCCCACCTATAAGTAATTTTTAAAGTCTACTTAGTACTTTTTTTGCTGGCATTATGGTATTCCACCCAAATTATATAATTTGTAGCACTTCTACAGCTTAAAATGATCAAGATTCCGTTGAATCCATAAAAGAGCGAAATAAAATATTAACGTTTCGTTTAATTATTGATAAGGTAAATTAAAAATTAATTGTAAGGAAAAATATTGGGTCCCGCGGTTTCTTCCACTATGTTGGCTCATTTGGTAACGAGGATTGAATAGCAAGTCCCCGGTGACGTGCCGCTGCCTGCGAGCTCCAGTTACGTGGGTACTACCGAAATTACTTCTTGTGTTGGTCTTTATTCAATGATATTATAAAGGATCGCTTCCTTGGTATAGCGCCTCCTTGATCCAGTGACAGCATATATGGGCTATGGACAGGGAGGTCCTGGGTTCGATTCCCATGTCGGTCAAAGCTAATTTTCTAATTTAAATTGCCCGGAACTGGATGCCCCAAAGGTCCTAAAAACTAAGCCAAAATCCTTTCTGTAACATGCTTGGAAAAGTGTGATGTCCGCACCCCACATTAAGGTGGGATAAGGGCAGGTAGAAAAAATATAATATAAACCAACTCCCACCAATTACTTGTATATAATTTTATGGATTTCGGTTTCTAAATTTAGACTGGTTACCTTTATTGTGCGAGTTAGAACAAAATATTTAATATGATTTTCACATTCCAAGGTGTTTGATGTCAAAGATTCAATGTAAGTACGGACGATTTAATTGAAAAACTAAAATAAATTTATCGTAGTTTATTTTTTATGAGCGCTTTATAGCGTTTTAAAAGAACAAGTATGATTGATGAACACTTTTACTTACTTATAACAAAAGTATTTTTCAAGATCCTTAACTTGATAGATGGCAGGGTTATGAAAAATTTCCACTCTATTTCTAGATATTTTAGAAATGTAGCTTTTGCCGCCATATTTAAAAGGCATTTATATTATAATAATAGTACTACTTACCAACCCGTATTAGGCCAGCGTGGTAGACTAAAGCCTAACCCCTCTCATTAGTAGAGGTGGCCCGTGTCCAGCAGTGTGCCAGTAATATTACAGGGCTGATATTATTATAATAGTACTAGTTCGACCGTTTATATTTCCACAAGTGTTGGATTAATTTAAAATGCTCAGACGAAGTCTACAACAATACGTAAGCACACGTTTGTATCCCCGAAGGGGTAGGCAGAGGCGAACTAAAGTACTAGAACACCCAGACGAAGACTATAATCGGCCAAAAAAAAATTTAAATATGTCATGGCTATCAGCTAGAGTATTCTAGATTCTAGATGCTATTCCTGTACATACATACATACATACATACATACATACATACATACATACATACACACACACACACACACACACACACACACACACACACACACACACACACACACACACACACACACACACACACACACACACACACACACACACTCACGCCTGTATCCCATAGGGGTAGGCAGACATTATTGAGCGACACAAGCTACGATCCTGACACACCTCTTGTGCCTCTTCTACACAGTTTTTTTTCCTATTCCTGTACATATATGCAGGATAACAACATTATGTTCTACTTCCTTATTAAGTGAGATCAACAATTATGTTCAGTAGCCCGAGCACGAAAAACTAATGTAAATGTAAATGTATTCGAGTTCGCTGCGCACTGATGACGTTTGGTTAATATTTCATACAAATTTCATAGACGCGCATCGAGTTCGAATACATTTACGGTTGTCAGAAATTTTCCTGCTCAGGCCGCTGTGCATAATTATTTGAAACGTTATTACAAAACAAGTCGAATCGAATATACTATAGTCGTTCAATTATTATTATAATATTCACTTGACCATGGTGTAGCACAACGCTTTTATTATCTTTGTCCCTTACAGTAGCGATCCAAATCATTCACCATATATCATTGATTACGGTTAAATTACAATGCCGCGGGCCGACGCAAATTTCGATTTGAGCACATAAAGCCGCGTCTCCTGCACATGTTTTTCCGAAAAAAAAAACACCTACACAAAACAACGTGACCGCTGTTGCCTCCTCATGGAACAATGGACCATAGTAAAAAACACCGTGTTTTGTGTAGGTGCTTTGTGTAATGTTTTAGTGCAGGAGGCGCGGCTTTACAATTACATTCATTTGTTTCATAATTTATAATGCATTTCTAATGTTCATGACCATTGTAAATTGAAATATGCTCAACAAAAGCTGCATCATGAATAATGAATACACCTTTGTGACGTCCAGCTGCGGATTAAACAATAATTGCCCCGTGTACGTGTATTACGTATATACCTCGCTATTAACGTGACGTGGTTTGTCATATGTGAAGAATTAAAATGATTTTGTAGTATGTATCACTACAATTAAAGCACGGTTGTATTAAGGACGCACGTTAAGGCTAGCGCACATTGAGCAGCAACGTGCTCGAAGAGTTGTAATTTTCGACCGACTCCAAAAACGAGAAGGTCCTCAATTCGTCTGTATTTTTTTATGTATGTTCAGTGAGTGAGATTTCCAGTGGACCATTTCCCGCCTTCCTTTCCCAATCCCTTTTTCCCTCCCCTTCCATTTCCTCCTTTTAGGTTGGTAACGTACCCATGATTCTTTTTGTGTCTTGGGCGGTGGAGATCAATTACCATCAGGTGACCCATGTGCTCGTTTGTCAGTCTATAGTGCTATAAAAAAACTGAGTTAAAAATAACGCACAAGGAATAATGTACAGCTTCAAGGATTTATTTGTCCGTTACTTTCAACTCTGTTTTAGTTGTAGGTTTAAAAGTTTCAAAATTAATAATTCTTGCAATTTGCTGTACAATTGACACTTTTTGCCATGAAAGATTTCCACTCTTTACGAAGACCTCTCTGCCTGGGCTTAGAGGCATGGTTATATCGGACTTACCGGTGCTTTACTCCAACATAACCAATTATTTGATGAATCAGAGTTTAACCTGCCTCGATATTGGATCCGGAGTAAGATCCATCATCTCATCTGCATGTTATTTTTTCGGTCACTTTTCTTTGGGACCAAGAGAAGTACCAAAAGAGAGAGGGACGAGAACTCCGGCAGGCTCACCCTCCTTCTTGGAGTAACACTATGAAGATTACAGAATATGACGTATTAGCTATTTTCACCTATAATGTAGTGGCGACCCTGTGGCTCTAGATAATGGCCTCTTGCAACAGCCAAGTGATAATGTAATATTCGCTTATACGAGTAGGTTCTAATTTTGCTCAGTAGGTGCTGACCTTTACTCGCTGGCGATCCGTCGACCTGTTTGAGTTGAATTGTCTGTAATTTATGTGTCAAACATTGTCTGTGGTTATTTTTATTTACCATGTTTGTGTTGTGATGTAAATACTGTCTAGACTTTGTTGTAATTTATTTAAGTATTCTATTGTGAATTTAAGTAGAGGTTATTGTTGTTAATTGCAACTGTCTAGCCATATAGAATGAGAGTTTTATAGATGAGATTAATTTAATGTTTAGTACGACGTAAAATGTTGCCAATTAATTGAGTACTCATTATAATAACGTACAAAGGATACATTGTCTACAGATAACATTGGTTATTTTACAGAATAGTTAGAATATTGTGTTTCAATTTCGGTTAGGTTTTATTATGTCTAAACCTTTATACTCAAGCAATGAAGTCAATGGAACTATATATCAGTTATTCAATATTCACCTGATTATAATCGTCGTATGTCGTGGTGGTATTGCGTGCGCAGTACGACTACCGTCCTGAGGTTTTGGGGTTCGATTCCCGAGTCGGACAAAGTAATATTGGATTTTTCAGTATCAACCCGGAGTCTGGAATTTGTGCCCGATATGGCGATAGGTTCGCCCCCTATCACATCTGGGACGGAACAGTAGTAATGCCAACTCCACGCGGTAAAACAAACAAATAAACAAACGTTTCAGTTTTGTATATTAGTATAGATAACATAAAGGTTTATCTTAAATCTCTATTCAGAATATTTTATATTAAAAGCGTATCTAAAATCGCTTTTATGAAGAAAAATCCACACATAAATATACCGCTTCGTTTTAATGAAAGAGTATCAGCTAAATGGTTTTATTTGTAAGATTTGCGTCGGTTATTGAATAAACAGACCGTAGGCGTAAAATGCGTTATGCATTTTCATCACCATTTTGCATGCAGTATAGAGTATAGAGTGTACAGTGCTCACCTCATGTAAAAGCGAGTCTTTGTCGTTTTAAAACCGACCACTGTGTTATTTTCTTTGATGTGGGGTTATAATCGCGGTATAAAGGCCTGTTGTTTATTTATAGACAAATTATTATGTGAAAAGTTTTTAGACGTAATCGAAAAAAGATTTTTAGTTAAATTACCAAATATTAATAAAAATACTGTCGCAAAAGTTGGATGATACTACCATATCAAATGACATTACTTTAGTACAATAATGGACTGGTTTCAAAACTTATTTGATAGTGACCAAATTTATATGGGTCCACCCTTGAAACAAGCTATATCGAACACAAAAAGATTCTTGAAAATCGGTCTACATTTGGCGGAGACGTCGCGTAACATACATTAAAAAATACAGTGGAATTGAGGACCTTCTCCTTTTTGCAAGTTGGTCGAAAAATGCAGATAAATTGAGGACCTCCTCCTTTTTT
Organism: Clanis bilineata; assembly: GCA_036417725.1. Taxonomy (NCBI): domain Eukaryota; kingdom Metazoa; phylum Arthropoda; class Insecta; order Lepidoptera; family Sphingidae; genus Clanis; species Clanis bilineata. The sequence continues at coordinate 11,537,258 of CM071158.1, forward strand.
GAAGTCGGCCGAAAAATACAGAAGAATTGAGGACATTTTCATTTCTTCGAATGTAAAGCAGCAGTGGTTATTTGGATTGTAGTAGTCGTCGGAGGCAAATTTTCGGACTAAATTATACCAGGAGTACATCCTATGGGAGACCCAAAAAGCACTAGTTAGACGTTACTCCAGAAGGACGAAAGCACCAGAGTTAATAGTCTCATGGTGGAAGATGCTGATGACTGGGTGAAGCGAAATGGTTGTAGAAATGTAGATCCGGATAATGCTAGGCTGAAATAACGTCAGGCAGATTATCGATTTCTAAAGTTTACGCGAAAATTATACATTGAAATAAAGCTATTTTTACGTATTCTATCGCGATTAGGTTTTAATTTTTATTCCCGACGTTTCGAAGGCTTTGCAGTCTTCGTTGTCACGGGTCAGACTTGGGTCAGACTGAGGTGTCATTTGTCCAAAAAAAGGTTAGTGTTACAATATTTACCTTCATTTTTAAATCATACAAAATTAAAAAAAGGGTAAATATTTGTGTTCCGATCTACGCAGTACGAGCTCACGGTGTCTTGAGTTCTGGCAGCTGGTCTTTTGGGTTCCGATTTAATAAGATGTATAATTGGATGCCAGGTTAGTGCAAGCTTCCAACCATCTTCTCTATTGAAATTAGGATGTTTTTTAATTTCAATAGCCTCGCGTATCATCATAGGGAGGAATCGTGATAGAATACGTAAAAATAGTTTTATTTCAAGGCAGATTATCATTTGAAGCAGAACGAAGTACATCAAAGCCTGGGCGTATTACACAATATAATTATGTACCTACATAATGTGCTTGTAGTTTAATAGTAACATTAGTGTAACAACATTAATTAGTAATTACAGGGCGTGCCGACGCAATGCTTGAGTGACGTGATTTCGAATCCCAGGCGAGAAACGTTAAGTGGCTAAATCTGGAGTACCTAACCTCGTGACTTGGTAAATATGTAAACCAACGGCTAATGGTAAGGACTTCCAAATTATAATTAAAAAATATAAACATAAATATTTTACGGGTCGCTAGCGATTAGTGTCAAAAACTCATGGTTGTCTTACTGCTTGATCCTCAGGTATGTTCACGATGTTCACTATAAAAACCTAGCTTTACTGGTGAGAATCTGCCATGCGAGAGTATGGGTAGGCACAACAAAAATTTCTGTTTCAACCGACAGGTAACATTGTGCATTGTGCAAGCAAAGTTATGTTCTTGTTTGAAGACCTTTGTAGCTAGTGAAGTTAATGGCATTATATGACTTAACATCTAATGTCTTAGGGTGACGAGCGCTGTGTTGTGCCACTTAGTGCTTTGTTATTCAAAGTGCAGTTGTTGCTACTTCATTTCAGTTTATAGTTCGTTTAATCGCGTAGTACATATTAGGCACTGCTTGTCATATCATTCTATTGCACCATGCCAACAATAGCACATGATTTACAAAGGCAAGTTAGGAATAATCCTACACAAGAGTTTCGAAGTTATGTGAAGTCTACCAACCAGGAGTCTACTAACTTCTCTCATTGGTGGAGGAGGTACGTGTCCAGTAGCGGGGCAGACATATTGCAGGGCTAATATTATAATTTATCTTTATTTTCAATTTATCTTTTTTTACATTTTAAATATACCTCTAAATAATAAAAAAAAATTCACCTTCCCGATGACGAGGCTTGAGACTCAAGCCACCGGCGCAGCGGTTGGTGACACAGAGTGAGGAACCATGTCACAATGCATGCCGTGTTGAATAACACTACCTTCTGCATCTGGCTCTTGACCACGACTTGACAACGGCTGATTGAGAGCCTCTGAAGATGTTGGACGAGGCTCTTTATCTACCAACCCAATAGCGGTAACAACTATCGGGACAATGATTGTTGATTCCACATTTCACATGTCAGTGAGATCAATGACACGAGAGTGCACCAGATCTAAATATTTGGACATTATTATTAAGCTAAAGAAGAGGTGCATGCTTTCGGAGCTGATTTCCAACCCAAGACTTTCATCCCCGCAGTCCGTACCATTCGTTGTGTTATTGCTACTAACACAATTGCTATTATACTCAGTTTAATTATTTTCGCAGGCCATTCACGTAACGAAATCTGTGTAGGGAAATTTATATTTTACGTTGCTTTCGTGGGTCAATTAATTAGGTTGGCGCGTTGCGTGTGTGCAGGCTCGAACAACCCTAATGATATCATTAGCCTCAATGGTTTAATGCATTAGTTACCCACTAAATTATATATTTCTATCCAAATTTTATTTTATAGCCTAACTTTCATTGTGATTTCGTGTTTCATTCGTAAAACGTGAACGTATTGATTTTTCAGGTATTATTCACGGATTTAGAATTTACTATTTGATTCGGCTTATATTTGAATAGACTGATGATGTCGTCATAAAATGTTACTAATATAATGAATCCTCAAAGATTTCCAGACCGACATAAACATAATGCTCCTTATAAAAATATTTAAGCGATGCTTATCTTTAACCATAGGTTCTCCCTTTCATTTTTATACATTATAGCGCAAGGAAAAAAGTGACAGGCTATTCTTAGCGAAAAGATAAGCGAAAATGTTTTTATAAGTGAGGCCCATTATGTCTAACTTGCGTGCTTACGTTCAGCAGTGGATAGGCTGAGATAATAATAATAAATGTCTATTCTTACATAATACAAACAAGAGTTATTTGCAGAAAAAGTATGCAGACATTTCTAAAGAAGACATTACGGTGTTGTTTAGAGGAACCAATAGATCTTGTTACAAGCTAAGGGCACGCTTGTTGGGTCCCATCCGTTGGGAAATTTAGTCGCTCTAGCTCTCGACGTCAACCAGATAAAGGATAATTCCGTTAAAAATAAACTACTCTGGTATATTTAACTCGCCTCCTTGGTCTAGTGGCAGCATGTATGGGCTGTAGACCGGGAGGTCCTGGGTTCGATTCCCAGGTCAGGCAAAGTAAATTTTCTAATTTTATTTGCCCGGGACTGGATCCCTCATAGGGGGTTGACATCAGGCTGGCGGTCGTAAAAACTAAGCCAAATCCTCTTTGAAACATGCTTGGACAAGTGTGTTGCGCCGACCCCATATTAAGGTGGGATAAGGGCAGGTAGAAACAAAGAAAGAAAAGGTATATTTAACTCCAGTCTTGTATAGTTTATTTAATCGTGGTGAGTATTATTCGTAATGATTGTTTCAGTATAAGGACCACATTCCCCACTACCAGGTGGGTAGTAGTCGTCAGGAAATCTAATTTGCTTTAAAATTTCGTATCTGGTATATTCATAGGATCAGTCTGACGGCAAACCCCCTCTGGGGTCCAGTCACGGGTACATTATGTTAGAAAAACATCAGACCGAACTGAGAACCGAACCTAAGACGTTTTGCCTCAGAGCCCAGATACGCTGCCATTAGACCAAGGACGGAACGTGTTTACGAAATTATAATCGCATTACTTTCGTAATAAACTAAACAAATAATAACAAGAGCTGTTATAATACAGAATATTTCGTATTATATAACAAGTGCTCCCAATTTCAACGTTAACTTACATTTACGAAACGCCGAGTGTCGTTCAATAGTACAAGGCGACATTAATAAAACTTTATGCCGCAGAAATTGGACAAGTTTATTTCTGAACTAACTGTATTATTGTTAGCCACGAGTGCCTATTATTGTCTGCTGGGATTTTTAACGTTGTGAATAATGTTGTACTGAATATTAAATAAATAATAATAAATAAATAAATACACCCAACAGTCACACACCTAGTCCTGACCCCACACTAGGTATAACCTGTATCGAGGGTGTCAGTGACTATGAGAGACTTTCGGTCTCACAACACCCAGACTTGAAACAAATATCTGTAGGCCACACAAACATTTGTCTCAATGCGGGAATCGAACCCGCGGCCTCTCGCTTCACACCCGGCTACTCGCCCGCTGCGCCACGGTGGCTGTCCCGGTGGCATTTATTTCTACTTGCCCTTTTCCCACCCTAATGTGGGGTAGGCGCAACACACTTTTTAAGCTTCTAGCAGCAGAGACGATTTGAATTCGTTTTTACAGTGCCTGTCCGACGCCAACACTCTCTGGGGGATCTAGTCCCGGGAAAATTAAATTAGATTTTTTCCGACTTGGGAATCGAACCTAGGACCTCCCGGTCCACAGCCCTTATATGCTGCTACTAGGATATGACGTAAAGTACGAAGTAACGGAGTCGTAGCAAAATCATTATTACCACAAAACAATATAATACTGTTATTGATACATCATTAATTATCTATACATCATTAAGCCTCCTGGTAGTCGGGAGGTCACTGAGAGGCAGAGAGGGGATCTTGTCGTTGAGCTGAATCGGACCTTAGACCTCATTGCGGCGTGGGGCACCGAAAATCTGGTTGAGTTTAACGCCAAGAAAACCCAGGTGTGCGCGTTCACGTGCAAAAAGTCCCCGTTTTCTCCTCTCCCCAACCTCGGGGGCAGTCCGCTCGCAATGCGGAACGGCCTTAATATCCTGGGTATGGATATACGCTGCGACCTGAACCCAAGGCATCATATCGAGGATGTAATATCCGCAACATCTCGCAGAGTCGGAATCCTGAACAGGGTGCGGAGATTCTTCTCGCCCGGTCAGCTTTGTCGTCTTTATAAAACACAGGTACGGCCGGGTGCGGAGTACTGTTCGCACCTCTGGGATGGTTCCGCCAAATATCTGCTTGATGCCTTGGACGGATTGCAGCGTCGGGCTGTCCGCATTGTGAATGATGCAGACGTTACAAGCGCCTTAGAGCCGCTGCAACTGCGTAGAAACATTGCAGCGCTCAGCGTGTTCTATCGTCTGTATCATGGTGAGTGCTCCGAAGAGTTGTTTGACCTGATCCCAGCTTCTCCTTTCCTAGCCAGAACCACGCGGGCCGGCTTACGAAACCACAGCTTGGTGGTCTCGTCCATCGCGGCACGAACCAAAAGGTTCTCTTCTTCCTACTTTTGCCGAACCATTAAGCTGTGGAATAGTCTGCCGTCTCGCGTGTTCCCTCCCTCCTATGACATTGGGTCCTTTAAGCGAAGCGTGAAGAAGCATTTATGCAGGCCGGCATGACTCTGGCGACCATTCATAAACTATGTTTATCGATGGTCGCTGGTTTCTTTTTGGACTGCACTACGCTTACCATCAGGTGTAGTGTAGTCACTTTGCCGTGCTCGGATAAAAAAAAAAAAAAAAAAAAAATCATCTAAAAGGAACCAATAGCACAATATGTCGGCCTATTTTCGTCCACGCTACATTAAATAAATACTTACATTTTATACAACAAATTGCTTTCTCGTAGAGCCCACTAAAAGGAATACATAAATCGTAAGCGTAATCTTTGGGCTGCGTCGGAACTCCTTGTATTGTACGGGACCCTTCATTTTATATCACGAAGGGGATTTACGTTCGGACTGCGTGATACCAGCAAATTTAGAACAATCTAGAAATTAACAGAAATTGAATCGCAGTACACTTGGAAGGTTTATTTTCTACTTTATAAACACACAACGTACATAAGCTCACACCTGTATCCCCGAAGGAGGCAGAGGCGGATTAGCGAACTAGAACAGCCACATTTCGCCGAGCTTAGTTCCGTCGCAGATGTGATAGGGCGAGCCTATTGCCATATCAGGCACAAATTCAAATATCACTTTGCCCGAACCGGTGATTGAACCCGAGACCTCAGGACGATATTTCGTACCGAAATACAACCACGTGACCGAGGCAGTCAAGCCCCTCTGGGGGATTTAATCCTAGGACAGCCATGTTACAAAAACCGAACGTTTAGTATTCGAACACATCCTGACTGTCTACAATTCTTAAAACTGGAACTGAAGCCACTAGACCGAGCAGGCAATAATATCAAATTCTAGTTTACATTTATTTTTCCGAAAATAGTAACAATCTAAGCTCATAGCTGTTCCTTCTTTAGTTAAAGTTCAATAAACTTCTCGTGGAGTGACCCAAGTCCCGAAACATTAAATTGATGTTGTTGGAATTGGAGTACTCGCCGAACCGCTTTCAGTGACTTGTAAGATACTGATTTCGCAATTAGTCACTCGTAAATAGCATAGATATTCCCCATAAATAGTTGTGCAATACTATTTAAAAAAAAATGAAATATTTCAAATGACTATTTAAATGACCAACCCCAAAAGGAGCATACACCTCTGATTTTCTAAGCAAGATTTTCTGCAAGGTGGGATAAGAACAGGTGGAAGGAAAAGTATAACGTATATATTAACACTTTATAAATTCCGGCCAGTCAATAATTTTCGACCGACATCCAAAGAGGAGAAGGTCCTAAATTCGTCAGTAGTTTTTTTTTATGTATGTTATCAAATGTGGACCGATTTTCAAAATTCTTTTTGTGTTCGATATAGCTTATTGCAAGGGTGATCCAATATTTTGGTGACGATCAAATCAAATTGGAAGTCGGTCAATTAAGTTTTTAAACTTGTGATTTTTGTTGTACTTAACTTCCTTATGTATAAAAAGAAAAGGTCATACGTATTATGAATTATTGACTGAACCAAACTTATTAGTTAAATCCAAACGATGTTTAAAGCAAAGTAAATAATTCCGCCATTCAATCTTTAAGAAAGCGAAAGAAAATACCGATGTTTGTTGGTGACATAATTAATCAGGAAGAAATAGGGCGGGAGAAACTATGTTATTAATGTAATATTGCGTCGCCCTCACATAAAACCATTTTTGTATACAATTCCTGCCAGTATACTCATTGGCCACGTATTAATCAGGAATGTAGCCTGAATAAAACATAAAGTAGCCCATTCTTAATTAAATTTTGTGCAATCGTTGAATAACTTTGTTTCTTCCTTAAGCAATTACGCATAGATGCTACGTTTGTGAAATGACGAATTTCGAAACAAATTGAATAAGCTTGTAGCTCGACCATGAGTTTTTTGCCATTTCATGCTAGCGACAACTTAAAATCATTTGTATGAAAAACTTGTTCCCCACGTAACCACTAGAGACGTTCTGGTATTCGACATACAATATTTAACATAATCGCTAGCGTAACATGACAAAAAACTCAAGGTCGAGCTACTGTAGGCGAACCATGAATTTTTTGACATTACTCGCTAGCGACTCCGTAAATTAATTGTATGACAAACACCCCAACGATTATCTAGCGGTTACGCGGGGAACTGACGTTTTCCATACAAATATTTTACCTCCTCGCTCGCGTAAAGACGTTTTTAAAAGTAATACTAAATAATGTCCTTGAAATACTAAGGACTGGAAAGTCGTAAATGACTAGTTCGATCTTCTTCCACTTGCCCTTATCCCACTATAATGTCGGGTCGGCGCAACATAACTTTGTAAGTTGCAGAAATGATTTGGTTTTACTTTTTACGCCTGCCTTACGTTTGCCTCACTTACCCCCAAATGGTCAAACGATGCCTAAATATTTAGGATGGCCTTATCGATTTAAGCACTCGTTATTCTTCAATTTGGCATGGTCAAACAGAACCTATCTCGTCACATTAAATGTAAGCAGGACCCAGTTTAAGGCCCGCTTATTTCGTAAAACGGTATGGTCAACAACTGCCTAACGTTTGACAGCTATTTAAGGCCCGCTTAACTAGCATTTGATCGAGATTAGTTTGAGATTGCCTGCGACTACTCTCAAATAAAACTAATGTTATAAACACGAAAGTTTGTGAAGATGTATGGATGTTTTGTTACTCTTTTACACCAGAATGGCTGAAGAGATCTGAATGAAATTTGGCACAGAGATGGATTAAAGTCTGAAATAGCACACAGGCTACTTTTTTCCCCGGAAAAATGTATGGTTTCTGTAGGATAGATTTGTTTAAATAAATAAAATTTCACGCGAACGGAATGGCGGGCATAGGTTTGTATTTCATAATTTCCGTGTTCCGTGTAGTGTTTGATAATATATACCTACCCCTTGATTTCAATAAAATGTATTTTTCCTGAATTTATCGCACTCGAAGAAGCCAAAACCAATAAAACACTTCAAAAATACAATGATTAATTTTATTAAATCCGATTCAACACTACTGCATGTTGCCGTCTTCCTCTCCAATATAATGGTTTTTATATGGTTCTACTGAAGCCGGCGTGAACTGGGACGTCCTGAATTCCTTTCTCAGATCGGGCCGAGTATTTTTCTTCACACGGTCAGACACAGTCCCTGGCAAGAAAAAATCAAGAAGACTTCTTTCATTGAAACGCTCCAAGAAATATCCTCCATATCCAAACTTCATAGTTTCCATAATCTCTCCATCTTCGTTGATGTTTATTACATAAAACAAGATCACTTCACATATAACAAACACAGTTATTTAATTACGAAAATAAATATAAACAAACAGGTCGCCATTTGCCAATTTTTTTTTTTCAATTCTTCCACTCAAATCATTGACTAAGGACGAAAGATACATACTGCCAAGTGGTAAATATTTTAACAAGATACTAATAAATTATAAAAAGATCCATTTTAAGTTCCGTTTCTATTATATAAAAATGTATAATAACAAAAAATAGACAGAGATAACATAAACATTACAGAAAAATTTACTACAGATGAAATATGATCGGAATGGCACATGGAATGCAAAAAGGTTAAATAAACATTATCGAATCATGTATTCTGCCAATTATTTATTATAATTATATTTAAAAAAAAAAATTAAATAAAATGATTCTACGTGAAACGAAACAAAAATATAATTTTATAAAAATTTTGTAATCGAGAACAAACTTTTATTATCTGTAGCAAACTGATTGATCCTCAGCTGATTTTTCCGCCAAGTCTTCTCAAGTGCGTACGACCATGCCGCTCAAAAATTATTGTCTGCTTAACTTTGGGTAGTGCTCAAATGACTTGGATGATTGAGCACTGTTTGACCATTCGGCCCTTAGAATTTGAACTCATCCTGGATTACTGTCAACAATAATTGTAATTACATTGCCTCTTAAATAAAAAAAAAAAGTTATACACAAGTTTAAAAACTTAACGGATGGATTTCAAAAACTTATTCGATTGTGACCTTATATTGTGATTTTTTTTTTATTTATTTGGAATAAGCTCTGTGGAACACAAAAATAATCTTAAAAACGGTCCATATTAACCGGAGATATGGAGTAACATAACATGTACATAAAAATACAGACGAATTGTAGAACGTTCTCCTTTTATTGAATTCGGTCGAGAAACAACTAGTTTTAATTTTTCTTATTCAGTATTTCTGAGCTTAACCCCCAAATGGTCAAACGCTGCCTAAATATTTAGGAGGGCCTTATCGATTTAAGCACTCGTTATTCTTCAATTTGGCATGGTCAAACAGAACCTATCTCTTCACATTAAATGTAAGCAGGACCCAGTTTAAGGCCCGCTTATTTCGTAAAACGGCATGGCCAACAACTGCCTAACGTTTGACAGCTATTTAAGGCCCGCTTAACTAGCATTTGATCGAAATTAGTTTGAGATTGCCTGCGACTACTCTCAAATAAAACTAATGTTATAAACACGAAAGTTTGTGAAGATGTATGGATGTTTTGTTACTCTTTTACACCAGAATGGCTGAATAGATCTGAATGAAACTTGGCACAGAGATGGATTAAAGTCTGAAATAGCACACAGGCTACTTTTTTCCCCGAAAAAATGTATGGTTTCCGTAGGATAGATTTGTTTAAATAAATAACATTTCACACGAACGGAATGGCGGGCATAGGTTTGTATTTAATAATTTCCGTGTTCCGTGTGTAGTGTAGTGTAGTGTTTACCTACCCCTTGATTTCAATAAAATGTATTTTTCCTCAATATCATTATCTAAACTAGAATATAGCTCACTCGAAGAAGTCAATACAAATAAAACACTTCACAAATACAATGATTAATTTTATTAAATCCGATTCAACACTACTGCATGTTGCCGAATTCCTCTCCAATATAATGATTTTTAGATGGTTCTGATGAAGCCGGTGTGAACTGGGACGTCCTGAATTCCATTCTCAGATCGGGCGGATATTTTTCTTGGGTCCGTGACAAGAAAAATTCGAGAAGACTCCTTTTATTGAAACGCTCCAAGAAATATTCTCCATATCCAAACTTCAAAGTTTCCATAATCTCTCCATCTTCGTTGATGTTTATTACATAAAACAAAATCACTTCACATACAACAAACACAGTTATTTAAATACGAGAATAAATATAAACAAACAGGTCGCCATTTGCCAATTATTTTTTTTTCGTCTCTTCCACACAAATCATTGGCTAAGGACGAAAGAAACATTCTGCCAAGTGGTAAATATTTTAACAACATAATAATAAATATTAAAAAAATATCCATTTTAAGTTCCGTTTCTATTATATAAAAATGTGTTTACCTTCACTATAACAAAAGATAGACAGAGATAACATAAACATTACAGAAAAATGTATTACAGATGAAATATGATCGGAATGGCACATGGAAAGCAAAAAGGTTAAATAAACATTATCGAATCATGTATTCTACCAATTATTTATTATAATTATCTTAAAAAAAACTAAATGAAATAAAATGATTCTACGTGAAACGAAACAAAAATATAATTTTATAAAAATTTTGTAATCGAGAACAAACTTTTATTATCTGTAGCAAAATGATTGATCCTCAGCTGATTTTTCCGCCAAGTCTTCTCAAGTGCGTACGACCATGCCGCTCAAAAATTATTGTCTGCTTAACTTTGGGTAGTGCTCAAATGACTTGGATGACTGAGCACTGTTTGACCATTCGGCCCTAAAACACTCATCAAGATAAATTAATCGACTTAAAGTTAATTATCTTATTAGCTTGAGTATTGTTCAAACAGTTCCTTTTTAATTTCTGTTAACGAAACTTATATAATTTTCGGAATAAGAAATTTATCTTTTAAGTAATATAAAATCGGTTTCTAGGATATTGATTCCATCTTTGCTCCTTTATACCTTATGGCGAGTAACGTTGTTATTAAAACAGCTTTATTTTGAATGACAGTCGCGTCATTATAAATCATATCTTAATGACTGTCTCGGCGGCGTGGTTGTATTTCAGTACGATTTCCGTCCTGAGGTCTCGGGTTCGATCCCCGGGTCGGGCAAAGTTATATTGGATTTTTCTATTTCAGCTCGGAGTATGGAATTTGTGTCCCATCTGGGACCATCGAACCTGAGACCTCAGGACGGTAGTCGTACCGAAGTACAACCACGCCACAGAGGCAGTTGTATCAAACACAACCCACAAGTACTGACGAAAAGGAGATTTTATTTCCTTCTACAGATTTCAGTGACGTCTGTTAATGGTGTCTGCGCTAGTTAGCGTTCTCTTACTACGGTCTATGGTAATCCGATTTCATTGGTAGTTCCGACAAATTTGCGGTCCGTTGAGTTGATGAGGCGCGCTCGCCGACGGGCTACCACGCTCCTGACCGACGATGTATTGTCACCTGTCTCCCTCACACATACCACACCAGACAAGGACGCCTTACACAGTGATTAAAGAGCTCGTTTTCTGTTACGATATGTGTAAGTTGCTGGATCCTGTCCAGCACAAACATTCTGTTAATCTGCTTATGTACCGAATTCTGGAATCGGACGGAGTGGATCAAAAGGATACCTATACCCAAAACAGATTAAGGGCTGCTGTGATTTCCGTAAATTGAATGAAGAGGGGGCAGGTGTTTTATTCATGAGGGGAACCTCGCGCCGCGATTCACAAATCTCTAATCCGATTCCGCGCCACTGTTTGGAGTTATTTGGGCACAATCCAAATTGTCTTTGGCGCTGATTAAACTATTGCCGTAATAGTTACATCTGGATGTGGGTATTATTGTGCGTTTGGATTACTAATAAAACGTTTATATATCTCAGTAGAAATTACGTCGAACATGTTTGTAACATATATACAGCTTTTTGGATTTACGAATACTATAGGTCAATCATATCCGTAGTAATATCATAAATGTGAATGGAATCCTGTCTGTCTCTGATTTTTCTCTTCTCACTAAATCGATTTTCTTCATGAATAAAGTTTGCCTCGTTTGACTGCCTCGGTGGCGTGGTGGTATTTCGGTACGACTACGGTTCTGAGGTCTTGAGTTCGATCACCGGGTCGGGCAAAGTGATATTGGATTTTTCCATATCAGTCCGGAGGCTGGCATTTGTGCCCGATATGGCGATGGGCTCGCCCCCTATCACATCTGGGACGGAAGTAAGCTCGGCGAAATGTGGGTGTTCTAGTTCGCTAGTGTTCCTCTGCCTACCCCTTCGGGGATACAGGCGTGAGTTTATGTATGTATGTATGTATGTATGTATGTATGTAATAAAGTTTGAACTAGGGAAGAAGCATGGAAGTAGCCATGATTCTTACTTACTCGCGCCCCAAAAATCTGACAGAGTTGATAATAGTAATCTTGATAATAACATTTTATCTGCAAACATGCAAATAATCTTTTGCAGATACAAAGGAAGTGAAGAATAAGAATAAAAAGAGGAGAAGAATAATAGAAAGGGAAGAAGGTACATTCCAGAAAAACCATCACGCGGACGGAACCTCGAGGAAAGGTTAGTATGGATGTAGCAGAGTGCTTTATCCAATATCTACAGTAAAGCGAAGATCTCAAATTATGAGACAGCCTGTTACTGTGGGCGACGATATTATTTGATTCTTCTTATATAGAAACCTTTTCCAATATGAACGTTAATAGAACCGTTATGATAGTAGCAATGAATGCCTATATTTATTTATTTTCATTATTTATGAAATACATTACATACATAATATTTGAATAAATAAATAAATGCGCATACAAATTGTCCTATTTTTATTGATTATATTATCATTATTCCGATTAAAAATATTAATCAAGTTTCAATTTAAAATGATAAGGGAAAGTCATCATGACGTATCATCGAACAACGAAAAGCACTTTTGATGTTGGTGAAAATAACAAAGCGACGGTTCCGTAGAAAAACAAACGTAAATAAAGAAAATCCTTTGAATATTGTGCACAGAGAAACTACCACAAAAAGACATGTAAATTACCTGTATTCCATAATGCTGCGACAGGATTACCTATGGCATTTGATTCGCATAATTTTTAAAATCTTAATTTACTTTGGCATAACGATTTTGGCATAACTTTTAATGGCATAATTAGTTTGACAATTTATTTTCGCATACTGTTTTGATAAAAGTGCCTATCATAGCATGATTGTCGTTACTTATGACATACAATTTTATGCGAATCAATAGTAAACCTGTTGCGACATGCTATACCTACATAAATTGAAATGTCACCAAATTATACCGTTTTTTTTTTTCATTTACGCAACCCAAAAATAAAAGCCACCGCGCCGCCAGCGGAAAAGCTTTATTTTTCTTTGTTGTTAGAATGACACGTTTCATCCATTTCAATAGACCACTCCCCGATTGGGCACGATCATCGCTGTCCATCATTATGAATTCGTGATTAGCAGCACTCAATTCAGGGCTGCCAGACAGGCTGTTGTGGGTAATCAGCTCCTCGCGTGACCCAGCCCTGACGCTTCAATTAACAAAATTGATAATACTGAACGCGACAAGGCGACGAACCTAATGTTTCATGATTAATGAATATCACTCTTATTGTAGACACTGATTATGAAATTATCTTGCGTTTTCGCGCTTGGAGGAGTTTTATATTATTAGGTTAACTGAGTTTTAAGTTGTCTTTTGGGCCTTTGTTGGTTTTGATCATTCAATTATAAGAATGAAGGTTTTGCCCACGATTCCGTCCGTTTTATTTATGATTAAAAGATATGTGTTTATTTCAGTGATAATCCCTATTTTAATTAGTTATAACATTTTCAATTATTTGGTTCTCTCCTACCTTCTATTTGATATTCGAATCTATTTGATACGTTAGTGGTTTGATTAAAAAAAAGGATGTGTGTATCAATAAAGGTGAATAATACTGAATCCTTAATTCAGCGGTTTAACCGTGAAACCAAAGACATTAAACAGTATATAGACGGAACAACAGCACGAAACTTGTGATCCAGAAGTAAGAAATAGGGGACTTTGGTGATTGGTGTGAGATAAAGGCAGGTGAAATAAGAGTATTTGCGAGAGTTTGAGCACACGATCTTGGAACCATCATTAAAAAGTTAATACAATCGGTCCAAAATATCTGCGAGCCTCGATCGAATACACGCACTCATTGTTAGTAATGTTAGTGTCAGTCGTGTCAGTATCGTATTCGCCTGGAGTGGCATCAGCCATGGCGTGTTGACATGTGCCGTCATCTGATAGGTCCGCCAATATTTACGACGTGTAGTTACTAGTAATATCAAACTACATAACACCCAAGACCTCTATGTAAAATTGTGTCACGTTATGGCGAGTGTTTGATGTTTGACGGCTAAGAAAAAGAGCTTTCTATGATGAGTTGCGGTCAACTGACGGAAACTTAGTATGTAGATTCTATGTTCCGAACAGCCTGTCTAGACGTATACATAGAAATCTTTGCATAACACATGGTAAAACTTATATAGCTAGTTATTCACTGGTGAATATAAACAAATTGGTTGTTTTTAACTGACTTCGAAAAACACGGAGGTTCAATTCGAACGCTCTTATTTTTGCTTGAATTACTAGCAACAAAATGTCATTAGAAATGCGGACTAATAAGTATAAATTAAAAAAAGACTTTTCAATATTGAGAATGTATGTATCAAGTATTTTTATACATCTTGAAATTAAAGGCAGTTGTATAAATTTAGCATACACCTCTGACTTTTCTATGTTAAGTGTATTTTCATTGTGAAATATCGCTTGCTATAACGGTGAAGGAAAACATCGTGAGGAAACCTGCATACCCGAGAATTTCTTCATAGGAATTTCGAAGGTATGTGAAGTCTGCCAACCCGCATTAGGCCAGCGTGGTAGACTAAGGCCTAACCCCTCTCAATAGTAGAGGAGGCCCGTGCCCAGCAGTGGGACAGTAATATTACAGGGCTAATATTATTATTATTATAAATTTAAAATCATTATTTTGTAACACGTGCTTTCCACAATATATCTTGTATAATGGCAATTATGGGATGCCACATACCATAAATCGTCACATAATAATAATATTTTCGATTAATGGCGAATTTTACTTCTTTACAAATTCTCGTAAAACTATCTACTATCGTTTCCCAGTCTTATTATGATATGAAGAATCATAGTGTTAGTAAAAAAAATAATATTTTAATATAAAATTATAATCGAATGCGCCCAGTCGCTGACATCCTCACGCTTAAAAATCATACATTACACAAAAAATTATATTCCTTCCGATTTTGTAATACTTTTAACTATGTAATTCGTTAATACATACCGCTGCGGTGCGATCGCGAATATCAACTTTAATCCAATTATCCCGAGCCCCAAGGCATAATATTCCGCCCACCGAAGTTATCACAGGCGGGTACAGCACAAAGGACTTTCAAAATAAACAAACGAGCGAAAATTTTACCGCTTTAGCTGTCGAAAGCAGCTGCTAGTTGCACAATGCACGACAAGGGACGATGAAAAGTGCCGTAGTCGCATTGCAAATTAGCGCATTCGACCAGTCAACCCGAAACCCGGCTGTCCGTCCGCTTGCCACACCATTTGCTTTGCAACGATTCCACCGCACGCACACTACGCTTAACTAAAATTCGTTCATTAATCAGCTTTCACATTGTAAAAGCGAGCTGATCGGTTATAAAGCCCTTGGTATTTGCGTGCTATTGGATGTGGATTGGATGATGTGGATCGCTGCTTCGCTCGTCACTTTGTTCATATGCAGTGTAAATCTTGCTATTCGTATTAGGATTTGCCATAGGGATGAATTAGCTGTTAAATTTCTTTAATACTTCATAAGTAATGACGTTTAAACCAGCAGTATTTTTGAGTGACTGCCTCGGCGGCGTGGTGGTATTTCGGTATGACTACGGTTCTGAGGTCTCGGGTTCGATCCCCGGGTCGGACAAGGTGATATTGGATTTTGCCATATCAGCTCGGAGTCTGGAATTTGTGCCCGATATGGCGATAGACTCGCCCCCTATCACATCTGGGACGGAACTAAGCTCGGCGAAATGTGGGTGTATTAGTTCGCTAGTGCGCCTCGCCTACCCCTTAGGGGATACAGGCGTGAGCTTATGTATTTTTTTATGTTCAAAAGTAATATGTTATGACAGCCTCCGTGGCGCAGCGAGCGAGTAGCCGGCTGTGAAGCGGGAGGCCGCGGGTTCGATTTCCGCATTGAGACAAATGTTTGTGTGGCCCACAGATATTTGTTTCAAGTCTTGGTGTTGTGAGACCGAAAGTCTCTCATAGTCTCTGACACCCACGATACAGGTTATACTTAGTGTAGGTCAAGACTAGGTGTGTGACTGTTGGGTGTATTATGTATTAATAGTGTCATATTAAATACACGTAACATGAATATATTAGAAATTAAAACATTATATAGTACTGATGTAAAAGTGACTGTAGCAAAATAGGTTTACTAGTAGCGAGTCGAGACGTCACATCTACGCCTACACTCTTGACGACAGAGTATATTAAGATTTTTTTATTATAAGTTACGAGTTTACAAAATATGATTACATTGTTATTTGATGTAAAAACACAGGTAACTCTTTCATTGTTTTATGTTTGTTATAAATCTCTACTTGCTGTTTCAGCCAGTTTTAATAAAAATACTGATATTAATAAAGTTTAAGCATTTTCTAATATCGGCATTAGATGAAAGTTTAGCTGATTTCTCCTAATTTCAAAATATTGTAGTGTAACAACAATGTCGGGCTTTCAATCTTGGGTTTGTGAGTTTACGCATTTGACGTCTGGGACTGACAAGTTCAACGTAAAATTCAATTTATCTCCCAGAACAGCCCTACAGTTCCAGTAAATTACTTAACAACAAGAATAACGGCCATAATTAAGTTTTGTGCTAAGACCCGCTTTGATGTTTATTACTAAAATAATAGACGATCGCAAAAATTGAATTAACGATCCGCGAGAGGCAGAAAATGTGTGCTATTTTTCTACTTCATTGAATAACGTTGTCAGCCTTTAAAGATGCACCAAATAGACAGGAAAAAGAAAATAACGTGAAATAGCACGTTGTTGAGGAGACAAAGACTAGACGATCGCATTTGATCGTTTCTGCGAGATAAGGGGTAGTTTATACGAGTCAAACAACATTTGCGTGCTCTTCGTCGAGTTTTAGAGTCATAGTGCTCTTAGGGTAAACACGTTTACTTTGACTACTATAAAGGTCGCAAGTAACAAATAAGATACGACAAATAGAATACAATCACGGTAAGTGCATCCTTAAAGCAGAGCACTCGGTTATTTTTGAAGATGTCTTGAATTTCTTGCTCTAAGTCTCCTAACATTTTATGTTTGCCTCCATATATTTTCCTTTTGCACAAGATTGCGGAGCCCATAGAATGAATGTGGCACAAACTCTGAGTTGTGGAATTGGAGTAGAAGACGCAACTAGACGTCAAAGCATCCTCTTTAATCGATTGTTTATTGTAGAGTTCTTAGATGTTCGATACAATTTCTTTATGTTTTCATCTTAAATCTTCTTGTAATAAGTACTGGCTTTTGCTAACAGCCTATGATCAGGTTTTAGTGACTAAAATGATCTACACATTACTGATCTAATAATAAAAGCTCTCGATAATTCGATATTTGATAATATGTTATGTCACTTTATACTTTTATAATACAAATAGGTTTCGATTTAATGTAATCCAGGGCAAGTAGTCTCGATCGATTTTTGCTATAAAACCAGTTTGCAGTTAATTTATTTTTCCTTTCACTTAGTTCGCCGGGATTATCCTATCCTATCCTAACATGTTGTGACAGATTTTCCTGGAAGTTACTTTTTGTTTCTATTACGGGATAAACACTGGACTAGACTAATCCGCTTGTTTTATACGTAGTTTAGAGATTTTCTTGTATAAGAGATGAGTATTTTGTTGCAAAATGGTATTATGTTGTTTACTCTGTGATATTACTAGCTTTTGTTTACGTCTTCAGAAAGTACTTTATCTCCTATATCGATGTATCGTATGGATATAATAATATATTATTTGATTTTATTTTCGACCGACTTCGACAAAAGGAGGTCCTTAATTCGTACGTATCTTTTTTATGTATGTTATGCGGTATCTCCGCTAAATGTGGACTGATTTTCATGATTATTTTTGTGATCGATAGAGCTTATTCCAATGGTGGGCCCATATATGTGAAGTCACGATCAGATACGTTTTGAAGTAATAGGGAACTTGCATGTTATTTTCTTTTTAGTTCATTGTTAAGAACTAGGTCTCGAATAAACACACCAGAAAGAAAAACATTTAAATATGCACAAATCATTTAATTATCGCAAGCCAAAATATGACTTTCAAAACCCCGCGCCAAAAAAGGACGCGACGTCACTGCTTAAAATTTGCTTTATGTTGACATCTCAGTTGACACTGACGTCTACAATGACGTTTGAACATTGCCAACAATGACGTTTGAACCGCTATAATTGCCTATCGTTTAAAATTTCCCCATACCGAACAAAAAAATCCCCACAAGCTATTTCATTAAATAACGAATTAAAAATAAGTTACACTCTTGAATCTTGAGCGGAGCGATGGGAAAGTTACACGAAGATAAGAATTTGGAAAGAGGAGGACATTCGAAATCTCATTCATCAATCACCAATCTAAACATAACAACTGTTTTCCGCAAAATTGGGAAAAATACCCCAACCTGAAAACACTGCCTAATGCAACGACGTCACTTGGGTTTTGCAATAACGTTCCATTATACGTAATTTCTAATTAAGATATTTTGTAAAATATCAAGTATTTTATCCTACAAATTTCAACATAGCACATTTCAAGGTTTTGTTTACTGATTTATCAACACAATTGCTCGTTATAATTTTCTTTCAAGTTCCCCATTGTGTTAATTATTCTACCAACTTCAAAAGAAGGAGGTCCTGAATTCGTCTGTATCTTTTTATGTAGGTATGTTATGCGTCATCTCCGCCAAATGCGGACCGATTTTTAAGTGATTATTTTTTCATAATTAAGTGTGTGTGTGTGTGTGTGTGTTTTTATTATTCAATTGGTGACATTCGACTTCTCACATCGAGTAGTTAGTATTTACTACCACCGCTGTGCCATCACAGATGCTGAATAATAGAGTCATTCAGAATCGTGAACATTCCCGAAAATAATTATTTATTTAAAATAATTTCATGCTTCTGAAACTTCTAAAGTATTATATAATTGCAACTAAATAAAAATAATAAACCATAACCAATTCTTCATAATATGCCGATATGGCGATAGGTTCGCCCCCTATCACATCTTGGACGGAACTAAGCTCGGCGATATGTGGGTGTTCTAATTCGCTAGTGCGCCTCTGCCTACCTCTTTGGTTATACTGGCGTGAGCTTATGTTATGTAAAAAATTCTTCAAAGGCACTAAATTGAAATACCGAAATCATTATACTTTTTCAAATGCACGTAAGGAACATTAACGATACTTTCTTATATTATAACAACAAATGAGAATAAGTTAGTAAAACACAAAGCCGTAAAAACACAAAAAGAAACTCTTCAAATAGACACATGCAAAAAAGCTTGTCAAAGCAATTCCGAGAGAAAATCAAATTCCACAGAAAAAGTGGTATAACTTGTCGATTCTGTCTGCCGGCGGATTCGGAATAGATCTGATATTCGAATATATCGCTAATGCGAGTATTCCATCTCACAGTTGGACGAGCGATGCATATTTGATTTGTTTCCAATTTACACTGTGTAGGTATAATGGTGGAGCGTGCCACAAAAAATATTGGCCGGATCATGCGTGTAGTGTGTACGGCCGCGTGCATTTTTTTACGGCGGCCGGTTGCGAACAAACCTCCGCGTAGAATGCATAATTCTTTTATTCAATTGAAAATTTAACTGTTAACTTATTGGTGTGTGTTTTTGTACAGAGTTTTCACATTTAATAATAGCATTTGCTTAAACGTGTTCATGTATACGCGTACTTATATTAGAAATGGTAACATTATTCATATTATGTCATAAGTAAGTATTATTAATCACAAGTTTAAAAACTTAGACCGACTTCAAATCCGATCGTGACGAAATTTATATGGGACCACCCTTGAAATAAGCTCTATCGAACACAAAAATAATTTTGAAGATCGGTCCACATTCGGCGGAGATATCGCGTAACATACCTCTACATAAAAAAAATACAGACGAATTGAGGACCTCCTCCTTTTTGGAAGGCGGTCGATAAACAACAAATCGAACCCGAGGCCTCTCGCTTTACCTCTCTCCGCCCGCTGCACCACGGAGGCATGATATTAGAAGTTTAGATGATTCATCCATACACAAATGTATTTATTCATACCAGCTTCAGCGAACAAGTTTTGATGATAATTGGCACGGCTTAGCTTTATTCGGGGGTGTGATGTGAGGTTGCCTCATTAACATTTGCGGTTTGCGAAGCCGCCTATTTGATTGCCAACCTACGCAGTATTGTATTGTGTCGTTTAATTTTTTGTAAAATGATAAAAGAACTTTTGATGTTATTGACACACATGAACGGAAACATATTTTGATATGGGAAAATATATAATTATGTGAGACTAGCTTTTGTCCGCGGCTTCGCATGCGTATTTTGTAGGGCCAACGGTAAAAACATTTGATTTGTCGACCCACCTTGTCGTTTTAGTTTAATTATTCTACAACGGGGCGACTCAGATTTTGAATTCAATCGACCCAAAAACAAAATGGCGGTCACTTTTTTAGATTTCGGCCCCGGATCACTAAACGACTTTAAAATGGTACATAATTCGTAAAATATTCAATATGACTCAGAAAATATGGTAAAGCCATCTATTGATAAATTTGAAAATCACTTTCAGGCTATAAAGAACTCCCAACAATCGCACACATAATACAAAAATATCCGTATCTTTGAATAGAGTTGACCGATTTGAATAAAACAAAGCCTAAATGTTATTCCAAGATGAGGTCTACGATTTCCTATCCAGTTCCGTAAAATTGCTTTGGTGGTTTTCATTTGATACGTGGTCAAACATACAGACAGACAGACAGACAGACAAAATTCTAAAAATGATAAAAATGTGTTCTATGACTATTTCTAAACCCCCCAATTAGTTTTTTTGGAAATCTAAGCAATGTACAGACGCGCGATATTTACATTCTTATTATATGTATTGATGATGATTATTGTATAGTTATATACATACGAATATTTATAATGAAAATTATCAATGAGTTAGAACTACTGCTATTGGCATGATTTTAATGTGAAATGATGTCATTAATTTTAACACATTGATAACAATAGCTAGGCACTTTGGCTTTTAAAATATTTATTCAATCGTAGAGTCAACCCGCGAATGGTCGATTTGCACATTTCGTAACCGAAATGCGGTACAAATCGTCGTGATTTTTTCACGTATTCACGTGGCCGAAGGTGAGCATGCTGTTATGCAGTAACAGTTGTTATATTTTTAGACGGCCACGTCGTGTTGGCTCGCAGCAAGCTACACACAACCTCTATAGACAGGAAATGGGAGAGAAGCCGCCGAAATAGCCTCACGACCCGTTTTGGTCGTGAATGCAAATTAATCTCTCTAGCCGCTCGCCAATCGAACTGTACTGTCTTGTGACGTTGAATACCAAACACTAGGTACTAATACTACCACTAATCCCTGTTACTACGCCGAAAGAATACTAATAACTAAGGTCACGAAAGCGAGCGAGACTCGGGCACGAATAGTGGTCCCGTGTTTAATCTACCTGAATAACATTAAGCCGAGAAAATCCCATTACCGCCGTTTTACAGGGTTAAAAGAGCTCAAACTACTAGCGTACTTATGTACGTATATTTTTAATTATATTATGGGTGTTCTAAAGCGTAAATGCTAATTGATATCACCTACTATAAAACAAAAACCGGCCAAGTACATGCTGCTTATCTCATCATGCATAGTACAGGGTTCCGAAGTACGGTTAAATATGATTTTATTGGATATTAATTATTACATTGTCCATAAACTTATATTTACTGTCTGTTTTATATGTGTGTGACTGTGATACCATAATTTATTTCACATTTCCAGAACCAACTGGTTAGCTGGTAGGGGGTGCGGGCACTTGAATCTAACAAAAAATTACAGATTAATATTTCGCAAATGAATTCTTGATTCGATAAATGGTTTTTGCAAACACTTAATCTTTTTGAACGACCTATCCAACGATACCCATACACACACCATGGGATAATCGCGAAAAAAAAATCCCCGTCCCCACTTTACGTGTAGGGGAGGTACCCAAAAGATTTTTTTCCAGATTTTATCTTACCATTTTGTTGGCGTAATTAATATGCATACCTATGCCAAAATAAAACTTTCTAATACTCTGCCTCCGTGGCGCAGTGGGCGAGTAGCGTGGTGTGAAGCGAGAGGCCACAGGTTCGATTCCCGCATTGAGACAAATGTTTGTGTGGCCCACAGATATTTGTTTCAAGTCTGGGTGTTGTGAGACCGAAAGTCTCTCTTAGTCTCTGATACCCACGATACAGGTTATACCTAATGTGGGGCCAGGACTAGGTGTGTGACTGTATGGGTGTATTTATTTATTTATTTATTTAATACTCTCAGTCTCTGAGCTAAGCTGCGGACAGACAGACAGACGGATATGACGAAACTATAAGAGTTTCGTTTTTGCCATTTACCTTCGGAACCTTAAAAATGATACTTTTATATATATTATATACTAGCTGACCCGCGCAACTTCGTCTGCGTATGAGAGAGAGGGTTGAAAGAGTGAGTCGTAGGCACCTATAGCACAATATTTCTAAAAAGGTAATGATATGTTTTGCTAAACTTCGAGAGATAGTACGTGACTTCGGTGCGGTTCCGTCAATCACCCCGTCTGTCACCCCGCCTGTCACCCAGCCTGTCACCCGTCTGTCACCCCGTCTGTAACCCGTCTGTCACCCCGTCAGTCACCCCATCAGTCACCCTGCCTGTCACCACATCTGTCACCCCGTCTGTCACCCTGTCTGTCACCCCGTTTGTCACCCCGTCTGTAACCCGTCTGTCACCACGTCCGTCACCCCGTCTGTCACCCGTCTGTCACCCCGTCTGTCACCTCGTCTGTCACCCAGTCTATCACCCCGTCTGTCACCACGTCCGTCACCCCGTCTGTCACCCTGTCTGTCACCCTGCCTGTCACCCTGTCTGTCACCCTGCCTGTCACCCCGCCTGACACCCGTCTGTCACCCCATCAGTCACCCTGTCTGTCACCCCGTCTGTCACCCCGTCTGTCACCCCATCTGTCACCCCGTCTGTCACCCCGTCTGTCACCCCGTCTGTCACCACGTCTGTAAACCCGTCTGTCACCCCGCCTGTCACCCGTCTGTCACCCCGTCGGTCACCCCGCCTGTCACCCCATCTGTCACCCAGCCTGTCACCCATCTGTCACCCCGGCTGTCACCCGTCTGTCACCCCGCATGTCACCCGTCTGTCACCCCGTCTGTAACCCGTCTGTCACCCCGTCAGTCACCCCATCAGTCACCCCGTCAGGTATCCCTTAGTCACCCCATCATTCAACCCGTCGGTCAACACTAAAAGAATTTTTCACATCGAACCAGTAGTTTCCGAGATATCAACTTCCCCGCTTTAAAACATTTTTCATTTCTGCTCCGCTCCTATTGGTCATAGCGTGATGTTATATAGCTTCTAGCCATCCTCGATAAATGGGCTATCCAACACAAAAATAATTTTTCAATTCGAACCAGTAGTTTCTGAGATATCGCTTTCACCGGTTTTAAACATTTTTCATTTCTGCTCCGCTCCTATGGGTCAAAGCGTGATGTTATATAGCCTATAGCCATCTTCGATAAATAGGCTATCCAACACAAAAAGAATTTTTCAATTCGAACCAGTAGTTTCTGAGATACCAACTTCCCCGGCTTTAAACATTTTTCATTTCTGCTCCGCTCCTATTGGTCATAGCGTGATGTTATATAGCCTATAGCCACCGTCGATAATTGGGCTATCCAACACAAAAATAATTTTTCAAATCGAACCAGTAGATACTAACGACACTCAATTGTTTTGCCTTCCCGGAACCTCTTCAATAATACTTGAACTTTATGGTATGGTATTAAAGTTCAAATTGACTTTTAAGTATTATTACGAATCGATTGTATGGGAGTACAGAAAAGTGTTGTTTTTAGACTTTTTCAGACAATTTTTCATTTTTTTCTCTCCGTAAGAACCATCCTCGTACTTCGAGGAATATTCTAAAAAAAGAATTAGCGAAATCGGTCCAGCCGTTCACGCGTGATGCCGTGACAACGGAAAACGGGTTTCATTTTTATATATATAGATTAAAGACAGATAGGTATATCAATCGACAAAGGTCTAATTAAAGCTTACATTGTGATGGAATATTGTGTATGTATGCATTTAGTTTTTAGATAAAGTTCTGGGTGGTGGTCGAAGTGATCAAGACTTTGTTACGGAAACTGAGCAGCGAGCACCAGCCAGATTTAAAGAACTAAAACCTTTTGTAATTCTGCAACACGAATAGATTAGTGGCAGGGCCCGCAAAATACCACGGGCCCCTAGCCCGAAATGACGATCTAACATGATGATTTTTACGGGGGCCCCATCCAATGAATTTGCCACGGGCCTCAGATGGTATAGTTACTCCACTACAAGCTATACGTATTTATAGTAGTGAAAATTGACACATTGGCAGTATCAGGCGATACACTGTCCGGCACCCTCACAATGTTTCCATGCAATAAGGCGACTTTACTACGCCATAAATCTCGCCTCGTACTCGAAACTTGTGCATGTTTCATACAGACGTGCATTTATTTACTGCATGCATCTGAACACTGTCGCCCCTCGGTCTAGTGGCAGCGTGTTCGAGCTTTGAACCGTGGGGTTCGATCCTTAGGTTGTACAATGTACGGGTATTGTTCTGATTTTCCCGAGACTGGATGCCATCATTAGGTCATGGATATCATTAGGTTGATGCCGGTCATAAAAACTAAGAAGCTACGTCTGCGTGAGAGCCTGTTCCATCGTATTTCCATTTTCACCCCCTTAGGGGACGAATTTCCTAAAATCCTTTCTTAGTGCTCGCCTATGTCATAAAAGAAAGGTATGTAAAATTTCACGTTCCTATTTTTAGCCATCATCCGCACGAGAGTTTTTTCAACGCGCGTTAAAAAGCGTCTCAATATGTCTGTTCATACGATTGCTTGAAAATCATTTTTTTTCTAATAAGGTATATTCTAACACCAAAATAACCTGCGTATTAAAAGCGCCGGCGTGTGAACTATAATAAAACTCATTTGTTCCATTACAACGCTTTTTTAACGCGCGTTGAAAAAGCGCTCGTGCGAATGAGGCCTAAGTTTTGGCTGTACGCTGCTACGTCAGTCAGTTTTTCCTCTTAGATATAGATCATAATATAGATGTATATCTGCTAAGTAAAAGCAATTTATGTATGTAACGATACAAATATTCCTAAAGTACACATTCCCGTCTAGTAATTAACTATGTGAGAGGTTGGGTTTTTGGGACAGACTTCATTTTAGGTTTATGAATAAAATTTACATGTATTTTTTCTTCCCCGCTCTTTATTCTACAATATTCGCTAGAATCCTAAAAAAAAATTCTGGAAAGTTAGCCCCGCTTTGTTAGTCAAAGGAAAATAAACGAGTTTCAAGCTTCAATAACAATTTTGCTATATCACTATTGTTATAAATGCGAAGTTTAGAAGTTTGGACATTTGTTGCTGAGTCATGTCGGTAAGGTTGGAGCTGTTAGACTTATAGATACATTATAGATACTTTATATTTAATAATAATATTAGCCCTATTATATTACTGTACCACTGCTAGGCACGGGCCTCCTTTACAAAGGATGGTTAGGCCTTGGTCCACTTGAACTTGTTTAATCTATGCCATTACTATAATATTATAATGTGAGAAGATTTACTTTTTATTTGTATTGGATAAACTTAAAAAAACTTAAAAATTACTTAAATGAATTTAAAAATATTTCAACTACAACTTAATTATAATTGGTAAAAAGATACCTTTTTGTAGGTGAAATATTATTATTTTGCAAACTGGTACAATAATTTTGAAGTTTTTCCTTTACAAGCAACAAATCAGAGCAAAAATAGAATTTTGAAATAAGTAATCTATCGATGTAATAATATGATACTTTTTTATTAAATAATACATTAAATAAATACACCCAATAGTCACACACATATTCCTGACCCCACATTAGGTATCAGAAACTATGAGAGACTTACGGTTTTACAACACCCAGACACCGAAGTATCAGCTGGTCACACAATCATTTGTTTCGGTGTGGGAATTGAATCCGAACCCGAACTGCCGGCTACTCGCCCGTTGCGCCTGGAGGCTGGTAATACATATATGTTGATATTTAGCCTTTTCAGGCAAAGTGATGAAATATGTCTCGCGACGTACTATAGTTTCGTTAGCATTGCTCTCACGTAGTCGCCGCGACCGACACGACGACGCGACGATATTTCCAAAATAATACGGGATTCTGGGAATAAATTTGTAGCGACGACTAGGGAAATGTTACAATATATAAACGTAACTAAATCTAATCTCTCTACCTGCCTTTTTCTCACCTCAATGTGGGGGTCGGCGCAACACACATTTTCAAGCATGTTGCCGGAAGGATTAGGCTTAGTTTTTACGACCAGGTAACTGCTTGACGTTAACCTCCATCTAGGGGATCCAGTCCCGGGCAATAGTATTAGCGAAACACCCCGCCCGACCCGCCCATATACACTGCCATTACACCAAGTAGGCGACAACCATAACCAAATCTAATAAAAAACTTCATACTATGCAGATTAGAGTGGTAGAGCCGTGCTGTAGACGTCTACAGCACGAATGGGCCGGCTCGACCGGTTTGATACCACTGTCTCATAGAAAACCGACGTAAAGTGGCAACTCGCTATCGCGTTTCGTTTGATGAGTGAGATTTCCGGTGGCCCAATTGTATCCCTCCCCCTCCCTTTTTCCGTCCTTCTAAGTTGAAAACGCACCCATGAATTTTTGTGTCTTGGGTGTCAATGGGCGGTGGAGATTACTTTCCATCAGGTAACCCACCTGGTCGTTGACCAGCCTCTGCAAAAAAAAAATGGTCATAGCACGTTAACATCGATTTTTAACCGCCTGTCTCATAAGGAGGTATTGTACGTCAGTGGTATGAAACTGGTCAAACCAAGAGATATCATGAATTCAATGTCATTTAAATACTTTAACTACAGTACTGTGGCCCGAGCAGGAACATTTTTGACAATCGTAGGCCGCGGACACGAACTCAGCGGGCTTGGAGCGGCGCGTTTCAATGCATAGTAACTGAACTGAAGAAATGAACTGGCCTCGAAGGCAGCGGCACGGAGAGCGGCGTACAACTGGTACGCTGTCTCGCTGCTCCCGGCGCAGCCACTGAGCTCATGTCCGCAGCCTAAATTTATTTGAGCTCGATGCGCGTCTATGGAATTTGAATGGAATATTAACCAAATATCATCAGTGCGCAGCGAGCTCGAATACATTTACGATTGTCAGAAATTTTCCTGCTCGGGCCGCTGAAGCACTCACTTTACTTACTAGTTTTCCTTTTAAATATATTTTAATGAAAGGTAATTTATTCAATAAAATCTCTTTGTCGGCATGGCATCGTTACGAACGGAAAATGGAATATTGATGGTAACGAAATTGATTTCATTTTTCCTTTTTAAAATATTATGCTGTTATTACTCCAGTGCAAATTATTGAGGCATTGTGATTTTTTTTTGTAAGCAGCGAATGCACCCATATGATTGTAAATGGAATTAATTTAGTCAGACACGGGAAGGGAGAATTAATTTAGTCAGACACCGGCAGGGATTGAAGTTAAAAAATAAAGCTGAATCATTCTTGGAAAATGCTTGAAAAGTGTGTTGGATCGATCACACAATGTCGTGGAATATCGGCAATAGAAAAAAGTCATGAGTATCCAATGAGCTCGATACGAAATGTTTGTCAAAATAAAAACCTAAAAATATCTCTTCTAGAGAGTTTTGTCACGGGCAAATCAAATTAGAAAGATCGCTTTGCCCTAACTGGCATTTGAACCCAGGACTTCCCGATTCACAGTAAATGCTGCCACTAGACCAAGAAGGCGACAATATAAATGAAGAAAATATTTGTAAGAATGTGGTTACAATAAATAATTGTTACAAGTATTTTGCAACCACATTCACACACTGTCATTTCTGTCATGCAAATATTTAAAATCAGTTGATTATAACCTGTGCGGGACGTCGCAGCACCTGCGCCCCGCGCCCCGCGTGCCGCGCATGCGCACCGCAACTGCGCATCGCGGCCCCCCCTCACACCGGCCCCCGCTGGATCAACTCGCGCGCTCATTGGCCGAGCGCACAAGCCAGAACATCGCGCACCTTAGAACTCATCCCGACGCGTCCTGGGGAAGAAAAGTAGCCACCCTGGAGCGCAGCCGGCAGTCCGCGATCCGACTTCAGAAGAAGAACTTCAAAATCAAGAAAAAAGATAAATCAAGAAAGAAGAAAAATCAAGAAAGAAAAACGTCTAGGGAACGGTGTTTTTGTCAAAACGCACGATTGTCGCATTGAAATTCTGTACATATTGTTTTAAAACGAACTACTTTATTGTTTCAATATAAGGCGAAAATATAGGTATTTTGTACAGAATAGTCGTACAGTTCTTTCTCCCCTCCGACAAGAACCTGCAGCCACCGGTGTCTGGACCCACGCAATCCCAGCGCACCCGCACATTTTCTGGTCCTTAAGAAGCCGAATCAACGTGGGTTCAAGATGCCGGTGACTAGGTCGGTCGGGAAGAGGACTGTGTCGGCTACTGCGACCGACTCGACCCCCGGAACATCATCTGCGACGCACACAGATACCACCGTATCGGGCACCGAAACCAGCGGCATCACGACGGAGTACACGGGAACATCAGCAGCAACGCAAACATCAACTTCGCGATCTCCCCCCGCCGCCTCACGTTCCCCGCCGTCTACCGTCGCACCGTGTCCGCCGCCGCCGCCGCCCGCCGCCGCCGCCGCCGTCGCCCCCGTCACCGCCGCCGCCGCCGCGTGCCCCGCGCCCCCCGTCGCGGAACAAGAACCGCTCGCCGCAATAACCGCGTCGAGAAGAAGCAGACCGGCATCGATAAGAAGTTCCAGATCACGTCGCCTCGCCAAGGCCAGGGCGGAGCTCCTTCATCTCAAGGTCCAGTTGGCCGCCGCCCGCGTCGCGGAAATAGAAGCGGAATCAGACATCGAAGATGACGCAAGCACCGCCGTCACGGAAGTCGAGCAAGAACAACGCGTACACAGCTGGCTAGAGAACAGCCGCTTGCTCGCGATCGACGACCGACCGGCCGAAGTCGCGCACCCCGAACCTCAGCCGCCGACCGAACCAATCCCAAGAAGGGATACCCCGGCGACTGCACCGGCGGGAGTCACTGCCGTACCCCCGCACCCCCCGCGCCCTTCGACCCCCGAACCATCGATGTCTCAGCCGCCGCCGCCCCCGCCCCCGCCAGCGACGTCGACTTTACCGCATACTGCCACACATCTTTTTGAAGTCGGACTCATGAACACGACTGCGCAGGTACCGCCGCCAGTGATCACCGCCGCATCCTGGCAGAACTTTGGGACTACGCAGCCGCATCCAGAGGTCGCCGCCGCACCCTGGACATCGGACCGCCTGAACCTCGGCACCGTGCCGCCGCCTCCGCCAGCGCCCGTCGCCGCCGCCGCCGCGCCCTGGCACCCGAACTTTGGCTGCGCACGACTGCCGCCGTCCGAGACCCGGACATCGAACCTGAACTTCGGCACCGTGCCGCCGCCTCCGCCAGCGCCGGCGCCCACCGCCGCGGCGCCCTGGCACCCGAACTTCGGCCGCACTGAACCGCCGCCGCCCGCGGCCTGGCAGCAGACCTACGAGACGTCGCAACCGCAGCCAATGATCACCTGGCAGAACTCCGGACCTGCGTCGCCGCCGCCGCCGCCACGAACAGATCCGCCGCAGTGGACGCCGCCCGCGCCCGCTCCCGAACCCGGCGAAACGATCGCCGTCCACCAGAAGAGGACGGACCTGTAGGAGCTCGCATCGGCCATCACGCACGCCGTGCAAGCAGCGCAGCACAAACAACCATTAAGGTACAATGACTTGCCTACTTTTAATGGTGCACATCAAGATTGGCTCACGTTTCGCGCCGCGTACCTCGAAACCGCGCATCACTTCTCCGCGCTTGAAAACATGTCCCGACTGCGCAGAAGCTTGAAAGGAACGGCTAAGGAAGCGGTCCAAGGTTTACTGATCACGAACGCGGATCCAAACGGGGTCATGAGAACACTCGAGACTCGATTCGGGCGACCCGACTCTATCGCATCTGCCGAGATAGAGCGACTCCGAACATTGCCGCGCCTCACCGAGTCACCGAGGGAACTTTGTACTTTCGCCACGAAAGTCGAAAACATCGTAGGTACGCTTCAAGCACTGGACTGCGCAGTATATCTCTACAACCCGGATACCACGAAGAACCTGATAGAAAAATTGACGCCGACTTTGAAGCGGCAATGGTACGAATTCTCCGCCACACAACCTAGGGGTAATCCGGACTTATTGAAATTTAGTAGATTCTTGCAGAAAGAAGCAGAGATATGCGCGCCATTCGCACCGCCCGAAGCTATCAGCGATCGAACACCCAGCAAACCGAACACCGAGACACGTCGGCAACGTGTGCACACAGTCGCGGAGAAGAACAAGACTAGCTGCGTCTTATGTCAACGAGAACATGGAATCTCCGAGTGCGCCACGTTCAAGAACGCAAGCACCGACACTCGCTGGGACTTAGCCAAGAAACATCATTTATGTTTCAGATGTTTACGCACAAGAACCAAACAACACTCGTGTAAGCCTAAGAAGTGCGATATCGACGGGTGCGTGCATTTACATCATAAGCTCCTTCACGCCAAGAAGAAGGACACGGAACAAGAGGAACAGAAGGTCAACTCCGCATGGTCACCGAAGGTATCATTTCTTAAAATAATACCAGTACGAGTCTCAGGACCGGCGGGAGTTGCCGAGACCACAGCGCTGTTGGACGACGGGTCTACGATCACCATCATCGACGCGAAGCTCGCTAGAGATATCGGAGCCGACGGCCCTGAAGACCCCATGCACATCGCCACATACAACGGAGACCTGGAAAGTTACGCCAAGTCACAACGGGTAAGCTTCAGGATCAAAGGCGCGAACCAGCGTGAAGAAACGATCCATGCACGCACCGTAGAAAATCTACACCTAGCGGCACAACGCATCCCGAAGGAAGCCATCGAGGAATGTGAACACCTGCGGGGCATACTCTCCGAGTTGCAGCCGGGCGAGGCGGAGCCTAAGATCCTAATCGGTCAAGACAATTGGCACTTACTTCTCGCCACAGACGTCAAGATCGGCAAGAAGCACCAACCCGTCGCATCCCTCACACCACTCGGCTGGGTAGTCCACGGCAACCACACAAGAACATTGGGTCACCGCGTGAACTTTCTGCACCTCTCTACGACCGACGATCATCTAGAGGACTTGGTACGTGAATACATCACTACGGACAACCTCTACGTGGACCCCAGGAGGCCGAAAAGCGACCCAGGAGAAAAGGCGCTTCGCATTCTCGAAGAACACACCCACAAAGAACCCGATGGCCGATTCCAGACGGCTCTCCTGTGGAAAAAGGAGGACGTCGCGATGCCGGATAACTACGAGAACACGCTGAAAGGGCTTCACAGTATTGAACGAAAACTGGATGCGAACCCGGAACTCAAGAGTAGGTACACAGAACAGATGGACGCTTTAGTAGCAAAAGGTTACGCCGAACCCGCGCCTCCGTCAACGAACCGCAAGCTCTGGTACTTACCTCACTTCGCAGTTTTCAACCCGATGAAGCCCGGGAAGCTACGCGTTGTCCACGACGCCGCAGCCAAAACCAAAGGAACTTCGCTGAACGATCAACTACTGACCGGACCCGACCTGTTGCAGCCACTCCCAGGAATATTAATGAAGTTTCGTCAACATCCGATTGCAGTCACGGCTGATATTTCGGAAATGTTCATGCAGGTGCAACTACGACAAGAAGACAGGGACGCACTCAGGTACCTGTGGAGAGGGGACACACGCGATCATCGCCCACCTCGACAATATCGCATGAAATCTCTGATCTTCGGGGCATCAAGCTCACCCGCCACAGCTATCTACGTGATGAACAAGAACGCCGAAGAACATCGACACACCCATCCGGAGGCCGTGGATGCAATAAAGAACAAGCACTACATGGACGATTACCTGGATAGCTTCGAATCCCTGGAGAAAGCGGAAAAGATAACAAAACAAGTTCGCGAAATACATCGCGGCGCCCATTTCGAACTGACGAAATGGTCATCGAACTCATCAGAACTGTTGCAGGCATTGGGCGAAACTGGTGGCGGCGGCGGTAATACGGTCGATCTGGACAAGACCGAACGAGTGCTCGGACTGATCTGGAGACCGGGCGAGGACAGTCTCGGATTCAACCTGCACCTCGCTCGCATCTCACCGAGCATCATGGAACAAGAGACCCCTACGAAGCGACAAGCGCTGAGAACGGTAATGTCGTTATTTGACCCACTCGGACTCGTGTCCCCTATAACTGTACGAGCAAAACAGATACTGCAGGAAGTCTGGAGGCGTGGGACATCATGGGACGACCCCCTAGATCCGGACCTGGCGGCGAGCTGGTCGAAGTGGCTCGCCCACCTGAAGAACTTACGATACGTATCCGTACCAAGATGTTACCCCGGATATACCGCAGCGGCATCGCTTCAACTTCATGTCTTCACCGACGCAAGCGAATCTGCATACGCAGCGGCACTATTCTGGCGAGCTGTGGACGCGGAAGGCCACGTCACCATCACCCTGATCACGGCAAAAGCAAAGGTGGCTCCGCTGAAGACAACATCGATCCCGACGATGGAGTTGCAGGCTGCGGTACTCGGCGCCCGTATGGCGACAGGCGTACGAGAAGAACACGAACGAAAACCGGAAACAACAACATTTTGGACCGACAGCCGCACTACTCTAACATGGATACGCACAGGTTCCAGGTCATATAAACCATACGTCGCGCACAGAGTCGCCGCAATAGAAGAACACAGCCGGACGAGCGATTGGCGATGGGTACCGACCAAGCTCAATGTTGCAGACGACGCGACCCGCGACGTGCCCGACAACTTCAATGAACAACATCGTTGGTTCCACGGTCCCGAATTCCTGTACCACGATCCCCAATTCTGGCCAGCGGATGGCAATGAAGCAATACCGAACACAGGCGAAGAACGGGCGCTCGCAGTCGTTACGACAAGATCACCGAAGCTCAGCGAGGCCCTCCCGAACGTCCACCGCTTCTCACGGTGGTTACGCTATCTCCGCGCCACAGCTAGAACTTTGCAAGCCATCGAACTATTCCGCCGAGCCCCCAGGAACAAGGTGAACCATAAAAGGAACGCGCAGAACCCCAGCTCTGACCCGACGTGGCGACGTGCCAAGACCACCGTCACGCGACCCCGAAAGGGACAGGTTTCGGCATCAAACCCGGATCTGTACCCAGCCATCCCTGCAGACATCCAGCGACGCGCGGAGCTCCTCATCGTACGAACTTCGCAGGAAGAGTCTTTCGCCGAGGAACTACAGACCATGAAGAAAGGACGAGACCTGCACCGCGACAGTCGGCTCTACGCGCTGAGCATAGAACTTTCCGAACACTGCATCATGCTTAAGAGTCGCATAGGAGCCACCAACGGAATCTCCGAGCAGCTGAAGAACCCCGCGGTACTCGACGGCAATCATCGCGCTACGCGCTTATGGATAGAACACGTGCACCAACAACTGCACCACGCGGGCGTCGAAGCCACCCTAAACGAGTGCCGACAACAGTACTGGATACTGCATCTAAGGCCGACAGTAAAGAACATAGTGAGCCGGTGTCTACGGTGCCGCATACGAACAGCAACACCCCCGCAACCGATCACAGGAGATCTGCCGCCGTGTCGACTAGCACACCACCAGAGGCCCTTCACCTTCACAGGCTTGGATTACTTCGGCCCTCTGAGCGTCACGTCGGGAAGAAGCCATTTAAAAAGATATGTAGCGCTGTTCACGTGCCTCACAACACGCGCCATACATTTGGAACTAGTGCCGTCCCTTAGTACTGACTCGGCGATAATGGCACTAAGAAGAATGATCGCTCGTCGCGGATGTCCGACTCAGATCTGGTCAGACAACGGAACTAACTTTCACGGTGCGGAAAAGGAACTCCGCACCGCTTTGTTCGCAGGAATCAAATACGAGGCAAGCAAGAAATCAATAGACTGGCGGTTCATCCCTCCTGGCGCGCCGTTTATGGGCGGCGCCTGGGAACGTATGGTGCGGTCGGTGAAAACCGCACTCTGCGCCGTTCTGCACGAGCGGCACCCCACAGAAGAGGTCCTGTGCACGCTGCTCACCGAGGCGGAGTACACCGTCAACAGCCGACCGCTCACCCACGTGTCGGTTGCTCCGGAAGATCCAGAAGCCCTGACGCCCAACCACTTCCTGTTGGGCGGTCCGGGTCGAGTCTCCGCACCGGGCACCTTCGACGACAGCGACCTGAACCTGCGTGCCAGCTGGCGCGCCTCGCAACGCCTCGCCGACCTGTTCTGGGCCCGCTGGCTCAGAGAATACCTGCCGGAGCTGCGCAACCGACGAGATCCACGCGGAAGAGGACCTGAGCTCCGAGTCGGCGACCTCGTCCAGATCGTGGACGGCAACCTACCTCGCAACGTCTGGGTGCGCGGGCGCATCAGCGCTACACACCCGGGACCTGACGGCGTCGTGCGAGCAGTCGACGTGAGCACCAAGGGCGGCGTCTTGCGGCGCCCCACCAAGAAGATCATCATCATCCAAGCTGCGGATCCCGCACCACAACTGGCTGCATCGTCCACAGCGGCGGCGGGCGATGCACGGCGGGAGTAATGTGCGGGACGTCGCAGCACCTGCGCCCCGCGCCCCGCGTGCCGCGCATGCGCATCGCGGCGCCCCCTCACACCGGCCCCCGCTGGATCAACTCGCGCGCTCATTGGCCGAGCGCACAAGCCAGAACATCGCGCACCTTAGAACTCATCCCGACGCGTCCTGGGGAAGAAAAGTAGCCACCCTGGAGCGCAGCCGGCAGTCCGCGATCCGACTTCAGAAGAAGAACTTCAAAATCAAGAAAAAAGATAAATCAAGAAAGAAGAAAAATCAAGAAAGAAAAACGTCTAGGGAACGGCGTTTTTGTCAAAACGCACGATTGTCGCATTGAAATTCTGTACATATTGTTTTAAAACGAACTACTTTATTGTTTCAATATAAGGCGAAAATATAGGTATTTTGTACAGAATAGTCGTACAGTTCTTTCTCCCCTCCGACAAGAACCTGCAGCCACCGGTGTCTGGACCCACGCAATCCCAGCGCACCCGCACATAACCCTTACTTATAAAAACATTTTAGCTGAGCGAATGACTAAGAATGGTCTGTCACATTTGCTTTATGTCACATTCTTTGAAAATAAAAGGGACAGACTATTCTTAACCATTTGCTCAGCTAAAATGTTTTTATAAGTAAGGCCCATTATGCCTCAACTAAAACCAGTACAATTTTATATTTCATATTTAACAATAATTCACAAACCTATAAGAATCAGAAATTATGTACCTATTCTATAATAATCACAAGTTTAAAAACTTAACGGACCGACTTCAAATCCGATCGTGACCAAATGTATATGGGACCACCCTTGAAATAAGCTCAATCGAACACAAAAAGAATTTTGAAGATCGGTCCACATTCGGCGGAGATGTCGCGTACCATACATAAAAAACAGACGAATTGAGGACCTCCTCCTTTTTGGAAGTCAGTCAATAAATAGCTGTTATTGAGGTCATGATTCATGATACATTGTATTAAATACACATATACGCAACAAGGCACTTGAGCATAATTAACTGACACAAGTAGCGTATGCGTTCACAGCAATAAGTTAATTGACATTAACACGGCCGTGTTAGAATTTACAGTAGATGTATCGGCTGTAATAGCCTCAACATGGTGATAATCAACACGTTACGGGCACTGCATGTATCAAGCCCGAAGCTATTACAATCACAATATGGTAAACTATGTGACATTTGGCGTCTAATGTCCGGGTATATTTGAGTGCTTTGAAATAGGGAGGGGGGAAAATTACCACCGGAAATCGGACTCACTGTACGATATGCGATAGCGAGCTGCCAATTTACGTCGGTTTTCTGTGAGGTAGGGGTATCAAACAGTTCGAGCCGGCCCCTTCGTGCTGTAGACGTAACTCTGCGTGGCTCTACCACTCAAAAAAGACTGGTAGACTGTAAACAGTAAGCTCTACAACACGGTTGACTATAAGAGAACTTTGTTTTTTGCCAGGCTATGCCACATACATAGATTATCTGGCCTCGGAAATGACAGTTTTCTGCTTTTTTTTCGACTTATTATCTGTTACTTTTGAATAGATGTTTTTCCTTGAAATATTTGAAGAAATAATATTTGAACAAAATGTTCTTTCATGTCGCTTATCAAAGTTAAGTGTCTGTGTTCTCCATTTTGCTCATCTTAAACTCTAAAAAGCATTTGCGGAACAAAATCCTTATACAAGTTAAAAAGAGGCTCTCTTAATTTTTTTATTCATACCATTACTTTGTACGACGTTATACAGTGGACTGATCTGGCGATAAGCCGAAGGGAAATATTTACAGTAATTTTTCATGCATTCTGAAGTAGGCCGAGTCAATATTTACATACTGGAATCGTTTTACTTGTGGGTTCATTTTGTCAGGATCTAGTCTTGTCGACAGCAGTGTAAATGCGTATATAACACGACTTCTACCGGCTCACTTTTGCCAAGCTTTGGCTCAAATAAAATTTATGATTTTGCTGAACATTAATTAAACTTAGACTGCCTCGGTGGCATGGTTGTATCTCGGTATGACTACCGTCCTGAGGTCTCGGGTTAGATCAAAGTTTCGGGCAAAGTGATATTGGATTTTTCCATATCAGCTCGGAGTCTGGAATTTGTGCCCGATATGGCGATATGATTGCCCCCTATAAACTGGGACGAAACTAAGCTCGGTGAAATGTGGGCGTTCTAGTTCGCTAGTGCACCTCTGCCTACCCCTTCGGGGATACGGGCGTGAACTTATGTTATGTTACGAACACTTATCTAGTACCTGACAATGCTTTGTTACTGATTTATAATCTTAATTAAACTATGATGTCTCATACCAAATTACAGATATCAAAAATAACATCACACAACCTAATCACCAAATAAACATAAAATATTCCAAAAAAATACTTTCAAGCTCATCTCAAAGCGAATATTTCGTTCACTTTAATAATTACAGTAATAAATAACATTTTCTATAAAGAGATCTGAGACGAGGTCAACTATAATCTCTACTCGCAAAAGAAAGTAGTTATATAAATTCTTATTAGGTAATCAAGTGTCTGCTTGTAAGAGTCAAAAGAAAGTAGATCCTAATTAAACAGCGTTCCCTAAAGTAGAGGCAATCCCTACACCTCCGTAATCCGTAGATAATGACGTCACGTATTAAGGACACATACCATACTGCGAACAGTAAAACAAATTGCATGGATTACTCCACATTGGGCGCCGTAATAAAAACTTTAACGTCATAACGTTGGTAAAAAAAAATCTCACGTAAACGCGTTGACTGTTATGAGAAAACTCTCTTTACTACACTCAGATTTCCAACTTCAGACGTGGCTATAAGAAATGGAATTTAAATTAGATTGCATATTCTTATAGTAATATATCGTTATTTGCCTAGAATGCAACGTACGAACGTTTTTTGATTTGACT
Source organism: Clanis bilineata (assembly GCA_036417725.1). Taxonomy (NCBI): domain Eukaryota; kingdom Metazoa; phylum Arthropoda; class Insecta; order Lepidoptera; family Sphingidae; genus Clanis; species Clanis bilineata. The sequence continues at coordinate 11,575,476 of CM071158.1, forward strand.
CTAATACTGGTATGAATAAGGGTTTATTAATTTTAATTTTTATGCCATTTGCTTCGAGAAAATATAATATAAAAGACTGAGTCAGTATAATAAAGCCAATACTTGGCCACGAGACTAGACTACAAGGGGATTTGTTCAAGAAGAGCTCCAAAGTCGTACAGTTTGTGTAAGAGGTCGATCAAATTATGACTAATTGTATTCGATTCTTGAATTCTTATAGTAACATATCGTTGTTAGCCTAGAATGCAACGTACGAACGTTTTTTTATTTGACTCTTATATTCGTATGAATAAGGCTATATTAATTTTAATTTTTAATGCCATTTGCTTAGAGCAAATATAATATTAAAGACCGAGTCAATATAATAAAGCCAATACTTCGCCACAAGACTAGATTAAAAGGGGATTTGTTCGAGAAGAGCACCAAAGTCGGTGAGTTTGTGTTAGAGCTCGATAAAAGCGATTGTCTGCAAATTGCAATGTTATTTCCATTACGTGGAATCTTTTGGTGTGCGGCTAACCAGGATTAGCTGTTATATAAATATTCATATCGTATGATATCCTCGTGTCTCAAAGCAAAAGGTGTGGTGTTTTGGCTAGAAATGTACGTACGTCTTGATTAATAACATATCATCGTGTAATGAAAACCTCGTACATGTTTTCAGTTAAAAAAATCAGTAAATAAAAAGACTATAATAATATTGTAATAACGTTGTATGACTTTTTAGTTATCAGTTATGTTATATTATTTGTAAACCTTTGTCTTCTAATATATGAAGATGCTATATTATGTTGTATTTTAGCTTTCTTCCCAAAACTTACAGAAAGTGCTTTTGATAAAAAGGTTATTTACAATTTTCTCACTGCTCGCCGTATTATAATTATGAAACAACTAGGTAGGAAGTATATTGTAAGTAGTTTATTTTCCAATTTATTATTTCATATATTTCATAGTTGTCGTAGGGTTATTTGTCCTTAAAAATGAATGAAAGTAATTATTTAAAATATGTCTAGTAATACTTGTAGTCGCCTCCTTGGTCTAGTAGCAGCATGTATGGGCTGTGGACCGAGAGGTCCTGGGTTCGATTCCCAGGTCGGGCAAAGAAAATTTTCAAATTTAATTTGCCCGGGACTGAATCCCACATAGGGGATTGACGTCAGGCAGGCGGCCGGTCGTAAAAACTAAGCCTAATCCCCTCTGCAACGTGCTTGAAAACGTGTGTTGCGCCGACCCCACATTAAGGTGGGATAAGGGTAGGAGAAGTAGAAGTAGAAGAAGTCTAGTAATACTTGTGTGTTAATACAAAAAAGTGTCAGTATGAACTATATACTCTCTTTGGTAAATTATTTTAGTAAAGTATAGATATTATGGACAAAAATAAATGATAGCATTAAAAATATCTGTAGCTGTGCGCTATAATGTTGGTGTTATAGGATTTCCTCTTGGTTTGGTGCGATAGCGCATTGTTGCAGCCGCCAGAGTGGAAAGATTGGCAAACATGCCACGCCCGTTTTGATTTGTGCTTTGTATTTTTCACTTGTACGTTTCGCTTCATGAAATAGCGCACGTTCCTACTTTTATACATCGTTTTATACCATTTTAAGTCCAGCTAACTGCTATTAATTGATTAGAAATTATACATACATTTCACTTGAACCCTACAAAATTCTGATAACCGCTGAAGATCTGTTGACGACACGACGACATAATAATAGTTGAAGCACATTGAGTAATAGAACCCACGCTGTAGGTAAAATATCACTTACCATCAGGTAACCAACCTTACTTGTTTACTTGTTAACTTTTCTCATAATCTTTATTATGCCATCATTCATGCAGTATAACATCAGAGAATAACGCCAGATTCATAGTTTCCAACAAAATTTCATTCATAATTAAACCAGTAAATAATGAATGTGTTCTTAGTCGCAATGTAATTACTTTCGTGATCTTTACGTGTTCCTGGTGATTATGTGATGCGTGGTGACATATTTTCACAATACCTGTACGACATTTTCTTAATAACATTGTGGGAGCTCTTTGTATTAAAATTGGTTACTGACAGGCGACGTACTTAGCCTTTCAAAGCCTTGAAATGCCTAATTAAATGAAAAAGCCTGGGCTAAAATTTTATTATCACCATAATATCTCTTATTTTGCAGAGATATGATCGTCTTTTCTTTCTGCCTGGCGTTATCACGGCCTTACGCCAGAATCGGCCTTCCTACCTAAATACTTCACTCAATTTTGAGCAGGTCTTGGCTCTTATATTGACAAACTCCGTGGCGCAGCGGGTGAGCAGCCGGCTGTGAAGCGAGAGGACGCAGGTTCGATCCCCGCTCCGAGACAAATGTTTGTGAGATCGAAAGTCTATCGTAGTTCCTGACACCCACAACACAAGACTAGTATCTTAATGTGGGGCAGGACTATGTGTATGACTGCTAGGTATTATTTATTTATTTATATCCTCCTCCAAAACGTCCAGCCAAGGTACGATAGTCATCAAAACAAAATCATCAAGAGATATTTGACGTTTCTGGAGGAGATTTTCGGGGACCCATTCTGAATCCCCATTTCATGAGAGCCAGCGGCTTGGCTGCCAGTGTCAAAGGGTCCATACAACACGATTCTTTTCGGCTTACCAATGCCAAATTTTCTTCTAATAAATAAGTATTAGCAGCGATAGCTAAGTTGGGAATGGTACGGACTACCGAGATGAGTGTCGCAAGTTCGAGCCTAACATCAAAAAGAGCACACACCTCTGCCTTTTCTATGTTAAGTGTGTTTTCATTGTGAAATATTGCTTGCTATAACGGTGCAGGAAAATATTGTGAGGAATCCTGCATACCCGAGAATTTCTCCATAAGAATTTCGCAAGTATGTGAAGTTTACCAACCCGCATTAGGCCAGCGTGGTAGACTAAGGCCTAACTTGTCTCATTAGTAGAGGAGGCCCGTGCCCAGCAGTGGGCCAGTAATATTACAGGGCTAATATACATACATACATACATACATACATACATATATATATATATATATATATATATATATATATATATATATATATATATATATATATATATATATATATATAAAAATATATATATCGGCGCAAAATCGCACGCTTATTTAAAAAGCCGTTGTTATTTCACGTTATTAATTTATTTTACAATTGTTAAACTGCTGAAACCTTAAAAGATTCTAAAAAGTTAAAATAATCGTTATAATTATTTCTTTGCCATTCGATATTCGGTATCGAGTAGGTAGTTGCAAATATTACACCCTATAAAAGGAGTGTTCTGAGCAGATTCGACACAGTCGTGCTCCGGCACTCGGACTGTCCACATCCCTGACTAGACGGTGCTCTTGAGCACCGTTAATAAAGGGAATTAGTGAATTTCAGTGTTCACACTTGATAAATAAGATGAGTAATCATCTTATTATCAAAAGTGACGTCAGCCATGCTGACGTCACCGTTTTTAAAAAACAACGTTAGCGTTCGCCATCCGACATCAGAAGTGGGATCACTATCCCACTCATTTAGCTAGAACCTTTCCGCCCTGACAATGGATACTTTCAATCCGACTGATGCTTTCGGTCCGACTGATGCTTTCAATCCGACTGATGGTTTCAGTCCGACTGATGGTTTCAGTCCGACTGATAATTTCAATCCGACTGATAATTTCAATCCGACTGATAATTTCAGTCGGACTGATGATTTCAGTCGGACGGTCAATAATAAAGGTCCAGGCCACAGCATCATCCTTCCCAGTTCCTTTAGAACCCCTGTGGACCACGGCGTAAAGGACCGCTCAGAACCACAGCATCATCATTTAAAAAAAAAAAAACTGTGGACCACGGCGTACGGGACCGCTCAGAACCACAGCTTCATCCTTAACAATAAAGTGCATTAATGTGTGGAACATTTGCACAAAATAAAAAACAAAAAAAAAAAACCTTTTCAGAGCCTCTGTGGACCACGGCGTACAGGACCGCTCAGCGCCACAGCATCGACCCTTCCCGTTCCTTTAGAACCCCTGTGGACCACGGCATCGTCCCCGTAAGAAAAGTGCATAGATGCGTGGAGCATTCGCACTCTGACTACTGATTCATAAAAAGTGCATTGTGTGGAACATTTGTACAAATGTTTATAATATGGTCTGGCAAGGCTGGTCGGATACCTCCTCTAAAAACCATATAAACCAGGGCACGTGGTGCACCTAAATATCCATATTTTAATTTGTGTGCAATTTCATCTCAGAATTCAATGCAAAAACAAAACTACCTGATTTATGGTCAGGATTGATCGAGACGGTGTATGTGACACTGTTGCAGTCATTTTTGAAGTCTAAATGTCAACGTTAGTGATCATCTTTAAAAATCATAAGTGGTCAATTTGAAAAATCCTGAGTGGTCAATTCGGGAAATTGTTTTGTGAGCTAGGTAATTTTGCCCGCTGAGTTTGTTTCGCCGGGTCTTCTCAGGCAGGGCCGCGTTTGGATCCGGTGGTAGTTTAAAAAAAAAAAATCGGAATCTTAAATTTGCAAAAATAAACGAGGCCTTTCAAAATGACCGTATCGGCGTACAACCACGAGCTTTCAATAGGAGCACGTGCTATTTCAAATGAAAAGAAAGAAAGAAAGAAAGAAAAGAAAAGAAAAAGAGAAAAAAAAAATTTGTTCTACGAGTATTCACAACAAATTACAAGGCTGGTGCAGAGCACGCACCGCCTATCAGAATGGCCGTATCGGTGCAAAATCGCACGCTTATTTAAAAAGCCGTTGTTATTTCACGTTATTAATTTATTTTACAATTGTTAAACTGCTGAAACCTTAAAAGATTCTAAAAAGTTAAAATAATCGTTATAATTATTTCTTTGCCATTCGATATTCGGTATCGAGTAGGTAGTTGCAAATATTACACCCTATAAAAGGAGTGTTCTGAGCAGATTCGACACAGTCGTGCTCCGGCACTCGGACTGTCCACATCCCTGACTAGACGGTGCTCTTGAGCACCGTTAATAAAGGGAATTAGTGAATTTCAGTGTTCACACTTGATAAATAAGATGAGTAATCATCTTATTATCAAAAGTGACGTCAGCCATGCTGACGTCACCGTTTTTAAAAAACAACGTTAGCGTTCGCCATCCGACATATATATATATAAATAAGTATTATTTAAAGGGAATCTAGTATCTGCTCATTCTTCATATGCAAATAAAAAAACTGAGGTACTGAAAGATAACTAATTAGATGCTAAAAGCTGTCATGGAACTAACGAGGAGAGTCCATTATCTATTACCATTTTTAAAGCTCCCAATCTCGTTGCAGGCGGTTCCGACTTCTAAACATACTCATAGGAACATAAGAGTGCACACGACTGCATCTGTGTGCGTATATCTAGGAGATCGGATGCCACTACAGGGTGTTTTGAATTCATTTCCGGCCATTTGTGGAAACGGAAATGGAATGGAATATCGCCGGAAGCGCCATTCACTTGCAGAGGTGTGACCACTTGGAAATAGTGGATTGTTAATTATGCAGCACTGGCTTAAGTTACTGTGGTTGGATGCCAGCCAGGTGTGACGACTTGGGTGATATGTTAAATAATGTTGGCTTTAGGGTTGTCGACCATATTAATATTTGTTGGTGGTATTATATCCGTATCCGCTTGAATGGCGACCACCCGACACATGGTGTTAAAACCTGCCACAGTGATCCACACTTCTTGTGTGAATCGCATTCCAGTATCAGCCAGGGTATATCCGGTTGTTTTGAAGGGCTGACGATATGACATGGTTGGTGCATCCACAGACACAAGTCTGTATCGGTCATCTGCCTATCTTGTTGCAAGAGGGAATTGCTTCTTCCCTCTTCGGATTCGGAGTGTGAATAAGTATAAATAGGCCGGCATGATTCTGGTGACAACCGATAACCTATTATTTGCAGGTGTTTGATGGTACTTTTGGACTATACTAAGCTTACTATCAAGTGTAGTGTAGTCACTTGCAGTCCTTGGGCAAATAATAAACAACATATTCTAATTCGTGTAGTTTAAAAACTTAAAAACCGATTCATCAAAAACACCAATCGTGAGATCCATACTGTTGTTGTAAAGGGGTTAACTTCATAAATCATTAGATATTGCTGTTAATTCGAATAATATTATTTCGCATAAATGTGGTACAAACACGAATTTCAGAGGTTTCATCAAGGATTTTCAACTCGACTCGTGACTCAGATAAAGTTCATAAACGCCCTTAAATGTAAATTCCATTAATACAAAAATACAAAATATTTATTTGCACCAACTCAATCAATTTATATTTTACAGTTGTTAGTGATTCTTTTTAAGTATTAAATACCTGTGTTAGGTGCCACTGCTCTTCCATAGCCAGTGTTATCTATAGATTAAGGTAGGTACAGATGTATTAGAGATTATTGTAGATTTATTTTCCGTCTCCTACGTAAATACGTTATTTGTAGTACAAAGAGTTGGAAGCCCTAGTTGGCACTGCTCATACAAGTACCAGGGTTGTTGATCTCTGTTTCGTTGGAGTGGGCGGTGTATTATGACTTGCATAAGTTTGGTGCGACAAGACGGTGCTCAAAAGCACATTATTAAAACGGGCCTGGGGTGGCTTTTAAAGCTATATATGAATTATTATAATCATTTTTTTTATAGCATAGATTAGCAAACGAGCAGATGCGTCACCTGATGGTAAGTGATCTCCACCGCCCATAGACACCCAAGACACAAAAATAATCATGGGTGCGTTGCCAACCTAAAAGGAGGGAATAGAAGGGGTGGGAAAAGAGATTGAGAAAGGGAGTGGAGAAATGGGCCACCGGAAATCTCACTCACCGAACGAAACGCGACAGCAAGCTGCCACTTTACGTCAGTTTTCTGTAAGACAGTGGTATCTAACCGGTCGAGCCGGCCCATTCGTGCTATAGACGTTACTGTCCGCAGCGTGGCTCTACCACTCAAAGTTTAAAAACATAAAACCGACTTCAAAATTATAGCTGTATCAAACACAAAAATAATCTTGAAAATCAGCCCACATTTGCCGGAGATATCAAGTAACATTCATAAAAAAATACTGACGAATTGAGCACCTCCTGTTTTTGAAGTCGATTGAAAAATGAGGAAAATAGATGATGGACCATCGTATATACATTTAAAAACAAACTAGCTTTAAACACTTTTGGCTTTTACCAGGTGTAAGGCAGACTTCCGATACTCGCGTCAGGCGTCAGAAGTGAATATTAGTGAAGTCATCGTTTGTTCACGCCTTAATGAAGGTGCAAGTGACGCTGTGCTGAAGCGACGGTCCATTGATCTCCCATAGACTTCTGTAGTACACAGTACATACTGCCGTCCTCAAGCTAAATTGCCGTTAAGTGTATAAACCTAATTTTTAGGTGTCGCCCAAAACGTGGAAAATATTATCCTTAACGGTTTATTAGACTGTGGCTTTTACATTTAATAGACTTAATAACTTGATTACTTTAAGATTAAAAATAACCATAATGAAATCTCTAGGGACCATATTTTCCACGTTTTTTTGGAGATATCTCATAATAGTAGGGGAGCCCAAGCGGGGATTTCGGGATTTACTAAAGCGCGTCAGATTAATATACAGGGGGATACCTTGTACCCGGTTAAGTACCTCCACAAAACATGAGGCCCATATATAAGGCCGCCCGTGAAGGATACAGGATCAGATTAGTAAAAAAAAATTGACCATCAGAAATTCTCGAGCGCGTCAGATTAAGGTAGGGTGAGTTAATTACATCCTAAAAAGTGTATATTCCATTAATCTGACAATTTGAGAGTGACGTAAAAAAAGGGGAGGGCAACAAAGTTGTAAAAAAAAAACGTCATCTCGACATTCTCGAGCGTAGCTAAATTATTTTTTATTTTGAAGGAAATAATTCAAGAATAATGAAAAATATATAATCTGACGATTTCCGCAAGCCGAAATAACAAAAATTCGTCGATAAAGTTAAATGCGTGCAGTTGCGTGATGCCTACATTTCTTTCTCCGCGCTTCTATTCCTCTCTCACTCTTTCTCTATCTATTACTCTCTCACTCCGTCCCCACTCTGGTTTCTGCTTCCTGAGCTTTTCAATTAATTAAGTTCAATGATTTAAAAAAAATATATTTTGAAAGTGGTTTTTTTGGAATAACTTTTAACCGGCTTTGTCCATCAACTTCAAAAACTAATCCGCCTTTCAGCTTGAAAAACCACGTCGATCGCCACCTAGCTGGTCAAAAGCGGTTGATTCGTTCGAGAGATATCGTGAACGAAAGAAACCCGAAAAAGGGTTTTTTCGGGATTACTCCGAAATTTGTGGTTCGATCAATTAAAATTGCAAAATTACTTATGAGGATGATAAAACTGCGTCGAATGCCGCCAACCGCGTGAAAATCGGTTGATCCATTCAAAAGTTATTGCGGTTTGAAAATTCCAAAAATAGTGTTCTATGAAATTTCTATTTCTTTGAACTCAGCGAGCTCAAAATATCACATAAATTATATTTTGAGCTCAAAAATGTCATAAGTACAATTTTAAGAGCCCAAGAATGGAATTAGCGGGAACTTGCAGGGATGGCCTTTAAGGTGAACCGTTTTTCTAATTTTTTTTTGTCAGATCAGGCCAACCCCTCTAGATAATCGTCAGATTATGAGACAGTACGTTTAGAACATAAAGATGAACCATATATATCTTAATCTGACGCGCTTGAGTATTTCAAAATGGCGAATTTTTTTTGCACATTATGAAAATGGCCGCGAGTTTGCGTCCCATCGAAATCGTCAGATTAGTGAATGAGATCTTTTTTTTGGTGCACTTAACACTCCGTTAGAAAATCTGACGCGCTCGATAAATTTTTTTTTTTTTCATTTTCAACCCTTAAATACAACCACTCGCATCATGCAAACGATCAGATTAACATACGTACATTATTAAAAATACGTAGGGCATTGATGCTATCAATATCTGACGCGCTCGAGGATGTCCATGCAACAGTTTTTTTTTACATATTTAAAAATCTATAGCCGTTTCCCCCACCGATGTAAAGGTATATATCATATAACATTTTTTTCTTCATATCATCTAAGCTTTGCATCCCAATAGGTCTCTACGACGCTCGAGTAAATCCCCATTTAGCATCGTGGGCTCCCCTACTATAATTAGGTTTATTCACTCGACGCCATTTTAGAATGAGGATGGCAGCACAGTACAAAGACGTTGACACAAGCACAAAAAGTCTATATACTGAAAATATTACGGTTAGGTGTCGCCATGGGGCCTGTTTTTTTTTTCCCCCCCTTTGGTGAACTGCAGAGGTCCCTGCTAATGGGATACTGGAAACCCCTGCAGTATCTCACCAAACCATGAGGCCTGTTTGTTCTACGCGGCGTTTATGGGGTTACTGGGTTCGAATCCCAGGTCTTCCAAAGTGTTTTTTTTCAATAAGATTTTCCTGGGACTGGACACTTTACAGAGGATAGACGTCTGGCGGGAGCCAGTCATAAAAACGAAGCTAAATCCTTTCTTTAACATGCTTGGAAAAGTGTTTTGCGCCAACCCAACCTCGAAGTAGAAAAAGCAGGTGGAAAGATTACGATATTCGATAAGAGATAAACGTTATTTATTACTAGGCTACTGAAATGGGTTATTAGCTCAATTTAACATTAAATATTAACGCTGGCTAAATATAATTTGACATCAAAATAACCTCAACCAGTAAGGTCAAGTATTGAAGTTATTTTGGTATTTTATTTCTATTAGACGCGATAGATCACGTATTTGTAGCCACGAACAATAGAATAATAAATTTCATATATCTTGCTATTACCAGTAGACGTAAATAATATTACAATACATTTAAGCTTACGAAGTTGTCTCTGTGACGCAGTGAAAGACTTGTCGGTTGTGAAACGAGAGGCCGAATTTTCAAATACACACGGTAATTTGATGTTTTTTCAACTTTGGCGTTACTGACACCCTCTGTGGTGCAGGGGGCGAGTAGCCGGCTGTGAAACGTGAGGTCGTGGGTTCGATTCCCGAGAAAAATGTCTGTGTGGCCCACAGATATTTGTTTCGGGTCTGGGTGTTGTGAGATCGAGAGTCTCTCGTAGTTTCTGATACCCACGATACAGGTTGTACCTAGTGTGGGGTCAGGACTATGTGTGTGACTGTTGAGTGTATTTATTTATTATTATTTATTTACTTTCATAGTAAAGGACCAGGGTAATTTGGGATCGTTATGTTTTATAGCGCCTTATACTCATTATACAAGTCTTGTTTCTAAGTGTGGGGCGTGTGTGTGTGTGGACTATGTCTAATATATACGACTTTCTATTTTTTAGATCGTCGAAACTTGGGTGTTCTAGTTCTCAACTTCGTCTCTCCCTGACCCTTCAGGGATAGAGATAGATAGTACAAGTTGTGTATTAGTATATAGAGGTATATTTCTGTAGCTATTGGACTGATTTGAAAAAATATTTCGATGACAAAAAGCTATAAGCTATAAGCTACGTAAGAGCAACAAAGGCGTCACAAAAAAGAGGCACAAGAGCGCAGCCGTAAACAAAAGCTAGTTTATTATAACTTCAAAAGTTTTTCATACTGATATAAGTTAGAACTTTATACCTTTATCATTAATCATCTCAACACGTGTTGCTTTAACAAATAATTTTTGCACGAATACCTTCTGAAGTCAGAAGAAAGATTAATTATTTTATTTGGGCTATAATCTCTTGTTTATGCTCTCAGTTAAGAGTTTTTGAGGCAGAAAGTTGGACGATAAATTTCTGCAATAAACAGCTGGTGATATTATTCATGACGTTTGTTAACTTTGTTTTGGCGGCCTCCACCTTTATAATTAGTTGATTTAAGGAATCTTTTTATTGTTTAAGAAATATTAAAACGTTAACTTTGTATGGTTGAGAAGTTGATAATGTTTGCCTTAAAGTGTTTTGAACATTTCTGCGTTAAAAGCTAGAAGAATATGACGGCCTTTTGTGAATGTTTAATGGACTTATGAAAACAACTGGAAATCGCATTAAGGATTGTTTGTTCCATATAACTTGCAGCGAGGTGAATTATTCTTTTAGAGAAGTCGCAAATCAAACGTTGGTATTAATATAAAGGTTTAATTGTCTACAGCACGAATAGGCTGGCTCGACCGGTTTGATACCACTGTCTCATAGAAATCCGACGTAAAGTGGGAACTTGCTGTCGCGTTTCGTTCGGTGAGTGAGATTTCCGGTGGCCCACTTCCTTGTCTTGGGTGTCTATGGGCGGTGGAGATCACTTTCCATCAGGTGACCCATCTGCTTGTTTGCCAGTCTCTGCTATAAAAAAACAGTTTTTACTGAAAATCTTACCGAACCCTTCCTATTCCCTCGGAGATACAAGCGTGAATATATGTATGTAAGACAAAACATTACCGGTCTAGGCAGTCGTGTATTTATTTAAGTAACGACATATACCTATTTACTTCACAGTTACTTCACAGCTATTATCTTCGGAGCGTTTTTTTGTAAAATCCATACATTTCCATACCTATTGATCCACTAGGCATCGCTCGCTATGTGTTAATCCGTGCACGTCCACGATCGTTGAAACTTGAAATAGTTCCGGTTCCCTACCATGAATTTGTTATACAAACTATTATAGCTGGCGCGGCGAAATACGACTTTCATATAGCTGGCACATACATACATAAGCTCACGCCTGTATCCCCGAAGGGTAGGCAGAGGCGCACTAGTGAACTAGAACACCCACATTTCGCCGAGCTTAGTTCAGTCCCAGATGTGATAGGGGGCGAGCCTATCGCCATATCGGGCACAAATTCCAGACTCCGGGCTGATATGGAAAAATTCAATATCACTTTGCCCGACCCGGGGATCGAACCCGAGACCTCAGAACCGTAGTCGTACCGAAATACCACCACGCCACCGAGGTAGCTGGCACATCACTCGCATTTACTAACTTCTAATGACATTGCCAGTGTACTAGTAAAGTTTTGCTACATCATATCATATCAATATGGATGTAGTGTGTTCATGATTGTATTGTCTTAGACGTGATTATAGTGGTGTTGGAAACTACATGTAAAGCTGGCTCAGCTCGACGGGTTTGATATCACTGTCTCGTAGAAATCCGATGTAAAGTTGCTTCTAGGAGCTGTTGCTCGCTATTGTGTTTCGTTCAATGCTGATGAGCGAAATCTCCCTTCCCTTCTCAATACTTATCAACTGACTTCAAACAAGGAGAAGGTCCTCAATACGTCTGTATTATTTTTGTGTATGTTCTCCGATATATCCGCCAAATGTAGACCGATTTTCAAAATTATTTTTGTGTTCGATAGAGCTTCTTTCAAGGGTGGCCCCATATAAATGTAGGTACGTTCGGATTTGAAGTCAGTTTGTTAAGTTTTTAAACATGTGATTATTTAAAAAAAGGTTTAGTATTTCTACTAATCACGAGCGAACATCTAGAGGAATTGGCGTATGTTAGATAGCAACAACTAATCGTAGCAGAACGTTTGTTTCCAATATTTTAATATACCTGAACTCTATTCTATTATGCTGTAGGTGGCGAAAATGTACCATGTCAATATTCAAGAGAAAAGAAAGTACGGAAACAAAATAAAACTTGGGCGCGGTAAAACTTTAAAATTGTTTACAGAGTCGAACGGCTTACACGTAAATCCCTTCGGTGACGAGCAACAGGCAAATAGGACTACAATTTGTTATACTGTACGTACGGTACACTACGTAGATGTCCTTTTTTGACGAGAATAAAACACAACGTGAACTCTCCGAGGACATTCGTTACTAGATGGTTTTACGAGGCGACTACATACTGGCGTCGAGAAGATTTCCCGGAGGTAACGCATATTTTATACGGTTTGTAATTTAAGTGGCTGCTTTTTTATTATGACATCTATGGAGACGTGATGTTTGGTGATGAGCTTGTTTCTACAATAGCTTTATGTTGTATTTCCGAACTAAAGAGATTATGTTTCATTTCTGTTGATGTACTACCTCTATATTATGTCTCTTTACATCCTGAGGCGCTAACATGAATAATTTTGATAATAGAATTCGATTCGAGTTCGATGTGCATTATGACATTTATATCTATTAAATTTTAACCAAATGTTATCAAACACTATACGAATTTGAATATTAGAATTATTTGTGCTCGGACCTCTGCATAATCCAGTATTCCATAAAATATTTCAGTACTTCATAGAATGCTAAATGTACAGCCGTTTAATACACGATTTTCCGTTGCCCAATATGGAAATGTTTCAAAATCAATGTGGCATACAACGTTGTTGTTACCAAATTCTACCATACCGAAATACGAAAATTGTAAGTTGCGAATAAAGTACGAAATTGTGTATTAAATCACGATTCACGTCCATAAAAGTTGGATAGCTTTCTAGATTCAGGTGCTCATCGAACGCCTACATCGCGTTCCACGTGAGATATTTCTTTATTTTTTTGCTTAGCACGCACCCTTGCCATGCCTATGACGTAGAATAATGGACCACCCGCTCACCAAATGGAAATCCGGATTATGATAAATCACAAACTTTTGAAATTTGGCTCTTGTTTCTGTGATTTATTGGCGAAGTGTATACAAAACGATATGCGCTGTGTTTTATGGATCCACATGTTATGTTGAAATGTTGCAAGATTTTTATATTATTTTAATTCCATTAACTCGACTGCCTCGGTGGCGTGGTTGTATTTCGGTACGACTACCGTTCTGAGGTGTCGGGTTCGATCCCCGGGTCGGGCAAAGTGATGTTGGATTCAGCTCAAAGTGTGGAATTTGTGCCCAATATGGCGATGGGCTCGCGCACTATCACATCTGGGACGGAACTAAGCTCTGCGAAATGTGGGTGTTCTAGTTCGCTAGTGCACCTCTTCCTACCCCTTCGGGGATACAGGCGTGTGCTTATGTTATGTTATGTTGAATTCGATTCATCGAATTCGAAACCCAATCAAGAAATCCATTTTTTTTCAAAAATTCAAGTTGCCATTACCCAAAAAAGGCTCATAGGTCTAACGCAATGTTAAACTTATGTGGAATTGTTATTGCTACCAACTTTATGAAACATCCGGTATACTCTGTATTTACAATATTATTGCAGTAGTTACGTTTAAACGTAATTTCGAAATAATAACGAGAACTTTTGAGTAATGGCATCTTGAATTTTTTAAGAAAAATGGATTTTTTTATTGGGTCAGCTGCAGTACATTTGCAAAAGTGGGGTAATTAATTATTTTTAACATACACAAAACAATTTCCATGGTATTTGCGACGATTTACAGGTCGCATTCCGATTTTAAAATCCCATGCTTAATAATTTCAAAAAAAAGTTAAATTTTTATTTTTTAACTTTACCATTGGGCTTTAAATCATTCTCCCTATAAGTGGAATTATTATTGGTACCAACTTTATGAAACAAGTATATATCGCCATTTTGTTTATTCTCATTCAATACCTAATTTTCGTAAATTAAGACATGTTCATTAACAGTATTGCTTCTGAAAACTTTTATATGTACTTAGCTATCACTGTTTGAAGTGCCTGTTTACTAAAGAATATTTAATAAGTATTTTCAGTAACAAGTAGATTCACTCAACATTCAAAAGAAACTAATTAACATAAACATTAAGCCTAATGAATTAGTAAAAGCGACTTTAGTCAATAAATTCTCGCCTTAATGACAAACTTTTTTACTAATCAAGAAACGCTATTTCTCTATTAACATTTTATTGCTTGGCGTGTCTCCCTTCTATCTACTAATAAGAACTAACAGTTGATAACGAAAATAAATGTCCTGCGAGGTGTTATATTTTATATTATTGTAACACGCAACGGTCTTCGATTTATTAGGGTCTATAGGGCGATTGGTAAAGTGCGAAATTACTAACGTATTTGTTCTATTGCCATTATTGAGGCCGTTATAAGGGGCTTACCCTATTTTTTGCGGGAACCGCTATCCATTTTATTGACGTTAAAAATTTGTTGGTTCTGTGACCCTCAAAATATAGTCCTTAGAGTATATTTATAGATTATTGGTGTAAAGCAAGTACCTAGTAGTTATGAAAAAGGTAGCTAAAGCGAAGGTAGCTTCATATTGTTGCTACTTGATGGAAAGATATATATCATATCGACCGTATGCTGCCAATACCTCCTAACTAACATTTTTACCAAAATATTGTTTTCTGCGCTATCTGTAAGTCTTAATAGAAAATTATGTAAATATTTTCTTATTAGCAATATTAAACTATTGTAAAATTAATAATCTTGGATTTTGGGTTCATAAATATCATCTATATTTTTAATACATTTAGTTTTCCTTAGTTTTTATTGTCTTCTATAAACTTGATCTCAAAGCACTTAGGAGGTATTGGCAGCTTACGGTCGATATATCAACTAAGTAGAAAGTATATCCATAATCATAATAATAATCTTTATTACCAAGAGACTTTTACAGTTAAACACATACAAAGAAATTATTAATACGTTTTACAAGATATCTTTCTTCTCGTTTTGTATATTGGCAAAGGCTCCAAGGCATCCAATGCTCTACTCTAATGCTCTGTTCTCTAATGTGAGTATATACCACGTTACTCTCCTCCAGTTCTTGTTCCGACTGTTAGCTTTATCTATCTTCCTTAGCTCGCTTTGCCCGACCTGGGAATCGAACCCACGACCTCCCGTTTCGCAGTCCATACACGCTGCAACTAGACCATGGAGGCGAGCTTATGTAAACATTAAGTTTTTTTTATATCTGACTGGCAAACGAGCCAATGGGTCACCTGATGGTAGGTGATCTCCACCGCCCATGGACACAAAAAGAATCATGGGTGCGTTGCCAACCTAAAAGGAAGAAATGGAAGGGGAGGGAAAAAGGGATTGGGAAAGGAAGGGGGGGAAGTGGGCCACCGGAAATCTCACTCACCGAACGAAACGCGACAGCAAGCTGCCACTTTACGTCGGTTTTCTGTGAGACAGTGGTATCAAACCGGTCGAGCCGGCCCATTCGTGCTGTAGATGTAACTGTCTACAGCGTGACTCTACCACTCAAATTTGGACCAAGGATTGGGAAAGTGAGGAGGGAAATGAGCCTCCGGAAATCTGCCACTTTACGTAAGTAAAATTAAAGTAGCCTATAATGGCCATGTTGACTTTAATCACGATCGTATAACACACATAATTACCCCTTTATCAATTTTCAACTCTCAGCTCTCCTGTACAATGTTCACGTGAAATGCAAATGGCACTAAACAGGATTTTTATGAGTAATAGTTTCCTCAATGCGCTTTCGACGACTTTGTTGTAAGCGAATATGTAGCTGAGCGTTGTAAAAATATTTTATGAGCATGTTTCATGACAATAAACGTATTTGAAACATCGTAAAACAGATTCAATACAATATTCATGCTAATAAATTTCTCGTATGGTTCGCAGCGGCGAAGGGTAACGATTTCTAAAAGAGAAGCAGATCGCTCTGTTAAAATATTCCATCAAAATAAGAATTCCATTTAAACTTTGTAACTGCTAAAACCTCTATATGTATTGTAAGAATAAATTCTGTTCCTTTTGCTGTTACGTTTAAAAACGTTACAACAAAACGTAACGTTGTTTACGTTTTTCATATTAACTTACGGTATAATTTCTTCTATCTATATATACTATATATATATATATATATATATATATATATTATTTATATTTTATTCCTATCTTTGAGGGAGGCCTATGTTCAGCAGTGGACGTCCTGTGGCTGATGATGATGATGATAATTTCTACTATTATAATTTGCATAGGTACTTACCTACTTAGGTAGTGATTCTGTTACATTGATCTTTCGACACTGATAGCTTGTAAACATTGTAAATCGGATAAGCACAAAAAAAGCGTGAAAAGCGTAGGGAAGTCGTAAATGAAGTGTGCTACGCGTCCCAAGTGTGTACATAAACGCGACAGCCGTCCTTAATTAAAAAACCGAATTTACGTAAAGGAAAAACACACAAGTTAGAAGAGTTCCTAGTAGCAAACAGTCGTAAATCTAATGTGCCGCTTCAGTAATGGGTTTTCTTATGTCAACAAATCGTGTGTACATTACAATAGGCGTTTACCTAGAGTGTAAAGCCGGGGAAAAGTTTCCGCGATCCAGAACGTTCCAGATTCGTGTTGCATCACTGCAATCGATTGCGGGTAAGTATGCTCTGATACTACTGTACGGTTTTAATTCAAATCTCATTTCTCGTTGGTAAATACTTTGATTTCAATTTAATATCGAACTTCGGTGTGCTTTACACGTTAATGTTCTGTAAGTAACATCAAGGAGTAATTCCCACTAACTAAGATAGTTACTGTGGAAATACAAACATACATAAACGCACGCGTGTACCTATCCTCGAATGGGTAAACAGATAAGTAGAGAAAGAGATAGATGTAGAGATTAGTAGACTAGAACACCCACTTTGTAGAACCTATTGCGGAAAAATAAATAAAAATTAAATGAAAATAAATAGGCATTAATTTTATTTGGTATCAGATTCACTAATGTATAAGAGATAAGTAATAAAAACTAGTCAGCAGCAAGCAATTAACTCAAAGAAAATAAGGAAACCGAAACTTATTTGGGGCTAGTGAAATATTCATATGATTACAGTCGTCGCCCGTCGGCCGAGACTATTTCTTTTGAGAAGTCACGGATGCGTGGGTTATGTGCCTTCAACATCTGCTCACATTATATCTTAATCAATAACTTGGTGACCCAATTACTCACTCTAGTGATTTTGAAAGATAAGGTATTTGATCTGTAACTTAACAATAATGAAAGGGATGTTGCTGAATTTCTTTGTCATGTTTAAGTTTTTTGGGAAAACGGTGTTTGGCGAAGATATTTTTTTTTTACTGCAAAGCACTTACCATATTTCATATGTAATATAGTAATTTACCGGTACGTGGTCTCCACTTGAGAACTTTTCTGCCCCGTCGGCTATCAGTTCTACGAGCTATGTCGAGGAAGTCGCTGGATGGAGGCCGTTTCAAACAGGTCGATCTGGAAATCTTTGGGGGCGGCCTATGTTCATGTACATCAGTGGACATCCTATGGCTGATGATGATGACGATGATGATAGTAACTTTACCGTGTTTAGAAAAAAAAGTTAAAATTTTGAAAAACAAACTAAGGCTCTTTTATTAATAGAGGAGGCCCGTGCTCAGCAGCGGGACCGCTATACCTCTAATACAGGACTAACAAAGAAGATAGACAAACTTAAAATTTGTGAAAACTCACCTATCACAATCAAGTTTCAATTATGGCCTCAAAAAGAAACATGTACATAAATAAACCTTGCCTTCTTTATAATATCAGGCTTATCATGAGTTTTCGCTCGAGGCTTTGCTTTCGTGGAAATAGTATTGTAAAATTAAATGTAGTTTATGTTACTCAAAGGTTAGATAAGGTTGATTAAAGCTCTTTCGTAATAAAGAATTCTTAAAATAGGTTCAGTCATTTCAGAGATTTTAAACAAACAATATATACTTCTTTATAAAGTGAGACTACTACATATATAGTTAAAATGTATGAACATATAAAAGATATAATATCAGTAAATGAAACAATTAATAATAACAGTTTAAAAAACTAAAAAACACGCTTTTTATAACACACCGCCCTAAAAAAATGATAATAACTTTTCAGTATACAGAGTTTGTTGTAGAATGTTATAAATCATTGTAAGAAAATGTGGGATGTTATCTATGTATATGATGTGGGGTGGTATATTACTTTTCTTTACTATCCTTCACGATATCAGGAGAAAAATATTAAATTATTGTATTGTCATCGGTCCTTGATACGTGGGACAATTTTCAAGTTCATCAGACATCTGAAACAAGAAGAAAATCACGTTGAAATATTTCATTACTTAGATACACACAGGTGTAGCTAATATAAAGCGTGTAAAATAGATTAAAATGCTTTTATATAAAATGTATTGTGTTCGTAGAACAGAAACGAACAAGTGAATATCGTTACACATTTTAAATTGAATATATTGTTGAACCTATTTGTAATAGCTAAGCCCTTTGAAATCCATGCACCATATTAATAGCGAACCCTTGGTGCGTTTTCAATTATTGGAAACAACTAATCTGTTTAAGAGATTAGCGCTCTATGAAATAGCCGAAACAATATTCGCATGACCATTGTAATATTGCGAGATTATTCCCATTGTGTTGCTTTCGTTTTATTGAGTAGTGTCTGCGAAATATAAATTACTACTTCGTGCGAAGATAGCACATACCCAGATCAAAGTATTTTATTATGTTTGTGAATCGGATTTTCTATAAGCTTTTCCAATGTATTATGAATCGTTACATAATTTGTTACTTTCAAAATATTTGTTGATACATTTTTATTACAACTGAAATGGGTCGGTGATTTTTTAGTAACTTATAAATATATAACTAGTGCACGTAACTAGTGATATATATTAATGGAAAATAATTGGCTTATTATTTCCTCGAAGTTTTTATTAAGATCGACATTTCCATTATCTTTCTATTTATAAAAGTCTTCATAATTGGCATATTCCTGATTCGGCCCGGCGTTATAATCTTCTTCGTCCAGTCTTCAGTATCTTCCAAAGTGAGAACATCATAATATAGATATTATGTACTGATTTCTTAAGTTTACGCGAATGCTATTCATTGAAATAAAATTATTTTTGCAGTCTTGGCTGTGCAGTCTTCCAGAAGACTGCAAAGCCTTCGAAACGTCGGGAATATAAATTAAAACCAAATCGTGATAAAATCCGTAAAAATAATTTTATTTCAATTTATTTCAATAAATATAATGATTTGATATGGATGAGGTAGACCTGATTTGCATACATATTAAATAGCAGCAATATTAAAAACATAAATTACGATATAGAAATTCTGATTCTCATGAAAATATGGTTGTAATATAAACTGGAAAAGTATGCGAAAACATCACAAGCCTCACTTTAAGACCCAACAAAATGGCACTTACGTCCCTTGTCACCACGAGTGGGTACTCGGGAGTTTCTCGACGCACTCGCCACCAACAGTTTTGAATGAGTCCGCCATGTGTCTCGTGCAAAATGTACATTTCAAATTGTAACTTAGACACTTTGCAATAAGGTTTTTTATTGCTTTGATTCACAGGGCCGGATATATTATTTCGCGGTTTAATGTATTCCATAAGTCGTCAAATATTAAAAGAGCCGCGAATTGTTAAGAAATATGCGTTAATTGTGGGTCTCTCCGAACCAGTGGGTTTGTGAAATTGAAATGATTTGAGCCCCTTCATTGGCCCGTTTGCTCGTGTCATTATGTTGTTTCTGAAGTACCTCAACTCGCAAATCTTTCCTTATACTTAGTCTATACGAGTATAATAACACAGGCTGGACTTCTACCACGTGACGAAATTAAATTCGGATTGGGTGTGATAGGCTGGTCTTTTAAATCACCTCTGCCTACCCGTTCCAGGACGTAGGCATGTTTATACATGACCTAAGTTTAGTTTTTAATTCAAGAACATAAGCTCACGCCTGTACCCCCGAAGGGGTAGACAGAGGCGCACTATCGAACTAGAATACCCACAATTCGCCGAGCTTAGTTCCGTCCCAAATGTGATAGGGTCGAGCCTTTCGCCATACGGGGCATAAATTACAAACTTCGGGTTGATACTGAATTGAAAAAGCCAATATCGCTTTGGCCACCCTGGGATCGAACCCGAGACCTCAGGACGGTGGTTGAACCGAAATTCAACTACGCCACCGAGGTAGTTGCATAGCAAATAATATATTATCGTTTTAAATAAGCGATTGATTTTGTATGAATAGGACAACGAGAGATTATAAGATTAAAGAAATCGCATTTTGCATATTTAATTTCCAACATCACATTTATACAATTTTGAGATCTACGAAGAAATAATTAGGCTCATTTTTCAATACATTTTCACAACTCAACATTCCTAGTACCGCACACTCCACATGCCAACATAAAATATGATCATAAAAGTGGTTTCTGCGCTGCCCCGCTAAGCTTGTTACAGTAAAGTTGGGGAAATATCGTTCAAGTCCACTATACAGAAGTTAGTGGTGTGGTGCTAATCAGGCGCTTAGCTAGTTCAGTATTAATGGACGTAAGTGGCTGTCTGCAACGTTACTCAGATATGTTATGACTTTGACTTGGTCGTGAATTTATGTATTGACGTAGGATTTGGAATTATCGATGAGGGACATACGTAAGCTCACGCATGTATCCCTGAAGGGCTAGACACAGGAGAACTAGGGAACTAGAATACCTATATGTCTTATTTCCGTCCCAGATGTGATAGGTGCGAGCTCATCGCAATATCGGGCGTATTGCTACATTAATTTAATTAATTCAATTAATTCAATTGTAATAAAAAATAACAAAAATCATTAAAATCACAGACGTAGATTTGAATGGTGAAATAAATCGGATGGGTATTCATTACTGCCTGCCTCGGTGGCGTGGTTGTACATATTTCGGTACGACTACCATCCTAAGGTCTCGGCTTCGATCCCCCGGTCGGGCAAAGTGATATAGAATTTTTTCATATCAGCCCGGAGTCTGGAATTTGTGTCCGAAATGGCGATAGGCTCGCTCCCTATCACATCTGGGATGAAACTAAAACTCGGCAAATGTGGGTGTACTAGTTTGCTAGAGCGCCTCTGCCTACCCCTTCGGGGATACAGGCGTGAGCTTATATTTTGTTATGTGGGTATTAATTATCGTCCATAAAAATCTGTCATCGAGAATAAGAGCCTCCGTGGCGCAGCGTGCGAAAAGTCCGCTGTGAGGCCGCGGGTTCGATTTCCGCCCCGAATGCAATGCAATGTTTGTGTGGCCCACAGATATTTGTTTCGGGTCTGGGTGTTATGGGGCCCTAAGTCCCTCGTTGCTCCTGATACTCACGATAGAGTAGTGTGAGGTCCGGACTATGTGTGTGACTATGGGGTGTTATTTATTATTATTTATGATATATTCAATTTTTAACGTCTATAAATCAGTTACTTGTCTCACAGAAAGCCGACGTAAAGTGACAGCTCCTTGTCGCGTTTCGTTCGGTGAGTGAGATTTGTGGTGGCCCAATTCCCCCACTCCTTTTTCCAATCCCTATTTCCCTCCTTTTAGGTTGGCAACGCACCCATGATTTTCTTGTCTTGGGTGAGATCACTTACCATCAGGTGACCCATCTGCTCGTTTGCCAGTCTCTGCTATAAAAAAAAGTTTGCTTTAACGTAAGCAGAAACTATACGTTCAGAATGTATGTTAAATACAAGAGGCAATGGTTGTAAGCCTTCAGACACGGTTGGGTTTACGCCAACCGCACTTGCACGCGGTGCACGATGATAACTAATGAACGACACTCCCGAGGAACAATTTCCGCCGTACGTCACGGCAAGAAAACCGTATGATACTGGTATAGAGGTACATTAATCATGGTAATACTGTGATGAATCTCCGGGTTGTGTTAGCGTTGTTTTTTGTATGGAGGTTTTTAGGTGAAGTTGAAAATATTGAATGATTGTCGCGACGATTCGAAATAAAACTAAAGATAAACTAGTTTTCCAAAATTTTAAGACCGGCTGTATCCATATTTGTTTCAAGGATGACACTTTAGGTTCTAATCATGTAATCATGACACATGCGTGGATACACATGCATTTATGATGACCTCCCTTATTATGCCGATGTTTGCCAGTTAAATATAAAATATATTTATTGAAATTAATAAATTAATTGCGATTTAAGACCACCTGATCTTATTATGTAAATTTAGTCAAGAATGTATGTAAGAAGGCTGATGAATTTTGACGTCGATCTTAAAGTTTTTAAACATGTGATTCTTTTATCAATTGATGATTTATAAATAAGTAAAATAACTTCGTACAAAATTCAGCAACTAGAACTATCCGAAAACAAAATATATTGTCAACACAGTCATATTTCACTAGGATTCGGGTTCCTTTGGGAGTAGCGTTACACGTTATGCCCGGAGTACCCTTACAGTTACACAACTAAATTATTTAGTTACAAACTTGCCCTCCATATTGTATCCTTGTTTCTCAATCAAAACTGTTTCGATATGTGTTGACATCATTAATAATTACGTTTGTGCGAATATTATTGGCTGTAATTTGATTTCGGCAATGAAGATTATTTGAATTATTTTAATAAAACATTGCTTTTTGGAAGGCTTTTGATATAGCTGCCATGAAATATTTAACTTCGAAAAATTCTGTCGAAATCTTAATTCGATTACTAATCAAAAATTGTTCGTGCTAGGTGCCTAAGCGATTCCTCAATAGGAATCTAGAATCGAGGTTGGATTGCAGTCGTAGTGCTGAAATGTAAGATATGTATTTATTATTTTATGAAGTTAAAAATTACGGCAATACTTATTCAAGACAACCTGGTATACCCAGTTATCCGAGGTGTTTGTGACTTGTCCTAGGAGGTTGGAAGTATGGATGAACATCTACAGCAACATTCGACAGCCTCCGTGGCGCAGCGGGCCAGTGGCCGGCTGTGAAACAATCTATAAAGCTATGAAAAAATCGCGGGTTCGATTCCCACACCGAGACAAATGTCTGTGTGGCCCACAGATATTTGTTTCGGGTCTGGGTGTTGTGAGACCGAAAGTCTCTTGAAGTTCCTGATACCCACGACACAAGACTCGATCTTAGTGTGGGATCAGGGCTATGTGTATGACTGTTGGGTGTATTTATTTATTTATCTTTATTGGGCACCATTGGTCATCTGCTTGACCTGTCGCAAGCCTCATAACTTGCTTCTTTCCTCTTCGGAATACAGGTGAGCATAATTTACCGGCTCGAGCAGGAATATTTTTGACAATCGAAATCGTATCGAGCTTACTGGGCACTGATGACGTTTTGTTAAAATGTCAAACAAATTTCATAGACGCGCATCGAGTTCGATTCGAATTTGATTTTCAAATATTTTCCTGCTCGGGTCACTGGATACCGAATATTTTTGGACTGCACTTCGCTTACCAATAAGTATAGTGTAGTCATTTTGCCGTTCTCAACAAAAGAACATGGAATTTAACGATATAGTAGTAGGCGTCACATATATACATATGTTACCTAAGCATATGGGCCACCGCAGGCCGAACCGCCCGTGACTGTCTACGGCATTTGACAAAAAAAATCACTACGAACTCGTTTACAGCTATATTTCCCAAAGCGATATCTACATGAACAACAACACCCATGTGCAAACTTTAAACAAAGTTCCACCTCATTATCGGATCGCTTCAGTCAACAAAATAGGCTCGGCGATAAATTAGACCGATTCCCACCCGTACCGCTATGTAAATTCGTCCTCACGGCGACACCTGCTGTAGCTATAAATTATTTAGATATCGCCTGAGATTGTGTACCTACTGCTTCATTAATATACAGCAAAGACATTTAAAAATATATAGACGGGACAACAGCACAAATCTTGTAATCCAAAAGTTATGACCTGGTGGTCATAAGTCGCTCAGTTTATTTGAAATATACGCGCGCCAGGTCGGCCAGTGAAATTATATTGAGAGAATATACTTATCTTACGTGATTCTTATCCATTCACAAAACATTCTAGGGTGTAAATTGTAATAATCGCCCTCGCATTGTAATAAGTGGTTGATGGCGGTACTGTAGCCCGAGCACGAAAAACTAAGGTAAATGTAAATGTATTCGAGTTCGCTGCGCACTGATGACGTTTGGTTAATATTTCATACACATTTCATAGACGCGCATCGAGTTCGAATACATTTACGGTTGTCAGAAATTTTCCTGCTCAGGCCGCTGAAGTATGAGATATTTTTTTTTGTATGGAAACTTGCTTGATGACCCCTCTATAGTTAGTAATATTAAATCTCTTTGATATACAGTAAGAAAAAGTGTTTCGTTCCACTCTGGACGGATACTTGCTGCAATAATTTATTTACTGTACAACGATGCATTGCAGATACGTTTGTTCTAGTTTTTTCGAAAGTTGAAGCTAGCGTGGGTATAATTATTGGTGTAAAATAATTTAAGTATTTGCAAGGGAGCGTGATTTAGAAAAATGGGGCATGAGACGACATGAACGGTTAACTACGTTATTGTTACATGACATTTAAATTATTATGTGTTGACTTTTGTATTAAAAACGAAATATAAATATAACAGTACAAATTCTATAATTTATACTTACGAATTAACAAAATTTCAATGTAAGTACCTATAGATTTGTGTAAGGTAAGTCTAAAACTCCTTTCACCTTACTAGCTCGACGCTAATTAAATGTCGCGTCACCGCGCAGATTACAATTACGCAGATGATGCCAGTATTGGGTTTATTACTTCTTACAATAATTCAAAATTATTGAATACTTAATAGCAAAGACATCCAACGGTACATACTATATAGATGGAACAGTAACACAAAACTTGTGATCCAAAAGTTATGACCTCGTGGTCATAAGTTACTCAGTCGTATTTAAAACATACACGCGTAAGGTCGTGCCAACGTAATAATAGGTAGATAATAAAATTGGCTTACGTGATTCTTAAACTGACTGCCTGACTGCTTGATTTGACTGCCTCGGAGGCGTAGTTGTATTTCGGTATGACTACCGTTCTGAGGTCTCGGGTTCGATCCCCGGGACGGGCAAAGTTATATTGGATTTTTCCATATCAGCCCGGAGTTTGGAATTTGTGCCCGATATGGCGATAGGCTCGCCCCCTATCACATCTGGGACGGAACTAATCTCAGCGAAATGTGGGTGCTCTAGTTCTAGTTCGCTAGTGCACCTCTGACTACCCCTTCGGGGATACAGGCGTGAGTTTATGTTATTTTATGTTATGATTCTTAACCATGGAGTCGATTTCGTCTTAACTGAACTGAGAAAACGTAGGAATGACTTTTAAATGAATGAATACTTTTAAATAAATGGATTTAAATGATTTTTAACCGCAAATAAAAAAAATCAATCTAAATCTAAAGTGACCTTGAGAGTTAGTTGTTCTGACTTGAAATTGACGCGAGTCGCTTACCCTCATTTTTGAGTGGTAGAGCCACGCTGTAGACAGTTACGTCTACAGCACGAATGGGTCGGCTCGACCGGTTTGATACCACTGTGTCACAGAAAACCCACGTAAAGTGGCAGCTTGCTGTCGCGTTTCGTTCGGTGAGTGAGATTTCCGGTTGCCCATTGCGCCCCCTCCCTTTCCCAATCCCTTCTCCCTCCTCTTTCATTTCCTCCTTTTAGGTTCGCAACGCACCCATGATTATTTTTGTGTCTATGGGCGGTATAAAAAAAAGAATTAAAAAAACATTTCATACCAGTGATACCTAGATGAACAAACTATTGACACAATATTCACCTACTATGGAAATGTCTGTTTAGTGGATTATATTGAAAATTAACGAGTTAAACCAATTTACCGATGACACTATTGTAAGACTTAAGGAACATAGTGGAAATGGATTCAAAAGTAAATAAGATACGAGAGCCGGGAAAAGTAAATTTTCCGCTACCGGATTCTTTGCTTCGTACGCGGCCAACCTACACACTTTTTTAAAAGAACAATGTGTACGTTGTACACCAAAATCTATACAAGGCTCTAGATTGTCTCAGTATAGAGGTCGATGTTTCACGAATTGATTGTAGTTTCATTTCATTCCAAATAAACTCACATGAGTTGCCTTCTGAGTGGTAGCAATTACTGGGCAATTTGGGCCTTACTTATGTAAACATTTTCGCTTATATTTTGGCTAAGAATAGCCTGTCAATTTTTCCTTGTGTTACATTATTTAAAAATGAAAAGGACAACCTATGGTTAAAGATATGCAGCGTTTAAATATTTGTATAAGTAAGGCTCAATTGCACCACTATTATTAACCTAGAGTTAGTCCTAACCGCAAGCTAAATTGACAGAAAATGTATGAATGACATGTAACTTAACTTGCGGTTAGGACTAACTCTAGGTTAATAATAGTGGTGCAATTGAGCCTAAGAGGTTATAAGACTGACACCTAATATCTCAGGGTAACGGGCGCAGTGCCGCTCAGTGCTTTGTTATTCAAAGTGCTGATTATAAATGACTGGTTCATAGGTATGGACAGTAGCAACATTAACCCGCAGTGGCATAGCGTCGTATTGCTTGAGGTAATTAAAAAGTTTTATGAATATAACTTAAATATAAAGACTGACGACTAATGCGTTCATTAATAGTTTGCGAAAATGAAAATAAAGCCATTACCTATATGCTGAAAATAGATGTAAATCATAATACTCAAAGTTAAATTGATCTAAAGTAGTGTCAAACCATACATAAGCTCACGCCTGTATCCCCGAAGGGGTAGGCAGAGGCGCACTAGCGAACTAGAACACCCACATTTCGCAGAGCTTAGGTCCGTCCCAAATATGATAGGGGGCGAGCCTATCGCCATATCGAGCACAAATTCCAGACTCCAGGCTGATATGGAAAACTTCAATGTCACTTTGCCCGACTTGGGGATCGAACCCGAGAGCTCAGGACGGTAGTCGTACCAAGATACAACCACCCCACCGAGACAGTCAAACCACCGCCACAATTATCACTATCCATCTATCACGAATTGTTAAAAACCCTTTTATTTGTGATCATTTTCTGTCCAAGATCTCGTACAGATTTGAAAGAAAAAGAAAATTACATCGAGCATACAACTTCTATTCGTTTCGATATCAAAAAGTAGAATCATACGATTCGGCCACCGTCTAACATTGTCAAACGAGCTACGTACGTTCTCAATATCGAAAACCGACAAGCTCTAAATAAAATTCAGTGGAGCAAAGCCTCGGCGTCCTCGCTGCGACATGTGTAACCCGCTCCGATGGATAAAAGGCGCTATTAAGATAGTAGGAGCGTTACAGTCGTCTTGACCGGGTTTATTGCATCTTTGTTTGCTCGGAAGGCAATAGAGGCTCGCCCGCCCCTGTAATCCAACAGTCTACCCGTTTCCGATTGTTATTACGTAGCAACTACAGCGATGCCTGAATCGCGGCCGCGGGAATGATTGATGGTCTTCACCGGAGAGTTTGCCGTCCGACATACGAATGAGGTCGTATTCTAGAAGTGTGCTTTCTTACCAAAGATATTTAATGTTACTCACTATAGAAAGGATATCAAACGAGTTTTTATACAAAAAAAAAATATCTTAAACGTTAGTAACACCATCTACTACTTATTAGAATGCGATGGCGCTTATTACAATTAACTTAACATAACATAAGCTCACGCCTGTATCCCCGAAGGGGTAGGCAGAGGCGCACTAGCGAACTAGAACACCCACATTTCGCCGAGCTTAGTTCCGTCCCAGATGTGATAGAGGGTAAGCCTATCGCCATATCGGGCACAATTTTCAGACTCCGGACTGATATGGAAAAATCCAATATCACTTTGCCCGACCCGTGGATCGAACCCGAGACCTCAGAACCGTAATCGTACCGAAATACCACCACGCCACCGAGGCAGTGTACAATTTACACTCTAGAACATTCAGTGAATGTTCAAGAAACACGTAAGACCTTGCGCGCATGTGTCAAATACGACTAAGTGACTTATGACCACAAGGTCATAACTTTTGGATCACAAGATTCGCGCTGTTGTCCGGTCTATGTACTGTTGAATGTCTTTGTTTATTAGTATTACATTAGGTTTCGGTATTGTTCTTTAATATGTTTCAGTTATTCGTGAGGCCATTACGTTTATTGCTATTTGATTTACAAAGTTTGTCTTAATGTCCGATTGGGAAGTTCATTATGTTAATCTACCGATCGAAGACCGCGGGCTTGAGTTTTTCTGCCTCATTAACAGCGAGCACATTATCGTCGGAATAGGTGATTGTATATCGCACCACTTGCGTTAATAGGTTTGGCTATTATCTCATTATATCCGTGCTTGAATACTGAAATGCTACTCATCTTTAATGGGCACTTACATTGTTTTGCGCTGTACAATTTTGACGGATAAAATAACCTCAAATGTTA
Source organism: Clanis bilineata (assembly GCA_036417725.1). Taxonomy (NCBI): domain Eukaryota; kingdom Metazoa; phylum Arthropoda; class Insecta; order Lepidoptera; family Sphingidae; genus Clanis; species Clanis bilineata. The sequence goes on from CM071158.1 coordinate 11,604,628, forward strand.
TAATACGACTTTAAGTGTTTGAGTTGCGTTTCGGTATTCGGGAGTTTATGAAGCAATTTGTTGATGTAATAATGTGACCATAATATAATATTATAGAACTTGGATAATTACTTAAAGTCAGTCAGTCATTACGTAAAGACAGACTTCTTCCCTATACAAGTTATGTTATAGTCAGTAAAGTAAATTCAGACTTTTACGATTGTTTAGATACAGAATGTAATATAAACTCATCCGGCGATCAAGTTTTCAGCGCAAAAAATCCAGTTTTAAGACATTTCAACAAAATGGAAGACATATTTTAAAGCTGTAATAAAATACATCTCCGGTTTCATGGCGCTAATAAAAAGGTTGTTTCATTCGGTTCTATTTTAAGTATGCTGTAAAAGGTTTACAAATAAAAATTAAATTCAATGTAAGATTTATCTTGTTCCGGGTTACTCAGGGTTTCATCCATTATTTATGTTTACAAATGTTGTTGTTGCCAACAGTCGTTAAACCAAGTTTAAAAGTGTAATGTACCAAGTTTAAAATTAGGCTTTAATTCTCTGTAGGTACTAAATCGATTAGCGATTGAAAACTTAGTAAGAGCTAACTTATTCTATACCACCTATAGTAATAATAATAAATACACCCAACAGTCACACACCTAGTCCTGACCCCACACTAGGTATACCTGTATAGTGGGTGTCAGAAACTATGAGAGACTTTTGGTCTCACAACACCCAGACTTGAAACAAATATTTGTGGGCCACACAAACATTTGTCTCAATGCGGGAATCGAACCCGCGGCCTCTTGCTTCACACCCGGCTACTCGCCCACTGCGCCACGGAGGCTGACCTATGCGTAAATGTTTGTATATGAATCTCGTTTACGGAAATTGAAGACTTACGTAACTATTGATTAATTTTTTTTTTATAGCAGAGACAAATGGGTCACCTGATGGTAAGTGATCTCCACCGCCCATAGACATGCAAGACACAAAAAGAATCATAGGTGCGTTGCCAACTTAAAAGAAGGGAAGGATGGAAGGAGAGAGTAAAAGGGTTTGGGAAAGGAAGGTGGAAAATAGGTCACCGGAAATCTCACTCACCGAACGGGACGCGACAGCAAGTTTCCATTTTACGTCGGTTTTCTGTGATACAGTGGTATCAAACCGGTCGAGCTGGCCCATTCCTGCTGTAGATGTTACTGTATACAACGTGGCTCTACCACTTAAACAAAGATAGTTATGCATTTAAATCGTCAAATTATTTAAACCTTAAACCATTTAACCAAATGAAAATTAGCAGTTTATTTTGAGCATAGTATTACATAGTTTTTCTCGAATCCTACATTTTTATCCAATATTTAAGGTATAGGACTGTCTCGGTGGCGTGGTTGTATTTCGGTATGACTACCGCCCTGAGGTCTCGGGTTCGATCAAAGTTTTGGGCAAAGTCTTATTGGATTTTTCCATATCAGCCCGGAGTCTGGAATTTGTGCCTGATATCGCGATAGGTCCGCCCCCTATCACATCTGGGACGGAATTAAGCTCGGTGAAATGTGGGTGTTCTAGTTCGCTAGTGCGCCTCTGCCTACCCCTTCGGGGATACAGGCGTGAGCTTATGTTTTTTTTTTAGGTATATAATATTGCGTTGTATAGTTTTCCTTTAGGTCCATCTTATATCATGTCTTAGTGCAAAAAAAGTGCTATTTATTGAATTATTTTACAAATTTAAGTTTAAAAATAGCAATAGAATATTATATTAAAAAAAATACTTCTTGTACAACATCGGGAAAGGAAGAAATGAAACGTATCTGGGTAACGCTAAAATTTAAACAAAACTCCAGTGTGAACCTCCCCGCGATTGCCACGGACAGTTCTTTTCATTTATTCATAAGCAAAAGCGGACTGGAGTTGCTCGAAAAATACGTGACTACCTAAAACCTTAATAATATACGGAGCGCGCCCGAGGTAGCACAGGAGCCAGGTATCATAGTTGCATTAAGGCTTGCCACGTATTTATATTACAGCTGTCTTATTGCTTTAATTTGCATAAAATACGTGTATGAAAGATTACCTAAGATACCATTTTCGCAATTAAGTTACGTTGATGAAAATTGGTAAACTGATTGTGATTATAAAATCGATATAAGCAGCGACAGCTCAGTTGGGAATGGTGCGGACTGCCGAGACGAGTGTCGGAGGTTCGAGACCAACCCCAAAATCGAGCATAGACCTCTGACTTTTCTATGCTAAGTGTGTTCTTTGTTTAATATCGCTTGCTATAACGGTGAAGGAAAACATCGTGAGGATACTTGCATACCCGAGAATTTCTCCACAAGAATTTTGCAGGTATGTGTAGTCTACCAATCCGCATTAGGTCAGCGTGGTAGACTAAGAAATAACCCTCTCATTAGTAGAAGAGGCCCATGCCCAGCAGTGGGACAGTAATATTTTAGGGCTAATTTTATTATTATGATAAAATGATACTGAGGTTTAATATTAATTTTCTGATTTTTATGTGTTATAGGGGACGGCTAGAGTTGTCGGCTGTATACCACGGGTTCGACTCCCGTACCAAGATAATTGATACCCACGATACAAGTGAAGTCTAGTATGGTGTGTCAGGAGTTAGGACTATGTGTGTGATTGTTCGGTCTATTAACATATACATACATAAACTTTCGATTATATCTTCGAAGGGGTATGCAGAGGCGAACACATTTCGCCAAGCTCATTATAGTACCAGATGTGATAGGGGGTTGCGAGATCGGGCACAAATATCAGACTCTAAGTTATCTGAGAAAAAAATCAATATCACGTAGCCCGACCTGGGGATCGAACCCGAGACCTCTGGACGGTTGTCGTATCGCGCATGTAACAAATACACCACCGAGACAATCGGTGGATTTAGTATAGTTATTTAATATTCATTTATATTCTCCTTCTGGTCCTGGGTTCGATTCCCAGATCGGTCAAAGCTAATTTTCTTATTTAATTTGCGCGAGACTGGATCCCAGAGGGGGTTAACGCCAGGTAGGCCGTCGGTCGTAGAACCTAAGCTAAATCTGCAAATGCTTGAAAAAGTGTGTGGCGCCGTACCCACATTAAGGTGGGATAAGCCGATAAGGGCAGGTAAATTTTTGTGGGAGGCCTATGTCCAGCAGTGGACGTCCTGTGGCTGATGATGATGATAATGAACGTCAGGTACATATATTATAAACCTATTCATCCGCTTCTTCAAGTACGCGTTACCGTTACATATGGACTTTCCAGGTTTTAAATTAATAAATTATAGTGACGTATATAACGGCTCGATCGCAAAGCTTCAAAATAAGCGTAATTAAATTCAGACGTATAACTTCCATAATAGCCATTTATTTCAACAGTCATTGTCATTAAATTATCTGCGAGCTTTTATAACAGTTTTACAAAACAATTAAGCTCGTATAACCGTTTATTTCCAGCTATTATCGTATCAATTATCAACGGAGACCTGAACATAGTACCTATCGGTTATGCTAATAATGTGAATGACTATTTTTACAAGCGACGTAATGTGCCGTGAGACGACGGCCTTAGAATATCAATTCAGAAGACCACCTCTTGTGACAGAAATGTTAAAAGTTGAACAAGGGCATTATTTTTTAACCTACAATGCAAAAAGAGGGGTGTTATAAGTTTTAAGCATGTATTATGTAACGTTTGTATTTTTACAGTCTCCGTGGCGCAGCAGGTGAGTAGCCGGTTGCGAAACGAGAAGCCGCACGTTCGATTCCCTCTGCGAGACAAATGTTTGTGTGGTCCACATATATTATGGGTCTGGGTGTTGTGAGACCGAAAGTCTCTTGTAGTTTCTGATACTCATGGTGCTGGTATACCTAGTGTCGGGTCAGGACTATGTATGTGGCTGTTGGGTGTATTTATTTATTTATCTCTGTGGCATCATAGCTCTTAAACAGATGAACCGATTTTCATTTGTTTCTTTTGGGTTGTTTTAAAGGTGATTTGATTGGAAGTGTTCTTAGCCATGATTCAAGAAAATCTGTTCAACTATTTGAATATTATGAGCTCTTTTCGAATTGTATTTTCTGATTTGAAGAATTCTATGACTTCGATGATATTACAATAACATTGACCTAAGCCTGATGCTGTAACGTCATCTGGAATCAACAAACCCAACGCCTCACTAATTTACAGCAAATACGTGTTTGGGCTCATTGGAGTGATAATGAATAGATTGAATGAATATATGATCAGAATTTAACGAGGAATGAAAAGAGAGACCGGGGAATAAGACTTTTAGAGTTTTTTTAGTTGGGGGTGTTTTAAATTTTAATTATTATCTCTAATACCAAATTTTGTGGATTAGCTGCTCTAACCTAGTCTGACTTAATGAAATGTTTTTCTCTATTGGTTGTTTCATATGTTATTGTAAAGTGCTTATAATTTTTTTTATTAAAGAGAGCGTCGTCAGAGTTTCTTGCCGGTTCTTTTCTGGCGAACCAACCTTGCGAACTGGCGGCAGAGTACAATTCTTGATGGAATCTAAGTAATGTGTGACATTTTATGGATTCAATAAATGATTTGATTTGAATCTGTGATTAAAGTTATGTACTTCGATGATGCCATATTTTGCGATATGCAGTCAAAGACCGGTCTTATTATTCCTTTTCCTGTCCATACCCCACTCTATTTTTCAAGCATGTTGCAAGAAACATTCGGCTTAAGTTTTTACGCCTCGTTGCTTACCAGACCCTCTGGAGATTCAATTCCTAATAAATCATGTTAGAAAAACACCTGTCTGACCTGGGAATCTAACCCAAGACCGACAGAATAACAGCATTGCTCAACCCAGTATTCGAAACTACCTCTAGAATCCCATCAGTCATTAATAAAGATGAAATAACATAACCTAATTCTCTAAACGTATTTAATCAAGTTTGACAAGGCGCAAAACATTTATCTTTGTATTTACGGAAATATTGAACTAATTTACCTTAATTAGGGGAGGGATGACTACGGATTTTAAGCATTCCATCACCATTTATGTTCCCCTGACTGATGGATTCTACGCAGACTCAGAGCAATGTAATTCACAAAGGTTTTTACGTGTCGTGAGGTAAATTAGCGGTGTCCTCAAGTGTATTATATTGAATTGAGTTCATTAATCATCCACACCTACAGAGGATTTTTGCAGTAGGCACTAATATAAATAAATACATCTAACAGTCACACGCATTGTTCTGATCCTGCATTAGGTTTGACCTGTATCCCACTACACATAGAACCGAGACAATTACATGTGGATCACACAAACAACCTGTATCAGGTATCAAAAGTCACGAGGGACTGACGATACCACTAGACCCAGAACCGAGATAATTAGATGTGGATCACACAAACAACCTGTATCGGGTATCAGAAGTCATGAGGGACTGACGGTCCCACTACACCCAGAACCTAGACAATTACATATGGATCACACAAACAACCTGTATAGGGTATCAGAAGTCACGAGGGACTTACGGTCTCACTACAACCAGAACCAAAACAAGTACATGTGGATCACACAAACAACCTGTATCGGGTATTAGAAGTCACGGGGAACTTACGGTCCCGATATACCCAGAACCGAGACAATTCCACGTGAATCACAGAAACAACCTGTATCGGGTATCAAAAGTCACGAGGGACTTATTGTCCCGCTACACCCAGAACAGAGACAATTACATGTGGATCACACAAACAACCTATATCGGGTATTATAAGTCACGAGGGACTTACGGTCCCACTACACCCAGAACCGAGACAAGTACATGTGGATCACACAAACAACCTATATCGGGTATTAGAAGTCACGAGGGACTTACGGTCCCACTACACCCAGAACCGAGACAATTACATGTGGATCACACAAACAACCTATATCGGGTATTAGAAGTCACGAGGGACTTACGGTCCCACAACACCCAGAAACGAAACATATCAGCGGCCCGAGCAGGAAAATGTAACTAATCTAACCTAAGCAAATGTCATCAGTGCGCAGCGAGATCGTATACATTTATGATTTTCAATTTTTTTTCTGCTCGGGCCGCTGGTCACACAAACATTCGTCATGGTGCGGGAATCGAACTTGAAGTCTCTTGTTTCACAGCCGACGACTTGCCTGCTGCGCCACAGAGGCTGGCTTAGCTTTATACAAATCTATATTATGAATTTGACTAGAGGTACATTACTAAAACAAAATCGAATAATAACCTAATAAGTTTTTTTTATATCAGAGGCTGGCAAACGAGCAGATGGGTCACCTGATGGTAAGTGACTCCACCGCCTATAGGCACCTAAGACACAAAAAGAATCATGGGTGCGTTGCTAACCTTACTTTACGTGGAAATAATGTGGTATTTGAGTATTTCCTATAATGCCCTTTTTATGCGGAATAGGAAATAAAAATGGTTTAACAAAATTCCTTTCCTTGAAATACATACATTTACAATATGAGTACATTCTAAAACTCATTCACTATACGTGTTTCAGTAGTATAAAACGGTCTGGGCTAATATTTGTCCAACGACAAAGAACTCGTGTCTTCGGTTCGTTTATTTTATTATTTATCCAAGGTGAAGTCTCATCGATTTCCACAAAGCACTTATGTGAAAAGGTCGACAAACTCGTACAAGTCCTTTCATTAGCTCAATGACCCATTTCTGATACGTCAGCTCCTTGTAATTAATTGTGGATACCTCAAAATAAGGTAAAGTAGTATTTTTATTTTTTATGGAACATTTTCTTTTAGTAAAAGTTACAAATGGTCTTTGAATCTTGACACGAAGTGTGCTAAATGGCGTCTTGAAGTGCTTATCTTGAAACGGACTCAGTTTTGGAGCATTTCTCCGCTTTAGTCGTTTTGTGTGGCTTTATTTTTATTTTTACAGAACGTGGTTTTACGCGGCTGATTATATCAAGGTGTATTTTTTCTATTGTATAAATATAACATTCAATATTTACCTAGACAATATTAATGGGCTCTGTATCCTTACTACGAGTTTTTCTCGATTTTCGAAATCGACGACACTTTGCAGTTGATCCATACATTTTTTAATTCGTTGTAGTTTCCGCAAAGTGGTGCTGTTAGTCAAATGTATGGACAAAACGGAAACTATCATCGATTTCGAAGAATCGAGAACGGTCAAGATAAACTCGTGCTAGGGGTACAGGAGGGTTACCACCACCGCTTATAGCAGTATTATTATAATTTTACTTGTACCGATTCCCATACAAAACGAAGAACGATTATAATAATACTGCTATAAGAGGCGGTGGTAACCCTGCTGATAACATGTTATCGTGTAAGGAAGTCATTGTACCTAAATTTGTTTTCAATAACATTTGTTACTCATTTACAAGACCTTTTAATCTGGTACTTAACTACTGTAAGAATTTTATCGATTTTTAATTTAAATCACAGCGTGGGACGTAAAGGTCCGTGAATAATAAATAGTCCGTAAATGGCTAATAAGTACCTCTGCAACTCCATCGAGAAAAAAACGCTGGCCTATGTGTACGTATTAGTGCTAAGAAGGTAGCAGATTCATATTCATTAAGAGTTGCCTTTATACATCCCACTCCAAGACATCGTTACCACTCTTCCTAAATACATATAAGATGTTACAGCTCTTTCATGTCCATTACGCATGTAGGAGTCTACCTCATTAACAATAACGGTTACACCAACCAGTGACGTGCACACCATATAGAAAAATACAGTGTAGGTAGTAAAGGTAGACAGTATGTTTCCTTTATTTATAACATTTTAAAAGTAACATCTTTTAAAATGTTATAAATAAAGGAAAAATCTCAACCAAAAACATTAATATTTCCAAAATTAATGACTGCCTCGGTGGCGTAGTGCTATTGCGTGCGCGGTAGCACTGTCATCCTGAAAACTCGGGTTCGATTCCCGGGCGGGGCAAAGTGATATTAGATTTTTCAGTATCAGCCCGAAGTCTGGAGTGAGCTCGGCGAAATGTGGGTTTTCTAGTTTGCTAGTGCGCCTCTGCCTATCCCTTCGGGAATATAGGCGTTAGTTATGTAAATTATCACGCTCCTCTTTTAAATCCTCACAGCGCCCGCTGTAATTGTGATAATGGTAGTAAGAATGATGACGCAATAATTGAAAACATGAAGTGTCTATTATTCTTAGGCTGAGATCTATCTCTTCTATCTCATCTATAATCTTTGCTTAGTTTGTCTGTCACTTTGTTTTTCTTGTAAAAAATCTTTCGGACTAAGTTAAAGTTCGATTTAAAATCTTCACTGAGTTCGTTTTTTGACTTAAACTTAGTCATAGTTCACTCAATAGAGCTCAGCCTAAGAATAATAGATACTTACAAAATTCAACACACATCATATTTAAGCTCACGCCTGTATCTCCGGTAGGCAGAGGCGCACTAGCGAACTAGAATACCCACATTTCGCCGAGCTTAGTTCCGTCCCAGATGTGATAGGGGGCGAGCCTATCGGCATATCGGGCACAAATTCAATTGGAAATCAATTTCAAATTCAATATGGAAAAATCCAATATCACTTTGCCCGACCCGGGGATCGAATCCGAGACCTCAGAACCGTAGTGGTATCGTAATACCACCACGCCACGGAGGCAGTCATGTTTTCAATTATTGCATCATCATTCTTACCTGACTCAGACTCAGTCGAAGTTCGCTCTATAGATCTCAGTCTTAATGTCTGTGCACGTCCCTGACACCAGCCCGTCTCGTAATACAAAGTTTAATGTGCCCTCGACGAGGATGGAAAACAAACAAAAGATTGTTGAAATCCCCTGACGTGATTACTGGCTAATGACTCCACACATGTTCGTGTGAGCAGTGAGAGACGAGAGACGGTGTTGCTCTGTTGACGTTTTTAATGAGAACTCTGTGAATACGCGTTGTGCCGGCCCAATGGTGCGCAGCGCGGTTGTCATTATACAAAAAGAAGAATTTATTTTAATATAGAAGTATAAAAATATTTGATGTTTTTCCAGTTTTGTTGCGGTGTTAATAACTTGCAAACAAAAAACATACAGGAAAGAACAAATATTCTTTCCTGTATGTTTTTTGTTATTCTGCACTCAATAGATTAGGGTAGCAACTTTACATTATGTTTTATTTATTTATACACTTGATATGTGTAACATAATTAACGTACATCCTGATAGTAGTTTGTGCAGAATAGGCTTCTGAATATTTTTTGTATTTTTATATAGGTATTTTTTTTCCTAAAACTAATGAAAACTAAGTAAATAATAGTCACCATGTAATAAAGCTTCCCAACAAGCGAAATTATAACGTACTAGTGCCAGGCGATAAGGTCCAATTTTTAAAATACAAATGAAATAGTAGACAAAATTCTGTAAAAAATAAAACTACTGAACTTTAGTAGTAATAAAGGTTTTTACAACAAATATTTTTATTGTAAAGAGCATTTCAGTCTATGAATATGTTTCAATTGGAGTGTCTGAGGGTGTGCGTTAATTATTTTACACATTGTATAAGCGGACTTCTGTAGCCCGAACACGAAAAACGAATGTAAATGTAAATGTATTCGAGTTTGCTGCGCACTGATGACGTTTGGTTAATATTTCATACAAATTTCATAGACGCGCATCCAGTTCGAATACATTTACGGTTGTCAGAAATTTTCCTGCTCAGGCCGCTGTTCTTGCATCGCCATAACCGTCGACATCATCAACAATATTAGCCAATTGTGGCAATTTTGAAAATCTGGTTTTGATTTGATTTGCAAACTTGATGTTTGAATAAAATTAGGCTGTTTAACGCCCCAATGGTCAAACGCTGCTCAACTTTAACGGCTTCTTACATTGATTTTCGCCATACAATTTTGACAGATAAGGCGGCCTTAAACGACATAAGGCGACCTTAAGTGTATGAACATTCGGCGGTATGTGATCCTATTTATAAATAAACAGACACTGCATTTTATAAAAAATATAAGGTAAGGCCTAGCGTGCAACACTAGTGCGTGACCGACACCCATTGATCACTCAGGAACGACGAAGGACATTTTTTTCAACTAAAGCTTGCCCTTAATGTCTGGTGTCCGTAGAGTCTAATCGCCGTGTCGCTGTCACAAATGTAAATAAAATGAAAAAATATATATAATCATACTTTTCGGAAAATATGATATTTTCTGTCTTTGATTGAAAAGTTGTTTACGTTTCAGTTGGTATATTTTAATTTTACAATATTGTTCGATTATGTTACTTGTTACGTATCAAAAAGTGTTCTGAAGGTTAAATATAACAACAGTAAAATGCACTACACGATATACTGGGTGTAAGGGAAACGCTTCCGAAAACTAAAATAGTAATTATAATATACTATCTTAACGGTAGCGGAAAACAATATGCCCCTTACTTATAAAAATATTTAAGCGCGGTTTATCTTTAACCTATAGGTTGTCCCTTTCATTTTAAAACAATGTAACGTAAGGAAAAAAGTGACAGATTATACTTAACCATTTGCTCAGCTAAAAATGCTTTTATAAGTAAGGCCCTATAAGTATACTTCATACAGTGAATTTGAACAATGTATTTCGTAAACCCGCAATGTAAAGCAAACACACCGCGCCGCGCCGTACGGGACGAGTGGGCTTGAGCGTCAGCTAATATGTTATTCGCATTACATTACGTTTGTTTTAAAAAGACGATTTTAATAATTATTTTAATTGTTAATTTTTGTATTTATCCACACATACATGATGCTGCGAAAAAAGCTGAATTCGAAATATCGAAGTTCCGTATTGCAAATAGTTTTATGGCATCGTGTTCGAAATAATCAGCACTCTTCGTTTTCGGAAGCATTTCCCTTACATCATCTATAGGTGAATGTTGAAATTAAACGAACGTTTACATTATATGGGAACATGTAACTTTTTATAATCTCGGTTGTATCTGGATGTGGGACCGAACTCACCGATAATATTCGCTTTGTCGCGGCGCGGCGCGGCACAGCGACAGCTGCGACGAATTACCTCCTTTGTGGACACATTCTGCGCCGAGCACTGAGCGAAACACCTTTTTAGAATGTACCTAAATCGACAGTTCCGCTCGCGTATTGTCGATACAAAAACATACAATAAAGTATTCGTAGTAGCTTTACAGCTTTCGCCATGTTTGTACGTACGATTGCCATACTTTAAAGTTTAATAGTGACTTGCAGCGCTATTACTAATGTAGAGTTAAACCTAAACTCGATTTATCCTACAGCTCACTCTGCCTATTTTTAGATAAAGATTTGGGATAAATACAGATTTATCGCGGAGCTGCAAGTGGCCCCCAGTATTTTATTATTATCTCTATAATATATCTATTGAATCTATTAAGTTGATTTATTATAAGTGGTTATTATAGCGCTTTTATAAATACATAAATCAATGATACTAAAAATCATTTATTTAATTTGTTGCCCGCTAGTTTTTAGATAGCTTCTGTGGCGCAGCGGGAGGGTAGCTGGCTGCAAAGCCAGAAACCGCGGGTTCAATGTTTCGGGTTTGGGTGTTGTGAGACCAAAACTCTCTCGTAGTTTCTGATACCCACGATAGAGGTTATACCTAGTGTGAGGTCAGGACTATGTGTGTTATATAACCGTTGAGTGTCTACATATTTTTCTCCCATAAAAATATTGTGCTCAGAGTGAAAATATAACTGGTAAATGTTAAATTCAAGGTTGTCTATTTATTTATGTATCTAATTTCATTGAAATTAGGCCGAGCTGTTGTAACATACCCGACCAAAGAAACAGATAGCAACAGTTTAAGACATAAAGTAGATAAACGGGAATAGTAAACCCCACGTAATTGCTCCATGCTTATCATTTACAAAACTGACAGCGCGATAAGTGAATGTCTCGTAGAAGTCTTGATTACACCCTTGAGTAATGTTATGTGGTGCAGGTAGATAAGCTTATAACAGTGACAAGGGTTCCAGTCGCCAAGCGACTATCCTGTTAAAACTTATCTGTAGGCAATATTGCGTGACAAAACACGACTGCCGTGTAATCAGATTATCTGACCGTTCGGACTGCGACGTCGTTTGCTAGCTATCTAGCGCCACTCGTACCCAGTAGCCTCTAAACTACTGGCCTATCAGCCTTTACACCCTGTCGGTTCCCTCGTGTCAATTTGAATAAAGTTCGAATAAAAAGTGTGGTGTAAGGACGCCCTAATCGGTTCCCGATTTTATCAAGGAACCGTGCCAAGCGCATAGGCGCTTTTTACGCATCAACTGAGCCCGAACAAGAGGCAAGTATGGATAAAACGTGTTTCTGGGATTACTGTTCTATTTTTGCTCTTTAAACTTTTATACGGAAGCCTGTTTGTAAAGGTGGGTTTGGATTAAACGAGCGATTGTTAATATTATGTTCGCTCTACAAAACGATCTTTGTGTAAACAACGATATAGCATTTTTACGTTGTTTTTTTTTCTATTTTATTTTATTTATTGGTTTATCAGCAATTGTAACAATGTTTTATGCTTATTAACAATAGTACTGATTATATATACTAATTTATATAATTATTATAGCTAATTGTATAACTATTTACGATAAACACAACATGCTAAAAAGTATAGATTAAACTAACAACAAAATGTAATACATACAAACACAAAAAAAAAAATTAAACATACAAGAACACGCGGTAGGACATCTTTTGAACAAAGATCATCTTAAAAGATCATATTGCTGGTGGTAGGATATTCATATCCGACCGGATGGCGACCACCGTACACATGGTACTAAAACCTGCCATCGTGACCTACACTTCGTATGTGGTTCGCGTTCCGGATCAGCCAGTGTACTTCCGGTTCTCTCGAGGGGCTTGCGGCATGATTTGATGGTTGGTTGAGACGGGTATGGGGGTATCCCTGTATTTGCATCGGTCATCTGCCTGTCTTGTCGCAAGCCCCTCGATTTGCTTCTTCCCTCTTCGGATTCGGAGTGTGAAGAAGCATAAATAGGCCGGCATGATTCTGACGACCACTAATAACTACAGTATTTGTCAGTGGTCGCTAGTTTTTTTGGACTGCACTACTCTTACCATCAGATGCAGTGTAGTCACTTTGCCGTGCCCGGATAAAAAAAACTGAAACACTAATGATTATATTATGTAGATATAGAGGCGTAAAATTAGTGTGATTAGCGGTCCAACCTCAATAGAACCTTTCGGAATTTATGTTGTTCTGACTTTGCGTTTTTAGAAAGAATGCTCTTGTTCTATTTTTCATTTGTTAAGTACAAACGTACCTAAGAACATCACGGATATGCTATTTGTTTTATTAAGATGGTTTTCATTTCATACTTAATTAGTACCTGTCTTTCTATGCATTCATTTTTTCGCTAGTATTTTGCAATATTTATTGTCCACCTTCGCAAACAACCCCAATTAACAATGTCGTAGTCCTATCGTTTGTCTGAGCAGTAAGTTAGGATGCTCTGACCACATTATAGCCTACAGCGAGGTATCCACACTCTCTGTCCGATGCGGTCGGTGTTTTGGTCACAAGCAACCTAACATTTGGATCTTGATACCATACAATCTACACATACATTTGACAGCCTCCGTGGCGCAGCGGGCGATTAGACGACTGTGTAGCCAGAGGCCGCGGGTTCGATTCCCGCATTGAGATAATTTTTTGTGTGGCCTACAGATATTTGTTTCAGTCTTGGTGTTGTGACACCGAAAGTGTCTCATAGTCTCTGACACCCACTACCTAGTGTGGGGTGAGGACTAGATGTGTGACTGTTGGGTGTATTAATTATTTATTTATTATTATTTTACATACATAAACTCACTGTATCCCCGAAAATGTAGGCAGACGGGAACTGAAGAATTAGAACACCCACTTTTCGCGGAGATTATTTTCGTCCCAGATGTGATAGGGGGCGAGCCTATCGCTATATCGGGCACCTATCTATAGTAAGTAAGTATATATTATTACTGAAATAAAACTATTTTTACGTATTCTATCACGATTAGGTTTTAATTTTTATTCCTGACGTTTGACATTCAGAGGAAGGCTCCAAACATCTTAGATTTGATAAACCACAAATCCTAGCCAAAGAACACCGATTCCTCCCTAGGATGATACGCGAGGCTATTGAAATTAAAAAACATCTTAATTTCAATAGAGAAGATGGTTGGAAGCTTGCACAAACCTGGGATCCAATTATACATCTTATTAAATTGGAACCCAAAAGACCAGCTGCCAGAACTCAAGACACCGTGAGCTCGTACTGCGTAGATCGGAACACAAATGATTAACCTTTTTTAATTTTGTATAATTTAAAAATGAAGGTAGATATTGTAACACTAACCTTTTTTGGACAAATGACACCTCAGTCTGACCCGTGACAACGAAGACTGCAAAGCCTTCGAAACGTCAGGAATAAAAATTAAACCTAATCGTGATAGAATACGTAAAAATAGTTTTATTTCAATATTCGCGTAAACTAAAGAAATCAGTATATATTATTAAATTTTATCAATTCATCAAGTTACACCTACATGGTATATTCAATTTTGTATTAATAAATATAAATTACTTATAAAGCGACTCCCATTCAATTCATCCTACGCTATTTATCCAAAAATATATAGGTACTCCCAAAATTACCTCGTCGTCGAATATTAATGGAGAGGTTTTTATAGTGGGTTTTATTTGTTGTTCATCTACATTCGGACCAGTAATGCCTCATTCGCACGAGAGCTTTTTCAATTGAAAAAAAAGCGTTTCAACATGTATGTTCATATGAGTGCCCGAAAATCATTTTTGTCTTGTTTCTGATAAGGTTATATTCTACATAACGCCAATAAAAACGCCGCGTTTTAAAAGCCGCCGTTTGAACAAGATATACTAGAATTCATTTGGTCCATTTCAACGCTTTTTTAACGCGCGTTGAAAAAGCTCTCGTGCGAATGAGGGCTTAAAGCAATGAAGCATAATGTAGTGAGTTTTATAAATAAACCCTTAGTTTGGCTTCTATCGCGTCTCGCTTTCGATCAAGTTAATCACCTCTTACAGATTCAGAAATTAAACACATGCCCACTAACAAGATGCCTCCACTTCGGGCGCTGTGCTACCTACTCTTCCCAGTGTTTTCCTACACCTTTAAGCAGGCGATAATTCATACTGAATACAAACTTAATTTGAGATAATCACAAGTTTAAAACTTAACGGACCAACTTCAAATCCGATCGTGACCAAATTTATATGCCTGATATTGTACCAAAGATTACTAAAAAAATCGTATAAAAGAATCCTAACGCTAATCAATTATCTGAGAAACATAAAGTATAAAATTGAAAACTTGAACTGTCAAGGAATTTCACGTTAACTTCTCCTTGTCTCATATTTTTCACGAATGCCTTTTATTTTCGTGAATTAAAGTTTTATACATTTATAAATGGATTTCTCCTGTCAACGGATACTTCCTTTGATGAGCGAGAATTTCTCGTCAGAGCCTCAGTGATTGTGACGTTTTCATTACAGTGTTGTCTTATGTCTAGTTGACAGAAAATCACCGGCCGTTGTTTTATTAATTCCATCTTTGTAGAGTTTCTCGAGCATTCTCGAATGGAAAATGGATTTTTGAACTCGGAATGTCTTTTAAATCTTTAACGCATTTAAGAGGGCGTTCGCACTTTTCAGTGAATTCGACGTTTTTGCTTGACTTTTGAAAGTATCTCGCTGAAGTTTTTTGTACCAAACACATCCTAAAAACATATGCATTTTGAAGGTCATTTTATTCCGGACGTGGTGTACATCTTAATTTTTTCATTAAATAAGACAAAACCTTATGATTCCGCGTACTAGAAGAGGTGTTTTCGAAAATGTTACTTTTTAGTGACTTTTGATAACTTTTTGAGGAACGATACATTAATATTATGACATACAATTGATGCACACATAACAAGAATATCTTCTTATCCGTGGTGGCTATTCTATTTTTTTTACGTTTTATACAAAAATGTCAAGAAAATAGCTTTTAAAACAAACACAATTTTGAAAACTGCGTCTGAAATCATAATTTATTTTGCGCAATATAAACTACACATGAAAATAAAAAATATCGCATAATAAAGTTTAATATCTTGGCTTTTATAAAAAAAAATATGAGGGCCAAATTATTTGATATAATATCTAAAATATGTTTTTGAAACCATAACAAATATCGATATAAACAGCGAATAAATAGCCAGCCATTTGAACAGTCAAGTCACACCGCGCTGAGCGGTCTCAGAGTGAAGACGTATCGCATTTTTTCGTCATTTTCAGTTGTTCGAATTACGAAATTTTCAATTATTTGTAGTAATTATAGCGCGACCATACTCGACTTGATATTAGGCGTTTTTTTTTTGTATTCATGTTTGAGATTTTCTCTAACTACATTTTTATTGAATTACATAATTGGATTTTGTTCTGATTTAAATTATTCATCTCATGATTATGATTGATTGTAATGAATTAAGCGATAGCAACTGAATAGATCGCTGGATGCAGGCCGCTTCTTACAGGTCGATCTGGAAATCTTTGGGGGAGGCCTATGTTCAGCAGTGGACGTCCTATGGCTGATGATGATGATGATGAACTGAATAGAATTTAGAATGTGATATCTTTCTTTCTGCCTGTCCTTATCTCACGGCAGCGACCACGTGGGCTCAGCATACCACACTTTTTCAAGCATGTTGCAGAAAATATTTGGCTTTGTTTTTACGACAAATTGCTTGACATTAACCCCCCTCTGGAGTATAAAATGTAACAGTATATGGGTACCCTTCTTAGGTAATATAATATTTATTTATTCCCAACTGTTCCAACTAGGGGTCTTAAAATGAACATGCATAAGACGACGATCATGTCAAATTTTCATGTTGTGCACACTCCAAAATTAGTATAGGAAACTCTGGATATAGAAAAATCAAAAAATGTCTATTACATGGGGTATCTACCTAAACAGGTTCAATTTTGAAAGAGGTCAATCATCAAATTCAGTTCGACTGGATAGCATTCGGCAAATTATGTTGTTGAGGTCTTCCCGTGAAAAATACCTCAGTGCCTGAATACAAAAGTCTTTGATCATAGTGTGTTACCGTTACTAGTGATAACTTACGGCCACTGAAACAAGTTCTTTGACTATGAGGAGGCCATGCTCGGAATCAGGAATAAGGTGATCCTTAGAAGAACGAACATTCTTGACATATAAGTCAACGGATTAGCAAGTTGAAGTGGCAGTGGCCCCTCAATTTAATTTACTAGTTCCCTCTTCTTAGTGTGAACAAGCATTTGAAGGTAATATTTTGTGATTACTGGAGTTTTTTTGAGTGCACTGCGCTTACCATACGATATAAAGTGTGGGCCAAAAGTTTTTTCAAATATCGACCGTCTGAGTTTATTAAAGAAAACCATAAGAGGGATGGGCTCAGGGGTGGCGGAATATTATGCGGTCATTATGACTGCCTCTTCGTGTAACTTCTTCGCCAAAAAGAGTAAAACGGGATAGGACCCAACAGAGGGAGTTAGAGGAGGCCTTTGCCATGCGGAAAACTGAGATTAGGGATATTATTTAAAATCAGGTTACGAGAGACCAATCTAAGCTAAGCGAAATGTAATGTTCTATTCGCAAGTGCGCCTCTAACTAACCCTTCGTGGATACAGGGGTGAACTTATGTATGCATCATGCGTCGCTACATGCAATTTTTGTCAAGATTGAGCCTTAGCGTGCTTTTGAGACTGTCAAACCAGCAGATAGGTCACCAGATGGTAAGTGATCTACACTGAAATAAAATGAAATGTAGGCTAATAAATACCTCTTATGACAAGTCAATATCATCATCATCAATACATATAATAAGAATGTAAATATCGCGCGTCTGTACATTACATAGATTTCCAAAAAAACGAATTGGGGGGGGGGGGGTTTAGAATTAGTAATAGGATACATTTTTATCATTTTTAGATTTTTGACTGTCTGTCTGTCTGTTTGTATGTTTGACCGCGCATCAAATGAAAACCACCAAAGTAATTTTACGGAACTGGATAGAAAATCGCAGACCACATCTTGGAAAAACATTTAGGCTTTATTTTATTGAAATCGGTCAACTCTATCAAAAGATATGGATATTTTTGTATCATCTGTGCGATTGTTGGTTCTATAAAGCCTGAAAGTGATTTTTAAGTTTATCAATAGATGGCGTTACCATATTTTCTGAGTCATATTAAATATTTTACGAATTCTGAACCATTTTAAAGTCCTTAAGTGATCCGCGGTCAAAATCTAAAAAGTGACCACCATTTTGGTTTTCTTTGTTTTTGGGCCAATTGACTTCAAAATCGATATCTGGGCCACCCCGTGGTTCCAAACGACGCCACCAATGTCAAAACTGTCAAAAGTGACCGCCATGTTGTTTTTCTTTGTTTCTGGGCTGATTGACTTCAAAATCAATATCTGGGTCGCCCCGTGGTTCTAAAGGTATAATAATATTATAAGAAATACTTAAATCTAAATTATGCTTTTTTTGACATGTCATAAGTGCTTTTATATGCCTACGTGATTAATAAAGATTTTTATTTATTTTTATTTATAAAGGACGAAACCGATGTCAAAACTGTCAAAATTGGCCGCCATTTTGTTTTTCTTTGTTTTTGGGCCGATTGCCTTCAAAATCGATATCTGGGTCACTCCGTGGTTCTAAAGGACGGAGCCGATGTCAAAACTGTCAAAATTGGCCGCCATTTTGTTTTTCTTTGTTTCTGGGCTGATTGACTTCAAAATCGATATCTGTGTCGCCCCGTGGTTCTAAAGGACGGAGCCGATGTCAAAACTTACAAAAAAGACCGTCATTTTATTTTTCTTTGTTTTTGGGCCGATTGACTTCAAAATCGATATTTGGGTCGCCCCGTTGTAGAATATTTAGACCAAAACGACATGGCTGATCGATAAATCAAAACCTTTACCGTTGGCCCAACAAAATACGCGTGCGAAGCCGCGGGCAAAAGCTAGTAATAAAATATAACAAAAAACAATTATATAAATCAACCTTATATATATTTTTAGGTTAATATAAAAATAGTCAATACTTTAGTAACAGCAATTTTTTTTAAATATATTTTGGAACTTTTGGAACACTGCCAATGTTCCAAAATACTGCCTGTTGTCCTCTGTGCCCAGACGAAATATGAAAAACGTTACACGAAAAGAACCATAGGTTCATTGCTAAGCTAAAAGGAGGGGAATAGGGATTGGGAAAGGGGCGAGGGAATTGCGCTACCAGAGATCTCACTCAACGAACTAAACGCAATAGCAAACTGCTACTTTACGTCGGTTTTCTGTGAGTCAGGTATCAAATTTAACAAAAACAACAACTCCTACATTACTAGACGACGCTTGTGTAGAATTGAATATTGATTACCCGGTGTGAGTCTTAATTTAATGAAAACTTGACCCAACAAGAAGTTCGAACCAATTATTTCCATACCGAATATTAAAGAAGGCGGCCACGTTCAACAAGGAGCAAATAGAACATTTGGGAGGTTGAAATTTTCGTAAGAAACATAAGCGTTCGGTGGCTCCGGCAATACCAACTACAAGATATTCCATTGTCTCTGAGGAGCCCGGCCCGTACCTTGCGAATTTTTCGTGTGGAGATACCTGAAAAGTTGTGTATATCTAAGAAACCGACGACAATATCCCGATTAAAATAAAACATCCACGAAAAAATCACCGGCAGCATGTGTTGCAGAGATTTTTCAAAGACTTGCAAAGATGTTTGCTAGATTCCCGACGACGAGACATCATTAAAAAAATATAGATGTTTGTTACGTCGAAGGAATCATTTGTATCATTTCTAGTTTTAATTATATTCATGTTTCAAATTTGCAAACGATTTTGGTCCACCGTTTATTTGTCTGGCTCGGAAAAAACATTCTTATCTCTGTTCTTATCTAATTCCCGGTAAATCTTGCTAGAACAATACACGTCTGACTTGAAAATCTATACCAGGACCTCCTGGTTCACAGCCTATTTACGCTATCACTAGATCAAAGAGGTGACAGACGTTTTATTATTATTTCCGAAGGGCAAGGCAAATAAATTATGCAATTTATTTATTTATTGTGCCTATAGGCATCGCTAACATAGACATTTAAACGAGCATGACTACCCAGACTGAGTACAACAATCAGTTAGAAAGCACCTTTCAGCAACATGCTTGAAATAAAGCGTGTATAAATATGATGCGTCGATCCGACATTGAAGTTTATTTTTCTAACTACTAACTACTAACTACTAAGGATCAAAATTTTTCAATCCAAATATACATTGAGTTTACGTGCTGGATTGCAACTCGGGCATGTGTGCGACGCACACAGGTGCAGCGCTGTCATAAAATACCTAAACTTGAGCGGAAAGGTTTTGCTAAAGCACTCTTAAGTCGTGATTGAAAATTATTGAGGCGATCCTTTTAGATATTGCAGAAATAGATAAAGGAATTAAACGCAGACGTATTTTTGTATTTGCTGATTATAGGAACATAGAAAAAGTTAACATAACATAAGCTCACGCCTGTATCCCCGAAGGGGTAGGCAGAGGCGCACTAGCGAACTAGAACACCCACATTTCGCCGAGCTTAGTTCCGTCCCAGATGTGATAGGGGGCGAGCCTATCGCCAGTCGTAGTTTTAATTATTAACTTATTAGGGAAGTTATATATTAATGACTGCCTCGGTGGCGTGGTGGTATTTCGGTACGACTACGATTCTGAGGTCTCGGGTTCGATCCCCGGGTCGGGCAGTGATATTGGATTTTTCCATATCAGCCCAGAGTCTGGAATTTGTGCCCGATATGGCGATAGGCTCGCCCCCTATCTCATCTGGGACGGAACTAAGCTCGGCGAAATGTGGGTGTTCTAGTTCGCTAGTGCGCCTCTGCCTACCCCTTCGGGGATACAGGCTAATGCTTAAGCTTATGTGTTATATATTAATGTTATGTAGAAAATATTTATATCAATTTGATATTCAGTACATAAGTTCAGGCTGCCAGAATAAGTAACGCAAAGGAATGCTTACTTGAGAAAACATTTTATCAATATTAAATGTACCTATTATGATATTTGTCTGCTCAATGAAATAAATATAAGTCTATATTTTTGTAAATAAATTCATATTTAACGATATATTGTATTCCAGTAGATCAGATTAGGTTTAAAAACTTAACAGACTGACTTCAAATCCGATTGTTACCAAATATGGGGCCACCTTTGAAATAAGCTCTATCGAACACAAAAATAATTTTGAAGATGGGTCCAGATTCGGCGGAGATATCGCGTAACATACATAGAAAAAAATACAGACGAATTGAGAACCTTCTCCTTTTTGGAAGTAGGTCGAAAATACTACATGTCATAATCTTACTACTAGGTAATATAAATGCGAAGTTTGCATGGATGGTATAGATGGATATTTGTTACGCAATCACGCTAGTGCGGCTGAACGGATCTGGATGAAATTTGACACAGGGATAAAGTATCATACATAAGCTCACGCCTGTATCCCAGAAGAGATAGGCAGTAACGAACGAGTACAACCACATTTCGCAGTGCTTAGTTCCGTCCCAGATGTGATAGGGAACGAGCCTTTCTTCATATCGGGTAAAAATTCCTGACTCCGCCGGGCTGATATTGCAAAAATACAATATCACCTTACCCGACCCGGGGATCAAACCTTACCGACGTGACCTCAGGATGGTAGTCGTAACGAAATACAACTACGCCACCGAAGCAGTCAGATATAAATTGGACCGAGTTACGCAGAAATGATCCACCCAAAAAAAAAAGAAATTGTTTACACCAATATGGTCTATTAATGGTTTAGAACATGTTAGCATCAATAACTTTTTTGTGGGTTGGATCATTTCTGCGTAACATGGTCCAATTATAGTCTGGATTAGCACATAGGCTACTTTTATCCCGGAAAAATTGACTTGACTGTACGGCTCTCGTGGGTAGATTTGTTAATAAACCACGCGGACGAAGTCGCCGGCAATAGCTAGTATTATAATAAAAGTGTGGTACACAAGTACAGGAAAGCTGACAAAGGAACCGTGGAGATACGAGCTCTGGCGATTTGTGAGATGGTCAGGATAAAAATGTGCTTTGTGGACATTTAGAAGGGATTTGCTCTTCTAAAACGTTTCGAAAATATATTACTGAAAATTCATTTTTATATCATACTGGCTTTGTGATCATTTTTATGAATGTGTGTTTGATATTCTAGCCAGTGTAAATATATTTTTGTTGTTATTGTTCGCCTTATTAGTTTAGTTGTGCAGTAATCCTTTGAGGTTTTTCGGATCGAAAAAATGGTTTGCTGGAATTTAATTGCCTAGGGGAGTTAGCGATAGCAAACCTTAGTGAAGCCGTAACTTCATTTTAATAGTTTTTGACTGTATTTTAATAAAATCATAATGATGTAAATAATTAAAAATTTTAGCCTCCTTGGTCTAGTGGTAGTATACCTATATGGGCTGTGGACCAGGAGGTCCTGGGTACTATTCCCAGGTCGGGCAAAGCGAATTTTGCTAATTTAATTTGCCTGGGACTGGAATTCCCCAGAGGGTGTTGTGATCAGACAGGCAGCCGTTCGTAAAAACTAAGCCAAATCCTTTCTGCATAATGCTTAAAGAAATGTGTTGCGCGACCACATTAAGTTGGGATAAGGGTAGGTAGAAAGAAAACAAAAAAGATATTGAGACATATCTAATTTTGTAATTATTATTACATGCTTACACTTGATTGGCTCTCTATGATGTATCATGAATCAAAGTGCAAGAAGACGGTACCAACTGACTCCTGTTCTAATTTTGCATACCTTCTGACTTCTTGACTTTTCTGACTAACGAAAGTATTTGTGTAGTCAGGCTGCCGCCTTAGTTGCTCAGAGGCCCGAAAATTTGGCAGGAAGGGATGGCAAATCTGGGGGACCAAGATCTATTCAAAACCTAAACATGCTGATTCGTGATAAGTTGAGTCCTTTTAAGTATCC
Organism: Clanis bilineata; assembly: GCA_036417725.1. Lineage (NCBI taxonomy): Eukaryota > Metazoa > Arthropoda > Insecta > Lepidoptera > Sphingidae > Clanis > Clanis bilineata. The sequence goes on from CM071158.1 coordinate 11,627,732, forward strand.
CGGTAAATGGCTGTTATTTATAATTTGGTATTGGTATTGCTCGCGAATCTACCGAAGAGAGTACGGAGTACGGACGCACGTGCTGTCCGGTTCTACTTACCTCGCGAACGTTGCAGGCGGTCGTGGAATAAGTTACGAGTGTACTCAATATGAAGATGAAGCAGCGATATCTCAGTTGGGAATGGTACGGACTGCCGAGACGAGTGTCGGAGGTTCGACACCAACCCCAAAATCGAGAATACACCTCTGAAAGTTAAGTGTGTTTTTGTTGAAATAAAATTATTTTTACGGATTTTATCACGATTTGGTTTTAATTTTTATTCCCATTTTTTAAGTGTGTTTTCTTTGTGAAATATCGCTTGCTATAACGGTGAAGGAAAATATCGTGAGAAAACCTGCATACCCAAGAATTTAACATAACATAACATAATTTCTCCACAAGAATTTCGAAGGTATGTGAAGTCTACCAACCCGCATTAGGCCAGCGTGGTAGACTAAGGCCTAACCCCTCTCATTAGTAGATGAGACCCGTGCCCAGCAGTGGGACAGTAATATTACAATAGTATTATATTATACTCAAGATGGGGAAGTCCGTCAGGCGGGTTACTCCGCCTACACTATATTTTTATTAATGTACGTTGCATTGACTCACGTTTGCATTCCCGAAGGGGTATTCAAAGAAGGCAACTTTTTTATACTTTATATTCTTATCGTAGCAAAGATGCTCTATGCTGGACTTCCCTGCAAATAATAAACTATGCGGATTTCCCCCCATCTTGACTTATTGAATTATACACACATAGGAACCGTGCAACTGCGGCGAAAATGCGCCATGAGCTATGTATACTTAAATAACAAATTATCTGTGCATTCTAACATGTAATATTATGGTTCCTATTGTGTTAAAATCATGTATGTTTTAATAAGTTAATAATTTGTTGTATGAAGCCCAGTACAAGGGACTAACTACCTCGAGGGCAACGTTGGCCTGGATTGTACGAAAATAAAATGAAACTTATGCGGTATATTTAATATCCTAAATCTTCATTTCATATTATATTTGGCTCAAAATAGTACGACAATAATAACTTGAAGGCTGGTTGTTTAGGGGTTTCGAGTGATTATTATAATATTATTGAAAAGATATTGGATATGTCTAATCCTCGGAGTTTTCGATATCAATTACGTTGACTTGTTATATTAAGATTAATAATAACTATGATGTATGTGTCTGTTTTATATTTTACTAGCTTTTAAATTGCCGGTAAATGGTAAAATGGTATGGTAATGGTAAATGGTAAAGGTGGATCGAAGACCTGATAAAGGTCGCAGGAAGTCGCTGGATGTAGGCCGCTTCCAAGAGGTTGATCTGGAAATCTTTGGGGGAGGCCTATGTTCAGCAGTGGACGTCCTATGGCTGATGATGATGATGATGATGAACTTTTAAATTTACGTACCGATTTAATAATTATACAATTTTATTGTTGTAGAATTAGATGTATAACCAACTTCATAGTCGTCAACATTTTATTTACATGGAGATCGGTATAATCGAAAGTTGGTTTTATCTGATACATCAATATAATTTCACGAAGTTATTTTGATGATTAAGAAATAAACAAAATTTATAACAAATTGTCTTTTATTCAACAAAATCATGCCAATAAAATACTAAATACCGTACACATTAACAACAAAAGCGTGATATTATACCGATATGTACAATGGAAATTGTGATATTAGCAAATTCAAGATACATATTATACTAACAAATTGTCATTTTAAATTATCTAAATTAATATTATCGAAGATTTGCAGGTAAAGTACTTGTAAAATTGTAAATAAGGCGAGAAATACCGAAATTGTTACGAAGCTGAATATTCATCTGAGCAACAACTGCGTTCCATAGGTAACTAATTTACATTAAAACTTACACATTTGTGATTCATTTAAAAGTATAGATATTAATAATTATAAACGAATAAATAAATGATGTGCCGTTAACAAACGAACACATAAATGTACATAAATTCAACATTCCAATAATTAGGTACATAGACAATAAAATAGTTTTTGAATCCATGTTACAATTTTAGAAAAAGAATTTTTATCTTATAATTTATTTACATCAGTATGAGAATATCTAAGAAGGCGACCCTAAATTTATTTACAATTTATTCTCTATAATTAGCTTTATTTCTCGAAATGATTGTTTTTAATGCAAAATTAAATGTATAATTCGCACCTAGTAACACAATGGTACATAAACAATAGCTTGATAACTAAGGCGCCATTCCTTTATTACGTAAGATAATATTTGCTAGTTTTTGACCCCTTCCCCCCTCCTAAATAAGAAAAAGGAAAAAATAAGAACAGGTCGATACTCATCCCCCCTTTTTTATAGCAGAGATTGGCAAACGAACAGATGGGTCACCTGATGGTAAGTGATCTCCACCGCCCATAGACACCCAAGACACAATGAGAATCATGGGTGCGTTGCCAACCTAAAAAGAGGAAATGGCAGAGGAGGGAAAAGGGATTGGGAAATAGGGGGGGGGGGAATGGGCCACCGGAAATTTCACTCACCGAACGAAACGCGACAGCAAGCTGCCACTTTACGTCGGTTTCCTGTGAGGCAGTGGTATCCAACCGGTCGAGCCGGCCCATTCGTGCTGTAGACGTTACTGTCTACAGCGTGGCTCTACCACTCAAAAATATTGATTACGTAAGAATCTAAAGAAAAAAAACTTTCATCTTCCGAGCGCACCAGAGCACTGGTACTATTATCCTCGCTTTTTCAAAGTATAATCTTGACTTTGTGTATTATGATCTTACATAACAATAGTCCCTCCCTTGTAAGTAAAATAAGACATGGTATACCCCTCTCCCCCCTAAATCAACTTACTTAATAAATGAATGGCCCCCAATGTTAAACGCTAAAACATACTATCTAAAACTATTAACACCACAAACGAAAATAAATCCAACATAACTCACTTAAGAATATTTCATAGAGTTGCACGTAAGTCAGATTCGTGGCGTCTCTAAATCACGTTTGGTTAATAAAAGAGCGGAGATAATTTATCACGTTTCTGATTGCATTAGGGATGTGAGGAACTGGGCGAGCGAAAGTGTTAACAGCATTACACTTAACGTAGACGCCTGGCTTGAACTCCGTACTGAAACAAACAATCTTTGTTATTCTACGTTGTTAAGGGTACGAAAACAGCAAGGAGATTGCTTCGGAGCCTAGAGCGATGTTTGCGAATATATAAAGAATAAAAATACTTTGTTATGGGCGGTCGGAAAAGTGTTCCTAGTTGGAAAACAAAGGATAAGTGTAATCAAATTAGGTACTCGGTGGGTATGTAATAGATATTTTTAGTTAGCTTCCGTGATTCAGCCACATAATTAACACGCTAATTACTAATTTTCACGAACACCTACGAGTGTAGGTAGGTAGTGTAGGATTGAAAGGTCAAAGGTGCTATTCTGACGGCGTTGATAATTGTTTAGAAATTCACAAAGCTAGAACCAATATTTCTGTCAGTTTATGATGTACGAACAACCTATTATAAATTTAAAAGTCTGTTTTTATTAAAAAACGGTTAGAATATAAAAACCGACTTCAAAACTCCAATCATAACTTTAATTATTGTTATTTTGTTAAGAAATTTACTAACTCTGAATTTATTTATAAGATTTCGATCAAATTTATAAAGATATATTCTTCAAGTAAGCTCTATCGAACACAAAAAAATCGAAAATCCACGTTTGCCGGAGATGTCGCTTACCGTACATAAAATACAGACAAATTTAGAACCTCTTCCATTTTTGAAGTTGGATAATAAATCATCATTATATTTATTCATAGCTTAGTTAATTATCATCATCATCATAAGCCATAGGACGTCCACTGCTGAGCAGTCCCCCAAAGATTTAATTGCATAATAAATATGGTTTACAAATAAATCGAATCCGCTATTAATAAAGTGATCGAATCCATGCAAATAAACGACGAACATGTCAATACCGATATCCAGTTGTTGACTAGAGCAGTAAAATATTCATCTCAATCGTAATACTCGAAACGAGAGGCAATAACACATCAGACGGGCGTCTTATTACATTGCCGACTGTAAGATTAATTCCCGGCAATAAGTAATAGGCTCTGTTCGAAGCTGACGATGGATCCAGTAATACGACCCTAATAGCAATTAAAACCACAACTGATTGCTATAACATAACTCCGAATAGGTAGCTATTCCCCAATTTAATGGTCTGAGATATCTCGATAGACATCCGTTTATAACATTGTTATGAAAGCAAGCAGTCGGGTCGGCGGTATTAAATTATTCTAAGGTTGCGATTTTAGATAGTGTAGCCCCTTTCCGGGTACAATAATATGTTTGTGTTGTATTATGAGTGCCGTTCAAAATTGTATGGACCTTGGACTCTTTTTTCTTTATTTGAAGTAGAAAAATGTATTTATCCTTATCTGATTTTTATTTTACTTTATCTTTTTGGAAATTACAGATACAATTTTAAATGAATGTGTTTTATGAACACATACTCATAAGCTCATGCCTATATTCTCCAAGGGCTCGGCAGAGGCCCACTAGCGAACAGGAACACCCACATATCGCTGATCTTAGTTCCATCCCATATGTGATAGTGGGCGAGCCTATCGCCGTATCGAGCACAAATTTCAGACTCCGAGCTGATAGAGAATTGAACAACTTGAGTTTTTCAATATAATACGAGTCCCCAGGAAGGTAGTCGTACCGATATACAATTACGCCACCGAAGCAGTCAGTAATATTTGGTGTAATTTACAATTTTTTCAAAATACTCCAGTATTTTTACTGGATGTTTTAATTTTTAATTTTTTTTTCATCATCAGCATCAGCCAAAAATAATCCTATTATATTAAAACTAACAATAAGTTACAACTTATTAGTCTGTTTAGATAAGAAATATGCAACAGATTTCGAGAGATGAATATGAGATTTATCAGTATTTTGTTAACAAGTGTTAATGGAATACGTGGCGTGTTTCCAGCCGCTTGTCACACGTTGTGCCAAAACCAACACACCACCAAATATATGGAGTTGTTGCAAGTCCATATATTAAAATATTAATAGAGTCTTACTTACAAGCCAAACACCTAAATAGCTGTAATGAAATTTTCATAGCATTGTGCAAATGGGAATTTTAATTCGTCTTAGTGAGTTTGATAATATATTCCATTGCCATAGTTCCTTTGCCGATATTTTTAAATTTGACAGCAGTAGGTTTCTACGATTTTTTTGGGTGATGCGGTTAAGAAAAATTAAATTGTTTTCAACAGAATACTGCTTGTTTTGTACAATAGTGACGGGCGGCTCGGCCACGGTGGCCGAGACGTGAATGTAATGTGTATTATGCCGCCTCCAACAGGTTAATTTATCTAAGTTTTATGTTATTAATTCTTAGAATGAAACGTTATTGCCTCTTACTAGAGCTGAGCGTGAATTCTCGTCTTCTTTTCGACCAACTTCAATTCGTCTATATTTTACGCTAGTACGAGTACGTTAGCCTTTAAAGATTTTGATTTCTTAGGTTTACGCGAATGTTATTAGTTGGAATAAAACTATTTTTACGGATTTTATCACGATTTGGTTTTGATTTTTATGCCCGACGTAATTTATGCGTAAATCGGATCGCAAATAACTAACTTTTTAAATTTAAATTTATATAATTTTAAAATGAAGGTAGATAATGTAATATTATCATTTTTTGACAAATGACACCTTAGTCTGACCCGTGACCACGAAGGCTGCAAAGCTTTCAAAACGTCGGGCATAAAAATTAAGACCAAATCGTGATAGAATCCGTAAAAATAGTTTTATTCCTTTAGAGATTTTTAAAATTTTGTGTTATAAATAAGTTTAATATGACAGTCTTCGTGGCGCAGCGGGCGAGTAGCCGTCTGTAAAGCGAGAACCCGCCAGTTCGATTCCCGCATAGAGGTAAAATAAATGTTTGTATGACCCACAGTCATTTGTTACGCGTTTGGGTGTTGTGAGACCGAAATTCTCTCGTAGTTCCTGATACCGACGCTATAAGACTCGTACCTTACTGTGGGGTCAGGACTATGTGTGTGACTGTTGGGTGTTATTTATATTTGTTTAACATTTACCTAGTAACATAGCCTCTTTGCTGTCAGCCAGCTGACTGTTGCCGACGACTGCCTCGCTGCCTTCACGCCAGGCCGGCGCTACGCGTGCTGTACACCGCACCTCCATCGACCGTCCCACTGGCACCCGCAGCCCTAGCGCCGCAGACAGCAGCCCGTGGGAGTGCTGGATAGGGGGATACTCCACCAGCAACGACGGATCTGTTACCTGTGTGAAGAAATTATCATTGAGTGGTGCCTTCTATATTTTGTTGAGGCCTTGGATTATTTATTAGTTCCACTTTTGTCGCCTCCTTGGTCTAGTGGCAGTGCGTGTGGGTTGTGGACCGGGAGGTGGGTTTGATTTCCAGGTCGGGCATAACGGTTTTCCTAACATGACTGGAACCAAATTCTCCAGCAGAAGTTGATGTCAGGCAGGCAGCTCGTCGTAAAAACAAACGCCGAATCCTTTCTGCAACTTAATCGAAAAAGTGTATTGCGGTCCTACATTGAAGTAGGGCAGGTAAAAGATTATTAGTTACATCATCGGAATACTACAATAATTTGCATAAAATGTACTATTTGCATAAGTTCTTATTCTAGGTGACAAACCTTTACAGGTGTATACAACACATACATACACATCAACATAAGCTCACATCTGTATTCCCGAAGGGGTAGGCAGAGGCGCACTAGTGAACTAGTACACCCACATTTCGCCGAGTTTAGTTCCGTCCCAGATGTGATAGGGCGCGAGCCTATCGCCATATCGGGCACAAATTCCAGACTCCAGGCTGATATGGAAAGATCCAATATCAATTTGCCCGACCCGGAGATCGAACCCGAGACCTCAGGTCAGTAGTCGTACCGAAATACAACCACGTCACCGAGACAGTCACAGACACCGAGTGTGTATACAACAATACGTAACAAAATTATATAACAATAAATATAAACAAATTTGTGTCACCAAATCTATAACAATCTACGTAATAATATTTCATTTTAATGGAGGACATATTATTATATTAAATACAGGGTTCAGTACCTAGTACATATATCGATTGCTTGTTATAACCTTCAATTAATGATAACTGTTCCCACAATTTATCATGGCAACTCGGATGATAGTAATATGTCACCACTGTTTATTAATTGTTCCTCCGCAAGGCTATTCGATTAGGACATATAATTAAGCAAGATGTTCTAGATTATAAGCAATTATGTGTAAGTTTTATTTGTTACGATTGTGTTTTGTAATATAATATCAATAATATCAGCCCTATAATGTTACTGTCCCACTGCTGGGCACGGGCCTCCTCTACTAATGAGACGGGTTAGCCCTTAGTCTACCACGCTGGCCTAATGCGGATTGGTAGACTTCACATACCTTCGAAATTCTTGTGGAGAAATTCTCGGGTATGCAGGTTTCCTCACGATGTTTTCCTTCACCGTTATAGCGAGCGATAATTCACAAAACTTAACATAGAAAAGTCAGAGGTGTGTGCTGTTTTTGGAGTTGGTCTCGAACCTCGCGACACTCGTCTCGGCAGTCCGTACCATTCCCAGCTGAGCTATCACTGCATTCTGTTCTGTATTATGAATTTGATTCATCCGTGTCCTTGAAAACATAGGCAGAGACGAACTAGAGAATTAGAACATCCAAATTTAGACGAGCTCATTTTCGTCCCACATGTGATGGGGCGAGCCTGTCGTCATATCGGGCACAAAACCTGCCTCCTTACTCTTGACATTTGATTCGACTATGAATTCGATTCGGTTTCATTTGACAGCCTCCGTGACGCAGCGGGCGAGCAGCCGGCTGTGAAGCAAGAGGCCGCGGGTTCGATCCCCGCACCGAAACAAATATTTGTGCGGCCCACAGATATTTGTTTCGCGTCTGGGTATTGTGAGACCGAAAGTCTCTCGTAGTTCCTGATACCCACGACACAAGACTCGATCTTAGTGTGAGGTCAGGTCCATGTGTGTGACTGTTGGGTGTTATTTATTTATTTATTGTCTTAAAATTCCATCGAAATCGAGGTAAAAAGTGCGCTAATGTTGCATTAGATTCGAGGCCTTGTCATTACGTTTACCGTGATTTTGGAGCACTTTTTAACTCTATTACGAATTTTAAGTCACTAAATGAAGTCGAATTGAAGTCAAATTCGAGTCGAGTGTCAAGACTCAGTCCCCTGATCCGGGCTGATAATAATTAATAGCCCAATATCACTGCCCGATCCGGGATTCGAACCCGAGACTTCTAGATGGTAGTCGTACCGCTTACCCAATGCATTAACACCAGCTGGGCAGTCTTTAAATAAATAAATAGTAAATACACCCAACAGTCACATACATAGTCCTGACCCCACACTAGGTGTAACCTGTATCGTGGGTATCAGAAACTACGAGAGACTTTCGGTCTCACAACACCCAGACCCGAAACAGATATCTATGGGCCACACAGACATTTGTCTCGGTGCGGGAATCGAACCCGCGACCTCACATTTCACAGCCGGCTACTCGCCCGCTGCGCCACGGAGGCTGTCTTCTAGTCTTTATAACAAGATTACAAATCAAAATTGTAATTAATTATTTAAATGGAAAAGACCCCACACACTCCCTAAGGACAAAAAATATACACAATTTTATTTGGCCCAATTCAGTAAATTGCTTTATCTCGTAAATAAATAGGATAAACGTAATTAGCAATTAGGCATTACTTTAAACAAACCATATTCTTCTATAATCTAAACGTATTGTTTGAACACGCTAATGAATTCACGAGTGGTTTTGTTCTTCGTGTGTTATGTATAATATAGAATTTTAATTAAAACCAGCGCGGCGTATGTTCTTGGGATGATAACAGCGGATTAATTTAATCCTAACATGGACATAATACATCGTATTTAGTTTCTCGCGTCGTTTATAAGCAAATAAGGATCTCGTTTAGGCTCATGTAAACAGAGAGCGATGCTAAAGCGTGGGTAAGCTGTAGAGCTTTAAGCAAGAGTAGTCTTTCTAATATCATTTGACAGTCGACACTAACACGTTTGACTTTCGCATTTGTGTTTGATGGATACTAGTAACTCCGTACGAAACACATCGCCACATCTTCATTGTTTGTTTGATATGGACATTATTATACAGTGTGTAAGTTTATAAATAAATAACACCCAACAGTCACATGCATAGACCTGACCCCATACTAACATCGAGTCTTGTGTTGTGGGTATCAGGAACTACGAGAGACTTTCGGTCTCACAACACCCAGACCCCAAACAAATATCTGTAAGCCATACAAAGATTTGTCTCGGTGCGGGGATCGAACCCGCGGCCTCTCGCTTCACAGCCGGCTACTCGCCCGCTGCGCCACGGAGGCTGTCGAGTTTAGTCGAGGGACCTGTTTAAGGAGGTGACTCAGTGTTCAATTCTCGTCCGAAATGTATATAAAATATGTGAACTTATTTTTACGGGAATTTTCATTAAATACATACATATTTTTGACTGTCCTAAGCCGGGTTGGAAGTATGAAGGGAAAACAGATCATATCTAAAGATTATTCATACGTAATGACCGATAAGATAGGTCAAGCAAGTAGCTGGCACAAGAGTATCGACACGTTAGGATACTTTCTAGTTTTTTTTAGGTATATTTTTATTAGTTACATGCAAGCTTGAACTGCCATGTGTTTAAATATGTCCCTCGACAAAAAATACACACTGTATAATAAAATTAATACTACATTTGGTGTATTTCGTCGTTTGTATCATAGAGGAAGATTTCTTATTTGAATTTGAAACTGTCTAATAGGATGTTACGACTTTGAAATACAAGTGGTACCACGATAAGATTAATTTTTCTTACTTAATAAATGAGCAAAATGATTATTAAATACACAGACTTCGAAAAATAAACCGTATCATGAGTTGAGAAATATCAAAAGGCACGACAATCAAACTAAGAATTTGTAAGTCTATTACGTAATTAATTTCTTTTAAATATTTTTTATTGCGTCTATTACGAAAAATTCTGTTCAAAGTGAAGCCGAAATGTTCTGTTAAATTTTAACTACTGTTATTTTAATGGCAATTTAACGGAATTATAATTTTTGTTGCCTATAATGTGATATTTTGTGTTTTGTTGATCTTTGCCTGGAATAATTATGTTAACACTTAACGAATTAGGGTTTTTGGCTCCACCTGTATAATGGAATTCCATCGGAATATCCCACCGAGATTAAAGTATCCTATCCCAGTTTTAGATCATTCACTGAAATCGATTCTACTGTTAAGGAGATCTTGTCTAACAAATATCCTTTCTAATGGTTGACGAGCAGACGACCCATCTGATGGTAAATGGTTACCATCCCTCACAGACTTTTTGTAAAATTATCTTAAGTGTGGTGATTAACAGTTATAAATTAAGTCCATAATCATTCAAACTTTCAAGTTTATAATGTGGGGTATGGTATACACAATGATGTAAGCATATAACGGTGCTTAAATACTACACTTTGTTACGCATCGATCTATGCATGTAGTAATTCGTAGATTTAATACTACACTTAGCTACGTTTCGATGTATGCATGTAGCGGTGCATAGATATAAATACTACGATTAGTTACGCATCGATCTATGAATGCAGCAGTGCGTAGACTTAAATACTACGCTTTGCTACGCTTCGATGTGTGCATGTAGCGGTGCAAAGACTTAGATATTATGCTTTGCTGCATTGACGTATAGATGTTGCGATGCGTAGGCCTAAATACTACGATTCGCTACGCATCGATGTGTTCAATATTTACTAGTACAACAACAGATACAAATTTTCCACGGAGTTACTTCTATGCATCAGCAAATTATCATTTAAATTAATCAGTATTTAATGATTTTGGTCTAATTAACGATCTTGAATTGAAAAGCAATTACATCGTTTTAAAAAGTTGATGTTTTCCCCAAAATAAATAGCAAAGCCAAATAAAAACTTTAGTCGTATTGTTAGCTGATGCCAGTGTAATAGCTGAGCTATTTATGCTAATCAAGCTGGGGTAACTATGACATCAGTGAGTGTGTTAGCTCCGCATACATTTATTTTGATCTTTCTCATCTGTCTGTCAGTTATGTTATACTAGTCAATTGTTTAAAATAATTCACATAATATGTCGTGGATGTTATTGTAATGATATGTTGGCTTTTTGAATCCCAAATATTACAACTCAGAATGTCACAAGAATTTCTCAAACTCGTGTGGCGCAGCGCGCAGCATATTCAACGTTCTTCTACAAATGCTTCTTCACGCTACATTAAAAGCATTCGGACTGAGAAATACGGGGGTCAGAAGATTCCACAAATTAAATTGTACTTCTCGGTTCATATGAGTGCAAACTTTTTAATTTGCGTTGATATGGCCGAGTTGCCGTTAAGGAGTAATTTCGTGGCATGCTTCAGAATTTCTAACTAGTATTTTTATTCCGAGTTGCCGTTAAGGAGTAATTTCGTGGCATGCTTCAGAATTTCTAACTAGTATTTTTTAGTATTTTTATTCTAACTAGTATTTTTATTTTTATTTAGTGTCAGGGGGTGTCCTACGTACTGATTCTGTCCGGTCGTAGCGTTAGGGCATTCGGGTATGCGACCCCGACCACCCTAGCCACTATGGTTACAACCAATATCCTATCCGTAACCGTAGTGTCCCCTTCCACCCTTTAGTCCTTCTTACATACCATCCATCCTTTAACCATGTATCCCCTTCCTACCTTTTCCCCTTTCCTTGTCACCCACCTTTCAAATTCCACCTATGGAAATATGATACGGGAATTTAAAGAGAATTACCCCAGGAGGGTACCGGCTACTGCCGGAGAATCCCTCCCTGAGTGTATCTCAGGCAGCCCTGTCGTATCTGGGGGGGGCAGAATTTCCAACGACGGCGACGCAATTTGCCATTCGTCACGTCCTGTCTCCCTAAAAGGCAAAACGCGGGTTAAGGAGTGCCTGTGTGCGACGGTTAATGTGTGTGGAGCTGTAGATGAAAAAATAGATGAGATATGTGAGATGATGGATATGAGAAGACTGGATGTTTTAGGAGTGACTGAGACCAAAAAGAAAGGCTGTATGGAAACCACCCATGGCAAATACACAGCATATTGGTCGGGTGTTCCACACACCCAAAGAGGTAGCCAAGGAGTAGGTGTACTATTGTCAGATAGAATGGTAGAATGTGTGAAAGATTATGATTGTGTGAGTCCCAGACTCCTCTGGGTTAGACTAAAAATTGGCTTGTCGCGATTATTCATCTTGTGCGTTTACGCCCCAGATATGTCCAAGCCAATAGAGGTCAGAGAGGAGTTCTGGGATAATGTAAGTGATGTACTAGGAAAATGCGAGAGAAATGAAAGAATTATAATGCTCGGTGACTTTAATGGTTGGGTGGGTATATGTAGAGATGGATATGAGAGAGTATTAGGGAAATATGGGGATGAAAGAGTGAATACGAATGGTGAGAGACTGTTAGAACTATGTTTAGAGAGAAATCTGATTGTCACAAACACAATTTTTGCCCACAAAAACATACACATGTATACATGGCAACGACAATCAGATAAAAGTATGATTGATTTTGTGATTGTAGATGAACGAATGAGAAAGAAAGTATTAGATACGAGAGTGTACCGTGGTGTTAACGTTGGGACTGACCACTTTCTTGTAGTCACAAGAATAGCAGGACTGTTCCAACGATGGCGACATCACCGGAGTGTTGGCTGTACGAATGGTATAGAAAGAATAAAAGTGGAAAGAATGGAAGAAAAAAGTGTGAGAGATAAATATAAGAACTTGCTAAGTGAAAGGTTTAGAGAGGCGATGGAAGATAGAAACAGAGAATTAGAAGACGTGTGGAGTATATTTAAAGATGGTATAGTGGAATCGGCTATAGAAGTATGTGGAGTAAAAAAGAAGAAGAATGCAAGAAATCCAAGAAATGAATGGTGGGATGATGAGGTAAAATGTGTGGTAAATGAGAAGCGACAGGCATGGAATGATTTCCTGGCTGCAAAAACTTGTAGCAGAATGAGAGGTTGTACGGATGATAGTGAAAAGATAGCAAAAAAGAAGTATAATCGATTGAAGAAAAGTGTTAAAGAAGTGATAGAAAGAAAGAAAGAGGCATGTAAGGAAAAATATGATAAGAGATTCTCTGCTGACTTTCGGGCCAACATTAAGTTATTCTGGCATACTGTCCGAAAGGCTCGAGGTAAAGTAGGAGAGTCTCAAGTCAGCATTATAAGAGATAAGAATGGTAGGATACTGAGAGAACAAAGTGAAGTATTGAATGAATGGAAGGATTATTTTAAAAGCATATTTGAGTGTGAAGAAGTGACAGGTAATGATACGCATGAACATATGAATGAAGAGATAAAATGTGAAGATGGAATTAGTATAGATGAATGGATGGATGAGATACGAAAGGCTATAAAGAATACGAGAGTGGGAAAGGCTGCAGGGTATGATAGGATTTCGGCTGAAATGCTAAAGGGAGGAGGAGACCTCATTGTGCACCTGCTGTGCCTTCTCTTTGATAAATGCTGGCGAACCGGTTGTGTACCGAGTGATTGGTGCAAGGCCGTCATTGTGCCCCTGTTTAAAGGGAAAGGATCGCAGCAGGAGTGCAAAAACTATCGAGGTATCAGCCTCCTTAGCGTAGTAGGTAAAATATATGCTAAGATATTGATTGAAAGAGTGATTCATGTAAGCGAGACGAAAATTTGGGATGTGCAAGCGGGTTTCAGAAAGGGAATGGGATGCACGGATCAAGTCTTTTCCTTAAGATGCATAGCTGAGAAAACCTTGGCGAAGCATCAGAAGGTTTTCTGCGCCTTCATCGATCTGGAAAAGGCTTATGATCGAGTGGTGAGGGATGAACTGTGGGCAACCTTATCCATGTATGGGGTGGAGAGGGATCTGATTCGGGCACTCAAGTCCTTATATAAGGGCTCGAGTGCCTGCGTTAGAGTTAATGGGGCATGCACGGACTGGTTTGACATCGAACGCGGTGTCAGACAGGGTTGTGTAGCATCTCCGTGGCTCTTCAACCTATTCATGGATAGTTGTTTGACCAATTTGAAAGAGTCTAATTGCGGATTAAGAATGGGAAAGTCACTGTTTAAGTGTCTCTTGTACGCCGACGATCAAGTACTGCTTGCATCGTCGCCGTGCGAGTTACAACAAATGGTCTCTACTATGAATGAGGCATTTGAAAGGAAAGGTATGAAAGTAAATGTAAAAAAGACGAAAGTAATGGTTCTGGAAAGGGATGAATCAAGAACCGAGTGCAACATATTGATAGGAGAGGAAAAAGTGGAACAAGTGAATGAATTTGTGTATTTGGGGTGTATGTTCACTCGGGACGGAAAGTGTGAAGAAGATATTGAAAGACGAGTAAGGATGGGTAACAGTGTTAATGGCGCCTTATATTCAATAATGGCTAACAAAAATATAACAAATGACGCACGGTTAGCCATCCATCGAGGAGTTCTGGCGCCAACACTAATGTATGGAAGTGAATCTTGGGTGTGGCAGAGGAAGCATGCAAGTAAGATAAATGCGGTGGAGATGCGATCGTTAAGAAGCATGTGTGGGCTGAAGTTGAATGATAGAGTGAGGAATAACAGCATAAGAGAGAAAGTTGGATTGAAGGAAGATGTAGTGACGAAGATTGAGAAAGGAATGCTTCGGTGGTTTGGCCACATTGAAGGGATGGATGAAAGCAGAGTGACAAAAGAAATTTATGTAGCGGAAGTGAATGGTAGTGTCGGCCGTGGACGTCCTAGACGTACCTTTAAGGACCAAATTGGCGATCTCCTGAAAAAGGGCCAAATAAGGAGTTCTCGTAACCGACGAGCGTGCATGAAAAGACTGATGACTGTAGAAGAAGCGAAAGAGGTGTGTTTGAACCGAAGCAATTGGCGCTCCTTAGTCTCTGCCTACCCCAACGGGAAACAGGCGTGAGTTTATGTATGTATGTATGTATTTTTATTCTTTTTACACCCGCACTTGTAACTTAGCACATCTTAATTGGACCGTGTTACGCAGAAATGACCCAACCCACAAAAGGAGAATGCCCATATCGAGTATACTTTGACAGATATATGTAATAGTTTGTGTCTCGACTGTGATACCACTGGGAAAAAGAGAAAAAGAAATCATAATGTTTGGTGCCAGTCTTAGCTAAATCTGTAATGGGAAACAAGAATAATTAATAGATTTCTGCAATAATTAAATACACCATTTTCCATTGTTACTATGGTAACTTGTCAATAGTCAACAGGTCCTTGAATATATCAAACGTTAAAAGCTAGTGCACACAGATGACTTGTTACCGTGACTCTTGAGCAGTCTCGAGAAATGCAAAGGAAAATGTTATAATGTCACCCAGTCGTCATCTCGTCATCGCCTCGTAACTTCACGCATACATTGACTCATGCCTGTATCCCCGAAGGGGTAGGCAGAGGCGAACTAAAGAATTAGAACACCCACATTTCGCCGAGCTCAATTACGTCCCATATGTGATTTGGAGCGAATCTATCGCCATTTCGGGCATAAATTCCAGACTCCGGACTGATTGATACTGAAAAATTCAATATCACTGCCCGACCCTGGGATCCAACCCGAGACGTCATGGCGATGAGCCTTTGTCATCATCGGGCGACTTTTGTCACAGTGATTGTTTCGTCTCTATAGGCTGAAAATGTATAGAGGTGCAAGTATGGAGTCACATTTCATACATTTGAAAAGAGTACAAAAGTGACGAAAAATCACTCGTGCCCATATACCCTTATATTAAACAACCCCTTCTCGTAAGTTTGACAGATTACCTGAATAACAAACCAACGTCGCCCTAGCAACTGACCATAGTGTATAGGTATCGATAAAGTATACATTAAAGAGTCTAGATATCACGTATTATGAATTAGAGATGTGTAGATTCACTACTTAGGTAAACGTTACTTATGTATCGACCAACTAGCATTTGCTCGTAGCTTCGCTTGTATGATGAAGATTATCCCGGTAGCTTCTGCATACATTAAGATGGTCATCAGGACTGGGGCGTAAAAATAAAACAAAGAAAAACACTGACATCGTAATCCTCACGGAAAATGTATTTAGCGTAGATTTAGCCTAGTTCGGAAGTACCTACCTATATATTCAAAGATTACTATGTCCACCCGTAGATTGAAAGTATTAAGATAGTAATTATGTATTAATTAATGGAATGTAAATTATGTGCTGCGTCAGAAGAGGAATGTTATGAGTTCTTGGTCAGAATTTTCTTCCGGTAAAAATCCATTCCGAAATAGTGCTAGATTTAAATAATAGGTAAATGCAGCACTTTTAAGCTGCAAATCGTCATAGACATCATAGCTTGTGTTTCTACTTTTTCAATCCGCAAAATCAGAATATGAATTGTCTGGGAATTGTTGCCACAGGCTCTTCCCTCAGAGCACCAAGTCACTCAAAGCAACTAAAATACGCTCGGCACGATGTGGGTGTTTTAGTTCACCTGTGTTTATCCCTTCTGGCACAAGCGTGAGCTTATATACGTATGTAAAATAAACGAATCGACGAATAATTTATGTGTTGTTTGTATCAATACTTGTATACAACTTGCATTGTGATAAAACATCCACAATGAAGAAATTCACAAATCCGAAGAAAATGCAAGGACTTTGCATGGTGAACGCAATGGTTCATTTTTATTTTGCGCTATAAATAAGCCACCCATATAATAAACACACTTAAATCTCACGTACATTAGGGCAGGCCGCTGTAGTCTCATATACTTATATACTTTTATATGTAAAGGCCAACAAAAGTTATCGATTAATTATTGACGATATTATGTAATTACATCCCTACTTTAGCGATCACGTTAGGTTAAATACTTTTTAATGCGAAGCTGTATACTTCAAGTCTTTCCAAAAAGAACAATAATAATGTTATCAAAAAGAATGAATGTCATAATATTGTTAACTGTCGTTCAATGGAAATGAAGATGGTGTTAGAAATTCTTAATATTTTTCCTATTTAGATAGGTTTAGGCCATAGTTTCTTAATAATTAAAATGTGAATACCTTAGTGGATACTAAAATATCATTGGTGCATACGTTTTGCAATAGAAAATCTAGGGTATTGCTTTGTAATTCAATTTAAGGTGTACGATGAACGTCAAAATGTATTTTATTTTATTTTTCAAATATTTCTTAAACTCTAATATCAATTGAATCCAAATTGCTACAGTAGTATTTATGGATATCTTAGAGTAGAATAGACATAATTTGATGTTGACACAACAATCCTGAGGTCAATACTTTTTCCCATATAGAATGGGCATTCTCCTTTATTGTTGCCAACGTGTTCTAAACCATTATAGACCATATTGGTGTCAACATTTTTTTTGTTTTTTTTTTGTGGGTTGGATCATGTCTGCGTAACACGGTCCAATTGACATAACTTTTGTAATTTGTTTGTTTTAGATACAAAGAATGTCGACGAAATGTGGGTGTTTCAGTTCGCTAGTACACCTCTGCCTACCCCTTCGGGGGTACAGACGTGAGCTTATGTAATGTTTAGATACAAATTGATTTCGATTTTTATTCGTTTACACATAAAATTTAAAAAAAATTGTCACATACGATAAATTTTGAAGTCGGTTTTTTACTTTTTAAACTTGTACCGATCAGGATAATTAATACGAATATTTTTACTGAGTAGTTTTACCATACATTGTTGTTTTAAATTATCTAGCTATATTTCTGTAAATAACTTTTTCACATGTGGTGGAGATATCGCGTAATATACATAAAAAATAGAGACGAATTAAGGACTTATTGCCTTCGGTCGAAAAATAATCAATTATCCACATCACTATACACTGTTCCGTATCCGTAGCTATGTATGGTCTAATTAAGAACGCTCCAAGTTTGCTAATAACGTTGTTCCACAAATAGTATAACCGAGATCCCTTCCATAATGTTTGTACGTGTTGATGTAAACTGTTAAATTTCACGTCTTTGTAATTAGTCATCGTAAACAAGCCACGTTAGATTCGAATTTGTGTGTGCTTTGGGTTGATGTTTGTTAATTACACATGATAAAAATGTTCATATAAGTCTATTAGTTAAGTTAAACTGGCTGTTGCCCGCGACTTCGTTCGCGTGAAAACATTTTTGCGGTATATTAATTCCCCCCCGGTCAAGCAGCGATAGCTCAGTTGGGAATGGTACGGACTGACGAGACAAGTGTCGGAGGTTCGAGACCAACCCCAAAATGGAGCATACACCTCTGACTTTTCTATATTAAGTGTATTTTCATTGTGAAATATCGCTTGCTATAACGGTGAAGGAAAACATCGTGAGGAAACCTGCATACCTGAGAATTTCTTCACAGGAATTTCGAAGGTATGTGAAGTCTACCAACCTGCATCAGGCCAGCGTGGTAGACTAAGGCCTAACCCCTCTCATTGGTAGAGGAGGCCCGTGCCCAGCAGTGGGACAGTAATATTACAGGGCTAATATTATTATTTATATTATATTAATTCCCGAGATAAATCTTATTATGTTACTCCAGAAAAAAAATGTAACCTAAATTAAAAAATATTATAAAATTTTTCTTTCTGAGTTTAATGTCTTCCGCTGAACTATAAAGGTCTTATGAAAATATTAAATCAATTTAAGTTACTAACTATCAAACTACATTTAGAAATTCTGAGACCCAGCTCAGACGGCGTAGCGTATAATTAAATTTTCATATTAAATTCATTAGCTTTTCTTTCAGATTTTATATTTCATTACATTAGGGATTAAATCGGGACTTAGAAAAAAATACCAGTTTTTGGTAAATTAGGTAGAATTTTCTACTTTCACGTGCCCGTATTCCAATCCAGTTGAAGGTCGACGCAAAACATTGAAACACATTACGGAGATGATTCGGCTTAGTTTTTACGTTCGAGTGCTTGCCTGATGTCCACACCGCTCGGGGCTCCAGTTTTGGGCAGATCGTGTACAAATTTAATGAAATAGCAAAATTTGAGATCCTTTAATTCAATAACAGTAACCATTACTCCATCTCTACAAGTATATATAGACATTACTCGAGCATCGCCCACAGAATTTCATTACAGCTGCCCAAACTCATAAATTAAAATTACAATTAATCATCCCAACATATTTATGGTGCAATGAAAAATGAGGAGCGCGTTTTAATATTCGTATGTTTACTCTTTCTGCTTTTCTCTCGACAATCGACAGCTCTTTGTAGTCAAACGCAACGTATATAATTTAAATCCAATTACATTAGTTAGTTCTTTATACTGCTTTTATTCATATAAATCGAGTTTTTAATTGCTACTTATGTTTTTGCACTATGTTACAGAATTGTATTTTCAGCTTATTTCTTTTTTTGCTATTGTAAAGGTATGGTCAAACATATTTTATGAAAAAAATATATTTAAAAGGGAAACCAATGTTGCATGTTGCAAGCATGTTGCATAAAGGATTTGGCTAAGTTTTTACGATCGGCTGCCAGCCTAACATCAACCGCCTCTGAGGGATCCCGTGCAAATTAAATTAGAAAATTCGCTTTGCCTGGGAATCGGACCCACGACCTCCCGGTCCAAAGCCCATATGTGCTGCCACTAGACCAAGGAGGCGACAAAGCTGTCTATAAAATGGCTGGATAATTTAGAAATGAAAATGGTATTTGACCGACTTCCCAAAAAGGAGGAGGTCCTAATTCGTGTTTTTTTATGTATGTTACGCCATATCTCCGCCAAATGTGGACCGATTTTCAAGATTCTTTTTGTGTTCGATAGAGCTTATTTCAAGGGTGGTCCCATATAAATTTGGTCACGATCGGTAAATTGGAAGGCAGTCAGTTAAGTTTTTAATTTAGTACCTTTTCGCCGTCTATGTCCCAACTGAGCACCGCCGCTGGGTACGACCGTCCTGACGTACAGTTCAGGAATAGTGAATCCCCTCTTCTATTCTCTTGCTCATTGCCCGTTATTCTTGGTCCTTCCCTTGGTAAATCTAAAATAAAGGTTTTGGGTTAATATTTTTTGACACCCAGTCTTTACAGTCGTTAGTATACAGTAACTACGAGATCCTTTTGGTCTTACGATACCAAGATTCAGAACAAATTTTTTTGGATCACACAAACAAGACAAATTCTCGGCATGGAGATCGAACCCGCTGCACCACGGAAGCTGTCTTTGAATTCTATTTAATTCCTAGAAACAACTGTTTTATCTGACAGTTGCATTTAATTGAAGGTTTTTTATGAGGTATGATACAGACTACTTTTATAATTTAAGATGTCACTGACAGACGGACAATATTGATTCTGGAAGAAAAACTAAACATAATTTGAATGTGAACGATTCCCGATTAAGAATCATGTGTTTTTCTTACCACAGCACGAACGCGAATCTCTGAATGATAATGAAACATACGTTTTCTCCTTATAATTTAAAATACACATGTATTTTCAACCATTGTCATCACAAAAGCACTCGCGTGGAGCCGTGGATGTATGTAGGGCAAAATTTAAATTGAAATATTTTCCTTTTGTTGAATAAGCACGTGTGATCAAAGAAGATTGGATTTTCGTAGATCTGAATAGGCGACGATAGACCGAACCAAACTTAATTTATTGGGAATAAGATCGAGTCGGGACGTGAATTAAAACTTACAAATAACTTCCATCCTCCCTTCGCCGGCAGCTGATGCAAAACTTGGCGCCTCCGCCGACACCTCGCACCGATACAGCCCTGATGACTTCAATGTCACCTGGTGTAATGTGACTCTTTGATCATCTGACTTTTGAAGCTGTGGAAAAAAATACTATTTAGCCCATAATGAAATTTAAACAGGTTAAAAGAGAGACTATTTTTTCCTCTACCAAAAATATTATATTACGAAAGGTGAAGTAAAAATATTTTCAAATTATCTCAAAATACGCCACGAATATACATAATGTAAATAAACAAAAACTTTGGTAACGTTATTTTTGTGCATTTAAGTAACAACTCGAAATAATGGAATGAACAAACAAAATGCTTAACTAAGGCGTAACTTAATTAAATAATTAACAAGAAAATGCTATAACTGAACAATAAACTATGATTAATATTCAACATTTCGTAAATAGCTCCTCAGAATTGGGCGTAATCCCTAATTCGCTTATTTAAGACTGCGAAGCGGAGTACGTCGGAACGTAATAATTAATTACTTCAATTAATGAAACGAAAATAATTTTGTAGCAATTGAATTATCTAGTCATGGAAAATTTCCTTTATTAAACAATAATATACCAGTAGAGTCTATTATTCTTATTCGTAACTAGTGGTAGAATACATTCTTATCTTGAAATAAAACTATTCTTACGGATTCTATCACGATTAGGTTTTAATTATTATTCCCGACGTTTCGAAGGCTTTGCAGTCTTCGTTGTCACGGGTCAGACTGAGGTGTCATTTGTCCAAAAAAGGTTAGAGTTACAATATCTACCATCATTAAAAAATTATACAAAATCAAAAAAGGTTAATTATTTGTGTTCCGATTTATGCAGTACGAGCTCACGGTGTCTTGAGTTCTGGCAGCTGGTCTTTTGGGTTCCGATTTAATAAGATGTATAATTGGATCCCAGGTTTGTGCAAGCTTCCAACCATCTTCTCTAAGAATAGTTAGAATCCGTAAGAATAGTTTTATTTCAATGTATAATATTCACGTAAACTTAAGAAATCAATACATTCTTATCTTATTAAATTGAAAAAATAGGTATACAAAAGGTAATTGTGGCAAAATAAGTACCTGTACAATCCGTTACAAAGCATAATATATTTAACATAACATAAGCTCACACCTGTATCCCCGAAGAGGTAGGCAGAGGTGCACTAGCGAACTAGAACACTCACATTTCGCCGAGCTTAGTTCCGTCCCAGATGTGATAGAGGGCGAGCCTATCGCCATATCGGGCACAAATTCCAGACTCCGGGCTGATATGGAAAAATCCAATATCACGTTGCTCGTCCCGGGATCGACCCCGAGACCTCAGAACCGTAATCGTACCGAAATACCATCACGCCACCGAGGCAGTCAATAATATATTTATTTTACATAAATATCTTTGCACAGAGAGTCCTTTGAATTTTAATTCAGTGTTAATTTCAAGATAATTTACAAACGAAGTACTAGATAATCATAAAATTACAATCTAATGTAAATAAGGTTGATCTTAAGCCTTAAATTATTGAATACCGTTATACCTTCTACACGTAGCCACATGAAACCTTGTACAATAATTTTGATCAGCATGTCTTCGTATACTTGAAAATGGTCCCGATAGATTGTGTGGCTTCGGCTCATTTCTATCACCGTATCTTTTGTCAGTGTTCTGGACGACGAGCTCTATTGTGTTCCACGAATAGGTTACCGAACTATACATCCTCTTTAGAGAATGAGATTCGAGAAAACCTTTCAAATTATTCGATATATTCTCCTTGGCTCAAAGAGCTTGTATTGCATGGCCTTTCTAATTTTACTTTATTCTTACTATCCCGAAATAGAGAGCTGGAATTTAATTGATGTCAAGTTTCCAATGAATGTGAATGAACATAACATAAAATACGCTCACGCCTGTATCCTCGAAGGGTAGGTAGAGGCCCACTAGCGAACTAGAACACCCACATTTCGCCGAGCTTAGTTCCGTCCCAGATGTGATAGGGGGCGAGCCTATCGCCATATCGGGCACTTAAATTTGAATGAAATAATTTGGTATTCAACGAGTGGGAAAACTAATTAAGCAACATCTAGTTTTTGCTTGAATTGTTGATAGCGGTCATCCTCTACCCTATCGCCATATTCCAAAAAATAATTTATGATTTTTTTAACTTAGCATAAATGTAGAGAAGTTGTACTTGAGATGGCACCCAGCGCCCGTTCTTAGATTAAGCATGCTTCCACTAGACATAACGAGGTTAATAAATATTTATTAATAGTTTAGTTAATATTGACTGTTAAAATTGTTAATATAGACCGCCTCGGTGGCGTATAACAACATTTAATAATTTTCATTTTTAACAGAGACCGTTATACGATCAAAAATGTAGAATGAAAGAATATTTATTCACATATTATTCTTTGACTACCTCAGTGACGTTATTGTATTTCGGTACGATTACCGTCCTGAGGTCTCGGGTTCCATCCCCAGATCGGGAAAAGTTATATTAGGTTATTTCAATATCAGCCCGAAGACTGGAATTTGTGCCCAATACGGCGATAGGCTCGCCTCCCATCACATCTGCTAAGAACTAAGCTCAGCGAAATGTGAGTGTTTTAGTTCGCTAGTGCGCCTCTGCCTACCCCTTCGGGGACACAGACATCACATACAACATAAGCGTGATATCTTCATCCCCGAGAACGTTAAGATGTGAACTTACATGTTATGTGTACGTGTAGTTAATATCATATAATACCAGTCAAATGCAAGGTTATTAATAAAATTCTTCTCGGTTGTAAGGTGGTTTCATTAAAACGACTACGATGAGAAATTTAATAACCCAGCGTATTTACACACGGCTGTAATTAGCAGTGCGTGAGTGCGCATTAAAAAGTAGCTTTTTAATTACGTAAGCTTTTTGTCACGGAGTTTCCCGGCGTTACTGAATGTGCCCTTGTAATTCTAGAAATGTATGTACAAACTGTTGCTTTAAGTAATCCTGGCATTACATTTCATTATAATAAAATACAAATTAAAAATAACTCAAATGCGAATGTGGTAAATCAAGAAAGACTGTTCAAAGATTTGCTTGTTATTTTTAACGAAATGGAATTAGAGCTATGCTGGAATACATACTGATATTTGTAGGATTCGGGGAATTCTATGTAAAGTGAAAGGTTGAAAAGTTGGAAATCTGGACGACGGGACACCGCGTGGGACGGGGTTGACGTTTACAAATGTTTCTGGAGGCTCGGCATGGAAATTCAAAAGACCTTGTAATGTTCACTTGTGTGAATTAGGTTAGAGCGTGTTAAACGCAGACTTTACTTTGAACTAAGGGTAGTAGTCGGTTCCTATAGTGGTATTCATAGAGCACACTAAGGCTGAGATCCATAGGGCGAACTTCGACTATGTCTAAGTCAAAGACTCGAACTCTGTGCGAATTTGGAATTTTTAAATCGAGCTTTGACTTAGTCCGAGACATTTTTTACAAGAAAATCTTTGCTTTTTTTGTCTGTCTGTTTTTAAGGGATTTATTCCCGGACAAATTAAATTTGGAAATTTGCTTTGCTCGACATGGAAATCGAACCCAGGACCTCCTGGTCCACAGCCCATAGATACTGCCGTTAGACCAAGGAGGTGACAAGTGAGTCTTGAGAGCGTATATGTATGGGCTGTAAATCGGGAGGTCCTTGCTTCGATTCTCAGGACGGGCGGGTGTTTTTCCAACATAGTTTGCCCGAGATTGGAGATCACATTACATTATCGCATTATTGGAGTCAGGCAGTCGGTCGTAAAGTCTAAGCAAAATACTTTTAGCAACAAGCTTGAAAAGTGTGGCGTTGACCCCACATTAAGATGGGATAAGGGTAGGTAAAAAAAAAGATATAGAGGAACCACTGACGAAAAGAAAAAGAAGGACACCATCTCGCCTATAGTTTAACGGACGCCACAGAAAATCCACGCACACAAACGCGCCCTACGTACACGCCATTACGTGTCGATAGATCGAATGTACCGAAAACCCCGCTTCACTTTTAATGTTCCTAGCGCTCCGTCCATCTTTTTTTTACGTCCGTAAGAGGAACTAAGAACATCCTCCTTTTATATAATCTATGTTCACTTACATCGACTTTGATCCCTTCGAGTTTGTAAGCGTGTTTCGGCGGCTCGTATTTGGGCATGTATCTGTAAAATTCTTCATTGTCCCTGTACCATTTAACAGAATATAGTTTGTGGGCGCCAAGTTCGTAGTCACACTCTAGTTGTGCCGTCTGACCTCGTACCCTGTATGTGGGCACTGACACTCGAACTATTCGCAGTAGTAGGGATTCTGGAACAATACAACAAAAATATTATTACATCATTATAATTATAACTCCGTTTTTGGGCAGTTTGGGAAGTTACTTCCCTTATAAAGAATATATAAAGTGGACGTTTAGACTTAAATACAAGTACGTTGCATTAATGGCGGTTGGTTGGTAAACTAAAAAATGCCATTTCATTTTTTTATTAGTTTAATCACGAAATACAGGTGTATGTTATACCCATAGTACTATTAAGTTCAGAACTCACGGCTACAAAATCATAAGCGACAATATTTTAAAAACTTCGTTTCGCATTTACAGTTCATAAAAGGCGAAATTTAAAACTATTCTCATATTATTATTTCCACTTCAAAAGCGAACTGAGAATATATGAATAAAATATCAAACTGTTGAAAATTTATTTAAATCTGAGGTCTACGAGTGCTTACATCGCAAAACGGTAAATTCACACATTTCAATTAAACTAAGTTTTACATTTTGAAATTGGATTGAGAATATTATTAAATACTACAATTTTGAGCGTAACGAGAACAGCATAAATTGATAAACATGATTCTTCTCGCGACTCCGGACATGAATGTTGTAACCCATGGAAACTTACGGCCGGTTTCAATAAACGATCTCAGTTTAGAGTGCAGATAGATCGCGATTATGAACCAATCAAATCACGCCATTTGACGGAGTGAAGTTTAAACTGTGTTCTTATTGGCTAATTTTTGTAATCTATCTGCACATTCGAACTGAAGTTGTTTATTGAAACCGGCCTTAGTAGTCCGTGGAAGAAAGGTCCAGTACAACTGCTCGGCACCTGACCGCTACATTTCCTCTTGCAATCGGATAATGAATAATTATAAGTTTATCACAGCTGGGACGGAACTAAGCTCGGCGAAATGTGGGTGTACTAGTTCGCTAGTTCGCCTCTGCCTAGTCCTTCGGGGTTACAGGCGTGAGCTTATGTTTATGTTAAGCTATAAGTTTAAAAACTTCACGGACTGACTTCAAAATTTATGCGATCGTGACCAAATTTATATGAGACCACTTTTGGAATAATATCTAACACAAAAATCGGTCCACATTTGTTGGAGATATCGCGCAACATAAATAAAAATCAGACGAGTTGACGACTTTCCGCATTTTTTGCAGTCGGTCAAAAACGGACGTGGAATTTGTATAAATAAAGTTTAACTTAATTTAAAAAACCGAATTCGTGAAGTCAAATATCATTTCTCTTTGGAGTCGGTGCCTTTTCATTTCATTCGCATTGTCCGTGTCACTGAAAATATTTTTTTTTCTTTTGAAGTCGGATTTTAAGTTTTGTTTGGTTTAATTTATAGACTTTATAAGATTATTTGGAATACATTCTGGAAAATATGTAAAACATCAAATATGTCAAGGGAATGGATATGAAAGGGAAGGGACAGCCTCCGTGGCGAAGTGGGCGAGTAGCCGGCTGTGAAGCGAGGCCGCGGGTTCGATTCCCGCATTGAGACAAATGTTTGTGTGGCCCACAGATATTTGTTTCAAGTGTAGGTGTTGTGAGATCGAAAGTATCTCATAGTCTCTGATACCCACGATACAGGTTATACCTAGTGTGGGGTCAGGACTAGCTGTGTGACTGTTGGGTGTATTTATTTAATATATTGACTGAATATACTGATTGAATGGCGTCTTCAACTGATCGAGATAAATGAGTATGTGGCCCACAAATATTGGTTCCGGGTTTGGGTTTTGTGAGAATGTTATTGTAGCATTCTGCTCTCGCCAATCTATTATTAGCAGATGATGTTTCTTATAACGAAAAATGTCGGAATTAGTTTAAGAAATTATACACTCTTTTATTTATATAACTTAAAATCAAATTCTATAAGAATCATTTTGATATTCTAGTCTAGCCATTCCGTTTTCGCGACGCGGTCAAGAATAAATCTCTC
The DNA here is from genome assembly GCA_036417725.1 of Clanis bilineata. Classification (NCBI taxonomy): domain Eukaryota; kingdom Metazoa; phylum Arthropoda; class Insecta; order Lepidoptera; family Sphingidae; genus Clanis; species Clanis bilineata. Next base: position 11,654,923 of record CM071158.1, read on the forward strand.
TGCACGTCGGACACAAATAATAGCACTTCGAAGTTAAATTCTTATAACCGCAAACTTATTCGAAGTTTCAAGTTAGTAAAGTTCTCTATATGTCTATTTTTAGTTCTTTATTATTTTCTTATGCTTTTCAATCTTCTTCAATAATTCATATTTCACTTACTTTAATCGTCTTGTTAAATGTAATCATCCTCATCGGCCACAGAACATCGACTGAAGCAAATTTTAATAACCGTTTTTTTATAAACCACTTTATTATAGTTGACGCTATATTTTTTTCAATCTGCCCTTATCCCACAACGTACAATCACACTTTCAAAGCATGATGCAGAAAGGATTCGGCTTAGTTTTTACGACCGGCTACCTGCTTGACCTCAACCCCCTCTGCGGGTTCCAGTCACGGGTAAATCTTCTTCTTCTTCTTCCGGCCTTAATCCCATTTCTATTTGGGGTCAGCTCTCCTAATCGTGTGTCTCCAGAGGTGTGTATTCTGGACCGTCGACGGGTATATATTATTATATTCTAGGTCTTTATTAACTACAGCAATCCATGTTAGTCGGGGTCTTCCGGGCTTTCTTACTGTATTTTTGTGTTTCAGCACTTTTCTGGTCATGTGGTCGTCCAGTCCCGGGTAAATCAAACCAGAAAAAATGTTTTGGCCTAGCTAGGAATCGAAACAAGGACCTCCAGGTCCACAGGCTTCTCAGCCCTCATGTGCTGGAAGGAGCCGAAGGTTGGCTCTATATTAAAAAAAAGTTAAGACGGATTGGTTACCTCAGTTTTAAAGTAGGTTTTAAATAATTTAACTTGGACAAAGCTGCGTGGAAAAACTGGTGCGAAAAAAAATCTTTATAATTATGTTCATTTTACTCTATTATGGTTAGTTGGCAAAATTCAAAGAACTATATTAAAACAAGAAAGTGTGGTTTACAGAACTACAAAATTTAGCAAGTATGAAATATATATTATTTTAATGTTTAAAGGATGGCAACAAGACTGAAGTTAAAGTTCACCTCAGTAAGTTGCTAAGTTTATGTTTAAGTTACCAACAATTTCAGTAAGGTCCCAAGATTGGCACAAGCACCCTAATTATTCTATGCCGTAAAGTTTGTATAATAGTTTTTGTAGTGTTAAGAGGTTTTATGAACATTGCTCTGTTTAACGTTTAAAGCTAAATTAAACATAACATAACATAAGCTCACGCCTGTATCCCCGAAGGGGTAGGCAGAGGCGCACTAGCGAACTAGAACACCCACATTTCGCCGAGCTTAGTTCAGTCCCAGATGTGATAGGGGGCGAGCCTATCGCCATATCGGGCTATAGCTAAATTAAACTCTATTTTTATATGAAAGTGTCTTTATATAGGTACAAAATCGCATGACAATAAGGTCAACCTTGGCGAGAGCCTCGTCCGGACACCGGTGTCCGCACCCGAAGGAGCTTAAAGTTTACACTCTTTGACTTTCTACACCTATTTCGGAAATATGCTTCCGTGGTGTAATTTTCAAAGCGATTTTTCTAATTTGATTTGCCCAGGACTGAATCATTCAGGTTAATGTCAGGCAGGTAACTGGTATTAAAAACTAAGCCAAATCCTTTCTGCAACGTGCTTGGAAAAGTATGTTGCACCGACCTCACAATAAGGTGGGATAAGGGAAGATAAATAGAAAGAGGTGTAATTCAGTACCATAACTAAATATTTATCTTTATGAGACTAAGTTCTTGCCCGCAGTTTACAGGACTAAGCTTTTGCCCGCGTGATAGTCTTGACAATCCTTCATCCCCCATTATATCCCTTTAGGGGGTGAATTTATGCTTGTATTATACATATAAACCGTCCTCTTGAAACACTCTATCTATTTAAAAAAAAAACACCAAAATCCGTTGCGTAGTTTTAAATATCTAAGAATACATAGGGACAGACAGACAGCGGGAAGCGACTTCTATCTATTAAAAAAAAACACCAAAAGATCTAAGCATTTTAAAGATCTAAGCATAGAAAGGGACATAGGGACAGACAGACGGCGGGAAGCAACTTTTTTAATACTATGTAAAGATTACCGTGTTTATTTGCTATAATAACTTTTTACTATGTGATTTAATATATTTTTTGGGTTTTACATGCTTGCATTGATAATATTTTAGATATCCTTAATTTTAATTCTAATGCAAATAGTATCATGATTAGTGTCTTACTGTAAAAGGATGCTCATGAATTCAATTTCATCCGGTAGTATAGTCGTGTGTAGTATAGTACGTACAGCTTGGCAAAAAAGAGTATGACGCGGTGAAAATTGGAACTAGAACAAAAATATTTTTATCTGACTTATTATTTTACATACATACATACATACATACATAAGGTCACGCCTGTATCCCCGAAGGGGTAGGCAGAGGCGCACTAGCAAACTAGAACACCCACATTTCGCCGAGGTTAGTTCCGTCCCAGATGTGATAGGGGGCGAGCCTATCGCCATATCGGGCACAAATTCCAGACTCCGGGCTGATATGGAAAAATTCAATATCACTTTGCCCGACCCGGGGATCGAACCCGAGACCTCAGAACTATAGTCGTACCGAAATACCACCACGCCACCGAGGCAGTCTTATTATTTTATTTTGCAAATCATTTTCAGCTGGAAATTTTAAATCACCCCCAAAAAGCCCATTAAATAATAATAAATATAAAAATACAATTTACGTCGTAGTATATGGGGTAGCCTATATTAAATTAAGCGCCCTCATTAAATTCATACTCTTTTTTCCCAAGCTGTAATAGTAAGTATCGTCTTCACTCAAATTATTATTAATCTTGGATACTAAAGCGAACCGCTTAATACTTTACTGTGTAAGCTTGTGCAGCGCTTCCTACGTTAAAACTTGCCAAGTTTGAATTCGCGTATCTTTACTTCCACTTCTGCTTGCTGCGAAGTGTATCAAAATACATATGTTTGTACTGCGGAGGTACTACGAAGTTAATTATGTTCCTCGGTAATCTTCGTTTCTTTAGAAACTAAGTTTTCTCTAGTTTTCGTAACACTGCCTCGGTAGCGTGGTTGTATTTCTGTACGACAACCGTCCTGAGATCTCGGGTTCGATCCCCGGGTCGGGCAAAGTGATATTAGAATTTTTATATCAGCCCGGAGTCTGGAATTTGTGCCTGATATGGCGATAGGCTTGCCCCCTATTACACCTGGGACGGAACTAAGCTCGTCGAAATCTCCGTGTTCTAGTTCACTAGTGCGCCTCTGCCTACCCCTACCTATTTATATGGGACCACCCTTGAAATAAGCTCCATCGAACACAAAAAGAATTTTGAAAATCGGTCCACATTTGGCGGAGATATCGAGTAACATACATAAAATAAAAAAATAAGACGAATTGAGGACCTCCTCCTTTTGTGAAAGTCGGTCGATAAATACACCCAATACCACTTCGCCGATGTAGTCAGGAAAGTTAGTTAGATATTGTTTAAAAATAAATATAAGTTAAATATGATTTCACTCCCTCGCTATTATGCAGCTGCGGCTTATGGAGCTTCTTGAATATTATTATTATGTTTACGAAGAATCTTTACGGTACGCACAGCGGTCATATCCATTACTTTTAACACCAACGCGTGGGGTTAAATATATTGAAATTGTAGATGTTAGTGGGATTCATATTATGCCCACGGCTTCAATGAAAAATAAACGATCAAAAGAAAACGTGCGAAATATACAGCTGTTCAAAGCGAGAAACACATATAAAAATACAGTAATAATTAAAATGTTTGAGAAAATAAAGCCTGAATAAAAATGGCAACAGTATCGGTGCCATATGGTATTGCGTTGTTAACCTGTAACTTAGCCAGATGCGACTAACATGTTTTAAAAAACGTAAAAATTACGGACCGATAACATCGGTAGCCCGAGCACGAAAAACTAATGTAAATGTAAATGTATTCGAGTTCGCTGCGCACTGATGACGTTTGGTTAATATTTCATACCAATTTCATAGACACGCATCGAGTTCGAATACATTTACGGTTGTCAGACATTTTCCTGCTCAGGCCGCTGTTTTCCACCGCACATTAATGAAACAGCGATGATCGTTGGGATGAAAGTAAGCAACCGCGCTTCTAAATATCCATAAAAAATTGTTCATTTTACATTCAGTCGGATGGAGGCCAGTCCCGCAGAGAGGTCGCTTCTGTACAACTGTTTCAACTAGCTATAACTTTATTACACTAGCTGTAACTTTATCGTATTAGCTATAACTTTATCGCACTAGCTATTACTTTGTAGTCGCGTTCGTTCCATTCCCGTCATTTTTATTTAAGAAAAAAACCTCAAGAGTCAAACTAAGCAAAGCAGAATCCGAAACCACCCTTGGGCTATAATAAAATATTATAATTTCGACGACAAAAGAAAGGTTCGCTACGCAAATATTGTCATCTCTATATTTCCCTAGAGGCATGAAACTGGACTTAACAACAATCATTCGGGAGTAACAGACGCGAAACCTTGTTAAACCTTAACAAACTTGTACTGTTTAATCTTTGAAAGTTTCGACTTAAGTTGATTCCAAGACGTCACGTAGGTAACTTGCCAGTTTAAAGCCCTTTAGTTGGCGATAGGTGTTGTTAATTTTGTTATGCTTTACCTGTTTGCCTCTTACTTTCAATACCTTTCGCAAAATTGTAGTTCGTCTCAAAGCTAGCGAATTTCAGACGTAGCCTATTATTTAGCTACATTGGAATTGTCCGGTTTACAGAGAAACTCACCAGAGTTACGTTATTAATTATTTAGAGACATCGTACAATATTAATAGCACTTTCATTATTGCGTTATTGATTTCGAATTAAATTAGATGTACAATTTTGGTTCAGTTGCCGTTAATTTTTTAATATGAGTTTCTTCAAGGGTCGCCAATCTCGAACAACTTGATGAATTAAAGTTATCCCCTCAGCTGTTTTATCTTTTTTTTGAAGTGATGGTTTATAGTTTATAGCTATACAACATGAAACCACAGTCGCAAGCGGAGAAAAACTTTGTTGAAAAACTGTATAACATTTACTACTTTTTAACGTGGTCTAGTTGCTGTTAAAAAATACAAGAAAATATGCCTTAATAAAATATTTAAGTATTATATGTATTACTGTAGATTTTACTCTTTTAAGCTTCTACATCTCATTAAAATAAACATGTCGTTACCCAAGATCGTGAAACTACAAAATTACTCACAAGAACTACTAAAAACAAATGTACAGCCTCACAAAACAGTAATAACTACAATAACTAGAAACTTCACTAATTGTGTACTCATTATTATATTATGCGTTGTTTAATAAGCTTCAAGAATATTAAGCAGGAGTTTGGACGAAAATTTTGCATATATCATGAATAAAACCCAGGTAATGTATTCATGCAGAACAACAGCTTTTACTTTGCAATTTTGCTCGCAACGCGGTTCGTGAATCCAGCTATATACACAATTTCACATGTCTGTGTAGGCGTCGGGTTTGACTTCAAAGAGGGTTTAAAATTTTTAATAGGTTATAAGGTATGTGTAAAGTTTTTATGTTGGCTCCTGCGAATGCTGTTTACACCACGAAATCGCTTGAGTTAATTATTAAGTAACGTGTGAATATAGAGTGGTTGCGCGGATTTCATTATAATATGAAACGTTTATTTTTGTATACTTGTTGACAAATATAGACAATATTTTTAGTGATATAAATGGAGACAGTGGACGTCTATGGCCTGTCGGATGATGAGATGGAATTAAAATCGCTTTCTCTTTCAAACTTTTTCTTGTAAGTAACCAGCATTTATAAATGAACATGAAAGTATATCTATCAAGTATATTTAATGCTAGTTCCCCTGCGTGCTACTAAAAGATTTAGTTATTCGCTTCATAAAATTTCTGGAATTTGTGCCCGATATGGCGATAGGCTCGCCCCCTATCACATCTGGGACGGAACTAAGCTCGGCGAAATGTGGGTGTTCTAGTTCGCTAGTGCGCCTCTGCCTACCCCTTCGGGGATACAGGCGTGAGCTTATGTTTATGTTTAAAACAATATTACAATATGGTACAGAAACCATGAGCTAGACTGTTAGTACCATTTTTCAACCGACTTCAAAAAAGGAGGAGGTCCTCAATTCGTCTGTATTTTTAATGTATGTTACGCGATATCTCCGCCAAATGTGGACCAATTCAAAATTATTTTTGTGTTCGATAGAACTTATTTCAAGTGTGGTCGCATATACATTTGATTACGATCTAATTTGAATTCGATCCGTTAAGTTTATAAAATTGTTAATTAATCATTAAAACAAGTACGCAGTTGGAAGGTAAATGGATAAATAGTGGTGGGCGGCTCGGCTTCCGGAGGCCGAGACACTTATGTAACATATATGTATATGTGCCGCCCCCAACGGGTAAATCTATTAGTGTCCACTCTAAGGTCTTTGCTATACAGGTCTTGAGCCTAGTACAAAGATCGTTGGTAATCCAATTTCAATCAATCATGCTAGTATTAGTTATTGTTCTTATCGATACTATAGTACTGATTTCTTAAGTTTACGTGAATATTATACATTGAAATGACCCGTGACAACGAAGACTGCAAAGCCTTCGAAACGTCGGGAATAATAATTAAAACCTAATCGTGATAGAATCCGTAAGGATACTATAGTATGTATAATAATTATACAGATCGATAAATTAAGGTAAATAAACGATTTATTTCTTTTTTCTTTCCTTCTGTTCTTGTTACAACACTAAAAATATACGACTCTATAATATACTCTACAGTATAGTACCCTAGAATGGTTTCAAGATAAATTGCAGAAAAACCTTAACCATTACCAAAGCTGTTTACCACTGAGTAATGCTAAAATCAGCGTTGAGGAAGATTAAATCCGGAATACACGGAACAAATTACATCCTCAGATCCAATTCGGTCCGCGAAGGGTAGTAATAAACTTCAAAGACTGTTAGCCTGCAGGCAAAAAATTACATAAGTAAGAGAGCAGTATTTATGTCCACATAGTCACTATCTCATAATGTATTTTTTACTGTCGGAAAGGGAGTGTATTATATTTAAGTAGACTTATGCGAACGACTGTTTTTTTTTAAGGAGATGGTTATCAATACAATAGATTGTTTTGTGTAGATGTTTAGTTTGTTTCCAAAAAATATGTGCGGCAGACGCGCCTTAAGTTATTTTCTTTTTTTTTTGTTAAGTTATGCAAACACAATGTTTTGTTTCTCCGAATCGAACCGCGACCTTTTATTACTTATCACCCTGTATCATAGATATTCATAAAACGTCATATAAATTAGCTTTTGAACAAACTTGCGGCAGTTCCTTTGAGCTCAAGACGGATGCTTTCAACAAAATTTAAATTCAAAACGTAGGTATTTCTGTATGAGAAATACATTTCTGAATTCTAATTAATTACGACTGGGTAAGATGTCGCAAAGGGAAAACCGAAAACGTGGGCAAATCAGTTGTAGGTATTTATAGTTATGTTGAAAGGAATTATGGTCACAAATATTATTAAATATTCTCTTCCATATGCCCGCATTCCATTACAATATCTACTTAAGGGTCCGGAACAAAAAAAACTATAAAAAACATTGTAATTGTTGTTTTGTTTTTGCCGACACGTGTCAGGCAATCAGCTGTAGGGCCAAACAAAAAAAAGAAAAAATAAAGTTGTTTTGTTGCCTGAAGTTTGATACTCAATTCTGAATGTATTTGCTTCGCTGATTTTAAATTTAATCTCCTTTTTTCAATATCAGCTATTTATTGAGATATTAAGGAAAGAAATTTTTATAAATAATATGGCGCTTTTCATGATAGGATCTTCATTTTTGCAAAATTTACTTAAATAACTCTTTCATTAATGATTTTCTTTCACGAGTCGAATCAGTAGCCCGAGAACGAAAAACTAATGTTAATGTAAATGTATCCGAGTTCGCTGCGCACTGATGACGTTTGGTTAATATTTCATACAAATTTCATAGACACGCATCGAGTTCGAATACATTTACGGTTGTCAGAAATTTTCCTGCTCCGGCCGCTGAACTCACTCAACTCGAACAGAAGTAGAGTCACTACTCCAAATGCTACAGCAGTAGCAGCAGCAGTCTTGTGTCATAATTATTTACTAACTGTATTCGTAACTATTCGTATACTAAGAAAAAATAAACGAGTCAATTGATAAAACCTGAAGATTGATTCGAAATGAGCAACTTTAAAATAGTAAGAATCATTTAAAAAACTGCCGGCAACACAAAGAAATGTTAGTTTATTGAGCAATATTATTTAACAGCATGACTACATTTCGCTATAAATGTAATTTTGCGGAACTCTGATGAATACAACAGAACCCACTTTAGGACTTGCTCTAGGCTAGTCTTTATAAGTTCGTTATTTTAAACCAGCGACAAAGTAAGACAAATAGTGCTTTCTCACAATATTAATTTCACCGTTGAAACTAGCAATCAGACATGGGTGTTTTTTGACGTAAAATATTTGTATGAAAAACACCCGTACGGCTCTAATGGTTGTATAAAAATTAATACTTTTCATACAAATTATTTTTCGTAGTCGCCTCTTTGGTCTAGTGGCAGCATGTGTGGGCTGTAGGCATGTAGACCGAGAGGTCCTGGGTTCGATTCCTAGGTCGGGCACAACAAATTTTCTTATTTCATTTGCCCGGGACTGGATCCCTCAGAGGGGGTTGACATCAGGCACGGTTAGTAAAAACTAAGCCAAATCCTTTCTGCAACATGCTTGAAAAAGTGTGCTGCGCCGATCCCACATTAAGGTGGAATAAGGGCTAGTAAAAAGAAAAAAGTCGCTAGAGAATAATGTAAAAAAAATTTTTTGCTGGAGTCTGACGTACATAAAATATTCACATGTAGATTATGGCATTACGAGATTGAACATAGCATATTGTGTATGTCATATATCATAATTGATTTTATAATATTTAACGACACAACAAAGGAGTTTATGCTACCTAATTTAAATTAGAGGTATATGCCATATACAAAGTATTTTAAACACTTTTATCAGGGACCGTCCTCCCGTAAGAGTTGGATTTGTTCCTCATTTTTCTTCTCATTTTATACGTTTGTGTTCACTCGGCCCACTAGGGAATGTAGAGTTATTTTTATATTCCTGTACCAGAAGCTACATCGAACCTTCTAGTAAGTACTGAGTGTAAATCCAAGTGCCACCGCCAGGCACCAGTGGGATTTGGAAAAAGAAGTTTGAATTATAAATATTATTAATATAGTAAAGAGATGTATAGTGTAGGTGGGTTTGTTTAACGGGCCATTAATTTTTAACTTTTTTATAGTCGCCTCCTTGGTCTAATTGCAACGTATATAAGCTGTGAATCGGGAGGTCCTGAGTTCGATTGCCAGGTAGGGCGCATGTTTTTTAATACGATTTGTTCGAGACTGGATCTACCAGCGCAGGGTTCAGGGTTAGATAGGCAACCGATCGTAAAACTAAGCCGAATCCTATTTGCAATATGCTTGCAAAGGTGTGTTGTGTCGACTCCTCATTGAGGTGGGATAAGGACAGGCAGAAAGAAAGAAGATATGAAGACAAGAAAAAGTAAATGCAAATAATACTTCAGTAATTTAAATTACAACCTTATTAAAGAGAGAACAGAGATATGACGAAGTAATACAGAAATCACTTATTCACTAGATCGTTATTACAATTTGAAATAAGCCTCATACGACACGATGGTGCTAAAATAGTTTTACTTTTAATCGCGCTTTAAATACAGCGCTCCACAGATATAAACATGGTTACACAATTGTACAGTTTCCCTCCAACATCTCCCTGGAGAGGGCAGCAGCGGAACTTATTTCTGCCGCAAATAAATATCCGCTTAAATACAACGTGTCTTGGGAATATTTATTATTACAGGAGTGCATTCTTTGGATTATAAAATCTTTGATATATCAGACGACACATTTTGTTGGCATTTTGAAATGTGTTGTACACAAATATGAATTAGGCCAGTAGCATATAATATAATAAATCATTATTAAAGAGACAAGAGAAGTGTGTTGCGCCGACCCCACATTAAAGTGGGATAAGGGCAGGTAGAAAGAAAGATTATTAAAGAGACACAAAATTATGTATATCCAGAACATAATAATAATACAACTACATTTTATTGTCAGCGCAGTGTAGTCCAAAAAACCTGCGTTCGTTGACAAAGAATGGGTTTATCAGTGGTCATACATAATATGAGTTTTAGACTGGTAGGTTACGTCTACGTTACTGTCGTAACGTCTATAACAAGAACGAGCCGGCTCGACCGGTTTGAGACCACTGTCTCAAAGAAAACCGATGTAAAGTAGCAGGTCGCTGTTGCATTTCATTCGGTGAGTGAGATTTCCGGTGGCTCAATTCTCCAAATCTATTCCCCTTTTTTAAGATTTCCTACTCAACCATGATTCTTTTGGTGCCATGTGTGTCTATGGGCGATGGAGATCACTTGCCATCACCCATCTGCTCGTTTGCCAGTCTCTGCTATAAAAAGGTCATCAGAATACCGGATTGCATAAATGCTTTTTCACCGAAGAAGATTAAATCGAGGAGCTTGCGACAAACCTAGCGGATGATCAATAAAGTTACAGGCATACAAGAATCTTTCTTTCTACTTGACCTTATCCCACCTTAATATGGGGTCGACGAAACACACTTTTAACCATGTTGCAGGAATTATTTGACTTAATTTTTACGACTGACTGCCTGCCTAACGTCAACCCCCCTGGGGGATCCATACAAGAATATACCCCTTAAATTAGGTCCACAACCTTCAAATCATCTCTCAATCCCCTCAGAAAAACCAAAAATAATATACTGGCTGATCCTGGACCGCGATCCATATATTATGGTGTATGGGTCAATGTGGCAGGTTTAAACGCCATGTGTACTTTGATCGCTAAGTAAATCTAATATTCTTCTATCTAGTTCTGTAAACTACGTTCAGTTTCAAAGTGAACTAAAATATAAAACAAATTGTTATTAAAATTTTGTCAGTCGAAATACGCAGTCACCAATAATATTGCTTAAAAATCCTAAAAATAGACCGTATTATGCGGGTGAACTTTGCGCAGAGTCCCCATGGCGTAAACATATCACTCAAAGAAATTATGTTCACATGAAAGGAGGGTAGAGGGAGTAAAACTTTTTTCGTCAATGTTTGAGAGGTTCCGTAAATAGGAATTGTACCAGATTGTTCCGTTTTCAGCACAGAGAAATGAGTAATTATTTAGGCAACAAAATCCTTTATTTAATTTTGCAAAACAAACTAAAAATAACAAAGTATCGGTTGAAATTTCTCTTTATTGTAGTTGTTTAATAAAAAAAAATATACAAAACCAATATTTCAAAACAAGCATAGCTGATTATAATACCTATACCATTTTATTGAAATTATATGCCATTAAATTAAACCTCCAAATTATAATTTATTTCCTAAAAACATTTTACACTTTCTATTAGATAAATATATTGATTTAAAGTAAATTAACAACTTCTAAATAAATTTGGACAAAGAACAATAATAAAATTAATTTCACTACACAATTAAGAAGATACTATTTTATTAAATTACCGCGTTGATTAATTAGTCTATAAATAACATCCAGAACATAAAGATGTTCTATGTATAGACGATGTAAGATTATCTATTAGTGACCGAGACTGACAAAAAAGTGCACCAATTTTACTCAAACTATAATAACTATATAATTTCCATTTTTTTAAAGGCATGTAGTTACTAGTCAAGTCTTAGTCTCAAGTCTCAGTACATAATAACTGTACGGCAGTTACAACGAAAAATAAATTGAAAAACTATTACCTCTCCAAACAAGTCGAAATTGATAATTGAAGAATTAACAGGAAGTTTATTATTCATATATTAATGTATATGTTTATGTTTGGTTTATTCACTCCTTCGGGTTTTATTGTAATAATTTTTTCAGCCTTTTATTTTTCATGTACTACATATTTTCGGATAAAGCTTATTGGCGCCCAACGTGGTATTAGTTATAGAACTTGAAATAACTCAAATTACATTATTCTGTTTTAAAAGTATATGATATATTACATAATAAGATAAATGATAATAACACTAATCGTACCTTTTATTAGCAAGCTGATTACTGCCAATAAGACATACATCCTTATCAAGATTTTAAACAAATCGTTCCATCACATAACACAGCTTTACTTCGTAAAGCTCGTAAGCACTTTTGTTCACTCGCGACAAAACATAGCCCCCTTACTACCAGCGCAACTCCGCGTAATAATTCAGTTTGATTGTTACATGCAAGACGTCTACCTCCGGCGGCGGTTAGCACAGAACTGAAACTAAGTTCGGTGTGTTCGGTCGCGTTCGCTATTGCTCGCCCCGCACCCATCTGCGGTCATTGCTTACAATTTTCGTGACCTTATGGAACAAGTCGATAATCGCTTTTACTGTTAAATATGACTAATACTCTTCGTAATATCACATTACATATTTAAAAGTCGGCTAATTGAAGCCACTGTGTATTGATTTTGTTATGTTGTTGAACTTAGAAACTTTACTTGTGACTTACAAGTTCGAAACTCACTTTTGTTTTTTTACATGAAGAATTTTAGTTGTGTTTGCTGGTGGTAGAATATTCGTGTCTTCCTGGATGGCGAACGTCGTACACATGGTGTGAAACCCTGCCGGTAACCTACATTTCTTGTGAGATTTGCGTTCCATTGGTAAGTGTTCCGTTTCTTTCGAGGGACTTACGTCATGACTTGATGGTTAGTTGAGCGGTTATGAAGTTACATCCCTGTCTTTCCATCAGTTATCCGCTTGTCTTGTCGCAAGCCACTTGAATTGCTTCTTATCTCTACGGTATGTTGTTGCTGGTTTTTTTGGAATGTACTATTCTTACCATCAGTTGTATGGTCACTTTACCGTGATCCGATAAAAAAAATATTTTATGATTATGTAACTATGATTTCACACAAAATAATATGTGAAATATCTTATAATGTGTAATGTATACGTCATCTAAAAAGTAACAACATTACACATATCCAAGTTTACGTATAATTGCCTCAGAGAGCTCAAATTTAATTTAAAAGTCAAGCAGAAAAGTTATTAATATTCGCGAAAAGCTAATAACGTTTTATGAAGAATTTAATTTCCTCGTTTTACTACGGTCGATCATTTATCTGTAAATTGCGTTTTTGGTTGTGAGAACTTTAAATTGCAAATTCGATTTGTGGTGGATGATAGAAAAAAGGTCTTCCAATATAGGAAGTTCTCAATTTTGTTTTATTTTATTAAATGGTATACCCGCAGCATACCTATACAACATTTTTGAGTAAACTACATAAACTAAAGGTGATATCTTATATGCCAAATTACAGGGACACACATCATTCATAATGAACCTTGTCGCAACTTGAATATATATCTATATGAAATCAAAACTACGTATAATATGTTACATAAAATGAGTAATTTATCTATAATAATTATGTTTTATTATATTTACACCGACTGCCTCGGTGGAGTGGTGGTATTTCGGTACGACTACAGTTCTGAGGTCTCGGGTTCGATCGCCGGGTCAGGCAAAGTGATATTGGATTTTTCCATATCAGCGCGAAGTCTGGAATTTGTGCCCGATATGGCGATGGCGCGCCCCCTATCACATCTGGGACTGAACTAAGCTCGGCGAAATGTGAGTGTTCTAGTTCGCTAGTGCGCCTCTGGCTATCCCTTCGGGGATACAGGCGTGAGCTTATGTTATGTTATGTATTATACTTTGTGCGATGTATTTGCCAAACGTAAACATATTTTGATTGTTTTCGGTTTTTGGAGGCAGATCCTTAGCTTAAATTAATTCAAGATTATTTTGTCGCCCTAGCATATTATTCTCTTTATGTTTGAAAGTCGTCAGCTCATATCCCTCGCAACCAGGTCGGGGACGCGTCATTTTTGAACACATCTAATAGGTCGTTACATTATATTGTTATTGTACGATGCAATATCAGTGAATGAATTGGTATCCATAAAATCATTACCACCTTCAGATATCCCTTTCTTTCTTATAATGTTCGTAGAATATTCTTCTTCTCGACTGCCTCGGTGGCGTGGTGGTATTTCGGTACGACTACGGTTCTGAGGTCTCGGGTTCGATCCCCAGGTCGGGCAAAGTGATATTGGATTTTTCCATATCAGCCCGGAGTCTGGAATTTGTGCCCGATATGGCGATAGGCTCGCCCCCTATCACATCTGGGACTGAACTAAGCTCGGCGAAATGTGGGTGTTCTAGTTCGCTAGTGCGCCTCTGCTTACCCCTTCGGGGATACAGGCGTGAGCTTATGTTATGTTATGTTAATATTCTTCTTCCGTTTATTATGACTTAGGAGTTCTTTTTTTTAAGTAGCGATGTCCATTATCGTACCGACGTGACGTGGGTTTGATTCTAACATTAACTTAACTCATGTTACTGCATACGTACAATAAAACCAATTTGCTAAAAGTATCATATATTATCGCTTGACGACCGTCTTGAGCCATGTAGTCAGCATAAGAGCCAATTACGCGAGGGAGGACGCTATCAGGGCAATATTCTGTAGAATACTGACAGTCTCCGTGGCTCAGCGGGCAAGTAGCCGGTTGAGAAACGAGAGGCCGCGGGTTCGATCCCCGCACCGAGACAAATGTCTGTGTGGCCCACAGATATTTGTTTCGGGTCTGGGTGTTGTGAGACCGAAAGTCTCTCGTAGTTTCTGATACCCACAACGCAAGACTAGTATCTTAGTGTGGGGTCAGGACTATGTGTGTGACTATTGGGTGTTTTTATTTATTATTATTTATTTACACCAAATGTAACCGACTTACATACATAGAGTGGTAGAGCCCCACTGTAGACAGTAACGTCTACAGCACGAGTGGGCCGGCCTGACCTATTTGATACCACTGTCTCACAGAAAACCGACGTAAAGTGGCATCTCGGTGACGCGTTTCGTTCTGTGAGTGAGATTTCCGGTGGGTAAATTAAACCCCCCCACTCTTTCTCAATCACTATTTCCTTTCTTTTAGGTTGGCAATGCACCCGTGATTTTCTTGTCTTGGATGTCTATGGGCGATAGAGATCACTTAGAACAAAATTAGATTTTTAAAAATACTATTTCCAAAGCAAATCCAGGCATTCTATTAAGTGCTTACGTTCACTCTAGAGAGGTTAATTAAGGAGGAGGAGACGTTTAACACCCAAAAGGCCACGCCTACCATCTTACACGGAGAACTGTGGTTGACTTTATATTAAATCTAGATTAATTTTGATGTATTATTCTCTAATAATACTTTTTATGGGTTGTGGACCGAGAGGTCCTGGGTTCGATTCCCAGGTCGGGCAAAGCAAATTTCCTAATTTAATTTGCCTGGGACTGGATGCCTCATAGGGGTTGACGTTAGGTAGGCGGCCGGTCGTAAAAAGTAAGCCAAATCCTCTCTGCAACATGCTTGAAAAAAGTGTGTTGCGCCGACTCCACATTAAGGTGGGATAAGGGCAGGTAGAAAGAATTCTCTAATAATACTTTTTACATAGAATTAAAGTTAAATGTAGCGATATCAACGAATACGTTTATTCGTCCTTCCCTCGTCCAATTCGAATCATTACCCATTATAGAATGTATTATCAATTCAGAGAAATGTTTCAATATGTAATAAATTATTTATATTGGATGATTCGGGGCGGCGGATCAGTACCGTTTTCGTGTGTCTTGGGTATCAGATGGGGTGTAAGCGCCTCTTTAATGGCAGCGCGTAAACGCTTCGACAAATTGTTCGAGATGCAGCGCAGAAGTGGTAATGGTGCGAAGGGCACGTCGCTTCTTCGGGTATTACCGGGTGACAACCGGGCACAGCCGGCACAGGCGGCGCACTCCGAACGCTTTATCACTTAATTTGAATCGTGTCTTGAATATAGAACGCTGGCTGCCCTTAGAATTCGAAAATTGTTAATCTGTCCTGGATATTCCAATTCCAATCTAAGTCGCAATAAACGAAGACTGACTCTGAAATAAATTTAATACGGAGTCCCTGTTTCAGTCAGGTTGAATAAATTATAAATAGGACGTTATCTTACAAAATATAAATAGATGGAATATTCTCATATTCTTCGATATTATTGTCAGAATATCAATATCTTTTTGACTTTTGAGTATACATAAATGAAAAATTGAACTGGAACGTTTATCAGAATGTTTAACAGTTGGAATGTCTGTCAATAAATCGTAAAATTAAACATGTGGTAAATGAAATTTATGATATCCTCATTTAGAATCCAACAGATGAGATAAACACAAAAATGTTAATGATCTCATTACTGTTCGAATGTTAGAACTTCTTTTGTTTCCAGCATAACGTACCTTATTATAACGTGTTTGATATTTTAGTGTGCTCATGAAAAGTCCTGAGCTTATTTAAATACAAGTTGAAATGAAATACTCGTAACGGTCGTGCAAAACGGCCGCGCACGCTTCGCCTTTGAAAATAATATTTGCGTATGTAAGCGTACCATATTTTTAGTGAAAACGTTGTTGAAATGACAACCCTCACCTCCCTCTAAATCAAACATGCATAAATCCAGGCCGCTCCCTTTACGCTATTATGTCAACCGAAGCGATTTATGATCGCATCTAAGAGATTTCCATAAGGGGGAATATCGTCGAGTAAATAGTATTGAGCGCTCTCAAGGACCACATTGCAACTCTTTGACATCGATCTATAACATATATTTTGACAGCGTCCGTGGCGCAGTGGGCGAGTAGCCGGGTGTGAAGCGAGAGGCCGCGGGTTCGATTCCCGCATTGAGACCAATGTTTGTGTGGCCCACAGATATTTATGCCAAGTCTAGGTGTTGTGAGACCGAAAGTCTCCCATAGCCTCTGACACCCACGATACAGGTTATACCTAGTGTTGGGTCAGGACTGGGTGTGTGACTGTTGGGTGTATTTATTTATTTATTATAACGTTCATGATAATTGTTTTGCATTAATTTTACTGGACAGCTTCAATGGCGCTGCAAGTGTATGGCCGGTTTTTGAAACGAGAGATAGCGGGTTCTAGTCCCGTACCGAGACAAGAGTTTGTATGAAAGAATTTTTTTTCGGATCTGGGTGTTGTGAAACTGAAATACTCTCGTAAAACCCATTACACAAGAAACGTATCTTAGTACGGAGTTAGGACTAAGTGCGAGATTATTATTATTTATTTAAGTAATTTCCAAATTACCGTTATTAAAATCGGAGCAGAAATTAATTATTAGTATATTACGCTCTTTTGACCGCTAATTTTATGTCAAAAAGTTGAGAGAGAGAGACGCTGGATGCAGGCCGCTTCCAACAGCGGCCCCAGCAGAAAAAAATCTAACAATCGTAAATGTATTTGAGCTCGCTGCGCACTGATGACTTTTGGTTATTATTTCATTCAAATGTCGTAGACACGCATCGAGCTTGAATAAATTTACCATTATCAGAAAATTTCCTGCTCGAGCCGCAGGTCGGTCTCAAAATCGTTGGGGGAGGCCTGTCTTATATGGACGTCCTGTGGCTGATAATGATGAGGTTATATCATATGCGTAAAGTAATAAACAAAGGATTAAACAGAATTGTAATTGTCAAGGTTTATAGCATTGTTCAATGGTGCTACGTCAATTGAAGGCAAACTAGGCGCGTACAAATCCTGTAGTTAGTGACTACGTGGACAATGAAATTATCGCCTTGGCTTCACTCTGTGTGATATATCCTTTGGTATTATGTTGCTCTATTGATTCTTGATGCCAGTACACGTTATAGGTTTGTATGTGGTTACAGTACCATGTATGATTAAAAGATAAGCACCCCCTTTCCCAATCCCTTTTCTCTTTCCTTCCATTATGTCCTTTTAGGTTGGCAACGCACCCATGATTCTTTTTGTATCTTGGGTGTCTATGGGCGTCGGAGATCACTTAGCATCAGGTGACCCATCTGCTCGTTTGCCAGTCTCTGGTATAAAAAAATGCCACATGCTTTAAACAGTGTGTTGCGCTGACCCTGCATTGGAGTGGAATAAGGGCTCGTGTATAAAAAAAAGTTACAGGTCCCCTGAGTTTGACTTCTGGTTATAGTTATATATCATTGATAGACCTATCTATCCTAATAGATCTCCATTCTCCATAGATCTATTTGAATTCATTTTATTATTGAAATAAAACTATTTTTGCGGATTCCATGTCCAAGGTTGAACAAATGACATCTCAGTCCAACCCGTGATCACGAAGACTGCAAAGCCTTCGAAACGCCGGGAATAAAAATTAAAACCAAATCGTGATATCCGTAAAAATATTTTATTTCAATGAATAGCATTCGCGTAAACTTAAGAAATTCGTTTTATTATCCGCAAATGGCGCTGATAAGTTGGAACTGCTAGAATTAATGTATGGTTGAGCGAAAGATCGACATTATTATTTCGCTAATGTAACTCCGTCAACATGGATAAACTTGATTTAGCCAAGACACTATTAGACGACATATGTGATTTATTACGAATATATAATAAAACTAATATTCATAAAAGATCATTCATTCTGGGAAGAAAGTATTACAAATATATCCGCGACCCTTGTAACGAAACATACAAGTATTAGAGATTACGCGGAATAAATTCTAGTCGAACGGTTTGTAAATATATAATATCTGGATTTAAAAACATAAATCTTTTTGATTTTAATAAAAATAGTTCTAGAATTTTTGAGCTCCGACATTATAAATATCATTCTAAGAACTAAACTTTCCTGTGAATGGGTTACAAGATTTTATTCCGAGAAAACTTCGTAACGATGGAAAAGCAGCTCGATTTGTAGATTGACTATGCGAAGTAGGGATAGTCTACAAAGATAAACATTTAAAGAAGATTTCTGATAGTTTCGCATAAGTATATAAAATTAGATATACGTCTACATCTTTACCTTTTTATAAAACAAGTAAATACAAACAATAGACAAAACAGTTTAGTACCTTTTTTCCTCTGTACAGTTTAGTAACTGATAAATATATGTAACACGCCACTGTAGTTTTATTATTACTGTGTGTGACTTCTGTTTCATTATTAATGTTGCTCTGATAGTTAAGTGTTATACCTCTATTTTCAACTATAATGATAATGTTAAGTATCATACTTTGCTATGATTATTAAACAAAATCATAGATTTTGTTTAGAATTCCTAAAATTAAAGACTGGTAGCTCAAACATGATTTTTAACGTTGAATGACGTTAGAAATAAATATTGTAGTGGTACCTACCGAGACTACCAGCAATATGCATTAATTAAAAGAAATTATTGAAATTAATATTTTCATGGGGATTTTAAAAACGCAATGCCACCGTGTAAATCATCGCAATTAGCATAGGCTTTGTATATGTTAAAAATAATTAATACCCCATAGGAGGATTGCAAATGTACTAAAGCTGACCTAATAATTCACAGCAATTTTTCGTCACAATTTCGAGTTTCCATTATTCAAAAACTATGAGCCTTATGAAATTTTAAACTTTACCGCTAGATTGCTAGCCATTCTCTGTTTATGTGGAGTTATTATTGATATCAACTATGAAACATCCTGTATAAATTAAATGAAATATTAACAAGAGAGACTGACGTGACTTATAAAACCATTGTTCATAAAATAGACATAGCGCATTCCATGTTGACAAACTGTTTCATAGTACAGGGGCTCGTAAAACCAGGTGTCCACTTCACCCCAGGGGCACCTTTATCGCGTGTTTAATGGCTCGGTCATTTAACAGCAATCTTTTTTCACACACCTAGTAAAGGTCGTTTCACTTCACTTATTAAAGGATGGTCACTTCTTCTAAGGGTGTAACTTTTTTATAGCAGCGACTGGCCAATGAGCAGGTGGGTCACCTGATGGTAAGTGATTCCCACCACCCATAGACAGCCCAGACACAAATGTGTGATGGATGCGTTGCCAACCGAGAAGGAAGGGAATAGGGATTGAGGAAGCGAGGACTTGGGCTACCGGAAATCTCACTCACCGAACGAAACGCAAGAGCGAGCCGCCGCTTTACGTCGGTTTTCTGTAAGACAGTGGTATCAACCGGTCGAGCTGCCCATTCGTGCTGTAGATATTACTTCATTTTTATTATGCATCATCACAAAAATGGGTAATGAATCGTGTTGTATCTGCGTACCTTATGCGAAACATGCGTCATTGTATGTAGTATATACAAACAAATGAACAAGAATATTTTATTTATTACTCGTAAATTACTTCGCTAGATTTTTTTTTATAAAATTAAGTAGTACTTTATTATACCTGTCCATGCATGTAGGAAAAATTTATTTATTTAAACTTTAATACTATGATAATTAGTATAACGTTGGCGTTGTCTGCTGCTGTAATGCCAAGGAGGATGATGCAGAGAGAAGGCTATGTGACTGTAAGTATATAAATGATTCTATGACACATTTATTATGTATGTACCTCTATATGTGTATACAAAAATAAAAACATAAGCTAACGCCTCTATTTCCGAAGGTAGAGGCGCACTAGTGGACTAGAACACCCACATTTCGCCGAGCTTAGTTCCGCCCCCCTGCGGCAAAACTATCGCCATATCGGGCACAAATTCCAGACTCCGGGCTGACATGGAACAATCCAATATCACTTTGCCCGACCCGGGGATCGAACTTCGTAAGGGGTGGGTTACTACCCAGTGGTAGTGTAAGAAAAAAACTTTTTTTTTTATAATTTCACATGAAAGTATAAACATGTTGCTAGGTTGTTAACTTGTTAGGCTGTTACGGGTGATTTCGGTAGAAAGTGACAATCCGGATGGGTAGTAAAGGCCAGCTATTCTATGAGGCTTGTAACGGTTGATTCGACTTCGGTTTTAACCCTTATTGGGCACAGACGACGCTATAAATATCTATAACTAGCCGCAAGCTATTCTCTGCGACCTTGTTACACTGTCTATTTAGGTATCTTATTTTAGCCTTCAAATACATCAAATCCAATCACATCATTTATTTTCGATTTCGTAAAAAAACATTTTACACACACAATGTAAAGTAAAACACCAATAAAACATACAATTTTGTTTACTGAGCGACTCCCATAAACACGGCGAATAAACGATAAAATATTACTGATCATACGAGTACGCAGTGTGAGTGTCACAGCAACCTATAATTCCACGTTAGTTTGTCTGATATTGTAATGGTACCTAGATTAAGCTGGCATATTCAATGTTCATAACATAACATAACATAAGCTCACGCTTGTATCCCCGTAGGGGTAGGCAGAGGCGCACTAGCAAACGGGATCATCCACATTTCGCCGAGCTTATTTCCGTCCCAGATGTGATAGGGGGCGAGCCTATCGCCATATCGGGCACAAATTCCAGACTCCGGGCTGATATGGAAAAATCCAATATCACTGCCCGACCCGGGGGATCGAACCTGAGACCTCAGAACGGTAGTCGTACCGAAATACGCCAACGAGGCAGTCAATATTCATACTGACATATTTTATCAATTATATCTCAAACGTTGAATACAGCTCTAACGGTATTACAATATTCATCACACCTTTCCCTACACAAATCTTTAAAATTAAATCTTTTCATTCTAAATGGTGGAAAGTGATTTCATATTCAGTAGGTATTGAGGCATATTTTAGCTAAACATGATTTATTCGACGATATTACGCAGCCAACCCTGGCTTGAATGGCATTACGTTGACAGCTTATGAGGTCCTTTATTTATATTTGATTTATGTAGTGAGGACAGATACGGCCGTAGTCAACTATGGTTTGTATAGTTATTTCATGAGTATACAGTAGGGTGGAGAAAGAGGTGGTAGAATCGAGGTGTCTTTTGATTTTGTAATAAAGCCTGCGGGTTTAGACAAGTGGCTTATGCGTTAATCAAATAGAATTGTCGAATAGAATAAATGTATGGGAATGACATAAGGGTACGCTACATGCATGCGGCGTACTCTTATGTCATTTCCATACATTTATTCAATTTGACTTTTCTATTCAACTAACGCATAAGCCACTTGTCTAAACCCGCTGATTCGTTTTTAAAGATGTAGAGATATCAAATTCCATGTTAGTAACAGTGTTATAACACAGCGTTCTTTTCTGTAAATGTTTATGTTGCTTTCGGTATACGTTGATCGATTACGGAAAATAAATAATATGTAATGCAATATACTATGACTGCCTCGGTGGCGTAGTTGTATTTCGGTATGACTACCGTCCTGAGATCGCGGATTCGATCCCCGGGTCGGGCAAAGTGATATTGGATTTTTCCATATCAGCCCGGAGTCTGGAATTTGTGCCCGATATGGCGATAGGCTCGCCCCCTATCACATCTGGGACGGAACTAAGCTCGGCGAAATGTGGGTGTTCTAGTTCGCTAGTGCACCTCTGCCTACCCCTTCGGGGATACAAGCGTGAGCTTATGTTAATGTATGTATGTTATATACTATGACGACATTATTATATTACTTCGCACCTCCTAAAAATAAAGTTTTGTTGACCACCAAGTTTAATTTATTTGAGATAAAAATATCCTACTTCTAATTTGGATTTTTACTGTTTGTAACTTTTTTGTAGTTCATAAACGACGACGATATATTGCCCTACTTCTGTTTACAAATTATGGACATTCGTACATTAAAAAGATTTTATTATAAAAGCGGAAAAGCTCGTTTCAGTAAAATTGTGATTACACTCCAAACTGGGTTGTTGACCGGAGCTCAAATTAAAATTTACGGCTTAAAGTACTTTCGATGTTCAAGCGTAGAATTACTAAACGCGTAATTTTTAAGCATAAAATTTCGAAGTCCGAAAGCTAAATTCACTTGGGCATTCGAAAAACAAATCGTGTTTGGTGTTAGGCAATGTAATGCAAATTTGGGAGTACCCGCTGAATCCGGTTTACACAACAGCCATTGTTATAAAAATAATTGGGGTCACAGCGTCGTTAGTCCTCTACAGTCTGAAATATTATAATTTAGGTAAAGTGCGCCCAAAATAGGTAACACTTTATCCGATTTCGTTCTTTTACAAGTGCTTAATTACCCAACCATTTACGAACAATTGTTTTCAATTCTATTAGGATCTTCTGGCCTTTTTTAATGAAGATGTAATATTCTTGGTGGCGTAGTTGTATTTCTGTGCAACTGCTGTCTTGAGGTCTCGGGTTCGATCCCCGGGTCGAGCAAAGTGATATTGGTTTTTCAATTCAGTATCAGCCCGGAGTCCGGAATTTGTGCCCGATATAGCGATAGGATCGCCCCCTATCACATCTGGGACGGAACTGAGCCCGGCAAAATGTTGATGTTCTAGTTCACCAATTCGCCTCTACACACTCCTTCGGGAATACAGGCGTGAGCTTATGTATGTATGTGAAATTAATTATTTTTTAGTTTTTTTCATACGAAGAGAAAAATGTATGAGAATTTGAAATAAAGCAGATAGGGAAAGTAAACATTATTATATAGCAATAACGGCTATCATTTAATATAATGCTGTAACAGCCGGAAATATAATTACTAATGTACCAATTCAAATGAATACATTATGATACGCATCGATGGAATAGCTCGATTTCGTGTATGCTTGATTTCCCACTACACCGCAATAGACGAATTAATTTTGTTGACTGATCCCTCTATATTAACTCATTACAATATCAGCCAAGAGTGTGGAATTTGTGTCCAAAATGGCGTAGGTTCGTCCCCTATCACGTCTAGGACGGAAACGAGCTCGGTGAAATGTGGGTGTTCTAGTTCGCTAGTTCACCTCTGCCAACGTCCCCGGGAATACAGGTGTGAGTTTATTTATGCATGTATGTATGAATTTTTGTTACATATAAAATCTATATTACTATTTAATATGACGTTTTATAATCATGAGATAAGTACTTGTGTGTTTTAAATTTAATTTCGGCAGACTAATATACTTTTGAAGGGCACGGAGCCTTTACCTTTATTATAAAGTCATCAGGGTACGGTACGTTAATCTTTCGGGTCTTTTTCAAAATGACCCTGTCATCCCTCGTGGGATCCGTTACAAGTCGTGTATTCGAAAGGCTTTTATTTTAATCAATGTAGAATATCAAAATGAGTGTTGTTATTATAGAGATTTATGGGTCCCGTTGGATGTAGCTCAGCGGAGCGACGGGCCACCAGCGGCTCGAGCACGAATATTTTCGACGGACTTCCAAAAAGGAGAAGGTCCTCAATTCGTCTATTTTTTATGTATGTTACGCGATATCTCCGCCAAATTTGGACCGATCTTCAAAATTTTATTTTTGTGTTCGATAGAGCTTATTTCAATTGTGGTCCCATATGTTGGTCACGATCGGATTTGAAATCGGTCCGTTAATTTTTAAACTTGGGATTATTGACAATCGAATTCGAATCGAGCTCGATGTGCGTTTATGATATTCGTATGAAATATAATCACAAGTTTAACTTAACAGACCGACTTCAAATCCGATCGTGACCAAATTTACATGGGACCACCCTTGAAATCAGCTCTATCGAATACATAAATAATTTTGGAAATCGGTCGACATTTGGCGGTTGATATCGCGTAACATACATAAAAAATGCAGACGAATTGAGGACCTTCTCCTTTTTCGAAGTCGTTCGATTGAAATAATACTATTTTACGGATTCTATCACGATTTGGTTTTAATTTTTGTTAGAATCCGTATTTTTTTTTTTATTTCAATGAATAACATTCGCGTAAACCTAAGAAATCTATGTCGTTCGATTGATAAAATGTCATCAGTGCGCGCGAGCTCGATACGAATTCGATTGTCAAAAATATTCCTGCTCGGACCACAGATGATTATTTACCACTTCCTACCGCGTTTTATTACTAACCCACAAAAGGGTCAAATAATAAAAAGAAGTGTTCGCTTTGTGACTAAAACAATAGACCGATATTTATTGCCTTACCTTTGTGAATATCCCCGTTTCCCGGAGTCAACTTTAGACTTATGAAGTAATTTGGTATAACGGCCCACATTATTGCAAGTGGAAAGCGCCGCATTTTTCACTGTCAAAGAATTGTCGTGCTCGTCTAATGGCGTATGTGTTTTATGAATATGTTGTTCGGAAGTCGTGGGGATAGGTGTATCATAAACAGTGCCTTGAACTTTATGAGCTGCCTACCTGTGTTTGGATTAGCTCAAGGTTTTACTGGACTGGAAATGTCATTATTTTATGATACACGGGCATACGTTCATAAATAACTTGGGATTCATAGTGTTTTTTAGTTTGACTGCCTCGGTGGCGTGGTGGTATTTCGGTACGACTACGGTTCTGAGGTCTCGGGTTCAATCCCCGGGTCGGGCAAAGTGATATTGGATTTTTCCATATCAGCCCGGTGTCTGGAATTTGTGCCCGATATGGCGATAGGCTCGCCCCCTATCACATCTGGGACTGAACTAAGCTCGGCGAAATGTGGGTGTTCGCTAGTGCGCCTCTGCCTACCCCTTCGGGGATACAGGCGTGAGCTTATGTTATGTGTTGTCATAGTGTTTTTGTAATAACAAGGTCTTTTGTTTAGAAGAAAATTCTAATTAAACACTGCACTTTATCAGATAATCGGTTAGGTTTGCTTCTAAATGGAATTTGAATAAGAATAAAGTATTATTAAAGCCTATTTGAATATGCATTTGTGTATTTATCTCATTCTTACATTCGCCCCTATTCACCCATATATTATAATCCCTTGTTTTTGAACGACTTAAAAAAATATTTTATCGATTTCAAGCAGTTTAACTTAGCTTTGGTAAATCAAAAAGACGAACTTGGAAAATAGAAGTCAAGAATTTCAAAAGCGCCTTCTACGTATGAAAAGGTGCCAAACGTTATACAAACGTTCAAATACAAAAGTAAAAATCTCAGTTGTAATAACCCGGAAAATGACCCCTGTCATAAACGGCCGGGTAGCCGGAAATTTGCTGATCCCTGCCCGTCCCTTATACTGGCTAGTCATTTAGTCCACTTGAACGCAATAATTGGCTTTGTTACGAGCGAATATCTTAGTGCGGTTAAAGTTGGTACAATTTTATGCAGACGTTTTCATCTTTTGTACATTTTATTAGTTGACTGTTTTTGGGCTGCGCTGCCTTAGAGGATTTTATTTTCGTCGGCATAATAATTTTTATTATAGCTCTTGTCTTAAGTGGTTAAGGAAATTAAAATATTGAAGCATTTATAGTACTAGAATATAATGTAATTTTAACCATTTAGAACTTCGTTCTATTTTATACCTAGATGCACAGTTGACGCTCACAAAATGGGACAGCAAAGGAGCGTTTAAGCACTTCTTTTCCCTATAGTTGGACGCAGACAGAATTTCTAAACAAAATTCAAATATAAGAACACTTGCTCATTTCATTTCAAAAGCCACCTACTTTATAACACGTGTATAGGGGTATATTTGTGTTGGTTTAATAAGAATTTGTGATCTTTTTTCTTTGTTCTATTTATCATGACTACCGAGACCACTTTTTATGACGATATTTGCAAAGAACTGTGCATCTAGGGTATATTGAATCGACGATTTAAAACGATTTCCTTCAGACTGGATCTCCTACCGGGGTTTGTCGCCAGACAGGCAGTCGAAATATCAAATCCATTCTGCACGCTTGAAAAGTGTATTGTATTAAATAAAGTATATAATATAATATAAAATAAATAAAGTTGACTCGCAGATGAAGAAAAGTAGGATATTTAATTTTCTTCGTTGACTGTCTGTCGTCTAACACTTGACACGTGACTTGGATGAAAGAAATTAAAACAAATATTATCGAAGATGTTCTCCGACAGTTTCTGACAATAAAAACATAACATAAGCTCACGCCTGTATCCCCGAAGGGGTAGGCAGAGGCGCACTAGCGAACTAGAACACCCACATTTCGCCGAGCTTAGTTCAGTACCAGATGTGACAGGCGGCGAGCCTATCGCCATATCGGGCACAAATTCCAGACATGATATTAATCATTATATCTATTTGGAGTCACTAAACAGACCCATTTAGAATTCTAATACATATTATTATAACTCAAGCTAAATGTTCACATACAGTACACGTATTTTGGCGACACTCCAAAAGAAGAGAGAAATCAAACGCCTGCTGACGCAATCATATTATACCGGGCTATCGAGTTTACCGCTTGTAAATATGCTATGAATGGGGAAATGCTGAAGCTAAGTTAGATCTATGAAACTCGTTCACGTATATGGTCTAGTAAAATAAGTATGTTTTGGTATGAATATAAAAATACACCATAAAAATAATACAAAAATTAGGCCTGTAATATTACTGTCCTACTGGTGGGCCTCCTCTACTAATGAGAGGGATTAGACCTTATTCTCCTACGCTGGCCTAATGCGGGTTGGTGGACTTTACTTATGTACCTTCGAAATTCTTGAGAGGAAATTCTCGGGTATACAAGTTTCCTCACGATGTTTTCATTCACCGTGACAGCAAACGATAATTTATAATGAATACACACTTAACATAAAAGACCCCTTAGAAGGGGTTGACATCAGGCAGGCCGGTCGTAAAAACTAAGCCAAATCCTTTCTGCAAATAGCTTGAAAAAGTGTGTTGCACCGACCCTACATTAAAGTGGAATAAGGGCAGGTAGAAAGAAAGACACACTTAACATAAAGAGGTAGATGTACATGCCCTTTTTAGGGTTGGTCTCGAACCTCCGACAGTTAGAGATAACTGCCGAGAGGCAGTCCATACAACTCCTAACTGAGCTATCACTGCATAATTTAAATTTGTTTTCATATCTACTTATATTGTTCTATGTTGTTAAGTAATGTTTTGTTGTTTATGCTGCAGAAAGAAGCTAAATTAAGTTCTTTCTTTCTATTAAGGGGTGTAAAAGGAACTAAATTGATCAAATTATAACGTAAGCTCACGCCTTTATCCCCGAAGGGGTAGGCAGAGGCGCACTGGCGAACTAGTACATCCACGTTTTGCCGAGCTTAGTTCCGTCCCAGATGTGATAGGGGGCGAGCCTATCGCCATATCGGGCACAAATTCCAGACTCCGGGCTGATATGGAAAAATCCAATATCACTTTGCCCGACCCGGGGATTGAACCCGAGACCTCAGACCCGTAGTCGTACCGAAATACCACCACGCCACCGAGGCAGCAAATTATCTGCGATGAAATACGTCACTTCTGCTTCAAATTCTTAATAAGTAGTCTATGAATAGTCCATTATCACAGGATCGCATTAAATACGAGACGGTGAAGCCGTAGCGGATGGCCCACCGTAATTGGTAGATTACAGGTACTCAATTGTCAATAATGACCGACCACGGCTCATCCAAGACTGGCTGTTTCGACTATTATTGCTGTGCGATGAAGCAAATTTAATTACGAGGAAATATATTTCCGTATTTGTACTATTATTTTTTGAGGTATACGTTATACATCCTGCGACCTTTATCAAATCGTCGGTCCACCTTGTAGGTGGACGTCCTACGCTGCGCTTGTCGGTACGTGTCTCCATTCGAGAACTTTTCCGCCCCATCGGCTATCAGTTCTACGAGCTATGTGTGTTGTGAACCGATGACCTGATAAAGGTGGCAGGAAGTCGCTGGATGCAGGCCGCTTCCAGCAGGTCGATCTGGAAATCTTTGGGGGAGGCCTATGTTCAGCAGTGGTCGTCCTACGGCTGGTGATGATGATGACGTTAAACATCGGTCGCCTTTGCCGACCCCTTTGTATTATACATTCAGAACATTCTGTTTTGTGATTTGTGTAGCAATGGAAAAAGCGAAATCCTTATGAATTATAACTCACTGTGTCCTTCTGGGGGGTTACCACCACCACTTATAGCAGTATTATTATAATTTTACTTGTACCGATTCCCATACAAAACAAACGAAGAACGATTATAATAATACTGCTATAAGAGCTCGTGGTATAGTCCATTTGATAATTAAACGGAGTAAACTGACAGATCGAAATGTCACTTTCCGAAATAATGTTGCTTACTTTCAAAACGTAGTGATTGAATTAGTTCAATTATTATCATTCAAAGAAACAATAACTCAGCACAAGTTTGCAAAATTAGGATTTTATTGCGTGTTTTTAGAAATTTCAGCTTAACCCTTCGACTAAATGTCTGTGTAAATAATGTTGCGTAAATAATCACAACAGATACGCGAAATAATAACAATGAAAATTACAAATATCACTTTTATTATTTGAGAAAAATTACGTTCAGCACATTTATAGCTTTTGTAAGTTTTGTTTTTAATGAACCTGACTATTTGAATGACTATAATTCCAATGACTATAAATAAACATGCCGTAATTTAGCATTAAGTGATTTACTTTGACTTTAATTCAGTTGACATGCGGTACTAATCACAAATTAGGCAGGAATTACGACTTTAAGTTGGACTTTAGAAAATGAAAGAATGAAATGGTTCACTGAATTGAAATGTTTAAATAATCTTGATCGTTTTACCGCAGCACTATTTAAATTTCATGAAAAAGTGGCAACATTCGAAATGTCAGTTTACTCCGTTTAATTAGCAATCCTACTATAGTATACCCTGCTGTAGTTCTATATATAACAGGCACTTTACTTGCAAGCACTAGTATGTATTATATCTAGATAGATGAAAACTGAGCGAGATTTATAAAATTAGGGTGAGCTATTGATTATTAAAGTCAGATAAAACTTTAATAAATCAAGATAAAACTTGGTTTGAACAACTGTATTAAGTTTTTAACCAAAATGGAATTTTAGTCCTTTATTTACTTGAATTAAAGTAAAGATAAGTTAAGGCACGTGTGTAAATAAGTTACGCGTGTGATAGCTTATGTGGCTTCAGTACTTAATGTTATTACTAACCGCCTTAGAACTCTTGGTTTAAAATGTTGTTTGAAAATACGGGGGCTATTTTGCTTTTCGTTACCACAGTATTTCTTTTCGCCCAACCTTCAAATAGCGGAAGGTCGTCAATTCGTCTGTAATTTATTTTTTCGTAGTAGACCTACTTCTTCTGCTCCGTACTTCCGCATCGTGGAAGATCTAAAGAGTCTAATTTTAGTCGATAGATATTCTATAAAGTCGTTAGCTTAGTCTAATGGTAGCGTATGGACAGTGGACCGGGTCCTGGGTTCGAATACCTGGTCAGGGATAGCAGTTTTTCTAACACGATTTGCACGGGACTAGATCCCAGTGGTGAAGGGTGATCATTTTTAAAAGGAAAGCCAATGCTACTTTGTCGTCTTCTTGATCACTATTTGTTTAGCTAACTATTTGGAAAGGGCAAGCCGGTAGGAACCGTGTTGTATGAACCATTGTTGGATTACCGAGAATGGATTGACCTCAAGCAGGCAGCCAATCGTAAATACTAAGCCGAATCCTTTTTGTAACATGCTTGAAAAGGTGTTTGGCGGACACGACGTTGGAGTTAGATAAGTCTACCTTTTGCCGTAGTTGGTCAAAAATATACCTTATCGGCTCGGGATGTGTAGCAGCAATTGCAGGAGGCACACTATAATGGCTGAAGACGGTCATGAAAAAAAAGAAAAAAAAATTGACCGACTTGAGAACCTCGTTCGTTTTGAACTCAGTTAAAAAAGAAATGCAATACGTCATATGCCAGCATGCGACATTAAACTCTCAACAGCATAAATTCACATAATTCTAAAACCGTCTTAAAAATGTACACCCATTTTATTAAGGCTCAAATATCATCAGCATTGGTAGTCAAACTTTCAATAAAACCCGCCGTTTTACACAAGACATATCGTTTTTGTTTTGTGAGGTGTAGTGGGTTCATAAAAATGCGGTTGAGCTGTAATTGTGTTATGATCGGCCGGTGGTCAGGACAAACTCCCGGGACAGCCTTTATTGCCGCAAATATATTTTCGGCCCGTTCCAGACATAAACTCGGGAATATTCACTGAAAATGTTCCACAAAACCGTTGATGCCCTTTTCAATGTTGCCCTGGATACCTACTATAGTGTGTTGTGAATCAGCCTTTACAAGCCGTGGAGGTTTAGTGTAATACAAAATAGTATTTGTTTTAGGTATAAAATTATATAGAGGTCTTCTATTTTATTTGTAATAAAGCGCTATATTATTGGTAAAGTTTTTGTATTATTGCCTAGCTTATTCTCTGTCCCACCCAAAGGAGTGCCTCAAGCATAAGTAGAGGTACATACAAAAGCCTTACTTAAATAAAAAGCGTCGCTTAAGACTGTTGACATAAGAAAGAAAGGGACAATCAAGTTTTTAAGTTAGATACTGCTTAATTTTCGTAAGTCAGAAAAAATGTAAAAAAAATTACAAATATTTACATGCCACGGTGAAGTAAATGGACGTGCTTTTGTTGGCCAAATTGACGGTGGTGAACTTGGCTTCACTGGATGTCGCATAAAATATGTCGGCTTGAGGTATTAACTAGAATATAAATTATCTAACCCTAGGTCGCCAAGTGCTTTCATGATTATAAAATACCCTTCTGAGGGAAAATTATAAGTAAAAAGATACAAACAAAAATTGAATGATTATGCTTAACACTAACATGTAGGTAATTTGCCTTTTATTGATCATGTATCACGGGATTATTTGAATAACATAGAGCACAGATGATTTACGCCCAGTTTCCATAAACAATCTCAGTTCGAATGTGCAGATTACAAAAATTAGCCAATCAGAACACAGTTTGAACATGACTCCGTTAAATTACTTGATTTGATTGGTTCATAATCGCGATCTGTCTGCACTCTAAACCGAGATCGTTTATTAAAACCTAAATTTATTAATATGTAGAGCTAACGATAACTATTATTTTAAATCAAAAAAATAACCGCAGTCCCACCAGAGCGAATACTTTTGTATCATAAAACCCTTTATGCAATGTATTATAATGGCTTAAATCTTACCCTAGCAGCGGTCGTTTCAAACTAAATATTTACTTACAAGAGCGTGGTTCGGTGAATTTTTATCGATTTCTCATGTTGCGTTAAAAGGGCTCATTTGGTTTTATTGTATGAAATGTATGGAAGTATAATTTGCATTGAGCTGGTGGTCACGCACGTCGTGGGGCGTTTCCTTTTTTATTGTTCGGGTCTTAGGCTTTCGTCGTACCTTAATGCGGTGGGTGGTACGTTCTACCCACTAGGATACCATCCTACGTAGCTATATATTATATCGATGCTATCAATTTTATACAAGAACCGCTTTTACTGCCGGCTTATGAATTGTGAAATAAATTCTTTTGGAGACTTCGTTTTTTTATACTTGCCCTTATTCCATTTCAGGGTTTGGCATAACACATACTTTCAAGCTTGTTGTAGAAAGCATTCAGCTTAGTTTTTATGAGCGGCGGATAACCTGATGTCCACCCCCAAAATTGACCACCACAATTTTAGCTGTTGTTTAACCAGTTACTTTCTTTGCCTATAATCTGTAAACTGCCAATTGAAAAATACTTCACATAAAGTCAAATATATTGCTTTTTCTTTAGGCGTACGTGAAGACGCTGGGTTAGTTACGATGGTACAAATAAATTATGTGTGCCAATATCCTATGCTATTTAGAACATAAAATATTTGAATTAAAAATATCCGAAACCTACGAGTCATAATTACATGTTTAAAAACTTAACAAACCGACTTCAAATCCGATCGTGAAAAAATTTATATGGGACCACCCTTGAAAGAAGCTCTACCGAACCCAAAAATAATTTTGAAGATCGGTCCACATTCGGCGGAGATACGCGTAACATACATAAAAAAAATACAGACGAATTGAGTACCTTCTCCTTTTTGGAAGTCCGTCGATAAAATACAAATACATTTTACATCTAAGTTGGAGCTCATCTCAATGTAGATGTAATAAACACGAATATTAAAATACAAAATGCTTATAAATGTCATTTGCATGACCGTATAGAAAAATTAAATACACATTTCACTTCGACACAAATTGAAATATTTTACTTTAAAGCTCTGCATGTCACTTGAACCTTTTCAAGATTCCAATTTGTCACAAATGTGTTGAAAAGTAAGGTGTACCGAAATTTCCTCGTCGCAAAAATATTTTTTCCTCATACACCTAATGAGGCTTCTTTCTCTGATACTTATCTGAAGTTTTTTGTACGGAATCGTGATGTCCATGTTACTAAGCTGACCGGTAATAAGTAGCTAATGCTCAGATATCATTTATCATTGGCCCTTAGATAAATTAATTACTAATTACATTACTTACAGATATTCAATTATCCTCGTATATTACTTGTATCTGACATATTTCTGAACCAATAACCTTTGACGTAGGTGTAGCTTTCAATAAAAGGCTTCTGTTTCAATTACTTCCAATCATGCCACGGAACAGACGGATGAAAACAAAATCATAATAATATTATCTATAGATTCGAGGTATTAGATATTAAATAACAGGCATATCGTTCCTTGAAGCTAGGAGGTTAGCGTCTGAAGTTAGGCGTCTGTCAATACGAAAGAGACGAATTTGCAAGAGACACCTTGCCACATAATGACTTGTCACTCCTGCAGGTCCTCTCAGATGTCGTGCATGCTAATAAAATGATAACGAGGTGGAAGAGACATCCTTAAAAGTTAGATGTTTGGTACATACATACACACTCACGGCCAGTGACGTGCATATATATTCAGATTAGGGTGGACAATAATCACAAGTTTAAAGACTTAACAGACCGACTTCAAATCCGATTGTGACCAATTATATGGGATCACTCTTAAATAAGATCTATCCAACGCAAAAAGAATTTTGAAAATCGGTCCACATTTGGTGGAGATATCGCGTAACACTCATAAAAAAATACAGACGAATTGAGGACCTTCTCCTTTTTGGAAGTCAGTAGAAAAACTTGAATAATTATTATTTTCAACTCTCGCTTCCATCCATCATCAATCCAATCATCATCCCTGTGTTGATTCAAATTATAAGCTGAGCACTGCTCTAGTAAAAAATTGTTTTGATGATGTTTTTTTATTTTACTAATTGGCAAGTTGTCACGGTAGAGAGTGTCTCTTTGTCTATATGACTGCACGCCACTCCTCACGGCTGTTATTCCTGAAGATCAACTACTGCACCCACTTTTCATTAAGGTTATTTCCATCCCATGGTATGATTGGAAGCGAGCCTACCGCTATATCAGACATAATTTCCAAGCTCCATGCTGATACTGAGAAAAACAATATAACTTTGCCCGACCTGGCAATCGAAGCCGATACATCAGGACGATAGTCAACCACAATACAACTACGCCACTGAAGCAGTCATGATTTGGTATTTAATAGAATTCGCCTTTTGAATGAAATATAAGACCAAATATTCAATTAAGATATCAGAAAGAAATTGGATTTATATAACTTCGTTAATTCTTTTCACTTGAGTATATTGCACAAGTTCAAGACTTGTAACATACGATTGTGGTATTTATTTATTCATAACGTCTCTTCACGAGCGTACAAATGCCTCGAGTTTTGTTTTCTTTTCCACGCGACAACTTGGCCAAAAGTTTTCTCGAATTAAAAAATAATGAGGGGATACATGAATAATACCCAACAGTCACATACATGGTCCTGAACCCTCACTGATATACGAGTCTTGTGTGATGTGTATCAGAAATTAAATACACCCAACAGTCACACATTTGTGCTCGTGGTAGGATATTCGTATCCGACCGGATGGCGACCACCGTACACATGGTGCTAAAATCTGCCATAGTAACCCACACCCCGTGTGTGGTTCGCGTTCCAGGATCAGCCAGTGTACCTACTTCCGGTTCTCTCGAGGGGCTTGCGGCATGACTTGATTGTTGGTTGAGACGGGTATGGTGGTATCCCTGTATTTGCATCGGTTATCCGCCTGTCTTGTCGCAAGCCCCTCGATTTGCTTCTGCCCTCTTCGGATTTGGAGTGTGAAGAAGCTTAAATATGCCGGCATGATTCTGACGACCACTGATAAACCCACTGTTTGACAGTTTTCAGTGGTCGCTAGTTTATTGGACTGCACTACGCTTATCATCAGGTGCATTGACTTTGCCGTGCCCGGATACAAAAACATTTGTCTCAGTTCGGGGATTGAACCCGCAACCTCTAGTTTCACTATTTCTCGTTCGCTGCGCCACGCTCATTTCACATCAAAATTCATCATTATTTTTTTCATTTCGCCACGTGTTTATAAATAGCGTACTTTTATAAAAATATTTTAACATTATAACCTGGTAAAGCAGAGCCCCGTTAAGCTGATTTGCTCGCTGACCTTTTAAATACAAGCTTAACGCCGAAATCTGACCCGGGTACAAAAATTAATAAGGCAGATAATTATTTCATAGCCAATAACGGAATGAGCCCATTGGCGCGCTAATGGAAAACAAATACGAAACTCGTATCATAACTGTGACGTTTCAATTAAATTCAACTTGATACGTATCTATCGAGTTTTGTAATGTACATTTATTGAAGGAAAAATATTGGAGGTTATATACCGGGTGTTTCATAAAGTCGTTACCAATGACAATTCCACATACATGGAGAACGATTTAAAGCGTAAAGGTAAAGTTAAAAAATAAGAATGGCACATAATTTTTTTTATCAATTATTAAGCATGGGGATTTTAAAATCGGACCTTTAAATCATCGCAATTACTATAAGAATGGCTTCGTGTATGCTAAAAATAATTAATTACCCCATAGGTAGGTTTGCAAATGTACTTACTGCAGCTGACAGAATAAGTTAGAAAAAATTGTTCGTCACAAATTAAAGTTTTCATTATGCAAAAACTATGAGCTTTACGAAATTTTATACCGCTAGATTGCTAGCCCTCCTCTCTTTAAGGGTAGTTATTATTGATACCAACTTTATGAAACATTATAATTATAACATATACTTATATCCCAATCCCTATTATTTTGTTTACTTTTCTGTGGTCTACAGTAATTACTTATCACCAGGCGGATTATTGAACTGACTTAAATAGAACAGACTAGCTGTCTACATTTCCAATTCATAAATCCATGCAATACACATTTCAGTAATCTAAGTGTGCAATTAATTCAATTCTGTCGATTCCTTTCTCAGTTAAAAATAAAAACTCATCGAGTTTCGAGATAAAAACTCGCCTATGTCCTATTCTAGACTATAATCTATCTGTGGGCTGAATTTCATCCAGATCCGCTCAGCCGTTTTGGCGTGATTGAGTAACAAACATTTATACAAACTTTCGTATTTATAGTTCTAAAATTTAATGCGAAGAAGAAAGAATTGTTCTTATTCGATGCAAATCTACGATTTTTCTCAGGAAAACGCAAGTCACTCGCTTGAATGACGTGAGGTCGATTCCGGAACGTAGAGATAAAATCTTGAGTTATTACGTGTCGTGCAAATCGTCTTGTGATATAATATATATAGGTTTGTAAAGTTTGACTAATTGCAGCATTTTGAAAGATAACTTATTTTCCTTTAAAAGTTTTCACTGGGGTTACTAGCCCCATTTATTGCCAAGGCTATAAATATCGAAAAGATAAACTTTACTCTTAAGAACCTTAAAACCGAGCATCAGTGGGGTTTGTTTTATACGACAGTTGTTTTATAAATACATAAATAAATACACCCAACAGTCACACACCTAGTCCTGACCCCACACTAGGTATAACGTGTATCGCGGGTGTCAGGGACTATGAGAGACTTTGGGTCTCACAAAACCCAGACTTGAAACAAATATCTGTAGACCATACAAACATTTGTCTCGGTGCGGGGATCGAACCCGCGGCCTCCCGCTTCACAGCCGGCTACTTGCCCGCTGCGCCACGAAGGCAGTCCAGCTGGTTATGTAAATCCTTAAAAGGTTCAATAATATTTATATGCATAATTCACCACATATATATACATATAGTCTCAAACAGGTCGTATTCACAGTAAATCCCGATTGTTACCCCAAGCAATTAGATTCATGTTTTTAATCTCCCGATTCCCGTATCCGTGGCGGCCGCAAAACGCGTCAAGCTACCTTGGGGAGCATTATTTCAAAGAGTTTGTGAACAGGGTCGTAAACCACTAACGACTGCCCGACAGCGATAATGAATTCACTCTACACTCCAAACGGCACCGCACATTTGAATCTAACGAGGGACTCAAAATATTTCAATGTGTAGGCAGCCTTATAGGCGAGGTTACTTTGGGATTAGGCTGGAAAAGAATTCAGTGGTTGGATAGTATTAGATAGTACGGTATATACGTTTTAATTCTATTTTCGACATTTCGAAATTCGAAAAATCTTTTCCGTTTCGCCAAGCATTTTTCAAACCATATTTGATGTGATAACTACATCCATTATTTTTTTTATTTTATTACGTTGCTATTGCTATGACAACAGTCGCCTTCTTGGTCTATGGGCAGTGTATAAGGACTGCGAACGGGGAGGTACTGTGTTCGATTCCCATATATGTACGGTGAGTTGTTTTTTTAACACTTATTGACCCGGGACTGAATTCCCTAGATAGGGGTTGACGTCAGGTAGGCAGCCGGTCGTAAAAACTAAGCTAAATCCTTTCTGCAAC
This sequence comes from Clanis bilineata, assembly GCA_036417725.1. Lineage (NCBI taxonomy): Eukaryota > Metazoa > Arthropoda > Insecta > Lepidoptera > Sphingidae > Clanis > Clanis bilineata. Next base: position 11,692,644 of record CM071158.1, read on the forward strand.
ATGCTTGAATAGTTTGTTGCGTCGACCCCACATAAAGGTGGGATAAGGGCAGGTAGAAAGAAAGTATTGGTATGGTAACCTTGATCACCCGTAACCTGCGATGACTGATTCAAAGTGGCAACCACGGGTTACATGTCTTAGTTACTATACAAAGCAATACATCGACTATGATGTAAATCATTTCGAAACAACACAAGTCAACGAACTCGCCGATGGCTCCGGGAAAATACAGTAATAATTATGGCATTCATACAAACTTCCATTCTGTTAAGCACACATGCCAACATGCAAATATAGCAATCAAATCAAGCGTAGGTACCGCTAGTTCGATTCAAGATGGGGAACCATCACAGCTAATGACTTCAATAACGAGTCCTTCCGCACTTTAAATAATATTTCTATCTTTTATGAGAGGGATGAAGCAAATGTTATATTTTCCTTTAGATTTTGAATAAGTTCGATACCCGGACGTAATAAAAGATGGACGGAGCGCTAGGAACATTGAAAGTAAAGCAGGCTTTTCGGTCCATTCGATCAGTCGCCGCCATTACGTTTCGATAGATTGAATAGGCCGAAAACCCTGCTTCACTTTCAATGTCCGATCCGTCCATCTTTTTTTACGTCCGTGGTTCGAAAGTAATTTTTAGACAATCTTCCTAGCGAATTTTTGGCGAAATTTTAGCACAAAAATTCTACCCGTATTTTAACCTACTGGTAGGAATATAAACACGTTCATTAGCCGGTGTCATCTACGAAAAAAATGATGTTTCGTAATTAAAACGCGCGGATAAACTTGTTACATTTTCAAGGGGCATTAAAAATTCCTGATGACTTGTGAAGCGACGTGACGGTTATATTTTCACCGGCTGCTTTATAAAAAAGCGTATTTTTTTCAACGTAACGTGATAATGAGCGCGACGGTCAATTAATTAGCTTGAAACAAGTCATTTAGCTCTTTTAACGGAGTAGCTTAACTGTATTAGCGGGGCGCAAAGTTTTTAAACTAATTAGGTCCGTTGCCAAGTTGCATTACATTTGGGTACTCGACTACATTAACAAATATTATTGAATTGTAGGAAGCTAGATTTATCATCAAAACCACGTGACCAACAGAAATGTATTCAAAATAAGCAAAGGATAATTTTATTTTAATAATTTAAATACTTTTTACTTTTTAATCTGTAAATCACGTGACTAAAAACACCTTCACAATTTTTCTTGCTTAGTTGTTCCACGGGGACCTAACCTAAGACTTAAGGTGTGATACCATACTGCCAAGTTTATCGACAAATTTATTAGACGAATTATCTACATCGATTTTTTTGTTTTGAAAACATCAATGTCCTATCATCAATGTTCTTTTTTTATGTTAATGACGTAACCACAACCAACAATCAACAAATAACATTTACGCGGCAAATTCCGTTACACATAATATTTTTTAGGATTGAAATAAGACGTCCTTTGAAACGTCGGGAATAATAATTAAAACCTAATCGTGATATAATCCGTAAGAATAGTTTTATTTCAATGTATAATATTCGCGTAAACTTAACAAATCAAATGGACCAAATCGTGATAGAATCCGTAAAAATAATCTTATTTCAATGAATAGCATTCGCGTAAACTTAAGAAATCAGTACTTTTTGGATGTTTGTTTAAAAATATGCGAATAAATTACAATGAACTAATAAATAGCCCTGAATTCTGATCAAAAAATAGTCCCATAGTACCCATTTGTCTACATAGATGTTCTAAATACTTAGTGGTTGTGCGAGCGTAATTTGCATAAAGAATTTCCTTGCTTTATGGCTTGACTCACGGCATCCGTAATGGGTAAGGTGGCGCTATGCGACGCCTTGCCACTGTAATTAGAGAGTGAGGAATAAAAAAGGCATAAAAGCTTTTAAAATTTGCTATGAAAAATCCATGCTCTTAAAGTTTTGTGGAGAAATAAGTACCACTTCCATTAAGTGTGCGTGGACTATATATATGTGGGTTATATTTTCGTACCTTTCCAATTTGCAACTACAATTTTAATATGTACATACTTTCTTTTATAGATTTATGAATACTAATGATCGCCCAGTGGTAGAAATTCGACCATAATTATTTTAATTAATTTAATGTATGTATTTCGAATGCATTTATTATAAAAAATAGCTTTATGCACTTCTTCTCCATATATGTAAACTTTAATTGTCTCAAATTTCACGTTAATCTGTTGGCACAATTTTCTTCAAAAATGTGTAAAAAGTGTTCGCTTCACGTATTAATATATAATCATAATCATCATCATCATCATCATCAGCCATAGGACGTCCACTGCTGAACATAGGCCTCCCCCAAAGATTTCCAGATCGATCTATTGGAAGCGGCCTGCATCCAGCGACTTAATATATAGATTACTTGATTTATCAACATAATTTCGAATTGATACTAATTGATTGACTTCAACATAATACGCACAAAACGCTACTCAACTTTGACGACTACTTAGATTATTTTGTGATATACAATTTTGACATATGAAGCGGCCTCAAACGACGAACACGACCTCAAGTTGTGTATTAGTTATACAAGTCCAAATTTAACGTTTCAGCCTAGGCGTTCCACATTTTTGGCGCGGTCCCTAAATAATTACATAGCCGCGAAAATAAATGAATCGTAATTATTTGCTTCATAGTTCCATTAGTTACATTGTTATTTCATAATTACATTTGAAATATAACATTCCACGGAGAACAATAAGAATTGTTGAAAGTGATTGATGGAGATAAATGGAAATAATAATGCGGTAAATGTTAGCGTTGCTTTTGTTGGTAAGGAAAAACTTTGTATATTGTATTTATAGGTATACTGCTTTCTATCAATCTTTTTAACATCCCGTTCAGATGAAGAGAGTTTAGCACAAATATGATATAGGTCCTGACATGCTTTTCTCCTAAAATTTAAAACACTAACGCCCGAATGGTCAAACGCTACTCAACTTTAATGGGTTCTTACATTGATTTTGGCCATACAATATATATATACAGATAAGGCGGCCTTAAGCGACATTTGGCGACCTTAAGTATATGAACATTCGGCGGTAGATATGTCACGTTCGACGCTGGAACAGAGAAACTGACCTTTTTATGAACCTTTGACGTTGACGTTTCGCAGCTGTTTCAGCGTCGAATGAAAGGCTGTTTTGTAGAGAAATACAACGAGCATGTAAGGCGTATTATCACGAAAATAAATAAAGTCTATTTTTTAATGAATACTTTCCATACGATTTTTATTAAGTTAATGATACGACCGCCTTAATACAGATCTCGCTTAGCATGGGCTCGTAAATTGATAAAAATATTTCTTTAGCTGAATTAATTTCAACGGTATGGTCACTTAGTCTTGGTCTTGTGTCATCATCATGGGCTGTGGACCGGGAGGTCCTGGGTTCGATTCCCTTTGTAGTCGGGAAAAGCGATTTTTCTAATTTGATTTGCCTGGGCCTAGATCTGATGGATGGATGGATGAGGGGGGTTGACGTCAGGTAGACGGCCTGTCGTAAATACTAAGTCAAATCATTTTCAGCAACATGCTTGAAAATATGTGTTACAAGTGGGATATGTGGGATAAGGGCAGGTAAAAAGAAAAGAAAGGTATGATCACTTAGTGGAAGCGTGACTTATTTATATATTTTGTATCTAAATTATTTTATATCTAAGGACACAGAATACAAAATCTTAATTAATATTTGATATCCAAAGACATACCGTACTAAAAAGTAAAAACTATCAATCAGTTTTTCATATCCACCATTCTCAACAAATGTCACATGGCAGCGATGCATCAGAATTTGATGCGAATTGATGGGTTTTGTGCGTCGTGGCGTTGTCATCAGTAGGTATGTGGAATTTTTCTACCACATTAACTGCTTTTCCGTCTGGAATTTCGTTCAGATATTCGCAATTCACTTCCCATATTAATTTCTCGCATATTCAATAATTTTCTCAAGAATTAAATGTAATTAATTTTTTGTTATACCGGGCACAGCAAAGTAAACCCGATATTTAAATAAACATTTAACTTAGCATATTAATTCACTGATCGACCTGGCGCGCGTATATTTCAAACTAGCTTTTGCCCGCGGCTTCGCACGCGTATTTTGTAGGGCCAACGGAAAAAGTTTTTGATTTGTCGATCCGCCCTGTCGTTTTAGTTTAAATATTTTACAACGGGGCGACCCAGATATCGATTTTGTATTCAATTGGCCTAAAAACAAAGAAAATAAAATGGCGGTCACTTTTGCCAGTTTTAACAACTGTTCCGTCGTTTGGAACTACGGGGCGTATCTATCTGGGTAGATATCGATTTTGAAATTAATCGGGTCAAAAACAAAGAAACAAATTTTCAACCCCTATTTCATCCCTTTGTAGGTTAAAAATAGATCTCACCCCATTTCAGTCCTTTGGGCTAAAAGTATCCTCATACCAATTTCCATAAATATCCATTAAGCGATTCCAAAATTCCCATACAAACTCTCATCCCCTATTTCACACCTTTAGGGGTTGATTTAAAAAAATAAAGTACCCTATGTACTCAATGTACATAACTCTTCCCATCCGTAAGTCTAAAAACGTTAGTGTAATGTGCTCTGCATACTGCATTCCCCTTAATGATCACTTTGTAAAACTAAAGACGTAAATGTATCTGTAAATATTGAACGTCTAACATCAAGGTCTAACATTTACAATTGTAGTAACATATTATCTATACGGAGAGGTTACATAACTCTTCCCATCCGTAACTCTAAAAACCTAAGTGTAATGTGCTCTGCATCCTGCATTCCCCTTAATGATTACTTTGTAAAACTAAAGATGTAAATGTATCTGTAAATATGGGACGTCTAACATCAAGGTCTAACATTTCCAATTGTTGTAACACATTATCTATACGGAGATGTTACATAACTCTTCCCGTCCGTAACTCTAAAAACGTTAGTGTAATGTGCTCTGCATACTGCATTCCCCTTAATGATCACTTTCAACTGGTTCGAGTTGGCACAACGTCGGAATGTGTACATAAGAGCATTCTGCCTCATTACATGTCGGTATTTATGGCTCGCTTTATATACGTTATGTACGTGTTAATGACGTGTATATAAATTATTGGAATGAATGAATATCTGGTAGTGTAATGTCTTAGCTGATGTTCTAAGAAACTTGGTATACGCTAATGAAGCTTTGCCAATGAAAGAAGTATGAATAAACACGAATTGAATAAATGTTTTATTAAGTATTCAAGATATTATGTATGTATGTAGATATGATTTTAACGTGTAAATCACGTTACAAATATATTCATACAAAATATAATAAAGACACCCAATAGTCACAAACATAGTCCTGACTCCACACTAGGTTTAACTTTTATCGTGGGTATCAGGAACTACGAGGGACTTACGATCCAACAATACCCAGACCCACAATAAATATCTGTGGATCACATAAACATTTGTCTTGATGGGGGAATCGAACCCGCGGCCTTTCGTTTAACAGCCGACCACTCGCTCTCTGCTCCGCGGATATACTAGTCAACACACAATAATTTTCTTTGTTGTTGTTTTTTTATCTACTATAAACTGGCAAACGAGCAGATGGGTCACCTGATGGTAAGTGTTCTCCACCGCACGTAAACACCTAAGACACAAAAGAATCATGGGTGCGTTGCCACCCTAACAGGAGAAAAATAGATATTGGGAAAGGGAGGGTGGAGTTAGCCCACCGAAAATATAACTCATCGAACGAAATGCGACAGCAAACTGCCACTTTACACAGCTCTCTATGAGATAGTGGTATCAAACCGGTCGATCCAGCCCATTCGTACTTTAGACGTAATTGTCTATATCATGGCTCTACCACTCAAATAAAATGTAATAAAGAAATAACATAGTTGCTCTCGTATCATGAAACAATAATTCAATAACTACACTTAGGAATTTATAAATATCAAGACTCAAGACTCTCGGATCTTCCTAGAACGCGGAACGAGCTCTTGTTGGAGAGTTAATTTTGCGCTCAAGGATTGCAAAATACGTAACTTTAGAAGTGTGAAACAGTGTCCTAATTGTAATTACCGAGTGTGAGGTTAATTTCGTTTCCTTGTTGCTTAAAAGCACTAGGTACTCAAGAAAAGAGTTTACAATTTGTTCAACGTTTTACAGTGGAATATATAAATGTTTAAAGTAACAAAACGGTACAACGTGTTCTCATATAGACATAATCACGCCTGTATTCTTGAAGGGGTGGGCAGAGGCGAACTAAAGAACACGAACACGCACATTTCGCCGAGCTCATTTCTGCTCCAGATGTGATAAAGGGCGAGCCTATTGCCATATCGCACACAAATGACAGACTCCGGGCTGATACCGAATAGAATATCTCTTTGCCCGACTCGGGGATCGAATTCGAGACCTCAGGACGATAGTCGTACTGCGCATGCACATAAGTATATACAATTATACTCAAACACTAAATAGTATTCTGAAGTAAATATAAACCCTTCTAGAAGGTGCAGTCTAGGCAAACTGACTTACGCCTGGTTCCAATAAACAATCTCAGTTCGAATGTGCAGATAGATTACAAAAATTAGCCAATAAGAACACAGTTTGAACATGGCTCCGTCAAATGACTTGATTTGATTGGTTCTTAATCGCGATCTATCTGTACTCAAAATTGAGATCGTTTATTGAGACCGGCCGTAAATCATAGCGCGTTGCCCGATCTAGTTTGAACCTAGGATCTCCTAGTCCGCACATATTAGATTAAAGGGGCGATCCCTCAGATGGGGGTTGATCAGGTCAGGCAGGCAAGCGGTCGTAAAAACTAAGCCAAATCCTTTCTGCAACATGCTTGTGTGTTTTGCGACGACCCCAAATTAAGGTGGGATAAGGGTAGGAAGAAAGAAAGAGATTAAAAGGACAACTATATCAATGAATGACGAATGAAATTGATTCAGTACTAAATGGAGGTTTGTTGAGTGGCAATGGTTTGTTCGAAAAATTATTATTGGACGAGGTACAGAGAGGGTAATGTAATACGTGCGTCGACCCTCGAGCAAGCAATACTTGAAAGAGATCGAGTACAATATGTGATCAACTTTTTGACGTTGCAATCTATCGTTAATTTCCCTGGAGGTTCACCTGCCCCCACAATAAAGAAACTATTTTATTGTTATCCATGTACGTTAAAAGTTATTACGAAAAATTTGTTTTTAGTTGAGGTCCAGTTAGCTTCTTTCTCGTACCATTAAAGCTAAACGTAGCTCGATATTATAACCTCAAGATCGAGAGATATCTGTGACATCGCATCATAATTAATATTTCACGTAGGAGTTTGCGAAAAAGATAACAAGCCACTTATTAGTAATAATAACTATTACTAACATCAATTAGTATATAGAGATAGTTTGTAAACAAGGAAAAGAATTCCTGTTAGTAAAACTTAGTTTGACTTCTCAGTTTGAACATCAGGAAGAACCCATCGTAAGCTTTATAACATAACATAACATAAGCTCACGCCTGTATCCCAGAAGGAGTAGGCAGAAGCACACTAGCGAACTAGAACACCCACATTTCGCCGAGCTTATTTCCGTCCCAGATGTGATAGGGGGCGAGCCTATCGCCATATCGGGCACAAATTCTAGACTCCGGGCTGATATGGAAAAATCCAATATCACTTTGCCCGCCCTGGGGATCGAACCCGAGACCTCAGAACCGTAGTCGTACCGAAATACCACCACGCCACCGAGGCAGTCCAGTAAGCTTTATATAATACAGAAGTAAGCAATATAGCAGGTTTCCCATCTTTCTTTCTACCTCACAGAAAACCGATTTAAAGTGGCAGCTCGCTGCTGCGTTTCGTTCGATGAGTGAGATTTCCGGTGACGCCTATTGCCACCTCCCTTTCCCAGCCCCGATTCTCCTCCTTTTAGGTTGGCGACGCGCCCATAATTCTTTTTGTGTTCTGAGTATCTAGGATGATGATGATGGAGATCACTTACCATTAGGTGGCCAACCGGCTAGTTTCCCAGCCTCTGCTACATGAAAAAACTCTTCTTATCCCACTACAATGTGGGAACGGTGCAACAAACTTATTCATGCATATTGCAAAGAGGATTTGGTTTCGTTTTTGCGACCGGCTGCCTGCTTGGCGTTAACCGCCCTTTAAGGAATCCAGAAAATTGCATTAGAAAAGCTTTTCTCTACCTGGGAACGAAACCAGGACCTCCCAATTTAAAGCCCACATATGCTTCCAGCAGAGAGAAGAAATGACATAGAAGGTATCCCATATTAAATCATAATAATATAATTCCTTTTAAAGAAGAAAAATGGTTGCTAAAGCAATTTTGAACGGAACCTATTCTAGGTTAATAGCTCCGTTTGAAATACGTATCGTCCGTTATATAATGATCCAATCCCTCAGTAAATCCACAAAGTAAACCCTAAATAGGTACTATGTTAGCATTTTTCGGCTAGTACGTAAAATATGAGGATGTATTGTGGACGATCCACAATATAATTATTTAAATATTATTACAATATTAAATAAAATGGCATCTCGTTTAAGTGGCCCAAATCCGCTCCTTTCCCCCCATTCATAATCCTTTCGTTTCAACTCCACCTGTAATTATTTTAGTGTCGGCGGTGTCTATGGGCGCTAGAAGTCACTTATCATCAGGTGACCTACCTGCTTCTTTGTCAGCTTCTGTTATAATAATATCCTGCAGATGCTACATAATTATATAATTATTGTTACAATTAACACTTTCGGTCTCACAACACCCAGACTTGAAACAAATATCTGTGGGCCACACAAACATTTATCTCAACGCGGGAATCGAACCCGCGGCCTCTCGCTTCACAACCGGCTACTCGCCCACTGCACCACGGAGACTGTCAATACATTGTACAATACAATTGTTCAATAATTGTTCGTTTTGTATGGCCCTAAACTTAATCGGTAAGAATGTTATAATAAGCATCTTCTTATGGAATTAAATGCAGTTGTTGTTGAATCATGACATTCCCTAATTGTTAAAGTAATGAAAATATTTCCGTAAATCATCATACGGTTCTTTACTAAATTAATCATTTCAATTTTTAAAAGTTGGATACTGAATAATTTAATTTGTGTGTTTTTGAAAAATTTTATGATTAAGTATTTTTCAGCAAACCTCAGCGCGAGCTGACCCGCTGTTTTTATTTCTCCCTCCAAAGTAACTTCGAAAACTACTTTACGTAGGCAAATGAATACAACAATATTTTTTCCCGGCCGGGAAACTCGAAGTATGTCTACAGACTTGGCACCGTTTCAGGATGACTGGAGATATTGTGTCTATGGGTTTCTGTGTCAACTTTATTTACTGTTAAAAGTTGGTGGCGCAATATCGTGTACATAAAAATGTATTTTAACGGTTCGTTCACACAGCGACGTTAGTCAGTTCCTTAAAATTGTGTAAACCACTTTTTCTATTTTAGTTAATTCCGGTTTAGAGCCTATGCACACGCCGTTTTGAACGCGCTCATGACGCTGTAGGTGACAAAAGGAAGATTGTCGCATTTGTATCGATTCAAACACGCGTACAAAGCGATACAAATACGCCCGAGAAGCGCGTTCAAAGCTCGTTTGTATTGCGCTTGTTTTGGAATTGTGGAAGAAAGGGGTGTGCGGGAGGGGCGCGGCTCACTTCACATTCTGTTAAAAACGCAGAGATTTCTGTATTATTCTTTGTATCGATACAAACGCGCGTTCGTCGGCGCCGTAAAAATACGCCGTGTGCATAGGTCCTAAGATAAACAAATGTTAAAAAAATGCACGTCGAATGAAATATTACGTTCATAGTAGTAGTCATAGTAGTAGTCCATAGAAATATCACGTTGCTAGTGATTAACTTTGAGTCTAGGTATTAAGGCTGAGATTTATAGAGCGAACTTCGACTAAGTCTGAGCCAAAGAAGCGAACTCAGTGAGGATTTGGAATTTTTAAATCAAAAACAGACTGACAGACAGACTAAGCAATAATTTTCTTATGAAAAATGTCTTGGACTAAATCAAAGTTCGATTTAAAAAATCCACATCCTCAGTGAGTTCCCTTCTTTGACTTAGACTTAGTCGAAGTTCGCTCAATAAATCTTAGCCTTAGAGTACCTACTATGTATACATGTCGATGCGAGTATTTCGCTGCGTACTGAGTGAAAAGACATACAAGACAGTTCCATGAATCTACACAGATAGTATTTAGAATTCAAAGTTCGGTATGGTGGTGTTACTGTTAATGGGAAGTCGTATCAACGTTAGATACTAACCATCCGGCGTAACTTTATTACGGGAGACATTCTTCTTATTACTCAGTCTTGCCAAAAATCATATTAACGCTCAAAACTACAATAATCAAATCTAAATCAAAAATATTTATTGAATCCATAAATGTTCAAACATTATTTGGATTCCGTCAAATTTTAACTCTAACGCCTGTTCGGAAGGATGTTTCGCCAGAGAAGAACGGGCAAGAAACTCTGACGTTGCTCTTTTTAACACCAATTTACAGTCAGTTACATTAGTAACAGTTACATTAATACAGAAAGACTATAAATTAGAGCAGCTAAACCATGATAATTGACGTTATACTTGACGTTTTAACATGAGTGTGAAGCACTCAAAATCCTAGCGGTGACCAAGAAAAAGTCCTTATAGCGTGCCCTCGATTCAGCCGAGCCCTAATGGCCGAGCGCGATTTCGCTGACAAATAAATATGTACCGCCTGGCCCTTCCCTCGGAGTAAAAGTAATTGTGTGGCCGCAAGCATTCGCTGGAAAGGAAACAAATTAAGACTAAATAACTTCTTTTCTACCGTTTTGAATAATTCGTAGAATTGCCTTCCTCAAAACGAAATGTCAAATTTCATGATGGTTAAAAATTGTTATAGGAGTTAAGTGCGTAGAAATAATTACAACATTAATGACGATACCAATGCTCCTTACATCAATTAGAAACATCTATTGAAATGTATCCGAAATAGACTCTAATAGGACAACAAATATGTCATGGACTATTTTTATAATATTAAGCTTGTAATTAGTATATATTTATACAGTTATTATGGTTGATATTTTGTGTTATAAGTTTGGAAACTTTACTTGAAAATAAATTAATTAATATACCTCTATAAAATACAACAATAAAACTATTATAATCGCTTCCTTGTTCCAGTGGCAGCGTATATGGGTTGTGAATCGGGAGGTTCCGGGTTCGATTCCCAGGTCGGGCAGAGTGTTCTTCTAACACAATTTGCCCGGAAATTGCTCTCACAAATCCCTTCTGCAACATGCTTGAAATAGTGTTGCGCCGGACCCATATTAAGGATAAGGGATAAGGGCGGCTAGGAAGAAAAAAATAAAATCTTTATTGATCCATCAAACCATCGTACGAAAAACATTGTAGTCATGTATTATCCATGTATAACTTCCCGGTTCATAAAAATCTTAAGACATGTGTATTGTACATACTTTTAATAAAACCGCCCGTTTTCGGGCCGTACGCAGTAAGTTCACTGACATGCAACACGATAAAGCACCAGTTAACATAAAAGGAACAAGAATTTCTTGAGCAATAAAAAGGAACGCCCAAAGCCGTGCGTGACCAACGGAGCCATGAAAAATCATACTTATTTTATTTTCCTTTCACAAAGTTAAACACGGCAACTAACAGTACAAATGTGATATTTTTTGGTACAACGATTTGTTTCAATAAAGGCGTTTGGATGGATAGAACAAACTTGGTAACAGCGCAATGAAATGGAATTGATATTTGTTTTTTTTACAATCTACAATCTCGAAAGACTTAGGGGCGACTTGCAGCTCTATAACTAATCTAGAGTTAGACCTAAACTCTATTTATCCTACAGCTCATTCCTATCTTTAAATCAAGATTTAGGATAAATAGTGCAGCTGATTTTTACAATTTATGTCCCAAGTTTACAACGAGGTTTTGCACAGAAAAAAGAATAATCATAAGAAGTCCTGCGAGACAACAAGCTCCAAATCCCACGGCGCCGTCACAGAAAGCGAATGAAACCAGCTACCGTCGAACGCGTCCCGGTTGTTTTACCTTATGTAAGAGGAGTCACTGACAAGATTGGCTATATCCTGAGGCGTGCTTCTATCAAAACTTACTTCAAGCCGGCCAAGAAGATTAGTCAATTTTTACCATCTGTCAAGTGTCACATACCTCTGCAAGACCCAGGCGTGTATAAAATTGATTGCGACTGTGGTCTCTCTTACATCGGACAAACAAAACGGAATATAGGGACCCGCGTAAAAGAACATATAGCTGACGTAAAACACCGACGCTCTACGAAGTCTGCAGTTGCTGAACATTCAGAGGAAGGCTCCAAACATTATCTTAGATTTGATAAACCACAAATCCTCGCCAAAGAACACCGATTCCTCCCTAGGATGATACGCGAGGCTATTGAAATTTAAAAACATCCTAATTTCAATAGAGAAGATGGTTGGAAGCTTGCACAAACCTGGGATCCAATTATACATCTTATTAAATCGGAACCCAAAAGACCAGCTGCCAGAACTCAAGACACCGTGAGCTCGTACTGCATAAATCGGAACACAAATAATTAACCTTTTTTGATTTTGTATAATTTTTTAATGATGGTAGATATTGTAACTCTAACCTTTTTTGGACAAATGACACCTCAGTCTGACCCGTGACAACGAAGACTGCAAAGCCTTCGAAACGTCGGGAATGATAATTAAAACCTAATCGTGATAGAATCCGTAAGAATAGTTTTATTTCAACCATAAGAAACAACTTATATCGAAATAAACTTAAATTTTGGTTAGAAAAGTAAAAAACATATTACACGAAAATACTACAAAATAGATGTATGTATGTACGTGCGAGCGACAAGCAGTATTTTGTGTTTATTTATCTTTTTTCTTTATATTTCTTTTATTAGGACAACCAGGAAGTATACACATATACATGCAATCATTATTTCACGATTTAATGTACGGTATATATATAATAATAATATATAATTAGATAATATAATTTTTGCTTCGGTACTGTCTTATTTGCAAGAATCGCGATCACAATTTTGTAAAATGGCTCTTAAGGTTTATGCATAATGCGATTTTCTCACACGACAAAAGCAACAACAGGCCTTTTGATGAGATGCTTATATTCTATGTGTAAAACGCAATAATAAATATTCTAAAAATACGATAATTATTGTGTTTTTTATAGCAGCGCCTGGCAAATGAGCAGGTGGGTCACTTGATGGTTAGTGATCTTCACCGCCCATAGACACCCACTATAAAAATGTATTATTGATGCATTTCCAACCGAAAAGCAAGGGAATAGGGATTGGGAAAAGAAGAGGCTAATTGGAACACCGGAAATCTCACTCACCGCACAAAGCATAACAGCGAGCTGCGGTTTTCTGTAAAACAGTGGTATCAAATCGGCCGAGCCGGCCCACTCGTGCTGTAGATATTACTGTCTATAACGTAGCTTTACCACTCATAGATGTAAGATAAACGTAAAATATAAGTAGGTACATACATAATATTCTATTATTTTTGTTTCCGATCACAATCAGTGCTATAAAGTTATAAAGTCTGAAATACCGATAAACCCCAAGATATCCTCCGTTTGGAAAGTAATAAACTTGAAGGAAACTATGCGCCGCTGAATATTCGATAGAACAGCTACAGTGAAGAATGCGGACCTAAGTGCAAACTTAATACAATATTCTGACCCTACGACCTTTACCCATCGAACTTTAATTTCCCACGGGGTCGCCCACACCGCAGACAAAAGACGTAACTCGCAACAAATATTGACAAATGATATTGCCAATAAAATGTACAGGAAATGTAAATGTTTATCGTAAGTTCCCAGGATTATAGGGTTCGTCTCTTCAAGCCTCACGTTAAAAGCAGTTCGAGAACTGCGATTACATCGCAGGTGGTGTAACACGGCAAAAGTTAGTAGTGTACATTTCAAGAGTTTCGCCGTTCTATCGCTAGTTGCAAAGTAATCAGCGAGATACGAAGCAAAACATTTTCAAACTTTAAAACTCTTACCAACACTTTGTTGTAAAACTATTAGGGCACAAACCTTGTTACTCCGCGATTTTACTGTGACCGCTCACGAATACTGGTAGCGTCGTCTTACTAACGGATTACTTGAGTAGTATACTTCTGCATGAAACTAAACTTCCAAATACCTTTTCTCTATTGGCGTATTCTTTTATGTATAAATTAGTTAATATTTTAATTGTGATTTTTATAATATAGGGCATTACTTATAAAAACATTTTAGCTCATCTTTTTGCTAAGAATAGCCTGACACTTTTTTACTTGCGTTACATTGTTTAAAAATTAAAGGGACAACCTATGGTTAAAGATAAGCAGTATTTAATTATTTTTTTTTGTTTTTATGTTACTGCAGGAGCTATGTATGACTAATGAAATCTTACATGCCATGAATGTTCTCACAAAAGGCGTTTAACTTTAACTATTGTTTGGACTTTAAAAGAGGCGATAACCCTTGAGTTTCTTACGGCATTTCTTCTCAGGGATAGCCACGAAATGCCGACGTCTTTATTTTTAAACATATAAATGACATGTAAAAGTACGATATTATAATATCCTATTTGCAGAATAAATGATTTGAATTCTCTGTGTCCCATTTTAACGTAAGTAAAGATACAGCATAATAAAGAATTATTTGGATTCATAGTGCTTAAATCTTGTTTATGATCGTTACCACTCAATTTGTAGTCGTAATAAAGTTGGAGCGGTACAGCTGTTGTAACTAATTGCGGTACTCTAGTATTGTCTATATTTATAGCGTAATTCTACTTTCATAAATATTAAACTTTTTAGGGTACATGGAACTTGTGAAGAAGTCTACCGTGTAACTACGAGAGCATTATGTTTCATGTAATTGCGATGTATCACAAAACGTAGACTTTTTACGAGTAAATTCTTACTCTCTCAATGCTTTATGGATTCATACAAAGCAGTAAGTCTTCGCCACAACTCGTCTCGAATGATGAAAACATATCTCAATTCATTAATGAAATACGAAGTGCATACACAATTACATACATACATACACAAGCTCACGCCTGTATCCCCGAAGGGGTAGGCAGAGATGCACTAGCGAACTAGAACACCCACATTTCGCCAAGCTTAGTTCCGTCCTAGATATAATAGAGGGGCGAGCCTATCACCATATTGGGCACAAATTCTAGACTCTGGGCTCATACTGAAAAATCCAATATCACTTTGCCCGACCCGGCGATCGAACCCGAAACGTCAGAGCTTACGTACCGTGCAAGCACTACGCCACCGAGGCAGTCTACAAAAGTCCGCTTATTCTATAGCTACTTGCGAGACGGCTGGGTGGTGAGCGGTTGTATTGAACGACGATCTTTAACCAACACTCACACGTACTTATCAAAATGCTCCCAAAAATATAAAACATAAATCGTAAACAGGAGGGGTCCGAAGGAAAACAGATTTCTGAACCAATGGCTCGAGAACATTTACACTGAAACTTTCTGGGTTGGATCACGACAAGATAGTCCATTCGTTCAACTGTAAAAGAGGTGTTATTGTATTAGTTGTACCTTATCCTTTACTGGATTTATTTAGGACGTATCCCCCGGGATTCTATCTTACACGGTTAGTTGAATAAACATTTTGAAGTACTCCCCGGTTTTTCTAACTTGAGTGTCGGTGATTTATTGGACGCTCGGTGTCTTGTATACGTGATGCTTGTGGTAAAGTACTTTAAGTAGTGTGTACTTACAGTTCAAGATAGTTAATATTGTGTTAATTCAAGTAATTTGTGCTAATTGTTGAATATAATGAGTGGTAGAGCGACGCTGTAGACAGTAGTAGTAGTATGTAGTTTGTTTCTTTCTTTCTAATGTCTACAGCACGAATGGGCCGGCTCGATCGGTTTGACACTGTCTCACAGAAAACCGACGCAAAATGGCAGCTCGCTGTTCCATTTCGTTCGGTAAGTTAGATATCCGGAGGCTCAATTCCTCACACCTTTTCCCAATCCCTATTTCCCCTTATTTTCGGTTGGCAAAGCACGCAGTAATATATTTGTGACTTGGGTTTCTATCGGCGGTGGAGATCACTTATCATGGTGACCCACCTGCTCGTTTGCCAGTCACTGCTTTAACAAAAATATATTATGTATAATATAAATGATAAAATAATAATAGCCCTGTAATATTACTGTCCCACTGCTGGGCACGGGCCTCCTCTACTAATGAGAGGGGTTAGGCCTTAGCCTACCTACGCTGGCCTAATGGGGGCTGGTAGACTTCAGATACCTCCGAAATGCATAATATACATAACATAAGCTCACGTCTGTATCCCCGAAGGGGTAGGCAGAGGCGCACTAGCCAACTATTACACCCACATTTCGCCGAGCTTCCTTCTTTTTCGCTCCGTCCCAGATGTGATAGGGGGCGAACCTATCGCCATATCGAGCACAAATTCCAGACTCCGGGCTGATATGGAAAAATCCAATATCACTTTGCCCGACCCGGGGATGGAACCCGAGACCTCAGAACCGTAGTCGTACCGTAATACCACCACGCCACCGAGGCAGTCTGCATAATATACTTACCTAATAATATGGGTGTACCACGTAAAATCATTATGTTAGTAAAAAATTTTAAAATATTAAAAAAAAAACTCTGATTAAATTGCGAGCTGGACATTTTATAAATAACTTACCCATGCCTACCGTATTTTTGTCGTTACCCTTTGTCCCGAAAAAATCAGGTTAAAAGCTTCTGCGAATAATGATAGAATTTTAATGACCCATCATCGGCTTAATTTTTGCTCCGTTTATGTTAAAAACCATTGCATAATTTAACATAAACAATTTCCTGTTATTACTAATGTAATTTATGCGATTCTTGGTAATCTACAGTCGGATTAAAACTAGCTTTTTCTCGTGACGACATGTAATAGATTAAACAGAAACATTTTTTACATTGGCAAAAGCTGATTTGCATGGTTGCGGATACAATTTTGTTAGACGCTTCTGAACTGCTTTCATCGCATATCAGTCTTAGGTTTTTGAAGCCTTAATGTAACCTTTGTCTTTCTCTAGGGTTCAAGTTACTTTTATTCGAATATTTTTCAAAATCGATTAAGTGCTTTAAGTGCTATAGATCAACTTTGATTTTTTTACGTTTCTCGCAAGCTATAATTTATATGACAAACACCCGACCGCCTCTAGCGGTTAATGTTGGAAGTTAATGTTTGTCTTACAAATTATTGAACGTAGTTGTAAACGAGAAACGTAAAAAACGTAAAAAACGTAAAAATGGGCTGTGAACCGGGAGGTTCTGGGTTCGATTCCCAAATCGGTCAAAACGAATTATCTAATTTAATTTGCCCGGGACTTGATCCCTCAGAGGGAGTTGACACCAGGGAGGCAGCCGGTTGTAAAAACTAAGCCAAATCCTTTCTGCAAAATGTTTGAAAAATTGTGTTGCGCCGACCCCACACTAAGGTGGGATAAGGGCAGCTAGGAAGAAAGAATGTTATCGCGTTATGTTATCTTAGTCATTAACATTATAATGTTATAAAGTAGGTGAAACTTCAGAGAATAGTCGGTAAATACTAAATAATTATTTTCTAGTTCACGTTTATTCTGGAAATTCATGATATCCCTAGGGATTACTGATAAATTGCATCACGGGCTGGCCGCAAGCTGTAAATAAACTAAGCCCATTTAGAACCCCTACTATTTTTAAACTGACATAAACTCCACTATTAATTTAATTCGGTTCAAGCCTTCTAAGAAAAACTGGTTAACACCCGAATGGTCAAACGCTACTCAACATTAAGGGCTTCTTACATTGATTTTAGCCATACAAACTTGACAGATAAGGCGGCATTAAACGACATAAGGCGACCTTAAGTGTATGAACATTCGGCGGTTAGTCGCATTAACTTAAGGTTCTGTATTATAATTAAGCGTCAAAGAGTAAAGTAATTTTTACATGCTTTATTATATCTTATGTTTAAGCTTTTATCGATACCTTAAATACCGTTGAAGCACAGAATTGATAATAGTAGAAAAGGTAGTGTAGGTAGCTTGTGTTCTTGTTATTTTATACATATGAGAAGCACCTCATAAGTATATACTTACTTATATATATAAGTACTTGAAATGGAGGCATCTTTATTCGTCTGATGTTCGGCGATATTTAGGGATCTGTCTGATTTATATTGTGCATGAAAGAAAATACTCGGTTAACAAGGATAAGGTTGAGAAATTATTCACTGCTCAGCCAGATATCGAAATTATATGACTTTTTGTTCATTTAATAATTGGAGGTTTAAATGACGATATCAACTACAAAAATTTCTTACCATCTCCCCTCATCTAATGTGGGGTTAAGGCTTAGACAAAAGAATACAGAGGACAGGGCATAACTTCGAAGAAATGAAGCATTGCTAATGTATGGAACGAAACCAAAATGGCGACTTTGTAAAAGAAAGATCTTATTAATATAATAGTTAGGCATCTCATACTCCGAAATTAGTATTATTGTTTATAAAATATCATATTTACAATAAAATTAATAAGTTTTTATACGTTATTTAATTCTTATGACACGGTGAAAACGTAAATGTAAATAGATCGCGAAACTAAAATGGCGGAACCGGCTTCATAGTAAACATGTATGTTCGTAGATATGCCTCTTATTTTTCTTTAGTCATTGGGTTAAGGCAAACATGCATTTTCAAGTATGTTGCAGAAAGAAGTAGATTTTGTTTAACGAAAGGCCGTATGATGTCAACTCCCTCTGTATTTAGTCCCGGAAAATCGCTTAAAAAGAAACATTTTGTTTGTGGGATTCGGACTAACAACCTAGACCAAGGAAACAACACATGTCAACATCAAGTACAAAACAGAATCCGAAAAAACCTTTTCGGTTGGAAATAGATTTAAAACGTGCACGGATCACAGCAGGTTTACAAGATAAATGGATTAAAGGGTCGCATCACGCCGGCCCTGTCGCGGTGGTATTAATCAAAACGAAGGCCGGTGTAATGCACAAATGCTGTTGAGTGTCAAAGTAATAACATCCCGCACGCGATTATAAAAGGATATCAATGAATTTTATAAAACCTCTTTGCATGTCATTATTAAAATACATAAGCTCATGCCTATATGCCTGAAGGGGTAGACAGAGGTGAACAATTCACTGAGATAATTTACGCCTCACACATTTGGAATTCGAAAAACGAATTTCAACTTTGTATTGATTTTTTTTACAGCAGTGATTGGCAGTGGTATAGTGGAATCAAACCGGTTGAGCTGGCCCATTCATGCTGTAGATGCTCATTACTGTCTACGTATTACTGTAAAATTTAAGTTAATTTAAATCGACACTTTTTTCGAATGATGAATGATGTGATAAGAGGCGAGCCTTATATATCGGGTACAAATTCCAGACTCAGGGCTAATATTTAGTAGAAAAATCCTATATGGCACGCTCGCAATACAGCTACGCCACAAAGATTTATTTTAATTATTAAAAAGGTATCAGGTTCTTGATTCATCCGCATTCTTATGTATCGCGGTATCTCCGGTATGTGTCGACCGATATTCAATATTATTCTGGTGTTCGACAGAATTTGGTCCAGTAGTGGTCTACTATAGATGTTGACTCCTTGGTCTAGTGGCAGCATATATGGGCTTTGGACCGGGGGAGGTCGTGGGTTCGATTTCCAGGTCTATCAATTTTCTAATTTAATTTTCCCGGGACTGGATCCCCCAGAATGGGTTGACGTCAGGCAGGCAGCAGGTCGTAAAAATTTGGCCAAATCGTTTTTGCAACATGCTTGAAAAAGTGTGTTGCGCCGACCCTACATTAAGGTGGGATAAGGACATGTAGAAATAAAAAGTGGTCTATCTACTATAGATGATATTGAAATCTGATGAGAAGTTTTGGAATAAACTCTTGAACAAAGAAATTCAATTCAAGAACAAAACAGTACTATATCGACGGGACAATAGAAAGAAACTTGTGATACAAAAGTTGTGACCTCTTGGTCATAAGTCGCTTAGTCTTATTTGAAACATACGCTTACATAAAGTGAGCCAGCGTAATAATTTTTAGACAATTAAATTGTCTTACATGATTCTTGAACATTCCCAGAAAATTCTAGGGTGTAAATCGTAATAAGCGCCTTCGCATTCTAATAAGTATTAGATGGCGGTACTGAAGTTTTTTTTTGTATGGAAATTTGCTTGATAGTTACCCTTCTATAGATAATAGTATTAAGTCTATTTGTTCTTGAACAAAAACAACTTTCTTTGTGACGCTACGTGAATAGTGTAGATTTTATTTCATTCCCCATTAGGTTTATCTATCAAATAATAACAACTTATTTCGCTGTTGCAATATCAAAGCGAAAATGAATCTGTTTATTATAAAGAAAATCAACATTTTGTTCTAAGATTAAGAGAGTAGCTAAAATATTATTTTAGAGTGAATGCAGGTTTAATAAAATAGTTATAATAGCTCGAATTGTGTTCAGTTTTATATGAGATACAAAATGCTTTTCGCTGAGGAATTTTGATAAATTGTTTTACAAAATATTTACTAACATTTCACTTTTTGGCATTTATACAACGTGCTTTGTGCATTCATGCTTTGGTAACAAGTATGCTTGTGGACGTAGAAAGGGTGCATCAATTTTCTTGTAGTTAAAAGTAACTTGGTTCTAAATGCTAGATCTCTCGTACATGAGAGTATACATCTGTATTTATAAATTAATTCATTGTTCTGGTTGGTTTTGATGCTGTTTATGAGCAGTGGTATTAACTTTATATTTAATACCACTGCTCATAAACAGCATCAAAACCAATCAATGAAAACCAAAAGGCTATATGGATCAGACCATACCGAAATGATCCAACCCACAAAAAAAAAACAATGTGGGTATGATCATTTCTGCGTAACACGGTACATATATCCTTGGCGTCCTCACATCCAAAACCATAGCTCCCGCAAAGATTTCAAGACCGTTGAAAGAAGCCTGCATCCAGCGACTTCCTGCGACCTCTATCAGGTCGTTTGTCCATCTTGCTTCCTTTATGCGAATAGATTACCTAACAATTCTGGTACAGGCATAAATTATCTATCTCGTTAATTGTTTGATGCTAAAAATGAAAAGTTAGCCGCCCACGTGGACAACTTCGGTATTTATGAAATGGCTGGTGGCAGTTACTACTTTACGAGGTCATTACGGCAACCATTAAATATGTGATTACTGGGAATTCTGTTTCGGGCACGCATTTGTATAAGCACATCAACTTTTCGCAAACGACCTGTGCCCAAGTATTTTAATTCATTACGACCGCCGCGTGAACTTTAAACCTCGCCGTTGTGTTTTATTACTTCATAAAGTGAAACATTCACTTCGGCACAGTTTGTACAGTATTGTTGGTAGGTATTGATGGATCTTGTTTGTTTTGGAAAACGTGATCTTGTTAAACGTTATTAACTTGATGTTTTTTATTTAAGCTTTTATGAGTGTTGATTACACGCGCTGTTATACAAAGTTAGTTTTACCCGACTGTCCCGGAAGGAGCGTAATGTTTTAGGTATGAAGCTTAGTGATTTTGAATGATGAAGAATTTGTGCCCGATATGGCGATTGGTTTGCCCCAAAGAGATTTAATATTACTATCAATGAAGGGGCTATCAATGAAGTTTCCATCCAAAAACAATGATTTCAAACTTCAGTACCGCCGTCAACCACTTATTACAATGCGAGGGCGATTATTACAATTAACACCCTAGAATGTTTTGTGAATGGTTAACCATTCTTAAGAATCCCGTAAGATAAGTTTATTCTCTTAATATTATAACGCTGGCTGACCTGGCGCGCGTATATTTCAAATAAACTGAGCTACTTATGACCGCTTGGTCATAACTTTTCGATCAAAAGTTTTGTGCTGTTGTCCCGTCTATATACTGTTGAATGTCTTTGGTTTGCCCCCTATCATTGTATTGTATTTTTTGTATGTTTTTATTTGTATTTTTTTTTATTTCATACAAAACAGGTTGCAATCATTGATATACAATTATTACTACAAAAAAATCATTTGTAGGTATTTTCTTGGTGGTTTAGCTGCTCTAATTTATACATCTTTTTTGTATATGGTACTTTATAAGCATTTATTGTCAACTGGCATTTAAAAGAGCAACGCCAGAGTTTCTTGCCCGTTCTTCTCTGGCGAAACGGCCTTCCGAACTGGCGGTAGAGGAACTTTGACGGAATCTAAATAATGTAGTAACATTTCATGGATTCAATAAATATTTTGATTTTGATTTTTTTGATTTTGATCACATTTACAATGGAAATTAATTTGGCAAAATGTAGGTGTTCTAGTTCGTTTTTTCACCGGTAATAACCCTTTGGGGATGCAGGCGTGAATGTATGCAGGTATTTCATAAAGACTACGATTTGATACAATTATAATATAGTTGAAATCATAAGAGCTGATATTATTGTATTAACATTTTAAAAAAAACACTTCATAATTGTTAGTTACTGAAGTTAGTAACATCAGTATTTTTAATTACTAAAAAAAACATTCAGTCCGTCCCCTCATAGCATACACCTTCACACAGACATTCAAAAGGGACGTTCGTTACTAGTTAATTATGCAATGTTTTTATTCAATTAGTCGCGTGGTCTACCCTAATTAAGGCCCATAGGGAGCAACGAGACGCAGACACAAGCCAAGCTTGGCGCAAATGGAGCAATAAAAAGGAAAAAAAAGAAAAAAGAACATTCTCGTCTCTTTGAGAACAATACACGGAGTACAATGTGTGTAATGCTCGTAGGTACTGCCATTTATCTTTCTGTCTAATCTTTCATGATGACGATGTTGTTTTACGATTTATGCTTCCATTTGCAATAAGTGAGTGAAAGTACACGATGCTTTGTATGTTTTTCATATGATTAGAATATTATACAACTTGTATAATATTCAGCTTAATTTTCATCGACCAGTTGCCTGCCTGACGTTAAACCAATTCTAGGGGATCCCGATACAGTTAAATTGTGTTCTAGTAATAAAAATACCCGCCCGACCTTGGGAATCGAACCCAGGAGTTTCCCGTTCACAATCCATCTCTGCCAAGTGCCAAAGAGGCGATTAATTAATATGTCATAAAATATAATTATAGAGGTATACATATTATTTGATATATTTCACACATTTATTATATTTCCATTTATATTATTTATTACATTGACGCATATTTATCAAGACCTTATCAATAACGGAAATAACTGCTGTATTGGAACTAAATTACATACGGCGCGGCATGGCGAAATGATTACTCCAATAAAACGTGACTTTATTTACAATATATCAGTACCAATACGTCAGTATTTGCAATTTTTTTACATAATCGTAATGATATTGGATTTTTTTCAATGTCAGCCCGGAGTATCGAATTTGTGCCCGATATGGCGATAGGCCCCTATCAAACCTGAGACGGAACTAAGCTCGGCGAATTTTGGGTGTTCTAGTTCGCTTATGCCCCTCTGCCTAACCCTTCGGGGATACATGCTGGGGTTTATGTATGTATGTGTCTAGGGACGGTGAAGATTCCTTATCAGACCTATCTGCTCGTTTACCAGGCTTTGCTATATAATAAAAAATAAGATCGTATACTGTAGTATGGTTTTCCATACTAAACATTAGCCAAGCGTATAAAAATATGAGGTAGATAGACCTTTCAAAACATTAAAGTACTCGTGAAAACAAAGCCTAAGTTGTCACAGGATTGTTTTGGGTACACGACTAATCGCTCTATTAGGGCTTTTAAAATAAACACTGAGAGTAAAGTACATTTGAATTATATACTCGTACTTTAGTTGAAGCTGTCACAGCGGTTCATAAAACTGGATATATTGCTATTTAAGGCAAGCATGACAGTGGAATAAAAATATTTCATTCATAATTGTTGTTTTCGTCCGACGTCACGACGCCCTGGAGGCGGTTAATTGGTCGTTTTATCCCAAAATGATCGTACAGGTGAGGTCTGCAACTTTTATGAATTTAATCTCAAAAGCCCAAACGATTGTAGACATAATAACAACCAGTGAATGTTATGACTGCCTCGGTGACGTAGTTGTATTTCGGTAGGGCTATTGGATTTGTCCATATCAGCCCGGAGTTTGGAATTTGTGCCCGATATGGCGATAGGCTCACCCTTATCACATTAATAAAGTACATTTCTATATAAAGCATAAAACATTTAAATTCAATAAAAACGTTGACTAACCAAAGAAAATACTTGGAATACGTTTGTTTACGCTTTTAAAGCAATGTTTTAGAATTAGAAAATAATAAGATTTCAAGCGATTTAAAGCTCCAAAAGCCCGTAGCCGTGTTATAATTTAATTTGTTTCTTGCAACAAAGAAGAAATACTTATTAGTTGATATCCTTTATATTAATATATTTTATAGTAGAAGCCAGCATGGGGTTGACGTCAGGCAGGCAGCCGGTCGTAAAAGATTTGCCAAATCCTTTCTGCAACATGCTTGAAAAAGTGTGTTGCGCTGACCCCACATTAAGGTGGCATAAAGGCAAGTAGAAAGAAAAAAAGAGCAGAAGCCAGCAAACGAGCAGGTCATTTGCGGCCCGATTAAGAATATTTTTGACAATCGAATTCGTATCGAACTTGAAGCGCATCTATGACTTTTGTATTAAATATTAGAAGTGGCAGCTTGCTGTCGCGTTTCGTTCGGTGAGTGAGATTTCCGGTGGCCCATTTCCCCCCCCCCCCTCTTTCCCAATCCCTATTCCCTCCACTTCCATGTCCTCTTTTTAGGTTGGCAACGCACCCATGATTCTTATTGTGTCTTGGGTGTCTATGGGCGGTGGAGATCACTTACCATCAGGTGACCCATCTGTTCGTTTGCCAGTCTCTGCTATAAAAAAAAATATATATATTAACCAAACGTCATCAGCTTAGACAAGTGGCTTATGCGCTAATCGAATAGAATAATAAATGTATGGGAATGACATAAGAGTACGCCGCATATAGCATAATGTACATTTATTCTATTCGACTATTCTACTCGACTAGCGCATAAGCCACTTGACTAAGCCCACAGAGCTAGTTTGATACGAATTCGATTGTCAAAAATATTCCTGCCCCCTGACTTTTGACACTGGATTCGATTTGAACTACGATTTGATTTCATTTAGTGACTAAAAATTCCACCGAAATCATATTAAAAGTGTGGTGACGTCGCGTTGGATTCCAGAACTTGTCATTTGGTAATTTTTAATGCGACATGAGAGTACTTTTTACTTGATTTGGCTTGGTCATGGTGCCCTGTGTGTGCTCTCATGGTAAAGACTGTATTGCCTATAGCTTAGGCCGCTGTTGATAAGTAATCTCCACCGCCCATGAACCACCCACGATACCGCTAGAATCATGGATGCGTTGACGACTTCAAGCGAAAGGAATACGATGATTACTGACTGGATCACTTAAACCCGGAAAGTTGTTTAACCGGATAATTCTTATTTCAGTTGTTCTTATCTTATTCCGTTTGCGTTGCTTTGTTTGATTCCAATCCAGGACCTCCTGGTACACAGCTCATACGCTGACACTAGGCCAAGAAGTAAATTTAAGTGCATAATAACATGCAATATAAATACCAGCAGGCATACAATCATATTTTCCACCTTAACATTTTCCTGAAAAGAACACTTATCAGTATTTTACATTAATGCGCTCATTACTTCGCGAGATATCTTCCGTGCATGGTGCAAGTACTGCAAGTTATTTAACCTACCTTGAATATTAAATAGTAATTGCACTAGACTGCCTCGGTGGCATAGTTGTATTGTACGACCGTCTGGAGGTCTCGGGTTCGGGTTGGGTTGGGTTGGGCTAAGGCTGCGGACACGAACTCAGCGGCGACGGCGGCGGCGCGGTGAGGAGGTCGCGCTGCTCGCCGCGCCGCTGCCTTCGAAGCCAGTTCCATATAAATCTATGCAAAGGTACGGGCCGCTCGCCGCGCCGCCGCTGCCGTCGCTCTGCGCCCGCTGATTTCGAGAACACGGCCTAAGTGATATTGGGATTTTCTATTAATATCAGTGCGAAGTTTTTTTAGTAATATCTGGAATTTGACCTTGATATGGCGATATGCTCCCCCCTATCAGACCTGGGACGGAAATGAGCTCGGCGAAATGTATGTTCTAGTTCTCTAGTTCGCCTTTACCTATCCCTTCGGGAAAACATGGACTATCTATGTATTTACTTATACAATATACAACTGTTGGGTGAATAATTGTTGGGTGAATACTTAAATAAGTATTCACCCAACAATTACACACATTTCTGACCTCACACTAGGTTTAACCTGTATCGTAGGTAATAAAATCCACGAGAGACTTTCGTTATCACACCTCATCCATATCTGGGTCCTGGACATTGTGAAAACTTAAAAATTGCTATACTTACCTTGACTTGAATCACCGCAAATGCGTGGAAGCCATTATTTAAAAAAAAGGAAGAACTACATGTAACTGTACTATACAGGTTTGAAGTATAGAGGTATAAAGTGCATAGTTGGCGAAACTGCTTTTTAAATCACCCTTTTACGCCTACAGGATAAATTCGCTGCACAGCACAATTCAGATCACTTCTATTGTTACTGCATAACAATCATTCGAAATTGAACTAGAAAAATTCAACGCGTTTTTATACAGCGAGAATTCAACGAGCTTGAAAAACGTTTTATTATTCCACATCTTACATAAACAGTTTGGAAAAAAAGGTTGTTTAGACAAAAGTTTTGTATCTACGAATATTTTATAAAGATAAATTTCAACAATAGCTTTATAATAAATGCATGAAGGTCTTACCAAGAAAAATAAACGTAGAAAACAATAAAATATTTGTAAAGGCTATAAATAAAATATCTACTCCCTATATCTCCCTATGTGTAAAGTGCGTATAATGGTGGGTAGTAAGTTCATATCGATGCAAAATATAGTCAAAATCTAATTAATTATAAATGGAGAATCTATTTTTGCCAAGATGCCAATCAAAATTTGCCCACGAGTATTTTTAATTAATATTATTTTAATATAAAATGGTCGCTTCCTTGGTCTAGTGGCAGCATGTATGGGCTGTGGTCCAGGAGGTCCTGGGTTCGATTCCCAGGTCGGGCAAAGCAAATTTTCTAATTTAATTTGCCCGGGACTGGATCCCTCACAGGGGGTTGACGTTAGGCAGGCGGCCGGTCGTAAAAACTAAGCCAAATCATATCTGCAACATGCTTTAAAAAAAAAGTATGTTGCGCCGACCCCACATAAGGTGGGATAAGGGCAGGTAGAAGAAGAAGATTATTTTAATTTAAATATTTTGACCACATACTTTATGAACAGAATGATCTTGCAGCCGGATCTCGGACTATAATTCTCAGATAATAAATTGGTACTACGTATGATATTTGGTACAAGGAATTACTAGATAACTATGGAAGTCACTTAATACATTATTAAGTCTTCAATATTTAAAACAATCGCAATTTTAAAAACTTAATAGACCGACTTCAAATCCGATCGTGACAAAATTTATATACCCTTGAATAAGTTCTATCGAATACAAAAAGAATTTTGAAATTCGGTCCACATTTGGCGGACATATCCCGTAACATACGTAAAAGAAAAATACAAACGAATTGAGGACCTTCTCCTCTTTGAAAGATGGTCGAAATATCTTATTTTGCCATAATAATGTAGAGCAAAGAAGCGTATTAAAAATGCATACTTATACATATGAACGTAACTGTCTAAAGCAGCCGGCCCGTCGCGACGCTCACGTTCATATCGTAAGTCTAGTAAGCAGGATCACAAAGCCTTAACATTGCCGTGTACAATTAAAAAAGAAAACACAGCGTACAATGGTTGAGGATGAAGATGTCAAGTGACACTCGTGTGGTGGATCGTGTTCTATCTTGTTTATGTCCCGAGACCGGCCGGTGCTCGTGGAGTGCACCCGCCACGTACCCTCACCTCCCCATCGGCTGCCCGATGCAAATGGACCAATTAGCTTATTAAAGCATTCTGAGTGTCCCTCGTACTATTTGAAATCTCAGTAATTCGATATTCGTTTGGAACTTAAAGGATTCTCGAGACAAGAATGTTTATTGAGGATTTTAAAGGACTTAACTATGATTGTAATTTAGATCTTTATTGGATATTTGTAATTCCTTTTGAGTCTGATTTCACTAAAACATTTCATTATTAATTGATTGAAATGTTGCTTTTAACAATTTGGATTCGCATTGCTTCTTACATTATTAAATAGAGATAGACAAAATTGCGAAAATGTAGATAATTTATCATTTTTTTATTTTATTTTTTTATTAGCAGAGACCGGCACACGAGCAGATGGGTCACCTGATGGGTCACCTGATGGTAAGTGATCTCCACCGCCCATAGACACCCAAGACACAAAAGGAATCATGGGTGCGTTGCCAACCTAAAAGGAGGAAATGGAAGGGGAGGAAAAAAGGGATTGGGAAAGGAAGGGGGGAAGTGGGCCATCGGAAATCTCACTCACCGAACGAAACGCGACATCAAGCTGCCACTTTACGTCGGTTTTCTGTGAGACAGTGTACCACTGTATTTGATACACCACCGCATTGATACCTCAAACCGGTCGAGCCGGCCCATTCGTGCTGGAGATGTAACTGTTTACAGCGTGACTCTACCACTAAAATTTTATTCATAGTTTCGAATATATTAAGTTACGTATTGTTAACCTCAACCAGTGAACAGTTTCATCGGTCGGCGGAACAACCCTTATGAATTCTTGGTCGGTAAATGAGGCGTATAGGTACCGTAGTTATTCGAATAAAGCGTACCGCACAATAGTGGGTGGATAATTTATTCTGCTTAAATTATTACTTTTTACGAAATATCTTCAGGATTCTGCTCGTCTGGGACGTGACTTCGTGACCCGCTTAATAAGTGTCTGCTTCTCATCGGTCGAATAGTTGTCGAAATGTTGTGAGAATATTTAAAAGGACGAAATCTAACCTACAACGTATAATGGCAAATTGAATTGAGCCGGATTAGACTATTTTTAAAATGAAGAACAATAGTTGGTAATGAAATTTTCCATAAGCCTTAATTTGGTTAGGATTATATGGAAAATGTTCTAGTTCGCTATTGCGACTCTGTCCACCCCTTTGGGGATACAGGCGCGAGCTTATGTTATGTTATATGGAAAATTAGGAGTTGTTACAATATTGTTTTAATTTGTGTACCACATCGTACCTCTAGAATAAACAAGAGAATATTTTAATTAATTTTCAACTCACATTATGATGTATATAAATGATGATATTAACTAATGAAATAATGATTATTTTATGGGTTTATTGATCGGATTTAAATAGCGAGTCTTTGTGCAGTAAAGGTGTTAACTTTCATAATGTTTTTCAAACATAACATCAAAAGCAAAGAATCAAAAGCTTCATATCTCCAAAACAACAAAGTAAGCAAGATTCGCTGTATCCCCACAGATGCACCGAGAAAGTGCATTAACAGATGACAACACGGATATCTCAGTGAAACATTTTCAATCGGAAGCTAGCCATTTTATCTGACCACCTCAATCGTTCTTTGACGTAGACGTAGGCGAAAATCTTTAAGAATCATCGTTACTAATGAAAATTACATCGATTCGTATTTGAAGGTAAAGTGCAAACGCAATCAAATGAGTCGGAACGGGAGCGGCAAGGTGCCGATAATTCAACACGGAACGATCTCACTGACTCAACAAAATCCATTCTCTCGACGCAGTCAGATCTGCTTTGCTGATATCAGCCGTGTTTTTAATAATACCATAATTATATTTGATTGTGGAAATGTTTGCAAGCAATCTTCATATTGCATTATTAGAAAGGCCTACATCAGTGGACGGGTACTGGCTAATATTTACATTTCCTTTACCTGCCCTTAATAATAATATTAGCCCTGTAGTATTACTGTTCCATTGCTGGGCACGATCCTCCTCTACTAATGAGGGTTAGGCCTTAGTCTACCACGCTGGCCTTATGCGGATTGATATAATTCACATACCTTCAAAATTATTGTAAAGAATTTCGTCAGGTATGCATGTTTCCTCGCGATGTTTTCCTTCACAGTTATAGCAAGCGATAATTCATAATGCAAATACACTTAACATAGCAAAGTCAGAGGTGTATGCTTTTTTTGGGGTTGGTCTCGAACTTCCGACACTAATCTCGACAGTCCGTATTATTCCCAACTGAGCTATCGCTGCTGCTGCTACCTGCCCTTACCCCACCTTAATGTGGGGTCGGCGCAACACACTACTTCAAGTATGTTGCAGAAAGGATTTGGCTTAGTTTTCACGACCCGCTGTCTGCCTGACGTCAACCTCCTCTGAGGGATCCAGTCCCGGGCAAACTAAATTAGAAAATTTGCTTTGCCTGATCTGGGAACCGAACCCTGGACCTCCCAGTCTACAGCCCATACATGCTGCCGCTAGACCAAGGAGGCGACATTGGTGTAGTGGCGCGTATGTGAGATGTGGACCGAGGGATCCTAGGTTCTATCTAAGTCAGGTAACAACTGCTTTTCTTATTTGTCCGGTTCTGGTTACTCTGAAAGGCATTCCTCTCAGACGTAATGACTGACGATAAAATGAATGACGTAACGCATGCGGTTGGTCTTAAAAGTCCAAGCCAAAACCTCTCTGCAACATGCTTAAAACTTGTGTGTTCTGCCGATACAATTTTTTTATAGCAGAGACTGGCAAACGAGCAGATAGGTCACCTGATGATAAGAGATCTCCACCACCCATAGACACCCAAGCCACAAAAATATTCATGGGTTTGTTGCCAACCTAAAAGGAGATAATGGAATGGCAGGTAAAAGTGATTGGAAAGGAAGGGGGAAATGAGCCACCGGAAATCTTACTCACCGAAAGTAACGCGACAGCGAGCTGCCACTTTACGTCGGTTCTCTGTGAAACAGTGGTATCAAACCGGTCGAGCCGGCCCATTAGTGCTGTAGACGTAACTGTCTCTCTGGCTCTACCACTCTATCACTCAGTTTGATTATATTTACTTGGTGATATAACAATAATATAGTAAATACTGCTTAAAGAATGTTAATCTATCAACAAATACGCTGCAATATAAGATAAAACGAATCTAAAATACGTACCTATTAATTTAGCTTGAAAGGAGAAACTGCAAGCGAAATATATTACCTCGGCTAACATTCGCAACAGTATTTCCTCGCTAAATTACCTACTAGATTTGACATTGTAACTGCACCGCCAGCAGCTTTCGTATCCCCAAGAATCTATCGGTAATATTTCCTGAGGTAAGCAAGATATGTGGGCTAATGCACTACTAAATAAAATACAGTAATATGTTTGGAGTTATAAATCTTTTTGTGGTACATTCACCACGCATTGAAAGTATCACGGCGGTTGTCGATTACTCATGCCATTTGTGTCATGAGCTACTTTCCTTTCCTTGTAAAGATCCCCTGTGTACATATTGGTGGAAAACTACGTACGCAATAAGCTCATAATAAGAACGGATGCGGTGACAGGGCACAGATAATGCCTTGCTCCGAATATACCGCAGTGCGGAGCACTCGTAATTTCTACTAAAGTATCAAATATAAATCCTATATAAAACCCTTTAGCGGAACTCGGTTAAGCAGCTATTATTGCAATCTCGAATATACATAAGTCCAATAATTTGGTATTTTAGCTCGCTAGCATTATTAGAATCATAAAAATGTACGGTAAAATTGGCATCGCAATCACTAAAAATTCGCTTAGTTGCCAACATTTACTTATCTAAAGTGATGGTGGGTCCTACATGAATACTCATACGTGCCTACATAATGGGTGTAATGCCTTATGGAAGCTGCCCTAAAGTTTATAATGGAGTCGTTAATACTTTGCCTTGTTTAGAAGTTTTTATTTATGCTCGCAGAGGTGTATAACCTCTTTAATATGATTCTTTTTGTTTATGTGATATGATCATACGAGAACGGTTTTATCATAATGAAATTTTGTTATTAAGAGTAATATTTTAGATTTAAACTTCTAATTTGCACATGAGCTTGTTATTGTAAAATATTTTGAGTTTCTCGTGTAGAATTCTTTTAAAAAATAAGAATTAATCAGCACATAACATAATCTCACGCCTGTATCTCCGAAGGAGTAGGTAGAGGCGCACTAGCGAACTAACACTCACCATTTCGCCGAGCTTAGTTCAGACTCAAACATGATCAAACAACAAATTTCAGACTCCAGGCTGATACTGAACTTTTCACTTCGAGCTATAAGCGCTCGGAATAAATTTATTAGATTCACAAGTATTTGAATGTCACAATTTCTTCACGTAAAATAAAACGAGAAATTATTTATAGACATGTCAACTATTGGAGTGCTTTCAACACGTGAAAGAAGGCAAATAGACGTAAATGTCGGATTCACATTGTTAAGAGGATTCACAAAGTGCGAATCTAGCTCACGAGCAGGAGGTATCTGGTACCATAGAGATTGTGAGCGTCAATAAAATTGATATCTGCGGTCAGAGCAGGAACATTTTGGACAATCGTAAATATATGCGGGGTCGCTGCACACTGATGACATTTGGCTAATATTTCATAAAAATTTTATAGACGCACATTGCTCGAATACAGTTACGATTGGCAGAAATTTTCCTGCTCGGGACGTAGATATTTGAACTCCAACCCAAAAAGAAGGTAATAAGTTTAATGTGTGTATTTTTTTATCTGTCTGTGGCATCGTTGCTCCTAAACAGATTAACTGATTTTCATTTTTTTTGCTTGCTTGGGATTTCTATTGCCTTTCATTCTATGAGTCCATACACCTCCCATTTCATCAGTTCCAAAGAATACCAATGTCCAAGACTATATAATTATAACCACTTAGACATCAGATCATCAGATGGACCGTGTGCCAGGAAGCCAAGGAAAATAAGTCAGGATTTGAAAGATGAACGTTGCAAAAGCAATACCAATGCAATTTTGTCACGTAATAGGTGCCCGTGATGGCGCTCACAGCCTGTATAAACAAATGGAACGAATCAAAGTGTTCCACACAACGCGACACAAACTATTGCAACAGAGCTTATGTCCACATTTAGCTTTGTATTTGCAGTTTACAATGTCGGTGACGTTTCGTTTACTGTCTCACGGTAACTTTACTACAGGCCATGTAGAATCAGGTGCTTTAGGACAAAGGCCTTCTATGACAATTTACTCATCTAAGGTTTGCTCTAACTAATTGTATGTTTGTGTTGATGTTACGTCGTGTCATTACGTTGATGTAAAAATGGTCTTAATCTTTTTTAGGTTTACGCAAACGTTATACATTGAAATAAATCTAGTTTTTACGGATTCTATCGTGTTTTGTTTGTAACGGGTCGAACCGCGAAGGCTGTAAAGCTTTCGAAACGTGGGGACTAAAAATAAAAACAAATCACGATGGGTTTTTTTCATTGTAGTTTTCAATTATTAGTTTTATTTCAATGTAAAAATGAATTGTTCACATTTTCTCTTGTGAAAATGGAAAATAGCTTAATTATTGTAACAAAGCCAAGTTTATTTTGCAGTAGACTTATTAGTAATTTAATTCAACTTTAACTTTATTCAAACAATGCAATAAAATTTGTGAATTTATGTGAGTCTTAATGAATGTTATTCTATCCTGTCTGCGAAAGTTCTTTTATCAGAAGAATAAATATTATTTAGACGTTAGGTATTCAAATGAAAGTTGAAATATCATCTTTCTTTATGGATAGAATTGACTTAACTGCCTCGGTGGCGTGGTGGTTGTGTGCGCGCTACGACTGTCATCTTGAGGTGCGATCCCCGGGTCGAGCAAAGTGATATTGGATTTTTCAGTAGCAGCCCGGAGTCTGGGATTTGTGCCCGATGTGGCGATGTGCTCGCCCTCTATCACATTTGGAACGAAACTAAGCTCGACGAAATGTGGGTGTTCTAGTTCGCTAGTGCGCTACCCCTTTGGGGATACAGCAGGTCGATTCTCTAAGAAACACCACAACGTTGCGATCGACGATGAGCTCCCGCAGCGCACATCATTGAGATCGACGGAGAGTTCAACGTTGTTGGGTCTTAGAGAATACCATTTTCCATACATTTATGTCAAACGCGTATTTCGCATAATTCGCATAAGCCCCGTCATCACGCATAGCGCTAGTGCGTGCGCTTTGTACCTTGCTGAATACAAAAATTAAAACATCGTTGCCGCAACGTTGTTATCACAAATGAAACCTTAGAGAATCGACCTGCAGGCGTGGCTTATGTTATGTTATGTGATAGAATTCAGATTTCATTAATTTCATCTCCAAATTAAAGTCATTAAAAATATTGACATACAACAAACATATATAAACGCTTATATTATTATCCGAAAGGGGTAGGCAGGAGTGAAATACAGAATTGGAATTCGCACATGTCGCCGAGCTTAGTACCAAGCACACATTTTAACACCCAGCTTATGTGTTTGTGAAAACATTACAAATGATTTCCCAATCTGAGACTCGAACCCAGTACTTCACGGTCCTCAGATTATACAGTAGTATAAGTGGTCTAGTAAGACCACTGAGGATCGACGAGATATTTTTATAAGCCGAAAGTTAAAATAGATATTATTTTTCGACCAACTTCAAAAAAGGAGAAGGTCCTCAATTCGTATTTTTTATGTGTGTTACGCGATATCTCCGCCAAATATGGACCGATTTTCAAGATTCTTTTTTGTTTCTTGTTTTGCCTATTCCAAGGATGGCCCCATATATTTGGTCACGATAGGATTCGTTTTGAAGACCCTTAAGCATCGATGTAATATATACTAGATGCACAGTTCTTTGCAATTATCGTCATAAAAAGTGGTCCCAGTAATAAAACAAAGGAAAAAATCACAAGTTCTAATTAAATCAACACAATTATAACCCTATGCAAGTGTTATAAAGGAGCTTTTTAATCGAAATGAGCAAGCGTTCTTAAATTTGAATTTTGAAATTTAGAACTCCATCGGCTGTCCCATTATCCGAGCGTCAACTGTGCATCATAGTAAATAATATATAAATGCTCTTAAGTTTTAAAGCCATCGATATAATAATATACCTAGATGCACAGTTGACGCTCAGAAAGTGGGACAGCCAACGAGTGCTTAAAATGTAAGTAAGCACTTGTTTGCTGTCACAACATGCCCCCGCTCAATCGTCCGAATCAACGCCCGGCGTTTGACGACGACGAGAAAGCGGAATTGCTTGCCGACAGCCTGGAGGCTCAATGTTCACTCACCTCAGTTCCCATTGACCCAGAGCATCTCGTTGCGGTTGACACTTTTGTCGAAAGTAGGAACGCAATCCCGCCGCCACCGATACCGGTTCCGCGTCCGCGCCCGACAAACGTCGACCCGGATGTCGACCAACCGCCCGACCCACTCGCGCCGGTGACAATCGAAGAAGTCAGTTCTCTGATCAAGGCGCTCAAAAGACGAAAAGCCCCCGGGGGTGACGGTATATCCAATAGAGTCATGAAAATGCTCCCGGAGCATCTAGTTAAAATTCTCGCTGACATCTTCAATGCAGCGTTCCAAAACAGCCTCTTTCCAGACGTCTGGAAAGAGGCGGTTGTGATAGGTATTCACAAGCCGGGGAAACCCGCTTTCGAACCCTCCTCTTACCGTCCCATCAGTTTACTCAGCGCTCTGGGTAAACTCTACGAGCGAATCGTCCTCGATCGCATCAAGATAGTCGCCCACCTTCACCATCTGCTCCCTCCAGAGCAGTTTGGTTTTCGTAGTAGGCACAGTTGCGTGAATCAGATCCTCCGCATCACGGAGCATGTCCACGACAACTTTAGGCGCGGAATCCCTACCGGTGCTCTTTTCTTTGATATTGAAAAAGCATTCGACAAAGTGTGGCACAACGGCTTGCTCTACAAGTTGTATACCTTCAATGTGCCCACACAGCTCGTGCACATCATACGAGAATTTTTGTCGAATCGCGGTTTCAAATATCGCGTGGAGGGAACTCTTTCCTCCCGACACACCATCACTGCCGGAGTCCCGCAAGGCTCCGCTTTGTCCCCTTTTCTTTTCTCGCTATACACAAGCGATATCCCTAAACCGAAAGACGCCCATCTGGCGCTCTTCGCTGACGACACTGCAATCTACGCTTCACGTAGAGACCCGGACAAAGTGATTCGCATTTTGCAAACCGCAGCCGATGAACTCGGTGAGTGGTTCCGCAAATGGCGAATCACTGTAAACCCCGCCAAAAGTCAGGCAATTCTCTTTACCAAGAGAATCTTCACCCAAAAGCCTAACGCTTCAGTCACCATGGCCAATAAGGCTATCCCTTGGACCAACAACGCCAAATATCTAGGAGTCAACCTTGATCGGAGACTGAACTTCATCACTCATGTAAATGCGGTACGCGCGCGAGCCGCAATCGCGTTAGCACGATTACATTTTCTCTTAAACCGTAAGAGCAAGTTGTCAGCCCGCAACAAGATTAGGATCTACACAACGTGTATTAGGCCGATAATGACTTACGCGTCGCCCGTGTTCGCTCACATACCGCCCGCTCGACTTAAGCGTATGCAAGTCCTGCAAAACGTCTTTTTAAGACGAGCGCTTAACGCTCCGTGGTACATACGTAACCACGACCTCCACGTGGACACCAACTTGCCGACCATCAGGCATTTTATGCACATGGCTAGCAGACGCTACTTCGATCGGGCGGCACACCACCCAAACACGCTTGTCCGTCAAGCGTCAATATACACTCCATTTGACCGTGCGAAATGGAGACGTCCTAGATCCGTTTTGTCAGACCCTGATGACGCCATCACTCTGGCCATTCAACGTAAGATCGAGCATCTTAAATCGCTCCCACACTCCACACGACCGATGTTCCGTCCCCGCCGACGAGGACCACGCCGCGCTCCCAGTAGCAGCCCCCCCGACCCTGTTAACAATTCCGGCCCGCGTGCCGATGACAGAAATGGATAGTTAGGAAAACACGTCCACACTCCCCTAATCGTTGATGTCTTCAACATCACCCTCTCAGTGACCGCCCTGAGCCGAGGTTCGTAACCCGTTAGTGGGTTGCCCTCAGCGTGGTCACCTAACTTTATGGGTTGGGAGCACCTGCGTTCATCCCAACAGACCGGTGTGGCTGAATTTGCCGACTCGGTTAGGCAAGCAGCTGTAGGGCCATAAAAAAAAAAAAAAAAAATGTTTGCTGTCAGTCGGGCGCCGACCGTTCGCCTGTGAAGATGCCTAAATGCTCTGTGAAAGAGTGCAAAAATAACACTCTTACAAAGCTCAAAACACATGGGATTTCATATTTTAAGTAAGTATAATTCCCTTACTTGATTCTTAAAACCTTAATCATGTTAAATTAAGTATTAAACGTGTATAAATAATTAATTTAACGAATTCAGTTAATAAAATATTTTGTCCCTTTTGAAATCATGATTTGGAACAATGAAATACATGGAGTGTTTTTTTTTTGTAAATATATTATTTATTTTAAATTTATGATTTTTTTTATTAATTTTATTTATTAATTACAAATTTCCATGAAATGAAATAGTAAGAGATAAATGGCGTAAAATTATTTCCGAAGAAAGGAGAGAAGAAAATTTTAAACCCAATTACTCAAGTGTGGTTTGTTCAGACCATTTTGCCGATTCCGATGGATATTATACAGAAAAATGGATTAGGAAAATTAAAAAGAATGCTGTACCAAAAATAAAG
This sequence comes from Clanis bilineata, assembly GCA_036417725.1. NCBI lineage: Eukaryota > Metazoa > Arthropoda > Insecta > Lepidoptera > Sphingidae > Clanis > Clanis bilineata. The sequence continues at coordinate 11,730,635 of CM071158.1, forward strand.
GTGATAAATTGTCATCAGCTACATTGTCCTTAACTAATGTTTACTATTTAATTTAACAATATGTATGCTGTTGGTGTACCTATAAATAAATAAATAAATAAATAAATATTGCCACATTTATTGACTTTATTTTAGATTGTCGTAACTACAAGTTTAAATGAGGCAGGGTGCAGTACAAGTGTAATAGCTGAAAAATATTTGATACAGAATTCATCAATAGCAAGCATATACTAGGTACATACTGCCATGTAAAATGACTATTTCATAATTTGCGGCTAATTCTAAAAATGTTTTCAATCAAAGTGTGCAGATCATAAAAATTTGCCAACATGAACAAAGTTGAACATTCCGCTGTCAAATAATAATTTTAATGGTTCATTCTCCCGATTTTTCATTTTTTAATTTTTCATTTTTATCTTTGATTCTCGGATTGAGATCATTTATTGGAACCGGTCGTTAGGCATAATTACTACAACAGTAATTGTGGCGTCATCATTTATTGGAAACATATTAATTTCCAGGAACCAGCAATTGAACCCATAAATAATGAAGGATCACCAATACCATCAGAATTTTCATCAATCTTTAACACACCTAAGACGTTATTTTTTACAGTAAATTTGAAAGACCGCAACCAAAAATTTAAACTTAAATCTAATTTAGTGCGAAACTTAAAAAGGCAGAACAAAAGATTAAGAAAACGAAATGATAGTCTAAAAGAAATTATTAAGAATCTAAAGAGCATCGACGATCTTAGTATGGGGCCAGGACTATGTATGTGACTGTTGGGTGTTATTTATTTATTTATGAATCACGTTAAGGCAAAACAGTGCTTATTTCATATTCATAACTAATAAGCTTTGTTATCTTCTAAACATTTATACTCTATCTATCTCTTAATGTAAGTAAAATTATTATACAGATATCGCCATTCTCATCTACATTGTACGCCATGTGGTCAACATTTCTCAGAAATAAATACAAGAACTATTCGACTCCATTCAATCTTTGTCCAAGTGACTAGAATGTTTCTTTTAATAATGTCAAATTATTGTCAAATTCAAAAACTATTGGAAATTCAAAAATTTCGAATACAAGAACGTTTGAACATGCAATTTAAAAAGCTACTTTATGCCGCGTCTATAAGGTCATATTTGTGTTAATTTAATTAAATTTGTGATGTTTATTTGTTTTGTCTGTCGAGGACACTGTTTACAATGATATTTGTATGGAACTGTGCATCTAGGTATATTATTATATCGATGTTTAAAGCTTATGATTATTTACAATGAATATAATGTGACCTTCCAAGAAATTAAATTCGTCTTGAACTACCTAGGTACTCTGGTAAAAATTGTGATCATTTTTACTCAGAAGCTATTATTACACTTAGTTTCACAATTCACGTTTTGTGTTTAGCTAAAACGTTAAAAATAATTGCGTTAAGACAGTATAGAAGATTGCTGCCATTAAAAGATCATTTCGTTGGCTCACGAAATTGAGAAAATCTTTACAGAAAAAAATATATCGTTTTATTTTGTATGCAAGCTGCGTAACGTATAAGGAGCCAGAATATCACTCACGCTCCATTACCTCCGATGAAAGTTGATATACACAAAAGAATATGCTCCAAATGAATATAATTGTGCGAGCGTCGTGGGTAATAAGATATGTTTTACGAAATTATTGACGTATCGTATTTATTGTATACACATAATGGTATCGAATTCTGAATTATTAACGTAATTTATTGTTTATTTCTCCGAATGATACCGAATACCAGTAATACAAAACATATGATGCTATCAAGCCAAAAACGTGAAAGACAAAAGCATTTATAGCATAAATATGCAAATTAGAACATACATACATAAGCTCACACTTGTATTCCCAAAGGGATAGACGTACTAGCGAACTAGAACGCCCACATTTCGCGAAGCTTATTTCCGTCCCAGATGAGATAGGGGGCGAGTCTATCGCCATATCGGGCACAAATTCCAGACTCCGGGCTTATACTGAATTGAAAAAAACCAATATCACTTTGCCCCATCCCGAGATCGAACCCCAGACCCCAGGACGGGCGGTAGTCGTATCGAAATACAACGAAGTCACCGAGACAGTCAGTGCAAATTAGAAAAAAAAGATGTAATATTTATACAAACTTTTTTCTTTTTTCCTACCCTTATTCCACCTTAATGTGGGGTCGGCGCAACACACTTTTTCAAGTATGTTTAAGAAAGGACTTGACTTACTTCTTAGACCGGCTGCCTGCTTGACGTCAATCCCCTTTGAGGGACCCAGTCCCGGGCAAATTAAATAAGAAAATTCGCTTTGCCCAACCTGGGAATCGAACCCAGGGCCTCCCTGTCCACAGCCCATATATGCTGCCACTAGACTAAGGAGGAGACTAATTTAATAAATTATACAAAAGATAATCCATATTTTGATTTACCTTACCTTACTTACATACTTACCTACTGTTCTAACTTGGTCATTATGTTCTGTGGTTCTAGGTACTCTCTTCATTTTAACGGTTTATTATTTCTTTCAAGGACTTACGGAATAAGCCAAAGTTGTGAACTTTTAATAAGTTCATACAGAGAATTGGATTGAACCTAACTTAGCCTGCAGCTATTTCATACGAGTACTTATACCGAACGCACACACACACACACACACAATGGTATTTATATTATCTATACAGTGGACGTTCTGTCGCTGATGATGATACATATATCGTATACACACATATACATATATCGTACATCTTACCGAAGTTATTTTTAAAGTGGCTGGCTCGCAGTGGCGTAACTGTACCATCTGAGGCCCGTGGCAAATTCATTTCATTTCCCATAAAAATCGTTACGTTGTAATTGAATTTTAATAAATCACCTGAATTAGGTAAAAACATAACAAGCTCGCGGCACCTTAGGCTGGGAGCCCTAGGGCCAGGGGCCCGTGGCATTTTGCAAAACCTGCCACCCTACAGTTCCGCCACTGCTGGCTCGCTAAAAGTCGGCATTCGACGCAAGTTGTCAGTGTTTTCTTTTTACGGTTGTATTTGATCATAATTCATGGGATGGAGTTATCGCACAGTATGTTCAAACTAATTATACGAATGATTAAAGTAGTAACAATAACCATCAATTTCTTAATCTCTTCGGAGTTGGTGCTATGCTGGGGCCGATGTAGATTAGATGAAATCGTTTTAGTTAGGCACATATATTTGTTTTGTGCACGGAAATACTATTTTTTTGGCGATTCATACAAATACATACACATATGAAAGGTAAATTTGTTTAAAAGCTCACACACACTAATATATACGAATATTGTGCAATAACAATAATATTATTCAAACGGGCCGAATTGATAACTTTATTTTTTTGTCGGTTAATAAAAGTGCTGCTCCGTACATATTTTAAGTTTCAATACTCAAATATTTGTAAAATTTCATTTTATCTCCAGTATGTATATGTTTAGGCTTATCGAACCCTACTTTATAATTATGAGATTAAACGAACTTACCTGAAGTGAAGTTCTATCTTAATTGTATGAAGCTCATTATCTGAGACAGATTATAATTTAACTAGCAGCAGCGTCGATTTCGACTGCGGGAACCACAATGTTTAAAGCTAAAAAAACAAAGCAAAAAATACACCTTTGTTATGCATATCGTTCTCTCCTTATATCATTACGTTCAAATTCGCAGTTTATGAACAACATATCTGGGGTTATACTTATTAAGTATAGGGAGGGTTTTTGGGACTGCTGTCTCAGATAATGAGCTTCATACAATTAAGATAGAACTTCACTTCAGGTAAGTTCGTTTAATCTTATAATTGTATTCGCTCATTATCTGAGACAGATTATAATTTAACTAGCAGATGTTTAAAGTTAGGTTGTGAATAAACACTCCTTGTGCAGAAAAAATAAATAATAAATACTGAGTTTCTGTATAACCCGAACTTGTGATTAACTATTTGTTATTTTAAGTAGGTATTGTAAAATTTGCTACCAAGTAATTTTGCTAATGGCATCTTAGATACAGGGTGACTTAGTTCGAATGCCGAGTTTGCATGGAACTATAAAGTGTAAGATACATATATTAAATAAATTAATTATTATTAATTTTATGTGTATGTTGCCTGAAAATCCAGGATATCTCATAATAATGAGATATTATATATATATATATATATATATATATATATATATATATATATATATATATATATATATATATATATATTATAACATATATACATATATATATGGTATAATTTGACCATGAAAATGACTGGTATCACTGGTCATATTATAACATGTTTTGTCGGAAATAGTCATTTTATTGGGTTAGGTTTTTATATTATAGTTATGGTGATTGGACCTCTTCTAAGATTTGTGGTATTATTTGTAGTTAATACTAGTTATAATATCGCTAATAAATTGTAACATATTTTCAATTAGTGATATTTGTACAGTTACAGTGCACTGTATTCCCGAGGTTTCTTGATACGACTGTTTTAAGTGATCTCTTCTGGGTCCATCAGTTAAAACGAGGTCTCTGTTATGACTTAGCATTTTTGTGTCCGACTGAAGAATAAGGTATAATTTATGGACATTTTAGTTCTTTGGTTCAAGTTATTTCGAATTTCATTTCTTTGATAAGGTCAGTCTTGACTGTGTGTGGAAGATAGAATCTGCTATACTTTTTGGGAAACGGAGTAACTGTTCCAAGCATAGAGGCTAAGCCAGAAAAGAAGCAGTGTTACATATCCACGAGCAGAGCTCAGGTACCAAGTTAGTTGTTCTAGCCAAAAGCTTCGCATTAGATTTGCTTCGTTCTATCTTCTAATTATTCCTCATTTCAACACTATTAGTGTAATATAATCCCTTTATCAGCATTGTAACAAAATAGATGTATATGGCATAGGTATTTTCCTGCATTTTCTTATTTTGATAAGTGTCTATGCTGAAACCATTATTTGAAAACAGCAGTTATTGAGTGACAGTACTCCCTATATTTTCTTTTCGGCATTGAATGACAGGTATAAGGTGCCGTTTTCTGTCCATTTAAATAGTGTCTCAAGTGTAATGCATGCTTGACTCACGGCAATACTGTCTGTGTTGTAGTAAACTGGAGGTGCCGAAAATTCTATTATTATTTTATATAAGAGACTATAGGCTTATATAAGCCGATGCATATTATGGTTTTTAGTATTTATCTTTTTTCGTAGTGACAATTTGGTCTATCCACGTGTGATAGCGCGTCTTGTCAGTGTACACAGTGTAATATTTAGTTGTAACGTTTTTAGGTTTATTATAACCGGCTCAATAAATTCAATTTACGTTTGTCAGTAAAAATGTTCTTGATTACATAATACAAGTTTCGATTTCGATTTTATCTTTTGTAATTAGATTATAAATAACCATCAAAGTTATCAAATTAGTGGAATCTGTAGAATCCTTGCAGTAGAAAATATACGTATTTAATAAGATATTTTTTTTTTTTTTAATTATTATTATTACTGTGCAATGAATACAATAGATGTTTTGTACCGATTAGTGTTTGTGTCATTGACAATGATTCTGCAGCCTAAAATTATAAGCACATAACGCTAGTCCAACAATGTCCGAGTGATAACGCTAGTCCAACAAATGATTGCATGAAATTTTTACATTGTTTAAGAATACGTTTCTGACCTTTAATATGTGTTGTAATATTTTTATAATATAACCTAGATATTCAAAAGTCCAGTTTAATATTGAATTAATTTCTCATGATAGGTACTTATATATTAACATATATTATTCTGTTATACACAGTTATATGTATCTGTTTTGTTTACATTTCTTTCAATAATTATAAATTATGAATATTCGCTCAACAGAAGGGCTTTTTCTGATAAGATAAAATGTAAGTTGACACTCATAAGTTGAATAAATGTTTCAAATCAAAATAAGCTGTATCATTGCACTTTGCTAAAGCTTAATTGATATGTATAATTTTCCATCATAATCTATAAACCTTTTTCAATTGTACTGAGGTTGTAGTTCTATAGTTATAAAAAAATATATCATATATGTGTACTCTTAATATATTTTTTAATAATACATACTATTTAGTATGTCTTTTTATGTAAGTATTTGACAGCCTCCTTTGCGCAGCTGCGAATGTCAGCTGTGAAACAAGCGGTCGCGGGTTCTATTCCGCACCGGGACAATGTCCGTGTGACCCACAGGTACCTGTTTCGGATCTGGGTGTTGTAAGAATGAAAGTTTATAGCAGTTTTTGACACCCACAAGAAGTTATACCCAATGTGGGGTATGAATATTGACAGTTGGTTGTATTAATTTATTTATATTCTTAAATTTATATAAATTTGTGTGGTCAGTAAAGTTATTGTTTGGAAAGGTTAGGTTAGATTATAATTGCTTTTTATACAGTCACATATATAACATATATTTTATAGGTACATTGAAAAAAGTAACAATGTAACAGTATACGGTCTTATCGTTAATGGAGATCTCTAGTCATAGTGAACTGGTTATAAGGGTATTTATTTATTTTATTGTTCTCCTGATCAACTTCAATGACAACGACACTAGGGCATTCTATAACGGATCATTTCTATATAGAGGTAATAATGAAAATATCCGTGAGACAGTAGAGTCGGTTTTCCAAATTGTGCGTATACCTGTATGACTTGGGTTTTATTTTTGTGTAATTGCCAAGTTGCGTAAATCTGCATATTTACCATCTTTGACATTCATTTTACGATTATTATTTACTACCAGTGTTTGGTGGTAGCTGGAAGTGGAGGATCTTTCTCTCTACTATTCTTTATAAACTGTCGTGTATTAATAATCTTTATATCCCGTTGGTTCTAGACAAGGATAACAAAATTGCGGAGGACGTGATTGTTGTCTTATGTTTATAGATATGCGCACATATAATTTTCAACCAATAGGTGAAGAATTCCGCAATTGGGTTAATTTCCAAGACATCGTATTTTTAGATATACTTTTCTCCTCCCCCCCCTTTCTTGAGCAATGAAGAATACTCTTTTTAGAGTTAATCGTTTTGAAACTATAATCTATAAAAATGAAATAATTTGTCTATCCACTTTGTGATAGCGCTTTTAGAACTGACAACTGATATACTCAGTGTTATTATTTGGAACATTGTCTAACCGCATAGTGATAGCTCTTGCTCATATGTACGTTTTATATGTATTTTTATAGTGACATGATTGTCTATCTGCTGGTGATAGCGCGTGATGTCAGATATTAAGTTATAATAATATATTGTTGTAACTATTTGCCTGCCTTGCCCATAAATGTATGTGTTAACAGTGAGTGAGGTTTTACTTAGGCGGTTCCAACGTCATTGGGTTTACTCTAATTAAGGCCTTCTATGCCATTGAACCATTAATTCCAGTGAGCTAATTATAGTTATATATCCTCTAATAGATAGGTATCTGAGAAATAGTAACATTATTGTTGCTATTGTTTATGTTACATCGCACACATATAGTCACAGATTTGTGTATAATATTCATGAAATTTCATTTACCCAATTTAGAGCATATTAATTGTATAATATCATGTTGTAATGAAAATCGTCGTCTATCCGCTAGTGATAGTGCTTGGTTATATTATTATGTATTATGATAATGGTAACAATATTCTTCCATATAAGTTAATATTCGTCAACCCTATTTTGTTTATACAGTATCTGTGAAATTGTTTTTGTAAGAATATTCAAGTATCTATGATACTGTTTTTACCATTGAATGGTGTGACTGTGGGGTTATAGACCCCAGGCTGCAATTGTACAATTAGTTCATTATGTGTAGATCGCCTTTTAGTAGATTTATTTTTAAGTATTACATCATCTGTCTGATCCATAATGTGACAGGATTCACAACTCATCTCATCTGGACTCACGTCCATATATATGTTTAGCTCAATTTCCGGACGTCGAGTAGAGTTCATACCGAGGAGGAGAAAAAACCAATCACAGTTTGCCTGACCTGTTCAAACCCGGGATCTCAGGATGAAAGTGGTCGGACCGTGCATGCAACGCAGCCACGCAATCGAGCCAGTTGTAGCATTAGTTATGTGGATATTCATTAATTACTATTTATATATGTAGTGGCTATAGCCAAAATGTTGAGATTTCTATACAGTTTCCATAGGTAGTTTCTTCACCAATTTTATATTAAATCTTCTCATTTTTCAATGTATAAATTTCTTGGTATTGAAATATAATTTAATTTTATTTGGAGTAAACAACCCAATTTGTTTATCAAGAGGTTATTCATTATCAACGTTCAAGTTTCGAAAAAAAAAATAGAAACTTCCGCCACTTGTGACCAGTGACGTAATGTTGTCGCTGGGGAATGTGACGAGTAGGTACTCGAGACTCGAGGGTTTGTTTTGTAACTATTAAGAATGTTACTTACGGTATACAGTTATGCGCCCATGGGTAGGCAACGAGTACATTTTATGACTTATTCTTTGTTATAGATGTAAACTTCGTCAAAATTTAAAAGATAATCTTTCGGTTTATTGTTTCGTAGACAAAGCAAACACCATTTTTAGACTGTATTTGTTTATGATACATAGAAGCAAACATGCGTTGAATAAAATGTGCATTTTACATAAAAGTTTTGATTATAATATTTACTTCTTTAGTTTATAACATGACATAATCCCCAAAGGGGTAGGCAGAGGCGCACCAGCCAACCAGTGCACCCACACTTCGCCGAGCCCAGCTCCGTCCCAGATGTGACAGGGGGCGAGCCCGTCGCTATATCGGGCATGAATTTAGTCTATTTATTTGCAAAATTTATATTAATGGTTTTTTACTTACGTTTTAATATACGGTACCATTCTTGAGGAGTATTAGAATTTGTTCAAAAACATACCTTTTAATCTGCCAAAAGATTTCAATGAAATTTTTATTACAACAAACCTTGAGTATTATATAGAGAATCACATTAATTATTATTATCAAAAAAATACTATTTATACAATATACATCACAGACATGTATGCATATATTATAACCGATTACTGATTGTTTCGAGTGAACACTTAACGGAGAAAAAATAAATATTGTTGCACAAGGAGCGTGTGGTCTTGCCCGCACAAAAAGACGTAATGATATAAGGAGAGAACGATATGCATAACAAAGGTGTATTTTTTGCTTTGTTTTTTTAGCTTTAAACATTGTGGTTCCCGCAGTCGAAATCGACGCTGCTGCTAGTTAAATTATAATCTGTCTCAGATAATGAGCGAATACAATGAGTTATTTTCGACCTTTCGGTTAAGTAACTCCGGAGATGATTGTATTTTCCGCCTATTTTATTTAGAAATACATCAGAAACTATTCGTTTGAAAAAGTGTCCCAAGGAAGCACATCAAAGAGGCAAGAAAGCATAAATAGACCAGCATGATTCTGGCGACCATTGATAAACCCATTGTTTGTCAGTGGTCGCTAGGTTGTTTTGGACTGCTACCTAACGTAGTTAATATATCATTCATCAATTATTTCAGTAGACAGAAGACCGATGAGAGACAATGTATAATAAAATATGTGAGTCACACAAACGTTTGTCTCCGTCCGGGAATCGGCCTGGCTTCATAACCGGCTATTCATTTCAGCTATTTTATCAAATATGTTTCCCATTATAAAGCGATAATGCGCTCAATAAAGAAAGAAGTAATTGCGAGCATAAATTCGAAAGGTAATAATGACAGCGTACTATAAATATACGGATATGAATGTGCTCGCACTATAGAGCCACCATTAACCATATTATCGATCGAGCTTCATTTTATTTATTTGTTGTTAAATGTTGGATTGCAAAATAGGGCTGAGAAACTGTGAGAATCTGAGTTTAATTCTATGTAAGGCAGTAACAATTTTTGTTTTTTAATAAATTATATTGTAAACTATTGTAAATGAATTTGAATATAAAATTGAAAATCAATAAATCAATACACACTAACTTATTTTTTATAAAAAAAAATGCAAATATGCAATCGTAGCACGCGTCGACCCACGCCACACGCCTACGTCGACCACGAGTTAACTTGTTCAAGCAAAGGTACGAACAAACTATGCAAAAAGTTAAAAATATTAGTCAAATAAAAAATGTAATGGAAATTTCTGGGGGAGGCCTATTTCAGCAGTGGACGCCCTTTGGCTGATGATGATGACGATGAAAAATTGTAAGATCATTTAATTTTAATATAGATATTGCAAACTTCATTACACAAAATCCATCACTTTTGCATAATATGTATTATATAAATAAAATATCTAATAATTGCAAAGCTGTTGAAAAAAAAAAGTACTTAGCGACCATTATATTATACTTAATTAACGATGTTATTCTCGTGTAAGTGACTAATAGTCTTTTTGGGAATAAATTTATTTAAACCTATAACACTCAAAGCTTCATAAAGTAAGTTAATATTACCATCAATGTGAAAGTTTATGTTTTTCATTGTGCTGAGTATGCACAGATAGAAGTGCTTCTATACTCAAAACCTGTTCTACGAGTATTAACTGCGCTATCGGTCTTGCAGCGAAACTTAGTAATTGTGGGACTTGCCCGAATACATTTGTGAACTTCTGTAGTTATCGACTCTCTCTGTGTTAACATGTCTGTGATCGGTGAAGCCATTGAATACATCTTTGGTACCAAGTTTACTGGATACTAAGGTCCTGAGGTCGTGGGTTCGATCTCAGGATCGGTCAAGGGGATATTCATTTTTCTACTCAGTAGTCATAATATCAACACAGAGTCATGAATTTGTGCCGTGTATGTTTATAGCCTCGCCCCCTATCACATCTTGGATGGAAATGAATTCGGCGCAATGTAGTTAGTTCTTCTAGTCTAATAGTGCGCCTCTGCTGCTCTTCAGGGATATAGGTATAAGCCCTATGTATGTGTTTTGTTTTGTTTTTTGAGCAGGTAGGGCAGGGGTTACTACAACCTCTTATAGCAGTATTATTATAATTTTACTTGTACCGATTCCCATACAAAACAAACGAAGAACGATTATAATAATACTGCTGTAAGAGGTGGTGGTAACCCTGCAGGCCTTGTACCGGAGATTCTGTGAAAGAATCTACCTAACTTACTACGAGTATTTACTCGTAGCTCTGCGTCTACTTACTTATTTATTACCAAAAATAGCCCTCCCTGTGCGTTACTAGAAGCAAAGAAAACCAGGAAAGTAGGTATAAAATCATATTCACTTATTGTCATACTTGTTATTTATATGTCTACAGCCTACTTCATATTTGTGAAAAGATGGGAGTGAAGACTTACACCAATTAGTCGATAAAAACCGATTGATATTTGAGGAAATGGTACTACGTAGGTTGTTCTATATCCGCAATATCGTAATACCCAATTATCGAGAATCTGAGAAATAGTGCTGTTCGTGACTCACCAGGGGTTACCATCTAAAAACCAGCGCTTCAACGTCTACGTTGCAGCATTTTAAGCTGAGATGGGACCTTTTGCGGCCTCACACAACTGGTCTTTAGGTACAATTTGCTTAGTTCACCTGTTAATAACTAGTTTTCTTTGTTTTTGTATTAGACTAATTTAGGTATAATTAAGTAAATTGCCATTGTTTGTATCATGTATCATATCAGTATGATATGCCGCAATAAACTTTTCTTTCTTTCTTTATTTCAATTTGTTAGGATTGAATTAAGCTTTTACAGATAATATTTTTAACGGAAATAGAGTGTAAAATATTAGTTTTATTTACGTGTCAGTTGTTTAGAAAATAGCTTTTCGTGGTGTTTTGTGATTGATACGCCACCCACAAGTCTGACAGCGGGTTCGAATGATTTATCTCCTAAAATTTTACAACAAAATCCGTGTCTATCGACTACTGGATCACATAAATTCATACATGGTTATGCTGCTTTATTGAGGTATGATGTTTTCGAAGTTATGTTCATATTTATGGTTTTTAATTTCCAGGTATTTTGTACTGCGATAACATAACACATAACATAAGCTCACGACTGTATCCCCGAAGGGGTAGGCAGAGGCGCACTAACGAACTAGAACACTCACATTTAGCCGAGCTTAGTTCAGTCCCAGATGTGATAGGGGGCGAGCCTATCGCCATATCGGGCACAAATTACTGACTCCGGGCTAATATGGAAAAATCCAATATTACTTTGCCCGACCCGAGGTTCGAACCCGAGAGCTCAGAACCGTAGTCGTACCGAAATACCACCACGCCACCGAGGCAGTCCGATTTGTACTGCGATATTTTTCTTTTTTATTCAATAAGATGCGACGCTAGTTCTCCGTACAGGATATTTATGGATAAATAAGAAAAACTATATAAAATAAAACATATTTACCAGAATTAAGAATTCTGAGAACGCTTTGTCAAAATATTTTTGTTGCTTTATAGAATCTCTTTGATATGATACGGCATAATTTTATAAAATTCGCGACAACATTTTTATACGTAGATACACTCATTAAATGGAGAGCAACATAAAGTACGAAAAATTTCAAACATCGACTTTGTAATATTAATTACGATCACAGACTTGTTATCTTCTTTTGATTTAGAACAGCGGTCCATGAAGATTAGATAAAAATATAAACCTATCGCCATCCCCTAATTATGTTAGGTAATATGCAAATAACATCTGCGGCTCAAGCTGGAATATCTTTGACAATCGAATTCATATCCTGCAGGGTTACCACCACCTCTTATAGCAGTATTATTATAATCGTTCTTCGTTTGTTTTGTATGGAAATCGGTACAAGTAAGATTATAATAGTCCTGCTATAAGAGCTGGTGGTAACCCCCCAGCTCGATGTGCACCTATGGCATTTGTATGAAATACTAACCAAACGTCAAAAGTGCGCAGCGAGATTGATACGAATTCGATTGTCAAACATATTCTAGTAGCTCGACCATGAGTTTTTTGGCATTTCACCCTAGCGACTCCGTAAAATATTTGTATGACAAACACCCGAACGCCTCTAGTATTTATGTGGAGAACTGACTTTTTCATACAAATCATTTCACGTAGCCGCTAGCGACAATTGTCAAAAATACTCATTGTTGAGCTAAAGCTCGTTACGGTCTTCGTACCACTCCTAATTAAGCTGCTTATCATAAAGGTTATTGAAATAAAACTATTTTTACGGATTCTATCACGATTAGGTTTTAATTACTATTCCCGACGTTATTATTTTTTTTTTTCCAGTCTTCGTTGTCACGGGTCAGACTGAAATAATAATTAAAACCTAATCGTGAAAGAATCCGTAAAAATAGTTTTATTTCAATTTATAATATTCGCGTAAACTTAAGAAATCAGTATGTATAAAGGTTATTCATAATTACCATCACTGTAACACTAAACAAGACGTTATTAAACACAACCGCTTAAATTGGTTACAAGCGGAACAACACAACCGTAAAGTGTCCCCATACAAACATTCTAAGAATCTCATTTAAAGTTTAGCATACTCCGAAAGTCAGACTCAAGTATATGCACGTACATTCACTACTCACATACGGCAAAAGGAGTCGGGTGGCCACATTCGTGTGGCTTTAAATATCGCAGCCAAACAGTTGTGTTAGTTTGTGCATAATTGCAGTTAGAAAATGTGGGAACATTCCTAATTGTAATGTCTTTTCGTGTGATGGTAATGAGTTACAGGTTTTTAATTTGCTCTTATGTGTTGGAATAAAACTGTTTTTACGGATTCTATCACGATTTGGTTTTAATTTTTATGCCCGACGTTTCGAAAGCTTTGCAGCCTTCGTGGTCATGGGTCAGGTTACGTGATAGAATCCGTAAAAATAGTTTTATTCCAATGAATAATATTCGCGTAAACCTAAGAAATCATTTTGCTCTTATGTGGCTTTAGATTTTGCGACTTCTTGTCTGTGTGAACTCCCCCCTAGGGGTAAATAGTATCAGGAAAACAATGAGGCGACAAGAATCTAAATAAACAGGATTAGAAATATTTATTGTTAATAATAATAAAATAATATTAGCCTTGTAATATAATTGTCCCACTGCTGGGCACGGGCGTCCTCTACTAATAAGTGGGGTTAGGTTAGGGTTAGCTTAGTCTTCACAGCAGTCGTCGGAGGCGACCTCTCGCTGCCGGCCGTGGTGTCCGCCATGGTCGGCAGCCGGGGGTCATGGCGTGCGACGGTCTCCTTCTGCGAGCGCGTCATCTCGCAGAAGGAGAGCGCCGAGCGGGATCGTGAGCAGAACGATCCCGCCCGCCGCCAAAGGAGACGAAGGAGACGTCGGGTGGACGACTGACCGGCGTCTCCCGCCCTGTGGAATGGGGGCGTTTGGAGAATTCCACCACGGTATCCCCTGCCTGTCGTAAGAGGCGACTAATAGGGGCCTTTCGGGGTCGCGGGCGCGCAGCGGGGGGCTGTGCGCCCTTTTTAGTACTTTTGTACATGCGGCCCCGGGACGGACGGCAGCACGGACGGTCGGCCTCGTGCTGCCGTAGACGCCGAGAGCGTCCTTCGGCGGCGGGGGCTTACGAGCCCCCCCCCAAATTGGAGACGGGCCGCAAGGCGGCACCGCGCAGGGGCGGTTCCGGTAGCAATCCGAGTCTACCTCCGGATACCCCGGGACCGCCCCACTCAAGCGCCGAAGAAGGCCACCGCGGGGTTTTTAGTCGGTATTGCCGGTGTAGGGTGTAAATAGTGCTAGGGACTCGGCCCAGCGTCGCCCGGATGTCGAACATCTCTCCCGGGCATCTCGGCGCTGGGTCGTAAGACCGGCGAACCCGACATACCCGCCGCGTCCACCCCCCCGGGCGCGGCGGCAGTGGTAAAACACTTTTCCCCGCGAAAAAAAAAAAAAAAAAAAAAAAGGGTTAGCTTAGTCTACCACGCTGGCCTAATGCGGGTTGGTAGACTTTATATACCTTCGAAATTCTTGGGGAGAAATTCTCGGGTATGCAGGTTTCCTCACGATGTTTTCCACCACCGTTATAGCACGCGATAATTCACAATGAAAATACACTTAACATAGAAAAGTCAGAGGTGTATGCTCATTTTAGGGTTGGTCTCGAACCTCCGGCACTCGTCTCGGCAATCGTACCATTCCCAACTAAGCGTTCGCTGCTTTATCGCTTATTTAAATAAAAATAAATACTTGTACACCCAATAGTCACAAACATAGTCCTAACGTGGATATTGAGAGACTTTCGTTCTCATAATATCCAGAAACATAATATTATTTTGTCTCAGTGCGGGAATCGAACCCGCGGCTTCTCGCTTCACAGACTGATACTGTAATAAGTGCCTCATACTGTAATTTTGTTCCATGAAGCACAATCATCACTAAAGGTTTGGCTAACAGAATTACCATGAACAATGCACACTGCGGTGATTCATACTGCGACGTCGAAAGCAGAAATACGGATGGTAAGCGATCTATTGCATTTTGTATGAGATTGATCGACTGCACGTAACGTATGAAATATAGGCGGATACAAGTTTGATGTCAAGAACATTAACAAGGCGGAAATATACAGTCCTTTGGGTTTTAACCTATAACATCTGGGACGGAACTAAGCTCGGCGAAATGTGGGTGTTCTAGTTCGCTAGTGCGCCGCTGCTTACCCCTTCGGGGATACAGGCGTGAGCTTATGTGTATTTGGGTTTTAATCAGTATAAAAAAGTGTTAGGGAAAGTACCTGCCTTTTTCATACAGCGAAGGAAGCGGCCCATTAGCTGACTGTGTAGAAAGGGCTTGGGTTCGATCCCCACATAGAGACACATGCTTGTGTAATATATATTCAAGTATATATTATTATATTAACTTAAGGTCTGATTGTTCAGATTACACTATCTCATATTGTCTGATTTCCACGACACAAAACTCTTAAATTAACTTGATGGGTGTAAAAATTACCATCCATAGGTAAGACAAACCTATATAGACTAACGCTTGTATCCTAGAAGGGGTAGGCAGAAACTAACTTAAATATCTGTTTTTCACCGAATTCATTTCTGTCTCAAATGTGATGGGAGCGAGCCTATTGCCATCATCATCAGCCATAGGACGTCCACTGCTGAACATAGGCCTCCCCCAAAGATTTCCAGATCGACCTGTTAGAAGCGGCCTGCATCCAGCGACTTCCTGCGACCTATTATCGATATCGCGACCTATATCTGCGACATATCGGACACAAATTCCAGACTCCGGGCTGAGACTGAATAAAAAATACCAATTATCATTGCCCGACCCAGGAATCGAACCCGAGGCCTCAGGACGGTAACCGTACCGCACATGCAATAAAACTGCTACCAAGGCAGTCCATAAAAATGGAAATGATAAATGCAAACTCTCATATTTTGCGGGCATTGTGACCGAAATGTACAAAGCCAATAGTCCTTACTCGCGTAATCATATTTCACCTGTGGAACCCATAGCCACGGACATATAAAAAAGAAGGACACCATCTCGCCTGTAGTTAAACGGACGCCACAAAGAAGCCACGCACACAAACGCGTAGGTATCTACAAAAGTGCCCTACACTCACATTAACACTCGTAACACGCTCAGTCGCCGCCATTACGTGTCGATAAATCGAATGGGCCGAAAAACCCGCTTCACTTTCAATGTTCATAGTGCTTCGTCCATCTTTTTTTACATCCCTGCCCATAACGCTATTTTCCACTTGTTACGTGGCGCTAGAGACCGGGTGCTTTAACTCAATAAAGTGCAAACACTGTCTCCCTGGGCTGTTAAGACAGATTTATATTCACAACTTAGAAATACTGTGTGAAGATACTTCCTTTTCTCAACAATATGGAATGTCGTAACTTTATTATAGTATATTTATGAACGAGGAATTGAGTTAAGTCGACTAGCTTTTGTGCGCGACTTCATCTACGTTGTGTCCATTTGATTTTTATATAAGCGACTTATCGGACTTATCTTATTACACTCGGTGGCGTGATGGTATTTCGGTACGACTACGGTTCTGAGGTCTCGGGTTCGATCCCCGGGTCGGGCAAAGTGATATTGGATTTTTCCATATCAGCCCGGAGTCTGGAATTTGTGCCCGATATGGCGATAGGCTCGCCCACTATCACATCTGGGACGGAACTAAGCTCGGCGAAATGTGGGTGTACTAGTTCACTAATGCGCCTCTGCCTATCCCTTCGGGGATACAGGCGTGAGCTTATGTATTATAGGTTTTTATTTAATTAGTAATATCTGGTGGAATATGATATTGAAATAAGCGTATTGTAAAAGGTATCATGTAAGTACGTTAAAAACGTTTCGTCGCCCACCAGGCGTGTCGTTGTGGTAAAATACTTTCTCTGCAATAACAAAAAAAAACAGTATAGGCCCTGGAATCTGGAATTTGTGCCCAATATGGCGATAGGTTCGCCCCCTATCACATCTGGGACGTAAGTGAGCTCCGTGACATGTAGGTATAATAATAATAATAACTTTATTTCACAAAAAAATCAGTGGTTACAAACAATAAAAGCACCTGATGTCCTAGCTAGGTTACAGAGTAACCTGTATTAAGGACGATCAGCCCATATCCCCTAGGGTATATCATAAATCACTGACCGTGTTATTAGACTAAAATTTAGAATTACAGTTTAAAGTAGTATACTAGTTCCCTAGTTCGCCTCTGTCTACTCTTTCGGGGATATAGGCGTGAATCTAACAACATAATGTCAAGTTTAAAAAATTAACGTACCGACTTCAAAACCAATCTGATCGTGGCCAAATTTATATGGAACCATCCTTGGAATAGCTCTATCAAACACAAAAATAATCCAGGAGGAGATGCCCATCGATATAATATTATTATATCTATGGAGACGTCGCGTAACAAAATAAAAAATAAAGTACAGATAAATTGAGGCCTTTCTCCTTTTTTGAAATCGGTTGAAAAAGAGTTAGAAATATCCCGCACACTATTTGTGCTTTATAAGGAGAGTTTGTATGTAGTATGATATTCTTCTGCCACTACCTCCGCCTTTATAATTGTTTACACTTTACAGGGAATAATAAAACAAAAGTGAGCTCAATTCATCAAATCAACAATAAAGCTGTATTATACTGCGAACAGAAGCAGTGAACAAAGTCCCAAATATTATTAAACAACAAATGAATTATTTAGCACTGGAAATTATCCTTCGGCGGGAAGAGTAACACGGACAAAAGACGTCGTAATTCGTGGGAGGTGGCTTAAAATAATAAAGGCGTTTAGATTTTCGTGTTAAGCTTTTACTCCTTGTGCAAAATGTTTCCAACTCGACTTACGAGTTGGGTGGATTCGTCATATTTCTTCAGTTATTACTGTCTCATGACATGTGCACGTCAGATGCTTCCGAGTTAATTTCGCTGTTAAGTTTCTCCCTGTTGTTTGTGGATAATCATTTCTCCTAATGTCATAGGTAATCCTCACTGTAATATTATGTGCCCGATATGGCGTGAGCTTATATTATTACGTTATTATAAATATTTGTAATGTATATTTCGATGGCGTTAATAAATTTAATAACACATGGTTCTGAGTTCTTGACCCCACAGTAATACAACATTTTCGGTTTCAGGACCTCCAGTAAAACTAGTATCACACAAACATTCGTCTAGGTGATCGAACCCACAACCTTCACAGCCGGCTCCTCGCCCACTGCGCCACCTAGGCCGTCTTTATTCAATAATTGTCATATTACTTTTTTATAGCTTTTTTTATAGGCTCACCTGATAGTAAGTGATCTCCGTCGCCCATAGACACCCAAGACACAAATAATCATGGGTGCATTGCCAACCTAAAAAGAGGGAATGGAAGGGGAGGGAAAAAGGATTGTGCAAGGGAGAGGGAATATGGGCCATCGGAAATCTCACTTACCGAACGAAACGCGACAGCAAGCTGCAAATTTACGTCGGTTTTCTGTGAGACAGTGGTATTAAATCGGTCGGGACCTATTCGTGCTCTAGACGTTAATGTCTATAGCGTGGCACTACCACTCAAAATTATTACTTCTGATTTGTTTTACATATTGATTAACTCAATAGACGTTGATTAAATATAGCACATGCCCGCCTAGCATGCGCGCCAGCGCGCCACGAGAACATAATATTGTCTACGTTTTTTGTCCTGTTATAACCAGTTTTCTCTGTTTGTCTGTCTGTCGATTATCGAGATATATCGTGGCACGCATGCTAGGCGGGCTGGTCGCGATTAGGGGAAGGATCCTGGAGAAATTTTGCCCAACATTGGAATACCGCAAGCTTATACGATACGATACGTTTTATATAGAATTGTTTTAGTTATCAATGAAAATTAACAACTTTTCCAACCTAATTACTTATAACATATTTTTTTTGAAATTAAATGAGACGACATTAATGGCTAAATGTATAAATCTACACAAAATTATTATTGAATCTAATATCAAAAGGTGTAATCGCCAGCATTGTATGGAAAATGTAAGCAAATATCTTCAATATTCTATTGTATTCGGTATAATTGACTGTTCCTAACAAAGGAATTATGTGGAAATAGGAAAAAAATTTGTATACATTTCTGATAATGCTGCCAAATCACGATTTAAATTTAATACCCACTACCAGGAATAAGCAAGTAATTAGCCATTACCATATACCAGAAATAGAATTTGACACTCATGCAAAAGTCATTTTTCTCCATTCATTGTACGTCACATTTGAACCTCGTGACATTTGCGTCGACCCCACAATAAACATATACGGGTAAGTAGAAAAGTCACCGTAAATTGTTTCACAAACATATATGTACATCATAACATCACGCTTACCGAAGGGGTAGGCAGAGGCGAATTAGTAAATTAGAACCAGATTTCGCCGAGCGTAGTTGCGTCCCATGTGATCCCGGCGAGCCATCGTCATATCGGGCACAAATTCCAGACTCTGGGCTGGTACTGAAAAATCCAATATCACTGCCCGATCTGGGGATTGAACCCGACATCTCAGGACGATAGTCGTATCGCAAAACCATCACGCTACTAAGGCAGTCAGTAAATAGTAATTTCATAGTTATCAAAATTTTTGTAACCTAAGAAATATTTACGTCCCTACTTAACCCAAAGGCTCATAACAGTCATAATTGTTTATTACGCAAACTAAGATTTTACAGATCATTAAACTTGGAAGGGCAATAAAAGAATTTTCCATCGTAAAAAATGAAAGGCAGGTACCGTCATTAATACAAACTTTGTATTCCATGATTTCTACTTGGAGCTTTGTTGTATTGTAATTTTTACGGTGAGGATCGCTGCGCTCGCGTGGCTACGCTGCGTAATCGTATTTTATATCAACAATGGCCCTTATCTCTAAAAACGTATTTGAAATTCATGGGTCTACGTTGTTGAAAAATCGTTTGGAGTATTTTTATGTTCAAAGCTTTTGCCGTGATGATAAAAAGTCAGGCTTTCCTACCCATTCAGACGCACGGAAAGTTGACATTCAAGAAATTTATGTCTGTCACAATTTATGGTGCCTTTTTGTTACAAATGAGATGTAAAATAAATTAAAATCGCCGAGTCCTAGAATACTCGTTAGATTCCCGTTCCGGAACACTAAGGGAAGGAGGGCGAAGTTTTAAACGCTTTCTTTCTTGGGCCTTTTACGATATTGGTTTGGAGTGAAATATCGGGCTCCTTAACTTATTTATCTCTGGCAGCTAGGCGTACGACGTGCGTGCAATGTAAAGAATCCATGAAATATACTTTGAATGTAAAATGAGGCAATTTAAAGATGTCTCGAAGCGTTAGCGTTGATAGCCATAATTTAATGTTTAGACGTATCGATTATAGAAGTTGAGATGAAAAACAATACGTAAACCAGCTTTGAATAATCCTTTGGCGATAGACTAACTTTTGTTTTTGCTGGAGCGTAAAATAGAATACCCATTTCTAGGTATTTGCGGCTATTGAATGACTTTGTTAATTAATTCTTCTCGGCGTCTGGCATGTTTTATACAGTTTTGAATTTTTGGTATTAGGAGACGCTCCTGCAATAGTTTTTCTCGAAACATTGCATAAAAACACATACGCAAAATTTCGCTGTCTCCTCCTCGTAGACCATAGATAAAAACATGTTTTGTCTAATGTTTCAGTGCACGAGACGCAGTTTTATTGTAGTATAGACACAGTAGCTTATAATAATGAATCTACTTTTTCACCATTTTTACCCTCCCCACTGATGGATACTAACAATAAATCTTCAGCAGCCTTCGTGGCGCAGCGGGCGAGTAGCCGGCTGTGAAATGTGAGGTCGCGGGTTCGATTCCCGCACCGAGACAAATGTCTGTGTGGCCCACAAATATTGGGTGATTTGGGTGTTGTGAGACCGCGCGTCTCATAGTTCCTGATACCCACGACACAAGACTCGATCTTAGTGTGGAGTCAGGACTATGTGTGTGACTACTGGGTGTATTATTTATTTATAAATGGTTCATCATCATCATCATCATCATCAGCCATAGGACGTCCACTGCTGAACATAGGCCTCCTCCAAAGATTTCCAGATCGACCTGTTGGAAGCGGCCTGCATCCAGCGACTTCCTGCAACCTTTATCAGGTCGTCGGTCCACCTTAAAAATGGTTACCTATACGGATATGCCAACCCCATCGTACCTCAATACTAGTACATTACTCTAATAATTATAATTAATAACAATTATTCTAGATTTAACGTACTTATAAAATAACTAACAAATTAAATGCTGTGATCCACTTCATCAAAAATTGTAGCCAGAAGACATAATCTTTTTGCTATACTGATAACTAATTACTAATATATTATAATAGTAATTTGAAAAAAATATTTTAACATATAATGCACTATCTAAACATTCTAGTCCATTTGTAACAGAGCTGGAAAATATATAAAACGTTTTCCAGCTCGACGGCGAGTTTATGATTTATAGACATGCTTAGAATTATTAAAAACATTAATCACGACTGTTCTCAGTTGGCAACCGATTACACAAGTATTACTCTACCTGTATCCCATACAATTGTTATGAATCAAAAAGGCCTCATCCACATCGTTATTAATCCCTTCCGGAGTCCGGACTCAGAGAGTTTGACTAAAGGTGCGTACACCTAACCGTGAAATGTGGATACTTGACTATGTTTAATTTTATACACATTTTTATATGTCTATTACATAAAATAAAAAAACCCTCTGTAAAAACGGCATCGAATTTGATTAAAAAATGAAGCAGTTATTCATATTTTAAATTTGCAATGAGTGGGGGCGTGGTGGTCTTGCTATCTCTTTCCAATGCACTTACCGCTATGGCTGTGACGTAAATATACTTTTTTCTACATATTGATGGTTACACCAAACTTCGAAGTCTTATAACTTTTTTGTTTTACAGAATATATCAATATTTCTTTCTGTGCTATATTTTAGACGACATAAAAATTTAAAAAAAATTCAGGTACCCAATTATCGCTTCTTCTTTTCCCTGACATTAATGCAACTTAGGATTAATATTCACGCTATGACAACTCGCATCGTCCGTGGTTATCGCATTGTATAAGCCTTCATTTGCACGAGAGCTTTTTCAACGCGCGTTAAAAAGCGTCTCAAAATGTCTTTTTACTGTCTATGTATGATTTCTTGAAAATCATTCTTGCCTTGATTCTAATAAGGTTCGAGTATATTTTACATACCGCACAAAAATAAAAAGCTGCGTTTTAAAAGCGCTGGCGTGTGAATAACTATACTAAAACTCTTATGTTCCATTTCAACGCTTTTTAACGTCCGTTGAAAAAGCTCACATGCGAATGAGGGCTTATTTAGTTTATTGAGGGGCGCGATTACATTGCGAGATGGATAAGTGTGTCATACTACTACACCTTTACTATCGTAAGTTCCTCGGAAGTCGGAAGTGTCGTAATAATTTTGTAAAACAATATTTCCGTACTTCGGGACAATCGTATTATTTTGTGCAAGAAAAACGATTCTATGCTTTAGACTTCACATAATTAAAATATTGATTTTGTGTTTGGAAATTGTTGTTTATTAGTTTTACAGTTACAGTTACCACATTAAAAAAAACTATATATTTTTTTTAAAACAACGTGGTATAACTGTTGCATGAAATTAACTGGAATTTGAATGATGGAACTTTCTGGAAAGCCACTCACCTCGAAAAGCTGCTATGTTGAACTTTACACCATGGTGGCAATCTCGGTGGGTGTATAAATAAGGCAACTTATTAATATGTATTTGCTAACTTGTTTGAATTTTAATGAACAAGATATAAACACCAACCCTCTAAGGCCAGAATCAGCACAGCTCCATTCGCAACAAAAGCATTAAAGTCTTAATCAAAACTTCATACAGAATGCTCCAAAAAAGCGCCGTGCGTCGCACATATGTGAATTTAACTTCATAAAGAGAAGTTCATATTCAAAAAGGAATTAATTAAGTTGATGTGCTTAAAACTCCGCACACGAATGTTATAAATTTTAGTGGCGGAGTCACGCGCGGCTATATAATATATTTATGTATTTACAAGAATTTACAGTCGACACTTCAGTCTCGTATGTATGTAAAATTAGCCGTTCCTAGAAACACAGAATTTAATATATTATTTATGCACATGGGAGTGAAACAGAGTCAGGGCCAAGTTTGAATCACAACATGCCAGCACGCACTGTTAGCCTCAATAAATAATTAAGAAAATTCCGTGGGAGAGTAATTTGGGTGAGGTTATTTTGCTATTTTTTTTATATGAAGAGATCATGGTATGTATATGTATATGGTTATAAAACAATAGCTAGGCAAAACACTCTACCGTCGGTTTTATTTCCACGGTGTCTGTACGTATTAGAAGTTATTTATCGGATGCTATATATTAACCTTAGAGTCTTTTAAACTAGTAGAATACGGTTATTCTATTCGTTTTTACAGGACGCAAAGCATCTGTTTCCATTAATTTTGACAATGCTGGAGTACAGTGGAAGTTTGTAAAAACATATTGAGATTATGATAATTCCATCTCTCTAATGAATCATAGCGCACACACCATACAAAACGAAAGCAGCTAAGCAAGCATAACTCAAGATGTAGCACAACTATGCGTGACAAGGCTCCGTTACTAACAAAATAAAATATAGGTAAAAGTAAGGTACTTATATAAATGAAATACTGTAACAAAAGTGACATAATAATCATTATAATGTCAAGCGGCCAAGTTCTATGCCACGTTTAATTTATCATCATTATACAGTTACAGTTTACAAGTGAAGTGGATGCTACGAGAGAGATAAAATATTAGCGCAGTTTCGAAGCTTTTACGCGCATTATTTATTCAAAGTAAGAATAGAGAATACTTCCAAGCTGCTTACAGTACATGCTTAATCGCAAGATAAAACCACGTTTGTTTTCTTGGGTTTTAAAAATGTTTTACTCGAGAAACACAGTTTGGAATATACATACATATATATACATATATACGCTTCTTTACTCCAAAACGTAGGCAGAGGCGATCTAGCGAACTAGAACACCCACATTTTACCGAGCCCACGTCCGTCCCAGATGTAATAGGACACGAGCATATCGTCATTGGTTTTGTTTGGAAAAGTTATAAGTAATAACAATCTAAACAGCAAAAAATAATAATTTACAATTAAAATATATCTCCAACGACATATTATGTGTAAATCGCGGCAAAGGAACAATTAATACACTGCTTTATTCATATATTTATTTGTCCAATAACATAATACGTATGGTACTTATGAAAGTGGAAAGGAAAATATTGCACGAATCGGTAAATATCTATATTTTTAGTTGTTCCGAAAACTTGCTGACGTATCAGGCAGTTTAATATCAAGCAGACACCGCTCTACATTCGATAGATCCATTATTGCCCCATTGGTCCCGTTATAGCGTACTTAAAGTAATAAACCTTGAGAATTTGATTATTGAGTTCCGATTCCTGTATTCACAAAATTGAGATTTTGATACGATAATTCACGTATGAATTGCCGTAGATTCGAATTGTGCCCTGTGTAACGACGTCTCCATACAGGCATATTATACACAAAGGGGTGCAAATGAAGCAATGTAGAGGTATATACTGGTTGATATACGGCAATGAACATGAATTTCTGAAAATAATAACTCATTATTGGACCAAAAAGCATCATTAATACCATAAGTAGTAATTAGTATATAGTTTACTAAGTGATTACTAGTGACCACGTTGGCTAAATTATTACACACGCTTTTATTTAGCGAATCGTCTGCATCGTATTTTGCATTACTATGTGTGAAAACATTAACGTCACTCTATATGCAGAACTATCTTTCTACCTGCCCTTATTCCACATTAAGTGGGGTCGGCACAACACACCATTCCAAGCATAATGATTTCTTAGGTTTACGTGAATGTTATTCATTGAAATAA
Source organism: Clanis bilineata (assembly GCA_036417725.1). Taxonomy (NCBI): domain Eukaryota; kingdom Metazoa; phylum Arthropoda; class Insecta; order Lepidoptera; family Sphingidae; genus Clanis; species Clanis bilineata. Next base: position 11,756,134 of record CM071158.1, read on the forward strand.
AACTATTTTTACTGACCCGTGACCACGAAGGCTGCAAAGCTTTCGAAACGTCGAGCATAAAAAAAAAAATCCAAATCGTGATTGAACCTTTCCAAGCATGTTACAGAAAGCATTTGGCTCAGTTTTTACGCCCGGCTTCCTACTTTCCAACCCTCACCTGGGGAATCCAGTCCCGGGAAAATAGTGTTAGAAAAACACCACGCCCGATCTAGGAGTCGAACCCAGGACATCCCGGCTCACAGCCCTTATACACTGCTACTATACCCAGGAGACGACTAGATAAAACAATACTCAATACAAAACAAATGATACACAGATTTGTCCAGTACTACGTCCAAAGTATCAAGTACGCATACTCGGATGAAGATAATAATTTCCTGCGGCGTTGTTAGGCTAAGCACAGTCAGTGTTGGGCTTGGGACTGTATCTTCGTTCCACGTTTGTTTACATGCCCTTATAAATCAGATCATTCCCAATTGGCTGGGAGAGGAACGATTTTGTTATTGCTACCGACAAGTAATATTACTACAGCTACTAGGGGATTTTTTCAAAGAACCCAGTCGTTGCGGAGTTGTAAAGCATCACAGATTTTTCCTTTTTCTTTTACGCTGAAACAAAGACAAGAATTGTTAGATGCTTACCAATATATGTAGAATCTAAAAATATGTGTTTTATGTCGTTTAATAATTTTATGTCAGAGCCACGATAAGACTGAGCGAAGTCAGATAACGCCAGCCCGCCTAGCATGCGCGCCACGATAACATTTTGTCTACGCTTTTTGTCCCGTTAAATCCGTTTTCTCTATTTGTCTACAGACACTAACATGCGTCCTTGTTTATTTTCATACAATATTGTAGGCAACACGTAGACATCATCTCGACAGTCGATTATAGGGATATCTCGTGGCGCGCATGCTAGGCGGGCTGGCAGACAATTTTGCCTATATCGCGAGTAAATGATCCGACTAAACTATAGAGAAAAATTTTATTCAAGCAAAATGCATCTTTTTTTTCTTAGGCTGAGGTCTATAGAGCTTCGACTAAGACAAGACAGATGGACTAATAATAAATAATAAATAAATAACACCCAACAGTCACACACATAGTCCTGACCCCACACTAAGATACTAGTCTTGTGTCGTGGGTATCAGGAACTACGAGAGACTTTCGGTCTCACAACACCCAGACCGGAAACAAATATCTGTGGGCCACACAAACATTTATCTCGGTGCGGGGATCGAACCCGCGGCCTCTCGCTTTACAGCCGGCTACTCGCCCGCTGCGCCACGGAGGCTGTCTGCACTAAGCAAACTGTGTTTCTCGGTGGTTATCAAAATTACGAATATACTGGTCGGAATTATTAGAGTACATACTACCAGGTTTCACAACGCGACTCGCCTAAATCAATCATCGAGGAGCATAAACTACTTTGTACAACAACCGAAGAGAACAATTAATATTTAAATAGCCTAAGCCTAGCCTAAATCAATAAATTCAGCAAGCAATATGTGACTTGTATTCAATTCTAACCCAAAGTATCTAAATTACCTTGAAAAATGCTAAAAACGAGTCCCTATTGTAAAACAATTTTCTTTATAAAATGACCAATCTATTCCATCGGTTCAATTCGAACTTACTCGAAGTTTTCAAGGGTAAACTCGAAACTTTCTTTGTTTCTAATAATGTAGGCGTGCGGAGGCGTGGGCTCCGACGGCTCAAAGATAACTCCAAACGTTTTATTTTTTCTTCACAAAATGCCACAGTATAAAAAACTTTTATAAGACTTTTTAATAGCCGCTTGACTAAGGTGAAGGAATTTTCGTTAAAATTTACACACCTAGTAAAGTTCCAGGTACATGCCTAACGAGTCTGTAGTAACAGAATATTTAAATATAACGCTCGAGGGACTTGACTTCCTCGGTTAAATTGTGAGGGAGAGTAGAATGTTATAAAAAGCAAAATTCCCGGATAACTTATCCTGGAATTGGCGAACACCTTAACATTTTGGGTTACACATGATTTTTTTTATTACTCTAGTGGTGGTAAGAATAGATAGCGGTCCGCCTAATGGTAAGCTGTTACCGCCGCCCATTGACTTCATAATCTTAGGGACCAGCAGCCTGAGCAGGAAAATTTCTGACAAACGTAAATGTATTCGTGCTCGATGCGCGTCTATGAAATTTGTATGAAATATTAATCAAATGTCATCAGTGCGCAGCGAGTTTACATTCACATTAGTTTTTCGTGCTCGGGCTACTGAACACGCCAATAACTAACACGAGACTGATTCTTCCAAGAAACTGATTTTAAAGCTTCTTCATGACTTTTGTGTATTGCGCCTAATTATATTCAAAATTATGTTATGTACTAAGCTTAGGGCAGGTCATATCAGGTATATCCACGTCGCGGAAATGAAGATACTGCGGTAGATGTACAATATTACACGACTGGATCGTATATGTAACGTGTACATTCGCGGTGGTCTCGGCGCCCGTGACGTGGCAGATAAACTACTTGAATGTCGCTTGAGATGGTATGGCCGCGTTTTGACGAAACGACAGGAGTACGTCGGCTCAGGTGTCTGACCCAGATTGTACCAGTGGTACGTTCCCGTGGACGGCCCAAAAAGAGCTGGCTGGACGTTCTGGAGGGAGATATGAGGCAATGTTCCCGAGCGATCTGAAAACGTTATAGCAGGAAGGCAAGGTAGAAATAAATACTAAGCAAAGTTTAATGTGTGTTGCGCTGATCCCACATTGGTGTGGGATAAGGGTAAGTGGAAGACGAAGTTATGGCATTTTGCAACCACTTATATAATAATGACTGTTACAAAAGGATAGTGTGTAACTAATTTCTATTGCTTTTTCGTTGACATAGAAATATTGCACCGTAAATGAAATATGTTCAGTTGAACGTGATCTGACGCAATGCATCCATCAGGCAAGCGTATCTAAAAAATGCAGCCATCGGCGATTCTATTTCGCTCTATATTTTTTTTATAGCAGAGACTGGCAAACGAGCAGATGGGTCACCTGATGGTAAGGTATCTCCACAGCCCATAGACACCCAATACACAATAATCACAAGTTTAAAAACTTAACAGACCGACTTCAATTCCGATCGTGACCAAATTATATGGGACCACCCTTGAAATAAGCTCCTTTGAAAACAAAAATAATTTTGAAAATCGCTCCATATTTGGCGAAGATATCGGGGAACATACTTAAAAAAATACAGTCGAATTGAGGACCTTCCCCCTTTTTGAAGTCGGTCAAAAACTGGTCATCGTAACACAAGGATGGTCTAATTTTAAACGAAGCAAACGCTCCTCTAACTTCTTATTCCCGGTTTAAATCCAGTCGCCGACACTCACGTTCGTCTTAATGTCTCTACCTCCTTAGATTTATTGGGCAACGATATTTATGAACGGATCTCGAGGCGGCTTTAAACACTTTTGCGGGTCATGTTAATGCAATTTTATGTTATTAAACCGAGTTATTAGAGTCCTAATTCTGTGCGAAATGGCTGTTAGCTTGTCATGCTCTAGAGTCTAGACTTTATGGTACATGAGAAAATCTTTATTTAATTGCATAGTATGTGGATGTTATATTAAAATTGCTTTTTAATAATAACTTGATTAACGTTGCATGACGTCAACCAGAACAGGTTGACGTCAGGCAGGCAGCTGATCGTAAAAAATAAGCCGAATCCTTTCTGAAACATGCTTGAAAAAGTGTGTTGCGTCGATCCCACTTCAAAGGCAGGTGGAAAAGTAACAGTAATTATCATGTTTAATTTTTACGATCTCGCTACCTGCCTGGCCCCTCAAAGGGGGTTGACGTCAGGCTGATATTTTTTGATAATAATTATAAACGTTGAAATATAATAAAATAATATATAATATATATTATAGCAGAGATTGTCAAACGAGCAGATGATTCACCTAGCGATCTCCATCGCTCATATACACAAAAAGAATCATGGTTCCGTTGTCAACCTGTAACGAGGGAAATAGAGATTGGGAAGGGGGGGGGGAATTGGGCCACTGGAAATTTCACTCACCGAACGAAATGCGACAGCGAACTACCAATTTACATTGGTTTTCTGTGAGACCGTGGTATCAAACCGGTCGAAGGGCTGTTTCGTGGTGTAGACTCTACCACTCAATGAGCTGGCTCTATCACAATAACCCTGCCTACGAAGAAGCACTACTAGTGTACCTATACCTCGCATCATAGCTGACTTATTTTGCATCCCTTCGTAAAACAGGGCCCACGCCATACCCAAATTCTAACCTGGGGCAACAATAATAAACATCTAGAGATACATATAATACATGAATTTCCACGTTTATACACAATTTGTTATTAATATATAATTTAATTAAGTTCGGTGCAATGGGGCGGACATATTGCATTTACTGCGGCACTGTTTGTATGAACAACCAATAAAGTCTTTTATTGTTTCATCGGAGCGTAAAAATATTGCCCATGGCTTAGTACAATTGATATTACTTCCACAGAACGATCGGCACAGTTCAGTTTGAATGTTTTTATTTTTTTTCACGTGGGTTACCGACAATGAATGGGTTTAGTGTACTCGTATGTAGGCTTAAAGCATTTTATTGAATTGGTCGTAGTGCAACTGGAATTCATTTGTTAAATAGTTGTCGTTTTATTTGAATCAAATAACAGTGACAATTGATTTGTATTTCACACGTATCAAATTTATTTGGTTACCAAATGGTACCGTTATAAAAGGTGTGTTATTATTTCGCTCATGTGCTTGACTCTATGAACGAAATGTTGATAAATTTTGCATGTTTAAAAACATTGAGTAGTTAGAAAAAATATTTATAGTCCATAAAAATACAGAAATGATGTTTTCGAACAAATATATCATCATAAGCTATATGACGCCTACTGCTGAACATTATTTTTTTTATCCGGGCACGGCAAAGTGACTACACTGCACCTGATGGTAAGCGTAGTGTAGTCCAAAAAAACTAGCGACTACTGACAAACACTCTGTTTATCAGTGGTCGTCAAAATCATGCCGGCCTTTTTATGCTTCTTCAAGGGGCTTGCGACAAGACCTTACAGGCGGATGACCGGTGCAGATACAGGGATACCTCCATACCCGTCTCAACCAACCATCAAGTCATGACGCAAGTCTCAAGTCTCGAGAGAACTGGAAGTACACTGGCTGATCCTGGGATGCGAACCACACACGGAGTGTGGGTCACTATGGCAGATTTTAGCACCATCTGTACGGTGGTCGCCATCCGGTCGGATACGAATATCCTATCACCAGCAAAATATTATAATACATAATAATATAACATAAGCTCACGCCTGTACCCCCGAAGGGGTAGGCAGAGGCGCACTAGCGAACTAGTACACCCACATTTCGCCGAGCTTAGTTCTGTCCCAGATGTGATAAGGGGCAAGCCTGGCGCCATATCGGGCACAAATTCCAGACTCCGGGCTGATATGGAGAAATCCAATATCACTTTGCCCGACCCGGGGATCAAACCTGAGACCTCAGAACCGTAGTCGTACCGAAATACCACCACGCCACCGAGGCAGTCATAATAAACTTTAGTTTTATCTGATCTAATTTTGGAGAATAGGAACGTAGTACTATTAGATATTTTATGGAATAGGCAACTATTTGCCTAGGTTTAATTATAAAGTAGGCACTATTCTGTTGATAAGGGGTTTAATTTGGTCTCACAACACAGACGTGGCCCACAATCGCAGCGGTGATTGTGTTTCGGGAGGAGACAAGATGACGTCATTAATCTTTCCGTAATGGCCACCGAAATGCGGACGCGCGCTCGTCACGGGACATTTACTAAAACGGCTATGTTACCTTATTGCCTACGTCTACCTCTGGCTTACCGACCATCGAAAAGTCCGTGCTTTACCTCTATGTTGTTACTATTCCACTGCTATAGCAACGCTAGAGTTTAGCAATGTCGAAATCAAATAAGTTTGTATAAGGTAATTTAATTATTAGCATAAGTACTCTAGTATTTATTTACATACTTAGTTTATTTATTTATTTATATACTTAGTTTATTTTTTAGACTGCCTCGGTGGCGTGGTGGTATTTTGGTACGACTACGGTTCTGAGGTCTCGGGTTCGATCCCCGGGTCGGGAAAAGTGATATTGGATTTTTCCATATTAGCCCGGAGTCTGGAATTTGTGCCCGATATGGCGATAGGCTCGCCTCCTATCACATCTGGGACGGAACTAAGCTCGGCGAAATGTGGGTATTCTAGTTCGCTAGTGCGCCTCTGCCTACCCCTTCGGGGATACAGGCGTGAGCTTATGTTATGTTATGTTTATTTATTTATTTATTTTATTCGGGATAGCAAACAGCCATTTATAAACTAGTGATATACATTTAATACTTATATCTAGGAGGCCACTAGACGCTTTCCACATACTTACAATATTAAATTTAATAATAATCCGGGAATCGTGTGTATGTGTGTGTGTGTATGTGTGAAGTTATTTTTATATTTAATTTATTTTTATACTCAGTGCTATTTTTAGCTTGTTCATGCTATCAATAGACCAAGGTGACGATAATAACATAAGCTATCGACATAATTATTATATTATGCAGTGTGTTATTATTTAAATAGGTTGCGTATAAAATGTGTCCGATTCATATTTATTGACTATTAACATTCAATTGTGTGAATGTAAAAGACTTTTCTTTATTTAGAAACGCATCCTATTACAGTTGCTTGTATGTATTTGCTTTGTTCATTAAAAAATATCTCAAAGACATTCAAGTTGAATTATTTAACAGTACACACAGTGGCGTGCACAGGATTTATGATCGGGGTAGACAAAAATCTTGCAGAATTATTTTTTTCGCCCCCTTACATCATGATCATCACCATATTATTTTGAAAATTTGTTTTCGGTCATAATTTCTATTATTTTTGTAAATAAAATTGTCATGGTAGACAATGCCTCTTTGTCTATATGGAACGCACGTCACTGAGTACACAGACGGGACAAAAGCACGAAACTTGTGATCCAAAAATTGTGACCTCGTGGTCATAAGTCACTCAGTCGTATTTGAAAAATACGCGCGCACAGGCGTGCGTACGTAATAATATTTAGATAATAAAATTGTCTTACGTGATTCTTGAACATTCACAGAACATTCTAGGATGTAAATTGTAATAAGCGCCCTCGCATTGTAATAAGTGGTAGTTGGAGTTACTGACGTTTGAAATAAAAACAAATGTATGGAGACTTCATAGTCCCTCTATAATCGTCAAATATTTTATTGTATGGAGACATGAAAGCCCGTCTATAATATCTTTAAAATGATGGGTAACCACTAACTACTTGGCACTTACTACATATATGGAATGTCTACCCGTCCGCCTTCGTAAGGCTTTAAAAACATGCTGTCTGCCGCCATAATTTTTGAAAGCGGTTTTAGGTTTTACTTTAAAAAGATGTGCAAAATATCATTATAAAAAATAATAAAATAAATACTAAAAAAAGCATTTCTAGGGGACACCCGGGTTTGAACCGGGGACCTCTCGATCTGCAGTCGAATGCTCTACCACTGAGCTATATCCCCGATGCTACTTAGTGATGAAAATTACAATAGCGTAAACACTCAACTTATCTAAAGTAACAGTATATAACATGACATAAGCTCACGCCTGTATCCCCGAAGGGGTAGGCAGAGGCGCACTAGAGAACTAGAACACCCACATTTCGCCAAGCTTAACAGTATATTTTTCATTTATTAAAGTGCCTGATAAATAAACTTCGCACTGACTCATATCGGCTAATTTATAAGGTATTGCATTGTCATAACACAGCTTTAGACCTCGGAATAATAATCAAAACTTGTGGATCACCTGTTATAATATAAAATAATATTTATCAGCCTCAATGGCAGAGCAGATGAGAAAATCTGAGTGGTAGAGCCACGCCGTAGACAGTTACGTCTACAGCACGAATGTGCCGACTCGACCGGTTTGATACCACTGTCTCACAGAAAACCGACGTAAAGTGGCAGCTTGCTATCGCGTTTCCTTCGGCGAGTGAGGTTTCCCATGGCCCATTTCCCCGCCGCCCTTTCGCAATCCCTTTTCCCTTCCCTTCCATTCCTTTCTTTTAGATTGGAAACGAACTAATTATATTTTTTTGTATCTTAGGTGTCTATGGGCGGTGGAGGTCACTTATCCTCAGGAGATCTATCAGCTCTTAGTCTCAACTATAAAAAAATTCGGCTGTAAAGCGTTTAACTCAGCACGGTAACAACTGTATTGCTGAGTGTTGGGTCAGAAGTCAGAACTAGAAGTCTGGTTATAGGGTATATTTTTTTATTTACACAACGCCAATAACTATCGAGAGATCACTGACGTATAAAAAAAGTGGACACCATCTCGCCTATACCTCTAGTAGTCTAGTTAAACGGACGCACCAGATAAGCCACGCACACAAACGCGCCTCTACAAAAGTGCCCTACGCACACATTAATACTCAGTCGCCGCCATTACATGTCAATAGATCGGATCGGCAGGAAACCCTGCTTCTCTTTCTATGTTAGCGCTACGTCCCCTTTTTTCTAAATCCGTCCGACAGATATTATATCTTTTCTGTGCCCAGCCTTTATTTTTCAAGTAAATCGATAAACTAATCACTTATCAGTAAACACTTATAATAAGTATAGATGTCATAAAAAAATAGTGTGTACGGGTATTTAGGGATAAAGAATGCCTCCTATGAACACTCGATTTTGAACCTATACTAAAAATTTGCTAAACAAACATTAACAACTTTGCATTTTATGCGACCGCGACGTTATACAAAAACTTCATATAACTTAACCAATATAAACGTGATCAACAATATCAAACTGAAAGGGCCTCGCCATAACTTTTACAAAGCCAGGTAAAAATTCCCTTTTGAATAACGTCCATTTTCAAAAGTTCTAAATTGTTCTTTTGTTTTTTCTCGTGCGTCAACAATTTTATACTTTTTTTTTATATTCCATCTGTGGGGATCTTAATTTATGTTTGATTGTGGAGTTGGTACAAATGGATTTATTTTAAAACGAGTATAGGCGCTTAAACATTGATTATAATATTTATTTGATGTTATTATCATTACCTGTTAGTTATACTATGCATATCCATAATCACACTAATATTATAAAGGCGATAGTGTGTTTGTACATTTGTTACTGCTTCACGCTCCAACAGCTGGACCAATTTCGATTAATTTTGGTATGGACCTATGTTTGGTAGCTTACATTCTGTATTAACAAATAGGCTATATACTACTATTACTTTTATCCCGAAAAATTAATAATTTGAGTTTTTTGTGAGTAAACAGATTTTCACGCGAACGGAGTCGCGGGCAACAGCTAGTCGTTTAATTCATTCAACAGATTTTTGTGATTTAAAACGCAGTCACATCCTGTCTCAAAAACTAGATAGGATGAATAACTAATGTATGAATAGTTCAGGAGCGCCTACTAAATTTTCATACGCAATAGAAAAACGAAAAAGATCTTATTAAAAAGGTAGAACCAAGCTGTAGACAGTTACGTCTACATTACGAATGAGCTGGCTCGATTGGTTTGATACCACTCTTTCACAGAAAACTGACGTAAAGTGGCAGCTCGCTGTCGCGTTTCGTTCGGCGAGTGAGATTTCCGGTGGCCCAACTCTCCCCCTCTCTTTCCCAATTCCCTATGTATAGGTTGGCAACGTACCCATGATTCTTTTTGGGTATTGGGTATCTATGGGTGATGGAGATCACTTACCATCAAGTGACATATGCTCGTTTGCCAGTCTCTGCTATTAAAAAACCTTTTCCCAAGCGGAACCGCGTGCAAATGTTAGGCATATAACATATTTATGCAATCTGTGACGTCACTTAATAGAAGAAATAATAAATAAATAAATAATAAATACACCCAACAGTCACACACCTAGTCCTGACCCCACACTAGGTATAACCTGTATCGTGGGTGTCAGAGACTATGAGAGACTTTCGGTCTCACAACACCCAAACTTGAAACAAATATCTGTGGGCCACACAAACATTTGTCTCAATGCGGGAATCGAACCCGCGGCCTCTCGCTTCACAGCCGACTACTCGCCCGCTGCGCCACGGAGGCTGTCAAATACAATAGTAGTATGGTCTACTAGTAGCTTCAATGATTGATTGGTAGAGGTCATGCAAAAATCTCTTTTATAATATTCTATTGGCGTCATAAATTTTCAAAACGGCATACTTATCGATGTAGGGCAGTTAAACATGCATATTTTATCATTTATTTGAAGACATTTTTCTATTATACTGAGCCATCAATACTGAGCTGACAGATTATCATGCAAGTCATACATTTTTCAAGAGGTTTATATACTTAATTATATTTCGTAGTAGGTACATCAACAATATTTAATTAACTTTTTAATCCAATATACTAAGACTTATAGAAACTAAGAAAAATATGTCAAACATTATTTAAAAAAATATGACTGTATACTTGTCGCCTCCTTGGTCTAGTGGCGGTGTATATAGGCTGTGAACCGGGAGTACTCGGTTCCATTCTCAGATCGGGCGGTGATGTTTTTCTAACACTATTTTCCCGGGACTGGATCCACCAGATAGGGGTTAACGTGAGGCAGGCAACTAGTCGTAAAAACTTAGGTCGTAAACTTAGCTAAGTGGCTTTCTGCAACATGCTTGAAAAATGTGTTGTGCCTACTCCACATTAAGATGGGATAAGGGCAGGTAGAAAGAAAGAAAGATAATTGTATACATATCTGAAATGGGTTTTGAATGGACCAATTAAATATATTGTTATGGCCTATTCAATTCGGTCATGCGAAGGGCGTCGATTAAATGACACCTAACGAAACCGACATGCAACTATGTACTTTGTTCGTCATCTAATCATAGGTCATCTATCACGCAAAGTGACAAAGCGACCGTGAATATCGGTCCAATTAGCGCCTCAGTTCAAAATCTATTTTATTTATAGCGTCATTGAGAAAGCAAGCCACTTAACGCTAGCTGATTTTGTCTGTCATCGCATACTTACAATGTTCGACGAAATATGGCGATGGAATTATGGACTTCTAATTACTCTACCTCTTACTGATGTCATGGGAACAGCATGTAGTAGGAAAGATTTGGCTTAGTATTTAGGACCAATTGCCTGCCTCACGTCAACCCCTTCTAGGGGATCCAGGCAAATTGGTTGAGACGGGTATGGGGGTATCCCTGTATCTGCATCGGTCATCCGCCTGTCTTGTCGCAAGACCCTCAATTTGCTTCTTCCCTCTTCAGATTCGGAGTGTCAAAAAGCATAAATAGGTCGGCATGATTTTGACGCCCACTGTAACAAACGCCCATTGTAAACACAGTGTTTGTCAGTGGTCGCTAGTTTTTTTGGACTGCACTACGCTTACCATCAGGTGCAGTACACTTTGCCGTGCCCGGATAAAAAAAAATTGTGTTAGAAAAACAGATTTGACCGTACCCAAGATCTTCCTGTCCAAATCCATATACATGACTACAAGAAGGTGACCCAAATATAAATTATAATTAAAAAATAAAAATACTATGCCACCCTGCATTTGCATACAATGGCTGACTCTGTTAATAATTTCTAGGAGTTCTCAAACAATACTCACTTTCAAGAAATTTTCCTTATTCTTTTCCAGTAATCCAATCAAGTAGAAGTAGAACAAAACAAAGATAATTTCAGAAGCTAGCAGGTGAAATTTAGCGAGGCAACCTCGTGCCATGTTCCCAAGATTGCGCCCGCTAACGTCCAACTTTGAGCATTGTGAGACTGCGTGCAGAACTGGCAAAGCTATCAAAGTTTATAACAGTGTCTAATACAATGCTATATGCTAACATGGATTTACTATGTATCGCACTGGATAAATGAGGCGGAGATGCTATAAAACAGTGTGCATCTTTGCCAATCTCACGGAAGTAAATCTTGATGGTATCAGACGATGTATCGCCTGTAGGCCTTGTTTATTGGAAAGGCAATCGATTTCTATCAGGACATACGCATCTTATAGTTACGGCATAGGCATTTCTAGCATAGCTTGCGTTGTTTGTAACAATAATACAATAGATTCATTATAATTGTTCCCTTACTATTTTAATGTACTTACAGAAATAAGCTTTAAATCAAAAGATAAGAACGAAAATGTTAAAGTCTAATAAATCAAATTTAAAAAATAGTTTGGTCTAAACTTTTTAAATATAGTCTAAAATATTTGAATGAAAATGAAAATTTGACTTAACAGGTAAATGTCTTCTATTTTATTAAAGGCTCTTTAATGATTAAAATTCTTTAGATCGAAAATTTAAACTGATTATCATAGAAGACTCTCCCCAAAGAATATTAATCAAAACTAATCCTAACTATTAGGATTTAATTGTTGGTAAAAAACCTTAATGCTTTCGATCTTTGACCATAAGATGGATGATCTATGAATTTGAGTTTCTTATGTGAAAATCTTAGATACATGTCAGTGGTGAAAATGTATAACTTAAACTGCTTAGCATATACAGGGTGTTTCATAAAGTTGGTATCAATAATAACTACGCTTAAAGAGGGGATGGCTAGCAATGTAGCGGAAAAGTTTAAAATATTGTAAAGCATAGTTTTTGAATAATTGAAACTTGAATTTGTGACGATCAATTATTTTATGGCTCATTGGGTCAGCTATAGTACATTTGAAAACCACCTATCAGACAATTATTTTTTAGCATACACAAAGCTATTCCTGTGCTGATGGCGACGATTTAAAGGTCGCATTCCGGTTTTAAAATTAAGTTCAATTTATATTTTTTTACTTTACCATTACGCTTTCAATCGTTCTCCTGTATGTGGATTTGTAATTGGTACCAACTTTATGAAACATCCGGTATAGAACTATATAGATGTGTGTATAACGCATGTGGGTCGTGCGAAGACACGGCGAAATGACGAAGGCGAAGAAAATCTGGCTATTAATAAATAGGTATACTTTCAAAGTAGGTGGATATATTGAGCAACGGGTATTTGATTGCGAGGAAACAAAGGAGGGTGTCACTCGGCTTGTCCTTATTTGTTGAACTATTAGTATTATATCAGGCTTACCAAATACACATAAACATAAAAAATATATAAAAGAAGTGAGAAGATGCCAAGTTCTTTTTAAGTTCATGTCAAATATCAAAGGTAACTTCTTAGGGCCACTCCACAATACACCACTATTAATAATCTAGATAGTGCTCAATTCAAGTAAACTCGACTAAAATATATGAATGACATGTTATTTAAGAAGGACTAACTCGAAATCATCGGGGAGGCCTTAATGTTCAATTTGATCGAACAAATTGAATATAAATTTTAATGTGATTATTTGATAATAAACACTAAAAGTCGGCATCTATTTGTAATTATCATAAATACACATACCACGCTGAAATATTTAAATATTACAATCCAATACACAGTAAATACTCAGAAAAAGAACTATTGATTATTGTGACAAACAAGTAGGTATATATTTATTTACTTAATGAAAGTAAATATGCTATTGTTTGAAAACAGCTGAATAATAATGTTCTACGCGGTCTATATAAAAATAGAATTGGGGACACGGTCTTCAGAATCAATCACTATTTGCAAAGGCAAGATGTACAAGTGGTTGATAGTTGTGGCCGCTATTTTTTTATTAGTGCCTAGCGGTAAGATATTGTTAATGTTTCGTATAATAAATTATATACATGAGGTCACGCCTATAGCCCCGAAGGAATAGGCAGAAGCGAACTAGAACACCCACATTTTGCCGAGCCCATTTCCGTTCCAAATGTGATAGGTGGCAAACCTAACGACATACCGCGCTTATTTATGGCATACCTTTCTTTCTTTATTTATTTCTACCTGCCCTTACCCAACTTAAAGAAGGGTCGGTTCCACACACTTTTTCAAATATTTTGCAGAAAAGAGTTGGCTTAGATTTTACGACCGGCTGCCTACCTGACGTTAACTCCTATTTGGGGGATCCAGTCACGGGAAAATAGTGTTAGAAAAACACCACGCCTGACCTGGGAATCGAACCTAAGACCTCCCGATCCACAGTCCATATACACTGCCACTACACCAAAGATGCGACATTTGTGATAACGGCTCAGTGTGAAACGGTGTTGATAACATTCTTGTAGCTAACTGACATGTTAGCAAAATAGCGTGCAAGATATTTTTCTGTAACAAAATCTCGGGCATACTGCTTTCAACTCTATTTTAGTAGTAATTAAGTCATTTATTGTTAAATTAAAATTAGATAAATAACTGAACTCAGTTAATATTGCCTACTGAAACGAATGGTCATTGAATAATGAACTCAGAACAATATCCTGAAACGGCCTACCGTTTGAGGTGCAACTTGTAGGGCTGAACCATCAAAATGTTGTTCATACCTTTCTTAATATTCGCTACCTAAATATTGTAAACATAATCTTACGACCTTTTTAAAAATATTCAAAATATGAATATTATAAATAAATAAATGCACTTACCTATACTCTTTCAATTACAGCTTATACAAAAAAAAGTACTGATGCTGAAAGTCTATATCAGAAGTTGAATTATGCAGGCACAAAGTTGATGGGAGAATTTTTATACGTAAGTATATATAATAGTTTTCAAACAACGCTATTTATTTAAATGACCAAATTACAAGACAATAGTGCGACATTTTTTTAATTGGGTCCAGAATCTAGATCGAGGGACAAGTTATGTAATGATTATAATACTCTTTCCAGAATAAAGTTAAAGATGATCCATATTCGACTTTTGTGATGTCACCATTGCCTGCTCTTATCGTAGGAGCGGAAATTGCCCTACACACCGAAGGAAAAACGCAGAAAGAATTATTAACGCAACTCAATTTGGATGATACTACAAAGGTATACACAAAGTCTATCTTTACTTGCAAATATCAAAATGAATTAAAAATGTCATTCCAACTGATGTTTGAAGCACTAATTCATTGTACCTACCAATCAAAATTTATTTTCAGATAAAAGAAGTATTTGAATACGCGATGCAAGTTTATACATCGCAAAGCGATGTTAAATCTACGTTGAAATTTAAAATTTATGGTGATGAAAGCGATCCCTTTAATCCAGATTTTACCAAAGAGTTTCGCAAAATATTTAATGGTGACACAGATACCATAGACACTGCTAAACCTTATGAGGCAGCAGAAAAAATTAACGAATGGGTAAGGACGTAAAACTATTTATATCAATCGTTTGAAATTTGTATCTCTCGACAACTCAGTATCAAGATAAATGTATCCCATGTCACAATCCAGATTATGGACTGTATGCTTTCATATAAATTAGTGCATCCAGAGATCAGAACTTTGGCAGGTATGAACCTAACAAAACATCCAATAAAGTCTTATTGGATGGAGAATTTAAATATTTATTAATAACCTTCTTATTGACTAATAAGAAGGCTATTAATAAATATTTAAATTTAATTCATAATTATGTATCTTTTCAGGCCAAGAGCCAGGACCCTAACAATAAAACCCAGGATGTAATATCACCCAGTGAAATACATGAAGACCCTGGTTTGTACGTGATTGGTACTCATATATTTGTTGTAAGTGAATTTGATTCAGCATATTTTGTTATAGTAAAGCGACAAGTGACACTGCGTTTGATGGTAAATAGAACGCAGTCCAAACATATTGTCACTTGGTATACAAGAATGGACCCCAAAACGCGATACCTACACATCAATGGAATAAAGCATTATGGTAGAATTCTGATGAAGTTTGCTGTCTGTTCGAATACATAATATGCAAACATAAACAGATGTAAACTAATCGAGTCATTTTTTCTCTTTTAGTTACAATTCCTTATTGTTGTCTTTGCCTACTCCTATGGGAAAAGGTGTGTCTATGTATGTATGTATAATATCCTTAGGGTATATTTCATTGGCCCAATGACTTGTGAGTGAATCTGTGTATATTAATTATTTGCCAATTACCCTAAACTATTTCAGTTCTTCAGTAGGATCTCGGATTGAATTATAATTCATACGTACTATGCTTACTTTATACTTTATACTAGGTTTACTTGGGTAGTAAAATACATTTGTATTGTGGAATAAATAATGTTGTTCTACAGGTTAATTGGGGGAATCCCTTCAATCCTCAGGGCATGACAGATATTGTTTTCAGAGCTATGCAGTAACAATGCCATCATTGAATGGAGATGGATATTTAAATTATGCTGATTATGAACCATGGAATTCCCAGGTAAGTGCAAATACTATTTTTTGGATTGTGTGTCTTGTACTATATTAATCAAAGGTAATCAGGTCTTGGTACATCAAACCGGCTTTGTGCAGATCGAAACATAGTTTCTACTTTTTTCATCGGTTTGCTTCACCGGCAAAGTTGTGAAATGAGTTATGATTATTTATAAATTTAATACGACAGGAAAATATTATTTTCTGTGTTTTAAATCGTTAGTTGACGTGAAAATCTGAGGCATTATTTTTGATATGTAAAAAATATTATTCATCATCATCAGCCACAGGACGTCCACTTCTGGGCAAATATTTAGGGTAAAGATTTCCAGATGGACCTGTAATCTAAAATTGAAAAAAATATTAATATGTACTTCTAAATTTTTCGTACATTTTTCTTACAGTTAGTAGAATTGCCATTGAAGGGTGACGAATATTCCGTATATTTAATATTATCAAACGATGATGATGGTATGTCGGTGTTAATGGAGAATTTACGAGATCCTAACGAATTTACTAAAGCATATAATTCAATGGAAAAGCGTTGCATCAGCGTTTCTGTACCTCTAGGTGAGGTCCATGGTACGGTTGACGTACGTCTAAAAGAGGTAAACGAGCTACATTATATATTATAATTATTACAACACCTAATCACCGTTCCAAAATGGGAAATATACAGGATGTTTCATAAAGTTGGTATCAATAATAACTACACTTAAAGAGAAGATGGCTAGGAATCTAGTGGTAAAGTTTAAAATTTTGTAATGCTCATAAGTAGTTTTTGAATAATAGAAACTTGAATTTGTAACGAAATATTGTATTCTGGCTCATTGGGTCAGATGCACTATATTTGCAAACCACTTATGGGATAGTTAATTATTTTTAGCATACACAAAGCCTTTCCTATGGTACTTGCGACTTCTTATAGATCGCATTCAGATTTTAAAATCCCCATGCTTAATAATTTATTTAAAAAAATCAATTTTTATTTCTTAACTTTACCATTGCGCTCTAAATCGTTCTCTCTGTGTTGTTATTGGTACCAACTTTATGAAGCACCCGGTATAATTATAGGTCAATTATATTATTCCAAATAAAAAAAATTACTTTAATATAGAAAACAACCATAAATAAACAAAATTGTCAAAGGTAAATAGATAAAATAATAAATGTTCTTCATAAAATTTAGAACACTGGTAACAAACTAGCATTATTTTGCGGTTTCGCATGAATGGAAATCACTTAAGCTCTAAGCCAGAATACCCAAAATGTCTTGCTCCAAATCAAAATGTCAGTCGTGGTTGATGTAATTTTCTATGAAAGATATTTAAGATCAGCACAGTAGGTACTTCTAGAGATTATCTCCTACGAAATAAGCTGATCTATAATCATCATCATCATCAGCCATAGGACGTCCACTGCTGGACATAGGCCTCCCCCAAAGATTAATAATATCTATAATAATATAAAAAGTAAAAGCAAAGATAAAAAGTACCCTTAACCGACGCGAATGTATGAAGAGATTGATGAAAGTAGATGAAGCGAAAGTAGTGTGTCAGAATCGGGCGAAGTGGAAATCCATAGTCTCTGCCTACCCCTATGGGATACAGGCGTGATATTATGTATGTATGTATATAATAATATTGGTTTATAGATAAATACCTCATTTTAATTCAGGCAATGTACTCTTCGATATTCAACCCTAAAACAGCGAATTTAAAAGGCGTAACGAAAAATAAATACGATGACTACATAGCCCAATTCAAACATGCAATCAGTCTTATAGGAAATTCAGATGTTGACAACAATACCGGTAAGTCTTCTACTTATTATATACTCGTTGAGACTTGCCAGGCATGGCATATGTGCACCCAACGATTTTCCATCGAACATATTGTAAAATAAATAATAATAATATTATCCCTGTAACGTTACTGTCCCACTGCTGGGCACGGGCCTCCTCTACTAGTGAGAGGGGTTAGGCCTTAGTTTACCACGCTGGCCTAATGCGGGTTGGTAGACTTCACATACCTTCGAAATTCTACCTGAGAAATTCTCGGGTATGCAGGTTTCCTCACGATGTTTTCCTGCACCGTTGTAGCAAGCGGTATTTCACAATGAAAAGACGCTTAACATAGAAAACTCAGAGGTGTGTGCTCTTTTTTGGGGTTGGTCTCGAACCTCCGACACTTGTCTGCTATCGCTGCTTACTGAGCTATCGTTGCTTATACATTGAACATATTGTATTTTCATAAAATCATTTAAGAAACCTGATTGCGTTAAAAAAAGAAAAACAAGCACTAAAATGCTTGAATATAAATATGGTATTGCATGCGTCGCTACAAAAATTTTTGTTTTCGCCAGATTACTTTCAACTACATGAATATTGCACTTGTAACTACGACGTAAGTAGGCTCCATTTGTTTTGTATTCATCATAGTTATTTTAAAAATATCGTCACATAATATGCGTAACTTTAACCGTTTACGTAGTGCACGCAAAAAAGCTCTCAAAAGCAATATATTTTCACCGTTTTTGCAACATTTTCCATTGATGCTCCGATCCTATTGGTATTAAATATTAATAAATGATAATGTAGTTTTGAAAATCAATTCATGTTATATTCTTTTTTCAACAGATCAAACTGATGCGTCAAATCCATCATCAGATGTCTGCAGTGGACAAGACAATAGGCCAAGTGTAAAATTTGATCATCCTTTCCCGTACTTTGTTCTTGGCAAAAATATTACAGTTATATTTGCTGGTGTATATCGCGGAAACACATAGATATACCTCTAGATAAATATACATTAACAATACGGTTGTATACAAGATTTTTTTCTAAATGCCCTTATCCCACCTTAATGTAGGGTCGGAGCAACACCGTTTTTCAAGCATGTTGCAGAAAGGATTTGGCTTAGTTTTTACGACCCGCTGTCTGCCTGACGTCAACCCCTTCTAAGAATTCAGTTGTATACAAGAAATAATTTAACTATTTTTATTATCTTAGATAATTTTTTAATACACTGCTCTAATCTGCGCTGTAAATAAAGTATTACCTCTATAATGCGATTGCTAATTGAACGGAATAAACTGACATATCGAATTTTGCTACTTTTTCATGAAATTTAAATAGTGCTGCGGTAAAAAGATCAACATCATTTAAACCATTCCACTCTTTCATTTTCTATCCAACTCAACGTCGTAATTCCTGCCTAATGTGTGAGTAGTACTGTATGTCTACTAAATTATAATCATAGTAATATACTGCATGCTATGTTATGGCATGTCTATTGGAATTATTGTCATGGTTCATTATACAAAACTTACAAAAGCTATGAATGTGCCGAACGTAAGATTGCTCAAACAATAAAATTAATATTTATAATTTTCATTATTATAGTTTCGCGTATCTGTTGCGATTATTTACGTAAAATTATTTGCACAGACATTTCGTCGAAGAGGTAAGTTGAAATTTCTAAAACTACGCAATAAAATTATAATTTTGCAAACTAGTGCTGAGTTATTGTTTCTTTGAATGATAAAAGCCTCGGTGGCGTGGTGGTATTTCGGTACGACTACGGTTCTGAGGTCTCGGGTTCGATCCCCGGGTCGGGCAAAGTGATATTGGATTTTTCCATATCAGCCCGAAGTCTGGAATTTGTGCCCGATATGGCGATAGGTTCGCCCCCTATCACATCTGGGACTGAACTAAGCTCGGCGAAATGTGGATGTTCTAGTTCGCTAGTGCGCCTCTGCCTAACCCTTCGGGGATACAGGCGTGAGCTTATGTATGTTATGATGAATGATAAAAATTTAACTAGATCAATCACTATGTTTCAAAAGTATGCAACATTATTTTGGAAAGTGACATTTCGATCGGTCAGTTTACTCCGTTTAATTAGCAATCGGACTATAGGTACAATATCTAATGGCGTGTACGCACCAACCAAACGAACGGTTTTACGGTCATACGAACAAACTTTCGATGTTATGTGAATGCAACAGGCATAGATTAGCATCGTACGACCGTTGTACCCGGCATCATCATCATCATCAGCCATAGGACGCCCACAGCTGAACATAGGCCTCCCCCAAAGATTTCCAGATCAACCAGTTGGAAGCGGCCTGCATCCAGCGACCTTAATTAGGTCGTTGGTCCATCTTGTAGGTATCTACCCGGCATAAGGAACAACCATTTTGTTTTTTTTTTAATGAGCTCGGCGAAATGTGGATGTTCTAGTTCGCTAGTGTACCTCTGCCTACAACTTCGGGGATACAGATTTGAGCCTTTTTATATGACTGTATGTGTTTGTTATTTTCGACGGATTACATTGCAATGGTACTATGTTATGCGCGTATTTGGCCATGTGATTTTCACAAACACTTCGAAGTTTAATATTAAATTTCTCATTTAAGTAATTATTTTGAACGCCGAGCTAAATTTAAGTACATCTTTTGTATTCACATAAGAACAACGAGATAAATTAGTAGTGCTTTTAGTTAGAAAGGGGACTGTGACATGACAAGGGTCCTTGTCTACGATATTCGCTTTTGTGACGTCATAAGCATGGCATTAGCAACGATGTCACTATTTAATTTTTATTGTATTGTTATTTAATTTTAATAAAAGCTAACTATCACAACTTTATTATATATGTATATTATAACTAAAAAATATGTATAGAATGTCTTAAACTAACACAAGCTCGTACTTGTAGACGCAAAGGGGTAGACAGAGTCGTAACTGGTATATCCATATCTCATCGAATTTATGTCCTGCACTAATGTGATATATGCGAGCCTTTTTAACTATCGCCATATTTAATTATAATTACACTAGGCATCCGGCACTGCATTACTTAGAAATTGAAATATTGCTATACAAGTATTGAATATAAGCAGCGATAGCTCAGTTGGGAATTGTACGGACTGCCGAGACGAGTGTCGGAGGTTCGAGACCAACCCCAAAAAGAGCACACACCTCTGCCTTTTCTATGTTAAGTGTATTTTCATTGTGAAATATCGCTTGCTACAACGGTGAAGGAAAACATCGTGAGAAAACCTGCATACCCGAGAATTTCTCCACAAGAATTTCGAAAGTGAAGTCTACCAACCCGCATTAAGACAGCGTGGTAGACTAAGGTCTAACCCCTCTCGCTAGTAGAAGAGGCCCGTGCCCAGCAGTGGGACAGTAACATTACAGGGCTAATGTGATTATATTATTATTATTATAAGTATTGAATGCTCGATCTGGAGTTTTATAGAATAAATGCTTATTTATGGAGGTGCTTATTGCAAGATCGATGAAAGAATATTAGATCTTGTCATTTAAAGTTTATTCAGTGTATTCATGATCGTTATTCCAGAAATGTATACAAATATCTATTCCTTTAAAAAATACGGACCTATATTACCGTTGATGTTATATCATTATTGTTTTGTAATGTGGTATAATTTTGTAGCAAATACAAGTATTTATCTATAATAAACATATTGCTATATATTTAAAGGTCGAATTAACAGGTTCTAAAAATAATATTGTGTTTACTATAGGTATCGTGAATACATTTTATAAAGCTTCATCATAACATTGTTATTAATAATAACAAGTTAAAAAACTTAACGGACCCACTTCAAAATTTATTCGATCGTGACCAAATTTATATGAGACCACTCTTGGAATAAGCTATATCAATCACAAATAGAATTTTGGAAATCGACCCACATTTGGCGGAAATATCGAGTAACATACATAAAAACAGACGAATTGAGGACCTTCTTTTTTGAAGTCGGTCGAAAATAGGGTGTCGACTGTCGTCGTTTTTAAAAATAGAACGTCGCGACTTGTGAACCGTATAAAGTAAATTTACATGGAGAATGGGAGAAAGATCACAATCACAGCAATATTATAAAGGCGAATTTTTGTGAGTGTGTTTGTACTCGTATGCTTGTTACTTCTTCACGCTTCAATGTCTGGCCCAAAAACTAACACTAGGAAAAATATATTCGAGGGCTATAATTTATGAACTCCCTGCACATTTACTGCGTGGTACACACAGGTGATCGTTGGCCACGGAGTTCACTTACTAAATTTTTTATAGGAGGGACTGGCAAACGAGCACATGGGTCACCTGATGATCGTCACCGCCCATAGACACCCAAGACACATAAAGACTCATGGGTGCGTTGCCAACCTAAAAGGAGTGAACGGAAGGGGAGGGAAAGGAGATTGGGAAAGGGAGGAGAGGACTTGGGCCATCGGAAATCTCACTCACCGAACGAAACGCGACAGCAAGCTGCCACTTTACGTCGGTTTTCTGTGAGACGGTGGTATCAAACCGGTCGAGCCGGCCCATTCGTGCTATACACGTAATTATCAACAGCGTGGCTCTACCACTCAAGATTTTGATGAAATTTGGTATGGAGATAGCTGACACCGCGAATCATCATTTTATCCCGGAAAATAAATTTCCACAGGAACGGAGTCGCGGGCAACAGCTAGTGAATAATAATCGGTCGAATTTGGACAACAGTGGAACCACTAATTATTATTAAGTTCCACCTTTTCAATGGAAGAGAGACTTCGCTCTACAAATACGCGTAACTAACTTCGAAACTGCTCGCTGAAGTAGTCTTTACGTATGTTTGTACTATAGTTTAACTAATTTTCGTTGATGTTCGCAGAACAAATATTATTATGGAGGTTTGATTTGTGTACTCGAGTGGTTCCGTTTATTTGCTTAAATATATGCTTACTATCAAGAAGTGTCACGCCTTTACACACAACTAAAAACAAAATGATATAATTTATTAATTTGTAAATGATTTATATATTCCATTACTAATTTTTAGGGGTAATTTGCAAACTTTTTCATCTTCGGGGTTATGACTATCTTTGTGAGATAAATTGGACCGTGTTTACAGAAATAAACCAACCCACAAAAAAACATAACAAACTGTTAACACCAACATGGTCTATTAATGGTATAGATTTTGTTGGCATTAATACATTTTTTCCTTTTGTTGGCTCATTTCTGCACAACACGGTCCAATTGTGCCTTTTAAATTATTTATTTATGCAATTATTCTAGAATGCAAGAAAACTGATATAAAGTGTAGTAGTATCGGTGAGCGAGACTTCCGGTTGCCCAAATCCTTTTCAATCATTATTCACTTCCTTAAGGTTATACTATCACATCTGGGACGAAACTAAGCTCGGCGAAATGTAAGTGTTCTAGTTGGCTAGTGCACCTCTGCCTACCCCTTCGGGGATACAGTCGTGAGCTTATGTTATGTTTAAGGTTAAAAACTTACATAACATTATTTTGGTATTGTTGGGGTCCATGAGCCATGCAGATGACTTGTCGTCACAGAAGAGTGAGGTCCATATAGACATAATTAATGTACTGTCTATTCCAAGATGCTCATCGAGTAAAATCTGTATTTGTTTGCGCTAAGAGAGATTTTTAAAATTGTCGCACTGAGCTTATTTTTAAAATCACAAGGCGATGATGCTGATGCAAAAATAATTGAATGGGCAATTCAAATTGAAAACAGGATATTTTTTTATATCCTAATCGATAATATCTTTGCACGTTACTGTATCAAGTGAACTGCTCGTTAGCCAGTCTACTAAAAATCTTGCTAGACTAATATTTAACAAGCTTGGGATACTTAGTCGAGCTTATCCGTATTCATAATTTGTTGTTATTAAGGGTGCGAGGTAACAAACACCTGTGCTTTGTCATGCATTCACTTACACCGTATATGGCGACGGTGAATCCTTGGATCTCGCTGTCGTTATATTAAACATATTTTATGAAGCATTTTGGAAGCTTTGTTTAATACTTTGAGGTTACGTTGTTATTGTTTGGCGTTTCATTATATTCAAATATAAATAAATGAATAAATAAATACACCGAACAGTTACACATATAGTCCTGACCCCGCACTAGGAATAACCTGTGCCGGGGCTAATAGAAACTACGAGAGATTTTCAGTCTCACAACACCCAGACTCAAAACAAATATCTGTAGGTCACACATACGTTTGTCTCGGTGCGGGAATCGAAAGCGGAGCCTCTCGCTTTCCAGCCGGCTACGAACCCATTGCGCCACGAAGGATGTCAACCTGTGGCTCTGTATGTAAGGATTTCTGTTTATTTTTTTCTTTATAAGTACAGCTTAGGTAATATACTTATTTGCGTGATTGCGCGCAGAAAGTTATTAGGCGATTCCGAATAATTTTAATTTTTGTCTCATATTTTCATCCTATCAGGTTTTAAGGCAATAGGTAACTCTATCCTATACGTACCTTAATTTCAATAGAATCAGTCCAATAGTTTAACTATGAAAGCGTCACAAACAGATAGAGAGATTTATATGTATATTGTCGCAGTATAATATTAAAATTGTTTTTGTATAATAATTGTACATATATACCCAATTCAATTCTACGAGCTATGTGCCCTGCCCACTGCCATTTCAACTTGCTAATCCTCTGGGCTATGTCGGTGACTTTCGTTCTTCTATGGATCTCCTCATTCCTGATTTGATCACGTAGAGAAACACCGAGCATAGCCATCTCCATAGCTCGCTGAACTGATAGCCGATGGGGCAGAAAAGTTCTCGAGTGGAGACCACGTACCCGCAAGCGCAGCGTAGGACGTCCACCTTGACCGACGACCTGATAAAGGTCGCAGGAAGTCGCTGGATGCAGGCCGCTTCCAACAAGTCTATTTGGAAATCTTTGGGGGAGGCCTATGTTTAGCAGTGGACGTCCTATGGCTGATGACGATGATAATGATGATACCCAATTCTATTAGACCTACTGCCAAAGATTACTAACCCGAAACGAATGAATTAAAAAGTACATACAACATATTATGAATTTTCAAAACATTTTTGCGCCCATATTATGAACTTCAGTTGCATGAAATCATAATATAATACATGCTAGAAGTGCTACAAGTTACAGACCACATCCAGCAGGGTTTTCGTCTTTCTAAAACATATTAATCCAAACTTAGCGGAAAAAGCTTTGTATATTACATGTAACCAAAGACATTCAACAATACATAAACGGGACTACAGCACGAAACTTGTGATCCAAAAGTTATGACCTCGTGGTCATAAGTCACTCAGTCGTATGTCTGTATCCCGAAGGGGTAGGCGTACTAACGAACTAGAACACCCACATTTCGCCGAGCTTAGTTCCGTCCCAGATGTGATAGGGGGTGAGCCTATCGCCATATCGGGCACAAATTCCAGACTCCGGGGTGATATGGCAAAATCCAATATCACTTTGCCCGACCTGGGAATCGAACCCGAGACCTCAGAACGGTAGTCGTACCGAAATACAACCACGCCACCGAGGCAGTTGATTTTAGAACATCCACAGAAAATTCTAGGGTTTAAAATATAATAAGCGCCCTCGTATTGTAATAAGTGGTAGATGGAGTTACTGACGTTTGCGATCAATGTTTTTTTTTTGTTTTTTTTTATAGCAGAGATTGGCAAACGAGCAGATGGGTCACCTGATAGTAAGTGATCTCCACTGCCCATAGACACCCAAGACACAAAAAGAATCATGGATGCGTTGCCAACCTAAAAGGAGGGAATGGAAGGGGAGGGAAGAGGATTGGGAAGGGAGTGGGGAAATGGGCCACCGGAAATCTCACTCACCAAACGAATCGCGACAGCAAGCTGCCACTTTACGTCGGTTTTCTGTAAGACAGTGGTATCTTACCGGTCGAGCTGGCCCATTCGTGCCATAGACGTTACTGTCTACAGCGTGGCTCTACCACTTGGAATGTATGGAAACTTGCTTGATAACCCCTCTATTATAGTAATATGAAACCTCTTTGCACGTAACCAAGTTTAGTGGATCAGTCACGGCCTCTTTGTCAGCCACTTAACCGACGACCATTAATTGGTTCATTACCTGAATGTTCGTGGTTCATTAAACTGATAACTTGTAGGTATTCACTACTGTTACAGTTTGTGTTATAATTATAGCTGTTGTATTAAATCGCTTAATCGTTTTTAAGTGTCGGACCGTGGCAGAGGAAATTTAATTAATTTCTACATTGGGTACATAATTACAGTGTCAATCGTCAACAGATAACAAAAAACCCACTTATCAAAGATTTAATATTACTAACTATAGAGGGGCTACCAAGCAAGATCCTTACAAAGAAATTTATTTCAATCTTCAGGGGGGTTACCACCACCTCTTATAGCAGTATTATTATGATCTTACTTGTACCGATTCCCATACAAAACAAACGAAGAACGATTATAATAATACTGCTATACGAGGTGGTGGTAACCCTGCTGTACCGCCATCAACTACTTATTACAATGCGAGGGCGATTAATAC
Source organism: Clanis bilineata (assembly GCA_036417725.1). NCBI lineage: Eukaryota > Metazoa > Arthropoda > Insecta > Lepidoptera > Sphingidae > Clanis > Clanis bilineata. Next base: position 11,782,861 of record CM071158.1, read on the forward strand.
AATTTACTCCCTAGAATATTTTGTGAATGGTTAAGAATCACGTAAGATACGTTTAATTACACAGGCCTGCGAATTTTTCTTTTTGAAAAGTTTTTTTATTGAATGGTTGACATTTGTTTTAATTGTCCTAAAAGTAATAGAAAAGGGCATTCATATGATATATACCACGTCACGTTTATCAGATTTAGATGATATAGCATTTAAATATGAAAAATAACAAAAGAAAAATGTAATAAAATCAATGAGAGTCATTTGGAATATTTTGTAAAGTTTTATTGAGTCTATAGCTATGAAAATAGTACATTAAGGTATACATAAAGAAAAAAATTAATGGTAACGTGTTTTTTTTAAAAGCTGCGTTTTGTGGGTTTGCGTTTATGATTTTTTACTTTATCTCTGTGTATCATCCAGCAATAGTCAGCCATCATATTAAACGTCCCAACGGCGTTAATATATTATTTCCATTTCCTTTATGTTCTGATGAAACCGTTCACCTTGTTCTTCACTGTAGTCGCCTATATTTATTGGGAAACAATCAATGTGAGACATCAAAAATGAATTTTCAGACTCATATTACAGCAATTTTTATAGGCGTTTAACATTTCCTGCACAATATTATTATACTCAGAATCTTTTGTTGCCTAGAAACTTAGATACGATATTTTTAAAGCCATGCCAGGCATTTCGTTCCAAGGTTGTCATCAAAAACAAATTTTGAACATCGTTGTTACAGACGCAACATCAGGCTACACAATTTTGGCGCGGTTTATAGAATTATATATTATTACATTGGTCAAACAAAAATAACAATCATCTGTATGATTTTTTTGTTCCCTCCACAACATAGGAATACCGAATGACAATGATTTTGATTTACCGTAAGTCCACTGTCTTAACACTTCAACACATAGCCGGCATACTGTATGCGAACCCACTGTTTTTCTTGGTAACATAACGTTATTCCGAAGTAAGCATAATAAGCATTTTTTTACAAAGTCTGTTATTTTTTTTCTTTGCTTAACTATTGTATATTATCCGCAAATATAGCAAAATACATTTGGATTGTTTTTGCAACTCCAAGGAACCATAGTTACCACAATATTTTATTATACGTTGCTTTTCGCGGTTTAAACCACTATGATTGGTCATAGTACATAAAACTTTTTTGTTTTTTTTCTTACACGGGAAAGGCAGGTTAGTAACAATAGACTATAGGATGATTGGTCATAGAGTATAAAATAGAAATATAGATCATGGAATCAATTAAGTAAAAAAAAAAACTAACTTACCAATCCAACTAACTATTATACATATATTTATCTATATGCAAAAAAATGTGACACAATGTGATACGTTAAAACAAAGTTTATATTTGCTATATACAGACCAACTTCTACATGTTTGTGATGAATTTATTTAAAAAACTTTTTCATCGCAGACCTGTGTTATTATTTATCTAGCCGACCTGGCGCGCGTATATTTCAAATAAAATGAGCGACTTATGACCACTAGGTCATAACTTTTGGATCACAAGTTTTGTGCTGTTGTCCCGTCTGTATACTGTTGAATGTCTTTGCTACTTATCAATGTGATAACATTTGGTTAACATTTCATACAAATTTCATAGACGCGCATTGAGCTCGAATAGATTTACGATTGTCAGAAATTTTCCTGCTCGGGCCACTGTTATCACCTTGATAAGCAGTACGTTTTATGTTATCTGTTTACGATTTTTCGAACTTGTACCAATCACCAACTTCTACCAGACACAAAAATAAACAATTAAAAACACAGAAGGAACTTGAAGTCACTTTATGATTACAAACTTAGAGAATTGAAGCATCATTTTTGTGAGAAAATTATGAAAACGTTAGTGTTTTAAAGGCACTAGGCTCCACTAGACATAAAAGTTCTATTTTTTTTATGCATGAGATGACGCTGTCGATACGACTTTGCGTTAGAAAATTTAAAATATACACCTAAAGATATTTTCAGCTTAAAATTTTAAATTTAGGTACCTACCCCAAGTCCGTTATGTGAAAAATATGGTCTAAGAGACCGTGGTACATCGACCTTCACTCATCTGATAACTAGATGAGACATTTTTTTATCAAATATCAATTACATATTATTTACAAACTCGCCTATAATAGCTTGCCTATCGAAAAGTGTTAATGGCTATTTTTTTATAACGGTTTTTTGTAGGCAACTTTTTATTGGTTATCAGATCGGTGTAGTTACTTATATTGACATACTTGTTCATACCTGCTTGCCAAGTAGCCATGAAAAGTAGGTAGGCAAGCCTACCAATATATATTCTCCATGTTAAAACTATTATTCAAAATAATTTTATTCAATGATCAAAAGAATTATGAAAAAAATAACAATAGCTATGAACACATATTTAATGGCAAGCTATTATAGGTGTGTTTGAAAATAAATGATATTTGATAAAAAATATATGTCTCATCTGATTATCAGATGAGTAAAGGTTGGTATACCACGGTCTCCCCTACCAATACTTTTAAGCTCACGCATTATTTATACACAATATGGCCTGGGGCTAGTAGTACATGCATCACTGCCGAGTGCTGACACCACGTCAGCTCCACTGACGTAAATAGGGCTAATTTTAAAATGGATTGAAAGTACCATTTTTCGTGCGGTGCCACCATCAATAATTCACCACCGGTCAGACCACGGGCAACGTTAATAAATGTACCTTCCCTTCCTTGCGGTGTGGTTTTTTGTGCCCAATAAATAATTACATTATCGAATATGGGTTAGTATAAACCTTTGTAGCCTACGTAGATGTATCACAGTAAGGATACGTCTCGTCGTAGTCACCGTATTATTCTACAACTTTCGATCAAGTAGAACTGTAGCTCGATCAGTTTTTTGACATTTATTGCTAGCGATTATGTAATTTGTATGGCAAACGCCCTGGGAATTAAATTAGAAAATAATTTGTATGAACAACATGAATTCGCAAGGCGTTCGGATTTTATATAGTCGTTAGCAATATAAGCGAAAAAAAACTTATGGGCGACTTACCAAAGGATCTTTAATTGGCTATGATTCACAAAATTATTCAGTTTTAATATCCTGATCACGTCACAAGTGAAGCCTTTTATATTTGACCGACTTGTAAATTCGGTTCTTATTATTTTCAAATTAAATAGATGTCGAGAGCATGAATGTCACGATGTCGGCTTTGAAGTTTTGAAATGACATCATTGACGTAATATCTAAGGTTATCATTATTGAAATTATTGAATGATAAACAATGACGTTTAATTCGCTATATATGATAAATACTCTAACGCCCGGTTCCAATAAATAATATCAGTTCGAATGTACATATATATTACAAAAATTAGCCAATAAGAACAAAGTTTGAACATGACTCCGTCAAATGACTTGATTTGATTGGTTCATATTCGCGATCTATCTGCACTCTAAACTGAGATCGTTTATTGAGACCGGCCGTTATTCTATACTCTGACTGCTGTAAGGAATAGGCTACTTATGGAGAGCGATAGGGACAAAAATAATGTTTTTATAATAACAATTATTCCATCAAATTCAAACTCTTAACTCACAGCTGCAAATATTTAAAAATATGTTTTACATCAATTAACATACGTCCTCGTTTCTCAGTAGGAAACTGTACATTACGAAATTGTTATATAAGCTTGTAAGGCTTCGTAATGATATAATGAAGCTCACCTTTATTGTATTTCCGACAATATTATTGTCCGGATGCAAATTATGAACGTAAATTATTGTCCAATGTCTAAAAGAACGATTTATACGCAATACCACAGCAGAGTTATTGAAATATATGCCCCCAAAGACAATACACCGATGCGGCATATCGTGTAATCATGCAAGATTGGGCCTTATCAAAATGTACGAAAACAGAAAATGGTACGGATGATACGATGAGTCGTGGAAAAACAACAAAAATGAGCATTAAAGGTAATATTCAAATAAAACGCGAAGCAAAATAGGAATGAGTCGTTACACATCGGAGCATAAATCTACTGAATGGCATTTGCATGCAGAAGCAGTGAACACAATTCATTTTAGTATTGGTTGATCGGGAGACAGTAGGTATTGTTAACGATTTATTAGAGTGAGGTCAGTATCAATCTTTATTTATTTTCAAGAATATTGCAGAAAGGATTTGTCTTAGTTTTTACGACCGGCTGCTTGTCTACCGTCAACCCCCTTCTGGGGACCCAGTCCTGCGCAAATTAAATTAGAAAAATCGCATTGCCCGTCCTGGGAATCGAACCAAAGACCTACCGGTCCATGGCTGATATATGCTGCCACTAGACCAAGGAGGCGAGGTCAGTATCAATGTGATCTATTATATTGATTATGTGTCAAAAAAAGGAGGACCTACCCAGCCATATGTTTATATCCTCTACCTCTATATCCCTATACGGGTAAACAGTGGCGAACTAGAACACCCACATTTCGCGCATTTCCGTGCGAGATGTGGTAGGGGGCGAGCCTATCGCCATATCGGGCACAAATTCCAGACTCCAAGCTGGTATGCAAAAATCCAATATCACTTTGCCCGACCCGGGAATCGAACCCAGGACCTCAGGACGGTAGTCGTACCGAAATACAATCACGCCACCGGGGCGAAATTATATTTTTTTCTAATTCTCGTATTTATCAGTTTCAATTTTTTTATAAAGTTATTTACTACTCTACTGTAATCTGCTTAAATTATAAAAAAAGTTTTGAGTTTTCTAGTACGGATCTAACAAACATTTCCATTTCCAGATCGTCCCGTAAATCACGGGAAATGCACATCGGTGTTGTCAATTCTCTATCGCATAGAAATAGTTATAAAGCGGGTGCGTGACGCATTACATGAAGAATATTTTATATATGACACATCATCGTTCATACATGCAATAACAGTTTCTGTTTTGTGCCAGTGGGAAAGGAATACGGGAAATAAATCCAATTTGTACCGGCATATATCATGGTCAGAGCGCAGCTTACGATTTATTCACAATACCAACCAGTGTTCGGATAATTTTGCCACATTCACAGATTTTTTGAGACATCTTTTGCGTCTTTATAGCTGTTTATGTGATTTGAGAGTAATTGTTTGAAAATAAAAGGAATGAACTATGGGATTTATCACATATTTAGTTTTTAAAGTTAACAAGCTCGTAAATATATTTTGACAGCCTTCGTGGCGAAATGGGCGAGTAGCCGGTTGTGAAGCGAGAGGCCGCGGTTTCGATTCCTGCACCGAGACAATTGTTTTTGGGTGTTGTGATACCAAAAGTCTCTCCTAGTTCTTGATACCCATGACACAAGGCTCATATCTAAGTGTGGGGTTGGTTGGTTGTTTGTTGGTTTACTCAAAACATTAAAAATAGCACCTATGTGTGTGACAGTTGGGTGCTATTTTTTAATGTTTTGAGTCAAGTAATACATTTTTGAGTTGATTGCATAGTTTTGTTTCAACTCAACTGCCACCGAAACAGTCGTAAGTCTCAAAATTAATAAATTACATTAGGAATTATCATTATTTATTATTTTCTAGTTTTTTTTTTTGTAATACTTGTTTTCAACCTTATTAAAAAATAAAAGAGTAACCTTAAATGAATTAAATCTATGGAGAAAATATGGATTTCCTTCCCTTTTTATAAGAAAATTTTGCTTAGTCTGTCTATCTGTTTTTGTTAAATACATAGATAGATAGTGAAGGTTAAATACAAAGTTTGAACACAAAGTATTATTTGGTTTATGCGTCAGGTAACTAATGTATAGGAATAGTATAGACTACTGGCACACGGCCCACTTCAATCCAATCTCGTTACAGCGGCTACGATGAACTGTTCGTACGTGCTGGTTTATAGTATTTTATGTATGTGTGTACTAATAATATTTCACATCTAAAAAACCAAGTGCATGCTGCATATATGATTACGCACAGTATAGAGCTCCAAGGCCGGGATAAATGTTATTGAAATATTATTTTATTGGTCATACTTTTGCGTAGTCGCCTTCTTGGTCTAGTGGCAGCATGTATGGGCTGTGGACCAGAAGGTCCTGGTTCGATTCCCAGGTCGGGCCAAGAAAATTTTCCAATTTCATTTGCCCGGGACTGGATCCCTTATAGGGGTTGACGTCAGGCAGGCGGCCGATCGTAAAAACTAGGCCAAATCCTCTCTGCAACATGCTTGAAAATGTGTGTTGCACCGACCACCGACCCCGTTCAAGGTTGGGATAAGGGCAGGTAGAAAAGACTTATGCGTACATGGGCCATAAGCATATATTTACTACCTATTTTACATAACTAACAAATTCATCTATGTAGTATTCAACAGAATTTGTACGAAATTCTGTTTTTTACTTTGGTCGACTATTACTCGTAAACTTGTTAAGCCTAAGTTAGCCGTGATAGTTTTCCTTTTAAATTCGTATTATGTGCGACTAATATGATTTTTTTCACATTTCCAGAACCAACCATTTAGGTGGTAGAATACATTTTTTGTTAGTGTCAAGGTGGGCACTTGACTCTAACAAAAAACTGCATTTTAAAGCTAAATATTTCGGAAACGAATTCTTGGATCGAAAAATGGTTTTGAGCTAAACCGTGGACATGCAGATAGACAGACAAACATTACGGAATTCCATTTTTGTCATTTTTGTCATTTAGCTTTGGAAATGATATTCTATATCTATTTACAGAATAAATTATTAAAAAATTTATTGAATTCACAAAAACTACTACACTTAATAATTATTATATTTCTATCAGTTTTACATAGTGACTCTATAGTTTAAGAGCGGTCTTCTTTGCACTCAAGAGGTCACCAATTATATCGTTGACGATTTTTCCCAAAATTATTGCGCCGGTTGTGTTGTGAGTCTTAGCAAACGGATAATTTTCCATTTCATTCATCCATGCCTTGGTCTTGGGGTACCTGGAGGGTTTAATAATATTAATACCAAAGATTTGGTTTAGTCGCAGTGGTGTATGGGGCTGTAGATCGGAGTTCCAGAGGTCAGGTTGGGTCACGTGATTTTACTAACACAGTGTTACCGAGGGGATAACCGTCATGAAGTCAACCGATCGTAAAACAAGACGTTTTCTTTCTGGAAAATGCTTTTTGCATAAATGTGCATACCGACCCTACATTTGAGTAGATTAAGTGCAAGTGGAGGAATAAGACTAAATACTATCAAATACCCTTAGATCTATAAAGCTCAGTATTCTGATGGTAAATAGGCTTCTGCTGTCTATTTTGCATAGACATTAGGTCTAAAATCCATTTTTAATGAAGGTAGTACTTATCAGAGTACGCTATATGCGGCGTACTCTTATGTCATTCCTATACATTTATTCTATTCGATTAGCGCATAAGCCACTTGTCAAAACCCGCAGGTCTGTATACGAGAGTACATATCCAGCTTGTGTAATTTTCAAAAGATTTCTACATCTTTATTTCGTGTTACACATATCGATATTTCTAGTTAATCTTCATTATATTTATTGGACTAGTCTACACCATAATACTTTCCTGCGTATACTGAAACGCAATTCAAATATGTGCGATCTTCTTACCTTAGACCACCTTATCTGACAAAACTGTATGGAGCAAAGCGATGTAAGTAGCTCTCAAATTTAATAGCATTTCGGTATTCGCCATTCGGTATTGTATGTATTCGGGCTAGAGTTTTTAACATAACATAACATAAGCTCACGCCTGTATCCCCGAAGGGGTAGGCAGAGGTGCACTAGCGAACTAGTACACCCACATTTCGCCGAGCTTAGTTCAGTCCCAAATGTGATAGGGGGCGAGCCTATCGCCATAACGGGCACAAATTCCAGACTCCGGGCTAATATGGAAAAATCCAATATTACTTTGCCCGACCCGGGGATCGAACCCGAGACCTCAGAACCCTAGTCGTACCGAAATACCACCACGCCACCGAGGCAGTCGGTAGAGTTAGAGTTTTTAAAACACTATATAGAGGTAGATAAGTGAAATCGATGACATTCCTACTACCCAAATCCTCTGGGTCGTATATAACCATGAGTGCTTTTCCATTTACTCTTGAGAATAGCTCTTATTTATTTCATATACTTACTTGTTGCCATCCAACTCAAGAAATTGTTTGAGACTCGATATGTCCGAGAAAGCAGATATATCAGCAATGGTCATGTTATCGGTGGCTATATACTTTGTATTGGATAAGTATTGCTCCGTATACTTGTAGGCTTCATCGATGTCTAAGAGTTGGCGGTCTTGTACCGATTTCTCCCCCAATATAAGTGTGGGAAACTGAAATATTCGAGAATTATATATATTGATTTTACGGTAGCCAGCGGCTTGGTTGTGCCCCTGATATCACTTAAGTTTATGGGTAGGGGTTACTGCTTACCATCAGGGGAACCGCTAGTTCGTTTGCCCACTTTGGCAATCATTATCATCATCATCCACAGCCCATCTCATCCCACTGCTGGGTATAGGCCTCTTTTTTTTTATGCCATATACCTCGGTTTTGTGCAGCTCGCATCCAAAATCGACAATATTTAGAATTTACTGGTAGTTATCTACTTTGTAGTAACAGAAATCGTCTATGTTAGCATGATGCAATGGATAGATGAAGCTGTAATCAGTTGGAGGTTGTGGAGGATGCTAAAGACCAGATGAAATGGAACAGTTTAAGTAAGAAGGCGAACTCTAGCATTAGGCTGGAGTAACGACAGATAAAAAAAGATTATGTCTTACCGTTATGCCTCGTAGCCTCGGGAATAGTACACAAGCATCGAAGAACAATTTTTGATTAACAAGTGCTCTCTTTTTCGCATCTTTCGGGTATAAATTATCATCTTTGCCGTAAACATCCGCTAAATACATTAATATGGCGTGGCTGGAAGAAAAATAATTTGTCTTATTAATTTCTGTCCAGCATAATTTTGACGAACTGCGAGAGAATGTGACTTGTGAGCTATATATAAAACTATATTTAAAAACAATAATATTTGCCCTGTAATATTACAGTCCCACTTCTGGGCACGGGCCTCCTCTAATACTGTATTTAATATTGATTATTATTTATTTATGATTATTTATGATCTCTATTACATAGAAAGCATTTCTCTATTATTATTTTATATTTTAATAATAAAGTATGTCTAAAATATAGATATTTAACAGTGTGGTAGTCAAATTCGCAAAACAAAATTGCTTTCTCCAAGTAACGTAATCTTGCACTGACAGTGTATCCTAATGTGATATGTTTTATTATAATTATGGCTTGTATCAATTCAATATTATCCTACAAGTACCTGTCAGTAATAGTTAAGTCTCCATCTTCGAGCACTGGAACAGTGTGCAGTGGGTTTTTCTGAAATATAACAATAGTAGTAAATAAACTATAAAACAATATGTGACCATGATTGTTTGGGAACTTCTTCAATACTTAACTTTTATAGTATATTCGTTTATGTTTTATGTAAGTAGAAATACAATTAAGTAGAAAACAGTTTAGAAAATATTTTTATTACTATATTAAATTAAAACATATAATTCCAAATAGTTCTACCAAAGACTTCTATGTATACTACTAGACTGGCTGTTCGGTACATAGAATGTGCGCACTAAGTCTCTGTTAATCGACCTCAACTCACTATAGAAATCTGCTCTTTTCCTTAGCCGTGAAATGTCCAAACACTCGCCGTCATGTGCCACAATTTTACTTCGAAACAGCTTGTCTAGTAAATACATAGAAGTCTTTGAGTTCTACCGATTGTATAAAGTGACTAAGGAATAAATTATAGGTGAAAACGATCTCATACTTGTATTGATCTTGTACTTGTATTGGTATTGTAACGACGCGTCTCCTGCTCATGCTTTTCTCGAAATACCAAAAAAACACCTACATAAACCATGGTGTCGCTCGCTATGCGTCACTACACATATTTGTCTACACACACACATCAGGAGACAATCGTAATCCGTACCGGATATCGGACAATAAACCGTATCTAAACAGAAAAAATATTTAAATAAAATAAATAAATACGCCCAACAGTCACACACATAGTCCTGACCCCACACTAGGTATAATAACCTGAGTCATAGGTATCAGGAACTACTAACTACGAGAGACTTTCGGACTTTTTTTTATTATTTTTTTTTATTGTGTAGTGTTTCGAGAAAAACATAAGACATCGAGACCCGACTTATGTTACCTTTAAAAACTCAGGTCCCAGATGCTCCGATGCCATTAGGTTAACATCTATCATTTCCACAGACAAGTTCAGATGACCACAGATCATCATAGCTGCTCGCGCTGGTGGGCTAGCGTCCACTTTGTACAGTTTTAATGACATCTGCAAATATATATATTATTGCAATCGTGTGACCAGACAAGCTGCTCGCTTGATCCTATTTGCTCACCATAACGTACACACACAAATACACACGCACGTACACATACACATATTCTAGGCACTTTAATTCTTTCTTTGGACCTGCCCTTATTGGATAAGGCTCATCCAACCCGCCTGGATCCTGGGATCCATACCCGGGCAAATAGTGTTAGAAACACCTCGCCAAACTTGGGAATCGAAGCCAGGATATTTGTTTGTCAGAAGATGAAATTTCGGTAGGAAACAAAACCTTTTTGCAGTGGTTTTGTAAATACACTACAATTTTTTTCGATGCAATTTATGCACATTATAAATGTAGTAGGATTATTATGAGAGAAATAATACTTACATTTATTATTTAAAATTAAAAACTTGTGCTAAAATAATATTCGTACACAGATTACGAACGTTCAGTTCGCGTCGCGTCGTTTGTTTACTGTTCTTGGCCGGTTGCTGACATACTTATAGTTGTAATCTATTGATAGTCTTATCAGTTATGAAATTATTAAATAACTTATGAAACTCGTTTCCGACTCCTGCACCGAAAGATTAATATATTTTAAACCCGTTTTAATTTAAGTGATCAATTTTGATCGTTCATCTGCAGTAACAATTTTATTTCATTAATAGCTTAGATTATTACTAGACTTTATTCGCGTGGAAATTTATTAACAAATCAATCATACGGGAACCGAACTTTCTCCCGGGATAAAATTAACATGTACTCGCTAGTAATGTAGCTTTGTAAGCTAAGTGAAAGAATTTTTAAAATATGAGTAGTTTTAGTAGTTAAGCCTATTAATTACAAATAAAAACGAAGTCTTTCCAGACTGCCTCGGTGGCGTATTTGTATTTCGATGACTACCATCCTGAAATCTCGTGTTCGATCCCCGGGTCAGGAAAATTTTTATAGCTTTTTTCAATATCAACCCGGAGTCTGGAATTTTTGCCCGATATGGCGATAGGATCGCCCCTGTCACATCTAGGACGAAACGAAGCTCAACAAAATGTGGTTGTTATAGTTTGCTAGGCACCTCTGCCTACCTCTTCGGGAACACAGTCGTGATCTTACGTATGTTTCATTCCAAGATATGGTGATCAATAAAAAAATCATCACCATCATCAGCCACAGAACGTCTGCTGCTGATTAACCTCCCGTAAAAATAATAAATAAAAAATAAAAATATACATAAAATCATTTAACTCCAGCTTATTTTCGATCGACTTCAAAAAAGGAGAAAGCCCTTAATTTCGTCTGTATTTTCTTTATTGTTATTTTTTATGTAGTTTACGCGATATTTCCGCCAAATAAGGACCTATTTTCAAAATTATTTTTGTGTTCAATAGAGTTTATTCCAAGGGTGGCCCCAAATCAATTTGAATACTATCGGATATGAAGTCGATCCGTTAAGTTTTTAAACTTGTGATTATTGACTTTTCTAGATGCGTTCCTTCAAGACAAAATCTATTGTCATTATTACAAGCACAAATTCCTGCCTCAAGCAAGTCATGATGATTCAAATCGAAACTCAAGTTAATTATCATTATTATTGAACACAAATTATTAAAGATAACGATGACTAGATGCTATTATGGTGACATAATAAGACATGTGAATATGACATAACATAACATCAGCTCATGCTAGTATCCCCGAAGGGATAGGCAGCACTAGCGAACTAGACCACCCACATTTCGCCGAGATTAGTACCGTCCCAGATGTTATAGGGGGCGAGCCTATCACCATATCGGGCACAAATTCCAGTCTCCTGGCAAATACTTAATAAAAACGCTTATAACACTCTGCCTAACTCGGGGATTGAACCCGAGACCTCGAGGCGATAGTCGTACCGAAATACAACTACGCCACTAAGGGCCGAATGGTCAAACAGTGCTCAGTCATCCAAGTCATTTGAGCACTTCCCAAAGTTAAGCAGCCTATAATTTTTGAGCGGCATGGTCGTACGCACTTGAGAAGACTTGGCGGAAAAATCAGCTGAGGATCAATCATTATGCTACAGATAATAAAAGTTTGTTCTCGATTACAAAATTTTTATAAAATTATATTTTTGTTTCGTTTCACGTAGAATCATTATATTTAATTTAGTTTTTTTTTTAAGATATATAAGAAATACTTGGCAAAATACACGATTCAAAAATGTTTATTTAACCATTTTGCTGTTCATGTGCCATTCCGATCATATTTCATCTGTACTAAATTTTTCTGTAATGTTTATGTTATCTCTGTCTATTTTTGTTATAGTGAAGGTAAACACATTTTTATATAATAGAAACGGAACTTAAAATGGATCTTTTTTAATATTTATCATTATGTTGTTAAAATATTTACGACTTGGCAGAATGTTTCTTTCGTCCTTAGCCAATGATTTGTGTGGAAGAAACGAAAAAAAAAAAATTGGCAAATGGCGACCTGTTTGTTTATATTTATTCTCGTATTTAAATAACTGTGTTTGTTGTATGTGAAGTGATTTTGTTTTATGTAATAAACATCAACGAAGATGGAGAGATTATGGAAACTTTGAAGTTTGGATATGGAGGATATTTCTTGGAGCGTTTCAATAAAAGGAGTCTTCTCGAATTTTTCTTGCCAGGAACTGCCGTCCGTCCCAATAAAAATATCCGCCCGATCTGAGAATGGAATTCAGGACGTCCCAGTTCACACTGGCTTCATCAGAACCATCTAAAAATCATTATATTGGAGAGGAATTCGGCAACATGCAGTAGTATTAAATCGGATTTAATAAAATGAATCATTGTATTTTTGAAGTGTTTTATTTGTCTTTGCTTCTTCGAGTGCGATATATTCTAGTTTAGATAATGATATTGAGGAAAAATACATTTAATTGAAATCAAGGGGTAGGTAAACACTACACGGAACACGGAAATTATTAAATACAAACCTATGCCCGCCATTCCGTTCGCGTGAAATGTTATTTATTTAAACAAATCTATCCTACGGAAACCCTACATTTTTTCGGGGAAAAAAGTAGCCTGTGTGCTATTTCAGACATTAATCCATCTCTGTGCCAAATTTCATTCAGATCTCTTCAGCCATTCTGGTGTAAAAGAGTAACAAAACATCCATACATCTTCACAAACTTTCGTGTTTATAACATTAGTTTTATTTGAGAGTAGTCGCAGGCAATCTCAAACTAATTTCGATCAAATGCTAGTTAAGCGGGCCTTAAATAGCTGTCAAACGTTAGGCAGTTGTTGACCATAGCGTTTTACGAAATAAGCGGGCCTTAAACTGGGTCCTGCTTACATTTAATGTGACGTGATAGGTTCTGTTTGACCATGCCAAATTGAAGAATAACGAGTGCTTAAATCGATAAGGCCATCCTAAATATTTAGGCAGCGTTTGACCATTTGGGGGTAAGGCAGTGAATATGAGAGTATGTTCTGTTCTTGAGATAGCAATGTTGCCTCATTGATGTATACCGGTAACTTTTTTAGCGTCAGGAATAAAAATGTGATAGGTAAAAAAGATCGCTGGTCCAGACTGGACATGCACTGTAACGGACAGGATAAAATGGAAAGATTTAGAGAAGTTTCGGCCGCCTCTTTGGTCTAGTGGCAGCATGTATGGGCTGTGGACCAGGAGGTCCTGGGTTCGATTCCCAGGTCGGACAAAGCAAATTTTCTGATTTAATTTGCCCAGGACTGGGTCCCTCATAGGGGGTTGACGTCACACAGGCGGCCGGTCGTAAAAACTAAGCCAAATCCTCTCTACAACATGCTTTAAAAAGTGTGTTGCGCCGACCCCATATTGAGGTGGGATAAGGGCAAGTAGAAAGAAAGATTATCTATCATCAAGTTAATAAGTTCTCACAGGTAGTAACATCAATAATTTTCTAAGCTAACTCCGCTCTGCATCACATAGTTCTTGGATCATATTAACACCTAAGCGTTTTCACTTATTAGGCATCACCTGTAACCAAACACAAGCACGTTGCAGCCTACGTATCAAACTTTTGCAACAAAGCCGACTAAGTCTTGTATTATGCAAACAAGTATCATGTAAGGCGTGGATTTATGAGGTAAGTTCGTTGGGCGAATCGCGAGCTGTGCCCGTGGGAGCTCCGAGCTCACTACTTCTCCATATATTCATGTTTGGGGTTTCATGAGGTACTAGGACACCTCCCTTAGGCCCTGCCCTCATGCATGAATGACAAACGGCACCGGTCACTGCCTAATTGGCATCTAAAAAAAAAAATATATGTTATATGTTCAAGACCAGGCGAAGTGGAAGCGTTTAAGTAGAAAGGCGAACCCTGGCAGAAGGCCGGGATAACGCCAGGCAGAAAGAAAGTTACATTTTTTCCTATTTCATTATCCATGTTTTTTTTCTATCTCGGTGGCGTAGTGGTATTGTGTGCGCGATACGACTATCGTCCTAAGGTCTCGGGTTCGATCTCCGGGTCAGCCAAAGTGATATTGAATTTTTCAAATATCAGCCCGGAATCTGGAACTTGTGCCCGATATCTGGGACAGAGCTGGGCGAAATGTGGGTGTTCTATTTCGCTAGTGCGCCTCTGCATACGCCTTCGGGGATACAGGCGTGAGTTTATGTTTTTAAGTATGTATGTTTTGTTTTTCTATTTATCTTTCCAGTCAAGTCACACGTTGTGTGGAAGAAATCAGAGTGATAAGACCACCTATAATTACCACTTATATGTATGTAGTATTTTCTTTCTCATATTTTTGCATGTAATCTAGTGTGACGCACGATCAAATGTACACAATTTTTCGATTCTATCGATTAATACTACATATTAAACATTAAGGGCTACTTGCAGCTACGCGATAAATCTCTATTTATCCCAAATCTTGATTCAAAGATAGAAATGAGTTGTAGGATAAATCGAGATAAGGTGTAACTCTAGATTAATAACAGCGTTGCAAGTCGCCCTAACTGTTTTAATATTAAAGTCTTTTACATACCTACATATATTCTCTTAAATATTTTATAAAAGTCATTTATGTGGAATTATAACAAAGAAAGTTTTTCTAAGTTTTCGCTGTTAGTAGATATTAGTCTTGATTTTGACGCCGCGCCGCCCCACGCTGTAATGGATAAAACCAATTTATTTAATAGATTTATTTTTCAGAGTCAGAAAACTGTAGACCTTGAAAAAAGATTGTTACTTAAATGTAATTATTTAAAACACATTTTGTGCTCAAAACTGCAGCGTAGATACAAATAGATAGAGTGGAATTTCTAATATTACTTTCGTTAAGAAGTAAGTAGTTAGTGGAGTACTCTTGTGGGCGAACTACTTATCAATCACATATGAAGGATGTCTGTAGGACGTCTACAAACCAATTATGAATCTGCCGAAAGTTTTTACAAAGTTCTCGGTGTACGTAATTGTCTCTAGTGTAAATTAAATTGTGATTTCGCAAAACTTATCGCTTTGATTTATGGTAGAGGGTATAGTTTTAGATATATTACTATCTACAGTATGATTCTTTTTCTTTTTAAATTCCACCTGCGCTTTAATGCAGAGACGGCCCAACACATTGTATAAACATGCATGTTGCTGATAGTTTTACGACTAGTCCTCCAGACTCCTGCAATCCTAAGAAAATCGAGTTAGAAAATTCGTGTTACCCGATCTGGGATTCGAACTCAAGACTTCACAGTTTACACACGCTGCCACAACACTAAGGAGATGGCAAACACATTGCCCTTATCCCACTTCGATGTGGGATCGGAGACACACTTTTTCAAGCATGTTCAACGTATAGATATTTGGAACCTTGTTTTCGCTTTCTATCTGACACGAGGATAAACCTAAAAGGGAGGTTCAAACAAATCGTAACCGTAATAAATTCGAAATGAGAGCCTCCGTTAATGCCGAAACTATTGTAGGACTCATAAGTCGGTCACATTTCTAAACATAAGGCCTCATTCGCACGACCTATTTTTCAACGAGCGTTAAAAAAGTGTTGTAATGGCGCAAATTAGTTCTAGTATTGCTGTTCCAAAGTCGGCGCTTTAAAAACGCGGCGTTTTTTTGGGCGTTATGTAGAATATACCTAATTAGAAACCAGGGGGCCTAGTTTGTAAAACGAAATCCGCAGTTGCTGACTTCGTTTCGGACGTTTTGCTATTCTATGTGGATAACGTGTCCGACCCATATCGGTGCTATAAGCTTCGTTTCGGAGAATACTATGCTGTAAACCGTTTGACAGCCCACTCTTCGATGTTTGACATTTATTTGATCCACGTGCATCTATATTAGTCGGTAGAGTGCGGTAGAGTATCGGTCCGATATAGTTCAATCGATAACGTTTTATAGAATAGACACCCAGGCACGAATGATATTCAAAAACTCATTAATATGAACAGACATTTTGAGACGCTTTTTTAACGCGCGTTAAAAACTGATTTCTTAAGTTTACGCGAATGCTATTCATTGAAATAAAACTATTTTTACGGATTCTATCACGATTTGGTTTTCACGAAGACTGCAAAGCCTTCGAAACGTCGGGAATAAAAATTAAAACCAAATCGTGATAGAATCCGTAAAAATAGTTTTATTTCAGCGCGTTAAAAAACTTTCGTGCGAATGAGGGCTAAGCCTAAATACGTTTACAATAGATAATATTCTAATTAGTATAACGTTTCGGGTGAGGATACTTATTATGCCTAATTTAGAAACTGATAAACACGTGTAGTGTATATAAAACTGTTATCTGTTCTTATTTAAACATTAAATTGCCATGTAGGACAATGACTGCACCTTCCATTTATTTCTTTAAATATATAGGCTGCGATAACCCGGCGTCGCTTGCAGGGAAATGGTATAATACATTTAAGAGATATCCACACGATATGGATCGTCTGCGTCTCTAGAATAATGCTAAGCTGTACATTTTCCAACGTCCAAGAGAATTTCAAAGTGCAAAGAGCAGTACAGTAGAATATGAAGTAATATTGTCTTCCATTTCGTGTTTATTTAGAAAGTTCTTAGGAAAATATCAGCATAGGTAAAATTATTCAATTCTATGAGGAATTTCGAAAAGGGCACATCTTAAAATATCAATTTTCTGTAAGTATATAATATATCTATAAAAATATATAATACCTCTATAATAGCATCTAACATCAATATTTTTTTGTAATTCTGGATTGCTAATAGACCCTTAATTGTAACTTAGAAATAAATTTTATGTATTGTACGCTACTCTATAAAATATAACTAGCTTTTTTCGTTTCCTGATCATTTAGAATATTCGGTCATGTGCCCTTTTCGAAATTGCCAATTAAATTATAGGTGTTCTGGTGATTTCAAAATATACCTCTACATATTCAGACGTTATATTCTTAAAGTGAACATAATCATAAAAATATTTAAAACACACTTGTTTGGTGGATAATTCTGCAAAATGTATAAAGGTCATCTACCTTATTGAATCTTACAGAAAATTGCTTCCCAAGCCTGGCTTATCATATCTTAGGTCAGAAATTCGTCGTTACCAAGAACCTCTAGCTGCTTCTTTGACTCCCCTTTAAACATATAGGGCCTTACTTAAATACTGTCGGACTCGAGAACCTCGATCGTTTTTGAGCTCGGTTAAAAATAACGCCGAGTCCGTCAGAAGATAAATCGAACGTGTGCCTTTAAACGATTGATGGTGTAATGTTCTACGAAAATAGTTTAAAGACGATAAAAGTTAAAATTAAAAGTGCATGACTTTCTGAACTGAAGGTTACGGTTAGATGAAAGTAGCCGAAGATTGAACTAGTTGCTATATAAACTTGTCGCCGCCTTGGTCTAGTGGTAGTGTATATGGACTGTAAATTGAGAGGGTCTGGGTTCGATTCCAAGGTCGAGGGGGGGGGTGTTTTCCTAAAACGATTTTCTCGGGACTGGATCCCCCAGAGAGTAGTTAACATCAAGCAGGTAGGAACAGGTTAAAACTAAGCCAAATCCTTTCCGCGACATGCTTGAAAAAGTGTCTTCACTTCCCACAATGTCTTGCGATAAAGGCAGGTAGAAAGCAGGGTAATATAAACTTGCATTACCGATAAGAACAATGTGAAATACTTCAACTAATTCTGACTACAAACCACGTTGACATCAAGTTTTGTTTGTAATATAAACCTTGACAATCAGTACTGTATTCAAAACAGCATAAAGAAGTTTATTTATTCATAGGCATATGTAATACTTTTCTCATTCGCTTCTTCAAAGGGAAATATAAATGTCATCGTGTGATTATTCCTCCACTTTGTTGTAGGACCTGTCAAGTAAAACTTTCGTAATAATAAAAGTAACAAGATATTCGCGAAGTTTTTCCTTGTTTCACAACGAGAATGGCAACATTTCAGATAACATTCAATTAGCTTTTTGTACGAAAACTTTCAAACTGTTTCGCTAAGATTTTTGTTTATTAATTATATTATAGGTAATACCTTTTACATCAATCATCCTATCCTACTGCCAGACTGCCACGTTGGCGTGGTTATATTTCGGTACAACTACCGTCCTGAGGTCTCGGGTTCGATTCCCGGGTTGGGCAAAGTGATATTGGATTCTTCCATATCCGCCGGGAGTCTGGAATTTGTGTTAGAATAACACATAGGCTATTTTTATTAAAGAAAATCAATTTCCACGTGAACGGACTCGCGTCCAACAGCTAGTATAATATAATAGATTTAACTGTTTATATCTCAAGCTAGCTGAGACTTTTGGAGAGACTCAGATTTGATATAATTGAAGTTTATTATAGAACAACTTAGCAGAAGTTACGCGTTCAATATTTATGAAACTTAAAAATGTGATAAATTTCAGACGAATTTCGACCACTGCACTGAGCGATCGCTGTTTTTTATGAATCCATTAAATTATATGAAATTAATTAGTGTAAACAATTATCTAGGAGTTTACTTATGATTGTTGTATTATGTGTATTAGTATTGTACGGAATAGAAGTCCCCAAGAAAAGTTTTCATACAAATGTGGACATAACAAGGGTAAAGAGCGACAAATATGTATGACTTGCCCTGAGGCCAGACGACCCTTTACGATGGGAAACATATTCAGAAATCAATATGTATTATGACAGAAGTTTGTAAGACCAAAATTATGTACAACCCATGGGATTCGGTTGTATTTTTGCGAATCAGGGACAGTCCTTTTACTCAAATTACAAAGGATATTTTAGGATGTAGCTGTGCATGAATTAGAGTACGTCTTCCTTTTCTCTTTAATTATTGTGGTCCTGAATCGAGTCGTTAGGTACTAAGGGCTAGTTGAAGTACCAATACTAATCTAGAGTTAGTCTTAAACTCGACTTATCCTACAGATCACTCCTATCTTTAAATCAAGGTTTGGGGTAAATAGAGACTTATTGCGGAGCTGCAAGTAACCCTAAGGGGTAATTATGGCAATTAGTTGTTTTAAACCAGTTTCTTTCCATTTTGTAATAAGATCGAATTTGTATAGTATAGCATGGATGAAAAAAGTAAAACAAACTGTATACCTACTTATTTTATTTAAAAAATGTTTAGTTTTTGCGTCCAAATTCAAAGTTTATGCAAACTTTACCTATTTTCACACTGATAAAAGTATGAGCATCCTAACTAAACAATCGCCGAGTGTCGCCACAGGGCAGGATAAGGGATTGTGAGTAATAGATTACTGTGTCACTAGACGACCGTTGTCACTGGCCAGCTGCGGACCTGTCAACTTTCGAGCAGCACCAACAGTTTGATGTCCTACCGGTCGATACACGCACCATACAAGATTCTAACAAGACAAACCCCTGTTCTATTTGAAATGCTATGTATCTATTGGGGGACGACTCGTCGCGAAATTTTCTATAATAAAAGTATAAACGGCTGTCTTGGTGGCGTAGTTGTATTACATTCACGGTACAGCTACCTACGGCTACAGCTGCCTAAGGTCTCGGGTTCGATCCCCGTGTCCGGCAAAAATTATGATGGAGAAAAGAAAAAAGAGAGAAAAGTGGGCGCTCTAGTTTTCTAGTTCGCCCCTGCCTAGCCCTTCGGGGATACATGCATGGGTCTACGTATGTACCTCTAGAGGTATGTTTGATATAATCTGTTACTGAGTAATACTGAAACATGTTTCCATAGTACCTAATAATAAAGCGATAACATTGTTACATAACACTATTGCTTTGGCTAGATTAAAACAAAATAAGTTCGGATACATATATTAAGTAGAAATTATTATTATTTTAGTATTATTTTATTTTATTATTTTAGTATAATTTATTATTAATTTAGTAGAAATTATAGAGTAGACAAATAATTATACAATAGTTTACATTGCATAAATAAACTTAATGCGACCACGTAATTTAGAATTGGAATATTGATTTTATTTTTATATCTAATATTTCATATTTGAAAACTTTTTTGTAACATACCTCTATATTTCTATACAACGTAATTAGCACGTATGTTTCCTAAACTTCTTAGTTACAATAAAAAAGAAATGTTATTTTATTTTCACAGTCATTAATGCTAGGCACTTTCTTCGCGTTATTTCAGTAAAGTATCTTTTCACAAAGGCAAAAAATAGCGAGTGCCTTATTTTAGTGACAAATTGAATTCGATTTGCTTACCCCGTGGGAATTTATTCGAGATCGTAAAGTGCCACTGTTTCCTATAATGGCGATTTTATGCAGTACACTCCCTTTATGTCTTTGATGTCCCATTCTGATATGGTACGGTTTGTAGGTAACTATAATTTTTCAAAAATAACATTTTTGATACTCTCTTGTGACTTCCACGTAGTATTCTCTAGAGTACAAAGAATCTTGACTTTTTCTCTGTGTAAAAATATTCAATATTCGTCAAAATGGGCCTTACTTATAAAAGCATTTTAGCTGAACAAATCGTTAAGAATAGCCTGTCACTTTTTTTCTTGCGTTACTTTGTTTAAAAATGAAAGGGACAACCTATGGTTAAAGATAAGCAGCGCTTAAATATTTTTATAAGTAAGGAGCAATATATTCGTATAATGATTAGTTCGGAATAAGTTCAAAAAGTGATAGTCATTGGTATATCGGGCGAAATAAGCTCGGCAAAATGTGGGCGTTCTAGTTCGTTATTCATGTCTGCTTACCACTTCGGGGATACATACGTCATATTCTGTATGTATATGTCTTTCTACCTACCCTTATCGTAATATGGAGTCGGCGAAAGTCACTTTTTCAAGCATATTGCAGAGAGGTTTTGGCTTAGTTTTAGGACCAGTTGCGTGCCGCACATCAAAGCTTTCTGGGGGACGCAGTCCGTTAATCAGATCAAACTAGAAAACCGCTTTCCCGACCTGGAATCGAACCCAGAACCTCCCAGTCTACAGCCCATATATGTTGCCACTACACTCGGAGGCGACAAGCTTATGTATCTATGTGTCATTGGTATATAACTGCCGCAGTAGTTTCTGCGTTTTTTCTGCTAAACTTGAGCTTAACTAGAGACACGCCGTACGATAAATTACAGCATACGTTCCTGCACTTAATGGCTCTTTCAAACCTTTATCAGATTGTCTGCCTACCCTAATGTACATGACTGTGTTGTTAAAAGGTGTGGCCAATATTCTAGCTTTTACTCATAGGAAGACTATGGAGATTGTACCATTTTCGACTGACTTCCAAAAAAAAGAAGGTCCTCATTTCGTCTGTAATTTTTAATGTATGTTACGCGATATCTATGTCAAATGTGGACCGATTTTCAAAATTATATTCGATAGAGAGAGATCGATATTTTGTATTCGATAGAGCTTATTTCAAGAGTGGTCCCATATAAATTTGGTCACGATCAGATAAGTTTTGAAGTCGGTCTCTTAAGTTTTTAAACTTGTGATTATATCAGTGAGTATACCTCTATAAAACAGACCTGACTTTGGTTAAATTATTAGATTTGAGTGGTAGAGCCACGCTGGAGAATAATGTCTACAGAATGGGCCGGCTGGACTGGTTTGATACCACTGTTTCGCAGAAAACCGGCGTAAAATGGTAGCTCGCTGTTGCTCTTAGTTCGATGAGTATCCGGTGGCCCAATTCTTCCTTTATTTCCCAATCCCTATTATCTTTTCCTATAGAAGGTATTGTCATTATACTAATGATGTTTATTGCGATAATAAATCATTTACTTTCTTTTTTTCTTTATTAATCTTTCCATAATCAACTAATACCACACAAGCGCTTGTCCATTACTGTCACGTGATATTGAGTTCCGATCTCACTTCTCTACTGTTCACTACCATATATCTGTGATGCATTGTTTGACTTAACTACTTTTTTCAGCCATTACGGCGAGTTTTTACGAGGCCGGTTTGTTATTTTCCTCATGTCATTCATCACTGTCCTTTATCCAGTGCCGTTATGTGACATTATATTGTTGGAACGAATATCAAAATACTTATTTACTATCCAAATGTATTGCTATACTACGTATAAATTACCAGTACACGTACATTTGTAATTTTGTCGTGCCGATGTTTCAGATAAGATAGACCTCGGTAAAACAAAAAGCGAATACAAAACAAAAGTCATGAATAATAAATATTTGATTTGATTTATACAACGGTACAACTGTTGTTTTCTTTTTAAAATATAACTGACGATTGATGACCATTTTAGGCTTTGTAATCATCAATATATTATACCCTAGATGCACAGTTCTTTGCAAATATCCTCCTAAAAAGTGGTCTCAGAAATAAAACAAAGAAAACGATCACAAGATGTAATTAAATCAACACAAATATAACCCTATGCACGTGTTATAAAGTAGGGTTTTAGACGAAATGAGCAAGCGTTCTTTAATTTGAATTTTGAAATTTAGAATCCTATCGACGTCCGACTGTAGGCAAAACGAGTGCTTAAGCACTTCTTTGCTGTCCCATTTTCCGAGCGTCAACTGTGCATCTAGCTAAATAATATATCGATGTTTGTAATAATAATATTGGCCCTGTATTACTTACTGGACAACAAGGTAGACCGACGATCTGATAAAGGTCGCAGGAAGTCGCTGGATGCAGGCCGCTTCCAACAGGTCGATCTGGAAATCTTTGGGGGAGGCCTATGTTCAGCAGTGGACGTCCTATGGCTGATGATGATGATGATGATGATTACTTACTGTCCCACTGCTGGGCACGGGCCTCCTCCACTAATGAATTTAGGCTTTAGTAAAGAAAAAAATCATTCATCATTTCGTTATTAAACAGTATCACTGCCAGTATAGGACTAAAGCTAAAGTATACCAAAAGGGACAAACTTCATCAGAGGTATTCCAATCGTCCACCACCAGATAATTTGATGACATTAACTATAATATCTATGTGACCCTCCCATGAAATATCGTGTTAAAACTCTGTTATTTTAATAATCCTAAATAACTCCCTGGGGTCGATAGATAGGCTCACCCCCTATCACATCTGGGACGGAACTAAGCTCCGCGAAATGTGCGTGTTCTAGTTCGCTAGTGCACCTCTGCCTACCCCTTCGGGAATACAGGCATAAGCTTATGTTATGAAAACATAACGTAAGCTCACGCCTGTATCTAATTCCAGACTCCGGGCTGATATGGAGAAATCCAATATCACTTTGCCCGGCCCGGGGATCGAACCTGAGACCTCAGGACGATAGTCGTACCGAAATACAACCGCGCCACCGAAGCAATCTTATGTTATGATTCTATTTAAAATTGAGTTCTAATATATTTATATAATAACCGTATATTTAATAATAACCGTATTATAATAATATCAAAATCTCTATGGCTTTCGTATTATGATAGCTATATAAAACAGTCCACGGAAACATCAGGTGTTATAGTTATAACATCCTCCGAATCGGTCATGAAAAAACTCAATAATGATAAAAGATACAAGCATCAGCGATAATAGACCACATAATAATAATATTAGGTGGAACGATCTCTCTCCACCGTATTACGTTCAGATGTACCGACCCCAACCTCCCTCGGGACTGTTGGCTGTATTAAAATTTTCTCTGTCTACGCGATAATAATATCTTTTGATCTTCTATAATTTACATCAAGGATTCCTTGGGTGAGGCGGCTTTGTGTTTTATATATAGCTACACAACGTCGACGTTTTTGGAAGTCGCTTTCTATATTCATTACGTCAAGTCGTTCACAGTATAATCAAGTTACATAAAATGCTGTAATGTAAATGTAATCGTTTCTAATTTTTGTTCGTTTTATGAATTAAGTAATCATTTATGTTATCTATGTCTATATATTTTTTTTTATAGCAGGGTCTGGCAAACGAGCAAATGGGTCACCTGATGGTAAGTGATCTCCAACGCCCATAAACTCCCAAGACACAAAAATAATCAGGGGTGCGTTGCTAACCTAAAAGGAGGGAATGGTAGAGGAGGGAAAAGGGATTAAGAAAGGGAGGGGGAGAAATGGGCCACCGGAAATCTCACTCACCGAACGAAACACGACAGCAAGCTGCCACTCTAAGTCGGTTTACTGTGAGACAATGGTATCAAACGGGTCGAGCCGGCCCATTCGTGCAGTAGACGTTTTTGACTGCAGCGTGGCTCTACCACTCTAAACTGTTCGTTTTGTGAATGAAGTAATAATTTATCTCATCTATGTCCATATCTACGGTTTTATGGATGGTTTTAGCTATGGATAGGAGATCAATAAATGTATTGCACCATATACTACAAGGAGTGTATCTGGGAAATATGGTGTAACAATACATTTGGATAATATCGTCCGGTATTTAGGGCCTTATTAAACACAGTTTAGTCGAGCAAATGGCTAAGAATAACCTGTCACTTTTTCCTTGTGTCATATTGTTTGAAAATAAAATTGACAGGATATTCTTAGCCATTTGCTCAGCTAAACTGTGTTTGTAAGGCCGTTAATGTCCGTTTTAATGTCATAGCTTGAGATTACATTGAGACATTGGACAATTGATTCAAAGATTAAAGCATTTATCACGTTATGCATACCTAAAAACTACCTTATAAATAAGTTCGTGTTTGATTACTAAAGTTCACACGTCATGAAGTATTGAGGCGTGGAGTTATCATTTCCAAATATAATGAGTTTAAAATAACAAATAGGTTAATTGTAGCCTCCTTGGTCTATTGGCAGCGTATATGGGCTGTGGACCGGAAGGTCTTGGGTTCGATTCCTTGGTCCCCTCGATATATTGCTTCCCTCTTCGGAGTGTGAAGAAGCAGCTATGCCCGGCCAATATAAGTTTGGTGACCATCATTAAACGCATGTTTGTCGGTAGTCGCTGGTTTATGTGGAATGCTCTAGTATCAGAAGCTAGACCATGAGTTTTTTGGCTAGCCACTACGTAAAATATTTGTATGAGAAACACCTGAACGCCTCTAACGGTTACGTGGGGAACTGACGTTTTTCATACACTTTTTGTTTTACATTCATTTATGACAGCCTCCGTGGCGCAGTGGGCGAGTAGCCGGCTGTGAAACGAGAGGCCGCGGGTTCGGCCCCCGCACTGAGACAAATGTTTGTATGGCTTACAGATATTTCTTTCGGGTCTGGGTGTTGATACACACAACACTCGTATCATGGTGTGGGGTTAGAAATATGTATGTGACTGTTTGTTGTTATCTGTTATATTATTTATATTATTATACAAATTATACCATACTCCCATTAAAAATAGCAAAAAACAAACATCGTCTTGAAAAATCATTTCAAAAATGTAAATCCATTGTGGATTAATTCTTCATTTGCTTATATTTATGTTAATCTTTTTTATCACAATGCTTGAGCTAGAATAATAAACGCCGAGGTCTATAACAATAAAATTTAATCAAAATGTAATTTATGAGGATTAGAGTAACACGCGTACAATAGGATCCTACATTCGAAGGAGAACAAAGCTTTTGACGTCCTCGCCTTCACCGTGGAATAAGAAATAACAAGAAGGGACAATAATATTTTTAAGTTGTTGATATTGGAAAATTCCAATAATAGAAAAGTTGTTGTGTTAGGTAATCGTCAAATGTAATTAATTTATTGTAATATAAAGTACCCTATATCCATCCTTGGAGTTAAAGGTACCCACATACCAAATTTCATCAAAATCGGTTCAGCGGTTTAGACGTGAAAACGCCACAGACAGACAGATAGAGTTACTTTTGCTTTTATTATTTAGTAAGGATTGTTATTAAAACTATATTTTTCTTTCCAATTGGCTTTATTCTACAATATGTGGTCAGCATAACACAATTTTCTAGCATGTTGCAGAAAGGACTTGGATAAGTTTTTACGATCGGCTGCACTAAAGACAACTCAGTCACCTCTAGGGATTCCAGTTCGACTAAAATTGCTTTACCTGGCCTGGAATTTGAACCCAAGACCTCAAAGCTCACGTATACTGTCTCGCCATTAGCAGAAGCAAGGATAGCTCAGCAGAAAGCAGCAGCAGCTTCGAAGCCATCTCAGCTTCTTGACATCCAGAAGTGATTTAGCGTAGTTCATCACTAAAACCTGAAACACCGCTCTGTTGTCGTCTTTTAGGCTTAGCAGCTGCGTATATGGATTGTGCAATGGGAGGTCCTGAGTTCGTATCCCTGGCCGAGCAAATCGATTTTTCGGAATAGATCCAAAAGGGTCGGTTACGAAAATTAAGCCGAATCCTCTCTGCAACATCGAGCTTCAAATGTGTCGACCCCACATTGGAGTGGGATAAGGGCAGAGCGAAAAAAAAAATAACTTTTGTTATAGAAAACATTTTTATGTACAGTGAGCAAATAGTTTTGTACGAACAACGATATCATGTGTCAATATTTACATTTAGCAAGTTGTAGAATTGGCTCAGAAAGGCCTGTTGTAATATTTACCATGCTATTTTACATATCAATGGAATGATGCCGGCTATCGACGTAGCCCTTCGGCAGTAGTGAAGTGAAGCGCTTAGATATTTGAATATGGGATTGAGCTATCTAAATGAAGACTTAGATATCAAAAAAATATAAAACAAATGCATTTTGGAATGTCTTGGTGGCATAGGTTTATTGCGCGGTAGATAGATAGGTAGATAAAAAAGTTTATTTTGGCTACGTACACGTACACATGGCCATACACAATTCAGAATATAGTACCTAGGTAATATAACAATATACATTGGAAAGCCAAGTAAATATAAGTCCATACATTGTAGCCACAATCAGGCCCCAGCTCAGCTATGTATTTTGTCCCATAAGAACAAAGCGCTGGTAATTCTGCCGGTACCACTACTGCTCTGAGGTTTCAGGTTCGATCCTGGGTCAGGTAAAGTGATATTACGTTTTGCTACTCATTATCCGGAGTCTGGAATTTGTGCACAATATGGTCATAGACTGTCTATCACATCTGGGACTGAAAAGAGATCGGTGAAATCCGAGTAATCAAATACGCTGCTGCCTACCCCTTCAGAGATGTATCCCTGGCAGAGAGGCATGACTGGTGCAGAGTCAACAACAGCTAGCACATAATAATAGCAATATTATTATGCTATCTCCAAAATACTTAAGCTATAAATTATTTACATAACTTATAAACGCATCTTGTTAGTTTTATACAATGTAATTTCGTAGGGGGTACGGGTGTATGTAAGAAGTAAATGGTGCCGCCGCACTGAAGGTACCAAACAAAAATCAATCACTAAAGTAGCTGGCACTGATAGTACGTTCACAACAAAGGCCCAGTCTATGATGTACACTGTAATAGACACTATGGGCTTTACTTATAAACACAGTTTAGCTGAGCAAATGGCTAAAAATAGCCTGTCACTTTTTTCCTTGTGTCACATTGTTTAAAAATAAAGGGTCTTACTTATAAAAGCCTTTTTTGCTGAGCAAATGGTTAAGAATAACCTGTCACTTTTTTCCTTGCGTTACAATGTTTAAAAATGAAAGGGACAACCTATGGTATAAAGATAAGCAGCGCTTAAATATTTTTATAAGTAAGGGGCAAAAGGAACAGGCTATCCTTTACTATTTGCTTAGTTAAACTGTTTTTATAAGTAAGGCCCTATATTTTTCTCAAGGGATCGAAGACCATTACAGCCGGTCTCAATAAACGATCTCAGTTTAGAATGCAGATAGATCGCGATTATGAACCAATCAAATCAAGTCATTTGACAAAGTCGTGTTCAAACTGTGTTCTTATTGGCTAATTTTTGTAATCTATCTGCACATTCGAACTGAGATTGTTTATTGGAACCGGGCGTAAAGGTTACGGAGCTATCTCACGTCATTTGTAAAGATAGGTTGATTTTAACGTTTGTGTCGTAATTCTCGAAGCCACTGGCGTTTTACGGAATTGAATAAAGATACCAGAGTAAGACATTTAAATAGTTCAGCCATTAAGGTCCGCCGCCAGCCGAGACGTGCATTGCTCGCTCAGTTCTCATGCAAATGGGCATAGAATTTACTGGTATAATTTGTGCACATCCACTACCCTTATCGTACAGCGACGCACAATTAAAACTTATTACAGTAATGGCAATGGCCTCATAGCTTTTTATGGGCGACAAATAAAAAAGACCTGTTCTAAATATTATGGGTGTGAAGATAGTTTTAATGAGAAAATACTAAAGCACTTATGTCGGTGATATAGATTAGATGTCGGAAAAAACAAATATTTATCATCATCATCATCAGCCACACGATGTCCACTGCTAGACCTTGTATTGACAATAATTTTATGTTTTTTTAAAAATTGCAGCTCAGTTTTATAAATTACTACAATGTAAGCTCATGCCGGTGCCCCTAAAGGGGTAGGCAGAGGCGTACTAGCAAACTAGAACACCCATATTCGCCGAGCTTAGTTCCTTCCCCGATGTGAATGGGGGTGAGCCTATCGTTATATCGGGCACAAATTCCAAACTCCAGGATGATATGGCATCTCGGTTCCGGGCTCTTTTAAAATTCATATTGCTTTTTTGTTATAGAAACTAACTAGTTTTTTTAATTAATTTTATATGAAATTTACGTCGTCTAAAATATAAAACAGAAATAAATATTGAAATATTCTCAAAAAAAAAAATGTCTTTGAAGTTTAGTGTAACCGTCAAACTGCGGGAAAGAGAAGTATCCGTAGAATCACGTTATGCCATAACGGTACGCGCGTTGGAAAGGAATAGCAAAAAATCTCCAATATGCCCCCACTCCAGAATTTAAAATATGAATTACTGCCTCATTTTTCAACCAATTTCGATGCAGTTTTTAGAGAAGGGTTTATTTTTTGTTTTATTTTCTATTACATATAAATGTATATATAAAATCAACCATAGTCAAGTATCCCATTGTCAGAAAGTGAACTCCGTCGCCAATGATCACTTGTGTGTACCTTGCAGTAAATGTGCAGCGAATCCATAAACTATGTATAGCTGTTGAATTTAATCACTACATTAGTATAAAACGTAGTCGCTTCCCGCTGTCTGTCTGTCCCTATGTCCCTATGTATGCTTAGATCCTGATTTATTAAGCTTACGCGAATGTTATACATAGAAATAAAAAAAAAAATACGGATTCGGTTTTAATTATTAAAACCAAATCGTGATAGATTTGGTAAAAGCAGAAATTAAAAGCCTTCGAAACGTTGGGAATAAAAATTAAAACCAAATCGTGATAGAATCCGTAAAAATAGTTTTATTTCTATGCTTAGATCTTTAAAACTACGCAACGGATTTTGATTATTTTTAATAGATAGAGTGATTCAAGTGGAAGATTCATATACATAAGTATATAATACATGCATAATATTTTGAGAGCTTCCGTTGCGTGCGCTGTTATGCATATGTGATCCAGACGAAGATGCGCGGGTCAGCTAGTTAAATATAAACAAATAACACCCAATAGTCACACACATAGTCCTGACCCCAAAGTAAGATCGAGTCGTGGGTATCAGGAACTACGAGAGACTTTCGGTCTCACAACACCCAGTCTGTGGCTACACAGATATTTGTCTCGGTGCGGGGATCCAATCCGCGGCCACTCGCTTCACAGCCGGCTACTCGCCCGATGCGCCGCGGAGGCTGTTTGTTTTTTCTTAGTGTTAGTTTTTGGCCTGGTTGAAGCATTAGAAAAAGTCTATTTTGTTTTATTATGAGGAGTTTAATGACTGTGTACCTATGATAAGATCTAGAGTTGCGGTAACTATTTGCAACTTCTAAACAACCACATTTCGATTTATCATTGAGCGAAAGTAATAAACGGCTGCTATGTCTGTCGAGACGATTAATGCATTTTACTTGCAAATTTCTTTTATAACCTTGCGAAACGGCGGGTTTAAGGTCATCGCTCATTACAACGTCTCAGCACGCGACCTGCACCTGATCATCACCGTCATTTTGGCTGTCCATTTGTAGTCAACAAAGCGAGGTGCCAGGGCATAAACTTTTTCTTCTAATATTTGTGCGTTCAATGACTGGTCCGATCGCTGTTCATAAGCGCACCATTATTGCACTTGTGGCGTAGTGTTATTTAACAAATATTGTATAATGACAACATAAATGTAAAAATGAATTGTACTATAATCTTGTAAACCAAATTGAGGGGAAAAAAGGAAAGTCAATTGATGATGAAAAACCAAGCCCGGAGTTTCTTTCCGTCTTTCTTCTTCGGGTCGTCATACGTAGGTAGCTAGAGAAAGACTGATAGGTTAGCTAGGATGAAATACCACCACGCCACCGAGGCAGTCAGGCAGAGTATTTTATTGCTTTGCTATTAATTTATAAAGCAGAATTTAGTACGATTTATATATATCTATAGATATTACGACAATACTAAGCAAATACATATTGTATGATTTAATAAAACCGCCCACGTGCATGTTGGAGATCACGCACAGGACAAGGTTCCGAAGTAGGGTTAAATATTATTGAACATTTTTATTAAACATAGAAAATTATCCGTTAAACTATAGCAATTAATACATATAGTACGTTACAAATACGAAGTTACAGACATCATTAATATTTTTTGTAATGATTAGACGATACATTATCGGAAAACATATAAAAAAACCTGTTTTTCAGCCAACCCCATTCGATAAAACTCGTATTATTGGATCGTATACAATTTAATCAATAACAATAAAAACAATATAACGTTTATGCAATATGTGATCAATAAGGTAGCATTGAAATGTTGAAGTGATTGAAATTTCATTCTAAAATATTTAAACGTAAAACACTAGGATATACTGCACAAATACATCTTTTAAACGCCTCAGATGAATGTAAAATTAATATTGGAATCTAGTAAGCGTTTAATTTACCAGCATTATGTTCGTGTAAGAAAATGTACATTCTTTTTCAACAGAAAAGTATCGGTACG
The DNA here is from genome assembly GCA_036417725.1 of Clanis bilineata. NCBI lineage: Eukaryota > Metazoa > Arthropoda > Insecta > Lepidoptera > Sphingidae > Clanis > Clanis bilineata. The sequence continues at coordinate 11,814,638 of CM071158.1, forward strand.
TATTTTACAATTACACAATCGGTATTTGGGAACAAAATTAATTACCGTTTAATGACATTTACTTAGGCACTATTGGTTTACATATTCTCTATTTACACAGACACACGTATCACTTGTTGTAAGTATATAAGGTGGTTTACATCTTTAATTAAACATTAGATGTTCAGTGACGATGTGGAAACAACTAATTTTTCTAGCCTTAGTGGCTCACGCGGCCGTGGCCCTTCCTTCTGCAGGTAATATTACTTTATATTATTATTATGTATGTCTTTTCCATATCTCGGGACTATTAAAGTCCCGGACCTTTGGTAGGCATGCGTGGGGCTGAAGCCAACACGTAGAGGCCCGTAAGACCAGTTTATTATTATTATTCTCATTTATTTTAATACATTTTTCTTTTTACATTTTAAATATAAGTAATATAAAACATACATTTTAAAAATATCACCCTCCTGATGACGAGGTTTGAGACCCAGGTCACCGGCGATTAGGACCACAGAGTGAGGAACCTCCTCAGAAAGGCTATATTAAACAATAATTCCTAGTAATTAGCATTAATTGAAATAAGTAAACATCTGATAATACATGTACGTGGTTTTCGTATAGAAATGATATTAAATGAACTGATTTTTTTATTTATCTTGTTTATCGGTTTTTCCAATATACGTCAAATAATAATAAATATAAATGTGTAATAAATAAATGTGAATAATAAAACAGCTCCCACAAGTGTAATCTTGCATTTAATGTTAATACTTTAATTGCACAGCAAATAATTATAGCTAACAGTTTTTTACATGTAAGATTTATTTAAATAGGTATCTGGCATAGGGTATTTATTTTTATTTCGCTCATCACTTTGATGAGTTTTTGTACTATTCTTATCCCGTCTCATACCTATTTTAAAACTTTACCTGACTCTCCTTAGGCTTCAATTTAAAGGTAATATCTGACGTAAGAGTCTGACGAGTGATTGTCGTCAAACCAATGTATAGTTATAGTATAGTTATCCTACTTGTTTTTCGTTAATGATAGGTTACTTTCGCCACATTGAAATAAAGTTACAAAGCAGAATGTCACTACACGTCGACATTATTGCTGGGACAAATTCTATCACTGAAATCTAAATCAATTTCTTAGTTAACATGTTAACATGTTTAACATGCTTATCTTCAGCAGTGGATATCTTATGGCTGATAATGATGATTATATTATTAACTATTACCATTAATAATTATCTGTCTTTTATTTACAGCGACAATCGTGAAGAGTAAAAATACGACTACATACACCGAGTCAAATGCGGCATCATCAGCTGCGAGCAATACTAGTAAAGCGAGTAAGTATAGTTAAATTGTAAAAATGGCACTCTTATCTCTAAGTCGAATTAATTATCGTTTGAATACTATTAAATATTTTGGTACATTTTATAAAAATAGTTGTTATATACAACTATTTTTATAAAATGGTTTTGGTTTACTGGGACGTACCTAGTCTGTCCAGTGACCCATTTTCATATTTGATCAACTTTTCTTCTTGACATATCAATGTAAATAAAGTTATATAAGTACATACGACTCGACTTAGTAACAGTCTAGGAATTTCAATCACAATAGACATTGTAATATATAATACCCACTCTAAGGGTACATTTTAAAACTTGCGACCGAGACATGAATCGACGCGATTCAAACGTTATCGACATTACATCATTGTTTCATACAAAACTGTATGGAAGGCATTTCGAGCCGGAGACTCGTTGCCAGCGAATGCGATAGATAGATAGATAGTAACTCTTTATTGTCGACACACACAGAAAACAGGTAACACTAAGCAAACCCGTGACCACGAAGACTGCAAAAACGTCGGGAATAAAAATTAAAACCAAATCGTGAGAAAATCCGTAAAAATAATTTTATTTCAATGAATAGCATTCGCGTAAACTTAAGAAATCAGTATATAAAAAAAAAAGTGTCACAAGTGGCGACCTTATTGCTAAAAGCAATCTCTTCCAGGCAACCATTGGATGGAGAGGAATAGTAAGTAGATAATAGACGGGGTGTACAATAAAGGAACAAGAATAATAAAATACATGATAAATGATACATGAAATTGCTTTGTACAAGTGGCACGTTTCCCGTCTTGTCCTGCATTGAGGTCGGTTGTCTCTGTCGTGCACCACAAACCCTAACTTAACGAAAAATTTTAAAGACTTAAGACCGTTCCGTTCCGTTCCGTAAAAGACTTAACGGAAACTTAAGATCATTCCATAAATGGGGTATTCTTATCACCTCATTTATGGAAGTTTGAATATACGTCTCATTCGTTAGGTTTTGCGAATGTTATATAATGAAATAAAACTAGTTTTTTAAACATTATATAACGATTTGTTTTTGACATTTTGTCCTAAGTTTCGAAAGCTTTACAGCTTTCGTGGCTAAGTTCAATCCATGCAAGTTTTATTTCAATGTTTTGCCCAAAATAACCGTCATCTTAATCGAATGTACCGTAATTAGAATTAAAACCGTAAGGTCTTGGGGCCCAATTCCAGATCAAGTATGCAGAATTTATAAATAAAAATAAATAAATACACCCAACAGTCACACACATACTCCTGACCCCACACTAGGTGTTACCTGTATTGTGGGTATCAGAAACTACGAGAGACTTTCGGTCTCACAACACCCAGACCCGAAACAAATATCTGTGGGCCACACAGACATTTGTCTCAGTGCGGGAATCGAACCCGCGACCTCACGTTTCACAGCCGGCTACTCGCCCGCTGCGCCACGGAGGCGCCACATTATGTTCTGAACATTTACAAAAATATATATATATATATAAGGTTAGGTTAGCTTATAAAATAGGTGTGTATAAATTGCGTCTCTGCGTACTTTACGCGGATCTGGCTTTTGTTTATTTATATTGTGATTTTCAGAAGATGGAAGCTCTACCAGCGCGGCATCAGCAACTTCGTCAGCCAGTGACGTCACCAATAAGACTGTGTATGAAACAGTATATATAAATAAGGGGGATGGAGGCGATGGCTCAGGTTCAGGTAAATGAAACATAATATATAATAGGAAAAAGAAAAAATATTGGAAAGTTGGGTAGAAATTTTAGGTGAGTACCTGTGTGAATGCTTTATGTCCAACCAACGGTAAAAAATCTAGATCATCATGTACCAAACCCTATCAATCGTATCGATACTTAAATTACTATCACTTGAGAAACAGTCCTAAAATTGTATTCAAATATTGCTTAGGTCATTACTTTTGCTTTCAATTGATTATAAATACACCTGTTAGCGCTAAAATACGACTGTTGGTGCTTAATGCTGGTTTTCATCGGGACACGTGATGCTGAACTGCTATCAACATGATATGATGATGGTGAAACATATAATAAAATAATAATGTTGGCTGCCCTAGACTGTGCTTCTGGTGAACACACGTTTCCTCTACAAATGAGCGAAGATAGGGTTCTTCACTCTTGTACAAACAACGCAAATAAATATTATTAACTGATTTAATTTGAACCAGGAATAAAAGTACATAATATTATAATCATGTCATACAGATTCCCCGGGAATGACGACAACGAAAAAACCTTACCCTCCAACAGACAGTGGTTTGTAACTTTCACGTAATAAAATTAACTCACATGGTCTTATGAAGGCGAGCACACATCCTGCATATAAATAGTTTTCGTCTCTCTAGGAGTGGTCTACACAGACGTGGTCTATGATAAACCGCAAATTTCAAATAACAATATTATAAACATTTCTTTGTAAATATGGCTTTAGTTTTATTCCCCACGTGGATATCAGAAAAAAATTTGAAGTTTGTCAAATTGAAGTAAATGGTTCGGAGCTCAGAAAAGTACAATATTACTGCAATATAACTCCCGTTTTCTTGAAGAATGATTATAAAATATAATGCACATACCTAACTAGATACGTCGTGGTTAATGCTTTCGAATCGATTTTACAATCCAAAATTACTTTTACTCCTGACAGGAAATCAAAGCTGTATTTACTGATTTCTTAAATTTACGCGAATGTTATACATTAAAATAAAACGATTTTTACGGATTCTATCACGATTTGGGAATATTAAAACCATATTGTGATAGAATCCGTAAAAATAATTTTATTTCAAAGCTCTATTCATTGAATCTTGGCACAGTACGTAATAAATTTCAAATTTCATATTTTACAGGTACCAAAACAACCAAGAAACCAACCAAACCTTCTGATGGAGGTACCGGAGGAGGAGGTAGGTTAATTTTCCCCAAATAATGTTTTGAACATCATGATTATATGATAAGAAAACCACCAAATACTGAAATGGACTCTAACAGTAACTTATTTATCCACATACATATACTGTGCCTATATCAGAAATCCGAGCAAGAATATTTTTGACCATCGTTTTCGTATCGAGCTCGATGTGCGTCTATGATATTAATTAGTATGAAATATCAACCAAATTTCATCAGTGCGCGGTGAGCTCGATTGTGAAATATATTCATGCTTGGGCCACTGAAATTACATAGCACGGTCTGATGTTTGAGTTGCAACATAGTATTCGAGTGTAAGGAAATGTGGTACAACAAAGCAAGTCAGACAGAGAAATAAAATTGAATTGAATTGAAGCTAAAAACTACAGCCAAGTTATTTTATAAGTTGCTTTTCAAATTTCATTTTTTACGACTGGTTCAAAATAAAAATATATCAAAAAAATATCGCCATCTGGTTTTAGCGGCGATACAATCTAATAAGTAATAACGTCCCGGTTCTAATATCAGTGCCGCATGATCTAAATTTGCAACAACTCAAAAAAAACTCTGAATCTGTCATTTCATTGATATAGGAATTATAGATAAAACATTGACTATGGCAAACTTTAAAATAATATAATATCTGCAGTATTTTCTTAGAGAAAGAATGAATAGAGTAGCCATGCGCGTATACCCATAAGGGACAGAATATAAGACACAGGGATACCATTTGGAAATATATACCCACCATTTATTTAAAATGTAGTTCATAGTAACATTTTTTTTTGATAATAAACATTTAAAAGCGTCAGTACAGCAATTGTTTTTTGGTTAATAATCCCTCAGAAAGGATTGTCAGGCAGTGAGCCGGTCGTAAAAACTAAGCCAAATCCTTTCTGCAACATGCTTGAAAAAGTGTGTTTTTCTCGAAACAAAATACAAAAACACATACGCAAAACAATTAATTTTGATGTCTCTTCCTCAAAGAACAATGGACCATAGATAAAAATGTGTAGTGAAACCATATTTTGCTTAGGTGTTTTGTGTAATGTTTTAGTGCAGGAGACGCGACATAATGTAAGCTTCCCGTTATTTGGGAAATTCAGTTTTTGTTTTCCCAGTAACCCTATATTCTATTGATGTTGTATGCGTTTTTATTGTCTGACACCAAATCCGAGTTGGTGTCAGACAATAAAAACGCATACGCAGAACGAGATAAAATCTTCGTCTGACTCTATCACTCACACTGTAAACAACATTTATCTATCTCACTTATGCTTGATTTTATTATGTAGACGTCTGATCTATATAATTTTTTATCTTAAAGTATTTTAGACATAAAGAGACTATAGTGATGTATGTATTTGTAGGCGGTGCATATCCCACTACAAAAAAACCTAAACCACCAACTACTACTGCATACCCTGAAGATGAAGATGATGGTGGAGAATCTGGTGAGGAAGGTGACGGGGACGCAGAAGGTGGAGAGGATGATGGGGACGGTGATAGTGCAGGTGATGGAGAGGATGAAGGTGGTGATGGAGAGGATGAAGGTAATGGTGAAATGAGCGAGGAAGGTAATGGAGGTAAAAGTTGTTTAATGCATGGCTTATTATACGTCGTAGGGTGAAAGTAGGATTGTTTCATATTTTTTTCTTATGTCACTAACCATAAATTTACCAAAGAACTGCTAAACTTTGAACAATAGTCCACGTGAAACCCATGATTAGATTTAATCAAGTAATCGGATCAATCAGTATATCATTGACACATTATATTATGCTTTGTTTAACTCGTATCATTTTGCGCGGGCTTGCCCCTTTAAACAACGAAACATGCCACTAGACTGCATAGAGAGAATAGCAGTTACAGTTGCACGTAGACTATGAATATGAATTACAATTAAGTCACTGACTACCATCTACCTTAGATACCGATACTGATGATGATGACGATCAAGGCGATGGGGATGAAGAAGAGAGTAAGTAATTTCAAATTATCTTTGCTGATATATTTTCTGGTGGAAGTTAATTAATTACATGTAAGATGAAAGATTACCGGCCGCTCATAACTCAACTACGTATTTACCAACTGTCTTCTACTAAAACAAGAATTAAGATTCAATTATAATATTCAAAATGATGTCTCTAATTAAGTACGACTATTCAAAACTTCAACAAATATATAGAATTACCGATCCTTATCAAAATTACTTACAATTTGTTGTTACCAGAGTGGTACAATCATAAACAAAAATTAAGAAAGATACTAATATTATTTAATTTAATTTACAAATATTTCAAAATTACTAAATAAATACTTTTTGTACAAAAGCGACCACCACAATGAAACCCATGCCAACAACCACAAAAGGTAAGCTATTTCTGCACAAGTAATGTTATCTACTAATTGTTAATTACAAATTTTGTTATTAAAATGTCTTGGGTATGTAACTTTACCTCATCTTTTTTATTTTTGGGCAGCAAAAACAAAGAAACCGAAAACAACTCCTATGACAACTAGCGCAGGTTAGTTACATATATCGAAATGAATGAAATAAACGCAATTCAGTTGAATTCTTTAACGTTAGCTCATCATATAAATATATTTATACTTTATGATATCGTAGCAACCACGACAAAGAAACCCAAAACAAAGAAAACCACAACAGCACCTGGTAAGTACATATATGTATAAAGAAAAATTACAACATTCTCCGACATAAAAACGTGTAACTTTTTAACTTAACATTTATTTTTTTAACTAAGCAAAAACAACAAAGAAACCTAAAATGACAACTACTACGGCAAGTCCTGGTAAGTTACTTGTAGATACATTATTATATCCAGTTATTTGCTTCATTTTGTAGTCTAAACTGCATTTTATTTTATATAGAAACCACTACAAAGAAACCTAAACGTAAAACAACAACAACCGCTGGTAAGTCCCTTTTCGATATACTTAATCAAAAGGTTTTGTGCCATTATCAAATAAATACACTTATATTGCTCTACTAATCTGGTTTCGCAAATAAGATATTTTAATTAATGTTTTATTTTTACTTCACAAGCAACCACAAAAAAGCCTAAGACAACAACTAAGTCCAGCGCTGGTAAGTTAATTTACAATTTCGTACAAGATAATAAGATAAATATGATTTTTAAACTTGAAACTATTATTTGAAACGGCTTATTTTTATATTAAGATACAACAAAGAAACCTAAACCAACAACGCCTACAGCAAGTGCTACTGGTAAGTCCCTTACAGCTTATGTTTAATGAAAAACAAATTAAAAGACTATGCTCGTAATTAACAACCTTTAATTTATATAAAAGCTACTACAAAGAAGCCATCAAAAACCAAGAAACCAAAAACCACTACTCCCGAACCAAGTGATGGTAAGTTAGAGCTTTTATTAATATATCGTAGTTTTTGATACCCACGACACAAGACTCGTATCTTTTTGTGGGATCAGGACTGTGTGTATGACTGTTTGGTGTTATTTCTTTGTGTATTTAACAACTATTTTCCTAACCTGTATTACCCCACTGCTGGGGAAAGGTTTCCGCTTTTTCTTACTTCTCACAATCCAATAACGACTTATATCACTAAAACTAGTTTACAAAGAATCGATGACTATACCTATACATATTTTTAACTGAAATTACAACTAAGATAACCGTAGGATAACCAGCCCCCTTACCCTTGACACTCGATTCGATTGTGATTTCGATTTTGTTTCATTTATTGACTTAAAATTCCACCGAAGTCTACTTTTAAAGTGTTTAAAATGTTGCATAATATTCGAGAACTTGTCATTTGGTAATTTTTAACGTGGCATTAATGCACTTTTATATCGATTTCGGTGGAATTTTAAGTCAATAAATGAAACCGAATCGAATTCAAATTCGAATCGAGCGTCAGGAGTCACCCCCCAGGTTTTACAAGTAATAGTTATGAAAAATAAATTATGTGTGGTAGTTGCATAGATAATAATCAATCATAGTGATTTCTTGGGTTTACGCGAATTTTATACATTAAAATAAAAATATTTTTTGCACAAACAAATCGCTATGGAATCCTTAAAAACTAATTTTATTTAAAAAGAATCACATTTTAATAAATAATTAAGGTATGAAAAATACAAAGGAACCGAAAACAAAAACCACTACATCAACAGGAGATGGAAAGATACTGCTTAAAATAAAGAAACTGTTATTAAAATTATTTAAGGTAAAATAAATTCTATCTAAAACTCTTATTTATAAAACTTAAAAAAAAACTCTTAAACTCTTTTAACTTTTATTTTTTAATCTTCATTGTCATGATCAGCCACAGGATACCCAATGCTAACAACAAAGGCATTATTCAATGGTTTTAAAATATTTATTTTACTTAGAATACTATCATTATTCTCCTTCCCTATTTCCTTATTCCACTTCAATGTGTGTCAACGCAACGGACACGTTGTAAACATATTGCAGAAAGGATAAACATTCATTTTGTTTCTCGAAATAATTGATTTGAGTTATATAATAATTTACTATTTCTCAACCCGGTAAACGTCACCCATACCTTAAAAAGACATGACTGAAATGGCAATAAAGTTTGTCCCATCGGCAATCCAGCGAATTACGCAGACACGTTGTTAATTTATATATTACAATATAAGTTGATCATGATAAGCATCCTTGCAAAGTTCCATTACGTGTGTCCACATCGTGTCTGTGATGATTTTAAGGCGCATCTCCTGCACCTGTTTTTCTCGAAACAAAAGACCTGCACGAAACAAGTTTTTTCGCCGTTTCCTGCTCGCGAATTAATGGACCATTGACAAAAATGTGTAGCAAAACCATTTTTTATGTATGTTTTTTTATTTACTGTTTCGACAAAAAATTGTGCAGGAGAAAAAAAAATAGTATATAAAAATATTTAGTGTTGTAAGATGTTAACTGTAGAGGTGTTTTTGGGTATAATTTTTACTCTAGTAAGCTGCTGACATAACTGATTTTAAATTGGAATTTACTTTTTTTACGAAGAATTTAAGTATGCACCATATATTAATATCCTCCGTAGCGCAACGGGCGAGTACGGCTATGATACGAGATATATAGAAAAATGTGTGATCCCCAGATCCTAGTAGTCATTCCTTCGTAGTTCCTGATTGATACCCACGATATATGTAGATTGAACCAAGTGTGGGGTCGGGACTGTGTGTGTGACTGTTGGGTGTATTTATTTATTATTTACAAATGTTAACAGCTATGTAAGTTGCTTATTTTAAAATAAGCAAATAACAGGTACGTATAGAAAATGAACCATATGTCAGAGGCCGTACGAGAGATTTTTTCGACCGACTTCCAGAAAAAAAGAAGGTCCTCAATTCGTCTGTATTTTTTTTATGTATGTTACGCGATATCTTCACCAAATGTGGACCGATTTTCAAAATTCTTTTTGTGTTCGATAGAACTTATTTCAAGGAAGGTCCCATATAAATTTGGTTACGATCGGTAAATTGGAAGACGGTCAGTTAAGTTTTTAAACTTGTGATTATGTAGGTCTCAGATAACTTACCAATCACTTACAAACACAATTCCAGCCTTATGAACATGTAAATAACTCGCTCTATCCTGTACTTTTGAACTTACATAATAATTATTATCCTACAAATCGTTGATTTATTAAAATTGGTGCGTCTTTTGTATTACAGATATGACTACAACGAAAAAACCTAAAATGACAACCAAACCCAATAAAGGTGAGTAATTAATTTATCATAATAATAATATAAACTAATTAATTTATGAATATGTGCTGTTTAATATTCTACCTCTTTTTTACTTCGTCCTGAGGTCTTTGGTTCAATCCCTTTATTAGGCTTTTATGGTCAGTGTTTGCCCAGAGTCTGTAATTTATGCCCGATATAGCGATAAGCTCGCCCCCATTAGATCATGGGATGAAAATATTGTTGGCGAAGTATTTATATATTATACCTAGTGTGGGCTCAAGACTATAATATGTGTTACTTTTGGATGTACTATTTATTTATTTTCTTTGTATTACCTCCATTATACTTATTTTAATAAAGGTAAAACTACAAAAATGCCAATGACTACCACGACTACTCAAGCTACCACCACGGAAGCCGAAGAAGGTAAGTAAATTATTATATTACTATATTATGTTATTATAAACGGAGATAAATACGTAATGATACATCGAATCAGTAATAATTGATTGTACCTCTATATAATATTATTTTATTGCAAACGATACTCAAAGAAATGAATAATACCAAATATTTTTTTATACTAGAGGATGGAGACGACGAAGTTGATGTATGTATCAAAGGGGATGGCTCTTTATTGTAAATAACCAAATATTATTCTATTAAAAAAAATCTAAAAAGCAAATTATATGTGTTCAATTTATACAATGGGAAGAAAATAAGTGTTATTAATGCATAAAATTTGGTCCCAGCTTTATCTCTTAATCTTCCAATAATGTAGATTTTCTCAGCGTTTGTATGCTCGGGCTTTGAAGTCAATAAACCAAGGTTTTCAACTACGGACTTAAAGGATTAATTACGTATTTTAATAAACATCCATTTTATGTATAGTAGGTATTCTTTGTTTACGGCGGTAATTAATATGTTCATTATTTAGCTGGTTCATCGTTCTTAATCAGAAACCCGGAAGCATAAAGGAACTGTTGTAATTAGGTATATACAAATTTCAACTCCCTCATTAGCTAAACGAAAAACGCACTTTATCGGTATTGTGCCTTAAGTGTATGTTAATTAAATAAAAATCACTTTGAAAGAATATGTAAGTTTTAAACTAAAATACAATTTTGTTTATTGAACCTAATTTAAAAATCTGAAATACTCAAAACTATCCAAAAACGTACTGTAAGTTTAACATATTTTTACTAGCTTTTGTTCTCGCCATAAAACTTAATCAATAAAGCCATTAATTACTATAGACAGCTCAGAAGACGACGGTGATGATGGTGGGGATGAAACCGACAACCCATGTGGTTGTGGGAGTGATTCCGACGGAAATAATGAAGACGATAATCAAGAAGAAGATGAAACGTCATCATGCCAAGGAGATCAATGGGACGACAACCCCGACGATGCAGACAAAAACTCATGTGGAGGTGAAAACCAAGACGAAGACGAAGAAGAAGGCTGGTCATGTTGCAGTTGTGGAGACGGAGATCTCTCAGAAAAACCGGACGAAATGGAAGGTGAAGGGTCGAACGGAGGAGGGGACTCAGAAGGAAACTGCAACTATAAATGCCAAGACGAAAACGAAACTGATTCAGACGAATCAAACAGCGACGAAGACAATTCAGGAAGTGACTCCGATGAAGAAAACGGAGGGAATAATGACGACAGCGGAGGCAATGATGAAGAATCAGACTCAACTGAAAGTAACGACGAAGACAAAGAAAACGGAGAAGAAGAAGGGGATGATAAAAGCAATGAGAACGAAAACGAGAACACAGAACCAGACTCAGATGGAAAGGACGAACAAGACTCTGACACAGACACTGATGACTGTAAGTATGTTAAAAGGTTTCTAAAAATAATATTATTATTTTATAATGATGAGGTTTACGCGAATATTATTAATTGAAATAAAACTTATAATAGTTTAACATATATAGGTCAGGCAGGTGCCATGGTCCCTCCCATAGTCCCTAACACCTCACAACAATAATTCAGTTTTATTTTTTTTCCATCCCTGCAATAGTCCTACACTAACTGGGGGTTGTTCTTGGGTGCATTTCTATAGTATTTACAGGGATAACCGCCGGTTGATGTCAGATCCCATCTTCGCTTCAGCCCCACGCACGCCTATCAAAGGTCCGGGACTTTAATAGTTCCGAGATATGGAAAAGACATCCAATACAAATAATTATAATTTCACGATAGACTAGATTTTAACATTCGTATAACGCAGCTAAATATGCGTCAATCGAAACCAAATTATCATATTTATCGTATAAATTGAAAACAGTAATAATAGCTTCAAATAAGTTAATTTTAATTGATTAACGTTATCTCGTGCTCTTTAGCCTAAACAATATTTAATACAGGTTATTCAACGCAACAATAATTTGATTATATAAAATAACAAAAACAATCTGTTTATTTTTAGCGTGTGGTGGTGATGCCAATGCGATGCCAGGATGCGATGCAAAATGCGAAAAACGATGCCCCAGTAAAAAACCTACAACATGTAAATGTCCCAAAACCAACAGCTGCGAATGCAAAGATGGATACGTCTACGACCCCAGCAGTTATAAATGCGTCCGTCCCTCAAAATGTGGTAAGTAAAATATAAGTTAAATTAATAAAATTTGAGAACAAACTATTTTGAATGTGATTGATATTCTTATTTCTTTGCTCCAAAAATATGCATAGTTAATATTATTTGGATCAATGTATGAGGTTATAAATTAATATCTAGAATTAATATGGGTGACATTTGGTATTTATGTTGCGTTTTGGTGTTCTCATATTCCGTTATTTTAATTTAATTTAATTTCTGTTATCTAAGATACAATATAATTCATATTCTTATATACATTGGGCTTTACCTATAAAAGCATTTTTAGCTGAGCAAATGGTTAAGAATAACCTGTCACTTTTTTCCTTACGTTACATTGTTTAAAAATGAAAGGGACAACCTGTGGTATAAAAATAAGCAGCGCTTAAATATTTTTATAAGTAAGGAGCATTATCTATAGGGTATTTGGAATTAAAAACTCGTGAGTTATTTTTGTGAATTTGGAAAATAACTGAAATAAATTAATGTAGGAACTGCCCATTTTTTTTAGTTTATTTTAATTTGTAATTTAGTAACGTGATATGCAAATAATTTGCCTGATGGTAAGCTTTATCAGATCATAACAAACAGTTGATAATAAATGCTTACACAAGTTACAAAAAACATTAAGGGCGACTTGTAGCGCTATTACTAATTTCGAGTTATAACCTTATCTCGATTTATCCTACAGCTCACTAATATCTTTAAATCAATATTTGGAATAAATAGAGATTTATCGCGGAGCTGCAAGTGACCCTAAATTAGTATTAACCAATATTTAAAGTTCCTTTTTAGATTTTTAATGACTTATTAGTATTTTAACATGTGTGTTATTTCTTTCACAGGAATGATGGGATCCCAAGGGGGCAAAGGTACATAACTTTAACATGGATGTGAGTGCGGGTGTATAATGATGCAATAATTATTGATAATCTTTTGTAGAACCGAAAGAAATACGACAATAATAGTGCAGTTGTATGTTACATATTGGTCTTTGTAAAGCTAGACGCGCACTACCAATGCTTAATATTAGCTTATTTGGCTAGCTTAGTAATTAGAACAATGTCGTGTTTTAAATTCATTTGAGTGATAAGTACTAATATATACAACTGATGGCAACATTTAATTCAAAAGAATGTGTACGTGTTTATGGAAACATAAACCGTAAATACGATATTCTTCGAGTATCTCAAGGAACTCGTTACCTGCAGTGGGACGTACGTATACTTTAAAACTGTTAACAGTCTTCTTAATTATATTTTTGATAATAATCATAGTAGTTGGTAGTTCGCGCCGCGCTAAATTATCACTGTTAATTGAATTTGTAATGATGTGAGTAAAGCCCGTACATGAATGAATAAACTAATCCACAATATCACTTAGTATCATTCAATTTACATTCAAGCCTAACATTTCGCGTCATTTTCCACAAAACACAAATGTGAATAACTGTACAGTAAAAACTTACAGAAAACCTAGACCAACTAACTATAAAGGTTTTCAATATACTATTTCAATTTATCCCGTTTAGAGCACCCCTTTCCATCAAGACATATAGATTATTTAATGCTTGTAAAGTAATAATACTTTTGCTTATTATAAAAATAAAGCATATTTTTACAAGCTATCCTCGATAAACTGTAATATTGACCTTGTTTTTCAGTAGGCAATTTTTTTTTATGCTGGTATGATTGTACTGATAATCACGTTATTGAAAATATGTAACATCCTTTGTCGATTAAATAAGAAACATATACATGACACACAAAATATATTACTGGTATGTTTTCATACAGCTTCAACATCACCGATGAATTGCGAACGAAAAACAACAACTCAAGGTAATGATTATGACAAATAAATAATAAATATATTATTTATTTATAATTTCCTCTTAGAAATTATAGAATAGCTAGATTATTGCTAAAAATTGCCGAGTTGTTTACTGCTAACCACATAAAGAAGTACATTATCGATTTCTGATGGTACAACCTAAACTAGTTCAGGAATACGAAAAGAATACTGTACTCTATATAAGAAAGATCAATCTGAATTGATTCTTCCTGTATATTATTTAGGCCCTATTTACTAAACAGTCTAAATTGGTGTAGAAAACTCCTTTATAAGACGTATTGGAGGCAAACAACTTGCGACTAATACGGCATATAATAACAGTTAATAAATATCACGTATGACTACACTGACTTAACAAAACACAACAAACAATAATTTGCACATTCATGACATGAAATTAATAAGAATAGAAGTAATATTGACTGTGTAATGCGGCAATGGGTAACAAGCAATTTAACCATAAACTATAGCTTATATACTATGTACGTCTTGACTGCAGGGAACATGTTCCATTTTGTTTGCTAGTTTTTTTCCTTTTTTTTAATCAATATTTGACGCCTAAACTTTTATATTCTTTGTTCAGGCGAAACAACAACTCAATCTCCCTCGACCACAACGCAGTCTACTAAAGGTATTAAACTGATACGATAATAATTATTAAAATTCATACACATAATAATATGGTGTACATAAAAGAATGAATATAAATAACTGTATTGTATTTAACTCATATTTACCTACTGAGTACTGTTAGGATATCACACATTTAAATCGTAAGTAGATTTTGCTACGACACTGCAGGCATAAAATACGCAAAATAATTTAATACAAGTCTTATACAACACGCATTATGTAATACGCAAAATTTACAAATAACAAAATGTACAAAGCTCAACATGTATTGTATAACACGCCAAACCATGATAAAACCCTACTACTTAGTTGCCACAAATGTACAAATTGACAAAGATATGTGAAGCGTCCAATCATTTAAACAAATGAAGTCTGCGAAAAATTACAATTTTGCCCCACGCTTGCTAATATTTTTGGTAATTTGTGCAGTTGTGAACCACTTAGTAGAGTAGTTTCATTGTTTTTTTGCTGTAAATAACATTTTCAATTTTGTAAATTTTGCGTATTGTACATTTGGCGTTTTGTACATTATGCGCGATGTACATTTAGCGCTGAAGTGATATTTTTGCCATAATAATAATTAACCTCACGTCACTATTTAAGGGCTACTTGTAGCTCCGAGATAAATCTCTGTCTATCCCAAATCTTGATTTAAAGATAGGAGTGAGCTGTAAGATAAATCGAGATAAGGTCTTACTCTAAATTAGTAATAGCGCTGCAAGTCGCCCTTAGACATACTTTCTAAGCTACATATATAAACATTTGCCTTGTACTACTACTGAGTGGGAACATGGCTTTAATAATGAGATGGACATAAAGTAAGGGTATATAATCGACCGACTTCCAAAAAGGAGGAGGTCGTCAATTCGTCTGTATTTTTAATGTATGTTACGCGATATCTTCGCCAAATGTTCACTGATTTTCAAAATTATTTTTGTATTCGATAGATTATTTTAAGGTGGTCCCATATAAATTTAGTCACGATCGGATTTGAAGTCGGTCCGTTAAGTTTTTAAACTTGTGATTATATTATGTTACTATGCCCTATCTTATTTCGTCATAATCGACTACGTTACCGCTAAACCAGAATAAAATGGTATCTTCAATTTTAGATAAAATAAGATAACTTCAATAGAGTGTGTTATGTTGTTCATTATAACAAACGCTGACTAGATAAATTACAAAGAACATGTTCCTCAAGGTAATAAAATAATAAATTGCACACATACTCCCAACTCCACAAATATGTATATTACGAGTTGTGTTTTATAGAAATGCCATATATACTACAGGAGAATTTATTGTCCACTTGCAGCGCTATTACTAATATAGAGTTAGATCTAAACTTCTCTTTGAATTAAGATTTGGGATGAATAGAGTTTTATCACGGAGCTGCAAGTGGCCCGTAGTCTCTATAATAATTTAACTTTAACAAAAACTTAAAACTGACTTAACCATTTTCACTAATTTATTTCCATTTATAAGATAAGACATACTAAAGCGAAAGAAACTTGCACTATTCCGTAAGTTGGAAGATACCTAGTCCAATAAAAAAAGTATCGAAATCCGTTTTGTAGTTTCTGAGATATACGTGGACAAACATACATACTTAAATACAAACACTTATGTAATTTGCCACATCTGTTCTGAAGCCCATACAGACAGTGAATATCATGCAATTCTAACAATATTGCATACATACAGATCGAATTGATAACCCGATTTTTTAAGTCGATTAAATAATGAAAGTCAACTACGCTACGTGAATGTCCTTAATATGATGCCTATGGGAAGATCAGCGGCCTGAGCAGGAAAATTTCTGACAACCGTAAATGTATTTCAGCTCGATGCGCGTCTATGAAATTTGTATGAAATATTAACCAAACGTCATCAGTGCGCAGCGAACTCGAATACATTTACATTTACATTCAGTTTTCGTGCTCGGGCTACTGGTCTCACAACCATACATAATCACATGCCAAATCATGGTCTTATTTGCTAGACCTTTGAATTCATCGAAATCTGATTACAAGTGACCAATTACGTAAATAGATTCCTATAGCTCTCGTTCCAACTTTATCCAACATTAGAGTCAGCGTAACGCTTTTTTTAAATATTGTAAAAAAGATTTGGCTTAGCTTCTACGACTGACGAAGAAAACGACGAAGTTAATATTAGGCAGGCGGCCTATCGTATAAGATTCTAGAGGATTAAATACCGGAAAAATCGCGTTGTTAGCCCTAGGATTTGTATCCAGGACCTAACAGCAATAGCGGCAGAGTGCACTAGAAACAGTGGCTACATATGAAAGCTCTTGGCAAGTGCATCTAGGGTGTATTGATGTTTTATAAGATCAAAAATTCCACATAAAACACACATTTGTCGTATGCGAAGAAAACAGAAGACTGCCAAGTATATAAAACGACAAAGACTAATGATTTTTATCAAATACTAATAAGTTACCTATTTAGGTACAACTACAACAACAAAGAAAGCCATGACAACAACACGCAAACCGGGTAAGTAAGAAAATAGTTATATGAACATATTATATTTTACTATAATTTATTTTCATATATTCACGTAGAACAAGTTGCCTGTACGACATAATACGAGAATTCAGCAGAAAAATATCAGGATATGAAAATGGCTACAGTGGTCTTATTACTAAACACGGACGTAAGAAAAGATGGACGGAGCGCTAGGGACATTGAAAGTGAAGCAGGGTTTTCGGCTCATTCGATCTATCAACACGTAATGGCGGCGACTGATCGAATGAGCCGAAAACCTTGCTTCACTTTCAATGTTCCTAGCGCTTTGTACATCTTTATTTTTTATGTCCGTGTTACTAAACAACTAATGATTTTTTTTTACATTTGAATTTATAAACAACAGTTTACTGCCTAGGTGGCATGGTTGACTAGCGTCCTGAGGTCTCGGGTTTAATCCCCGGGTCGGGCAGTGATATTGGATTTTCCCAAATCAGCCCGAAGTCTGAAGTTTGTGCCCGATATGTCGATAGGCTCGCCCCCTATCATATCTGAGACGGAACTAAGCTCGGCGAAATGTGGGTGTCCTAGTTCGCTAGTGCACCCTGCCTACCCCTTCGGGGATACAGGCGTGAGCTTATGTTATATTATGTTAGTTTACTGCGATATCCTCGTAATAGAACCACGATAAACTTTCATTAACTAAATATGGCTTTAATATACCTGTAGGTTTTTATAGAGAAATTACGATTATCATATGACAAGTGTCAAGAATAAACAAGTGCAACGTAATGTTACTAAACGTTATAGATAAGCAAAGTGAAATCAACACGACATAAACTCAAACATTTTTTTATAGACAAGCCAACAAAAGCCACGAAGAAGCCCAAGAAAGGTAATGTTTAATTAGTTTTTTTATACAAACCTCATCGATGTTAATCAGTATTGTTACCCAACTGTCCGGAAGGACAGTTGCTGGTGGTAGGATATTCCTATCCGCCCGGATGGCGACCACCGTACACATGTTGGCAAAACCTGCCGGGAACCACACAACGAGTGTGAGTCACTATGGAGTGACTCACACTCGTTGTGTGGTTCCCGTTCCAGGATCAGTCAGATCACTTATTTGATTGGCTTCGATTATTCACAATCTATTTATTTATTTAAGACACAAAACAGGATACAATCACTACATAATACAATAACATATAAATCTGGTACATTCCTACTATATTTCTAATAACATTACTAAAAGCTGACTATAACTTTAATTAACACTTAGGTAAGACGACTACAGAAGCTCCGACAACAACCACAGCCACATCACAAGGTAACTGAGCATATGTCTACATTCCTTCCCCCCGAATACTGAAACACTACTCAACTTTAACGGCTACTTACTTCTTTTTGCGCCATACAGTTTTTATAGATGAGGCGGTCTTAAATGATAACACGACCTCAAATGATTAATTTACGTTTCGGTATTCGGGGATGATCATAATCTAAACTTGAATTGGTAGCCTCTGTGGCGCAGCGGGCGAATAGCTACCTGTAAAGCGAGAGGCCGCGGGTTCGACTGCCGATGTTTGTGTGACCCACAGATATTTGTTTCGGGTCTGTGTGTTGTGACACCGAAAGTCTCTCGTAGTTTCTGCTACCCACGATACAGGTTAAACCTAGTGTGCGGTCAGGATTATGTATTTTTCGGTGTATTTATTTATTTTAATCATTTTACTTTGTAATTACCAAATCTCGACAGAAACCGTATAAACTAGTTTTATTTCAATGTATAATATTCACGTAACCATAAATCATAACGTTATTACAACTTCTTTGAATCAGATATATTGTGCAACCTCACGAGTATACCACAATGTTATTTGCAGATACAACAACTACAACTCGTAAGCCCCCAAAAAGTAAGTATTGTTTCCGCCAGCTTGTTATCCGAACACAGCAAAGTAACTATATTACACTTCATGGTAAATCGAATGCGGACTGCCACTAACAAATGATGAGTTTATTGGTGGCGAACAGTAATGCGTGTCGGCTGCTGTAATATGCTTCTTAGCAATCCGAAGAGGGAAGAAGCAAATCGAGGGGCTTGCAACAGAACAGGCAGATCAGCGACGCTGGCATGTGGATGTGCCCCAACAAACCATCAAGTTGTGCCGCAAGCCCCTCGAAAGAATTGGATATATACACATGTATTTAATGCGATAAACACAAGGTGTGTGTGTGTGTGTGTGTGTGTGTGTGTGTGTGTGTGTGTGTGTGTGTGTGTGTGTATGGCAGATTTTTACGCCTTGTACATTGCAGCTATCGGAACAGATATATATAAGGCCACCAGCGAAATAAGTGTATAGATTTATATTTATCATCATCATCAGCCATAGGGCGTTCACTGCTGAACATGGGCCTCCCCCAAAGATTGCCAGATCGACCTGTTAGAAGCGGCCTGCATCCAATGACTTCTTGCGACCTTTATCAGATTTATATTATTTACGTATTTATTACCATTATTATTTCTTTCTCACCACAGACAATGATCAAGATTGGACAAATGGGAGTCTAAGTAGGGAGACGCACCTTAACAGTAGGCCGGATCTACGTCAGGCAGAAAGAAAGAATGTCATTTATTTATTACACAAATATTATTTACTTGGGGGGCAAAAAATTATTCGATACATTGTTTTGTATACTTGGTATTCATTATACATTATAGGGCAAACATTATTTAAACTATGGCAAATTTTAACCTACAGATAAATAGCTGTAACTGTTACGTAACATTTGTTGTTGGGCTTCCATGAATCAGATAATCTTTTTGTTTAGCTAAGAAAACAAAGGCGCCTAAAAAACCAAAATCTATGTTGAAAGGTATTTTAGTTTAAGTATTCTCAATAATAAATTATAATACATAATATCAATAATGCAAATTTTTGACAAATGAAAATTGGCTCTTTTATCAACAACCAAAATTAAAAGCAACAATTAATCTGATAATATGATAAGTCATCCACCACAAATTATAATTATGTAATTTATAAAGTCCGATCAGAAACATCTGTTAAATACAAAATTATCATCCTGAAAAAGCTACCTGGCTATTGAAATTACATTAATTGTAGAATAACAATTGTGTTCAACAAAAATATACCATAATATTATTATGTTTAAACTTTTTATTTAGGTAAAAAATCAAAGACCACAACGACAACTGAATCAGTAGCAGGTAAATATTATTACCATACTATTATTTCTTTGTAACTTATACTATTGCTTCAATCATTGAAACGAGAGTCCTACGATCTAATGAACGATTTAGATTATGTTTTGAACTTAATACATTCTGCTGTTTTAATAATATTCCTTAATAAACATGCTATTTTTTAGATACAACAACCACGGCGGCACCTACCACAGAAAAACCAGCAGAAGGTATATCAGATTGATATTGGTTTCAGGTCTATATTGTATAAAACTTACCATACATGTCTGTGTATAAAACCTTAGCGTTCATACTTTCAATGAATACGATACGTTTTATGGGAACTTACTGGTGCTTGAATGTATAGTTTTTACTTTCCGACATTATTTGGTAATAGTGTCAGCACTAATTATACATGCTGTGAACTGGGAGGCCTTGGATTAGATTCCCAGGTCGTGCAAAGCGAATTTTCTAGTTCATTTTGCCCGGAACTGGATCCCCCAGAGGAGGTTGACGTCAGGCAGGCAGCCGGTCGTGAAAACTTAGCCAAATCCTTTCTGCAACGTGCTTGAAAAATGTGTTGCGCCGACCCCACATTAAGATAACGATAAGGATAAGTCGAAGTTCGCTCTATAGATCTCAGCCAAAATTTTTTAAAAAAAGAAAAGAAAAATTTATTTATTTTCCACCAAGTGAGTTGCTAAACTAAAAATACAAGTAAATATAGGAGAATGATATTAGTGGTGGACTGGAGCCTAAACTAGGGTAACCCTGTATTTCAGGACTCCAGGACACTCACCCACGACATGAGAAAAACAATTCATGTGACAAAAGGAAAAAAAGAAAAAATACAAAACAAATGTGTATGTGTATGCGTGCGTGCGACTGTGTGTGTGTGTGTGTGTGTGCGTGCGTGCTTGTGCGTGTGTGTGTGATATCTTATATCTTAATATTTGAATGTCTTTTAGAAACGACCAAGCCTGCTCCTTCCACAACAACTAAGCCTAAAGGTAAACTATACAAAATAATCTAATGATATACAATTGTTTATTTTATAGATCGTATTGACTAATCGTACTACTACAAGTGGTAATCGATCATTAATGATAGACATAATCGTAATATTTTCCTATTATAAAAAGACTAGTGCCTTGGTGGCGTGGTGGTATTTCGGTACGTCTACGGTTCTGAGGCCTCGGGTTCGATCCCCGGGTCGGGCAAAGTGATATTGGATTTTTCCATATCAGCCCGGAGTCTGGAATTTGTGCCCGATATGGCGATAGGCTCGTCCCCTATCACATCTGGGACGGAACTAAGCTCGGCGAAATGTGGGTGTTCTAGTTCGCTAGTGCGCCTCTGCCTACCCCTTCGGGGATACAGGCGTGAGCTTATGTTATGTTATGTTATAAAAAGACTAATTCGACTATTAAGTGAGTAGAAAACTAATTTACTTCCATTATCAATCAATAATGTTACTCACGTATTTACGATCTTAATATCTACAAACATTTCCAGAATCGAATGATCTTGTTTGTACCATAATTATTTTAAACATCACATTAATTAATTGTTAGGATTTAATTTATTAAATAAATTTTAGAAACAACCACAACTGCCCCTCCAGCTGACAAAGGTAACATTTGCAATATTTTATAGTTAATATAATGTACAACTTAAAGTGCATAGAATTATTGTAATATCAATTAATTAGACTCACATTAAGCACAGATTCAGATGTTAAAATCATTTAGTTGTTAAAGGACAACTGAAAATACTGTCTCGGTGACGTGGTTGTCTACCGTCCTGAGGTCTCGGGTTCGATCCCCGGGTCGGGTAAAGTGATATTGGATTTTTCTATATCAGTCCGAAGTCTGGAATTTGTGCCCGATATGGCGATAGGCTCGCCCCCTATCACATCTGGTACAACTAAGCTCGGTAAAATGTGGGTGTTCTAGCTCGCTGGTGCACCTCTGCCTACCCCTTCGGGGATACAGGCGTGAGCTTATGTTATGCTATATTATAAAAAGACTAATTCGACTATTAAATGAGTAGAAAACGAATTTACTTCCATAATCAATCAATAATGTTACTTACGTATTTACGAACATCTACAAACATTTTCAGAATCGAATGATCTTGTTTGTACCATAATTATTTTAATCATCTCATTTATTCATTGTTAGGATTTAATTTATTATTTAAATTTTAGAAACAACCACAACTGCCCCTCCAGCTGACAAAGGTATCATTTGCAATATTTTATAGTTAATATAATGTACAACTTAAAGTGCATAGAATTATTGTAATATCAATTAATTAGACTCACATTAAGCACAGATTCAGATGTTAAAATCATTTAGTTGTTAAAGGACAACTGAAAAGGCTGTCTCGGTGACGTGGTTGTCTACCGCCCTGAGGTCTCGGGTTCGATCCCCGGATCGGGTAAAGTGATATTGGATTTTTCTATATCAGTCCGAAGTCTGGAATTTGTGCCTGATATGGCGATAGGCTCGCCCCCTATCACATCTGGGACAACTAAGCTTGGTGAAATGTGGGTGTTCTAGTTCGCTAGTGCACCTCTGCCTACCCCTTCGGGGATACAGACGTGATTTTATGTCAGTATGTATGTAACTATGTTAAAGGACATTGTTACCATTCATGTCACTGTTAACATTAGTATTATATCACACAAATCACCTTATTTCTATGTATTCAAAATTATAACTAACATTTTAGAAACCACTACGAATGCCCCTGCACATACAACCGAGTCTTTGAAATGTAACATTTGGAACAACTTTATTGCAGAATATTCTATAGACGCAGCTCCTGCACTAAAACACACATATACAACATACAACCATTCCACAAAACACCTACACAAAACGTTGTTTCGCTACACATTTTTATCTATGGTCCATTGATCTATGTCCTGGAGACGGCGAAAATCATTGTTTTAGCTCAGATATAAATAATCTTAGATGTATGCTGATTGCTGAGACTTCAAGTAACAAATAACTACCCCGGGCAGATGTGCCATAATCCAATTTATGTTATTTTAGAAACTACGACAGCCGAAAATGAACCAAAAATGACGATGCCTGAAGGTCAGCCTGAGGGTATGCTCCTTTTTTCTAACTTAATGTCTCTAATCATAAATTTTATCCATGAAACAAATAAAAGACACATGAGTTAAAGTCAATCATACGTTATTAAATTCCTAATCATTGATCATCGTGTCACGGAGCGAAAACAAATAAACATCAGAAGAAATAAAATAGCATAAAATAAAATAGGCTGCCTCCGTGGCGTGGTGGTATTTCGGTACGACTACGGTTCTGAGGTCTCGGGTTCGATCCCCTGGTCGGGAAAAGTGACATTGGATTTTTCCATATCAGCCCGGAGTCTGGAATTTGTGCCCGATATGACGATAGGGTCGCCCCCTATCACATCTGGGACGGAACTAAGCTCGGCGAAATGTGGGTGTTCTAGTTCGTTAGTGCGTCTATCCCTTCGGGATACAGGTGTGAGCTTATATTATGTTATGTTATAAAATAGCACCTCTAATTTATAAATATGAAAAATAAAACATATTAATACAAAGAAAACTTTTTGTTTAGAAAACTCTACAACTGCAGAACCTAAAACAACGGCAGCTGCGAATGGTAAGCAACCTTCGATAAATATTATATTTTTGTGTACACCGAGGTCCTGGATTCGAATCCCAGGTCGGACAAAACCTTTTTTAGGGTTCCAAAGCCAAATGGAAAAAATTGAACACTTATAGTTTCGTCATGTCCGTCTGTCTGTCTGCGGTTTAGCTCAGAGACTATCAGTACTAGAAAGCTATAACTTGGTATGTGTATACATATCAATCACGCCAACAAAATGGTAAGATAAAATCTTGAAAAAAAAAAACTGTAGGATACCTCCCCTACACCTAAAGTGGGGGATGAATTTTTTTTTCGCTTCTCCCATAGTGTGAGGTTTCGTTGGATTGGTCGTTCAAAAACATTGCGGGTTTGCTAAAACCATTTTCGATCGATCCAAGAATTAGTTTGAAAAATATTAAGCTTTAAATTGTCTGTGCAAAATTTTATTAGAGTCAAGTGTCCGCGCCCCCTACCACCTAAACGGTTGGTTCAGGAAATGTGAAAAAAAATCTTGGTTGTCGCACATATAACGAATTTATGTAAACGGAAACCTACCACGGCTAACCAGGATTTATAAAGTTTACGAGTAATAGTCGACCAAAGTAAAAAACGGAATTTCTTACAAATTCTATTGAATACTGCATAGATGAAGTTGTTAGTTATGTAAAATAGATATTAAATATAAGTTTAAGGTCCATGTACGCTTAAGTATGACCAATAAAATCACATTTCAATAACATTTATCCCGGCTTTGGAACCCTGTACTGTGCGTGATCAGATATGCAGCATGCACTTGGCCGTTTTTTTAACACAATTTTCCTTATACGGAATCGTCCGAGTTTACGTCTGATAGATAACTGGTTGTAAAATCTATCATATTAGATTTTTTATTTATCTCATCGCTAGTCTATTAGACTAATGGAAAGCGCCCTGCTCAGAAACAGTGGTAACATCACGTAGGACTATCAATTATGAAGTCCTTGCACGACCCTACGTTGCGTTTGTTAATCTGAGATAAGATGTTATGTCTCAATATTCAATGATATGCTCCTTTTTAAAAAAATAAGAGGTGTTTGATTAGTTTGGTTTTTTCTACATTAATTTTAAATGTTTAGGTTTTATTATATAGAGGTAATTATATTGAAAATCACACGATAATTGATTCTCCTTTTAACACTAACTAAACATTCACAGAAGTCCAAATAATTCAAAACAATGTCATATACATTTTACACCAATATTAAGAAGGCTCGGCGAAATGTGGGTGTTCTAGTTCGCTAGTGCGCCTCTGCCTACCCCTTCGGGGATACAGGCGTGAGCTTATGTTATGTATGTTATGTATATTAAGAAGGTTTGATGTTTTTAGATCCATCAAATGCAGCTAAAGACAAAAATTTGCTCGATGTCGGCGTAAATGCATCTATAAAAATATAATAAACAGTAATTGTACACGTATACACATCATAATCGATATTACTAAGGGAAATAAATGCATCAACATTATGGCCTTTTTTATTTCATAACGCTTTAACTTCCTAATTAGTCAGCGTAAAATGTTAAATAGATTCCAGTTTCCGAAATATTCACTTATAAAAATGTAAACAAAAGTATCTTATGGTATGTTTAAGGTGGAAAAAATTTGAAATCAACTTAATGTAATGAAAGTCAAAAACTTCTTTTACTGAAAATTGTTTTGGAACGAAACTGGACAATATTTTTCATAATTAATCTTACAAATATTACACATAAAGATACACGTTACTTATTTATTTTGATAACCTATAAGATATGAAACGACTCCAGTTATTGCGATTTCATACTTACTTGAAATGCTACAACAAATGATTCTTCATCAACGACTACGAAATTCAAGGTAAAATAATAAAAAAAGGCTTATATATTTAAATTTATTCATATTGCTTGATTTTTATTGACGCATTTACATTAACGAAACAATATTAATATACCTTTACTATCCATACAGACCTACCAAGTGACTATATACCAACTAAATCAACAAAAGGTAATAAGGTTCATAATAAATACACCTAAACACTTTATATTACAAGCACAAATTTAATTATCATATTATTGTGTAATTTAAACAATATTTTTAATTTACGTCTTGACGTTTTTAAAACAGGCGTATTTGCTTTTTTAGGGTTAATGTCGACTAACGCTTCTGCAACCACTTGCTCTATAGAAGGTAATTTTATGTTATTTGTAAAACTTAGCCAAAGTATTAAAAAACCATTTATTGAAAAATATTTTATAGAAAATGTTAAAAAATACATAAGCAGTTTCAATCAGAACTTTACAAGACCAGACAAAAATGTTAAAAAATCAGTAAAATAACAAATTCTCCCTATATAATTTTTATATTTATAAATCTGATTATTCTATTATTTATAACAGGAGGACTATCTGCATCAACCTTAAAAGATCCAAAAAATAAAGAAATAACATTCGAAATATCAACAACACAGTTCATGATGTCTAACATTAAAACAATACCGACGACCTCCGAAATGCCGACACAGTCTACAAGGATGGAAATCACAACGCAATCTACGGTAACAGATGTGACAACCATTCCGTCAACAACTCTGGAGCTAACAACAGCTCAGGATATTGCAGAAACGTCAACTACTTCAGAAACGTCTACAACACCGTTGACAACTACAGAGATTATAAAACAATCTACATCGAAAAATTTTACGAACATTCCCGTAACAACTCAGGAGTTAAAAACAGCTCTGTATATCGCAGAAGCGCCAACTGATTCAGAAATGTCAATAACACCGTGGACAACTATAGATATGACAAAACAATCTATGTCGACAACTATGACAACCATTCCGTTAACAACTCGGGAGGCAACATCTGCTCAGTATAATGCAGAAACGTCAACTACTTTAGGAATATCAAAAACAACAACTACTGAAATAACAACACAATCTACGTCAACATTTATGACAACCAATCCATCTACAACTCTAGAGGCAACAGCAGCTCAGTATAACGCAATAACCCCAACTACTTCGGAAATGTCAACAATACCGTTTACAAATACAGAAATGACTACACAATCTATGTTAACAACAATAAAAACTATTCCGTCATCAACAACTCAGTGTGATACTGAAACGTCAACTATTTCAGAAACGTCAACGACACCGTCTACAACTACAGAAATGGCAATACAATCTACGTCGACAATTACGCCATACGTTCCGTCAACAACACCTCCGTATATTACAGAAACCTCAACTACTCCGGAAATATCAACAACAGCATCCAAAACTACAGAAATAACAACTAAATGTGCGACAACAAATGTGTCGAGAATCTTGCCAACTACTACGGCTATCCCGAAAATTCAGTCAACTACTGCAGACATGTCAACACAAATAGAAATGTCAACAATAGCATATGCTATAATACAAAATTCAACAAACCCGACTACAAATACAGCAATATCAACTCAGTATATGACGACAAATATAACAACTCCATCAACAACTTTAGAAATATCATCGGCTCAATCTACTAACGCAAATATATCTGAAATGCTAAAAATGACAACGATATCCTCTACAACATCGGAAATGTCAACAAATATGTCTAAAACTACTGAAGTTCTAACACCGTCTAATACAGCAGCATTAATGACCACAACAGGTATACATGTAAATATTTTATTTTATGAAATATATATTAAGAATATACCTCGGTTTCCATATCTATACTAATATTATAAAGCTGAAGAGTTTGTTTGTTTGTTTGTTTGTTTGATTGAACGCGCTAATCTCAGGAACTACTGGTTCGATTTGAAAAATTCTTTTTGTGTTGGATAGCCCAATTGTCGACGGTGGCTATAGGCTATATATCATCACACTATGACCAATAGGAGCGGAGCAGAAATGAAAAATGTTTAAAACCGGGGAAGGCAATATCTCAGAAACTACTGGTTCGAATTGAAAAATTCTTTTTGTGTTGGATAGCCTATTTATCGAAGATGGCTATAGGCTATATAACATCACGCTTTGACCAATAGGAGCGGAGCAGAAATGAAAAATGTTGCAAAATCGGGAAAATTTATATCTCGGACAGAAACTACTGGTTCGAATTGAAAAATTCTTTTTGTGTTGGATAGCCAATTATCGAGGGTGGCTATAGGCTATATAACATCACGCTATGACCAATAGGAGCGGAGCAGAAATGAAAAATGTTGAAAAGACTATATTTCAGAAACTACTGGTTCGAATTGAATTTTTTTTTTGTGTTGGATAGCCTATTTATCAAGGATGGCTATAGGCTATATAACATCACGCTTTGACCAATAGGAGCGGAGTAGAAATGAAAAATGTTACCAAATCGGGAAAATTTATATCTCAGACAGAAAGTACTGGTTCGAATTGAAAAATTCTTTTTGTGTTGGATAGCCCAATTATCGACGGTGGCTATAGGCTATATAACATCACGCTATGACCAATAGAAGCGGAGCAGAAATGAAAAATGCTGCTAGCGGGGAATTTTATATCTCAGAAACTACTGGTTCGATTTGAAAAAATATTTTAGTGTTGACCAAGGGGATGAATGGTAGGGTGACTAAGGGGTGACTGACGGGGTGATTTGTGGGGTGACTAATGGGATGACTGACGGGGTGACCGACGTGAAGATTGACGGGGTGACTGACAGGCTGACTGATGTGGTGGCGGACGGAGTGACTGACGAGGTGGATGACGGGGTGACAGACGGGGTTACAGATGGGGTGACCGACTGGGTGACAGCCGGGGTGACAGATGGGGTGACCGACTGGGTGATGGACGGGGTGACAGACGGGTGAGAAAAGGGTGACAGACGGGATGACAGACGGGGTGACAGACGGGGTGACGGACGTGGTGACAGACGGGGTGACAGACTGGTGACAGACGGGGTGATCGACTAGGTGACAGACGGGGTGACCGGCGGGGTGACAGACAGGGTGACAGGCGGGGTGACAGGCGGGGTGACAGACGGGGTGACAGACGGGGTGACAGACGGGGTGACAGACGGGGTGACAGAAGGGGTGACCGACGTGGTGACAGACGGGGTGATAGACTGGGTGACAGACGGGGTGACCGACTGGGTGACAGACGGGGTGACAGACGAGTGACAGACGAGGTGACAGACGGAGTGACAGACGGGTGACAGAAGGGGTGACAGACGGGGTGACGGACGTGGTGACAGACGGGGTGATAGACTGAGTGACAGACCGGGTGACCGCCTGGGTGACAGACGAGGTGACAGACTGGGTGACCGACTGGGTGACAGACGAGGTGACAGACGGGGTGACAGGCGGGGTGACGGACGTGGTGACAGACGAGTGACCGACTGGGTGACAGACAAGGTGTCAGACGGGGTGACAGGCGGGGTGACAGACGGAGTGACAGACGGTGTGACAGAGGGTGTGACTGACGGGGTAAGAGACGGGGTGACAGACGGTTTGACAGACGGTGTGACTGACGGTGTGAGAGACGGGGTGACTGACGGCCGAAGTAGATCATCCCATTACCTCTTTTAGAATTATTTTGCTATAGGTGCCTACGACTCACTCTTTCAACCCTCTCTCTCATACGCAGACGAAGTTGCGCGGGTCAGCTAGTATTATATAATGTTCCATATATGATAAAATTAATATTCAATTAACAGAGGTTTGATTTTGAGACGAAATTGTTGATAACGCTTGCAGCAATTCAACTTTGACTTGCCATATTATGTTTAGTTTATGGTAGTTTCCAGAAATCGCGGGTAAAAATAATCATGGCATATTAAAAATAAAATATTAACCAATAAATTTTCGCCGCCGCTCTATCTGACAGGCTGATGATCTTTTCCTCGACTTGAAAAACACCAACACCATCGTATCTGTAAGGTGTAAATAACTTGGGGTTATAATTTTAATAATAAACGAAATCTAAAGCCCGTCTAAACTACCCTTAGGAACAACGAACACCACTGTAACTAACACGACTTCCGTTCCAGCTCTGAAATGTGATACAGGCATCTTTAATCGTTTTGTACAAGGAATTATAGCGTACAATGGAAAACTCTTAAATGTATGTATTCATTTTTTTCTAAACTTGGAATAATTATTAAGATAAGCAAGAAAAAACCTATGTCAGTATAATAATAATGAGTATCAATATTCCACATCGGACACCATTTCTGTTCAATAACTGGTTTCTCTGCATTATTATAAGAGATAAGCCGACAAGGGAGCGACGTAAACGTGTGTACGAAAGTGAAGTCCATAATATACTCGGACTAGCCCTATTACAGGGCTGGTGTATAGTACAACATTAAATAGTATGGTGAGGTGTGCGAGACCACATTTTAGAATGTCTTTAATCACTTTACTTCTTGATTCCAGGAACTCATGGTAGCCAACCCAGAATCTTCTTTCATGTTCTCAACTACATCAATATTCTTCCTCTTAGGTCAAGTAGGACTATATCAAACAGAACCAGAAAATAAAGAAACCTTAGCTGTACTCAATTTACAAAGCCGAGAGGAGGTACGTAAATATAAACAAAATAATTTAGTTTTTTTTTTTAAATGATCAGACTAACTTCTAATTTTATTCAATTCCAGATTAAGTGCGTCTATCCAGAATACAGAAATAGTATTAGTAAGGAAACTGCTGACATGCGTTTTCATTCGTTTGAAAAAGTATACGTCACAATCGAAAATTCTATGCGTGAAGATTTCACAGAAGACACAAGAGTAATTTTTAACAATGAAGCGCAAAATATTAACTTCACTAATCGAGCACAGAGTACCGATGAAATGAATCAGTATGTAAGTAACATGGGATATTCATGGCTATAATAAAGATGAGCAATATTTTGAAAGTATTGTGTGTATATAATTATTAAGTAAGAGTTTAAATATAAGTAGTGCATGCTTTTTGAACACAAACAAATTGTAAGTTTTATGGCAAAAGTTACGTAAGACATTCATATTGCTTTAAAAATCTATATAGAAATGTAATACAGAATCCTTTTCGGCTTCATCTTTGATGGTCGAACATTCGAAAACACTTTTAACCTTTATACTTTTTTACAGTCTGAGAGTCGTACACAGAAGTACCTTACGAATGTTGTATCACCAAATCTTTTTGGTCCTTCGACATCTGTTTTCTTGGTTGCTGGTATGTCTGTACAGGTATCTTAAATTTGGAAAAGTTAAACGGAACAGATTATTTTATATGGACAATATTTAAGCTGATATTTATGTTTTAGATTAATATGGAAAAAATGTTTAAGCCTAACGAAATAAAAGAAAGGGATTTTCGTTCAGGTTCAGGAAAAAACATAAAAGTTCCCACGATGTACAAGAGAGATGTTTTTCCCTTTACTGATAACAGAACCCTTAAAGCTAAGGTAATGTTTGGGATAAAAATCACAGATTAATTTATATTTTAATGGAATTCACGTCTACATTGCAGGTTGTAAAAATACCACACCAGAATGTAAATATATCGCTCCTTATCCTGGTGCCAGATACTGCGAGCAAACTAAACGAACTTGTAAAGAAACTTCAAGATCCTCAAGTTTTCTATTCACTGCTAAATCCAGATAATACGCGTCCTGTTATTGTCGACTTGTATATACCATTTATCAACATAACATATTCGTTGGATTTGAAAAATGTTACGGAAAAGGTAAAGTATCATATAGCATCTTATAACATAACATAACCCCTGTAATATTACTGTCTCACTGCTGGGCACGGACCTCCTCTGCCAAGAGAGGGTTAGGCCTTAGTCTACCACGCTGGCCTAATGCGGGTTGGTAGACTTCATATACCTTCGAAATTCTTGAGAAAAATTTTCTCGGGTATGCAGGTTTCCTCACGATGTTTTCTTTCACCGTTATAGCAAGCGATAATTCGCAATGAAAATACACTTAACGTAGAAGTCAGAGGTGTATGCTCTTTTTTGTGGTTGGTCTCGAACCTCCGACACTCGTCTCGACAGTTCGTACCATTCCCAAGTGAGCTATCGCTCATTAACATTTTACAATAAAAATATAAGTATTACAGCTTTTTCTTGTATGCTCTACAAGAATGCTTGCGTGATGTGTTTGCTGAGAAAGAATGAGTAGGTATTTATTTATTGATTGATTTATTTATTAATTTACATAAGTAACAGACTAATCCAATACAATGGCCATCAATTGAGAAATATAATGAAGACTGAGGCATGATCTTTATATAAATCAAACTGACTACGATCTGAAACATATACATAACAGGTACATGAATGTCTCTAAGAAGTTAGGAAGCTATGTCCTGATTTCCAGTCTTTATTCATTTCAACCAAATGCTGAGATAAGCAGGCCTCTACTAAGTGATATCTACAGCCATGAACAGTCGCAACACCATCAGCTCTTTGAATAACAAAGCACCGCATTGTACTTGACGGCGCTTGTCATCCTGAGACACTGGATGTTAAGTCTCATAATGTCCAATAAATACTGCTTACAATTGTTCAAGCCTTAACACAACATGGCTTACACATTGCTGTTTAGCGGTAGAAATCTAATATAATCCACCCAATCAAATCTACACTGGGTTAAGATAGTAGCAAAGATGTATGAATTTGGCAGTAGGACCAAATATCATGTTATTATAAATAAACAAAACATTATTTTTAGGTAGCTCCATCAAAGATATTTGATGCTCGGTCTCCTTCATTGAATATCACAATTGATAACAAATTACTATCTGTAACTGAAGGCAGAGAGGTAGTTAGTTTAGACATGTCGGGTTTGGAAGTAACCGGAAAACTGTCCAAATGTAAGTTCAAAATGTTACTAAAAATATTCAAAACAATTTACTAATATCCATAACATCTACCCATTACATATTAAATAATTAATTAAATATTAAGTATGGATATAATTCTGACATGACGCGCATGACAAAGCCGCTACAGTAAGTTCTGCACAATTATTCATCTATGAGTTTATATATATTTTTAACTTTGAAATTTCTTTGTGATTTTCTTAATTATATTAAAAAGTTCGAGAGAGAAAGGGATAAAAAATATTTAATATAGCACCGCTTAGTTTTTATAAAGTAAGATATTATGTACATGTAAGTAACCCCTCCAGCACCGCTAATATTTTTAAACATTTTCTTTGTAGCTGAAATCTTGAAGCAATCCGGTCTGACGGGGCCAGTGCGTGATGAGACTATGAGGGTCGACAGCCCTTTTATATTTTACTACCTAGTGTACAACATACCCGTATTATGTGGCATATATGCACTGTAAAGGTAATATTTTTTTAAGCATCTTTTTTTGAATATTGTCTTAATTATAGTATAGTCATAGTATATAATAATATTATAATAGTCTTAAAAAATTAAGGTTCATACTAAACTGTGTCAAACATCCACTGTATTTATGTTATTATATTCACTGCACTTAACGACAACCGCGCCGAGGTCTCGGGTTCGATCCCGGATCGAACAAAGTTATATTGGGTTTTTCTATTCAGTATCAGCCCGGAGTCTGGAATTTCTGCCCGATGGGGCGTTAGGCTCGTCCCCTATCACATCTAGGACGGAAATAAGCGCTGGGAAATGTGGGTGTCCTAGTTCTCTAGTTCGCTCCTGCCTATTCCTTCGAGGTTACATGTGTGAGACTATGTATGGTATTCATATTTGTATTTCCAAATATTGCCTTCATATAATATTAATTGAATATCGTGAAATGTTTGTTGCCTCCTTGGTCTAGTGGTAGCATATATGGGCTGAGGACTAGAAAGTTCTGGGTTCGATTCCCAGGTCGGACAAAGTGAATTTTCAAATTTGATTTGCCCGGGACTGGATCCCCCAGTGAGGGGTTTACCTGACGCAGGCAGCCGGTCGTAAAAACTAAACCAAATAATTTCTGCAAAATACTTGGAAAAGTGTGTTGCCCAACCGCATATTAAGGTAAGATAATGGCAGGTAGAAGAAAGATTATGAATGTTTGTTGCAATTACGCTGCACCCTGTTGCACCGTGACGAATGACCTCAAGATATATTTTTTTTTGTAAAATGGCCCCGTAAGAAATTATTTTCAAGAAGACAAATCAATAGCCATTTGCAAAGCAAAACCGCCTCACGGCTCACCATGTCTTAGTTTCGCTCGTCTCTGTGTGTTTTCTTTGCAATTAATTTATTTTCATTACCAATTACTGAATAAAATAATCATTGTAACACTTAAATTACTTTTCGTAGCCATTAAAAGTGGTAGATATATTATATTATCTATTAGACACAGCTATGGTAAATTATTAAACAGACTTTATTTATTTTCAGATCTCGCCACAATGACAGGTGGAATTAATTTGAATAAATACATAATTGTAAAATATTTTGTGATTTTTATTATGAAATTAAAATACCCTTTATCATAGACAACAACCTAATAAAACTATTATAACACGTTTTTTTATTTACTTATTTAGAGGCTTTTATTCTTATGGACCATGCCAGCCTCATCGAACTCTATATTCTTTCCTCACACACTCACTCTCTTAAATATTAAACCGGCAACTTCAGAATGAGGTTTTGAAAGGATGCTTTGAAATGCACCAGAAGTCTTCGTCGTTTTCGAAGTTTCCGTCTCCATCATCAGACCAGCTCCATGGTACGATACAATTGAATTGTCACCGAAGATACATAAGTACACCAAATTTGAATCCAATCGGACATCGGGAAGTTGGTCTAATTTAGCATGCCAGCAGGTCGATTCTCTGGTTTCATTTGTGAAAACAATGTTGCGGCAACGATGTTTTCATTTTTGTATTCAGCAAGGTACAAAGCGCACGCACTAGCGCTATTCGCCATTTTATGCGCACTCCAACTGAAAATGGAGCGAGGCGTTTGACATAAATTTATGGAAAATGGAATTCTCTAAGACCACAACGTTGAACGCTCCGTCGATCTCAACGATGTGCGCTGCGGGAGCTCGTCGTCGATCGCAACGTTGTGGCGTTTCTTAGAGAATCGACCAGCAGATTTAATTACAGACAACGGGACAGGTGAAACTAAATAAAAGCTTGTAATAAGAAAATAAGGTTAGTTTTTTAAAACTAACTTGTAAGACTATTTTAATTTTAATTAAATTCTTGTTTGTGAATTCTCGGTAGAAGACAACGTTACACCTGATGGACATTTTTTTGATACCAGACTGGCAAACGAGCAGGTGGGTCACCTGATGCCAAGTCATATTTTCCCCGCCCATGACAACCACGAAATCAAAAGAATCATTGGTGCGTTGCTAAAATTAAAGGCAGCGTATAAGAATAGAGCTAAGCAGCGATAGCTCAGTTGAGAATGTTAAGGATTGCCGAAACGTGTGTCGGAGGTTCGAGACCACCCCCAAAATGGAGCATACACCTCTGACTTTTCTATGTTAAGTGTGTTTTCATTGTTAATTATCGCTTGCTATAACGGCGAAGGAAAACATTGTGAGGAAATCTGCATACCCAAGAATTTCTCCACAAAAATTCGAAGGCATGTGATGTCTACCAACCCGAATTAGGCCAGCGTGGTAGACTAAGGCCTAACCCCTCTCATTAGTAGAGGAGGCCCGTGCGCAGCAGTGGAACAGTAATATTACAGGGATATTATTATTATTATTATAAGAATAGAGAAGGGGAGGGGGAGTTGGCCCACTGAAAAAAACAGTCACCAAAAAAGCACAACAGCGAGAAACTACTTTACATACATACTCTTTACAGTGTCAAGGCGAACGAGCTGGCCCGTTTATGCTATAATCATAGATAGCGTAGTTCTACAACTCTACCAATTCAAGTAGATAGATACATAGATAGATAGATAGATAGATAAAAAGTTTATTTTGGCTACAATTAAAACATAATCATTGATTCAGAACACCGTAGATAATATAATATAACGATATTCACAGGAGATCGTGTAAATACATATAAATACATTGTAGCCATAATTAGGCCCCAGCTCAATTATATGCTTTGTTCCTTAAGAAACAGCGCTGGTAATTCTGCGAGTACCTGGTTTACAATGATAATACATAAATACATACATAGACTCACGCTTTTTTCCCATAGGAGTAGGCTGAGACAACGGATTTCCACTTGTTACGATCTTACACCTCTTTCATCTCATTCAGTCTCATTAGAGGTACATTCTTCATGCATGCACGTCGGTTTAGGGTACTTTTAACTTGAACTTTCTCAAGTATATCTCTGACTTGATCAGAGAATGTTCGATGAGGTCTTCCCCTTCCAACTCTACCATTTACACATTACAATGATAATTATCTAACTTATTAATGTGTACCAGCAGGGTTACCACCACCTCTTATAGCAGTATTATTATAATCGTTCTTCGTTTGTTTTGTATGGGAATCGGTACAAGTAAAATTATAATAATGATGACGCTAAATTATACAAGTACTAGAGAGTAGTGTTCATAACTGTTTACACTCTGCAGCGTGGCTCTATCACACAAAAAGCCTGAGATCGTTTATTGGGACTGGCCGCTAGAGAACTACTGAAACACCAAAGCTGGCCGGGGTGAGTATACTGGACTCTGCAAGCAGAGTATTACTCCCTCTTACGTGCCAATACCTATTAAAAATATAAGAATGGCTAATGGATAAATCTTCTTCTACCTACTCATATCTCACTTCCTTATGGAGTCTGCGCAGAATAGTCTTCGCGAACGTTGTAGAAAACATTCCGCTTGTGTTTTTACGATCGGCTGCCATCAAACCCTTTGGCACGATCAAAATCCTCGGGCAAATTATGACAGATATATAATTATGTGCATTTCTGAGCTGAAATTTGAACCCAGGACACTTCAGGTCACAACCATAATACACTGCCATTAAGCTGAAGTTGACCAACCGTTCTTTTTCTTTCTGTTTTCTTTCTACCTGCCCTTATCCCACCTTAATGTGGGGTCGGCGCAACAACTTTCCTGGTCCACCGCCTACATATGTTGCCATAAGACCAAGGAGGTGAACAACCGTTCTAAATCACAAAAAGTAGGTAAACGCTATACTATTTATTAAAAAGTTTGAGCCTTTTTTTTGCCTCTTGACCCTGAGCAATGAAGGGCACATATGCATGTACGTATATATTTAATATTTATTATAATCACATAAGTGCTAACGTTTACTTATTTATATTACCTTTAAATGTATAGAAATTACCTAACACAATGTCATTTAACCTTCAAAATATCTTTACAAAAACAAGCGTTGTAAATATTTGTATTTTAAAAAAACAAGGATGCGGTTTATACTTAGAGATATGCTTAACGGCCAAAAAGCGATACCAACATTGTGAATGAGGTAAGAATTCGCTTTTTTGCTGCGTCTTTGTGTCTAAATTTTTTTTATAGCATAGACTGGCAAGCGAGCAGGTGGGTCACCTGATGGTAAGTGATCTCCACCGCCCATAGACGCTTAAGATACTAAAAGACTCATGGGTGCATTGCCATTGCCATGGAAATTAGGCCAGCGGAAATCTCACTTACCGAATAAAACGCGACAGCCAGCTGCCACTTAACGTCGGTTTTCTGTGAGACAGTCTTATCAAACCGGTTAAACCGGCCCATTCGTGCTTAAGACGTAACTGTCAACAGCGTGGCTATACCATTCAAT
Source organism: Clanis bilineata (assembly GCA_036417725.1). Taxonomy (NCBI): domain Eukaryota; kingdom Metazoa; phylum Arthropoda; class Insecta; order Lepidoptera; family Sphingidae; genus Clanis; species Clanis bilineata. The sequence goes on from CM071158.1 coordinate 11,852,792, forward strand.
AAAATTCTAATAATATTACAATATAGTAAACGCATTTCTTATGACAATTCTACAATTTCAGCGTGGAGCATGGAGAACAATTTCTTTATGTACAAACTTTGACTTTTTTAAACCAAGCTCTGTCTCTTAGCTTTTAAAACCATACATTCCTTTCGGGACACTCGGGTAAAAAGGCACCTATCCTAATTTGGCTGGTAGGCATCTACAATTAGCTATAGCTCTGTTACAAACCGATACCACTCAAACAATAAAATCTCGCCGCCCGAGTGAAGAAGACTCCACAGAAGGAGAGCCTCCGTAGCCCTGTGAGCGAGTAGTAATTGATTTATTTATTCTGTAGTAGAAAAGATGTTCATTTTACATAAGTAAACTCATCAAAATGTATGACTGACTCAATTTTATGTTTCTATTATTCGTTTTAATATGTTACTGTTATTTCTCAATAAAATAATATTAATTGTAGGTCGTGATGAATAAAAACTTTCACAATACACGAAAAAGTAATTACCAAAAGACTGATTAATTGAACAATTAGAGAATATATAAAGGTGCCTTCTAGCTGCGTCGATTTTCATAAATAGTTTATTAATAAATAACAATCCGCAGCTAAGAAAACAAACTAGGCAATAATCCCAACTAACAACAACTACCAACCTTACAACAAATAACTGACGCGATCTTTGAACAATCGGAAAAAAACTGAAAAAATATCGTAGGTATCATCCGATTGTTGATAAGCTGAAACATTAGTTTTTTTATGTTCTGTATATTTGAACAAGTGCACGAACTTACATTTAAAACCTATAAAAGAGGCAAATAGCCTCGATAAGGCATCAGACACCATTCGTTGGTGATAATGTTGAAGTCACTCTTGCTTTTAGCTGTATCGGCTAATTTATTTTTTATAACAACCGTGTCAGGTAAACATTTCTCTTACGGGCATTTTTTCAATAGCCATATAACACGTTTTTGTCAAATTATGATACGATATTATTACTCAGATTAAAGTCATATGGCAATTGAAAATTCGGTTCATATATTTAATATTACAAAGAGAGCGCGTGTTATTATTTTATTTTTGTTTTAGCCGAAGTTCGAAGTGCGGCTGCAGCCACGTCGAGTAGTTCAGCGAGTAATGGCAACGGGGCTTCTTCTGCTAGTGCCTCTGCCAGTGCTATCGCCTATGAAGAACCTAGTAAGTTCTGTTTAACTACTTATTTTTGTAGCTCAGCCACCGTACATGGTGTTAAAACCTGCCATAGTGGCCTATACTCCTTGTGTGGTGAGCGCTCTAGGATCAGTCAGCGTATTTACAGGGTTCTATAGGTGCTTGCAACACGACTAAATGGTTGGATGGATGACGGTTTGTAAATCCCTGTGTCTGCATCGGTCATCCACCTGTCACATCCTAAACCTTCCGATTTGCTTATTCCCTCTTTATGTGTCTTAAGAAGAATAAATACGCTTTTTTTTACATTTCTCGCTAGCGATTACAAACAATAATTTGTATCCAAAAGATAAATTCTCCACGGAACCGCTAAGGGGTATTCGGGTATTTGTTATAGTTACATAACATAACATAAGCTTACGCCTGTATCCCCGAAGGGGTAGGCAGAGGCGCACTAGCCAACTGGTACACCCACATTTCGCCGAGCTTAGTTCCGTCCCAAATATGATAGAGGGCGAGCCTATCGCCATATCGGGCACAAATTCTAGACTCCGGGCTGATATGGAAAAATCCAATATCACTTTGCCCGACCCAGGGATCGAACCCGACTCCGAAATACAACCACGCCATCGAGGCACCGAGGCATAGTTACTGACGAGAATATTGTACCGTCGTCTATAAAAAAAAACAATATTGTACGTAGTTGCTAACGAGAAACCTCAAAAACTTCATGGTCGAACATCTGTAGTACAATTATTAGCGTCATCATTTTAGAATTGTTCCCGAAGACAATACGTAGCTTACTCTATCTAAAATGCTCATTCCTGTTTAACATAACATAACATCACGCCTGTATCCCCGAAGGGGTAGGCAAAGGCGCACTAGCGAACTAGAACACCCACATTTCGCCGAGCTTAGTTCCGTCCGAGATGTTATAGGGGGGCGAGTATATCGCCATATCGGGCACAAATTCCAGACTCCGGGCTGATATGGAAAAATCCAATATCACTTTGTCCGACCCGGGGATCGAACCCGAGTCCTCAGGACAGTAGTCGTACCGAAATACAACCACGCCACCGAGTAACGGTAAGCTCGTTTTTTTATAGCAGGGACTGGCAAACGGGCAGATGGGAACCTAAGGGTTCTTATAAGAGTTAAAAGTCAACGCTTGCACAATATTCATTTTCTTTCCACGGTAATTTGATTTCATTTCATGTCATAGTATGTATTCGATTCTCCTACCATAAATGCAACGATTTCCTCCGTGGATCAATAAAAATGGTGTCGGTATTAAGGACCCATGCATTTTTTTTTATTTTACCATTACAGCTAAAATATGCACGGGCCTGAATGAAGTATTCGATAAGTGCCCTGCGCTATGCCCACCTCAGAGATGTGATGTCGACATAACAGTGATTCTGTGTCTTGTGCCACCGAAACCTGGGGATCCTGAATGCGAGCCTGGCTGCCGCTGTATTAATGATTACGTTAGAAACTCATCTGGCATTTGCATCCCTCGAGATCAATGCGGTACATAACCTTTCATTCCACCTGCTTATCCCACTCAATGTGGGTATGGCGCAACACAAAGCATATTATAGAAAAGTATCGGCTTCTATTTGTATATTTACGTTGTTATATTCACCTCATTCTTAGTTAAAATGTGCTCAAACCTTCATTAAATACAAAGTTAACGTGATTGCAATAATGCGGTAAAAGAAAAAGGGACCTAGTTTTTTCTGCAAATTCTATTTATATAAATGGGTATAATGCTTTTGTCTTCTCTCTCTTGGGCAATTTACTAAAAATAAACTGAATTTGAAACAGAACCTCAATGCTACGAGAATGAAAAATATGAAGAATGTCCAGCTTCTTTGTGTCGGCCGCAAAAATGCTCAGAATTAGGTTATGCCCTAAATTGTTCTTCAGTCGATGAAAATGAACCATGTCCAGTCAAACCAGGATGTGTCTGCGAAGACGATTATGTTAGAAATGATGAAGGAGTATGCATTCCTATAAAGCAATGTCGTAAGTATAAGTATATTTTCCTGTCTTTATCGTGCTGAATTCGTAACTGTGGCTTTAATGCTTCATATTTACCAACTTCAAAACGGGAAGGTTCTCAATTCGTCTGTATTATTTATATGCTACCCGGTAACATCGGCAAATGTGGGACGATTTTCAAGATTATTTTTGTTCAAAGGTGCCGTGTAATTAGTTCAAGATTTAGTAAAGGAGTACGGAGTAAACTGATAAACAAAAATGCAAATGATGGTATAAACATCGTGGTCGGGGTTTTTAAACTTTATTATTATTTAAATATGTTTAAGAGAGAATTTGACTTAGGTTTTACAACCAGCTGCTTGTCTAACATCAACCGGCTATGGGAGTCTAGCAATACATTCGATTGCAGGACCTCCAGATTCACATCTTAATAGGTGGAGAGAAAGATTTATTTGTAATTTATTAGACTTTTATATATCAATTGTTTTTTCTCGCAGCGTCCTGCGGTGGCGACAAGAACGCCGAGCCCGGGTGTGGTGCACATTGTATACAATGTTCTAATTACAACCACACAGGCCCGTTGGCTTGCCCTGACATATGCATCGTTAACGGATGCGACTGCAAAAAAGATTATGTGTACGATGGTAGTACTGGAAAATGTGTCCGTCCTGAACATTGCAGTAAGTTATAAGCCTACAGCGGCCCTAACAGGAATATTTTTGAAAATCGAATCTAATCGAAGCTCGCTGCGCACTAATGACATTTGGTTACTATTTCATACAAATTTCATAGATATGCGCATCGAGCACGGATACATTTACGATTGTCAGAATTTTCCCTGTTCGGGTTGCTGTTATATTCTACAACAGTCAACATACATATTAGAAACTGCGCAAAGAAAGTCGCACAATACACATTCTCGAAAAACCTACCAAATTACCTACACCTACACTACCAGTGGCGTGTACTCCATATAGACAAAGAGACACTATCTGCCCTGACAGTTTGCTATTTACATAAATGAATAATAAAAATGGTAACCTAAACCAGATTTTCAAAATAGCAATGCATGGCTAAAATCTACACGAGGATGATGATAGAGTGACGTAAGTTAAAGAACATAATTTTGCAATTTTGTATACCCTGATCGTAATACTATACCACTATATAATACCAGTGCACGTCACTGGACATTACTGACTAAAAACCTGTGGTTGCCTTTTTCAGGGCATGTAGAACGGTCCCGGGGGACCCGGAGTAAGCTCTGGATTGCTGCCGGAGCAGGTCCTTCACATGTCTTTCGGCCCATTTCTTTGGGGAAGAAGCCTCTCACAAGTTAGTTTGGTAGAGCCACGCTGTAAAGTGTTACTTCTACAGCACGAATGGGCCGGCTCGACCGGTTTGATAGCACTGTCGACAGCCGATATTTTCATTTCGTCGCGTCGTTTCATTAAATTCCGTCGGTCGCATAAGTACTACAAAATATACATATAAAGACCGCACATTCCCGTTGTGCGACCACGACCCCATTCTCCAGGTCTGGACGCATCGGTTGGTAATCAAACCGGTAACTCGGTCTTGTTTGGCGGCGACCGGGATCTGACCATTCTCGTTACCATGTCTCGGTGTAGCTACATATTACCATTTTGTTATGTTTCAGAACCACAATGCCGTGTAAACGAACAATACAATAGTTGTCCTCCAGCATTATGCAGACCACAAAACTGCAGTCAAGTCGGATATCCACGTCCTTGCCCTGGGATACCATTAGATTCTAAATGTCCGGAGAAGCCAGGATGTGTGTGCGTCGAGGGCTATGTGAGAAATAAGAAGGGTGTTTGCGTTCCATTGGATCAATGTTGTAAGTAACAACATGTGTTAGATTCTGCCATAATCTCTTTCTTTCAGTCTGCTCTTATCTCAACTTAATGTGGGGTCGGCGCAACAAAGTTTTTGAAGCGTGTTGCAGGAAGGATTTGGATAAGTTTTACGACCGTCTGCCTGCCTGACGTTAACCCCCCTCTGGAGGATCCAGTTCCATGCAAATTAAATTAGAAAAATCGCTTTGCCCGTCCTGGGAATCGAACAGGACTTTACGGTCCACAGCCCATATATGCTGTCACTAGACCAAAGAGGCGATTTGACATAGTTTAACAAAATAAAATTTGAGATGGAGTTCAAGGATAATTATCAGGTTTTACTGCCTGCCCGAGATTTACACTCTATTACAAAAAGAAGAGCAGTATAGTATCAGTATAGTATTATCAGTCATCTTATGCTATTTAACTCCTAGACACCTCTTAAGCTGTTTAAATTAATGAATGAGACCCACGTCCACCTATTATCCCATAATATAAATAGATTGAATCTTGGATTAAGTAGGATTTTATCAGTTTTAATTTTTTCCATACCTTGACCAGCGAGAAAATCTTTTTCGATAGACTAACTCATACAAAGGGCTTAGTTAAAAAGCGCGCTTTTTTCTTATTTATATATTAATACTGTACACGATCTACTACGCAACTGTCTGACGTCACAAAGTTTTGCTTATTTGATTAACTACAATGTTAAAACAACTGTTCCTACGAAATATTTGTAAAAAAACACATTTATCGCAGTCATAGTGTTTTCAGTGGGAACGTAGCAAGGTCACAATTTTATTATAAATGATTATGACGAGGAATGAAAATATAAAATGACTTTTATTTTAAAATAAGTCTAATAATCAATTTCTTTTCGATTTAGTTGCATTTTTTCGATTCAGTTTCACGTTACTATAAGTATTCAATAAAATAATAAACTCATAGTAAAAATTAAATTAATTTGTAAACGAGACGTTTACAAAGTTCACACGTTTGGTAAACGGCTTACAGTCGCAAGGATCAGGCCCAGCATACCTTGAATAATATAATATACTATTAATATTAGATAGGATGTTTAACATCATTACAATCTTCATCCCACTTGAATGTGGGGTAACCACAACACACTTTTTCAACAAGTGGTCGCCTGCCATAACATCAACTCTGAGAAACAACATATTTGGAACAATTATAATTAAGTACTCCAAAAAATAAATTGTACATATTTTTGCAGCATCATGCGGTGGAGATCCAAACGCCAAACCAGGTTGCGGTGTCAACTGCGACAAACATTGTGGGGACAATTTGGGCTACCCTCATCCGTGCCCAGAAATATGTAGAATAGATGGTTGCGACTGTAAAGACAGCTTCTATTACGATGATAATGAAAAAAAGTGTGTCCCAGCTGATCAATGTAGTAAGTGTACACTGTTATGCTGTGTATCCACAAGACAATAATTATATATGTCTGAATGCATCCAAATATTGACTATAATTATGATCCGGTGAACTTCGTAGCACTTAAAATTTATTTTAAATGCACGTTGATATGTTAATTTATTTTACACAACAGCACGAAATTAGTAACAGTTATGCATAGCTGCTGTTAAAAGATCCATTAAAAACTTAACGGACTGACTTCAACATTTAATTTATTCGTTCGAGATAAAATTTATATGTGACCATCCTTGAAATTGACTCTATCGAACACAATAATGTTGAAAATCGATCCACATTTGGCGGAGATATCGCGTAACTTATGAGTTTCGTTCGAGTGAGATTTCCGGTTGCCCATTTCCCCCCTCCCTTTCCCAATCCCTTTTCCCTCCCCTTCCATTCCCTACTTATTGGTTGGCAACGCACCCATGATTATTTTTGTGTCTTGGGTGTCTATGAGCAGTGGAGATCACTTACTATCAAGTGACCCATCGTTTGCCAGTCTCTGCTACAAAAAAATACAGAAGAATTGAGTACCTCCATTTTCGAAGTAGTTCGAAAAAATACAGACGTATTGATTATCACCTTCTTTGAATCGATTGAAAAGTAATGTGAAGTGGTAATTCCACCACCCACTACACACTACACTAATAATATCGGATTTAAATTAATATTACATAATACTCTAATATCTAGATAGTTTCTGAATCATTCTCACTAATTACATATTATACCGAAGTTAACCACCAATAAGTGACAGTTTTATGAGCCTGAGGCGAAGCTAAATGAATTGATGAATGTGGATGATAAAACTGTGAAAACATGAATACTAAAAAAAATCTATTGATCACAAACGAATGATAAAATCGACTACCTAGTTTAAAGTTTTCTACTAATTTTTACAGCTCCATATTGCAGCGCCGCTAAAAATGAAGTTTACTCTAATTGTATAAATGGTGGATGCCAAGCCAAAAACTGTTCGCAATTAGGCAAACCGATACCCTGCATCAAGCTTGATCCGAATTCCTGCATCAAAGGCTGTCTTTGCAAAGAGGGCTATTTACGAGCGTCTAACGGATCTTGTATACCGGAGAAACAATGCAATCGTAAGTATAGATATTCATCTAACGTCGTGTAGAAAACTCCTTACCTAACCGCTTCATCAGCAGTAGATTAATGTGTGCTTTGGAAGCTTAGGCCACGAGTTAGCTATGGAATTCCGAGTCCGAAAAAATATTATTTGATTTCATAACTACACGTGAGTTATGAGTTCATATATATGTTTCGATATAAGGCCATAGACGCATCGTCACGTCACATTTAGATTAATTAATGTGAGCTACGGTCACCATCATATCATTGATATCTCTCTTTCTCCCTAGCATTGTCTCGGCTCAGTACTAGGGTCTGCGTTCATACTTAAAAGCTTCCACTTTGGCAAAGAAGTTATAAGTAGGGAATATAAGCGGTAGAGACATAACTGAAATGACTATACTTAGCACTGTAAACTTTTCGTGTTAATTAAGTTGACCTTTCATCTAATAGCTCTAATTTATTTATTTAATAAACCTTATTTCCAGTACAATGTACTGGACCTCATGAATATTATGATTCCTGCACACAAACTTGTCCACCACAAACATGCGAGAGTATTGGGCACATCTATTCCTGTCCAGCGATCCCAGTAGATACATCACCAGATTACTGCAAACAAGCATGCAGGTGTGAGAAAGATTACTACAGGAATAAGATTGGAGAGTGCATATCAAAAGCTGATTGCTGTAAGTACATAATAGAACCAGAAAAATATTTAGAAGTTTAAGATAGGGCGTTGAACATAGGCCTCCCCCAAAGATTTCCAGATCGACCTGTTGGAAGTGGCCTGCATCCAGCGACTTCCTGCGACCTTTATCAGGTCGTCGGTCCACCTTGTAGGTGGAAATCTCTGGGGGAGGCCTATGTTCAGCAGTGGACGTCCTATGGCTGATGATGATGATGATAGGGCGTTGAATTTTATTAAATAAACCACAATACCTTCTTTGCCATAGCAACATCGTGCATCAGGGGTGTCTAAAATGTACTGTGCCATCCTAATTTACCTTTAAAGAATAGAAAAGCGCATGTAATAATTTCATCTGAGTCATTACGAAAGCTTACAAACCATACAATTATTCTAAGGAGATCCGTGAAGCATAAACTCGAACAAAGACAAAAGTTAAAGATTAAACTCATGAATACAAACAAAATACAAATAAATAAATAATATTTTCAGTGAAATGTACGGGTCCTCACGAATACTTTAGCTGCGGAGGTGCATGTGACAACGTTTGCGCTACAATCAAGAAGCAAAATCAAACAAATTGCCCCATCAAGAACATTACGTGCAACAGAAAATGTTATTGTGAAAAAGGATATGCTCGCGCAAAGAATAATACTTGTATACCAACTTCTAGATGTGAAGGTACGCATGGGCCCACCATACAAATATTTTACAACAATATTTTGGTAACGTCTCTTCCCCAGTAAAACTTTTTATTGAAAAATTCATACTTTTGTAACCAATTTTATGCATAACCGTTCAGCCATAATAACGTGAATATTAGAAAAAGTCTGCAGAATCCTAACAGATTGGAGTTACTTACTAAATACATACATTTAGATCTACTGGCTGTTACCATAACAGCCCACTACGCGTTTTGTACCATGTGTACAAGGGCCACTATTAGTACGAGTACGTATACAGTACTCTGAGTGTACTTAAAGTTTTCTTGTATTTTAGAACCACAATGCGGTGTGAACGAACAATATGACAGTTGTCCTCCAGCATTATGCCGACCATTAAACTGTAGTCAAGTAGGATATCCACGTCCTTGTCCGGGGATACCATTAGATTCTAGATGTCCAGAGAAGCCGGGATGTGTCTGCGTTGAGGGCTATGTCAAAAATGACGAGGGCGTTTGCGTTCCATTGGATCAATGTCGTGAGTGTTTCGTAATAACATGTTACAAAATCTTATAATGTATGTTTTAAAATAGAATATACAAATTCATACGACTTACTATCTGCTTGATTTTTACACTCTTCTACAAAATCATAGAGCAGCGGTACAATATTAACAATCGTCTTGTGATATTTGACTCCCGAAAACCTACCTTATTATGTCAATGGTAAATAATAACCAAGATTAAAAACTTAAAACAGACTTCTTTTAGTCGATCTTGACTACATTTACATAGAACCACCCTTGAAACAAATTCTATCAAACACAAATAGTATTTTGGAAATCGGTTCACATTTGCGGAAGATATCGAGTAAAATACATACATATTTAAAAAAAACTAATTGAGAACCTTCTTCTTTTGTAATCGCTTGAAAATGCACCGGCACCCAGTTCATAGGTACTACTTAAAGGTACCACATAGATTACACAAGTATTAAAGCACAAACATTTTTAAATGTATCCTTAACGATAATCATTTAAACTATAATGTTTTCGTAGCTTCGTGTCGTGGTGACACCAACGCTAAACCTGGTTGTGGATTTTGTGGCCAGGGATGCTCCGATATTGGTAAAGATGTGGCCTGTCCCGCAATATGTGAAGCGAATGGTTGTGAATGCAAAAAAGGATATTACTATGATAATGTTCAAGATAAATGCGTCCTACCTAACAATTGCAGTAAGTATTTTAGAATTTTAGTATTCAAATCGTGAAGTGACCTACCTGCTCGTTTATCAATCTCTCCTATAAAAAAATGTTTAGCTCCACAGTGTGGCAAGAACGAAGAATATTCAGCATGCCCTGCGGGATTGTGCCGACCACAAAATTGTTCCCAAGTAGGATACCCAATAACTTGCTCCTACATAACATCAGACATCGCATGTCCAGGAGAACCAGGATGTGTCTGCAAAGATGGTTATGTGAGAAATCAAAAGGGCATCTGCATTCCAGTAAACAAATGTCGTAAGTATTGTGTTTTATCGTTTGAACTGAATTACTTAAGGTGCTTAATGGCTTTAGCAATTTCCAATTTTTTAATTTTATAACATAACATGCTTATGTTATGTTATAAAATTATAAGCTTATGCCTGTATTCATGAAAGGATGGCAGAGGCGCACTAGCGAACGAGAACATCTAGATTCTAGGATTATTTATAATAGCAATTACCACATTATTTTGTTAGTCTATGTGTCTTATACCTCCATTATTCATTCCCAGAATGATAGAGATTCCGTTCAGTGTTTATCGTCTTATCATTTTCGTCATATTAACGACTCCCAAGTAAAATATTCCTGTCATCAGCCCATCTTTCGCATCAGCAATGTCAGTAACATTGCCTCTATGCGTTAGTAATATATTTATTGATTAAGTTAGTTAGTTACATCTACAGTGCATGCATTTAACATTGAACGATACATTTTACTACTAGGTATAGGAACTAATATATTGTACGTCTGTAACATCAGTTACAGACGTACACGACATTGATTACAGAAAATTGTTTACACAGAGTTACAAGATCTGAGAGGCTACCACCATCTCCCACAGCAGTACCATTATAATATTGCTTCGTTTTTGTATAGGAATCGTTAAAAGTAAGATTATAACAATACCGCTATAAGAGGCGGCGGAACCCCCCTGCTCTGCAAAAGCTACTTAAATTTAGAATTATTCGCAATCAAAAACATCTTTTACATTTATTTTTGAAAACTTTGAGGGAATCAAAAAATATATGTACTGGAGAATGTCCGAGTCACGTCAGCAATATAGGATTACTATTACCTAGATTAAAGTTTAACCTTTTTCATGTCTCAGCATCTTGTGGGGGTGACTCAAATGCCACTTCTGGTTGCGGATTTTGCGGAAAGAAATGCTCGGACATAGAAAAAGGCCCTGTAGCATGTCCCGCTGTATGTGAAATAAATGGATGTCAATGTAAAAATGGATACTTTTACGATGATGCTCAGGAAAAATGCGTTCTACCCGACAATTGCAGTAAGTGCATCTTAAGTCATATCAAGATGTGTTGACTTCAAGTATATTTTATTTAATTCATGATATCTATAATTAAGATACAAGGTCTAAGATACAAGGATTTAATAAGTAGATTTTAGACAAAGGTCTTAAATATATATCATCAAGCATCATACAACCAATAAATATAATAATAATTTGCCAAAGAAAGTCCACTGCTAAGCAAATGATTCTACCAAAGATCAAAAAATTATTATAATTCCACCATTTCGATCTGGGGGTGTAAGAATAGCGATCATGAATTCGAAATTGATTAATTACGGCAGCTAAAGTCTTAGTTGTGACTACTGTAGCATCATCCGTTAAAACATATCTAAATTCCGACTAATGAATAACAACATTGCTTCAGCTCCTAATTGTAGTAAGAACGAAGTACCATCAGATTGTGTAAACGGTGGATGCGATAAGAAGAACTGTACCCAACTTGGTCTACCTAAAATTTGTATAGATCCGATTAAATGCAAGAAGGGGTGTGTTTGCAAACAAGGTTATTTGAGGAATGCTAAAGGTGTATGTGTGCCTATAAACAAATGTCGTAAGTAATTATATAACTATTAAAATTAGAAAAAAAAATCGGTATTTATTTATTATAAAACATTTTTCGTGTAAATAAAATGACGTCATTTTATGTATTTTGATTCCCATACTTTTTACTTATTTTTTACTTACACTATCACGTGTTATTTTAAAATTTTCTTTCAAAAAATCTAACCATGTCCAAAATAATTCATCAAGATTTAGTTACTAAATATAAGGAAGCAATTAGTAGTTATCTATATTTGTATTATTTTGACAGCTGCATGCGGTGGAGACCCTAATGCACGAGCTGGCTGCGGTATAAACTGTAACAGACACTGCTCAGATATCGGAGGAGAGACAAAAGTGTGTACTCTACAGTGCAAAGAAGATGGATGCGATTGCAAAGATGGTTACTACTTGGATGACATCACTGGTAAATGTGTAAAGCCAGAGAACTGCTGTAAGTGCATTATTTGAATTCCCTGTTCTATTTGTATTTAAAACAAAAAACAAAGAAGTCTGAGTGCTTAGTAATAATAGAATATTTCAAATTATCAATTCTTCCCAGATGTGATAGGGGGCGAGCGTATCGCCACATTGGGCACGAATTTCAGACGTCGGGCTGATACTGAAAAATCCAATATCACTTTGCCTGACCCGGGGATCGAACCTGAGACCTCACGACGATAGTTGGACCGCGCACGCAATACCACTACGCCACCGAGGCAGTAATCACACCAGTCCACCAGTGGTTACCAGTCTAATGGTTCATACTTCATAGGATACCTCCCCTCCACCCACCATCAAAAATTCGTTTATTTAAATAATTTTAAATAGTCTGGAAGTAAAGTCAGAGACGACGAACGGATGACGATATTATAAGATATTTATTTTGGAATTGAGTTACATAACCCTACCTGTATCAAAGACAATAATCTATGTAGTTCCCTACATATTGCTGATTTTCTTTTTTATTTACAGCATGTCCAAATCCAAACGAAGTTTTTGATCTTTGTCTGTATTCATGCCCGCCAAAAACTTGTGAAAGTCTTGATAGGGCATACATCTGTCCTATAGAATATGGAGAAGAGGATGAGGAGCCCTGCAAACCAGGCTGCAGGTGTAAAGATAATTACTTCAGAAATATAAACGGGCAATGCAACACAGAAGCACAATGCCGTAAGTACATACTTTAACATATTTTCTAGGTGTGTATTTTAATTTTGATAAACACATAAACTGCTAGGCACTTTGTCGTTGCTTTTATGAAAACACAACCAATAAAAAGTGCAACAACCTATAATTTATAATAAATAACCGACTATACTGCTTACTATTTATATGGTCTTTATTCAAAACTTCATATAATTATGTATATTCAATATAAATATAATATTTAATTTATATTTTTGGCGAGCTTGAATTTTAGGATGCTTTTTCTCTCTTCATGATCTTCTGTCCCAATACAAAAGTCCATCTGGTTTAGAAGCTTCTGTTTCACCCGATGTTGAACAATAATGTTTTGGAGGGTTACCACCACCTCTTATAGCAGTATTATCATCATCTTACTTGTACCGATTCCCATACAAAACAAACGAAGAACGATTATAATAATACTGCTATCAGAGGTGGTGGTAACCCTGCTGTGCACTATAAGTAATATTTTTTGTTCGTTCTTAGGGCAATGTAATGGGTCACATGAATATTTCGACTGCGGTGTGGCATGCGACAATGTTTGCGCCACACTCAGTGAACAGAATCAAACTAACTGCCCTATTATAAACATTGTGTGCAACTCTATGTGCTACTGCGAAAAGGATTATGCACGAGCCAAAAACAACACTTGTATCCCTATAGACAAATGTAACGGTAAGTTTACAACACTTAATATGGATCAAGCTTCTGTAATACAACGGGTACCTAATGAAAAGTAAATATTGTGGAGAAAGCTATGACTGATGATAATTCTTCTCGTATATATAGTCCTTGTATATAAAACTACAAGAATATTTGTCAGATTTATGTTCAGTTTTATGAAAGCTGATCTCTCTTCGATTTAAAATTCCGATGACTTTTAGCAGCAATATCTAAATCAAAGCTCTGTTAATTGAATGTTAATTTGATTTTGAAAAAAGTAGTTGACACTTTGGTAGATGGTAAATCAAAGGTAGGTACCTAATAATTTGGTGAATAAATAAATATTTTATAATTTTCAGAACCCCAATGTGACATAAACGAGGTCTACGAGAGTCCTTCAAAAAGGTGTCGTCCTACAACCTGTTCAGAACTAGGATATCCATTAGACTGTGAATCCGCCTGCGATTCAGACAAAGAGGACGAACCGGAATGTGTTTGTAATGAAGGCTATGTCAGAAATGAAAAAGGCGTCTGCATCCCTGCTTACAAATGTCGTAAGTAATCATTGAAACTGTGCAGCGATAGTCACATTGGATATATATCATTATTACCAAAAAGGAAACAAATACTTATTATGTCTATTTATGGTATATAAGTAAAAACTATATACATGGTACATAGGTGTCTTACTTATGAGGTCAGAATTAACAAGTTTTAAAATATAATTGCGTACTTGGCTAATTATTTACAATTAATTTTATATGACATTTACGTCATCTCAAATATAGCTCAGAAAGAAATATTGAAATATTCTCAAAAATAAAAAGTTATAAGCCTTTGAAGATTGGTGGAACTTTCAAACTGCATGAAGGAAAAATCAGTATATTCACGTCATGGGCATAAGGGTACGTGCATTGGAAAGGGGTAGCAAGATATCCTCACTACGCCCCCACTCTTGCTCATTGCAAAATTTAAAATATTAATTATATTAATTATTTTTAGTAAAATGTGGATAACTACGTTGGCTGTACATGTATTAAGTTATGTTTAAGTAACACGTAGCGTAAATTGTGTTTAATGTACGGTTGTTTGTTATCTCAAATAAATAAATAATTACTGCCTGGTTTGTCAACAAATTTTGATGCAGTTTTTACAGGTTAAGTTAAGGTTTTTTTTGTTTTATTTGCTAATACATATAAAATGTGTATAAAATCAAACATAGTCAAGTACCCAATCATAAGAAATGGCTAAGTATTTGTTTACATTTATACTTTATACTAGACTATATCCTAATAGACTTTATCTTAATTTAAATTAAACTTATTTGTGTCGTGAATACTAAGAACTAAAACAGTCCTTTGGCCTAAGTGTCCAATCCAGAAGACCGAAACACAACAAATATTCGAAAGTCGAAACTGCAACATCTCGTTCAATACAACTAAAGTATGTTTATAGGACGCAATCCAACAAGTAGCATAGATTTTTTCCTTGACAAAAAAAAACAAAGTATTTATATTCCTCAGCATCTTGTGCTGGTGATCCCAACGCCACACCCGGCTGTGGTTTCTGTTTTGCTGAGCAATGCCCTGGTCACGGCGAGGGCATATCTTGTGCTGCTGTATGTGCAGCGAACGGCTGCGTTTGCAAAGAAAATTACTTGTATGACAGAAACCTAAATAAATGCGTTGCTCAGAGTGATTGCAGTGAGTATAGTGTTTATTCAAACATGGTAGTAACAAAGACTTCTATGTATTTACTAGACAACCTGTTCCGAAATAAAATTGTGGCACATGATGGCGAGTGTTTGACCTTTCACGGCTAAGGAAAAGAGCAGATTTCTATAGTGAGTTGAGATTCGATTAACAGAGACTTAGTGCGCACATTCTATGTACCGAACAGCCAGTCTAGTGGTATACATAGAAGACTTTGGGTAGTAATAATAGCGGGCCCAACATGAAACTATAAGGGTTCCATTTTTTCCATTTAGCTTCGGAACTCTAAAAAGAGAACACTTTTATAACGAGTAGACCATCATAATATATTTTTTTACATTTGTCGCAACGAAGGGTCACCGCCTTGGTCTAGTGGCTGCGTATATGGGCTCTGAATGGGATGTCCTAGGTTCGAATCCCAGGTCGGGTGTGGTATTTTTCTAACACTATTCTCCGGGGACAGGATCCCCCAGATGGAGGTTGACGTTAGGCAGGCAGCCGGTCGTAAAAACTAAGCCAGATCCTTCTGCATCATGCTTGAAGAAGTCTGTTGGCCAGACCCCACATTAAGGATTAGGGCAGGTAGAAAGAAAGATTTGTCGCAACGAAGGAAGTAGATAATGGAAATTTTATAAAATTGAAAAAAAAATCTTGATTAATAAATCTTAATGTAATTTGTCTTATCTACAGCACCAATTTGTCCAAAGAACGAAGTACTGTCAAACTGTGTGAATGGAGGCTGTGACAAGAGAAACTGCTCTCAACTCGGTCAACCAGATCTATGTATTGACGTGGTAAAATGCTTCAAAGGATGTATCTGCAAGGATGGATACTTAAGAAACACTAAAGGAATATGTGTCCCCATTAGCAAATGTCGTAAGTATGGTTTTATTTGATTTGGCTTTGTTTTTACGACTTGCTGCCTCTGACCTTAACTTCCACTGAGGCATCCAGTTCTGGGTAAATCAAGTTATCGAAATCTTTTTCCCGACGGGATTCGTACTCAGGACCTCCCGGTCCATAGCCCATATGCGCGGTTGCTATACTAGGAAGGTGACTAGCACTTAACATAATATACTATTCTACTTAAATCCTAAATAATTGACAGTCCATATTATGTAACCTTCATTATGGTCTCATCTCAATGTATTGGGAGACAATAAGCTATTGTGTATAATATCTATCATGAAGACTATTCCAATTAGGCATTGTCGTGCAATAATCGTTTCAATTGTTGTAGATAACGTATTCAAATTGCAATTTACTTATAATTATTATTCTGCTGTATTGCTGTACATATAAAATAGATGCATTGATAATATGTATGCAGAAATCGCTGAAAAAATCAACGACAATGTTGTGTTATGTTATGTGCCAATACGAAAATCATAAATAATATATCATGTTTTGTGCACGACATTAACTCCATTCATATAGTTTATAGTTTGATAAAATAAGATAAAAAATAATTTTAAGATCGCATCAAACAATTTAAAACATGACTCTCATGATTTTAAACTATTCGGATCGTCTCAGAAACTTAATAAGGCTTCAACCAAATTGTAGATATTTTTATTAACTCTTTTTAAATAGGCAACTTATTTTGTAATTATAATTAACTACATACATTAACCTTACAGCTGCACCGTGTGGGAAGAATGAAATGTTCAACAACTGCACAGAAGGTTTTTGTGACGCTAAATCTTGTAATCAACTGGGATACCCCGTGGCTTGCCCTTCCACCGCACGGTGTACTAAGGGTTGCTTATGTGAAGTCGGTTATGTCAGAAATGATAACGGCACCTGCATTCCAAAGTCAGAATGTCGTAAGTCCGAACATCATACTTTGCACAATTACGCTCTTGACAAAAAATAAATAAATTGGTCTAACCGTTCAAGTTACGGAAACCACAGGAGTATGTCGGTCGCATGCATCTAGCCTAGATCGTACCAAAGGGTGCGTTTCCATGGATGGCCTAAAAAGCTGGTTGAACCTTCTGGAGGAAAATATGAGAACCCAATGGACTCACTATGGAGGCTGATCAATACCGGGCGATGTGGAAGCGTATGAGTAGGACGGCGGTCCCTGGCAGAAGCCCGGGATAAGGCCAGGCAGAAAGAAAAGATCTAAACTTTCAAGCTACAACTTTACCTCTTATCCTATTGTAAACATACTATAACTCCAATGTCAATCAATACCAGACCTCCGTTTAACCATTATTATGTTATGATATTATGCTATGTTATGATTTGCCTTTTCTCATTAGGACTGTAATATTATAGGGCTGATCTTTCTTTCCACCTGCCCTTATCCCACTTTAAACTGCGGTCAGCGCAACACACTTGTTCAAACGTACTGCAGAAAGGATTTGGCTTAGTTTTTACGATCGGCTACCTGTCTGACATCAACCCCCATCTGAGGGATCCAGACCTGAGCAAATTATATTAGAAAAATAGCCGACCTGGGAATCGCAACCAGATCCTCCCGGGTCACATTTCATATACGCTGCCCCTAACCCAAGAAATAAAGGACTAATATTATCATTATTTTATTTCATAAGCGTCATGTGGCGGTGATACCAACGCTCAGTCGGGCTGCGGCGTGAACTGTGGTAAGCGGTGCAGAGACATTGGTAAGAAGAATTCGAAGTGTATAAAGATATGCTATGCCAATGCATGTGACTGCAGATCTGGATATTATTTAGATGAAAACACAGGGAAATGTGTCTTGCCTGAGAAATGCAGTAAGTTATTCTAATTTCTTCCAACTTTCCTTATTCCACAATGTGCGGTCTGTGCAACACACTTTTTCAAGCAGAAAGGCTGTTTGACGAATGTTTTTCCTTGCCTGCCGTCAAACCCCTCTGGAAGTTCCAGTTCAGTAAGTCAGTAAAATTGATTTCTTTTCATATAAAAAAACAGAAAATATCGGTCTTTAAAACAGATTTGAATACAAGAGCAGAAGTGGTGAAGCTAGTGATGGTCATAATATAAAGCGTTATTTAATTTCTAAAATTAATTAACAATGAACATACACCCCCGACTTCTCTATGTTAAGTGTGTTTTCATTGTGAAATATCGCTGGCTATAACGGTGAAATAAAACATCGTGAGGAAACCTGCATAGCCGAGAATTTCTCCACAAGAATTTCAAAGGTATGTGCAGTCTACCAATCCGCATAATAGGCCAGCGTAGTAGACTAAGGTCTAACTCCCCTCTCATTAATAGAGGAGGCCCGTTCCCAGCAGTGGGACAGTAATATTACAGAGCTAATATTGTTACTATTGTTATTGTTAATTAATAATGAAAATTAAGAAATTATTAATATCATTTACAGCACCACAATGCCCGAAAAATGAGATATATAACACCTGTATTGAAGGAGATTGCAAACCCAAGAACTGCTCTCAATTGGGATACCCAATGTTGTGTCCGAGAATAGACCCCGAGTATTGTACTGGTGGCTGTCTGTGCGTAGATGGATATGTTAGAGCGAAAAATGGAACTTGTATACTAGCCCAAGAATGTCGTGAGTCCTGATTTAATTGATTTAAAATACGTAACGTAAGATTATGTCTCTACGCAAAAATGCTTAGGCGCATCTGCTGCACCTATTTGTATTTCAGCAAACTTATTTATGTTTTTTTATGATAGTGTTATACCTAATTTCCCAAATTGTGATATTAAAGTTGAACTCAGATAACCTAAAATCGACCTCACCTGCACTTTTATGTTAAAACCCGAATTAAGCTCAAGCTTCTACAATTCTATTTCCAAAAAAAAAACTTTGAAATCCGTCCACGCATCCTAGATATATTATCAAGAAAAGTAAATAAAAACAGATAAATTAAAAAACATAACATAACATAAGCTCACGCCTGTATCCCCGAAGGGGTAGGCAGAGGCGCACTAGCAAACTAGAACACCCACATTTCGCCGAGCTTAGTTCAGTCCCAGATGTGATAGGGGGCGAGCCTATCGCCATATCGGGCACAAATTCCAGACTCCGGGCTGGTATAGAAAAATCCAATATCACTTTGCCCGACCCGGAGATCGAACCCGAGACCTCAGAACCGTAGTCTTACTGAAATACCACCACGCCATCGAGGCAGGCACAGAGTTAAAAAATCATTTTCAAAATCAGTTATAAATTAATAATTGCAGCATCATGCGGAGGAGACCCTAATGCACGAGCTGGTTGTGGAGTAAACTGTGAAAAACGGTGCTCCGACATTGGCAAAGAAGTGGCTTGTATTGACATTTGCTATGAAAACGCTTGTGACTGCATAGATGGATATTACTTGAATGAGGATACCAAAAAATGCGTATTGCCTAAACAATGTCGTAAGTATATGTAAATTTACTTGTTACTAGGCTCATTTCATTGTAATGGTAGCCTTCCAACCTAAACTTCGGTCTAAGAGTTAAAAGATAGATGCATGCGCTTTTGTAACTTTACAATAAAGAGAAAAATGCGAATTTTACCTTTTTGTTATCAAAATGTGATAGCAACTGACAATCCCCGTCCTAATAGAATAACTTGTTATTAAACCATTTTAAAATAACCAAAACAATATATTCTAGAATATTCCATTGGAAACGGTCTATTTGATATTAATTCCTATAAAAGCGGGAGTTTGAAACTACTACCAATTCGATAAAACTAATTTGCTGCCAATATAACAGAGCTGGTTGATCGCGTGCCGGATGCATTTTTGTGATAAATAAACATTCAAAAAAATATTTGTTTTAACATAACATATCATAAGCTCACGCCTGTATCCCCGAAGGGGTAGGCAGACGCGCACTAGCGAACTAGTACACCCACGTTTCGCCGAGCTTAGTTCTGTCCCAGATGTGACAGGGGGCGAGCCTATCGCCATATCGGGCACAAATTCCAGACTCCGGGCTGATATGGAAAAATCCAATATCACTTTGCCCGACCCGGGGATCGAACCCGAGACCTTAAAACCGTAGTCGTACCGAAATACCACCACGCCACCGAGGCAGTCCTATAAGTAAGTCAGTTATTTATTTTAGGTGTTGTATTTTGAACCGTCGCCTCCTTGGTCTAGTGGCAGCATATATGGGCTGTGAACCGGGAGGTCCTGGGTATGATTCCCAGGTCGGGCAAAACAAATTTCCAATTAAATTTGCCCGGGACTCCCTCATAGGGGGTTGACGTCAGGCAGGCGGCCGGTCGTAAAAAGTAAGCCAAATCCTCCCTGCAACATGCTTTAAATAGTGTGGTGTGCCGATCCCACATTAATGTGGGATAAAGGTAGATAGAAAGAAGCTTTTGAACCATCGAACTATTCTCATATTTTATCGTTTTTAGCTCCAACTTGTCCAAAAGATGAAGTCTACAACAGTTGTGTGGAAAGTTATTGCAGCCCCAAGAATTGCTCTGAAGTAGGTTACTCTATCAAATGTCCGAAGGTAGATAAAGATTCTTGCACCGGAGGATGTCTTTGCCAAAATGGATATGTTAGAGCCGACAATGGGACTTGCATACCTATCAAACAGTGCCGTAAGTTTTGTAATTGTATTCATGACTAAGAACACTAGGAATATAACATTTTTAATAACAATGTGTTGTGCAACTTTTATTTAGTAACCGACTTCAAATTGAGGCGGTTGAGATGTGTCTGAATTTTGTCGTCTGTTTTAATGTATGTAACAACAAAATGTGGACTGACTTTCAACATTCTTTATGGGTTCGATAGACTTTAAAAAGCAGTATAGAACTTCGAAACGAATAACAACATAGACGTTACAAGTCGAGTCAGTTCAACCCTCATTTGCAAATGTTGAGAATCGGTCTGCATTTTGTTGTTAGGTACATACATACATAAAACAAACGACAAAATTTGGACATATTGAGAAACGAGAGCTTTTTCAACGCGCGTTAAAAAAGCGTCTCAACATGTATGTTCTTATGATTATTTGAAACCGCCCAAAAAAAACGCCTTGTTTTGAAAGCGCGGACGTGTGAACTATACTAGAACTCATTTGTTCCATTACAACGCTTTTTAACGCGCGTTGGAAAAGCTATTGTGCGAATGAGGCCTAAGTATTTAAACAATATGATTATTATCGGTTTGGTTGACTTCAGTCAATTTTCTGAATCATAAAAGTTAATGCGAACCTTTTGGAATCCCAATAGAATTTTGACAGCCTCCGTAGCGTAACGGGCGAGTAGCCGGCTGTGAAGCGAGAGGCCGCGGGTTCGATCCCCGCACCGAGACAAATGTTTGTATGGCTACATATATTTGTTTCCGGTCTAGGGATTGTGAGACCAAAGTCTCTCGTAGTTCCTTCCTGATACCCACGACACAAGACTCGATCTTAGTGTAGGGTCAGGACTATGTATGTGACTGTTGGGTGTTATTTATTTAACATCAAAATTATACGCCTTTTTGTTTTCTAATATTATGTTGAACTAAAGTAAGTAATGTGCATTATGTATAGCATCTTGTGGTGGTGACTCCAACGCGGTAGCAGGTTGTGGTGTGCACTGTAATAATCGTTGTAGAGACGTTGGTAAAGAAGACAGTGCAGGGGCTTGTATTCTAATATGCCGGGTGAATGCCTGTGATTGCAAACCAGGCTTCTACTTTGACGAGAATACTGGACAGTGCGTACAGCCTAAGAATTGTAGTAAGTAGTTTATAGCTTTTCGTTATAACTTTTTATATAAAAAAATAGATTATTGTTTAGAGCTTCATGCGATACTTTATATAAGCATTTTAATTTGGTAAGTAGCATCAGATGCGGTAGGTTTTTTTTGCCACGAGTAAAAATTTACACTTTATACCTACACTGACTAAAAGCCCATGGTTGCCTTCTCCAGAACATCTGAGACAGTCGCGGGGAATCCCGAGTAATCTCTGGATTGCTGCCGGAATCGACCCTGCACGTCCCTTTCAGCCCGTCTCTTCAAGGCGGGAGCCTCACATATTTATACAGCATGGCCACGACGACAACACGATGTTTTTCGGTGCCCGAATTCAGTCGCCAACATGCTTATTAACCTCAATGATTTAGATATATCTATCATAATATAATCTATCGTTATTTATCAAATTGTAATTGTTCGACATACCTCTAGAATACATTTTTCTGGCCTAACTACGCTACTAGAACCACAATATGGTCCAATTAACATGTTTATTGTGTTTATTATAATCTGTTTTTTATGATAATAAATTGAATCACATAATAAACAAATGTAATGTTTTAGCGCCAGTTTGTGGAGAAGATGAGGTTTACAGCAGCTGTGTTCAAGGACAATGTAACGTGAAGAACTGTTCACAGCTCGGTTATCCCATATCATGTCCGAGAATAAACCCTGACTTCTGTATTAAGGGCTGTCTCTGTAAAGGAGACAAAGTGAGAGCAGACAACGGCACCTGCATTCCTAAGAATCAATGTCGTATGTTTAATGTTTATATAAACTACGCACCTATTTAGAACTTCGTTTACTCATAACAGATAGATTTCAGAATTTATCCGATGACCAATTAATAAACGATCGTCCTTGGAATAAGTTCTTACTAACATAAAATCTTGAAAATCAGTCCCTATTTGAAGATATATTACATACTAAAAACACTTACAGACGAATTGATTACCTTCTTTTTTGAAGGGGGCCGACAAAATATTGCAAACGTGATCAACAATAGAATTAAAAAATCCATGTTGTTTTAAGAAAAAATGCTATGCTCAAGCTTCCACGCAACAGTGCCCGGTCCATAGTCCACATTATTACCTTTATGAGAGCAATAAAGCGACAACGACATGATTTAACTGCTTGATTTTGACTGCCTCGGTGGCGTGGTTGTATTTCGGTACGACTACCGTCGTGAGGTCTCGGGTTCGATCCCCGGATCGGGCAAAGTGATATTGGATTTTTCCAAATCAGCCCGGAGTCTGGAATTTGTGCCCGACATGGCGATAGGCTCCCTATCACATCTGGGACGGAAATAAGCTCGGCGGAATGTGGGTGTACTAGTTGGATAGTGCGCCTCTTCCTACCTCTTCGGGGATACAGGCGTGAGCTTATGTGACATGATTTAGTGATACTGATTCCTTCAAATTTCAACTTATCATTCAAAGTAATCCAATATACCTCGAATAGAATAGGGTTTTTAAATCAGCGGCCTGAGCAGGAAAAATTCTGACAACGGTAAATGTATTCGAACTCGATGCGCGTCTATGAAATTTGTATGAAATATTAACCAAACGTCATCAGTGCGCAGTGAACTCGAATACATCTATCTACATTTACATTAGTTTTTCGTGCTCGGGCTACAGTGATTCTGACTTTTAGTCGACTACATGAAAAGAAAGTTCTCAAGTAGTTTATTATTTTATAGCTTCATGCGGTGGCGATCCGAACGCAGTAGCAGGTTGTGGTGGAAACTGCAACAAACTATGCTCTGACGTCGGCAA
Organism: Clanis bilineata; assembly: GCA_036417725.1. NCBI lineage: Eukaryota > Metazoa > Arthropoda > Insecta > Lepidoptera > Sphingidae > Clanis > Clanis bilineata. Next base: position 11,876,838 of record CM071158.1, read on the forward strand.
AAAACCAAAACCATGTCCGGCTGACATCTGTGAGCCATATACAAATAGTTGTGAATGTAAAGATGGGTACTATCTTGATCCTAATAGTAAAAAGTGCGTTTGCCCTGATAAATGCAGTGAGTATTATAATGTATATATTTAAATCTTTAATATTCGTTGGAATATTTATATTTCCATATCAGCCCGGAGTCTGGAATTTGTGCCCGATATGGCGAAAAGCTCGCCCCCTATCACATCTGGGACGGAACTAAGCTCGGCGAAATGTGGGTATTCTAGTTTGCTAGTGCGCCTCTGCCTATCCCTTCGGGGATACAGGCGTGAGCTTATGTTTTATATTTTTTACAATAACTACGTTTTGTTTATTGCCTCGACGATGTTGTAATTGTACTTGTAGAGGCTATATGGCTAGAAATCCAATTTAGAATTACTGGTCTAGACGAATCGACCTAATGCTCGACCATGAGACTTTTTGACATTTCACGTTAGTTAGTAAAATATTGTACGACAAACACTCGAACGTCTGAAACTGTCCAGTTAGGTTAAAAATATATTTTTTTAATTAAATATTTTTTTAGCACCGGAGTGCAACAAGCCGCACGAAGTTTACGATCCCTGTCCATCACCGTGCCCAGTACAAAACTGCAGCAGTATTGGTAAAAAATTCCACTGTCCTAGAATCCTCGTAAAAGGAAAACCATTTTGCAGAGGAGCTTGTCGATGCGAAAAGAATTACTATAGGAACCTAATCGGAGAATGTATTTCCAGACAAGACTGCTGTGAGTAAAGTGTAACTTAACCTTAATATTGGTGAACAGTATTGTCCTATAGATTTTCTAAATAAATGTATATGCAAATTACTTCAGATTCACAATACAATTTTGTTGTATATATTTATACTTACGTACATAGTTATTTCGTAGTGTTAACTCAAAGAGATTAATATTACTAACTTTAGAGGAGCTACGCAGAAGGATTCCATACAAAAAAAATTGATCTCAAATATCAGTAACGCCAGGGTGCTTATTACAATTTACACACTAGAATGTACTTTGAGTGTTCAATAATCACGTGAGACAATTTTATCGTGTAAACATTATTGTATTCTCATTAGTAGAGGAGGCTCTTGCCCAGCAGTGGGACAGTAATTTTTTTTTTATAGCAGAGACTGGCAAACGAACATATGGGTCACCTGATGGTAAGTGATCTCCACCGCCCATAGACACGCAAGACACAGTAAGAATCATGGGTGCGTTGCCAACCTAAAAAGAGGAAATAGAAGGTGAGGGAAAGGGGATTGGGAAAGGTGGGGGGGGGGGAAATAGGCCACCGGAAATCTCACTCACCGAACGAAACGCGACAGCAACCTGCCACTTTACGTCGGTTTTCTATGAGACAGTGGTATCAAACCGGTCGAACCGACCCATTCGTGCTGTAGACGTAACTGTCTACAGCTTGGCTCTACCACTCATAAAATTATTACAGGGCTAATATAATAATAATAAACATTATTACGCTGGCACGACCTTGCGCGTATGTTTCAAATAAAATTGAGTGATTTACACATTTTGGATCACAAGTTTCGCGCTGTTGCCCCGTCTGTGTACTATTTAATGTCTTTGTATTAACTTTGTATTATATTATACATAATGTTATAGTGAAATGCGAACAACATGAATATTTCTCCTGTGGTCCAACGTGTGACAATGAATGTGCAACCCTCGACACACAAAACAAAGATAACTGTCCGATTAAGAACAAGAAATGCACAAACAGATGTTACTGTGAAGATGGATACGCTCGAAACGATAGGGATACTTGCATACCAATTAAAGACTGCAATAGTAAGTGTTAATAATAACAAAAGTTTTTGAATAAAAAATATAGTATGTAAACTCTAATATGTATGGTTTCTGTGTGTTTTAAGTGTTAAAGCTTTTTTCTTTGTTTGTTGGAACATAATAACAATACATCATCAAAGTGTTGTGTTTTTCATTGTTTTAAATTATTTTCACCACCCAAAATTGACTGGGAGAGAATGCTTGGAGTCGTTTGTTATATGTTATCAGATCAGCGGGCTTAGACAAGTGGCTTATGCGTTAATCGAATAGAATAGTAAATGTATGGGTATGACATAAGAGTACGCCGCATATAGCATAATATATATTTATACTATTCGACTTTTCTATTTATAATATTACATAACATAAGCTCACGCCTATATCCCCGAAGGGGTAGACAGAGGCGCACTAGCCAACTAGTACACCCACATTTCGCCGAGCTTAGTTTCGTCCCAGATGTGATAGGAGTTTTATTTAAAAGTGTAACATTCGTGCTTTATATAGTTTCTAAATAACTTAATTTCCTATTTCCAAACATCGAAGTATACATAAGAAGGTTTAGCTTAAAGAAATCAAGACAATTTGAACATAATATTAGATATATTTGCACCTCTTTCAATCCCTTAGATTAAGATCAAGTATATTCCAAATGGAACATATTTATGAATATACGGTAAAATATAACATAACACATAAGGCGTGAGCCTGTATCCCCGAAGAGGTAGGCAGAGGCGTACTCGGAAACTAGAACACCCACATTTTGCCAAGCTTAGTTCAACCCAGATGTGATAGGGGGCGAGTCTATCGCCATATCGGGCATAAATTCCAAACTGGGCGGATATGGAAAAATCGAATATCACTTTGCCCGAACCGGGGATCGAACCCCAGACCTCAGGACGGTAGTCGTACCGAAATACAACCACGCCACGGAGGCAGTTCTCAGGGTAAAATATGATATAAAAATGTGAGACGTAGCTAATGAATAAAATATACAGTAACATCTTGTGGTAATGACAGCCTTCGTGGCGTAGGGGGTAATGCCGGGTACATACCAACCGAACGAAGGCGAAAGAATGTTCGCGAAGGGCCATCGGCGATGGGGATCGAACGTTTACGAACATTTGCGAATCTTTGCTGTTGTTTGTGTTGAATTGTGTTCACACAACAGTAGCCCGAGCACGAAAAACTAATGTAAATGTAAATGTATTCGAGTTCGCTGCGCACGGATGACGTTTGGTTAGATAATATTTCATATAAATTTCATAGACGCGCGAATACATTTACGGTTGTCAGAAATTTTCCTGCTCAGGCTACAGTTATCCTGCGTACGATCGAACGGGACAGAACGCTTTCGTTTTTTCGATCGGTTTCGGTGTTGCGTCCACACCGACCCCTTCGCGAACATTCTTTCGCCTTCGTTCTGTAAGCGAGAGGCCGCAGGATAGAATCCCGCACTGAGACAAATGTTTGTGTGGCCCACGAACATTTGTTTCTAGTCTGGATGTTGAGAAACCAAAAGTCTCTTATAGTTTCTGATACCCACGATAGGTTATAGTATGGGGTCAGGGCTAGGTTTGTGACTGTTGGGTGTATTCTTTTTTTCTACCTGCCCTTATCCCACCTTAATGTGAGGTCGGCGCAATACACTTTTTCAAGCATGTTGCAGAAAGGATTTGGCGTAAATTTTACAACCGGCTGCCTGCCTCACGTCAACCCACTCTGGTAAATAAATAAATAACACCCAAAAGTCGCACACATAGTCCTAACCCCACACTAAGATCGAGTCTTGTGTCGTGGGTATCAGGAACTACGAAAGACTTTCGGTCTCACAACACCCAGACCCGATACAAATATCTGTGGGGCACACAAATACTTGACTCAGTGCGGCGATCGAACCCGCGGCATCTCGCTTTATAGCCGGCTGCTCGCCCGCTGCGCCACGGAGGCTGTGGCGGATTCAGTCCTGGGCAAATTGAGATAAGAAAATCGCTTTTCCCGACCTGGGAATCGAATCCAGGGCCTCCCGGTCCACAGCCAATATATGCTGCCACTAGCCCAAGCAGACGACTTATTTATTTATTATTTAATTTAATGAAAATGTGGTAGAAAAAGTTGCATTGAAATTTCATCATTCGTACATAAAAAGATTGTCAGTAGTTCCATCGTAAATCTAATGGATAGTTTAAGTAGTTATATTCAAAGAAAAATATTATTAAATAACTGGCTCAGTGGACCGCCTCTGCTTAGTTGTTGTCTGTGTAATAGAGTTGAATTACTAGCGTATGACCACCGTCTTGTGACTCAGGTTCGATCCCCGAGTCAAGCAAAGTCATATTAATGTTTTTCTGCTCGGTTTCATTCTGGAGTTTGGAATTTTTGTTTGATATGGCAATAGCCTAGCCTCCTTAGACATTCTCAAGTGCAAAATGGGATTCAAACCCAGATCTTCCTGGTTCACAGCCCATATACGCTGCCATTAGACTAAGGAGGCGACAACTGTTATCACCTGTGCGGCATTGAAATATGGCTAATACACAACGGGTTGGATTCGAATACAAGTCGAAACTTATTCGTGCTTAGGGCTCTGGTATCGCGGGGTCCAAGTTTTGGCTTGCATCTACAGCTTATTGACTTTTTTATTTTTGTAGTATTTAGTTATAAAGCGTGACAGTAATTATGTTATAGTCTGATTGCTAATTGATATTGTATGTTCTGCAATATCTCCGCTAAATGTGAACCGAATTTCAAGATTACTTTCGTGTTCGATAGATAAAACTTGGTTTAAGTTATTTTGATATGGGACCACCATATAAATTTAGTCACGATCGAATAAGTTTTGAACTCGGTCCGTTAAGTTTTAAAACTTGTGTTTTTTCCAGCACCTTCACCGAATGTGACAGAGTTACTCGCTAAATTTCGAACAGCCAATATTAACCTAACGGGGCAATTCATATACGTAAGTAATCAAAAGTTTTTCAGTAGAGTAGATGAAGTAGGTCATTAAGTGAAATATAAATTCACTAGCTGACCGGCAATGCGTTGCTGTGGCTTTACTGTATTTTTTTTACCTGTGTCACCCCATTACTGAACAAAGTTCTCAAATCAAATCAAATCAAAATAATTTATTTGTAAGCATAGGTATTTTCACAGATGTTTACTACATACATAGTATTGTACAAGGTCTCCATGCCTTGCCGTTAAACGGCATACAAATATTGATTGTGTAATTGCATCTCACCCTCTCCTTCCATTTCTTAGGGTCCAATGCCACTACCAGACATAGTGGCTCCAGTTTTTGTTGTAATACGTTGATATAATTAATGTCCTTAAATATGCAACAATAAATATTAAACTATTTTATCCTCTTAGTTGGAACCAAGGGTCGGAACAAAGAGCGAAAGAATTCCGTGGCGCAGCGGGCGAGTAGCCGGTTGTGAAGCGAGAGGCTGCGGGTTCGATTCCCGCATTGAGAACAATTTTTGTGTGGCCCGCAGATATTTGTTTCAAGTCTGGGTTTTGTGAGACTCTCATAGTCTCTGACACCACCTAGTGTGGGGTCAGGACTAGGTGTGTGACTGTTGGGTGTATTTATTTATTTATTTACATAACACATAACATAACATAAGCTCACGCCTGTATCCCCGAAGAGGTAGGCAGAGGCGCACTAGCGAACTAGGACACCCACATTTCGCCGAGCTTAGTTCCGTCCCAGACGTGATAGGGGGCGAGCCTATCGCCATATCGGGCACAAATTCCAGACTCCGGGCTGATATGGAAAAATTCAATATCACTTTGCCCGACCCGGGGATCGAACCCGAGACCTCAGAACCGTAGTTGTACCGAAATACCACCACGCCGCCGATTTATTTATTTAAAACGCTCATAATGAAAGAATTCATTATAATCGGTTGATTGTAAAGTGTCGGAGTTAATTGCGGATTAACACCGTAACACTGGATTTTATATGGAGATTATCACTCACGTAGACATAACTTACTGTTTTGGATAGGAGTTGGAAGTAGGACACAGCTACTCTATTCTTGCATTCAGAATAGCTTGTATAAAAGGCTGTGTCCTCTATAGATGAATAAGGACGCTTCATTAATTCCAACACGTAGCATGAATGAAAGACGACTTACAAAAAAATATGTAATTCACGCAGGAGTTATACAAAAATAACCTTTAACATGTTATTATTTATACATATTCGATGATGATGCTTTTCTCCAATATGGAGTTGATGAATAACAAAAACTATTGTTTGAGTACAACTTTGTAATGTTTTTTCCAGGACTTGGTTAATAGCAGACCGGGCGAGAGCTTCGTGCTATCAGCGATATCCGTGTTGATTATACTCGCCCAACTCCTGCTCTACTCTGTGGGCGAGACGCGTGATCAGCTCTTACGTGTCACAAACATGGATAGTAACGAGGATGTATGACATTAATTTAACTTATATTTAATTTCTAGTATTTATTTATTTCATGTACGGGGCAGCTTTTCGCCACAGCCACATATTCCTTACATTACACGTCAGTAATTTTCCGTTACGATCTTTTACGCAATTTGTAATTTGCGTATTTTTTTTGTACACCGGGAATATTCTCTCTTACTGCACTTCCCTTGATAAATGAAACGGTCTTTAATATGTCCGTAATCTTCCTACTGAATTGCAGAATTGACAATTTTCACCTACCTATTTTGTATCAAAATCGAATCTGTTTCAAATGCTAAAACCAAATTAAGTGACGTGTATGAAGTATATAATATACATATATCATCATCCTATATAACCATGAGTTTTTTCCAACACGATTTTCCCAGACGGGATTGACGTCAGGCAGACTGGCAAAAATAACCCAAATTCTGCAACACGCTTAAAAAAGTGTGTTGGGGACCCCACATAGGAGTGGATTAAGGCCAGTTGGAAGCGTGGATAAGTAATAGAAAGTACATCAATGATGTCTTATGTGAGCCAGAATGACTCTTATAGTTCTTGATACCCACGACAGAAGACTCGATCCTAGTTTAGGGCTAGGACTATGTGTGTGACTGGGTGATATTTTTTGTAGCAGAGATTGGCAAACAAGGAGATGGGTCGTAGAAGTGATCCCTACGGCTCATAAACATCCAAGACAGAAACATCAAAGGAAGGAGGAATGGAAGCGGAGGGAGCAGGGATTGAGAAAGGGATTGGGGGAAATGGGCCACCGGAAATCTCACTCACCGAACGAAACGCGACAGCACGTTGGGTTTCTGTGAGACAGTGGTTTCAATCCGGTCGAGCCGGCCTATTCGTGCTGTAGACGTTACTGTCTACAGCGTGGCCCTACCACTGAAATATTTTATTTATTTTTATTGTTTAATAACACAACATATCATAAGCTCACGCCTGTATCCCCGAAAGGGGTAGGCAGAGGTGCACTAGCGAACTAGAACACGCACATTTCGCCGACGTTTTATTATTATATATTTATTTATGTTTCATAACATACAGATGTAGACAATATATGCAATGGTTTGTGTAAGCTGCTACTTATTCAACATCCAATCTGTTATGTCATTTATAGGTAGAAAAAGTAATTCCTGCATTACTGGCAAATTTCCAAGGTCAACAAAATGTCACACTCGAACTAGCGATCAAATGTTATGGCAACATCTATTATCCATTTAGTGAAAAATTTTTAGAAGACTCCAAACAAATTTTCCAGTCTGAAAGCCAAAACCTTGACTTCAGTAAGAATGTACAAGCAGCTAATACTATTAATGAATGGGTACGTATGTTTGATGCTCCTGGGCTGGTGATTATAATATATTTTGGTTTACTTCTAACTGGAATATTCTAAATGCTTGCGGACATTTCCGCGAAAAAAGTCATTACCGTCTTAATGGTAATTATTCGTATGACCACGGTAATGACAAACCCTTAATAGTATTATAAATCATAATTGTTATCTATGTATATAACTGCAGACATCACCTGTAGGTACTATCCTCTGCATAGCATGGCATGAACGTACAAGACATGAGACACATATAAGTATTAAACATCCATGACAATGATAAAGTATACACATAGATAACAATTATTAATTATAATACTATTAAGGGTTTGACATTACCGTGGTCATATGAGTCATTACCATTGCCTATACTTAACGACGCGACGGTAATGACGTTTTTTTCGCGGAATTGCCCTTGCGTTCATTTGCTTTTACCTGTTTAATTTCTGATGAATTCTGTTTTTGAATAGAATAATTGTAGTGAATATCGTTATCAATTACCTTATTATTTAATTTCTGTAATCAAATAATTTTATGCATTTTATCGTGATAATTAATTTAATTTAGGTCGAGGACCAAACACATGGTGAAATTAAGAACTTGATACCCGCTTCTGCACTCAGTGCGGCTACACGCTTAGTTCTTGTCAACGCATTATTTTACTATGTAAGTGTATTATAAATTAGGTTTAAGACAACACATAGGAAGCTATTGAAACCTTTACATCAGCGGTCGGCACCACGCGGCCCGTGGTTGTTTTGTAAATTAGTCATGAATTTCTAATATGTTATAGATTCTAGACAGAAAATATGAGGTGAGGCCCGCCTTTACTACATTTTGCCACCTTGTGGCCCCTTCCTGCCAAAAGGTTGCCAACCACTGCTTTACATAATTTCGGTGCATGGCGCGCCCCACATCTCCGTATATATATTGCCTCTATATAGATATGTTACACTAAAAATAATTTACAGAAAATATCATTTGGAATGTACATATATCACTGGTGGATATATATTTTAAGCATAGACTGGCAAAGGAGTAATTAGGTCATCTGATGGTACGTAAGTGATGTCCACCGCCCATAGACACCTATCATACCATAAGAATCATTGGTGCGTAGCCAACGTTAAATATTATACTTCTGTAACATAAATATATATATATATATATATATATATGATGATAGGTGTCTATGATGATACTGTGGTGATGATAATGATGATATATATATATATATATATATCATCATTATCATCAGCCATAGGACGTCCACTGCTGAACATAGGACTTCCCCAAAGATTTCCATGGACGTCCATTTCATTTCGCGTAGGACGTCCAGGGCGCTGGATGCAGCCGCTTCCAACAGGTCGATCTGCAAATATATAAATAAATAATAATAATAATAATATTAGCCCTGTAATATTACTGTCCCACTGCTGGGCACGGGCCTCCTCTACTAATGAGAGGGGTTAGGCCTTAGTCTACCATATCTAAATGTATAAATTATATAAATATATAAGTACTTCTGCAATATGCTTGAAAGAGTCTGTTGCCCCAATCCCAAATTGAAGTGTGATAAGGGCAGTTGGAAAGAAAGAATCGACGATATAATAAGGACAGAAAATATTATTAGAAAGTATTATTTAAATTGGATTTCCCTCACAGGGCAACTGGAAATTCCCGTTCAACGTGAAAAATACCAAAGACAGGGACTTTTATGTGACACCTAACAAAACAATTTCTGTACCAATGATGTACCAAGAAAACTTTTTCAACTATTGTGAGTTTGAACTGCTGGGAATAAAGGTATGTATTTACATGTATACTAGCTAAAGTCTTTGATAATATCGCAATATATATAATTAATCATCTTTATTTTCAGATTTTACAACTCTTTTACGAAAATTCCAATATGAGCTGCATTATATGGTTACCTAATGAAATTGATGGCTTAAAAGACATGGTTTCCGCAATGCGAGATCCGGATATAGTAAAAAAAAGTATGGATTGTTTGAGAAGAGAAAGAGTAAAAGTTTATATGCCTAAAATGAATATATTGGAAAATTTAGATATAGTGGAACTTTGTAAGACGGTAAGATGTTATGTGCAACGATACTTTTACAGTGAGTTATGCGGTCAAAATAATGCATTAAGCTTATTTTAATTAAAACAATTATTACACACTATTTAAAACTTAAAATCCAATTACAAAATGCATCAGATCTTAACCAAAATAATATGGAGGTCGCGTCCCATCGCTTGCAGAAAAGTCTATTGAAAACAAAAAATCTTGAAAATTGATCTATATTTTCCTAAAATTACGAGTAACATAGATAAAATATAAAAAACCTACGAATAGATACCCTTCTCCTTTTGAAGTCGAGTTATAAATAAATATGCTTGCCCTAAAAGAAAAAGTTTAAATCTAGTTTCATCCCCCGGTGTCGCTTTATGCGAGCCAAAGTGATTGTATATTATTAACTATAGAGGGGGTATTAAGCAAGTTTCTATACAAAAAAATGATCTCGAACGTCAGTAACGGCAACTACCATTTATAATAATGCGAGAGCGCTTATTAAATTTTACACCCTAGAATGTTCTGTGAATGTTCAAGGATCACGTAAGATGTTTTAATTGTCTCAGCAACATTACGCTGGCACGACCTTGCGCGCATATCTTACAAATACAAATACATGACTTATGACCACAAGGTCACAACTTTTGGATTACAAGTTTCGCAATGTGGTCCTATCAATATAATGTTCAATATCTTTGATGCGAGCCTAAAACGAAATTATTGACTTAGAAAGTTAGTTATGATGCCTTGTGATAGCTTCGTTTTTATAGCAGATGCGCGAGACCTACTTGATGGTAAGACATGTATCATACTAAAAATAGTTACGCCACCAACTTTAAAGTAAGGGAATAAATATTGGGAATGGGAGAGGGAATTTGCTATTCCGGGTATGATGCACCGCAGATGACGATAATCTGTTACCATCATCCATCATCATCAAGTGGGCCGTCTACTCGTCGGCCTCAGTAAGTTAACAAAAAATATATTAATCAGAAGGAGGGTGGGTTATCTGTATATATAAAAGGAGAAATTGATATATCAGCGTATAACTAAAACTGTTGGAATTAAGAACGTGGATTTGTACACACAGACAGCTTCCTTTCATGACGTAGGCGACCATTAAGAAAGGATTTTTGGAAATTCATCCCCTAAAGTGTGTAACGGAGGATGAAAGTTTCACTCGGGCGTAGCTGCGGGCAAAAGCGTGTTTATATATATAATAAGCTATATGTATAATAATAAGTTAGTATAATAAGTTAAATCAAACAATAATATTATGTTTTCGTTAAATTCCAGGCCAATGTCACGGAGATGTTTAATCCTCAGTCTAATGGCTTCAGGGGTATCTTGAAAAGCAAAGAGCCTGTTTATGTATCGGATGGTATACAAAAGTGTAAAATACAAACAGATGAAAAGGGGACGTTAGCAGCCGCGGCTACTGGTAAGATTGTGATGTTCAAAGGCCGGTCATCTCATTCCGAGAGCACAGATAGATCGCGAAAATGATAAATAAAATAAAATTATTTAACGGCGTCATATTCAAACCTCATTTTTTATCTATCGGCATACTCGAGTAGAGACCGTTTATTAGCACCGGCTGTTAAGTTTAAAATTAACGAATGTTCAACTCAAGGTACCATGGAGTTGTAGAGGTTTGATAGAGAGAGACAACCAATACACAGACTTTAACAACACATAACTGTCTTTCGAGTATTAATTGTATTATCTGACACAATACAACAGTTAGATCTATGGGTTCAGACCTATAGTACGATTGCTAATTAAACGGAGTAAACTGACAGATCCAAATGTCACTTTGCAAAATAATGTTGCTTACTTTCAAAACATGGTGATTAATCTAGTTCAATTTTTATCATTCAAAGAAACAATAACTCAGCACTAACTTGTAAAACTAGAATTTTATTGCGTATTTTTAGAAATTTCAGCTTAACCCTTCGACTGAATGTCTGTGTAAATAATTTTGCGTAAATAATAACAACAGATACGCGAAATGATAACAATGAAAATTATAAATATTACTTTTATTATTTGAGAATAATATCGTTCGGCAAATTCATAGCTTTTGTAAGTTTTGTTTATAAAGAACCATGACTATCATTCCAGTAGACGTGCCAAAACCTAACAAGCATTAATTTACTATGACTATAATTCAGTAGACATGCAGTACTAACCACACATTAGGCAGGAATTACGACTTTCAGTTGGACTTTAGAATATGAAAGAATAAAATCGTTCACTGAATTGAAATGTTTAAATGATCTTGATCTTTTTACCGCAGCACTATTTAAATTTATTGAAAAAGTGGTAACATTCGAAATGTCTACTCCGTTTAATTAGAAATCCTACTATAGGTGTCACACTGCTTGATGTATTCTTTAATAACAATAAAACTACATCGAATAAAGACAAAAGCCTTTACCACCTATTTACAGGAATAGTTGTTACAAGTCGCAGTTTACCGTTACCCCCTCCGGAATCTATTATTTTCAAAGCCGATCATCCGTTTATGTTCGGGGTGAAACAAGAGGATTTGATATTCTGCGGAGTGTTTTTTACGTGAGATGGAAATAAGTAGAAATATATGTGAAATATATGAGTGGTATTAAATATTCTAAAAGACCCAGCTGCTAGTATACAAAATGGGTTATTAATACATTTTTATTTTTTATATTAAATTTTATTGTTGTAACTTCATTTCATATTCGAGTCAAAAAATGTTGATAAAGTGTCTGTTTGATGTGAAATTGATGTAAATTATAAAAAATTAGATGTGCTTAAATTAAACAGTGTTTTATCTTCCACAAAATATTTAATGTTAAGAATATTAACTATATAAATATTAATCATTACGTGTCAAAATATAATGGCAAAATGTACATTGTATAATGGATAGATAGTTACTTCGGTGATCGGTTTAGGCGGTAAGGTACCGGGCCGCGGCGGTGACCACCGATAAACCGGTGTCGGTTAAATTTGTTGGTGGTGGTGGTCACTGGTTTTTTAGTCTGTGCTTACTTTTTTTGTTATGTAGTCACTTTGCCATGATCGGAACCAAAAAGTACAAATGAAAATGCACTGATTCTAAAGAGAAATTGCTTTCCACTTTTAGAAGTTTGTTAGACTTTATTTATACGTACAAACATAGAATCACGCCTGATTCCCTGAAAAGTTAGGCAGAGGCAAACTAGAACACCAACATTTCGCCAAGCCCATTTCCGTCCCAGATGTGATAGGTAGTCCATCGACATATAGGCACAAATTCCAGACGCATAATGAGACGAAAAACCCAAAATCACTTTATTTTTTAGACAAAAGAAGAATAAGGACGAGGCATAACTACGAAAAAGTGAACCATGCCTAATGTATAGACTAATGTATAAACCGCAAAGATCCAATTAAACTGTTAGGCTTCTTGTTCACATTTCGAAATAAGTAGGTGTTATTGTAAATTAAAAACCCTATTTATAATAAAACCAATACGTTTTTATACGTTATTTAAGTCTTGTGACAACTTCAATGTAAATAGATCGTGAAACTAAAATGGCGGAACGGGCTTCAAAGTACACATCATTATGCCAAGTCGTTATTTTTTCTGTAGTCATGCTTTATTTATATTATTTAAATTTACAGCCGTTGTTGTAACAACACGGAGCTTACCGCTGCCGTCTCCCGAAACACGTATTTTCAATGCCGATCATCCTTATGCATTCGGCATTCAATTACAAAACGATATTATTTTCTACGGAGTATTTTCCAAATGAGGTGACTTTAGAATATTTTGGATACCTTTCACCTTTAATATTGAAATGACGGTACCAACTAACCACAAGGGATTTAAATATTACACTTATATAATTATTTTTAATATTATTTGTTAAAGTGCATTCATGATTGTCATTTCAGACATGTAAACAAATATCTACCCACTTATTACGTTTGATGTAATCCCATGAGTTTTTACAATGCGACATAATTTTATGGCAAATGTAAGTTTATCATACGACAGTATACCATACATAGTTTTGCGGTTGTCTGACCTATGTATGCAATTGAACTAAGACGCTGTAAAAATAATTATTCAAAATTTAGATATTTGTTTAGGTTTCTGGAATAAGGATCGTGAATAAACATTAAGTATACTTAATTTATATGCATGCCATATTAAAATTATGTGATTTAATTAAACCACTATTCCTAAAGTATTACAGCACTTAAATATTTGTACGCAAAGAACACTTTAAAAATATTGACTTAGGGCGACTTGCAACGCTGTTACTATCTACAGTTAAACCTAAACTCGATTTATCCTACAGCTCACTCCTATCTTTAAATCAAGATTTGGGATAAATGGGGATTTATCGCGGAGCTGCAAATGGCCCTTACACGTTACAATAACGCATAAAACTATACACATACCTCTGACATACATTTTACTAGATAAAACTCTCATATGCGATAGTCATAGATCTAGCGAGTCTATTGATCCGCCTTGTCTGTCAAAATTGTATGGCGAAAATCTATGTAAGAAACCGTTAAATTTGAGTTGCGTTTGACCATTCGGGCGTTAACATCTAATGTCTCAGGGCAACGAGCACAGTGCAGTGTCATTCAGAGCTTTGGATTTACTTGGTGTATGTATGTAGAAGGATGTAAGTGACTATATAGTATGTACAGGATGGGTAGGTTTTTTTAGTTCCGTGTCTCTGGCAGTTATCTGAAACTGATGAGACCCTCACAATCTAGTTGTGATAATGTATTCTTCATATCTCTGTCCTTATGTTTCGATATTAGATCCTGACTAAAACATAGAACCAAATGGACGGAAACGCGTTTTTATCAAAATAAAAAATATCGTAAAAATCAGTACAACCAAGGCGGATGTATCTAAGGCTGAGATCTATAGAGCGAACTTCGACTAAGTCTGAGTCAAAGAAACGAACTCAGTGAGGATTTGGAATATTTGAATCGAACTTTTACTTAGTCCGAGTCATTTTTACAAGAAAATATTTGCTCAGTCTGTCTGTCAGTCTGTTTTTCTTGTAAAAAATAGCTCGGACCAAGTCAAAGTTCGATTCAAATATTCCAAAACCTCACTGACGAAGTTTCTTTGATTTAGACTTAGTCTAAGTTCGCTCTATAGATCTCAGCTTTAGTTAATACTTATTGGTATGCTGATGATTGTCGGATTTCGATTACCACGATACCCAAGGTCTCGTTATTTGGAAGGTGATTCAGTTTCCTAAATTTTACGTCATAAATTTCAGGAATCATAGTCGGCGCAACAGCAGCAGTAATGCTTCCCCCAGAAACGAAAATGTTTAAAGCTGATCATCCGCACGCGTTTTCAATATATGACACACAGGGTCCTTTATTTACAGGCGTGTTTTGGGGATGATTCATGAGGTGAATGAAACCCCAAACAACAATAATGCTTAGAACGCTATTGCCAACATTGGAATATTTTCAGTGGTCGCTGCGTTGTCTGCATTTCGGTTGTAATAATTGGATACTTGACTATAGTAACCAATATCAATGAATCTGTCTAGGAATTTATCATCAAAAAACGTGTGCAATAGGAATTTATTAAAAATACATAAAGGATAATTTTATTTTAGTAATTTAAATATTTGATTTTTTATCTGTGTGTCACGTGACTGTAAACACCAATCACGATGCATGATGTCACATTACTAATTTTTCTTGTCCCTACCTATGTATATATATTGTGCCACAAGGACCGAAGACCTAAGATCTAAAGTCATACTGTCGGTATATTGTTTTCGTATTTTTGTTTAAAGCTCAACCTTATTTCAAAGCGCATGTGATTGACGATCGATATCTGATCGACGAAATATCTGACCAATTTTTTTAGTTTGAAATCATAAATTTTATTTTCTCTTTTTTTTATGAGTTATTTTGTATCTATGGTAAGGAACAATGACGTCACCCGTATCTAATTAACAGATAGCGTTATGGTGGAAAATTAAATTATACATAATGATTTTTGCTTTTTATAAACTAAATATATTTAAATAAATTACGAAATATTTCTTAAATGTTTAGGATAAACTAATAAATATGCCTGTACACTTTTAAAAAAAATAGTCAAGTATCCAATTGTGTGATTTGCAGCAGTTGGCGTTGGAGCTGCCGCAGCGGGTCCTACTACTGTCTATGAGTTCAATGCTAATCATGGACATGCTTTTTGCATTAACGAAGAGAATTATCAATTGTTTTGTGGTGTTTTTCTCGGCTAGTAAGGTGAATACTTCAAAGGGCTTGTACACTAATACAAATAAAACAAAAACCTGTCACACTCCAGTCATATTGGAAGTTTCACATCGGAGTAAGAGGTAATAAGCTGGAAACTCGTACACATCGTCATTTTAGCGTTCTTATAGTTGTCCCAAAAGCCTCATAAAATCTCATATCCGCGTCATAAGTTATTCATTTTCATTCACAAAATCGCGTTTTTCGCGATTATCTCGGTCTCTATAGCTCCGTGTATCAGCGCCGGATCTAGGGGGCTTTGAAAAAACCTAGATCCAGTACTGCCGTGTACAGAGTTTCAAGCTTGTTATCTCTCATTCCAAGTTTGACTGCGTTCTTTGCATAAGTGACTGTACTATCAACAGTTTGGGACATTACCTCCGTACAAATTCAGAAACCAACACATTTTACTTATTCCTTTTATCTATATATGTATTTATTTTGTATTTGATATAATGTTCTAAGAGACCGCGGTACATCGACCTTCACTCATCTGATAACTAGATGCGACGTATTTTTTTATCATATTTCAATTATTTACAAACAGGACTATAATAGCTTACCTATCAAAAAGTGTTCATGGCTATTTTCAATTATCTTTCATACCAAAACAAAATCAATTATCTTGTGATTTTATTGATTATCATATCGGTTTAGTTAGTTATACTGACATAGCTGTTCATACCTGCATGCCAAGTTGCGAT
This sequence comes from Clanis bilineata, assembly GCA_036417725.1. NCBI lineage: Eukaryota > Metazoa > Arthropoda > Insecta > Lepidoptera > Sphingidae > Clanis > Clanis bilineata. Next base: position 11,893,531 of record CM071158.1, read on the forward strand.
GAACAGATTTCGATAGGCACGCTATTATAGGCGTGTTTTATTAAATAAATGATATTTGATGAAAAAAAATCTCATCGAGTTATGACATGAGTGAAAGTCGATGTACCACGGTCTCCTCGATTATTACCACCAGCTCTGTCACTAACAATCTTGAGTATTTGATTTTTATATTATGCCTGGAATATGCAATTTGTGGAAGAAAGTATGCTTATTTGAATCTATAAGATTTGCTTCCACTAAAAATTTGTATCGTGTTAATATGATATTACATAAATACATACTAATAATATAAATTAAATAAAAAAATAATGGTTAAGGGGCATGTCTAGGCTAAAGTTTTCTCAGTAACATCATAATACTGATAAATTAATGTAGATAGCTACCCTAGAAATTCTTAGGGTAAACGATATCTATCTTAGAAAATATAATCAATGTCATTAAATAAATATATTTTTGCTAATAAAAACATTACTTTCAGGTAAAGAAGAAGAGTGTTTTTACCTAATTTGGAGTTTATTTTGGAAATACACAATATTTTGGAAATACATCATATTTTGGATTATTCACATCTTGTTTTATTTGATAAATTTGAGTGGTACAGCCATGCTAGTCTAGACTCTAGAGAGTCTAGACTCTAGACGGTCACGTCTACAGTACGAATAGGCCGGCACGAGTCGGGTCGACCGATTTGATACCACTGCCTCACAGAAAACCGACGTAAAGTGGCAGCTCGCTGTCTCATTTCGTTCGGTGAGTGTGATTTCCGTTGGCCCAATTCCCCCCTCGTTCCCAATCCCTATTTCCATCCATTTAGGTTGGCAACGCACCCATAATTCTTTTAGTGTCTTGGGCGTCCATGGGCGGTGGAGATCACTTACCATCTGGTGACCCACTTGTGCGTTTGCCGGACTCTGCTATATAAAATAATCACAAGTTTAAAAACTTAATTGACCGACTTCTAATTTACCGATTGTGACCAAATTTATAGGACCACCCTTGAAATAAGCTCTATCGAACACAAAAATAATTTTGAAATCGTTTCGCATTTGGCGGAGATATCGAGTAACATACATAAAAAAATACCGACGAATTGAGAACCTCCTCCTTTTTGGGAAGTCGGTCAAAAATGATAACAATGTGCGTATATTTATATAATAATATTATGTATGTATGCAATATAATATTTTAAGCCCCTTACCTAAAAAGAGGGGAGTTATAATTACTCACAACAGTGCTTTTTGTATTTGATACATTAATGAAACATAAATTATTGACTGTTATGACACTTGTAAGGACAAGACTCTCGAGGGACTAGTTTCCAATTAACTGGTATTAGTGGAACTCCCTCCGGATGAGAATATCGACAGGAAGGGATCAAATGAAATTACGAGTTAGACCTCACTTATCCCGGCGAAATCCTGGATAATCTGCTAAAGGAAACGACGTTATGGATGCCAAACGTAGTTAAAATTAGACGCCTGTTTGTTTCAGTTACTGAACACGTAATCCCCTTAAACATGACTTTTCAACTCGTTAACGTATTTTAAATTACTTTAATACCACCACTTCCTTGAACTATACGTTCACGCCTGTGTCGCCGAAGGAGTGGGTAGAGGCGAACTACGGAACTAGAATACCCACATTTCGTCTAGCTTATTTCCGTCCCAGATGTGATAGGGGCGAGCCTACCGCCATATCGGGCCACAAACCGACTCCGGTTTGATACTGAATAAAAAAACTCGACATCTTTCTGGAATTATGATCTCTAAAAAGCAAACTATGGGCCTTTCTTATAAAACAGTTTAGCTGAGCAAATGGCTAAGAATAGTCTGACACTGTTTTCCTTGTGTCACATTGTTTGAAAATAAAAGGGACTATTCTTTACCATTTGCTGAGTTAAACTATTTTTATAAGTAAGGCCCATTATCTTGTATCATTATTTATGGCTATATTATTATTACTACTTGTATAGATAAAATGTTATCACGAGAACGACATGTAATACAATATTATGTCGTTGATACGTAGATACTTTGTGCACAAAATACACGTCTTGAAGAAACTAGAGTATATTGTTTTGAAACTCAAAATTCTTAGAACCTTGGGTGTCTACGGGCGGTGAAGATCACTTATCATATGGTTACCCATCTGCTCCTTTGACACTCTCTGCTATAAAAAAAAAAACAGATAGCTGCACCCTTGTTTTTTTTTTAATATCAAAGACAGAGTCTTTGATAGCAACCAGCTCATACCACCAATTTTTGCTTGAACCAGGCAATAATGACATAATAACGTCATTCAGATTCCTAAAACGTTTAGGCGACGAGTAAGGGAATCTTCAATAAACATTACTGTTGTCCGTTACAATAAAACTATAACATATTGTAATGTAAGGTGAAACCGCCGGTCCCTATATCCATGATTTAATTAAACAGTTACCCTTAAATTGCTTATTGAGAGTCTAGGATTCGTGACCGTAGGTAAATCTGCTTTACAATGGAATTTGTAATTAAGAAACGTCTTGAAATAAAATCTGTTTAGGAACTCGTCTAAAGTGTTCTGTCTTGTGTGTTGCGGTTTTACACAAGCAAGATAGAAGACGCGGAATATTTAATAGCTTGATTTGTTCGAAGCATTGGTTTTACAATCTTTCTTTCTACCTGCTTTTCTTACACCTCAATGCAGGGCCGGCGCAATACTTTTTGAAGCATGCCTCAGAAAGGATTCGGCTTAGTTTTTACGACCGGCTGCCTGTCTGACTTCAACTCCTCTCTGGGGCAAATCAAATTAGAAAAATCGCTTTAGTCAACCTGGAAATCGAACTCACGCTTCCCGGCGCAAATCCCCTATATGCTTCCAATATACCAACGAGGCGACCACGCATTGGTTAAGTATTGGTTAAATAAATATGTATTAATAATTAGGAAAGGCCTATGTTCAGCAGTGGACGACCTATGGTTGATGATGATGATGAAATATTATATAATATTCAATTGCAGAATCTACCTATGGCTTATCCTCTTTCCCTGCGAAAGCCAATCTAAAAATGGCTCTACATTGTACTTCTGGAATTAAAGTCTATAATTATCTTGACTTTAAAAAAGGCGATAACCAGTGTCGTGCAGTCGATATAGACAAAGAGACACTGTCTACCCTGACAATTTGCTATTTCCATAAATAAAGCTTAAAAATCATGACTAAATACAAATTTCTAAAGAGATGATAATGGTAGTGATGGTGGTTGTAGAAAATAATTGTGCAGGTTTTTTGTCGGGATGGCTAACGGCTAACCACATCATGGCGATATCCACATCACTATGTTCTAAACAGCTTTCTAGTCTTTTTAGGTGTGGCTATAAGTTGATAGCCAGACCAAGCTATATAAATCTTAATATATATAAATCTCGTGTCACAATGTTTGTCCTCAATGGACTCCTAAACCACTTAACCGATTATAATAATATTCGCACACCATGTGCAGTTCGATCCAACTTGAGAGATAGGATAGTTTAAATCTCAAATTATAGTCGCAATTTTAATTTATTGCTAATTAATTAATTCCCATACAATCGATTCGTAATAATACTTAAAAGTCAATTTGAACTTTAATACCATACCATAAAGTTCAAGTATTAGTGGAGAGGTTCCGGGAAGGCAAAACAATTGAGTGTCGTTAGTATCGTATAAATATTAATGTCAGTATTTGTCAATTGAAAAATTCTTTTTATGTTGGATAGCCCATTTATCGAGGACGGCTATAGGTTATATAACATCACGCTATGACCTAAGGGGTGACTGACGGGGTGATTGATGGGGTTACTGACGGGGTGACTGATGGGGCGACTGACGTGAGGAATGACGGGGTGACTGACAGGCTAACTGATGGGGTGGCGGACGGGGTGACTGACGAGGTGACTGACGGGGTGACTAATGGGGTGACGGACGGAGTGACAGACGGATGACAGACGGGGTGGCAGACGGGTGACAGACGGGGTGACAGATGGGTGACAGACGGGTGACAGACGGGTGACAGACGGGTGACAGACGGGTGACAGACGGGGTCACAGACGGCTGACAGACCGATGACAGACGGGGTGACAGACGGGTGACAGATGGGGTGACCGACTGGGTGACAGACGGGGTGATGGACGGGGTGACTGACGGGGTAACCGACAGGGTGATGGACGGGGTGACTGCCGGGGGTACTGACTGGGTGACAAACGGGGTGACAGATGGATGACAGACGAGTGATAGACGGGTGACAGATGGGTGACAGACCGGGTGACCAACGGGTTGACCGACAGGGTGACTGTCGTGGTGACCGACGGGGTGACCGACGGAGTGATGGACGGGGTAACTGACGGGGTAACCGACAGGGTGACTGACGGGGGTACTGACTGGGTGACTCACGAAACCGGACCGAAGTAGATCATCCCATTACCTCCTTTAGAATTATTGGATTATAGGTGCCTACTACTCATTCTTTCAACCCTCTCTCTCCTACGCAGACGAAGTTGCGCGGGTCAGCTAGTAAAGATATAGATTTTAGAGAACCATTTCAAAAGCTACAAAGCCTTTTTTAATAATATAGCAAATTCAATTATCGAATATCGTCAACGAGGAAATATCGAATTTCATAATTTCAACAGGTGAAGTAAAACGAGTGGAGTGAGACCCTTAAATTAGACTGGAGCAACTTGGAAGTAAATTTAACTCGACTCTGTCGATTGCAAAGTCCGTTGGCTCTCTAGCAAATTGATCTTATCGGAAATCAACCCGATGCTCATAGTTAGTGGTCGATAGTTCATTGTGAACTCGCTGCCGGTACAGGACTATGACGGTCAACTCATTTAAACGGTAATAATCTGTTCTGTAAATTACATTCTCAAGCGAACCAATGCTATCTGCATTAAATAAATAGTGTTTAAAAGTGTTATTTACACTCAACAGTCACACACAGTCGACTACTTGGTCTAGTGGCAGCATATATGGGCTGTGGACCAGGAAGTCATGAGTTCAATTCCCAGGTCGGGCAAAGAGAATATTCTAATTTAATTTGCCCGGGACTGGATCTCTCAGAGGGGGTCGACATTAGGCAGGCAGCCGGTTGTAAAATAGACGTAATAAAGACATTCAACATTACATAGACGGGACAACAGCACCAAACTTGTGTTCCAAAAGTTGTGACCTCGTGGTCATAAGTAAATCAGTCGTATGTAAAATATACGCGCGCAAGAGCCAGCGTTACAATCTAGACAATAAAATTGTCTTACGTGATTCTTGAACATTTTAGTGTGTGAATTGTAATAAGCGTCCCCGCATTGTAATAAGTGGTAGATGGCGTTACTGACATTTAAGATTTTTTTTTGAAACTTGCCTGATAGCCCCTCTATAGTTAACATAACATAAGCTCACGCCTGTATCCCCGAAGGGGTAGGCAGAGGCGCACTAGCGAACTAGAACACCCACATTTCGCCGAGCTTAGTTGCGTCCCAGATGTGATAGGGGGCGAGCCTATCGCCATATCGGGCACAAATTCCAGACTCCGGGCTGATATGGAATAATCCAATATCACTTTGCCCGACCCGGGGATCGAACCCGAGACCTCAGAACCGTAGTCGTACCGAAATACCACCACGCCACCGATGCAGTCTCTATAATTAGTAATGTTAAATCTATTTGTACACTTTGTAATAAATTCAGAACAAAGCGAACTTTCTTCTTCATGTAATATTTCCTGTGGAGATTCTTCATACAATATCCTCAGCACGCACGGGAAAATTATTATTGGACTTCTAGGGACTTTAAAATTTTGTATTACCTTAGCTTCCACGTAGATACGCTTTAAATTTTTCGAAGACATGTATGCAAAACTTTTACTTAGAATAGAGCAGCTACGCGAACGTGACTCAATTCTAACTGAATTATTGTCTAAAGAAAAAAGAATTGTCACAACCCATAATCTTAGCTTGGTACCTATTTAGGATCCAAATCAAGTATCTACATGGACCAAATAAAATAAAAATTGTTCGGTGGCTTAGACTAATGAATCAGTCAATCAGCCAGGATTTTGAGACCTGTAACTTTAGAATCATATTAATGATATGATATTATATTACTTAATGTTCATTATGATCATAACATAGGCTTCTGCTAAACAATATAATAAACAGATTAACCTGTGTCGTTAGTTGGAATATTTTTTTGACAATCGAATTAGTAACGAAGTCGATGGGCGTGTATAATTTGTATGAATTTTCCACCAAATGTCATCAGTGCTTAGCAGGGTTACCACCACCTCTTATAGCAGTATTATTATAATCGTTCTTCGTTTGTTTTTGTATGGGAATCGGTACAAGTAAGATTATAATAATACTGCTATAAGAAGTGTTGGTAACCCCCCAGAGACTCAGTTTTTCATTCAAAATTTTACGTAGTCGTAAGCGCGAAATCAAAAGACTCATGGTCGTGCCCAAAAGCGACCTTATTGCACCGAAATATAAAATAACATCTACATTAACGCACAAAAAAACATTCCAAGTAACCATTACACAACAATGAACATTTGCGGCAGAAGCTAAATTACGTCAGAAAGACGTTCAAAACCGCAGCTGATCCGAAGAATTGCCGGCGAAATCTTCACGGTTCTAAAGGCACGTACGACTTGTATAATATCTGGCAATTCAGTGGGACCATCTAAATTGGTACGAGCTGGATTATAAACGGACCGGATACAGCGCACTGAGAGAATTTATGGAACTAAACTTGATATTAAACTTGGCTACCTTTTCGACCCACTTCCAAAAAGGAGAAGGTCCTCAATTCGTCTGTATTTTTTTTTTCGTTACGTGAGATCTCCGCCTTACGCGATTTTCAAAATTCTTTTTGTGTTCGATAGAACTTATTTCAAGGGTGGTCCCATATAAATTTGGTCACGATCGGGTTTGAAGTCGGTCCGTTAAGTTTTTAAACTTGTGATTTGCCTCCGTGGCGCAGCGGGCGAGTAGCCGGCTGTGAAACGTGAGGCCGCGGGTTCGATCCCCGCACCGAGACAAATGTTTGTATGGCCTACAAATATTTGTTTCGAGTCTGGGTGTTGTGAGACCGAAAGTCTCTCGTAGTACCTGATACCCACGACACAAGACTCGATCTTAGTGTGGGGTCAGGACTATGTATGTGACTGTTGGGTGTTATTTATTTATTTATTTTGTGATTATTACACCTGCATTGCAGATTTGAATTATTTAAGTCTTTCTATTTCTTCTAGCTGCCCTTATCTTACCTTAATGTGGTGTCAGCGGAAATATTTAAGCATGTTGTAGTAAGGATTTGGCTTATTTTTTACGACCGGCTGCCTGTCTGACGTCAACCCCCTTTTGGGGAATTCAGTCCCAGGCAAATAAAATTATAAAAATACCTTTGCCCAGTCTGGGAATCGAACAGCTCATATATTCTGCCATTAGATCATGGAGGCGACATTTAACTAATCAAGGGATAAAAAGTAAAATAGGATCATACTTAATACATAGACACACACATGTACCGCCGAAGGGGCAGACATAGGCGAACTAGAAAACTAGATCACCCATATTTCGCTGAGCTCATATATTGTATCTTAGGTGTCTATGGGCGGTGGTGATCACTTACCAGCAGGTGACCCATATGCTCGTTTGCCAGTATCTGCTATAAAAAAAGGTGTGGGGCCCTAGTGGCAAGATACGGATTGATAAATTTCACATACCTACTACTATGCTAACTTACTACTCACTATGCTCGTATCTTCTCCTGCCACTTCAATTCTGTAACCATTTAAAAAATATATATTCGAAACTAAAATGTAAGCCCTTAAAGAATTTATTACATTTTAACTAACTTATATAGTATCATCTTTAGCGAAAGTCATAACTCTCCTTTTTGCTTCGATTTAGTTAAATTTTGTGTTTATTAATCACCACTCAGGACTGATAGTAGACCGTTCGGTGTAACATTTCCAAGGCGGGTTGCCAGCCGCAAGGAAATTAGAGACGCCTTGTTCACCGAATGTAGTTGCTTCACTCAAGTTCATAGATCCAATTACTGAAAACAATAATAATATTATATATTTAAATACTGAAAATTATTATTATTTGGAACATGTACATCTTCGATTTCCATAGAGGAGGTTGGCGTCAAGCAGGCAGCGGTCGTTCCGGGTAATTTCTGCAACATGCTATAGAGTGTGTTGCGCTGACCTCACATTGAAGTGGGACAAATGTAGGTAGACTCAAAAGTTCAAGAATCAAAATCATGTCTCATCAGGGTGTGGTGACGTATAAGGAAACAAAGACAACAAAACAAAAAAGTTATAGTATAAGATCTATGTGTTGGAGATAACACGAGATTGACATATCCATAACTTAAAATATAATTTAATAAATACTTCGTTTGGATTAAATTGTCTTAAAAACAACGATGGAATTAACAATAATAATCTCATTTCATGGACATATGATAATGTTAAGTACCACTTATTACCATTTATGCGCTGTAAATTAAACTGCAATAAGGAATATTGCAAATACGAATTATATTGACGTTTAAGGAAACAAAGACAACAAAACAGAAAAAGTAATAGTATAAGGTCTATGTGTTGGAGATAACACGAGATTGACAAATCCATAACTTAAAAGTTTAATTTGATAAATACTTCGTTTGGATCGAATTCTCTTAAAAACAATAATGGAATTAACAATGATGATCTCATTTCATGGACATATGATAATGTTAAGTGCCACTTATTACCATTTTTGCGCTGCAAATTAAAACTACAATAAGGAATATTGCAAATACGAATTGTATTCACATATTTATTTAGCTGCTAACTAGCTGACACGAGTACCCAGAGACATGAATTTCAATTGACTTACAAATGACCTCCACGTTGATCATTTATACCGTTAAGGAAAAAACCGAAACCACAAGTATTGGTGTAAATAACAAAAAACAGCGTTTTGCCCAAAAAAGTGGGACAGAAGCTTTTTGTAACTGACTGTGTAGCAGTCACAGTAAGCATGGTACGAAATCAATACCTACTCCTTATAAAATATTATTTCTTTCACTTCCCCTTAACCAATTTAAATGTGCGGTTGGTCTAACATAAGTATACAATATACATATTTTCTAAGCACAAAAACATATAAAAAATTAGTCCCAACACAGGAATAAAGCTCAACAACAAAGATATTAAGTATTACTAACTGTAGGAGGGCTATCAAGCAAGTTTTCATATAAAAAATTGATTTCAAACGTCAGTAACGCCATCTATCACTTATTACAATGTGAATTGTGAGGCCGCTTATTACAATTTACACCTAGAATGTTTGACAATCACCTAAGACAATTTTATTATCTAAACATTATTACGCCGGCACGAGTTTACGCGCGTATATTTCAAATAGGACTGAGTGACTAATAACCACGAGGTCACAACTTTTTTTTTATATCAGAGAGAGAGAGCAGATGCGTCACCTGATGGTAAGTGATCTCCACCGCCCATAGACACCCAAGACACAAAAAGAATCATGGGTGCGTTGCCAACTAAAAGGGAGGAAATGGAAGGGGAGGGAAAAAGGAATTGGGAAAGGAAAGGGCGAAAAGGGCCACCGGAAATCTCACTCACCGAACGAAACGCAACAGCAAGCTGCCACTTTACGTCGGTTTTCTGTGAGAAAGTGGTATCAAACCGGTCGAGCCGGCCCATTCATGCTGTAGACGTTACTGTCTTCAGCGTAACACTACCACTCAATAAACACACACATGTTGGAACACAAGTTTCGTGCTGTTGAATGTCTTTGCCCTTTTTAATAGGATTTATTAATATTTTTCATAGAATAGGAGGTTAACGAGAAGACGGGTCGCCTGATGGTAAGCGACCACCACCTACTATGAACATAGTAGATGGCGTTACTGACGTTGGAGATTTTTTTTTGTATGGAAACTTGCTTGATAGCCTCCATTAGCCCTTATTCCAATGCAGGGTCAACGCAACACACTTATTCAAGCATATTAATGAAAGGCTTCGGCATCGATTTTACCAAGTTTTGGGGGATGTAAAATATAGATTGGTAGGTAATATTTTAAAAGTTTGTATCTTGCAGACGAATTTATAGCAAATAAAAGTTTAAACTACAAAGGACCCACCTGTTAAAACAAAGATAATGCAGTAGGTACGTGTCTTATTGAAATTATTTGCTCATACAGTTTGAGTTTCATTTATTCGTACATAATAATTCACACCGGTATCTTATACATATCTACCGCTATGGGGTAGACAAAGACTATGGATTTCCTCTTCGCCAGATTCTAACACACTATTTTCCCTTCAACTACTTTCATCAATCATTCGGTTATAATAATAAAATCACCAATATATTTATCGTAACTATTAGTTAATTTCAATTTGCTAATCCTCTGGGCTATGTTGGTGACTTTTGTTTTTCTACGGATCTCCTCATTCCTGATTTGATCACGTAGAGAAACACCGAGCATAGCCCTCTCCATAGCTCGCTGAGTGACTATGAGCTTTCTAATGCGGCCCATAGTTAGAGGCCACGTGGACCGACGACCTGATAAAGGTCGCAGGAAGTCGCTGGATGCAGGCCGCTTCCAATAGGTCGATCTGGAAATCTTTGGGGGAGGCCTATGTTCAGCAGTGGACGTCCTATGGCTGATGATGATGATGATGATTAATTAATCGGTGACGTAGATTTGATGCAGGCCTTTTACTAACTCTTCCATCCATACTCCTCTTAACTATCTGTTTTGTTAATCAATCATCCATCCTCTTACGCCCGGTTCCAATAAACAATCTCAGTTCGAATGTGCAGATAAATTACAAAAATTAGCCAATAAGAACACAGTTTGAACATGACTCCGTCAAATGACTTGATTTGATTGGTTCATAATCGCGATCTATCTGCACTCTAAACTGAGATCGCTTATTAAAACCGGTCATTCTCCATACCGGCCATTCTTTCACTTCACATAACAATACCACATGATTCATCACTCTTTTACGCAACGTTACAATATACATACTCCTTAACGCTTTCAATTCAAGTGAAGTCATTCAAGTAATTCAATTCAAGTCTGATCTTATTTTCATGCTTCTTCTGCCATACTCAAATTTACTGCCGTACATAAGTATCGGCACTAATCGTGTCTTGGAAATCTCATGACCACTCATAAAGGTGTGCAGCGCTCCATTCGCTTGATTACAAATTCTTTCATTACTTATCATAAACTTATATCTACTAATCTTTACTACTCTACTGAAATTAGGAATGCATATGTTTTGGGCTGCCTCTCCATACATCTGGGCTGGTTTTTAAGACTTAAGAAGTGAATATTTCACCCCTAACTTGTGCCAGCACAAATATGGGACCGTGGGTCTTGGGTTCGAACCTCAGGTCGGACAACGTATTATTGTTTATCACTAATACAATGTGCCGGGGCTGGACCTTAACTACGCCACTAGGTACATATAAATACGCAACGTATTCGATTGGCGATATCGCAGTTGGCGATTGACAATCTCTCTATCTGCTTCGTGACAATCTACATCTGCTTCGCGTAATGACCCCATCTTATGCCCGCCTTAAGAGTCACAAAAACTTGTTAAGCCACACTAAAGCACTAAAATATTATTGAGGAAATTCCGGATGTTTATTGTATCAGGAGTATTGAAACCTCCCCCCCCCCCCAGAAGTACCACCAGAAAACCTCCCTTCGGGGCACGATCTCTCTCTTAGCGAAAAGTGGGCGCACTAGTTGAAGTTGACATGCGTAAGTGTATAGAGTTTATATAATATAAATGATATTGATACGTATTGAGTAGGTAACTGCATCCTAGTGGCAAAAACAAAAGAACACCTGTCCATTGTGTCCCCGCAACGTGAGATGGCTTTGTGTACCGAAAGTATTTACTGAAACACCATAAATTATACCAGTCTAGACGGTACGCTATTTACTTCTGTCCAATTTACTGAATAAAACAGGTACGTTACTGTTGGCCTTGAGATCGAAATTCGACCATAATTATTATCTATTGATAAGAGGAAAACATTTTTACATTTGTTACTATTTTATATATATTTTATTTTATAATTTTAAAAAATGTTAATATATTATATTATTGTTCTTATTTGTTGTGTTATAAAAAATCTGTTATCATCATCATCATCATCATCATCATCAGCCATAGGACGTCCACTGTTGAACATAGGCCTCCCCCAATCTGTTATCGCGGAGGAGAAATTACTGAATTGTTTTGTGATTTGTCTTTGCCTATCAATCTTCAATCTATACAGTCACAATGTTTGTCCGAGATAAACTCAGAAACTACCGAACCAATCTTGATGATGTTTTTTTTGTTATGTTTATTTTGTACCAACTTAACAGATAGGGTACTTTATTTTTGTTTAATCAACTCTTAAAGGGATGAAAGTTTGTATGGGAATTCCGAAATAGTTGGAACGGATTTTGATGGTACGAGGATACCTTACAGTGGAATGGATGGTAGGATGCAGCGGGGTGCAGTGGGATTCAGTGGTGTGCAGTGGAGTGGGATTACGTGGGGTACAGTGGGATGCAGCGGAGTGCAGCGGGGTGCAGTGGGGTTCAATAGAGTGCAGTAGGATTCAATGGTGTACAATGGGATGCGGTGGGGTGCAGTGGGATTCACTACTGAGATACTCGACAGCGACTCCTCTGCGCCGACTACGCGACACAGGTACTCGTCAAAACAACCATGGCCAGTTAGCACCTGTGTCAGCCGGAAATGTCGCCAAGCCGTGGTGCCTGTTTAACCATTATTGGAAGACAGGCCGCATTGCCGCGAAGGCCCGATAACCCGCTGATGCGTTCTCCAGACTGAGACGCCACTCCTCTACAGCAGCTTGGCGGAGGAAGCCCCCAAATGGCGTCTACCTTACTTTGGGGCGGTCCCTCCCCACGCCTGAACGCCTTTTTTTTATCCGGGCACGGCAAAGTGACCACAGTGCACCTGATGGTAAGCGTAGTGCAGTCCAAAAAAACTAGCAACCACTGACAAACACTGTGTTTATCTGTGGTCGTCAGAATCATGTCGGCCTATTTATGCTTCTTTAAACTCCGAATCCGAAGAGGGAAGAAGCAAATCGAGGGGCTTGCGACAAGACAGGCGGATGACCGATGCAGACACAGGGATACCCCCATACCCATCTCAACCATCTATCAAGTCATGCCGCAAGCCCCTCGAGAGAACCGGAAGTACACTGAAATGTGACGGATAGGGTTTTGGCGCCTAAGTTATGAAACCGGCCAACGCACAAGCCGCCTAGAATGACACCGTGCCGTAGCCCCTGACCGCATGTTGCACCATTACTCGCTGCGTAGTAAACATATTATGTTTATGGACGATGTGCATAAAATTATATCTAATAAAATTATATAGTAATATTTTAACCCGACTTCGAAACCCTGTCCTGTGTGTGACCTGATATTCAGCATAGATTTGGCAGGTTTTTTTGTTAAACGGTCAGTGAATATTACATTGGCGTTGGGCATGACACTTGACAAGGTGCTGAGATGACAGGTGGAGTAAATTGTTGACTGAATGGTGGTCACGTGAGGGTCGAAGGTCCCGTGGCAGACCTCTATCCAGATGGGCAGACGATCTGCAGAAGTTTGCGGGTGTCTCTTGGCACAGATTAGCCCGACAGAGAGAGGAGCGGCGTAAAAGGGAGGAGGCTTATGCCCTGCAGTGGGTGCCAAAAAGCTGAGAATGATGATGATGATGAAATATTACATTGCTTTACTACATGAATTGAATTAAAACATCATCATCAGCCACAAGACGTCCACTTGAATAAAATTTTACCAATTTTATTATTTTTTGTGATACTAGACATCTTAATGGCCCCTATTTTTTCCAGTACATTATCATACTATTTATTTAGGTGGAAACAAAAGAGTAGGAAATATAAACGAATATTATTTACACATCTGTCTGAGGTAGTTAGTATATAAACGGTACCGATCGAGAAATGCATCAGAATTCGTCTAGCATCAGCCAAGCACCATGTGGAAGTTCACCCTGCTAGTAGCCGTGTTGGCTAATATCGCGACATCCTATGGAAGTAATTATTCAGATAACTTGTATCGTTTAATGAACCGTGACGAGAACAGTAAGTTATTTTTTTATATTCTCATCCTATCGTTAATTTATTCCATATTTCATAAGATAATTTCACTTCAAAGTTCACATATATTCCCACTTTGTGTTGTTTTTATATTTTTAAACGCATTCTAGAAATGTTAGGCAATGCATGAGGAACATTTCGGTGTCGTTTTATAACCTGTTGGAGGCGGCATAATATACATTACATAACGTCTCGGCCACCGGTGGACGAGCCGCCTGTCACTTTTTTTTCTACCTGCCCTTATTCCATCTTAATGTGGAGTCGGCGCCACACACTTTTTCAAGCATATTGCAGAGGATTTGGCTTAGTTTTTACGACCGGCCGCCTGCCTAACGTCAACCCCCTATGAGGGATCCAGTCCCGGGCAAATTAAATTAGACGATTTGCTTTGCCTGACCTGGGAATCGAACCCAGGAGCTCTCGGTCTTCAGCCGTATGCTGCCACTAGACCGAGGAGGCGCCGAGCCACCTGTCAGTATTTTAACATAAATGCAATAAACAACAGCCGTTTCCAACAGGTCGATCTGAAAATCTTTGGGGAAGGCCTATGTCCAGCAGTGGACGTCCTGTGGCTGATGATAATGATGATGATAATCACAAGTTTAAAAACTAAAACTTAAGGGACCGACTTCAAATCCGATTGTAACCAAATTTATATGAGATTACTCTTGAAATAAGCTCTATCGAACACAAAAATAATTTTGAAAATCAGTTCACATTTAGTGGAGATATCGCGTAACATACATTAAAAAAATAACGACGAATTGAGGACCTCCTCCGTTTTGGAAGTCGGTATATAATAATTACTTTCGAATAGGAAAAATATCTACTTCTATAAACACGTACTCCTACAAACTTATTTTACAGATAGTTTTTTTTTATATACATATTACATAAATAGTACATATAGCACACCTTAATTGTGCAGAAACTAGTGAGATACTAGGTTTGATATACTAGTGAAAAATTTCTAATTATACTTCTGGCTATCGTTTCGGAGATTCAAGCATATACATCCAGTTATTTTATTTTTAACCTAACTGCCTCGGAGGCGTGGTTGTATTTCGGTACGATTACCGTCTTGAGGTCTCGAGTTCGATCCCCGGGTCGGGCAAAGTGATATTGGATTTTTCCATATCAGCCCAGAGTCTGGAATTTGTGCCCGATATGGTGATAGGCTCGCCCCCTATCACATCTGGGACGGAACTAAGCTCGGCGAAATATGGGTGTACTAGTTCGCTAGTGCGCCTCGGCCTACCTCTTCGGGGATACAGGCGTTAGCTTTCTAATTTAATTTGCCCGGGACTGGATCCCTCATAGGGGGTTGACGTCAAGCAGGCAGCCTGTCGTAAAAAGTACGCCAAATCCTCTCTGCAACATGCTTGAAAAAGTGTGTTGCGCCGACCCCACATCAATGTGGGATAAGGGCTGGTAGAAAGAAAATAAGATATAGGTATATTTCATTCTTAAAAAATATGATATATTATCTTTACCAATATCCGTTATTATCTTTTACAGTATGCGGAGTTTCAACCTACGACGTTAATAACCAATGTGACGTGACAACCTCAGGATGCAATTCTGATCTTCTAAAGGCAAAATTCAATGAAGCTATGTCCCTTCTAGAACGCATGTGCATCGAAGTATGTTGAAAACTTGTGTGTATATTTAACTGGCTGACGACTGCCTCAGTGGCGTAGTTGTATTTCGGTACGACTGAACTGACTACTGTCCTGAGGTCTCGGGTTTGATCCCCGGGTTGGGCAATGTGGTATTGGATTTTTCAATATCAGCCCGGAGTCTGGAATTTATGCCCGATATAGCGATAGGCTCACCCCCTATCACATCTGGGAGGGAAATAAGCTTGGTGAAATGTGGGTGTTGTGGTTCGCTAGCGCGCCTCTGCTTATCCCTTCAGGAATATAGGCCTGAGCTTAAGTTATGTTATGCATATTTAACCGACAAAAAATATGGAGTAGGTTCTATATTCAATGCGAGTTTTTGTCATTTCTCACCAGCAACTACGTAAAATATTTGTATTACAAACACCCGAACGCGAACACCTCTAGCTCTAGTCATTATTTTACGTACAAGCTACGGATGTTTTGTTTATAACATAAACGTGAAATATTTGTCAGAATATCAAAGATAAAAGTTATATGGATATTGAAAAATCGGACCTTATATGTATTTACTCTATAATTTTAATTAATACAAAGTACTTTTTATGATTGTGTTTCATTTACTTTTTCAGAATCTGACAAACGAACGCGGTGAAGAAGACACGGTCACTACAGTTCGCCCACTGACACAAAAAATGATTGAAATAGGTTTCTATGCCAGAAATTCGTTACAATGCGAGATGCTCACTGTCCTAAACATGGATAATACTGATGAGGTATAATTTTTATACGTTACTTGCCATCTCAAAAAGGATTCAGCTTAGTCGTCAGGTTTGCATGTCTAGCAAACACTAATCTATTATTATTAAACTATTATCTTTGGAAAATGGTGGCTTTACAGTTGATTGAAATTGATAACCATTGATCTGCCCATATAAAATATTGTAATTTCTTCCAGTTGAGATGCCTTACTCCGAAACAAATGAATGCAGAGAGATCCACAGATTCTATTGATTTTGCTGTGTTCGCTAGTTCTCGTGACATATTCACGGATTATGCTAAAAACTGCTATGACATCAAACTCGGCGGCGAGATTGTAGAATTGGACTTCTCCAGTGGGGAATCGTTAGTCGATGGATTAAACGCATGGGTAAAGTACACTATAACGACTTCTCTAAACAAGAAATTAAATCGACTTGAAATCTAATCAATATCCTTAATATTTTAGTTTGCGGCACAAGGTTCTTACTCTGGCAATGTTGTTTCCGCTGATGACATCAATGACAGTCAAGGTGTTATCCTGGGTTCCTACCATACAGTGGAGGTAATAAATAGAACCAATAATAAGTTTTAATGATAATGGAATAACTTATATCTATGAACCAATATTATTTCAGCTTTCGTTTGGCTCAAGTTTCAATTTCTATGAAAAGACAAATATTGAATTCAAAAAGAATGACTTGACAGTTGTACAACAACCCGCTTGGATCGGTCAAGGAGACGCATATGTTGCAGAACTTAAAGACTTAAACACTTGGGTATGTATCTTTTTACTGTTACACGGCTCAGACGATAAAAACGGAACCTCTACAGCATTACAGCCTCCGTGGCGCAGTGGGCGAGTAGCCGGCTGTGAAATAGCGGCCGCGGGTTCGATTCTCGGACCGTGACAAATGATTGTTTGGCCCATAGATATTTGTTTCGGGTCTGGGTATTGACACCGAAAGTATTTCGTAGTCCTTGATACACACGACACAAGACTAGTATCTTAGTGTGGGATCAGGACTATGTGTATAACTATTGGGGGTTATTTATAAAGACTTCTATGTACTACTAGACAGGCTAATCGGTACATATAATATGCGCAATAAGTTTCTGTCAATTGACCGCAACTCAGTATAGAGCTCTGCTCTTTTCCTTAGCCGTCAAACGTCAAACACTCGCCGAAATGTGACACAAATTTACTATACAGCTTGTCTAGTAGTATACATATAAGTCTTTGGTTATTTATTATTTATTATTACTTTGTTGTCCGCCTGTTTTTCTGTTTGTTGGTTATCTCCTTATCCATCAATTTGCCTGTATAACGATGTTTCAAGACTCAGACCCTTTTACACACAACGCGGTTTTTATACCAATAAAAATAGACACAACTTAATTTACTCACGAACATCTTTCCAAATACAGGTCTATGGAATACCTTTAGAAAATGGTGGCTCTGTGATTGTCTTGAAGCCAAAAGCTGGACAAGAAAATATGCAAAATTTATTGTCTGAACTAGTGGACATGGATAATTTCATAGAATCATTGATGGCTAACGCCGAGCTTACAACTATAAGTTTAACCATGCCTCTATACATGAAAAAGTTTGGAAAGGAAGACTATGTGGATGGATTGAAATCTGTAAGTGTTCAATATTTCTGTGACATTAGGTATTTCATTCCTTTTAGAGATATTGATAATAGAAACATGTATAGACTTAAAACATGTTTAACGACCAGAACTTGTGAAATCGGTGCGACGACATTATGTTCTTATGTGTTATGTGACATAATATTAACACTAATGAGTCTTCGTAGCGCAAAGAGTAGTCTGCTATGAAACACGATGCGACGGGATCCTTCCTTACATCGAGTTAAATATTTAGGTGTTCTATGACTATGTTTCGTAATTGAGTATTTGAGACTGAAAAGGTTTTCATAATTTCGGATACGGTACTTATCCAAATTTATAGAGCTCATTTAGACTTTACTGTCACTTTACTTCAGCTAAGATAACGAATACTTAATTATACTACATCTTTTTGATGATTTTAACTGCTAACGGTCATAGAAGATTAACTTATTCTATCGACCGACTTCAAAAAAATCAGAAGGTCCTCAATTCGTCTGTATTTTTTATGTATGTTCCCTGATACCTCCGCAAAATGTGAACCGATTTTCAATATCATTGTTGTGTTCGATACAACTTATTCCAAAAATGGTCCCATATAAATTTGGTGACGATCGAATAAATTTGGAAGTCGGTCCGTTATATTATTGATTCTTGTGTTTTTCGACCGATTTCCAAAAAGGAGGAGGTCCTCAATTCGTCTGTATTTTTTTAATGTATATTACGCGATATCTCCGCCAAATATGGATTTTCAAAATTCTTTTTGTGTTCGATAGAACTTATTTCAAGGGTGGTCCCATATAAATTTGGTCACGATCGGGTTTGAAGTCGGTCCATTAAGTTTTTAAACTTGTGATTATTTTTATTTCTAGTGCGTCCTGCAACTGAGCCGCGAGCAAAACGTTATAAAATATTACATATCACAATATATCATATCCATTTAGCTTGTATACTCATATGTAGTGATCAGTGGCCCGAGCAGGAAATTTTCTGATAATCGTAAATGTATACGAACACGATGCGCGTCTATTAAATTTATATGAAATATTAACCAAATGTCATCAGTGCGCAGCGAGCTCGAATAAATTTACGATTTTCAGAAATAAATACAGTCGATCGCATTTTAGTGCTTTAATACGAGTCGTTCCTCATATACAATTACTTTCCTCCTACTTGTCCTTATTCCACCTTAAAGTGTTGTTTTTCAAGCATATTGCAGAAAGGATTTGACTCAGTATTTACGACCGCCTGCATGCCTGACGTCAAATTCCCTCCGGGGGATTCAGTCCCGGGCAAATCAAATTAAATAAATCGCTTTGTCCGACCTGGGAATCGTACCCAAGACCTCCCGGTCCACAGCCCATACACGCTGCCACTAGACCAACGAGGCAACGAATACAATTACTACTAATTATAAAATAATATACAATCAAATATTATTTTTCTGCAGAAAAACCTTTTACCATCACTGTACGATCCTAATTCTACTGATATAGTTGGTGTTTCAAGTGACGGTAGCTATATACACGTAAGCCATATGTTCAATGTAGTAGAGGTGGTGCTTACGGGCATTGAAGAAGGTATGTTTTACAATATTATATATACAAACTAAAACAAGTTAGAGGTAGATATAATTTTTCATGATAATCTGGTGATTATATTCATCGAATGAATCATCAAATGAATCATCGAATCATCATCCAGCGACTTTCGGCGACCATTATCAGGTCGCCTGTTTATATATTTATTTACTTTTGCCCATTCCGGACGAAATAATTGTAAAGAAAATTTATATCGTTACAAAAAAAGATGGTGTTACGCTAGAGCGAAAATGGAAGAGTAACCACCACACCGACGATAATTATTGGTAGATGTGGATCAACAACTGCCTAGAGACAAAAGTGAATCTATGGAATGAAATGCAAAGGAACTTGATACTTAAAACGGGAGCTATAAGGCCTGATGGTAAGCGGTGACCTGCTCCCATGGACTTAAGCAATACCGGACACAGCCAAGCCTACAGGTGTCTAGACCAGACCGTCGAACTTATAAGTTCTGCATGATACACGCATATTAACAATACTCAGTCTGAAGAGGGGTCAAGTAGAGCCTAGGATATTAAATTAAAGATTACACGTGCCCTGTAGTGGGCCAGTAATATTTCAGGTCTAATATTACCTATATTATTATTATTATAAGGCAGTAATGATCACTAGTTTCTGATCTGATCAAAGATATTTAATATTACTAACTATAGAGGGGCTATCAAGCAAGTTTTCATATAAAAAATGATCTTTAATCTAAATAACGACATTTATCACTTACAACAATGTGAGGGCGCTTATTAGAATTTACCACTAGAATGTTCTGTCAATATTCAAAAAATACGTAAGATAAATTTATTGTTTAAATATTATTACGCTGGCACGACCTTACGCGCGTATGTTTCAAACAGGATTGAGTGATTTATGACCTCTTGTCCTCTAGGTCACAACTTTTGTATCACTAATTTTTCGCTGTTGCCCCGTCAGTGTACTGTTGAATGTCTTTGATCTATATTATAGATAAACCAGAAAATAATTGTGAAATTATCTTTTTAAATTTGGTACTTTATACTTATATTTTGTTGTAGGTGAAGTATCAGATATAGAACCACAGGCCACGCATATTATCGACAATCAGTGCCTTTACATCATAATGTCTGATGACGAGCCCATTGCGATGGGAACTTTATACGGCGATTAAAAGGAATTTATTTCTACTAAGGTATGATTCTACCTTGCTATACATATTTTTATATTTGCAGATAATTGGTGTAAGTGTCAATTGTTATTTACATTATATAAGCTCACGCCTGTATCCTCATAAGAGCAGTGGCGGTGAATTAGGGAATTAGTTAAGAATACCCGCGTTTCGGCGAGCTTGTTTCATATTTTTATGTGATAGGAGTCTATAGCAGTACCGGTCAGAAACCACAATGACGAAACTTTTGACAGCCTCCGTGGCACAGCGGGCGAGTAGCTGACTGTGAAGCGAGAGGCCGCAGGTTCAAATCTGGCACTGAGACAAATGTTTGTGTGACCCACATCCTATATACACTGCCACTAGACGACTAGGCCAAAGAGGGGACGTGTACCTGATACATTACATTAAAATATTCTTTAATCTACATTTAAATAAATAATTACATTTTGGTGTTCACTAAATAATTATTTTTTGGTGTTCAGCTGTTCGGTTTATAATTAATCGAAATCAACTCTTGTTTCAGGTCTCTTGTACCGGATTTTAACCATTTGGAAATGTTTAGGCAAAATATTATTTGGAAATAAATTCATGGTTTTGGGCAAATCATTATGTTATATTATTTCTAAAACCCTGTTTTGAAAGCTATCATTATTTTTCTTCATTCATAAATTGCTGCTAGGTTATATGTATACCTGCAATTTTTGCAAATTAAGAGTGAATGAATAGATGTGTGAATAAAATAAGGATTTTCAAAAGCTTGGATATCGTAAAATACTAAGGATAGGAATGTAATTTTTGGAAATGTATTAATAGACCATATAACCTAAATTCTGGCGAGAGCCAAAACATTTATGTAATTACTAAAAGTTTTCTCGATAAAAAAAAAATCCGAAGATACCTCTCTTTTGTTCTTAAAATCCTTGAATCTCCCGTACGGTGAACGATATACATTTATAACTTGATTAAAAACGTAAACATCAATATTATCTAAATTCCTGGCGCAATAGAATTAAATGGAACTAAATTAAATAGTTTTATTATAATAAAGAAAACATTAGTTTTGCACATACACCGATTCATTTCATCAGGTTAGCGCGTTCATCGACTCTTTCACTCGCACGAAATAATTTTATGCTATCTTACGAGACGACCCGTGTTGACTGTTGATCTCATTCGACCCGTAACTATTGAAGTTGAGAGACGTGCTTGCCATTTTCAACTGTGATTTATGTTTATTCAGTTCTTAGTGTCAAACAGTAGACATTGAGAGTCAATCCATTTTAAAACTGCTTGATGGATTTTGATGAAATTTGTTACGAGGATACTTTTGACCCTAAGGTCACAAATGGGGTATTTGTTTTTTTACAACCCCTAAAGGGATGAAAGGATATACAAGATAAGGACACACATGGAATGTGATATTTGTTTAATCATTAAAGTGATGAAATAGGTTATATTTTATGATTGTTATTAGTCTGTAAGCCTTCTTATCTATATATATAAAAATGAAACCCGTTTTCCGTTGTCACGCCATCACGCGTGAACGGCTGGACCGATTTCGCTAATTCTTTTTTTAGAATACTCCTCGAAGTACGAGGATGGAGAGAAAAAAATGAAAAATTGTCTGAAAAAGTCTAAAAACAACACTTTTCTGTACTCCCATACAATCGATTCGTAATAATACTTAAAAGTCAATTTGAACTTTAATACCATACCATAAAGTTCAAGTATTAGTGGAGAGGTTCCGGGAAAGCAAAACAATTGAGTGTCGTTAGTATCGTATAAATATTAATGTCAGTATTTGTCAATTGAAAAATTCTTTTTATGTTGGATAGCCCATTTATCGAGAACGGCTATAGGTTATATAACATCACGCTATGACCTAAGGGGTGACTGACGGGGTGATTGATGGGGTTACTGACGGGGTGACTGATGGGGCGACTGACGTGAGGAATGACGGGGTGACTGACAGGCTAACTGATGGGGTGGCGGACGGGGTGACTGACGAGGTGACTGACGAGGTGACTGACGAGGTGACTGACGAGGTGACTGACGGGGTGACGGACGGAGTGACAGACGGATGACAGACGGGGTGACAGACGGGTGACAGACGGGGTGACAGATGGGTCACAGACGGCTGACAGACGGGTGATAGACCAATGACAGACGGGGTGACAGACGAGTGACAGATGGGGTGACCGACTGGGTGACAGACGGGGTGATGGACGGGGTGACTGACGGGGTAACCGACAGGGTGATGGACGGGGTGACTACCGGGGGTACTGACTGGGTGACAAACGGGGTGACAGATGGATGACAGACGAGTGATAGACGGGTGACAGATGGGTGACAGACCGGGTGACCAACGGGTTGACCGACAGGGTGACTGTCGGGGGTACTGACTGGGTGACTCACGAAACCGGACCGAAGTAGATCATCCCATTACCTCCTTTAGAATTATTGGATTATAGGTGCCTACTACTCATTCTTTCAACCCTCTCTCTCCTACGCAGACGAAGTTGCGCGGGTCAGCTAGTAATAAATAAATAAATAGGGATGGAAAATTATTTTTTTTGTCGTTGATTCGATTGATTTCAAAATCCTGAAATAAATCTGGGTTAGCCCGTAGTTCCGAAGGCCGGATCTCGAGTCAAACTTGAAAAAGTAACCCCTATTTTGTTTTTCTTTGTTTTTGACCCGACTGACTTCAAAATCGATAACTGGGTTGTGCCGTAGTACCTAAGGACATCCGAGGTCAAAATAACTTTTTCTAGTTTTGACGCCGGAAACAAAGGAAAACATAATGGCGGCCACTTTTTTCGATTGTGCCACAAGATTCGTAATTTGGAAATACGGGGCGACCAATATATCAATTTTGACGTAAATCAGTAAAACAAAGAAAATCATCATGGCTGCCCCTTTTTGCACCGAATCCGTCTTTTGGAACTACGGTCCAACGCATATATCGATTTTGAATTCAACAGCTTAATTTATCCCCACTATTTTCTTATTTAGGGTTAAAATACCCCATATAGTAAATAATAGAAATCAAATTTTCATCCCTTATTTTTTGAATTTTTTTTATTTGTTTTCAGGCTACTAAGGCGCAGAGATATATACCTTACAAACTAACCTATAATATAAAATAATTACATAAATGTGTTAGTTATAAAAACTTAATACTATATTAGTAACACTAACACTTCAGTTCACTAGTGCACAATGTCTGTGTGCGCTGATGTGGCACTTGTCCGCGGAAGCGACGGAACACCACGCCCTGCGGCCAGAAATTCTCCTCCATCACTAGGGTGCAAGATTAAATTCGGCACTCCCACCACAAACGCCTTGAAACCGACGTTGCGGCGCCATTCCAGCAGGTGCACTCTCAGCGAGTACCTCGTCTTCTGGCGAATGTACTCCGCAATGTTCTCCGCCTTTGTGGTATAGTGTAGGCGGGAGACGTATACCGGAGTGGTCGGCATCGCGGCACGTATAATGAGGTTAGGTGCCTCAGTACCGGTACCGCTGCGGTTCTTGATGGCTGGTTGACGACGCTTCCTTCTTTGTACCGCGCCGTCACGAAACCATCCTCAGTAGCTCAGTTCGATGCCGTATCCAGCACGGGCTTCGGTATTAGAGCGGTGGTGCCGCTCTCGGTGACATTGGCGAACCGCAACACGGGGTCGATGACACAGGCGGCGGTACGTGAAGTAGCCGCGGGGACGGTCCGGGGCCGCGGGCCTCGCTTGACGCGAATTCCGCTGACTTAGCAATCGACGAAGGCGACGGCGGACTCAACAGTCAAAATAAACTCGTCAACCGTTGTTTTTAATGTTTTATCATCGCTATTTTTATGAGTAATGGATTTATTAAACACTGTCGTTGGCAAAATCATCAACCTTTGATGGAGGCCATATTTTTTAAATAAAGAAGAAGGTGACGGCGGCAAAACCGGTGACGAGTAGCTAACACCCGATGTATCGAGGCCAGCTCCACGACGCGTGTTGATATTACATGCCTCTGTGGGTGACCTAATTACCGTCGCAGTATTACGCAACTCGCTTACTTCCTTACGTAAATCAGCGACGGTAATCTGGGAAGCATCTAACTTCCGTTGCACATCTGCCAGGTGGGTCTTCAAAAGGACAATGTCCTTTAAAAGGCAGGTTACGTCGACGTGGTCGAAAGTAACGAGAGGGAGCTTATTAAGGTCCCTCGCCACAAACATCGGCACGTCGTCCGGGTCGGTCTCCTTGAGTAGCGAGATAGTATCGAGATGATATCCTGCACGCTTATCTTAGTCCCATCACGGCGGCGGGACACCATCTGATCACGCTTGTTCAGCGTGGTGTACAGCAGCAGTTTCGCAGCTGCTATATACTCCTCGCTGAAGTTCGTAGAGCAGATCTGGATAGCAGACACCTCGTCTATCACGTCCAGTTTCTGCTGTAGGAACGCCAGCAGCTCATTCGCCACAAGTTCCTCACTCATGAGGACTAAATTTGAGCGACGGCTTGCGCCGCGCCACACGTACGAAAAATGCAAATTAAATGCGTCAGCAATGCGTCCGCATTACAACACGGCACAAATGAGACTCGATTTTTTCCCCCATATTATCATCCCTATTAGGGCTGATTTTATAAAAATATCCTATACGGTCCCCACGGTTAAAATTGTTACCAAATTTCGTCGAAATCGGTTAACTTTGATTAATTAAAAAACAACAATTCTATAGTGGTGTATGTAAGTTTCAAAATTTTAGTCATTTTTGTTGTACTTAGGTATTTAATTTTCAATCGAGTTCAATGCTGACCGTTAAGTTATATATTAAGCTAGCTTATAAACGCTTAACATATCGCACTCCTAGATGGAAACGAAGACAACTGAAAACAAGAAAACATTTATTTCATTAAAAATTGAGTAGTGATCTAGGTTTCTGATATGTATATTATATAATTTTATATGTGTAGTACGTTTTTTGTATTATTTTTATTGAGATAAATCGATGTTTTTCTTGTCTCCTGAAAAGTAAACTCTTTTTGAGTTGTCTTAGTTTTCATTTAGGTGTGTATAACCTACTTCAAACGCGATTTCTTATTTTTCTTTACATTATAGAATTGTCACTTGGAACGGTTTAGCTCCAGGCTAACAATATAACATTTTAGCATCTAATCTTCATAACCCAAAAGGTCCCCATGACGCTCGAGTAATAAATTTTTTTTTGTGACAGCTCTATTGGCATATTAATATATGATAGAATTTAGAAATAAGTTGACATTTTAAATTTTGCCTGGACTTTAAAAGAGGCGTTTAAAAGAGACTTGATCCAGGAGAGCACGGTGCTGGAATCTGTCCAGTAGGTGGTGTTCTTCACTTCCATATCCAGCTCTTCTCTCACTCCTTGCGCCATGCGTGTCCCTAGGAGAGCTGCTTGCAGTTCCAGCCTTGGTACGGAGATCTGCTTCAATGGGGTAACTCTGGCTTTTCCCGCCAAGAGGGTTACCAAGTGGGGTTCGTCTTCATGCTGCTGTCTCCAGTACACGGCGCACGCGTATGCTGTCTCGCTGGCGTCCGTAAATACGTGCAGCTCCCCCTCGTGACCGTTAGGAGCGACACACCTAGGTATCTGCAGGTTCTTCAGGAGCTGTAGGTTCTTGAGGTAAGCCTTCCATGCTTCTTCTTCATCGGGCTTCACTTTGTCATCCCAGCCGATGCCGCTTCTCCAGATGTCTTGCATGAGACGCTTGCCTTGAATAAGTACCGGCGCGACTAGTCCCAAAGGGTCGAAAGTGGACATTACGGCGCTCGTGACTTCTCTCTTGGTTGGTGTCTCTCCTTGTTGTGCGACGGCATGGCTGATGTTCCTCAGGCACGTTCTGAACCCCAGCTCGTCATTCCTCGTTAACCATCGTAGACCCAGCGTTTTCTCTTCTTTGGAACCTAATTCCACCTCGTTGCTCGCGGTCTCTTCCTGGCCCAGTGACTTCAATATTTGTGCGTCGTTGGAAGCCCAACCGCGAAGATGAAGGCTGGCGGCGCGATGGATAGCGTCTACTTCTCCTGCTATCTTCACAGCTTCCTGTTTGGATTTGAAGCTGTGCAAGTAGTCGTCCATATAGTGATTGCGTTCCACCGCGCGTGCCGCCTCTGGGTATTCCTCCTTAAAATCTGCCGCGTTCTTGTTTTTGACGAAGATAGCGGCGCTCGGAGAACAGGCCGCGCCAAAGATCAGCGAAGTCATCCGGTATTCTTGTGGTGGTCCTGTCCGTCGATCGTGTCTCCACAAGAATCGCAGGCTGTCACGGTCCTTTTCCATGATCTTGATTTGAAGAAACATCTCCTTGATGTCGGCGACCACCGCGATGGGCCACTGCCGGAACCGCAGTAGCACTCCAAACAATGACTGCAGCAGATCTGGTCCCGGAAGTAGCGCGTCGTTCAAGCTCTTCCCTTCATGTTTCGCAGCGGCATCAAACACCAATCGTGGTTTCTTCTTTGTAGGATGTGTGACAGTAAAGTGCGGCAGGTACCATGTTCTGTCGGACTTCGCTTTGGTCTTCATTTCCTCGGCGTATCCGTTGTTCAGGAGGTTCTGGATCTGCTGATTGTATTCCTTCTTTAGGTCGGGGTCGCGATCGATCTTCCTCTCGATGGTCTTCATGCGGTTCTCGGCCAACCTAAAGTTGTCTGGCATTTGTTCGTGCTCGTTCTTCCACAAAAGTCCCACTTCAAAGCGTCCGTTCGGTAACCGGCGGCTCGTCTTCTCGAGGATCTCTAGTGCTTTCCCGTCTGCATCCGTTGACGGTCGCCGCGGTTGCACCCCGAACGATTCCACCGCGAAGTGTTCCTTGATGAGTCTTTCGAGATCATCTTCCTGAGCGGTCACGTGTGCGCAGATCGCGAAGTTCACCTGTTTCGCGCTTCCTTCATCGAATCCATGCAGCACCCATCCCAGTAAAGTGAAGGACGCTACCGGCTGATTCTTTTTTCCTTTCCTTGTGCTTTTCGAGACGATGAACTCCCAATTGTCCTGGCCAATCAGCAGCTTCGGACTTTCTTCTTGGTAGAACAGTTGTTCCGCCAGCTTCTTGAGGTGAGCGCACTCCATCAGTCGCTCCTTGTTGATCCTCTGGGGTGTGAGGTGGATATCGTCTATGGTCCTCGCCCCTTTCAAGATCCTTTTTCGGTTCTGGTGGATTCCTCTGATCTGCAAGTCTAACCTCATGGAGTTTTCCTTGGTGACTTGCTTTCCACCCACAGTTTCCAGAGTCAGCCCTTATCTGGGTCCTTGAAGGCCGATCTCATCGGCTACCGTAGTGTCCAATAATGTGACCGTAGATCCCTCGTCCAGTAATGCTAATATCCTCTTTGACCCCTTGGTTCCATACACTTCAACAGGTGCCATCTTCAGGTAGGCTCTTGTGGATATCGCTGCGTTCACTGGCAGGCGCACATTGTTGGCCACTTCCTTGACCTCTTCTTGTTGCTCCTCATGGAGCAACGCATGATGCCAGCGTTTGCAAATTTTGCACGGTGGTTTCCTGCAGGTCTCTTTCCTGTGACTTCCTTGCAGACACTTGAAGCACAGTCGACTCTTCTTGGCGGATTCCCATTTTTCTTTGATGGATGCCTGGAGAAACTTCTTGCAGTTCAACATCTGGTGACCTTCCCCACAGTGCGAACACTCCATTCTTGGTGGTCTTTGTTCCTCAGGCTCCGTAGTTGTGTGTGCCGCGTGCCTCGTTGGAACCTTCTTGACCACCTCTTGTGCTGCATATGGTCCGCATCTATCAGCTTCTCTGTTGAGGAACT
The DNA here is from genome assembly GCA_036417725.1 of Clanis bilineata. Lineage (NCBI taxonomy): Eukaryota > Metazoa > Arthropoda > Insecta > Lepidoptera > Sphingidae > Clanis > Clanis bilineata. The sequence continues at coordinate 11,922,320 of CM071158.1, forward strand.
TCATCATCACCAACAAATCTGGATCTTCAGACTCTTTATCCGCCGCGAAGTCGTACCACCGGTATCTGACGACTGCCGGCATATCCACGATGTGCTTCATGATCTCTGGAGAGTGCAGGTATTGCGGTTTCTTTAAACCCTTGATCGCGGCGACCGTATTGTTCACTTGGCTAGCGAACACGCATACGTCCCGCGCGTTTTCGTTCATTTTTGGCAGGTTCTTAATTTTCTCTAATTCTGCCAGGACCAGCGCATCTGGTCTCCCGAAGCGACGACGCAATGCCTCCAGGACGTCTTCAGGTCTGCAGTCGGAGTACAGCGCGCTCTTTACAGCCTCTCTTGCTGTACCCTTTATCGCCTTCCTCAGCCTGGCCATGTTCTGTATGCTGGTGAAGAGCGAAGCAGTGTCTTCGTACACCGACTTGAAGGCAATCCATTCCCCGGAGTTCCCGTCGAAATGCGGAAGGTCGTGGAGGAACGTGGGAACCGTTGTTCCAGGTCTGGAGGCGGCACCGATGGCCTTCACAATGGCCTCAGTCAGCTTCTGCGTATCGCTTGTTGGCGTATTCCCTGGTACAGCTTCGCGAAGTGGCTCCGCCATATCCTGTTGCCTCTTCTCTGGCAACGTCGCTGTGGCTTGTACCCACTTGGATACGTCATCTTCTTTTGTGATGGGTTCTTCTACGAGGGAGTCGTCATCCTCATCTTCTAGTTTGAGTATCTCCAGATGTGCCCGTGCATGTGCTGCTGCCGCTTGTGCAGCTTGAAGTTCCAGGCGTGCAAGTTCCGCTTTAGCTTCCAATTCCTTTTTCTTTCTTCTGTACGACTGTGCTGTGCTCCCAGCCCGGGTAGGCTCCAGCCTCCCTGGTGCGTGTTGAGCATCAGTCACAGTAGTTGTGGTTCCATGCGACCACGTCGTAGTGACCGTTGACCTTGATACTTCTTCAGAGGTAGAGGTCTCGGTGGTCACTGGAGCAGCAGGAGCGCTAGCAGTAGCAGCAGCGGCGTCTTCGTGCAGGGTGGCACTTGTCTGGCTCCGTGTCGTCGGCATCTTGATGCAGCGAAGATCGATCCGGCTCGAAGGACCAGCTGTGGCGGGGCGAGGGGGGGTGCGGTCAAGCACGGCCCTCTCGGTTCCCTAGCGAGGGGGGGCCGGGTGGTTGAACCAAGGCCTTGACCTTGGGCGGCGGTCACCCGGCTCGTGCACCTTCGCAGTGCGGGGGGTGGGGGGGGGGGGTTGCACCAAGGATGCCCGACTTACCTCCGGGCACCTGGAGTGTGTATGTGATAGTGTAGTGTAGGTATGCGTGGAAGTGTATGTGTATGTATGTATGTATAGGTGTATGTGAATGTATCGTGTTATGTGGAGTGTAATGTGTAAGGGTGGGGATAGGGAATTGAAACAGTTTTTAGACTCAAAAAAGTCAATCGCCGATCGTCAAGCCTTAGTTCCCTATTCCCGGTTTTCCAGTCTTCCGGTTTTCCAGTCTTCCGGTTTTCCAGACTTCCAGTTTTCCAGTTTTCTTTCTTCTTATTGTTCTTCTCGTAGTATTCAGGAACCCATGTTCTGCCGTTGATTCTTGCTCGCTTAAGTACTCCGCGGCTATACCATAAAGAGAGCCCCGTAAAATTGGCCTAATTTCCCACGAATTTGTACTATGACGATCGACCATAATGACTCATAATTTATTAAGTATTTGCTAAACATACACGTGTTATATATCAAAACAATCCTTGAAACGAGCGCTACACATATAAACATAATGTGACAATATACAAACATACTACAAAAAGATATCTACAAAAAATAGGCAATTTTCCTATACAATCATACTTTCCTAAGACATTATGTTACGTTATACCTTACATTCTACACTTATATCTATACACGTACCCTAATTAAAGCAAAATGTCACTGACAGTCCGTATGATCACTGTTTATTCACTATAACGTTCACTTCAAACTTCCGCGCACTGACTCCTTGCGTCGGAGGCGTCGTTAACATCTACAGTACCTTATACTTTTAGTGGTGTTGAGAATACATAAATAATAATATAAATAATATAAATAAAATATAAATCCATATAAAATGTAAAAATGAAATGAGTTAAACTGTAATCTTGTAAAAGAAGAAAAAAAAAGATGTCAATTGATGATGAAAAAAAAATCCCGGAGTTTCTTTCCGTCTTTCTTCTTCGGGTCGTCATCCGTAGGTAGCTAGAGAAAGTCTGGTAGGTTAGCAAGGATAGGGCCTTATAGTCCACGACGTGATTTTCCTTATCCACATATGGAAACATCCAATAATTTTATTTTACTAATCTATCATCGATTGTTATTGATTTATACAATATACACCCATGCCAAATTACAGCTTTCTAGTAATAAATAATCTCTGAGATAAGGACCAGACAGGCAGACGAAATCAGTATTCCATTTTGCCATTAGTTTTTGAAATCCCATAAAAGGTAGCGACAGTGAAGATAGAAATGGAATCGCTTGGAAACGAGCTGGACTTTGTTTAAGCCCCTGGTACTGTGTATGTGAATACAAGTTACAACTTAGAATAACTGTACAAAGTACTTTGTACAGAACCACTGTTTTTTTTACAGTTTTCTCAAAATGTATACGCTTTACACAGATGTATACGATAATTCATTAATTTATAAGGTAACTGAAAAGTAAAGAATTTGGTAAAATAATCACATTCATCACGCATGATTCACTACGACAAATTACTGTAGGATATATTACATTTTTTAATGGTAGCAAAATCGTTCCCCACTAGGAGACAACGGGAAAAAACGAGTGGGTTTGTTCACCAGAGGAGCACATAGAATTAAAAAAATTGAGATCGTATCTACCTCCCATTTGATATCTACCTCTCATTACCCCAATTCACTGTGTGTGGATGTGGCGTGATTCAAATCACGCAATTTTACTGTGAAGAAATGTTTATATATATGTTATTTATCTTTGGGGAGGCCTATGTTCAGCAGTGGACGTCCTATGGCTGACGATGATGATTACTGTTGCCCGCGACTTCTTGAATAAATATATCCCAAGAGAACTAAACACTTTTCCAGGATAAAAAAATAGCGTATGTGCTATTCCAGACTATAATCTATATCTTTGCCAAACATCCACATCCGTTAATTGAATCTACCGTCATTGAATAACAAACGTCTATTCATTAAATTAAATTAAACAGTATATTATTATGTCGTTGTAGTATCCACAAGTAGCGTTGGATAGTTTTTTGTCCTTACTTATTCAATTAAGTAAGGACAAAAAACTATCGTCGCTGTCAGGAAGCTGTAACTGCCATAAAGTACTCGTACTAGGGGTTCAATTATTCATCCCTAATCGAAGACCACAGTGTGAATGTCGTACGAAATATAACTACGTCACAGAGGATGGAAGTATGTACCTACTAAATTTTTTTTCAGGCACAGCAAAGTGACTACACTACCTGATGATAACCGCAGTGCAGTCTAAAAAACCAGTGGATACCGACAAACAAAGGGTTTATCGGTGGTTACAAGAACCATGCCGGTCTATTTATGCTTCTACACGCTCCGAAGAGGGAAGAAGCAAAACGACAAGCCAGGAGGATAACCGGTACTGACACAGGGATAGACCCCCATACGCATCCAAACCAACCATCAAGTCATATTGAAAGCCTCTCGAGAGGACCGGAAATACACTGGCTGATCCTGGAAAGCGAACCACACAGGGAGTGTGGGTCACTATGGTAGGTTTTAACACTATTGTACGGTGGTCGCCATCCGGGCAGATACGTATATACTTTCACTAATGAATAATAATTAAATAAATATATATTGAAACACGAATTACAATTGGCATGCGTATATATTTTGTAAGAATTAGTGGAATAATAAAAATTAACACACAAAAAGAACAACCTTAGATTTTATAGTCCATAATTCTGGGGGCCATAGACTGTTCCAGCGTATACATTAAATCCGTTACTATCCAACACGTAGTAAGTGCAGGGAGTATTAAACTTCTCAAACTGTAGATGTTTTCCAGGACACCGCTTGGAATCCAAAGGACCTGGAATAGTTCGTTACATTTAACAACATTATCATGATCTATGAGACGTTCTGCCCTGAAGATAAGCCCCCCTTCAAATAATTGATATATTACTCAACACTATTGTACTCTTAATTACTATAATACTATATACTTAATAATCAAACATAAAGATTGGGGATGAGTTAAAATCGGTGGCTTTCCACTTCCCTCCTTTAAAAAAAGCTGGAGATAATGTTGTGAATCAAAGAGGCATCCACCTCCTACAAGGAACTTTTACAACTGCAGAGACCAGTTGTAAGGTACTACGGATATAATTTTAGTTGCTATCATTGCAGCTGTTAATCTAGATTCTAATATGGGTACACAGTCAGTGAGTACCAAAGATGAGAAGCATCCCACTCCAGCTGGAACCGCTTTTGAGAAACAAGATACCAACTTGCAGAGACGTGACGTCTTCCTCGTCGCCTGCATCTGTGTGGGAAGACCAAGTGTTAGAACGGTTTACTATATAAATTACAAACCTTTCCTTACTTCTGGTGCCTGGAAGAGATGTAGTTGTTGGATATTGTAGTTAATATGCGCTGGATCTCCAGATTTAAAAACATTTTTTAATATAGTTGAATTTAGGTTTAATTGCGGAATGAATTCAAATAAGTTGTTAGCCTGAAAAAACATAGTCATCCTGAAATCTCACTCACAGCAGAATTAATTTTACGTGCGTCTATTAACGTACTACTCCAGTAGAGCTAAGCCACGCATGAAGTGATGTGAAGCTTAAACCACCTAAAGTGAGGTTTTTCAACTTATGTCTTGCACATAATTATTAAAATTGTGATACTATATCGGAATCCCAAATATCTACTTCCATTTAATCCCCTTTTCATTTCTTCCTAGTACCTACGTAGGAACTTCGAAGAGTAACCACCTGCCATCAGCCCAGGAGACCTTTTTACTTTCTACCTGCCCTTATCCCACCTGTGTGGTTGGTGCAACACATTTTTTCAAGCATGTTGCAGAGAGGATTTGGCTTCGTTTTTACGACCGGCTGCCTGCCTGACGTCAACCCCCCTTTGGGGCATGCATTCATAAGCCATGCATATAAAAAAATATTGTAATTCCCTAATGTATCACTATGATTTGGACAAATAGTGGAATTATTATAATTAGTGGTCGCCCAGTCGCCAGCCCATAATTCATTTAAACTAAGTTTGAACTTTGTTTGAACCACTTTCAACAGGTCGATCTGGAAATATTCTGGAGAGGCCCATGTCCAGCAGTGGACGTCTTCTGGTTAATGATGATGATGATGATGAAAATTGAACTTTATTAGGGTTCTTTTGTCAAAGAAAAATTAGCTTTATGCACTTCTTCTCCATATTATAAAACTCCATCTATTATAAACCTCAACGGTGTCAAATTTCACGTTCATCCGTTCGCGCAATTAAAAAGATTTCACTTCACGTATTAATATATAAATTCTTTCTTTCTACCTGCCCTTATCCCACTTTAATGTGGGGTCGGCCCAGCACACATTTTCAAGTATGTTGCAGAAAGGATTTGGCTTAGTTTTTACGACCGGCCGCCTACCTGACCTCAACCCCCTCTGTGGGATCCAGTCCCGAGCAAATTAAATTAGAAAATTTGCTTTGCCCGACCTGGGAATCGAACCCAGGACCTTCCGGTCCACAGCCCATACATGCTACCACTAGACCAAAGAGGCGACTAATTAATATATAGATTATACAGATATGATTAAATGACGTACCACATTAGCAGAACCAATCGTTAGGTGTATTTTAAGGCACATCCATTTACCTCTCTTAATACCACCGTAAAACACTTCAGGGTCTTGAATTTGTTTCATCATATTCAATAAATTTTTGGGTTTATTGGGGCAATAGAAAATTACAGAAAACCTATCTTTCAGAGAAAGTTGAATCATCTGAAACAGGTTTTAAACCATTTTGTTATAAAAGGATTCTAGTAAACATATTATTTATTTATTTATTTATTTACACTTCATATACATGTTGTATATAGGCGGACTTAATGCTAAAAGCATTCTCTGCCAGTCAACCTTCAGGTGGTACAGAAAAGTACAAGGTAGGTGCAAAAGTTCACAAAGAAAAAGTAACATAATCATATTGAATATACATTAATTGGAGAAATGATAATAAAATAATAAATATAATATTATTATTACTTACATTTTAATATACATATATACAGATATAAATGCGTATAATAACATAAATATAATATACATATATTATATAATAAATACTTATATGTAAACAATACATATTAACATATTATAATTAATCATTTTGTACAATAATTATGTACTACTTACCCGGGCATCCAGATCGTGTAATTTTGCAAAGTTAACGTAACCATTTCCGTACAAAGATGGAAATGTAAGTGATTTGTTTTTACTGAATTTAAAATCGATGTCTATTAAACCATTAGGGTTGTTCTCATTATCCAAGTTGTACTACAAAGAAGATGAAAGCTGACTTACAAAATTAGCACTAGAAAATCATAAATATGCTGGTGGTAGGATCCGACCGGATGGCAACGGTACACATGGTGTTAAAACTTGCCATAGTGACCCACACTCCTTGTGTGGTTCACGTTCCAGGATCACTCAGAGTATATCCGGTTTTCTCGAGGGGCTTGCGACATGACTCGTGTCTGCATCGAAGTCTGTTTGTATTTTTTGTCAAAATTCGGTAAATTGCAAACATGTTATTGTACAAACTAGGGGGGAAGCCTATCGCCATATCGGGAACAAAATCCAGACTCCGGACTGATATGGAAAAATTCAATATCACTTTGCCCGACCCGGGGATCGAACCCGAGACCTCAGATCCGTAGTCGTACCGAAATACCACCACGCCACCGAGACAGTAAAAAATAAGTTTATATATTTTATATATATTTGGGAGAAGAATCGAACACTTAGTGACCTCCTTCAGGTCCCTCAACTAAACTTCCACACTGTATATGATCAATGCATTTGTGTTATAATCACATTAAAAATCTGGTGTCTGGTCACCTCGTTTTACCGGTAATTTATTATGCAATGTGACTTAGCAGCACAAACCTTTTTTTTCAGTTTATTATAAGTAGATATTACCTCTTGATTTCGTTAAACAGTTCACTTACAAGATAATCCATAGATGTAACGTAACCGACGCCATTTTTATCATTGCTGTTGAATATTTCTGAATTCGTCAGATTTACAGCTTCGTAAGATGTCTGATGAGCGAACTGCAAAGCAAAATTAAACTGACACCTACCTAGTTATATTTAATGGTCGGCAAGTAGGAAAGACTTTATCTCCTACAAGAATCTTCAAGCGCAATTTAGGAACTATTTACGCGATCTATTTTTTCTTAACAGTCGCTCACATGCTCCTGACCCCAGATTAAGTTAAACCTATATCTTGGGTATCAGAAACTATGAGGAACTAACGGTACCACAACATCCAGACCCGAAACAAATACATATCTGTGTAACATTTGTGCCGGTGGGGAAACTGAACCCGCGCGCCACAGAAGCTGTCATGCAGTTACTAATAATATACTTTAAGAAATTTCGACAGGATATAGAATAAATATGGCCTTTCTTTTTTGGAAATAATGAGCAGATACTCTCACATCAACCTAGTAGTGTTTGGTAATGTTTACAAACCCATTCATTAATATGTGCAAGAGCTTGATGCGGATAATCATAATCTACATATCCTGATTCTCCGTTACATATGTCGATAACGTTTTGTTTAAACTCTTCAGTGAAATGTTTATTTTTATCTCCATATACTTTAAAAGTTAATTTAGATGACTCAGCTGATTCATTTATAATTGATACTGCACGCGGCAGTACTATTTTTATCTGTAAATTACAAAAACATGATTCATGAAACACATTGTGTAAATATTATAAACATAGATAACATAACATAAGCTCACGCCTGTATTCCCGAAGGGGTAGGCAGAGGCGCACTAGTGAACTAGTACACCCGCATTTCGCCGAGCTTAGTTCCGTCTTATATCGGGCACAAATTCCAGCCTCCGAGCTGATTTGGGAAAATCCAATATCACTTTGCCCGACCCGGGAATCGAACCCGAGACCTCAGGACGTTAATCGTACCGAAATACAACCACGCCACCGAGGCAGTATATTATATATTATAAATTAATATTATAAATAAAATAAAAAAGCCCAAAAAAAGGGAAACTATTTGCATGGACCGTATCAATCTCTTCAGGGATACAAACATGAATATCTACATACTTATATTTAAATAGATTTAGTTATTAAAAGGAAATACTTCATCCTTATTTTTTAGGCCCAGTATTTTCATAATTTGGTCGTATTCTTCACCAGCCGCATGATAAGCCAGATGACCCAACACACACATCAGTGGTAATGTAACGATCGTATACGACTGCTGGGGATATTTCCTCAAACGTTCCTAAAAACAAATGAAAATAAATGTACAAATCCAAGTACAAGAATTTTTTGTGACAATATTGATATTTCAAACTTCACGTCATTAATCCCTGAATACTTAAATTAGATAAAAGAAGATAGAGGACAAGGCATAACTACAAAAAAATGATGCATTCCTAATGTATAAAACGAAACCAAAATGGCGACTTTGCGAAAAAAGCTCGGCCATGAATTTTTTACATTTCACGCTAGCGACTACGTAAAATATTTGTATGGCAAACATCCGTAAGCCAACCATGAGTTTTTTTTGAGATTAGGTACTCGCTAGCAACTCTGTAAAATATTTATATTGAAAACACTTCAACGCCTCTAGCGCTTACGTGGGGAACTGTCATTTTTAAAAAAACCTGTAGCTCAACCATGAGTTCTTTAGAGATTTCTCGCTGGCACTAAGTAAAATAATTTATACGAAAAACATCAGTTCCTATGTAATCGCCAGAGATGTTCAGGTGTTTATTATATAAATATTTTACTGGGTCGCTAGCGAGAAATGCCAAAAACTTATACTGATCATTGAGCTAGTGACGCGCGAGCAGGAATATCGAATTCGAATAAATTGACAATCGAGCTCGATGTACATCTATGACATTTGTTGGTCGATACAAATTCGATTGTCAAAATTATCCCTACTCGGGCCACAAGTCAATATTTCCTCAAGGAAGAAGAATAATTTCAAATCAGAAAAAATCTCACGTATAAATAGTTTCCAGTCAATGCCATATTTGAGTTCCTAAACCTTTCCATGGCATTATCATAATCATATTTGGTTTCTGAAAATAAGATAATGTTACTTAAATTAATTACTGAATTAGTTTGTGTTGTATGAAGAAACGCACAATTTGATCAGTTTCTAGAACCATTATTCTGCTAACGTGCGGATTTTTCAATAGTCATGCAACATTATAATTCATCTGAGGTATAACGTTGGTGCTTATCTTTCTTTTCTTTCTTTCTGCAGGGTTACCACCACCTCTTATAGCAGTATTATTATCATCGTTCTTCGTTTGTTTTGTATGGGAATCGGTACAAGTAAAATTATAATAATACTGCTATAAGAGGTTGTGGTAACCCCCCTGCATACCCTTATCCCACTTTAATATGGGGTCGGCACAACACACTTTTTCAAGCATGATGCAGAAAGGATTTGACTTAGTTTTTCCGTACGGTTTTTTGCCTGACGTCAACCTTCGTCTGGAGGGTCTAGTCCAGGAAAACTAATATTAGCAAAATACCACACCCTACTTGGTAATCGAACCCAGGACCTCCCAGTTCACAGCCCGTATACATTGCCGCTAGATCAGGGAGGCTTAGCTTTAACTTTCAAACGTCATAATTATTCCTCAAATAATACTTCTCCCGCTATTGAAGAATCAGCCCCAAATCGTACATACATACTATTTTGGTTATTATATCAACCACCCTTGGAGTAAATTCTATAGAGTCCAAAAAAAACGATGCGATTTTTGAGTGGTAGAGCCACGCTGTAAACAGTAACTTCTACAGCACGAATGGGCCGGCTCGAGCGGTTTGATACCACTGTCTCACAGAAAACCGACGTAAAGTGGCAGCTTGCTGTCGCGTTTTGTTCGGTGAGTGAGATTCCCGGTGGCCGCTTTCCCCCCTTCCTTTCCCATTCCCTTTTCCCTCCCCTTCCATTCCCTCTTAGGTTGGCAACGCACCCACGATCCTTTTTGTGTCTTGGGTGTCTATGGGTGGTGGAGATCACTTACCATCAGGTGACCCATCTGTTCGTTTGCCAGTCTCTGCTATAGAAAAAAAAAAAATTATTATATATATATATTTAATATATAAGCTTTCCTCTTTTGAAGTAAAGTAATAAATCAAAACTCACTTTTACTTTCTGAAGAATATACCACAGCTATCATTAAAAATACAAGGTATAACAGTATAGTAATTTTAGCCATGTTGATCCAATTTTTTTAAAAACTGTTCTAAACCGTCGTTTTAAAGAGTCTGGTCTTTATATTACGTAGGTCCTACGCCGTAGGAAATGCAAACAAAATGCACCAAAACAGTTATACTTATCTTATTTGATACATACATACATTTAGAAGACCTTATTATTAAATGGCGCCAGACGATTTAAACGACTGAAACGTCTTTAACCTTATTCCTGTTATCGACTCTAAATATTTCAAAGCTATCAGTAGCATATTTTGTAACATTTTCTATTTGACACCCCCACGCGTTTTCCAATGATTTATACCTCCCTAGAATAAAATCTCTATACTGAAAAATTATCATAATTTTTTTAGTGCTGTGTGGTTTAAAAGCGCGTTTATTAATTTTTAAACTATTATTTATTTCCAAATTTTTTGGTCTCTGTATAAGCGTTATCACCTAATTACAGTCTTGAATTTCAGCGAATTATATTGTATTTTTTTATTCTGTTGATCCTGGTCAGATACCAGTACAAAGTTATTAAATTATTGTATTGTCATCGGTTCTTGATCCGTGTGCCAATTTTGAAGTTCATCAGACGTGTGGAACATGGTGAAAAATGGTTTTCGCAAAACCGAAAACCATCCCAAAACGAAAAAACGTTGTTCATTTTGTCGGTAAGTCATCCACGGAAAACAGCTACGAATTCAGTTGACTGGTATTATTTAGGTATTCATCATACTACGGAGTCCTACCGTTGAACTCATGCGTCATCGACCGACTTCCAAAAAGGAGAAGGTCCTCAATTCGTCTGTATTTTTAAGCTATTGCATAGCTTCTATCGCGGGCCTGAGCGTGGAAACCGAATCCAGAAATTTCGTAACGAAAATAACCTAACATCCCTTACTCCGACCGGCACAGCGGTGATACTTTTTAGTTTTGCCATCTATCGATGAATAGCAGAACTTTTAATGACTTTTTTGGAATATCACGCTTGTCTCTTTAGTTCAGCAACTCGCCTCTAGGTGGCATTGGTTGTATCGGCGTTACTGCGCATGCGTAATCCCCCTCTTCGCCCCGCAATCTGGTGACTCATGCCTGCTTAGAGTTTCGGCGTTAGGGCACCTCCTCTTTGTATTTACTTCATGGTACAACTCTACGAAGCTCGCACGAATCGAGACGAGCTGCTCCGAAATCGGACGAATACGTAATCAGCTGTTTGTGAGAAAGTATATAGGTGTATTGATTTTGGATGCTATGCAATAGCTTTACCGCGGCAGTCCCCGAGTGCCACACGTTTACTTTTTTTATGTACATATGTTACGCGATACCTCCGCCGAATGTGGACCGATTTTCAAAATTATTTCGACCTATCCAAAGAATAAAGTTACATATGATAATGAAACGAAATCGCTGTTTTATTTTTCTGGGCTTAAATTGACCTGTACGTCTATATTAAACTAGTATTTTTTTTAGTTATGTCATAATTTATCTTGTTATTATATCATAACTTTAAAAAAAATAGGTTCTAGTTAAATATAGAGGTCAATTTAAACTCAGAAAAATAAAAAAAGCAATTTCGATTCATTATCATATGTAACTTTATTCTCTGGATAGGTCGATTTTTATGTTCGATATAGCTTATTTCAAGGGTGGTCACGATCGGATTTGAAGTTGGACAGTTAAGTTTTTAAACCTGTGATTATTTACTAATGCGAAGTGACAGTTTAATTATTTTATAGCGTCCGAGACCTGAGGAAGGTAATCTTAACTTTTAATTACATTTTCGAAATCAGATCCATTGAGATGTATAGGCTAACCTAACCTAACCCAACTTATTATGTTCTGACGTAAAGGTCCTGCCCGCCTAGCATGCGCGCCACGAGATATCTCGATATCCGATTGTCGAGATATTGTCTACGTGTTGTCTACAATTTTTTTTTTCTGCCTGGCGTTATCCCGGCCTTGCCTACAATATTATATTAAAATAAACCGACAAATAACGAAAACAAAATGTTCTCGTGGCGCGCATGCTAGGCGGGCTGGGTGCGATTTCTTCATCCAGGTCAGGCAAAGCGATTTTTCTATTTTGATTAGCCTGGAACTGGATCCCTCGCAGGGGAGTTAACGTCAGGCAGGCAGCCGGTCGGAAAAATATACCAAATCCTTTCTGCGACATGCTTGAGATAGTGAGTTGCAATAACCCTACCTTGACAAGGATAGAGGCAGATATAAAGAAAGACTAAACTAACAATGTTTATTGCTTTAGTTGGGTCTCCAATTAAGAGTGTTATTATCTGGGATCACATTAAACATATCACGGCAGAATTTATCGGTGGTTATCAGAATCATGACGACTTATATATACTTATTCAGAATCCAAAGAGAAAGAAGTAAATCGAGGGTCTTGGGACAAGACAAGCGGATGACCGAAAGAGACATAGAGATTTATCCCCATACCCACCCCAGCCAATCATCAAGTCATATCGCAAGCCCTAGCTGATCCTAGAACGGAAGAACATCCAAAAGCAAGGAGTGTAGGTCACCATGTATATGGTGGTCGCCCTCTGGGTGGATACGAATATCTAACGATATCATTACATAGAAACACGAATGAGAAAAATGAAAATATATATTGTAATAATTAATGGTGTAATAAAAAAAATTAACACACAAAAAGAAGAATTTTAAATTTTATAGTACATAATTCTGAGGGCCGTAAAGTGTTGAACAATCTATCTTGCCGACATTCAGTAATTGGTGCGTATGGTAAGCGGGTAAATACGAAACGAGTCCACTGATGCGTCCACATCATTACGATGATTTTACAAATAGGTCTTGTGGTAATTTTTTTATTACTCTATGAGGCAGTTGGGTTATTCACTAAGCCCTTTGCAAGTATGTTCGGTTGTTGCAGTATATATTTTGGTATCATTCCAAGAATTGAGAACCAATTTGCAATTGGACCAAGAAGGCGTCAATTCACCGGACACACAGTGATGTGGACGAACGAAAGTGGCACATTCAGGGGAATCATGTTCCTCTGGAACACCTACTGACAATGAGTATCGAAAATAAGAAGCATCCCACTTCAGTTGGAATTGTTCCGTGCAGTTTTGCGGAGACATGACGCCATCCTCGTTGTCTACATGTGCATACGAAGACGGAGTGATAGCCCGGTTTACTATATCAATCCACAAACCTTTCCTTACTTCTGGCGCCTGAAAGAGATGTAATTGTTGGATGCCATAGTTGACATACGCTGGATATCCGCATTTAAAAACATTTTTCAATCTAGATGAGTTCAGGTTTAATTGGGGAATAAATTGAAATAAGTCGTTTGCCTGAAAAAAATAACTTACGTAAACAAATAATTTACTTAAAATTTTGACTTGCATATAGTTTTTACAATTATTGCACACCACTGTGCACGTGGTGTTAAAGCCTGCCATAGTGACCCGCACTCCTTGTGTAGATCGCGTTCCAAGATCAGCCAATGTATGCGGTTCTCTCAAGGGGCTTGAGACCTGATTTAACGTCGCAAGTCCTCCGATTTCTTCTGTTTGTCAACCGATTTTCTTTATTTTTACTTACTAGCTATTGACCAATTTTAGTGTTATAAAAATTTATTTAATGTTATTAAAGTGGTAGAGCCACGCTGTAGACAGTAACGTCTATAGCATGAATGGGCCGGCTCGACCGGTTAGATACCACTATCTCACAGAAAACCGACGTAAAGTGGCAGCTTGCTGTCGCGTTTCGTTCGGTGAGTGAGATTTCCGGTGGCCCATTTCCCCACTCCCTTTCACAATCCCCTTCCCTCCCCTTTCATTCCCTCCTTTTAGGTAGGCAACGCACCCATGATTATTTTTGTGTCTTGGGTGTCTATGGGTGGTGGAGATCACTTATAATCAGGTGACCTATCTGCTTGTTTGCCAATCTCTGCTATAAAAAAAAATTAAAACAGTTTCTTATCGTGATCGAATTTCGATCACTAGGCGAATAATAAATGACGTACCGCATTAACAGAACCGATGGTTAGATGTATCTTAAGGCACATCCATTTACCTCTCTTGATACCACCGTAAAATACTTCAGGATCTTGTATTTTTTTCATCATTTTCAATAAATTTTTAGGTTTATTGGGGCAATAGAAAACTGCAGAATATTTATCTTTCAGAGAAATTTGTATCATCTGAAACAGGTTTTAAACGATTTTGTTGGAAATTAGTTCTAGCAAATAAATATTTATTTATACATGTACTACTCACTCGTGCATCCAGGTCGTATAATTTTGCAAAGTTAAAGTAACCATTTCCGTACAACGATGGAAACGTAAGTGTTTTGTTTTTACTGAATTGAAAATCGATGTCTATTAAACCATTTGGGTTATTCTCATCATCAAAGTTGTACTACAATGAAGATAACAAAGTTACTTAAAAATTGATACTAATTACTTAAAAATTGATACTAAAAGGTAATAAATAACATTCTTTCAAATAATTACTTTGAAATCGATTTAATTTTTTTATCAAACTGTAATTTGCAAATTGTAGTACATATCAGGCCTTGTATTTATTGTCTAAAATTCTTTATTGTGTAAATTTTAAGGTGTTGGTAAATTCTATTATCTAATTAAGAAATCTGTATTGTAGAATGTGTGTAAAATTGTGCTAGTAGTAGAGCAGCGTATATTATGAGCTGTATACCGGGTGATCCTGGGTTCAATTACCAGGCCAGGCAAACCTATATTACTCATACGATTTGCCAGGAAATGAACTTCAAGCAGGCAGTTGAGAAAGTGTATTGCTCAGTCAGGCAGGATAAAGGCAGATAGAAGAATGTTGTATAAACCAAATATATTGGATTTCGGTAAAACAATTCACTTACAAGATAATCCATAGATGTAACGTAAACGATGCCGTTTTTAACGTGGCTGTTAAATATTTCTGAATTCGTCAGATTTATACCTTCGTAAGAAGTCTGATGTGCGAACTGTAAAGTAAAATTAAAAATACACCAATACTGGGAGGTTACCACCACCTCTTATAGCAGTATTATTATAATCTTACTTGTACGGATTCCAATCGGATAATAATACTGCTATAAGAGGTGGTGGTAACCCAGCAATTATAATTGAATGAACACCACAAGAGTTTATTCGATCGACACAAATGATAAACTTCGAGCGCAACTTAGGAACTACTCTTATGAGATCTATTTATGCAGGCTACTGACAATATTCTTTAAGAAATTTCTAAATCTTGTTAGATAAACATAACGTTTTCTTGTTTTTCTTGCAAAATTAGATACTGCTTTACTGATTTTTGCAAAACATTACAGGTACAACAGGTTAAAACATTACAACAGGTATTACCACATATTACACCAACCACAACACACTTATATGTTTACAAACCCATTCATTAATATGTGTTATAGCTTGATGCGGACAATCATAATCGACATATCCCGAATCTCCGTTGCATATGTCGATAAAGTTTTGTTTAAATTCTTCAGTGAATTCTCTACTGTCATCACCAAATACTTTAAAAGTTAATTTCGTCGATTTAGCCGATTCAATTATGCTCGATACTGCGCTCGGCAGTACCATTTTTATCTGCAAATGACGAAGTCATGACACATATTATGTATATTATAAAATATAAGAAAATACTCAAACGGCTAAGTGCGTGTTTGATCAAGCCTCGTGGTGTGTACTGAAACAAATTTCTCAATATGTTATATTACCACTCTTTCGGCGTGATTACTATGTACATATCCATGCCCAATTGCAGTTTTATAGTATTAAATAGTTTCTAAGCTAAACCGCTGACAGACACATAGACAGAAATGATGAATTTATAAGAGTTCCATTTTTGCCATTTTGCTTCGGAACCCAAAAAAGACAAAATAAGCAAACTGCTAGAGCGACACACATTCCTACGGGGATAAATATAGGAATGTCTGTTACATATACTTAAATATTCATTAGGTATTAATAGAAAGTACTTCATCTTTATTTTTTAAGCCCAGGATTTTCATAATTTTTTCGTATTCTTCACCCTCCGCGTGATAAGCCATGTGACCCAAAGTACACATCAATGGTAATATAATGGCGGTATACGACATCTGCGGATATTTCCGAAAACGTTCCTAAAAACAAATAGAAATATAAATACAAAGCTTCTTTCGATAATACTAACATTTCATACTTCATGTCATTTTAACCCTTCAATACCGAAAAGCTTCTCAACTTTAACTAGGTAGTACCTAGTAGGTACTACTTACATTGTCCCTTGAATGGTCATATAATTCGGTTATAATTTGTAAACATATCCTGTAATGCTCAGTGGCGTGCATTTCATATAGACAAAGATACATTGTCTATCCTAACAATTAGCTAAAATTACATTATGAAAGAAAAATTGACATCAAAAAGTTTTTAAATAGTGACGGGCGGCTCGGCCTCCGGTGGCCGAGACGCTTATGTAACATATATATGTGCCGTCTCCAATTAGTTAAGAGCGCTGAGTGTATTATTTTAAATATTCGCGAGAATGATCATTTTGGTTAGACTATGGCAAGACTAAATTGAAGAAAATAATTATGCAAGATTTTTGTGTACCCTAATCTAAATGTTTGTGCACGTCACTGTTAATGCTTAAGTTGTGTTTTAGTTTCCCGAAGGTATTTATATAACAATTACACAAAATATAACTGATTATGTGGTTATGATGAGTTTGGAGGAAGCCTATGTCCAGCAGTGGAGGTCCTGTCGCTGATGATGAGGGTGATTGGTATAATAGAATATCCTTTTACATTTCCACCTCAAGATTACAGAGTAATTTCAAATTAGAAAAAAATCTCACGTATAAATATTTTCCAGTCAATGCCAGATTTGAGTTCTTAAATCTTTGCATGGCATTATCATGATCATGTTTGGTTTCTGGAAATAAGATTCTTTTTATAATAATATACATGTTCAGATTAGCGGCCCGAGAAGGAAAATTTCTGATAATCGTAAATGTATTCGAGCTCGCTGCGCACTGATGACAATTGGTTGATATTTAATACAAACATAGACGCGCATTGAGCTCGAATACATTTACGATTGTCAGAAATTTTCTTGCTCAGGCCGCAGTTACTGAGTTATTTTCTGAGGTATAACTATAAACATATGCACAGAATTACATTGAACAGTTTCTGTGTAAAATTATAATTATTCCGACACTCATAAACATAAGCTCGCGCCTGTATTTTCAAAGGGGTAGACAGAGGCACACTAGCAAAGTAGCGAACACCCACATTTCGCTTAGTTACGTCCCAGATGTGATAGAATTCCAGATTCCGGCTGATACTGAAAAAATCAATATCACTTTTCCCGACCTGGGGATCGACCCCGATACCTCAGGACGATAGTCGTACCGTGCACGAAATACCACTACGCCACCGAGGCAGTCATACATAGATACTGGTTTGATTACCATCATGCCAAGTAGTAAAATGGGACTCTTGGAGTAATTTCTAACGCATACAAAATCTTGTACCTACTTTGATCATGTGGATCACTGGATCAACTCTTGGTTAGGTCAATAAATCAGAACTTACTTTTACTTTTTGAAGAATGTACCAAAACTATCACCAATGATACAAAAACAAATAATGGAATAATTTTAACCATGTTTATCAAACGATTATTAAAACTATTCTAAACCGTCGTTTGATAGTGTATTTCACGTAATAAATGCAAAAATGCACCAAAACGAGTATACTTATAGTAGTTGATACATACATTTATAGGTAGTAATAATTAAATTTCGCTAGACAACTTAAACGACTGAAATATATTTAACCTTCCGAGTGTTATCGGCTCTTTAAAATGTTAATTAAAATGCTTCAGTCACCTCAATAAATACTCATACGAAATAAGTAAATACAGAACTGTGCCTACAACATAATTCCCTTTACTTATAAAAATATTTAGGCGCTTCTTTATGAATAGCTTGTGCTTTTCATTTCCAAATAATGTGGACTCATGACGTTTTAACCGCTATAAACAATGTGACGCAAGGAAAAAAGTGATAAACCATTCTAAGAGTAAATGTATTTATAAGTAATCTCAACGAGTCTTGTGTCATAAGTATGAAGGTCACTCAATTACGAGAAACTACTCCGAAAACATCCAGAACCAATACTGCTGCAATAATAAAAAAAAACATACAAATGGGCAAATGCATGCAGCATATCTACCCATGCAAGGCGGGAATAGGGCAGGGTTCCGAAGTAGGGATAAATGTTACTGAAATATCAGACATAATTTTAAGAACATTGGCGGACGGACATGGCAAACTACAACCACGTCATGAGTCCACATTATTTGGAAATGAAAAGGACAATAGTGCTTAAATATTTTTATAAGTAAAGGGAATTGTGTGGATGTTTCAAATTTCAAATGGGTTTCAAAAGTTATATTTGTAATTTATTCCGAAATTTGGTTATACATTGTGTTTTTTACTGGAACAGCATGAACTATATGAGATACACAGAAACCGTTTAAGGAACCATTGCTCTTTTTTGTAAAAACAATTTAAGCATACTCATTTTCTTATACTTGTAAAAAAAATATTTTTTTGTAGTATGATAATGAACCCAGTGTCATATCAGCAGGTTGATCACTGGGTGGTATGTGATCTCCATCGCCCAGAGGCACTCACGACACTAGAAGATTTAAGTGCGTTGCCAACCTTACAGAAAGATAATTTGGAAGAGAATTGGAAATGGGAAGATGAGGCGGTATTTTAACCACCGGAAATCTCATTTTCAAGAAACACTACAGCGTGCTTTATGACTAAAGACTATTGAAATCAAAGTAACCCAAATTGCCAATACTATCATCTTTTAAGGTAGGAAACACACTTATGATTCTTTTGTTACTATGGATTTTTGTGGACAGTGGAGATCACTTAACATGAGGTAATCCACCTGCTAATTTGATATTCCTAAGTCCTATATATTATAGAATAAGGTGCACGTTGGTCAGGCGTAAATATAAAAAAATATACAAAACACATTTTATTTTTATATCAAAATCAAATATGATTTAATCTAGAAATTTAAGGAAGAGAGATGATATATAAAAATTATTTTCCATAATTCTGAGGTCCGTATAAAACTCCAGCGTATACATTCATTCGATTGGAAGCTAGCACGTAGTAAGCACAAGCGTGGTTCATTTTCACAAACGGTAAGTCATCTCCGGGACACAACTTCGAATTCATTTGACCTGGAATTGTTTTAAAAATATATGTAGTAGACATCATATTAGTGTCCCACCGCTGAGCTCATACGTAATTTACCTACTAAAGGGAAGGTCCTCACATTTTTTTTTCGTACTTACAACGAAAGATAAGTTATTGTTAGTGTATACCATCAATATAATATACCCTAGATGCACAGTTCTTTACAAATATTCTCCTAAAAAGTGGTCTTAGCAATAAAACAAAGAAAAATATCACAAGTTCTAATTAAATCAAAGCAATTATAACCGTATGCATGTGCTATAAAGTAGCTTTTTAAACGAAATGATCAAGCATTCTTAAATTTGAATTTTGAAATATGTTTGTATAGAATTCTACATACATGTTATGTATGTAGAATTCTATCGGCGTCCGACTGTGTGCAAAAGGATTGCTTAGGTACTCCTTTGCTGTCCCATTTTCCGAGCGTCAACTATGCATCTAGGTAAATAATACATCGATGGTGTATACACAAAATACACATAGACAAAAGTCAAAGTTAAACTGAAGGCTTTGATCAAGACCTAAACATTTTGTGTTGATCTTGATAGCGTCATCTATCTATCAGCTCAAGACTGTTACAACTCGCAACATAATTTGTTATTGGAATATGAAGTCGGTTTTTAAGATTTAAATTTTTCTTTTTGAATACCATACCATGTCAATAACAGTGTTATTGGCTTACGTAAAATCATGGGCATCTCGTGAACTTTGCATTTATAGTATGAATGGCTTTATAATTACGACAAACACTAGGATTGACCACGATCTATATACCAACCTTTTCTTACTTCCGTGTCTCCTATGAGATGTAATTGTTGGAAGCCGTAACTAACATGTGCTGGATCCCCGTTTTCAAATACATTTTCGAATTCCGTTCCATTGAGATGTAATTCCGGAACAAATTCGAAAAGATCATTGGACTGAAAATACAATTTGATACAATAAGCCTTTTTAAGTATACCCTCGTAATCTCACCTCTTAAGTATAATCGCAGCGTACATGTGCTGAGAACATCAAGGTCTTGGAATCAAATCCCAGGCCGGATAAAGCGTGCTTTTCTGCCCAGGACTAGTATTTCAGAAAGGGTTGACGTCATGCTTGGTGTGTGTTGCAGCAAAAAGTGCATGCACTAACTTTTCTACGTTTCATTGTGAACTATCGCTTGCTATTACAGTGAAGGAAAACATAGTAAAGAAACATGCATACCAGAGAATTCCTCCACATTAATTTCAAAGGCCAGCGTGGGAGACTACGGCCTTACCGCTTTCATTAGTAGAGGAGGCCCGTGTCCAGAAATGCGACAGTAATATAACAAAGCTAATATTATTAGCATATGTACGTACCACTTCAGCGTGCCCTACTGTTACATGTATCTTAAGGCACATCCATTGAGCTCTATCAAGACCACCATAAAACACTTCAGGGTCTTTAATCGCATACATAAGTTCCGTCAAATGATTGGGATCAAAAGGGTAATAGAATACAGCATAATTTCCACCTTTTAGATGCATTTGTATGACCTGAAACATCATAATACAGTTTGAAACCAACAGTAGTTGTTTGAAACTAACAAAGTACGAAACCAAATACCTCAGCTTTCAAGTCGTATAACTTAGCATATTTGAAGTATCCATTTCCGTATAGTGATGGAAATTTGAGTGACCTATGTTTACTGACTTCAAAATTGATGTCTAATAAAGCATTCGGGTTAGCTTCGTGGTCAAAGCTGGCCTGAAATGAATAGGATGTTTTGATGTGAAACCTCTACTGGCGGCTTTGGCGGTAAGACCAATTAGTTATGCTGAGACGGCAAATGTCATGACGCTTTCCTATGCCGTCATGCTTCTTCGCCTCTGCCACGTTTCTGTCTACACCTTTTAGATAAACTATTATAAATTAATATTTTAAAGACCATTTGTGATTGTTGTCATTAATTCTTTCAATAACCATAAACTTCGAAATTGCAAATCAGCCAGACTTTACATAATATTCAAATTCTTTTTATAGCCAAAAACTAATAATTGCGTCGCCTGGTGATTAATATGTGATTGTGATTTTACAAAATCTCCCAAATACAGAGTAATTCAGTTTCATCAAACACACGATCGTACCAAAGGCTAATGAATGCCAAAAAAAATCATATAACATGTGTAATTCTTTGAATTTGTAATCTACCTTTGTCTGGGTCTGTCAATACTCCACGTATAACGTAACTTATAAAAAGTCCACTTACAACGAAATCCATGTATGTCGCATAAACTAAACCTTGTTTATTATTTGCAGAAAACATATCTACATCATTTAGAGGTATAGCAGCATATGTTGATGACTGGTCGGAATACTGGAATACAAAACAAAATTAAATCTATGCAGTTCGTGCTAACGTTTGAATTAACATTTACAGCAGAAATAATTACACGTAAAGGTATAATTCTATAGATACTACACAGTGTAGTATGAGGTATTAAGCACTAGGCCTAATCACCGGGATGTTTCTCTCTACTGTTCAACTCTGGTTCATCAAATTCATTCAAGGTTGTCTGATTGAGATCGCTTTAACCTATAAGACCACCTGTTGTTTACACTTTATTTGTTGTTCTATTTTAAAGATTTTTTGTTGGTGTACAATAAATACTTATCAGCTATCTATCTATCTAAATCAGCGAAACCGACACGATACTCTTTTTTATAGTCGATTAAATTTCGTTAATACAGTCACTATTTGTTTCTATAAATGCCTACACATACACCATTCTATACAATACCCAGTCATTGACTTCTTCAACAGCTTGATGAGGACAATCATAGTCAACATATTCAACACTCCCATTACATATATCTGTGAATTCTTGTTTATAACTTTTAGTGAATTTTTCATGATGATCTTCAAACACTCTAAAAGTTAATTTGGATTTAGTGCCTGATTCATTATTTATATACGACACTGCAGCGGGAAGCACCCTCATTATCTGTAAAAGATACATTCCATTCAAAATAGTTTGAAATATAAAAGCTTACATTAATGCATAATAAATTTAAAAAAATAAACCATTTGTTTTGGTGGCAGGCCAATGTTTAGAAGTGGATATTCTGTGGCTAATGATGATGACATAGGTACAAAATTTTAATACGTAGGATAATCTGCTAGTTGTGTCAACTAATTAAAAAAAAAACATTGATTCGCCGTTACAGCATGCGATAATTCACAATTAAATTACACTTGACAGAGAAAAGTCAGAGGTGTATACTCTTTTTTTTGGGTTGACCTCGAACCTCCGACACTCGTCTCGGCAGTCCGTACTCCCAACTAAGCTATCGCTAGTTTTACGGAAATTACAAAAACAAATAGTTTGTATTTAAGTGTTACCTCATCCTTATTCTTTAAACCCAAGAGATTCATCATTTTGTGTTGTTCTCTCCCCTTCGTATGTAATGCTAGGTGGCCCACAAAGCAGGCTATCGGTAATGTAACGATACTGTAGGACTGATTGGGATATTTCCGAACACGTTCCTGAAAATAAACGGAAAATACATACTTAATATCACGCCTGTATCCCATAGGGTTAGGCAGAGACTATAGTTTCTACTTCACCCGATTCTGACATACTTTTGCATCATCTACTTTCATAAATATCTTCATGCATTCGCGTCTGGTTAGGGTACTTTTTACATGCCCTTTAATTAATATATCACCGACTTGTCTAATATAATTGCGATACGGTCGACCTTCGCTGACTTTTCCATCTACACTGGTCTTGTGTATCTCTTTCGTCAATCTCCTTTTCTTTTTTCCGGGCTCGGAAAACTGATTACACTGCACTTGATGGTAAGCGTAGTGCAGTCGAAAAACTAGCGACCACTGACAAACAATTGGTTTATCAGTGGTCGCCAGAATCATGCCGGCCTATTTATGCTTTTTAACACTCAGAATCTGAAGAGGGTAGAAGCAAATCGAGGGGCTTGCGACAAGACAGGCGGATAACCGATGCAGAAACAGGGATACCCATGGGGGTATACATGTCGGGCATGGGCCCGACCCAACTAACCATCAAGTCATGCTGCAAGCCCCTCGAGAGAACCGGAAGTACATTGGCTGATCCTGGAACGCGAACCACACATGGAGTGTGGATCACTATGGCAGGAAAGTTCATATCCTATTCTATCATTATAAAGATATATTATAAATACGCTTGACGTTGATTGTAATCGAGATATCCTGTATATAATGGATTTGGGTCTGTGCTAAAAATTTCCAGGAAATTAACTGCCAAAAAAGGAAAACAGTGACGATCGCGCTTCATTACTCGCATGACATTACTACCGCACATACGTCAAATATGGGAATTATTCTTAGACAAAAGAAGATTGAGGACAGCGCATAACTACGAAAAAATTAAGCGTTTCTAATGTATGGAACAAAACTAAAATGGCGACTTTGCGAAATAAAGATCTTAATATAATAGTTAAGCATCTTCTTCATATTCCAAAATAAGTATTATTGTAAATAAAACACCGTATTTCCAATAAAATTAATAAGCATTTATAGGTACGTAATTTAATTCTTATGACTCGGTGACAACTTACATGTAAATAGATGGCGAAACTAAAATGGCGGAACCGATTTCAAAGTAAACTTGGATTTTTCATAGTCATGCTGAGTCCTCTTATTTTTTCTTTAGTCTTGGAATCGATTGGCCTTACTAATAAAAACAGTTTAGACGAGAAAATGATTAAGAATAGTCTGCCACTTTTTCCTTATGTCACATTATTTGAGAATAAAAGGGACAGGCTATTCTATACCATTTGCCCAGTTAAACTGTTTTTATAAATAAGGCACATTATGTATAATTTTACCAACATACACGGCTTCCGTGCGAACAAAACTGCGAAGAGAAACTCAAGGTTATGTAAATGCAATTTATATTGATCAATAACACAGTGGAAAACGATTCGATTTAATGTGTGAGTTGGCTTTATTTCTACCATGTTCTTGCTTACTTTATACTGTTTTGAATATAATTCGTGGATATTGTACTAAGACCTTAGACCCGACATCCATATATTAATAAATCAGTGTTTGTAGTGGAGCGAGTACGTAAGTAATGTCCTGATTAAGGTCATCGTCTACAATAATAGACATTATCCAATATATATACCATAATCTATCCTTCTCAGAACCTATACTTAGGGTCAACTCACACTAGCGCATAGTCGAAGCGACGCGACGCGTCATGGTTTTCGTCTAGAGCATATTCATCTCTATTTTCCCACTATTAAGGTCCGTCGTCATGCCACGAAGTGCGTCGCCATGCGTAACAGTTGAAAAACATGACGTGGCGCTTCGATTCTTCGCCAGTATGAGATGACCCTTATGACTTTGTTAAACCAAACATAAACAAACATAAACATACATAAAAAATATAACATAAACATATCCTAATAATACAGAACTGTTAAACAGCTTATCATTACGTACATACTTATGTGATCCGATTTAATATAATTTTCTATAGAAGTTTTTTTATAGTAGAGTTACTATCAAACACAAGGGACTCACATATAAATATCTTCCAGTCAGAGCCATGTTTTTGTTCACAAAACTTTGCATCGCATAATCTTCGCATTCTGTAATAAGATAATAATAAATAAAATAATAATAATATTAGCCCTGTAATATTGATGTCCCACTGCTGGACACGGGCCTCCTCTAATATGTAATGAGAGGGGTTAGGCCTTAGTCTACCACGCTGGCCTAATGCGGATTAGTAGACTTCACATACCTTCGAAATTCCTGTGAAGAAATTTTCGGGTATGCAAGTTTCTTGCATACCTATGATCTTGACAAATATATGGGACCACCCTTGAAGTAGTTAGAGTAAGCTTCATCGGAATATATGGGACCACCCTTGAAGTAGTTGGAGTAAGCTTCAACGGAAAATATGACACCCTTGACATAAGGTTTATCGAACACAAAACTTAATAATATAAGTTTTTTCTGGCTGGCGTTATCCCGGCTCAGGCCGATCTAGAACGCAACTCAAACATTTAAGTCGTGTTATGTAATTTGAGGCTGTCTTATCTGTCAAAATTTGGTGACGTAAAACAATGTTAGTAACCATTAAAGTTGAGTAGCGTTTATGTATTTGGGGGTAACACACGTATTTATAATCAAGTAAAGGTTGTCTGGTAGAGATCGCTTTAAGCGATAAGGTCGCGTATTGTTTACACTTTGTATTATTTATTCCTTTTGGTAGTTTTTTTTTTGTTGGTGTAAAATAAAGAGTTATCTATCTGTCTATCAAGTAATACAAAAGTATTAAGTTAGGCAAATACTTATCGTCCTTCAAGTTTAATAAAAAAAATTACACAACTATTAGGGCGTTTACACAAGTTATCACTTACAAGGCTACTTGACTATAAATAACAAGAATGGAAGTGTCAAAAAAGTCGCAGAAATAATATGATTAATATAACTTACTGTTAGAAGTAGACACTAAAGTTAACACTAATGATGTTGCAACAAATAATGATATTATTATTTTCGCCATGTCGATCGTACGACTCCGAAACCTGTTCTAAATCCCAGTTCGAATATATACCTGTTATATCACACTAATATGCTGCCAAACAAAGTGCATTGCGTTGCGTGTAGATATTTACTGACTTTGTGTTAGGACATGAGTAATGAGTATACAGGGTGTTTAAATGAGGTTTGATAACAAACATAAGCCCTTGCCTGTATCCCCGAAGGGGTAGGCAGAGGCGCACTAGCGAACTAGAACACCCGTATTTCGCCGAGCTTAGTTTCGTCCCAGATGTGATAGGGGCGAGCCTATCGCCATATTGGGCACAAATTCCAAACTCTGTGCTGATAGTGAAAAATCCAATATCACTGCCCGACCCGGAGATCGAACCCGAGACCTCAGGACGATAGTACATATACATGTACATAGTAGACACATAATACCCTTTCACCCTAATAAGCCAGGATGTCCATTGCTGCACATAGGCCTTACTCAAAGATTTCCAAACTTACCTGCCGCACCGGACGTTTGCCCTTAAAGTGGACAAACACATTCAACATTACACCTTAGAGTAATAACGTATGTATGATATTTATATGCATTACACAGACGGGACAACAGCACAAAACTTGTGATTCTAAAGTTGTGACCTCGTAGTCATAAGTTAGTCAGTCGTATTTGAAACATACGAGGGCAAGGTCGTGCCAGCGTACTAATGTTTAGACGTTAAAATTTTCAAAGTTAATTGTCAACGTGACTCATGAACATTCACGGAACATTATTATAGTGTAAATTGTAATACGTAGTAGATGGCGTTATTGACGTTTGAAATTATTTTTTGTTTGGAAACTTGCTTGATAACCTCTCTGTAGTCAGTATTATTAAAATTCTTTGCATCATTAATGTGGCATAAAATTTGATCCCCGGTCGGGTGGCATAACACTGAATTTTTCTACTCAGTATTAGCCCTGACTCTGGTACTGTGCCTGATATGGCGATAGGCTCGGCCTCTATCACATCTGAGACGCAAATAAACTCAGCGAAATGTGGGTGTTCTCGTCCTCTAATTCGCCTTTGCCTATTCTTTTGGGGATAGAAAATCGAGCTTAAGCATGTGTGTATTTCTAAAATAAAGTTTGTTAATTCACTTTAAACCCCACTTCCCATATAATAACTACAACCTGTATAAATACTAATTAACACATTATGCTAATATAAGGTATCACTACATAGTATAAAACACAGTCGCTACCCGCTGTCTGTCTGTCTGTGTGCTTAGATCTTTAAAACTACGCAACGGATTTTGATGCGTTTTTTTTAGTAGATAGAGTGATTCAAGAGGAAGGTTTGTATGTATAATACTTGACAGCCTCCGTGGCGCAGCGGGCGAGTAGCCGGGTGTGAAGCGAGAGGCCGCGGGTTCGATTCCCGCATTGAGACATATGTTTGTGTGGCCCATAGATATTTGTTTCAAGTCTGGGTGTTGTGAGACCGAAAGTCTCTTATAGTTTCTGATACCCACGACACAGGTTGTACCTAGTGTGGGGTCAGGACTAGATGTGTGACTGTTGGGTGTGTTTATATGTATAATACATGCGTAAATTCATCCCCTAAAGGGATGTGATGGGAGATGAATGTTTGTCAAGACACTCACGCGGGCAAGGCCGAAGCAACAATCTATTTATTATAATTAAGTGTACTTAAAAGATATTTAATTTATCGCTTTGTTGTAAAATTCTTTATTCCTACTATATATCCTGTAATAAAAAAACACTTGTTGGTTTTGTTAGCATGTGCTCACGCCATACTCTTCGCATGATAGGTAAAGGTGCAATAGAAACACCCACTACACATATTTTTAAATTTCGGCATGTAAAGTTTTGGAAGCGACCTGCATCCAGTGATTTTCTGCGACCTTTTCAAGTCGTATGTCCATTTGCGGGTAGTAGGTTGCCCGGCAGGTAAGTCTGGAAATATTTGAGAAAGGCCTATGTGCAGCAATGGACATCCCGGTTTATTATGGTGAGTGTATGATGTGGTTTAATGTTTTGTTATAAAACCAGAATGATCTGAGAAAAGCTAGTATTATATTTTAACTTTAGATTTGTAGACTCCTTCTCTGTATTTTATGAACTTTAACTGTGCCAATAGTAACCCTTTTCCGTGCGTCCATTTTTTTTAATGTTTTTAATTGTTTGTTATGTCTATAAGATACTTAATATTTATGAAGGAAAAAAGTATTAAGATGAAAAACAACACAATGACTTCAACGACATTTTATTGATGTTAAATAAAACAATTTAAATCAAAACAATATGATTTTAAAATTATGTAAAGGAAGCTCCACACTCGTGGTGAGAAGTGAGAAAATACCGACATCTGACACTGAGACCGTTTATTTACGACCGGCCTATAAAATTTATACATTGTATAATATATTGCACTGGACCACTGGTTAAGTATAGGTAAAATTACGTTTATACCGGATGTTTCAAAAATTTGTACCAATAACAATTACACATACAGAGAGAACGATTTAAAGCGTAATGGTAAAATAAAAAAATAAAAATTAAACTTAATTTTTTCAAATAAATATTAAGCATGGGGATTTTAAAATTAGAATGCGACCTGTAAATCGTCGCAATTATTATAGGAATAGCTTTGTTTATGATAAAAAAAAAACATTATCCCATAGGTGGTTTGCAAATTCCAGTTTCTATTATTCAAAAACTATGAGCCTTACGAAATTTTTACTTT
The DNA here is from genome assembly GCA_036417725.1 of Clanis bilineata. Lineage (NCBI taxonomy): Eukaryota > Metazoa > Arthropoda > Insecta > Lepidoptera > Sphingidae > Clanis > Clanis bilineata. Next base: position 11,951,380 of record CM071158.1, read on the forward strand.
ACCGCTAGATTGCTAGCATCTCCTCTTTAAATGTAGTTATTATATCAATAATAATACTTTATGAAACATCCTGTATACGCATGTATTCCCAATCAATACATTATTTTCTATTAAAAACTAATTAAAATGACCTAGTTAAAATGTTATTAAAATATATTATTTTTTATTCATTAGAGCAAACGTTGTTATAATATCCAACAAGCTATGTAAACAGATGAGTATTTCACTTTCATTATTCCTCCATCTGAAATTAAAAAATATGTTTTACTACAACAATATAATGGTCGCTGATTTTTTTGGACTACACCATGCTTACCATCAGCGGCTCGAGCAGGAAAATTTCTTTCAATCGTAAATGTATTCGAGCTCAATGCGCGGCTATAAAATTTGTATGAAATATTAACCATATGTCATCAGTGCGTAGCGAGCTCGAATACATTTACGTTTGTCAGAACTTTTCCTGTTCGGGCCGCAGGTGTAGTGTAGTCACTTGTAGTTATTAGTTAATAACTATGCTACAAGTATTGCTAAATATGATTCTTTCAAAATTTGACTAAATGTGGGTGATATAATTATTTAGGGCCACCTCAGGCGATGGTAGGTAGGTAGATGCGTAAGCTTTTATACTAATCCGAACCGGAGGAATATTAGCATATTTAACATAAATTCATTGAAATCATTGCATTGAATATAAATGAATAATTCAGTCCTAAGAAAAATACAAAATATAAGTTTCTTAAGATCTTAATTAAATGGGGATTTTTAAAAAGGGCACATCTCAAAATAGAAATTATCTATAAGTATATGATATATCTATAAATAAATCTATTGGCATTTTAGATCAAAAATTATTGTAATTCTAGATTGCTAATTGACTCTTAATTGTAACTTATAAAAAATAATAATCTACGCTACTCTACAAAAAAGTTTTTCGTTTCCTAAACTATTTGAATTTTCATATATGTGCTCTTTTCGAAATCGTCCATTGTTTTTACTTTTTTGTCATGAATAATATACATTTTTTTAATTTTAGATTTTATTGGAGACGCTTACCTTATTTCTAATAACCATAAAACACACCAGCAAAAACTGGGCTCTTATGTTCATTCAAAGAAAAATATGCGAAAGGATGGTCGAACCGCACTAAAGGATAATTATAATCCGGACAAGCCGGGGTATTTATCGGACCTGCAAAAAACAATCAAATTATTTCAGACGTAAAACATATTTTTTCGTATTAAGAATTATTATGAATTGCGCCTATGCTGGTCATTAGTTATTAATTAAGGCTCAATTGCACCACTATTATTAACCTAGAGTTAGTCCTAACCGCAAGCCAAATTGACAGAAAATGTATGAATGACATGTTACTTAACTTGCGGTTAGGACTAACTCTAGGTTAATAATAGTGGTGCAATTGAGCCTAAATGAACTATGTTGACTGGTAATTAAATATTGAAATAAATTGATAAGTAAAATTTAAAAAAATCGGTCATTTTTTAATGCAGATGTCTAATGTCTATTAACGAATTTTGTGTCTCCTCGAGAATTTTTATCAAATTTACAATACATATTAATCAGAATTCAAAATAACGAAGCAAGAGGCCGCGAGTTCGATCCCCACACCGAGATAAATGTTTGTGTGGCCAACATATATTTGTTTCGGGTCTGGGTGTTGAAACCAAAAGTCTCTCGTAGTTCCTAATACCCACAACACAAGACTCGATCTTGGTATGGGGTCTGGGGGCTGACTTATGTACACTCGATTCGAATTGAAACTGACTTAAAATATCAGCGAAATAGGGTTAAAAAATGCACTAATGTCACGTTAAAAATTACTAAATGACAAGTTCTAGAATCGAATGCGACATTAGCGCACTTTTTAACTCGATTTCGGTGGTATTTTACGTCAATAAGTGAAACCGAATCGAAGTTAAATTCGAATCGAGAGTCAAGAGTCAGGGGCAGGACTATGTGTGTGCCTGTTGGGTGTTATTTATTTATTATAACATAAAATTTACAGTATTAGCATATTCATAGCAAACAAATCTAATATTTTACATACCATCTCTGATACCCTTGTCTGCAAATAAATGCAGTTGTTGCAAAATGGAAAACACGTGACTAGGTCTATAATCCTTATCAGAAACTCCGTTTAATCCTGACAGCTCAAGGTTAATTTCAGGTATAAATGTTGAGTACCTATTTATCTGTAAATAATAAAAAAATAAATACTAAAAACCCTCTTTAAAACTTCTTGATCCTTGAAGTAACAATGAGCACAAAAAATGTCGAAAATCGGTCTACATTTGCCTTATATGAGACGTTTGAAGTAACAATTAACACAAAAATAATCTTGAATATCGATCTACATTTTCCAGATAATATGTATGTATATATGTAACATAGGTACATGTGTATATGTAACATAGGTACAAAAAATAATTACGATTGGAGAAACTTCTCTTTTTTAAGTTGGTTGAAAATATTAATATCACCTATCACATCCGACACATATAAGAGCTTAGCGAAATGTGAGCGGTCTAGTTCGTTACTTCACCTCTGCCTTCCCCTCCGGGGATACAGGCGTAAGCCTTTGTATGTATACATGTAAATATCTGAACAAACGCTTGTATTACTCTAGTAACTCTAGTCGCAAGTTTCTTTACATAATTGGGTACTTGACAATTTTTTTTAAAATATTTTTATATGAAATTTACGTCGTCTAATAGAAATAGAAATATTGAAATATTCTCAAAAATAACTTTGACTGCCTCAGTGGCGTGGTGGTATTTCGGTACGACTACGGGTCTGAGGTCTCGGGTTCGATCCCCGGGTCGGGCAAAGTGATATTGGATTTTTCCATATCAGCCCGGAGTCTGGAATTTGTGCCCGATATGGCGATAGGCTCGCCCCGTATCACATCTGGGACGGAACTAAGCTCGGCGAAATGTGGGTGTTCTAGTTCGCTAGTGCCTCTGCCTACCCCTTCGGGGATACAGGCGTGAGCTTATGTTATGTGTTATATCTCAAAAATAAAAAGTTATAAGCCTTTGAAGTTTGGTGTAACCTTCAAACTGCGGGAAAGTGAAGTATCAGTATAGTCACATGATCACATCACGCTATAACGGTATGTGCGTTGGAAAGGGATAGCAAGATATCTCCAATATACCCCCACTCCAGAATTTAAAATATGAATTACTGCCTCATTTTTCAACCAATTTCCAACCAATTTCGATGGGTACTTGAATTCTAGAAATATAACATGGATTTGTATGAATAATTCCTAAAACTTACTGCATGAGCCTGTCCAACAGTAACATGAAGTTTTAGGCATGTGGCTCTTAACTGGGATAGAGCCCCGTTAAATACATTAGGATCTTGCATTTTGTGAAGTATGCCTAATAAATCGGCTGGATCGTTAGGATACAACCATAATACGGAGTCCTGGACTCCCTTTGAAGACAACAATAACAACTGTGAAAAAATCCTTGATTAGTCTCGATAAACCTCTTCACGTCTCCAGCGGGTTTAGACAAGCGGCTTGTGCGCTAGCCGAATAGAATAGTCAAATAGAATATATGTATGGGAATGACATAAGGGTACGCCGCATATAGCGTACTCTTATGTCATTTCCATACATTTATTATTCTATTCGAATAGCGCAAAAGTCACTTGTCTAAGCCCCCAGGCCTAGCGTCAGATATGTTGACGTATATACTCTAAGTCATGGGTTCCGCCCCCCACTGGAAGCACAGGCGGGCGCAGTACAAGTGGATGGTCGGGCGGGCGAACGAAGTATCTCTCGCATTCATCTCAGTTATGATGAGATATACTTTCAAAATATGATACCGGCCCTTTCTTGCGTTATTGATATAATTAATATAATTTTATTAGGCGCTTTTGAAATATAGTCTGTGCTGACAAATTAAAAAAAATTAGTTTGTTCTCTTCTAAAGTTTTAGCTTTTTTCGTAACAAATTTCAAATCATAAAAATCGGTTCAATGATTTAGCCATTAAAACCTAACAATCAGAAGACAGAGTTACTTTCTCAATTATGTATAATATTAGATTATTAGATAAAAAATACGTACTTTTGCATTAAGTTGTGGCAGTTCAGCGTATCTCGCAAATGCATTACCATATAGAGCCACCACACTTTGGACTTCATGTATGCTCTTACGGAATTCAATGTCCACTACGCCTTTGGGGTTAAATGGGTGATCCCAGCTCGTCTACGAGTTTAATATAGTAGGTAAGTATATGTAAATACAAAAATGGTGAGTAATTCTTCTTTTCTATCCTATTGTGTCCCACTGCTGGGCAAAAGACTCCCCCATCTTATCTTATCATCTCTCATCTGGCCAAAATCAGCACAGAGTGGAGACCTTCCGACGGCAGGCGACGCCGTGGTAGACCCAGGAAGAGATGGCGTGATGATTTGGATGCCTACGGGCCTACGTGGATAGAACTAACCCATGACAGAGAACAGTGGTGAGTAATTAATATTGTTTAAATACCGGCTTTGTTCGAAAATTAAAATATAAAAATAATTGTACATATTTAAATACTAGCTGTCCTTGTTATTCATCATATATTTCCCGTAAGGTAACATAGCGTAATGTTATATTGCTATGACGTATGACTATAATTATAACATATACAACATCATATTATAATATAGTGTTCAATATAAGTCACCTTATTATCTAGTTATTATTTTTAGTTTACTTGAAAATTTTAAACACAAAAAATAATTATCGATGACATTTTTCCGTAGAACACTTTTTTACGTGAAAAATATAGGCGAAATGAGAACCTCTACTCATTTTGAAGTTCTTTTAAGACAAAACAGTCGGAAATAATTATTAATGTTAAATAGTCTAACGTTTTCATGGCACTGACGTCAAGCGGACGGCCGTTTGAAAAATGTTAGAAAATTTTAAATTTCTTAAAAAAAACAAAAATACTTTTTTTATGGAATTTTTGTGTCACGACTGATGCTACACATACTTACAATAGTATCCATATAGGTGCCGAATACAAGACCTTGACCACGATTCCACAAATAATCAGATTCTATAACATTGCTCGATAGATCTTTGTATTGTTTCTTAAACTGAAATAAAGGCATTAAATGTTTATTCGCTTTATTATTCACATTATAAAACGTCTTGTGGGATTTATATGTGCTATGAACCGCGATTTTAGCTAGGTTCGATACCAGATCGGGCGACGGTGTGTGTCTCAATATTTGCCCAGTACTGGATCCTTCAGAAAGGGATTGATGTCAGGCAGGCAGCCAGTCGTAAAAACTAAGTCAGATCCTTTCTGCAACGTGCTTGAAAAGTGTGTGGGATAAGGGCAGGTAGAAAGATTATAAAACGTCTATTACAAACATTGTTGAATGTCTTTGGTCTATACAACTGTAGTTGTACATTGTGTAATTATTTTAAATAATAAATAAATATATATATACACCCCACAGTCACACACATTGTCCTGACCCCACACTAGGTGTAACCTGTATCGTGGGTATCAGAAACTATGAGAGACTTTCGGTCTCACAACACCCAGACCCGAAACAAATATCCGTGGGCCACACAGACATTTGTCTCGATGCGGGAATCGAACCCGCGACCTCCCGTTTTACAGCCGGCTCCTCGCCCGCTGCGCCACGGAGGCTGTCAATAGATACTGTTTATCTACAAAACATCATAAAAATTTCTAACAGGCTTTCAAAAACACATTTGCAATGCAAATAGAGATCATATTTTATTTTTAGGTTCAATTGGAAAAACACAAAAGTAAAGAAACCAGTTTTATAGATAGACTATTAATAGGTTGTTCAATGTTCAGTCATTGTCTATAAAGCCGCGTCTCCTGCACTAGTTTTTTTTTAAACTTTACACAACAACACATACGCAAAACAACGATTTTTGCTGTCACCTGCTCGTAGAACAATGGACCATAGATAAAAAATACATACTGATTTCTTAAGTTTACGCGAATATTATACATTGAAATAAAACTATTCTTACGGCTTCTATCACGATTAGGTTTTAGTTATTATTCCCGACGTTTCGAAGGCTTTGCAGTCTTCGTTGTCACGGGTCAGACTGAGGTGTACTGCATAATTCGGAACACAAATAATTAACCTTTTTGATTTTGTATAATTTTTTAATGATGGTAGATATTGTAACACTAACCTTTTTTGGACAAATGACACCTCAGTCTGACCCGTGACAACGAAGACTGCAAAGCCTTCGAAACGTCGGGAATAATAATTAAAACCTAATCGTGATAGAATCCGTAAGAATAGTTTTATTTCAATGTAAAAAATACATGTTTCGTGTATGTGTTTTCTGTAATCTTTTAGTGCAGGAGTCGCTGCTTTAGGTTTCCAGAACGATAAGGACAATGTGTTTTTTTTACTCACCCAATAGTTGATATGATCAGTGGCGTCACAAACATCGTTGTAATCAACATATCCTACGTCACCGTTAGCAATATGTTTAAAGTTTTGCTCAAATTGTGTGCTGAAACTATCCTTATTGTCGCCAAATACAGTGAAGGTTAAATTAACATCTGTATCATTATTAAATTTTCGTATCAACGACGAGAAAACTTGTCTGATCTGCAATGAGTACAAATATTACATTTTTATAGCAGAGAGGCAAGAATACCATAAAGCTAGCAGGTGATCCAGCTGCTCTGCTATCTAATCTCCACTGCCAATATGCACCCATTATATTATACCAAAACAATCATGGATTGCTTGTCAAATTTAAAGAAGGAGAATAAGGCCTCATTCGTACGAGAGCTTTTTCAAAGCGCTTTAAAAAAGCATCTCAATATGTTTGTTCATATGAGTGCTTGAAAATCATTCTTGTCTTGTTTCTGATAAGGTATATGCTACTTACCGCCCAACGCCATTTAAAAAACGGCGCGTTTTAAAAATGTCGGCGTTTGAATAACTATACTAGAACTTATATGTTCCATTTCAACGCGATTAAAAAGCTCTCGTGCGAATGAGGGTTAAAAATTAGGAATTGAGCCATAGGAAATCTTACTCAACGAACGAAACGCAACACCGACCTGCCACTATCCGTTTTTTTTTGAGACTATGATATCAAACCGGTCGAGCCGGCCCATTCGTGTTGTAGACGTTACTATATCTTTAACACCACCTTATACAATTAATACGGATGGGTTTGTTTCTTACGAAATACAGTATTATGTTTGTATACGTACCTCATCCTTTGTGTTTAAGTTAAGCCACTGAGCCATTTGTCGAAAGTTATTTCCTTCTGAGTGTAAGGCTGCTTGAGCTATAACAGTCAGTATCGGCAATGTTGCCACTGAGTGAGATTGATGAGGATTTTTCAGAAGATGATTCTGCAAAATAGAATATGATATGTACTTTTTCTGACACGCCAATATGATCACTGACCACATTAGATTGACCACTTTGAAAGGGTTGAAAGATTTTGTTTTCTTCATGTATGAAGAATTGTAATTGTAATTAGAAACGTAGATAAAGAATAATCATTAATCAATCATACAATATATTTTTATTGTCAGCCTCCGTGGCGCAGCGGTCGAGTAGCCGGCTGTGTAGCGAGAGGCCGCGGGTTCGATTCCCGCATTGAGACAAATGATTGTGTGGCCCACAGATATTTGTTTCAAGTCTGGGTGTTGTGAGACCGAAAGTCTCACATAGTCTCTGACACCCACGATACAGATTATAGATTATACCTAGTGTGGGGTCAGGACTAGCTGTGTGACTGTTGGGTGTATTTATTTATTTATTATTTACGGACCCGTCAGAACACTAGTAGGTATCTATAAGTTGTTTTCACAAGTTTTGTTTTCACAAGCGACTTGTCGAAGTCGATAGTCGTTTCATCTTTATCATACATTTGACCACTTACGTAAACTAAAGCAAACTAATGTTATTATAATAAAGAGGAAATGAAAACTATCATCGATTTCGAGAACATTCTAGGCAGTCTTGATTTCTATGAAAACATCAATTCTCTACGTTACCATTAGAAGCGTTAAAGAGTTTGTCGTACAGATACTTTACGTAGTCGGTAGTAAGAAATGCCAAAACCTCATGGCGAACTTCAGAGGCGCGAGCAGGAATATTTTTGACAATCAAATATCAATCGAGCTCGATGCGCGTCTATGTCATTGGCGTGAATATATTAATCAAATGTCATCACTGCGCAGCTAGCTGGATACGAATTAGATTGTCAATTGTCAAGGTCGATTATCTAAGAAACGACACAACGTTGTGATCGACGACGAGCTCCCGCAGCGCACATCGTTGAGATCGACGGAGAGTTCAACGTTGTTAGGTCTTAGAGAATACAATTTTCCATACATTTATGTCAAACGTCTCGCTCGAGAGAGCTAGTTCGCATTAACGCCGTCATCACGCATAGCGCCAATGCGTGCGCTTTGTACCTTGCTGAATACAAAAATAAAAACATCATAGCCGCAACGATGTCGCAACGTTGTTTTCCCCAATGAAACCTTAGAGAATCGACCTCCTGCTAGGGCCTCTGATATCGATGTTGATTCAAAAAATAATATAATTATGTTTTAATTACATATAACAATCTTCCAGTCAATGCAGTGTTCGCCCATGCTAACTTCTTCTCCGTGTCGTCATTGTGATATCCTGGTAACATAGATTTTTTTTATAACACATATTGGCAAACGAGCAGATGGGTCACCTGATGGTAAGTGATCTCTACCGCCCATAGATGCCCAAGACACAAAAAGAATCATAGGTACGATGCCAACCTAAACGGAGGGAAATAGGGATTGGGAAAGGAAGGGGGAATTGGGCCACCGGAAATCTCACTCACCGAACGAAATGCGACAGCGAGCTGCCACTTTACGTCGGTTTTCTGTGATAAAGTGGTATCAAACCGCTCGAGCCGGTCCATTCGTGCTGTAGACGTAACAGTCTACAGCGTAGCTCTACCACTAAAGAATCATCATTGACTTTACTGATTCTAAACTACACATATATGTCCAGAACCATTGCAGAACATAGTCACAAGACTAGAATATTTTGTTGTCCAAAAAATGTCTGTACCTACTGATTGACAACTAAATACTTTCAAAGATCAATTTAATAAATGGAGTAAGATATAATGGCTCATTTGTGGCACTGGTACAGTGAATAGTTTTGTGGTCAAAATACAGAAAAGTGACTACACTACACCTGTCAGTAAGCGCAATGTATTTTAAAAGAACTAGCGACCACCGAGAAAACAATAGGTTTATCGGTGGTCTCCAAAAGCATGCCGGCCTATTCATGCGTCTTCACACGTTTTGAAGAGGGAATTTGGAAATCGAGTGGTAACATGATAGGCGGATGACGATCGCGATGCCTCAACCAACCATCAAGCCATTTTTGATGCAAACCCTCGAGAGATTTGGATTCATTTTCTTTTTGCCTAGCGTTATCCCGGCCTCATGCCAGGGTCCGCCTTCCTACTTAAACGCTTCCACTTCTCCCGGTCTTGAGCATCCTAACACAGGTGGATAACGGATGCAGACACAGGAATCTACCCCCAAACCCGCATCAAGCAACCATCAAGTCATTTCGCTAACCCTTCGATAGAACCGGATATGCAATTGGCTGATCCTGGAACATGAACTACTCAAAGAGTGCGGTCACTATGGGGAGGTGGGATTAACATCATGTATGATATTGTGGGAGCCATCCGCGCGATTACGAATATGGACATTACTACCAGCAAACCATAGTCGTTACACTATTAACGTTACCTTATGTAATACAAACTTCCATACTCAGGACAACAAATATTTTAAATTAAATGTTGCTGATAATGGGCCTTACTTATAAAAACAGTATAACTGACAAGTAGTAAAGAATATTCTGTCCCTTTTATTTTCATACAATGTGACACAAGGAAAAGAGTTACAGAATATTTTTAGGGCCACTTGCAGCTCCACGATAAATCTCTATTTATCCCAAATTAAAAAAGCCTAATTTAAGAAATTTAAGGGAAATTTAAAAAAAGTACAATTATCACGCATTATGAGACTGTTCCTGGCTCTGAGCCTCTAACCACCGGTGGATTGGGACCCAAGCCCCGTCATCGGGAGATCGAATTTTTTAAAATATTTTTTGTATAATTTACATTTGAAAATATAAAAAAAATATCACATCATCAGCCATAGAACGTCCACTGCATAATAATAATAATATAATTCACTAACCTGAACATACCACTGTCAAAAATAATAAATTAATCAAATAAGTATAATATAGTAATCTTGCCATGATAGTTTGGTAAACACTTATGCACTATATGTTTTTACATCAACTAAGCCAATTTATATGCTTTCAATAAACCCCTCACTGCCACTGGGAAGTGACACCTACTGCAGTTATACAACAAACTTGACATTATCTTTACAATGTCTTTAAGTAGATAAATATTTATGAAAGGTTTTATAAATATTTTGTTTTTATTTTAATGTATGCTAACTTCCTATTCGCGACTCCGCCCGCGTTTCATGCACGCTTTTCGCGACAAAGGGCTTAATTTATTTGTCCCAAGTATGATTCTTGTGAAGTCGCTGGATGCAGGCCGTTTCCAACAGGTGTATCTGGAAATCTTTGGGGAGACCTATTTTTTATCCGGACACGGCAAAGTGACTACACTGCACCTGATGGTAAGCGTAGTGTAGTCCAAAAAATACTAGCGACCATTGACAAACAATGGGTTTATCAGTGGTCGCCAGAATCATGCCGGCCTGCTTCTTCAAACTCCGAATCCGAAGACACAAGAAGCAAATACAGGGGCTTGTGACAAGACAAGCGGATGACCGACGCAGATACAGGGATACCTCCATGCCCGTCCCAATCAACATCAATTCATGCCGCAAGCCCCTATAAGAGAACTAGAAGTACATTGGCTGATCCTGGAACGCGAATCAGACCTGAGTGTAGGTCACTATGACAGGTTTTATTACCATGTGTACGGTAGTCGCAATATGGTCGGATACGAATATGCACCAGGGACATGCAGCTATATTCGACAGTGGACCTCCTATGGCTATGATGACGATGATACTTAATAGCTATTAGCGGTATACAGAAGATAGGATGGTAGGTATATTATTTTTAAATGGTAGAGCCACGTTGTAGACAGTTACGTCTACAGCACGAATGGGCCAGCTCGACCGGTTTAACACCACTGTATCACAGAAAACCGACGTAAAATGACAGCTCGTTGTGTTTCGTTCGGTAAGTGATTTCCGGTGGCCCAACTACTTCCCTTCCTTTCCCAATCCTTATTTATCTCCTTTTAGGTTGGCAACGCACCCATGATTTTTTTGTTTCTTGGGTTTCTATGGGCGGTGGAGATCACCTACCATCAGGTGACCCATATGCTCGTTTGCCAGTCTGCTATAAAAAAAATATGAATCGCGTTATAATACTTATTAGAAAACACATACAGGAACGCGCGCGGCCACACACGCACGCGCAGACATTATCAGATTCTTGATCTTGTACTTTAGTTATGATTATTAATAAACATATTAGCATAATTAATATTTTTAAATATCATGTTTTGAGCTGATTAAACGCTAGCTTTGACAGTTTTTTTGTAAGGTTGCGCGATACAAGTTTTAAGCTTAACCTACGTTCATGGGGCCGAGGAGGAACAAAACGCGCGCTGTTATTCATTCTAAGGCTGAGATTTATAGAGCGAACTTCGACTAAGTCTAAGTCAAAGTTACGAAGTCGGTGAGGATTTTGACTTATTCCGAGTCATTTTTTACAGGAAAATCTTTGCTTAGTCTGTCTGTCAGTCTGTTCTTCTTGTAAAAAATGAAGGGCTAAGTCAAAGATCGAATTAACAATTCCAAATTCTCACTGAGTTCGTTGCTTTTTCTTAGACTTAGTCGATGTTCGTTCTTTAGATCTCAGCTTAACTGCCCTATCCCTATACTAAACGTTACCCAACCTGTGAATCGAACCCAAGACTAACCAAACAGATCCTAAAATCATCAGAATTTAAAAGCGTAACTTAAGTCTTAATACAAACATACATACATACATAAGCTCACGCCTGTGTCCCCGAAGGGGTAGACAGAGGCGCACTAGTGAACTAGAACACCCACATTTCGCCGAGCTTAGTTCCGTCCCAGATGTGATAGGGGGCGAGCCTATCGCCATATCGGGCACAAATTCCAGACTCCGGGCTGATATGGAAAAATCTAATATCACTTTGCCCGACCCCGGGATCGAACCCGAGACCTCAGAACCGTAGTCGTACCGAAATACCACCACGCCACCGAGGCAGTCTTAAGTTAATACAAACATGACATAAACAAACAATATGTACAAAATCCGAATGTATTCTTAAGTGAGTTGTTAAATACTTATGTTACCGATATAGCAATGTTCAATGTCCATAGATGGGAACAAGCACTTCTGTTACTTTAATAAATTAATCGTTAATTGAACTTTCGATTGCTACACGCCATTAGCGAACCTTTGCGAAAAAAGTGTGCTCTTAAAACAGATAACAACTTGTTTACTTTCATTAGCTATACACGGAATGAGATCGTAAATTAAAGTTATGTTTTTAATTAATGTAGGTGCATATCATAACGATCGCTAGTCGCTGGATGCAGGCCGCTTCCAACAGGTCGATCTGGAAAATTTGGGGGAGGCCTATGTTCAGCAGTGGACGTCCTATGGCTGATGATGATGATGATAATGATGATATCATAACGAACACGACCATCGTATAATTATTATGTGCTCATAGGCTCACGCTTGTATCCCGGAGGGGTAGGCAAAAGGAAACTAGCGAACCGTAGGCGACATTGCGCTAAGCTTATTTCCATCACAGTTGTCCATATCGGATACAAATTCCAGATACCGGGCTGATATCTACTGAATAGAAAAATCCAATATCACTTTTCCTGACCCGGGGATCGAACCCGGGACCTCAGGACGGTACTCGTACCACTAACGCGATACAACTACTTGTCAACATTATAAATAAATACACATAACATAATCTCACGCCTGTATCCCCGAGGGGGTAGGCAGAGGCGCACTAGCGAACTTAAACACCCAGATTTCGCGGAGCTTAGTTCCGAGCCAGATGTGATAGAGGGCAAGCTTATCGCCATATCGGACACAAATTCCAAACTCCGGGCTTATATGGAAAAATCCAATATACTTTGCCCGGCCCGGGGATCGAACCAAAGACCTCAGGACAGTCAGTCAGTAGTCGTACCGAAATACAACAACAGCACACAGCCTACGTGGCGCAGTGGCCGAGTAGCCGGCTGTGAAGCGTGAGGCCGCGGGTTCGATTCCCGCATTGCGAAAAATGTTTGTGTGACCTACAGTTATTTGTTTCAACTCTGGGTGTTGTGAGACCGGAAGTCTCTAATAGTATCTGATAACAATGATACAGGTTATACCTAGTGTGGGGTCAGAACTAGGTGTGTGACTGTTGGGTGTATTTATTTATTTACAACGCCAACGAGACAGTCATTATATAATTAATATATAAGACAAGACATAGTCAGATTCTTCGATAATTATGCAAACGAACAATTTAATCCGAGGCGAGTGACTTAAGTTCAAACTATTACTTGTTCTTAGAAGCCAAGATACCATTAATCATAAGTTCTCTGCAAGTTGGGCCGTACAAACTTACAGCTGTTAAGGCAAGGACGGTATTAATGTTGTAGTACTCTAGAACAAGTTACCTGGCCCATAAATATATTAGCACTCAGCGTGTAAAGCCACAAGTTTGATGAAATAGCGCGGTGCGTTACGCCTGCCTCTGAGAAAACTCGTTACTTTTATTGCAAACTATAATTTAAAGTAGACAACTCCCGTGAGGCTTAAGTAGAGCATGATAATATTAAGAGACTGCAAGAAGAGCATGATAAGATGAGGCTTAAGTAGAGCATGATATTAAGAGACTGCAAGAAGACGTAGGATGCACGCGACGTTGTAAATGTGATTTGTGCAGACTTCTATGTATACTACTAGACCGGCTGATCGGAATCTGAGCAGGAAAATTTCTGACAATCGTAAATGCATTCGAGCTCGCTGCGCACTGATTTCCTTTGGTTAATATTTCATACAAATTTCATAGATTTTTTCCTGCTATTCAGTGCTACTCACTCTTCGAATTTTCTGTTTTGACCTTAAGATCTTTCTTACATCTGTTCTCTTTCCTCCTTTCGAGTGAATGTTGATAAGGCATAGAATTAGTCACCATAGACAACACAATGCCAATATACCGCTGTAGAATGCTTTTGTTGGAGCTACCAGTAGCTATGAGGCCCAATATATTCATGCTCCAGCTATGCTTGGACCACGCTATGTTACCATTGCGTAGCTTTACTACATTGGATGCGTAGCACGAGAAATTATCGACTACTTATTCGAATCGAAATCGTTGCATACTCCCGTTGTATCGATATATAATCGTATCCCATATTTAGTTTAAATAGCCAAGTAAAAACGAATGCGAAGTTGTAAGCTGTATTTAATAACAAAGCTATAATAACATTGGACAGCCACTATACATACAAAGTCGAACGCCAAAATAAACTAACAGAATAAATATTACAGAGAATTTCCTCCCTAAATACAGGTAAATAGAACCTTGTAAACAACGGCATTACGCCGTGTCCACTGTGGCGTTGTTCAAATTGTTAGGCCGCGGACACGAACTCAGCGGGAGCAGGCAACGGCGCGTTTCAATGCGTTTTAAATGGAACTGGCCTCAAAAGCAGCGGCGCCGAGACCGGCGCGACGCGACGTCTAGCAATACGTTGCCGCACCGCTCCCCGCGCCGCGCCGCCGCCGCCGCCGCCGATCCGCTCCGCTCCCGCTGAGTTCCTATCCGCAGCCTAACACTTACAACAATTAAACGGGTAAAAATAGTAGTACAATGTACAAGCAAATACTGGTCCGTATTTGTTGATATAATTTCAAGATATCATTAGGCTTATGTTACAATTTCTGAACTTCATTTACGGACGGCCATTACGTTTCCCGATAAAGCTCATTTTTGTTGAAACTTGAAATGTTAAAGAGTGTTCGCGTGTCATCCGCCTATAAAATTTGTAATTAATAACCACGCCGCCACTCGTTTATGGTAATACTGGCTATTTTTCTTTACACTAATGCGCGTCTTTGGGGTCGATGTACTCGAAACCCCACTTTGCAATTTCAGTGGCCCTAAGATGTTATCTCTATCAATTATGGCCCATAAAACGTAATGACTTCATCGTAAATCTTGGCTTACACGACACAATTTTACTTGGTGTTGAATAAATGAGGCCAAATTGCTTTGAGGTATTAATGACATGTCCCTGCAAAGGTGGCGCGGGAGCAACCCTGAATGGGAACGAATTTTCATGTTAAATTTTAAGCTGTAACATTTGAGTCGACAGTGTGTGAGAAATGTGATGAAACGTTCGCGTTTGCTAACGGTTTTCAACGCCACGCACAGGGTGTACGAGAAATAACGTGTCAGTTATGACGCTCGTAAACCATGTTTTGATATGATACGAAACTTTACGATATAATTATTAACGTAATACATACGCGAACTGTCTTTTACAATTAACTTGGATAAACAATTTCTCTACTAGGTTTTCAGATTCTTTATTAGCTGTTGCCCGCGACTCCGTTCGAGGTAATTTATTAACAAATATATCTCACAAGAATCTAAAAAAGTAGCCTGTGTGTTATTCTACATCATAGTCTATTGCTGTGTCAAATTTCATCCAAATCTGTTCAGCAGTTCTGGCATGAAATATTAATAATCATCCATCCTCACACACTTTCGCGTTTACAATATAAGTATGATATATGTAGGTCGCCTCCTGGGTCTAGTACCAGTATATGTACGAGTACATGGGCTGTGGATCGGGAGGTTATTGGTTTGATTCCGATTTTTCTAATTTGATTTCCGGGAGTGGAGCCTCCAGAGTGGGTTGAGCCGGTCGTAAAGACTAAGTCAAATCATTTCTGCAACAGGCTTAAAAAAGTGTGTTGCTTCGACTCCACAAAATGGGATTAAGGCAAGTTGAAAGAAAATTGTCATATTTGCCAAAATAAATAAATACTGTATATCAAAATATATTTATATAAAAATAATCACAAGTTTAAAAACGTAACTGACGGATTTCCAATCCGATCGTAACCAAATTTATGTGGGAACACCCTTGAAGTAAGCTTTAGAACACAATTTTTTTTTTTTAATTGGTCCATATTTGGCGGAGATATCGCATAACATAACATACATAACATAAGCTCACGCCTGCATCCCCGAAGGGGTAGGCAAAGGCGCACTGGCGAACTAGAACACCCACATTTCGCCGAGCTTAGTTCCGTCCCAGATGTGATAGGGTGCGAGCCTATCGCCATATCGGGCACAAATTCCAGGCTCCGGGCTGATACGGAAAAATCCAATATCACTTTGCCCGACCCAGATATCGAATCCGAGACCTCAGAACCGTAGTCGTACCGAAATACCACCACGCCACGGAGGCAGTCAAGGCTTGCTCAGGACTTTCTCCCTTTTTAAGGTTGGTCGAAAATAGCGAATATGAAACAATTATCCGCGTTTATTTTAATATTAATACAGTAGGAAGTAAAATTACCATAATTGTATTTTTAACCTCCAGATTAACATGTTACTGTACGAATCAACCTGTATACACAGTGCTTAGCAGAGGGTACTGACCTTTCCTGAAACTGACGAATTTATGCCAAAGTTCACCCCTGTTGAATGGGGATTCCCTAATGACCAAAACCTTTACTAAAGTTGGGAAGACAAGTTGTACCTAGGTATTTCGATGACTTGTTATGAGTTATTCGTTTAATTTCGCTGGTGGTTAGATATTCATATCCGACCGGATGGCGAGTACCGTACACATGGTGCTAAAACCTGCCATAGTGACCTACACCACGTGTGTAGTTCGCGTTCCAGGATCAGCCAGTGTACTTCCGGATCTTTCGAGGAGCTTGCGGCATGACTTGATGGTTAGTTGGGACGGGTATGAGGGTATCCCTGTGACTGCATCGGTTAGCCGCCTGTCTTGTCGCAAGCCTCTCTATTTGCTTCTTGCCTCTTCAGATTCGGAGTGTGAAGAAGCATAAATAGGCCGGCATGATTCTGGCGACCACTGATAAACCCATTAGTACATAGTAAATAACACCCAACAGTCACATATAGTCCTGACCTCACACTAAGATCGAGTCTTGTGTCGTGGGAATCAGGAACTACGAGAGTTTCGGTCTCACAACACACAGACCTGAAACAAATATCTGTATGCCGCACAAATATATATTTGTCTCGGTGCGAGGATCGAACCCGCGGCCTTTCGCTTCACAGCCGGCTGCTCGACCGCTGCGCCACGAAGGCTGTCGTTTGTTTCCTTTCGTTCGCCATTGTTTAGTCGTTGGCCGCTAGTTTTCTTGGACTGCACTACGCTAACTATCAGGTGCAGTGTAGTCACTTTTTCGTGCCCGGATTATATAAAACTACCGTCCTGAGATCTTGGGTTCGATCCTCGGATCGGACATAGTGATATAGGAATTTTCTATTCAGTATCAGCTCGTTGTCTGGAATTTGTGCCCAATAAGGCGATAGGCTCGCCCTATATCACATCTGGCACGATCATGATCTAGTGTTTCTAGTTATCTAGTTCTCTGCCTACCCTTCCGGCGATATAGGCGTGAATGATACATAAGTATGTATGTATTTGTTACACCTACATCAATTTCACTTGTCATAGAAGATGTAACAAGCTGTTTTTCGACCGACTTCCCAAAAAGGAGGAGGTCCTCAATTCGTCGGTATTTTTTTTATGTATGTTACGCGCTATCTCCGCCAAATGTGGCCCGATTTTCAAAATTCTTTTTGTGGTTGATAGAACTTATTTCAAAGGTGGTCCCGTATAAATTTGGTCACGATCGGTAAATTGGAAGTCGGTCAGTTAAGTTTTAAACTAGTGATTATGTTCTACTTTTATGTAAGTACTTTACAGGAGTTACTTTACCGGAGTTTTGTACGACGCGCCAGATAAGTTATTACCTGTTTTGGAGGTTACCAGGCTTTAAATAGTACTTTATCAGTTGTGTTGTTCGTCTCGCAACTCTATTCTTTTACTTTATTTTGTCGAAACATTTGTAAATACGTTCATTTCGTGCAAGTTTAGAAACGTTTCGTGGAGATTATATGTTGTCTTTAGCCATAAATCTCCCTTGAAACAAATACAAGGGAAATTCAGTACGACGCGAAATAAAGACATTAACGTCTTATATGCAATCTTTAAATACAGGTAAATGGAGCCAGTAAATATTTTTCACAGTCAAGCAAAATTAAACACGGTTTCACCATCGTTCTGAGACACTTAAGTAAGCACTTAAAACGTCATCGAGATGAATGGCTCGAGTTCGGAGTTCGCTCAAACTTTTGACAGTGGAAAAACTGTAGAATTTTATCTGAGAACGTAATTAAGTTGTCTTTTTCGAAGTCTTCTTATTTGTAGCTATATTTAACTGAACTAGGAGTTTGCTATGACCGTTAATTCTTTCATCCCCAGTTTCTATATTGAAAGCAAAAATCAAAGTAGAGTACTTATTTACATAGGCACTTTACGTCTGTATACCCGAAGGGGGTAGGCATAGGCGAACTAGAAAACTAGATCACTCACATTTTACCAAACGCATATCCATCCCAAATGTAATAGGGGGCGAGCCTATCGCCATATCGGGCACAAATTCCAGACTCCGGGCTGATATGGAAAAATCCAATATCACTTTGCCCGACCCGGGATCGAACCCAAGACCTCAGGACGGTAGTCGTACCGAAATACAACTAGGACACCGAGGCACCAAGGCGAGCTATTTTAATTTCGCGATATATTTATATGTGAGTTGTCACCGTATCATAAGTCTTTCCAGTCTTTACTTATAACGTAATTTATCGTTATTTATAACCTATATATACTTATTGATTTTATACATACGGTGTTTTATTTACAATAATACTAATTTCGGAATATGAAGAAGATACCTAACATATATTAATGGGATCTTAACTTCGCAAAGTCGCCATATTGGCTTCGCTCCATACATTAAACATGCTTCATTTATTTGTAGTTATGCCTCGTCCTTATTCTTCTTTTGTCTAAGGGAATAGTCAAGCAAAAAATATTACTTTTACTCTAGTTATTAATTTAGCAATATATGAAGAAACTGGCTGTAATATCTAGACTAGGCCAAGGAAGTTTACTAGCACCAAATAAAGTGTATTCCGCAACTTTAAATTCAGTGGGATAAGGACAGGTGGGAAAAAAGACATCGACGGTCGATAGCATACTTGTAGTATCTCGAAAAATCCAACTTCATAACTTTTAAACCAAAAAAAAAATATTAATTTCATATTTGGAATGCGTATTCTTTGAATTAAAACTCATTTTTTTGCAATACTCACACATCAAATCACTCTGAATTAACGTGAATCCAACGTCGTAACTGGTCGTAACTATATTCAACTAGTTGACTACGTTGTACGTCGTATGTTGGATGTATTTACAAAATACTGGAAGCGATTTAGGCGTACCTGTAAAATTTTGGAAAGTGACAAATTTTCGACTATTTCCAACGTTTTGAAGTATGTTTTTTTTTAAAAGTCGTTTTTTCAACGTCATATCAAAGTTTTTTTAATCATAGAAGAACGAGAGTAAGTTCATTACACGCGGTATTTTTTTATCTTTTTTCGAGATACGACGTGTATGCGTTCGGGCGTCGTTATGCCAGTAAACGAAACATATAGAGGTACATTAGCCAAATTATAAAATATTCTGCACCACACCATAACTAAATGATAGTAACCACATACATACATACATACATACATAAGCTCACGCCTGTATCCCCGAAGGGTTAGGTAGAGGCGCACTAGCGAACTAGAACACCCACATTTCGTCGAGCTTAGTTCCGTCCCAGATGTGATAGGGGGCGAGCCTATCGCCATATCGGGCACAAATTCCAGACTCCGGGCTGATATGAAAAAATCCAATATCACTTTGCCCGACCCGGGGATCGAACCCGAGACCTCAGAACCGTAGTCGTACCGAAATACCACCACGCCACTGAGGCAGAGATAGTAACCACACTACACGAAATATGTAACTTAGTTATCTCTATTAGACAAAAAATATGTAACAAGAAACGTACCATATGGCGGGCTTTTTGTTTTCACTGTCAAGAACAATACATATTACATTTCATATATAATATTATCTTACGTTCACTATTATAGCAAGCGTTAATGTATACACAACCATTTTCGGTGTTCAGTGTTGGCTAAATAAAGTTTCTTTCTTTCTTCCTTTCTTTCTAACATATAAATACTTAATATAGAAAGTCAGAGGTCAGTAGCGGGTTTGCAGTGCTGGCCGACCTAGGCGCGGTATAAGCTGCCGCCTCTTATTTTTCACCTACTTCAAAAAGGGAGAAAGTTCTCAATTTTATTGTGTAGATAATGGAGTCATAAGGTGAAAGTTGCCAAGGTCCGCTACTGTCAGAGGTGCACGCTCTTTTAAAGGTTGGCATGACCAAATATTACACGGCTGTTATTATTATCATGATCATACCAGACCTCTACTGGAAGGGGTATAACAATTTAATTCTCATCAAAAACTAAGCTAAATCTTTTTTGCAACATACTGAAAAAGTGTGCGTTGATCCCATCTTATATTGGGGCATAAGAGCAGGAAGAAAGAAAGGAAGACCCAATATTCATTATATCCAAATATCTCCCAGATATGTGGATCCCGCAGAAGGCACAGGTCGTAAAAACTAAGTCGAAACTTTTCTGCAATATGTCTGAAAAAGTGTCTGCATATAATATATTATTATACTAATCAATAATACTTTACTACTAGCACTATTTTAATATTTGATCTCAATTAAGTTATTTTAAGAAACCTTACCAATCTTTCACCAAGGTAAGCAAACTTTTCTTAATTAATTACTTCTAATTAATCGACGTCCCACTTTATTTCAATTACGAGAGCTCCTTACTACTTATTCAAAGAGTGAAGTATAGAAAGGAAAGACAGGGTTTCTCAAAGTATAACAGCTCTGATACCTGAAGTAGCAAACTAATAATTATTTTAGCATATTAAACTCGATTTATCCTACAGCTCACTCATATTTTTAAATCAAGATTTAGCGATTTAGCGCAACTTAGATACTAAGGCTGAGATCTATAGAGCGAACTTCGACTAAGTCTAAGTCAAAGTCACGAAGTCAGTGAGGATTTTCACTAAGTCCGAGACATTTTTAACAAGAAAATCTTTGCTTAGTCTGTCTGTCAGTCTGTTTTTCTTGTAAAAAATTAACCGGGCTAAGTCAAAGTTCAATTTAACAATGATAAATCCCCCCTGAGTTCGTGACTTTGACTTAGACTTAGTCGAAGTACGCTCTATAGATCTCAGCCCTAGATAAATCTCGATTCAAATATATGCACGAATGAGATGTAAGTTAAATCGATTTTAGGCCTAACCCTAGATAATTTATATCTCTATTACCGCCGAATGCTCATAAACTTAAGGTCACCTTATGTCGTTTAAAGCCGCCTTATCTGTCAGTTACTTATCTTGACCATTCGGGCGTTAGTGCTGCAAGTCGTCCTCAAAGTAAAACATATTACTAATAAATGTTTGTGCGTAGAATTTGAATAGTAATACTTTGTTAAAAAAATTTATTAGCAAGTTTCCTACGAAATATAATGATGGTCCAAAGGGAAATAAGTTTGAGAACCCGTGATTAAGACATCCGCGTCTATAGGCACTAACAAGTCTGTGACGATTACAGTATGAAAATATATTATTAACAATGTGCTAGACTGCCTCAGTGGCGTAGTTGTATTTCGGAACGACTTCCGTCCTAAGGGTTTGATCCCCGGGTCGGGAAGATATTGGATTTTCAATATCAGCTCGGAGTATGGAATTTGTGCCCTATATGGCGATAGGCTCGCCCCTTATCACATCTGAGATGGAACTAACCTCGGCGAAATGTGGGTGTTCTAGTTTGCTAGTGCGCCTCTACCTACCCCTTCGGATACAGGCGTGACCTTATGTATGAATGCATGCTAGAAATGGCTTAGACATTGAATGACCAACATATATGATAAAAACAAATACATATTGTTTCGAAGAATCAGCTGTTAACTGGATACAAAATAGGCTTCAAAACAACAAGCGCGGCGTCTTCGCTACTGTTGTCTTTACTCCGTACTCCTTCATTACACTTGCTCTTTATGGGACCATCCCTGATGCAATCCTCATCGCATAAAATAAAAACCTTGATAATTGGTCGGTAAAAATACAGACCAATTGAGGGCTTATGAACACCAATCTTTAGGACAGTAATAATAAAACACTTTTCTTAAAAAATAAACAATTCTTTATAGCTAACATGCATTATGCATTTGCCAGACCACTTATTACTTAATTCACAACTTAAAGGACGCGCCCACGTTCCCAGCACAAAAGAAAAATTGATTATTTGGGTGTGCGTGCTCTTAGAATAACATTTCGAAGGTTTTCAATAGTGTGTATGTATTACTTAGTAGGGGAAAATGTGTTTGATGTCGACTAAGATCATGGATATGAAGAACTATTTGAATAAACCATTTTGAAGCTCTGAGGGCCACTTACGGCTCTGCGATAAAACTCTATTTATCCCAAATCTGGATTTAAAGATAGGAGTGAGCTGTGGGATTAAAAGATAAGGTGGTAGATAACTCTAGATTAGTAAGATGCCTGCAAGTGGCCCTTAGATACGGTTGTATCTCAACTTCAATTATTTTTAAAGTTGAGTGGGACATAACGAATAAATCTGAAATTATCTGATAATAATATAGGACATTAGGTATTTTTATTATATTTTTATTGTAAACAGACCGACCGATCGACCAATTTGGAAAGTGTATGCCATAAATTGTATAAAAATAATCATATAATGACTAAACTTATTGTTTGTGATATATATAGATATAAGGATTTTTGTTAGTATGGGTTTTTGCATCCTACAATGCCATTTCACCTTTTAATCATTCTTTTGGTAATTACACCTCCAGTGGTATTGAATATGCGTGAATCCATATAAATATGATTATCAATTGTATTGACAATTTGTAAATCAAATTATTAAACACGGAAAATAGACAAAAGAAAAAAAAGAAATGGTCACAATTGATGATGAAAAAAATAAGCCCGGAGTTTCTTTCTGCCTTCCTTCTTCGGGTCGTCATCCGTAGGTAGCTAGAGAAAGGCTGTTAGGTTAGCTAGGATAGGGCCTCACGCACCAATCCCAACTGCTTCCAGTATTTCCAGATAATCCCTTGCCACCATTCCTGCCATATGCCATTCCCATACAATCCATTTCCTTACACT
Organism: Clanis bilineata; assembly: GCA_036417725.1. NCBI lineage: Eukaryota > Metazoa > Arthropoda > Insecta > Lepidoptera > Sphingidae > Clanis > Clanis bilineata. The sequence goes on from CM071158.1 coordinate 11,974,904, forward strand.
CCATTCCTATTTCCCCTTATCACCCTATCTTAGCCATCCCATCGTTATTATGTCCATACTTGCCTGCCTGCTGTCAAATTCAAATCTATAATGTAATTTATATTAATCCTAATTTAAAAATTTACTTGTGTTGACTTGTCATAAGTGCTTTTTTACATGCCTACGTGATCAATAAAGATTTTTATTTTTTATTTTTATTTTTAAACTAAAACTAAATTCGTCCTTTTTTTAACAAGCCCGACCGTGGCTTTTTTTAAATTTCACGCTAGCGATTACGTAAAATAATTTGCATGAAAAACATCAGTTCCCCACGTAAACGCTACAGACGTTCGGGTGTTTGTCATGGCGTGTACACACCAACCGAACGAGTGTTCGCGAATCTATGCCTGTTGCGTTCATACAAATAAACTTTCGCTGTTATGTGAAAGCAACAGGCATAGATTTGCGATCGTTCTTTCGGTTGGTGTGTACCCGGCATAATACAAATATTTTACGTAATCGTTAGCGTGAAATGTCAAAAAACTCATGTTCGAGCTACTTATGCGTATACGACGCAACGTGGCCATGCGTTGCGTTTTCATGAGTATCTGCATCTTTCATCCTTTATTTCATCATTTTTCAGTCATCATTTATGTCTCCAAATCAAAATGTCATTATAAACCACAAGATTTCTATGCTGAACATCGGCCAACACCAAAGATACTACTACTACTAGTTTACATAAACATTAACGCTTTATTTTTGTAGTCGACTTCATTCAACGTTTGTAAATGCAACCGTTGAAATAACAAATAAAAGCCACGGAAAGCCACGGCGCTGCGTGAAAATGGATTAAACAGCTAGGATACAAAAATGTTTCTAAAAGGGTATTAAGTTTAAATGCATTAAGGATGGTTTTAAAATGCATTCAAAGAGTAAAAGAGAGAGCAAAATATACACTTAACTTATACTTCTAAGGATCTACGGATGTACTAGTAATAATTTTACTTATTATATCCTTGTATTTACAGCAAAGAGCCATGGACCGCTCCATTCAGTGGCGTAACTATAGAGTGACATACGGGACAAAATGTCACGGGCCCCCGACCATATAGAGTCCGCGCGCCGCCCGAAAAGAGGCCCCAGATCGAAAACGCCGTGATCCCAACGCGCCTCCACGCCGGCCAAAAGGCGCAAATCGGTAAAAAAGGGCCCTATCGGATAAATTTGCTTCATCATCATTATCATCATCAACCACAAGTCGACTGCTGGACATATATCTTTGCCAAAGATAAGTTAGCTTACCATAGAGTAAATGATATTTAAATCCTGCTAATATTATAAACGGCGAAAGTTTGTGAATGTGTATGTATGTTTGTTACTCTTTTACGCAAAAACTACGGGATGGATTTGGATGAAACTTTACTTCACTGCGCTACTGAGGCTGCCACTTTGCAGTCTCAAAAAACATGGACGTAGGAATGAAACTTAGGGAGACTTGCAGTGCTATTACTAATGTAGAGTTAAAGCTAAACTTGATTTATCCTACAACTCACTCTTATCTTTAAATCAAGATTTGAGATAAATAGAGATTTATCGCGCAGCTGCAAACGGCCCTTACTATGTATGGTACATACATTTGAAATGATTAAAAAGTTACGACAGTGAGAAGATATATTGGGTAATTTAAACCCAAAATTCAATTTAACATCCGAAAATCATCACAATGTTTTCGTAACATCATATCAGGATCAAGTTTAGGATGTGTTTGTGCAGCCTGTTGCTTCAGATGACAAAGTTAAGGCTCCGAGTTAAAAGCCGAGGCTTAAGTACTTACATAATGCCGGGGAACAGGTGTTCCGAAACTGTCTTGTTCAAAGCATGAATTAATTTCGGCTGCTGCTATACCTGAATCAGATTGCTGTGAATCAAATATTCTATTACTAACAATGAAAAGGATTAATAATTTATTCCATATATGGCACGAAACTGCGTCAGTTGCGTGATGGTATGTGCTATGACTATCGTTCAGCGGGCTTAGGCTGAAATCTATAGTTCTTACTTAAGTCTTGTACCAAAGTCGACTCAGCGTAGTCGTCTTTGGAGTGAACTAAGCGAAAGTCAACTTTTGCGTATCTATAATTCGAACTCGAACTCAGGCTAGCCATAGTTTGTCTTTGCATAGTCTACTCAGACGTTATCGGTTTCACGCAGTTCCTTTGACAAAAGAAACGTAAGATTTTTATATATTTACAGGAGACGCGCCTTTATATTTGTAGGTTGTAAAGGAACGTATTACGTAATTAACAGCTGACAAAATGGCTGACGCTCTTTGAAATGTCAAGTGAAAAACAAACCGCATTATACATAAATCGTCTTATAATCCTTTCAGCAACATGCTTGAAAAAGTTTGCTACGCCGACCCCACATTAAGGTGGGATAAGGGCAGGTAGAAGAAAGAATAAACATGAATCGTCATCATTTGATAGTCAAAACATGGATTTATTATTTATTACTATTGTTGGCAAAATCATTAATATTTTGAAGAAGGCCATAATTTTTAAAGTAAGAAGAAACAAGATGATGATGATGAAAACGTGATGACATAAAAAAAGCATTCTAAGCTCTAAAATGATGAAGTAAAGTGTAAACCACCAAGAGAATTACAAGGGCTCAAATATGCCAGGAGTCACAATCAGGTGAGTGAGTGAGGTGATCGACTCTGTCATACCTATTCCTAGAGCTCTAGCTAATCCACTGCCATTATTTCATATTAATATATTGACAAAAGTGTTATTAATTTATGAAAATTGTTAAAACGGGGATTTTGTATTTTGGAGACTGTTTACTAGCAAATTGTCTGTCTGTCTGTTTGTTTACTAGCAGCCCATGTAGAGTATAAATTGCATCTCAGTCAGCCAGCAAGCCCAAAGCAAAACCATGCCTTATTAACATTTCCTGCCAGCGGTAAACTGTTGAGGCATTACCATCTGGGTACCATCTGAGTGGTTAATCTGCCAGGCAAGCTTATTGTCAGCTAGACCATGCAAATTGCCATTGTGGTGATCTGCTGATTAATAATGAAAGATCTGAGGGAAACTCTGTCTGATATTTATTTCTTCTGTTTCAGAAATAACATTTTGAAGTTATTACATTTTCACACATGCAACCAACTGCGGAACAAGTTATCAAACACAAGCAATATTACAGTAGTTTGTGCAGTAGATATATTGCACAATAGTTGAGAATACCATTTATGTACTGTGTGGATTGAAAGAGGAAATAATAACGAGGATTGAGAAAGGAATGTTGCGGCGGTTTGGGCATGTAGAAAGGATGGATGAAAGGAGGCTGACAAAGCAAATATATATGGCAAGTGTGAATGGTAGAGGTGGAAGGGGAAGACCTCATCGAACATTCTCTGACCAAGTCAGAGATTTACTCGAGAAAGGTCAAGTTAAAAGTACCCTAAACCGACGTGCATGCATGAAGAATGTAATGAGACTGAATGAGGCGAAAGAGGTGTGTAAGGATCGTAGCAAATGGAAATCCGTTGTCTCTGCCTACCCCTATGGGAAAAAGGCGTGAGTCTATGTATGTATGTATGTATGCTCACTCAAACAAAGGTTAATAATATCAGAGATTGTAATAAATAAATATTATTCATGATAATTATTATTTTATTTACCTACTGCAAATCAATTTCCTGACAACATGTAACCAATTAATTCTCAAAATATCTATACATTATTTAGGCCGACTACATAATAATTAATATAATATGTACTTTCACTGATTCACTGATTCACTGATTCACTGTCTGTTTAATATGACTGCTAGGTGGACAGACGACCTGACAAAGGTCACATGAAATCACTGGTTACAGGCCGCTTCCAACCGGTCGATCTGGAAATCTTTGGGGGAGGCCTATGTTCAGTAGTGGATGTCCTGTGGCTGATGATGATGATAATATTATTGGAGCAATAGCATGATGGTCACTGTTGCATTGTGGGTCGCCGCGATGAAGTCCGCCGTCCGTCCATTCCCACTGGTTCTCGGGTCACCTTTCGCGCTTTGCAAATGGCTTAGCAGAACGATTTTTTTTAATTCTGAGCACGGTTTCGGGTTTAATGTTATATTAATTAGTATTCAGGACAATACTGGAAGTTGTCAAAACATTTGTCTATTTTTTTGGCATCTTCTGGGTTACAAGTTTATTCCAAACAAAATTATCTATTTTCGTTAAACTTTAATAATTAATAGATCGATTTACAGTATAATAAACGGTACTGCAATATAAGAAAATCTCGTACCTTTAATTATTAAACATTTTCTAACAATAGTTTTGGTATTTTAATTTAAAAAACGTTAGAATGAATAAAACAATTTCTACATTTTATGTCAGTATTTCGATACTGGTATTACTGCATGCCGAACTGACAGACCGAAGTCAAGGTTTTGTGGACTTGAACTTAGCAAAGTTTTTCTTGTGAAAAATGACTTGGACTAAGTCTGAGTTCGATTTATAAATTCCAAATCCTCACTAAGTTCGTTTTTTTGACTCGGACTTAGTCGAAGTTCGTTCTATAGATCTCAGCCTTAGACAAGTGGCTTATACGCTAGTCGAATAGAATAATAAATGTATGGGAATGACATAAGAGTACGCTACATGCGGCGTACTCTAATGTCATTTCCATACATTTATTCTATTTGACTTTTCTATTCGACTTACGCATAAGCCACTTGTCTAAACTCCCTGAGGTCTTGGTTTGATCCAATGGTCGGGCAAAGTGATATTGGATTTTTATACTCATTATCAACCCGGAGTCTAGAATTTGTGTCCGATACGGCATTAGGCTCGCCCCTTATCACGTCTGAGACGGAAATAAGTTCGGCAAAATATGGGTTTTCTAGTTTGCTAGTTCGACTCTACCCGCTTCAGGCTCCTTCGGGGGATACAGGTGTGAGCCTATGTATGTGTGGCACTAGTTTATTTTAATTATATTTCTTGAGATCAATCATCTCAAGTAATCGTCCTTGGTCTAGTGGCAATATATATGGGCTGTGGACCGGGAAGTCCAGGGTTCGATTCCCAGGTTGGGCAAATTTTCTAATTTAATTTGCCTGGGACTGAATCCCTCAGAGGGGGTTGATGACAGGCAGGCAGCCGGTCGTAAAAAGTAAGCCAATTCCTTTCTGCGACACTATATTATGGTGGGATAAGGGCAAGTAGAATGAAGGAAAATCAATCATCTTCAAAAACAAACATGTGGTGTAAACACGATTTCAATTGGTCAAGGCGTGCCAAAATAAGATACGTAGTCACACAGATAAAAAAATCTGTATTATCTGTTCCCTTTCACCAACAATGTTATCTTGAAATTGTACATCCTTCAGAACATAAGCATATTGGCAAAGACCTTTGTAACAATGTGCATATATCGCAGAACCCTTAGCTCATTAGGGGCCTATAGTAAACTAGTCATGTGTTACAATCTAACAATCTGCTTGATGTGAAATCACAGTGAATTACACTACTACCTGTTTCCCGCGGCTCTGTTCCCATCATAAAAGTTTTGTTCTGGTTTTTTTTTTTTCTCAAACAGAATATTTACTGTCTACGTATCATACAAGATTTTAACTATTTTACTGCAAACAAATAACAAGACGAGCAAAGCAGTCGCCTTGTAGTAAGCAATAGGACTACCCATGAACAGTAGAAGCAACACAACAAGAAATGAAAAAATAATTATGCACGACTTATGTCTACCCTCATCAGAATGTCTGTGCACGTCACTGCTCCTACTGCTCAGTAATTATTACCTCTTAGTTAAATTATTTTACACCTAAAATATCATGAGCAAAGATTATACCTCTATAATGAATAACCAAATAAATGATTCCGTCAGTCTGCGTCAGAAATTCCGTAATCTGGATTAATTTTCCTTGACAATATAAAAAAATCAATTCAGAATAACGAATGCAAACTACTACGTATACTTTGAATGTTGAAGCAAACAGCACCATAATTATTCAGAGAGCTAACGAAACATGATAGCAATACTAATTGCGTATTTTCACCGACAGACTTAACAAAGGATCTCAATTGATATTACCCTTTCACCTCGAGCCTTTATTCCTTTTCTCTTTGTAAATTGCAAATCTCTTCCCGCGAAAAAAATGTTTTCTCGGCATTTTTTGTGACCATCGTCTACTCGTAACTTTGTTGAAAGTTTATTCTTGATAAAATGTGAGAGAGGCTACGTACCTATATTTAGTATAATTCTCAATGTAGTCATTTAAAACTATTTTTACGGATTCTATCACGATTTGTGACAGTGCAGTCCGACCCGTGACCACGAAGACTGCAAAGCCTTCGAAACGTCGGGCATAAAAATTAAAACAAATCGTGATAGAATCCGTAAATGTAGTTAAATTTCAATGTATAACATTCGCGTAAACTTAAGAAATCAGTAGTAATTTCACTCCATAATTTTTGTCTAGTGACTGCCTCGGTGGCGTGATTGTCTCGGGTTCGATCCCAGGGTCGGGCAAAGTGATGTTGTGTTTTTCTATTCAGTATCAGCCCAAAGTCTAGAATTTGTGCCCGTTATGGCGATAGGATAGCCCCATATCACATCTGGATCGGAAATAAGCTCGGCGAAATGTGGCTGTTCTAGGTAGCTAGTTCGCCTCTGCCTACCTCTACGAATATACAGGTGTGAATCGATGTATGTAGTTCATAATTTCATACTAAATGTTGCAATTTTTTTTGACCGACTTCCAAAAAGGAGAAAGTCCTCAATTCGTCCGTATATTTTTTTTATGGCTGTTACTCGATATCTCCGGCAAATTAGGTATTCGATAGAGCTTATTTCAAGGGTGGTCCCATATAAATTTGGTCACGATCGGATTTGAAATCGGTCTGTTTTGTTTTTAAACTTGTGATTATTATTATGACATACTACCTTTAGTTTATAAAATGAGTCTTCTAGACACAACTTTAGTGCCGTTTAAATAATATTATCAGAGATTGTTCTAGGCTTTAACACAGTGTGTTTGTTTACCTTCAATGGCTTTCCACAAAATTATGCAAAGCATCCTGAGTTGCCAACAGCACATACGTCAGACGCTAATCACTTAATCCGTAATAAACTAAACGAGATATTAATCGGTAGCTTAATTACACTTGACTCAATGACGTCACATAACTGTTAACCACCTGTCAAGTACCAAACAGAATATAAATCAACTTAATTATGCCAAGACACGACTTAGCTCTCAGTTATTAGCATACTAATAAATTGATTCACTCGTCAGCTATTAGACGAACAGTGCAGATTTCTAAGATTGTTATTCCGTGTTATGTTAATATATAACATTTCTTTCACTCATTTTCATTCGAATGTTTAACATAACATAACATAGCATAAGCTCACTCCTGTATCCCCGAAGGGGTAGGCAGAGATGCACTAGCGAACTAGAACACCCACATTTCGCCGAGCTTAGTTCCGTCCCAGATGTGATATGGGACGAGCCTATCGCCATATCGGGCACAAATTCCAGACTCCGGGCTGATATCGAAAAATCCAATATCACTTTTCCCGACCCGGGAATCGAACCCGCGACCTCAGGACGGTAGGCATACCGAAACACAACTACGCCACCGAGGCAGTCTATCTATCTAGAATATTTAAACGACTATTTTCTATGTCAAAAGTAATGTTTTACTAGCGTTTCACTTAAAAACGTAAATAACATAAGCTCACGCCTGTATCCCCGAAGGGGTAGGCAGAGGCGTACTAGCGAACTAGAACGCCCACATTTCGCCGAGCTTAGTTCCGTCCCAGATGTGATATGGGGCGAGCCTATCGCCACATCGGGCACAAATTCCAGACTCCGGGCTGATATCGAAAAATCCAATATCACTTTGCCCGACCCGGGGATCGAACCCGCGACCTCAGGACGGTAGTCATACCGAAACACAACTACGCCACCGAGGCAGTCTATCTATCTAGAATATTTAAACGACTATTTTCTATGTCAAAAGCAATGTTTTACTAGCGTTTCGTTTAAAAACGTAAATATCGAATATAATATCAAATTCAAAAACTTTTAAATTCAATAGGTTTACCGCAATCCCTATAATAAAATAATCACAATAATCAAAATCAACAAGTTTAAGAAATTGACGGACCGACTTCAAAATTTATCCGATTGTGACCAAAATATGGGCCCACCCTTGCCTTGGAATAAGATGGATGTTAAAGAGATAGATTATATCAGGAATAGCATGCAGGCCTTAGAATGCAGCCTTTCTTCAGAAAAAATGTACGGTTCTCGTTAAAGTCACAGATTTGATAATAAAAAACGCAAATAAAATCGTGGGCAACAATTAGTACTGAATAATATGTAATGATAGAGAAAAAAAGTCGCCTCATTGATCTAGTGGCAGCATAAGTGGGCGGATCCACAGACCGGGAGATCGTGGGTTCAATTCCCAGGTCGGCCAAAGCAAATTTTCTAATTTAATTTGCCCGGGACTGGATCCCTCAGAGGGGGTTGACGTCAGACAGGCAAATCCTGACTGCAACATGCTTAAAAAAGTGTGTTGCGCCGACCCCACATTAAAGTGGAATAAGGGCAGGTAGAAAAAAAGAAAAAAGATAGAGAAAAATGTTAATGAAATCTAAACAATGTATGTACTTGGCAGACTTCTTTAATCATAACTTTATCTAGTACATAAAAGGTAAATAAAACGTATATTGAAGTAAATGAAAACGGATGCAAGTGCTGGCGTGACCACAAACGAGTGTGTGCATGCTGGGTTTTCATTCGCTCACTGAACCGTATGCGTATAATAGCATTTAACCACGGATTGAGGTGGGCTTTTTCGGTTTGAAGATATGCACTGAAATAAAACTAGTTTTTACGGATTTTATCGCGATTTGTTTTATTTTTTTAGTCCCGACGTTTCGAAAGCTTACAGCCTTCGTGGTCCGGAGTCCTGACTCGATTTGACGGGTCCGACCAGTGACCACGAAGGCTTTAAAGCTTTCGAAACGTCGGGACTAAAAATAAAATAAATACAAAACAATTCACGATAAAATCCGTAAAAACTAGTTTTATTTCAATGAATAACATTTGCGTAAACCCAAAAAATTGGAGTTATGCTTTATTATGCCATACAGATATTTTCTTTTCTGACAATTGTTTATTCACAAAACTATAGGTTTTTCGCAACTTCGGCGGAGATAAAAGGAAGAGTTATGACATTAATAGTATACAATTATACATAGATGTATGTTTGTATGAATGACAATAGGTTCGCCCCTTATTACATCTGGGATGGAAATAAGCTCGGCGAAGTGTGAATGTTCTACATCGCTAGTCCGCCTCTGCCTACCCCTTAGGCGTACCATACCATACAGGCGTGAGCTTAGGTTATGTGTGTATGATTGTATTTACGCAAAGTAGCGTCTAAATTATTCATCAGGTTTTGAATGAAGTGGCAATTACTTAGTTTCTATGGAACATAAGCTACATTTAGCATCGATTCAAATTAAGGAGGAAACGTTCTTTTTCGTAGTCGAGTTTTTAAGCTTATTTATAAACAAATATATGGATGGGCAAGAGAGCCACGAACGGACGGGTCAAGATGTAATAAATTACGTCAGTAGTATCTATGATTGATATAGTTATTGAGTAGTTATCTATGACAATCTCCGTGGCTCAAGGGGCAAAACAATCCAAAGCCAAGACAAAAAGACCTTCATTGTATTGTACATTTCACACAATCCACTGGACTATTTTTTTCACAATGCCAGTAGTGAATTCCCTTAAAAGATCGACAATTGGCCTTGTGTAAATGATCATTACACTCAGTCTGGCTGCGATCTATACTGGCCTCACAGTATTATGCATACTTAATTATACTCCTAGCACATAAACTGTTAATTATGATTATGTATTTTATAATAATCTAATAATAATAATAGTCTTTGAAGTAGTAGAGCCACGCTGTAGACAGTTACGTCTACAGCACGAATGGGTCGGCTCGACCGGTTTGATACCACTGTCTCACAGAAAACCGACGTAAAGTGCAACTTGCTGTCGCGTTTCGTTCGGTGAGTGAGATTTCCGTGGCCCTTTTAAAATCCCTTTTCCCTCCCCTTCCATTTCCTCTGATTAGGTTGGCAACGCACCTATGATTCTTATTGTGTCTTGGGTGTCTATGGGCGGTGGAGATCACTTACCATCAGGTGACCCATCTGTTCGTTTGCCAGTCTCTGGTATTAAAAAAAAATCTAATAATCTTTGGGGGAGGTATATGTTTAGCAATGGACGTCTTATGGTTAATGATGATGATGATGATTTTATAATAGGAAATCTTACTTTCCACGCGACCACACTAGAGTTGTACCTATTTGACCATAATTTAGTGACGCAAATGAGCCAAATCGGAGCTTCAGGCGTAATGGTGCGCAAAATGTATTGAATTCGATTTGCTCAATAATCCTGTCAATAGGGCCTATTATGGAAATCACTGCATTCATTTAGAATATTAGATAAATGTGTTAAAAAATTGAATTACTAAATCCATTTTAACTATGGTATCATGGAAATGGCGTAGGATTTTTTTATTAATTTTGCTTCACTATGAACCCATTCTTCATTAATTTAAATATGTGGTGTAATAACATTGTCTTAGAACTCAAAATGCAATTTCCTCAATAACAATGTGAATATCGGTATTTAAATATATCCAGCGAATATAAAAAGTCGACCTTAAGATAGCATTCGGTTTTTTGCAACCGCGACCCAACTCATTAGACATTCGACGCACGACCCATTCTTATGCATCTGTCGGTGTGTCGTATAAATTCATTCACAAATCGCAGTCGACAAGAATCGACTGCTACCTTAACAATTAGCATGAGGATTCTCATCTTGTGGTTTTAAAGTAACAATGCTTCATTATTATTGGTAAAACCAATATCGCCCATTTATATTTTGGATTTACCATTAGGCTTTAAATCGTTCCTGTATTTGAAATACTTAGTAATACTAACTTTCTGCAAGATCCAGTAGGTATATTGTAAATATGACCTCAATAATTCCATACGATAATAATATAGCCTCCGTGGCGCAGCAGGCGAGTAGCCGGCTGTGAAGCGTGAGGTCGCGGGTTCGATTCATTCACTGAGACAAATGTCTGTGTGCCCACAAATATTTGGTTCAGGTCTGTGTGTTGTGTGACCGAAAGTCTCTCGTAGTTCCTGATACCCACGACACAAGAATCGATCTTTGTGTGGGGTCAGGACTATATGTGTGACTGTGGGGTCTATTTATTTATTTTATATATATATATATATATATATATATATATATATATATATATATACGTATTTAAGAAAGGTAGATTACAGTAAAAACAACATAATGCTTTGCCCAAAACCATTTATTTTCAAATAATATGTATTTTAATAGTAAACATTTTGAAGTTGTTAAAATCCGGTTAAGGAAACCTGAAACAAGTATTTTCCGATTATAAATTGATCAGAACAATGAATCAAAAAGTAATAATTTTGAAGGTTAATGGTGTAAATATAGTCTAAGTTACGGGCGACTTGCACCATTATTACTAACCTACGGTTAGTCCTAACCTCAAGTTAAATTGAAATAGAAATATATGAAGGACATGTAATTCGTTACATGTAGTTAATTTAATGTCACCATATATTATCTGTAATTAGATGTAGTACATTATATGTAATGAATTACATGTCCTTCACATATTTCTATTTCAATTTAACTTGAGGTTAGGAATAACCGTTGGTTAGTAGTTGTGGTGCAAGTCGCCCTTATGTAATTATGAGTAACTTTTCCAGGTTACGTTAGTTATGAAATTGTATGTTAGGTAATTTATTTCTGAGATTTTAATTCGATAAATTGCACATAAGTTATCTAGGGTTAGTTTTGTGTCCGGTATAGCGATAGGCTAGCTGTGAAAACTAACAGCCGAATCCTTTCTGCAACATTCTCGAATAGGAATGTTGCGACATTGAAGTTGGTTAAAGGTAGTCGGAAAGATAAATAACGATAAGCTCACCACCTATCACGTGAAGAGACGAAAATACGATCGGCTTCCGTAACTTTTAATTTCTTAATACACCTTTCCCTACTCTTGGGGATACACGCGTTAACTTATGTATAACTTAAGCGTCTCCTGCACCTGTTTTTCTCGAAACAAAACACAAAAACACATACGCAAAACAATGATTTTCGTTGTGTAACGCAAGCAATGTGTAACGAAACCATGTTTTGCGTAGATGTGTTAGCAAGAAAATATGATTATAACAAAATCTGCAACAATCGGTCAAGAACTTACATCATATCTTCGCAAATTTATGAGTTCCTATTCTTGACCGAACCAAGTTCCCATACAAATGGGTGAATTCCAAGATCCTTTGTAAATGGCGTAAACAAAAGCGGAGTTTATAATAATTTCTTCCTCTGCTTCAAAGGTTTCTGATGAAGTATCTAGAACATAAAGATAGTTCACAAAGGTTTAATATATTATCGTTTGATTGGCAACAAGTATTGTATAAGTTGTATAAATTGACAGTATGGTCAAAAATGATCTGAGTATGCGAAATTACAACAAGCAACGATAGCTTAACAAGTAGCGATAGCTCAGTTGGGAATGGTACGGACTGACGAGACAAGTGTCGGAGGTTCGAGACCAACCCCAAAATTGAGCATACACTTCTGACTTTTCTATGTTAAGTGTATTTTCATTGTGAAATATCGCTTGCTATAACGGTGAAGGAAAACATCGTGAGGAAACATGCATACCTGAGAATTTCTTCACAGGAATTTCGAAATGAAGTCTACCAACCCGCATTAGGCCAGCGTGGTAGACTAAGGCCTAACCCCTCTCATTGGTAGAGGAGGCCCGTGCCCAGCAGTGGGACAGTAATATTACAGGGCTAATATTATTATTATTATTTTTATGCGAAATTAGTCTATAAGGTCAATAAAACATTTCTATATAAAGTCCCAAAACAACAAAATCACAAAATATTAATAAGCAAATACAATTTAAACTTTAATGTTCATTATCTCAAAAGTGTCATTTAGTGGGTTGGATCATTTTTGCGTATCTACGTCCGTGTTGAAGTTTTAAATTGGAAAAATCGTATTTGTGTCATCTGGTGCTGGAATGATAGGCGATAGGCTCGCTGTCTAGCACATAACGGAAGCTCGACGAAATGTGCGAGCTTTTCTAGGTGGTAGAGCCATGCTGTAGACAGTAACGTTTATAGCACGAATGGGCCGGCTCGACCGGTTAGATACCACTGTCTCACAGAAAACCGACGTAAAGTGGCAGCTTGCTGTCGCGTTTCGTTCGGTGAGTGAGATTTCCGGTGGCCCATTTCCCCACTCCCTTTCCCAGTCCCCTTCCCTCCACTTCCATTCCCTCCTTTTAGGTCGGCAACGCACCCATAATTTTTTTGTCTTGGGTGTCTATGGGCGGTGGAGATCACTTACCATCAGGTGACCCATCTGCTCGTTTGCCAATCTCTGCTATAAAAAAAAAAAAAAAAAAAAAGAGCTCTAGTTTTCTCGTGTACCTCATGGACCTACACCTATTCAGCTACTCTATGTATTTACGTCTCTATCTAATACGCCAAAAGAGATAAATAAATAAATAAGCGAGTAGATGAACCATCTAAAATGCCTTGTATCTGTTCATGCTGTTCACGATCTGTTCTACATGCAGCGGGCTTTTCCGTTCTATGGTCAGGTGGTTTTTAACCAACCTTAAAAAATGAGATCATCAATTCGACCCGTATATTATATTGTTAGAATTGTACGATATTCGCATATGCTAATCTACATGGGCTTCTGAACAGATGTGCCAAATTTTATAAATGTACATATGTATGTATTCATGTATACATGTATGTTTGTACACTTATATCCCAGAAACTACAAATCGCATTATGATATATCGTTATTATTGGACTAGGTATCTTCCAAGTTAGGGACTAGTGCAAATTTCATCAAAATCAGTTCAGTAGTTTTGAAGATATGGATATACCATACATAACATACATAAGCTCACGCCTGTATCCCCGAAGGGGTAGACAGAGGCGCACTAGCGAACTAGAACACCCACATTTCGCCGAGCTTAGTTAGCGAGCGAGCCTATCGCCATATCGGGCACAAATTCCAGACTCCGGGCTGATATGGAAAAATCCAACATCACTTTGCCCGACCGGGGATCGAACCCGAGACCTCAGAACCGTAGTCGTACCGAAATACCACCACGCCACCGAGGCAGCCTTGGACATGCCACGCCACGCTAGATATGGACATAAATGTATGAAAATTATGAAGTTCGTTTTACTCGTAAGTTTTTTGATTAATGCAGATGAGAATAGTTTTTTATTTACTTGTAACTATTAGTAGAGGATTTAAAACCGGCTTCAAAATTTATCTGAAATTAATCAAATCTAATGGGACCATCGTTGGAACAAGATCTATTGAACACTAAAAGACATTGAAACTCCGTCCTCGTTTGCCCGAGATATCGATTTTTTTAGAAATAAATATGTTTTAAAAATTCAATTCTTAGCATGTTATTCATATATTGGACTATTTTATATTTTGTTGAATATTCTTTAAAAACATACCTGTTTCAAAACAATTAAACTCCAGATGTACTTTGTTGAACATATGGGGCATGTACGTGTAGCTACCGTCAGATGAAACTCCGGGAAGATCTTTAGAATTCGTTTCGTACAGTGATCGTAACAAATTTTTCTGCAACAAAAGTATATCTGAATGTATTAAGCCTACAATAGGGAACAGTAGCCCGAGCACGAAAAACTAATCTAAATTTAAATGTATTCGAGTTCGCTGCGCACTGATGACGTTTGGTTAATATTTCATACAAACTTCATAGACGCGCATCGAGTTCAAATACATTTACGGTTGTCAGAAATTTTCCTGCTCAGGCCGCTGGTTATTCATAAACGGCTGGACCGATTTAGTTGGATTTTTTGTATGTGTCAAAAACATAACAAAATCTGCTAAATCGGTTAAAGCAAAATCCTAACCGTTTGGATTAACAACTGAACTCGGTCAGGTCATATTCGCACTCGAGCTTTTTCAAAGCGCGTTAAAAAAGCGTTTTAATGGAACAAATGAGTTCTAGTATATTTATTCAAACGCCGGCGCTTTAAAAACGCGGCGTTATTTTTTTTGGCGGTGTGTAAAATATATCTTATTAGAAACAAAATAAGAATGATTTTCAGGCACTTATATCAACAGACACTTTGAAATGCTTTTTTAACGCGCGTTGAAAAAGCTTTCGTGCGAATGAGGGCTTAATGGCGCTGCAATCGGGTGCCTACCAGCATTTTTTTATTTCCGAAAAATACTTACAGATTTAAGTCCTGTTACATAGTCTTCACTGCCAAAATTGTGCCTGAATACAGGCATGATGAGACTGATATTTTTATCACTACCCTCGCCCATCAATTGCATAATATCATCAAGTTCCAATATGTTAGATAAAAACTGTTCCATATTTTCATATCCAGGTTCTGGCTTCATGATTAAAGCGAATCCATCTTCCATATATAATTTAATGAACTGTAATTTATTATTATTATTTTCTGTAAAATCTAGGTCAAATATATTCGCACCTTCCGCTGACACATTATAATAATGTTTTATAAAGTTGGTACCAATAACAATTCTACATACAGGGAGAACGATATAAAACGATATATTGGTAAAGTTAAAAAATAAAAATTGAACTTATTTTTATTATTAAGTATAGGGATCATCAATATAATATACCCTAGATGCACAGTTCTTTGCGCGTAATACGTGCAATAAACTCATGGTTGAGCTATAAGAATACCCATACCAAAGTCTTAAAGATTTCAACGTATTTGACGAATGCCCGTCCTTCGCCAACCCAGGCTGCTTCTTTAATTGTCAGATCAGCACTCTTTTTAAACTCAATTTCTGTCTGTTCGTAAAAGTTAAACTGGTCACATGAAATCTGAAAAAGGTATTGGTCACTATATAAATCATTCGATGACATAATTACAATCAATATTAAGTTGATTTGTAACGTTTTACCTCAATATCATGGTAGCTACCCGTGATGAGACCTCCTATATCAAGGGCGTAGTCATGAGGAACAACATCTGCAGAATCGGAGCTTACTTTCTTAAACTAAAATAACAATTGAAATAATGAGGATTCGATGGTGATTATTTTATTATTGTTTTTTTTTTTATAGCAGAGATTGGCAAACGAGCAGATGGGTCACCTGATGGTAAGTGATCTTCACCACCCCTAGACACCCAAGACAAAAATAATCATGGGTGCGTTGCCAACCTAAAAGGAGGGAATGGAAGGGGAGGGAAGGGGATTGGGAAAGGGAGTGGGGATATGGGCCACCGGAAATCTCACTCACCGAACGAAACACGACAGCAAGCTGCTACTTTACGTCGGTTTTCTGTGAGACAGTGGTATCTTACCGGTCGAGCCGGCCCATTCGTGCTATAGACGTTACTGTCTACAGCGTGGCTCTACCACTTTAAAACTGTATAAAACAATATTTAAGTATACTGTACCCATTCGTTTATTCCCGCGATTACTGATTCGATACTGGTATAGTCAATAACCACAACCTCGCCACCGAGCATGACAACACTATAGCAATAATCGACATGCTCATTGAACGCATTTTTTTTATCAGAGAATGAAACATATTTGATAGACTCTCCAGGTTTGTCTGCCTTTTTCAACTTGGGAAAAATGTATCTCATCTAAAAAAATAAAGACATTGAATAACACCTCTACCTAAAAGATATTGATCTTAGTGTAAGAAGATATTTTTTTCGACAGTTTAATAACGGATTGTCGGAGACGAACTTAAAATGAAAACGTTACTTAAAAACATAAATATTATCTATTAAATTATTTACACTGTAAATAAACATAACTATAATGTAACTTCGATTCATCTTCGATTTGCCGACGATATTGTTGTCTTGGCAGAATCGCTGGAAAATCTAGGTACTATGCTCGAAGACCTCAACCGAGTTTCTCAACTGGTAGGCCTTAAAATGAACATGAACAAGACGAAAATCATGTCGAATGTCCATGTCGTTCCTACCCCAATTGGTATAGGAAACTCAACTCTCGAAGTTGTAGACGAATATGTCTATTTAGGATAAGAGGTCCAGCTAGGCAGGTCCAACTTTGAGAGAGAAGTCATTCGTCAAATCCAGCTCGGCTGGGCAGCATTTGGGAAACTACGCAAGGTCTTCTCGTCCAAAATACCTCAGTGCCTGAAGACAAAACTCTGAAACGTGGCCTCTAACTATGGGCCGCATTAGAAAGCTCACAGTCACTCAGTGAGCTATGGAGAGGGCTATGCTCGGTGTTTCTCTACACGTAGAGAAACACCGAGCATAGATAGATAGCATTTGATCACGATCAAATCAGGAATGAGAAGATCCGTAAAAGAACGAAAGTCACCGACATAGCCCAGAGGATTAGCAAGTTAAAATGGCAGTGGGCAGTGCACATAGCTCGTAGAACTGATAGCCGATGGTGCAGAAAAGTTGTCGAGTGGAGACCACGTACCGGCAAGCGCAGCGTAGGACGTCCACCTACAAGGTGGACCGACGACCTGATAAAGGTCGCAGGAAGTCGCTGGATGCAGGCCGCTTCCAACAGGTCGATCTGGAAATCTTTGGGGGAGGCCTATGTTCAGCAGTGAACGTCCTATGGCTGATGATGATGATGATGATGATGATGATGATGATGATGATGATGATGATGATGATGATGATGATGATGATGATGATAACGTAACTATATAAATCATATGTACACAGTCTTCATTGTATCGCCCCTTATAGCTACCCTATTCCTCATATTTTGATAACATAAGCTCATAAGCCATACGCCATACACCATACGCCATACGCCATACGCCATACGCCATACGCCATACGCCATACGCCTATATCCCCGAAGAGGTAGGCAGAGATGCACTAGCGAACTAGTACACCCAAATTTCGCCGAGCTTAGTTCCGTCCCAGATGTGATAGGGGGCGAGCCTATCGCCATATCGGGCACAAATTCCAGACTCCGAGCTGATATGAAAAAAAAAAACAATATCACTTTGCCCGACCGGGGATCGAATCCGAGACCTCAAGACGGTAGTCGTACCGAAATACAACCACGCCACCGAGGCAGTCATATCATGATCAGATCTCATTATATTTCAATATTCAAAACACAATAGTCGCGTGCAACCGCTGTCACCCATTCGTAGGGGAGACCGTGGTACATCGACCTTCACTCATCTGATAACTAGACGAGACATATTTTTTATCAAATATCATAATTTTATTTCATAATATTTAAAATTAATTTAATTAAAAATAGCTATGAACGTAGTGACGTTACAGGAACAATTAATTAAGGCCAGTTATTGAGACGATCCACGAAGCCAAGATATGAAGTCATTCAATTTAATTTAGTCACGTTCCGATCCACCTTGGATTTTCTCTATTTACACAATGACAGTACTGCATCAGCTAAATAGATTGTCACGATAATTGACCTGAAGTAATGATATCCATGTCTCTTTCTTTGTTCCACAATATAGCATCACCTAATAACAACGCAAACCATCCTTAAAATATATTTTTCTTATGCAAATACAATTCAGTATCCGTATACATGAAAAAACGTCGTGATGAAACCTGCATACTAGAGAGTTCTTATAACAATTTCAAAGGCCTTTAATTAGTAGAGGAGGTACGAGCTCAGCAGGGGGATAGTGATAATCACAAGTTTAAAAACTTCATGGACCGACTTCAAAACTTGACCGATCGTGATCACCTTTGGAACAAGCTCTATCGAACACAAAAATAATCTTGAAAATCGGCCTACATTTGGCGGAGATATCGCGTAACAGACATTATAAAAAACACTGAGAACTTGAGGACTTCCTCCTTTTTTGAAATCGATCGATAAACTGATTACTGATTACTGATACTATTATCATATAAAACAAAACTTGAAATTTTATACCTGTTCGCTGCTATTCATGTTAATGACAGTATATGTCTCAGAACATAACCGATCTTTGGCATACAAATTCGCCTCTCCCAGCTGAGCCATAAATGGCATCAAGGAAGTGAGCTGATGTTTTTCACCATTTATGCTTGTCAGATGCTGAAAATTATCACCAAGTTCAAAAACATAAAAACCAACTTTAAAATTCATCGGAACTTGACCAAAATAAAATATAAGACCATTATAAATTACTTTATCAGGTACATTAAAATATTGAATAAAGACATAAGTGATATGTATGTTGTTAATTCCGGGATCAAATTGTCCATCTTCCTTTCATGATTGTGAGTTTGTGAATTAAGATGTATTTTAATGATATCTCGTATGAATTCACTAACATTTATATATTTTTATCAACTGTAAATAAATATACAAGTACAAAGGCAAGTGAGGAGGGCCGAAAGTCCTTCAACCGTTACGCCGGTGTATGAAAATATTATGTAAATGTGTATGAAGAGGCAAAAGAGCTACGAGTACCTATGTTATGATCGTCTTTGCCTTTCCCTATGAGATGCAGGCGAGAGTGTGTGTTTGTATTATAAAATTATTAAATATTTTTCATCTAACCTGTATACAAATGCGTATAAGTAGTGAGCTTGCTTCACCGAGATTTGCTAATAGTTCATCACCATCGAACCCAGATAGAATTTCGCTACAATCTTTAATAGTCTCTTCAGATGTACAATCGTTGCGAATATCACTTACTATAAAAGAGAGATATATATAGGTATATATATAGAGGTATATATTAGGGGCAAATTATAAATATCATCTCCTTGATCTATTGGAAATGTATATGGACTGAAAGAAGCAAATCGAGGGGCTTGCGATAAGACAGGCTACACAAGGAGTGAGGGTCACTATGGCAGGTTTTAGCACTATGTGTATGGTCGTCGCCATCCGGCGGATACGAATATGTTACCACCAGCACATTTGCTATAACTTACATGTAAAATGTGTTTAAAATCAAATATAGTCAAGTACCCAATTATTTTATTTTATTTTATTTTATTTGGAAAACAAACAGTATATAAACATCAATAAAAATAACAACTTACGTAACTTAATAACCATTTAACACGTTTTCGCATGTTACTATTCTAAAATGCTTGTTTATTTAACCTAATGAAATCAAATCAAATATATTTGAGAAAAAAAACCAAAGAGTAAATTACAGCCTTACTACATATTATTTATACAAATTAAAATAATTATCCACTCTATCCCTCCAGAACAGTAATTTTTTTACTTATAATACTTAGTCAGATGCTAAATTTGACCAAAGTCTAAGCAAAAATAAAGTATGCTCTCGGAAATTCAGTCTTAGCATAAGATGTGATATATATATGTGTAAAAAATAAAAATATCCTTACCTTTCCCGTCGTTCATCAGACTTAATAAATTCTGACGATATGAATTAGTCGATGATTCAATTCCGTAGGATGTCGAAGGTCTAGCCAATACGGCCACTAGCAGGATAAACTTCCACATGGCGCTTGGCTGATGCTGGACGAATTCTGATGCATTTCCCGCTCCGAAGCGTTTATATAGGAACGTGTCAGACAGATGTGTAAATAATATTATATTCATCCATATTTTTGTCTTTTGTCTCTTATGTTTTCACCTAAATAAATAGCATGCTACTTAAATACAGATACTGTTAAAGAGAGGCCATTATATGTTTTATACAATTATACCTAGCTACCATGAAAATAATAAAATTTATAATAAAATTTTAAAAAGTTACATTATTTCAAAATACCTATTTATAGGCATTAGATAGTAGATACCGACACATAGATATAAATAATCACAATTTAAGAAGCCGTTAAAGTTGAGCAGCGTTTGAGCATTCGAGATCTGTAAACAAAGAATTTATGAGTAAACTAAGCTGAAGGTAGTTCTATCTGCAGCACTAATGAACCAGCTCAACCTGTTTGATGCCACTGTCTCAAAGAAAACCATGAAGTGGCTCACACTGATGCGAAGGCTGACAAAAGAGCAGGTAGGTCACCTAATGGTGAGTGATCTCCACCGCTATCCACACCTCAACACAAAAGAATCATGGATTCATTGTCACCCTAAAAGGATGGGAATATAGATTGAGAAAGGCGGTGACGTGCACAGGCATTCAGACCAGGGTAGACATAAAATTGCATAATTATGTATTTTCTCCAATTCCTGCTTTTTATAACCACCTTAACCATCCTTGTGTCGGTTTCAAATATAATCTAAGTGCTGTTATTTTCAAAATCAGTTTTATGTGATGATTTTTATCTTCAATTATGTAATTGGCAAATCTTTGTCTATATGGACTGCACGTCACTGGGGGAGGTGGGAATTGGGCCAGAAACGCATAGCAGTCATAGAAGGAAACGCAGCAGCCAACTGCCACTTTACGTCAGTTTTCTGTAACACAATAGTATTAAACCGGTCGAGCCGGCCCATTCGTACTGTACTACTAGAATTGTCTATAGCGTGGCTCTACCACTCCAAAAACTGTCAACCAAAGGTGTATTTTATAAATTAAAAGGTGGTGAACATGGGTGATGACTACACTATAAAGTGTGACTAAATAAAGTTTCTTTGTCTCTTTCTTATCTTTCAATGTCTCATGGTAAGCGACCACGGATAAACAGTGTGTTCGGTGGTTGCTATCTGAGCTTATGTCAATTATTAAAATGAAAAGTAAATAAAGTATCTTCTAGACTGATGACAATTTCAGTTTGAGTACACACACTCATTGCCATCTGCATATTACTTACACAAAGCCACCTCACTTTGTATGAACATAATGTACAGGTGTTTTTTGTTTTTATCATTATTCATTTACCTACTGAAGATATCTTATTAACCAAAAACTCACTGTTAAAAAAGAATTAATCCATTGAAATAAAAAAAAATGCGGATTCTATCACGATTTGGGTTTAATTTTTCAATCCGACCCGTGACCACGAAGGCTGCAAAGCTTTCGAAATGTCGGACATAAAAATTAAAACCAAATCGTGATAGAATCCGTAAAAATGTTTTTATTTCAATGAATAATATTTGCGTAAACCTAAGAAATCATTAAGAATGAATCTACCTTATCCGTCGATTTGGCTATAGGTACTGATGATAATATTATATTATAATATAATAATAATATTAGCCCTCTAATATTACCGTCCCACTGCTGGGCACGGGCCTCCTGTACTAATGAGAGGGGTTAGGCCTTAGTCTACCACGCTGGCCTAATGCGGGTTGGTAGACTTCACATACCTTCGAAATTCCTGTGAAGAAATTTTCGGGTATGCAGGTTTCCTCACGATGTTTTCCTTCACCGTTATAGCAAGCGATATTTCACAATGAAACTACACTTAACATAGAAAAATCAGAGGTGTATGCTCATTTTGGGGTTGGTCTCGAACCTCCGACACTTGTCTCGACAGTCCGTACCATTCCCAACTGAGCTATCACTGCTTTTTAATATATTATTATGTATATGATATTATGTATTTCATAACATTTCATTATGAATATACATATATTTTTTTTTTAGCAGACATTGGCAAACGAGCAGATGGGTCACCTGATGGTAAGTGATCTCCACCGCCCATAGGCACCCAAGACACAAAAAGAATCATGGGTGCGATGCCAACCTAAAAGGAGGGAATGGAAGGCGAGGGGAAGGGGATTGGGAAAGGGAGGGGGGAAATGGGCCAGCAAGCTGCCACTTTACGTCGGTTTTCTGTGAGACAGTGGTATCCAACCGGTCGAGCCGGTCTATTCGTGCTGTAGACGTTACTGTCTACAGCGTGGCTCTACCACCCACGGTTAAACGGACAATACCGTACTTGCCACGCACACAAATGCGCCTAAACAAACGTGCTGCACGCACACACTGTCACTCATAACACGCTCAGTTATGCCGAGCACACACCAACCCAACGAAGCCGATAGAACGTTCGCGAAGGGTCTTTGGCGATGGAGACCGGACGTTACCGCATGTTCCACCAACCACCAACGAACGCTAGCGAATCGTACAGAAGTTTGGCGAACGCAAAATTTTTTGGGTTTTACAGTTGTCCAAATGTTAAAAAATTTAAGAGTTCCGTTATAATTTCGTCATGTCGTTTTTTCGCCTTCGATCCGTAGGTGTGTACCCGGCATGATTTTTTTTTTTATATTGTTCATAGCCATGGATACAATGTCCTTCAGCCGTATACTTTTTATTATTTATTACACTTTATTTCTTATATCTAATTTTTCGCAAGTGCATTGAAGTCGGATGTATTCGATTTCAAGGCCCTGCTGGAGTTTTGGCGTCAATTCTTTCCAGTTTGATGCTTTTTAGACGATTTTCTCGCAGTGGAGGAGTCGAACATGGTCGACCCATCCACCCGACAAAAAGCGTCCAAAATCACTTATTTCAAAGCTTCCACATACTGTCCATCTTCGTTGATGTTTATCGCATAAATTCACATCATATTTAAACCACAAACACAACTTTAGACTATAATATGAAATCATTAAAACAAGGGACCACCCGCACCGTTAGAATTCCCGCCAAAACTCCACCCGGCATGAGCGGAGTCTGTGTTGTCAGAAAATGAATGGGTGATTTCCCTCAGATATTTGTGGAATAATAATATTATAGTAATTGGATTCTTGACTATTTCTAAAACGTATTCAGGGCTATTGATATATTTATCCTAGATAAGTAATAAATTATTTTAAGATTTATTTTGATAGTTTTAATTTTTAAAAAAATTATGTACAATAATTGATTTTGCCGACAAAACGAAATTTATGACAGTTGATATGTGACACGTTATCTTTACTCAATATACCTCTAGATACAACATCGCTGATAAAATAAAATATAGATTTTAGGATTTTCTGTTTTTCTTTGTTTTTAGTCGACTGACTTCAAAATCGATATACAATTAAAATATTTCCTACAGAAGATTTGTACTAAAACGCCAGAACAGGTTTTATTACCCGTAAAAAAATCAAATACACAAAATAAAAAACTATTCCTTTGGTTTCATGATTTAACGCGGAGCCGCGGGAAAAAGTTGTTAAAGAATAATTTTCGATGTTTCACATCGGCTAGGCGTTCCGCAGCAACTGTTTTTTTTTTGTATATTCTATAACAGGTACAATACTCATTCATAATTTTAACTAAGGGAGGGCCAAATTTGTTGCGTATACATAAAGATTATATATTGAAAAACTTTCTTTTCCGAGGTAGGTTTATTATAGGACTATTAGTACTACGCACTAACTTTAACTGAAATTCCTTACAATTACACAAAACAGTTTAATTAGTGCTTATGAAATACTACTGTAAGACAAAAAAGTGGGGAAATTTTGTATTCATTTGGTATCCCTTGGATAAATCGTATGAACGGAAAACCATGCTTCACTATTGAGTTTCTAGCGTTCAGTCCTTCTTATTCTTTAGGTCCATAATATACAGTTTAAAGTTTACCTTTGCAAATTACCTGAATATTAATAGCAATAATGGGCAATTTGCACAAAAATGATAACGAGAAATTGTGTTGATAAACAATAAACGAAACCATGAAATGTGCTATCATGAAATTTATAGTATTAAATAATTGATATTTTACAAAATATCCCTATAAATTACGTATAATGGAACGTAATTGCAAAACCCAAGTGACGTCATTCCATAAAGAATCATAGAGCAATGTTTCCAAGTTGTAGGTGGTATTTTGCCGAAAATTGTTGTTGTGTTTAGTATGGTGATTAGTGAATTGGACATTGCTCAGCTCCCATACATTTGGTCTAAAAAACCAACAATCTCAACAACATGTTTATTGTGTAAAGAAAAATAAATAAAATATTACAATGAAATAAAAAAAAGTTCAAGACAGTTTTTAGAAATTTATAAATCTAATTTATTTGGCCTTTTATGGTTATAATATAATTAATTTGTTATTAGTATGAAAACAATATCTTTTGCGGTCATTGTAGTTATGGAAACGATACATCGAATGTCGATATTTAAAAAAAATCGATGTATTATTAACAAACATCAACGTTTTAACATCGATATTGAAACCACAAATATCGACGAAACTTATATTTCTAAGACATAAATACATACATAAACTCATGATTGCATCTCTGAACTAGAACACCCACATTTCGCTGAGCTCATTTCCGTCCCAAATGTCATAGGGGCTGAACCTATTGACATATCCTGATATTAAATAGAAAAACTCGATATAACTTTGCCCGACTCAGATCATCGACCTGGAGATCCCAGGACGGTAGTCGTACCGCGTACTGTTATAAGGATTTATTCAAAGTCCTTTTTAAAAAAAATATATTTATTTACTGAAACTATGATTTCGGACTCTTAATGAGGCTAGTGTCACGCGTGAGTGTCTAACACGAACTGACTATCCCGCGGGGATGCTAAACTAATGTACTATCAGAAACTGCTGACAGGTATTAGGGGTTTAAAGGGATAGGCACTATTATATACTAGACTTGTATATAACAGCCCCCAGGGTTAGGACTAAACTTACCCCAAAAGGGTTAAGTTTATGTAAGGGTTCGGATTCTGGGCATAGGGGTTGTTATGGCTGTAGAGGATGCGACAGCAGCTTCAGATAATTCAATTTCTGATTTTTCAATATTTAAACTACTTTTACGATTACCGAGAACACGGTGACAAAAGCCTGATTTTAGTGTAATTTTGTAACAAAGGAAAGAAAAGAAAATTAACATGAAGATAAACATAATAATTATGGTACAGGAATAGTACTGGCTATAC
This sequence comes from Clanis bilineata, assembly GCA_036417725.1. Lineage (NCBI taxonomy): Eukaryota > Metazoa > Arthropoda > Insecta > Lepidoptera > Sphingidae > Clanis > Clanis bilineata. The sequence goes on from CM071158.1 coordinate 12,000,864, forward strand.
AAAACAATATGTGGTTTTTCTATGATATTATCTAGGTTCTTTACAATATTACTAGTTATAACATTATGATGAGATGTTATAGAGTCAAGGTTAATATGAGTTAGATTCAAAATAGGGATATAGGGTTGAGTTTTCAATAGTACTTTTGAGTTACAGCAAGTATCATTTATAATATTAAAGTTACTTTGTATTATTTGTAAATTAATTATTTTAGTATATTTTGGAATTAACCTTGAGTCTTTATAATATGCTATACAATTTATCGGTAGATTTAGGATGCCTGTACCTGATATTACCAGATCACTGGTTTTAGATTGTTGACAATCGATGGAGAGTTTAGATGGATTCGTGATAACATATAACCATCGATTATTATATATTGACTAGCTGACCCGCGCAACTTCGTCTGCGTATGAGAGAGAGGGTTGAAAGAGTGAGTCGTAGGCACCTATAGCACAATAATTCTAAAAAGGTAATGATATGATGAATTTTTCAATCGACTTCAAAATCGATATCTGAGTCGCCCCGTGGTTTCGGACGATAGAACCGCTGTCAAACCACTCAAAAGTGGCCGCCATATTGTTTTTCTTTATTTTTGGGCCGATTGACTTCAAAATCGATATCTGAGTCGCCGCGTGGTTCCCAATGACAGAACCGCTGTCAGACCTGTCAAAAGTGGCCGCCATTATGTTTTTCTTTGTTTTTGAGCCGATTGACTTCAAAATCGATATTTGGATCGCCCCGTGATTCCGAACGACAGAACCGCTGTCAGACCTGTCAAAAGTGGCCGCCATTTTGTTTTTCTTTTTTTCTGGGCCGATTGACTTCAAAATCGATATCTGAGTGGCCCTGTAGTTCCGAACGACAGAACCGCTGTCAGACCTGTCAAAAGTGGTCGTCATTTTGTTTTTCTTTGTTTTTGGGCCGATTGACTTCAAAATCGATATCTGAGTCGCCCCGTGGTTCCCAATGACAGAACCGCTGTCAGACCTGTCAAAAGTGGTCGCCATTTTGTTTTTCTTTGTTTTTGGGCCGATTGACTTCAAAATCGATATCTGAGTCGCCCCGTGGTTCCGAACGACAGAACCGCTGTCAGACCTGTCAAAAGTGGCCGCCATTTTGTTTTTATTTGATTTTGGGCCGATTGACTTCAAAATTGATATCTGGGTCGCCCCGTGGTTCCCAATGACAGAACCGCTGTCAGACCTGTCAAAAGTGGTCGCCATTTTGTTTTTCTTTGTTTTTGGGCCGATTGACTTCAAAATCGATATCTGAGTCGCTCCGTGGTTCCGAACGACAGAACCGCTGTCAGACCTGTCAAAAGTGGCCGCCATTTTGTTTTTATCTGATTTTGGGCCGATTGACTTCAAAATCGATATCTGGGTCGCTCCGTAGTTCCGAACGACAGAACCGCTGTCAGACCTGTCTAAAGTGGCCGCCATTTTGTTTTCCTTTATTTCTGGGCCGATTGACTTCGAAATCGATATCTGAGTGGCCCTGTAGTTCCGAACGACAGAACCGCTGTCAGACCTGTCAAAAGTGGTCGTCATTTTGTTTTTCTTTGTTTTTGGGCCGATTGACTTCAAAATCGATATCTGAGTCGCCCCGTGGTTCCCAATGACAGAACCGCTGTCAGACCTGTCAAAAGTGGTCGCCATTTTGTTTTTCTTTGTTTTTGGGCCGATTGACTTCAAAATCGATATCTGAGTCGCCCCGTGGTTCCGAACGACAGAACCGCTGTCAGACCTGTCAAAAGTGGCCGCCATTTTGTTTTTATTTGATTTTGGGCCGATTGACTTCAAAATTGATATCTGGGTCGCCCCGTGGTTCCCAATGACAGAACCGCTGTCAGACCTGTCAAAAGTGGTCGCCATTTTGTTTTTCTTTGTTTTTGGGCCGATTGACTTCAAAATCGATATCTGAGTCGCTCCGTGGTTCCGAACGACAGAACCGCTGTCAGACCTGTCAAAAGTGGCCGCCATTTTGTTTTTATCTGATTTTGGGCCGATTGACTTCAAAATCGATATCTGGGTCGGTCCGTAGTTCCGAACGACAGAACCGCTGTCAGACCTGTCTAAAGTGGCCGCCATTTTGTTTTCCTTTATTTCTGGGCCGATTGACTTCGAAATCGATATCTGAGTTGCCCCGTGGTTCCAAACGACAGAACCGCTGTCAAACCTGTCAAAAGTGGCGGCCATTTTGGGCCAATTGACTTCAAAATCGATATCTGGGTCGCCCATATTTAGACTAAAACGACAGGGTGGATCGACAAATCAAAAGCTTTTTCCGTTGGCCCTACAAAATACGCGTGCGGAGCCGCGGGCAAAAGCTAGTATTAAAATAAACCGACAAATAACAAAAAACAAAATGTTCTCGTGGCGCGCATGCTAGGCGGGCTGGGTGCGATTTTTTCATCCAGGTCGGGCAAAGCGATTTTTCTATTTTGATTAGCCCGGAACTGGATCCCTCGCAGGGGAGTTAACGTCAGACAGGCAACCGGTCGGAAAAATATACCAATTCCTTTCTGCGATATACTTGAGATAGTGAGTTGCAACAACCTTACTTTGGTAAGGATAAAGGCAGGTAGAAAGAAAGACTAAACTAAGAATGTTTTTTGCTATATTTGGGTCTCCCATTAAGAGTGTTATTATCTGGGATCACGTTAAAAATACCACGGCAGAATTTATCGGTGGTTATCAGAATCATGACGACTTATATATACTTATTCAGAATCCAAAGAGAAAGAAGTAAATCGAGGGTCTTGGGACAAGACAAGCGGATGACCGAAGGAGACATAGAGATTTATCCCCATACCCACCCCAGCCAATCATCAAGTCATATCGCAAGCCCTAGCTGATCCTAGAACGGAAGAACATCCAAAGCAAGGAGTGTAGGTCACCATGTATATGGTGGTCGCCATTTGGGTGGATACGAATATCTTACGATATCATTCATAGAAACACGAATGAGAAAAATGAAAATATATATTGTAATAATTAATGGATGTAATAAAAAAAATAAAACACAAAAAGAAGAATCTTAAATTTTATAGTACATAATTCTGAGGGCCGTAAAGTGTACCAGAGTATATATTGAATCCGTTACTATCCAACACATGGTAAGTGCAGGGAGTATTGAACTTCTCAAACTGTAGATGTTTTCCAGGACACCGCTTGGAGTCCAATGGGCCTGGAATAAATAAATAAATAAATACACCCAACAGTCACATACATAGTCCTGACCCCACACTAGGTGTAACCTGTATCGTGGGTATCAGAAACTACGAGAGACTTTCGGTCTCACAACACCCAGACCCGAAACAAATCTCTATGGGCCGCACAGACATTTGTCTAGGTGCGGGAATCGAACCCGCGACCTCACGTTTCACAGCCGGCTACTCGCCCGCTGCGCCACGGAGGCTGTCTAATGTCTAGTAATAGTTTGATAAATAAATAAATAACACTCAACAATACTAGTACTTTATTAGGAATTGTATTAAGAGATAGAATCTACTAATATTTGTTTAATATATTTGCTTGAACAATCTATCTTGCCGACATTCAGTAATTGGTGCGTATGGTAAGCGGGTAAGTACGAAACGAGTCTACTGACGCGTCCACATCATTACGATGATTTTACAAATAGGTCTTGTGGTATTTTTTTTATTACTCTATGAGGCAGTTGGGTTATTCACTAAGCCCTTTGCAAGTATGTTCGGTTGTTGCAGTGTATATTTTGGTATCATTCCAAGAATTGAGAACCAATTTGCAATTGGACTAAGAAGGCGTCAATTCACCGGACAGACAGTGATGTGGACGAACGAAAGTGGCATATTCAGGGGAATCTTGTTCCTCTGGAACACCTACTGACAATGAGTATCGAAAATAAAAAGCATCCCACTTCAGCTGGAATTGTTCCGTGCAGTTTTGCGGAGACATGACGCCACCATCGTTGTCTACATGTGCATACGAAGACGGAGTGATAGCCCGGTTTACTATATCAGTCCACAAACCTTTCCTTACTTCTGGCGCCTGAAAGAGATGTAATTGTTGGATGCCATAGTTGACATATGCTGGATGTCCGCATTTAAAAACATTTTTCAATCTAGATGAGTTCAGGTTTAATTAGGGAATAAATTGAAATAAGTCGTTGGCCTGAAAAAAATAACTTACGTAAACAAACAATTTACTTCAAATTTTGACTTGCATATAGTTTTTACAATTATTACACACCACCGTGCACGTGGTGTTAAAGCCTGACATAGTAACCCGCACTCCATGTGTAGATCGCGTTCCAGGTTCAGCCAATGTATGCGGTTCTCTCAAGGACCTTGAGACCTGATTTAATGCCGCAAGTCCTTTAATTTCTTCTGTTTGTCAACCGATTTTCTTCATTTTTACTTACTAGCTATTGACCAATTTTAGTGTTATAAAAAATTTATTTAATGTTATTAAAGTGGTACAGCCACGCTGTAGACAGTAACGTCTATAACACGAATGGGCCGGCTCGACCGGTTAGATACCACTATCTCACAGAAAACCGACGTAAAGTGGCATGTTGCTGTCGCGTTTCGTTCGGTGAGTGAGATTTCCGGTGGCCCATTTCCCCACTCCCTTTCACAATCCTTCCCTCCCCTTCCATTCCCTCCTTTTAGGTTGGCAACGCACCCATGATTATTTTTGTGTCTTGGGTGTCTATGGGTGGTGGAGATCACTTACCATCAGGTGACCCATCAGCTCGTTTGCCAATCTCTGCTATAAAAAAAAATTAAAACATTTTCTTATCGTGATCGAATTTCGATCACTAGGCGATTAATAAATGACGTACCGCATTAACAGAACCAATGGTTAGATGTATCTTAAGACACATCCATTTACCTCTCTTGATACCACCGTAAAATACTTCAGGATCTTGGATTTTTTTCATCATTTTCAATAATTTTTTAGGTTTATTGGGGCAATAGAAAACTGCAGAATATTTATCTTTCAGAGAAATTTGTATCATCTGAAACAGGTTTTAAACGATTTTGTTAGAAATCAGATCTAGCAAATAAATATTTCATTTTACGTGTACCACTTACTCGTCCAGGTCGTATAATTTTGCAAAGTTAAAGTAACCATTTCCGTACAACGATGGAAACGTAAGTGTTTTGTTTTTACTGAATTGAAAATCGATGTCTATTAAACCATTTGGGTTATTCTCATCATCAAAGTTGTACTACAATGAAGATAACAAAGTTATTTAATTATAAATTTATACTAGAAGGTAATAAATAACATTCTTTTAAATAATTACTTTGAAATCGATTTAAATTTTTTATCAAACTGTAAATTGCAAATTGTAGTACATATCAGGCCTTGTATAATTTATTGTATTTTGAAGGTGTTGGTAAATTCTATTATCTAATTAGTATCTAATTAGAAATCTGTGCTATAGAATTTGTGCAAAATTGTGCTAGTAGTAGAGCAGCATATATGAGCTGTGTACCGGGAGATCCTGGGTTCAATTACCAGGCCGGGCAAACCTATATTAATTTACCAAATGAACTTCAGGCAGGCAGTTGAGAAAGTGTATTGCTCAGTCACGCAGGATAAAGGCAGATAGAATAATGTTATATAAACCAAATATATTGGATTTCGGTAAAACAATTCACTTACAAGATAATCCATAGATGTAACGTCTACGATGCCATTTTTAACGTGGCTGTTAAATATTTCTGAATTCGTCAGATTTATACCTTCGTAAGAAGACTGATGTGCGAACTGTAAAGTAAAATTAAAAATACACCAATACTGGGAGGTTACCACCACATCTTATAGCAGTATTATTATAATCTTACTTGTACGGATTCCCATACAAAACAAACGAAGAACGATTATAATAATACTGCTATAAGAGGTGGTGGTAACCATGCAATTATAATTGAATGAACACCACAAGAGTTTATTCGATCGACACAAATGATAAACTTCGAGCGCAACTTAGGAACTACTCTTATGAGATCTATTTATGGAGGCTACTGACAATATTCTTTAAGAAATTTCTAAATATTGTTAGATAAACATAACGTTTTCTTGTTTTTCTTGCAAAATTAGATACTGCTTTACTGATTTTTGCAAAACATTAGAGGTATTACCACATATTACATCAACACACTTATGTATATGTTTACAAACCCATTCATTAATATGTGTTATAGCTTGTTGCGGACAATCATAATCGAGATATCCCGAATCTCCGTTGCATATGTCGATAAAGTTTTGTTTAAATTCTTCAGTGAATTCTCTACTATCATCGCCAAATACTTTAAAAGTTAATTTCGTCGATTTAGCCGATTCAATTATACTCGATACTGCGCTCGGCAGTACCATTTTTATCTGTAAATGACGAAGTCATGACACATATCATGTATATAAAATATAAGAAAATAATCAAAACGGCTATGTGCGTGTTTAACCAAGCCTCTGTATGTGTACTGAAACAAATTTCTAAATATTTTATTTTACCATTCTTTAGGCGTGATTGATATGTACATATCCCTGCCCAATTGTACTTTTAAAGTATTAAATAGTTTCTAAGCTAAACCGCTGGTCAGACAGACAGATAGACATAAATTACGAATTTACAAGAGTTCCATTTTTGCCATTTTCCTTCGGAACCCAAAAAAAAACAAAAAAGCAAACTGCTAGAGCGACACACATTCCTACGGGGATAAATATAGGAATGTCTGTTACATATACTTAAATATTCATTAGGTATTAATAGAAAGTACTTCATCTTTATTTTTTAAGCCCAGGATTTTCATAATTTTTTCGTATTCTTCACCCTCCGCGTGATAAGCCATGTGACCCAAAGTGCACATCAATGGTAATATAATGGCGGTATACGACATCTGCGGATATTTCCGAAAACGTTCCTAAAAATAAATAGAAATATAAGTAAAAAGCTTCTTTCGATAATACTAACATTTCATACTTCATGTCATTTTAACCCTTCAATACCAAAATGCTTCTCAACTTTAACTAGGTAGTACCTAGTACCTAGTAGGTACTTACATTGTCCCTTGAATGGTCATATAATTCGGTTATAATTTGTAAACATATCCTGTAATGCTCAGTGGCGCGCATTTCATATAGACAAAGATACATTGTCTACCCTAACAATTTGCTAAAATTACATTATGAGAGAAAAATGGTCATCAAAAAGTTTTTAAATAGTGACGGGTGGCTCGGCCTCCGGTGGCCGAGACTAATGTGACATATATATGTGCCGCCTGCAACGGGTTAAAGAGCGCTGGGTGTATTATTTTAAATAGTCGCGAGAATGATTATTTTGGTCAGACTATAGCAAGATTATTTTTTTTTTTTTTATGAGCCTGTTTTGTCCCACTGCAGGGTAAAGGCCTCCCTTCCATCCCTCCACTGATCTCTATCGTAAGCCTGTGTGGACCAGTCATTCTTGTAGGAGTCCAAATCATCTCTCCATCTTCGCTTTGGTCTGCCGCGTCGTCTTTTCTTTTTCTTTCTTTTCTTTTAGATTAAATTGAAGAAAATAATTATGCAAGATTTTTGTCTACCCTAATCTAAATGCCTGTGCACGTCACTGTTAATGCTTGAGTTGTGTTTTAGTTTTCCGAAGGTATTCATATAACAATTACACAAAATATAACTGATTATGTGGTTATGATGAGTTTGGAGGAAGCCTATGTCCAGCAGTGGAGGTCCTGTCGCTGATGATGAGGGTGATTGGTATAATAGAATATCCTTTACATTTCAACCTCAAGATTATAGAACTATTTCAAATTAGAAAAAAATCTCACGTATAAATATTTTCCAGTCAATGCCAGATTTGAGTTCTTAAATCTTTGCATGGCATTATCATGATCGTGTTTGGTTTCTGGAAATGAGATTATTTTTATAATAATATACATGTTCAGATTAGCGGCCCGAGAAGGAAAATTTCTGACAATCGTAAATGTATTCGAGCTCGCTGCGCACTGATAACAATTGGTTGATATTTAATACAAACATAGACGCGCATTGAGCTCGAATAGATTTACGATTGTCAGAAATTTTCCTGCTCAGGCTGCAGTTACTGGGTTATTTTCTGAGGTATAAATATAAACATATGCACAGAATTACATTGAACAGTTTCTATGTAAAATTAACATTATTCCGACACTCATAAACATAAGCTCGCGACTGTATATCGAAGGGGTAGACAGAGGCACACTAGCGAACTAGCGAACACCCACATTTCGCTTAGTTACGTCCCAGATGTGATAGGGGGACGAGCCTATCGTCATATCGGGTGCAAATTCCAGACTCTGGCTGATACTGAAAAAATCAATATCACTTTTCCCGACCCGGGGATCGACCCCGATACCTCAGGACGATAGTCGTACCGTGCACGAAATACCACTACGCCACCGAGGCAGTCATACATAGATACTGGTTTGATTACCATCATGCCAAGTAGTAAAATGGGACTCTTGGAGTAATTTCTAACGCATACAAAGTCTTGTACCTACTTTGATCATGTAGATCACTGGATCAACTCTTGGTTAGGCCAATAAATCAGAACTTACTTTTACTTTTTGAAGAATGTACCAAAACTATCACCAATGATACAAAAGCAAATAATGGAATAATTTTAACCATGTTTATCAAACGATTTTTAAAACTATTCTAAACCGTCGTTTGATGGTGTATTTCACGTAATAAATGCAAAAATGCACCAAAACAAGTATACTTATCGTATTGATACATACATTTATAGGTAGCGTTCATTAAATTTCGCTAGACAACTGAAACGACTGAAATATATTTAACCTTCCGAGTGTTATCGACTCTTTAAAATGTTAATTAAAATGCTTCAGTCACCTCAATAAATACTCATACGAAATAAGTAAATACAGAACTGTGCCTACAACATAATTCCCTTTACTTATAAAAATATTTAGGCGCTTCTTTATGAATAGCTTGTGCTTTTCATTTCCAAATAATGTGGACTCATGACGTTTTAACCGCTATAAACAATGTGACGCAAGGAAAAAAGTGATAAACAATTCTAAGAGTAAATGTATTTATAAGTAATCTCAACGAGTCTTGTGTCATAAGTATGAAGGTCACTCAATTACGAGAAACTACTCCGAAAACATCCAGAACCAATACTGCTGCAATAATAAAAAAAACATACAAATGGGCTAATGCATGCAGCATATCTACCCATGCAAGGCGGGAATAGGGCAGGGTTCCGAAGTAGGGATAAATGTTACTGAAATATCAGACATAATTTTAAGAACATTGGCGGACGGACATGGCAAACTACAACCACGTCATGAGTCCACATTATTTGGAAATTAAAAGGACAATAGTGCTTAATTATTTTTATAAGTAAAGGGAATTGTGTGGATGTTTCAAATTTCAAATGGGTTTCAAAAGTTATATTTGTAATTTATTCCGAAATTTGGTTATACATTGTGTTTTTACTGGAACAGTATGAACTATAGGAGATACACAGAAACCGTTTAAGGAACCATTGCTCTTTTTTGTAAAAACAATTTAAGCATACTCATTTTCTTATACTTGTAAAAAAAAATATTTTTTTGTAGTATGATAATGAACCCAGTGTCATATCAGCAGGTTGATCACTGGGTGGTATGTGATCTCCATCGCCCAGAGGCACTCACGACACCAGAAGATTTAAGTGCGTTGCCAACCTTACAGAAAGATAATTTGGAAGAGAATTGGAAATGGGAACAGGAGGCGGTATTTTAACCACCGGAAATCTCATTTTCAAGACCCACTACAGCGTGCTTTATGGTAAAGACTATTGAAATCAAAGTAGGTAACCCAAATTGCCAATACTACCATATTTTAAGGTAGGAAACACACTTTTGATTCTTTTGTTACCATGGATTTTTGTAGACAGTGGAGATCACTTAACATGAGGTAATCCACCTGTTAATTTGATATTCCTAAGTCCTATGTATTATACAATAAGGTGCACGTTGGTCAGGCGTAAATATAAAAAAATATTCAAAACACATTTTATTTTTATATCAAAATCAAATATGATTTAATCTAGAAATTTAAGGACGATATATAAAAATTATTTTCCATAATTTTGAGGTCCGTATAAAACTCCAGCGTATACATTCATTCGATTGGAAGCTAGCACGTAGTAAGCACAAGCGTGGTTCATTTTCACAAACGGTAAGTCATCTCCGGGACACAACTTCGAATTCATTTGACCTGGAATTGTTTTAAAAATATATGTAGTAGACATCATATTAGTGTCCCACCGCTGAGCTCATACGTAATTTACCTACTAAAGGGAAGGTCCTCACATTTTTTTTTTCGTACTTACAACCAAAGATAAGTTATTGTTAGTGTATACCATCAATATAATATACCCTAGATGCACAGTTCTTTACAAATATTCTCCTAAAAAGTGGTCTCAGCAATAAAACAAAGAAAAAGATCATAAGTTCTAATTAAATCAAAGCAATTATAACCGTATGCATGTGTTATAAAGTAGCTTTTTAAACGAAATGATCAAGCATTCTTAAATTTGAATTTTGAAATATGTTTGTTTAGAATTCTATCCGCCTCCGACTGTGTGCAAAAGGATTGCTTAGGTACTCCTTTGCTGTCCCATTTTCCGAGCGTCAACTATGCATCTAGGTAAATAATACATCGATGGTGTATACACAAAATTATGTGTATTTTGACAAAAGTCAAAGTTAAACTGATGGCTTTGGTCGAGACCTAAACATTTTGTGTTGATCTTGATAGCGTCATCTATCTATCAGCTCTAGACTGTTACAACTCGCAACCGAATTTGTTATTGGAATATTAATTCGGTTTTTAAGATTTTATTTTTTTCTTTTTGAATACCATATCATGTCAATAACAGAGTTATTGGCTTACGTATAATCATGGGCATCTCGTGAACTTTTCATTTATAGTATGAATGGCTTTATAATTACGACAAACACTAGGATTGACCACGATCTATATACCAACCTTTTCTTACTTCCGTGTCTCCTATGAGATGTAATTGTTGGAAGCCGTAACTAACATGTGCTGGATCCCCGTTTTCAAATACATTTTCGAATTCCGTTCCATTGAGATGTAATTCCGGAACAAATTCGAAAAGATCATTGGACTGAAAATACATATACCCTCGTAATCTCACATCTTAGGTATAATCGCAGCGTACATGTGCTGAGAACATCAAGGTCTTGGAATCAAATCCCAGGCCGGATAAAGCGTGCTTTTCTGCTCAGGACTAGTATTTCAGAAAGGGTTGACGTCATGCTTGGTGTGTGTTGCAGCAAAAAGTGCATGCACTAACTTTTCTACGTTTCATTGTGAACTATCGCTTGCTATTACAGTGAAGGAAAACATAGTAAAGAAACATGCATACCAGAGAATTCCTCCACATTAATTTCAAAGGCCAGCGTGGGAGACTACGGCCTTACCGCTTTCATTAGTAGAGGAGGCCCGTGTCCAGAAATGCGACAGTAATATAACAAAGCTAATATTATTAGCATATGTACGTACCACTTCAGCGTGCCCTACTGTTACATGTATCTTAAGGCACATCCATTGAGCTCTATCAAGACCACCATAAAACACTTCAGGGTCTTTAATCGCATACATAAGTTCCGTCAAATGATTGGGATCAAAAGGGTAATAGAATACAGCATAATTTCCACCTTTTAGATGCATTTGTATGACCTGAAACATCATAATACAGTTTGAAACCAACAGTAGTTGTTTGAAACTAACAAAGTACGAAACCAAATACCTCAGCTTTCAAGTCGTATAACTTAGCATATTTGAAGTATCCATTTCCGTATAGTGATGGAAATTTGAGTGACCTATGTTTACTGACTTCAAAATTGATGTCTAATAAAGCATTCGGGTTAGCTTCGTGGTCAAAGCTGGCCTGAAATGAATAGGATGTTTTGATGTGAAACCTCTACTGGCGGCCTTGGCGGTAAGACCAATTAGTTATGCTGAGACGGCAAATGTCATGACGCTTTCCTATGCCGTCATGCTTCTTCGCCTCTGCCACGTTTCTGTCTACACCTTTTAGATAAACTATTATAAATTAATATTTTAAAGACCATTTGTGATTGTTGTCATTAATTCTTTCAATAACCATAAACTTCGAAATTGCAAATCAGCCAGACTTTACATAATATTCAAATTCTTTTTATAGCCAAAAACTAATAATTGCGTCGCCTGGTGATTAATATGTGATTGTGATTTTACAAAATCTCCCAAATACAGAGTAATTCAGTTTCATCAAACACACGATCGTACCAAAGGCTAATGAATGCCAAAAAAAATCATATAACATGTGTAATTCTTTGAATTTGTAATCTACCTTTGTCTGGGTCTGTCAATACTCCACGTATAACGTAACTTATAAAAAGTCCACTTACAACGAAATCCATGTATGTCGCATAAACTAAACCTTGTTTATTATTTGCAGAAAACATATCTACATCATTTAGAGGTATAGCAGCATATGTTGATGACTGGTCGGAATACTGGAATACAAAACAAAATTAAATCTATGCAGTTCGTGCTAACGTTTGAATTAACATTTACAGCAGAAATAATTACACGTAAAGAATACTAAAGGTATAATTCTATAGATACTACACAGTGTAGTATGAGGTATTAAGCACTAGGCCTAATCACCGGGATGTTTCTCTCTACTGTTCAACTCTGGTTCATCAAATTCATTCAAGGTTGTCTGATTGAGATCGCTTTAACCTATAAGACCACCTGTTGTTTACACTTTATTTGTTGTTCTATTTTAAAGATTTTTTGTTGGTGTACAATAAATACTTATCAGCTATCTATCTATCTAAATCAGCGAAACCGACACGATACTCTTTTTTATAGTCGATTAAATTTCGTTAATACAGTCACTATTTGTTTCTATAAATGCCTACACATACACCATTCTATACAATACCCAGTCATTGACTTCTTCAACAGCTTGATGAGGACAATCATAGTCAACATATTCAACACTCCCATTACATATATCTGTGAATTCTTGTTTATAACTTTTAGTGAATTTTTCATGATGATCTTCAAACACTCTAAAAGTTAATTTGGATTTAGTGCCTGATTCATTATTTATATACGACACTGCAGCGGGAAGCACCCTCATTATCTGTAAAAGATACATTCCATTCAAAATAGTTTGAAATATAAAAGCTTACATTAATACATAATAAATTTAAAAAAATAAACCATTTGTTTTGGTGGCAGGCCAATGTTTAGAAGTGGATATTCTGTGGCTAATGATGATGACATAGGTACAAAATTTTAATACGTAGGATAATCTGCTAGTTGTGTCAACTAATTAAAAAAAAAACATTGATTCGCCGTTACAGCATGCGATAATTCACAATTAAATTACACTTGACAGAGAAAAGTCAGAGGTGTATACTCTTTTTTTTGGGTTGACCTCGAACCTCCGACACTCGTCTCGGCAGTCCGTACTCCCAACTAAGCTATCGCTAGTTTTACGGAAATTACAAAAACAAATAGTTTGTATTTAAGTGTTACCTCATCCTTATTCTTTAAACCCAAGAGATTCATCATTTTGTGTTGTTCTCTCCCCTTCGTATGTAATGCTAGGTGGCCCACAAAGCAGGCTATCGGTAATGTAACGATACTGTAGGACTGATTGGGATATTTCCGAACACGTTCCTGAAAATAAACGGAAAATACATACTTAATATCACGCCTGTATCCCATAGGGTTAGGCAGAGACTATAGTTTCTACTTCACCCGATTCTGACATACTTTTGCATCATCTACTTTCATAAATATCTTCATGCATTCGCGTCTGGTTAGGGTACTTTTTACATGCCCTTTAATTAATATATCACCGACTTGTCTAATATAATTGCGATACGGTCGACCTTCGCTGACTTTTCCATCTACACTGGTCTTGTGTATCTCTTTCGTCAATCTCCTTTTCTTTTTTCCGGGCTCGGAAAAGTGATTACACTGCACTTGATGGTAAGCGTAGTGCAGTCGAAAAACTAGCGACCACTGACAAACAATTGGTTTATCAGTGGTCGCCAGAATCATGCCGGCCTATTTATGCTTTTTAACACTCAGAATCTGAAGAGGGTAGAAGCAAATCGAGGGGCTTGCGACAAGACAGGCGGATAACCGATGCAGAAACAGGGATACCCATGGGGGTATACATGTCGGGCATGGGCCCGACCCAACTAACCATCAAGTCATGCTGCAAGCCCCTCGAGAGAACCGGAAGTACATTGGCTGATCCTGGAACGCGAACCACACATGGAGTGTGGATCACTATGGCAGGAAAGTTCATATCCTATTCTATCATTATAAAGATATATTATAAATACGCTTGACGTTGATTGTAATCGAGATATCCTGTATATAATGGATTTGGGTCTGTGCTAAAAATTTCCAGGAAATTAACTGCCAAAAAAGGAAAACAGTGACGATCGCGCTTCATTACTCGCATGACATTACTACCGCACATACGTCAAATATGGGAATTATTCTTAGACAAAAGAAGATTGAGGACAGCGCATAACTACGAAAAAATTAAGCGTTTCTAATGTATGGAACAAAACTAAAATGGCGACTTTGCGAAATAAAGATCTTAATATAATAGTTAAGCATCTTCTTCATATTCCAAAATAAGTATTATTGTAAATAAAACACCGTATTTCCAATAAAATTAATAAGCATTTATAGGTACGTAATTTAATTCTTATGACTCGGTGACAACTTACATGTAAATAGATGGCGAAACTAAAATGGCGGAACCGATTTCAAAGTAAACTTGGATTTTTCATAGTCATGCTGAGTCCTCTTATTTTTTCTTTAGTCTTGGAATCGATTGGCCTTACTAATAAAAACAGTTTAGACGAGAAAATGATTAAGAATAGTCTGCCACTTTTTCCTTATGTCACATTATTTGAGAATAAAAGGGACAGGCTATTCTATACCATTTGCCCAGTTAAACTGTTTTTATAAATAAGGCACATTATGTATAATTTTACCAACATACACGGCTTCCGTGCGAACAAAACTGCGAAGAGAAACTCAAGGTTATGTAAATGCAATTTATATTGATCAATAACACAGTGGAAAACGATTCGATTTAATGTGTGAGTTGGCTTTATTTCTACCATGTTCTTGCTTACTTTATACTGTTTTGAATATAATTCGTGGATATTGTACTAAGACCTTAGACCCGACATCCATATATTAATAAATCAGTGTTTGTAGTGGAGCGAGTACGTAAGTAATGTCCTGATTAAGGTCATCGTCTACAATAATAGACATTATCCAATATATATACCATAATCTATCCTTCTCAGAACCTATACTTAGGGTCAACTCACACTAGCGCATAGTCGAAGCGACGCGACGCGTCATGGTTTTCGTCTAGAGCATATTCATCTCTATTTTCCCACTATTAAGGTCCGTCGTCATGCCACGAAGTGCGTCGCCATGCGTAACAGTTGAAAAACATGACGTGGCGCTTCGATTCTTCGCCAGTATGAGATGACCCTTATGACTTTGTTAAACCAAACATAAACAAACATAAACATACATAAAAAATATAACATAAACATATCCTAATAATACAGAACTGTTAAACAGCTTATCATTACGTACATACTTATGTGATCCGATTTAATATAATTTTCTATAGAAGTTTTTTTATAGTAGAGTTACTATCAAACACAAGGGACTCACATATAAATATCTTCCAGTCAGAGCCATGTTTTTGTTCACAAAACTTTGCATCGCATAATCTTCGCATTCTGTAATAAGATAATAATAAATAAAATAATAATAATATTAGCCCTGTAATATTGATGTCCCACTGCTGGACACGGGCCTCCTCTAATATGTAATGAGAGGGGTTAGGCCTTAGTCTACCACGCTGGCCTAATGCGGATTAGTAGACTTCACATACCTTCGAAATTCCTGTGAAGAAATTTTCGGGTATGCAAGTTTCTTGCATACCTATGATCTTGACAAATATATGGGACCACCCTTGAAGTAGTTAGAGTAAGCTTCATCGGAATATATGGGACCACCCTTGAAGTAGTTGGAGTAAGCTTCAACGGAAAATATGACACCCTTGACATAAGGTTTATCGAACACAAAACTTAATAATATAAGTTTTTTCTGGCTGGCGTTATCCCGGCTCAGGCCGATCTAGAACGCAACTCAAACATTTAAGTCGTGTTATGTAATTTGAGGCTGTCTTATCTGTCAAAATTTGGTGACGTAAAACAATGTTAGTAACCATTAAAGTTGAGTAGCGTTTATGTATTTGGGGGTAACACACGTATTTATAATCAAGTAAAGGTTGTCTGGTAGAGATCGCTTTAAGCGATAAGGTCGCGTATTGTTTACACTTTGTATTATTTATTCCTTTTGGTAGTTTTTTTTTTGTTGGTGTAAAATAAAGAGTTATCTATCTGTCTATCAAGTAATACAAAAGTATTAAGTTAGGCAAATACTTATCGTCCTTCAAGTTTAATAAAAAAAATTACACAACTATTAGGGCGTTTACACAAGTTATCACTTACAAGGCTACTTGACTATAAATAACAAGAATGGAAGTGTCAAAAAAGTCGCAGAAATAATATGATTAATATAACTTACTGTTAGAAGTAGACACTAAAGTTAACACTAATGATGTTGCAACAAATAATGATATTATTATTTTCGCCATGTCGATCGTACGACTCCGAAACCTGTTCTAAATCCCAGTTCGAATATATACCTGTTATATCACACTAATATGCTGCCAAACAAAGTGCATTGCGTTGCGTGTAGATATTTACTGACTTTGTGTTAGGACATGAGTAATGAGTATACAGGGTGTTTAAATGAGGTTTGATAACAAACATAAGCCCTTGCCTGTATCCCCGAAGGGGTAGGCAGAGGCGCACTAGCGAACTAGAACACCCGTATTTCGCCGAGCTTAGTTTCGTCCCAGATGTGATAGGGGCGAGCCTATCGCCATATTGGGCACAAATTCCAAACTCTGTGCTGATAGTGAAAAATCCAATATCACTGCCCGACCCGGAGATCGAACCCGAGACCTCAGGACGATAGTACATATACATGTACATAGTAGACACATAATACCCTTTCACCCTAATAAGCCAGGATGTCCATTGCTGCACATAGGCCTTACTCAAAGATTTCCAAACTTACCTGCCGCACCGGACGTTTGCCCTTAAAGTGGACAAACACATTCAACATTACACCTTAGAGTAATAACGTATGTATGATATTTATATGCATTACACAGACGGGACAACAGCACAAAACTTGTGATTCTAAAGTTGTGACCTCGTAGTCATAAGTTAGTCAGTCGTATTTGAAACATACGAGGGCAAGGTCGTGCCAGCGTACTAATGTTTAGACGTTAAAATTTTCAAAGTTAATTGTCAACGTGACTCATGAACATTCACGGAACATTATTATAGTGTAAATTGTAATACGTAGTAGATGGCGTTATTGACGTTTGAAATTATTTTTTGTTTGGAAACTTGCTTGATAACCTCTCTGTAGTCAGTATTATTAAAATTCTTTGCATCATTAATGTGGCATAAAATTTGATCCCCGGTCGGGTGGCATAACACTGAATTTTTCTACTCAGTATTAGCCCTGACTCTGGTACTGTGCCTGATATGGCGATAGGCTCGGCCTCTATCACATCTGAGACGCAAATAAACTCAGCGAAATGTGGGTGTTCTCGTCCTCTAATTCGCCTTTGCCTATTCTTTTGGGGATAGAAAATCGAGCTTAAGCATGTGTGTATTTCTAAAATAAAGTTTGTTAATTCACTTTAAACCCCACTTCCCATATAATAACTACAACCTGTATAAATACTAATTAACACATTATGCTAATATAAGGTATCACTACATAGTATAAAACACAGTCGCTACCCGCTGTCTGTCTGTCTGTGTGCTTAGATCTTTAAAACTACGCAACGGATTTTGATGCGTTTTTTTTAGTAGATAGAGTGATTCAAGAGGAAGGTTTGTATGTATAATACTTGACAGCCTCCGTGGCGCAGCGGGCGAGTAGCCGGGTGTGAAGCGAGAGGCCGCGGGTTCGATTCCCGCATTGAGACATATGTTTGTGTGGCCCATAGATATTTGTTTCAAGTCTGGGTGTTGTGAGACCGAAAGTCTCTTATAGTTTCTGATACCCACGACACAGGTTGTACCTAGTGTGGGGTCAGGACTAGATGTGTGACTGTTGGGTGTGTTTATATGTATAATACATGCGTAAATTCATCCCCTAAAGGGATGTGAATGGATGAATGTTTATCAAGACACTCACGCGGGCGAAGCCGAGGCAACAAGCTATTTATTATAATTAAGTGTACTTTAAAAGATATTTAAATTATCGCTTTGTTGTAAAATTCTTTATTCCTACTATATATCCTGTAATAAAAAAACACTTGTTGGTTTTGTTAGCATGTGCTCACGCCATACTCTTCGCATGATAGGTAAAGGTGCAATAGAAACACCCACTACACATATTTTTAAATTTCGGCATGTAAAGTTTTGGAAGCAACCTGCATCCAGTGATTTTCTGCGACCTTTATCAAGTCGTATGTCCATTTGCAGGTACTAGGTTGCCCGGCAGGTAAGTCTGGAAATCTTTGAGAAAGGCCTATGTGCAGCAATGGACATCCCGGTTTATTATGGTGAGTGTATGATGTGGTTTAATGTTTTGTTATAAAACCAGAATGATCTGAGAAAAGCTAGTATTATATTTTAACTTTAGATTTGTAGACTCCTTCTCTGTATTTTATGAACTTTAACTGTGCCTATAGTAACTCTTTTCCGTGCGTCCATTTTTTTTAATGTTTTTAATTGTATGTTATGTCTATAAGATAGTTAATATTTATGAAGGAATAAAATATTAAGATGAAAAAACAACACAATGACTTCAACGACATTTTATTGATGATAAATAAAACAATTTAAATCAAAACAATATGATTTTAAAATTACGTAAAGGAAGCTCCACACTCGCGGTGAGAAGTGAGAAAATACCGACATCTGACACTGAGACCGTTTATTTACGACCGTCCGATAAAATGTATACATTGTATAATATATTGCACTGGGCCACTGGCTAAGCATAGGTGACATTACCTTTATACCGGATGTTTCATAAAGTTGGTACCAATAACAATTACACATACAGAGAGAACGATTTAAAGCCTACTGGTAAAATAAAAAAATTATCCCATAGGTGATTTCAAGTTTCTAGTATAAAAAACTATGAGCCTTACTAAATTTTTACTTTACCGCTAGGTTGTTATCATCTCTTCTATATTATATCAATAACAACGGTATCAACCAACTTTGTGAAAACTCTATATAAGCATGTGTTCCCAATAAACACATTATTTTTTATTATAAATTAATTACCTAGTTAAAATGTTATTAAAATACATTATTTTTTATTAATCAGCGACAAACGTTGTTATAATATGCAACAAGCTATGTAAACAGATGAGTATTTCACTTTAATTATTCCTCCATCTGAAATAAAAAAATATGTTTTTTTACAACAATATAATGGTCGCTGATTTTTTTGGACTACACCATGCTTACCATCAGCGGCTCGAGCAGGAAAATTTCTGTCAATCGTAAATGTATTCGAGCTCAATGCGCGGCTATAAAATTTGTATGAAATATTAACCATATGTCATCAGTGCGTAGCGAGCTCGAATACATTTACGATTGTCAGAACTTTTCCTGTTCGGGCCGCAGGTGTAGTGTAGTCACTTGTAGTTATTAGTTAATAACTATGCTACAAGTATTGCTAAATATGATTCTTTCAAAATTTGGCTAAATGTGGGTGATATAATTATTTAGGGCCACCTCAGGCTATGGTAGGTAGGTAGATGCGTAAGCTTTTATACTAATCCGAACCGGAGGAATATTAGCATATTTAATATAAATTCATTGAAATCATTGCATTGAATATAAATGAATAATTCAGTCCTAAAAAAAATACCAAATATAAGTTTCTTAAGATCTTAATTAAATGGGGATTTTTAAAAAGGGCACATCTCAAAATATAAATTATCTATAAGTATATGATATATCTATAAATAAATCTATTGGCATTTTACATCAAAAATTATTGTAATTCTAGATTGCTAATTGACTCTTAATTGTAACTTAGAAATAAATTTGATCTACGCTACTCTACAAAAAAGTTTTTCGTTTCCTAAACTATTTGAATTTTCATATATGTGCTCTTTTCGAAATCGTCCATTGTTTTTACTTTTTTGTCATGACTAATAATATTATTTTTAATTTTAGATTTCATCGGAAACGCTTACCTTATTTCTAATAACCATAAAATACACCAGCAAAAACTGGGCTCTTATGTTCATTCAAAGAAAAATATGCGAAAGGATGGTCGAACCGCACTAAAGGATAATTATAATCCGGACAAGCCGGGGTATTAATCGGACCTGAAAAAAACAATCAAATTATTTCAGACGTAAAACATAGTTTTTCGTATCAAGAATTATTATGAATTGCGCCTATGGTGGTCATAAGTTATTAATTAAATGAACTATGTTAACTGGTATAATTAAATGTTGAAATAAATTAATAAGTAAAATTTAATAAATCGGACATCTTTTAATGCGCATGTCTAATGTCTATTAACGAATTTTGTCTCCTCGAGTATTTTTATCAAATTTACAATACATATTAATCAAAATTCAAAATAACGAAGCGAGAGGCCGCGAGTTCGATCCCCACAACGAGATAAATGTTTGTGTGGCCAACATATATTTGTTTCGGGTCTGGGTGTTGAGACCAAAAGTCTCTCGTAGTTCCTAATACCCACAACACAAGACTCGATCTTGGTATGGGGTCTGGGGGCTGACTCTTACACTCGATTCGAATTTGACTTCGATTCGGTTTCATTTAGTGACTTAAAATACCAGCGAAATAGAGTTAAAAAATGCACTAATGTCACGTTAAAAATTACTAAATGACAAGTTCTAGAATCTAATGCGACATTAGCGCACTTTTTAACTCGATCAGGACTATGTGTGTGACTGTTGAGTGTTATTTATTTATTTTAACATAAAAATAAAAATTTACAGTATTGGCATATTCACAGCAACAAATCTAATATTTTACATACCATCTCTGATACCCTTGTCTGCAAATAAATGCAGTTGTTGCAAAATGGAAAACACGTGACTAGGTCTATAATCCTTATCAGAAACTCCATTTAATCCTGACAGCTCAAGGTTAATTTCGGGTATAAATGTTGAGTACCTATTTATCTGTAAATAATAAAAAAAATGAATACTAAAAACCCTCTTTAAAACTTCTTGATCCTTGAAGTAACAATGAGTACAAAAAATGACGAAAATCGGTCTACATTTGCCTTATATGAGACCTTTGAAGTAACAATTAACACAAAAACAATCTTGAATATCGATCTACATTTTCCGGATATATTATGTTACATAGGTATAAAAAATAATTACGATTGGAGAAACTTCTCTTTTTTAATAATAATAATAATAAAATCAAATTTATTGCGTTTTAACTATAAGGTACAATCATTTAATTCTATAAAAGTACAGAAAAACAAATCTTACTATAAAATTATTATTATTACATTGTGTATGTGTACATATAAACCGCATGCAGATATATACACATACACACATGCATTTATATTCCGTCTTTCCTCCCTGGATTCAACACTAACCAAGTAAGTAAGTTAAGTTAAGTTAAGTTTAAGTTGGTTGAAAATATTAATATCACCTATCACATCCGACACATATAAGAGCTTAGCGAAATGTGAGCGGTCTAGTTCGTTACCTCACCTCCGCCTTCCCCTCCGGGGATACAGGCGTAAAGCCTTTGTATGTATACATGTAAATATCAGTCTGAACAAACGCTTGTATTACTCTAGTAACTCTAGTCGCAAGTTTCTTTACATAATTGGGTACTTGACAATTTTTTTTAAAATATTTTTATATGAAATTTACGTCGTCTAATAGAAATAGAAATATTGAAATATTCTCAAAAAAACTTTGACTGCCTCAGTGGCGTGGTGGTATTTCGGTACGACTACGGGTCTGAGGTCTCGGATTCGATCCCCGGGTCGGGCAAAGTGATATTGGATTTTTCCATATCAGCCCGGAGTCTGGAATTTGTGCCCGATATGGCGATAGGCTCGCCCCGTATCACATCTGGGACGGAACTAAGCTCGGCGAAATGTGGGTGTTCTAGTTCGCTAGTGCCTCTGCCTACCCCTTCGGGGATACAGGCGTGAGCTTATGTTATGTGTTATATCTAAAAATAAAAAGTTATAAGTCTTTGAAGTTTGGTGTAACCTTCAAACTGCGGGAAAGTGAAGTATCAGTATAGTCACATGATCACATCCCGCTATAACGGTATGTGCGTTGGAAAGGGATAGCAAGATATCTCCAATATACCCCCACTCCAGAATTTAAAATATGAATTACTGCCTCATTTTTCAACCAATTTCGATGGGTACTTGAATTCTAGAAATATAACATGGATTTATATGAATAATTCCTAAAACTTACTGCATGAGCCTGTCCAACAGTAACATGAAGTTTTAGGCATGTGGCTCTTAACTGGGATAGAGCACCGTTAAATACATTAGGATCTTGCATTTTGTGAAGTATGCCTAATAAATCGGCTGGATCGTTAGGGTACAACCATAATACGGAGTCCTGGACTCCCTTTGACGACAACAATAACAACTGTAAAAAAATCCTTATTAGTCTCGATAAACTTATTCATGTCTCCAGGCCTAGCGTCAGATATGTTGACGTATAGTATATACTCTTAGTCATGGGTTCCCAAATGGTGAGCAACCCCCCTCCTCCCCCCCCCCCTGAAAGCACAGGCGAGCGCAGTACAAGTGGATGGTCGGGCGGGCGAACGAAGTGTCTCGCATTACAGTTATGATGAGATATACTTTCAAAATATGATACCGGCGCTTTCTTGCGTTATTGCTCGATATAATTTTATTAGGCGCTTTTGAAATGTAGTCTGTGCTGACAAATTAAAAAAAAATAATTTGTTCTCTTCTAAAGTTTTAGCTTTTTTCGTAACAAATTACAATTATCGAAATCGGTTCAACGATTTGGCCATTAAAACCTAACAAACAGACAGTTACTTTCGCACTTATGCATAATTAGATTATTAGATAAAAAATACGTACTTTTGCATTAAGTTGTGGCAGTTCAGCGTATCTCGCAAATGCATTACCATATAGAGCCACCAAGCTTTGGACTTCATGTATGCTCTTACGGAATTCAATGTCCACTACGCCTTTGGGGTTAAATGGGTGATCCCAGCTCGTCTACGAGTTTAATATAGTAGGTAAGTATATGTAAATACAATAATGGTGAGTAATTCTTCTTTTCTATCCTATTGTGTCCCACTGCTGGGCAAAAGACTCCCCCATCTTATCTTATCATCTCTCATCTGGCCAAAATCAGCACAGAGTGGAGACCTTCCGACGGGTGGCGACGCCGTGGTAGACCCAGGAAGAGATGGCGTGACGATTTGGATACCTACGAGCCTACGTGGACTGAACTAACCCATGACAGAGAACAGTGGTGAGTAATTAATATTGTTTAAATACCGGCTTTGTTCGAAAATTAAAATATAAAAATAATTGTACATATTTAAATACTAGCTGTCCTTGTTAGTCATCATATATTTCCCGTAAGGTAACATAGCGTAATGTTATATTGCTATGACGTATGACTATAATTATAACATATACAACATCATATTATAATATAGTGTTCAATATAAGTCACCTTATTATCTAGTTATTATTTTTAGTTTACTTGAAAATTTTAAACACAAAAAATAATTATCGATGACATTTTTCCGTAGAACACTTTTTTACGTGAAAAATATAGGCGAAATGAGAACCTCTACTCATTTTGAAGTTCTTTTAAGACAAAACAGTCGGAAATAATTATTAATGTTAAATAGTCTAACGTTTTCATGGCACTGACGTCAAGCGGACGGCCGTTTGAAAAATGTTAGAAAATTTTAAATTTCTTAAAAAAAACAAAAATACTTTTTTTATGGAATTTTTGTGTCACGACTGATGCTACACATACTTACAATAGTATCCATATAGGTGCCGAATACAAGACCTTGACCACGATTCCACAAATAATCAGATTCTATAACATTGCTCGATAGATCTTTGTATTGTTTCTTAAACTGAAATAAAGGCATTAAATGTTTATTCGCTTTATTATTCACATTATAAAACGTCTTGTGGGATTTATATGTGCTATGAACCGCGATTTTAGCTAGGTTCGATACCAGATCGGGCGACGGTGTGTGTCTCAATATTTGCCCAGTACTGGATCCTTCAGAAAGGGATTGATGTCAGGCAGGCAGCCAGTCGTAAAAACTAAGTCAGATCCTTTCTGCAACGTGCTTGAAAAGTGTGTGGGATAAGGGCAGGTAGAAAGATTATAAAACGTCTATTACAAACATTGTTGAATGTCTTTGGTCTATACAACTGTAGTTGTACATTGTGTAATTATTTTAAATAATAAATAAATATATATATACACCCCACAGTCACACACATTGTCCTGACCCCACACTAGGTGTAACCTGTATCGTGGGTATCAGAAACTATGAGAGACTTTCGGTCTCACAACACCCAGACCCGAAACAAATATCCGTGGGCCACACAGACATTTGTCTCGATGCGGGAATCGAACCCGCGACCTCCCGTTTTACAGCCGGCTCCTCGCCCGCTGCGCCACGGAGGCTGTCAATAGATACTGTTTATCTACAAAACATCATAAAAATTTCTAACAGGCTTTCAAAAACACATTTGCAATGCAAATAGAGATCATATTTTATTTTTAGGTTCAATTGGAAAAACACAAAAGTAAAGAAACCAGTTTTATAAATAGACTATTAATAGGTTGTTCAATGTTCAGTCATTGTCTATAAAGCCGCGTCTCCTGCACTAGTTTTTTTTTAAACTTTACACAACAACACATACGCAAAACAACGATTTTTGCTGTCACCTGCTCGTAGAACAATGGACCATAGATAAAAAATACATACTGATTTCTTAAGTTTACGCGAATATTATACATTGAAATAAAACTATTCTTACGGCTTCTATCACGATTAGGTTTTAGTTATTATTCCCGACGTTTCGAAGGCTTTGCAGTCTTCGTTGTCACGGGTCAGACTGAGGTGTACTGCATAATTCGGAACACAAATAATTAACCTTTTTGATTTTGTATAATTTTTTAATGATGGTAGATATTGTAACACTAACCTTTTTTGGACAAATGACACCTCAGTCTGACCCGTGACAACGAAGACTGCAAAGCCTTCGAAACGTCGGGAATAATAATTAAAACCTAATCGTGATAGAATCCGTAAGAATAGTTTTATTTCAATGTAAAAAATACATGTTTCGTGTATGTGTTTTCTGTAATCTTTTAGTGCAGGAGTCGCTGCTTTAGGTTTCCAGAACGATAAGGACAATGTGTTTTTTTTACTCACCCAATAGTTGATATGATCAGTGGCGTCACAAACATCGTTGTAATCAACATATCCTACGTCACCGTTAGCAATATGTTTAAAGTTTTGCTCAAATTGTGTGCTGAAACTATCCTTATTGTCGCCAAATACAGTGAAGGTTAAATTAACATCTGTATCATTATTAAATTTTCGTATCAACGACGAGAAAACTTGTCTGATCTGCAATGAGTACAAATATTACATTTTTATAGCAGAGAGGCAAGAATACCATAAAGCTAGCAGGTGATCCAGCTGCTCTGCTATCTAATCTCCACTGCCAATATGCACCCATTATATTATACCAAAACAATCATGGATTGCTTGTCAAATTTAAAGAAGGAGAATAAGGCCTCATTCGTACGAGAGCTTTTTCAAAGCGCTTTAAAAAAGCATCTCAATATGTTTGTTCATATGAGTGCTTGAAAATCATTCTTGTCTTGTTTCTGATAAGGTATATGCTACTTACCGCCCAACGCCATTTAAAAAACGGCGCGTTTTAAAAATGTCGGCGTTTGAATAACTATACTAGAACTTATATGTTCCATTTCAACGCGATTAAAAAGCTCTCGTGCGAATGAGGGTTAAAAATTAGGAATTGAGCCATAGGAAATCTTACTCAACGAACGAAACGCAACACCGACCTGCCACTATCCGTTTTTTTTGAGACTATGATATCAAACCGGTCGAGCCGGCCCATTCGTGTTGTAGACGTTACTATATCTTTAACACCACCTTATACAATTAATACGGATGGGTTTGTTTCTTACGAAATACAGTATTATGTTTGTATACGTACCTCATCCTTTGTGTTTAAGTTAAGCCACTGAGCCATTTGTCGAAAGTTATTTCCTTCTGAGTGTAAGGCTGCTTGAGCTATAACAGTCAGTATCGGCAATGTTGCCACTGAGTGAGATTGATGAGGATTTTTCAGAAGATGATTCTGCAAAATAGAATATGATATGTACTTTTTCTGACACGCCAATATGATCACTGACCACATTAGATTGACCACTTTGAAAGGGTTGAAAGATTTTGTTTTCTTCATGTATGAAGAATTGTAATTGTAATTAGAAACGTAGATAAAGAATAATCATTAATCAATCATACAATATATTTTTATTGTCAGCCTCCGTGGCGCAGCGGTCGAGTAGCCGGCTGTGTAGCGAGAGGCCGCGGGTTCGATTCCCGCATTGAGACAAATGATTGTGTGGCCCACAGATATTTGTTTCAAGTCTGGGTGTTGTGAGACCGAAAGTCTCACATAGTCTCTGACACCCACGATACAGATTATAGATTATACCTAGTGTGGGGTCAGGACTAGCTGTGTGACTGTTGGGTGTATTTATTTATTTATTATTTACGGACCCGTCAGAACACTAGTAGGTATCTATAAGTTGTTTTCACAAGTTTTGTTTTCACAAGCGACTTGTCGAAGTCGATAGTCGTTTCATCTTTATCATACATTTGACCACTTACGTAAACTAAAGCAAACTAATGTTATTATAATAAAGAGGAAATGAAAACTATCATCGATTTCGAGAACATTCTAGGCAGTCTTGATTTCTATGAAAACATCAATTCTCTACGTTACCATTAGAAGCGTTAAAGAGTTTGTCGTACAGATACTTTACGTAGTCGGTAGTAAGAAATGCCAAAACCTCATGGCGAACTTCAGAGGCGCGAGCAGGAATATTTTTGACAATCAAATTTCAATCGAGCTCGATGCGCGTCTATGTCATTTGCGTGAATATATTAATCAAATGTCATCACTGCGCAGCTAGCTGGATACGAATTAGATTGTCAATTGTCAAGGTCGATTATCTAAGAAACGACACAACGTTGTGATCGACGACGAGCTCCCGCAGCGCACATCGTTGAGATCGACGGAGAGTTCAACGTTGTTAGGTCTTAGAGAATACAATTTTCCATACATTTATGTCAAACGTCTCGCTCGAGAGAGCTAGTTCGCATTAACGCCGTCATCACGCATAGCGCCAATGCGTGCGCTTTGTACCTTGCTGAATACAAAAATAAAAACATCATAGCCGCAACGATGTCGCAACGTTGTTTTCCCCAATGAAACCTTAGAGAATCGACCTCCTGCTAGGGCCTCTGATATCGATGTTGATTCAAAAAATAATATAATTATGTTTTAATTACATATAACAATCTTCCAGTCAATGCAGTGTTCGCCCATGCTAACTTCTTCTCCGTGTCGTCATTGTGATATCCTGGTAACATAGATTTTTTTATAACACATATTGGCAAACGAGCAGATGGGTCACCTGATGGTAAGTGATCTCTACCGCCCATAGATGCCCAAGACACAAAAAGAATCATAGGTACGATGCCAACCTAAACGGAGGGAAATAGGGATTGGGAAAGGAAGGGGGAATTGGGCCACCGGAAATCTCACTCACCGAACGAAATGCGACAGCGAGCTGCCACTTTACGTCGGTTTTCTGTGATAAAGTGGTATCAAACCGCTCGAGCCGGTCCATTCGTGCTGTAGACGTAACAGTCTACAGCGTAGCTCTACCACTAAAGAATCATCATTGACTTTACTGATTCTAAACTACACATATATGTCCAGAACCATTGCAGAACATAGTCACAAGACTAGAATATTTTGTTGTCCAAAAAATGTCTGTACCTACTGATTGACAACTAAATACTTTCAAAGATCAATTTAATAAATGGAGTAAGATATAATGGCTCATTTGTGGCACTGGTACAGTGAATAGTTTTGTGGTCAAAATACAGAAAAGTGACTACACTACACCTGTCAGTAAGCGCAATGTATTTTAAAAGAACTAGCGACCACCGAGAAAACAATAGGTTTATCGGTGGTCTCCAAAAGCATGCCGGCCTATTCATGCGTCTTCACACGTTTTGAAGAGGGAATTTGGAAATCGAGTGGTAACATGATAGGCGGATGACGATCGCGATGCCTCAACCAACCATCAAGCCATTTTTGATGCAAACCCTCGAGAGATTTGGATTCATTTTCTTTTTGCCTAGCGTTATCCCGGCCTCATGCCAGGGTCCGCCTTCCTACTTAAACGCTTCCACTTCTCCCGGTCTTGAGCATCCTAACACAGGTGGATAACGGATGCAGACACAGGAATCTACCCCCAAACCCGCATCAAGCAACCATCAAGTCATTTCGCTAACCCTTCGATAGAACCGGATATGCAATTGGCTGATCCTGGAACATGAACTACTCAAAGAGTGCGGTCACTATGGGGAGGTGGGATTAACATCATGTATGGTATTGTGGGAGCCATCCGCGCGATTACGAATATGGACATTACTACCAGCAAACCATAGTCGTTACACTATTAACGTTACCTTATGTAATACTAACTTCCATACTCAGGACAACAAATATTTTAAATTAAATGTTGCTGATAATGGGCCTTACTTATAAAAACAGTATAACTGACAAGTAGTAAAGAATAGTCTGTCCCTTTTATTTTCATACAATGTGACACAAGGAAAAGAGTTACAGAATATTTTTAGGGCCACTTGCAGCTCCACGATAAATCTCTATTTATCCCAAATTAAAAAAGCCTAATTTAAGAAATTTAAGGGAAATTTAAAAAAAGTACAATTATCACGCATTATGAGACTGTTCCTGGCTCTGAGCCTCTAACCACCGGTGGATTGGGACCCAAGCCCCGTCATCGGGAGATCGAATTTTTTAAAATATTTTTTGTATAATTTACATTTGAAAATATAAAAAAAATATCACATCATCAGCCATAGAACGTCCACTGCATAATAATAATAATATAATTCACTAACCTGAACATACCACTGTCAAAAATAATAAATTAATCAAATAAGTATAATATAGTAATCTTGCCATGATAGTTTGGTAAAAACTTATGCACTATAATAATATGTTTTTACATCAACTAAGCCAATTTATATGCTTTCAATAAACCCCTCACTGCCACTGGGAAGTGACACCTACTGCAGTTATACAACAAACTTGACATTATCTTTACAATGTCTTTAAGTAGATAAATATTTATGAAAGGTTTTATAAATATTTTGTTTTTATTTTAATGTATGCTAACTTCCTATTCGCGACTCCGCCCGCGTTTCATGCACGCTTTTCGCGACAAAGGGCTTAATTTATTTGTCCCAAGTATGATTCTTGTGAAGTCGCTGGATGCAGGCCGTTTCCAACAGGTGTATCTGGAAATCTTTGGGGAGACCTATTTTTTATCCGGACACGGCAAAGTGACTACACTGCACCTGATGGTAAGCGTAGTGTAGTCCAAAAAATACTAGCGACCATTGACAAACAATGGGTTTATCAGTGGTCGCCAGAATCATGCCGGCCTGCTTCTTCAAACTCCGAATCCGAAGACACAAGAAGCAAATACAGGGGCTTGTGACAAGACAAGCGGATGACCGACGCAGATACAGGGATACCTCCATGCCCGTCCCAATCAACATCAATTCATGCCGCAAGCCCCTATAAGAGAACTAGAAGTACATTGGCTGATCCTGGAACGCGAATCAGACCTGAGTGTAGGTCACTATGACAGGTTTTATTACCATGTGTACGGTAGTCGCAATATGGTCGGATACGAATATGCACCAGGGACATGCAGCTATATTCGACAGTGGACCTCCTATGGCTATGATGACGATGATACTTAATAGCTATTAGCGGTATACAGAAGATAGGATGGTAGGTATATTATTTTTAAATGGTAGAGCCACGTTGTAGACAGTTACGTCTACAGCACGAATGGGCCAGCTCGACCGGTTTAACACCACTGTATCACAGAAAACCGACGTAAAATGACAGCTCGTTGTGTTTCGTTCGGTAAGTGATTTCCGGTGGCCCAACTACTTCCCTTCCTTTCCCAATCCTTATTTATCTCCTTTTAGGTTGGCAACGCACCCATGATTTTTTTGTTTCTTGGGTTTCTATGGGCGGTGGAGATCACCTACCATCAGGTGACCCATATGCTCGTTTGCCAGTCTGCTATAAAAAAAATATGAATCGCGTTATAATACTTATTAGAAAACACATACAGGAACGCGCGCGGCCACACACGCACGCGCAGACATTATCAGATTCTTGATCTTGTACTTTAGTTATGATTATTAATAAACATATTAGCATAATTAATATTTTTAAATATCATGTTTTGAGCTGATTAAACGCTAGCTTTGACAGTTTTTTTGTAAGGTTGCGCGATACAAGATTTAAGCTTAACCTACGTTCATGGGGCCGAGGAGGAACAAAACGCGCGCTGTTATTCATTCTAAGGCTGAGATTTATAGAGCGAACTTCGACTAAGTCTAAGTCAAAGTTACGAAGTCGGTGAGGATTTTGACTTATTCCGAGTCATTTTTTACAGGAAAATCTTTGCTTAGTCTGTCTGTCAGTCTGTTCTTCTTGTAAAAAATGAAGGGCTAAGTCAAAGATCGAATTAACAATTCCAAATTCTCACTGAGT
Source organism: Clanis bilineata (assembly GCA_036417725.1). NCBI lineage: Eukaryota > Metazoa > Arthropoda > Insecta > Lepidoptera > Sphingidae > Clanis > Clanis bilineata. The sequence continues at coordinate 12,032,042 of CM071158.1, forward strand.
TCGTTGCTTTTTCTTAGACTTAGTCGATGTTCGTTCTTTAGATCTCAGCTTAACTGCCCTATCCCTATACTAAACGTTACCCAACCTGTGAATCGAACCCAAGACTAACCAAACAGATCCTAAAATCATTGAAATAAAATTATTTTTACGGATTTTATCACGATTTGGTTTTAATTTTTATTCCCGACGTTTCGAAGGCTTTGCAGTCTTCGTGGTCACGGGTTGGACTGAGATGTCATTTGTCCAAGAATGTTAGTATTACAAAAACTACCTTCATTCTAGAATTATACAGATTTTAAAAAGTTAACCGTTTATGTTCCGATCTACGCAGTACGAGCTCACAGTGTCTTGAGGTCTGGCAGCTGGTCTTTTGGGTTCCGATTTGATTAAATGTATAATTGGATCCCAGGCTTGTGCAAGCTTCCAACCATCTTCTCTATTGAAATTAGGATGTTTTTTAATTTCAATAGCCTCGCGTATCATCCTAGGTAGGAATCGTTGTTCTTTGGCAAGGATTTGTGGCTTGTCAAATCTTAGGTAATGTTTGGAGCCTTCCTCTGAATGTTCGGCAACTGCAGACTTCGTAGAGCGTCGGTGTTTCACGTCAGCTATATGTTCTTTTACGCGGGTCCCTATATTACGTTTTGTTTGTCCAATATAAGAGAGACCACAGTCACAATCAATTTTGTACACGCCTGGTTCTTGCAGAGGTATGTTACACTTGACGGGTGGTAGGAATTGACTAATCTTCTTAGGCGGCTTGAAATAAGTTTTTATAGAAGCACGCTTCAGGATATAGCCAATCTTGTCGGTGACTCCTCTTACATATGGTAATACAACCGGGATGCGTTCAACAGTGGCTGGTTTCACTCGGTTTCTGTGACGGCGCCGTGGAATTTGGAGCTTGTTGTCGCGCAGGACTTGCTTGACATGATGCAGCTCAGCGGCAAGATGTTCCTCGTCACAGATTCCTTGCGCTCTCTGAAACAAAGATTTACCCACGGTAGCTAACTGTTTCGGATGGTGGTGAGATTCTCCATTCAGGTATTTATCAGTATGGGTATTTTTCCTATATGGGAATAAAAATTAAAACCAAATCGTGATAAAATCCGTAAAAATAATTTTATTTCAATGAATAGCATTCGCGTAAACTTAAGAAATCAGTATAGATCCTAAAATCATCAGAATTTAAAAGCGTAACTTAAGTCTTAATACAAACATACATACATACATAATCTCACGCCTGTATCCCCGAGGGGGTAGGCAGAGGCGCACTAGCGAACTTAAACACCCAGATTTCGCGGAGCTTAGTTCCGAGCCAGATGTGATAGAGGGCAAGCTTATCGCCATATCGGACACAAATTCCAAACTCCGGGCTTATATGGAAAAATCCAATATACTTTGCCCGGCCCGGGGATCGAACCAAAGACCTCAGGACAGTCAGTCAGTAGTCGTACCGAAATACAACAACAGCACACAGCCTACGTGGCGCAGTGGCCGAGTAGCCGGCTGTGAAGCGTGAGGCCGCGGGTTCGATTCCCGCATTGCGAAAAATGTTTGTGTGACCTACAGTTATTTGTTTCAACTCTGGGTGTTGTGAGACCGGAAGTCTCTAATAGTATCTGATAACAATGATACAGGTTATACCTAGTGTGGGGTCAGAACTAGGTGTGTGACTGTTGGGTGTATTTATTTATTTACAACGCCAACGAGACAGTCATTATATAATTAATATATAAGACAAGACATAGTCAGATTCTTCGATAATTATGCAAACGAACAATTTAATCCGAGGCGAGTGACTTAAGTTCAAACTATTACTTGTTCTTAGAAGCCAAGATACCATTAATCATAAGTTCTCTGCAAGTTGGGCCGTACAAACTTACAGCTGTTAAGGCAAGGACGGTATTAATGTTGTAGTACTCTAGAACAAGTTACCTGGCCCATAAATATATTAGCACTCAGCGTGTAAAGCCACAAGTTTGATGAAATAGCGCGGTGCGTTACGCCTGCCTCTGAGAAAACTCGTTACTTTTATTGCAAACTATAATTTAAAGTAGACAACTCCCGTGAGGCTTAAGTAGAGCATGATAATATTAAGAGACTGCAAGAAGAGCATGATAAGATGAGGCTTAAGTAGAGCATGATATTAAGAGACTGCAAGAAGACGTAGCATGCACTTAACGTTGTGAATGTGATTTGTGCAGACTTCTATGTATACTACTACACCGGCTGATCGGAATCTGAGCAGGAAAATTTCTGACAATCGTAAATGTATTCGAGCTCGCTGCGCACTGATTTCCTTTGGTTAATATTTCATACAAATTTTACAGATTTTCCCTGCTATTCAGTGCTACTCACTCTTCGAATGTTCTGTTTTGACCTTAAGATCTATCTTTCTTACATATGTAGCCCGAGCACGAAAAACTAATGTAAATGTAAACTCGCTGCGCACTGATGATATTTGATTAATATTTCATACAAATTTCATATACGCGCATCGAGCACGAATACATTTACGGTTTACATAATGATTTCTAAGGTTTACGTGAATGTTATTCATTGAAATTAAACTATTTTTACGGATTATATCACGATTTGGTTTTAATTTTTATGCCCGACGTTTCGAAAGCTTTGCAGCCATCGTGGTCACGGGTCAGACTGACCCGTAAAAATAGTTTAATTTCAACATTTACGGTTGTCAGAAGTTTTCCTGCTCGGGCTGCTGTTCTCTTTCCTCCTTTTAACTTACACAGTGAGACATGTATAGTGCAAATAAATTCGTATTCTGGACTTTAGAATTCACTTTCGTTTTTCATCTTCTCATTAGTATTATTATATTGATATTGAACGCATCAAACCTTGTTGCCACTTATAACATTAATGCCAATGTGCGAAAAGAAGTAGAAGTTGATAAGGCGTAGAATTAGCCACCATAGACAACACAATGGCAATACACCGCTTTAGATTGCTTTTGTTGGAGCTACCAGTAACTACGAGGCCCATTCATGCTCCAAGCATAGTTTTCCATTGCATAGCTCTACTACATTGGATGCGTAGCACGAGTAATTATCGACTACTTATTCGAATCAAATCGTTGCATACTCCCGTTGTATAATCGTATCCCATATTTAGTTTAAACAGCCAAGTAAAAACGAATGCGAAGTTGTAAGCTGTATTTAATAACAAAGCTATAATAACATTTGACAGCCACTATACAAAGTCGAAAGCCAAAATAAACTAACAGAATAAATATTACAGAGAATTTCCTCCCTAAATACAGGTAAATAGAACCTTGTAAACAACGGCATTACGCCGTGACCACTGTGGCGTTGTTCAAATTGTTAGGCCGCGGACACGAATTCAGCGGGTGCGGGCAGCGGCGCGTTTCAATGCATTTTATATGGAACTGGCCTTGAAAGCAGCGGTGCGGAGACCGGCGCGACGCGACGTCTAGCAATACGTTGCCGCACCGCTCCCTGCGCCGCGCCGCCGCCGCCGCCGCCGCCGATCCGCTCCGCTCCCGCTGAGTTCCTGTCCGCAGCCTAACACTTACAGCAATTAAACGGGTAAAAATAGTAGTACAATGTACAAGCAAATACTGGTCCGTATTTGTTGATATAATTTCAAGATATCATTAGGCTTATGTTACAATTTCTGAACTTCATTTGCGAACGGCCATTAAGTTTCCCGATAAAGCTCATTTTTGTTGAAACTTGAAATGTTAAAGAGTGTTCGCGTGTCATCCGCCTATAAAATTTGTAATTAATAACCACGCCGCCACTCGTTTATGGTAATACTGGCTATTTTTCTTTACACTAATGCGCGTCTTTGGGGTCGATGTACTCGAAACCCCACTTTGCAATTTCAGTGGCCCTAAGATGTTATCTCTATCAATTATGGCCCATAAAACGTAATGACTTCATCGTAAATCTTGGCTTACACGACACAATTTTACTTGGTGTTGAATAAATGAGGCCAAATTGCTTTGAGGTATTAATGACATGTCCCTGCAAAGGTGGCGCGGGAGCAACCCTGAATGGGAACGAATTTTCATGTTAAATTTTAAGCTGTAACATTTGAGTCGACAGTTTGTGAGAAATGTGATGAAACGTTCGCGTTTGCTAACGTTTTCAACGCCACGCACAGGGTGTACGAGAAATAACGTGTCAGTTATGACGCTCGTAAAGCATGTTTTGATATGATACGAAACTTTACGATATAATTATTAACGTAATACATACGCAAACTGTCTTTTACAATTAACTTGGATAAACAATTTCTCTACTAGGTTTTCAGATTCTTTATTAGCTGTTGCCCGCGACTCCGTTCGAGGTAATTTATTAACAAATATATCTCACAAGAATCTAAAAAAGTAGCCTGTGTGTTATTCTACATCATAGTCTATTGCTGTGTCAAATTTCATCCAAATCTGTTCAGCAGTTCTGGCATGAAATATTAATAATCATCCATCCTCACACACTTTCGCGTTTACAATATAAGTATGATATATGTAGGTCGCCTCCTGGGTCTAGTACCAGTATATGTACGAGTACATGGGCTGTGGATCGGGAGGTTATTGGTTTGATTCCGATTTTTCTAATTTGATTTCCGGGAGTGGAGCCTCCAGAGTGGGTTGAGCCGGTCGTAAAGACTAAGTCAAATCATTTCTGCAACAGGCTTAAAAAAGTGTGTTGCTTCGACTCCACAAAATGGGATTAAGGCAAGTTGAAAGAAAATTGTCATATTTGCCAAAATAAATAAATACTGTATATCAAAATATATTTATATAAAAATAATCACAAGTTTAAAAACGTAACTGACGGATTTCCAATCCGATCGTAACCAAATTTATGTGGGAACACCCTTGAAGTAAGCTTTAGAACACAATTATTTTTTTTTTTAATTGGTCCATATTTGGCGGAGATATCGCATAACATAACATACATAACATAAGCTCACGCCTGCATCCCCGAAGGGGTAGGCAAAGGCGCACTGGCGAACTAGAACACCCACATTTCGCCGAGCTTAGTTCCGTCCCAGATGTGATAGGGTGCGAGCCTATCGCCATATCGGGCACAAATTCCAGGCTCCGGGCTGATACGGAAAAATCCAATATCACTTTGCCCGACCCAGATATCGAATCCGAGACCTCAGAACCGTAGTCGTACCGAAATACCACCACGCCACGGAGGCAGTCAAGGCTTGCTCAGGACTTTCTCCCTTTTTAAGGTTGGTCGAAAATAGCGAATATGAAACAATTATCCGCGTTTATTTTAATATTAATACAGTAGGAAGTAAAATTACCATAATTGTATTTTTAACCTCCAGAATAACATGTTACTGTACGAATCAACCTGTATACACAGTGCTTAGCAGAGGGTACTGACCTTTCCTGAAACTGACGAATTTATGCCAAAGTTCACCCCTGTTGAATGGGGATTCCCTAATGACCAAAACCTTTACTAAAGTTGGGAAGACAAGTTGTACCTAGGTATTTCGATGACTTGTTATGAGTTATTCGTTTAATTTCGCTGGTGGTTAGATATTCATATCCGACCGGATGGCGACCACCGTACACATGGTGCTAAAACCTGCCATAGTGACCCACACCACGTGTGTAGTTCGCGTTCCAGGATCAGCCAGTGTACTTCCGGATCTTTCGAGGAGCTTGCGGCACGACTTGATGGTTAGTTGGGACGGGTATGAGGGTATCCCTGTGTCTGCATCGGTTAGCCGCCTGTCTTGTCGCAAGCCCCTCGATTTGCTTCTTGCCTCTTACGATTCGGAGTGTGAAGAAGCATAAATAGGCCGGCATGATTCTGGCGACCACTGATAAACCCATAAGTAAATAGTAAATAACACCCAACAGTCACACATATAGTCCTGACCTCACACTAAGGTCTAGTCTTGTGTCGTGGGAATCAGGAACTACGAGAGTTTCGGTCTCGCAACACCCAGACCCGAAACAAATATCTGTGGACCGCACAAATACATATTTTTCTCGGTGCGGGGATCGAACCCGCGGCCTTTCGCTTCACAGCCGGCTGCTCGACCGCTGCGCCACGAAGGCTGTCGTTTGTTTAATTTCGTTCGCCATTATTTGGTGTCGGTAGCCACTAGTTTTCTTGGACTGCACTACGCTAACCATCAGGTGCAGTGTAGTCACTTTCTCGTGCCCGGATTATATTAAACTAACGTACTGAGATCTTGGATTCGATCCTCGGATCGGACAGTGATATAGGAATTTTCTATTCAGTATCAGCTCGTTGTCTGGAATTTGTGCCCAATAAGGCGATAGGCTCGCCCTATATCACATCTGGCACGATCATAATCTAGTGTTTCTAGTTATCTAGTTCTCTCTGCCTACCCTTCCGGGGATATAGGCGTGAATGATACATAAGTATGTATGTATTTGTTACATCTACATCAATTTCACTTGTCATAGAAGATGTAACAAGCTGTTTTTCGACTGACTTCCCAAAAAGGAGGAGGTTCTCAATTCGTCGGTATTTTTTTTTATGTATGTTACGCGCTATCTCCGCCAAATGTGGACCGATTTTCAAAATTCTATTTGTGGTCGATAGAGCTTATTTCAAAGGTGGTCCCGTATAAATTTGGTCACGATCGGTAAATTGGAAGTCGGTCAGTTAAGTTTTAAACTAGTGATTATGTTCTACTTTTATGTAGGTACTTTACAGGAGTTACTTTACCGGAGTTTTGTACGACGCGCCAGATAAGTTATTACCTGTTTTTGTGGTTACCAGGCTTTAAATAGTACTTTATCAGTTGTGTTGTTCGTCTCGCAACTCTATTCATATACTTTATTTTGTCGAAACATTTGTAAATACATTTATTTCGTGCAAATTTAGAAACGTTTCGTGGAGATTATATGTTGTCTTTAGCCATAAATCTCCCTTGAAACAAATACAAGAAAAATTCAGTACGACGTGAAATAAAGACATTAACGTCTTATATGCAATCTTTAAATACAGGTAAATGGAGCCAGTAAATATTTTTCACAGTCAAGCAAAATTAAACACGGTTTCACCATCGTTCTGAGACACTTAAGTAAGCACTTAAAACGTCATCGAGATGAATGGCTCGAGTTCGGAGTTCGCTCAAACTTTTGACAGTGGAAAAACTGTAGAATTTTATCTGAGAACGTAATTAAGTTGTCTTTTTCGAAGTCTTCTTATTTGTAGCTATATTTAACTGAACTAGGAGTTTGCTATGACCGTTAATTCTTTCATCCCCAGTTTCTATATTGAAAGCAAAAATCAAAGTAGAGTACTTATTTACATAGGCACTTTACGTCTGTATACCCGAAGGGGGTAGGCATAGGCGAACTAGAAAACTAGATCACTCACATTTTACCAAACGCATATCCATCCCAAATGTAATAGGGGGCGAGCCTATCGCCATATCGGGCACAAATTCCAGACTCCGGGCTGATATGGAAAAATCCAATATCACTTTGCCCGACCCGGGATCGAACCCAAGACCTCAGGACGGTAGTCGTACCGAAATACAACTAGGACACCAAGGCACCAAGGCGAGCTATTTTAATTTCGCGATATATTTATATGTGAGTTGTCACCGTATCATAAGTCTTTCCAGTCTTTACTTATAACGTAATTTATCGTTATTTATAACGTATATATACTTATTGATTTTATACATACGGTGTTTTATTTACAATAATACTAATTTCGGAATATGAAGAAGATACCTAACATATATTAATGGGATCTTAACTTCGCACAGTCGCCATATTGGCTTCGCTCCATACATTAAACATGCTTCATTTATTCGTAGTTATGCCTCGTCCTTATTCTTCTTTTGTCTAAGGGAATAGTCAAGCAAAAAATATTACTTTTACTCTAGTTATTAATTTAGCAATATATGAAGAAACTGGCTGTAATATCTAGACTAGGCCAAGGAAGTTTACTAGCACCAAATAAAGTGTATTCCGCAACTTTAAATTCAGTGGGATAAGGACAGGTGGGAAAAAAGACATCGACGGTCGATAGCATACTTGTAGTATCTCGAAAAATCCAACTTCATAACTTTTAAACCAAAAAAAAAATATTAATTTCATATTTGGAATGCGTATTCTTTGAATTAAAACTCATTTTTTTGCAATACTCACACATCAAATCACTCTGAATTAACGTGAATCCAACGTCGTAACTGGTCGTAACTATATTCAACTAGTTGACTACGTTGTACGTCGTATGTTGGATGTATTTACAAAATACTGGAAGCGATTTAGGCGTACCTGTAAAATTTTGGAAAGTGACAAATTTTCGACTATTTCCAACGTTTTGAAGTATGTTTTTTTTTAAAAGTCGTTTTTTCAACGTCATATCAAAGTTTTTTTAATCATAGAAGAACGAGAGTAAGTTCATTACACGCGGTATTTTTTTATCTTTTTTCGAGATACGACGTGTATGCGTTCGGGCGTCGTTATGCCAGTAAACGAAACATATAGAGGTACATTAGCCAAATTATAAAATATTCTGCACCACACCATAACTAAATGATAGTAACCACATACATACATACATACATACATAAGCTCACGCCTGTATCCCCGAAGGGTTAGGTAGAGGCGCACTAGCGAACTAGAACACCCACATTTCGTCGAGCTTAGTTCCGTCCCAGATGTGATAGGGGGCGAGCCTATCACCATATCGGGCACAAATTCCAGACTCCGGGCTGATATGAAAAAATCCAATATCACTTTGCCCGACCCGGGGATCGAACCCGAGACCTCAGAACCGTAGTCGTACCGAAATACCACCACGCCACTGAGGCAGAGATAGTAACCACACTACACGAAATATGTAACTTAGTTATCTCTATTAGACAAAAAATATGTAACAAGAAACGTACCATATGGCGGGCTTTTTGTTTTCACTGTCAAGAACAATACATATTACATTTCATATATAATATTATCTTACGTTCACTATTATAGCAAGCGTTAATGTATACACAACCATTTTCGGTGTTCAGTGTTGGCTAAATAAAGTTCCTTTCTTTCTTCCTTTCTTTCTAACATATAAATACTTAATATAGAAAGTCAGAGGTCAGTAGCGGGTTTGCAGTGCTGGCCGACCTAGGCGCGGTATAAGCTGCCGCCTCTTATTTTTCACCTACTTCAAAAAGGGAGAAAGTTCTCAATTTTATTGTGTAGATAATGGAGTCATAAGGTGAAAGTTGCCAAGGTCCGCTACTGTCAGAGGTGCACGCTCTTTTAAAGGTTGGCATGACCAAATATTACACGGCTGTTATTATTATCATGATCATACCAGACCTCTACTGGAAGGGGTATAACAATTTAATTCTCATCAAAAACTAAGCTAAATCTTTTTTGCAACATACTGAAAAAGTGTGCGTTGATCCCATCTTATATTGGGGCATAAGAGCAGGAAGAAAGAAAGGAAGACCCAATATTCATTATATCCAAATATCTCCCAGATATGTGGATCCCGCAGAAGGCACAGGTCGTAAAAACTAAGTCGAAACTTTTCTGCAATATGTCTGAAAAAGTGTCTGCATATAATATATTATTATACTAATCAATAATACTTTACTACTAGCACTATTTTAATATTTGATCTCAATTAAGTTATTTTAAGAAACCTTACCAATCTTTCACCAAGGTAAGCAAACTTTTCTTAATTAATTACTTCTAATTAATCGACGTCCCACTTTATTTCAATTACGAGAGCTCCTTACTACTTATTCAAAGAGTGAAGTATAGAAAGGAAAGACAGGGTTTCTCAAAGTATAACAGCTCTGATACCTGAAGTAGCAAACTAATAATTATTTTAGCATATTAAACTCGATTTATCCTACAGCTCACTCATATTTTTAAATCAAGATTTAGCGATTTAGCGCAACTTAGATACTAAGGCTGAGATCTATAGAGCGAACTTCGACTAAGTCTAAGTCAAAGTCACGAAGTCAGTGAGGATTTTCACTAAGTCCGAGACATTTTTAACAAGAAAATCTTTGCTTAGTCTGTCTGTCAGTCTGTTTTTCTTGTAAAAAATTAACCGGGCTAAGTCAAAGTTCAATTTAACAATGATAAATCCCCCCTGAGTTCGTGACTTTGACTTAGACTTAGTCGAAGTACGCTCTATAGATCTCAGCCCTAGATAAATCTCGATTCAAATATATGCACGAATGAGATGTAAGTTAAATCGATTTTAGGCCTAACCCTAGATAATTTATATCTCTATTACCGCCGAATGCTCATAAACTTAAGGTCACCTTATGTCGTTTAAAGCCGCCTTATCTGTCAGTTACTTATCTTGACCATTCGGGCGTTAGTGCTGCAAGTCGTCCTTAAAGTAAAACATATTACTAATAAATGTTTGTGCGTAGAATTTGAATAGTAATACTTTGTTAAAAAAATTTATTAGCAAGTTTCCTACGAAATATAATGATGGTCCAAAGGGAAATAAGTTTGAGAACCCGTGATTAAGACATCCGCGTCTATAGGCACTAACAAGTCTGTGACGATTACAGTATGAAAATATATTATTAACAATGTGCTAGACTGCCTCAGTGGCGTAGTTGTATTTCGGAACGACTTCCGTCCTAAGGGTTTGATCCCCGGGTCGGGAAGATATTGGATTTTCAATATCAGCTCGGAGTATGGAATTTGTGCCCTATATGGCGATAGGCTCGCCCCTTATCACATCTGAGATGGAACTAACCTCGGCGAAATGTGGGTGTTCTAGTTTGCTAGTGCGCCTCTACCTACCCCTTCGGATACAGGCGTGACCTTATGTATGAATGCATGCTAGAAATGGCTTAGACATTGAATGACCAACATATATGATAAAAACAAATACATATTGTTTCGAAGAATCAGCTGTTAACTGGATACAAAATAGGCTTCAAAACAACAAGCGCGGCGTCTTCGCTACTGTTGTCTTTACTCCGTACTCCTTCATTACACTTGCTCTTTATGGGACCATCCCTGATGCAATCCTCATCGCATAAAATAAAAACCTTGATAATTGGTCGGTAAAAATACAGACCAATTGAGGGCTTATGAACACCAATCTTTAGGACAGTAATAATAAAACACTTTTCTTAAAAAATAAACAATTCTTTATAGCTAACATGCATTATGCATTTGCCAGACCACTTATTACTTAATTCACAACTTAAAGGACGCGCCCACGTTCCCAGCACAAAAGAAAAATTGATTATTTGGGTGTGCGTGCTCTTAGAATAACATTTCGAAGGTTTTCAATAGTGTGTATGTATTACTTAGTAGGGGAAAATGTGTTTGATGTCGACTAAGATCATGGATATGAAGAACTATTTGAATAAACCATTTTGAAGCTCTGAGGGCCACTTACGGCTCTGCGATAAAACTCTATTTATCCCAAATCTGGATTTAAAGATAGGAGTGAGCTGTGGGATTAAAAGATAAGGTGGTAGATAACTCTAGATTAGTAAGATGCCTGCAAGTGGCCCTTAGATACGGTTGTATCTCAACTTCAATTATTTTTAAAGTTGAGTGGGACATAACGAATAAATCTGAAATTATCTGATAATAATATAGGACATTAGGTATTTTTATTATATTTTTATTGTAAACAGACCGACCGATCGACCAATTTGGAAAGTGTATGCCATAAATTGTATAAAAATAATCATATAATGACTAAACTTATTGTTTGTGATATATATAGATATAAGGATTTTTGTTAGTATGGGTTTTTGCATCCTACAATGCCATTTCACCTTTTAATCATTCTTTTGGTAATTACACCTCCAGTGGTATTGAATATGCGTGAATCCATATAAATATGATTATCAATTGTATTGACAATTTGTAAATCAAATTATTAAAAACGGAAAATAGACAAAAGAAAAAAAAGAAATGGTCACAATTGATGATGAAAAAAATAAGCCCGGAGTTTCTTTCTGCCTTCCTTCTTCGGGTCGTCATCCGTAGGTAGCTAGAGAAAGGCTGTTAGGTTAGCTAGGATAGGGCCTCACGCACCAATCCCAACTGCTTCCAGTATTTCCAGATAATCCCTTGCCACCATTCCTGCCATATGCCATTCCCATACAATCCATTTCCTTACACTCCATTCCTATTTCCCCTTATCACCCTATCTTAGCCATCCCATCGTTATTATGTCCATACTTGCCTGCCTGCTGTCAAATTCAAATCTATAATGTAATTTATATTAATCCTAATTTAAAAATTTACTTGTGTTGACTTGTCATAAGTGCTTTTTTACATGCCTACGTGATCAATAAAGATTTTTATTTTTTATTTTTATTTTTAAACTAAAACTAAATTCGTCCTTTTTTTAACAAGCCCGACCGTGGCTTTTTTTAAATTTCACGCTAGCGATTACGTAAAATAATTTGCATGAAAAACATCAGTTCCCCACGTAAACGCTACAGACGTTCGGGTGTTTGTCATGGCGTGTACACACCAACCGAACGAGTGTTCGCGAATCTATGCCTGTTGCGTTCATACAAATAAACTTTCGCTGTTATGTGAAAGCAACAGGCATAGATTTGCGATCGTTCTTTCGGTTGGTGTGTACCCGGCATAATACAAATATTTTACGTAATCGTTAGCGTGAAATGTCAAAAAACTCATGTTCGAGCTACTTATGCGTATACGACGCAACGTGGCCATGCGTTGCGTTTTCATGAGTATCTGCATCTTTCATCCTTTATTTCATCATTTTTCAGTCATCATTTATGTCTCCAAATCAAAATGTCATTATAAACCACAAGATTTCTATGCTGAACATCGGCCAACACCAAAGATACTACTACTACTAGTTTACATAAACATTAACGCTTTATTTTTGTAGTCGACTTCATTCAACGTTTGTAAATGCAACCGTTGAAATAACAAATAAAAGCCACGGAAAGCCACGGCGCTGCGTGAAAATGGATTAAACAGCTAGGATACAAAAATGTTTCTAAAAGGGTATTAAGTTTAAATGCATTAAGGATGGTTTTAAAATGCATTCAAAGAGTAAAAGAGAGAGCAAAATATACACTTAACTTATACTTCTAAGGATCTACGGATGTACTAGTAATAATTTTACTTATTATATCCTTGTATTTACAGCAAAGAGCCATGGACCGCTCCATTCAGTGGCGTAACTATAGAGTGACATACGGGACAAAATGTCACGGGCCCCCGACCATATAGAGTCCGCGCGCCGCCCGAAAAGAGGCCCCAGATCGAAAACGCCGTGATCCCAACGCGCCTCCACGCCGGCCAAAAGGCGCAAATCGGTAAAAAAGGGCCCTATCGGATAAATTTGCTTCATCATCATTATCATCATCAACCACAAGTCGACTGCTGGACATATATCTTTGCCAAAGATAAGTTAGCTTACCATAGAGTAAATGATATTTAAATCCTGCTAATATTATAAACGGCGAAAGTTTGTGAATGTGTATGTATGTTTGTTACTCTTTTACGCAAAAACTACGGGATGGATTTGGATGAAACTTTACTTCACTGCGCTACTGAGGCTGCCACTTTGCAGTCTCAAAAAACATGGACGTAGGAATGAAACTTAGGGAGACTTGCAGTGCTATTACTAATGTAGAGTTAAAGCTAAACTTGATTTATCCTACAACTCACTCTTATCTTTAAATCAAGATTTGAGATAAATAGAGATTTATCGCGCAGCTGCAAACGGCCCTTACTATGTATGGTACATACATTTGAAATGATTAAAAAGTTACGACAGTGAGAAGATATATTGGGTAATTTAAACCCAAAATTCAATTTAACATCCGAAAATCATCACAATGTTTTCGTAACATCATATCAGGATTAAGTTTAGGATGTGTTTGTGCAGCCTGTTGCTTCAGATGACAAAGTTAAGGCTCCGAGTTAAAAGCCGAGGCTTAAGTACTTACATAATGCCGGGGAACAGGTGTTCCGAAACTGTCTTGTTCAAAGCATGAATTAATTTCGGCTGCTGCTATACCTGAATCAGATTGCTGTGAATCAAATATTCTATTACTAACAATGAAAAGGATTAATAATTTATTCCATATATGGCACGAAACTGCGTCAGTTGCGTGATGGTATGTGCTATGACTATCGTTCAGCGGGCTTAGGCTGAAATCTATAGTTCTTACTTAAGTCTTGTACCAAAGTCGACTCAGCGTAGTCGTCTTTGGAGTGAACTAAGCGAAAGTCAACTTTTGCGTATCTATAATTCGAACTCGAACTCAGGCTAGCCATAGTTTGTCTTTGCATAGTCTACTCAGACGTTATCGGTTTCACGCAGTTCCTTTGACAAAAGAAACGTAAGATTTTTATATATTTACAGGAGACGCGCCTTTATATTTGTAGGTTGTAAAGGAACGTATTACGTAATTAACAGCTGACAAAATGGCTGACGCTCTTTGAAATGTCAAGTGAAAAACAAACCGCATTATACATAAATCGTCTTATAATCCTTTCAGCAACATGCTTGAAAAAGTTTGCTACGCCGACCCCACATTAAGGTGGGATAAGGGCAGGTAGAAGAAAGAATAAACATGAATCGTCATCATTTGATAGTCAAAACATGGATTTATTATTTATTACTATTGTTGGCAAAATCATTAATATTTTGAAGAAGGCCATAATTTTTAAAGTAAGAAGAAACAAGATGATGATGATGAAAACGTGATGACATAAAAAAAGCATTCTAAGCTCTAAAATGATGAAGTAAAGTGTAAACCACCAAGAGAATTACAAGGGCTCAAATATGCCAGGAGTCACAATCAGGTGAGTGAGTGAGGTGATCGACTCTGTCATACCTATTCCTAGAGCTCTAGCTAATCCACTGCCATTATTTCATATTAATATATTGACAAAAGTGTTATTAATTTATGAAAATTGTTAAAACGGGGATTTTGTATTTTGGAGACTGTTTACTAGCAAATTGTCTGTCTGTCTGTTTGTTTACTAGCAGCCCATGTAGAGTATAAATTGCATCTCAGTCAGCCAGCAAGCCCAAAGCAAAACCATGCCTTATTAACATTTCCTGCCAGCGGTAAACTGTTGAGGCATTACCATCTGGGTACCATCTGAGTGGTTAATCTGCCAGGCAAGCTTATTGTCAGCTAGACCATGCAAATTGCCATTGTGGTGATCTGCTGATTAATAATGAAAGATCTGAGGGAAACTCTGTCTGATATTTATTTCTTCTGTTTCAGAAATAACATTTTGAAGTTATTACATTTTCACACATGCAACCAACTGCGGAACAAGTTATCAAACACAAGCAATATTACAGTAGTTTGTGCAGTAGATATATTGCACAATAGTTGAGAATACCATTTATGTACTGTGTGGATTGAAAGAGGAAATAATAACGAGGATTGAGAAAGGAATGTTGCGGCGGTTTGGGCATGTAGAAAGGATGGATGAAAGGAGGCTGACAAAGCAAATATATATGGCAAGTGTGAATGGTAGAGGTGGAAGGGGAAGACCTCATCGAACATTCTCTGACCAAGTCAGAGATTTACTCGAGAAAGGTCAAGTTAAAAGTACCCTAAACCGACGTGCATGCATGAAGAATGTAATGAGACTGAATGAGGCGAAAGAGGTGTGTAAGGATCGTAGCAAATGGAAATCCGTTGTCTCTGCCTACCCCTATGGGAAAAAGGCGTGAGTCTATGTATGTATGTATGTATGCTCACTCAAACAAAGGTTAATAATATCAGAGATTGTAATAAATAAATATTATTCATGATAATTATTATTTTATTTACCTACTGCAAATCAATTTCCTGACAACATGTAACCAATTAATTCTCAAAATATCTATACATTATTTAGGCCGACTACATAATAATTAATATAATATGTACTTTCACTGATTCACTGATTCACTGATTCACTGTCTGTTTAATATGACTGCTAGGTGGACAGACGACCTGACAAAGGTCACATGAAATCACTGGTTACAGGCCGCTTCCAACCGGTCGATCTGGAAATCTTTGGGGGAGGCCTATGTTCAGTAGTGGATGTCCTGTGGCTGATGATGATGATAATATTATTGGAGCAATAGCATGATGGTCACTGTTGCATTGTGGGTCGCCGCGATGAAGTCCGCCGTCCGTCCATTCCCACTGGTTCTCGGGTCACCTTTCGCGCTTTGCAAATGGCTTAGCAGAACGATTTTTTTTAATTCTGAGCACGGTTTCGGGTTTAATGTTATATTAATTAGTATTCAGGACAATACTGGAAGTTGTCAAAACATTTGTCTATTTTTTTGGCATCTTCTGGGTTACAAGTTTATTCCAAACAAAATTATCTATTTTCGTTAAACTTTAATAATTAATAGATCGATTTACAGTATAATAAACGGTACTGCAATATAAGAAAATCTCGTACCTTTAATTATTAAACATTTTCTAACAATAGTTTTGGTATTTTAATTTAAAAAACGTTAGAATGAATAAAACAATTTCTACATTTTATGTCAGTATTTCGATACTGGTATTACTGCATGCCGAACTGACAGACCGAAGTCAAGGTTTTGTGGACTTGAACTTAGCAAAGTTTTTCTTGTGAAAAATGACTTGGACTAAGTCTGAGTTCGATTTATAAATTCCAAATCCTCACTAAGTTCGTTTTTTTGACTCGGACTTAGTCGAAGTTCGTTCTATAGATCTCAGCCTTAGACAAGTGGCTTATACGCTAGTCGAATAGAATAATAAATGTATGGGAATGACATAAGAGTACGCTACATGCGGCGTACTCTAATGTCATTTCCATACATTTATTCTATTTGACTTTTCTATTCGACTTACGCATAAGCCACTTGTCTAAACTCCCTGAGGTCTTGGTTTGATCCAATGGTCGGGCAAAGTGATATTGGATTTTTATACTCATTATCAACCCGGAGTCTAGAATTTGTGTCCGATACGGCATTAGGCTCGCCCCTTATCACGTCTGAGACGGAAATAAGTTCGGCAAAATATGGGTTTTCTAGTTTGCTAGTTCGACTCTACCCGCTTCAGGCTCCTTCGGGGGATACAGGTGTGAGCCTATGTATGTGTGGCACTAGTTTATTTTAATTATATTTCTTGAGATCAATCATCTCAAGTAATCGTCCTTGGTCTAGTGGCAATATATATGGGCTGTGGACCGGGAAGTCCAGGGTTCGATTCCCAGGTTGGGCAAATTTTCTAATTTAATTTGCCTGGGACTGAATCCCTCAGAGGGGGTTGATGACAGGCAGGCAGCCGGTCGTAAAAAGTAAGCCAATTCCTTTCTGCGACACTATATTATGGTGGGATAAGGGCAAGTAGAATGAAGGAAAATCAATCATCTTCAAAAACAAACATGTGGTGTAAACACGATTTCAATTGGTCAAGGCGTGCCAAAATAAGATACGTAGTCACACAGATAAAAAAATCTGTATTATCTGTTCCCTTTCACCAACAATGTTATCTTGAAATTGTACATCCTTCAGAACATAAGCATATTGGCAAAGACCTTTGTAACAATGTGCATATATCGCAGAACCCTTAGCTCATTAGGGGCCTATAGTAAACTAGTCATGTGTTACAATCTAACAATCTGCTTGATGTGAAATCACAGTGAATTACACTACTACCTGTTTCCCGCGGCTCTGTTCCCATCATAAAAGTTTTGTTCTGGTTTTTTTTTTTTCTCAAACAGAATATTTACTGTCTACGTATCATACAAGATTTTAACTATTTTACTGCAAACAAATAACAAGACGAGCAAAGCAGTCGCCTTGTAGTAAGCAATAGGACTACCCATGAACAGTAGAAGCAACACAACAAGAAATGAAAAAATAATTATGCACGACTTATGTCTACCCTCATCAGAATGTCTGTGCACGTCACTGCTCCTACTGCTCAGTAATTATTACCTCTTAGTTAAATTATTTTACACCTAAAATATCATGAGCAAAGATTATACCTCTATAATGAATAACCAAATAAATGATTCCGTCAGTCTGCGTCAGAAATTCCGTAATCTGGATTAATTTTCCTTGACAATATAAAAAAATCAATTCAGAATAACGAATGCAAACTACTACGTATACTTTGAATGTTGAAGCAAACAGCACCATAATTATTCAGAGAGCTAACGAAACATGATAGCAATACTAATTGCGTATTTTCACCGACAGACTTAACAAAGGATCTCAATTGATATTACCCTTTCACCTCGAGCCTTTATTCCTTTTCTCTTTGTAAATTGCAAATCTCTTCCCGCGAAAAAAATGTTTTCTCGGCATTTTTTGTGACCATCGTCTACTCGTAACTTTGTTGAAAGTTTATTCTTGATAAAATGTGAGAGAGGCTACGTACCTATATTTAGTATAATTCTCAATGTAGTCATTTAAAACTATTTTTACGGATTCTATCACGATTTGTGACAGTGCAGTCCGACCCGTGACCACGAAGACTGCAAAGCCTTCGAAACGTCGGGCATAAAAATTAAAACAAATCGTGATAGAATCCGTAAATGTAGTTAAATTTCAATGTATAACATTCGCGTAAACTTAAGAAATCAGTAGTAATTTCACTCCATAATTTTTGTCTAGTGACTGCCTCGGTGGCGTGATTGTCTCGGGTTCGATCCCAGGGTCGGGCAAAGTGATGTTGTGTTTTTCTATTCAGTATCAGCCCAAAGTCTAGAATTTGTGCCCGTTATGGCGATAGGATAGCCCCATATCACATCTGGATCGGAAATAAGCTCGGCGAAATGTGGCTGTTCTAGGTAGCTAGTTCGCCTCTGCCTACCTCTACGAATATACAGGTGTGAATCGATGTATGTAGTTCATAATTTCATACTAAATGTTGCAATTTTTTTTGACCGACTTCCAAAAAGGAGAAAGTCCTCAATTCGTCCGTATATTTTTTTTATGGCTGTTACTCGATATCTCCGGCAAATTAGGTATTCGATAGAGCTTATTTCAAGGGTGGTCCCATATAAATTTGGTCACGATCGGATTTGAAATCGGTCTGTTTTGTTTTTAAACTTGTGATTATTATTATGACATACTACCTTTAGTTTATAAAATGAGTCTTCTAGACACAACTTTAGTGCCGTTTAAATAATATTATCAGAGATTGTTCTAGGCTTTAACACAGTGTGTTTGTTTACCTTCAATGGCTTTCCACAAAATTATGCAAAGCATCCTGAGTTGCCAACAGCACATACGTCAGACGCTAATCACTTAATCCGTAATAAACTAAACGAGATATTAATCGGTAGCTTAATTACACTTGACTCAATGACGTCACATAACTGTTAACCACCTGTCAAGTACCAAACAGAATATAAATCAACTTAATTATGCCAAGACACGACTTAGCTCTCAGTTATTAGCATACTAATAAATTGATTCACTCGTCAGCTATTAGACGAACAGTGCAGATTTCTAAGATTGTTATTCCGTGTTATGTTAATATATAACATTTCTTTCACTCATTTTCATTCGAATGTTTAACATAACATAACATAGCATAAGCTCACTCCTGTATCCCCGAAGGGGTAGGCAGAGATGCACTAGCGAACTAGAACACCCACATTTCGCCGAGCTTAGTTCCGTCCCAGATGTGATATGGGACGAGCCTATCGCCATATCGGGCACAAATTCCAGACTCCGGGCTGATATCGAAAAATCCAATATCACTTTTCCCGACCCGGGAATCGAACCCGCGACCTCAGGACGGTAGGCATACCGAAACACAACTACGCCACCGAGGCAGTCTATCTATCTAGAATATTTAAACGACTATTTTCTATGTCAAAAGTAATGTTTTACTAGCGTTTCACTTAAAAACGTAAATAACATAAGCTCACGCCTGTATCCCCGAAGGGGTAGGCAGAGGCGTACTAGCGAACTAGAACGCCCACATTTCGCCGAGCTTAGTTCCGTCCCAGATGTGATATGGGGCGAGCCTATCGCCACATCGGGCACAAATTCCAGACTCCGGGCTGATATCGAAAAATCCAATATCACTTTGCCCGACCCGGGGATCGAACCCGCGACCTCAGGACGGTAGTCATACCGAAACACAACTACGCCACCGAGGCAGTCTATCTATCTAGAATATTTAAACGACTATTTTCTATGTCAAAAGCAATGTTTTACTAGCGTTTCGTTTAAAAACGTAAATATCGAATATAATATCAAATTCAAAAACTTTTAAATTCAATAGGTTTACCGCAATCCCTATAATAAAATAATCACAATAATCAAAATCAACAAGTTTAAGAAATTGACGGACCGACTTCAAAATTTATCCGATTGTGACCAAAATATGGGCCCACCCTTGCCTTGGAATAAGATGGATGTTAAAGAGATAGATTATATCAGGAATAGCATGCAGGCCTTAGAATGCAGCCTTTCTTCAGAAAAAATGTACGGTTCTCGTTAAAGTCACAGATTTGATAATAAAAAACGCAAATAAAATCGTGGGCAACAATTAGTACTGAATAATATGTAATGATAGAGAAAAAAAGTCGCCTCATTGATCTAGTGGCAGCATAAGTGGGCGGATCCACAGACCGGGAGATCGTGGGTTCAATTCCCAGGTCGGCCAAAGCAAATTTTCTAATTTAATTTGCCCGGGACTGGATCCCTCAGAGGGGGTTGACGTCAGACAGGCAAATCCTGACTGCAACATGCTTAAAAAAGTGTGTTGCGCCGACCCCACATTAAAGTGGAATAAGGGCAGGTAGAAAAAAAGAAAAAAGATAGAGAAAAATGTTAATGAAATCTAAACAATGTATGTACTTGGCAGACTTCTTTAATCATAACTTTATCTAGTACATAAAAGGTAAATAAAACGTATATTGAAGTAAATGAAAACGGATGCAAGTGCTGGCGTGACCACAAACGAGTGTGTGCATGCTGGGTTTTCATTCGCTCACTGAACCGTATGCGTATAATAGCATTTAACCACGGATTGAGGTGGGCTTTTTCGGTTTGAAGATATGCACTGAAATAAAACTAGTTTTTACGGATTTTATCGCGATTTGTTTTATTTTTTTAGTCCCGACGTTTCGAAAGCTTACAGCCTTCGTGGTCCGGAGTCCTGACTCGATTTGACGGGTCCGACCAGTGACCACGAAGGCTTTAAAGCTTTCGAAACGTCGGGACTAAAAATAAAATAAATACAAAACAATTCACGATAAAATCCGTAAAAACTAGTTTTATTTCAATGAATAACATTTGCGTAAACCCAAAAAATTGGAGTTATGCTTTATTATGCCATACAGATATTTTCTTTTCTGACAATTGTTTATTCACAAAACTATAGGTTTTTCGCAACTTCGGCGGAGATAAAAGGAAGAGTTATGACATTAATAGTATACAATTATACATAGATGTATGTTTGTATGAATGACAATAGGTTCGCCCCTTATTACATCTGGGATGGAAATAAGCTCGGCGAAGTGTGAATGTTCTACATCGCTAGTCCGCCTCTGCCTACCCCTTAGGCGTACCATACCATACAGGCGTGAGCTTAGGTTATGTGTGTATGATTGTATTTACGCAAAGTAGCGTCTAAATTATTCATCAGGTTTTGAATGAAGTGGCAATTACTTAGTTTCTATGGAACATAAGCTACATTTAGCATCGATTCAAATTAAGGAGGAAACGTTCTTTTTCGTAGTCGAGTTTTTAAGCTTATTTATAAACAAATATATGGATGGGCAAGAGAGCCACGAACGGACGGGTCAAGATGTAATAAATTACGTCAGTAGTATCTATGATTGATATAGTTATTGAGTAGTTATCTATGACAATCTCCGTGGCTCAAGGGGCAAAACAATCCAAAGCCAAGACAAAAAGACCTTCATTGTATTGTACATTTCACACAATCCACTGGACTATTTTTTTCACAATGCCAGTAGTGAATTCCCTTAAAAGATCGACAATTGGCCTTGTGTAAATGATCATTACACTCAGTCTGGCTGCGATCTATACTGGCCTCACAGTATTATGCATACTTAATTATACTCCTAGCACATAAACTGTTAATTATGATTATGTATTTTATAATAATCTAATAATAATAATAGTCTTTGAAGTAGTAGAGCCACGCTGTAGACAGTTACGTCTACAGCACGAATGGGTCGGCTCGACCGGTTTGATACCACTGTCTCACAGAAAACCGACGTAAAGTGCAACTTGCTGTCGCGTTTCGTTCGGTGAGTGAGATTTCCGTGGCCCTTTTAAAATCCCTTTTCCCTCCCCTTCCATTTCCTCTGATTAGGTTGGCAACGCACCTATGATTCTTATTGTGTCTTGGGTGTCTATGGGCGGTGGAGATCACTTACCATCAGGTGACCCATCTGTTCGTTTGCCAGTCTCTGGTATTAAAAAAAAATCTAATAATCTTTGGGGGAGGTATATGTTTAGCAATGGACGTCTTATGGTTAATGATGATGATGATGATTTTATAATAGGAAATCTTACTTTCCACGCGACCACACTAGAGTTGTACCTATTTGACCATAATTTAGTGACGCAAATGAGCCAAATCGGAGCTTCAGGCGTAATGGTGCGCAAAATGTATTGAATTCGATTTGCTCAATAATCCTGTCAATAGGGCCTATTATGGAAATCACTGCATTCATTTAGAATATTAGATAAATGTGTTAAAAAATTGAATTACTAAATCCATTTTAACTATGGTATCATGGAAATGGCGTAGGATTTTTTTATTAATTTTGCTTCACTATGAACCCATTCTTCATTAATTTAAATATGTGGTGTAATAACATTGTCTTAGAACTCAAAATGCAATTTCCTCAATAACAATGTGAATATCGGTATTTAAATATATCCAGCGAATATAAAAAGTCGACCTTAAGATAGCATTCGGTTTTTTGCAACCGCGACCCAACTCATTAGACATTCGACGCACGACCCATTCTTATGCATCTGTCGGTGTGTCGTATAAATTCATTCACAAATCGCAGTCGACAAGAATCGACTGCTACCTTAACAATTAGCATGAGGATTCTCATCTTGTGGTTTTAAAGTAACAATGCTTCATTATTATTGGTAAAACCAATATCGCCCATTTATATTTTGGATTTACCATTAGGCTTTAAATCGTTCCTGTATTTGAAATACTTAGTAATACTAACTTTCTGCAAGATCCAGTAGGTATATTGTAAATATGACCTCAATAATTCCATACGATAATAATATAGCCTCCGTGGCGCAGCAGGCGAGTAGCCGGCTGTGAAGCGTGAGGTCGCGGGTTCGATTCATTCACTGAGACAAATGTCTGTGTGCCCACAAATATTTGGTTCAGGTCTGTGTGTTGTGTGACCGAAAGTCTCTCGTAGTTCCTGATACCCACGACACAAGAATCGATCTTTGTGTGGGGTCAGGACTATATGTGTGACTGTGGGGTCTATTTATTTATTTTTATATATATATATATATATATATATATATATATATATATATATATACGTATTTAAGAAAGGTAGATTACAGTAAAAACAACATAATGCTTTGCCCAAAACCATTTATTTTCAAATAATATGTATTTTAATAGTAAACATTTTGAAGTTGTTAAAATCCGGTTAAGGAAACCTGAAACAAGTATTTTCCGATTATAAATTGATCAGAACAATGAATCAAAAAGTAATAATTTTGAAGGTTAATGGTGTAAATATAGTCTAAGTTACGGGCGACTTGCACCATTATTACTAACCTACGGTTAGTCCTAACCTCAAGTTAAATTGAAATAGAAATATATGAAGGACATGTAATTCGTTACATGTAGTTAATTTAATGTCACCATATATTATCTGTAATTAGATGTAGTACATTATATGTAATGAATTACATGTCCTTCACATATTTCTATTTCAATTTAACTTGAGGTTAGGAATAACCGTTGGTTAGTAGTTGTGGTGCAAGTCGCCCTTATGTAATTATGAGTAACTTTTCCAGGTTACGTTAGTTATGAAATTGTATGTTAGGTAATTTATTTCTGAGATTTTAATTCGATAAATTGCACATAAGTTATCTAGGGTTAGTTTTGTGTCCGGTATAGCGATAGGCTAGCTGTGAAAACTAACAGCCGAATCCTTTCTGCAACATTCTCGAATAGGAATGTTGCGACATTGAAGTTGGTTAAAGGTAGTCGGAAAGATAAATAACGATAAGCTCACCACCTATCACGTGAAGAGACGAAAATACGATCGGCTTCCGTAACTTTTAATTTCTTAATACACCTTTCCCTACTCTTGGGGATACACGCGTTAACTTATGTATAACTTAAGCGTCTCCTGCACCTGTTTTTCTCGAAACAAAACACAAAAACACATACGCAAAACAATGATTTTCGTTGTGTAACGCAAGCAATGTGTAACGAAACCATGTTTTGCGTAGATGTGTTAGCAAGAAAATATGATTATAACAAAATCTGCAACAATCGGTCAAGAACTTACATCATATCTTCGCAAATTTATGAGTTCCTATTCTTGACCGAACCAAGTTCCCATACAAATGGGTGAATTCCAAGATCCTTTGTAAATGGCGTAAACAAAAGCGGAGTTTATAATAATTTCTTCCTCTGCTTCAAAGGTTTCTGATGAAGTATCTAGAACATAAAGATAGTTCACAAAGGTTTAATATATTATCGTTTGATTGGCAACAAGTATTGTATAAGTTGTATAAATTGACAGTATGGTCAAAAATGATCTGAGTATGCGAAATTACAACAAGCAACGATAGCTTAACAAGTAGCGATAGCTCAGTTGGGAATGGTACGGACTGACGAGACAAGTGTCGGAGGTTCGAGACCAACCCCAAAATTGAGCATACACTTCTGACTTTTCTATGTTAAGTGTATTTTCATTGTGAAATATCGCTTGCTATAACGGTGAAGGAAAACATCGTGAGGAAACATGCATACCTGAGAATTTCTTCACAGGAATTTCGAAATGAAGTCTACCAACCCGCATTAGGCCAGCGTGGTAGACTAAGGCCTAACCCCTCTCATTGGTAGAGGAGGCCCGTGCCCAGCAGTGGGACAGTAATATTACAGGGCTAATATTATTATTATTATTTTTATGCGAAATTAGTCTATAAGGTCAATAAAACATTTCTATATAAAGTCCCAAAACAACAAAATCACAAAATATTAATAAGCAAATACAATTTAAACTTTAATGTTCATTATCTCAAAAGTGTCATTTAGTGGGTTGGATCATTTTTGCGTATCTACGTCCGTGTTGAAGTTTTAAATTGGAAAAATCGTATTTGTGTCATCTGGTGCTGGAATGATAGGCGATAGGCTCGCTGTCTAGCACATAACGGAAGCTCGACGAAATGTGCGAGCTTTTCTAGGTGGTAGAGCCATGCTGTAGACAGTAACGTTTATAGCACGAATGGGCCGGCTCGACCGGTTAGATACCACTGTCTCACAGAAAACCGACGTAAAGTGGCAGCTTGCTGTCGCGTTTCGTTCGGTGAGTGAGATTTCCGGTGGCCCATTTCCCCACTCCCTTTCCCAGTCCCCTTCCCTCCACTTCCATTCCCTCCTTTTAGGTCGGCAACGCACCCATAATTTTTTTGTCTTGGGTGTCTATGGGCGGTGGAGATCACTTACCATCAGGTGACCCATCTGCTCGTTTGCCAATCTCTGCTATAAAAAAAAAAAAAAAAAAAAAGAGCTCTAGTTTTCTCGTGTACCTCATGGACCTACACCTATTCAGCTACTCTATGTATTTACGTCTCTATCTAATACGCCAAAAGAGATAAATAAATAAATAAGCGAGTAGATGAACCATCTAAAATGCCTTGTATCTGTTCATGCTGTTCACGATCTGTTCTACATGCAGCGGGCTTTTCCGTTCTATGGTCAGGTGGTTTTTAACCAACCTTAAAAAATGAGATCATCAATTCGACCCGTATATTATATTGTTAGAATTGTACGATATTCGCATATGCTAATCTACATGGGCTTCTGAACAGATGTGCCAAATTTTATAAATGTACATATGTATGTATTCATGTATACATGTATGTTTGTACACTTATATCCCAGAAACTACAAATCGCATTATGATATATCGTTATTATTGGACTAGGTATCTTCCAAGTTAGGGACTAGTGCAAATTTCATCAAAATCAGTTCAGTAGTTTTGAAGATATGGATATACCATACATAACATACATAAGCTCACGCCTGTATCCCCGAAGGGGTAGACAGAGGCGCACTAGCGAACTAGAACACCCACATTTCGCCGAGCTTAGTTAGCGAGCGAGCCTATCGCCATATCGGGCACAAATTCCAGACTCCGGGCTGATATGGAAAAATCCAACATCACTTTGCCCGACCGGGGATCGAACCCGAGACCTCAGAACCGTAGTCGTACCGAAATACCACCACGCCACCGAGGCAGCCTTGGACATGCCACGCCACGCTAGATATGGACATAAATGTATGAAAATTATGAAGTTCGTTTTACTCGTAAGTTTTTTGATTAATGCAGATGAGAATAGTTTTTTATTTACTTGTAACTATTAGTAGAGGATTTAAAACCGGCTTCAAAATTTATCTGAAATTAATCAAATCTAATGGGACCATCGTTGGAACAAGATCTATTGAACACTAAAAGACATTGAAACTCCGTCCTCGTTTGCCCGAGATATCGATTTTTTTAGAAATAAATATGTTTTAAAAATTCAATTCTTAGCATGTTATTCATATATTGGACTATTTTATATTTTGTTGAATATTCTTTAAAAACATACCTGTTTCAAAACAATTAAACTCCAGATGTACTTTGTTGAACATATGGGGCATGTACGTGTAGCTACCGTCAGATGAAACTCCGGGAAGATCTTTAGAATTCGTTTCGTACAGTGATCGTAACAAATTTTTCTGCAACAAAAGTATATCTGAATGTATTAAGCCTACAATAGGGAACAGTAGCCCGAGCACGAAAAACTAATCTAAATTTAAATGTATTCGAGTTCGCTGCGCACTGATGACGTTTGGTTAATATTTCATACAAACTTCATAGACGCGCATCGAGTTCAAATACATTTACGGTTGTCAGAAATTTTCCTGCTCAGGCCGCTGGTTATTCATAAACGGCTGGACCGATTTAGTTGGATTTTTTGTATGTGTCAAAAACATAACAAAATCTGCTAAATCGGTTAAAGCAAAATCCTAACCGTTTGGATTAACAACTGAACTCGGTCAGGTCATATTCGCACTCGAGCTTTTTCAAAGCGCGTTAAAAAAGCGTTTTAATGGAACAAATGAGTTCTAGTATATTTATTCAAACGCCGGCGCTTTAAAAACGCGGCGTTATTTTTTTTGGCGGTGTGTAAAATATATCTTATTAGAAACAAAATAAGAATGATTTTCAGGCACTTATATCAACAGACACTTTGAAATGCTTTTTTAACGCGCGTTGAAAAAGCTTTCGTGCGAATGAGGGCTTAATGGCGCTGCAATCGGGTGCCTACCAGCATTTTTTTATTTCCGAAAAATACTTACAGATTTAAGTCCTGTTACATAGTCTTCACTGCCAAAATTGTGCCTGAATACAGGCATGATGAGACTGATATTTTTATCACTACCCTCGCCCATCAATTGCATAATATCATCAAGTTCCAATATGTTAGATAAAAACTGTTCCATATTTTCATATCCAGGTTCTGGCTTCATGATTAAAGCGAATCCATCTTCCATATATAATTTAATGAACTGTAATTTATTATTATTATTTTCTGTAAAATCTAGGTCAAATATATTCGCACCTTCCGCTGACACATTATAATAATGTTTTATAAAGTTGGTACCAATAACAATTCTACATACAGGGAGAACGATATAAAACGATATATTGGTAAAGTTAAAAAATAAAAATTGAACTTATTTTTATTATTAAGTATAGGGATCATCAATATAATATACCCTAGATGCACAGTTCTTTGCGCGTAATACGTGCAATAAACTCATGGTTGAGCTATAAGAATACCCATACCAAAGTCTTAAAGATTTCAACGTATTTGACGAATGCCCGTCCTTCGCCAACCCAGGCTGCTTCTTTAATTGTCAGATCAGCACTCTTTTTAAACTCAATTTCTGTCTGTTCGTAAAAGTTAAACTGGTCACATGAAATCTGAAAAAGGTATTGGTCACTATATAAATCATTCGATGACATAATTACAATCAATATTAAGTTGATTTGTAACGTTTTACCTCAATATCATGGTAGCTACCCGTGATGAGACCTCCTATATCAAGGGCGTAGTCATGAGGAACAACATCTGCAGAATCGGAGCTTACTTTCTTAAACTAAAATAACAATTGAAATAATGAGGATTCGATGGTGATTATTTTATTATTGTTTTTTTTTTTATAGCAGAGATTGGCAAACGAGCAGATGGGTCACCTGATGGTAAGTGATCTTCACCACCCCTAGACACCCAAGACAAAAATAATCATGGGTGCGTTGCCAACCTAAAAGGAGGGAATGGAAGGGGAGGGAAGGGGATTGGGAAAGGGAGTGGGGATATGGGCCACCGGAAATCTCACTCACCGAACGAAACACGACAGCAAGCTGCTACTTTACGTCGGTTTTCTGTGAGACAGTGGTATCTTACCGGTCGAGCCGGCCCATTCGTGCTATAGACGTTACTGTCTACAGCGTGGCTCTACCACTTTAAAACTGTATAAAACAATATTTAAGTATACTGTACCCATTCGTTTATTCCCGCGATTACTGATTCGATACTGGTATAGTCAATAACCACAACCTCGCCACCGAGCATGACAACACTATAGCAATAATCGACATGCTCATTGAACGCATTTTTTTTATCAGAGAATGAAACATATTTGATAGACTCTCCAGGTTTGTCTGCCTTTTTCAACTTGGGAAAAATGTATCTCATCTAAAAAAATAAAGACATTGAATAACACCTCTACCTAAAAGATATTGATCTTAGTGTAAGAAGATATTTTTTTCGACAGTTTAATAACGGATTGTCGGAGACGAACTTAAAATGAAAACGTTACTTAAAAACATAAATATTATCTATTAAATTATTTACACTGTAAATAAACATAACTATAATGTAACTTCGATTCATCTTCGATTTGCCGACGATATTGTTGTCTTGGCAGAATCGCTGGAAAATCTAGGTACTATGCTCGAAGACCTCAACCGAGTTTCTCAACTGGTAGGCCTTAAAATGAACATGAACAAGACGAAAATCATGTCGAATGTCCATGTCGTTCCTACCCCAATTGGTATAGGAAACTCAACTCTCGAAGTTGTAGACGAATATGTCTATTTAGGATAAGAGGTCCAGCTAGGCAGGTCCAACTTTGAGAGAGAAGTCATTCGTCAAATCCAGCTCGGCTGGGCAGCATTTGGGAAACTACGCAAGGTCTTCTCGTCCAAAATACCTCAGTGCCTGAAGACAAAACTCTGAAACGTGGCCTCTAACTATGGGCCGCATTAGAAAGCTCACAGTCACTCAGTGAGCTATGGAGAGGGCTATGCTCGGTGTTTCTCTACACGTAGAGAAACACCGAGCATAGATAGATAGCATTTGATCACGATCAAATCAGGAATGAGAAGATCCGTAAAAGAACGAAAGTCACCGACATAGCCCAGAGGATTAGCAAGTTAAAATGGCAGTGGGCAGTGCACATAGCTCGTAGAACTGATAGCCGATGGTGCAGAAAAGTTGTCGAGTGGAGACCACGTACCGGCAAGCGCAGCGTAGGACGTCCACCTACAAGGTGGACCGACGACCTGATAAAGGTCGCAGGAAGTCGCTGGATGCAGGCCGCTTCCAACAGGTCGATCTGGAAATCTTTGGGGGAGGCCTATGTTCAGCAGTGAACGTCCTATGGCTGATGATGATGATGATGATGATGATGATGATGATGATGATGATGATGATGATGATGATGATGATGATGATGATGATAACGTAACTATATAAATCATATGTACACAGTCTTCATTGTATCGCCCCTTATAGCTACCCTATTCCTCATATTTTGATAACATAAGCTCATAAGCCATACGCCATACACCATACGCCATACGCCATACGCCATACGCCATACGCCATACGCCATACGCCTATATCCCCGAAGAGGTAGGCAGAGATGCACTAGCGAACTAGTACACCCAAATTTCGCCGAGCTTAGTTCCGTCCCAGATGTGATAGGGGGCGAGCCTATCGCCATATCGGGCACAAATTCCAGACTCCGAGCTGATATGAAAAAAAAAAACAATATCACTTTGCCCGACCGGGGATCGAATCCGAGACCTCAAGACGGTAGTCGTACCGAAATACAACCACGCCACCGAGGCAGTCATATCATGATCAGATCTCATTATATTTCAATATTCAAAACACAATAGTCGCGTGCAACCGCTGTCACCCATTCGTAGGGGAGACCGTGGTACATCGACCTTCACTCATCTGATAACTAGACGAGACATATTTTTTATCAAATATCATAATTTTATTTCATAATATTTAAAATTAATTTAATTAAAAATAGCTATGAACGTAGTGACGTTACAGGAACAATTAATTAAGGCCAGTTATTGAGACGATCCACGAAGCCAAGATATGAAGTCATTCAATTTAATTTAGTCACGTTCCGATCCACCTTGGATTTTCTCTATTTACACAATGACAGTACTGCATCAGCTAAATAGATTGTCACGATAATTGACCTGAAGTAATGATATCCATGTCTCTTTCTTTGTTCCACAATATAGCATCACCTAATAACAACGCAAACCATCCTTAAAATATATTTTTCTTATGCAAATACAATTCAGTATCCGTATACATGAAAAAACGTCGTGATGAAACCTGCATACTAGAGAGTTCTTATAACAATTTCAAAGGCCTTTAATTAGTAGAGGAGGTACGAGCTCAGCAGGGGGATAGTGATAATCACAAGTTTAAAAACTTCATGGACCGACTTCAAAACTTGACCGATCGTGATCACCTTTGGAACAAGCTCTATCGAACACAAAAATAATCTTGAAAATCGGCCTACATTTGGCGGAGATATCGCGTAACAGACATTATAAAAAACACTGAGAACTTGAGGACTTCCTCCTTTTTTGAAATCGATCGATAAACTGATTACTGATTACTGATACTATTATCATATAAAACAAAACTTGAAATTTTATACCTGTTCGCTGCTATTCATGTTAATGACAGTATATGTCTCAGAACATAACCGATCTTTGGCATACAAATTCGCCTCTCCCAGCTGAGCCATAAATGGCATCAAGGAAGTGAGCTGATGTTTTTCACCATTTATGCTTGTCAGATGCTGAAAATTATCACCAAGTTCAAAAACATAAAAACCAACTTTAAAATTCATCGGAACTTGACCAAAATAAAATATAAGACCATTATAAATTACTTTATCAGGTACATTAAAATATTGAATAAAGACATAAGTGATATGTATGTTGTTAATTCCGGGATCAAATTGTCCATCTTCCTTTCATGATTGTGAGTTTGTGAATTAAGATGTATTTTAATGATATCTCGTATGAATTCACTAACATTTATATATTTTTATCAACTGTAAATAAATATACAAGTACAAAGGCAAGTGAGGAGGGCCGAAAGTCCTTCAACCGTTACGCCGGTGTATGAAAATATTATGTAAATGTGTATGAAGAGGCAAAAGAGCTACGAGTACCTATGTTATGATCGTCTTTGCCTTTCCCTATGAGATGCAGGCGAGAGTGTGTGTTTGTATTATAAAATTATTAAATATTTTTCATCTAACCTGTATACAAATGCGTATAAGTAGTGAGCTTGCTTCACCGAGATTTGCTAATAGTTCATCACCATCGAACCCAGATAGAATTTCGCTACAATCTTTAATAGTCTCTTCAGATGTACAATCGTTGCGAATATCACTTACTATAAAAGAGAGATATATATAGGTATATATATAGAGGTATATATTAGGGGCAAATTATAAATATCATCTCCTTGATCTATTGGAAATGTATATGGACTGAAAGAAGCAAATCGAGGGGCTTGCGATAAGACAGGCTACACAAGGAGTGAGGGTCACTATGGCAGGTTTTAGCACTATGTGTATGGTCGTCGCCATCCGGCGGATACGAATATGTTACCACCAGCACATTTGCTATAACTTACATGTAAAATGTGTTTAAAATCAAATATAGTCAAGTACCCAATTATTTTATTTTATTTTATTTTATTTGGAAAACAAACAGTATATAAACATCAATAAAAATAACAACTTACGTAACTTAATAACCATTTAACACGTTTTCGCATGTTACTATTCTAAAATGCTTGTTTATTTAACCTAATGAAATCAAATCAAATATATTTGAGAAAAAAAACCAAAGAGTAAATTACAGCCTTACTACATATTATTTATACAAATTAAAATAATTATCCACTCTATCCCTCCAGAACAGTAATTTTTTTACTTATAATACTTAGTCAGATGCTAAATTTGACCAAAGTCTAAGCAAAAATAAAGTATGCTCTCGGAAATTCAGTCTTAGCATAAGATGTGATATATATATGTGTAAAAAATAAAAATATCCTTACCTTTCCCGTCGTTCATCAGACTTAATAAATTCTGACGATATGAATTAGTCGATGATTCAATTCCGTAGGATGTCGAAGGTCTAGCCAATACGGCCACTAGCAGGATAAACTTCCACATGGCGCTTGGCTGATGCTGGACGAATTCTGATGCATTTCCCGCTCCGAAGCGTTTATATAGGAACGTGTCAGACAGATGTGTAAATAATATTATATTCATCCATATTTTTGTCTTTTGTCTCTTATGTTTTCACCTAAATAAATAGCATGCTACTTAAATACAGATACTGTTAAAGAGAGGCCATTATATGTTTTATACAATTATACCTAGCTACCATGAAAATAATAAAATTTATAATAAAATTTTAAAAAGTTACATTATTTCAAAATACCTATTTATAGGCATTAGATAGTAGATACCGACACATAGATATAAATAATCACAATTTAAGAAGCCGTTAAAGTTGAGCAGCGTTTGAGCATTCGAGATCTGTAAACAAAGAATTTATGAGTAAACTAAGCTGAAGGTAGTTCTATCTGCAGCACTAATGAACCAGCTCAACCTGTTTGATGCCACTGTCTCAAAGAAAACCATGAAGTGGCTCACACTGATGCGAAGGCTGACAAAAGAGCAGGTAGGTCACCTAATGGTGAGTGATCTCCACCGCTATCCACACCTCAACACAAAAGAATCATGGATTCATTGTCACCCTAAAAGGATGGGAATATAGATTGAGAAAGGCGGTGACGTGCACAGGCATTCAGACCAGGGTAGACATAAAATTGCATAATTATGTATTTTCTCCAATTCCTGCTTTTTATAACCACCTTAACCATCCTTGTGTCGGTTTCAAATATAATCTAAGTGCTGTTATTTTCAAAATCAGTTTTATGTGATGATTTTTATCTTCAATTATGTAATTGGCAAATCTTTGTCTATATGGACTGCACGTCACTGGGGGAGGTGGGAATTGGGCCAGAAACGCATAGCAGTCATAGAAGGAAACGCAGCAGCCAACTGCCACTTTACGTCAGTTTTCTGTAACACAATAGTATTAAACCGGTCGAGCCGGCCCATTCGTACTGTACTACTAGAATTGTCTATAGCGTGGCTCTACCACTCCAAAAACTGTCAACCAAAGGTGTATTTTATAAATTAAAAGGTGGTGAACATGGGTGATGACTACACTATAAAGTGTGACTAAATAAAGTTTCTTTGTCTCTTTCTTATCTTTCAATGTCTCATGGTAAGCGACCACGGATAAACAGTGTGTTCGGTGGTTGCTATCTGAGCTTATGTCAATTATTAAAATGAAAAGTAAATAAAGTATCTTCTAGACTGATGACAATTTCAGTTTGAGTACACACACTCATTGCCATCTGCATATTACTTACACAAAGCCACCTCACTTTGTATGAACATAATGTACAGGTGTTTTTTGTTTTTATCATTATTCATTTACCTACTGAAGATATCTTATTAACCAAAAACTCACTGTTAAAAAAGAATTAATCCATTGAAATAAAAAAAAATGCGGATTCTATCACGATTTGGGTTTAATTTTTCAATCCGACCCGTGACCACGAAGGCTGCAAAGCTTTCGAAATGTCGGACATAAAAATTAAAACCAAATCGTGATAGAATCCGTAAAAATGTTTTTATTTCAATGAATAACATTTGCGTAAACCTAAGAAATCATTAAGAATGAATCTACCTTATCCGTCGATTTGGCTATAGGTACTGATGATAATATTATATTATAATATAATAATAATATTAGCCCTCTAATATTACCGTCCCACTGCTGGGCACGGGCCTCCTGTACTAATGAGAGGGGTTAGGCCTTAGTCTACCACGCTGGCCTAATGCGGGTTGGTAGACTTCACATACCTTCGAAATTCCTGTGAAGAAATTTTCGGGTATGCAGGTTTCCTCACGATGTTTTCCTTCACCGTTATAGCAAGCGATATTTCACAATGAAACTACACTTAACATAGAAAAATCAGAGGTGTATGCTCATTTTGGGGTTGGTCTCGAACCTCCGACACTTGTCTCGACAGTCCGTACCATTCCCAACTGAGCTATCACTGCTTTTTAATATATTATTATGTATATGATATTATGTATTTCATAACATTTCATTATGAATATACATATATTTTTTTTTTAGCAGACATTGGCAAACGAGCAGATGGGTCACCTGATGGTAAGTGATCTCCACCGCCCATAGGCACCCAAGACACAAAAAGAATCATGGGTGCGATGCCAACCTAAAAGGAGGGAATGGAAGGCGAGGGGAAGGGGATTGGGAAAGGGAGGGGGGAAATGGGCCAGCAAGCTGCCACTTTACGTCGGTTTTCTGTGAGACAGTGGTATCCAACCGGTCGAGCCGGTCTATTCGTGCTGTAGACGTTACTGTCTACAGCGTGGCTCTACCACCCACGGTTAAACGGACAATACCGTACTTGCCACGCACACAAATGCGCCTAAACAAACGTGCTGCACGCACACACTGTCACTCATAACACGCTCAGTTATGCCGAGCACACACCAACCCAACGAAGCCGATAGAACGTTCGCGAAGGGTCTTTGGCGATGGAGACCGGACGTTACCGCATGTTCCACCAACCACCAACGAACGCTAGCGAATCGTACAGAAGTTTGGCGAACGCAAAATTTTTTGGGTTTTACAGTTGTCCAAATGTTAAAAAATTTAAGAGTTCCGTTATAATTTCGTCATGTCGTTTTTTCGCCTTCGATCCGTAGGTGTGTACCCGGCATGATTTTTTTTTTTATATTGTTCATAGCCATGGATACAATGTCCTTCAGCCGTATACTTTTTATTATTTATTACACTTTATTTCTTATATCTAATTTTTCGCAAGTGCATTGAAGTCGGATGTATTCGATTTCAAGGCCCTGCTGGAGTTTTGGCGTCAATTCTTTCCAGTTTGATGCTTTTTAGACGATTTTCTCGCAGTGGAGGAGTCGAACATGGTCGACCCATCCACCCGACAAAAAGCGTCCAAAATCACTTATTTCAAAGCTTCCACATACTGTCCATCTTCGTTGATGTTTATCGCATAAATTCACATCATATTTAAACCACAAACACAACTTTAGACTATAATATGAAATCATTAAAACAAGGGACCACCCGCACCGTTAGAATTCCCGCCAAAACTCCACCCGGCATGAGCGGAGTCTGTGTTGTCAGAAAATGAATGGGTGATTTCCCTCAGATATTTGTGGAATAATAATATTATAGTAATTGGATTCTTGACTATTTCTAAAACGTATTCAGGGCTATTGATATATTTATCCTAGATAAGTAATAAATTATTTTAAGATTTATTTTGATAGTTTTAATTTTTAAAAAAATTATGTACAATAATTGATTTTGCCGACAAAACGAAATTTATGACAGTTGATATGTGACACGTTATCTTTACTCAATATACCTCTAGATACAACATCGCTGATAAAATAAAATATAGATTTTAGGATTTTCTGTTTTTCTTTGTTTTTAGTCGACTGACTTCAAAATCGATATACAATTAAAATATTTCCTACAGAAGATTTGTACTAAAACGCCAGAACAGGTTTTATTACCCGTAAAAAAATCAAATACACAAAATAAAAAACTATTCCTTTGGTTTCATGATTTAACGCGGAGCCGCGGGAAAAAGTTGTTAAAGAATAATTTTCGATGTTTCACATCGGCTAGGCGTTCCGCAGCAACTGTTTTTTTTTTGTATATTCTATAACAGGTACAATACTCATTCATAATTTTAACTAAGGGAGGGCCAAATTTGTTGCGTATACATAAAGATTATATATTGAAAAACTTTCTTTTCCGAGGTAGGTTTATTATAGGACTATTAGTACTACGCACTAACTTTAACTGAAATTCCTTACAATTACACAAAACAGTTTAATTAGTGCTTATGAAATACTACTGTAAGACAAAAAAGTGGGGAAATTTTGTATTCATTTGGTATCCCTTGGATAAATCGTATGAACGGAAAACCATGCTTCACTATTGAGTTTCTAGCGTTCAGTCCTTCTTATTCTTTAGGTCCATAATATACAGTTTAAAGTTTACCTTTGCAAATTACCTGAATATTAATAGCAATAATGGGCAATTTGCACAAAAATGATAACGAGAAATTGTGTTGATAAACAATAAACGAAACCATGAAATGTGCTATCATGAAATTTATAGTATTAAATAATTGATATTTTACAAAATATCCCTATAAATTACGTATAATGGAACGTAATTGCAAAACCCAAGTGACGTCATTCCATAAAGAATCATAGAGCAATGTTTCCAAGTTGTAGGTGGTATTTTGCCGAAAATTGTTGTTGTGTTTAGTATGGTGATTAGTGAATTGGACATTGCTCAGCTCCCATACATTTGGTCTAAAAAACCAACAATCTCAACAACATGTTTATTGTGTAAAGAAAAATAAATAAAATATTACAATGAAATAAAAAAAAGTTCAAGACAGTTTTTAGAAATTTATAAATCTAATTTATTTGGCCTTTTATGGTTATAATATAATTAATTTGTTATTAGTATGAAAACAATATCTTTTGCGGTCATTGTAGTTATGGAAACGATACATCGAATGTCGATATTTAAAAAAAATCGATGTATTATTAACAAACATCAACGTTTTAACATCGATATTGAAACCACAAATATCGACGAAACTTATATTTCTAAGACATAAATACATACATAAACTCATGATTGCATCTCTGAACTAGAACACCCACATTTCGCTGAGCTCATTTCCGTCCCAAATGTCATAGGGGCTGAACCTATTGACATATCCTGATATTAAATAGAAAAACTCGATATAACTTTGCCCGACTCAGATCATCGACCTGGAGATCCCAGGACGGTAGTCGTACCGCGTACTGTTATAAGGATTTATTCAAAGTCCTTTTTAAAAAAAATATATTTATTTACTGAAACTATGATTTCGGACTCTTAATGAGGCTAGTGTCACGCGTGAGTGTCTAACACGAACTGACTATCCCGCGGGGATGCTAAACTAATGTACTATCAGAAACTGCTGACAGGTATTAGGGGTTTAAAGGGATAGGCACTATTATATACTAGACTTGTATATAACAGCCCCCAGGGTTAGGACTAAACTTACCCCAAAAGGGTTAAGTTTATGTAAGGGTTCGGATTCTGGGCATAGGGGTTGTTATGGCTGTAGAGGATGCGACAGCAGCTTCAGATAATTCAATTTCTGATTTTTCAATATTTAAACTACTTTTACGATTACCGAGAACACGGTGACAAAAGCCTGATTTTAGTGTAATTTTGTAACAAAGGAAAGAAAAGAAAATTAACATGAAGATAAACATAATAATTATGGTACAGGAATAGTACTGGCTATACAAAACAATATGTGGTTTTTCTATGATATTATCTAGGTTCTTTACAATATTACTAGTTATAACATTATGATGAGATGTTATAGAGTCAAGGTTAATATGAGTTAGATTCAAAATAGGGATATAGGGTTGAGTTTTCAATAGTACTTTTGAGTTACAGCAAGTATCATTTATAACATTAAAGTTACTTTGTATTATTTGTAAATTAATTATTTTAGTATATTTTGGAATTAACCTTGAGTCTTTATAATATGCTATACAATTTATCGGTAGATTTAGGATGCCTGTACCTGATATTACCAGATCACTGGTTTTAGATTGTTGACAATCGATGGAGAGTTTAGATGGATTCGTGATA
Source organism: Clanis bilineata (assembly GCA_036417725.1). Classification (NCBI taxonomy): domain Eukaryota; kingdom Metazoa; phylum Arthropoda; class Insecta; order Lepidoptera; family Sphingidae; genus Clanis; species Clanis bilineata. The sequence continues at coordinate 12,070,482 of CM071158.1, forward strand.
ACATATAACCATCGATTATTATATATTGACTAGCTGACCCGCGCAACTTCGTCTGCGTATGAGAGAGAGGGTTGAAAGAGTGAGTCGTAGGCACCTATAGCACAATAATTCTAAAAAGGTAATGATATGATGAATTTTTCAATCGACTTCAAAATCGATATCTGAGTCGCCCCGTGGTTTCGGACGATAGAACCGCTGTCAAACCACTCAAAAGTGGCCGCCATATTGTTTTTCTTTATTTTTGGGCCGATTGACTTCAAAATCGATATCTGAGTCGCCGCGTGGTTCCCAATGACAGAACCGCTGTCAGACCTGTCAAAAGTGGCCGCCATTATGTTTTTCTTTGTTTTTGAGCCGATTGACTTCAAAATCGATATTTGGATCGCCCCGTGATTCCGAACGACAGAACCGCTGTCAGACCTGTCAAAAGTGGCCGCCATTTTGTTTTTCTTTTTTTCTGGGCCGATTGACTTCAAAATCGATATCTGAGTGGCCCTGTAGTTCCGAACGACAGAACCGCTGTCAGACCTGTCAAAAGTGGTCGTCATTTTGTTTTTCTTTGTTTTTGGGCCGATTGACTTCAAAATCGATATCTGAGTCGCCCCGTGGTTCCCAATGACAGAACCGCTGTCAGACCTGTCAAAAGTGGTCGCCATTTTGTTTTTCTTTGTTTTTGGGCCGATTGACTTCAAAATCGATATCTGAGTCGCCCCGTGGTTCCGAACGACAGAACCGCTGTCAGACCTGTCAAAAGTGGCCGCCATTTTGTTTTTATTTGATTTTGGGCCGATTGACTTCAAAATTGATATCTGGGTCGCCCCGTGGTTCCCAATGACAGAACCGCTGTCAGACCTGTCAAAAGTGGTCGCCATTTTGTTTTTCTTTGTTTTTGGGCCGATTGACTTCAAAATCGATATCTGAGTCGCTCCGTGGTTCCGAACGACAGAACCGCTGTCAGACCTGTCAAAAGTGGCCGCCATTTTGTTTTTATCTGATTTTGGGCCGATTGACTTCAAAATCGATATCTGGGTCGCTCCGTAGTTCCGAACGACAGAACCGCTGTCAGACCTGTCTAAAGTGGCCGCCATTTTGTTTTCCTTTATTTCTGGGCCGATTGACTTCGAAATCGATATCTGAGTGGCCCTGTAGTTCCGAACGACAGAACCGCTGTCAGACCTGTCAAAAGTGGTCGTCATTTTGTTTTTCTTTGTTTTTGGGCCGATTGACTTCAAAATCGATATCTGAGTCGCCCCGTGGTTCCCAATGACAGAACCGCTGTCAGACCTGTCAAAAGTGGTCGCCATTTTGTTTTTCTTTGTTTTTGGGCCGATTGACTTCAAAATCGATATCTGAGTCGCCCCGTGGTTCCGAACGACAGAACCGCTGTCAGACCTGTCAAAAGTGGCCGCCATTTTGTTTTTATTTGATTTTGGGCCGATTGACTTCAAAATTGATATCTGGGTCGCCCCGTGGTTCCCAATGACAGAACCGCTGTCAGACCTGTCAAAAGTGGTCGCCATTTTGTTTTTCTTTGTTTTTGGGCCGATTGACTTCAAAATCGATATCTGAGTCGCTCCGTGGTTCCGAACGACAGAACCGCTGTCAGACCTGTCAAAAGTGGCCGCCATTTTGTTTTTATCTGATTTTGGGCCGATTGACTTCAAAATCGATATCTGGGTCGGTCCGTAGTTCCGAACGACAGAACCGCTGTCAGACCTGTCTAAAGTGGCCGCCATTTTGTTTTCCTTTATTTCTGGGCCGATTGACTTCGAAATCGATATCTGAGTTGCCCCGTGGTTCCAAACGACAGAACCGCTGTCAAACCTGTCAAAAGTGGCGGCCATTTTGGGCCAATTGACTTCAAAATCGATATCTGGGTCGCCCATATTTAGACTAAAACGACAGGGTGGATCGACAAATCAAAAGCTTTTTCCGTTGGCCCTACAAAATACGCGTGCGGAGCCGCGGGCAAAAGCTAGTATTAAAATAAACCGACAAATAACAAAAAACAAAATGTTCTCGTGGCGCGCATGCTAGGCGGGCTGGGTGCGATTTTTTCATCCAGGTCGGGCAAAGCGATTTTTCTATTTTGATTAGCCCGGAACTGGATCCCTCGCAGGGGAGTTAACGTCAGACAGGCAACCGGTCGGAAAAATATACCAATTCCTTTCTGCGATATACTTGAGATAGTGAGTTGCAACAACCTTACTTTGGTAAGGATAAAGGCAGGTAGAAAGAAAGACTAAACTAAGAATGTTTTTTGCTATATTTGGGTCTCCCATTAAGAGTGTTATTATCTGGGATCACGTTAAAAATACCACGGCAGAATTTATCGGTGGTTATCAGAATCATGACGACTTATATATACTTATTCAGAATCCAAAGAGAAAGAAGTAAATCGAGGGTCTTGGGACAAGACAAGCGGATGACCGAAGGAGACATAGAGATTTATCCCCATACCCACCCCAGCCAATCATCAAGTCATATCGCAAGCCCTAGCTGATCCTAGAACGGAAGAACATCCAAAGCAAGGAGTGTAGGTCACCATGTATATGGTGGTCGCCATTTGGGTGGATACGAATATCTTACGATATCATTCATAGAAACACGAATGAGAAAAATGAAAATATATATTGTAATAATTAATGGATGTAATAAAAAAAATAAAACACAAAAAGAAGAATCTTAAATTTTATAGTACATAATTCTGAGGGCCGTAAAGTGTACCAGAGTATATATTGAATCCGTTACTATCCAACACATGGTAAGTGCAGGGAGTATTGAACTTCTCAAACTGTAGATGTTTTCCAGGACACCGCTTGGAGTCCAATGGGCCTGGAATAAATAAATAAATAAATACACCCAACAGTCACATACATAGTCCTGACCCCACACTAGGTGTAACCTGTATCGTGGGTATCAGAAACTACGAGAGACTTTCGGTCTCACAACACCCAGACCCGAAACAAATCTCTATGGGCCGCACAGACATTTGTCTAGGTGCGGGAATCGAACCCGCGACCTCACGTTTCACAGCCGGCTACTCGCCCGCTGCGCCACGGAGGCTGTCTAATGTCTAGTAATAGTTTGATAAATAAATAAATAACACTCAACAATACTAGTACTTTATTAGGAATTGTATTAAGAGATAGAATCTACTAATATTTGTTTAATATATTTGCTTGAACAATCTATCTTGCCGACATTCAGTAATTGGTGCGTATGGTAAGCGGGTAAGTACGAAACGAGTCTACTGACGCGTCCACATCATTACGATGATTTTACAAATAGGTCTTGTGGTATTTTTTTTATTACTCTATGAGGCAGTTGGGTTATTCACTAAGCCCTTTGCAAGTATGTTCGGTTGTTGCAGTGTATATTTTGGTATCATTCCAAGAATTGAGAACCAATTTGCAATTGGACTAAGAAGGCGTCAATTCACCGGACAGACAGTGATGTGGACGAACGAAAGTGGCATATTCAGGGGAATCTTGTTCCTCTGGAACACCTACTGACAATGAGTATCGAAAATAAAAAGCATCCCACTTCAGCTGGAATTGTTCCGTGCAGTTTTGCGGAGACATGACGCCACCATCGTTGTCTACATGTGCATACGAAGACGGAGTGATAGCCCGGTTTACTATATCAGTCCACAAACCTTTCCTTACTTCTGGCGCCTGAAAGAGATGTAATTGTTGGATGCCATAGTTGACATATGCTGGATGTCCGCATTTAAAAACATTTTTCAATCTAGATGAGTTCAGGTTTAATTAGGGAATAAATTGAAATAAGTCGTTGGCCTGAAAAAAATAACTTACGTAAACAAACAATTTACTTCAAATTTTGACTTGCATATAGTTTTTACAATTATTACACACCACCGTGCACGTGGTGTTAAAGCCTGACATAGTAACCCGCACTCCATGTGTAGATCGCGTTCCAGGTTCAGCCAATGTATGCGGTTCTCTCAAGGACCTTGAGACCTGATTTAATGCCGCAAGTCCTTTAATTTCTTCTGTTTGTCAACCGATTTTCTTCATTTTTACTTACTAGCTATTGACCAATTTTAGTGTTATAAAAAATTTATTTAATGTTATTAAAGTGGTACAGCCACGCTGTAGACAGTAACGTCTATAACACGAATGGGCCGGCTCGACCGGTTAGATACCACTATCTCACAGAAAACCGACGTAAAGTGGCATGTTGCTGTCGCGTTTCGTTCGGTGAGTGAGATTTCCGGTGGCCCATTTCCCCACTCCCTTTCACAATCCTTCCCTCCCCTTCCATTCCCTCCTTTTAGGTTGGCAACGCACCCATGATTATTTTTGTGTCTTGGGTGTCTATGGGTGGTGGAGATCACTTACCATCAGGTGACCCATCAGCTCGTTTGCCAATCTCTGCTATAAAAAAAAATTAAAACATTTTCTTATCGTGATCGAATTTCGATCACTAGGCGATTAATAAATGACGTACCGCATTAACAGAACCAATGGTTAGATGTATCTTAAGACACATCCATTTACCTCTCTTGATACCACCGTAAAATACTTCAGGATCTTGGATTTTTTTCATCATTTTCAATAATTTTTTAGGTTTATTGGGGCAATAGAAAACTGCAGAATATTTATCTTTCAGAGAAATTTGTATCATCTGAAACAGGTTTTAAACGATTTTGTTAGAAATCAGATCTAGCAAATAAATATTTCATTTTACGTGTACCACTTACTCGTCCAGGTCGTATAATTTTGCAAAGTTAAAGTAACCATTTCCGTACAACGATGGAAACGTAAGTGTTTTGTTTTTACTGAATTGAAAATCGATGTCTATTAAACCATTTGGGTTATTCTCATCATCAAAGTTGTACTACAATGAAGATAACAAAGTTATTTAATTATAAATTTATACTAGAAGGTAATAAATAACATTCTTTTAAATAATTACTTTGAAATCGATTTAAATTTTTTATCAAACTGTAAATTGCAAATTGTAGTACATATCAGGCCTTGTATAATTTATTGTATTTTGAAGGTGTTGGTAAATTCTATTATCTAATTAGTATCTAATTAGAAATCTGTGCTATAGAATTTGTGCAAAATTGTGCTAGTAGTAGAGCAGCATATATGAGCTGTGTACCGGGAGATCCTGGGTTCAATTACCAGGCCGGGCAAACCTATATTAATTTACCAAATGAACTTCAGGCAGGCAGTTGAGAAAGTGTATTGCTCAGTCACGCAGGATAAAGGCAGATAGAATAATGTTATATAAACCAAATATATTGGATTTCGGTAAAACAATTCACTTACAAGATAATCCATAGATGTAACGTAAACGATGCCATTTTTAACGTGGCTGTTAAATATTTCTGAATTCGTCAGATTTATACCTTCGTAAGAAGACTGATGTGCGAACTGTAAAGTAAAATTAAAAATACACCAATACTGGGAGGTTACCACCACATCTTATAGCAGTATTATTATAATCTTACTTGTACGGATTCCCATACAAAACAAACGAAGAACGATTATAATAATACTGCTATAAGAGGTGGTGGTAACCATGCAATTATAATTGAATGAACACCACAAGAGTTTATTCGATCGACACAAATGATAAACTTCGAGCGCAACTTAGGAACTACTCTTATGAGATCTATTTATGGAGGCTACTGACAATATTCTTTAAGAAATTTCTAAATATTGTTAGATAAACATAACGTTTTCTTGTTTTTCTTGCAAAATTAGATACTGCTTTACTGATTTTTGCAAAACATTAGAGGTATTACCACATATTACATCAACACACTTATGTATATGTTTACAAACCCATTCATTAATATGTGTTATAGCTTGTTGCGGACAATCATAATCGAGATATCCCGAATCTCCGTTGCATATGTCGATAAAGTTTTGTTTAAATTCTTCAGTGAATTCTCTACTGTCATCGCCAAATACTTTAAAAGTTAATTTCGTCGATTTAGCCGATTCAATTATACTCGATACTGCGCTCGGCAGTACCATTTTTATCTGTAAATGACGAAGTCATGACACATATCATGTATATAAAATATAAGAAAATAATCAAAACGGCTATGTGCGTGTTTAACCAAGCCTCTGTATGTGTACTGAAACAAATTTCTAAATATTTTATTTTACCATTCTTTAGGCGTGATTGATATGTACATATCCCTGCCCAATTGTACTTTTAAAGTATTAAATAGTTTCTAAGCTAAACCGCTGGTCAGACAGACAGATAGACATAAATTACGAATTTACAAGAGTTCCATTTTTGCCATTTTCCTTCGGAACCCAAAAAAAAACAAAAAAGCAAACTGCTAGAGCGACACACATTCCTACGGGGATAAATATAGGAATGTCTGTTACATATACTTAAATATTCATTAGGTATTAATAGAAAGTACTTCATCTTTATTTTTTAAGCCCAGGATTTTCATAATTTTTTCGTATTCTTCACCCTCCGCGTGATAAGCCATGTGACCCAAAGTGCACATCAATGGTAATATAATGGCGGTATACGACATCTGCGGATATTTCCGAAAACGTTCCTAAAAATAAATAGAAATATAAGTAAAAAGCTTCTTTCGATAATACTAACATTTCATACTTCATGTCATTTTAACCCTTCAATACCAAAATGCTTCTCAACTTTAACTAGGTAGTACCTAGTACCTAGTAGGTACTTACATTGTCCCTTGAATGGTCATATAATTCGGTTATAATTTGTAAACATATCCTGTAATGCTCAGTGGCGCGCATTTCATATAGACAAAGATACATTGTCTACCCTAACAATTTGCTAAAATTACATTATGAGAGAAAAATGGTCATCAAAAAGTTTTTAAATAGTGACGGGTGGCTCGGCCTCCGGTGGCCGAGACTAATGTGACATATATATGTGCCGCCTGCAACGGGTTAAAGAGCGCTGGGTGTATTATTTTAAATAGTCGCGAGAATGATTATTTTGGTCAGACTATAGCAAGATTATTTTTTTTTTTTTTTATGAGCCTGTTTTGTCCCACTGCAGGGTAAAGGCCTCCCTTCCATCCCTCCACTGATCTCTATCGTAAGCCTGTGTGGACCAGTCATTCTTGTAGGAGTCCAAATCATCTCTCCATCTTCGCTTTGGTCTGCCGCGTCGTCTTTTCTTTTTCTTTCTTTTCTTTTAGATTAAATTGAAGAAAATAATTATGCAAGATTTTTGTCTACCCTAATCTAAATGCCTGTGCACGTCACTGTTAATGCTTGAGTTGTGTTTTAGTTTTCCGAAGGTATTCATATAACAATTACACAAAATATAACTGATTATGTGGTTATGATGAGTTTGGAGGAAGCCTATGTCCAGCAGTGGAGGTCCTGTCGCTGATGATGAGGGTGATTGGTATAATAGAATATCCTTTACATTTCAACCTCAAGATTATAGAACTATTTCAAATTAGAAAAAAATCTCACGTATAAATATTTTCCAGTCAATGCCAGATTTGAGTTCTTAAATCTTTGCATGGCATTATCATGATCGTGTTTGGTTTCTGGAAATGAGATTATTTTTATAATAATATACATGTTCAGATTAGCGGCCCGAGAAGGAAAATTTCTGACAATCGTAAATGTATTCGAGCTCGCTGCGCACTGATAACAATTGGTTGATATTTAATACAAACATAGACGCGCATTGAGCTCGAATAGATTTACGATTGTCAGAAATTTTCCTGCTCAGGCTGCAGTTACTGGGTTATTTTCTGAGGTATAAATATAAACATATGCACAGAATTACATTGAACAGTTTCTATGTAAAATTAACATTATTCCGACACTCATAAACATAAGCTCGCGACTGTATATCGAAGGGGTAGACAGAGGCACACTAGCGAACTAGCGAACACCCACATTTCGCTTAGTTACGTCCCAGATGTGATAGGGGGACGAGCCTATCGTCATATCGGGTGCAAATTCCAGACTCTGGCTGATACTGAAAAAATCAATATCACTTTTCCCGACCCGGGGATCGACCCCGATACCTCAGGACGATAGTCGTACCGTGCACGAAATACCACTACGCCACCGAGGCAGTCATACATAGATACTGGTTTGATTACCATCATGCCAAGTAGTAAAATGGGACTCTTGGAGTAATTTCTAACGCATACAAAGTCTTGTACCTACTTTGATCATGTAGATCACTGGATCAACTCTTGGTTAGGCCAATAAATCAGAACTTACTTTTACTTTTTGAAGAATGTACCAAAACTATCACCAATGATACAAAAGCAAATAATGGAATAATTTTAACCATGTTTATCAAACGATTTTTAAAACTATTCTAAACCGTCGTTTGATGGTGTATTTCACGTAATAAATGCAAAAATGCACCAAAACAAGTATACTTATCGTATTGATACATACATTTATAGGTAGCGTTCATTAAATTTCGCTAGACAACTGAAACGACTGAAATATATTTAACCTTCCGAGTGTTATCGACTCTTTAAAATGTTAATTAAAATGCTTCAGTCACCTCAATAAATACTCATACGAAATAAGTAAATACAGAACTGTGCCTACAACATAATTCCCTTTACTTATAAAAATATTTAGGCGCTTCTTTATGAATAGCTTGTGCTTTTCATTTCCAAATAATGTGGACTCATGACGTTTTAACCGCTATAAACAATGTGACGCAAGGAAAAAAGTGATAAACAATTCTAAGAGTAAATGTATTTATAAGTAATCTCAACGAGTCTTGTGTCATAAGTATGAAGGTCACTCAATTACGAGAAACTACTCCGAAAACATCCAGAACCAATACTGCTGCAATAATAAAAAAAACATACAAATGGGCTAATGCATGCAGCATATCTACCCATGCAAGGCGGGAATAGGGCAGGGTTCCGAAGTAGGGATAAATGTTACTGAAATATCAGACATAATTTTAAGAACATTGGCGGACGGACATGGCAAACTACAACCACGTCATGAGTCCACATTATTTGGAAATTAAAAGGACAATAGTGCTTAATTATTTTTATAAGTAAAGGGAATTGTGTGGATGTTTCAAATTTCAAATGCGTTTCAAAAGTTATATTTGTAATTTATTCCGAAATTTGGTTATACATTGTGTTTTTACTGGAACAGTATGAACTATAGGAGATACACAGAAACCGTTTAAGGAACCATTGCTCTTTTTTGTAAAAACAATTTAAGCATACTCATTTTCTTATACTTGTAAAAAAAAATATTTTTTTGTAGTATGATAATGAACCCAGTGTCATATCAGCAGGTTGATCACTGGGTGGTATGTGATCTCCATCGCCCAGAGGCACTCACGACACCAGAAGATTTAAGTGCGTTGCCAACCTTACAGAAAGATAATTTGGAAGAGAATTGGAAATGGGAACAGGAGGCGGTATTTTAACCACCGGAAATCTCATTTTCAAGACCCACTACAGCGTGCTTTATGGTAAAGACTATTGAAATCAAAGTAGGTAACCCAAATTGCCAATACTACCATATTTTAAGGTAGGAAACACACTTTTGATTCTTTTGTTACCATGGATTTTTGTAGACAGTGGAGATCACTTAACATGAGGTAATCCACCTGTTAATTTGATATTCCTAAGTCCTATGTATTATACAATAAGGTGCACGTTGGTCAGGCGTAAATATAAAAAAATATTCAAAACACATTTTATTTTTATATCAAAATCAAATATGATTTAATCTAGAAATTTAAGGACGATATATAAAAATTATTTTCCATAATTTTGAGGTCCGTATAAAACTCCAGCGTATACATTCATTCGATTGGAAGCTAGCACGTAGTAAGCACAAGCGTGGTTCATTTTCACAAACGGTAAGTCATCTCCGGGACACAACTTCGAATTCATTTGACCTGGAATTGTTTTAAAAATATATGTAGTAGACATCATATTAGTGTCCCACCGCTGAGCTCATACGTAATTTACCTACTAAAGGGAAGGTCCTCACATTTTTTTTTTCGTACTTACAACCAAAGATAAGTTATTGTTAGTGTATACCATCAATATAATATACCCTAGATGCACAGTTCTTTACAAATATTCTCCTAAAAAGTGGTCTCAGCAATAAAACAAAGAAAAAGATCATAAGTTCTAATTAAATCAAAGCAATTATAACCGTATGCATGTGTTATAAAGTAGCTTTTTAAACGAAATGATCAAGCATTCTTAAATTTGAATTTTGAAATATGTTTGTTTAGAATTCTATCCGCCTCCGACTGTGTGCAAAAGGATTGCTTAGGTACTCCTTTGCTGTCCCATTTTCCGAGCGTCAACTATGCATCTAGGTAAATAATACATCGATGGTGTATACACAAAATTATGTGTATTTTGACAAAAGTCAAAGTTAAACTGATGGCTTTGGTCGAGACCTAAACATTTTGTGTTGATCTTGATAGCGTCATCTATCTATCAGCTCTAGACTGTTACAACTCGCAACCGAATTTGTTATTGGAATATTAATTCGGTTTTTAAGATTTTATTTTTTTCTTTTTGAATACCATATCATGTCAATAACAGAGTTATTGGCTTACGTATAATCATGGGCATCTCGTGAACTTTTCATTTATAGTATGAATGGCTTTATAATTACGACAAACACTAGGATTGACCACGATCTATATACCAACCTTTTCTTACTTCCGTGTCTCCTATGAGATGTAATTGTTGGAAGCCGTAACTAACATGTGCTGGATCCCCGTTTTCAAATACATTTTCGAATTCCGTTCCATTGAGATGTAATTCCGGAACAAATTCGAAAAGATCATTGGACTGAAAATACATATACCCTCGTAATCTCACATCTTAGGTATAATCGCAGCGTACATGTGCTGAGAACATCAAGGTCTTGGAATCAAATCCCAGGCCGGATAAAGCGTGCTTTTCTGCTCAGGACTAGTATTTCAGAAAGGGTTGACGTCATGCTTGGTGTGTGTTGCAGCAAAAAGTGCATGCACTAACTTTTCTACGTTTCATTGTGAACTATCGCTTGCTATTACAGTGAAGGAAAACATAGTAAAGAAACATGCATACCAGAGAATTCCTCCACATTAATTTCAAAGGCCAGCGTGGGAGACTACGGCCTTACCGCTTTCATTAGTAGAGGAGGCCCGTGTCCAGAAATGCGACAGTAATATAACAAAGCTAATATTATTAGCATATGTACGTACCACTTCAGCGTGCCCTACTGTTACATGTATCTTAAGGCACATCCATTGAGCTCTATCAAGACCACCATAAAACACTTCAGGGTCTTTAATCGCATACATAAGTTCCGTCAAATGATTGGGATCAAAAGGGTAATAGAATACAGCATAATTTCCACCTTTTAGATGCATTTGTATGACCTGAAACATCATAATACAGTTTGAAACCAACAGTAGTTGTTTGAAACTAACAAAGTACGAAACCAAATACCTCAGCTTTCAAGTCGTATAACTTAGCATATTTGAAGTATCCATTTCCGTATAGTGATGGAAATTTGAGTGACCTATGTTTACTGACTTCAAAATTGATGTCTAATAAAGCATTCGGGTTAGCTTCGTGGTCAAAGCTGGCCTGAAATGAATAGGATGTTTTGATGTGAAACCTCTACTGGCGGCCTTGGCGGTAAGACCAATTAGTTATGCTGAGACGGCAAATGTCATGACGCTTTCCTATGCCGTCATGCTTCTTCGCCTCTGCCACGTTTCTGTCTACACCTTTTAGATAAACTATTATAAATTAATATTTTAAAGACCATTTGTGATTGTTGTCATTAATTCTTTCAATAACCATAAACTTCGAAATTGCAAATCAGCCAGACTTTACATAATATTCAAATTCTTTTTATAGCCAAAAACTAATAATTGCGTCGCCTGGTGATTAATATGTGATTGTGATTTTACAAAATCTCCCAAATACAGAGTAATTCAGTTTCATCAAACACACGATCGTACCAAAGGCTAATGAATGCCAAAAAAAATCATATAACATGTGTAATTCTTTGAATTTGTAATCTACCTTTGTCTGGGTCTGTCAATACTCCACGTATAACGTAACTTATAAAAAGTCCACTTACAACGAAATCCATGTATGTCGCATAAACTAAACCTTGTTTATTATTTGCAGAAAACATATCTACATCATTTAGAGGTATAGCAGCATATGTTGATGACTGGTCGGAATACTGGAATACAAAACAAAATTAAATCTATGCAGTTCGTGCTAACGTTTGAATTAACATTTACAGCAGAAATAATTACACGTAAAGAATACTAAAGGTATAATTCTATAGATACTACACAGTGTAGTATGAGGTATTAAGCACTAGGCCTAATCACCGGGATGTTTCTCTCTACTGTTCAACTCTGGTTCATCAAATTCATTCAAGGTTGTCTGATTGAGATCGCTTTAACCTATAAGACCACCTGTTGTTTACACTTTATTTGTTGTTCTATTTTAAAGATTTTTTGTTGGTGTACAATAAATACTTATCAGCTATCTATCTATCTAAATCAGCGAAACCGACACGATACTCTTTTTTATAGTCGATTAAATTTCGTTAATACAGTCACTATTTGTTTCTATAAATGCCTACACATACACCATTCTATACAATACCCAGTCATTGACTTCTTCAACAGCTTGATGAGGACAATCATAGTCAACATATTCAACACTCCCATTACATATATCTGTGAATTCTTGTTTATAACTTTTAGTGAATTTTTCATGATGATCTTCAAACACTCTAAAAGTTAATTTGGATTTAGTGCCTGATTCATTATTTATATACGACACTGCAGCGGGAAGCACCCTCATTATCTGTAAAAGATACATTCCATTCAAAATAGTTTGAAATATAAAAGCTTACATTAATGCATAATAAATTTAAAAAAATAAACCATTTGTTTTGGTGGCAGGCCAATGTTTAGAAGTGGATATTCTGTGGCTAATGATGATGACATAGGTACAAAATTTTAATACGTAGGATAATCTGCTAGTTGTGTCAACTAATTAAAAAAAAAACATTGATTCGCCGTTACAGCATGCGATAATTCACAATTAAATTACACTTGACAGAGAAAAGTCAGAGGTGTATACTCTTTTTTTTGGGTTGACCTCGAACCTCCGACACTCGTCTCGGCAGTCCGTACTCCCAACTAAGCTATCGCTAGTTTTACGGAAATTACAAAAACAAATAGTTTGTATTTAAGTGTTACCTCATCCTTATTCTTTAAACCCAAGAGATTCATCATTTTGTGTTGTTCTCTCCCCTTCGTATGTAATGCTAGGTGGCCCACAAAGCAGGCTATCGGTAATGTAACGATACTGTAGGACTGATTGGGATATTTCCGAACACGTTCCTGAAAATAAACGGAAAATACATACTTAATATCACGCCTGTATCCCATAGGGTTAGGCAGAGACTATAGTTTCTACTTCACCCGATTCTGACATACTTTTGCATCATCTACTTTCATAAATATCTTCATGCATTCGCGTCTGGTTAGGGTACTTTTTACATGCCCTTTAATTAATATATCACCGACTTGTCTAATATAATTGCGATACGGTCGACCTTCGCTGACTTTTCCATCTACACTGGTCTTGTGTATCTCTTTCGTCAATCTCCTTTTCTTTTTTCCGGGCTCGGAAAAGTGATTACACTGCACTTGATGGTAAGCGTAGTGCAGTCGAAAAACTAGCGACCACTGACAAACAATTGGTTTATCAGTGGTCGCCAGAATCATGCCGGCCTATTTATGCTTTTTAACACTCAGAATCTGAAGAGGGTAGAAGCAAATCGAGGGGCTTGCGACAAGACAGGCGGATAACCGATGCAGAAACAGGGATACCCATGGGGGTATACATGTCGGGCATGGGCCCGACCCAACTAACCATCAAGTCATGCTGCAAGCCCCTCGAGAGAACCGGAAGTACATTGGCTGATCCTGGAACGCGAACCACACATGGAGTGTGGATCACTATGGCAGGAAAGTTCATATCCTATTCTATCATTATAAAGATATATTATAAATACGCTTGACGTTGATTGTAATCGAGATATCCTGTATATAATGGATTTGGGTCTGTGCTAAAAATTTCCAGGAAATTAACTGCCAAAAAAGGAAAACAGTGACGATCGCGCTTCATTACTCGCATGACATTACTACCGCACATACGTCAAATATGGGAATTATTCTTAGACAAAAGAAGATTGAGGACAGCGCATAACTACGAAAAAATTAAGCGTTTCTAATGTATGGAACAAAACTAAAATGGCGACTTTGCGAAATAAAGATCTTAATATAATAGTTAAGCATCTTCTTCATATTCCAAAATAAGTATTATTGTAAATAAAACACCGTATTTCCAATAAAATTAATAAGCATTTATAGGTACGTAATTTAATTCTTATGACTCGGTGACAACTTACATGTAAATAGATGGCGAAACTAAAATGGCGGAACCGATTTCAAAGTAAACTTGGATTTTTCATAGTCATGCTGAGTCCTCTTATTTTTTCTTTAGTCTTGGAATCGATTGGCCTTACTAATAAAAACAGTTTAGACGAGAAAATGATTAAGAATAGTCTGCCACTTTTTCCTTATGTCACATTATTTGAGAATAAAAGGGACAGGCTATTCTATACCATTTGCCCAGTTAAACTGTTTTTATAAATAAGGCACATTATGTATAATTTTACCAACATACACGGCTTCCGTGCGAACAAAACTGCGAAGAGAAACTCAAGGTTATGTAAATGCAATTTATATTGATCAATAACACAGTGGAAAACGATTCGATTTAATGTGTGAGTTGGCTTTATTTCTACCATGTTCTTGCTTACTTTATACTGTTTTGAATATAATTCGTGGATATTGTACTAAGACCTTAGACCCGACATCCATATATTAATAAATCAGTGTTTGTAGTGGAGCGAGTACGTAAGTAATGTCCTGATTAAGGTCATCGTCTACAATAATAGACATTATCCAATATATATACCATAATCTATCCTTCTCAGAACCTATACTTAGGGTCAACTCACACTAGCGCATAGTCGAAGCGACGCGACGCGTCATGGTTTTCGTCTAGAGCATATTCATCTCTATTTTCCCACTATTAAGGTCCGTCGTCATGCCACGAAGTGCGTCGCCATGCGTAACAGTTGAAAAACATGACGTGGCGCTTCGATTCTTCGCCAGTATGAGATGACCCTTATGACTTTGTTAAACCAAACATAAACAAACATAAACATACATAAAAAATATAACATAAACATATCCTAATAATACAGAACTGTTAAACAGCTTATCATTACGTACATACTTATGTGATCCGATTTAATATAATTTTCTATAGAAGTTTTTTTATAGTAGAGTTACTATCAAACACAAGGGACTCACATATAAATATCTTCCAGTCAGAGCCATGTTTTTGTTCACAAAACTTTGCATCGCATAATCTTCGCATTCTGTAATAAGATAATAATAAATAAAATAATAATAATATTAGCCCTGTAATATTGATGTCCCACTGCTGGACACGGGCCTCCTCTAATATGTAATGAGAGGGGTTAGGCCTTAGTCTACCACGCTGGCCTAATGCGGATTAGTAGACTTCACATACCTTCGAAATTCCTGTGAAGAAATTTTCGGGTATGCAAGTTTCTTGCATACCTATGATCTTGACAAATATATGGGACCACCCTTGAAGTAGTTAGAGTAAGCTTCATCGGAATATATGGGACCACCCTTGAAGTAGTTGGAGTAAGCTTCAACGGAAAATATGACACCCTTGACATAAGGTTTATCGAACACAAAACTTAATAATATAAGTTTTTTCTGGCTGGCGTTATCCCGGCTCAGGCCGATCTAGAACGCAACTCAAACATTTAAGTCGTGTTATGTAATTTGAGGCTGTCTTATCTGTCAAAATTTGGTGACGTAAAACAATGTTAGTAACCATTAAAGTTGAGTAGCGTTTATGTATTTGGGGGTAACACACGTATTTATAATCAAGTAAAGGTTGTCTGGTAGAGATCGCTTTAAGCGATAAGGTCGCGTATTGTTTACACTTTGTATTATTTATTCCTTTTGGTAGTTTTTTTTTTGTTGGTGTAAAATAAAGAGTTATCTATCTGTCTATCAAGTAATACAAAAGTATTAAGTTAGGCAAATACTTATCGTCCTTCAAGTTTAATAAAAAAAATTACACAACTATTAGGGCGTTTACACAAGTTATCACTTACAAGGCTACTTGACTATAAATAACAAGAATGGAAGTGTCAAAAAAGTCGCAGAAATAATATGATTAATATAACTTACTGTTAGAAGTAGACACTAAAGTTAACACTAATGATGTTGCAACAAATAATGATATTATTATTTTCGCCATGTCGATCGTACGACTCCGAAACCTGTTCTAAATCCCAGTTCGAATATATACCTGTTATATCACACTAATATGCTGCCAAACAAAGTGCATTGCGTTGCGTGTAGATATTTACTGACTTTGTGTTAGGACATGAGTAATGAGTATACAGGGTGTTTAAATGAGGTTTGATAACAAACATAAGCCCTTGCCTGTATCCCCGAAGGGGTAGGCAGAGGCGCACTAGCGAACTAGAACACCCGTATTTCGCCGAGCTTAGTTTCGTCCCAGATGTGATAGGGGCGAGCCTATCGCCATATTGGGCACAAATTCCAAACTCTGTGCTGATAGTGAAAAATCCAATATCACTGCCCGACCCGGAGATCGAACCCGAGACCTCAGGACGATAGTACATATACATATACATAGTAGACACATAATACCCTTTCACCCTAATAAGCCAGGATGTCCATTGCTGCACATAGGCCTTACTCAAAGATTTCCAAACTTACCTGCCGCACCGGACGTTTGCCCTTAAAGTGGACAAACACATTCAACATTACACCTTAGAGTAATAACGTATGTATGATATTTATATGCATTACACAGACGGGACAACAGCACAAAACTTGTGATTCTAAAGTTGTGACCTCGTAGTCATAAGTTAGTCAGTCGTATTTGAAACATACGAGGGCAAGGTCGTGCCAGCGTACTAATGTTTAGACGTTAAAATTTTCAAAGTTAATTGTCAACGTGACTCATGAACATTCACGGAACATTATTATAGTGTAAATTGTAATACGTAGTAGATGGCGTTATTGACGTTTGAAATTATTTTTTGTTTGGAAACTTGCTTGATAACCTCTCTGTAGTCAGTATTATTAAAATTCTTTGCATCATTAATGTGGCATAAAATTTGATCCCCGGTCGGGTGGCATAACACTGAATTTTTCTACTCAGTATTAGCCCTGACTCTGGTACTGTGCCTGATATGGCGATAGGCTCGGCCTCTATCACATCTGAGACGCAAATAAACTCAGCGAAATGTGGGTGTTCTCGTCCTCTAATTCGCCTTTGCCTATTCTTTTGGGGATAGAAAATCGAGCTTAAGCATGTGTGTATTTCTAAAATAAAGTTTGTTAATTCACTTTAAACCCCACTTCCCATATAATAACTACAACCTGTATAAATACTAATTAACACATTATGCTAATATAAGGTATCACTACATAGTATAAAACACAGTCGCTACCCGCTGTCTGTCTGTCTGTGTGCTTAGATCTTTAAAACTACGCAACGGATTTTGATGCGTTTTTTTTAGTAGATAGAGTGATTCAAGAGGAAGGTTTGTATGTATAATACTTGACAGCCTCCGTGGCGCAGCGGGCGAGTAGCCGGGTGTGAAGCGAGAGGCCGCGGGTTCGATTCCCGCATTGAGACATATGTTTGTGTGGCCCATAGATATTTGTTTCAAGTCTGGGTGTTGTGAGACCGAAAGTCTCTTATAGTTTCTGATACCCACGACACAGGTTGTACCTAGTGTGGGGTCAGGACTAGATGTGTGACTGTTGGGTGTGTTTATATGTATAATACATGCGTAAATTCATCCCCTAAAGGGATGTGAATGGATGAATGTTTATCAAGACACTCACGCGGGCGAAGCCGAGGCAACAAGCTATTTATTATAATTAAGTGTACTTTAAAAGATATTTAAATTATCGCTTTGTTGTAAAATTCTTTATTCCTACTATATATCCTGTAATAAAAAAACACTTGTTGGTTTTGTTAGCATGTGCTCACGCCATACTCTTCGCATGATAGGTAAAGGTGCAATAGAAACACCCACTACACATATTTTTAAATTTCGGCATGTAAAGTTTTGGAAGCAACCTGCATCCAGTGATTTTCTGCGACCTTTATCAAGTCGTATGTCCATTTGCAGGTACTAGGTTGCCCGGCAGGTAAGTCTGGAAATCTTTGAGAAAGGCCTATGTGCAGCAATGGACATCCCGGTTTATTATGGTGAGTGTATGATGTGGTTTAATGTTTTGTTATAAAACCAGAATGATCTGAGAAAAGCTAGTATTATATTTTAACTTTAGATTTGTAGACTCCTTCTCTGTATTTTATGAACTTTAACTGTGCCTATAGTAACTCTTTTCCGTGCGTCCATTTTTTTTAATGTTTTTAATTGTATGTTATGTCTATAAGATAGTTAATATTTATGAAGGAATAAAATATTAAGATGAAAAAACAACACAATGACTTCAACGACATTTTATTGATGATAAATAAAACAATTTAAATCAAAACAATATGATTTTAAAATTACGTAAAGGAAGCTCCACACTCGCGGTGAGAAGTGAGAAAATACCGACATCTGACACTGAGACCGTTTATTTACGACCGTCCGATAAAATGTATACATTGTATAATATATTGCACTGGGCCACTGGCTAAGCATAGGTGACATTACCTTTATACCGGATGTTTCATAAAGTTGGTACCAATAACAATTACACATACAGAGAGAACGATTTAAAGCCTACTGGTAAAATAAAAAAATTATCCCATAGGTGATTTCAAGTTTCTAGTATAAAAAACTATGAGCCTTACTAAATTTTTACTTTACCGCTAGGTTGTTATCATCTCTTCTATATTATATCAATAACAACGGTATCAACCAACTTTGTGAAAACTCTATATAAGCATGTGTTCCCAATAAACACATTATTTTTTATTATAAATTAATTACCTAGTTAAAATGTTATTAAAATACATTATTTTTTATTAATCAGCGACAAACGTTGTTATAATATGCAACAAGCTATGTAAACAGATGAGTATTTCACTTTAATTATTCCTCCATCTGAAATAAAAAAATATGTTTTTTTACAACAATATAATGGTCGCTGATTTTTTTGGACTACACCATGCTTACCATCAGCGGCTCGAGCAGGAAAATTTCTGTCAATCGTAAATGTATTCGAGCTCAATGCGCGGCTATAAAATTTGTATGAAATATTAACCATATGTCATCAGTGCGTAGCGAGCTCGAATACATTTACGATTGTCAGAACTTTTCCTGTTCGGGCCGCAGGTGTAGTGTAGTCACTTGTAGTTATTAGTTAATAACTATGCTACAAGTATTGCTAAATATGATTCTTTCAAAATTTGGCTAAATGTGGGTGATATAATTATTTAGGGCCACCTCAGGCTATGGTAGGTAGGTAGATGCGTAAGCTTTTATACTAATCCGAACCGGAGGAATATTAGCATATTTAATATAAATTCATTGAAATCATTGCATTGAATATAAATGAATAATTCAGTCCTAAAAAAAATACCAAATATAAGTTTCTTAAGATCTTAATTAAATGGGGATTTTTAAAAAGGGCACATCTCAAAATATAAATTATCTATAAGTATATGATATATCTATAAATAAATCTATTGGCATTTTACATCAAAAATTATTGTAATTCTAGATTGCTAATTGACTCTTAATTGTAACTTAGAAATAAATTTGATCTACGCTACTCTACAAAAAAGTTTTTCGTTTCCTAAACTATTTGAATTTTCATATATGTGCTCTTTTCGAAATCGTCCATTGTTTTTACTTTTTTGTCATGACTAATAATATTATTTTTAATTTTAGATTTCATCGGAAACGCTTACCTTATTTCTAATAACCATAAAATACACCAGCAAAAACTGGGCTCTTATGTTCATTCAAAGAAAAATATGCGAAAGGATGGTCGAACCGCACTAAAGGATAATTATAATCCGGACAAGCCGGGGTATTAATCGGACCTGAAAAAAACAATCAAATTATTTCAGACGTAAAACATAGTTTTTCGTATCAAGAATTATTATGAATTGCGCCTATGGTGGTCATAAGTTATTAATTAAATGAACTATGTTAACTGGTATAATTAAATGTTGAAATAAATTAATAAGTAAAATTTAATAAATCGGACATCTTTTAATGCGCATGTCTAATGTCTATTAACGAATTTTGTCTCCTCGAGTATTTTTATCAAATTTACAATACATATTAATCAAAATTCAAAATAACGAAGCGAGAGGCCGCGAGTTCGATCCCCACAACGAGATAAATGTTTGTGTGGCCAACATATATTTGTTTCGGGTCTGGGTGTTGAGACCAAAAGTCTCTCGTAGTTCCTAATACCCACAACACAAGACTCGATCTTGGTATGGGGTCTGGGGGCTGACTCTTACACTCGATTCGAATTTGACTTCGATTCGGTTTCATTTAGTGACTTAAAATACCAGCGAAATAGAGTTAAAAAATGCACTAATGTCACGTTAAAAATTACTAAATGACAAGTTCTAGAATCTAATGCGACATTAGCGCACTTTTTAACTCGATCAGGACTATGTGTGTGACTGTTGAGTGTTATTTATTTATTTTAACATAAAAATAAAAATTTACAGTATTGGCATATTCACAGCAACAAATCTAATATTTTACATACCATCTCTGATACCCTTGTCTGCAAATAAATGCAGTTGTTGCAAAATGGAAAACACGTGACTAGGTCTATAATCCTTATCAGAAACTCCATTTAATCCTGACAGCTCAAGGTTAATTTCGGGTATAAATGTTGAGTACCTATTTATCTGTAAATAATAAAAAAAATGAATACTAAAAACCCTCTTTAAAACTTCTTGATCCTTGAAGTAACAATGAGTACAAAAAATGACGAAAATCGGTCTACATTTGCCTTATATGAGACCTTTGAAGTAACAATTAACACAAAAACAATCTTGAATATCGATCTACATTTTCCGGATATATTATGTTACATAGGTATAAAAAATAATTACGATTGGAGAAACTTCTCTTTTTTAATAATAATAATAATAAAATCAAATTTATTGCGTTTTAACTATAAGGTACAATCATTTAATTCTATAAAAGTACAGAAAAACAAATCTTACTATAAAATTATTATTATTACATTGTGTATGTGTACATATAAACCGCATGCAGATATATACACATACACACATGCATTTATATTCCGTCTTTCCTCCCTGGATTCAACACTAACCAAGTAAGTAAGTTAAGTTAAGTTAAGTTTAAGTTGGTTGAAAATATTAATATCACCTATCACATCCGACACATATAAGAGCTTAGCGAAATGTGAGCGGTCTAGTTCGTTACCTCACCTCCGCCTTCCCCTCCGGGGATACAGGCGTAAAGCCTTTGTATGTATACATGTAAATATCAGTCTGAACAAACGCTTGTATTACTCTAGTAACTCTAGTCGCAAGTTTCTTTACATAATTGGGTACTTGACAATTTTTTTTAAAATATTTTTATATGAAATTTACGTCGTCTAATAGAAATAGAAATATTGAAATATTCTCAAAAAAACTTTGACTGCCTCAGTGGCGTGGTGGTATTTCGGTACGACTACGGGTCTGAGGTCTCGGATTCGATCCCCGGGTCGGGCAAAGTGATATTGGATTTTTCCATATCAGCCCGGAGTCTGGAATTTGTGCCCGATATGGCGATAGGCTCGCCCCGTATCACATCTGGGACGGAACTAAGCTCGGCGAAATGTGGGTGTTCTAGTTCGCTAGTGCCTCTGCCTACCCCTTCGGGGATACAGGCGTGAGCTTATGTTATGTGTTATATCTAAAAATAAAAAGTTATAAGTCTTTGAAGTTTGGTGTAACCTTCAAACTGCGGGAAAGTGAAGTATCAGTATAGTCACATGATCACATCCCGCTATAACGGTATGTGCGTTGGAAAGGGATAGCAAGATATCTCCAATATACCCCCACTCCAGAATTTAAAATATGAATTACTGCCTCATTTTTCAACCAATTTCGATGGGTACTTGAATTCTAGAAATATAACATGGATTTATATGAATAATTCCTAAAACTTACTGCATGAGCCTGTCCAACAGTAACATGAAGTTTTAGGCATGTGGCTCTTAACTGGGATAGAGCACCGTTAAATACATTAGGATCTTGCATTTTGTGAAGTATGCCTAATAAATCGGCTGGATCGTTAGGGTACAACCATAATACGGAGTCCTGGACTCCCTTTGACGACAACAATAACAACTGTAAAAAAATCCTTATTAGTCTCGATAAACTTATTCATGTCTCCAGGCCTAGCGTCAGATATGTTGACGTATAGTATATACTCTTAGTCATGGGTTCCCAAATGGTGAGCAACCCCCCTCCTCCCCCCCCCCCCCTGAAAGCACAGGCGAGCGCAGTACAAGTGGATGGTCGGGCGGGCGAACGAAGTGTCTCGCATTACAGTTATGATGAGATATACTTTCAAAATATGATACCGGCGCTTTCTTGCGTTATTGCTCGATATAATTTTATTAGGCGCTTTTGAAATGTAGTCTGTGCTGACAAATTAAAAAAAAATAATTTGTTCTCTTCTAAAGTTTTAGCTTTTTTCGTAACAAATTACAATTATCGAAATCGGTTCAACGATTTGGCCATTAAAACCTAACAAACAGACAGTTACTTTCGCACTTATGCATAATTAGATTATTAGATAAAAAATACGTACTTTTGCATTAAGTTGTGGCAGTTCAGCGTATCTCGCAAATGCATTACCATATAGAGCCACCAAGCTTTGGACTTCATGTATGCTCTTACGGAATTCAATGTCCACTACGCCTTTGGGGTTAAATGGGTGATCCCAGCTCGTCTACGAGTTTAATATAGTAGGTAAGTATATGTAAATACAATAATGGTGAGTAATTCTTCTTTTCTATCCTATTGTGTCCCACTGCTGGGCAAAAGACTCCCCCATCTTATCTTATCATCTCTCATCTGGCCAAAATCAGCACAGAGTGGAGACCTTCCGACGGGTGGCGACGCCGTGGTAGACCCAGGAAGAGATGGCGTGACGATTTGGATACCTACGAGCCTACGTGGACTGAACTAACCCATGACAGAGAACAGTGGTGAGTAATTAATATTGTTTAAATACCGGCTTTGTTCGAAAATTAAAATATAAAAATAATTGTACATATTTAAATACTAGCTGTCCTTGTTAGTCATCATATATTTCCCGTAAGGTAACATAGCGTAATGTTATATTGCTATGACGTATGACTATAATTATAACATATACAACATCATATTATAATATAGTGTTCAATATAAGTCACCTTATTATCTAGTTATTATTTTTAGTTTACTTGAAAATTTTAAACACAAAAAATAATTATCGATGACATTTTTCCGTAGAACACTTTTTTACGTGAAAAATATAGGCGAAATGAGAACCTCTACTCATTTTGAAGTTCTTTTAAGACAAAACAGTCGGAAATAATTATTAATGTTAAATAGTCTAACGTTTTCATGGCACTGACGTCAAGCGGACGGCCGTTTGAAAAATGTTAGAAAATTTTAAATTTCTTAAAAAAAACAAAAATACTTTTTTTATGGAATTTTTGTGTCACGACTGATGCTACACATACTTACAATAGTATCCATATAGGTGCCGAATACAAGACCTTGACCACGATTCCACAAATAATCAGATTCTATAACATTGCTCGATAGATCTTTGTATTGTTTCTTAAACTGAAATAAAGGCATTAAATGTTTATTCGCTTTATTATTCACATTATAAAACGTCTTGTGGGATTTATATGTGCTATGAACCGCGATTTTAGCTAGGTTCGATACCAGATCGGGCGACGGTGTGTGTCTCAATATTTGCCCAGTACTGGATCCTTCAGAAAGGGATTGATGTCAGGCAGGCAGCCAGTCGTAAAAACTAAGTCAGATCCTTTCTGCAACGTGCTTGAAAAGTGTGTGGGATAAGGGCAGGTAGAAAGATTATAAAACGTCTATTACAAACATTGTTGAATGTCTTTGGTCTATACAACTGTAGTTGTACATTGTGTAATTATTTTAAATAATAAATAAATATATATATACACCCCACAGTCACACACATTGTCCTGACCCCACACTAGGTGTAACCTGTATCGTGGGTATCAGAAACTATGAGAGACTTTCGGTCTCACAACACCCAGACCCGAAACAAATATCCGTGGGCCACACAGACATTTGTCTCGATGCGGGAATCGAACCCGCGACCTCCCGTTTTACAGCCGGCTCCTCGCCCGCTGCGCCACGGAGGCTGTCAATAGATACTGTTTATCTACAAAACATCATAAAAATTTCTAACAGGCTTTCAAAAACACATTTGCAATGCAAATAGAGATCATATTTTATTTTTAGGTTCAATTGGAAAAACACAAAAGTAAAGAAACCAGTTTTATAGATAGACTATTAATAGGTTGTTCAATGTTCAGTCATTGTCTATAAAGCCGCGTCTCCTGCACTAGTTTTTTTTTAAACTTTACACAACAACACATACGCAAAACAACGATTTTTGCTGTCACCTGCTCGTAGAACAATGGACCATAGATAAAAAATACATACTGATTTCTTAAGTTTACGCGAATATTATACATTGAAATAAAACTATTCTTACGGCTTCTATCACGATTAGGTTTTAGTTATTATTCCCGACGTTTCGAAGGCTTTGCAGTCTTCGTTGTCACGGGTCAGACTGAGGTGTACTGCATAATTCGGAACACAAATAATTAACCTTTTTGATTTTGTATAATTTTTTAATGATGGTAGATATTGTAACACTAACCTTTTTTGGACAAATGACACCTCAGTCTGACCCGTGACAACGAAGACTGCAAAGCCTTCGAAACGTCGGGAATAATAATTAAAACCTAATCGTGATAGAATCCGTAAGAATAGTTTTATTTCAATGTAAAAAATACATGTTTCGTGTATGTGTTTTCTGTAATCTTTTAGTGCAGGAGTCGCTGCTTTAGGTTTCCAGAACGATAAGGACAATGTGTTTTTTTTACTCACCCAATAGTTGATATGATCAGTGGCGTCACAAACATCGTTGTAATCAACATATCCTACGTCACCGTTAGCAATATGTTTAAAGTTTTGCTCAAATTGTGTGCTGAAACTATCCTTATTGTCGCCAAATACAGTGAAGGTTAAATTAACATCTGTATCATTATTAAATTTTCGTATCAACGACGAGAAAACTTGTCTGATCTGCAATGAGTACAAATATTACATTTTTATAGCAGAGAGGCAAGAATACCATAAAGCTAGCAGGTGATCCAGCTGCTCTGCTATCTAATCTCCACTGCCAATATGCACCCATTATATTATACCAAAACAATCATGGATTGCTTGTCAAATTTAAAGAAGGAGAATAAGGCCTCATTCGTACGAGAGCTTTTTCAAAGCGCTTTAAAAAAGCATCTCAATATGTTTGTTCATATGAGTGCTTGAAAATCATTCTTGTCTTGTTTCTGATAAGGTATATGCTACTTACCGCCCAACGCCATTTAAAAAACGGCGCGTTTTAAAAATGTCGGCGTTTGAATAACTATACTAGAACTTATATGTTCCATTTCAACGCGATTAAAAAGCTCTCGTGCGAATGAGGGTTAAAAATTAGGAATTGAGCCATAGGAAATCTTACTCAACGAACGAAACGCAACACCGACCTGCCACTATCCGTTTTTTTTGAGACTATGATATCAAACCGGTCGAGCCGGCCCATTCGTGTTGTAGACGTTACTATATCTTTAACACCACCTTATACAATTAATACGGATGGGTTTGTTTCTTACGAAATACAGTATTATGTTTGTATACGTACCTCATCCTTTGTGTTTAAGTTAAGCCACTGAGCCATTTGTCGAAAGTTATTTCCTTCTGAGTGTAAGGCTGCTTGAGCTATAACAGTCAGTATCGGCAATGTTGCCACTGAGTGAGATTGATGAGGATTTTTCAGAAGATGATTCTGCAAAATAGAATATGATATGTACTTTTTCTGACACGCCAATATGATCACTGACCACATTAGATTGACCACTTTGAAAGGGTTGAAAGATTTTGTTTTCTTCATGTATGAAGAATTGTAATTGTAATTAGAAACGTAGATAAAGAATAATCATTAATCAATCATACAATATATTTTTATTGTCAGCCTCCGTGGCGCAGCGGTCGAGTAGCCGGCTGTGTAGCGAGAGGCCGCGGGTTCGATTCCCGCATTGAGACAAATGATTGTGTGGCCCACAGATATTTGTTTCAAGTCTGGGTGTTGTGAGACCGAAAGTCTCACATAGTCTCTGACACCCACGATACAGATTATAGATTATACCTAGTGTGGGGTCAGGACTAGCTGTGTGACTGTTGGGTGTATTTATTTATTTATTATTTACGGACCCGTCAGAACACTAGTAGGTATCTATAAGTTGTTTTCACAAGTTTTGTTTTCACAAGCGACTTGTCGAAGTCGATAGTCGTTTCATCTTTATCATACATTTGACCACTTACGTAAACTAAAGCAAACTAATGTTATTATAATAAAGAGGAAATGAAAACTATCATCGATTTCGAGAACATTCTAGGCAGTCTTGATTTCTATGAAAACATCAATTCTCTACGTTACCATTAGAAGCGTTAAAGAGTTTGTCGTACAGATACTTTACGTAGTCGGTAGTAAGAAATGCCAAAACCTCATGGCGAACTTCAGAGGCGCGAGCAGGAATATTTTTGACAATCAAATTTCAATCGAGCTCGATGCGCGTCTATGTCATTTGCGTGAATATATTAATCAAATGTCATCACTGCGCAGCTAGCTGGATACGAATTAGATTGTCAATTGTCAAGGTCGATTATCTAAGAAACGACACAACGTTGTGATCGACGACGAGCTCCCGCAGCGCACATCGTTGAGATCGACGGAGAGTTCAACGTTGTTAGGTCTTAGAGAATACAATTTTCCATACATTTATGTCAAACGTCTCGCTCGAGAGAGCTAGTTCGCATTAACGCCGTCATCACGCATAGCGCCAATGCGTGCGCTTTGTACCTTGCTGAATACAAAAATAAAAACATCATAGCCGCAACGATGTCGCAACGTTGTTTTCCCCAATGAAACCTTAGAGAATCGACCTCCTGCTAGGGCCTCTGATATCGATGTTGATTCAAAAAATAATATAATTATGTTTTAATTACATATAACAATCTTCCAGTCAATGCAGTGTTCGCCCATGCTAACTTCTTCTCCGTGTCGTCATTGTGATATCCTGGTAACATAGATTTTTTTATAACACATATTGGCAAACGAGCAGATGGGTCACCTGATGGTAAGTGATCTCTACCGCCCATAGATGCCCAAGACACAAAAAGAATCATAGGTACGATGCCAACCTAAACGGAGGGAAATAGGGATTGGGAAAGGAAGGGGGAATTGGGCCACCGGAAATCTCACTCACCGAACGAAATGCGACAGCGAGCTGCCACTTTACGTCGGTTTTCTGTGATAAAGTGGTATCAAACCGCTCGAGCCGGTCCATTCGTGCTGTAGACGTAACAGTCTACAGCGTAGCTCTACCACTAAAGAATCATCATTGACTTTACTGATTCTAAACTACACATATATGTCCAGAACCATTGCAGAACATAGTCACAAGACTAGAATATTTTGTTGTCCAAAAAATGTCTGTACCTACTGATTGACAACTAAATACTTTCAAAGATCAATTTAATAAATGGAGTAAGATATAATGGCTCATTTGTGGCACTGGTACAGTGAATAGTTTTGTGGTCAAAATACAGAAAAGTGACTACACTACACCTGTCAGTAAGCGCAATGTATTTTAAAAGAACTAGCGACCACCGAGAAAACAATAGGTTTATCGGTGGTCTCCAAAAGCATGCCGGCCTATTCATGCGTCTTCACACGTTTTGAAGAGGGAATTTGGAAATCGAGTGGTAACATGATAGGCGGATGACGATCGCGATGCCTCAACCAACCATCAAGCCATTTTTGATGCAAACCCTCGAGAGATTTGGATTCATTTTCTTTTTGCCTAGCGTTATCCCGGCCTCATGCCAGGGTCCGCCTTCCTACTTAAACGCTTCCACTTCTCCCGGTCTTGAGCATCCTAACACAGGTGGATAACGGATGCAGACACAGGAATCTACCCCCAAACCCGCATCAAGCAACCATCAAGTCATTTCGCTAACCCTTCGATAGAACCGGATATGCAATTGGCTGATCCTGGAACATGAACTACTCAAAGAGTGCGGTCACTATGGGGAGGTGGGATTAACATCATGTATGGTATTGTGGGAGCCATCCGCGCGATTACGAATATGGACATTACTACCAGCAAACCATAGTCGTTACACTATTAACGTTACCTTATGTAATACTAACTTCCATACTCAGGACAACAAATATTTTAAATTAAATGTTGCTGATAATGGGCCTTACTTATAAAAACAGTATAACTGACAAGTAGTAAAGAATAGTCTGTCCCTTTTATTTTCATACAATGTGACACAAGGAAAAGAGTTACAGAATATTTTTAGGGCCACTTGCAGCTCCACGATAAATCTCTATTTATCCCAAATTAAAAAAGCCTAATTTAAGAAATTTAAGGGAAATTTAAAAAAAGTACAATTATCACGCATTATGAGACTGTTCCTGGCTCTGAGCCTCTAACCACCGGTGGATTGGGACCCAAGCCCCGTCATCGGGAGATCGAATTTTTTAAAATATTTTTTGTATAATTTACATTTGAAAATATAAAAAAAATATCACATCATCAGCCATAGAACGTCCACTGCATAATAATAATAATATAATTCACTAACCTGAACATACCACTGTCAAAAATAATAAATTAATCAAATAAGTATAATATAGTAATCTTGCCATGATAGTTTGGTAAACACTTATGCACTATATGTTTTTACATCAACTAAGCCAATTTATATGCTTTCAATAAACCCCTCACTGCCACTGGGAAGTGACACCTACTGCAGTTATACAACAAACTTGACATTATCTTTACAATGTCTTTAAGTAGATAAATATTTATGAAAGGTTTTATAAATATTTTGTTTTTATTTTAATGTATGCTAACTTCCTATTCGCGACTCCGCCCGCGTTTCATGCACGCTTTTCGCGACAAAGGGCTTAATTTATTTGTCCCAAGTATGATTCTTGTGAAGTCGCTGGATGCAGGCCGTTTCCAACAGGTGTATCTGGAAATCTTTGGGGAGACCTATTTTTTATCCGGACACGGCAAAGTGACTACACTGCACCTGATGGTAAGCGTAGTGTAGTCCAAAAAATACTAGCGACCATTGACAAACAATGGGTTTATCAGTGGTCGCCAGAATCATGCCGGCCTGCTTCTTCAAACTCCGAATCCGAAGACACAAGAAGCAAATACAGGGGCTTGTGACAAGACAAGCGGATGACCGACGCAGATACAGGGATACCTCCATGCCCGTCCCAATCAACATCAATTCATGCCGCAAGCCCCTATAAGAGAACTAGAAGTACATTGGCTGATCCTGGAACGCGAATCAGACCTGAGTGTAGGTCACTATGACAGGTTTTATTACCATGTGTACGGTAGTCGCAATATGGTCGGATACGAATATGCACCAGGGACATGCAGCTATATTCGACAGTGGACCTCCTATGGCTATGATGACGATGATACTTAATAGCTATTAGCGGTATACAGAAGATAGGATGGTAGGTATATTATTTTTAAATGGTAGAGCCACGTTGTAGACAGTTACGTCTACAGCACGAATGGGCCAGCTCGACCGGTTTAACACCACTGTATCACAGAAAACCGACGTAAAATGACAGCTCGTTGTGTTTCGTTCGGTAAGTGATTTCCGGTGGCCCAACTACTTCCCTTCCTTTCCCAATCCTTATTTATCTCCTTTTAGGTTGGCAACGCACCCATGATTTTTTTGTTTCTTGGGTTTCTATGGGCGGTGGAGATCACCTACCATCAGGTGACCCATATGCTCGTTTGCCAGTCTGCTATAAAAAAAATATGAATCGCGTTATAATACTTATTAGAAAACACATACAGGAACGCGCGCGGCCACACACGCACGCGCAGACATTATCAGATTCTTGATCTTGTACTTTAGTTATGATTATTAATAAACATATTAGCATAATTAATATTTTTAAATATCATGTTTTGAGCTGATTAAACGCTAGCTTTGACAGTTTTTTTGTAAGGTTGCGCGATACAAGTTTTAAGCTTAACCTACGTTCATGGGGCCGAGGAGGAACAAAACGCGCGCTGTTATTCATTCTAAGGCTGAGATTTATAAAGCGAACTTCGACTAAGTCTAAGTCAAAGTTACGAAGTCGGTGAGGATTTTGACTTATTCCGAGTCATTTTTTACAGGAAAATCTTTGCTTAGTCTGTCTGTCAGTCTGTTCTTCTTGTAAAAAATGAAGGGCTAAGTCAAAGATCGAATTAACAATTCCAAATTCTCACTGAGTTCGTTGCTTTTTCTTAGACTTAGTCGATGTTCGTTCTTTAGATCTCAGCTTAACTGCCCTATCCCTATACTAAACGTTACCCAACCTGTGAATCGAACCCAAGACTAACCAAACAGATCCTAAAATCATCAGAATTTAAAGCGTAACTTAAGTCTTAATACAAACATACATACATACATACATAAGCTCACGCCTGTGTCCCCGAAGGGGTAGACAGAGGCGAACTAGTGAACTAGAACACCCACATTTCGCCGAGCTTAGTTCCGTCCCAGATGTGATAGGGGGCGAGCCTATCGCCATATCGGGCACAAATTCCAGACTCCGGGCTGATATGGAAAAATCTAATATCACTTTGCCCGACCCCGGGATCGAACCCGAGACCTCAGAACCGTAGTCGTATTGAAATATCACCACGCCACCGAGGCAGTCTTAAGTTAATACAAACATGATATAAACAAACAATATGTACAAAATCCGAATGTATTCTTAAGTGAGTTGTTAAATACTTATGTTACCGATATAGCAATGTTCAATGTCCATAGATGGGAACAAGCACTTCTGTTACTTTAATAAATTAATCGTTAATTGAACTTTCGATTGCTACACGCCATTAGCGAACCTTTTGCGAAAAAAGTGTGCTCTTAAAACAGATAACAACTTGTTTACTTTCATTAGCTATACACGGAATGAGATCGTAAATTGAAGTTGTGTTTATAATAAATCTATAAAACATATCGCAACGAAATCACCCATCATATATTTACTATGTTCAAAGATATATATTATGTAGATATTCGCCTCCTTGGCAGGCGGCATATATGAGCTGTGGCATATCTGCCAGCATATATGGGCTGTGGACCGGGATGTATTGGGTTCGATTCCCAGGGCAAAGCTAATTTCTAATTTCACTTGCCCGTGACTGGATCCCCTCAGAAAGGGGGTTGATTTCAGGTAGGCACCCGGTCGTAAAAACTAACCCAACTCATTTTCTGCAACGTGCTTGAAAAGTGTGTTGCGTCGACCCCACATTAGGGTAGGCAGAAAGATATAAAGAAAAAGATAGAACATAACATAAGCTCACACCTGTATCCCCGATGGGGTAGGCAGAAGCGCACTAGCGGACTAGAACACCCACATTTCGCGGAGCTTAGTTGTGTCACAGATGTGATAGAAGGCGAGCCTATCGCTAAGAAAAAAAGAGATAGATAAAAAATAAAACTATGGCTACAATCCATACATAATTGGGTACGTGACAAATTTTTTTTATTGAATTTATACGAAATTTACGTCATCTAAAACATAAATAAATATTGAGATACTCCCAAAAATAAAAAAGTTATAAGCCTTTGTAGTTTGGTGTAACCTTCAAACAGCGGGAAAGAAAAGTATCAGTAAAATCACGTCACGGCCTTATGGCCGCGCCTTTATAGGTGCGTGCGTTGGAAAGGGATAGTAAGATATTTCCACTACGCCCCCACTCTTGCTCATTGCAGAATTTAAAATATGTATTACTGCCTCATTTTTCAACCAATTTCGATGCGGTTTTTATAGAAAGTTTTTTTTTTGTTTTATTTGCTATTACATATGACAATTTGTATGAAAAGAAACATAGTCAAGTACCCAATTCAGAACATAGTAGGTACTATAACAAGATACGTAGCAAAATATAGATACATTGTAGCCACAATCAGCCCCAGCTCAGCTATGTGTTTTGTCCCATAGAACATAGCGCATGTAATTCTGCTGGTACCAGCGGCCTGAGCAGGAAAATTTCTGACAACCGTAAATGTATTTCAGCTCGATGCGCGTCTATGCAATTTGTATGAAATATTAACCAAACGTCATCAGTGCGCAGCGAACTCGAATACATTTACATTTACATTAGTTTTTCGTGCTCGGGCTACTGGTTCACAATATTAATGTAACTAATTAATGAGTATCAATCAGATGACACTATACCCATAGGCTCACGCGTATATCCCCGAAGGATTAGGTAGATGCATACTAGCAAACTAGAACACCTACATTTCGCCAAACTCATTTCCATCCTAAATGTGATAACGAGGCGAGGCTATATCCATATCAAGCACAAATTCCAGACTCCAGGCTGATGTTGAATAGGAAACCCAATATGACTTTTTCTGACCCGGGGATCGAAACCGAGACCTCAGGACGGTACTCGTACCACTAACGCAATTTAACTACTCCTCAACGATATTAATAAATAACTAATATATAATATAATAATGTGGCTGATGATGATGATATAATGAAAAATAGATTCTTCGATAATTATGCAAACGAACAATTTAATCCGAGGCGAGTGACTTAAGTTCAAACTATTACTTGTTCTTAGAAGCCAAGATACCATTAATCATAAGTTCTCTGCAAGTTGGGCCGTACAAACTTACAGTTGTTAAGGCAAGGACGGTATTAATGTTGTAGTACTCTAGAACAAGTTACCTGACCCATAAATATATTAGCACTCAGCGTGTAAAGCCACAAGTTTGATGAAATAGCGCGGTGCGTTACGCGTGCCTCTGAGAAAACTCGTTACTTTTATTGCAAACTATAATTTAAAGTAGACAACTCCCGTGAGGCTTAAGTAGAGCATGATAATATTAAGAGACTGCAAGAAGAGCATGATAAGATGAGGCTTAAGTAGAGCATGATATTAAGAGACTGCAAGAAGACGTAGGATGCACGTAACGTTGTGAATGTGATTTATGCAGACTTCTATGTATACTACTAGACCGGCTGATCGGAATCTGAGCAGGAAAATTTCTGACAATCGTAAATGTATTCGAGCTCGCTGCGCACTGATTTCCTTTGGTTAATATTTCATACAAATTTTACAGATTTTCCCTGCTATTCAGTGCTACTCACTCTTCGAATGTTCTGTTTTGACCTTAAGATCTATCTTTCTTACATATGTAGCCCGAGCACGAAAAACTAATGTAAATGTAAACTCGCTGCGCACTGATGATATTTGATTAATATTTCATACAAATTTCATATACGCGCATCGAGCACGAATACATTTACGGTTTACATAATGATTTCTAAGGTTTACGTGAATGTTATTCATTGAAATTAAACTATTTTTACGGATTATATCACGATTTGGTTTTAATTTTTATGCCCGACGTTTCGAAAGCTTTGCAGCCATCGTGGTCACGGGTCAGACTGACCCGTAAAAATAGTTTAATTTCAACATTTACGGTTGTCAGAAGTTTTCCTGTTCGGGCTGCTGTTCTCTTTCCTCCTTTTAACTTACACAGTGAGACATGTATAGTGCAAATAAATTCGTATTCTGGACTTTAGAATTCACTTTCGTTTTTCATCTTCTCATTAGTATTATTATATTGATATTGAACGCATCAAACCTTGTTGCCACTTATAACATTAATGCCAATGTGCGAAAAGAAGTAGAAGTTGATAAGGCGTAGAATTAGCCACCATAGACAACACAATGGCAATACACCGCTTTAGATTGCTTTTGTTGGAGCTACCAGTAACTACGAGGCCCATTCATGCTCCAAGCATAGTTTTCCATTGCATAGCTCTACTACATTGGATGCGTAGCACGAGTAATTATCGACTACTTATTCGAATCAAATCGTTGCATACTCCCGTTGTATAATCGTATCCCATATTTAGTTTAAACAGCCAAGTAAAAACGAATGCGAAGTTGTAAGCTGTATTTAATAACAAAGCTATAATAACATTGGACAGCCACTATACAAAGTCGAAAGCCAAAATAAACTAACAGAATAAATATTACAGAGAATTTCCTCCCTAAATACAGGTAAATAGAACCTTGTAAACAACGGCATTACGCCGTGACCACTGTGGCGTTGTTCAAATTGTTAGGCCGCGGACACGAACTCAGCGGGTGCGGGCAGCGGCGCGTTTCAATGCATTTTATATGGAACTGGCCTTGAAAGCAGCGGTGCGGAGACCGGCGCGACGCGACGTCTAGCAATACGTTGCCGCACCGCTCCCTGCGCCGCGCCGCCGCCGCCGCCGCCGCCGATCCGCTCCGCTCCCGCTGAGTTCCTGTCCGCAGCCTAACACTTACAGCAATTAAACGGGTAAAAATAGTAGTACAATGTACAAGCAAATACTGGTCCGTATTTGTTGATATAATTTCAAGATATCATTAGGCTTATGTTACAATTTCTGAACTTCATTTGCGAACGGCCATTAAGTTTCCCGATAAAGCTCATTTTTGTTGAAACTTGAAATGTTAAAGAGTGTTCGCGTGTCATCCGCCTATAAAATTTGTAATTAATAACCACGCCGCCACTCGTTTATGGTAATACTGGCTATTTTTCTTTACACTAATGCGCGTCTTTGGGGTCGATGTACTCGAAACCCCACTTTGCAATTTCAGTGGCCCTAAGATGTTATCTCTATCAATTATGGCCCATAAAACGTAATGACTTCATCGTAAATCTTGGCTTACACGACACAATTTTACTTGGTGTTGAATAAATGAGACCAAATTGCTTTGAGGTATTAATGACATGTCCCTGCAAAGGTGGCGCGGGAGCAACCCTGAATGGGAACGAATTTTCATGTTAAATTTTAAGCTGTAACATTTGAGTCGACAGTGTGTGAGAAATGTGATGAAACGTTCGCGTTTGCTAACGGTTTTCAACGCCACGCACAGGGTGTACGAGAAATAACGTGTCAGTTATGACGCTCGTAAACCATGTTTTGATATGATACGAAACTTTACGATATAATTATTAACGTAATACATACGCGAACTGTCTTTTACAATTAACTTGGATAAACAATTTCTCTACTAGGTTTTCAGATTCTTTATTAGCTGTTGCCCGCGACTCCGTTCGAGGTAATTTATTAACAAATATATCTCACAAGAATCTAAAAAAGTAGCCTGTGTGTTATTCTACACCATAGTCTATTGCTGTGTCAAATTTCATCCAAATCTGTTCAGCAGTTCTGGCATGAAATATTAATAATCATCCATCCTCACACACTTTCGCGTTTACAATATAAGTATGATATATGTAGGTCGCCTCCTGGGTCTAGTACCAGTATATGTACGAGTACATGGGCTGTGGATCGGGAGGTTATTGGTTTGATTCCGATTTTTCTAATTTGATTTCCGGGAGTGGAGCCTCCAGAGTGGGTTGAGCCGGTCGTAAAGACTAAGTCAAATCATTTCTGCAACAGGCTTAAAAAAGTGTGTTGCTTCGACTCCACAAAATGGGATTAAGGCAAGTTGAAAGAAAATTGTCATATTTGCCAAAATAAATAAATACTGTATATCAAAATATACTTATATAAAAATAATCACAAGTTTAAAACGTAACTGACGAATTTACAATCCGATCGTAACCAAATTTATATGGGACCACCCTTGAAGTAAGCTTTAGAACACAAAAATAATGTTTAAAATTGGTCCATATTTGGCGGAGATATCGCATAACATACATAACATAAGCCTGCATCCCCGAAGGGGTAGGCAGAGGCGCACTGGCGAACAAGAACACCCACATTTCGCCGAGCTTAGTTCCGTCCCAGATGTGATGGACGGCGAGCCTATCGCCATATCGGGCACAAATTCCAGGCTCCGGGCTGATACGGAAAAATCCAATATCACTTTGCCCGACCCAGATATCGAATCCGAGACCTCAGAACCGTAGTCGTACCGAAATACCACCACGCCACGGAGGCAGTCAAGGCTTGCTCAGGACTTTCTCCCTTTTTAAGGTTGGTCGAAAATAGCGAATATGAAACAATTATCCGCGTTTATTTTAATATTAATACAGTAGGAAGTAAAATTACCATAATTGTATTTTTAACCTTCAGAATAACATGTTACTGTACGAATCAACCTGTATACACAGTGCTTAGCAGAGGGTACTGACCTTTCCTGAAACTGACGAATTTATGCCAAAGTTCACCCCTGTTGAATGGGGATTCCCTAATGACCAAAACCTTTACTAAAGTTGGGAAGACAAGTTGTACCTAGGTATTTCGATGACTTGTTATGAGTTATTCGTTTAATTTCGCTGGTGGTTAGATATTCATATCCGACCGGATGGCGACCACCGTACACATGGTGCTAAAACCTGCCATAGTGACCCACACCACGTGTGTAGTTCGCGTTCCAGGATCAGCCAGTGTACTTCCGGATCTTTCGAGGAGCTTGCGGCATGACTCGATGGTTAGTTGGGACGGGTATGAGGGTATCCCTGTGACTGCATCGGTTAGCCGCCTGTCTTGTCGCAAGCCCCTCGATTTGCTTCTTGCCTCTTCAGATTCGGAGTGTGAAGAAGCATAAATAGGCCGGCATGATTCTGGCGACCACTGATAAACCCATAAGTAAATAGTAAATAACACCCAACAGTCACACATATAGTCCTGACCTCACACTAAGGTCTAGTCTTGTGTCGTGGGAATCAGGAACTACGAGAGTTTCGGTCTCGCAACACCCAGACCCGAAACAAATATCTGTGGACCGCACAAATACATATTTTTCTCGGTGCGGGGATCGAACCCGCGGCCTTTCGCTTCACAGCCGGCTGCTCGACCGCTGCGCCACGAAGGCTGTCGTTTGTTTAATTTCGTTCGCCATTATTTGGTGTCGGTAGCCACTAGTTTTCTTGGACTGCACTACGCTAACCATCAGGTGCAGTGTAGTCACTTTCTCGTGCCCGGATTATATTAAACTAACGTACTGAGATCTTGGATTCGATCCTCGGATCGGACAGTGATATAGGAATTTTCTATTCAGTATCAGCTCGTTGTCTGGAATTTGTGCCCAATAAGGCGATAGGCTCGCCCTATATCACATCTGGCACGATCATAATCTAGTGTTTCTAGTTATCTAGTTCTCTCTGCCTACCCTTCCGGGGATATAGGCGTGAATGATACATAAGTATGTATGTATTTGTTACATCTACATCAATTTCACTTGTCATAGAAGATGTAACAAGCTGTTTTTCGACTGACTTCCCAAAAAGGAGGAGGTCCTCAATTCGTCGGTATTTTTTTTTATGTATGTTACGCGCTATCTCCGCCAAATGTGGACCGATTTTCAAAATTCTATTTGTGGTCGATAGAGCTTATTTCAAAGGTGGTCCCGTATAAATTTGGTCACGATCGGTAAATTGGAAGTCGGTCAGTTAAGTTTTAAACTAGTGATTATGTTCTACTTTTATGTAGGTACTTTACAGGAGTTACTTTACCGGAGTTTTGTACGACGCGCCAGATAAGTTATTACCTGTTTTTGTGGTTACCAGGCTTTAAATAGTACTTTATCAGTTGTGTTGTTCGTCTCGCAACTCTATTCATATACTTTATTTTGTCGAAACATTTGTAAATACATTTATTTCGTGCAAATTTAGAAACGTTTCGTGGAGATTATATGTTGTCTTTAGCCATAAATCTCCCTTGAAACAAATACAAGAAAAATTCAGTACGACGTGAAATAAAGACATTAACGTCTTATATGCAATCTTTAAATACAGGTAAATGGAGCCAGTAAATATTTTTCACAGTCAAGCAAAATTAAACACGGTTTCACCATCGTTCTGAGACACTTAAGTAAGCACTTAAAACGTCATCGAGATGAATGGCTCGAGTTCGGAGTTCGCTCAAACTTTTGACAGTGGAAAAACTGTAGAATTTTATCTGAGAACGTAATTAAGTTGTCTTTTTCGAAGTCTTCTTATTTGTAGCTATATTTAACTGAACTAGGAGTTTGCTATGACCGTTAATTCTTTCATCCCCAGTTTCTATATTGAAAGCAAAAATCAAAGTAGAGTACTTATTTACATAGGCACTTTACGTCTGTATACCCGAAGGGGGTAGGCATAGGCGAACTAGAAAACTAGATCACTCACATTTTACCAAACGCATATCCATCCCAAATGTAATAGGGGGCGAGCCTATCGCCATATCGGGCACAAATTCCAGACTCCGGGCTGATATGGAAAAATCCAATATCACTTTGCCCGACCCGGGATCGAACCCAAGACCTCAGGACGGTAGTCGTACCGAAATACAACTAGGACACCAAGGCACCAAGGCGAGCTATTTTAATTTCGCGATATATTTATATGTGAGTTGTCACCGTATCATAAGTCTTTCCAGTCTTTACTTATAACGTAATTTATTGTTATTTATAACGTATATATACTTATTGATTTTATACATACGGTGTTTTATTTACAATAATACTAATTTCGGAATATGAAGAAGATACCTAACATATATTAATGGGATCTTAACTTCGCACAGTCGCCATATTGGCTTCGCTCCATACATTAAACATGCTTCATTTATTCGTAGTTATGCCTCGTCCTTATTCTTCTTTTGTCTAAGGGAATAGTCAAGCAAAAAATATTACTTTTACTCTAGTTATTAATTTAGCAATATATGAAGAAACTGGCTGTAATATCTAGACTAGGCCAAGGAAGTTTACTAGCACCAAATAAAGTGTATTCCGCAACTTTAAATTCAGTGGGATAAGGACAGGTGGGAAAAAAGACATCGACGGTCGATAGTATACTTGTAGTATCTCGAAAAATCCAACTTCATAACTTTTAAACCAAAAAAAAAATATTAATTTCATATTTGGAATGCGTATTCTTTGAATTAAAACTCATTTTTTTGCAATACTCACACATCAAATCACTCTGAATTAACGTGAATCCAACGTCGTAACTGGTCGTAACTATATTCAACTAGTTGACTACGTTGTACGTCGTATGTTGGATGTATTTACAAAATACTGGAAGCGATTTAGGCGTACCTGTAAAATTTTGGAAAGTGACAAATTTTCGACTATTTCCAACGTTTTGAAGTATGTTTTTTTTTAAAAGTCGTTTTTTCAACGTCATATCAAAGTTTTTTTAATCATAGAAGAACGAGAGTAAGTTCATTACACGCGGTATTTTTTTATCTTTTTTCGAGATACGACGTGTATGCGTTCGGGCGTCGTTATGCCAGTAAACGAAACATATAGAGGTACATTAGCCAAATTATAAAATATTCTGCACCACACCATAACTAAATGATAGTAACCACATACATACATACATACATACATAAGCTCACGCCTGTATCCCCGAAGGGTTAGGTAGAGGCGCACTAGCGAACTAGAACACCCACATTTCGTCGAGCTTAGTTCCGTCCCAGATGTGATAGGGGGCGAGCCTATCGCCATATCGGGCACAAATTCCAGACTCCGGGCTGATATGAAAAAATCCAATATCACTTTGCCCGACCCGGGGATCGAACCCGAGACCTCAGAACCGTAGTCGTACCGAAATACCACCACGCCACTGAGGCAGAGATAGTAACCACACTACACGAAATATGTAACTTAGTTATCTCTATTAGACAAAAAATATGTAACAAGAAACGTACCATATGGCGGGCTTTTTGTTTTCACTGTCAAGAACAATACATATTACATTTCATATATAATATTATCTTACGTTCACTATTATAGCAAGCGTTAATGTATACACAACCATTTTCGGTGTTCAGTGTTGGCTAAATAAAGTTCCTTTCTTTCTTCCTTTCTTTCTAACATATAAATACTTAATATAGAAAGTCAGAGGTCAGTAGCGGGTTTGCAGTGCTGGCCGACCTAGGCGCGGTATAAGCTGCCGCCTCTTATTTTTCACCTACTTCAAAAAGGGAGAAAGTTCTCAATTTTATTGTGTAGATAATGGAGTCATAAGGTGAAAGTTGCCAAGGTCCGCTACTGTCAGAGGTGCACGCTCTTTTAAAGGTTGGCATGACCAAATATTACACGGCTGTTATTATTATCATGATCATACCAGACCTCTACTGGAAGGGGTATAACAATTTAATTCTCATCAAAAACTAAGCTAAATCTTTTTTGCAACATACTGAAAAAGTGTGCGTTGATCCCATCTTATATTGGGGCATAAGAGCAGGAAGAAAGAAAGGAAGACCCAATATTCATTATATCCAAATATCTCCCAGATATGTGGATCCCGCAGAAGGCACAGGTCGTAAAAACTAAGTCGAAACTTTTCTGCAATATGTCTGAAAAAGTGTCTGCATATAATATATTATTATACTAATCAATAATACTTTACTACTAGCACTATTTTAATATTTGATCTCAATTAAGTTATTTTAAGAAACCTTACCAATCTTTCACCAAGGTAAGCAAACTTTTCTTAATTAATTACTTCTAATTAATCGACGTCCCACTTTATTTCAATTACGAGAGCTCCTTACTACTTATTCAAAGAGTGAAGTATAGAAAGGAAAGACAGGGTTTCTCAAAGTATAACAGCTCTGATACCTGAAGTAGCAAACTAATAATTATTGTAGCATATTAAACTCGATTTATCCTACAGCTCACTCATATTTTTAAATCAAGATTTAGCGATTTAGCGCAACTTAGATACTAAGGCTGAGATCTATAGAGCGAACTTCGACTAAGTCTAAGTCAAAGTCACGAAGTCAGTGAGGATTTTCACTAAGTCCGAGACATTTTTAACAAGAAAATCTTTGCTTAGTCTGTCTGTCAGTCTGTTTTTCTTGTAAAAAATTAACCGGGCTAAGTCAAAGTTCAATTTAACAATGATAAATCCCCCCTGAGTTCGTGACTTTGACTTAGACTTAGTCGAAGTACGCTCTATAGATCTCAGCCCTAGATAAATCTCGATTCAAATATATGCACGAATGAGATGTAAGTTAAATCGATTTTAGGCCTAACCCTAGATAATTTATATCTCTATTACCGCCGAATGCTCATAAACTTAAGGTCACCTTATGTCGTTTAAAGCCGCCTTATCTGTCAGTTACTTATCTTGACCATTCGGGCGTTAGTGCTGCAAGTCGTCCTTAAAGTAAAACATATTACTAATAAATGTTTGTGCGTAGAATTTGAATAGTAATACTTTGTTAAAAAAATTTATTAGCAAGTTTCCTACGAAATATAATGATGGTCCAAAGGGAAATAAGTTTGAGAACCCGTGATTAAGACATCCGCGTCTATAGGCACTAACAAGTCTGTGACGATTACAGTATGAAAATATATTATTAACAATGTGCTAGACTGCCTCAGTGGCGTAGTTGTATTTCGGAACGACTTCCGTCCTAAGGGTTTGATCCCCGGGTCGGGAAGATATTGGATTTTCAATATCAGCTCGGAGTATGGAATTTGTGCCCTATATGGCGATAGGCTCGCCCCTTATCACATCTGAGATGGAACTAACCTCGGCGAAATGTGGGTGTTCTAGTTTGCTAGTGCGCCTCTACCTACCCCTTCGGATACAGGCGTGACCTTATGTATGAATGCATGCTAGAAATGGCTTAGACATTGAATGACCAACATATATGATAAAAACAAATACATATTGTTTCGAAGAATCAGCTGTTAACTGGATACAAAATAGGCTTCAAAACAACAAGCGCGGCGTCTTCGCTACTGTTGTCTTTACTCCGTACTCCTTCATTACACTTGCTCTTTATGGGACCATCCCTGATGCAATCCTCATCGCATAAAATAAAAACCTTGATAATTGGTCGGTAAAAATACAGACCAATTGAGGGCTTATGAACACCAATCTTTAGGACAGTAATAATAAAACACTTTTCTTAAAAAATAAACAATTCTTTATAGCTAACATGCATTATGCATTTGCCAGACCACTTATTACTTAATTCACAACTTAAAGGACGCGCCCACGTTCCCAGCACAAAAGAAAAATTGATTATTTGGGTGTGCGTGCTCTTAGAATAACATTTCGAAGGTTTTCAATAGTGTGTATGTATTACTTAGTAGGGGAAAATGTGTTTGATGTCGACTAAGATCATGGATATGAAGAACTATTTGAATAAACCATTTTGAAGCTCTGAGGGCCACTTACGGCTCTGCGATAAAACTCTATTTATCCCAAATCTGGATTTAAAGATAGGAGTGAGCTGTGGGATTAAAAGATAAGGTGGTAGATAACTCTAGATTAGTAAGATGCCTGCAAGTGGCCCTTAGATACGGTTGTATCTCAACTTCAATTATTTTTAAAGTTGAGTGGGACATAACGAATAAATCTGAAATTATCTGATAATAATATAGGACATTAGGTATTTTTATTATATTTTTATTGTAAACAGACCGACCGATCGACCAATTTGGAAAGTGTATGCCATAAATTGTATAAAAATAATCATATAATGACTAAACTTATTGTTTGTGATATATATAGATATAAGGATTTTTGTTAGTATGGGTTTTTGCATCCTACAATGCCATTTCACCTTTTAATCATTCTTTTGGTAATTACACCTCCAGTGGTATTGAATATGCGTGAATCCATATAAATATGATTATCAATTGTATTGACAATTTGTAAATCAAATTATTAAAAACGGAAAATAGACAAAAGAAAAAAAAGAAATGGTCACAATTGATGATGAAAAAAATAAGCCCGGAGTTTCTTTCTGCCTTCCTTCTTCGGGTCGTCATCCGTAGGTAGCTAGAGAAAGGCTGTTAGGTTAGCTAGGATAGGGCCTCACGCACCAATCCCAACTGCTTCCAGTATTTCCAGATAATCCCTTGCCACCATTCCTGCCATATGCCATTCCCATACAATCCATTTCCTTACACTCCATTCCTATTTCCCCTTATCACCCTATCTTAGCCATCCCATCGTTATTATGTCCATACTTGCCTGCCTGCTGTCAAATTCAAATCTATAATGTAATTTATATTAATCCTAATTTAAAAATTTACTTGTGTTGACTTGTCATAAGTGCTTTTTTACATGCCTACGTGATCAATAAAGATTTTTATTTTTTATTTTTATTTTTAAACTAAAACTAAATTCGTCCTTTTTTTAACAAGCCCGACCGTGGCTTTTTTTAAATTTCACGCTAGCGATTACGTAAAATAATTTGCATGAAAAACATCAGTTCCCCACGTAAACGCTACAGACGTTCGGGTGTTTGTCATGGCGTGTACACACCAACCGAACGAGTGTTCGCGAATCTATGCCTGTTGCGTTCATACAAATAAACTTTCGCTGTTATGTGAAAGCAACAGGCATAGATTTGCGATCGTTCTTTCGGTTGGTGTGTACCCGGCATAATACAAATATTTTACGTAATCGTTAGCGTGAAATGTCAAAAAACTCATGTTCGAGCTACTTATGCGTATACGACGCAACGTGGCCATGCGTTGCGTTTTCATGAGTATCTGCATCTTTCATCCTTTATTTCATCATTTTTCAGTCATCATTTATGTCTCCAAATCAAAATGTCATTATAAACCACAAGATTTCTATGCTGAACATCGGCCAACACCAAAGATACTACTACTACTAGTTTACATAAACATTAACGCTTTATTTTTGTAGTCGACTTCATTCAACGTTTGTAAATGCAACCGTTGAAATAACAAATAAAAGCCACGGAAAGCCA
This sequence comes from Clanis bilineata, assembly GCA_036417725.1. Classification (NCBI taxonomy): domain Eukaryota; kingdom Metazoa; phylum Arthropoda; class Insecta; order Lepidoptera; family Sphingidae; genus Clanis; species Clanis bilineata. The sequence goes on from CM071158.1 coordinate 12,114,752, forward strand.
CGGCGCTGCGTGAAAATGGATTAAACAGCTAGGATACAAAAATGTTTCTAAAAGGGTATTAAGTTTAAATGCATTAAGGATGGTTTTAAAATGCATTCAAAGAGTAAAAGAGAGAGCAAAATATACACTTAACTTATACTTCTAAGGATCTACGGATGTACTAGTAATAATTTTACTTATTATATCCTTGTATTTACAGCAAAGAGCCATGGACCGCTCCATTCAGTGGCGTAACTATAGAGTGACATACGGGACAAAATGTCACGGGCCCCCGACCATATAGAGTCCGCGCGCCGCCCGAAAAGAGGCCCCAGATCGAAAACGCCGTGATCCCAACGCGCCTCCACGCCGGCCAAAAGGCGCAAATCGGTAAAAAAGGGCCCTATCGGATAAATTTGCTTCATCATCATTATCATCATCAACCACAAGTCGACTGCTGGACATATATCTTTGCCAAAGATAAGTTAGCTTACCATAGAGTAAATGATATTTAAATCCTGCTAATATTATAAACGGCGAAAGTTTGTGAATGTGTATGTATGTTTGTTACTCTTTTACGCAAAAACTACGGGATGGATTTGGATGAAACTTTACTTCACTGCGCTACTGAGGCTGCCACTTTGCAGTCTCAAAAAACATGGACGTAGGAATGAAACTTAGGGAGACTTGCAGTGCTATTACTAATGTAGAGTTAAAGCTAAACTTGATTTATCCTACAACTCACTCTTATCTTTAAATCAAGATTTGAGATAAATAGAGATTTATCGCGCAGCTGCAAACGGCCCTTACTATGTATGGTACATACATTTGAAATGATTAAAAAGTTACGACAGTGAGAAGATATATTGGGTAATTTAAACCCAAAATTCAATTTAACATCCGAAAATCATCACAATGTTTTCGTAACATCATATCAGGATCAAGTTTAGGATGTGTTTGTGCAGCCTGTTGCTTCAGATGACAAAGTTAAGGCTCCGAGTTAAAAGCCGAGGCTTAAGTACTTACATAATGCCGGGGAACAGGTGTTCCGAAACTGTCTTGTACAAAGCATGAATTAATTTCGGCTGCTGCTATACTTGAATCAGATTGCTGTGAATCAAATATTATATTACTAACAATGCAAAGAATTAATAATTTATTCCATACATGGCACGAAACTGCGTCAGTGGCGTGATGGTATGTGCTATGACTATCGTCCTGAGGTCTCGGTTTGATTCCCGGGTCGGGCAAAGTTATATTGGATTTTTGTACTCAGTATCAACCTGGAGTCTAGAATTTGTGCCCGATACGGCATTAGGCTCGCCCCTTATCACGTCTGGGACGGAAATAAGTTCGGCAAAATATGGGTTTTCTAGTTTGCTAGTTCGACTCTACCCGCTTCAGGCTCCTTCGGGGGATACAGGTGTGAGCCTATGTATGTATGGCACTAGTTTATTTTAATTAGATTTCTTGAGATCAATCATCTCAAGTAATCCTCCTTGGTCTAGTGGCAACATATATGGGCTGTGGACCGGGAAGTCCAGGGTTCGATTCCCAGGTTGGGCAAAGCTAATTTTCTAATTCAATTTTCCCGGGACTGAATCCCTCAGAAGGGGTTGATGTCAGGCAGGCAGCCGGTAAAAAGTAAGCCAATTCCTTTCTGCGACACTATATTAAGGTGGGATAAGGGCAAGTAGAAGGAAGAAAAATCAATCATCTTCAAAAACAAACATGTGGTGTAAACACGATTTCAATTGGTCAAGGCGTGCCAAAATAAGATACGTAGTCACACAGATGAAAAAATCTGTATTATCTGTTCCCTTTCACCAACAATGTTATCTTGAAATTGTACATCCTTCAGAACATAAGCATATTGGCAAAGACCTTTGTAACAATGTGCATATATCGCAGAACCCTTAGCTCATTAGGGGCCTATAGTAAACTAGTCATGTGTTACAATCTAACAATCTGCTTGATGTGAAATCACAGTTAATTACACTACTACCTGTTACCCGCGGCTCTGTTCCCATCATAAAAGTTTTGTTCCGGATTTTTTTTTTCTCAAACAGAATATTTACTGTCTACGTATCATACAAGATTTTAACTATTTTACTGCAAACAAATAACAAGACGAGCAAAGCAGTCGCCTTGTAGTAAGCAATAGGACTACCCATGAACAGTAGAAGCAACACAACAAGAAATGAAAAAATAATTATGCACGACTTATGTCTACCCTCATCAGAATGTCTGTGCACATCACTGCTCCTACTGCTCAGTAATTATTACCTCTTAGTTAAATTATTTTACACCTAAAATATCATGAGCAAAGATTATACCTCTATAATGAATAACCAAATAAATGATTCCGTCAGTCTGCGTCAGAAATTCCGTAATCTGGATTAATTTTCCTTGACAATATAAAAAAATCAATTCAGAATAACGAATGCAAACTACTACGTATACTTTGAATGTTGAAGCAAACAGCACCATAATTATTCAGAGAGCTAACGAAACATGATAGCAATACTAATTGCGTATTTTCACCGACAGACTTAACAAAGGATCTCAATTGATATTACCCTTTCACCTCGAGCCTTTATTCCTTTTCTCTTTGTAAATTGCAAATCTCTTCCCGCGAAAAAAATGTTTTCTCGGCATTTTTTGTGACCATCGTCTACTCGTAACTTTGTTGAAAGTTTATTCTTGATAAAATGTGAGAGAGGCTACGTACCTATATTTAGTATAATTCTCAATGTAGTCATTTAAAACTATTTTTACGGATTCTATCACGATTTGTGACAGTGCAGTCCGACCCGTGACCACGAAGACTGCAAAGCCTTCGAAACGTCGGGCATAAAAATTAAAACAAATCGTGATAGAATCCGTAAATGTAGTTAAATTTCAATGTATAACATTCGCGTAAACTTAAGAAATCAGTAGTAATTTCACTCCATAATTTTTGTCTAGTGACTGCCTCGGTGGCGTGATTGTCTCGGGTTCGATCCCCGGGTCGGGCAAAGTGATGTTGTGTTTTTCTATTCAGTATCAGCCCAAAGTCTAGAATTTGTGCCCGTTATGGCGATAGGATAGCCCCATATCACATCTGGATCGGAAATAAGCTCGGCGAAATGTGGCTGTTCTAGGTAGCTAGTTCGCCTCTGCCTACCTCTACGAATATACAGGTGTGAATCGATGTATGTAGTTCATAATTTCATACTAAATGTTGCAATTTTTTTTGACCGACTTCCAAAAAGGAGAAAGTCCTCAATTCGTCCGTATATTTTTTTTATGGCTGTTACTCGATATCTCCGGCAAATTAGGTATTCGATAGAGCTTATTTCAAGGGTGGTCCCATATAAATTTGGTCACGATCGGATTTGAAATCGGTCTGTTTTGTTTTTAAACTTGTGATTATTATTATGACATACTACCTTTAGTTTATAAAATGAGTCTTCTAGACACAACTTTAGTGCCGTTTAAATAATATTATTAGAGATTGTTCTAGGCTTTAACACAGTGTGTTTGTTTACCTTCAATGGCTTTCCACAAAATTATGCAAAGCATCCTGAGTTGCCAACAGCACATACGTCAGACGCTAATCACTTAATCCGTAATAAACTAAACGAGATATTAATCGGTAGCTTAATTACACTTGACTCAATGACGTCACATAACTGTTAACCACCTGTCAAGTACCAAACAGAATATAAATCAACTTAATTATGCCAAGACACGACTTAGCTCTCAGTTATTAGCATACTAATAAATTGATTCACTCGTCAGCTATTAGACGAACAGTGCAGATTTCTAAGATTGTTATTCCGTGTTATGTTAATATATAACATTTCTTTCACTCATTTTCATTCGAATGTTTAACATAACATAACATAGCATAAGCTCACTCCTGTATCCCCGAAGGGGTAGGCAGAGATGCACTAGCGAACTAGAACACCCACATTTCGCCGAGCTTAGTTCCGTCCCAGATGTGATATGGGACGAGCCTATCGCCATATCGGGCACAAATTCCAGACTCCGGGCTGATATCGAAAAATCCAATATCACTTTTCCCGACCCGGGAATCGAACCCGCGACCTCAGGACGGTAGGCATACCGAAACACAACTACGCCACCGAGGCAGTCTATCTATCTAGAATATTTAAACGACTATTTTCTATGTCAAAAGTAATGTTTTACTAGCGTTTCACTTAAAAACGTAAATAACATAAGCTCACGCCTGTATCCCCGAAGGGGTAGGCAGAGGCGTACTAGCGAACTAGAACGCCCACATTTCGCCGAGCTTAGTTCCGTCCCAGATGTGATATGGGGCGAGCCTATCGCCACATCGGGCACAAATTCCAGACTCCGGGCTGATATCGAAAAATCCAATATCACTTTGCCCGACCCGGGGATCGAACCCGCGACCTCAGGACGGTAGTCATACCGAAACACAACTACGCCACCGAGGCAGTCTATCTATCTAGAATATTTAAACGACTATTTTCTATGTCAAAAGCAATGTTTTACTAGCGTTTCGTTTAAAAACGTAAATATCGAATATAATATCAAATTCAAAAACTTTTAAATTCAATAGGTTTACCGCAATCCCTATAATAAAATAATCACAATAATCAAAATCAACAAGTTTAAGAAATTGACGGACCGACTTCAAAATTTATCCGATTGTGACCAAAATATGGGCCCACCCTTGCCTTGGAATAAGATGGATGTTAAAGAGATAGATTATATCAGGAATAGCATGCAGGCCTTAAAATGCAGCCTTTCTTCAGAAAAAATGTACGGTTCTCGTTAAAGTCACAGATTTGATAATAAAAAACGCAAATAAAATCGTGGGCAACAATTAGTACTGAATAATATGTAATGATAGAGAAAAAAAGTCGCCTCATTGATCTAGTGGCAGCATAAGTGGGCGGATCCACAGACCGGGAGATCGTGGGTTCAATTCCCAGGTCGGCCAAAGCAAATTTTCTAATTTAATTTATCCGGGACTGTACCCTCAGAGGGGGTTGACGTCAGACAGGCAAATCCTTACTGCAACATGCTTAAAAAAGTGTGTTGCGCCGACCCCACATTAAAGTGGAATAAGGGCAGGTAGAAAAAAAGAAAAAAGATAGAGAAAAATGTTGATGAAATCTAAACAATGTATGTAGGCATAGCATTTAATGGATTCCATAAATGATTTGATTTTATTACCATACTGCCACCGCACTTGGCAGACTTCTTTAATCATAACTATCTAGTAATTAATGTATATCTAGTACATAAAAGGTAAATAAAACGTATATTGAAGTAAATGAAAACGGATGCAAGTGCTGGCGTGACCACAAACGAGTGTATGCATGCTGGGTTTTCATTCGCTCACTGAACCGTATGCGTATAATAGCATTTGACCACGGATTGAGGTGGGCTTTTTCGGTTTGAAGATATGCACTGAAATAAAACTAGTTTTTACGGATTTTATCGCGATTTGTTTTATTTTTTTTAGTCCCGACGTTTCGAAAGCTTTACAGCCTTCGTGGTCCGGAGTCCTGACTCGATTTGACGGGTCCGACCAGTGACCACGAAGGCTTTAAAGCTTTCGAAACGTCGGGACTAAAAATAAAATAAATACAAAACAAGTCGCGATAAAATCCGTAAAAACTAGTTTTATTTCAATGAATAACATTTGCGTAAACCCAAAAAATTGGAGTTATGCTTTATTATGTCATACAGATATTTTCTTTTCTGAGAATAGTTTATTCATAAAACTATAGGTTTTTCGCAACTTCGGCGGAGATAAAAGGAAGAGTTATGACATTAATAGTATACAATGAAAGATGTATGTTTGTATGTATGACAATAGGTTCGCCCCCTATTACAACTGGGATGGAAATAAGCTCGGCGAAGTGTGAATGTTCTACATCGCTAGTCCGCCTCTGCCTACCCTTTAGGTGTACCATACCATACAGGCGTGAGCTTAGTTATGTGTGTATGATTGTATTTACGCAAAGTAGCGTCTAAATTATTCATCAGGTATTGAATGAAGTGGCAATTACTTAGTTTCTATGGAACATAAGCTACATTTAGCATCGATTCAAATTAAGGAGGAAACGTTCTTTTTCGTAGTCGAGTTTTTAAGCTTATTTATAAACAAATATATGTATGGGCAAGAGAGCCACGAACGGACGGGTCAAGATGTAATAAATTACGTCAGTAGTATCTATGATTGATATAGTTATTGAGTAGTTATCTATGACAATCTCCGTGGCTCAAGGGGCAAAACAATCCAAAGCCAAGACAAAAAGACCTTCATTGTATTGTACATTCCACACAATCCACTGGACTATTTTTTTCACAATGCCAGTAGTGAATTCCCTTAAAAGATCGACAATTGGCCTTGTGTAAATGATCCATTACACTCAGTCTGGCTGCGATCTATACTGACCTCACAGTATTATGCATACTTAATTATACTCCTAGCACATAAACTGTTAATTATGATTATGTATTTTATAATAATCTAATAATAATAATAATCTTTGGAGTGGTAGAGCCACGCTGTAGACAGTTACGTCTACAGCACGAATGGGTCGGCTCGACCGGTTTGATACCACTGTCTCACAGAAAACCGACGTAAAGTGCAAGTTGCTGTCGCGTTTCGTTCGGTGAGTGAGATTTCCGTGGCCCTTTTAAAATCCCTTTTCCCTCCCCTTCCATTTCCTCTGTTTAGGTTGGCAACGCACCCATGATTCTTATTGTGTCTTGGGTGTCTATGGGCGGTGGAGATCACTTACCATCAGGTGACCCATCTGTTCGTTTGCCAGTCTCTGCTATAAAAAAAAATCTAATAATCTTTGGGGAGGTATATGTTCAGCAGTGGACGTCTTATGGTTGATGATGATGATGATGATTTTATAATAGGAAATCTTACTTTCCACGCGACCACACTAGAGTTGTACCTATTTGACCATAATTTAGTGACGCAAATGAGCCAAATCGGAGCTTCAGGCGTAATGGTGCGCAAAATGTATTGAATTCGATTTGCTCAATAATCCTGTCAATAGTGCCTATTACGGAAATAACTGCATTCATTTAGAATATTAGATAAATGTGTTAAAGATATTAAATTACTAAAACCATTTTAACTATGGTATCATGGAAATGGCGTAGGATTTTTTAAAATTCCTTTAGAAATTAATTTTGCTTCACTATGGACCCATTCTTCATTAATTTAAATGTCGTGTAATTACACAATTGTCTTAGAACTCAAAATGCAATTTCCTCAGTATCAATGTGAATATCGGTATTTAAATATATCCAGCGAATATAAAAAGTCGACCTTAAGATAGCATTCGGTTTTTTGCAACCGCGACCCAACTCATTAGACATTCGACGCGCGACCCATTCTTATGCATCTGTCGGTGTGTCGTATAAATTCATCCACAAGTCGCAATTGACAAGAATCGACTGCTACCTTAACAATTAGCATGAGGATTCTCATCTTGTGGTTTTAAAGTAACAATGCTTCATTATTATTAGTAAAAACAATATCGCCCATTTATATTTTGGATTTACCATTAGGCTTTAAATCGTTCCTGTATTTGAAATACTTAGTAATACTAACTTTCTGCAAGATCCAGTAGGTATATTGTAAATATGACCTCAATAATTCCATACGATAATAATATAGCCTCCGTGGCGCAGCAGGCGAGTAGCCGGCTGTGAAGCGTGAGGTCGCGGGTTCGATTCATTCACTGAGACAAATGTCTGTGTGCCCACAAATATTTGGTTCAGGTCTGTGTGTTGTGTGACCGAAAGTCTCTCGTAGTTCCTGATACCCACGACACAAGAATCGATCTTTGTGTGGGGTCAGGACTATATGTGTGACTGTGGGGTCTATTTATTTATTTTTATATATATATATATATACGTATTTAAGAAAGGTAGATTACAGTAAAAACAACATAATGCTTTGCCCAAAACCATTTATTTTCAAATAATATGTATTTTAATAGTAAACATTTTCAAGTTGTTAAAATCCGGTTAAGGAAACCTGAAACAAGTATTTTCCGATTATAAATTGATCAGAACAATGAATCAAAAAGTAATAATTTTGAAGGTTAATGGTGTAAATATAGTCTAAGTTACGGGCGACTTGCACCATTATTACTAACCTACGGTTAGTCCTAACCTCAAGTTAAATTGAAATAGAAATATATGAAGGACATGTAATTCGTTACATGTAGTTAATTTAATGTCACCATATATTATCTGTAATTAGATGTAGTACATTATATGTTATGAATTACATGTCCTTCACATATTTCTATTTCAATTTAACTTGAGGTTAGGAATAACCGTTGGTTAGTAGTTGTGGTGCAAGTCGCCCTTATGTAATTATGAGTAACTTTTCCAGGTTACGTTAGTTATGAAATTGTTTGTTAGGTAATTTATTTCTGAGATTTTAATTCGATAAATTGCACATAAGTTATCTAGGGTTAGTTTTGTGTCCGGTATAGCGATAGGCTAGCTGTGAAAACTAACAGCCGAATCCTTTCTGCAACATTCTCGAATAGGAATGTTGCGACATTGAAGTTGGTTAAAGGTAGTCGGAAAGATAAATAACGATAAGCTCACCACCTATCACGTGAAGAGACGAAAATACGATCGGCTTCCGTAACTTTTAATTTCTTAATACACCTTTCCCTACTCTTGGGGATACACGCGTTAACTTATGTATAACTTAAGCGTCTCCTGCACCTGTTTTTCTCGAAACAAAACACAAAAACACATACGCAAAACAATGATTTTCGTTGTGTAACGCAAGCAATGTGTAACGAAACCATGTTTTGCGTAGATGTGTTAGCAAGAAAATATGATTATAACAAAATCTGCAACAATCGGTCAAGAACTTACATCATATCTTCGCAAATTTATGAGTTCCTATTCTTGACCGAACCAAGTTCCCATACAAATGGGTGAATTCCAAGATCCTTTGTAAATGGCGTAAACAAAAGCGGAGTTTATAATAATTTCTTCCTCTGCTTCAAAGGTTTCTGATGAAGTATCTAGAACATAAAGATAGTTCACAAAGGTTTAATATATTATCGTTTGATTGGCAACAAGTATTGTATAAGTTGTATAAATTGACAGTATGGTCAAAAATGATCTGAGTATGCGAAATTACAACAAGCAACGATAGCTTAACAAGTAGCGATAGCTCAGTTGGGAATGGTACGGACTGACGAGACAAGTGTCGGAGGTTCGAGACCAACCCCAAAATGGAGCATACACTTCTGACTTTTCTATGTTAAGTGTATTTTCATTGTGAAATATCGCTTGCTATAACGGTGAAGGAAAACATCGTGAGGAAACATGCATACCTGAGAATTTCTTTACAGGAATTTCGAAATGAAGTCTACCAACCCGCATTAGGCCAGCGTGGTAGACTAAGGCCTAACCCCTCTCATTGGTAGAGGAGGCCCGTGCCCAGCAGTGGGACAGTAATATTACAGGGCTAATATTATTATTATTATTTTTATGCGAAATTAGTCTATAAGGTCAATAAAACTTATTTCTATATAAAGAACAACAATATTCTTACAAAGTCCCAAAACAACAAAATCACAAAATATTAATAAGCAAATACAATTTAAACTTTAATGTTCATTATCTCAAAAGTGTCATTTAGTGGGTTGGATCATTTTTGCGTATCTACGTCCGTGTTGAAGTTTTAAATTAGAAAAATCGTATTTGTGTCATCTGGTGCTGGAATGATAGGCGATAGGCTCGCTGTCTAGCACATAACGGAAGCTCGACGAAATGTGCGAGCTTTTCTAGGTGGTAGAGCCATGCTGTAGACAGTAACGTTTATAGCACGAATGGGCCGGCTCGACCGGTTAGATACCACTGTCTCACAGAAAACCGACGTAAAGTGGCAGCTTGCTGTCGCGTTTCGTTCGGTGAGTGAGATTTCCGGTGGCCCATTTCCCCACTCCCTTTCCCAGTCCCCTTCCCTCCACTTCCATACCCTCCTTTTAGGTCGGCAACGCACCCATAATTTTTTTGTCTTGGGTGTCTATGGGCGGTGGAGATCACTTACCATCTGGTGACCCATCTGCTCGTTTGCCAATCTCTGCTATAAAAAAAAAAAAAAAAAAAAAGAGCTCTAGTTTTCTCGTGTACCTCATGGTCCTACACCTATTCAGCTACTCTATGTATTTACGTCCCTATGTAATACGCCAAAAGAGATAAATAAATAAATAAGCGAGTAGATGAACCATCTAAAATGCCTTGTATCAGGGGGATGACTCCTGACGCTCGATTCGAACTTGAATTCGATTCGGTTTCATTTATTGACTTAAAATTCCACCGAAATCGGGTTAAAAAGTGTATTAATGTCACGTTAAAAATTACCAGATGACAAGTTCTCGAATATTATGCAACATTAACGCACTTTAAAAGTCGATTTCGATGGAATTTTAAGTCAATAAATGAAACCGAATCGAAATCACAATCGAATCGAGTGTCAAGAGTAAGGGGGCAGTTCATGCTGTTCACGATCTGTTCTACATGCAGCGGGCTTTTCCGTTCTATGATCAGGTGGTTTTTAACCAACCTTAAAAAATGAGATCATCAATTCGACCCGTATATTATATTGTTAGAATTGTACGATATTCGCATATGCTAATCTACATGGGCTTCTGAACAGATGTGCCAAATTTTATAAATGTACATATGTATGTATTCATGTATACATGTATGTTTGTACACTTATATCCCAGAAACTACAAATCGCATTATGATATATCGTTTTTATTGGACTAGGTATCTTCCAAGTTAGGGACTAGTGCAAATTTCATCAAAATCAGTTCAGTAGTTTTGAAGATATGGATATACCATACATAACATACATAAGCTCACGCCTGTATCCCCGAAGGGGTAGACAGAGGCGCACTAGCGAACTAGAACACCCACATTTCGCCGAGCTTAGTTAGCGAGCGAGCCTATCGCCATATCGGGCACAAATTCCAGACTCCGGGCTGATATGGAAAAATCCAACATCACTTTGCCCGACCGGGGATCGAACCCGAGACCTCAGAACCGTAGTCGTACCGAAATACCACCACGCCACCGAGGCAGCCTTGGACATGCCACGCCACGCTAGATATGGACATAAATGTATGAAAATTATGAAGTTCGTTTTACTCGTAAGTTTTTTGATTAATGCAGATGAGAATAGTTTTTTATTTACTTGTAACTATTAGTAGAGGATTTAAAACCGGCTTCAAAATTTATCTGAAATTAATCAAATCTAATGGGACCATCGTTGGAACAAGATCTATTGAACACTAAAAGACATTGAAACTCCGTCCTCGTTTGCCCGAGATATCGATTTTTTTAGAAATAAATATGTTTTAAAAATTCAATTCTTAGCATGTTATTCATATATTGGACTATTTTATATTTTGTTGAATATTCTTTAAAAACATACCTGTTTCAAAACAATTAAACTCCAGATGTACTTTGTTGAACATATGGGGCATGTACGTGTAGCTACCGTCAGATGAAACTCCGGGAAGATCTTTAGAATTCGTTTCGTACAGTGATCGTAACAAATTTTTCTGCAACAAAAGTATATCTGAATGTATTAAGCCTACAATAGGGAACAGTAGCCCGAGCACGAAAAACTAATCTAAATTTAAATGTATTCGAGTTCGCTGCGCACTGATGACGTTTGGTTAATATTTCATACAAACTTCATAGACGCGCATCGAGTTCAAATACATTTACGGTTGTCAGAAATTTTCCTGCTCAGGCCGCTGGTTATTCATAAACGGCTGGACCGATTTAGTTGGATTTTTTGTATGTGTCAAAAACATAACAAAATCTGCTAAATCGGTTAAAGCAAAATCCTAACCGTTTGGATTAACAACTGAACTCGGTCAGGTCATATTCGCACTCGAGCTTTTTCAAAGCGCGTTAAAAAAGCGTTTTAATGGAACAAATGAGTTCTAGTATATTTATTCAAACGCCGGCGCTTTAAAAACGCGGCGTTATTTTTTTTGGCGGTGTGTAAAATATATCTTATTAGAAACAAAATAAGAATGATTTTCAGGCACTTATATCAACAGACACTTTGAAATGCTTTTTTAACGCGCGTTGAAAAAGCTCTGGTGCGAATGAGGGCTTAATGGCGCTGCAATCGGGTGCCTACCAGCATTTTTTTATTTCCGAAAAATACTTACAGATTTAAGTCCTGTTACATAGTCTTCACTGCCAAAATTGTGCCTGAATACAGGCATGATGAGACTGATATTTTTATCACTACCCTCGCCCATCAATTGCATAATATCATCAAGTTCCAATATGTTAGATAAAAACTGTTCCATATTTTCATATCCAGGTTCTGGCTTCATGATTAAAGCGAATCCATCTTCCATATATAATTTAATGAACTGTAATTTATTATTATTATTTTCTGTAAAATCTAGGTCAAATATATTCGCACCTTCCGCTGACACATTATAATAATGTTTTATAAAGTTGGTACCAATAACAATTCTACATACAGGGAGAACGATATAAAACGATATATTGGTAAAGTTAAAAAATAAAAATTGAACTTATTTTTATTATTAAGTATAGGGATCATCAATATAATATACCCTAGATGCACAGTTCTTTGCGCGTAATACGTGCAATAAACTCATGGTTGAGCTATAAGAATACCCATACCAAAGTCTTAAAGATTTCAACGTATTTGACGAATGCCCGTCCTTCGCCAACCCAGGCTGCTTCTTTAATTGTCAGATCAGCACTCTTTTTAAACTCAATTTCTGTCTGTTCGTAAAAGTTAAACTGGTCACATGAAATCTGAAAAAGGTATTGGTCACTATATAAATCATTCGATGACATAATTACAATCAATATTAAGTTGATTTGTAACGTTTTACCTCAATATCATGGTAGCTACCCGTGATGAGACCTCCTATATCAAGGGCGTAGTCACGAGGAACAACATCTGCAGAATCGGAGCTTACTTTCTTAAACTAAAATAACAATTGAAATAATGAGGATTCGATGGTGATTATTTTATTATTGTTTTTTTTTTATAGCAGAGATTGGCAAACGAGCAGATGGGTCACCTGATGGTAAGTGATCTTCACCACCCATAGACACCCAAGACAAAAATAATCATGGGTGCGTTGCCAACCTAAAAGGAGGGAATGGAAGGGGAGGGAAGAGGATTGGGAAAGGGAGTGGGGATATGGGCCACCGGAAATCTCACTCACCGAACGAAACACGACAGCAAGCTGCTACTTTACGTCGGTTTTCTGTGAGACAGTGGTATCTTACCGGTCGAGCCGGCCCATTCGTGCTATAGACGTTACTGTCTACAGCGTGGCTCTACCACTTTAAAACTGTATAAAACAATATTTAAGTATACTGTACCCATTCGTTTATTCCCGCGATTACTGATTCGATACTGGTATAGTCAATAACCACAACCTCGCCACCGAGCATGACAACACTATAGCAATAATCGACATGCTCATTGAACGCATTTTTTTTATCAGAGAATGAAACATATTTGATAGACTCTCCAGGTTTGTCTGCCTTTTTCAACATGGGAAAAATGTATCTCATCTAAAAAAATAAAGACATTGAATAACACCTCTACCTAAAAGATATTGATCTTAGTGTAAGAAGATATTTTTTTCGACAGTTTAATAACGGATTGTCGGAGACGAACTTAAAATGAAAACGTTACTTAAAAACATAAATATTATCTATTAAATTATTTACACTGTAAATAAACGTTACTATAACGTAACTTCGATTCACCTTCGATTTGCCGACGATATTGTTGTCTTGGCAGAATCGCTGGAAAATCTAGGTACTATGCTCGAAGACCTCAACCGAGTTTCTCAACTGGTAGGCCTTAAAATGAACATGGACAAGACGAAAATCATGTCGAATGTCCATGTCGTTCCTACCCCAATTGGTATAGGAAACTCAACTCTCGAAGTTGTAGACGAATATGTCTATTTAGGATAAGAGGTCCAGCTAGGCAGGTCCAACTTTGAGAGAGAGGTCATTCGTCGAATCCAGCTCGGCTGGGTAGCATTTGGGAAACTACGCAAGGTCTTCTCGTCCAAAATACCTCAGTGCCTGAAGACAAAACTCTGAAACGTGGCCTCTAACTATGGGCCGCATTAGAAAGCTCACAGTCACTCAGTGAGCTATGGAGAGGGCTATGCTCGGTGTTTCTCTACACGTAGAGAAACACCGAGCATAGATAGATAGCATTTGATCACGATCAAATCAGGAATGAGAAGATCCGTAAAAGAACGAAAGTCACCGACATAGCCCAGAGGATTAGCAAGTTGAAATGGCAGTAGGCAGTGCACATAGCTCGTAGAACTGATAGCCGATGGTGCAGAAAAGTTGTCGAGTGGAGACCACGTACCGGCAAGCGCAGCGTAGGACGTCCACCTACAAGGTGGACCGACGACCTGATAAAGGTCGCAGGAAGTCGCTGGATGCAGGCCGCTTCCAACAGGTCGATCTGGAAATCTTTGGGGGAGGCCTATGTTCAGCAGTGAACGTCCTATGGCTGATGATGATGATGATGATAATGATAACGTAACTATATAAATCATATGTACACAGTCTTCATTGTATCGCCCCTTATAGCTACCCTATTCCTCATATTTTGATAACATAAGCTCATAAGCCATACGCCATACACCATACGCCATACGCCATACGCCATACGCCTATATCCCCGAAGAGGTAGGCAGAGATGCACTAGCGAACTAGTACACCCACATTTCGCCGAGCTTAGTTCCGTCCCAGATGTGATAGGGGGCGAGCCTATCGCCATATCGGGCACAAATTCCAGACTCCGAGCTGATATGAAAAAAAAAACAATATCACTTTGCCCGACCGGGGATCGAATCCGAGACCTCAAGACGGTAGTCGTACCGAAATACAACCACGCCACCGAGGCAGTCATATCATGATCAGATCTCATTATATTTCAATATTCAAAACACAATAGTCGCGTGCAACCGCTGTCACCCATTCGTAGGGGAGACCGTGGTACATCGACCTTCACTCATCTGATAACTAGACGAGACATATTTTTTATCAAATATCATAATTTTATTTCATAACATAACACATAACATAAGCTCACGCCTGTATCCCCGAAGGGGTAGGCAGAGGCGCACTAGCGAACTAGAACACCCACATTTCGCCGAGCTTAGTTCCGTCCCTGATGTGATAGGGGGCGAGCCTATCGCCATATCGGGCACAAATTCCAGACTCCGGGCTGATATGGAAAAATCCAATATCACTTTGCCCGACCCGGGGATCGAACCCGAGACCTCAGAACCGTAATCGTACCGAAATACCACCACGCCACCGAGGCAGTATTTCATAATATTTAAAATTAATTTAATTAAAAATAGCTATGAACGTAGTGACGTTACAGGAACAATTAATTAAGGCCAGTTATTGAGACGATCCACGAAGCCAAGATATGAAGTCATTCAATTTAATTTAGTCATGTTCCGGTCCACCTTGGATTTTCTCTATTTACACAATGGCAGTACTGCATCAGCTAAATAGATTGTCACGATAATTGACCTGAAGTAATGATATCCATGTCTCTTTCTTTGTTCCACATTATAGCATCACCTAATAACAACGCAAACCATCCTTAAAATATTTTTTTCTTATGCAAATACAATTCAGTATCCGTATACATGAAAAAACGTCGTGATGAAACCTGCATACTAAAGAGTTCGTATAACAATTTCAAAGGCCTTTAATTAGTAGAGGAGGCACGAGCTCAGCATGGGGATAGTGATAATCACAAGTTTAAAAACTTCATGGACCGACCGTGATCACCTTTGGAACAAGCTCTATCGAACACAAAAATAATCTTGAAAATCGGCCCACATTTGGCGGAGATATCGCGTAACAGACATTATAAAAAACACTGAGAACTTGAGACTTCCTCCTTTTTTGAAATCGATCGATAAACTGATAGTACTATTATCATATTATAAAACAAAACTTGAAATTTTATACCTGTTCGCTGCTATTCATGTTAATGACAGTATATGTCTCAGAACATAACGGATCTGTGGCATACAAATTCGCCTCTGCCAGCTGAGCCATAAATGGCATCAAGGAAGTGAGCTGATGTTTTTCACCATTTATGCTTGTCAGATGCTGAAAATTATCACCAAGTTCAAAAACATAAAAACCAACTTTAAAATTCATCGGAACTTGACCAAAATAAACTATAAGACCATTATAAATTACTTTATCAGGTACTTTAAAATATTGAATAAAGACATAAGTGATATGTATGTTGTTAATTCCGGGATCAAATTGTCCATCTTCCTTTCATGATTGTGAGTTTGTGAATTAAGATGTATTTTAATGATATCTCGTATGAATTCACTAACATTTATATATTTTTATCAACTGTAAATAAATATACAAGTACAAAGGCAAGTGAGGAGGGCCGAAAGTCCTTCAACCGTTACGCCGGTGTATGAAAATATTATGTAAGTGTGTATGAAGAGGCAAAAGAGCTACGAGTACCTATGTTATGATCGTCTTTGCCTTTCCCTATGAGATGCAGGCGAGAGTGTGTGTTTGTATTATAAAATTATTAAATATTTTTCATCTAACCTGTATACAAATGCGTATAAGTAGTGAGCTTGCTTCACCGAGATTTGCTAATAGTTTATCACCATCGAACCCAGATAGAATTTCGCTACAATCTTTAATAGTCTCTTCAGATGTACAATCGTTGCGAATATCACTTACTATAAAAGAGAGATATATATAGGTATATATATAGAGGTATATATTAGGGGCAAATTATAAATATCATCTCCTTGATCTATTGGAAATGTATATGGACTGAAAGAAGCAAATCGAGGGGCTTGCGATAAGACAAGCTACACAAGGAGTGAGGGTCACTATGGCAGGTTTTAGCACTATGTATATGGTCGTCGCCATCCGGCGGATACGAATATGTTACCACCAGCACATTTGCTATAACTTACATGTAAAATGTGTTTAAAATCAAATATAGTCAAGTACCCAATTATCCACTCTATCCCTCCAGAACAGTAATTTTTTTACTTATAATACTTAGTCAGATGCTAAATTTGACCAAAGTCTAAGCAAAAATAAAGTATGCTCTCGGAAATTCAGTCTTAGCATAAGATGTGATATATATATGTGTAAAAAATAAAAATATCCTTACCTTCCCCGCCGTTCATCAGACTAAATAAATTCTGACGATATGAATTAGTCGATGATTCAATTCCGTAGGATGTCGAAGGTCTAGCCAATACGGCCACTAGCAGGATAAATTTCCACATGGCGCTTGGCTGATGCTGGACGAATTCTGATGCATTTCCCGATCCGAAGCGTTTATATAGGAACGTGTCAGACAGATGTGTAAATAATATTATATTCATCCATATTTTTGTCTTTTGTCTCTTATGTTTTCACCTAAATAAATAGCATGCTACTTAAATACAGATACTGTTAAAGAGAGGCCATTATATGTTTTATACAATTATACCTAGCTACCATGAAAATAATAAAATTTATAATAAAAATTTAAAAAGTTACATTATTTCATAATACCTATTTATAGGCATTAGATAATAGATACCAACACATAGATATAAATAATCACAATTTAAGAAGCCGTTAAAGTTGAGCAGCGTTTGAGCATTCGAGATCTGTAAACAGAGAATTTATGAGTAAACTAAGCTGAAGGTAGTTCTATCTGCAGCACTAATGAACCAGCTCAACCTGTTTGATGCCACTGTCTCAAAGAAAACCATGAAGTGGCTCACACTGATGTGAAGGCTGACAAAAGAGCACGTAGGTCACCTAATGGTGAGTGATCTCCACCGCTATCCACACCTCAACACAAAAGAATCATGGATTCATTGTCATCCTAAAAGGATGGGAATATAGATTGAGAAAGGCGGTGACGTGCACAGGCATTCAGACCAGGGTAGACAAAAAAATTGCATAATTATGTATTTTCTCCAATTCCTGCTTTTTATAACCACCGTAACCATCCCTGTGTCGGCTTCAAATATAATCTAAGAGCTGTTATTTTCAAAATCAGTTTTTCGTGATGATTTTATCTCCAATTATGTAATTGGCAAATTGTCAAGGTAGACAGTGTCTCTTTGTCTACATGGACTGCACGTCACTGGGGGAGGTGGGAATTGGGCCAGAAATGCATAGCACTCATAGAACGAAACGCAGCAGCCAACTGCCACTTTACGTCAGTTTTCTGTGACACAATAGTATCAAACCGGTCGAGCCGGCCCATTCGTACTGTACTACTAGAATTGTCTATAGCGTGGCTCTACCACTCCAAAAACTGTCAACCAAAGGTGTATTTTATAAATTAAAAGGTGGTGAACATGGGTGATGACTACACTATGTAAAAGACTAGGTTAAAACGCGCCTCTTATATGCACTATATTCGCTACACAACTTTACTGTATATCTCAAACTAGTTGTGTACACTTCGAGCTCCAAGGGGAGACTAACTCAATAATGATAGCTCCCGCTCTTTTATACCTTTTGCTTTAGTTAATAAAGAAATACCTTCCACAAATATTATGAATTACTTGGAGGGTAGTTAATATAAATATAATTAACATACTACCCCTCAATATCGTGTACTAAATCACAACAATTATCCGAATTCGTAACATTCGGCCATCCGATACCGTGCTATCTCCGGAGCACGCACTACTATATTAGTAGTTACGTACACAATAAAGTAATCATAACACTCTTGGTTCTTGAAAAAGTTAAACATTTAGTAATTTTATATGGCCCAGTAAACTGGGGAAGTCATTTCTAACTTTTACCATCGTTATTAAAATTAGTCTTACGGCCAAATGTCTTTTCGCCATATCAACTTCTGAAATAGTTTGTGATTTAACTTCAACCACGTCTGCTTTTATTCAGGCCATAGGCTCTAGATATATCTAGACTAACTAAAGGTCATAATTGAACACCCTACTAGTGTAATCATTCGATTAAAGCCAAGCACTAAGCACGTAATATAACAAGTCAATCATCTAGATCTGACTTAATTCAAGTAAACCTAAAGAGCACACATACATGGCTCTTGAATAATTTCGAGCACGCCTGCATGGCTTTTAATTTTGAGCACATCCGCATGGCTCTTCAATAATTTTGAGCACACCTTCACAGCTCTTCAATAACTCTGAGCACACCTGCATGGTTCTTGAATAAATCTGAGCACGCTTGCATGGCTCTTGAATAAATCTGAGCGCACCTACATGGCTCGTCCATAAATCTGATCACTACAAGACTCTTCAATAAATCTGAGCTCACATACATGGCTCTTCACTACATGACTTCAATAAATCTGAGCTCACCTACATGGCTCTTCTTTAAATCTGATCACACTACATGGCTCTTGAGCACACTTACATGGCTCTTAAATCTGAGCACACTTACATGGCTATTCAATAAATCTGAGCACATTTACATGGCTCTTCAATAAATCTGAGCACATCTACATGACTCTTCAATAAATCTGAGCACCACAAAGCTCTTCAATAAATCGGAGCACAACATGGCTCTTGAATAAATCTGAGCGCACCTACATGGCCCTTCTATAAATCTGATCACAACATGACTCTCCAATAAATCTGAGCTCACCTACATGGCTCTCCACTACCTGACTCTTCAATAAATCTGGAGCACACCTACATGGCTCATCACTATATGACTCTTGAATAAATCTGAGCACACCTACATGGCTCATCACTATATGACTCTTCAATAAATCCGAGCACACCTACATGGCTTTTAAATAAATCTGAGCACACCTACATGGCTCTTCACTACATGTCTCTTCAATAAATCTGAGCACACCTACATGGCTCTTCAATAACTCTGAGCACACCTACATGGCTCTTCACTACATAACTCTTCAATAAATCTGAGCACACCTACATGGCTCTTCAATAACTCTGAGCACACCTCCATGGCTCTTCACTACATAACTCTTCAATAAATCTGAGCACACCTACATGGCTCTTCACTACATAACTCTTCAATAAATCTGAGCACACCTACATGGCTCTTCAATAAATCTGAGCGCACCTACATGGCTCTTCAATAAATCTGAGCGCACCTACATGGCTCTTCAATAAATCTGAGCGCACCTACATGGCTCTTCAATAAATCTGAGCGCACCTACATGGCTCTTCAATAAATCTGAGCGCACCTACATGGCTCTTCTATAAAATCTGAGCGCACCTACATGGCCCTTCTATAAATCTGATCACTACATGACTCTTCAATAAATCTGAGCACACCTACATGGCTCTTCTATAAATCTGATCTCTACATGATTTCAATAAATCTGAGCTCACCTACATGGCTCTTCACTACACGACTCAATAAATCTGAGCTCACATGGTTCTTCACTACATGACTCAATAAATCTGAGCTCACCTACATGGCTCTTCAATAAATCTGATCACTACATGACTTCAATAAATCTGAGCTCACCTACATGGCTCTTCACTACATGACTCAATAAATCTGAGCTCACATACATGGCTCTTCACTACATGACTCAATAAATCTGAGCTCACCTACATGGCTCTTCACTACATGACTCAATAAATCTGAGCTCACATACATGGCTCTTCACTACATGACTCAATAAATCTGAGCTCACCTACATGGCTCTTCAATAAATCAGAGCACAACATGGCTCGTCAATAAATCGGAGCACAACCTGGCTCTTCAATTAATCAGAGCACACCATGGCTCTTCAATTAATCAGAGCACAACATGGCTCTTCAATCAATCAGAGCACAACATGGCTCTTCAATCAATCAGAGCACTACATGGCTCTTCAATTAATCAGAGCACAACATGGCTCTTCAATTAATCAGAGCACAACATGGCTCTTCAATAAATCTGAGGACCTTCATCATCGAAAAACACGGTAGCCATAATGTAGCACTACCACTAAATACTAAATATAAATCGATTGCCACAATCTCGTGAAAACAAATCAACTGCCCCCATTTCGGGGCACACGGTAATTTTGTGGGCGATGATAGGTTTTTAAAGCCGATCCCGCTTCTGATATGTAAAAGACTAAGTTAAAACGCGCCTCTTATATGCACTATATTCGCTACACAACTTTACTGTATATCTCAAACTAGTTGTGTACACTTCGAGCTCCAAGGGGAGACTAACTCAATAATGATAGCTCCCGCTCTTTTATACCTTTTGCTTTAGTTAATAAAGAAATACCTTCCACAAATATTATGAATTACTTGGAGGGTAGTTAATATAAATATAATTAACATACTACCCCCCAATATCGTGTACTAAATCACAACAATTATCCGAATTCGTAACAACTATAAAGTGTAACTAAATAAAATTTCTTTGTCTCTTTCTTATCTTTCAATGTCTCATGGTAAGCGACCACGGATAAACAGTGTGTTCTGTGGTTGCTATCTGAGCTTATGTCAATTATTAAAATGAAAAGTAAATAAAGTATCTTCTAGACTGATGACAATTTCAGTTTGAGTACACACACTCATTGCCATCTGCATATTACTTACACAAAGCCACCTCACTTTGTATGAACATAATGTACAGGTGTTTTTTGTTTTTGTCATTATTCATTTACCTACTGAAGATATCTTATTAACCAAAAACTCACTGTTAAAAAAGAATTATAATAAATAATAATATTAGCCCTGTAATATTACTGTCCCACTGCTGGGCACGGGCCTCCTCTACTAATGAGAGGGGTTAGGCCTTAGTCTACCACGCTGGCCTAATGCGGGTTGGTAAACTTCACATACCTTCGAATTTCTCGGGTATGCAGGTTTCCTCACGATGTTTTCCTTCACCGTTATAGCAAGCGATATTTCACAATGAAAATACACTTAACATAGAAAAGTCAGAGGTGTATGCACCATTTTTGGGGTTGGTCTCGAACCTCCGACACTTGTCTCGGCAGTCCGTACCATTACCAACTGAGCTATCGCTGCTTGAAAATCCATTGAAATAAAAAAAAAAATGCGGATTCTATCACGATTTGGCTTTAATTTTTCAGTCCGACCCGTGACCACGAAGGCTGCAAAGCTTTCGAAATGTCGGACATAAAAATTAAAACCAAATCGTGATAGAATCCGTAAAAATAGTTTTTATTTCAATGAATAACATTCGCGTAAACCTAAGAAATCATTAAGAATGAATCTACCTTATCCGTCGATTTGGCTATAGGTACTGATGATAATATTATATTATTATGTATATAATATTATGTATTTCATAACATTTCATTATGAATATACATATATTTTTTTTATAGCAGACATTGCCAAACAAGGAGGGAGGGGAGGAAATGGAAGGGGAGGGGAAGGGGATTGGGAAAGGGAGGGGGGAAATGAGCCAGCAAGCTGCCACTTTACGTCGGTTTTCTGTGAGACAGTGGTATCTAACCGGTCGAGCCGGCCCATTCGTGCTGTAGACGTTACTGTCTACAGCGTGGCTCTACCACTCACGGACAATACCGTACTTGACACGCACACAAATGCGCCTGAACAAACGTGCTTCACGCACACACTGTCACTCATAACACGCTCAGTTATGCCGAGTACACACCAACCCAACGAAGCCGATAGAACGTTCGCGAAGGGTCTTTGGCGATGGAGACTGGACGTTACCGCATGTTCCACCAACCACCAACGAACGCTAGCGAATCGTACAGAAGTTTGGCGAACGCAAATTTTTTTGGGTTTTACAGTTGTCCAAATGTTAAAAAATTTAAGAGTTCCGTTATAATTTCGTCATGTCGTTTTTTCGCCTTCGATCCGTAGGTGTGTACCCGGCATGAGCGGTGTCTGTGTTGTCAGAAAATGAATGGGTGATTTCCCTCAGATATTTGTGGAATAATAATATTATAGTAATTGGATTCTTGACTATTTCTAAAATGTGTTCAGGGCTATTGATATATTTATCCTAGATAAGTATAAATGATTTTAAGATTTGTTTTGATAGTTTTAATTTTTTTTAAAATTATGTACAATAATTGATTTTGCCGAGTGTGATGTCTCTGGATGTCAATACGGCTTCAAACCAGGGTGTGGCACTATGGACCCAATTTTTGCCATTAGATCGCTAAGCGAGACATACAGGGCGAGGAAGAAGCCTCTGCATATCGCCTTTTTAGATCTGCAGAAGGCCTTCGACTGTGTGCCCCGACAGGCGATCTGGTGGGCATTAAGGGTAAAAGGAGTGCCAGAAGCATATATTGACATTATCAGGGACATGTACCTCCGATCCGAGTCTCTGGTTCGGACTGCTGTTGGCGACACCAACTCTTTCCCGATAACCGTGGGGGTACACCAGGGCTCGGCGCTGAGTCCTCTTCTATTCAACCTAGTGCTCGATGTCACAACGGCGGAAGTACAGGAGCAACCCCCGTGGGTACTTATGTATGCCGATGACATAGCACTAATAGATGAGGACAAACAGCGCCTAGAGCAGAGGGTAAACCTGTGGAAGGAGACGCTTGAGAACGGCGGTCTAAAACTAAATGTGGCGAAGACCGAGTACATGGGCTGCGGGTGTGCAGACCCAGATAGTATCCGGATAGGGAACGAGCTTGCAGTGAAAACTGACAAGTTTAAGTACCTAGGGTCTGTACTGCACGAGTCGGGTGATATCGACTCCGACGTTACGGCACGCATTGGCGCCGCATGGGCTAAATGGCGACAGGTCACGGGTGTCACCTGCGACCGCAAGATGCCGGTGAGACTTAAAGGTCTCATATATAAAACCATCGTTCGACCGGTACTCCTGTATGGATGTGAGACTTGGCCTGCCCTTAAGCGACATGTTAGGCAAATCCACGTCGCGGGAATGAAGATGCTGCGGTGGATGTGCAATGTTACACGACTAGATCGTATACGTAACGTGCACATCCGCGGTAGTCTTGGCGTCCGGGACGTGGCAGATAAAATGCAGGAATGTCGCTTGAGATGGTACGGCCACGTTTTGAGGAAACCGCAGGAGTACGTCGGTCGCATGTGTCTGGCCCAGATCGTGCCAGGGTTGCGTTCCCGTGGACGGCCCAAAAAGCGCTGGCTGGATGTTCTGGAGGAAGATATGAGAACCAATGGTCTCACCATAGAGGATGCTCAAGACCGGGCGAAGTGGAAGCGATTAAGTAGGAAGGCGGACCCTGGCAGAAGGCCGGGATAACGCCAGGCAGAAAGAAGAAGAAAGAATTGATTTTGCCGACAAAACGAAATTTATGACAGTTGATATGTGACACGTTATGTTTACTCAATATACCTCTAGATACAACATCGCTGATAAAATAAAATATAGATGATAGGATTTTCTGTTTTTCTTTGTTTTAAGTCGACTGACTTCAAAATCGATATACAATTAAAATATGTCCTGCAGGAGATTTGTACTAAAACGCCAGAACAGGTTTTATTACCCGTAAAAAAATCAAATACATAAAATATAACACTTTTCCTTTGGTTTCATAATTTAACGCGGAGCCGCGGGAAAAAGCTGTTAAAGAATAATTTTCGCTATTTCACATCTGCCAGGCGTTCCGCAGCAACTGTTTTTTTTTATATTCTATAACAGGTACTCATTCATAATTTTAACTAGGGGAGGGCCAAATTTGTTACATATACATAAAGATGATATATTGAAAAGCTTCCTTTTCCGAGGTAGGTTTAAAACTTAAAAGTTTAATTTCTAGGACTAGTAGTACTACGCCCTAACTTTAACTGAAATTCCTTACAATTACACAAAACAATTAGTTTAATTAGTGCTTATGAATTACTACTGTAAGACAAACAAGTGGGGAAATTTTGTATTCATTTGGTATCCCTTGGATAAATCGTATGAACGGAAAACCATGCTTCACTATTGAGTTTCTAGCGTTCAGTCCTTCTTATTCTTTAGGTCCATAATATACAGTTTAAAGTTTACCTTTGCAAATTACCTGAATATTAATAGCAATAATGGGCAATTTGCACAAAAATGATAACGAGAAATTGTGTTGATAAACAATAAACGAAACCATGAAATGTGCTATCATGAAATTTATAGTATTAAATAATTGATATTTTACAAAATATCCCTATAAATTACGTATAATGGAACGTAATTGCAAAACCCAAGTGACGTCATTGCATAAAGAATCATAGAGCAATGTTTCCAAGTTGTAGGTGGTATTTTGCCGAAAATTGTTGTTGTGTTTAGTATGGTGATTAGTGAATTGGACATTGCTCAGCTCCCATACATTTGGTCTAAAAAACCAACAATCTCAACAACATGTTTATTGTGTAAAGAAAAATAAATAAAATATTACAATGAAATAAAAAAAAGTTCAAGACAGTTTTTAGAATTTTATAAATCTAATTTATTTGGCCTTTTATGGTTATAATATAATTAATTTGTTATTAGTATGAAAACAATATCTTTTGCGGTCATTGTAGGTATGGAAACGATACATCGAATATCGATATTTAAAAAAAATCGATGTATTATTAACAAACATCAACGTTTTAACATCGATATTGAAACCACAAATATCGACGAAACTTATATTTCTAAGACATAAATACATACATAAACTCATGATTGCATCTCTGAACTAGAACACCCACATTTCGCTGAGCTCATTTCCGTCCCAAATGTCATAGGGGCTGAACCTATTGACATATCCTGATATTAAATAGAAAAACTCGATATAACTTTGCCCGACTCAGATCATCGACCTGGAGACCCCAGGACGGTAGTCGTACCGCGTACGCAATACCACTACACCACCGAGTGTTCTATTTTTACCTGACTACGACGAATGAAAACGGAGGGTTACAGTGGCGAAGGGTGCAATTTTTCAAAAGGAAAGCCAATGCTAGTTTCTCTTTGTATTAATACCTATTAATTAATAGTCATTTTCAGAAAAGGTAAGCCGAAGGAATCGTGTTGGATGGTCACTTCCCTGAAAAATATTTATTTCACTTTGATTATATTCTTCCAAAATCGATATAATATTATCGTTAGTACAAATCGATGTTTTCGTCACCGATTTATTTTAATGACCTAGTTATTTTATTTGATAATAAAAATATTTTTGCCTGAAGACGTAAACGAAGGTAGATAATAAAGCAGTGTATTTTCAAAATAAGCATATAGTACGCTGAATATGATAAGCATTTTACGTTGTATCTCAATCTCAGCCCCACGCAAGTGAGCACACACCGCATCCATCCGTATTACGTTGTATACTTACTCGAAATTAAATTGACATGTAATGAATTACAATTTAGCAATACAAATTAAGCAGCGATAGCTCAGTTGGGAATGGTATGGACTGCCGAGACAAGTGTCGGAGGTTCGAGACCAACCCCAAAATGGAGCATACACCTTTGACTTTTCTATGTTAAGTGTATTTTCATTGTGAAATATCGCTTGCTATAACGGTGAAGGAAAACATCGTGAGGAAACCTGCATACCCGAGAATTTCTTCACAGGAATTTCGAAGGTATGTGAAGTTTACCAACCCGCATTAGGCCAGCGTGGTAGACTAACGCCTAACCCCTCTCATTAGTAGAGGAGGCCCGTGCCCAGCAGTGGGACAGTAATATTACAGGGCTAATATTATTATTTTTTTTAATTACATGTCAATGTATGTGTACATGTGTACATTCATGATTGCTTATTCAGTTCATTAACATATTCTTTTAAGTAATATATAGCCTGCCGAAATTTTTTTTTAGGTCCACGCTCCCCTTCGATATATGCAAAGCCCTGGGGACCTTTTTTTTAGGCCCACGCTCCCCCTCGATGTATGCAAAGCTCAAAGCTACTAGCTTGCCCCCTTAGGTTGCATGGCGCCTCTTTTTTGTAACATGTATTTTTTCTCATTTCTCCCAAGGCTGATATGAAAATTTACCTTTCAAATAGTGTCCGCTTGACGTGGAGTATAGGGACATAATGATTAAAACCAAAGTAGAACGTGCCATTGATAAAAAAAAAATATATCATTAATCCCCAAAGGCAACTATACTCATAGTAACAAACTCATTAAGGCATATATCCTAAACTAGTACTGCGAATATAATTATTTTTCCACTAATATATGTATAATAAGTAGATACACTCAATTACTCTTCAGGAATCAGGATTACCTGATGAAGGTAAAAGACATGGTTCTCATTAGAAACAATAACTTGTTTAATTACTATGTTTGGAAATAAAAAGCCTATTTCAAAATGTGGGGCAACTATCCCACTTTTACCCTAACCTTTTTAATTCCTTTAAGAATTAATATTGCTTCACTATAAACCCCTGTTTCATTAATTTAAATGTGTAAGAACCTTTGCTTCATTAATTTAATTTTTATGCGGTGTACATTGTCTTAGACCTCAAAATGACATTTCTTCAGTAGCAACTAGCAATGCGGTTGTCTCATAAAGTTGGTACCAATAACAATTCCACATATTAGAAGAGCTATTTAAAGCGTAATGGTAAACAAAAAAATAAAAGTTGATTTTTTTATCCATTATTGCATGCATGAGGATTTTAAAATCTGAATGCGACCATGTAAATCGTCGCAATTGCCATAGGAACTGCTTTGTACCTCTACCTCTATATGCTAAAAATAATTGACTACCCCATAGATAGTTTGCAAATATACCTACTGCTTCTGACCCAATAGGCCAGAAACATGTTTTATCGTCACAAATTTAAATTTCAATTATTAAAAAAATATGAGCCTTACGAAAAAACTTTACTGCTAGATTGCTAGTCATCCTCTCTTTCAGTTTAATTATTATTAATACCAACACTTTGAAACACCCTGTATATCCAATGTCAATATCCAAATAAATATAAAATGTCGATCTCAAAAGATACCATTCGGTTTCTAACAACCGCAACCCGCACCCGGGACCGACGCGTGATTTACTCGCTTGCGTCAGTCGCAGGTTGCGGTCCACAGGAATCGACTGCTACCTTAACAATTATTAGCCTAATGATTCTCATCTTACGGTTACAACGTAACAACGTTTGATGATTATTAATAAAAACAATATCGCCCACTTATATTTTCGATTTACCATTGTTTCTGTATGTGAAATACAATACAATTATTATTTATTGCAAACCATTTA
Source organism: Clanis bilineata (assembly GCA_036417725.1). NCBI lineage: Eukaryota > Metazoa > Arthropoda > Insecta > Lepidoptera > Sphingidae > Clanis > Clanis bilineata. Next base: position 12,143,023 of record CM071158.1, read on the forward strand.
CACATACAAATACTTAGTACCTAATACCTTTCTACAAAACCTAGCTATAATGTGAATCTGACCTCAATCATTCGATACGATAATATCTATATCCAACGATTATTTAAGAAAGATAGATTCCAGTAAAATAAAACAACATAATGCTTTGCCCAAAACCACCAATTTATTTTCAAATAATATGTATTTAAATCGTAAACATTTTCAAATTTTTAAAATCCTGTTAAATATATCTGAAACAAGTATTCATTCCGATTATAAACTGATCAAAACAATTAATCAAAAAGTATTTATTTTGAAGGTTAATGGTATAGATACAGTCTAAGTTAGGTGCTTATGTAATGATGAGTAACTTTAAACAGATGTAAATTCCAAGTTACGTTAGCTAATTTATATCTGAGTTTATGAATTCAAAAATTGCACATGATTTATCCGGGGCTAGTTTTTCTGTCCGGTATAGAGGTTGGCTGTAAAAACTAAAAGCCGAATCCTTTCTCAACGGTCTTAAACAATAATGTTACGACATTAAAGTTGGATAAATATAGATAGCGATAGGTTCACCCTCATCACATGAAGGGACGAAAATAAGCTCCACAAATGTAGATTTCTATTTCTGTAATACACCTCTCCGTACGCTTTTGGAATACACGCGTGACCTTATCTATGTATGTGTAATAACTTGGCAAGCATAAATGATTATAACCAAATCTGTAATAAAAAATCGGTCGACAACTTACATCATATCTTAGCAAAAAGTTCCTATTCCGTACCGAACCAGGTTCCCATACAACTGGGTGTTTTTGAAGATCCCTTCAAAATCATGTAAGTAAAGGGGGAATCTATAGTGTATTCTTCTTTTGGCTCAAAAGTTTCTGATGAATTTCCACTATCTGGAAAATAATAAAAAGAATTCACAACATTTTTTAAATCAACCCTTGACGGGATGGAATTGAAAGTTTCTATGTTAATTCAGACATACAAAGACAAATTTCTCGACTCTTACTTTACTGGCTTCGTTTTAAAGCCAGTTGATTTCAAAATCGATATGTGGGTTGCCTCATAGTTCCGAAAAATGGAATCGGCACTGAAACGGAGAAGTAGGTTCTATTTTGTATTCTTTTACATTTTGTAACTATTAAAATGTTTTATTAAACTGTAGAATATTTGGACTAAAAAGACAGAACGGATCAACAAATCAAAAACTTTCCTCTTCAGTCCCACATTTTTACGATGGTGGAGCCGCGGGCAAAAGCTAATATTGTAATAAAACATCATCATCATCATCATCATCATCATCAGCCATAGGACGTCCACTGCTGAACATAGGCCTCCCCCAAAGATTTCCAGATCGACCTGTTGGAAGCGACCTGCATCCAGCGACTTCCTGCGACCTTTATCAGGTCGTCGGTCCACCTTGTAGGTGGACGTCCTACTCTGCGCTTGCCGGAACATATAAAACATATAAATAAAACATACCTGCTCCAAAACAATTAACCTTCAGATGTACTTTGTTGAACATATTGGCTAAGTGTACGTTTCCACCATCGAATAACACATTAGGTAAATATGGAGTGTTCGGGTCGAACATTGATGATAGCAAGTTTCTCTGCAACAAATTGACGTCTCAATATATTTATCTTAATCCTAAATAATGGGGTTAGTTAGGTTACATTTATAACTAAAAAAACGGGCAAGTGCATGCTACATTCTTACGGATTCTATCACGATTAGGTTTTAATTATTATTCCCGACGTTTCGAAGGCTTTGCAGTCTTCGTTGTCACGGGTCAGACTCAGAAAAAGAAATAAAGAAATCAGTTTGCAAATTTTCTAATTTAATTTGGACTGGATTCCTTATAGGGGGTTGACATTAGGCAGGCGGCCGGTCGTAAAAACTAAGCCAAATCCTATCTGCAACATGCTTGAAAAAGTGTGTTGCGCCGATCCCACATTAATGTGGGATAAGGGCAGGTAGAAAGAAAGAAAGACGTCTTAAATAATTAATATAGAATAATAGATTATTTGACCTTCTCGGCGGAATCAAATGAATAAGTAGAATAAAAAAAATCAAAAACGGCTGTATCAATATTAATATCATGAGTTTTGTCATCCATGACTACTGAGCATCATGCTTCGAAATCCTAAACCAACCAAAACTATGCAATGGATCACGTTTTGCTACACGAAAACTGATGATCAATTTCAAACATGCAATGATATTCAAAGGATAATTCATAGGTTTGGAAGTTCTCATTCCGAGGTTTCCGATGATCCCAACTGCTATGCCTTTTGAGTTCAAATAAATTCAATTTCGTCTTGCATTCGCTATGACCAAAAATGTCGTATGTCACAAGGTGTTTAACTGAAGAGAATCAAGCCGAGTGCAACCCATGCAGCAAAATACATAGCTTAAATAAAGCAAATATTTTGCTAACACGCCATTTAAATACTTGATTTATGTATTTTTATAGAATTTTTATTTTCTTTATTAAGGTACGTCCAGACTTGTTCCATTTCACCGAACAAAGCTGTGGAGCTGTAGCAATGACGCGTGTCGGCTACTATAATGTGGTCCTAATTCGCTACACAAACATTTCAGCTACGATGCGATCTACCCAAAACTTCCGAAGAAATCTGTTCGGCTACGCATTAATGCTACGTGCTGCGAGCCGATTCATCCAAATCCCGTTTTTTTTTGTAACTGTAGCAAAAAGAGATCCACATTAACGCGTAGCGGCTCGCGTAACTGACGAAAAACTGACGTGATGGATCGTGTTGTGACACTCGTGTCGTATACTCGCTTGCTCCTCCGCTCCTACCCGCACCGCATACCCCATAGGCCGCTCATGGCGGGTACACACCGGCCGAACGAATCTATATCTATTGCGTTCAACAAACAAACTTTCGCTGTTGTGGGAATGAAACAGGCATGATTCGTTCGCCTTCGTTCGGCTCGGTGTGTACGCGCCATCACTTATTCACGTTTTGTGGACTATTTCTAATAATTGTCGGCTTAGTTATCCGCAAAGGTCATTTGCAAAAACAAATGACACTGTTTCTTGTTATCATCATCGTCATCAGCCATAGCACGTCCACTGTTGTTTCTTCTTAAAAAGTTTTTAATTGACGTTTGTTTTGTAACATACGCCAAGACGTCAACCACAACGCGTTTTCGTAAGCGGTTAGCGTTTTCAGTTTGCACTTAATCGCAGTGCATGACAAGCCTACATTTTTATTTAATTCATCGTGCTCTGTTGTTCAGTTGGAGCCACAGAGTACTTTTATATATACTGAAAGTTGGAGCATGAGTGCAGCTGTGAGCTTCGCTTCCCGTCCGCATTGAACGTAGCAAGCTGGGGCTGCTCTGTCACAGCTCGGCTCGACGCAATGCTACAAATCTGGACCCACCTTTATATTATAATTGTATCCTAATAAACTTTTTAATAATCATTTTATTACGTTAACAACATTATAACATAACTCGATATTCATTGACTGTTGGACTAGGCGCTACGATTTCGCCGTCAACTAGTATATTATTATGTTAACTGAACTCATAATCCTTATCCTTATCCTTATCCTTACTTAAATAATAAAAGCGAAAGTAACTCCGTCTGTCTGTCTGTCTGTCTGTGGCGTTTTCACGTCTAAACCGCTGAACCGATTTTGATGAAATTTGGTTTGTAACCTTTAACCCCAAGGACGGACATAGGGTACTTTATTTTTTTTTATCAACCCCTAAAGGGATGAAATAAGGGTTGAAAGTTTGTATGGGGATATTAGGTCCACTCAATGGATTTTTATGAAATTTGCTGTGGGATGGTGGATACCATTGAGTTTAAAGACACAAATGGGCTACTTTTTGAAATCAACCCCTAATGGGCTGAAATAGGGGATGAAAGTTTGTATGGGGATTTTAGGTCCACTTAATGGATTTTTATGAAACTTGGTATCGGATAGTGCATACCTTTGAGTTTAAAGACACAAATGGGCTACTTTTTTAAAATCAACCCCTAATAGGATGAAATAGGGGATAAAAATTTTGGCCGATTGACTTCAAAATCGATATTTGGGTCGCCCCGTGGTCCCGAATGACAGAACTGCTGTCAAACCTGTCAAAAGTAGACGACATTTTGATTTTCTTGGTTTTTGGGCCGATTGACTTCAAAATCGATATCTGAGTCGCCCCGTGGTTCCGAATGACAGAACGCTGTCAAAACGGACAAAATTGGACGACATTTTGTTTTTCTTTGCTTTGGGCCGATTGACTTTAAAATCGATATCTGGGTCGCCCATATTTAGACTAAAACGACATGGCGGATCGACAAATCAAATGTTTTTTTCCGTTGGCTCTACAAAATACGCGTGCGAAGCCGCGGGTAAAAGCTAGTAATAAATATAAAATACCCGATAGTCCCACATATAGGCCTAACTTCACATTAAGTTATGAGCGTCAAGTCAGAAACCATAAGCAACTTTCTGTTTTTTTATGAATAATATAATACCAGCCTCTCAAGGTAATAATATTTCCGAATCATACTTACAGATTTAAGTGTTTTTGCATAATCTTCACTTCCATAATAATTCTCGTTCACAGGTATGGTTAGACGGATATATTTATCACTTCCCTCTGCTACCAGTTCCATAATATCATCGACGTATAATAGGTCAGTTAACAACTTTTGCATATTTTCATATCCAGGTTCTGGCTTCATAATTAAAGCAAGACCATCTTGCAAATATAAACCAATAACCTGTTTTTGAAAGGGTATTTGTGAGTGAATTAATTTGTTATCAGTAATATAATCCAATACTATACTTTAACACATTATTTTGTAAAAAAATATAACATAAGCTCACGTCTGTATCCCCGAAGGGGTAGGCAGAGGCGCACTAGTGAACTAGTACACCCACGTTTCGCCGAGCTTAGTTCCGTCCCAGATGTGATAGGGGGCGATTATTATTATTATTTCGTATTTTGTCCTAAACCAGATAAAAAATTCTTGCATGTTGGATATCCCGTTATTATGTACCTATAATGTACCTACCATTAGAGGTATAAAATCATCTGAACTCAAGCGCGCTAATCACTAGCCTAATGCGGCCCGAGCCGGAAAATTTCTGACAATCGTAAATGTATTCGATCTCGATGCGCATCTATGTTTGTATGAAATATTAAGCAAATGCCATCAGAGCGCACCGAGTTTTTTATAGAGACTAAAATTTTTTTTATGGCAGGGACTGACAATCGAACTTATGGGTCACCTGATGGTAAGTGATCTCCATCGCCTATAGACACCCAAGACAAGAAAATTATGGGTGCGTTGCTAACCTAAAAGGAGGGAAATGGGGATTGGGAAAGGGAAAGGGGCCACCGAAAATCTCATTCACCGAACGAAACGCGAGAGCGAGCTGCCACTTTAAGACGGTCTTCTGTGAGGTCTTCAGCGTGACTCTACCACCCAAATGAACAAAATTAAAAATTATAATAAAAAATATCCATACCAAAGTCATAAAACGTTCATTGTAAGCGACTAGTGCCCGACCTTCGCCAACCCAGGCTGGTTCTTGAACTGTCAAAGTTTCACTCTTAATAAATTTAATTTCTGTCTGTTCGTAAAAGGTAAACTGGTCGCACGAAATCTGAAAATAATATTGTTTTGAATATATTCTATTACATATAAAAATATCAAGTGGATTTATAATGTATATTACCTCAATATCATGGTAGGTGCCCTTAATGATACCTGCTGTATCAGTGAGGTCGTCAGCGTAAACAACGTTTGCAGAATTTGAACTTTGTTTCGCAAACTGAAATAATAATGGAAATGGTTAGGATTCGAGGGTGAATAATCTTATTGTATTATTATGATTGTACAAAACAATGTATAAGTGTACTGTACCCATTTATTCATTCCAACCGCCATAGTTTCCGTACTGTTGTAGTCTACAACTATCATGTTGCCGTCGAGTAAGAAACTATAGCACTTCTGAACATATTCTCTTAAGACATTTTCATCAGTATAATAGAATGTACCAAATAAGAAAGACTCTCCGGATGTGAGTACTACATCTCTCAAGGTCGGGAGAAAGCATCTCGCCTAAAAAAATAAAAACATTCAATAATAGATCTCTTTTTACAAGAAAGAAATGTGTAATTTTAAAAACATACATTTAATATCGGAGTCGATGTCCTTAACATAAATAAAAACCGGGCAAGTGCATGCTACATATCTGATCACGCACAGTACAGGGTTCCGAAGTAAGGGTAACTGTTTATTTTCTACCTGCCTTTATACCATCTTAATGTGGGGTCGGCGCAACACACTTTTTCAAGCATGTTACAGAGAGGATTGGGCTTATTTTTACGACCGGCCGCCTGCCTAATGTACCCCTATAAGGAATTGCCCGACCTGGGAATCAAACCCAGGACCTCCCGATCCATAGCCCGTACATGCTGCCACTAGAACAAGGAAGCGGCCGTTACTAACTGATACTTAAATATATTTTTTTAGACATCATTTTAAGTGTATGGTCCATAAACTCATATTTACTGCCTGTTTTACATAACTAACAACTTCATATGTGTGTGATATTAAAAATAACTTGTACGATTTTTTCTTTTTACTCCTTAACTTGTAAAGCCTGGTTAGCCGCTATAGTTTTCCTTTGAAATTCATGATATATGATAGAGCCTTCAATCGCAAAATAGTTTTTGCAAATCCGCATTGTTTTTGAAAGACCTATCCAATGATACCCCACACCATAGGATAGTCGAGAAAAAAAATATTCACCACCACTTTACATGTAAGAGAGGAACTCTAAAAAAATATTTTTCCAGATTTTATTTCACTTTTTTAGTTTGATAGATATGTATACTCGTATCAAATTACAGTACTGTAGTACTTATAGTCTTTGAGATAAACAGTGGTCAGACAGACAGACAGACAGACATGGCAAAACTATAAGGGTTCCTTTTCGCCATTTGGCTTCGGAACCCTAAAAATGCTCAAACTGGCGACCCAGACAAGAGCCTTACATTTATTTTAGTCAATTCACCGATATAAGCTAATATTGCGCTATCTCTCTCTCTCTTGCACTTGATTTAAAACAAAAATGCATGCATTATGGTTATAAGTGTTGTTGACTGTGTTGTAGACAGTAAGCATGACAATTATAAACAAATGTTAGTTAAACTGAGTTTATTAAACTCGGAAACTACTGAACCGCGGTCCTAGCAGGAATATTTTTGATAGTCGAAATCGTATCATGCTGCATAATGTTGACGTTTCGTTAAAATTTTATACAAAATTATGGGGCCTTACTTATAAAAGCATTTTTAGCTGAGCAAATGGTTAAGAATAACCTGTCACTTTTTTCCATGCATTACATCATTTAAAATTGAAAGGGACGACAACCTATGGTATAAAGATAAGCAGCGCTTAAATATTTTTATAAGTAAGGGGCATTATGTCACAAACACAAATCGAACTCTATTGTCAAATTTATGTCATTCATTTGTACGTAAAATAAACCCATTTTTTATTTTATATAATATTTTTTTAAATCAACCCATAAAGCTATGAAACATGCGGTGAAAATGTTTAAGTATAGAAATTTAAAATCACTAAACCGATTGTGATGAAATTTGGTACACCTTTAACTCTGAGGACAGACATGAAGTACTTCACTTTTTTTTAATAAATCACTAAAGGCACTCAACTTCAATAGGGGATATGAAAGTTTGTTTGAATTCCGAAACAATTGAGCGGATTATTACTAAATGTGTTTTTTTTTTCGAATGGATTTGTGCTCTTAGCTAAATTGCTTTTACAGCTTCAGCTGAAATTATAGCTGGCACTTATGGCGCTCTAGTCAGAAATATATTGTTTTGACTGTGATTGAGTACAAAGGTTTTTTGGGCTATTTGAGTGTTAGAGCCACGCTGTAGACGGTTACGTCTACAGCACGAATGCACTGGTTCGACTGGTTTGATACCACTGTCTCAGAAAGCCGACGTAAGATGGCAGTTCGCTGTTGCGTTTCATTAGATTAATGAGATTACCAAATTCCCCCCTCCGTTTCCCAATCCCTATTCCCTCCAGGTTCTATTCCTAAGGTTGGTTACGCACCCATGATTATTTTTGTATTTTGGGTGTTTATGGGCGGTGGAGATCGCTTGCCACCAGGTGGCCCACCTGCTCGTTTCCCAGCCTCTGCTATAAAAAAGGCGTATTTTAGTAGGATCAAACCTCAAATTGAACTATCGCTGTTTGGGGACTAGAGTTAGGGTTCGTACCCGTGTGCGGTGGGATGCTGAATGCCTGCTGTGTAATGAAATTTTGATACGAAGAACATTTTAACTCTAAGAATGGATATAAAAATTAATTAACACCCTAAGAGTAAAAATTATAAGGAAAAATAAGTTGGTTTTGTTTTAAGGCTTATTGACTTCAAAGTCGATATGTGTTCATTAAAAAAGTGGCCACTATTTTGTTTTCCACCCTACTTTAAAATTAATAAAAATATCAAAAATATGCCCTTATACTTTAAAGGTTATAAAATGCCAAATGGACGCCACGTTATTTGTTACGAGTAGAAAAACCCAATATCAATTTACTCGACCCAGGAATCGAACCAGAGATCAAGCCAGTAGCCATATCGCGTAAGCAATACAGCAAGGTTACCACCACCTCTTATAGCAGTATTATTATAATCGTTCTTCGTTTGTTTTGTATGGGAATCGGTACAACTAAGATTATAATAACACTGCTATAAGAGGTTGTTGTAACCCTCCAGCTGTGCCACCGGGGTACAGTCAAGTATAAGCTTGTTTTTGAAATTGGACGGTTTTGGTGTCGAAATCAGCCATAGGTCACTTTTGTATGGATGCATAAATTGTTCAAAATTGCTCATTAGTGTATTTCTCCAAAAATGACAGACTAGCCATATAAAATATATATAGCCTTTTTTTCTTAAATGGGCAAATCCTCTTGGATCCCCGTCGTTAAGACTAGGTATGCCGGATTTTTACCGGCTACAACCATGGGGTTGTCGCCATCAGCTTTATGTAGGGTTTTTGGGACCTCCAAAAGAAATGCACCAAAAAGCTTACAATTCAAAGCTGTAAGGGCGCTTCATGTAGGAAGAATTAATTTGCACACCCAATAAGACACTTCGCTAATAATGTCGCTTTCTATAACTAAAATATTTTTTTTAATGTTTAGTAGTTTATGGGTCTGTTTGTTAATTTACAAACAAAAATAAACGAAAAACAACAAAAAATAAATCCTTCCTCTTTATAATTATTAGTAACGAACGTATAAAAAAGAAGGGACACCATCTCGCCTATAGGTAAACGGACGCAACAGAGAGGCCACGCACACGAACAAAAGTGACCTACTCACACATTAACACTCATACATAACACGCTTAGTCGCCGCCAATACGTGTCGATAGATCGAATTGACCGAAAACCATGCTTCACTTTCATTGTTCCTAGCGCTCCGTCCACCTTTTTTGTACGTCCATGTTAGTAGTATAGATTATAAATACCTCTTTGCTGTTATTTAAGTTCGTGATAGTATACAACTCGGAGCATAAGGATTCTGTGGCGTATTCATTTATTTCTGTCAAATGATACAAAAGTGCTTTCGCTGAAGACAGCTGAGATTTTTCTCCGTATTCACTTGTAAGATGCTGAAAATTAAAAGTTTAAAATTTAAAAACCGACTTCAAACAGTAACCAAAATAATTAATTATAAGACATTTTCAAATTATTAATTACACATTATGTCTTATTAGACAGGATTATGATATGTGTTTTTAGGATTCCGAAGCCCAATGGTTAAAATGGAACCAATTTTCTTTATATCCGTCCGTCTTCTGTCAGTCTATCTGAACTCGGCTTAACTCAGAAACTATTAGTACATGATTGGTTGTGATTGGGTATGGGTTTTAGTCATAAAATTAAATCTGAAAAATATATATATTCATAAGCACACACCTGTATTCCTGAAATGGTAAGCAGAAGCGGACTAAAGAAGTAGAACATTCACATTTCGCCGAAATTCTGGACACTGAGTAGATAAAATCCAATATCACGTTACCCAACCCGGGTATCGAACCCGAGACCTCAGGGACCGTGTCGTACCGCGCACGCAATACAACTACGCCACTGAAGTAGTGACATGTTGGGATTCAGTATTTTCTTTATTTTTTAAGGTATCTTTCCTTTCTTTCTACCTGCCCGTATCCCACTTTAATGTGGAGTCGGCGTAATACACTTTTTCAAACATGTTGCAGAAAGGATATGGTTTTTACGACCGGCTGCCTGCCTGACATCTACCCTTTTGGGGGTTTATTCGGATGTTTGGGGGTATTCCCGGGCAAATTAAATTGGAAAATTCACTTTGCCGGACCTGGGAATCGAACCCAGAACTACCCGGTTCACAGCCCATATATGCTGCCACTGGACAAAAGAGGCGACATATTTTTTGAGGGTATCCCTACACGTAAAGCGGGGATTAATATTTTTCCCAACCATCCCATTCGTTAGATAGGTCGTTCAAAAATATTAACCATTTTCGATTCTAGGCTCCGTTTGCAAAATATTAAGCCTAACCATGGCTTTAAAGTACTCAATCTGGTGAGTCTAGTAGTCTATTTTAATGTGTCTGCAGTGCCAGACATACACTTGGCCGGTTTTTTTTATTCTGGAATCGAATTATCCATTTAATTCTCCTTTCGAATGTCTGTGAATTTGGATGTATTTTAAATCCCATCAATGACGTGTGCTTTATTCATACTTGCAGAAAATAAACAAATGCTTACTTACAAAACTTCTCGCTTCTTTTTCCACTATTCTTAAAGATAAGAAGCGCGCAAATATTTTTATATGTGGGGACAATATTTTTCAACCTACCTCAACAGACAAGCGTAGAAGTAGTGAGGTAGGTTCACTGAGTTTTTTTTCAACATCATCGTAACTATAATCAGTTACTGCGCTGCAGTCATCAATGCGCTCTTCGGATTGACACTCGCTGTAACTGACCTTGACTATAAAAAAGGAAAAATATGTTAAGTTTAAGGATCCATATAATAACCGAATAATAGTCGACAGACACGGGCATGGCGAAATAATAAAGATTGATTTTGTGCCATTTGGATTCGTAGCCGTAAAAATGAAAAATATTATACAAAACAATAATAATTTACAATTATTATTTCTTCCATTATAATGTCACTTTTATTAAAAATAGCATTTGAAGCAATAATATGAGTATATAAGAGTACATATATGAGATAATTTTGAGAATAGTCCGCAAAAATAATGCGTTCTCGAAAATTCATTCTCAGTAAATTATAATAACAACATAACATAACATAAGCTCACGCCTGTATCCCCGAAGGGGTAGGCAGAGGCGCACTAGCGAACCAGAACACCCACATTTCGCCGAGCTTAGTTCAGTCCCAGATGTGATAGGGGGCGAGCCTATCGCCATATCGGGCACAAATTTACTATAAGCGAAAACTTGTAATCGGTGATCTGTTGTTATATTATTATAATTACTCTTTATTACTAAACTGTAAGTTTTCCATGAATATATAAATAAATAAATAAATAAAAATTCCAGACTCCGGGCTAATATGGAAAATCCAATATTACTTTGCCCGACCCGAAGATCGAACCCGAGACCTCAGAACCGTAGTCGTACCGAAATACCACCACGCCACCGAGGCAGCCAGTAATTAAATTATAAATATATAAATTATAATATTGTAAAATAGTAAAATAATTCGTACGGATTCTATAATCCGCTTTCGGTTAAACTCCATAAGTGCTCTGAATATCGACTTCCATAGAAAAATAAGAATGTATCTCGTACAATAAGTTTGAGAAAAGTCAGCAAAAACAAACTGTGCGCTCTAAAATTCAGTAAATAATTTAAAAAATAACAGTATCCTTACCACCCGCGCCCTCCATTAAACCCCATAAATTATCTGAATATTCGCTTCCGTAGGATGTCGCGAGATTAGCCAATACGGCCACTAGCAGGGTGAACTTCTTCATGGCGCCTGACTGATTCTGACGAATTATAATAAATTTGACGATCGGTACCGTTTATATAAGATGTTGGTATTTACATTGTACATACATTATGTGTAAACTCGCTGCCCGGTCACACGGTTCTGTCTGATTTAATAAATCATAATAATAAACTTTAAAAAAATAAAAGTGAGTGTGTATGTTGATCACACGTAGTCGAAGGGAAACTTCACAAAACTAAACTTTAAAAAAATAATGCAAGGTGAAAGGTTTTGCTCGTCATTTTATTAAGAATGTACATAAATAACGGACCGACTTCAAAACTTATCCGAACGTAACCAAATTTATATGGAATTACCCTTGGAATAAACTCTATCGAACACAAAAAATGTTACGCGATATCTCCGTCAAATCTGGACCGATTTTCAAAATTATTTTGTGTTCGATAAAGCTTATTTCAAGGGTAGTCCCATATAAATTTGGTTAAGATCGGATTTGAAGTCGGTCCGTTAAGTTTTTAAACTTGTGATTATTAAGTCGGTTGAAAAGGACTTACTTTGACATCGATGGGTCGGTGGGTCGCACACTGCATCCCACTGAATCCTACTGAACCCCGAGGCATCCCAATGTACCCTACTGAATCCCATTTCACTGCACACAACTAAATCCCACTGCACTCCACTGTATCCCACTACACTCCGCTGCATCCCATTACACTCCGCTACATCCCACTGTACCCCATTGCATCCCAATGAATCCCACTGCACCCAAAGGGGTGCGGCATCCCACTGTACATTCCACTATACGGTATCCTCGTACCAAATTTCATCAAAATCCGTTGAACTATTTTGGAATTTCCATACAAAATATCATTCCCTACTTCATCCTTTAAGGGTTTGATTTACAAAAAAGTAAAGTACTTCATGTCAATCCTCAGTGCTAAAGGTATCCCAATACCAAACTTCATCAAAATACGTTCAATTATTTTGGAATTAACATACAAAATTTCATCCCATACTTCAATCCTTTAGTTGTTTAAAAAAAATTAAGTACCCCATATCCTTCGTCAGTGCTGACAGTATCTTCTTACCAAAAATTATCAAAATCCGTTTTCGGACTTTGTCTCGGACAAACACTGTTACACCGGATTATTACATATATATAGAAAATAAATATATTATACATTCATGTTTCAATCTTTTATTTTCACTTAAATAAATAATATGCTTGATACGTAATACACATACTGATAAAGATATATGGTCGTTAAATGTTTTGGTGTAGCCACCATGAGAATACTATAATTCAGTGGCTGACATAATTTTAAATTATATATCGATGGTCGAAAGCTTACTTGTAGTATCTCGAAAAATCCAACTTTACAGGAGAGCCAAAATGCTATTTTAAAAAATCATAACTTTTAAATCAAAAGAGATAATAATGCGATTTTTTGAATGCGTATTAATTGAATTAAAACTCATTTTTTACAATAAGCTAAATAGTTCTAAAGTTAGTTTATCAACGACTTTTGATGAGATACAGCAATCGATATTTTAATCCTAAGCAGCTAAAACTGGCTGTCTTGTCGCTGGAAAACTCAACGGGAAAGGTGGGACAGACAGAAAACGTTGTATCTCTGAGGTGAGTTCCATAGGGACATCAAATCACTGAATTTCCCACGTCGTAACTACCTCTATATTCAACTAGATGAACACAGACATCGTATGTTGGATGTCTTTAGAAAATACTGGAAGCGATTTAGACGTACCTGTTAGATTTTTTACTATTTACAACATTTTGAAGTTTGTTTTTTTAAAAAGATTTTTTTTCAACGTTGTATCAAAGTTTTTTTTAATCGTAGAAGAACAAAAGTAAGTTTATTACACACGGTATTTTTTTCACTTTTCAATGATATAGTATATAAGTCGTATTAGTATTTTTCGAGATACGACAAGTAAGTATGCTTTCGAACGTCGAAATTTATACCCAAAATATTGACAAAAGAGCATGTGGGTCACGTGAATAAATGATCTCCACCGCCCATAGACACCCACAAATGTTCAAGGGTGCGTTGCCAACAGAAAAGGAGGGGAATAGGGATTGGGAAAACGAGGGGGGAATTGTGCCACCAAAAATCTCACTCACCGAACAAAACACAATAGCATGTTGCCACTTTACATCAGTTTTCTGTGAGACAGTGGTATCAAACCGGTCGAGTCGGCCGAGTCTGCTGTAGACAGTAATGTCGGCTGTGTACATTACTGTCTACGGCATAGCTCTACGACTCAAAGTAAAAAGTATGTAAAAAGTCATCGAAAAAATATATATTGCAATCTAATATATAAAATTCTCGTGTCACAGTTTTCGTTGCCATACTCCTCCGAAACGGCTTGACCGATTTTGATGAATTTTTTTGTGCTTATCCGGTATCTATGAGAATCGGCCAACATCTATTTTTCATCCCCCTAAATGTTAGGGGTAGTCCACCACTAATTTTTTTTTTTTAGTTTTTAGACAACATTTTTAATTTCTATTTTTTTATGATATAACATACAAAAATACATACAATCCTCAATTTTCACCCTTCTACGATCAACCCGTATTTTTTAATAGCCATTTTAGTAATTTAATCATTTTTCCTCTCCGGTCGAAAACTGATCAATCGTCATTTAATTAGTTATCCCCGCCAGATGTCTACAGGTGTCACTTGACAGGCGGGGTGACGGACGTGGTGACAGACGGGTGACCGCCTGGGTGACAGACAAGGTGTCAGACGGGGTGACAGGCAGGCGGGGTGACAGACGGTGTGACAGAGGGTATGACTGACGGGGTAAGAGACGGGGTGACAGACGGTTTGACAGACGGTGTGACTGACGGTGTGAGAGACGGGGTGACTGACGGCCGAAGTAGATCATCCCATTACCTCTTTTAGAATTATTATGCTATAGGTGCCTACGACTCACTCTTTCAACCCTCTCTCTCATACGCAGACGAAGTTGCGCGGGTCAGCTAGTGTTCCTATAAATAACTAAAACTGAAAACCGACTTCATAAATGAAAACCGGCTTTAAAAGTACAGTCGGTACTTTTTCGATTTAATCTGCTTCGGCCTTAGCACCGACTCCAAAGAGAGTAAGAAATTGTTATAATTTTTACTTTTGAATGTTCATTTTTGAAGTCGGTTTTCAGTTTTTGTTAAACTTTAATCATTATTTATCTATTTTTAGTGCTAACTAGTGTTCGGTAACATAAAATTAAGACGATGATGGCGCAATCAACGAATAGTTATGTATCCGGTACTTTAAGAATTATCTCCTAACTCCTAACTAACTAGGAGTTTTAACTTCCATGATCAGCTCATCTGAATAGCGCAAAGGAACATAAGCAGCGTTCTAAGGAGCCTATAATATTGAAAGATTTATCCACCAACTCCTAATTGTTAAGGAGTTATATTTTCCAGCATCGGCTCAGCAACATGAGATGATGAGTACCAGACACAAATACTTTAATATTTTATAAGCTCATATTAAAAAAATAAAATAACCTGAATAGTTTTAGAAAATATATAAAACAACTATGGGTCCCTATAAAATTTGAGGGTCGCCGTCGATTTTTCTAGGAGTTCATCATCAGGTCCTTTCCTGGTGCCAATGGGATCACCTGGGAAACAAAAAAAATATTTTCGAATCGGCCCAGGCGTCTTCGAGTAATCGGGGAACATACATAAAAAAAAAGATTCTGACGAATTATTAACCTTCTGAAGAAATAAAAAAAATATATATTTTTGTTTAACCTTTAAAGAAGATATCGCCACTACGCGACCACTAGTGCTCATTACAAAATGTAAAACACTGCCTCATTTTTCAACCAATTTTGGTGTAATATTTGCAGAAGGGTTCCTTTTCAACCAACTTCCAAAAGGGAGAAGGCCCACAATTCGACTCGATTTTCGACTTTCGACTCTATTTTTTAAGTATGTAACATACATACTTAAAAAATAGAGACGCGATATCTCCGCTAAATGTGGACCGATTTTCAAGGTTATTTTTGTGTTCGATATTGGGCCCATATTTTGGTCATGGTCGGATAATTTTTGAAGTCGGTCCGTTAAGTTTTTAAACTTGTGATTATTAGAGTTTTGTAGCTCGAACATGAGATTGTTGCTCGTATTTGCGCGAGCGAACACGTAAAATATTTGTATGGAAAACACCCAGTGCCTCCAGTGGTTACGTGGGGAACTAAAAATGGTTCCATACAAGTGGTGTACAAGTGGTTATACAAAAATTTCGGTACGACTATCGTCCTAAGGTTTCGGGTTCTATCCCCGGGTCGGGCAAAGTGATATTGGATTTATCGATATCAGCCCAGAGTCCGGATTTTTGCTCGATATTGCGATAGGCTCCCCTATCAAAATTGGGACGGAACTAAGCTCGGCGAAATGTGTACTAGTTGGCTAGTGCGCCTCTGCCTACCCCTTCGGGTATACAGGGGTGAGCTTATGTTATTTAATCATAATTCTTCGATATTTAAATTTTATTACAATACGATGCAATGGTGATAATTATCAAGGTTAACAAAAACTCAAAACTTGGTTTTGGCGCATGTAGTGTGTGAGTGATTAATTTTTGCGCTTTTACCTAGTCCTGCAGTCGTCACCTCCTTGGTCTTGGCAGCATATATGGGCTGAGGACCGATATGTCCTGAGTTTCTGGGTTCGATTTTTCTAATTTAATTCACCCGAGACTGTATCCTGCAGAGGGAATTAACGTTAGGCATGCAGCTGGTCGTAAAAACTAAACCAAATCCTCTCTGCAACATACTTGAAAAAGTGTGGTGCGCTGACCTCACATTAAGGTGAGGTAAGGGCAGTTAGAAGCAAAGAAAGACCTATTACTGGAGTAGCGTGAATTTCTAGGTTTCA
The DNA here is from genome assembly GCA_036417725.1 of Clanis bilineata. NCBI lineage: Eukaryota > Metazoa > Arthropoda > Insecta > Lepidoptera > Sphingidae > Clanis > Clanis bilineata. The sequence continues at coordinate 12,159,988 of CM071158.1, forward strand.
TAGGTACAATATAAATAAAAAAAAACAAATAAAACCCAACAGTCACACACATAGTCCTGATCCCACACTCAGTCAATTTTTACATGAAAATCTTTCTATAGTCTGTCTGTCAGTCGGTTTTTCTCGTAAAAAAAGCTCGGACTAAATCGAAGTTCGATTTAAAAATTCTCACTTAAAATCGTCCCTTTCACTCAGATATTGTAGAAGTTCGTTCTATAGATCTCAGCCTAAGATACGATTCTTGTGTCGTGGGTATCAGGAACTACGAGAGACGTTTGGTCTAACAATACCCAGACTCTGTGACCACAGCCTCTCGTTTCACAGCCGGCTATTCGCAGTAGAAAAGCTCTGTCAGCGCCGTGCAGAGATTCAATATTTACTATAACTACTCTTTGTCTGGTGCCACGTACGCTTTAAATACGAGTATAGTAGTGACATGACGATTGCCGCTCCTTCCCACTATCCTCATATTTCACTATCTATGTCTACCTGAGATGTCAATCTACTGTTAATCAACGGTGTATTTTAAATTATCGGGTGGTGACTACACTAGAGCGTGACTAAATAAAATTTCTTGTTTCTTTCTTATCTTTCTTTCTATATCTCAAGGTAAGCGACCACGGATAAACAGTGTGTTCCGTGGTTGCTATCCGGACCGATATAAATTATTAAAGTGAAAGTAAATAAATTATCTTCCAGACTTTTCCATACTGATGATAATTTTATTTCAGTAAACACACTCCTTGCCATCTGGATATTACGTACACAAAGCCACCTCACGTTATCTGCACATAATGTGTACATTATGTGTTTTATATGTACAAGTGTTTTGGCATTATTCGTTTACCTACTGAAGACGTATATTATTAACTATAACCTCGCTTTTAAATTATTCACATTTTAAATTAAATTTTAAAATTTTCGTCAACTGTCGTTTTTAGATATTGATTATAATATACATATGGTATATACATGAGTAAACATACAGTTTAAAGTATGCAAATTACCTGAACATTAAGAACCACAATTGAAAGTCTCCTTTATTGGCCTCATACAAAGAATACCTCACATTTTTCGCAGAACAATAATTTTAGAAGGTAGTCCGGGGAGGAGAGCTCCGGCTTGCAATAATTCAAATTCAGAACTAAAACGAACCGCTAAAAACCACAATTCTATCGATTGACTTCCAAAATTAAATTAGAAGATGGCACATCATCATGGTCAAATTACCAGTGACCCGAGCAGGAATAATTTTAACAATCGAATTCGTACCGAGCTCGCTGCGCACTGTTGACATTTGGTCAAAATGTCATACAAATCTCATAGACGCGCATAGAGTTCGATATGAATTCGATTGTTAAAATTATTAGGCAATTGTCAATGCCCCTCATGTACTTATAAAAATATTTAATCACTGCTTTAACCACTAAACAAATAGGTATTATAACCGATGCATCAACCTTTCACTCTCTACTGCAGGTCAATTCTCTAAGAAACGCCACAACGTTGCGACCGACGACGAGCTCGCGCAGTGCACATCGTTGAGATCGACGGAGCGTTCAACGTTGTTAGGTCTAAGAGAATACAATTTTCCCTACATTTATGTCAAACGCCTCGCTCGAGAGAGCTAGTTCGCATAAGCGCCGTCATCACGCATAGCGCTATTGCGTGCGCTTTATACCTTGCTGAATACAAAAATGACAACATCGTTGCCGCAACGATGCCGCAACGTTGTTTTCACAAATGAAACCTTAGAGAATCGACCTGCAGATCAACTCACTACTGAGTGACGAGCGGCTCGGCTTATTATTAATTATTATTGAATTCCATTATACATTTTTGACGACATTTACTTTGAGTCGTTAATCTAAAAATAATAATTAATATTCAGTCAGTCAGACAGGCAAGCGGGCTTAGTCAAGTGGCTTATGCACTAGTCGAATAGAATTGTATGGGAATGACATAAGAGTAGGTACGCTATATATATACATCTATATTTACTATTCTATTCGACTAGCGCATAAGCCACTTGGCTAAGCCCACAGGTTCGGATTCGAAAGATGAAAAACTATCGATAATACTCGAAAACTATCAAACATCGTAGGATATACATGGGAATACTTCGGGTAGATCTATGTGTTCTACTTCAGCTTACCGTTTAATTGTGCTTTCTGGAACATTGTATATTTAACAACAACAAAAGTTTACAATAGTACATTTCGGCTCAATGCGTAGAATTAGACGCCAGCTTTTCGAACCAAAATCAACGTGGTCCGCACATCAAACAGGTAGATAGACCTACACCCGAAATCCTTCGCCAATTACTTAAGTCTTTGTCATGTAAATGAACCACTCAAATCCCCTGGGGAGATGCCATTCAAACTGAAATATTGTAAATATTTTAGTTGTGAATAGCTTACTTTTCTTTGACATCAACATTGGCTGTATTTTTACACCACACGATGATTTTTACACCACACGATGTAGATATTTATTACTGGTTGCTATCTTATACTATTTGCTGAGTCTCGATAACATTTAATCAAAATGACACTAGATAAAATTGATACTAGAAATGGAAACAATGGTGCGTTCCCGTAGACGTCCTAAAAAGCGTTGGTTAGATGTTCTGGAAAAAGATATGAGAGCCAATGGCCTAACTATGGAGGATGCTCAAGACCGGGCGAAGTGGAAGTGTTTAAGTAGTAGTTTATGAGGTCACTTTAGAGTAAACAGGGCTGGAATGGACAGGGATATTACAAGCTGGTCTAGTTCGTCTTGAAAAAAATTAAGAAATATAATATGCTTGGCTGATTCAACCTATCTTTAATATGTGAGTATCTGTAATAAACCATTTCTTGCTATAAATATTAAGAAATACATCGTAAGGAATCCAGCATACCTGAAAATTTCTCCACAAGAATTTCAAGGATATGTATAATCAACTCAAATATGTAATAATGTTTTTTAATAATGAAAAAATCTATTAACTCGTATTAGGCCTGTGCTTAACCTCCCTCATTAGTAGAGGAGGCCCATGCCCAGCAGTGGAACAGTAATATTATTATTTAATTTCACTAGTTTGAAAAGCACCACCTACCACAAAGCCTACGTCGCTAAAGAAGATCAATGAAAATCAATTTAAATTACTGACAATCGTAAATGTATTAGAGCTCGATGCGGGTCTATGAAATTTATATGAAATATTAACCAAATGTAATTAGTGCGCAGCGAGCTAGAATACATTTACGATTGTCAGAAATTTTCCTGCTTGGGCCGCAGACAACGCTGTGAATAGCTGTGAAAGGAAATCAAAAATACGCAATATAAGCAAAATATTCCAACACGTTTATCGATTTCTTTGAGATGTCAAACATTTTGATTTCAATAAAAATATCACTTCACGCAGCAACAGATTTCATCTTTGAGATGCAAATCAGACCCTCGAGAATTCATAGCTCAAATGGGGTGAGGAAAGGCAGGCATACACTTAGATATTCCGATACTTATATTCGCGTTGCCCCACCTTTATTACCTAGGTCAGGTAAATATGGAAAGGAATATCTCAATTTTCTTTCATATCTCAGTGTGGCTCAGGCACGAATAAATATGACTTGCTTTTCTGTAGGAAATTGCAACGAACGTTTTTATTTGAGCTAACGAAGAATTCTAAGACTATTTTAATGAAAATATAATACTTAACTAAAAAACATAGTGTTATAATAAATACATTAATAAAATGAAAACACATAGTCCCTTATCATTCCTAATGTATCTTTTTAAGAGGTTTCCTACGTCAAGACTGTAGACATTATATTCTTTGCCGGCTGTAGCCTGACGCTGCCAGATTCTAGAATACTCAGGTATTAGGTACTTTATATTTTTATGAAACAAGGTAAACGTAAAAACTAATTTTAGATACATAAATAAGCTCACGCCTGTATCCCCGAAGAGGCAAAGCGAATTATAACAACCACATTCCGCCGAGCTGCATTCCATCCCAAATGTGATACCCCTATCGAATAATATAAGAATCGGGCGTATAAGAAAATAAAATAGGTACTATGCAATGCACAAATCACAAACAAAAGCCCCATAAAAATAGAAAAATTATCACGTCAGTTTTAATCATTGTGGCAATTATTCGATCGAGCCCTGACGGGCTGCAGGCAACATTATCGATGTACCACGTAAATCGTTTTTTTATTTTTTTTATAGCCAAGAGACACAAACGAGCTGATGGGTCACCTCATGGTAAGTGATCTCCACCGCCCATAGACACGGAAGATACTAAAAATCATGGGGAGGGAAAAGGGATTCAGCAAGGGAGAGGGGGAAATGACCCACGGGAAATCCCACTCACAGAACGAAACGCGACAGCAAGCTACTTTACGTCGGTTTTCTGTGAGACAGTGGTATCAAACCGGTCGAGCCGACCCATTCATGCTGTAGACGTTACTGTCTACGACGTGGACGACGTTACTGTCTACCACTCAGACTCACTCAGTTAACTCACTTGTTCGAATCACCATTTTCTCACGCTAATGATGTCCGTGCGTTTAATTACCAGCATCTCAACTTATTGGTTACTTACACACAATGAAAACCTACTTTAAAACGGTGTTGAATTGCCGATGTCCCATTCGTCCTATTACATAAATTGCATTTGCTAAAAGGGGGTTACCACCACCTCTTATAGCAGTATTATTATAATTTTACTTGTACCGATTCCCATACAAAACAAACGAAGAACGATTATAATAATACTGCTACAAGAGGTGGTGGTAACCTTGCTGAAATCGCAGCACCATTTTCAAAATCCAAACTCAATATCGATGGATGCCAACACACATTATGAAAGGAATTCACACGCCGACACCGGCTACTTATGCTAGGCTCTGCGTCGACCGAAGAATGTTGCTGTGTAAATAAAATTGTATTCTTTGGGTAGATATTTCGAAACGGTATTTTAACATTCATTATTTTAAATTTACACCTTATGAGACAACAGGTTATATGGAGTTCGATAAAATAATTGAAAGATCAATATAATATAAACTAGAGCATCGTATATGGGTTGTTGTGGACCAGGAGGTCCCGGGTTCAAAACGCAGGTTTTTCAAACACAATTTTTTTCGGACTAGAGCCTTAAAGGATTGTCTTGAGGAGATAGACGTCAGGGAGTCAACCGGTCGTAAAAACGAAAGCGGGGCTCTTTCTACAACATGCATTGAAATTTAAGCTGCACAAATCCCACATTGGAGTTAGATAATGCATAAAGAATTGGTGACTAGTCTTAAAATAAATTTTATTCGTTGTTTAGCACCACATCATCATCATCATCATCATCATCATCATCATCATCATCATCATCATCATCATCATCATCATCATCATCATCATTATAGGACGCCATAGGACATCCACCGCTGAACATAGGCGTCCCCTAAAGCACCACATAGAGCATTTTAAAAGCTATTTTAATTGTTGCACATAAAACAAATAAATCAGAAGTATAATTAATAAGACCACATGAAACCCTCAGAGGAAATTCCTGGGACCTTCAAATAAACATAGACAAACGCAACTAGTTTTATCTATTAAATAAACAGGACCCTTTTCGTAATTTACATTTCTGTAGGCAATTTCGTCGGTGAACCAGTATCCTTAGGGACCGTTAGAGACTTCTTTTATAATACCAGTCTGATTGAATCATTACTGAGTTAGTTTTTAATAAGACAAATACACTATTTTTCCTTAATATTTTCCTGCTGATTTTCGTTTGAACAAAACTATGGAAATTTATATTTTACTAGAAACACTTTCAGCAGAAAGCAGATATGTGATCGCCTAACTAATAAAATTATAATGTAATCTGGACGCCTATGAAACCACACAATAGAATGAGGGTATGAAAAGGGAAAGGATAGTACATAAACGTTTAAGCATTGTAGATATTTCTAATTCGTTTAATTATTCGAGACTATCGGTGTACCCTTAATATCAATTTTCAATATCTCGCTATATTTTATTTTCGTTTTTTCGTACAAATTTGTTTAATTTGAAGTTAATTAAACAAAGATTGAAAAAACGAAACTAAAATATAGCCTCGGTGGCGTGGTGGTATTTCGTTACGACTACGGTTTTGAGGTCTCGGGTTCCATCCCCGGGTCGGGCAGTGATATTGGATTTTCCATATCAGCCCGGAGTCTGAAATTTGTGCCCGATATGGCGATAGGCTCGCGTCCTATCACATCTGGGACGGAACTAAGCTCGACGATATGTGGGTGTCTGGCCTCTGACTACACTGGCCTACCCCTTCGGGGATACAGGCGTGAGCTTATGTTATGTTATGTTACTATATTTATGTATAAAGTTTTAGTTGCCTCCTTGGCCTCGCCTCTAGTGGCAGCATATATGGGCTGTAGACCTGGAGGTCCTGAGTTCGACTCCCAGGTCGAGCAAAGCCAATTTTCTAATTTAATTTCCCTGGGAGTGGATCCCCCAAAAAGGGTTGACGTCAGTTGCCGCTCGAAAAACGAAGCCAAGTCCTTTCTGCAATATGTTTAAAAAGTGTGTTGCGCCGACCTCACATTGGTAGCAAGAAAGTCTGTGTTTATGTATAACATTTAAATTCTTTTGACGAATCTATACAGCAGCATTATAAGTACTTAATTACTTTATATAATTTTATAATAATTTCAACCGTAGAATGACAAAACATCTACTGAACGGTTCCCTCTTTTCCGATCTCCATTCCTTTCCTCTAGGTTGCCAAATGTTTATTCGTATCGTGGATGCTGTCAGTAGCCCGAGCACGAAAAACTAATGTAAATGTAAATGTTTTCGAGTTCGCTGCGCACTGATGACGTTTGGCTAATATTTCATACAAATTTCATAGACGCGCATCGAGTTCGAATACATTTACAGTTGTCAGAAATTTTCCTGCTCGGGCTGCAGGTCATCCACTTGCTTATTTGCTATAGTTTAAAAAAGTCCTTATATTTTGTTATCTAAATCAGAAAAATAGGAATACGCAACACAAGCCTTTAGAAAAATTGATCGCATTATACCCTTGACATATAACATTCATTTGGTACTGGTCCGACGTGTTGTGAATCGATACACGCACTCGAATGACACACGAGCCGTTTCATCATCAACTGTTTCAAATATTTGATGTCTCGGGAAGATGTAGGGATCCTAAACAAACATCTGTCGAACACGATCCCTCAAAGCCTACAACCCTTTATGTCTATGGGCGATACACGACAGTCGTGCATCTTGAATATTTACGAGAACATGGTAATGTTTCCGTATATTATGGCAATAATGACGTATCCTCACAACTTCCGAGTTACGTTTTCTCATCATATCGATCGCCCAGATTATTTTCTGATAGTGTTATTGTTATCTGTAACTGTTAACCACAAATCCATTAACAAACAGCTCCTTCATTAAATTTAATTGAAATAGCAAATGTACCTGTTGCTTTCAAAATATCTCCTTCCTGACGCCAAATATATTTTCTCTGCATATATTAAATGTAGTGTATGAAAGTACTCCTGTTAACGCTTCGTATTCACGTGTGAATAGTTCCTTAACGACATCATTTATTCTTACCTCGACACAACATCCAAGCCAGGACGTAGGATTTACTATGGCTTTTTCCTTTTGAAGTATTATTTCGCTTCAAACTGTGTTTTACTTATCCATAATGTATCGATTATTTAGGAAGCAACTAAGAATATATTTTTTACCTCTTGCTGGTTGTTGCTTATGTGAATGAACTCATGTGCACACTTAGCTAAGCAAAGCATGCCGTTAAAAAGAAAGGAACAAAAGCAGTTCACAACGCTTCACAGAATGCAAAGTGCAAAGCGCAAAGTTGAAGCAATTTCCACAAAATGGGGCAGGTATTTGAAACAAGAATGACTTTTGTTAGCTAAGCATTTTGTCTAAACTGTATCCCCTAGTCACGCTTACATACGTGTTAGATATTGAACTGCGATCGTCAGTTTTGTCAATCCAAGCTATTTCTATTCTATTAAAGGGTGAATTTTCGTCTCAATATTCAAAATCATTCTCAAATGGTTACTTTAAATTGCTTCTGTCCACGCCTTCTATTTCAATTGGAATAAATTTTTTACTAAACGTTTAACGTTACACTTCATTTGAATAGGCCATCGACATGCTACTGTGGAAATCGCAGAGATAATGAAGTTAATGAACTTATTCAGTACGGCATGATGTGAGAAATGCCTATGTAAGTAGTGTAATGGTTACCTATAGAAGGATGAATGATGGTGATTTTCAAAATTACTCCAAGTCTGGTCTCGTATAAAGATTTAGCCAAGATTTGTTAAATAGTACGGAGAAAACTTTTAGCAAAATCATAGACATTGCGGTTGGGGTTTTGAAGACGGTTCTTAAGTTTGAGTTAAGCCGGGTCTCCTGCACTAGCTTTTTCGAAACAAAACACCAAAAACACGTACGCAATACAACGATTTTAGCTGTCACCTGTAGCCTAAGCACGAAAAACTAATGTAAATGTAAACTCGCTGCGCACTGATGACATTTGATTAATATTTCACACAAATTTCATAGAGGCGCATCGAGCACGAATACATTTACGGTTGTCAGAAATTTTCCTGCTCGGGCTGCTGCTCGTAGAACAATGGACCATAGATAAAAAAATGCATCTTTTGTATAATGTTTTAGTGCTGGAGACCCGGCTTAATTAGTTCATGCATGTGTTGTTTTTAAGTGCATGTGTTATCATTAAATACATGTTGCGAAAACTGTTAGGAGATTAATACATATTCTCTATTTTCGAATCGAGTACCCATCCGTCGTCGCCTTGCTTAACCGAATAATTAAATTATAACAAATTAGTTTCGTAGATGTGACTTTACTCGAACTTCTAATTTTCGAATACCTACTAGGTTAAATATCAATAGTTTCAGGTCCGCAGATACCTTTAGTCACTAAAGGCCGGTTTCAATAAACGGTCTCAGTTTAGAGTGCAGATAGATCGCGATTATGAACCAATCAAATCAAGTCATTTGACGAAATCATGTTCAAACTGTGTTCTTATTGGCTAATTTCTGTAATCTATCTGTACATTCGAACTGAGATTGTTTATTGAAACCGGCCGTAAATTGTTCGGCAGTCGACCACAGTACGATCAATCAGCCTTTATATTCAAAATTTTACCAAAATGTTTATGAAACATTGACCTCGGACCCAACAGCTATCAATAACAATATGTAAAATTATCTAAAATGTATGAGCGAAACCATTTTCCCAATGTAAATCACGCAGTTATGAACATGTCATGTTGTCCCGAAATCAGTTTTTTGTGAAGTTAAAATATTTATGAGGGTATATTTATTCGGCACGGCTTCGACGCGCAGAAAACGGTCGATTGAATCTCAAAGCGTTGAATACACGAAAATTCTCTATTATAACATCCGCATTGATAAATGTATGAACGCAAATGCTTCACAAAGGACGGTAGAGACAAAGCCGGTAAGCTATACGAACAAAAAGGGAATAGTCAAAGACATCCAATAGTATATAGACGGGACAACAGCATAAAACTTGTGATCCAAAAGTTACCTAGTGGTCATAAGTCGCTCAGTTTATTTCAAATATACGCGCGCCAGGTCGGCCAGCGTATTAATATTGAGAGAATAAACTTATCTTACGTGATTCACAAAACATTCTAGGGTGTAAATTGTAATCGCCCTCGCATTGTAATAAGTGGTTGATGGCGGTACTGAAGTTTGGGATATTTTTTTTATATGGAAACTCATATAGCCCCTCTATAGATATTAATATTAAATCTCTTTGGGAATAGTCTACTGAAACAAAATGCTAATATTTAAATCGGACTTCTGTAGAGTCGGAATGATATATTTTTGAATGTAATAGAAGGGTTTGGGATTGGCTCGTTTCACAAACAAGGGGAACAAGCATTCATTAAACACTTCTGCGCAATTAACGTGAAACTGTGCACTGTTGAAAACAATGTTCGTTTTATTTAACGCAGCCCTCCAACAAACAGTGCGGACCTCCGCTATCCAAATACTGTGTGAAAGCGAAAAGATTTTCGTGCCGCGCCGTTTTAAACTTTGTTTTTGGGCAATAAAATTGCGTTTCAAACTCAAACCCTTGATAACTTCTTCAAAATTAATTTCAATGGAGAATGGAAATGTTTTATACTTGGCTATTTGGTTAAATAAGTATTTATGACTTTATCTATATTTGTTAACAAATAATATTTGGTAACAAATAATATTTGTTAACAAATAATATTTGGTAACAAATAATATTTGTTAACAAATTTGTTAATTATTAATTTGTTAACAAATAGATATCCATTATTTAAAATTTGTAAATAAAGCCGCATCTTCTGCACTAAAACATTACACAAAACACCTTCACAAAACATGGTATTCCTACAAATTTGTGCCTACGGACCGTTGTCTCATGAGCTGGAGACAGCGAAAAACATTGTTTTGTGTAGGTGTTTTTGTGTTTTGTTTCGAGAAAAAGGAGACGCGGCTTAACATGCACTCATCTAGGTATATAGCATATAAACATTACGTCTACATTCTTATTTGCTATACGGTCTAATACAATTCCACAATGAGTTATCTGCCTCAAGGATGAAGCGTAGCGTAGAAACGTTACCTCTACCAATATTCTATTCCAAACGATTTCAGTTCTTGCGGTAGCAAAAATGCGGACAGAAACTCTATAAATATATCGAATTCCGTGAATTGGTTGCGTATTATCTCGGTTCCAAGAAACGTAGGATCGCGCTTTGCCAATTATAGTGCCAAGGAACCACCGGTCAATTCGTAAGTATTCAAATCCCCTAAATCCAAGCAAAATATCCGTGTGGGTGAAATCCTCGGCAGTATTTGCAGCGAGCCACCGCCCTGATATTTATTATTCATTTATAAAGGAGCACTGCGATATTTACTCTCCCATTACTGCGGCCTCGTAGTCGCGTTTCTTGCATTAAAAATTTACCGCGAGTCCGTCTAGAAAGAGCCAACGAATAAAATGTTTAGTGAACAAAATTAAATAAACATGGGTCGAAGCACGCTGAAACTACTTCACAGTTCACGTGTCCAGTTTGATTTACCTTGTTACGCGACAATTTTGATAACTGACTAAATAATATTCCTCTTTCATATTCAATAGATACGTAAATCCTTAATCCAAAATCGATTGTTGCGGGCTGTGCGCAAGCCAATAAATAACCGCAGAACGATAAAACCGGACAAATATCTATGCACAAATCTGTGGAAACTGTCCGTTGAAAAAATGAAAACAATTAGCACGAGCAAGCTGCGCGCGCGTCCACCCGCCCGCAAAAACCTACCCACCGTAGATAATTTACTTTCAATCGGTGCAAGCCGAGGGCACAGATATTACACGTAGCTTACTTGGGAAATATCGGGGAAAATTCACCCGTTCTCCTCGAAGTACGACAAATTCGAACAGCACCCCGAAACTTGTCGTACAATTTTTATTTGCCAATTTAAACGTTGCTACTTTTAAAGATGGAATAACAGTCACAATTTCATGATAAAGTGGCAAGTAGAACTCTTAATAAGTAAATAACATTCTCAAATTCTTGCAAAATGATATCATTGCTGGACAGCTGGATCAATATCTTAAACATAAATGTGAATTAAATATTAATGACAGTATTATTCGTTCGTCGCCTCCTTGGTCTAGTGGCAGCATATATGGGTTGTGGACCTGGAGGTCGCGGGTTCGATTCCCAGTTCGAGGAAAAGCCAATTTTCTAATTGTATTCTAGATCCCCCAGGCAGCCGATCTTAAAAACGTAGCCCAATTCTTGCTGCAGCATGCTTAAAATAGTGCGTTGCGCCGACCCCACATTAAGGTTGGATAAGTGCAAGTAGAAAGAAAGAAATAAAGACAGTATTCTTTCATCTAAGAAACAGATCTTGGTCTCCACAGATTATATTAGATAAACCATTAGGCCTGCTGATCTTTCTTTCTGCCTGGCGTTATCCTGACCTCATGCCAGGGTCCGCCTTCCCACTTAAACGCTTGCTCTTGGCCGGGTCATGAGCATCCTTCACAGAGAGACCATTGGTTATCATATCATCTTCCAAAACGGCCTGCCTACGCTTTTTGGCCGTCCACGGCGACGCACCCGTGGTTCGTGGCACCTATGATTTCCTCAAAACGTGGCACCATCTCAGGCAACATTCCTGCAATTTGTGCGCCACGTAAAACGTCGCGGTTACCAAGACTACCGCAGATGTACACGTATGTATTCGATCGAGTACAGCTGGATCAATATCTTAAGCATAAATTCTGTGAATTGAATATTAATTACAAAATTGTTTGATCTGCGAAACCGACCTTGGTCTCCATCGTTCACACCAGTGAAACGAATGAAAATAACACGTAGGTAATATTTAGTTCGATGTTTTTTGTTTACGTCTTCCCAATTTCAAGCCTGCTGTGTGTGTCATTATTACATTTCATTACTAGTCTAGAGAAAGATAAAAGAGAGATATTTTTATTGTCCTGGTGCCCGACAAGCTGGTGGCTCGCCTGATGGTACCTAAATGGTTACCGCTTCTAGAGCACTCTTTTTAAGCCTTGTTCAAAGAAGGACTAGTCATAGCGCTCGGGGAATAGCAAATCCTGGAGTCCATCCCAGAGCTTGCAAGTGAGTTCACTGAGTAGTAGAAAGGCTCGTTCAAAACGCGTTACGCACCATACTGATTGTTCGGATTGACTTTTCTGAGGCCTACATTTCAGACTGTAGGTGATGCGAGAAAGCCTACAATTTCGAGACGAGTGTTCTTTGTCTTCATATTACAGATGTCCGAACTCGGCTGCATTTACTAACAATAACATAGATTTCAATTCTTTCCAATACACGGTGGCTTGGGTCGCTATGTAACTGTTGACCCGTTAAGCACTAATAATAACCGGGCACAATAGGCGTACCAAGCAAAACCGAGCGGTTTCGTTAAATCAGCGGAGTGTAAGGAATCCTTGAGTTGGATCCGCGCCCAGACTTGTTGAGATTGCAGCAATTTATCCCGTCAGTGACGTTATAGATATATGGGTCTATATGGGCTGTGGACCGGAAGGTCGTGGGTTCGATTCCCAGTTCGAGGAAAAGCGATTTTTCTAATTTAATTTGCCCGGCAGAGGAACCCCCATAGAGGGTTGACGTCAGGCAGCCGGTCGTAAAAATAAGCCAAATCCTTTCTGCAACATGCTTGAAAAAGTGTGTTGCATAGACCCCACATTAAAGTGGAATAAGGGCAGGTAGAAAGAAAGTGACGTTTTATGGGCATTCATAATGACACAATATAAATACCTCGTCCTCTATAAAAACTGACCTAGTAGGTACCTATTTTGTGCCATTAGTCCCGAGCATCAATATATTAAGAAACACAGGCAACGGCGTAATTTACAACCGCAAATAAAGTTGGTAGTCTCATAAATTCATTTGAAAGTGAGTTTACAATACCATTATGAGTGGTAAGGCCACACTGTAGACAATTACGTCTACAGCACGAATGGGCCGGCTCGACCGGTTTAATACCACTGTCTCACAGAAAACCCAAGTAAAGTGGCAGCTTGCTGTCGCGTTTCGTTTGGTGAGTGAGATTTCCGGTAGCCCAAATACGCTTCCTTTCCCAATCCCTTTTCCCTCCCCTTCCATTCCATCCTTTTAGGTTGGCAAAAGGATGGAATGACCGGGAATTCCGGGAATCGTACCCGAGACCTCAGGACGGTAGTCGTACCGATATACGCCACCGAAACAGTGACTTAAATTACCTACTTTTCGACCAACTTTAAAAAACGAGCAGGTCCTCAATTCGTGATTTTTATGTAGGTATGTTTCCCCTATATCTCCGCCAAATGTAGACCGATTTTCAAGATTATTTTTGTGTTCGTACAGTTTAATCCAAGGGTGTCCCATATTTTGGTCATTATCGAATAAGTTTTGAAGTCGGTCCGATAAGTTTTTATATTTTTAATAATTTAGGTTTAGGGCTGACTTTCACGCGGACGAAGGTGCAGGACGTGGTATACATTAACGCCCGGTTCCAATAAACAATCTCAGTTCGAATGTGCAGATAGATTACAAAAATTAGCCAATAAGAACACAGTTTGAAAATGACTCCGTCAAATGACTGGATTTGATTGGTTCATAATCGCGATCTATCTGCACTCTATAGATCGTTTATTCAAACCGGCCGTAAAACAATAGCATCTAACAGACACACAGAAGTCACATCAGTCTTGTCCGTAACAAAGTCTAGACTCGACAGTAAATCAGATTTATACGCGGCTAACTAACACATATAATGTGGGAAGCGCGTGGCGTATAGTGGCCGGCGACTCTAATGGCTTCCATTACGTTGCTTGCCACCTGCGCTAATGGCTCAGAAATATTTAATTGATGAGAGCTGTACAGATTTTCCTGATTCACATTTTTCATCAATTCTTTAGTGTTTTATATTCGCTTTATAAAACCCTCACATTGATAAGACGGGAACAGTTTTTGGACGTTGAGGAGGTAAATAGGTAAATTCCAAAAGAATCGAAGGTACATTGCCACACATTAAAGGATGGTAATAGGAATTTGGAAGGGAAGAGGCGAGTTGTTTCAATTTGTTGGTTTTCTGTGAGACAGTGGTATCAAACCGGTTGAGCCGGCCCATTCGTGTTGTAGACGTTACTGTCTAAAGCGTGGCTCTACCACTCAATACCATGATTCTTTTGGTTCGTGGTGTCTTGGGCAGTAGACATGACTTACCATCATCATACCCATATAATCGTTTGCTAGTCTCTGCTATAAAAATCGTTATCTAAGGTCGCTAGAGCTGTTCTGAAATGCATCCAGGAAGATTGAGCCCATATAGAACATTAGTTGTGACTTGTGATACATAACGGATTACTAACAATTTGTATGAAAAATATTTTATTGAATTCGGTCAACTTATCGCTATCCTGACTTTTCTTCAGATTTCTTCAGATACAATGAAACTGATCCTTACATGAAATGGAGTTGATCAGAAGAATAAACATTTTTGGTCCTTTTCATTCAATTTTAAGCTACATCTCACCCTTCACTATTTGAATGTGCCAAAACTAGTCTCATAAAAAAGAGCAAAGTTTATCGTATGATGATTTCTCTGTACCTTTTACCTATATATTCTCTATGCCTATCCTATAGTTTACGATAGCCCAATACTACCTATACCTAATTAAAAAAATACATACTGTATAAAACACGTCATTGAGCGTCCCTATAAAATTTGAAGGTTTCCCACGATTTTTCTGAGATCCCATCATCAGATCCTGACTTGATGCCAATAGGGCCACCTGGAAAGAGTAGGTACCCTTGATACAAATAATAATCGGACAAGTGCATGCTGCATTTCTAATCATGCAAAGTACAAGGTTCCAAAGCCGACTTAAATGATACTAAAATATGATTTTAATGGTCATACTTATGATGAGTACATTGGTCATGCACTTATATTTACTACCTTTTTTACTTAAATAACAACGTCATCTAGGTATGTAGTATTCAATAGATGTTGTACGAAATTTTGCTTTTTACTTTGCTCGACTATTACTCGTTAATTTGTAAAGCCTAGTAACCCGTGATAGTTTTCCTTTTAAATTCGTTATATGTACGACTACAATGATTTCTTTCACATTTTTTTGAACCGACCGTTTAGGTGCTAGGGGTGAGGACACTTGACTTTACTAAAAATTCTTGGATCCACAAAATGGTTTTAGCAAACCCTCAATGCTTTTAAACGAGCTATCCAACGATACTCCACACTATGATATAATAGAGAAAAAAAATGTCATCCCCCACTTTATGTACAGAAAATTATTTTCCAAGATTTTCTTTTTGTTAGCGTGATTGATATGTATACTCTTACCAAATTACAGCTTTCTAGTATTTGATAGTCTCTGAGCTGTACCGCGGATAGACTATAAGGGTTCCATTTTTGCCATTTGGCTTTGGAACCCTAAAAAAATATATATCCAATCGGCACAGACGTCTTTGAGTGATCGGGGCACATGCATACATGCATTTTTGAAGTCGGATAAAAAAGACAATATTTTTATTTGAGAATGACAACACAATTGGCTCAATGGATTAGTATCTAGAGTCGTAAAAAAAATAAAAAATTTGAATGAAAGGTCAAATGTCAAACACTCAGGGATCCCAACTTAAAAGATTTCCATTGTAATATAAAGGTTTAACACGCAGGATGGGATTTTTCGGGATTCCATATTTCTAGGGGTTGGGGGCATATATATAGCTTGTTTAAAAAAATAGTTGCCACTGACCCTAGATTATATTTGTCAAAAAACCTTTAGTGTTGTAATGTTTGTTAATATCAATAGATAAATGTGTAAAGACTGCCTCGGTGGCGTGGTTATATTTCGGTACGACTACAGTCCTGAGGACTCGGGTTTAATCCCCGGGTCGGGCAAAGTGATATTGGATTTTTCCATATCAGCCCGGAGTCTGGAATTTGTTCCCGATATGGCGATAGGCTCGCTCCCTATCACATCTGGGACGGAAAAGCTCGGCGAAATGTGGGTGTTCTAGTTCTAGTTCTCTAGGGTGTTACAGGGGGTTACAGGCGTGGGCTTATGTATGTTAAATGTGTAGAATGTGTTTAGTTTTACTAAAGTCTCCTGCACATGTATTTTCGAAACAATACAGTAAAAAAACCTTCACAAAACAAGGTTTTTCATTGTCTCTTGCTCATATAGCAATAGAGCAAAGAAAAAAAATTCCCGGGACCAGTACCAGAATTAAATCCTGAGTGGAGAGGGGATATGCGGTAGGTGCGACATTTGACTATAAGTTGGCCTTTCATCAAAACTAAACTGGATATGAGCAGCAATAAAACAGAAATGTGACTAATTAACACTAATTAAATTAAAATAATATATATTGGTTCTATGTTCGAATTGAACTTTGACGGACATTATCTTAGCTCTTGGGGTAAATATTTTTTGACGTTGACAACCCTCTCAGCTGAAATCTGATTTCTGAATGGTGTACAATGTACATTGTGCTGTGTTAATCCGAATATTTAGGTTTTTGTTCATTTATTTCGCTTTATTTTATAAAACTTAAGTGGAAACCGTCAGAAAAGATCAAAACAAAATAATTAATTCAACAGTATGTCGCATCAGACTGGTATTCAAGGTATGGACATATTAATTTCTTGAATGAAATGTACAAAATAACTGTTTTATCTTTGTTACTCTGTTGGCAATGTGGATATTGTGTATAGGTACGCCCATGACACGGTTTGTTTGGATAGAAATCATAATCTTGGTACTTACGTCAAAGTCCACCCACCCAAATTCTATCCACATGAATTCATTTCCTATTATAACGAAGTCGATAGCAATGCCAACAGAAAACCACCTATAACTTGTGCGTGATAACTTAAGACCCGTATGAAACAGGTTGTCATTATATAGATTTGAAATCTGTATTTCTGCTGCTAGCAACAGTTTTTTATGCACTGTAATGTTTTGGTTTACATCATTTGATACAATATTAGCACTATAACTTTCTCATTGCTGGGTATGGGCTTTCTCTATTCATCATCAGCCACAGGGCGTGCACTGCTGGCAATAGGCTTCCGCCGAACATAAAGGTCACAAGAAGTCCCTGGATGCAGGTTGCTTCCAACACATGATCTTAAAATCTGGGGGAGGCCTTCTGTAATACTACACAATATTACGACAGTATACAACTAAGATTTTTGTGCCTAATATGGCGATAGGCTCACCCCCTATCACATCTGGGACGGAAATAAGCTCAGCGAAATGTGGGTGTTCTAGTTCGCTAGTGCATCTCTGCCTACCTCTTCAGGGATACAGGCGTGAGCTTATGTTATGTTATGTTACAACTAAGATGTGTGTGTAGTGCAATGTCATATCAACCAAAAGTCTCTCGTAGTTTCTGATACCCACGATACAGGTTACACCTAGTGTGGGGTCAGGACTATGTATGTGACTATTGGGTGTATTTATTTATTTATTTATTTATTTATTTTATATAGGTCTATTACTGAATATAAAGCTTGGGTTCAGCTATCTCAGACATACATATTTCCCTGCAGATGACATTGAAGTAATGAAACATTGAAATAAAACTATTTTTACGGATTTTATCAATTTGTTCTATATTTTTATGCCTAACGTTTTGAAGGCTTTGCAGTCTTCATGGTCACGGGTTGGGCTGAGGTGTCATTTGTCAAAGAATGTTAGTGTTACAATATGTACCTTTATTTTGCGAAAACAAAATTACCTTTGAAAAATCAAACATAAAAATATAATAATAATTGTTTTATTTCAATGTGTAAACTTAAGAAATCAGTATAATGAAACATCATTTTTACCATTAAGGGTGTTGACGTCCAAAAGTGGGATACACCCTATTGATAAGGTGTTTTCCACCTACGCTAATCACACTCCAATCTGGGGTCTATGCAGATCACTTGGATAAACTTGGAGGTATTGGGGCTTATGGTTGATATATTTTCTGGACCTATTGATATTCATTGTATATGGTTTTGAGATTTCCATTATTCATAATGTCTTCTTTTTGGTCTTTGAAGTGATAGGTCATAAAATACAGAATCTATCTATGTATGTACAACATGCCTATAAATGACATTTGAGTTATAGAATATGTAATTTTGGTCAATTGTTATCTTTGTGATTACAGCAAATGCAGAATTAAAGAAATACTTCAGCAAATGTAGAGATGGCAAAATACGTGTGCTTAAAGTCAGCATTGAAAATGGTGAGTTTTAAACAATTACTTAAATGGTGTTATATGTTATCTTAAGGCACATCTTTTTTTTCTTTGGCATTTCTGGACAGATGATTCCTCAGTTTGACCCATCATCATGAAAGCTGCAAAGCCTTTGAAATCCCAGGCCTAAAATATACCTTGTGTATACATATGTTTTGAGACGAAATAAAAGTTGCATAACTTTTTTGCTTTAACCTTGACGCCATGTTGGCAGAAAAGGAGCAGAGTCACACATTCATATGAAAAGCCCCACCATACCATAACACTAGCCGGATGATGGGTACGCAAGACATTTCGTGCTAAAGCTGGGATGTCCTTGCTGCTTTTGGCATACACTTTGTTGTTTGTTCGGTTAAACTTTTCTTCAACAGTAAATATTTTTTCGTCGGTGAAGAGGATCATCCTCGCATCGTGTCTCTTGAGCAGTACTGGACAACGTTCGCGTCGTTCGTATTAAAAACAAGGGTGGTCATTTTGAATAATAATAATAAATAATAATATTAGCCCTGTAATATTACTGTCCCACTGCTGGGCACGGGCCTCCTCTACTAATGAGAGGGGTTAGGCCTTAGTCTACCACGCTGGCCTAATGCGGATTGGCAGACTTCACATACCTTCGAAATTCCTGTGAAGAAATTCTCGGGTATGCAGGTTTCCTCACGATGTTTTCCTTCACCGTTATAGCAAGCGATATTTCACAATGAAAATACACTTAACATAGAAAAGTCAGAGGTGTATGCTCTATTTTGGGGTTGGTCTCGAACCTCCGACACTTGTCTCGGCAGTCCATACCATTCCCAACTGAGCTATCGCTGCTATTTATATTTTATTTATATTTTATTTATTATTTTGAATAATAATTATATTTTATTGTTGATTATTATCTACTTAATGCTTACTGAAAATTTTAAAAATATAAGTTAATTATTAAAAAAGTTATGCAACTTTTATTTCGTCTCAAAACTTATGTACACACATCAATCTGTATAAACTAGTTTTATTTCAATGTAAAACAATTTTGGAAAAATTATATTTCAGAACAGCTGGCAATGGCTAAACACCATCCCACAAAGGGATCATGGGAACAAGACTTTGACAAATACGTGCCAAGTTTAATTGTTGATGATTTACCTTGCTACATACTCTACAGGTACCTATAATCACTAGACATTAATACACTTTTATTAACAGATGGATAAGTAATGTGTAATGAGTCATCATAAATAAATAAATAAATAATAAATACACCCAACAGTCACATACATAGTCCTGACCCAACACTAGGTGTGACCTGTATCGTGGGTATCAGAAACTACGAGAGACTTTCGGTCTCACAACACCCAGACCCGAAACAAATATCTATGGGCCACACAGACATTTGTCTCGGTGCGGGAATCGAACCCGCGACCTCACGTTTCACAGCCGGCTACTCGCCCGCCGCGCCACAGAGGCTGTCAAATATTATATAATATTTGATAGATTAATAGATAAGTTGAATATTAAAGGAAATCTTTTACAACATTATACTTTATTTGTTTTTAGTTGTTTTCATATTGTAAATTGTGTATACATCATTTTATAGTCTCCTTATCCAGGTCATGATTTAAGTTTGTATACATGTGGTATATAAACTTCATACAAATCCAAAGAGATTTAATATTACTTACTAAGGGGCTATCAAGCAAGTTTCCATACAAAAAAATTATCTCAAACATCAGTAATGCCGTCTACCACTTATTACAATGCAAGGGTGCTTATTACAATTCACACACTGAACTGTTACGTGAATGCTCAGGAATCATGTAAAACAATTTTATTGTCTAAACATTATTGTGCTGGCAAGACCTTGCGCACGTATGTTTCAAATACGACCAAATGACTTATTACCATGAGGTAACAACTTTTGGATCACAAGTTTCATGTTGTCCCGTCTATGTACTGTTGAAAGTCTTTGTACAAATTCATTCATCCATTACAATATGATTGATTCACAGATATTTAAATTCAACAATTTTTTTTATAAAATTTCCCATTTATTACTGCAATAATTACGTAGTTATCCATAATATTCAATGTCACTATTTCAATAGTATTTATGCATTAGGTTTGACTCGAAGAACTCTCTGGGTCACGAATGGCTGTTCCTCAGTTGGTCACCTGATAATGCACCTGTTAGGCAGAAGATGTTGTATGCATCAACAAAAGCAACACTTAAACAAGAATTTGGTTCTGCTCACATAAAGGACGAAATGCATGCTACTGTCAAAGTAAGTAAATATTTGTATACTGGCTTGGCAAATGAATTGATGCTCCATAGTAGTTTTGTGGATAATCGATTATCCATATCTCAAAAAGTATTCAACTTGAAGCTAAAATTTAGTAGTTTAATATACGGTAGTCGTACGGAAATACAACTATGCCACCGAGGCAGTCAGGGAATATAATAATACGTCTTTAAAAAATCATCGATTATGAAAAATAATTGATTATCCATATCACTACTCAATAGTATGCAAAATGTAATGTAAGTTAGGAGGCATTATGTATGTCAACCGTACTAGAGTTATTATTCTAGCCTCCAATTATATTGTTATATGTATATCAGCTATAACAGTCCACCAAGTTCACTTCAGACCCTATAAGTGATAGAGGCCGAGCCTATTGTCGTACCAGACAAATTCTAATACTAGGCACTTTAATATGTGACTAATTGAATAAAAAGCTCAAACAACAATATACTTGGCTGGAAACCTGGAATATGAATAAAAAATAGGAAGGTGATCTGCCTAAACATACTATGGCTGAGATCTATAAAGCGAACTTCGACTTAGTCTAAGTCAAAGTAACGATCTCAGTGGGGATTTGGACTTAGTCCGAGTCATATTTTACAAGAAAATCTTTGCTTAGTCTGTCTGTCAGTCCAATTGGACTAAGTCAAAGTTCGATTTAACAATTCCAAATTCTCTCTGAGTTCATTACTTTGATTTAGACTTAGTTGTAGTTCGCTCTATAGATCTCAGCCTATGGGTTATATGGAACTATTTTCCGTTTTCCAGGAAGAAGTCAGTCTGAAAGGGTACAAAGCACATTTGACTGGGGTCAGTGCTCCCGCTCCACTCACCGATAGAGAAGAGGCACTGAAAGAACTTCAAGAGAGTGAACCACATACTAACTATGGTACAGACTCTAGGTATGATTAATTTTACTGTGAATTATATTTTGGGGGACTTGTAGCAATTAGATAAATCTTGATTTAACCCAAATCTCGATCTAAATATAAGAATGAGCTGTAATAAATCGAGTGTATGTGTAACTCTAGACTAGTAATAGAGCTGCAAGTCACCTTTAGAATAGTATTATTCAGTAATATCCTTGGTCTAGTCTTATGCAAGGAGCTGTGCCCGGCTAACATGCGTATCACGATATATCTCGATAACCGACTGTAGAGATGTTGTTTACAATATTGTACGAAAATTAGCAAGGACGCATGTTAGTGTCCGTAGACAAATAGAGAAAACCGGTTATAATAAGACAAACAGAAAATGTTCTCGTGGCGGGCAGGTCCAGAAGGGTAGAAAGGTAGCCAGCCTTAAAAAATTAAGCTGAGTTGTTTCTGCAACAAGCTTGAAAAAGTGTTGCAACGACCCCACATTGGAGTCGGTTTAAGGCCAGTAGAATACTTTGAATTAAGATTATTGTCAAAAATCGTTAATTGTGAAAACACACGCGTCAATAATATATTTTAAGAAGAAACTTAAAAAAATGTAAATGTATTATTTTCTCAGGCAATCGACCATTGGCGGAGTGGCATTCCCCATAACAGATGCTGCCAAACAGGCCATTGTTGATCTCCAAAAAGGTTCCTATAACTACTTACAATTTAAAATAGGTAAGTTGAATATACATGTCACTATGATAATTAATTATTAAAAGGCAAGGAAAAGGTAATGTTTTCTTTTTACACAATTCTATGTTATTTGAAATAAACAATTTTGACTATACCCAAATGCAATTTTGTAATTTAAATTATCAATGATCCATTATCTAATCGCTCCATACCAATATAGTTTAAAACAGTTTGTAATTAATTATTTTCAGATATAGAGGAAGAAAAAATCCATTTGTCTAAAGCCGCTAAGATTTCTCTTGTCGAGTTGCCGCAGCAAGTTCCCAGTGATCAAGCTAGATATCATTTATACATTTTCCAGCACACACATGAAGGCGACCACATGGACAGCATAGGTATTTTTATAATGACATCACGTTGATGACGACCATTTTTGGACAGTATTATGCAAAATATAATTATGATCCAACCCAAAATATCAAAATCTAGTTTTCGACACAAATAGTTCATCTATTAATGTATAACATTGTAAATTATTTGTGGTTTGGTTCGTTGATTTATCGAATCAGTGTAGTGATTATACTACACTCGACAATATACAGTCTGGAGCAAAAAAGAACAAATAAACAATAGGTCATAACGCTGGTTTCCATAAATGCTAACAAAACAGACACCTGTTATGATTGAATGATCTTGGAAGGCGATCCGCATAAGGTGTATTAGACACTGTGGCAGGTTATTATAACACCATGTACTTCATCTTTTATAAAATAATGTCTTCTATGTATTTGTTGTGTAGCTTAATCAGGGAATAAAGCTACGGTTGATTAAATTTCATCATCATCATCAGCCATAGGACGTCCACTGCTGAACATAGGCCTCGCCCAAAGATTTCCACATCGACCTGTTGGAAGCGGCCTGCATCCAGCGACTTCCTGCGACCTTTATCAGGTCGTCGGTCCACCTTGTAAGTGAACGTCCATAGCACATAGCTCGTAGAACTGATAGCCGATGGGGCAGAAAAGTTCTCGAATAGAGACCACATACCGGCAAGCGCAGCGTAGGACGTCCACCTAAAAGGTGGACCGATGACCTGATTAAATTTACCTTAATATAATTCCAGTGTTCATATACTCAATGCCGGGCTACAACTGCAGCATTAAAGAAAGGATGATGTATTCAAGCTGCAAGGGGCAGTTCTTAGAAATCATAGAAAAGATGGGGCTTGAAATAGCTAAACGGGTAAGTTATAATATTTATAATATTTTTACATCCATAAAATCATTTTCGTCAGAAACATGTGACAAAAAGAAACATTTTTTTACATCGACTCGCCCCTGTCACATCTGGAACGGAACTAAGCTCGGCGAAATGTGGGTGTACTAGTTGGCTAGTGCGCCTCTGCCTACCCCTTCGGGGATACAGGCGTGAGCTTATGTTATGTTATATGTTATGAAGTGACTTAATATATTAAAATAAATAAATACACCCAACAGTCACACACCTAGTCCTGACCCCACACTAGGTATACCTGTATCGTTGGTGTCTGAGACTACAAGAGACTTTCGGTCTCACAACACCCAGACTTGAAACAAATATCTGTGGGCCACACAAACATTTGTCTCAATGCGGGAATCGAACCCGCTTCCTCTCGCTTCACAGCCGGCTACGCCACGAAGGCTGTCAAATGAAAAATGTCAATTGGAAAATAAAGATCTCGTATTATCAAAAAGGGTAAATACCATTAAAAAGTATAGGAAATGGATTCTTATTATATCTAATAAACATTAATTTATGATTTTCAGTTGGAAATAGACGACGGAAAAGAACTGACAGAGGAATACCTTTACGATGAAATCCATCCGAAAAGGAACCTCCATCGTCCAGCATTCGCCAAACCTAAGGGCCCTCCGAATAGAGGCGCCAAACGTATCACTAAGTCGCAGAGTACTCAGTAATATTTAAAAAAGCTTTATATGTAATCAGGTTAACGTTTTTTAGTATCAAAATGGGTGCGGTATACCTAGTCAGGTCAATAAAACCCGATTTATTATTTATCTTAGTTCAACAAATGTTCTTTCCAAGCAATAATAAAACACAAAGAAAATGGTAACTGCGAGACTCGAGACTAGTAAATCCAATAATAAATAAACTGAACCTTATGTCTTTCGGAATATGGCTTGTGTTAGTCAAATACGTTTTGACTCTTGTATAAGGCCTTATTATCCATGGAAATATATTTTTATGTAATATCTACTTAATGTGTATAAAAACTAATTATAGTCCAGAATATACATTCAACTTTGTCAGTATCGTCTACAATGAAATACCTTCCATGAAGTTGACTTTACTAGTCTTTATACATATTTTCTGCTTATCCAATATGTAGTACACTAGAGCTATTATAAAATTGAATGTTATATTAGAAACATGGAATTTAAATACTTTATGTAGGACGTTGATTGTCGTACACAAGAATTCTGTGATTTTCAAGTATTTGAAACAAATAAGCAATTCTATAAATAATTGATTATAAGAGAAACAAGTCATTGTATAATATAAACATTAGTAAAACATTCAAAGTACACGTTTGATATGTCGGTACCTATTGTTGAAAATGTTAGTATTATTTAACGTAAGGAAAGAAGACTGTTAGTGTGTGCAATGTATTGTCAGAATAGAATTTCTTATGGTCATAAGCAGTGATTGTCATATAAATATTTGCATATATTTTACAGTTACCGTTATATTTTTTACCGGCAAAGGCGCGTCTCCTGCATTTTTTTCGAAAAAAAAAAATCACCTACACAAAATAATATTTTTCATTGACTCCTACTGGTGTAACAATGGACCATAGACAAGAATTTGTAGAAATTATATGTTTTGTGTAATGTTTTAGTGCAGATGCGGTTTAATATTAACATTATAGCATCACGTTACGTTACGTTAATTAATTTTACCAATTATTTAACATTATTTGCTGTAACGTGATATTTTTCGCTTAACTTTTATAACGCCCGCGTATTGGTATAGTTATAAAAACAACTATAGATTAATTATAGATTCCTGATGATGTTTATTACTTTCAATGTGATTTTATTACCTATATTTACTATAAATTCTATTCAATACAATATCCATAAATTACTGTACAAGTGTTGTGTCTCTGTTTAGCTCCAATGCTGAACTAAATACCGGATTTTATTGATCTTGAATTAATTTTTTTACTTTTTTATAGTACTTTTCAAAATCTACCTACCTTTTTTGCTATTCAGAAGTTTTAGCTTTTTATAAATTATATTTGATATAAAATTAACTTGTATGTGTTGTTTAAATGTCCAATAAAAATAAAATTAGGAATTTATTCAATGTTGAAATTTTATCTATTATATTCAAGCTCAACTATTTATACTAATTTAAGTCTTATTTCCTATATGCGTAAGAAATGTTTGGTAAACATCTTAGATCTTTTTTACATTTAGTTCTCACATTAAGAAATATTTAGATTATTCACGTACAAAATTAAAATAATAATAAAGATATCTAGACATTATCGCAAAGATGGTTTTAAAACCATAATTCAGTTATACACAAGTTTCTGTTCGTTTACTCCGAGTTATCTTGCCATATACATTATTGCCCCATAGTTAATTTACAATATAAAATATTATATTTAGAAATGTTTTCGTAAAGTAATTAATAATTACGTCGGCATTTTCAGTTATAGATTTCGCGGATCGATGCACAAATATGTTTGTATATACGTCATTCTATTTTTATATCTATCTAAATTATAATAGAAAATGTAAGTGATGTGCAATGTTGTACGTGTCAATACAATAAAAGCTTTTATTTAAGTTATGTTTCATTCCATATACATTTATATTACCTGGGCAGTCCACAGTGCCCCTAGTACATGTATGTACCAGTGGAATGCGTGATGGTAAGTGATCCACCACCCATAGATGGCCAAGACACAAAAAAAATCATGGGAGCGTTGCCAACCTAAAAAAAGGGGTACATTAACCCACCTGAAATCTCGCTCACTTAACGAAACGCGACAGCGAGCTGCCAATTTCCGTCGGTTTTCTGTGAGATAGTGGTATCGAACCGGCCCATTCGTGCTGTAGACGTAACTGTCGTGGCTCAACCACTAAAAAACATAGACAGTTGGCAAAATGATGTGTTGATGTTCAACGCGACAAAAATACTTAGTTTTTTTTTTTATAAACGGCATAATTATAAACAACATTATATATTTAACATCTACTTATTTACATATTATTAAATTTGACTTTATTTGCAACATAATTTGTGGTTACTGGCAGTAACTGGGCTGCGTTCATTCATCGTGCTCTACAGGACGTTTTCCTATTTCCTCTACTAGTTTATCATGGTGCCTGGTCAAATCGTCGTGCCTTATTTTTGAGGATTTATCTAGAGCTTGGTTCATTTGATCTTCTCTGAAATTTAAAATAAAATATTTTAAAACTCTAAACCGACTTGCATATGCATGAAGAATGTAATGAGACGAAAGAGGATCGTAGCAAGTGGAAATTGTCTCTGCCTACCCCTATGGGAAAAAGGCATGAGCCTACGTATGTATATGTTATTAAGTTCCTACTATTGTCTGGCATGCGTGTCAACTGTCAACGCGTCTTTCTACGATAATACACCTTGCACATAATATACAAAGAAGATAGGTGCATTTAAAAAAGTTTTCGAAGCCACATTTGTAATATTTTGACACAAATAATTACATGATTAGAAACATACAATTTACTAATATAGTTTCACTTACCTAGCTTCTCTAATCTTGTGTAGTGCTTTTCTAATATCCGCCATTGAAAACCCAGTTACTTTGAGTATTCCTAAAATAGCCAATCCTCCAAAGGTACTCAATGTGGCACCTGAAACAATTGATAAAATACATAAGCCTTCCTTCCTTAAGGATACAGGCTTGACTGGCTTAAATATCCCCGAAGGAGTAGGCAGATGCAAACTAGAACACTTCGTCGAGTTTATTTACGTCCCAAATTTAATATTGGGCCACCTTATCGTTGTATCTTGTTATTGCCATCATCATCAGCCATAGGTTCACTCGTCCACTGCTGAACGATGCTGCCTTAGATTTTAGATATTATTATTAGATTAAATATTATCGCCATATCGGAACCAAATTTGAGACCCCAGACTGATACTGAGCAGAAAACCCTATATCACGTCACAAGACCCAGGAAATGAACCCGAGACCGCAGGACGGCAGTAATAACACGCCACTGAGTTGATATAATGCATGAAAATAGTGAGATTATCAAAATTTCAAGCTATATAATGATGAGCTCTATACATTTTATAAGACAGTATGTATAAACATCATAGTTAATTTAAGTTGGCCACAAATCCTGAACCAATAACCATAAGCACAAAAATAAGGAGCGTAGTCATTAAAAATAAAATATACTATTTTAATTGAATTAAATCTTTCCATGCTGGAGGCCCATGTTCAGCAGTGGACTTCCCGGTGGCTAATGATAATAAAGTGACATAAAGCAGATATTGTCTCAAAATCAAATTAAAATAATTCCATTTTTAAATATTGTATGCTTTTTTTTATTATTAAATTGCCACCACAAAGAAATAAAAAATATACATACCCAAAGCAGCTCCAACGAAGGTTGCCGCTAATCCCAAATTTGCCTTATATAATGCACCAGTAATAGCACCAGCCGTAATGTACTCCACAAGAGATGTGTCACCTCTATACACAGATATTGTGGTCGCTGTCAAGCTACAATAAAATTAATGAATAAAAATAAGTATATTATTCTATGCTCCATTTCCATACAAATTTAATACATGAATTAATCAAGGAAATAAATACAATTTAACTGTAGACATTTTGACTCTAATTTTTAAATTGGACTATTCATTGAGACAAGTCGGCAGTGTCTAATATTTGTTATAATCTCACAATAATCAGCATTTAAGGTCAAAAAACAATTGAATTAAAGATGCTACTATTTACATAAACTAAAAATTATTATATAAAAATTATTTTTACAATTATTTTATTTTATTTATTTCACACAAAATAGGATACAACCATTAATAACAATTATTGTTTCAAAATATGCTTACTTCTAGTTGTGACCCAAAACTTGTGTTACCTGAACATTCCAGTAAATAGTCCTAACTTCCACCCCCATTCATATGCCCCCTTGGCGAATCCTACTGTCACATAATCTTGTAACTTTTTCTGGAATAAATGACATAGAACTAAATTGAAATTTATACCATTGAGTGACGGGCGGTTCGGCTTCCGGAGGCCGAGACACTTATGTAACATACATATATATGTGCCGCCGGGTTAAATTGAGGAAAACATTGTTTTTTATTCAAACATAGCAAGTCACATCCAAACTACATATAATACATCTGATGGAACTGATGGAATGCACAGTGCAGTCCAAAAAACAGCATACAAACAGTGAGTTTATTGGTGATCACCAGAATCATCACAGGTTACATAATTGCCTCTTCACACTCTCTCTTAGACTTTAGAGAGAATAAGTAAATTGATGTGCCTGTCCAAACAGGATGACTGCTTTACTGGATCAAGACGCACACAAGTGTGGGCCTCCATGGCAGGTCTTAATGTCATGTATATGGTGGTCACCATCCAGATGGTTATGAATTTCCTACTACCAGCTGGATGGAATTGAATAATCCTTGCTAAATGAAACACTAACTAAAATTATTGTCTCTTTTAGGGCGACTTGCAGTGCAATTACTAATGTAGATTTACACCTTATCTCGATTTATCCTACAGGCCCTACAGCTCACTCCTATCTTTAAATCAAGATTTGGGATAAACAGAGATTATCACCAAGCTGGAAGTGGCCATTAAAAATTAATTTATAAACAGTATTTAAGAGTTTATATTGTAATAAAATCACTATTTTAAATACCTTTGCTTGCATTGTTGATGTGAATATAGTTGCTTGATTGTTTTCAATAAAATAAAGGTATGCAGATCGAGATTTAAGAAATCCTCCAAAGCAAGCACCAATGAATGCACCTGTCAGAGACGATTGTATTACTGAGTGTAGCTCCACTGATACCTCCTCATATTCACTGCAAAGAATAAACATAAAAAAAATAGGTATCTTGTGTCGATGTTTTTATTTACATGTGTTACAAACAATTGTTGCTATAATCATGGATGTCACGGAAGTGTGCGTAGGACACTTTTGTAGAGGCTTGTTTGTGTGCATGGCTTATCGGTGGCAGCTGTTTAACTATAGACGATATGCCTCTACAAAAGTGTCCTACACACACACTAACACTCAGTTGAACCACTATGTGTCGATAGATTGGATCACCAGAAAACACTGCTTTACTTTCAATGTTCCTAGTGCTACATCCTATTTTTTCTATGTCTGTGACTTTAATTTTAATTGTCATGCTAAGGTATGGTATACTCTTTGCATATTATTTCTGGTATGGGGTGCTTATATCAAATACCTACAGAATAGTGTAAAAAATCTGGGAGTAACTTCTCCCAGGGTTGTCAAATGAAAATGTGAAATTTAATCATGAATTATCTTACTTCTTAGTGTACATGGCCTTGACTCTGTCCCAGCCGGTTTCAGACTCTTTATTTTTTGATTGATTTAGCACATCTCTGTCGTATTCACTGCCCACATTCCCAAATATAGGGATTATAAAATTTGGAGACAATCTCACTACGGTTCGCAACATATTTTCATTTCACTGATACTCTACCAATTATGAAATATATTACTTTTTTAAGTTATGCCATTAGATATATAAAATGTTTACGAAATTATAAATAGCTGCAATAAATATTCACAAAAATAAACTTCTAACTCTAAGTTCTAACCTCGATAAATTTTTGACTTTTGTTTGACTAGTATAAAAACCAGGGATGAATTGCAAACGATACATTGATGTAATAAATCGATGATCGAATTATTGTTAATAAACATCGATGTTGAAACCTGAAATGTTCTAAGAACGATGTTTTAAGAACAATGTTGTTTAATACTGCCTCGGTGGCGTGGTGGTATTTCGGTACGACTACGGTTCTGAGGTCTCGGGTTCGATCCCCGGGTCGGGCAAAGTGATATTGGATTTTTCCATATCAGCCTGGAGTCTGGAATTTGTGCCCGATATGGCGATAGGCTCGCCCCCTATCACATCTGGGACGGAACTAAGCTCGGCGAAATGTGGGTGCTCTAGTTCGCTAGTGCGCCTCTGCCTACCCCTTCGGGGATACAGGCGTGAGCTTATGTTATGTTATGTTGTTTAATACTATTATAACAACAACAGGCCGCTTCCAACAGGTCGATCTGGAAATCTTAGGGGGAGGCCTATATTCAGCAGTGGACGTCCTATGGCTGATGATGATGATGAATAATAAAATAATTTAAAATTTCGTGACAAACATATTCGATGTCAGTAACTTAAACCATTTGTGAAAATATAATATATTGCATGCAGAGCTGCACATATATTGCATTCTTAATTATTTTATTCTTAAGGCCACATGTGTTTCGCTTAGAACATTTTTTTCTAGGCAATCGAATATATATCGATACATAAATTTTTCGGCATCAATATAATAGATTTGAAAAAATTGATTACCTATCATCGATCTTATTATCAGCAATGTTGTTTCCCTAGTTCGACGCTTTTGACAGTTGACATTTGACAATGTCAATTTTTTTTGTTTCTTATATAGGAAGCCGGCTAAAGTTAAAGACCGTAGTACTATGCTATTATTTCGTAGCTTAGCATAGCTTTATTATTTCGTAGTATTATTTTATTATTATTTATTTAACACTTTAAGGCTCAATTGCACCACTATTATTAACTTAGAGTTAGTCTTAACCGCAAGCTAAACTGACAGAAAAAGTATGAATGACATGTAACTTAACTTGCGGTTAGGACTAACTCTAGGTTAATAATAGTGGTGCAATTGAGCCTTAAACGATTACTTCTAATCTATACTAATATTATTTTAATAATATTTAATATTAATCTATACTGAAGAGTTTGTTTGTTTGTTTGTTTGATTGAACGCGCTAATCTCAGGAACTACTGGTTCGATTTGAAAAAATATTTTTGTGTTGGATAGCCCAATTATCGACGGTGGCTATAGGCTATATAACATCACGCTATGACCAATAGGAGCGGAGCAGAAATGAATAATGTTTAAAACCGGGGAAGTTGAAATCTCAGAACCTACTGGTTCGAATTGAATTTTTTTTGTGTTATATAGCCTATTTATCGAAGATGGCTATAGGCTATATAACATCACGCTTTGACCAATAGGAGCGGAGCAGAAATGAAAAATGTTGCAAAATCGGGAAAATTTATATCTCAGACAGAAACTGCTGGTTCGAATTGAAAAATTCTTTTTGTGTTGGATAGCCCATTTATCGAGGATGTCTGGAAGCTATATAACATCACGCTATGACCAATAGGAGCGGAGCAGAAATGAAAAATGTTGAAAAGACTATATTTCAGAAACTACTGGTTCGAATTTAAAAATTATTTTTGTGTTGGATAGCCTATTTATCGAGGATGGCTATAGGCCATATAACATCACGCTATGACCAATAGGAGCGGAGCAAAAATGAATAATGCTGCTAGCGGGGAATTTTATATCTCAGAAACTACTGGTTCGATTTGAAAAAACATTTTAGTGTTGACCGAGGGGATGAATAGTAGGGTGACTAAGGGGTGACTGACGGGGTGATTGATGGGGTGACTGATGGGATGACTGACGGGGTGACAGACGGGTGACAGAAGGGTGACAGACGGGTGACAGACGGGGTGACAGACGGGTGACAGACGGGGTGACTGATGGGATGACTGACGGGGTGACCGACGTGAGGAATGACGGGGTGACTGATGGGGTGGCGGACGGGGTGACTGACGAGGTGACTGACGGGGTGACAGACGGGGTGACAGATGGGGTGACCGACTGTGTGACAGCCGGGGTGACAGATGGGGTGACCGACTGGGTGACAGACGTGGTGACAGACGGGGTGACAGACGGGGTGACCGACGGGGTGACCGACTAGGTGACAGACGAGGTGACTGACTGGGTGACAGACGGGTGACAGACGGCTGACGGGCGTGGTGACAGACGGGGTGACAGACGGGTGACCGACGGGGTGACCGACTAGGTGACAGACGAGGTGACTGACTGGGTGACAGACGGGTGACAGACGGCTGACGGGCGTGGTGACAGACGGGTGACAGGCGGGTGACAGACTGGGTGACAGACGAGATGACAGACGGGGTGACAGGCGGGGTGACATACGGGCCGACAGACGGTGTGACAGAAGGTGTGACTGACGGGATAAGAGACGGGGTGACAGACGGGGTGACAGACGGTGTGACAGACGGTGTGACTGACGGTGTGAGAGACGGGGTGACTGACGGCCGAAGTAGATCATCCCATTACCTCCTTTAGAATTATTGTGCTATACACCTATGCCTAAGACTCACTCTCTCAACCCTTTCTCTCATTCGCAGACGAAGTTGCGCGGGTCAGCTAGTTTTGCATAAAAACAATGAAACGCGGATGTAGCCGTTTGAGCGGTAGACAGTAACGTTTGCACTTTGCAGTTCGAATGGACTGGCTCGACCAGTTTGATATCGCTGTATCATAGAAAACCAACGTAAAGTGGAAGCTCGCTGTTGCGTTTTGTTTCGTGAGTGAGATTTCTGGTGGCCCAATTCACCCCTCCCTTTCCAAATCCATAATCTTTCCTTTTAGGTTGTCAACGCACCCTTCATTCCTTTTTGTATCTTGGGTGTTTAAGGGTGGTGGAGATCACTAGTTTGCCCGTATCTGATATGAAAAAATAAACCGTTTCCTAGGTCTGCTGGAAATTTGGTGCCAATTACTTTTAATACTTTTTTTTTACACCGGTTATCTCGAAGGGCTTGCAACATGACTAAAATATGGTTGGTTGGGACAGGTATGGGAGAAGGTACATTCCACCGCTCATCCGTACGTATATTTAAATCGAGTAAAAGGATAACTCTAGATTGGTGTTGATCCCTCAGAGGGCGTTGACGTCAACTGGCGTCCGGTCGTAAAAACTAAGCCAAATCCTTTTTGTAACATGCTTGAAAAAGTGTGTTCCGACCCCGCATATTATGGGATAAGGGCAGTCAGAAAGAAAGAATGACCAGACCAGCATGTCGTTCACCTGATTGTACCTAAGTACCTAAGCGATACGACCGCCTATAAAGAGTAACACCAACCAGCACCTTGAACTACAGGGTACTGTGTGGAATGGCGCTCGTCATCCTGAGAGACTCTTTATGTCCAGTAGGTACACTGGCTGCAATGCCCTTCAAACCGGAGCACAAGTGCTGCTAAATAGACGTTGCGGTAGTACCTACCCAGACGAACTCTTACATATGAGAAACCTACCATCTGCAATAGTGCTGCAAGTAGCCCGTTAGCTTCTATACCTCTACAACACAAAAATTAAGACTGTATAGTCTATAGGTACATACATAGATCCCCGAAGGAGTAGGCAGAGAAGGACTAGAACACTCATATTTTACCGAGCTCATTTTCATTCCAGATGTGATAAGAGCAGTGGCGGCAGTGTTGCCCGCTCTAGAGCTAGTAATAGCGGCCCCTTCTAACATTATTTTTAACCGACTCCATAAACGGAAGATATCTTCAATTTGTCTGTACTTAGATACATTGTAGGTATACATTTTTTGTTATTTTCGTTCACCTCTTTGATCTGACTGCCTCGATTGTGTGGTTGTATTTCGGTACGACTACCGTCCTGAGGTCTCGGGTTCGGTCCCGGGTCGGGCAAAGTGCTATTGGATTCTTCCATATCAGCCCGGAGTCTGGAATTTGTGGCTGATATGGTGATAGGTTCGCCCCCTATCACATCTAGGACGGAACTAAGCTCGGCGAATAGGGTTTTCTAGTCCGCTAGGGCGCCTCTGCCTACGCCTTTGGGGATACAGGCGTGAGCTTAAGTATGTGTCTCTTTGGTATAGTGGCAATACAGCGGTACTACTCGGTGACGTACTTGTATTGCAGCCTACGCAATAAAACTACGCCACCACACGGTACGGCAGTCCCGGGCAAAACGTGTCATAAAACAGTTTCATCCCGACCTGCCGGGCTAGCATGCGTGTCACGATATATCTCGATAATCGGCTGTCCAGATGTTTTCTACATGTTGTCTACAAAATTGTATAAAAATAAACGAGGACGCATGTTAGTATCCGTAGACGAATAGAGAAAACCGGTTATAACACGATAAAAAGTGTAGACAAAATGTTCCCGTGGCGCACATACATACTAGGCGGGCAGGATTCGAACCCAGGATCTCCCGGTCCATAGGCCATAAATATGGTACCACTAGGCCAAAGAGGCGCCAAACTCTGTCACATTGACACATATGTACATCTACCACCACCAGTTACCACTAATGAGTAGGTAGATTAGGAAAACTCACGATGATAAATTATTATGAATAATCCGCTACAGTTTTATTCGTTGACACGAGTTCGGTTCAATTCCTGTGTTCTATCATCTGTGGGATAATTCTAGTAACCGTCAAAGGTCACAATTAGTGCTAGAGGATCTCTTATACTTAGGATATTGTGCTGAGTATTAATTAGATATTTATTAAATAGTCTCACATTGTTTATTTAGTGTGTGAGGTTTACCATTATCGCTCCCTATTTTACATTGAACGTTCTGCGATACCTATAAAGAATTGTGACGAGGTAGTCCCCACAGTATTTGGTTGTGACCGATGTAAGCAGGTAAGGTGTTAATAATATGTAAGGTCTACCTTTTCGGACCCTCCTTTCTATTAGGATTTATGGTTTGTAATCAACTAGTAAATGCTCTTTAGTCATAACTAATTTGAGGCCGGTTAAGATTTTTGGGCGTATAGTCAAAAATCTGGTTCGAAGGACCAACAATCTTTCTAGCAATAAAACTCAATTGTTTTTAGAAAGATTGGTTAACATAACAAGAGGAATCGTTACGACATTTTTTTTACATTACAGTGTCTATATAACTAACAAGGAATAAATACTCTGGTGAGAAAGAACTATCTTCAATTTACCACTGTCAATCTGTAAGCATCGAGTCAATTATAGGAAAAATAAATGAAAACACATATTTTCAACTATATTTTATTATAAAATCACAAAGAATAAATCTAGAGGTTCATAGGGTAGTCACTTAGTAATATTGTGTATATTTATATACCTGCAGTAGAGTGGATAGCACGCCCTCAGTAGGGGCGCCTCGGATTATGCCGGCCGTTCGAGGCCCGTGCATCAGTATTTCATTTAAATTAACACCACAGAAATCATCAAAATATATTCAATTTTGAAAGGTGATAATTTTAAAGCTTACTACTCTGTTTATCATTGTGTATTTAGGTAGTACTTGTTCTAGTTAGAGAACGTTAGACGAGTTGAAAGGAAAAATATCATTAGATCCCTGCATTTTGTCCCAATGTGGTCTTTGGCATGTTGAATTAAAGACTAATAAAATTAGTAACGAAGTATTTAAATCGTTTCAATAAACATCTACTTGAACAGCGAACAAAATCAGATGTGCATACTGAAGAAAATTAGATATATTTTCCGTTACTCGAACGATCTTTTACATCTATTTAACTATTTTAACTTTACACACAACCCTTTAATTTGCACACCATTATTTAGTAATTTAAATGAAACTAAAACATTACTAAAGTATATAGAAACGAAGGGAGTTCTAATACTCTAAGAAGATATTTTCGATTAGTAGGTAGGTATTAATTAACTAGAGCGACTACTGAAATTAAGATAGGATGATTTAACTAGTAAATCTTAAAGTAATGATTATGTTAATTTCACTATAGATATTATAAATTTAATTTGTTATTATTAACATAGTCGTGTATAATATTTACATCCGCAGATTAATTAATACGAGTATAACTGCCACTTTATAGGTCTCTCGTCGTACATTCAACTAGGCAATCCAACTTTACTTGGACAGATTCTGACGGTTGTTTAAAATATATCTATACATAACTATATTACCGTCCTATTAATTGGCAGTTGTACATAATTTCGCTAATTCAACGTTTCAACACGGAATGGTTCAGTTCTTTTCTCGCAGCAGGAATAAGGGACGTGGCACGGACACACAATCACCGCCGCGGCTGGCGGCTACACATTTAATTCACATTATACCCTGTGCATAATATAGTCCACTTGATAATATTATATTAAACGTAATTATCATTGGCAATATTAAGTCCCTTACTCCGTTCACAATTCAACTAAACAACATAGGTATTCGCCTAAACATGTTCGCGAGTCGAGTACACTCGTAAGTTTACTCACAAAATTTATATGTATTTGAAGCGTTGTAGATATATTTTAAAATATGGTCGAGTATAGTATTTATGTCAGGATAGAAGTTAGATCTAAAGTACGAATAATTCTAGAATACCAATTGTGTACTAATGTACATCATTTCATTATATTGATCCCCTTTAACGTTTATGTTATTTACAAATATATTTTTTTCAATCTTCAGATGTTTTGAAAACAATTGATGAAATCACGATCATACTTACATAATTAAATTGGGGTGTGAACATAAAATTAAATTTATTAAGGTAAGGGGTAAAATTAAACTATATGCGGACATGCCGCTGTCGTACTGTATACAATTGGTATGAAATATGTTAGAAATCATAAAGGAACGAGGTAGAAAGGGAAAGGAGAAAAATAAAGAACAAAAAGTATCAATGATAATAATAGTTTAATTACGAAATTAAAAATAAGAATGAAATTAACTACACAAAAAGCTTAACATTAAAAATAAGAAACAGTTGACGACGATTCTCATCGTAACAATGGAGAACACGTCGTCAATGCAAAGATTAAAAGGAAGGCAGACAACACCGGGTGAAATGTGAGTGCTTCAAGATTACGATAATAATATACGCGCCTTAGCCAAGTTTCTATTTATTGATATGTTGGCTTTTATTCATATCATTACGAAATACTAAATATAAAGTACAGCTAATATAATAGAGATAAAATGTTACGAAGCGCAATAAAATGATAAGCACATTCGGAAATGATATGCACGGATATGTGTCGAACGTGAGACGTACTATTATATTATTATTATTATGAGAGGGAGCAATGAGCAGACAAACAGACGCGCACTGAGACGCGCTCAGAAACTATTAGTACCTACGGCTAGAGTACTAGACGTAACTAGTAACTAGCAGGACGATGGAGAATGTGGTTCACAGTCACAGTTCACACAAATAGACATTCGAAAACAACTTTCACATCATATCGACGCATAACGCATAACTTTAACTAACAAATTGAAACAATGTTCACTTACAATGAATAAAATTGCGTATATTGCGCTTAATAAAACTCTCAAATATAATTTAACTGTAACATTTCATCAACTTTTCAATAAATGTTAAGATTAATTCAATTACCTTTTACCTAAAATAATTATGTATTGACTTTAAATTTGGCAACTCTTCCTAAACACTGATCTATTTTTTATTTTATTATTATATTTTAATAATAATACAATTATTATCTAAATATTTAAAATACTTTTCTAAACACATAAATTCCTATATTATCTATTAGTCGATACCAATGTTAATGAGAAAATTTTAGGCCAGAAAACGCTACACACATACAGACATGTTGAGCGTAACTCGTAAGTAATGGACGCGCCACACGATCGGGACGAGATCGCGCGCGTCGCCTCGCGTTCCTACTCGTAACTCGCGTACTCGAGTATACTCACGCGTACTCGAGTATACTCACGCGGACTCGTGTACTCGCGTCGAGTGTTGAGTATTGAGTGTGTAGCGTTCTACCGAATATAGTACAGTGTGTACAGTGGATATGTAATCTCCTCTTTTACGATTTGTTACACATTAAATAGGTTATATATAATTTAATTACAAACGCGTTCACCGCAATTGAACAGTTCTCACGTCGAGACCGCCACCAGTCCACCAGTCGCATACACTTCACGTTTCGTAACAGGCACAGAATCCTGCATCTTATTTTAAAACATATTCAAAAACGTGCAAAATATCACCACACCCTGGTCTCCTAACATTATTTATGTCGAATAACTACATATTATATTCTTATCATACGTAGGTACTGATTAATACAATTTGTATGATTAATTTTTTTCTATTAACTCTTACACCGTAGTGACATACTAATTTTTTTTTTTCATTATTCTTCTTACTAAGCTCTATTTTTATTATTTATTTACGGATACGTGATGTATACTATACATTTTATAATAGTGTAAATATGTGACTTTAATAACGATTTCACAAACGCTTTCTAAAATAAAAGATATTTTTTTCTCACTGGCTATACGACGTTTGTCTATCGGGATATGTTCAAATTAAGGTAATTGATAAATTTCAATCCGATGTGGCGATAATTATCTCATACAGTCCGTATTTGTGCCACTTCATGTTCAGCATTCAATTCCCCTATCTCAATAACCTATCCATAAATCTAATCACACCGTATCCCTTTCTGTTGAACACGGACAGTGGCATGTCGAGATATGTTTTGTGACATAATACATCAAAATAAAACGCCGTTCTCGTGTTTGCGAACAGCTCATTTGTTACACCTCATAAATTCAGGTATCTGCTTCACTCATGCTTTGCCTAATCACATAACTGGACGTGTAACTGAACACTCAACACTGGTCCTACAGAGCGTGCCTCGGGAAAACTCACAAAGCATTTGTTACCAGAGTTAAATATCCATTTGAGACGAATCATTTTCCATAAAGTTTAATATCACTTACCCACAAACTTAATCTCTTTTGCTTTGGACTAGACGCATTTTTTAATTAATTATAGAAGGCAAAGATGTGTGAATACCGTTAAAATCAAGTCCGAGAGTATAGCTCAAGGCGTCGAAGTTAGAGTGTAATCTATCTACAAAATGAAAATCGAGGAAAGAGTTATACTAAAATACTGTTCAATGAAGTTATTGTGACCTAGTGGAAATACTGCTGGTTAAATGTGTAGAGCGAAATCAGATCTCTCTAATAGTTCGGTGGGCGCCGAAAACGAGGCGCGACAGTGTGCCAACACCATGCGCTTTATTAGTTACGAAAATTATTCTAAAAAATACACCGCCGAAGTACTGGCCACACTCACGCACCAGCGCCACCAGAGACCAATAAATTATCTATAATTAACCGTTAGTGAACCAACGCATTTATATATTGTAGCTACCATTAATATAAATTAACATCGAAATAAATGCATCATGTCACTTATGTCACTGAACATAACCTTTAAATAGTGATATACAACTAGATGCCTAGCGATAAGAGTCGTGATTACACTAACTAATAGTCATCGGCTGTGGAAACGAGAACGGAGGTGTCGGCTCGAATCGACATCGACATCGACATCGACATCGATATCGACATCGATACCGCCATCGACACCGACACCGATACCGACAACAACGGAACAAGTATGGAAGCATACCAACGACAGTACCGACGCGACACGCCGCGTCGACACACTTAAAATATATTAAAATTACCTCTAAAACTAATATTGCACACACATACACATTTATAAACGTAACATTTTATCCATTAAATAAGAACAAAATGTGTATGCGCACAAACTATTCGCTTACAAAGAAATGCAATTATAGTAAATTGTGCATGTTTAAAATACAGAATAAAATATATTTATAAAATACAATTTAAGAATAATAACTGCAAATTATATGGGCGAGAGAATGGTCCCTCGCGGTGTGCTATACGTGATATATATAGGAGGCGGGATATATCCCTATATACCGATCTAGCGCAATTACATTGCAAAACAAGCAGATACTGTCCGAAGCGCGATCCGTTAGGTAATTTATAAAAATAATTCATGGAATGATCACACAAATAGAAATAAATGTCCCCGACGCTCCAGTTCTATCATAAGGATGTACAGTAACAGTAAACGTACGTATTTATTAAGAAAATAGAGTAGCACTTAATCTACACTGATCCGAGTAAGCGTAATACAGATATATTAAAATTTCAGTCGAGCGTTATTCTCGATTCGTGTGAGAGGTATGTAATTGACAGTCGCATCGGAACACGCCCTACGAATCGTCCAGTGGAAGTCAAGTGGTGAGGATGCGGCGGTAGTTATAGTTACTACAGTAGTCGTACAGTTCAGCATTGCAGTCGTGACGTGTTGTACACTTTGCAACAGTACCCCTACTACGAGTTTATTTTGACAGTTGTCGATTCTCGAAATCGACGATAGTTTGCGTTTTGTCTATACATTTACCAGCAGCGCCACTTTGCGGAAACTACGACGAACTAAAAAATATATGGAGAAACTGAAAACTATCATCGATTTCGAGAAAAACTCGTACTAAGGGTACTGGCATGCATCTATAGCACAGTACGTTCGCATCACTGCTTTACATAACCTGTGACGTCACATCTGTTGCATGCCTGTTGTACAGAGTAGGTCGCGACTGACAACGCATTGTGTGATATTCCGTGGTCGGTGGGTGGTCCGCTTAGATGCTGGACTTTGAGAATGACACTCTAAGGTGGTTGGACTCGGACAGTTGGTAGTTGTGCATCTTGATGAGCGCCGCGACCGCGTCGTCGATCGACGGCAACTGCACCAGCGCCATTTTGCGGTCCTTCCTGCAAAATTAGACAAAACCTATTTGATAATACTATATTTATCTAATAATTTCTGTTGTACAGAGTAGGACGCAACTGACAATGCGTTGTGTCCTATGACTGATAATGATGATGATGATGATGAATAATTACCTATCGAGATCTATACACCAGAGGGGGTTGACGTCAGGCAGGCAGCCGGTCTTAAAAACATAGCCAAATCCTTTCCGCAACATGTTGGAAAAGTTTGTTGCGCCGACCCCAAACTATGGTTGGATAAGAGCAGGTAGAAAGAAAGAATTACCTATCGAGATGAGTTTAATGTATAAGTTACAATTTTGGAGAATGATAGGTGAAAATGGTTTGACATTTGTCGTATTTGTCGCGCGTACAAAACGACCGTATACGCGCGATGACGCACGCCGAATGTGTAAACTCTGCATTAGAGCTTAGGAAAAAAACAGCATTATAATTGTTTAAATTATAAGTATAATTACTATATGAAATGAGATTGGCTATTACTGATCAAAATTAATTCGGTTATAAATCTATACAACGTCGAGTTGCAGGGTAAAACCTAAAAGAAAATAATAGAAATCATATTAATTTCACGGCAGAAGTCGAACTGCCGCATACAAAACGAATCACATCACACTACAATATTATAAAGACGTGTAATTATTATAAAGTTTGTGAGCGTGTTTGTTACTTCTTCATGCTCAAACAGCAGGATCAATTTTAAAGAAATTTGGTATGGACTGTATGGAGGTAGCTGACACCCTGGATTGATATTTGATATAGACTTTTTACCCGCCGAATAAATTTTATCTTAGAATGAATTTTAGCCCTTGATTAGGTTAACTGGTTATATATAAATCGTACAAATCAAATAAATAAATAAAATCTCAGAAAATAAATGTCCACGCGAACGGAATCGCAGGTAACAGTCAGTACCATACATACATAGACTCACGCCTTTTTCCCATAGGGGTAGGCAGAGACAACGGATTTCCACTTGCTACGATCCTTACACACCTCTTTCGCCACATTCAGTCTCATAACATTCTTCATGCATGCACGTCGGTTTAGGGTACTTTTAACTTGACCTTTCTCGAGTAAATCTCTGACTTGGTCAGAGAATGTTCGATGAGGTCTTCCCTTTCCAACTCAACCTCCTTTCATCCATTCTTTCTACAGCAGTAACAGTTTCTTTTTAACAGCCAGTATTTAAATAAAATTGACTTACGGGAAAAATTTGAACGCCTTGATGGTGAATCCCCGCTTGGTGAAGGCCTCTTTGATATCCTCCTCTGAGACGGTGGCTCTGTGGGAACAAGTGAAGATCACAATTTTGTCCTCAATCAAATGTAGTCTGTTCACGATACTTACGCCAGAAATGTAAACAAATTAAATGCTCGTAATTATGTTTACATACATACATACATAAGATCACGCCTGTATCCCCGAAGGGATATAGCGCAATAGCAAACTTAGAACACTCACATTTCGCTGAGCTTAGTTCCGTCCCAGATGTGATAGGGGGCGAGCCTATCGCCATATCGGGCACATATTTCAGACACGGCTTAAGACATGAAATGG
This sequence comes from Clanis bilineata, assembly GCA_036417725.1. Classification (NCBI taxonomy): domain Eukaryota; kingdom Metazoa; phylum Arthropoda; class Insecta; order Lepidoptera; family Sphingidae; genus Clanis; species Clanis bilineata. Next base: position 12,203,122 of record CM071158.1, read on the forward strand.
GATGTGAAATTAAACAATAACTCACGGAATGTTGGACAGATGTAAGGTGGCGCTTGGTGGGTATATGTTCTGGTAGTTTTTACTGCCCGGCTTCTTGAATCTATGCAACGGGCTCTGGGAGTAGTCTCTGCAATATTAAATATTTAAATAATCAAAAAAAGAACAGAATTTAAGAACGCCACTCGTGACTATCTTCACATTGCCCAAGTGGTTAGACATACATACATTTATAATCAAATTTTTTTTTCATCAGCATTATAACCAATGTTTCATTCAAACCAGATTCTTTTATACACTATAATTAAAACAGGTTTACCATTTTCGGAATCACATACAAGGGAATTTGTCGATAATAAGTGATTTTTTTTGGAGTCCTATGTCCTAGTGGAAGTCCTGTGGTCGATGATGGTGATGAAAATTCATGGTCATGAAATTTTTATTACAATTTTTAAATAAACGCAGAATATTTAGAAATAAAAATAACGAAAACCAATACTGAATTGAATTATTAGTTAAATTGATAGCGTTATAAATTAATTATTATTTTAAATGTAGGTACCTAAACTTAGCTTGTTGTGACCTGTCATAAGTGCTTTTTTATATGCCTACGTGACCAATAAATTACCAATAATATGTTCATATTTTTTATTTATTTTATAAATGAAAAACGTTGTATGTTCAATCCGTTAACATATTTTTCAAAAAAAGTCAATCTAGTACTAAGATACACATGATGTTCCAAAAAACACTATTTTTAAAACTCTCATTCAATACAGTAGCATTCCCCGACAAACACTGGGAAGCTTTTGCAAGATTAATATTACTTTAACAGCGGGCAGCATTTAAATAAACGGAACTGCTAAGCAATAATTAATTTTCACTCGAAATACCGCCAGCTACATTTGTTTCTGTATAAACATGGTAACAAAATATGTAGTTTATATTTCTATTTACATTTTGCAATCTACTAATTAGAACACCATTTGTATAGTTGTACCACTTTTATAAACTCTGTCGGTGTTGTAAAGTAAACGCTATGTTTTTATAACAATAAGATTCAAATTGTATGTTTTCTCCGATTGCTTGTTTTGATTTTAATATCTTGATCGAAATATATAAGCATGTCTTGTTGCAACTCGCAAGGCCCCTCGATTTGCTTCTTCCTTCTTCGGATTCGGAGTGTGAAGAAGTATAGATAGGCCGGCATGATTCTGGCAACCACTGATAAAGCCATTGTTTGTCAGTGGTCGCTAGTTTTTTTGGACTGCACTACGCTTACCATCAGGTGCAGTAGTCATTTAGCTGTGCCAGGAAAAAAAAACTTTGCTACCGTGTGAAGTAAAGCAAATTTTAATAGGTAAGAATAACAAAATTAAACCTCTAAAAAGTAATATCATCAGTATCATTTTAATTTTTATGATGATAGATGAGGTTACAGCATCAGGTTAGTAGACGGAGCACGAAAAACTAATGTAAATGTATTGGAGTTCGCTGCGCACTGATGACGTTTGGTTAATATTTCATACAAATTTCGTAGACGCGCATCGAGTTCGAATACATTTACGGTTGTCAGAAATTGTCCTGCTCAGGCCGCAGGTTACCATGTTATTATGGTGTAATTAAAGTATACTAAATTCCGAATGTGAGGGAACAATGAAAATCGAATCCGAAAAGAGCTGACGATCTACAAACGGCTGAACTGATTTTCTTATCATGGCTAAAACCACTACCGATAAAGTCATCCGTTTAGGAGCTTCGATGACACCGAACCTCTTCCCCCTTCTCCTTTGGACTGGGTCGTGGGGGTGGGGGGGTGTTAAACAGTGCATCAAAAATAAAAAAAAAATAAAAATATTTATTGAATCCATGAAATGTTACTACATTATTTAGATTCCGTCAAAGTTCCTCTACCGCCAGTTCAGAAGGCCGTTTTGCCAGAGAAGAACGGGCAAGAAACTCTGGCGCTGCTCTTTCAAATGCCAGTTGACAATAAATGCTTATAAAGTACCATATACAAAAAAGATATATAAATTATAGTAACTGGTGAGTCCAGATAAAGTGATCCGTTTAGGAGCTACGATGACACAGAACCCTCACCCTTTGTTTTGGGTCGTGGGGGGGGGTGTAGGGTGTATAATAAACAGCATACAATTACCTGGTGAGTCCAGCGTCTGGTTGTCCCTCCTTGGGCAGCTGCACGGTCTGGTGCTTGCTGAGCATCACGCGCATCGCTTTACCGAACACGCGCAGCTTGTCCATGTGCGTCATCGCTATAGTCAAATTATACATATATAAGCTCACGCCTGTATTCCCGAAGGGGTAGGCAGCGGCGCACTAGCGAACTAAAACACCCACATATCGCCGAGGTTAGTTTCCTCCCAGATGTGATAGGGGGCGAGCCTATCGCCATATCAGACACAAATTACAAACTCCCGGATGATATGGAAAAATCCAATATGTGTTTTCTTTTTTTGGTTTTCTGACAGACAGTGGTATCAAACCGGTCGAGTCGGCCCATTCGTGCAGACGTTACTGTCTACAGCGTGGCTCTACCCAAGATATCGGGTAACATACAACAATCACAAGGTGAGTGCTATGTTTGCTGAGGAGTTTATTCCACACACCATCAGATTTTGACCTTTATAATAGGACCGCTCTCGGAGTAAGATCTATTAAACAGCTTCATGAAGTGACAAGTTTAAAAACTTAAAAACTGACTCCTAAATTTATTCGGTCCTTGCGTAAGCTTTATCGCATAGAAAAACAAATGTAGAAAACTAACACAGTTGCCGAATAAGAAAAAACGACTCATAAAAAATACAGACGATTTTAGAATTTCCTCCTTTCGAAATCTGTTGATTAGATTGAGGAATAGATCATACCTTTTATCAAATAAAAAAAGACCATACCTAAATGTGCCTGGTGCGGCTCCGCCATCTGAATGAGGGCGGAGTCCTTCTTGTTGTAGAGGATCTTCACGCGCTGCACGTCACCGTACACGCCTACACACAAACAAATATTTTTTTACCACTGAACAAAAACTGCCATATCTATTATAATATCCCTCCCGAATGTAACATAAATAATAAGTAAACAAAAGTCGGAAATACATTAAATATATAAATAAAGAGCTAAACTAAAAGTGGCTACACTTAACACTCAAGTTGAGTACGACAGTACATAGGTATTTAGTAAAACTGCTAATATACGAGTATATATAACACGGTGAAACGGGACAGACGGGAAACAATACAAGAAGAAACAACTCCAAGCTCTAAGTTGGTCACGGTAGAGCCCCCGCAAACTGCAGACTTTTTATCGGCCGATAGTTTGATCGGTTTGGGCTTTAAGCTTACACTTATTTGACGGTCAGTCGGTCAGCATAATAACGTGCGTACTTCCATACACGTTTATACTGATTACAGTGGCGGAACTAGGCAAAATGCCACGGGCCCCTGGCCGGATAGGGCCCGTGGCAATAAAATACCCCGAGGTGCCGCCAACTTATGTTATATTTTTGATTATTTCACTGATTTATTAATATTCAATTACAACTTGACGATTTTTACGGGTGCCCCATCCAATGAATTTGCCACGGGCCTCAGATGGTATAGTTACGCCACTGACTAATTAACAGCCCGATTACACTATCGGCCGATAAAAAGTCTGCAGTTTGCGGGGGCTCTAAGCTTCGATAATGCTGTAGCGGTTAACAGGCCTCGTCTGTGGCCGGCTGTGTCAAGCGAATCATTGCAAATAATACCATCGGCTACTGATCGGCTTCGGTTACTCTCCTCTCAAGGATTTTTAAAAGCCTTGTAATAAAAATAATCCCACTGAGTGTCGCAGTGTTTGTCAGTCGGTGTGATGCGTCGTTTCGTTTCGTCGCATCGTACTGGGCCCTAATTCACTATGACCATCGCGTAACGCGGTCGCGTCACGATAACTTACTATTTTTAAGTCTATACTTCATGATCGTGATGACACTTGTTTTGGACATTGGGCATAGAGAATCAGACCCCTGGTAGCCCGTGAGGTTTGCACAACAAATTTGGTACAAATAGACACTGTTACTAACTTAACTACATCTAAGGTGTTCTGAAACACAAATTGTCAAACGAGTTAATAAAGCGTTTAAGACTCAGTGGTTATCAAGCGAAGCATCGACTGAGAATCGGCGGATGCGGTTATCAGTATGGAAGTCGAGAATGTTAGCTGACAATTTGTCTTTCAGGTGACAGGGCTCGGGAGCAATATTAATGTTTTAATATAAAATACGGAATGTATGTGCACACGTACCGAAAAGGGTAAAGAGAGCGTCAGGCGTGACCATCTAAAACAATAGGAAAGAGAAAGAGACAGCATTATAAATAGTCGTAAAAGATGTCTGACATCATATCTATAAATAAATTAGCAACTTATTTTTAAGAAGTTTAAGTAGAATATAATATAGTGTAACAGCCTGTAACGCCGTCCATATTAGTGGATGCGTTAGTTAATGTTTATAGAACTCGCGGACCCATTGTTGTTCAGCGGCACGTTACGTTCGACGATGCAGACGTTACTGGCCATTGTGTTAGGTAATGAATTCCAATTAACATTATGCTACAATCTCGATACTCGAAACTCGACACACTTTACAAAATTTTAAATGATAACTTTTGAAATTTAGTCTAGTGGCAGCATATATGGACTGTGTGGGAGCTCCTGGGTTCGAATCCCAGGTAGGGCAAAGCGATTTTTATAATCTGATTTGCGTAGAGAGGTTGGGATCAGAGGTCAGAGGCGGAGTCGGTCGTAAAATACTAAGACAAATCCTTTCTGCAACATGCTAGAAAGTGTGTTGCGCCGACCACACATTAAGTGGGATAAGGGCAGGTAGAAAGCAAGAAAGATAACTTTGGAAACTTCATGTTACTTACGAATTTAGTATTTATACATAAAATAAGCTCACGCCTGTATCCCGAACGGGCAGGCAGAGATGAACTAGTGAACTAGAACACCCACATTTCGCCAAGCTTAGTTCCGTCCCAGATGTGATAGGGGGTGAGCCTATCGCCATATCGGGCACAAAATCCAGACTCCGGGCTGATACCGAAAAATTCAATCCCACATTGTCCGACCCGGGGATCGAACCCGAGGCCTCTGGACGACAGTCGTACCGCGATCGCAATACCTACCACTACGCCACCGACGCAGTAAATGTGTATGTTAAGCCGCGTTTCCTGCACGTGTTTTTTCGAAACAAAACACTAAAAATATAAAATAAGGTTTTTCATAGTCTCTAGCTCATATAAAAATGGATCATAGACAAAAAAAAAACTACTGATTTCTTAAGCCTTTCGTGGTCACGGGTCGGACTGACCAGTGATCGTGCAGTGGCCAGTCTGACTCGTGACCACGAAGGCTGCAAAGCCTTCGAAACGTCAGCCTTAAAAATAAAAACAAATCACGATCGAATCCGTATAAAAATAGTTTTATTTAATTGTAAATATCATATTTTTGTAGGTGTTGTATAATTATTTTGTGCAGAAGACGCGGCTTTAAATATGATTGATATCTTTGAGCAAGTATAATGGTGATGTGATGTGTGAGTAGTGCACGTACCTCTTCGTTGAGGTTGGAGACGAGCAGCACTGTGGCGAGCGGGAGGGGAGGCGCGGCGAGCGCGCGCAGGGCCGGCGACGCGGGCGTCAGAGTGAGCGCGCCGAACGCGGGCAGGCCCACGCCGCCCACGCCGCCCACACCCACACCGTACGGAGACGCCAGCCCCGAGCCCAGACCGAGGAACTGCGGCGCGAGCACACCACCCGCACCTACGTCATACAACATACAACATACTATTGTAAGGCCGGAGCCCAGTCCGAGGAACTACGGCGCGAGCACACCGCCCGCACCTACGACACATCACACACAACATACTATTGTACATACATACGTACATACATATATAGTAACTCTTTACAATGACTAAGGGCTTCTTGCACCACTATTACTAACCTACAGTTAGTCCTAACCTCAAGTTAAATTAAAAAATAAATATATGAATGACATGTAATTAATTAAATGTCGTCATATATTATCTGTAATTACATGTACCTCTAGAATTGAAAAAGAATTATGTAATGTTTGTTAAATTAAAAAAGAAATATACATTAAATGAAATATATATATTTCTTTTTTTATTTAACTTTAGGTTAGGACTAACTGTAGGTTAATAATAGTGGTGCAAGTTGCCCTAAAGAAAAATAAGGGGACGAGGCATAACTGCGAAACATACGTGTTTACTTTGAAGCCGGGTCCGACATTTTAGTTGCGCGATCTATTTACATGTAAGTTGTCCGTGTCATATGGACTTAAATAATGTATAAATACTTATTGATTTTATTATCAGTGTCTTGTTTAAAATAATACTAATTTCCGAATGTGAAAAAGATGCCACACTGCCATATTATTGGGATTTTTTTGCAAAGTCGCCATTTTGTTTTCGCTCCATAAATTAGACATGCTTCATTTTTCGTCGTTATGCCTCGTCCTTGAATCAATTATACCATTACCCTACATACATAAGCTCACGCCTGTATCCCCAGGCAGTGTAAGCAGGCAGTGTGTGTGTAGGTAGAGGTGGACTAGCGAACTAGAACACCCACATTTCGTCGTATTCGAGCTTACTTTCATCCGTGTTATAGGGGCGAGCCTATCGCCACATCGGGCATAAATTCCAGACTCAGGCTGATTCTGAGTGGAAATCCAACGTCACTGCCCGACCCGGGGATCGAACCTGAGAACCCCACAGTGATACCGCACACCCCACCGAGGCAGTCACATTGTATTGTTGCTACAACTATATTATTGCTATTAATATTTTATTATGGACTAATTTTGAAGATTTGAATAACACATTTTTAAAGTTTACGTTCAATTAACAGTTTCCACGAAACTCGTTAATATATCATGTGCTTACTAATGCGTACTATGCATAATGTAAGAATTCTATGAAACAAACATACTGTGCCAACATTTTAGTACTCATCTACGAGAACCCAGATAGAATAAACAAAAGTGAAAAACACGCAATGCCCGAACGATCCCCACATATTATAATCCTCTACGGTGCAATACGGATTTATGAGAAGTTATTAGTCACCGCGGGAATATTTAGCATTGAAATATGAATAATAAACAAGAAAAGAGTAAACCGGGAATGGCAAATGTAATCTAGAAATGTTGCCCGATATAAGGCTTTTGTCTCAAAAAGTGAGCCTTCTCATAAAAAAAAAAATATTTCCAACAATAGAGAATTTTGTACCTGCGTAATTTGCAACGTAAAGCATAAAACAGAAATCTTGGGATTCCTTTTACAGAGATTTATTCAGAAGGAATAAAATATGAGACCTTTCAAACGACAAATATCAGAAACTACGAAATAAAACAATAGATAAAAAGATGTTTAGCATTGAGAGTACTACACCACTACGAATAGAACATCAGCATGAAATAGAATATTTAACGAGTAAGCCTTTTTCATCCACCAGTCCTAAGCGTTCGATACGGTTTGAGAGTATGTTGTGAAAATGTTAAAGAGGGCGATGCAGGACAAGACATTCTACATTAGAGTGGTATTGAAACGGAGCGCAGTGAGTAAAGCGTCCATGTGCGCGCAGTACAAGAGGACTAACTCATCCTGGATGCGAGGGCCAGGGCGAGGCGAGCCCGCAGTGGCATCAACTCACTGGTCAACAGCTGGTGCGCGTCGCCGTCGCCGGACGGCAGCGTCGGGTTCGTGTAGTCCCGAGACTTGTCGTTATTGTACTTCACGTTCAAGCAGGTCATCTTAGAGTAGTCGATGCGGAGTGTGCAGCACCCGTTGTATATGTTCTGACCGTCCAGTGCCTGTCGACGAAATCAAAACATTACAAAAATTGTGTTAACATTTTTGTCAATGAAATAACTTTTCTCATTTGACACGAAAAAACATGGACGGATAATAAATCCCATCAAAAACGTATTAATATTTGAAAAGTTTTCAACGGGCGAGTCAGATTGTCGCGCGTCGTATTTCGACATTTTTATTTCATATTTGTATCCGCTTGGAGCTGTTTGTTTTTTGGCACTTCTGTCGAGTTAATTAAATTAAGCGATAGTAAAGTTAACTTTCAGCATAAAACAACAAAGTAAATATGTACACCAACGGTAACAATGAAGAAAAACTCTCATTATGGCGGTGTCAAAATCGTTACGTCCCGGGAGCAACATCTATTTGTTTGTTCGCGACGCCTGCGGGAGGCTGATAACACCACATCGCGATAGAAAAGAGAATTAATTAAAATGCAACAGCACTCAACCCATTGCTGCGAGCTTTATGCCGCTCGACGGTATCATGTATATAGTGCTTATTTTTATAATGAAAACACTAGTACCCCTTTTATTTTTGCTAGTGAAAGCGCTATACAGCGGCCGTGCCAACGGAATTTATAGCACTCTCTTTTAGCCCCATGCCTGTTCCTGATGTAAATGTGTTGTGGTACGTAATGTGATATTACTTTATGAAATGTCTTGCATACTTGTCCTATTTTTAAATCATCGTAATAGAGCTATTCCATTCTCATTAAATTCGCCGATTCGTTTCCCCCGCGGCCAATTCCAAATCAAATTTATTAATTCAAGCAATTAACAATACTGTTTCTTTGGGCGAGGAAAGAGCTTCGGAAGATTCCAAACAATTTTGGGTATTAAAAGGTTTTGTCAGAGTTAAAACGTGGAATACAAAAGTTATGTCACGTTTTTGTGGTGTTTCTCAGGAAATTGATTTATCTATTATGAAATTTATTAATAAATGAAGAGTTTAATTGGAGTTATCGGTTAACAAAGTTTTTAAAGAGTTTTATTTATAATAGGAAACTGTTCGACTCTACATGAAGAAGGTTTTATCTGGAGATAAAAATTGTGAATGAATTATTTAATTCCAACAGAGTAGATCGGAGTTCCTTTGTAAACCATCATCTGTCAAATGAATTACGACATCTTCACGACGGGCTCCATTAGCTAAATAAAAATGTTTCTGAGTTTTGATATCTTAAAAATTTATTTTACTTGAAAAGGTTTGCATATTATATTATAAAAATTAGTCACTGTGAGAGCGTATTCAGATTCAGATTCAGATTATTTATTGCTTCCATAAAAACATGCAAGGTGTTTACAAAGTATAGGTGCAAAGTCTTATATGGACCCTGACGGGCGCAGCAACATTTAGAAGTGTACGTAAAAGGTAGCGACCAACACCTTCAAAAGGTGTTATGTTACAATATTTATGAACCACACGAGCTTCGTGATAAATCTCTACTTATCCCAAATCTCGAATTAAAGACAGAAGTGAGCTGCAGGATAAATCGAGTTTAGGGTCAACTGTAGATTAGTAGTAGCGCTGCCGTCCTAAATAATCGTGATAACCACGGACGTCATTTACAATGCAATAAATATATCACAGAATTTGGTAAGAAGCAAACGTTCGATGTCGGAACGCAGGATATTGGCTGTAGATTTAATAAATTTCTGTTCTATATGCAAATGCGACCCCCTGATGTGTAGACGTGAATAGATTGGCTCGTTTAAAGCTCAACTTATATGGAAATGCGAAAGGCACGTAAGAAAGCGTGGAAGAAGATCGTTTCGATACGTAATTAGTTTTGTAGACCCTCTCGCGGCCCGAATTCGATCCTGAATACCGAATGCAAAGGAAAACTGTAAGCGAACGTAACGAGTAATTAATTTACAATTCCAATGTGTTTTTCTTAAAGCATAGACATCGATAAGTGAATTTTAAATTTAAATGAGACAGTCATTTGTTTTTCGATATTATTACGTTTTCGAGAATTTGCTTTGTTTCGATGACACAATATTTGGATGGGGTCATGAAAGTAGGACATACGCATGCCTGTGTGCGAAATGTAATATTCGCAATTAGTAAAGAAAGTAAAGGAGGTACGAGTATCTTTGGTGGTGGGCGGTTGTCGTGGATTTGTTGAAATGAAATGAAAGAAAAAGTGGGTATAAGAGGGCAAGAAAGATTTTGAATTGCAGATTAATTTCTTCCTTTTTTATAAGCTTTTCGGGGGCACTTTTGAATTTAAGTCGGTCGTTACTTTGAGAAGTCTTATTTTGGGCTAAAAATATTAGCTTGTAACAGATTTGTATTTATAATCTAAATGAAATCCGCAATCATACTAATTCATGTATATTTATAATTCACTTGGTGGTAAATATGTACTGAAGGATAAAATAAGTTGTTTGATACATTGCTTTATGGCCCATTACCAGTGGCGTGCAGTCCATATATACAAAAAGACACTGTCTACCCTAACAATTTGCTATTTCCTTAAATAAAGAATAAAATTATGACAAAATACAGATTTTCATAATAGCAATGTTCAGATAGTGTTTTAAATCGACATAAAGATGATATGATGGTGTCGCAAGAGTTGAATACAATGATTGTGTAAGATTTTTGTCTACCCTCATCGGAATATCTATGCACGTCACTGCCCATTACACATAGTTTACGATTACTAAATCAGTGAAAAAATTTGAATGAAAAGTCCAACTAATTTTAGTTTTGCTGTTATGACTGACGTGCACTGTAGGTTAACACACAAGTGTTAGTACACTACACGATAACCAACCGTGCAACCGTTAAATAACAGCCTTACATAGATACAGCCCAGCGCTGATAGGCTGAATCAGAGATAAATTGTCAAATGTTTAAAAATCTGATGTTCGTCTTAGTTGACAATGCTGTTCGCAAGGCTAGTCATACCTCAGTCTTTCGAAGCAACATAATTAGAATATGTTAAAATACTTCTTTCTTTCTTTCTATTTGCCCTTATCCCACCTTAATGTGGGGTCGGCGAAAGACACTTTTTTAAGCATGTTGCAGAAACGATTTGGCTAAGGTTTTTACGACCGGCTGCCTGCCTGACGTCAACCCCCTCTGAGGGATTACTATGTTAAAATACTATTTTAGTTTTTCATACTGCTGACGAGTACACCTATATAATCAGTATAATCAAAGGCGGGACGCGGACAGGAGTTGAAAGTATATTTCTTTCATTTTATTACAGTACGCCCGATCAACTCCTCTCAGTATCAATATTCGAGGGAATTTTATTTTAATCTTCTGAAATGGTTATTTGCCTTCGCGAAGGGCGTCGTAATTGAGGTAAAAAATATTAGGAGGAGTGACAAGGTGATAAAACGACAAACGTCACGCCCGGTTTGATATTGAAATCTTTTACTGCGTAATAGGGAAAAAGAATCGGCGATGCCCAGTTTTCTTTATGAAGATTATTGGATTTGCGAGAAGTTTACTTTCGGCGATGACAAAATTGACCCCTCACCCGCATTAGTAGCGACGAAGTTATTGTAAGTGTCGAATGTAACAGCTGAAAACAAGTAGTTGTTTTTGCTGAGAGTAGATAACACAGAGGGTAAATAAGCAATCTAAATCACAGCAAAGAGGCGGTCGGAGCGGAGCGGCGCGAGTGAACAGTCTCGGCGTCAACGTAAGACGTAACAAGTGTCCTCCGTATCTCTTAATCACGTCCCCGGTAATTGTTTTATCTTTGGCTCGTTAGAACTCGTTTAAGCAAAGCCTTCTTAGTGAAGGATTAAACGCGGTCCGCCTTAATCCACCCCCGTTGCTAATTCTGGCGGTTTTTCCACGGAGACCAGATAAACGTTTTTGTTGGGGTCCCGAGCCCGACGCGTTTAATATTTATAAGAGCCCACATAGCTCAGAATGCTTCTGTTGCCGGTGCCGGTGCAAGGATTACGCCAGCGCGAGAATGCATTTGGTTTTTGTCCGTCAGTGAAAATTATAATGAAAATATTTCACACCCGCGCTAGCTCGTATGTTTTTAGGGTTCCGAAGCCAAATGGCAAAGAAAGAACCCTTATAGTTTCGCCATGTCCGTCCGTCTGTCAGTCTGTCTTACTTACTTCAATACTTAAAATTATGGCTAATAAAATTATATTTAAGTAACAGTTACCCTTACTTAAACCCTGTACTGTGCGTGATCAGATATGCAGCATGCACTTGTCCGGTTTTTATTTTCTCGACGCGGTAATACGTTTGACTTTAAAGTAAATACTAAACCAGAACTGAACAAATTCATTAACAACTTAATTGATTTTCAATTAATTTGATTGGCTAAACAATGTTGTACTGAACGGGTGAACACTCGACCGATTAGTCTCGGATAAAAGATCACTTATCGGACGAGAGCTGGTGCGGGCGCTGCACTCAGAACAAATGCCACTAAGAGAGAGAGCTTTTAACTATTAATAAAAATAAACCAACAAGCAAAACACCTCCATATTGCTCATTTTAATCACTTCGCTTTTCGATCGCACTATCGGGAAAGCATTTAAAAATTTAAATCGAAAGCAAATGAGATTGCTCTTTGATGAATAACACTTTGTATAATTTATTGACATCAAAAATAAAAGTGTGGATCTTTCGCAGCGTAAGATAAATGTTTTTATTGGACAAAATAATATTTCCGCGTGGTCGCCTGAGTAAAATGTTTAAGGCGAACACTTCAAGCATTCAGATTTATTAAGACGAAAAGACTTCATTACTTTTTAACCGAATTAGGCTTGTCTCTAAATTCAGTGACGCGTCAGAAACGAGCCGCGCTTGCCCCATTAGCTGATGTAATTAATACTCATGGTTACCCCTAATTGTGGTTGATAGATAGGGACGAACTAAAACCGAGCGATGGCCAACAACCGCGCCCACTTACAAAGCTCGAGTTTACTTTGAAAACGAACGCTAAATTAGCGTCAAACATGTGTCAAATGTACATTGTGACAATGAATAATGAAGTCTACGCTTGTGAGCTGTGACGGGCTGAATCGGGTTTGTCTATGAACAATATAATTGTTGGCAGAACATAATGGCATTGTTCTACGCATCCCTAATGTAATGGGCGTGTGTGGCCAATTTGAAAGCATAAGTTTGTGTATGGGGTTCGTTTAGATTGTTGTCCGTACACTTTCGATTACAGCGAGCTGCAGGTCAATTCTCTAAGAAACGCGACAACGTTGCGATCGACGACGCGCTCGCGCAGTGCACATCGTTGAGGTTGACGGAGCGTTCAACGTTGTTGGATCTTAGAGAATACCATTTTCCATACATTTATGTCAAACGCCTCGCTCGAGAGATCTAGTTCGCATAAGCGCCGTCATCACGCATAGCGCTATTGCGTGCGCTTTGTACCTTGCTGAATACAAAAATGACAACATCGTTGCCGCAACGATGCCGCAACGTTGTTTTCACAAATGAAACCTTAGAGAATCGACCTGCTGAACACTAAACACTAACAAAACAACTGGTTAACAATGTTTGACACGTAACTAGGTGATGCAGTGCGGCTCAAGCGTTGTTGACACAGCCTGCAGGAGCCCAAACAGGGGAGGGCGATGGCACGTGCAATTTTAAACGGGACTTGGACCACCGCAGGTCACTGTAGTGTGAAATTTCGATGAAGTTTCACGTCCCGCTGAACGTTGTACACAAAACGCTAGCAAACAATACCAGCATAGTGCACATGTTGCATTCTCCTGCTTATATTCTGTTCTATTAAACTTACTCTTGGATTTAGTAAACTTTTATGTCACAATTGGGTACTTGACTTTTTTTTTCTATTAATTTTATATGATTTTACACCATCTAAAATATAGTACTCAGTCGAGTGCGGCGCACGATATTGAGTGCACGTATGTCCGTTTATCTCGATGCCCGGTTTTATATACATCTACCCGCCATAACTAGTCTATATAAAAAATGAGTGAAAGTGAGAAGGAAACTGATTTGTTGAGTGAAAATAGTGACATAGACATAGTAGAGAAGGTGATACAAGAATACAGAGGACAGCAACGGTTGACAGAAAAGAGAATGAGACAGGAAAGTGACAATGGAGACATTATTGACGACGATGACGAATTTACGACCGTGAGAAGAAAGTCTAAACGGTTGATTCGAAGCACATCAATAGCTGCTGATGATGCAAATAGCCAAAGACATAACTCGACCGATATAATAAGTGAAGTATGTGTTACATCGAAGCAAGTGTTGCCTAAACAAATTGGCTTAGCAAAGTTGCTCAGAGAAGAAAATATACATAGCATATCAAAAATTAAATTTAAAAATCCATACAGGGTAATACTACAATTTGCAAAACGCGAAGAAGCTGAAAAGTTGATATCTTGTAAGAGAATGAAGGAGCTTGATTATCGATGTCAATTTACACACGAAGTTAGCTTAACCTACGGTATTATTAAAAATATAGATTTGGATGTAGAACTGACGGAAATGCATAAAATAATTTCTAGTGATTATGAGATAATATCGATCAGGCGGATGAAACGATTTTATGAGGGGAATTGGATAGACAGCGAAACAATACGGGTATGTTTTAAGGGCCCTGCCTTGCCCCCGTACGTGTATGTTTACGGGTGTAGGTTTAAGGTGGAGCCCTATGTATTTCCAGTAACTCAGTGCTCTGGGTGCTGGAGATATGGGCATTTAATAAAACAATGTCCTACAAAAAAAATAGTATGTCCGAAATGTGGGGGTCCTCACCAAAACTGTGAAACGACACGATATATATGTATTAATTGTAAAGGAGCTCATATGTCGTTAGATAAAAGTTGTCCTGTGTTTACAAAAGAAAAAGTCATTCGCAAAATTATGTCTCAAGACAATTGCACATATAGAACTGCGTTAACTGCATATTTAAGTGAACAACAGACCGGCAAAATTTTATTGACAACCGAGAATAATATGACAGACAGTACGCGAATATTGGACACAAATAACCAAAATACATCTTATAGAGATGTAGCACTAAGCAGTAAAGAAAACGAGATAATACACGATCCGGATAACAACGAAAAATCCACGAGCACAAAGAAAAAAGGTAAATCCAACAAAAAGAGGAATATCAGTATGACTCATCAAGATAGTATGCAAGACGATATGGAAATATCTGGTGAACATTGCAGTAGTGAGAACATAGAAAATCAAGAAGATAGTGATAATAGAAGTAAGAGAAGTTATTTAAAAATATTGTTAAGCAAAATGAAGAATGTCATGGTGTCTAACTCAAAATTTGAAGATAAGGTATTTGCTGTTCTGAAGCTATTAATTGAAGAATTTAAAAAATATTTTGTAGAGATTTTAATGGAGATCGACTGTTTAAATAGTATATTTAATTTGTTTAGTAATGGCTAGTAATTCATTATGGGACAGTAGACTTAACATTATTCAATGGAATGCTCAGAGTATAAAACACAAGCGATTAGAATTTGAATGTCTATTATATCAGGAAAATGTTCATTTAGCGATTTTAAGTGAGACATGGCTAGCTATAGACACTGATCTCAATTTTAGTAATTATAATATATACCGGAGGGATAGAGAAGATTCGTACGGCGGTGTAGCGTTTGTAATACATAAGTCACTCAAGGTGCAAACATCATCACACAGGCTAGGAAATGTAGGAATCGAAATGATCCATATCAAACTTCTGAACTGTCCTAGTTTGGAAAATATATTTTCTATCTATTGTCCATCCAATGTTCGTACTTCTCAGGTAGATTGGGACTGCTTATTTGGCCTATTGTCAAAGAAAACCTTAATCGCAGGCGACTTTAACGCCCATCATACGAATTGGTCGTACAAAAATGATGCGAGAGGGGTACAAATAATGACTTCTGTCATGGATAGTGGTTATATTTATTTAAATGACGGGAGTGCAACTAGAATGAAACTTGTCAATGGCTTGCTTCAGAAGTCATCTCCAGACGTAACATTTATTTCTACTGATATAGCCGTACATTTTAAATGGAATGTGTCCAATGAAAATCTTGGCAGTGATCATTTGATTATAAGAATATTACTGGATTATACGCCGAACACATGTTACATTAGAAAACGAAATTATAAGTTAGCTAATTGGAAAGATTATAAGGATATACTTAAAACTGCTTTTAGAAATCAGGTTGTATCATTTAAAGATGTTCAGGAGAAATATGATTTTTTTATTCAACAAATTAATTACGCAGCTGATCAATGCATTCCATTGATAAAAATATGTACAGATCCTCTATCTAAATTTAAAACCAAATCTTGGTGGAATCCTGAGCTTTCGAAGTCTGTTGCTCAACGACGATTATATCTAAAACAATTTAGGCAAAATCCCACTCCTGATAACCTTTCTAGGCTAGAGCAAAAAATTGATGAAACTAAACAGTTAATAAAGAGAGCTAAATCTAAGAGCTGGCGTCATTTTTGTGATGGGATAGATGAGACTGTTTCAATTTCGGATATGTGGCAACGTATGCGGTGGATGAAAGGACACAAAAAGGTCCAATTTCAAGCTTCTGACCAACTAAAAGAAGAATTGTTATGCAGTTTAGCACCTGACTCTGTTCTTTCACAAACACCCAAGTTTGATTCGATGAACCCATGTTTAGAGAGTGAATTCAACTTGGATGAAATGTGTAAATGCTTTAAAAAGAAAGACACAGCTCCCGGAAATGATCTCATTACCTACTCTATGTTGTTTAACTTACCATCAATATCTAAATATTTTTTATTGGATATTTTCAACAACATTTTTAGTTATAACCTTATTCCCTTGCAGTGGCGTAATGTACAAATCTATCCAATCCCTAAAACTAATGCATTTGCAAGTTCTTCACCCAAGGTTAGACCAATTGCCTTAATGTCTTGTGTTTGTAAAGTTTTTCACGCAATGCTGACGAAACGCCTTGAGTGGTTTGTGGAGAAAAATAAAATCCTATCATATAAAACAACTGGGTTTAGACGAGCGCAGTCAACTATAGATTCTCTGGTCAGGTTAATAAGTTATGTTCAAATAGGTTTTTCAAAAAAATTATCAACCCTCTCGTGCTTCTTGGATATTGATAACGCATATAATAACGTCTTGATTAGTAAACTAGTACACACATTAGAAGAAATAAATGTAGGTGCTAAAATATCTAAATATATATGGTCATATCTAAGTGAGAGGCGATTAGTGATTGAAATGAATGGGTCCAAAATGCTATGTAGATGGACAAATAAAGGTATTGGTCAAGGTGACCCCCTCTCACCCTTACTTTTTAACATAGTTACCTATAAAATTTGCCAAAATATACAAAACGTCGTAATATCTCAATATGCAGATGATTTTGTTTTATACACAAGTAATTATAAACTTGTCGATAGCATAAACAGTATGCAAAATGCATTAGATACAGTATTAATAATTTTACAGGATATTGGCCTTCAATTATCAGCAGATAAATCAAAATACCTTATTTTTAGCAGAGGACATAAGAGAGAGGTAGCTCAACTACGAATTAATAATGTTACATTACAATCACAGGAACATATTAAATATTTGGGTGTGTGGCTCGATAAGTCATTACGCTGGGGCAAACATATAAATGAAATAAGTCAGAAGACGCAAAAATTTCTTAATCTTTTAAAACTTTTATCAGGGCCATCGTGGGGCATTCATCCAATATTTCTACGTCGGTTGTATATATCACTGATCAGAAGTAGAATAGATTATGCTAGTTTTGTTTATGACAGTAGCGCCAAGACACATATACATAAGCTAGATATAGTTCAAAATCAAGCTTTGAGGATAGTCGGGGGTTTCATCAGAAGCACGCCAATCCATGTGATGGAGTGCGAGTTAAGTATTCCACCCTTGTTTGTACGTAGAGAATATTTAGCTATTAAGTATTTACTAAAGGCAAAATCATGGACGAATAGTCTGACTATTGATTTATTAGAAGAACTCAGTCCTCTCTGCACCACTAGATATTGGTTACATAAAAAGAAACCACTTCTAGTCACAGCATACAATAAAATTAAGAATGAAGAGTTATAAGTACTAGTTGTCCCCTGGAAATGTTTACTTTAGACACATGGGTTACAAATATTAAAACTACACAAATTTTGAATTTTAATTTAGAATGTTTAACATCAAACAAAACCTCTTACAATCCTGATACACTTAAAAATAATATTCTCGAAGAACTTACTTTCAAATATAAAGATTGGCACAAGATTTATACTGACGGTTCAAAAAATGCCAGGGGAGTAGGGGCGGCATTTTTTGATCCATATTATAAAAAAAGTGGTAGTTTTAGGATTTGTAATACAAACATATGTATAATGACCGTGGAGCTCACTGCAATTTTAGAGGCGTTACGTTACGTTAAAAGTAATTCGTATAATAGGGTAGCTATATTAACGGACAGCAAAAGCGCTTTGCAGCATTTGGCTCGATGTGCCTCTGGACACAGAGGTGCTTTGGTAGCATATGATATCTTGAATTTAATACGTTGGTTTGAAACAAATAATGTGCCTTTAAAGTTGCAGTGGGTTCCATCACACTTAGGCTTAAGAGGAAACGAGCAGGTTGACATTTTAGCAAAGAACGCGGGAATAAATGGCTTAATATTAGATATAAAACCTTGTTATTTTGAAATTTTAAGTAAGTATAGTGTTTATTGTCACAAAATTTGGAATGAATATTTTGATGAAAATTCTCGTAGTAAAGGTATTTGGTATAGAACAATGCAATGTGAACCTCCTCGTATTCCATGGTTTTCAAATGTTAAAATTAGTAAAAATGTTATAGTGGCTGCACATAGGTTAAGATCTGGACACATACCATTCAACAGGTTTGGTTTCTTAATGAGAAAAACTAGCAGTCCTAATTGTGATCTCTGTGGTATTGTAGAAGATGTCCATCACCTGTTGATGGAATGTGTCCGGTATAAGAGCGAAAGAGAAACATTATTGTCCGAGTTAAAAGTTAATATTTTGGAATTTGGTGTTATACAAACTATTTTAGCTAAACCTTACTGCGAAGACGCCATCAAAATTTATAAATTTGTGAATAACTTGAAGCGGCCTTAACGTTTCTCTTTTTGGCTAATTATTATTAGGATACGATGGGGCTGGCATAATCTTTTTGATTAAAAGCCCCTAAATAATCTAAGAATAAAAAAAAAAAAAAAAAAAAAAAATATAGTACTGAGAGAATTATTAAAATATTCTCAAAAATAAAAAAACTTATATGCATTTGAAATTTTGTGTAACTTTAAAACTGCCGAAAAGAGAAGTATCAGTAAAATCACGTCAGGGCCATAAAGGTACGTGCGATAGAAAGGGATAGCAAGATATCCCCACTACGTCCCCACTCTTGCTCATTGCAGAATTTAAAATATGAATTATTGACTAATAATATACTATACTCCGTACAGTTATTAATATTTTATCAATACTATATTGGGTATATCATAGGAGACATTAAAAAAAAATACAAAGAAAAGTCAATGGGTAATCGATCGATCGGTCGTCGATGAACTTCTGTATGTATTTTTTAAGTTACAAAAGAGTTATTTAAGCCTAAAGATTTTTAAACCTTATAGATAATTTTAAACCTTATAACCTACCTAGAACAGTAATGAATATTTGACGGAATATTTACGGTTTCCAATTCATTAAAGGCTCGGCAGCCTTTAAAGGTCTTATTCATAATAACTTAGTAGAGCTTATAAACATTCGATAGTGAAAACATGGCCGATTTCGATTAGCTGTTTAAAGTTTGAAGCTCTTTTTTATGGGTTTAAAATTCATTTTTATTAATATAGGTTTATACCATCGATAAGGGTTTTATTATGAATAAGGGTCTAAGAGTTAAGATCGAGACAACACTTTTCCAATTTATATAGAGCATAGATTTTCCGCGAGAAACAACTTAACTGCAGCGCAAGTGATCTGGGCGCACATCAAACGCTCGCAAGTCGCACCTACGAAATATAGCCAGAGGCAAAGATATAACATTTTTGACGGTTACATTGTTTGATCACGTCTCCCTGTTGACACAAAGACACCGCTTAGACGTTGCCGCAGTGCAAAGTGCAATTTTAAAATGTAAACAAAGCCCGCACCTTGAGTCCATAAACGCTATCTCGGATTTCGCCTTATTGAACCTCGGAGACGAACAATAATCTTGTCATGCTTACATCGTTTATATGAAAAATAAGTGTGCTTGTGTTAGTTACTAGTTTTAATGAAATGTAAATTTATAAGCTTCGTAGCTTACAAAGTTAATGGACGGTTACATATTTTATATGTGTAACTGAAAACTGTCCTCTTTGTACCTAAAATTTTCAAACCATTTATGATTTTATAGTTTTTAATTTTTTCTTTTCACGTAGCCAACGTTTAATTAAGTTAAGCTCTCATATTTTAATACATCAAAACGCAACATTAACAACTTACTCGTACTTTCATTACACATTTAACACGACTATAGTCGATACAGCGATTAATTTCCGAATGGGCCGTCGATGCTTTTACGGGTATTAAATTATTATTTACATGGAGTGTGTACAAGGTATGCAGAACAATGTTAATATGTATTGTCAGTGACAGCGCCGGCGTGGTTATGGATGGGCTGGCTGGAGGCTCGGAGCTGTGGAGGCGGTGCGTGGCTCGCATGAATCACATCGTTATCAATCATAACTTACTGACGAAGCGGCCAAGGTTCTGATTAACGAGTGCCCACTGTGACGCCTCACGACTCACGCCACACCCGACTAATAACCATTGTGACACTCAATTCACTCTACCACGTTTTATAATTTCTATGAAGCCGTTATATTAATATACAGGATTAATGATACAATTCAGAATGAATGAAATGAATGAAGAAATTTACTTTATCGATCGATTTATGTAAAAAATATATTGCTGGTGAAAACCATGGTTGGAGTGAAATTTAGATGTGACTTACTAACATTGGCTATAGTAAATTATAAATATAACTTTACTGTATTAATAAGCTCATAAGCTCACGCCTGTATCCCCGAAGGGGTAGGCAGAGGAGCACTAGCCAACTAGTACACCCACATTTCGCCGAGCTTAGTTCCGTCCCAGATGTGATAGGGGGCGAGCCTATCGCCATATCACAAATTCCAGACTCCGGGCTGATATGGAAAAATCCAATATCACTTTGCCTGACCCAGGGATCGAACTCGAGACCTCAGGACAGTAGTCGTACCGAAATACAACCACGCCACCGAGGCAGTCTGTATTAAATAAATGGTAAATAGGTACACTTATGCACCCGATGCTTTGTTAAGGAAAATAAAGTGAGATTGAAAATTGCGAAGTTTTGTGAAGTCTACCACCTCACATTACCCTTATTAAAGTACATTTAATTGAACTTAGTGCAAAAGACAACATTGACGAAACGACAAGGCGAGTGTGGATGGAAAAATCGGTAAAGGGAGACCGCATCGGACTTATATTAAAGAAGTTGATGACATATTACATGAAGGAACCCTAAACCGATGCAAATGTATGTAGAGATTGATGAAAGTGGATGAAACGAAAGTAGTATGTCAGAATCGTGCGAATTGAAAATCTATAGCCTCTGCCTACCCCTATGGGTTACAGGCGTGATATTATGTATGTATGTAGTAATGCAATAGTAATACAAGCCCGATATTAAAATCACTGTTTATTCCTCTATATTATACCGTAAATAGCCTGTGGTAACATTTCGTATCAATCGTGCTAGGTACACAAGAACATATAAAATCGGACGCATTAAAAGCATACATTTCGTGTCTGCGCGCATAAGCCGCCCCTCTGAAAAGATTTGATGGCGAGGTTAGAGATTTATGTCAAGGATCATAGAGGCCGGGATCGGGGGATTTCAGCGCTCCTAACATCCGACTGTGCCCTTTGTGGTTGGAGCACTATCCGGCTTCAGTTCACTTTGTACCTCTCACTTGTGCTGCCACTTACCTCATGGGACGTTTTAATTCCATTTCGAGAAAAATCCGCGGCCAGCCGAACCCTCAGTGGCTCAACTCGAAGTGGGTCCGGCGGCTTAAAGTGTTCTAACTTTGTCTCTCGCCCCGATATTTATCACTAAACAACCTTGTGTGTTAAGTGTTTAGTTGGAATGTAAGACCCCAAAGTATTTCAAAGTTTTAAGTATTGTTGTTGGTTTGATCATTATGTGAGTTTAACTTGAATATTAAGAGTGGATAAAATATTGTTTTTATAAAATGAGGTGGAAAACGAGCTAGTGGGCTTAATAAGTGATCACCGCCACTCATAAACATCCACAATAGTTTCTATCTTTCTACCGGTCCTTTTTCTACCTTAATGTGATGTTGGCGCAGCATTTTTTCAACCATGTTGCATAAAGGATTTGGTTTAGTATTTACAACCGACTGCCTATCTGAAGTCAACTTCGTCTGGGGGATCCAGTCCCAAGCAAATTAAATTAAAAAATTCGCTTTGCCCGACCTGGGAATCGAACCCAGAACCTTCCCCGGTCCACAGCCCATACATGCTGCCACTAGATCAAGGAGACGATCAAACAGAATAATTTCTCAAAAAACAAATCTCGAAAATTGTTGAGTAAAATATTCAATTTTATGAAATAGTAGCAATATTCTTAGTACATCTAATTTTAAAAATAAACACAGCCATGATAATCTTTAAATGACAAACATTGCATCCAATAAACAAATGTTTGTACGCGTTTCTCGATTAGTAAGAAAGTAGTAAAAATGTTGGTTGTTGCATGCCAACATTGTGCTCGTTAGCTCGCTCCAGAGGAGTGGAGTTACGATGTTAGACCGTTAACGAGTGCCAGACTTATTACGGTCGCAAGCTCGTAATGCTGCTAATGTATTGTTATTAAACTATCAATACCCAATGTTCCGTCACAATACATACTTTATTGCAGATTTTGCATTTTCAGAATAATATCGCTCCTTTAACCTACATTACAAGGATTTTCAATTAAATAATCTAGTTTGTTATGGCATTCATTAAATTGGATCATTGATTCATATTTCTATCATTATTTGCAGTTCACAGGTATTGTAAACGTTGATGTATATTGAAGTTAACATTAGCATGTGAACTTTTAATTAGCAGGTAATGATTTTCAATTGTAAATTCTGATAAAACGGCTAAGCATGTGTCTGTTTTTGGTCAGCTTTTTTTTGTTGCGCCCTTGGTTTATTCGGCCAGACTTATGTTAAATTATATGTACGTTACTAGGCTACCAGTGCCAATATTTTACAACGTATTTTTTTTGACACTGTCAATTATTATTTTAGTCCAGTAGCCCGAGCACGAAAAACTAATGTAAATGTAAATGTATTCGAGTTCGCTGTGCACTGATGACGTTTAGTTAATATTTCATACAAATTTCATAGACGCGCATCGAGCTGAAATACATTTACGGTTGTCAGAAATTTTCCTGCTCAGGCACAGTTTGTACATATTTATTATGTTCATACATTTAGTTTGATGTGGAATTAAAAGATCGTATGAACATTACAACAGGTAAAATCAAATTCCAAACAGTATAAAACACTAAATCGATGATAAAGCATAAGGAATTCAATAACACAAAATTGCTTTAAACTTACGTCAAATTCTTAATAGCCGGCAACCGACTAGTCTTAAATAAAAGTTCAATTTAGCTTACAATTCTAAAATAGAAGCAATTGTGTCTACAGACAATCGTTGAAGAATCACATTAGAAGCAATAGGAAATACAGAAATTAAATCCGCTTCCGATCCTTGGCGAAATAAAACCACATTTGAAGCAGTTGCAGTGTTCCGCAACGAGGAGTTGCGTCCTATTACGTCCGAGTCCAATCACGGTCGTCGAGTTGATGGGACTTAGCGTTGCTAAGTTTTCACCACTCCGCTTTGCCGGTGATATCTCAATTTCACGAGGGGTTTCCCGCTTGCGAACATTAATTTGTCCGCCAAGTTACGAGCGAACCGCGTATCAACTCATGCAATGGTATATGCTTAACGAATTTCACCTTTATGACATTTCCCATATTCACACGCTATGATGTCACAGCTTGAACCAACCGTTTTAAGCTCTGCAGGAATTGGGCGTAAAGAGCGACTAATTAGGACGGATAGTCAACTCGCTATTGTAGAATTCATTAGCGAATTGTATCCGCACCGCGACAAAGGTATTACACACTAATTCGTCAAATGAATAGGGGAATAAACGCGTTCAATATCTATAAACCTTGTTCATTTTGTGAACAGAACAGAAACCGATCCAGCGTTTCAATTAATACAAAATCAAAACGTTGTTATCGAATGGAAACAAAGTTACAACGATTCATAACAATAGGGTAAAAACCGTGATAATTATACTCGCAAACTGAGTTTGTGGAAGCCGCAAAACGAAATTTAATTTGCCCTGAACGCTGCATCAGAAATAAAGTTAAAACAGTCGCTGCAGTAGGCGGCAGTACGCCCAACTTCTAACGCAAATGAATAGCGAATGGGAAAAGTTGGGCTGAGAAAAATGATGTCCCACTCGGCGAGTCGAGCACGGACCATTGTCGACAACTCACGGCTGCCATGTTGTTTCCCGATATTATTGTTATTTAATTCAAATAAACGTTCCATTGTTATCTTAGCTGTGTCCTCCAACTAACGCCAAACTTTAACCACTCGTACACCCCTCAAAAACCATTAAACTATAAAATAAATAAACACCAATGCACATAATAGTTATGAAATTAAATAGAAGCGTTTTTAGTTCGATTAAAATAAAACTGCTTTTGTTGGAAAATAACTAAGCCCGGTTTGTAGATGCAAACAGATAGCCACAAATCACACTATCAACATTAGAACTCTCACTCGTAGGCACATACGCAGTTAGAATCAAACAGATAAGAGAGTAAGTCACTTCATTTCAAGATAGTTTGAAAGCGGGTCATTAAAGTGAATGAAACGTGTGGCAGGCAATACCAACTTTATTTTATGGCTTTACTTTACAAAACAGTTAAATAAAATCAAATAAGTGTTAGCACTCACCGTTTTTGCCGTTTGTGCTGATATTGTGTCTGGATATTGAATAAGGGCTTGGAATGAATCTGAAAACAAAAAACATTTTGTATTATTTAGAGCAATTTCGGGACAAAGTTTTCAACTTTATAATAAAAATGGAATCAGTTTGGGTGCTTTAAAAATAATTTGCGCTGAAATCGTCTTCATAATATAACAATATTCAGAGTCGCAAAACAACTTTCGTAACATTTCTCTAGAGTACTCGAGTGTTAGATGTCTCAGGGAATTTCTGACAGGCAATATCTTGTTCACAAGAACGCTCAAACAAGGTGAAATTGGCGCCCAACGTGGGGCGCTACGCGAACGCGATCCGCCAACTCTTCAAGAGTTAGTGGCGCCGTGACTCAGGTGCACCGCCGCTATTTTATAATTTACAACACTTTTAGGAGCGTCAAATTTGTTTACTTCATACATGAGTGAATAAACACAACAATTTCTTTACGTCAATAAACATCGTTCCACAACTTGTACGCAAAATACAGCTGTTCACTTTTACGCACTTTTGCCAACTATAATTATGAAATTATATAATTTAGTAATATTAATAGTTAACTATTAATAATAACTAGGTTTGGATGTCTATCAAGTAACAAAACAGTCATAAAGTATGAAGAAACTAGGGAGTTGAATGTGTTCTCACATTCGACGTGAATAGCCCCCGAAGTAATATAGTTGGTCGTCGAGTCTATTTACTGCGAGAGGATAAGCGTTAAACCCCCTAATTTAAGGCATGATCCCGACGATCATTGCCATCCGTTGGGCGAGAACATAAATTCACATTTTTAGGCAACACCGGGCTACATCTGCGCTGCCCACATAAGGTAACATTATGTGGTCCCTCTTCGACTTTCACACGTACTCGTATTAAGGTACTGTTATAAAATATTTACGCTTCATGTTATGCAGGTACACACCATATTAAAATTTTAAAATTTTAAATTGATAGGAACATGTTTAAGTAGGCATATAATCGTACTTCAAGTAACATAAATAAATAGGTGAAAAAAGTACCTAACTAAATTTCCATGTAGGGAAAGAACATAGAACTAATCATAATGTATTGTAAATCAATATGATCTGGATCATTATCGTCAGCCATAGGACGTCCACTGCTGAACATAGGCCTCCCCCAAATATTTCCAGATCGACCTGTTGGAAGCGGCCATGATATGCGATTATTATTCTTACTGAATCGTGCTTATATTCATTTAAATATCTATCATTTGCTGTAACATATTTAGTTATTTACCCACCAAAGCGTTTAATAATTGATTTGCCAGTTATATACGAAGTACGGCAGCTCTTTCCTGAACGAATTATATCGTTTTTACCGCTCTCATCGCTAACAATTTCCCCTTACCTATGTAATAAATATAGAAAGTAAAACCACTCAAGCCAAGAGACGTCGGCGTAAATTAAAAGTAACGCGCTGTCTCCTTCATACATAGTTAAATGCTCTTTAAGGCGCCATATTTCCTTGGGCCAGCCATTTGGGAACGTTAAAATGGAATGCATAAAAGGCTTACGGTAAATTGGAGTTTTTATGTAATTACATCGTGAATAAGCAAAAAGTGTTTTATGTCAAAACAATGGAGAAGCGCGCTGAAATTAAAAGTCCAAGTGATATTAGGACTTACTAGTAGGTACTTCGGAGAATATATTTTAAAATATAATACAGCGAAGACCTAATGAACTGACTATAAGTAAACATATATAAATGAAAAGTATACGGCTAAAGGAAGGGAAGACGAATGTGATAAAAAATTAAAGTTTATAGGCTCGTAAAGGCTGTCAAGGCAGCGAAGAACTTGTGAATGAGATCTGTAAGCAGCACGAAGATAAACCATAAATTCCTCGTAAACATGGAGTAATAGAGTGGACATACTCGACATGTAACGTCGTACATAAAACAAAAGATTGAGAATTATTAGGTTCAGTAAAAGCAAAGGCTAAAACTGTTGCAAGTTTTAGCCGTTCGTTTTACGTAAGCAAATACACGAAGAACCCCTAATAAAATCTGCAATTAATACATTTTATCTAGAACAAAACAAATCGAAATAAAAATACGACGAAAATTTTATCGTAACGGAAATAGTACACATTGCATAGCCGAAAAAATATGTGATATGTAAACAGTTTAGTGAACGTGATTCGGTCTTGATTAATTCAGATGCTACTCTGGTTATTTAGGATGCCACGCCCGCCCGTGCCGGCTGCGTATTCCAATCGACATTTAGCTACGGAATTTATGTTTCGTTTAAAATACTACACAGTTTTATTGACACAAAAAGTTGGATGCACTAAAGACAACAATTAGCGTGGAACATTTCCAAAACGTGTCCACAGCCAGTTAATCTTTGTTCGCGTTTATTTACACGAGTTGAAATATTCAAGCGCTAATTCAATAAGCGGTTCCGATTGCGCGCAAGATATTCAAATCTCAATCAATCTGCAGCGTACGCGCCGCTTCATTATATTTCATTAAAAATTCAACCGGAATGCGCAATTACTTTGTGGAATATTTAAACGCCAATGTCTGCGTAAACACAAGATGGAAGGTGCGGTAAAATTAAAATTTTGTAATCCGCATTTCGCTGTTGCAAAGAGGTTGCTTCCGCTATGTTAATATTAAGCGGCGGGGCGGTCGGTCCGCTGGCCGACCGATTACTGTATAATTTGATATCTTAAATCTCGACGTCTCCCCTGCAATGAGCGAGCTCTGTCAAGCCTGAATGCGTCCTCATTCGTAATTTACGCGCCCTTTCAACTAACCTCTGTAACTCAGATACTTGCATATTGCTAAATATTTTAACAGTTCCATTCAAGCACATTTACGTGTTTCATTTTATCTTATCTACAGATTACTTAAAGGATACCGCCTGAAGGACTGCCTCGGTGGCGTGGTCTCGGGTTCGATCCCCGGATCGGGCAAAGTGATATTGGACTTTTCCATATCAGCCCGGAGTCTGGAATTTGTGCCTAATATGGCGATAGGCTCGCCCCCATCACTCGACGGACGGAAATAAACTCGACGAAATGTGGGTGTTCTAGTTCACTAGGGCGCCTCTGCCTTCCCTTCGGTGATACAGGCGTGGGCTTATGTTATGTTACTAAAAGGATATAAGCACCAATAACGAAGGAAAGTAAGATGTACACAGATTATATACGAAGAATTAAATCCTTAATTAAGGAAGAGCAATGACGCTACAGACGCGACCACGACACCGCCGCAAACAGGGTACGCATAATAATTGTAGCGGTCTACTACACCTTAATAAAGCCAATCGGGGTCGGTGAGGGATGGGGGGAGGCTAGTAGCGGACAACGGGGGGTTGGATTACGGCGACTCCGCGCTCTTCATTGAGATTTGTTTCGGGATTAGGATCGCGTTTGATAGCAACCTCCGTCATGTTGTAGCCGACCTGCTAACAAGGCGTGGCCGCTTATGAACATTTTGCCTCGGCCACATTAAATATTAATACCACGCAAACTTTATTCATCAGTTGTATACCGACGCATTAACTGGCCATTTTGTAATAAGAAACTGTTGACTTACAAACAGCTTGTGAATTATTAATCCGTTATTAGTTATATGGACGCATTTAACATCTCAACTACTCAAAGTTATAAGTACAATAAAATACGGTAAATTCTCTTATGTACTCTAATATTGTCGAAATAAATAGATTTTTCTTCTTCCAAGAATCTGTTGACTCTTTGACTGCCTCGTTGGCGTAGTTGTATTTCGTTACAACTACCGTCCTGAGGTCTCGGTTCGATCCCCGGGTCGGGAAAAGTACTATTGGATTTTTACAATATCAGCCTGGAGTCTGGAATTTGTGCCCGATATGGCGATAGGCACGAAACTAAGCTCGGCGAAATGTAGTTGTGTAGTCTAGTTCGCTAGAGCGCCTCTGCCTACCCTTCGGGGATACAGGCGTGGGCGTATGTTTCATTAATCTGTTATCTAAAAAGTACATAATTATACGTTCTCTATTAATCCTCTTTAGCATATGCTTAATCGTATCGGGAGTATCGGAAGCGAAAATGAAAACGATGTATGCGGTTTATTTGCTTCCCACGAGACAGGATAATTGAAGTAAGGATTTATACGTTTCGGATATGGGATTGACTTCGATCTAGGCAAGAGTATCTTCGAGTGAGTTGATAGATTTTCATGCGAATGCAATGGAATATTGACGTTCGAATTTAAAATGAAGTTTCAGTAGTGTCGCACTGAAAGCGTTTGTGTTGGAACTTGGAAAGCAATGTGTTCTGCACATACCTTAAAATTCTCGCGAGCGCAAATATGCAAAAATTCGAAAGCAATTGTATCCAATATTTTGACAATACAATAAAATGTAACAACGCGATCGAAAACAATACATTTCCATTTACTAGATATTTACATAACAATTTACAAGAGTTACGGTAAAGGTGTGCTCAGTTAAAATGTTTCATACTGGAATGAATATTCAACAGTCGCGAGGAATACGGTGAAATAGTGCACAGACAAAAGCGTATTACAATTGGACAATGATGAATGCGGTAAAAAAGCAAACAGCCGTTTGGAAGCGGAGTAAGGGTCCGCCGTGCGACGTTCGGAAATTGGAAATGGTACATTAGCGGAGGTGCCGTCACGATACCGACAAGTTATGAGCGCATCTGCAGTGTTTACCGACGAGCCGCTATGCCTTCCACCCATGCCGACCCGCTCCGAGCACCAGTGACGTGCATACCCATTCCGATCAGGGTAGACAAAAACCTTGCACAATAATTTTTTTCAACCCTTTACCATCACTATGATTATCATTTCCGCGTCGATTTCAATCGGAAGCCGCTCGCTGCTATTATGGAAATCTGTATTTATTATGGTTTTTATTCTTTATTTATGGAAAGAGCAAATTGTCAGGGTAAACAGTGTCTCTTTGTCTATATTGATTGCACGCCACTGCCGAGCACCGCCACTTTGTTCCGGAACGAAACCGATTAACTCAAATGGCATATCACCAATACGATTCCGTTTCGATACAGGCGCATACATGGATGCGCACGGCCCCTATGCAGTACTTTATTCAAAAATATCTTACGGGAATATAAATAAGGAGTACGAAAACGTATCATGCACTCAATGAGAGTTGACGGGCGAGTAGCCGGCTGTGAAGCGAGATGCCGCGGGTTCGATCCCCGCACCGAGACAAATGTTTCTATGGCCTACATATATTGGTTTCGGGTCTGGGTGTTGTGAGGCCGAAAGTTTCTCGAAGTTCCTGATACCCACGACACAAGACTCGATCTTAGTGTGGGGTCAGGACTATGTATGTGACTGTTGGGTGTTATTATTTATTATTATTGTTCAGCATTAGAAAACATCTAATGCTTCAAGTAATGGGGAATTGTGAACAAACATAAGACCCGTATTACAAAATGATGAATACGAATTCAGTTTTGAAAAAAATATGATAATAGTAACTATAAATTAATTCATTTGTGTAGTTTTATAATACAGGCCTTAGTCTTCTTTGAACTCATAAACCTATAAACATGACCGAGGCAACAAATATTTACATAATTAATTTAAACGTTCACGTTCGATGTAAACGTGAAAATCACGGCAATCTATTGTAGCGCCGAAAATAATTAGGAACGTAGATACATAGATATAAAAATAGCAACTGCGGTTTTCGGTGAAAAATTTCGTCGCCGTGTAGATTTACCCCGGGGCAACGGCCCAGTGCGGCGGGATTTTTAAATGAAGTTGATTTGAGGTTCTCAACTAGGCACCAGTATAATTAGGCTAGAGCACCGACAACGTACCCTAATAGACACCTAATGTATGACATTTATTTTCCAACCAAGTCTGCCAACTTGTCGTGGTATGAGGAAGCGGGGTACTGCATTATTAAATATCTGCATTATTAATAATGCAGTACATTATTAAATATTATGCCATCTTTCTGGCAACTTAAAATCTGATTGTTTTAACAACATCGCTAAGAAGCATTACAATATTACATAGATTTTTAAAATTATTAGTAGGAAGTATTTACGGCTCGCAGATGTGGTGGGTGTGGTCGGATGTGGAGATGTAAGGTCGCCTTATTGTTCTAGTGGCAGCATGTATGGGCTGTGGACCGGGGAGGTCCTGGGTTCGATTCCCAGGTCGG
Source organism: Clanis bilineata (assembly GCA_036417725.1). Classification (NCBI taxonomy): domain Eukaryota; kingdom Metazoa; phylum Arthropoda; class Insecta; order Lepidoptera; family Sphingidae; genus Clanis; species Clanis bilineata. The sequence continues at coordinate 12,234,301 of CM071158.1, forward strand.
GGAAAGCAAATTTTCTAATTTAATTTGCTCGGAACTGGATCCATCACTCAGAGGAGGTTGACGTCAGGCAAGCGGCCGGTCGTAAAAATTAAGACCAAATCGTTACTGAAACATGCTATAAACAATAAAATGTGGGGTAAGGGCAAGCGAAAGAAAAAAAACGATGTGGTCGAATCTGATTTAAATCTATTGAGCGGTCTTCCATATCAGATCTTATAGTCAGATGTGTTATTAGATGTCGGTCGCCTATGATGCGACGTCTATTAGGGTGTGTTGTCATTGGGCTAGAGTGAGCAACACGGACACCGTGCACGCAGCGGCGTGGCAGCGCGGCGTGGAGAGGCGTAGAGCGGCGCGGCTTGCCCGCGGGCGCAGGGGAGCTTATCAAATATGTACCTACCTGCCTGCCTCCTGTGTGCCGGATTTATTTAGGATATGCATGAGGGTACGATTTAAATTTTAAACGGATTGCGCCCTTGGATTTCGGCCCTGTGCTGTGTTTGGTAAATCTATCACTATAACACGCCACGCTGAAATTAATTTTAAAGCCTCAATTCGATTTATTAATGGCTGTTTTAGCCACTGTAATCCCTCGGGGTTGTTGTGGACAACGCGCTAGTGATAAAGGATTTACCAAATAATATATTACATCGCAAATTACATGGAGTGCTTACATAATTTATTCACATGTGTTTCGAATTAGGTAATAGAATTTTTATTTTGTTTTCGAATGACTGACGATATTTTTAAATGAAGTAAATGTTTAAGTTAAAGTTAATGTATTTGCTTTGTAAGATTAATATGATTGGATTTCTATTGAAGTTGTCATTTCACATAAACTAATATTAGATCTTTAACTTTGACGACCTTCATAACATTTAGATATCAATTAGTGCTTTAATTAAAACTTGATTCGTTTCTCGATTGTTGTTTCAACTAATTAATCGCGTTTATTAAACACAATTTACAACGCAGTCCATTATTATTATAAAATTAGATACAATAAAGTCTAATTTATTTTCTTATATCATAAATAAAGTGACCGCAGGAAAAACTTGGATGCATTTAGCGCAAAATAAAGATCAGTGGCGCAAGGGAGAAGAGGCTTATGCCCAGCAGTGGGCAAACAGAAGCTGACGATGATGATGATGATGATATCATATTTGTACCAGTCCGTAAAACGTAAGACCGGGAGAAGTGGAAGCGTTTAAGTAGGAAGGCGGACCCGGGCAGAAGAATAACGCCAGGTAGAAAGAAAGAATATTTGTACCAGTCTGTTGCTCGTACGTAAATAGTTATTTCACCTTATTTTTTTATAACATTTTGAACATACACTACCACGGTATTAACTAATACGTAAAACATTAGAAAATATAATTTGTGAATTAAATTCGCTAAATAAATAAATAAATACATCCAACAGTCACACACCTAACCCTGACCCCACCGATAGGGTATTACCGATTCCGATATACCGAAGTATAACCTATGAGAATAACTAACCAGACCGGATACAAATATTGGTGGGTCAACATTTGCCTCGCTGCGGGAATCGAAGCCGCGGCCTCTCGCTTCACAGCCGACTACGCTACGGTGGCTCTCAATCAAATCACATAATAAATTTCTTCGCTCAAAAATGTTATAGTGCAAATTGTTAAGAAGTATGCAGACGCCGTACTTACTGTTTTTAGTGAATGTGACGATCTTGAGCACCTTCCCGTACCGTTGGAAGATCGAGTATAGCACGTCGAGCACAATCGGGTACAACATGTGTTCTATAATCACGCGCAGCACTGTGTTCGGACCACCCTGAAACAATATCACTCTTAATAATGTCACCACAGTATTCTATGAGACTACAGTTTCGCTTGTCAAGCCACGTCTCCTTCAACTGTTTTTTCGAAACAAAACACTAAAAACACCTACACAAAACAAAGGTTTTCATTGTCTTCTGGCTTTGTAACAATGGAGCATAGACAAAAACATACATAAGCTGACGCGAGTATCCACGAAGGGGTAGGCAGAGGTGAACTAGCGAACTAGAAAACCCATATTTCGCCGAGCTTAGTTCCAGGTCGTGATAGGGGGCGAGCCTATCGCCATATCGGGCACAAGTTCCAGACTCCGGAATGATATGGAAAAATCAAATAATATTGCCCAACCCGGGGATCGAACCCGAGACCTCAGGACGGTAGTCGTACCGAAATACAACCACGCCACCGAGGCAGCGACAAAAGATTGTAGAAATACCATGTTTTGTGTAATGTTGCACATTTAATTTGCCCAGGACTGGATTCCTCATAAGGGGTTGACGTCAGGTAGGCGGCCGGTCATAAAAACTAAGCCAAATCCTCTCTGCAACATGCTTGAAAAAGTATGTTACGCCGCGACATCAAGGTGGGATAAGGGCAGATAGAAAGAAAGAAGTATAAGTACTTATACCACTTGCTACTTAATATACAGGTGTCGTTCTAGGAAACGAACTCATTCGAGCAGCTATTAGGACATTATCGTGGTAAACAACATTTATTTCCAATGGGGAAAATGTTTCCGACAATTAGACACCCGACAGACACTTATCTCCAAGGAACTGAGATGCAAGCAGCTTGTTACGAATGGAGCACGACAAACCTTATCATAAACGGGGAATATTTCCGCTTATTCGAAACACCAATCGAACCACATTATGATATTGCAAATGTACGCTCAATTGGACCGTGTTACGCAGAAATGATCCAGCCCACTTTTTTATTAAAATGTTATTGATGCCAACATGTTCTAAACCATTAATAGATCATATTAGTGTGAACAATTTCTTTTGTTTTTTTTTTGTGGGTTGGGTCATTTTTGCATAACACGGTCCAATTTGAGTGAGGTATGATCTAATGTTGATAAGCTTGTAAGATGGTTCATTCGTTTATTATAAACTAGTGGTAGGGCAGTGGTCAAATTCGACCAAATTAACATAACATAACATAAGCTCACGCCTGTATCCCCGAATCGAACCTATCGCCATATCGGGCACAAATTCCAGACTCCGGGCTGATATGGAAAAATCCAATATCACTTTGCCCGACCCGGGGATCGAACCCGAGACCTCAGAACCGTAGTCGTACCGAAATACCACCACGCCACCGAGACAGTGTCGACCAAATTATTATTTTTTTATTGCAGAGGATTGGCAAACGAGCAGATGGGTCACCTGATGGTAAGTGATCTCCACCGCCCATAGACACCCAAGACACAAAAAGAATCATGGGTGCGTTGCCAACCAAAAAGAAAGGAATGGAAGGGGAGGGTAAAGGGATTGGGAAAAGGAGGGGATGAATTAGGCCACCGAAAAATTTAATTTTCAAGTTTGACCTTTATTAGGATTCTTTTGTCAAAGTCTATATTATTGTAAAATTAACCTACGGTTTGACTATAGATTTTAACTCTTTACATAATCACAAGTTTAAAAACTTAACGGACCGAGTACCGACTTCAAAACTTATCCGATCGTGACCATTTATATGGGAGGACCTTTGAAACAAGCTCTATCGAACAAAAAAAGAACCACGATACATTTGGCGGAGATATCGCGCGTAACATAAATAAAAAAAAATACAGACGAATTGAGGACCTTCTCCTTTTTGGAAGTCGGTCGAAACAATGAGTAAGGTATGTATGTGTGTGTATGTTGTGTCATTCACGCAGTAGTGTGTGTAATGTTTATTTTAAATAATTTAATGTATTTCTAATGCGTTTTATATAAAAAAATAGCTTTATGCTTTTCTTCTCCATATAAACTTTAACTGTGTCAAATATCACGTCCATCCCTTCGCGCAATTGTCTTAAAAATGTGTACATAGGGCGACATAATCGCATGAGCGGTATGCCCTTAAATAAATAAAAGTGTACAAAAAAGTTAATAGTTGTACAGCACCACACAGAGGACCCCTCAGAGGGGGTTGACGTCAGGCAGGCAGCCGGTCGTAAAAACATAGCCAAATCATTTCTGCAACATGATTGAAAAAGTGTGTTGCGCCAACCCCACATTAAAGTGGGATAAGGGCAGGTAGAAAGAAAGTTGTATAGCACCACACATTCCACCAGCCTTTAACATTAACTATGTCTAACGTCACATCGTGACTGAGGCTTTAGGCGACAATGTGGCTAGCGCAGCAGCTGTCTAGCAATTAGTATGCAACAAACCATCAAGATCGTGTAACCATGGGGAATACTAGTGTTGTACTTGAATGTAAGTACCGTATTAACCTTGATTAGTCGCGAAACGTGCACAATTTGAGCTTCTTTTATTATGCAGTTATTTTAAATACACAAACGTAACTAAAACTTTAACTTTAACTTTAACTAACTTTAACTCATTTGCCAATACCGACAGGCAAATTAGAATATAATAATAGTTTTTGGAAACTTCACTAGTTTAAGTGTCATTTTAAATGTAATCATACTTTTATGTAATAATTAAGTACTGTTTGTTTCCTTTACTCAATAAAATAAAATAAACGTGGAACATGCGGCACGTACTTCTATTCAACCAATTTAAAAAGTTTGTATATAGCAAATCTTATATACCTGCCGCAGCGTACAATGCGGCTTGGTCATACACTGTTTAAAATAAGGTTAAAGAAACGTGCGGCTCTTGCGACGCGTTATGGTGAATGTTTACTATACATATTTTTGTGGACGTATGGTATTGTGAATTATTAAGTGGAAGCGTTTAAGTAAGAAGGCGGACTCTGGCAGAAGGCCGGGATAACGCCAAGCAGAAAGAAGATGGTATTGCAAATTATTAGTAACAATTATGTTTCGAGTGTCAGGCATCTTTTTTGGTACGGACCAACTTTCATAATAATTCATTTGTTTAGGTAATCCTATATTTAGGTAATACCCATGTTGTAAATGTCAATTTTGCTTTCTAGAAACAACTGTGTTATTATATTAGATTATAAAGAAATATGCAAAAAATGTCCTTACATTTACCTGTATTTCCGTGCCGCCGTTGGCCGGTTGTAACGCGGCGCCCGCGCCCGCCACGAGCGCTGCGCCCGCCGTGTTCGAGATGGCCTGTGCGGCTTGCAGCGCCGCCTGCGCAGACGCCGACTGAACAAACGACGACATTACCAACAAATATCATAAAATATATGAATAGGACTGATTGAGAGTTAAAAGCGAGATTTGTATTTTAAATTGATATTGGGATGTAGTTTCAATAATTAGAAAACTGGACGTTCACAAATGTCTTTTCTGTAAGAGTTCAGAGTTTCTTGCCCGTTCTTCTCTGGCGAACCAGTTTTCCGAACTGGCGGTAGAGTAAACCTTTTTGACGGAATCTAAACAATGTGTGACATTTTATGGATTCAATAAACTATTTGATTTGATTTGATTTAATAGATAACGCAAAATTAGCGGAAACTATGTGAAACACAAATGTCCAGCTTTGACTAACAAATACAACACATTTAATACAAATATGTCACAACTAAGCTCCTTATTCATAATGAAATCCTGGTCTTATCGAAAGCATAACCCTACTTTCGCCTACTTTAGCTAAAAGATAAATAAAATATGTTTATCAAATACAATGTTGCTGGTTTACAGAAAAAACATTATTTTTATCTCTGGCAAGCTTTGAAACAAATAAGATGTCTTAGCTGGAAACAATCAATAAAAATATATATCAATATTAGATGGGGTCCGAGACTATAACAAAATTAATGTCATTAAGAAAGAATATCAAACTTGAAACAGCTGATCGGAATCGGCCATGTTTGCACTATCGAAGGTTGGAACGTTTTAGCGGTAGAGAATGATTATGAATAAAAAAAATTTGAAACGTACTATTGTGGTCTTATTACTTCTACAAGTTATTATGAATAAGGGACTGAAAATCGTCTCTAAGACTAACAGATAACAGAACGCATCAAATAAAAACCGGTATTAACTTATCTATTGAATAATTACCTGCTTTATTCTACATAAAATATAATATGGTCAAGTTTTGTCCTGTTATACCAGTCAGAGTTAATAAATTGGTAGTGTTAATATCAAAGTGAATTTTCGTTAACGCCGTCAACACTGTTACGTGTAAAAAAGCGCATGACGTTCGAGTGAAATACGTTACGTTTACACAACGGTCGCGTGTAAGGGTTGAGAAGTACTTTGATCCTATATTTTCACGTGGCTTTGTGCTCGACAACGGCCTGACAAGCGGGCAGGCCAGACACAAAAATAAGGCTTTAACCGTGTCATGGTAAGCCTGCCGCCGACGGCAAAGGCACCGGTACAAATACTCGTTGACTTGTTTCTCGCTCCGCTTTTTACGACACATATTCTTTATGTCAATTGTGAGGAAAGCATAGTTTCTTTGTCCGTGAGTGTATTTTTCAATTTCTTAGTAGACACAGTAGGATTCAAAATACACAAATCTTCTTGAAATACTACGCTTTACTCACATATTATCTTCGTAAAGTTACCTTTAGCAATGGAAAATGATAACCCCAATTATATGTACTGTGTAAAGAAATTCGAGGATGGAATTATTGATTTGTTATATAATGTAAGTACATTACAAATGCATTATTCATTCCACTTGAAATATTGGAAACGATTCAATTAAATTGAAAATTTACGAATAATATTTAAATTTCGGAAAACGAACACGCAACGTCAGGGAACGCGATTCCATCAAAAATATTTTCCGTGTCACCGACGCCTGTGCTACCAAACTGCGGAGTTATTTAAAAGGTCTTTTCTGAGGACGCGCAATCTTTCACCGCGACCAACGCCAGACATTCGAACGACGTCGACTCCGACGCGACAAAATAACTCAGTCCGCCATTGGAGAGTTCCATTCAGTCGCCACAAAAACCTTTTGCATCGCATGATTGATCAAAGCTTTTGCGTTTAGTTCTTTATAATGCACCGTTCGATAAAATATTCGGATTCAGATAACAGCGCCACATTTGCGTTATAATATTTAAGATTACAAACGTGACGTAAATGCAAGAATGGTTCTCTTTTCGCGTGAATCACGATAACAATGCGTAGTCTGTCTTTTCGTAGCGACTCGCAACTCCCTCGTTATAAGTTTTAATAGTGCGCGATACAAAGAGCTCCCGAAATGTGACGACAAAGTGAATCTTTGTCGCTGTATTTAGTACGACAAATATTTGTCATAACGTTAGATAAAGTGGATGGCAGGCTTTATAAATACAGCCACTGATGTATTTTGCTTATTTGATACATGATTTGTATGAAGATAATGTAGTATTAAAAAAAAACAGATATAAAAATTCTGTCAATACCGAGAACTAAATAAATTATATAATAAAATACACCGATTTCCCAAACCATATTATTCATTTCCATTCCACCTTCAATAAATCTAACAATACGAAATATACCTAATTAAACGACTATTCATTGCGGGATTATTTAATGAGAAGATATTATATTCTATTTTATACAAAAAAAGTTTGTGAGTCTAACCCTACGACTACTTGATAAGCCTTCGACAATGGCAATGACACACGTCAAATCACATCATTATGAGGCCAGAGGCACTGACAACCATCGTACTGAATAGATATGACAGAATATCTCTACAACATTACTGTAGTCTTTGATTTCAAGAAATATGCAAAATTTTGTATTGAGTAAAAATTGTCGCCTCCTTGGTCTAGAGGTAGGTCGCCTCCTTGGTCTAGTGGCAGCATATATAGGCAGTAGACCGGGAGGTCGTGGGTTCGATTCCCAGGTCGGGCAAAGCGAATTTTATAATTTAATTTCCCCGGACTGGATCCCTCATAGGGGGTTGACGTCAGGCAGGCAGCCGGTCGTAAATACTTAGCCATATCATTTCTGCAACATGCTTGAAAAAGTGAGCTAAGTACTTTGTATTTGCAGTTCTGTTTACGGGAATTTGTTATACGAAACACCAAAAAGTACATGTGAACTTGAAATATGAACGGAAAATGTCAAGTGCTATATTCAAGTCTTTATCATAAGAGGTAACATTAATAAATCCTGTGATAACAACAAACGCTGGACAGCTGCATTCATGAATACGATATTTGAAACCTAATCGGTTAATGGGATCTTTATGGAGAATTCAGCCGGTCTTGGGCAGCGGAATATCATTGAAGCGATAGAAAATCGCAACAAAATTGAATAAATAGCATAAGCATTAGTAGGATGTATAAACATGAAACAAACCGCATGTTTTATCAAATGCATTTAAAAGAATTCATTTAATGTGCTAATTGAGATAAAACTTCTATCACACTGCATTATTTTATTTGGCTGACTAGTAAGTACTTGAAGTATACGAATTAGTTGAATCTCAGTTTCAAATACAATACATATTTGTCGATAAATATTGACATTGTCAGCGAGGTATGCCGCATGCGGATTTACACAAACAGATAATAGACACCTAGTTGTATCCATTTTGGTATAATCATCACATTAATTAGTCGCGATATTGACATAAACGGTTGTTTGCAAAGCTGACAATTACTTCAAACAACCTGCAACTATTTATTAATAAACAAAACGATTAATGTAGTTTTGATATTAATTAACAATATTATATAACAAGGTAAAGTGGGATAGTAGTGAGATTAAGTTTGATAATATGTCATATTATCGGATAAATCTATTATGGAGCTTAAACTAAAGGGAAACTAACAAATAAACTTTTCTTCATATATATGTACATATCACTGGTAGACAAAAACTCTTCGAAGTGGATTTACGAGTATGCATTTTTATAGTTCTCTAAAGTTATAAAATGGAAAGTATGATAAAACCTATAATTGTCCTCGATGGTTGATAGTGCCGAACAATCTGCAAAGCAACTTTTCAAAAGTTCTTGTTGACGGTTGCCAGTTGCCAGTGGACAAAAAGCATTTTAAATAATGTTTAGATATTAATGGACATAGGCCTCCCCCAAAGATTTCCAGATTGACCTGTTGAAAGCCGCCTGCATCCAGCGATCTTGGGGGGAGGCCTATGTCCAGCAGTGGACGTCTCATGGCTGATAAAGATGACGATTAATGACGGCGCTCAATACGTAACGGGTCACGGGTGGCGCTAATAAGTAAATTGACAATTCGACAAAACTGGTGCAAACTTACAAATTTATAGTTTAATTTATTTAACACTCAATACCCTTAGTGAAGTTTAAATGTCTGCTCGGTTATTACACACTTTATTTCAAATATGGTCATAACCAGGTAATTGAGAGTTGCCAGTTGCTGAAACTCGACCGTCTGCAAAACGCCTTAATAATATCTACATATATTGCGATCTCTTAACTTTTCAAATCTCGGTACCTTGACTCACCAAATAGTGGAGTCGAATAGATGTACTACGAATTTGAATGGGCTCGTAGATTACATTCGTCCACCAACAATGCTTGAGAATTTATGTTGGTTCTGTGTGTTTATTCATAAATTCTATTACTTTTTAGTTTATATTGCTTGTTGAATCCGTATCTGAATAACCCCTACCTCAATTAAATTCCACGTAAAATGTGCCTAAGAACAATTTCTCGACATTATCAGCTATCAAAACGGTGAAGGTTTGTTTTTGATAGGTTTCTAGGATAAACGAAACTAATTAAGCGTTTTAATTAATCCTCCTATGGGGTGTTTTGTTACCGAAAATATTGATTTCCTCTCTCAACGGAGGGTCGTAACCGCAGAAAGGAAGAATCATTTATGAATGTGTTTTACGTTTACACAAGACTCTAGAAACTTCGAAATACAATAAAGAAAGAGGCAATAAAAATACCATAAATTAGTTAAGGTAATCAAGAAGCAGACGTCACTTGAAGGGTTCATTTTTATTGCCTGGAAATATTGCGAGTAGACGTTAATTTTATATAACCTGGCGGCAAACTGAAAAAGTGACTAATTAATGCCAAGACGAGTCTATTAGCATCACGGACACGATGAAAAATCTATAAAGCGTTAGATGTCTCTTAGAAAATGTTTAATTAAATCATAAATATTAAGACGTTGAAATTAATTGAGCGCAATAGGGCTGTTGTAACGTTTGACGGAATCATTTTACAGTCGGCACACGCACGGCCCCTATCAGGGTCGAATCGTATAGACAGAACAGTAATAGTTTAGTAACTCAATCAAATCCGAACAACGTCCTCGACAGTGTCCCGACGCGGCATGCGGGTTTATTGAATACTGTTATCTTAATTGTGGGTTCATGATGCCTCTAACAAAGATTAAATTAACAGGTCGACTGCAGCTCCGGGATTGTGTCTATGTATATTTCTCAATTGGAATCGCCGGCTTTAATGTTCGATCACATACCGCACGATAATCCGTTTGTACTTGTAATAGGCCTAATTGAACTATCGTAACGTAGTTACGTGCTATGCGCGTTTTGAACCGGATTCCTATTAACTGTTGTAAATCTAAGTGGGATTTATCGTTCGTTGTGTAATTAACATTTTTTAATGTTTGTTATAATGTGTGCTTCACGTATAATATACGAATTGGAATGTGGTTTCTTCGTGTTTACTCACTCGATTACCTATCAAGTTACGCAAAATGGTTATGAAATGTTTACCTAAATATGTTTATTTCGAATATTTGTTCGATTGGATTCAGCGGTTTTTATGAACATTTTAATTCAGGATTTGGAAACTGCCAAAGAAAAATTTGACCAAAGTGATTTTTTGCCGAGTCTAGTTTTAGCGAAACATCTGACAAGTTTAAACGTTTATATTATACAGAATATCATAAACATAAGCTCACGCCTGTATCCCCGAAGGGGTAGGCAGAGACGCACTAGCGAACTAGAACACCCACATTTCGCCGAGCTTAGTTCCGTCCCAGATGTGATAGGGGGCGAGCCTATCGCCATATCGGGCACAAATATTATACAGAACAACGGTAATATATTCGTCGTGTACGAATAATTTTGTCAATATTATGCGGATTTGCTATTGCTGCACGTGTCGATTTTTATTGGATCCTATTGTCAAAATCATTGATCACTTGGGTTTCACTAACCATAATGATTATTTTGGGGCGGATGATATGAGGATTCAGCGTTAATACTTACTGCATTGCTATGTGTCTGGTCGGTCTTGAGTTCCTTGTGGTTTGAGAACTGTACGTAGACGGCGCGCCCCCGGAGCTGCGCCACGCACCCTCCGAAGTACGCGACCATCGCCACCGCCGAGATCTCCTCCGCCATTTCGAGGAATGCCTGCAACAAGCAACATTGTTTTAATACAGTTTTTTTATTATGAAAAATGTGGAAGTTATCACGTCCGCTCACAAATATCCATAATATTAGAGGAATTGTCGAAGTGCTATTAGAAAACTATTATTCAAGTGAAGTTTTTGTGCCTCGGTGGCGTAGTGGTATTGCGAGCGCGGTACGGCTTTCGTCATGAGTTCTCGGGTTCTATCCCCGGGGTCGGGCAGTGATATTGGATTTTTCAGTATTAGCCCGGAGTCTGGAATTTGTGCCTGATATGGCGATAGGCTCGCCCCCTATCATATCGGGGACGGAACTAAGTTGCCTACTCCTTCGGGGATACAGGCGTGAGCTTATGTTATGTAAGTTTTTTATCCTAAAGTTTCTGGCTTAGATTGTTTCTATCGCTGATAACACATTGGATATTTATTATTGTAGCTGTATGTTGAAGGGCGGTAGTGAACAAACATTACCAGTAATCCATATGCTTTCAATAGTAAATAATTGTTTATTTTATAACGATAACTCATTATGTGTTTCAGAAGATTTTGTCATTTTAAAAAAGATAAAGCTTCATCAACACAAGTTCTCTAAGACCTTATTTAATAGTAACTTTGCATCTCCCTAAAAACGTCATGCAGTGCTGTTGTTATTCCCTACATAATTAGCAGACATGTTGTTTCACATCGATACTAATCTGAAAGGGTATTATTATCGGTAGAGGCCCTCAATAAATCAGTCGTTCAACAACAGCGGTAGTGTAATGCGGCGTACCCTAACAGGGTATATGTTTGCAAGGCATAGAGAGTCCAATCAATCGAATCCGACCAACATACATTCAAATATTACTTGAAACTGAGGCTCGAGAATTTGAATCAAACGCAACATGTCCTATTTGTATGAAATTTTAACCAAAATTTTCTTTCCGTCTAGCTTGATCTCACCTCGATCTGGGAACAGTGCACACTTTTTCAAGCATATTGAAGAAAACAATTGGCTTCGTTTTTTACAACCGGCTGCCTGCTTCATGTTAACTCAAACTGGGAAAGTCTCAAAAACCTCCGACTTGATGATAAAACCCAGTTTAGATACCATAAACTCTGCTACTAAACTAAGGAGGCGATAAAGACAAAATTTAATCAAATGAGGCCAAATACCAAAAAAAAATCAACATGGATTTTGCCATCTAGTTTAGGTATGAAAATTAGTTAACTAATTTGCGTGCGTATTCATAACCACAGGATCCCTGCTTTTGGCATCGGACAATACCAACGTACGAAATAAGCCGCTGCGAGTGCGCGTTAAGCCGCAAATGAAATAGAATTTGCCCTGGGGCTAATTAAAAAAAACATTATGCCTACATGCAATGGTGAAAAGTGAGCCAGACAGTATATTCAGACTTTTAGTATAAATTATTACGTGCGCGCTAGTACACTGTGTTTAACAAGTTATAGCACATTGATAGTGTAGTATAGTTATTACTTGGTTGTAGTTACACTGCCTCGGTGGCGTCGTTGTATTTCGCACTAGTGAACTAGTACACCCACATTTCGCCGAGCTTAGTTCCGTTCCAGATGTGATAGGGGACGAGCCTATCGTCATATCGGGCACAAATTCCAGACTCCGAACTGATAGGGAAAAATCCAATATCACTTTGTCCGACCCGGGGATCGAACCCGAGACCTCAGGACGGTAGACGTACCGAAATACAACCACGCCACCGAGGCAGTTAACAGATAAATATATTCCGCTTATAGTCGAGTCTTAGAAGGTTTATTAGAAAAGCAGTTACATTTAGATATATTAACGCGTCGGTTTTAAAAGATTACAGAATCGATACGGGAACAAATTAATAGAAGAATGTTTATGAGGGGCCACAGCACCAACGGCATGACCGCACATGAAATACTCGTAGTGTCACCGTCTCTTTCACTTTAATCACCGAGAGTGAGGGCGATTGTCTGCCCCACTCACACGGTTGTTTGCTCACCTCTCCACAGCCCGGGCCTTTGTAACTAGACCTTCAGAGTATTGGTCACCATCAACCATGAACGATACTTTTCATCATCCACTCTACACCGACAAAGGATTGTCACGAATATTGCCAACGTTTTACGCTAATTAGTTTCAGATTCAACGTTTCTATCAACTTCATTATAGTGATTGCGTATACAGGGTGAATCATAAAGTTGCTATCAATAATAACTATATTAAAAGAGGGGATGACAAGCAATTTAGCGGTTAAATTAAAAACTTCGTAAAGCTCAGTTTTTGAATAATGGGAAAATGAACTTTTTTTAAGGCTTATTGGGTGGATTGCATGCAGTACATTTGCAAACTACCTATGGGGCAATTAATTTATTTTTAGCATACGCAAAGCTATTCCTAATTACGGCGGTTTACAGATCGCATTCCGATTTTAATATCCCCATGATTAATAATTGATAAAAAAAATTAAGTTCAGTTTTTATATTTTAACTTTACCATTACGCTTTAAATCGATCTCCTGTATGTGGAATTGTTATTGGTACAAAATTTATGAAACATCCGGTATATCGGTAATATTGGTTTTGCTCTAAAGAATGTGTTATAAATTTCAATCTACATTATTAATATCAGAAAATTAATTTATCAATTTCCCTCCAGCGTTTTACACCTCGATCAAAATAGAAAAGGACACGGAATATTTCACAGCAAAAAACTGAGTCAGCGACCGTTCATAAAAAGGGATTCGACATGTTTCTCGTGCAGCAAGAGATTGTTTTCCTTCACGCTGCGCTATACACGGTGAATATCATACAGACTATTTATTAGACGGGATAACATTGTCGCGGCCACCCCCGGCTGCCTTCTCGTAATAGGATCTCCGTTTTTATTATTTCATTTCTCGGTTGTAAACTAACTCATTTTTAATTTGCCAGCGGGAAACCGTAAATTTCGCATTGCACGTGTCCCCGTGGGTGTTTCGACGTAAAACACGCAGTAAAACCGGCTTCATGTCTCCTTATAGCTTGTCTCGTCGTTGTTGCTCGTGAGATCATGTCAACATGCCTTTTGATGAATTACTAACTGTACGTTAAGAACAACTTCCCTTTTATGGGTATCAGTTGTACTTACTCTTATAACCATGATATATAAAAAGTCGCGGTACTGCTAAATGTTTCCACATTATTTATTGAATTATTCATTCAATCCACATTTTTCGCAGCATTAAAAGATGTCATTGGGTGTCATGATTTATAAATTTTGTTGCTGTGACTTAACAATTGAAGTCTTGCACTTCATATTGCTCTAAAAACTTATCAATAATTATTGTAAATATGAAAGTTTAGATCTTTATAACACCGTGAAAGTAATTAACCAATCACTACTCCTCATGACGATAATTATTTAGACACTAAATTAAATATACAAGTTACTTTTATCCCTCTAGTACGTTTGAGTGGGAGACTCACTGATCGAGATAATAAATGAGTTTCTGTTTCATACACTTTAAAATTATAGAGGAATAAATTGCGAACTGTGTAATTATTTAACATCGAGATGGATGATGAATTACCGTAAAAGAGTTTTCTATGTGTCAACGTTTGTTCAGCCCTACTCGACCCAAATTGAAATTTATTTTAGAAGTCAACGCGCCCTTAATTTCCGCTAAATATAATTTTAGATGCAATCTCGCGTTTGGGCTCAAGTCGCAACTGGCAGTTATACTTTAGTATTGAATACAAGGGGCAGAATATTGCTCTCAAAATGTATGGCACCAACGTTGAAATTTTCTGACAAGCTTTAACGGGCATGTGACGGAGGTAAATAGGGCTGCCGAACATTTCCCTTTTTGAAATGAATCGTTAAAAATATGATAGCGCGCCTTTAAACATTAACTCATATTTTGCTGTCATTGTGGCCTATAAAGAATCTTTACTGCAAGTCTTATTTTACAAAACATTTTTAACTCAGAAAAAAACGAGATTGGTTATCTGCGTTTAATTCTGAAACGTAAGGTTTTTCTGTTAAGTTCAAAAACATATGACTACCATGATACCATGACTAGTGATTTTAAAAAGCATTAATGTATGAGATAGCACGGACGTAAAAAAAAGATGGACGAAGCGCTAGGAACATTGAAAGTGAAGCAATGTTTTCGGCCCATTTGATCAGTCGTCGCCATTACGTGTCGATGGGTTGAGACTATAAACTTATCTTACGTGATTCTTAACCATTCACAAAATATTCTACCTCTAGGGTGTAAATTGCAATAATCGCCCTCGCATTGTAATAAGTAGTTGATGGCGGTACTGAAGTTTAAGATCAATTTTTTTGTATGGAAACTTGCTTGATAGCCTCTCTATAGTTAGTAATATTAAATCTCATTGCTTTGATCGGTGTTAACAGGTGAGTTTCTGTCACCGACCGATATAAGCCAGGATTAACAAAGCCATGCATTTTTGGATACCGAACAGTAAAGTTGGGTGAGTCTCTGGGAATGCAAAAAATCTCTTAAATTCGCATGATCCTTTATAAATATGTATTCAGAATCTGTTTTATTAGCTGTTTTAGCGTGGTGTTGACATTTTGAGGTGTAATATAACTTCTTTCTTTCTACTGATTTCTTAAGTTTACGTGAATACTATTCATTGATATAAAACTATTTTTTAAGGAGTCTGTCACGATGGTTTTAATTTCTTTCTTTCTGCTTACCCTTATACCATCCTAATATGCGGTCTATGCAACACACTTTTTCGAGCATATCGTAAATAGGATTCGAATTAATTTTTACGAGACGGTCGTGTACTGCCTCGGTGGCGTTTTTGTATTTCGGTACGACTAACCCTCCCGAGGTCTCGGCTTCGATCCCCGGGTCCGGCTAAGTGATATTGCATTTTCCATATCAGCCCGGAGTTCGGAATTTGTGCCCGATATGGCGATAGACTCGCCCCCTATCACATCCGGGACGGAACTAAGCTCGGCGAAATGTGGGTGTTCTAGTTCGCTAAGGCGCCTCTGCCTACCCCTTCGGGGATACAGGCGTGAGCTTATGTTATGTATGTATGTGGACGTAAACCTGCCTGACGTAAACCTGCCTGACGTCAACCCTCTCTGGTGGATCCAGTCCCTGGCATGTTAGAAAAACAACCTGCCAGACCTGGAAATCGAACCCAGGAGCTCCTTGTCCACAGCCTAGGAGGAGACTGAGGTGTAATGTACATAAAAAAGCAAAAGAATAACACGTTCAACAGAACATCTGAAGTGTTCTGTAGACCCTAGAACCGATCGTATTTCTCAATTTATTATATACAGCATGTTCCAAGTTGTAAATCTAAGTAATTACATATTCAATTACGTCCTCTTTCCAGCACTATCTATAATAGGCAAAATAAAACAGGAGACAACTGTAGATAGAGGCCGTGCCACAATGGTTAGCGGCCTATTTGCGGACCGGCCGCGCCACCCACTTGTTGTGCCTTCCGGCGGAGGCGAACGTACCATCCATTGTGCCTAGAGTAGCGATGTTACATGGCCGAGTTAATTTACTAAATGAGGGTAGTGATCAGTTACATGATAAAAGTTGTTTTGGTTTCTCATTATTCATTTTGCCTGTGTGCTTAGTCTTGTAAATCTGAGGAGGAACGTGAACATCGAATCAGTTCTTCGGACTGATTGCTGGCATCGCTCATGCGTGATTCAGGAAAGTAAATGAAAAGACAATTGACTGGATAACAATATCTACTTACATAGCAAATTTAATGTTCCAGTACACTTTAACAAAAAATCAAAGTAAACGGCTGATTCGAAGGCACTTGACAACTTTTGCTTTAAATCGAATTCTGTATTTGAACGTTATTTTATTTGGGGAGTAGCTTATTTAAATATGGTGAAATATGGGCTTAGTAATGGTTTCTTACTATTACTTATTTCAATATAGGTGCTTAGTGAAATGAAAACCAAACACTTTATTAAAATATTGACTAGTAATAACAGACATTTGCTTTCTTATGTATTGAAACTACATCTCCGTTGAATCCATGTTTTGTTTGCTTTAAAAAAAATGAAATAACTTGTAATTGTCAATGCCATCCAGGGCCCCTGAGATGATCAACGGTGTTCGGAGAGTTTCTCGTAGTTCCTGGATACTCACAACAAGATTCGTATCTTAGGCTGAGATCTACAGAGTGACTAAGTCTAAGTCAAAGAAACAAACTCAGTGAGGATTTGGAATTTTTATATCGAACTTTGACTAAGTCCGAATCATTTTTTACAAGAAAATCTTTGCTTAGTCTGTCTGTTCGTCTGTTTTCCTTGTAAAAAAGGGCTCTGTCTAAGTCGAAGTTTGATTTCAAAATTCCAAATCCTCACTGAACATATGTTTTAGTCGAAGTGTGCTCTATAGATCTCAGCCTAAGTGTGGTGTCAGGACTATGTCTGCGACTGTTAGGTGTTATTTACGTGCAGTATGAAGACATAGGTTGTATAACATAAAAGTAGCTTACTATCTACTATAAAAAATACAAAATCTTACCTGATTTTTCCCTTTGAGCACGAGTACGTTTGTGACCCTTCCGAACGGCAGGCCGAGCTGTATGATCTCCGCCTCTGTCGTTTCGTTGGGGATGTTCCGTATGTGAATAACCCTTGAAGGTTTGCCAACATTTTGTTCCAGTTTCACCTGCAAACAAATGTAATATTAAATCGTCAGCTTCGTCATGCATTCGACATCATGATGGTAAATCTCGCAACTTGAGAGCGTTATAAAGATAACCTTTAAAAGTCGGGATTAAAACCTACTTCGAGCCGGCAAGTACAGGTGAGATCCAGTGGCGAAGTGTGCATAAAACACGATTCCTACCGGCTTATCTTTGCCAAAATGTCTGCTAATAAAAGGTTAATTGAAAGGGAAACTAGTATCGGCACTGGTGAGAACTGAAGGTGTAAGAAGGAACCCCCATCGCACTCTTCTTGGAGGTTCTTAATATTGATTTAGTTCAGAGATTTATAATCAAGTTAATAAGCATAATAGATTCGCAACTATCAGACCCACTACATTTATGCGTAAAAGCCACGCGGGTAAAATGACCATTCTAATATACATAAATAAAGCAAGTATTGTTCGCGAGTAAGAGCCGGTTGGATAATTGAAAAGTCGATGTAGTATAATTGTCGGGGCTTATCGGTCCCAACCCCGATGTGGGCGCCATTGTTCCCGGGAGAGGCTTTTGATTACGGCGGCGGCCTGAACCGAGCCCCGAATATATTGTAACTTTGTATGACACTTCACTTTCCATTGAGGTGAAAAGAGCAACCTGTATCATTTTCATTTGATTGATAAATTCTAAGAACCCGTTATAATTCAACCCTACTTTCGCAAGTCTTGTATGAGGAGCGAAAAGCATCCACCCTGCTGAAGCTTAAAATCTGTCATTGTCAATTTATACTGACTGCCTCGGTGGCGTGGTAGTATTTCGGTACGACTACGGTTCTGAGGTCTCGGGTTCGATCCCCGGGTCGGGCAAAGTGATATTGGATTTTTCCATATCAGCCCGGAGTCTGGAATTTGTGCCCGATATGGCGATAGGCTCGCCCCCTATCACATCTGGGACGGAACTAAGCTCCGCGAAATGTGGGTGTTCTAGTTCGCTAGTGCGCCTCTGCCTACCCCTTCGGGGATACAGGCGTGAGCTTATGTTTATGTGGCAATTTATAGTATAAGAGACAGATATATTATTCATTTCAATTTAGTTTAAACGCTATCTGTATATCTGCAAGTGGCCCTTGACAGCATAATACGATCAAATTCCCAATATCGTAGACGAAGTCAAGGTAAAACTTGAACATTGATATGGATGAATAGCAATACCACGCAAAAGCCGATGTAAAAGCAATTTTCTTAAAAGTAACAATAGACAAGGATTCTTTCATCTCCTGTTCCCTTTTCAAGGAAGAAAACTACGAGCAAGATTTGGGAAGTTACGGACTATCTATCAATCCCCCTTTTTACGTTCTTTGGCGGGCGGCGAAGCGTGGAGGTGTAACAAATGAGTCTAATACCTATTAGTTCGACCTTGTTAAGTTCAGACAAAGTGAGCAACTGTTACAAAAGTGCACAGAAAAGCCGAAACACTCGGTAAATTTTTCGTTCACTGTTAATGTAAACGAATTGTCAAGTTTGCTTATACTTTTTTAATTAAAGTTTTTCGATCACTTAGTTTGTAACTTATTTTATAAATCCTAATTTTATTACGTATTGAATTTCGTTAGAAGTGGACATTAAATAAATGTTTTTGTAACAGTTCAAAATACGTTTAAAGTTGTAAAGAATAAGATTGCACAATAGCTAAGATACCAATAAGATAAGATACATGATATACATAGTTTGTTTATTTATTAGGTACATGTATCAAATTCCGGTCGTCTTCTTGGTCTAGTGGCAGCATATATGGGCTGTGGACCGAGAGGTCCTGGGTTCGATTCCCAGGTCGGGCAAATCGATTTATCTAATTTGATTTGCCCGGGACTGAATCCCTCAGAAGGGGGATTGATGTCAGGCAGGCAGCCGGTCGTAACAACTAAGCCAAATCATTTCTGCAACATGCTTGAAAGAGTGTGTTGCGCCGACCCCACTTTAAGGTGGGATAAGGGCAGGTAGAAAGAAGTCATAGTATGAAATTCCAAAATACAAGAACATAATATCTATCCAAAACAATTTTTTAATTATTAACCACTACATAAAGGCAATAATATAATCGTATAATATCTCGAAGATGTTTTGATGGTATAAATTACAAACGGCGCAAAATTATTGTTTTGAGTATTGTCCTTTTTGAATACTATTTATTATTATTCCCTTTGATCGATAACACGAATTAAAGAAAAATAATACGACCATCTCCTTACTTCAAACCGCTAACTGAAAGGAAAAACACAGATATGATATTTTTGAAACAATCGCAATTCTGTTACAATCGACATCAAAAGGACCAAATCCCCGTAAATAAACAAATAAAAAAATATTTTCCTAAAGTGACTTGCAAAAGGAAGGAATAATTCGTGGAACATGCTCGCCTACCTCGAGGGTACGTTTCGATATTTTTTCTATCCTCACGAAAGAAAACAACTGTTACGTAAAACGTAAAGAAGGACACTACTTTCGTTGGGTCAGAAAATCTGCGAGGAACAATTTCCACATCAGACACTTTAAATCATCCGCTCCGTGTCACATTTCATCCATAAATATTAAATCTTGGCATGGTTGCTGGGATAGAAAAAAAGAGATATCGTATGACATTTTCCGGGGAGGATTTCCTGGAATCGGTCAATTTTCCCGACGATCGCTCCGACCGTGTTTATTGAAACACTATTTCTCAGTTGACCGAGCCTGTGCGCCCTGTCATTAGCTATAGACACCATGCAGCAGTGATACGGTGTTTTTGACCCTGTTCTCTGTAGCCTTACAACAGTAGCTCAACCATGAGTTTGTTGCACGTATTTACGCGAGCGAGGACGTAAAATATTTGTATGGAATACGTCAGTTCCCCGCGTAACCGCTAGAGGCGTTCGGTTGGTTGTCATATAAATATTTTACGGAGTCTCTAGCGAGTGATGTCAAAAAAACTCATGGTTGTCCTACAGGTTACACAATGCCTATACTAAGGGTAGGCAGAGGTGCAACAATGTGATTAGTGTCTCGTGGTTGGCCGAGCTTATTTACGCCCCATAATATTATTATGATGAACGGCGAGCCTGCTCCCGTCTTTGAAAATCGAAAAAGGGTTGTTGCCTTAGAAACTTGCCATTAGATAACAAGATTATACAATCTTTGAAATAAAACAAAATCTTTGAGTGACAGAATTTGTCGACGCATAATCTTTAACTGTAATCTAATTGAGTACAAGCTCTATGTAACTGCAATAATATATATTCGGATTAACATAACATAACATACATAACATAAGCTCACGCCTGTATCCCCGAAGGGGTAGGCAGAGGCGTACTAGCGAACTAGAACACCCACATTTCGCCAAGCTTAGTTCCGTCCCAGATGTGATAGGGGGCGAGCCTATCGCCATATCGGGCACAAATTCCAGACTCCGGACTGATATGGAAAAATTCAATATCACTTTGTCCGACCCGGGGATCGAACCCGAGACCTCAGAACCGTAGTCGTACCAGAACACCACCACGCCACCGAGGCAGTATTCGGATTAAGACTAAAACATATTGTACATTTGCTTGAAATGTACAACATTTTTACACCCGAAAAATGCTTGAGCTGTTGATCTGTAAAAGACGTCATTTGCATTATTTCGGATTCGAAAACAACATATTGTACATTTGCTCGAATCCTTGCTTCGAATCCGAAATAATGCAAATGACGTCTTTTACAGATCAACAGCTCAAGCATTTTTCGGGTTAATAAGTGTGGTCACTCCCCCAGAAACCCACAAAACTTCAAAGAATCGAAAGATCGCCTCAATCATAATCTGTTAATTTATTTTGCCCCTAGTTCTGATCAGTTAAACTCTTTGTGCGTCTTACTTCCTTATTTTTGATTTTCGCAGTTCACTCCAAGTTTATCTTATCTTTTCCTTATAATGGAACTTCCTCAGGCGGTTCAACTCTACGTAATCTAATAAGTCAACTTTGTTTTAAACTTTACCAACACTTATACATGTCAACTTATTGGTACTTTATACAGAATTAAGAAATTAAACATACCAGGTTTATTTGCGGTTACGTTACAACAAACAACACTAGTTTTCTTTTATATACGAAACGAATCAAATGGCAGATAGTATGTTACAAGAAATGAAAGTACATTATTTATAGTTTGGCTTATTAACGGCTTTGTTGCGTTGTTGGCAGAAATAATTAGTTCGTGAGTACACGACCGGTTGGTACCTTTGTTGTATCTCATCAGGATATTATGAGTTCGGGAAATATGTAATCCGCTTGTACTGGCGGCCGAGATAACATAGGGCGTTGAAACATGGAAATGGAAAATATTATCTGACTCTTGTCAGACCTTACCTCATGTCACTGTCAAACTATTACTATAATATTATTTGTACGATGTTATTTAAATAATATATTATCGTTCTAGATTATTTTTGCAAATGATTATAGTGAAACGCTGTAAGTTGTGATAAGAGAACTGAACTTAATCGTATCTTTATTTGTCAAAATTACAGTCTTCGACGGACGGCAGAATTAGGTATGTTGAGTTACTGGAACTAGATCATTTCTGGATAATGGATAAATACCGCCTGACCCTGCCTGAAGAAGCCATAATGGCGAGTGATCATTATTCATCAATCAGGTACAATTAATAGATAAATTAGCATCGGCTTCTCTTTTGAATATGTTCACCCTTCCCCACTATACACGCCAAAACCTAGTAGCATACACCAATGCCCGCTGCATCCGCTGTTAAAATTTCAAGAGCATTATTACACCAGAAATCGTTGAAGCCCGATCCGACGGAACTTTTAATTGGCAGTCCAGTAGAATACAGTTATTGCATTGCCGACAGTCATTGATACAATTTGAAACAAATTTAAAAGTATCGCTGTTCGCTGCAAAGTTTTTAAGGATTTTTTCATATCGCTCATGGCGCAGAAAACTCAGACGCGAATTGAATGCTTCAGATAAAAAAATATATTTATAATTTAGTATTTAAAAGCACTTGCTACAAAATTGTACAAGCTCATTAAAGTTTGCTAGATGTAACATAATCAGAGTAAAAAGCTCGCCATAAAGGCTCGTCCTGTTGATCGCTGATTTTGTGTATCATCATCATCAGCCACAGGGCGTCTATTGCTGAACTTAAAATCCTCCCCCAAAATATCAATTAGTATTCATACCATCATAATTCTGACTACTTTCATGGCAGCGTCTATCGACAATGGTAATTTAGTCACAAAGTTATATCTAATATTAGATACTGATTTCTTAAGTTTACGCGAATATTATACATTGAAATAAAACTATTTTTACGGATTCTATAACGATTAGGTTTTAATTATTATTCCCGACGTTTCGAAGGCTTTGCAGTCTTCGTTGTCACGGGTCAGACATAATAAAGTGAAATTTAAATTTAGTCTGACCCGTGACAACGAAGACTGCAAAGCCTTCGAAACGTCGGGAATAATAATTAAAACCTAATTGTGATAGAATCCGTAAAATAGTTTTATTTTAATATTAGATACTTTGCTTGTAAAATAATGGAGTACTAAGTCTTATTCCTTTTAGTCTTTTAGTTGTATACTAAAAGGTCTTCTCCATTTTCGACCGACTTCCAAAAAGGAGGAATTTTTGTATGTATGTTACGCGATATATCGGCCAAATGTGAACCGATTTTCTAAATTCTTGTTATGTTCGATGGAGCTTATATAAATTTGGTCATGACCGGATCAAGTTGGAAGTCGGTCATTTAAGTTTTTAAACATGTGATTATTTACATCTTCTATACTTACAAAATAGTTTGTTCTAACAGACTACACTTTATTATGTTAATTGAGTAAATAATCACAAGTTTAAAAACTTAACGGAACGTCTTCAAAATGTATCCAATCGTGACCAAATTTATATGGGAATAAGCTGATAAAGGTTGCAGGAAGTCGCTGGATGCAGGCCGCTTCCAACAGGTCGATCTGGAAATCTTTGGGGGAGGCCTATGTTCAGCAGTGGACGTCCTATGGCTGATGATGATGAAGCTGTATCGAACACAAAAAGTATCTTAAAAATCAGTCCACATTTGGCGGATCTATCTAGTAACATACATAAAAAATACACGACGAATTGAGGATTTTCTCCTTTTTTGAAATCGGTACAAAACTATTTTGTTACATACATACATACATAAGCTCACGCCTGTATCCCCGAAGGGGTAGGCAGAGGCGCACTAGCGAACTAGAACACCCACATTTCGCCGAGCTTAGTTCCGTCCCAGATGTGATAGGGGGCGAGCCTATCGCCATATCGGGCACAAATTCCAGACTCCGGGCTGATATGGAAAAATCCAATATCACTTTGCCGACCCGGGGATCGAACCCGAGACCTCAGAACCGTAGTCGTACCGAAATACCACCACGCCACCGAGGCAGTCTATTTTGTTATCGATGACAAAATATTTTTTGCACATAAGAACTTTCTGTTTAGCACGACAATCAGTTTGTTGCTTATCTATAGCTACTAACGTTTGGTAATCATAATATCACAACGGTATAATAAGATAAATCACTAAGTCCACGTTATTGACGTCGGTTAACAGTACAGTAGGCAAAAAGGCTTGGGAAAACTTTTAATAAAGCTACGCAGCCTGATCTCACTAACATTACCTTAGCAACTTTATTGCTCGCTTCCCCTTACACTACTTCCCTTCATTTATTTATCTTATTACCTGAAGACATAACGATTATTTATGTTTTCGCCTCACTCACTCCTCACATTAATTTATTATCGTAATAAATATGTATGATGTGTGTTAAATACACGAACCGTTCATCGTGTTGGGGAACCTTAATGTCATTGGAAATAATTACAATGTGCATATGAAATACTAAAGTGTATTAGAGATACACTATAGATAAGGGCGTAGCTATAGATTTCAAATTCTGTACAGCCACCATTGGGGGTGTCAATAATTTTAAAATAAATTAACTTTATTCATTAAACTAAAAATCAAAAAATAACAAAGTATTTCTTATTTAGGATGGGTTAAACTAGATACTTTATTCCTTCTCAACCAAACTAACTAATCTTTAAACCGCTCAATTAAACCGTATAAATACGTCAATTTCGATCTCAAAATAAGAGGACAAGACACTCCCAAAACATTAATAAATGCAATCCACGGAGTTTCGACTTCGAAGAACTATAAATTAAATAATACTTCATATTATATAACACAACTATCTGTGTTTTACAAAGTGTAGTGTTGGTAACTCATTCATGCATAAGAATAGGACAAGTTGGTCGTCGGTAAACTTTTAATAGTAGCTCTTGTTCGGCCGCTAAATCGCTTTATAACTTTAAGTCTCCTGGCTTCAAAGCGTTATTCATCGTCACAATATCTTTAATAAAGAATTAGGCGAAAGTTGCTATACTCATACATTTCAATCTTTTATGAAATTGCTTTTAATTTAACTTCGTAAATATTTATATAGCGATATTTTTATACCAAACTAGCTGACCTGCGCAACTTCGTCTGCGTATGAGAGAGGGTTGAAAGAGTGAGTCGTAGGCACCTATAATCCAATAATTCTAAAGGAGGTAATGGGATGATCTACTTCGGCCGTCAGTCCCCCGTCTCTCACCCCGTCAGTCACACCGTTTGTCACCCCGTCTCTTACCCCATCAGTCACACTGTCTGTCACCCCGCCTGTCAACCCGTCTGTCACCCGTCTGTCACCCAGTCGGGCACCCCGTCTGTCACCCAGTCTGTGACCCGCCTGTCACCCCGTCTATCACCACGTCCGTCACCCCGTCTGTCACCACGTCGGTCACCCGTCTGTCACCCCATCTGTCACCCCGCTTGTCACCCCGTCTGCCACCCAGTCGGTCACCCATTCCGTCACCCCGTCTGTCACCCGTCTGTCACCCGTCTGTCACCCCGTCTGTCACTCTTCTGTCACCCGTCTGTCACCCAGTCGGTCACCCATTCCGTCACCCCGTCTGTCACCAGTCTGTCACCCGTCTGTCACCCCGTCTGTCACCCTGTCTGTCACTCTTCTGTCACCCAGTCGGTCACCCCATCTGTCATCCCGTCAGTCACCTCGTCAGTCACCCCGTCCGCCACCCCATGAGTCAGCCTGTCAGTTATTATTTTTGACAATATTTCAATATTTCTTTCTGTTCTATATTTTAAACGATGTAAACATATAATTTGCACAATACACGTGATTGATTTGATGGTAAATGTTAGGAAACGAATAACTAATTTTTTTTACTTTTTTTTCACAATTTCATAGTGAACACAATACCGGTTTGTCACATGAAATTAACTGAGCAGAGAACAATGAGTAGCTGTCAAACAATGTATCACGCACCGGCGCCATCTACTTAAAATATTGGTTTGTAGTACATGCTATGTATCAGAGATGGCGCTGTATGTGAAAAAAGATTTTCCCGCTTTTCTGTTGAAATTTTTCCTGAATTTTCTTTGCTATAAACCTCACGGAGCCCGAGACCTTCCCAACGAATGCAAAACCGTGGAAATCGGTTCGTGCGTTCTGGAGTTATAGCGTCAGAAGGGAAAACCCGACTTATTTTAATATAGTAGATAGTGGTGTTGACACTTTCAACTTTATTGGCCACTTTAACCGACTTTACAAAATGTTGTGTGTATAAAAATAGGTACTTATAACTCGCTTTAATGGTTAAGAATACCACCGTGAAGAACCCCGCATGGTCTGTTCTATAAGAATACAAAGTGTGAGAAGTTTAATTCTTTGGAGGCCAGTATGGTGTATCCTTATCTCGCAAATCATATGAGTCGCATGTCCCATAGTGAGTGAGAGTGAGTTAAATAAAACAACCCTGATATCAGCATACGTAAATAAATAAATAAAGATACAAAAAGATTGCATTTATGTATTTTATCGAGCGGAAGCATCCAATATTCCATCTAATCTCTTCCATCTTATTTTCTTCTGTTGTGGCTGAGTCACAAAAGTCAATTCGAACATCTATAAAATAGCAATGTAGGATGGCAGTAAAGGTAAAGACAATAAAAATCAAACTGACACATACATTAATGTATAGAACACTTCATAAGTTCCTGTATGAAGAGATAGTTCGCGTTCCCGCGGTAGGAAATCGTAAAATAAGATAGCCAAATGGTTTTAGTACCCCTAAAACTAGCAGTAAAATAGTAAGTGTTCCGGCAATGAATATCTTTATGAGATCATTTGATTGATTACCGAATTTTCTGGGAAGGGAACCAATAAACCAAGCTGGGCTGCGTATACAGCTATTTATTCGTGGCAACATTTTAATTATAACATCTTCAATTAGTAAGAAAAGATTGTTAGTATTCAGAAAAAGTATAAAAAGTAAGCCGATTGTTTAAAGCAACATGCTTAAAAGTGTGTTGTGCAGACCCCAAATTGAGTGGCATAAGGGCAGGTGGAAAGAAAGAGCACATTGGTAGTAACTAGTCTTAACGTAATATCGGATGTAATTTTGATTTTTACAATAAAGAAATTAAATTGGACACTAAAGAGATATTACGTTTCGTAATGGCAGCAGGTACTACTATATTTTTACAATAATTTAATCCCGTTTTTTATGGTACCAAGTGAAAATGAGCAAATCAGTGTGTCACCTGATGGTAAGTACCTACCCAAGTGATCTCCACCGCCCATAGACACCCACGATATCTTTTCTTTCTACCTTTTTCAGGCTTTATTCTGAGGGATAATTTTGTTACTTTGACAGGTGTTTTACACATTATTGTCAAAACGTCAAGATTTATCTATATTTATCTGGCTATTTGGAAATCTGCCTTGAATCAAATTGTTTTTGTGGACATGTATAGGCGGCGGGGATATGTATGTATGTATGTATACGCATAACCCGTCTGCTATTTTGTCTCTTATTCCATGAAATATATAGGTATTAACGCTAGGCAGTCATCATACTTTGTAATAATTTGCTTTCACCTTAATATGACTCCAGTAATATACAAAAGGCAAGCATCTGAATGTCACCGAGAGATCTTGGCTTTCATACCCACACTGAAATAAATCGTGGCCTATTAAGTAAATATTTCTTGTCCATTACGAAGTAATGGGAACAAATCTATTACATTTATTCATTTGTATGATATTTAGTAGACAGTAATAACTCGGAGCAGAGTTCTTACACTAAGTTAAAACTGTGCTTGATTTAGTTAAACAGTAACCATATATTATGCTATATTTTATTATGAAGAACACAAAAGCATTCTAAACAATTTTAAATAGCATTCATTACATTTATACAACTTGAAATAACGTACATTTAATTCAGACGCTACAAGAAAAACTGTGAGGCCGGCATAATTCGTCAGGGAAGGCAAGGCCTCCAGAACCAACGTTATTTTTAAATGCACTGAACGTACTTTTAAGTCCACAGAATTTTGTGTTACACAGATATATATGTATATTGATTAATTAATTGAATAAACCGAACCACAAAATTGTAGGGAAGCAAAAACAAAGGATTACAAAACTTTTATGTTGCTTTCTTCATCAATTATGATTTTACAGCCTCTCCTTTCCTATAACAATCTAGAGCTGATCGTAAAAGCAAACAACACATACCCTTTCCGATAGATAAAAATAAGGCAAATTTTCTCGCAAATAAGGTTAACGACCTATCTTAACTATGCAAAGGTAAACTAAAATTCAGACGAAAACAGGCAGCCATGACAGTAAGGCTTTGTGCCTAGAGCTAAGACAATTAATTTGACTAGAAAAGCGGCCTCAAAACTTTGTAACAGATTGTTTGACGCAAACACCTCGCAAACGAAAACTAGTTTCGTAGGCAGATACGTGGGATTATAGATGTTATATTTTTATTACTTATGGTACTAAAAAATTAAGTACTGGATAACTATAGATACATGAACTTAAATATATTCTTTGAACATTGACAAAGCAGATAATTAAAAAAATAGGTAGTTATATATACATAACTTATTTTATTGTACGGCACAATTGACAGAAGATATCGTATCATTATGATAATTATAAATAGGTGAAAACTGTAAATATTTAACCACGTCCACGCTAAAGCCCCAAGAAGTCAAAACTTTATTTACTTCTAGTATTTTCCGCCATCTACATTTCCTTGAAAAATCAAATAAAAAGTTTTAACAGCTTGTACAGTAATACGGAATGCAGTCTCCAGCAGTATCTTTAGTTTTGATTGATTCTCAAGAGCAGACTCTTCCCCGTTTTTACAAGCAAACGTCACGAAAATGAGGAAAAAACGGGGAACATAATTAATTACTTTATTTGGACATTAATGACCCGGTCAAAGAGAACGAGGGTTGATTAGTGTGTTTTCTGCAAACGTGCTCTGTCCGATATTGGAGTTTGTTCACCGAAATTTCCATTATATAGCACTTAAACAAATCGTCGATGTCACTGTATAAGTAACACAACGTATAAAGAGAAACCGGGAACAATTAATATTGAAAGAATTACATTATTTTTGAGAATAATATGTTAATAATTTGTTTCAAGACCGAAGATAGAAGAACTTGATCTATATTCTGAAAAGGAACGGAATATTTTAATAAATTGGATGCATACCATCGGGTTACTAAGGACCTATGCACACGGCGTATTTTCACGGCGCCGACGCGACGCGACGCGAAGACGCGCTGATGACACGCGCTATCACATTTGAAAATAAATTTAGACGCAGACAGTAAACCTTTGCACACGGTAAAAAATTTCGTGGCACCGTAAACGCGCGTACATACGCGCGTACACCATAAACAAATGCGCTGCAGTCGCGCGTATATTTTATATACATAAATCTCTTGCGTTTTTAACAGACTGCGAAGTGAGCGGTGCCCTTCCCGCAAAACCCTTTGACTTTTCTCCGACAATTCATAAATAAACGCAATACAAACGAGCTTTGAACGCGCTTTTCGCGCACGTTTGTATCGCTTTGTACGCGCGTTTGAATCGATACAAATGCTAGAATCTGTTTTTTGGTCATACTGCGCCGTGAGCGCGCGTTCGTAAAATGTTCGTCGTCGCCGCGTTCAAAATACGCCTAGTGCATAGGCTCTAATTCATTTACTATTGTAACTTACTCAATTTTTTTAATAAATCTACTTTATGAAGTGTTTTCCATTAAACACAAAGAGAAAACATAAAAAAATACTTTTAAAAACAAGTCACCGTTTCAGCGCAACATAAGGGAAGGGGTGTCAAAAAAGGCACAACCTAAATACTCGCAGCGCAAAAAATAGCTACGCAATCGCAAAACCATAAAATAGCAAATAAATAAGCAACGCTGGGACACGTCCCTATTTAATTATGAATTAAGGCCAAGCTGTAACGAGATCACAATGTAATTAAGATTACTGCGGCGGGGTTTTTTCACCCCGGCCCTAACAAGTCAGAGTAAATGGTTGGCAAAACGTTGCTCAACTAAAATAGGTACCTTGTTTTGCTCGCCTACCAAGGGTACATTTTACTTGTGTTTTTGTGTAATTTGTTATTCCGACATATAATATTTATGGCATAAAAAGTTCTATGTCCAGTGCGAGCGGAAGAAGGGACGGCGGGAGAGTAACCGAACTTTCTAAAATCAGATTAAACAACCAGTGATGTGGACTGATAAGATAGAGAGCTCTCAGAGTCCGAACCATGTTTAAGTGTGTGTATAAGAGTTGGAGTGTAACGACAAATAGAATTCTATTGTTTTTGTCTACGGTCTTCCTTTTTACTTGACTACGGCGAAGCAAAAAGAAGGGTTATGTTTTTGAAGATTACCAACGTCAAATTAACGGGCGGGAGTGTAGTGACCTTAATAGTATTTGATAATAATTTGATAAAAGGATCATAAGATATTACCGCGTCAATAGATACAAATTCCAAGAGGAAATATCATAATTAGATTTGTATTCGAGGATTTAAATTTGAAAAATCAAACATGAGTCAAAATATACATACATATGTATGTCCGATATGGCGATAGGCACACCAGCTCATAAAGCATGAAGGTACAAGAAAATAAGTTGGGCAAGATGAAGTGTTCTTTCTAGACTTTAGTTCAGTCCAGCTTTACTTACCTCTTCGGGGGCTGTTATGTAAAAAAATGCATGTTTTAACTAGCAAACAAGAACATAATAGATAATTAAACAGGAATTGTTAAAACCTCGATAAGTACATTCAGTAAAATATTATTTTATTTTCATTCTGACATAATGACCGGTGACAGCAGCGAAAATAAACTGCCTAAAGAAAAGAATAAGAAAATGGTTCCTTTTCATCGAGACGGTTCGTTTCTATTTAATTTACGTAAATGATGCCTAAGGCTGGGGTACATAAGGACGTGTTTCTAAAAGATTACCAATCGAAAAAGTTGATAAAGGCTGACATTGAGTGCTTTTGAAAATAACCAGACCCTCTGCGTATAATGAAATGGTCAGACTGCGGCGGGCTATGGCTGTTGAATATTTGGAGCGTATATTACCCATACAAAACATAAATTAGTAATTGCTCTAATGTAATTGCTATTTAATCTTTTATTTTCCTCGTTCCACTTAAATAATTAGGTATACGTGTACCTTTTTCAGACATAGTACCTAAATGCTTTTTTATTAGGTAGGTAACTTAATTACATTTTTTTTAACTAAATTCCTACTCAAATTTTGTGGAAAAGTATTATATTTTAAACTGGTCAATTGTACTCCGAGATAGCAAAATTTACAGACGTTATTTTGAACATCCAAAACGATTTTCCTTCCAAGGAAATGTATTCTGATCTTAAAAGAAACATTATACAGCCTAATTATCTTGATGAATGAAAATAGACGAGCTACGAGCATTGAAGAACGAACTCAACGATATTTCAATTTACATAAAAAAAATAATAACACATTTTATGCGAATGCGTAAACAATATTATTTTGTAAAGGCATATTTAATTTAATCTCGAGTTAACTCGAATTTATTGATTACACTCGCATAACCATAATAGATTATTAATCATATCTATTTGTACCAAAACTATAATATACTGTAGGATGCACGCGTATTTTATAGGACCGAAGCGAAAAGATTTTGTTAACTACTTAAACTACTTTTACTTCGAAATTATTTACAAAAATCTATAGTTCTGAGACAGTTACACGAGACCCAGTTGCAAGTCGGTATTGAAATTGTAACACAGTCGCATCAAGTTTTAATGGATGATGCAATCCATTTGGTGGTTGTTGTTCGGCCGCTGGTCCCCACAAACAAAGAGCGTGTTTGCGCAGAGGCAAACAAAGTGTGCATGCAAAACTCGGCCCGTATTTATGTAAATACACGATGAAACAACTGTTACTGTGCAACGTGAAAGACCCAAAACTGGCACCTTGTTTATTTTTAAAACAGTTTTCTACATGTTGATTGTTTTCTACTCTACAACTGTCATTCCTATTTTGTTACGCAGTGAAAAAGGTTTCATAAGTAGACTGCATCTTTGTAATTTTGTAATCGGACTTCGAAGTTAATGACGTAAGGTAAATGACGCGCTATATAGGCAATTATATGTACGCCAAAAACAATATTCGTCTCATAATTCAAGAGAATAAAGAAGGATATAATTTCCTGCAAGGGAATCCTATTGAATCCATAATACTTAAATAAATGTGTACTTTATTTAAATATAATAATGCGAAAGCGGCATTAAACATTGCTCGTCGGCTGTTACTCATCGATAGAATAACGTGTTAAGTCACAAATGCAATAATTTATCTGGCGAACGAGTGAAAGGTGAAAATACTCAAGGAAATAGAATAATGGAGGATCTCTTGACTCGTATACGACGTTTTCGACCGACTTCCACAAAAGGGGGAGATTCTCAATTCGTCTGTATTTTTTATGTATGTTTATTTATTTATTTCAATTAGCACTACCACATCATACATATTAATCATAAAAGAAAAGAACAAAACTTAAATAATACAATCAATTCAGATATGTACGACAATTATGGCGTACCTAACGTACTTGATATCTCCGCCAAATATGCGATTTCAAAATTCTTTTTGTGTTCGATGCAGCTTATTTCAAGGGTAGACCTATATAAATTTGGTCACGATCGGTAAATTGGAAGTTGGTCAGTTAAGTTTTTAAACTTGTGATTATTAAATAATACGTCTTTAATATTTTATATTATTCTTACGAACATGAAACGAAGATTAAATCACTGGCTTAACTTTTCTTTAGTTACGTTAAATAGTTTCTAAGTTACTTTACAAAAAAAATATGTTTAAAACATCAAATAATGCGAATCTTGTCCATCCATGGCATACTCATGATCCCAAACAAGAGGAAAATATTATTAGAAAGAAGTAGTCAGCAAATGAAGGAAATATGAAATTTTATTCTATCAAATCGATACGCACCTAGAAATATAAATTCCCCACAAAAAAAGGGAAATTGTATCGGGAACTTTGGGGGTGTGTTTAATAAAAATTTGACCCTCTAAGCGGTGGGAGCAGTACTTTTATAGCACGTTGGATTTTTATGAGGAGCCTTTTATTTTAATACTTATTACGGTTTCGTGATTCCACCGTTTTATCGTTTTATCTCGATTAATCGTTTTTCGGTTAATTACACAATCAACGACCATGCGCCATTTTGGTGAGATTGGAGTAAAAGCGCGGGTCCTTACCTATTCTTATAAAATTTGAATAAAATTTTATTCGAGTGACATTGACTTATAAGACGAATAGCCAATGATGAAAGTATTTGGTGTGTATAATGTTCCATACTTCTAATAATGTAATCGATTGGCTTTCACGCCACATGCACCGCTTACATGCATATTCTTATATTTTGAGTGGTACCTATTATTATTTCTTTTTCTAAACACATTTCTAATAAGTATGTTGTAATCGAAAACTATCTGTTTTTGTTCACATCTCGGCCAGCGTGAAACTCATTTCCTAGAAGGACTTGCCGTCAGAACAAAACTTATATTTTGTCTGTCAGTTCAATTTTATTCAAATCCAGGTAGTCAGTAAGTCGTGATTGATCAATCCTATATTATATCAGCCCGATATTGTAAACCACTAAAAATATAGATGTAAATATCACTCTCGTCTTAGATTTCGCGTGAAGTTGAAATATTTCTTCCCAGAGCTTGGAATTTGTGCCCGATATGGCGGTAGGCCCGCCCCTTATCACAGCTGGGACGGAACTAAGCTCGGCGCTATGGTGTTCTAGTTCACTAGTGCGCCTCTGCCTACCCCTTCGGGGATACAGGCGTGAGCTTGTGTTATGTTATGTCAAATTATTTTTAGGAATAGATATGAAATAAAGCTAGTACCTTTTTCGCAGCAGAGTCCTGGTTGTTGTTGTCAGCGTGGTGCGGAGCGGCGGGCGCCATGACGGTGACGCCACTCTGCGACAGAAGCTCGTCGGAGCCTCTCTGTAACAATAAAAAGCGAAGGTTAGTATGTAGTACATGCATGTATCCCCAAAGAGTAGGTAGTGGTGAACTTATCAAGAGCGCCCACATCACCAGGCTTATTTTTGTTATTTTACATAAGGGTCTATCGGGCTCAAGTCCAACAACGGGCAATTCGTATATTATTTTTTAATTACTCAAATTGATTTGAATTCAGGATATTACGGTTCACACAGTAAGAACTGTTCTACTAGACCAGCGAGATTGAGGTTTTCATCGACAATATAATATGTTGGGGGACAATATATATAAGTCCCCTAGACAATCTTTAAGTCTATCGTAGTTTACAAAACACTTATCTTAGAATGGGGCCAGGACTATGTTAATGTCGAGTATACATGTATACTTATTTTAACCACGTTATACCATTTTACAAATATTACGAGAATTGCGATGATACATGGCCAAAAGTAAATCACAGAATTCTTTATAATAAAATAATATTATGACATTACAGACTGAACTCATACGTTTTAAAAATAGATACGAGTTACGACGCAAAAGAAGTTCGTTCGGTAAAATGATGGAAGGTGACTCGTCTCCTAGGCACAAAGGGAAGGTAACAAAATAAAACAAAAACACAATTTCGCGACACGCCAGCGCACACGTCAAGCCGCC
The DNA here is from genome assembly GCA_036417725.1 of Clanis bilineata. Taxonomy (NCBI): domain Eukaryota; kingdom Metazoa; phylum Arthropoda; class Insecta; order Lepidoptera; family Sphingidae; genus Clanis; species Clanis bilineata. The sequence goes on from CM071158.1 coordinate 12,269,338, forward strand.
CTTCCCGGGATCAATCTCAATTTAAGACGGTGAAATGACAGACCTCAGCAGTTAAACGCACCGGGCGTACGTATAAATCACGCTACGTAATAAAGCAAATGTACAAATGACGCGAAGCGGTATGGCAACGCGATGTTGTATCGCGGGTGGATATATGGCTGAGCACATATTATCCACTGGTTTACATGTCTAGAATTTAAGGACAATGTCTTGGTTACTGCGCGCTTAGCAGAATTAAATATATACACCCAACAGTCGCACACATAGTCCTGACCCCACACTAGGTGTAACCTGTATCGTGGGTATCAGAAACTACGATAGACTTTCGATCTCACAACACCCAGACCCGAAATAATATCAGATATTGCTTTTTGTGACAGATTCTGTGGGTCACACAGACATTTGTCTCGGTGCGGTGCTCAAAATGCCGATGACAAATGTTACTTCCACCTATCCTTATCTAACTCCAATGTGGGAATAGTGTAACACACTTATTTAAATACATTGTTTGCCGAAAGTATTAGGCTTAGTCGTTATGATATATGCAAGCCTAACGTCAACGCATCAGAGATATCACTTTGCTTGATCGGAACCCTGGACTACTCGATCCAAAACCTATATGGGCTTTGGATTATAGCCGCAGCTCCTCGTGATTGAAAATATTCGTTTTTTTTACAAAATATATATTAAGTACAGTTGTAATATGGTGGATATAGAGGTATAGATACATAATGAGCTTGCGTAATCATTTGCGTGTGTTTGTTTTAGGAAACAGCTCATCCTTCAAAATTTACATTTTTAAAGTCTAATAAAAAAGTAACACTCTCTTTTTGGTCTTATTTATTAATATGAAAAATATCTAACAGCGGGTACCTCATTTCAACATAAAACTTTCAGCGTAAAAAAGAACCGTTTCCACGGAAATAAAACCAACATTCGCGAGGTCCTATTCCTTGGAGTAATTTCGTAGAGCGCGAGTAATAATTGCCTAAAATTAAATAACATTTTTCACAACAAAAAACAGCATGGATGTAAATTTCACGGAAGAATTGTGGATTGCGTAAATAGGGGCAGTTATCGTTTCTATAAAAAATGTTCTTCTTAATGGACATCAGTGTTAGATGCTTCCAAGAAGACGACGTTTACATTTCAGTGATGACGAATAATAAACTAAATGAGTTTACTTTATATAACTAATAGCTTTGTCTGCCACTTAGTTCGACCCCGTGGGAATATAGCCTATGTTGGAATGCTGGCTATTATCCATTCACCTAGGTATGATTTTTTTAAATAAATTGGGTCGCTATATAGATCATTTAATTTTCTCCAAAGGGGCTTTAAATTAACAGTACCTAAAGGCGGGATTACCGTAAACGAAATATAAGCCGTTAATAAATCAAATTAATGAATTTATTGCACATGAAAATCTAGTTTTTCAAGAAGTCTCAAAAGCAAAAAGAAACATTATGTACTAATCAATATTTCATAAGTCCCAATGTAACTAATTCCAAACGATGTATTCAATCATAAATGTTGTATATGTATGTTGCAATCATTGACAATTAATAAAACTGCTCATTAGTTTGTGATTTATTGTTTGTTTTTTGAGTCGACCTTATTTTTTAAAAAGTCTTTCATTTGTAACACAAAGCTGAAGATTATTCCTTTAAATCTCTTATGACAAATCACAATTACATTCCCAAATGAGATAATAACTCGCAGTGAGGAGAAAAGCTGATTTTACATTCCAAATTTGGGGATCGTTGAATGATAATGACTGAATTTCATTAAGTAATGGCCGTAATAGCAATTAATTTAATATACGATTTACCTGAAGTGATCTTTCCCTCTACCTACCAATTAATCTTTCTTTTCCATTTAAGGAAATAATTACAGCGAAATCTATTCAAATGCCGGGACTAATCATTTAAGACGCAATACTGTAATAAAATATTGGGCATAATGTACGAGTAAATAAAAGAGAACTTTAATTTCTTCCAACAAGCAATGAGTATTTGAAAGAAACCGTCGACAAGGCAAAATCAATTCCTTATATTGGCTCTTCAGTAGATGGTATTTGGTTTCACTCTCGAAAGAAAACTGTGGATCTTTTCTCGATCAGAAACATACTTGAACGTTTCACCAATATGTCATTTGAATGAACGTGATACGAGGGACCCTCACATCAAAATATTGGAAATAAAATATACATGAAAGGTTTACTTATAACAGCTGAGCGAATAGGGAACCTTTTTAGATAGTAAAGACGATATGGTTAAGCGGAATGATATGTTTACATGGCCTGGTCAAAGAAAACCATTCGAGTCCATTGTCGGAAATCAATACGGCTAATGTATTGGTGATATTAAAATGTAATGGCGATATTGGACCGAAGGGTTCATCAGATTTGAATTGTCTGATAATTTTGCATTATTTTATTTGTATTGTACATGTGATAATTGCATATTTAAGATATATTTAGATTATGCGTTTTTGACTACGAGGATCGATATAACGCAGCAAATAGCGATAAGCTTGAGTATCAAGAGAGAGATGTCTAAACACCTTTTTGCTCCCTCTCAATCTATTTTTATAGAGTCAACCTGTATATGATTCTTCAGACAGTGTGTGTTTGTCATAGAATATACTCGTAGATGGTAGAGACCGCTTGATGGATTGTTTATCATCGAATGGGCGACATGTTTGTGTTCCGATCTTGATATTTTAAATGTACTTAAAGGACTAATGTGATGTTATAGACTTACGTCTAGACTCTATCGTAGGAAATTAAACGATAAAATATCGTAAATTAACTACTACAGTCATCGATATATTATTTACCTAAATGCACAGTTGACGCTCGGAAAATGGGACAGCAAAGAAGTGCTTAAGCACTCGTTTTGCCTACAGTCGGACGTCGATAGAATCCAAAATTTAAATTCAAATTAAAGAACGCTTGCTCATTTCGTTTAAAAACCTACTTTATAACATGTGCTTAGGGTTATATTTGTGTTGATTTAATTAGAACTTGTGATCTTTTTCTTTATTTTATTCCTGAGACCACTTTTTAGGAGGATATTTGCAAAGAACTGTGCATCTAGGGTATATTATATTGATGACTACAGTATATAAAACCTTTGATGTAAAGATACCACCAAATAATACCCTAATACTAGGAGTTATACACAAGCTTTCTTTAACTCATGATAAGTACATACATACTGTACGCAACATACACATATTACATAATCAAAATATAGTTCTTAAGAATCGCCTGATAGTAGTAGTAAAAGGGTTGTAAATACGTATGTAAATGTTATTTATTATGAACATACTATTAGGACGGAGTACACCCATCATCCAATAAATAACGTCTCAAGATAACAATAGATGTCGGGAATAAAACTATCCGTACTTGAAACTAGTCACCCGCCATTTTTATGAAGCTCATAAACGGTACCAACAGAGCACTATCGATGTCATATGAAATATTTATGTTCCAGCACTATTCAAAGATGATTAATCGATACGTTTATTCGGTCCATCGCCGTAAGTTATGCATTTATTTTATGAGATTAGTGCATGATTCATTATATAACAAAATTGTGTCGCTACGCAGCAAGCTAGTTTGCACCGCATAAACAATGTTTAAACAATGAAAACATTAATTCGCAGTTTCAAAAGTATTTTATCCAATAAATAAGTAAATATAAATACATGCTAATAATAATTTTTGTGTATCGATTTGATTTGCGTGTAATGCGACTTACACGAAAATCAGTGACAAATTGATGGTGAAAGATTTGTTATTGCAATAATTTGGTAAATACTAAGTATCCTATTGATTATTTAGTCGAGAAGTATATTATATATTTACATAACTCTATAAAATTCCTTTCCATATTTATTTCCATAGTTGGTAAAGAAACAAAATCAGGATGTAACGTCTCAAAGTAAAAAAAGAAATATGTGTAAATAAAATATTAATACCAATAAATAATACATTTGACAGCCTTCGTAGCGTAGCGAGCGAGTAGCCAACTGTGAAGCGAGAGGCCGCGGGTTCGATTTCCGCACCGAGACAAATGTTTGTGTGTGCTTACAGATATTTGTATCGGGTCTCTCGTAGTTTCAGATACCCACGATACGGATACTAGTATGGGATCAGGACTATGTGTGTGACTGTTTAAAAAAATACATATTATTTCAGTAGTAAAAAGTAAAAGTGCGGCAAATAATATCCAATATTGCGATAAGGAAGAGTAGTTTTAGCTGGTGAATAAATCTTCGAACGAGAAGAGCATAAAGTAAGCCACCATACGACCATGAGAAAACGAACACGACGCAAATGAAAAATCTCTCCAACATTTATGGTGTCATTGTTCCCGAGAATGGGATCTAATATGAAAAAAATAAATAAAAAGGGTCTACGGTGGCAAAGCTGTAACGAGTCTAATAATTTTTATTGCGATTTCACGAGCTTACATTCTGATTTAACTTGGTGTGTGTAAATTATGATTTAATTTAATAACCAACGTTGAAAACGAGCGTAAAATGTTTTTATGTGAGATAATATACTTTTCATTAAGAGGCATGCGTTACTCGCGCAGTTTTATATTCATGTTTTATGAGCTCAAGCAACTCGGCGGAATTGAATCGTTAACAAAAATATTCACGTGGATTTGCACCGTACCGACTTAAGTGCATGTACAAATAGCCTCCCTAATATGATTATTTTATTTTCACGTCGAATAGATAAAACGGGAGTGCTGGAGATAAATTCAAACCTCAATTAGTGATGAAGTGGCGTCATGCACATGCAGTATCTCTGTGCAGATCTATGTGGCTTTATAAATCTTGAAACGTGACTAGGACAAACAGTTACTAATCTTTATTTCTTTCTGCCTGGCGTTATCCCAGCTCGATGCCCGGGTCCATTTTCCTTCTTAAACGCTTCCACTAATAGTTAATTACTCTCGATGCACAGACGGGTGATCAGCTCACTTATTAGAACTATTTCACCCTTAATCCCAGCCCGGATGGGACTCCACTTTTGCTTCGGAGGCAACCAAGCTACGCAACAGCCCTCAAGGGGTGTATTACCGTTGGGTTTCGGCTGCGGCTCAGGCTGAGATCTATAGAACGAACTTCGACTAAGTCAAAGAAATGAACTCAGTGAGGATTTCGATTTTTTTTGTCGAATTTCGCTCTATGGATCTCAACTTCAGACTAACCTTTGGGCGCCAGTGCTGTGCAGTCTATATAGACAAAGAGACAATGTCTACTCTGACAATTTGATATTGGCATAGAAAAAGAATAAAAATCATGACCGAAATATTTTCAAACAACAGCGCCCGGCTCATGTTTTAAATCAACTCAGGGTTAATAATGAGAGTGATGGTAGTGTAAAAGATTGAGAAAATAATGTTGCAAGTTTCTGTCTACCCAGATCAGAATGCCTGTTGCACGTAACTGGGTGCCTTAGGGGGTCTTCCTCCACTAACAGTGACTAATAAGGCATATTAAACTAGTACCTGATGTATAATTTCCTGACTTTAAAAGTATTTGTAAAAGTTTAAGATTTTTTTAATTTGCTCAAATAAAAACTCCTTTATCAATTAACTTCGGTAAAATAATTGAAAGCGAACTGCTGCTACAGTTCAAAGGGACCGTAATTTGATCGCGATTGTTTTAATTGTGAAAATTCTTACAGTCATTGCAGTTGTCCAATATTATTTTAGTAATTGTGTAATATTTTTGGTCCTGTATGTGTTTTCTACAAATATCTAAATAGTAGATACATGCTCAGTGTAAAAATCTTATCCTGGTATAGATGTCATTTGGGGATAATAATCTTTACAACAGCGGAAGTTTTTTTAGAATCAAATCAAAAGTTGTGGAGATTACCCCTTACATATTATGTACATATTGAGCAATTACTGTCCCACTACTGGGCTCGGGCCTCCTCTACTAATGAGAGGGGTTAGGCCTTAATCTATCACGGTGGTCTAATGCGGGTTGGTAGACTTCCCATACCTTGGAAATTCTTGTGAAGAATTTTCTCAGGTATGCAGGTTTCCTCACGATGTTTTCCTTCACCGTTAAAACAGGCGATAACTTATTTTATATCTTTATTTTTTATGATTATTGAGAAGTTATTAGTGTAGCTATAGATTATAAAAAAATGTAGATTTACACAATAATTTGTACCGTGTGAGTATTATGCGTCTCGAAAAATACTATTACAAAATGGAGTACTGATATTACTAAGCATCTGATTCAATTGCAGTCATTAGTGGCTGGAACACATGTAATCTGCAATTGCGCATTCACCGGCGAGCTCGGCACATTTGTCTAATGCCTAATATCATCTTCGACTGAGATGTCGAAATTAACGATCTTGATAATATTTGTCGGTTCAACGCTGCCGGCTCCACTGATAATTAATTGCACCACTTTGTTCCACGCTTATAACGGGCATTTGTCAAGCGCCCACCCGCGCCTGATGATTTTCGCACTAACTTCATGATCGATATTGCCGAGTATCGATTAATTGCTAGAACTTTTTACCCCAAGCCCGTTATTAAGACCTCTCGTAATTAATAAACGTCACGAAGTTCTAAATTTATGAGGTGAATGGTATTAGTATGAAAATAATCGACAGTTCACAACACGTGAGCTAAAACAGTCTAGCTACAACTAGAATGCAAACCTCTTAGCCCCAGAACAATATAAGGGGACATTACTCGCTGTCACAACTCTATTTTATAGGGAAAGTAGGAGCAGCGACTAGTTTGTGTGAACAAAGTTGTGGGGGGCCGCGCCGGTTACTTTAGTAATGAATAGAGACGTCAGATGGTAACCGCCACTCGAGTGCAACTAACATACCGTTTTAACTTGGTGGTTATAATAAAACTATGTTGACCCGACACCGCGATACCTTTATTAACGCATACTTTACAGTATTTATAACAGAATATTTCCTTTATTAACAAACTGCGCTAATTAAACCCATTTATGAAATATTTTGGATACCAAGCCGTTAGGTACAATGTATAAATTTCATTATATTATTAGGTACCGTTAGAGTTATTTATGTGTAATAAATATAATTGTAACAAATATCAGTAATTTGCTGATTGAACAGAAACGAGTACTGCTTATGGTCCACTGAACAGAAATTAAACGTACATAGATTTCATGTTGCGAATAAGCAATGATGGTCCACAAAAATGCAAATTTAGAAAAGTAGAGACACGCTGTAGACACTTACGTCTACAGCACGAATAGGCTGGCTCGACCGGTTTGATACCATTGTCTCACAGAAAACCGACATAAAGTGGCAGCTTGCTGTCGCGTTTCGTTCGGTGAGTGAGGTCGGTTTTAGGTTGGTAACGCACCCATAATTCTTTTTGTGTGTCTATGGGCGGTGGAGATCGCTTACCATCATGTGACCCATCTGTTTGTTTGTCAGTTTCTGCTATAAAAAAATAATAATAACAACTAAATCGTGGATAAGAATCATATTAAAATCCGCATCAATTTTATTCCTGTGAAATAACGTTAGTTCTTAGGATGGTATAAACCTTAACGTCACTATAAGAAACATGTTAATGATGGCTATTTATCGTGTTAGACTGGTGAGCTCGAGACTAATGGCAGATCTCCGCGCCTTATTGTCGAAGGCTCTGATGTTTCCGGAGCTACAAATAATGACTCCGTATCTAATATACACATTTGTGTACTATCAGAATTAATATCGTCGGTTTATCTTCTTGTGCATGTAACTATTATTTCCCGATACCAGTCAGTCAGTACCAGGTATAGGTACTACTCCGATACCAGTCAGTCAGTAGCAGGTATAGGTACTACTCTTAGTATCAGTTAGTTTTGATCGTTCTCAAATCTCGAAAACAGTGATAGTTTTCGTTTTCTCGTTTGAGAGTAATACCACTAAAAATGTTTGTAACCACTGAGCTGAGCTGACCACATTTGTCGCCTTGAAGGTACGCAACATATTAGTATGAGTTATTTTAAAATTATGTTTATTTTATGTGAGTAGTTGATGCCGTCCTTTTTTGGTTTGACAAATAAACTTTATTTCTTTCTTTCTTTCAATAGTGTTACTACTATCTAAACGGAAAAATTCACCACATTAGTAAAAAAGTGTAGTTTTTCATGTGAACCCCGTGAATGTTTCTGATGAACATTATTGTGTTTAATTTATTAACTATAATGATTTCTTAAGTTTACGCGAATATACATTCACGTTGTCACGGCTCAGACTGAAGAAGAACGAAGACTGCAAAGCCTTCGAAACGTCGGGAATAATAATTAAAACCAAATCGTGATAGAATCCGTAAAAATAGTTTTATTTCAATTATACTATAATCTTATGAACGGTTTCTTGTTATGAGACTTTTATTTATTTTTGAAGATGAAAGGATTAAGCTGCCGCGCAAAATACTAATTAAAAGTTTCGTAAGGTATATTTACATGATTTTGTAGGATTATGTAGCCGCAAATACCGAATCCGGCATTTTTAATTCATTTAAAATTAATTGCTAATAGTACAGAAGTGTACAGGTGTGAGCCTATGTATTTAAGTATAGTCTTTTTAACGCTTTTTGATAAAAACTAAATATCTTGTATAATAATTATGCAGCTGAATGATAGAAAAATTTAAATAGACATGAAATACAATTGACATTATATCTTCACACAATAAAACGCATAAATATAAACCGCAGCACACACTATCCATGTCCATAAGTAGAGTAAGTCTTAAAGTTGTGTGGAAGCAGCTTACTGAGTATTGTGACGGCCCCCGCTTGCTACTAATGAGAAACTATCAAACTCTAGCGGCACATTTGTCTTGTTAATGCTAATATTCAATTCTCGAAGCGGTACCCTCTACTAACTAGGCTTTTAGTTGAACGCGTATCGGTACACAGTGGAGTACTTGCTCATTGGATATTTAATGCAATTATTGTTGTGGAAGTGCATTATTGCAACGTTGTTCGAAAGAATATGTACGAAATTTAAAAGAAAATAGGATCATATGGAGTGGATTCATTTGTATATAATTAAATATCACGTACGTTAAAAAGAATTTTACTAACTTGTAACGTAAGTGTAAAAATAAAGGATCAAGAGCATTGCGAAAAACAGACAGAAAGGAAAAAGACAATTATCCAACTCACTTGTCACTCCGTTACAAAACACATGAACGATTTCACTCAGTAAAGATATAAGAGAAACAATCGATATTCCTTAACTCGACGAAAAACAAATAGATTCTTTATGGTATTGTACGAAGGTAACAATTCTCCCTCAATGGGCCGTACTGAATCCAAAGCGATCGTAATTTCGTCGGGCAATATTCTGCCTTTTCATATTTTCCTTTTGCCTCCCAAATGTTATATCGTGCCCAAAACAAGACAGCGATTTGGTTTGTTATTTCAAGCCCTCTCATTCTCTTCCGATTTAGTATATCGACACGTTGAACATTAGTTAAACAAATATGAAATAAATTCATTCCAGTCAATCGGGTCTCATTTGGTACGATCTTCAAAATATACTTGATGCTGTATACGATAGAAGTCGTATCACGAATATAAAAGACAAGCAAATTTTTGAAACCATTTCCAACAAACAGTTTTCACGAAGTTACCGTTTTAAAACAAAATCGGAAACAAGTCCAGAAACTTACTTTCGAATCTTTGAAGTATAAATTCACGTTTCAATAGTTTAAAACGAAACAAAAGACGAATCGTCGATGATATTTTTGATGCTAACAGTAGCAGTTGCATAGGTAGTGCTATCTGGAGAACGCAAAATGTGACACCCCTTTAGTCGCTTCACAAGGTTGTATGTCAAAGAGGACACGGTTCACGGCTTATGCTGATACCAAGCCTTTGAAGAAAAGCATTCGACACTAGATTATGTATGCCACCTTTTAAACTATGACAGAATATGTTTTCTTTTACAATGAACACGTTTTATTCGAACAACTTTCTTTACAGGTTTATTTTTTGAAGGTAAGTCGATCACTGGTGGCTTCAATCTTTAAACAATCTGACCCGGCAATAAATCTCACCAAGGGTCCGTCAATTACGACGCAAGTTCTTAGATTGATCGATGGTAGTGATAAAATATACTTATTCTTTCCACAAAAAGAAGGGTTGGAACATGTCAAATCTTCAACGAGTTGAGAACTGCCTTAAACAGTTCCAGGTAAGCATGTATATGTAGGTAAGTGAAAGCAGACGACTCAAAGGTAATGGTGTGTTTATATTTGTCGCTAGGAGTGCGGCGGGTAGCCTCAGATATTTAACCGCCACCGGCGCTCCGCAAAGATAAATAAAACCGACTGAGATTTAAATACTTTTTCGTCTCTGTTCTTTGTTTTCTTTACATGTATCTACTTTGAACTCTCTCGTACTGACGTGGTAACAATTATCTCAAGAAAATAAGGGGCCTGCGAAATTCTATTTATGAAATCGTGCATTGTTATCTTTATCTGTAATGGCATTTATAATGTAAATTGGAAATGATTTCGTCCGGAAATTGAATGTCGGGAATTTGTAATACTTGGTTTATGGTTAATTCCACTGTTTAATATAAAAAATACAAGTACATTATGCTCCTTGGATAAATGTTATTCAGCATTTTATTTCTACATGGAAGATGAATAACGCTGAATAACATTTATCCAGTGTCCATTTATCTTATAGCATATCGTTGTAGTACTTAAGAATATTGATAGCATAATAACCGACAAATTAAAAGTTACTAGGTATTTGGTAAGGATAATAAATATGAGAAAAACAACAACTTCGGGAAAAACACAATTACTCAACTGAAATTATTGTTAACAAACAATATAACAAATCTGAATAAAAGTTAGACTATATTTTAATACAATAAACGGTATTAGTTTCGGTGTAATCCAATCATAACAAGGAGTTTTCGCTCAAAGGTTTATACAAAGCTATTGACCGGATAAGGTATGAAAGTGTTTCAAGCGAGTGCCAAAACGCTGTGTGCATCAAATTGCTTGTGTCAAAACATCACTTTAGACTAGCTAATGGACTTAGCGATTGTGCAAAAGTTGGCGCCGTGGCTTGAAAGTGTTGTACCGACTACAGACTGTGGTCCGCATGTTGTGTTTGAAAAACTATTAAGCTGAAGCCGCTGTTTTCGTAGTCGTCTATTCAAACAAAATTCAAATTTTGTGTGTAAGCTCACGCCTGTATCCCCGAAAGGGTAGGCAGAGGCGCAGTAGCGGACTAGAACACCCACATTTCGCTGAGCTTAGTTCCGTCCCAGGTGTGATAGGGGGCGAGCCTATCGCCATATCTGGCACAAATTCCAGACTTCAAGCTGATATTGAAAAATTCAATATCACTTTGCTCGACTAGGGGATCGAACCCGAGACCACAGGATGGTAGTCGTACCGAAATACAACTAGGCCACCGAGGCAGTCTTGTCAAATTTTGTATAAGGTATTTTTATTTCTAAAAACAAAATACTTATTTTATTTTAATTATATATCACATGTATTAAGGCGGACTTAATCCCCATGGAATTCTCTACCATTCTACCTATAGGAGATGCAAAGACGAAATAACAATAATATTAAGAATAAGAAAATTTATAAATGACTATTCAATAATCTAATAATCTATTTGAATTCACAAAAATAAATCGATATAAATAACGCATGTTGTAGTTTACAGTAATTAGAGTAACACTATTGTAAACATTATCATAAATTGTAAACTGCGAATGAATAGTGTATACTCTGTTGTAAATTCTAAATAAATAAATAAATATTGAAATACCTAGTACTCGTCATAAAAATCAGTTTATAAAACGATACATATAATACATCTCGTTATTAAAATCGAATTAAAATATTTTGAATTCGATATTATGCAATATTCAACTATACTAATCTACAAATCGATCATATTTGAATGTGGCTAATGTCTTAAATCGGAACCGAGAGGTAACGAGTCAGGACAAATATTTTGCCACTTGGAAACGTTACCTGACCGGAGAAGTGGCCACGAGCGACGGGCCGCGGGGAGACAAAGTAAATATGTCCCGGTTTCCCGGGTCGTCCCCACATTTTATCGAGGAGCGATCGACGCTCGGGTCGGGAAATGAATTTAAAACGTGTTTGCGGGTAATCTGTTATCGGTCCCTTGTCCTCTGGCTGGAATATAGACATTCAGTCGGCCTTATATCTCGGCACTGATTTTGTGACTTTACAGTACACAAGGTTGTCGTTCAAGTCTCTATTGTTTCCACTGTATCCGACTTCAAAAAATACGTTTAATTCGCATGTAATTCTTAAGAACCGTATCCAAACATAAATAGATGCCAAATGAATGTGTATTTTCTAAATACATGTTACATGATACCACTCATAAGTGTGGACTGATTTTATTACAATATTGGGTAGGGTTTATCCCGTGACTCTTGCACCAAGTCACGGAGTTGTGGAAAATTAAAAAAATGTGTGTTTAATTAGTTTTGTAAACAGTCTTTTTACCATAGTATAATGAGAACATATAGTTATTAATATCTGATTATACGTTGTGTATATATATCCATAATAATCAGTACTGTAGGATTTTGTCATCCTTCTTCATTGTATGATTTAGCTTTCATATTATACTTTCTCTTTACTCTGGAAGGCATAAATTCCTTGCCTTAAATGCCAACAATGTATCCCATAGTTCTTCTGAGATCATTGGTGTTTAGGATCAATAGAGGTCACTTACCATCAAGCGACCCACATTCTTATGTGCCGGTAACCTTTACTTAAATATTATACGGATAATACATAACAGATAATTTACGGATGTCATAGCAATTTTATTACTTTTCTTCTAATCTGTCTTCATTCGAATTATATTTTTTCACAATATACTACCGACCTAATAAGTTACTTTCATTACATCATCACAAAACAACAACGTTCATTAATCTTAACAACGGTCACATAAAAGGACAATAAAATATTAAACGTATAAGTAGTGAATGTTAGGTGGAAGCAGAGTCTAATACGAGCAACACAGGGTTAATTATTTCGTCAGGAGAGCCCTCCTAAGCCACAGTAACAGCGCTTCAGGCGAGCACGGGGGGCCATAAAAGCTACATAATACGCGGTGACATAAAACTCTTATTATTTTAGTATCTGCGAAACATCCTCAGAAAACATCTCGTAAAATAAAACATGTCTCGTTGCATGAAAATGCAAGTCTTTCCATCTGAGACGGAGCCGTTCAGCCGATGTGCTCGGTCGAAATCCGCATGGATTCAGCTTGGACACCGGTTAGGATCAAATACACAGAGCTGGGTGGATTTCTATGGAAAATACAGACTTTATGGTAGCCGAGGGATAAGTTTCCATTTTAAATTGAAGAGAAACTCGGAAATGTTGCCTTGTCTCCCGCCGGGGCTGAACGCGCGAACCAGAATAAAAATTCACGTCAGGTAAGCGCAAAGAAATATTTACACAAACTAAAGTACTTACTGGTAGTAGTAGATGAATAGTTCAAAAGTAATAGGCTTTCAGCGTGGTAAACTAAGTCTTAACCTTTCTCATTAGTAGAGGAGGCCCGTGCCCAGCAGTGGTACAGTAATATTACAGGGCTATTTAAAAAAAATAGGCTTTACTCTATCAGTAGTAGATCGGCAAATGAGACTTCCTTTTAACTGCTATTGCCACGCCATTGCATAAGCTTATAACGTTTACACAGAACTTTGTTTAAACGTTGAACGTAAGAAATGTTTGAGAATGACAAACTTTTCCCACAAGAGTTATTTTACTTTTTTGGCGAAAATGCGTCTAAGTCCGGATACGCCCATTTACATAGCCGATGTCGACGCGATGGTGCGTGGCGACTTCAAATGGGCATTATAATACCAAATTGAATACAAAACTTTCCTTTCAGTGCCGAGTAATGGAGGAGTCTATGCACCGGAACAATCGAAAAGACAAATAGAATGAGAGAGGAGACGAGATACTCGTTCTGTTGAAATAATAAGTGCCCGACGTCTTTTTGGACGTTCCTGTCGCGTTTTTTTTTGTAACGATAAATTTTTACGCTTTGATCTTTCCAATTCAAATAGGCTTTTTTCTCACAGAATCAGAAGTTATAGGAATATTTCAAAGCTTTAAGTGAGGCGACGGAGCGGATTTTCCTTTCCACCGGCTATATCGTTTTGATTGAAATGCAAATGAAATGGTGTCCGATCGAAATGTGTTTAATCTATCTAACCTCTTTAGTTAATCTACCAAATTAGGTGCTTTATGGCGCGAAAATCTTTAACAGCACATGTTTCCTGTAACGTGGACCATAAATATAACAGTCTAAGGAATATACTGTTATTTCAAACAAGATTGCAGAAATAAAAGAATTTCTATACACAAAATTCTTGAATAAAATATCAAATCAGTTTATATGAGACAAGAGCATGAAAACTCCCATTTCAGTAGTTTTATGAAATTTTAATCTATCTGCAGTTGCGCAATGGCAGAGATTGTTTGCTAAAGAATCTGAAGCGGTTCATTATTCTGTTCCAAGTTATTTGGCGCCCAACGAGGAGCAATGCTTGCTCAACGACCATCTGACGAATCACTCGCTGGCTTTACATTGAGTTTGCTGAAACATTGTCAAATAGTTTTTTTGCAGTATCATGAAGCACGATTTTCCGCAGTTACGAGTATGTTCAGATAGATCTAACTACTATACACGTGTAAAGAAGGTGCAACAAAAACATTCGCCTATGTCAACGTCAGTGAATTGTTCTCCCGCTTGTGACTGGGTAATTTCCATACATTTCAAGTTCCATCGCCTGCGGGACGTTCGTTCTTTTGTTGATAAATGTTTGACGGCAACTCCGGGGACGCCATTAAAAGTTTTTTCGTGAATAATTCCAGTTTACATACGCAAATGTTTACTCGCAAGTTTACCCGCGCTCACCTATTCGGTGATTTCTTTTCATAGAGGCGTTTGTTTAAGAAGCGGTGGATTTCTGAACCGACTCGTTGAATATGTAATTGGAAAAGTTTTCTGTTTTCTTTGTCATAACCTTAGCTCGGGTATAAATTCGTTTGAATCACGTACCCTTAATATTGACATTATCAGGAGATCTCAGGCCGTACGAATTTTGGACTGTGACCGTAACTTGGTACGTTCTTAAAAGTCGGTTTATAGGGAAAGTTTATTTGAAAGTTTTTGTTGGAACAAAGTGACCGATAAAGACACGTAGACCTTAAAGTTGTCGGCGACGTGGTCGGGTGAAGTGGTAAGTTCCTTGAACTATAACTCACTGCCGGCGAACTTGTTCGATATCAGATCGCGGAGACAAAAAGAGCTGGCGCGCACGTCACGATAGTTAGATTGCGAGGATAAACGCGCGTGCTCTCGACACCGCGGGTTAAGCTTAGAGAATATCTCAACCTTCTTGCTGCTGGTGTTACCAGCTTTCATAATCAAATACCAACTTTTAACACAAACATTTTATTTAACTACTTTTATCAAAGAATTTCTTAACACAGAAAATTTTAAATAAAAAGGAAACCAAAATTACTCAAAACATTTGAGTCCTGTCAGCTCCGAATTTCCGCCTTTAAACAATAAAATACCGGTTGCCGGATCAGGAGTTAATCAATTATTGAAAAATGATTTTGACAGATATATTAATGGAGGGACATTACGTCTCGACAAAAATATCAAAATGGGTCGTGCAATAAAAAAAAACACTGCTGTGTATATTCCTTTGGCCCGATATGGATACCCCACATTCAGATATTGATAAGAAGATTTGAATATTGATACTTATTCACAAAAATACTTCCTATATATTTTGCAAGGTAAACATTACGGTAGATTGTAACAAGATGAAGTTATAACGACGTGAATTTAACCTCTAAACGGGATCTTCGATACTTATGTTACTACAAACTACCGTTCGAAGAAACTACTCGTACAGTTGTATGCAACGGCTTATTAATGTCTCGAGTGAGTACCGTAGTACACTTTGGAACATCGCAAGTAAACTGTTGGCGACAAAGTTAGTTTGCGGTCAGACCTAGTCTGCTGCGCCTAATGTCTCGGCAAAAACTTAACGTGAATTGTAATTGTATGGCACAGCTATTCAAGATCAAGTTACCGAGCTTGAATTATCTAATACCAAAAAAAATCTTAACTGAGCGTATACAAAAACGTATTGTAAATGCCCCATTACTTTGTTGAAGTAATTTATCATGTTAACGGCTTTCAAAATATTCGCCAGATCATTCTCATTTAGTGATATGTAACAGACATTGTACTGGTGCTTTTTTAAAATAATTAACAACTTGGTCTTAATTATTTTCTCCGGTTACTTGTCTGTTCCTTCAAACACGCTTAGCAAAAACTTTAAAATAACGAATTTCTCAAATATTCTATATATTATTATCTCATTGGTAGTCACGAAGTAGACAGTCATGTCTATAGCATGAATGGGTCGTCTCAATTTGTTTGATGATACCACCAGCTCGGAGAAAACGTACGTCAAAAAAACAAATCAATTTTGTGTTTGGAGACTGAGATTTCCGATGCCCCATGTCCTTCCTCCCTTTCCCAATCCCTATTCCCAATTCCTTTATAATTCTCTTTTGGTATCGCGGGTCTCTATGGGCGAAGTCTGCTCTAGAAATATAAGTTAATTTATAAAATTTGAGCACTGTCCAAGTTAATCTTTATCTATTATATTAATCTGCATATTTGTATTAATTTATGTCAGAGCGTTTATATACATAAAGAAGATTAAAAATTTAAATTCCCCAACCAACAAAACCACACGTGTATGAGATATAAATTGCAGCCATGCTTATTGTACACAAATTTCCTATTACACGTTGGGACGTGAACGTAAATAATTTTAAGGATCAGTGGAGGCAGCCAGCGTGATTATTTCGCGCTAACGAAATTAATAAGGTAAATTTCAGCGGTGTGAGAGGGGCTTTATTGCGTTACAGCGCGGCGCGACGGCACCGCTTGTTTGATGTGAAACAGCTAGGAAAAGCATCAACTTTAACAAAAGTGTAACATTGTTATATGTTGCTTGTTGTTTTACAATCAGCATACTCTTTAAATCCATCAAAAGACTATTGATCATGTCTTACCATTATTTACTTTCTTTTATAAGATTTTTTTCTTGACGAATATTAAACGATCCTACAGAGCTGCCCTTCATAAATCAAAGAAAAATCATAGTGTGCTAAAAAATCTTATATCATGAATTAACATGAATACAAAGATATTATGTACATCTATATGCGCATTCCAACATGTAAATGTGAAGGATATAATAAAGCTGTAATATTGTGATCAAAATTAGAAAAGCAAAGTGAGGCACAAGAATCGTGCAACTTAATAGATATGAAGGTTTTACGAGCCATAACGTCACCTCAGAAAGTGAAATAAAATGTTATATTACTTTTTTACGCGGTTAATATGAAATATATGAGTTACTATTGGCATGTCACACAGGACCCACTAAATTATACAAACAACTAAAGAAAACTAATTTTGTGCAAAGTATGACAAAGTTTAGTTCGAAACTTAATATACAGCAGTTTTAGTCATTATCCAAAAAAAAAAACATGAACTAGTATTAAGAACTAGTATTTTTTAAATCATAAGTTATCAAAGAAGGAGGAGGTGATAAGTGATCTCGCTTAGATTATGATCTTCAGCCTGTAGACACTTGACAGTGGAACTATCCATGTATTCATCTTGCGTCTTTTTTTACTGGTAATAACTTCTAATGGCTTTACCAGTCCAAAATACAGAAGAAAGAAAGACAATAAGGTAACAGTAACAGCGTCCACAAAAATATTCGCACAGTTTTAATAAGACGATAGATTTTGACTGTAGCCTTCAAACAAATTAAGAATTAATTAACCACAACATTAACACAGCGAAAAAATTGCGTAAAGGTTACTAATAATAAAAACCGCCAATATTATTTACCTGTATTATTATAAAGGAGATGATTATAAATGTATTTTCTGTATTATTATAAATTGTCGCCTCTTTGATCTAGTGGCAGCAGTGGCAGGCTGTGAACCGGGAGGTCGTGGGTTCGATTCACAGATCGGGAAAAGAGAATTTTCTTATTATTTTTCCCGGGACTGGATCCCCAAGAGCGGGTTGATTTCAGGCAGTCAGCTGGACGTAAAAACTAAGCCAAATCCTTTTTGCAACATGCTTGAAAAAGTGTGTTGCGCCGACCCCACATTAAGGTGGGATAAGAACAGGTAGAAAGAAAAGATTATTATAAAGGAGAACAACACAAATCAAGGGTGGCCACATCAAGTCTCGTACGACAAATTATTTGCTCGTGAGCGGATACCGGTGTCGAGCCGAAAATACTTTCCCTTGTTTTTTCCTGCCAGCGGGAAAGTGTGCTAGTTGGGGAAGACAGCTTGATCCGGAGTTCGCTTCTTACATGCAGCAACAAGTCTCTCTTGTAGAATTAGTTATGTAAACACTGTTCCGGAACGATTTTTAACTTGTTAGCAGGGCATTATGTTTTCGATTTTACACAAATGTTTTATTTAAAAGATTAACCGTTGAACGTATAATAGATAACGTTACCTTAATAGACATATATGCATAAATAAGAAGTAAATCATATTATGTAAAATTGTATAGTTTAATAGATGTAGTTATATATCTATATTATTTTTTTGCTTATCATGTGTGAATTTGTGTTTTATAGCAGAGACTGACGAACGAGCAGATGGATTCATCATCATCATCATCAACCCATACTCATCTACTGCTTGACATAGGCCTCTCCCAATGCACACCATTGATGGATTACCCGATGGTAAGTTAATTCACCACCCATACACCCAAGACATAAAAAGAATCATGTGTGATCGGTTTTAAAAAGTTTAATTCTATGAAACTGCCAAACAAAAAGATCAGAGGGCTCATGTTCACTGTTACATGAATCTGACTACCGATCTGACAACGGATACCAAGTACCAACTAAAAGATTGTGATTAGTTGTTCCAGAATATACTTCTATATGAAGTAAAAGTGTGAGAAGTAAAAAAATATTCGCTAATAATTATATTTTGAAGACTTAAATTAGGTACCTATGTGAGTAAACCATGAAGTAATTCGAGGTAGCAATATTTTTACAAACACGTACGGCGTGGCGTACGTAGAAATGGAAGGGCAATGAACTGAGCAATAAGATGTAATAGTGGCAAGTGTTTATGTGAAGGTGAGTTGGCAGAGGTTTTGGAGCGGCCCGCAAACTGAGTGTGTTAAATGGAGCGTGGACGCGGCGGAGCACCGCGCCGTTGCACTTGTTGCAATTTCACTCTACTCCACAACTTAATTGTGCCGAGTGTTCCCTTACATTCGCTATAGACGAATGGCGTTAATTTTGCCCGGAAAGGTTACCGTCCATTACTCTAATTGCGAGCCGCATTTCATCTAACCATCTCAGAACTTCTGTCGGCGGCGCAGACTCCTCGAACAACTCGAGAAAATTCGCAGAAACCAACTGCCAAAGAGTAAGGAAGTAAACGAGGACACTTTGCTAATATTCCTAATTAAGCTTTTAATATAATTGAATAAACCGAGTCGCTCGACGATATAGAGGTGTGTGCGAAATGCGAACCTTCACACTCCTTCGTCTGCGCCCAAAAATACTCTCAGATAAATTACTTGGTGGAAGTTCGGTGCGCATACAAATTGGCTAGCCATTCTCCATATTTCACCTTTCCGAACATCCGCTAGATTTACACACACCCTTAATAGGCGGGGGAAGTCGAAAGTGCTTCGCGATAGACGCTTCGAGGTGCACAGCTCGGAACACCGTGAAAATTAAGCCATTTCCGTATGGCGAAGCGTTCAGAGTTCTCACTTTAATACTAATCGAGTCACGTCACGAAAAGAATTTCCGATATACAATTAAAGGTGGAACGGGCGTCGAAGATCTCGATCCGGAGGTGGGACGATATCGTCGGAGTCTGTCGCGAGGAGGCAAATAACCCGAGAGCGGAGGCACCTGTGTTCGATAATGCGATGCCCCGTCTGGTCGAAGGGCGAGGAATCAATTAGGCCGTTGCCGAATTGCGTAACAGCTCTAGTTACGAGCGTTACGAGTGGGTCCGCAGCTGCTTTTTGCTCATCCAACCTCTTGTTATTGCGTAATCGACATTCGACGCCTCAGATTAAGATATTACGTATTCATTGTGCCTTTATATTATAGTTTTATTCAGTTAATAGCCGTAATGAATGTAAGATTCAAAGTTTTGAGAGCTGCGCGGGTTTAATATAGAGCACGGTAGGGGCTGTTGTTGTTTAAATATTAATAAGTGTATGTATTGTTGCCTCATCGCCTGTGTTGCCGCGATTAATGGCCTACCTTAAACACAACTATAAAATCATGATAAATCGCAGGGTTTGAATTCCAAAAAAGTATATATAAAGGTGGCATAGCGGTATTGCGTCATTTGCGTGTGCGGTACGGCCATCGTCCTGAGGTCTCGGGTTCGATCCCCGGGTCGAGTAAAGTGATATTGTGTTTTTCAGTATCAGTCTGGAGTCTGGAATTTGTGCTCGATATAGCTATAGCCTCACCCCTTATCAAATCTGGGACGGAACTAAGCTCGGCGAAATGTGGGTGTTCTATATCGCTAGTACGCCTCTGCCTACCCCTCCGGGAATACAGGCGTGAACACGTAGTAACAAATGTACTTTGCCAAAAATAATGTTGCTAATATTGATGAGTGTTTATTATTCAGTACAATATGTTACTTAGTACTAACGTAATGTTATGTTAGGTACATTCACATGAAAGCACACAGTGCAGATCGGAAATCGAATAAATCTTCGTGAAATGCACACACTATTCACTTAAATTTAGTATCATTGAATATTTCCTGTATAAATTAGTATAAAATGAGTAAAATTATACTTTCAAAATTAAAATTGTAAAAGAAAGCATTCTGCAAAAGGGTCACCAATAAAAGGACGCCGCAAAAATTACGACGCGATAAAAAAATTAAAAGGCCGAATTAATCAATGTCTGTAATTTCGATAAAGGAAGGCGAGCTGTCGCGATGCTTCGGTGGGTATTATAAAAATCCAAATTAATTAGGTCGAATAAAGTCATCAGGGGTGGGTGCTCGTAATTTTCGACGTAGATTGCGGAGTGTGAGGGCAGTCGTATGTGAATTATTTAGAGGCGGTCGCGCGGCCGACTGGGCCGCAATTAATGAAGTGGACCGGCCCGTTTGTCAATGCTGCTTCTACCGCCTGACGCGGCGAGGACTCACACCTATATCCTGATTTCTAAATGTATCCTGCTCTAGAATCCCCTCACTGGTAGTTTCTTTCGTAAAATACGCGAATATTTCACCTGCCAAATGGATTGGTGAGATTGCTACCTTTTAAGGTATTAGAATTTATTGCACGAATTCGTTGAATCAGTTTTGCAAATATCATGGTAGTAATTATGAAATAACAGAATATCAAATGATTTTACCAAAACTAAATTGGAAGTCTATAAAACTATAACGAAAGTCTTTCTTTTTACCTGCCCTTATCCCACCTTAGTGTAAGGTCGGCGCAACACACTTTTTCAAGCATGTTGCAGAAATGATTTGGCTAAGTTTTTATTAACGGCTGCCTACCTGACGTCAACCACCACTGGGGGATCGAGTCCCGGGGAAATTTGATTAGAAAATTTGCTTTGCCCAACCTGGGAATTTGGATTTGCCGAACTCAGGACCTCCCGGTCCCGGTCAGCCCATAAAATATATGCTGCCACTAGACCAAGAAGGTGACTAAAACTATAAAGAAAGTCTACTAAAGTAAATAATTTCTTAGTAACAGAGTTTGCACGGTTAGTTACAAAGCGCAAGTGACGTTGAGGTCTTTCCTGTGCTCGTTATACCTCCGACCCGCACTCATTAAAGAGAGGTCTACGATTTTATTATTCTGATTGTATCGCATTATCCTGGGACTAAATCACAATTCCACAACTATTCAAAGGTAACATCATTGTGGCGATATAAGAGGTAATAATAAATCTAGTAGAGGTCGGAAACAAGCCGCGGCGAGGTGGCCGTTAATTTTCATGGCGAGATTTATTTGTCCTCGATTACAGGGTTTGATCAAATTCCGAGGCGCCGCTGCGTGTACGAGCCCTCGCAACGACATTAGGCGATGTCGCGTCCCGAACTCTCGGCGCACCACCTCGTGCCGTGACCCATAATGGTACCGTTTAAATATAATTGCAATAAGTTAATAAAATCCCAAAGCGCTTTTAATTAATTTGTGGCAACACAACCGCCCAATTAAATGGAGTTTTCGATTTTCATAAAGCCGTGTCGTGTGGTGGACGCTATTTTTGTAGCCATTTTGTTTGTGCGGTTTGTTTGTGAACGTGATATTCGCCAATTCCACACATACAGGTAAACATTGTAATTACGTTCATTTAGTGATTGGATGAATGACTGCTCGTCAAATATGCGCCATGTGTAAAATTTTAATAATACTATAAATCGTTTCCGTTTATTTTGATATATTATACTTCATTAAACCCACGTTACGGATCACGCAAGAGTTGAAAAGCTATGAATATAATGTATTTGGAAGCATAACGCGGAAAATGTGCGAATCCATACCGAGCGACTGATTTAATCGGTCGTAAGGAACATCGGCTGTTGTCGAAATATGGCATCAGAATTTCATGGTTCTTATTGTAAATATGCATTAGGGCGGATGAGGCGCTGCCTTCGGGCCCTCATTACGCCGATGTGCCGTCAAAGACGTCCACGACGCGGACCGAGAAGTGTCCCGGATACAAGTCGCTCAATTATGTTAATGGATTTGCAGCATTTCCAACAACAGTATTACCATCATCGAATATATGCAATTTTCACTATATTATGTAACTGTATTTACTACGTTGTACTGGTTGCTCACTTCCCTGCAACATAGTTGAGGAGGTCGATGGCTGGCATTTGCGTCATACTCGTGAACGGGTGCTACTTGTGGAGACTGGTGTGCTTGGACTGTTTTGTTTGTTTGTTTCAGCTCAACTTGCCGTGGCTATGGTGGTTGCTCAGTGTATCTTGTATGTTACTTTGTCCTATATCGAATAATATATATTATTATCATGGTTTAGTTGTACTAATACAGTACAACACCAGATACAGAAAGACCTTAAATTTATTAATAACTGACTGTAAATTGGTGTTAAAAAGAGCAACGTCAGAGTTTCTTGCCCGTTCTTCTCTAGCGAAACAGCCTTCCGAACAGGCTGTAGAGTTAAAATTTGACTGAATCTAAATGATGTTTGAACATTTTATGGATTCAATAAATATTTTGATTTGATTTAATAAAAACTTTCTAGATTATATGTCAAAACTAAAGTAACAAATATCCGCGCAAACACCGACGACTGTAATTTTCCCAAAATCAATATCAGAGCATCCCCATAAAACAAATACATTTTATTTCTCGACGTTCCTAGGCCCAGCGGAATGATTGATAGTACTTTGAGCACACAGCGGTTATTGAACGAAGAAACAGACGGGGACCGTCCAAAATAAACTAAATAATCACAACTCCTGAAGCACTCACTGACACGGGGGTGCTATCAAAAATGCATTAGCTCCACTAAGTATAGCATTTAAACGTAAACTTGTAATAACCCTTATAATGGAATATCGATATATGGGGCCGGGTGTCACTATTTATATTTTTCAACCTTGGACATGTGACACGAATAAAATAACAATTTGTCGATACCGATAGTGGATCGACAAAAAGGAAATTGATATGATGTAAGCAAGGCGATGGAAACGCGTGATTTTACCTAGCTGATCCCTTATTAACTATGATAATATGAATGCGAAAACACGGTCGCGTCATGGTAAATTAATGTTTGTATGAAAAGTATACTTTATGGTGGTATCTTAAGACCACATTTCATTAACGCGATGAGGTGCGTTAAACAGCCGTTTTGAACTGTGGGCATACAGATACAAGACCCGGTAGTAGAGGCGCAACCGTAACTTGCGAGTAACAGTAAGATTGGCGACAAAACGCCGACTCACGGGGCCGGTATACGCTTAAATTACGCGTAAACCTGAACACAAAGGCTATGCGTATTCAAATTCCATTAATCTCCCGCCTGGGGGAAGGTGGGGTAAAATGAACCGGCGCGGACAAAAACAATGCCGCCGGCAAATAACCGGCTCAGCATTGTTCCGGCAATTAGAAAGCTTTCCCATGTACCGGTCGTGTATAAAAACAGTGTAACATCAACACGAATCGCTGCCTATTGCTCGTTACCGCTGATGTTTATTACGGTTATTAGGATTAAGCCGTGTCGGTTCTATAATAACGTTCTTGTATATGTAACTTCATTTAAATTGATCATACATAACCACACGTTTAAAGTAATCGGTACAAATTATTATAAGACTACAATTAATTTAAGTAATGGAGTATTCGCTGGTGGTGGGATATTCGTATCCGCCCGGATAGCGACCACTGTACATATGGCCCCTTACTTATAAAAATATTTAAGCGCTGCTTATCTTTAACCATAGGTTGTCCCTTTCATTTTTAAACAATGTAACGCAAAGAAAAAAGTGACAGTATTCTTAGCAAAAAGATAAGCGATAATGTTTTTATAAGTAAGGCCCAATGTGTTAGAATCTGCCATAGTGACTCGCATTACCTTGTGTAGATAGCATGCCAGGATCAGCCAGTATATATACCGGGTGTTTTATAAATTTAGTACCAATAATAATTTCACATACAGGAATAATAATTTAAAGCGTAAAGTTACAAAATAAAAATTTAATTTAATTTTTTAAATGTCATGCAAATGTGCATGTGGATTTTTAAATCGGAATGCGACCTGTAAATCGTCAAACAAATAGCATGAGAATGGCGTTGTGTATGCTAAAAACAATTACTCCATAGGTGGCTTGCAAATATACTGCAGCTGACCCAATGAGCTAGAAATCAATCCTCACAAATTCAAGTTGCCATTATTCAAAAACTATGACCCTTACGAAATGTTAAACTTTACCGTTAGCTTGCTAGACATCCCCTCTTTAAGTGTAGTTATTATTGATATCAAGTTTATGAAACATCCTGTATCTACCTACGGTTCTCTCCAGGGGCTCGCGTCATAGCTTGATGGTTTCTGCATCGCTCATACGCTTGTCTGTCGTACTTCTTCCGTCCTCGAAATGTGAAGATAATTATGCCGGCATGATTCTGGTGACCACCTATAAGATGAACCCATTGTTTGTCGGTGGTCACTGTTTTTTTTACTGTATTTCACTTACCATCAGGTCTAATGTAGTTGCCGTGCTTGGATAAAAAAACACATGTTACGTAAATCATTCATACCTTTGTACGACAGTGAATTGTATAAAGATTACATAAATAAGCTTCCGTTAATGATATGTTGAAAATTGGAGTTAAAAGCGGTACAGCAGTCAATTAAACACGGCCGATACCGAGCGCGACAAATGATACAACGTTACGGATTGATTTGGAGATAATCCTTGGCAGACCCGTCATCCTGTGACAAATATTTATTCGGTGGCAAAAATGACGTAGCATTAAATGATAAATGTTACGATCACGTGCACTTTATACGCATTAGTATTATCTATTGTTATTTGAATTGTATCTATAGGTACATATTCATTCCAAAATACAACATAGACACTTATAAGGGGTGACCATACTTAGCTCTATAAACAAGGAAGCAGCGATAGCTCAGTTGGGAATGGGATGGACTGCCGAGACAAGTATCGGAGGTTCGAGACCAACCTCAAAATGGAGCATACACCTCTGACTTTTCTATGTTAAGTGTATTTTCATTGTGAAATATCGCTTGCTATAACGGTCAAGGAAAACATCGTGAGGAAGCCTGCATACCCGAGAATTTCTTCAAAGGAATTTCGAAGGTATGTTAAGTCTACCAACCCGCATTAGGCCAGCGTGGTAGACTAAGGCCTAACCCCTCTCATTGGTAGAGGAGGCCCGTGCCCAGCAGTGGGACAGTAATATTACAGGGCTAATATTATTATTATTATTTTTTTTATTATACTTATAAACGCCGCTGATCTTCAATTTTGAAATGATTGTAAATATGTAGGTATGTGAGTTACGCGGTGGATTAATATTCGTCGTCATGTTTTTCGACCGACTTCCAAAAAGAAGGAGGTCTTGAATTCGTATGTATTTTTTTAAGTATGTTACGCGATATCTCCGCCAAATGTGGACCGATTTTTTTTGTGTTCGATAGAGCTTATTTCAAGGGTAGTCCCATATAAATTTGGCGACGATCGGTTTTCGGAATCGGATCGTAAGCAGCTCCGTTAAGTTTTTAAACTTTTGATTAGCAGTCTTCAAAGTAGGTCATATCTTCAGCAAATGTGGACGATTATCAATATTTGGTTTTCGGTAGAGCCCACGCAATGGGTGGTTTTAACGTACGTTAATAAGTTTTTAAGATGATTATTGTATGTCATAATGTGATCGACGAGAAAAGTAACGAAAGCAAATATGTCGCAGTACGGCACCATCTTTATGGATACTAGGATTGTTGTCATCATTAGTGCAAGTATCGGTTATTTGCCAAGACCGTTATAGGAAAAGGGCACCAATTAAAATTTAATGGGGCGGGGAACTGTATTACAATTATAAATGTGCAGAGATTATAATTTTTGAGCTCGTTAAGCTAGAAGTCACATATTCTTACAGAATATATTTTTCAAAAATATACTTTTTTTTTCCTTTATCTAGGATAATAAATTGCACTGACGAATTGTGGCGTCATACATCAAATTTACATCAAAAAGACGTAATGAATGTAAAAAATATTGGCACCAGGTTAAACAGCCTTTAACGAGCATCAATTTTTGGACACATGTCACCATGTTTTATTCCCACTTCCTCCTATTTCCTCTACTATTATTCAGATTAGGGTAGACACAAATCTTGCATACTTATCTTTTCAATTCTTTCATCACCTTGAACATCAACCTAATTGTGTCAATTTAAACATAAACCAAGTACGAAGATTTTGAAAATCAGAGTTTTAAAAAGCTGTGGACTGAGAAGTCGTGAGTTTGATTCCCAGGTCAGGCAAAGCGAATTTTCTAATTTAATTTGCCTAGGACTGGACCCCTCATAGGGGGTTGACGTCAGGCAGACGCATATCTATACGTTCTGCAGTGGTGGATTGCCCCTAAGGCCCAGGGACGCCCGGGCCACCATTAGGGTTAGTCAAACACGAAACAAATACTTTGGCACTGTTCGTCTTAGTGACAAAGTAAACTCCTATTTAGAATAAAATTAAGAACTTTCTCTCTTTTTGAAGTCGGTCAAAAACATGGGACAGCAACGATTACAGGGCCTCGGGCGGCGACCAATAATAATCCGCCACTGCGTTTTCGCCTTCTGTATCATTCATAGTTTTTGTACAAGCTGAGTTTAACTTCCACAAACAACACTACAATTGAAATATAACCATAACCCCTTCGTTGAATTATAATAAGCTTTAAGTTGAAAGTTGGCGCAACCTGCGCTGTGTAATGGAACAATACGGTCGCGACGCAATCACAAGGAGCACGGCCACGAGGCCACGCTATTGTTTTTACCGCTGTTATTGCCGAGTGCCGAGTAGCAATAAGCGAGCACTGTTTGCCCAGGGCCACTATTGTACCCGGTTATTAGGACAGATCCGCGCGACCCCCGCGGCGTTACGGGTTAAGATCGGCTCACAACAGCTTTCTTGCTGTCGGTTGCACGGTTTATAGTCATACAACGTCAGGTGACGTCAGGTGACGTCAGACTTGCGTAGCGGAAATATGGTGAATATTGTTCATTCAATTTGAACGATGGGCTCTAAGCCCTCATGCGCACGAGATATTTTGCAACGTCCGTTAAAAAAGCGTCTTAGGCCTCATTCGCACGAGAGCTTTTTCAACGTCCGTTAGAAAAGCGTCTTAGGCCTCATTGGCACGAGAACTTTTTCAAGGTGTATTAAAAAAGCGTTGAAATGGAACATATGAGTTCTAGTATAGTTGTTCACACGCCGGCGCTTTTAAAACGCAGTCTTTTTTTGGGCGGTATGTAGAGGTAGAATATACCTTATTAAAAACAAGCAAAAATTATTTGCCAAGAAGCTTAAGAACACATATTGAGACGCTTTTTTAACGCGCGTTGAAAAAGCTCTAATGCGAATTAGGGCTAACAGTGATATTTATAGAATGCATTTAGACTGCCCTAGCTCAAGCTTGTATCACTTCACACATATATTTGTAATGTTTATTTGAAAATACTTTATTAGCAATATCTTTATAACTAAATTGCACAAACCCTGCAGCTATTTGTCAAAAAAAAAATTAAAGAATCTGCGTTAAATGAAATATTCTAACAGTAAGTTAGAGCTAAATCAGACCAAGTCGCAGTGGACTCTGTTTTCACCCAATTGTTTAATTTATTAAACAAGGTAAAAATATTGTAAGGGTCAGTATGCCTTAAGCAGCATTTTTGTGTGCAGCAGCAGCATCAGTACTCTGAATACAAATAAAACTAGTACTGAATATTGATGGAAATATTCAGCTGCGTGTGAATCCATCGTTTTTCCAGGAAACGACGGTCAGAAATCCAGAATGTGGACAGTAGATTATTAGTTATTTATCTCAATTAATTTAATTATTATAAATATTAAAAACAATTCATAAATAGCTTATTTATTGACTTTTGAAATAAGCCAAAACGAAATGAAATTACTGCAAAAATGAATCTGGCCCCAAACCACCCTATCCTACGAGTATTATTTATGATGAAAAATAAAATGTCTTTTCTTTAGGAGCAGAAAATACTCTATATTTAGAAGCACATTTTTTGATTCAAAACATTGGTCTTTTCACGTCTAAACTCGACTCATTTATCAAATCACCGTTGTCTACATTACAGCATTAAGGGCGTATTGTGAGTAGGCTAAAAAGCCCGTCTACACAAAACGGCTCGTCGCGATGATATTTGCTACCGTGAATCACACACGAAAATAAACCTTAAAAGTGTTGTCATTTAGGACATTTATCCTATACACACAAACAACGAGAACGACGACGTCCGATCACAGCAGTAATTTAAAGCGTAAATTAAACGAGTTAAATTAAACAAATAAAATTAATGAAAGTGAAAAAGCGCGGCGATTTTCCAAACAAACATTATTTTACAAACTGTGAACAGTCCGAATGTTGTGATCATGTTACGTCTCACTTAATTTCTGGTAACCGTTTACATTCAGTGTTACTTTATATTCAATTAATTTAATTTACTACAAAGTCATTAGGTGAAATAATCACAAGTGTGAATTAAAACATTTTTATTGCAGCCCGGTAGACGGTCCACCTGTACCCCGAGTACGAGTTTATTTTGACAGTTCTCGATTCTCGAAATCGACCATAGTTATCAGTTTCTCCATACATTTTTTAGTTCGTTGTAATA
The DNA here is from genome assembly GCA_036417725.1 of Clanis bilineata. Classification (NCBI taxonomy): domain Eukaryota; kingdom Metazoa; phylum Arthropoda; class Insecta; order Lepidoptera; family Sphingidae; genus Clanis; species Clanis bilineata. The sequence goes on from CM071158.1 coordinate 12,298,938, forward strand.
TCCGCAAAGTGGCGATGCTAGTCAAATGTATAACACGACAACGAAAACGGACACTATCGTCGATTTCGAGAATCGAGAAATGTCATGTTGATGTGACTGATGTTAACGTTGGTGATAGACGTTGGAAATGACTAAGCCACAGCCAAGCCACTGCCTACCCGACAGCGAGCTGCCACTTTACGTCAGTTTTCTGTGAGACAGTTGCATCAAACCGGTCGAGCCGTCTTATTCTTGTTGTAGACGTAACTGCCTACAGCGTGGCTTAAAACTCAAACTTACAAGACTTATCGCATAAAAAATAAGAAAAAGTTAAGTAAAGTCACTGTCTCACAGTAAATTATACGTCGGTTTTATGTGAGACAATGGTTAACCGATTGCACCGGCCTTATCATGCTGTAGACATAATTGCCTACAACGTGACTGTACCACATGTATACCTCTAGATTCTTGTTTGTCCCCTTTTTTTTCTTGGCGCGACGTACAAGAACCGTGACTTAAGAGAATGATAACTGCTGGTAATGGTCATATTATCCCGCCTTTCGATACTCGGACGTTCACACAAATGTGTCCAAAACGGTGAAACTTTTCCGCCTTTTACTAAGCGGATTGCTGTGACATAAAAAGACGAAAGAAAGCGCTTTCATTTGTTTAAAAGTGGCTTTACTTCCTTTAAGTGCTCTAGCATACAGAAAACGTGGCTGAATAACCGTGAGTGTTGCAGCGGGAAAGGCTCACTTAAAAATTGCCTTTAGTAATTTCTATGAGGAGCACGTACACTTCAAGTGCATTTCACATCACAATTAGGCACCGACACACCTTCGCCCCGAGTCGACTCGTTTTGCCGCGCGCGTCTCAACTTATTCTTTGACCGAGGAATTCCTTAAACCAATTTTATCTTAGTGCTCCACAGCTACCTACCGTCGAGTGCCTACTTGGATACTCCGCTTCAGCGACGTGATTAGCGGTTAAGTGAAATTTATTTTATTGGCAGCGTTCCGGCTGAGTATTCTACGTTATAAGGAACAATCGCCTTCCTAGACTTGAAACATAAACAATTTTTTGTAGATCGCGAATATTACAATCATGTTATATTATTACAAAGGAGAAAATTCAAACGTGTGATTGAAAGATAATCTGCTTTTCAATTTCTATTGTTATTAAATAAACACGCACTTAAGCAATTCTTAAGCCGCAATGAAAAAAATATTTGCGGCACTTCAACGGCGGAGTTTTCGCGTCGGAAACTCATATTAAAGACATTTCGCGGGAGCTCGTTGCCTATCGGCGGTATTATTCAAATTAATTTAGCGCGGTGAGGCAAAAAGTGCGCGCGTTGAGAGCGCCACCCCCATATTCATAGAGCTGCCCTAAATTAGCATTACAATGAAGTGTTAGAAGCGTGAGCGGCAAGTGCTTAATGCGACCTGCGTCTTCTTACATGCTTATATTACATATTAATGAATTAAGTACAAAATTCCACTGGAACAAACTTGCTTCGGCTTCTGCGAAGTTTGTTAGTACTGTGATTATATGAATGAAATAGCCTGCACTGATGTAAAAGCAATCATGAAAGTATAAACATAGTTTTTAATAGCAGCTTTTAGTTATAATCCAAACTATGTACCACTGTATGAATTTTATACGTATAGCGCATATTATGTTAAGTGTTCCGAGTAACGCCAGCTGAGCGGTGCGGTATATTGTTTTTGGACCACCCTTTTACGCTTTCACGCCTATAAATAAATCAAAATATTCAGGAAGGGCTCGACTTTAAGGCGGCTTAGCGGAATCGTAAAATTCAACAGCGTTCGCAACGCCCCGGGGTTTATCTTTCGCCAACGTTTGCCGTGTTTTTGCTTGAATCGTAAAAGAGTATCGTAGTATATGAATAGAAAGCAACCCACCCTTTTACCGAGGACATATGGAGCAGAGCACTTTACAAGTTTAATGCTAAAAGCAGATTATGTGCCCACAGAAAATATGAAGAATTTTATTCAAGAGCTCTGCTCGTATATTTAGTTAATTACCCTTATTCGAGTTCGTTTCACAGAATATAATGATTGCATCAAAGTGTTTGTCCCTTTTACTTATTGCTATCATTAAACCTATCCTTGATTAAAATACCTGTAATAAAACTAAGTAATACAGAATATTTACAAGAATATTGTTTATTTAAAATGTGTCGGAATTTAAGCCATAAACAAGGGGCATGAGATTTTGTTGGAAACTAGGGGCGCTTTCGAACAAAATAGCGTCATTAATAACCATTTATTTAGCACAATACCGCCACTTTGGTCCACGAATTGTAACCTTTGAGGAAACGTGGATTTGAATCGTTAAAATTGATTAGATAGTTTGTGACAAATTGCATTAGTTTCGCTTGTGCCGCTTGTTTAGAATTATTTCAATTGAATCGTTTTAAATTGCTGAACATAAACTTAATTTGGATGCTTTTGAGAACCGCTTAAGTAATAAATTTGAATTGGTATAATTATTGTTTCCCTTAATTAAGTCATTACTAATATTTATATTTACAATACTTGGGTTAGGGGTCTATTTAAAAAAAATACTTTAATAAAGATTATTGAATATCTTTATTAATATGTAAGCATTATTTATCAGCACATAAACAGGCCTGTTTTTTTAACGTATTCTTAGCTCTAAGCACAAGAGAAAACTTTCTTCAATAAAATTCAAAGTTTTCCATTCACCACCGCGAGCCAACCATTGTGGTTAATCCGTAGCTGTAATTAAATTTGTTTACGTGAAACCATTTGTTGTAAAATGTAAACCAAGGTTTTTATATACATAATATTATACTGGCCGACTGCCTCGGTGGCGTGGTGGTATTTCGGTACGACTTCGGTTCTGAGGTCTCGGGTTCGATCCCCGGGTCGGGCAAAGTGATTATGGATTTTTCCATATCAGCCCGGAGTCTGGAATTTGTGCCCGATATGGCGATAGGCTCGCCCCCTATCACATCTGGGACGGAACTAAGCTCGGCGAAACGTGGGTGTACTAGTTCGCTAGTGCTCCTCTGCCTACCCCTTCGGGGATACAGGCGTGAGCTTATGTTATGTTATGTTATGTTATAATATTATACATATTATACCTCTATAATACGATATAAAATGTGCATATCACAGCAAGATTTAATGCAAATATTTCAAAATAAAACAAGTGAACAAAAACGATATTCTACAGAACATCAATACCCTCTGTTATAACGTTGCATAAAAAATATGTAAACGTAACCCTAGCACAGGAAAAATTACATTCAAAAATTGCTTTATAAAATAAAGAGTGAATTTCAAACGGCATAAATCAACATTAAGATTCAACAGCACAGGGTTTCGTTCGTAAAAGCAATTTTTTTTAGAAAAATAATGAAATTACCCTTGGAACTAAAGTGACCCGCCCGAGGAAAAACAACAATATTCTCGGCCCCTCACTACAAAGAGGCCAGCATTTGTATTATCATTCCATTAAACAAAAGTCACCGGAGTTTCAAAATGAAAACACAGAATTCATTATTCCCGGGACAGAGAAATGATTTCAAATGTTAACAAGGTTCCCATAATAGAGTTGTTCAGAAAGAGATTTAAGAAAAACAAGCATCTGCTTGCATGCGGATCTCGCCACATATTGAATTAAGTGTTACGAATGACTGCCTTGGTGACGTGGTTGTATTTCGGTACGACTACCGTCCTGTGGTCTCGGGTTCGATCCCCGGATCGGGCAAAGTGATATTGGATTTTTCCATATCAGCCCGGAGTCTGGAATTTGTGCCCGATGTGGCGATAGGCTCGCTCCCTATCACATCTGGGACGGAACTAAGCTCGGCGAAATGTGGGTGTTCTAGTTCCCTAGGGCTCCTCTGCCTACCTCTTCGGGGATACAGGCGTGAGTTTATGTGAATTATACTTTTAAAAACATTTTGCTGAGCAAATGGCTAAGAATAGTCTGACCCTTTTATTTTCAAACAATGTGACACATCAGCTAAAATGTTTTTTATAAGTAAGGCCCATTTTGTAACTCGGCTAAAGTGATAATGTTCCTACCTTACGAATGCATATTTTATTTTGAAATAACTTAGAAAATAATCGACTTACAAAATACATCTACATATCGACTATACGCGTATATATACTACCTACTACGGCTATACTAGTACGTAGATGTGTAATTAAAGCATGTTGTATGTGCCTTTAATCGATTTGTTACATTGCTAAGTCTGTCACGATTAATATGTATTAAATTGTAAATGCACTGATGTATACAAACGTTGGCAACTCTAATTAAATAAAAAAAAAAAAAAAATACGCTAGATGTCTGTAAAGTTTGATCCAATGTTACAAACGACCTTAGTCGAGCAGAAATACGATAAAATTGAATTCGAAACTCGCTCATCAATCAACATTACGAGAAAACTATATTAATTTTAAGAGGCTCATATCCCCGCAATACATTATTCGACTTTCTTTACCAAACACTCCCAAACAAGAATAAGGTAAAGTAAATCCCGTACATTTTCGCGGATCCCCTTGAGAAATTTCTATATTATGTAGTGCATTGGGGTGGATCATTTCGCTCGTTTACAGCTGGATATATCAGTGAAACCTCGTTTGTCAAATGCACAGTCATTTATCTGATGATAATAGGGCTATACATATCACAATAGACACCGTATTGTTGGGATATTATTTTAAAAAGATGCCTATTTTGCCTTGTTCGTATATTACAGGTATCAATTTGAATATTATTCGGTTATTTATATACGGGATCGAAGAGAAATAATGCGTAATGTGTTTTTATCTGTCCTTATTTATTTAATCGGGTAGTTATTGATTATGTAGGGGTACATTTGTCGTTGATAACGGAAATTTTTGGCGGACTTCAGTGCAATTTTCTAAGTACAAGTCTTCTCTTTTTTCACTAAATAATAGTTGAATTAATTACGAAATATAATATACTTATTAAAGTTAGTGTTATACTAAAAAAAATTTACAAAAGAAATTGTTACAACTATAGATAAATGAAGGACAAGAGAACCTTAGAATTAATAAATAAGTCGTTTTTATTAATAACTAGCTATTGCTTGTGACTCCGTTCACATGGAAATTTATTTTCCATGATAAAAATATCACATCGGTCATGAGTTTTGAATCCGATACATCAGGGCTGATTAGGATTGTGACCGTTTTGAGGCCAGAAGAAATTACCGATACGCTACAAAATTTTAATTTCGAAGTTCGTTAGATATCTATAGATACTATTTCAATTACTTGCAGCTCTGAAACACCGTTTCTAAAGAGCTGACCAACCAATCAAACGTTCACGTCCAAAGGCTTTGGATCTCAAAATAAGCTCCATACAGAGACTGTGATGTCTCTACGACATACACAAATGAGTTGCTAACATTGATGCCAGATTCATGAACATGGCAGATTCATGTTTTGAAATGGGTGTAGCATTTTGTGATATAAAATTAAATACTGTTTCATACATAGTATTGGATTTGCTCCAATAATCGAAATATTCCGACTGAACGGGAATTTCATATCCCAGTTTAATTATTAAGAGTCATATTCAATTAATTCATCTGGCGGTAGCTAGGCAAAATATGCTATAAATTATACGTAAACGCATTTGCATACAAGTCTCTCTGTGTGTGTAATGTTTCTGAAATTACTTGCTCATTAATTCCCAACTTATTGGATACTCATCATTATTTTAACTTCGATAATGATGCGCAAGTGTCATGTTGCACTAAATTAATAAAGCATAGAAGCAGCTATAATTACAACATTGAACAAAACAGATATGGCAAATAGTAGCTCAATTAGTTTACGGACAATTTATGATGAACTTATATAATCACAAGTTTAAAAACTTAACGTACCGACTTCAAAACTTATCCGATCGTGACCAAAGCTATATGGGACCACCCTTGGAATAAGCTAAATAACAACACAAAAATAATCTTGAAGAAAAACAGTCCATATTTGGCGGAGATATCGCGTAACATACATAAAATACAGACAAATTGAGGATATTCTCCTTTTTGAAAGTCGGTCGAAAAAATACAGACGAATTGAGGACTTTCTCCTTTTTTTAAGTCGGTCAAAAATATGAATGATAAAGTATGATTTTCAATAAAATATAAGGTGGGAAGCTCGAGCGGTGGTAACGACGCGATTGTAAAAAGTTTCCGGGGTCGTAAAACCACCGCGTTGTAAAGTGAAACCTTCATATTTATTTCTGTTATTCGTTAAAGGCCTCATAAAGTTAATAAAGGGTTTTTTGTAACAAGCGACCAGCGCGTTCGAGATAAGCCCCAGACTCAAGTTGAAATCTTTTAAAACGTCGTTAAAACCTACCCCAGTCGAGCGCAGACAAAGAGCCAACAACCCTAATTGTTGACGAAAAATATTCTCGATGCAAATTCGCACTCTTTACAGCCCATTCGGAATTTGTACTGAACCCGAAAGAAGTTAACGTAATTAGTCCGTGCGAAGGGGACTATTCAGATTTTATAATGTAGCCTTGATTTAAAAGATTTGTTGCGTCAGTCATACGCATTTAAAATAATGCTTATATGCATATTTGATTTCAGATTGTTTCTAAATAAAATAAAGTGTATTATGTATACTAATAGATCACATTATTAATTGTCGCATCCTTGGTCCAGTGGACCGGGAGATCCTGGGTTCGATTCCCAGGTCAGGTTTTTTTTATTTGATAAAAGTGTGTTTTGCCGACCCCATATTAAGGTGGTATAAGTGTCCAGCAGTGGACGTCCTGTGGCTGATGATTATGATGATGATGATGAAGGGCTCGTGGAAAGATTATGTGTACTAATAGACTGGACTGAATAATTATTACAATCATACAAAGAAACGAAGAACTTTGACCGAATTAGTGAATTAATTGACTGAAACAGAGTATTGCACCGACTACAAATATTATTTTAATAAATTCTATTAGAAAATCGGGATATTTGGGAACTCTTAATATTGTAATATACGATAATATTGCATTTTTAATACCTCTTTATTATATGCGTATATAACACAGAGGTTTTTAAAAACGCTCCTTAAACATCCACTCTTATTATCTAATTTTTTATCAAACGTTTGTAATTATTACCACACGGCTTTTTCCCTGACTTCCATCACATTTATTATACCTAGTTCTAATGTAACATGTTGCATTTTGTAAGTGGAAGGTAATTGTAGAGATGCCACCTGACCTCTCTACTACAGAGTACAGAGTGGAGTATTCATTCCGTTCCATTAAACAAGAATCCAAATTAAAGGTCTAGCAAGATAGTCAACGTTGGTATTTCATTGTTGAGGAATTTAATTAAATACTAATAACTAATCTCGACGCTACTGTATTATTTATTGTAGCGTTTAAAATATGCGTATTTCATATTTCCTCATAAATAAAGGCAGCGTTATCAACATTGCGTCTGCTAACATTTTCTGTAGACCACAATGTACTGTGCAACACATATAATGTAGAACTATATTCAACAGTAGATGGTGACAGGTTAAAATGATGATGAAAAAGAAGGGGAATGGTCGAGGGAAAAGCCCTGAATTAATGATTTTTGGATATTCCGTTGTCCAATTCCAATACGCCTTAGAATGGCCGACGTAAAAAACATTGATATGGCAGTATCTAAACAGCCGCGCCTAGAGAGCTCATTGGGCACACTTCTCCCTAAAGACAAAGGTTCTTAGAGTCCTTGCAATTGGATCCGCCGCCGCCGCCCCTCTAGGTAATTCTCTCGTTAACGGAATGAATAAAACATTTCATTCCTTACCTTTCTTTCGTAATTGTTAATGGTTGATGGGTTTTGGGAATTTATGTTCGGTTTCATTCAAAAAATGCCTCATTTTTATGCTCTTAGATTTTCATAAGTAGCGTAACACGTCAAACATTGTAATATCGAAATCCAAGATGGGCATCGGCGTGTATACTCATAGCGACCAAAGATAATAAAAGGGGTTTCGCCGTAGCGATAGTCAATTTGTGAAGGAAAATACATCACGATAAAAAATGTAGCTCTAACGAGAACCTCAAAATGGCTCGTAAGCAATGAAACAGCGCAATTTCATGAGAAAGGCGGCCCGCAAATAAACCAAAGCGGAGCACATTCCCGCCTCCATAAAACGCAGGCTGAAATAAACGTAACAGAGACGGTTCTTTAAAAAATCCGCCCGACGACAACCGCAAAGCTCAGCAAAAATCTCTAGTGTGAGTCGGAATTCCAGTGTTGGAATTTTCATAACTGGCGTGCGGCGTCGGCGGTCGTTGAAGCGTTCCAGGTGAAGATACCGAATTTATATCCGGAGGCGAGTAGAGACGCCGATCGTGATCCGGCGCGCCCTGCCGCGTCGCCGTCGGCGCAGTGGCGCGGCCCGGAATCCTAGCGCCGTAGTTTATTAGGTGCTACGGCCTCGTCCGCGCCCGCTCACGAAATATGTCTGCGTCCCTCCGATGACAATAAACACCCCGCGCTACACTGTACAGAGCCGGGCACATGAAAAGATTTATTTCGCCAGGTGTCATGTTCATGTACGCACATAAAATATAAACACGATCATTCTATGAATTTTAACATTATTAACAGTCAAGAGTTATACTTTTAGCTGATTACATTTCCACGGTTTTGTTTAAATTCTTAAATCGTTAGTGGCGCTTTAAATACTTGATTATTTTGAGAATCAACCAAAAAGCGCGAATCTCCATATAATTGAATTTAAACAATCCAAATTAAGAAATCCCCACACGAACCGCTAAATAAGCCAAAAATTTTGTTTAAATTAATACTTGGAATTATACAAGCGGGTTGATAATTGAACAAAGTTACTTAAGTTACACTGAACAACGATTCCCAAGCTTAATATTTTAGTATATTGCGGGAATCACATTCTGTGGAGATTACCCGAGTTTTTTATATAAGGCCATTCAACCAATTTCCTCATATCCTACACAGGAGCATAATAAGGGAGGCTTTTGTGAAGGAAAGAGGTTCGTGGACCTACAATGAGGAGGCACCACGTGTACACGTTGAAAAGGTGGGAAGAAGCAATATTTGGCTCTCGCTTGGATCGAATAACGCCGAGATTTTAGGACGGCGATGTGACCATATTGGCGATTTTGCAAAGTCAACAAGATGAGGCAGTAACAAAATAAATTGTCTTCTTTTTATCTAATCGTCCAATGACTACCGAGATGTTTATGTATAATACAGGTTAACCTAGTGTGCGGTAAGAACAATGTGTATGACTGTTGGGTGTATACATTATTTGTGTAATATTGCCAAAAAAGATATTATAAGTGCTGTAGTGTCATAATTAAAAACGATAAGAAACAAATAAGTATAAGTAAGCTGTCCTAAGTACTATAATTAGTTTGTGCGTTTGCATTTTGCACGTCTTTTCCTAAAACACTCACGTGCATGATATGTAGGTATATAGTTTTCCTTAATTGTTTTTAATGGTGCATCAAAAATAAATGTAGACCAACTATAGAAAAGAATTATCGAAAATACCGTACGCACTACACGGAAAATACGCGATTTCACGTTCTTACAGCAGTGTAACCGGTTTAATTAATTTTAATCCACATAACTATAATAACGGAGGGCGCGAACAGCTGATGTTGACAGCGGCCGCTGCGGTCGCCCCGACGCCCCGGGTCACCCGTGTTACCATTGACTATTATACACCTACATTATTAAAACCGTTGTGTTGTGTTTCATTTCATAACGCAATGTTACGCTACATTAGCCCTATCCGAACAACGAACTTTAAAGTGATTTATTAAACCGTTTTTATCCCCTTGAGCAATATAACAAAACGAAAATATACGCTCTATAAATCCATTAAAAAGGTTTCAATAGTACATGTCTAAGTCACTCATAGGTACAAAAAAAAGAAAATACATTTCTCGCAAACATTTTAGTCCCTGTAAGTCAGTAAAATAAAGTGTATTAGAATGTAATGTGCTCAATGGACTATCTAATAAAATATCGGACATATTTCAATTCCCATCCCTAAGAGAACGGTCCTGCCGAAATTTATTTGTGTTGTAACACCCTAGCGGCCGCACTGGACTACGAAAACGCCATTGCTATAGCAATAAATCGTTACAGACGTGCCGCCGGCGCGGTAACATAGTTACTACTGCTCGATTTTTACTGTCGATAGTTTTCTACGTTATTGCTGCCAGAAGGACTGAAGGACTTTGACTGTGAACTCCCAAATATGGTATGAATATGGGAATTTATTAGCGCAGTTCACTACTGTTTTAACATGTGCTATGTCCTTAAGATAGCGTTGTACGTGTATAAAACTTATACAGTTATATCCTAAAATTCGCCTCCTTGGTCTAGTGGCAGCATGTATGGGCTGTGGATCGGGAGTTCGTGAGTTCGATTCCCAGGTCGGGCCAAGCGAATTTTCTAATTTAATTTGCCCGGGACTAGACCTCTTAGAGGGGGTTGACGTCAGGCAGGCAGCCGGTCGTAAAAACTTAGCCAAATAATTTCTGCAACATGCTTGAAAAAGTGTGTTGCGCCGACCCCACATTAAGGTGGGATAAGAGCAGGTAGAAAGAAAAAAACCGTTAAAGCAAGCGATAATTCACAATGAGAATACACTTAATATAGGAAAGTCAGAGGTGTATAGTCTTTTCGGGCACGGTCTCAAATCTCAGACACTCGTCTCGGCAGTTCGTATCATTCCCAACTGAGCTATCGCTACTCACTGTATACCGTGTAATGGCTGCTATATATTTTACTACACCTGTAACATACTCTACCACTTATCTTAATGTCGACCAGCACAGTTATTAAAGTATATCCTACTGTCACACGAGTAGTGTTTCAAAGAAATCATGGAACAACTTAGAACAAATTATGCACAGTTAGGACCACTTGCAGTTCCGCGATAAATCTCTATTTATCCCAAAATCTTGATTTATTAGGGGCGAGCTGTTTGATAAATCGAGTTTAGGTGTAACTCTAGAATAGTAATAGTGCTGCAAGTCGCTCTTAGAGTTTAATATGTATCACAAAATAGTGGTGTCCCCACGTAATTCAACATTTTCTCCAATACAATGCCACTTTAAAAGTTTACGGACGATGTAAACCATATCCACATATCTTTTACGACTGCCGCTTAACATATAGTGCTACAAAACGGAAAAGTGTCGAAAATCCACATACACACACGCCCGCACAAACAATTGCCATTTCTGTGTTCGTTAGCTAATTGGGCCATAATGCACGTTACAGTCTAACTAATGACATTCCTTTCAGTCATGTGTGTTGTGGCTTATAAGCTTACTTTTGCGTTATGTATTACATATAAAGGACCTTTTGTATCTACAGTTCTACATAGAAAATGCAGACTCCAGTGGCGTATGCTTCATATAAAACGATTCTTACCGGGTTACTTTTGCCAAATTTTCAGTTTGATATATAAATTACACGAAAATGCAGCATCGGCTTCCCTTTTGAACATCATCACCCTTCGCCACTGACATACACTGTCGTCGTTGGTTATTCATTAGACTAATATAACCATGAGATCCAAGTCACATTCAAGGTCGGGAAATCACAATTTGTGTTGCGTTTCAATTCGAATAAGCACACGACTTGGCGGGGTTTGGAAATTGAGCACAAAGTATGTGACACGCCCCTGTTTGTGAATCATCGTTGTATAACATCGAGATTTGTATGTAGTAATTTTGTAAAAAGCAATGTCGACGGTGTATTGTTAGTCCTATTATTTAATTATTGATTATTTTTTTTATTCTTAAACTAGTATTTTCCTAGTTTCCACACGTGTTCCTCACAATATACGTGTTGACTGTTGTCAAACAAAACGTTCCGTTTCACGTACGCACACAATTATTTACACATTGCGCACATTTTGGTGACGATTCGTCGAGTTATTTTTATTTAATTCTAGGCAGGTGCGCCTGCCGGTGATCCACCTAATATTTTTGCACGATTACCATGCTGATGAAAAGTCAACATAACGACATGCCTCGTTCCCAAACCGTACAGATATTTACGTACATAGTTTAATTTCACGCAGAATGACTTCTTTGACGCGGATATTCTTTGAACACGAGATGTGGTGTATTATCCAAAAGAGTATATTGTTATTATATATATTTAAAATCTAATACTTAAGCGGTTCAATTTAAAAAAGTATGTATATAAATATTTATAATAGATAATTATATAAACAAATGATATAGTTTTTCCGAGGAAAAAATAGCCTACGTCAGTCGGGGATAATGTAGCATTCTAATAGCGAAATTATTCTTAAAATCAGTGTAGTAGTTCCAGGAATTAGCTAGTTCAAATAAACCATACAATTACTACAGATTATGTCACTCACAAAAGTACATGAGAAACGAAATAATTGCTATAAACGCGTGTTACTAAAAGCTACTAAACACTGCGGTAACAGTTCCAAAAACGATAAACGGAAAGAGAAAAACGATTAGGTTTTCTGTTGAAATCAATAAGGATAGATCCCGATCGTGGCTTTCCCAATAAATATGTCGAGATGAGACCAAGATAAACATATCGGGCCGGGAGCGCTACGCTTAAAATATGCAACCTTCCTTCCGCTGTTCGTAAAATTCGTGTAAACAAGTGTAGCGGTGAATGTGGATAAACCTTCGACTATTATTGAAATCATCTGTATGGATTCTTTTATGTAACCTCTAAGCTGACATTTTATTGTCGACTGCAAAAATTTTATTAATAAAATATTTGAATAATTTTCTTTTTCGGCCGACTTCCACAAAAGGAGGTCCTCAATTCGTTTGTATTTTGTTTTATGTATGTTACTCGATATCTCGGCCAAATGTGGGCCGATTTTCAAAATTATTTTTGTGTTCGATAGAGCTTATTTCAAGGGTGGCCTCATATAAATTTGGTCACGATCGGTAAATTGGAAGTTGGTCAGTTAAGTTTTTAAACTTGTGATTATTAGCTGATTATAAAAGGCAGAGCTTGTCATGTCAATTAATCTATATTTTTTAAACAACTTCAAAAAAGGAGGTTATCAATTTGACCCGTACGTATGTATCTAATTTTGTCAGAATTGCACGATATTCGCATATTTTAGTCTATATAAATAAATATTTTTAATTATTCAGATTCCCTTAAATACAAACAAATAGAACCAAGTAGGTAGGTACGTTCGTAGTTATTTGTTAAAAGCACTTCGTAAGAGCGATTATTTATAAGAAATCGTGATCAAAATCTAATCCCGGTGTACGGAAAAGTCAGAGTTAAAAGTTAAATAAACAACCGACGGAGTAACGACGCAAACGGTCTTATTTATAAAACGTAGAAAATTTACACCGAGACGCCTGGAAAACTTGTTTATAATTTAGCACGCCAGGTACATAAATCACGGATTTGATAGAGAGATACTTAAACTTGCTTCTACGGTTTATCAATCTTTCATATTACGTAAAACTTCGAAAAGGGTAAATGCACCAGTTAACTGCATACATAAGATATATTTTAGAAACAGTATCATTATCTGTATAAATGACGGGAGAGATCATACCCTAAAATTATATATAAACGATATTTTAGACGAGCATAAAATATTACTAGAACACAAAACGTTCATGAAAACGATTATACCACACAGTGTTGGTTCGTATAATATTTAACAATTCGATTGATGGACAGACTATCGGTAGTTTAACGGTCACATGAAAAAATAAAAACATGTCACGTGAAACTATAAATTCATATGCAAATAACTGAGCGAATACGCATACATTCAATCTGTTAGGAAAAAAAATGTGCAAATATGTTACATTTAAATATGTAAAAAATACCAGCATATCAGGAGGCAATACCTTGCTGGTAATAACTGACTCGAGAAGTAATCCAAGAAGAGTCAAAAGGGGTCTTAATAATTTTAATAGCAATATGTACATATTTCTAGAAAAGAGTACTGGATCAGACAATAAGTAGGCACCTGTTTCGTGAACTGGCATTAATGCAGTCGTTGAAGGCAGTGCAGCATTGTCCAGACATCATCAGATGGGACGCATGTTAGTCTGCCCACATAGACAGTAAAAATACCAGAAGCGATGCAAACCCCTCTTTTAAATACCTATTGGCCGTTAACGGCGCAGCTACCTTCCTACCTCGTTCTAATTTTGAGCCATTGGGTTTTACAATGGTTAAAACAGAATCTGGTCTTCAAAAATATCATAACCATTTGCGACGATCGGTGATATCGGATACGACGCACACAAGTAATCTGAATATTTCGGATTCTAAGCAGTAAATTCTATCCCTTACATAATACAAGATTATGATGACACGGTTAATATTGTTCCTGCAGGCTTGCATCCACATCAGGCCAGTTTTGAAAGTCAATACATTTTTAATTGTTGCACACAGAGGCCGATGTGTCGGGTATCCATTAACGAATTTATTGGAACGATGTTGGAGCCTTTGTTGGCCGCGTTTAACTCAAAACATTAATTGGTGGAAAAGTGTGCAATTCGCGTGTTTAAACTTTCAGTCGATGTAAATATTAACTCTGCAATTATGAGGGCGTTGATTGTGAATCTCGCCGATGGTTAATTTAGGGTTTTCACTCTTTATCTTTGTAACAACAAACTTTTTAAACTGAACTAATGAAGTTTGCGCAACTTTGTTTTGACTTCCACAGTATTACGCAGAATTATGTTGCAGGAGTAGACACATTTTTTTGTACTCTATTTTCTATATGAAAGTTAATGAAATGGTTTAAATCCAATATGAAAATGCATCTTTTATACAAAAGAAAATAGATGTATACTAGACTTATAACAGTAACCGATTGTTATAAACCCTATAAGAGTAATACTTAAGTACATATTACAAAAATAGAAAGTTTTAAAACGGCATTGAGGGTAAATAAATCGCATTCTATGAGCAAATTCTTAGGAAACAAACTTATAAATTTGGTCACTTCTGCCGACAAAAGCTATCAAGAGTATCGCGGAACTTCTTGGGTTATTGAAATTTACTTTTTAAAACAATGTTAAAGTGCATGGCGCCATCCGTATTTACGCTGCGAGCGACGGCCGCTAGCGGGCAAAGTTTTTACGATACCCGTCCCGGGAATATTGTTGGTGCATTAACGTTTAATGCCCTCCGTAGTTCCACTAAATTTAAAATTGGTTTGCGAAACAGTCGTAGTGATTAGAGCGAATTGTTGGATTAACACGTTCTGTTTGTGAGCATTCCTTTCATTTTTGTAACTGCTATTGACAACATAGTTCCGAGTGTTTGCTGCAATATGCAAATAACTGGGCACACGTAGTATTAAAAAGTTTCTATAAAACTAAACATGTTATTTGGGCGACTCTTTCTAATTTGAGTTACCAACAACAACCGTTCAGTTGACAACCGTTTATTTTCCACTTATACCTAGTTTTCAATTACTAAAAATATTTATGTATGTAATTATTGTTTTCATAGTACACGTACTGCCTCGGTGGCGTGGTTTTATTGCGGTATGGCTACCGCCCTGAGGCCTGGGGTTCGATTCCCGAGTCGGGCAAAGTGATATTGGATTTTTCCATATCAGCTCGGAGTCTGAAATTTGTGCCCGATATGGCGATAGGCTCGCCACCTATCACATTTGGGACGGAACTAAGCTCGGCGAAATGTGGGTGTTCTAGTTCGCTACTGCACCATTGCCTACCCCTTCGGTGATACAGTCGTGAGCTTATGTTATGTTAGTACACGTATATATGTATAAAATAAATATATTTGAGAGTAAAATAATTTATCGGTCAAAGAATGAATCTAAATTATCGGTGTTATATATTCTTACAATGTATGACGTATGAAACGTAGGCATCAGCACTAGTAGGGAGCTGGTGACGTCATATACGACACAATTTAGCGAAATGCTATTGACGTTGTTTATTTCCGTTCAATCATTTATACGCACCATAAATAAAACAATGTATGAATAAAAGTGACTTTTATGTAGATAACATATCATCCTGATTCATTGTACGGTTGTTGCTGACGTTTTAAGCAAGTTTATGTTTCAAGAGGACTCCGTTCGGCGGACTGGTATCAATTTCCGGTCCTCCGTTGCCATTTGATTTATGTTTCCAACGAGGTTTTGTCAAACAAAACAGTTTTGTAGCATGCACGTGAAAATCTGCCGCATTGAAAACAAAAAGATTTTGTTTCGCTCGAGGTAGTCGGGCAGACGAGGCCACGGAAACAACAAAGCGAAAACGGTTAGTTCAAAACTGAATTCCTTGTATTGTCGCTTGTATTTCCTGTAAACATTGTATTAACGTACTAGATATTTAAACGTCAGAAAACGTATCGTTCACGTTCGTTGTGAAATTGGAAATGGGTATATACCTCTATATGTATTTTTACCTGACTACAGCGAAGCAAAAAGAAGGGTTATGTTTTTGACCGGTATGTATGTATGTATGTTCCCGCATAACATCTAGACTACTTATAATAATTTGACAACTGGGGTGTCGTTGGAAGCGTCTTGTTTATCCGCCGGTTATAGACTATTGGTGACGTCACATTAAATTGCATGATATGACATCGAATTGTTTGTATAATAATTTCAGATAAGTATATTTTCTTGTTTCATACTTTTTAGAGCGTGATTTTTCAGTAGTCGGGTTTTAGTTTTTGAACTTATTTTTAAATATACAACTATTTCAATTTTTAACAACATAAAACCTGCCTTCAATACTTCATACGATAACATAAAATACTATTAGTAAAAATAATAAATAAATACACCTAACAGTCACACACCTACTCCACACTAGGTATAACCTGTATCGTGGGAGTCAGAGACTATGAGAGACTTTCGGTCTCAAATCACCCAGACTTGAAACAAATATCTGTGGGCCACACAAACATTTGTCTGAATGCGGGAATCGAACCCGCTCTCTCGCTTCACAGCCGGCTCGTCCGCTGCGCTACGGAGGCTGTCTACTACTCATCGAGTTGGTCATATAATTATAACATTTCGTTAAGTACTCTAGCTGTATTCGTAATAACAATTTATCTACTCAGTAATTCGTTTAACCAAATGCTCAATTGAAAAGTAAAACTAAGTTTCCCCTACTTAAGCAACTCGCATAACCGCAAGTAATTCCCACATGAATGACTAGACGAAAAGACACTACTATAAGTGCAGGACAAAAGTGCTCCCAGCCGTAATATTGTTAAGAAACAGTTACCTCGCAGGTGGTGGCAGCTACATAACCATTCAGTGATTAATACACGAACGATGACATAGCACCTACATGGGCTATAGTTATAACTATACAGAACATTCGACAAGGAGTAGGGGCCGTCTCAAACGACTTTTTACTTTGCTTGTAAACATATTTCCACGGAAGTTTTTCACCATATTTCTTAAGTATACTGAGGATTGACGTTGATAGAAGAATATATAGGATCAATGATATGGTTGATCGAATAAGTAAGTTATTTTGTGTTTATCAAAAAAGACAGTTACCGTCTTTTCGTTTGACACGCCACAATCGATTTTAACGCAGGTATAGATACTGTTATCCCAAAATTGGGGTGATCCCCTAAGGGATTACATTCAATTTAAAGGGGAAATACCGCGGACTTATGCCTGTGTTGACCTTTATTATACTTATAAATGAAAAAGTAAAGTATGAACGAAGTACAATGACCATAAACATAATGTGATTTGTTTGTTACTTTGATTGAGAATTTACATTATTATTATTATAATGTTTTAGTTTTATTCCAGATTTGTTATGCAATAAAACCCGTTGGAGGCGGCACATAACGTTACATAAGCGTCTCGACCACCGGAGGCCAAATCGCCCCTCACTATATATTATATTACAGATATCTAGAATGGCAAAGACTGAATATTCTCGTAGTATACGAAATCAATACGATGCATAAAGAATCGACAGTACAAGAATCTATAAATTCAATATAAAATTATTGTGTGTTTTACAGATACTTATTTGTTACTGTGGTTCCTGATGCCCACGGCAAACATTAAACCTAGTGAAAGGTCTGGACTGTGTATGATTGTTAGTCTAAGTTGTTTAGTATTTTGTGAGCAGGTTCAATGAACACATCAAAAACCTATACGTCAAACTTTAAATGTTTAATATATCATCAATTGAAATAAGTAAGTACATAAGACAAAGAAAGACATATAATAAATAAATAAATAAATAAATAAATAAATACACCCAACAGTCACACACATAGTCCTGACCCCACACTAAGATCGAGTCTTGTGTCGTGAGTATCAGAAACTACGAGAGACTTTTGGTCTCACAACACCCAGACCCGAAACAAATATCTGTGGGCCGCACAGACATTTGTCTTGGTGCGGGAATCGAACCCGCGACCTCACGTTTCACAGCCGGCTACTCGCCCGCTGCGCCACGGAGGCTGTCAAACTTATATATGAGCGAGACTTTCAAGTAGTCGTTTCCTTGGTCTAGTGTCAGCATTATGGGTTGTAATGGTGTGAAGGTCTTTTGATTCCCGGGTCAGGCAAAGTATTTTTACCTCACTGCCCGAAGGAGGGAATGTTTAATCTGATACGATATGGAGTGGGTCACAGGGGGTTGACATCATGTAGACAGCCGGTTGTAAACACAAAGCCGAATGTTTACTGTGGCATGATTGAAAATTGGGTTGTGCCGACTTCACATTCTAGTGCGATACGGACAGTTGGAAGAAAAAGACAACATTTTAGTATGAGTACTCATGATCACCATGATGTGAGGTACTCATGGCAAAAATAAAATAAAAAAATCCTTGTACTTATGTCCTTTAAGTTGTTCAATACATTTAATAAGTTCAAAATTTAATACATGGTACATGTTCAGTACTCTTTATTTTTTTTTACATTTTTAAATATATGCTATAAAAATAAATACATTTAAAAATATAAAAATATTCCCCTCCGATGGCGAGGCTCGGGACCCAAGCCACCGGCGGTTAGGACCCCAGAGTGAGGAACCTCCTCACAATTCGTGCCGTATCCAGTAATACTGCCTTCTGCATTTGGCTCTTGACCCAAACACCAACCGAGAGCCTCTTGAGTTGTTGGTCGAGGCTCAGTGGTATTAAACCATGGGCAGAAATGACTATCGGAACAATGATTGTTGAATCCACATCCCACATGCGAGTAACCTCATGTGCCAGGTACATTATTATTACATTGTTTAATTACACACAATATCTATATTTCATAAAATAAGTATAACGTATTTTATTAATCTAAATTACCTGTTCATCATCGTCATCATGGATGCAATCCCTCTCGTCGTGGATGTATCGAAGCCGCGATAACATTTCCCGTAAACTGAACACCATTTTTAGTTAAAATTCACACAAGACTAGATAAAATAAATAAGGAAACAATGTGTTTTAAAATTTAACAAGAATTTAAGAGCAGGTGAATAAAGATTAAAAACATTTTGACTGTGAGCGCCAGTATGAAGTATGGCGTGACTTTTTACCGATTTACCCGCCAAACACAAATACAATGTTTTTTAACGCATAATATGCGGGCAAAGGTAGTCGAATCATACATCCTTGAAACTTTTTAACAATTAATTATGGAATCGTTTTGTATTTTTTTTGGTAAATAGTCAAGAATTTTATTTTAATTACTAAATTAATGTACGTATTAAAGTATTTGTTGTTTATTATTATAAAAAAAATGTTCATTGCATTTTATATTTTACAAAACGTTAAATTTATTTGATGATAAAATTTAAAATTAGAATATAGAGGTATTTTTTTTTAAATAATGTAATCACTTTACAAATAAATCAGAAGAATAATAATATTATGCCATCGTAGCTCTAAGTACTTATTACTTGTGCACCAGCACGAACAATTATCAACCTGAATCGAGTTCACTGGGCGCTTATAACATTTTGTACAGATGTCAACCAAACTTCAGCGATCTCTTTTCGAATAGGTAGTCGATAGTAATTCGTGTTCGGGATGATGTTTAATGCATATTACTTGTCGGAGTTTATGATGCAAAATACTTTGAATCACCCAAAAACGATTGACGATTTACAATTGATTTTTAGGTTATACACATAAATCAATACGAATATTACAAATATTTATCGTTGTTTGCAGCAAAATATTATGTTTGCCGAATAAAACTGTTCAAATTCATTAGGTTATTTACATACACAAGGTTTATACACCCTTTCATGACACAATAATTACAAAAGCTATTGTTATGCGAATAAAGTTAGTTCCAGATGGGCGCGTGTGTGCTCACATATAAAAATCGCAGCGGAAACGCTGTCGCACGCGCTGGGCCCGTTGGAGCGAAGGTGTCAAACGGCAAATTTCACGGCACAACCTCCTCAGATCTCCTTTCGCTTTGCCACGCAGGCTACGAGCTACGTGCCACTGACATTTCATTCCCTAAGGCGGGAATATGCTTATTCTTATTTGTGACTGAACAATTTCTCGTAAATTTCGCTTCTGTAAGATGGTTTGCTATTTTTGAATTAAGTCCCGCGAATCTATAAACCAATTACGTTTAATAGGAAAACACGAAATGGAAACTAGATATAATTGGATGAGCGAGAAGTCATCCACCTGCAAAGCAACTTTTAATTGATTTCTAATTGCGTAGATATCAAGCTATAAGTTTGTTTTTGTCGCTGAAATATATTCTTAGAAGACTTCTCTGCCAGGCTTCTTTTGACACAACTTTAAACTGACGACGGCGAGACGAAATTAGGCCTTTGAAGTTAAATCAAGGCTTATAGAAACCTATTAGTATTTGTTCTTGAAATATACATGATCTGGGCATTAAATCACAATTTACAACTGTACTCATGTGACTAGAATGATCGTCAAGGAATCGCAACAGCTGTCGATTACAGATTCTGTAACAACGTTCACAGTGCAAAGCGACGAGATTAGATTTCGATTGCAGACGCATCTGTTCGATAATAAACGCCAGCACGTGCACTCCAACTGCAGAATAGGCACTGCGGGCCGGCTGGAGAATCGCTCATTGGTGGGATCGGTCGGACCAGTCGGCATCACCGAACTGACCACCTGACGCCTACGTGTCTCGCATGTTCCCATTACCGTTATAAGTTTCGATAACAAAAGATCCAGTCAGGTGTAGGCTCGAATAGCGTGAGTTAGTTGAAAGAATAAGTGCCGTATTCTGTCCCCTGTTGTATTGTGGAGTTGAAGAGTTATGAGCAATTTGCGGAGGTAAAAAATATTTATAAGCTAAGGTGTTTGTCAAGAACATTTTTTTTTTATTTTGGTAAATATAGGTGAAATACTTTCACATGTTTAAGTTGTTATCTACAGGTATTTAACATTGAATGTTACTATTTGTTATAGCTTCATATGACTACTTTTGGTTCATTTTATTACAACGTCTGAATAGTTTCCATTAGAATGTAAATATTAGACACTAGTATAATGATATTAATTTGTCAAAAATATTTTCTTATTTGGTTTAACGTCATTTTTACAAACATTAAGTAGTTTCTAAATATCGAACCACTTCTGAAAGAATATGTAACAACGTCGCGTCGCTGTCATAATTTTTGTCCCACAAGTGTTGTAGCTAATGCCTCTGTTGATATATTTTCTAAGCCCATGGAGTAAGAGACACTAAAACCATGTGGGTATGGACGGCAAATTCATAATTAATGAGTAAATAACACGTAGAATACTACTTTACCCATCGCATTTGATATCCAAAGGTAAACATACAAGGTGAATATAACAAATTACAAAAAACATATGAAACAATAAACAAACTCCTAAAGTATCATCAAATTGATAAGACTATAGACCGATACACGCGTCACTGTCACTACAATATCATTAGGCGGAGTAGGCCGTTGCTTAGATCACGACACGTAAATTGACTTAAGTATTCATGGCCTGATGAATAAGTGATAGGAATGAGGGGGGATGCGATCGAATCAGGCCCGATTTCAATGACCGGAATAAGTTTCGGCACGGCCCGCGCTTGGCCAGCGTCCGAGCTCCGACCCGATATTATCTTACGCAACTTATACTCCATCTTATTATAATTATTGAGTTTAGTGTTCTAAAGTAAAGTTTTTACAACCGGCTGCCTGCCTGACGTCAACCTCCTCTGGGGCATCCAGTCCCGGGCAAGTTAAATTAGAAAATTCGCTTTAGCCGACCTGGGAATCGAACCATAGCCCATATATGCTGCCACTAGACCAAGGAGGCGACTGTATATTAAAGTACAATATGTTTTATGTATTGTTTATATTAAACAAGAGAGATTTAAGGTGCGTATTACAGATCGATACTCAAGCATGAATCTAGAATTCTACCTCTAGATTTAAAGCTACTGTTTACATAAAAAAATCTTTCTTCTTCTCAGTCTTCTGAATCTTACTTAATTTATGAAACTGGAATATTATGCATCTATTTAATATTGAACAGGACAAGTGTCCTGGGGTTAGGGTTATGGTTGAGATCTCTAAACGTAAAAAGAAAGTAACTGTATATTATTCTATTTGAACTTATCGAAGTCAATTTTGCAAGGTCAACTTAAGAATGCTCGTTTTATGTAATTGTTAATTTGATAAAAAACACCATTAATAATAAATATGATGTAAAAATGCGTACATATCAGATATTTTATTCTAAGTCGAACATAAGATCGGCCGACTTATTACAATTTCGTTAAGTCAGTCTCGTTATTTTATACTAAACGGATTTAAACATAGTCGACGTTTGTTTTATGGATGCCTTGGTATGGCTGCGTAAATAAAGAAACTTAAACAGTTGTGTGGAAAGTACATAATTCAAAAAGTATCAAAACAACAAAATAAGCCGCAGCCATACGTAAAAACGTATAAAGCGTAATGCTTATTCATATATCTTACATAAATTTTGCACATGCGTCGCTGAACACAAAGCACGCGAAGGCTTCTTTAAATATTCCTCTCGTTCATAATCAAAGTGCTGCGTTTGTAAGATAAGAATTCCGTACGCGCCAGAATGTCTACTGTGTATGAGAATCGTTATGGGATGAACGAAATTATTTTACTCGGCTATTTATCAAAATCTCCGCGGAAAGAGGCGGCGCTGCTTAATTTAACAACTCTGTCTCACGACCATTTCGTGCCATAGAATTTATTTACTCGAGTACGCCATGTTGAATGCCGTATTCGCAAAATAAACATAGTATTTCGTATGACTTATCTCATCACTACTTTTGTTGAATAATAAGCATAGAAATACATGTTGTGTTATATTAAATTTTACAGGCATCGTATTAATTATGCTGTATCAAATTTTAAACCTTTGACTTGCTTTCTTTCTACCTGCCCTTATCCCACTTTAATGTGGGGTCGGTGCAACACACTGTTTCAAGCATGTTGCAGAAATGATTTGGCTAAGTTTTTGCGACCGGCTGCCTGCCTGACGTCAATACCCTGAGGGATACAGTCCTGGGCAAATTAAATTAAAAAACATCCCGACCTTGGAATCGAACCTGGTTCACAGCTTATATGTATATGCTGCCACTAGACCAAGGAGGTGACTAATTGTGAACCATTGACTAACACTGAAAAATATAAAAATAAAATAAATAAATATACATTAACATCAAAAAGGTTTCGGTCTTAAGTCTAAATTATAGGATAACCATACGGATTTTTTATTACATGCGTTGTGTATGTGTATATTAAAATTGTAAGCTACATTATAGATATACAATTATGCAGGACGCGGTGACAAACCATTCCCACTAAAAAATATTGTCATTCGATGATGCTCGTATCTGTGCGTATACGTCGACGAGATGCATTGATATTATAATTGCTTATTGCACAGTATTTTGGACAGGGAATAATATTTTTATGTCTGGATTGATACTTCTGTCTTTCCCCCCGAATAAAGAAACACTTGAGATAGTGATGTCATTTAAGACCGCCTTATCTGTCAAAACTGTATGGAGAAAAACAATGTAAGGAGAGGTTAAAGTTGAGTAGTTTTCTAGTTTTCGGGCGTTAATTACATGTTTGTAGACACGAATTAAGCTTGTCTACACGATGCAATTATAAGAACAAAATTATGACCAAATGCATTCCGGTCGCGTTAACGAAACATTCAACTGCACCATAAGACAATTTAAAGTTTGTTGAGCGCAGACGAATGACGAGCTTCCATCGGGCCGGACTCCGGAGCGGAGGAATGCAGAAACTAGCGGTACTATCGACTCACGTTAATAAGGACGTATGCGTACAGTTAAGTGTTAGAAGTTATTCAAGCTTTCTTCGTCGTATGGAACGTTATTTAAATATCTTTAACGTTATGACGTTAATGTTATGAACGTTAACTGTTTGTACAGAATGAGAATTGCAGAAAAATAACAACGGGGAGCATTATTTAAGTACCTCGAGGCGTAAAATTTCGATGAATATCCTTAAAACGTGCAGATTAAACTTGAAAAACTTTTTGTATTTGCTTAGCGCTTCACGGCTGATATAAGTGGATTGCAAAAGTTCTGAGGATGAGCATAAAAATGCTCGAGTTGAGGAAAGAAAAGAAAGTCAGTATTAAGAGAGTGTCGCA
This sequence comes from Clanis bilineata, assembly GCA_036417725.1. Lineage (NCBI taxonomy): Eukaryota > Metazoa > Arthropoda > Insecta > Lepidoptera > Sphingidae > Clanis > Clanis bilineata. The sequence goes on from CM071158.1 coordinate 12,323,629, forward strand.
ATAACTGAAAGTGTATTTTTGTTACGGCGAACTTCTTGAGTAACTAGGTAATGTTGGAATAATGGTGGCAGAGTAACGTTTTATGACTGGCGTTAACGTACATAACTGCCTCGCGCCTTCTATGCGTTCTTATTGTTTTATTCAACATTATTGTTATTTACTGGCCCATCCCAAAACGTATTAGTGGAATATTAAAAATAGACTCTAAATCAGAGCAACAATTTTCAAAGAAATTGTTTTACCTCACAGTACCATAAATTCACATTGGTTCAATCTAGCAGGTAGGTGTATTGAAAACACGCTACATTTTATTCTAAATACGTGCTTACACGGGTTAGTGGCGGTAATATAGTAAAACGGGGCCAATCCTGTAGATCGTTAATTTGCGATAGAGACAATGATAGGACTAAATGGAGATGGGCGGCCCGCAAAATGTCCAAGGGTCGAGGGTAACTCGACTCAGTAGATTGTCCACCACTTAAATGTTTCCTACGAAAATGTTTTGGAGTAGGAAATTCCATTCTTTGATTCAATCGAAAAACAAGCAACATCACACATATTTTTAAAAATCATTATGAAATACAATCAGGTTGATATAATTATTATAGACAAACTAATTTCACATTAAGATATATTACTTTTTTCTTCTGATCTCCACACTTAGTTATACCTAGAAATAGTTTATGCGCTTTTACTTGTAAAGTGTGATCGGATAAAGTAATACCCACAAGATCAGTGCGTTTTTCCGGAATAACTTGCAAGTTATATTGTAATTTTAATTTGTGACATGAACTTTATACATGCAAATGAAGACGCAAAGTGAAATCGAAACCGCACGCGTGTGTTAATATGGTAAAGTCAGAGAGTAATGTTCTACTCACATTATTATCCACTTATTTGTTTACATGTAAACAAGTCATGACACTATACTTTAAATCTTATGACAACAAAATATGAAAGGAAAATATTAGGGACTCACAATTTTCTTTATATATTATACCTCCGGAAAGTTGCCAATTCATGATAGGACTACAGTTAGCTAGATGGATATTATCTATTCATCGGATATCCGCGCCCTCGCCCCTTACAAAATAGGATCACTTGTGAAGGAAAATGTATTGAAATCACAATGTAACCGGAGGCTTTTGTCCATTGAAAACATTTTTTTAAATATCCAAGAAATGTTTATTTAACAATGGCGTTTAAAAGAAATTATTCATGGCACGTCTGAATTTCTCATGCTTTTGTCGGCCATTGAGAGTTCTGTTGCATTGAAAAAAGATATTTGGAAAAGGTAAATAAACAAATATACAAATCGAGGGACTCGTGTGGCTCGATTGGTGAGTCAAACATCACTTATAATGAAATAGCTTGAGTCCAAATCTCAGAAGAGAACGCAGCGGCCCGAGCAGGGAAATTTCTAACAATCGTAAATGTATTCGAGCTCGCTTTGCGCTGATGACATTTGGTTAATATTTCAAACAAATTTCATAGACGCGCATCGAGCTCAAATACATTTACGATTATCAGAAATTTTCGTGCTCGGGCCGCTGTAGTTAAAATGGAATACAAGCATAGAATGGACAGGAGTCGAAGAGATACTTATATACTTGACCACATACAAGACAATAAATAAAATAAATAACACCCAACAGTCACACACATGTCCTGACCCCAAACTAAGATACTAGTCACGTTTCGTGGGTATCAGGAACTACTAGAGACTTTCGGTCTCACAACACCCAGACCCGAAACAAATATCTGTGGGCCTTACAAACATTTGTCTCGGTACGGAGATCGAACCCGCGGCCTCTCGCTTCACAGCCGTCCACTCGCCCACCGCGTCGCGGAGGCTGTCAATAATTATTATTATACTTATAAGTATATTTAGGAAGCATCGATGTTTCAGTCTTAATTATGTTATTTACCTTCCATGCTTAGGAAATATTTATTAGAGCAACTAAATTTAATTTAAAGTAGGCCGTCATATTAATAGACATAACCAATAATGGGTAAAGGACCCAACCAAACCACCAACTTTTTAGGTCAAAGTTTAGCAAGATTTTACTCACAAGCGAAAGTTAACGATTGAATTAAAATAAATGGAACCAAAATACGACACCGCCCATTTCACTAGTGACGTCCGCACGTCCTATCGAGTTTATTTTCGAAGCATCAATTAAATCGACACAAAATAATAAAATAATGAACTGACAGGCGCAGCGTCCATAAAACACGATTTTATCATGCCGTAGGGAGGAACACGTTTTCGAATATCGTAATAAAAAAGTCACAGATGTCAAATTTATGACGTTGGACCATTGTAAAGAGATTAAAAGATTTACTACGGATGAGGGGCGGGTGCTACGGCCGCGCTACACCGCTACGATTCAACTTCTACGAGGACGTTTTACAAGTTTAATGACATTGTAATCTGTATGAATTTGTTTCGTCTGTTACAGCCTAAATGGGAAATTTCATTTTCGATTTATATATTTTTTTATGAATTCCTAAAAACGATGCGATGTAATTTAGCACTTACCACCTCAGTAGTGTTATGTAATTCAACGTACCTGGAAAAACGAAGATTATGGTTAGAACATCAAATACAAAAAATATTCTGAAATACATAAATGATAAGATCGTGAGAGATTTCTTAAATATAAGTGGTATGAAAACATCTTTCATTTAAAATTGTATTATACCTAAGAACGTATTGAGATTACATGATAATAATATGAGTGATGAAAGGATTAATACGACGATATCTTCCAGCTGCCCCATTGCCAAAATGTCTGGTACTAATAATTCATTAAAAGATGAATTAGTATCAGCTTCCTTTTTTTTAACTATTTTTATCCTTGTACACTAATAGTATTTGTAATCAAAAAGGTCTAACAAAAATACACTATCCAATCTAACAAAGAATTATTTACGTAAATAATAACATCGAATTAACAAACTCATCGTCAGAGCGAGCTAACTGAGCGCAACGTTAATGTAAGGCGTCAAACTCGACGAATTATGAAAAAGATATTTCCCTGGAGTAAGGGCGATGCCTTATAAATGTCCGTAACTTGGGGTATAAATCACGGTAAACGCTAACGACGCCAAATAAATAATTTTCTTTATTCATCAAAATTAAAAGGAGCGGTTGACAAAGCGGGCACCTTAATTAAAATCCGCTTTTCTCGTCGACAACCATGGTTCGATCATCAAGTTAGAGCTTAGTCTATTTGCCCGGTTGTACCCAACAAATACCATTATGGATGTTGCCGGGCTTCCTGCCATCGTTTCTGTTTGCGTAAAATGTTTCGTTGTTTTTAAACATCTCATTAACGAAAAAGTTAGCGTTTTAAATTAAGTCAACGTTAAAACTTTCAAGAAAATAACCCATTTCTACCTCTAAGGCCGGCAACGCAGCGATACTTCTGGCTTTGTGGATGTAAATGAACGGTTATGATCACTTTCCATCAAGTCATTTCCTCGTTTGCTTCATCATATGTAAAAATAAAGTTAAAACTATTAAACGAATACGTATCATAAAAGGTAGTCAATAGTTGTAGGCAAAAATTAACCATGCTGTTACAGCGCTGGCTCTGTCCCATCTATAAATTATAATATCAAAATTATAAAAAATTAAATAACTTATGAGTCCCCTAGGACAGTGACATTACCAAAATTAAAAGACGCGAGGCGTTTTGTAAAAAGTTTATGTTCCAAGGGAACTCTAAAACGGCAACTTTGCACAGAGATGCATTAGCCGGCGCTTTCGAAGGCGAGGAGATTACTTAATGGTCTAAACCAGACGCAGACTGGACGAGCGAAAAAAAATTAAAAGCACAAGTATATATGGCGTTGTTTTGTGTCTGGAAATACTAAAAGTAAGTAACAGGGTTACTAATGTTGATACTGATGGGCTACTCTAGCATTTGGACCTGGTTTTGTCATATTATATATTTGCTACAATTCTGTTGTTTCATGTTTACATGTTTATAGCTTAGTTCCGTCTCTTATGTGATATCCCTATCCTATCGCCATATCGGGCACAAATTCCAGATTCTGAACTCATACTGAATTTAAAAACCCAATATTAATTTGCCAGACCCGGGGATCGAACCCGATACCTTAGGAACGTAGTCGTACCGATACTACAACGCCATCGAGGCAGTCATATAAAGCTTCAATAGAAGCTTTAATATATTATAAATATTTGTGTAATAAATGAGAGTAATTAATAGATACACTTACATTATCTGTTCGGTATACTTATGATACCGTTGGAGAAATCACTTTGTAACTTACCTAAGATATATTTTTTATATCAGACGCGTTAATATTTTTATTTACAAAGTTTTTAATGCTTCAAAGTTTATTTAGCAATCCACCATTCAAAACTCTTACAAAGAATTTGTAAACATAGAAAAAAATTAATTACGAATATAAAACGTTTAATGATATGTTTTAAAATATCCAAACGTGTTAGTCCAAAGTCAATATTTGTACAAGTAAATTACTCATTCATTCGAACTTATAGTGTTAAAACTGTACAAGATATAAAAAGAAAAATATTTATTTTCTACTTATATCTGATATAAATATTATTAAAAGAAGATAGTCTATTTAAGAATCCTCCAAAGTATATTTTTTAATTTTAATTTATTTTTAAGTATTTAGTAGTTTCTCTTTTGTATTTAGTTTTAGTTTAAATTATGTATAATCTAATGTTAGTTAATGTTGCATGTTATATACTAGTGGCAATAAAACATTTCTTTCTTTCTTTCTTAGTAGGTATTTTAGAATAGGTGTGATGTTTTAAAATAATCTACGGATATATTAACTCAATACGAATCAATCGAGCTCAAACTCGATGGCTTTATCTTGTTTAGTTTAGAAGTTCCTATAATTATTTTCCATTTCCATCATCAGACCAGCTCCATGGTACCATACCATTCCATTGTCACCGAAGATACATAAGTACACCAAATTTGAATCCAATCGGACATCAGGAAGTGGATCTAATTTAACTTGCAAGATTTGATTACAGACAACGGGACAGGTGAAACTAAATAAAAGCCTGTAATAACATTTATACTAAGCCTTTTAATGTGCAAGGAATGTTTATAAACGGGTGTTTCATACAAATGCACATCGTGTTTTCAATTACACAAAGTGATGGACGCTGTGTTGCGGGCTACCGCTAAAAACGCCGGTGCGGGCAGGCAACCTGACCGATTGCACATCGCTCACACGGACAAGACCCCCGGTGCATCTCCACCGACAACCAATGCAAACAAACAGAACATAAGGTTATCTTTCGAATGGACGGCGCCGCACAACTACCTAAAGTCGACGGCAACTCGTTTTCGAAAGGTTGAAGGAAAACTCGATCGCTTTTCCAGGGGGAAGCTCTCAGTGGTTTATTGCGTTATTACCTGGACGTGTCTGCCGCGTCGGGACAACCGCAATTTAGGGAGAAAGAACTATATGTTGCGACGAGAGGGATTTTATAGAGCTCACCGAGCTCCGCAGAAAAGACCAAGCATGTCCGCGTCGATCCACACCTAGTGTAATTTTCTTTGATCGAAAACTCAACAGGACAGTACTCTAGTTTTTATTTTTATCCAATTCAATATCGTTGAACGGATTGTAAGACACTGTACGCTCGTTTCCTTCAATTTTGTTCGCTTATTTATACCTTCACTGGAACAACATCTGACAATAGCTAAAACTCACGCCTATACGAACCAATACTTAGTGTTGAAACTATCAGCAAATGACGTTCGAAGAACAAAATCGAATTACAGATCGTTTACGATGATCCCATAAGCCATCTACATCCAATCCGATTCGATAAAAGTATTACAGTAGGTGAGAGATATGCTTCAATAATCCAACGACAAAATCGACGACTTCGTCTGAGGACCTATGAAATACGAGTGAATGTCCATAAAATAAAATAATAACCGGTCAATAAAATCTTTCACGGCGACCGGGTTTGGGGTAAATCTGTCAAATACGTCTGGCCGATTGAGAGGGGGATAAAAGAAAGATGTAGGTGGGTGTGGGCGGTAAGAAGTAGTCGAAATTTGATCGGAGGTAGGCCGCGGTCGCAGTTGCCATCAATCGAAGGGTAATTGGGAGTCATGTCAACCGAGCAAACGATACTGCAAATGTGCTAAGAATATTGTCGTTCTATTTCATTCACGACAACGGTCCGTACTCAATATTTCAATGTGTTAATTTCTATTGTATTTTTTGTGAACAGTAGCGACTATTTTAACAAAATAAAGTATAGTCATATTTTCAAATTATTGGAAAATATTTTAGTATTTCTTGAGAAGGTTGACATTTAAACTTTAAAATGATTGTGTATATATTCATTCATATTTTTAATTTATATTTTGATATTAGCTATTAAAAAATGTAAATATAACATTGAAAATACCTAATATAGATAGTAAAGTAATCATAAAAGAGCATACCCCGAACAGCTCAATTATAAAGTCAATAATGTAAACATCGTATTTTTAGCAAATTAATTGAAGACGTCATAATCCGTACATCCACCTGTACAAATGTAGCGTATAATAAGACACCTATAGGAATCAATGTATGCGTGGCTCCCTAGTCTCCATAACAATTGAGGCGGGAAATTGCAGACTTACTTGGTCCGATCCGCGCAATAACCTCTGACTTCTCATTATGCAGATTGGCTCTCGATTCACGTGTGCACGTTCACTAAACATCTTGGAGTTCACACACCGCATGCTCGCTAAGCTATAATAAAACTTAGATATTGCATACCATACGATGGTTGCACTATTGAATATTTCGACTGTTAGTAAAACGTAGTTTTACCTTATTGAACTCAGATATCTAGCCGTAAATTAACCGCTTTAAAAATGTGTCATGAAGGTTTGGAAGCACTCAATTCTACTACCTATTTTGGACTTACAAGTCGGCAGTAGTCTTAATGTTAAACATGTATAATATTTATAGCAAAAATATAATTTTAGATAAATTTTGTATTATGTTTTTTCATATTTAGTTATTTACAATATGTAGACACTGTTTGTATTATTTTTTTAGTATGCTTTCATAACCAATTAACTAAGTCAGTCAGTAAAATTACAAATGAGACATAAAATTTTTATTAATATCCAATATATTCTCAAAAATTTTCAACCCTTAACTGTATATACATATGTATGTACAATGTACATATACATTTTTCATAGCGTCCGTGGTCGTTGGAAAATTTCTAAAGCCAGAGGGAGGAACGAAGTGTAGTTGATGCGGGACATTAGTTAAATAGTTACATACATGTAAATAAGTGTGTAAGTGAAGCGGCGGCTACATAATCTGCATAATTGGAAGTCGTCGTAGGATATTGCGTCCATGTGAGGCGGCGAGCAATTTTCTGCGTCATTTCCGTTGAATCGTACGCTCGGATGGCCGATTCGATGCGCGTGCCTATGTTTAACTATAACGGTTAATTGATACAAACTAAGCCCTACATATAAATAGAAAAAATATTCTAAGCTGCATTATTAATACTTTATTTCAATAGTCTGATTTTACTTTATGTCAGAAACCAGATTTTTAAATCAAACCCGTAAAATATTTTCCGGAAAAAATACCAGTTGTTTTTTTATTCGTATGCCGCTTTCAAATCAACCATAATTTATGGAATTACGACGTTTATTTATGATACGCCAGCATTTATCCATTTGAGATGTCATAAAAATAACTACATCCCGCTGAAAGGACACTAGCCACTAGCAGTTTTTCTTCACAGATATAGTTCAGGGTTCTTATTTTTATTCCAGTGAATCAAAGTGAAACTCAAAAAATTTATAAGCAGAAAATAATGCAAGAAAATTTTATAACGAAGCTGAAGATAGAATTTCTCTGGCTCGATACTTTTTCTCTTTTCAATAACTCATTTTAGACTCTCAAATTTTTATTCGGTCTCATACATTTCTGCAAATCTTTAATTTCAAAATGTAAAACTATATTGTATAATTACGATATAAGGAAAAAACCTATCGACAATAATACTTTAAAAAAATATGATACACCCATGTTTTGGTCGGTGCTCCATCTGGACGTACATAAGTACTCCTAGACCGTAGTCTTCCACGGGAACGTATTACCTAGATTAAACGTAACCTATGATATAATCTAGGATTCTATACCAGAGTTTGCTACTTTCATTAAAAGGGTTTAGTCATTAAATAAAAGATAATCCAAATTGATAAATATCCCAATGTTTACACTTTAATATTATTAGACTGGTTTTTTAAAACATTACCTAAGTTTTAAATTTTCGTTAATATAAAAGTGGTAGCTCATAATTATATTAATTTATTATAACGTTAGTCGTTCGCTAATTTGCCTCTACATACCCTTTCGGGGATAAAGGCGTGAGCCTATGTATTTTAATCTTGCGTCAAGTATTATAGCAAAAATGTCTCCTCCCCAAAATAAATTTAATAATTACCAAGACTTGTATACATTAATACACAAAACACGCTTCCAAAAGGTGTACAATCCAAGCCATGCTTTAATTAAACACGGATCCAAGCAGCCGTCACTCACAACGTTGGCAGATAGGAATTTGTTTGTACCCTTTGATTACATTTCAGATGTCCACGGACTTCCGTGGGATGTGCCGTGTTATTGTTTGTGATAAATACGTGTTAAGCTTTTGACGTCATATCTGACGCGAGGAATGATGTGAGTTATCGATATTTTATGTTTATGGTTTGTGTGTAAAGACAGTAAATATTACTCACCGTCAGCTAACCCACCTGTCTATTTACCATTCTCTGTTTTCAGTGTATTGAGTTTTCATTTCAAAACTAACAATAGTTAGATAAATTGGTGTTATTTGATTGTGTAGTTACATATGTATCATCATCATCATCATCATCAGCCTGTATAAGTCCACTGCTGGACATAGGCCTTTCCCAGATTGCGCCAGCCTTGGCGGTCCTCCGCCTTCCTCATCCAGCCGCTTCCTGCTACGTCCCGCAGGTCATCGGTCCAGCGGGCACGAGGTCGGCCTATGCTGCGCTTGGATAGACGTGGTCTCCACTCCAAAACCTTTCGGCCCCAGCGTAATGTATGTAACTAATTAAGCAACCCCAATTCATCAAAGTATTATGCATCTCTCTGCTTCTTTCCCACTTTGTTCAAAATCAACGTAACATGGATTAATAACATTTAGAATAGCAGCGATGATCTGTTGGGAGTGGTACGGACTGCCGATATGATCGTCTCGACTAACCTCAAAAATAGCAAGAACTTTATTATGTTAAGTGTGTTATCATTATCAAGTAGCCTCCTTGGTCTAGTGGCAGTATGTATGGGCTGTGGACCGAGAGGTCCTGGGTTCGATTCCCAGGTCGGGCAAAGTAAATTTTCCAATTTAATTTACCCAGGACTGGATCCCTCAAAAGGGGTTGACGTCGGGCAGACGACCGGTCGTAAAAACTTAGCCAAATCCTTCCTGCAACGTGCTTGAAAAAGTGTGTTGCGCCGACCCCACATTAAGGTAGGATAAGGGCAGGTAGAAAAAAGAAAGAGTGTTTTCATTATCACTTATCGCTTACTATAATGGAAAACATTGTGAGAAAAATCTGCATACTTAAGAATTTCTCCGCAAGAATTTCGAAGATATGTGAAGTCTACCAACTCGCATTAGATCAGCGTGCTAAGGCCTAACCTCTCTCATATGCACAGGAGGCCAGCAGGATAGTAATATTACAGAGCTAATATTATTTATTTAACAATTCCTATATATCCGCCGACGTGTTAAAATAACGGTGTCCACGAGGGACGCGCGTCACGATCGATGCGTCCAGCTCATCCCACAGTCACGCGACTTGTCGTGTTGCGCCTTTTTTCATCACATGAAAGCACCTATTTACAAACCACGGCAAATAGTTTCAACGGACCACTGGGTTAAGAGTTTTTGCTTCATGCAACGCACGCTCTTCAATGATAATATGTAAGAGCCACACTTTTTGCGATTGAAAATAAAAAGAAATCAAGATCGCATGAATTTTTTTACCAATGTGAAGTATGCCAGATTAATGCACGCGAACTAATTAATTGCATGATAAACGTTATGAAACGTCCCATAATATCGAACCTTTGGAAAACTTCGCAACTGTATTATAATTATGCTACTATTAGGCCTTCTCAATCATGTTAGTCATCCATCGTGGTTCCGTGACGAGGACAGAATAGTATCAGATAACGTACCTCTATAATATATAACGTATATAATGTATAAAAATAGTATGTTTACTGTCAAAGCTGTGTACTCCTGTAATTGGTATATTTATCAGAATATGACTATTTACTTAAATACTGTCTTCACTCATGTAATGTATTTACTGTTGGAGAACCTTTTATAAACAAATAAAAAATAAATAAAGTTCGGAAACGGAAAATAGGAGTCGCTTCAAAGCTTACAGATTATCATCCTAATAAGCCACAGGACGTCCACTGCTGAACATCGGCGTCCCTCAAAGATTCCCAAACTGAAATATATTATTATAAAACTGTATTCTTACTTATGTCTGTTGATTATTTTAAATAGTCACGGGCGGCTCGGCCTCCGGTGGCCCATACGCTTATGGAACATATATATGTGCCGCCTCTGACGGGTTAAGTTTTACGCAACAACTACTTACTGGACTGATTTGAGATTCGGTATGATTCATAATAATAAAGTTTTTATTTCAGACAAAAGTACATCCATTGGAGTTAGTAATAGTTATCTTGCTTAAACTAACTTATTGATACTTTATGGACGATAGTGCCACAGGATTATTTATTTCCCAAATGGCCATGGAACCAATCACTGTGTGTTGCAACTGATCAGAATTTGAGCACAGAGACGTACAATGACCGCTACTCTGGTATGCTGGTACTAAGAATTTCAAATATTTAGATTAAAGACTTTCGGTGGTGGAGGATTCAGTCGTATAAAAATCTAATTTAAATATAATCATTGGCTAAACGTAACAATTTAACAATGGAAATGAAAATTTGAAAACCAGGTGGCTGGATTACGGACAGATAGGGTCACGTACTGGCCACTGAAATGCGATGACAGTGCAATCGCGGTACGTTTGCAGTTGCGTGCTAACGGCTACCACTCTGAACATAATCCTCTCTAATCGACTTTACTACATTCACTAGGCCGGAATGGCCTTAAAATTAAACTCAAACGTATAAATAAGTGCATACGTAGACTCACGACTTTTTTCCATAGGGATAGGCAGAGACAACGGATTTCCATTTGCTACGATCCTTACACACCTCTTTCACCTCATTCAGTCTCTAACCATAATTATATTGTAGTTATGTTATACCATGATTTTTGCACTTTTCGACCGATTTCAAAAATAGAAGGTCCTCAATTCGTCTGTATTCGATATCTCCGTCAAATGTGGACCTATTTTCAAGATTATTTTTGTGTTCGATAGAGCTTATTCCAAGGGTGGTCCCAATTTGGTCGCGATCGGATAAGTTTTGTAGTTGGTCCGTTAAGTTTTTAAACTTGTGATTATAAAGTGATATTGTAGTAAGTATGCATAGAAACTGAATAAAAATATTAGTGTTGAAAAGAAATGTTACTAATGTGGCGTCAGAAGCCAAATTCCGGCAAATTAACTTCACAACTAATGTATGTTTCGGAGGAATTTTTACAAAATTAAAATGTTATTTCAACATTATTTATGTAATATTCATATTTTTACTCCTATTTATAACCATAAAAAACGGTTTAAAGTAAACTTTTAGAGCCAATCTTTCTTTCTTTCTACCTGCCCTTATCCCACCTTAATGTGGGGTCGGTCCAACACACCTTTTCAAGCATGTTGCAGAAAGGATTTGGCTTAGTTATGACGACCGGCTGCCTGCCTGACGTCAACCCCCTCTGAGGGATCCAGTCCCGGGCAAATTAAATTAGAAAATTCGCTTTGTCCGACCTGGGAATCGAACCCACGACCACAGCCTGTGTGCTGTCATTAGACCAAGGAGGCGACTAGAGCCAATCACAATAAAAATTATATATTTTACAACCGGAAAACTATGTTTCCCAATATCGAGTCTCATTATGAACACAATATGTGCGTTTAAATTAAACGCAATTTTGAATGCTAGTATAAGTTCATGTTTTAAAAGATAATTTGGTGTTCATGACGAAGCGCATAATTAATGAAAAATATATGAAATGAAAACGGTATTTTCGTTCTCTTTGCCCACCATAATTATGTATATCATAATTTACGTTCATGTCAAAGAGATTCGCAGAAACAGTTAATTAACTGTACTCGTAGTCACAAATATTTTTCAATCTGCGCCCAAGTTTATATTTAGTCAAATAAAACTGTTTATGTTAGAACATTAACCGGTCCGCCTTGAAGTTGTTCTTAATTAATCTTTTGAGCTATTTAGTCAAAGTGAAGTAAATTCCTTTGGCTGCTTTATTGAATTCTAAGTCCGGAAAGTTGTCTTAAATAAGAAAGCATCGATACCCGATGTCTGAGCTTGGTAGTCTTTAAACGATTTCCTAACTTAATATAAAGTTACAAGATTGTCTAGCCGGAACTTTCGTTGGGAAACGGGGAATTTTTGCGAGATAAAAATAAGCGTTTATGAAAATTGGCGGCTGTAAGAGATTATGTTTCAAACATGCCGAGTTATATCGCCATGCCCAGTGGCAAAATTATTACAAATCAATTAGCGTTTAAGCAAGTTTTTAAGATTTAAAATGCCAATGAATTCTGATTGAGACAAAATGTATTGACTTCAAAGAGACCCCTACTCTACTAACTTTCATGTAGGAATCTGTTCTAATTATTGACATTTTAGTGTTAATTATTATATTTCTAAGATGTAGGTGAACATTACTGGACATAAATAATAATAGGTACACAGAATAATGAGAATTTCTAGTTTTAGGTAGAAATAACACGTAAATAATAAGAAATAATAAACATTGTGAAATGTGATGAAGTGCAAATCCAATATTTTTTTTTCAAAATCCTAAGGGAAATTTACAGCAACATCGCAGATGCAAAGGCTTCAATTTATGCAGAGCCTGCATTGGCGTCTGTCTGCATGACAATCTTGACATACGGGAAGGAGGAACAAAGCGGTTTTGTTAAGCTCCAGAGAAACACTTCAAAGTGTATATTTTTGTATTTCTATTTAGCTGTCAAAACACAGGCAGACAAAATGAGAACGATATTTTGCGACAGTTTAAATATTGATTTTCAGATGTTACAATATCAACACTTACAAAATTTTTGCAAAGCAACTCAGCACATACACCCAATAACAAATCACATTCCTCTATTAGCGAATTGAACAACTTTGTACCCACACGAAAGCCTATTCACAAACTTTACTGTCGAATTATTCCTTTACAAATGGAGAATGTGAACCTCGCTCAATAAAAACATTTTTTCACTCACAAAATAGTGAACTTTGGGCGAATAACTTCAAGAAGAGAATTTGTGCAAAATTCCAACATACAAAGGTTTCAAATGGAAAATATGCGTGGTGTTTGCGTTACAAACCAGACCAATCACGTCGGAGCGCGCACAATGTACGCGACTAAACGCCACACTAACAACAGAGCTGTAAAGAATGGCCCGCCGACACACTCACGCTAATAAAATAGTTCGGAGCAACAGGTTGTCGCTCCCCGCTACGCCCCGGCAATACAATGCCAATAGTACCAACTATGTGTGCCTGTGATCCTAGTATTTGTACTGGCTTAGGGCGCAGAAAGGATTCCACTGCGATTTGTATGTGCCTTATGAAACAATCTGCATAGTAGCGTCGACCAAAACATTTACTCTACAATACTCACATATATCAGACAATTGTTTGTTTGAGAATTAATTTAAAATAATAAATTGGACTGCCTCGGTGGCGTGGTGGTATTTCGGTACGACTACGGTTCTGAGGTCTCGGGTTCGATCCCCGGGTCGGGCAAAGTGATATTGGATTTTCCATATCAGCCCGGAGTCTGGAATTTGTGCCCGATATGGCGATAGGCTCGCCTCCTATCACATCTGGGACGGAACTAAGCTCGGCGAAATGTGGGTGTTTTAGTTCGCTAGTACGCCTCTGCCTACCCCTTCGGAGATACAGGCGTGAGCTTATGTATGTTATCTTAATAAATTTAATTCCTCATTAACATCGATCTGGAAATCTTTGAGGGAGGCCTATGTCCAGCAGTGGACGTCCTATGGCTGATGATGATATAATCATCAAGTAGGTAATGATAACAAAGCTTACTAAAATACTGATTCCGTACTAAATGATATAATAATTTGAAATACATGGTAACAATCTTGCATGTAGTATGTACACAATCCACTAGCGAGGAATCAATAGAGCATTAATTGTGTGATGGATTAAGTAAAGCCGATTATGTCTAATGGGGTTAAACCTACAGTACGTATAATTACACTTTAAATTTTAACAATAAAATTCGCCAGATGAATTTCGTGAAAAATTAATTCGTCAATTCTCTGTAGGTACGGGAAAAGTGCCAAGAGTTTTCTTACGATGGAATGTAACAACCCTTTTTAGGAGGAAACTCTTTAGGGACCATTTTCCTTTATCGTTATCAGCCACTTAGGAAACACTAAGTTTGTAGAGACCTTCACAAAAAGTATTAATTACATTGTTTATACAATCCACTTTCAACTGAATGGAGGATAGGATCGGAGTTTCAATTTATTTTATGGATGTGGTTTTTTTCAACACAATGAATTTAATGGAAAATGTATTGCGTCAAATAAATTGTATTTATTGCTTATCTTATTTGAGTGTATAATCATAATGTTAACGGCTAACATAGTCAGAATTTGAATATCCTTACTTGGAAAATGAAAATATTAAATAATATTGGCCCTGTAATATGGCTGTCCTATTACTGGACACGAGTTTGGGAGGGGTTAGACTTTGGCGTATGAAGATAAAATTTAACATATTGATACTTCTAGATATTCAATAGAATACGGGTTAGATATCGTTGTGTTACCTATAGGTCCAATCTGAAATGGTTTTACAAAAATATTCATATTCACGTCATATCTATGTGGCATAGAACTTCAAACGTTTAGCAACAATTTATGGTGAATATTTTAAGTATCAACGTCACATGCCGCATGTGAGCGGTTAATAAACATCGATTATCAGTCCGTCACTAGGCCATCCACTCACGAAGGAATAGTGTTCGGAACTCGAGCTCCATTGTGTCCAGCGATCAAGAGCTCTTCACGCACAAACCTGCATTGTTTTATTAACGGACGCGCTCGGTAGGCCACGCTACTTCAGTTTGGCTCATGTTTTGGTTAACACTGGTTATTCAGTCTTTGCGCTTAATTCACAATGTTACATTACATCTAAAGCAATAAAGTAGTTGTTAGTTTTTTGATATTATTTTAATTGCTTTTCCATCTGTCCTTATCCTAGAACAATGTGGGGTCGGCGCAAAATACTTTTTCAGGAATGTTGCAGAAAGGATTTCGATTAGTTTTTACGATCAGCTGCCTGCCTCTTGTTACACCTCTTCTGGTGGATTTTATTTACTTTTATAGTGTTTTTTATATTTCACTAATGATTTCTTCTCTATCTCGACTATTATTTCTCCTGAACTCCATTGCCGCTACTTTATTATTTGCCGATGTCGGCGTATTCATTCCCAACTTTGATAACTCCCGTTCAAATACAGTTTAGTATCACAGGAACACAAATACAGTTGGCAAATTCAACCTGTGTTAACTAAGAACTATTTACACGACAGCAAGAAAGACGGTCACAACTCACAAACGGCGAGCCCTAATACCCGGGTTGCGTGTAGCGTGCGGTTACACGGCGGGATTTACAAGTTTCTTCTATTGGACCAAATGCTTATTTCTGTTAAGGCTCGCTACGACTTACGTAACTTTTACGGTCCTGTTTTCACAAAGTTAGCTCGCTGTAACCCTTTGATATTTTGTCGATTTGTGGTTTACCTTCTTGCGGTTTGTAAGATGCTTCGCTCGAAAACATATCTCCTGTATAAATACATAACATAACATAAGCTCACGCCTGTATCCCCGAAGGGGTAGGCAGAGGCGCACTAGCGAACTAGAACACCCACATTTCGCCGAGCTTAGTTCCGTCCCAGATGTGATAGGGGGCGAGCCTATCGCCATGTCGGGCACAAATTCCAGACTCCGGGCTGATATGGAAAAATCCAATATCACTTTGCCCGACCCGGGGATCGAACCCGAGACCTCAGAACCGTAGTCGTACCGAAATACCACCACGCCACCGAGGCAGTCTGTATAAATACGTAAGTTTATAAAAGTCATCTGGTCCTTCTTATACAACATTTTAGGGTATTATCATGATTATAGATCGTTGATTACACGCGTAGAGAATATTCATCAAAACAAATTATTCATACACACTTTAATTCACATCAAGCGTAGTTTCATCATTAATTCAGATGGAAAACAACATAAAACACATACATATTCAAACACTCATTAACGGAAAGCACGTCATTTACAAAAGTCATTCATTTCTGAGGCACATAATATCTCGACAGCACGAATAAAATTAAAAGACATGCATTAAATTATGTATAAACAAAAGGCGGGAATGTTGAGCGTTCCGCGGCCGAAAGAACAATCTATTGTACGAAACAGCGCCGAGGCACTCCGAATGGGAGAGCGCCAAGTGAGGAGTGACAAAACTTCAGTCGACTAATTAGCAATACAAACATGAATCAGGGGCTATTAGTTGTAATTGAATTGTCGCCGGCGGTGGAGTTGCCGCCGCGACAAATTTAAATATCACGCTTTACGAGCTCCTAGCACTTTTACTCGCTGTTGTTATAAATGCGTAACTTTTAATTGCAAGTTTTCCGACTGGATTTATTAATAGACGATGAATCTTCATTAGTCATCCCTTGGTCTGGCGATTATTAAATTATAGCATGAGTTATCGTCGTCTTCTGACGGTGGCGAATCTTTTAAACCTTTTCGTTTACAGGTCACCAGAATGTCATTTAATATTTTTTTCGTCCTCTACAACATTGAAGTTACTATGTACTGTAAATATTATATTAAAAGCTAATATAAATATGTTCTTAATATATCGTCAAATTTCCATAAGTAGGTTATCGAATTGTATATAAAAGACAATTATTTAACTAGTCACGAGCGGCTCGGCTTCCGGAAGCCGAGACACTTATGTAACATATGTATATATGTGCCGCCTCCAACGATATAAAGTTTAAAAACCTACTAAACTGACATCAAAAGCGTTCACACTTATAGTAATTAACGACATCAATTTTTTATTTGACATTGCTAACAATTACTTCTGTACCTGGTACCTCCTTATATAATAATCAGAATTGTCTATTAATAGAACTAAGTAGATAGTCACGGGCGGCTCGGCCTCCGGTGGCCCATACGCTTATGGAACATATATATGTGCCGCCTCTGACGGGTTATAAGTATCGACACAAAGATTATGTTTAAAAATATATTCAACACGAAGGTAGTTAACTCGATTTGAAGTCAAACTTCAACGAATATTAATTAGCTGTTTATTTGACAATCGTCATTAGTAACAAAACACAAGCTAATATCCTATACAAATTGCTACTATTTCCCTTCAAAGTCTCTAGTAAAATACGTAAACAAATGGCAGAAAAAGAGCCTGGTGACCAAGTTTTAAAAGGATATTTCCCAAAACACAAATATGTCATTCATTTGGAACATTGAATTTCAATACAGTCATTGTTTTCGGATCAGCTAATAAATATTCATAGAAAACAAATGGTGGCAAATTACTAGAACAACTTCGGCCGATTGGGAGTTCTGGAGCGAGGCGCGGCGTGTCGGCCGCGACAATTTTTCACTGGAATTTTATGAAACACTCCTGTCGTTGCTGCGAGGAAATTATCTCCCCCATTGACTAAAATTTTTCACGGCGAGTTTGACTTCAATCCATTACTTTTTCCACTTTTATCTTGAAACCGTCACGGCAAAGTTGAATTGTGTTAATTGCGAGGTTGGATACTTTTTGTGGAAATATCTCGTGCAAAGTGAGGGAATCTTTTATAACATGAAAAATTATTGTGGACGCGGAATAGTTTGAGTTTGATGAACCAAGTATATTTCGGCTTGTTTTTATATGCAAACATTTGAAATACATAAGTTTTTAAATCAATTAATCAATCAAGCACATAAATTCTACCCAGTTAGAACAATACCATTGTCGCCTCTTTGCCAATGTAACAGTGTATATGGACTGTGAACCGGTGAATTTCATTACCAGGTTTGGCAAACCAGTTTTTTAAAACAAATTGAGAGACTGACTGAAAGGCTGTATTACGAGTAACATCAGGCAGGTAGCCGGTCATAAATAATCACAAGTTTAAAAACTTAACGGACCGACTTCCGATCCGATTCCGAAAACCAATCGTGACCAAATTTATACCACCCTTGAAATAAGCTCTATCGAACACAAAAGAATTTTGAAAATCGGTCCATATTCAGCGAAGATATCGCGTAACATACATAAAAAAATACAGACGAATTGAGGACCTCCTTCTTTTTGGAAGTCGGTCAAAAACTCGTTTTTTTTCTGTAACATGCTTGAAAAATAAGTAACGCCCACCATATTAGAGTGGAATAAGAACATGTTTAACAAAAAATAAAGAACATAACACGACCACGTAAAATTGTAAATCAGGAGCATAGAGAATGCGCAAACAAAGGTGATATACGATATGTGTAATTAGTTCACCCAGTGGCCTATCTAGCGGCACTTGAAGCGGCCCACTAATTACCGTCATGCGTCACACACCGCCGCCGCACACGGAAGGCGCGCGTTTCACCGTCTCGCGTATCCTTGCAGCCTCTTGTATAATCTCGTGGGTGTGCATAAATTGTGCAAATTATACCCCCCGTAAGTGGACTATGGGTGAAAGCAATTGGTTATGTTAAATGCGAATATATTGTACACCGTTGTAGATTTTGAAGGGCATGGGAAACTTAAAGGAATGAGGTCTGTTCCGATTATTTATAGAATCCCTTAATAATAACTATGTACAAGTTTAGACGCAGGCCGATAAAACTTTCATAATAATTTGAGATCTATATTTTTGAGATTTCGTCAGCATTTTACATATATTAATTGTAGACAAAAAGTAGCAAGCGAGCAGAATCAAGAGGCAGTTTGTATGAGATCTCAATTCCTCGAGTCAGCTAAGACCGGATTAGGCCCCCTGTCGTACGCATTGAGATTTCGCAGCTCCAGATATTGCCAAGTGAAATTTATGGATTATATTCTTCCGCGAGTGCTCGTCGCGTTTTTCGATGTCACTTCAAGTGTAAGAAAGCCTCCCTTGTTAATATTATTATCAACTAAAATATAGTAATAAAATGAAGGAACGCAATTTGAAATAGGGTAATTTTCTACGTATAATTCTACACTATTCTATTTTATACGTAACAGGAAAAAACAAGATGCTTTTTAAGACAATCTGAATTTTGTTTTTAAAAAATATACTTTAAACTGGATAAGTAATATTTCAGATATGGATAAGAGGAAGAAAAAGAAAGGACATCAAAGAGCACAGGACACATTTAGGTTTTCCACGCACACACATTTTGAAAATTATATTTTTTGTAATTTGTTTTTACTGGTTTTGAAATAATTAAAGAATTATGAAGTTGTTTCAATTTTTGTTTTTTTAGTACTGTAGGCAGAGTTGGGCAAATATCAATTGTAGAGACAATTAACAACTAACAAATAAATTGCGGCTTTTTAATTGCGATTAACAATTAAAAAAATAACTGTAATTGCAAGTGATCGCAATTAACAATTAATTAATTGCAATTGTGAGCACCGCAATTACGAATAATCAATTGTTAATCGTAATTATCGTAAAATAATTAACAATTAATATAATATTAGCCCTGTAATATTACTGTCCCACTGGTGGGCACGGGCCTCCTCTACTAATGAGAGGGGTTAGGCCTTAGTCTACCACGCTGGCCTAATGCGGGTTGGCAGACTTCACATACCTTCGAAATTCCTGTGAAGAAATTCTCGGGTATGCAGGTTTCCTCACGATGTTTTCCTTCACCGTTATAGCAAGCGATATTTCACAATGAAAATACACTTAACATAGAAAAGTCAGAGGTGTATGCTCCATTTTGGGGTTGGTTTCGAACCTCCGACACTTGTCTCGGCAGTCCATACCATTCCCAACTGAGCTATCGCTGCTTGATTAACAATTAATATCGATATAATAAAGGTTGTCTGGAGTCTCAAAGAGATTGCTATTAGCGATAAGACTTCCCATTGTATCACTAACGCCCGAATGGTCAAACGCTACTCAACTTTAACGGCTTCTTACATTGATTTTCGCCATACAATTTTGACAGCTAAGGCGGCCTTAAACGACATAAGGCGACCTTAAGTGTATGAACATTCGGCGGTATATCACGAGTGTGTAGTCTACAGGTATTATTATGTTGAGGAACGCAATTCATCCAGGTGGTGGGAATGAAACTTCAGCTTGTAGCGTGTGGTACGATAGTGGAATTCACCAGTGAACGATAGTGAACCACCTTTATTTTTATTTTTTTCATATACACCCACCTTAGATCATAAATAATAAAGTCATAGATACCTAATCCACGCGTAAAAATCATGACATTCATGTAGACCTACTTTAGCCACCTTCAGTCGCTGGTTCCACAGTTGTCATAGAAACCAGTGTTGCAAAAGTGTAAAATTAAAAATCGGTAGATTTGGCACCTGAAAATCGGGAGAAATCGGGAGATTTTTATTCGGAGTAAAACAAAAGTATTTTATGTTAATATATTGCGTTCATTTGTTTAATTATAATCAATAATTTACATAAAATGATTTATTGTTTGATATATTGTATATTGATTAATCATTTTCGTCTTACCACCTCTTATTAGCTATTTTCGTGAACATTTTCTCATCTATATTAAAATTGTAAAAACATTGATTAGTGTCTCATATACATATATCTTTTTGGGTGTAGAAGACATACCATTGACTTAATGGAAAGATTATTTCTTTGTTTTTGTGCGAGCTCTTCATACTAAGTTTTGACCTTGAACAATGACATGCCGCGCCGTGCGACGTAATGAGACAATAATGTCTTATTTAGAAAGCCTTCACGCCGCTCCGCGGCCGTGTACTGTCGTTCTATATGTTATATTTCTATGATAAGTGCATGCAATTCTATGAACGGACTATAATGAACGACTTAGGCAAGTATAAGTTTGTCTGTGCCTTTTCATTTTGACCATTGAACCTGGCACTGACTCCAAAGACAGAATTTAATTTTCAATTTGATGTGGTCGGTTTTTGTAAACTTTAAATTTTCAAAATTTAATTTGAAATGAATTCTGAAGAATCATCCAAAAACCTCTTAATTTGAAAACGACTGAAAAATAATTGTCAAAATAGGTCTAAAGGAGACGGAAACGCTTCCATACAATCTTGGGCCTAGATTGTAAAAGGATGAAAGTGGTGTCAATTAATATATAGTATATTACGACATCATTACTGAAAATTTGGCGTTTTTTTGTAATCTGAGAACAGAGATTTCACTTCACTTTGACTTAAATAAAAGTGAGGTTATGGAGCAAACTATACGCAAACAACCGATGTTTATAAGTACAAATCTTACCTATCGATATGTTTAATTGTAGATAATATAAGTTCATGCCTATATCCCCGAAGGGGTCGAACTCGAACACCCACATTCGATAACAAAATTTTGGTCACAAAGACGATTATTCTCAGGAACAAAATATTTTTATAGCTGAGTACATTGTTCTACTAGAAAATTATTAAAACGATGGAAAACACCCAAAACGCATACGCACAAAACAATAAAAAACGAAGCAAATGAAAACTATGATTAAAATGTCAATTCATAGTTTTTGTTCCATATGGAACCAGCTAAGGTGAATGCATGCCGTCAAGCTATTCAGTTACTATTTTATTTTTTAGAACTGCTTATTATGTTAGTTCCAATGTGTTAAATTACTTTTCTTTGATCTAGTATTATATTTTTTTTAACTCTTTCAGCTTAACCGATTAAGTATTCGATTCTATTTAGTATCCTTTACTTATTTTTCAGATATCTCATTTTCTAGATTGTGAATTGGGCTGAATTTTTATATCTTGAAATAGAAAAAAATGTCAATTTTTTAAGCCATATCTCAACTCATTACATTTTGGCCCAAAGTTCCCCATATCCTTTGTCAGAAATATCGTGTACTTAAAAATACGAATGAGTAAAGAACCGTCTTCTTTTTTCCGAAATGGTTAAAAAGTAATCTCCCTGTTTATTGTGAAAATTTTATTTTTATAAAAGAAAAAATTACCCATATTTAGGAAAATGGAGTGAAACCTGGTATCACTGTCACGCACACTACGATATGCAAAATTGCCTCATCTCACATTGACATTTTGTTTGACGCTATCCTTCTAGGCGTTTAAATTCTTTGACACCCACCTTGTCTTTTCTCTGTGCCGCCCAAAGGTTGACTGGTAGCGAATGCCGCTGGCATTAAGTTCGTTCGTCTGAACAAAATTTGTGTTTATAGTGTTTGAAATAAAAAGGAGACGGAAACGTTTCCATACAATCTTGGGCCTAGATTGTAAAACGATGAAAGTCGTGTCAATTAATAGATAGTATATTATGAGATCATTACTGTAAATTTGGCGACTTTTTGTAATCTGGGAACAGAGTTATGAGCCTCACTTTAACTTAAAGAAAAGTGAGGTTATGGAACAAACTATACGATACGCAAACAACTGACGTTTATAAGTTTATATACATACATACATAGACTCACGCCTTTTTCCCATAGGGATAGGCAGACAACGGATTTCCACTTGCTACGATCCTTACAGGTATGTAAGGATCGTACCTGTAAGGACCCGTTACATACCTGTAAGGATCGTAGCAAGTGGAAATCCGTTGTCTCTGCCTATCCCTATGGGAAAAAGGCGTGAGTCTATATATGTATATATATTTATACTTATTTATTACTTTGAGGTATCAAAGTAATAAATAAGTATAAATATATATATTAATAAGTATAAATATTACCTATTTATATGTTTTAATGTAGATAACATAAGCTCACGCCTATATGCGCGAAAGGATGGCAGAAGCAAACTCGAACACCCAAATACGATAAATAAATGTTCACAAAGACGATTATTCTCAGGAACAAAATATACAGACTGAGCAACATTGTTCTAGTAGAAAATTATTGAAACGATGGAAAACACCCAAAAACGCACACGCACGAAACAATACGAAATTTGCTTCATGCAAATGAAAACGATTTTAAAATGTCAATTCATCGTTTTTTTTTCACAGAGATCCGGCTAAGGTCTGAATGCATGCCGCCAATCTATTCAGTAACTGTTTTATTTTTTAAAACTGTTTATTATGTTAGTTCTTATGTTTTCAATTATTTTTACTTGAATTAATCATCCGGATCTAGCATTATGGGCCTTACTTATAAAAACATTTTCGCTTAACCTTTTGCTTAGAATAGCCTGTCACTTTTTTCCTTGCGTTACATCGTTTAAAAATGAAAGGGACAACTTATGGTATAAAGATAAGCAGCGCTCAAATATTTTTATAAGTAAGAGGCTATATATTTAACTCATTCATCTTAGTCGATAAAGTAATCGATTCTATTTTAATAGTGTCCTTTACTTATTTTTCAGATATCTCATTTTCTAGATTGTGAATTGGGCTGATTTTTTTATATTTTGAAATAGAGAAATATGACAATTTTTTGAGCCATATCTCAACTCATTACATTTTGGCCCAAAGATCCCCATCTCCTTTTGGTTTTTATTTGTTGGTTAAAAAGATCAAAAAACAGAAAATCCTTTAGGTTTAATTATAGCAAATGACATCAAAATCGGTTCAGTGATATAACCGTGAAAACACCAAAAACACACTTTCCGATCAGAGTACGCATAAAAGTTGATTTTTTTTCTTTAACTCTTACATCACCAATTACTATCATCATAATCCCCATTTTGATATCAAACAAAAGCCAGGCTGTGTAATTTGATTTTGCTAATTATTTATGTTAGTAGCAAATTGTCAGGATAGGCAGTGTCTCTTTGTCTATAAGGAGTGCACGCCACTGCACAAACATAGTTATTATCGCAGAGTTATTTAATTGAATATGAATATAGATTTGCGTTTTAGAGTATTCAATACAGTTAGTATTAAAAATCATAATTCTATAGTCAGATTGCTAATTAAACGGAGTAAACTGACAGATCGAAATGTCACTTTCCAGAATAATGTTGCTTACTTTCAAAACATAGTGATTGATCTAGTTCAATTGTTATGATTCAAAGAAACAATAACTCGGCACTAGCTTGCAAAATTCGAGTTTTATTGCGTATTTTTAGAAATTTCAGCTTAACCCTTCGACTAAATGTCTGTGTAATGAGATATTTTCTCTTTAATAGCTTAAAAATTGATATTTTTTTTATTTCAAAATATAAAAAATCTGTTCAATTCACAATCTAGAAAATGAGATATCTAAAAAATAAGTAAAGGGCACTAAATAGAACCGATTACTTAATCGATTAAGATGAATGAGTTAAAAACATATAAATATATATAATGCTAGATCCGGATGATTAATTCAAGTAAAATAGTTGAAAAATTAGAACTAACATAATCAACAGTTCTAGAAAATAAAATAGTTAATGAATTGCTTGGCGGCATGCATTCAGACCTTAGCTGGTTCCTTGTGGAACAAAAAACTATGAATTGACATTTTAATAATCGTTTTCATTTGCTTCGTTTTTATATTGTTTTGTGCGTGTGCGTTTTCGGTGTTTTCCATCGTTTTAATAGTTTTCTACTAGCACAATGTTGCTCAGCCAGTATAAATATTATGTTCCTGAGAATAATCGTCCTTATGACCAACATTTAGTTATCGAATGTGGGTTTTCTTTCGAGTTCGCCTCTGCCTACCCCTTCGGGGATATAGGCGTGAGCTTATGTTATCTACATTAAAACATATCAATAGGTAAGATTTGTACTTATAAACATCAGTTGTTTGCGTATAGTTTGCTCCATAACCTCACTTTTATTTAAGTCAAAGTGAGGCTCATAACTCTGTTCTCTGATTACAAAAAATCGCCAAATTTTCAGTAATGATCTCATAATATACTATCTATTAATTGACACCACTTTCATCCTTTTACAATCTAGGCCCAAGATTGTATGGAACCGTTTCCGTCTCCTTTCATTATTCCTAATAGTATTTAAAAAAATGGTAAATTGGTTGGCATTGTTGGCAACATTCATACCGTAATGGCGTCTGTCACTCTTACTGCCGCACTCAGAGACGTTTAATCGCTCATTAAATCGTCCCTTAGCATAGATTTCAAAATGTTACCACTCAGAGACAGCTAATGATTCATTAGCGTCCCTAAATGACAATGTACAGAAACACCTTTACATAACTCCTTAATGACTGATTAGCAATTTTACGTCAAACATTTGACATTTTATTTTTAATACAGAAAATCAAAGAGATTTCACACTACATATATAGAGAGGTTCTATACAAAAAGTTTGATCTCAAACTTCATTAACGCCGTCTCTCGTAGAATAGCACAAATTCCAGACTCCGGGCTGATCTGAAAAAATCCAATATCACTTTGCCCGACCCGGGGATCGAACCCGAGACCTCAGGACGGTAGTCGTACCGAAATACAACCACGCCAGTCACAGTCAGTCAGTCAGTCATTAAACGAAGTCTATGTCAAATCCCTATTTATGTACCTACACAATATACTGTTTTTATCTAAAACAGACTTTTCTTTTTACAGTAGAAAGTGATACCAATTATGCCATAGAAAAAAATGAGCTCAATTTTTATTTTTATTTATTTAGATAAAATTATGAGTTTCGTTATGCCCTTTTTAAAAAATAAGCACACAAACATTTCTCTCGGTGCGGGAATCGAACCCGCCGCGCCGTCCCCCAATTCACAGCCGGCTACTAGTACTCGCACACTGCGCCACGAAGGCTGTCAGATCAAATGTCAAAGCTCCTACACATTGACGTCTGTCCTACGGAAACATAAAGTTGACATTAACTAATGAACCATTAAATTTTGACTTTGGGATGCAACGATAATTAACGAATTTAATGTAAATTAGTTAATGACTAATTAGGCCTAATTTAATGAACCTTGGTGGGTGCAGCAGTTATTACTATTGTAATCTTATTCACATTTTCTTTCTACCTGCCCTTATCCCATCTTAATGTGTGGTTGGCGCAACACATTTTTTTGTTGTCTCAAGCATATTGCAGGAATAATTTGGCTTAGTTTTTTACGACCGGCTGCCTTCCTGACGCCAACTCCTATCTGGGGGATCCAGTTCCGAGAAAATAACTTTAGCAAAACATCACACCCGACCTGGGTATCGCACCCAGGACCTCCCAGTTCACAGTCTATATACACTGCCACTAGACCAAGGTGGCGATATTTTATGCACCATAATATAATATAAATGAATATCATAAGAACCATCGCAAAAAATAACGTGCGCAATATTTTTTGTTTTATTTGTTAATGAGTGAGGCGGAGTCCCTAACACTATATACACCCTACACCGGCAATATCGACTTCAAACCCCGCGGTGGTCCTCTTCAGTGCTTAAGGGACAGCTCCCGGTTTCCTTAGGCGAAAAGCGCCCAGGATTCGTTTTGAACCACCCCTGCGTGGTGCTGTCTTGCGGCCTGTCTCCAATTGTTGCTCATAAGGCCCCGCCGCCGACGACAGCACAAGGCCAAGCACCTGTGCTACCATCCATCCCGAATCCACATGTACAAAAGTACTAAAAGGAACGCTATGAGGCGCCTCTTACGGCTGACACGGGATACCACGGTGGTATTCTTCAAACGTCACGCATGTTCAGCAATGGGTGCCAGGACCTTCCATATTGGGCAGCCGTCGTCCGAAAGCACCTGCTGCCCGAGACAATTTCGTCTCTAAACTCTTAAATTGGGCAAAGAAATCCTTGTTTAAAATTAAACCATCATCGCATCGCTGTATGCGTCTAATAACATGGCCGGTAGCCGCTGCCGCCAGAATTGCGATGTCTTGAATGGTCCCGGCACACATTGTTTGGTAACAATGATGATGCTGGTGCGTGCGATTTAAAATATTATAATGATCATCATCATCAGCCACAGGACGTCCACTGCTGGACATAGGCCATATTGAAATACGTAATGCGAATTTAACTCACCGGTATTTTCTGTAATAAAAATATTATATGGGTAGAACACCCAGTTCGCTGTTTTTGCGCCTTAACCTAACCCTTCGGGGATACAGGTGTGAGCCTATGTCATATTTTGTAAAAATGTAACCCCAAACACAAATCAATCATTAAATAGATAAGTAAGGGTCGTGCCGTATTTAACTTTAATTGTCATTAAGGGCTATTAATGAATCATTATCTGACTCTGAGAGGTAACTTTTTAAAATCTACACTTAGGAACTATTTAATTGGCCATTACATGACACGGAGTGCGGCAGACCATGTATTCTGTATTTAAAAATTTAATGTCAATTAGTTAAATACCAATTAGGACTAATGTAAGGAACGTCTCTGAGTGCGGCAGTTAAGTACCCAATTACACAACAATTCTACGTTTACAATATTTACAGTAGGTAGTAGCAGAAGTAGAGTGTACCGAGAGGGATCTGGAACAAGCCAGTCGATAAAAGCGACTTGCACGGGCCATTAGACCGCGGAGGCGGTTGTGGCGCCCATTTTTAAAACTTTTGAGTTCACATGCAATAGCACGGTATAACTTAATTGTCAATTGTCACACGGTAATCAATTGACAAATAAATTAATTGATTACTTTTTCAATCGCAATTAAATCAATTGTAAACCGCAATTAATGGTTTTAATTGCAATTAATTTTAATTGTAGCATACAATTGAAGATCAATCGCAATTAAATCAATTGCAATTGATTTAATTGCGATTGAAAATTTAATTGTTTGCTGCTACAATTAAAAAATTAATTGATTAATGCCCAACTCTGACTGTAGGTAACTCATTAACATTAATACAATCGAAATAACGGATTTATTATAATCTTTATACAAGTGTCGCCTCCTGGTCTAGTGGCAGCATGTATAGACTGTGGGCCGGGTCCTGGGTTCGAATCCCAGGTCGGACAAAGCACATGTTCTAATTTAATTTGCCTGGGATTGGATCCCTCATCCCTCTGCAACGTGCTTGAAAAAGTGTGTTACACACATTAAGGTGGGATAAGGACAGGTACAAAGAAAGATAATCCTTACACAATTATCAGTATGTCAAAATCAACATACAATTTAATATTGAATTTCTCAGTAACATTAAACTAATTTCTGTCATTAAATTACACCCAACTTTCGCAAAACGTTTTACGCAGCATCTTAAGCCTTCAAACGTTTGATCAATTTCCAAAAAGGAAATCCCGTTACAACGAAAATGATGAAAGCCATCTCTTAAATCATATAAAGAAACTTTGACCGATCGGCGTAAACTGATATTGATACATTTATTCTTAGATTGCTTTTCCGCCGCAAAAAATAGCGACACATTGTTTGTGTTGGACAAACATTATCCCGGAATCGGGTTCGCTCCAATAACGTACGGACGTCGATACTAAACAGTTACCCTGAGGTGGGTGCGCCTCACTGACAAATTAAAGTAAAAACGGATCTCTTTTACAAAACCCCTTCGATACCCGACATATTACTGCTCTACAGTAAACATGAACATCAATCCATGGAGATACAGTTTTACATTTTCTAGACAACATTAGGATTTGGGTGTTAGATTGCTAGCTCGCCTCTGCCTGACCTTTAGGGGGGACTGGCGTGAATGTATGTATGAATTTAGCATTAAGGCATCCAAATGCTGATGATCTCGATAAGTTTGACTATGAACTAGATAAGCACTATAAATATTTACATGATGTTTATCAAGTTCACAAGTATTCTAGATTACTTAAGAGTGTATCATATGTCGACGCTCTTTGTTATTCGATTTACCTTTGGTGAAGAGTTAAAATATTTATAGGGAAAGAGAACACCCTCTTATCTGTGATTATTTACAAAATTTCGTAGTACCTATTAAAAATTTGATTTGTTCAAACCTTGGAATCATATCATAATTTTCCGAGATAGCTTTCCAAAATTTAGTTTGCCCTAAATATGGACTAAACATTATTGTTTGGTACTTAATACTTAGCAAAATTGTACTTTCATAACATATTGGCTACTCAAAACAATTACGTGTACAAACTACGGTATTTGCTTGAAAACCCTGAGGTATTGCGTAAAGCAACACGATGGATTATGGGGAGTGCGGTGATCGTACAAATTCAAACAACGCTGAAGCCACGTGATCTGGGTCTTTTGTCTACGCGCTTACTGTGTTACTCACCTCCGAATGAGAATACATTCACTGGATACACGCTGCCTACGTGTTGTTAAGCACATTCGATTGTTTTACACTTCGTCTGGAATTTTTCTGTTGGAATATTCGAAAGAGAATTTAACATCTTGTTACTTAAGGATTTTATATGCAACTAGCTGACCCGGCGAACTTCGTTCCGCCTAACAGTCGATTCTTTAATATTTTTGTTTCTTTTTTATTATGTCTAATTTAAACGTAGCCTAAGTTACTCCTTATTACATCAGCTACCTGCCAATAAAAGTCCCGTCAAAATCAGTCCAGCCATTTCAGAGATTAGCCGAAACAAACAGACAGACAGACAAAAATTGAAAAAATGTAATTTTGGTGTATAAGTATACCGTATATTCATATACATGTAGTAAAAAACGGTTATTTCAATATTACAAACAGACACTCCAATTTTATTTATATGTATAGATGTATAGATTAAGTCACATATTTCATAAAGTTAATGATAAACTGAATGCCATTTTGGAAGCGTTTTACAATACAATTTTACAAACACGTCCTAAATGAACAACAAATTTCAGCCCACTTTTTTATCTATTTTACTAGTTTTATTCGAGTCAATATACAGCAAATTCACTAAATATAATTATTACGGTTATGTTTTTACTTTTCCCATCTCAAATCAATTTCCACCAAAGAATATCTATATAGCTGAGTTAAGATTTGTATCAACCGAGACAAGTTTCACAGCTGTACCCTACAGTCGGCAACCCAAAGAAACATAACTGAAACTTAATTCAAAGCAAATTATGTATCTCGTAAGAGGCTTTCTACAAACAAGACATAGTGTGGCCCAGACCGAGAGGTTGATCCTTTGCGCCAGACTTTATCTGATCAAGTCCGTGGATTAATTAACTTAAATGCAACAAGTCCAAGTTTGCGCTGCTCTCCAGATACACTGTCGCGTGTTTTATTATGGAAGCTTCTGAATTAAATAAGTAGCGAACTCACGGATTGTATTACTCTCTGCCATCACAAACTCTACGAATATTTTGCTATAATTAATTATTTGTATGTTGTAATTTGACTGCCTCGGTGGCGTGGTCGTATTTCGGTATGACTACGGTTCTGAGGTCTCGGGTTCGATCCCCGGGTCGGGCAAAGTGATATTGGATTTTTCCATATCAGCCAGGAGTCTGGAATTTGTGCCCGATATGGCGATAGGCTCGCCCCCTATCACATCTGGGACGGAACTAAGCTCGGCGAAATGTGGGTGTTCTAGTTCGCTAGTGCGCCTCTGCCTACCACTTCGGGGATACAGGCGTGGGCTTATGTTATGTTATGTAATTATTTGCAATAGCAACAAGGTTTTATTTTAAATAAGATTCATTATAACGGAGTTGTGTTGTTACAAATGCTTATTAAATGTGAATTAATTAAATATTAAGTATTTTCAAACGCGATGCTGTGTAAATCTCAAAAATAATTTAAACACTGTTCCACTACGTTTCGTCTATGCACTAATTGACTTAAAACGTAACCAGTCAAAGTTTGCTTTGCTGTGGAACAGTGATGTAGTGTATTTTAATTCAGAATTAAACAGCGCCCGACTACTATGGGACGTTCATGGAAATAAAAAAAAACATTCTTACCTTGCAAGTTGAAACGGAGTAAGAGAGTTGATATTTTACCTCTATACTTTATCTTTTTGGACATCATATTTATTTTGTCTTTGCCATATTTGTATTAAAAATTTAATTTTCTTTTGGAAATCTTAATGTTATAAATCGTGCTCGTAGATGTATGTATATCTTTTTTAATTTTTAGTGATTTCTTTTAATTAATATTATAGGATCAAACAAATTGGGCAATAAGTATTCAGAAATAGATAGGCAGCAATAGCGTTCACGATACGAATTTCATAAACAAAAATATCGTCATATATTTATTCTGCTGATGCGACTGATATTCGAATGTCCATCCCTTGTACTTACGTACGGAGCGGTCGTATGTTTTGATTTGAACATTCAAATTTCTTCCATGATGCCATTGAAATAGAATCGATTCAGCGGAGTGTAATGTGAGGGAAAGGTTTGCAGGGTTGTACGGAAGCGGCCTAATGACGACATACAGCACAATAGCACGTATGGACCCCTTGTTATTGGTATCTGACTTGACCGCTACGAGCGATTTGTCTAAATGAGATCCGGACCTCTTCTCCGAAGCTTTGTTATTTTTTCCTATATTGGTCATAGCTCATGAAGTATTAGGTCTCAAGGGTGATACCGTTTATGTATAGGTTAAAATGTAGAATAAATAACGCAACATAATACATGACGTAGTCAGTGAAATAACTAATTTAGTTTCTCATCATCTAAGGCAAGTTCAAAATGCCGCTGAATACATAAATAGGTAACCTCCATTAATGTAGATGGATCGTTCAAAAACTAAACAGTATATCATGAGACCTTTATCTCAGTTTAGGATACATTAAACTATAATGAAATAACGTTGTTAAACATAGAAGTTTAAGGAACCAGCGTACCTGCAGGCCTAGCCAATTTATAGACAATCGCTCAGCCGATTTTGAACCTTAAATCATTGTTATAGGGGTTAGAGTGGTGAGGCAAAATGGAAGTTATAGGTGCTTGTGTCCACCACAACTACCGTAATCCCGTATACCGACGATTAATCTTCGTTCCGGCTCTCACGAGGTGGTTTGTTGTGGGTAAATTTGCGGGGATAGCCACGATTTGCTGGCCATGGGCCCCGTGGGCCGTGTTCGTCATACATTAATCCTGAGCACGTTTAATCACCTCTTTTATCGGCGTTAGATTAGAAATACGAGCGAGATGTTTAGCAAGATTTACACCGATGGCATTTACATGCTAATGTGAAAATATTCTAACGGTCGCGTCATTCCCGGTTTGTTGATGTTGTATATTAATAATAGAATAACGACTGTTACTGACCATGATTAATTTTATAGTTTAGTAACTATCCATAACTTTTGATAGGGCACTCAATCGCCCGTAGAAAAATGTTCACTACATGCACATTGCCTATATAATACGATCAGACCAAAGTTAATTTACTTACTATTCTAGACGACCTCACGAATTGCGCCAGAATGCGGTTATATAAAGTAACTATTGAAATCAAACAACGATTTACTTCGAAATTATTTTTTAATGTTTTTTTCATTAAACAGGTTTATGGGTATTAGTTAGATAATTATTAATTAAAGAATCACAAGTTTTAAATTTACCTGCAAATGAACTGAACACAGTAAGATCACACTCATAATTTGTTTTTCCATTAAAGATCTATGGATATGTAGATAATATGTCGCCTCCTTGGTCTAGTGGCAGTGGACCTGCTGGCCTGGGCTGTGGACCGGGAGGTCCTGGGTTCGATTCCTAGATCGGGCAAAGCGAATTCGCTAATTTAATTTGCCCGGTACTGGATCCCTCAGAGGGGGTTGACGTCAGGCAGACAGTCGGTCGTAATAACTAAGCCAAATCCTTTCTGCAACATGCTTGAAAAAGGGTGTTGCGCCGACCCCACATTAAGGTGGGATAAGGGCAAGTAGAAAGAAGATATGTACATAAGTATCAGTTTATTTTTGAGTAAATATGATATTAAACATTAACCGTATCATAACACTCGCCTACACATGTCATGTCCTGATCAAACATCCTTGAGACAATAACACACATTGACATGACACCCTTCGAACACAAATACATTAGCACTTGAATATTGTATTTCTTTATAATTGTGGATGGTAGGCAAAACGGGGTGGGCGTCTGAGTTTCGTGACAGTACCTACACAGCTACGCCCCGCGGCCCGCCTGCCTAATGTTTCACTCGCGTTACTGTGACAACTTCTACCTTTTACCAAATTGTATTTTCGTGTTCGGCCGAGTTTTCCTTATAAATACTGTCATTAAGACAGCGACACCGTGACAGGTGCTAATGTTTGTGGAAGTATCGAACCCATTAAACTTGTAAGTAATGTAAACAATACAATGCGTTATTACATTTACTGACGGCGTGCCAGATTGAAATCGATATTTCACATTTTTTACATACATAAGCTCACGCCTCTATCGCCGAAGGGGTAGGCAGAAGTACATTACCGAACTAGAACACCCACATTTCGCCAAGCTTAGAGCCGTCTCAGTTGCGAGCCTATCGCCATATCGGGCAGAAATTCCTGACTCCGGGCTGATATGGAAAATCCAATAACATTTTGCCCGACTCGGGAATCGAACCCGAGACCTCAGGACGGTAGTCGTACTGAAATACAACCACGGCACCGAGGCAGTCACATTCTTTTGTTAAAATTTTTTTTTCTTCATGCTAACGCACGATGCATAACAAGGTTCCGTAATGTAATGAGGAATTTGTTTCACTGCCTCCAAAGCGCAGTGAGCGAGTGATATAATGATTACAATACAAATAAGAGATGGTCTCAAGTCTCGTATCAGACAAATTATATATATTCCGTGTCGTGAAATTCTTTTAGTTTCGGATATCATCGTCATAGAAAACGCTAAATTAGTGTCCCAAATATTTAATTACGTGAGGATTCAATTATTTAAGTATTGGCAGTTAATGATCTTACGTTTAATCGTTACTAATGTAATGAATGCACATATGTTATCATAAACGGAAACTGATACATTCAAAAGTAAATTTTACAACTGAAACTCCTATGTCGGAGGTAATAAATAGGATAAATCATAAAGCCTACGAATGTTAGGCACGACTGCGAAGTAAACACT
Source organism: Clanis bilineata (assembly GCA_036417725.1). Lineage (NCBI taxonomy): Eukaryota > Metazoa > Arthropoda > Insecta > Lepidoptera > Sphingidae > Clanis > Clanis bilineata. The sequence continues at coordinate 12,358,025 of CM071158.1, forward strand.
TTCACTAATAAATAGTAACGCGGAATCGTAGAGCGGGTAAACTATTATCTTATTCCTAATATTGCAAATTCCTCTAACAATACTTCACTCTTCTTTCTACCTGCCCTTATTGGGATAAGTCATTCCGAGATCCAGTCCCGGGCAAATCAAATTAGAAAAATCGATTTGCCCAGTCTGGGAATCGAACCCAGGGCCTCCCGTTCCACAACCCATATGTGCTGCCACTAGACTAAGGAGGCAACTCTAAAAATCCTTCAGACTGTAGCAGAAATATATTAGGAATGTTAAAAACTTATCAAATGAACCATAATAAGACGATCTAACCTACTGCATGAGTGTTAGACGCCGCGGTTTAAGTTTTACGCGTTGTTTGGAAGTCCCGCCAGCAGGTTCATCATATACCGTATCAAATTTGATGTAGCGCTGAACAACATCAACTTTAAAATGGGCTCTAAAGGACGAGAGGAGGGTAGGCAGTAGGCACCCGGCGCGTCATTACGAGGCCCCACATCATTTGTTTATTAAACATCCTCCGAGGTGGAACAGAATAATGGCACCGTAGACTTTGTCACGGCCGCTTTCCCTTGAAATTAAATCGTAATGATGATGCGAACCTCACTTGCCGTTTTTGGCTCCCTACCCCAGTTATTAAGTCTGAGGAGCGTCTTGAGGTCAAAATGAATAGGTTTTTTTTAAAAGCTCCGTTATGACAACTGTCATGGGTATGAAAGGAATCGCTTTGAGTGGTCTGGTCTTTACACTGAAATGTATTTGAAAAAATCTTACGTCCCAAGAACACGGTTTCTCGGGCCAAAGGAAATGAAAATGTAATTTACTAATAGGTTTTGTATGTTTGGGTATCTTAGCATTCTAAAAGCAGTGCACGATATGATAAGACATCATGTTTTAGAGGCTTTATTCATAGTGTATTTGAGAAAAATAAAGTTATTATTTTAACTTGATAAAATTAGTATTGTAATTATTTTAAGACTTATCTCATAATTTCTTTAAAACGCGCAGGGTCTGTTTGGCCGCCTTTTCTATAATTTAGTTTGAAAAAATATTACACCGGTCAGAAAAAAATCTTATAATTAAATTGTTTATATTATTATAATCTATCAATATTGGCTTTAAGTAACCCCAAAACGTCCGGATTTATTAATATTAATATTTAATACATACTTATTCAAATTACCATATTCATCATCATCATCATCAGCCATAGGACGTCCACTGCTGGACATAGGCCTCCCCCAATGATTTCCAGCGACTTCCTGCGACGTTGATCAGGTCGTCGGAGGACAAGCATACTAATTTATTTATTTAAATACGAAACCGTTCTAATCTAATTTTTGATAATAATTAAACCTATGTTTTGTATTATTCACAACAATATTACGTCCTCTCAATAATATGACACTTACTGATTTCTTAAGTTTACGCGAATATTATACATTGAAATAAAACTATTTTTACGGATTCTATCACGATTAGGTTTTAATTATTATTCCCGACGTTTCACGTTGTCACGGGTCAGACTGAGGTGTCGTTTGTCCAAAAAAAGTTAGTGTTACAATATCTACCATCATTTTTAAATTATACAAAATCAAAAAAGGTTAATTATTTGTGTTCCGATAATATATAAATACATATGTTGATATTATATTCTTTATCATTTTAATAATAATTAAAACCTAATCGTGATAGAATCCGTAAAAATAGTTTTATTTAAATATGACACTTGTTAGAAATCATCGGATCCCGACCTTTTTCCCGCCTCTATGTTCCTATTAGAAGTATTTATGTTATCCACATTCATACGAACCGGAACGAATGAGGAACGGCATAATTGGACACAGAAAATGAGAGAAGCGATTAATTGGGTACGGAGAAAATATTAGTGAATAAAAGAAGACATTATAAAAGAAACTAAGTCGAAATTATCTGAAGCCTGATTCGAGCGTAATGGAAATTTTAATTATAAGTTAGAAGTATTCACGGAAGAATATAGGTACTTCTAATATGTTGTTAATTTACTAGAATTAATAATTATTTTTTACATTCTTTAAGTTCACCTTCAAGGGACCTTCAAGAAAAGTGCCTATATCTACCTCAAAGGCCAGCAACGCATCCATAATTCCCTTGGTATTTTGGATGTTTATGGGCGGCGGTGATCACTTAACATCAGGTGACCCGCTTGCTCGTTTGCCCCCTCTTCTATAAAAAAAAACTCAATGTTGTTGCTAGAACACAAATAATCATAATATAGGACAACAAAGAACCTGTTTCCTGTAGTTGCCTGGTAAAGCTTGCGCATTAGCAGGTAGTCAGAAAACAGTGCTGTGGTCAATTTTAACTACCTCACTACCACTAAAAGACTTCTATGTAATTACTACACAAGCTGTTTTGAAGTAAAATTATGGCACATGACGGCGAGTATTTGACGTTTCACGGCTAAGGAAAATAGCAGATTTCTATAGTGAGTTGAGGTCGATTAACAGAGACTTAGTGCGCACATTCTATATACCGAACAGCCAGTCTATTAGTATACATGGAAGTCTTTGCTACCACTACACAAACAATGAATGAAATATTTAAATATTTTATAAAGCTTATTAAATGAATTTATGCGTACGACTACAAAAATAAACGACAAAACAGTATTACCGGGAGCGACTCCCTCGCATTCAATTAAGCGGAGTGATTAAATTTTTACGCGACTTAAAAAAGCACTTTTGTGTTACCTGTTTCGGGAAAAATACTAGCAACATCTCTCAAATGTTATTAGCATAAAACGTTGAAACCAGTAATTTATATTAATGGAGAAATTATGTTTGTAATTAGACGCCGCTGAGGTCACGATTCAGTTGAGCAACGTTAATGTATTGGAGGCATTATGGATTAATGATAGTAACGCGCTAGCTTTATTAACGCTGTAAAAATATAATTTTACCGCTTTGATGTAAAATACGGCATCTATAATTTGCTACAATTTCTTAAAGGAACTGAATCATGCACTAATAACAAGATGTGTGTATTTCACCTGATTTTCTGACCTGACTGCGACCATTAAAATGGATATAAGGCGTATTAGATACATATTAACAAAACATTAACATAAGCTCACACCTGAATCCCCGAAGGGGTAGGCAGAGGCGCAATAGCGAACTATAACACCACATTTCGCCGAGCTTGTTCCGTCCCTGATGTGATAGGGGGCGAACCTATCGCCATATCGGGCACAAATTCCAGACTCCGGGCTGATACGGAAAATCCAATACCACTTTGTCCGACCCGGGGATCGAACCCGAGACCTCAGAATGGTAGTCGTACCGAAATACAATCACGTAGGTACATGTAAGTACAGAAAATATATGAATGACATTTAACTTAACTTGAGGTTAGGACTAATTGTAGGTTAGTAAAAGTAATGCAAGGCACCCTTAGTGATATCAGTAAATCGTATGGTAAAACATTGAAGTTTCCGTTTATTACTTTTCCTCTTTATTTTGAGAGACGTTAACGCCTAAACAATGTGACTAGGCGGGGCAAACGAATACTTAAGCAAGAGAAAAAGAGTTTGCAACAAACTCAAGGGTACATTTAGCGCGCGTCACCCGTGTAAAGATCTCAAAGTGTAACTTGTTGGCGACGAGGAATAATCGGGCGGAATCTCTCACAATGACTTCGTGTGTATTCGGTCTTTGGAACGCAGCACACACACGACTATGTCATATGCGTATCAATAACGATGGAATTTTTTTGAGAAATAAAGATTCTTTAGTCGCCTCCTTGGTCTAGTGCACATGCAACCACTAGACCAAGGAGGCCTGTGGATGGCCTGTGGATCCGGAGATCCTAGGTTCGATTCCCGAGTCAAGCACAGCCATTTTTCTGATTTGATTTGCCCGGGAACTGTATCCCAAAGGGGCCGGCAAAGAGCCGGTCGTAAAAACTAAGCCAAATCATTTTCTGCAACATTGAAAAAGTGTGTTGCGCCGACCCCAAATTAAGTTGGGATAAGGGCAGATAGAAAGAAAAGATTCTTTAATATAATGTTTCTAACTTTAAAGTTTCAGCTGCGTACAATACTTACTGTCAAACATTTGAATTTGAGGATCCAAAGATACAAATTATAAAGAAAAATATTACATGTTTAAATATATTTTAGATAATAACTACAAAACCTAACATAACAAAATATTTTTGCAAATACTTAAGTCACACTTTATTAACACACTGATTTGAGTTGGACTTAACTTTATCCTGTGTATTAAACATCACCGATAATAATCACTGCAATCGCATCGCACAAAGCACTTTCAATAGAGTTCTTTCTTCCACAGTAATAACGATGTAGCCAGATACCCGAGCAGAGCCGTGTCAGCAAGTCGAATACACAGTACACACCAATCCACGCAAGCATGTGCTCTCAAGGGGATAAGTGTGGAGTAATTTGCCAGCACACGAGCTCGCTCGCGTCGCGAGAACATTAACTATTAAATTCGTTGCATATTAAACTACAACCTTAGAGCTGTAATCCAGTACCCACCTGAACGCGCTCTGCTCACATCTTGGCAAAACTTGGGAGTTTTTAGTGTGGATTCAAAGTATACCAATCCGTCTGTACTTTTAAAATAATTGTGTGATATACTGTTCTAACCTAAACTAAACCGACTCTTAGTATATCAACCGACTTCAAAAAAAGGGACGGTTCTCAATTCGTAAATTTTTTTTGTATGTTCCCCGATATCTCCGCCAAATGTGGACCGATTTTCAGGATTATTTTGTGTTCGATAGAGCTTATTCCAAGGGTGGTCCCATATAAAATTCGTCACGATCGGATACATTTTGAAGTCGGTCCTTTAAGTTTTTAAACTGATTATTAACTTTATCAGGTTTTATTACGAAGTTTATTAAATAATCTTGTGTGTACCTATCAATATTCCAGTCCTGTTGTACAGACCCAAAGACATGTACATATGTAAGTATCGACCTAATATTTTTTGTTGGTTCCCACGCACTTTAGAGGAGTTAAAATGTAATTAAAATAATAACGACATAAATTTATAGTACATACGGCTAAAATCGCGGTTTCCGTTCATGTAATGTTTCGCGTAAATGTTGGTAATAAAAATATTGATCATAGGACGAGAAGTACAATATAATAGTGGTTACAAAATATAATTAGAAATGAGAACAAATGAGCTGAACCATTGACTTGAAGGGTGTAAATGTCAGATGATTTAGAGGTTCTCAAAGGTGAGGAATGGTATGTCGAAAAATACTCCCTTTGTTCCAGCCAGCCAACAGGCACTCTCTGTCCTGGCGGAGTACGAAACCCCACTTGACACGCTTCATTTTTACCTTTCCTTTAAATTGAAACTGGAGCGAGGGTGCGCTTTCTATGCGCCGTGTATCAGCCACGTTCATTATGAATTAACAAGATTTTTGTGAACATTATTTTATACGCTTTACTCGCGCGATTAGTTTTCTGAGGAGTGTATAATACCTACTGTCGGATCCATTTAAAATTCATTCAACTCCATTCATTCTTCCAAAATACTTTGTATATTTATATCAGCAGTTGCATTAACCGTTATTGTGATAATTAGAACGCAGGTATAAACAAAAATGTGAAGACATTTCCCATAACATTTCCCATGAGTGCATATTCTATGTGCAGCGCGAACAACTTTTCCCATCGGGTGCGGCGCACTGCGGCCGAGGCAATGCACTTTCGCTGACCCCTTGCCTCCTCCCACGAAATCTTTCTCCCTCTCTCCCGCTACTTTCTTCGTGTTGCATCTCCTTCCCGCACGCGGCTGCGCTCGCGCTTCCCGAGTATCGAGGTAATAACATTCTACGACGCGGTACACCGCCGGAGTGGAACGGGTTTCTGTCGATGACTTCGACGATTATATGTGAGAGACAATGGTCACCGTAGATACACCGCTTTTGTACAGCTATCGAGTTTTGTATTGATCTAAATATGGATTGACGTCACGGTAAAGATAAGCAAAACACGTAAGAGACGCAATTACCGCAGCGTCCCACGCAACCATTGCAAATATGTAGTGTACATGTAAATTCTACTATTCAAACTAACTGACATGACTGAATAGACATAAAAAGTACTCAAAGCGAACAAGTATTTACTTTCAAAAACACTTAAGATAATCACAAATTTAAAACTTAACGGACCAGTAGTTGAAGTTTCAAACCTTATCCGATCGTGACCAAATTTATATGGGACCACCCTTGGAATAAACTCTATCAAACACAAAAAGAATTGAAAATAGGTCCACATTTGGCGAAGATCTCGCGTAAGATACATAAAAAAATACAGACGAATTGAGAACCTTCTCCTTTTTTGAAGTCGGTCCAATATAAGATCCAAGTGCTAACGAAATTTAATTTTTTCTAAGCTACAAAAACCTAAGCGATAGTAAATTATGTAGTACCGAAGAGTTTATAATGAGCTACAAAAATTGCAATAAAATCTATTCAAATACGATTTCACCAATCGACGCTCAATAGTATTAGCAAGACATTAATCTCAGCAAGCTGAAGTGTCGGAATTGTAAAATAGTTTAATGAAAGAACATAAATCTGCAAATGTAAAGTGTTGAAGAACAGCGCTTTTCTCGTTCTAGATGCAAGTGCAGTTTTTCTAGGTGAATACGCTTCGACACTCTTTAGTTAACGTCCTATATATTTATCTACTAACGTTCCAGGCGAATGATCTCACGCTATATTCTAACTTTCCACTGCAAATGTTTGTGTTTTCTGGTCGCAAAATATATTTACAGCATTTTTTTAATTTCTCTTCCGACCATGAACCAGACGTACGGTATCGCAAACGTGAGTCAAGTTACGGATTACGTAGGAGTGCGCTGGAATGATCCTGTCCCATTCCGCACAGATATATCAAGTGTGCAACTACGTGTCGCAGATACTTCGACCTTATCTATCAAAAATTTAGGACTGTATTCGTTAGTATTGCACTCCGGGGGACGCCGTTCTAGGCTCGCGAGCATATTGCCCGGCCGTGGTCCCAAACATCCAAACTCCAACTCCGCAGCGTTGTATTATGATGCATATGACTAAGGTTTTGGGTGCACATTCGATTGACCGACCGGTGGCGTTACGTGGGACTGTTACTGGAAACATTCCATAGCACAATGAGTAATTTAAAAATTCAAAAACTCGTCGAGGCTCGGCATGCGCGAGGTGAGGCGATCCGACGAGTGCCGTTCTGCAATTGAGACTGTTATCTATCTGTATGATGTTACACGTGTATGTACTAGGGGCATGAATCCACCACAATGAATAACACAGTTACCTAAATAAGGCCGGTTGGCGAAACGTATCGCAACCGAATAGAAATGTTCGAACGGTAACTACAAACAAAGTATGGATTCGCTGAAATATAATTTTCATTACTTATTCCGTTAGCATTCAAACAAAGGCGAGTAGCCGGCAGCGGATGATGGCCGGTTTTTACTTCGGCTGAATTTTATGGGAATGGACGGTAAGTCGATACTCCTTGTCCTGGAGGCACGTGCTCACTGCTGACTGCTCATTGCTAATTGGTAAACATGCAGCGCACATCGCGATCTCCCGCCGCGCGCTATTTCCACTATTTTCAAATGAAATTCTTTCCACTCATATATTCCCAAGTACAATTACGTACAAGTTCAGATGGTTTTTGGAATTCTTGAATAGATTGGATATGATTGTACATGGATTATTCTGCTGTTATGGATTGGATTGGTTAACAGGTTCGGATCTCTGCTGCATTTTCATTTATTCCATGATATCATAAATAACAATGAATATAAACGATTTTCTCTAAATTCTGCAAGAATACCTTTTAGTTTTAATTCTCCAGCTTTATTCCAATCCAATCAAGCGCACGTACTCGTACCTATCAAGTTTTTTAATGCAATAATTTTAATTTTAGATACATGAATAAGTAAATATGATGCGACATAATATCACATTCGATCCTGGTTGCTGGAAGTTTGCTCCACTTTTAAAGAAAACTATACACAGTTGTTTTTAAATAACATTTTTATTACAAATTGCACAAAATCCACTTTTCGTTTAAAAATAATTAGTGGACTCGGAACCTAAAAACGGAGAGAAAAATAATTACTGTTATTAGTAATTGCAAACTCGAGGTGTACGAATGAATCTTGAAAGTTAACCAGGTCGAAAATAGTTTAATCACTTAGCAAACAAAACCAGTTCTTATTTGTTTTCTACTAAAGCTTCGAATCGTGTTATTCCCGTAGTTTAATTTCCGCATGTTTAACGCTGAAGTGGAAAATTGGATCTTGGAAGTGTAACTTTAAGTATCAATTTAGCAAAACGTTCAAGATGAAGTGTTGACACAGGCGATATTCGACTCTGAATCGATAAGCGAAAGCTCGGATTAATTTAAATCGTGTTTAATATTTTTCCAGACAGCGGATGCAGTGGAAACATGTAAGTGCGAGGTGGTAAAAACTGCCCTGTAATTAGTCTTTGCAGCCGCGCCGTGAACACTAACTTTTACAAGTTTGCGAAAACGTTACTACCACCCTCCATAAGACAAAAAACTATGATGTATAACTAGGTGAGATTTCCTAAGAATTATTGTATGGTAACTTCACTACTTACAAAGACGCGCGAACTCTGAGCTGCATCACTAGTCCATATTTACGTGTTTAGAGACATGTTTTTTGTTTTTATAAGCTACATTTACGCAATAGTATACACTTATATGAAGTTTCATTAAAACTCTTTTGAAAGCGAAGTAATATATTATTATTTTGAGAATATTTATTTAACTAATACCTACCATTAATGCTATACCATTATACAAAATAATATTCTTATTTTTACATTAAATTCTTTATTATTAGAGATGGGGCCTTCGGCTCTTTCTATATGTGAAAAAAGCTACAAGAAGGCTATAGGTCCCACCACGACTATAAATACAATTTCACAATGGCATTCTAGACACCAACTTTAAAAAGTCTAATATAAAGAATAGTTTGGTAAATCCAGTACAAATAAGTAAGAAGTCTAAAAGCAACACATACACACCGCGGGGGCGAGTCGGGCGCAGTTCGAACTAATTGAAATAAACTGAGGTGAAGATAATAAATCGGCTCAGGTACTTGATAACATATTTTATGCTGCCACCCTCATAGTTTTCAGTTAAGGCATATGCCCCTCTGAGGTATAATAAAATATTAAAACACACGCAATATTCATTCGTTTCTGTCCATATACGTACTCAGAACTTGGGCGAATAAGAAAAAAACTTTGTTTATGAAGGTGCATGAGTTCAGAAAAAAGTGGATAACTTTTAGCGGACTACGACGCTCGCTTTGATGCTCCTGCCAGTATGAAAAGTCTTGTTGATTAGCTCTTGGACTTTTTATTTCGACGTATCTTTTATTTTTCCTCTTATTACAATTTTTGAACAGCTCCATCCGCGTTTCTTTAACTTTTTCCCTGTGAAATTATATTTTGAAATCCACGAAACCGGTCGGCAAATTATGAGTATCGCGAATGATATTTTTAATTAGAGCTCCTTTAAAGAGCGACGTATTTTCGGCATTCACAGTAATAATAAAAGATTTGTATGAGTATGACGGATGAATGATTTGTTCTGTTACGTCGAATCGGATATAAAAACTGATGTATTATAAATCGATGGCTTGTAATTTTTAATTAAGTGATATTTTTTGTTATTGTTGCTAAAAGCAAAAAGATGTTCAGAAATAATCACAAGTTAAAAAACTTAACAGGCCGACTTCAAATCCGATAGTGACCAAATATGGGACCACCCTTGAAATAAGCTCTGTCAATAACAAAAATAATTTTGAAAATCGGTCCACATTTGGCCGAGATATCGCGTAACAAACATAAAAAAATACAGACGAATTGAGGACCTCCTCCTATTTAGAAGTCGGTCGATTAATGTTATTCGATGGAAATATTCTTATGACTATAACTACGTTTCGTGCAAGGTTTGGACATTGTAACAATATTATAAACTTAGATAAAGTTTTCTGCGTATTCTAAACTATAAGATCTCGATAATTTAGATACTTCAACAAGGCGTTGTCTTCCGTTCGAATTCTAATGAAAATCGTAACTTACAATAAAACCCTTCCTAGCTCAACCATTACGTCATATAATTAGCTTTACATAGGTGACAATAATTCTCTTATCATCTAATAGCAGTATAACTAATCTTTACTACGTCATATTTATTGAATTTTCATCAGTGACGTCACAAGCTAACAGATAAGGAACATGTTCGCGTGGACATTTATTATAACGTGTGTCATAATATGTCATATTATCATCAATACATATAATAAGAATGTAAATATCGCGCGTCTGTACATTACATAGATTTCCAAAAAAACTAATTGGGGGGGTTTAAAATTAGTAATAGAATACATTTTTATCATTTTTATCATTTTTAGAATTTTTGTCTGTCTGTCTGTATGTTTGACCGCGTATCAAATGACAACCACCAAAGTAATTTTACGGAACTGGATAGAAAATCGCAGACTACATCTTGGAAGAACATTTAGGCTGTGTGCTGTGTCATAATATGTCATATTATGATGTAATAATATCAATAAGTGGAGGAAAATCTGTTATTCATATACAATGCTACTGTTTTAAAAATGTACTTCGACACCCTCGTTTTAAAATTCGTATAACTTATTTGCAGCAAATGTTCGGTAATTTATATACAGTGAGACATGATAATAAATGAAAACATACTTAAGCACATTTCTTTTTTTAATTTTTTTTATTAGCAGATACTGGCAAACGAGCAGATGGGTCACCTGATGGTAAGTGATTTCCACCACCCATATACATCCAAGACACAAAAGGAATCATGGGTGCGATTGCCAACCTAAAAGGAGGAAATGGAAGGGGAGGGAAAAAGGGATTGGGAAAGGAAGGGGAGAAATGGGCCACCGGAAATCTCACTCACCGAACGAAACGCGACAGCAAGCTGCCACTTTACGTTGATTTTCTGTGAGACAGTGGTATCTGCCCGGTCGAGCTGGCCCATTCGTGCTGTAGACGTTACTGTCTACAGCATGGCTCTATCACTCACACAATGTAGGTAATAAAATTGTATGTTAAATATTGTTTCGTCACCATTATTAATTAGTTATCATCTGAAATATATCTCAAAATTGCCGAATAGGAGAATTTGTTTTAATCGCAGTATTACGTATGAAATTTTTTTTACAGTGATTAAGGAACATTAAATCCACCTTTATACATATTTTGTATACAAAGCTTTAAATAAATACACAAGTGTGTTTTTGAAATACTTCAATGACAAATTAAACAATACTTCGATTCTTTAATAACGTTATTTTTAATGAAATTTTGTCCATTTGACAATAATCCACGCGAACAAGTAGTAATTTTTGAAATAGACTCACCGTGTCGGACGCTGTGTAGCGCCCGTTGCTGCACTCAAGTAGTGAAGATTCACTCACCTGGAAAGAAAAAAAATATAAATTAAACATCAGCCCGTATTAAAACATTAACATTAATTATTCAGCCATGCTATGAATTAACAGACTTATTTCGTTTTGAACTGATTGTATTTAACAATGGAATTGGAAGATCATCATCTGCACTCTACAGTAGTAGCATAACTGGGATCGACTATAAAAATACAACATTTTATATGAAACCAAGAATTAAATATGTTACATTATTCGTAACAGACGCAACATCACAAAAGTTGGAATCTTGGAATATATTTTTAAATACTCATGGTACAATTATTTTTCGTGTTTCCCAAATATTCTACTTTTTCATTTATTCTGCTGTGTCGTAGGTAGGTAGCATAGCGATAGTTTTGGGTTGGATTATAACAATTATCATTCTAAAATATGTCATCAAATATTTCCACGCGGGTAAAGCTCGAAAGCGATACGTGGCTGTTTAGCGATCATAAAGATTTACCTATAAATAATCTTTCAATTAGTTAAGATTGCATATCTCACTTTACACGGGAATCATTTAACGCATGCATTTAAAATTAATAACAGTCAATGTTAATCAAACCCACAACGCATTGCAGCATTGTATACACAAAACGTTAGTATTAGCTCAAAGCGTTGCGAATCATACGGGCCAGCCGAACCGACTACAATCTCCGCTTAACTTCATTATAAGAGCGAATTGCTAAACGTTCGTATTGTTGACCACAATTTGGGCGCCTCTGGCCTCGAGTTTAAGGGGCGGTTAGTCATGCAAATAGACATCAACTGGAAACAAGAGCTCTTTGGGGATTCGGAATGCGTTCCGCTGTTTTATTACTCGGGATACTTGCCGAACTTAGACGTCGTTTCTGAGACCTAGTTTGATGCTGTTGATATTAAACGATGAACTCAACTCACTTTGTAGTGATGTAAATCGATATATGGGGCTTATATTATACCTCTCATATAAACTTCATATATAAGGTTAAGGTCCTACAAGGTGGACCGACGCCCTGATAAAGGTTGCAGGAAGTCGCTGGATGCAGGCCGCTTCCAACAGGTCGATCTGGAAATCTTAGGGGGAGGCCTATGTTCAGCAGTGGACGTCCTACGGCTGATGATGATGATGATGATAAGGTTAAGAAAGACCTCGGTCTACTAATAATATTAATTATGGTTATATCGGCGGACCGCTTTTTTTATTAACAAACCAAAACAAAACACAACCATCAGATGCACTGTACAGAGCACGAGACAATGTGCTGAGTGCTCTCGTAAACTCGGACTAAAGACATCAGTTACATAATATAAACTACACTCAAAGTCATCATCTCAAAGATATAACAACATTATTATACAATACGACACAGATCTGAGCAGAATTATCATATTACTTTTTCAAGAATTACCAAAGTAAAGTCAAACGATAATATCACAATTGAACGGGTCAATTATACCCATACTAACAGCGCCCGTACAATTTTAAAACCCGAAATGATTTCATGCGAACAGACGTTTTGAACACAAAGGACCGTAATGGAGAATGGATTTATGGATCGCTGGATTAATAATGCTGTTCTAGCAATGTTGTCGATGCATAGAAATGCAATCGGCACGACGATAATGACGCGTTAAGCGGCCATCGGTGAAATTGTTTCGCGTTTAGGAAGAGCTATCGAGCTGTTTTGTTGAACAATTATTTGCGAAATTAAATGCAGCGCATCAGTCCTTTGTATTGCGTTTTGAATATTTATGCGAGAGAAAACTTTCGTGCTATTGTTTGTGCGTTTCGAGTGTGTTAGCGACGTTTAAAACAAGTTAATGTTTAAAACAAACCCTTGTTTATTGTAGCATGTGTATAAAATAAATAAATACAGTGGTAAAAAATATAAACAGAGCGTACAATGTGTTATAAACTGAACAAACTGAGTGAGAAATAATTATCTCTTTTCAAAAAGAATTCTACATTCTAGTTAGCGCGATTACAAGCAAATAAAAAGCAATTTCTCCAAGAACTAAAAAGTAATGAGATATAACATTTTTGTGTTGTAGAAATATAAAAAATTAAGGTAATAAGGACAAAACAATATAGCAGTCTAATGAACACAATTTAAACGAAGAGAGAAAAAAAATCTGTTCATGATATTAGAATGTGAATAATGAAATAGAAAGCACCTATTGTAAAACGTTCCCCGATACAGACTACCTTTATTGAGCACATTCCGCAGGTTCCATACATGAAAATTTCGCTTTAAAGCGAGTTATAAAATACAAAAGTTAGATGGTTTAAAAATTTATGCTATAATTTGGTACGATTTTGTAAATATTAAAACAATTTTAATTAATTAATTTACGTACATTTTTTATCAGTTTTGGTCATGTGAGACGTGAAATTTTAATTATAGGTAAAAATTCATGTTCATTAACATGTTCGATCTGGAAATCTTTGGGGGAGGCCTATGTCCAATAGTGGACGTCTTGTGTCTGATGATGATGATAACATGTTTCTATCTCAGCCTATCGCCGTCCACTGCTGAACGTAGGCCTCCCCAAGTGAGCGCCAACCATCCCGGTGTTGCGCAGCCCGCATCCATCCGCTGCCCGCCACCTTTCTCAAGTCGTCGGTCCATCGTGCAGCAGGGCGTCCCACACTACGTCTGCCTAAACGCGGTCTCCACTCCAGCACATGTCTGCTCCACCGGCCATCTGTCCGTCTGCAGACATGACCGGCCCACTTCCACTTCAACGTGCTAATTCTGCGAGCAATATCAATCACTTTGGTTCTCTGGCGGATGACTTCATTTCGAATTCTGTCCACCAGAGAAATGCCAAGCATTGCTCGCTCCATAGCACGCTGAGCGATTTTGAATTTGCGGACCAGTCCGCTGGTGAGTGTCCAGGTTTCGGCTCCGTAGGTCATTACGGGTAGGACGCACTGGTTGAAAACCTTCGTTTTCAAACACTGAGGGATCGACGACTCGAAAATATTGCGTAGCTTTCCGAATGCCGCCCAGCCCAACCGAATCCTCCTATCCGCCTCTTTCTCGAAGTTATGCTTGCCGAGTTGTATAGTTTGGCCAAGATAAACGTATTCTTGCACAACCTCGAGAGTAGCGTCACCTACGACAACAGGTCTCGGGAGAACATGACTGTTAAACATTACTTTCGTTTTATCAAGGTTCATCCCAAGACCCACCTGTCTTGAAGAACGGCTAAGGCTGTTCAGCATTTCCTCCAGCTCCTGCAGAGATTCCGACATAATGACAATGTCATCCGCAAATCGCAGGTGAGAGATGTATTGTCCGTTAACGTTGATGCCCCGCCCTTTCCAATCGAACATCTTAAAAGCGTCCTCCAACGCGGTATTAAAAAGTTTTGGAGAGATCACGTCTCCCTGTCTTACTCCACGACGTAGTTGGATTGGCTTCGTGCTCTGTTCTTGTACTTGGACGGTCATCGATGCGGCTTCATAAAGACACCTCATCACCTGGACGTATCTATCGTCTATCAGGCATCTCTGCATGGACTCCAGAACAGCCCAGGTCTCAACGGTATCGAAGGCTTTCTCGTAGTCCACATACGCTAGGCATAGGGGCTCATTATATTCTTCGGTTTTTTGAATAATTTGCCTTAGTGTGTGTATGTGGTCCACGGTACTGAAGCCTCTCCGAAACCCGGCCTGCTCCGGCGGCTGGAAGTCATCGAACTTTTGGGCGAGACGATTCGAGATAACCCTCGAGAACAGCTTGTAAACATGGCTCAAGAGTGATATGGGGCGGTAGTTCTTCAGCAGGGTGTTGTCTCCCTTTTTGAAGAACAAAACCACCACACTCCTGCTCCATGCCTCCGGTGTTGTGCTAGTGTGGATGACGGAGTTGAAGAGCTTGACAAGCTCTATCAAGACAGGCGTACCTCCTGCCTTGAGTAGCTCTGTGGTAACTCTGTCATCTCCCGGAGCTTTGTTATTGTGAAGCTGTCCAAGGGCTATTCTAATCTCGTCCACGTCGATGTCGGGTAGCTCGTCTGTATAGTGGCGAGTTAATCTGGCCCGCGGATCATCCGTGCCATGGGCCTTAGGTGGAAATGCTCTTTGAGAGTACAAATCCCCATAATACTTTTCGACCTCAGCGAGTATCTCTGCCATTGAGGTAACGGTGTTGCCGTGTGATGTCCTGAGTTTTGTCAGGTGACAACTGGAAGTGTTTGGCTTGGCGAATACTTTAGCGCCTTTGTTTTGCACAATGGCATTTTCAATTGCTAGAGTATTGAAGCGCCTAATATCGCGTCGTATCAGCCTTTTCACCTCCTTGTTAAGTACCTGACATTCAGGTTGTGTGGCGGTTAATAATTCTCGGCGTTTCCTCAGCAGCTCGAGAGTCTCGCTAGAGAGCTTCGACTTACGTCCTTTGCTCTTTGGTCGAAAGTATTTGTAGCCCACTTCGCGGATGGTCCGCACCAAACTGTTGGTATCGTCGTTTATGTCCGCCGTGGTTTCCAATAAGGCGAACCGATTTTGTAGCTCCAACTGGAAGGCTTCACAGCTGGTTTCGACTTGGGGCAGTGTTGGTCGGAGAGTCGACCCCATCAACCGCGCACGTTCTATTTTTACATTTATATTTAGAGTGCCTCTTACCAGTCGGTGATCACTACCGGTATTGACCCTATTGATCACGGAGACGTCTCTAAATATTTGGCGCCTGTCGGTCATGATGAAGTCTATCTCGTTCCGAGTCACATTGTCGGGGCTTCGCCAGCATGTTTGTTTACATGTTTACATAGGTAATAATTATTTCCCTGAAACGATCTTCCCATCCTTATTAAGCAATCTTTTTATTTCAACCTTAATGTAGGGTGGGTGTAACACACTTTTTCAAGCATGTTGCAGAGAGGATTTGGCTTAGTTTTTACGATCGGCCGCCTGCCTGTCGTCAACCCCCTATGAGGGATGCAGTCCCGGGCAAATTAAATTAGGTAATTTTCTTTGCCCGACTTGGGAATCGAACCCAGGACCTCCCGGTCCACAGCCCATAAGCAATGTCCTTTGTAAATATTATAAAAATAATTAATTATGCATGTTTTGTTAATTGACAGCCTTTGTGTTTGGTAAAGACACTTGCAATTAAGTCATAAATAATGACGTCAATTATTATAAGTAAAAATAGCGTATAGTGCATAAAAACATTATCCCGTAAATATGTGGCAGGAATCCATAATGCAACAAAAATATTTCCTTCCACACTTACGTGATACTTCGTGAAAGCAAGTGGCAAGTATCGTGCTCTACGGAGCGCGGGAAAGCTCAGTGGGTCACACGCAAATCGCAACGAGGACTTTATTGACATTGGAATGTATCTGAGATTACCAGACTACGATTTTACCCGACTTTACAAAAAGGAGTTCACAATTTTGCGACGTTAGCCTGAGTAAAAATATTGCCGAAGAATTGGAGTTTTGTTTTGAGGGCCAGAAGAGGGCGTGCGACGTGATCCTATATCGATTCAGCGATCTCCTGCTGATCGAAAGCGCAAGTTCGGAGTACCCTCAACCGGCGGAAATGTATGAAACGATGAATGTGGAAGTGCAAAAGAGGTGTGTCACGATCGTAGCGTGTGGCGCTCAATAGTCTCTGCCATGGGATGCAGGCGAGCTTGTGTGTGTGTTTGTGTGTGCGCGTGCGTGCATGCGTGTGTGTGCATGTGTGTGTGCATGCGTGCGTGCGTGCGTGCGTGCGTGTGTGTGTGTGTGTGTGTGTGTGTGTGTGTGTGTATAGTGCATAAATAGCTTGATCCCATAATTGTAGTACATTGATAAAATACAAATTATAATAACTAAGTAACAATAACAAGACTTAATTAAAGTCTTGTTACTGTTTCTTATGAAAAATATAAAGAAATGTTTAAGTTTCAATGAAAAATACCATTAGTGTGGAAAATGCACTAAACACAAAAAAGACGAATTTTGCAACTTATAATTTTCATTATTGTTGGAAGCCATTTAATTAATTACTACTCTTATTCTACAAACAACATACAAGTTCCAAAATATCTTTCCTCAGCATGTTACTTTACATTGCAGGGATTTTCTTGCAAACTTCCACCAAATACAGTTGGACGTCGCTTCAGGGCGATCACAAGTTAATGCAGCGCCAACTTGTTGCACCGTCATGACTTTAAAACTCAAACGTGTCTTAGTTAACTAATTACTCGGGGAGTGCCATGTTTGCCTTAATAATGCTCTGTTTCTCAGAATAAATACAGCAAAGTTACAGCGAAGGTAACTGAGGTATCACCGCGACTAAGATAGTTTGCTCTCTTGAGAAACCTAGCATGGACATTTTCATGCACTTCGCGAAACTGTCGTTAACCGATACATCATGTTGAACTTAGATAATAATAAATACACCCAACAGTCACACACCTAGTCCTGACCACATACTAGGTATAACCTGTATCGTGGGTATCAGAAACTATGAGAGACTTTGGCTCTCAGAACACCTAGACTTGAAACAAATATCTATGGGCCTCACAAACATTGGTCTTAATGCGGGAATCGAACCCGCGGCCTCTCGCTTCACAGCCGGCTACTCGCCCACTGCGCCACGGAGGCTGTTTATTATGTTATTGAATATTGCAGAATGTAATGCTTCTTACAGCCCCAAGCAAATCTTGTTAGGAAAACTGCTTTCCCACCTCTATGTCGAACCCAGCATCTCACCATCTCACGACTTCTTTGGCGGCGTAGTTGTATTGCGTATGCGGTACGACTACTGTCCTGTCTTAGGAATTTCTAAGAAGGCAGAAGGAAGGGTTTTCTACGTAGTATTAACCCAGAGTCTGGAATTTGCGCCTGATATGGCGATAGGCTCGCTCCTGATAATCTATATATATAAAAATGAAACCCGTTTTCCGTTGTCATCGCATCACGCGTGAACGGCTGGACCGATTTCGCTAATTCTTTTTTTAGAATATTCCTCGAAGTACGAGGATGGTTCTTACGGAGAGAAAAAATTGAAAAATTGTCTGAAAAAGTCTAAAAACAACACTTTTCTGTACTCCCATACAATCGATTCGTAATAATACTTAAAAGTCAATTTGAACTTTAATACCATACCATAAAGTTCAAGTATTAGTGGAGAGGTTCCGGGAAGGCAAAACAATTGAGTGTCGTTAGTATTATCTACTTGCTATTGTTTACACTGAGTGCATGCCCTTAGGGTTATTGTTTAGTTAAGAAACGTTTTCAAAGTAAAAAAAAAAGAACAATAATAACAATAATCTGTTGTATGTACCATATATAAATAAATAAATCTACTGGTTCGATTTGAAAAATTCTTTTTGTGTTGGATAGCCCAATTATCGACGGTGGCTATAGGCTATATAACATCACGCTATGACCAATAGGAGCGGAGCAGAAATGAAAAATGTTTAAAGCCGGGGAAGTTGGTATCTCAGAAACTACTGGTTCGAATTGAAAAATTCTTTTTGTGTTGGATAGCCTATTTATCGAAGATGGCTATAGGCTATATAACATCACGCTTTGACCAATAGGAGCGGAGCAGAAATTAAAAATTCTGCAAAATCAGGAAAATTTATATCTCAGACAGAAACTACTGGTTCGAATTGAAAAATTATTTTTGTGTTGGTTAGCCCAATTATCGAGGGTTGCTATAGGCTATATAACATCACGCTATGACCAATAGGAGCGGAGCAGAAATGAAAAATGTTGAAAAGACTATATTTCAGAAACTACTGGTTCGAATTGAAATTTTTTTTGTGTTGGATAGCCTATTTATCGAGGATGGCTATAGGCTATATAACATCACGCTTTGACCAATAGGAGCGGAGCAGAAATGAAAAATGTTGCCAAATCGGGAAAGTTTATATCTCAGACAGAAACTACTGGTTCGAATCGAAAAATTATTTTTGTGTTGGATAGCCCATTTATCGAGGATGGCTAGAAGCTATATAACATCACGCTATGACCAATAAGAGCGGAGCAGAAATGAAAAATGTTTTAAAGCGGGGAAGTTGATATCTCAGAAACTACTGGTTCGATGTGAAAAATTCTTTTAGTGTTGACCGACGGGTTGAATGATGGGGTGACTAAGGGATACCTGACGGGGTGACTGATGGGGTGACTGACGGGGTGACAGACTGGTTACAGACGGGGTGACAGACGGGTGACATGCGGGGTGACAGACGAGTGACAGCCGGGGTGACAGATGGGTGACAGGATGGGTGACAGATGGGGTGACAGGCGGGGTGACCGACGGGGTGACAGACGGGTGACAGGCGGGGTGACAGACGGGTAACAGACGGGTTGACAGACGGGGTGACAGATGGGTGACAGACGGGGTGACAGACGGGGTGACAGACAGGGTGACAGACAGGGTGACAGACGGGGTGACAGGCAGGGTGACAGACAGGGTGACTGATGGGGTGACAGACGGGTGTCAGGCGGGGTGACAGGCAGGGTGAGTGATGGGGTGTCAGCCGATGTGACAGACGGATTACAGACGGGGTGACAGACGGGAAGACAGACGGGGTGACAGACGGGGTAACAGACGGGGTGACAGACGGGGTGAAAGACAGGGTGACTGATGGGGTGACTGACGGGGTGATAGACAGGTTACAGACGGGGTGACAAACGGGGTGACAGACAGGGTGACAGACGGGGTGACAGATGTGGTGACAGGCAGGGTGACTGATGGGGTGACTGACGGGATGACAGACGGGTTACAGACGGGGTGACAGACGGGTGACAGGCTGGGTGACAGGCTTGGTGACAGGCGGAGTGACAGACGGGTGACAGACGGGTTGACAGACGGGGTGACAGACGAGGTGACCGGCGGGGTGACAGACGGGGTGATTGACGGAACCGCACCGAAGTCACGTACTATCTCTCGAAGTTTAGCAAAACATATCATTACCTTTTTAGAATTATTGTGCTATAGGTGCCTACGACTCACTCTTTCAACCCTCTCTCTCATACGCAGACGAAGTTGCGCGGGTCAGCTAGTAATATGATAATATCTGGGACGAAAATAAGCTAGGCGAAATGTGAACCTGTTTGTTCTAGTTCGTAGTAGTTTCAGATTCGGTTCATTAGCCAGTATATGTCGACTTATGTCACGTTATGTTCAAGACTTAATAAACTTTAAACAATTCCCGAGAAGATACGTTGTCAGAACTTAACTCGAAACTCCGAGCGGAACAGCCAACCGGCAAAGTTGGCCCTTATTAAAATACATGTTATGTCTAATATTTAATACCACTATCTTTAAAACTGCTATAGACCGCTGAGGCGAATGTTCCATGTTCGTAATCCAAGAATATGTTCTATTCAAACGTACAAACTTACGTGTTTACTCAATGCTAATTATAATAATCACAAAAAAACTTAACAGACCTACTTCAAATCTGATTGTGTCCAAATTTAAATGGGACCACCCTTCAAATAAGTTCTATCGAACACAGAAGGAATCTTGAAAATCGGTCCACATTTGGGGGAGATATCGCGTAACATACATAAAAGAAATACAGACGAATTGAGGACCTTCTCCTCTTTGGAAGTCGATTCAAAATTACATAATGAATTAAAATGCCCGACTACATATGAATAATCTATATAAATTATAAATTAATCAATACATAAATATAGCCACTACTTAATGATCATGCTTACATAAATCAAATTAATTTGGTATCTTCGTAGATCAGAATCGCATTTGCGACCAATGACCCTGGCAATGACTGTCGTCATTTATTATATAATACTAATGCACAATCAGAGATTCGTTTCATCATCATCAGCCATAGAACGTCCATTGCTGGAATTAGGCTTCCCCCAAAGATTTCCAGATTGACCTATTGGAAGCGGCCTGCATCCAGCGACTTCCTGTGACCTTTATCAGATCATCGTTCCACCTTGAGAATCGTTTATTAAACCTAAATCTCAAAAGTCGTCTATATTATGACATTTGCGAAACTTGTAAAAAGCTATTTCCAAACATCAGTAGTACACATCAGTAAACTAAAAACAATTAAATTGAATCAGACTTTGATAGCACAAATTACAAAAACCACCGTCGAATAGTTGTCAAAGGCACAAATAGTTTCTATACAAAGAGTTTTTCGATTTCATTAAACCGAATGTGACGTAACTTGACTAACTGCGAATTAGTTTGGAACATAGACGTATTGGACATCTTCAAAGTGACATTCTTGGGGTAAATAAAATACGTTGTAGATCCTGAGATCTCGACTACAGAGCGAATGCCTTTAATCATCGCATACTTGGCGACTTTCCTTGTGAAATTTTCAAAAAAACTTGACTTTGTTCACAAGTTGTTTGACCACTTCTCCCTTTGTTTTCAATGGCATTTGAAACGGTATATTAGGAAATATTAGAGCGTAGGCAGTCAGAAATGAATGTTTTCGAAGTAAACGTTACACAGACCCACAAATTCTTTACAGTTTATTGGAAAAGAGTAATAAAAGGTAAAATGTCTTACAAATTTTATACTACTTTTATGTTGCGAGCAAAAGCTGTTCGGTTTTTCTTTAATGTGACGAAGTAAAAAGTTTAATAGTATGTACTAATTAGTATTAACCAAAATTTATTGGCTTGGTAAAATTAATACAACTAATAACTGGTATTTATTTTATGAATACTCGCTAAAGCTTTTACGTGTTTTAGAAATGAATATTCTGTAAGCAATTTTCAACATACACTGAATTAAATAATATTGTTACTCTTTGTTACACAACACCGCACAGACCCACCTGTCTTTTATCTGCCTACAACGAGTACTCCAATACTTCGAAGATCTCGCGCGAAGAACTGCTGATAATATGGAGAAACCCATAATAACCGGGTAAACTGAAGGCAAACGACCGAGAGGAAGGAACCTTAAACGCTGGTCTGTCCAGGTATCTGAGCAACTGAAAACGCCAGTCAACGTCGCTATCTACCAGGCTAAAAACCGCCTTAAATGGAAGAAAGCCATTGACGAAGTCCTTGCACGGAATGACGATCCTCAACAGTCATGAGGGAACGATAAAGGACGAGCAGGAGGAGGATTTTAGTTATTAAAATTCAACAAAACATTTTTCAGAAACTTGAAAAACCATGTGAAATAATACGAATTAAATATTATGTATCTTTGTTAGAGACATGGTTATGTAAAATTCACGCATTCAGAACTCACTGTAAAACGTAGAGTTACAAAATCAAGCATATGTACATATCTAGTTTATTTACCAGTATTTTGAGTAAAATGACGATGTATTTAACACTGTTTTATCCATCAATGTTATAAAGAGTTAGGAAACTAGTAGTTTAGTCAAGTTATAACTTTAGAGATAAGTTAGCAAATGATGTTAAGTCCGTGACGTAAGCACTAAGTTAACTGCTCTACCCTTCTTGAGCACATGTCAGTTTATCGTGTACTACATCTTGTGAGGAAATTGCAATGCCATTAGAATATAGTTTCCTTATTCGTATGTTATATGTGTCCGAACTGGTAATATGTTGTCGCCTTTCACCTCTGAAGTCACGCTTAATCGTGCGCCATTACAGGCAATATTCCTTAATCCTTGTACTTTAAACTTGCGCTCTATTTGACGATTATAATATCACAGACCATCAATTTTCTGGTCTTGTTTCTTTGGGGATTGAGGATGCCTTACAATATATGGTGATAGAATTACATTCCGGTCTAAGTTATAAATGCAATGGGTTAAGACCCATATGCAGAACAACTATATTCGAATAAATTTTCTGATACTTCATCCTTAAAAAGATGAATGGAGATGGCCAAAGACTTCTATGTATAATATTAGATATTCGGTACAAAGAATTAGAAGAGTTTCCGTCAATTGACCGCAACTCACTACAGAGATCTGCTATTTTCCTTAGCCTCCAAACACTCTTCGTAATGTGACAATTTTACTTCTAAACAACATGTCTAGTAGTATATATAGAAGTCTTTGGAAATGGCAAACTTTTAAGGGCAATATTGTTTTTGTCTAATTGGCAGCGTAGATAGGCTATGGACCGGAGGTTCTTAGGACCCAAGTATGGTAACGCGTGTTTTTTTCTCGGCACTGGAGATCTCAAAAAACAGTTAATGTCAGGATGGTGGCCGGTCGTAAAAAGTAAAGCTAAATCATTTATACAAGAACCGTCATTAAATGAATACTGTGCTGACTTCAAACTGAAGTGGGATAAAGGTTGGTGGAAGATGTTACTTATACAGTAGACGCCTTACTTATAAAAACATTTTCGCTTATCTTTTGGCTAAGAATAATCTGTCACTTTTTTCCTTATGTTACATTGTTTAAAAATGAAAGGAACAACCTATGGTTAAAGATAAGCAGCGCTTAAATATTTTTATAAGTACCGGGCTATATATCCCTATCCACTTTTGATCATACAGCAAAGCCGTAAGGGTTATGTTAGAGTTGGCAACGTGTAGAGTGTTTCGAGTATCGCGATTTCAAATTCTGGGTGAGGTGCTCGTTTAGTGTCTAAATGTCAAGTTCCTACGTGCCTCGGAGGGCAAGTTTAGTCGTCCGTGTTGCCCGTCACTGCCAGTTGTAGGTCGCGCTGGATAGTACTTACTTACTACTCAATTTATCATAAAATCATAAAATATTATATATGTATATATAACACCATGTGGAATTAAAGTCCACATTATAAACCGAATTTAAGTCGCTTCCTTGGTCTATCGGCATATGGGCTGAGGATCGGGAGGTCCTGGGTTTGATATTTAGGTTGCGCAAAGCGAATTTCCTTATTTAAATTGCTCGTGACTGGATCCCCCAGGCGGATTGACGTCAGGCAGGCAGGCCGTCGTAAAAACTAAGCAAAATAATTTGTGCAAATATTGAAAAAACTGTGTTGCACCGTCCCCACATTAAAGTGGGATAAGGGCAGGTAGAAAGAAAGATTACGATATATAACATCATTTGGAAATTAACGTCTACAATGTCAATCGAGTTTAAAACTACCTCGGTAGCGTATTTGTATTTAAGTACGACTACCGTTCTGAGATCTCGGGATCGGTCCCCGGGTCGGGCTGAGTGATATTGGATTTTTCAATGTAGGAATGTGTGCCCGATATGGCGATAGGCTCGCCCCCTATCACGTCTGGGACATAATTAAACTCGGCGAAATATGGGTGTTCTAGTTCGCTAGTGCGCCTCTGTCTACCCCTTCGGGGATACAGGCGCGAGCTTATGTTATTTGTATCCTTAAAAAATTCTCGATTCGTCGGTATTTTTTTTTATGTCTATCTCATGTCGACGGATTTTCAAGATAAGCAATGCGACATAATAATAAAATGTTCAATTATTTTTGGGTTATTGTAGAAGAAATGAAATAAAATTAACATTTACAATACAGTAGCCCGAGCACGAAAAACTAATGTAAATGTATTCGAGTTCGCTGCGCACTGATGACGTTTGGTTAATATTTCATACAAATTTCATAGACGCGCATCGAGTTCGAATACATTTAGGGTTGTCAGAAATTTTCCTGCTCAGGCCGCTGATCTTTTAACGATAGCGATTGTACCTCTAATAATTACAGATTGTTAATGTTGTATTTCAAATGTTTGATGTTCATTATTTTTAGTTTGTCTAGAATTTTTAATGCAAGCTCATCTAAACGTAATAAATTGTGTCCAACAAGACACATTAACGACGTTACTACCTATCTGTGATTGACATTTATATATTATCCAGACATTAAAACCTCATTTTCTTTATTTACAAAGTTTCTATAATTAGGGCACATTTACAAATACAATCAATCATAAAAGTTTAGGTTAGACAAGCAAACATTCATGTATATTAAGGAAACGACGGAAATAACTTAGTAGTTAAGCTAAATTCTGAGGTTGTAGTACAAACAACGTTCGACTAGATATTCGAATCGAACGCCCTGACCGCTCAACGCTTTTGTATAGTACATACATACATAAGCTCACCCCTACATAAAAGTGGTAGATAGAGGCGCGCTAGCAAACTAGAACGCCCACATTTCGCCGAGCTTAGTTCCGTCCCAGATGTGGTAGGGGGTGAGCCTATAGTCATATCGGGCACAAATTCCAGACTTCGAGTTGATACTGAAAATCTAATATGACCTATTCCGACCCGGGGATCAAACCCACGACCTCAGGACGATAGTCATACCGAGCACCACCGAGGCAATGTTTAGTTTTTAATACAAATATGTTGAGTGCGTCCTAGAGACGAATACGACGTCGAAAATGATTCGTGCTACGTGCCTCTGTTCTCTGTTAAACGCACACCACACATGTTCAATGTAGTTATAAATAGACAGTACCGAGAAGTTTTTTTTCTAAATACAGATTTGTTTATGATAAAGAGAAACGTGGTACAGGTTTTTTATTGCGTCTGGTAGTTTGGATGAGTGTATGATGTCTGGCATTTAAATTTATGGTAAAATGACGGTCTGGAACGTGTCTACCAATTATATTTTTTTGTATACTATAAACTTTTTAAAAACCTATTGCGTTCATTATTGCAATTATACGACTGCCGAGAAGGCGGTTTGAAACATGAATTTTTGACTTTTGTGTCTATGTACGTATTCATTTTTTCTATTGGCTTTTACTATGAGGGAAACCATATGAGTAACCTGCATATCTGAACATTTTCTACTCTGTGACTCCAGGAGCTCTGAACAGTCTTCAGTGTTAACCCTCAACGGAGCAGCGTAGCTAAGGTTTAAACTCTGTTATTACTAGAGGAGGCCCATGCCGGAAAGTGGGATAGTAATAATACAAGGCTGATCTTAAATTATTGTTTTTTATATTCCTGTTATTTATAAAACGTTTTGTGTATATATTTTTCTATAATTATCTTATTTAGTGCTTCAAATATTAAATTGTTTCTAACCAACATCTCCATATTAAAAAATAACATTTTAATTTAAGTCCATAATAGGAGACCAAAAATACATTCAAGCCTCATAAAATGAAAACGCCATGTTTCTTTTAAATTTATTTCATAACTACACTCCATCTTACTTAATGAAAACATTATTATTAAACTAAAAACATAACTATGATTTTAATATTTATGTAAATCGTTTAAAATCCTAAAGTATTTTTTGTTTTATTAGATTTAATAAAAAAAACCAAGCGGCACTCTTTTTCTGAATAATTATTACTTTAGTGAGAGTTAGTACGTTTCGTGATAAGAATAAAAATATGAATAATTAATGCATCATGTGAGACCGTACGAAAATAGTAGCGTGAATGTAAAAATAATGCCGCGTTACGAAATTGTCTTATTTTAATAATACCCAATAGTTCAACAACATATTCATATAATACACAATACATTATATTATTTGCACAAAAATACACACGTTTATGAATCCTTTGTGCAGTGCCTACAGTACGCGCCGAGACCGTAATCTCATCTATTCAAAGCACGTCGACTGTTTATTAACATATCGACCATAAAACGGACAGGCGCGAATCTGTGTCGATTTTTTCCGACTTTCCGCTGCAGACGGGCTATTCAGCGGGGCTTTTTTGCTGTGACGCTCCACAGTCTATTTTTCTAGAAAAACGATCAATTCAATGTTAAAAGGAAAACCAAAAATGCTTTTCAATACACCATTCGTTAATGGTAACGAAAAGCGCTTAATGACGATTTTTATTAAAATTAATACGTATATTTATTTATTCATTTAATAAAATGAAGTTTAACTAAGTTAATAGGGGTCTATTTACTATCTCTCTATTTATCTAGACCATAATCAGAAGGAACTATTGATTACACTTTGTTTATGAAAAAAAAACATACAAAAAAAATGAAAACTTTAATGAATACTGATTAGAGTCCAATCCGTGACCACGAAGACTGCAACGCCTTCGAAACGTCGGGAATAAAAATTAAAACCAAATCGTGATAAAATCCGTAAAAATTGTTTTATTTCAACTTTAATGAATTAAATGAAGCAATTTAAAGTGGTCAGCTTCCATAAAATCTGCGGCCTAAGCAAGAAAATTTCTGACAACCGTAAATGTATTCGAACTCGATGCGCGTCTATGATATTTGTATGAAATATTAACCAAACGTCATCAGTGCGTAGCGAACTCGAATACATTTACATTAGTTTTTCGTGCTCGGGCTACTGATATCTGTCTGAAAATGTCTGAATTGTGAATCTTCGACTTCCATTTGTATTTATACGGAGATGAGTGGTCCGATGTATATAAATAATGTTTATTTGTTGTAACATCGCGCACTGTATATGTAGGAAGCAACAGTAAAAATATGACAACAAATCGATAGGAATGAATAACACAGCCATGCGATTTCAATGTTTGTATCCACCGTTGTTTGTTTAGCATACGTCGGTACGAGACGAGGCCGAGAGGGCGAGGATCCAGCGCCCAGCTCTCCTAGAGCAAGCCGAGCAAACACAAGAAAATGAAAATAAATAAAGGCACACTTACAACGTTTCGCGACGCAGAAAAATGAATCTGTCTAAACGCAAAAGGGGACAAAAGATTAATTGAAAATCGATGTGGGCATACCTTCGTGAATCTATCAAAATACATTCAGTTTGCTTTCAAATGATAACGTCGGACCGAATTATACTGTCAGTCATGATTAATGTGGACTTATGACACGCTTTATTGACTCTTCCGAATGAAGCTGACTTCGCATATAAAATACAAAAAGCCGTGTCACTGCCGCGAAAAGATTCCGCCGCGTCTCTAATTAAATGCGAGCCTCGTGATTTATTGTCTGCAATTTGTAATTGTTTACAAAGCTTAAGCTTTTATATATTAGCCACTCGTCATACTTAACCGTGTTTAGAACATTGCTGATATTTTTATTTATGAAAATTACATCATTGTGTTGAAAAATACAATTTTATTATATTTACAATCTAAATAAGAAAATTAGAACAGGCATAACACAAGCTCACGTCTGTATCCCCGAAGGGGTAGGCAGAGGCTTACTAGCGAAATAGAACACCCACATTTCGCCGAGCTTAGTTCCGTCCTAGATGTGATAGGGGCGAGCCTATCGCCATATCGGGCACAAATTCCAGACTCCAGGCTGATATGGAAAAATCAAATATCACTTTGCCCGACCCGGAGATCGAACCCGAGACCTTAGAACCGTAGTCGTACCGAAATACCACCACGCCACCGAGGCAGCAAATTAGAACTGAAAGGGCGTAAATTGTAAAACGGGCCATAATGCTTTGAGCATTATCACTTGACATTATATTTGTACTAGGGTATAAACCACTCTGTTCAATTAAACACAGATAAAAATTATATAAAAATAACGAAGTTTATTATAAAGATTTTAATTGTTAATAAAAATAGGTACATTGTTTGCCAAGTTCAGGCGCTGGAAGTTCTTTTTTTATTTTATGAATATCGGGCAGAGATACACAAATAACGAGCCTACGTATCAATTAGTTCCATTTTACCCTTTTTTATGAATTCAGAACCATTAAATAGCACTGGTTTATTTGAAAACCATTAGCGGGCCAAATGGATACGGTACGGTTTGAATCATCGATAAAATGAATGGCTGTCTTTCACAAAGACCTCGATATGGGGGTCGAATGTGAATCACGATTATATAATTTTTATGAATAACTACACGGTACCGTTTAAATGTTCATATTTTACGTTTTTTACTGATGAGAGGGCGCGTGTATGTGCATGAAATTATGAACATCTAGTGGTTTTATTTTGCTAGTGAATTGAGATTATCGAATGTCCAAGTGGCTTATTGAATTCAAAATATTTAATTTAGCCTTACCTCGTTGTCACTTGTTCAAGGCATAGTCAACGGGGGCCGGCAAATTTTTAATTACTTCTAAACCGATACAAAACCGCTGCGAAGAATACAATCAACGTCGGGTGCGCAACACTAAATCAAAACAAACTTCCAACTGGATCCCTTTTACCAACTTTCTAAATAACGGCGAACAATCTTTTTCATTAAAAATCTCCATGAGCCCGATTATTAGGGAAGTAAAACGCCTCCGGTGGCCGGACGGGATTTTTGAATACTCGCTTTAGCCCAAGATTTTCGCGAGGTCAAACTTGGGAATGTTAACAGATAATTACGGGCAAGTTTTAGCTAGCACGAGACATTTAACAGATGCTTTATTCGGGAGCGCGCGGCCGCGAGCGCACGATGAATGCTAATGAGATGAAACGCCGGGCGAATGCCGCTTTTATTGCTCACATAATACGCGCTCGTTCGGCGTGGCGGGCGCGCCGATCCGAGCTTTCGGGAAACGCCCGTTAACACATTTGGACTCGTGTCTAAGGTTAATTAGATTAGTATCCAACAATGCTACGCAGATGTTATGGAAAAACAGATTTGGGTGCGTATTATAATTGTTTAGCCGCTTTACAGATGAGGCAAGTGAATTTGTTACATAAAACGTATACGAGACTTTCTACATTTGATATATCTGCCGTAATATAATATGAAGATTTTTGCATATGGAAGAAATGGGTCTGAGATGCAGCAGCGATGATATATGGGGTGGTATAAAGCTCGTGGATGCTAAATTTCACTCTGTCTATCAAAAGAGAGTATGTGGCAGCGCTCAGAGAGAGCTGTAAGATACTGGCAATTTACATGAGTTGTTGCAGTCATACATCCTTCCGTGCGTTACGGGCCAATTAATTTTAGACGGAAACGGATATGTGAGCAGGGCGCAAATGGGTTCATCACACGAATAATGTTCCCATGTTCATGCGGTTTATACATTGATATTAATTACGTAATACATGTCTATTAAATCTACGTTATCAATCATTTTAAACGTTTTGGGATTACTATAGACGTACATAAACATACATAAAAATACAATACATAAAATTAGATTAAAAAAAACTTAAATTGAATATCATTCAGAGGGTGATACCAAGTTGTATGCA
The DNA here is from genome assembly GCA_036417725.1 of Clanis bilineata. NCBI lineage: Eukaryota > Metazoa > Arthropoda > Insecta > Lepidoptera > Sphingidae > Clanis > Clanis bilineata. The sequence continues at coordinate 12,388,529 of CM071158.1, forward strand.
AGGGAAGTGTAAGAAAAACATATGCTCAGGACTCTATCCGCCAAGGGTAGATAGTGGCGTAACCTGTCTGATTAAAAATGATACCTTAGTGATTATTCCTTTTACATAACATGGTGAAAATAAACAGAAAAAACACGGAAAAATTTGCTTTATTTACACATTTCTGACATGATTTAAGCGTTTCTAAAAATTCATCTAAAAACGCCTCACCACGCCTTCGTTTCACTGTACCTCTATATTCAATGGACAATTGAGGTCTGCACAAAGATAGACTTAGGATCACCTACTATACCTATTCTTCTGCCTATTTATCTAACAAATGTCACCCATGACCTTTATCCAGATAGAGGTAACTCTAGTTGCCTGATTTGCACACACAATAACGACCTAATCGGCTAAAGGCGTAGTTAAGTGGCCGATAATTTAATTAAATAACACTAAAGCTATTCGATCACAGAGAGATGTAGGCCCGAACACTGTAACGGTTCTCGACTTTTACATTTATATTGTTATGTGCCATACAATTTAGAATTTCGAGCGGGCGAGTAGCCGGCTGTGAAGCGAGACGCCGCGGGTTCGATTCCCGCATTGAGACGAATGTTTGTGTGGCCCAAAGATATTTGTTTCAAGTCTGGGTGTTGTGAGACCGAAAGTCTCTCATAGTCTCTGATACCCGCGATACAGGTTATACCTAGAGTGGGGTCAGGACTAGGTGTGTGACTGCATGGGTGTATTTTTATTTAATTTAGAATTAAGTCTTAAATGTTTTAATACAATCTTAATTGTTTGAGTTGCGTTTCAGTATTCGAGCGATAATGTCTAAATTGTTATAAAAGCTAATTAATTCTGCGCAGGAAACGGAAGGGCAGCAGGTCGCGTCGTCAGTTGCATTATGCAGGCGCGACGCATGCGCCCCGCATGCTTGACGGTCTCTTATAGTTAAACGTAACGTAGGCTCCTCTCAATTTGTTCATAATAATTGCCACATTTTTATTACAAAGGTATCAATGATAGTGCTTAAAGGAGGGTCATGTATAAAAGTGATTTATGTATTTTTTTATTACATTCAAATTAAATCACGTATCCCCGAAGGGGTAGGCAGAGGCGAACTAGACAACTAGAACACCCACTTTTCGCCGCACTCATTTTCGTCCCAGATGTAATAGGGTTAGGGGGCGATATTATTTAGTAGTTATTTAACAAAACCGCTCACGATTTTAATACTCGTATATTTTTATAATTTGTGATGTTAATAAAAAAGATATTAATTAAGTACATTAATCTAACTCAAAACAAAAGTATATTATGTAAATTATTAAGCATGTTGTCACTGTTAATAATATACCAAAACGAAGATGCCAATTAAACGATCCCGAACAGAGCGCCAAATCCAATTTTAAATGTTGCACATTATTAAACAACGCTTAACACAATATAAAACGCAGGCGCATGGTGTATCTCACTCGTCGGGATCGACCGTACTAAATCACCACATACTAGCTAGCTAGGTGAATTTATTTTTGAAAGCAACTATTTAAATAGTAGCAACTTCACGGTACGGTTACTTTGCCTTGTTATTTTATATGCTATGAACTAAGCGCCGTATGTTAATCTTACTTAAATATAAATGTGGAAGTTTTGATATTTGTTGATTTGGACGTTTATTAATCAACGAATCACGTGTAGATGGATTTTGTTGTATAGCACATAGTTAAAAGACCTATGACTACATTATGGTAGATTTGATCGTGTGAAAACTTTTCACGTAAGCTGAGCCGTAAGTACCTACACACAGTATAGAAAATTTAAGAACATCACGACTTAAGGTTATGTTTTGCACATAACGTTTCGGCAATATTGGTTATAGTAGAGTTATGAACACCTTTGTCTCCGATTGAATGTTTTAAAAGGCGATATTTTTCACATGATTCTGATGGAATTTTAACGGTAATTGAAAATAATTATTAATGATTTAGATCACTAATAATTATTATTCTGCTTTAGAGCAGCGATAATCATATTATTATGGTACAGTTTATAAGTTTATGGGTTTATTTTATAGGTTAATTGCTGAAATTGCTGGACCAATTTTAAAATGATTTCCTTAATAGAGATCCTTACGTAATCATTTTTCATGTAAATGTGATAATACTTAAAATATATATTGAAATAAATCTATTTTTACGGATTCTATCACGATTTGGTTTTAATTATGCCCGACGTTTCGAAGGCTTTGCAGTCTTCGTGGTCACGGGTTGGAAATAAAACATTAAAACATTGGTCACGCATAAAAATTAAAACCAAATCGTGATAGAATCCGTAAAAATAGTTTTATTTCAATGTATAAACTTAAGAAATCAGTACTTAAAATATATACCTAAGGACTTTAGTATAAAACGCGTCAAGAGCACCATCCAAACCTATAACTCAATGTAATTTAAATCATAATTCACATAAATAGATTTTTTATGTCAAATCCACTCGTAACTCACGTACAAGTACGTTGATACCGTACAGAATGCAATTTACAATAAATTATGTAGATATTAATAAGTAAGGTTAAGGATTGGATATAATGGCGGGACCATTCATCGTTCGATAAATTGCTAGTGAAGACACATTGTAGCCAGATTACGTGCTTCAATATCCGGAATAAGCCGCCGAGGCCTTGTACAAGTACCACTAACTGGAAGGGACATTTTACATAGGAATTTTTGAATATGATTGTAAAGAAAATGGGAATAAATAATCACAAGTTTAAAAACTTATCAGACCGACTTCAAATCCGATCGAGACCAAATTTATATGGGACCACCCTTGAAGAGAATAAAAAAGTAAAAATAATCACAAGTTTAAAACTTCACTGACCGACTTCCAACTTGATCCTATCGTGACCAAATTTATATGGGACCACCCTTGAAATAAGCTCTATAGGACAAAAAGAATTTTGAAAATCGGTCCACATTTGGCGGAGATATCGCGTAACATACATAAAAAAATTACAGACGACTTGAGAACCTTCTCTTTTTTGGAAGTCGGTTGAAAAATTATTAAATGTTAAGAATGATTGCTGTACAAGGCCTCTTTTTTTTTTAAATGTTGAAGTGAAAGTTCGTTAACAATTTACGTAAAGAAAAACTTAAGGGACCGACTTCAAAATGTATACAATCGTGACAACATTTATATGACAACCCTGGGAATAAGCTCTACCGAATACAAAAAGAATCTCCTACTTTTTTTGAAGTCGGTAGAAAATGGGACGTAAATGTAATGCACAGCAAGCGAAGAGGCTGTGAAGCAAGAGGCCGCGGGTTCGATTCCCGCATTGAGACAAATGTTTGTGTGACCACAGATATTTGTTTCAAGTCTGGGTGTCGTGAGACCGAAAGTCTCTCATAGTTTCTGATACCCACGATACAGGTTATACCTAGTGTGGGGTGAGGACTAGGTGTGCGACTGTTGGGTATATTTACTTTACTATTTACATATGTTTGTACTTGTTCTCACATATATTTTTCCCCTAAATATTACGAAGGTAACGTATAAACGATATAAAATAAATAAATATAACGATATAAGGAAATCTCAGTAATTTGCAAATTTAATACGAATGTTTTTCGAGAAACAATGTTTCTTTTCGCGGAATTTCCTGGAAGCCTATCAATTTCGCCAACAATAAAGACAGATACATCTACTGTCATTATTTTGTTTATTTCGCTTGTTATGTGTTTTATCCTCTTCCGTACACAAATGGCTTTAACTGTGTATAATAAATTTTTTTTCTTCATTAAATAAACCGCATTAAGATAATAATAGTAGACTCCTTTGTCTAGTGGCAGCATATATGGGCTGTGGATCACAGATCCTGGGATCGATTCCCAGGTTGGGCAAAGTGAATTTTCTCATTTCAGTTGTCCGGGACTGGATCCCTCAGTGGGGTTGACGTCAGGCAAGCAGCCGGTCGTAAAAACTAAGCCAAATTTTTTCTGCAAAATGCTTGAAAAGTGTTTGGAGCCAACCCCACATTAAGATGGGATAAAGGTAGGTAGAAAGAAAGAAATACTCAGTAAATAAATAAAACAAATAAGGGTCTATGCACACGACCTTTTTTGTATCCTTCGCTCATAAGTATTAGAAATTGCATAATAATATCCAACAATAATATAATCTTTATGCCAAAACCATATCGTAACTGCGTAAAAAGAAAAACAACAAACTCACGTTCGATTTAATATTAATATCGATAGTAAATTGGTCGTTAATAGCAATTAACTTACCTTTAAAAGGGACCAAGCCGATAAACCAATTTTCTCATCTAACAACACTTTATTCGCAACAACAGTGCGAATGATACCAAATTATATAAAAGGAGAAAAAATAAGGCAATTTTACTTCTGCTTTTCATAATTGAAGGACTATGTTTCGGTTTAATGAAATAATACTTATACAAAAAAGCTTTTGCTCGCGGCTTCGACCCTGTGAAGGTCTTTGCTAAGATAAAACCTGTTATCCCATACAAACAGTTTTACCTCTTTTTCCCATAGGGGGTTAATTTAAAAAAATATATTTAATAGATGTTTAATTAGTTATGTTGAAGAACATTATTTATTTAAAATTTATTTGGTCTGTCTGTACTATGTAAATAAAAAGTACTCTTTTTAATGTGTTTAAAAAACGTTTCGTTTTATCTACTACGCGGATTGAACGTCATTGACTTTATTTCATTGATTCTGGTTGTTACTATACATGTACTATATAGGTACATAAACATAACTACAAGAATTTATAACACAAACTGGAAATTACCGATTCTATAAATACCTAGTTACAATTTGGCAGCATCGCTCCGTATAAACTCACCAAACAAATATTGTAGCAATCCGATGGATCTGTTTAACATTCGAACACTCGCTCCTTACCGATAACAGATTAACTCCAATATCGGCCGCGGAACGCGACACCACTGCAGATTCCTTACCGATACCAAACGCTTTATCCTCACTAAACACTATTAAGATCGCATAAATTTATTCAGCGTGGATCGCTAATAAAACGGATAAACTTTCATTGTCGACAAAGTTGTGGCGCAACTACACGGAAACTTCTACCCTAAATCTATACACATACGTGTTTAATTCGATTACGGCCGACCCAAATCTGTGGTGTCAGTGCGAAATAAGATACGTAGTTGATCGACAGAAGTCACAGTGTACATTGTATTAGAGGGATTGGAGAACTCAAACTGTCAGCCTTGTTACAAAGTTGAATGGGCCGGCGGCTTAGCGCACAACGCAAACTGGCGCTTTGATCTTCATAACAGCTAATTAATTGGTTAAGGGAAGCTTAACCGAATGTATTGATGGGCCGCGCCTCGCTGCGGCGCTGTTTAACAACTTAGGGGTTTGAGATTGTTTTGTGATTACCTATCAGTGCGAGGTTTAATCATAACTCGGTCAAGAGTTCAAAAGCCGGAGATCAAATGAATGTTTGTAAACATTAATGAAAATTGATTTCAAAAGAAGATTCCTTTCAAACTATGGCATCACAACATAAAGATCTAAAAGATCGCCATACCCAAACTCACTAATCATTGTAAGGGAAACATTCAATAATGAGTTTTATTTACGGTATACTTTAGATGGAGGGGTGCTTTTAAGCGGTAGAGCCACGTTATAGACCGTTATATCTATGTACAGCAAGAATGGAAAACACACAAAACCGAGAAGTCGATGTAGAGTGCTGGATACATGTTTCTTTCGTTTGATGAATGTGATTTCTGGTGGCCCAAATCACCTCTCCCAATCCTGAATTAGTATCCTGGCTCTATGGAAGTTGAATATCGTTTACTATCAGGCAACCCAATACTTCTGTACCGTTCTTTGCTATATACAAAGAGGAAAACTATATACAACGTATTCTAAGGCTGAGATCTATAGAGCGAACTTTGACCAAGTCTAAGTGAAAGTAACGAACTCAGCGAGGATTTGGAATCGTTAAATCGAACTTTGACTTAGTCTGGGTCATTTTTTACAAACACACAAATACAAAAAACAGACTGACAGACAGACTAAGCAAAGATTTATTGTAAAAAATGGGTCGGTCTAAGTCAAAATCCTCACTGATTACTTTGACTTAGACTTAGTCAAAGTTCGCTCTATAGATCTCAGCCTTAGTACCACAGTCAAACTTAACACTAAAAACCTCAATAGACACTGGAACAGACAGCTTTTACATCTCAGTGACGCAGAACGTTTCATTACACGTGCATTCAACGTGAAGATAGAGTGACCGAAACCTACAAACATGTCACTTCTAGCGAGAGATATAATTTTCAACGGCATTCGGGCAGGACGCATACTGCATGAATAACGGCACTAAGTAAATAGCCCACAGGTAATTCTGATATTCATGTCTCGATTCTGCGCGCGCACAATTAGGGCTGCCGAGTGTCTTCAGGCGAACGCGTAAATGGCCTCGCAAATTTACGGTAACACATTTTAAATGCACTTCTTTCAAATTAAAATGTTCAAGTGCAAGCGGGAATTTGTTTTCATCTCATTTATTATATTTTATGCATTTCAACCGACTTCAAAGAAGGAAGTCGTGGGTATTTTTTATGTCATCATCATCCACAGCCTTTTTTTATCCCATTGATAGGCATAGGCTTCTTTTAATGCCGTTCACTTCGATTTTGTACAGCTCGAATCCAAACTTGACCAGCGACATTAACAATATCGTCCACCTATCTCGCTGCTGGAAGACCTACATTTCGCCTTCCCATCCTCGGTTACTTTTCCGTGATTACTTTGCTCCAACAGTCGTCACTTCTTCTGGCCATACGCCCCGGCCAACTTCATTTCATGTTTCATTTCAGAGTATTTTATGTATGGTCCTCGATATATCTGCAAGATCCTTTCTCTGTTCGACATGATGTTGGTCGAGATCGCATACATTTTGAAATAGGTTTATAAGTTTTTAAAGTTTTCATTATTGTATTTTACACAAATATTGAGATTATTATAGTAATTAGAGAAGTCGATTTGACAAAATAAAAAACTTTTTATTTCGTTTACATAATATGTATTATGCGTGTATAAGAAAAGTTTTAAAGCTCCATACACTAAAGGCGTGTCTCCTGCACTGTTTTTCTCGCAACAATACACAAAAACATTTACGCAAAACCATAATTTTCACTCTCCTGCTCATAGAACAATGGACCATACATAATAATGTGTAGCGAAACCATATTTTGCGTAGATGTTTTGTGTAATGTTTTAGTGCAGGAGACGCGGCTTTAGATCAACAATCGTTAATAGTAAAGCCACATTCATAGGGGGCGAGCCTATCGCCATATCCGCGATATGGAAAAATCTAATATCACTTTGCCCGACCCGGGGATCGAACCCGAGACCTCAGAACCGTAGTCGTACCAAAATACCACCACGCCGACGCAGTCGGCGTGATACCTACAAGAGAGTCGTAATAACAGTAATTTGTTATTATGCAATCACTTAGTAAAGCAGCGGTCAATCTACAAGTCTATTTATTTATACAAAAAATACTTTACAGCTTAATACACCACACACGCTCTCAACCCGGGATATTTCGGACAGGTGTTCAACTCGCAATGTCCTCGTAAAAAAACTATATGGATTTATTATTTAAAGTGTTCCGCAGCTACTGTCGCCGCTTGTTTGTATTGGTACAAAATACAACACTTTTATTATTTTTAGTTTTATGCCCACCGACCAATTAAAAACGCGTAAAAGCGAAAATATATTTGGATAGTAACGGGTGGCGCCAGCTTGAACCGTACTATAATACCAACAATAATATTTTCATATACTAATACATACACGAATTTAATATGTATTATATTATTTTTGCTAACATTTTATAGTGTTAACATATTTGAGGCCTTTCTTGAGGCCTTATTCGCACGAGAGAAAATGCGAACGAAAAAAATGCGTTGTAATCATTATCATCATCATCATCAGCCACAAGACGTCCACTGCTGGACATAGGCCTCCCACAAATTTCCAAATTGACCTATTATATTAATTCTAGTATAGTTATTCAAACGCCGAGGCTTTTAAAACGTGGCGTTTTTTTTTGGCGGTATGTAGAATATACCGTATTAGAAATAAGGCAAGAATGATTTTCAAGCAAGTGCATAAAAGCCTCCGTGGCGCAGTGGGCGAGTAGCCGGCTGTGAAACAAGAGGCCGCGCGCGGGTTCGATTCCCGCCCCGAGACAAATGCTTATGTGCCCTACAGATATTTATTTCGGGTCTGGGTGTTGTGAGACCGAAAGTCACTCGTAGTTCCTGATACCCACGACACAAGACTAGTATCTTAGTGTGGAGTCAGGACTATGTGTGTGACTGCTTGGTATTATTTATTTATTTATTATTTATTTATAATAAATACATACATGTTTACAAAAACTCACGCCTGCTTCCCGTTGGGGTAGACAGAGACTAAGGAGAATATATCTAATTATAATGTGTTTGTGGAAAAAACGAAAATTAAGTAAAGCACAAAATCGTATGCTTTCATTCAAGACAAATCTTGGCAAAGTAGAACCGAAAATGTTATAATAAAAGAACAACACCTTTTCTTTCGATCTGCCTTTATCCCACCTTAATGTGGGGTCGGCGCAACACACTTTTTTAAGCATGTTGCAGAAACGATTTGGCTTAGTTTTTACAATCGGCTGCCTGTCTGACGTCAACTCTCATCTAGGGTATCCAATTTCGGAAAAATAGTGTTGGAAAAATAGTGTTAGAAAAACCACGCCCAACCTGGGAATAGAACCCAGGACCTCAAGGTTTACAGCCCATATACACTACCACTAGACCAAGGAGGCGACAATAAAAGAACTACATCGAACCAACTAAATATAAATACTTTACTACTGATCGTGTTTATGACACAGTTCACTTATATTTGCGTTTAATCAGGAGAATAATTTACACATATTAATTAAGTTAATCGTTTGTGCGTGAAATTTAACAGGTAATTAACGTTTCTAAATAAAAGCGTGTATGTCCGGTGGGTCCGTTAAGCCCACGATAGCAGTCTATTACCTAACCAAACAATTGGCGTCGGCCGATAAGTAAGTTGCAAGCATGCGAGAAATCCCTACGCGAAGTATGGGAATTACGGTATGTAGAAGGGTTAGTGTGTGAGCATCTTTACTTATTAAACGGCAGTATGTTAACTACTTATGAGGATATACATCGCTAAATACGAGCGGCTATTTCTTATATATATTTCTTATGTCAGTAATGATATAAGACGTTGTCAATACAATAACTTCATAATTTCCATTTAATACACATGCAATAAATATACCCTGCATGAAGAACTAGCACGAAATTGCAATATTAAAAGAAGCTTTATTGAACCTTTTACAATGAGCTTTTTCAACGCAAGTTAAAAAGCGTTAAAATGGAACATATGGGTTTTAGTATAGTTATTCAAACGCGGACGCTTTTAAAACACGGCGTTTTTTAAATGCCAGGCGTTAGGCGGTATATATAATATATACCTTACTACAAACAAGATAAGAATGATTTTCGAGCACTCATATGAACATGTTGAGACTCTTTTTTAACGCGCGGTGAAAAAGCTCTCGTGCGAATGAGGGCTAAAAGTTACTAAAATACTAAAGTATTTGCCTCAGATAAATTATATTTCTTTTTTTTTTCGAGCACGGCAAAGTGACTACACTACACCTGACGGTAAGCGTAGTGGAGTCCAAAAAAGAACTTTTATTTTTAAGCTTCTTCTAAGAACTTTTAAACCATTGTAGAGTCTACTCAGGAATAAAAAGACATCTTGTCCTTTTTAAATATGATTTGAGCTTCTATTTAATCAACTGCATTGGCACAGACTATGGAAAACCTTTATTGTTGCTTATGTAAGAAAACTGAATCTTATTTTCAATTGCATTAAGTCCACGTGATTTGTTCCCAAACGAAAGCTTAAAACACCACATAAACTGGATTTTCCTGTTATTGTGAATGTGCCACAAATCAGTTTATGTCAGTATATAAATTCCAATAATACAGAATAATTTGCTTTGTGCAATGATTGAAATTGCGTGTGAATGATTAGAACGTCAAATAGGAATTCATTATTTCATAATACGATAGTTTGTGGGTTCGGTCGACCGTTAAATGCAGACCAATGATGATCATAAACAGTAAACTAAGTCCCTAACTACATGAAACAATTAAAGTGAGTACGTATTGATTTATTGTTAATACTTTTGAACACAGCCATAATACAGACCCGACCCCACAATAAATATGAGCCATGGTGTCGTATGTGTCAGAAAATAGACTTTCAGTCTCACAACAAAGATATATACAATTCTGGAACCTTTATTAGCCAACTTTTCGGCATGTTTAAGTTTTATAAAGTTTGAAAATCGTAACTGCCTCGGCGACGTTGTTGTATTTCGGTACGACTACCGTCCTGAGGTCTCAGGTTCGATTCCTGGGTCGGGCAAAGTGATATTGAATTTTTCCATATTAGCTCGGACTCTGGATTTTGTGCCCGATATGGCGATAGGCTCGCCCCCTATCACATCTGGGACGGAACTAAGCTCGGCGAAATGTGGGTGTTCTAGTTCGCTAGTGCGCCTCTGCCTACCCCTTCGGGGATACAGGCGTGAGCTTATGTTATGTTATGTATGTTATGTTATAACAGTGAGCATCATACACTAAAACGTAATTTCAAGGTAAAACCAAATGTTGCAGGTGGCGATGTAGTCGCATCTGTGTGTACATTCTTCACGGCGCGGCGCGGAGTGGCGGCGCTATTGCGAGGCGCTCGCGGATTTCAGTTTGTGTTGTAGTTTGGCTTACACGTGTGTGTAAGCACTGTTCGCGGTATCACTTGTTACTTGAACTTCGGATAACTGTTTACACGCCAGCTAATTTCGCTTATTTACTACTTAAACGTACCTATTAGCTGATTACGTTGTGTGTAAAGGAAGTTTATTTGTATTATATTTTATATAATTTTTTCGCGGTCGTAATTGGGAAGAACAGCCCATGTTAGCCCTAACTATAAAAAGTATTGATACGTTATATACAGCAGTAAAATATAGATAGATACCTTATCTTTATATAGGTAGGTAATCCAACACAGCACTATGAAAAACCAGGGTAAAATAAATTGACAAAAGAGCAAGTAAAGAAAAACAGCGAGTAGAGACTAAAGATTATATCTTAGGATATTGATATAGGAATTCTTAAGGTCAATAATTTTATTAATTTTACAATGGCAATTTTGAATTTAATGTTGCAGGCGAGTTGCTTCCCCAAACCGAACGTGGAATACATAAAAGTACTTACTGGTTGTAAACCAAAATAATAAAAGAAAGTATTGGAAGTCAACTCCAACGAAATTTAGTAAGAGAATATATATCGCGGCCGAGACATATTAAGTCGGACCACAATGTTCGAGGTTAACATATTACAGCTTAGATATTAAAAATTAATAATTCAATCTACAATCATAGAGTCTCGCTGATGGTCATGGACACCCTCTAAGATTTAAGTTAATGAGAAGGGTTAGGCCTGAGTCCACCCCGCACTGGTCTAAGGCGAGTTGTTAGATTCTATACATACTATTGAAATTCTTATACAGAACTATCAAGTAAGCATTAATATTAAAATTTTTATTTAGCATGCATAGTGGATTAATAATCACAAAAAATACTTAATGGACCGACTTTAAATCCGATCATGACCAATTTATATGGGACCACCCTTGAAAGAAGCTCTATCGAACACAAACAGAATTTTGAAGATTGGTGCACATTCGGCGGAAATATCGCGTAACATACATAAAAATAAATACAGACGAATTAAGGACCTTCTCCTTTTTGGAAGTTGGTGGAAAATAAAGAAAAACAACATACATAAGCTCATGCTTGTGTCCCTAAGGGGTAGGCGGAGGCGCACTAGCGAACTAGTACACCCACATTTCGCAGAGCTTAGTTCCGACCCAGATGTGAGGGGGCGAGTCTATCGCCAAATCGGGCACAAATTCCAGACTCCGAACTGATATGGAAAAATCCAATATCACTTTGCCTGACCCGGGAATTGCACCCGAGACCTCAGGACGGTAGTCGTACCGAAATATAACCACGCCACCGAGGCAGTTAGTCAAAGAAAAACTTATTTATTTATAATGCCTTGAAATACGTAAATACTATTTTACATTTATGACTCTATAAATAACACAAAGTTATTGATACCCCAGAAAAAAAAACCTTAGTGACACACATTTAGACAACTCTGACCCACGATCAGGGCACGCGGAAAAAACAAACAAAAACCGTGACGAAAGGTAAAATCAATAATTTTGATGTTTCGGTCACCCTTTATCGCGGCGTTTTATCGTTGTCTGCCCGAGCTTTGGTACCGTTCCGATAACACGCTACTGATTAGCGATAACGTGGAAAACCGAGGGAAAACTTAATGGGTTTAATTTATTAGGAACATTTAGCGCATGTTGCGAGTATTACGCTGGATGTGTAAAATTTTATGCATCTCGATTACGACTTCGCTTTGCTTTAATCAACATTTGGTTTTTGCTCAGTTTTATATAATTTTGAAAAATGTGCAATATGAGAGTAGTTTTCTATAATTCGTGCTCGTTTTACTTATAGAAATATTTGCGTGAAATTAGGAAGAGAGGGAATTCGAAATCGGACGCTAATGCGATTCGACGATGATAAATTACAGTTTTTTAATTCAGAAAATTATCAATTGTAAAATGTAATTACTCGTTTCGAAAATGTATACTAGATAGGTCACTATTAAATACGTACCTATCGATTTTTTAACTAAAAGGACAACAATTAAATTAAATTAACAATTATAGCGATTCAAAAATTAACAAATAAAAATTAACAATTATAGCGAGTCTACGCCTATTGCGTTCATACAAACAAACTGTCGCTGTTGTGTGAATGCAACAGGCATAGATTCGCGATCGTTCGTTAGGTTGGTGTGTATCCAGAATTAAACAAATGCAACATCCAACTATTCAAATCATCGCGATAAAATCCGTAGAAACGAGTTTTATTTCAATGTAATTTTTTCTACTTGCCCTTATCCCACCTTAATGTGGGGTCGGCGCAACACACATTTTCAAGCATGTTGCAGAAATGATAGACCAAGGAGGCGACTAGTAGTTAGACCGCAGTTTTATTTCAATGTAAATTTAATTAATAAATTAAATGAATTCGCGTAAACTTTAGAAATCATTACGGTTGTTATAAAATTTTGTTAGGTTGCCATTATAGTGTCTAAATGTTCATGTCGAAAAACGTTCTTGCAAACGCAACTCAAATTACCAAATACAAAGTTACAATGGAAGCAGATACAGAGCAAAGTTTCTCTCGTTTTAATGCCAATAACGATGTTAAGGTAGTGATTTGGAAACAAGTTCGTACTGATAAAGTCTGTTACATTATCAAATCGTGCGATGTATTAACTTGGGTGCAACTTTGGGCATGACCGATCGTCAAATGTTCGTGAAGTTGGATCACGCGATGCGAAAATTAGCCTTGAATTGTTTTGAGAACAAAGTTGCGAAGTTTTTTTAACATTTCGTGTATGCATAATGATACAATTTTGATGTAATGTAGATTAGACAGAAAAGATAATGTTTTTGTTGTATGAAATCATCGTCATCAACAAAAACATCAAGACCATTAATTTGATATGCTGTAGTCACGGACGTTAAAAAAGATGGACTGAGCGCTAGGAACATTGAAAGTGAAGCATTTCGGCCCATTAGATCAGTCGCCGGCCGCCGCTAATATGTAGCGATAGATCGAACGAGTCGAAAACCCCGCTATACTTTCAATGTTCCTAGCGCTCTGTCCATGTTTTTTTACGTCCGTGGTTATAGTTTATAATTAACGGTATACAAAGCTTACTTAATACAGTCCAACAATTCATTAACCGCAGCATCCGTTTTAAACCATGAAGATATTCACAGAGAAATAAGGAACATAAGCTACGGCAATGCGTTGGAATGATGTGGTTTCAACCTTCGAATTGAGGCTGACCGACCTAATACTGAAATTAATGTAGGTAACTACATAACATAAGCTCACGCCTGTATCTCCGGAGGGGTAGGCAGAGGCGCACTAGCGAACTAGAACACCCACATTTCGCCGAGCTTAGTTCCGTCCCAGATGTGATAGGGGGCGAGCCTATCGCCATATCGGGCACAAATTCCAGACTCCGGGCTGATATGGAAAAATCCAATATCACTTTGCCCGACTCGGGGATCGAACCCGAAACCTCAGAACCGTAGTCGTACCGAAATACCACCACGCCACCGAGGCAGTCGGTAACTAATACTAAAAAAAATCTACTATTTACTAGCTCGAAAACTTAGTACTTTAAAAAATACGTATTTTTATACACATAAATTTAAAAATGTAAAAACAGACATAAAACAACAACAGATCGGGCTGGATATCTTTGGGGGAATCTTATGTCCAGCAGCGGACGTCCTGTGGCTGATGATGATGATGATGAAAAACGTACAAAAATAACTTAGAAATAAAGAGAATAATAGTAAAAACCTATATTTTACAAAATAATAAAATCATGTTTATACAATGGGCGGTCTTATGGCTTTAAGCAATTTCTTCTAGACAACCATAGGACGAATAAATTGCCTCGTTGCTCAAATGGCAGCATATATAGGGTTGCGAACTAGGAGGTCCTGGGTTTGATTCCCAGGTTGAGCAAAGCGAATTTTCTAACTTGATTTTTCTGGGACTGGATCCCTCAAGGGAGGTTGATGTCAGGCAGGCAGCCGGTCGTAAAAACTAAGCTAAATTCTTTCTGCAACATGCTTGAAAAAGTGTATTGCACCCGACATAAAGGTGGGATAAGGGCAGGTAGAAAGAAAGAACCATAGGACGAATAAATGTAATTGAATATATCGTTATAACGAATAAATAGCGTGCGATCGTAAATAACAACTAAACTACAACTAGATCGCCATAAGTTAGCGAGCAGGTACAACAGCTAGTCGTACGTCGAGGAACCAGTCGCCTGTCAATAAATCCATCCTCACATGCTAAAGTTAGCAGATAAAAACTTTGTTCGTCCCGACTCTGGTTCGATTACATAAGACGCGCAAACTTCCTCTATTACCCCTACTTAAGTGTACAAATTTAGGCGCCCCCTATTTAAACACTGTTTCCAAATACCTACTACGTAATTTAACCGGAGTGCGGTTCGCACCCGAACATATGGGGCTGAGAGTAGCGGAGCGGGATTGTGAAACGAAATAAATCTCGGACCGCGGAGCCGAGCGATTTATAAGCAACCGGTGATTTGTAAGAAACCCACCGGGAGAGACACGAATTTGATTACAAAGGAAAATGGGCTTGAAATTTTGCAATTG
Source organism: Clanis bilineata (assembly GCA_036417725.1). NCBI lineage: Eukaryota > Metazoa > Arthropoda > Insecta > Lepidoptera > Sphingidae > Clanis > Clanis bilineata. Next base: position 12,403,987 of record CM071158.1, read on the forward strand.
TAATGTTTAATAATAAATTCTTTTGCACAAAGGTGTTTTTGTACGCGCAACGCTGCGGAAAAATGATACTGTCGTTCCAGAGTCTATTTGTATAGATCCTTACTATAACCGTTATCATTTTGTGAGCAATATGAAAGTATATTCTGGAGTACTTTTTATAAAAAGAACTTGCAAGTATGCACTGACACCACTTCATAATGTAGGTCATAAGAAACAGCAAATGGACATTTTGTTACCAATTAATAAAACATTTATTTAAATATGGAATATAAAGCAGACAGGAAAATTAATATTTATTTAAACATAAAACGTGTAAATTTGGAGTGGCAACACCTCCCCACGCTCCCCGCGTGTAGACTGTAGGTAGAGTCCACGCCGCAACACTGTCATCATTTAAGCCGCACATTAGTGAAACTTGCGTCGTTTGAACCGGCACCTGGGACGCGCCGCGCCGCGACACACTACTCGATATTTTACTACCGGAATAAACTACACGACAAAATGTAAATTTCGCGTACATGCACGGATGACTATATACCAGCTCGGATTTCACCGACATTTTTCATTTAGTTTCCTTCAAGTAAAGTTATCATGTTTTCGCCCTTTAGGTGTATATGTAGGCAATATGTAAACAAAGCATCTAATATTAAATTTTTGAACAAATTTTTTTTACATGTAAGAAAATTATTCTTAAAAAATTTCATTAATAATGATACTTTATGATTATTAAATAATTATATAATTGCCTTTTTTCTCAGCAATTAAACCATAAAATGTGTTTTTCATGAAATAAAGAACTAAAATTTTAACTAACAAATCTCACGCCTTATCCCCGAAGTTGTAGGCAGAGGCGCACTAGCGAACTAGAACACCCACATTTCGGCGAGCCTAGTTCTTAGCTTAGCTTAATGAAGCTTAGTTAATTAAGAACTAATATTTATTTAATTTTAGTAGGACTAGGACATGTAACTAGGTAACAATTAAGAAAGCCTATGCACTGGAAAAATCACTTTAACAAAATCAATAATACATGATTGCTATTATTTATATAAAAGAGATCTTATAAAATTGAATGAGTAAAATTATAGGAGTACGTCCAAATGATAAAACTAGTCTTAATAGATGTTGTTACAATGAGATAGAATTTACATATCTACTCTGGAAGGTGTAAATTAAATGTAGATGGGAGACACTTACGAAAATACGGGTCCTAGGTCACAGCTAGAACAACGGGAGGAATTCAGACACCTAAGTGGGTAGTATCGATTTGAACACTACCTGAGACCTTAAGGGTTTTCTAAAAGCTTTTCTGTTTATACAACTCCGTTCACAACTACTGTGTATAATCACAACGGTCTAGTATTTACTCTATTATAATGCGGTGACGTCAGTAAATGTGATACTTAATCATGATGGGCATTACTTATAATAACAGTTTAACTGAGGAAATGGTAAAGAATAGCTTTTTATTTTCAAACAATGCCCCTTACTTATAAAAATATTTAAGCGCTGCTTATCTTTATACCATAGGTTGTCCCATTCATTTTTAAACAATGTACCGCAAGGAAAAAAGTGGTTATTCGTAACCATTTGCTCAGCTAAAAATGCTGTTTTAAGTAAGGTCCATAGTGACACAAGGAAAAAAGTGACAGGCTATTCTTAGCCATTTGCTCAACTATACTGTTATTATAAGTAAGGCCCAATGATAGCGCATTAAAAACCGTCAATTTCCATTTTCAATTTTTTCCGTAAAAAAAGGATTAACAACTAGTATGTCACGGGCCTTATTAATTAATGTTAGTTTTAACTATTTAATGTATTGATTAATGACAATAACACTTAATAACAGGAAAATATGAAAAACAGTGAACGGAAATAAAACACATCTGCTACTTACGCAGTCGGAAATGAATGAAATCTACTTGAACTTTCTCTACCAACATCCACGTACCTGAAAACAATGAAACAATTCTTTGAGTAAATATGCACTACATACCCTAATAATACACAATAAAGCATAGTTACAGTGTGAGAGAAAAGGGATATTATGCATTAGAAACATCCTGGACGTAAATAAAATATCACAAATTACATACTTAAGCGCTCGCATGTATCCTCGAAGGGGTAAGCAGAGGCGACCTAAAGCATGATCGACATGATAGTCCGTGTCGTAAACAATAATAGAGCGGGGATTTAATTAGAGATATTCGGAAAGAGAAACAACATTCCAAATACAAACGTTAGGTACGTTCGGAAACAAACCAATAGCCGCGCTGGGGAACCACGAGCGCGCCAGTTAATCGCCGCCAACCAGTGGGTAATCCTTTCGAGTGGTGTGCATATAACGACTGCATTCCGACCCGCGCGCGTTCCGAACGCACAGCATAGAGTGAAATTGCGGCACTCGGCCGACTCAAAGCGATGACGGGGCCGTATCATTGCATGATGTGCATCAGTAGCTGGTGGCTGCGTGTGTGTGACTCGTTTCACCGCTCCGTACTATAACGTGATTGTGCACTGCTGGTATTTTAGAAAACAACTATCAATACTATTTGCACGTTAGCCTGTTATTGAAGCGTTTGTTGAGATTTCTACTTATAAGCACTTTGTGTTTGAATAAAATTAATAGCACAAGTTGCATCTAGGATAGTGATTTCCGTGAAATTTAATTGAAACTTATTGTTGCTTGTTTCTATTTCACAATACTTCCCAGAAACGGTTGCTGTTCACAAAATTCCAAGTGCAATTATACAAAGAGTATTTAATTCAGGAATTCTAAAGTTGCATGCAAAAGCAAAATGCCGTTTATGTAAGTGACTCAAATTCCGAGCTCCTTAAACGAAATGGCGCGTGCAATCCTCAAGTTTTCCCAAGAGCGGCAGCCATGTTAAGGCGAACGTGTAGACCGGGTACCTAGCCGGTTACTAGGCACGAAACGGACTTGGCGTTTCAAAACCATTAAAATAGTAAGTAAATGCTGCATCGAGAGATGTACTGAATGGGAGGCAGAGAGCTGCGCCGGCGCCGCGCCGCGTGCATTGCCCTCGCGCGCCCCGCTCCTCCCGCCGCGCCGTGCTACAAACGCGACTGACTGCATTCCGCCGCGCTTCCTGACCAGGGCAAGTGCACGCCATGCCATTACGCTACAAGTACGTACCCCGTCGCCCACACCGCGCACCCCCCGAGACACCCCCGCGGCACCCGCCTAGTTCACCGCTCACCATCGAGCCCTCACACAAAGAACACACGAAAACATCTCATTTTGGCACAACAACGTAATTCAATAAAAATGTCTGATCAATGGTATGCTCTTTTGATGTGTAGCGTCGAGAAGCCTTTGCTCCTTTTAAAATAATCATAAAATCTAATATTATGAAGAAAAATAAAGGGAACTCTCCCTGCCCGTTCTACGCCCGGTTCGTGTAAGCCCTTTGTAATCTAATGCATTAAGTTTATTAGGTTGTCGTTACATCATCTTATTCCTTTAAAATATTACCCGTATTTTATACACAGTTGATTGTAACCTGCCCTAGTAGGGCACATAAATTGTGGACTAATTTCCGCTCTACGACACAGTAAAATTTGTAATTTGTGAAATGTTTGAGCTTAAAAAACGAGGCGCATCAACTAAAAGTGTGTAATTAAAACTGGGAACGGGAACTAACAAACGTAGATTCCGATCGCGCACTCAAAGCGGTCATACGTTACGGTTTCTGTGCAAGATATAACTCAACCCCCGCAGATGGAAGCAAAGCAAAAAATATGGAAACACCGGCTAATAGCCAGCGTGCTGAAAGCGTTTTCCGTGAGGCTTTTAAACGCTTATCTTGGCGCTGATAGCCGACGCCGGACGTTGAAGCCTGCGACGACAATTTGCATTAGGACATGGCCCGTTTAGCCGTCACTCCATAATTTATTTTTTACTTCCATTTAATAGACACGGTTTGTTAGTACTGATGTGCCTCGCGCATTTACTGGAATATTGATTTGAAGTGCAGTCAGCTATGAAGTTGAAACAGATTCAGTTACGCGTAGTTCGGAATGTTACAGAGCTGCACCAGTTAGTTCAGCTCAACTGGGTATTAAATTGTTTTTAGAAACAATCAACGTACATAGTTTACGGCTTTTAGTAACAATGTGTGATTTTTTTATACCGATTCGAAACGAACGTTTCGCTTTGTTTAATTTAATGAGGATAGCAGTTTGATAAAACGCCACGCCTCACCTCCTTGGTCTAGTGGCAGCACATATGGGTTGTAGACCAGGAGGTCCTGGGTTCGATTCCCAGGTCGGGTAAAGCAAATTTTCTAATTTAATTGGCTCGGAACTGGATCCCCCAGAGGGGTTGACGTTAGGCAGGTAGCCGGTTGTTCAACTAAGCCAAATCCTTTCTGCAACATTCTTGAAAAGAGGGTGTTGTGCCGACCTCACATTAAAGTGAGATAAGGGCAGGTAGAAAGAAAAAAACAAGCAGTTTGATAAAAACGAGCAACTCATTATTAAAGTAGTTTTTCAATACCGCACGTGATACGTAGATATGTAGTTTATAGCAAATATACTTAGTAGAATGGGGTGGAACACAATGTTGTACTAATCTGTTAATTGGTTTGGTGTGTAAAGATTATAAAATGTTTGGGAGCACACACTGGGTGAGCCGCATGGCTCGCGAGTGCGGTGCCGTCGCCCGGTGCTGCCCGGAGTCCGTGGCCGCATGTTTGTTTTTCGCGGCTATTTCTGGACAAGCTTGCGCCGCCATTGTTCAATGAGTTATAGCTGCGCTAGAAGGTTAAACAACAAAACTATCGCGGTTTCACGCGAGAAAATGAAAGTAAAAACATTTTATAAAACCAATATTTTACTTGTCCGACGATATAAAAATTTTAAGATTTTCTCAAGTGCTGTATTCCGCTCAGTGCCTCAACGGCCGAGATAACTGGCGATCTCATATTTCTTTTATTCTTCCGACACCACTCGGTATTGCTAGTCGCACCTTCTTCCATTCTTAAAATGCGATATAATTTCCACTATTATTCTTATGCTATAACAATCGGATGTAAAAATTTAACAAAATGAGTACGTTTAGCCCGGTTAACACATCTGCATTATTTGTCTATTACAGAGTGCAGAACCAATAAAAACAATCATTAAAAATATTATTTACTCGTTCACATATAAAAACTAGAGAAACATCTTTAAAACGCACCACCACTGCACCGCATCGGTCTACGAACGCGAAATAAACGTAATATTAGCAATATACAGGTAAATTCAGTCGGGCGGAGCGCGTCCTGCGCACAGTTCCTTGCGATTCAATTGCGACCGTCGACCGATAGTTTCGATATCGGGATCGTTATTGCTCCAACGTAAACCAATATTGCCGTTAATGGTCGATCATTTGAATGTTTGCAAACGTTTTTCCGAGATATCATGAATTTCGCAGATTTCAAAATAAGATTTGTTGCCTGGCATCACATACCAATATTGGATTTTGCTGCAAGTCACAATGGCTCGTACAAAGTAAACATTAAAGGAAACGTGTGCGAAATTCAATTGCAGAAATATATATTTTCGATTTGTTATGTTACAAAGTTAGTATTATTAAACGTTATAATAACATTTGTAATGGTGCAACTTAAAAACGTATTAAAAGAGTTTCATCGAGTTAATGTAGAGCTATCAGTTCAATGATCAAACAAGCGCTTAATTGGTAAACTAGGCATATCCGACTCAATGCTGATTAGAATTGAGGGCGATTTCAGTGTTTTCGCCCTATAAATCGGCATTGCAGATCCAATCGGACGAAGTCAAAAAGAGCATTTCAATTTGTGCACATGGGACTAAGCTCTTAACGTCCGATGCACTTATGGAGACTGCGATCGTTAAAACATTTTATACTTTTTGCCCTTTGTATTTCTGTTATTCACCTATAGTGTTACACTAATTTTGCGTCCTCTTTCGCTTCCTGCTCGCGTGGAGGCTCCTGTCAGATTTTCGTGGTAAATGTATCTATCCTATTATTTTAATCACCAGCTCATAAACTTAAGCTTATGTAAAAAGTCACATTAAAATGTTGCTTAGTTTTTGTGAAAAAAAAAGGACAACTTAACAATTAAAATCCCTCTTTCTTTCTGTCTGGCGTTATCCGGCCTTATGCCAGGGCCCACCTTCCTACTTAAACGCTTCCACTTCTCTTTAATTCCCTCATGTTTTAAAAATAATTATAACTTGAGTAGTGACTAAGACAGGGTTTTTGATCGCTTGTTCATAATTATTATTATCCATATACAGACAAATAGAAAACAGATGTTGTCTTTGATTTGTGTCAGGTGTATAATCTGTTCTCCGGAAAGGACAAGTGAGTGAGAAAAGATGCATGAGTGTGGAAGAGACAAAAGCCCTCATGTATAGCTGTGCCCCCATTGGCTACAGGCGCTATGTGTTATCTGCATTTACAAGCTTGTTATATAATGTTTTTAATTGAAAACACGATAAGTACATTCAATAGGCAATAATTCAATACTAAAATGCGATAGGGACAAAACTTTGATATATTTATATTCGATAGACCCGTTTTAGACAACTAAACCTACTGATAAAGGGTGGCAAACTTTTATATTTTAAGACGGTGTTGTATCTAAGGATCGCTTCGTTTGTTTGGGAAGTTTCTTACCTTTACATTGTGGCTAAGAGTTTTTGTAACTCTTCTCCCATAGGAATACTGTCCACGGATGTGTAGTCGTAGAGTTTTACTTACTACTTGGACCATTTACGAGTTTCTTCTGCCTTCATATGAAAGACAACATGATTAAACGTTTGTGGATTGGAACCTTAAATAATAAAATCATCATCATCATCAGCCCTAGGACGTCCACTGCAGAACATAGGCCTCCCCCAAAGATAAAGAATAGATACCGACGACCTGATAAAGGTTGCAGGAAGTCGCTGGATGCAGGACGCTTCCAACAGGTCAATCTGGAATAATAAAATATATGCTCCTAATACATTTTTTTTCTAGTCAGCCAAACTGGGAACTTTTTAAATAAAGGTCAGGTCAAGAGGACTAGATTGAATAAAAAGATTGATTAGAGATTACGAGAACCTAATAATTATATTTTCGTGCGAAGTGTAAATCCTCTGCCTAACCCTACGGGATACAGGCTTGATGTTATGTATTTTTTAATAAGTGAGTGAAACACCGGCTGTCAGTCTTCAGCTTGGTTTATTTTATCTAGTCTTTCATAAGAGAATTATGAAATTCACAATATTAAACCTACAAGGGAGGCGTAACAAAGCCATCAGAAATATTTTTTGTTAGTAGCGCAAAAGAAAGGTTGAAAGTTAATAAGCTTATGTACAATCTGCTTCTTTTACGCTGACCTGGATCATTTTTCCTCATTACCTGCATCATAAAGGAAGAATTTTTTACTGTTTCCCTCTGTGACGTATTTTAATACGCAATAATAGGTCCAGCTTGTTCCTTAAGTCTATTGTTACAAAGAGACTATAATTTTCTTAAACAATAAATAAAAATTTAAAAGGGTTTCATATTTTCAAAGAGAATTTAAAAATCAAGTTACATTTTTATTATGTCTAATATGACTTGAGTAAAGCTTCTTAGGGTCCAAAGGAAGTCTTTGTACTATGCTTACAGTATTAGAATCACAACAAACGGTAAAAGAGTGAAATGAAAGGTATTTTTTATTTAACAGAATTTGATTTAGTACCGTAAATAGAAAAAATAATAGGACTTTTATACATTTACTGGAGGTAATACTTATATAGTCGCCTCCTTGGTCTAGTGGCAGCATGTATAAGCTGTGGATCGCGAGGTCCTGGGTTCGATTCCCAGGCCGGGCAAAATAAATTTTCTAATTTAATTTTCCCGGGAATGGATCCCTCATAGAGGGTTGACGGCAGGCAGGCGGCCGGTCGTAAAAACTAAGCCAAATCGTCTTTGCAACATGCTTGAAAAAGTCTGTTGCGCCGACCCGACATTAAGTGGGATAAGGGCAGGTAGAAAGAAAGACTGGAGGTAATACTTATATACGAGAATCCGTCTGGATGGGTATCACCGTAATATCTGTTACTACCGCCAAGTAACATTGTACAGGCAATGCAGTTTTATTATGTACTAGCTGACCCGGCGAACTTCATGCAGCCTAATAGTCGATTCTTTAATTTCTTTAGTTTCTTTTTTATTATGTCTAAAATAAACGTAGCCTTAGTTACTCCTTATTACATCAGCTACCTGTCAATAAAAGTCCTGTCAAATCGGTCTAGCCATTTCAGAGACGGACAGACAAAAATTAAAAAAAATGTTATTTTGGTGTATATACCGTATACACCTCTACATATATTCATAGTAAAAAAACGGTCATTCCAATATTGCAAACAGACACACATTTTATTTATATGTAGATATAGATTAACTAAGCTAACTTAACATCTAATATTTCAGGGTGAGGAGCGCAGATCAGTACAACTCAGTGCTTTGTTATTTAAAGTGGGTAACTATTTAAAGTGGGTAACTATCAAACAAGAGGCTTGTTCATCTCGTCATTTGATTGCAAGAAAACATAATATTACAAATATAGATTTTCGCTGTTAACTCTCATCTTATTACCCCGGAAGGAGGGAACATAAAAAACCTCATCGTCGAAACAACCCGTACTTATCGCATTTCCCTTCACAACAAAACATTAACACGATCGAGTTTTCTTTAGCAAAAACAAACAAATTATAACTATTAACGCGGCGGGTTGAATCTTGCCCGATATTAATATTTCCAACGAGGAACGGACGGGTTTTATTCAGCGAAATTGCAGTTAGAAAGATCCTATTAATGAACGTCCCCGAGTCCTTTGTCCGGTGCCGGAGCATTTCCTGCACAATCGCCGTGACACCAAGTAATTAGGGAGAAAAATTCGTTACTCCCCAGTCTAGTAGTCTTGACTGTTGTGGTGATATATTTTTATAAGACATGGACGATAAGTTTAACGTATGTTTAAGAGTTTTGTAATGGAGTGATTTATGAATGAAGCTTTATTCAATTCATAGGCTCTGTGGCGCAGCGGGCGAGTAGCCGGTTGTGAAGCAAGAGGGCGCGTGTACGATTCCCGCATGGAGACAAATGTTGGTCAAGACTATCTGTGTGACTGTTGGGTATATTTATTTATTTTATATAGACCAGTGCAATTGGAGTTATTGGATATATGGAGTTTATTTACAGCACTTTCGATTACTCAAACACTAAAGCTGAGATCTATAATGGCGGGTACACACCAACCGAACGAAAATGCGACAGCGATGATTCGCGAATGATCGGGAACATTTGGTCTCCATCGCCGATGGCCCTTCGCGAACGTTATTTCGTCTTGGTTCTATTGGTGTGTACCCGCTATAAAGCGAACTTCGACTAAGTCAAAGTCTTAAACGAGCTCAGCGTGGATTCGGATTTTTAAATGAAATTCCAATTTCGTTCGAATCATTTTTTACAAGAGAAGCTTTGCTTAGTCTGTCAGTCTGTTTTTCTTGTAAAAAGTGACTCGGACTAAATTGAAGTTCCATTTAAAAATTCCAAATCTTCACTGAGTTCGTTTTTTTGACTCTGACTTAGTCGAAGTTCGCTGTATAGATCTTAGCCTTAAGGTCGCCCCACATCAGTTAAGGCAGCCTTATCAGTAAAATTTAATGGCCAAAACAACAATGTAATGATCGGTTAAAGAAAAAAAAGTTGAGTAGCAATCCAGTTTTCGGGCGTTAGAGTACTTGTAGGACGTATCCTCACTTGTTAATAAAATAAATTTTGGCTAAGTGAGTTATTATACACCACATCCATGTTTTGAATATATATTTGATAGATGAAATAAAAGCGTTTGGTAGACAAAAGCAAGATTTAGAAAAGACGAAATACCTACAGCTCATTATTGCAGGATCGCTAACCATTTATATTTTTTACTAACATATGCGCCTGTATTAAGATAAATAAATTGAATTAATGAGAATATTCACTAAAATCATTGCAAATAGCTAATTACTTACTAAGCTTTTACTAAAAATAAATGCTCCGTTAATGAATCGAAAACATTAATCCTAATTTCAAGATCACAGAACAAAATAGCGTAGTAATATTAAAACAACTACTACGGAGATTTTAACTTAATCATATTAGCTTTGCTTTGATACCAAGAACACTCCACTTACACTCCTTTACTTTGATTCAATGTAACGAAATTCTGTTGAAATTAGAATGAATTTACTTAGACATTTTTTTTGTCTTATCACGTTACTATATACTTTTTGCTGAGTGATAGGTTTATTTTTTTACTTTTTTGAGTGGCAGAGCCATGCTGTAGACAGTTACGTCTACGGCATGAATGGGCCGGCTCGACCGGTTTGATACAACTGTTTCACAGAAAACAGACGTAAAGGTACACTCGTTGTCGCGTTTCTTTCTGTAAGTGAGATTTCCGGTGGCCCAATTAACCCCCTCCCTTTCCCAATTCCTATTTCCTCCTTTTAGGTTGGCAACGCACCCACACCACGTTTCTTTTTGTGTCTTGGGTGTCTATAGACGGTGGAGATCACTTACCATCAGTAGCCCGAGCACGAAAAAATAATGTAAATGTAAATGTATTCGAGTTCGCTGCGCACTGATGACGTTTAGTTAATATTTCATACAAATTTCATAGACGCGCATCGAGTTCGAATACATTTACGATTGTCAGAAATTTTTCTGCTCGGGCCACTGGTGACCTATAAGCTCGTTTGCCAATCTCTGCTATAATGTCAATTTTCTTAAACCAAAGTCCTCGGTCCACAATCCATATACATTGCCACTAGACCAAAGAGGCGCCAAATACTCCAATTAAATATTCCAATAATTTTTGTCATTCCATTCGTCATACATTGTTATCTTGTTTGTCGACAAAACATAAAATCATAGGGGTAATGGAATAGGGGCTCTTCCCCAGCACATCACTTAGTGCACGTGTATACGATGTCATTGATAATGTGTAATATTGAGAGCTTCTTGCAACTATCACGTGAGTTCGTAGGTCGCTCTTGTATTTGTTGAATGGTATCAAAAACTGTTTTAATTGATTAGCCATGACAGTCGAGTTGACGACTCATGGATAGTATATTACGGTACGACTATCCTCCTGAGGTCTCGGTTTTGATCCCCGGGTCGAGCAAAGTGATTTGGATTTATTGATATGGCGATAGGCTTGTTCCATATCACATCTGGGTCGAAACTAAACTCGGCGAAATGTGTGTGTTCTAGTTCTAGTAGTGCGCCTCCGCCTACCCCTCCGGGAATACAAGTGTCAGCTTATGCGATATTTAAATTCAATTCAATTTTCAATTCAATTTTATTGCTATGTATAATTGTTTACAATGGTGTTAAAAACTAATTACAGTACATAATTATGGACCCTGTTGGGCACGGCAAAAATAGTGAGAGAGGGAGAGGGGTAAATTTCCCTTTATTGAATGTTCCAGCGGTAAAAGAATCTCAATTAAAAGCAATTTTTTTACCCTTATTTTTTACAAGTCCAATAAAATTATTACACCAGCTCTAGAATTGCTACCATATCATTGCTTCTATCAATTTCTGTCAAGTGTCCATCGTCATATATAAACTTAGATATATATAGACTTAGTTTCATCGTAGTGTTTATTAATAAAGTAACCCCCGAATACTTAAATGCAACTCAAACACTCGAAATCGGCTTATCTCATTTGAAGCCGCCTATGTGTGCTAAAGGTCGCAGGAAGTCGCTGGTTGCAGGCCGCTTCCAACAGGTCGATCTGGAAATCTCTGGGGGAGGCCTATGTTCAGCAGTGGACGTCCTATGGCTGATGATGATGATGATGTGTCAAAATGTAAGGCGTGAAACAATGATCTCTTAAAGCTGAGAAGCATGTCGGATGGCCAACGCTAACGTTGTTTTTTAAAAACGGTGACGTCAGCATGGCTGACGTCACTTTTGACAATGAGATGATTACTCATCTTATTTATCAACTGTGAACACTGAAATTCACCGACTCCCTTTATTAACGGTGCTTAACAGCACCGTCTAGTTAGGGATGTGGACAGTCCGAGTGCCGGAGCACGACTGTGTCGAATCTGCTCTGAACACTCCTTTTATAGGGTGTAATATTTGCAACTACCTACTCGATCCCGAATATCGAATGGCAAAGAAATAATTATAACGATTATTTTAACTTTTTAGAATGTTTTAAGGTTTCAGCAGTTTAACAATTGTAAAACAAATTAATAACGTGAAATAACAACGGCTTTTTAAATAAGCTTGCTATTTTGCGCCGATACGGCCATTCTGATAGGCGGTGCGTGCTCTGCACCAGCCTTGTAATTTGTTGTGAATACTCGTAGAACAAATTTTTTTTTTCTTTTTCTTTTCTTTTTCTTTCTTTCTTTTCATTTGAAATAGCACGTGCTCTTATTGAAAGCTCATGGTTGTACGCCGATACGGTCATTTTGAAAGGCCTCGTTTATTATTGCGAATTTAAGATTCCGATTTTTTTTTTAATCTACCACCGGATCCAAACGCGGCCCTGCCTGAGAAGACCCGGCGAAACAAACTCAGCGGGCAAAATTACCTAGCACACAAAACAATTTCCCGAATTGACCACTCAGGATTTTTCAAATTGACCACTTATGATTTTTAAAGATGATCACTAACGTTGACATTTAGACTTCAAAAATGACTGCAACAGTGTCACATACACCGTCTCGATCAATCCTGACCATAAATCAGGTAGTTTTGTTTTTGCATTGAATTCTGAGATGAAATTGCACACAAATTAAAATATGGATATTTAGGTGCACCACGTGCCCTGGTTTATATGGTTTTTAGAGGAGGTATCCGACCAGCCTTGCCAGACCATATTATAAACATTTGTACAAATGTTCCACACAATGCACTTTTTATGAATCAGTCAGAGTGCGAATGCTCCACGCATCTATGCACTTTTCTTACGGGGATAATGGTCCACAGGGGTTCCAAAGGAATGGGAAGGGTCGATGCTGTGGCGCTGAGCGGTCCTGTACGCCGTGGTCCACAGAGGCTCTGAAAAGTTTTTTTTTTTTTTTTTTATTTAGCTGTGGTTCTGAGCGGTCCCGTACGCCGTGGTCCACAGTTTTCCTTTTCTTTGCAAATGCTCCACGCATTTATGCAGTTTTTTTTTTTTTTTTTTTTTATTGTTAAGGATGATGCTGTGGTTCTGAGCGGTCCTTTACGCCGTGGTCCACAGGGGTTCTAAAGGAACTGGGAAGGATGATGCTGTGGCCTGGGCCTTTATTATTGACCGTGGTCCACAAAGGCCCTGGAAAACTACTTCGAAAGTATCGATCGAACTGAAAGTATCTCGGATTGAAATTATCAGTCGGATTGAAAGTATCAGGCGGATTGAAATATCAGTCGGATTGAAATATCAGTCGGATTGAAATATCAGTCGGATTGAAGTATCAGTCGGATTGAAAGTATCAGTCGGATTGAAAGTATCAGTCGGATTGAAAGTATCCATCGGATTGAAAGTATCCATCGGATTGAAAGTATCAGGGCAGAAAGGTTCAAGTTAAATGAGTGGGATAGCGATCCCACTTCTGATGTCGGATGGCCAACGCTAACGTTGTTTTTTAAAAACGGTGACGTCAGCATGGCTGACGTCACTTTTGACAATGAGATGATTACTCATCTTATTTATCAACTGTGAACACTGAAATTCACCGACTCCCTTTATTAACGGTGCTTAACAGCACCGTCTAGTTAGGGATGTGGACAGTCCGAGTGCCGGAGCACGACTGTGTCGAATCTGCTCTGAACACTCCTTTTATAGGGTGTAATATTTGCAACTACCTACTCGATACCGAATATCGAATGGCAAATAAATAATTATAACGATTATTTTAACTTTTTAGAATGTTTTAAGGTTTCAGCAGTTTAACAATTGTAAAACAAATTAATAACGTGAAATAACAACGGCTTTTTAAATAAGCTTGCTATTTTGCGCCGATAAGCATTTCAGTATTCGGGGGTAAGACCTCTGTTACGTCTAACTTCAACAAATTATCAGGCTGGCTTCTTTACGTATGTGTCGGTGCAGTTATGCTCAATGAATTCTGCGAAGAGCGGTTGCAGCGTTCGATCGTCAGTCGGCAATAATGGGAGCGTGGAGCAATCTCGCACGCACATCCGCATCAACGTTACATTTTAACTCATTCATACACGTCTTATTAAGAGTATGCTATTGGTTTGTAAAGAGATGGCCGTGTGTTCCGTCCACAAATTGACGAATGTATGGGACAAAAATAGACATATTACAATCATACAAATCCAAACAATTTTATAACAAGCTCATACTGTTCCACTGCTGGGCACGGGCCTCCTCTTCTAGTGAGAGGGGTTAGGCATTAATCAACCACGCTGGCCTAATGCGGGTTGGTAGACTTCACATACCTTCGAAATTCCTGTGAAGAAATTCTCGGGTATGCAGGTTTCCTCACGATGTTTCCTTCACTGTTATAGCAAGCGATATTTCGTAATAAAAATACACATCACATAGAAAAGTCAGAGGTGTATGCTCCATTTTGGGGTTGGTCTCGAACCTCCGACACTTGTCTCGGCAGTCCGTAACATACCCAACTAAATAAATAAATAAATAAATAACACCCAACAGTCACATACATAGTCCTGACCCCACACTAAGATCGAGTCTTGTGTCGTGGGTATCAGGATCTACGAGAGACTTTCGGTCTCACAACACCCAGACCCGAAACAAATATCTGTAGGCCATACAAACATTTGTCTCGGTGCGGGGATCGAACCCACGGCCTCTCGCTTCACAGCCGGCTACTCGCCCGCTGCGCCACGGAGGCTGTCGAAAAACTGAGCTATCGCTGCTATTTCATATGGCAAACCATGCAAAAATTTGTCCTTTTACCTATACAGCCTATAATACCTTCTTTTACTTTACTTTAATAATTATGATAGTGACGATAAGTCCCAATTAAACATTAAATTTGGATTAATGACACAAAAAGTCAGACACACTACAGATGTACGTATAACAAAGAAGTCTGTATAAATAGTGTGGAGGCTAGTTTTTTACCGTCGACAGTCGACACTTGAATCTACGTTCCGGTTTGTTGTCGGCACGATGACCCTGTATTATTTATGGATTGGCGCAAAACGTGGGCGGCAGCGGTAACCACAAGGTACTTACAAGATGTTAACCGTCCTACAATTTCCCTCCATTCAATCTTTTGTTGTTAATAAATGATTTATCTTGTGTTTGACACCGACTATAAGTGTCAGCAAAAATAAACTGATTTATGTCGTATGTTATTGTAGAGGTATTTTATAGTATATCCAAACAAATAATGTTAGGCAAGTATTTCATATACTATTTTTTTTGGGCAGATGCCATTGCTTTTTTTCTTTATTGAAAATTTAAGACTGATTTTTGTCGTCTAATTTGTTCTACATTTAAGCTAAAAATTACTTCATAACATCTCATGTCTCTGAGTTTTGAACGCAACCCATTGCATACAGTATTGAGCCAAACATGGAGGTTAGTAAAGCGAGCAACTAACTTATTTTACAATCCGCAAAAAAACGACAAGAGTACCCACGATTTCGACATACGAGTATACGGACAACAGGAATATCACACAAAATAGTTTTGTAACGTTTTGATTAAATCGTAGGAATACTTCAGCCGAAAATCCCTGACCGCGATCAAAGCGTTGGCTTTACATAGAGTAAGACTGTAAGAAATGATTCAATGGACTCACTATGAATGAGAGTTGGCTGCGAAATTAGAGAAATGGGGTCTAACTAGGAAGATCATGGCCTTAAACTAGGATGACGGCGGGCAGAAAGAAAATAAAAAATACTTATGTGGCACCATATTATCTATAACCGTGGTATAGTATGTTGATCAATCGCTAATCGCTCGGCTCTGACACCGTGTAATTATACAAATTTTCTCAACACTCACGGTGACGCAACGGGGCCCCTCGCCGCGTACACGCTTTTTATACGTGCCCATAAAATGACCAGTCGTCATTTTGGAAGAATTTTTATAATGTGCACTCGGAACACGTGTGTTCTATTCGTGAAATACTTCTCATGGTCTGTTTCACCAACTTATATGATTTTAAGATATGCCAAGTTGCATTTGCGTTTAAAAACGTGTTTGTATCCCGACTACTCTGGTATTAATATATGTATCAGAACGCGACTCGCCTTATAGAGTTACTATAGCGAGTTTGCAGTGTGATGCCGTCCCGTTGTCCAGGTGTAAAAGTATAAAAGTGTAAAAAATTGGTACTGTCTGATTTTTTACTTAATGAAACTGAACTTGTCTTATATTTGTAATTTCATTTCAATTATTTATTTATTTGAGTGAGCTATTAAGTTGATACAGCTGTTGTATTATGGTTTTATCGATAAAGAATTTCAATTCTTAAAAAAAAAAAAAATCATATTTGCCTTCGAAACTTTACATTTCCTAGCATAGCTATATTTATGGAAGCATAAAATAGTTTGTTCACCCATCATATCCCTTTTTCTGAATATTTACAAATTCAAGTACCATCCAGACACACTTGAGTGCTAATATTACAAAATAGATTTAATAACCTACTTAACATAACGTTTGGATTCGCATGAAAAAGCAACACTCAATAGACAACTAAGCGGGAATTTTCATTACTATGGAAATTTACGAAGTGTAAAACTAGTGTCATCGTTTTAAGAACAATTTATTCGAAGGCTTTAACGAAGGCGGCGGCACGCACGCGCCTCGCAAAAAAGTAAAACAAATCCGCCCATCGACGTCGCCCGCCCCAAATGTAAATACTAGCTACCTATTTAATTTTCACGACGTTTAAACAGTGCTGTTGTTCTAGGTGAAGTTTAAACATTTTTGTGCCGACCAGCGGCCGCGATTCACTATGTCCGACGAGGCAATCAACATTCCTTACACGGCATCGCTGAATTTTCATTTGCGAAACATGTGAAAATGGTTAATTAATTTCAAAACCATTGCCAGCAGTCGGTAACGTCGCTGGCGTGCAATCTAATAATTTGTTAAAAAACTACGAGAAAACAAGCTGTCCAGGTGAAACCGCTCTGGTCACACGACGTTGGCACATTACTTCACGCGACATCATTTCTGAATCACTAAATATCTTGTTCAATTGGAAATAAAACACTCATTAGATTTATAAATGCAATTAGGCGCATAGTTGTGTGTTGTGAATACCGTTTCGCGCGGTCGCACAGATTCTAGCAACTTTCGAACTAAATTGTGGTGAAACTGATATAATGGCGTGTGCGCAAACCACGCGATGTTGAAGTACTTTTTGCATATGTGTGCTATACGAGTATATATAAGGCTGATCACATATACACGACTATAGAATGACGAATAAATGCGTATACTACGTCTACTGTTTTTAAATAAAAATACATCTCCGCTTTTGTAATCTTGTTATATAAGCGGCGAATTGAATTAAAACTTCCGCGAGCGACTATGAGCTTCTTTTATGCGCCCACTAATCTGTGTTTACGTGTAGACATAGAGTAAGCAAATAATCGCTGAAGCGATGGTCGGTAATGTGTAATCAGCTCAACTCACTGAGCGAGCGAGCAGGCGACCAAGCGAATAGACATAACTGCTACACATTCCTTAGTGCGTTTACTTCCTCTACTGATTCATAACTACCTTTTAACAATTTTTGTTGCTTTTTTGCTAAATATAAGTACATATCCAAATAAAAGCATAAAGGGGTCAACGTACATATTAATAATTTTTTGGTTGAAGATAGAAGTATGACTTGTAGAGCTATATCTTGTACGAAGATAGATTTTCGAAGATTCCTTTACCATATGAATTGTGGAGACCACACCGTGGTTCTAATGCGGTCTAAAATAAATTAGTTGAAAATTCAATTGTAGTATATTTACTATAATTGAATATTCAACTAATTTATTTATGATCGTAACAATGTGTTAGATCATTATGTTCAATAACGCATTTTCTTACTCAAAGCCACTTATATAGTGGCGTACAGATGTCGTAAAAGTGTCATGTGCTTGCAACATTGTGTTAAGTATTGAATTACTATGCCGAAAAGCACATCCGTGTAATCATTGCAATTATTTATCTGTTTTAAGATGATGTGGGACAGGAATGTTTAAATTATGCGTGTTTTGGGTATTATTTAAATATTATGCAGTGGAATCGTATCGTTTGATTATAAATTAATAATAATTGATGATAATATAGGCAATATTCCAACGTTTCCAGTTATAAAATAATAATATTTGGAATAATGATTCAATTGAAATGTGCATTTTTAAGGAGTTTAGAAGTAAAATTTCTCAAAATACATCAATTCAAAACAGTTATATGTAAATATTTGTTGAAATAAGACTACCTAGTCTTATTTTAATGATTATGTAAATTGAGAGTTTTTTGTGACAAAAAATATGTTACTACAGTTTGTATGCTTTAACATATTAAATTATTACACTACTAAATAATTAATGTTTATATAAAATGCTGGCGCAAAATCAGTTGAATATACAATACACAAAATTAAAATATAACAATCAACATAGATCTGACTCGATCACAATAACTCACAGTACGCATGCATAATATTTTATAGCGGACTCCAATAAATATTGAGCACAAAAGCCGCCGCCAAATGAGCCTAGGTGTTCACGTATGAGGAATTCCGTTATCTATACACTTCCTTGAAGAAATTTAGCATGGTAATGGTACTTGATTCTTTGGAAACATTTTGCGAACCGTTATGTAGTCGCGACTCTGAATATTGACGCGCGTGATGTAAATTCAAACGATTTTATTCAAATGAATATTAGTATCGATCGCCTCCTTGGTCTAGTGGCAGCATATATGGGCTGTGGATCGGGAGGTCGTGAGTTCGATTCCCAGATCTGGCAAAGCGAATTTTCTAATTTAATTAGCCCGTAACTGGATCCTCTAGCAGGGATTAATGTCAGCCGATCGTAAAAACTAGGCCAAATCCTTTCTGCAACATACTTGAAAATGTGGCGCCGAGCCCACATTAAGGACGGATAAGGGCAAATAGAAAGAATATTAGTAAGAATATCTCTAGGCCAACCATGAGTTTTTTTTGACATTAATCGCTAGCGACTCCGTAAAATATTTGTATGACAAACACCCGAACGCCTCTAGCGGTTACGCGGAGAACTGACGTTTTCCATACAAATATTTTACGTCCTCGCTCGCGTATATACGTGCAAAAATCTCATGGTTGGCCTACTGTTTTCACTACCCTTTAGTGTCGTGTAAAGGTATTTCTCCCGGAGGATAGGGCGATATTAATCGAGCTATTTCATATCTAGTTACGGAGTGAACGGTATTTAATTACAGGCTCACTGAGCGGAAAAGGAACGCGAGCGTGGCGATAGAACTAATAAATCAGATTTGCGTGGAGGTATTAAAATAACATAAACACACCTTTGACGGGTGGTCTTAATGAGAAAAGTTGGATACGACTTCCATTTAAGTCGAACTTCTGTCATGAACGTTCATTCGATAGAGTGTGCAGCCCACAGCCCCGACAGGGCCGCGTTCCCACAGATACAGATGACGGGAATATCACTCGGAATGTAAACAACAACTTAATTTCCCTATCGATCGCCATCTTAGGGAGAGCTCTGTTCGATTTCCGCCCAAGCGAACTTTGTTTGAATTGCATTTGGAATCGCGTTAAAAGTTTATAAGCGTTGTTGGTGTCGCAAGTTAAATATTGTTTTATATAACAAAATCTTTGTCAGCGGCTGTCCCAAACTGTTTCAAAGTATTAAAAAACATAGAAATGTTCAAGTTTGCGAAAATTTGGTACGTTTGCAAGAGTTTTAAGTAGTTTAGGATAGCATAGGAGCGGTGAATTATGAAGTTAAATATTAACATAAATAAACGAGGAACACAGTTTGAAGTGCTAAACTAGATCAATTAATTTCAATATTCTCACGAGATCAATATACCCGAAGTTAATTTCACCGCGGAGACGTTAATACGCTTAACTTATGCGTGCGAACTTCAACTCCTCTTAGTTACGATCCAAGTTAATCGAGTGAGGGACACTTAGCACGCTTGTCTACGAATAACTCTTAGTTAAGATAAACTGCATACTTAATTACTATTTATTTGAAATGTACTAAGTTTTGATGAGTGCCGTAGTCGGGTCGCATTTGGGAAGCGGAGGGCTCGGCCATATTAGTCCTCGCACTGCAGAGCTATTATCAGAAGCGTTTGTTCACAACTTTGTGAGAGTCGAGCGGACTAAACGCGTGTAAAGTTATCGGCGCGCGGCCAACTGATAAGCGCGAACTGACGTACGTAAACTTACCATGTTAGAGAGCAGCAGTCGTTGGTGTTTAGCGACTTGAGGGTCTAGAGCTTGGAGTGGGAGAGCCAGTGGCAACGGGAGAGGCAAAGGCAACGGGAGCGGGTGGGGATGCGGAGCCGGCTGCAGGATCAGCTGCGGGCAGCAGGCGCACGGCGTCACGTAGGACACGCACCCAAGCTGCGGCGGGAACAGCGTGCCGGCGGCCTCCTCGAGGCCTCGAACACGTCTCTCACGACCGCATCCGCGGCCGACCTCCGACCGTTCGACGGCCACACGCGCCGCCGACTTCCCGATACAGGACCGACCGTCGCCGTCTAGTCTCCGGTCTCGATGCGGTTCCCGACCGCGGACTCGTCCGAGCGGCTTTCGAATGTACGCGGGAAACGACAAAGTTTTGCAATCACCCGAAGTGCGGAGGAAAGTTTCGAAACTCGAGCGTTCAGACGAGGAAGGGCCGGGTCGCCGCGAGGGAGCGGGAAACTAAGCGATCGGGAGAAGCGAGAAACGACGCGCAGGGCTCGCGAGAGTGTGGAGAGAGTGGCGGCGTGCACGGAGCACAAGTCGCCAGGCCGGCGTGTGGCGGTGGACTGAACGACGAGGCAGGTGCGCGAGGCGCGCGGAGGGCGCTGGGGGCGGGCCCACCTGACTCACCTGGGCGCCTGCGCCGCGCTCGCTCAGCCTCCGACCACGCCGCGCGGTACATACACACCACCACGACGCCGCGCCACGACACCGCAACACCGCTACATCGCTACACCGCCACACCACGACACCAAGACACTACGACACTACGACACCCCAACATTCAACATCACACACAGCACCAACAACCCTGCGACTCTACCATAACATATTGTACTATACACACTATTACATATTATTAAACGTAGAGTAAATAATACGCCAATTCTTTAATAAACCATCTAGGTTTGGCGAGGTAGATAACACATAGATACTAAAAGAATTCGGATACCGAAATTTAAAAGAATAATACTTATTATCGTATATCATTTATCACACCAAAACATTTACTATCGTAGTCTATTAAAATGAATAAGTCAACAAATAAACAAGCAAACATTATCTCATGGAAATGTTCGGCGGATGAGGGGATAAATCGCATTGATCTTAAGGTCCGGCTTTCGTCAGAGGACATCAGCTGGGCACGCAATGTAAGCTCATTGTGCGCGCTTACGGGGGATTAGGCACCTTTTAACGTCGCTCACTATTTACCTTTCGTTTCTAAACTCCAGAGACGCAGATTACACTCGTCTCGTTAGTGGCTAGAGAGTAAACAACGGTTGGATACGTATACGTCCCCACATGTGTTGTGTCTTTTAGTCCTAATGCCGAAGTGTTCACAGAAAAACGAATAGCATTAAACAAACTCCATCAGTGTTTATCGTCTCTACTTTATTTACGTTTGAACATTGGTTTTGTAAAACAGATTGTATAGACTATGTTGTTACCGCATCTTTCGATCTGAGCTAGATTTTTTAATTAAGGACGGCTTACAGCGTTATTACTAAAATCTTGATTTTATTAAACCTAGAATTAGTCCCAAAACTGAGTAGCTCGAGTGTAAATTACATATCAATCGTATTGTAAATCGAGATTTAAGATAAATCGATGACGTACAATACATTACACAGTTTATGCTTAAGTCAAGTTTATTTTAATATAAATTTATCTATGTGGTGCAAGTCGCACTAAAATTCTACTTGTATCTATCCATTGAAAAATCGCCCGTAATTATAATATTTATTGAATAACTCAACTATTAGTCAAACAATTGAATTCAATTGATGAAGTTTATGATGAGGTTTTTTAATCTCATAGCTCTCTCATAGTACCATGTAAACGGAATCTCCCTCAGGGCGACCTACAGCTCTTAGATAAATCTCGATTTAAATATATCTACGAATTAGTTGTAGGATAAGATTAGATGTAACGAACTCGGTGAAGATTTGGAATTGTTAAATCGAACTTTGATTTAGTCCGAGTCAATTTTTTACAAGAAAAACAGACTGACAGACGGACTAAGCAAAGATTTTCTTGTAAAAAATAACTCTGACTAAGTCAAAATACTCACCGAGTTCGTTACTTTGACTTAGACTTAGTCGAAGTTCGCTCTATAGATCTCAGCCTTAGAGTACTAAGTACCCTATGCAAAACAGTCATTAAAATCACTTTACATCTCGTAGCAAAATACAAACGAACTGACAACATCCTCCTTTTTTAATCCGGTTGAAAAAACGGACTGTATTTACAGCGTCAAAGAGAGTGGTAACTTCTAATTAACTTCAGTCTAACTCTTTCTGTGAACTAGGAACAAATTATTAGCGAGTCGAATTACTATTTGAACGGTTGTTAATAATAATTTATTTATCTTCGCCTTAGGATACTTTAATGATGGCTCTATCCTTTTTGATTAAACGATAAAAAATTTATATTAAATGAGTTGGCTTGGTTATTCTTTCAATCTACCTTTTCTTATTCAATGTGGAGCGCATTAGACTTCTTCAAGCTTTATTGCAGAGAGGTTTTTACAACCGTGGCATGAGTGAAGTATATCCTTTCTGGACATCCCAGTCCCGCTAAACTGTGTTATAAAAACACCGACCAGACTTCCTTCAGACCAGAATCGAACCCAGGACCTCTTGGCTCATATACCAACGCTGCTATGACCAAGGAAGCAACAAAGCAGTTGGTGGGAGGATTGGTTAGCTTGGTTATACCATATTTTTTAATTAGTCTACGGTGACAGACGACCCGACGCGACGGCCCACTGGATAATAAGTGATTACCATCATCCAAGCACATCGGCAATGACAATTCTCAACGGCTGCGTTTCATGAAGTAGAAAGGAATGGGGTTTCGAATAGGTTTAGGTCTCCGAATTACTCACCCACCATATAAATTACGATATGCAACAGCAAGCTGTCACTTTATTTATTTTATTTATTTAAAACACTTTGTACCTACCTATGTAGGTAGGACACGTACAGGCGGACTTAAAGTCAGCGGCATTCTATGCCAGTCACTTCACGTCGATATTCTGTGAGACAAGGTAATAAACGGTATGAAATACATAATTGGTATGATAAAATTAAAGTAAATAAATGGCAGAACCACTTAAGAATTCATATAAAAATAATACAATATGACTTTTTAGAACATTTTAATCGTATTGTAGTATTGAGTCACTTGCACACATAAAACATTCGAGCGATGTCGAGAAGTTCATTTACGATACGGACAAAATTGTAGAGCAGTGCTCTATTGTTTCCATTCTTTCAATATTTTTCAACATTTTATCAACCTACCCTACAAAACACCTCTATTTTCAATATCACAATTTCGTAGTAATCCAATTTGCTACTTAGAGTCAGATTTTAAGGCCTCTCATGTTATCCTACAAGATGTGAAGCCAGTGTTTTTGGCAGTTCATTCAACGTACTTCAAGTTTAGTACGAGTACTTGAAGAACATACGTAGGCATTTGGGATCGACGTCATTGTTATTCACTTCTACAAGACACCACCTCTATCTAGTAATTATTATTGTATGGGCGAGACGGCGCGTGTTTTCGATAGTGTTCATTCAATTCATCGAAGGAGATAATTAGCAAACGTAAGTTATTTGTTCACAGATTCATGAATCTGTAGCCCAAGCACGAAAAACTAATGTATATGTAAATGTATTCGAGTTCGCTGCGCACTGATGACGTTTGGTTAATATTTCATACAAATTTCATAGACGCGCATCGAGTTCGAATACATTTACGGTTGTCAGAAATTTTCCTGCTCAGGCCGCTGGTCCCTGAGTTACATATTATTTATATTCACCTTTTGATAAATACAAATTTACATATGAATGTAATTGATATATTGACGTCAAATTGTATTTAGGTGTTGTATGTCCTACAAACGATATTCATATTTGTAACAAATTTTCCGCCAAGGGCGGTTGATAGAGGGAGGTACTAGCTAAAGTCTAGACATTGGTCATGTATTTGCTTTATTCAGAACATTTACAGAATAAACCAAATATTTAAGTCAATTGCTCTTTTGCAAGACATGAGAATACAGACAAGATTGAATTTGCATACAATAAAATGAAAACTTCGGATCTCATTCAGTGCCAATCACGGGTTTCACAAAAAACACACTAAATATAGATTTAAATGTACTTAATAGTTCAATAGGAGTTAGCCATTTCAAAACCCGCTGAGTGAGTCAACGCATGCGGCGGTATGTGCGAATTCCGCGCCGATGTTAAGGCCACTCCATACAATAGACGAGCCTTCCAACTGCTGAGCCAACTTGAAACCTACTTAAAGGTTTATAACACCAACACCGATAACATAAAATGTATTTTTAGAAACTTCTCACTGGGAAGTTCTCAGGTTTATATGTTGTTTTAAGTGTATTTAAAAGCGCGTCTATCCTATGAACAAAATTACACGTAAATGAAATGAATGGTACATTGGAATAAAAGATTACTCTGTGCCTAATGTGTTTCTGGTGCATTATATACATATACATATAACTGTAAAGTTTCATCAAAACCAATCCAGTAGTTTTGGCGTGAAAGAGTAACAAACATACACACATATACTTATAAACTTTCGCGTTTATAATATTAGCAAGATTATAGTGGCAACTGCTGTCAACAATTTTAAACCGTATTAATTCCAGTCGCAGTCAATTGAACGCGACCGAATACGTATAGGCATACTGACTTTAAAGCGACTTTTAAGACTATATGTAGAGTAGAGTGCTTCTAAAGTTTAATCATTTTTCTTTTGACGAATGTGTTCAGTGTAATATTCAAGTTTAAAAGCATTAGATCGAGTGTGTGAACGGACCGTTAGGCAGTTTCGAGGCTATACCTGCGGGGCCCCGGTCGTTGACTGCGCGCGCGCCGCCAAGCCGTCTACAGAGTTATGTAATACGGCCTTAACATTGATGCCAACTTGGGAAGTCGGCCTTATTGAGAACATGGACCGATTTATGACAAAACTGCCTAATATGTGCAGTAATTTCATATTTAGTGTTACCACGTTTATTTGAAGGTTGTTTCAAATGTGTGCGTTGAATTACATACATAGTGATATGGAATTCGGATATGCGAAGCATTAATGATGCCAATAAATGAAATAATACAGGATTGTGTTAAATACATGTTAGAGGCTTTAATATAAAGATGTATGTGTGTATGATGTATGACAGCCTCCGTGGCGCAGCGGGCGAGTAGCCCGCTGTGAAGCGAGAGGCCGCGGGTTCGATATCCGCACCGAGACAAATGTTTGTATGGCCTACAGATATTTGTTTCGGGTCTGGGTGTTGTGAGACCGAAAGTCTCTCGTAGTTTCTGACATCCACGACACAAGACTCGATCTTAGTGTGGGGTCAGGACAATGTATGTGACTGTTGGGTGTTATTATTATCATTATTATCAATTGTTTGTATGCAGGGGCAACATTTGGACCCACTAAACTAAGTTTAAAATTATAACCAATAGAAAGTTACACTATCCATGAACAACAAACTATTTTTTATTCCGGCAAAATTACGAAGGTCATGTACAGTTTATAACAATTACATAAGGTCTACTTCAAAACTCTCAATTTACCCGTTTCAAACCTGAATAAACAATTGTAGAATACAACATTTTATAATATATTTAAAAGGAAACAACAAAAGCGCGCAAACAATTAGGAATCGAAAAGCTCATCTAATTATTTATTTATAGGTTAATTTGTCTGCTTTCTAACTGTCAGGGTACGCTGAAATTTATATATTTTTTCCACCTCATTATATTGCCTTCAACAATTGTAAAATAAGTATCAGAATCAAGATGGCGGCAATAAAAACGCCGGGAATCATTTCATAGTATATCGTTTTAATTAAGCAATAATGAAGCAGATTTAATTAAAATGAAAAATCAGGACTTACAGTAATCCGAAAGCAAATATCGACATCAGAAACTCTGGGCATGCAAAAAATGCAAATAACGGATGATGAAAAGAAAACATAAAACTGACGCATCGTAATGCAAGTAAATCGTCCGTGGAATCCGAGAACAAAACGGAATAAATTGTTTTAATAAGGCATAAATCGAGACAAAAAAAACCGCACCGATCACGATGTTACGATGGGTGACCGTGGCATTTACGCTTTGTTGCATACCATACATGGTGGTGTATAAATACGCTTTTTGTATGATCAGAGCTGGTTTTTACGTCGCGTACTCGGTAATTTTCTATCGGTACTGTTACGTAGGCAATGCAACGGGACGGCCACGCTCGGTTGCCTCTCAAAACATATGCAGATGCGCGAAGTTCATATAATGCGGTGCTGTCGACTTTAATTCAAAATAATAATTCATGCAGGAAGGCTTTTGTTGATAATGTGCTGGTTTTGACGCACGCTCGAGATAATAAATGTGTGATAAGAAACGAAAAAGCGGTAAAACACGACTAGTTGTAATTGTAGACGTCGATGTAGACTTTGATAAGCGGAATATACTATAAAACGATTTCATGTTGTATTTTAAGAGCAGTACGTACAAACCGGGCATAAAGTTTGATTTTAAGCTCATAATTTTGATAAATCAATAAAAATCGCCGCTATAATATGTAAGAAGGATAACATAATAAAGAATATTATTAATTTAGTAAACTGTTATTGTGTAACGTTAAGCGGCGGAAGTTTATTGGCAATAGATAAATATTGTTAATTTCGCAGATTTGCATTCTTTTAAATTAAATAATAATTTTAAACCCAAAATATAATGTTAAAAATATGTCGTCGCAAACTGATAAAACTCAATTTTCTGTTTCTTTTCTATCCTATGGTGTCCCCCTACTGGGTAAAGGACTCCCTATCTTTTTCCACTGTTCTCTGTCATGGTCTAGTTCAGTCCACGTAGGCTCGTAGGCATCCAATGGTCACGTCATCTTTTCCTCGTCTCTTCATTCTCTTCTTCAAAACGCAATCACTAGTTTAAAACTCTAAAACTACCTTCAACATTCATCATATTTTGACCAAATTTACATGGGCCTATTCTCTAAAATAACAAATCGGTCCATATTTGTCGGCAATATTTGGAATATTCACTAAAACTCCGATGAAATGAGAACATCCTTTTTTGAGATCGGTTGAAAATCATGTAGACGAGACATGGACGCTGACAAGTTATAGCACGTATGAAATATTAAAACATTAAAATTTGCCAACAGCACATCCAAATTAGAGCAATATTTCATACGATGCTTCGGCGAAATTCATTATAATTAATGAAAGCACATCGCGTTCAACCCACTTCCTATTATGTAATGACGAAGAGTCCATTAGTCGTTCATTGTGGTTTACTGAATATCGGAAATATCAAGTCGAGTTTTTACAGAGGATCGTGTGCGGTGGGCCTGTGTGTCCGTTCAACCAATTTCAACCACTTTATGTGACGCTTTAATGTTCAAATTGAATTGAGACGCCACACAATTAATGCATTTCGTGTGGATTATTTTAACAGATATTAATATTAATAAAGAACATCCAACAGTCACACACATAATCCTGACTCCACACTAGAGATCTATAGAGCAAACTCGACGAAATCAAAGAAACAAACTGAGTGAGGACTTGGAATTTTTAAATCTAACTTTGAATTTTTCGAGCCATTTTTTACAAGAAAATCTTTGCTAAGTCTCTGTTTTTCTTGTAAAAATGACTCGGACTATGTCGAAGTTCGATTGAAAAATGCCAGTTCGTTTCTTTGACTTAGACTTAGTCGAAGTTTGATCTGTAGATCTCAATCTAAGAACGAGGCATTTGTCATGGGTAACAGGAACTACGAGAGGCGCACGGTCTCACAACACCCAGAAACAAATATTTGTGGGCCACACAAATATATGTCTCGGTGCGGGGATCGAACCCGTGGCATCTCGCTTCATAGCCTGCTACTCGCCCGCTGCGCCACGGCTGTATTTTTTATTTTACTTTATTGTTTAATGGCTGTGCCGAGACCGAGAAGGGATTTTGCTTCTCGGCAGAGAAACGTGTTTTTATAATGCGATGACGTAAAATAGCCAGTCAATAGAAAAACTAAACTGGATCCTAACTGCAATATTCTACCAAGTGTGTTGCACCGACTCCACATTGAAGGGAGATTAAGTCTGGTGGAAGGAGAATCCTAAAATAAACCCATCGAATTCAGAAACCTGAAATGTTTTAACGGTGTTGTCAAAATCAAAGTATGTTAATTGATGTCAATTTAATTTCAAAATCTCCGTGTTCTTATATAGTAAAAGAAAATATAATAATAACAGCTAAGCTAATCTACTTGAAGTGACAGCCATAAAAGTCCTTTCACGTAAAACCTCAATACACTTTCGCAAGAGCGCCTAATTATCTAACATCACGCCTTACGTATGTAACACCATATCACTTATTAAGTGTTGTACACTCACAATGTTTGTGGACTGTCCGGCAAAGGGCTTACGTGGTAAGTCTAGGGATGTGAAATACAAGTCGATAATTTTCGGAAAAACTTACTTATTTGCTGATGGGTGGATATCGATGTAATTTTGTAACCGACCGGATAACGATTACCTTACACAATGATACCTACCTATGATACCATGGTTTCTTCAAGTGAATCGCGTTCAGTAACTATCCGGAGTTTATATACCGTAACTCAGGTACAGGGCGTCGGTATCTATTGACGTTCGATTATTATGTTTGTGCTGAACTGTACTAAGCCTGGTTCAGTGTAGTCACTTTGTAGACTGAGTCTGATACGCGACTCGGCTGAACGAGCTACTATAGCGGGCTTTTCGACATTCTTACATTTTCTGTTACGCAACGGGATACAAAATGTGTCGGGTGCTCTCCCCTCAATACTTTAGAAATTGACCACGTAAGTCTATGAATAGTTGGATATTGATATTGTACATAGTGTTTGAAAACGTGGTTGGAAAATTAAAATTACCGGTTTCTTAATCGACATTAAGCAGAGCACAACCCTACAAGCTCAGCACTTTGGCGTCAGTTCCAGATCAAATTAAAAACAGAATTTATTATAAGTATTCATTAATTATTTAATGCAACACGCCCGTTGCAGGTGGGGAGGGACCGGCCGCTGACCGCACGACGTGTTTTTGCTAACAAATTTTCAGGTATAAACAGAATAGGATATTTAGATTAACACTGCCTTGTAAAGGGACGGGCACGAAATTATGAGTCTTCAACGGTGAAAGGGTAATTACCTTCACGAATAAAACATCACACCATTACGGTGTAATCATTGGCCGTGTTGGTCCAAACATCCGACCAATATTTCAACACATCGCGAACGGAATATAATAATGTAAATTGAGATGAAAATGAACTGTAAACGAAGTTGGAAGCAAAATGTTGGAATGTTAACGTTATACTAGCAGTCTTTGCTAGGATTAGTAAGAATAAATGAACGGATTAGCGAACATGAAGAAAGAAAATGTAGCAAAGAAAGTTAGCGAGGAAAGAAACTTGTCTGTGATGAGATTTATGAGTCAAAAGGATAACCCAATTGAGTTTTGATCAATTAATGTTGAGCAAAGAATCAAATATTCATATGGGATCTGTATCTATAGCCAAATAATACAATTCAGACGACAGTCAGCCATAAATCTATGAGTGGCATAACCCTTTCCCTTTGTTGTTGAATTTGTTATGTATGTGTTACCGTATTAAATAAAGTTTTCTAGGACATAGAAAACAGATCGCTGATTTATATTCATCGGTCGCAAGTCCGATATAGATGGATTTAGATATTTCAATGGCGTTTTTTTATATGACATATTTGTAACGTATTATGACGTATTTAATATGCATTACGCCAATAACTAGTTCATAAAATAAAAATATGTACGTAAAACATAAAAGGAACACTGAAGCTGTTTAAAAAATGTTTTAGCAATACATTTTTAAAGTGTATAAAGGGTATTTTAAGAGCTTTTATTCCTACTATGGTATGTTATGGTCTTAGTGTTATAACAAAATAGTAACACTAAATTATGGTTCTGTTCATAAAATTAGACATTCAGTGTACTTATGTGGGATTTTTCAAAGGGCAGATAAGATTATTATAGGGGAATTAATAAAGGCCAAAGTGTTTAGGCTTTTCGAATCTGATGAAATGACTAAATTTGTTGGGTGCTCTTCTGATTAAAATATGACTACACGGGTTTTTGGGCTGCTTTCATATCTTCCTCCAAAACGTCTAGCCAGCGGTTGTTGAGCCATCCATGGGGACGCACACCTGCAGCCCTAGTAAGATCTGGTCCAGAGACTTGCGACCGACGCGACGTACAACTATGGTTTCTTTAAACGTGATTATATGATCTCAAGCGACATTACTACAGTTTAGACATACATACATATATGCTGATTCGCGACCTTAAAAAATACTGCCACGGACGCACAGTAATGTACACGATACGTTTTCGGTCTAATCGTTTCATGTCTGACATCCACCGTGGTACGTCATCTCCGCAACATGGATCTTCCTAACACGCCAACTAAATGCGTTGATAAATGTGTCGCTTAAAAATCTGTTTATAAATAAAAAGTCAAGTATAAACACTGCTAAACACACCAAAAGTGGACCCTTAAATACGAAATTAGTCCTTTGTACGTGTGTTTGTAATATTAGTGTTCTCAAAGGGCCGGGGTGGAATTAAATATGAATATTTGTCTGGGAACGTCAACACTGTTCGGAAGGTTCGAACCACTGGTTCTTTATGACTTTGTGGTGGTTTGTTGGCATCAAGAGCTGGTTTACTTAGGCCTATCCCGGGGCCTGTATACCACAGACCCACTTGGCGAATGAATACGAAAATGTATTTGCTTTGTGACTTGTAAATGCCCCCTGGTTGTACGACATTGTTAATAAATAACTTGTAAGACTTATGTGTATCTTATAAAACTTTTCCGACGCGTGGAAGATTATTATTGTGTAAGCACGGAAAGTACATAAACTCAACCGCGAACTGTGTAACATAACATACATATTTAAATGGATTTTTGTGAATTTGGAATTGTTATGGAATGTTGAGTTAAAACAGAATTACGTAAATCGTTAAACAAGCAGTCTTATGAGATACCTAAAATTAAGATACTTTCTTCCTTTCCACCTATCCTTATCCCACATGAATGTGGGGTCCGGTCAGCGTAGCACACATTACAAGCATGTTAGACAAAGGATTCGACTTAGGTTTTATGACTTGCCGCCTGCCTAATGTAAACTCTCTAAAAAATTTACCTTTATTTAGACCTTAGCTATAGGGCTATAGCTCAGATAGGATTGATACGGACTGCAGAGGTACATGTCGGAGGTAGCACAGGTTGTATGTCGTACACAAATACTTTTATGTATTTACTAGACAAGCTGTTTGGAAGTCAAATTGTGGCGCATGACAGTGGTTGTTTGACGTTTCACGGGCTCACGGCTAAGGAAAAGAGCAGATTTCTATAGTGAGTTGAGGTCGATTAACAGAGACTTGGTGCGCAGATTCTATGTGCCGAACAGCCAATCTAGTAGTATTCATAGAAGTCTTTGGTCCTACAGATATTTGTTTTGGGTCTGGGTGTTGTGAGACCGAAAGTCTCTCGTAGTTCCTGATACCACAAAACTCGTTTCGTTCGTAAGAAACGACAGAACTATGTATGTGACCGTTGAGTGTTATTATTTATTTACATTATTTTTCGTAACATGGCTGATACACTACCGAATACCAATGCGTTATGGCGTGTGTCTAGATGCGTGTGTTAGATAAATCTATTATGAATTTGATAAAGCAGACTATGCTTATGTAAAGCCTCGTGTATAAAGGACAGTGACCTGGTATTACCCGAGTCGTCTGCTTGTTTCATTTCGCTAATATCATAAGTCGCAAAACCGGTTCCCAAGCTCGGAACAGAACCGCCCTACACGATCTGTTGTTACTAAGGATATGGTAAGGTTGGTTGTTCTAGGTAGTAGTGTTGCTATAGGACAAGGGATTTGTTGTAGACTATGGGCCTTACTTAGAAAAACATTTTAGATTATCTTACCTCTAAGGCCGACTTGCACCACAATTACTAACCCAAAGTTAGTCTTAACCTCAAGTTAATTTGAAAAAGAAATATATGAAGGACATGTAATTAATTAAATGTCGTCATATATTATCTGTAATTACATGTTGTATATCAGTAGTAGTACATTACATGTAATGAATTAAATGTCATTCATACATTTTTTTTTTCAATTTAACATGAGGTTAGGACTAACTGTAGGTTAGTAATAGTAGTGCAAGTCGCCCTTAATAGTTTGTTACTTTTTTCCTTACGTCATATTGTTTAAAAATGAAAGGAACAAGCTGTTCTTAAAGATAGGCAGTGCTTAAATATTTTAATAAGTAGGGGACTATATCGTTTTATATTCCAGACTGGGTGTTAAGCCTATATCATTATTTTAGTTATAGCTGCTTACTCATCTTCTGCGGTTTGCGGTTGTTATTTGAGAGCAAGTGTGAACTAGTGACGTTGTCATCGTGACTATGAAATAATTGACAGTCTTGTCAAATATATGGAAATCGGAAGTCACCCTGAAGGCAATCATGAGTTTTTTTTTATAGCGGAGGCTGGCAAACGAGCAGGTGGGTCACCTGATGGTAAGTGATTTCCACCGTCCATAAACACCCAAGACACTAAAGTATCATGGGTGCGTTGCCGGCCTAAAAGGAGGGAAAAAGGGAAAAACCCAATATCACTTAGCGAGACTCGGACGAACCCGAGACCTCAGGACAGTAGTCGTATCGCGGAAGCAATATACGTTACCGAAGCTGGCAACAATTTTCTAGTAAGTTAATAGAATTTTGCCATTGCCAGTTTTCATTGTATTTCACACTAGATTACTGGCCGTGTTTGCTCTGAGTTAAGTGCAGATAAAGCGCGGCTCGCCACCCCTCTCTCATTAAACAAGGGGAAGTGTTTGTAATAATTGATTAAACCTATGTTGATTAATCGACGTTGGAACTAATTTGTTAGTTTGTGTAGTGATTGAAATTAAGATATCGCTGTGACCTCGAAGGACTTGATGTTTGTTAACCATTGTTAACGTCGCAAATAGTGAGGTATTTTTTATATCTTATAACCCTATAACTTGTGCATTTCACGTTTTATTTCTTATGTATGAAGAAAACATTAATCGATCGACTTCCAAAAAGGAGAAGGTCCTCAAATCGTCTGTACTTTTTATGTACCTATGTATGTTACGCGATATCTCCGCCAAATGTGGACCGATTTTCGATTATTTTTGTGTTCGATCGAACATATTCCAAGGGTGGTGCCATATAAATTTGGTCACGATCGGATAATTTTGAAGTCATCCGTTAAGTTTTAACATTAACGGTAACATACACAAAAGGCTTTTTAATTCGCCTTTAGGACATAGAACCTTTCATATGACTTAAGTATTGCCTATACGAAAAAGGAAATCTCTCGGTATTCCTGTATTACCATAAATATTCTACGCAACTAATTGAAGTGATTATTATAAAAGGATTGAAGGAATCGTTTGTAATTGAATACTCTGGCCTATTTCGTTGATTTGATTGCTCATACATAAGCTCACGCCTGTATCCCCGAAGAGGTAGGCAGAGGCGCACTAACGAACTAGTACACCCACATTTCGCCGAGCTTAATTCCGTCCCAGATGTGATAGGGGGCGAGCCTGTCGCCATATCGGGCACAAATTCCAGACTCCGGGATTGATTTGATTGCTTTTAAAGTTGTTATATAGGCCGAGTGCATATTGAGTAAATATTATGCACACAAGGGGCATACCGCATAAATCAAGAGGTAGATCAATTTAATATGCCTCTTTACTCGTTGGTTTTACGAGCGCGGTACCTTTTTGCTTTTTAACAAAATTAGTGATTCATGTTCATTTAAAAGTACATAAAATGTCCCATGTGTTTTACGATATGATAAAAGCTTTGATGTTGTACAGAGAGGCAATTCGCTTAAAAATAATCTCATCTTTGAGTTTCTAAAAATTACAACTTAAATAAGCAAAACTTCGCTACTAAAGGTAAAACAAGTGTTCTAGCTAATCTTTCTGAGTGGGTATAGAAAGATTGTTCTTACTATCGTTGGCAAGGTTAATTTTTTATAAATTTACATACATATCGCTCTAAAAGTGAAAAAAGTATGTATGTATGTATCATCATCATCATCAGCCATAGAACGTCCACTGCTGGACATAGGCCTCCCCCAAATATTTCCAGATTGACAATTGATAGAGGATTAGCAAGTTGAAGTGGCAGTGGGCAGGACACATAGCTCGTAAAACTGATAGCCGATGGGGCAGAAAAGTTCTCGAGTAGAGACCACGTACCGGCAAGCGCAGCGTAGGACGTCCACCTACAAGGTGGACCGACGACCTGATAAAGGTAGCAGGAAGTCGCTGGATGCAGGCCGCTTCCAACGTATGTATAGCCTAGATTAATTCGCTTTTCATACTGACGATCAATCAGTGAATTGATAATGAATAAATATATGTAAAAAAATATTTAAAAACTTTCAAGTCATACATGCTGTATTATTGTACATTTTATCAACAAAAGATTAAGCTAAGAGCACATTCGCGTCTTCGTAATAGCATTTGTATCATTCGATATTTCCTTACACGTATGGCATTACTCAAACAAACTTACCTGATGTATTGATCTAATATTAAATTGACGTAACGTTTGTTAACTCATTTATCCAAATGTACTGAGTAAAGAACAATGGCTTTGAGGTGCGAACCAAGACACGAGATGGAGAGTCGGGATGTGGGATCACGTGAATTAAGACAGGGTCTACTGTTACGGTCGCGTACATAGTAACGTACCTTTAGGTTATGGCAAATACTCGTAAATACTATAGTGAATAATATATAGTAAATACTCGTAGTTACAACGTGACACTTGAGCGAATTAACTTTTCTTTCTTTCAGTCTGGCGATCAAAATCCTGGGTCCGTCTTAAAAATAATAATATTAGCCCTATAATATTACTGTCCCACTGCTGGGCCTCCTCTACTAAAGAGGCCTTGATATACCACGCTGGCTTAATGCGGGTTGGTAGACTTCACATATCTTCGAAATTATTGTGGATAATTTCTCGGGTACGTATGCAGGTTTCCTCACGATGTTTTCCTTCACCGTTATAGCAAAAGAAAATACATAGGGAAAACACACTTAATATAGAAAAGTCAGAGGCGTATAGTCCATTTTGAGATTGGTTTCCAGCCTCCGACATTCGTCTCGGCAGCCCGAACCATTCCCACTTGAACTATCGCTGCTTGGATCCGCCTTACTACGTTTTAAATACTTTCACTTCGGCCTTGAGTTTTCACAATAAGACATTTGGTTCTCGATATCTTCCTACGAAGCATGCCAACAAGTCTAGTACAATCAGCGGCCTGAGCACGAAAATTTCTGACAACCGTAAATGTATTCGAACTCGATGCGCGTCTATGAAATTTGTATGAAATATTAACCAAACGTCATCAGTGCGCAGCGAATTCGAATACATTTACATTTACATTAGTTTTTCGTGCTCGGGCTACTGGGAAGCGACCGACGTAGTCCTGTGGTTGCCTTACAACGTGACCTTACTGTTTAAAGCTATGATATGAATGAACCTTACATGAAGTTTACTAGCGTCTAAAATCAAACGACCTTGCTTTTGAAAAGCAACGTTCTAAAAATAACATAATGACCAAAAACAACAAAAAATGCATAGTATGAGAACCTTTTCAACTTTTTTGCATCATTTAAAATGTTTTAAGTTCATAGTCCTCTAAATAGCCAGTGTCAATCAACTTATTATATTTATTTTAAACACAACTACATTGCTATTAACAATATAACATAGATTAATTAAACAGTAATGTATATTTACAACACATTAACTCTTTGTAACACACACGTATAAGTGCTTAATAATCTCTCGTAACATATGCAAATGTGCCACCGATGCCGTTCTTACTTTGCCTTGTTGATGTTTTGACAGTTGAAATTAATTTTACCGCTCCTCTACCTGAGTAGTGTTTCTGCCTTTGACATATTGCCTTTATCATTCATATGTCTGTCAAACAAGTTGACTAGGCAACGTCAACCTATGAGTTCTACGAATCAATATACAAGCGAAATGGTAACTCTATTATTGAGAAAATTCAATATTATTAATGTTTTAACTAGTACTCATTCTAGGTTATGCCTGTGTAATGTAATAAAAAATTAAAAAGACTTTTGTGCGATTACTCTCTATTGTGTAACAAAAAAGTTACTCTTATTATAATCAAAATATGATCGATGATCCTAAGTTGAACTATTTTATTCTACGTAAAATACATTGGATATCTAATGAAAAACTTCATAAAATCTTTATCTTTAGAGTTCAACGATTCTTCATAGCAAATCATTTTCAAAATTTCATTTCATTCATTATCAAAATCGAATTATAAAAAGTGGTTTACCAATAGGAATGGAACTAACAGAGTTACTTTCCCATTTATAATATTAAGTATGGATAGTGTGTCTAGCATTATAGCACTAACAATCTGTATTATTATTTTGTATCAATGAAATTCATTCTCAGAATTGGGGTATTTTTAATTTCGTTTCTACTGACTTTCAGCTGTTTAAACTCAATTAGTCATTTTCCGGTGCTTTATCATTCTGCTTGGATTTTTTATTGAACGTTTCTAGAAATGCTTCCAACCACTTGTAAATGCACTTTTAATACCACATAATATAAGCTCACGCCTGTATCCCCGAAGGGGTAGGCAGAGGTGAACTAGCGACTTTTTATTACCAATAACTGATTATTATTAACGTTTAAAAGTACAATACTGAAGTTTCTTGCTTTTTCTTTTATTGGTTAAAACATAATTTCGAAAGGTTGTTTCACAGCGAAATATACATATGTATACTCTCTGTCTTTGTTACATTCGGTTACATTACAATATTTATCTTTACACGTAACACGACGAGCGATGTTAGTGTCAGAATGTCAGAAAAAAATACTTGAATTTAGTGGTAAAGTAAAGAGCTTTCAAATAATATTCGGAAACCCAACAAGTAATTCAGCACGCAACATAATTACGTGAAACCCTTACGTTTACTAGAAAATATCTGAATATAATTTTAGAAATGAGATGATAGACTGCCTCGGTGGCATGGTGGTATTTCGGTGCGACTACAGCTCTGAGGTCTCGGGTTCGATCCCCGGGTCGGGCAAAGTTATATTGGATTTTTCCATATCAGCCCGGAGTCTGGAATTTGTGCCCGATATGGCGATAGGCTCGCCCCCTATCATCTGGGACGGAACTAAGCTGGGCGAAATGTGGGTGTTCTAGTTCGCTAGTGCGCCTCTGCCTACCCCTTCGGGGATACAGGAGTGAGCTTATGTATGTGTGTGTATGTATGTAATTTTAGAAATAATTACAAGCATCGTATTCCAACTGCAGGTACGAAGGACCATGAGGTAACTTTAAAGTGTGGCCACCCGTGAAGAATCACTCGTCTAGTGTTCATGGCAGTTGAAAACAAGCAACATCTCTTGTTATAATATTCACTTTGGTATAGTCCCACCCCCGCCGCCCGCCGCCGCCGGCGCCGCACCCCCGCGGTCCCTTCCGAAAGCTCTTAATGCCAAGTCGGCCTGACCTCATGGCGGCTCCATTAAGCCGTTTATACATTATGTATGAATTTGTTATGCCGTTTGATGTAAAGAAGCTTTAACTCAGGTAGTGTTAATGTTCAGGTCAATTTTATCTAAATATTTGTTTTATCAATCTGTCAGGTGGAAAGGTTGGGTTAAGCAGAAAGGATATTTCAAAGAAAAATTTCCGTCCATCAAGCTTGTTTGAGATTCGTTTTTATTTGAAAACTCATGCCTACAGCATCATTTAAATGTATTTTTATTTAAAACTTATTACATTTAAATAAATGTAATAAGTTTTATATAAATATATAACCTATACACAATATATTAAAACAACAAATCAATAAAATAAAAAAAATATTTACATACATACATAAGTTCACGCCTGTATCCCCGAAGGGGTAGGCAGAGGCGTACTAGCGAACTAGAACACCCACATTTCGCCGAGCTTAGTTCCGTCCCAGATGTGATAGGGGGCGAGCCTATCGCCATATCGGGCACAAATTCCAGACTCCGGGCTGATATGGAAAAATCCAATATCACTTTGCCCGACCCGGGGATCGAACCCGAGACCTCAGAACCGTAGTCGTACCGAAATACCACCACGCCACCGAGGCAGAAAAAAATATTTAGCGGTCTTATAGTTTTCGGCAATTTCTTTCAGACAACTTTCCTATATAGAAGTAAAGTATTTTTTAATCTATTCTAGAATTTGATTTTTTCTAATCACAGTACGCTCATGATAACGAAATATAATATGAATAAATCTGGGATGTTTTTAAACTAACCACGTAATTAACACGTCGGAGGCGTCACATAAATATGTTACATAAGCGTATGGGCCATCGGAGGCCGAGCCGCCCGTGACTATTTAAATTCATTTTATAAGTATTTGGCGCTACTATTAATAGTTCTCTAACCATTTACTTAAGCAACAACTACCAAGTGAGTGAATTATGAATAAAATAATAAAACAAACATAGCCTGGCTATTCCGAGGGCATACTTATGAGTCCATAAATAATAAATTCACATAATGCCTATGCATTTTAATGTCTAGACCCTTTGCAGAAATGAAATCTCAGGAGAGCCCTAAAGCATTCTCGTACACTTAAAGCCCTAAATTATGAGCGTAAGACGAATGAGGGCCACAGCTCAGTTGGTTTAAAGATTCTATGATAACTGGAAGTCAATTTGAGTATTTTGAGATATTATACTTTTCTACCTGCCTTATCCCACCTTAATGTGGTATCGGCATAATTTTACAAGCATGTTTTTACGACCGGCTGCCTGCCTGACGTCAACCCCCTCTGAGGGATCTAATCCCGGGCAAAATTAAATTAGATATCTGTTGCATTCACACAACAGCGAAGATTCGCGAACGTTCGTTCGGTTGGTGTGTACCCGGAATCAGGCAGGCAACCAGTAATTTGTTAAATACTAAATGCATAACGTGAATCGATTATGCTTCTATAAACTATATTTTTTATAGCAGAGACTGGCAAACGAACATATGGGTCACCAGATAATAAGTGATCTCCACTAGATCTACACTATGATAGACACTCAAGACACAATAAGAATCATGGGTACGTTGCCAATCTAAAAATGGAAGGGGAGGGAATAGGGATTGGGAAAGACGCGGGGGGGATGGGCCACCGGAAATCTCACTCACCGAACGAAACGCGACAGCAAGCTGCCACTTTACAAATACACCTTTCCAATAACACAAAAACTTTCAAAGTTATGGATTCAACATCTGGTTAATCGTATATAGTATTACACATAATAGAGTTACTGTTAGTACATTATTCGTGTATGTACTTGTACGTTTATGTTACCCTC
Organism: Clanis bilineata; assembly: GCA_036417725.1. NCBI lineage: Eukaryota > Metazoa > Arthropoda > Insecta > Lepidoptera > Sphingidae > Clanis > Clanis bilineata. The sequence goes on from CM071158.1 coordinate 12,444,016, forward strand.
AGGCGTCTTATTATCCTTATTAGTAAAACAACCACAACGGAATGCGATTCCCTAGTCATCTTACTGCAAATACTCGTATATTCACCCCTACACTTTACTTAACCTTTAATTTAAATGATAACTTCTTTTGATTTTAAATTCATTTGGATACACAATTTTGAAGCCCCCGCTGGGAGTCGATTATACATGAATTATAATAGAAAAATCTTGTAAAATCTCTCTCTATTTAAGTACATAAGAAGATACATTAAAGTATATATACCTCCTATTATAGAGGTATAGACAATTATCTCGCTCAGAATTGGTGTAGGCTGACTATAGGCTATTTGTAATGATTATATTAGAATCTTTCTTTAAATCTGTCTTTATCCCAAAATGGGAAGGGGTAGGCGCTTTTTCAGCAAGTTGCGTATAGGATTCGGCTTAAATGTTACGACCGGGTGTCTGTCTGGAGTCAAACCCCCTGGAGGTTCCAGTCCCGGGCATGTCAAGTTAGAGGCGACAACGGAGTTTTATAAAGATATTCTAATCATTCTATTAGAATATCTTTACAAAACTTTAAAACAGTTTATGGTAATAGAAGCTATAAAATGATATAAAATCATTCAGTGGAAAGATAATAGTACGGATAAGGTTACTAATTAATTGAAATTGCTCATGTTGTTCCGAATTGGCGCCATTCTGGATTCATTATAGGAATCAAACTTCGTGGAAATTTAGCGGTATATTTGATGAAACGGTGAATGCTCACGGAGAATGATAAGAATGAACCATTTGCTAATTTCCATTGAATAGGTTGAAAGTAATTAAATCTATCTTTAAAAGAATATGCACTTCAAGAAGCATAAGTTGATCATACTAATGTATCTTTTAGCAGTGGTGAAGGGTGAAGTTTTTCAAAAGTAAAGCCGGATACTCTTTTTTCTTCCCGTGATCTATCATATAAATACAACTTGTCAAGTTTCCAACACTGAGCAGGTATGAATCGCATTATATGAACTTTTCGTCAATGCTTGCGAGTATGTCGGTGGCCCATTTCCCCTTCCATTCCCTCGTTTTAGGTTGGCAACGCATCCATGATTCTTTTTGTGTCTTGGGTGTCTATGGGCGGTGGAGATCACTAACCATCAGGTGACCCATCTGCTCGTTTGCCAATCTCTGCTATAAAAAAAAATGTATTATGATCTTTACAGTTTCTTGTTAGTGTTAAATTATTAGTAGGGTGAGTGTGTACCAATCAAAACTTATTTATTTATTTATTTAAATTAGCTCTACCACATCATACATATTAATCATAAAAGAAAAGAAGAAAACTTAAATAACACAATCCATTCCGATATGTATGTCAATTATGGCGTACCTAACATTTGCCGCAAATGTCATCGATATAATTATTATTTACTTAGATGCACAGTTGACGCTCGGAAAATGGGACAGCAAAGAAGTGCTTAAGCACTCGTTTTGCATACAGTCGGACGTCGATAGAATTCTAAATTTCAAAATTCAAATTAAAGAACGCTTGCTCATTTCGTTTAAAAACATACTTTATAAACACGTGCTTAGGGTTATATTTGTGTCAATTTATACTTTTTAGGAGGATATTTGCAAAGAACTGTGCATCTAGGGTATAATATATTAATGGCAAATGTGCTCAAAAATAGAACATTGGGTGTTAAACATGACAACATGATATTTTTTAGATTTTAGATAACGGCCTTTGAAGAGCCTTTCAAACGATTTTTCACAGATTTTATTTGAGCTAAGTTTAAGTATTTTAATATTGAATTTAGTTTGCATATTCTTGTTTATAATGTAATGTGAAATTTACCTCACATTGTTGAAATTAAATGAAAACATCGCTAATTTATACACAGTAACACTGGAAACTACCAGGTTTTCTCGTTATTTTAAATTCAAATGAAAACCTCATTATAATATAAAAATGCAAGTCCTAAATAGAATTTAGTAAACCCGAAACTTTCCATATTTATATACATTTTGTTGAAGTAATTGAAAATATAAACATAATCTTTATCACATAGTCGTCGATATAAACTATTTACGATAACGCTAACGATATATATATTATATTACATTAATATATGTTTATTTTCTTGAGTACTGTAGCCCGAGCACGAAAAACTAATGTAAAAGTAAATGTATTCAAGTTGCTGCGCACTGATGACGATTGGTTAATATTTCATACAAATTTCATAGACGCGCATCGAGTTCGAATACATTTACGGTTGGCAGAATTTTTCCTGCTCAGGCCGCTGGAACCGATGCTACGTTTACATGATGATCTTTTAACAATATATGAATCATCTGCTAGTACAAAAAATACAACGTACAACCGTGTAAATACGCGTTTAAAGCCTGCTAGTTAAGAACTAGTGTACTCAGTAGAGAAACCATGCGATATCGGGTTCAAACCTCAGGACGATCACAATTTTCGTTGAAGAATTTATCTTCAAAACAATGCACATACGTTGCACGGTATTGATATTTGTACCCTATGAGATGAGAAAATACCTTGTTTACTTTGGTCGACCGACGCAAAGCAAATAGGTAAGTTAATAACTATTGGAATAAAACTATTTTTACGGATTCTATTCTATTCTACGATTTGGTTTTAATTTTTATGCTCGACGTTTCGAAAGCTTTGCAGCCTTCGTGGTCACGGGTCAGACACGTCTGACCGATAGAATCCGTAAAAATAGTTTTATTCTAATGAATAACATTCGCGTAAACCTAAGAAATCATTAAGTTAATAACTATTTTTTAACGCAAAGAGATTTAATATTACTAACTATAGAGGAGCTATCAAGCAAGTTTCCATTAAAATAAACGAATTTCAGTAACGTCATCAACAACTTATTACAATGCGAGGGCGCGTATTACAATTTACCCTATAATGTTTTGAGAATGTTCAAGAATCACGTAAGTAATTTTAATGTCTTAACAATATTACGCTGGCAACACCTTGCACGCGTATGTTTCAAATGCAACTAAGTGACTTATAACCACGAGGTCACAACTTTTGGATCACAAGTTACCGTTGAATGTCTTTGTTTTTACGCAACCCAATTATCGAAGTAAGCATTCATACATACATGTTATGTATGTATGTTATGAATATTCAGCTAGGCACTACGAATAAAACTGCTTAGTCTAAAATATAAATTTTAAAACCAATAAAAAGTTTGAAGTGGTATATTTCTACAGACATGTCCGCCTTAACGAGCGGTCCGAACTCTTTGTTTGTCAGTTGGAATGTTTAGAACATATGGAGTAAATGGCGAAATAATCGCGATGCATCACGACATAGTTCATACACTCCAGTAAGTAATTATTGACTTTTGTTAATATACATATAAGTAGGTACAATAACAAGTTACAACTCACTGAAGCACCGAGTGCTTAAGTAAAGATCCGCTCTCCTCGATTCAATCGCCTCTTGTGAGATGTCAATTCTACAATAAACCCACTTTTTAATACCGAGACGACAAATTTGTTTAATACGTAAGTAATTAGTGTAAATGCTATAATTTTCTACTGGTTCTGATGACTTCTTGTCCTACATTTTTGCCATTACAATTAAGGAAATTATAATTTGAATCTCAGCTATAATGAACCGTCATTATGTGCAGTATAGTTGAATAAAAGGTTAAAGATTGAGCAAATCATAAAATAAATGCTATATTTATCTTTTGCTTCTGCTTGTTATCCTATATATAATATTAAATAGTATAAACCTTTTTAATTTTAATATATAAAATGACTTATAAATAAATACACCCAACAATCACACACTTAGTCCTGACGCCACACTAGGTATAACCTGTGTCGTGGGTATTAGAAACTATGAGAGACTTTCGGTCTCGCAACACCCAGACTTGAAACAAAAATCTGTGGGCCACACAAGCATTTGTCTCAATGCGGGAATCGAACCCGTGGCCTCTCGCTTCACAACCGGCTACTCGCCCACTGCGCCATGGAGGCTATCAATTACAGGACTAATCATCATTCTTTAAGGACGATCTCAAATTATTTAAATAAAAAGCTAAACGCAATTAAATATTTACTATTATTTTGACTATGCTAATATAATAAAGAGGTAAAGTTTGTGGGTTTGTTTGTAGGCAGTACTTGATCTACAGAACCGATTTTGAAAATTCTTTCAACAGTAGAAAGCTACATTATTCCTGAGTAATATGGGCTACTCTTTATCCTGGAAAAATATACGGTTCCTGCGGGATACCCACGCGAAAAAAGTCGCGGGCAACAGCTAGTGTAGATATAAAATTAGTTCCTGACACATTCGCACACAATGGGCACATAATATTCAAAACAATTACATATTTTTTGGTTTATTTAAATTTGAAGTACTGTTTGTTTAATACTGTGAGCTAAAGAGAAACATTACGTTTCGTGGCGCACGAGACGCATTAGTAAGCTGTTGCAATGCAACTTCTTGAATATTTAAAATGTTTATATCTCCTTTCTAGATGTGGCGATGGGGGCAGACTCTCGAATATTTTTAAGTATAAAGTAAAATTAAATTCCCTTCCATTCAACGGTATAAGACGTAGTTAAGATAATGTTCAAAATGGCATTTTTAAAATAACTAAACGTGCGATAAAGTATTATTTATAATCACAAAGTTGGATATAAAACACTGAATTGAGGGCTATTTGTATAATGGATAACAAATACGTACTATACTAATCGAAACTATTTTCAAAATTAGTATAGACGAGTAAATATTGATATTAACACAATCACAAGTTAAAAAAATCAATAGACCGATTTAAACTTATCTGATCATGACGTTATATGAGACCACCCTTGGCATAAGCTATATCGAACACAAAAAGAATATTAAAAATCGGTACACATATGGCGGAGATATCGCGTAACATACATAAAAATATACAGACGGATACTTTTCTCCTTTTTTTGAAGCAAGTCGATAAAGATATGAATGGTTTTTGAAACACCAGAAGTACGGACAATAAATCGAAGAGTAAAGGAAAATTTATTTGCTCAATGCTGCAACGCTTCCCCGCTGTACTGGCCGATACCGGGAGTGTTAAACCATGAGTCGGCGACAATAAATACTCATTAACCCATCGGTTGGTATTGTTTCCTATACAATTATGAATAATGTTTTGCATATTGACTCCTTGGTTAACGGCAGCGTATATGGGCTGTGTTCGTATCCTAGATCGGGGATTTGGGTTCGTATCTCAGGTCGGGCAATGCGTAATTCCTTTTTTTTATAAATACACTCAACAGTCACACACCTAGTCCTGACCCCACACTAGGTATACCCTGTATCGTGGAAGTCAGATACTATGAGAGACTTTCGGTCTCACAACACCCAGACTTGAAACAAATATCTGTGGGCCACACAAACATTTGTCTCAATGCTGGAATCGAATCCGCGGCCTTTCGCTTCACAGACGGCTACTTGCCCGCTGCGCCACGAAGGCTGTCAAATCCTAACACGATTTCCCTGAATTGGGTGCTATGGTTGACGTCAGGTAATTGTAAAACTGAAAGCTAAATCCTTTCAGCAACATGCTTTAAAATGTGTGTTGAACCGACCGATATAGTGGGATGACAGGTGAAAGAAAATAGGTGTACAACACTAAGTAGAAACTTTTATTTTAGTTTCCAAACTTTACTATGTAGTTAAAAAGCGTTACTTTTCCAATAAATATTAACTTCAAACAGCTTATGCATTACGAACAAGAATTCACCAAAAGTAAATGAAAGTACGGTCGTAAAAGAATATTTCTTCGGATCAAATTTCGTGGAAATTTCATTCCATTTTACACAAAGAACTATACACGCTAAAAAAATCGGACAATAGATCGCGTTTGAAAAATGAAAAACCTATAACTTTCAACGCTGGTATAGAATCAGTAGCATCGGTGCAATGAGAATGAATGATTTTTGTGATACCGCTTCAGGCCATATCCCTTTGACAAATCGTGAATTCCCGCTTTGTTTGTGACGAACTAAATAGAGCAATCAGTTGAGCGATATTACAAAACAGACGGACATACGCGATAGGCAAACACTCTACCTGTTTTATATTGACCAAATTGCTGTTTGAAATGCAATTGACTGTTTGAACAAAAAAATTATTAAAAATATCCGCTGGTTTACATTGACTAAAATAGTTAGGATTTTGTGCTATATAGAAGTGTATGTAATATTTTTATGAGAGCAAACGAGATTACTGCTAAGTAATAATACCTAATTATATGTTCGATACTATAAACTTAGGTTAAACAAAGCCGTATTCTTACTTTTCTTTCTGTCTGGTGTTATCCCGGCCTTGTGCCAGGGTCCGCCTTCCTACTTAAACGCTTCCACTTCGCCCTGTCTTGAGCGTCCCCCACAGTAAGACCATTGGCTCTCATATCATCCTCCAAAAAGTCCAGCAAGCGATTATTGGGCCGTCAAGGAACGCACCCTTGGTACAATCTGGTCCAGACACTTACGACCGATGTACTCCTATATACCGTATTCTTACCGTTGTTTCTACCTGCCCTTAATGCCCTTAATTTAACAAAAAAATGCTACAATGTGAGCACCTAAGAACTTGTAACAAAGTCAGTTGTCATCAACGAAAACCATTTTATACCTACACACTAATTAGGGTGCCGGTAATAAAAACAAATGTTTGGAAGTAAACAAGGAAAAATTCAAGCCTTAAACTAGTGGCGATGCATACAATGTAAAGTAATCCTGCGAGCGGCGACGCGAGGGGAATAAACTGCACTCGTAAGCTCATGACTGCCGATACTTTAATGTTATGCCTGTACTCCACGGCGGGAGATTACGAGACGAAAATAGAACAAAAAATAATTAATGACCCGTGCACCTACGTAGATTAGTGTTTGTGGCGAAGCATGCAGTAGAGGCACAGGGAAGTTCAATTGAAGTACCAAATCTTGGGGTTCGCGGCTTAAATTCAAGGAAGGAAAGTTTTTGAATGCCTACTTTTCTAATGCACAAAAACATATCACTGATCCAATTTAATAATATTACATGAAATATAAACAAATATAACATTTTATTTTATTTTGAATTAAATTGATGGTATTTTATTTTGTCTGAATTAGTATTAAATTTTTATTGTATTTCAGAAGTCGCGTAAAAATTGTTTTGATATATTTTTGTAATATTCCATTTTTTTAAAACCAACTTTAGCGAAAGTCGTAGGCAACACGCTTTTATTTCAAGCACGTAGCAGAAAGCGTTAAATTTAATTTTTACGAGCGTTTTTTTTATTATTTATTTTTATTATTACTCTATAGGGTCCAGTCGCCGCCATATGTTAAAAACACCACTTTGCCCGATCTCAGGTTCGAACCCAATATTACTCGGTTCATAGGCCATTTAGAATACCACTGGACTCAAAAGACTATTTTATATGCTGCACAAAATAAATACGTGACATATTATGGAGGTATATATTTTAATCAACACATGCGCGAAAGTTACACAAAGAGGTATATTCATCAATTTTTAAATTCCACCCAAATATAGCATTCATTCACGACAGTCCTCCGTAATTAATTTTGGCTATGAAATGTAAGTAACAATTTATTTAAACATACAAAGTTTTTTATTTCATCGCGCAAACTTTCGGTCGGTATCAAAATGCAAGCGAGTGAAAGCTTTGAGGTAAAGCAGGCAAGTTGGACCTTTGATTGCGGATAGCAAATGTTTGCCGGAGCTCACGAGAACCGCATCAATTATTCAAATAACTACGTACAGAGAGTGAGTAGACGAGTAATTTTGCGAATATTACCCCTTGAGGGACACGATAGGTAAGCTGCTTACAAGTTTCGCGCCAAATAACTTGGGGACAAGCGGAGAATGGCTCTTGTCAGGTAAGTATGCAAGTCCGCCTTGTGCCTTCTTACTAGTAAAATGACGTTAATAATCGCATTGTAGAGTCTATCAATCGTTTTTGGTTAGTAAATAATATATCAATATTTTTTTAATTCTAAAAAGTATTAAGATCATAGCAAAGATGTCCCAGAATTGTCCCTTTATACTTTGTAATAGAAAAAATATCAAAACCATGTTTTTATCTACCTCTTATTACCCAAGAATCATTTAAAGTGAACATCGTATTTAAACAAAGATCGTTAATCCCCAAATTTTGATGAACCGATATATCTTTTATCAATTTTAAGCAATTTATATTTCATCCACCATAATGATATAAAAAATTCTTACCAACATAAAAATATGTAGTGAAATAAAATCATCTTTACCGCAAAATCTCAACTTAAATATGGGAAAAATCCATCTGAGTAAAGTCAGGTTGGCTTTACCGTTGCCAAAAAGGGAAGAAGGATTAAAGAGGTCACGAAGCTGACATAGTAGGATTAACTGAACGTTGCCGTGTCAGCAAATAAATGACGATTCTTTAAACAGATACGCCGCTCAATGGAAAAGGTATCGGATATGATGTCGAACAAAAAATATCGACACATTTCCGCAATGGAAATATAAACAAATCATTCCGAATGTTTATGTAGGAATTCGCTGTTATAGAACTTGTAGAGTCGTCTGTGAGCAACAATGTGTATTACTAGTCGCCTCCTTGGTTTAGTGGCAGCATATATGGGGTGTGGGCCAGGAAGTCGTGGGTTCGATTCCCAGGTTAGATAAAGCGAATTTTCTAATTTCATTTGCCCGGGCCTAGATCCCCCATAGAACAATAAATAATAATAATAAATAACACCCAACAGTCACATACATAGTTCTGACCCCACACTAAGATCGAGTCTTGTGTCGTGGGTATCAGGAACTACGAGAGACTTTCGGTCTCACAACACCCAGACCCGAAACAAATATCTGTAGGCCATACAAACATTTGTCTCGTTGCGGGGATCGAACCCGCGGCCTCTCGCTTCACAGCCGGCTACTCGCCCGCTGCGCCACGGAGGCTGTCATCACACATCACACACACACACATCACAACATCAGGCAGTCAGCCAGTCGTAAAAACTTAGCCAAATTCTTTCTGCACAAGCTTGAACAAGTGTTGCGCCGACCCCATATTAAGGTGGGATAAGGGTAGGTAAAAAGAAAGAATAATGTGTATTACTACATGCAAACTAAATCTATTTAAATACACCAATAATATTTTTTAAGAGCTCTTTTTCAGTGTACTTTTATAACTGTAATTTAGTATCAACTCCACATGGATAACAATATCCAGAAGGCATATGCAGGGCGTTATACTAGTAAATATTTTAATGAGGGAATCAAGCCATTTTTATGCAGTTACGGATCGGGCATTTCCGCGAAAAAAAGTCATTACCGTCGTAATGGTAATGACTTATATGACCACGGTAATGATAAACTCTTAATAGTATTATAATTGATATCTATGTATATAACTGCAGACATCACCTGTACTATCCTCTGCATAGCATGGCATGAACTTACAAGACAGGAGACACGTATAAGTATTAATAATCCATGAGAATGATAAAGTATATAATATCTATATAACAATTATTAATTATAATACTATTAAGGATTTGTCATTACCGTGGTCATATGAGTCATTAGCATTGCCTATACTTAACGACGGTAATAACGTTTTTTTTCGCGGAAATGCCCGGATACACTATACAAACACATAACGTGCACAAAATAGTCAGTTGAATTATAAGAAAAATATTTTTCTATATAATATAGTTTCGATATCACAATTTCCGTTAGTGCTTTCCAGAGTACTCATATAACAAGGAGGTCTAAACTAAGTTGCAGTTGATTGATCGACCGCCTTAAGAATAGTTGGAGCGGGCCACTTATGAAATGATCACCCATTTGGCCTTTTTATGTTACACGCTCTCTTATAAAATATGAAGTTTATTTTACATTTTATTTCTTTTTAACCGTTAAATAATCTTGAGATTGATTTTATATTATCATAAACTCTGTAATAAGTATTGCAACTAAACTAAACTTGAATTAAAATTAAAAATCATATCACACAGTTTTGTTTATGGAATATGGAGTCATATTTTTGTATTTATGTTTATGGCTACACAGACAGAATATTAAGCATGAAATAAAACAACTCTTCCAGTGTAACTAAGCATCTGACAATCCCCGTTAAAATAGGCTTAGTCGGCCGCGAACACGTCAATAAATCTGACACTTGTCAACAGCAAAAATGCTTACATTTTCCCCGACTTTGATTTTAATGGTGGAAAAAGAATTACCATATAATACATCCCACGTAAATATGGCGGGAATATTTTTAATGAGATACAACTTTCTTTACGTAAAATTTTAGACCATAGACAATTTATAATATATTTCAGTCAGCCTCCGTGGCGCAGTGGGGAGTAGCCGGCTGTGAAGCGGGAGGCCGCGGGTTCAATTCCCGCATTGAGACAAATATTTGTTTGGCCCATAGATATTTGTTTCAAGTCTGGGTGTTGTGATACCGATAGTCTCTCATAGTCTCTGACACCCACGGTACAGGTTATATACCTAGTGTGGGGTCAGGACTAGGTAGGTGTGTAACTGTTGGGTGTATTTATTATTTATTTTAGTATGGTTTGAGTGCCTACATTTTATATTTTAGTACTGTTATTTGTCTATCAATATTCAAATCGCCATGAGTCAATAATTATTGACTAGTACATTCATGCATAACAAAATGAAGCCATCAATATCGAAATAAAGCTAAACTAGGCTCGTGCATGTACTGTTCAGCTCAAACTCCACAATATAACGCAGCATTCATTTACCATCGGCGCGTACAATTTGCTATCGCGCTATTATACTTGGAATCCTTAATTAATACCCTCAGCGTTCGTTTAATATTAGATCATTAAAACCGCAATGTTCTAAAACTTACCTGCTTTCCGAAACTCGAAGTTGTATAAACAAAGAGAAGTTTACGCTTGAACTTTGAACCGTACCTATGTCAGGTTTACAAGTTATAACTTCCGATTCTAATTAAAAATTTAACAAAGCGGATAATGGCGGTTGCTCTTTACTTAAATTATTAATACAATTTTGTATTGAAAACGCCCCGATGGTAGGGGTTTGACAACAAAGGCCCAGTTGATATTCCGTGTTATTAGGAAAATATTTTCTTTTTTACGGTTACTGTATTTTGATTTGCTGAGATTTCTCAAAAAACATATGTAAATTTGTTATTACTTGTGATGCAAGATCGTTGTGACGTGTGTATATATTAAACTTAAAAAAACTTAATATTTTTTTTATTAGAAAAGTTCTTTATTTACAAAATTATCTTCAAGAATTTGAAGACGCCTTAACGACCCTGAATTGACTTTGTTATTGCGACAAATATGCAACTTTTTTAGACACAATTTTTTTTTTAAATGTAAGCATAACATAACATAAGCTCACGCCTGTATCCCCGAAGGGGTAGGCAGAGGCGCACTAGCCAACTAGTACACCCACATTTCGCTGAGCATAGTTCCGTCCCAGATGTGATAGGGGCGAGTCTATCGCCATACCGTCACAATCACCATATCGGGAATGAATCATAATATGTAGAAAGTATAACTTTGTATACTACAAGTAGATGCACAAAGACAACAAACTAACAATATTAAGTGGTTTGCTGTTACTCAGAGCAGAACAGTGTTACGGTCCGTTATGTCGTTCGCAGTGTACTTAGTCAACTTGCAACTTGACTGACGGACTTTTTAAATATAGTTCAAATTAAATAGTGTCCCATCTACTGCGGAAATTTATATATTATGTTTAGTACTCTTTATTTTTAAAGTATTTTTTTACATTTTTAAACATAAAAATATTCCCCTCCGATAGTGAGGCTCGGGACACAAGCCACCGGTGGTTAGGACCCCAGAGTGAGGAACCTCCTCACAATTCGTGCCGTATCCAGGAACACTGCCTTCTGAATTTGGCTCTCGACCCAAACACCAACCGAGAGCTGCTTGAGGTCGAGGCTCATTGGTATCAAACCATGGGCAGAAATATATTATAAATATATTATATATTATTATTAGAAGTCATCGCCTCCTTGGCCTAGTGGCAGCATACATGGGCCGTGGACTGGGAGGTCCTGGGATCGATTCCCAGGTCGGGCGAATTTTCTAATTTAACTTGTCCGGAACTGGATCCCTCGGACGGGGTTGACGTCAGGCAGGCAGCCCGTTGTAAAAACTAAGCCAAATCCTATCTGCAACATGCTTGAAAAAGTGGGATAGGGTCATGTAGTTAGAAAAATAAGTAACACACAAAAAGAATTTTGAAAATCGTTCCACAATTGGCGGGGATATCGCGTAACATACCTAAAAAACATAGTTCAGACGAATTGAGTACCTTCTCCTTTTTGGAAGTCGGCCGAAAATAGGAAATTAAACAATTCGCTTCAAAATACATAAACATTATTAATACAGAAGCGAGTCAGAGTTACAAATGTATGTCAGTTATTATAGACGACGACAAATATTTTGTCTTTGAACACCGAGTACTACGGTTTGTTGAAAGAAGTCTTATTTAAGCAAATAGTGTATACGCTAGCAAGACTTGAAGTATGTAATTTATAGTGAGATATAAAATAAAAGTACAAGCGTATGACTTGACATTTCTCTCGCAGTCAAGAAGTCCTTAAAACAACTGCAGTAAAAGGACTATTTCACTGAGACTTCACTTTACGACTGTGAATTGACTACGAATTCTATGAAGATTCCTCATACGGAGCTTGAGATGTTTTTACAGCTCGAACTCATTCAATATTATATGAAAAGGAGTTTAGAATATGTGTCTGTGATATTTTTATTTTTATGTGTGTTTATTTTTAGATTTAGACTGCCTCTGTGGCGTGGTGGTATTTCGGTGCGACTACGGTTCTGAGGTCTCGGGTTCGATCCCCGGGTTGGGCAAAGTGATATTGGATTTTTCCATATCAGCCCGGAGTCTGGAATTTGTGCCCGATATGGCGATAGGCTCGCCCTCTATCACATCTGGGACCGAACTAGGCTCGGCGAAGTGTGGATGTTCTAGTTCTCTAGTACGCCTCTGCCTACCCCTTCGGGATACAGGCGTGAGCTTATGTTATGTTATGTTATTTTTAGATTTAAAAAATAACTATGCTGTACTATAGGTATGCATATTTTCTTTTGCCATTTAATCAGTAAGTAATTTTACATCTAATCCATGTAGTAATTATACGTAATTATAAATGTATTTACTATTCATAATTAGATTAATAATGTAAGTATACGTTATAACAACCTTCAAAACTCGAGTCGAACTACATTTTCTGTTGCCTATTTTTTTCCTCCACAGTACATCTTTTGAACATAATTATACGTACACCAACTAAGTACCTACTTATCGAATGAAAAAAGGTGCCATCAAAATTAATAAATTAATTAATTACATTAATAAATTGAGACTACCCTTATTTTTGAAATCGGTTGAAAATTGATCCAATATTCGATTAAATAACTTTAATCTAACATTCTGTCCTTACTTCTATGACATTATTGAATAATTCAGTTGTAACAGTTTCTATAATTAGTAAGTCAAATATAAATCCCATTAAGTGGCGAGGGAGCCTAATTGGGATAAAATTAAAGTATAACTCATCCTAACAGTGGCGGAAACTACTTTTTTATCTTCTTTATTCACATAAAAGGTACAAATTATTCCATTTCAATTGTGTTTTATATGGAAAATCAACTTGATTACAGTTTGCTTTAAATTGGCATTTATGCTTTAGACATAAGGATAAAAAATATGTGTTTCGTTATTTGCATAACGTTAATGTGTTTGTAGCAATACAAACACATTAACGTTATCTGAATAATATTTATAAGTATTTTTAATTTTACCCTTAATAAAAGTAAGAAACAATAAATGTTGCTTCATGGGCACGAACCCGCGAGCTAAAGCCAGTAGTTACACAGATAAAAAATAAAAAAGCGTTGATTTGATAATTATTAAACAATGCAGAGTCAAATCATGAATACAAGCAAAAAAAACAGCCATACGTGTTCTATTTAATTCAATCTAACCACGTTAGCACGGAACAGCAAACAAATAATCCTATTACGGTTTACAAATCAAATTATCATGTAAAATTGTTTTCAAAGCTTCTTTTTGTCGCGCGAGTGAGTGTCGCATGTATGTCGAGTAAAAAATATTATATCTCGTACATTGGGCTGAAAGAAATAAGTTTTGTTCTTATTGCGCTGGCATAAGCCTTACTTTTATGGAAAGCAGAATCTATTACTCCTTTTGTGTTATCTTTGCCATTTACTACACAAATCCCGTCAAAAGCTTTTCTGAGAAACAGAACAATAGTAAGTTATTTAACTGAAATAATGAATCGAATTGACCGAATGAACTAATGTTTTATTTAAAGATATCTGTTCCATATGAATTTGTATACATTTGTGAACGTTTATCTCCAAAAATAAAGTCATTTGTAAGTTGTACATATTATGTATATTGTTTTGGTAAACCGTTTGTGTAACAAATAAGTAAATTAAAAAAATACACATAATGTAAAACATAACATAAGCTCACGCCTGTATCCCTGAATGTGTAGGCAGAGGCGCACTAGCGAACTAGAACACCCACATTTCGCAGAGCTTAGTTCCGTTCCAGATGTGATAGGGGTCACCCCCTAGCGCCATATCGGGCAGAACTTTCAGACTTCGGGTCGATACTGAATAATCCAATATGACTGCCCGACGGGATCGAACCCGAGACCTCAACATAGTCTTAACGCGCACGCAATACATCTACTTACACCGCCACACGTATTTGAGGATTCTGTGTATTATATTCAATATATTACTTTTATTGCCAGTGGGAAATAAACAGGTACTACATAACAATAAAGGTATAAAATTACAACACAATCTAATTGCGACGTCTGTGTTGTTTTTTGAAGAGTTTACTTTATTCGACTTTTAAAATTTTTGTATGGATCCACTATTGGAATAATTTACATCGAACCCAAACTGATTTTGAAAATTTATCCACATTTGCCAGAGATAGCGCGTAACATACATAAATAATCACAAGTTTAAAATCTTAACGGACCGACTTCAAAACTTATCTGATCGTGACTAAATTTATATTTATATGGGACCACCCTTGAAATAAGGTCTATAGAACACAAAAATAATCCTGAAAATCGGTCCACATTTGGCGAAGATATTACTTAACATACATAAAAAAATACCGACTGAGGATCTCCTGCTTTTTTGAATTGAGAAATGTAGACAATTGAATACCGAATCATTTCTAATAATCTAGCGATTTCATTCTAAGTAAATGGGGCATGTCACCAGATCGGTTGGCAATCTACTGGCACCGGACGCTTACGTCTTTATGCCTCGCCGGCTGCGTCGATACGTCTCCTCGGAATTAAATTAGGGATGAAACCAAGAGACGAGCTTGCGAGGACAAACTATACGCTTACCTATTACGATTTACGTCGCATTTGGAGCCACGAAGGGATTTAGTAAGATTTAAAAAGGCGTTAGGAGCATTTTTTATTCTATGTGTGTTTTTTTACTTTAAAATAAAATTAAATTCCGAGCAAGTGTTTCCATACATTTTTTTATAGCAAGACTGGCAAACGCTCAGATGGATTACCTGATGGCAAATTATCCCCACCACCCATAAACACCAAAGACACGAAAATCATGGATGCGTTGCCAACCTATAAGGAGGGATATAGAGAATTGGGATTGGACCACCGGAAATCTCACTCACCAAAAGAAACTATTTTACGTCGGTTTTCTGTGAGATATTAGTATTAAATCAGTCGAGCGTCTACAGCGTGGCTCTACCATTCAAAATCCGTATAAAATGTATCCGCTACTTTTTTCATTTACTACCTCTATTTTGTAGCACAAAAAACTTGACGGACCGACATCAAAATGTAGCCGTTCCTAACCAAATTCTTATAGGACCACTCTAGGAGTAAGCTTTTGAAAATCGAAAGAATCTTGAAAATCGGTCCATATTTGGCGGAGATATAGCGTAACATACATAAAACAAAAAAAAACCATTTTTTTAAGTCCGTCGAAAAGTGGAAATCAACGCCCTAAATAACTACGCCTGATTAAAACGGATATTTTTGATATAAAATTAAAACACGAGTTAAAATAATCTTAACCAATATGAATACTAATTTTGGACGAACTTATATCGCGTTCCTAGTATATAAAGAGCATCTTTGTTTATAAATACCGCTGCAACTTGTAAGGTAAACTCATTTACAGTAGTCACGTTTGTTGAACTTGTGCTGCTAAACATATTATTATGCTAATGACATAGCCTAGGAGTTTGGTAACTAGTGCGATAATTAAATATATCTTGAGAAAAGTAAAAACATGTAACAAAACGATAGTTTATTTATAAAAACATTACGTCCACAAAAGAAAATGATCTGGTACGATCAAATTTTGATATCAGACCGTCATAATAATCCTATATCTTCATACACTTAGGGCGATTACTAATCTAGACTTAGTTAGTAGAACTTGTTATAACTCAATTATTTCTTAGGTTTACGCGAATTTTATTCATTTAAATAAAACTAGTTTTTACGGATTTTATCGCGATTTATTTTGTATTTATTTATTATAACTTATATCACATTCGTATATTTAAATCGGGATATAAGATAAATCGAGTTATGTCTAAGTGCTAACAGACGTCGTAAGTATCATAAGCAAGAAATCACTAATCGTTAACAATTAACATATAGGTTGCACAATATTCGCTCTTTATAACTAAAGTTCAATCCAATATATCTTACAAATTTAAGTACCCTTCAGAAATCTGGGGATGAATAAGAAGATTCTTAAAAACAAAAGACTAGCCAAGTTCTAAGGTAAATTAATTAAAAGCGCCGGGCGCTGCCAAGGTGCATGTTATTTCACTAAAAAGGTACAAACGTTATCTCTCACATACGTATTAGGTAGCCGAGCATAATTTTAATTAAAATATTGAACTTTAATAATTAGAAAGGTATTTTCTTTTAGATTACTACGGGGAACGGATCTTTGAAGCTCCCTGTGTTAACTTAATTAGCTGAGGATCATACTTTTGCTGCGGTTTTCCTAAGAAGAGTTATCTATAGAATAATATTGTTTTGAAGAAAAGGCAATATCAAAGCGTTGTTCGCGAATAATAATGATTAATATATTATATCAGGTTGATCTCGTGATTTATGTAACTTTTAATATTAAATAATTTCTTTTCGGCGTTTAGGAAGCGAGGTTGAAAATCAATAAAACCGTACATATAATGCAAACTTATTTTGATTGCTAAAGGCCACCAAATAGAAAAATTATGTAAAAAAATGCATTCCGCATTTCAATTTAACAAATATACTTCTGAACCATCAGAATGCCTATAAAATGGGTTTCTATGGAGGAAATTAATTCCATAGTACATTATAGTACCCATCAATATATTTGTCGATTAGATTCAGTCGCAAAAATAACGCTAATTTCGTCTAATTATTGCATTACTTTTGCGTCCTAGGATCAGCCAGAGTACTTCCGGTTCTCTCGACATGACTGGATGGTTGGTTGGGACGAGTATGGGGGTATCCCTGTGTCTAAAACGGTCATCCATCTGTCTTGTCGCAAGCCCCTCATTTCGCTGCTTCCCTCTTCGGATTCAGAGTGTGAATAAGTATAAACAGGCGGGCATGATTGCTGGATTGCATGGTCGCTGGATTTTTTGGACTGCACTATGCTTACCTTCAAGTGTAGAATAGTCAGTCAGCCGTGTCCGGATAAAAAAAAAACTGATCTGAAGTGCACACTATAAAACAATCATTTAGTAAAATGAATACTTATTTCTATCATAAGCTTTATTTCTGAATTGTTCTTCATAGTTATCAAAACTCATCATCAGACAAACATAACGATACAAGATAAACCGATTCCTCGGCTTTTGACTACGTGTACTAATTAATTAAATAGATAGAATGGTCTCAAAACCACTATTGTAAGCAGACAATCCGTTCAGAAGGTATTATTGTAAATTGTTCGACAAATATCACGATCAAATGCCTTTAGTTATTAGACAATAACAGTACGACGTGTAATTGAGAATCATTTCATTGTGGCGTTATTATGTTTGAGTCTGTGACTTCGGGGTTCAAATCGATTGTAACCAATAAGTATTAATCGAAAGCTTTCGAAAACCATTTTACTTTAAAATGTTTATTACATTCATATATAAAGCTCACGTCTTCATCCCAGAAGGAATAGGCAGAGGCGAACTAGAGAACTGGAACACCTGCATTTCGCCAAGCTTATTTCTATCCCAAATCTGATAGAGGGCGAGCCTATTGCCATATCCGGCACAAAAAACTAGAAAAATATTGAGTTGAAAATTTCTCAGTTGCGTAGTGATAGCGTCACGGACCCGTAAAGTCCTCTAGGTGCTACAATCATCAACACAATGCGTGAATTGTTTTGCACAATCTTCAAATAGAAAATGTTAAATATGTCAAACTTCAAGTGGACGCTATAGTCAATTGGGCAGAATAAATGGGCTTGGCAGAATAGGTAGAATTAGCACCAATGTCTTACATATAACCGAAATGGCAACTTTCACCTGTGTTTGTTTCGTAGGGTGAGTGAGATTAACGGAAACCTCAATCGCTCCTTCTCCATCCTAATTTCTTTCCGCGATAGACTTCGGATTTGTCGCCTCCTTGGTAGTAATGTCTTTAAAAAATAAAATATTTTTAAAGCATTATTATGTTATTAAACGACCAGGATGGTTGGCGCTCAGTTGGGGAGGTCTACGTCCAGCAAATGGAAGGCGATAGGCTAAAATAATAATTGGCTAACCGATTAATCGATCACGCCTTTAAAAATAATTGAATAATTGATTATGAAAAATAATCGATTATCAACATCACTAATCCTTGGTCTCAGTCCTTGGAATCATTTTGATACCTACATAATTAATATATATCGTGCTTTGACAAAAATATTACTGATAATAATAAAATTAAAATAATTAATGATTACATGATGCCACAAACGCAACAGCCATCCCAGTTTCAAGTAATAAAAGTTATATCATGCGAAATCAAATATAGCCGCTGTTATATTAATTAGTTTGATAAAATTAATTACAACACATTAATTAACGGTAGGATACACTTGAATACTGCAATAATTGGTTTTTATTGCATTAAATCGGTCGAATTGTTTAATTGCGGTTAAGCTTAAAACCGTCGCACGCTCTCGGCACAAAACTCGAATGAAGTTTATTTACTATATCCATAAAAAGTCGATAAAGCGGATAACTATCGAAAATAACAATTTTAATTAAATACATTCAGCAACGCGTTTGGTGTTCGCAGAATGTTCATTTGTTTGAACTGTTGCGAATGATGCAGCGACTATGAACGAATTCCAACCAGCGAATGAAGCGTATGGGCCTAGTGTTTCCCATTCAGTTACCGAACGCAATACAACACAATACAAATCTAACATCGATTACTTAATATGGACCAGGGGTGAGTGACTCTTACTGCTAATTGACGGGTTCCACACAAAAGTAAGCACTTTGGTTAGATCAAAAATATTTTTCGTATATGTTCCCATTTTATGATTTAGTTGTATTTAAAAAAATACATGCCATTACATAAATTTGCTATAACATACGCTCACACCTGTATCCCCGAAGGGGTAGGCAAAGGGGCACTAGCCAACTAGTACACCCACATTTCGTCGAGCTTAGTTCCGGCCCAGATGTGACAGGGGGCGAGCCTATCGCCATATCGGGTACACATTCCAGACTCTGGGCTGATATGGAGAAATCTAATATCACTTTTCCCGACCCGGGGATCGAATCCGGGACCTAATGATGGTAGTCGTACCAAAATACAACCACGCCACCGAGGCAGTCAACATGCTATACTGATGATTCCATTATCATAATATTGTTACTAAAGTTACTGCAAGATAACGAAGTTGTATTGGAAACGCGGTATGACTATTGTCATGAAGTTCTGCGGGTTCGATCACCCGGTCGCGCAAAATTATATTAGGTTCATCCGCTCAGTATGCAGAGTTTGGAATTCATGCCCAATATGAAGATAGACTTGCTTCTTACCACACCTTCGATACATTTATTGTAGGTTGTTTTAGTTTCCGCAAAAGGCGTTACTAGTCAAATGTACGGAGAAAACGAAAACTATCAACCTAGCCTCCGTGGCGCAGCGGGCGAGTAGCCGGCTGTGAAGCGAGAGGCCGCGGGTTCGATTTCCGCATTGAGACATATGTTTGTGTGGCCCACAGATATTTGTTTCAAGTCTGGGTGTTGTGAGACCGAAAGTCTCTCATAGTCTCTGACACCCTCGATACAGGTTATCCCTAGAGTGGGGTCAGGACTAGATAGTATTTATTTATATTTATTTTTGAAAACCATCAAAAGTCGTACTTAGAAGTGACTGTAAACTGTGAAGTACATTCATTTAACATTTACGTTGTTCCGTAGTTAGACAAAACCCTTTCCCACATATAAAAGGCCCAGCAACAGTTCAGAAAGGGCCATCACAAAGTTAGTACGGTATAACGCGAGGAGCACTAAACGTTTATATAAATACAAAGCCGGTACACCCTATCGCGTTCGCTTACACATATTTAAATTTAATTAACTTTCAAGCGCACATCTCCTTTGTGCTCCCGGGGCCAAGAAAGGGAATGTTTGCCAGGCAAATGACTGCACCTAGAGGCTGCCCGCTGAGGGCTTTCTACCGCATATTAAAAATGTGCTTTTTACTCCATTTAACGCAGACGCTCATCGCGTTCTATAATATGAATAGCGTCACCGTCAATTAATGTTTTGATCATTTTAAATACATCTGACACGTCATGTCCCCATTTCATTTTCAACCCACTTCTTAAGGAGAAGCTTCTCAACTTCTTCGTCGGTTTTTTTTCGTAGATTACTCGATATCTCCGGCTCATGTGGACTTTCAAAATTTTATTTGTGTGCTGTAGAGCTTATTCCGATGGTAGTCTGATGAATAGGTTAAGGTCTTATGAGTTTTGAAGTCAGTTTTTAAACTTTATTATTTTATTGGCATGGCATGACCATGGCATCAAAATGGTGACGTGTTGGGGTCAATTCTGAAGTAGGATAACTGCATGTTCAGGTGATTATAACTTGGGAACTTTATTGAAAGTATTATTATATGAAAAATATTATTTAAGTTACACTAGGTAATACAAGTTATTAATGTTATAAGAGTACATCTATGTTTTTGAAGTAAACTTTTCTCAATATCTTATTAATTGAATAATGTTAATTACTTTATTTTATTAAAATCCCAGGATATTAATAACATTTATCATCAAAGCTCCACATTATTCAATATTTAATCCAAGCGTTCATAACAGATGAAAGAAGGTAATAAAAGTATGTTTACAAGAACGAACTTCTTAATTAAGTTCCTAATTCAATAAACATACTTCCAAACAAATAATCAGTGACACGATTCTTCGCATAAATAGATAAACATTCGAAGTAAAATGAGCATTTTCAAATACGGGTAATGACTAAGTAGAAACGAAGCTCGGACTACGAAAGACTCATTGAACACCAATTACCTTGGAGGCCTCCGAAAAGTCTTTAATTAAATCCTTCTCCGATGACGTCATAATTATAGAGTAAATTGGATTGAGACACCCTCTTGTTTTGTTAATTGTAAGTGGAAAATTCTCATCTAAATTAAATCAATTTAGTATTACATTAAATTTATATTACTTGTTTCGTGTCCATCTGCGCTTGCCGAGTTGCTTATTAAGATGTTTAAGATTTCTATATTACAATTCATATTAACGAATTGTGTTCATAATTAATTTCAAGCCGGCGGTGTCTATTAGTATCCTTTTAAATAATAAATTAAATTTATATGAAAATAAAACGAAATAGTACGATCGAAATTGTTTTTATAAGCTACTAATACATAATACATACGAATAAGAAAAACGGGAATGAAATAAAAATAAATATGAATTTCTATGACTACATATAATTATTACAACTCGACGAATAGAATAAAAAACCGTCGCTTACAATAACGATTCTTGGGTATTTATGTTGAAGTCTATCTCAAACAAACTAAAATCAAATAACATCTTCTTGCAAAATGGCTCTACAATAACTGCATTCAACTCGGATAAACATTAATTACCTCGTTTCAAACATCTTTAAAGACGTAAATGTAATAGAAGATAAAAAATATGAAAAGCTTATTTACATGTACCTTGCTTTCTTGCAATAACAAAGTCTTTGGAAATTCAATTCAGCGGAACATTCTCTCAACATACGTAAGTTCATAGTAATAGCGTTTTGTATTGTGAGGATATTTTCTAAGGATGCAGTTGATATGACACAAACTAAGGAGATTCAGAGCACAATAGAATTACTGTTTGCGAACAATATGTTTTACAAAAATATTTCTCTGATCCTCTCTTGTCTTGTCTGGTGTTATTATTTTTCTACCTGCACTTATTCCATTCTAGTTGCAGAAAGGATTCGGCTTAGTTATTACGATTGACCGTCTGCTTAATTTCAACCCCAACTGGGGGTTTCATCCATGACAAATTATATTTTAAAGTTTTACTAGTTATCACAGCCTCCGTGGCGCAGCGGGCGAGTAGCCGGCTGTGAAGCGAGAGGCCGCGGGTTCGATTCCCGCATTGAGACAAATGTTTGTGTGGCCCACAGATATTTGTTTCAAGTCTGTGTGTTATGAGACCGAAAGTCTCTCATAGTCTCTGACGCCCACGATACAGGTTATATATACCTAGTGTGGGGTCAGGACTAGGTGTGTGACTATTGGGTGTTATTTATATATTAGTGTTGCCTTTTTTTCTCTATTCATTACGTATGTAGTTATTAAAACGACTTTTATATTATCATACACACAAAATATTACAACACATCCAAAATTGAGGAAACGAATACAAATTAATTTTAAAATCAAACCTCACCTGAGATCTGAAACTGACAGAGGAATTAATTAACCGTACAATTTGTTTAACAAAGGTATTACAGTTACGGCCGCAATGTCCGCATTAGGTCCATTTGGCTAGAGCCGCTCGATCGACGATAATTGGTAACACAATCCTGGGTATCTACAAATAGGCCAAGTTTAATTTGTGGCTAGTTGGTAGCTTTGTACCGTATAACTTAATACACACAGTTTACGTACAGGCCGGTACTCCAAATTACTGCGAAACGATATCTCAAAACCTATACGATTAAGTGCTCTTAGATCGCAAATATTCTACAAAACGTAGTTTAAACATCAAGCATTTTTGACTGCCTCGGTGGCGTGGTTGTATTTCGGTACGACTACCTTCCTGAGGTCTCGGGTTCGATCCCCGAGTCGAGCAAGGTGATATTGGATTTTTACATATCAGCCCGGAGTCTGGAATTTGTGCCCGATATGGCGATAGGCTCGCCTCCTATCACATCTGGGACGGAACTCAGTTCGGCGAAATTTGGGTTACTAGTTGGCTACGCGCCTCTGCCTACCCCTTCGGGGATACAGGCGTGAGGTTATGTTATGCATTTACTTTAGCTCAAGTATTTCGATTAATGTTTAAATTCTGTGTACCGTTCAAAGCAAATAAAACATACTGTTGTTTTAATACTATGAAAAAATATTTTTGCACAAATTAATGATTTCAGAATAAGACAGTAAAGTCTTACAATGGTTTTGCCCTGGAGGATACTGAAGCCTGGGCGAAGTGAAAGCGTTTGCGTAGAAAAACGGATCCTGACATGATGCGGGGATAATAGGAAGAAAGAAACAGGAAAGTAAACTGCATCAATTTAACTTCATTGACTATATTACTTTGTACAGTAATAGTTCCATAAGGTGGTGATAGTATTGGGTACCTAGTTACCTATACACTGGCCAATCTATTTAAAACGCACGATTCCATTGACATTATTATTTTTTCCACAATACATACTAATATATAGACAGCCTCCATGGCGCAGTGGGCGACTAGCCGGCTGTGAAAGGAGAGGCCGTGGGTTCGTTTTCCGCACCGAGACAAATGCTTGTTTAGCCTACATATATTTGTTTACGATCTGGGTCTTATGAGACGGAAAGTTTCTTGTAATTGCTGATTCCACGACACAAGACTAGTATCTTAGTGTGGGATCAGGACTATGTGTGTGACTGTTTGGTGTTATTAATTTATTATTATTATTTTTTATATTAACGTATACATTTCATCCCTATATCGGCGTGTAAACACTTCTTTGTTGCCACTTTAGCTAGGCAAAATCACTCTCACATTTTCATATAAAATTCAGGCCGTTATGTACGTTGACACAATATAAGCAATCTACATTATCATCGCGTGCGTTTATTTTTAGCGTATACCTAAAAAAACACGTACGCGCTGATAACGGGGTAGCCGAGCACATTACATGTGAATATTCATTTTAGCTGGACACGTAAAACAATTTGCCAGTCAAATGAGTTTTCTAAAAAGCCGATTAAGCGGAAACTAAAATTGGTTAATTATTTATCGAACACAGCATACAAATGACGTAGGAATATTGTCGTGCCGCCGGCCAGTATTATAAACACGTAGCGTCAGCTAATTGTAATTCGTTTATTTCCAGTTGAATTAGAAATTAAATTAATAAATGGAAACATTAATTTATTAATGAAAATTGGTACTATAACAATATTACCTCATATTGTCAAACTAAATTTAAAAATATTATCAGTGTGAAGTCGTATCCATCTTATAGAAAGTAGTGGTAAATAGTAGGAGTTTAATGAAAAAACTTTTCAAATGTAAGCTACTTTCATGAAGCTCCAAAAAAAAACCCGTACTACGAAAAATATTTCACCATCATCCAATCCAAATTCCAGGTTTAATCCAATTTTTCTTGCATATCCAGGCCGCCGTTATTTTTTTTACTTTCTGTTGGTAAAACCTAACACCGTTTAAACTTAATAGCACATAGCTTTTAGAACTCATCTACGAAGGCCTTGTCAAACAGACAGCAAACAGAAAACGCTTAGATACTCTACGCCGAGAGCATATCGAAGTGAATTGATGCAAATACACAGTCAACACGTATAGCTTATGCATTCCTACGTAACTTGGTATACGATTCTCTGCGTTAAAATATATTAAAAAAAGTTCCGGCTCATTTTCGCTTAGCTATCTATTTGAAAAGCCCAGTTCTTATTGAAATATGATTTCACTCACCGAATCCCAGTAAAATTGTAATGTAGACATACCTGTAACACAAATTGTATTTATTCAGTAAATAACAAACATAGATATACCTAAAATTTTTCTTTACACCTTTGATATACACAACAATCATGACATAGCTTTTCGATTTTTTAAAGTGTAAATAAATTAATTAAAGCAAAAGTATCAACTAATTTATACGTACATATATTTCCGTCGGATTTTTACCGAGAATCTATGCCATTTTTTTTTCAAGATTAATCAAATCACATTTGTGATACAAATAATTCATTTACATAATATTTTTTATGTTGTTTATTCTTATGTTTTTCATGAAAATAAAACTATTTGTTACGATTTCATCGCGATTTGTTTATGTCCGCCCAGTGCCGATAACAGCTTTAGTAACATCGGGGTTTAACATAAAAATAAAAACAAATTGCGATAAAATCCGTAAACAATAGTTTATTTTAATTTTCAGTTAACAAATCGTACTTAAGCGAAGTGAGAGGATTATCTACGGCTACACACATGTTACATAGGAAGGTAATTAAAGTATTAAGTGGTGGTTAAACACATACAACTGTGAGTACAAAATACATTGAGTTTCATTAACATTTTTGTTATTACAGCAACGGGTTATTGCATGGGCATTAATGTGAGGGTAGTTATTTTAAACCCATGATATAATACAATGTATGATTAAATGTTTTATTAAATTACGGCTATACTCTTTAGACATGTGTTGATTTTTAATTACGGTTACTATTTATTATTTCCAAATATAGCTCTATTCATTAGAAACTGGCTTTTGCACGTGTCTCCGTCCACGTGGTAGATTTTTTCTGGTACCTATGTGTTTATATTGTGTTTGCGGGTAAAATGTTAATAAGCGCCACCGAACCTTCAACCTTATATCACTCCTGCAAAGATTGTTTTGTGATAAAAGGTAGCCTATGTACTATAGTTACAGTTATTTTAGAATAAAATTTTACCGAAATCGATTCAGTAGTTTTACCATGACCGAGTAACAAAAATAAAAAGGTACTTTTGCGTTTAAATTAAGACTACGTTGGTGGCGTAGTGGTGTTGATTGCGCGAGACGACTACTGACATGAGGTCTTGGGTTCGATTCCTGGGTCAGGCAAGGTGATATTGGATTTTTCCATATCAGCCCGGAATCTGAAATTTGTGCCCGATATGGCGATAGGATCGCCCCCTATCACATCTGGGACAGAACTAAGCTCGGCGAAATGTGTGTTTACTAGTTCGCTAGTAGGATTCTGCCTACCCCTTCGGGGATACAGCCGTGAGCTTATGTTATGTAAATGTAACTTATTCATATCAACAAATCTTCTTTACCACTTGTGTATAAAGGAATCCACATATTTCAGTAACAAATTAATAACGTACACATTTTGGTAACCGTAAAACATCTATTTACATGATCCACAGCGAAAATATGTATCTTAAAAAAATACAAATCTTTTTTTAGAGCAAACGAGTAGTCGTCAATATACGACGAGGCGGTGTTTGCTTTGTGGCACGAGCTAACATCCAGGCTTTTATACTAACATTTAAACAGGAGATCTCGCTCCGGGGGAAAGATTAAGGCTTTGGATACACGTGGTGAAACTGGCGTGTGACGACAGCAAACCACTCGTGTTCAAACTCACGTGTTTTATGGGCCTTTGAAAATTTTAAGCATGTTGCAAGAAGGGGAGAAGTGGCCTTTGTGGCGTAATGCAATGAATGTTTTTGGACCATCACAATAGTGTTGGTTGAGGAATTTATGGTTAATTGTATTGTACTATCGTTTGCTTACAGCTTCATTTGCATGATGTATGTTCTGTACTGGGATAAGAATATTCTATGCTTAAATAAACTCTGTGGGTGCTATTTATTATCAAATCCTGAAGTCGAGTCGATTGACATAACATATCTAAAATCATAAACATCCATACGTTCATCGTATTGGTTAACGATATGAAAAGGAACGAATGAATTCAGTTAAAAAGATAAATACTGAAGTTTATGTACTAAACTTAGTAAAACATATTGGAAGTTCTATACATAAAATCAGATGACCATTGTAATTCTAACAAAACAATGTAAATGCGGAACATGAAGGCAACTGTCTGGCGACGTCTTCTCCAAGATTTAAGATGCAGCCCTTTCACGATAAGACCACCAGATGTCGCGCTCGTTGATGTAATTGCGGCCTTTGTGCCATCCTAATGAAAGGTTGACGAAACTGATATAGCTATCTTTAATCAACGCGAAACTTGCGCCCGCCTAACTATGCGGGCGTTTGACAGCTGATGTTACCGCTAATGTACGGATTACGACGAAAATAATTATGGCCGGCGGCTATACGTCCGATGGATTTACCGGAATATCTCGAATATCAACTATGGAATACTCGAGTTGCATCAGTGGCTTGTTTAAATTACGCGGATGTATGTCATTTTGATTTACGATTGGACTGTGTTACGCAGAAATGATCCAACCCAAAAAAAAATTTTAAAAAGTTATTAATGCTAACATGTTCTAAACCTTTAATAGACCATATTGGTGTCAACATTTTTTTTTTTTTTTTTTTTTGTGGGTTGAATAATTTCTGCGTAACACGGTCCAATTACAAAACATAAGCTCACGTCTGTATCCCCGCAGGGGTAGGCAGAGGCACTAGCGAACTAGTACACCCACATTTCGCCGAGCTTAATTCCGTCCCAGATGTGATAGGGGGCGAGCCTATCGCCATATCGGGCACAAATTCCAGGCTGCAGGCTGATATAAAAAAATCCAATATCACTTTGCCCGACCCGGGGATCAAACCCGAGGCCTCAGGACGGTAGTCGTACCGAAATACAACCATGCCACCGAGGCAGTCAATTATAAAACAATGGAAGATAATTAAATATTAATTGTGATGATTAATGTGTGTGGCTTGTTGCGATGGATTTCATTTGTTAATGTGTTCTCTCATTATTAAAACCCTTTTGCAATATTTTTGAATTGGATCGCCTTTTTGGTCTCATGGCATAATACACGAACTATAATATTCCCGGAGGTCCAGGATTCGAATCCTAGGTCCGGCAATCTGATACGATTTTCTCGGGACTAGATTCTATAGGGGGTTAATGTTAACCAGACAGTCAGTGGTTAAAACTTCTATAAAATATAAAAAAGTATATTGCTAGAACTTAAACAATTACGATTTTACACTAGGTTTTAGTTTTGATAAACGAGTACAATATCCAAGAAACCAAGAATAAAATACAGTTTTTAATACAATTGCATCAATGGTAACTGCATCATTACTCTTAAAGAGCACTACAAGCGTCGCTTAACGTTATTATAGCAATCTCCAACATTTTCATTAAAACACCTTTATTAAGACGGCAAAAAGACTCGTTCCCACAAATACAACTCAAAAGTCGGTTAAGTTTACACAAGTCGGATTTCTCACTCTGCACACAACTTGAATTGTAAGGAAACTAATCTCTTTGAGACAATACTCCAGCAATATCTTTGGTTTACGACGGCCGCACCGACTAGATCTACAAATATTTGAATATTCCTTCGTTGTGCCACCCATTGTCTAGGTCAAACTAATTTTGGGATCCTCTGTAGCAGTAATTTAATTTTCCACTAAGGACATCAGTTTAATTCAGCCGGTTAGCCGATCTATTAAGCTTGTTTACAAGTTAAACGTCATTAAACATGACGCTTTATGTCTTTCATTTTGGTTTGTATGTTGAAATAGGACTATTAAAATATAGTGATTTCTTAAGTTTACGCGAATATTATACATTGAAATAAAACAATTTTTACGGATTCTATCACGATTAGGTTTTAATTATTATACAGACTCAGTCTGACCCGTGACAACGAAGACTGCAAAGCCTTCGAAACGTCGGGAATAATAATTAAAACCTAATCGTGATAGAATCCGTAAAAATAGTTTTATTTCAATATTAAAATATAGATTAAGTTTTTTGCGTTGCAACATTTTTTAGAACAACCAAATCGTGATATGATCCGTAAAAATAGTTTAATTTCAATGAATAACATTTTTTAGAACGTTAATTTAAATTCAATGAATGAACTATTTGTAACTTTTCTACAATGTACAATGACATCGTTTATCCGCAAAAAATGTATATTTAATTATTCAAATAAATAATTATAAATACACCCAAGCCAGACACACAGTCCTGAGTCCTGACCCCACACTAGGTATAATTTTTTACCTGTATTGTTGGTATCTAAAACTACGAGTGATTTTCGATCTCACTACACTCAAACCCGAAATAAATATCTGCGGGTCACACTAACATTTGTCTCGGTGCGAGAATCGAACCCGCGACCTCTCGCTTCGTAACATCTAATGTTGAATTAAAATAGAGATTCCCGTACATTTGAGGATTTTTTTATCAACTAAATAAGTAAACAGTGATGAAATTCTCAATCATACTCGTATATGCAAAATGCTTGGAAGCGAGTCGTCAAACGAAATGTAAATAACGTTGTAGGTACTCAAATTCACGACGAAAACTTCGCGTAAAAAATCCCGTACAAGAACCATTGAAAAGACGATAATCTTATTATACAACAATACAGCCAACTTGAAGGGAATAACTGCACATAGTATGAAAATTATGTTAAGTATCGCATAAAGTCTTGCTTACGTACGAAGAACATAAATTTCCTCGAAATAGCCTGAAGATTCTTTTATATGCAATATTCCAAGCGTAAGCTCTAAATAGTTGTTTCTATGAAAATTATATGATTTATCGAGGCGGCGGCTCGGTTTGTGCATTTTTATTGCTTTATTGGTGTTAAATTGAAACGAATGATCCTTTCTTTCCATTTATTTTTAGTAAAATAAAGTTAACAGTTAAAACTTAAAAATTTAATTTTGTGTTCTCCGAGCCAAATGTTATTTTCATTAACGTTTGAATTATGTTTCAATGAATTAATGTCCATAACATAATTTTAAAAATTCACTTGTAAACTTTCTTGACTGTAAATTAAACGACCCGAAATTAACCTGCATAACCTTTTAATATTTTTAGAGCAATTACTCGATTTAAGGTGGGATGAGGGCAGGTAGAAAGAAAAGGGGACAATAATATTAGATATCATAATAAATGTCATTCTTGGTCTAAGGCAGCGTGTATGGGCGATTTTTCAATAACCAGACTTATCCTGAGGTATAATGTTATTACTTACTTGTTATTAATTACTTTTAAGTAATTTGGCAGAATCATCGTAAGCATAAATCTATCCTATTCTCCTATTATAATTTCATAAACAGAAATAGTATATTTATGGTTGGTACATTTACGGTTGGTGCCGGAAGGGGGGTCACATGTGGGATGAATTTTAGATTATTAATTAATTAGGGGATAGTATAGTGATTACTACTTAGCGTGTATGCAATTAATAAGAAAATTTATATTTTATTATTATCAAGTACACCTGAACCCATTTCGGTGTTTACGGCTGGTGGCAAGTGTTAGCTAAATAAAGTCCTTTTCTTTCTTTCAATTGTCCAAACGTCGCAATTATTCTCATAGTTATTGAAAACATCGTCCCTTTATATAATACCAGGGGTCTAGCAGTAGAGGCAGTTTTATTTGGCAGCGGCGCGGCGCGTGTAACCGCGTCACGCTCCGGCGCATCGGCTCCTCGGTTCCTCGGCGAGTCATACATCACTTAGCCACCCGGATCGGAGGGCGCTCGCGTATGCGCACTACGAGTACGACCGAACTTGCGTGCCCTTGGGTATTGGTAATTGGGATATGGTTATGTTACTCGGTTGTTTAGTAGCTTTTGAAACAAGACTATGTTTCTACGTTCGATAAACGGTAGTATTAGAATAATGGAATTAAGATGTTTTTTTTTATTTATTATATTCATATAAGTTTTTATTTAATTACGATTTGTGGAAATCTGTGCCGATCTTTGTAATCGAATTATAAACAACATTTGATAAATGTGAAAACCGGCTTCAATAATGTATAGACCACATTTTGAAGAAAGCACTTTTAATGCTTAAAAGCACACCATTACATAAATAAAATATTTTATATGACTTTTTTCTTGTAAATTGCTTGCTCTTTAATATTTTTGACCTGGTTATTTTTTTCAGACCTACTAACTTTAAACAACGAACTTAAAACTCCTCTTTTTACGGTCGAAAATATTTCGAGAATTAATCTCAACAGTCTCACAAACTTGTCTCAAAGAGTGTACACGCTGGGTCATGTTCATTAAACAACTCTTTTGATCAACATCACACGTAATCGCATTTAAAAATTCGTCATTAAAAGTCAATTGAATTTACTTGTTTTTATTTGGGCGGCTGCGGGCAACGCGACAGCAATCAGCTTTCGCAATTACTATTCGACTTTCAGCGAAAAAATGAAAGTGCTGACAACTCGCTATCGAGTGATGCCTGACTATTCGAACTGAGTCGATTTTTAAATGTTAAGTATGTTTTATGTATTATATTACCTTACTGACTGAATCTCTCAGATAGGGTTGACGTCAGACTGGCAGCCGGTCGTAAAAACTAAGCCAAATCCTTGCTGTAACAAGCTTCAAAAAGTATGTTGCGCCGACCCCACATTAAGGTTGGTTAAGGGTAGGTAGACAGAAATATTACCTTAATGGCAGTATGTCGTGTTAATGGTATACATCATTTAAAATATTAATTTCCTTATTTTTTAAAGAGGCTTGCAAATAAACATTATGACTTATGAAGGCTATCTGATGGTAGGTGATCTTCACTATTTATATCCACGATACCGACAGAATCACGGGCACATTGCCAACAATAAATAAATGTAATAAAATCCCCATTGTCGACAGGGTCATGCAGTAGACTGTCGACAGTGTAAACTCCGCAGCATGGCTCTACCTCTCATAACATAAGCTCACGCCTGTATTCCCGAAGGGGTAGGCAGAGGCGCACTAGCGAACTAGAACACCCACATTTCGCCGAGCTTAGTTCCGTCCCAGATGTGATAGGGGGCGAGCCTATCGCCATATCGGGTACAAATTCCAGACTCCGGGCTGATATGGAAAAAATTCAATATCACTTTGCCCGACCCTGGGATCGAACCCGAGACCTCAGAATGGTAGTCGTACCGAAATACTACCACACCACCGAGGCAGTCTACCTCTCATATTTACTAATAATCTGTAATATGACTGCCACAAACCATATTTTGCCCTGCTATAGTACCGAGACAATTAACGTCAGAGAAAGGAAGACAAAATCATAGTACAATGCGACCATATTAATGTATAATACCAATATACATCATGACAAGGCAAGGTCATTCAGTGTCAGGTCAACTTAGATATTGTTGTACATATTGTATATAATTTAGTTGCATAGTAACTTGCAATCCAACTAACTATTAGACGTCGCACAAAATATTGCTGATTCGAATAAAAAACCGATTACTATCTCACTTTGATGTTGTCGGAGGAAATGAGATCTGCTTCCGATCCGCGAGAAAAGGGAAAAATCTCCTTCCTATTTTGGGGTTCTGCGGCTATTGTGCCGGAACCCATTAATCTTGCTTCAATATTTACTTGCCGTTGGCGGCTGCGAGTCCCTTCGATCAAGTTCAAATGTGTTCGAATAGAGGTACAATAAAATTTGTTGGAACTTAAGGTTGGCCTTTATTTATTAAGAAACCCACTTAAGAAAAATGTTTTTTTTTTATTTATTTTGTGTACAATATTTTATAATTGCCATTTAAATTAATACGAAAACGATATTTAAACTATCCTCTCAATCATAAATGACTATGAAAAAATTAAAATAACCCAACATTTTAATAAATGACCTACAGAACCAACAGATTTTAAACACATTACACGATTGACTTGTTTTTTAAATTCCCCCGCCATTGTGAAGAGGACGGATGGCGCTTCATATCAGCGTTAAGGAGTCGGTGTCGACTTTTGACCGTTTCGAGTGCCGATCTAATTTGCCGAATCGCGGAAGCATATGAAATTCGATTCGCTTGAACGAAAATAGGTTTTGGGGACATTGAATTTTAATACGAACTTGCTGTGTCTTTGAGAAATCTTGTATACGCAATGAAGATTCGTATTGTTTTATTTAGGAAAATTAATTTATTTTTATAACGGTTGTTGCTCTGAAGGCGCAGGTTGAGAGGCAACTAATGCAGTCATTTTTGGTAGTACGAGACAGTAAGGAGCATTTGCCAGCATCTTGTTCTACCAATCTTTATTCCACTTCAATATTCAATGTATTGTCGACGCAACACACTATTTAACCATATTGTAGAAAAGATTCTGCTATATTTTTCGACCGACAGCCTTTTTGATTACAATCCCCTGGGGTAACCAGATTCACACAAATCGTGTAAGAAAAACTCGCGGGAGTTGCTCCAGCCGGGATTCTAACCCAAAACTTGCTGCTCCACATTTTATATGCAATGCCACTAAACCAATAGACGACAGCTATTCTACCCTCATACCAAATGCCGATGCCGCGTATTACATAATTTTTCAAACCGAAATCTCGAACAAAGATTATGATTGCCTGACAACTATTTCTCAACCAAATCTGCTACTGCACCAATGACGTTAATCATATAAAATTAGTTTAGTATACACAAACTTAGAGAAGTGCAACGACTAATTTGTTGAAAGAAAACTCAATTTCGAAGTTAGTTAAATATGCACCGCAGGGGTGGTATTAAAATAACCGAGTTTGGAACATTTAATTGTATCTCACTCTCCTGGAAAATTGAGTTATGTGAAAAGTTCTTCCTTTTTAATGATCAATCAAAACATAATTAAAGTTTCATATAAGCAATCGGGGCAAGGCGAAATATTTAATTAATACTTTAAGAAAATCTCGAACCGCTCAATTATGAAGAATGTTTTACTTAGGAAAATAGGTCCACAAATATTTAGTTGCTTGTGAAACTGTTCAATAAACCGACCTAGTTATTACAAAATTGTTTTCGACCAACTTCAAAAAAGGAGAAGGTCCTCAATTCGTCTATGTGTTTTTATGTATGTTACGTGATATTTCCGCTAAATGTTGACCAATTTTCCAGATTGTTTTTGTATTCGATAGAGCTTATTTCAAGCGTAGTACTATATAAATTTGGTCACGATCGGATAAGTTTTAAAATCGGTCCGTTAAGTTTTTAAACTTGTTTCTATTGCTGAAATGTTCTTTTTTACATGATAACATGCATTGTTACGTTTCCCTAACTATACGAACGTCAATCTTGTACATCTCCAAATAAATACAATTCAAAACTGTATCTAATATACTTCTGTTCCTGTGAATTGTACCAGTATCAACTTTTGTATTAAATATTATAGGTACCAGTACATTTCCTATGAATAATTAAAATTACGCTACGAAAAAAAGAAACAAATCAAATAGTACATACAATGAATCAATCCGAATGTGACGTCAGCGTTTCGGTGGGTTTAACGCAGAAAAAACGCTAGGATTTGTGAAAATATAACTTTTCCCTAACACCACGTTCTCTTGCGTTATTTCCTCGGCAGTCACAGGTGAGATTTATCTTCGGATAATTGGATAAAGAACGCGTTTGCGAGAAGTGATACGAGGCGGAAGAGGGGAGGTTGGGGGTGGTTGGTCGGCGAAAAATACCAACGTCAATGATCTACTCGTGAATATAAATTCTATTATTCCACGTGAGATGGCGTCATAGAATGAAAAAGTCGATTTGTTGACACCATTGTCGCAGATTTTATAAGGGGTTACTAATTATGTGCCCTAAAAATTGTTTAATTAATAATCCCATTTAAGGAGAAAGACAAGACCGACGACCTGATAACGATCAGGAAGTGTTGGATACAGGCTTCCAACAGGTCGATCTGGAAATTTTGGGGAGGCTTATGTACAGCAGTGGACGCCCTCTGGTTGATTATGATGATGAAATACATATTTGAATACAATTTCTGGTCAACATTACAGGTCTATAAAGATAACAAGAAACACAACTCTTCTTAAGGATATCAGTTTAAATATCAACACATAAGGGCGTCTTGCACTATTAATAATCTAGAGTTAGTCCTTAACTCGATTTAATTTATGTCATTCGTATATTTAAATCGACTTTAAATAAATCGAGATTGATCTAAGAGCCTCAAGTCGCCCTTAATTAGCAAATTCGGTTATACAAAGTTTGAAGGCCACACAGTGTGAAGTGCATTAGTGACGTGAAACAACACAACATCACTATGTTAGTGTTGTTTCACGTCACTAATGCACTTCACACTGTGTGCACTGCACAACTAGCATTATAACTGACCACATTAAATTTTATCTGTTAAATATAGTATACTGAAATAAGACATAGTGAACCAAATATTATCCAATTCCATTTGTAATGAGCTTTTACATGCGTAGCATTAATATAAATGCGGATAACAACTAACCGCGAAATGTTCATTTAATATGAAAACGGTTATCACTATTGTGGCTATACGTCATAAACATCCGTCTAAATACGAAATAAATCATTTCATGACTATTACTATTAATACCAATCCATAATACAAAATTAACAAATAAAATATTATGAAATGTATGCTCGTACATTTAATAATCCACTACACATATACAATTGAAAAATAAAAAATAAATTCGACATGTAGAACTAGGCGTAGATCACATCTGACATATTAATACCATAATATAGTTCAATAGCACAATGCACCACACGTAAGCGTATATGAAAAAAATACTCGTAAGTTTCAAAGTGAGACATCTACATACATACACGATTATTGTGAGTAGGCGTGAAGTATTAAACATTAACAAGGACGTACAACATCGCAAACATAGCGTAGCATACATAAGCACATTGAGCACCGTCTTATTAGATACAGAATTTCTTTAAATAAAATAATACTAATGCCATACAAAATAGCTTACTCAAACGATTTAATATTTCTTAAACAGACGCGTAGTGCATACAATGCTATGCTAAAAGACAACAACCTAAAAACAAATCATAAAGTGCCTTACAGTTAAACAAACACGTAGTGTGCCTAAACCGAATAATTGATTCATATTGCAGGCGGTAGGGTGATTTAAAGATTTATTTACAAAGTGAAGCCCCAAACACACGAAAGGGTTAGCGTGGCGTAAATTGAGAACGGTGAATAATTCATAGATATTTTGGAATTACCTTGACCATTTCACGTAATGCGACGGTCAGCCGCTAGGCAGGAAGACTTCAGGCCCGAGTAACACCAAGCGGTACTTTAGGCACTTTAATTTTATATACACTACTTGTATTTATTTAAGTGTCTTTTATTGTCTTCGTACGCAGTTCGGGTTAAAGCAGGTCCTGGAAATTAATTCGTCACGTTAATAACATAAAATATTTAATGAGCAATATGAGGGTGACTTTTGCGGTATTGATCAGCGGATATGTTTCCGTTAATATGCTAAACGACTAAAACTAAAACTTATGCGAATACTGAGAGCATCGTTTAAAACTCCGTAGCGCCATGAACGTAGTAACATTAAATCGACAGTGTAATTGGTAACCAATTTAGTTGGTCCCGAAGTGGATGGATATTGGCGTACCCACTTTTTCTTTTTTTAAGCGAGTTTCGAGTTTGCTCGTCGGAATTAGTTTACGCCGACGTTTGATCGGATATTCCTTTAAAGAAGTTAAGCGTCGGTGGCGTATAATTTGTACTGTGTTACGCAAACAAACCCCAAGTATTTTTAAATGTAATCGAAGCGGCTAGTGATTTGTTGATTCACGTGACCTGGTTATGTTTGCCTGGATCCGTGTCAAGTGTTCCCTCCACGGAAAATCTTGATTGAACACAAAAATCGCAACATTTTAAAATTAAAAACAAACGATAAACGAACGAATGGAGTACAAATATGATTTACATGAAACATCAAATTGGGGCGATTATAAATGATGATATTATTCTCAGTTCATTGTTATCATTGTTAAAGTATAGTATTTCTACAACGAAGGTGTTTCGATAAATGAACGCAATGAAGTGATATATATTTTCTTTTCAATCAATTATAATTGGGATATAGCCCTTCTTACTCTTCAGTCTTAATACTTTCTTCTTTTGCCACGCTTTCATTGCTAAAAATATAACATTTGATTTAAAATAATTCAATTTCGAGTAAATGTGTAAATAAATTTAAAAAATTAAAGAAAGGGTTATAATCAAACCTATGTTTATATAATCATCACTAGACAATATGCCGTTCGCTAAAACGAAAGTGGAACAATTTTCAGTTTTCCGACACAAACATTTTAAAGCTAAGCCCGTAACTACGTCAGCCTATTAGTTGTTGATTGATTGTTATTGGATTTGGTATATTAAAAGGTATATGTGTGGTACACTTTTGCATCTCTGCATGAATTGTTTTATAGAAATGAGAACTTAGCCTTCAGATTTTTCCTATACATTTATTTGGTATAATTATATACTGGGCGTCTATGTGCACATGAGACCACTTACCATCAGCTGAACCTGCTCGCCAGTTTTTGCTATAAAAAAAGAAAGAAAAAGTTTCAAAATATACACCATAGGTACGGCCAAGCGCACAGCGTACATTGGGTCACTTTATATTAGGATCTGACGTCCAGTCCAAAATTAACCCATTGTTTCCCAGTGGTCACTGTTTTATTTGGTCTGCACTACGCCTACCACAGTTGGAGTGAAGTCACTTTGCCGTGCTTGGATAAAAAAAATACTTAATAAGATTCAAACGACTACAATTTAAATAACCATCCTTAACAACCCTTTAATATGTGTTACGGAGTTGTTATCTTGGTAACATTTTTACTGCATAGTTGTGTGAGCTTCTGAAAATTTAATAGACAAGTCGCAGTAGACGCTAAATGACAGTTTACTTCCTACACTGTTGCGAATATTGTTCTCTCTATGAACTGTATACCACAAAATTCTAAAATAAAGTAAGCATACAAAACTTTACTTAGTATTACACTGATAGTGCTGGCCAGTTATTCCATTGTGCAGTAATATGCAATGACGAATGCACAAGAGGGTTGGCTGGACATTTTAGAAAAATATATGAGAACCAAGGTCTCAGTGTGGAGGATGCTCAAGACCGGGCGAAGTGGGAGCGTTTAAGTAGGAAAACGGACCCTGGTATTATGCCGGGATATCGCCAGACAGAAAGAGAATAGATAATTGTAATATGTTGTTAAGCTTGGCTGGCGTAGGGCCAATGTAAATTTTATTTACATTAGCCATAAAGATTTGCTTGAAAATGCTTTAAAAATTTAAAGAGACGCGACATTAAAAATTTACAACACCTGATGTGCTCGGCGTATCCTCAATGCGGAGTACTAAACATTCGGTCTAGGTCCACAGAAAGATACTTTTGCAGCATTGATGCTTAGTATAATACACACCTGAGCATATAAAAATGGCGACTTCCTAGAAATAAAAAGTCATTGGTAGTAAAATATTCCTTTTAAAAATAAAAATTGAATTACTTTCGAAGTTTCTCTATTTTATCGATAATAAATGAGTAATAAAGACCGCGTTCAAGCTTTGATTAAGTAATAAGAATTATATAAATTGTAGTATGAAAAGTTTTTGTTTGAAAATTTAAGTGAAATTATTTTTTGTAAGTGCTCCTAAATTAAAGTAACTTCGGAACAGGTTTTCAATATTCATAAAGTGCTATATATTCAATTTATCTATTTACAATTCTCTATATCAGAGGCAAACTATTAGATTTCAATGATACAATTTGAATTTTAAAACAATAGACTGAGAAATAAATATACCTCCGCGATACAGAATAACGCAACATAAATAATGTATATTTTGTGTATATATATATATATATATATATATATATATACACAAGTCTATATATATATATATATATATATATATAGACTATATATATATATATATATATAGATATATATATATATATATATATACAAGTTCTACAAGTCAATATATATATATATATATATATATATATATATATTGACTTGTAGAAAATTAATTCATTAACTTATTCTATAACAAAAAGAAAAAAATAATGTAAAACGATATATTACAATGATTGAGCTATTCCATTATTATTACAGTGGCGAATAAAAACTACAAAAACAAACAAAAAAATAACAATGTCTATATTAAGTGAATAAAATTAATTACCCCACGTAACCAAATCTTAAGTGAGTCTAACATTAAAAATAAACAAGTTGAACAATTTTATCATGGCCGAGCATCTTGCCAGCTTACTTAATCAGTGGGGATTAAGCC
Source organism: Clanis bilineata (assembly GCA_036417725.1). Taxonomy (NCBI): domain Eukaryota; kingdom Metazoa; phylum Arthropoda; class Insecta; order Lepidoptera; family Sphingidae; genus Clanis; species Clanis bilineata. Next base: position 12,483,666 of record CM071158.1, read on the forward strand.
GTCGCGTCCGGAGACGGGCCATCCGCGCCGGTACGCTCGGCATGGCCGGAAGTCTTGCCGCCCGGCCACTTCCGAAACTCGCAGAGGGCATCCGTCAAATGTTTATTTTTAATTGTTGCATCATGATACAGTTTGTTTGAATTTGGAATTGAGTGTCTTAATAGTTTGTCGCCTTCTTTGCTTAAATACAGATACGGCATGTGGCCCCGGAGATCCTGGGTTCCAATACCAGGTCGGGTAACGAAATTTTAATACGATTTTCCTCGGATTGGATTCACGAAAAGCTGAATCCTTCCTGCAACACAATAAAAATAATGTGCGACCCAAACTTGGATAGAGATAAGTAAAGGTGGAAGGAGAAAAAGTGTTTTATTAGTTCTCCTATTTCAAAAATGTAAAAAATGTTTACAATACCACCTTATGTACTGTGCATATATTGTGACCTAATTTGTGAAAATATGTAAAGTCATTCAAAGTATTGAACCATCTAAGGAGTATTACCGCGATTATTAGATTCTATTAAACATGACAGAGCAAACCTCAATCTGGTATCTAGACTGTGTTATTGAGTGTATACTAAGATTAAATTACTATATCAAAACCAGAAAGCCAACCAAACACGCCCACAGATCCGTTAACACGAACAATATTGACGTGCTCTGCGGGATACTTAAAGTATTCATACATCACAAACTGAGCAACTTCTCTCCAAAAACTGACAATAAAACATTTTTTCCACAACCCGCCGGGCGACAAAACGAAAAATTTAATTGGTCCCGGCAGAAATACAGTGGGTACTGGGCGTTCATTTGTTTTATGTCCGCTCACAATATTTGTCTCTGCGGACGATTATTGTATGGGGTTAATAAAGAAATCGACTTCGGCCACTCGGCTAATCCGTTTTCCGTTTAAATATTGATCAATATTATCATCAAATACATTAATAGCATTTGATCCAATAATTGTCCTTTAATTGACTGCCGTCGTGGCTTCGTGGTTCGATCCCGGGTCGGGGACTGATATTGGGTTTTCCTTTCAGTATCAGCTCGAAGTCTGGAATTTGAGCCTGCTACGGCGATATACCCGCCCCTTATCACACTTATGACAGAATGAGTTTGGCGAAATGCGGGTATTCTAGTTCTCTAGTTCGCCTCTGCCTACTCTTTCGGGGATACAGGCGTGAGTCTATGTATGTATTATTGTGTATGTAAATAAATCATTGTAAAAATGTATGCGTGTTACTTTGTGAGTTTTAACGTAATGTTAATAAATAGGAATTCGATTGCAATAAAAAAAGCCGGCAAGAGTTACACGATCATTGTAAAATAGGCCAAATGATTTTTTTATTTGATTACCGAAGTGGACAGACGAGCTAGCTATAGCGGTCCGCCTGGTGGAAAGCGGTAACCGCAGCCGATAGACTTGAGCCCTGCCAGGGGCACAGTCGAGCCGCTGCCTACCGAATATAATCCAAAATACTGCGGATGTGTTCTGTTATATTATATCCACCATACAATTTGGATTGTAACTGTAGTTAATAAATAAATAAAAAACAAACACGGCTTTCAATAAAACCCGCGTATATTCGAATAAACGGAATATAAAATCAAACACAACTTTTTCGAACTGGCCAAAAAAACACAACATTTTCATGGCACAAGGTACAATTTTTCACCATCGCTATTATAGACTGAGCTCGTAAATTTGTGCGTGAAACGATATCAACACGCAAACCTCCAATTACACGGATAGACGGTGTTAAAAATTAATTTATATGACATCGCTTGCTTTTAACGAACGGCGATGTGGCCACGTTCATTGTCAACTGACAATTTTGTTGAAAAATCCCGTCAAGTATTGATATCGGAGCGGCAATGGACGCGGATCAATTTATGATTGACTGATGGCTTGAAACAAAAATATATACATTTTTGACTACGTAAAATGATACTATAATGCTCCTTTAAAAGTTTAGAGGCAACTAATGGATATGTTGTATGTTAATTACGCTTTAATAATATAACTTTTGGAATGTTTTTTATTTTTAAATAAATACGGTCACTGAAACATCGTTTAAGCATATTTAGAGAAGTTTTAGTTAAATTTATGATTTTATAATCCTAATGTAGTATAAACTAAGAAGTAAATAATTCAAAACTATGATGGTAATGGAAGCTGAAGCATATTATTAATTAGGTACTACTGTCAATGTTTGTCCTAATTCCTCTGAGGTAAAATATCACTTGACAAATCAATACAAAACATAACGTTTGTATCAATGATTATTATTAGTAAGGCGGATAGAATGTGACATTTAATTCCATTAATGAAAATCGATTGCCAGCGACTCGGACAACAATATTTGCGGCGCGTACTCCGTTAAGTGCTGTTAGGCTTGAAACTTCCTAAGTCAGTTAAAAAGAGCCATACCCATCAATTGTCACCTGTAGCAATAATAGGGAACAACGGCACAAGTTACCTATTGCGAGGGCCCTTTATTAGAAAACTTTCATCCCAACTACGTACATGGAAAAATAACACTAGTACGTGGTACAAATAAGACATAACGAGCGGCAAACAAAGCTCGGATTAAAGTTAACGATAGCCGATACGATCGGTGTTTGCTTTTGTTATTTTTGCGGTGCTTGAAAAGAATATATTTTCATAGTGTTTCCGAGTAATTTTTCGTTTTGTGACCGCGTTGTAGAGTGAGTATCAATGTGGGATAAACATAAATTAAATCGTATAGACTAAATCGAAAGAGAGTGCAACAGAATGATTAATTACTGAGGTATTGGAAAATATGTCAATCAGTTGTTTCTGTCTTGTTTTTCTTTGTACTTGGCGGTATCCCGACTTAACACAATGCCAGGCTCTGCCTCCCTCTTCAAGCAGTTCTATGTTCTTGCTAAAGCTCCCTAATATTGGATGGAGGTACTATTCGTTGACAGGTCATTCTTAATATATATTTATATACTTACATAAACTCATGTCTGTATCCCTGAAGGGGTAGGCGGTGACGAACTAGCGAACTAGAACGCCCACATTTCACCGTGCTCATTTCTGTGCCAGATATGACAAGGGGCGAGCCTATCGCCATATCATCATCATTTTAACAGCCTCCGTGACGCAGCGGGTGAGTAGGCTGTGAAGCGAGAGGCAGCGGTTTCGATCCCCGCACCGAGACAAATGTTTGTATGGCCTACATATTATATTTATTTCGGGTCGGTTGTGAGACCGAAAGTCTCTCGTAGTTCCTAATACCCACGACACAAGACTCAATCTTAGTGTGGGGTCAGGACTATGGGTGTTATTATTATTATATCGTGCACAAATTCCAGACTCCGGGCTAATACTGAATAAAAAACCCAATAGCCCTCAGAACGATAGTCGTACCGCGCACGCAATGTACAAACAAGGCAGTAAATAGATATTTGTCTATGCATAAATCTTAAGATCCTATTTCACTTCTGAAGTACCTGTATTTGATATAGGTCAACACAATTAACATTAGTAATTACACGCACCAAGATACATTAGCAAATGATAATACCGCAGCTCTGTGGTCGATTCGATATAATTAGGCTATTGCTGCACTGAGGATGACATCGCCAGGAAATTCATTAGGTCAAATGTTAATTTGTATTGTGTACATAATTAGTATCCGATACGTTCATCGAATCGCTTCATTAGTCGCTGACATAGATTGCAAACCGTCTTTGATAGAATTCCGTTCACATGATATAAAATCAAGAGTCAACAAAAGTCAAGCCTCAACAATGTACCCAGTATGTTTTTTTTATAACAGAGACTGGCAAACGAGCAGATGGATCAACTGATGGTAAGTGATCTCCACGGTCCATAGACACCCATGACACAAAAAGAATCATGGGTGCGTTGCCAACCTAAAAATGAGGAAATGGAAGGGAGGGAAAAAGGGATTGGGAAAGTAAGGGGGGAAATGGGCCACCGGAAATCTCACTTACCGAACGAAACGCAACAGCAACCTGCCACTTTACGTCGGTTTTCTGTGAGACAGTGGTATAAACCGGCCCATTTGTGCTGTAGACGTTACTGTCCACATCGTGGCTCTACCACTCTTAGATTGACATGGTTATGTCAAAGGACGGAAAGGAAAAATGACAACTTTTTATAGCAAAGACTAGAAAACGAGCAGGTGAGTTAGGTTAGTAAGTAGACTCCACCAAACAGGGACAGGAACGATTATAAGCCTAAATACGTGATTACTAGAGCTTCTACATATAATACGGACATAATATATCCCTACATCAAAACCAAAATTAAGAACAAACATTTAAACAAAAGTAATCAGAAACAGAATGAAATAAAGAAAAGTATGTAACAAAAATCACCTTTAACTGAATTAAAAATGATTTTCTCTTACAAAAGGTAATACGAGTGCGGTTGCCGTTGTCAACAATTTTATCGATGAACTTTGGCTGTTAAGTGAAATAGATACGCGCGGAATATACATTTTATTATCAACAAATTGGTTGATCATTTGCTTTGTTTGTTGTAACTAGATACTCCGGTTTTATTCGCTTGCGGAGGGCTAATTATAAAAAAGCATCGACTATCGATACCGAGTTCCGCGTAACAACTCATGGTAAAATAAATGTTATCGTGGTATTTTCTATCAGATTGTTTGTAATTTTATTGCAAAAAATTAAAGGTAATAAACAAACGAGTTATAAGATATTATGTATTCCATAATGTTATTATAGTGTTTATATTATATTAATTATTATTTATTGTCAATTCCGACAAGGCTAACCTGTAATGTTGATTTGGGACATCGAATACTTTTTACCTCGTTAGCTTTTTTCGCGCCTGAATGATGTATACCACGGGAATAATCAAATCAAGCCAAGACGCAAAAATAATTAGATTTTTTTATTCGAATTACCTATGTTTTTAGAATAGGATTTATTAACAAACAGATTTTCCGTGTGTAACATAATCTTTGGATGGTTTCGAAACTCAGCAATATTCACTTCAAATGTGGTTAAGATTGACCTGGGCCACTCTCCGCAATAGAGACGTCAATTTCATTGTTATATATAAAGCAATGGTTACGTCGAATACGATTTTTACACACTTAGGCTCAATTGTACCACTATTATTAACCTAGAGTTAGTCCTAACCGCAAGCTAAATTGACAGAAAATGTATGAATGACATGTAACTTAACTTGAGGTTAGGACTAACTCTAGGTTAATAATAGTGGTGCAATTGAGCCTAAGTCATTGAAATATCATTACGAAATAGTAAATTTTATGCACGTTTTTGGATGTGTAATCACTGCTAAAACTAAAGCGATCCGCAATATATTTCCAAAATAGAGAATAATACATTTAGGATATGCAAGTGTCAGCGTCACTGCATAATGGCAATGTAAGATGTAGGTCCATAAAATAACGTGACAGCAATGCCAGTGCAATCGATCGGACCATCGATAAATTAGCAATCACGTAGAACCACATCACTACTTACATACGTTGCATACGTAAGCAAATACAAGAGGCAGAAAGCGAGCACGAAACAATATCGATATCGACAGAACAGCGCTAGAGGCCAGGCCGGGAACATGACAGACGGGCGACCATTAACCGGTGAACGTTGCTTATTGCGCCGCAGCTTGCCACGTTTATATTGTTCCCAGATAATGCCCTGTTATTTAACGTCGCACCACCAACTAATATTTAGTCGTTTTTTGTCCGCCACTGTCACTTCTCATTAGTACAACACCTTGTGTTATTGCCTTTTACGTTGTATGAGGGTAATTTTAGTTTGTCAAACGTGTATTTTAAATATCATCACACACATCAACTAAAGCGATAAATAAAGCAACATCTTAATTATGTAGGTCGTTCTAATCGGAAGAAATATTGATGTGCAAAAGGAATTAACTCGCTGCATTCAATTTTGAAAGTAAAGTTGCTTTATCGCAACCGAATGACATGAAGAGCTTCGCTCGCCTAATGATACTATAAACCACGCGCACTTTGAAGAATAAACCACTGAATGGCGCTACACTGCGCTTGTCACCATGAGACATTAGATGTTAAGTGTCATGATGTCCCTTAATTACACTGGAACAGGTGAAAAGAAAGAAAGATTTGTATAATTAATAACTCTATTCATGCAGTATCGCTGCATAGTATAAGATGCATTTGCAAATTATGCAATTTTCACAATGCGGTATTTCCATTAAAGTCCTTATAAAACTAAGCCTATTAATTTTACAATGCACAATTGTATAAAGGTATTAAACCGAGAAAGACTTCGTATTCTTGTAAGACGAATTTCTTAGAATGCCAATCCCTATTCTGCTATTGTGAGCTCTTGTAGCGTTGCTATTGATTGAGAGTTCCTCGGAATCGTCAAGCCGCCTAAAGGATTTCTGGTTCGGCTTCGATAGCTTCCATTAGGCAACACATGGAAGTGATGGCTTTGCGTAAGCATCGTCTTACTGCTTTAATTCTACTGCATGCGCTGAACGTTATTTACGCATAAAAAGATGTTTCTTTTGTCTTTCAATGTTTTTAGAACTTTTAGAGAATACTTATTGGAAACTAGAGGTCAACATAATTATTACCAGATTACTTGTTTTGGCACAATGAGCAATATATTAGAAGAGATTACTAACTTCGAATAGCTACTGTGGTATCCTCAAGATACAGGTCTGTTCTGTTTTAATTCTTCCTTTGAGTGCCATGACATGATGCCTTGATATGACAACAGAGCCATAAACAGAGTAACATAAAATTATAATTTACCAGATTTACAGTAATAATCTCATAACACAGGTAAGAATTTGAAATGTGTCAGTTTAGTATTCATGCTAAACATACAGCAAAGTCAAAGAGAACTGAAAAAAATGTATGAAGCTCCCCATTATCTTACGTATCAATTTCTGTGTGATGAAGACTGACGAATCTAAACGTTACAAAATAAAACTAGCCGGCACGCCTTCGCAGTCGGTTTGAGACGGCCATTAGTAAATGTTGGTAAAAAATGATTGCACCCCATCGAAAATTTGAGCACGCGTCAATCCACCTTTCGAGAGCTTTCTTGCTACCAACTACATAACACCCAATATTTTGCAAACCACAAACCGTGAAGTTTAGAACTCAGTTCATGAATTCAAGTCCGAGAGACCTTTAGGACTCGAATTGAATATTCGGTCAAACTTTAGGCGCTCATATTTCACTGGTTCCTTAGAGTTCGGATTTCCTAAATCCATGCGCTGTCTACTTCCTTAGGGGCGAAATCGAACACTAGGCAATATACAGTTTAGGGCGGCTTATTCTGTTCAAAGGAAAAAAATGCGATTAAATTTTTTGATAAAAAATAAATCCTCTAATTTTGCTAAGTATGGTGCGGTTTACGTGCAACATGACATTGTTTTAAAAATCTGTTGCTATGTGTTGTTGTTGTTGTTTTTTTTTCTGTATGTTTTATACTTGAAATAATTCTATGTATTACAATTATCCACATATATAGGCTTCGTTTGGCAACATATTTACTATTTTATAAATCTTCGTTACGTAAAATTTCATAATATTAATATACTAGCAAATATACTATGAAATATTGTTTGAAACTTTTCAACATACTCACGTCAAGTCCACTTCACACGTTCTCTTTAAAATAAAGTTTAGCATAGACATCACTTCAGCTTGACTTGTTACTAAGTCCACGTAATATTTCCTTACCATACATCATCATCATCATCATTACCCATAGGACGTCCACTGCTGAACATAGGCCGCCCCCAAACATTTCCAGATCGACCTGTTGGAAGCGGCCTGCATCCAGCGACTTCCTGCGACCTTTATCAGGTCGTCGGTCCATCTTGTAGTAGCCCAGAGGATTAGCAAGTTGAAATGGCAGTGGGCAGGGCACATAGCTCGTAGAACTGATAGCCGATGGGGCAGAAAAGTTCTCGAGTGGAGACCACGTACCAGCAAGCGCAGCGTAGGACGTCCACGTACCATGCATACATTGTGTTATTACTTAGGGTACGTACTCTCTACTAATTTATGTACAGAAACATAGTATTTATTTATTTTTAATAAGGTTTAAGGTTTAATAAGTGGTTGTTACAATGAAAGACTTACTCTTCTTCTACCTGCCCTTATCCCACCTTATGTGGGGTCGGCGCAACATACTATTTTTTTAAGCATGTTGCAGATAGGATTTGGCTTAGTTTTTACGACCGGCTGCCTGCCTGACGTCAACCCCCTGTGAGGGATAATGAAATATTTACTCTAATAAAGTTTTTTTTTCTTTCTTTCTTTCTAATTTACTTATCTATTTCTTCTTTTTACTATCAAAATGATAAAGTACATCTCTGGTAGTTCGTGATACTCACGACACAAGATTTGCATCTTAGTATGGGGACAGGTCTATATGTGTGTGACTGTTGGGTGTAATGTATTTATCTTATTTTTTTATAGCAGAGACTGGCAAACGAACAAGTGGGTCACCTGATGGTATGTGATCTCCACCGCCCATAGACAATCAAGACACAAATCATAGGGGCATTGCCAACCTACCTGGAGGGAAAACTCTATCCCTATTTCGTTAGGAGTGGGGAGTTGGGTCACCGGAAATCTCTCTCACCAAATGAAACGCGACAGCGAGCTGCCACTTTACGTCGGTTTTCTGTGACACATTGGTATCAAACTGATCGAGCCGGCTCATTCTTGCTGTAGACGTAATTGAATTTTTCAATCTAATGTCCTAGACTAGACCAACGAGAAGGCTTTATATTTTGTTTGATAAGAATTCATAAAGTTTAACGATACCTGTATTTTTTGATACATAATAACATTAATAATATTAGCCCTGTAATATTACTGTCTCACTGCTGGGCACGGGCCTCCTCTACTAATGAAAGGGGTTAGGCCTTAGTCTACCACGCTGGCCTAATGTGAATTGGTAGACTTCACATACCTTCGAAATTCTTGTGTAGAAATTCTCGGGTATGCAGATTTCCTCACGATATTTCCTTCACCGTTATAGCAAGCAATATTTCATAATGAAAACAGACTTAACAGAAAAGTCAGAACATGTGTGCTTTTTTTGGGGTTAGTCTCGAACCTCCGACACTCGTCTCGGCAGTCCGTTTCATTCCCAACTGAGCTATCGCTGCTTTGATACATATTCAGAGTGAAATCATGGATGTATAAAACGCAAACAGGCGACAGTGTCACCCAAACTCTGTGTGTACCTGACGTTTCATTCGCCCGACGCGATATAGCAATATAGGGCCTTACTTAAAACAGCATTTTTAGCTGAGCTAATGGTTACGAATAAGCTGTCACTTTTTTCTTTGCGTTACATTGTTTAAAATTGAAAGGGACAACCTATGGTATAAAGATAAGCAGCGCTTAAATATTTTTATAAGTAAGGGGCATAGTGGTGAAAGGTGTTTTTTTTCAAACGGGAATGCCATTTCAATTTCCAATTTATACCTATTCACTTATTAACCTACAATTTCTAAAGGAAAACATTTTATTAATTTTGATCTAGTGTAACCAATCAATTAAAATATATTTCTAATAGTCATACAGATATTTTTATAAACAGTTTAACTGAGCAAATGCTAAGAATAGCTTGTCCCTTTTATTTTCAAACGATGTGACACAAGGAAAAAAGTGACAGCCTATTCTTAGCCATTTGCTCAGATAAACTGTTTTTAAAAGCAAGGACGATAGTCTTTTATTGTGTTCGGTCTTTCAGTAAATGTAAAGTCTATTGGATATCGAATTGTAAACATATAAACGGCAGCTTCCAATTAAATGCATATTTTTATACCTATAAAAATAAGATACTTATGCGTAGCACTATACAAGTTTGACCATTATGCAAATACAGACGTGGTTCTCCATTACAGAGCCAATAATGTCTATAGACTATTTCATCCATAAAGGGAAACGATTGATCTCTTTATTGTTTTTACCAACAATATAAAAATAGTCAATAAAAACATTTAATATTAAAAGACAGTGCTGTACATTTATATAATGCAACAGAAACTATGGAGCATATTTTGTGTTCGTAGCGGCCTACGCGGCGCTCTACAAAACTCGTAGCGACTACGCGGCATCGTAGCGGCGTAGTATACATCTAATGAGGGCACTGATATTGTACCCGGCGGCCGAGCGGCCTCTATAAATTGCTTTCATGCATATTTATTTATTCAAATATGAATTGAAATCTCTGCCACTACTCAAATATGGCACCCGTGGACGAGGATTGAATCACCCGAGTGAATTAGCTTGACACGCTGTGTATTTTCAATAACAGCTTAGTTTAGTAAGTAATATGGTAGCTTAATTGTATCACATAGGTTATCGGAATAGCAAATAAGCTCCATATGCATATTACAACATATAAGTTATTCAGTCATCAAATCTCAGCAGTTTCTTAACTGTTATTCAGATGCGATTACATTAATATTTGTTTTTATTTACGCTTACGCTATTACACATTGAATAAAAAACAATTTTACCATGATCATAGATTGAGTAAGATTTTATTGCTTTTTTAATTTTTATTCCGTAAGATTTTTAGTCTTCATGGTCACGGAGTGGGGGGGGGGTAAAATCTTATTGAATTTTGTTTACAAATGTTCTTCACAATAACAAATAGGAAAAAAAAAAAATTGAAAACGAGATCGAATTTTAAATAACGAGGGCGTTAAATGTTAACAAATTTTGTTACTGCATGCCTGATTACCTGTTACCTGATTGATTCACCATATCAACAATGTAATTATTGTTTATTTTTCTCAATTAAAAAATAAAGAAAAAAACAGAAAGCATCATATCCTATTCCTGTTGGTTTTCAGTATCACAACGAAATGAAACTCTACCTCTACTAACTACAGGCTAAGTATAAACAACATCATCCAACTAAAATACAAGGAAAAAATATTTTCCGTAAACTCCGCAGACGTTTGGGAAATTGATCTTTAATGAGTAAACTTATACACCTCGCTTGTTTTTTGTTTATTGATGTTTATAAAAGTGCACATGCGCTTAAAGTTGCTTAATAGTTTTTTGATGACTTCGCCGCGCAACTCAGCACAGGAAAATAAGATAGCAATTTTAAAATATTCTCAGTACTTTCTTCAATACATTCAATTCTTCAAACTGAGAAAATGTATTGCGGTGGGGCAAGGTAACATTTTGGAGAGGTTGAATTAATATTACTTCCTGGTTGTAATATAGGCAACAAAATGAGTAATAAAGAAGTGATTAAGGTATTAAATGACGCTGGTGATCCTATTACTCGTTAGTTGGTACTATTCTGACTACAATACAGGTTCCTTTGTTATGAAATGAAGCGTAATTATGTACCTATTAGTAATGTTATAAATAAATAAATAATCTTCTATGTTTTATCTTGACTTATCGACCGATTTCCCAAAAAGGAGGTGTGAGGACCACCTCCTTTTTGGGAATTCGTCGGTATTTTTTTTTATGTATGTTACTCGATATCTCCGCCGAATGTGAACCGATTTTCAAATTCTTTTTGTGGTCGATAGAGCTTATTTCAAGGGTGGTCCCATATAAATTTGGTCACGATCGGTAAATTAGAAGTCGGTCAGTTAAGTTTTCAAACTAGTGAATATTTTGAAATACATAATCAATTTTTCTTACATAAGTAACTTAAGATTTGTATTAAGGTCCATCCATAAGGATTTAGAATAGAAAAGCTATCTCGAATAACTAGAAAGGAATATTCCGAGAGAATAAATAACTAGAAAAATAGTTTGGAATTTAAAACAATTACGTCGATTGCAACGGTATTTTCCATTTAAATGTTTAATCGAAAGTCGTTTGTGGACGTCCCTTTAGATTATTTCTCCATGGACCTGATAAACTCTGTTTCGATGATCTCCAAAGTACTGCTCATCCTTTGAGTCTTACAAAAATGTTATTTCATCCAACAATAAAACAAAGCTGACTATTTTAAAAGGTTCGAACAGACTGTCGCTGGCAGATAAAAAATAAATGTATTTTCCAATGAATTTAAAACATTCACTAGAGTTACAATTCCACTGAAACTCTCGCAGATAATAAATGAGCCGAACGTCTCAGAACTGGAAACTAATTAAACTCGAAGGTACGAATCAATACTTATAAATTAAGACGGTTTAACTTGCAAAGGTAATTGGGCAAAAGTTCATCTCAAATATTGATACTGTGTGACGTCACCGGTTCAGCCGAGATTTTGGGCTAAAGGCACTTTTACATACTATTTGCAGAGGTAGAAAATTTAATAAGAATATAAGATCCGATGTTCATACGTATAAAACATACATGTAATTTAAACAACAAAAACATATCCTTGTAATAGTCACCAAGACATGTATAGTTATGCATGTATAGTTAATTTCATTATTTTGCCTCAGGCAAATGTTGGAATATTTTCTACATAACATAAACATAAGCTCACGCCTGTATCGCCGAAGGGGTAGACAGATGTGCACTAACGAAATAAAACACCCACTTTTCGCCGAGCTTGGTTCCGTCCCAGATGTAATAGGGGGCGAGCCCATCGCCATATTGGGCACAAAATCCAGACTCGGGACTGATACAGAAAAATCCAATATTTGCTAATAACTACCAAATAACGACCGACCAAAATCGATTTTTTTTTATAGCAGAGATTAGCAAACGAGCAGATGGGTCACCTGATGGTAAGTGATCTCCACCGCCCATAAACACTCAAGGCACAAAAGAATCATGGGTGCGTTGCCAACCTAAAAAGAGGGAATGGAAGGGGGAGGGAAAAGGGAAGGAAAAAGAGGGGGGAAATGGGCTACCGGAAATCTCACTCACCGAACGAAACGCGACAGCAAGCTGCCACTTTACGTCGGTTTTCTGTGAGACAGTGGTGTCTAACCGGTCGAGCCGGCCCATTCGTACTGTAGACGTTACTGTCTACAGCGCGGCTCTACCACTCATAATATACAATATACGTCATTATAATCTGTGAATTATAAAAAAAATGTTGAGTCATTATACCAAAGGTAAGTTATACCCGTAATAAGTATCAAAGTTAGGCGTTATTATAATCACACCGTAATTGGTTATCAAACACAACCAAATTATTTCCGATAGCACATTAATCCGCGGATTGAAGTGAACACGCGGGCTTTTACCACATAAAATTTAATATTCCTGTAGTTGCAAATATGTACATTTAAGCTCTACATAACGTACAATAACTGAAATAACTTTATCATTTGGAAAATATGTCGGTTTGTAAATTGAATTAACTTGTGTTTTCTAGTTTCACCAAACGCATTTGAAATAAGCTTTGTTTATTTATACAAATTCGTTTTTGAAGAGTATAAAAATATAATGATAAACTATTTAAATGATATAATTATCTATTTGTACCTATCAATAATTCAATGCCTTGAAGATTATTCGTTTTCTTAAATAAAGCACCAACTCATTGGGTTTACGAAACGCAACTGTAAAGGTGCTGCGATTTTATATTATAAGAAAGAAAATATATTAATTTCTTCTCAATAAAAAAACAATCAGAACAAGGGGCAAAAGTGTAATTATTTAAATGCGATTCTTAGATATGCTTGCGGTGACAAGTGACTTGGCATAACATCTGCCTCACCGTAGGGGCCTACCCACATGTGATCTAAAGAGCTTACAAATCACCAACATTTCGTCGTGAGTATCCCTACACTTTCAAGTTGTGGGAGCGATCCTATCGCAATGTACAAATTCCAACCTCGGGGCAAATCATACATTTGTCGCATTGGAAAACTCAACAAAAACTCATGATTGTCCCACCTATTATTGGAATCTGCGACCTTACGATTCTAAGTCATAATAGTTACGCTGCCACTAGACGACTGGGCATTTCAGCCACCGAAATGTTATTACACAATTTGTTTGCTAGTGAGTAGGTAACTGTACCTATACTAAAATCCAATATTCAATTATCATAAAAGCTTCCACATGATTAACTTTGATGACATAATTAAAAACAAACAATTTTGTTTACGTTGAAACGGTTAGTAGTAAACGCGATATTTAATAGGAAACCAATAATAATGTAACACTTCAATTTCAGTTTGATAAATCATAGCGATAATTACTACATGTTACATTACATGTTTGCTAAATATCAAAAGAAAGGTGAAGTCAAATAAGCATGATTATTTATTCAGAAGAGAGACAGTCGCCTCCTTGGACTAATGGCAGTATATATGGGCTGTGGACCGAGAGGTCCTGGGTTCGATTCCCAGGTCGGGTAAAGCAAATTCTCATTTAATTTGCCCGGGACTGGATCCCTCAGAGGGATGACGTCAGGCAGGCAGCCGGTCGTAAAAACTGAGCCAAGTATATTCTGCAACACGCTTGAATAAGTGTGTTGCGCCGACCCCGCATTAAGGTGGGATAAAGGCAGGTAGGATTTATTCAGAAGAGATGACAGTATATTGGCGAGAATTATGGAACATTACGCCTTTATAAACCCTATTAAAGACACTACGTTATTCAATTTCATCCAATCATAAGTAAAATAAACATCAAAAAATTCCGCTCAGCTTCAATCCCGCTTCATATAAATCGGGTCATCAAAAATAAATGTACAAGTTCCTTAAGGCAGGAGCGTCGGCTCCGAAGTTACCTTAAATTCTTTCGCTTACTTTATATTATTTAGCTTTGATATATTCGCAATTTAAGTTGGCTGAACTCGTCTGAAGAGCGGCCAGATTAAATTACATATTTTTTCCTACTTACCAAAAGACTTCAAATTGTAAACATAATATTTGGAATGAGACAAAAATAAGTATTACCTCTAGGCTAAAAGAGCACGTTGAACGTAAATTAATATAAAATTTTGTTACATTTTGTTGTTTCGGTGCGATTTCAAGTACGTTTTGTTAATCCGAAGACATATTAATACTGGCAAGTATTGTACTTCTTGCGAAAAAAAGTATGTTAACGGTATTTTAATTTGTTTTGTAACTACTTATTTCTTAACAACCATGCTCTGCATTTTTAGAGTATTGATAACATTTTTGGTAAGAGTTAAAAACTTGTCTAATAAATAACAATTTGAATTTTGCATACTATTAGTGTCAACTGTCATCTAGGAGCAAATGGTTATAATAGGCGGCTTCAACGTCATTGGCAAAATATATTGGCAAATTGTAACTTATTTGACAGTTAAGTGTTCATCGTTCAAACAGATCTCAGTGACATACACTTATTTCATCCGACATAATATAAGTGTTATCATTAAATTTTTATCAACTTTAGAGACTCGGTATAACATTCATGCATGACGGCTTATAAAAATGTACTATAACTGAAATAAAAGTAGTTTTGCGGATTTTATCGCGCTTTGTTTTATTTTTTTTGTCTGGGCGTTTTAAAGCTCTAAAGCCGTCATGGCCACATAGACGACTGAATGAATGAATGACATGATTCCGTAAAAAGAAGTTTTATTTCAACATCCCCGTAAACCTAAGATGTTTTACAACCAGTGGCGTAACTATACTGTTTGGGGCCCGTGGTAAATTTATCGGGTGGGGCATTTTTTAGCCCGAGACTCCCTTCTGGTCGGCAGGGGGAGGGGGGCATAGGCTCACTTTTTATCGGCGAGGGATCGTTTGGGGCTCCGTGGTACTGGGCCTGCCATGCCACCCTGTAGTTACGCCACTATAATTGTAACAGATTATAAAAACAATAAAAATGTCATAGTTACCTTTATTCCAATATGAATAGGAAAGTCCGACGCTAGTGCTGGTTGTGAGTGCAGCGCCGGCACCAGCGAGAGTAAGGGACAGGACATCATAGTTGCGCCAACCTGCAAACAACGTAACCCTGAATCAGTTACTATCATGAATATGCCGTGTCGTGGGTTGATTTATGTCGATGACGTTACTTAAGTGGTCACTGAAAACCAGTGGTATGTTGTGGCACTCGTCGCAACACAGCATTAAGCTGAGTTGGCCATCTGTCACAACGAATGAACATTTGTGATAAAAAATCTTTCTCCTTTCTATTAACATCACTTCAAATTCAAAGATTTCAAGTAGTAGTGTCACTGGTGTCTATTCAAATGATTAAATCATGAAACATGTCTTTCTCATAATTTGATATTCTTAGAACACTTTAAAGCTCTAAATTTTGTATTTTACCACCACTCAGACTTCAAGTAGTGTCATTAAAGTCTATTCAAATTAGTATTAGTACTATGATTATACTCGTATACTATTATTCAAATGCGTCATTATGCATATATTTTTTTCATAATTTTACATTTGAAGTACACTTTAAACTAAGGCATTTGCTCTAAATCTTGTATTTAAGTAAAACACAGATTTTGTGGCAAATAAGGGAAAGCACTGAAATATTTGTGAAAAAAGTATGTAAATTACAGCTTTAATGGGCGACGCGACGACACGACATCTGCTTGGATAATTTGGAGAAGCATCCCAATCCTTTAAGTACCGTCACATTAAAATTCTACGGTATGCGAAAAATAACATTAACAGCCCTTCCTTTAGATTTTCATATTAAAGTCATCACTGACTTGTGGTAACCGATGCAAAGTTGCATTACCAACGGTGAAGTAAAATATCATGAGAAAAAAAATTCTTCATAAAGAATTCTGAAAATAGTATGTGAAGCCTTGGTTGGTAGATTAAGGCTTACCCTTTTTAATAGAGTGCCCCCGAATTCAGACAGCCATGTATAATCATTTTGGATCTAAAGTTATATTGAACCGAACCTTCTAAAAAATTACAGCTGTTTTCGAGCACTAAACTTACAAGAATCCATAAAAAGTAGTTTTGGCCTGCTAATGCTGACGACTCCTGGTAAAATGAAAATCATCATCATCATCTTTTGATATTTACTTGAGATGATTTAGTATATAGCCTATGGCCATCATAGCCTATAACCATCCTATAGCCAGTAGTTGGAGATGTGCATAGGATACGAATGGCGAATCGGTCTAATTAGTCACCAGCCTAGGTGGAAATCTCCTACTACAGCATAGTATACTAGAAAATCACACAATCACAAAACAAATATAAACGCGGGCGTGAACATCCACATTAGTACTCCGAAAACAATTTAGTTAACGATGAATTCGGAAAGGCCGGATAAACTCGCAGATATTCCTCTCTAATATTCCGTGTGGGCCGGTACGTCCGTTGAAAATGTTATGAATAATATATAGTTCGGAATGCAAGCTCCGATCGCGGGAGATCAAGCCGCATTACAAACGGGCACGGTCGAGCGCCGCGTGACGAATATAAGCGGTGAACAAACGGACAGTGGACGCTGGACACCCGCTATACAATCATGTTTTATGTATACAAATGCATTTTTAAATAGGAACACGGATTGGTATTGGTTTGACTTAAAAAGTGAATCGTGTATTTATGTGGTATATGTTTGTTCAATTCTATGTGTATTATGTTCACTGTTTGATTCATTTCATCATCATCAGCCACAGGACGTCCACCGCCGGATAAACCGCCGAATGGTTCATACACTTACCGCCGAATGTTCATACACTTAAGGTCGCCTTATGTCGCATAAGGCCGCCTTATGTGTCAAAATTGTTTGGCGAAAATCAATGTCAACAAGCCGTTAAAGTTGAGCAGCGTTTGACCACTCGGGCGATAGACATTCTTTTGATACATTATTATTATTGATATTGTTTAAATAATAAGAGTTTTTAAGCAAATCAAAGTTAAATATTGAATATTTCAAAAATACTGTTCACTGAGTCATAAATGTTATCTTTGTAGTGTCATGTTGTCACACAAAGCACCTTTTATAAAACAAAAAGACGAAGATCAAAAATAATAACTATCATAATATTTTGCTAATCAAGAACAAACATTAAGACAAAAATAAACTTTTTTTTACAAATAACCTATTATTACTTATAATATATCTATATTTATAATATATCAGTGTTGGCCGATTTTCATTTATCGTAGAATTTTGGGCTTCATACGCAATCTACGATATCTAAAATGTAAATGAACACTTTGTACTTTATAATTCATACGAAATAATGAAATCGCGATGATAATATTCATGAAAAGTCAAACATATCAATTTACTAAACACAGAAACGATTAGGCAGAATACTCGTATGGTTATGAATGTTTACTGTTTATTGTTATGAACAGGAAAATAAAGTTTTAATCGAAACAGTGGCAGACTTCGTGCGGCGATCCTGTGGGGCTTCTCGTTACAATAGATTAATTAAACTACACGCTAATTGAATGATACAATACAAATTTATTCCGAGTATACTCTATACTTATACTATACTATTAATATTAATGAGTATCAATCGTGTCCCCTCCCTGGTCTAGTGGCAGCACATATGGATTGTGGACCGGGAAGTCCTGTGTTCAATTCCGAGGTTGGGCAACGCGTTCCAATTAGATTTACTTGGGTGTGGAAACTCCATAGGGAGTTAAGGTCAGGCAGACGGCCGGTCGTAAAAACTAAGCAAAATGTTTTCTGCAAAAAGTTTGAAGCAGTGTGTTGCAACGACCCTCCATTAAAGTGGGATAAGGGCATGTAGAAAGAAAGATTTCGTAAAATCGGTAACTCTAACGAATTTCACAAAATAATAATAAATATATTTTGTTTTATTTAGTGTCTCAATTATTTTGAAATTGAATTACCTACTAGCTTAATTTAAATTTGCGTAAAAAAGTTGTATATTCAACTGATACTTTACTCGCGATTCGCTTCTGTCCTTTAAAGTCACGCTTTAGTGAGATAATGCGTGACTGTGCGTAAAAGACATATCACGCATTTAATTTACGGTTTACGAAATCTACGAATTTTATAATAATATTAAAGAATTTAGAATTTGGAAATTGAATATTTTGGAAAAGTGGTAAGCGTGTGCCTTAGGCATAGTCGGAATCTACAAGATCCATATTGGCAGTACACTCCTTAGGGTATCACTGCAAATAAACATAATTCTATATTCTCGCATATTTTGTACCTGTCCCTATCCCATCTTAATGTGGGGTCGGCGCAACACACTTTCAAGCATGTTGCAGAAAGGATTTGGCTTAGTTTTTACGACCGCTTGCCTGCCTGGCGTCGACCCCCTCTGGGGAATCCAGTCTCGGGCAAATAGTGTTAGAAAAACACACTGGGAATTAAACCCAAAAACTCCCGCTTCACAGGCCATACACGCTTCCACCAGACCAAGGAGGCGAAGGCCTTACTCTATATTACAGGGATATATTTTTTACCCAAAGAAACAAATCACGGGCACGCATTATAAACCAGTTTATACAACAGTTTGTACACTATTACCACACGGTAAAACCGCGCTCTTCAACTATTCAACACCGTGGAAAGTTGTGTTATTATGACAGTTTACCGAACTCCATTAATTACATTAATGAATACATTAATATAATTTAATGGAGTTAGCTAACTATGCGCGATGAGATGCCTGAGGTAAGCTTACGGTTTTATAGAGCAAAAATTATGTTAAGTATAAGTACTTTGTTTTACTAAGTTTGTAGACATTAATTTCAAGTGGATTTAACTAAACTTTCTTACTATTTTTTCTTTCATATTTGTAGGTTTGTATGGGCGTCCACAACTAATTGTGGGTAAGTTAGGTAGGAGTGCCGGTTTCCTCACGTTTTCCTACACTACTGAAGTAAACGATAGTACCAATGACTACAAACATAACTTCGAACAATTATAGGTGAATGCTGTTGGGGAATAGTTTCGATTCATCATCATCATCGTCAGCCACAGGACGTTCAATGCTGGACATAGGCCTCTTAAAAGATTTCCAGATAGATCTGTTGGAAGCGGCCTGCATCCAGCAATTTTCTGCAACCTTTATCAGGTCGTCTGTCCACGTAATAGGTGGACGTTTTGAGTGGTAGAGCCACGCTGTAGATAGTTACGTCTATAGCACGAATGGGCCAGCTCCACCGGTTTGATACCACTGTCTCACGGAAAATCGACGTAAAGTGGGAGCTTACTGTCGCGTTTTGTTCGGTGAGTGAGATTTCCGTTCGCCCAATTCATCCCCTTCCTTTCCCAATGCCTTTTCCCTCCCCTTCCATTCCTTCTTTCTAGGTTAGCAACGCACCCTTGATTCTTTTTGTGTCTTGGGTGTCTATGGGCGGTGGATATCACTTACCATAAAGTGACCCATCTGCTCGTTAGCCTGTCTCTGCTATAAATAAAAAGGCCAACGTCCAACGCTGCACTTGCCAGTAAGTAGTCTCCACTCAAGAAATTTCCTGCCCCCTGGGCTACCGGCTAGTTTCGATGAAGTACTACTAGGTACAATTTTAACGGTGCCTTCCCCTCTGCGATAAGCTACCACTGCATTTTAAAGTATTACGGCCGGTTTCAATAAACAATCTCAGTTCGAATGTGTAGATAGATTACAAAAATTAGCCAATAAGAACACAGTTTGAACATGACTCCGTCAAATAACTTGATTTGATTGGGTCATAATCGCGATCTATCTGCAGTTCTGCACTCTAAACTGAGATCGTTTATTGAAACCGGCCGTTAATATATCACGGATGGCTGTCATATTTCACCAAAATGAGACCACGTATTGTGGGATATAACTTCAGATTTTGGTAGTGAATTACCAAATCAAGACTGCTACGTACGCAGCTACGACCAATTTTTATTTGAAAGTTCCATTAAATAAATTGTGTGCGAATAATGTGTCTCATATCTTTAGTACATGTCTAAATTCTCAAGACGTTCCCCATAATTTACGCACTAAAGTTCGCCAACTGTTTGGCATGCGTACTTGGCACTTGCGTAGAACGTTCGCACCGATTTCAAATTACGACTCAGAGCCGCAACGAGAACATTACTCTAACTTAACACACTTTTGTCACGTCGTTCCCTATTTTGTATTGTTGGCTTTATATTTATCATGGCTTCATCTACGACGCAGCACTATTTACTCGACAACTCCGGAAAGAGTATGATATGTTTTCAAATGTATGTAATACTGTTGCCCGCGAATCCGTTTGCATAGAAATTTGTTATCCGGCATAACATTTTATTTACCGGGATAAATAGCCTATGTGTTAATACGGGGTGTCAGTTACCCCATACCAAATCTCATCAAAATTGGTCTAGCCGTTAAGCGTCAAGAGGTAACAAACATACACACTTACAAACTTTCGCATTTATAATATTAGTGTGATGTCCAATATGATCTTTGACACCTTCTGCAACTTATACGGCCTGACAGATTTAAACATATGGGATACCATTTGATAAGTCTCATTTGTGGGAGGGCACTAGGCCATTTTATTTAGTTATTGCCCCGCGAATTAAAAAAAAAATAAAAAAAATATTATTAATTAAAAAATTTAAAAATTATCACAATATGGATATCAAATGAATGCTAGATGATAGAAGACAAAAAAAAACATAATAAACTTTCTTTCTTTCTACCTGCGCTTATCAGAATGACTACCTCAGAATGTGGTTGACGTCAGGCAGACAGCCGATCATAAAAGCCGAATACTTTCTGCAAAATGCTTGAAAAAGTATGTTGCGCCGATCCCATAATAAAGAGAGGCAACAAGGCACAATAAGAGCAGGTTGAAAGAAAGAATAATATTCGTAAAATCGTCACTATCCATCGTAAAATAAATAGTTTAATAGTAACACGCTAATAATGATATGGAAAATTCAGCAGTGTTAAATTAAAAAATCCAGGAATGTTGACAAGCTTTTACAAATGAATTACGTGGCATTATTAAATATTAAATTTGCAATAACATATTATGCACAAAGGAAAATGTATAAAACGATACTAAATAACAGATGCACTAATTAACTCAATTGCTATTTACGGAATTCAGAAAATTCAATAGAGTAAGGCAGCAGTCGTCAACCATACGACCCCTTGGCACAATATCATTACCTTAACTTTTTTGCTAATTATTCTAGATAATACATGAATAAAATGTATAAGCTGCTGGTCTTGGTGGATGCGGCCGCAGAAACAGTTACTATCCTTTTCATATGAAACAAACAAGCCAATCATCGTTATTTGCGTGTGCGGCCTGCCTCGCCGCTTCTTAATAATATTGCAGTTTGCGGCCCGTCGCTTCTTAATTTTGCCACAATACGGCCCATACCTCCTAAAAGGTTACCGACCACTGGAATGTTGCTACAAAATTGAATTTTGAAAATTTATATGAAAATCCGTTGCAAATAATTTATCGCATTTCATGTTGTATAATATTACCGCTGAACGCATGAACACACTCTTTGATTCGCGTATATTAGACCATTCCATATTTTAATAACTGTCCAATCAACACATGCACGCTGGAAACATCAATGTTTTAATATCATCTGGATTAACTTTCGTTAGGCCTATTTTTTCTATACTGTTTATTTCTAAAGGACCAAAGACACACATAACATACATATGTGTGTGTGTTCGGTCCTTTAGAAATACACAGTATAGGTATTTTTTCTAACAACCTTTCCTTTTCTAAAAAATCTATACTGTGTATTTCTAAAGGACGGAAAAAATACGAAAAAGCACTAAGACATGCCTATTCTAAGTAAGCATGTTTCTAGTATTAACATAAGCTCACGCCTGCATTCCCGATCGGGTACGCAGAGGCGCACTAACGAACTAGAGGACCCACAAGTCGCCGAACTTAGTTACGCCCCTTGTTTACGTTATGTGATAGGAGGCGAGCCTATCGCCATATCTGCCACAAATTTCAGAATCCGTGCAGATACTGAAAAATCCAATAACAGTTTGCCCGAACAGGGGATCGAACCCGAGACCTCAGAACGATAGTCGTACCGCGCACGCAATCCGACTAAGCCACCGAAGAGCATTTAGTTCTAGAATTCCTAAAATATATTCCTAGAATTTTGCTATGTAAAGGTTTATCTTTGGGGGAGGCCTATGTTCAGCAGTGGACGTCCTATGGCTGATGATGACGAAAGGTTTATTAAACATGTAAATATTTATGAAATATCTGATGCTTAATAGTAGATATCTATGGCAGCTTTATAGTGATCAACACAGATTATAGGATGATATTAGAAACGAGAAATGTTGGAAAGCTCAACAATAAATAATTTCAATACGAGCTATCTCAAATCAATTCAGCAATGAACGATTGGCTTTCTATAATTTTGACGGATCCAATTATTTTATCGTTCCTTTCCGATCGCGAGATAGACCCGAAATTAATTAATTAACTATAAATTTAATTAAATAATTCCAATTCTTATTTTTTTTGGGATTGCAGACCAAGCTTATTTTTTAAATTATAGTATTGTAGTCCATAGTTAGTCTTATTCTAGGCTTAAATTTTTCTACTATAAATTTAACAAGCAGCACTGAAAAGCGAAAATACTATAATGGTTATTAAGTACTGCAAATGAGAGGAAGAGTGAGTGAGATATAAATAATCTCTAATAGTCTCGCGTAATTTTCTTATTCTAAATAATGATAAACTCTGCTACGGAACGAAGACGGCTATGTGCACAAGCCGCGCCGCGATGTAGGGTAACTTCGGTAACGCCCGAATACTGGAACGCTACTCAACTTTAACGGCGTCTTACCTTCTTCTTTTTAGAGTGGTAGAGCCACACTGTAGACAGTAACGTATACAGCACGAATGGGCCGGCTCGACCGGTTAGACACCACTGTCTTACAGAAATCCGACGTAAAGTGGCAGTTTGCTGTCGCGTTTCGTTCGGTGAGTGAGATTTCAGTAAGTGCAGTAAGTGTGTCGGAAAGTGTGCATTTCTCAAAAAATAATTAAAGCGACGAAAGCTATATAGAGATAGATCAGCAGGGTTACCACCACCTCTTATAGCAGTATTATTATAATCGTTCTTCGTTTGTTTTGTATGGGAATCGGTACAAGTAAAATTATAATAATACTGCTATAAGAGGTTGTGGTAACCCCCCTGTATGTAGCAAACAAAGAAAAGTAATTATTACACGTTCTGTACGTTGATAGAAACAAAATACAATAAACTGACATTAGAAATGCAAATAGCATTACAAATGCCAATTACGTTATGCGAAGGCATTTAGTTGTATAATAGATAGTTATGCCGTTAATCTAACGCTTGATTAATAGTTAATATCCGTATGGCCTCACGAATTTCCGTTCTGTGTTCTTGTTCGCATAGTAACAGAATTGCTTAGTTTGTACATTTATTTATCCATATACTATACATACATCGCTTCCTTGGTTTAGTGGCAGCATGTATGGGCTGTGGACCGGGAGGTCCTGGGTTCGATTCCCAGGTACGGTAAAGTGAATTTTCTAATTGAATTTACCCGGAACTGGATCCCTCACAGGGGGTTGAGGTCAAGCAGTCGGCCGGTCGTAAAAACTAAGCCAAATCCTCTTTGCAACATGCTTGAAAAAGTGTGTTGCGCCGACCCCACATTAAGGTGGGATAAGGGCAGGTAGCAAGAATATTATACATACATCGATACATCCCGTCAGTATCCTCGAAGGAGTAGGCAGAGGCGAATTAGAGAAGTAGAACACCCTCATTTTGCCGAGCTCATTTCCATCCCAGATGTGAGGTGGCGAGCCTATTGCCATATCGGCCACAAATTCCAGAATCCGGGCTGATACTGAATTGAAAAGCTCAATATCACTGCCCGATCCGGGGATCTACCGAGACCTCAGCAGGTTTACCTCTTATAGCAGTATTATTATAATCGTTCGTCGTTTGTTTTGTATGGGAATCGGTATAAGTAAAATTATAATAATACTGCTATAAGAGGTGGTGGTAAGCCCCCAGGACGGTAGTTGTACTATTTAATAAGTAACCCGAAGATACGAATCTATCAAAAACTACGAGAGGCTTTCAGTCTCATACACGCAAACACTATAAGAAAACACTTGCGTACTAGAACATTTTAAAGCATTTTACTATATAAATTTAAAAAAAAGCTACAAAAGTAAGAAAAAATATATTTATGAAATTAAAAAACGATATCAAAATATCCATCCTCAATACTCTTGAGGGGGTTCACGTAAGAGACGGTCAGTCGTAAAAACTAATTGGCTTTGTAATAGACGATGATCTTTAACCAAAATCCTTTCTCAAAAAATTGTGTCGCGCCAACTCCAAATTGAAGTGAGATAAAGTTCCCGCATGTTTCCTGATTGTATTTCTTTTAAATCTGCGTCTCCTGCACATGTTTTTTCGAAACAAAACGTTAAAACACCTACATAAAACAAAGGTTTTCATTGCCATGCTCATGTGACAATGGACCATATACAAAAAAAAACATGTAGCCCCTTACCTATTAAAATATTTAAGCGCCGCTTATCTTTAACCATAGGTTGTCGCTTTCATTTTTAAACAATGTAACGCAAGGAAAAAAGTGACAGGCTATTCTTAGCAAAAGCTTAAGTGAAAATGTTTTTATATGTAAGGCCCGTAATGTTTAAATGCAGGAGACGTCGCTTTACTGCAACATTTCAAGCCACATAATACTCGTACAACCACGTAACTTTCTCGATAAGGTTATCGCAAACATCGTACCGGCTACTAATTACACAACAAACAAAGCGCAATCCTTTCTTACAATACCGGTGAACAATAACTTCATACTATTCCTTAATAATTAAACTTGTTCTAAGCACTGAGTTAGCGATTAAGTTGCAATCACGCCGCTGCAGTTGTATTTAGTTGTATTGCAGTCCCATAGAAAGCGATGAGCGATTTATCTGCTATTTTCTTTATTCACAATATATGATTGTCAACCATATCCTAAAACCATGACGTACATGAATAATTATATACCTAATTCCGTAAAACTATAGGTTAGTTAAAACATGACTGCTTAGGCTGGTTGCCCGACTATACGCAACTAAGCCGAAACAACTAAAGTAATTTCCACGGGAACGTGTTATCTAGATCAAAGTATGTACACTGCGTCCGAAGACATATGGCCTGGGCCAATTCTCGCGCAAAATGCATTTCGCAGTTTAGGTTTTTTCCAAAGAAATTTTAGTAGAATTCAATTTTTTTTTCGAATTTAAAATACGCGCTAGATTATATAGATTTCCCCCCAGATTATAGACAGAAGGTTGATCGTTATAACACGTTCCTATGAGTTATAAGCAGAAGTCTGGAGCGAAATCAAGTTACAAACTAATCTTTCAATTTTTAGTAATTTTTATTACCATCGTTTAATATAGCACGTATCCAACGGTGTGACTACTTCGTCACACTAAATAAGCGGACGGCAAGTCCTCATTGTGCCAAGTCAACTCTAAGACGAGCCAACTTCCGTTTGTTGTTCTAGTTAGTTTCCTGTATCGTGTTATAAGGTACATGCCTTTGGTATGTTCCTATTAAATGGACATTAAGAAACTATAACTTCGTACAGGTACAGTTTTGAATAATTAATTTAAATACATCTTAGTAATCGTTTTTGATGTGATTGTTTTATCCTAGGTACTTCTGATTAATTAAGCGATGCTTAAGTTATACAATTAACTGTTAAATATTTGACTTAAGTAACGAATAAAGGGACAAACTATAGTTTTAATATTAAGTATCGCTTAATTAATTAATAAGTAGTCGTCTCATGCTTTTAATAACAGTGATAATATTAGATGTTTTTTTTATTCTATTTATAGAAGAGGGGGATAACGAGTAAGTGGTACCTGATGTTAAGTGATCGCCACCCATAAACATTCACAATGTTATCAGCAAACAAAAAGTTGCGAGGAATAAGGTACACGCTACTTAAGACGCAGGCACTTTATAACTTTCCAACAAAACCACGATAAAATAAGCAATAGAAATATCTTAAGTAGTTTTTAATGATTTTCATATTAAAGATCTCGCCGAGGCCGAAACATAAACAAGCTACTTCCATGGAATATTTATAACACGCTTAACCCTAACCCTTCTATTATAATCGCTCGTAATGCTGTAAAAATTACCCAATTCAAGGCGAAAATATACTTTGTAGACTACTAAAAGTTACGACTTTAAATATGCGCTAAATTAGTTTAATAAATCTCCTTATTATATCTGGCAAATATTCGGTTACGTAAAAGCGTTATTTTGTAGCGAAATCTTGCCGTCTATTCGGGCCTAATTAAAACGATTGAAATATTTCATAACGAAGTGAAAAACGCATTAAAAGTTTATCGGCGTGCCGGCACCAGCGCGGCGGAACCTCTGTTCAAACAAAACAATAACAATGTCACGGATTAAAATATTACGTGGCTACTAACTCTTTCGCCTACTTAATTACTGTCATGAGTCATGAGCTGTACTAGCGACAGGGGCATGCTTTAAACGGTAGTCGAGAGGTAGGTTTTTTTAAACAACATACATATATATGTATATATCAAGCAATGGGTGATTATTTAAAAAAAAAGTTAGCTTCTCATTTAGTCATTACTAGTTAATCATTAAATCATAAAAGCTATTACCGAAAAGGTATCAACGACTTTATTTGAGCCGAATGGCGCACAATAAATACAGGTATGATATAATTATAAAACGCGGCAATAAGAACAGATAAGTAGAACGGAGTTCAGAGTTTGGAAAGAGCACGTCTTCGTGAAACGCATAAAATACATACAATCCATTGCGCATACCAGATATTGATTGGTTCATTAAGCACAAAGACATTTAATAGAACCAACCAGCTGTTCTATAAGCTGATGGCATGCTACGCTTATATGCTATGACATGTACTACTTTATTATAACTATGTATTGACAATTTAAGTAAATAAATAACCTCACCCAACGGTGACACCTATAGTCTTGACCCCACACTATGTTGAACCAGTATCGTGGGTATCAGGAACTACGAGGAACTTACAGTCCCACAACACTCATATTCAAAAGAAACATCTCTAGATAATACAAACATTTGTCTCAGTGCGGGAATCTAATTCACTTCTCACGTTTCTTGCCCGCTGCGCCACAGAGGTTGTCAAGATACTACATTTCTCTTATCGCAACTGAATGACGAAACGAGCCCCCAAGTCGATGATAAGAGATACGACAACAATGACTCTAGCAACACCTCCATTACTTAAATAAAAAAGCACTAAATGGAAGGTGCATCACTGAATGCACTACGCTCGCCATCCTGAGACTTTCGAAGTTAAATCTCATAATGACTACACTTTTGAAATCGGTTGAAAAGTTGTCAAAATCCAATCTAAACAGTGACACCACCGAGAAGGCAAGAATATTGCTTTAGCCACAACTAAGGTGTTACCACCACCTCCTATAGCAGTATTATTATAATATTGCTATAGGAGGTAAGGAAAAAAGGTAGGAAAGCGGTACAAGTATGATTATAATAATATTGCTATAAAAGGAGCCGTTATACCCCATGGACTAAAGTGATACTCATATAAATAATGTTTTCCGTAAGGCAAACAACGGCCTTTCTTTTCCAGCAAAGTTGTGCTGTCATAAATTAATTTAGCAACTTAGATTACGGCCCCGAAATTTTCAATGGCATGAGCTTTTCAATTTGGATGCCTTCTGTGTGTGACGTCCCCTTGTCTTATTTCGTTATTTTTATTGTCTTCAACTCGAAATATATTCATATTTTTATATTTGCCTAATGGAACCTTTGTTATTGCTGCCTATTTTCGCAGTGTGAAATTGTAAGTTTATGCT
Organism: Clanis bilineata; assembly: GCA_036417725.1. NCBI lineage: Eukaryota > Metazoa > Arthropoda > Insecta > Lepidoptera > Sphingidae > Clanis > Clanis bilineata. The sequence continues at coordinate 12,512,421 of CM071158.1, forward strand.
AATTGTAGATTCATAAAGTAAAAACGCGTCAAAGCTTAACTTATTTTATTAGTTTCTTTTGGTATTGTTTTTATTCTAATAATTTATTTATCGTCTTGTTTAAAATATTTAGCACTGAAATAAATTAAGGCATTTCAAATGCAGAGTAGAATGTCTCGCTGTATTCGGATTTCTATCTCTGTAACAAGATATAAGTCTACATAAATGTCGACATTCATGAAAAGCCTTTCATAATACTTGGAGCTAAATATTTACTTGAGATAACTTTTTAATAAATATATCATGAAATGGAAATAAAGTCGACAAACAAAATTTGTTACTTTGGTTGTGGTAATTGCAACTCTGCTCACGCCTGCAGTGACGTGTACAGAAACGTGTACATATTACGATCTGGGTAGACAAAAAACTTGCAAGCTGATTTTCACTCTTACATCACCGTTACTATCATTATCTCCATGTCGATTAAAAATATAATCTGGGCGCTGCAATATTTAACATTTGTTTATTATCATGATTTTTTGGTCGTCAGTTATGTATATAGCAAAACCTCAGGGTAGACAGTGTCTCTTTGCCTATATCGAATGCACGCCACTGCACGCCTGCGGCAATCACGCATGAACTTATATTATGCATGTATTTATGGCAATATTAACCAATTATCTGTGGTTATTAATAAACATTTTATCGACAACCCTCAACATGTTAAATGAAATTCACTAATTGCAAAATAAATGTAAACCAATGGCTCTTTATTACCCTATACATCGAATTTAGCAAATATTTAAATTGAAATTCGTTGCATATCTACATTAAAAACACAGATTAACTGCTTAATAATAAAGCGTTCATAAAATATTGTGTATTTGTTTAAACATACGCTCGTAAATCACATTTCAACTACGTTATTATATATAGAATAATATATTAGTTCGCAATTTGTTTTAGAATATAATATAAAATACTGCATCAATGGCGTAGTTGCATATCAGCCTGGAGTCTGGAATTTGTGCCCGATATGGCGATAGATATGTCCCCTATCACATTAAAGGGCGAAAAATAACAGCAAAAGTAAGTACATTTGTTGAGCACTGTCTATTAACTAGCGTGAAGGTATGTATGTGTAGGTATGGAAAATTAATAAAAACATCCAACAGTCAACATCTAGTCCTGACTCCACACTAGGTATATCCTACATCGTGGGTGTATATCAGAAACTTTGAGAGACTTTCGGTCTCACAACACCCAGACTTGAAACAAATATCTGTGGGCCACACAAACACTTGTCTTCATGCGGGAATCGAACCAGCGGTTTCTCATTTCACAGCCGGCTACTCGCTCACTGCACCACGGAGGGTGTCAGAATGAAACTAAAAGAATTTCTTATTCATAAGCTCATGCCTGTATCCCGGAAGGAGTAGGCAGAGGCGTACTAGCGAACTAGAACACCCACATTTCGCCGAGCTTAGTTCCGTCCCAGATGTGATAGGGGGCGAGCCTATCGCCATATTGGGCACAAATTCCAGACTCCGGGTTGCTATGGAAAAATCCATTAAAGAATTTCTTATTCCATAAATAATTCTAAACAAAATATAGACAACGTAAAGGAAAGCAGTTTAATTCGCATCCATTAAACTTAAAGTGGTGCTCAAAGAAATAATCACAAAGATGATGGGCACATGCAGCAATAGCTAACTAATTTCAGGTTACGAGAACTTGTAGTGAGTAAGACAAACGCAGAACTAACATTGGCCCGGCTTATGACGACATTGAGTTTGGGCCAACATTTACCTTCAGGGCAAGTATGCTTCGCAAACTCCGCTGCCATCTCGCTAAACAGTCTAAGTAACAATATAGACGAATAAGTTGGCTAATGGTGCAATTGTTTGTGCAGTACGTCGCATTGTTTGATGTTATTTGATTAAGCATTATTGTACGAGTAAATAGTTTCTGTTTGAATTGACATAATATAACGTAAGTTCACGCCTGTATCCCCTAAGGGGTAGGCAGAGGCGCACTAGCGAACTAGAACACCCACATTTCGCCGAGCTTAGTTCCGTCCCAGATGTGATAGGGGGCGAGCCTATCGCCATATCGAGCACAAATTCCAGACTCCGGGCTGATATGGAAAAATCCAATATCACCTTGCCCGACCCGGGGATCGAACCCGAGACCTCAGAACCGTAGTCGTACCGAAATACCACCACGCCACGGAGGCAGTCTGTTTGAATTGATTTTAGATAAATGTATTGATATAATATGTATCTGGGTGAAATGAACGATACGATGTAACATACATTATTTGCTGCATGTACATTATTTCTTTCTATCTTCTTGTGTGGTCGGTGCAACACACTTTTTCAAGCATGTTGCAGAAAATATTTGGCATAATTTTTAAGACCGGTTGCCTGCCTGACGTCAACTCCTTATTGCGGATCCAGTCCCGGACAAATAGTGTTATAAAAACACCCCGGTCGATCCGGAAAAGGAACCCAGAACCCCCGGTTCACAGCCCATATACGCTGCCAACGACAAATTATTAAAACATATTTGACCAATTTCCTTTTTAAAAATGTTATCGAATTAGGTCAAATATTCCATCAAGGCTTCCCAGTTTCGGTATAACATTGGTCATAAAACGTAACTGATAGACAGTAAAATTCTTATTAGACATAAATTAGTTTCCGTGTGCGGTGTGCGTACAATGTCAGAATGTTACTTAGTTTCTGATGCGACATACCTTGATGAAGTACTTCGTTGTGATTTAAAATTTATAGTAACTGCACCGGTTGTCTTTATGAAAGGACATTTTTAGATTGTCTTAATGTAACTAAGTTTACGAGGGGAAAGGTTCATATTGCGCGGCAAGAGGACGACATTCTTTAGATAAACACAGAGTTAGGAAGTCTTTTTATTTGTTACAATCTTGGAAGTTAAATAAATAATAGTAATAGACCTAACAGTCACACACCTAGTCCTGACCCCACACTAGGTTAGTTAGTTATTCATTTTATACTATGCACCGCCTATTTTTAGTGTAGTTTTCTTATTTAACATAATAAAATTTTTCGACTGACTCAAAAAAATTAGAAGGTCCTCAATTCGTCTATATTTTTTTTATATGTTACGCGACATCTCCGCTAAATATGGACCGATTTTCAAGATTCATTTTTGTGTTCGATAGAGCTTATTTGTTCACCATCGGATGAGTTCTGCGGCCTGAGCAGGAAAATTTCTGACAACCGTAAATGTATTCGAACTCGATGCGCGTCTATGAAATTTGTATGAAATATTAACCAAACGTCATCAGTGCGCAGCGAACTCGAATACATTTACATTAACATTAGTTTTTCGTGCTTGGGCTACTGGAGTCGGTCCATTAAGTTCTTAAATTGTGTGATTATTGAAATCATTGTCCAACAAACCACGTTTCACTATTTTTTTTTTTACTTTCTAGCCCAGGTAGAGGTATTATCTTGTAACAATATAAAGGAATTCGTAGAGGAATTTCAATACACGTCAGATTATAACGGTACACCACGTAGACGCATAAAGGTTACATTGTATAGGTGATCGACTCCGTCGTTCCATCACTTAGATAAAGGATCTATCAAGACACGGCGACCGGGAAGGCATGTCAATACTGCGCCGATACACGCGCGGTATCACTCCATAAACTGGTTTCCTCCGACGTTTGTGTCCGATTAATTGCATAGACATTCTCCGCGCGGCGCACAGCCCCGGCATGTCAATGAAAGCAATTACTCACACAGTCCACGCACGCTCGTCTTCGCCGACCACCCAATATCAATAAGCGAATCGATTATCTAATAGATACTCTAAACACAACGTAAGTATCTCAATTTAGATGTGTTACCGGACGCTTTTGTTCCTTCCACACTTGCATGGATGATGGATTGCTCGGCAATAGCCCGGTGGCAGCTCGAAAACTTCACTCTATCGATGGGGGAAAAGCGTCATAAAGTACGTCTCCTGGCACTACATGTTTGCGGCGTAAGGTCCAACTTCCTTTGCAGCACGCAAACAATTTCTTCTACAAAGATGTAAACGCCAATCGATGTGTCAGTGGGCTGATAGGGAAACTTTTCATTTTGCCGATGTACCCAGCCCGAGTTGGGTTGAAAAACAATTTTCTTGTTGTTTGAGAGCCCATTTTTAACGTTATTGAGTGGGAATTTTTCGTCTTTATGTATATTATTTCGGCGGTTCTCATTGTTGTTTGATGGATGGATTATCGGAGAATGTTCTTGCTTTATGAAGTACAAATGAACATAATACAGACAGCAAACACGTGAAAGTCTGGGGTTAGTGAAAGTAAATTAGTGATTGAATATAACTGTAAGGTGAAAAAATTATCTAATCAACATTTTTTTGTTGTGATTTTTCTTAGATTTTACAGTTATTATAACCGATTCTAAACAGTAAAGAGCGAGCAGCCGGCTGTAAAACGTGAGGTCGCAGGTTCGATTCCCGCACTGAGATATATGTCTGTGTGGCCCATAGATACATATTTGTTTCGGGTCTGGGTGTTGTGAGACCAATAGCCTGTCGTAGTTTCTGTTACCCACTATACAGGTAATAATACACCTAGTGTAAGGTCAGGACTATGTGTATAACTGTTGGGTGTACTTATTCATTATTTAATGGATATAGAATTTATTTAATAATATTTTTACTTATAGACAGCTATCAGAAATGATAATTAAATATTATTTTCATCAGAAATGTTTTATCTAAAAAACAATCGAGTGTTCCAGTAATTGTAGTGGAAAAACAGACGAAAGTATCAGACAGAATTTTAAAGTACAAATTGGAATTCAGCTTTATAAAGACCACGTATTATTCCCATAACTTATACGTTTTTAAAATAAATTCCCCACACGATACGTTTAAAATTTGTTAATATTCCAGTTTAAGTAACAGTAACCAAATATTCGTTTAATTAAATTTCTGCAAACTGTATCGTATGTTTTGTACACGGCCAATTCTCAGTGTAACGATCCTTGTTATTTCCTCTGGCGTACGACGTGGAAAAATTGGATAAATGGTGCTCTCGGTGTATTAATAGGATATCATATTTGATTTTTGTTCCATGAAGCAGTATGAAAAACCAATCACCCTACTGTCGAGCGTGGTGAAAGTTTAAAACTTATTTTTTTTATATATAACAGAGACTGGCAAACGAGCAGATGGGTCACCTGATGGTAAGTGATCTCCACCGCCTATAGACACCCAAGACACACAAATAATCATGGATGCGTTGCGATCAAAAAGGAGGAAATGGAAGAGGAAGGAAAAGGGATTAGGAAAGCGAGGGGAGGGAATGGGCCACTGGAAATCTCACTCACCGAACGTAACGCGACAGCAAGCTGCCACTTTACGTCGGTTTTCTGTGAGACAGTGGTATCAAACCGGTCGAGCCTGCCTATTCGTGCTGTAGACGTAACTGTCTACAGCGTCGCTCTTATTATTATACTTATGAATTGTAATCATTGTGTTGCTGACATAGACATTCGACAACAGAACTCAGCTACTTGCCATGAAATAGAAAAGAATACCGCATAGGTATTGAAAAGGGGAAAGATTATTTGTTCTGGGAATGTGACTGAATATGAAATGGACCAGCAAACGATACTCCATGCCGATTTTCTATAAGGCAGTAATAATAATCCGATTAGGCCGACCCATTCATGCTGTAAGCAGGTAGGTAATGTGAACGAAATAGACCTGTAAACTTTTGAATTTCAAATCGCTGTCGCTCGTGTGCTGTACCAACCTCGAAGGCTCGCGAGTATTTTGTATTTTAACCGTACTGGATGGTGTGTTCCATTTCTCTTTATAGACCGTTATGCATTTGCGTAATATTTATGTAACATCCGTTAAATACATGTTAAGCCTTTAATGTAAAATCTATTATTCAGGTATTTGGTTAAGCTTTATGGAAATGTGCAATTCTTTTTTGTTTAATAATAATATAATAATAATATTAGCCCTGTAATATTACTGTCCCACTGCTGGGCACGGGCCTCCTCTACTAATGAGAGGGGGTTAGGCCTTAGTCTACCACGCTGGCCTAATGCGGGTTGGCAGACTTCACATACCTTCAAAATTCCTGTGAAGAAATTCTCGGGTATGCAGGTTTCCTCACGATGTTTTCCTTCACCGTTATAGCAAGCGATATTTCACAATGAAAATACACTTAACATAGAAAAGTCAGAGGTGTATGCTCCATTTTGGGGTTGGTTTCGAACCTCCGACACTTGTCTTGGCAGTCCATACCATTCCCAACTGAGCTACAAAGTACGGTGTATTGATTTAATTATGAATCTATTTTTATTTTCTGCCATAGTTATGTCTATAGCACTGATGTGTGCGGCTCAACAGATTTGATACCACGGTCTTAGAAAATGAACGTGAAGTGGTCGCTTTTGCATTGATTTCGGGGGACCAAAACACCCTCCCCTTCACAATCGCTATCCCTTTTCTTTAAGATTGGTAACGCACACATGATTCTTTTGGTATCGTGGGTGTCTATGAGCGATGAAGATGACCTACCACCAGATGACCTACTTTTCTTTTCTTTTTTTTATAGCAGACTGGCAAACGGGCAGATGGGTCACCTGATGGTAAGAGATCGCCCCCGCCCATAAACACACAAAAAGAAACAAGGGTGCGTTGCCAACCTAAAAGGAGGGAATGGAAGGAGACGGAAAAGGGATTGGGAAAGGGAAGGAGGAATTGGGCCACCGGAAATCTCACTCACCGAACGAAACGCGACAGCGAGCTGACTTTACGTCGGTTTTCTGTAAGACAGTGGTATCAAACCGGTCGATCCCCCCATTCGTTCTGTAGACGTAACTGTCTACGACGTTGCTCTACCACTTGCTCGACTACCAGTCTGCTATAAAAAGTAACACTGCAAACCAACAACTTCACACCCCGAATACAAGCAAAGGAAACACCTGTCCAAACAGATGTAAAAAGGAGTGCAATATGAAAAACGTATCGTTTGCCTTTGATCACCCCTTTTTCAATAATGGAGTGGAGGTCGGGTCCCTTTGTACGAAATCTTGCCCGAGGCGACCCTACAGTGGCACAGTCATATGTCCATTTAATCTACAATAAGAAATTAGAGCAGTGCATAACAAACGATACACGACTCTGTCTCACTAGGAAAAAAGGTCGAAATTCTTTAAAATATATCGCACTCACATTAACGATTCGGGTGATGGAATTTTTGCAGCCTGTACGAATGGTGTCGTGAATTTGAATGACGGCACTGTTTGAGTGAAATAAATCTGTTCTAAAATAAAATAATACGTTATTTTATATTGAATTATAGGTATAATTGTTATTGCTGAGTTCTGATAAGTTCTGAACGATTTAGGTTTATAATCATAAAGCATATTTTTTAGCGCGAAGATGGTTCTTACTTCTTATACATTATACATGTTACAAAAGCAGAGCTTCCACGCTGCTGGGTTAGGTACGCAAGTGAAACCACGAAGTACCTATAACTAGTTCATCTATGAAATAATAAAATATGAAGGAGTCTGTTTCCAACCAGAAGTTTTCGCGTGTTATTGTTCGAATCTTGGAATCAGGGGGGTGACTCTTGACACTCGATTCGAATTTGAATTCGATTCGATTCAATTTTTTTTTCTTTCTACCTGCTCTTATCCCACCTTAATGTGGGGTCGGCGCAACACAGTTTTTCAAGCATGTTGCAAAGAGGATTTTGCTTAGTTTTTACGACCGACTGCCTGCCTGACGTCAACCCCCTATGAGGGATCCAGTCCCGGGTAAATTTAAAAATATTTACTTTGCCCGACCTGGGAACCGATTCGATTCCATTTAATGACTTAAAATTCCCCCAAAATAGAGTTAAAAATTGCACTAAAATTAAAATTAAAATAAAAAACAAAAAATTACCAAATGACAAGCTCTCGAATCTAATGAAATATTAGGGCACTTTTGAACTCTACTTTGATGGAATTTTAAGTTACTAAATGAAACAGAATCGAAATCAAATTTGAATCGAGTGTCAACAGTAGGGGCAGGTCACGGTAATTTTTTGCAAAAAAATCTATTTATCGCTCTAAATATGAGATTCAAGTTAGAGGCGAGAAATATTTGAAGTGATTCTACAATTTTCATTGCGCTCATGTCGAACGAGCGGCATAGCAAAAATAAATATTATTGGGAAAAATTACAGCCAGATGTAATGTTGAGATGCTATATCCGATAACAATAAGTTGAAATATTTTTCTTCGAAGATTTACTAGCAGCTCAATCTCAAATATAATACATCTTTAACGACATAATAATATTTCTTAGAATTATGACTTATCTAACAACAATATAATCAGTCGCTTAATATTGTTTAGAATAGATATCCAAATATACGCCAAACTAAAATATACTCATATTTCCAAAATACAATAGTCAGTCATGGAATATTTTGATTTACTAATATTACCCATGGCCTTCATTATTTTTATCTGCACCACCCCAAAGGTTGACGTCCTAATTTATACTATAAATAAATAAAAGAGTAAGAAATGAGAGTTTGTTTCAAAGAATTTATCACGATTTGGTTTTAATTTTTATGCCCGACGTTTCGAAAGCTTTGCAGCCTTCGTGGTCACAGGTCAGACAAATCGTGATATAATCCGTAAAAATAGTTTAATTTCAATGAATAACATTCACGTAAACCTAAGAAATCAGAATTTATCAAATAAAATTAATGAACATAGATTGTATTACAAAAATCGTGACCCGCATCGGGCATTTGGACATTTCCCAACGCATTTTACATAGCAAGGTTTTTGAAAACAAGGTTTTATCTGCAACTAAACAATCTTTTCAGTTTACAATCAACATGCAGATGTATGTATATCATCGTAATTCACTCGCGTTAATCATAAACAAGGGGACGAGGGACGGCTGCGGTGGCGTCATGCGGGCTCACAACAAAGACCGCGGCATACGCTCGCATCTTTTTGCGGTATTCGGCAAGTTTGGAACAGCTTTGTATACAGGGTTGTAGTTACAAACGAAATAATAATACAACAGCAAGGTGTAGTGTGTAAGCCATAGTATATAAGTTAAATGTAACATATATTTAGGACAGTCTACCATAAAGTCTATAACCAACAACACGTCTACTCTCCTCTACTCCTCCAACATTACCATTAGTGGAGTACCATTTTATGAAAGTAAAATCCCATTTACACGACGCTGTGCTGGCTGTTGCACGTCAAAACTAACGGAGTGAATAATTTGCATCGCTTAAAAAAGTAAATTATGTGTTAATAGGTCATTGGCCACTGAAGCCATGATTCGTAATTGAATATTTTTTAATTCACAGGATTTAGCGATGGGACTAATTTCAGGTAATTTTGACTAGTGTTTGGCACCTGCCACTCCACTCCAGCATTCAGTATTCAATACAAGTTACATCATACATGAGAGAAACACAGATGTAAGATATAACTGCTTCGAACCTATATTATCTGTAGCTTAACCATGAGTTTGTTGCACGTATTTACGCGAGCGAGGACGTAAAATATTTGTATGGAAAACGTCAGTTGCCCGCGTAACCGCTAGAGGCGTTCGGGTGTTTGTCATACAAATATTTTAAGGAGTCGATAGCAAGTAATGTCAAAAAAACTCATGGTTGGGCAATTAATATACACATACATATTTGATGATATATGTCAAAAATTTAATTCTAAAACTGAGAGCTAACTGAGAATATACAAGAACGGAACATTTTCAAACAAATCGCTTTATCTAAGTAACAAATATGTTATAAACACAACGTGGACTCGATTTGAATACGTAGTTGAAAGTATTATGCTACGGCCTCTGAGATGCTATCAACAAACTAGAATTAATTTAGATAGAAGTATAAAGACAGTGTACAGTCATACAGGGGGGGAGGGGGGTTTGCCTGATAAAGGTCGCAGGAAGTCGCTGGATGCAGGCCGCTTCCAACAGGTCAATCTGGAAATCTTTGGGGGAGGCCTATGTTCAGCAGTGGACGTCCTATGGCTGATGATGATGATGAATGAAGACAGTCCCATACATACAGATCACAATTTGAAAAAGATTCAAGATCGACATTTATGCGATACAAATTTTAAATGATTCAAATTCGTACAGGCGGAGCTAAACCAAACAAACGGTGTAACGTATTGGATCGTCTGAATCCACAAGACTTCGGATGTTGCCTATAAATATTGTACGAAAAAGTTAAATATTTAAACGTGTAGCGAATTCTGTTTCATATTCGCTTTTGACGATTGCATATGGTATCAAAAAGGAATAAATCAACAAGTTTGCGACAGACGTAAAGCGCTGGATATTTCTGATATTAACTGGATGTAGCAATAAATTGACAAATATTTGCTTTTTTGTGGATGTTTTAAAACTGGAGTTTGCGGACGGAAATGCGGAAACTGTTTATGAACTGCTTAAATGAAATAAAACCACAAAGATTGTGTTTACCATGACTTGTTTAAAATATGGGAGTTGGTTTTCATACCAAATTATATTTTTTATACGTTTTGTTTCACAATTATTACTATTTATTTTTATTCTTATTGGAAAATAAAATAAAATTATGGATGTCAGTATATTTTTGCTAAAATTAAGCGTATTCATTTCCAATAACTGGATGTAAATTTTCTATTTTACTAAGCAATAATTATTAGGGTTAATTTAATCAATAACGTTAAGTATTACGTATTAATCCAGAAAGCGCATAAAACAATCATTAAAACCGTGTAGCACTTAAAAACATAAGACTAGCATCAGCTGAACATATAACTTAAAGTTCCCGTCTTCGCAACTAACGCCAGATGCCAATAAATCAATGAGGCGATAAACACATCGAAACCATCAAATATTCATTAAGGTATACAGCTCTCATCACGGATAATGAATTTTAATCTTAGCGCTATCACGAGGCCGATCCATCAAGGTACCGCAGGCCGTATTAGAATTAGCCAGAGCCCTACAAAGGGTTTTAATTCAGTTATCTCATGCTTTGTTACCTCTCTATTCTTTATTACCTTTTGTAGCACACCATTTACTTTTCATAAAACGATACCCCGATATTTGTGTGGGATTGGCAAAGCTAATTATGTAGAGTGGTATTAACTGATTACATTATATCCTTTGTGTGTGGATAAAAGAAAAACGATGTAAGAGGATCCTTGGGTATGAAACTACGGTCAGTATACATATGGCAATTTTAGATATGGAATTTGTAAAGGTAAGGCATATAAATTGGATGAAATGGGTTATCTAGTCTTTAATAAACGTATGTGACCCACAAATGGGTTACAAATGGCGTGTATGTTACATAGGTAGACAGAAAAATTATAATGATTTCTTAATCATTTTATAACAAACTTAAAGTTTACGCGAACTTTATACATTGAATACCTTCAGCCCGACTCGTACCCATGAAGACTGTAAAGATTTCGAAACGTTGAGACTAAAAATAAAAACAAATCGCGACAGAACCCGTATAAACTATAGTTTTATTTCCAAGAAAAAATATGCTAATTGTGGTTGCCTCCATGGTCTAGTGGCAATGTTATAAGGGATGTGAACCAAGGGCTCCTGCGTTTGATTCTTAGGTCGGACGGGGTGGTTTTAACATATTTTTTCCTGGACTGGATTCCCACAAGGGGGGTTGACGTCAGCCGGTCGTAAAACTGAACCGAATCCTTTCTGCAACACGCTTGAAAAGTTGTGTTGCGCTGGTTGAAACTATGCTAATTATGGCTGAAGTGTAGAAAGATGCTTGACGCTAAAATAATTGCCTATTGCTGGCTTGTTACTATAATTATTCATTGACTGAAAGATGGACCACACATTTCCATGTATATCTCTGCTTGGATCAGTCAAAAGCGTAAAATACTACACAGACGCATCGTCAATCTCTGAACCAAAACGTTACGAACGACATCTTTAAGGCTTATATCGCATTAACGAATAGGTGTAAAAAAATCACGGGTCTACGGGTAAAATACCGTTGGAATTTGTAATCCCAAACTCACAAACACATAACGTGCAAAAATTAGTCAATACATAAAGTTTCGAACGTTTATAAATAACTGATTTCTTAAGTTTACGCGAATATTATACATTAATATTATTATACAATTGTCTGACCCGTGACAACGAAGACTGCAAAGCCTTCGAAACGTCGGGAATAATAATTAAAACATAATCGTGATAGAATCCGTAAGAATAGTTTTATTTCAGTTTATAAATAAAATGAATGATCTGTGTTATGGCCTTTTGCAGATTGAATTACGCATATATTATGAAATATTACTAAATCATAACAAGCTTCCTTTCTTTCTTTCTGCCTGGCGTTATCCCGGCCTTCTGCCAGGGTCCTCCTTCCTACTTAAACGTTTCCACTTCGCCCGGTCTTGAGCATCCTCTATGGTGAGACCATTGGTTCTGATATCATAATAAGCAAAAAATAAAAATAAATAACATTTGAAATATATCAGATTATGCTATCAGATTATAATGTTATTATTAATATTACGAGAACTTACTGTAGGCAAAGAATAAAAATCCACTTAATTTTAATTTACAAAGAGGAATTATTTAATACCGTAGCCAACATCAAAGAGCTAGAGACTTGGATTTATTTGGCAAAATATTAATAATAGCTACAGCGAACCGTAAACTGAAAATGTCGGTAAGAAACTCCGAAGCAATGACAAAATCCTTCGTAATTGTATATTACTTATTATTACTTAACTAAACAAACGCAAATACTTTTAAGCACTTCTTAAGTCAAGTTTAAATTAAGGGTTGGCTATGTCTGAAATTCGGCAGCATTTATAAAAGCAACCAAAGAAGACGGGAGCGGCCCGCCTGGAGGCACCCTACAGAGCAGATTTAATTAACAAGATATGGGTCTCTTTTAAAACAACTCTACCTACTTTTTGGAACATTGGAGATTAAAATTCAATGAGCCGACAAGATATTAAATAAAAGCCGAGACTGTAGTTTTTCGTGTACGTGAAATTAATTATTTTTTTAAATTAATCAACCAGTCGTACGCGGCGATAAATTCCTTTTGCCCTTACAATGTCGATCGGGAATTCGAGATCCCATTTTTAAAGTTCGTAATTCGATTAAATTTCTGATGTAAAATTGTTTTCATTATCCATTTTGTTTGGGACATTGTTTCCGCTCGTGAATCTCGTAAATTATGAACTGTATGTTCCCCTGCAAGCCCTCAGGCCTCGGTGCGCTGTAGCTACGTTAAAACGAATTGAAAACCGGTAATCGAATGCGCGCAATGGGAGCAATGTCAATATTTTAAATTTAAACACTTTATTTGTTTTATATTTCAGGTAACATCCATAACTGCTGACAAACTTGTCTTTGTTTGATATTTTGGTTTGCTTTGATCAAATAAATATATTTACACAGCAGCGGGCAGCGGGCCAGTAATGGGCTATGGAACAAGGCTGCGGGTTCGATTCCCGCACCTATGCGTATGTCTGTGTGATCCACAGATTTATGTATGTTTCGGATCAGCGTGTTAGTTAGTTAGTTAGACCGTTAGTCCTTCGTAGCTCCTGATACATCATCATCATCATCATCATCAGCCATAGGACGTCCACTGCTGAACATAGGCCTCCCCCAAAGATTTCCAGATCGACCTGTTGGAAGCATACAAGTTCAAATTAATGTGGGATTAGGACTATGTGCGTGACTTTTGAGTGTAATTCATTTTTCCTTGTAAATGCAGAATACAGTGAATATCCGAATATGAATATAATCTGCGCACGTTAAATGTAAAGTATGTAATTAAAATTTTATTTTGTCTTTTTAAGTACAGCCTGTAGAGGTAATTTCGTTGCTTATCAGGCGATAAAACAGCTCATATCATGCATTATTCAGACATTAAACTTTGCACGCCTGCGATGAGATGACAAATATTGTGATAATATTTTCATCGTTTCGTGGCGCAGTGGCTGAGCCTGATGAGAATAAAGTAGCTGCAAGTTCGATCCTCGCTACGAAAAAATTAAATAACATACACGATTATTACATTAAATATCAATACCAATAGAGAAATACCAATCGGGTTGCCTCCTTAGTTCTTCATCTAGTGGAAGCATATATGAGCTGTGAACCGGCAAGTCCTGGGGGTGACTGACTCCTGACGCTCGATTCGAACTTGAATTCGATTTGGTTTCATTTATTGCCTTAAAATTCCACCGAAATTGAGTTAAAAAGTGCATTAATGTCACGTTAAAAATTACCAAATGACAAGTTCTCGAATATTATGCAACATTAGCGCACTTTAAAAGTCGATTTCGGTGGAGTTTTAAGTCAATAAGTAAAATTAAATAAAACTATTCTTACGGATTCTTACGGTAAACTTAAGGAATCAATAAATGAAACCAAATCGAAATTACAACCGAATCGAGCGTCAGGAGTCACCCCCCGGGTTTGATTCCCAGGCCGGGCGGTGGGTTTTTCTGACACAATTTGTGCAGAATTGGATACATTAAAAGGGAATTGACGTCCAACACGCAGCCGGTTATAAAATCTAAGCCAAATCCTTTTTGCAACGCTTGAAGAAGTGTGTTGTACCGATTCCACATTGATGAACATCTAAGATATCAACAAATTAAGACCTAAAATCACAATTGCGAGTAAAGTTACTTATAAATTAGCTGATCTGTATCGAGCACGAAAAACCAATGTAAATGTAAATGTATTCGAGTACGCTGCGCACTGATGACGTTTGGTTAATATTTCATACAAATTTCATAGACGCGCATCGAGTTCGAACACATTTACGGTTGTCAGAAATTTTCTTGCTCAGGTCGCTGGTAACCACGTTACAGGCTAAGCTAATGAACTAAGTATGTAACAATAAGTTGTAATTTACATATGACTAACATGTTCAGAGGCTGCGTGGCTAGATTATTACAAAATATTTTGCCGTCCTCGGAAAAAATAAAAGTATGACCAAATATATATAGGTATAAAAAGTAACGCGTAGACAAGGGTAACTTTGTAACTTGAGGCCGAAACATCGCGTCATCTGACGACGTACTTCGGGGACAAAATTAAAAAAATCACAACACCTGCGAGCTTTAATTAGAATTTTTCGAATTATACAACGTTGTGAACATTTTTCATGACATTGCTCCTGAATATTTTGTACGGAAAAATAAAATATTATTTTTCTAATAATACTTGAGATAGGGAACAAGAAAACCGTTATAAAGGCAATAACATGCGCATTTTCATTTACTTACCAATAAATACTTATTTAGGGAATTTGATATGGAAGATGCTGACCTGCAACAAATAAAAATACATTATTATTTTGAAAGGCTGCACCACAATCTTAAGAACTACGACGCGAGCAAGAATAATTTTGACAATTGAATCGTATCGACCTCGCTGTGCATTGATGACGTTCGGTAAAAAATTATTACAAATGTCAAATTCAATTCGAATTGTAATGTCAAAATTATTCCTGTAGGCCAACCATGAGTTTTTTGTCATTTTTCGCCAGCGGCTCCGTAAATATTTATATGAAAAACACGCAAACGCCTCTAGCAGTTACTCGGGGAATTGATGTTTTTCATACAAATTATTTTACGTAGTCACTAGCATGAAATGTCAAAAAAACTTATGGTCGAGCCTGCTTATGCCGTTTAATGAATATTAAAAATACATTATTTATTTATTTATCAACACTTTCGACCTGAAACCACCGAGAATGCAAATAATATTCGAAGCTTACATTAACAGTTACATGTAAATAGATTCCCTCGTTTTACATTAGGCTAGTCATCCGTTGTGCTACATTAGAATGTCAACATAGATTGCGATATAAAAATAAAAAATCTGTTCTTTTAATAAAAAAGGGGAAATTACCTAAATAGAGGCTTAAATAAGCGGTATCCAATCATATCCGTACCGCATTATGGCAGTCCACATTCATTTCAATCAAGACAGTCTCGCACGAAACAAAGTAAAAAGACACAGTGGTCGCAGCGGTTACTATTTTTTCCTAGTGTGGGGAACTTTCATTTATGTTCGTGTAAAAGTCAACAGGTGGAGTTGGCGTGTGGCCAGAGATCCCCGCGACTCGCTTATATCCACTGAATATCATTTGAACATATTGCTTTTACGTACGTTTTCAGTGACTTAGATGAATCAAGATATTTGTTTTTTATATGGTTGCCTGCGACGATAGGTAATATGATCTTAATTTTGGTTTTTATATCTACATCGACTATTATATACACGACATCACAAATAAACATCGTAAGTAGTATAGGGATTAACCGTACCCAGAGCAAGTATGGAGACCTTTGAATGTATGGGACGAGGTACCTCCATAGTCTGCACCAGTGTCGGTCATAGGTACTGCCCGCGGATAAACTTAATTAGGTCGCGAATTAACTTGATTGGGCCGCGGATTCAATTAATTGAGCCGCCGATTAAATTAATTGACTCGCGGATTAAATTAATTGACTCGCGGAAAAATCTTATTGGTTCCCATTCTTATTGGAGCGCGAAAAATATCGGTTCATTGTATTGGTTCCACGGCATTGTTTTGTCAGACCCCCATGGAAAAGTTGTTAGGTCCACGTGTTATAGGATCGCGGATAATCTTGATTACGTCGCGAATCTAAATCGCGGGTTTTATGTTATTACCTCATGACTCAGTATGTTACGTTACTTTTCACCGGAACGCGATCACATACAGAACTTTATACTTTGAACATGCTTTTTGTATCACGTAATAATTGCGTCATCAATCAATTTAATCCAACTGCCGACTACTTTATTACGACGTGAGTCGTTTAGGTAGCGTCTCAATTGCAAAACCTCGCAATATTCCGCGGGCTAGATACGGGCGGTGTTTCATTTGTGACAGGTTACTACATATAGGTAATAGGTATTGCATTGATTCGCAATACGATCAACATATTCTGCGTCCCTTGAAGGTGAATTAACCTTATATCAAGTTAATACCTATTATTGATTACATTTATAAATATCCAATTAAATTTATACCTAGTGCAGATTAGTTTTATAATGGTCTTCATTTTAATTTATTCTTTCGACTCCACACGTGGCCTGCCGAGAGGCAATTTGTCCTTCTAAAAGGTTTATAATTCAAATATTCGAACAAAAGACACATTTTTGTATCACCCTTTTTATAAACAATTAACTGAAGTTTCTTATTGTTATAAGAGAAATCGGGTCTTCATTGTTTAAATGAACAAAGAATTCATGATGCATATTAACGTCGAGTCGTGTTTAAACGTGTTTGTCTGTTAAAATTAAGGATACTCATGGAATTTTGTACCTGTTTTTATTGTGCAATTTATATTTATTACCTCCCAACTCCACATGTGGTCTCCTTAGAGGCAATTTGTCCTTCTAAATGGCTCATAATTCCAAGATTCAAACAAAAGATTGACACATTTTTGTATCGCTCTTTTTATAAACAATCAACCGAAGTTTCTCATTGTCATAAGAGAAATCGGGTCTTTTATTTAACCGAACAAAGAATTCATAACGCATCTTAACGTTTGGGTCATGTCTATACGTGTTTGTCTGGTAAAATAACCATTTCTTCCCCATATAAAAGACACACCGAAATTATTTTGCACCGTATTCCAAGCTGTGCTCTACACTACATAACATCTCCAAAGTTCCTGACCAGTGAAGTGTTAAAAGAGTGACGCTGCTATAAAATGAATGTAAGTAACTATTATACATGTTTCTTATACTGTTGATATTGTTTTGTACAAAGGACATCATATGTGTAATACTTAGTATTAAAATACTTCTGTTATCTGATTACTGTATTGATTGTAATTATTTTAACATACATTATTCCATGTTTATACTTATCTCTAAACTGTTATTTAATATACTGTTTTCTATTGTTTCAGTTCTCTGAAAACACCTTTAAGAATTATTATTATGAAGATAATGTCGACGAACCAAGTGATCAAGAGGAAGGAACTCTCGCTTTCAAAGTAAAAAAGGCGATATCAAAAAGACCTCACAGCATTGACGAGTTTTTTGAAAAACCCAAGAAGAAGAAACTTACAAAAAAGTCATCGAGTGTTGGTCGATCTACGAGTGGTGGAATATCGTACATAACGTCGAACAAAGACGACAGTGCTGACGCGTCGCATCTTATCAAAATTGAAGTTTATGATGTGAACAAAATAAAAAATGTCGCACAAACGGAGCAATGGAAACACGCTGACGTGCGTGTTAAATTTTTTACGGAGAGTGAAGCCGACCGAAATTTGCTAAGTGTGAGAGACATTATATATAATATCACCAAACAATTGGCTACCCAAGAAGAGTGTAAAAAGTTTTTTATAGATACCGACAAATAAGCTAGCGTTATATTTTTATTTTAATATTCTTTGTAATCATTTTAATAGTGTATAGAGGTATAAGTATTGTTTTGTAATTAATTGATTTGTCTTTTTGCTATATGAAATAATTGTCTTATTGAAAAAGTTGTTGTACAGGATTATAATTTTTTAGAGTAAGGATATATGATCATTATCGTAATTTGAATAGTAGAGCAATTGCAAATGTTTATAAATTAACTAAAAATCAAAATTAACTGCACAACAAACAATTATCACCATGGATAATTTAAACTGTGATTTCTACGACTGGCATCTCGTCGCCCTTCTTGACAACATCGAATCAATGGATCTGATGTCAACATTATTCGATGCTGAACTCTACGGGCTTTGTGTCGAAACAGAACAAAATCATACTGAAACGTAAGTAAACTTGTTATTACATGTTTTAGTAGTATCAGGAGGGGATACGTCTATTGAGTATTTAAAAAGACAAGGACGTATCTTAATGTCATTTCTTAATTTTTCGAGTAGCAATTTCTTTCTAAAACTATCCAAAAATGTATCACACCCTTGACATTAATAGTTTATCCCAAAGTGACATTGCGAGTTTAAATAAAAATCTTATTTTAAAAAAATTTAATCGATTTATACGACTTTGGTATCTACAAAATGTTTTACCGAAATCAATGTTGGACGATCCTGATATTATTCCGTATTACACACCATGTAAAGGACATAGAACTGCAAGTGTTAGTAGATTCAATGAAGATGAGATTGATGGTGTTTTGCCAATGCAAGCATATTGTTCACGATGTACTTAAATAAAAAAAAATGTTAGTAAATTCAATTTATTTATAATGTCTGATGTTATGGGATGGTAAGGTTTGATAATTTTTTTGTTTCATTTTCTTATTAGATCTAAACAAAATGGAGGTACAATGAAGAGGCCAGCGCAATCGATATTGATTGAGGGTGAACCTGCAAGAAAGAGGATAAATCTTGAACTTGAAGCTCCTTTATCATCATCACCGTCAGCTAGCTCCATACAAAATGTAAGTACAGAAAACAGTGATAAAGTTCTATGTCCTGAGTGTCATATACTTGTATCAAAAAAGTATATGATGAATCATTTAAAAAGTAATACACATAAAAATAATTTCATAAGGAGAGATAATGAATTCGCAAACGTTCAAATAATTGATAGTGCATTCGGTAATAGAATTCTTACGTATAGAATAAAATCTAACGGAACTTCTGGTCAAACATTTGAAACACCCGAGTTGTTTTTACAAAAGACTAAAGATTTAATATATAAATTATTAGAACGATCCATCTCAGAACACTTAGTCTTGAAAGTTAATTTCATTCTTAATGCAGACTTTATACAAGAAACCAAAAATATATCTAATAATTTTGACTTTCAGATTTCTAATTATCTTATTTGTCAAGGAGATGATAAAGATATTATTTTTCCGTTTATAGCTTCTGAAATAATTAAGAAAATATCAAATTTTGAAAAAAAAGGTAGTGGGTGGAGTTTAGTTAAAATAAATCACTTGGATATAAATGTTAACAGATTCAACCCATTACGTGGATCATCATATATAGATTTACCCTTAGATATTAAACGTAAGAAGGCTATAATCAATGTAAAAAATACTGATCATGAATGTTTTCGTTGGGCAGTATTGTCGGGTTTATACCCAGCCACTCATAGCTCTAATAGGGTATCATCTTATATACTGCATAAAAACAAGTTAAAATTTGGTAATTTATGTTTTCCTATAAAAATCAATGAAATTCATAAATTTGAGAAACTAAACAATATAAGTATAAATGTTTTTGGGTTGCATTATGATTCAAAGAGAAAGATTAATAATGTAGTAGGTCCATTACATTTAACAAAACATAGAAGAAATACTCATTTAAACTTATTGTACATAACTAAAGGGAGTAACGGTCATTATTGTTATATTAAAAACCTTTCGAGATTAGTATCTAAACAATTATCAACATCAGAACATGCAGTTCATATTTGTGATGGTTGTTTGTTACATTTCACATCATCCAAAAATTTACAACGCCATCAAGAAAATGATTGTTTTAACGTTTGCACAGATTTACCATCGGAAAATGATAAGAAAAGAAATTGGTTTAATGAACTAATTCCAACGAATCAAATCTCATTTAATAATTATGAACGTAAGTTAAGAGTTCCATTTGTGATATATGCTGACTTTGAAGCCTTTTTAAACCCAATACAAAGTTGTTCTAATAATCCAAATAAATCTTCAACTGCTAGTATACAAAAACATGAAATGTATAGTTTTGGTTATTATGTTAAGTGTTCGTACAATGATAATTTATCAGTGTATAGATCGTATACCGGAAGAGAGTGCGCACAAACATTTATGAAATTAATTAAAGAAGATTTAGAAAATATATGTAAAAAGAATTCATTTAACAAATCACCACTACCATTAACCAATGAAAATAAAATGAACATCAAACAAAGCAAGACATGTTATATCTGTAATAATTATTTAAATGAAGATGTCACAATTTGTTATAATTGGCATACTGGTATGTATGAAGGTGTCGCTCATCAACTTTGTTCCGAGAAGTACAAGACACCTAATTTTGTACCAATATTTTTTCATAATTTGAGTAATTATGATGCTCATTTTATAGTACATGGTCTCAATTTTGAGGGTGGTGAAATAGAACTTATTCCAGAGAATAAGGAGAAATATATTTCTTTTTCTAAAGTTTTGCATATTAATAACCGAGTTATAAAATTACGATTTCTTGATTCTTATAAATTCATGTCCAGTAGTCTTGATAAATTAGCTCAAAACTTACTGCCTGAACAATTTCATGAACTTCACTTACAATATCCATCTCATGAAGACTTTAAACGATTAATACGGAAAGGTGTTTATCCATACGAGTACATGACTTCATTTGATTCATTAAACATAACTTACCTTCCTACACGCAATAAATTTTATAGTTCTTTAAATGATAATAACATTTCTGAAAATGATTACAATCATGCTCAAGATGTATGGAATCACTTTAATTGTAAAAATATGGGTGATTATTCTAACCTTTATTTAAAAACTGATGTATTACTACTGGCGGACGTATTTGAAAATTTTAGGAATGTGTGTCTTAAAACGTATGGCTTAGATCCTGCTCATTACTTTACAGCTCCCGGATTGAGTTGGGATGCTATGTTAATTTACACTAAAATTAATTTAGAGCTCCTAACAGATATCAATAAAATTACTTTTATCGCGAATAATATTAGGGGTGGTATTTCACAATGCAGTAATAGACATGCTAAGGCTAATAATTTATTTATGATAGATTATGATTGTAATAAACCATCCTCTTTTCTCATGTACCTAGATGCAAACAATCTTTATGGGTGGGCTATGTCTCAGTGTCTTCCAACTGCTAAATTCGAATGGGTAGATGTAAAAACAGATTTTAACGTCCCTGATGATGCTGAACATGGTTATATTTTAGAAGTAGATTTGGAGTATCCCGAATTGTTACATGATATCCACTCAGATTTTCCCTTTTGTCCTGAAAACATATGTTTAGGAAATAGCAAACATAGAAAACTAATCCCCAATTTAAATAATAAAAAGAACTATGTTATCCATTATAGAAATCTTAAACAATGTATAAAAAATGGTCTACGATTACTTAAAGTTCACAGAGTTCTTAAGTTTCAACAATCTCCGTGGTTAAAATGCTATATAGATTTAAACACACATATGCGTTCGTTAGCAACTTCAGACTTCGAAAAAGATTTTTTTAAACTTATGAACAATTCCGTTTTTGGTAAAACAATGGAGAATGTAATGAAAAGAGTGAATGTTAAATTAGTTAACCATTGGTTAAACCATGGGAAATCTCAAGGAGCTCAATCTTTAATAGCTAGACCTGAATTCCATAGTCTTACAATATTTTCGGAAAATTTAGTTGCTGTTCAATTAAAGAAGACAAAAGTTTTATATAATAAACCAATATACCTCGGTTTTTGTATATTGGATCTATCAAAGACATTAATGTACGAATTTCATTATGATTACATGAAATCGAAATATCGAGACAATCTCAAGTTACTCTATACGGACACTGATAGCTTAATATATCAAATATTTACTGAAAATTTCTATAACGATATTAAAATTGACTTAGAAAATTATTTTGACACATCTGACTATCCTCCTGATAATGAATATGGAATACCATTAATTAACAAAAAGAAGTTAGGATTCTTCAAAGATGAAAACAATGGAAATATTCTTAAGGAATTCGTAGGCCTACGTTCAAAAATGTATGCAATGGATGTACAAAATAAATGTATATGTAAAGCAAAGGGTGTTAATAAAAGTGTTACGAAAAATTTTTGTCTTTCTGATTATAGGTCTTGTTTATATGATAACAAAACGTTGTATAGTGAAATGTTAAGATTTAAATCAATAAAACATGTTATATATACACAAAAAATTAATAAAATATCTTTATCTTATAATGATACAAAACGTTATATATTAAAAAATTCTACTGATACACTTGCATGGGGACATTACAAAATAAAGGACATTTAATTTCATCATGACTTTCTGTACAAATAAAGTATGGAACCGTTATAGTGAATATTTTTTGTAGCATAAAATAATATTGTAGCTGGTAAAATAAATTTATAACATTACGTATGTGTCTATATTGATTTATATTAGTTTTAATTTTTATGCGATTTTGTGAACAACTGAAATATGTACACCTAGGTAATATTTTAGAAATTATTATACATATATAAGATATTATTTTCACCAATGTGTTTTATTCATTCCAATATCCCCCAAAGGATTACACGTGTATATAAAATGTTCCATTTTATTCATCCTTTTACTGCAATAGTCGCAGGTCCGAGTGGTTGTGGAAAGTCTAATTTTGTGACAAACTTCATTAAATACAATAAAGAGTTATGTAACAGAACTTTCAACCAAATAACTTGGTGTTTTGATGAAATGCAACCATTGTATAATTTACCGAACGTGAACTATTTTCAAGGTATACCAGATTTGAACATGTTCGATGGAAACGAAGCAAACCTTATTATCATTGATGATCTTATGAGAGAATCTGACGGTCGCATTGTCGATATATTTACTAAAGGTAGTCATCATAGAAACTTAAGTGTATTTTACATTACTCAAAATTTATTTCATCAGGGTAAAGGTCAAAGAGACATTTCTTTAAATTCAAGTTATATAATTTATTTCAAAAACCCTCGAGATAAAACTCAAATTAGATATTTAGCACGTCAAGTTTCACCTGAAAACAGCAAATTCATCGAAGATGCATATAAAGATGCTACTAAAGAAGCACATGGATATTTGATGATTGATTTAAAACAAGACACTTTTGATATGTGTCGAATTAAATCCAAAATATTTCCTTCTGAAGGTTATTGTACAGTATATATTCCCAAGAAAGAGTTTAAATACGTCAAGAACCAAGAAATACCCATCATTTACAAATGATGGATCGACGCCTCAAGACGCATAAAGATTTGTTATCCGCTCTATATAAACTAAAACCAAAACATCAACAAGCTCTTTTAAAATCCTGTAGCGAAAACGAAATTAATTTTATCTGTGAGTGTATACACAACGTTTTACAAGGAAATATAATTCTCGAAGAAAAATCAAAGAATAAACTAAAAAAGTTTAAAAATTTATTACGGAAGTTAGTACGTAAAAGTACAAATAAAATACGCAAGACTATAATAGTCCAAAAGGGTGGTGCATTTCTACCGATTATATTGGGTTCCATATTGAGTGGATTAGTGAGTGGATTGATTTAAAATGGAACACGCAAAAAAAATGCTGCTGGTTGAACCAGGCTTAATCGATAAAATAAATAAAAAAAGAAATGAAAATCCTTCCTCTCGCTTGGACGTGGAAATGCAAAATATTTTGGATAGTGATATGGATGATAGAAAAAAATGTAAATTGTACTTACAAATTTTACATAGATATCTCCACTTTATGGAAGAAAATCGTCGACCGTTTGAGATTCCTGTAATTTCAAATAATGATTTTGATGAAACCGCGGTTGAAACTTTAAAAAATTCAAATATAAGCAATGACATCAAAAATAAAGATCTAGTTGCCGTCCAGACATTGAATAATGAAGATAATCAAGAAGAAAGTACTTTACTAGAAAGAAACCCTCCTTATACAAAAAATAAAATTCTAAGCTTGATACCTAAATCATATTTGAAAAAAGGTGAGTTATTATTGGATTCCGTGTCATTAAGTAAAAATAAAATTTTCTGGAACGATGATGGTACAGTTATGATAGATAATGAAGTAATCCCCGAAAGTAATATTATAGATTTAGTGAATGATATGCTACGACCATTAAAAAGAAATGATCCAGTAGGTTGGGAAAAATTTGCTAAAGCGTTAAAAGACTTAAAAATACCATTAACCTATATTGGAAACCCCAAAAGACGTGAATACATTGTTCAAATTCAAAAAGATATCGGAGAATCTCTTACAAAAAACAAAGATATATTTTTATCACCAAGAGGCAACGATAAGCATATAAAAAAAATAAAGAAAAAAATTGATTGGGAAAAATGGACCCCTTATTAGAAATAAATCGCATGTACTATGATGTATCACACCCGGCTGGATATGGCAGTATTGAAAAATTATCAAAAGCAATGAAAGGTAAAATGAATAAAGAAGATGTTAAAAAATGGTTACAGACCCAGGAAACGTATACACTTCATAAACCAGTACAAAGAAAATTCCCTCGTAACAGATACATTCTATCTAATTTAAATGAACTTTGGCAAGCTGATTTAAGTGATATGAGAACTTATTCTAACGATAATAAAGGTTTTAATTACATCCTTTGTGTTATTGATGTATTCAGTAAATACGCATTTGCTAGACCCATGAAGAAGAAAAATTCGGAAACAATAAAACAATGTTTTGATAGTATATTTAAAGAAGCGAATACAACTCCAACACACATACAATCTGATAAAGGTACTGAGTTCATTTCAAAAGATGTACAGAGATACTTTAAATCAAAAAATATAAATTACTATACAACAAATAATCCTGATATTAAAGCAAGTATTGTAGAAAGATTTCAAAGAACTCTTAAAATGAAGATGTGGCGTTATTTCACGCATAAAAATACTCATAAATATATTGATGTTTTGCAGGATTTGATACACTCTTATAACCATAGTTTCCATTCTAGTATAAAAATGTGTCCTTGTGATGTTAATTTTAACAATATAATGACAGTTTGGACAAATTTATATGATAGGAAAAACAATTATAAATCATATGAAACTATCCAACCTAAGTTAAATGTTGGTGATCATGTAAGAATAACCAAATATAAACATATATTTCAAAAAGGTTATGAATCTAATTGGAGTGACGAAATATTTATAATATCTTCTGTAATAGAACGAAAACCTTGGGTTGTTTACACTATTAAAGATTTAGATGGAGAAGAGGTAGTAGGAACCTTTTATGAACGAGAGTTACAAAACGTAATTTATGACCCCACCATAGAACATAAGATAGATAAAATAATTCGCTCTCGTTACACTGGTAACAGACGCGAAGTGTTAGTTAAGTGGAAAGGTTATCCGAATAAGTTTAATAGTTGGATTTCAGCTTCTAGTATAAAACAAATATGAATAAAGATTTCTATTTAACTTTACTTAGTAATAGTTCAGTGGAATATTTTCCTGATAACAAAACAGCAAGATTTTCAACAAAATTACCTAAACCTATAATATTGGAGGGGGAATGGTGTGTAGGAATTGTTGAATTTCAATATCCATGTACCATGCTTACTGTTCAAGATCATGAAAACATTGTGTACACTACAAGAATTACTACAATGCCTAATCAAGAATCTACAGTATCCTGTCACAAACAGATGTATATACCTATCACAAACTATGATAACATTCACCATCTGCTAACAGCATTGAACAACGTTAAGGAAAAAATTGATTTTAATTATGATGAATTTTCTAAGTTTGTATCGGTTTCTGTGTTAGACGACTCCATAAAGTCTTTAAAATTATCACCTAAATTAAGTTTACAACTAGGATTTGAGCCAAATAGAGACCTTGTTGAAAACAATTATGCAACAAGTCCTGCAAATTTACATTTGGGCTTACCATCTCAACTATTTGTCTACTGTGATATAGTGGAACCACAAATTGTTGGTGACGTAATGACTCCCCTTCTAAGAATTATCCCATTAGATCTTTCAAACTACATCTATGGTGCAAATTAAATGCATGTTTTATCACCGCCTCATTATTTATCTGTAATGCGTAGACAATTTGACACCATCGAAATAGATATAAGATCAGACACGGGTCAAAAGATACCATTCCAATTTGGAACTGTGTGTGTTAAACTTCATTTCAAAAAATTATAATGCATTCTCAACATAATAATATTACTTGTCCTTATGAACGCTATTATTCTCATCAAGCTGGTTCTGGTATAGGAGTGGTTTATAAAGGAGCACCATACCAAAAGGGTCATGGAATTGGTAGTTTTCTTGGAGGATTATTTAGATCAGTTTTACCATTACTATCTGGTGGTGTTCGAGCTATTGGTAAAGAAGCATTAAGTGCCGGCGTAGGTCTTTTGACAGATATGGTTAGTGCACGACCCATGGAAGATTCGATTAAGACACGTCTAAAGGAAGCTGGTTCAAATTTAAAACGAAAAGCTGATGAAAAAATAGACAGGATCAATATGTCTGGATCGGGATATATAACAAAACGAAAACGTTTGTCTGCATTCAGTCCATCGTTGACTTCCAAACTGAAAGCTACCAAAAAATCAAAATTTAACTCGAAACAAATCAAAGATATTTTTTCTAATTAAGAAATATGTCATTTTTACATAGTCACTCTTGTGAATGCATTAAGTCAGAATTGGATTTGTTTGCATTACCATCTACTCAAACTAGTATTGAAAGTGGAATATGGATCCATTACAAAACTATTTCATCTCTTGCTGATGATGGTCCCATAGAATTTCAAGTGCCCGGAGCAGGTGATGACTATATAGATCTATCTCATACACTGATCCATGTAAAAGCTAAGATATTGCATCAAGATAATACTAAATTAATGTCATCAACAGTTGTGGCTCCAGTTAATAACTGGTTGCATTCACTCTTCAGTCAACTTGATGTTTATTTAAATCAAAAACTAGTATCGCCACCCAATAATACATATGCCTATCGTGCATATATTGAAAATTTGCTGAACTATGCTCCTGCAGCTAAAAAGTCTCATCTTACTTGTGGACTATGGTATGAAGATACAGCTGGAAAAATGGATTCTACTGATGAAACCAATAAAGGATTTATTAAAAGACAAGAATTGGCAAGTGAAAGTAAAGAAATAGAAATGATTGGACACTTACATGGTGATTTATTCAACCAAGAAAAATTTTTAATTAACGGTGTTGATATGTGTGTTAAATTAGTTCGTTCTAGGGAAAACTTCAATTTAATGGCTTCTTTAGCTGATACTAAATTAAAAGTATCGATTACAGATGCAACTCTTATTATTCGTAGAGCTCGAATCAATCCAACCGTGTTGCTTGCACATCAAAAAGTGTTAGCATCTACTTCAGCTAAATATCCAATCACACGGGCTGAAGTAAAAGTTTTAACTATACCATCAGGTGTTCAAGGAAAAACTCTTGACAACATTTTTCTGGGACAAGTACCTAAAAGGTGTATAGTAGGATTTGTAAATAATGCTGCTTTCAATGGAAACCTAACTAAGAACCCATTTAACTTTGAAAATTATGATATCAATACATTTTGTTTATATATAGATGGCAATCAAATACCATCAAAAGCTCTACAACCATCATTTGAGAGCAATATTTATACATCGGTCTATCATACACTGTTTTCTGGTACAGGTATTCATTTTCTTAATGAAGGTAATGGGATATCCCGAGAACAATATGCTAAGGGATATTGTATGTTAGCATTCGACTTAACACCTGATTTATCAGCGAATTCTTCCAATCATTGGAATCTGATTAAACATGGAAGTGTACGATTAGAGGTTCGTTTTGAAACAGCTTTGATACAAACCATTAACTGTATTGTGTATGCAGAGTTTGATAATGTTATAGAAATAGATAAAAACCGTAATATTTCTGTGGACTATAGTAGTTAAGCAAGAAATGTTTATAGATTAAGTATAAATTACTTTTATTAATTGTCTCCACGGTCTTTCCTGTACTCACTTTGAACTGTTTAATAAAATACGAAACTAAATAAGTTATTTGTTTTACTGTTATTAGTCCTTGTAACCCCACAAATTGAGATACATATTTTAAAATAGAAAGTACTATTATAATCAGTTGCTAACATTATTGATGACATTACTTCTTTGTCTTTCAACTGGATAAGAATTCTGCAACAATTCCGTGAAATAACATGAATACATTAGAAATACAGACCTACTTAAAGAAAATTGATTCAAGTATCGAATATAACGTATATGCAGCTAATCGTTTGCCAATATATGTTGTAAATCCCACTTACATAGTAAGTAATTTGGATACTGATAATAAACCAGGATCCCACTGGATCGCCATACATATCGATAAGAATGGTTTTGGTCAGTATTTTGATTCATATGGGCGACCGCCTCAAGGATATCATAGGATGTTTTTAACAAGAAATTCAAGAATGTGGAATTATAATACTAATCGAATTCAAAATGACTGGACTACAGTTTGTGGTGAATACTGTGTAATGTATTTGTATTACAAATATCATGATATGAGTTTGAAAGATTTTCAACATTTATTTTGTAATGATACTATGTTAAATGATGTATTATTATCTGATTTGTTTCAATCATGTTTTGAAATAAATAAATGAAATCCAAATATATAGAGTTTATTGAACTTTTTATTCAATTTCGAAAATCTTATATTACTTTACAATTCAAATTACGATAATGATCATATATCCTTACTCTAAAAAATTATAATCCTGTACAACAACTTTTTCAATAAGACAATTATTTCATATAGCAAAAAGACAAATCAATTAATTACAAAACAATACTTATACCTCTATACACTATTAAAATGATTACAAAGAATATTAAAATAAAAATATAACGCTAGCTTATTTGTCGGTATCTATAAAAAACTTTTTACACTCTTCTTGGGTAGCCAATTGTTTGGTGATATTATATATAATGTCTCTCACACTTAGCAAATTTCGGTCGGCTTCACTCTCCGTAAAAAATTTAACACGCACGTCAGCGTGTTTCCATTGCTCCGTTTGTGCGACATTTTTTATTTTGTTCACATCATAAACTTCAATTTTGATAAGATGCGACGCGTCAGCACTGTCGTCTTTGTTCGACGTTATGTACGATATTCCACCACTCGTAGATCGACCAACACTCGATGACTTTTTTGTAAGTTTCTTCTTCTTGGGTTTTTCAAAAAACTCGTCAATGCTGTGAGGTCTTTTTGATATCGCCTTTTTTACTTTGAAAGCGAGAGTTCCTTCCTCTTGATCACTTGGTTCGTCGACATTATCTTCATAATAATAATTCTTAAAGGTGTTTTCAGAGAACTGAAACAATAGAAAACAGTATATTAAATAACAGTTTAGAGATAAGTATAAACATGGAATAATGTATGTTAAAATAATTACAATCAATACAGTAATCAGATAACAGAAGTATTTTAATACTAAGTATTACACATATGATGTCCTTTGTACAAAACAATATCAACAGTATAAGAAACATGTATAATAGTTACTTACATTCATTTTATAGCAGCGTCACTCTTTTAACACTTCACTGGTCAGGAACTTTGGAGATGTTATGTAGTGTAGAGCACAGCTTGGAATACGGTGCAAAATAATTTCGGTGTGTCTTTTATATGGGGAAGAAATGGTTATTTTACCAGACAAACACGTATAGACATGACCCAAACGTTAAGATGCGTTATGAATTCTTTGTTCGGTTAAATAAAAGACCCGATTTCTCTTATGACAATGAGAAACTTCGGTTGATTGTTTATAAAAAGAGCGATACAAAAATGTGTCAATCTTTTGTTTGAATCTTGGAATTATGAGCCATTTAGAAGGACAAATTGCCTCTAAGGAGACCACATGTGGAGTTGGGAGGTAATAAATATAAATTGCACAATAAAAACAGGTACAAAATTCCATGAGTATCCTTAATTTTAACAGACAAACACGTTTAAACACGACTCGACGTTAATATGCATCATGAATTCTTTGTTCATTTAAACAATGAAGACCCGATTTCTCTTATAACAATAAGAAACTTCAGTTAATTGTTTATAAAAAGGGTGATACAAAAATGTGTCTTTTGTTCGAATATTTGAATTATAAACCTTTTAGAAGGACAAATTGCCTCTCGGCAGGCCACGTGTGGAGTCGAAAGAATAAATTAAAATGAAGACCATTATAAAACTAATCTGCACTAGGTATAAATTTAATTGGATATTTATAAATGTAATCAATAATAGGTATTAACTTGATATAAGGTTAATTCACCTTCAAGGGACGCAGAATATGTTGATCGTATTGCGAATCAATGCAATACCTATTACCTATATGTAGTAACCTGTCACAAATGAAACACCGCCCGTATCTAGCCCGCGGAATATTGCGAGGTTTTGCAATTGAGACGCTACCTAAACGACTCACGTCGTAATAAAGTAGTCGGCAGTTGGATTAAATTGATTGATGACGCAATTATTACGTGATACAAAAAGCATGTTCAAAGTATAAAGTTCTGTATGTGATCGCGTTCCGGTGAAAAGTAACGTAACATACTGAGTCATGAGGTAATAACATAAAACCCGCGATTTAGATTCGCGACGTAATCAAGATTATCCGCGATCCTATAACACGTGGACCTAACAACTTTTCCATGGGGGTCTGACAAAACAATGCCGTGGAACCAATACAATGAACCGATATTTTTCGCGCTCCAATAAGAATGGGAACCAATAAGATTTTTCCGCGAGTCAATTAATTTAATCCGCGAGTCAATTAATTTAATCGGCGGCTCAATTAATTGAATCCGCGGCCCAATCAAGTTAATTCGCGACCTAATTAAGTTTATCCGCGGGCAGTACCTATGACCGACACTGGTGCAGACTATGGAGGTACCTCGTCCCATACATTCAAAGGTCTCCATACTTGCTCTGGGTACGGTTAATCCCTATACTTTTAATCCTTTTAGGTTGGCATCGCACCCATGATTCTTTTTGTGTCTTGGGTGTCTTAATTTTAAAAAAATATTGGATATGCGGTGAGTGTAAAATACCATCCAATAATACGTTTTGAAAAGTAAATAATACCACACATAACTATCAAAATATGTATATTGTGTAACAAATATGAAGCCAAAATATAATTTACGCAATTTAGTTGCACATTTGTAAATTCAAAACTATTATGTAGAATTGAAATATGAAAGTTGAAACCACATTTATTTCGGCCCACATTATATTGACAGAGGGCTCTCCCCTGAGCAAACAAGATTTAAACCCAGACCGGCACTGGATTTATATTTTGCCAAATGGGATTAACTTGCGTGTTTAGTTTTGGCTACGACCAGGTTTAGGACTTGTGAAAGTCTTTATTAATTTAATTAATATGATGTAGGTGGTAGGTCTGAAACTACGTCTTTAGCCGCAGGCAACAAAGTTTTGCAGAAAAGATACATACAGGTACATGAACATTCCTACTTAAGCAAATCAAATAGAAAGTTTATTTTGAGACATCTTGTTTGTGTGCACAGTAGTATGTAGCTGCAATTACACATTCATCATTTTGCTGCTGCGAAGCACACCCTGGGTTTTTGACTTTTATCTCTAGCAATTATTTTGTATGGCAATCATTAATTCTGCACGTAACTGCTAGAGGCGTTAAGGTGTTTACCAAACAAATATATGCCGTAGTACTAGTGTGAAAGATCAAAAAACTCATGCATGAGCTACTGAAGCAAGAATTAAGGCTGAGCGAACTTCAACTAAGTCTGAGTCAAAGAATCGAACTCGGTGAGGATTTGCAAATTTGAAATCGAACTTCGACTTAGTCCCACCCATTTTTTACAATGAAAACAGACTGACTCAGACTAAGTCAAAGTTCGATTTAACATAAAATAACATAAGCTCACGCCTGTATCCCCGAAGGGGTAGGCAGAGGCGCACTAGCCAACTAGAACACCCACATTTCGCCGAGCTTAGTTCCGTCCCAGATGTGATAGGGGGCGAGCCTATCGCCATATCGGGCACAAATAATACAATACACAGACTCCGGGCTGATATGGAAAAATTCAATATCACTTTGCCCGACCCGGGGATCGAACCCGAGACCTCAGAACCGTAGTCGTACCGAAATACCACAACGCCACCGAGGCAGTCCGATTTAAAAATTCCAAATCCTCACTTAGTTCGTTTCTTTGACTTATTCGAAGTTCGCTCTATAGATCTCACTCAGCCTAGGGCTTGCGCCACACGATGACGTATTAAAACACCGACGCTGAAGACATACAAATTTTAAATATTATTAAACAAAGATATAAATCATTTCAATTTACGACGTACAATTCGTGGTTCTAGGTCATAAGTATAAACCATATCTCAAAGAAATATAGGTTACAGACGAAAGCTCAAGGTTAACGCCATTATTCGTAGAAGTGAGTAACTATAATTAATACCTTACCTCATTGGTATAAAATATCTAATATATTATTCCTTTTTAGATATTATAAGTTAAGCAGGTTTCTACAAAGAATAAAATCTGTTACTGCCTGGGTGGCGTGGTTGTATTTCGGTACAACTCCCGTCCTGAGGTCTCGGATTCGATCCCCATGTCGGGCAAAGTGATATTGGATTTTTCTATATTAGCACGGAGTCTGGAATTTGTGCTCGATATGGTGATAGGCTCTCCCCCTATCACATCTGGAACGGAACTAAGCTCGGCCAAATGTCGGTGTATTATTTCGCTAGTGCAACTCTGCCTACCCCTTCGGGGATACAGACGTGAGCTTATTTTATGTTATGTAATATCTGTTATTAGTTAATTTAGTATGACATAATTATTAACAATTTAATATAGTCTAAAATACGATTTATTATCACAACAATAGAAATCAAAATTACTAATAGTTTTGCTATATTTTTTCAATCAACATAGTATTTTATATTTGAACCATGTTTTGCGGTTCTATTTAGTATATTATTTCAATAAAGATATCGAAACTTCTAGAATATTGTGTCCGAGACTATCCAGATCTCTTATTTATTTTCAGTGAACAATGGTATCGGATTTTAGTCTCGAGTATATATTATTCCAAAAGCTTGTTTGGTGATGTTCCTCAGTTTTTTTTTCGTTTATTACTTTTTCCCTCCTGCCCTTATACCCCTCCGACATCAGCATAACACACTTTTTCAGGAATAATGCAGAAATAGTGGATTAGCTTTTATGACCAGCTGTCTGTATGACATCGACCCATCCTGGGAGATTCAGTCAAGGCAAATCGTTAGAAAACCCAATTTGCATGATCTGGGATTTGAATCCTGGATCTTCTGATCTACAATATATACAATAACCCAAGATGCACTAAAAAAGAATTTACACACACACATACAGTAGTTTAGATGTATCTGATATTGCTGATGACCACATCAGACGGAAGCCAAGTATCATCAAATAGAGCTTCATCGTGAAAGGCCTTTATAATAATAACGATATATATTTTTTTAAATCCTTGAATTAAAATGGATTGTTATAATATAACCATCAAATAGTTTTCATGCCATTCTTATGTCTGAAACAGATCGTATATAAATCCATTCACCAAAAGACGTATAGCCTAAATAGCAGGTCTTCGTCTAAACGGACACCCGACACATTTACCACCCCTGATGGATAAATTATACAGCAGCCACTGTTACCGGTAGTGTCCGCTGCACTTTAGCTTGATAAATACTCTTTTTCCCACTTTATAATAACAAACTGTAACGACTTAAGTGCCTAAAACATAAGAATATCATTCATATGTAGTCTACTTAATCCAGCCATTTAGATGGATGGTTCATCCAACGTACAAAACTACCTATTTCCAAGGTCGTGTCATGTCATTTAACAATAAGAACCGTGTGACTTAACTTCGTTAATGACAATTTTCTATTATATCATCGCCTTAAAAATGTGATAAACTCTCTCCACCTAAAGGCGGGTTACCTAGCACTGACGGAAAGTTAATGTTTTCTAAAGCTAAGCCAATGTGAGTTGACTATACCATTAACCATCACCATAAGTGTGACCACTCATCATGTCTTTATAACTCTTCATGACGTCTTTTTTCCTACCTTACAAACTATCCAGTACTACTTCAGTGAACGATCACTTTTTCTCGGCTTTTCCTTAAACACACGCAACAGTTAGTCAGGCCTACTGGCTTAAGAACATGATAGTAACAACAGGTAGGCTGGCTGGAGGCCAAAACCTCTACACCGCTACGTTTTATGCTACGAGACTACGATCGTAGCAGTTTCGCTACGGTGCACTTAAATGACTCACATTGGACAGCTTGGGAGTGCTCGCTTTGTTCAAGATTTTTTTTGTTTGAAACTGTTTCAATGAAGGCACACATGAAGTGAAATCTTTATGTGAAAATGTGGTAAATATTTTTAAAATAATGAAGTCTACATTATTAGAATATTCCTTTTGTTTGGGGTAGGTAAGTTTATTCTTTTATGGATATTTATGTGCGGCGGTAATCACTTAAGGTGACCCACTTGCTCGTTTGCCCCCTTGTCTATATAAAAAAAATTATAAAATCATTTGTAAAATTTAAATTTTATCAAAAAAATATATAATTTTGTCACCTCACACAACAATTTTACTCGGAAAATTCTGACTCCATAATAATTTTCGATTTATGTGTATTTGGTTGATATAAAAAACCTGAAGAAATTGTAATACTTACATAGTTACATAGTAATAACAATACATTTGTAAATCACCCAAAAACAGTTTACCATAATCGTCAACTGAATTTCATTTCCCATTCTCCCTGCGTGCTACAGAGTATGTCTAATAAATATCACGACCACGATTCTTGAGACATTGTATTTTTCACTAAAGATAATCCAGCCAAATGTAAAATTTACAATTTGCCCCGGCAGCCATACGGGACGAATTACCCCATTCTCATTATATAGCATGTCACCAAAGAGCGCAGTCGGGGGTTAAGCGCGCGTATCATACAGGCGTTTACAAATTTTATTACCAACCTCCTTTTGTTCTGGTTTACGGGCGTCGGGGATTCCGAGCGTCTCATTGTGCCCAAACTACAGCGTGTTCACATGTAAACGCGATTACTGTTCAGAAGACTATTGTTAGAGTATTGTTAAATAAACATTGTAACAAACTGTTTATTAACTTACATTGTGCTTATAAAACATTTTTTATAAATATCACAATCCCATATCTCACCAATCTATACTAATATTATAAAGCTGAAGAGTTTGTTTGTTTGTTTGTTTGTTTGATTGAACGCGCTAATCTCAGGAACTACTGCTTCGATTTGAAAAATTCTTTTTGTGTTGGATAGCCCAATCATCGAGGGTGGCTATAGGCTATATAACATCACGCTATGACCAATGGGAGTGGAGCAGAAATGAGAAATAAAAAACATGGAATTGATATCTCAGAAACTACTGGTTCGATTTGAAAAATTATTTTTGTGTTGGATAGCCCAATTATCGAGGATGGCTAAAGGCTATATAACATCACGCTATGACCAATAGGAGCGGAGCAGAAGTGAAAAATGTTGAAAAGCGGGGAAGTTGATATATCAGAAACTACTGGTTCGAATCGAAAAATTATTTTTGTGTTGGATAGCCCATTTATCGAGGATGACTATAGCCTGTATAACATCACGCTATGACCAATAGGAGCGGAGCAGAAATGAAAAAAAATGCAAACCGGGAAAATTTATATCTCAGACAGAACTACTGCTTCGAATTGAAAAAATCTTTTTGTGTTGGATAGCCCATTCATTGAGGATGGCTATAGGCTATATAACATCACGCTATGACCAATAGGAGCGGAGCAGAAATGAAAAATGTTGCAAAATCGTGAAAATGTATATCTCAGAAACTACTGGTTCGATGTGAAAATATCTTTTTGTGTGGGATAGCCCAATTGTCGAGGGTGACTATAGGCTAAATAACATCACGCTATGACCAATAGGAGCGGAGCAAAAATGAATAATGCTGCTAGCGGGGAATTTTATATCTCGGAAACTACTGGTTCGATTTGAAAAAATATTTTAGTGTTGACCGACGGGATGAATGGTAGGGTGACTAAGGGGGTGACTGACGGGGTGACTGACAGGCTGACTGATGGGGTGGCGGGCGGGGTGTCTGACGAGGTAACTGACGGGGTGACAGACGGGGTGACAGATGGTGTGACCGACTGGGTGACAGACAGGGTGACAGATGGGGTGACCGACTGGGTGACAGATGGGTGTCAGAAGGGTGACAGACGGGTGACCGACGTAGTGACAGACGGGATAACAGACGGGTGACAGGCGGGGTGACCGACTGGGTGACAGACGGGGTAACCGACGGGTGACAGACTGGTGACAGACGGGGTGACCGATTGGGTGACCGACTGGGTGACAGACGGGTGACAGACGAGGTGACAGACGGGGTGACAGTCGGGTGACAGACGGGGTAACAGCCAGGTGACAGACGGGGTGACAGACGGGTGACCGACGTAGTGACAGACGGGGTGACAGACGGGATGACAGACGGGTGACATACGGGGTGACAGACGAGTGACCGACGTGGTGACAGACGGGGGTGACAGACGGGGTGACAGACGGGGTGACAGACGGGTGACAGACGAGGTGACAGGCGGGGTGATCGACGGGGTGACAGATGGTGTGACCGACTGGGTGACAGACAGGGTGACAGATGGGGTGACCGACTGGGTGACAGATGGGTGTCAGAAGGGTGACAGACGGGTGACCGACGTAGTGACAGACGGGATAACAGACGGGTGACAGGCGGGGTGACCGACTGGGTGACAGACGGGGTAACCGACGGGTGACAGACTGGTGACAGACGGGGTGACCGATTGGGTGACCGACTGGGTGACAGACGGGTGACAGACGAGGTGACAGACGGGGTGACAGTCGGGTGACAGACGGGGTAACAGCCAGGTGACAGACGGGGTGACAGACGGGTGACCGACGTAGTGACAGACGGGGTGACAGACGGGATGACAGACGGGTGACATACGGGGTGACAGACGAGTGACCGACGTGGTGACAGACGGGGGTGACAGACGGGGTGACAGACGGGGTGACAGACGGGTGACAGACGAGGTGACAGGCGGGGTGACCGACTGGATAACAGACGGGGTGACTGACTGGGTGACAGACGGCGTGACAGACGGTGTGACAGACGGTGTGACTGACGGGGTGAGAGACGGGGTGACTGACGGCCGAAGTAGATCATCCCATTACCTCCTTTAGAATTATTGGATTATAAGTACCTAAGACTCACTCTTTCAACCCTCTCTCATACGCAGACGAAGTTGCGCGGGTCAGCTAGTTGACTAATAAGAAAGTAATTTTAGAACGTCGACTTATCTAGCGACTTAGTTGTTGTATGAAGATTTTTCTTTTTTTCTAACCAACTAAATGACGATTTCATAAGGATTTCGTTTTTGGTATTTGACTAAATAATTCTTACAAT
The DNA here is from genome assembly GCA_036417725.1 of Clanis bilineata. Classification (NCBI taxonomy): domain Eukaryota; kingdom Metazoa; phylum Arthropoda; class Insecta; order Lepidoptera; family Sphingidae; genus Clanis; species Clanis bilineata. The sequence continues at coordinate 12,550,777 of CM071158.1, forward strand.
GCAATTTAACTGTTTTATTGCAAAGTAGGTAATGCCCGCGGCTTCTTTTATGTAGTTTTCTTCGTTAACAATAAGTTATTGATTCTATTGAATTCGAAAAACAATTGGATAGATTACATATAAGTATATTTGTGTAATGCACTGACTGCCTCGGTTGCGTGGTTGTATTTCAAATCAAATCAAAAATTACGACTATCGTTCTGAAATCTCGGGTTTGGTCCCCGGGTCGGGCAAAATGACATTGGAATTTTCCATGTCAGCCCGGAGTCTGGAATTTGTGCCCGACATGTCGATATGCCCTCATCACATCTGGGACAGAACTAAGCTCAGCGAAATGTGGGTCTTGTAGTTCGCTAGAGCGCCTCTGCCTACCCCTTCGGGGATACAGGCGTGGGCTTATGTGTATAAAGGCGATCCTCTATCATTTTACTTATATAAATAACTTTTCTTAAATTAGCAATCTCGTACTACAATACTATCGTAATACTCTAATTTTCTGGTAATAAGTTTAAGAACATATTAAATATAATTAAGCGATGAAATTTTCTTATTCATATGCAATAATAACTCGTAGAGTCGTGCATAACTTTACAAGGCTATGAATATAGAATTTAAGTGGTATTATTAGTCTGTAGTTTTGGTCTTGAGGGACCGCCTCCTATTGCGGGGCCATTATTATTTCATTGAAATTACACTATGCTTTCCTTTAAATATTACATACATATGTACGCTGTATTAAATATTATTATCCTAGAATCCAATACCATTTTAATATAGTGTTATATATTACTTCTAATTTCTATTAATGGTTTACATAATATTGAAATAAAACTATTTTATAAGGATTCTATCAGGATTTGGTTTTTATTTTTAGGGTCGACGTTTCGAAGGCTTTGCAGCATTCGTGGTCACGGTCATTCCTAAGAATAAAAACAAATCGTGATAGAATCCGTATAAAAGGTTTTATTTCAGTGTATAACTTTCACGTAAACTTAAGAAATCAGTTTACAATGGTTTATGTTTGATTGTATGATCCACACCGCCCTATGTAGTTTCAAAACACTTTTCTAAAAAAATCAGAAAAGATTTAACTTCAGTTTTTACGACCGGCTGCTAGCTTAGAATCTACCCCTTCTGGGTGTGCAATCCCTGGGAAACCGTGTTAGAAAAACCGTTTTTCCGACCTTTGATTCGAATTTATGACCTCCCGGTCTATAGCCTATATACGTTGCCTCTAAACAAAGGAGGTTTTGGGGCATAGGCTACATCAATGTCAAATGAACTATTTCGTGCCATTACTAAAACCTTGCTAAAACCAAGCAGATAAGGACTCCTTCATAAATCACAGTATCTCCATGAATGCATTAAAAGTCTGTGGACGAAATGTCTACTGACATTGTGTAGTTTAAGTAATTATTTATCCATATTTTAAAATTAAACCATCGTTACTTACAAGCACATTTGGTATTCCAACGCTTCATTTAAAATATAGCAAGCCTTTTCCATTTAAAATAGAGGAAAATTCTTTAGAAATAAAGCTTAACGAATACATGATGCAGCAAAATTACAGATTAATGTTCCAATTAAAATAAAAACAATACCAGTTGGAGAACAAAAAATAAAAGCCGATACGGCATTATCAGTTGAAACATAAAAATTAAAGCGCACATTCAAATAACAATAACCGTAGAGCAATACAAAAAACAACTACGAACACGACGGTAAGTTTTAATTGTGCGTCGTTTCGATGGCCTTTTTAATAGGTTTTATTTTTAACTACTTGCCCGTGTATACCCATTGTGTATTATAAATGTAGATGAATTACTTATTTTTGTAGAGGTATCGTAAATAATGGAGCTTAATAATGCAGACTATAGTACAATCATCATCAGCAGCCACAGGACGTCCACTGCTGAACATAGACCTCCCCTTAAGATTTCAAGATCGAACTGGTGGAAGCGGCCTGCATCTAGTAAATTTTTTTTACCTGTCTTTATCCTACCATAATGTGGGGTCGGCATAATACACATTTTCAAGCATGTTGCAGAGGATTCGGCGTACTTTTTACGACTGACCGCCTGCCTGACTTCAACTCTCTATAAGGAATCCAGACCCGGGCAAATTAAATTAGAAAATTTGCTTTGCCCGTCCTGGGAATTAAACCCAGCACTCCCGATACATAGCACATACATAGTGCCACTAGACTAAGGAGGCGACAAATATATGTATTAATAATTTATAGATTATTATAAACAATATATCGCTTATTAGCCAGCTGTAAAACTACTGGCTACAGGTTTTATCCTAAATGTTAATCCACAAAATGTTTGTTATGAGTTGGAACTGTCCCTCTTATTTTCTGATAGTAGGAGTAGTATGAAGTATCCTAGTATCCGGTCAGACCTATTTTTGTAACTCTTGGGTGATTATTAGTAGGAAATAAAGATGTAGATTCTTTATTTTAATACAGATTAATTTCCTTTTCATTTATTACATCAACACAGCGATAAAATATTCTACCTGATAATCTAATCCGCTTTAAAAAAGCGCCATGTAGAACAGTGCTTCGCATATTTGACGGATTAGCGAAAATATAAATTCCGCAGATGTCTCCACTCGTCGAATGAATTATGAACAAGCTTCGCATTACCCGATTCACAAGAATTCCGAATGCGAACATGTCTTTGTTGTGGAATTAAGACATACGTTTCGAGATAGGTTTTTCTCGCGTCTTTAATTCGTTTTATACCGATTAATTCAATGGAAATTAAATTATTTTGTTGTGCTATGTAGAAGTAGAGGATAATTTTACTCTTACATAAACTAATTTCGACAGATTGCGTGTCGACACAGAAAAGAAAAGTGTGATTTTGCGCACAGGTTCTTTATACATCATAAATGTAGTATAATAAGGAGATTTTGGAATTAATCATCATCATCATCATAAGCTCAGGCCTGTATCCCCGAAGGGGTAGCCAGAGGCGTACTAGCGAACTAGAACACCCACATTTCGCCGAGCTTAGTTCCGTCCTAGATGTGATAGGGGGCGAGCCTATCGCCATATCGGGCACAAATTCCAGACTCCGGGCTGATATGGAAAAATCCAATATCACTTTGCCCGACCCGGGGATCGAACCCGAGACCTCAGAACCGTAGTCGTACCGAAATACGACCACGCTACCGAGGCAGTCTTAATCTCTAAAGGAGTAAAATGTGACTTAAAAGGTTGTATAGAGAACCATTGGAAAAGTTATAGGAAAACCTGCCCCGGGCGGAGCCACGATTAGAGGCTAGAAAAATTATATGAGAAAACAAAAATGCAAAAGTGAATTTAATAAAAACTTCGTAATATTGTATTTACTCGCGTTGGGTATAATGTCCACTTTATAACCCGATGTAGCGCTTATAACGAATGTGGGTCAAACTAGTATTACGATTACAAAGGATCAAAAAGAAATCCCACGCTAGTATTTTAAGATAGATCAAACATCTACTCTTCGCGTTGGATGAAACAAATTGTAAAAAAATCCAGAATCCTATTAATCACTGCTCGCAATTACACGATACAAAGATACAATCGTCGGGGTAGAGTAGAAACAAAATGTTCCATTTCCAATACAAATGAAGTACAAATAAGTAAGTACATCGGAAAGTTGTTCGCTTCCATCGTTTATCAGGAATCTACGGGAAACTTTTTACGGTTTGATTTGTTACAACTCACAAACAAAGATAACCGCCGGCTAGATGTGACAGTTTCAAACTACACTTTGTAACCAAGGACGTATATTAAAGAAGGACACCCCCTCGTCTATAGTTAAAAGAACGTCAGAAAAAAGCCACGCACACAAACGCGCCTGTACAAAAATGCCCTACGCACACAAGACGCACACTCGCCGCCATTACGTGTTGATAGATCGAATGGGCCGAAAACTCTGCTGCATTTTCAATGATCCTAGTGCTCCATCCATCTTTTTTTTACGTCCGTGTTTGTAACCTTATCTCATGTGCTTTTATGGAGAAAATAATGAATTGTAAAAAGCATTGTGGCTCGTGCCCTCTTTAGGTATAGCAATTTATCCTCAATTACTTTAAAAAATGATGGTTTGATGTAGATTTTTTTTTATAGCACAGACTGGCAAACGAGCAGATGGGTCACCTGATGGTAAGTGATCTCCACCGCCCATAAGCACCCAAGACCCAAAAAGAATCATGGGTGCGTTGCCAACCTAAAAGGAAGGAATGGGAAGAGAAGAATGAATGGGTATGGGAAGAATGGGAAGAGAAGGGACAAGGGATTGGGAAAGGGAGGGGGGAAATGGGCATCGGAAATCTTCCTCACCGAACGAAACGCGACAGCAAGCTGCCACATTACATCGGTTTTCTGTGAGACAGTGGTATCAAACCGGTCGAGCCGGCCCATTCGTGCTGTAGACGTTACAGTCTACAGCGTGGCTCAACCACTCAAAAAATGTACTGTAGATGAGTTTATGGTACCGACAAAAAGCAACAAACCATTTACCTGTACAATCAAACCTTAATATGTATATTAAGAATACTAACATATTTTAACAGCTACACTAATAAAGATTTTTTAAATTTCTTCGCAAGAAAGATTCACGTTTTGGACTTATATATACGCTTATAGATATATACGCAATAAAATGTTAAGTGCAAATAAAGTACGCTCAGTTTTATGAAGATTTTCCATTGAATGTTTATCTTTAATCGGTTACGGCTTCACGCTTTGCAAGTCTATCGCTTCGCTCCGTTTGAACTCCTTAGTTATTTGAAAATGTTTAAAAAGTTTAACTTACAGATTAGATTTTACTACACAAATATTAACCCATTTGCATTTCTAATTAAATATATTACTGATACATTTGACATCATTAGTAAAGTTCTTCTTATTTCCTCACTACTTCAGCTGGATTTTCTTGGAGAGACTTAGTATTAAACAATTTTGAATGATTTGTGATTACGAATAATTAACAAAACTCATTTTCAAAACTAAACACAACCTAAGTCCTACTGACTTAAGTCTAACACCCCAGTTACAAATGACTATGTTTATTAATATTAAATGAATATTTCGATGAATATGTCTGCTAATCCTGTGTAGGTCGTTGCTAATTAATATATTGTACAAGATCATAATATGTACAATGTACAGATACTGGTATTATCCTGTACGCAGAACATTATCTGTTATACTCGTTAAGCCCACACGTACCTTACAGTAGTATCTGATCTGAAGGAATTAACAACGTAATGAATATCGTGTTATTAATTACGTTATATTCGTCAACATAATTATACTTGGATATATTAAGATAAATATTTCTTTACGGTAACTTAAGATGCTTTAAAAATACATTTGCTATTCAAAGATCATATTGATTTATTGTAACAATAAGATTTCGTTTGATCTCTAAACTATTGGCGTCAGAAGTATTTTAGGAATGGTGAATTTTCTTAATGTAAAATGTAAGGAAACTATAAGATTAATTGTTTCCTGATTTAAAAGTCCGTATTGTAAAGTCGAACACAATGCGCGCATGTTACTGACTACAGCTGGTACGGTGATGGATGCTTCCTTATTCGCTTCTAAAGATATAATAATAATGAATTTTAAGTTTCTTGTTTTCGTGGGTATAATGTAGTTTGTTCTTTTTCCGCATAAACTTTAATAAGTATTTACAAAATAGTCTAAAAAATAAAGCTGCTAGCTTTATTTTTTATTTTTTAAGCTAAGTAGAGCTAGCTAAGTAACGGCGAAAAAAATATTGTGAGGAAACCTGCATACCCGAGAATTGCTCCACAAAAATTTCGAAGGTATGTGAAGTTTACCAACCCCCGTTAGGCCAACGTAGAAGAATAAAGCCTAACCCATCTCATTGGTAGTTCTGGTACCCAGCAGTGGACAGTTACATTACAGCGCCGGGGGGTTACCACAACCTCTTATAGCAGGTTTATTATAATCTTACTTGTACCGATTCCCATATAAAACAAACGAAGAACGATTATAATAATACTGCTATAAGAGGTGGTGGTAACCCTGCTGATGTACATAGTTATTATGTAAACTGTGGATGATTGTATTGTGGTCGGTAGTAGTCTCTGGGTCAGCCTTGTCAGTAATTCGATATACCTCTACATTGGCTGGTCCCATAATGCGTCTCGTGGGGATGAGTAATTGTGACGAGGTCGATATTATCCCTACCAGTTTATATATTATACAGAATATATGAGGAATTGTATGGATTTTTTAACTATATTAATATTGAACTATATAGACATCCTCCGTGGCGTAGCGGCTGTAAAGCGAGAGGCCGCAGGTTCGATTCCCGCATTGAGACAAATGTGTGTGTAGCCCACACGTATTTGTTTCAAGTCTGGGTGTTGTAAGACCGAAAGTCTCTCATAGGCTCTAACACCTACGATATAGGTTACACCTAGTGTGGGGTCAGGACTGAGTGTGTGACTCTTGGGTGTATTATATATTTTAGGTATTTATTTATTTATAGGGCTAACCCTATAAATAAATAAATACCTAAAATATACAATCACCTAAGTGAGTTTATTTATCTCAAGCTTCCTTTTTCACACGGTATAGTAGTAAATGTCGTTGTCTTAATATTTTTGAGACAAAAATTAGCATATGATTTCATTCTCCGGCCTATAAACTACTAGAATGCAGTCTGCAAGTCGATTCTCTAAAGTTTCATTTGTGAAAATAACGTTGCGGCATCGTTGCGGCAACGATGTTTTCATTTTTGTATTCAGCAAGGTACAAATCGCACGCACTAGCGCTATGCTGATGACGGCGATGACGGCGCTTACGCGAACTAACTCTCTCGAGCGAGGCGTTTGACATAAATGTATGGAAAATGGTATTCTCTAAAACCCAACAACGTTGAACGCTCCGTCGACATCAACGAAGTGCGCTGCGGGAGCTCGTCGTCGATCGTAACGTTGTAGCGTTTCTTAGAGAATTGACCTGCAAGGTTGATGTATTGTTTAGTTGCTATGTGAAAAAATTACAACATTGATTCGCATTTATAATATAATAATTTATTAGTATAGATTATACAATTCATACCAAGTTGAAGTTCTCGAGACTTAATATGATATGAGAGCCGTATAATACAAAGAACACAATAATTACATCAGAAATGCCCCTTAGTCACTACAAGTAACAATAATTACTTAAAAACTTATCTCCGTTCAGTAAGTACGAGAAGGATGATTTAAACAGCTACAGAATAATACAAGATAAATACCGTCGAAAGCTTTGTATTTTATCAGCGAATCAAGACTCCGCTTTTCCAATGAGAAAAAGGGTTTCAACAAAGCGACTTTTTTTAACGAGAAAACTCTCTTTAAATTAGAAGATAAGTAATACTGAGTAATATTGAGGTTATCCAATTCGTCGGACTGCCGAGTAATGTCGTTAGGGGCACAATAGAGCCGCGGGCCCTCCGAAATGATCCGTGGCGAAAACTCAAAGAAATCAATTTAAAATACTAACTCTCGTTAAATCTTTTGAATAATGGCACCGTGAGCGTCCTCATGTTACTAAAATACGGACGAAACATTTTCATTTGTTCAATTTGAGTTGTTTTCGTTGAATTCAACTTATTCGGATTTTAGAGAAATCTATAATTAAATATTTACGAGTTTTGCTTTTGTGATACTTTCTACGCTATGCTACGAGTACAATAAGATTTGAATTGAGAGGGATCTTAATATTAGAGGCAATAGTATCCTATTGTTACATACACAGCCGACATAATTACATACTATGCATCCAGTGTCAAGTCGCCTCTTTAGCCTAGTTGCAGCATATATGGGCTGTGGACCTGGGTTCGATTCCCAGGTCGGGAAGATAATTTTCTCAATAAATTTTCTCGGAACTGAATTTCTGGGGGCAGAGGGGTTTGACTTCAGGCAGGCAACCGGTCTTAAAAACTAAGCCAAATCCTTTCTGCAACATGCTTGAAAAAGTGCACCGACCCCACATTAAAGTGGGATAAGGGCAGGTAGAAAGAAAGAAAGACCCTGTAATATTACTGTCCCACTGCTAGGCATGGACCTCCTCTACTAATGAGAGGGGTTAGTCCTTAGTCCATCACGCTGGCCTAATGTAAGTTGATAGACTTCACATACCTTCAAAATTCTGATGGATAAATTCTCATGAAGGTCGGTAGTCGTACCGCTATACAACTACGCCACCGAGGCACTCATATTATCATAATTATTATTTTACACATTAGTAACATCGATAGTTTTAAGGACGAAAATCCCTTAAAGATTCAATACACACCGCTATCAAAAGCGTATAAAGAGTAAATTTTACAAATTTACGGGTCTATATGTAACAGTTGAATAAACAAACCATGACAATCTATCGACACCGAAGTGGAGTATTGATAGCCGCTGATCCGATGCTGAACTCAACGAATGTGTTTTCATTTGCCTGTCTGAAAAACCCACCAATCCTCTGTACAAAGCGAACGCTGGTTCCAAAACTGCCTTGTTAGGGAATGTGTTAGAGCTCGATTTGTTATTTAAAAATACTACATACCTATGCTCAGTGACGTGCATAGATATTCCGATCAGGGTATACAATAATATTACACAATTATTTTTTTACTCTTGTGACAGCACCACAGTAATTATCATCTCTGTGTCGATTTTCTTCGATTCGAAAACATAATCCGAGCATTGCTATTTTGAATTTATTTATTCTTTACTAGCGACCCGCCCCGGCTTCGCACGGGTACGATATTAGTATATTATGGATGTTTCTTTTTTTTTAATAAAAAAAAGAACACCCAATACTAATATCTATATTACACACATAAACCTTTCTTTTGAATCACTCTATCTATTAAAAAAACGCATCAAAATATGTTGCGTAGTTTTAAAAATCTAAGCGTACATAGGGACAGACAGCGAGAAGCGATATGTATTATACTTAAAGCAAATTGTTAGGGTAGACAGTGTCTCTATGTCTATATGGGCTGCACGCCACTGCCTATCCTCACGCCTTTGTCTTAGGCAGAGGCGAACTAGAAGCTGCATTTCCGTCCCAAGTGTGATAGAGAGAGAAAGTGGGGAGCTTATCCCCACCACCATATTGGGCATACATTTCAGACTCCGGGCTGATACCGAGTATAAAAACCCAAGATCACTTTGTCCGACCCGGGGATCGAACCCGAGACCACAGAACGATAGTCGCACCACGCACTCAATACAACTACGCCACATAGGCAATCTAAAATCAATAATCAAATGCTATTTTATGTATGTGGGAAACATAAAAGAAATAAGAATATTGAAAAAATATTATGGATGTAATTAGTTGATTCAGTTTCAAAGTAATTGAGCAATATATTTAAATAGGTCAATTTTGTTCCTCGTATTCATAAATGTTTCAAACGCGATTTTATATTTCAAGCGGGCAGTCCCATCTCTGATTTATAACATTTTTTTTGCGAATATCATTTATAGTAATGGCATAATGAACAGCATTTATAATAATAGTTGGTGTACGCACATTGAGATGTAATAAGCATAGGTGTTGGGCCTAAATTACGTGAGTAAGTTTTAAGTTTATACCTTACGTATACTATTGTTTATCTACCGACTTCCAAAAAGGAGAAGGTCCTCAATTCGTCTGTATTTTTTTATATACGTTGTTTTTACGATTTTCATAATTCTTTTTGTATTCCATAGAGCTTTCAAAGGTGGTCCCATATTTGGGTCACGATCGGATTTGAAGTCGATCTGTTAAGTTTTTAAACTTGTAATTATAATTGTTTCGGGTTTATGTGTACTCGTGTCCTTGTAGCGATGGTCAAATAAAGATCTTTATTTCTTCTTTCTATAGTGAGAAATTATTTACTACTCCCATTATCATCTATGTCCATGAGCGATGGCAGACAATACGGCAGCAAGTTCGCTTACGAATTCATTATATCCGATTAAAAGTTACAATTTACCAATGAACCAACACTACATAAACAAATCCATCGGAACACATCGATATTGATAACACATGTTCATAATCTCCGAGTGCCGTCGAAATTTCTCATCCCGAACATAAAAATAAATGTCAAATATCACACCGAAGGCACGGTTGGTACGTAAATAGCGTAATCCTTCCGCGTAAGAGGCCGTAAGCACTGGCTTGATTCCCGTCATCCCGCTGCCATAACAGCGGCCATTGTAAGCGGGCTTATTGTGCGAGGGGATTGGTTTCCCCACGAAGAAAGCGCCAGGGAATCGATTTAAAAATTTCCAAGAACCACGCCACAATAGCGCTTAATACGTGAATTCAACGTATCTTGTACATGGATGTTTTAATTAGCATTGTGCTCCGTATCGATAATAAAAAGAATTGTTGCCGTTCTCTGGCTCGATGGATTATTGCTTTAGTATAGTGTCGTGAGAATTTTAAGTTGAAGCTATAAACTTGTATGTAGAGGTATTGTGAGTTTTGACTTAGCTTCTGGTTGGATTTGGAAGACTAAAACTGTGGCCACAATCAATCAAACTATGATATATAAAGCAATGTTTTGGTTAACGAATACATAAACTCACGCCTGTATCCCCGAAGGTATAGGCAACAGGGAACTAGCGAACTAGAACACGTTTCGCTGAGCTTAGTTCCATCTCAGATGTGATAGCGGGCGAGCCTATCGCCATATCGGGCATAAATTCCAAACTCCTAGCTGATACTAAAAAATCCAATATCACTTTGCCCGACCCGTCGATCGAACCCGAGACCTCAAGACGAAAGTCGTACTGAAATACACCACCGAGGCAGTCAATAAATGATAGTTAATAAATGAAAATACAACAGTTATTTTAAAACTAGCACGAAAACATGCAATATGGCATTACAAGCATACCAACGTAATGTTTATACTTCTCCATTAACATTTGCCATACTCTTCGAAATCAATATGCAAAACGGTATGAAAACTGGTTTGCGCAATAAAGATTACAAGAAAACTACTCGGACACTTTGTATGCTAGCCAAAACACGGGGGTCGCGCACTAAACTTTACTGTTACTGTTAAGACAACATAAAGGCGGCCGTTATAAAGCCGCCATATCCACACTTTCGTATTCATTGACCGTAAAAATATTTTCTATTTTGCGAGATTGAATTTTTGCTAACATTGTTTGTAGGCGTTCGCCGCCAGGTAAAGCGCGTATGAATTTTATTTTTATACGAGATACGCCACCGTTGTCTTCGTTACGGATTTTTTTCGTGATAGTTTGACACTAACTGGCATTGTTGTCTGTCATGTAACTGATATAATGCTTGGATGAAATCTATTTTGTATTCATTTTACGAATCTTTGTAGAGATTTTTAAGTGTGAAATTCGTATTTCTCATTTCGGCGTTTTATGTAACGAATTAGAAGGGTAAGGTCTATGGTAATCACTGTCGGGTCTAAGATCTTAGGTGAAACAGTAACTTTCAGCAGACAGATCGTAAATTGGAACTTGAAATAAATTAAAACCGTCTTACAAAAAACAGAAAGTATTGGATTAATTTAATCATACACCAAGTTTTGTATTAATTTCTCAGAAAGTTTTCTTCATTTTTGATTATCGTTAGACCGCTGCTAAATGAAATTGTTTAAAAACTAAAGTCATTTTTGGATATTGCAGAAAAGTAGTGAATTATACTCGTAAATGTATGAGTGCAATGATTGTATAAAGAAAAGGCTGAAGCGAAGAACAAAATCGTTCTCAGAATTAATAGACCAATCTGTAATACGGTATGATCGGCAAAAAGTGAATATTTGAAGCTTTTTATAGCTAAGGCTGGCAAACAGGTAAGTGGGTCATTTAGTTAGTAATCCATTCCTTTAAAACCAAAGGTGCGTTACTAAACTTAGGTTAGGGGAATTAGTAAAAGTCGTCAATAAATCATAATCAGCCTCAGGACGTCCAGTGCCGGACATAGGCCTCCCCTAAAGATTTCCAGATCAACCTGTTGGAAACGGGCTGCATACAATAAATACAAGATAATTATTTATAATTAATATGCCGCTTGCACAGATATCCAGATCGACCTGTCGAAAGCGTAAAACTAGTTTGATTTCAAACATTCAGAACATTCTCGTAAGAAATCATTACAATGATAATAATGATAATTTATAAATACTAGTATCGGTACAAAAGGATTGTTCAACAACGATATTCTGAATCAACGCAAAGTTTCTAAAACGTGCCGTATGTCACAGGTGAGACAGAAAAACCTTTTATCCAACAAAAATATAAACAAAGCTGTACAATACTGTGACACGAAACTATTAAAGTGGACAACTACATTAGGTGACGCGACACATTTTTGCATGAACACACTCTGAACTCGCAATTCCAGCTATTGTTTTACGTTCCACAACGACTCCATTACATAAGACTAGGTTTTGTTTTATGAAAACATTGCTATTTCTGTTAAATGCCATACAATATTACGATTGCGCCTCGTTCTGTGAATGAATCAAAAAGATTTTCTTTAAAAAAATCTGTTACTTATATTTTGTGTTTTTTTTTCAACTGAAACAGTAAAGGTATATTAAACATAATAATACCTAGATTCTAGACTAGTTAATTCATAATGATTTCTTAGGTTTACGCGAATGTTATTCATTGAAATAAAACTTTTTTTACGGATTCTATCACGATTTGGTTTTAATTTTTATGCCCAACGTTTCAAAAGCTTTGTAGCCTTCGTGGTCACGGGTCGGACTGTTAATTAATTCATCTGGTATGTTTATATATCTGGTTATGGTTCTAATTATGGTTATATATCTGATAAAGTCTGGACTGGTAGTTAATTCATCTAAAAATTCCCATCAAAAGCTCAATGACTGTAAAGTAATCTACGATTTTCATGACAATTAAATTATTAATATCCAAATTGATTTAGGTGTTTTTGTATCTACCAAATTATTTAGGTCATAAGTTCTATAGAATTCACCGTGTACAAACATATTGAATGGTACTTTCACAGCAAGTAGATGATCTGTTTCGACAGAGCTTTGTGCCTGTCTGAGCTTAATATTAGTCTCGAGACGGATTGAATGTATTGACGATGTAAATGTAACTAGAAGTGGAAATGCAGGATAAAGAAGCTAGTTGCATTAAATCTATTTTCCAAAAATATACTAATCCTAATTTGTCAACTTTTAAGAGTTATGGTAGTGTAATCGGTAATAATAGTCGGACCTATTTAGCTAAACTTATTGGGCCTTAGCCATAGTGAAGATATCGTGTTGTTTCTTGCCAACGCACGTACCGTTATGGCGTGACGTGATTATACTGATACTTCTCTATCCCGCAGTTTGAAGTTTACACCAAACTTTAAAGGCTTATAACTTTTTTATTTTGGAAGATATTTCAATATTTATATGTGTTCAATATTTTAGATGACGTAAATTTCATATAAAATTAATAAAAAAATATTGGTCAAGTACCCAATTGCTATTTATAAATGTTTAACTACTGTTAACAGTTACTTTAGATCTGTGTTCTGTCGTATCAGACACCCTTTGTGGATTCGCCGTGTGTATCGCAGATGCAGCTAGTAGCTACTATTATCGGCATTTGATCCGAGCTTGTTAGCGTAATCGCCTGCAGGTAATTTAATTAATTTGCGAATATCATGTTCAACAAAAACATACGTGCTGCGATTATAGGTTAAATGTTAACTCTATATTGCATATCGTATTATGTATTGTTATGAACAGATCTTTGGGGGAGACCTATGTCCAGCAGTGGACGTCCAGTAGCTGATGATGTTATTCCATGTATGATTGTTGGTATGAATCGGTTCGACTTGAATTTAACATCATCATCATCATCATCATCATCAGCCATAGGACGTCCACTGATGAACATAGGCCTCCCCCAAAGTTTTCCAGATCGACCTGTTGGAAGCGGCCTGCATCCAGCCACTTCCTGCGACCTAACATATCATCGATTAATTAATTAATGTAATGAGACTGAATGAGGCGAAAGAGGTGTGTAAGGATCGTAGCAAGTAGAAATTCGTTGTCTCTGCCTACCCCTATGGGAGAAAGGCGTGAGTCTACGTATGTATGTATATATCGATTCACTATCCTTATTTAACATTACTTACATATTACTTTCATTGTATATTTTTGTCGCCTCCTTGGTCTAGTGGCATCATATATGTTTGGGCTGTGAACCGGGAGGTCGTGGGTTCGATTCCCAGCTCGGGCAAAGCGAATTTTGTAATTAAATTTGACCGGGACTAGATCGCCCAGAGCGCGTTAACGTCAGGCAAGCAGCTGGTCGTAAAAACTTAGCCAAATTCTGTCTGCAACATGCTTGAAAAAGTGTGTAGTGCCGACCCCACTCTAAGGTGGGATAAGGGCAGGTAGAAAGAAATAATTTAATATATATAAATATATACCACCACCCAACTGTCAGATACATAGTCGAGTCTTGTGTCTTTTTTTTTTTTTGGGCCTACAGCTGGCAGCCCGACCGAGTCGGCTTACACAGCTACACCGGTCTAGTGGGTGAACGCAGGTGCGTTGCGAACCCATAAAGATAGGTGACCATGCTGAGGGCAACCCACTAACGGGTTACGAACCTCGGCTCAGGACGGCCACTGAGAGAGAGATGTTGAAGACATCATCGATTAGGGGGAATTTGGATGTGTTTCCCTAACTATCCATTATCTCATCGGCACGCAGGCCGGAATTGTTAACAAGGTCGGGGGGGCGACTACTGGGAGCGCGGCGTGGTCCTCGTCGGCGGGGACGGAACATCGGTCGTGTGGAGTGTGAGAGCAGTTTAAGTCGCTCGAACTTTCTTTGAATAGCCAGAGTGATCTCGTCATCAGGAAAGTCTTGTGTCGCGGGAATCGGGAACTACGAGAGACTCTCAGTCTCACAACACTCAGACCCGAAACAAATATCAGTGGGCCACACAAATATTTGTCTCGGTGCCGGGATCGAACCCGCAGCCTCTCGTTGCATAGCCGGCCGTTCGCCGGGTGCGCCACGGAGGCTGTCATTTATTCAATATTTCTGTCAATATTTTTTATTACTTTCATTCAAGATGTGATACGTAGGTAGAGCCGTGAACAATAAGTATTTACTTTGTTTCCAAACTTGTACTTTGTTTTTCTATACAGTTTCTTTCCATACTTTTAAAAGTTTTATTAACATTGTGATATCCACTGTAATAATCCTTAGTGGCCTTAAAACCTTGCTTCCAAACGAGCTTTCAAAGAAATTCTAAAAGCCATTTCGGCTTTAGACTTTCTGTTGGTTTTGCGCTGAATTTCGGGGAAATATTGGAAACACATTCATTACTTACTATGTTCTCGGGATGAATAAATACAATGTTTTTATTATATATTGTTTGTAGTCGCCACCTTGGTCTAGTGGCAGAATGTATGGGCTGTGGACCGGGAGGTCCTGGGTTCGATTCCCTGGTCCGGAGTGGTGTTTTTCTAACATTATTTTGTTGGGATTGGATTCTCCAGATGGGGGTTGACGTCAGGTAGGCAGCCGTACGTAAAATCTAAGCCAAATCCTTTCTGCAACATGCTTGAAAAAGAAAGAAAGATTGTTTGTGGAGTTGCTTGCCAAATAAATATTATTGGACATTAAACCGCAACTACAAAAGCTTGCACATTTTTAAATATCTACTAAAATAATACCCAATGGCCTAAAGCCTTGCTTACATACCAGCTCATAAAGAAATTGTGAGAGCCGTTTCGGATTTAGACTTTTTTTGGTTTGAATTTCGTGGAAATATTGAAAACTCATTCATTACTTACTACTTACTGGTTTTCGGAATGAACACGTGTAAAGTTTTCTTTCTATGTGTTATTTTTTGGAGTTGTTTGAATAATCAACTTCTGGAGATTAACTCAATATAATTAAATGATAAGTCATTTAAGGCTCCCCCAGCTAAGGCTGAGACACAGAATCGAACTCAGTACGCTAAAGTTCCAATATATTGGTGTATCATTAAGTGGTAGAGCCACGCTGTAGACAATTACGTCTACAGCACGAATGGACCGGACGTCCGGTTTGACACTGTCTCACAGAAAACCGACGTAATGTGCTGTCGCGATTCGTTCGGTGAGTGAGATTTACCTTTCCTTATCCCTATTTCCCTCCCTTTAGTTTGACAACGTACCTATGATTTTTTTTGTGTCTTGGGTGTCTATGGGCGGTGGAGATCCCTTACCATCAGGTAACCCATCTGCTCGTTTGCCAGTGCTATAAAAAAAACATAGGACGGTAACAAATTCATTTGAAGTTTTTAATCGAAATGAATAATCCTCTTAGGATATAAGCCCTCGATCCATGGTTTTGTATCTAGCTATAACATATAATTGAAGTATATACCGCGGAACTTCGATACTAGATGCCTTGAAAATGCATTTGATATTCATTCACCAACGGACCCTTGATTCCGTAATGGAGATGCATGGACAGTCGTGACGTCATTGTCCCCGCTGCATTGTCAACGTGGTACATGCTCTATATGCCTCAATCCCCCATTGTCTGACCGATTGATTACAATTCCCATTCACCATGTACTGTATACTAATGGTTCATACAAGGTAACACGGTTGAATACTGAATGTATGTAATTACATGCTTTGATCCGATTAATATTGGATATTACATCACACCGTATTGTCTTAAACGTGTCAGTACGTATTAATATAAAGTAATGAATATAGAGGTATAATAAATATATGTAGGATTTATACTACTAATATATGGCAATTAATAATCACAAGTTTAAAAACTTAACGGACCTTCAAATCCGATCGTAACCAAATATAAGAGTCCACCCTTGAAATAAGCTCTATCGAACACAAAAAGAATTTTGAATATCGGTCCACATTTGGCGAAGATATCGCGTAACATGCATAAAAAATACAGACAAATCGAGGACCTTCTCCGTTTTGGAAGTCGGTCGAAAATAATATAGGGCAATTTCATACTTCTGTAGTCATACTTGGTTATATATATGGTTATAAATAACGTATGTTGTTAGATAGGTTAAATGGAAAGAAAAAGCGTTCTAAGGAATAAAAAGTCTAATTAATATTGCAATAATCCTTATTTATTTGTCATTAATTATTATATTTATTTGCCTTCTGTTGATGTGAAACAGATATTTCAAATACGGTAGGTACTGACGCAGGTGGCCAGTGCAGTCAAACGTAAATAAATATTTAATACAAAATTTTATGAATCCATAAAAACCGCATATGAACCTGTTCCTAAACAGATAACGCATTCTAAAACATCCGCCACTCAAAACCACATTCACAATGCAGCATGACTCAAGAACCATCAATAACAAGAAGCCAATGAACCGATAAATTGTCGAACGATCGTCACTTCCGAACTTCATAACTCGCATTCACTTAATAAGAGGCGGCTTAATGTCACATTTTTTCCATTAGGCCGGGATCCAGTCTCGTCAGCGGGGCCTGTAAATCGGCGACCTGTTGCCACGACGCGACGCGACGTGTGGGAAGATCCGAGATCCGCCACCATGCAAATTGCTCTTTAGTTTACTTTGAAGAAACAGTCCTTTGGCACGATCATCGCCTTATTTCTCTTGTTGTTTAAACTCGAAGCTTTGTTCACTAACGTTCCCCTTTGTATTTTTTCGTGTATTCTCTGTTTTTCGTTACAATAACTGCTCTCAAATGTTCGGGCGGAGTAAAAGGCGAATGTGTAGGTACATGTACATTTTACGGTTAAGCGATGTTTTTAAATGCAGCGTGGAGTAAAAGATAAATGAAATATTTATGGCAACGTTGATTCATTTTCGAACGTACTGGTCGATATTTTCTCAGAACACACTTTATAAGCTTAAGTTTAACTACAATGATGTTAAATAGTCTAATTAAACAGTACACGTGTTATTTTATAAAACAACACACTTGCAAGAGTTGCTCATATATTTAAATACCGCTACGGTTTTCCAAAGAGAAAAGTTATTTAATTTGAACACGTTTAACAATACGTAAGAGGCTGCGG
Organism: Clanis bilineata; assembly: GCA_036417725.1. Classification (NCBI taxonomy): domain Eukaryota; kingdom Metazoa; phylum Arthropoda; class Insecta; order Lepidoptera; family Sphingidae; genus Clanis; species Clanis bilineata. The sequence continues at coordinate 12,568,857 of CM071158.1, forward strand.
AATCATATTTTGAAACCACATCTTTTAAGTCGGCAAAACAAAGCCTTAGTATTAATTAACATTATAATAAATATAGTAATTCATATTAATACAATATTTACGCCGATACAAATTGAAATGAATGCAAAATAATATTAAATTTAATACCATGCAATCATGAATGTAATAAAACAAAATTTAACTTGAAACTTAGATTAATGACATGCGACCAAATTCTTTCATTTGAAACTTGTAATAAATATTCGTACTGTGCAGAGAGCTTCTTGTTTTTTTTTTATCTACTGTATTATATTATTTAAAGGGTATAAAACAGGAATAAGAAATAAACAGCAATTCAGTATTAAAAAATGTCCATAGAACGGGAGTCGAGAGATATCGAATATTACTTTTCTAACTCAAGGGACAATAGAATCGGCATCATTACATACCGTTATGTAACATAATCGTCGATTCGCTCTAATAGCCAATGTATGTGAATTTCACACATGCTCGCACTGCGACTACAGTAATCATTTAAAGCATTATTCCATTAATCCAATTATAGTCAACATCTTTATTTGCCTTGTCTTTTTGAACCTGACCTAACTTTGAGGTTTAGTATATAAAATTATACATATTCAGTTTCACTGCAGTCATAATTTTTCATTAATGTCTACTCGAAATTGTGTCATGTGGAAACCTGCAACTAGAGTTCTCTACAAAAAAGTCCAAGGTATGTGAACCATCAGTGGCCCAACAAGGCGTCACTATTAACATTGTTTGCCCCATAAAAACTGGCTATTGAATTAGTCTTTAACTATTATTAACTTAAGAAAGCATATTATTAAAAGCGACTACAAAATAAGAAAGCCGTCTTTAATTTTATGAACCTATTTTTAGTATAAGTAGTATCAGCGGTGTGACATAAGGACGCATATATACTTTATCTGAGCCAATTAAGCACGTAACTAGCGGAAATCACTCCATCATTCATAAAGCATGTACTATTCAGAAAGTATGAAGCAAATAATGCAATAACGAGCTCCTTTATCATACCCTCTTCTCCCAACCATTATTGAAATATCAACGGAATATGATTCAGATTTAAATTCACAATCATTCATTGGGTTTATTGAATATTACATTTTGAAATATTGAGTTAGATATTATACTGTTTTATTTTTACATTTATTTTCTATGACTTGAAGATATATGGATCTTTTTAAAAATTTGTTTAGTCACTGCCTCGGCCAACGCTTTTTCTTTCCATTTAACCTATTTTAAAAACAACTGACTGCCTCGGTGGCGTGGTGGTATTTCGGTACGACTACCGTCCTGAGGTCTCGGGTTCGATCCCCGGGTCGGGCAAAGTGATATTGGATTTTTCCATATCAGCCCGGAGTCTGGAATTTGTGCCCGACATGGCGATAAGCTCGCCCTCTATCACATCTGGGACGAAACTAAGCTCGGCGAAATGTGGGTGTACTAGTTGGCTAGTGTGCCTCTGCCTACCCTTTCGGGGATACAGGCGTGAGCTTATGTATGTATGTAATTTAATCATTGTTCCAATAATACATAATCAGTATTATTGGATTATCACATGCTCATTAGGACATTTTTATTACGAACACATTTTTTTTATTGCGGTATAAAAATGTATACTAAAGATAAATAGTAAAGTAAAAGGGATAATTTGGACTATTGTCAGTTAAATATTTATTGGTTGAACGTTCGGATCCGTCCCCCAGAAGCCACAACTTGTCAATAAAGGGTATTGGAAACATTGACACCGCCACCGTCTCTCAATATTTGTGTCACAGAGCTATGAATATTACATAACTTTAGGAGGACTTTGTCATGTACAGCCTACAGCCATGAGTTGACAGACAGTTTTATTAATTCCTTCGATTGTTTATGAAGGTTTCTTACATCCGAATACCGAAACGCCACTCAGTCATCATTGTGTCGAACATGGTGTATCTGCGGATGCTGATTTCCCATCTGTGATACATGTAAAAATATGTAAAATCTACCACCGGAGAAACAGTACCTAGGGCAGACTGATATGAGAAAAATAAGTATTCCGTTCCCACCATTTGGCTATGAACCCTAAAAAATGCGAAAATAGGTAGTTAATAAATCCTTATATTGAATATTATTAGCTTATGTTTAATGAACTATTAAACTAAAATAAAAGCAAACTTTTACCTAATATATTATACCATTATACCGACTAAGAAATACTGACAAGAGTAAACACAACCGCCTTATTCCAAAAATTAATAAATTCTTAACCATACATTAATCGCGCCAACCACATATAAAGTTACCAAGCAATTTTGAAGGAAAGCACTTACCCAAACTGCTAAAGCTAAACTGCGGGGCTTTAATTAAAATATAAAATATACTAATACTAAAACCGCAGCCGGTATCATAAACATATTTTAATTGCGTACCGAGTACCGTGCCAGTGGCATCTTTTACAACCACCGTTACGATCATAAACAAAACTAAAGTAAACAAAGCCCATCTAAGATATTAGCAATCCTTTTTAACTTACATCCGAGTTTGACAAATGAATATTTAGCTGAGGGGAGCAGGTGGCGGGTTATGAGACGCGGTCTCACTGCGCCACATAAATCAAAATAGTACCTGGCACTGTACAGTACTGTTGCCAGTATCTGGACTTGTAAGTGCCGTATTTATCTTGTACTTGTAAGTGTGGGGCACTTACATGTTTCTATTCGGCATATGGACTTGGTCTCCTTTACATATTTCACTTGAAATAGTGTGCTTTAAGTGTTGTTAAACGGATATGTCTTCTTTAATAATATACTCTATTTGAAACGTTCTACTGAGTGTTTCATAAAGTTGGTACCAATAACAATTTCACATACGAAGAGAACAATTTAAAGCGCAATGGTAAAGTTGAAAATTTAAAATTGAATATATATTTTTTATTAATTACTAAGCATGAGGATTTTAAAATCGAACTTAAGAAATTTTAAACTTTGCGGCTAGATTGCTATCCATGCTCTCTTTAAGTGTAAGTAGTTATTATTGATACCAACTTTATGAAACACCCTTTATAGACATTTGCTAATAAATGGGTTGTAATTAAGGTATTTTAAATTTATGAACGACTAGCTGTTCCCTGCGACGTCGTTCGCGAGGATATTTATTAACAAATCTATCCCACGAGAATCGTACATTTTCATGGATAAAAAGTAGCCTATGTGCTATTCCATACTATAATCTATCTCTGTGGTATATGCCATATGCCAGACATGATCGATAATTTCCTCCAGATCCGTCCAGCCATTCTGGCGAGACTGAGTAATAAACATCCAATCCATCTAAACTTTCGGATTTATAATAATACTAAGATTACCAGTATCTGTCATTTATCAATATGCTGATGATAGTCCATTTATCTCCATATTTAGTTGATAAACGACTTTCTTTGAAAACACAGTATTAGATGTTTCGGATTTCCCTTTATTATTGTAAAATATTTTGAGAACCACACAATACTATCTTAAAACGTTATTTGTGTGGTACAAATATCCATCAGTAAGTACAACTGGATGGAAGTCGATGCTAGTTCGACTTTCTAAAATTATAGATAGTTCTGAAGTTTATAAAGTAAAAAAAATATACATTGATCAAAAATTTCTATGTACATATGTATACTACTAGACAGCCTGTTCGGTACCTAGAATTTGCGCACTAAGTTTCCGTCAATTGACCGCAACTCACTATAGAGATCTGCGGGCTTAGACAAGTGGCTTATGCGCTAGTCGAATAGAATAAATGTATGGGAATTACATAAGAGCACGCTATATGCGGCGTACTCTGCTCTTTTCCTGAATCGTCAAACGTCAAATACTCGCCGTAATGTGACACAATTTTACTTCTAAACAACTTGTCTACATACATAGAAGAATTAACATTGATATAAAAATATATCAGTAGATAGTAGGTATATAACCAATTCCCAAAAAAAACATGTTAAAATCACCTAATTGTATAAATACATACTAAAAATCACTTGCCTAATTGCGAAGCTGGCAAACCCAAAACTTTTTATCTGTCCCACGACGTAAAACATTCATAAGGGTCGTAATATCTAATCTGAAACTCTCACATCTATATGTCAGTGTGTGAGTGAGTATAAGTGAACTGATCTCGAGGAAGAGCCAGGTAGCAAAGCGTAGGACAAACCACTAAAAGAACACGTTACTTTCCGGGACACATCAAGACAGTTTAGGGATGGAACATTACGAATCGCGTATCGATAATTTTGATTTCGGAATTATTTATTCACTCTTTATGATTACAATAAAATATGATTTGGTTCTTGTGATTATTCTACATTTAGAACCGTTCCATTAATAGTTGTCTCGTTATTCCGGAAATCAGCGGCCTGAGCAGGAAAATTTCTGACAACCGTAAATGTAATCGAACTCGATGCGCTCTATGAAATTTGTATGAAATATTAACCAAACGTCACCCGTGCGCAGCGAACTCGAATACATCTACATTTACATTAGTTTTTGGTGCTCGGGCTACAGAACGCTTATAAATATAATATTTATATTGAAAAATAAATTCAAAAACTTATACATTCTGTTTAACTTGTGTGATTTGAATCTTTTGAAATAAATGATTTTCGATTGTATTCTATGCTTTCGGTTGCAGTGGTAGTCAGTTATTCTGCGCATTTCCACATTTGTATGTGACTATTAAAGATCATAAGTATCAGAGTTTTTCAACTGTACGTACTAAGTTAGAAAGAGTCAACAACGCATACCGGGCCCAGGCTTTACTTAATAAAAAAAAGTCTAAAAAGTGTTCTGTGGCGAGGGCGCGTCACTAGTGGGGCGGGGCGGGTAACGGGCGGACGATTAGCCGTGGTGTTTCTCTGGCCGCCTTGGAAATAGAAAATAAAGGCGGCGTGACATGAGCATCAGCTTCATTCACGTTACTTCTCTCTGCTGCGAGCCAGTAAAGCTTTTTAATTTTAACATTTACCAAGTGCCTCTTTGAAATTTTTCCTATATCGTGAAAAAGATTTCCGTTAATATTTCCTTAATGTAACAATGCATTATTTATTGCCGATAATACTTATTTTGTAGCTATATCTTTTGTTATATTAATTATTGTGACCTAGTGACCGAATATGCTTAATATAAATATAAAGTGAAACGTATGATAAAATGCATCATCATCAGCCAAAGAACGTCCACTGCTGAATATAGGCGTCCCTCAAAGATTTTCAAATCAACCTGTTGGGAGCGGCCTGCATACAGCGACTTTCTGCAACCTTTATCAGGTCGTCTGTCCACCTAAAAATTATTATGCAATCAATGTAAAATATAAGAGAAACAGTAAAACAATATACTTTGTAAAAAAACCTGCGGGAGAAGCCCCATCCAGCACTCAAACAGCTATGTTTTTCATTTCAAAGTGTGTGTGCTTCTGAGCAATGTCAAGATTTTTTCTATTGTCATAACCACTTACGAGGCAAGTGACTGGCTCAAGTGGACTCTTCAATCCAAACCAATACGTCGAGTCCACGTCCATACATGACACAAGTTAAACGCATGGTCGTCCGCTCAAACGTGACCGCTTTACGTATTTATGCAAATGTGGACCCTCTCTCTCCCCTACCGCAACCCCTTAACACCTCACGTCGTGGCCTCTAAGAATTCAACTAACGTCGCCGAGTTGGGAGACACTTATTGGCAGAAACAGAAGGCGGCTTAGCGAACGTCCCGATTTTGTTTTGGATTAACACTGTTTGGAAGCTAGAAAGATATGGATGGGAAAACATGAAATGACGAGTTGTGAAACATCTTACTATATGATTATGTAGGTACACGTAATTAGTCTTTCTAAATATGCTTGCAAAATTCAATAAAAATCTTTAAATTTCGTTTTTATTGGTATTTACTTATAACTATTGTACAGAAAATAAACGCTTTATATACATTGGTTCATTATAAATTTACATAGTAACTAGTAGGTGAAGTAACTAAGCCGAGTGCGGTAAGATCGTTATTTGTACCTACTGTAATTTGATTTTTATGTTTTTATGCATTAGGACCTAAGTGTACAATAAAGTATGAATAATTAACTAGTTAAAGTTCTTGTTTCTTTTAAGTTCCAATATAAATTCATGAAAAATTATCACTATTTAAAAATTTACATTCACAAAACGTGTGTTTAACTGCGCAATCCATCTAATTCGATAACCGCCATTTCAACAGTTCCATTATAAACATTTTGTGGAAATTAAATCACTAAACCACAATACAATAGCGACAATACGTTCGATATTAAATAACCGACGCGGTTGGATTCACATCCCACTGTTTGGCTTCTATGTCACGTAGCACAGGTCTAATATCGCTAAAACGCAATAACTATAGCATTCGGTTTCGTCCTGACTACGAAAAAATGTTTTGGAACTTTTGTACCTTTCTTATATAAAAAAATTGGAAATGATTATATACATTTAAGTATCATTTTAATAGTATTGGGAATTTTGTGACATTTGTATGATTATTAGGTAACATAACATAAGCTCACGAGTCACGCCTGTGTCCTTGATATGATAAGCAGACTAATCCGGACTCCGGACCGATATTGATAAAACCCAATATCACTTTGCCCGACCCGGAGATCGAAACCGAGACCTCAGGACGGTACTTAGTCGTTCCGAAATACAACCACGCCACCGAGACAGTCACGTTACATTTAAGTAGATAATATTTTAATACGATTGTGAATTTTATGACATTTGTATAATAATGCAGTATCAATTATGAGTAACAATTAGGATTTTGACGACAACTCTGACAGGGTGGGTGTCGCTTGTTAAAATTATTTCGCATTATTATCTAGAGCTGTGTACGTTGCTTTTAAGTGATGTGGTTTAATGCATCAAACTTCAGACAAGATGGACATTATAATGTGGAAACTTTTTAACCGGTGATCTTTGATGAATTTTGCTTGGTGCGTTGGCTGGATATATTCGTTCGATTCGCCGAGTGAAGGTTATTTGAGGAGCATCACTGGAAGGATTTACCGCCATAATCCCAGCAGGACCTTGAGATCATCCACATCTGGGTCTCATATTCATTGTGAAAACATAATTGCCCTATTTAGCTTAACATTGGCTAAAACGTCGCATATGGGTGAAAGCCATTATTTTTAAAATAAAAAGGGTATCTATAAATTAATATAAATGTAATGTTTTCATAGTTCTCAAGTATCGGCACCCACATTTGCCGATTTGTCTACAGTATAGATGACCCGCTCGACCAAGATGCTATCAATTTTCCTTGCCCTATAATCATCTTATATTGCGTTCTCATGGGAATCGGGAAGCGGTAATCTTTGACCATCAGGTGACCTCCTCTGTCGTTTGCTAAATGCATTGGAAAATTAATCATCATCATCATCATCAGCCATAGGAAAATGAATATGATATATCAAATACTTTTAACGGCATAGAAGCGAAACGGCATCAACGCAGTTACAACGCTACAATCTTAAATATATTACTAACGAAATTTTATTCGATATCCCAATACCCAAATGAAAGGACTGGAGGCATATCAGACTAAGCCCTCTCGAAAAACAGCATTATTTTTAGCAGCGATCAATATCCCTAACCCAAGAATGCCTAAACAATGGCATAATTTATACGTCCCGAATGAGCAGACCTCTGTCGGCACTCGGCAGTAATAATATTCATAGAGAAAAATCATAGTTTATGAGTTACAATCTTTTGCCATGAAAGCTACTTACCAGACGCCGAGCGGCGGGCAGAGAGAGCCCCGTCGCATTAATATTACTTACACTACAAGTAAATTTCATTTCATAATATTGAATAAACGGGGCGTCGGGCTACTTTTAATAGTGAAGTTGGATTGTTTGCGTCCAGTTTTGTATGAGGCAAGAAGCGCGCTAGTTTTCATCGGAAGGTATATTTTGAAATACGTTTTTACGACTTTCTCTTTGCAAGTGCACTTGCTTTTTTACGTTTTTATGAAGTTACACGTGAATAATCAAACGACACGATTTTTGAAGTAGAGTCACTATTGTAACATAACAAACTTTTATGGCTTTTATGTGATTTGTTTTTATTTTTAATTCAGACGTTTCAAAAGCTTTTCAAACTTCATCCGCCCCGTGATATCACGGTAAAATCCGTAAAAAAATAGTATTATAAGAAATAAAAAAATAATTAAGAAATCAGTAATATTATATACTGAAAACACGACGGATGGTGAAATTGTAAAAATACACCAAAATCGGTCGGACAGACACCGTCAGTTAACGCGGCATATATATATATGTAACAAGCGTCTCGTCCACCGGTGGCCGAGCCGCCTGTCACTATTTAATATGGACCATACTGACATCATATATTTAAAGTATCTTAAAAATAAATATCAGATTTGATATGCCACGTAAAACGATTACAAGGACTCCCGGCGGAGGTACGACAGTAATTAACAATATATACAAATTAGCAAGCACATAGTAAATAGCATAAATCTTATAACGAGTAGCTAATGACGGAACTTGTTAGTTTAATAGCACATCTTTATTCAACTAATGCAATAAATTCAACAATTAATGGTTGATATTTACGTCTATGTAACTAAGCTGTAAGTTCTTTACTAATGACAACCATATATGAACAAAGAATTCTTATGACGTAATTTTACAAAAAATACTGCCTCGGCGTGGTTGTATTTCGATACGACTACGGTCCTGAGGTCTCGGATTCGATCCCCGGGTCGGGCAAAGTGATATTGAATTTTTCCATATCAGCCCGAAGTCTGGAATTTGTGCCCGATATGGCGATAGGCTCGCCCCCTATCACATCTGGGACGAAACTAAGCTTGGCGAAATGTGTGTGTTCTAGTTCGCTAGTGCACCTCTGCCTACACCTTCGGGGATACAGGCGTGAGCTTATGTTATGTTGTTATGTTATGTTTATAAAAATTGCAAAATTTAAAAACCCCCATTATTTAAAAACATTAATCAAAATTAAAATCTAAGGGAGGTCATTAACCATAATAAATCAAGCAACAAACGCTTCCTGTAAATCAATCATCGTAACCTAAATCGTTTGCCGACTTAACTCACATCTGGGAACGTCTCGTCCGACTTGCCGTGGACGGTGGACCCCACGTCACGAGATTTTGAAAAGGGAAAATCCCGCGAATTAGGATCGAGTGATTCGAAAAAGCATTAGGAGTTAGTAAATCAGCCAGTGGATGAACCTCACCTGTTGGGCGGAGTAGTGATGTGCTAAAAAATCATGTATTCAGCATTTTATTTGTTAAATATATAGAGAAATGTATTTCCAAGTCTAAAAACGTAATATTTTATAAATAGTATCGTAAGAATTTTATGTTTAAAACACAAATATTTAAGCTTTATAATTAACTATCAAAACACGAGAAATTAAATACAAACTTTCGTCGTAACATTAAAGCTTAATTGAAATTTGTGTTATTTTAAGAACGTTAAACAATTTTTAATTTACCATTACTTATTGCGCATTGGCAAATCCACATACTATATACATTAATGCGAATTTGTTATTGCTTACTTATCACTCTAACAGACTATTTATAACTTGTAGTCATCCTAACATGTCATCCTAAAATGAAATTAGTTTAAAAAAAAACAAATCGCTTTAGAATCCGTTAAAACTAGTTTTATTTCAATATTAAATTGACTGAATGTGAATCTTGTGTCATGGATATCAAGAACTACGATAGACATTCGGCCTCACAGCACCCAGACGCAAAACAAATATCTGAGGATTACACATAATAATTTCTCGACGCGGGATCGAACCCACGGCCTCTCGCCTCACAGTAAATTTTCTTAAGCAATTACTTTCTTAGCTTCAAAGCAGCGATAGCTCAGTGTGGAGTAGTACAGACTGGCGAGACAGTGTCAGACGTTAGAGACCAACCTCAAAAATATATATCAATGACTTTTCTATGTTAAGTGTGTTTTCTTTACAAATTATGACTCACTATAACGGTGGAGGATAACATCATGAGGTAACCTGAATTTCTGCGCAAGAATTTCGAAGGTATGTAAAGTCTATCAGCCCACATTAGGCCAGCGTGGTAGACTAAGGCCCAACCACTTGCAATAGTAGAGGAGGCCCGTGCCCAGTAGTGGGACAGTAACATCACAGAAGTAAATATTATTTACAATAACTTTCTTTTAAATCAAAATCAAATCAAATCAAAATATTTATTGAATCCATAAAATGTTCAAACATTGTTTAGATTCTGTCAAATTTTAACTCTACAGCCTGTTCGGAAGGCTGTTTCGCCAGAGAAGAACGGGCAAGAAACTCTGACGTTGCTCTTTTTAACACCAATTTAGTCAGTTACTAATACAGTACAGCACCAGATACAGAAAGACCTTAAATTAGAGCAGCTAAACCATGATAACAATAGATTTTATTGGACAAAGACAGGACAAAGTAACATACAATATACACTGAGTGATCCTCATAGCCACGGCAAGTTGAGCTGAAAGAAACAAGCAAAACAGTCCAGGCAGACCAGTCTCCACAAGCAGCACCCGTTCACGAGTAAATTAAATTAAATTTAAATATGGGTATTAGAGTCTTCACATACAAAAGCAACACTAGCAAAGACGGTGTGAATAAATCAATCATTCAATAAGTGAGCCCGTGGAGTATAACGACGATTTGTCATGTGGCTGGGGACCGCGGTGGCCGTTTTCACTCAACTAATGCCCGCCCGCTTTTGGTTTCATTGCTTTTTCGCGGAAAACTCACAAAGAGGGTGTATAAAGGATGGTTAATGGTAGGGGTCACGGGTTGAATGCTGTTTATGTTTAATTATCACTTTAAAGGACATTGCAATAAGAATTGCAAATGCTTTTAGCTATTCTAAAAGCGTGGTGAATAGTTATTTAGTGTAGTGCTGCCTTTTACAGGTGAGTTAGAATTAAACTACCATTTTATTCATTTATTCGTAAATACCTCTATATAGACGTGTTTCGCTTACACACTCAATTCTTCAGTAGAATATTATTTAAATTACTATACTTCAATATTTGCTTAAATGGAGCTCCCATCAATTTTATATTGGATTACCTTGTCTCTTTTTTCTTTAGCACAGACGTTCAAGATGTAGGGTAACCATTTATGTTTTAAATGCGCTAACTAAATGAGCATGTATATAAAACTAGGTGTTGCCCGCGACTTTTTTTCGCGTAGAAAATTAACAAATCTATCCCGGGAATCTTTTCAGGATAAAAAACAGCCTTATTACTATTTCAGACTATAATCTATTCTTTCTACATGTCCTTAACTTAATGTGGGGTCGGCGCAACACACTTTTTTAAGTATGTTTAAGAGTGGATTTGGCGTAGTTTTTACGACCGCCTGCCTGACCCCCTATGAAGGATCCAGTCCCAGGCAAATTAAATTAGAAAATTTGCTTTTCCTGACCCAGGAATCGAATTCAGGACCTCCCGGTCCACAGCCCATACATGTTGCCACTAGATCAAGGAGGCGACCTCAGACTATAATCTATGTCCGGGCCAAATTTCATCCAAACCCGTTCAGACATTTTGGCGTGACAACAAACAATCTATACTTCTAAACTTTCTCATTAATAATATTATGTACGTATTAGTAGTACTCGCAATAACACTTACTTTTAGGCATGTCCCCAGAAAATATAACTCAGTGGCACAAACCAAGCATAAAGCAGGCTGATAGCTACCAAACAAACAATAAACCCGTGTTCACTCAGTTCATCTTGATTCAATTCAATTACAAAACAAAACCATTATAATTACGTAAATGCCTTAAAGCTCCAACAGATTTGAACCATTTATTTTTTCAACAAATACACACTCGAAACACATCTAAGGAATCCCCTTTGTCCCTTACAAAGGACACTTTTGTTTCGTAAACAAACTCCGATTATCCACAGATTTGTTACAAAAATGATAGGTAAATAACAATATTTTAGGCAAACAACTTATATATCCCTAAGCTAACATCGGTCGGCCCACGGGTCCTCTTTTCTGAGTCGGGTCTTCCTCACAGTTCGTTACATCGGCGGTAACCCATCTGTTATTTTTGCCCGTTACATATTTTAATGCCACCCGAAGGAGATCTTGCCCTCCCAACCGTTTCCAAACCATTGGACGAGGTAAATGAAACATTTAAATGCAATCTTCGGCGCTGATAGCGCTTTGGGTAAGGATTTTTTTCAGTTTCGCCGTCTAGTCACGACATAACGGTCTTTATTTAATTAACTCCTATAAAGGATAGCTTGTTCGATATAAATGTCTTAAAAGACGTGATTTAAAAAAAATGTTGAGTCTTTTTAATACAGAGGAAGAAATTATAATATATTGCGATAATGTATTAGTCGTTTTTACCACATTTAAAAAACTTTATTATGCAATACACATTAAAATTCCCGGGGCAATAACAATTATTGTAGGTTTTTCATTCCGAAAAATTATATGACGTGCCCTGGATTGGGATGCGTGACAATACTTATGTGATTGCCCATCGGTTTATGTTATGCAACAAGCATGCAATTGATCACGTTATTTAAAAAAATACATTCGCTTATAATTTTAATAATAGGCACGTCAAAATATGTATTTTTGAACTATTCCGCTTCAGTAAGACTCGAGTTATACTCGCTGTTAATATACCTTTCAAGTTTTGTTCGAGAAAATGTTAATATGCTTGAAATATAACATCGTAGCCACTGGGTGTCCACTGCTGAAAATAGGCCTCACTAAAATTTCCAGACCGCCCTGTTGGAAAATATAAAATCGTTAATGTCTTTCTTATTATCATCATCATCAGCCATAGGACGTCCACAGCTAAACATAGGCCTCCCCCAAAGACCAAGGTGGACCGACGACCTGATAAAGGTCGCAGGAAGTCGCTGGATGCAGGTTGGAAGCCCAACAGGTCTATCTGGAAATAATTGGGGGAGGCTTATGTTCGGCAGTCTTTCTCATACCTCATCATAATAAACGGCACAAATCTCAATTAACGTAAAATTAGAACAAGGAGCAAAGAACGACAGCATTTGTTCTTAAACGGTAGGAGTAAGCGATAGTTTTCAGCGAGAAAAAAATCAAAGGATATAATGAGCTATCTCCATTAAAACAAAATGAATGAATTAAGGGCGATTTGCGGCTAGATACAGTTAAATATACGAATGACATGTAGGTTAAATCGAATTTACGATTAACTATATAATAGTAAAAGTGCTCAAGTAACTCTAAGACACATTATTCTATTAAAAGTGAATTTGTTCCATATTACAAGACTAAAAATATGGAAATACAAACGCACAGACTACACGAGCAGTCACATCAAGTATTCCTTAAACAATGATCGGAATGGATGTTACAATACTGAATATTCCATTTAAATAGCAGTACATTTGTATCAAAAGCTTTCCGAGTTGAGATCATAAGTAATGCATAAGGTCGTACGATACTGACATTATAATACGACAATCATTGAGTAAACAGCACGAGGATGACAAAAATATTATTACATTCCGACAGTTCACTCTACTGATACTTAAACATACCTATATAAAAAAATATTGAACTTCAGTGGCATAGCTTTTATTTCTTATTATTATATTGAGTGTGTTGGTATTTATCTTATTTTAAAATACAAAAATTAATCTCTGTACTTTTTACTATTCTTTATACAGGCAACACAGTGTTTAAAACAAGTCTATATAAAAGCTTGGTACACCGAATGTCAGTCACTTCATCTAGTACTGTGCTACGGAACAGACGTATACCTTCCTTGTGGCATAAATCATATTTAAATATACAAGGAACTGCTATTTAAAATTCATAGCGTGCTATTTTATTTTTCCATCTATAACCTTATTTCCTACAGAGTGATTAACGTATAAAATATTTCTTATGTATAAGATTGTGTCAAACATAATGGTGAATAATATATTTAGAACACACTAAAAGCTTCATCAAAACGCACCTAGTTGTTTAAATATTAAAATATTAGCTACTAACGCCATCTATCGCTGGTACGCTGAATTAACCATGGTTCCATTCTGAACATGTTAAATCAACCGTCTCTTGATTCTGTACGTATTTTATTGTAACAAGTATTGCTTTAATTGTTTTGTTTTCTACGTACCATAATATATAAAGAATAAATGGAATTAAATATTTCTTTCTATCTGCCTTTATCCCACCTCAATGTGGGGTCGGCGCAACACACTTTTTGAAACATGTTGCAGAAAAGACTTGGCTTAGTTTTTTCGACCGGCTGTCCGCCTGACGTCAACCTCCTCTGAGGGATCCAGTCACGGGCAAATTATATTATATTATAAACTTTGTTTTCCCGACCTGGGAATCGAACGCAGGACCTCTGGTCCACAGCCCATATATGCTGCCACTAGACTAAGAAGGCCACAAAAAATAAGATATATTTATTTTGTGTATCAAATGTAAAAACTATGAAGTGGGCAACTATGTTCAGTAGTGGACGCCCTGTGGCTAATGATAATGATAAATGATGATAATAAAATAATATTTTGCAAAAATGACTCAAAACTGCAATACGCAGTTAATGTAGGCTCATTCGTACCCATTGTACTGGTTCTTTATATAGGTAATCGAAATCAGAAATTGATAACACTATTTTTTATAATCACAAGTTTAAAAACTTAACAGACCTACTTCAAATCCTATCGTGACCAAATTTATATGGGACCACCCTTGAAATAAGCTCTATCGAACACAAAAATAATTTTGAAAGTCAGTCCACATTTGGCAGATATCGCTAACATACATAAAAAATACAGACGAATTGAGGACCTTCTCCTTTCTGGAAGTCGGTCGAAAATCTAGAGATAAACTCGTTCTCGTTTTATGATCTGAATAATTTAAAAAGTGACTAATCAGGCTTTTAGTCATAGTAATTGAAACTTCTTGAAATCTTCAATTCAATTCTTTATTTAAATAAGCATGCATAAATAAGACTCTATTATACATTCTATAAGAACTAGAAAATTCCATAACAAAAAAATAGTCCACCGAGGACCGAGGTACATTCTGTTAGTAAACTACAAAGGGAAATAAAATAAATAGTCCACAAAAGAATGTTTGTTCTCTTGTTTACTGAATTTAATTTTTAAGCGGAGCTCGTAATGAAGTTTTCCAGAATATTTATTTACACAAAATGGTCTAACCTGACATTTTGAATAATGGGTTTATGTATTTTTAATTGTTGCTTTTGAGAGCACTAAAAGTGTGTTCTGAGCTCGACGATAGACTGCATGTAGATCCCAACGACATGGACGCCCAAATATAGCAATATTGTTTTTTTTTTATAGGGAGAGTGGACTGCCTTATTGGCGTAGTGGTATTGCGTGAGCGATACGGCTATCGTCCTGAGGTCTCGGGTGCGATCCCGGGTCGGGCAAAACGATATTCGATTTTTTCGTATCGGCTCGGAGTCTGGAATTTATGCCCGATATGGCGAAAGGCTCGCCCCCTGTCACATCTGGGACGGAACTAAGCTCCGCGAAATGTGGGTGTTCTTGTTCGATAGTGCGCGTCTGCCTACCTCCTCGGGAATGTAGGTGTGAGCTTATGTTATGTTAATATAAAACAGCGCCATCTCTCGTTATTAGAGTACACTCCGTGCAGACGAATGTTGCCTTAACAGCTCCACCTAGAAGTGAACCAATGGAACTATTATGAAGCGACGTCAACGCCACCACATAAGTCGCACAACGCAGTAAACTAAAGTTGGAAGCTTTTATGACAAAACTTTTCAGACAAACAATCCATTATATTGCATGCGATGGGGTATTGTGAAATACACTCACTATGTTCAGAAGAATGTGCAGCTTTACCTGTAAAGAAATAATGATGTGATTAATATTTTTCGTTCTAATTTGTAAATTGTAAAGGACAAATATTTCTAATAAGACACTTTTTTATAATATTGCGGAAGGCAAGACTGCCTCAGTGGCGTTGTGGTATTGCGTGCGCGGTATGGCTATTGTCCTGAGGCCTCGGGTTCGATCCCCTGGGTCGGGAAAAGTGATATTGGATTTTTCCGTATCAGCCTGGAGTCTCGAACTTATGTCCAATATGGCGATAGGCTCGCCCTCTTTAGCTTATATTATTACTGACTCGTAAAGTGTGTAAAATATTTGAACATTAACAATGTAGTTCTAGCTCATATCATTGCGAAGTGTCTGTTATGGACCACAATAAGTCAGATTTAATAAACAATAATTAACTTAGTGAACTATATGAGTATGCAGAATTAAATTAGTTCCGGATTAATCGGCGGTTCAAGTCCAGTTAAATTGAAAATTATCGGGCTTGCTATAAGTCTTGTACTCAGGTCAGCCTGGTAGATAGGTTTTGTCGTTTGCCGTTTAGCCGTTTTGTCTATTTCTGCCGACAAGCAGCAGTGTAAGCACTATTGCGCTTCGGCGTGTTAGCTACTTGGTGTATCTTACGATATCAGTGATCGACAATTTTTTTTTTATAGCAGAGAACACAGCAAACGAACAGATGGGTCACCTGATGGTAAGGGATCTCCACCGCCCATTGACAACCAAGATACAAAATGAATCATAGGTACGTTGCCAACCTAAAAGGAGGTAATGGGAGGGTAAAGGGATTTGGAAAGGGAGGGGGGAAATGGGTCTCCGGAAATCTCATTCACCGAAGGAAACAAGACAGCAAGCTGCCACTTTACGTCGCGTCGGTTTTCTGTAAGACAGTGGTATCAAACCGGTCGAGCAGTCCCATTCGTGCTGTAAACGTTACTATCTACCACTCAAAATTGGCACAATTGACTCAAACTTGAGCCCTTAGTCGGCATTTTGTATAAAAAAATGAATAATGTATACTGGTGCGAGCTTCCTGTATAATCTAAGCGTAACGATCGGAAGCGCAGCTACGAGTACAAGTAATTAATATTCAACTGAAGACGCGCCCGTCCGGTGCCGTCAACCCTCTCACTTATTTACACGACGCATTTTAACGTCACATGTTTTTTAAAGTAAAATGAGTGACGAGAGCATTTAGTTTTATTAATGATTTTGGGGCCATAGGAAAAAATGGAATGGCGACTTCTTTCTACCTGCCTTATAACACCTTATTGTGGGGTCGGTGCAACACTTTCAAGCATATTACAGAAATTTTGTTGATTTGGCGTAATTTCTACGACCACTTGCTCGCCTATGGAAGATCCAGTCCCGGACAAATCAAATTATAAAAATCGCTTTGCCCGACCTGGGAATCGAACTCAGAACCTCCCGATCCACAGCCCATATATGCGGCCACTAGATCAAGGAGACGAAAAGATAGAAAGGCGACATAGTTAGTGTTTGTTCTTAGTAGTAAATAGCATAAGATCGCAAGAAGTGGCAGAAGTTGGGGAAGGCCTTTGCCCAGCAGCGGGACACTAAATAGGAAAATAAAAAAAGAGTGACGACAGCGGTAGGCGTCGACAGCTGGACATAGGCCTCTACCAAACATTTTCACAAAAACTGAATTGTTAAAAGCGACGTGAAGTGGCAGTTTAATATATTTCGTGCGATGAACGAGATCACCGAAAATTAGAATATTCAGTTATAGGCAGTGGCCTAGCATGGACAATAATGCTTGGTTGCTCTCTTGTCATTTCTCTCATTCAAACCATTCCATGCTAGTCAGTGGCTGGATTAATCCCTTGGCATGACTCATCTCAAAAGGCGATGATAACTATCACCGTCATTGGAGACCACTGCAGTTAAGGTGAGCCCTCTGACTTTTAACATTATAATCGATTTCGTTAACCGTTACCCAATGACAAGTACTAGAATTCGACGCGACGTTACTGCACTTTTTAACTTGATTTCGGTGGAATTTTAAGCCACTAAATGAAATCGAATCTTAGTCGAAATCGAATCGAGTGTCAAAAGTTACCCTACAAGTCCATCACAGCTGGACTCGTTCAGGTTATAAAAAGTACTTATGTTAAAAGTGCATCGTTCATGTTGCCGTGGCATTTAACCTCTATGCATGCCTAGTCCGTTTTGTTACCATGGGGAAACGTGTGTAATTTCACGCTTCATGCACAATTACTAATTACTCCATAGCCTATTTTCGATAAGTAAAGATATTGCTGGTGGTAGAATATTCGTATCCGATCGGATGGCGACCACCGTGCATATGGTGCTAAAATCTACCATAGTATTGCTTGCGGCATGACTTGATGGTTGGTTGGAACGCGTATATGGGTATTCCTGTATCTGCATCCGTCATCCGCCTGTCTTGTCGCAAGCCCCTCGAATAGCTTCTTTCTTCTTCGGATCCGGAGTGTGAAGAAACATAAATAGGCCGGCATAATTCTGGCGACCACTAATAAACCAATCGTTTATCAGTGGTCGCTAGTTTTTTTTGGACTGCACACAAGCTTACCATCAGGTGCAGTGTAGTCACTTTCCCGTGCGCGGATAAAAAAACTCCCTTAATTACATTTTTATATTCATCGCTATAAACCTAATGTCCCTATAAGTTCACAGTTATAAATTTATTAGTTCCATTAGTCTTACAAGACGAAATTAGTTTTTAGATTACATTTGAGTAGGTGTATAATAATTATGTGGCTAGATGGCCAAGTATAAATCAAAATGCCTCTTATATAACAGTGTTTTATTAATTAAAATCATACTTCATTCTTGGTTCATGATTATTAGTGATTAAAATTGTACATGGCGCGTACGTAATTGATTCGAAACGTTGATAACGAGTGCCCATTTCGCTACCGTAAGGATTTTAAGACCACATTAGGAAAATAACAAGTTAAACTAATATGTATTTGTCAACTGCCTAATTATTTTTGCCTGCCTCGGTGGCGTGGTTGTATTTCGGAACGACTACCGTCCTGAGGTCTCGGGTTCGATCCCCGGATCGGGCAAAGTGATATTGGATTTTTCCATATCAGCCCGGAGTCTGGAATTTGTGCCCAATGCCCGGGATAAGGGTAGATATTTCTATCTATCTATCAAATTTCTATCTATCAAAGTGTGCTGTTCTTTTACTGTAAGTACAAAATTGGACCCGTAATATTATCCCACTGCTAGGCAAGGATCTTCTAATGTGAGGGATTAGGTCTTATTAAACACAAATACGACCGTATCGAATTATAAATACTGTCTAACATAAAAATCACCAGTAAAATGTAACAAAAACCTTCTCTACCATCCTTGTAATCCAATCACATTTGTATTTGGGATTGTCTTAAGTACTTTTTTCGTACATACATAAATAATGAGCTGTAATACGAAACGCGTTCGTCGTAGGTACGTAGGTAGAGTTCTCTACACCAGCCGCTTCAACGGTACATAAAACTTTAACTTATTCTGATTGGTATTATTCGTACTTGATCCAAAATGTAAGTAGATGGATCGATTCTTTTTGCATGTTTCGCTGTATCGTGAGTTTAATGAGAAGTGGTAGAGCCACGCTGTAGACAGTTCCGTCTACAGCCGAATGGGTCGGCTCGACCGGTTTGATACCACTGTCTCATAGAAAACCGACGTAAAGTGGCAGGTTGCTGTCGCGTTTCGTTCGGTGAGTGAGATTTCGGTTTTTTTTACCTTTCCCAATCCCTTTTCCCTCCCCTTACATTTCCTCTTTTAAGGTTGGCAACGCACCCATGATTTTTTGTTTTGGGTGTCTATGGGGCGGTGGAGATCACTTACCATCAGGTGACCCATCTGTTCGTTTGCCAGTCTCTGCTATTAAAAAACAAAAAGTTTTCCAATGCCCTATTCCCTTCTTTTAAGGTTGTCAAACCACACATTTTCTTTGGTTCTGTAGGTCTACCAAAGATATTTAATATTACTAACTATAAAGGGGCTATCAAGCAAGTTTCCATGCAAAAAAATGATCTCAAACTTCAGTACCAACATGCACCATTTATTTAAATGCAAGGGCGATTATTACAATTTACACCGTAAAATGGACCGTGTTGTGCAGAAATGATCCAACCCACATTTTTTATTGATGCCAACATGAATCTAAAGTCTAAGCTATTATAGACCATATTGATGAAAAAAGAACTGTGGCTTGGATCATTTCTGCACAACACGGTCCAAATGTTCTGTGAACGGTTAAGAATCACGTAAGATAAGTTTATTATCTCAGTGTTATTTCGCTGGCCGACATGGCGCGCGTATGTGTCAAATAAACTAAGCGACTTATGACAATAGGTCATAACTTTTGAATCACAAGTTTTGTGCTGTTGTCCCGTCTATAGACTGTTGAATGTCTTTGGTGTCTAATATCTATAGATCTAAGAACTATCGGATGATTCATCTACTTTTACATTTGGCACCCTTTGATGTTAAAAAAGCAAAATCCTGTAGAAATATAAAATGTTATCAAAGTTCCAATCTCGAAAACGTTTATATTTATTTCCGTATACGCACTCAGGATATGACTATCCGGAGTTTTAAGTATAAATAAATTTTAACGATATACTTCATAATATGGTGTAACTCGAAATGTTCGTTCAATGCAAGTCCGGAAGGCATAAAGAATATTGTAAGGATCCTTCTATTCTTACGTCAAACAGTTTCTGGAACCTCATCAGTCTATCCACGTATTCACTGATTCTGAGACAAATTCATGTCGCTGAGGAGACAAAAATATGGCATTTTTAAACCGTCTAGATAGAGAAAGATAGACGTATTATGAATCACCACAAAACTTACATTCACTTTATCATTTAGGTATGTATATATATAATGAATTCATTAATTATAGGAATTTGTTACATCGATAACTTTAATCATCCTTTTGTTACATAGAATTGGGCAATAAATATTTGTTGATATTAATTTCACAACTTCGATGTCTTCCAATGATTGCCACAGAATATTTAGCGTGGGTAGGTCAATCCATGTCGTACCTTTAACAGAAGCCGCAAAATCGTGTAATTACTGATTTTGACGTATTCTTGGTACTGAAAACAAAAATAGACAAGTGTACCCACTCGTATATAAATAAGCTTTCAATTACGTTACAATTACGTTTAGGGTCGATTTTTCAATACCTAGAGTTTTATTTGGAAAATAATGTTGACAGTTAATGTATGAAATATCTGTCAACACAACAAAATTATCTCGAATAGATATCTGGCCATTGAAAAATCAGCGCTTATTGTAAAACTAGAACTCAATAATTTGTTGGTTCATAAAAATATTATCAAGTTTTTAATCTTTCTTTCTACCTGCCCTTATCCCATCTTAATGTGGGGTCGGCGCAGCACACTTTTCCAAGCATGTTACAAAGAGGATTTGGCTTAGTTTTTACGACCGGCCGCCAGCCTGGCGTCAACCCCCTATGAGGGATCCAGTCCCGGGCTAATTAAATTAGAAAATTTACTTTGCTCGACCTGGGAATCGAACCCAGGACCTCCCGGTCTACAGCCCATACATAGTGCCACTAGACCAAGGAGGCGACATAACATAATCGATATGATTATCAAGTTTTTAATCATATCGAATATGTTATATCTGCCTCTCTGGCTTAGTTGCGCGGTACGATTACCGTCCCGTGGTCTTAGGTTTGATTCCCGGGTCGAACAAAGTGATATTGGATTTAGCTAGTCAGCCGAATGACTAGAATTTCCGCCCGAAATGAGAATAGGGTCGCCCACTATCGCATCTGGGACGAAAATAGGCTCAGCGAAAGGTGGATTTCTAGAATAGCAATAATAAAATTCGCCTCTGCCTCCCCCATCGGGGATACAGGCGTGAATCGTTAAATTTAAGTCGATGATATTCAAGAAATTGATAAAAAATAACCCAATTACGATTCTCAATGCCATCCCACAGTGGTAATGCACATCACATGTCGAAACCATTACGTCGTTGTAGCCCTCTGAATAGGCCTCTAGATGAAACGACGTACAATGATATCACGTGAACTGGATGTGTGGGCGTAGTCCGTTAAGGTTACTGGTCCATTAAGGATATCTGTTAACTTAAACAGATTTCTGCGGGGTAACGACCACGTCTTATAGCAGTATTATTACTTACTTGTACAAAAAACAAAGCATGATTATAATAATAATATAATAATACTGCTATAAGACGTGGCCGTAACCCCCTTGTTTTGTAATTTACATAATATGCTTTACGGGATCAAACCGTTATACATCTGATATTTGAGAAACTTCTACTCGATTAGTGAAAAGTGTTTGTGTATTCTATTTTTTGCTTTGCTTTTTGCTTCGATCATCTTCATGTTGATTTCTATCTAGACTCACTTTTACCGTCAAAAATAATGTGGCATGTAAGGATCAAATCAAAATATTTATTGAATCCATAAAATGTTCAAACATCATTAAGATTCCGTCAAATTTTAACTCTACCGCTAGTCAGGCATAATCCAGTTTCTCGATGATGAGATTTCACAATCCGATCAATAGACCCAATATTAACAGCCCAATTAAACTTCAGTCATAAAACTATTGTTAATGTATTAATCTTAAAATGCTGCTGAAACACCAATGTAGACATCAAATCCTAATTTTGCGATAAATATAATTGGGTACTTGACTAATTTTTTTAATTAATTTTATATGAAATGTAAAATATAGTACTGAAAGAATTATTAAAATGTTCTCAAAAATAAAAAAAATTTAAGCATTTGAAATTTTGTGTAACCTTCAAACTGCGGGAAAGAGAAGTATCAGTAAAATCACGTCATGGCCATAACGGCACGTGCGTTAGAAAGGGATAGCAAGATATCCCAACTACGTCCCTACTCTTGCTCAGTGCAGAATTTAAAATATAAATTACTAATTTTTAAACCAATTTCGATGCAGATTTTACTGAAGAGTTTCTTTTTTGTTTTATTTGCTAGTACATATAAAAATGTGTACAAAATCAAATATAGTCAAATACCCAATTGTCTTCTTAATGGTATCGGTTGTAAAGTACCTAGAAAGATTGTTTTTCTTACTATAAAACGTTTCTCGTGTATTTCTGTAACAAGTACAAACTAACGGACGTGTTTTTTTTTTGGCACGACTTAATAACTGAACATGACGCAACGGTGCAGTCCAAATTTAATACAAACCATCAAAACAACAAACAAAAAGCGCATTACCGCTCTCACAACGTTATGCCAAGCTGTAGCGAAAATTCATGTAGATGAATGTTCAAATCCTTGACAGAGAATAATATTAAGGACCACTTGCAGCTCCGCGATAAATATCTATTTATCTAAAATTTTGATTCAATGATAGCAGTGAGCTGTAGTATAAATCGAGATAAGGTGTAACTCTAGTAATAGCGCTGCAAGTCTTCCTAATAGCTTAAATTTGGAGTCTAGGTATATTTTGGAAGGCACTAAACATTCAGACATCATTTAATTTAAGTTACCTGTATATATCCGGTTGTAATAAAAAACTGGACACAACTTTATTCTCTTGATATCTTAAAAATCATTTAAAGTACCTATCGGAAGTCTTCTATTTTTAAATAGAAACCAACCAGTATGGTAATGACAACATAAGGTGCCCTCTCTAGTCTCAATACATCTTTGTGATTCACGATGAGCCGGCGGCATCGGACGTGGCATCGCGTCAGAACTCAGAACGCAAATGGGGGACATCATAATAGGACGATATGCGCGATTTCAACGCTCAAGGTCACGCACAATTGTTCCATTTCAATGGTAAGTATTGTGAATAGGCCCCGGTCTCGAAGACATTATGCGTTGTACTCAAAGACATTCAACAGTACATATATAAACGGGACAACATCACAAAATTTGTGATCCATAAGTTATGACCTAGTGGTCATAAGTCGCTCAGTGCGCCGGCCAGCGTAATAATATTGAGAGAATAAACTTATCTTACGTGATTCTTAACCATTCACACTCTCTAGGGTGTAAATTGTAATAATCGCCCTCGCATTGTAATAAGTGGTTGATAGCGGTACTGAAGTTTGAGATCAATTTTTTTGTACAGAAACTTGCTTGATAGCCTCTATAGTTAGTAATATTAAATCTCTTTGATTGTACTTCAACTTTTGTCGCTTCAAATAGAAACACGGCGGACCTTGACTAATGGATTTACGCGGAGTAAGATTGTCGTTGAGACAATGTATAGTTGGCTGTCGAGGTAGGTGAGGTTAATAATCTTTTGGAGTTTCGTGTTTAGCAACCGACTTCCAAAAAGGAGGAGGTCCCCAATTCGTTGGTATTTTTTATCTATGTTACGCGATATCTCCGCCAAATATGGACCGATTTTCAAAATTCTTTTAGTGTTCGATAGAGCTTATTTCAAAGGTCCCATACAAATTTGGTCACAATATGATCTGAAGGCGGTCCGTTAAGTTTTTTAACTTTTAATTATTTTGTATTCGGTTTTCTTTATCGACCTACTTCAAAAAAGGAGAAGGTCCTCAATTCGTCTGTATTTATTTGGTCGCGATCGGATAAATTTTGAAGTCGATCCGTTAAGTTTTTAAACTTGTGATTATTATATTGTAGGTATGTATATCACGTCTAATAAAATAAGAATTCCATTTATATTGACGATGACGAACATAAGTAAATACACTCGAGATAAAATTGGTAACCTATGTTTGACTCGTTATTTTCTCATTTCGGTACATTCGTGCAAACTTATCAAATATTTATATGTTGACGTTAATCTATAAAAATACAGTAGGTACCACAATTTTAGATAGAGGCTTTGATAATTTACGTTTTTACGAATAATAAGTTTTTATAAATAATAATAATATTTTACAAGAAATGTCTGGTCATCCAAATTAGGTCATAGAAAAATAATTGGATAAAGTAATTTTGTAACAAACTAGACCTCATTTTTTTTTAACTCTTTATTGTACACCACTTACAAATTACAAGGTATAATGAAAAACAATAAACTTAAGCTAAGTGTAAGCTAAGCGGCCTTATCGCTCATGGTGATCTCTTCCAGCCAACCTTTGGGATGGATTTGTGGCAAATGAAGAATACTCTTAGGGGGTGTTACAATATATTCCCTTTAAAATCATCACGAGTTGATATTTCTGGAATCTAATATTCCAAAAGCGTATAACTTCAACTGGACTGTAGCTAATACGGGCTGTTCAAAACGCAATCACAGCACGAAGTGGCGGTGTCCCTATTCCGTACGACACAAAACGTGGCACATAAATAATGCAAGTATACTCTGACGTCACCGGCAGCGAAACGTTTGTAAACGAGATCCCATTTGAATAGTTGTGCTCCGCTCGGTTCGGTGTGTGTGACGTCCTATTAAACTATATGATGGATTAGAAGTGATGAAAAATGGCCGCGCCCTGCAAGTGTTTGTTTCTTTTGTGAATTCAGTCAAATAAAAAAGACTGATTGTTGTTCAGACTACTGCGTTTCTTATAGAGATCCCTGAGCTCTTACTCAGGAACCTCCATATATTTAATCTGCAAATACATATTAATTTCGGCTTACTTGTGTGTAAATACAGTTTCATTACATCTGTTATTATCCTCGTACTGGTATGCCCAATGAACACGCAGTCGATAAGACTATTTACAGGTTGTATTACGTTTATAAGAGCCCTGTGCTTAATAATTGATTAATAAAGTTACAATATGATCTTTTGACTTGGCCATAAAGCTTTAAAGTGTCCCCTGAATATAGATTAATTTTACTACCTTTCCGCAACACTCAGTACATTTTCATATGAATATACATTTTTATACACCTATAAATTTTCGTGTTTTATAAACAAACTACGTTTAAGACTACAAATAGTGTACATAACTCTTCTCAAAATAAACATATTTTATTGCTCACATAAAAAATTTCCGAACGTACACAAGTTTGATATTCGACGCAAATATGTAGTGCATTGGTGCAGCCAAAAACCGGGTCGCAACTAAAATAATAATTACAATTGTGAAACTATTAGCTAAGATAATAAAGGCGGCGCGGTGTGGCGCGGCACAGGCAGTGTTCATAATATTTGTCACACATCACGCTCTCAGTAAACAGTAGGCGTGAGGCGGCAACCCTCTCGAACTAATATTAGTTTCGCGTTTCATTCACTCGGTTGTAAATTTTAGAAGTTTACTGTTTTGGCACTACACTACACAAACTTATATTTGCCGCTGTTCAAATTATTTCCACACGATCAACGACTCAATGTGCAACGCAGAATAATGACATTAAATATTTTGTTGCACGTCGTAATGTAACTTTGTAAGTGCACACGAACAATTTAATGCATGTTTATGCTCCGTTTGGTATTTGTTATGATATAATGGCCTATATACGATTCTTGAGGCTGAAATTTCTATTATAGCACTGGGTAACACGGTTCCGTGAGTATCGCGATGCATCGGCACAAGTGCAATGTTCTGCGAAATTACTCGCAGTAAATAATGCAGAAAGCACGACAATTGGTAAAATAATTAAATATAGTTAACATTAAGGAGTAAGTGATGGGCATTAAGAATGCAGTGCCATCTTTGTAAAACCAAAACCAAGTCTAAAAGACGTCTGCAAGTCGTTTAAAACTGACAAAACTTCAACAATCGAACTGAGAATGGACCGAAGAAGTTCTAAGAGCGAACAAATTCGCAAGTCGTCCGTAAATTTTCTTTTTACGATGCGATGTTACGAAAGGACATATTAAATAAAGATTCAATATGTTGGGCCGACGACGGCTCGGAGGCCAAGCCGTGCGACACCATTAGGATGTGGTGGCACGGAAAACCTACGGAATGCTATGCACCATTCTTTAGGACGAATCACTCGCTCTAGCCACTGAAGTGTCAATAACCAACCACAGTTGTAAATCTGAATCTATTACAATAATTGTATTTTATAATCTCATCGGTATCGTGAAGATAATTGTGATAATAACCCTTGTTTGCATTGAAGATATAATTACTTTATTCATTGCAAAACTTTTGTATTACGTTGGAGTTAAATAAATGTTACGTAACTAAAATTATTCTTTCATCATTGTTGGTGTATTTTATCACGGCTAATAATAGATGTTGTTAAAGCATTTAAATATACTGTTTGTTATGTAATGAATATAATAACCAATTATTGTCAAATAATAATATATCTACCCAAATTAACGTACGTCTCTACTTCATGAAGAGATATATGTATATTACATTTATATTAATAATAATAATATTAGGCCTGTAATATTACTGTCCCACTGCTGGGCACGGGCCTCCTCTACTAATGAGAGGGTTAGGCCTTAATATTAATATTTTTATATAAATTATTAGGCATATCACTAAAATAATAAGCTATTGCATAAAACACTATAACTATTTATTAGCCAATGATTTCACAAAAAGCAAGTACTAGCAAATTCAATTACTATCCCGTTTGAACGCAGCACTGGCACGGATTCCAATGAAATGAAAGGATATGCGCTGTGAAAAAGCTTTCGTCCTGAGTGAAGCACCTCGAGGTGAAAATATCTTAACGTGTAAATCTTTCAGATAGACGCACCACAGCAGTAGCTTAGCCATGAATATGAAACTAAAGCCGTTTATTCTATATTACCTGTCGTAAATGTGTACTCTACCAATAAGGTTTACTTCGCTATTTTCAATTCTACGTAGGTAATACTGGTATCAGATATAATAAAATTGAATTTTGTACGTGTTTTACAGATATTCTAGCTAGATAGATAAATAAAACTGCCTCGGCGGGGTGGCGGTATTTCGGTACGACTACAGTTCTGAGGTCTCGGGTTCGATCCCCGGGTCGGGCAAAGTGATATTGGATTTTTCCATATAGGCTCGCCTTCTATCACATCTGGGACGGAACTGAGCTCGGCGAAATGTGGGTGTTCTTCTAGTTCGCTAGTGCGCCTCTGCCTACCCCTTCGGGGATACAGGCGTGAGCTTATAAAAATAATAAAAAATAAATACGAAATTCGTAGAAAATTTGATTCCGTGGCGCAACAGACGAGTAATCGACACATGGATATTTTATAGATCATTATCATATCAGCCTACTGGACATAAGGTGCATAACATCGAGTTCCGCCTTTAACTTTTTGAAGCTAGTCTTTGTCTGCCGCTTTCCGCATACAGTAGATAAGCCAACCATGAGTTTTTCGTCATTACTTGTTAGCGACTCCGTAAAATATAAAAATATAACATTAAAAATAGGAGGGGAAGCAGCGGTGTTGATCCACAGCCCACATAGCCGCAAGCTATGAAATAAAAGCACGGGAACTGCCAAGGCACTCAGGCCATGGCAAAGTTCATGCTTCGTTTGCGTTCGCAGGGAAAATATTCAGACTTTACGCCCAATTAAAAATGGCGTCTGAATTCATAGTTTCATCAAAGTTGACAAATTAGGGACCAATTAAATAAGTTACTTTTAAATACTTTGGGGGCCTATGTCCAGCAGTGGACGTCCTGTGGCTGATGATGATGATGACACTTTGGTTATAGCATCAGCCATTCTAGAATCCTATTTATACATTTTGCGCCATATTTTTATCCTAGCACGGAAAATTGGACATTCCATTGACCTAGTAGGAATTCAGTGTGATCCAAATATATTGTCTATCTATGAAGATCTCGTCTTGTCTATCTATTTCAAGATCTCGTCTCCTACAGTATCCTACAAAAAATACTTATTTTAAAATTAACAAATGTAGCATATTGAATATAAGAACGATCGCGATTAAATAATATTTTCGACCGACTTCCAAAAAGGAGAAGGTCCTCAATTCGTCTGAATTTTTATTATGAATGTTACGCGATATTTCCGCCAAATTTGTACCGATTTTCAAAATTATTTTGTGTTCGATAGAGCTTATTTCAAGAGTAGTCCCATATAAATTTGGTTACGATCGGATTTGAAGTCGGTCTGTTTACTTTATTTTTTTTTTGTTTGGTCCTACAGCTGCTTGCCTGACCGAGTCGGCAAATTCAGCCACACCGGTCTGTTGGGTGAACGCAGGTGCTCTCGAACCCAAAAAGTTAGGTGACCATGCTGAGGGCAACCCACTAACGGGTTACGAACCTCGGCTCAGGACGGTCACTGAGAGAGAGATGTTGAAGACATCATCGATTGTTTAGTTTTTAAACTTGTGATTATTAAAACTCTTTTTGTGT
This sequence comes from Clanis bilineata, assembly GCA_036417725.1. Taxonomy (NCBI): domain Eukaryota; kingdom Metazoa; phylum Arthropoda; class Insecta; order Lepidoptera; family Sphingidae; genus Clanis; species Clanis bilineata. Next base: position 12,598,091 of record CM071158.1, read on the forward strand.
TCGATAGAGCTTATCGGATCAAGTTGGAAGTGGAAGTTCTTAAACTTGTGATTATTTACATATCTTAGAGAGAGCTTGCAGACTAATAAAGTACAATCTATGAATATAAAGATTAAAATTGCTAATTAACAGATTCCGCATATTCAGTCAAAAACAATAACAATAAATCTGATAAATGTCTATAGAATACAGGGTATTGGTAAGTAGGTCAAATGAAATACGTAGTACAATAATGTACACAAAATATTCCGCTCGTTAAAAACAGATTGGAAATTGTAACAAGTTTTGTCCGCTAAAAAGTTCGTACTGCTTCTTAAAAATTCAGCAGAAAGAAAGTTAACAATTGAATAGAATTGTGTCCGAATGCCGAGTCTAATTTTCTGTATTACTGTCATCAGTTGAGTTGGAAAGCATACGATATAATACGATATCTGTAATTTTCTCTCAGCTCAGTGTATAATATCAAATATGTATAAATAATAAATAAATAAATAAACCCAACAGTCACACACCTAGTCCTGACCCTACACTAGGTATAATAACCTGTATCCTTGGTGTCAGAGATTATGAGAGACTTTCGGTATCACAACACCCAAACTTGAAACAAATATCTGTGGACTACGCAAACATTTGTCTCAATGCGGGAATCGAACCCGCGGCCTCTCGCTTCACAGCCTATTCGCTCGCTGCGCCACGGAGGCTTTCCGTATGATATGTAATAATCTTACAAAAATATAGATTATAGGATCTTACAGGATTAAGATTTTTGGGTGGGCCTAATTCCCTCTCACCTTTCCCAATCTCTATTCCCCTCCTTTTACAGTAACAACGCACCCCTGTTTTTTTTTGTATCTTGGGTGTATATGGGCGGTAGAAATCACGTACCATCAGGTGGCCAAATGCTCGCTTAGCAATCTGCTAGAAAATATCATATCTCTATGTTTTGTTTGGGTCTGAAGTCTGCATTAATAGCGAAACTATTATGGAAAATTGTAAAATGTGCGATCAAGCATTGTAACAGAACCGTTGGTTAAAAATGAATCAACGTTATTATTAATGGTATTTTTTCTTATATTAAAATTCATCACATTGCATTCTACGAAACGGGTATTTTTCTAGTTTCATACGGGTTCATTTAATTAAATTTAACAAATTAATACAACGGATCAAATTAATTTAAATCAATTCAAAAACTAATTTTATGATATAGTGCGAAAGCCCATATATTATTCGGAATGATATAAAATTGAACACACATAATAATATAAATCAAGTGTTGTTTTGATATTTCCGTACGAAAAGTTCTTAATTTCATTTGTGTTATTTATGACCCATTCCCAAGTTTGTGTTGATCAAAAAGTCGGATGTCGTTTGGATCACGACCACGCGTTTTAAAAATAAATAAGACTGGTTGTTATAATCCTTTAGCTTTAAAAATTACGATGAATATCTAATTCTAGAGGTACATAGAAACCATAGTATGCTAGATTGACTCTTTTTTGTTTCAATGCATAAAGCATAAAAAGTTTCACAAATAAACTTTTTTTTTACGTAAAGTTAATTTTTTTTTCTGTATTTTCAAAAGCCCAGGGAGATAAAATACAAAGTACCAGAGTAAAATGTTAAACTACTTAACAAATTTTCGTTGACAAAATTATCTACAAATATATCATGACGTCTGCCTAGTAAACTACGATTATGTAGAATGATCTGAATCACAGATATAAAGAATAGAAAATAAAGAAAAAAAAAGAAATATGAAGAACGCCAATAACCATACCCTCTATTCAATGTTCATTACAACCAAGACAAACACACTGACGCCAATTAACCTAAAAAAAGGATGCCCAAATTTACTACATGCACAACCGTCATATACCTCTATACAAAAATATACAAACATTTATTACTCTATTCATCAAAATAGGCATTTTGATGAACGCCTCATGTTTGCTTGGAATTGTAACGTCAAACGTTTATATTGAGGAAACTATAAAAGTTGGATAATCGTAAAAGCAAAGTTGGGTGCGGGCCAACCGCTCGTCCGACAATGAAAAATAATTCGACATGCGCGGTCTTCAATGGATCTAGTTCAAAAGTTTTTTATTGCGCTTCTTCACGGTATTTATAGCTGCGGAAACATATGTCGGATGGCGTGGAGTCTAGTTTCCTGTGATCTTAATATCGACATGTGTAATTGTCGACCTCAGTGGCATTGCGTACTAATTACAACATTTACGATGTCTAACCAATTATCGCTCTTATGTACATGCGCATAGAATATAAAAATGCAATCAAGGTATTTGGTTCCACTAGACTTTTAAATAATGCTAACATTATGAAGATATGTTTACGTTTTTAGTATCTGCATCAAAGAGATTCGCATGTTTTTAATTAGTGCAAATGTATGTAGCTCGTAGTGAATTTTTTTATTACGTGTCAATTTGTGGTTTGGTGACGTTTCAAGGAAACCACATGAGAACGTTGATAACAAATGCATGTGCCAAATCCCACCGTGATTCAGGGGTCCTGCGGATGATTCAAAAGCGCTGAGGATTCTATGTATCAGTGATCCGACCAATATTTTTGACAACCGAATTAGTTTCGAGCTCGCTGCGCACTCATGTCGTTTGGCTAATATATTATATAAACGTTATAGACGCGAATGATGATGACTCAGTATGGAACACGCTTAAGATGGAGCAAAGTAGAGGCAAAAGTAAAAATGCGGATTCTGGCATAGAAGCTACATACCGGGATGAAAAGAAAAATGTTAAAGTATATCACGCAACATTATATCGACAATTAAGTCATCATATTTATTACCATTCACAGACCCTTTTCATCCCACTGCTGGGCATATGATTCCCATATCACGCGATTTTATGTTGTGTACAGCAAAACACCAACAACAACATAAGTTCACGCCATCCCCGAAGGGGTAGGCAGAGGCGCACTAGCCAACTAGTACACCCACATTTCGCCGAGCTTAGTTCCGTCCCAGATGTGATAGGGGGCGAGCCTATCGCCATATCGGGCACAAATTCCAGACTCCGGGCTGATATGGAATAATCCAATATCACTTTGTCCGACCCGGGAATCGAACCCGAGACCTCAGGACGGTAGTCGTACCGAAATACAACCACGCCACCGAGGCAGTCAAACACCATTTTTAGGAAATCCAGTGCCGGGTCAATCCTGTTCGGCAATATCGGGTTGCCTGACATTACAGCAAGCAATCATAAAATACCTCTAGACCAAGGAGGCGACATAATAATACAATATTAATACTACGCTATAAAACGCTGTATTTCCAAGATCAAAACTCCAGCAGACGAAGTGTAAATACCAGTAACTATTCCAGTATATTAAGTTAAATTAAGAAAGAAGTCTCAACGACACAGCAGCAAATGTTAATTAAAACTTTAAGTCCCTATAGATGGGTGACATTAACAATTCCACAATGTCGGGCTATAACGTGAATTTGTTAAAAGGGTTAATTAAAAATGGTTAACAATTAACAATTAAGACAAGTTTATAAGAGACCAACTCTGAGGTCGCTACTTTAATCTCGGCAAATGTTCTGCTAAATGGCTAAAGAAAACATTTAAGAAAATTGCTCGTAAACCGAAAAGTGCTTTAAAACAAGATTCAGAAAGTTGGTAAGCTAGAAATTGTTGATCTTTTTTGTAGAACACTAATTGCTTTTTTTATTATGCTGAAATACAGAGACTTAGGGCCTCGTTCACCACCCTCGAGTAAAGTGTCAAGTAGGCTAATCGTCAGTTAAAGTCACCCGTAACTGAACGTGTGAATTTCACGACGTTCGAGTAGCATGCATCTTGTGATTAAACTGACCAGTAAGCTACTTGCCATGTCGTCTGCCAAGTAGCGCGTTTACTTGACGGTTAAAGTTTAAAGTAGGCAGTTAATTGTACATTTTATCGTAGTTAAATAAACTATAAAATCAAATTATAGTAGTCATACCTTAATAACGATGTTTAACGTTTTAAATGAACGTGTTAACTGTAAAATAGCCTTTCATTAAAAAAATCAAGCAGTTTCAACAAAAATAAAATGCAATGCGGTCACGCAAAACTCGTCCTTATTGACACACGATTTAGTACCTGTGTAACTATTTATATAGCAAAAAAGGGTCCGGTAGGTTTTTGTGTCATGTGGTGCGGATCCGCGACGAGTCACGACTATTTTTTTTGCCAAAATAAGATACTTTTGACGTAATATTGAACGAATGGGACGCAGGATTTGTAATATCATTCACTTAACCAGTAAGTTGCTACTCAGAGCTCTAATTTTGCTTGTGAAATTAACAGAAGTTACTCGCAACTCTTACTTGTCAATTAACGCTAGTCAGAAAGTAACTAATCAACACTTTACTTGGAGTTGGTGAACGAGGCCCTTAGCATTACGAGTACAATATTGTGAGGTACATGGTTTGTTGGAATGTAATTATTTATTGTAACTGCCTCGGTGGCGTAGTTATATTTCTGTACGTCTACCGTCCTGAGGTCTCGACTTCGATCCACGCGCCGGGCAGTGATATTGGATTTTTTATTCAGTATCAGTCCGGAGTCTGGAATTTCTGCCCGATATGGCATACGCTCGCTCCCTATCACATCTGGGACGGAAATAAGCTCGGTGAAATGTGGGTGTTATAGTTCACCTCTGCCTACCCTTTCGGGAATACAGGCGTCAGCTTATGTATATATGTAATTATTGTAACAAGGTAAAATCATTCAACTAAAAACTTTTTTATTTAAATTAATCCAACACTCATACATCTCATCATCGAAGGTGTAAGCAGATTTGCAAGTAGAGCACCTATGACACGTCGCACTGATTTTCCGTTCCATGATATGATAGCAAAATATAATTAACTCTTACTAGTCAATATCATTTGCTGCCTAATCATGGTAAATGCTGATGAGATTAGATAATATTTACTTGTTTAGCTTCACATTTACTAATATTGACATAATAACACAACGTAAGGAGAAACAGTAAGATAAGTTTGCAATACTATTAATCCCAGAACCATGATGCGGCCCCACGTCTGGTACCTATGAAGTTTAGGATTAAAACAGACGTCCTGCGAACGTGAGCCCAATAAATTCAAATTGCGAACTTACTGTAACTTAATGTTAACTAAATTTAGATTTTTATATAATACCACTAACAGGAGCTCATCTAGTAATAAGTAGACAACTGAAGATATCTGAATATCAGACAAATAGACTCTGAGTTAGGGTTGGCATGTTGGATTTATCACTAACATATTATATTACCTCTAATATAATTAAAATGAATATTCTTAAAAATCATTTTTTAAATCCCATTAAGATATAAAAATAATATCATGCACAAAAATATCTCGACTTCATACAGGTGAATATTATATTTTCCGCTGATAGCTTAGCTGTCAGCTTCAAATTCACTTGTCGAAACCCATTGCTAGTATCTGTTGTGTTATAAATATGCATATTATAAAATATTTATATCAAAATCATTTATCGTTTTATTTTTCACTTAACCAATTATACCACACTTTATGTACTGATCATTTCCTAACGGAATCAATTGAATACAAACAAATTTGGCGATCGACACTCTGGGATCACATTGTTAGTGAAAACAACTGCATACAATGGTTTTGATATAAGACTTTATGTATCTATTCACCGGACATAATAACAGGGACCTTGGGGGGGGGGGGGGCAACCTCCACATCTTACAGCAATGTTATTATAAAAGAAGTAAGATAATAATAATACTGCTATAAGGCGTGGTTGTAATCCCCTGACACAAGAGACCGCGAACATGGTCAAGCTACTTGTATGGAAAATGGCGCGTGTCATGTCGGGTTCCAATGTTTCTTTCTTTCTTTCTAGCTGCCCTTATCCCAGCTTCAGCGCAACACACTTTCTCAAGCATGTTGCAGAAAATTAGCTAGTTTAGTTTTTGCGACCGGCTACCTGCATGACGTCAATCCCCTCTGAGGGATCCAGTCCTGGGCAAATTAAATTAGAAAATTCGCTTTGTCCGACCTGGGAATCGAACTCAGGACCTCGTAGTCCACAGCCCCTATATGCTGCCACTAGACCAAGGAGGTGACAATGTCGGGTTCCGATCTATGACGTAATAAGCAGCGTATAAATCAGACGTGTGGCTGGAGTTAGTGTCACCATGCTTCAAAGCCTCTCGGTCACCTTGCTCAAACAGCCCTTTAACAAGTTTTATTATAATAATTTAATGTCATAATAAGTTAATGTCACAGCTACATAGACAACGAATGAAATGACCGCCAAATGTATTTTTCGTCCTTTTTATTGCTATTGAATGACAAGAGCAAAAAGCTCATTTTAATATAAAATAAATACAAATCTATTCCCAGAATACGATAACGCAAATAACATAAAAAGTTACATCTAGTCGCCTCTTTGGTCTAGTAGTAATGTATATGGGCTGTGAACCGGGAGGTCCTAGGTTCGATTCCCAGGTCAGGCAAAGCAATTTTTCTTATTTCATTTGCCCGTGACTGGATCCCACAGTTGACGTCAGTCAAGCAGGCACTCGTAATAACTACCTAAGCTTGAAAAAGTGTGTTACGCCGACCCCACATTAAGGTGAGATAAGGAATAAAAAATCAAAGAGTAACAAAAGTTACAACTATTGTAATAAAAATTAAAACAGCACAGTCTTATCGGCAGACAATTTCTAATACTTTACCACCATCGGATACGAGCAAACTACGAGAGTTTCCCACGAACAAACCTTGTATTTCATAGTGAATGTCGTTTAGAGAACCGAACTGCAGCGATGGTTTCCGCTTCGTTTGTAATTAGGAGCATGGCGTGTTACTTGCAACCACAATGCAACTAGATTTCCTGCTAGCTTTCGACAGCAATTTCGGCCAGCCGAACAACATGTTTTAGCGCTTAAATTGTTGGTTTCGTTGGTAAATTACAGTATCGGATGTTTTTGGAAAAATGTTTTGTTATACTAATGTTATAAATACGAAAGTTTGAGCGTGTTTGTATGTTTGTCAATACTTCACCCTCACACGGCTTGACCAATTTTGATGACATTTGGTATGGAAGTCGCTGATACCCTTAATTAATACATAAGCTACGTATTGACGTACCACTGCCGTCCTAAAATCTTGGGTTAGGTTACCAGGTCATGTAAAGTAATATTTTTGACTTAGTTTCAATTCGGTGTTTGTAATTTGTACCCTATATGCTTTCCCTTATCACTACATGGAACGGTCTTGCTGATAATCACAAGTTTAAAAACTTAACTGACTGACTTCCAATTTACCGATCGTGATCAAATTTATATGGGACCACCCTTGAAATAAGCTCTATCGAATACCAAAAGAATCTTGAAAATCGGTCCACATTTGACAGAGATATCGCGTAACATACATAAAAAAATATATAAAAAAATACCGACGAATTGAGGACCTCCTCCTTTTTGGGAAGTCGGTCGAAATGGGTGCATTAATTGCATATCCTTCGGAGACAACAAGCGTAATTGTTTAGTCTCTCGGTATTTATTTTTTCAATGACGGAAAAAAGGTAACGAAAAAACATTAAACGTCATAAATTGTTGACGATTATATTACACTAGCTGACCCGCGCAACTTCGTTTGCGTATGAGAGGGTTGAAAGAGTGAGTCGTAGGCACCTATAGCACAATAATTCTAAAAGAGGTAATGGGATGATCTACTTGGGCCGTCAGTCACCCCGTCTCTCACACCGTCAGTCACACCCTCTGTCACACCGTCTGTCACCCCGTCTGTCACCCAGTCGGTTACCCCGTCTGTCACCCAGTCTATCACCCCGTCTGTCACCACGTCCGTCACCCCGTCTGTCATCCCTTCTGTCACCCGTCTGTCACCCCGACTGTCACCTCGTCTGTCACCCGTCTGTCACCCCGTCTGTCACCCCGTCTGTCACCCCGCCTGTCACTCCGTCTGTCACCTCGTCTGTCACCCCGTCTGTCACCAGTCTGTCACCCCGTCTGTCACCACGTCCGTCACCCCGTCCGTCACCCCGTCTGTCACCCTTCTGTCATCCGTCTGTCACCCCGTCTGTCACCCAGTCGGTCACCCCATCTGTCACCCCGGCTGTCACCCAGTCGGTCACCCCATCTGTCACCCCGTCTGTCACCCCGTCATTCACCTCGTCAGTCACCCCGTCCGCCACCCCATCAGTCAGCCTGTCAGTCACGCCGTCTGTCACCCCGCCTGTCACCCCGCCTGTCACCCCGTCTGTCACCTCGTCTGTCACCAAGTCGGTCACCCCGTCTGTCACCAGTCTGTCACCCCGTCTGTCACCACGTCCGTCATCCCGTCTGTCACCCCGTCTGTCACCCCGTCTGTCACCACGTCCGTCACCCCGTCTGTCACCCCGTCTGTCACCCCGTCTGTCACCCCGTTTGTCACCCTTCTGTCACCCGTCTGTCACTCCGTCTGTCACCCAGTCGGTCACCCCATCTGTCACCCCGGTTGTCACCCAGTCGGTCACCCCATCTGTTACCCCGTCATTCACCTCGTCAGTTACCCCGTCCGCCACCCCATCAGTCAGCCTGTCAGTCACGCCGTCATTCCTCACGTCGGTCACCCCGTCAGTCATCCCATTAGTCACCCCATCAATCACCCCGTCAGTCACCCCTTAGTCACCCTACCATTCATCCCCTTGGTCAACACTAAAATATTTTTTCAAATCGAACCAGTAGTTTCTGAGATATAAAATTCCCCGCTAGCAGCATTTTTAATTTCTGCCTCGTTCTATTGGTCATAGCGTGATGTTATATAGCCTATAGCCACCGTCGATAATTGGGCTATCCAACACAAAAATAATTTTTTAAATCGAACCAGAAGTTTATGTCTGTGATGTAAATGTTCTCGATTTTGCAACATTTTTCATTTCTGCTCCACTCCTATTGGTCATAGCGTGATCATATAGCCTATGGCCACCCTCAATAATTGGGCCATCCAACACAAAAATAATTTTTCAAATCGAACCAGTAGTTCATGAGATTAGCGCGTTCAATCAATCAAACAAACAAACAAACAAACTCTTCAGCTTTATAATATTAGTATAGATGAGAATCCTTCTGAATTTTGCCGCATAATGTAATCCTACTATCCTACTAATATTATAAAGCCAAAAGTTTATGAGTGGGTTTACTCAAACGGCTGGACCAATTTTGCTGAAATTTAGCATGGAGGTAGCTCCGGATTAACACATAGGCTATTTTTTATCCCGAAAAATAAATGTTATACTGGAAAATAAATTTCACGCGAATGGAGTCGCGGGGAACAGCTTGTAAATAAATCTTTATAATATAAATAAATCTTTGTAGGCATATAATGTCATTATTTGAATAGGGGACTTCTATTGTGTTGGGATAGCTAAATTATTTAATAAAGCAACGCCGCGATAACCCTGAAGTTACACAACACTGGAGACAGGGGCGCACAAAACCGAATGCCTTAATTTAATAAAAGTCAATTTGGGCCAATTTAATTCTACGTTCATGCAGCCGTTTTGACACAGTACATCATAACGTATTTCCGTCCTATTCGTACTCATACTGTTTGTATAAAGCCTTCTCATTTCGCAGTTGACGTGTGCACTGCGTTAAGCATACTACAGAATGTTATTCTACATACTCACCCTGCACACAAGTTCTAGTTGAATTTGTCTACGGACAATAAAATTGCTTAAATGAACGCGAACATTTTAGTATTATTCATTTAAAAAATATATGGAACGGAGTTTTATGCGGCAACGTTGAGTTGAGCATGACGAATGCTGAATAAGCTTCAACAGTGAATAAAATTTCTGGGGCATATGAGTATATTCATGATCTTTACCCGAGGACAAGTTGTACAAATATGATGAAATGTGTTAAGAAACAAATGAACTGTACAGTAATAATGTCTACAAATAGCTTGCCTCTTACTTCACTATCTATTTTGGTAAATGATGGATAGCGGATCACCGTCGTAATAGGATATGTACAAATTAATATTAGGAGTTCATTTTGATATTACAGTAGTAAGAAGTTCTCAAAATAGAGAGTTTATCTACTAAAGTTATAAAAGTTGTAATTAGCTAACGCATGCAAATAGCTCTAGCATAGGTAATAACTATGGAAATTATAAACGATTTACTAAAATAAGGAATAACTGCTAAATCGTAATAAATAAAATCCTGTAAATACGTTTTCCGTCCTTATGTTCCCATTTCGGTAAACTGGTGGTAAATATGTTGACAGATATTTTAAAGACACACTTCCGACGGTCGCGTTTTGACGCCTCGACCACTCGTGTTAATCTCGAACGTCAATGACGGCGAGCAGTCGTCTATCAACGCCTTGTTAAAGGCGCTTATAACACTCACATGGTTCGCATCAAGTCGTATGACGCTCGCTTCTGACGTGCGACGCTACGACCCGAAGTCTACCTTTCGGCATTTTAACATAACATAAGCTCACGCCTGTATCCCCGAAGGAGTAGGCAGAGGCGCACTAGTGAACTAGAACACCCACATTTCGCCGAGCTTAGTTCCATGCCAGATGTGATAGGGGGCGAGCCTATCGCCATATCGGGCACAAATTCCAGACTCCGGGCTGATATGGAAAAATCCAATATCACTTTGCCCGACCCGGGGATCGAACCCGAGACCTCAGAACCGTAGTCGTACCAATAGAAATACCACCACGCCACCGAGGCAGTGTTTTAATTTTAAATACAACAAAATACGACCGCACAAATTAATTCACCATTCACAATTGCCTACAATGTTAACAATACCGCTGGGGTATATTTTTAATTACGAGAATGTAAAATAGCCGACGATTATGAGCGACGTAACCAACGTATATCAACTCATTGTTTTGTGATTAATGGCACGTTATTTGTCGACGGTAAGACATTTAAATAGCTGCGGATGATTTATGTCACGTGTTACACTTTGTAGCTAATTATAAATGCTTTATTGAATTGTCTACTGGTAGTTTTTTTTGAGTTAGTGAATAGATAGGATTGTCATTTTACTGCGTCTAATTTATAAAGGAAGCCAGTAATGATATGGATTTTATAACAAGATACTCGAATTATATTCTCAGCTGTAAATATTAAGCATGTCTTTCTTTTTGTCTGACGTTATCCCAGCTTTATTGATCAGCGTAAACCTTCCTACTTAGACGTTTCAAATTCGCATCTAGAACATTATTTGAGTAGCTATTGGGCATCATGTCTTCCCCTAAAACACCCGTACAAGCATTACACGATTTATGTACCAAATGTAATTATGCCTAGAGCTCAAAATTCCATAACAACCGACGCAAACCCACAAAACGACATGTACTTCAATGTTCCGGCCAACCAGGATTTGGTAATGGGGTTTGAGGTGACAAAACCAATGTTACGGGATTTCTGATCTACGTAACTAGGTTGTACCCTGACTTAAACTAATAGTTCATCGTTCATAGCCTTTATGTCTCTGTTAAATGGAAAGCAGAGCGAAGGAGAGGCGAGATTTTTTATTTCATTATGTACAGAGACTAGAATGTTACATGTAGAAATGCAAAGTCCAAATGTGTTGTTTAAAGATATTTTCCTCGATTTGCTTTGCCACGACTCATTTTTGCTACTTTACACAGGCATTAAAGACGAGTTTGAAAGTTATATTTCAAATAATAAACTATTATATTTTCCGAAGTGGACATACATAGATCAAATAAGTGATCTTCTCCGAAAAGGGCAAGTGAAGAGCACCCTCAACCGGCGGAAATATATGAAAAGATGTATGAGTGTGGAAGAGGCAAAAGAGATGTGTGAGGATCGTAGCTTCTGGCGCTCAATAGTCTCTACCTACCCCCATGGGATACACGCGTGAGTGTATGTATGTAATATATTTTATAATAAATTATGGTAAAATAATAATTTATACGTTACAATTATTTCATTGCAAAACATCCACGAAACCATCCTGACATATTAAAATATAATATTATATTTCAATAATATCTTCTCCACGTTGTTCTTAATGGAAAGAAAATAGTAATACGTAGATGAAATTGAGCTTTCTACGCTTCTAGAAATAAGTATTCATAATAATTCAGTTTGATGTTTTGCGAGTAAAATAACAAGACATTAAGCCAATATTTTTCTATTATGTTTTGTTTTTGTTGGTAAAGAAACATCAATTAAATAATAATCATATTACAAAGTTATTACGAACGAAAATGGAGTGATTGATTGAGCCATTGTTCTTATTGCTATAATCGCAGCTGATCTGCGGGTTTAGACAAGTGGCTTATGGGCTAGTCGAATATAATAAATGTATGGGAATGACATAAGAGTAAGCCACATATAACGTACTTTTATGTCATAAGCCACTTGTCTAAACCCGCCGACCGGTTGATACCACTCTTCCAGAAAACCGAGGTAAAATGACAGTTAGTTGTTACGTTTCGTTCGTTGAGTGGGATTTTGGGTGGTTCAAATCCAAACTCCCCTTCCCAATAACTGTTCCCTTTCTTGAAGGTTGACAACGCACACGAGGTTCGATTGGTAGCCTGGGTGTCCATGGGCGGTGGTGATCACTTGCTCTCATGACCCACTTGCTTCTTGGCCAGCATTTGCTATAGACAAATTGACCCCATGCTTGATTGCTAGTCTCTGCTAAGAAAAATATTTATTCGTCTTGATAATGAGATCGCATGTTAGTATTGCCACCACCGCCCTCACCAACAATTAATAACAATAATTTACTTTAAATTACGAAGTATCGTCTTATGAATAAGTTGTAAAAATCTATTGAGATTTATTAAGATATTGATCTTCATGATACTTTTTGAGATTTGTTGCAATTTTTTAGACCCAACGTAATATCGGTCCATGAACAATAAACTTTTTTAATCTTGTAAAATAATTTTTAATCGAAGGTAAACTAAATTTATAACATTAGGTGACATTTTCGACAAATTACACCTCAAACCGACCTGTGACCATGAAGGCTGTAAAACTATGTTTATCAATGGTCGCTGGATTTTTTGGACTGCACTACGCTTACCATGAGATGAAGTGTAGTCACTTTGCCGTGCTCGGATAAAAAAAACCTTTCGAAACTAAAAAAACAAATTGCGATAAAATCCGTAAAAACTAGTTTTATTTCAATTTTGTTATTTATTTAGTTTTACATTCGCGTAAACCTAAAAACAAATTATATGTACTTTTTGAAATTGTATTACTTTCTATACTTAAATAAAATAACAAAAGAAATAAATATACTAAATATAAAGTCCCATTAACAGGAAAAGAAAGGTGAGAGACGCCTCGCAGCTGATTGGCGATCTCATTAAAATCAGGAAGGCCCGGCAACGTTAACCTCAGCGTTATGCCGCGTTCAAGTGTTTTTTCCTTCTCTTTATTTTCTCCATTTACAAAATATAGCGATACAGGTTAAAATCTCACGATATTTCAACAAAACAACGCGGTATTTTGGAGCTTTGTTGTAAATCGTAAGCGTAACTGATATGACATACATCAAAAAATCTTTATTACTTATACTTCACAAGGAACCGTTTTTATTTCCAAAGGACGTTTTATGGAGTTAATTACTGTATATATGTAATTCTATGAGAATATATTTATATTTCGAAACAGATTTTCGCACGTAGCCGTGGCGGTTGATGATCGTAAGTCTCACGGTTCTAGCGCATTCGGTATTAGCGAGGCCCGTGAACTGCTGCACGAGCAGGAACATTTCTGACAATCGTAGATGTATTCGAGCTCGATACGCGTCTCTGAAATTTGTATAAAATATTAACCAAATGTCATCAGTGCGCAGCGTGTTCAATATTCAAATGCATTTACGATTGTCAGAAATTTTCGTGCTTGGGCCGCTGACCGCAAAATGCGCGGGCGACGGCCGCGCCGCGCCGCCAAGCTCGCAGCCTCGCAGGTAACCGTGGCTTGCGTGGTTTCCGATGAAGGTGCAGGCGCCACGATTAGCCGTACCCACTAAGTATGAAATAAGCTTCTCGATTTTACATGATACGTAGTATACCCAATATCTGCATCCTACAGGGTCGGGGAGCCGCGGGTCTGTAACCGTGACTGGCGCGATTGAAAACCGCTCCATGTGTTCGTGGCATTACAGTTTATAAAATGTCTGCCACTTGTAAATCAGTGGCGTGCATTTCATATAGACAAAGATACATTGTCTACCCTGACAATTTGCTAAAATTACATAATGAAAGAAAAAATGATCACCAAAAAGAGTTTTTCAAACACCGCTGGGTCTATTCTTTTAAATCGACGTGAGAATGATAATGAGCGTTAAAGTAAAGCAAGAACAAATTGATTTTTGATTGTCTACCCTAATCTAAATGCCTGTGCACGTCACTGTTGTAAAGGGCACACATCTTGACAGCTAATTTATATGAAACACGAAATCCTCTACGAAAAACGAAAATGAACGAGAAACAAAGCGGAGCTGTAGAAACGTTGAATTTTCATAATTTTAAGGTTGCTGGTCAAAAGACGAAATTAATGGACGCTTTGGACAGATGAGAGCTTGTTGTGTGTTTGGTCCGAATTCTCATTAATCCAACAATCTAGTTCGAAAATGAGTTGCATGTTATTTTGTTAATTATAACACAATGAAATATTATTGTGTCTCTATTCACTAATTAGATAGAGATCACAGACTTCAAATGTTTGTAATAGTAGAGACTGGCCAGTCAAAGCGCAGAAGGGTCATTTAATCTCCACAGCCCATAGATACCCACATCGATAGGAGCATAGGTCGTTACCAACCTTAAAGAAAATAGGGATTAGGAAGGGGCATTTGGTCCACCGGAAATCTTCTTAAGCTCAATAGCAAGCTGTTACTTACGTCGGTTATCTGCAATTCGTGGTGTAGACGTAACACAAAATATGTAAAATCATAATCATATTCATAGCACCTATTTCCAGCTTTTCTATAAGGTTTATTACACATCTACTCCCAAAACCCGATAATCGCTCGAAAAATGAATACTTTTGCAAATAATTCAATGAGCGGTTCTTTGATCTCTTGATATTCTAAGATAATGATACACTTACAAAATAATATGTTTACGTCTTATTCTGAAGTGTATACCATTACTGAAATACCAGGATCACTATAATCAAATGAACCGTGTTTGTTTTGAGTTTCATGACTTCTGCGAATCGTCTACTGCCAGTAACGAACAAACATTTACAGGAATCATTAGCAATAGTACTAAGATAACTTCGCATGATATTGAAATATGAAGGTACCAGTGGAGAAGGGTCCACAGTACATAATTCCTTCCAGGTTACCTTGTCCCAAATATATAAAAATAAATAGGTATTAAGAAAGGTGATAAAGGTCGTAGGAAATCGCCGAATGCAGGCCGCTTCCAACAGGTCGATCTGAAAATCATTGGAAGAGACCTATATCCAGCAGACTTGTAGCTGATGTAGGTGACCCACTTGCTCGTTTGCCTCCTCTTCTAAGAAAAAATTGCCGATAGTAAGATATGAGCACAAGTTGAGCAGTATATCCCACCACCTCCGGTGTGAAGGAAGTTGTTTTGTCATAGCCAGGAAGCGAACAAGTGAATCACCTAATGGTAAGTAATCCACACCGTAATAAACACCTACAAAACCAAAGTACCATAAATGCATTGTCAAAAATAAAGGTAATGATTAAGGGGCCGAGAATGAAGGCCTCGAGTTCTTATTCACCATACTGAAAACCACAGAGATCTACCCAAACAGAGAAAGTCCATAATAGCCCAATCGAGCTGGATCTTGGGTTTTAACCAACTTCAAAAATGAAGATGACTATTAATTCGTCAGTATAGGTACATAAGCTCACGCCTGTATCCCCGAAAGGGTTAAGGCGCAGTTAAGAACTAGGACCCACATATTTCACCGCGCTTAGTTCCGTTCCAGATGTGATAGAGGACGAGCCTATCGCTATATTGGACACAGATTCCAGACTCCGGTCTGATACTGAAAAAACCAATATCACTTTGCCCGACCCGGGATCAAACTTGAGACGTCAGAACAATAGTCGTAACGCAGTCAAAGTCATCAGTATGTTTTTGTATACCTTTACGAAAACAATGTGTGCGTAGGTACTTGATGTATCGTCAACTTATAATGAGTCAGATAATTCTTTACAATTTTGTCAAACACAATCTAAGGCAATCAAAGTAGAAAAACTCCTCTCGTAACTTTTCGAATGACAATAGACCAATTCGTGCCGTAATAAGAGTGTTTAAGTTAATTGATCACAGTCATCATTTTAGACCGCTCCAGGAAGCGGGACTTAATAGCCGGACTTAAGAGCAATGACCTTATGCAATTATGTTGGGAGATAACTAAGAGCTAGAGTTATGAACAAAGAACATCAGAATTCTTAGTTCACGCTGACGATTTCATTAATATTAAAAAAATGAATGGTTGTATTTGTGAACTTGGATGTTTTATAAATAATCCCGCGTTCCACGTCTTTAAATGTTTGGTACACTCATATAATATTTTGTCCCTTGGATATGACTTTCAAAAACACGGAGTCATGAGCAAAGTATAGCATAAAATAGTTTTTGTGTATCTGGCATTCCATTTAAGCAATTGATGTTTGAAAGTGGTGAAAGCTATGATTTGCACATTTGCATCTTTATTACATAAAACGTTGTATGATGTAATAAAGAATCCCCAATACATTTGTCAATTTTTATTTTTGAAGAAAGTGAACGTTATAAATATACTTTACTATGATTTTCGACAGAGCAATTAATGTGTTGTGGCCTACTTATAATTAACTAGAATTTATATGTTTATGGCATAGATTTTAGTGACATGGCAGTACCTTACTATTCACAATAATTTATCCAGAAATCCAGTATCAGTCATGTGTCTTAAAAACACGTAATAAAATATTATCGCGACCTAACATAATAACTTAACAACCAGCAAATTAATGTAGAGCCCGCAGTACTTGACCCCATCAGCTGACGGGGGCTCTTTCGTTTTCACTCTAAGTAATTCAGACAATTAGACGGGTGGATACGCCCTGTTCGCGCCACTGGGCACGGAGATTGCTTCCCCGATACTTATGAATCACCTGATACCAATTGTCTTAAAATTGGACGCACATTTTTATCCCATTACGTGACTATTGATTGAAGAGCGTGGAATCATTGCGTTTTAGGTAGCAAATGGCATTCTAGAACCAAATTGGTTTGCAAAACCATGATTTGTCTGAACTATGGGCGATTTTTATGTCTTGTCACAACAAAGAGGATCCTGAATGTTATGGTTAGAGTAATACTATTCTAGAAGTATAATACACATAAGCTCACACGTGTATCTTCGTAGGGTAAGGTAAAGGGAACTAGAGTACTCGCTTGGCCAATTTCTTTCCTTCATGTGAGAGAGTGAGCCTAGTCATACGGGGTACACAATACTAATAAGTATAAGATTACTGCTGGATACTACTTACTGCCTCAATACTACTTAGTAATGCTGCCAATGTTGGCTGCCAGTAGACCATTGAGGCAGTAAGTAGTATCCAGCAGTAATCTTATACACACTCTTAACCACTGGTTCAGCTCGAATATAATGACGACCGTTCAAAGACAATGATTCAAGACTGAATAATTTGTAGAGATGTTAATTACACTTTTATAGTTATTTCAAACTTGTTATTGTCCTGTCTTGTTATTGACTGCCTCGGTGGCGTGGTTGTATTTCGGTACGACTACCGTCCTAGTCTCGGATTCGATCGCCGAGTCGGGCGAAGTTTCTACAAATCCAGCTGCTTGAATGTGACAAAGTGACAAACATACACACTCACAAACTTTCTGCTTTATATATTATAAAGCAGCATAGCATAGCAAGCATATAATGTGATTGAAACGTATCATATTTAGCTAGACAACATGAGGTTTGTGGCGTTTGTAGACAGAATACCAGCGAACCGAGTTAAAGTGGAGTGAGATTTTCTCGCATTTCATCGCGTCTACGGTAGAAAGTACATCTGAGATTAACTCCGCTCTCGAGAAAATCTAGTTTTACAGTTATTTGAACATATTTAAGGCAAACATTGAAGCAGTAGATACTAAGAGCAGGCAGGTTAATCTGCAATATATTGTACTAGTCTTTAAAAGGGTAGATTTAATGTAAACGTGTTTTTACGACAACTTACAATGAAACGATAATGTCAGTAGTTAGCACAAAAAAAGCCAAGTCCATGTCTGACCATGTCAACAAATGATTGTGTAGTAAGAATAAACGCTACTGCAATATAATTTTATTTAATACAATTTACATGATCCATTAACTTAAAAATATCGATAATATCCTAAATCTCGATTACAATATAGGACTGAGCTGTAAGTTAAATCGAGTTTAGGACTAACTCTAGGTTAGTAGTAGTCTGCAAGTAATCCTCACTGTTTAACACAACAAAAATTTATGAAACAACTTAAAATGTAAATAAAGTTTAGACATAATACGTTACATTATGAATTTGGAATGGAAACACGATATTGCCATCAAGAAAGGACGCATTAGCTATTCAAGGCGTACCTTTCTATATTCGCAAATGAAACAACGTCGCTAAACTGACGAATGCCTGTTTTAAGAATGCATGAAATTTAATACATTCTTAAGTATAATTTAACCTACATTTGCTCAACTTCCGTCGAATAATCTATGAGACTTAGAAGTCTGTATTTGATACTAGCATTATATATTAAAATTATATATCATTGCTGAAGTGATATTTACCATGAAAATAATATAGTGGGCCATCTGATGGAAAGTGATCACCACCAACCATAAGACATCCAAAACACAAAAATAATCATGGATGCGTTGTCAACCTAAAAGGAAGGGGATAGGGATTGGGAAAGGGAGGGAGGAATTTGGCACCAGAAATCTGACCCACCGAATGAAACGCAACAACAAACTGCCACTTTATGTGGGTTGTCAGTGCTATGAAGCCAGCCGCGCCGGGCCATTCGTGATGAAGACGTAATTATCTACAGCGTGGCTCTACCACTCAAAAGGATAGGCATTGCCAAGAAATAAAGAAAAACAATAGCGATTTGAAATGGCACCCTAAGTAACATAACTCAACAGCAAGATACCATTTTTGGTTTTCTATAATAACTGCCCGGTACAATCTACTTCTGCAAACAAAAGTCTGATGAGTACCATAAACATACTGATTACTGATCATTTCCTACATTCAAAATAAATTCTTTTAACGCATTTGAACTGAGATAAAAGTACCGGATAAAGTGACTTCGAGGCGGACATCTAACTCACAACTCTAAGAAGTTACAGCTCTAGCCATACTGAACTAGTTCACATTAATAAATGTTCTTATTTACACTGATTTGAAGTCATAATAAAGAAATATCGCGTGTCCAGAACGTCCCACTATCACACAACAGCTGCTCCGATTAATTTTGTCTATTTACATTTTTTCACGTTATAATTAGGTGCGTACATAGACGTGGAAACGACCGTATATCCAAGCTAATAAGATTTCGATGTCAGTTGTGCTATAAAATAAAATCGTAAATTCATTATTCAGGTCGTACTACGTGCTAATGTGCTAACTTTTCTTTCTGCACTACATTTCGACGACCTAATGACTCAGAGAATATAAATATGGAGTAATTCTTGAATCAAACTACTACGTTGTTTAACGCTACTGACATTGATAGATGCTGATTATCCTTGGCATGTATGATGACGCATAGCATGAATCTTATAAGTATGTAAGTGTGTTGAACTTGTATTTAAAAAAAATATTACGAATTTTAAGCATAAATGAGCCGAGCTTTGAGTTAAATGCTTCAAAAAATAAGTTCAAAAAGTTTGCTGTCGCCTTTCGCACAATGTGATTTCTGGTGGTATGAAGATTTGAACCATCAAATATTGACCTTGCCTAATCCCTATTCATTATTTTATCCTCATACATAAAGTAACTACACTACGCCCGATGCTCATAAGTAGAGGTACTGACCAAACTCCAAATGTAATGTGGAATGCCGCTTGACATAGTGGATGTTTATGGGTGAACTTACAGACCTCTTGTTTAAAATGTAGACATCGTCTGTTTAAAAAATATATACGCGTCGCATCGGCTATGATATGAACAAAAAGATCGAAAATTGAAATAATTACTTACACACACAGCGTACCTTTTATACAGAAATAACGAAAAACTTTCTATTCGCGAAGCCACGCAATAAAAATAATTTACAGGCCATTTGGAGCACAGTAAAGGGATTTCGTAAAGCATGCGTTCCGGCACACAGATTGTTATTCTTAACATCTTAACGTTCTAATTTTTATATCAGCATTAATCTTGATAACGCGACCGCTGTTAATTGCGCAATTCGAGCTGTCAAACAGCTGTGAATTGTTAAGATTTCAGTGATATTCCTGTGACAGCGTCAATTATGTAATTAGTGGCGCGACAGTTGCGTGTCAGCTTACCGTGTACACACTTTAGATAACTCGAACTTCCCTCCCTGTGGGACTAAATTACCGGTTAATTGATGTGGGGGAAAATATCACGAAAATGTTGACCTTAATATTATATTAGCCGTCAAATTAGGTCGAAATCAGTAAGACAAAGAGAAAAATCAAGTTTCAATAGCGCCATCATTAATATGGGTTTACCTTTAAAATGTTGTTGCTTAATTTAATTAATTTATGAGTGGTAGAGCCACGCTGTAGACAGTAACATGTAGGGGAGCGAGGGGCTTATTGTAACAGTTTTCATGAAAACTAATATATCTTGAGATCTATTGATTAAATTTCTACTAAATAAAGACGGATGGATGCTGTAACTCTTCCTCTACCAAATTAAGTAAAAATAATACCATAACTATTGATATTTATTTTACAATCAATTATTTTCTAGAAGAAGTGCGGTGTTACAACTTACCTCGTCCTTGGGGCAAGTTGTAACGTCTACTGGGGCAAGTAGTAACGACAAAAAAAACAACAATAATACCTCTAATCATTAATTATTTGTTTATTTTTAACAAAATTGACGTCTTTCTAAAGTAGGTATTATGTAATTCTTATCAAAAATAAACTTAAATACTCTTTTTAAGTAATCAACACCAAAAAAAAAGTAATTAACAGTTTTATTCAGTTAAACACTACTTATAATCATCATGGCACACACAAATCACTGTAAGTAATGAAATTATTGATATCTAAGGTATGCTTCGTAATTACCTCTTTTTAATATCTATCTAACAAAGTATTGCATTTATATAAGAATCAACATTTGGTGGATTTCATTATAATTAAATTCAGTCTTCATCTGAGTTACAATTAATACCAATAAAAGATATAGTGTCTCCTGTAACATATCCTGCATGTACACATCTTACAAATGATATACTCGACCCAATCTTCCTTAGTAGAATCTGTGTAAGCTTCACCACATACCAAACAATACCACTCTTCTGATTCAGATTCTGAATCTGAACATTAAATATTTTTTTAGCTGTCCACTCCGGTTTTATTTTTTGTTGATTTACCTTTGCCTTTCCCCTTCTCCTCTCCTTTACCTTTTCCTTTAATTTTGTCATCTTTTTCTCATATTCCTTATGTAAAGATGTCGCTTTTTGTGTCCTATAAGATAAATGGGGATTTCAGCGCATAACATTTTGAAACCAGTCAGTACCAGCCATGTTATTTTGATGCCAAGAAGGAGGAATGTTTTAGCATTAAGCTGCACACCGCATTGGTAAGCTAGTTTCCTTACTTCTATAGGAAGTATTCCAAAATATATTTCGGCGCACTTGAGTAGGTAGAAAGCCATCTTACCTTCTTCTTCTGCAGTAAATACTTGTCTAGGCTTAACATAACCAACTCTTAAACTTTAATTATTCTTCTTTGTCTTTATGCACAATAATCCGAAAGTCTGACTAGCTTCCCGAATACCGCATTTTTTTCTGAAACTTCAGCTGCCGCTAACTCGTACACTTTTTGGCTTTGTGTTGCCCGCTCTGACTTTATTTTATACACCCTTATATTAGAAGAAAGGAAAAAAGTATCTACATCATAACTTGGGGTATGTTGTAACACGTTACAACAAGCCCCAGGATTTTGTTACAACTAACCCCATGGTATGATTTTTAACATTTATCAAGATAACTATTTAAACAATTAAGCAATCTTAAAAACTGTTGCACATTATCAGAGATAGATAAATTTAAATGTAAATAAGATATAGAAAGTTTGAAATTAGTCGATAATAATAACGCAAACCAAAATTTTACGACAGTACAATTTTATATGACCTGGCAAAAATGAAGCGCGTGCACATTTTGGCTCACTGAGCCAGCCGACAGGATATTGGCTATGGCAACATGATGCGGCGCGGTTTATAGGTCAAATCGAGTAAAAAAAAAGCGCTAATAAAGTTTAAGATCCTAGTGAAAAGAGCCTGTTACTACTTACCCCTGTTACAACAAGCCCCTCGCTCCCCTACGGCACGAATGGGCCGGCTCGACCGGTTAAAAACCACTGTCTCACAGTAACCCGACGTGAAGTGGTAGCTTGCTGTCGCGTTTCGTTTGGTGACCGAGATTTCCGGTGGCCCGTTTTTCCCTCCCTTTCCTAATCCCTTTTCCCTTCCCTTCTTCTTCTTCCTTTTAGGTTGGCAACGCACCCATGTGTCTTTTTGTGTCTTGGATGTCTATAGGCGGTGGACATCACTTACCATCAGGTGACCCATCTGCTCGTATGCCAATCTCTACTATTAAAAAAATTGAAATGAATAAGGCATATCCTTTAATCTAAGTATTTTTTTTGATCCAAGTGATCCTTGAAGTAGTAAAATAAAAAAATTCAAAGTAGGTACTTTGCTTAGCTCTTCTTGGTTTGTTTCTGAAACCAACATGTAAGGTTGATTGTGGTTGGTGATTACGAAACTATTTCATTCACAAATTAAAACAATACTACTATGAATCACGAACTCTTCTGCACCACAATCTATTGCCCAACAAATCAACGCGGCATTTCTATTTTCTGCTAATTGTCCTATATTTTCTAACGCAGATTCAGCTGTTTGTAATTAATCGTTAAATAAATATATAAAAGAATCCCGGGCTCAGTAGGCTACATTAGCGCAAGTCTTGTAACATTGCACATATGTCCGATATCATTTTTTAAGCATTTAGATCCGGATGTTCAGACAAGTCCAACATCGTTACCACATGCTCGTATTTTTACATCTTCAATGTTATTTTCTGGGAAAAATACTTAACATCAAATGGGACGTTTAACAACTCATGGACATAAAACCATCCAAGTGAGTGTCTGACCACAGTAAAAGGTTCCGTAGTAGGGATGAAATTAACTAAAATCCTATGTTCTAAAAAGCTACTAACATCTAGTACAAGCTAATATTCGTTGGAACTGCTTTTAAAAATCAGTTTGATCAGTTTTTTCCTGCTCCGTAGTTCAATAGTACGAAAAGATTACCAAAAAAATTTTTTTTATCTTCCGTCCGTCCGTTCCGTCTTAGGGAATAGAATAGAATAAATAAATACAATTATGAATTTGTAAGGATTCGGTTTTTGTTCCGTAACCCTAAAAACATACAACAATGAAGATAGTAGAACGCTGGTTATGTCAACAAAGCACGGTTTCAGATCTTTGATCGAATGCCAACAGCAAACCGCCCGGATGTCAGTCTTAATAGGTTACACATGATATAAAATCGGCTTGGTCGAGTTCCTCGCACTAAAATTGAATTAAACGGGTATTCTGAGGCCGATGTGCCAAGTCAAGTGGTTCTGAGACTCGACTCCAGTCTGGAATCTGTGGAGTGGTTAGGTAAACAGTTGGAATTCTGGGTGATCTGAGAAACGCTCGTGTTTTCTGTTTATATAATATGTAGAAACTAGAATACAATTTCTGTTATACGTATTGCGGATGATAGGTAGAAAGTGGAATTCTATATCGATAACCAAGTTACAACAGGATCTAACGTTGCAGTGATACTAATAGACATAGTATTCCGAAATCACAACTACGCCATCAGACATTCGATTAAAGAATTGTTTAAGGGCAACTTGCAGCGCTATTACTAATCTAGAGTTACACCTAAACTCGATTTATCAAACTTTAGTAGTTGGCCCTAAGTCGATTTTATCTTCGTATTTAATGACGATTTGTAATTAGTGACAAATCAACTTTAAACACTGCTGTTACGAATAATCTCAATCACAATCATCTTCATTGATTGCATGACCTAACTTCAAACATAGTACTCAACTTTGACTAGATACCTACTAATCATGTAGATTAAGATATCTCAGACGTCGATAAGCCAGACGCCTAAGAGAAATTAAAACTATTTGTGGATTACATATTTGAATGTCGAGTTGCAAACGTTTCATTTGATATCATTTATGTAAAAATACCACATGTAATAAATAAAATAAATAATCTCGAATATAAACTAGATGACACATTTATTAAATGTTTTTTAAAACATAAAATAATCTCTTTACAGCACACAGATTCCTTTTAAGAGTTCAATAAAGATCAAGTAAATGTGTGCACCGCATAAAAGGATGAACTTAAAACTGCGCTTAGTATTGGCAAGCGATTGAATCGGTGGAAATGTGTTAAAGAGTTCTGCAAATGCAAAGAACTTATACCAAGTTCTTATTCCTAATACATATTCAAGAGAATGAAGTCTGATTTCAATTAAAAAGATAGAACAGTACGTACTTAGCTAATCTATAAAGCTTATGATTAAAAGAGTTTTGAAGTGAATCTTATGACTTTAAGTCTTTCCTTAACTAAGAACTACGCTTAGCCCAGCACAAGTAGGCCACACTATTTTACAAATAACGTCGCTTAGCTTAGCAGTTGAAGCATTATTATACATATAAAATGATAGCAGTTTGTTGAGCTAACTTAAAACTAGTATTACTAAAGTTAGTTCCGTAGAAGTCACCGGGGTTTCTGGAAATTACATTTACCATTAATTTGTTTAATTCTCCAGTTACAAATATTATTTTAGTTTCTCCTATTTTAAATTACAATGTTGTATTTTATTTAATAATAATTTACATAACGACGCCACTTCTGAACTTTTTTATAATTTTTTTCTGATATGCAACGATATTGACGCCGTGAGTGCAAAAATGGCCTAAACCTCAATAGGCAGATTAAGGATTTAAAATTCAAATACTTGAAAAACTCTTGCGTGAAGAACATGACAATAAATATAGTTCCTCGCAGTATATGTACGTATTGGTCAGTCGCGATGTCGTATCGGCCGGTCGCGATGTCGTATCGGAAAAACAGAGCTATGTAAATATGTGAGTTAGGCCACTTTTGCGCTGAAGGCATGAATTATTACTTTAAATTATTATTGTACATGCGTGCTTACGCCACACACTCGTGGGCAATAATTTACGAGTTCAAGCGATGAAGACAGGTCTCAAATGAGATTAAGCTCTAAGTTTGGTAAATCCAGGGCTTAGACTTGACAACACAGTAAGGCATTCAACACCGCGTGTGGCATTATGTGCAAAAACAATATTACGATCTAAACAATACACAATGAATACAATTTTGTATATTTCAACTGTGCGAAAATATATTATTTTTGCTTGATGGATTGACTGGACTCTGATGACTGCTATTAAAACTCTGTTTAGAATGAACGAGATTATAGATCAAGGTGACAACTTCGAGTGAGAATATAACAGAAAACTGTCAGGTACGGACTACGGGGTCACTGTGTAACTGTTATAAATAAACTTTGTTTAGCACTATTAACATTAATGTAATCTCATTTTACTTGTAAAATCTTTTTGTAACTATCTTCACTTTTTAATGTAATTCATTGTGAAAACTGTTATTGGCTTTTGTTAAAATCACACTTTTGTAACAAACTGTAATATAATAGCTGTATGTTTTCCTAAATATAAAAAATAAAAAAACATAATATAAATTGAAAACTTCAACAGCAAATAGAATTGTATGACGCGTCATAGTAAAATTCTTCTCATCTCATCACCTTAGTTTTTTAACCTGCTTGACGCCTTGCTTGGGGTTTCAATGCCGAGTAAATCGTATTGGACATTTTCCAGGTTTGGTAATTGAACCCAGGACTTCCTAGTCCATAACCCACATAGACTACCAATATACCAAGGAGGCGATACTTTAAACAATATCACTACTTATAGATAATATGTTTTTTTGTAACCAAAAAAGATGCAAACAAGAGAACATGGTTTCTTTAGAACCAATTTTTTTTATTTTTACTTACCATTCGAAATATTTTTCGTAAGAGTTTTAGTTTCTAAGAATTTTAACTGCAAGTAGTATGATGACGTAGACAGCAATTTGAACATGATTTCATACCATACTTGAATAATGAGCTAGAAAATTGACCATTTAACGTAAGCAATATACGCCCGAATGATAAAACAATACTTAACTTTACTTCTTACATTGATTTTCGCCAAACAATTTTGACATATAACGCCCGAATGGTCAAACGCTGCTCAACTTTAACGTCTTCTTACATTGATTTTCGCCATACAATGTTGACAGATAAGACGGTCTTAAACAACATAAGGCGACCTTAAGTGTTTGAACATTGTCTTAAACGACATAAGGTGACCTTAAGTGTATGAGCATTCGGCGGATACTGAAATATAGAAAGTTCTAAACACAATTTACTTATACTTAGATATAATGTGGTTTATATTTAGAAAATCATGTAGCACACGTGGCCCAATAAACTGCATGTAATATGCGATAGATAAACAACGCTATTACATTGTAATAGCGCAATTACTGCGATACGGCACTGCCTCACTGCCTGTGCCTCACGCTTTACGTTGTACCGAGGCTGAGGCAGTTACGGGAACACTATACATCACATGCGACCTGGTTCACGTTGAATTAACTTACAAGTAACTGAAGAGGTTTATTTGGAAGAAACTTTATACAAATGGAAGTTAAAAAGAAAAGATACAATTGATGGGAAAAATGGAGGAGAAAATTATGCTGCGCCGACCGCAAATTGGTATCTACTATCTAGCAAGTCAAGTGATCAAGGATTTTTACCAATAAATTTCTGAAAGGAGGCAGAAAAAGTATTTTAAAAATTGATTTAAATTGTAACGGTATAGAACATTAACTTTTTCATCTATAGTAAAAATATATTAGCGGAGAGATTTGCTGTTGGGGGTTTTCCAACTGCCGTTATTCCACCTTAATGTGGGATCGGGGCAACATTCCTTTTCGTATATGTTGTAAGAATTTGGCTTCGTTTTTACGACCGGCCGCCTGCCCGACGTCAACCACCTGAGATCCAGTCCCGGACAAATAATGTTAGAAAAATACCCCGACCTGGCAATCAAACCCAGGACCCCCGATTCACAGCCCATATACATTGCCACTATATCAAGTAAGCGACTGAAGAGGGACAGTGACCTCAATATATTTATAAGATATTGTACACCCTCAGATGATCAAAGAGTATATCAACTCCTGAGCTATATAAAAACCTTTGACCGGTAAGAAAAACTGGTTTATGACGCATAAGTGATGGTATTTTTAAAAGTTTATAGTTTAAACTACAAAAAAAATAATAAACCTATTAAAATATGTGATTAAAGTATACACAGACATGAGTCTTAAACATTTTATTACATACGTAATATCGAATGTACATCGGAATTATCCTGTTTTGAAAATGTACCCAGCGATGCCAAGTCGTAAACATTCTAGCAAGTATGAGTACACAATAAATTGAAACATCGGTTGGGAAATTCTGACTATAAACTCTCACAAGACACACATTAGCGTGTAAATGTTTGCGATCTATGAGTTTAATTGGTGTGACGATATTATTATTGTCACGAATATTTATTATTTAATTTGGCACTGGGAACGACACGCAGGTAGAAGTGAGATAAACTTCATATTTTTAGTATAAAAGTGTTTAGATATAATATACATGACAGCCTCCGTGACGCAGCGGGCGAGTAGCCGGCTGTGAAACGAGAGGCCGCGGGTTTGATTCCCGCATTGAGACAAATGTTCGTGTTGCCCACAGATATTTGTTTCAAGCCTGGGTGTTGTGAGACCGAAAGTATCTCATAGTCTCTGACACCCACGATACAGGTTATACCTAGTGTGGGGTCAGGACTACGTGTGTGACTGTTGGGTGTATTATTATTAATATTTTAGCTGTAGTTCACGTTGTACAACCGTATTATAACAATAAGCAAGCTGTTAAAAAAACATAGTATTATGATTGTCTTATGCTTGCCTCCCTACCTGCCTTTACATGTATCTACCACTTTAATGTAAGGTCAGGAGTCCTCGAATCTTCAAGTATGCAGCAGAAAGAATATATTTTTTATGAACGGGTGCCTGCCCAACCTCCTCTACGGGATACAGTACCGTGCATATCTTGGAAAACAATGTTGCCCGTTAGGGATTCGAACCCAAGACCTTATACGCTGCCACTACACAAAGAATGCGGCATATCAGACTATTCGTTAATTACTGCCTCGGTGGCGTGGTTGTCTTTCGGTACGACTACCCTCCTGAGGTCTCTGGTTCGATCCCCGGGTCGGGCAAAGTGATATTGGATTTTTTCATATCAGCCCGGAGTCAGGAATTTGTGCCCGATATGGTGATAGGCTCGCCCCCTATCATTGCGACAGAACTAAACTCGGCGAAATGTGGGTGTTCTAGTTCGCTAGTGCGTCTGTGCCTACACCTTCGGGGATACAGGCGTGAGTTTATGTTATGTTATTCATTAAATAATCTCTAATATTGAATAGTTTGCATTACATACGTCGCGCCTCGCCGAAATGATTTTCATTAATAAAATTAAAACATTTAATTTAAATCGCAGTTTGTCTAGACAGGTCTTTCAAATC
The DNA here is from genome assembly GCA_036417725.1 of Clanis bilineata. Lineage (NCBI taxonomy): Eukaryota > Metazoa > Arthropoda > Insecta > Lepidoptera > Sphingidae > Clanis > Clanis bilineata. The sequence goes on from CM071158.1 coordinate 12,627,122, forward strand.
ACAATATCATATTACTCGAATTCTCATATACGAGACGTAGGTACGACTGTCAACCGTTCAGTGTTAAAATTTTCATAATATGAGTGCACCACTGTAAAATTCAACAGTACTTTAAAATGTTTTACATTTACACGAGCTCGGGTGTGTCCTCATGAGAAAATGTGTATCCATGACACAAAATAATACGAAAAACTGAATACGTTGAATTTTCCACGAATATTCCTACACGGATTACATTGGCCCGAGCAGGAATATTATTGACAACCACATTCGGATCGAGCTCGCTGCGCGCTGATGACGTTTGGTTAATATTTCATACAAATTTTATAGGTATTTCGAGCTCGATACGAATTCGATTGTCAAAAATATTCCTGGTAGATATGCTGTTCTTAACCATATGAGGAAATTTCAAGAAAATTCCGGTATGTCGGATCCCGCATTCCTGTTCTTACACATTATTTTCCTTTATCCAGTAGTGGACAGGAGGGGGGCTTCAATTGAAATGTCAGAGTTTGTGACTTTGTTCCGGGAAATAAAAAGGAGTAAAATAAACAAGATTACAAAATAAATTGGATATCATTATAAATTCAATAATTTACATTTTAACACTTACCTATAGTTCGTATTGCAAGAAGATTTTTATAGAAAATCACCTTTGCTTAGGAATAATTTTTAACAGAAACATCCTTATTTGTTTAAACTACTACAAAACGATTATACAACGTTGATTGATTATTATTATAAATAAAGATTATGTACAATCACAATAGACTATTAAATATTTTACCACCGCGTCTTTGAAATGGACATCGAATAGCGATACAAAAAGGTAAAAAGAGCAGCTTTAGCGAACTAGTAAAGAATAAAAAGACCCTTTTAAATCCGCAAAGAAATCTTACAAGCAACAAAAGCAACGTAGTTGCAGACTCCAAGAAATCTTGTGCAGTGGCTAAGGCTGGGAGTAATCCTCTTAACAGTAGAGTGAACTGGGTTGCTTACACTATGTGACTCACTTGAAACGGGCGTTGGGAATTAATAAGTAAAGAGATGGTTGCTCACTTTTATTTTTCACGTCAAAATGTTGCCTGGCGTGAATGGAGAAACTATTGACAAAGTACGTTTGAAAAGGAAGGATTTTAAATTTAAATGTGAATGCAGTTTTATTTAAATTATGTTCGCAAGTTTCGCAGAGTCAGCGACTGTCGTCTAAAAGGCTAAAACTGGCGACTTGAAACAAAATCAAAACATTTTTTTTATTCAACCCTAGCAACCGCTATGTAACCGTATTTTTAAGATGAATATTTCCAGATTATAAGCGTTGCAGCCCGGATTCTGGAATTTGTGCTCGATATGGCTCTATGCTCGCCCCTTATCACTGGGACGGAAATGAGTCGGCGAAATGTGGGTTCTAGTTCTTTAGTTCGCGTCTGCCTATCCCTCCAGGGATACAGGTTTAATTCTATGTACATGTGTATGTATAAGGATTGAAATATGAAGTATATGAAACTGGGGAAAACTCACTCAACCTGCACACCCGTGTTCAAAGTATCTTGTATGCAATCCACGAGTCGTTCAAAACTAAGACTTGGCCATGAATCCGGCGAGCTCGCCAGGCATGTGTGAAGCTAAAGCAATATATTTCACGTCATGGCTTATTAATAACGTCTACAATACTATCCTAGCTATTACATTACATAATTTATTGCCGAAATCCTGCCGTGGTAGCCGTTCCTCACTGGAATTAAAGCAACTGGAACGCTAGATTGGACTCATAAGTAACAGGAGTGTTACTTCATATTTTTCATACATCTCAGTACATACTCAGAATTAAAGGTATAATCAGCAAACTCGAAGATACTGAGTTTAGATGCAATAAGGTTAATGCTATTTTTTTAATGACAATCTATCAAATAATAGTAATTCCTAATAAAAACTAAAAATGAGCACTAAAATTAGACCATAACAAGTATTGGTAAAGAGTAACAATGTTCAATGATAGATAATGTTATATCATCTACAGTAAATACTATAGAGGTACATATAAGCCAGTTGTAGGATTCATCAATAACTCCATGATTGACTTTACAAAAATAGTTATAATCTGAATTTAGAATCATAATCAACAATGACATTATAAAGACCAAAGGTATAATTAATAAAACGGCCCTATATCTAAAACCAAACTTTGACGCTGACCTTTAGTTTGAAAGTGGAAAGCGTAATGATAACGCGAACTATCTAAGTACTAATTCTCTTGACAGAAGTTTAAAACACAAGACCCCAAACATAGAACAATTTACGCAAAAGCTGATAAATTCATGTTATAAATACATTCTATATTAGAAACTCAGCTTATCATCAGAGTATCTTTTTCTCCGGCAAACTAGAAATGTGTTATATAAACAATCATATGAGTATTTCTAGACGTTGTACGACAAATTGACACCAAAATAGAAAACCTTAAGTAAATATTATTGAAACGTTCAATTACATATCTACTCTATTTTTAAAAGCTGACAAAATGTAAGTCAAAGCTCACTTTATTCGAGAAGATTCCACTAACTTAAACATATAAACCACCACAGTATCACCCAGACAATAGCTATGCCTGTGTATTTGCTGTGGATGGAGTGTAGCAGACAGGTCATCTAGAAACAAATCTACAACTCGGAATCAAGTTTAGTGCCGCACTAATAGCGTAGACTGCAACGAACTCTACAATCTAGATTATCTTTAAGACTTTTTTTACTAGCAAGGAAAGAGATAAGTTGGGAAATGGAATTCAATGAGACATGTAGCAATATAACTACGTTTCAGTACTAAAATGTAGGTAAATATATAGTTATTTATTAGTAATTCATGTGGAACTGGTGCTAGGATATTCGTATCCGACCGAATAGCGACCATGGTGCTAAAGCCTGCTATAGTGATCCACACTCCGTTCCAGGATTAGCCAGATTAGTACTTCCGGTTCTCTCGGGGGGCTTTCGGCATGACTTGATGGTTGGTTGGGACGGGTATCATGGGTATCCCTGTGTCTGCATCGGTCATCCGCCTGTCTTGTCGCAAGCCTCTCGATTTGCTTCTTTCCTCTTCGGATTCGGAGTGTGAAGAAGCATCAATAGGCCGGCATGATTCTGGCGACCACTGATAAACCCATTTGTCAGTGATCGCTAGTTTTCTTTGGACTAAACTACGCTTACTATCAGGTGCAGTGTAGTCACCTTGCCGTGCCCAGATAAAAAAAGGTTTTTAATAGAGCAAGGAGTCGATCAGAATTTCTTGTCCGTTTTTTTCCGAATTAAGCATCTTATCGAATTGACACACGCGATAGAGTAATGTGAGGGTACCTAAATTATTTTAATGTGTTATTCGCTGATAAGTAAAAATTAAAGTAACTAATTATGATTAAAATAATATGACTAGTTATTGTTTAAAATGATACTGCATTGGAGTGTTCGTCTTCTATTGTCAGTCGAATTTAGTAAACAATGAATCTATCGTAGGCAACGTGCCAACTTTACCACTAATTCATATTGTAAAAATTTACAGAAGTATCATACTTGTCAAAAAATCTGCAACATAAAATGAAGTTTGCTTTTTATGACATATATTTTAGTCATTATCATCAGTCGCAGGAGGTACCACTGCTGATCATAGGCTGAACATAAGAGTATATGACTTATTTAGCTTATATTAATAGAAGCCCATATAATTGTTTATGGGTCATAATTCTTTTAAAATTTGTGCCCGATATAGCAATACGCTCGCCCCCTATCACAACTGTGACGGAACTAAGCTCAGCGAAATGTGGGTGTTCTAGTTCGCTAGTGCATCTCTGCCTACCCCTTCGGGGATAAAAGCGTGAGCTTATACTGTCTTTTAAAATTCTATTCTGGTGAATGTACTCAGAAGTGTAGGTTTCCTGACGATGATTTTTATACCGCTACAGCAAGCGAATGCGAAATGCAAGCAATGCATACCTCGAAATTTTGTAGGTACCTCGCTGTGTGTCCTTTCGTCAAGGTATGGCAATAAACTTCCTACTAAGAGGGCTTCATAAGCTATTTTAATCTGGTTTCAATTATATTTGTGATAACAGTAACTCAATTCTGCTTCATCAATTTCCGAACGTTGTTTGTAATCTTGAGTTATCCGATACACCGTTCTGAAACGTTGCTAATGTACGTTGATCATTATGCCTATTTTCCTTTAATTGTTTAGGAAACGAGATATCTGACTTAACGAGCAGATTGATTTAAAATAGATACGATTTGTAATGGAAATAATTCCACCAAATTAAAACAGAGCTTTGTCGTTTCTTATTACTCTGATATCTTTTGATAATGATGCATATTACAAATTTTGATAAAAAAAAGTTCAGACTTTACTAATTTAACCCGTTGTAAGCGGCACATATGTATATATAATGTTAGATAAGCGTCTCGGGGACCGGTGGCCGAGCCGCCTGTCACTATTTATAGACGATATGCCCTTTTTTGCACAGAGTACGTTATTAGTAATTTAATATAACATAAGCTCACGCCTGTATCCCCGAAGGGGTAGGCAGAGGCGCACTAGCGAACTAGAACACCCACATATCGCCGAGCTTAGTTCCGTCCCAGATGTGATAGGGGGCGAGCCTATCGCCACATCGGGCACAAATTCCAGACTCCGGGCTGATATAGAAAAATACAATATCACTTTGCCCGACCCGGGGATCGAACCCGAGACCTCAGGACGGTAGTCGTACAACCACGCTACCGAGACAGTCACCAGTATTAGTAATTTGTTATAATATTATGTTAGCAATGGAAATAGAAAATCTGTAAGTAGTCAAAGTCACTAGAGTTAGTTTAAAAATAACATGCAATATTTCATAACTCATACGTAGTGTAGAGAAATAAATTGTGGTACATAATAAAAATGAATATGTGCGTCACTGCCAGTATTGTGTTTAAATAAGAATTTGAATAGAATGTGTTTTCATGTGGACGCGATATTTTAGGTGTGGTTCAGTTTTTGTGCACATTTTATTTTGCATAAATATTTCGACCATAACGATATTTTCATGTGGCGACGCGACGGTGCAACTGTTCCATTTTTTTTTCATTTTAAACAGTTACCTGCATACGACGTCCTATATTACGAGACCTATATTTAACATAACATAAGCTCACGCCTGTATCTCCGCGGGGTAATCAGAGGCGCCCTAGCGAACCAGAACACCCACATTTCGCCGAGCTTAGTTCCGTCCCAGAAGTGATAGGAGCCGAGCCTATCGCCATATCGGGCACAAATTCAAGACTCCGGGCTGATATGAAAAAATCCAATATCACTTTACCCGACCCGGGGATCGAACCCGAGGCCTTAGGCCAGCAGTCGTACCGAAATACAACCACGCCAACGAGGCAGTCAACCTACCTATATTTGTATATTGCCCTTTATCATGACCTACATAAAAAGTTATTGTCTTGGGAAAGTTATTTCTACTCAGACCAGACAATCGCTTAAAGATACTAAAATTACGTATTGACATACTGCTGTGTAGATCTGCATAAAAAGTTTGTTAAAAAAATTAATTCCTAAATTAATAATTAGATTTTATTGGGAAATTGGATTACTATTGGTAATGCTTGAACATTGTTTGATTGTATAATATTTGAATTATAAAATACCCAAAGGCTTAAAATGTGAGTTCATTGTTTTTATATAGAAAGAATGGAAATACGAAGGGGAAAGATTCTCATGCAGGCTGAACCGCGAGAAAGAACTAGTAAAAATATGTCTAATATGCCCTTATATAATCATAAAGCATATATAAGCATGTATCTAAAGATGGCCCTTACTTATAAAATCTGCCTGATTGTCTCCAGTTTGACTGTTTTCTTGTAATATCTACTTTCGTTTTTTTTTCCACTTTATTTCAGGGACTTTTGTCCAACATGGATAAGTCAGTCCCACCGTATCTTAACCTAAATAAATAACAACCAATGGAGTGACACAATATATTATGTTATTAAGAATTTAGTGACGGATGTGTTCTATGACTCGCTATCCAAAGGTGGAGTGTCATTGAGAATACATTTGTGTCTCCGAGTACAATACTATACATGTGTAACTAAGATGCATCGGTGGCGTAGTTGTATTTCGGTATGACTACCGTCCTGAGCTCTCAGGTTCGATCCCCAGGTCGGGCAAAGTGATATTGGATTTTTCTATATCAACCCGGAGTTTAGAATTTGTGCCCGATATGGCGATAGGCTCGCCCCCTATCACATCTGGGACGGAACTAAGCTCGGCGAAATATGGGTGTTCTAGTTCGCTAGTGCTAGTAGTTTCGCTAGTTCGTGGATACGGGCGTGAGCTTATGTTATGTCAAGAACTTAGGAGTCTCGCAAAGTAGCCACTTTCGTCGTGGCTGTCCACTGCACAATGTTTTGTCTTGATTTTTCTACATAACAAGAAATAACATTAGCGCTTAATTAAATACACTGGCGCAAATCGAGCACAATTTTTACGCGCCAGCACCAACAATACAGACTATTCAAAAGTATGTCCGGAAAAGTTAAGCTACCGAAAGTTAAATGGAAAAGTTTGCGATTCAAATTGACAGTGTCGACAAGACCGAGGTTCGGTCGCCCCTACAAATGAGGTTAATAAAATTGGTTTGCGAAAGTGTTATGTCTCGATTTCCACCCTAATAAAATAACTTTATGCTGAACTTGATTATAACTATCAATTGCCGAACTTCTGGGGATTTTCCGTGTATTAGATATGCGTTCGCTTGGGGTAAAAAATGTTTTCCTAAGGCCTTATTTGTGCCTAAATGTACGTCTTATTTCGAAGATACAAAACTTATGACTGCTCGGTGATTATACAAGCCTGTGACTATACCTTATTTTCTTTCAACCTGCTCTTATCACACAATTTGGGACCGCCGCAACACCCTTCCATAAGCATGTTGCAAAAATGATTCGGCTTACTTTTTACGACTATCTGCCTGACGTCAACCACTTTTGGAGGTTCCAGTCCCGGGCAAATTAAATTAGAAAAATTGCTTTGTTCGACCTTGAAATCGAACCCAGAACCTCCCAGTCCACAGCCCATTCATGCTGTCACTAGACCAAGGAGGCGACTACGACTATACTTTCTACTCTATTTTTGTTTATAATTGAATCGTACATTGTGATCAAAAAGACTTTTTCACTACTATAGTAACAAAAGTGATGAAGTACGAAAATTCGTTTTCATTCTATTGGCGTGGAAGGAAATGTGTTCAAACTCACAAACAATTCTATTTCCAACAGGAGTGCGATTTGCGCCAGATATAGCGTCATATTTGTAAGACAACTACGTTATTCACCTTTTATCAAAATAGATTTCTACTGCGACATGAAGAACAATGGATTATCTTATGGCCTGTACTATACCTCTATATTACGTGTTTATTTTAAAACAGTCTGGCAGCCGTTCGTAAAAATTTAGCCAAATCCTTTCTACAACGTGCTTGAAAGTGTGTTGCGCCGCCTCACATTAAGGTGGGATAAGGGCAGGTAGAAAGAAATTTTGCCTATTGTTTCATTTAATTTTGTTCTGAGCTTTTGTTGAGATTAAATTGCGTTGATATGAAAAAAAAACAATATAACTTTACCCGACCCCTGGATCGAACCTGAGACCGCAAGACGGTAGTCTTAATAAAAACAAATTTAAAAAACCTTAATAAAACATAAATAAATCTATGTATCCAACTTAAGAAGTCTTTCTGAGCAAGTAAGCGTTTGTTTGTTGTGAGGATTTCTGTCGGTAACCAAGTAATAAAAAAGTCTTAATACTTGAGCCCGAACGGGAAAGTGAAAGTTAACCGGACTGAGCTCGCAATCAAGACTATGAAAAATTAATCTTTTAATTAAAAATGAATTCTTAAACACTTATCTTGAAGGTAGTGCGCGATCTGAAATCTTATGAACTACATTAGTTTATGTATTTAATTATCTCGTTTTACACGCTATGTTATGAAGAATTTTATATACTCAAATTGCTTTTTACATATTTTATGAGTAATTATTTTACGTAAAATACAGTAATATTTAACGCATTACTTATACATATACCTCTACCACACCGACTTCACGTAATACAAAGCTATTTTACCTTGGTTTCATTACCGTAACGCGTATAAAATTGATCATTGTATGTTAATTAGCAACACAAAATACAGGCCGTGTTTATCTCATTTTGACTTTATATTTAGAAATTTAATTTCATAAACTATACGTTTATTATAGTTTGGATGTTTGCGATTTTGCAGTAATTCCTAACCACATACAGGTTGATCACGAACGGACCATGGACCTGGATTGAAATAGAGAATAATTTTATTCTGGCAATCGGTTCCAGTGTTTTTTTCTGTTGAACAGGAAAAGTAAAATCCTGCGTTAAACAATAAATACGAATAATCAATAATAAATACGAAAACGAAATCGTGACAGCGTAGAACAAAGAAAGGTAAGGGAGTCCCGCGACTGACATTTATGTTATAGTATAACGCTTGTTTCACAAACAGTCAAGTCAGCGTTATCGTAAAGATGTACATTCGAGTGGAATAACAGTTAATAACCACATTCTAGCAGAGCCGCAAGGAAACGCTAATTGTGTTATATGAAACTGATCCAAACGTATTGCAAGCGAAACGATTTAACAACAACTACATACAAATAAGAACGACGTCCGAATCGATAGTGCCCAAGACCCAGCCGTTGTATGGACAGAATGTGGGCTGATAGCCGAGTAATCTTCCAATCACGACCACCATCAGTCTATCAGTTCGACAGATGGTATACATAAGCATTAGTTGGCTGCACATCAACGATACACGTGCATTGCATTTAGAGAAATGGCTAGAATTGTTACATTAGCTTGCATGAGCAAAGGTTTCAAAAACGCTACGATTTTATCGAAAGCATTTACTTAATATTAATATACTATTTAATATTTTTTAAACGCAGCATAGTATTTTAACGGTTCATTAAATGATGTAAGGAATTTAGTTTATTTTTTTAAAGATGTTGACAATAATACATTTAATTCGTAGTCCAATAAATGACTTAGCGTTAACTCCTGAATAATGTTCAACAGTGTTTAACAGTACTTATAAATAAATTGTATTATTTCATGAACTCATTAAGTATCTTAGTTTAGAATAATCCAAACACGGCCCAACAAAACTAGCATATTAGATCTATTCCTGCCCGACTGTTTATCTATTTTGTTGTCTCTAGCAGAGCGTCACAACAATCCGGCGTGTTTCAGACATCAGTACGCCTCGCTCAGAGATCGTGCATCATTTTGAACAATGACAGGCTCAGAAATAGACCGATGCACTTGCCTTACACCCAAAACAACTACGCTACGGGTTTATAATTGGATTGTACGTCTTTGCTAATTTGTAAATGCTAGAGGAAACTAAACCTAATTCTATATACGACTTCCTGCAGCCAGTTACATTATAGAATGTAGATGCAACAGCGTAAAAAATAAAACATCAAAGTTTGTGCCAAAATGACGTACGTCTTCCTCTGTAAAAAATATAACAGTGTAACTAAATGAGAAGATTGCTATAATTCATTGGTCGCGTAAATCGTTAGTAATAGACGTGGGTTAAAAAGCACGATAAATTTTCGGGCGTTGAAGTCTTACTATTCATTTACCGATATAAATATTTTTCATTTTAATTTAGTAACCTCAGTAGTATGGAATGGTTGTGTGCTACGAACGCGTATGTAAAATCATTAAAATCAAATACCCTTCAAAGTACGGGTTATTTAAGTATTACGTCGGCACTACGGGGTTGGGGATTATTTGTTTATTTTTGATAACATGTGGGATGGGATGGATCTGGTTGGTGATTACGTCGGCAGTGTTTAATTATTTTTACTTTATCGAATTTTCTTTTAATAAAGAAATCAGAAGCAATTGAAAAATGTACCAATGTTAACGTAAGCATGGGAGGGGGGAGTTAAGGGCTTTGCTTACTTTTGCTGGAATAGAATAAGAGAATAGGAATGTCAAACACAAAATAAGAAAGCTCTTCTGTAGTCAGTGGCACGTGGATTGAAATAAGCAACTGTATAACAAGTCTAATCACAACAAATAAAAGTGGACGACGATGTTTGCACCTAAATTACCGGCCGTCTCAAGTTCCCGAGAGCAACATAGAAGAAATCGTCGGAAAAACCTATCAAAACTTGAGAAAATTCAATAAGGCCACTTGGAAAGTTTGTTAAAGGAAGTAACAGGAATATTTTTATGAAAAAAAAAAACTCAATTCGTGTCGTCGGTAAAATAAAAATAACGGGCAACCCTCAAGATTGGGGGGAAGAATCGAGTTTGTTTGTTAAGTTCGCCCATCAATGTAGCAGGGATGTTAAAATGGCAATTTATTTTACATCTGATACTGTATTTCCGAGTACAGAGCAACATTTTACAAAACCGGCGACCGCATTTGTTTTTGGATAACGTTTGCTTTACGCATTTTATATTATCGAACGTAATCGGTCTGTGAATTCAACAATATCATATTAAAAAAATAAAATTTCGAAGATATTCAATACACTTCCACTCTTCTCGGTTTAAATCCCTCTGCGACCAATCCTTCCAGTACGCTTCTAGTTAGTAAGTAAGTTTAGTTAGAGAGGTCTTTGCCCTGTAGTGGGACGATCATGGCTGATGTATGTATGTTCATATGTAGGTATTCATACACTGTTGCCAGCGCCGCTTCCATGATAAGTTTTTTCATGGGATAACTATTTAACCTTAGCCTATGTCATTCAGGGACAGTGTAGCTTTCCAATAATGAAATTATCTTCAAAATCGGTTTAATAGATCCAGAAATTAGCGCGTCCAAAAAAAACATACAAGTTCGTTAGCTTTTTATTCTTCTTCCTAGTCGTTACTCTTGCGAAAGTGGTCGTGGTCACTGCAAGGTTTGCGGCACACCTAGCAATTCGTCGTTCATCACGAACTGTTCTTCAGGTACATTTACCTTTATAACATTAGTACTGAAATTAGAAAAAGATAATTCAATTCCAAAACTTCAAATATCCAAAACTAAAAATTCACATTCACAATTCAGTTTTCATACTATTAACGACAGAAGTATTATTATTAAAACTACATTTTCATTGACATAGCAAAATGGTACGACACTCAAGACGAGCCTACTTGAAAAGCAAGCATAAGCATAACCCATAAAAATAAGGCAAAACAAACTAAAACTCATCAGTCGCCGCGAAAACCGACTCACGAGTTCACCAGCAGTGTTTTAATACTATTCTTAGTTTTATTTGAGAAGTTTGAACCTCTGTTGGTTATAAGGATTGAAATGACACTCGTAAGTTGTGACGATTTGGAGGGTGTATCCAGTTGGACAATGATCTGTGGAGGGTGCCTAAAATTAGGCAAAGTGATAGCCGTTGAGCTTAAAATAATTAGCTACAAATCTCATATCACAAAGCTATTATGGAAGATTGAAATAAAACTATTTTTACGGATTTTATCACGATTTGGTTTTTAATTTTTATTCAAAAAAGAAACTCAGAAGAAGTTTTTAAGTTTAGTTGTCTTAGTTCGTTGAATTATTTATTTTTATTCCCAAAAAACCAAATCGTGATAAAATCCGTAAAAATAGTATTATTTCAATGTATAACATTCGCGTAAACTTAAGAAATCAGTATTATGGAAGAATCAAAGACGAAAAGAAAGAATACAGCCGAATTCGGAACTCTTTTGAATGCGGTTAAAATAATTTGAAATTTAAAACTATAATCTTCCACTACAGTCAGACATTCTGCTAATGCCTCCAAGAGTCAAGAGTGCCGATTAAACTAAGGTTCGTTCATACCGAGAAGGCTTCATTTACGCAACTATCTTTTCTTTCTACCTGCCCTTGTCCCGCTTTAATGTGTGATCGGCGCAACACACAACACTATGGTAAAAATTTTTGGCTTTTTACAACAGGCAGTCCCGGGCAAATTGAATTTGAAAATTTGCTTTGCCCGACCTGGGAATCGAACTCAGAACCTCCCAGTCCACATTATATTATATTCCATACTCAGTCCGAGATAACTGTATGTATCGTATTTCCCTTGCTCTTCATACGCGAATTTAAAAGACACTATAAAAATAAAAAAGAACAATACTGGTAACCCTACACGATACGTCATTCGTTTTTTCGCGCTCAACAAGTAGTACGCGTTGTGTTAATGAATTTTAGTTTTTGTCAAGTTTAATCAGTGTATCATGCCGCAACAGGAGTTGGATAGAAGAAAAAGAAATATCGAGAAGTTAGGAGTTGAATACAAAAAGAGATCTAAAGATGAAAGCCGAGGTGAGCTGCGAACACGCCGCACCGCGCCGGCTTCCCACCATAATATTTGGTCTAAGTGAACAATTTCGTAAGAAATAAGTGTGTAATTAATTCACAATTAACTTAGGTACGTAACTACATAATATGTACTTTACGTACGACCAAATCAATCACTAAGGGCATTAATTTTTATTATTATTAATCAAGCCTAATCAAGCCCCAAGCAAACATGATTTGCATTTAACACATTTTCGTGTTACAATTGTTTACTCTGTCCGTGGGATGGAGACATAAGACCAAATTATTACAGAGGGCCACCAAAATATTAACCATTTTCGCATTTTCGTGTTACGATTATGCGCTCTGTCCGTGGGATGGAGATTGAGCTAAAATAAGTTGCATTATGCTGCATAATTTATGCATCCTCGTGTGACGAGGAGGCACACTGTCCGTGGGACAGTTCTAGTAAGCTCTAATTACAATGCTACAATAATTATGTAAAACAGTTATATAAGTTTGGCTGGCCAATTTATCGAAACTGAAAACAGTTCTAACCAACACTAGAACTATATGAATAGCCCATATCAAGAACTTCAGGTGCTATAATTGTGACCCCATAGAGAAAATATTTCTGACCAGGAAGGTTATCAGACAGACTTTACACTGATGTGCTGATGCTTCTAGGATAATCATAAAATGAGGAGAAAAATATGGACAAAAGATATGTGAAGAGATCTACAACACTATTATGAATATACTAATGTCCTCCCAAGCCACAAAAAGACAATCTCTTAGCATCCTTTTTAGTTCCAAGCAACTGCAAATTACTGGATGTTCCAAAACTAAACTGTGATTTTGTGGGTGTAATCATAAACAAGAGATAAATGACCGCAAGCTATGCAAGAAGAAACTGATTTGGCTATTGGTTATGTTTGTCATAATCACATGCTTGGGGAAGTTTTCTGATAAAGATGTCTCATGAATTTAAAGTACCTAATTTTGTATTATTAATACACATTAAAAAATTTGTGTAATCAATTTTTGGATCAAAACCGAACGGAATACCTTAAAGAAAATGAAGAAGCTACTCATATATTCAAATCTAGAAGAGTTAGTCTTTTTCAGCATTGAAGAGAGTTTCTAAGGCATTAAAATCCAAACAGGCTTTTGAAGCAAAGACAGCTGCATAAAATTACCAGCACCCTCCTCGCTGACTGTGTCACAGCCAGGCCCCTCCTGTGAAAGGGACAAACCGAGGGGGCCCTCACACTGTTACCAGTCTTGACAATCCTTCAAGCACCACCACAGCATACTGGAGTTATGCAATCACCAGAGGATATCCCTAGAGGTACCCTTTGCAGCTTGACTATCACTGTATTACCATAATACCACTGTATTATGAAAAAATGTTTATTATCATTTATTATTTTAGTTTAGACAGAGTTTCTGGAGTGATAAAAGGGTATTAAATTTCTCCCACTGCCCCATACCAAAATAGTGCTTCACAAAATAATAATTTTAGTGAAAGTGAGAATAACATTTAATTATGTTAATTTGGGAGTTGGATTCTAAAGATAAATTTTTAGTATTTAAAATGTTTACTATACTGAAGATACTCAATTTACAGAACTGAACTTTTCTAAATCAGACACAAGATTGTGTAATTTATTAAAAAAGGGGACTTTAGGTGTATTTATAAAATACTTATAATTTATGCTGTATGCATAAGGATAATAGAAAGTATTACCCGCTGGAGGCAGCAAATATAAATACTATGTGTTACATGTGCCCATCACTATTTAATGTTCAGATCTATTCATCAATTATTATATTAATATAACTGTTAAGTCTATTGACTTAGCACAACTCTATGCATTCCTAAAGTTTTTAAAATCAGTGTTGGAAATTCTGAAGAAACATGATACATATATGTATATTAGATAGCTGTGTATTTAGATCACCTAATCTGCTTAGGAGCAGCATAATATAATTAATGTCTTAATAATTGTAATATACGCAAAAACTTGCAATGTTTACAATTCATCATATATTAATGGAGAGAAAATTACCTTTATATCTGTAAAATATGATATAATTATTAGGTTTAAAATAAATTCCATCAAAATGACTAAATCTCACAGATATATCTATACATATTGTACTAAATGATTGTGCAATCAGGGAATTTGCAAAATATAATTACATATTATCATTTTGGTTTACACAAAGAGTCTTTTACATTATATGATATGCAATCAAATTACAGCTTTAGAACGTGTGGGGGGGGTGTATGATGATATGTTAACTATTAGCTATGAGGTGAAAAATGACCTCTCATGATGGAAAAATAATATAATAAATAGGCATACTTTAATAAATCAGTATAATTTTGCTTTTAAAATTTATTTTTCTGATACTAGCTCATCTTCAGCCAGGGAGCTATGTGATGAAATAAAAAGGCTTGGGGTATTTGGCCTGTGGAGGAAAAAGAAAATCATATTAATCAACTGGAACTATTGGAATCATATTTTGCTTTATAATACTTTGCCAGTCAATAGCTGCTGCAAGATTTTATTATGGATTGTTAACAATACAGCAATTTATTATATTATTAGGATGGGTCCAGTACAAATCCCAAAATTGAATAATAAAATTTTAATAGGTAATATTGATTATTATTTAGCAGTGGCGGATAACAGGCATGGTTTTTTGCGTTATATGTTAAATCAAAGGACAATATAGTCTGATTTAGAACCTCGTTACTCCAACGAAGATTGTCATAATAAATGTTTTTTATACCATAACAGTCTGGGTTTGCCACTAAAAGATTTATTTGCTTCTCATATTACAATAAATGTGAAATATAAATTTTTTGGCATAGAGACCCATATGCATGGATTTAAGATGCCGTCACGTCATTAAAGGCACCACCATATGTTTTCGCAACCATTTCTCATTAATTTTGAACGTATTAAAAAAGTTACAACTCATAACAGATCAAAAGAGTGGCAATATAATTTTTTCCCATTTGGTCTACCATTTGGTATTCAAGTATGTCTTCTTATATTAAAATCTCAAAAATGTTGAATTTTGGTTCAGTAAAATATTTATTAATATCTCCTCTTAGATCACCACAATTTTTTCACATCCTCAACTTACCCTAAGGGCCTGTGTATTGATCAGGGAATTGCTGAAGAAGCTGTTGTTTAATTACGCCACTGAAATCATGATAGCATTTTTGTTTAAAAATACTGTAAAACAATATTATGATGTTTAATTACTTTGTCTAAAAATACTGTAAAACATCATAATGTTTGCCTGCATCAATGATGGTATTACTCTAGGTCCTGGGGAGAGGGTCTGGTCTTATTATCACATCTGTTCCAAATATTTATTCAATATCAATTTTCAAAGAGGGTCAATTAATCCTGTCAGTCTCTTGATTTTAGCATTGTTCTTAGTTGTGGTTAGTAACAATAGCTCACATGGCAGGAGAAAACGCTGATTTAAAGGGGTCTATAAGTAAAAATTATGTATTACAAAATAACTACCTACTGGTACTTGAGATCCAGCCACAGTTCTTTCTTATCTTAATCAATGGTATCCACTAGAAAGTTTAATTCTAATAAATAAGCTAAACATTTTAAACAGCAATTCTATTGGCCATGAGTACAGGGAAAAGAGTTTAGACACTTTTCTTGATAGTTTTTAATTTTAGTTTAAAATATTCAGTTTAATGAACAAGGTTTTTGAACAATTCTTACAAATATTTATAAAACAATGGCACCAAGTTGGTTCATGAATAAGTTATCTTTGCCATTTTTAAAGAATAACTCAAAGATTTGTGCAGTACAATTTACAGATTACAGATTTTTTAAGATATATAAACGTGAATGGAGAAAACAAAAAGAACCGTGACTGTCCCAATTTACTTTTTGCTTTTTAAAGGCTGCACAGAGCTGCCACAACTCAATCAGATAGTAAATGGCTTAAATTTTTAAAGTGATATAAATGTTTCAGTTTTTCTTCACAGTCAACTCGTCACGCTTCGACGTCACGATCATATAGGACAGAGGTACTAATTAACATCAGTTGAAGGTCCGGTAGGTCAGCAACCTTTGTGAAATTCTATAATAAACTTCTTTTGATCTGTGAACAGATATGTACATCAGAGCCATTTGTAATTTCTAGGAATACTGTGGGTTCTACTGGGAGTTTTATAAATGAATATGAAGATGTGTTATGAGAACATTATGTATGAATATTTTTGAAAATGTGGGCTTTATTAATCAATGATCAATACTATGATTGTATTCTGTTTAGAATTATAAGAAGTACTTTAATTATCCTATGTGTAATTCCTATAGTTGATCTCATGAAAACAATGTAATCTAAATGAAGTAATATAATGATTACTCTCTAAACATCTACAGTTATCTCGGACTGAGTATGGAATATAATGACAAGATTAAACGAACTTACCTGTAAGTGAAGTTCGATCTTGATTATATGAAGTACTCAGTCCGAGATAGGGTACAGCCCACCCTCCCTTATGTAAAATGTATGTATGTATATAACATTTCATATCTACAGCTACAACATTTTACCTTCCCTGTACCTATATCCTTTTTTAACTCTAAACGTAATGACGTATCGTGTAGGGTTACCAGTATTGTTCTTTTTTATTTTTATAGTGTCTTTTAAATTCGCGTATGAAGAGCAAGGGAAATACGATACATACAGTTATCTCGGACTGAGTACTTCATATAATCAAGATCGAACTTCACTTACAGGTAAGTTCGTTTAATCTTGTCATTATCCCTTAGTCACTGATTTCCACCTTCTTCCTATTATCGAACAGCTTACTACTACGAAAAGCTTCACTCAATTTTTACCGAGTTCCTTCAGAAAAGTAATGTTAACTCCAGAACATACATTTAACTACTTCACTATTTTGGAAAATTAACAGATATATCTTTACATTATCCGGCAAAATACCCAGTAATTTAGTTACCTAATGAAATAAATAGACAATTTGAACATAAACTTTGTTTCAAAGAACTCGCTTTATAATTTATAAACTAAACATCATTTGAAATGGATATTGCATGAACTGCGAACGTTACTTCTATACAAGTACCTAACCGCGAAGACCGATGTTATTACGTTAGAATAGTACAATAGCACTTTATTTTGTTCAGTGTTTACCTTTGGACCTTGTAATTTTAATACATAATTGATACAAACGCAAAGGCGGTGAAAATGAGAACAGAGTTCGGATAACAGCTAGATGAAGAAGTATACATTTAGTGGGAATAACAGGGACCAAGACTATTATATTTTTTCTACCTTTCAATAACCCACTCTAGTACGGGGTCGGGCAACACACGTTTTCGAACATGCTGCAGAAGGATTTGCGAGATTTAGGAAATTCGGGTTATAAAAATATCTGCCCTACATGGGAATCGAACCGTAGACCGGTTCGCAGCCAATATACGCCGCCACTTCATCAACGAGGCGACTACTCTACTCCTTAAGAACCCTAAACCTACTGCATTTCCCAAATATTCTGCGCGACATTTTGCTAACCATGTAGTACGAATCACTCTCATGTCTTAGTTTACGTAAAAAAAGAATTTAAATAAACATCATGCAAAACAAAAACGCGAACCAGACTGCGGGTGTACAACTCTGAAGGTCTATTATAATTAGCACATTATACAATGCTCCACTATAAGTAATTATTTAAACGTATTTAAGTAGTTTTACTCACGCAACGACAGACAACACGAAGGACGAATATTTCATGACAATGTTATCCGTACCTGGAATCAAAAAGCCAACAATGAATTTTATATTAACAAAGCTTATACATGTTTTAAAGTATTTAACGTAGGTATTGTAAAATGTGATGAGCGACTGGGTAGATAGGTTGATGCTAAAGGACCGTTTATATTTACAGATACGTAACGTACCTTATAGAGTACCTCAGTGGCCTAGTTGTATTTCGGTACGTTTCCTCTGGCTACCGTCCCGTAGTCTCGGGTTCGATCCCCAGGTAAAAGTGATATTGGAATTTCCAGTATCAGCCCGGGGCCTGAAATATGTGCCTGATATGGCGATAGGCTCGCCCTCTTTCACATCTGGGACAAAACTATGCTCGGCGAAATGTGGGTGTTCTAGTTCGCCAATGCGCCTCTACCTACCCCTTCGGAGATACTGGCGTGAGTTTATGTTATGTTATGTAACGTATTTATACAGAAACAGGCTGTCTTCGCCTGACAATTTTCATCGAAAACTATCCGATGATGATAGACCATGTCTCTGCCGATTGCTAAGGCATCTATTCACTGATGTCTGATGATAGATCATATCTGTGCAGACTGCAAATGCATACGCTGAATGAGAATACGTTCAGAGAAATATACAATTGGATTATGCCGGTATGTGTACCTTTATACAATGTCTGTGGATATGAATGGCCCTTTAACCGTTGGGTAATGAGACATCTTTAAGATAAGTGCATGAATAATGATTTTGAAGAACATTATTAAAAACTTTATTATGTATTTTTAGTTTCTACGTCTGACCTTAGAGCTATATGATGTTAATACACAATCCCATCTGATATAACCACAAAAGCATTTGCTTTATGCATGTCAAGGATAAATTACACGCCAATTACTATAATAAGTAACGAAATGACAAAATTACCCCAAAACTCAAATAAAACATTTAAACTATATATTTTTGGGAAATATTCCATTTATTTATTAAAACATAACATAAGCTCACGCCTGTATCCCCGAAGAGGTGGGCAGAGGCGCACTAGCGAACTAGAACACCACATTTCGCCGAGCTTAGTTCCGTCCCAGATGTGATAGGGGGCGAGCCTATCGCCATATCGGGCACAAATTCCAGACTCCGGGCTGATATGGAAAAATCCAATATCACTGCCCGACCCGGAGATCGAACCCGAGACCTCAGAACCGTAGTCGTACCGAAATACCACCACGCCACAGAGGCAGGCACATTTATTTATTAATTAGCATTACCCCAAAAAGCCATTTTAGTCTTATTACGGACAAAACTGTTTTAGCGTGTCACTTCGACTTACAAGCATTAAATATGTATAAACTACGTGATTTCGCCAAGCTCTTCAATCATCTAAAGGTTCATACACTGATGGCTCTATATCGAAATATTGTGATATTCAACATAACAGTTCAAACCTTTGACACACATAACTCAACTGCAATTTCATAAATTGGCTAACACCGGTACATACGACTGAAATGTACCGATTTACGAAACCAATTGTGATGAAAGCTTTTAATCTATAGTTGTACATTTATCGGCCGGGAGAAAATTAGTGATGGGCCGAGTCAATATCGATTACCGAAAAACAACGCCACGGCCGATGGGTTTGCGAACCTGACGCACGCTCGTCCCCGAGCGTCATTAATCAAATCACTGCTATGCGGTTTAATGGCAGACTAATTACAGTTTGCGCGCGAATCACCTACACACCGTCGCAGTAATTACTGCATTAACTCCACTGCGGAAACGCTTAATACGGGATAATGCTGATTACATATCGCAATGCGGGCGCTAACCAAAAGTTTGCCAAACCAGGCCGTCAATCACACATCCTAGGTTTACGCGCTATTGTGATGTCAAACTGAACATGTTTATGCGGACCACTCCTGCACCGATTTCGATAGTCAATGCCGAAAACAATGCAAACATCGATAACGACAAACAACCGCGACTCCCACGTCATTAGAGTTCAATGTCGTACAGTAATTTATGGAAAATATGTGAATTCTGTCTTTGATGATTTATTAATAAAATTTAATTATACCGGTTGCTACAAGTTTCGTCAAAGTTGGTTTGTATTTTTTAGATTCACTTTTTGCCTCACAAACTAGTTTAATAAAGATACCAGTACATAAACGTTTGTTATTTGTCGTAAAACATGACAATAAACATATCATCAGCACAAGATTTTAGTATTAACTATTAATTGAACACCTTATAGTACTACGCCATTAGAGTGCCCGTACAGTTTTTAAAAACTATAAGCGTTGTCGTTTTTTCGGAAACTCTTGCGGAAACTACAAGGAAATAAATTAATGTATGAACAAAACGAAACGTTTCATAAAAGCCATGAGTGTGTATCTAAAATATCCACAAGCTAATGCAAAAGCACGGAGAGTCAGTCGCCGCCATTACGTGTTGATAGATCGATTGAGCAGAAAACCCTGCTTCACTTTGAATGTTCCTAGCGCTCCGTCCATCTTTTTTTTACGTCCCTGTGCATAAGTTACTATTTTATGTAACCTGTCTCATTACGTTGAAGATCCGAGGCCTATTATGAAGGTAATAATAAACCGAAGAAGAAAGCAATCAGACAGCGAATTTCAGTTTATCGTGCGTAAAGCAAGAAAATAATTAAACACGAACACATTCACTGTGCCCTTCTACCTTGAAGGAAATCGTTTAAAAAACTACATGCTGTTTTAAACTTGTTTGGCCAGTACTTTTACGTTACTCATCATTTGTAAAATTTGAACACTACTCTGCTGAACGAGCTAATATTTACCATGCAGTTGTAAGTATACGGTGACGGTCTCCGATTCCACAGGCTTTTCAATCTGGTAAAAAATGTAAAGTGTCCCATACTACCCTAGCTATCAAGCAAGTTTAAAAAAAAAATGATCTCACACTTCAGTACTGCCATAAATCACTTATTAAAATGCGAGGGCGATTATTACAATTAACACCATAGAATGTTTTGTGAATGGTTAAGAATCACGTAAGATAAGTTTATTCTCTCAATATTATTACGCTGGCCTACCTGGCGCACGTATATTTCAAATAAACTGAGCGACTTATGACCAAGAGGTCATAACTTTTGGATCACAAATGTGCTGTTGTCCCATCTACAGTATTCCAACAAAATGTTTAGACGTATATGTTAGACACATAAATCATTTCATCTCGTCACGGTAGCGGTAGTCACGCAGGATGTTTAATAAACTTCACGCACCGAGTTGCATCAGTTTCATTAGCCGCCGCTCACGTAAATACCTAACGCGAAACGATAGGCTTTACGTACATCGTGTTTTATTTAGACAATTTAGTTTGTATTGTCATGCAGATGACTATCGCTTAAAACTGTGACTAATAGTGCAGAAAAATAAAATAATGTTCCATATTTGCTTTACCTGGACTGCCTCCGTGGCGTGGTGGTAATTCGATACGACTACGGTTCTGAGATCTCGGGTTCGATCCCCGGGTCGGGCAAAGTGATATTTGATTTTTCCATATCAGCCCGGAGTTTGGAATTTGTGCCCTATATGGCGATAGGCTCGCCCCCTATCACATCTGGGACGGAACTAAGCTCGGCGAAATGTGGATGTTCTAGTTCGCTAGTATGTCTCTGCCTACCCCTTCGGGGATACAGGCGTGGCTTATGTTATGTTATGTTATTTACTTTACTTTTCTAAACTAAAGTAAAATAAATTGGTATTAATGTAAGAATTGAATATGAAAGGGCAAAAACTGCAATAAAAACGGTTATGCGAATTACAAATATTGTAAAAAGTTCTGCAAAAAAATGTTATCGCCAAATTGAAGAGATGGAAGAATTGTTAAAAATAAATAAAAATCACAGAAATAAAAATAAATTCAACAACATGTAAAAGCCATAAAGTGACCTTGTAGTAACGGCATTAAGCGATATTTTACAAGTAATAAAAAAGCCATGACGAACACGATTTCGCGCCCACGTCAATTCGAATAACACAATAACTTAACAACTCAACTATTCATAACATTGAAATGTAAGGAAACTGTTTAAGCCGTACCTAATAAAGTAGATTTTATCGTAACGTGATCCGGAACTAATGATAAATATCCTACAGGTAACGCTGTATTAACTTATCACCGAGGGTTACCACATTTGAGATATTTTTAACAACTAAAAACTATACCGATATTGCCTCATAATTGTAAATGTTTGGATTTTGTTACATTACATGTTTGTTATTTGGTAACGTGTTTATAGTTGACCCATTGCGATAAATTTGGCACATACATAGACTATAATTATCAACTGAATTATGGAATAATAACTTGTTATCACGGTTACCTTCCTACCTTTCGAGTGGACCTATTAGTAATAGCTAATAGTCATATCTTGTCATAGAGGTATATTACTTGAGTTTAAGGATACGAGATATTTATAATACTCGCATCTCAGTTTATTCTGAAAATACTTCAATTTCCCTTTTGAAACACGTCAATTATTAGTTTTATCGTGAAAATGTAAGAAACTAACAAGAAGAGACCTTCACATTCATAATATTGTTGTTTGTAAGATATTGTCGTGCCTTGTATAGTTCCAAATACGAGTATATAACATGTCTACTATTAGTTTAATTGGCTCGTTAGTGTTAGAACTTATGGCTCCAATGAACAGATACTCGTAAAAGCCATTTCTTAGATAACCTTTAGTTACTAGTTATTCTCCGTATATTTTATATTTTTCTTCAAGACTTTATATTTTAGCTTTGATGATGTTTATTGACAACGGTAACCAATTACCATCAGATGTGTCGTCTACCTTCACAGGCATTAAAAAAACTTTGCTATTTCTAATATTGACTGCCTCGGTGGCGTGGTGGTATTTCGGTACGACTACCGTTCTGAGGTCTCGGGTTCGATCCCCGGGTCGGGCACAGTGATATTGGATTTTTCCATATCAGTCCGGAGTCTGGCATTTGTGCCCGATATGGCGATAGGCTCGCCCCCTATCACATCTGGGACGGAACTAAGCTCGGCGAAATGTGGGTGTTCTAGTTCGCTAGTGCGCCTCTGCCTACCCCTTCCGGGATACAGGCGTGAGCTTATGTTATGTTATGTGTTATGCTATTTCTAACTGGCAAATATGATAAACATTGAGAATGAACGAATGAAAGCAAATACTGTCTAAAGATAATTTTTAACACCAAGTGGATTAGAAATTGTGACTATTACACCTTGTATGTATTTTGCCACGTAAGTAATGTCTTTGGCTCTGTTTTTGAATAACATTAACCGAAATAAATAAAAAATACTACATCCACAAATATTAACAAAACACACACATACACATAAGCTCACGCCTGTATCCCCGAAGGGGTAGGCAGAGGTGCACTAGCGAACTAGAACACCCACATTTCGCTGAGCTTAGTTTTGTCCCAGATGTGATAGGTGGCGAGCCTATCGCCATATCGGGCACAAATTCCAGACTCCGGGCTGATATGGAAAAATCCAATATCACTTTGCCCGACCCGGAGATCGAACCCGAGACCTCAGAACCGTAGTCGTACCGAAATACCACCACGCCACCGAGGCAGTCAAATATTAACAAAACATAATAAATAAATACACCCAACAGTCACACACCTAGTCCTGACCCCACACTAGGTATAACCTGTATCGTGGGTGTCAGAGACTATGAGAGACTTTTGGTCTCACAACACCCAGACTTGAAAAAAATATCTGTGGGCCACACAAACATTTGTCTCAATGCGGGAATCGAACCCGCGGCCTCTTGCTTCACAGCCGGCTACTCGTCCGCTGCGTCAAGGAGGCAGTCATAAATAGTAAATGTTTATCAAACACGCAAACTGAAAGAGGAAACAAAACTCTTTAACACAAACAATCAACGCTCAATGCACATTTCGCAGGCGCGATAACCGCCGTAGTATCGAAGAGCATTTTATAAACAATTTTAATCGCCGATTGTTCTAGCTCTTGGCTACCACTTGCGTCAAGCCATTGTTACTTCCCACGGATCAAGGAACTATTATTTACGAATAGTACTGTTACATTGCGCGCATTGTTCCTCCCTAGTGATACTCGGTCGGAAACAAACGCTTTATGTATCAGTGTCAGCGGATAAACGGTCGCAGACAATCGTCGCGGTGAATGGTTTCAACGCGAAATGAAACTTCCCGGAATACTTAAGTTAAAAGAAAAAAACCTATAAGAATAGTTGGGTGTCAGATGCAACGACAGTTCGTGGTATGAGTCTGTTGGAAACTTGAGTTGCCAAGCTGGCGGTTGGTGAATTGTTTCCCAGTATTTACTGTTATATAACTCTTCTATGTGGGACACAGCTTTATTCTATAATGTCAGTATTAAACAAAAAGTGAAGCGAAAGCGTAGCGACTTATTTCTACTTGTAATATATGGAGCGACTTCTCTATTTACTTGACAATGCATTTATATCTATAGGAAATAGACAGCGTAGCAAAACGCACCGAAAAAATTTATGAATCAACATGATTCGCTTTCGCATTTCTCTACAATTAGAATCTGATGACTCGCAATCAAATGAAAAATGAAAACATTTGATGCGACCTCTCACAAAATAATTTTAATGAAAAGCCATCACAGTTTATTGAATTGTTGGTACGTTAAATGATGAATAATTCAATTGATGTATTAATTTAATTGGTTAAAGCAATGTACATTGCAAATGCAGTGTGTTGCACATCGGTACCTTATAGCAAATGCAGACATTGAACGTATATTCCTATATGATTATACAGAGATCAACTAGTTCAATTGATGTCCACTACGATACGCTTCATTCATAACGCATCGAAATAATGAAGGCTATTTTGTAGTACGGTGCAGTGTATTCAAATTTGAACTCTATCGTTCGAATGGTCAAACGCTACTCAACTTTTACGCCTTTTCCATTGATTTTAGCCACACAATTTTGACAGATAAGGCGACCTTTACTTAAGTATATGAGCATTCGGCGGTATAAATAGGCCGGCATGATTCTGACGACCACTGATAAACACTGTGTTTGTCAGTGGTCGCTATTTTTTTAGGACTGCACTGCGCTTACCATCAGGTGCAGTGTAGTCACTGCCGTGCCCGGGTAAAAAACTAACGTTACATTACAGATGGGTGACAAGTGACAACTCAAACATGTTATTAAAGTATCAAACAGAAGTCACTATTGTTCTATTTATGGGCGAACAATGTTTTTCGTACTCTATATTACTCAGAATATCTAACAAGACTCTAATTTCGCCTGGGACATGTAGGTTACGAATAATCAACAAATGAGAACGTTATCATCCTCAGTATCATACGTATTATTCATCAATTTTAATTTATTATTATTTGAATCACGGACCTTAAAAAAGATGAACGGAGCGCTAGAAACATTGAAAGTGAAGAAGGGCGGCGACTGATCGAATGGGCCGAAAACCCTGCTAGCGCTCCGTCCATTTTTTTTACGTCCGTGATTTAAATTTACTTAGTCAGCTAACTTGTTAAGATCAAAAATGTTATACTCAGTTGTTCAGTCTTAGATTTTCGTTATACTGCGTAGTGTGTCTATCTCATTTTACTCAGAACTTTGTTCTTCTTATTATGAGTGATCAATAGCTTTGCCGATACATGCCAAGACGCTAATGTAGGCATGTTAATATTAACTCAAATGTATTCACCTCATTGACTTGACTATGCATTATAAATTACATAAATCGAATGGAAATGCGCCAGCAAACGTCCGCGCATAACGAATGTATTAATGAATACATAAATTAGCAAACGGAATAAGTGCATTCTCATTTGCCTTTAAAGTTAACACCGCAGACAATAATTCAATTTCGTAGAAGCCACGCGGCGCGGCGCGCACTCAACTGAAATATTTTATTAAAATTCCGCTTACGTGCTCCACATAAATAATAAACAAGCACCGTTCCACTGAAATCGTGGAAACGTGACATTGAAACAAAACTTGCTCCCTCAATACGTTCATGAATAACTGCACTCAGGCATATAACATATTGAATCTCGATGCGTAAAGTTAGAACGCCATTTAGAAAGACATGTCTAAAAGCCGATATGGCATTCCGTCAGCGCGAACTTGGTGACGTGAGGAGCGTTAAACGTAACAGGTTATTGGAATATGGGTCATGCCACTTTCAGGATTGGGTTTGAAATCGTTTAAGGCGTTCAAGTGCGTTTGTTTTTATTTAAAACACAGAGGCGACCCGTGGCCGTGTTCAATGCGGTGTGAAGTGAGATTTATGGCGATTGTGAAACAGTTGCGTTTTGCAGACAGACCGCTGGCACTCCATATGCATGAAGGCACTCAGGAGTCGTAGAGAATCTTAATTGTTCTCCATTGAGAGATTCCAGAGTGCGGCATCTTTATTTTTGAATAAAAGGAAACTTGTTGCTGGCGACACGTACCCGTGTGAAGGTGACCGCGATCCGCATCTTACTGCACGCTGCACGTTAATAACGTTGAACAACAATGTTTCTTGGCATTGTGTGATACTATTTGCATTAGTATCGTATAACCGTATTGTTATTATTCGAATAACATGTGAGCAAAATAAATTTAATTTTTTAGGTGACACGTGGCCCAATGAACATATTGCGCGACTATAACTTGGAATGTTGCGGATTATTCGTAATTCTTAGACGCGATTTATATATTCAGACAAATGTTGAATCACTCCGTGAATCTTCAATACTCAGATAACTGGTTTTCAGACATACATATTGGAACTATTGATATGGAATGAAGTTTTATATATTCAATATGATGTAATAAATATTGCTGGTATCAATAAAGCCTAAGTCTATCGTCGTGTGTCGTAAAGAAACGCCGTTTATGACACTCAATAATCGTAAATAACAAGGGGCACATTTCCGAAATGGGAGTCGTAATAATTCAGAAGCCGCGAAGTACATTGATTTTAACGTGTGGCAGTAGTGACGTCATTATCTGAGCTCTGTTTAGGCGTCTCTCGAGAGGGCCCAACACTCGGCTCACCCTCTTCAGATCGTCGGTCAACCGAACTGAGGGTTACAAGTCACAACGCTTCCTCCGTGATCTCCACTTCAGAAGTCGTCAACCCCGACGGTTATCGGTGACAGCTGTGACAAGTTGCAAAATCGATACCCCGGATTTTGGGTTAAAAGAAATGAATATGGACGTTAAATATTACCTTACAAAAATGTTAAGAAAAAACAGACTTAATTTTGAGTTATTGTTTAAAAATATAATAATTATTTTAGTCAGTTTGATTGGGGATAACGAAGAATTTTTAAATCACAATTTCACGGGGCTTTCGCGCATATTCTAACCCGTGATCATAATTTTACTGAGCATTATTCTTTACTTCTGCCTGACGATATTTTAACATTGTGCCTAACCGTCTTACCATTCTATGTCTTCCACTCTGCCCCCTCAATGTATATGTAGGGCATCTGCTTGTATTCGTGTCTTCCTTAATAACATATAGACAAAGCCTCTTCGGCCGTCTGCCGGATCAGCCTTCTTATACATACCTAGCACAGTCATCGTCACCGGCGATTATTACTAGGAATTACAAGTTTTCCTCATACATCCTAGTGTGCTATTGAATACGTATGAGACTTTCAAGGTAATTCACAATTCTCAGGTGGGAATGTAAATAAAACTCTCCGGGTTGAATGACATTCGGTCTCGGCGTCGTCATGACCTCTTCATCTTTGTAAATACAATACACCTATCAATATGTATTATTTCTGCAAGGAAACTTGACAAACTTAAAAGACGCCTTAAGCTTATGGATATATGAATGAATTTTAATCGAACGGCGTCGCATGCATAATTTAGCGCATTATAGCATACATTCAATTAAGGGCCCTGTCTTCGAGGGTACTGTGAATACATTGAATAGCAATTGATAGTACCGTTATGTTGGAATATAGAATATGTAAAACGAACGTCATAGGCTGTAAATACAAGGTATTTGACACTCCGAATGTTTGCGTGACACACAAATAGTGTTTCGGGTCTGGGTGTTGCGAGACCGAAAGTCTCTCGTAAAGTGTGGTACCGACAACACAAGACTCGTATGTTAATGTCAAGACTATGTAGAGGTATATTCGGTATTTATGTGAAATACTAATAATGATCTCATTTCGTTGTAAATTAAAGTCTTGACACACGAACATGTACAAACGGACAGACGAAAAACAAAGTTCTTTTTATATGTATATAAACATGTATGACGACCTGATAAAGCTTGCAGGAAGTCGCTGGATGCAGGCCGCTTCTAACAGGTCGATCTGGAAACCTTGGGGGAGGCCTATGTTCAGCAGTGGACGTCCTATGGCTGATGATGATGATGATGAAACATGTAGGTTTTTAATAATTGAATCTTTCGAACACGGCACAGTGTCTACACCATGTCTGATAGTAAACGCATTCTGTATATTCCAAAGGTACCAGCGACTGCCGACTACCCAAAACGAAAATATTTATCAAGAGGTTAAGGGTCACCTCATTCATTTCGGCCCCCATAAATACTTCTTCACACTCCAAAGATAATTTTGATATAAAAAACCGTACAAAAAACACGAAGCTATTTAAAGCTTGCACTGAAGTGGGCCGTAATCAATCTCTTGATACAGTGAAACAAAAATAATTTAACAAGGCGGTATTGAATGCAAAGCCCGGTGGAATTTAATTAGAACGATCATTGATTCCATTAGGCTGTGTAAACAGAAGACCTAACTTGGAAGAAAGTTTCATTTATTCAGGTTTATTATTCATTTATAGAGATTTATTATGAAGAGGCTGGTATTATATTACGTTGAAACCAATTTCATTACATTTCTAGAGCTTAGAATGTAGTCTGGGATGTAGTATTGATATAGCATTATAATAAATCCATACTGATGTATGCGAAAGTAACTCTGTACGTTTGTTACATGGTCACTGTTAAATCACTCAATTAATGTTGATGAAATTTGGTGTGAAGACAGCTTTTACCGCAGGGAAGAATATTGTTCAAATAGGGTGAAATAGAGGATGAAAGTTCTTCAGGAGCGTCTCCTGCACATGTTATTCCCAAAAAAAACACCTACCAAAAACAATATTTCTCGGTGTCTCCTATTCATGAAACAACGAACCTTAGAAAAAATGTGAAACGAAACCAAGTTTTGTGTAGGTGTTTTGTGTAATGTTTTAGTGCAGGAGACGCGCCTAAACACAACCATTGAGATTCCATACTCATCTACATCGCATAAAACTTAACGAGGACCAAGCAGAAATTCTGCCGTAAAGCACCAAGATAATTTACTTATAATAAAGCGGTGCGTACTGCGTAATCAAGCCCAGCTCAGTTTGTCCAAACTGTCAACTTATCTGATGAAAAATTAATTACAGCGGCTATCAATCACGAAGCGACGAGTACGACAAACTGTTTCAATGTATTCATTACGCGAACAACGATATTGTTGTCATTCTAACACAAGCGTATGAATTCTGATAATCAATCGTGTGTACCGATTTAGATATGAGGAGTTTGAGGCTCCTTGTTTTGCTTTGAACCACTAGAGTATAAATTTCCTCCGGATTATTGTATCAGTATACACATACATAATAATTCGAGTAAATTACGAATGTACGTAGATTGCTATAATTAACGTTTTAAGAGACTAAGTTGTGAGTATTTCAAATTAGTGGGATAATTAGTTATCTGAATATCTGAAAATACAGGGCCTTGCTTATAAAAACATTTTCGCTTATCTTTTTACTAAAATAACCTGTCACATTTTTCCTTGCGTTACATTGTTTAAAAATGAAAGGGACAACCTATGGTTAAAAATAAGCGCTTAAATATTTTTATAAGTAAGGAGCGTTATGCCTAGGTTAATAAATTCGGGATAAATTATCACAATTGATTCTATATATACTTTGTTCCAAATTTAGATTTATGTTCGGAAACGCATACTTCTTTCCCATAATACGTTTCAACAATTTGAAGGTGTGAAGACGCAGGCGAGCAGACTGCTCACCGAATGGTTAGTGGTTATCGTCTCTTATAAACATCCAAAATGGACATTTGGACATCCAAGTCGCTGCCTATCGTAGAAAGGAAACAAAAAGGAAGAAAATTGTGCATCTAGGTAAATAATATATCGATGAACGAATCGCACAAAAAATTCCCTGCAAGCCTTGACGACAAATGCCTTTCAATTACAAGACGCCCATTTGACGCACAAATCATTCGCCGCCAATAAATCACATAAAACAATTAATGACTCTATCAACAGCTGTCATCGCACTCAATAGCTATCAATTATTCGGCCAATATGTACGTCCCTAAACAATTGAACGGGATGATAATAAATAATTTATGTGCGGACCGATGTGAGGCACAACGTTTTGATTGAAACTAATGGTATTCCATCTGAACACTAAAGATGGTTTGTCTTACGATATGTCCAAGAATAATTGATTACAAAACCTATTTTGCTCTTTATACCAGTGATATAAGAACGGCTGATCCGATCTGGATGAATTTGGCAGAGAGATAGATTATAGTCTGGAATAGCACATAGGTTTTTATCCCGAAAAAATACGGTTTCTCTAGGCTAGATTTACTAATGAACTTTCATGTGAACAAAGTCACAGGCAACAGCTATTGCTATACTAATATAATTAACCATATCGTTATATGAGCTTACAACACGATAATCAGTGGTCATAAGGGACTTCCTATCCTTTCCCCAACACGCGCCCATCGAGATGTAATGCGATAATTACAGTGGTTTTCGTTATCGACAGAGATTAGCCGGGGATCCTGACCTCGATGAACAGACAAATGACAGACTAAGTCGAGGTCGCACCTAATAGATAATGTTGAACGCAGGCTTCTTGTATTTATTTATTTGAATAGACACCAGTTGAATATGCATTCAAATTATTACAAAAAGAAAAATAGTGTCCTGATGTATATTAAAGGTATGTAGATACAACATTCAAAATAAGCCTATAAGAGCCTATCGCCATATCTGGCACAAATTCCAGACTCCGGGCTGATATGCAAAATTCCAATATCACTGCCCAAGCCGGGGATCGAACCCGAGACCTCAGGGCAGTAGTCGTACCGAAATACAAGCCACCGAGGCAGTCAATAATAATAATAATACCGAGTGACGTAACATAGCCAGTACTTAATTTACACGTAATCAATTATAATAACATGTTTTTTTAAAAACGGTGGATACAGCATATAATAGAAAATATTACATTTATTGGTCACAACTACAAATCAAAGAATTTTTTTTTTTATGATAAATTTTTAAGGTTTGTAAACGTAAAGATTTTAAACATGGACAGATGTATTATCGTGAGTTATGAGTGATTATTGAATGATCTTGGTCAATGACTAAAATCTCAACTGTCTCTATCGAAATAATAGATGTATCATCGGTACTCTAGTACGTGAGGTTACAACAAATAATTAAGGTAAATTATGGCTTCTCCACGAAATGAATGGAAACTACCTATTTTCCACACATCTACATATTTAGGTTGCACACATGATAGTTTGCAAACATGACTGTTATTATCGCAATGTCATGCGGGCGACCTTAGCATATTTTGCCTTCACTATTAGAATGTGCTCTATGAATTATAATCAAGATGATTATAAATTCATGTATAGTGGAGATCATAGGTTTGAAACATTTTTCCGTAATTAAAATTAGTGACTTCAGGTAAATAAAGTAGCAATTTAATACACTAAATTGTTACTTTTACGTCTCAACCATTGGTAACTACTACTCTTACGGGATTTATTTATAGTGGTTAACCTGCAGATTGTGTCACATTGGGCCTTACTTATAAAAGCCTTTTTTGCTGAGCAAATGGTTAAGACTATTGTTATATTGTTTAAAAAAGAAAGGGACAACCTATAGTATAAAGATAAGCAGCGCTTAAATATTTTTTATAAGTAAGGGGCATTATGCCAAGCTAAATACTACTTAGGATGTAACTTTATTAAGTCTTCTTGTAACATTATTTGGAATATATTTTTAGAAACACATATTCTTATAGTCTCTACATTATTCAAAATTATTATATTATAGAGAGATGTGAGCTACTGCTCGCATCTCCATAGACAAATATAGAAATCAATCGATGCTACACTCTGTACTTTGTGTCGCTAGTAGACATGAAGAAAACTGTCTTAATAGAGATATCCTGAAACTTAGAAAACTGCGTTCGGTCACTTAAAGCTAAATGCATTAAAATGCAGAGCACAAAAAACAAATTACGTTAGAAATAGAAATCCTACGGACAATACTATAGATCACTGAGCATAAATACCATACAGTACCACTTGTGTAGTCTGAACTCAATAAAGCTAGGCCGTTCATTCCGTCGCATCGGTGGCGGTCGCTTCATAGAACCACGTCTATTTACTAGCAGCGACCCGCCCCTCAATTGGCCGGCATCAATAAAAACGTTTCACATCACGCAGCACTTGTGCAAGCGTTCCAGATACCCCGTCATATTAAATTGACTTCAATAGACGGTGTTAGGGCGTTAGCTGTAGCTAGCACAATGTAGGTATTTTCTACGGACGACTTCTTTGTCTCCAAGATGCTCGCGGCTGCAGCAGGGCAATCGGCGACAATTTTGAAGAGGTACTTTCGGGTAACAACAACCGCATACTCACATTATAGTAGTCTAAAGCCAATGGTAGTGTCAAACCAGCTACGAATCAATGGGATTGTTAAAGTTCTGTTGTTGATATAAGGAATTGTGAAAAATTTCAACTTTCACGAAACACATCACAACTGATCAATGTTTTAATACACCTTACACCTAACAAAACTTTTACCTTTAACTTGCTTAGCAACAAAGGGGATAAATAAACCGCAGTTTATATCCAGTAAGAGATTAAAATACCGAAACCCATTCTTTATTGAATACAGAGTATAAACCCAGCTCGTAGAGAAAGCACGTTGAAGCAAAACCGCAGGGAAATTTCTGGGAATTACTGTAGTATCTTATATCTATATTTAATGGGTTCAAAGCAGTACAATATGTAGTGAGTACATTGGTATAAGAATGAAATTATAAAGAAAGTAGAAGTAGTGCGCAAGTAAACGGCTATCCGATTTATTAGTACCTAATAAACACGGACGTTAAGAAAAAGAAGGACATCATCTCGCCTATAGTTAAACTGACGCCAGAGAAACTACACACACAAACGCGCCTGGACAAAGTGCCGTACACACACGCCATTACGTGTCGATAGATCGAATGGGCCGAAAACCCTGCTTCACTTTTAATGTTAGCGCTCCGTCCATCTTTTTTTTACGTCCGTGTTAATAACCATCAAGACTACACTGCATAAACTATTGTAATAACTCGATCAGGAAGTCACGTACCGTGGTTCGTCGGTTTGTATCCACAGTTCAGATTGACCTGAGCAGGAAAATTTCTGACAATCGTAAATGTATTCGAGCTCAATGCGTACTGACGACATTTGGTTAATATTTCATACAAATTTCATAGACGCGTATCGAGCTCGAATACATTAACGATTGTCAGAAATTTTCCTGATCGGACCGCAGGTTGAGTTGCTTCAAGGTTTGACAACTGCCCAAACTAAATAACTTGGCATAGAAACGAAACCAGTATTAGAAAACCTATTAAAAGCGACATCGAACAGATTCTATAACACCTATAATCAGCTAAACGCAAATTACAGAACACTTAATGCATCCAACACAAAGGGAGCGATTAAGTCATGCCCAACAATTGCCTGTTAGAACGTATACGATAGCGTTATCGTTGTTATTGATTAACTTTAATACACAATAGGCACGGTTGGTGACCACATGCTACGTTTATTGCAGTACAATTTCAGGATGCTAGTCTCAATTGGTTTATATTGGCTGTGACGCACCCAAGGAATACGGGCTGTTAGTGGGCATTGCTCCTTTATTACTGCCAGTTAACCAAACGATCTCTACATGGAGTATTGTTATGGCAGGCTGGTTGATATAGCCAGGTGCATTTGCGTATGTATGCAGTAAAAGTTAACAACGAACAAACTGTCAAACGTCTTTGAATTAGCCCTCATTCGCACGACAGCTTTTTCAACGTTCGTTAAAAAACGTCTCATGTGTGTTCATATGACTACTTGTTTCTAATAAGGTATATTTTACATACCGCCCAACGCCCGGTGTTTCAAAACGACGCTTTTTAAAAGCGCCGGCGTTTTAATAAGGCCGCATTTGCACGAGAGCTTTTTCAACGCGCGTTAAAAAACCATATCAACATGTCTGTTCATATGAGTACTTGAAAATCATTCTTGTTTTGTTTCTAATAAGTTATATTCTACATACCGCCCAAAAAAACGCCACGTTTTAAAAGCGCCGGCGTGTGAACTACTATACTAAAACTCATTTGTTCCATTACAACGCTTTTTAACGCACGTTGAAAAAGCGCTCGTGCGAATGAGGCCTAACTATAGAAGAACTCATATGTTCCATTTCAACACTTTTTTAACGCGCGTTGAAAAGCTCTCGTGCGAATGATTGCTTACTAGTTGATTGTTAGACGCGATTTTATGCGCGTGGTAATTTTTGACAATACCACTGGATCCCTCAGAAAGGTTAACGTCAAGCAGGCAGCCGGTCGTAAAAACTTAACCAAATCCTTTCTACAAAAAGTGCAACATGCTTCAAAAAAGTGTGTTGTGCCGACCCCACATTAAGGTGGGATAAGGGCAAGTAGAAAGAAAGACCACTGGACCCGTACATTTTTCCAACTGTAGTCTATCTTTGTGGCAAAACTCGTGCAGATCCATTCAGCCGTTCTGGGATGATTGAATAACAAACACCCATCCAAACTTTCGCTTAAAAATAGTAAGATAGATGTAGCCTAATGAATATAGAAAAAATAAACAATTTCACATCATAGATTATAATACTAACTCCGCTGCCAAATCCATAACCAATCTCATATTAAGATAAACAAACAGATTAATGGGGAGTCTCGGAAAATAAACAAGTTTTAAGTAATACCCCTAATACTGACAAACCATTATCAATTTATAACACACAATAATGAGCGTTTGTTTGAATTTTGTAATCGTTTCAACGTATTTATTACTTTAAGGATTTCTATTGTCGCTGGGATTTCTATTTCTACTGTCTGTTCTGTTTTTTACTTATTTGTTTTCACATTACATTTGTATAGTAGTGTAACATTAACCCGTTTAGGTTTTTCTGTACACTTACATACTAATTCAAGACGGAAAAAGACAGCCTCCGTGGCGCAGAGGGCGAGTAGCCGGCTGTGAAGCGAGAGGCCGCGGTTCGATTCCCACATTGAGACAAATGTTTGTGTGTCCCACAGATATTTATTTCAAGTCTGGGTGTTGTGAGACCGAAAGTCTCTCATAGTCTCTGACACCCACGATACAGGTTATACCTAGTGTGGGGTCATGACTAGGTGTGTGACTGTTGGGTGTATTTATTTATTTGTTTTAATTGTTCATAAATAGTGACGAGCGGTTCGGCCACCGTTGACTGAGACGCTTATGTAACATAATATATGTACCACCTCCAACGGCCTTTAATTATCTATGAACAAGGTGAAGGTAGGATACATATCCTATAACAATAGTTATCAATATATAACTTCTAATGAAATAACTAACTATATTCGCCGTTTTTTGAACTAACTTTCCTCGAAAAGTTCAATCCAGATAAATCAAGGTAGTCTAAAATAACAATTCATTCAAATACGGTAATCTATTTTACAAAAAAGTCTTTAAAGTCGGTCAAAAATATACTGACTTAAACTTTGAGTCAGATTATTAAAATATCTGATCGGAAGTTTTGAAAACTTTTTATTGGTGGCGAGGCCGCCCGATTTTCCGTTTTCGCTTCGCCTCGACTCATTGCATTGACGTAATGTACTACAATCCACGATAATCTATGCCACGGGAAAACTACTGATCTCTTATTAAATATAAAAAAAACATTTGGAAAATTATTATAATTATGGATTCGCCTCTAAGGTCTAGAGGCAGTATATATACGTTGTGAACCGGAAGATTCTGGGTTCGATTCCCAGGTCGGGCGGGTGTTTTGCGAACACTATTTGCCCGGGACTCTAGTAGAGTTGACGTCGGGCAGGCAGCTCATCGTCAAAAACTAAGCCGAATCCATTGTGCAACATACCTGAAAAAATGTGTTGTACCCACCCTACATTGAAATAGGATAAGGGCAGTTAGAATGGTTTTTTTTTATAGCAGAGATTGGCAAACGGGCAGGTTGGTCACCTGATGGTTAGTGATCTCCATCGCCCATAGACACCCAAGACAAAAAAATCATGGATGCGTTGCCAACTTCAAAAGAGGAAAATAGGGATTGGGATAGGGAGGGGCGAATTAGGCCACCGGAAATCTCACTTGCCGAACGAAACGCGACAGCGAGATGCCACTTTACGTCGGTTTTCTGTGAGACAGTAGTATCAAATAAACATTACTAAAGTATAGCTACAGAGTGGCTCATTATGTCCAACACTGACAGCTATGTTGCAGAGAATTAATAAAAAAAAAAGTAGTATCAAATCGGTCGAGCCGGCCCATTCGTGCTGTAAACGTTACTGTCTACAGCGTGGCTATACCACTGAAGATTCTGGAACCTAAAAAATATTTTGGTAACATCGTGGAACCATATACAAATATAATAACTTGGTGAATTCATTCTACCCCTGCTTACGCTTTCAAAGATACGGCCATATGAATAAAAATGTGAAAAATTATTTAAGTCGCCACTTAATATTTATCGTTATTTAACTAGAGCTTACTATAAGCAGGTTGTTCTGGCGTGATTCTGACTTGATTATCTTATCAAATTTAATTAATTAGCGGGCTTATTGCTGTGACATTATCGTAATTTCAAATTACTTTAGGATTAGTGCAACCAAAAAGTCATACCACTGTTATACCTCTTCAAAGATCTAATACAACGTTGTGTGAATAACTTAAGCCGCGTCTCCTGAACTAAAACATTACACAAAACACGGTATTACTATTTTTTTTTGTCTATGGCTCATTGTTACATGAGTAGCCTTCTTGGTCTAGTGGCATCATATATGGGCTGTGGACCGGGAAGTCCTGGGTTCGATTCCCAGGTCGGACAAAGCGAATTTTCCAATTGAATTTACCGGGGACAGGACCCCTTCAGAGAGGGTTGACGCCAGGAAGCCGGTCGTAAAAACTAAGCCAAATGCTTTCTGCAACATGCTTGAAAAAGTGTGTCTGACAACCCCACTTTAAGGTGGGATAAGAGCAGGTAGAAAGAATGGTCCATGTACATGAGGAGGAGACAATGAAAACTCTTGTTTTGTGTAGGTGTTTTTAATGTTTTTGTATTCGTTTTCTCTAGGGTGTAGACTATGCTGTGCACCTGACTTTGCTTATGTTCAAGGGAGACAATTCTTCTGGCCATCACGTAGCCAGTCCGGGGGGTTACCACCACCTCTTATAGCAGTTTTATTATAATCTTACTTGTACCGATTCTCATACAAAACAAACGAAGGACGATTATAATAATACTGCTATAAGAGGTGGTGGTAACCCAGCTGATCGTCGACATGTACAAAAATAACAAAACTTATGTATGTAAGCGAATATTTAACAACGCCCAAAAATTTACTTATTCACGATTTAATAAATAAGTAACGACTAAATTACGACCCATAAAATAAGAAACATAAAACTAATTACAAAATAAATCTGTGTTGAAACTACAAAAACATAAAACTTTGTTTTAATTACAAGAGAACGTCGTGTAATTTTAGAGACCTTATCGAACTATAGAGCAATTAAAGTAAAATAGCTCTGTAAATAAATAAAGTTTCTCGCCGGTTATTATATATTTAAAAGTTTAATGAAATCTACGATACGCAAAGTTTTACTGCGACGATACTTTAATCTCCATTTATCCGAAGTAAAGGAATAAACTCCAAATAAAAGCTAAATTTAGTTTTCGTTAAAAGCCATCGCAGAGTTTGCTACGAATTGGTTAGTTCGATTTCAGCTAGATTTCAGAGTAATTCTATGCCCTAAACCTACTGTACTACGTGCTTTCGAGTATTATTCGATTCAAAAGTGAAAATTCATGAGTATTTTTTTAAAGTATCACGTGTTTTCTCTTCGTTTTAGAGTTTGGCAAAACCTACCTCGTTGGCGTATCACGACTAGCTAAAGACCAGCTTTTTACGACCGACTGCCGGCCTAACGTCAACCCCTCTTTGAAAGATCCAGTGCTGGGCAAATTAAGTTAGAAAAAACCTGTTAGACCTAAAAATCAAACCCATGACCTCCCGGTTCCCAGCCCATATACGCTGCCATTAAACCAAAAAGGCGAATTGCAGGGAATAGGAATTAATCTCCAACAGAAATGTAAAGAATGTAAACATACATTCATAGGCGATACGAGATGAACAAGATTAAAAAACTACGTAAGAGTGATTTTTCCAAGAATATATGGAATAAATCGATAATCTGCAATGGGTGGAAAACTGGATAAACAACATAATATACTAAAAAACAAATATCGATGATGAATAAGAAAGAACTCATAGGATAACGGCAGGGTTTGAATATAAACTCGGGAAATAGAAAGAAAACAACTTGACAGTATTTTTACCAAACGAAGAATATTAAATTGACGGACAAGTACCGCAACACACTTACTCTAATCGCTTTAAGCGCCTAAAAATAAGATAAACTTAGCGAACAAACGTGAGATCGTGGTAAATACATCAGCTGCTTGAGATTCAGACGGCGTCACCGACGGAGTGGGCGGTCGAGCAACAATAGTTGAAGGAATCGGCCCCCGGTTAACACTTATTGGTCCACATGTTTCAATTGATTCCTTAGCCGGCGCACTTACGATATTTCCACTTCTTCTGATATTTTCTTTGCATTAGATAAATTCGACTGGACTTCATAACCGTGTTACGAAATCTTATTGAAGTTAATTTTAGAGTATTATTCAAAATAAATAGTACAATTTGATTCATGCATATCTATTGGATTGGAACTTATACAAATTATATCATTGAAATAAACGAAATTCCTGCAAGTTCCAAAACATCCCGAACACAAACCAGAACTTGTTTAGATTACTCAGCCTCGAAGATTGATTGATTAATTTTAACAATGTATCGAAGTAAATTCCGGGCGGATCAACCAACTGTAAAGGAGATAGGATTAACATCCCGGCTTGGCGATTCGTTGCTAAGCAATATTGGTGTACTCAATCAAGAATTACGAATTAAATTCATTGAACCATGCATATCCAGATTGACTTCAACTGATGTTTACTATTTGTACTGAAACTGCAAAGCGGGGTTTCGGCAAACTAAAAATATAAGCGTGAAAAATACCTATTTGATAAAGCGGAGGTGTCAGAAATTGTAAACAATAAATGACACCAATTTTTGTGCTTGTGCCAAGTCACGTGCACGATGTGCCACATTTTTGTAATAAATGTAAATAAGGATTATAGCTAAAGAAAGGACAATTGAAATATATGACAGGTTCCTACTATTATGCAATCGTACGACGCTTTGTACATTGGTGAGCCCCTAATAAAAATCAGATTATTTTTGAAACACGAATCGCAGTAGCTGCATTCACAGAGCAGAAACCGAGTGATCTGTACGTTTCATTAATCGGACGTGTAACTGGAAGGCTGCAGACGCGAAGTGCGGACGTACAACACAATCGTGTGTATTTAAACAATATAGAGCAGTGGGTAAACCGGTGCACTGAGTTTCGCCAACTTTGATTGCTATTCATTGTTGTCCACCGGTGTTCAGGTCAACATCCACAACGGTTAGTGGGAAATATTCAATGCCTTGGGATTTCAGCGCATTGAATTCATTCATGAGTTGTATTGCTGCTTATTATGCGTGGATGTTTTATGCATAGGTTTTCAAAAGCCATATTCTTGTCTCGGTTACTGTACTTTTCTCAGGCACTAAGGCTTGTATTACAGAACATCACTCAGGGATGAATCTACATTTAGAGATAGTTCTTCCATAGAAAAAAAAACTTGTTTTAATACTAGATTAGTGCGCCTGTATATTTCTGTAATACGGTTCTAAGAACCGCGTTCGACAAACAAAAATATTAGACAGAAAGAATAATAAAGGTATAAAAAATATATAGATGGAGCGAACAGCCTGTTAGTATTATATTAGTGTGTGAGTAAAGTCAAATCCTCTTCAGAAATTATAAAAACCAGATATGAAATGTCATCAGAGAGTTAGAGTTAGTTTAGAGGTATAACCTCTATACTTACTTGTATAATATGATCATAACACTTACGTTGAGTTCACCAATATTATAATACTCGTCTTAATAAAAAAAAATGGGAACATAATAATAGATATTAATAATGGATTTCTTAGATAGGTATTACCGACTAATGTAACTTTTTATTAGTGACGGGTCTTTGCACTCACTACGGACTCGAAGCTCGAAAGATTAGCAGCTGTCATTCTGGTAAACAGAATTCTTTTGTGCCACTCACCGCGCAATATGATTTGTCAATTCCATTACATCGCTTCGAGGAAACCAGTATTTAGAGATCTTGATCCTTATATTTTTATACTACTTCATTCAATTAACTAAATGAAAGTAATCGTACAACTATTATTTGCCAATCTTAAATGTGTTGTTAATATTATTAAGTTACGTTTCTTCTGAAAATCAGCGCTGTGTGGAGTCAGTCCCACTGTATAGCATCATGCTGAGTGGTCACCCACCTATCACAGCCATGGCGTTATACATTTATAATTATAATTTATTTTAATTTGTCATGTCATAAGTCATGGTAGTGATTGCTTTTCTTTCTGTCTTCTTTCTTTCTTATTTATAATTGTATTGGTAATTGGTATGATTAGTTTGCGGAAGATTGCGCTAGTAAATTAACTAAATATTTTAGGCTCATCGTGTAAGTTGACATAAAAACGTTCCTGTTAGAGTTCCTGTTAGACCTCAAGATATAAACACAAGTACTTGCTCAAATCTACGTTTGTTGCGATTTATTTAATTAAAAAAAATGCCTCAGAGTATTTTTAACGACTTCATACGGTTTAGGATCTCTTGCTAAAAATTACGTCAATAGTGTACCACCTATTATCATATTGGCTACTACATTTAACATATGAATAATATTTATAAGTTATAATGAGATTGGTGTCTTTCCAATGCAGTCAACACAGTGCCCATTTTATAGTTGCCTAAAAATTATTATTATATATTAAATGGAATAGCAATTAATTCCGAACTTAGAAATATAAGGCTATAGATACTCAATAAGGCTATAAGATTTTGTAATTATTTTGATGAGTTTCAAACGAGATAGAATCGATCCCGAGTAAGGTTTCCAATTAAGCTACGTCATTTACCAAGAAAATTTCCGCAACATCCTAATGAATGTGGGGAAATATTCAAATAAACCGACATCACCGAATAAAATAAAAAATGGAATATTCTCGAGTGTCGTCGACTAACAAATAGATACTGAACGTCCAATTGAGGCAATGAATTCGACCTCGGGAAGTACTATTACGTTATTAAAAGGACACATATCAGTCCGTTCAAGATGCTCACGTGATCTTGTTCTAGATTCTTGGGGACGCAATGATTTGTCGGTCAAGGATTTGATGAATATTAATATTAAGATGTTGCGACTTGCGGGCACTTACTACAAAATTGTGGTCGATGGTAAAAGCATCCAGGAGAGACTTTAACGTCGCTACTGGGAGCTCGCGTTGATATCACGGAATAGAGGTTACATGTTTTATTTGAGACATTGGGTAGCGATTCCGTATATGTATAAACTTAACGGATCGACTTCAAATCCGATCGTGACTAGATTTATATGGGACCACCCTTAAAATAAGCTCTATCCAATACAAAACATAATTTTGAAAATCGGTGCCCATTTGGCGGAGATATGGCGTAACATACATTAAAAAAATACAGACGAATTGAGATCCTTCTCCTTTTTGGAAGTCGGTCGATAAAATAGGCGTACTTAAAGTGTTACCTTTCTTTCCTTGGAAGAGCACGATTACTTAATCAATCAATAGGTGACAAAGAATAATCCACGTCACCAAACCTTTCATTACCAATGATTCAAGCCCTCTCATCATTTTAAGACAGAGGAACGGCGTGACTCTGCCTCATGTATCGAAAAGATAGGCATTATATAACTTAAAAGGAGTATTTTCCGATAATCCAGCCGTCTGAAATATTTGGCAACCGCGTTTCTTAACATTGTTCGGTTCGATATAAGATAGTGGAGCAAAAATATTCTTTCATAAGGTAACAAAGCACCTACATTCTTATCTTCGAAATTAAATAACGTTTTCATATTTCTTAAGAGAGGAATTTCAGAAATACGGTCCTACATCCAATATAACTAATATTAAATTACTGTGTCATGTAACGTGCGTGTTTATTGTATCTGCGATAGTAATAATATGGCGAATATTATAGGATAAATATTAATATGATATGCGAGAAAGGAGCATGTTATATAAGCAATGTCCTCGACATGCTTTTTTTCAAGCAGAATCACCTGAGTTGCATACTTTCTATTGTCTCAACTCAACTAAGTTATTTTACTTATCGACAATGTAAAACAGTTGTTTCGGTATATCATCATCATAATCATCAGCCATAGGACGTCCACTGCTGAAGATAAGCCTCCCCCAAAGATTTCCAGATCAACCTGATGGAAGCGGCCTGCATCCAGCGACTTTCTGCGACCTTTAACAGGTCGTCGGTCCACCTTGTAGCACCTTTCGGTATATAGCAAATTTAAATGATAATAAGCAAGT
Source organism: Clanis bilineata (assembly GCA_036417725.1). NCBI lineage: Eukaryota > Metazoa > Arthropoda > Insecta > Lepidoptera > Sphingidae > Clanis > Clanis bilineata. The sequence continues at coordinate 12,670,258 of CM071158.1, forward strand.
GATTCTCCTAGCTACAATTTTAACTGACTAAGTGCAAAGAATGGTCCATAACTAATACCAATATGTGATTACTCTGAAGTGAACGATCTCCTATAATAATATAGGCACCTAGATCCAAAACGGCATAACTAAAGGCTAAAATTGAAATAAAACTAGTTTTTTATGGATTTCATCTCTATCAAAAGTCGCCATCAAAAGTAAAGCAAACTAAATGCCAATGGCTTTTTACTTGAGGTACCTATCTCATTGTTTTTCCTGACGTTAAAAAATGTCGCCCGATATAAAGGGCAATCAGTGTTATATGTTTATGTAATGTCATGTCAACAGTATATGACTCCATTTCACATCAATACATTACGTTCACTTTAGCTCACTCATCAATCTTTTCAGCGCATTACGAGCCCATTATTCTCCGAAACAAAGAGACAAAAATACATGTAAAATAATATTTAATGGCGGGCCCGAATCATTTTTCATGCACGACGCCCAAACCTCGCATGATGTATGACCGATGGGCACCGTCCTCTGACATCCGGCAAAAGGCACGTCTCCGACAACTCGAGAATTATTTCCGAGGGTCGCCCCCACTTTACGCACCGTTTACTGTTCTTCAATTATGTGATTTTCTTTAAGTGGTCAGAACCTTTTTCCCCTTTTCTGAGCATTCGACACATTGGGAATTTATTGGAGACTTGCAGAAATTGAATGGCGCGATCTGTAATGTCACTCCATATTTTTGTGAACGTTATTTTGTAGCGAACATTCCTTCAGTTTGTACTTTACCGCTTCAACCGCTACATAGCAGATGGCGGTTCACACAAAATTATTGACTCAACTCTGCATCGGCGGTGTGAAGGCTCGTGTACCGTGCATTTGACACGATTTCAAAGGATCCATTTATAGACAAATATGATGGACGGTCTACAATGATCGGTATTATTCCGAACTAAACTGTTTTAATGCACCTAATGTATGGAGCGACAATCATTTGAAATTCCCAACCTCCGGTCGACATAATACACTATCAATTGGAAAATTATTGTTTCCTCTCCACTCTTGTCCTCGTCTGGTGCATACAATATGTTTTTGAGTTCATAACTGTACAGAATAATGTAAAGTACAACAATAACTAGGAGAATGCTAAATATTTTGATTCAGTAGTTACGTACATAGTTTACGATGTCTGAGTAAAACGTATTAAATAAATCAAATTTAAGTATGCAGAATAATAGCAGTTATGACGGCACTGCATTAACGTAAGAAACTATTTTATTTCCAATTATTGAGGCCAGACAGGCGCTATGGCAAGTTGTAGCTAAAAAGTATGTAAGAATATGGAGAATGAAACCTTTATCAGGACAACAGTAAAATCAGACAGACTTAACTCAAAATACATTGCTAAGAATGCAACGTTATAAATATAAAATATAAATAATTTCAAAATAAGAAAAAGAACTGCAAAATAAATCACAATCAAGTCAGCTCGATCAAAACTCCAACCGACTGCGTGACCGCCGCGATTACCGCAAATGAACTTTTAATGACATTTCGGTCAAAAAGATTTACGTGAATTTCATTGTTACATCAAATCTTTTCAACCCGTATTACCTGTCACTCGGTAATAATTCAAGCTCGCATCTAAAAAAAATACACGGTCACGTAACAGAGATAAACCTCGTCCCTTTTATTACATCACATTTCAAAAGACACGTCAACTGTGTAAGCGTTTTATAAATGGGCATAAAATTCAATTCTGGTGAGCTTATTGCGGTTTTAACATCAAAGATAGTTGCGAATGAGTCACAAAGGGGGATAATGAAAGGGACCAGCCGTTAAGGTACGGAACCCTAAACAGCGCAATGGGCCGCGATATGAAGAATGCTCCGTCCACACAAACTTTCCCTCGTAACAATCTACCCGCTAATGACCACGAACAGACCTTTTTGTGCTGGACACAGTCATTCGTCTTGTACCCGTCTACATGAGCAGACGATTTTACAATGCCCGATGTTAGAGCGCGAGATAAATTAATTTATAACTGCTTTTGCTTTTTTTTAATTGCTCTCGAATGACGAGACGAACAAGCCGATCGCCTCTTGGTAAGAACTTGTCCAGATGTTGCTATATACAGTGACGTGCACAAATATTCCGATCAGGGTAGACAAAAAACTTATAATATGGTTTTCTTCAGCTCTTACATCACCATTACTGTCAAAATAATTATAATTTATGTTAAAATATAATCGGGAATTTGTGCCCGATATGGCGATAGGCTCGCCCCCTATCACATCTGGGACAGAACTAAGCTCGGCGAAATGTGGGTGTTCTAGTTCGCTAGTGCGCCTCTGCCTACCCCTTCGCGGATACAGGCGTGAGCTTATGTTTATGTTTATGTTAATTATAAAAGTTTTCGACGTCGCTAGGAAATCTCTACAATAATTCGGAATGTAGTAACGACAGAACTCTAACTACATATTAAAAGCCCAACTGAAAGATACATAACATAAAAATTAAAAACAAACACGATAAAGCTATTAGGAAAAATAATGCGGGGGTGGATTGTGGCGGGACTGCGGGACGCAACCGCGTCGTTTCACATATTTAAATGCCATACGAACCATTGGCAATTAAAGACGATCTTTACAACTTTTTTTTACATACATCACTACTACCGGGTATATAAGGCAAGGAAAAGTGGGAAATGGTAATATGAAGGTCGATTCTGAGGTCTCGGGTTCGATCCCCGGGTCGGGCAAAGTAATATTGGATTTTTGTATATTAGCCCGGAGTTTGGAATTTGTGCCCGATATGGCGATAGGCTCGCCCCCTATCACATCTGGGACTGAACTAAGCTCGGCGAAATGTGGGTGTTCTAGTTCGCTAGTGCGCCTCTGCCTACCCCTTCGGGGATACAGGCGTGAGCTTATGTATGTATGGTAATATGAATCCATAGAGAATGCATGGCTAGGACCCTCGAAGTCGGCAGAATGAATTTGGATCTAATTATCTACTGGATGACCTTGGAACGCCATGCCATTTGTACTGAAAAAAGCATTACGGACGATTTTTTCTTTCTTTTATAGCAGGGACTGGTAAACGAGCAGATGGGTCACCTGACGGTAAGTGATCTCCACCGACCATACACCCAAGATACAAAAAGAATCATGGGCGCGTTGCCAACCTAAAAGTAGGAAAATAGGCTTTGAAAAAAGGGAAGGGGTAATTGGGCCACCGTACATCTCACTCACCGAACGAAACTCGACAGCGAGCTGCCAATTATGTCGGTTTTCTGTGAGACAGTGGTATCAAACCGGTCGATCCGGCCCATTCGTGCTGTAGACGTAACTGTTTACAGCGTGGCTCTACCACTAAAAATTTCATATTTTGTGTGGTAATTGCTATCATGCGCGCTTCGAAAATGTATCACATACTATTCTATTTTTACCATATTTTTGTATACATGGTGCATAAATAATATCTTTGTGACAGAAAGATCGAGTTTCATGATCACTCTGCTTTAAGCACACTGCTTTCCGAACTAGATGGTCGAGAAACAATTTGAATAAATCTAAATAATGTGATGATTCATAAATTATTCAAAGAGAGAGACTTCTGTTTATGTATTAATAATATGTATGAACTTAGTTCAGTTGCCTGCAGAGTGTTAAATAAAACGAATGTACCAGAGCTTGTCACCCCTTAACATACTTCATCCGCCTTTTGCGCCTCCTGTCAACCTTTTGTACCTTGGTCTCTTGATAACATTACGAAGCTACTATATCTCTCGTGACTAACTTCAGAGTAACCATAAAGATTGTCGAGAACTACAGTTGCGTTTAAAACTTTAAGCCAAGTTCGTAAAATTACGTGGTGACCTAAGTAAAATTACTTCACGTTCAAAACGAGTTAGATTTGAATTTTGACACTTCTCAAAAACGATGGTAGCGTTCGTTTCTACATTTCGACTGTTTAGTTCATTATAGTTTCCGCAAGAGGCACTGTTAGTCAAATGTAAAGCAAAGACGTTGGAGCCGCTTATACTGTAAGGAGTAAACGAAAACTGTCATCGTTTGGCAGACTGTTAAAACTCGTACTTACTAGAGGAAACATTTCCGATATTTCTGTCAGGTGTCTACGTATCATTTTTCGTTTACTGTCAAAGAAAAGCAACTTATGAACCTTTCGATTACGGTTCTATTTAGAAGCTCTTCTCGAAACCTTTCTTCCACAATCAAAAATTTAAATGAGTTTCCCCGTTCCGCGGACGGATCGTATTTTTTTCCTCCTAATGCCATTTTGGGATGGTATTACTCTTAAATGAATATTCATTCGATGCGAAATCGTTTAAGAGATAATAGATTGAGGTTCATATTAAGTTCACAATGAATTATGGATCTTCGTTTTGTATGCGAGAATTCCGTCGTCGACTCCTTTAACTATGATTAATTAAACCACTCTGTTTTATTACCAAATAAAATGGTTAACTGTTCACACCTGGACTCGTTCTAATTACCTGTAAACAAATAAAACTTTATTAAGCTACTGTTTGAAACTTATTTTGTAGTCGGAATAAGTATCAGCAGTGCATAAGAGTATGATAAATAAACAGAGATAAAGTTAACGATGTTTATGCTGAATATATTTTTAATACTTTAACTAAAAATATTTTTTTTATTGCAGAGACTGGCAAGCGAGCAGATGGTTTACCTGATGGTAAGTGATCTGCAACGCCCATAGACACCCAAGACAAGAAAATCATGGGTGTGTTGCCAACCTAAAAAGAGGGAAATAGGGATTGGGAAAGGGAGGGAGGAATTGGGCCACCGGAAATCTCACTCACCGAACGAAACGCGACAGCCAGCTGCCACTTTACGTCGGTTCAAAATGCGAATTAAATAGGTAAAAATTGGAATTGCTGAAATTAAGTAAAATTTCCAAAATAGGGCCTGAATAACTCTCTTCTCTGACATTCTATCAGTTTTGATGTAACCTAGTGTCTTACACGATGAAGCAAGATTTTTTCACGCAACAATTTACCAAAACCGCAAAAATATCACAGACCGACAAAGTTTCCATACTACCTCTATAATATTATGTATCACACCTTAATTCATAAACTTCGTGATTTCTGAAATTAATTAACGCTGACGTCATTAATCAATGTCCGCATTGTAAAATAATTCCGGTGATCACAAACAGAACGTCCAGATTGAAAATACACAATAATAACCCGCTTATCCGAATTGCTAACATAATTTCCCTGGAGAATAGAGAAAAATGTAGCTTATTACCTCACGAAGAGCGCGTAACTACTGCCGAAACTAACTTGCTATTGTTGAAAGTTACAGTTTTCAATCTTGAACAAGTTAGTTCATAATTCAGACTCCTGGGACGAAACTAGAGCCTCAACTTTTACCTTTGGGAATTTGGTAGTACAACATATTATATGTGTTATGCTTGTGCAAACAGTGGAATGACCGTCGGGGCGTCGCGTAGCGTCAAGTATGGGGCTCGGTCACGCGATCCAATACCAATTACTTGTTCACGTGCCAAAATAATTATGCTTACATATGCGGAATATTTTATGCTTTGATATGTACCATAAACATGACTAGTTACGATCATAAGTGGAATAACGATGCGAACGATAAATAGAGGTACATTAGTTATCGTGGTGAGTTCCACAGAATTTACAATTATATCAATGTAATATATTTTTAAAAGGGTAGGCAGAACATCTAGTGTACCCACGATCTATCGAGCTTTTTTCTATTTCATCGGTACTTGAGGCGAAACCCGAACGCCTCTAGCGGTTACGTGGGTTTTTAATATCATAACAATGTTTTAACGGAGTCGCTAGCGAGAAACTTAAAAAATAACAGGGTAGAGTTTCTAGTATCAAGTTATGTACCTACTATTTCTCAACCCAAATATCACTAAGCCATGTGACTATCATCATCATCAGCCGCAGGACGTCCACTGGCGAACATAGGCCTCCCCCAAAGGTGGGCCCAAAGGGAGTCGCTGGATGCAGGCCGCTTCCAACAGGTCGATCTGGAAATCTTTGGGGGAGGCCTATGTTCAGCAGTGACTATACCATAGGAATATTTTTTCAATCGAATTCGTATCGAACTCGATGCGCGTCTATAGCATTTGTATGAAATATTAACTAAACGTCATCAGTGTGCAGCGAGATCGATACGAATTCGTTTGTCAAAAATATTCCTACTAGGGCCGCAAATCACTGTGTAGTCATATTAAATCCTTATTCCTTACAACTGTTTGCATTAAAACGTGCTCGAAGTCCGTACGGTAACATAAAGCATTATTACTTTAGTTACGGCTACTGGGTCCGATACGTGCATTAAAATGGCGAAGCTTCGAAACCAGACTGGAGTTGTAGACAAAAATTAGTTTACGATTGCGTCGCACCGAAATACATCTGTGCCTCACTTAATTGAGAATCGATTCGTCCAGTTTTAAGTGAGATAGGAACTTTATTTATGTGCAAAGTATACCACAGCACCCATAGAAAGATACGGTGGATTTAAAATATCTTCATTTGTAGATACTGTAGTAACGAGATACTGTGTAACAGTAAATATCAACATAACTAGTCTCCGTGCATTATCATTGTTCAGTTATAGATTCCAAAATTTAAGGTTTTCTTAAGAAGTTAGGATATGCGTAAATAAAGTTTAACTCTAATTTAAAGACAAAGGGCGATTACTAATCTGGAGTTACACTATATCTCAATTTATCCTACAGCTCACTCCTATATTTAAATAAAGATTTGGGATAAAATGAGACTTAACGCGGAGCTGCAAGTGCCTCTAAGAGCGATTAGTCTAGTTAGTTCCAAACTCGATTTAACTTACATATATTTAAATCAAGATTTAATAATCACGACGTTATTGTTATTGAGGACTTCGTCTTTCACTCCATATTCATAATTTTGACCAATTTTATATGGGACCACCACAACAGTAAAGTCCAACAAAATAATAAAAAAATATATCGCACATCGGTCCACATTCGCCAGGGATATCGCGTAACATACATAAAAGCTAGACCATTCGATAACCTCCTTTTTGAAGTGTTTTAAAAATGTGTCGAAGTTTAATGTAGGTTTAAGTGTAATAAAACGAAATAGGCTATTACTACTACCAACAGGCTAGTCACATCTGTCGTAGAACGGCTCGGGTATTAGTCCTTCAAACGACATCAGATAAGTAGTAAAGGCTCAACCCCGTATTGGTTCGGCATAAGCCCGCTGAAAATCGAGTTCAATATTCCATCTTAGGCAGTGCGGAGTGCCTCAATATTGTACTGACTTATGACGAACTTTGAATATAACGAACGACTCTTTAACATATTAACGTTTCAAGTTCGATACTAAGCAGTTACTTTACACAATTAGTAACATAACTTAGTATACATTAGTAACTCTATTACACTTTTGTAAATATATATAAATATATAATTGTTGCTTTAACATTTCAATAAAATATTAATTAATAAATAATTCACCCGTCGGAGGCGTCACATAAATATGTTACATAAGCGTATGGGCCACCGGAGGCCGAGCCGCCCGTGACTATTTAAAATAACATGACACAATAAAACTTAATTACAACAAATGTAGGTACATATATTACCACGAAGCTAATTGATAACAATCGGATAAGATTTGACAATTGTCAAGGGATAAAACGTTCATCTTACAGAAATAAGGTGAATGTGAAGAATAAGGTAAATAACATGAACAGAATTATTCTTAATAACTTAGTGGACCTTATAAACGTTCGATAGTGAAAACATGGCTGATTTTGATCATCATCATCAGCCATAGGACGTCCACTGCTGAACAGAGGCCTCCCCCAAAGATTTCCAGATCGACTTGTTGAAAGCGATTTTGATCAGCTGTTTCAAATTTGAAGTTTGTTTTATATAGGCTTAGAATGCATTTTAACCTATATAGTGTTATACCTTCTTTTATAAATTATTTAATGTTACCCGTTTTCTGTGTGTGTCTACAATAAAGAGTTACTATCTATCTATCTATCTATATCTAGACAGGCTCACTGATCTCAATCATTACTCTTTCAAATTAGAACCACTGTCCGCTGTGTGGTTGTGCCTTAGACACGAATCAAATATTTTTCACGACACAAATATAAAATTTATTTCATAGAACAATTATAAATTATTGCGACTGTATTATAATTTTTCTACTTAAGTTCTAAGCCGTTGAATCAACTCGGTAAATTAATTTAGTTATATCAGAATCCTCCATCAACGTCACCGTTCTCGCTATAGGTCCCTTTTCATTTTGACGAGTGACGTTTTAATTACTTGTTATTTTGCATTTTAAGGATATTGTTTTGAATCGAAAATTAATTTCGAACTTTCTTATCTCACTTAGTAGTTGGAGGTGGATGGATCTCTTTAGTTCGGGGATTTTGTATGTCGTCTATACAATTATACACCCAAATGTATTATTTCGATATAAATGCCAAAAGTATAATCCATTGCCCTGTCTTTTAATATTCGAATCGAATTAAAAAGTGCGCTAATGTTGCATTAGATTCGAGAACTTGTCATTTGGTAATTTTTAAAGTTCACTAATAGAACTTTTTAACTCTTTTTCGGTGGAATTCAAGTCACTAAATGAAATCGAATCGAAGTCAAATTCGAATCGAGTTCAAGAGTCCACCCCCAAATTCGCAAATCATTCCAAGTTTAATAAATGCGGGGGCATTAAATAAGCTTATCGAGTCATATCATACTTCTATCAAAACAAACTATATTATTAACATTAATCGCTATTTTAGAGGCCTTCACCGGCCATAACCTTATGAACCGGCAACCGTGGCTAGCCATGCGTGAAAAATGTTCACTTAACCTATGTCCAGACAGCACGAGGTATAATAGGCGTGCATCTCCGCGTCAAATCCCCTAGCGGCCGCGTGTCGCCGGTTGATAAGCAACCGATGGCCTAGAACGTAGCGTTTTAAATCACAGGCGAAAGCGGGTCTACATTATTTTATTAGTTAATTGAGCGGTAAGTGCAAGAATCCAAATCAATTCGCACTCCATAACAGTAGAAAAAGTTGCGACATGCTTGAAAAAGTGTGCTGCAGTGATCCCATTTTGACGTGGGCAATCTGACCTATACCTAATCTGACCTGATAGGAACTATGAGACTAATAGTGAAGTAATTTATAGACGTTAGTCATACTAGAGTATGACTAACGTCTATAAATTACTCAATTTTATCTCCACGAATATATACTATTGACCCCCCACCATGAATATCTATGTCACTCTTATAAAAAAATAACTTATACTCACTTACTGATTTCTTAAGATTACGCGAATATTATACATGGAAAAAAAAAGATGGACCCGTGACAACGAAGACTGCAAAGCCTTCGAAACGTCAGGAATAATAATTAAAACCTAATCGTGATAAAATCCGTAAGAATAGTTTTATTTCAATTATACTCACTTCTTTCATTCACAGGACTTCATTCATGCACAGGACTTCATTCATTCATTCATAGGTCACTGTTATCGATATGCTAGTTGCACTTCTATCTTACCCATTGGAATGTGAGATTTTGTAACTCTTCCCATATGGAAGTATTGAAAACCATTAACCAATACTGGTATTTACATTTAGTTATTGTAATCATCGTGTTTAAGATTAGCCCAGCTGACGTCAAAAAGGTTTCTCCTGGAAATCTATTTAACAATACGATTCGGTTATTGCTCAACTAAACGTTTATATCGATAACATCCGTTTTACATACACAAAACATCGCTCCAAATGCTTGTTTTGTATAAACTATCTTTAATAGCCGGAATAACGTTATAGTGGCAATTAATAGCAATTAAGTTGCTTCGTAAGCTTAGTTTACATAAAAAATATGATTCATGCAAAATGACTGGAATAAGAAGTTTCCTTTCTTAGTATAAAGTGAACGGAATATGATTATTTGTGTCAATACATAAAAATAAAAATATAAGAGGAACGTATAGGTACTAACTCGATATAAAATAGTATGAACTAAGTAGCAATAAGCACTCTTGGTAATTCTATATGATGAGTGGGAGAATTTGGCCAAAGAGCACTCTGCCTATTTCTGCAGTATTAAAACACCGTGCACTGTACATTAAAATATTGTACATTATGAAGTAACGAATGTAGGGCAGTGCATGGATGCAGCAGCTCAGCATTACAGGTGATATGTCGTCACTCAACCATTACATACCTCTATAAACGAATGAATCTAAGAATCTAAAAGAAGCCACAGAACATTAGTATATATTTTTATCTCTCATGTCGATGAAGCCAACACCTCTAATGCCGCATACAAATAGATTATTTCGAAAAATACATTCAAAAGTTAGAAATATACATTGATTTTAGTATTCATAATAGCAATAATAGCATGGTCAATACAAGGCCGTACACGTAATTCTAATATGTATTCCGGTATTGCACGATATTGCAATAGAATGTACTGGATCGATTTTAAAACAATACGTATCATTCACGTTCATGTACAAGGATTTTGTATTATGCGAATGGAATTCACAATAATAGACAATCTAAAGTAGAATCTATCGGGTTTTAACAATAGTTGTTATTGTAAATCAATTATGGACCAAGTAGGCCATAAGATGAACTGGCATCTTTAACTAAATAACAAATAAATAAATTAATAACACCCAACAGTCACATACATAGTCCTGACCCCACATTAAGATCGAGTCTTGTGTCGTGGGTATCAGGAACTACGAGAGACTTTCGGTCTCACAACACCCAGACCCGAAACAAATATCTGTAGGCCATACAAACATTTGTCTCGGTGCGGGGATCGAACCCGCGGCCTCAACATTGCTCAATACAATGCGTAGTACAAATTGCGATCGCTCTGTTGAAAACAGTATAACGTCAACAAAAACTAAGTCAAATGTAAGAAAAAGTAGGAATAGCATCGATTTATCGCCCCATTCAGTCTCATAACATCCGCTTTACTTATTGATTCTGTGTAGATTCGTTTATCATGTCGAAAGCTTGACATTCTTTGGGAATAAAGTACACCGTGCACAGTACTGAATTAGTTAAAGGCTGTTCACTCGTTTCGGTCGCCTACCCTTAGTCTTTAGCTGACCTGTAAGTGGTATTATACGTCATGCCTCCCCACGCGTTTTCCACGTTTGTGTACTCTACTTTGAGCATAATCCGCTACCTTCAGTGACACACGCCTGCCGTCATCCGCAACGCTACGCGATGATAGCAACACCCTGTTAACTGACCACAGACTGGCGACAGTTACCGCTGTGCCGGCTGCCCCCGCTTCTATTTCATTTGATACGCCGGCATTTTAAGCGCTTCACGGCTTTATTAAGGTTTAGTTCTCTTATCGTCGCCGTGTTGTAGTGATTAGTGCATTTTATGTACATTCATACTTTAAGCAGATCCAGCGTTATTTATAAGAGTTTATATACGATCCTAAAATAAAAATGCGTCGGACTGGACTGCCTCGGTGGCGTGGTGGTATTTCGGTACGACTACGGTTCTTAGGTCTCGGGTTCGATCGCCGGGTCGGGCAAAGTGATATTGATTTTTTCCATATCAGCCAGGAGTCTGGAATTTGTGCCCGATATGGCGATAGGCTCGCCCCCTATCACATCTGGGACTGAACTAAGCTCGGCGAAATGTGGGTGTTCTAGTTCGCTAATGCGCCTCTGCCTACCCCTTCGGGGATACAGGCGTGAGCTTATGTTATGTTATGTTAAAATAAAATAAATTAAACTTACTTCATGACTCGAATTCTCAGACATCATCGATATTATTATTTAACACGCTGTTTGTGATATCTTTCACATACTTTATATCTAGAATTTCCTCTCCTGCGGCCTGAGCAGGCAAATTTCTGACAACCGTAAATGTATTCGAACTCGATGCGCGTCTATGAAATTTGTATGAAATATTAACCAAACGTCATCAGTGCGCAGCGAACTTGAGTACATTTACATTTACATTCGCTTTTTCGTGCTCGGGCTACTGATATCAAATTTTAAAGGGGTTGCGTTCGCTCTGATTTCAGTGCTATTTTCCTTGCACAGTTTGTATAACAGTCCTAAAGTATTCATAACGTTGTAATAAATTTCAATTTTGATCGAGAACTGGCACCGATTCATGAGTACTCGTCTGCCTTATCTTCCGAATGTTTACACAGACAATAGAGTGCGGTATAACGAAAATTTTCAATTAAACAAAACAAACCGTCGACGCCTTGGAAGGTATTGTATGGCACGCGACAGTTGGCAGTGGCGGGAATGGCGGGGAACGACGGGGAATGGCATAGAACAGCGTGGCGTGCGGACGTCCGGCGCTGGCTCGAGCGGAGCGCCAGCAGAATGGCGCCTGGCGCGGCACTCGCTCGCGCCATTACGCGCGGAATGGCGAAGATTACGCGATACCGTGGGGTGAGGAATGTCTTTCAGTATCGCAGATTAGCGACTTGAGACTTCAGACCAACACATGCTTTACAGATTTTTAACATCACTCGAGCTTAAAGCTTAACGGTCAATCATTAAACATCATATTTACCATCAAAATAATACGTACAGTGAAACTGCTGTACTTCTTTACTCTAGCTAAGATCAGGTGGCCATGATTCTGAGGGCTGTCGAGAGGCGAATTGTCCCTAATATTATATCATCATCATCATCAGCCAAACTACTAGTCGTCGTCTCGTCGGCTATAATAGTCGCAACACGCAGGATAAAAAAAAAACAAATAATGCGACCAAGTAGCTTATCATCTCATCTCACTGCAACGTTTAAACTTTAAACATTCCTTCACATCATATAATGCAATATAAAACTCATTTCGTAGCTTGTCTCGTTTATTTGGTATCAAAATAAATAAAGACACAATAACTTTAAAAATTCTACCATCGAATGAGAAAACTTCCCAAGTGATCTGTCTCTCCACATTTCACATACTTAGCGCGACCATCTCGTTTTACGTTCTCTATTTTAATGATAAGCTTCATTCAAATAAAACATTTGTCCCGATTTAGTCCAACAACAGCAAGCAACACATCCGTACCTTCATGAATGCCCCATTCAATCACAATCATAAACGTGACATCACAAGCAGCAAACAAATGTACAATACGATACAAATCTCGCGTCAGACACCCGGCAAACATACACTAGAATCTCCCCTCGTTTCCTGCATCGTAAGTAACGCACGTCCCGTGTAAGTTTGCCGTTTTATATTTTCCGCTCCATTATCTACATCATAACCCTTATTAGGATGGTAATTAAGTAAAAAATTGCGTGACAAGAACCTCGATGAACTGTGACACTAGACCAGCGTCAATCTACAGGGAGGGTACGTTATTTCGGTCTGCACGGCATACACAAGCGGTCTTTGAAATTTTAATCGTTACATTCACTCTGCCCTGATGGCACACTATTAGGCGCGTGCTGCGATTATCGTGAAACTAAAAACGAAAAGGATTAATAGCATCCAGCATAAATATGATGATGTCGTTTATGGACGTATAAAAACGTTATCTAACAACTCAATTTGAAATGTTATAATTATGCAATATAATTTATTCTTATATATTTTTTTGTTTGCGAAAGCTAAAGAGCACACACCCACAATGGTAAATGGTTACCGTAGCTCATAGAAATTGGGAATTGCAAGGGCATAGCAGCTACTGTGGAAAGAGATTTCAGTACCTACACATTTGGGTAGCGATTCGTAGAATTGATCTACCATCCAAACATTTGTGTAGTCCCGATAGAAAATAACCTCCGAGTAGAATGGCTATGACATACGGATGAACAGACCGACATACCGGCTACGGAATCATAAAACATTAATGATTGACGGGAATACCTTAGTACGCCGGTATTCAATAGCACTATGAAAACCATTACTTGGACTGATAAACAACATACACAGCTCAGGCTACGTATGCATCAGTAATTCGACGCCAATTACGAAACCGTCTGAGAATCAGTTTGCATCCCGCTGCAATATATAGCGTTTAACAGGAATTCTCGCTTTGACCTTGAGCTAAGCTGCTTAGGGCCGTCTTAAGTGGTAAGCCGGTCAGACCGACACCGCCCACTTAACGCATGTGTTTGTCGAATACGCGCACAAATTCCATACTCCACATACGTAGAATGTAGGTATAACACATTCATGCCTATAAACAGGTATATCCAATTATGTTATAGATATTTTAGGTACAAACGTCACAGATAATATTATATTAGAATCGTAGATATCTAAATACTGTTGAATGGGTTTACGTCCTCTATTTTCTGTAATCTCACTGATCTAGTAGTAGTGTTAACTATTTAGACAGAACCGTGAGGTCCTAGGTTTAAACCGCAGGTAGAGCAATCGCAATTGATGTATTTTTATACTGTAAGAGTGTGCACGTTATGAATTTCTTGTGTTCCATAATTTGTGTCCGGTATGGATATAATAGTAAGTAGAAGTGACCCGTACCCAGCAATGGGACAGCAGTAATATGGCGATAGGCTCGCCCCCTAACACAGGAAGAAATGTAATGGAATGACCCTAGCGTCAACTTTAGAGGTGTTATATTTGTACGGCATGTATTTCTGATTATAATGAAATAATAATGAAGTGTCATCGGGTCTTAAACAAAATATTTTTGAATACATAGTCAATTTTTTGCTCTACCGCCAGTTCAGAAAGCTGTTTCGCCATAGAAGAACGGGCAAGGAACACTAGCATTGCTCTATAAAAATCCAGTTTATAGTCAATATAACATAACGTTACAAACGACGGGACCACAGCAGTAAGTAAAACTTAAATTATATTGAAATAAAACTATTCTTACGGATTCTATGGTTGGAAGCTTGCACAAACCTGGGATCCAATTATACATCTTATTAAATCGGAACCCAAAAGACCAGCTGCCAGAACTCAAGACACCGTGAGCTCGTACTGCATAGATCGGAACACAAATAATTAACCTTTTTTGTTTTTGTATATTTTTTAATGATGGTAGATATTGTAACACTAACCTTTTTTGGACAAATGACACCTCAGTCTGACCCGTGACAACGAAGACTGCAAAGCCTTCGAAACGTCGGGAATAATAATTAAAACATAATCGTGATAGAATCCGTAAGAATAATTTTATTTCAATGTATAATATTCGCGTAAACTTAAGAAATCAGTACTTAAAATATATTTATGTACACGGGTTACATCTAAAATATTAAACATCGCAGCTGCAGGCATTTATAAATCATAAAAAGATATAACCTATTGTAAGATAATAAAAATATTAACATACCTATGATATTTTTTGAGAAAAAACTAGAAACTTTACAGCTTCCTTGTATCATTGGATTTTATGAGCGGAATGCATTACACAAACCAATTAATAAACGATTACCGTTATCAATAATACAAAGCTTGATTAGTCTCAATTATTTTTATTTTATTTAAAATTCATTTTATATGTTACACAATATTTCCACCCACTTGGATTTCTCCTTTGAATCCATATTAACTACGAGAATTTACAAAATCCTTACAACCCTTTTTAAAAATTAATTAACTCTATGATCATTAGACAATAAAATTCCCAACACTTCATAAAGAAACAACTTTGACTGCCTTTGATCTGAAAAGCCTTATTATGTTAATGGAAATGAAAATAATAAAATAACAGTATTTCAAGTGACTTAACTTTAATTAACATTCAACCCGACAACTAGGGCCACTTTTATATTCATAAATTACTCCGCTTTACCTGGATATTTGTCTGAAGAAATTTGTTATATTTAAAATTTAATTAACGGCGAGATAAGTGAGCAGAGTACGCTGGCTTATTACGTTCTATTAATTATGTACTATCTCTAACATAACAGCGGATTAAAGTTAGTTATTTTAGAATAACTATGATAATGTGTAGGCATTATATTTAACATTTTGTGTGTAATCCTCTAAAACGCATTCGAAAAAGTTCGCGTTCGATCAATATCGAAAGAACTCTAGCCAAACGACGAAGTCCGAATAGACCGCAAAAACACGGCATTTTCCAAATTTCAAACTGGAGCTCAATCAAGAGGTTTTTGACATTTCTCGCTAAACAGTAGAATCTTTATTATTTCAACTTGCCCTTATGCCACATTAATGTGGGGTCGGCGGAACACACTTTTTCAAGCAGAATGCAGAAAGGATTCGGCCTAGTTTTTACGACTCGCCGGCGTGACGTCAATCCCCCTCGAGGGGTAATTAGTAGAATAATTTGCATAGTGCAAGCCTAATTAAATCATATTGTATTGAATAAATAATGATATCGGAAATTCCAGAACCAGCGTATGCTGACTACAGTGGAAAGGAAGACACGAATCGCAACGGCAAGCTGCTACTTTATGACGGGAGACTACGAGACAGTGGTAAAATCCAGTCGAGCCGGGCCATTAACACTGTAGGCAAAATTAAATTTATACCTCTACAGTCCTATTTTCGACTTCCAAAAAAGAGAGGGTCCTCAATTAGTCTGTATATTTTTTTATGTATGTTACACGATATCTCAGCCAAATGTGGACCGATTTTCAAAATTCTTTTTGTATTCGATAGAGCTTATTTCAAGGGTAGTCCCAAATAAATTTGGTCATGATCGGATTTGAAGTCGGTCTGTTAAGTTTTTAAACTTGTGATTATTATTTACTAATTATTATCCCCCGGTCCCAAGGGGTAGGCAGAGGTGAACTAGAGGACTAGGACGCCCACATTCGCCGAGCACATTTCCGTCCCAGGTGTAATAGGAGGCGAGCCTATCGCCATATCGGGCATAGATTCCAGACTCCGCGCTAATGCTGAATAGACGGATAAGTATGATTATGATAAAATAACCCATTATCACTTTGCACGTACCGGGGATCGAACCCGAGATCTCAGGACGGTAGTCGTACCGCACACGCAATACGCCAGCGAGGCAGATTATTAGATACACAAAACAAAAACCTTACTAATAATACAAAGTCCTACAAACCTGCTAAGTAGTTTGACTGTAGGATCAAAGTTGTTTTAAGTTATCCTTTTAAACTCTAAAGTAGATAAAAGCAAGAACACTAATGTAAGTTTCAAAGTATTGACGTATTTTGAACGAACCTATATAGAATTTTGCTTACGTTGGTATGTAATAAAAGCAGCTATAGCTCAGTTGGGAATGGTACGGGCTGCCGAGACAAGTGTCGGAGGATCGAGACCAACCCCAAAATGGAGCATACACCTCTGACTTTTTTGTGTTAAGTGTATTTGCATTGTGAAATATCTCTTGAAGGAAAACATCGTGAGGAAACCTGCATACCAGATAATTTCTTCACATGAATTTCGAAGGTATGTGAAGTCTACCAACCCACATTAGGCCAGCATGGTAGACTAAGGCCTTACCCCTCTCATTAGCAAAGGAAGTCCGTGCCCAGCAGTGGGACAGTACTATTACAGGGCTAATATTATAATATTATGGTATATAATATCAATACGAATGCAAACTGCCAAAATATACATTGCAACAAAGCTCACATTATTCGCGGACAAAACGTATGTCATACTCGCCTTCCCATAATAGTAAACATGCCAAGTTCCCGTGTCCCAAAACTAACAAAAACCCCATACAAATAGGTACAATTAAACAAACACCGTACATACACAGTGTTACGTTTATCAAGGGCCGTCAGTCAACAGATACACCTCAACTCATATATTTTTGTAAGTGGACGGCAAGGAACGTCACAAAAAGTTTCACCATCCGTCCTCACCAAACATACAAACTACCAATGGTTTTGTCGTTAAAAATATGACAGACACAGGGAGTGGATTCTTAATTTTAATTCATCGACCGACTTCCAAAAAGGATTTTGACGGGAAGTCTGACAGGGTGGGCGTCGCTTGTTAAAATTATTTCATATTATTCTCTAGAGCTGTGTTTGTTGGTTTTAAGTGTTGTGGTTTAATGCATCAAACTTCAGTGAAGATGGACAGTATAATGTGGAAATTTTTTAACCGGTGATCTTCGATGAGATTTGCTTGGTGCGTTGGTTGGCTTTGTTCGGTCGATTCGCCGAGTGAAGGTCATCTGAGGGGCACTGGACTGAAAGGAATTACCGCCATAATCATAATCCCAGCAAGGCCTTGAGATCATCCACATCTGGGCCTCATGGTCATTGTGAAAACATAATTGCTCTATTTACCTTGACATTGGCTAAATTACCGCATATGCGTGGAAGCCATTATTTTTAAAAGAAGAAGAAGAAGAAGACTTCCAAAAAGCAGAAGATGCTCAATTCGTCTGTTTTTTTTATTTATGTATGTTACGCGATATCTCCGCCAAATGTGGACTTATTTTTTTAAAATTTTTGTGTTAGATAGAGCTTGTTTCAAGGGTGGTCACTGGTCCCATTTCAATTAGGTCACGATCGGATCTGAAGTCAGCCTGTAAGTTTTTAAACTAGTGATTACTTTCGACCGACTTCAAAAAAGGACAAGGTCCTCAATTAGCCTGTTTTCTTATATATGTATGTTACGCGATATCTCCGCCAAATGTGGACCGATTTTCAAGATTCTTTCGTGATTTTGTGTTCGATAGAGCTTATTTCAAGGATGGTCCTATATACCTCTAAATTTGATCACGATAGGATAAGTTTTGAAGTCGGCCCGCTAAGTTTTTAAACTTGTGATTATCAGGATGTCAGGACTCATTCATACTTCTCACTAACATTTCTCTAATTCTGTTTTACTGTACCACTAACAAGTATTATTGTCTGCTTCTCTAGTTAATAGTTAAATTTAGCTGGGTCCACCTATAACTAGGTGAGCAATATCATAAGATTTATTTGTAAATTATCTGTGTAAGCAAAATTATTGTATCATCTGTTGGCGGATCAAATAAAATGAATGAATAAATAAAAAATAAATACTTTGGTTCTATGGTTTGCAATTTTCATATGCTTTTATATCCAACAGTGCAGCCCTTTATTTCACTCTAATCCTTCGACGCAATACACTTTTTAATCATGTTGCAGAAAAAAATCGGCTTTGTCGCGACTTCAATCCTCACCAAGGTATCTTTTTCATACACTACGTACATTGAATTACAATCTACGTCATACTGTTATACGTAGTCCAATAAATAATGTATCATTGCTTCAACAGTGTCGAGGTGTCTATCTGCTCGAATCCGATAATAAAATATCCGGCGACCTCCGACTCTCAACACTTTCTTACAACTAAAACGCAGAAAAGAAAGTAAAGAATTTTGCTGGAAAGACAGCTAGCTATCTTTCAATCCAATCATTGTATGTCTGCTTATTATGTATCTAATAATAAACGTTTTATGAGAAAATTATGTCTTAAATCTTACTAAGATGTATGTTTAGAACAATAACGGATTACCGACACTTTTGCTACAAACAATAGTTTTGTCATATGGATACCTACTGTAAACTCTACTAGAGTTTGTTCATTAACATTCTATTTTTTCAATGAAATAAAAACCCTAAATGTAGCTGGGACCCGACTGCTAACATAGCCACCAGTAGCGAAGGGTCCATACAACACGATTCCTTCGGGCTTACTTGCAGCAAATATTTACTAGTAAATATGTATTAACTCAACTGCCTCGGTGGCGTGGTTGTATTTCGCTACGACTACCGTCCTGCGGTCTCGGGTTCGATCCCCGGGTCGGGCAAAATAATATTGGATTTTTCCATATCAGCGCGGAGTCTGGAACTTGTGCCCGATATGGCGATAGGCTCGCCTCCTATCACATCTGGGACGGAACTAAGCTCGGCGAAATGAGGGTGTTCTAGTTCGCTAGTGCACCTCTGCCTACCCCTTCAGGGATACAGGCGTGAGCTTATGTTTTGTTTGTTATTAATTCAAGAAGTCAAAGTGAAACAAGCATCGGCTTCCGTTTTAGAAATGTTCACCCTTCGCCACTGCTAGCCACATGTAGTGCTACTTTAAAATTCAAATCTTATTTACATTCACCCCTAGCGTGGCCACGAAAATGGGTCTTAACTAACATTAAAAACACCCACTAAGGGGCTATTTTCGTCACCCCTCCGGGACTGTTAAAATAGAATGTTTCAGAACCAATACAAAAAAAATATTGGGGTAAACAATCTGTATCACCATATTTATTTCAATGTTTCAATATAAACTCAGTCCCCTACTTTAATAACATTAGTAATGCGTTTGGTCCCACAGCACCCAAAAAATATTTAAGGATCAAGTAAACACCGGTATCACCGCGGGAATCCAACCCACGATGAGATTTCAGTCCTAAAATTACGACATACGAGTAATGTTTATATTTCACAAAATAACAGTCTGCGAGCATGTTTTATAGCCGGAGTTATTTTAAATACGACACGTTTGTAATTTAGGTGAACTCTTTCACGAACATATTCAACTGTAAAATTAATAAATAAATCCTAAATATTATAGAATTAATAAAAGGTACTTTGCAAAGCTTTGTTTGGTTTGAGATTATTATTATAGAATAGGCCATAATAACTTTATTCAACGTGGTACCACACAATTAAAATCAAGGATCATAATTCATAATATGATTCGTATTAATCATGCCAATTTTTTTTATATGTGTTATACGGGAAACATCACCAAAGAAACATACGTAAATAAAACCAAATATAAAAAACATTTTTTTATGTTCACGAAAAGTTACTAACAAATTCACAGTGTTAGTTATGCATGTCCCATTTCGCGGCGAGTCGTGTATGTGTAATTCAGTTGACAGTTTCGTTTCGATGCCGATTCGACTGTCATAAATCATTAATACAACGGAATTGGGCCCATGATGCCTCCAATTGGACAATACACGGTAAGCCAAATTGGCGCTACGCCGTTGATCTCTCAGAATGGGGAACTTGCACCAAATTTATAACGAGAAATTGTGTTGATAAATCAATAAACAAAACCTTGAAATGTGCTATGATGAAATTTGTAGTATAAAATATTGATTTTTTTACAAAATATCTTAATTATATATTACGTGTAATGGAACGTAATTAAAGTGACGTCACTGCATAGAGCAATGATTCCAAGTTGGGGAATTTTCCCTAATTTTGCAGACAATTGATGTTCTGTTTAGTATGGTTATTGATGAATGAGATTATTGAGGTCTTCCTACTCCCAAATTTCTTTCTTTTGGTAACATTCCCACCTCTTCGCTCACGATTTAAGAGCGCAACTTATTTTTATTTCGTTATTTTAAGAAATAATTTTAAGATTTTTGGGGACTTTTTGTTTGGGAAATTTTATACGATAGGCAATGTCACTAGCCGTCAATGACAACAAAATACAATGCCATCCGTCATAGACTAGACACGATGTCGTCACATTCCATTTTAGCGCGGGCTTTTGTAAATCATACTTTAACTTGCGATAATTAAATGATATTTTAGTTTTTGTTTCTGTTGTTTATTTGAGCCCTAGTTTTCTTTACAATGAACCAAAAAAAAATAACATGCAAGTTCCCTATTGAATCATGCTCTAATCATACTGGCCTATATACTGACAGACTGGCCTATATAGTAAGTAGCTCATAATAAATGCATTCTCTTAATACTTTCCAGTGCTGAATACGATCCAATGGAATGTAGTTATAATAACAATTGTGAATAAAATTGGAATGACCATCAACTGTCCTTTTTCAATCGACTTAATTACATATAAAACTGAAGTAGCCGAAGTGTTCTGTGATAAATACGTTGCTTCGACCTTGAAACAGCACATTTACCTTTGGTAGTCAAGATTTTTGATACGAAAAAATCACACATTAGTCGCCAAAAATGGAAATTTATGTCTGATGTGAATATCAATGGGACGGAAATAACCTCGGCGTTTCTAGGTTTATCTTTGCAGCCTGCTATTATTACTTGTCGTTTGTACCAGTGACCTTGGATTAATAATATCTACTTAGGGTGACTTGCAGCACTATTACTAATCTAGACTCTACATTCTAGAGTTAGTCCTTATAATATAAATAAAAATATGAATCCTGTAATATTACTGTCCCACTGCTGGACACAGGCCTTCTCTACTAATGAGAGGGGTTATGCCTTAGTCTACCACGCGGGTCTAATGCGGGTTGGTAGACTTTACATACCTTCGAAATTCTTGTGGAGAAATTCTCGGATATGCAGGTTTATTTACGATGTTTTCCTTCACCGTTATAGCAAGCAATATTTCAAATTAAAACACATTTAACATAGAAAAGTCAGAGGTATGATCCTTTTTGGGGTTGATCTCGAACCTCCGACACTCGCCTCGGCAGTTCGTACCATTCCCAAATGAGCTATCGCTGCTGCTAGTTAGTCCTTAACTCAATTTAAATTACATGTCATTTGTATATTTTAAATCGAGGTCAGGACTAACTCTAGATTAGCATTAGGGAGTGATCTTGCTTTGGGTTATGTGTCCATTAAATACACAACACGTCACGTCTAAAATCTATCTGTAGCAATCAAAATACGTTGCCAGCCCGACCCATATTATCCCCTAAAATTGTAGAGGTTGCGCCTCCACTTGGTTAGATCGCACTCAAGGCACGTTCTCGACTAAGCTCCTCACAGGTGGTCGTAAATCCGGATTGTAGTTGGTAAACAATCTCACACAAACATAAATCAGTCTAAAACTAATGCAACGATTGAAAACGGGTCGCGTCCCAATTTAAAGACGCGCATACATCTCAATGACTTGTTTGATTAGGAATGTTTATGTCTGTTTGAATATGTTTTTAATTATAGCTAGGCAATGGTCACGTCTCCCCCCAGGCGTAGGGGCAGTGGTAAAACATGTTTCTAAGTGTGGCTATAAGTGGCGAAGTTGCAGAAGTACTGCCTTCTGCAACTTAAACACGATAATCACAAGTTTAAAAACTTAACTGACCGACTTCCAATTTACCTATCGTGCCCAAATTTATATGGGACCACCCTTGAAAAAAAGCTTTATCGAACATAAAAAGAATTAAGTTTACGCGAATGTTATACATTGAAATAAAACTATTTTTACGGATTCTATCGTGATAGAATCCGTAAAAATAGTTTTATTTCAACAAAAAGAATTTTGAAAATCGGTCCACATTTGGCGGAGATATCGCGTAATATACATAATAAGAAAAAATAATACCGACGAATTGAGGACCTCCTCCTTTTTGGGAAGTTGGTCGAAAATGTCATTTTGATCAAGCCATTTATAGATTAATATTGCTCATATCTTAATATTTTTTTTATTGTAAAGCGCAAGCGCATATTATCCGGTCTGCCAAGATGTTTACGACATGAATTCTTGGATAGTTGGTTATTGGGCGAATACATTGTTGCGTCCCATGTAAGCATAGCATCCAGTCATCCGCTTCTGAAGCAACCGAAGTAGGCCACTCGATGTTTTGCTTCTCTCTTCTTCGAAGTGTGATTAAGCATTTATGCGGACCGTCATGATTCTAGCGACCACTCATAAACTCACGTTTGTCGATCACTGCGAAATACGTCATTCTTTCAAACTCAAACACAATTAAGTCAATATGACTCCGAAGCAACATTTATAAACATGATGTTCTCACCAAACAATGCCGTTTGTACTGTGAAGATGTTTCGATGGTGTTAAAACACGTTGGCCTTGAGGCTGGACTTGTATAATTACGAATATCACCATTGTTTGCATTCACATCAGTCGTCAGTTGTCATCACACCAACCGGTCATCTCCATGATAAGATACACTTCGTCTAGGGGCCAGTCTAATATTAAGAATTTGAAACGATAAAGATTATTTGATAAAATTTTAGTATGACAAGTTTTTTTAGACCATTTAACCAATTCTCCTTGGTCTAGTGGAAAGCTATCTATATGGACTGTGAGCCGGGAAGTCATGGGTTCGATTCCCAGGTGGGGCAAAGCGTTTTTATTGTAACAGAAGACATTGTGTATATCCAACAGGATATACCCGGGACTAGATTCCCCAGAAGGGGTTGACGTCAGGCTGCAGCAGGTCTTAAAAATCAAAGCCGATTCCTTATTAAAACTTGTTCGAAAAAAGTGTGTTGCACCGAGGGAACATGAGAAGTCACAGGGTATATTTTTTTTTTTTAGATCATTGTCATCCAATTAAATTATAAAATTACTTATTTGCTGAGGTGCCATACAGTTATAATTACTATATAGGTACTATAAAGACAAACTGCTCATAAATTGAGTATAAAAACTCATCAAACGAGTTTTTTCCATCATAACGATCGATCCAACTGGATAGTCAACGTTCATACTTCATACATTTTGTTTTTTGTTTGAGAAGAGTAAATTAAGACAAATTAAATAATTAAAAAAAACAAACTGAATATGTTAAAGGTTAAAGTATCTTAAAGACAATTTTATAAACTATGAGATTATGAAACGCTGTCTAGACAAGATTTGTAACATAATTACTTGGCTTAACTTTTAAACTTACAATAGTTAGGTACGCACAAATGTTTTATTAGGCTTTTAGAGCAGTTCAAAATTGATACAAAGTAATTATATTTGCTGTGTTAAAAGCATATTATGTCATGAATCGTAAAAATGCTTAAAACATGTATTTAATAAAGGAAAATTACAGTAATAAATCCTAGTAAATGACGTTATTTAGTTATTTACAAACAAAATAATTGAAAAAACAACTACATTTAAGTCTACATGCATTGAGCCTGGTGGATTTACGGCACAAAGCTCTTTAATACGAAGGATAGCCCGTGTTCGACAATTTTATACAGGCTGATATCGAAACTTTACATCGAACGAAGCGTATACACATTGTTATGCCTCCATGAAAGGCAAAGCATGTACTGCCAATAATGTTTCTGTACTGTTACACGCTTTGCAATATAGGACACAAAACTGACGCAAAATATTTTTCCAATAAAAAACAAATATCCTTGATCAACTGATTAAAGTCAAACTACATAACATTACAACCTAAGGCTGACATCTATAGAGCGAACTTCGACTAAGTCTGAATCAAAGAAACAAACTCAGTGAATATTTCGAATTTTTAAACTTAACTTTTTAAGTTACATAGTCCGAGACATTTTTTACAAGAAAAACAGACAGACTAAGCAAAGATTGTCTTGTAAAAAATGACTCGGACTAAGTCAAAGTACGATTTAAGAATTCCAAATCTTCACTGAGTTTGTTTCTTTGATTGAAATTAAACTATTTTTACGGATTATATCACGATTTGGTTTTAATTTTTATGCCCGACGTTTCGAAAGCTTTGCAGCCTTCGTGATCACGGGTCAGACTAAGGTGTCATTTGTCCATAGTCTGACCCGTGACCAACAACCACCAACACCAACCAATGAATAACATTTACGTAAACCTAAGAAATCATTTGTTTCTTTGACTTAGACTTAATCGAAGTTCGCTCTATAGATCTCAGCCTAAATGCCCAGTAACTATATCGAATCGTAACAAACGTAATACAAAATTCAAGTGGGGCAGGTAATCCGCTGACCCAGAACCGCCACGTGCACGACGCATACTGTGAACTTGGATTAGTTTCTATTCCTAAGCTGTCAGCACACCGCTGCGGCTTAATATAGGTTGTCAACAACTCGAGTTCTCGGTTAATGTCACGGTGTTTCGCACCCAATGATATTTTAAACCATATATCATGTTAAAATGTATAGGCGCTGAGACGAAATAGCGACGCGACGTACGGTGATCAAATGTATTAATAGCTATCGGGGTAGATCAATTAGAACATACTAAAGATCTTTATATCACTCTTGTTCGGATTGAAGTAAATCATTACACACGTTCTCTATTAGGTAATTACTCCTTTGTGTCTATCCTGTGATTAACTTCAGGATGATCCTAATTCAATAGCGCGAATGGTTACTGTAGAGTACCAAGTCCTAATGTATGGACATACGAGAGTAATCAATCTGCTTGAGTTTTCTAATATTCAAGAAGTAGTTACCGACGGGTGAAAGGTTATACAATAATGAACATTAGGGATATCACATTATTGCTCATTTAAAGCCGAGTCTCCTGAACTAAAACATTACACAAAACACCCTAAAAACACATACGCAAAACAACCGATTTTAGCCGTCACCTGCTCGTAGAACAATGGACCATAGATAAAAATGCATGTTTTGTGTAATGTTTTAGTGCAGGAGAACCGGTTTTATTCTTAAAGTTCTAAAAATATAAATTTATACATATACACAAAGCTCATCAAGGTTTGTAATTCAATAAAGTGATTGCAACTACGCAACAAGTTTTTGAAGACCTCATTATTTTAGACTACACGTCTTAACTAACCTTCAAGGTTACTGTATGATTAAAGAAAAAAAAACAAGTTTAGATTCAATATAATCAGTCATTAGTATTTCGGAGGCGAATATCCGAATGACATGTAGGTCACGACTCACGACTAAGACTAAGGCTGAGATCTATAGAGCGAACTTGGACTCGAACTCAGTGAGGATTTGGAATTTTTAAATCGAACTTTGACCAGACTTAGTCAAAGTTCGCTCTATAGATCTCAGGCTAAAATATGGAGCTTATTCAGCCTCGAACAAGCCTAGTGAGGTTAAATAGAACCCACATCAAATCTCGTAGTTTCTGATACCCACGATACAGGTTACACCTAGTGTGGGGTCAGGACTATGTGTGTGACTGTTGGGTGTATTTATTTATTTATTAAATATATCCAAAAACTCGATTGTAAAATCGGTATTTTACCTCTGCGACTACAACCGTTTCTATAAAAGAACGCAATGTAAACTAATATAATTTGATTAAAAAAATATAACTATTGGTTCCTTCAATTTGTTAGCAGACCATTTAAAAAATCTTACGCTTGGTTCATAGTATAGGTACGGACAAAGATTTCTTACTGCTAACTTTGAAGTTCAAGTACCTAATGACGTCAAAAACCCGGAACTCTTATTTCTTTTTGGAACTAACATTGGCCAATTTTTTGTACAGAATATGACGTAGCTTGTGATTCTTTTCTATTGTGGACAATGATTAGTATTATTCGTTAATAAATTGCAACAAGTATGTAATATTAAAAACATAATCCTCATGCTGCTTTAGTCACGATGAAAGAAAACTGCCGTGCCTCAGATAAAAAAAATAGAGTCCACAGCTTGGAATTAAAAAGGTTAGCTCACTTTAAAATTCTTTATATGACAGAAGTTCTTTGAAATTTCTTACCATCCTATAGATATTAAAAGTTCCCGTTTACAATTTTCAACTGTAAAAGAATTATGAGAATGAAATATTCTGCAAGTTTTTTTTGGAAATTGAAACAAAAACTGTAGATAATATAAACAAGAAGGAAGATACATATGTATTTTGAAATAAAACTATTTTTACGGATTCTATCACGATTTGGTTTTTAATTTTTATTCCCGACGTTTCAAAGGTTAAAATAGTTTTATTTCAATGTATAACATTCTCGTAAACTTAAGAAATTAGCATATGTATTTTGTCAAAATTCTTCCATCACTAGGCTTGTTGTATTAGTCAGTGTTTATTGCCATTAAAATGTAGAGGTAGAATGCTGTCATCGACATAATATTATAAGAGAAACTCAAAATCACACGAGCTGACAGACACTCGCGAATCGTGATCACATTCCAAGAAATGGATGCAACAGAGGTTTCTCGCCGGGGATTTGTAATAGTCAAAATAAAACAACGCAGTATACCGTATTTCTTCTTGTTAAAAATGAACATAGAGGCTTTTCCTAACGAATAGTCTGAAGTAGTTTAGCAATAAACACATAAGATACAACTGCTACTACCTTAATCAGATCCACTTCATTCAATATTACTAAGAACCATTGAAGGGTAATGGTCGCATAACTCGGAACACCGAGACGTACGCGCCGCGCCATGCGCCCGCGCCTGCACCACCGTATCGGTGCGTTCCAAGCGCGTTCACCTGCGATCCAGGTGAAGGTCACGCGTCTCATGAACCAAACGCGCCCGAATGCAAATGTCAATGTAATACTGTAGGTATTCCCGCCATGGCGGCCATCTTGAATTTCGGCTCAACCGGTTTTTGGGATTAGAATCGGAGATGGCCAATGACAGAAGCAGAATAACATAAATTATATTATGTTAACGCCAGTTGCATCATTGAGTTTTACTGCATTTTTTGCATGTGTAATTCTTAAAGCATAAAAATCTCATTTGAATTGTCTATCAAGGTAATAAATCTACGATTAAACTATATCGCTTTGTTTGATTTCCTGATTAATTCACCTTTGTGTTATTTTGACAGTGACCTCTAACGTCGGAATTGTAAATTAGCAAATTTGTATTTTTTTTTATCGCTTATAAATTTTCCTGCATACTCACAGTATATTTTATCCAAATATTCTGTTGATATAATTGATTAATTATGTATGAGTAGAGTGTAGACTATCAAACAGTTTAATAGCAAATTGATGAATTTAAGAATGTCAAACCAATATGTGTTTAGGGTATCTATATTGTGATTTATGATGTCTTTAGGAAGTATCTAAGTCTAAGTCATTTAACTCTTCACTCTCATTTCAGTTTGTCATAATTTAAGACATCAAACTCACGAGTTTTGATCTAAATCATGATCTCAAAATTAGGTAGATTATACCAAGATCTTTCTTTCTACCTACTTTTATCCCACCTTAATGTGGGGTCGGCGCAACACACTCCTTCAAGCATGTTGCAGGAAGGATTTGACTAAGTTTTTACAACCGGCTGCCTGTCTGACGTCAACCCTCTGGGCGATCCAGTCCCGGGCAAATTAAATTAGAAAATTTGCTGTAGATTATACCGAGATAAATAAAAATTATTGAACATATGCCTGCAAAATTTATTGTAATTCCATTATTGCTCTAGATTCGCCGTCAATTGAACTCGTGATCTAAACAGAAGCCGTTTGTTCTGGCTATGATAAAAATAAATAAGAATTTGTTACTCATCGAGTATACACAGTAGGTAACCTGTATTGAGGATATTTTAATAAACTATAATCCAGTAGAGCAGTATAAACTACACGCAATATATTTTTATGTT
The DNA here is from genome assembly GCA_036417725.1 of Clanis bilineata. NCBI lineage: Eukaryota > Metazoa > Arthropoda > Insecta > Lepidoptera > Sphingidae > Clanis > Clanis bilineata. Next base: position 12,699,430 of record CM071158.1, read on the forward strand.
CCGATTAAACATAACTTCCCTGTGCCGATTAGATTGAAAAGAAATAACTATAAATGTTTATGATATATACGATATAAATGAATAACATAACATAAGCTCACGCCTGTAACCCCGAAGGGGTAGGCAGAGGCACACTAGCGAACTAGAACACCCACATTTCGCCGAGCTTAGTTTCGTCGCAGATGTGATAGTGGGCGAGCCTAACGCCATATATGATATGAAAAAAATCCAATATAACTGCCCGACCCGAGGATTGAACCTGCGACCTCAGGACGGTAGTCGTACCAAATACAACCACGCCACCGAGGCAGTCCCAAATAAAGAAACCCTGTGTTTACTGGGGTATAACCGTAAGGTCACTGTAGAGTCATAACACTTGCTGGTGTTTGACATTAGTTCAAAGCCAATACTAGTCAGTAACTACGAGTAAAATAACACCAAATAATAATGATTATTGAATATACAACTATTTTTCCAAAAACGGTGCTCGAAACCACGATTCTCCAATGGATAACCGGCTCTCACCAGCAGCTGTACGAATATCACCATACAACGGAATGTGGAGATATTTGGTTATAGTAAATGGGACGAGTACCTACATCTCAACATGAATCTATGCATACAATTTTGATGGGAGGCGTATATTCTTGTGCATTTTATGAAAGAGCACGCTTTCCGATTTTCAAACTACCTTCATTTTCCTTGCTTATTGTATGTATGTACGGTCATTATAAATACCGTCAAACTGATGTTATCATAAATCGTTTCGCCTGCACTCATTTTTCATCCTGATGTCATAAAAACGCACAAAGCCATTACTGATTCAAGGAAGGAAGTTCTAATAGTACAGCAATAAACAAGCATAATGTATATTAACGAAACAGTTTTAGACTTGTCGCGAGATAAAATGAACATTTCCCATCCAAAAAGAATTGGTAAACTCAGAACCGGTTTCAAGCCAATCCAGCTCGCTATTTTGAGAGGTAAATTTTTGCTTTCTTGAACCGAACAAAGGTACCAATTAGGCCGTCATGATAACCAGCACCTTTGTAATTAATACTGCAGAAATTAAAACTGCAATAACCGAACGATGCAGTATACTATACAGTATACACTAACAAAAAGTACACAATCGAAGCTTTGTGCTCCACCGAACATTAATTAAGAAAGAAAGAATATAATGTGTAAAAGGTCCTAAAGAGTAAATCGAAAATAGGCTTTAAATTCGAAACGGTTGAAGTTAAAATCGAGAAAACAAATGTCCGGAACAATATTGGACAAGCGCCGATTGTTTGTTTGGAAAAGGTTGGCATCTATCGACTTTAGAAAACGTTGGATCAATAGAAGATTTCGTAATATGTTTGCCAGTAAAATAAGTATGACAACCGCTCGCCGAGGATTTCGCAATGTCTTACAAAATGTGGAGATTTACCTATCTATACAAACAATGCAACGATATTTAGATTTAACTTTGTTATGCTGTATTTTCTCGGAATCTGCGGAAGAAAAAAATGTTTTAACCCGTCAGAGGCGGCACATATATATGTTCCATAAGCGTATGGGCCACCGGAGGCCGAGCCGCCCGTGACTATTTAATTGAAATCCATACATAGGATATAGTATGAATGTTAGCTTGATAGCATCGTAGTAGAGGACAGCGCGCCGAGTTACTAACGAGGGGAAAAGTGCCTATTTCCGAGGCGTAATGACGTCGTGACAGCCCTCGTAGCCCACCCAAACACCCAAGCAGTCTGAATAGAATTCTAGATAATATTTAGACTACCTCTACACACAATGCTTTGGGTAAACTGATGCTGAAATAGGTTAGTCTAGTTCGAAACTTTTCCTATGCCTTATTATTAATAGTTTGACATTGTTTGCCGAATTTATATCTTTGAATAATTACACATCAGATACGAATCATACACAAATGAAAATGAAAAATGAAATGAAAAAATATGGATGCTGCGCTATGGATTTAAGTTAAGTACATTATATTATATACTGAAACGCCCGAATACTGGAACTTTATAGCTATTAATACTGTTTTGTGCTATAACATTTTGACAGAAAAGGTAACCTCGAATGATATAAGACGGCCTTAAATGTTAAGTTGCGTTTCAATATTCGGGCGTTAGTCCTAAATACTCCAGAGTTTGCGGCAGGACAAATTCTAGCAACGATCCTTGAGAAATACCGGCTCGCTTTGATTTAATAAGGATAGCATCGCTCATAAACTCTCGTGGAACATTTTCTTGAACTAGATATTTTTAGAGCTCTTTTACTTATTGAAGGCGGTATGGGTTTCGAAGTTTAGTGGGGAATAAAATCCTGCAACGTATCTGGGCGAGCAGAGGATAAAAACCCGATGGTATTATTGTGGCTTAATGATTACGGAAAATAGTATGGTAAATCGTTAAAAGATGGGAATGTCCGTTTACGCTGGTGTTACGCTGGTTATAAACACATTCCGCGTTTACAATGAAGTGGTGTGTGATATTTACCCAAATAAATAATAAAAATATTGTAAAAAAAAATCAAATAGCCCGGCTTATATTTAAAATCGACATGAGAATAAGGGTGACGTAAGAGTTGAAGAAAATAAATTTATATATTTTTGTCTACCCTGATCGGAATGCCTATGCACGTCACTGCGCATTTATACATACATACATACATACATAATATCACGCCTGTATCCCATAGGGGTAGGCAGAGACTATGGATTTCCACTTCGCCCGATTCTGACACACTACTTTCGCTTACTCATGTATGTGAGTAGTTTAATCTTCAGACACATAACATAACGCATAACATAAACTCACGCCTGTGTCCCCGAAGGGGTAGACAGAGGCGCACTAGCCAACTAGTACACCCACATTTCGCCGAGCTTAATTCCGTCCCAGATGTGATAGGGGGCGAGCCTATCGCCATATCGGGCACAAATTCCAGACTCCGGGCTGATATGGAAAAATCCAATATCACTTTGCCCGACCCGGGGATCGAACCCGAGACCCCAGGACAGTAGTCGAACCGAAATACAACGACGCCACCGAGGCAGTCTTCAGACATCATTGAATTATTGAGATTAATCAAGGTCTTCATATTTGCAAATTTCATTGCAACATATTAATATTGGCAAGGCTTCGTACTAATTGCCATCAAACGATTACTGATTTGAGATGAGTTCAAACTTAATTTATGATTGAACCTTCAATTCAATTACTGTCAATATTATGAATCACGTGTAATTATAACGAGTTTTTTCTACCATTAAGACTTCCTCCTTCTAACTAATAATCTTCGTTCTTCGTACTTCGTAACTACCTCTATAATAGATGTATGTACGATTCCAAATTAACTTCTTCCTACTTAATAAAATAATTATAAATCTTTATTACAAGTCGTTGGATGCAGGCCGCTTCCAAAAGGTCGATCTGGAAATCTTTGGGGGAGGCCTATGTTCAACAGTGGACGTCCTATGGCTGATGATGGTGATGATGATGATTACAAGTACATTAAATTAACAAATAAACCTTAAAAATAAAAATGCCATGACAAAGACAGTTTCGTCCCGCGAGCGCTAACTTCACCGGAATATTTTAAGAATCCCAGGGTCCTTGACCCGTAAACTTTCTCTAACTTGGTCGACTACACGAGGGCCGGGAGCAATAAATTTGTACAAACTTTTTGAACCACCATTCAAATTACTTTTAAAAGTAGAGATAGGTCGGGAATGTTGGCTCAAGCACCTTTATTACACATACCAATATAATACAAAATTTATAAATAAATTCAGCTGTATGTGAATAATTAATATTTCATTCTTAACAAATTAATTCAAAATCAAATTGAAAATTAACGAGTCACTGCAGAACATTTAAGTATTTCAGCGACTGAACACCTAATAAATAACTTTCCAGCAAACTGCATTGAATTCACAAATTGCGAGACTGTAGCGAAAGCATTTAAACACTTCAGATAAAACTGAGAATCGGCTATAAATTTTGCATTCAAAGACCAAGTTGTTTATTAATAGCAAACTTCACAGCATTTACATAAAGTGCACAATTAAATTGAAATGTTCTTGAAATCACGACTGATAGTTTTATAATGCATGCTTTAAGTGGAAGTGACAGGAAAGCGAGGGAGATCTATTCTGAAAAAGACTACAGACGGAATAAAGAAGAGTTGATTTTTTGAGACTAACCTAAAAGGATATCTTAAGTACAGAATCCCGCAAACATTATCGTGAAGGCACAGACCCTTCCCTTAAGGTGAGCACTTTTATATACCCATCAAACGTTACGAGTACAATAAAACACGATTGTTTTCCATTAACATCGACGTCCACCGGCCTCCGGCCGAAAACGTGTGGACCATTTATATTGGAAGTATCTGTATTATTAAATAATCGTCAACCACATTTAGTCATTGAAAATCAATGGTTGGAAGTTGAAAACGCGTCTAAATCATAACATTAATTAAGAATAACAAAACATCGACTATCAATAATTTAACATAAGCTCACTCCTGTATCCCCGAAGGGGTAGGCAGAGGCGCACTAGCCAACTAGTACACCCACGTTTCGCCGAGCTTAGTTCCGTCCCAGATGTGATAGGGGGCGAGCCTATCGCCATATCGAGCACAAATCTCAGACTCCGGGCTGATATGGAAAAATCAATAATTTAATATACGAAGAAATAAACATGTTCACAAATAACAAATGCATTTAGTTACATTCATCCTTTAAAAGCGAAACAGGCACACTTTAATTGAAATCCTAAAACGCAACTGAATTTATTTAACTTGCAACGGCAACGAAGCGTATCTTCCTACGTCAATTCTTTCTACACCATATCCGAGGAAGCAAATAAAACCGAATGAAACACAAATCGCGCTACCGACAACAATGAACTGCGAAAAGATTTGGTTTGTTTAAATTAAAATTAAATTGTCCGTACCAAATGCACGTGCGCTTAAGCCGCTGCAAACTGTCTGTGGTCGAAGTGAAAATGTATATGTAGGCAACGAGGAAAGTGTGTAATAAAATATATTTATGCTTACTCATATTTTTTGAATGGTATGGTAATATTCCCATGTTTGAAAGTAGTACGCATATGATTTATCCGCAAAAGGGTAGAATTGAAGTGTCTTTTATGCTCATATGCAGTCTTTAATTAGTTTCGATTAAATGTTAAAAATAATTTAATTAGACCAATCATTACAATATGGCGAGTCGAAAATGTACTAACTTTAAACTATTCGCTCTAATCTTGTAGAACGTGATTTTTCCACAATGCTAAACTTTGTACCAGTGCTGAAACATAAATTCTTAAATCGTCTTGATGGATACATTTGTTTCGTTGAACTTTGATGAGAAAAGAAACGAATTCTCTTTCGGTTATACGTCATCACTTATATCATGTATGATAATTGATTCTGATCCGATCCATTCCGAGTCTTAACAAAAAATATTGCAGTATCCGAAGCAATAGAAGGCTAACGCCAAAACACACGCACTTGATATTTAATCACGAACAAATCAGGTCGTGGCAATACCATATACTTAGTGTAGTTCAGAAGTTTTCCATAATCGTTTTTACATATTCATCGCGATGTCAGGGTGCGTTTGAGTCCCGTCGTCTGTACGAATTTGAATAACAAATGGCTGACATCTGCATGTTTCTAGCCGGGATTTACACGGCTCCCTTCAAATCCTGATTCAAGCAAAACAATACAGTACCTTATGAGCCGTGAAGGAAAATTGATACTGCAGTCAGTTCTATAAACAAGAATAACTGGCTTTTATCAGTAAAATAAATTTGTAACTTAACCCAAAATGTATTTTTTTCTTAATCATTAAATTTTTTCAAAGCGGCAATTCTCTTTAGAATGCACATTGCACAGGCACACCTAATAATTAATCGAAAGTCACCTTCCGCTATGGCCATTACGGTAAGGAGGAGCGAAGGAAACAACCCGAGGAAATAACAGTGAGGTGTTCCTACTGCGCACCACATTTACTCATAATGCCGTCAATATTTAACACCAAAGAATTTTAAATTTAACACATTGTGATTATTTTCCAAAACCTACATTTCTTCAGACTATTATGACAGCCTCCGTGGCGCAACGGGCGAGTAGCCGGCTGTGGAGCGAGAGGCTGCGGGTTCAATTCCCGCATTGAGACAAATGTTTGTGTGGCCCACAGATATTTGTTTCAAGTCTGGGTGTTGTGAGACCGAAAGTCTCTCATAGTCTCTGACACCTACGATACAGGTTATACCTAGTGTGGAGTCAGGACTACGTATGTGACTGTTGGGTGTATTTATTTATTGTCTGTTAATATAGAAATTCATTTATTTATTAAGCCTGCCCTGTAAATCTTCCGATACAATTAATCCGTGAGTTACATTCACTGCTAAGATAATTTGACGTAGGTACTGCGTAAATAAATCATGGTTTTGTTGTGTCCAGCATCGAATACCGATTATTTATTCTCGAGAGATATATCAAATGGGTATAACATTTTTTGTTTAAACATTCCTAGACAAGTAGTCAATTAACAATGGAAATATTTAAAATACATTACATGTTCATTTGAAGGTATAAATAATTTAAGAGCTAGTCAAACAGAGCAGAGGTCATCGGTCTGCACAAATATACCCAGACCTTACGTCACCGGTCGCCAGACAAACGCCTCTTGAATAACAATGATGGAAGTCCACTACCAAGAACGATAATTAAATTTTCCACACGCACGCCTCTATAACTTAAAACCGACTCGGAAAGTTCTGGAACACTTTAGTACATTAAAGGTACGAAAGTAATATTCTGGAGTCCGAAGACCGAATCCCACGTCAACAATATTTCAAGGAAGGGGTAGCGACGTGGATAGGGTCGGCAAGCCTTAAGGGGCCAATTAATTTCCACCTTATTTTAGCATTCGGTAGCATCCGAAATTCGAGGTATTCTTCTGGAACAATACACAAAATGCTAACATAATCCACTTCAAGAACCCTTAAAGTAAAATGCGGTAAGATATTATTTTCACATCAAGGAAATATTTCGTTATTGAGATGCTTTTTTCGTGCTTTGCGCCGCGCCAGTGATAATTTTTGTGCGGTTTGAAAGGCACGGATTGTGTTGCAAGAGGCCTACTCTGGTATTTTGCAATTCCGGCGATGAGAAGACAAATTAGTCATTTGTCTGCCGCAACAATTGCGAAAGAGTCTTCAGATGTACGTTTAGTATTTTTCAACGAGCAGCAGGCATTTGAACAACCTTAAAAATACATCAAAGACGAATAAATCACACATAAGTAGCAATACAAACGAGGTCAGCATCTTCAGACTGTCTGAATCTCTATAAAAAATAATGAACGCCGAGCCAACAAAACATCTCGTCCGAGAGAAAAATCCGACACTTAAAGATGCCTTTTGAGCACCGCAGGTTTTAGCCGCGTTATCCACGTGGAGTGCAGTGACGTCACAATGGCTCCGAGCGCTACTCCTGAAAAACGTTAATTGCACCTACAGCTACCGGGCCACTCGCAACCCCCTGCAGTCTACTATCTACCCAACACTCCATCAAAACTGTTATTATCATTAAATGTTGGAAACGTAAAGTGGAGCATTGCTCATTAGCGCTTCATGAAAATACTTTATTTAAATTCTACGTTTAAATATTTATTTACACATACTCTTATCCCACACTAATGTGGAATCGGCGCAACACACTTTTTAAAGCATTCTGCTTAGTTTTTCCCACCAACCGCCTGATGAATCCGTTATTTCAATAAAATGAAAAATATATGCTTTTTATTTAAGTCATAAAAATCATTTTTTTACAAATTATATCTAATTATTGTATGAAGATGTAATAATTTATCCTTTCTGTAACAAAAATCAAGAGTACTTAAAAAAAACTATAGTTTTAGATTGTTTAGTTTTAAAACAGTTAAATAACAAAGCAGAACAACTGTTTTGTTGCATTTGTTCGTAAATTGTTTCTTAAGTTCCCGCCAGCACAAGTAGAACATTCATTAGTTAAGTACAGTACAAAGACCAAGCCAGTTAATATCTCGACAAGGCTCCCACTACCATCAACAAATAAGTAACATATAAAACGATCGGAAAACGCTAAGAAAATCCCCTGCACAACTTGCAAAGGAAATTAGACTCTAACATTCCACTACAAGATTCAATATTATTCAACTTCTTAACCAATAAAAGGAGCGAACGACGCAACAGATCCCCACGAATATGTTCGCAGGCTCACTCAGAGTTACTAACACTCGCAATTCATTTTGTGAACTGAATATATTATAGTCTGATAAAAGATAAAGCACTTTTCCTCCTTGACTTAAGGGTCAATGTCGTTGGGGACCGCAACAGGAGGAATTCGCGTGAATTTTCTCGCCTCCCGTAGCCCGATTTTCACCTCTATGTCCAATGGAAAAAGTGCGCAATCCGCTGCACGTCTAAATATTATTACAAATACCAAATCGTGATCATATGGTGAGGCGGCCGATAAATACATTCCACTGTATTGAAATCTTACACTGTCATATAACGTCATAAATTGATCCCGACGAACTTAAGTAATTTTATTTGTTAAACTTTTATCACTTCCGGAATTTGGATATGATTTACTTTAACACGAACTTCGGGGGAATGTAAATGATCTTAAATAAAGAGTGGGAGGAAAGTCGGGGCGCGGAAGAACTTTTAATATATGTGAAGAGGTCAATACCTAAAGCTTGTTAAAAGTTTTTAACTATAAGCCGATGTAATAAAGATAAAGGAACTCTTGGTGACCAGCAATACATGTTTTATGTACCCATAACCATTACGGCAAAATTGATTTCAATTTTATGGTTTCTGCTTTCCTGAATCCAATCATTGTTATCGCTATTGTATGCTGTTAAAATATAATGAGTGTGCAAGTAATTTAGATTATGACCTAAATATCTATGCTATATAATGGGAAGACGCTCCCTCACCTTCAAACATCATGATTACGTTTTAATAAAATATGTTGTGGTTATAACTTACGTTTTAGGACTTTTTATCAAAGCAATAAAATTTGCCTACAGCTATCAGTTCTTTAGATAAAAAGAGGTCTGACAGAGCACAGTTTAAAATATTTTATAGCCTTTTTATTGACCTCAATGTTGGGAGTTTTTATGTAAAATAAAATAAGAGATTCGAGTATATTGCCACCCATTTCGAATGTTATTCCAGAGACATGTGATACTAACCAGCTGTTGTTATTTCTACATAAAACAGCAAATATATTTCAACAAAAATGATATTTGGTTTTTCTGAGTATCAGACTGGAGTCTGGAATTTATGTCCGATATACCGGAAGGTTCGCCCCCTATCACATCATAGGACGAAAATAACCTTGGCGTAAAGGGTGTAATAGTTGCGGCTGTGCTTACAATCTCAGGCATAAAAGGCGTGAATGTATGAGTGTATATGTGTGCTATTTCAACAAAAATACATAGAAAAAATCCTATATTGAGTTCTTTGCATCTCCCAATTAAAACCCGATTTATACAAGACGAGTTTTCCACACGATAGGGAAAAAATGTAGAAGAAAACACTTAATCCAGAAGCCGTGCCATACGAGTATCGATTCCACGTGTTCGTGCTAACTGCTAATTAACACAATGAAAAATAGAATTGGTATCATCCGAGTCAAAAATCCATAATAACTTCTTGACTTTTTATATAGGTATAAATGTATCCTCCTAGAAAAATTCTAGAAATCTGACTTAATTTGATGCTGGTAAAGACAGGCCAACCTAGAATTTTTTGGGCCAGACATTTGTTAAGCGTTGAACGTCCTGATGATGATGAGCATTAGAGTAAACTTGTAATATTACTAATCCAAAACAAGACAATGCGTGTTATGTAAAGCAACATATGTAATATCAATCTTAGTGTAGCATGTTCACACAGGCTGACGCTTAGCTGGCTCGCTCCGGCGCTTACTCATGGAAACATGCCAGACGGCTGATAGCAAATCTCTTACAACCTAACCACATTACATTATCTTTCATTACTACAAACGAGATTTCTAATAAATTAATCGCAATTAAATATCTTTTAATTAGCTAATGCCTGAAACTGGAACGCTACTCAACTTTAACGGCCTCTTACATTGTGTTTCGCCATAGAGTTTTGAGTTTTGACAGATAACGCGGCCTTAAACAACATATGGCGACTTCATGTATTATATAATATTCGGCGGTAGAATTGTGGAAATGAGCAGAGGGAAGACCTACCTGATGTTCAAAAGATGTGATCACTGAATAACTCTTGCGCAGAACCGGCAGAAATAACATACAACAAACAGTCTCGATTTCGGCTACGTAGCAAATAAACTACAAGAAAATCGCTAATATGACTCAAGGAAACCTCAGGAGGATCTGTCACAGGTCTGGAAGTACCAGAGGCACTTTCTCGCACAGCCAAAAAAGCGCTGGCTAAGGACGACTGTGAATCAATGATCTCACAATGGCAGATGGTTGAGATTTCAAGACCAAGCGAAGTGAAATTAGAAGCCAAGCAGAAAGAACTTATACAAGAAAATATTCAAAATAATAAAAATAAATATTTCTTATTAGCAAATAATTTTAAACTAAAAATTATCTTTAAACTTCTTATGCTGTACTTTTAGTCTGTTATGTTTTTTGTAAATGTCGTTTGCATCTGTAATTGTAAAAGTAACACTAGACCATGTTAGAGTAATTAATTTGTATATTGTTTCAATTGTGTTATTTATTTGATGCAACTAAATAAATAAATAAAATCCTATGATATAACTAAATTGCTTTGTGCCCTACTTCAGTACCTGAATATTGTGCTACATGAATACAACGCGATATTCTCACTACAATGTGTTAGTACTGCATTAACCTATTTAAAATCTAGTTTAGCGTGCAGAAAGTTAAACAATGAGCGGTTATAAATAACCGTTTAACTAATATCGTGACATATTACATCATACACGACATAATGTAATGCATCTTAAATAAAATATTTTGCATTTTAATTATGGAAATAACTTTCATTAAGGCCTTAGTATAGAAGGCGCGTGCCCAGCAGTTGGAAAGTAATATTACATTCCTTATTATTAATTATCAAAAATGAACAATAATAATACATGTACCTATAAAGCTATTGATTAATAATCTACAGTATCGAAATAGGATGCCTAAATCTCGTATACTTTCTGTATTCTTATTATCCAAAATAGCTATTTTTTTTAATCTAATGATTAGTTAATAAACATAAGATAATTTTTTCACCTCTTCGCGTTAGTCATTTAGTGGTAGTATTCTTCGGCTGAGCTAGTTATAAAGTTGATATCAACCGGTTTACCCCGTCTGGTATCGAACCCAGAACCTCGGAGTCCACAGTCCGTATACGGTGGTACTAGATCAAGGATATTACGTATTAGCCTTTATTTAGTTACAATAAAAGCCTGTTCCACAATAACATATGCCAGACTATTGAATATGAGACAATATCGATTCAGTCATCATAAGAGCCGTGCAGTTGTCGCATCCGACCCACTCTTGCCTATCCATGTTCCATATCATTCAGACAACGCAATATAGACTTGCGTTGGGGACACTATTGTACATAATGTTTTAATAAACAATACCCTCTGACGTGTATTGAAGCCTGAAGCTGATCAAACTTCCACAATGCGTAGCTATTCTCTAGGTATTTGTAACTGCATATTTGTTTTTGTAAAGTCGAAAGGTTATGGGTGTGTTTGTATGTTTGTTACTTCTTCACGCTCAAACGACTGGACCAATTTTGATGAAATTCGGTATGAAGGTAGCTGACACCTTAGATCAACACATAAGCTACTTTTATTCAGTAAAATTATTTTCCACGCGAACGAAGACGCAGGCAACAAGTAGTGTAAAATAAACATTAATTAGTACGCCTTTTTGGTATACTGGCAGAGCGTAGATCATGGGGTAGTTCGAATCTCAGGTCGGCAACGCGTATTTTTCTGACACGATTTTCCTGTGACAACATATTTTACCTCGAAATACGAAATCAAGACAAACATCAGTACATTTTATGTATGATGAATGCACTTATGATGACGCATAAAATGGAATTATTTAAAAGGCGGTCATTGTTTGTATAAATAAAAAGGTAAACGAGCTTTAAAATAAACTGATTGAAGTGCGCGTACGAAGAGTACATGAATATTTAGGGAAATGACGTCAAAAATCGTGATTTATTTTCGATGTGGCGCAAGACTCGTTCCCTTCCGGACAGTAAGAAATACCGTTGCATAGAAAAACAACGGTGTGTGGACTCAGTCATTGCACCTCACATAATATGTAAACTCCAACTACAGCTAAAAGCCACTTCAAAACTCCATATTATTTAATCACTTTTCACGTCATATCCCTTTGTGAACAACACGGTCGTAGTGAATGCACCAGAGCGGGTTCGTGGATGGCTCAATGTAACATTGGAATACATAAAAGGTGTCCCGAGGGTGTCGCCTGCTGTACCGACTGTCTGGTACAATGACGTTTTGTACCTGCTTACGTGTTTTACACAAATGTAGTGGTCTGAAGTGCTGTTTTCATAATGTTGGATTTATTATGATTGAATTTTTAAAATTAAAACATGTTTTTACTTGTGATATCAGACATGGGCAATGCTACGGAATACCTGTCAAAACATTTGCATTAATAGGAACAAAATAAAACAAACAAAAATGTGGTTTTTGTCTGGCGCGATTTTAATAGACTTTTAGTGCAATCTGGTGACGAAGGCTCAAGACCGATATAATTTTGGGTTCGATCTCCATTCAAACAAAAATTGTGCGTTTACAGACAGGCGCCTACCCCTTCAGTAATATAATATGTAGGCGTGAACATAATATTCTGATTATATTTTCTTACATTATTATGAGTAATGACACATAAGTTTTGAAATAAACATCGCAGCATGAACTAAGCGGTTCTTGATGTAATGAAATGCGATCTGAGACAAGTGGAGCTCCGAAGTTCTCACAATTTGATACTTCACGTTTATACACAATTTATAAAACAAACTACTCGTTATAAAGTAATATAGGTGATATTTGCATAAACTAATATTTTTAATCTAAAATGGACAGACAAGCTAGCAACACGCCTGATAGTACAAGAAGCGATTCTCGCTGCGTCCATGTACTTCATCAGCACAGCCGAACTGCTATCTACTAAATGGTGAGTACTTTTTAAACCTTATATAAAGAACGACGGGTCGCAGCTCTCGTGGAACATCGATTCAAGGAGTTCATTATAGAGCTTGCAAGAAATAGAAAAGACCACAGGAAACGCTCCGTACTTAACAGAATAATACTGGGGGCGTTACCACCACCTCTTATAGCAGTATTATTATAATTTTACTTGTACCGATTTCCATACAAAACAAACGAAGAACGATTATAATAATACTGCTATAGGAGGTGGTGGTAACCCTGCTGTACTTTTATAGTAATAACTCTACCTTTGAACTCTACTCTGTTATACTGTTGATTACAAGTCATTTATTAACTACAAGTTACAAAGCAGGAATGCTCTGTTTAACCCACGTCCCCGTCTAATCTTGTAGACTTACAAGACTGGCAGGGATAGTTTTTTCGTCTTTTGTCGCGTCGAATGTTTACTTTGCTAACAAAAAATTATGTCACATAAACCTAGTTCTTTTCGATGATACGTAACTCGCGTAAAATTATAAAAAGTAGCGTGAGCGCTAATTAGATGAATATGTACTTAAAGCCAATTATCCAAACTTATAAGTATTCTTTTGCTCGTGAAGTTCCCTATATAAATTTTCTGGGTCAGCCCCGTACAGCAACGACCTGCGTGGGGTTTTTGTAGGGTGTTTACTTGTTGTAGCAATTTATTCCACAATTTGTATCCATTAACAGTGGGCGAAGGCTCAATAGGTGCTTGTAACCAGGATTTAATGTCCTAGTTCCCACTGGGAACGGGACGCCGCGCTTCGTCCCGAATTTTCGCAGAACATTCCAGGAACGAATTCCCAACAAGTTGAAGCGTTGAAATTGGAAGAGCGATTGGAACACTACAAGTGCCACTCACGAATTCGATCGTCATAATTAATTGTCATGTAAACGGATATCCTATTATCCCGCATAATTATTGGTACTAATGACCCGACAATCGTACTCGACATACAGCTGTCCTGGTTTGGTTATTCATGTAATAACTGTATTGACAGGATTTGGGATACCTACAACTGAGATAGATATGATTACAGAAGAATTTTTACTACTCATATATTATGGGCCTTATTTATAAAAACATTTTAGTTAGAATAGTCTGTCACTCTTTTCCTTGTGTCACATTGTTTAAAAATAAAAGGAACAGACTATTAACCATTTTCTCAGTTAAAATATTTTTATAAGTAAGATCTTATACTTGTTACGTGCTTTGGCAAATCACAGGTTTTATGAATTAGTCCAAATATGCTGCCCAGTTACCCTGTAAGGTCTACACTCAGCACCTCATCTTATTCGCCAGTGAAGGCAGACAAAGAGACGGCCCATAAGAAGATAAATGATTGCAAATTGCAAAAGATGCAGAGTTTAGGTAAATATGCTTCCAGAAATTTAATTCACCGAACGAAATACGACAGCAAACTTCCACTATACATTGGTTTACTTTAAAACAGTAGTAATAATCTGGTCGCGCCGGGCCATTCATGACGTAGGCAAAATTATGCACAGCGTGGCTCTAATACTTAATTTAGTGAGGTTAAACCGTAATATACGCAAACATTACTAATAGAATTATTCATCATAATTATTTAATATGCTTTCTACTACATTTACTTTTACGGTCTTCCTCTATCCCAATCTATCCTTAATCAATTTCAAATCACGTACAAGTGTTCACCGTTCTTGGTATTGTTACATACCTGACTTCCATCTGGTTGAAGCTACAAGGAATACGTGTAATTGTATGAACTGTACAACAAATGTTCCTAGATGATAAGTGGAAAAATTCTATGCTTTGCTACGTAAGCTAGCTTTATGTCTTAACATGATAGAAGAAAATTATCCGTCTGTGAGCAAAGACTTCTATGTATACTACTAGACTGGCTGTTCGGTACACAGAATGTGCGCACTAAGTCTCTGTTAATCGACCTCAACTCACTATAGAAATCTGCTATTTTCCTTAGCCGTGAAATGTCAAACACTCGCCGTCATGTGCCACAACTTTACTTGCTTGCCTAGTAAATACATCGAAGTCTTTGTCTGTGAGTTTGTTACCCTTAAAACTATCTACTCTTCTATCTGATCTTATTTCCCCTCTATGGCGTTACCGCAACACTTATTCAAGCATTTTGCAGAAAATATTTGACTTTATTCGGAATATTTAATAGAATTTAGATACAATTTTTACCGCGTTGTTGCAAATAGTCTTTCCCTAACACCTCTGGAACAGTAAATACTCACACTCAGATAAAGATCCTCACACACACTTAAATATTTTCACACAATCACAACAAAAGTACATTTAATCGTAAAGTACGTGAACTAAACACTCGTTTAATATTGGGGCGACGATGTCGTAAAGTTCAGTTAAGTGTAACTTGCATAGAATGAGTGCGCAGACAGCGAGGAACAAGCACGAAATAATTGTGCTTTTTTATACATCCGAGATACAAGACGAACAAGCCGCATAACTGAAGCTAGGAGATACAACTATTCATGAACAGTAGCAACACCATCCGAACAGCACTGCACTGCGCCGACTTTCTTGAGACATTAGATATTATACATCTCATAATGCCAAATAGCCCACTGGCTACAAAAGCTCGCGCCTGTATCCCCGAAGGGGTAGACAGAGGTGCATTAGCGAACTACAACACCCACATTTCGTTGAGCTTATTTCTGTCACAGGGGGCGATCCTATCACCATTTCGACAAAATTTCGAAATTCCAGACTTCGGGCTGATACTAAATTGAAAAATACTAAAATGAAACCGAGATTTTAGGTGTATACTTGTACCGAAATACAACTACGCCAGCGAGGCAAATACACTCGCTACAATGCCCTTCAAATCGGAATTCAGAGTACAATATCGCTTACAGTGTAAGCCTTACACAATACTGCTTGGCGGTAGAAATAATCATTTTCCTTAATTTAAATCAACAGCTAAAGCTCAACACTTGCATAATAAAGTACGTATTAGTAATGCATATTTGAAGCTATTAAATCATATGCCAGCGAGGATTGCTAACGTTTTTTGCCCAGTGTAACCTGTTTGCCTTTACTTAACCCACTAACCGTGGCACGATGATGTCGTGAGAGAACGTGGTATGATATCATCGCCGCAGCACACTCCGCGGCTAACCATCACATCATCAGCTATTATTTACACACGATATTCCGTAATACTCGCATTAGTGTATTTAATTTAGTTGGAATAAAGCTCTGTCCACACAAATTGTAAATAAAACTCAATCCTCTGATTAATTTATATGCGAATATCCACCGAATGCTCATACGCTTAAGGTCGCCTTATGTCGTTTAAGGCCGCCTATCTGTCAAAATTGTATGGCGAAAATCAATGTACGAAGCCATTAAAGTTGAGTAGCGTTTGACCATTCGGCCGTATGTTTGCGTAAATAACCACAACGATGTTTAGGGGAAGCCTATGTCTAGCAATGGACGTCCTGTGGCTGATGATGATGATAAACCACAACGAATACTCGAAATAATAACGAAAATTATATATATTACTCTTAGGCTTAGTAAACACAATACACACATACAACAAAATATCGATCTGCATTTCCAAAAACCGCAATTAATTTGAATTTAATAGGCTAATGCTGATTATCCTCAATATATAAAAAAAGATTTATGATAATTATCAAAAATAAATGGAAACGCAAATATAAATTGAATTGATAGTTAAATGATGAAGCATGGTAACGTAACAAATCGTGCCGGTCCCACGACCGCTGACTCGCCCGCATTCAGTTTCATTAACAAGGCTAACCATTGTTTATGATACACAATCCATACACTCAGCGATCTGTGCGCGCTCATACTTGGTATTTTAAACCTTTTTGGGTTGCGACCACCGCACCGATAAACAACCAACGTGGGCCAGCCACGATTAAAATCTTTTATCTTCCAACAAACATTTTTATTGATGCAGCCAGTTTGACTCCGTCGTGTCGGGACGCCATCAAAGATATTTCGATCCCTGAGGCGTTCCTCTCATTTCCCGACATTATTACAAAAAAAAATACTTTAAAGTTTAAAGCGATGGGATCCGCGGAGATTCGCATCGAACTTCTTACTTGATTGAGGGATTTTAAAATTTATTTTGGCACATTACAACTATGATGTATGATCTGACACGGCCATTGATAAAGCGATAAATTTGTCAACATAGATATCATTGACACGCTGACAGCTGCCACACGGACGATAAATAATTCAGAACACCTTTTGCTGCTATCAATGATAACGTGAGACCAGAATAGATAAGAGATGAAGATTACACATAATACGCCTCTATTTGCGGTCGTAAGTATAGCTCGTGTGAACTTTATTATAACATATACAGAATGTTATATACTATGAAACATATTTAGGATTCCTGTGATACAAAATGGGCCCAGGGTAAATTAAAATGTAATGAACGTAGCTCACATTGGCTACAGTGGAGACATTGATTGATATCGATATTCAACCTCGCACAAAGCTCAAGGATCGAATAGAAAAAATTAAATTCACTCAAAACAATTGAAAGACGAAATCGAAACGAACAGCTCATAATTAACAGACACCTTACGTCTTCCCTGATGGATGATGTTATATTAACAGTCAGAAATAAACTACATAATATGTATCGAATGCACAGATATATGATTATTCCTTTTAACGATGGAGTAAATGTAATCGATTGCTGGAAGGCATCCAAATTTTTTCTCGCTACACGCTTGCGGCTGGCACAAGTTATCACTGAATGATATTTGATTCCCGTAGAAAATAATTCTAATTTTAGGATATAACATTCCCTGTTTCCGGAACATTTATAAAGTGTCGTCACGATTAAAAACAAGACATTATAATAGCCACATTTTAAATTGTGGCATGTTAAAAGACTGAGTTATTTTATAACAGACTATTTAAAAATATGGCTTTAAACATGTCACTCGGACGCATTGTAGGAAACTTTAGTTTCTTCAATTTTCTTTCGTTTTATTAGTAGTACTTTATACTTTGGTTTTGATCAGATCGAGGAACGGTAATCCTAACAGAAAATATCTTTATATATCAATGCAATAAAACTTTAAAAGACAACATTCGCAACGTTTCTGTTCGGATCACCATATCGAAGCTTTTCATATAGAACTTTCTAATCGACTCTACCAGACCGCATGTTTATAAGCGCGATCACTCTGTGTTTTATAAGGTCTAAAGTAACTACCCACTAAGTAGGCTTTAGCTTTTTACACCAAGCAATAACACTAAATTATATCACGAGTTCCAAAGTATTTAAATTCCAACAGGTCGATCTGGAAATCTTTTGGAAAGGCCTATGTTTAGCAGTAGACGTCCAATGGCTGATAATGATGATATCACGAATTGCCGATATTGATATATAGAGATATTGCGTGATAAATTGATCGTTGGAGAACGTAGAATCATTCAATCATATTGCGCAAAATATTGTGCAATGCATAGGCCCAATTTACATACTAAAATAATCTTAATCCTTCATTGACAATTTAATTTGTGACGCCACGGTAGTGGAGCAGTAACATGCTTGCTACCAGCTAGAGACAGCTATAAAATAACGACATAAAACACTTATATCAATCCAGTAATAGCAGAGTATTCGCTAGCGTCTATGATTCAGTCGCCCAAACATTCGTCATATTCTATTATCTCTTTCGTAAAACACAATACAAGTACAAGTAGCGACGTCCATAGTTACCCACTGACCGTTCACACTAATCTGTACTCTGTAGACGGTAAGTGAAGGTCACAGTCGTGGACCGTCACGTGGAACCAATTTTAGGACATTAACCGTCACGCTTCACGATTTACAAACGTACTCATAGAAAGATAACTTCATATTTTTATAATTAATGCGGCAATTGGTGAAGAAGCATATTCATAACGACCTGCAAGACACTTTTTCATAGAAAACAAAATAAAGAAGGTTCTCTATTGGACGCAATTCTAACAAATAAAGTTAAACAATTTACGAAGTGGGTGGATTTATTTATTTTTTATTGATACGATCTGTAGGCCAACCATGAGATTTTTTGACATTACTCGCTAGTGACTCCGTAAAATATTTGTATGACAAACACCCGAACGCCTCTAGCGGTTACGCGGGGAACTGACGTTTTTCATCGAAATGATTTTACGTAGTCGCTAGCGTGAAATGTCCAAAAGCCGAATGTTGATGTGAAATGTGAATGTAGCTTATGGTTGAGCTACAGGTATGCTGTACCTCTTAACTCTCGGTCTCGCGGAAAATTAAAAAGACAATACTAAAGAGACTAAAAAGAAATAAGTTTATGCACCAATTTTCAGGAATATTGAATTAGTACCTGCGGGGTTACCACCACCTCTTATAGCAGTATTATTATCATCTTACTTGTACCGATTCCCATACAAAACAAACGAAGAACGATTATAATAATACTGCTATAAGAGGTCGTGGTAACCCTGCAGATATTACAAGAGATAAATAATTTTTATTTCAGGCATAATTTTGAAGTTTAACGGTTATTGTATTAAACATTTAATTTTCATTTAGCAAAGCAACAAAATTATCAGGTAAAGTTTTACAATTAAACAAATCGGAACTACGTGGAGTAACAAGAACAAGTACTACGTGGTAGTAGTATGGGCGAAGCCTTAATAATGTGTTAGTTTTTAAATATTATAATATAATATTAGATATTATTACAAAAATATTTTTGAATATTAGTCACAAAAGTAAATTCCCTAAAAAATCAAGTAAATAATTTTATTTAAATATATTCTATTTTCGAATACCTATTAGAATCCTTGACAAATGTATTGGCTAATGCGAGTCGTCGCCTGCGCACTCAACATTTACGACGAAGGTTAGAAGGTCACGAGGTCAAAGCTCCGAACGACCTTCGTAGTTTCAGGTGCGCACAAACGAGTTTTTAACAAAGTTTTGATGTTATAACGTTGATAATACCTATTAATGTGCCAAGTTTCTTTATTCAACAAACGCTGAGAATGTATTAAATAGACATTCATGGTACGTTCTAGCATAGTAGTATAATAAATATTAGCCCTGTAATATCACTGTCCCACTGCTGGGCACGGGCCTCCCAACAAATAGAGGGGTTAGTCCTTAATTTACCCCGCTGGCCTTCTGGGTTGGTAGACTTCGTATATAGGTAACCTTCGAACTTCTTGTGAAGAAATTCTCGGGTAATGCAGGTTTCCTCATCATGTTTATCTTCATCGTTGTAGCAAACGATAACAATTCACAAAGAAAATAACACTTAAAAAGAAAATAGTCAGAGGTGTATGCTCTTTTTGGGGTTGGTCTCAACCTTCAACACTCATCTCGGCAGTCTATACCTTTCCCAACTGAGCTATCGCTGCTTTTATTATATTTATCTAAAATGTATTCAATACTTGCGTGGGAGGTTTACCAGATGGCATCACGAATATACCTACATCGCTTGGAAATATTTTTTTATGTTATGTTAAAATGTTAGCTATTAATTTTTTTACCCCAAGATTTACTCAATAATGTAATCGCTAAACCGATCATGATAATTATTTGGTGAAGCGATATGAGAAATTTTAGTTCTAACCTCAAGTTAAATTGAAAAGATAACGAAGGATGTCAAATCTACGAAAAACAGCATTTTAAAGAAAGTGTAGAAACCTCCGGGTACACAGGTGCCTGCGCCATTAAAGCGAGGTTTAATTGGGTGTGAATGAACGATTGGCTTATTTATAAGAATCACAAGTGTTTACAAAAAATAAACGATCTTCAATTGTCATTTTATAACATTGTTTAATAAACATGAGAAACGATTGCTCAAATGTTAGGTACCTACTCAATTACAATACGTATGACAATCTCAATACAGTTACTGCTAGTGACATACGCGTAGAAACTGCACGCCGTCGAACGGGACTTGTAACCACGGCTCCATAAAGTAGCTATTTGTCACTAGGCTTATTGCCGTTCATTGGCATGTGGTGGTAGTAAAATATTGCAAAAGATCCTGAGTTTTAAATAAGAGTTGTCTCGGTTTAAAAAAAATATAAATGACAAACTTTAATTTGTGGTGGCCCAAATCCTTTCCTAGGGAAGAATTCATTAAAAAAATCCGCCTTACGCCAATGTTTTTAGAGTACATCTAAGTATACTTCATAACCAAATGGATCGTATGTATGACAAAATTAACCATTATTTATCGTATATTCATATATGTGCATTATTCTATATTTTTCTAGACAAACTTGGGTTTAGGTATGTTCTTTATGAGTTTGCGACTTATAATAAGTTTATTATTTCTAAACCTAACCCAAAAATCATTTAATAACCCTTTTATACATAAGAGAAATAATTATAAAATCAGCTCAGTTGAATCTGCATCCTATATGAACTTTATACAATTACGCCCCTAGAGAAATATAAATGTAGTCCGTACGACAGTCATACTGCCTCATGTCCCGGAGTATAACTAAGTAGCTTTAATGTTATCATTCTTATTGTACATCTATACTAATATTATAATCGCGAAAGTTTGTAAGTATGTATGTTTGTTGCTCTTTCACGCGAAAACGTGACGGGTCTTGTAATCACAGCCAGGTACAGCCGATCAGTCACTTGAAATCAGATTGCAAAGTTTTTGTGATCAGATAAGTGCAAATGAAATATTCACCTTGTAACCGAAACGTAGTGCTAAGCACCATCTAACTAGACGTGAACCGTCGAAGTATCAGTTTAGTAGTTGGCAACTAATTTACGGGAGCCTCCGGGACGAGTGGGGCGGCAACTCGTGATCGCTACTTATTCCCCCAATTATAACTTCCACCGCATTACGTTTACACCTTCATTATTAATGTAGCGTTTTAATGTGGTTCATTAAAACCTCAGTGTGTGGAGGGTATTATTCTGCCGCTAGTGGTTTCCTATTGTATTCCTGACGTTGTTAATGTTTTAAGGTCTTAATTAGTGTCGGCCGGTTCTGCCCTCTTTTATAATCAGTAGCTACTTTTTACATCTTTCTGTGACCATAATAATAAAGTCATCTTATTCAAATTATTCTGTACCCCTAGTACGAGTTTGTGTTGACAGTTTTCCATTCTCGAAATCGACGATATTTGCGTCTTCTCCATACATTTGACAAGCAACGCCAATTTACGGAAAGTACAACGAACTAAAAAATGTATGGAGAAATTGAAAACTATCGTCGATTTCGAGAGTCGAGAACTGTCAACATAACCTCGTACTAGGGGTACTGAAGTTGTCTCTACTACGCATACCTTAACTGTCATTCTAGCTGTATTCATACATAAGTTATTATACATAACTCCTTACAGTTTCTTTCCGAAGAAATGGAATGTTCCCAATATACAAACTAAATTAACAACTAAACAAATATTCGATACGGTTATAAACTGATCGCATTTAGGTCAAATTTCATGCATACATAAATCGCATCTGGATGAACTCAGAAGAGATTTAACCTCAATATATCTGGTACTTAAATCGATGATTACATCAATCTGATTTAAAAAACAGAACACGATGATTCCAATTAAATTAAAAGAAGTACCCAAACTCTAGGCAAAAGTCTGACCGCAAATCAAATTAAATAATGCCAAAACAAACAAGGCACACAACCAGTAAATCCTGTTAGGAACATAGCGAAAGCAAATATTGATCTTATTACAGTAGAGGATTATGTTTAAGAGCTCGCTATGATATTAGTAGAGATAACCTTCTTAACAATCCAAAGATCCTATGTAAATAAAACCGAGAGTTAATACACAATCAAATTCTAAGCAACCCTTAAGTAACCCCTAGGTAAATTCCTTTATTGACTTTGTTGGAAAGGCGGTAAAAGATATGGTAGCAAAATTAGCGGCTGATTGGATTGTGTTTATTCATAGGTTTGGCTTCTTAAACACTAGTACAGAGTTCTGCGATTTTGTTCGAAATAACAGATATTTCGTCATAAATATCGCATAGATAATAATGATAATTGATTAATGTAATATTATAAACGCAAAAGTTTGTGAGTATAGATGTATATTGTAAAGGGACGAGGCACTTGCTCAAAAAATCAACAACATTCTTAAATAATTATAAAGACATCCCGAATATATTCCATACATAGACATATACTTATACTCTACAAAGACTCACGCCTTTTTTTCCCAGAATATATTAATTAATACAAAATAAAAAAAATTATGATGATAATGACACTTTGTAAATAGAAAACGTTTAAAAGTAATAAAGCTTTACCAAGGCTTAGCATTTCAACCCCCGACATATTGAAGAGGGCAGCTCTTTCAGCGCAGCGCGCCTTTCCACCGTCCAGCGAAATTCTAATGTGAACAAGGATTTATGGCCGACTAGCACCGTATACTGCAAATGCCGACTTAAGAGGTCCATATAGTATTCAGGCATCGTACTGAGAATGGGCTAAAAGCACTAAACCATAACATTCTCTAAGATCAGGCCTATAAACCGATTTCCATTCTATTAACCATTATACAAGCAAGGAAGCCATGGCCTACATTTCCCAACGTCTCCCGTTTATTGTGTAGGTGTGATGCATAATTAACCCGGCTTAATAGTTGTAAAACCCTCTCGAGTTGGGGAAAATTCCGGAAATTCCTATCAACCGAAACGTCCAAGTAGATTATATTTAGCGTTTCAAATACATTATATTCGTGTTTTTGAGTAGATTAATTCGCTTCATGTGAAGTGCTGGGTAAATTCTAAACTACAGTTTGCTTATCATATGCAAGTCACATGCACATGGATTTGTCGTATTCTCTAAACTCACCTACAAAGGCGTTTCAAAATGTCTAGCCCAGGGGGATTGTCTCTCGCCCGTGCTAACAAAACCTTATTTCAGTGCCTATGCTCCGCGAATAAATGCGATCTGAATATATTATCGAGCGCATTACGTACGATTCGCTTGAGGCGCGTATCTACTCGAGGCTGCAGAATTCAGTTGCACACTTTTCCAACTTCATCCACGCCTGGTACAAAGACATCTCTTTTATGCGTCTTTGCTATTATCAGAATACGACTTGTCTGAAATATGAAATGTACTTATCTCGTCGACGGTTGTTTGGACGCGAAATAAACTTATCTGTGACTGGCTTTGGTTCACGACTCCGCCCGCGTAACAGACCTCGGAGAAGATGCCTTAGAAACGAACTTAAGTCTACCTGTCTAGGATATAAGGTGATTCGTTTGAAGATAGATACGTGAAATGTTCAAAAATACTTCAAAAGGAGTTTTTAGCCATAGTTTTAATATTGAAATATATTTTGTCTTAGACTCAGGATATTTGATAGTTATTAATTTTTCAAACATATCCTCAATGTAAATATACAACCCAGTTGCAATGGAATTTTGTTTGCTCAGAAGTATAAGAAACCCGATTTAGCTATTGGATGTGAACTGTCGTCGAATGTCAAAACACCAGGAGCTAAGCGAACTACGCTTAGTTAAGTTCAATCGGGTAGCGCCAACAAGGCGGGGTGGGACGAGCGGTAATTAATTACTGCTGTCGTTGACAAGCGAAGGTTGTGAAGTACCTATAGTTTCGTAAATAAACTATTCTTACCGTACCTTAAGACCTCATTTAGATGAAGATAATAAAACAACATTGGTAAGAATATTTATACTTATAACAAATCACATTTACAATACTGCCTCAAACCTGCCTTGGAAATAGGGTAATGGGGTATGGCTGTTTATACTTACATATGAACTATTGATTCTGAGGTGCATTTATAGAGGGGACTTTACTGCCATTCGGACATCCAGGTGGTGAATTAGTGGAGTGGTGAATGTATATTATAATGTGACACAATAAAAAAGATTACTCCCAGATTGATGGAAAGTCATTTATGAATAATGAATATTACCAACTTAATCTTACTTGAAGGTCATTGCATAATTAAGCAATACCCTTATCAAGTAACTGAGACTATTAAGAATTTGAAGAACCCTTCCATCCATTTTCCTCTTTCAAGCTTGTGAACAGAAAAGTAAACAAGGACGAACGGCATGGCATACGCATTACCACAGATATCTACATAATACAAGCTGTGTTAGTACACACACAATATTCCCTATTAACTTCGGCTTTTATCAATAAACTGTGTGTCAAAGCTTTTAATGTGCCGTCCATTAACAATGAAACCAAGTGGGTATCGATGAAAGCCCCTACAATATAAACCAAAATTATCTTTCACGCATTTATAGGTCACATTCGGAGGTTATTCAAATTATTTCAGGCCATATAATTAGGTGTGTTTATACTAGTGTTGAGTTGTGTATGGAACTTTGACGGGGATTAT
The DNA here is from genome assembly GCA_036417725.1 of Clanis bilineata. Classification (NCBI taxonomy): domain Eukaryota; kingdom Metazoa; phylum Arthropoda; class Insecta; order Lepidoptera; family Sphingidae; genus Clanis; species Clanis bilineata. The sequence goes on from CM071158.1 coordinate 12,725,090, forward strand.
GACAAGGCGGGAGTCACTTGTTAAAATTATTTTATATTGCTGTCTAACGTTGTTTTTGTTCTTTAAAAGTGATGTGGTTTTATGCACTAAACTTCAGCAAAGATAGACAGTACAATATGAAATATTTTTGTTTGATGAATTTGGACGATTTATGTCTTAGCGCATTGGCTATTCGGTCGATTCGCTACGGAAAGGTCGTCTGAAGGGCATCAAATAGGAAGGGATTGCCGTAAAAAATCCTGCAAGGCCTTGAAATCGTCCATGTCTGGCTTCATGATCATACTACTTGACATTGGCAAAATCACTGCAACGTGGTGGAGCCATTTTCTTTTAATAATCACAAGTTTAAAAACTTAACAGACCGACTTCAAATCCGATCGTGACCAAATTTATATGGGACCACCTTTGAAGGAAGCTCTATCGAACACAAAAAGAATTTTGAAGATCGGTCCACAGTCGGCGGAGATATCGCATAACATACATTAAAAAAATACAGACAAATTGAGGACCTTCTCCTTTTTGGAAGTCGGTCGAAAAGAAGAAGTAATCAACTCCAACACATGACACTGGCATAATAGTTACTTATTAAGCTGGAATCCATTAAATAAGTGTAATTTTTTGTCACTATTAAGGTCTTTTCATCTGAAATGTCACTTTTATGAACCTACTAGAATAACTAATAATTCAGCTACATGCATTGATAATATCATAAGTAACTTTAATATAACGCATAAAGAGTTAGTATCAGGTGTCCGATCGGATCATATGTGTCAGATAGTCAAACTAAGGCGTAACAAAATCAATACTAAAAATACTACCTCTATACAAATTAGAACATTGTCAAAACGTAATTTGGAGAAGTTTAGTACTGAAGTAAATTCGCGTTTAACTTATTTTTCAGTATCATCGGATAACCCAAACGATATGTTTAAAATGTTATTTGACAGTGTCTCAAGTGAATTTAATAAAATATGTAAAACTAAGACCATTACTTGTAAAAATAAACTAAAGTTTAGTGCTTGGGCAACGAAAGGTATTAAGCGTAGTAGAGATGTTCTCTATGAATTATATGACAAAAGGTCCTATACACCTGATGTCAAATTCAATAATTACATAAGAATGTATTCAAAAATCTTTAAAAGAGTATGCAAACAAGCTAAGGCAGCTTATATAAGTAATAATATTAAATCTTCGGACAATAAGGTTAAAAGTACATGGAAAATGATAAACACTGAAACCGGGAAAAATAGGGTTAAGAATGATAAAATAGTTTTAAACATTAATGACGAACTGGTTTCAGATAAAAATACTGTTGTAAATTTTCTAGATAGGTACTTTAGTAACATACCGTTTGAGACCACGAAAGCTCTTTCATCTTCACTGGTAGCAGCTGAATCATTCTTGAAACAAAATGTAAAAAGAACTTTGCCCAATTTTGAATTTAAACAAGTCACTCATTATGATATTTCAAAAACCTTTAAAAGCATTAAAATGAAGAGTACTGAAGATATCTGGGGACTGTCCGTTAAAGCTTTGGAATCGATTATCCATAATATTGCGCCAATATTAGCAGATATATTTAATTCTTGCATTAGGCACGGCATATTTCCCGATCTTATGAAAATCAGTAAAATAGTTCCAGTTTACAAAACAGGATGTTCAAATACTGCGTCGAACTATAGACCGATATCTATACTACCAGCATTTAGTAAAATCTTTGAGAAACTTATATTAAATCAAATGCTGGTTCACTTTAATTTAAATAACATTCTGCATAACAGGCAGTTTGGTTTCACCAAAGGACGGTCGACTCAGGATGCTGGTTATGCCTTAGTTAAGTCTGTACTAGAGGCTTGGGAGGAATCACATGATGCTTTCGGAGTGTTCTGTGATCTCTCTAAGGCATTTGATTGTGTCGATCATAGAATTCTTATTTCGAAACTTAATTTCTATGGAATTCGTGGCATAGCTCTCAAATTAATAACATCATATTTAACTGATCGGACACAAAAAGTATTCATAGACAATGTTTCTTCGAAGGGTTCCTCTGTTAGAATAGGAGTGCCACAAGGATCTATCTTAGGCCCTTTCTTATTTTTAGTATATATAAATGACTTCCCGTACATGATCAATAACATGGCAGAGGTAGTCTTGTTTGCTGATGACACGTCACTTATATTTAAGGTAGACAGAAAGGATAGAACTCTCGTAGAGTCGAATAAAGTCCTTTACTTAACTTCACAATGGTTTTCTGTGAATAATCTGTTATTAAATGCAACAAAAACAAAATGTATCAAATTTTCATTGCTAAATGGGAATCAAGAAAAATCAAATATTGTATTGGACAATAAAACATTAGACTTAATCCCGTCTACGGGTTTTCTTGGAGTTACAGTAGATGTTAAATTACAATGGGGTGCTCACATACAAAGAATATCTGGAAAATTGAGCTCAGCCGTATTTGCAATTAGAAAAATTAGGGAATTGACTGATGTGGCTACGGCTAGGTTGGTATATTTTGCATACTTCCACAGCATTATGACTTATTGCATTTTGCTGTGGGGTTCTGCGGCCGATCTGCAGACTATATTTATATTACAGAAGAGAGCGGTTCGCGCCATATACAACCTCCGATCCCGTGACTCTCTTCGAGAACTGTTCAAGGAGATTAATATACTTACTCTGCCGGCCGAATACATCTTTCAAAACATAATGTATGTTCGTAAACATTTAATTAGCTTTTCTAAAAACAGTGAAATGCATAGTATGAATACAAGGAATAAAGACAAACTCGCAGTTCCTAAATTAAGACTCTGCAAGACAAATAAGTCATTTGTAGGAAATTGTGTTAGATTTTATAATAAGCTTCCTTCCGAAGTAACAAATCTACCGGAAAGCAATTTCAAAACTTACATCAAACGAACTTTAATGGCAAGGGCTTATTATAGCGTTACAGACTATGTAACTGATACGGAAGTCTGGAATCAGTCTGCTGCTAAACTGCTGAACCCTAACTGAACTGAATCGCCTTCTGCAATTTTGAATTATAACATTAACTATCTATAAATGAAATTCTGTTTTGTTATATGTTTTTTGCTATATATGTATATATATATTTATTTGACAATGTACATTGACTGGCTTGTCACCATAGTGATGATAATATTGTTATTAGATATTATACTTGTTATCATTTATATATTTTTATTGTAAACAGTACGACCGATCGACCAATTTGTAAAGTGTGTGCCATAAATTATATCAAAATTATTATTAAGGATATTTTGTTAGTATGGGTTTATGCATGCTACAATACTACTTCACCGGTTACATTCTTCTGGATATAATATGATAGTGGTGTTGGGTATGCATAAATCCCTATAATTATCAATTGTACCCAAATTTGTGAATATAATTTGATAAAAGAAAAAAGAAATGATGACAATTGATGATGAAAAAAATAAGCCCGGGGTTTCTTTCTGCCTTTCTTCTTCGGGTCGTCATCCGTAGGTAGCTAGAGAAAGGTTGGTAGGTTAGCTAGGATAGGGCTCTGTAGTATTTTCATCCAATCCCACCAACTCCTATTAATTCCCGTCGCTTCCCTGTCGGCGTACCTGCCACATCCCGTTCCCTTTCCACGGTCCACAATCCTCTTCATTCCCCTTTCCCCATAGGATCCTATTCTTCTAACTGTATAACCTGCCTACCTGATTCCAAATTCATAGCATTCTATAATATAATAATATTATAAGAAATACTTAAATCTAAATTATGCTTTTTTGACATGTCATAAGTGCTTTTATATGCCTACGTGATTAATAAAGATTTTTATTTTTTTTATTTATTTTAACCAGAAGAAGAAGAGTCGTGTGTGCCGTACTGTTTGTATGATGAAGTGTACACCTGTTTCGACGTCACGTCGGTAACCTAAGTATTTCTGATAAAAAAAGATGCATCACATTACCACATGACACTGTAGTATAATTCTATATTCTTGTACGTGTAAATAGGCACTGAAATTATAGAAATTTACATGAGTCTTACTTACTAACTACTAATATAGCCGAAACAAGATACATACATGTTAAAGAGGAACTTTCTTAAGTATACTGATTTCTTAAGTTTACGCGAATGTTTATACATTGAAATAAAACTATTTTTACGGATTCTATCAGTCCGACCCGTGACCACTGCAAACGTCATAAAAATTAAAACAAATCGTGATCGAATCCGTAAAAATAGTTTTATTTCAATTTCTTGAGTATATTGTTATTCGGATAAAGTACTCATATTTCTGTATTACCTACTAGGTATGGTAGATTTATTGTGTTCGTGTTTTTAAGATAAAGATATACATATTACTTTATTTAATAAAGTTAGAACGATGCGCCTAAAACGTCCAACTCTATTATGTACAAAGAAATGTGCAAAGCAAACAGAATCCTTTCAATCTCTTGCCGTGTACCTTCGCGACCCAACTAAACAAACATTGGCAGTAATATTTTTAACAGCACCCCGATGATTCCGACAAATATTTTTAGCAATTCCTTACGTGTGAAACCTTTTCCATTTATTCCGTAAATTTCACTTTCTGAGAGACCATCTACATAATTTGTAGTATAAATTATAATGATTTTTTCGTAACTTGATAGGTACGAAAACAGTTTCATGGCAAATACTTCATGGCTTTTTAGATACCTTTATTGAACGAACTACTTTGAATAGTAATGATTTTGCAAAATATAGTTACCAGTTTTTAATAATATAGAATTCTAACATTATGATAGTACTTATGTCTACTTGTTTAACTCTCCAGTTCCATCACCTTCGCCCATATTGATTAACACCCGGTTCCAATAAACAATCTCAGTTCGAATGTCAGATAGATTACAACAATTTGCAAATAAGAACACAGTTTGAACATGACTCCGCCAAATGACTTCATTTGATTGGTTCATAATCGCGATCTATCTGCACTCTAAACTGAGATCGTTTATTGAAACCGGCCGTTAGTGGCATCTTGCTCAGAGTTCGATGATGAATAGTATAATTTACGAAACCCTACCGTATAATAACTAAGTCAAAGCTTTATGTCTAATTAGGGATGTCTACCTGCATAACACGAGCCATGCGACTACATCAACAAAAAACACATTTTACGTTCCGAACAAGTTTATACGACGACTTTTTCACTTCTTTTTTGTATCAGTCAGTCGAAAACATCGATATTCGAAATGTCTGGCTGGAGACGTCTGCGCAATTAGTTTATTATGATGTTAATACAAAAATCGTCTGCGGCCGATGACATCACAAATAAATCTGTTCGCATGTTTCTCAGAGGAATCGTATGGCGGGAGTCGCCCGGATCCGGTTGTTAAGCTCTATAGAATCTACTATTTTTATTATACTCGATGTTGGCATAAAAACTATTTTTGATCATTACATGTATTCGTGTGTTGCCGCAGTTCCTTTCCATGTTGACGTTAGTTCTGTATATTTGCAATCCTTATGTTGACGTTAGATCTATATACATATTTGCAATGGCTTTGCATTTCATAAAGTTAAATTGTGTTAATGTTCTAACATTTGAAATAACTTAGCTAATCAAACCTAGAAGCTAGTTAATAAAATCTATTTAAAGTGTAAATTTTTTGTACCTACTATATGTAAGTTAGTAAGGCTGGCATCATACTGAATTACTGCCCGCAATCTGGTGGAATAGGTCTAAAGCCGCGTCTCCTGCTCATGTTTGTTCGAAACAAAACACTCAAAACGCCTACACAAAACAACGATTTAAGCTGTCTCCTGCTCGTAAAAGAATGGACCATAGATAAAAAATACATGTTTTGTGTAGTGTTTTAGTGCAGGAAACGAAGCTTAAGTCTCTCATGGCGCGTACACACCGACCGAACGAAGGCGAAAGAATGTTCGTGAAGGGGTCGGTATGGACGCAACACCAAAGCCGAACGAATGAACGAACGAAAGCGTTGTCCCGTTCGGTCGTGCGCAGCATAACTGTTGTGTGAGCGCAACAGCGAAGATTCGCGAATGTTCGGCAACGTTCGATCCCCATCGCCGATGGCCCTTCGCGAACATTCTTTCGCCTTCGTTCGGTAGGTATGTACCCGGCATCATAGAAATGAAATTACACAATCCTCCACAGTAGCACAGTGCAAACTAAAATTATGATCTATGTAACAAATTATACCTAACATATTAAATGCTCACTACACAATAAGAACCTAGATATCTTTAAAACTTTTAACATGAAATTCCTAGTTTATACAGAACAACTCATTTTAGGCGCGACTGGTCGTAATTCTAATAAAATAATCTACAGATTCATCTGTAGCGGATAATTCCATTTTATGGCGAATTCGGTCCAGTTTCAACAAGTGTCAGGATTATATTTGGGATGTGATCCAAAAATGTGAGGGTAAATTGCCGACATCTGGCAAATTGATATCAATTCTATGATTTATGGACTTGTAGGAGGTATCTTTTTATGTATTAGTAATGTTTTCATAGAGCTACATCGGAAATCCGCGTTTTTTGGAGTTGACGTACAGCTTTAAATACACAAGCAATAGTTTATTTAAAAACATAAAATTAGCAAACCATACTTTAACAGTACCTGTTTATTATTCTAGTTAGTATTTTCACAAACTTCTTGTTTCGCTTTAAACTACATCTCGCATTTTTCTGTCTCGTGTACAACGCGTACGTTTCACTTAAAACTTATGGTACCTGTAAGTAGGACGTGCATACACACTTCTCTTTAAATATTATTACAATGCATAATAGCGTGACGTTTCATTTGAAAACCAAGTCTTTAAAATATTAACAAAAGTTTTTGTCGGCTGCGGCAACTCGCAACTCGACCGCAGTTTGACGTTTGACGTCACATGCACGTTGCACAACTGAAAAGCAAGTTGCATCGTGAACATGAGTAGCAATGTTCATAAACACTAATTAGAAATGTTCAAACAGTTTTGCTTAGTACGTCTTCGAAGAAGTTAAATGTATTGCATTTTAGAAAATACTGTGGGAATACAAAGTTCATATATAATAATTATTACAGACCCAATGCATCCAGGTCCAGATGTATAATCAACTTTTAACGTCTTTCAAGAATAACAACCGTTTGATTTACATCTTCAAACGATTCTTAGCCTATAGTATATAGATTTATCGAGGATTCAAATGTATTATTTGGTAAAAAATACTTCATTAATTTACCTATATCTTTGTACTCATTTCTACTGCTTTAGTGCCTTTGCGCATAATAATAGCAGTAAGACAACGATTGCCTTCAGAGTAAATACAGGTGTTTAATTACTTTTACTTTTCTGCTGACCCGGTAAATAAAAGAGCGTTAATTTCTGAAATGCATAGAATAAATTTATTTAATTTAGCGATTAATGGGTCTATTAATTCCCATTATAAGCAGGAAAAAGCCTCGGCTCCAGTGGTTGGATGAGTATAGCGCGATGAAATTACCATAACTACGGTATTACCACAAGAGTACACATTATTATAACCGGTGTATATAAACTTTCAGATAGCGAATCTTGTTCTACGGGAATGTTGTTTAATTTTAGATAAACTTTGAAGCACCTGCATATTTCTTTAAGTTTTTGGGTAACTTAAAATAAGCGTTTCAATCTCGCATGCTTTGTTTTCGGTGTATTGCATCACACTTTTGATGAGAAAAGAGAAGTAAAAATCTTATTGTACGTAGGTATTTTATTAATTTTAGGGGCTGTGGGTTTTGACAAATGAATAAATAAAAAAACAGTTCAATGATTCCCAACATCATTTCGTTTCTCTTCACGTGTATGATAGATACTAAGAGTACCTATTATAAAATATAAGCTGGGCTCTAGATACATCGTAAGAATAGTGATCGGAAATGTCCTTAAATATATCCTGAGGAAGCGTTTACCAGCCGTGTGACATGAATATCTAGCTCATAAAAATGTCAACGTTGCACAACAAAATCATTTATCTAATAAACACATTGTGGTAATTGTAAAGACCGCGAACATGCGTGCGTTCAATGGAAGATTCTGCCTAGACAAACCGGTCGCAAGTAATGTTTTCATTCGACAAAGGTCACATTCGGTTGGGCAATAAATTAGACGAAGTAGGCAAACGATGTAATGATGTACACGGCATTGATGATTGTATCCTGGATCATGAATTAAGACTACTTATAATTATATCAAGAGTCTACTGTGAATTAACTGAATATACATGCAAGGCTACGTTAAAGATTGTTATTGGGTATTTAACTATGTACATACACATAAATAAAATGGATTTTAATTTGAATACTCCAAATAGCGATGAAAAGCTTTGTGATACATGATTTTATTTAATATAGTTATAAGCAATAAATTAAAATGCAGGAAGTCAAACTTCTTCAACTCTTTTGGCGAGAATATAAACACCGTCTGTTTGTATATCATAGCACAAAGATATTATACGTAATAACATAATACGTAGTATGTTTAGTATGTCGGTATTCTACAATTTTAAAACACTATTTAAAATATCTAAAGACTTTTCACCATGAGTGTACGTACTACGTAAGAGAACTGGAAAACCAACATCTATTCGAGTGTATTTGGCAACCAGACTATAAGCAAACATAGGAAGATTGTGTAAGTAAACACTGATTACGTAGGCACAAAGTTCGTTTAACTTACCAAGGATATCCAGGTCCTCGCACGCGCATGCTAATCAAATAACTATTATGTACAGTAAAAGTAAAAAAATATCGAATGTCAATAGCGCGCTTGCATTTATTTACACTGAAACAACAGCAAGAGATAATTCAGTATGCTACATAACTGACCAAGATGCCAACAGCAGCTTATTAAGTAGCGTGTCGTAGATACTTAAAGCTATTTTGAAACTGTCACACATCAAACTAGGTTTATGAAATCCATTGGGTTTTGACTGGAGGAATACACGGGATCAGTCTTGCACACAACAAAATGTATGGTTCCACATGATTTATACCTATGTACCTAGTTTCACTACAGCATGTGGTACTCTAGCATGCTGCAATAGTGCATGTAGTGGATCCAGTCATCCAGTGTAAACCAGATATCAGAAATGTACCAAAGCTCGGTCGTCCATTGTCGCTCCATGTAGACTGATGATTGATGAATAGACTGCTAGCCATTTTCTAGTTTTTTTTCTAAATCACAATTGTTTGACTTTATTGTAGATTTGTCGATGTACAAGTAATACGATAGATAAGTCAATAACAATAAAGAACTGCTGAACTGCATAACAAACCCATTGGCTACAAGTATTAAGTACAATATTACAAGAACAGCGGCGCATGACTTCAAACGCTTCGATTTCGCTGACTCTACAAGTAATTTGTGATATTGATAATTTGTATTTTCAATTAGATTTCTTTAAAATGCAACCGCAATCATTTTGTCCGGAAAAAATACTAGGTTTAATTTTAAGAGCCACTAGTCTAGTAATTGTCACTTAAATACAACACATTTAATTCTTTAATAACGTCATAGAAGATTCAAGTATGAGCGGATTTAATTAATTAAGTCTGGCGGTGTCCAACATAGCGTCAAGAGTTAATGTATCTACAAACTTTGTATGACATTTTGGTGACGCGCTTGAGCAGCTTATATCTATTCACGATGAAGTTGTCCTTAATGTACTGGCAATAGAGACCAAGAAGTGTTATAGAAGTTATAACTAGTTTATTCTTAGCTCTTTCACCTCTGGAAAATTCATATTTTTGAATTCTCCAATTATGATTTCTTTGGGAGAAAGAGAAATCTCCTTTCTAGTAACTTTCCGAGCTTTAATACTGGATATTACCATTATTCATCGTAAGTTACAATTGTAAGACCATAATAAGATGGGTGTGTATGATCTATATTTGGGTATTTATTTTTATTGTGTATTTACTTTTGGAAGCGGCCTGCATCCAGCGACTTCTTGCGACCTTTATCAGGTCGTCTGTCCACCTAGCAGGTGGACGTCCAACGCTGCGCTTGCCGGTACGTGGTCTCCACTCGAGAACTTTTCTGCCCCATCGGCAATTTGCATATATTTATGTCGATCTGGAAATCTTTGGGGAAGGCATATGTCCAGCAGTGGTCGTCCTGTGACTGATGATGATGATAATCGTTATTTGCGAGTTTTTCCCGACTGCGCCGGAAATTAGTTAATTATAATTAATAGTTTTCACAACTTTCAAAGTGTTGAACACAATAATAATAACCATTATGCTGAGGACATTTTTAAACGACGCGACGCCTCAAACGTGATTTTTCAAATGAAAAACTTAAATATTGTTATTGCGCGACATGTGAAAACCTTTCAACAATGTACGTAGTTAACTCGAAACAAAGATTTTATAAATCTATTTCAAGATTTAAAATAAAGCTTTTATTTTCTACCAACAGTACCTACCTGTCAGTTTCAGATAGATTTTAATCGCCAAGATGAGGCCTTGAGTTTCTTAACTTGATATAAAAGTGGAAGTACCTAATTGCTTTACTGTTAAAAATCATACGAAATTAATGGTTAGGTTACGTGTGATATCTTATTTGAAATCGAACTATTGCAAATTATACCTAACAGTATATGTACTGTTAGGTACCTGAAAAGACCTAAGAAGGCTAAGGAGGTACTCCAATTGAGGGAGATATTGGATATAGTTATAGTCTCGTCTGCTCCCGCCTAGCATGCGCGCCACGAGAACAGTTTGTCTACGATTTTTATCCTGTTATAACCGGTTTTCTCTATGTGTCTACGGACACTAACATGCGCCCTCGTTTATTTTCATACAATATTGTAGAAAACCTGTAGACAACATCTCGACAGTCGATTATCGGGATATCTTGTGGCGCGCATGCTAGGCGGGCAGGAATAATTTTTACTCATTACTTATTGACTTCTTAACTAGAGCTAAGTTCTCATTCGCACGAGAGCTTTTTCAACGCTCGTTAAAAAAGCGTTGAAATGGAACAAATGACTTCTAGTATATTCAAACGCCGCGCCGGCGCTTTAAAAATGCGGCGTTTTTTTAAACTCCGAGCGTTGGGCGGTTTGTAGAATATACCTATCGGCGCAAAATCGCAAGCTTGTTTAAAAAGCCGTTGTTGTTTCACGTTATTAATTTATTTTACAATTGTTAAACTGCTGAATCGTTAAAAGATTCTAAAAAGTTAAAATAATCGTTGTAATTATTTCTTTGACATTCGATATTCGGTATCGAGTAGGTAGTTGCAAATATTGCACCCTATAAAAGGAGTGTTCAGAGCAAATTCGACACAGTCGTGCTCCGGCACTCGGACTGTCCACATCCCTGACTAGACGGTGCTCTTGAGCACCGTTAATATAGGGAATTAGTGAACCTCAGTGTTCACAGCTGACAAATAAGATGAGTAATCATCTTATTATCAAAAGTGACGTCAGCCGTGCTGACGTCACCGTTTTTTAAAAAAACAACGTTAGCGTTGGCCCTCCGACATCAGAAGTGGGACCACTATCCCACTCATTTAACTTGAACCTTTCTGCCCTGACAATGGATACTTTCAATCCGACTGATACTTTCAGTCCGACTGATAATTTCAATACGACTGATGATTTCAATCCGACTGATAATTTCAATCCGACTGATAATTTCAATCCGACTGATAATTTCAATCCGACTGATAATTTCAATCCGACTGATACTTTCAATCCGATCGGTCAATAATAAAGGCCCAGGCCACAGCATCGTCCTTCCCAGTTCCTTTAGAACCCCTGTGGACCACGGCGTAAAGGACCGCTCAGAACCACAGCATCATCCTTAACAAAAAAAAAAAAAAAAACTGTGGACCACGGCGTACGGGACCGCTCAGAACCACAGCATTATCCTTAACAATAAAAAAAAGGTGCTTAAATGCGTGGAGCATTTGCACTAGTGCATTAATGTGTGGAACATTTGCACAAAAAAAAAAAACCTTTTCAGAGCCTCTGTGGACCACGGCGTACAGGACCGCTCAGCGCCACAGCACCGACCCTTCCCGTTCCTTTACAACCCCTGTGGGCCACGGCATCATCCCCGTAAGAAAAGTGCATAGATGCGTGGAGCATTCGCGCTCTGACTACTGATTCATAAAAAGTGCATTGTGTGGAACATTTGTACAAATGTTTATAATTGGTCTGGCAAGGCTGGTCGGATACCTCCCCTAAAAACCATATAAACTAGGGCACGCGGTGCGTCTAAATAAAAACAAGAAACTACCTGATTTATGGTCAGGATTGATCGAGACGGTGTAAGTGACACTGTTGCAGTCATTTTTGAAGTCTAAATGTCAAGTCAGTGATCAACTTGAAAAATCCTGAGTGGTCAATTCGGGAAATTGTTTTGTGACCTGGGTAATTTTGCCCGCTGAGTTTGTTTCGCCGGGTCTTCTCAGGCAGGGCCGCGTTTCGATCCGGTGGTAGTTTTAAAAAAAAATCGGAATCTTAAATTCGCAAGAATAAACGAGGCTGCTGCAGAGCGCGCACCGCTTTTCAAAATGACCGTATCGGCGTACAACTACGAACTTTCAATAGGAGCACGTGCTATTTCAAATAGAAAGAAAGAAAGAAAAAGAAAAGAAAAGAAAGAAAAAAAAAATTTTGGTTCTACGAGTATTCACAACAAATTACAAGGCTGGTGCAGAGCACGCACCGCCTATCAGAATGGCCGTATCGGCGCAAAATCGCAAGCTTGTTTAAAAAGCCGTTGTTGTTTCACGTTATTAATTTATTTTACAATTGTTAAACTGCTGAATCGTTAAAAGATTCTAAAAAGTTAAAATAATCGTTGTAATTATTTCTTTGACATTCGATATTCGGTATCGAGTAGGTAGTTGCAAATATTGCACCCTATAAAAGGAGTGTTCAGAGCAAATTCGACACAGTCGTGCTCCGGCACTCGGACTGTCCACATCCCTGACTAGACGGTGCTCTTGAGCACCGTTAATATAGGGAATTAGTGAACCTCAGTGTTCACAGCTGACAAATAAGATGAGTAATCATCTTATTATCAAAAGTGACGTCAGCCGTGCTGACGTCACCGTTTTTTAAAAAAAACAACGTTAGCGTTGGCCATCCGACATACCTTATTAGAAACAAGGTAAGAATTATTTTCAAGTAATCATATGAACAGACATGTTGAGACGCTTTTTAAACGGATGTTGAAAAAGCTCTCGTGTGAATGAGCGCTAAGTCCAAACTCAAAATCTCAACCGAAAATTCGCATAATAAGAAATTACTTGAATGTCACTCTGCTAATAGGTATTATTAGTATTAGCCATCGATATAATAATATACCTAGATGCACAGTTGACGCTCAGAAAGTGGGACAGCCAACGAGTGCTTAAAATGTAAGTAAGCACTTGTTGGCTGTCAGTCGGGCGCCGACCGTTCGCCTGTGAAGATGCCTAAATGCTCTGTGAAAGAGTGCAAAAATAACACTCTTACAAAGCGCATAACACATGGGATTTCATATTTTAAGTAAGTATAATTCCCTTACTTGATTCTTAAAACCTTAATCATGTTAAATTAAGTATTAAACGTGTATAAATAATTAATTTAACGAATTCTATTAATAAAATATTTTGTCCCTTTTGAAATCATGATTTGGAACAATGAAATATATGGAGTCGTTTTTTTTGTAAATATATTATATTTATTTTAAATTTATGATTTTTTTATTAATTACAGATTTCCATGAAATGAAATAGTAAGAGATAAATGTCGTAAAATTATTTCCGAAGAAAGGAGAGAAGAAAATTTTAAACCCAATTACTCAAGTGTGGTTTGTTCAGACCATTTTGCCGATTCCGATGGATATTATACAGAAAAAGGGATTAGGAAAATTAAAAAGAATGCTGTACCAAAAATAAAGGTGATAAATTGTCATCACCTACATTGTCCTTAACTAATGTTTACTATTTATTTTAACAATATGTATGCTGTTGGTGTACCTATAAATAAATAAATAAATATTGCCACATTTATTGACTTTATTTTAGATTGTCGTAACTACAAGTTTAAATGAGGCAGGGTCCAGTACGAGTGTAATAGTTGAAAAATATTTGATACAGAATTCATAAATAGCAAGCATATACTAGGTACATACTGCCATGTAAAATGACTATTTAATAATTTGCGGCTAATTCTAATAAATGTTTTCAATCAAAGTGTGCATATCATCATAAAAAATTGCCAACATAAACAAAGTTGAACATTCCGCTGTCAAATAATAATTTTAATGGTTCATTCTCGCGATTTTTCATTTTTTAATTTTTCATTTTTATCTTGGATTCTCGGATTGAGATCATTTATTGGAACCGGTCGTTAGGCATAATTACTACAACAGTAATTGTGGCGTCATCATTTATTGGAAACATATTCATTTCCAGGAACCAGCAATTGAACCAATAAATAATGAAGGATCACCAATACCATCAGAATTTTTATCAATCATTAACACACCTAAGACGTTATTTTTGAAAGATAATTTGAAAGAACGCAACCAAAAATTTAAACTTAAATCTAATTTAGTGCGAAACTTAAAAAGGCAGAACAAAAGATTAAGAAAACGAAATGATAGTCTAAAAGAAATTATTAAGAATCTAAAGAGCAAAGGACGATCTTAGTGTGGGGCCAGGACTATGTATGTGACTGTTGGGTGTTATTTATTTATTTATGAATCACGCTAAGGCAAAACAGTGCTTATTTCATATTCATAACTCATAAGCTTTGTTATCTTCTAAACATTTATACTCTATCTATCTCTTAATGTAAGTAAAATTATTATACAGATATCGCCATTCTCATCTATATTGTACGCCACGTGGTCAAAATTTCTCACAGATAAATACAAGAACTATTCGACTCCATTCAATCTTTGTCCAAGTGACTAGAATGTTTCTTTTAATAATGTCAAATTATTGTCAAATTCAAAAACGATTAGAAATTCAAAAATTTCGAATATAGGAACGTTTGAACATTCAATTTAAAAAGCTACTTTATGCCGCGTCTATAAGGTCATATTTGTGTTAATTTAATTAAATTTGTGATGTTTATTTGTTTTGTCTGTCGAGGACACTGTTTACAAAGATATTTGTATGGAACTGTGCATCTAGGTATATTATTATATCGATGGTATTAGCCTTCATTCGCACAAGAGCTTTTTCAACACGCGTAAAAAAGCGTCTCAACACGTCTGTTCATATGATTTCTTGAAAATAATTCTTGCCTTGTTTTTAATAAGGCAAGTATATTCTACATACCGTCTAAAAACGCCGCGTTTTAAAAGCGTCGGCGTTTGAATAACTCCACTACAACTCATTTGTTCCATTACAACGTTTTTTGAAAGCGCGTTGTAAAAGCTTTCATGAAAATGAAGGCTTACGGTCCGGTGCGGTGGCGGCGCGGTACGGCGCCACGCCACGCGTGACGCGCACCTAAAGCTTAAAGCCTACGCATCTCTACCACGTGGGTGCAAGTACCTACTACCAACTCCTATCAAATTAGATACGCCCCGGGTTAGATACCTACCTTAAATTTTCATTAACATTCTGTGAATTAGAAAAAACTAAAAAAGCCAATAATATTACTAATTATAATTATGTATAAGAAAACTAAACAATAGAATATTGAAAGAATATTTTTGAACTATCTATTGTTAGTAGAGGTAAGAGGTAGGTACTAGAATCTAGTAACTAGATTAACAATTAATTAAAAGTACATTAATATCAGTTTCATATTGTATCAGGGGCAAACGTGGAGAGCACCAGTTGTAGACGTCCACAAAAACTTTTTGGAGACGTCAAGGTCGTAAACACAATATTTGAGTGTGGTAAAATCTTTGTTATTATTAAATTTACTGTCTCAACTCAAGTGCGAGTGAGATGCAAAGCTATGGGATGCTCCTGTGATGACGTCACCCCATTAGACCGGTCTGACCTACCAACTGCTTAAAAATGTAAAAAAGTTATAAAAAACTGTTAACCCCCACACACGGAACGGTCACAAAAAACAACAATGCATTTTATGAGCCGGAGTTTTTTCACGCACCGTGCACCTGCATGCCTGCATCGCGATACCCCAACCGTACCATGCGCCCATGCCTTGAAGTTCTATTCAAATGAAGTACAAAATATCACATATCTACGATAACAAAGTTGTCTCGCTGTGTCTTGGCTTTGCTATTCATTCAGAAACTATTAGAGTATGCAAGCACAATAGAAAAACCCATTAGCTGCGACACCTCAGATAAGTAGGTACTCACCTTCGTATAAAGTCCTGTGCGCGCGCAGGTAAAACACAGAAATCCCACAGGTGAACGTTATCCTTAATTTAAAATTTGAACTTGTCCGGTGTCCGTCGCCGCAGACCCTTAGCGAATGCTCGTGAGCTTCTTGTTAGCGACTCACACAACACCTGAGCAACAGCACTGTCACTGTTTGTTTATAAAATTATGAGCCACTTATTAATAATTGTGATGAACCGAACTGCGCATGCCCGTGCAACACGCGCCCCTTTCGAAATAAGGTTATGTTATAAGTTGTAAACACTTCCTGCCGACTTCACTTTACCGGCATTCGCACTGTGCTTGCACTGCGCACTAGTTTCCGGGAAGAATCTTATAGGAAATATTTGTGCGAACTTTTTCCGAACGCGCGAACCTCGCACCACCGGTATCCACTAGTTAAAGAAGTTCCCACGATATTCTTTACGATTATCACTCACAGCACGGACACTGCAGAAACTATTTGACGATTAGCCGGCTCTACCTGCAGCAAACGAAGGCCGTATGCGTATATTAAATACTTTAAAACTCCGGAACCGGTAATAATTCGATTCCACACGTGAACGTGACACTGTCTAAATAAAATTCCAGCGAACACAAGACTCGGTACTCACTCACAGATGACGACACATTTCATGTTTGTAGCGCCGTAAAGTTCGACAGACAAATTAAATGAATAGAAAAGAAAATAAACGAAGAATACTAAAGTTGCCGACTGCAAAGTCGAGCGTCCGACACTCCTGCTGAGCGCTGTACTAAACGCGAGAGGCCGCGCGACCCGCCCCGCCCCGCGAGCCGCGCGTTCCTCTCCCGCGCCCTGCGACCCGCGCTCATATTCCGTATGAAAATAAAGTAACGTTAAAAAATCTGAAGTGCTCAGCAAGCGAAATACAGACCACAGTTCATCCCTCTATTAGAGTGCAAGTTGCACGTTTGTGGTTTTGTTTATACACTTTACGGTAGAGACCAGAGTGTAGAGGGTACGGCGCGGCGGGCGGCGCGGAGACCGGCGGCGGCGGCGGCGCGGGTCGGGGCCAGGCGGAAGGCATTCAATTAATCTGACAACACGTGCGTGATGCACCCTCGCAACTCAAAACTTATCATCCGATTCATTAAACTCCTGTGAATGACCTACGACAAATTCTACCCGAAAATAAATATAAAATCTAGAATTTGGTACTTGACTAGTTATTTTTTATTAATTTTATATGAAATTTACGTCGTAAATATAAAACAGTAAGAAATATTGAAATATTCTCAAAAATAAAAAAGTTATAAGCCTTTGAAGTTTGGTGTAACCGTCAAACTGCGGGAAAGAGAAGTATCAGTATAATCACGTCACGCCATAACGGTACGTGCGTTGGAAGGGGATAGTAAGATATCTTCAATATTCCCCCACTCCAGAATTTAAAATATGAATTACTGCCTCATTTTTCAACCAATTTCGATGCAGTTTTTACAGAAGGGTTTCTTTTTTGTTTTATTTGCTATTACATATAAATATGTGTATAAAATCAAACATAGTCAAGTACACAATTATGTGTACGACGTAGTCCTTTAGGTATCAGTAGAACACAGTCTAGGTACTGCTCAATTCCGCTGAGTCATGAGGTCATAATAATATAATACTGTAGGTATAAAGGTATAGCCTTTAAACAAAAGGTAAAATTTATAATTTAATTGATACTGAGTACTGACACCACGTTTTATCTAATCAAGAAAATTAGAAAGTAAATATTATGGTAATTTATCACTGTATAATGCCATAGTTACTAGTCAATTGTTTAATTTAGTACTTGCATGTAATGTTATTTATTTATTTTTTTATTTACCTAGGTATAAAAACCATACATAAAGACTGCCTCGGTGGCGTGGTGGTATTTCGGTACGACTACGGTTCTGAGGTCTCGGGTTCGATCCCCGGGTCCGGCAAAGTGATATTGGAATTTTCCATATCAGCCCAGTCTGGAATTTCTGCCCGATATGGCGATAGGCTCGCCCCCTATTACATCTGGGACGGAACAAATCTCGGCGAAATGCGGGTATTCTAGTTCGCTAGTACGCCTCTGCCTACCCCTTCGGGGATACAGGCGTCAGCTTATGTTATGTGTGTTATGTATAAAAACATTTTTACCTACCTATAATATCATTGTCAACAAGGATATCTTAAATTTCCGCGAATGCTACATTTGAAATAAAACTATTTTTTACGGATTCTATCGCAATTTGTTTTTATTTTTAGTCACGTTTTAAAAGCTGCGGATGAGCAGGAAATTTGTATGAAATATTAACCAAATGTCAGCAATGCGCAGCGATCTCGATACGAATTCGATAGTCAAAAATATTCCTGCTCGAGCCGCAGTAGTCGGTTAGTCCGAAAACAAATCGCGATAGAATCCGAAAAATACTATTTTTATCTCAGTTATTTTCAACGTTGTACGTCAAAAATTAATTAGGTAGAGAACAAATAAAGCATGCAGGTGTGCATGCTAGGAACATTGTTGTGAAATAGAAGCTTTTGAAAGCTTTCTGGTAATAACTGATAATGAAATTGAACTATCGGAGTACATTTCACTTATTTAACTGTGCTGTGATTGAGCCCTATGAATTACTGTCCTATTACCATGACTTCTCTCCACCTGCCGGAATTACCGGAAATTCTTCCAATTCCCGGAAACGGAACCCGGGAAAAGAAGCGTTATTGTTCACTAGTACTATACTTTCATTTTTATTTTAGTTTTACAGCCGTTTGTAGAGCCACGCTTTGACAATTACGTCTACAGCACGAATGAGTCGGCTAGACCGGTTTGATACCACTGTCTCACGTAAAGTCACAGCTCACTGTCGCGTTTCCTTCGGTGAGATTTCCGGTGGCCCAACTCTCTTCCCAATCCCTATTTCCCTCCCTTTAAGTTGGCACCGCACCCATGATTCTTTTCATGTCTTGGGTTTCTGTGGGCCGTGGAGTCTTACCGTCAGGTGCCCCATGTGGTCGTTTGCCAGTATCTGCAATAAAAAAAAATTAAGTCATTGTCATGATGTCGACTTCTTGATTTAGTGGTGATATTAAGTATTTACACATGACGTTATTATGTGTATTTGGATCTCCAAATATAAATTATTGACATATTAAGATACATGGGTAAATTCCAAATTATAAACAACGTTTTATCGGAGATCTTACTGAGTGATAACGTCATGAAGGCTGTTCAACAAAATGTATTTGTTTTACGTTTAGATTTTTACCCAAAAATTCTCAAAGAAACCGTGGGCTATCTCGATCGAAAGTTATGCGTATCCGATAACTGAGTGAAATATTGCTTTTAAACCCAAACCAAATTAGTTTGGCGTTTTTTCAATTAAGTTTTTATCTTTAATACCTTTAAAAAGCCTGTAAATATAAACATGGTACGTAACTTATGATTTATATAAAAAAATGCAGATGTTAAACAGCAGCGCATACATATTGGGCCTTACTTATAAAAACATTTTCGCTCATCTTTTCGCTAAGAATAGCCTGTCACTTTTTCTTTGCGTTACTTTGTTTAAAAATGAAAGGGACAACCTATGGTTAAAGATAAGCAGCGCTTAAATATATTTTTATAAATATGGGGCATTATGTACACAAATAAATAAATTTGGAGTGTCTGTTTGTAATTTCAAATAAACAACTCTTCACTAAATGCATATGACAGTATATACGGTACTTATATAAAAAAACATATTTTTTGTCTGTTCTTTGAAACGGCTGGACCAATTTTAACGGGACTTTTACTGGCAGATAGCTGATGTCCTAAACAGTAAAATAGGGCTCTTATCCTGGAAAATAAATTTCCATGCGAGTCCCGTTCAACAGCTAGTTTCATTATATAACTGCTAAGCAACTACGAAATTGGGACTCCGCCTTTACGCCAGACCCACTGAAATCAAGTTTAAACTTTAACTTTACTTGAACACGAAAACATGTCATACCGACGACACTTATGATAAGGGTAAAGATATGATCTATTTAAGTCGGTCTAAAATTAGAGTTTTCAAGAGAATGGTAAAGTTACTAATTCGCCTTAACGATTATAGCCACTTAGCAACAACCGAGCCCGAGACGGTGCTAAAATCTCATTTAATTGCTGTAATGTTTGATTCATGAAGTGGAATATGAGTTTGCTATTTTAGACCGACTTCAAAAAAACAAGGTACTTAATTCGTCTATATTATTTTAGTATCTATGTTACGCGGTATTTCCGACAAATATGGACCGTTTTTCCAATATTTGTGTTCGATGGAACTTACTTTATATAAAAATTTTGACATATTTTGGATAAATGTTGAAGTCGCTTCGTTTAGTTTTTAATTGAAGGATCATTATACTGGGCTAATAGACACCTCATTGATTAATCTGAGTACCGTGAGGTCTTGGGTTGAAATCGTAGGTTGGACAGGCACAATCGATGTGAGATTTTGAATTTGAAAAATTACACATTAAAATTAATTTGCCCGGTTTTGGAAATTGTACCCGAAGTAGCGAATCTTTAATTATAAGTTTTTTACAGTGATTTGTATCGCTCTAGAACAAACTCTTTATAGGGTATTATTTTTTTTTGTGCGGTGTGTGAAAAAAGCGTGATATTTAGTTTTTTTTAACTATTACTTTATTTTACGCGTAAAGATGGTACATTCAAAATTCTTTGACGATTTTGTGTATGAATTTGTGAGTGAAGATGAAAACGCCAAATTAATAAAACTTTTGATAGGTTGTCAAAGACACGTGTCGATCTTCAATAAAAGTTAGGAAACTAGCGCAAACTAAATTATAAAGTTGATAAAACGTTATCATAAATTTACATAATGTCATTGAGACTGTTCACGTTTTTTGTCATTCAAGTTTCCATGCATTCTTCATCGAGATGACGAGAAACTTTTTAAGAGATTTTTATCTATAGTATAAAACACTAGCCTTTACCCACGGCTATGCCCGCGTGACTTACATTCATCGCCCATTACATCACTTTAGGGGATGAATTTATGTATGTATTAGGGCAACTTGCACCACCATTACTAACCTACAGTTAGTCCTAACCTCAAGTTAAATTGAAATAGAAATATATGAAGGACATGTAATTTATTACATGTAATGAACTACATGTAATTACAGATAATATATGACGACATTTAATTAATAACATGTAATGAATTACATGTCCTTCATATATTTCTTTTTGACAGCCTCCGTGGCGCAGCGGGCGAGTAACCGGCTGTGAAGCGAGAGGCCGCGGGTTCGATCCCCGCACCGAGACAAATGTTTGTATGGCCTACAGATATTTGTTTCGAGTCTGGGTGTTGTGAGACCGAAAGTCTCTCGTAGTTCCTGATACCCACGACACAAGACTCGATCTTAGTGTGGGGTCAGGACTATGTATGTGACTGTTGGGTGTTATTTATTATTTATTTATTTATTTTTCAATTTAACTTGAGGTTAGGGCTAACTGTAGGTTAGTGATAGTGGTGCAAGTCGCCCTTATACATATAAACCTTTCTCTTGAATCACTCTGTATATTAAAAAAACGCATCAAAATCCGTTGCGTAGTTTTAAAGACAGACAGCGGGAAGCGACTTTGTTTTATACTATGTATTGTTCTCTAGCAAACGTAGACGACGACGCAAATTTCATATAGACTGATAGACATGGCCTAGGATTATACTCTTATAACCTAAGTACACGTCTATCAGCTTGAAGGGCTGGCAAACATGTGATTCGAACGTCTCCCCCAAAAATTTCCAGACCGACCTCTTGGAAGCGGCCAAATAACATAACGTAACATAAGCTCACACCTGTATCCCAGAAGGGGTAGGCAGAGGCGCACTAGCGAACTAGAAGACCCACATTTCGCCGAGCTTAGTTCTGTCCCAGATGTGATAGGGGGCGAGCCTATCGCCATATCGTGCACAAATTCCAGACTCCGATCAGAAAAATCCAATATCACGACTTTGTCTGACCCGGGGATCGAACCTGAGACCTCAGAACCGTAGTCGTACCGAAATACCACCACGCCACCGAGGCAGTCGGCCGGAGCGGCCAAATACATGTACATAAATAATAATTAATTAAATAATGGCATCAATCAAATTTGATGTCATGAAAAAACTCGGACTGCCTCGGTGGCGTGGTGGTATTTCGGTACGACTACGGTTCTGAGGTCTCGGGTTCGATCCCCGGGTCGGGCAAAGTGATATTGGATTTTTCCATATCAGCCCGGAGTCTGGAATTTGTGCCCGATATGGCGATAGGCTCGCCCCCTATCACATCTGGGACGGAACTAAGCTCGGCGAAATGTGGGTGTTCTAGTTCACTAGTTCACCTCTGCCTACCCCTTCGGGGTTACAGGCATGAGCTTATGTTATGTTATGTGATGAAAAAACTCGCGCCCGATTTACAGTATTGTTATAAGTTATCGTATGTAATGATATTTACGAGGTTCGATTATCGCAGTGATATGCAAAACTATCACGTAATAAAGCAGAATGAGGCCATACATCAAGCGCTCGCATTCGTTAACGTGTTTACTGGTGTCAGTCTAATTAACATCGCTTGCCAATTAAGGCTTAACTGCTTATTAAAATCTTTATAAGGCTGCACTTAGTTTAAGGGGGTAAATGAAGTACGGTATTTTACAAACAAATGTCTTAGTAAATTATCTTGCCTCCTTGGTCTAGTGGCAGCATGTATAGGCTGCAGATCGGGAGGTCCTGGATTCGATTTCCGGGTCAGGCAAAGCTAATTTTCTAATTTAATTTGCCCGGGACTAGATCCTTCATAGGGGGCTGATGTCAGGCGGCCGGTCGTAAAAACTAATCCAAATCATCTTTGCAACATACTTGAAACAGTGTGTTGCGCCGACCCCACATTAAGGTGGGATAAGGGCAGGTTGAAAAAAAAATCTCTTAGTAAATCATAAATATACATTATAGAGTCCTAGAAGTTACGCGCTTTTTCAATATTCGTCTGTTTTTTATATATTAACATATCATAATGTCATGTTGAGAAGCAATTAAAGAAATACTGTGAGGAGAATTCAAAGGATGGATGTAGAAGGTACCAGAGGTGACCCAAGAAAACATGGATGGACTGTGTAATAGATGACACGAAGAAAAAGGGAGTGAATGCTGATATGACAGCTAATAAGAGGGAGTGGAAGGAAAAATCATGTTGCGCCGACCCCAAATAATATGGAATAAGGGCAGGCAGATGATAATGATCTCAAGTTTAAAAACTTGAAAACCGACTTTAAAATTCATCCCATCTTGATTAATTAATGATATGGTATATGATTGGAACAAGCTCTATCGAATACAAAAATAATCTTGAAAATTGGTCCACTTTTACTGGAGATATCAACTTAGATACCTACTTAAGAAAATACTTTTGAATTATGTAACTTGATAATAATTTCGCACAGACTCACATTAAATTAAGCGTGTATGGAGGTATATTTCTTCTTAGTTTAGTTAATTAAACTTCAATTAGTAACTTCATTCAAATATTATAAGCCTTTTCTTAAAGACATTATTTTTAATAATAATAATAAATGCACCCAACAGTCACACACATAGTCCTGACTCCACACTAGGTGTAACCTGTATCGTGGGTGGAAAATACGAGAGACTTCGGTCTCACAACACCCAGACCCGAAACAAATATCTATGGGCTACACAGACATTTGTCTCGGTGCGGGAATCGAACGCGCGACCTCACGTTTCACAGCCGGGTACTCGCCCGCTGCGCCACGGAGGCTGAGGAGGCTTTAATATTCACTGATTCCTACCCAGCGATTCATAACTCAGCCACATTAAATTTATTAAAATAATTTGTATTCATAGATTTATAGTGTACCGCACTTCTAGGTCTATGTTTAATTTCGTCCTCTATTATGCTAACAAGCAAACTTAGGTTAAATTGAAACATTTCACGAAACTAAACATTTAATAGTTGAAATAACCTCGAACAATAAATGCTATCTACATAAACTACTCAATTTTCAAAGGGTCAGTCTAACAGAACGGATAATTGGTGGCGACCCCGCCATTACCACGGTCACAAATTACATATTAGAAATAACATCGTACTGTGACGCGGGTTTCTTTATTACCATCCCTTTATTGTCCACGGCTGTCCAAAATCCCCAGCACAAATTAATATTATGGACAATAAACACACCTAACAAATGATACAGTGGGTTAAAAAATACCTTTTATTTATTTGTATCAAAGAGATAAATTATCAATAATATTTTGTCTTATCTCATATATATCTCATCTTCATATTTTCTTAGGTATTACAGAAACAACTGGCACGATAGGACAATTCGCTTATCTGCAGTTATCTTAAAGATTCACGTCGAACGCATCTGACGTTGGTAAGTATCTTGGTACTATTACAAGAACTAATAACTGCCTGAGCAAAATATTTGTATTAACTTTGGGTGAACTGACCAATTTAGGTCATATTCACACTATAATTTGTTTGTCGAAATGTGGGTGTTCTAGTTCGCTAGTGCACCTTTGCCTACCCCGTCGGGGATACAGGTGTGAGCTTATGTTATTTAATTGTCGATACAATGGATTCTAACTAGCTATACATTGTGCTAAGCTGCGAACAATATTACAATGGCAGTAACTTTTGTTGAATGGAAAAGCCACGCTGTTGACAGTAACGTCTAGAGCAGGATTACGCCGGCTCTACCTGTTTGATACCACTGCCTCACAGAAAACTGATAATGTTTGATGGCTGTTGCGTTTCGTTTGGTGAATGAAATTTCCGGTGGCTCAATTAGCTAATCCCCCCCTGTTCCTGTTCCCCCCTCTAAAGGTTCACAACGTAACCATGATTATGTTATCATAGGTGTCTATTTCCAGTGGAAATCACTTAGCAGGAGGGTTGCTCGTTTCGTGACACCGCGAGGGAAAGCTAGCATCAGTTAATACCACACAATTTCCACGTATCATTTGAAATCTGCGCCGCTCATTAGACGCAGCGGTACTCGTTTTCGTCACATAAAACCATCCCCGAGTGTAAGTTATATGATATTTAAATCCCAAATTGGCACTCCCAAACGCAATAAATATGTCAAATGTCTAATGTTACGGTGATTTTTCCGCACATTTTCGGTTATTTAAAACGTAACGTCCTTTTTGACGACTCTTCTCTGTTATAAAATAAAAATGTTATCATTTCGAATATCATAAAAAACGTGCATAGTGATTGGTTTATATTACGCTTGGACAGCTGAAGCGGATACATAAACTTTGCTCTGTATATTTAATCATGTTTAAAATAGCGTGTACAACCATATTTTCATAAAAATTCAACAATTTTAAGCCACAGCAATTTTAATTTTGCATTTTTCTGATATGTACTTTTGGTATTTTTTTTATTTATGCATGAATATGGACGAGGCAAAAGAGGTGTGTCAGGATCGTAGCTTGTGGCGCTCAGTTGTCTCTGCATACCCCCATGGGATGCAGGCGTGGGTGTGTATGTACGTCGTATGTATATTTGTAAGAATCCTCGATAACTCGTTAAAATTCAAATCAGTTTGCAATAATCTTTATACTACATAATTATATAAATATAACTACCGAATTATAGAAAATAAGTTAAGTTGCTTAGTCTGTCTGTCAGTCTGCTTTTCTTAAAAAAAATGTCTCGGAGTGACTCGAAGTTTGATTTAAAAATTCCAAATCCTCACCGAGTTCGTTTCTTTGACTCAGACTTAGTCGAAGTTCGCTTTATAGATCTCAGCCTAAGTCAACAACATTTGATATATTTCATGACTATTCTGTCAAGTTTGAAACGTTTATATCTGTTCACCGGGTTACCTCTGGGCTGAAGAAGTTTGTGCTCGTATGGGCGTCAAACTCTTGAACAATGCGAACGCACGCCCGTGCCACAGCCGCCACTCCGCCACGCCGCGCCGCGTCGCGCTGTAACCTATAAATTATTTTGGCCAAGTAGTTTAAGTTTTAGCCCGATTACATTGTGATAAATAACCACTCGTTAACAAGTATTTAGGTAATCTGTAAGTTTGGTTCAATCGTTATTGGTGTTTGAATGCCCGACTTTATGATCATTTTGCCCTTAGAAGGTTATCTTAGTTATCACATAAAACAATATGAATTACTATTGCAATGATATTTACACCTAAGATTCACGCAGATACTTGTATACGTTTACAGTGGCTACTTTAACATGTTCGTACATTTACAATTAATCATGTGTCAGTCCATTAAATTTAAAATAATAAAACGTTTCAGTGCACGCGTGCTTGTCAATATCAAGCTCACCCGTCCGTCGGGAACATTATTGCCCAAATTAAAGAGAGGATGCAGTGGAATGCAGCCGAGCGCAGCGCCGTGCAGCCTATGCGAGTGAAATCAGGACGGGATATTCATTACGCGATATTTTCTCCCCCAAGAGAAAATCGCAATGAAGCGTATATAGAGGGAAAAAACGGCGAACTTCGTTTCACAAACAAAGCGCTCGCCTGAAAGGGGCCTGTGAAAAAACATTTTCATTGTGTCTGCGAGTCGCTCGATTTTTAATCTACCCCCGCGTCCCTCTGTAAGTTTATTGTGAGCTTTGCGAATCAGTTGACGTCTGTGAGTGACTCCAACGTTTGTCGTCACCCGCCGGCTGCAGCAGCAGCCAGCAGCAGCAGTGCTGTCTGTTGACACTTTCCTTTTTATTATTCCGCAACTTCAAGCAAACTTGATATTCCGAATGTTTCCGAACAATTCTTTTATATTTTCTTTTTTTTACATTTCTCAATGTAGAGTAGGTAAAAAAGTTCCTTTAAAATCTCTCTTATTTGGGCCATTGATATTTTATATTCTTAGGTAAACACACGATCCCCGGGTCGGGCAAAGTGATATTGGATTTTTCCATAGCAACCCGGAGTCTGGAATTTGTGCCCGATATGGCGATAGGCTCGGCCCCTATCACATCTGGGACGGAACTAAGCTCGGCGAAATGTGGGTGTTCTAGTTCACTAGTGCGCCTCTGCCTACCCCTTCGGGGATACAGGCGTGAGCTTATGTTATGTTACGTTTATGTAAACACACGTTAAAAAATAAAACACAATGTACTGTCAAATAAATAATGAAATTGCCATTTTTTTTCACTTTCTAATTGAAAACTCTCCAAAAATAACGCCAAACCAATCAATTTGAACATGCCATGTGTAACCACTTCCTTAGCCGTAACATTTCGACGAATTATATTGCTACCAGTTTACGTAGACCCATCCAAAACTACAGCAATGTTCGCTTGGAACCCTTATGTTTATAGTTCGAAGGATGCGAGGTAGTTCATATATTCTGGGCAGATGCATGTGTGAAAGAGATCCATATGATTTTCAGCGATGTTTTATTCATATCGCGGAAGACAACGATGTTGTGACGAGAACACGGTTTTGGATAGTGATGCATAGATCACCATTATTCAACGCGGTGTTGAATTGTTTGTACTAAAAGCAAATATTTTATATCAACAACCACAGACCTAATACATGAAATAGACATCGCAGAAAGTAAATAAATAAAATAACATACAAAGCCTATGGTAAAAGTAAAAGCATCTTCAGCAATCGAGCTATCGATCGTCATTTTTTTTTCATGGGGACATCTTATTGCTTATATTTATAAGCTTTTATCCTAGATATACAAAAGACTAGACATTTCAGCGGAGACGCCAAACCTAAGCACAATATTAATATTAAGTTATATTATTTTGTTCTGTGTCAAAAACTTTATTACAAGGCAGGTAATACGTTTGCGACATTTTAACAGTTCTTGTGGGAATGTCGTGTCGCATCGAAATAAAATGTTAAGTGGTAACCAGGGCCATAAACAACTTTGTAACAACCACTAAGTTACATTGAAATGTATCCAGGTGCTTTCGTTGTAGATTTGTAGATAAAGACGAGTAGACAGTCGAAATTTGTGTCTATAATCTTCTAATTGACAAAATCATGCCAAATGTGTCCCAGATATATAAAGCAACATTGGAAAAGTTCACTTTCCTGCACATGTACCTTTCATGGCGTCGGTTTCAAGGAATAATTATAGAACAATGGCGTTTTTATTTTTTAATTTATGCAATTTTAAAAAGGCTTTGCATACTAAAGAATATCATGAATTCATAAATGTTACCTACAAGAAAACACATAAAGTTTTATTCATTGCAGTGGATTCTCGTCGTAACTTCATCCTTTCATATGTTAAGGGGTCAAGAAAGTAGAGTTGCTACGTTATTTATTATGTAGCGCTGCTTTACATTTTCTTGAAGGTGATTAATGTGGTTAACTAATTACGTCTTTATTTACTTAGTCTGAGAGTTGATTTAATTAAAAAAGATGTCGTATTTTTACTGTATACTGTTGGTAGATCTCTTAAATGCGAGATGGCTCGGTGGTAGGTAACCTCACTATCTATTTTTATAACTACCAAGCATGTCGAGCGATGTTGTGTTTCAGTATGAAGTACATTGTCCTGAATATATGAGATTTTACATGTAATATCTCAGGGTGACGCGTAAGCTTTTGTAACTCTTTAGCGTTGCTACTGGTCATGTCATGGATAATCGTATTCTCTCTCATAATCTCGTCATTGGATTGGAATAAGAAATAGCAAAAAAGTTCACACCATTTTATTATCAGGGTATTGATATTTTTAATAGTATTTACAGGTAATGAGTAAAATCTCACTAATAGAAACTTATAAATATAACAATAATATAATAACAAAATTATTATCGTCGTATCGTCGTTTTCCTTTATAATGCAGCAGCAAACAGCGATAGTGCAGTTGAGAGTGGTACGGAGTGCCAAGACGAGTGTTGGAGGTTCAACACCCACCCCAAAAAACACAAACACCGATCTATGCATGCGCCTCTGACTTTTCTATGTTCAATATAAATAAAATCGTTACCTATAGCGGTGACGGAAAACATCGTGAGGAAACCTGCATACCTGAGAATTTCTCCACAAGAATCAAAGAAGGTATAAAAAGTCTTCCAATCTATATTACGCCGTCGTGGTGGACTAAGGCCCAACCCCTATCATTGGTCGAGGAGGCCCGTGCTCAAGAGGGGGACAGTAATATTACTAATATTATTTCTTTTGTATGACCTGTTGACACAGCAGCGATAGCTCAGTTGGGAATGGTACGGACTGCCGAGACAAGTGTCGGAGGTTCGAGACCAACCCCAAAATGGAGCATACACCTCTGACTTTTCTATGTTAAGTGTATTTTCATTGTGAAATATCGCTTGCTATAACGGTGAAGGAAAACATCGTGAGGAAACCTGCACACCTGAGAATTTCTTCACAGGAATTTCGAAGGTATGTAAAGTCTACCAACCCGCATTAGGCCAGCGTGGTAGACTATGGCCTAACCCCTCTCATTAGTAGAGGAGGCCCGTGCCCAGCAGTGGGACAGTAATATTACAGGGCTAATATTATTATTATTTATTTTTATGACCTGTTGATATTTGGCAGTCATCAAGTAGGTATACATTTAAATCAATAGTACAGTCAGCAGTCATTGCAACGCATACAGCAAGTACATAAATGAAGTAAATTCCCAAAAATCTTCGTTAAAAATATTCAACAAGTAAGCCGGTCCAGCTAATTCCTCCGTCAGGTGTCATATCGTTAATCTGACCCAGTTTAACCTTCACCGTCGTCGCCCGAAAAGCCATTTAATATCAGTCTCTTTTCGGTACCTAAAACACGTACCTATTCAAATTAAACACTATAAGCGTTTTAAGGAATAAGTTTTTCTCACTGGTACTTTTCGCAGTTGGGAATTATGAATAAAACATAGCGCCGATGTTGGGACGGGCTATCTGTCTTGCCTTGTAAGACGGCATCTATCTATTTTGCTGGCTATTGTGCTCGCACTTCCACGTCTGCTCCCTTGACGGACATTTTAAACCTTGCAAGTATTTTCACTATCTCGCCGTATAAATTTGTTACAGTTGGGTATCCAGTTTACGGGAATTTCATTGCTGTTTTGACTGTCCTTTCTGAGGGTATTTTTAGTAGCGGTTAAGTTAATAGGAACATTTGAAAAATAACTATAAGCTATCGGTACTACTACTACTACTTGTCGGTATATTCTTAAGATGTTCTAGAAGCGGACTCTCGGATCCCTGAACGCCACGGCCCCTCCTGAGGAGGAGATCTACCCTCCGGTGGTGGGACACTGCCACCCGTTCCTCTCCATTCTCAATTCGTCTGATGTATGTATATATTGATATATGTATCCGATATAATATATCCACTGAATGAATTTTTATATTTACCTATATTCCACAGGGTCTACTGCAAAATTTTAATAAGTATATGTTGAAGAGA
Source organism: Clanis bilineata (assembly GCA_036417725.1). Taxonomy (NCBI): domain Eukaryota; kingdom Metazoa; phylum Arthropoda; class Insecta; order Lepidoptera; family Sphingidae; genus Clanis; species Clanis bilineata. The sequence continues at coordinate 12,755,849 of CM071158.1, forward strand.
TATGAAGAAAACGTAAAAATCGTCAATCAAACAGGCAAAGTAACTCGAACAAGATTTTACAACTGGTTCTATAACGCATGAATCGAAAATAGTTAATATAATGGGAGAATTAAAACACCAGGATCGTATATGTTTACACTACATATTTTTTTTATGATCACTCCTATGTACATCACTGTGTCTGCATCGGTCATCCCCCTAGTCTGTGGCTTGTCACAAGCCCCTCGATTCTTTCCTCTTTGGAGTGTGAAGAAGTATAAATAGGCCGGCATGGCGACATTCTGGCGACTACCGATAAACCCTTGTTGTTGTCGGTGATCGCTGTTACGTGTGTTCTCGCATTGCCGTGGTCGGATAAAAAAACTCTTCCACGGACCCAATACACATTAGAAATCGTCATCATCAACCATAGGACGTCCACTGCTGAACATAGGCCTCCCCCAAAGATTTCCAGATCGACCTGTTGGAAGGGGCCTGTATCCAGCGACTTCCTGCGACCTTTATCAGGTTGCCGCGTCGGTCCACCTTGTAAGTGCTACACATTGAAATACAAAAGTGTGATGCCAATTCTTTCCGAGTTCCAGTAGGTTAAATTAAAAAAAACTGTGAAAGCTGTTGACAAATAAATTGAAAAACTGAGCGTCTGCAGTAAATAGCGGCCGGCAACCATGACCTGTGTGGACGAGCACTGCAACCGCACGACCATTACAAATAAAATTACCGTGGAAACGGTTCCCGGCTCAGCACACCCGGGAATTGATTCACTCACATTTTAAACAAAATTGATTTAAATGCGTCGCAACAAAGCAAAATAACGGGGGAATCAGTGTGAAACTAACTAAATGTGATTTTTTTTTATATCAGAGACTGGCAAACGAGCAGATGGGTCACCTGATGGCAAGTGATCTCTACCGCCCATAGACACCCAAGACACAAAAAGAATCATGGGTGCGTTGCCATCCTAAAGGAAGGGAAATAGGGATTGGGAAAGGGAAGGGGGAATTGGGCCACCGGAAATCTCACTCACCGATCGAAACGCGACTGCGAGCTTCCACTTTACGTCGGTTTTTTTTATATTTTTTTATAAATATGCTTATTTTACGATTGCATTATTTATGAATAAACATTGTGGTTTGGTGATGTAATCGTTGGGCGAAGCCTATATCCAGCATTGGACGTCCTGGCTGATGATGATGATATGTAAATATAGAATAGGGATCGCCCATTTTCATAACTTGAACTTTTACAGTATTATGACGAATGGGGTTTTAACCACGATTTCTTATTTATAAAGTATTCATTGTAAGTCATAGACGAGAATAAAACTATTGTTAACAAATGTGTTATTTTAAAAAAGTATCCGAATGAAGCGCTTCATAAATTGTCTAAGCATTGTCGTATATCTCCATTCAAATAACGTTAAGCTATTTAAAAAAAGTTACTTAATGAGTCGAGAGCTCGGCTTCCGGAGGCCGAGACACTTATGTAACATATATACATATGTACCGCCTCGAATGGGATAACTTAATTATTGGTGGCTAGAACATCTTATATGATCAGTCGATAATATGATTTAAGAATTCACACAAATTGAACTTGTTGGAATCAAAACCACATCAGCGGCCTGTTCCACACGACTAGATACTAAAGGAATTCAAAACCAAAAACAAAAGAAACAACACAGCTTCGCTTAAACCACTAATACCGATGTTTAATTAAATTATTTCGCCTTGAACGATTAGCATACTAATTTAAATTACTTAGTCAAAAACAAACAGATGGGGTTATCCTACAAATACAGAGCTTTAACTTTAATTAAACACGAAATAGGGAAATAAAATATCATGCTTAAAAATTAATACAAAAATATTCGATAATCATCGATCACCCGTTGAGCAAATTGTTAAACCCTCCATACACACTCCATATTAATTTGATTTCTTATTCCGAATAAATGACACTTTGACACCAGTAGCCCGAGCACGAAAAACTAATGTAAATGTAAATGTTTTCGAGTTCGCTGCGCACCGATGACGTTTGGTTAATATTTCATACAAATTTCATAGACGCGCATCGAGTTCGAATACATTTACGGTTGTCAGAAATTTTCCTGCTCAGGCCGCAGATATTTCATAGAAAGCCTGGGAAACCGCGATTTTAAAAATGTGATTTTTAATAAGAAATCAACGCAATCAATGTACGAGCGTATTCAATTAAACCGTTTTATAGTTTCTTTAAAATGTTAAAGAAACTATAAAACGGTCCGGACGGTAATGGACAATGGTCCAACTATACATCTATCAAACATGTTAAGGTCTTGCTACAAACGTTCAAAAGAAAACAATATAAAATAATACCCATCATAAAGAGCTCAATACTCCACTCATTATACCGTCTGTTAGAACAGCCTCCTATTTATTCATCGATGAAATATTGAATCTTGGACCAATTAAACTTATTGAGGGCTTTCATTTTCCTTTTTCCAACAGGCGGCAAAATATTTGTTAACACTTTTATTTCTAAGTATTGATTAATATTTATTGGAGTCGGGAGAGGCAATTCGCACGGGACAGGGTAATTTACGACGGCGTCGGACGCCCGACAATACCTTATTTACGATTAAATAAAATACGATCATTGGATTATTGATGAAAACAGGGACTAGAAAACACACTGTTTCCCATAATATAATGGCGACTTATTGCTTTTTATCATAATAATAGTTGATTAATAGTTAGCGTATGATTTAACTTAAATAAAAAGTTTATAGCTTCAGAAATAATATAATTTAGTCTAAAAACAAATTTAATATAATCGAATTATACAGTCACATCTTTCACTAAGTTTCCAAGTGAATTAATTTTTGAAAACTTGTAATAAACATATAATATTAATTGCAATATTTGCGAAGAAAAGGGGGCCATGGGCCCTTAACCCTCATTACAATTCACTGGTTGCTATGTACTGACATGTCTTAGCAAACGCAAATACAACAGTACGGTACAATATTTCTCAATATTACAAATATCACGCTCTTACCACAATGTTAAAGTACGATGTTATTGCTTCTAAGTGAACGTAATAGAAGTGTTTTACCTGAAATAAAACACATATTAAATACTTACCTTATTTGAAGCTTATTATTGAGATAGGCGTCTGTCTCTTTCCTTCCGGTATATTGCCCCTCTCTTTCTCTCCTACCTTCTTTTACCTGTATTCCCTTCTCTTTCTTGTAAACCAGTTTCCACTAGGTGGGGATGCCTGAGGTATGCTCTAGCCTCAGTAGCGATTTACAAATCATTGCGTCGAAATCTACACCAGGTAGAAATCAAATGTAAGCTTCAAATAAGGTAAGTATTTAATATGTGTTTTATTTCAGGTAAAACACTTCTATTAAACACTTGACCGTTATTTGAAGCTTATTATTGAGACGTGTCTGTTATCACCTGGTGGAAAAAGCGACGCCAATGTGATCAATAATCAAGTAAGAGAAGGATAGTAAGATACTATGAAAATACAATGAAATAAAGGTAGGTGTATTTCTATATTGCAACTCGAAATCATACCAAAGATAGATAATAAACAATTCTCCGAAACGAATCACACATATTTATGAGTATGAGCTTAGAAATGAAATCAGATTATTTTACAGAAATAAATCATAATAATAATAATAATAAGAAATAAGAAATAATAATAATTACAATATGAATCAAAACACATCAATGAGTATGAGAGCTGATTTACAGAGAAGAATCAGAGGAAAAATCTTTAACTAATCAAAAACTTCTACTTAGTTAGTAGGATTAAACAATGTAGATACATCACAGTTTGTGGAAGTTGCCGTACTGGGAATCACTTCTTTGCGGTAATGTCGAAAGAAAGTGTTTTTAGATCTCCAATTTCCCTTAGAGAGTATTTCATCTAATGGACAATTATTACTCCAGCTCCTAGAAGCTACTGCTGATCTTAGACTGCCGGGTGAGGCTGTTACTCCTGCTTCTAATAAAAGAGTTTTAACCCAGCCTGCAATTACTGTTCGAGAAGCAACTTTTAATTGACCTCTTAAATTAATAAACAGATTAACTAAGCCCCCTGACTGCCGCTTCTCATTTAATATAGATACCAACAGTTTTACCCAATACACAGGATCTAAGTTTTTATTGCTGTTGATAGAAGTCAATCTCCATCCAGATTGTCTAACTTGGGCAGTATCGGTCTTGGAACCGAATAAAGGCCATAAAATCAGACAGTCACCCTCTTCAGACATATGCTTTGAATCGACCGCAAGAAGGGTTAAATCATGAACTCTCCTACCCGAACACATGAGTAAGAGTGTGGCTGTATGTCGAGAAACTGCATAGCTACTATTTTCATTTACCGAGTAATTTTCTAAGAATGTCGCTAACTTATCTATGTCCCAAACTGTAGGCGATTGACGCACTGGTTTCTTTAATGCAATAGATTTTAATATATGATTAACTAAAACATGAGAACTTAGTTTTCCAGACTCGTCAGTGTTGCATAAGGTACAAACTACCGATTTATGTAATAAAATGGTATTATAGGCTAGGCCATCTTTAATATGTAAATCTGCTAGAAAACGAGCTAGGATTTGCCCCGTTGGTTGTAAGGGGTTGCATTTATGTGCCTTATTCCATCTTAGCCATCTATTCCATGCTACCGTATACGTCTTTTTGGTGGATGGACGCCAAGAGGATTTTAAGAGTTTTAATTGAGCGTTATTCCATTCAACTAAATTTGTTGACCACCCCCACATTTCCAGACCTCTAGAGTCATCTCTTGGACTTTGGAAAGGGGACAACCCGTCACTATGTCTATTAGGTTCAGGTGTAAATTCTGGATTGTGAACGGAGGTGCTAGCGCACGGTGTTTTAGATCCGCTCTCCAGAATACCCGCTCCCAACGAGGTACTACTAACAGAAACGCTCCTGAAGCAGAGTTTAGGTGAGCTAGCACCTTGGGTATTAGGTAGGGTGGTGGAAAAACCCAGGCCAAGGGATAGGTCCAATTCTGGGAGAATGCATCGTGGTACAGTGCACGGGAGTCGTTTTGATCCAAAGACACATAGTTCGACACGACCTTTGCCCGATGAGAAGCAAAAAGGTCTATCACGGGAACTCCAAATTTCTTGAAAATTTTGTCTGTACATTGCTGCAGTAGATGCCATTCCGGAGGAGAACGAAGTCGAGAGAGATGGTCCGCATGACTGTTGAATTTTCCCGGAATGTAGTGAATTTTTAAGTGTATGTGATTTTTGTCTAGAGCCTGAAAAACTAGATGTGTTAATCTCATTAACGGGGCCGACTTCGTCCCGCCTTCGTTTTTCAAATAGCTGACTACAGTCTTGTTGTCGCACTGGACTAGAATAGTAGACCGGCTTAGGTAAGAACCTCGAAATTCTATAGCCTTCAGGATTGCAAGCATCTCCTTTAGGTTGCAATGTAGGGGTTGTTCTTGACTTGACCATCGACCCGAGAGAGCATAGCCATCGATCTGCGCGCCCCATGCCACATCTGATGCATCTGTGGTAAGGAAGTGAGATGGTGGAGGCATGTGAATTAGGGACGACCTGTGACAATTTAGAGCCCACCATTTTAGCTCTTTTATTACCTCGGTAGGCAAGGTGACATCGACAGAGCCACTTCTTAGGGTCTTGTTTAGACAAGTGAGTGTGTGTCGAAAATGAAGCCTGCCCATCGGCACAGCAAAGCTGGTGAAGTTTAGAAGACCAACCAGGCTTTGTAATATTTTTATCGTTGTTACGCGATTGAGAAGTAGATCCTGGATCTTTCCTCTCAATTTGAATATCTTTTCGTAGGGCAGAGATTTTTGGTTGAACAAGGTGTTCCACAGGATACCTAAGAACACAAGTTTCTTGCACGGAGTCATGACTGACTTTTGAAAATTTATCGACCACCCTAGGTATTGTAGGCGATCTAAGACTCTCTGGATATGAGCAAGAAGCGTGTGATAATCTTGGTGTACCACTAAAAAATCGTCCAAGTAGACCAGTACTCGGATGCCTTCCTGTCTCAGAGTTTGGGCAATCCAATTTGTCAGTGTCGCAAAGACTTTCGGTGCAGTGCTGAGGCCAAATGGCAGGCAAGTCATTTGTAGTAATTTTCCTTTGTAAATTAGCCGTAAGAACCTCCTGTGAGCCTGGGATATTGGCAAATTGAAGTAGGCCTGGGAGAGATCCACTTTGCACATCCAATCCGCTGGCTGTAGAAAGTTTGGAACGTGATACACATTCACAAGACTGAATGGTTCTGTGTGAACCAAATCGTTCAAATTTTTTAGATTGAAAATAGGTCGGTTCGTACCGTCGCTCTTTGGGACCAGAAACATCTGTGAGATGAAGCTTGGCGAGAGTGGCACACTCTCCAGGACATTTTGCATCACCATTTGTGCAATGATGGTTGACATTGCCTTGGATTTCTTTGTTACAAAGGGACCTCGAATATCGGGTAGTATAAGACTTGGTTTTTTGACAAAAGGAATGCGATATCCTTTTATTATGCGCAAGAGAATGCTCGGGGCCCCAAGTTCGTGCCACCGATGGGCATAGCAAACTAACTGGCCCGCTTTGAAACGTTGCCCGTCAGAATTTTCCCCGCTTTCCACCTCGATGATACTCGGAGGTTGATGAGCGTTTTCTATCATATCTGTTCGTATCCTGTTTTTTGTGACTTCCACGGGAACGAGACGATCCACGAAAGTTGTGGCTCGTTCCATGATTTATTCCACGCACTCCTTTATTATAACCGCTTCCCTGTGAGGGATGGCTGTGTCTGCAACCCTGTGAGGGATAGAAGTTTCCATAGCCCTGCGAGGGCTGGACGGAGTCAGTCATAGGACAACAAGTATGATGAATACCCTGCGAAGGTATATCAAAACGTACTGATCCCTGCGGGGGGTAGCGATTAATCTTTTTATTCCCTGTTTGCGAAACAGGTTTGAAACCACTAGATTTGTTCGGGGGTGAGAAGGCCTTTGTGACACCTCCCGCCTTTTCCAAAGCCGTTGAAAGTAAATCTGATTTAAATAAATGTTCGTTTGATGGAGGAATTTTACGAAGTGCAGCCTTAACCAGGGGATCACGAACAAAATTGACTATGCCATCTCTACGCATTTGAATGGTCTCTGCGCGATGACCACAAATTAGTTGAAGAAGATCCGAAGATACCTTATAGTATTCGCCCATCGAAAATAAATCAGTGATTTTATCGCGTAATTTGTCTGGTGTAACACTATCCTCTCCCTGCGCCCAGGTCAGGAGATCAGTCATACTGTTTTGCAAAACCTCTCGCTGCTTAAGGGCACAAAATGTCAAAGCCGCATAAGCTTTATCAGCGTAAGCTAAGTGACGAATGAAGTCATACTCATCATTGACACCTAACTCCGTAAAACCCGGAGTGTGATTATACAATTTTTGTACTTCTGCGTACCTAACCTCGCACCATTCATTTTGTTCAAAATGCTGAATATTATTTAAAGATTTAAGATAATCCTCGGGGGCCCTTGGAACAGAGGGTTCCTTTAATTTCACTTGTAAATCAAATTTGAATTGATGTGGTTCAATTGATTTTTCACCATCATTGCAAAAATTATACAATGACCTACAATCATCATTATCCATAATCGAGATCTCATCATTACCATCATCACAATAATGCCTTTCAAGAGAAACTCGCGGCGAAGGAGCAAACTGAATACTCTCGTTATTATTGTTACCACAAACTACCCGTTGTTCCAGTTGACTAACTTGTTGAGATAACTTATTTAATAAATCAGCTTTATGAGTCCGTTTGCCCCTCCCCTTTTTATGGTGGCGGCGACGATAATGATTCCTTCTACCATAAGACCTTTCCGATGATGAAGAAGAAGTACTATAACTTGAAGAGCCACTCGAGGATGAGCTCGAATCTCGGCGCGATTTAGTTCGTTTCGACTGTAGACCGGATGGGCCCGGAATCTCCTCTGCAATAGGAGCATTTGAACCCTCCATCTAAGTAAAAGTAACGTTCTACGCTTTAAAATCAACAAAATCACTTTTAATTCCAAATCGGTAGATCGAAACCAATCTTGTTAGATTGTAATCTTTAATCTTTAACTTTTTATAAAAGGTAAAAAACGAACGGAAATACCGTTAATAACCCAGAAAACATATTATTAGTCACTTTAGACGTGATATAATATTGTAATATTTAGCTGTGAGCACAATATGGAAAATGTTTAAAATACTTACAGTTTTCTCTGCACAACGCTCCTCTTCTTGCGCAACACTTATACACTTTTATGATTTATAATATTAAAAATTAATAATAAAAATAACTTGATAATTCACTGGACTTGTAGGACAATATTTAAGCACACTGCTAAATACACTGCGGTGCCGACTAGGCAACGACCGCATCAAGCGGAAAATAAGACGCCAATGATTTGTAAATCGCTACTGAGGCTAGAGCATACCTCAGGCATCCCCACCTAGTGGAAACTGGTTTACAAGAAAGAGAAGGGAATACAGGTAAAAGAAGGTAGGAGAGAAAGAGAGGGGCAATATACCGGAAGGAAAGAGACAGACGCCTATCTCAATAATAAGCTTCAAATAACGGTCAAGTGTTTAATAAGTTAGATATGGTAATGTTAAGTAAACTAGACGCTGTGTATGGACGTTGTATTTATATCATTTCCTTGTACGTAGAGTGCTTTGTCCGCAGAGCGATCTTTGTTAATGATCCAAATATGGATCGTGGTAGCAGCCATCGATACTTCATTGTAATATGAACCGTTTAATAATGGTACCAATGGTACCTACCTAATGTTAAAAGTGTTGTATGGCTTTTTTTCTACTTGCCATTATCCCACTTCAATCTGGGGTCGGCGCAATCCACTTTTTAGGCATGTTGTAGAAAGAATTTGGCTTATTTTTTTACGAACGGCCACCTGCATGACCTCAACCCCCGTCTAGAGGATAAAGGAAAAACGCTATGGCTAAAATATTATAAATGCGATATTTGTTGCGTTGCTTTTTCAGTGTGATTTTTATGCAGATATATTTTTGGATCAAAGCATGATATACATAGGTTATTTTAACATGTAAAATATATTATTAGGGTTAAAAATAGGTTAAAAATAGACTCACGTCAAAGCAAGCCGTTTGTAAGAAAAGAAAAAACAGAATTGAATATTCTGTACGATAAAACGAAACTTTAGACGGTATCTTAATTAAACCACGTAGAAAATAGAATATTATTTTACTCAAGGGCTTTGTTACGTCTCGTAAGATGATCAAAACGGCGTTATTGAGTGAATGTTATTTTTAATTATTTTACAATATCATATTATATTTAGAGATATCTTGCCGCAAATCAAATACCTAATCTTCTAGTGTTATTTTTACTTATTGATCAATAACACCTATTATATGGTATTCTTAAATCTAACGTCTATACCTATTATTGGTACAGGAGTACATTTGTCGGATGCTCCAAAAACTATTCTCAGTAAAGATTTATCCGCGTCCATTCCAACAAAATAAACTAACAAAAATGTTTTCATTTCAATAGTACCCATTCACGTATAAAATACGGTGTTATAAAAATCGAAACAGCCTTCATGTCAGCAGTAAATTACCGTCCCATGTGAATAGTTCGTTCTTTATCTTTTTTCTTATTGACATGTTTGGACTTACTTTATGGGATTTATTGAATGAATTGCGCTACTGTTGTGATATTGTTTTAATAAATATTATACTTTATTAATATGAAAGATTTTTAATGTTTTTTGATCAATGTCAAATATCAGTCAAATTTTACATTTGGCGCTCAGACTATGACAAGTAGTTCGACAATGAGTTTTTTTGACAAATCACGCTGGCGGTTACGTAAAATAGTTTATGTCAAAAACGTCAGTTCCTCACGTAACTGCGTTAGTGTGTTTGTCATTCAAATATTTTACGTACACGCTAGAGAAAAATGTCAATAAAACTCATGGTTGGCCTACAAGTCATTTTTCGACGATACCACGATATGACTTTTACTCTGCTGTATAAGAAACATCTAATATATAATTTTTCAAGAGTTTTGATACATATTTTATGTACACGCATATGAACTGCGCAGTGTGTATGCATGTACATGCACATATTGTTAGTCGTTGACTAAAACTAGCCCCGATTATTATTATACCAAGATATAATAGGTTATATTGTCCATAGTTCATACGGCGTCATTTACTCTATACTAAGGTGGGTTAAGGTTAAGTCAGGTTACGACGCTGGCCTAATACGGGTTAATAAACTTTTAAATATTTATAGTATATTTGGTACTGCGCCCTGTAGTTCGTAGTTCAAAATCAAATCAATAACAGATTAAAAAAATACTATCAATCACTTTTAATAAAATGTACTGCAATTGACATTTGAAAAAAACTTGATTCTGATTGGTGTGTTTCCGAAATCGATCTAAAAAGTTCGATTAAGGTGGATTTTTAGCGTTAATTGAAATGATATTCACAATAGTCTAAATAATAAAATTTTCAAACAGAATTAATAAAATTTTGAATCGTATGTGCTCTCTCAAAAAATATTGTCATATTTATAACTTAAAATGGATATTTTAAACACACCTCGAGTTTTTGTTTCAACTGATTTTAATTGAGTGCCGTAACAACGTGCTGCTATTAGCGCAGAATTGAGAAACGGCTGGCCAGGTAATTGTACCGGAAAGCTAAAGAAAGATGTCTTCTGCTCCGCTTGAGGGGTTGACCTCTTTATACCGCGATAACGTAAGATTTTTGCTAGGAAATAGTCAAAGAGATTTAATATTACTATGATAGTAATTAAACTATGATAGATAAACTTGCTTGATAGTCTATCTATAGAGAAACTATCAAGCAAGTTTCCATACAAAAAAAATATCTCAAACTTCAGTACCGCCATCAACCACTTTTTACAATGCGAGGGCGATTATTACAATTTACACCCTAGAATGTTTTGTGAATGGGTAAGAATCACGTAAGATAAGTTTATTCTCTCGTTATTATTACGCTGGTCGACCTAGCGCGCGCGTATATTTCAAATGAACTGAGCGACTTATGACCACTAGGTCATAACTTTTGGATCACGAGTTTTATGCTGTTTTCCTGTCTAACGAGATTCAGTGTTTATTAACACTTTGGAAACAGAGGAGGATATTAGGATTTTATTGAAATCCTATGTCGCAAAACTGGATGTGTCGCGTCGCAAGTCACCGTTTTATACAGTCAGTATGTCAAAGCAGTCTCAGTCATTTCACTCGGCAACTATTGGCACTACATGTGAACCTACTCCTATACAAAGTCCGAGTGAAATTAGATTTAGTAAAGTTAGGTAAAATTTCAGTACCATTGGTTTGAACAAGATGTACTGAGCAGTTTTTGAGGAATTGCAATTTCAAGAACGTTCATCCCTTTTATGTTATCCTTTACTAGGCGTGATCACTTGGACTTTTTGTATCGAGCTCAAATAGTTTAAGCAGCCACTACCACACAAATGTTGGCAAACTCTTATAATAACTTCGGCGATAGTGGTTGGATATCCAAAATATCCTTACCTAAGTTACGATCGGAGATGCAACGATTTTTTTCAAAGACATTTAAAAACCCCAAAAGGTTAAGTTGACCTTAACCCTGACCATTTTTTAAATATTATCACAAATTTAAAAACTTAACGAATCGACTTCAAATATCGAACGCAAAAATCATCTTGAAATCGATCCACATTTGGCGGAGATATCGCGTAACATACGTAAAAAATACAGCCGAATTGAGAACCTCCCTCTTTTTTGGCCTCGGTTAGAAAATAACTATATGTATAAATCCAACAGTTACACACCTAATCCTGACCCCACACTAGGTATAACTTGTATCGTGGGTATCAGAACTATGAGAGAATTTCGGTTTCACAAGTTCTAATTTGACAAGGCAAACATATTTTCGTTCATTATACAGAGACATAGAAGTTCATTATTCTATGTATACTAGACAAGCTGTTTAGAAGTAAAATTGTGTCACATTACAGCGAGTGTTTGACGTTTGACGGCTAAGGGAAAGAGCAGATCTCTATAGTGAGTTGCGGTCAATTGACGGAAACTTAGTGCGCAAATTCTATGTACCGATCAGCCTATCTAGTACTATACATAGAAGTCTTTGTCATTATATGACATTTTTCATTAATCATTATTAGACGGACAGAACTAACCATCAAGCCTGTTGGAAGATATTTTTCAAGCCAATCGTTAAATCCAACAAAGTTAGCACAATGCCATTAAAAGAAATTGCTTTCTACGTTGTATCACTTGGGATCTATTAAATCTATTCACTGAACTCGAAATTATCGATGAGCAGTTTTAACATTGCCCTTTTAAAGAAACGCCAAGTGTAGTGAGAAAATCTGACGAAATAGGTCGCAATGGTTTTATGACGATATTTATGGAAACTGGAACAAAAGATAAAAGTATATTATTACCTACTTATTTACTTAACTTGCAGCAGCATCTTACGCGCAGGATATTGTTTAAATTTGTAAAACTCTAGATCAATTGATAAATTACAAAATGAATGTGGAGGCTGCGGATGCATGCATCTTACACACGCGTATCCCGTGGTCTCCGACACGAGGGAGGGAGAAGTAATTCCGGGGTTTTAGTCGGTAGGACGACTTAGCCCAGTGAGTCCGACATACCTCCGAGCTCTGTCTCAGAAAGATCCGTAAACGAATATCTCCGTGTCCCTACGTATAGTCGTAGGGATGATTACTGGACATTGCCCACTTAACAAACATCTATATGTCCTAGGTATGACTGACAGCCCCCTATGTAGGGGATGCCTGTTAGCCGATGAAACAGCTTCCCACGTCATCCTGGAATGCAAAGGTGTAGCTACACAACGGGCTGAAATCCTCAATACACCGAGGTCGCTCCGAGAAGCCTGTGGAGACACCAGGAGGATCCTGCGCTTCTGGTCGGAGCTAGGCTGGCTAGATCTCTAGCTGGCATTAAAGACACGCACAATGGTTCGATTCTTAAACGAACTAAGTGCGGAAAAAGGAGCCCACAACCAATACCAATACCAATCTCCGTGTAAAAAAAACAAACGTGTGGCACTCGAGGACTGCCGCGGTAAAGCTATTGCATAGCATCCAAAATCAATACACCTATATACTTTCTCACAAACAGCTGATTACGATTCGTCCGATTTCGGAGCAGCTCGTCTCGATTCGTGCGAGCTTCGTAGAGTCGTACCATGAAGTAAATACAAAGAGGAGGTGCCCTAACGCCGAAACTCTAAGCAGGCATGAGTCACCAGATTGCGGGGCGAAGAGGGGGGTTACGAATGCGCAGTAACGCCGATACAACCAATGCCACCTAGAGGCGAGTTGCTTAACTAAAGAGACAAGCGTGATATTTCAAAAAAGTCATTAAAAGTTCTGCTATTCATCGATAGATGGCAAAACTAAAAAGTATCACCGCTGTGACGGTCGGAATGGGGGGTGTTAGGTTATTTTCGTTACGGAATTTCTGGATTCGGTCTCCACGCTCAGGCCCGCGATAAAAGCTATGCAATAGCTTAATAATAAAAAAGTAGCAAGTTGTCTATTGGATATATTTTTTTATCTGTCCTCATCCCACTCAAATCACACTTTCTGTAGAAAGAACTTGTTGACTTTCTCGGTGGCTTAGTGCTACTGTGTGTGCGGTACGACTACCGTAATGAAGTCTTGAGTTCGATCCCAGGTCAGATAACGTTATGTATAAGTATCATCCAAGAATCTGGAATTTATACCCGATATGCCTGTAGGCTATCTAGGCTAGCTCCCTATCACATCTGGGACGAACATAAGCTTGGCGAAATGTGGGTGTTTTAGTTCTCTAGTTCGCCTACCCCTTCGGGGGTACAGGCATAAACTTGTGTGTGTAAGTTGTTGATAGAATGCGGCTTACTTTATTACGACCTGCTGTCCTCAACCCCGTTTAGTTGTCTATTGGGTCATTAATGTCATCGAAGCCAAATAACATAAGTCCAATTCTCACAAAACCGCGAAACATTTGACATGGTGATCAGTGTCTGCGGGCTGCGGCCGAGCGATTAAGCGATTAAACGAAGATAGATTCACAGTTTGGTTTAAGCGAGTACATTCCTTCAGAAACTAAAGGCGGCTGTTAACGTGAATACGTAATGACTAACGATGGTTGAAACTCCAAAGGTATCGCAATTATATAAAGTTTCCACCGGACGAACTTGCTCACAATTCTCCAAAGCTAATTGATCGGATCTATTATTCAATGTTCAAACTTCTGGAGGTGTTCAGTTTTGTGCTGTCGCTGCCCGATGGATGATCAATCGATTTTGTTGTGACAAGCTAGTCAAAACAACATAATAATACTGTATCGAAGTTGTATTAGATTATCACTGACATGTACTCGTATGAAAAAGAACTTAATGGACCGACTTCAAAATTGTGACCAAATTGGGAATGGAACCACCCTTGAAACAATCTATAGCGAACACAAAAAGAATATTGAAAATCCCTCCACATTTTTCGGAGATATCGCGTAATATTCATAAAAAATTCAGACGAATTGAGGACCTTCTCCTTTTTTGAAGTCGGTCGAAAAATAGACCAAGACCAGCTGATGCAACTTTAATCATACTACTGTATATTTTGCTGTCAGAAACCCCTTTGCAAATTTAACGTATATTGTTGTACAGCTATTCGTGTACTGATTCTCAATAATCACAAGTTTAAAAACTTAACTGACGGACTTCCAATTTACCGATCGTGACCAAATTTATATGGGACTATCCTTGAAATAAAAAAAAAATAAAAGCAGCGATAGCTCAGTTGGGAATGGTACGGACTGACGAGACAAGTGTCGGAGGTTCGAGACCAACCCCAAAATGGAGCATACACCTCTGACTTTTCTATGTTAAGTGTATTTTCATTGTGAAATATCGCTTGCTATAACGGTGAAGGAAAACATCGTGAGGAAACCTGCATACCTGAGAATTTCTTCACAGGAATTTCGAAGGTATGTGAAGTCTACCAACCCGCATTAGGCCAGCGTGGTAGACTAAGGCCTAACCCCTCTCATTGGTAGAGGAGGCCCGTGTCCAGCAGTGGGACAGTAATATTACAGGGCTAATATTATTATCCTTGAAATAAGCTCTATCGAACACAAAAAGAACTTTGAAAATCGGTCCACATTTGGCGCAGATATCGAGTAACATACATTTAAAAAAATACAGAAGAATTAAGGACCTCCTCCTTTTGTGGAAGTCGCTCGAAAATAGTTAATTACTGCGCTAAAGGTCAACAAACTCAGAGTTTTCCGTATCATTAAAAATAAGTCAGCCTTATTCGTCTCAAGTTCTGAAAAGTTACCATTTCAGATATGTTTTCTCTTTGTTCATCCAAGCGGTGCAGTGGGCGGTTCTACATAATGGGATCATTACTTAATATAAATGTTTTGAGTTACAATTAGTAATACATATCCTGCCTCGGTGGCGTGGTTGTATTTCGGTACGACTACCGTCCTGAGGTTACGGGTTCGTTCCCCGGGTCGGGCAAAGTGATATTGGATTTTTCCATATCAGCCCGGAATCTGGAATTTATGCCCGATATGGCGATAGGTTCGCACCCTATCACACCTGAGATGGAACGAAGCTCGGCGAAATGTGTATGTACCAGTTCGCTAGTGCGCCTCTGCTTACCCCTTAATAAAACAAACTCACAATACACTACTACCCCATTGCCGACTGTAATACGTAATCAACGAACGTAAATCATAGTCGCAAAACAGAAGATAGCAGCGCTGGGTATCCTATTTAGTATTTGCGATGCAGTGTAGTTATGCACAGTTGTTCACGATCAACTATGTTCAATAATGAACATCCGATGCGGAGTTTATCCGGCGTGGTCGGCGCCGCGTCCGGCTTCAACCGGGCTTCTGTTTAAAAAAATATTTTCCATTAGCACCGACCGGCTTTTGCCTATGGACGGCAAAATGAGAGGCTTTCATGTCCATTAGGATTATCTATTGTGTAGAATTATTTACGCGTACACTCAAGTCCACGTGCAAACAGTCGTAAACTACACATATATTTTTCTTTTTAGGGTTCCGTAGTCAAATAGCTAAAATGTACTGGTAATTTTGTTTCAGTCTGTTTTTCTGTTCGTACCTTTATTTTTTTTTCTTTCTCATGTAGTTACTGGGGTAGGCTAAGATCGGAGACCACACTGCCAAGTCACTTTTGTCATCTAAGGAGTCATGTCTGAGAATGCTATTTATAATTATAATTAAGTTTTATTTAGCTTTATTTTTTATATAATATTGCGGAAATAAATTTATTTTCTTTCTTTCTTACCTATGTATGTCAGACTACTCAAACACTACTACTCCATATAAATACAGAATGTTTTATAAAGTTGGTATCAATAACAACTCATCAACGCCTGTGTTACTTACTCATATATTTATACATATTACTTAAAAATAACTTTTCTAATAAGTTTAGTATAATTATGTAAGCCTCCGTGGCGCAGCGGGCGAGTAGCCGGCTATGAAGCGAGAGGCCGCGGATTCGATTACCGCATTGAGACAAATGTTTGTGTGGCCCACAGATATTTGTTTCAAGTCTGGGTGTTGTGAGACCGAAAGTCTCTCATAGTCACACCCACGATACAGGTTGTACCTAGGACTAGGTGTGTGACTATTGTAAAAAAAATGAAGGCGTTAAATAATTTTATTATGCATTATACCAACAAAACTCCCAACAGTCCGAATTCAAGAGAATATAAATATTAAAATAGCAAATATAACCGCGGCACGTATTCGAACGCGGCGAACTCGAACGAAGGTAACCGCGGGTGTAAGACGGGCTTATAATTCCATTTGTACCGCGACCCCCGCTGTACCAACTACTCCCAACTACACCGCTCTAGAGATGTACCATAAGTTTAATTGAAATGTTTTGTTCTTATTTTCGATCGACTTCAAAAAAGGAGAAGGTCCTCAATTCGGCTGTATTTTTTTGTTTTATGTATTTTACGCGATATCTTCGCCAAATGTGGACCGATTTTCAAAATTCTTATTGTGTTTGATAGAGTTTATTTCAAGGGTGGTCCCATATAAATTTGGTCACGATCAGATAAGTTTTAAAGTTGGTCCGTTAAGTTTTTAAACTTGTGATTATGTTAATTTACAGTAGTATAGTTATGCAATGGAAACATTCTACTTATAGAAGTACCATCGTCCCACCAGCTAAATCCCCAGCAAAAATTTGGGCACAGACATCTGTCTGTCACCATGGATAATGACCACGAGCCTCTTTCATGAGTATTCCGAGTTGGCTTTATATTTGCACAGCACTAAATTACTATTAAGTGTAATACACAGGCTTATATATACTTCCAATGTAATTAATATCTTAATTATGTTCTTTGATTTAAAGTTTGCAAAGATTGATGCTTCATAATTCATTTTATAACATTTTACAACAAAATTTTACACAATAACACATTTTATTACGTAACACTATTTTGAGAGTTAAAGTATAGTGTGGAATACGTGACGTTTTTGCTTTTGTCACAAATATAAGCTATAAGAGGAAAAATGATATAGCAGTGTATGTTTCCGACAGAGAATATTGGTTTATTGTTTAACGACAAGTCCTTATAATGTTCAATGTCGTATAATTATAGTGAAAACGTTAAGTTACTGTTGATTACGTATATTAATATTATTGTGAGCTTTGATTCATGAATACGAGCTACGGTAACAATTCTTTAATTCTGGGATAAGGACAAGTTAAAAGTAGGTACATAAAATGTAGGTATATAATATCATTTTTATATAGACTGCCTCGGTGGCGTGGTGGTATTTCGGTACGACTACGGTTCTGAGGTCTCGGGTTCGATCCCCGGGTCGGGCAAAGTGATATTGGATTTTTCCATATCTGCCCGGAGTCTGGAATTTGTGCCCGATATGGCGATAGGCTCGCCCCCATCACATCTGGGACGGAACTAAGCTCGGCGAAATGTGGGTGGTCTAGTTCGCTAGTGCGCCTCTGCCTACCCCTTCGGGGATACAGGCGTGAGCTTATGTTATGTTATGTTATCATTTTTATGTTATTTTACACTATCGATACGATATAACAATTCGATTTCAATGACGTTTTATATTCTACTGTAGTGGTAGAGCCTCGCCGTAAACAATTTTGCCTACAGCATGAGTAGGTTTTTCATTTGATCTGCATCGGAACCGGCACCGACTCCAAACAGAGTAAGAATTTGTTAATAATTTTTTACTTTTGAGTGTTCGTCTTTGAAGCCGGTTTTGTGGTTTAGTTCATCAAAGTATAAAGGAGTTTTGAAAATGTAGATATGATAATCCTGCCACTATATCTGAAAATGAATTAGTACAACATTCGTATCTTTATGTCTAATAATACACTTGTATCCTGCTAATCCTCCTACAAAGTAGAATGCGTTATTTATAAAGAATACGCACAGAATTATTACAGTACCAATAAATCCGATTTATGTAAACATAAATACGTAAACACAATAATCCAAAACACGTCCTAAATATAACCAACCTCTATTTCGAACTAAATATTTGTATACTAAAATACTCTTGTGTTGAAACACGTGTAATAAAAACCTAATTCCATAGACTATTTAATGGCTTGATTAAGTGCATAAACAAACCATTGGCAGCGAGCACCGGCAGCGGCCGTCCGCGTCCGCGCAAATATTCCGTTACATTTAAATTCATCCCATCACTGACGTATAAATAACACTGACACTAATGGAAAACGCTGTAAGTGCATATTTAGTTATTTTTGTTGTTTTATTAAGTATCTACGATGTTTAATATAGCATGATGAATTGTACACACATTAAGACTAGACGACGTTACGGCGTCATAGACATATGTAGGAAATGTGACGTAACTGCTTCAATGCTTTGAGAAGAATTGGCATTAAAGTTATAAATGGCTTTGAGTAAGATTTAGAACACCTAAATAGGTAATCTTCAATAAATCATTAATATAGCCATTCATGCTGTTAAAATTGATCATTTTTTACCTAACCCAATACTACATAATAGAAATATAACTTGATTTTTAACAATTATTATAAGGAGCGAGCGTATCTTAAACTTAGCTAGCTGATGGTTTAGGAGTTAGGACATTTTAGGTTCCCTTGTGCTATGGATGAACCTAGAATATAAACGGAACCCTTTCGATCTTTAGGGGAAAAAGGGCAATGTCCCTGACCATATAACATCAGGCCTACAACTAATATAGACAAAACTGTCTATAGCTCTACTCTACTACTTACAATTTTATCAACCGACTCCAAAAAGATGGAGTTCTCAATGGATTTGTATTTTTTATGTATATTATTTATGTGATAGAATTTATTCAAAGGGTGGTCTCCTATAAAGGTCAAAATACGATGGAGGAGTACGGAGTGAAGTCTATAACAAACAACGGCTATTCAATGTCCAGGGGGATTACCACCACCTCTTATAGCAATATTATTATAGTCTTACTTGTACTAATCCCCGTACAAAAAAACGTAGTAAGTATATTATAATATTGCTATAAGAGGTGGTGGTAACCCCCCAGGTCCTTGAACCAGGACTCACTACAATGGTTTATCATAGAATAAATATGTAGGTATAGGTTTGGTTAAGTACCACAAAGCACATTACTGAAAGTTCATACATAATATTGTTATAGATAGCTAATAGAACTAGCTTTGTAACTTGGTTACTAAAGCGCAGGTCGCGGTCGGTGCGGGTTAGCAACATTAGGTGCGGTTAGTGCTAAGATTGTTGACCATAGTTAAGCCTTTTGTTATTTTGTAAGCTAAAATCGATAATATCTGTTTATCAAACTCCCTTCTTTGAGAAATTATCTTTTTAACATACTTCTAAATAAAGAAAATGTAACTTACGATAGTTTAACCGTATTTAGTTCCATTATTGCGCCATCTCACATAATTTTGTAGGAAATTTATTTTTTTATTTTTTCTGTAAATTGGTTGCATACTCTTCTTGCGGGTTTGGAGGAATATATATATCGAACACGAGATCTAGTGTAGCTAGATATGTTTTGATTCGAACATATGATGTTACCAAGTTTGTAAGTAACGTCCTTATTCGCGTGGAATATTATAGTAGCTGTGCTTTGTATTTGGCACGTAAGGAAATTTCTCGTACCGGCTATTTTATTTTGTCCAGTATGCACATTCCGACTATTTTTATTATTCTTAGTTTAGACTAATCCAATATGAAGAAATCATATTATATTAATACTTATGAGTAGTCTGTCTAACTGTGTTTCTGGGAATAGGGACGCGGCAATTAAGATTGATTGATATTGAGCTGGAACAAGAGCCCTACGGTTTATATTGTGAATGTCGTATAGAGTTATATCTATAGGGAGCACAAGTCATATTATTGTAATGTTAAGCTTCATCATCATCAGCCATAGAACGTCCACTGCTGAACATAGGCCTCCCCCAAACATTTCCAGATCGACCTGTTGGAAGCTATGTTAAGCTTATAGAGGTATTATTGTAATAGATTAGAATGTTAAGCTCTTTATTCGTATTTTGCTTTTAAAAATACATTAAGTATAAAACTTTGCCTTCCAATTCTCGGAGTCAGAATGCAATTGCGTTGAAGACCCCAGAGTGAAACCCCAGGTATTATTCAAAATATTATTATTTTATGATTACAGAGGCTAATTGTTATATTAGATTATTGGTTATAGATTCTTAAAACGTCCTTGAATGACAAAGATGATGAGATTTGTTTAAACCACGCAAAACTTTTTCCTCTTTACATTTTCATCGTCAAAACCTCGTTTCATTTTTAAAATCTTTGAAACCTAAAATACAAATACTATGATTCTCTGGCAATCTGGATTTAGATCGACACCTATTCCTAAGTACAATCAATGGCATTATGTCCCTTATTTACAAGGATCTATACAATTATGTTCCGTTATTGATCGACAAGTGGTGTCACGGGTGCCTCCAAAGCATTTGTTGTTCGGAATGAGATGAAATCACAAAGCACGCATGTGCTACCAATTTCACGAGTAATATCACCGAATAATGCTCTAGATGTGAAGATACCCTCTTCAATACATACATATTGTTAACGAACTGCGTTATGTTCCCGTCCCGAGTGAAATATGGTTATCAACTACTATGTGCACGATTTTTCCTTATTTTAGGTCTATTCGGTGAATCTAGATCTTGACGGAGAGTAATAATGGTATTAACTTTGTTGCTTTCTTTGTTTCACGTTGTTTCTGGGTTTTTATGTATATGTGAATATGAAGATGTAGTTGTTTAAAAACAAACAGCCTCCGTGGCGCAGAGCGAGATGCTGCGGGTTCGATTCCCGCATTGAGACAAATGTTTGTGTGGCCCACAGATATTTGTTTCAAGTTTGGGTGTTGTGAAACCGAAAGTCTCTCATAGTCTCTGACACCCACGATACAGGTTATACCTAGTGTGGGGTCAGGACTAGGTGTGTGACTGTTGGTGTTAAAACAAAAAACAAAACAAAAAAACATATGACGCCCGTCGAATTTAATTGCAAAAGCATTGACACAATCACACGCCTGTATCGCTACAGGGCATATCATCATCAGGCCATAGGCTTGGACATAGGCATCTCCCAATAATAATTATCACCAATACCAATGCCAAACTCGGATAAGGATTTTTTTATTGTCCGACCACGGAAATCATCACATCATAACACAATAAAAGTTCAATACAATAAAGTTTAACTTTTTGGACGATTTTTTAGGGGTGGAGCCTTTTAAGACAGTTAGTGTACAGCACGAATGGGCTGGCTCGTCCGGATTGATACCACTGTCTTACATAAACCCGTCGTGAAGTGGCAGCTCGCTGTGGCATTTCGTTCTTTGAAATTGATGACTGAGTGATGAAATTCTCAGTGGCAGAAATCTCCCTTCCCTTTTCAATCTCTATTCCGCCTATTTCCACGGCAGAGCAGCGTGGCGACTTAGTTGTGTCTCTGGCACTGTCATTATGAGTGGGCAACCATCACCAACAACCAACTAAAATACTATCTGGTGGGCCGTATATTCGACCGACTTGTACGCCAAAAAAAATATCATGGCCTATAAACATTAAGTTGCAGGAGCCGAGTAAATAAACGATTGATGGGATAACTTTATGGAAAATGTAATAAAACTTTTAATTAGATTTTACAGTATTTTTTCAATCACAATATTGACATATTTTGATCCCGGCAAAGTTTGTGGGCGGAGTGAACATTTTCTTTTTATTACTTTTATTCAAAACTGTGGAATATTAGAAGAAATTACCATTATAAATAGTTAGCAAAGCCTTCGAAACGTCGGGAATAATAATTAAAACCTAATCGTGATAGAATCCGTAAGAATAGTTTTATTTTATTTCAATTATAAATAGTTGTTTGCTGGTATTTATTTTCTATTATGTTAATTTATTTCTTTAATCATGGAAAAATAATTTTAGAAAGGAATGTATTTTCAGCCTTTAACGGAGTTTTCTTTTACAATTATATACCTTATATTATAATTTATAAGAAAATATAATTAATTTTGATTAATTCGATCATCATTCTTAGAATTCTCTGAATTCATCAGGATTAGTTAGAAACATTTAAAATGACGAGCATCACTGAATCTGGACTGGATAAAAATTTGGACGCCGCGCCGTTCAGTTTTTGTAAGAACAGCCATAAATAAAAATAAACCAATTAATTTCATTGAAAAAGGATACTAATCAAACTAATGTACCACAAATAAATCACAATTATCTGTGATCAGGCGGCATGGCAGTAAATATTTAAAACTTAATGACCGCCGCACTGGTGTCCCGTTTGTTTTGGCTGGGATCTTTATAAAGTATTCATGGGACAAAGCCAATTGAGCTCCGGACACATGAACCTCGTGCGCAAAGAAAAAGTCATTCTTTAACTCAGATTTGTTTTGTAATTTTGGTTTTGTTTTGGGTTTTGGATGCGGTTGGAACATCGTTTGGGTTATTAATTCAAATGTGTCTGTTGCTTGTTGAATGTTCACGTAATTTGTATAGAAGATTACACATTGAGCATGAGTTTCCCTATAGAATTTCTAATTGGAAAAAATATATATTTGGTGGTTATAAAGTTACATTTTATAGATTTATTCATAGGCACATGATCGATGGTACATGAACATAATATATTATACAGAAAAAGTCAAACCCAGAAATATTAGCCGTCTATTTTTTTTGTTGTAAAATTACATAATTTATATTCATAATTAACTAGTCATTTTATGAAATCTAGCTTTATAGTTTAAAGGCGACTTGCAACGCTATAGCTTATCTAAAGTTAAACCTAAACTCGATTTATCCTACAGTTCACTCCTATCTTTAAATCAAGATTTGGGATAAATAGACATTTATCGCGTGGCTGCAAATGGCCCTAAAAATTTTATTCGCAAATGCAACCCTCACAAATACTCTATTTAAGTACAAGAAAGATAAAAATAGTATTGAAGTTGAACCTTCACAGGTCAAAAGGTATTCCAACAAAGAAAAGGTTAGAACTTGGAACACACAGGCATAAATTATTTGAAGACGAACAAAGCAAACTGATATTCCAATTTATTTACAAGCTGGGTCAAGCATTGGCATAAATTATTTAAAGTGAAACAATGGCCATTTTAAGGGATCACTGGCCAAATCAAACGGATCGGTGATCGTATAGGCGGGCGTCTGGGGTGTGATTCCTTGTCCCCGAGCTTGAGAATGGTCATGCAGCCATTCAAACGGTCGTCAGAGCTTCGTTCTTTATTCAGTACGGTTCGCTCGTATATGGGCCAGCCTTTCCGAGCGGTGTCATTTACAGCATACCTTAGTTTGTTGTTTAAAACAAAATCCATTTCGAACGTGTATATTAGAACTTAGTCAGACAGCCTCTGTGGTGCAGTGGGATAGCCGACTGTGAAGTGAAAAGCCGCGGGTTCGATTCCCGCACCGAAACAAATGTTCGTGGAGCCCACAGATTTTGTTTCACGTCTGGGTGTTATGGAACCGTAAGTATCTCGTAGTTCTTGGTACCCACGACACAACCCTCGTATCTTCTATAGAGATCTATAAAGCGAACTTCGACTAATTCCAAGTCAAAGAAACGAACTCGTTGAGGATTTGGAATTTTTAAATGGAACGTTGACTTAGTCCGAGTCGTTTTTACAAGAAAAACAGACTGACAGACAGACTAAGCATAGTGTGGTAGAGCTACGCTGTAGACAGTTACGTCTACAGCACGAATGGGTCGGCTCGACCGGTTTGATACCACTGTCTCACAGAAAACCGACGTAAAGTGCGCTTGCTGTCGCGTTTCGTTCGGTGAGTGTGATTTCCGGTGGCCCATTTCCCCCCCTCCCCTTCCATTTCCTCTGTTTAGGTTGGCAATGCACCCATGATTCTTATTGTGTCTTGGATGTCTATGGGCGGTGGAGATCACTTACCATCAGGAGACCCATCTGTTCGTTTGCCAGTCTCTGCTATAAAAAAAAAATCTGAAGTTCGCTCTATAGATCTCAGCCTTATTAGAGTGAGGTCAGGACTTTGTGAAACTGTTGGGTATTATATATTTATTTATACCAGTGAAGAGTACTTAGATTATAAGTACTTACATTATTTGGAAATATTTGTCACAAGTATATTGGATGCAAATGCGTGATGATTTATTAATTAACACATCAAAGCTGAATCATATACATTTATGCCCCAGTAACCTATAATTTACTTACCCAAATGGGAAATAGAGTATACTAATGCATATAATTAAACTGGAAAATACAAATAGAGCCCAAACGTTCGTATACAGCTGAATAAGTAAGCGTGCCTCCCAGCTATGTTCCGATCACAATGCACTATTGTGTACTGAACCTATTCTGGATTTGACCAAATATCAATGTCAAAGAATAGTAAAGTAGGCGAATTGTTAGCAAGCCGCTGTTAGCACATAATAATAATAAGACTCAACACTGTTATATTATGTGCCACTGCCTAAGGACTCCTGGATTGATTAGTTTTCTGGAGGCCCACATGAAATACTCAATTGGTGGGCGACGTATCTGTGATTAATATGATATAAACAATAAATAAGTAATACAATTTATATTACTGATTTCTTAATTTTACGCGAATATTATACATTGAAATAAAACTACTTTTACGGATTCTATCACGATTAGGTTTTAATTATTATTCCCGACGTTTCGAAGGCTTTGCAGTCTTCGTAGACTGACCTGACCCGTGACAACGAAGACTGCAAAGCCTTCGAAACGTCGGGAATAATAATTAAAACCTAATCGTGATAGAATACGTAAAAATAGTTTTATTTCAACAATTTATATTGCTTTAATGTCAATCGTTGCTAGATACACACTTGCTTAAATGCAGTTCAATGCAGCATGATGCTGCTAAAAATACAAGCTGACCAAAAAAAGTATGGTAGGTATCAGAATCATCCACAGATTTGAACCGCGATTTATGTAGTTATCGAGTTATCAAAGTTTTTCGGAATATTAATCATCTTTTCCGTTTTCCTTTTTTCCTTTCTCATCATCATTCCTTAGCCGATGTTATTTTTAAATTTAAGTTTTATAGGAATTTTTGTCATATTTTACATTATCAAAGCGATATAACAGCTCAGTTGGGAATGGTACGGACTGCCGAGACGAGTGTCAGTGGTTCGATACCAAACCCAAAATGGAGCATACACCTCTGACTTTTCTACGAAGTATGTTGGCTTTGTGAATTATCGCTTGCTATAACGGTGAAGGAAAACATTGTGAGGAAACCTGTATAGGTATTCAAGTAGGTAGGTAAGGTAGGTATCTAAGAATTTTTCCACAAGAATTTCGTAGGTATGTGACGTCTACCAACCCACATTAGGCCAGCGTGATAGATTAAGGCCTACCCCTCTCATTAGTAGAAGAGGCCCGTGCCTGGCAGTGGGATAGTGATATTACATGGCTAATATTTACATCATCACTCGCGTGGCCGATGATGATGATGATGATAGCTGTTTGTAAACATATAATTACTTACCAGCTTTAGATAATCTCCAAATTTGGTCGTATTTTAACTTATCTACCGTCTGCGTCATCAGCATTCCACATAAGAAATTACACCGAGAGTCACGAATGTAACGATGAAATTTTTCCCTCCATTAAGTTCATGCGTTTCCTTACGAGATTACCTCCGAATTGTGTTTGCATATGTGA
Source organism: Clanis bilineata (assembly GCA_036417725.1). Lineage (NCBI taxonomy): Eukaryota > Metazoa > Arthropoda > Insecta > Lepidoptera > Sphingidae > Clanis > Clanis bilineata. Next base: position 12,782,239 of record CM071158.1, read on the forward strand.
GTGACGTGATTTAGGTGGGGTGTCAGCTTTGATAAAATTAACTTCGAGTGTAATACTTAGGATAATTTTCTTATTTAAATCCTTGTCTGAATACTTTCGTTTTTCTCATTGAAACTTTAATTGAATACCTTTAAAAGTGTTTTAAGTGAATATATAATATAACAAACTTTACTACTGTAGGTTAAACTTTTGTAATGAAATGGAAATCCGCTTTAGTTACATTAAGGCCGATGGAAGTCTAAATCTTAAGAGGCAGATGGGTAATGGAATGAAAATAATTTTTCTGTCTAGTTTCATTCTCTAATTTTAATCAATTATAAGATCTTTTTATTAATGTTTGCTTATAATAGTAATAAGACTATTTATGGGTTGTTTGATATCGTTGACTGCCTCGGTGGCGTGGTGGTATTTCGGTACGACTACGGTTCTGAGGTCTCGGGTTCGATCCCCGGGTCGGGGAAAAAGATATTGGATTTTTCCATATCAGCCCGGAGTCTGGAATTTGTGCCCGATATGGCATAGGCTCGCCCCCTATCACATCTGGGACGGAACTAAGCTCGGCGAAATGTGGGTGTTCTAGTTCGCTAGTGCGCCTCTGCCTACCCCTTCGGGGATACAGGCGTGAGCTTATGTTATGTGTGATATCGTAATAATTATACTTACTTCAATGTATTGACAACCTAGAAATATAATTTATCAATAAACAGGTACATTATTCCCATGAACTCTATTAAAATACGTAAATCGTCGGGTTAGGTGTTAGGCCGCCAGTTGTGAAGTTGATTTTACAAGACATCCCAATCCCCATTTATTACTAAATGTAAATGTACACACCGAAAGTCCAAATAGTTATAATACAAGCAGCAAAGTTTCTGTCAATTCCAAAATAGGCGAGGAATTGTAAAAATATTTGGCTTGTAGACGCACAGATATAAAATCCACGTTACATACGGAGTTCTCTCGAGGTAATGTGCCTTACAACAGCCCTATGTATTCAGGTACGCGAGCCGGGAGCGGAATAACCTCTCGTGATTTCTCTGGAGATGCCTTGTGAATGGCGGTCGCTGGGCTACTGTGCCGACCTTCAGGCGAGGTTTTGTGGCGGCGGCTTTTAGTTTTATATTTTTTCTATAAAATGTTTCTATTTTAAATTCGCATAAATAACGTCAGCGTCAACATTTTAAAGTGAGCTACTGCCTGCGTGATTATTCCAGAAGTGTTACCACCACCTCTTATAGCAGTATTATTATAATCGTTCTTCGTTTGTTTTGTATGGGAATCGGTACAAGTAAGATTATAATAACCCTGCTATAAGAGGTCGTGGTAACTCCCCAGTTCAAAAAACAGTTCAGTTTCTTTCCAAAAAACAGTCTTCCGTACAATGCTGAAATAACAACAGCAGTCAAATTGTATAAAACAATTGTGGAATATCTAAGTAATAAACCCTTGTACCTAACATAGAATAATACGAATGTTTGATGAACCACACCAACAAAAATGTTTGGTTCAATCAATTTTATTTCGCTTTTGTGTGCATTACAAACGTGCAGACTACGGGTAGATAAAAACCTAACTTTAAATACAACACAAATTAATCCACTGCCTTATGAGAATCATTTTATTATTTGTGAATTGTGTTTGTAATAAGAAAAAAAACAAATCTTTTTTTAATTTATTATCTTCAAAGAGCTTCAATTTTGTTTAAAAATACGTCATTGATTTTAACATAGCCTCACAGGATAGAATAGGATAGAAAGGAATATGCAGAGTTAACAGCCAACATCCAGTAGTGGATAGGCACCAGAGACAGAGAGAGAGAGGTAACCCCACAGCGAGCTGACTTCAGACAAACCACTGCGCCCGTCGTAATAACAAAAGCTCACTCTTTTCAGCCACATGCCTGAAAAAGTGTGTTGTGCCGACACCGTATTGAGATGAGCTAACGTTAGGTAGAATAATAATAATTATAACATCCCTTTCCATACAATGCAACCCGTAAGAAAAGCAGGCTCCGATTTCTTTACGAAACCCCATGTATTAAAGGAAGCTTTACAGACAGTTAATTTTAGGCCAAATTTACAAAATTTCATTACTTTAATGAAGTGAAATGCGTTTATCTGTGAACCAAATTGAGGGGTTCCATTCATTTTGAGAATAATTTGTGGAAAATACGCTTTTAATGTTTGAATCAAATTAATATTACCTTTGGCTCCTTAAGACCTTACGTTTTATATACAGTTCCTTTTCAGTATTTTTTTAATAATATTAATTTTAATTTATCCTAAAATCTGAAACCGGTTACGTAACAATCCTGCTTTAATATAAAGGCGGCCATGTTATTATAAAGATAATACTTTTTTTATCTTTATGTGCTTATTTTAATTTGGATCGCTGGTTAAATTAAATGGCGTATAAATATTTAAGTATTTTATTAATTAAAAACGCTACTGAAGTAGCTACTACGCGTAGCTGTATTTTGTTACGACTACCGTCCTCAGGTCTCGGGTTCGATCCCCCGGTCGGGCAAAGTGATATTGTTTTTTTTCAATATCAGCCCGCAATCTAACATAATAAATGTGCTCTGTGCCCGATATGCCGACATGCTTGCCTCCTATCACATCTGAGACGGAACTAAGCTCGGCGAAATATGGGTGTTCTAATTCACTAGTGCACCTCTGCGTACCCGTTCGGGGATGCAGGCCTGAAATTATGTTATGTTATAGAAAAACCAGAACATTTCGGGATACAAGTTTGTAACAGAATCAAACATTCCCATATCTGATGTATGTAGTTGCCAATGATTGCTTTGCTTTGCCGGCTATTTACTTATACTGTAAAATCCATTTTCCATTGGTTTAGCTCAGATCATAGACTTCGGTCTGTGGCGGACGTGCTTTGAGCAGAAACTAATTGCAAGAGAGCCTGGATACAACAAGGAAATAAGATCAATAGAACGAATACAGATAATGTATATACACTGTACAGTTGATTTAGCTTTACAGAGATTATCCCATCAGTAATCATCAGAAATACTTCAATTTTTCCGACTCATTAGTTTAGTCACTAAGTTACTCAGTTTTACTATTTAACTATCATTTAAACTATAATTTGTGGTATATGTGTACCCCAAAGTAACAATAGCCTTGTCCCAAAGGCATGAAGACATGCATACATTAACTCACGCCTGTATCTCCAAATCGAATCATCACATCTCGCGGAGGTTGTCCCAGCTCCCAGGTGTGATAAGGGAGCCTATTGCCATATCTAAGCACGCTTTATAACTACGCCACCAGTCAAAAAATATACAGTAGCAAAAGTGTTGGGAAATAATCATGGACGCAACCCCTAACATAACATTTTTGTAACTTCTTGTGAATGTGTATTTATATTAGAATGCGTTGGTTGTATTATAATTGTCAAATCAGAAATGTCAAAGTTGTCACTCTCTCTTTCTCACTCTCTCTCGGTTGGCTATTATGGCGCGTACACACCGGCCGAACAAAGGCGAAACAATCTATACCTGTTGCGTTCACACAAACAAACTTTCGCTGTTGTGTGAATGAAACAGGCATGATTCGTTCGCCCGGCGTGTACCCGTCATCACACGACAAACTGTGCTGGTCTTAAGTAAGAAATATATACTTATTGCGCATAAAACCACTGTGCACTTATTTCCCCAAAAATATACCATCACCGCAAAGTAATTCGTAAATCTTATTTTATTCATGCAAGCCGTATCCAGCGCGTATATAGTGACGTCATGGCCCCCTGGATTAAAGCCAACGAAGATGTTTGCTGTAGTCCTGAATAACTAGACGGCGCTACCATTCAGTCCGCAATAATACCAAAATACGTAGATGTTGGTCGAATGCGCCATGGCCAGTCGTGATTACAGTTAAGATGCGCACAAAAGCCCCATCGGATGTTGAGACAAATCTACCGGCCAGAGAAGCTCTGTTTGTTGGATTGCCTCTGTGAAATGATTTTAACGGAATGTCGTATTTTTGACCGACTTCGAAATAAAAGGCGGTATTCAATTTCTCTGTATTTTTTATGTATGTTACGCGATATCTTTAGGTTCGATAGAGCGTACTCCAAGGGTGGTCCTATATAAATTTCACGGCACGTCACTATCGGATGAGTTTTGAAGTCGGTCCGGTCAGTCTACCTGACAGGCAACCCCTTTTGAGGGATCAAGTTCCAGGCAAATCGTAGTATACGGAATATAAATATTTTTATGTACATACAGTACAACCAAATTTATATGGGACTACCCTTAGAATAAGCTGTATCGAACACAAAAATAATCTTGAAAATCGGTCATCATTTGACGGAGATACAACATAGGTACATCAAAAAATATACAGACGAATTGAGGCCCGTCTCCTTTTTTTGAAATCGGTCGAAAATCCTAAGCTTTCTTTAATGCTTTGAAATAATAATTTGTTAAACTGACTAAAATTGCAAACGCCATTACGCAAAAAAGTTTGTTCAAAATTATATGTTTCGTACGTTTAAATAGTTACAGGCGAGTTTGTCAGTGGATTTTGCGAATGCCTTATTAATATTTAATTTCAAGCCGGCATAATTTTATTAGAGCGCGTTTTATGCGCAGCGCCCTGAGTACGGCTTACACGGACTTGGATTAGCTTGCAATTAGAATCCTACTTCACTCCGTTCTAAAGCTATTTTACTCGCCGTGAATACGTCGTTCATATATTTTCTTAATTACTTCATATTTAATTATGTCACTGGATTTTTATAACGTATGTTGCGATCTTAATGGAAAAAGATGACTGCACTGCAACGAATTAACGAATTAAAGCTTTTTAGATGGAGAGTTTAATATACAACTGTGTCTAGAATTTACGCTTACATACCGCGTCATACATATTACTCGTAAAAACAAGAATCGTATGACAAGACCTCGTGATCGTAAATTACAGATTTTCTGGTATTCTCAGCAGCCCGAGCAGGAAAATTTCTGACAACCGTAAATGTATTCGTGCTCGATGCGCGTCTATGAAATTTGTATGAAATATTAATCAAATGTCATCAGTGCGCATCGAGTTTACATTTACATTTGTTTTTCGTGCTCGGGCTACTGATATGTCGAAAATTCTCTTCATGTAAATGGGCTTTAATTTCATATTTACAGTTGCCAATCAAACTGACTAAATAATTTTAATCGCCCACCAGTTTTGGGCCTGGGTGGCTGTTGGATACAATTGGCTGTAAATAGATGTGTTTAGACTTATGCTTACAAGGGCTCTATACAAAGAAATTCAACAGTACATAAACGGGAGAACAGTACGAACCTTTTTATCCAAAAGTCGCAAGTCGCAAAAAAAATCGCAAGGTCTTTCCATTAATGTTTAGACAATAAATTATGTAAATTATTGTAATAAGCGCCGTCATATTGTATTAAGTGGTAGATCGCGTTATTTAATTTGTTGTAGATATTTTTTTTTATGGAAACTTGCTTGACAGCCCCTCTATAGTAGTAATATTAAATCTCTTTGGTTATAATACTGAGATTTATTGGAAGTTGCCGCTTACTTGATGTCACATCATAGGATAGAATACAAGCTCGTGAACCCTGTTTTTTAATGGATGTAAGAAAAACCTTGATATAACTGCAAAGTTCCAAGTCTAAAATTAATGGTTTTAAATAACTTTCTTTGTACCCTTTCTATTTACGTTGAGTTAATTAGTTCACTTTTCAGTGACCCTGTAAAGGTCGTCTATGTTGCCACGGACGCTATGCGAATAAAGTTACGGGGCCTTTTAAATATTGCAATACATCACATATTATTACTCTTTAAAATGTTTAGTAGTCAGTCTTATAGTATCAGCAAACAAGCAAGTGAGTCACCTAATTTTAAGTGATCTTGTCCACCCATGAAGAGTTATATCACAATAACTACCATGGATGGAAACAATGAAAATAATGTGGCGTGAATTAAGCCAACGCAGATCTCTTTCACCTTTAAAATATAAAAGTAAGATACCAGTTTACGTTTTTATTGGAGGGTACTATTCCTATTAAGCTGGAAGTATTTGAGTAATTTGATGCGTAAATAAGGAAGAAATTATTTTATGCATTATTATCAGCGCTTATATCCCGCATATCCCGCATTGATGCGTAAATAAAGAAGAAAATATTTTATGCATTATTATCAGCGCTTATATCCGACATCATAATTCCATTATTTACACAATTCAATCTCTAAAAAAAGGATTAAAAAATCAGGGAAACGTAAATAGTAAATAAATACACAAGGTTTTCACAGTGAAATAACTTCATTCGCAGCACGTTCCCACGGTATAAGTCAGACACGTCACGCGGCTGCACAAAGCTAGCTGAGAGGTGTAATTGGTAGCTAATCCCTGCTTTCGTCTCGTGGCTCGACATATCGCTGCCAACGTTCGCGTTGTTGGAACATTGAACATGTTATTGTGTGCCTACAATGTTTATCGTACGGGCGTATGTAGAGTGCATCGCGGTTTCTCTACCAATTGTATGACCTGCAGATACGTGTAATAACGTACTTATTCGAAAAGAATTCAACCGACAAAAGCATCAAAATATTGTTATTTATGCCATGATGATCTAATTCGTTAATAGAATATTGGTATCGATAACAACTTTTAGATGTTTTGTGAGTAGGATCATGTTTGCATAACTAAGGACCACTTGCAGTCGGTGCTGAAGCCAATGCAAATGAAAAGGCACAGACTCCAAAGACAGTAAGGGATTGTTGTTATTTTTTACTTTTAATGTTCAGTTTTGAAGTCGTTTTTAAGTTTTTGTTAAACTTTAATTATCTTATAGTTTTTAGTGTTTGGTACAGATATTTTTTACTGTATGTAAAATCTAACACTTTTTTCGGTGCTCGATACACATGTAAATTCATATCTTGAAAACTACTGACCCGATATTGATGAAACTTGCACTATTCCCTAAGTTGAAAGTTGTCCAAATAAAAAAAAAGAATTATAAAAATTGGAGTAATAGTTTCCGAAAAATACGTGAAGAAACATATAGGTATACATACATACTTACACACATACATGAAATTTATGTTCAGAAGCCCACATAACATATCAGAAAATTATGCAATTCTGACGATATTATATACATACGGGTCGAATTGATAATCTCCTTTTTTTGAAATCGGTTAAAAATGTTTATAAACAATCAGTCTTGTTAAAAATTTTCATAACAAGGTTTTCTTTTGTAAGTTCCTATTCAAAGACGGCGAATCAATCTTCTTATTGATGCGATTTGATGTATGCGACCTAGGAACTATCCGTCTATATCCAGAACACATGTAATCTCCATAAATCTGCCCAGATTTGCTGATTCTTCCCGACAGTCATATTTCATAGATAAGTAGAAGCTTTCGTGACGTATAGCGAATAATGTAACAAAATGAATATCACTGTCAGTACTCAGTATTTACATTTTATATAAACTCGCCTCCTTGGTATAGTGGCAGCATGTATGGGCTGTGGACCGAGAGGTCCTGGGTTCGATTCCCAGGTCGGGCAAAGCAAATTTCCTAATTTAATTTGCCCGGGACTGGATCCCTCATAGGGGTTGACGTCAGACAGGCGGCCGGTCGTAAAAACTAAGCCAAATCCTCTCTGCAACATGCTTGAAAAAAGTGTGTTGCGCCGACCCCACATTAAGGTGGGATAAGGGCAGGTAGAAAGAATAAACTATTGTTAACTATTCTTTAAAGTCTTATAAAGTACGTGTTCTAGGCTTTACTTTTATTTTCGATCGACTTCCAAAAAGAAGTGGGTCCACAATTCGTCTGTATTTTTTTAATGTATATTACGCGATATTCCCGCCAAATGTGGACCGATTTTCAAAATTATTTTTGTATTCGATAGAGCCTATTTCAAGGGTGGTCCCATATAAATTTGGTCCTAATCAGATTTGAAGTAGGTCTGTTAAGTTTTTAAACTTGTAATTCTTATAATTCGATGAAAGCTCATACGTTTAGTTCGGTTCAGTGAGTCTTTAACGCCTGTGTTGTATTTTGTATATTACTATTATAGTTGTGATTTGGTAATATTTCTTCTTACTTTGCCGAAGAACATAACTTTAATCGTATAAGCATAAAAATAAAACTATTTTTATTCTATCACGATTAGGTTTTAATTTTTATTCTGACCCGTGACAACGAAAACTTTCGAAAAAAGCTTTCGAAACGTAGGGAATAAAAATTAAAGCCTAATCGTGATAGAATCCGTAAAACTAGTTTTATTTCAGCGTATAACATTCGCGTAAACTTAAGAAATCAGTACGTATAAGCATAAATTCGATTATGGTTACCTTCAACATGGTATACTAGTTTAAAATCATTGACATCCACAATTAATGTTATATTTCAGGCTTTGAAGGTCTGACTGCCTCCGTGGCGTGGTGGTATTTCGGTACGACTACGGTTCTGAGGTCTCGGGTTCGAACCCTGGGTCGGGCAAAGTGATATTGGATTTTTCCATATCAGCCCGGAGTCTGGAATTTGTGCCCGATATGGCGATAGGCTCGCCCCCTATCACATCTGGGACGGAACTAAGCTCGGCGAAATGTGGGTGTTCTAGTTCGCTTGTACGCCTTTGCCTACCCCTTCGGGAATACAGGCGTGAGCTTATGTTATGTTATGTTATGAAGGTCTGTGTGACCCACTAAGCAATAACAGTACTTGAACTAATCTCACAAATCCGAACTACTGTACTAAATATAGACTTTGTTTTCAATAATAGACTTCAACAGACCGTTTGATTTACTAATATTATTTACATAAATTATTAAGTTTGTATTTGAAATTTCTATTTTAGAATATTATAGTTAGTCGCTGTTGCTCATTTATATTATAGTTCATAATAATAAAATGACAACCTAATTTCATTGAAGTTTAACATTTTTGCCGGAGTAGAATTACGTAATTAATATTAATTATTCAGTGTGTGGCTTTAAATTAGATTAAGTCTTATTTCTATAAACTCCTTTTCAATTTCATAATTTTACCAACTAATTAAAGTGACATGCTAACTTTGACAAAATATACTAGATCATCATCACTTCTGATAATAAACCGTGATTCATGAGCCATGAGAGAAATATTATTAGTATTTTAATTATATAAACGTGATTAAGGACATAAAGAAACGTGTTTAATTTACGCTAAGTACTCTTAGACTAGCTAGATTTAGTTTATGTTCACTTAGAACGCTTAGAGCGTTACAAATCCTGTGTATCTGAGCTCGCATGTTATTTGTAGTGCTCGCCAACTGTACGTGCCGGATAAACATACATAGGCCGTGGGTTCCGCGTTCATTTCATAATATATCTTGCTATTCTCTAATAGGTAGCTTTGCAGGTGCTTGTTTGTGATGGTGCTAAAATTTTATCGTACCTCCATAAAACTGTTGTTCTGTCGCTAATTGCGGCAGTATAAAATATTACGTTCAATGAGCAGCTGCGACAACTTTCTTTCTACCTGCCCTTACCCCACCTTAATGTGGGGTCGGCGCATTACTCTTTTTCAAGCATGTTGCAAAGAGGATTTGGCTTAGTTTTTACGACCGACCGCCTGCCTGACGTCAACCCCCTATGAGGGTTCCAGTCCCGGGCAAATTTAATTAGAAAATTTACTTTTCCCGACCTGGGAATCGAACCCAGGACCTCCCGGTCCACAGTCCATACATGCTGCCACTAGACCAAGGAGGCGACAGCAACTGCGACAACAATCCAAACTCCGTGTTTAAGTGAAGAAAAATATTTCATTTTACTCATCCTGACATGTAACTTGTTGATCAGTGCAGTCCAAAAATATTTAAGAGATTATGTTAAGACAATCGGCTTTCAAAAGCTGTTCTGTTTACATAATAATTTTACGTTAGTTCAAGATGTCCTGTGTTAAATATTTGTTGTATAATAAAAACATCGCGTTGATCCTCTGGAACAAACATCATCCGCAGGTGCAATGTTTAGGGTTTCGACAAATACTTAACTACAACCGAAACTCTTATAGATAAAAGCCGCGTCTCCTGCGCCTGTTTTTGTCGAAACAAAACACAAAACACATATACAGAACAATTATTTTCACTGTCTCCTCCTCATTGAAACAATGGACCATAGATGTGTAGCGAAACCATGTTTTGTGTAGGTGGTTAGTGTTATGTTTTAGTGCAGGAGACTCGGCTTAAGTGTGTGAGTACTCTATCTAGGTGTATTTATGTAATTATGTCAAAGAACATCGTCTACAAAGTTTTTCCGAACTAGTAATTTATTACATGACATAAAGTAATGTAATAAATAAGTAACAATGCCGGAACGGATCTGTTTCCCACGACTTAAATGATAATGTTCAAGTGTTTTTGAAGTAGGCGAATAACATAAACTTGGCCGACTCGTCGTTTTTGTTTTGAAAGTAATTAAAAGTTCGCTTCTGTAACGAAATAAGCTGATGGCCATCGTAGCGGCGCAGATATTTTTTCATATCTCATTGTTTTTAAATGGGGATTTCATAAAAAATATTGTCAATTTCTCATAACGCCTAAAACACTTTCCGAGCAGTGATAAGCAATTTAAAACCTGAATCTTATGATGCGGTCCTGTGGCCTTGTAAATTACAGTTTTCTGCGATTTTCTCGTCAATGTCTCACGAGAATTTTTGGAACTTAAAATACAATGTGAAATGTTTCCGGTGAGGAGCGTAGTATAGGGTCATAAAGTGCTTAGTTAATCGAAGTACGGGTGGTGTTGCTACTGATCATGGGTAGGCGTATAGCTTTCCATCAAGCGAGAGGCTTGCTTGTCTCATCATTCGATTGTAATAAATAAAAAAATGTATCGAGTGGTGGGGCAACCCTATAAGCAGTTACGTCTACAGCACGAATGGGCCGTCTGGACCGGTTTGATACTACTGTCTCACAGAAAACCAACGTAAAATAGCAGTTTGCTGTAGCGTTTCGTTCGGTGAGTGATATGTCCGTAGACCCAATTCCCCCCGACCTTCCCCAACCTCATTCGCCTCCTTTTAGCTTGGCAACGCACCCTTTTTTGTGTCTTAGATGTATATGGTTGGGGATCAATTATCATCAGGTGACCTACCTGCTCGATTGCCGGTCTGCACAGTAACTAAAAAAATTAGTTTGTGACAAATACTGCAGAGACAGAAATAGTCATATAATCGACATTTTGCATGGCTCCGTTTGTTTTTAGTCCGCCCGATCGTCAGCGATGATTGGGACGGACTAATGTCGTTTTTACGAGGTGTTGTGTAATGTCGCGATACGTAGCCAACAACAGCTGCACGATGCAATCAAAATGCGCATAAACCCACACGATTGATATTTTGTTAATGGACGTTTTTGAAACACTTCTGATTGGAATGTATGGGATCTACCAAGATAGCTTTTATAGTAGAGAGGACGAACTTGAGGGTTACCACCACCTCTTATAGCAGTATTATTATAATCGCTCTTCTTTTGTTTTGTATGGGAATCGGTACAAGTCAAATTATAATAATACTGCTATAAGAGGTGGTGGTAACCCCACTGACTAGTAAGTAGTGGTGTATGATCATTGCTAACTAAAAATACTCGGGTAAGTGCAAGTACCAGTATCTCACAAAAAGCAAACTAGTTAGATGTAGCAACTTGCTGTCATCTCATACAGTTGGGTATTAAGTGTATATACATCTCTCTTATCTATCTATCAGCAGGTATCTCTTCAACAGCTTCTTCAATACAGTTTTCTTCCGGTATTTTCTTTCTAACTGCCCTTATTCCACCTTAGCGCAACACACCTTTTTCAAGCATGTTGCAGAACGGATTTGGCCTAGTTTTTACGCCCGGCTGGCTGCCTAAATCAACCTCCCGATCCAGTTCCATATAAATCAAATTAAAAAATCACTTTGCACGACCTGAGAATCAAACCCAGGATCTCTCGGTCCACAATCCACATATGCTGCCACTAGATCAAGAAGGCGACTGGTTTCTTCCAGTATAATACCGATATACTACTATATGCCTAAGTTGTTACTATAAATATCATGTTTGTAGTATTTTACACGGTACCTACAGTCTCTTAAGAGTCGCCTCCTAGGTCTAGTGGCAGCATATATGGGCTGTGGACCGCGAGAGCTTGGGTTCGATTCCCAGGTAGGGCAAAGCAAAATTTTCTAATTTGATTTGTCCGGGACTGGATCCCTCAGAGGGGTGGTTACCGTCAGTCAGGCATCCGGTCGTAAAAATCTAAACCCAAAACCCAAATCCTTTCTGCAACATGCTTGAAAAAGTGTGTTGCACCGACTCCACATTAAGGTGAGATAAGGGTAGGTAGAAAGAGTGTATCTTAAAAGTATCGTCCAATAATGAAGTGTCATGGGCATATTACAAAATAATATCTAATATTAGAGCAGGTTTTCTGTCGGCCGCTATGTCCGCGGCATGTCAGAGGGTGGGGTAATTGAAATCCGTCAGACTTCCTCGTATGACAAATGATGGCTCGGACTGCGCCGCGCCGCGCCGCCCGAACTACTGTCGAGCTGCCGACGTATGTTCAACGAGCTGTATGTTCCTTGCAAAAATGTCCATGAGAGGACAAGCTTTGTTAGCATAAAACTGTGTTTTTGCTAACGGAATTTGTAACAAATTATCATAAACAAAGGAAGGTAATAATTTAGAGTACCCTAAACCGACGCGGATGCGCGAAGAGTTTGATAAAAGTAGATGAAGCAAAAGTAGAGGTAGTTTGTCAGAATCGGGCAAAGTGCAAATCATTATTCTGCTTACTCATTTGCCATACAGGCGTGATATTATGCGCCTTACTTATCAGTGGCGTAGTGTCCATATAACACGATTCCCACCGGCTTCCCTATTCCAGTTTATAGTCCAATATACCTCTATAACTATTACTTACAAGAAAAAATTGCATTGGCTTCCCTTTTGGAAATTGACACCGTTCGCCACTGTTACTTATAAAAACAGTTTAACTGAGCAAATGGTAAAAAATAATCTGTCCCTTTTATTTTCAAACAATGTGACACAAGGAAAAAAGTGATAGACTATTCTTAGCCATTTGCTCAGTTAAACTGTTTTTATAAGTAAGGACCCTTTATCTTAAAGATGTAACTTATGAGAGCTTAAATTACACCACTAAACTTATTGCGTTCTACTTTTTTCTTATCTATTCAACTAAGTATTTATTCATTAATATATTTGCTATACCGATAAACCTCAAACAAGCAGATCTGCGAGTAATATGTAGTATGAAATATAGACACAAAAATACTTGCACAATAGAAACTTTAAAGTGACATCGCAGAATAATACGAGCAAGTACAGGGCAGGTCTACAAATGTAAACACAATTCGCGACATTCCGGGATGTTCTGGGATGTTCCGGGGTGTTCCGGGGCAGGGAGTCGGGAGTCGGGAGTCGGGACGCGCTGGCCGATGTCATTTGTCATCTGATACCGCATGCGAATAGCGACGGAGCTGCGTTCCATTACCAACTTACCTTCTTATCGTATTTATAATCATTAACTTTTGTTACTTTTATTATGTGAATATGTTATTGTCGCCTGTTTGGTCTAGTGGCAGCATTTATTGGCTATGGACCAGTAGGTCTTGGGTTCGATTCTCAGGTCGGGCGTGATGTTCTTCCAACAGTTAACACTATTTGCCTCGCAATGGATCCCCAGGGTTAACGTCAGGCAGGCAGCCGCTGGTAAAAATTAAGCTATTTTTTTTCTGCAACGTGCTTGTGTTGCGACGACCCCGCATTAAAGTGGAATAAGAGCAGGTTATACATGGCAATTATATGAATATGTTATTGAATTATACTTTTATGGCACAGCCAAATCACAAATCAAAGCCAAACGTAGTGACGTATGCGTTAAGAAATTATATAAGCTGCCCAATTTATCAAATATTTTAAAATAATAAACACTTAAACAAGTATCATCAAAATATTTGAAATGTAAAGCAAGTAAGAAATAAATGCTCTGTAATAGTACTTCATTGGTTAATTATCAATACCTATGCAGCATTAACATTCCATGAAGTTAAATCAAGATTTATCATTCCGAAATATTAATTCAATATAAAACGTAAGCTACAATTACACAGCAGACTCCACCAAAAACCAAATAATTCATCCTTTTACAAAGTTGATAAAATATTAAAGCATAAATTAAATCCAAATTAGGTAATTATAATAATCTCGGTAACATTAGCCGTACAATGCTCATTGTTTGAAGCAATGTTGTTAAATTCTCTAAGAAAACTTTTAATAGGCATGAAGTTACAGCGAATTGAATAGAACTCCGGTAATTGTTATATCAAACTGGATACTGAGGTAATGGCATCATAAAATGTCACCCTAATATTATTTTGCGGATTTTTGTTTAAAACTTTTACAATTCGGGGCCTCTATATCTTCTGTTTACTTATAGTATATAGGTGCCATATATTAGAATCTTTTTTTTTTTACAACAGTCACATACATAGTCCTGACCCCACACGAGGTGTAACCTGTATCGTAGGTATCAGAAACTACGAGAGACTTTCGGTCTCACAACACCCAGACCCGAAACAAATATCTATGGGCCACACAGACATTTGTCTCGGTGCGGGAATCGAACCCGCGACCTCACGTTTCACAGCCAGCTACTCGCCCGCTGCGCCACGGAGGCTGTCTTAATATATTTAATTATTCATGACTTTTATTTTCACCTAATTTAGACCTATTTCTTTATTGATCACTATATAATATAAAGGTCGCAGGAAGTCGCTGGATGCAGGCCGCTTCCAACAGGTCGATCTGGAAATCTTTGGGGGAGGCCTATGTTCAGCAGTCCTATGACTCATGATGATGATGATGATGATATAAAGCAGTTTTTAGAAGAATTTTAGGGTGCTAGAACTAAACTAGTGAGTCTATGTTATTTCATAGCTTTTTCCTATTTATATTTACACATAAAATAACATAAGGTCAGGACTGTATCCCCGAAGAGGTAGACAAGAGTAAGCGTCTTAAAATTACTCCCAGTCAAGGCATATATACATAAGCTCACGCATGTGTGAGCGAAGGGGTGAATAGAGATAAACTAGAGCGCGCGCATATCGCTGTCTATGATCATACTGCGTACTTTTTTTTTAATTATTCGAATTGAACATGAAAAAAAAATTTATAGGTCTCATGTTTTTTTTTTATAGCAGAGATTCGCAAACGAGCAGATGGGTCACCTGATGGTAAGTGATCTCCACCGCCCATAGACACCCAAGACACAAAAAGAATCATGGGTGCGTTGCCAACCTAAAAGGAGGGAATGGAAGGGGAGGGAAAAGGGATTGGGAAAGGGAATGGGGAAATGGGCCACCGGAAATCGGTTCCAGTGGGACGATCCATTTACCCTAATGATAAATATTCATATGTAAAGAACTAGGTCGAAAATAGTGTCAAATGTTTACGCTACTTGTTTAGTTTTATTTACTACTCAAGTGTACGCATGGAATTAAAAATTTAATTATTCATATCGTCATTTCCATAAAACCTCGCGACAGATAGACTAATTAATTTTAATTGCTGTCAAAACACTTCATCAAGTAACGCAGACGTCAGATTTACTAACGAATTGCCGTCTTGACGTGACGTAATAACAGCATTGTGGCCGTTTTTGTGCGACACACACACAGCTTGCCGTGTCAAGTTGCCAACACAGTGGTACATAACTCATTATGAATTCCATTTGGCAGTCTTCATAGTCACACGGTGCATGCAGCTGGAAAACAGATAGTAGCAGGGGAATTAAGTGTCTGTGACACAGAATAAATAATGAAGACGGGGATTGGGTCGGTACAAAGCGCGAGCGCTCATATCGCGGCGCCCGCGAAGGCTTAAAACTGCTAGGGCGAGTAAATAAGGCGCCGCGGCACACAAAATGTACAAGAACTTTATAAGCCCTAAGTCACGAATGAATATTTTTAACATCAAATATATATCTTCAGTAAGTACATCATATTAAGGTAAGGTGGTCGGAAATGTCGATGTGAGGTGATACAAGGTGTTCCTAGTTCAATTGCGCGGACTATAGAAAAAGCTCTAGGGTTACATTTTTGAGAAAGACATAGAGTTCCATAGTATTAGTATGGTATCTAGATCCAATGAAATGAATAGGACTACCAGTTGAAAAATCGACTCAAGCAAAAATGTGGAGCCTGGCATTAGATGTGAATGGCGATAAAGTTTCCCCCTATCTATAACATCGATGAAGCTACAAGTTAGACAGTAGGTCGATTCTCTAAGGTTTCATTTGCGAAAAATCGTTGCGGCATCGTTGCGGCAACGATGTTTCCATTTTTGTATTCAGCAAGGTACAAAGCGCACGCACTAGCGCTATGCCTGATAACGGGGCTTATGTGAACTAACTCTCTCGAGCGAGGCGTTTGACATAAATGTATGGAAAATGGTATTCTTTAGAGAATACCATTGGGTCTTAGGACCCAACAACGTTGAACGCTCCGTCGATCTCAACGATGTGCGCTGCGGGAGTTCGTCGTCGAAAGCAACGTTGTGGTATTTCTTAGAGAATCGATCTGCTGCGCCTTATGACTGCTGGCAGTGCTAGTGCTCTGGGGTGAACATAGATTTCTTCTAAATATACTTAACTTTTGAGGACCTTAGATATTAGTACATACATACATAGACTCACGCCTGTATACCCGTAGAGATAGGGCAAAGGCGAACTAGAGAACTAGCACACCCAAATTTCGCCGAGCCCATTTCCGTCCCAGTTTTCAGACTCTGGGCTGATACTAAATAAAAAAAGCAATATTCCTTTGCCCCACCCAGGTGACGAACCCGAGACCTCAGGACGGTAGTCGTACCGCAATACTACTACGCCACCGAAGCAGACAAATATTAACTACATTTAAATATATAAGCATAAAGTAATTTCTTAAAATATTTTTTGGTAGGTATTCGTGCAGAAATAAGCACCTACCACAAACAAATAATTAAAATATTTTGATTTCCAGAAAAACATTCATATTAAAGTACAGCTACCGCCACCTAGTGACCTTATGTAAGCAATTACCATCAGATGCTACCGTATTTCGTAGTTCCTATATAATGTAGTAGATGGCGTTATACAAAATCTTACGAGAGCTTTTCAAGATTGCACATTGCTGTTTTGGAGAACTGCGGCCTGAGCAGGAAAATTTCTGACAACCGTAAATGTATTCGAACTCGATGCGCGTCTATGAAATTTGTATGAAATATTAACCAAACGTCATCAGTGCGCAGCGAACTCGAATACATTTACATTTACATTAGTTTTTCGTGCTCGGGCTACTGGTTATTTAATTTTATTTTAATTGAAGATGGTGCTTTAATTTGTTATATAATAGAAAGAACATTGCTTCAATTCCGTACACATAAGTTTAACTATATAACTATATCACTCTCAAGTCAAGGATATAGTTTGATTGACATATGTATTAACTTAATTCATTCGTCTATTCCTGTTATCCTTTATTTTTGTCCACCGCCTGTGAACAATGTGAAAAAAGTTGCATTATATAAGTACATACACAGAGATTTGTCTTTATATCTATCTTATATATATATATAATATTTCGAATAAATATTAGAGTATTAGTATTTCGAATCATTTCAGACAAATTAAAAACTTAAAATTATTTAATTAGGTTTATTATTCGAGGTATCAAGGCCCTAAAAAGTATTTAACTAATCTTGTATCCTCAACTTTGTTCAAACATTTTAGCATTGTAGTTTTACCGGAACTTTAGTGATTCCATCAAAGACAATAAAAAATAATATTATTCTTGATAAGGGTTAAAAATACGCGTCGGGACATTCAAACCTTAATACCCTGTCCAGTTCAGTGCTAATATTTTATAAAAGTTGTCCGAAGTCCGGCGCGCGGTTGCAGTCTGCGCTTTATTTCCTCGGGATAACAATGAGTCGCTCGACATTGACAGATCACGCCGGCAGCCCACTGAACCGGGCCACCAGTTTCAAACACCTCCATTCTTCGGAACATGCAGCATAAGTTATAGTTGTAGTAAGTAGTTTAACGAAGTTGAGAGAGTATATCAAATCCGGAGTCCGGAATTTGTGCCCGATATAGCGATAAGGACGTATATAGGATATGTAGGATGTCCACTTACAAGGTAACCGACGATCTGATGAAGGTCGCAAGAAGTCGCTAGATGCAGGCCGCTTCCAACAGGTCAATCTGGAAATCTGAAATCTTTGGGGGAGGCCTATGTCCAGCAGTAGACGTTCTGTGGTTGATGATGATGATGATGGTGATGATGATGATAGCGATAAGCTCGCCCCCTATCACAACTGGGGCAGAAATATGCTCGGAAAATGTATGTGTTGTAATTCTCTAGTACGCCTCTGCCTACGCCTTCTGGTAAACAGGCGTGAGCTTATTATGTGAAATGTTATGATCACGCTTTACTGCCTGCTACGCCGCCTCGACTGGAGAAGTACGACTGTACAAAGCCGATTTGAAATCACAGCTTCCTGTTAAGAATGTTAAGGATTTTCTTAATGATTTCGCCGATACCAATTTAGAGGGGGTTGACGTCCGGAAAGCAGTCGATTGAAAAAACTAAGCCGAATCCTTGCTGAAAAATGCTTGAATGTTGAAGAAATTCGTTTTTGATCATACTTCCGTAGGTATTTTCGGTCCGTATTGTTCGCTATATTATTATTCAAGGTGACTAAGAAACTACCTATAGGGGATGAATTACCAAACCTAGGGCGAAATTCGCAACACCTTTTGGGATGTTATCACAGCAGATTAGGACAGTGAGAGACATGCCACAAATCGCAACATAACAAACAAACATCTGTCGGAGATATACAATATCATAGTATAATATTATCTTTAAGAATAATTAATAAACAGCATAGATGAAGCTAATGCGGCCTAGTGAATGATTTATATGGCAAAAGCACGCCCAAATCTGACCCTACACTGCACCGCGCCACGCCGCGCCGGTTTGATTCGATCTATCATTTATTATTATTTAAATATCTATTTGATCCACAGGTTACTTATACACCTCTACAGTAAGACATTCTTTATATACAATTAGCGATAAATAATATACCCAACGTTCACACATAGCCCAGACTTGACACTAGGTTTAACCCATAGATATACATGTCTGTGGTTTAAACTGTATTGTGGGTATCAGAAACTACGAGAGACAACACCCAGAACCATAATTATCTGTGCTATACAAACATATATCTTAGTGCTGGAATCGAAGCTGCACTTTCTCGCTGAAGCCACTACGCCACGTAGGCTGTTTGGTTTGCATTAAACGTTAATGTTATCGAAGGCTGCAATGGCTTCAAGTTCATCTGTAGTACCATATTGAGTTTTTATGTCCCACAGGGCTCAGTGGTTACACACTAAATGGAGGAGTCGATTGCCTCCGAGTCCCGACCGACTTTCCTGTTCGGAAGCAACCGTCTGCCACACCGCGCCGCTCAGTTTTACTAATGGTTCGTCTTGTTAGCCTTGTTAGCGAGAAACACTGATGCAACCTTCTTAGAAAATTCCCCTTTAGCTTTAAATCGCAATATTGAAATAGAGGATGAATTCAAATAGATTTATAGAGACCAATTTGTAATGCTTTAAATGGTTTAATGGCACTTTTCTTCATTGTTTTATCGTTTCTTGTTTACGCGTATACACGTTAAAATAGATATATACATTTATTTATTATATATATACATTTTTAGGTTATTTTTCTTACTACCTTCGAGCTCATGGTTGTTCCTATAATTAACACTAATTACGAATCTTATTAATTATTTATTTTATTTATTTATTATTATACGGACATCCAACAGCTTACTAACTAAATTATCTTATTAAGGATACAAAAATAATATTGCCTCGCCAATCATAGGATATCACAAAAATTATAGTGTGTTAACATTTTTAATAAACAATAATTATATTCCTAAATCAGTCTTTAAAATATAATTAATACAAATGCCTTTAAAAATCAACATGACTGTGATAATAGTAACGAGGTTCCCACGTATCACGTAATCGAAAATTCATGATAACGGTCGACCAGTTGGCCACTGCAACTTTTCAATCGTGGAATAAGAGGCTTGTGGCATGGCGGCTCGCTGTTTGTTTGCCGCGGTGAGGTAGGTATTTATCGTTTTGTCAACAAATTGCGTTTTCATTTTAAACGCGTAATAAGCTTATTTTCGCTTCATTTTTGATATTTATGTTCGCGACCGACGCGACGTTTTGTTTGAGCAAAGTCTGTAAACTTGTGCCGCTGTTTACTCAAGCTAAATTTCATCGTACAGACAGCATATTACATTGTGCAGAAAATGTGTTTTTCAAAATTTAAACAAAACTTCATAAGCATCTTAACTGATGGAATATTTTGCCGAAAGCCTACAACTCTGGTTATTCTACACCACAGACATATTAGAAAGTACATTGAAAAACAATAAACATAGTTTAGTGTTACAATGGGCTGCCTTATCGATAATAGCGGTCTCTTCCTAACCTTGGGATTTGTGGAAAAGGAAATAGTACTGCATAATATTAATATTTTTGAATTTAACTACGGCTTGGGCATCATGCATGTTGTGTCGAATCAAATTAAATTATATATTGTATCCTTAAAATGTGTCTACATCATTTAGATTACATAAAATTTTGCTATATCGCCATGTAAGGTCGAAAGACCGTCTCTACAGAGAACCACGGACAAGAAACTCTGGAGAATCAAGTCTAAACAAACACATAGTACCAAACTCCAGTGGATTGCTAATTATCGAATGCTATAATTATTCGTAAATTTGATTAGGCTCAATTGCACCACTATTATTAACCTAGAGTTAGTCCTAACCGGACAAATATCACTTTTTATATGGTCGCAATAACCAACAAAATCAAGTCGTATCTTGACGCTTTAAAACTTAATGATAGTAAAACAAACGTGTATAAATTGCATTCTCATTGCAAACTACCGCAGCCGTAACAAGCTCTTTTCTCTCATTTTTCTTCCTCATTAAAGCGCATCATCTGATATAATAAATCTGAATGTTGGTTTGTTTATTTATTTCAGAACGTGAAGTTAAATTAAATGAAAACAGAATTTCGTATTAAAGTAAATTATTTTATTCTCAATTTATAATGTACTTTATGGTGAAGAAAGTGACAATCACACGTTTTGCCGCTGAACTTGGTTTTCTGTTGAAATAAAACTATTTTTTACGGATTCTATCACGATTTGGTTTTTAATTTTTATATTCCCGTTTCTGGTTTTCTGTGTTTTTGGTTTTAGTTTATATGAAATACTTATTATGAGACGTAAGTAATGGCACCAGTACTAAATAAATCAAAAATGGTCGAGCTACTTTTTAGACTGCCTCCGTGGCGTGGTGGTATTTCGGTACGACTACGGTTCTGAGGTCTCGGGTTCGATCCCCGGGTCGGGCAAAGTGACATTGGATTTTTCCATATAAGCCCGGAGTCTGGAATTTGTGCCCGATATGGTGATAGGCTCGCCCCCTATCACATCTGGGACGGAACTAAGCTCGGCGAAATGTGGGTGTTCTAGATCGCTAGTAGGCGTCTGCCTACCCCTTCGGGGATACAGGCGTGAGCTTATGTATTTATGTAAATACTTATTATGAGACGTAAGTAATGGCACCAGTTCTAAGTAAATCAAAAATGGTCGAGCTACTTTTTAGATATACCTCTAGTTTTGTGTCCGTTCGCAAATTATAAGGTTGGTTATGTATGTCTTATTATTTGGGTGTTCATGGATGGTGGATATCACTCATTTAACCACTTGCCTTTTCAATCTCATTTTGCTTTAAAACTCCAAAACATGACTATATATTGTATAGGTTGATATCGATTTAGATTTAGCAATAGGACTTTACAACCAGAACACACCTAAAACATAATCAAATCCATAAAAAAATCTCGCAGTAAATCAACGAGGTATAACACAGACACTAAACCGAGACGTCAGTTATAAGGTACCTCTGAAAGCTTAACTAAGCCTTTGCCTGCTTAATGATTCATAAGCGCTAATTGTTTCTTCCAAAACTCAGCTCATCCCGAATAAACCTTTTGGCAAAGCTAATGGCTGTCTACATTTTACACAGGTAATACAGGTACCGCTAATACATTGACAAAATAATGGATTTATAAGTTACTTTTTAGGTGTTAGGGATTATTGTTGTGAAAGTTGTGAACGTATTATTTTAATTTAAGGTTTCAAGCGTGTTTTGTAATTAAGTTATTCTAACACGAATCAAAATTGAATAATAATGATGATTGAGAAAAATGTATTTGCATGCATGGGCTTTCCGATCAGGGTAGACAAAAAACTTGCACAGGTATTTTAATCTCCGTGTCGATTTCAACCATAAGCGGGGCGCTGCTATTTTTAAAATCTGTATTTTGTCATGATTTTTATTCTTTATTTATGACAATAGCAAATTGTCAGGCTAGATAGTATATCTTTGTCTATATTGACTGCATGGCACTGTTTACATGCGTAATATCTTCTCTTCTCTAGTAGTATAAATGAGTGTGGGATTAGGCGGCCACCAGCTGGTCGTATTCAATAAATAAATACAGCCAACAGTCACACACCTAGTCCTATCCCCAAACTAGGTAAAAGGTATAACTGGTATCGTGGCTATCAGAACTATGAGAAACTTTCGGTCTCACAAAACCCAGACCCGATACAAATATCTGTGGGTAACACAAACATTTGTCTCAGTGCAGGAAACGAACCCACGGCCTCTCTCTTCACAGCCGGCTACACGCGCGCTAGGCCATGGACGCTGTCAAACTGTACTGTAAAGGCTGTATTCCTTATATAATCCGAATATTTTAACAGCGTTCCATTAAAATGCTACATAAATATGTTGGAAGCAATAAAGTGGGTGGCGACTGCTTCAATAAAATACAACATAAAACGTTTAGGGAAGGCTTGCAGCGTTCGGTACGCGTTTTAAATTTCAACCACCTCGTAAAACGCGTGTATTTGAAACCTTTTAATGTTGCTACAAATAAATCGACCACTTTACTGCCCGAAAATTCCGTATAACTTATGAAACTATTGTTATCGATCTTAGTATGATATTATTCAAATTTTATTTAGTTATCATAATACTAATATTGTAGGTCCAGGTCCATTACGGTTCTCAATCTTATTTCTTTCTGCTCTTCTCCCACCTTAATGTTGGGTCGGCGCAACACACTTTTTCAAGCATGTTTCAGAAAGGAGTTTGGATAAGTTTTTACGACCGGGTGCCTGATTGCCTGACGTCAACGCTCTCTGAGGGATACAGTTCCGGGCATTTGGTCATCAACAGCAGTCAGACACTGAAGAAAAAAATATGTACACAATTAAGATTCATGATCAGTGGCCCGGGCAGGAATATTTTTGACAATCGAACTAGTATCGAGCTCGATGCACGTCTATGTGATTTGTATGAAAAATTAACCAAACGTCATCAGTGCGCAGCGAGCTCGATTCGATTGTCAAAAATATTCCTGCTCCGGCAGCAGAAATCATTGATTTTACGCCAGACCATTTTTACATTCTCGCACAGACCTCGGATACAATAGACCCATAATGACATTAAAAATTTAAGCAGACCGTTTCTCGCATAAATTATAACTTTTTGATGTTCAATAACATAACTGCAAATACATACAAGTGCTCTGTGATACATACACACACTACACTCGTACGCACACACACACTCACTCGTACACACACACACACACGCACAAGCACGCACGCATACACATACACTTTTGTTTTGTATTTTTTTTTCCTTTTGTCACATGAATTGTTTTACTGTCTCATGTCGTGGGTGAGTGTCCTGGACTCCTGAAATACAGGGTTACCCTAGTTTAGGCTCCAGTCCACCACTAATATCATTCTCCTATATATACTTGTATTTCTAGTTTAGCAACTCACTTGGTGGAAAATAAATAAATTTTTATTTTTTAACTTTAAATACTTTAAAATCTTGCAAAATAATGTTATTTACGCTACATAACAAAAAAAATAAAAATAATATTATTTACATCTCGAAATAGAAAATAATTTTCAAACGTCTACAGTAAATAACGAAGTAATCCGCTGAAACTGCGATATGTAGTGCAGCCAATCCGATCAGATGATGTTCGTTCGCTGCTTGAGAATATTATTACTTTTAATTAGAGTTTTACACTCGAGACACCTTATTAAAGCTGGCAACATTTTAATCAAATGGTTCAGTATAGTCAAAGTATACTGTACTTGTATATCGTATATGAGTTTATCGACCCACTTCCAAAAAGGAGAAGGTCCTCAATTCTTCTGTATTTTTTTATGTAACTATGGTACGCGATATCTCCGCTAAATGTAGACCGATTTACAAAGTTATTTTTTTGTTCGATAGAGCTTATTTCAAGAGTGGTTTATTAATTTAGTTACGATCGGATTTGAAGTCGGTCCATTAAGTTCTTCAACTTGTGATTTTTTTTAATTATCGTCTTACCCTATTCAAGTCATGGAGCCAGTTTTGTATGATAATATACCTTCAATACTTCTGTTGCTCACATTTCGAAATGAAAAACCAGCCAAATGCGTGACTGCCCACGTACAGTAAATGTTCTGTCTTCCTTATTAGAGATGAATGTCCACATTTAAAATCCCAAATGGTTTCTATAGAGTCTAGGACATCTAGGACGTTTAAGGACTAGACACTCAACCCAAGCAAGAAGTTAATTCTTTACTTGCCTCAATGAATTAATTAGATTCATATAATTTAAAGACGTGCTATTATTTATAACACTTGGCAACAATATATAATATCAAATTACCATTCGTGAATAATTGATGTATCCGATTATAGGTAATTATTAGCATAATTAGTAATGCGGGCTTAGATTTTATAGATAGATTTACATTTTATTTAGATTTTAGATACTAGTGAAGAAGATTATGGAATCTTAAAAACATATGAAATAATCTTTAAATAACTTTATCCTATACTTCTTATAATAACTTAACCCTTGCATCACATTGACTTATATATATACTACTTGCATCATGACCCGCCGTCAATTGTCAACTTGTTTTCATTCAAAGTTGAAAAATCTCCTATCACTCAAAGAGCATTATGAACTGCTACCAAGAAGGTCCTGACTCCTGACCATAGACTTGGGCTAAAACTTGAAGAATTATTTGATACAATATATTTTATATCGAATAGTTTTGAAGAATACTTTGGCCACATTTATTTCTTAGCCTGATCGATTTGGCTTTCACACTCTATCGCCTGGTTCCAATGAACAATCTAATTCGAATCTAGTTTCGAAAGTAGATAGATTACAAAACCATCGGCCAATAAAAACACAGTTTGAACATGACTCCGTCAAATGACTTGATTTGATTGGTTTATAATCGCGATCTATCTGCACTATAAACTGAGATCGTTTATTGAGACCAGCCGTATGCCTCTAATGGAATTCAATCTATAGTAGGATTGCTAATTAAACGGAGTAATCTGACATTTCGAATGTTGCCACTTTTTAATGAAATTTAAATAGTGCTGCGGTAAAAAGATCAAGATTATTTAAACATTTCAATTCAGTGAAACATTTCATTCTTTCATTTTCTAAAGTCCAACTCAAAGTCGTAATTCCTGCATAATGTGGAATTAGTACTGCATGTCTACTGAATTATAGTCACAGTAAATTACTGCATGGTAAGTTATGACATGTCTACTGGAATTCTAATCATGGTTCATTATAAACTATTTCATTATAGCTATGAATGTGTGGAACGTAATTTTTCTCAAATAATAAAAGTAATATTTTTTTAATTTTCATTGTTATTATTTCGCGTATCTGTTATGATTATTTACGCAAAATGATTTACACAGACATTTAGTCGAAGGGTTAAGATGAATTTTTTAAAAATACGCTACAAAATTCTAATTTTCCAAGCTTGTGCTGAGTTATTATTTCTTTGAATGATAAGGATTGAACTAGATCAATCACTATATTTTGGAAGTAAGCAACATTATTTTGAAAAGTGACATTTCGATCTGTCAGTTTACTCCGTTTAATTAGCAATCCGACTATAACAATAACTTTTAACGTAAACAAAAGAATAGGACAAAATACATTGCACAATATTTATTACTCGTGCACAGTTTTATTCGGATACATTCTGATAAATTCATTGAATATAGAAATGAAAAAATATTTTTTGTTCATACAGCAAAGTTACGTTGAAACGGTAAAGTAACAATACCTTTAGAGAGTCAATATTGCAGTATGCAACAATTCAGATTGGAAAGGTTAGTTTAATAAAACTGTATGTAGTTTGCGAAAGGCACTGTGTATTTTGATCTACATGTACGTTTTACAATCAGTTGCATTGGAAAATATTAGATAAGATATTATGCTAAAAAACAATTGATGAATATAATTAATTTAATAAGGGTTTAACCCCGTGCAAATCGTGCTAGAAAAACATTTCTACCTGACTTGGGATTTGAACCCAGGACCATCTGCTCTACAACTCACTTGCTGCTACTAGACCAAGGAGGCGACACCTCATCTGCACATATCATCATCATCAGCCATGTATGAGAAATTCCAATGTCAATTCGCTAAACTTTTTTTTTTTTTTTTTGTAGCAGAGACTGGCAAACGAACAGATGGGTCACCTGATGGTAAGTGATCTCCACCGCCCATAGACACCCAAGAGACAATAAGAATCATGGGTGCGTTGCCAACCTAAAAAGAGGACATGGAAGGGGAGGGAATAGGGATTGGGAAAGGGGGGGGGGGGGAATGGGCCACCGGAAATCTCACTCACCGAACGAAACGCGACAGCAAGCTGCCACTTTACGTCGGTTTCCTGTGAGCTAATTCCATTAACTAATACAGAGGGTATCGAAGTATATTAGAATATTTAAAATAGCAACAGAAACCTCCACTTATTAGCGCGGTCATTGTTAGCAATTCAACAGAGTGAACTCTTTGTGGTGTAAACAATCGGTATATTTCTAACAATGGGCGGAATTGGTCGGGCCAGTTTATTTGCCTCGAGTAAACAGCCGCGGAAGTAGATCGGACCGCGCTGTTAACT
The DNA here is from genome assembly GCA_036417725.1 of Clanis bilineata. Lineage (NCBI taxonomy): Eukaryota > Metazoa > Arthropoda > Insecta > Lepidoptera > Sphingidae > Clanis > Clanis bilineata. The sequence continues at coordinate 12,809,469 of CM071158.1, forward strand.
CGTTCATTTGCAGCCGAAAATTAAAACGGATACTTTGAACAATGGCGATATATGAATACAGTTTCTTTGCATTTTTAAAATCCATATTTTTCTTCAGGTTCATTGTGCCACGGGGCGGTTTTGTGCGACAGTATAGCATATCTTTTCGAATATAATGTTTTCATGCCACAATGGCGCATGTGGTCAAAATATCTTTTAGATATTTAATTACATTGAGAATCAGTTTAAATTACACTATCATCATAATCATCAGTCATAGGACGTCTACTGCTGAACATAGGCCTCCCCCAAAATTTTCAGATCGACCTGTTGGAAGCGGCCTGCATCCAGCGACTTCCTGCGACCTTTATCAGGTCGTCGGTCCACCTTGTAGGTGGACGTCTTACGCTGCGCTTGCCGGTACGTTACAAAATTACACTAAATTACACTATAGTGAGTAATTAATGTCATATGCAACCATAATTTATGCTCAAATTCATAATGGGTCTAATCTGAATATGTATCACAATAAAATTGTGGTATTCTAGAATTAAAATTTACTTTACATATATACTCGTATGAGCCATTAATCAATAGCCCACTCCACCCATTTACTAAGCTCAAAGAGACTTAATATTACTGTTGAATATCTTGGATTAAACTAAATACAATATGGAAAACATTTCCTCGTGTCCAAAAGTAACAATACAGAATATCAATAAAACAACTCGCGCAACAACATGAAAATGAAAACTGCTCATTAAATAACAATTTCAATTATGCTCGGTACATTGCTGGAATCAGTGGTACGCATTAAAACAACAATGTCGGTAACTTCGTGGCTAAACATGTTATTTCAAATATATATTTCAATTAACTGAGTTTACTTTTGAAACATAAGTTAAATTCACAAAGCGTTAGGTAGGAGAGGTGTATAGCCTCGGGGATAACAGCGGCCGACCAGACCTGGCAAAACTAAACTAGTTAAGTCCGCCTATCAGAACATTTTCAAATGGAATAATAATAAAACAGGAATAGAGAGACCTATACAAATAGAACATGGTTGGTTATCTTACGTAAGCAAACCACTCTTTGTGGGCGTTTGAATACGAAACTATGCGCCCGCTGGAAGGAACGCCAGCTTTGGAAATAGCAAATAATTTTGTAAAATGTAATTGTATTCCTCGTAGTGTCGTAGTCTCGTAGTATAGTGTCATAGTCGCCTCCTATAGTGGCAGCATAATAGGCTGTGCACCGGGAGGACGTGGGTTCGATTCCCAGGTCGAGCAAAGCGAATTTTCTAATTTAATTGGCCCGGGACTGGATCCTTCAGAGGGCGTTGACGTCAGGCAGGTAGCCGGTCGTAAAAACTTAGCCAAATCATGCTTAAAAAACTGTGTTGCGCCGACCCCACATTAAGGTGGGATAAGGGCAGGTAGAAAGAAAGAATTGTATTCCTCGTATATACCGGGTGTTCCAGAGAGTTGGTACCAAAGACTAGACGGGACGACAAGGGACGGGAGAACAGCGCGAAATTTGTGATCTAAAAGTTGTGACCTCGTGGTCATAAGTCAGTCATATTTGCAACACGCGCACAAGGTCGTGCGATCGTTGTAATGTTTAGACAATAAAAATGACTTATATGATTTTTGACCATTCACAGAAAATTCCAAGGTATAAATTGTAATAAGCGCCTTCGAATTGATGGCGTTACTAACGTTTGAGATAATTCTTTTTATGGAAACTTGCTTGATAGCCTATCTATAGTTAGCAATAATAAATCTTTTTGATTGGGACGGAACTAAGCTCGGCGAAATGTGGGTGTTCTAGTTCGCTAGTGCGCCTCTGCCTACCCCTTCGGGGATACAGGCGTGAGCTTATGTATGTTTTTGATTGGTACCAATAACAATTCCACATATAGGGAGAAGAATTTTATTCAAAAAACAAGTGTTATTTTAAACAATTTTCACATATCTGATTTTTGATTCATGTCGGCGTATCCTACATTTCTATCCTTTTCAAGCTTTAAAATAGCGAGTGAATTACAAAGCCGTTTGAAGGTCGGTATTAAATATTTACTCGCCTAAGTTTAAGAAGTACCTTTTGGCTGAATAAGTCTCGACCTAAATAAGCATGGCATTAAAACAATATTATGAAGCCCCAATATTTTCTTTGAAAGCAGAAATTATATAAGAACCGTGGTTGTAGACTGCTGCACTGTTAAATGTTTGAGAATGGGTAATTGGAAGTATAAATTTGGCCGCTCAAGAATGATTCTACACCTATGCTTATTAGTCGAAGGGACCGAAGTCATTGCTTTTGTGTATTAATAATGGATGTATCTGTAGAGTGCACTGTAGTTTAAAATGGATACAACGAGTTCCGTTTGTCAACTGAATATATTTATTTTTATTCAACATTTATAAAAGACAAATATATGACGTATACATTTCTTACGTGTTACGCCTTACATATCTATGGGATTTATTAACACTTAGCATCAAATGAACTACGTCCCACGATACGTCTGTGTCGCCCACAGTATTGCATCTATTTCAAAACCTCATCGCGTACCCTATGTCCTTATTAACCGCCGTCAAAAAAGGAGGAAGTTAACAATTCGTCGGAATCTTTTTTTTATGTATGTTGCCCGATTACTCGAAGACGCCTGGGCCGATTAAAGAAATTCTTTTTTGTTTAAAAGGTTATACTTCCCAGGTGGTCGCATTGGCACCAAGTCATGATCTGATGATGAGATCCTAGAAAAATCGAGGGCAACCCTAAAATTTTATAGAGAACTATAGTGTGTTTTATATATTTCCTAAAACAATTCAGGTATTTGCGTCTGGTACTACTCATCATCTCATGTTGCTGAGCTGATAATGGAAAATATAACTCCTTAGCTATTAGGAGTTGGTGGATAATTCTTTTAATATTACACGCAAAATAGATACATAATAATTAAAGTTTAATAAAAACTGAAAACCTGCCTTTTCATTTATTCTGCTTCGGCCTCAGCACCGACTCCAAAGAGAGTAAGAAATTGTTGTTATTTTTTACTTTTATTTTAAGTGTTCCGTTGTTGAAGTCGGTTTTCAGATTTTTTTCATTCTTTATTTGCTATGACATTTCTTTATTTAGTGTTGATCCAAATCAACAGAGGTATATAGGAGTATCCATCAGAGGGGGTTAATGTCGGGCAGGCGGCTGGTCGTAAAAACTATGCCAAATCCTCTCTGCAACATTCTTGTAAAAGTATGTTACGCCGACACCACATTAAGGTGGGATAAGGGCAGGTAAAAAATAAACGTGTTGATCCAAAATTAGCCATATTCAAACATTATTAAGACCAATTATGCTCAGCAGATTACATTCAAGCAGACAAGCACAAAGAAGCACATTTTACATTGAATTATGAAAATTAAACCATTTTGAGGTGCGGTCTCGAAGTCTCTCGTTTGGTGGCTTAAGAAAGTTGATAAATTCATCACAAAGGACAAAGGATTGTACACCGGCGGCCATTTGTTCAGAGCGCGTATTTGTTCGCGCCTAATTAAACATGAAACACCGGGAACAGGTATATCAAGCGGCCCCAGACCCCAACTACGTGTGATTTTAACTGGCTCCTTGTAATGAGTGCACAAGACTTAGCTGCTTTTAGTAGAATATTCTCGAGGTGACGTTTTCGCAAATATTATCATAGATTTGGTCGTTGCATTATCGACTTTTAATCTTTTGTATATTTAAAGCAAACTAATAACTATAATAGATTAGATATACATATTTATATTACTGATTTCTTAAGTTTACGCGAATATTATACATTGAAATAAAACTATTCTTACGGATTCTATCACGATTATGTTTTAATTATTATTCCCGACGTTTCGACTGCAAAGCCTTCGAAACGTCGGGAATAATAATTAAAACATAATCGTGATAGAATCCGTAAGAATAGTTTTATTTCAATATTTATATTATAAAGAATTTAGAGATATACTAAATGTTTCTATGTCCTCGGTGGCCGTTTTTGTAAGCGAGTTATTTCTTTACTTTTATATATCGATTTCGATATCCCTGTTTAAATGAACGATGACCGTAAACTGGTAGGAATTGAACTACACGAGCCGTTTGTCATGGCCAACAACTGCGGCCTGAGCAGGAAAAATTCTGACAACCGTAAATGTATTTCAGCTCGATGCGCGTCTATGAAATTCGTATGAAATATTAACCAAACGTCATCAGTGCGCAACGAATTCGAATACATTTACATTTACATTAGTTTTTCGTGCTCGGGCTACTGATATGTCAGGGATTCTCCATGCAGAAACCAGTCATGGGTTATTAATTACATAAAATCAGTGATGCACTTAACCCTAATTAAAAACCTCCTGGCAAAACAATATAAAATTAAAAGTCAGAATAACATAGTTCCCAACGAGTAAATTACGCGTATTCAAATAAAGTGGCACTTAATTAAAATAAAATCAACGTTCTGAACAAAGGAGCGTTGTAATTTTTTGCTAGTTTTTTAACTAAGTCCACTTTGTTAATAATAAAACACGTTTTATTAGAAAACTGAGTTGGTTTCACTTGAGTTCGTAAAATGTAATGTACATTTACGCTATGTTATATTGCTGAGTTTTTTTTTTTGTATTTTTTATATAGTATTTTCTTGAGTTCACGTAAATGTTACATATTGAAATAAATGTTGACGAAATACAAATCTCGATAGAACCCCTAAAAAATATGTCACTGGTTGCGATAGCTATCACTGCAGCCCGAGCAGGAAAATTTCTGACAACCGTAAATGTATTCGTGCTCGATGCGCGTCTATGAAATTTGTATGAAATATTAATCAAATGTCATCAGTGCGCAGCGAGTTTACATTTACATTAGTTTTTCGTGTTTGGGCTACTGATTCTGGTTGGTATTTGTACGTACGTAGTATTTGGCTTAGATATTTTGCAATGTTACCGAATAGTTAGTCGTCAAATAATATTCATTTATTTATTCACGTTTTTAACATGAATTATTAAAACTTGGTAACAATCGTAAAGCCATATTAGTAGGTAAAGCCAAATTTATTAGTAGGTAAAGCCAACTAAAAACCTAGCAATTACCATTTACCAATTAGTGTATGTTTTAAAGAAAAACTATCATACTCACGGCAGCGGCGGCCGGCCGGACTACACACATCATAAAAACAATCAAGCCAAAATGCCGCACCAAAATAGAAGCATCAGCGGCATTAAATTATGAAAGCCTTTGATATGAAAACGGCAAACACTTACAGTTTCATATAAGCGACCTCATTTCGTTAATGAGAGCAATCCACAAACATTTGCATACACACAGCCGTGTTGTCTGGCTATCAGCTAACTGAACACTTTGCAATCAGAACCAATACACCAAATATTAGTAGTTGCCCAAGTGAAAATTGATATTGCGAGCTTACTAACTTCAGCGAGCGCAACTTGTTTTGCTAATTTGAAACGTTTGGGACGATATAGTACTGTAAACTAATGTGCATCGACAATCTACGTCTATATAGGAAACATACTATAGGATACACAAAAACCGGTTCTATGGGAGTACACAATCGCCGGAAAACCAATGATGAGAGTCACATCAGTTAGGGATTTAGGGGTAACGCTCAATACTAGACTAATATTTCGCGATCACATTGTAGCCATATGTCAAAAAGCATTTAGGAATCTAGGGTTTCTGCTGCGTATTGTTCGCGATTTTACAAATTTAAAGGCTATCATATCTTTATACAACGCGCTTGTGAGGAGTGTGCTCGAGTGCAACGCAGTTATTTGGGCTCCGCATGAGACTAAATATAATCTCATGCTGGAGAGGGTGCAAAATAAATACGTTCGATTTTTGTATATGAGGAAGTACGGGGTGTATCCATCTTACCCATTAATGTATCCAACATTATTTATTTTAGGTATGGTGGGATACAATGAGTTAAAAGTTAGAAGAGATCTTGCGCTCGTGTTATATATTTTTAAAATCTTCAGAGGTAAAATAGAAAACAGCAACTTATTGATGCAGATAGGGCTATGTGTTCCGGACAGGTATGTGTGGAGAAGGCGGCGTCCACAGTTATTGGCGGTGCCGCGCGCGCGGACAAACATTCTTAAAGAATCACCGTTAATACGCGCCCTTCGCGCTCTCAACCTTATTGCAGTAGAGACGGACATCTTACACTGTTCTCTGTGTGAATTCACAAAAGTAGCGAGTACAATTATTTGTTATAAACTGAACTAGGTATGTACTAAGTAATTGACTACACTACTGCATTAGGATAAGAAATCCTGTAATAGTAGTTGTAAGTGTGAAAAATAAATAAATAAATAAATGTCGGATGATTATGCTAACGGGTCTATTACGATATTAGCTGATAATATACTTTTTTCGCGTAGTTACCTACGTTTGGCCTACCGGACACTGAATAAATAATGAAAAATACCTGCAGTCCAATCACTAAAAGGCCATTATGTAATAAATCTAATTTTGAGATGTCACCAAAAACGTGGAAAATATTGTCGCTACAGATTTATTTAACTTAAACCTAGTTTAAAGCTTAAAGTAAACGATTTATTAGAACTATATTATTATTAAATAATATAGCGAAAGACAAATTTTGGTCGCCTTCTTAGTCTATTGGCAGCATGTATGGGTTGTGGATCGGTAGGTCTTGGGTTCGATTCCCAAAGGTCGGGCAAAGGAAATTTTCTAATTTTATTTGCCCGGGCTGGAACCCTCATAGGGGGTTGACGTCAGCCAGGCAGCCGGTCGTAAAAACTAAGCCAAATCCTCTCTGCAACATGCTTGAAAAAGTGTGTTGAGGCGACCCCACAATAAAGTGGCATAAGGGCAGGTAGAAAAAAATAGCCAAAGATAAATTTTCTAAGGACAATATTTTTGCGCAACTTATTAAAATAACCTTTTAATAAATGGATGGTTATATAACATTGATCAAACTGCGCGTATAATCAAAATCGCAATACATAGTTTTGGAACACTCACTACTTGTGTGTATCTTAAGGTCCTGTATTTGATTTGGTTATTCTCTCTCTCTTCCAAGCTAGTTATCCCACATGGTGGTGGGGTCAGCTTTCCTTGTTTTTCTTTTCCACTTCGCTCTATCCATAACGTCGTCTTCGGATACCTCACACTCTCTCATATCTCTTAGTACTACATCTCTCCACCTTGTCTTTGGCCTGCCTCTGGATCTACGTCCAGGGATGGATAGTTGTAGCGCTAAGTTTCCAACGTAATCAGGCGGCCTCCTCTTCACGTGACCATACCATCTCAGCCTATTCTCCTGCAGTTTATCGGCAATATTGCGCACACCCAGGCTACCTCGCACGTACTCATTGCGAACCTTATCGAGCCTGGTGACACCGCACATCCACCTCAGCATCTTCATCTCGGCAACTTGAATGGTACGCACGTTTTTCTGCGTTACGGCCCACGTTTCACTCCCATACATCAGGACTTGATTTGGTTATTCGATTGAAATTATTAGAATAGTTCATTGCTTGTTCTACTTAGTTACTTTGGGCCTATTTCAAATATGTACCTAGTTATTATTTGTATTGTACAAGTTATTTTCATTTGATAGTTATGTACATGTCAGTCGCCTCCTTGGTCTAGTGGCAGCATGTATGGGCTGTGGACGGAGAGGTCGTGGGTTCGATTCCCAGGTCGGGCAAAGCGAATTTTCTAATTTAATTTACCCGGGACTGGACCCCTCAGAGAGGGTTGACGTCCGGCAGGCAGCCGGTCGTAAAAACTTAGCCAAATCATTTCTGCAACATGGTTGAAAAAGTGTGTTGCGCTGACCCCACATTAAAGTGGGATAAGGGCAGGTAGAAAGAAAGAAAGTTATGTACATGTCAACACAATAATTTTCAAGAGAAACCGACGGTTTTCTTCTTCTTTTACGTGGTCGCATACTTTTTTTTTTATTTTTATTTATTTATACACTTCATATACATTTTATGTATATAGGCGGACTTAATGCCGAAGGCATTCTCTTACAGTCAACCTTGGGGTGATGCAGAGTTGAAACAGGGTAGGTGCATAAAATTACGAAGAAGAGAATTATATTATAATAATAAACATAATAAACGATGCATAAAATAAAGAGTATGTAAAGTATAATAAAACATATACATATATATATAAACTATATATAAATACTGTATAATTATAGGTACATAAAATACATAATACTATAAATATGATAATTTAATAATAATCTATAATCATTTAACTATCTCAAACAAAGATGTGAACAAAAGTCGCATGGCAGTAATCTAAGATCTCAAAGCAAAGTGAAATAAATCAAAATGCTAATAAATATCTCCATATATCGTGCATGCAATCTCGTGGCCATTTCATATCTCGCTGCTAAATAAGCCTACTAAGAATTCATGAGAGCCTCAGGCTTCATTGCGAATTTCCAATCATATACCACTTGACAATCCGATTCTAATTAAAACGTTCTAGTATTACAGACAGACAGCCTCCGTGGCGCAGCGGGCAAGAAGCCGGCTGTGAAGCGAGAGGCTGCGGGTTCGATCCCCGCACCGAGACTAATGTTTGTATGGCCTACAGATATTTGTTTTGGGTCTGGGTGTTGTGAGACCGAAAGTCTCTCGTAGTTCCTGATACCCACAACACAAGACTCGATCTTAGTGTGGGGTCAGGACTATGTATGTGACTGTTGGGTGTTATTTATTTATTTATTAACAGCCACGACTAGTCAACGTTTGCGCCAATCCAAAACAAATCCGCTCACAACCAACCGAAATAAAATATTCTATTAGCAAAATCCGCCAGCTCATAACTCACTCAGAGGTGCGTTCTGCGGGCTTGGCAGGTGGTCTTAATAAATACGAAAATGGCCTATCGTCGAGTTAGTAATAAATTCAAAAGGCAATCAACGCCACGGGGGCGGGTAAAAATATTAATAGCCGAGAAATAATTACGTATTCATGACTTCCAACGTCGGGTGAAGCGGGTGGAGTAACGGGTAAACTAAATCCGCGGGATTGGGAGCACTCGGAGCCTCGACCGGTCAAACCTCGCTCAACTTCAGTCGAGATTACTGCCCATTACTGGCCATTACGGGATTTATTGATCCCGTCGTATTTCAATAAACACGCGCACGGATAATAACGCTCCGTGTGATGTTACCTATTAAAAGTTTTAAAGTTTCGCTACAACTTTACCTTTATTCTGTGAAAATGTACGTTGTAAATTTAATTAATTTTATAATTCACTCTGCTATTATTTGAAATAGAGGCCTGTGTTGCTTAAGGCGTTTAGTTCATTTTACATAGTGCTAATGTCTTACCGAGTACATAATAATTTGGGTCTGAATCTATTCTGTCAGGGTTTTTAATAACTACGAATTTGCTAATCCTTAGTGAGCTGGGAGATACTTGATATTATGTAATATTCATAATTGCTGCAGTCGTTACTTCTGCCTCTCATTTTACTATTTTTACAATAATGATAATGACTTTTAAGAGGTCGTCACACTAACCCGCCTCTAGGGGTGAATAAAACAAGCGAATCAGCTTTTGTCGTCCGATGGCGGGTCATCAATCAATCGTTAATCCAACGATGCAATATTCATTAAATTCACCAAGCGTGTGTCCAACACGCGTAGACACACGGTTCCGTAGGCTCGTAGCACATGCTACGGAACAAGGTGTGACGTGTAATTCTACCTCATATTTTTTGTTACTAAATATAGCATGCTTCGCGATATAGTACCACAGTTTTAAGTAAACAGAACTATTAATTAGTACCTAATAATAATAAAAATTGCTCAGCGTAACATTACAAATATCTGTTTGTAATATTCTTGGAAGGTATTGTTTATAGTAGAATTGTTGTTAAAGATTCACGTCTAATTTTTTTGTCGGTTTGATATAGCAGCGATACCCAAGTTAGGATGGGTACGAACTTTCGCAACGAATGTTGCAAGTTCAAAACCAATTCCAAGAACTCTGATCTCTCAAATGTATATTCATTTCAAATTACCGCTGCTTTAATGGTGAAGGAAAATATTGTGAAGAAACCTGCATACCTGAGAATTGTCATAAGAATTTTAAAGTTATGTGAAGTGTATCAATCCTCATTAGGTATCGTGGAACACACGGATTTTTACCCGCAAGGAACATTCAATAGCTCAACCATGAGTTTCATTTATTCTTCTCGCTAGCGAGTAGCAACAACGTACAATATTTGTATGCCAAACACCCGAACGCATTTTACGTATTCCCTAGAAAATGTAAAAAACAACACTAACCTTTTTTGGACAAATGACACCTCAGTCTGACCCGTGACAACGAAGACTGCAAAGCGTTCGAAACGTCGGGAATAATAATTAAAACCTAATCGTGATAGAATCCGTAAGAATAGTTTTATTTCAATGTATAATATTCGCGTAAACTTAAGAAATCAGTATGTAAAAAAAGCTCATGATTAAGCTACACGTAGTATATCGACAAAAGGTACTGTTATATCTTTTGCCGTTTGACTACTGCGGGTTTAGATAAGAGGCCGCTATATGCGGCGTAGTATGTCATTCCCATATATGTATTCTATTCGACTAGCGCATAAGCCACTTGTCTAAACCCGCTGATCCCTCCTTCGAATTATGTCCTAGCGATCCGTTATAAAATGAAAGCGCGTGTATCCGCGCGGGAATGCGTCCGTGCAAGCATCAAGCGTGCACACAAGCGAGCAGACCGCGAGCTAACTCGGTACGTAATTCTGCCGAGCGAGCCGACGACAATGCCGCAATCGGACCGGCAATCTGCATAATGGATTGCTCGGCCGAACGCGTCGTCCGGTCGCCGCTCATTCAATTGTCGCGGTCGCCAATGTGTCGCACGGTTATTATGGAATACGGAATTAATAATTTTACGGGTGTACGCATGTTGAGGTTAGCTTGGCTTTTACATAAGCTAAACTTTTTCACTGATGACAACAGTAGCCCGAGCACGAAAAACTAATGTAAATGTAAATGTATTCGAGTTCGCTGCGCACTGATGACGTTTGGTTAATATTTCATATAAATTTCATAGACGCGCATCGAGTTCGAATACATTTACGGTTGTCAGAAATTCTCATGCTCACGCCGCAGGGTTACTCTTATTACTACACGAATAGAGTCATTTGAACCAGACTTAGCGTGGGTTACTTCTCAGTAATAGTCAGTTCGCACCAATCAATGGTTGACGTTGTACATAAATTATTTCATTCATTTTCACTGGCAGTACGTTGGAACATATGAATAAATCATCTATAATTGATTAGTTCTTATAAGCTATACTAGCGCTGATCATAAAAGATATTTTAGAGCTTTTGACTGTGTTATAGTACTTCAAAAATTATTAAATTAATCTATGCGACATTTGAATCACCATGTCTTTATCTATTTAAAAACAAATATTAATGAATAACAGACTGAGCCGGCCCATTCGTGCTGTAGACAGTAACGTCTACAGCACGAATGCGCCGGCTCGACCGATTTGATACCACTGTTTTACAGAAATCCGCCGTAAAGTGGCAGCTTGCTGTCGCGTTTCGTTCGGTGAGTGAGATTTCCGGTGGCCCATTTGCCCCCCCCCTCCCTTTCCAATCCTTTTCGTTCCCCTTTCATTCCCTCCTTTTAGGTTGGCAACGCACCCATGATTCTTTTTGTATCTTGGATGTCCATGGGCGATGGAAAGCACTCACCATTAGGTGACCCATCTGCTCGTTTGCCAGTCTCTGCTATAAAAAAGACATACTTGGTCCAGCAGATAGCTTCAAACCCTATTTCTGGTTCTGAGTGTTCATCCTCGCCAAACCATTATTTTATTGAGTTTAATACATCAAATTACGATATTTCTCTCAAAAGCCCTCGATTACTAAATTATACAGTCATAACACAATAAACATAAAGCGTACACTGTGGTACTAATTGTATCCTAAACTGCACGATAAGTTGATGTGTTGCGAATTGCATGAGTTTGGAATGGAAATTCAAAACGCGAAGTGACAGTAGATAGTGAGCTTAGCTGAATGTGTCCCCAGGGTTCTTTGCATATTTGACAAACTGTTTTGTCAAATTCTAATCACTTATTCAGCAAATAGCCCACTAACGGCACTGGCGCATTGATGAATGTCAGAGGTCCATGAGCGTTCAATATTATTTCATAAATAATACTGTACTTTATATACAAATTATAGTTAGTTCATGCTTGGACTAACAACGTGGTAAATTTCTCTTTAACTTAGTATCTATTTATTAGTAAACAATTAGGAAAAGGTAAGCCAGAAGGAATCGTATATGTATATTTTGCCTTTTAATGTTATGTATGCGAAAATATCCATCCATCGAAAAAGCTCCCTTTTGGCGCATATTTTCTTGCCGTACCACGAAGTTTCCTCGCACATCCCTGGAATCGTTTTTAGATAACGAATTCATAAAAGACTAAAATCAAACGTTGTTGCGAGCACTTTTGTCGCTAAAGATGTTGTTTGGGAGCCTACCATAAAATATAAAAGTAATGGATGTTTTTTTCACAATAGGAAAATATTAGCTATACTGCCCGGCGGCGATCTAAGAATACCAACTCGTTATACATCCCGAGGGGCACCCTAAAAGGGTACCGATGGGATCCCGCGGCGGGACGCCGAACAAATCATGTTTAGGACAAAAAAACTTAAGGACAAGTAAATAACTTTCCATGGTTTTCTTGGTCGCATTAGTTTTCTTTAACTTTATGCTAGGAACATACTGAAGCTCATATAAAACTCATAGATAGATCGTGATTAGGTATCCTTGAAATCTTGTTGTGGCACGCAAGTTACTGTTGATTCTTCGTTAATTTCATTTATGGTGTTTTATACATACAGTTTCTGAGCACGCGATTGCAGAAAAAACCCCTCAGAGGCGGTTCAGCCTCCGGCCGCCGAGCAGTTAATGTAAAATGCTATTATTATAATATACCCTGTCGGAAGTATTTGTAACTAATAATAGCAATACAAGTTCGATAACATATTTGGACTGATCAATGTAATGGACCAGTACTGGCGGCGCGGCGCGACGTAGCCGTTTTGTCGTACTAAAAATAAGTGAGTATGCAAGAGCACCCCCGTGAAGTGCCAGTACCTATAGTAAGTGCAATAATAGCCACATGAGCGGGGCAGCAGCGGGCAGCGCTCGCGGGTGGCGGCCGCAAGATGTACGGCTCAATAACGCGCCTTAATCTAACGCAGCCTCCTCAGACACTCCAGATTTACCGCCCACATATTACACGTGTGTGTCGCCACTCGCCACCGCTATATTGATTCTAAACATTGTATAATAGGATAATGGTTAAAGTGACATTTAAATGCGCGTTTATCGCACTTTTGGACTTTAGTGCAAATATAATGTAATATTTACATTTACAGATTACGAGGGAGCGTCATTTGATTCTTACTTTCTTCACTGACTTAAGTGTTTATATTGGGTGTATAATATAATGATATGTCCTGATATTGTCCTTCTTAAAAATTCATTAACAGTATCGTTGGAAAATTCGCATTCCATAACCTCTTTTCATCGTGTAGTACAAGTACATTAGTGTGTTACCAGATAAAATAGATAAGAGCCTTTTCAATTAACTACAAAATATAAAAACTATTGAAAAGTTCTGAGCAATACTTGAAAAAAATCAAACAAATGGCGATAAAAGCTAATCGCGGCAATTCGTGCATCCGAACCGTCTATTAAAATAACTAATCCGGCCGTTCCAGTTACAATGTCAGTACAGTAATTGAAATCCATGAACTGCGCAGCCGTTGCCTGCATGAACCGTGTGGGTCAATACAAAAACACAATGGATCCGGCACAATGGGCCCCATTCAACGGTCTTAAATGGTCGCAGCCAAATGGAAATTTCACTGCTGCCGAAACTATCATCGTGTTACTTGATTTTTTCTGCTTCAATACAAATGGCCATTTTTAGCTTATTGTGCTCACTGTAATTAAAGCCGCTGAATGACAATGGTCCGTAAAATAATAGGTCGATGGGGTTCTATCGATTGTAGATTTTTGGATAAAGATGCGAAACAAGCAAATGGATCACCTGATGTTATCCACACACCATTAATTTTATACCTCTATACAAATCATAATGTGACTCATGGGAGAGTTGGCTATGGCCGTAAATTCTGACGTCACCATTGCATTTCCAACGTGACCATTCCATTTCCAACGTGGCATGGCGGCAAGGAGCTACCAATTCACGTCGGTTTTCCGTGAGACAGTGATACCATTCCGGTAGAGCCGATTCTTTAATGGTGTAAGACAGTTTTAAACACTTTAAAAACGTGGTCCAAACACTTAAAATCCTTGCTCTCATGGTTTGTTTGTTGATGTTCCTGTAATGGCTTATGGCACGTACGATGTATGATAGTAAAATATTATGTTAACAAAGCTTGTAAAGTATAAGGTACGTCTAATGTAAACTACGAACTACTCTCATGTTTAACTTCGGCTTTGCAACATGGTACTTAAACTTGCTACAGGCTACCTGAATGAGGTTTTCGAAATAATACATGAACAGACAAGCTAATACTTTCCAGTTTGCTTTTAGATACACACGTACTCATCTGTTAAAGGTTAAAAAATGACTAGCTTACTCTGTTATTTATTTTGACCTTTATAATTTTTTCAATCACCTCAATATTTTTTGTGAGTTTTACTTACCTAGCTTACGGACTTACACTGCGTAGGACTTATATTTATATGAACGAAATTCTAAATATAACTAAATGTATTACCTTACTACTTAGCTTAACAGTAGCAAGTAACAGTGTCGTTTGCATTATAATAATCTATTTCTTCGTATTTTACGTATTAACGTGAGTAAAACTTTCAAGACCAGTTTTTACGTCAGCTTGAAATATATTAAAATGGATGAATACCAGAGACATTAAACATGTATTTAGTGTTAAATCTCTTTGATAAATACAGATCCAAATGCTGAAAATTCTTTTAATTAAATGTAACTAGAATTAAAAACAATTTTCATCTTGATTTCATATTTTGAGATACATTAACTACGCGAACACATTTAGTATAAAAGCGCCGTGGGCTGGGCGGGCGGCGCGACGCGGCGGTCAGTAACGAGCCCAACATATCATTTGACTACCACTCTGAAATCCGAAATTCGTCTCCGTTGTCTGTTAACGACGTGATTCCCTGTTTGTGAACTTATTACACTCCCTCACTTCGTGGCCGCTATTATTTGTATGCGATTTTCGATATTTTTAGTTCTAACTGCCCTTATCCCACCTTATTATGGGGTTGGCGTAACACACTTTTGCTTGTTGCAGAAAGGATTTGGATTAGTTTTTACGACCGGCCGGCCTGTCTGACGTCAACCCCTGAGGGATTGCGATTGGGAGTTAATACGATTTTCGAACTCTAGGATAAAAATAAAACACGATCATTATCGTTTAAGTTTTATTATTTGCATGACAATCTCTCGATAGTTTTATATTTAGCAATAATATGCTATTAATTTATTTCTTGTAATTCTCTAATTGCAATTACACTTTAGAATCATGTATCTCATGCCTCGTCGACAGCACTGTGTACAAAGTGTACGAGAACTTTATTATCTGCAAGAAATAAATAAACATATTATTTGAAATACGTGTGTATAGTATGTTTATAAAGTTTTTACTATTTAAATTGATCAGTGTTGCTACTATTATTCAGTGATGAGCTGACTTCTTATTTTTTTATATCCATCAGCCCTTACCCAAATTCCAGATTCCGGGCTGATACTGAAAAATCTAATATCACTTTACCCGACCCGGGCATCGAACCCGAGACTCCAGGACGATAATACCGCACACGCAATACCACAAAGCAGTCAGTACTATCTCGTTGTAAATCATGGACTTACGGAAATAAAAGTGTCAAGAGCGAGTGGTATGATTGCAGCCACTTGTGTGGTGAGAGGGCGGGACCAGCGCGCCATCGCGATCAACATCATGCGGCGGAGACGATGCGACGCACACGTCCATTCACTCACGTATAGTGATGTGTTCATTGATTCACTCTGGAATGTACTTACATGTAAATTCTTTCAATGAAATGTCATATATTCTATGTCCAATCTATAAAGACCTTGTTTTACAAGTTGTTTATATTAAATTCAAAGTTTGGCAACATTCTAAGAACGCACCGCCTTACATTTATCAATTGATTCAAATTAAGAAAGAAAGAATTAACTTTATTTGTCCATAATTAAAAGGCTACGTTATAGGTACCTACTTGCCATCTCGTGCAGAGTGCTCAGCAGCCCGAGCAGGAAAATTTCTGACAACCGTAAATGTATTCGTGCTCGATGCGCGTCTATAAAATTTGTATGGAATATTAATCAAATGTCATCAGTGCGCAGCGAGTTTACATTTACATTAGTTTTTCGTGCTCGGGCTACTAAATATATTATTTCGAATAAGTCCATTTAAAAATACTTTTGGTGTGCAAAATACATATAACATTTGAAATTACCTCATATCTCACTAAATTTCCATAATAGCAATATAGAAAAACTTGTGTCAGCAAAAGAACGATTAATATCATCAGAAATAAGAATTTCAAAGACAGTTCAGTCTGGAATGAAAAATAAATACAATAAGTTGGAATGTAAAGTCACTTCTATAAGAGCTTAACATGATAAGGGACATTATTAAGTATAATAAATAATAATAATATCACCCTTGTAATATTACTGTCCCACTGCTGGGCACGGGCCTTCTCTACTAATGAGAGGGGTTAGGAGTCTACCACGCTGGCCTAATACGGATTGGTAGACTTCACATACCTTCGAAATTCTTGTGAAGAAATTCTCGGGTATATGTTTTCCTTCACGTTCGCATTATAGCAAGCGGTAAATCACAATGAAAACACACCTAACATAGAAAAGTACGAGTTGCGTGCTCGTTTTTTGGGGTTGGTCTCGAACCTCCGACACTCGTCTCGGCAGTCCACACCATCTCCAATATATTATTACATAATATAATAAAATTAAATATAGCATTTAATATTCATAATAATAAGAAAATGGAAATAAAGATGATACGTAAAGGATCTATCGTTTAAAATGCATACAAGTGGCAGACGAAAGCCAACTCGGTAATAATAGAAAATTGGCTCTTCAGGCCGTCAGCTAATCGCTACACGACCCAAGCGATTGCGAGTTTCCTCTTTAAACATCCTCTGATAAAGTACTTTACAATACGCCTCTATGAAGATTGACAACGGTATATTTGGAGTCCTTATATTACTTAAACAATTTTCAATTTATCATATGTATATGACCTACATATATGCATAGACTAGCTATAGTCCACAACATTGTCCACATGGAATTCAACCTTAAACCTTTTTTTTTTTAAATAAATGTAGTTTAAGTTATCCATTACATCAACTATCAGCAAATGAAAATCCCGTCAAAATCGGTGCAGCCGTTTCGGTGATTAGTCGACACAGACGGATAAACAAACCTTTTAAAATCGTTAATAAGGTAAGAGAAGGTATCATCGTTCAATATCTATAAATGGGTTTCCTTTACCTTGCTCATCTCGTAAATGACCATGCACAACGTGGCTGATGATGTGAGAAACTGAAATGTCATCGAGGGATTGAAAACACGATTTACCTCTTTGGTATACCTGAAACATATGTATAAGCCATCAATGTATATCTTAAATGCACAGTTCTTTGCAAATATCCTCATAAAAAGTGGTCTCAGGAATAAAACAAAGAAAAATATCACAAGTTCTAATTAAATCAACACAAATATAACCCTATGCACGTGTTATAACGAAATGATCAAGCGTTCTTAAATTTGATTTTTGAAGTTTAGAATTCTATTGACGTCCGACTGTAGGGAAAAGGAGTGCTTTAGCACTCCTTTGCTGACCCATTTTCCGAGCGCCAACTGTGCATCTAGGTATATAATATATGGATGATTTAAGCATATAATAATATATCCTATGGACAGGTGCACTAGAATTATTGAAAAAATCAGAATGTATGTCTTCTATAATCTTCTATAATCAAATAGTACATACCAAACAAGTTTCTCATAGCGTTTGACATAGTGTATAAAGTCGGAAAATTCTTCCTCATCAATTATATCTTTGTACAAACTGTTAGCATTTGTTCCAACTTTTCCATCAAACAAATGACTTAAGTTATGCTTGATTATCTTCAACTGGGCTTGAGCCTGAGCAAAATATGTCACTACCAGACAGTCTAAAGCTAAATGCCCGAACCCTACCCAAGGCGAGCACATTATTTGTAGCAAAAATATTACGATGTATCTGGAAAATCAGAGAACCAAAAATTAAAACCAAATCGTGATAAAATCCGTAAAAATAGTTTTATTTCAATGAATAGCATTCGCGTAAACTTAAGAAATCGGTATGGAAAATTAGAGTTTAAAAAGCAGAATTTCATTAAACAAGAAGATGTAAAGTTTTAGATGAAGACTTAGCAGTGAGGTTCTAAGGACTTCACATGAAATATATTTTTTATATAGACTTCATATTACAAAGAGTAAACGGAGTAAGTGCTTTAAGTACTTGTTACCAGTCAACCTAAGGGTGGTATAGAAATTTAGCATAGCAGATGAAAGTAAGATGAAGAAAAGGAAAAAGAAAAAACATAGTGAAAATGCATGCGTCTAGAATAATAATTCATACTTGAAACTATGGAATGCATATTGCTGGCAGTACACGCGCGGACAAGAGATGCACGTGAAGAATAAGAAATGGGTATCAAGGATTGTTGTATGTATTTTCGAAAAAAAGCGCAACAAGGTCAATTAGGTTAATATTTACTTAGCCATAATAGTGTCCATGTTAAAAGGCATATAAACAGGCATGACAGTTGAGTCGTCTCTAATCGTCTGGACAATGTTAGAAACAGGCCAACACACCGCGGCTACTGCTACGAATATGTTCATAGTTTTCGAGAGACGATGGGCTTCCTTAACATTTTTCGCTAGATACTTCTTGTCTTCCTCTCCAATTGCCGCAAATATAGGATCTACAAATAAATACTGTATCGACCGACTTCAAAAAAGGAGAAGGTCCTCAGTTCGTCTGTATTTTTTTATGTATGTTACGAGATATCTCCGCCAAATGTGGACCGCTTTTCAAGTTTCTTTTTGTGTTTGATTGTGTCCGAAAGCTTATTTCAAGGACGGTTTTAGTCACGATCGCATCTGAAGTCGTCAGTTAAGTTTTTAAACTTATAATTATTGAAATTGTACTTTAACTACGGTTAATCAAAGTTAGGACTAAGGTGTGATTTACAATATTTAAAGGAAGTTATTTCAATAAATAATAGACCCTATAGTTACTAACTTTTAAGAATTTGAATTGAGTGTACCAGAAATACACATAACGCATTATACATATATACACTTAAATACCACTTTGTATTTTGGTATCAATATTTTTTTCTAAAAAATCCTAAGATAGTTATGCATTTTGCTCACGTCCACTTTAAAGTTCAAAATCGAATAACACTGTTTAACATTGTATATAATTCCATTCAATTCCTATTTAATGCTAATGCCTCGAACGTATTGACTATTAAAATATACCCATTGAGTAGACAATTAATTATGGATAAACTACAAATTTCAGTTGTTCAATTCGATGATACTCATGCATTGTGCACAGCTGCGGGCTGGTTGACGCTAAATTATGGCAGGATTAGTACACTCTTGTTTATGAATTTAGTAAAATTATTATAACAGAAAGTTCGGAGGGTTTAATTTTACTGCTACTATATTGTAACATAACAAAAGCTCCCCTATCCCCGAAGGGGTAGGTAGAGGCGCACTAGCTAACTAGTACACCCACATTCCGCCGAGCTTAGTTCCGTCCCAGATGTGATAGGGGGCGAGCCTATCGCCATATCGGGCACAAATTCCAGACTCTGGGCTGATATGGAAAAATCCAATATCACTTTGTCCGACCCGGGGATCGAACCCGAAACCTCAGGACGGTCGTACCGAAATACAGCCACGCCACCGAGGCAGTGCTACTATATTGTACTTGTATCTATAGAAGGTATGTAATCTGTGTTCAGCGGCATGAACAGGAAAATTTCTGACAACTCTAAATGTATTCGAACTCGATGCGCGTCTATGAAATTTGTATGAAATATTAACCAAACGTCATCAGTGCGCAGCGAACTCGAATACATTTACATTTACATTAGTTTTTCGTGCTCGGGCTACAGTTAAAACAACGACATTTTTAATGCAATGTATTAAGAGTGAAGTTGATAATATGATCTTAATAATAACAACGACTAACCATTAAGCAGTTTGTTAATTTTGTCAATGCTGGAAGTATGCAAAGTCAAGTTCAGTAATTTTGAAAACAAATTAATTTGTGGAATCACTATCATCAAGGCTTCCATTCGGAGATCAGAGTCATTGCTTGGCTGCAAAACATAAAAAAAGAGTAGGAAATAGGTAAACATCTAAAAGATTTTTTTTTTGCATTAACTAATGCTTACCTACATTAATAAAAAAACATCGTAAGGAGACTTTGTATTATTATTTTATTCTCTACAAGAAAATCTTCTAACGTGTATTATGTTTAGGGCAGTCTGGTGCCTCCTTGTGGCGGTCTCATTAGAAAAGGAGGCCGAAGTCCAACAATAGAACTGAATCCAGTGCGGTTATAATTATAAATTTCATCATCATCATCAGCCACAGGACAGCCATCAGTCACTGAATGCAGGAAGCTGCAGGCCGCTTCCATCAGGTCGATTTGGAAGTCTTTCGGGGCAGTCTACGTCCACCAATGGACGTCCTCTGGCTGATTATGAATTTAATAGGAGTCCTTAGGCCCCCAGTAGCAACATATACCTACTAGTTATAGTAGAGGTAGTATAGAGGGTTACCTCGAATTGTTACTAAAAAGTAAAATAAATAAATACATCCAGTAGTCACACACATAGTCCTGATCCCACACTAAGTGTAACCTGTATCGTGGGTATCAGAATCTACGAGAGACTTTCGGTCTCTCAACACCCAGATTCGAAACAAATATCTGTGGGCCACACAGACATTTGTCTCGGTGAAGGAAGGAATCGAACCCACGTTTCACAACCGGCTACTCGCCTGCTGCGCCACACAGGCTGTCCGACCGACGACATCTTGGCCAACGGAGGGGTCTATTAGTACAAGTCATTGTTTGCTACTTGGCTAAAATTAAACTTACCTGAAGAATAAAAATAATATGTATCAAGCTATAACAGAAAACTATAACCAGCACTACAGCCCTAAACAAGCCATGCCATATTTTAACACAACTGCTCGTTTTATTCAGAGGTTTGTAGAATCCGACCCGTATGAGTGTTGTGTATACAGATGAAAATGAGTCGAAAGGCTTCACGCGCGTGTCCATTTTTGTGAAACTCCCGATGATTAATGTGAAGCTCTGCGCTTTAATGAACGTATAATTAACATTTGCCCATTTGCTCATTAATTAAGTCTAATTCTATTTAATGGGTACTCGAATGTCCTAATCTGTAGGTACGCTCGCTAAACATTTAATTGCTGTATAATTATTGGGAAATTAATGGTTTTTCAGTGGTTCTGTCTATATCGAATAAAGATTTATCAGTTTTATCGATGGCCAGTACGTACCAGTGGTACGGATATTGGGTATTAGCTACATATACACATAACATAAGCTCACGCCTGTATCCCCGAAGAGGTAGGCAGAGGTGCACTAGCGAACTAGAACACCCACATTTCGCTACATATGAAAGCTCATTTTTCATGTTCCTACCTTGCACATAGGACGTTGCTAATCTTAGCGTGTTCTTTATTAGGAAAATCTTTTAAGAAAATTCAGGAAGCCTAAACTTCTAGACTACATTATTGTCGGTCAGTTAATTCACTTTTCAACAAAATTACAGTTTCTTGATAATGAATTGTTTCCACCTAGCTCTTTATATTATACAAATATATTGACCATATTTAATTTCGCCTTTTTGGTCCATTGGCAGCGCATAATAGAAGCTGTGGAATGGGATATCTTGTTTCTATCCCTGATCGCCCGATGCCCTAGAATCCCCAAAGCGTTGACATCAAGCAGGCAGCCTTTCGTAAAAATTAAGCCAATACTATAGATGTCAGTCACTGTACTGACTGATGTGTGTTGTGTATGTATAGATATCAATAGACTTACGTCTCAGTCAACACTTATCTGCAACATGTGCTAAAAAGTGTGTTGCACCGTCCCCACGTCGGAGTGGAATAAGGGTAGATTCAATGAAAGATTGGATCCCCTAAAGGAGGTTCACGTCAGGCAGGCAGGCAGTCGGTCGTAAAAACTGAGCCAAATTCTTTCTGCAACATGTTTGGAAAAGTCTGGCAGGTCGAATAAAAGAATATGAAAGAAAGTAACTATACTCAACTTACAAAGACAATAAAATATTATTTATCGTAGCGCTGATTCAAACCAAATCCAGACTGCATGACAATCGTAATCGATGTTTATCTATGGTGAGTTTAATAAATGATTAGTGAGTTAATATACGTACTTCTTAAGCTAAGTATAGAGTACAGAAATAAAAAATTGCATTTTTAGCAAGCGTTTATTTAATTGTAGCATCAACGTACATATATGAACACATTAGAACGGCGGGTGCCACACTTGGAACTGTTGTCCACATTCCAGTTTCTTGCGCAGTGCGGCCTCGAAGGCAGAGTCTCGCGCCGCGTCGCGAGGTGCGAGCGAGT
Organism: Clanis bilineata; assembly: GCA_036417725.1. Taxonomy (NCBI): domain Eukaryota; kingdom Metazoa; phylum Arthropoda; class Insecta; order Lepidoptera; family Sphingidae; genus Clanis; species Clanis bilineata. Next base: position 12,832,319 of record CM071158.1, read on the forward strand.
CGCGTCCGCTCTCCCGGGTCACTTCCCTCGCCGCTCGAATGAACTTCGACACTTGTGCCACGCTCTCGCGCACGTCTTCCATCGACACCTTGTAAGTACAATATTTCACTTTATTCAAAAATAAATAACATAACATAACATAAGCTCACGCCTGTATCCCCGAAGGGGTAGGCAGAGGCGCACTAGCGAACTAGAACACCCACATTTCGCCGAGCTTAGTTCCGTCCCAGATGTGATAAGGGGCGAGCCTATCGCCATATCGGGCACAAATTCCAGACTCCGGGCTGATATGGAAAAATCCAATATCACTTTGCCCGACCCGGGGATCGAACCCGAGACCTCAGAACCGTAGTCGTACCGAAATACCACCACGCCACCGAGGCAGACTAAACAATACATAACAACATAAATAAATAAACTTAAAATTTGATAGGTTTATCCCGACCACACATCTCATATGCAAATCTTTCTGCCTACCGTTACCCCGGCCTAAACCCAGGGTCCACCTTTCTACTTAAACGATTTTCCTTGGCCCGCCAATAATACATAAACTATATAAAAATATTAGATACTAAAACGCACTTAGACTTACTTAACGACAGTCTTTTTCAATCAGTCTCAGAACACAGTGACAAGTGATTTATTACGTCACATACTAGTAACGAATAAACACTCAGATTATATTTGTTTTTTCTCTCATGACGTGAACTTACTTGATCATCCGAAGTCAGTATGTGTGGATATATCCGCACCCACTGTCCAACACGGCCAGTAGCACGATCCCAGCGCACGCCGTTGCCCCATGAGCACGCGCTCATTATCCGCCGGCGTGTGGCGGCGGTCGCGTATCCGCCCCGCCACGTTTCGTCTATCGTCTCCGCTGGTGTAAGGGCCACACTTGATGTTGACTGATTCAAAATACTAAGTATATGATTGACCATTGAGTCATATTTTTAAACACCTGTTTCTTTTATTAATTAAACTTATTCTATATGAGATCGCGCGACCGTTTCGCTGGTCCATTACCTGTACGTCGGTGTTGTCGGTGGCAGACTCAGAGGGCGACTTGTGCGATCGAGCGCTGCTCAATTCTCTATTTTTATCCGATAAATCCTGAAACCAATTGTATTACTTACTATAGTGTTTCATTGTTTCCTTTCTTTTCAATTTTAAAGAGAATTATCTTTGTCGATTTGAATCTCCAAGGTAAACTTACTGTCGTGGGCCCATGGCATGAATAACTTTCGAATACGCGCTTAAAATTTTGTTTGCTATTATTTCCTACAAAACCTGAGTTTGCTGTTAATATTGGAATGAAATTTCAAGAGATGCGATTAATTTATACAAACTACACATGAACGTATTGTACGTATACCATAAGTTTATCAGGCGTGGGTGGTTGCAGCGTGACGCAGGTCACGGGCAGCAGGCGACGGCGGCGGCGGCGCGGCGCGCGGGGCCGAGCGGGGGGAGCGGGGGGAGCGGCCGGGGCAGGGGGCGCACGGGGTACACCACTTTCGTCTTCTGAACTGCAACTAATATTCAACAATGGAGATGATGACTCGAAAAAGGATGCTCTCCTACCGACGAGACGTCACTCCTGTAAAATGTGGATATTGCGGTGTAGCCCTGCGACGAAAATGTAAAGGTTACTTTGCCTTACTTTTCTTAACAGCAATTAAATAAATTGTTTCTGCGGCCTCGTTTTTCAACAAATTTTGATGTTCCTCAAGGTTTTCGTTTTAATATTTGCACCTAACGTCTTAAATATTGTACTATTTGAATAATGTATAACAATAATGTATGGTGGCTATAAATATGTGTTTTGTAAGATCTCTTTCGGATTCACTTCATTCGGCCTTTATACCGAACCCGAAAGCGAATTACGTCTTTTTCGCTTTTGCAGTTTCTGACGGGCTAAACCCTTTTCGCGTCAATAAGTGCAGAACTTAGTATTCAATATCGACGTGAATAAAAAAAATGAATATCAGACTCTGACACTGAAGCACCATCAGAATAATATGCGACCAGGCTTTTAGTATAAGAAAATTCATTTAGAATATTCTTTATTTGAAACACTTTATACATAGGTACAAAGATATGTACAGGTGGACTTAATGCCAGAGGCATTCTCTACCAGTCAACCTTTCGGTGGTGCAGAGAAAGGAAAAGGCGTGTAATAGGCATATTCTAAATCTAAAAGAATGCAGCTCTACCAAAAGAAAAACCTGAATTTCCAATTACTACCTTTTTTGCTGAGAATTTAGGACTGTTTCGTACTCCCAAACACTCAATGTTACTGTTATCGATAAATACGTCTTAATGTTAATCCTAGCTAACAGGAATAATTCCTGTAGTGAAGTGTTCGAGACGGAATACCCTATAACTGTAATTTTTTTACCTAGTCATTTGCGCTGTCGGTGGTCCTTGTAGTAATGAAAGTCCGGTATGCTTCATTGGTAATCCTAGCAGATCGAACAACTCATGTAGCATCGGCTGCTTCACTGTAATGTCCGCCTCACAATCCGCTGCCAACGCAGGAGACAGATTCACCTAAAATATGACACCAAAGAATTTATGAGGATGATATTAAGGGTTGAATAATGGAGAGTCTGCTTTATATACATAACATCTCAACATACCTATAACCTGTATTCAGTAAATAAATGAAATTGAATTTGAATTTGAATTTGAATCTGAATCTGAATCTGAATTTGAATCTGAATCTGAATCTGAATCTGGATTTGAATTATGACTTAAGTTAAGTTTCATTCATATCTCTTCGGTTACGCATATATCATTTGAGGATCAGAAAACTTACGTTTGTGCATCATACTAATCTCATGTTAAAATTGTCTGACGCGAAGCCGTAAACACGACTTATATGTTATATTTATTTATGTTAAAATGCATCTATTACAATGAGATTTTAGCCTAAAATAAAGATTGACATGTCTAATTCATTCTCACCTCCAGTAACCATGGCTTCAGAGCATCATCTAGCAGCACGTCAAAACCATAAAATTCGAAACAGTTCCTGGCGGGAGGCGTGCCTGTAGCCTGTGCGAGGAGGGTGAGAGTGACCAGGGCTCGGATGCGCTGCCACGCCAGCCATTCCACCGCCCCCCATCTTCCAACCAAAGCTCGTCGGACTTGCTTCAATGTCCACTTGCATCCTGTAATTTATTATTCCAGAATTAGCTCTTGACCTTCAAAGGAATTTGTTTATCAACTGTAAAGTTATTTCGGACGATGGTAGTAAAACAAAGATTAAAAGTTCCTATTAATATTTTATTTTCCTATTTATATTTTATATAGAAAGATAATGAAGTGGAATAAACTGTAAGGGATAAACAGTATGAAAATGTCACCTCTCATTTGGTTCATGTAACTTAATTTATTTTCATAGTGTTCCTTTACGAGACGCGTTATTTATTGTAGAATCAGTAGTTATAAATGTAGAAAGGGTATTTAAAGTACTCTAGTATTTTAAAAACTTACCGCTGCCAATTCTGTCCTTACATTCTGCGTAGCTTGGCCCGGTCTTGTTTAACGAGGAGTTTGTCAGGTGTCTGTATGGGTTGTGGATGTCGGACAAAGTATATTTGTCAGTGCCTGTAATACAAGAATTAGGCCACGTTTGTAAATATAAAATGTTCTATTTTCTTTTTTAAGCCGGATCGATATATAAATATAAGATCTATGGTTTTGCGGCTATACAATGGTGCTAAACAAGCTTTTTCTTTGCATTGAAATTAATAAGGTGACCTAGGTCAGCACTGAATAGGGAATATTATTCACGACAATATGCACTGTAGCTTTTAAATTCGAACCTACCTTCTCAAGCAAAACCGTGTTTTAAACATCCTTAACAAAAACCCCCACCAAACTTGCTATACTTACCAAAATCATATTGCAATAAAAAGTGTATCCAAATCCAAACTAAACTAGTTACGTTTACGAAGTTTATTACCGAATCTGGCGAGCCCCTCTGCGTACATGTACGCCGTGAGCGGCCTGTAGCTCGGCACGCACACGTAGAGCCGCAGGTCGAACTTGTACCCGGCTATAAGGAGCGGCCGTTCTATGTACCTCTGCACCACCGCTGCGGTGCCGCAACTCATCTCACACACACTCTGAAACATCATCAAGATTATCATCATCACCATCATCATCATCACCATCATCATCATCATCATCATCATCATCATCATCATCATCATCATCATCATCATTATTACCACCATCATCATCATCATTATTATCATCATCACCATTACATATATGACATCTAAAACATATACAGCTTCAAAAAAAGGAGGTTTTCCAATCGTTGGTATTTTTATGTATGTTACCAGATATTTCCGGTAAATATGGACGGCTTCTCAAGATTTTTTGAGATCGATAGTTTTTTTTGAGTAAAGGAATTATTAAACGCTGTCGTTGGCAAAATCATAAACCTTTAATGGACATAAGCTCACGCCTGCATCCCTGAAGGGGTAGGCAGAGGTGCACTAGCGAACTAGAACATCCACATTTCGCCGAGCTTAGTTCCGTCCCAGATGTGATAGGGGGCGAGCCTATCGCCATATCGGGCACAAATTCCAGACTCCGAGCTGATATGGAAAAATATCATTTTGCCCGACCCGGGAATCGAACCCGAGACCTCGGGACGGTAGTTGCACCGAAATACAACCACGCCACCGAGGCGGTCGACCTTTGATGGACGGCAAAGCTTTTTAAATAAAGAAGAAGAAGAGTTCGATAGAGCTTACTCCAATAGTAGTGTCATATAAATTGAATAAAAATCTGATGAATTTTAAAGTCGGTTTTTAAGTTTTTCGACTTGTGAATTTAATCCAACCTTAAGACGTTAGACCACTATAATTATATCTGCTTAGGGTCAGGTGGGAAGAAATAATATATAATACAAGGAGTAAATGTACAAGATAAATCGGAGACCTTCACCGATTAATAATAATTTTAATAACAACCAACAGTCACATAGTTAATAATAAATAAATAAATAATAATAAATACACCCAACAGTTACACACCTAGTCCTGATCCCACACTAGGTATAACCTGTATCGTGGATGTCAGAGTCTATAACAGACTTTCGGTCTCACAACACCCGGACTTGAAATAAATATCTGTGTGGCCACACAAACATACATTTATTTATTTTGAAGGTACACAGCACTACATATTGCAACATTATCAATTCTATATATAAGTAGGTACATTTTCTGATATGTGCGCTAAACATTTGTCTCTTTGCGGGAATCGAACCCGCGGCCTCCCGCTTACTACTAGTCGGCTACTCGCCCGTTGCGCCACGAAGGCTGTCATGAAGAATTACAGTAAGAAAACTCAGTAGAAGAGATTTCTGCGCAACTTGCAATTGCGATTCAGTTGGTAGAAGCAACGTTGGAAACGTGTGTTGCGTCGACCTTACATTATCGGATAAGGAGAGGTCGAAAGAAAGAAAGTAATAAAACTTACTCGAAACAAAAAGATGCCTCTCCCCTGACTCTGAGCGACGGGTTTGTGAATCCACACCACGTTGTTGCTAGCGGCGCCCTCGTCGCGACGGAGTCGGGAACACTCAGACACCAGCTTCGCATACTCCAGCGGTAAATGATAGCACGGTGGACTGTAAAAATCACAAGGTTATATACTTAAAATCCGAAATCATAATTTATACGATTAACATGCAACCACCCTTGGAACTCACTCGAACACAAAAATAATGTGTAAAATCGGTCCATATTTGCCGGAGATATCGGGTAAAGTGGCAGCTCGCTGTCGCATTTCGTTCGGTGAGTGAGGTTTCCGGTGGCCTAATTCGCCCCTTCCCTGTCCTAATCCCTACTTCCCTCCTTTTAGCTCCTAAACGGAGGGATATAGGGATTAGGAAAGGAAAGGGGGGAATTGCCAGGGGGGTTGCCAACGCAACGCACCCTTGATTCTTTTCTTGGGTGTCTATGGGCGATGGAAATCACTTACCATCAGGTGACTAATCTGCTCGTTTGTCAGTCTCTGCTATAAACAAAACTTTTATCATAGTCTGTTGGATCATGGATTTCTTACGTCTAGGCTTCTATCTTCCTCTTCTTTCTTTTCTTAGCGACATCTCTGTCTTTATATTCCCCCCTCTCTTTTTTGTCAAAAAAAACAAATAACTTTGTTTATACATATAGAGAAAAGCAAAACTAGAAATCGAAATGGATTGATATACTAAGTTTTTATGTCGTTTATAATAAAAAAATATTTCTATTAAAGTTTTATTCAGCAAGATAGAAACACATTTTATAGACCTCAGAAATTCATTCTTCATACTACAAACGTAATAAACTGAAAAATAAAAAAATATGTGAGCTCTACCAACTTTACCAACATTAGACCAGCGTTTCGTAAAAAGCTCTACTCCTTTTAATCAAAGATTTGGACCGTTCCAATAGTAAAACAATCACAAATTCATATAGCTCTACTTTGCAAGAACTAAGAACTAAACCGAATTTTCATGAAAACATTACTCGATTATTCGCGGGCTATAAAAAAATTACACGCATAAAAAATCCATGTGTTGTGTCATGTGTGGCCCACGACACCGCCAACAAAAGAATCGTGCACATAATAACCATGAAAAAAAGGCGCGTCGCGTCCTGTCCAATGGGGTATGTAGTAAACTTTTACCAATTTCTATAACACTGTAAACACAGGCGTATCGTAAAACGTGTTATCGTGAGACCATCGGGTACGTGGAAGCGTAAAACTTCAAGCGGCGATGTGCAAAAATTTCCGCTTGCAGCACGCAATATAAAAGAAGAAAGAAAAAAACACTTATTGCTAGTACAATACTAACCTAAGACATCTTCAATAAGTAAAATACCTGCCTCGGTGGCGTGGTGGTATTTAGGTACGACTACGGTTCTGAGGTCTCGGGTTCGATCCCCGGGTCGGGTAAAGTGATATTGGATTTTTCCATATCAGTCCGGAGTCTGGAATTTGTGTCCGATATGGCGATAGGCTCGCCCCCTATCACATCTGGGACTGAACTAACTTCGCCGAAATATGGGTGTTCTAGTTCGCTAGTGCGCCTCTGCCTACCCCTTCGGGGATACTGGCGTGAGCTTATGTAAAATATAAAAAATAATATAATAATAATAATAGGTGTTGCTCCCTTGTTGCTTTTTCTTGTGACTATTTTGGGGAGCCCATCTACCTGAGTTGGCGAGTCATCACCTGCCCATTTTATCCGTGTTTTTAACTGGTCAGGCAGGTGCCATAGTCCCTCCCATAGTCCTTATTACACAATCGATTAGCACCTCACAACAATAATCCAGTTTTAATTTTTGTCCATCCCTGCCATAGTCCTACACTAACCGGGGGCTGTCATTGGGTGCATTTCTATAGTGTTCACAGGGATAACCGCCGGTTGGTGTCACATCCCATATTAGAATAAACTTGTCTTACGGGCCTCTACGTGTTGGTTTCGGCCGCACGCACGCCTACCAAAGGTCCGGGACTTAAATAGTTCCGAGATGTGGAAAGACATACATAATAATATTAATTAATACTGCACCAACAAAGGTACCTCTCATTCAGCTACGTACGTGTTGCAGTACCACTGACATGCAGTAGGTACCGCTACATTGATTTTCGATGAGAAACCCAGGTGATATGCTATGAATACCGGAACCATTTCTCCTAAAACATGTCTCATTTTACTGTTACTTCGAAAAACTTAACTGACCGACTTCCAATTTACCGATCCTGGCCAAATTTATATGGGATCACCCTTGAAATAAGCTCTATCGAACACAAAAAGAATTTTGAAAATCGGTCCACATTCGGCGGAGATATCGCGTAACATACATAAAAAAAAATGAAAACAATACCGACGAATTGAGGACCTCCTCCTTTTTGGGAAATCGGTCGAAAAGTAAGTCAAATTAAGTCAGTTAATTAAAATAAGATATAGTTCATGGCAACACATATCAACTAATCCAATATCAAAGTAGACATGTTGTTGATTGTCGTCCTATTTTTAAGGTGAGTGTATTTAAAAGTATTTACACTGCACGATCTGCACGCATTGAAATCACAAAATATTTGGTGCTATGAATGTTAATAGCCGCTGCAGCTAGTGCGACACAGCTATTTCTTTATTCATGGCTTTACAAATCTACATCATATTCAAAAATGATGTGACTGAGTGTGCAGTGGAACTCTTGCAACGCTATCTACGTTAGTGTTATGTGTAGGTACTTTCTGTACATGCATCCTTTGTAAATTGAGAAAGATAAAATAATCTATACCTACCCACGGACGTAAAAAGATGGACGGAGCGCTAGGAACATTAAAAGTGAAGCTCGGTTTTGGGCCCATTCAATTAGTCGCCGCCATTACGTGTCGATAGATCGAATGGGCCGAAAACCCTGCTTCTCTTTCAATGACTTAGCACTCCGTTCATCTTTTTTTTACGTCCGTACACGTCCGTGTACCTACCATTATTTAAAATAGCATTTTAATAGCAGCAGTAATGAACGTTTAGACATGAGCCCGAAAACAGCTGGGATTTACTGCAAAGTCACGTGATTTTGTACCCCTTGTAGTAATTGCTATGCAAGTGGCACTCGTTAATATTCTAAACAATAATTTAATATCGCCGTGAACTTTCACCTTCTTACAAAGTGCAGGAATTTTTCAACGACCTTTCCAAGTTTGCTCCATGCTTTGGCATTGCACGAGATTTATTGATGCTTTTAGGACTTTTGTTCGAATCATTTATTCTAGTGATGGTTGGAATAATAAGTACTTATTTTTCATTTGCTCTTTAGTCCATACGTTTTGTTTACTAGGTGAATATGAATCACCTCATTATAAATTAGAATGAGCAAGGTCTTCGGGCTAAATCCTAGGCGAGGCTATTTTTGAGTGTACATTTATTAAATAAAAATAACATCGCGTAAGACTGATGCAGAGCTCGCCGTACATAAAACCAAACCATTTCTTATTTGAAAGAATCACACCGAACATTCCACCAACAATTTTGGAAGCGATATTAAACAAAAAAATACATAATAAGATATTATTTCAGGGTATTGATACAAAAATACCGAATGCAAGGTGATGCCGTGTGACACGCGACGCGACGCGACGAGGCGCGTGGATCCCCCGATTCATTCAAATACCTGATGACGCGGACGATTCACTCGTGAATCGTTAGTCTCGTGACTCGTGACCCCGCACACGACAATATAGCCTATCCCCGTCTATGTAATGGTAAACATAGATCAGATAAAAAATTGAGACGGCATAGATAAATTCTTTCTTTCCACCTACTCTTATAATCTTAATTTAGGATCGACGCAACACACTTTTTCAATCATGTCGCAGAACTGATTTCGCCTAGTTTTTAAGGCCGGCTGTCTGTCTAATGTCAACTCCCATCTGGTGGATCCAGTCCCGGATAAATAGTGTTAAAAAACACTTCGCCCGACTTGGGAATCGAACCCAAGACATATACCGCCCATATACGCTGCCACTAGACCACGGAAGCCGTCATAGCTAAATTACACCATAATCACAAGTTTGAATACTTTATGGACCGACTTCAAAATGTATCCGATCGTGACCTTTATATGGGACCTTGAAATATGCTCTATCGAAAACAAAACGAATTTTGAAATTCGGTCCATATTTGGTGAACAAAGACATTCAATAATATATAGACGAGACAGCACAAAACTTGTGATCCAAAAGTGGTCATAAGTCGCTCAGTTCACACAAACATTTGTCTCGGTGCGGGAATTGAACCCGCGGTCACTCGCTTCACAGCCGGCTAAGCGCCCGCTGCACCACGGAGGCTGTCAAAGAACTAAAAAATAATTCATTATTTAAGATGTTTATGAGAAAGGAAACAATAATTTGAAAATGTCTGCTCATAGACAGACAACTGTACCTCGCTCAATAGAGATTATAATTTGTTTGCTTATTCTATGACCTGAGCTAACTTGCATGATTGATGAATAAAGTTGGATAATTTATTGCCCACGTTTGCTAGTTCATAGGACATGTAGCAATATATTCGTAAAGATAATACTTGATTAATGTAGTGTCCTGACGTCAATAATATATTTTTGGTAATATAGGGTTGTCAGTAATATTTTATCATAACAGATTTACACCAGCTTATGTTCACGGTTCCGAAATAAAATGTCACTGTCTAACCAAAACTACATCTATATAAAAAATAATACTCTCCGTTAATTAAAACGGACAGGAGAATAAAAACACTGTCGCATGTATAATATTTTTTTTGCGTTTTCGTATTGTAAATTTTCAGACATGTGCCCTTTCCGAAATTGCTTATTCAATTATACTTATTCAGAATAACTATAGATCAAATGTTCAAAGATAGCAGCTGCCGTGTCATTGTGAAATAACAAACGTCCGACGTCGCTACCCGTTGGAGTTACCATTAATGTTTATTGCTTGCATAAAAATGTTTGAATATTTAAAAAAAACTAATAACACAGTTTACGACTGTATTAAACGAATGTTTACTAATCTTTTTCGTAAACAAAGCTAATACCTTGAGTTTACATTCTCAGGGAATTAAAATTTACTGCGCCGCGGTACCGTATTGGGGACTGGGAAGTTCGCGTGCCCCAGTATTGTTTTTACATCCTGTTATCATTTTAAATTCGTAAAAACCTTCATTCGAAATCGTTACCTTGAACGGAGCAACGGTAGTATCAATATTATATTTCTATTATGGTGATATAAAATAATGAATAATTTTATAGTACAGTTTTGTTGAGTATATTAAGTACAGTTAATTTTTTTTGTTCAAACTGTCACGACACGAGCAGATACAATTAACTCAATATATAAATAAATATATATATATATACACACTAGACAATATATTATATATATACTTGTAATCGAGCTTAAATCTTGCGGCTTTTTTACTAAAATACCAGCGAGTCGAACGTCAACACTCATCACATTAATTTAATAATGATAGTAATGCCCGCCCTAAACTAAAACTCGCTAAAGGTTAATTATCTACAATTAGTATAGCAATTTGTTCCAAAAATTTCTAACTCCAAATGGATCGGTAAATAGAGGTATCAGCCTTCACTTCGCCATTACAATGTCAAGAAAATTTGATAAAATAATTATGATTATGATACATGTACATTTCAGTTGGACACGCGATTGAAAATATATTAGGGTATTTATTATTTTAATATACATACGAACATATTGGCTTACAATATTTAGTAAAAGTAGTAGGTTTCAATTTGTATTTGATAAAAGCTATGCGACGGATAAAGACATGTATTGCCAAGTTACTTGTAAAGCAGTAACTAACCTCAACCTCTTATGTAAACCTACTAACCAATACAAAACTGCCATTTTCGAAAACGATCAATACAGAAATCTCAAATTTAAGAAGCATTTTAATTGCACGTTCCGGGCATCCAAATCTAATAGTTAGTTTCACATCCTATGCAGTACGCATACTATAGTAGGATTGCTAATTAAACGGAGTAAACTGACATTTCGAATGTTGCCACTTTTTCATGAAATTTAAATGGTGCTGCGGTAAAAAGATTAAGATTATTTATACATTTCAATTCAATCAACCATTTCATTCTTTCATTTTCTAATTTCCAACTCAAACTCGTAATTACTGCCTAATGTGTAGCTAAAACTGCACGTCTACTGAATTATAGTCATAGTTCATTATAAACAAAACTTACCAAAGCTATGAGCTATGAATGTGAAGAACGTAATTTTTCTCAAATAATAAAAGTTTTATTTCTTATTTTCATTGTTATCATTTCGCGTATCTGTTTAGATTATTTAAGAAAAAATATATTCACAGACATTTAGTCGAAGGGTTGAGCTAAAATTTCTAAAAATACGCAACAAAATTCTAATTTTGCAAGACAGTGCTGTTATTGTTTCTTTGAATGATAAAAATTGAACTAGATCAATCACTATGTTTTGAAAGTAAGCAACATTATTTTGGAAAGTAACATTTTGATCTGTCAGTTTACTCCGTTTAATTAGCAATCGGACTATAACATAAGACTAATAAGGAAATTTTGTATAATAATGAATGTAAAAAACAAATACTTTCGGGTAAATTAAACAGCAGTAGATATAAAACTGATAATAATGAATATAGCATTGTATTCATTGCCCATCGGATGTAACCACATAATGGCATTTAATCACGAAAACATTTAGTGAATGGCAAATGGCTTACATCGGCCGACAGCGCGCTATTTTAGCTCTGATTGATAACGGCAAAATTACCTTACTTGCACTAAATTTATAAATAGAAGAGCTAATTACTTTATATCAATCAGAATGACGTATAGCATACACTTACGTCATTCCCATACATTTACTATTCTATTCGACTAGTGCATAAGCCACTTGGCTAAGCCCGTTGGCCAGCAGCGTCACGAGTATAATGTTGACGACCATCGAGCGACGTAATTAAATTATCTTGACAATCTACCTCTATATTATTTTTTCGACCGAAAAAGAAGAATGTCCTCAACTCGTCTGTATATTTTTTTTATGTATGTTACTCGATATGTCCGCCAAATGTGGTCCCATTTTCAAGATTATTTTTGTGTTCGAAAAAGCTGTCCGGATTCAAGGGTGGTCCTATATAAATTTGGTCACGATCGGATACATTTTGAAGTCGGTCCGTTAGGTTTTTATACGATTATAAAATATAGCATATATTTTACCTGAAATCATAAATAGGTCCGTATATCCTCCTCATGCAACGTAGAAGGCGAGACAGATTGTCCTTGCGACAAATAGACCCGCCTTTGGGAATGTGATTCATAAACTGGAATGTGTCAGATAAAAACCATTTTAAGGCATTTCATTTCGTATAAAAATAAATAATATAATCAGTAGACGCAAAAAGACCTGCCAATCTCCTAGAGCTTTGTAGCAGGCGGCGGGAAAGGCGCTGGACCTCCACCAAAGGTTCCATCTCTCCTCGCCTCCACTGTAGCCCTGGTACATACGCCATCCACGCTCGGCACATACCTAAAATGAAATTAAAAGTTGTTCGAGACAAGTTTTATTTGTAAACTAACTATTTCGCAACTCCCGTAAAGTTAAAATTTGAAGTTTTCAGTTAAATTTTCCCGTGATAAAAAGTAGCATCTGTCATTCTGAAATATTGTTGCTTTCCAATCAATATAAGCCACAGGATTTCCAGATCGAAGTTGGAAGAGACATTGGACTATTTCCAATAGAGAAATTATTTTCAAAATCAATATTTACAGATTTTATCTTTCTCAAAACAAACTTATCAGCTTTAAACTTGTAAAATTAGCATTGATATGACGAGAAACACTGTCATGCAAGCGCAATCGCAAAGAAGCATAAATAATAAATAAATGAATACCTACCAAAATCAAACCAAACATGCACAATAAACATTGGTCGTAAACAAGTAATAATAATCAGTTTGAATGATTACTAAGACTCGTTAATTATATTATCATCAACGGGTCGTACATTAATCACAATCCAACGACAGGATTACGATTCTTGGTAATTATAACAAATATTTTAATTGCAAATAATAAAAATACAATACGAACTAAAATATGCAATGAGGAAAGACCGAACATATTCTTCTAAGAATTATAAGGTATTATGGTGGCCATAGCACGTGCACTATAATTTATATTATTATCAGTGTTTAATGGATAATAATTGAGGTTCGGATGGGTAAATAAATTAAATAACTTTAATTAAAGTAAATACCCGTATTGTTATAGGAAACAATTATTTCTTGCCTTAATTAAACGTCACCGATTTAATAAATTACCATTAGTATACCGGATCAAATGCGTGAAATTCAACAACGATTTACTTGCGTTGAATTACTTAATTAACCCGTTGGAGGCGGCACATATATATGTTATGTTACATAAGTGTCTTGGCCTCCGGAAGCCAAGCCGCCTGTCACTCATTGCTGAGATGAGCTATATTATGAGGTCTTGGATTAAAATCTCAGGATGTGAATCCCTATTACCACTTTATAAAACACACAGGACACACAAAACTAACAGCAATTGATATCTAGTGTTCGATATCGCGATGATTCTGACATTAGACGTGTAGTAAAATAGCATTTAGTATAAGAAGTAAACCGATTGTATCAGTATAATAATATTGTATGTTTTGTATGTTGTTCAAGTATATGAATAAAACAATTTGCTCAGTTAATAGCGCAGTGGTATTTGAACTTTTGCCTTCAAAATACATATATATATATTATATTAACTACAATACAACATTACTGTAAGTACCTCTTAAAAGTTACAAAAGGTTATATTTTTAGTTAGTCATTTTGTAATAGGTAGGCACCAAGCTCCTTACTTATAAAAATATTTAAGCGCTGCTTATCTTTAACCATACATTGTCCCTTTCATTTTTAAACAATGTAACGCAAGGAAAAAAGTGACAGGCTATTCTTAGCGAAAAGATAAGTGAAAATGTTTTTATAAGTAATGCCCAATATGCCTAAAAACTAAAGTTAAACTAAACAAAATCATACCTTCACGAGAAGATTAGGGCCAGATCCATTATCATTGAGCCGATATATAAACGGGTCATCACTGTCAAAACTTCCCTCCATGACTTATCCTGAATATAAAATTAAAACATTTATAATTATTATTACAACAATTTTATGAAGGAGCACAATTATTATAACATAAATATAAAAGTTGCATGTAAGAGTTTCAAGCATTGCCTCAAGTAAATTAAAAAATGTAAACATAAGCTCAGACTTACCTCATTACAATCATATCCATATAAATGTACTCTCAATGCACAATATTCATGTGTGCTTAAACGAGAATCGCATGTCAGCTTACCATTGCGAACGCGTTTGTTTCGCGAGTCGTATCGTTATCGACACGTTTACGTTACGTTTAGGTCGGGTCCGTGTGGCACAGTCGCCCGCCCGCCCCGCACTGTCTCTGTGTTTTCACTCAGCGAGCATCAGGTTATACCAACCCCCTTGATTTATAGCAAGAGGTTCGTGACACGAGCGCTGAAAAGAACAGTAATGCATTTTGTGTACCTAATGACATAAAGCTTAAAATATGAATTATTTAAAAGCTTTGCTGAATATTTAAATAGGGGAAAGAAAATTCAAATTAAGTCATAATAAATTGCATGTTTTAGGGTAGACTATTTGTGATTACGATTTAATAACTCTTGAGAATATTTCTAGGGCTCATAAAGGCATTCCGTTTCTTAATAAGCACGTCACATAATACTTCGTAGCTTTTAAGCTGTTGATGCACTCAAGTTTCACATTAAACAAAAAAGCAGTGAATGGCTGATTATGGTTACAGACCAAACAAAATTTATAATAGATACTCCTTTGCCATTCCCACTAGGATACAAGCGTTAGCAAATAAAATTATAAAATATAATGCTTCATAATATTTTGCTTCTGAAAATACGTTGCATGATTTCTTTTATAATCGAATCTAACTTACCTCAAACATCGCGACTGTCATTAGATGGCAATCAATGCTGTATTATAAAAAGCAATATATCTGAACAGCTTCGAAAATAGGAGGAAGTTGCGTGAGTTTTGGTCACGACAAGTAAAATATCAGAAAAACACAAACGTTGCGATCCCTATCGATGGAAGTGTCTCGTAGTAATCGTATCCTCCTGGGACGTACTACCGGGATGAAGTACATAATTTAATCAGTTTAGTTAAACCATTTTTAATTACTTAACAAACAAATTCACAAACAAACTAACCGAAGTTACTAACCTTTGGCTCACGGCCCGCGTAGTTTTTTAAAATCTGTAATTCTAAAATGAAGGTAGATTTTGTAATACTAACATTTTTGGACAAATGACATCTCAGTCCAACCCGTGACCACGAAGACTGCAAAGCCTTCGAAACGTCGGGAATAAAAATTAAAACCAAATCGTGATAAAATCCGTAAAAGTAATTTTATTTCAATGAATAGCATTCGCGTAAACTTAAGAAATCAGAAAATATCTTTGTCCTGATACTGGTAATGCCAAATTGCAACCTTATCACTTAGCAATTTATGATTAGCAAAATCCGTACTTTCAAAATTATATTTGTTTGTCGATTAATTTTCAGATTTTTTTACTACGGACAGCAAACAGTTTTGCTAGCAGGTACATATTGTGTATGTATGTATATAGATAGGCTGACGCGGTACGCCTATCCCGGAAGGGGTAGGCAGAGTCGAACTAGCGAACTAGAACACCCACAATTCGTCGAGCTTATTTTAGTCCCAGATGTGATACCTATATCTATACCTATATATTTAGTACCTATCGTCATATCGGGCACTAATTCCAGGCTCCAAGCTGATACGAGTAAAAAAACCAAAATCACTACATACCCGGGAAATATGTACATACTGCGGGAACCAAAATTATATTCTTACTATTTTTTATTTGTAGCGTTATCATACCAAAATTAATTTTAATAATGTGCATTCTAGAATAGGTAATATATTTATTTGATAATATCAACTGATCATATTGACAATCATAAATTAATTACTATTATTAACAAAACTCTTCTTACCCTGCCCTTATCCCACTCCAATGTGGGGTCGGTACAACACATATTTTAAATATGTTGCAAAAAGGATTTGGCTTATTTTTTAGGACTGTCTGCCCATCCCGGGAAAATGGTGTTAGAAATACCTTGCCCGACCCAGGATTTGAAGTCAGGATCTTCCGGTCCACATACCATATAGGTACGCTACCAAGAGACCAAAAATCATTTTTAAAAAAAATATTTATATTAAAAATAAATTATTTAGGGGGCCATATCATGACCATACAGTGATCGTCCTATGGCTGATGATGATTATGATGATGATGATCATGACCATAATTGGACCGTGTTACGCAGAAATGATCCAACCCACAAAAATATTTTAAAGAATGTTGACGCCAATATGGTCTATTAATAGTTTAGAACATGTTGGCATCAATAACATTTTTTTAATTTTAACGTTTAACATTTTTTATTTTTAATTGTAACACGGTTCAATTGTAATGTCATGTCAATTGGTAAAATGTCTTTATTATGTACATTATTTCAATCACAAACTTTCCTTTAGTTCATACCGAAGGTTAAGGTTGCAACTGGCGACTAAATTAAAGAAAATTTGCATAAAAATTGAATTTCATAGCTTTATATCCAAAGTATTCTATGCAATTATGGCACAAGAGACGGTTGTTTATCATTACAACTAAAGTTGGCGGAGTACGAAGGTCGAGTATAAATAATCGAGTTTCATGTCGCAAGAACAAATCCTGAATTGCAAATATTTGTTTTGTTCATGATAATTCTCTTTGTGCAGTTTCATTTTTATGACTTACAATGGCAATAAACGGTAAATAAATTAAATTTAAAATTATAGTGGTTAAGTTTTATATAACCCAGTTCGCCTTGGAGGTTTATGCCTATTGTTGAATATATTGTCTAATTATTATGCATGTAATCATTTATAACTCCTTTATGTTCAATTAATTAGCACATAGAATTAAATATAATCAAAGATATTAGAATATAATAGACGTAACGTAATCTGCTATAAATCAATTATCCCTAAAACGTATTCTTTTACCTTAATCATAAACAAGAGCTATTTCTTGCTACGACTCTATTTGAGTGGTAGTAGTGGTAGTTGAGTGAGAGTTGGAGAAATGGCAGTTGCATTTCGTTTCGTTTGGTCGCTGTCACTACATTTGTCGTGGCCCAAAGGACTATCCCCTTATCTCTATTCCCTTTTAGAGGACTAATATATCTATAACTAACTAAATACACCCAACAGTCACACATCTAGTCCTGACGCCACACTGGGTATAACTTGTATCGTGGGTGTCAGAGACTATGAGAGACTTTCGATCTCACAACACCCAGACTTGAAACAAATATCTGCGGGCCACACAAACATTCTCAATGCGGGAATCGAACCCGCGGCCTCTCGCTTCACAGCCGGCTACTCGCCCTCTGCGCCACGGAAGCTGTCTTCTATGCTTTTTACATTTGCAACCCACGATTTATTTAGCATCGTAGCCCCGTGGGTGTCTAAGAGCGATGAAGATAATTGACTATCAGATGACTAACCTGCTTGTTTGGCAGTCTCTGCTATAGAAATATTTTGTTTCTCACAAAATATTTCCTAACCATAAAACCCTTACACGAAGCTTGGCTGTAGTATAAATAAGCGAGTAACATAATTCAATGTGGAAATTGCAAGCACGATCCGAGTGTAATAACGCAAGCAACACGATCCAGTGAAAGTGCAAGGTTATTATGGCTAATAGGCAAAGAAACCCACCATTTACTTGCGCTTAATGTATATAGTGATGCCAAAAAGTTGTGGGGTGCTTTAAAATTCTATTCACGAATTTCAAAGATTTGTAATCTTAGGTAAATATTTATCAATTCAAATTAACCAATATAAAAGATAGCGAAGAGAAATATGCTTTTCTGCTGTTATGCAAGATTATAAGTAGTATTATGAAGTATTAAAGACTAGGTACCTGTTGGCCGCATCTCGTTCGCATGGTTTATTAACAAATCTATCCCACAGGAACAAAGACTTCTATTTATACTACTATATAGACAAGCTAAGTTTACATGCTCTTTGGACAAGTTTCTACGTAGAATTGTGTTACATTACGACGTTTGACTGCTAAGGAAAAGAGCAAATCTCTATATTGAGTTGCGGTCAATTGACGGAAACTTAGAGCGCAAATACTATGTACCGAATCTGTCTGTCTATTAGTATACATAGAAGACTTCGGAGGGGAACTGTACATTAGATAATAAGTACTTAGCCTATGTGGCTATCCTCGACATACGTTATGGGGTGATTGAATATAGAGATCTTAGAGGTAAACATTCATCCAAACTATCGAATTTATGAGCATAGTATGGACCAGCACTGTGTGCTGCCGCTATAACTTTATTAATTACTCTTCGCTAAAGCCAGACATGAAGAAATATCTATTATACTTATCGTCTCACCGTTATTTATTTATTTATACTTTGTACAAAACTGATGCACAGACGAACTTAATGCCAAGGGCATTCTCTACCAACCAACATCAGGTGGTGCAGAGATGGTAGGTGCAAAAATAAAATAAGAAAACTTTAATAAATAAGGTAATAGATAAAATCACTTATTACTGAAAATCAGTTATAATTAGTTTATATTCCACTGCACAAAATTATGGATGATTCTTTGATGGATGACATTACCCTATTGACATTTTGCACAATAAGATGCACAAGGACAAACAAAAAGAAATTAAGTATCCATACTACTGTTTAATGTCTTTGGAAATTAACAAAAATGGGCCTTACTTAAAACATAATTTTACGAGTTAACAGTTACGAATAACCTGTCACTTTTTTCCTTGCGTTACATTGTTTAAAAATGAAAGGGACAACCTATGGTATAAAGTTAAGCAGCGCTCAAATATTTTTATAAGTAAGGGGCAATATCTTTAATAAATCATGCCATTGAAATTAAGCCTAAAAGTAAACAATTATCGCCTTCGGGAAATATAAATACCACAAAACTATAAAGTCGGCTACAAAAATTCACACGGAGATGTTTTTAATCACAATAATAATTTTTACATCAACTATAATAAGGTAGAGAACAAAGGTAGAGAACTTTCTTCCATCTGGCCTAATCCCACAAATTGTATATTATGTTTTCTATAGTCAATACCCTCAATGATCGCAACTTCAAATTTTGCCTTGACTGCCTCGGTGGCGTGGTTGTATTTCGGTACAACTACCGTCCTGAGGGTTCGATCCCCAGGTCGGGCAAAGTGATATTGGGTTTTTCCATATCAGCCCGAAGTCTGGAATTTGTGCCCGATATGGCGATAGGCTCGCCCCCTATCACATCTGGGACGGAACTAAGCTCGACGAAATGTGGGTGTACTAGTTGGCTAGTGCGCCTCTGCCTACCCCTTCGGAGATACAGGCGTGAGCTTATGTTATGTGTTATGTGTTGAAATTTTGATTACGCTTAAATTCCTTTTACAATATTATAGTTATTACTTATTTGAAAGCGAGTTGCCTCCTTGATCTAGTGGTAGTTTATATGGGCTGTGGACCGGAAGGTCCTGGGTTCGAGTTCCAGGTTGGGCAAAACTGATTTTCTAATTTAATTTATCCGGGACTGGAACCCTCAGAGGTGGTTGACGTCAGACAGTCAGCCGGTCATAAAAACTAAGTCAAACCCTTTCTGCAATATGCTTGAAAAGTGTGTTGCGCCGACCCCACATTAAAGAGGGATAAAGGCAGGAAGAGAGTGAGACAATAGAATCACAAACCACAACATGTCCAGGATCCATAAAAATAGTTTTATTTCAATGAATAACATACGCGTAAACCTAAGAAATCATTATGTAAACATGTCCAGGTTTAAGAACAACCCCAAATAAGTAAAAACTTACACGATTATTTAACTTTGAGTTTAATCTCAACGAACTCTTTGGATCGTTATAGATACAAATGTTTTTTTTAATAGTACATTATAAATTCGGCAAAATACATATGTAACTTTTCTTATGCCAAAAGGAAATTATGTACACTTTACAAAATGCATTAAAGACTAATAATTATATTTTTAATCTATATAATAAAAACATGTATGTAAGTCCTGTTGTTCATAAATCATAATAAAAACTACTTACATTGTAAAGCTTTTATTTTAAAATAGTAGGAATTTTAAAATATACACATTAATCAGGCAATACTTTATGTACAAGACGCAGAATTCTTTAGGACTGATTTTTCATTCACACCTTTTATCTGGGGACTAAAATGTATGAAACATGTACCAAAGCAAGATATATAATTGGGTATTGAAAATTTTGCCTTCACACAAATAAATAATAACAAAAATAAATAAATTAAAATTATAATGAATAAAATGCACAATATTTAAAGCCCTTGACCATCCATTCATTTATTTAAATAATACGTATTAACGATAATCAACTAAAATAATATATTTTTATATTTTTAACTCGGTAATAATTGAATCATTTTTATTTAAGACAATTTTCATGCCTCAACAAACATATTAGAGGTATAATAAGTACACAATATACAATCTAGCTAAGTTAACAATCAATATTATTTTAATTTGGTAAACTAATGGACTACCGGATGGTGTTTATGGTGGAGCCAGCGCGCCTTTTGGCATTCCTACCACAAAACAGGTAGGTACAGAAGTCAATTTACATACAAAGTACGCCAGCACACATAGACACCGTATACAGACACCATATCTCGGACCGATTGGGACCAGTGCGAGTGTCATCAGCTTGAGATACACGCCTGTGAACTTTTTTTGTGTAAAAATAGAGCAAATAAAAGTAATTATAACAGTGTATAATTATTCAGTGAACGGTTGTTTATATTCAATATTAAACGGTGAATTGTCTTTTTTAAGCTACCAGTTTTTTCAGAGGGGTAAGTACGTTCTTTTTGGTTTATATTTCCGTTCTCTCTGTTTCATCTTCCAACCAGAGACGAGTGCCACTACCACGATAGCTTTTTGTACATAAGCTAAAGTTGACAACCCTAGCGCGACCGCCGAGCGTAGATATAAAAAGTGAAGTACATACATGAGATTGACTTTTGTACGTATGTGTTGTGTTCCTACGGTGGTCTGCAACCTTTAAACGGTCAACACCGGCTAGGGCCACTGCGTCTATGTTGAATATCATGGACACAATAGCAAAACAGCGACAAAAATATAGTGTTTCTTCCTATAAAGATTTATTCAATAATTCTATTTTGATATTGGTTCCAGTAACGGCGTCGTCTACTTTGGAAAATTATGCAGCTTTAGTAGGCCTCTTTTCCAAAGCGAGTTGGTACCCATCTACCGCTTTCATCATGACGTCGAGTTTGACTCTGATCTTGGGAATAGGGCCGTTTTCCACTTCACCAACTATTTTGTACCTTCGTAGCACCGCTGATAATGCTGTCTTTATTGACATGAGAGCATATTGGTATCCTGGAAAATAAATCTAAGTTAGTTTTCGACCGACTGCCAGAAAGGAGAAGGTCCTCAATTCGTCTGTATTTTTTTTATGTATGTTCCGCGATATCTCCGTCAAATGTGGACCGATTTCCAAAATTATTTTTGTATGCGATAGGGCCTATTTCAAGGGTCCCATAAAATTGGATCATCACGATCGAGTAGGTTTGTTAATTTTTAAGCTTGTAATTATTTCAAATAAACACGCACGCCTATTATCCGCGGAAGCAAGGACAGAACTATTGGATTAGATGTAGCCCTTTTTTAACATAACATAACATAAGCTCACGCCTGTATCCCCGAAGGGGTAGGCAGAGGCGCACTAGCGAACTAGAACGCCCACATTTCGCCGAGCTTAGTTCCGTCCCAGATGTGATAGGGGGCGAGCCTATCGCCATATCGGGCACAAATTCCAGACTCCGGGCTGATATGGGAAAATCCAATATCACTTTGCCCGACCCGGGGATCGAACCCGAGACCTCAGAACCGTAGTCGTACCGAAATACCACCATACCACCGAGGCAGTCCTAGCCCTTAATAGCCCTTTTTTATACGCTTATTTTCATCCCATTGTATGAGGGGGTGACTTTATCGTCATATCATCATTCTTTCTTTCTAGCTGCCCTTATCCCACCTTATTGTGGGTTCGGCGCAACACACTTTTTCAAACACGTTGCAGAAAAGATTTGGTTTAGTTTTTACTACCGATTGCCTACATGACGTCAACCCTCTCTAAGGGATCCAGTCCCAGGCGAATAAGAAAATAAATAAGAAAATTCGCTTTGCCCGACCTGGGAATCGAACCCAGGACCTCCCGGTTCACAGCCCATATATGCTGCCACTATACTAAGGAGACATAACATACATAAGCTCACGCCTGTATCCCCGAAGGGGTAGGCAGAGGCGCACTAGCGAACTAGTACACCCACATTTCGCCGAGCTTAGTTGCGTCCCAGATGTGATAGGGGGCGAGCCTATCGCCATATCGGGCACAATTTCCAGACTCCGGGCTGATATGGAAAAATCCAATATCACTTTGCCCGACCTGGGGATTGAACCCGAGACCTCAGGACGGTAGTCGTACCGAAATACAACCAGGCCACCGAGGCAGTCTAAGGAGACGACTCATGTCATTAATCATATAAAAATTATCTTGTATACGTTCGAGATGGTCTATTGACCTTAATTTTAATAGATACTGCAGTGTATTTCCCTGCTAACTGCTAAGGCTCAATTGCACCACTATTATTAACCTAGAGTTAGTCCTAACCGCAAGTTAAGTTACATGTCATTCATACATTTTCTGTCAATTTAGCTTGCGGTTAGGACTAACTCTAGGTTATTATTAGTGGTGCAATTGAGCCTTAGACAAATAACTACTTATTAATCAATATAATTGATAACATACTATAAAGATCAGTTTTCTAAAACAACAACTTCCTTAAGTAAGTACGTGCAGGTCGTAGTGCAAATTACTTGTATTAATTCCAATGAAATAATTGTAGTCTCTGATGGTATCACGTGCTGTATAATTTGCTAAACAAATGAAACATTACGTCGGAGGTTAAGTTGGTTGTAATTACACGCACTTATGGTTGTTATTATGACAGGTCAATGGGAAAGATCAACACGTCAGTCCCAAGAATGGTATTAGTGAACATTGAGATTATACCTCTAAAGGTAATTAATTATGAATTGAACAGATTAATATAAGTATGAGGCATTAAATACATCAATTACGTAATAATAATTAAGTAATATTATTATACTAATTAATAGTAGTTAAGTCGCCTCCTTGGTCTAGTGCCAGCATATGTGGGCTGTGGACCTGGAGGTCCTGGGTTCGATTCCCAGGTCGAGCAAAGCTAATTTTCGTATTAAATTTGCCCGGGGCTGGATCCCTCAGAGGGGGTTGGCATCAGGCAGGCAGCCGGTCGTAAATACTAAGCCAAATTCTTTCTGCAACATACTTGAAAAAGTTTGTTGCGCCGACTCCACATAAAAGTGGGTTAAGAGCAGGCAGAAAGAATGTGTATGTATTATGTGCCCAATGTATATGGCAATAGTCCCGCTTATAACTACCGTTCCTATACGTTTTTGGAAGTCGGTAGAAAAAAGGACACCATCTCGCCTACAGCTAAAATGACCCAGATAACACGTACACAAACGCACATCTACAAAAGTGCCCTACGCACTAACACAACTAACATTTATAAGTAACTAACACTAACATTAACTTTTATCTAAGCCCCATCCTTGTTATTGTGTCCATACCTGCCTGCTTGTTTTCTAAATTGATAATGTTGTAACATGATTATTATATAAATGTATCTAGACCTTGTTGTGACCTGTCATAAGTGCATTTGATATGCCTACGTGACTAATAAACATTTTTATTTTATTTATTAATAACAAGCTCGCCGCCATTACGTGTCGATAGATCGGACCGGCAGAAAACCCTGCTTCACTCTCAATGTTTTTAGCGCTACGTCCTTCTTTTTTCTACGTCCGTGTATGCGTCCTCATTCTTTTCGACCGACTTCGAAAGAAGGAGGTAATCAATTCGTCTGTATTTTTTTAATATAAGTTACGCGGTGATCCGATTTTCAAGATTCTTTTGAATTTGATAGAGCTTGTTCCAAGAGTGTCTCATATATATGTATTTGGTCACGATCAGATAAATGTTAAAGTCAGTCCGTTAAGATTCAAATAAAACTAATTTTACTGATTCTTATTTAAAAAACAAATCGCGATATAATCCGTAGTTTTATTTCATTGAATAACATTCGCGTAAACCTAAGAAATTATCAGTCCGTTAAGTTTTTAAACTTGTGAGTATGATTCTATATCATCGACATATCTTCGGTTATCAAGATATATCGTGAGACGTATGATAACAGTAGGCCAACCATGAGTTATTTGACATTACTAGCTGGCGACTATGGAGACTATGGATGTCCACTTCGCCCGAATGTGACACACTCCTTTCGATTCATCTACTTTCATCAACCTCTTCATATATTCACGGCGGTAAAGGATACTTTTTACCTTTCCTTTAGTTAATATATACATATACCTTTATATACGTAAAATATTTCTATGATAAACACCCGAACGCCTCTAGCGGTTACGCTAGGAACTGACGTTTTCTATACAAATATTTTACGTGCTCGCTCGCATAAATACGTGCAACAAACTCATGGTTGAGCTTCTGTTGTTACTGAGTAATGTCAAAAAAACTGATGGTTGGCCTACAGGTCTTTACCTCACGATTGGGCTTCCTCAAGTCCACAATTAAACGTACTTACCAAGACAATTCCTAGGCCCACTGCTAAATGGCATGTAACTACAACTGTGCGCTAGGTTCAACCGTTCAGGCAGGAACCTATCCGGGTCGAAGTGCTCTACATCGGGACCCCAATATTTGGGGTCTCGGTGAATGCCCCATATTGATACCACGATCCCTGAGCCAGCCGGTAAGATGCGCCCTGATGCTAAAACAAAATACAATGTAGAAATAATTAACTACTAGTAAAAACATAATTGTTGCAAACTATTTCGTTACAGGTCTGTCTGGAAATCTTTGAGGGAGGCCTATGTCCTGTAGCTGATGATGATGATGAAACTATTTTGTTTAATGTTTAATAATAATAATAAATAACACCCAACGGTCACATACATAGTGCTGACCCCACACTAAGATCGTAAGATCTTGTGTCATGGGTATCAGGAACTACGAGAGACTTTCGGTCTCACAACACCCAGAACCGAAACAAATATCTGTAGGCCATACAAACATTTGTCTCGTTGCGGGAATCGAACCCGCAGCCTCTCGTTTCAAAAGCGTTTGATAATTAAATTTATTTTTACACTTTTCTTGTACAAAAACAATGTAAAATGTATGTACCACAAACGTGAACAAATATTTAATACGCCCAAATAATGCCGTAATTACTATTTTGTTCCATATTGCACCAAATATAATAAATTATAGTTAAAAGCGAAAGATCTCGTCGAAATTTCTCTGACCAAATCAGACGTAGTTACTAGAGAAAGTTTTAAGGGTTAAACATAAAATGAGACTGTATCATCTCACTACGATTCTTGCACATCTATGCGTAGCAAGTGGAAATCTGTTATCTCTACCTACCCCCACGGCGAAAAGGGCATGTATGTATTTGCTAAGATTTGTGATACAAGTTGAAGATTAAGACGCGGATTTTGGCGGGAAGTCGGAACAGGGTGTGCGGCGCTTGTTAAAATTATTTCATATTATTCTCTAGAGCTGTGTTTGTTGTTTTTAAGTGACGTGGTTTAATGCATCAACTGCAGTGAAGGTGGACAGTATAATGTGGAAGGTCATCTGAGGGGCAACGCGCTGGAAGGAATTACCGTCCCAGCAGGACCTTGAGACCATCCACAACTGGGTCTCATGGTCATTGTGAAAACATAATTGCTTTATTTACCTTTACATTGGCTAAATCATAGCAAATGCGTGGAAGCTATTATTTTTAGAAGAAGAAGATTAAGACAGATATGGTTTACGCCGAATTATAGATTAATAATAAATAATACTTACGCAAGGTTATGTCTTCCAAAACCTTTCTAATAATGAAAGGTACTGGCGGGAACAACCTGAGAGACTCCTTCACAACCCTTTCAAGATATTTCATTTTTGTCAGGTCTTCTTTGACCAAGGGCCGATCCGAATCACCAAATACGTCACATAGTCTGGAAACATCATTAATTTTAACATATCAAATATTATACAGCCTCCGTGGCGCAGCGGGCGAGCAGCCGGCTGTGAAGCGAGAGGCCGCAGGTTCGATTCCCGCATTGAGACAAATGTTTGTGTGACCCAAAGATATTTGTTTAAAGTCTGGGTGTTGTGAGACCGAAAGTCTCTCTTAGTCTCTGACACCCGCGATACAGGTTATACCTAGTGTGGGGTCAGGAATGGTGTGTGGCTGTTGGGTGTATTTATTTATTAACATAACATAAGCTCACGCCTGTATCCCCGAAGGGATAGCCAGAAGCACACTAGCGAACTAGTACACCCACATTTCGCCGAGCTTAGTTCCGCCCCAGATGTGATAGGATCATAGGAGGCGAGCTCGGGCTCAAATTTATTTATAATACATTCGAATTTTTATTTAGAGAACATTGGATCAATGTTTTGAAAATTAATATTGATAGAGTCATATCTACAATGGAGTGGATTGTAAATAAAATAGACATAAGTAAAAAAATACTTTTCTGACTGCCTCGGCGACGTAGTGATATTGCGTGTGCGGAACGACTATTGTCCTGAGATCTCGGGTTCGATCCCCGTCGGGCAATGATATATTAGATTTTCCAGTATCAGCCCGGAGTCTAGATATTTGTGCTCGATATGGCGATAGGCTCGCCCCCTATCACATATGGGATGAAACTAAGCTTGGCGAAATGTGGGTGTTTCAGTTCGCTAGTGCGCCTCTGTCTACCCCTTTGGGGATTCAGGCGTGAGCTTATGAGTTTATGTATAAAATTATATTATATAGAACGTCAAGAGACGTGGGTACTCACTCCTGGTACACTTTCTCCTGAATGTCTGGATATTTAGCTAGAAGTTGGAGCGTGAAGCCCACAGCAGCAGCAGATGTGTCGGTACCCGCTATAGTCAGCGTTAATACTTCCTCTCTGAGCTCCTCATTTGTATACCCTTTCTCACCTCCAGAAAGACATATCAATAGATCCAGGAAAGTTTTTCTTTTATAAGATCCTAAATCTGAAAGTACAGTATTTTGTTATTCTTTGCCGTATACATTAAAAATAAATATTTAGCCTATTTATGCGATGCTGGAGGA
Source organism: Clanis bilineata (assembly GCA_036417725.1). Classification (NCBI taxonomy): domain Eukaryota; kingdom Metazoa; phylum Arthropoda; class Insecta; order Lepidoptera; family Sphingidae; genus Clanis; species Clanis bilineata. The sequence goes on from CM071158.1 coordinate 12,860,340, forward strand.
TAATACATAGCTTTTTTCATATGTTCGTAAATAATGCTAACAATCAACATAATATTAATATGACTAGAAAATAATATTAGCCCCGTAATAATACGGTCCCATAGCTGGGCACGGGCCTCCTCTACTAATGAGAGGGGTTAGGCCTTAGTCTACCACACATACCTTCTAAATTCTTGTGGAGAAATTCTCGGGTATGCAGGATTCCTCACGATATTTCCTTCACCATTATAACAAGCGATAATTCACAAAGAAAACACACTGAACATAGAAAAGTCATAGGTGGACGCTCGATTTTGGAGTTGGCCTCGAACCTCCGACACTCGTCTCGGCAGTCTGTACCATTCCCAACTGAGCCATCACTGCTTATATGACTAGTATTATATATAATCGAGTGTTATTTTATTATAGATATTTCACGTTATTATGTCGTCATAAAGCCGCGTCTCCTGCACTAGTTTTTCTCGAAACATTATACAGAAACACAGACACAAAACAACGATTTTAGCTGTCTCCTTTTCGAACAACAATGAACCATAGATAAAAAAAAACATCTTTTATATAGTGTTTTAGTGCAGGAGACGCGGCTGAAGTAAAACTTTACCATATTCGTGATCCACTTCTGTCTTGCTCTGTTGTTCCACTTCTAATTCTAATCGTTTTCTTTTGATTACCTATAACAATAAAGATTTATTATTTTGTCGGAATTCTTATATTCCACATCGATCAGATGGATGCGGCCTGCATCCGTATCATCCCGCATTTCTTATTAAGCTCAAGTTCTTGTATATCACAACATAACATAAAACATAAGCTCACGCCTGTATCCCCGAAGGGGTAGGTAGAGATGAACTTGCGAACGAGAACACCCACACTTCGCCGAGTTAGTTCCGTCCCTATCGCCATATCGGGACGAGCCTATCGCCATATCGGGCACAAATTCCAGACTACGGACTGATATGGAAAAATCCAATATCACTTTGCACGACCCGGGGATCGAACCCGAGACCTTAGGACGTTAGTCGTACCAAAATTAAACTACGCCACCGAGGCAGTCAAGTTATTGTAACAAGCAATAATATTGCAATAATAATTATATTCAGAACTACCAAAATGTCATAATCTCTATGGGCCTTACTTATAAACACAGTTCAGCTGAGCAAATGGCTAAGAATAGGCTGTCACTTTTTTCCTTGTGACACATCATTTGAAAATAAAAGGGACAGGCTATTCTTTACCATTTGCTTGTCTTTATAAGTAAGCACCTATATTTCGAGAACAATTGCTTGTTACAATAATTTTAACCGACAGTGTCAGTACGTTTGCGTATGATAGTGCACCCTGACATTGTTCGACCACGTTATCACCTGACAGAAACAAATAAGGATGTCTCAACAAAGTATACTCACGTCATCAGTGAAATCGTGCAGTTTCTTCTTACAATTCTCATGTTCTGTGTACTGCGGCGATAGTTTAAACATCCATTCCGGCTGCAGCCATAAATGAAATATCCTTTCGCATATTAAATTTAGTAAACGAGTCATGTTTTTCAAAAAAGTTGACTGAGGATTGGCCTGTGCGTTTATTTTGACACCCATTGCTGTTTCTGTTACGGAAAAAAATTAAGATACATATAACTTGTCTCACGCCTGTGTCTAAGTGGTAGGCATCAATACAATTAATTTATTCACTGTTCATCGAACTTAACTAATCCTATAACGTATGGCCACTGCCTAATAGTTTTCATCTCAGGCATTTGGTGTATGACTTTTGGAATCGAAAACAGAAATTGATTGCCTAGAATTTCAACCAGTAATTCATAGTTTCTCCGTCTTAGTATACTGCTATGAAAGGAAAACGTAAGACGTTTCCACCTGAATAAACGACTTCCTTAATGGTGCTATTATCCTTGTACATCATTTCGACACAGATTATAATTTGTTAAAATTTTCAATGTAAACAACTTACTAATTGTAAGGATAATCTTATTTACTTCCTAGACTGGCCAAAAACATCAAATCCACAAACAAAATTACATATTATACAGATTGCGCTTGCCGGTACGTGGTCTCCACTCGAGAACTTTTCTGCCCCATCGGCTATCAGTTCTACGAGTTATGTGCCCTGTCCACTGCCACTTCAACTTGCTAATCCTCTGGGCTATGTCAGTGACTTTCGACCGACGACCTGATAAAGGTCGCAGGAAGTCGCTGGATGCAGGCCGCTTCCAACAGGTCGATCTGGGAATCTTTGGGGGAGGCCTATGTTCAGCAGTGGACGTCCTATGGCTGATGATGATACAGATTGGCGAGTCACTTTTGTAAATGTAGTATAAACTACATGCGTAATAGATATTATCGCCCAGAAATGTCACTCATCCTGTCTGTACGGAATATAAAACACTTGAAATTTTTCAAGCGAAAAAATATCGCAGTTATCCTTAAAGGTCGACGACATATTGTGAATGTTTTATGAGACCAAGCAGTAATGTCCTGCTGTAGCTAGCATCAACAACTACATAATAAATGTGTAGGTAATCAAAAGGGGCATTTCATAGTAAACAATATTGGTTAAATATCTAATTTAATGACACTTTTCTAAAAACTTTACAAATAAATTAAATTCAAACTTTCTAAAACCATGCAGTCAATCTTACGTATTAACGAGGTATAATTATGAACACAAAAATTACATAAAAATACGACACTAAAAATTCCCAATTTTAGAAAAAACCTTTAGTTCTAATAACTTGGCTTTGCATCCACAAAAATCGATTTCATTTTGGGAAAAAATCGGCAAACCGTAGTGAAATAGTTCGGGGCAATAGCGCCGACCTATTGTATGTTTAAACATATACAATATTTATACATATACCACTTACCACATACAGAATCCAAAGTATAGGCACTCAGATACGGCCATATACTGAAGTTTCCTTTGCCTGTAGGTATGGTCAGTTGTTGAGATAACTTTTCGCTCTGCTCAGAAAACACTTCTACAAAATTCTCAACTATTTTTGGACTGAATGCTGGCACCAACACTTTACGTCGTCGCCTCCATATGGATACTAAAAATACACAATTAAAATGATACAAATCAACGCCGATTAACGTATGATACACAAAGATGATACCAATAAAAATTTGAATCAATTTAAAAAATGGAAGAGTAAGCACAACACTGTATTTCTTTAAAGCTATTACGCATATTCTGTGGTTCCAACAATGAATTAATTCTATTGCTTTGACCTATAACTGCGAAGAAAAACATTATAATGGCACTTGAGGCTCCTAAATTCTAATCACGTTCTTCAAACTGGTCATGTAATGTAGTTCAAGAACAATTTTTATAGCTATTTTTTAGTTCACAACACCCTGGCATAAGGTCAACTATGTAATATCGCTTGTACTATGGCCGGGTGTTTCAATAATAATTCCACATACAAGGAGAATGATTTAAAGCGCAATGATAATGTTAAAAAATAAAAATTGAACTTAATTTATTAACAATTACTAACATGGGGGTATTAAAATCGGAATGCAACCTGTAAATCGGATTAGCATATGAATGGTTTTGTATATGCTAAAAATAATTAATTACTCCATAGGTGGTTTGTAAAATATACAGCACAAATGTACTGCAGCTGACCCAATGACTCAGAAAAATTTTATTCGTTACAAATTTAAGATTTCATTATTCAAAAATATGAGCCTTGCGAAATTTTAAACTTTACCGCTAGATTGCTAGCCATCTTCTCTTTAAGTGTTATTATTATTGATACCAACTGTATACAAAGCCCCGTCTCATCTTAAACTCGAAACTTACTTATGCGGCGACTTCATAAATTACTTATTATCTGTGACAACTTTCGATTTATGTAGTATACGAGAAAGTATTCATATTATTTACCTGGTGCAAATATGCCGCCATTTCCTATTATATTTCTTAAAAATCGATGCAAGTCGTCTTTCTCCATACAAGTCTTCAGAACAAGCTCCAAGTCAACTGGATTCAACAGAACTGCACATAAGATTGCACAACATTATTCAACTGTTAATTCTTAGTAACATGTTTGTCTATTTTAGCAGAGGTAGAGCCAAAAAGCGCTGGAAAGATTATATCGAAATGGAGGGCGACTTCGATACAATCTTTCCAGCGCTTTTCACGGGAGTACCTTGAGATAGAATACCAACAGGAAACGAACTGCCCTAAATAGGAATTGTGTAGGATGCACACGCTGGGATATATCGCTAAAGGAAGAAAAGAAGATTTTTAGCTAACGTTTAAAGGTAGCGAGTGGTAGTGAGTAAGCCTTCGACTGAATAGTTTATATCATCTATTAACGCTTACCAAAATAAAGTATGTGACCAAGCCATCCTTTAATTATTCCATTGTGTTCCATTGCTTCGTAGCTGTATTTCTGTAGTGTCGTCATTATATCTGGGGACAAACCATTATAATTTAAGTTCCGCGTTCACGCTTGTGTTGCTAGTTGAGTTTATAATCAATAATTAAACTTTTTAACAGAGTCCAAAGGACGTGGTTCTCAATTCAAGGGTTTTTTTTATCATTTTTAGCTGAGACTCAGTGACTTCATATGCCACTAACAATGCCAGGAGCACAACCCTGGAGCCTACTGTGAAAAAGAAAGGAACAGGGGACAGGGATTGAAAAGAACATGAAGTATTTGAATATCTAGAAATCTGACAAATCGTGTTTGCGCTAGGCGCAGCCTGTGATGCGAGAGGCAGCGGGTTCGATTCCTGCACCGACATTACATTTTTAATTGCGTGTTTAAGTGTATGGATCTATGAAGGATGATTAGTTTATGAAGTGACTATTTGTACCGAAAAATCAGTTGTACCACAAACTAAGAAATATTCAATAATTATGGCTAACTCATCACATCAAAGCAATTACTGAGACTCACCTTCTGTGTTGCCCATTAGAGTATGCGTGATACCAATAAGAGGCAGCTCAGACCTACTACCAGGCACTAGCTCCGCCAAACGGTACATATTTCTTCGCCTGTACCTATACAGTAACAGCCACAACACCACAGCGGATAACGCAAGCCACAGTACCATGTTTTCACACTAATATTAAGTCAGTACCTTCCGACCTCAAATGTTTTATACAAATGTGTCTCAGCCCAACCTCGGACACAATGTTAACTGACCGTTATTATTCATACTCAATATATATGAATGCCCCTGTGTCCACTCGCAATACGCGGGTTTTCCACGAAACTAAATCCGTGACATATGAACTCTTTGAAACTCTAGTAAACTTACTGTCTTAGATGGACCACATCGGCTCTAGAAATAGTTTAAGGCATATCTTCGGATAAATAGGTGATAGGAGAGACTTTCATACGTTCTTAGTGTGTTACATTTGTGGCCACGTAATTTTTGTGTAATGTTTAGGCTTTATATTTATGGTGGAGAGTTGGAGACGTCTTCAGTTGTATAGACGACCGGTTACTTTTTTGATAAATACTGCCGGATACTCATACACTTAAGGTCGCCTAACGCCCAGTTCCAATAAACAAACTCACTTCGAATGTGCAGATAGATTACAAAAATAAGCCAATAAAAACACAGTTTGGACATAACTTCGTCAAATTATTGATTGGATTGGTTCATAATCGCGATCTATCTGCACTCTAAACTGAGATACATAAAATAACATAACATAAGCTCACGCCTGTATCCCCGAAGGGGTAGGCAGAGGCGCACTAGCGAACTAGAACACCCACATTTCGCCGAGCTTAGTTCCGTCCCAGATGTGATAGGGGGCGAGCCTATCGCCATATCGGGCACAAATACCAGACTCCGGGCTGATATGGAAAAATCCAATATCACTTTGCCCGACCCGGGGATCGAACCCGAGACCTCAGAACCGTAGTCGTACCGAAATACCACCACGCCACCGAGGCAGTCGTTTATTGAAACCGGCCGTTAGCCGTTTAAGGCCGCCTTGTCTGTCAAAATTGTATGGCGAAAATCAATTAAAGAAGCCGTTAAAGTTGAGTAGCATTCCAGTATTCGGCGATAGACTTGTTATAAGTACTAGGTAGGTAAGTCTAAACTCTACACATATTGTCACGCACCCCTGGTGCAATTGTTTGGTGCCCTAAAATTATGACACTTCCTGACTTACGCAAGATGAATTGCCTATATCCTTACGGTTAGTTTTAACTTTATAATGAAAAAATATATCGCATCAAGTGCACTTTAAGGGCCACTTGCAGCTCCGCGATAAATATATATTTATCCCAAATCTTGATTTACAGATAGGAGTGAGCTGTAAGATAAATCGAGATAAGGTGTAACTTTAGATTAGTAGTAGCGCTGCAACTCGCCCTAGGTTATTTAATACCTGTAATTTTTTAAAATATTGCAAAAGTGCCAGTGCCAAACCGGTGGTGCGATATACCTCTATTAAATTCGATAATGTTTCAGGAAAAACACAGAAAATTTAATGTAACTATTTTCCAGATCTTAATATCTGGAGTTCAAGGTAAGAATCAGAACTACTTTGTAACCATTGTATCCACGGTTTATATCAGTGTAGAAAGAGTTTTCTATTTTCATCTGCTTTCATGCCACACCAAGTGGGGTGGACTCAACGCACTTTAACTTAGTTTTTACAATCGGCTATCTGCTTGACATCAACGCACACTCGGGAAGTTTGTCCGAGGCAAATCATGTTAGATAAAATGCGTTGCCCGGCCTGAGATTCGAACTCTGGGTTCGAACCTTCCAGTCCACAACGCATATATGCTGCTATAACACCGTAGAGGCGCCATGCAAAAAAGTGCAACCCTCCTTCTGGGGTAGTTGAGTATAAAAAATAGTAAAATGTTTCTGGCACTTATTATTGCCTATTTACCTCTACATTACGTAATTAAAAATCATGCCGCCACGACGGGGTACAAGAGAATGTTGGAAAAATGCACAAGGCACATACAGCACCGTGACTAAATAAAAACAAAATACACGACTAGACTGTTTAAAAAAGATAATAAAATACCAGGAAAGTGCATGCTGCATATCTGACTACGCACAGTACAGGGTTCCGAAGTAAGAGTAACTGTTACTTAAATATAATTTCATTAAACATAATTTTAAGTATAATTTTAATAGTCGACGGTTGGGTAAAGTTGAGCTGATTCGCGCGTCGTCGCGCGTCGCCGTTCATTAGTCGTCACTTTACGTAGTTTTTTGTGAGACGGTGGTATCAAACCGGACGAGCTGGCCCATTTATGCTGTAGACGTAACTGTCTACAGCATGGTTCTACCACTCAAAGATTTCAAAAGGTTTGATACAATCGTAAACATATACCCTAGAATTTTTATAAAAGATGTTAACATCATTGTATTTGGTGCTACAGAAATTGAGTCAGACGCAAAACCATTTTAGGCATCGAGTAAAGGAAATTCACTATAGTAGGATTGCTAATTAAACGGAGTAAACTGACATTTCGAATGCTGCCACTTTTTCATGAAATTTAAATAGTGCTGCGGTAAAAAGATCAAGATTATCAATTAAACATTTCAATTCAGTGAACCATTTCATCCTTTCATTTTGTAAAGTCCAACTCAAAGTCGTAATTCCTGCCTAATGTGTGATTAACACTGCATGTCTACTGAATTATAGTCATAGTAAATTACTGCACTGCAAGTTATGGCACGTCTACTGGAATTAGAGTCATGGTTCATTATAACCAAAACTTACAATATGCCGAACGTAATTTTTCTCATTAATAAAAGTAATGTTTGTAATTTTCATTCAAAGAATTTAAACGCCTAGAACATCGATATAATAATATACCTAGATGCACAGTTCCATACAAATATCATTGTAAACAGTGTCCTCAACAGATAAAACAAATAAACATCACAAATTTAATTAAATTAACACAAATATGACCTTATAAACGCGGCATAAAGTAGCTTTTTAAATTGAATGTTAAAACGTTCTTGTATTCGAAATTTTTGAATTTCTAATCGTTTTTAAATTTGACAATAATTTGACATTATTAAAAGAAACATTCTAGTCACTTGGACAAAGATTGAATGGAGTCGAATAGTTCTTGTATTTATTTGTGAGAAATGTTGACCACGTGGCGTACAATGTAGATAAGAATGGCGATATCTGTATAATAATTTTACTTACATTAAGAGATAGATAGAGTATAAATGTTTAGAAGATAACAAAGCTTATTAGTTATGAATATGAAATAAGCACTGTTTTGCCTTAGCGTGATTCATAAATAAATAAATAATACCCAACAGTCACATACATAGTCCTGGCCCCACACTAAGATCGTCCTTTGCTCTTTAGATTCTTAATAATTTCTTTTACACTATCATTTCGTTTTCTTAATCTTTTGTTCTGCCTTTTTAAGTTTCGCACTAAATTAGATTTAAGTTTAAATTTTTGGTTGCGTTCTTTCAAATTACCTTTCAAAAATAACGTCTTAGGTGTGTTAATGATTGATGAAAATTCTGATGGTATTGGTGATCCTTCATTATTTATTGGTTCAATTGCTGGTTCCTGGAAATGAATATGTTTCCAATAAATGATGACGCCACAATTACTGTTGTAGTAATTATGCCTAACGACCGGTTCCAATAAATGATCTCAATCCGAGAATCCAAGATAAAAATGAAAATTTAAAAAATGAAAAATCGTGAGAATGAACCATTAGAATTATTATTTGACAGGGGAATGTTCAACTTTGTTCATGTTGGCAAATTTTTATGATCTGCACACTTTGATTGAAAACATTTATTAGAATTAGCCGCAAATTATTAAATAGTCATTTTACATGGCAGTATGTACCTAGTATATGCTTGCTATTGATGAATTCTGTATCAAATATTTTTCAGCTATTACATATTTTGTACTGCACCCTGCCTCATTTAAACTTGTAGTTACGACAATCTAAAATAAAGTCAATAAATGTGGCAATATTTGTTTATTTATAGGTACACCAACAGCATACATATTGTTAAATTAAATAGTAAACATTAGTTAAGGACAATGTAGCTGATGACAATTTATCACCTTTATTTTTAGTACAGCATTCTTTTTAATTTTCCTAATCCCTTTTTCTGTATAATATCCATCGGAATCGGCAAAATGGTCTGAACAAACCACACTTGAGTAATTGGGTTTAAAATTATCTTCTCTCCTTTCTTCGGAAATAATTTTACGCCATTTATCTCTTACTATTTCATTTCATGGAAATCTGTAATTAATAAATAAAATTAATAAAAAAAATTATAAATTTAAAATAAATATAATATATTTACAAAAAAAAACGACTCCATATATTTCATTGTTCCAAATAATGAATTGATTTCAAAAGGGACAAAATATTTTATTAACTGAATTCGTTAAATTAATTATTTATACACGTTTAATACTTAATTTAACATGATTAAGGTTTTAAGAATAAAGTAAGGGAATTGTACTTACTTAAAATATGAAATCCCATGTGTTTTGCGCTTTGTAAGAGTGTTATTTTTGCACTCTTTCACAGAGCATTTAGGCATCTTCACAGGCGAACGGTCGGCGCCCGACTGACAGCAAACAAGTGCTTACTTACATTTTAAGCACTCGTTGGCTGTCCCACTTTCTGAGCGTCAACTGTGCATCTAGGTATATTATTATATCGATGGCCTAGAAGGATAGCGTCAAACAAAATGTCAATGTGAGATGAGGCAATTTTGCATACCGTAGTGTGCGTGACAGTGATACCAGGTTTCACTCCATTTTCCTAAATATGGGTAATTTTCTTTCTTTTATAAAAATAAAATTTTCACAATAAACAGGGAGATTACTTTTTAACCATTTCGGAAATTAAGAAGACGGTTCTTTACTCATTCGTATTTTTAAGTACACGATATTTCTGACAAAGAATATGGAGAACTTTGGGCCAAAATGTAATGAGTTGAGATATGGCTTAAAAAATTAACATTTTTTTTTTCTATTTCAAGATATAAAAAATCAGCCTAATTCACAATCTAGAAAATGAGATATCTGAAAAATAAGTAAAGGACACTGAATAGAATCGAATACTTAATCGGTTAAGATGAAAGTTGAAACAGTTAAAAAAAAATATAATACTAGATCCGGATGATTAATTCAAGTAAAAGTAATTTAACACATTGGAACTAACATAATAAGCAGTTCTAAAAAATAAAATAGTAACTGAATAGCTTGACGGCATGCATTCACCTTAGCTGGTTCCATATGGAACAAAAACTATGAATTGACATTTTAATAATAGTTTTCATTTGCTTCGTTTTTTATTGTTTTGTGCGTGTGCGTTTTGGGTGTTTTCCATCGTTTTAATAATTTTCTACTAGAACAATGTACTCAGCTATAAAAATATTTTGTTCCTGAGAATAATCGTCTTTGTGACCAAAATTTTGTTATCGAATGTGGGTGTTCGAGTTCGCTTCTGCCTACCCCTTCGGGGATATAAGCGTGAACTTATGTTATCTACAATTAAACATATCAATAGGTAAGATTTGTACTTATAAACATCGGTTGTTTGCGTATAGTTTGCTCCATAACCTCACTTTTATTTAATTCAAAGTGAAGTGAAGGGAAAACTCTGTTTTCAGATTACAAAAAATCGCCAAATTTTCAGTAATTATGTCATAATATACTATATATTAATTGACACCACTTTCATCCTTTTACAATCTAGGCCCAAGATTGTATGGAAGCGTTTCCGTCTCCTTTAGACCTATTTTGACAATTACTTTTCAGTCGTTTTCAAATTAAGAGGTTTTTTGACGATTCTTCAGGATTCATTTCAAATTAAAATTTGAAAATTTTAAGTTTACAAAAACCGACCACATCTAATTGAAAATTAAATTCTGTCTTTGGAGTCAGTGCCAGGTTCAATGGTCAAAATGAAAAGGCACCGACTAACTTATACTTGCCTAAGTCGTTCATTATAGTCCGTTCATAGAATTGCATGCACTTATCATAGAAATACAACGACGATAGAAATATAACATATAGAACGACAGTACACGGCCGCTGAGCGGCGTGAAGGCTTTCTAAATAAGACATTATTGTCTCATTACGTCGTATGGCGCGGCATGTCATTGTTCAAGGTCAAAACTTAGTATGAAGAGCTCGCACAAAAACAAAGAAATAATCTTTCCACTAAGTCAATGGTATGTCTTCTACACCCAAAAAGATATATGTATATGAGACACTAATCAATGTTTTTACAATTTTAATATAGATGAGAAAATGTTCACGAAATTAGCTAATAAGAAGTTGTAAGTCGAAAATAATTAATCAATATACAATATATAAAAAAAAAATCATTTTATGTAAATTATTGATTATAATTAAACAAATGAACGCAATATATTAACATAAAATACTTTTGTTTTGCTCCGAATAAAAATCTCCCGATTTCTCCCGATTTTCAGGTGCCAAATCTACCGATTTTTAATTTTACACTTTTGTAACACTGGTTTCTATGACAACTGTGGAACCAGCGACTGAAGGTGGCTAAAGTAGGTCTCTATGAATGTCATGATTTTTACGCGTGGATTAGGTATCTATGACTTTATTAATCTAAGTTTTCATTGTTATCATTTCAAGTATCTGTGGTGATAATTTACGCAAAATGATTAAATAGAGGTACATTAGGCGAAGGGTTACCCTGAAATTTCTAAAAATACGCAATAAATTCTAATTTTGGAAGCGAGTGCCGAGTTTTGTTTCTTTGAATAATAAGAAATGAACTAGATCAATCACTATGTTATGGAAGTAAGCAACATTATTTTGTAAAGTGACATTTCGATCCGTCAGTTTACTCCGTTTAATTACAATCGGACTATAGCTTCCAACTATCTTAAACTTAAAACTATAACCATTTGAGAAAGGTGTCGAATCGCTAAAGAACTACGTTGTACTCATCAATATAATATACCCTAGATGCACAGTTCTTTGCAAATATCCTCCTAAAAAGTGGTCTCAGGAATAAAACAAAGAAAAAGATCACAATTTCTAATTAAATCAACACAAATATAACCCTATGCACGTGTAATAAAGTAGCTTTTTAAACGAAATGAGCAAGCATTCTTAAATTTGAATTTTGAAATTTAGAATTCCATTGGCGTCGGACTGTATGCAAAACGAGTGCTTAAGCACTTCTTTGCTGTCCCATTTTCCGAGTGTCAACTGTGCATCTAGGTAAATAATATATCGATGGTTGTACTACTAAAGTACTCTGTTTCAAGACTACCTTATTGTTTGTACCTACACAACAGTAGAACACAACGATGTTCTCACATTTACATAAGCGATCACTTTGCAACAATAGTAGATGAAACTTTCTAAATACATAACTACGCACACGGATATAATGAACCCATTTTAATTTGTAAATACCTTTTTCAAATACATAGACTCACGCCCGTATTCCCGAAGGGGTGGTAGAGACCGACTAGAGAACTAGAACACTCACATTTCGACAATCATTTTCGTCCCAATTATGACAGGAGGCGTCCGACAATCATTTTCGTCTCAGATGTGACAGGAGGCGAGCCATATCGGGCACAAATACTAAACTCCGGGCTGATATTGAAAAGTCCAATATAACTTTGTCCGACCCCGGGGATCGAACCCGATCCCCAGGACGGCAGTCATTTTAATTAATAAATACCTATTTTAAGTACAGTCTCACGCCCGTATTCCCGAAAGCAGAGGCGAACTAGAGAACATTTAGCCAGTCATTTCCGTTTCAGATGTGATAAGGGGCGCAGGGCAAGCCTACTGCCATATCGGCCATAAGTTTCAGACTGCAGGTTTATACTGAAAAATCCAATATCACTTTGCCCGACCCGGGAATCGAACCCGAGACAGAAAAGTAGTCGTACCGCACGCAATACAACTACGCCACCGAGGCAGTATGAGTAATTACTCAATACAAATAATAAACACAATCCAAAAAGTCTACGAATAGTAATGACTCTTGAACTTACCCTCAGTGTTGCCAGCTAACTCATGAGCTATGCCCAATAAGGGATGCTCTGTCCTTGGCGCTGGAATCACCGCGGCTAACTTGTACATATTCCTTCTTCTATACCTAAGCACTAGCGCCCATAAAAGGACACCCAGAAAAAGTAGCCACCAAGTCATAACGGCACCCATTTACCTCCACACCTCGCGTACAAATGACACTAGGAATTTCAATGTAAGTGAAGCGATCTCGATCTTATATGTTTTCTAGGCGAGTATGATCTATCAATTACACGTATTTAGCCCATGCACTTAGTCGGACTTGTAGGCCAACCATGAGTTCTGTTGCCATTACTCGCTAGCGACTCCATTAAATATTTGTATGACAAACACCCGAACGCCTCTAGCGGTTACGCGGGGAACTGACGTTTTCCATACAAATATTTGACGTCCACGCTCGCGTAAATACGTGTAAAAATCTCATGGTTGGCCTACTGGTCGGGGGACATTAAGCGGGGGTGACAGAGTTCATGGTATATTATGCAAGAGACACATGTTGTATGGCTATTTAGGCACAGTGGCCATCGCTTACTATAAATTGCGGCTATTGCAAGGTCGCAGTTTTTGTGTTTTAAAAAATCAAGCTGGGAAAATTCGTTATGAAACCATTAGTGATTTTTCGGAGCGTAGCTGTATAATTCCAATATTTTGATATATGATATATGCCATATATGGTCCATAATATGGCATATATCATAATGAGTGACGTGCACACGCATTTAGATTAGGGTAGACAAAAATCTTGCATAATTATTTTTTTTCAATTTATTCTTGCTTTACTTTAACCATCATGATCATTTAAAATAAATAACGTTGATTTAAAATAATACACCCAGCGCTGTTAGAAGTATTTTCGGAACCATTTTTTCTTTCATTACGTAATTTTAGCAAAGTGTCAAGGTAGACAATGTCTCTTTGTCTATATAAACTGCACGCCACTGATCATAATGAAGTTGTCCTTGGTGCCATATTTCATTCCGACCCTGAATGCGAGACATATGATTTGCTTGACCACACATTATGTATTGTAACGGAAATCACGTTTCTGTGTAAAAACTCTCATCGCTAGGATAGGAATATCCTATCACCAGCAATAAACATATCCACCAAACTACTTCAGGAAACTTGGTAAATATTGTACAAGGCCGAATACTCCTCTAAACGACGACAGTAAGCAGCATCAAATACAAGGGCTCTGTTGTCCTACTAAGTACCTACATAATTAGCTGGACCTGTACTGTAACCCTGAGTCTTTTTCTTTCTTAATGCCTGGAGTTATCCCGGCCTTCTGCCAGGATCCGCCTTTTTACTTAAACGCTTCCACTTCGTCCGGTCTTAAGCATCCTCCATAGTAAGGCCATTGGCTCTCACATCTTCCTCCAGAACGTCTAACCAGCGCTCTTTGGGCCGTCCACGGGAACGCACCCCTGGTACGATCTGGGCTAGACACATGCGACCGACATACTCCTGTGGTTTCCTCAAAACGTGGCCATACTATCTCAAGCGACATTCCTGCCATTTATCTGCCACGTCACGGATGTATACTGTGACCCTGGGTAACAAATAAAATTGCAGAAGCAAGTCATTATTATAATTTTATTTTCATGCATATACCTATATAGGCATAATAACTTCACAACGATGATGAATGAGGTCAAGAAATTACTATTATTAAACCATAATGCAAAGGTCCTATACGATAATTATTTCTCACTTGAAGAAGTAATATAGTTACTAAAGATTCCTAACGTATTTCCGTGGTTCGTTCCGTAACACGTGTTCTCTTGGACTTCAGCAATGGCATGCTCACAGCCAAGTCGCTACCTACCGTGGAAAATAATGGAATCGGTATTTGAGGCTCTGGTAATCTCACGAAAGGAAAATCCTTTCAATCATAACACAAACTGCCACGGTGTTGTTATTGTGTGCGCGCTACGACTATCTTCCCAAGGTCTCGGGTTCGATCCCCGGGTCGGACAGTGATATTTGATTTTTCAGTATCAGCCTGAAGTCTGGAATTTATACCCGATATGGAGTAGAATAATATCACTCTGCTCGATCCGGAGACCGAACCCGAGACCTCAGGACGATAGTCGTACCATGAACGCAATACCACTACGCCACCGACGCAGTCAAATGTATGATGTATGTCATTTATAAGTTTCATTTATAGCCTTATTATCAATTAAACGAATTGTGACATCCAATTATATTTATTAATGTTTATGAGGAATCGTCACACATAATTTATTTAAAAGCTTATAATAAGACTTAAGACCTAGATGTAGTACATCCCTGTTTGCAACGGTCATCCGCCTTATCTGTCGCAGACTCCTAGATTTGCTTCTTACATCTTCGGGGTGTGAAGAAGCCTAATTAGGCCAGCTTGATTCTGATGACGATCGATAAACCCACTGTTGTCGCTGATACTTCGAAATGCACTGCACTAACTGTTGGGTGTAGTGTACTCACTACGCATCCCGCAAGCAAAAGCTTCCAAGCAGGTTATACATATGGGCGCATCTGCATTACACCCTCAATTAAGAAACAAAAATATAAAGTTGTTACTATCTGAAAAACTAAGATCATTGTAATTTTGGAGTGAATTACGTTCTATTAATCATTTAATATTATTTGCTGTTTTATCTGAATGTTTAAATTGTTTTAAAGCTATGTTATAAAGTAACTTTCAGTAACCGGATATATGTTTGTGTAATAATTATTGAACTTATAAAGCATGTCGTAAATTTATGTTTTATCACTCTAAAGTGATTTTAATATTTATCTGATTTTAAGGTTTGGATTACAATTAACCAATATCATACTTTAAATTAATAATGCTTGGCGGATATCCGCCGACTGTAATTTTATGTTACATTGTTATAGCGTTGTTTTAATTACGCTGTGAATTAATAACAATTCATTATTTAAAGGCCTAGAGAACTCTTAGTTTTTATAATAATTATTTGTCTTGTTTTAAATTCGTTTCAAAGAAAATCATTAATGTTATCGATTATTAACAAAAACTCGGACGGTATTTCTATTATAAGTTTCCTATTTAAAGCCATCGCTGTTCAGCAGCGGTAACAGTAATTTCGTGTAAATGATGTTTGATACATGCAGTGCTACTTTGTGTAAATGTGTAATAATAAGTTTAGTTGTCAAAAAGTGCTATAAGTGGTGTTGTGAACTTCTGTGACTCGTTTTACTGACTTTTGGAAAATATAAAAGATATGTGTTTTTGTATTACGCCATGAATATGGGTGGTTGCCCGATATGGCGCCGACATAAACTTATTTCCGAGAAGCAGTTTAACCCGTACATTGCAAGTGTTACTCTTTTATAATTACCTTACACTGTACGTAATCGTCAGCATTAAATGATTACTTAAAATTAAATAGTTTCATTAGTCATAGTGGCAGCGTTCGTTGAGGTATCGACAGCCTGTGGCTCAGTAGGCGAGTTCTATTCCCGCACCGAGGCAAATTTTTGTGTAGCCCACAGATATCTGTTTCTGGTCTGGGTGTTATGAGCCGGCGAGTCACTCGTAGTTTCTGATACCCATAATAGAGGTTATATCTAGTATGGGGGTTTGTGTACCTGTTGGGTGTATTTATTTATTGGATTAAAGGCCAAGAACTGGTAGTTTCCGTCACCCACTGGCGTAGCGTGGGGGGGGCCGGGGGGGCCCCGGGCCCCGGGCGGCACATGAAGGGGGGCGGCAAATTAAGAGAGGTGGCACCTGAAGAGGGGCGGCACACGGCGCGGCGCGACAAGCGCCGCAATTCTTTTCAGCATAAAAAGAAAATAAATAAATACGCCCAACAGTCACACATAGCCCTGAACCCACACTAGGTATTATCCACTGGTGTAGCGTCGGGTCCATAGCACCGGGTGGTACTTATGAAATAAAAAAATCAAAACGTATGCGCTTATGCACCATGTGTCTCGAGTGCGACGAATTCACGCGACACAATACGACGCGACGGGGCGGCGCGGGCTCGGGGCGGCACAGGCACTGGGGCGGCGCGGTCGCTGGGGCAGCGTGGGCTCTGGACGGCGCGGGCACTGGGGCGGTGCGGTCGTTGGGGCGGCGTGGACTGTGGACGGCGCGGGCGTTGGGGCGGCGCGTTCGCTGGGGCGGCGTGGGCTCTGGACGGCGCGGGCGTTGGGGCGGCGCGAGCGCTGGGGCGGTGTGGGAGATGGGGCGGCGCGGTTGCTGGGGCGGCGTGGGCTCTGGGCGGCGCGGGCGATGGGTCGGTGCGGACGCTGGGGTGGCGTGGGCTCTAGACGACGCGGGCGTTGGGGCGGCGCGGGCATTAGGGCGGCGCGGGTGCTGGGTAGCGCGGGCGCTGGGGTGGCGCGGGCGCGGGAACAGGAGCGGTGTGGGAGATAGGGCGGCGCGGGCTCGGGGCGGCACAGGCACTGGGGCGGCGCGGTCGCTGGGGCAGCGTGGGCTCTGGACGGCGCGGGCACTGGGGCGGTGCGGTCGTTGGGGCGGCGTGGACTGTGGACGGCGCGGGCGTTGGGGCGGCGCGTTCGCTGGGGCGGCGTGGGCTCTGGACGGCGCGGGCGTTGGGGCGGCGCGAGCGCTGGGGCGGTGTGGGAGATGGGGCGGCGCGGTTGCTGGGGCGGCGTGGGCTCTGGGCGGCGCGGGCGATGGGTCGGTGCGGACGCTGGGGTGGCGTGGGCTCTGGACGACGCGGGCGTTGGGGCGGCGCGGGCATTAGGGCGGCGCGGGTGCTGGGTAGCGCGGGCGCTGGGGTGGCGCGGGCGCGGGAACAGGAGCGGTGTGGGAGATAGGGCGGCACGGTCGCTGGGGCGGCGTGGGTTCTGGACGGCGCGGGCGTTGGGGCGGCGTGGGTGCTGGGTGGCGCGGGCGCGAGCACAGGGGCGGCGCGGGTGCTGAGTGGCGCGGGAACTAGAGCGCTGTGGGAGATGGAGCGGCACGGTCGCTGGGGCGGCGTGGGTTCTGGACGGTGTGGGCGTTGGGGCGGCGTGGGTGCTGGGTGGTGCGGGCGCGGGCGCTGGGATGGTGCGAGCGATGGGGCGGCGCGGTCGTTAGGGTGCACGGCCTCTGGGACCACGCACTCGCTGGGGCGGCGTGGTCACTGGGGCGCGTGCGCGGCGTGGACTCTGGACGGCGCGGGAGTTGGGGCGGTGCGGTCGTTGGGGCGGCGTGGACTGTGGACGGCGCGGGCGTTGGGGCGGTGTGGGAGATGGGGCGGCGCGGTTGCTGGGGCGGCGTGGGCTCTGGGCGGCGCGGGCGATGGGTCGGTGCGGACGCTGGGGTGGCGTGGGCTCTGGACGACGCGGGCGTTGGGGCGGCGCGTGTGCTGGACGGCGCGGGCGTTGGGGCGGCGTGGGTGCTGGGCGGCGCGGGTGCTGAGTGGCGCGGGCGCTGGGGTGGCGCGGGCGCGGGAACTGAAGCGGTGTGGGAGATAGGGCGGCACGGTCACTGGGGCGGCGTGGATTCTGGACGGCGCGGGCGTTGGGGCGGCGCGGGTGCTGAGTGGCGCGGGAACTAGAGCGCTGTGGGAGATGGAGCGGCACGGTCGCTGGGGCGGCGTGGGTTCTGGACGGTGTGGGCGTTGGGGCGGCGTGGGTGCTGGGTGGTGCGGGCGCGGGCGCTGGGATGGTGCGAGCGATGGGGCGGCGCGGTCGTTAGGGTGCACGGCCTCTGGGACCACGCACTCGCTGGGGCGGCGTGGTCACTGGGGCGCGTGCGCGGCGTGGACTCTGGACGGCGCGGGAGTTGGGGCGGCGCGGGCATTAGGGCGGTGCGGTCGTTGGGGCGGCGTGGACTGTGGACGGCGCGGGCGTTGGGGCGGTGTGGGAGATGGGGCGGCGCGGTTGCTGGGGCGGCGTGGGCTCTGGGCGGCGCGGGCGATGGGTCGGTGCGGACGCTGGGGTGGCGTGGGCTCTGGACGACGCGGGCGTTGGGGCGGCGCGGGCATTAGGGCGGCGCGGGCGTTGGGGCGGCGTGGGTGCTGGGCGGCGCGGGTGCTGAGTGGCGCGGGCGCTGGGGTGGCGCGGGCGCGGGAACTGAAGCGGTGTGGGAGATAGGGCGGCACGGTCACTGGGGCGGCGTGGATTCTGGACGGCGCGGGCGTTGGGGCGGCGTGGGTGCTGGGTGGCGCGGGCGCGAGCACTGGGGCGGCGCGGGTGCTGAGTGGCGCGGGCGCTGGGGTGGCGCGGGCGCGGGAACTGGAGCGCTTTGGGAGATGGAGCGGCACGGTCGTTGGGGCGGCGTGGACTGTGGACGGCGCGGGCGTTGGGGCGGCGCGTTCGCTGGGGCGGCGTGGGCTCTGGACGGCGCGGGTGCTGGGTGGCACGGGCGCGGGCGCTGGGATGGTGCGAGCGATGGGGCGGCGCGGTCGTTGGTGTGCACGGCCGCTGGGCCCGCGCGGTCGCTAGGGCGGCGTGGGTTCTGGACGGCGCGGGCGTTGGGGCGGCGCGGGTGCTGGGTGGTGCGGGCGCGGGCGCTGGGAAGGTGCGAGCGATTGGGCGACATGGTCGTTGGGGTACACGGCCGCTGGGCCCGCGTGGTCGCTGGAGCGGCGTGGGTTCTGGACAGCGCGGGCGTTGGGGCGGCGCGAGCGCTAGGGCGGCGCGGGTGCTGGGTGGCGCGGGCGCTGGGGTGGCGCGGGCGCGGGAACTGGAGCGGTGTGGGAGATGGGGCGGCGTGGGCTCTGGACGGCGCGGGCGCTGGGGCGGTGCGGACGCTGGGGTGGCGTGGGCTCTGGACGACGCGAGCGTTGGGGCGGCGAGGGGATTAGGGCAGCGCGGGCATTAGGGCGGCGCGGGTGCTGGGTGGCGCGGGCGCGGGAACTGGAGCGGTGTGGAGATGGTGCGGCGCGGTCGCTGGGGCGGCATGGGCTCTGGGCGGCGCGGTCGATGAGTCGCATGTGGGCGGAATACAGCGCCCCGGCGCCCGATGACCGCTAGATACTTTGACGACCGGACTTTAGGACATTATCTGGGACATATACTTCCAATTCGAGTCTTTAGTTTGCACTGCTATTGGTGACACCAAATATTTCCCGATGATAGTGTCAATTCCCACACTGCGATAGATTTTTTAGTGAGTTTTGCGTCAGGTGTGGGTGAAGTGAAACCGCAAGGCCCTTGTAGTTCTTGATACCCATGATATAGGTTCAATTCCACCTAGTGTGGGGCCTGGATTACGTGTGCGATTGTTGGGTGTATATTTTATTATGTTCAGTACTCTTTATTTTAGAAGCTTTTTAAAAATTTTAAATATACATATTAAAAAAAATAAAATAAATATAAATGTATTCCCCTCCGATGGCGGGGCTCGGGACCCAAACCATCGGCGGTTAAGACCCCCGAGTGAGGAACCCGAATTCGTATGTGCGACTACTATGAATTTTTTCACATTTCCAGAACCAACCGTTTAGGTGGTAGGGGGTGTGGACACCTAACTCTAACAAACATTCGCAGATTAAAGCTTAATATTTCGCGAACTAATTCTTGGATCGAAAAATGGTTTTAGCAAACCCGTAATGTTTTGGAACGATCTATCCAACGATACCCCACACCACGTGATAATCGTAAAATAAAATCATCCCAACTTTAGATGTAACCTAAAAATTTTTTTTCAAGATTTTATAATACCATTTTGTTGGCGTGATTGATATGTATACACATACCAAGTTACAGATTTTTAGTACTGATAGTATTTGAGCTAAACTGCGGATAGACAGACAGACAGACGCACATGACGAAACTATAAGCGTTCCATTTGGCTTTGGAACACTAAAAATTAAAAACTGACTTTAAAATTCTTCAGATATCGACCAAAGGACAGTGTTCAAATCTGCCTATGAATACTCTCCCAAAAGACATTAACAATTATTAGTAATTAATTGAGTAGTTTAGAGATCAATTATTTCAATCTCATGGATAGTTCATAATCTCGAAATCATAAAAAAAAAAATTTTTACTCTGAATAATCCGGCTGCCATTTTAAATGATATTTTACCAGTGTTGCCAAAGTTACAATTCTGCCCATATATTTGTGGATTTAATTATAGGTACCTACTAACTTTGCGGACGTGGTAGCTCGGGCTTATAAGGGATACCCATAACATCTATTATTAATAATATTTTTGTAATTATAAAAAAGTGAATTTTAGCATACCCAAAAATTTTAAGTAGTTTGTTCAGAATCAGTAGTTTAATCCAATATAGTTTTTACATAGTATGCTATATATTTTCCTAAAACCAAAGTAAAATTCTTGCAAGTTGGGTGCTCAATTACTACCATTGTATTCACTCATTATCTGAGACAAAGTATAATTTAACAAGCAGCAACGCCTTTTTCTTTTGCGGATTTACTGTATGTGAACTTTACTTTATTTCAGTGTAATATTGTATTTGTTATCTTCACACAAAACACTTTTTTTAAATTGTTGGTGATTTAGGCTAAAAAAAGTATGCAAGCTGCACAATGTCCAAATATATAGGATTTAACCACGGTTTACCTAAGCTCTATTAATAATAATATTAGCCCTGTAATATTACTGTCCCACTGCTGGGCACGGGCCTCCTCTACTAATGAGAGGGGTTATTAGGCCTAAGTCTACCACGCTGGCCTAATGCGGGTTGGTAGACTTCACATACCTTCGAAATTCTTGTGGAAAATTCTCGGGTATGCATGTTTCCTCACGATGTTTTCCTTCACCATTATAGCAAGCAATATTTCACAATGAAAACACACTTAACATAGAAAAGTCAGAGGTGTGTGCTCTTTTTGAGTTTAGTCTCGAACTTCCGACAATCGTCTCGGCAGTCCGTACCATTCCCAACTGCTCTGTTGAAGACAAAAATAATTTTAGAAATCGGTCCACATTTGCCGGAAATGTCGAGTATACTCGGTATACTCGTACAAAATTAGTCCGATGACTTGAGAATCTCTTTTTTTTAAGTCGGTTGAAAAGGGCGGCAAATTTCCGGGCGGCCCCGGGCGGCGAAAACCCACGCTACGCCACTGCCGTCACCTATCTGCAATACCGCGCTAATACCCAGTTGATTAAGTCAGCTCATTCATTTAAAAAATTGTCTGGCGTGGTTGGACCACAATCTACATAGAGATTATAATTATTGTAATACATTTGTCGAATAAATAATGTTTACATTAATTTGACTCCGTGACGAATTGTAGTAGAATTATTAAGTAAGTAAACACCGACCGTACTCCCTGGAACAAACAGAAAAAATATAGAAGCAATTTTCCAATGATTATCTTGGTTAATAGTAGCTGAGTAGCTCTGTCCGTTAAGACAATTCTGTCAACATCACGTTTTGAAAAATATACCAAACATACTGAACCCGTTTTGCCGTGATAATTAACAGTAAGTCGGAAAACACGATTTCGAGAAAACGGTGATTAACGGTAATATTCTGTCTTTTTTTGTGTTCTCCCACTTATTGTTGCCTGAGACATTGGCTGAATGTTTCTTTCTTTCTTTCTTATTAAAATTCAATTTCGCGATTTCAATAATTCGTCTTTGTAGAAAAACTATAGGACTTCATGTTGCATATTACCAATAGAAAGGTATTTTTTTAAGGAATTGGTATGAAAATAATTGACAGCCTTCGTGGCGCAGCAGGCGAGTAGTAGGGCTGTGAAGCAAGATGCCGCGGGATCGATCCTCGCACCGATACAAATGTTTGTGTGACCCACAGGTATTTGTTTCGGATCTGGGTGTTGTGAGACCGTGCGTCTTTCATAGTTCCTGATACACATGACACAAAACTCGATCTTAGTGTGGGGTCAGGACTATACATGTGATTTTTGGGTAAAAAAAAATTAACTAATAGTAATTTGGTAATTTACTGCCCTCTAGATTACCACGGCAGCGTTGACCCCGTGACACCGTTGCAGCTAGACCATAAACAGTGGCGGAGTTCTCCTAAGGCCAACTAGGCCCGAGCCTAGGGCGGCTGTGCCATTAGAGTCGGCCAAACACGAAACGAAAACTTTGGCAAATTTCAACATTCTAACGAAATTTACTCCATTATCTATAATAAAATTGAGAACGATCTTCCATTTTGAGGTCGGTTAAAATAATGTTAGAAGAGGGGCGGCAGCTAATACCGGGGCTAGGACAGCCAGCATTGCAGATCCGCCACTGATCACAAATACCTAAGTTTTTAACGTTAACTTATTTAACGTTTTCTTCATTCCCAGAACTACGACCCATTTGTGTAATAAATTCAACTCACGGACATGGATGTAACATTCAACTACTTAATAGCATGCATAAAGATACATTTCTTACCTATATTTTAAATTATTTTAGTGCATAGCATGCTTATTGTGTCTAATAGTGTCTACTTACGTCATATAGCAAAGCATTATTTAAATCGACGAGGCCATTCGCCGTGAATTTTGGTTTTTGGTGTAAAATTTGCAAAGAGAGTTGCATAGCCTGAAAAAGTTAGATACATTTCATGTCTATTTGCATAACATTATCGGTATCAATCATCGACTACTGATGGACATAAGCCTATTTCAGCCTTAACTTGAGTTTTTACAGTTACCTAAAGGGATAATAGTTTTCGATGTAATACAATAAACTAAAATATATTCTGAAGAATGCTTAGCTTCTTCATAATATTTTTTAGTTTTTTTTTGGGATTCACACATTCTCCTCACATATATATGATGGAAATGCAACCTAAATTAATGATCAGTAGCCCGAGCACGAAAAACTAATGTAAATGTAAATGTATTCGAGTTCGCTGCGCACTGATGACGTTTGGTTAATATTTCATACAAATTTCATAGATGCGCATCGAGTTCGAATACATTTACGGTTGTCAGAAATTTTCCTGCTTAGGCCGCAGGTAAATATTTTCTAAATTCAAATAATAACATTGTCTTACTTCGGTATTTATGTCCGGATGGATATCCTTTTGTATGATTCCATGAGTTACAAACGCTACTTTTGTTGCCTGAAATAAATAAGATTACATTTTATACTAGATAATTTATATAACCTCAGTTAACAGTCAATCATTTATCACCTCATTCACGGTTGATTCGCTGAAGTAAACAATAGCGTATATGATAAAGAGCCCGTGCGATATTTGCCAAAATACACACATCAAGAAATCCAAGTATCTCTCTGCATCGAGAAACAAGCCTCCAGCTGTGGCTTCCATGAAGTAGAACATGTACAAAATTATGCTAAGTAAATAAATAAACATAGTTAACACCAAACCAGTTCCAAATAACCCATTCAAGCTGTTTGTTGATTTGAACAACGTCGCATAAACTTTTGAACAAGAGCTAATCTTCTCGCATACACTCCTGTACTGCAGTTGTTCAGCTTTATTAACGTCATAAGTGAATTTAGTCCGCATGAAAACTTTGTACTCCCAGGCATTCCGCTCTTGGATTTCCGTAAGGATTTTATTCAGATATCTGTATCGATCCCTCAACACAATCAATAAGAAGCAATACCGTGATATCATCATGAGGGACATCGTATCAGTGTACACTATTTGGTACAACCTCTCTATGGGGACATCCACGTTTAGATTATCCAACGCTATCCAAACACACGACAATCGTAAAGCATATTCCAATACCTGTCCTAGCGTAATAAGCATAGAGGACAAAGCATTTTTATTGTAATCTATTATTTCACCCATTTTCTCGATCTGTTTATCAATATCAACAATTTGTTGGAACATATGACGGGAGCCATTTAAATGGAAAGGTATCTTCCAGATTGCATACAGTATGAAAATAACAGAGCTGGTTCTCTCGACGTCATCTCCGTAGCGTCGCAGCTTGGTGTCGTATATCGTACGGACAATGGTCTGGTCATCGACATGCGCCTTATACATGCAGTAAAAGTATACACATATATCGAGTACGATACATACAAAACCGAAAATACAAAATTTACTCTCAACACGATCGCCGGGAGTGGTCACAGCAGAGTAGACCGCAGTACCCGATAGTATTCGCATAATCTTCGAGACAGACGCTGCCTCCACAATGTTGTTATACTTTCTTAGTTTAATTACTTTCGTCAAACACTTTTCAATTATTTTCGGCTTCATGTTGAGGTGAAATGACTTTACTGTGGCATCCCCTAACAGTTACTGACCGGTGTGAACTCAAAAAATATAATTATGTACTGTGTACTACATTATATTCCTTCTATTATCATACAAATTAAACGTAATGGTACATAATAGTTCATAAAAGTAATAGTCTCAAGTGTATTGGAGCATTAGTAAATGAAACAAAATTGTGGTATTCGCAGTTATCCAATGGATAATCAGTAATTTATTTCTCCTGAACATTCACATTTACAGTGATAATCTACATTATTAACATCGTAGGCTTTATATTGTCATGAATAAGAAAGAAAAATAGCCATGTTATATACAAAGGGATTTTGATATTTGACGAAATATATATATTTTATTATTATATATTTAGCTCTATACAATTTTACATGTGAAATTACAAGCATTTCTGTATACTTCTAAAATTTAGTCCAGTATAGGTCATCTGCAATTACGATATTAAAATGTGGCTGCATGCTTCAATTTCTGATAACAAGCTAATCAAAATTTTGTACAAAAAAGATGATTAGGATACAAAAGTCTATGAACATACATAAATAAAAAAAGTTTAAAAATATTCGAAATAATTTAATAACTAATCAGTGATTGTCCTTAATGCACCCTACAGCTGTGAAACTTAAATGTTAAACCCTCAAAAAATCGTAAACTAGCAACTAAAACTATGAGAATGCAATAGAATATACAAATAATGTTCATCACGATTTATACAAGTTGTATGGCACAAACGTTATATCGGGTCGGTTGCGGTAACGTTGCGGGTATTTATATACAATTAAAAGCAAAAGTTTAAAAACAGTCCATGTATCAAGACTAAACACAGCAGTGAATCTATTAACGCCCGGTTTCAATAAACAATCTCAGTTCGAATGTGTAGATAGATTACAAAAATTTGCCAATAAGAACACAGTTTAAACATGACTCCTTCAAATTACTTGATTTGATTGGTTCATAATCGCGAACTATCTGCAATCTAAACTGAGATCGTTTATTGAAACCCGCCGTAAATAAAGAATCACAACTGGTACAACACATAAAGCAGGATACAAAATATCTAATGACAACACCAGATTTGTTTTATTGTGGTTAGTACATAAGATATCAGCAATATTTAAATACTTGGGCTGCGTTATATTTAATTAAGTGTTGCTTCTTAATGCCTTTTTATAAGGGCAACCTGCACCCCTATTACTAACCTACAGTTAGTGTTCTAACCTCAAGTTAAATTGAAAAAAAATATGAAAACAACATGTAATGTCCTACATGTAATTACAGATAATGTATGACGACATTTAATTAATTACATGCAATGAATTACATGACCTTCATATATTTCTTTTTCAATTTAACTTGAGGTTAGGAGATAGGACTAACTGTAGGTTAGTAATAGTGGTGCAAATCGCCCTAAATGGTTACGTATTAATTATATTCGTTCACCTATCCGCGGCGCACGAATAGCAAGCGCCGAACTTATCGAACTCGATACATCGAGGATGCGGCCCGTGTAGCGTCAAAACGTATGCCAAGTTACAATAAATAGCTGTATGGCACACCTAAATGCACCTAATAAAAGGAAAACGATGATTGTCACGCTCATATATCGTACGGACGGATAGATGTACGTTAAGGCCTCATTCGCACGAACGCTTTTTACCGCGCGTTGAAAAATTGTCTCAACAACCAATGACATAACAATACGCCGCATATAGCGTACTTTTATGTAATTCCCATACCTTTATTCTATTCGACTACACTATTCGACTAGCGCATTAGCCACTTGTCTAAGCCCACTGTTCCAATTCCAATTCAAGAAGGAGGACATTAGAATGATTACAGGACTAGTGACTGGACACTGTATGCTGAACAGGCACCTAAAAATAATAGGCAGAACCAACGATCCCTCGTGCCCTGAATGTGGAGAGGAGGAGACTAGTCTCCATTTTCTGGCAGAGTGTCCAATGTACTCTCTGCCTAGGTGGGAACTATTGGGAACGGACAGACTAGAACAGGAACAGCTGCTGGAGCTCAAATTAGGAGACATCATTAGGTTCAGTAAGGCCACAAGAAGGTTTGTAGGGGGCACACTGCAGGAGCACCAGTAAAACCAGTGCTCCAGGGTGCACACTGCCATGACTAGCTAGGGGGGACCGGTGGCGCTGCATCCCAATTGGGAGGCTTTCCGCCCAAGGGTGGGAGAGTATGTGGGCAGACGATGCCTTACAGCAGGTATTTACATACAGGCTGGGCGCGGGCTGCCTGGGCGGCCCTGCCGCAGAGGTCTTAACCGACTGACGTGGCGGGGCTTATCTGGCGGACGTGCTGGGCATCCGTGGGCGGACCTGAAAGGTGCAAACCTGGAAGACCCCCATGATGTCCAAAGGCTAGTCTGAGCCGCAACCGAAACCCAACGGTGATGTGCCTCCTGGGGCTGTTGCGCGGCTCGGTTGCCTCCGAAGCGGAAGTGGAGTGCCACCCGGACTGGGATTAAGGGTGAAATAGCTCTGGTGAGTGAGCTGATCACCCGTCTGTGCGACTGCAGACGTCCCCACCATAAATAATAATAATAATAATAAGCCCACTGTTGATATGAGTACTTGCAAATCATTCTTGTCTTGTTTTTAATAAGGTATATTCTACATACCGCCCAAAAAACAAATGTCGCGTTTTAAAAGCGCCAGCGTGTGAACAACTATACTAGAGCTCATATTATGTTCTATTTCAACGCTTTTTAACGCGCATTGAATAAGCTCTCGTGTGAACGAGGGCTTAATCTCAAACATGTACACCATTATTGACATTGACAAAACATTATTATTTTATTATGATGTTATATTATTCACTTAACCTTGGTAACCTTTATACACTGTAATAAAAATCATTTTATTGGGATTTTATTTATGCGTAGGGTGCTCCAAACCTGTTCTTTTGAGATCATAACAGCTAGCAAAATATCTCACTAACACTATCAACTATTATTATCAACCGGGACCAATAAAGTACGCACGTACATTGATTACAGAAAAAATGTGTACTTCTCAACTATAAGAATACTGCGTTAATTCAACTTTATATTAATTACAATGATACAATTATACTTTTGTGACAATGCATACGGTAAAAAAAATACTTTATCGATGTAAATTTGTAACATTAGCACTGGTGTACACACACCTAACAAAACATTTTCACAATATATTGCCATTTGCTAAGCCTCCCTTTGTAAGCGTGATATTATCATATACGACAACAATTGTATAATAATGAGTAAATAAATTGGCTTAACACTTACACGACTCAAAGGTCAAATGAACACAGTAATTTTCAGGCTGTGATAATTTTATTAAAGGTTTAAAAAACGGTACCTTTGGCAGGTATTTTGATTGTTTTTTATTAAACACTACTAACATGCATTTATAGAGGAAATATTGACGAGGCCTCACCTATTTAATAGAAAGTAACTAGTAGGTAAAATTTCTAAAAACAGTCGCATATAACAGGTTAAAAAAGCAGACATGGTTTGGTCGTTTTCCTAAGCACCATATTTTTTATCATGAAGTCGGCAGACGGGATAAAACTCGTCTGAAGTGAATATAATATTCCAATCTAAGCATCGATAACACTATCGACAACAAGGAGCGTTTCCCATTTCTCGTCCATCGCAATAGTTCAATTGGTCTACACACCACTCTTCCAGTGCTTCAAATAGAAAAAACAATATTTAATGTTATATTATATAAATGTGATTTTCGTACAGTTTAATATTCTCTTATTCGCATTGCTTGCAGCAGTTGGATTTAATGACCTACATCGAAATATCTCAAACGAAATTAACATTACATCTTAACACCCAACCCTTAATACCAACTTTAAAAAAAAACTTAAGGTTTGTATGCGACTGTCTTTGGAAATGTTTGTCAGCGATTTCTACGATTTTAATACGCATTCACTTACAGAACGTCGGATTATCACCACCGCACTTTTAAAATCAGATCAATGATAACACAAAACGAAGTATCTAAAAAAGGAGCCTTCTTAAAAGAGCTGCTCAGAATTTTCACTTTAAGCTTGTCTAATTTTAAAGCTGATTCACTATATTTAATTAACTATTCTATAGTAGTTACTATTCGACGATATTTCGTTTGATAAAAATCGATAAATGTCAGAATAAAGGAATGAAATACCTTCGATATAATACGGAACCAAGCGTAGTGCATTACTATTATAGATTTTAGTCAACTTACGTTACTACGAAACCTACATATTGAAAATAAATGCGCAAAGTCGTCTTAGTTTGGTAAAAAGCAACTCACTCAATGTATTTAAGAACTTAATTGACATTACAGTCACTTGTTATGACGATAATTTAATGCACCTCAGCCGAAGCATGACCATTGCGATCGATATTAAAGTAGGAAACTTACTGGTAGTAGTACATACTCTAAATATACTGTAACTTGTGTATTATGTAAATAGCGTGCATGTAATTTGTTAAACTAAAAAAAATACTTAGACTATATTTTTGACAACAATAACTAAACAACGTATTTTATTAATATAGCATTTGTACATGAAGCCGGCTATTTTATAATTAAAGCAATCTTGAATGAAAATGTTGAAAAGTTACAGGGATAACAGACAGATTTACAGGCTATATTTTGAATTTTGTTCTTTGCAGTTTTCTCTGCCGATCTTTTCGCTTAATATTATATTATTCTATACACTAAATACGTTATATTATTGTAATAGATATTATATTGTTCCCAAATAATTTTGGATTATCTTTACTTTTTTAAAACAGGTCTCAAAAAGCAAATGAAAAAACGGTATTTAACTGCCCATCATTTTGATTAGTTTAATGTAATTTACTGAGTTGCCCGTACATATATTATACCATATATGCCCTTACATTTCATTAATGAAATGAATAAAGATACTAAAATACGTATTAGCCGTACTTTAGAATTGTATTAAATGAACACCATTTAATACAATTACATTTAATGCAACGAGAATAAACAACGAATTCATGTACAAAAACTATTCCCGTTAATTCGATATTTAGGAGGTTGTGTTTTGTGAACACTGCAAATTAACAAAAATATAACGCTAACCTTAAATAAATCCATTCATATATCTTTCGCGCTAGAAAAATATACGTGACTAATAACAATCACGCAAATGTTCCAACATATCAGTTCGAAACATATTGCAAATACACTTTTGTAAAGCTCAAGTCTAATATAATTATAGAATCACATCTCATTAAATATCTTTGGATACAACCAAATAAAATTATCATATAGCGTACAAAAATATAAAAAATATACAAGAATGTCGAATACAATAAAGGGAAGCTATACGTTCACATGCATATCGTATAACTAGTTTTAACATTTTTATCGATAATTGTTACATCACTAGTTGTATAATACACATAATGTGAACGTATATTAGAGTAAATTGGTGGCATCACCGGATCATCATTTCTCTGTGTATTAAATGATGAAGTATCGATAGATTTTTAAAAGTCAGTCCTTCCCACAGTGAAGTTATTATTGCAGTAGTTGAGATTCATCGGTCACAGCAGATCTTGCACGTGAGATGTGTCGAGGTTGGTGATGAGAGTCTTCAGGAAGGTCATTTCTTTGCGTGCGTTCTCGAGTATGACGCGCGGGTCTTGAGACGTACATCGGAGACAGTTCGGCGCGAACACCATGGCTAAATTAGCGGAATCCATTTTTGTTTGACTTACCACTTCCGGAGCGGTGAATTGTTGCAGGAAACTTATTAAATATGTCAGCACCTGAACATAAAATAAATTATTAAAAAAATTATACAGCTGTTACGTTATCGGGCTATATCGTCAAAAAATCGAGGTTTATTCAATTGACTGCCGTGACATAAAGTACAATTGAATCATAACATATATGTATATTTACAGACTTTCGATTCGCCCTATCTAATACAATCATATCTAATGTGCTAAATTTGATATGACCATGTAGAATAGATTATAACTCTAATGTATTTACAGTCAAGCTATGTTGTTTTTTTTTACTCAATATCAGCCCGGAGATTTTTGAGTGGTAGATCCACGCTGTAGGCAACGTTTACAGCACGAATGGGCTGGCTCGACCGGTTTGATACCCCTGTCTCACAGGAAACCGTCGTAAAGTAGCAGCTCGCTGTCGCGTTTAGTACGGTGAGTTGGATTTCCGGTGGCCCAATTACAACCCCCCCCCCTCCCTTTCCCAATCCCTATCCCGCACCCAGATTATTTTTGTGTCTTGGGTGTCGTCTATAGGCGGTGGAGATCAC
Source organism: Clanis bilineata (assembly GCA_036417725.1). Taxonomy (NCBI): domain Eukaryota; kingdom Metazoa; phylum Arthropoda; class Insecta; order Lepidoptera; family Sphingidae; genus Clanis; species Clanis bilineata. The sequence goes on from CM071158.1 coordinate 12,891,855, forward strand.
TTACCATCAGATGACCCATATGCTTGTTTGCCAGTCTCTACTAAAACCAACAAAAAAATATACAATGAGCCCGACATGTCGACAGGGTCGCCCCGTATCAAATCTGCGCGGCGTGAGGTTGTGTAACGTAATGGCGCCTACACACGAAGCCCAACGAAGGCGAACGAATCATGCCTGTTTTATTTCCACAACAGCGAAAGTTTTTTGTGTGAACACAACAGATATAGATTCGTTCGCCTTCGTTCGGCCGATGTGTACCCGCCGTAATGTAATGTATTGTGTAGAGTACTCACGAGCCTGTTGATGGGCGGCAGGCGGTGCAGCACGCGCGTGCAGGCGGCGTGGTCCCCGCCGGCCGCCACGCTGGCGCCGTACAGCGCGTCCGGGATCAGCGGCTCGTACAGCTCGCGGTACCACAGCTTCAGCAGGCTCGCCGGCGCGTGCGCGTCTACACAGTAAACAGACACGTGCACAAAACATTATTCCATTATTTTTCATAATCGATAATTCAATTATTTTTAACCCATTAGAGGCGGCACATATACATAAGCGTATCGGCCACAGGCCGAGCCGCCTGTCACTATTATGATCAAGTAATCGATTAATCGACCGGGATGGTTGATGCTCACTTAGGGAGGTCTATGTCCAGCAGTGGACGTCCTATGGCTAATGATGATGATGATGATGATGAATCGATTAGTCGATTATTATATCAGTCTATGGCCGTCCACTGCTGGACATAGGCCTCCCCAAGTAAGCGTCAACCATCCCGGTCGATTGATAATATACGTCTTTAAAAAAATATCGATTATGAAAAATAATCTATTGTTAATCGATTATCCACATCACTATTATTTCACCAATTACATCTCTACGTACAGCAATACAGGCACAAGGTTATGTAAAAAAATATATACTCGCAATATTTAGGAATTGTTCTTAGTCGATATTAATTACAATGTTTAACCAAAATACTTCAACCTACCAGTCAACGTCGAAGCGTCAGGAAGTTCCCAATTGTCTATTTTCGCTTTCAACGCATTAACTTCATCGACGTCGGCCGACACTCGGAATATTCCTTCAGTCTCTCGTCCATTCAACGCGAGAACTTGCTGCGACAACGCCACTTGAACCCACGGTAGTTGTCTGTTCGGAAACCTGTCTTTTTGTAACGCCATAACCTCCGATAACGTGTTACCGAACATCGATTGACGGAAGATTTGTATCTGAAGAACACCGACTCGTTAATATCACATATTTTTATCTATTTAACAAGTAAATATAGGTATTGCATAATGAAGTACAAGCGTGAAATAACGATATGTAATGTGCAATATACCACCTTAATTGCATTTCGTTGTAAACAAAGAATAATATCGATATTATTTCGTAAAAGAAAACAATTAAAGTTATAGCTGCTTACCCGAGCCTGGTCAATATCTTCGGTGGTAGGTTTCCGAGGTTGCCTTTTCCCACCAAAACCGATTCTTTCTAAACGTTTGCACGCCACGCCTGCATAGTGTGATACTTGAACGTGTATAGGCCATTTGCCAACCTAAAAAAATACGTAAGTATTGAACAAAACTTAGACATAACCAAGATATTGTGTGTTCAATACTGACATATTTGAGAGTGCACAAAACAGTGACGTCTTTCTATCGACATGTTTCTATAGCAAAGACTCGTAAATGAACAAGCTCATGACGTAATGGTAAGTGATTATCACTTTATCATGAATACCAAAAGTATCAGGGGTGTTTGCGGTCCTTAAAGGTAATGAGGAGCCCCTTCAGGTAGATTTTCTGCGAGATAATGATCGAGCCGATATATTATTTTTTTAACAGCGTAGCACTACCACTTTAAAGATATGTGTATAATTTCCAAGTTCCATACCTCAGGAAAAGCGTCAGCAAACGCAGGGTCTCTATGTCGATTAACGTAGTTAGTAAGTGCAGGTTGGAAGGCGGGAGAGGGTGGCACGAAAGCCAAGCACACGGCCAACAGCTCCCAGCCGCGGAGTAAAGAGTCTCGGAGTGGATTCTCTGTGGTTTGTCTGCATAGCTGCACGTAGAGTTCGTCGCGAAGTCTGTGAGCATAATAAATTAATCAGAAAAACTTTTCTAATCTTTACAGTATACTTTTATAATATTTATCGATAGTTTTAACTATAGTGACGGGGCTAATAGCCTCAACTTATTTGATTATTGAGTGTTGTCATAGTCGTTGTATAGTATAATCCATATTTCTAGAAGAAGAAAAATACTATTTTTTATTCAAAAACTTATTGAAATGTAAATGACTGGTTATAATTTGAGTTGTAAGATTATTATCGTATGGGTGTATCTACATAAATACTACTATCAATATTCATACACTGATCTTACTTTTCATTAGCATACGCCGCATGCAGTATATCGTGCGCGACGGAGTTAAGCGTCATGCCGGGGCGCGCCTTTCGGTCGCCCATGTATATCTGCACGAGACGGAAGAGGTCGGTGGCGGCTTTCTTGTGCGCCTTGTCCCACGCGCCGCCCACCATCGGCGCGCTGATTGAAGACGAAGTCCACGACAACATGTCGCGAACCGACGCCTACAAAATACACATATGATTATACCGTATTTAAACAATATACTACCTGTATGTATGTATGGTTGCCTGGAAGAGATCGCTTTTAGCGATAAGGCCGCCACTTGCGACACAGTTTTTTATGTTAATTAATGTTACATGTTTTCTGTGTGTACCTACAATAGAGAATTACTATCTATCTACTACTATATGCAGATTTTGTCAATATTTATGGCGCTATGAAGTTACTAGCGAGCATATAGCGTAGAAGATATTATATGAAAACTTCAGACCTAGGAAGGAGGCCTACCTTTCTCCGAAAAATGCCCTTGTTGAAGTTTAGGTTGTCTTTGGCAAAGATCTCGATGTCCTGTTCCGGCGGGGGTGCGTGCGGCGCGTGCGGCGGCGCGCGGGGGGCGGCGCGAGGAGCGTGCGCGCGCACCGGGCTGTACAGCGCACCCCCCGCACCACCCGCGCCCCCCACACCACCCGCCGCGCCCGCCGCGCCCGCGCCCTCGTCCGTCACGGTGACGCACGCGCCCGCCGGGCCCGCACCACCCGCGCTTGTCGGCCCACTACCCAACGATGAAGTCTGTAAGAAATCAACGAGTGGTAAATAATTGATTCTAGACAAATATTGAGGGATGTTGGCGCGTCCATACCGGGCCGAACGAAGGCGAACGAATCATGCCTGTTTCATTCCCACATCAGCGAAAGATTTTTGTGTGAACGCAACAGATATAGAGGTAGATTCATTTGCCTCCGTTCGGCCGGTGTGTACCCACCATGTGACAATATATACATTACTATGGTGATCAAAAAAATAATTTAAATGTTCGTTAATGACTAATTTATTATTGTTACTTCTCTATGTCGATCGGGGCACTTGTTGCATAGGGCATTTTATTACACAAGCTAATTCGAGATATAGCTTTTGGAATTTACTGACTGGCATAACTGTGTACTATGAAGGCCAACGGGCGGCAAAAATTCCGTCACATTAAAAACGCTCCTAAAAATTTACATCAATTTAATAGATTAGTAAAACTGACCCGATGTATGAGCGGCTCCGGCAGCCGTTCCCTGTCGAAGCCGACGAAGGTGTTGTAGTAGGAGACGCCGTGGTTCATGTACTCGACGTCGGCGGGTCGGTGCGCGTACGTGTGCGGCAAGTACACGCCGGAGCCGTCGTCGTCGTCGGGCGTGCGCGCACCGCCGTCCGACGACTCGTTGTCGGGCTCGTGGCCGGACAGCGAGCGCGAGCGCGAGCCGGAACCCGAGCGCGAGCGCGAGCGCGACGACGTCGACTCGTTGTCGGAGCCGGAGCCCGCGTACCGCACGCGACCTGACCCACCACGCTCTGTTTACTTTAATATCGTCGAGTCTTCGTCTTGTATTAGTTATGGTATAATAATAATATGATTAATAATTGACAATAATACGTGAACTTCTACTTCATTCTTTGCTTTATTTTAAGGTCTAAGCTGCAATGCACAATCTATTAAAACTACAAATATAATGCACCAAATAATTTGGCTATGCTCATAGCTTTGTCGATATTTTTTAAAATATCGATCACAGGTAGAGATCTTCAAATATAATAAGAAATCACTACACTCACTGGATAACTTGGCCTGCTGTATGATGTAGTCCTGCAGTGGTAGAAGATGCTGCATGCCACGCAGGTCCCAATTGCAGTAGAGAGGGGATCCGCCCCCATCTTCGTCGTCATCCTCGCCATCCAACTGCGGCTCGTCCATCTCCACTGGCCTTTTGTGTCCTGCAATAATAAACAATACAGTAATTAAAAAAACACTTTTTTGCAAATAAATAATAATTCATCTTTGCTTTGAAAATATATGGTAGTCGCAATATTAGGACTGTTCCCAATTTAGTAATAAGCAGCATACCAGCTATTCAAGAGACAAAAACGTAGAGTGCTGGTACAGTGACGTACTTCAGAGAGTACTTTTACGTATGACGTACATCATAAAATTCAGCAACGTCCATAATATGATATTAAAGTAATGTAATGATGATAATGTAATAGAAATTAGAATATCTTTAATGGTAGATATTGAAAACGGTAGTAAGCTCTAACTAACGGTACTAAACGGTACTAACCTCGAGTTGGACCATAAAGAAAGATTCATATTATAAAAAAAACAATAATCTACTTTGATTATGATATAACGGCATAAATGCCACTTACTTCTAGATTTGGTACGATCCCGAGGCGTGGAAGATCTCTCCATCCGTTGATTATGTTTTTGTACATTTGGCTCAGTTAGCGGCGGCTCTAAATTCACACACTTCAACTTGTAATTCACTGAAAGAATAACATAAATAATATATCTGGTATACTTTATACTAGGCAGTAGGCACACATCTGAAAATACATACATAACTGTGTACTGTTCTACTCGAAAGGGATTCGAAATGTCTGTACATTTATTATTCTTTTGGATTATTGGAACAGTCAACAGACATACATATTAGGGTAAAGCAATGCAGGACGATAAATAGTAAAGACATACCTGCTGCGATATTATCTTGTTCGTTGGCGGATGAGAGTCGCATGAAGTTGTGTGGGTGGTGCGTCGCGTGCGGGACGTGCGGCACGTGCGGTACGTGCGGAACGTGCGGTACATGCGGCGCGTGCGGCTCGTGTGGCGGCGTGCGGTGCTTGCTGCTGCTGCCCGACGACACCGACGTCTTACTCGACGAGTAACGCTCTGGCTCTGCTTGTTGCCGTCTGCCTCATCCAGAGCAATCATTATAATTATTTTTATATCAACTGTTTTGAATCTCAACATACCTTTGCTATAATATACTATGTATGTTACACATTTTTGATAAACAAAGCCATGATAAACCCTGAAGAGTTGCCTTAACTGAGTAACGCGAAAAATTTTATGAAAGTTTGAACAATCTAATGAAATAATTTTTCCAGTAATTCTACACAAAATTATTGAAATAATTAATAATAATAATTAATTACTGATTGACAACTGCTCAGAGGAGTGGTGCTTTCAAAGTGACCTCATGTCTTAAAACAACCATTTATTTGTTAGCCATTATAATTCGTCTACAAAATACGCATTTAGTTTCCTAATAAATATTACAGTTGGTAATTTAAAACATTTCATGATCTTATTTGGTTGTAAATACATATTAATAATCATTCCACGGCGTTTTTCGATGTCGTGACCACACGCTACCTGCCAAACTAGTCTCTCAAAACAATTATTCTATTATTTAATTAAGAATGTATTAATTTATGCATAACACCAGCAAATAAATAATACTAGCTTTTGTTTTATTTTAAAATATGGAGTAATTACTTTAGTCAACGACCATTGTGACCTCAATATTTACATTTCTATGTATCAATATACCGTAACGTATGAACATGTTCCCTAGGCGGCATGTTAGTCGATCTTTCAGATTATTAACGTGCTGGCTATCCAACGGCCATGCCATATAGAAGCGAAAGACCTTAAATAATGCAGGTAGGCAATTTTATTGAAGAAACTTTATTTTTAAAAATAAGTATAACATTCATAAATGTTTGCTATCTTGGGCTTATAGGAAATCAAACTAATAAAAAATGTTATGGTGTACATGGTAAATCGATATACTTACAGAGAGGGGAGGTCATTATAACAAAAAATAAGTTATTTAAAAAAATACATGGACCATGACAGGATTCTGTTTGATTATTGAGTATCAAATCTTAAAAATTAAAATCGATGTCTACAAAAAAGTGATATGTGTGAGATATTACCTGGTGAAGTCCCTAGTGGGATGCCAGTTGGAGGAGGCGGCGCTGTGTCGCAAGTCGAGACTGGTCTGTCGGAACGGCTTGTCCACGCTGTACACTGCCTGCTTCTCAGGATACCTGTCCATACGCTCCAACTCAGCTAGACGATCTTTGTCTAGATGTCTGCAATTTGTGTCACATCGTCGTACTGTTAGATATCATCTACATACATTGGTTCAGCAAATATAAGATCCGCAGTCATACTTCTGCGAAATAGATAACAGATTACACACAGGTTAAATAATATTATTTATATGTAAGGAAATAATAAAAATACATATATGTAAGGAAATGATAGTCGTAGTAACTACAAGGTACTATGGGAAATGGAAAGAAATATAAATAAAAATAAGGGAATATTTATACAGGAAACATGGTTTTTCTTTGATTCTTACGGTCGCTCTCATTAAATAATCTCAATTCGAATGTGCAGATAGAGACTTTATAATACTAGCAGTAGTAGACTCGATAGAATCCGTTAAAACTTTTATTTCAATGTGCGACATTTGCGTAAATTGAAGATATCATTAATTTGCACAAGCTATCGCACACTCGGATTAATAGAGCAAGAGTCCGTGGCCGCCAGACCTTCATTATTTTCTCAAAGCTGAAAGATTCTCAGCGCTGCCCCTTTCACAGGTAAGAACTGTGAAATTTCGATTATGATTGCTTTGGCAGTTATCAGGTAACAAAGGTGTGTAATATACAGGGGCAGGCATTGAGAAACTATTGGCTTTATAAAATAACGAAGTTGTGGCAGCCACGGGCTCCCAGTATACAGGGTGTTTTATAATGTTGCTATCGATAATAACTACATTTAGAGGGGATGGCTAGCAACCTAGTGGTAAAATTTAAATTTCGTAAGGTTCAGAGTTTTTGAATAATGGGAACTGGTATTTGTGAGGAAAACATATTTTCTGGCTTATTGGGTCCGCTGCAGTACATTTGCAAACTATCTATGGGTAATTAATTTGTTTTTTGCATACACAAAGCCATTCCTATTTCAGTTGCGACAATTTACAGGTGGGATTCCAGTTTTAATATCCCCATGCTTAACAATTGATCAAAAAAATTAAGTTCAATTTTTATTTTTAAACTTTATGATGACGGTTTAAATCGATGTCCCTGTGTGGAATTGTTATAAATAAAATAAATAAATACACCCAACAGTCACACACCTAGTTCTGACCCCACACTAGGTGTAACCTGTATCGTGGGTATCAGAAACTACGAGTGACTTTCGGTCTCACAACACCCAGACCCGAAACAAATATCTATGAGCATCACAAACATTTGTCTCGGTGTGGGAATAGTAGTAGTCTCTGATACCCACGATACAGGTTATACCTAGTGTAGGGTCTGGACTAGGTGTGTGACTGTTGGGTGTATTTATTTATTTATCGGTACCAACTTTATGCAACACCCGGTATAAGATAGTTTAGATAGTCGTGAGTGATGATGATGTCGGTTCACCTGTCAGAGTATCTCTCGCGCGCGTGCCGGGAGAGGTGGTGCGGCCGCTCGAGGCTGTGCATGACGCGTGACGCGCCGCCCGCCGCCTCCGTCGCGAGGGAGATGGACGACACCAGCGACGGACGCGCCGCCGTCGTCTACGGACCGACACCACTCACAGCTTTCACCTCTCGATAAACTATCATACTCCTTTTCTCCGTACATTTATTTTAGTTCGTTGTAGTGGTGCGTTTAAGTAGGAAGTCGGACCTTAGCATAGCCGGGATAACGCCAGACAGAAATAATATAGTGACGCTACTGGAGAATAAATGAAGAAAATAAAAAATATCGTTTTTTCAACTGTCTAAACCCGTATTAAGAACACTCCGTATACATTTAACGTGTTAACACACACATGAAGAAATAAATATACATTTATTTCTGACTGAATGTTTTTTAATTCAGTCAGAAACCGAGATCTTATTATGTGTCTATGATTTTTAAATAACCACATTATTATAATCTGGATACCAATTAAAATATTTATCTCCTCTTATAAACTACATAATATTCTTAATTTACAAAGTTATTGTAACAGCTAAATACAAGTACTAGCTAAGTAAAACATAAGTACCACTATACAAAACGGCAAAATTAAGTTCATTGTAAAATTAAATAACCAAATGTATCGATAATTTCCTTTACTCTTATTAATTTAGAAAATTGTATAGTTTGAGTACAACGATTATATAAAATATTATTAAAATAGGAACGCACCTGCAGGAAAGGCGTTGGGTGAGGTTTTTGCAACGGACTACTGGGACTCTGCGGGGAGACCGAGTCGCAAGACGAACCACCCGCCGATTGCTGTTTCAACTAGAACAAATGCACGGCTCTGACTCACGTCTAAATGCGTTTTAGGGGAGTTGACTACTAGCCAAAACATAATTTCATAAAACAATTTTTTATCAATAAACATCCTAGCTATTCAGTTTAACAAAATATTAATATTAATTTCAATAATTGGCATTAATGTGTTCTATAAGACGGAGCGGTGCTACTTTAGATTATTCTGTCATTGACAATCATGGATATTCATGACAGTTCTTATAAATCTCTTTTAGTTTCGGCAAAGGAGTTATATGAGAGATTATAGCGTTTCAAATGTTTTGAAGTTCAAAAAAAATGGTAAAGAAAGAAAAAAACAACTTTATTTGAAGGTACGGGCCATAACCAGACGAATTAAATAACGTGAAACAGAAAACTAATATCATGAATTACATCATAACCGACTCACGACGAACATTTTTGGACGCATTAAAAAAGGTTCATTAGGCTTTTAAAAATTTTGACGTCAACTCCCCTTGTATAAGTAAAATAAATGGTACCAAAACATACCTTGCGCCTGGTCAAAGGCGTGCTTTCCACCGACTTGAAGTATTTCTCGTGCATGGAGTCATCGGAGGCGTCCTTCCGCGGCGATATGAAACTCCCGCTGCGGTTCAACCCTGTCGATACAAACACTAGGCCTCTACGTTAAATAGTACCGCTTGAATTCACTGTAAGATAGTAGACTATAAGTATTACATACTTCGAATATACATAGTCAGGGTACCTGAGTGTGGCGACCATTTCTCACTATCATGAGGTTGAGTGGCGCTGCTGCGTTTCCTGAGCTGCGGTGTGCATATGGACGGGTTGCACGGCACTGCATTCAGTTCCTGCAACAAATTACGAAATATAAAATATACATTTTTTACACATAACATAAGCTCACGCATGTATCCCCGAAGGGATAGGCAGAGGTGCACTAGCGAACTAGAACACCCGCATTTCGCCGAGCTTAGTTCCGTCCCAGATGTGATAGGGGGCGAGCCTATCGTCATATCGAGCACAAATTCCAGACTCCGGGCTGATATGGAAAAATCCAATATCACTTTGCCCGACCCGGGGATCGAACCCGAGACCTCAGAACCGTAGTCGTACCGAAATACCACCACGCCACCGAGGCAGTCACATACGTTTTTTAATAGTAAAAAAATATATCGGACCGACTTCAAAACTTTTTGATCGTGACTAAATTTATGACTACCCTTGGAATAAGGTCTATCTAAATCGGTACAGATTTGCCGGATATATCGCTTTTTTGGAAGTCGATTGAAAACTGTAAACCAGCAACTAGCAGTGGCGTGCATATGATATAGACAAAAAGACGTTGTCTACCCTGACATTTTAGTAATTAAATAAAGTAAAATAATAAAGGACCATAACATTCACAACGTAATATATTTTAAAAATTGCCGCGCGACGCGCGCGGTCCGCCCTCTTATCGTTCAAATCGTGGCGCGGCCACCGTCGGTCGTCGCGCTGTGGCGAGTGACGTCAGGAATATGACTGCGAACGAAAGCTAAATACGCAATGCACGAATTAAAAACGTTACGTATATACACATTTGGATAATAGTAGTGTGAGTGTCTTTACTTCAGACGACACACACATGTAAAGCATAATATTGGTAGCTTTCTGACGAAAGTTGACTTTTGGCTTTGAATATTGGCAACATCAAATGTAATACGTTCCGATTTGAAAATGCGTTCATTCTTGTAACGTTCTCAATGTCACACTACATTTTAATTCATTCGTGTAATATTTGTTCAAATAATTCGCAGATGTCGTAGAGAAGGAACTCATGGAGGTGGACATATAAAATATCGATATTTTGATCGATTCAAATCAATGATTAGATTGAATTCTGAATAAAGTTTTATATTTTTTGTTAAACTTATATCCTTTCCCTTTGAGTATAACCAAAATAAACTTTTCAACGATTTAACTTCATATTTTCAATATTGGATTTCTCCATATCAGCCCAGAGTCTGGGATTTGTGCCCGATATGGCGATAGGCTCGCCCCCTATCACATCTAAGCTCGGCGAAATGTGGATGTTCTAGTTCGCTAGTGCACCTCTTCCTATCCCTTCGGGGATACAGGCGTGAGCTTATGTTATGTTATGTAATTAAAGGAGATTTTAATATTAATCAATGAAATCGATACTTCACAATTTAATCGATACTTCACGATATAATCGAATTGAAGTTTTTATAATCTATCATAGTTTTCCATCCCTAAAATTATTCGTTCTTACAAAAATGGAGATGTTTATTTATGTTTGTCTGATTTTAACCTAAAAATTACTAAATTTGCATTGTTATCATGCGACATGTTTCGTGGAGTGTTACGTTTGTCGTCTTGGGAAACAGCTTTTTTAAAACACCGATTTATTGCTCAGAATATGTGTGTTACTATATATTCACCTAAACTAACTGCAGTGAATAGTGCTTTGATAAATCTGCATGTTATGACTTCTATCGCGATTGAAGAGCAAAAGCTATGCAGCCAAGTAGTCATGATTTCACGTTACAGGTGGATTATCAAGATGATGAATTATTACTTCAGATTCCGCTGATGGTGCAGATCCGTAGGGAACTTAAAGGAAGTTTCATTAGTAACTACTCGTAATATAATAATTAAATTAAATTAGGTATTGCAATAATATTTTATTCAATAATGCAGTGAAATCCTGACGTTTTACCACGGACAAAATAATTTCTTGAAATGTAAATAAAAAATATTATGATCAATATTGAAATCTATAATATTCACTATCGTAACTAATTTGTCTTTTATACTTTGTAATAATAATTAATTAACGTAAAATCTTATTTTAAAGAATTCCCTCCACGTAAATTTACATTCACTAGACGGCGCTAGTATCGTGCAGAGCCAATAATCAAGTAACCACTATTTTGTATGTAAACGTTAAATAATGACTTAGTAATTATTTTTGTTTATTACAATATTAAAGAACACAGGAACACTTTGAGGTCAGTGCATTTTCGCTGAATTGCATTAACCATGGCAACTTATAATCATTCATAATAAATACATAGTTCTAGTTTATTCCCATAGATGGCAATCTTAAAAAAGATTCAATATAAATCGCTAGATGTCACTATAGCATATCGACAAATGTAAAAATATCTTTGATCTTATTAGTATTAGCCACAGACATGTTATTAGTTAATTCCTATAGCTGGCAACGCTTATACATAGTCTAGTTAACATTAAAATTCTAAAATATCTTACAACAGTACGTGCGGTTTCCAAATAGCCACTAAATGTACATCATATAGGGAAATTTTAGTCTACCCTGTCGAAAATGTCTGTGCACGTCACTGGCAACTAGTAACCTGATACCCACTATATTAAAGAAAAACGTTGCTGCGGTACCAATTTTAAAGGCAGGCAATAGTGATTAGGAGAGGAAAACGGTGATTAAGACTTTTCAGTATTTTAGTTATTTTTCCAAAAACATAGCATACAAAATATCTATACACTTTTCATTAGGTCATACATAAATGTGGAACAGTGGCAACATCTGTTTACACTGTACAGTGTCAACATTTAGCGAACACGTTATCTGGTGTGTTTACCCCACAGATTCTCTACAATAGATACTGACTGATTTCTTAAGTTTACGTGAATATTATACATTGAAATAAAACTATTCTTACGGATTCTATCACGATTAGATACTGAATTAAGAAAGTAGCGTCGCTTGATATTAACACGATCGAAATTGAATTATCACTTGTTGATGTATTCTAGATTGACCTGTTGGAAGCGGCCTGCATCCAGCGACTTCCTGCGACCTTTATCAGGTCGTCGGTCCACCTTGTAGGTGGAAATCTTTGGGGGATGCCTATGCCCAGCAGTGGACGTCCTATGGCTGACGATGATGATGATGATGATGATGATGTATTCTAAAACATCACCATTATTACTTAGTTCATTTTCCTGGCCTATAAATAGGTTCAATATTTTACCTTGTACTACCTAGTCGCTTCCTTGATCTAGTGGCAGTGAATATGAGATGTAAACCGGGAGGTCCTGGGTTCAATTCCCAGGTCAGGCGTGAAACTAAGCTAAATTCTTTCTACAACATACTTGCAAAAGTCTGTCGCGCCAACCCCACATTAAGATGGGTAGAAAAAAAATTGAATACGATCTAGTTCACCTGCTTCCGCCGCTGCTGAGCGCTGCTGATGCTGCTGTCCGAAGACCGGCCGGAGTCGGTGTGGCGACACATCTGCGTCGAGCCGTCCTCGCTGAGCCGCCCTCGACGACTGTCGCCGCTGTTTCTACAAATATAAAACGACACATTGTAGGAAACCATGATGCTGCAGAGCCCTTTGATGTTTTATAACTTTTAGACAAGCGTCGTACTGCTAAGTCAGTACTAAACAGAAGCCCTTATGAGAATAACCTTTCCGTTACTGGTGGTCCTGTTGGTTGGACTCTCACACCTGTGTCCACACCACTGTTGGAGTCCCTTCTGCAGCATTGTATGAGAATTTCCATGTTCTGTAGCTCAACCATGAGTTTGTTGCACGTACTTACTCGAGCGAGGACGTAAAATATTTGTATGGAAAACGTCAGTTCCCCGCGTAACCGCTAGAGGCGTTCGGGTGTTTACCATACAAATATTTTACGGAGTCGCTAGCGAGTAATCTCAAAGAAACTCATGGTTGGTCTACTGCTTTGAAGGACATGGTAGCAAGTGTAATTACTAGACATTATGAAACATGCGCATGTCTAAACATGCATGTCTAGCATGCGCGCCACGAGAAAATTTAGTCTACGCTTTATATCGTGTTATAACCGGTTTTCCCTATTTGTCTACGGATACTAACATGCATCCTTGTTAATTTTCATACAACATTGTAGACAACATCTTTCCAGTCGCTTATCGAGATATATCGTGATACGTATGCTAGCCAGGCTGGATGACGAGCGCAGTGCAGTGGCACCCAGGCTTTGTTACTGTAGTGCAGGTGATATTGCTACTGTTCTTAGTTCTTTTTATCGCTTACCACCAGGCGAATGGCTAGCTCATCTCGTCATTCGATTGCAATAAAAAAACATTTTTTTCATTGCTCCTGCACAACATTTTAAAATGATAATCTATTTCAATTCCATCGTACTAACGCAAGGCCTTAGAGTGACGGTAAGTATAAAGTACTATTAATTTTCTCCAAATAATTATCATAACATTCATTGCACAAGAACTGTTATCTTGTAAACTCGCATCCACATTGATAGATAAAAACAACTATGCGATGAAATTATGTCACCGCACTTTTTTATGGAACAAAGCGACGCATACACAAATATTTACTCCTAAAGCACCGTACATCGTAATTTCTTATACGGAATATATGATACGTGTAGAATGTGGCCTAAAACGAACATTCTAATATCAGCAAGATGTAAACAGTATACTACGACATATATACAGGTTACATTGACTATGTGCAACTAGACTTTGCTGTATTTAATACTATAATTAATAAACACACAAAATGAAATGGTATGAATCCATTTCTGTCCATACAAGGATTAATTCATTTCAAATTAAATATGTTTGTAAATCTTTATTACTATGGGTATCTGAGAAGATGTTTTGCTTTTGACACAAAAATATTCATCATCATCATCAGCCATAGGACGTCCACTGTTTGACATAGGCCTCCCCAAAGATTTTCAGATTGACCTATTGGGAGCGGCCTGGATCCAGCGACGATAATAATAATCCACCATAATATTACTGAAGGACAATCTGCCAAGCTTCCATTTCTATCCACAGTGTATTTAAGCTGAGAACCCATAGGTCCTAAGTTCAAATCCACGAGTTGCCAAGAGTTGGAACTTCGACCCGGTACAGTGATAGGCCGCCTATCACATAAACACACGCAAATAAGCTCGGCAAGATGTGGAATATCTTGTTCACTTTGCCAACCAATTGCAGCCAGACGCATAGGTTTATGTATACTTGCTATTGGACTTGGTATGTGTGCTAGCTTTCTTAGCTTGCTTTGCTTCTTTATAAAAAATACCCTACATGGATAGGGGAGGTAATTATGTGTCTCACCTATGATGATAGTGGGATCTTCTTGTCCTCACAGGACTGGTTTGCGTCACCATCTTAGTGCTCGGCGACAATTTACTGGCACTTGCTAATGTACTGTTACCGTTGCTGCTCACCGGCTCTATTGTTTGTGGAATCTAATGGAACAATAAGAACTTCATTTATATACATGATTGTGTAGTCCAGTCAGTTCTGGTAGTCCATAGTGAGATCGAAAGTCTCTCGTACTTGAGACGCACGATACACGACTCTTATATTATGGTAAGGTCCATACTATTTGTGTGACTTTTGTATTATTATACATTACAGAATTATGAATTAGAAAATAATTTGATCAAGGATAAATTCGTTTTCAAAACTATCATCATGTGTATGTTTTGACTTTACATAACATAACATAAGCTCACGCCTGTATCCCCGAAGGGGTAGGCAGAGGCGCACTAGCGAACTAGAACACCCACATTTCGCCGAGCTTCGTTCCGTCCCAGATGTGATAGGGGGCGAGCCTATCGCCATATCGGGCACAAATTCCAGACTGCGGGCTTATATGGAAAAAAATTTAATATCACTTTGCCCGACCCGGGGATCGAACCCGAGACCTCAGAACCGTAGTCGTACCGAAATACCACCACGCCACCGAGGCAGTCTTTGTCAAATTATCTTATTTCATTTTTGCTTTAGGAACATCTATACCGTCCTATATTACGCGATATCTTACGTTTTACTTCACAGGAAAAGCAACTGACTGCCTCAGTGGCGTGGTTGTATTTAGGTACTACTATCGTCCTGAGGTCTTGGGTTCGATCCCCGGGTCGGGCAGTGATATTACATTTTTTTCCATATAAGCCCGCAGTCTGGAATTTGTGTCCGATATGGCGATAGGCTTGCCCCCTATCACATCTGGGACGAAACTAAGCTAGGCGATATGTGGGAGTTCTAGTTCGCTAGGGCGCCTTTGCGTACCCCTTCGGGGATACAGGCGTGAGGTTGTGTTATGTCAATACACAAGTGTGTGTATGTTATGTGTTTATATAGCAAGTATAGGATACTATCATGATACCTGAGGTGAAGCTTGGTTAGTCTGTGTTGCTGTCTCCCTCCTCTTCTGTGGATCAGTGTTTTGTTTAAGCGTTTGCAGTTTTGCTAGCGGTATGATGTCGCAATCAATAGGTCTGTGCCACACTGTAGTCTGCAACCAAAATAATGCTTCATTAACATAATAACAACAATTAACAATGAGAGATACCTTGTTCACAGGAAACAATTGTCATTTCATCACATTAGATAATTTTATGGATAAAAGCTAATATTTGTTAAACATATTGTAAGTTTAGATGCTTGATGTGTAATTCCTCACTTTCATGGGAATGTGAACAATTACTATTAAGCACAAAATGGCTGAATCATTTAGTAACATAATACTTTGTACACTCAATAAGCTACCTCAACATTTCCAGCAATGCTAATTGTCAATTCAGAATAGCCACAAAAATATGATGTTATATTTATTTTACACATTAATAGTAGAATGCTGCCGGCCTGTACAAATTATTATTCCAAAATTATTATGTAGGCTATACTTCTGAACAATACTCAGCCATTCTATAATCTGATCAAATTCTGATAATTTATGAAATAAATTAAGTTTTCCCTTAATTTATTAGTTTTTCATTAATCAACTTGCACATGGCCAAAGCCTTGATAGAGCAAGTGCTCTCAATGTAAAGTGAAACTTGTACTGTGAACTTACCTGTGTGGAAGCATTGTAATAGTAAAATCTATGAGTGTTAATGTCAAATAGTTCCCACCATTGTGATGAGTCTGTACGCTTCACTTTTACTCCCTGGAACAAAAGAAACATTATGTAACAATCTAATCATCATACAAACAAGGTGCATCCCACTACATCATTCATATAAATACAGTGCAGTGTTAACAATTTATTTAATCAATGTTTTAATTCATTATGTCACATGATCACATAATCTAGGAATTGTAATAATACTGCAGAATCTACAGGTTCCCTCAGAAAGATGTCAGAGAATCGTTTTCCCTCCCCTTCTATTCCCTCATTTTAGGTTGGCAAAGCACACATGATTCTTTTTGCGTCTTGGGTGTCAATGGGCGGTGGAGATCACTTACCATCAGGTGAGCCGTCTGCTTGTTTGCCAATCTCTGCTATAAAAAAAAGGCGGCCAGTTGTGGAATCTAAGCCAAAAATGTGTTTCCCTGGCCACACTCAGTGGCACTACAATTAGAAATTAAGAAAATGGCCTGTAATAACATCATCAGGCATGTGATGATTATAATTATCATGTCAATTGTTATTATTATGCAACAGACAAGTATCTGCTTTAGAAACAATGTGTATGTGAGCTGAAAATAGTGATGACACCAAAATAAATTTTATTTAATTCAATTTTGGCAACAACTAGATAAAGTCTCAACTCTTTGTAGCATACACACAGACATTAGATCATTGCTCAAATAAGCAGGACAACCTACATTATCTCTTTACCTATGTTTCAATAGGCTGAATGTTAATGTGTCACAGAAATGGTTTGTAATGGTCTAAAAAGTAATGGTCCCATCCTTGTATTTTATGACCTACATTATGTCAGATAGTGTGGTCCACTTATCATATGACTTTCATTTGTTTTATTTTGACAGCCTCCATAGCGCAGCGGGCGAGTAGCCAGCTGTGAAAGGAGAGGTTGTGGGTTTGATTCCCACATTGAGACAAATGTTTGTGGGGGCTACAGATATTTGTTTCAAGTCTGGGTGTTGTGAGACTGAAAGTCTCTCATAGTCTCTGACACCCACAATACAGGTTATACCTAGTGTGGGGTCAGGACTATGTGTGTAACTGTTGGGTGTATTTATTTATTGCAGTCACACTTTAAACTTATGAGTG
Organism: Clanis bilineata; assembly: GCA_036417725.1. Taxonomy (NCBI): domain Eukaryota; kingdom Metazoa; phylum Arthropoda; class Insecta; order Lepidoptera; family Sphingidae; genus Clanis; species Clanis bilineata. Next base: position 12,909,598 of record CM071158.1, read on the forward strand.
TATAGAAACAAACTAATTTGGATTTTACACATAACTGGCTTAACATTTTGTTATTAACAAATAACAATACATCAATATTGGACATGAATAATGCTTTACTTCATACAAAGATAAATCTATTTGTTCACCATAAAAATGTATATTCGCATGTTTTACAATATTTGCTATTTTGTTTCATTTTCGTGGTTCAGAAGACATGGCAAATTTTTGTATGTATTCTATTGAATACCACTTTGATGAAATTGTTAGTTATGTAAAACAGGTAATATATATTTATGAGTTTATGGACCATATAGATAAAATTGTGTCTAAAAAATATATATTTTAGTAAGATTTACTCCTACTTCAGAATTGTTTGTGGTCCGATATGCAGCATGCTCTACAAACCCTAGTATTATGTTAATGCAGTCCAGTAGTACCTATTTTGAATGCATTGCTAAAATCAAATAGCCAATAAAGAGTTCCCTGACCATCCTAACCTCACCATCCTATGAATCAATAAAACTTTACAGCAATATTATAATAAAACACAACCCATGAAAGGAATTTGTAGAGAAATGAGTGTCTCAATCAAAACATATTTAAGAATGTTTTCTTTTGTAGGAATTGAGGTGTTCATTGTAAGCAATATTTTATATGATAAAAACATGGATACTTAAGGAAATTGCGATGTTGTAAACTAAGATATACAATAACTGTAAAGTAAGCATACATTTTTAGAATATTCAAAGATAGAATAACAATTCACCAATAATTAATATGCACCCTTTTTGAAGTTAATAGCTACACATACTTTTATAGCTAGGTATAATAAATAATATAGAAGACAGAAACTATGTTGTAATTTACAATTAGGTAATATATTAAAAATAATTAAGCTGTGAGAAATAATACGAGTTGTGTACAGTAATAAATGGCAAAAGATTATTGAAATAAAACTGGAAAATTAGTAATGTTTAGTTATAATTAAAAATGTTCTTGATAATTTTTTCAGCACTTGAAGCGGAAATAGGTGGAAATATAAAACAAATTTAATTTACTTGAAATAAGAAATACGCCACGATACAGTATATTACTATAATACCGCAGAGATCGGCGATATGGCCAAATATTGAAGTAATTTAATGACAAGAAACTATTAGCCACGCAGCTACCATCAAATGGCAGAATTATTTAATTATGTGTAGGTAATAACACCATGGACATATTATGGTGAAAAGTACCATACCTCAGGTGGGTCCCAAACGCACTCTCCGGTGGTGAGGTTAGCATACATATGCTCCTTTGTCTTCGGCTCGATGATTTCCACCCATTCCACCCTAGAATAGAACATCGCCAACAAACAATCTTTACCACTTTATCAACACCACAACCACAATTCGTACCCGAATTCAGGGCGTGACATTAGCGATTTCCGCGTACTTTATTGATTTTGCAACTTTCAACTACGGATATCGAAAGCAATTTGTCAACAATTAACACAAAACATTAACGTAACACTTTACCTTTCCGAGGCCATTTTCATGTAACAGTTATTGACTTCTATTAAACTTTATTTACGCATCTTAAACAATTTATTTGACCTAAAATACGGATGAAGACAATCGGAAATCATCCATGTTGAATGTTTACTTCATTGATGGAAGCTATAGGCTGGCTACACACGTAAGCTGAGTTGACTTTATTCATGTCAGTCTAAACTGACAGTATTTAGAATTGTAAAATAGATTCAACGTATCAGTAACAAAAACGTTATAAGAATGGATTCGCCTCGCATCTATTACTGTGAGGAAAAAAAATTGTCACATTTTGAGGGGGAAGAGGCAAGAATAAAGAATAGGGAAGTTTTGGCGGTAATTCTAACGGTGCGGGTGGTCGCTTGTTTAAAGATTTCATATTCTAGTCTAAAGTATTATGTATCCCTTTTTATATTCTAGTCTAAAGTTGTGCTTGTGGTTTAAATGAGATGTCAATTTATGCGATAAACATCAACGAAGATGGACAGTGTATGAGAGCCTTGAAATAAGAGATTTTGGACGCCTTTTTGTCGGGTGGATGGGTCGACCATGTTCGATTCCTCCACTGCGAGAAAATGATCTAAAAAGCATCGAACTGGAAGGAATTGACGCCAAAACTCCAACAAGACCTTGAAATCGGCACATCCGTGTTTCATTGTTCTTGTGAAAACTTAGTTATAGTTAGTTCATAATTAAGGTAAAGTTAAAAGAAATATATGTAAGTAATGACATGGCAGCATAGTCTCCGATCTTAGCCGGTTCCATGTGGAACAAATGTAAAAAAACGAATAGGGACAGACTACAGTCGATAGTTTTATCTATAGTATGAATATTAATAGAAACTTTTATCAAAATAAAGAATCAAACTTAAAATTAAACCCTATAGAAAGGGATTACGGAAATTCCTATTAGTAAAAAAATATATTTTTTATTGTTAAACGGCTAGGCTAGTTTAGTAGCTAGTTTGAGTTTGACTATAGATCCTTATACATTATAACGTAGTAATACATGATGTTCAATAGGTAAATATTAAAATAACATATTGGATCGATGTGGATTTTCTAGAAACCATTCTTACATAGGGTTTGTAGATTAAATTTTGTATATTACAATTATTTATTTTTATGAAAGTTTAAAGTAATATTCAGACTATCGATACAAATATCGACTGGAAATATCGACTGTAGTCTGTCCCTATCGTTATTTGTTCCCCCTTCCCCCCGAAAAACTGTCAGACTGTTTTCCTCAGAGTAATAGCCGCGAGGCGGGTCCCTACTTATAAAGTCCTTGAATATTATAGCAGATTAATAATTCGATTTGATAAGTTTGATTCAATATTTACGTTATCATTGCATCCAACCTTAGAACTCTTTAGGCTGCGTTCCACTAAGTGTTCACAACGATCGCGCTCACGACCGCAGTTTTTCCCGTTCCACTTGCTTGTGAGCGTTACTGTCGTAAACTCAAGTGGAATGGATTATAGAGCGTTTTGAGCGTGGAGGTAAATAATACAAACGGCGAGTTAATAAAAAAAAAGCAAAATATTTAACAGGTTTGGTTATAATCTCTAAGCCTTGAAAATAAACTTAATTAATTATTGTTTAAATCGATTTATATTCAAAAAAAATATAATTTAATTTTTTTTATCCACTGCAGAAACATTCACTTCTACTAAAATATATCTTTCCGCATGAAATAACGTAAGCTTAACGGTCGCCATTTTTGATGCATTGAGTTTTGAAAACGCCGCTAATTTTCTCAACGATCACTACGACCCACCTTTTTAGATGGGTCGTCGTGAGCTTCGCGTGAGCGTAAGTCATGACGTCATAAGTGACGTTTTCGCCGCGACTACAACGACCACGGTCGTTATGTGGAACGACTAAAGGAGCATTTTGATCGTTGTGGGCGCTTAGTGGAACGCACTGTTAGTGGAACGCAGCCTTACAAACCCTCTTCCTCTCTCTCTTGCTTCCTCTTGCTTGACAATTGACATTTGACATTTGGCAGTTGGCACATTTGGAAGACCAATTTATTTTGTTGGTTTATTAAAAATCTATAATTATTTTATCTCAGTAAGTATATATAAATAAAACTATCATAACACCTTATTTAGCTTTTAGATATCTCAGCCCAGAAATACTTTCAAATAATGTTGCGGACTCTGACTATTAACCTTAAAAAATGCCGGTGGTCTATAATTGCTGATTCACTTATTGGCAAACATTGTCGTCGATGCTCATCTGGTACACAAAATACAAAAATTGTACAGCCGTTAAACGTTAATGGTCAGTACCACTTCACACGCGCGAAATATTAAACGTGTTAACAAAAATTGAACAGGTAAGTCCCTCCCACAAAATAGGATAATAAAGTTTCAATAATTATTTACTAATCGAAGATGGATTAAAAAAATATTTATTATTCTATCTTTACGTTGAGAGGGCTTAGATTGTTTTTATTTTTGTGAACACTATTTTAATAATAATTATCTAAATTACAAGTTTTTTTGTGATTAATGTTATAATAAACTTTTATTTTAGCTATGGCTGAAGATAAGTCACATTTTCTATTGCCTAACAATCAACGGTTTGTGGAGCTGGATAGCTCTCAAGCGTTTAGTAATTTAACAACACAGGAACAATTGTATGCACATTATCTTAGTCGGGTGAGAAACTAATTTATATTTTTTTTATTATTTATTATTCTTAAAAAACAAAATTATTGACAAATCTGTAAAACTTGCCATTACTTTATTCATATTTACACTAAACAGTAAAAAAATATGAAATATATAACAATTTCATACATTAGTCTAGTAGTGTGAAATCTTTTAATGTTTGTATTTCCTTTATGCCAGAATAAGAAATACCATGGTTGTAAAAACAGTCTTATGTTAATAATTCTCTTATGTTCCATTTTATTCTATACTGTAACATTTTCCTTAATGCACAAAGATCAAAGGGTTGTTAATCATAATGAGTCATTATGTGTATTAACATGTCGGAGGCAGCACATATATATGTTACATAAGTGTATGGGCCACCAGAGGCCAAGCCGCCTGTGACTATTTAAAGAATTAATCTGCTTCAATTACCTACTGGGTACTTATAACCTAGTTTCACCCTGTGTTAGTACTGTTCTATGAATTTGAGCCCTAATAAATTATAATGAATAATAATAATGACAATGTAACTTGGGAGAGGACTCTGTTCAGCAGTGGACATCCTGTGGCTGGTAATGCGTGATAGTGCATTGTAATCTTAACATTACCAAGGTGATTTCCGTTCTGTAATATCATAGAAGGCACATTGCCAACACTATTAATGCCTGACCCAGGAATATAACCTTAGATATCAGAACAGTGGTCATACCAGAAATGTAATACAACTAAATCTCCAAGACTGACTTATTTTTTAATAATATATGTAGTCTGGAAATCTTTGGGGGAGGCCTATATTCATCAGTGGACATCCTGTGGCTGATGATGATGATGATGATGATGTGCATATTTTCCTTAGTCATGCAGTGTTTAAAAATACTGCATTAATAATAGTTCATTGTCTCAGGAACTCAGGAGTGCTTTGTGTGTGCTTTTTGTTCAATTGTTCTTAATGACAAAATATTTTTAATAACTACAATGTTTTTATAGTAGAGACTAGCAAGTGAGAAGGTGGATCACCTGATGGTAAGTGATCTCCACCATCCATAGATACCCATGACACCAAAAGAATCATGGGTGTATTTCACACCTAAAAGAAGGTGTGGAACGGAATGGAACGGAAATCCCTTCCCAACAGAATAGGTGGGGGAATTGACAACGGGAAATTTCACTCACCAAATGCAATGCAACAATCTATGACTTTACATTAGTTTTTAGTATGACAGTCATATTGATTATGAATTGAATTGGCCCATTTAAGCTTTAGATGTTACTGTCTACTATATGCCTTTAACACTCAAGGGACCATTTTTCAAGAAAACTTTATGTTTGATACAGCTTATTCTAAAACTGGCCCATATAAATTTGGTCATAATGTGAAGGTGTATGGAGTAAACTGAACAAACAACAGCATAGATGTCACAATTGTTTTAAGCTTCTAAACTTTGTGATTATTTTAACCAAAGTCAAATGAATGTATCAGTAGTGATAACTAATATTGAATCGTCACTGATCAATAGTTATAGATTCTTTTGTGCTTCAATAACACATTGATTATTATGGCCTTCAGTGTAAAAAATAGATCAACTTATCAGCTTTGTAATGCAAAGTAGTTGTCTTATTTTCAAAATTTATCAGTGGTGTGTTTTTAATAAACAAACTGTGTTGTGCAGAAATTAGCCAACCTACGAAAAATAACTTTTTTTACGTCAATATGGTCTATTAATGGTTTAGATCATGTTGGTATAAAAAAACTTTTTTGTGGGTGGCTCATTTGCTGTTAAACTTGGAACATGAGACAGGGGTATTTAAGTGAACATTTATTCAGTGACGTGCACATGCATTTACATTAGGATAGACAAATACCTTGCAAAATTCATTTTTTCAATTCTTGCATCAGCATTGTTGTGCAGGATAATCTGTTTTTCGTTGTTTTTCTCTTTTTCTGTAATTAGCACATTGTCAGTGTAGATAGTGTCTCTTTGCCTGTAAAGATTGCACGCCACTGCGTGTATTGTGATTTGTGGCTAAAATCAGAAACTATGAATTGCATCGAAATAACATGTTTTAATATGTAACTTTTTCAAATGTTATAGGCTGCTTGGAATGGTGGTCTTATCGTTCTGCTACAGACAAGCCCAGAGTCGCCAAAAATATTCTCTCTGTTACATAGGATCTATATAGCAGAACCTTTAGAAGATCTTAAGAAATCGGCATTAAAGGCTGAAGTCTCAGAAGATGATTTTCAGGTAACAAACGAACTTGGTATAAGCAATAGTAAAATTCTAGTTGTTAATTGATCAATTCATTCTTTGTCACTGATAAGTACAGTCCGCAAAAACCACATACTTCCTTTGGGAAAAAATCATGTTATCTATCTATGTCTATTACTATGATAATAGTTTGTTGGTTGTATGATTGATGATGAATAATGTTAAAGAATATACTGTTAATAAATTGAAATAAATTGTTGCCTCCCTGGTCTAGTGGCAGCAAAATGGGCTGTGGACCAAAAGGTACTGGATTCGAATTCCGCCGATTTCTTTCTGCAGAATGCTTAAAAATGTGTGTTGATAGTTGCCACATTAGAGTGGGATAAAGGCAGGTAGAAAATACTGTAAATAAATTACAATGGAATGCTAGTTCTTTAAAATGACTTTGTAATTAAAAATGGAAATATGTAATGAAACTGTCCTTTCCCTTTTCAAATGTGTATTTTTTTAAAACATAAAAGGATGTTCTAATTCTATGGACAGTTATGTCTTCTTATTCTAAAAAAAATATATATAAATATGATATGTTCTATATAATGGTTCGATAATAAAAAAAAACTTTATTCCAGGCATTCCTGGTGTACTCAGGTGGTGTGTTCGCGAATAGTGGTAACTACAAGGGGTTCGGTGATATTAAATTCATTCCAAATTTATCTAAGGAAGCATTTGAGTTAATCGTGAAGGCGTCAAAAGCGTATGAAAACGATAACACGCACATAACTAAACTGTGGCAAAACACACAGAATGCTATCTACAGCATCGCTCCAAGACTGGCTAGCCTAGGATTAGCTGATAAGGTTTGTATAAAAATTAAATATTGCAAAAGGAAATTCATACACTACAAATGCTGTTTTGGTTATCTACAATTTTATATTGGACTGCATAGCAACCATTATACAATACTCGTACATATGTAATATCTGTTGTTTTGTGGTTATCAATACTTTCTTCCGCGTTATACAATCAGGGTCAGTGTAGTAATTTTCATGCCTTATTTTAGGGTGTAACAACGTATTTCTCAAGCAACTGCACTGAAGCAGATTCAAATTTGGTTAATGATTGGATGAAAACTAAGCGCATTGAAGCATACATTTGCAGAACTTTTAAAACCACTGCTGATGATGGCTGTAAGTTACTATTACCTTTTTAATACAATAATAATTATACAACATGTACAATAATCATTATATAATTAACGCACACCCTCAGACACCCCAATTGAAACATATAAATACAATAATAATTCATAGACTAAAATTATTTTTACAACAAATATTTTTTGTAAAGACCTTTATTAAAATTGGCGTAAAAGTCATTATTATTGTAATAGAATTTTGTTTACTATTTCATTTACATTTTAAAATTTAGTTAATTATGACGTTTAATCGAAGGGTGACTTATTTACTTAGTTTGAATTAATTTTTGGTAGAAAAAACCTATTTCAAAACACTGAAAGCGATTCAGAAGCCTATTCTGCTCAAACTACTATCAGGGCGTGCTTTCATTATGTAACACGTTGTATAGTGATTAAATAACGAAACTTGTAGCAAGTTTTGGTTTTAAAATTTTAAATATAACATATTTAATTATAGATGAGGAAGTGCAAATACACTTCCTTGATGAAAATTAGGATTAGTGAGAATTAGGCATGTAGACATATTATACCAACCTAAGCGCCTAACAATATTTTTATTTTATAGTGCCTTTATACACGATCCACTTAGCAAGTGTGGAGACAACTCCAAAACCGCCTCTTACAATGGACAAGGAACAATACAAAGGCGCATACTTTCAAGTAACTAGAGGCGATTATTCCCCCATACTGAAGATAGTCAACGAAAATCTGTTGAAGGCGCAGGAGTACGCCGCCAATGATAATGAAAAGAATATGCTCAAACATTACGTCAACAGCTTCCAAGAGGGCGATTTGAATGAACACAAGGAAGGAAGCAGGTTTTGGATCAAGGACAAAGGGCCTATTATTGAAACGTGAGTAAAATAATATTAGTATGTTATTTTTAAAATTGTAGGTATCTTTGTTTCTGCAGAGGCAACTTTATTTCTAAACATATTTACTGAGTAGTTTTTTTTTAACTTATTTTTAAACTTATTGTACCAGAGAGGCTGTTTGACATCGTCACTGTATCAATCGAAGTCAGGTAACCGTAAATTACTAGGCAATAGGCATTGTGAGATTCATATTTTCAGGGATACTAATGACACGTCAGCATAACGGTCCCACACACTATTTGGTGTTTAACATCAAGTAAGCGACTTACTCACCTGCAATGCTTTTCGTAAATTGATTCTACGTATTACTAGTGACGTGCACAGACATTCCAATCAGGGTAGACAAAATGTTTGATAAAATATTTTCTTGAACTCTCACGTCACCAGTACTATTATCATCCCCATTTCGAGTTAAAATATGAGCCGTGCGCTGCAAATATAAATATTTTGGAAATTATTTTTGATAATGATTTTTTGGGTCATGTTTTATGTAAATACCAAATTGTCTCTTTGTCTATATGGTCTGCACGCCACTGCGTATTACAGATATCAGGGCTTCATCGAAACATATCGCGACCCGAGCGGGCAGCGCGGCGAGTTCGAAGGATTCGTCGCGATGGTCAACAAGGAGATGTCGAAAAAATTCGGAGATCTCGTCGACGGCGCTGAAAGGTTCATCAAGCGACTGCCGTGGGGCAGCGACCTCGAGAAGGACTCATTCCTCAGGCCGGATTTCACGAGTTTGGACGTGTTGACCTTCTCGGGCAGTGGCATCCCCGCCGGCATTAATATTCCTAACTGTGAGTCTTTTCAGTTGGATTTTTTCTTCACCAGTTGACAGCTTATAAAAATAAGATTTGAATTCCAGATGTGCTCAACAAAATATTTTGGGTAATTATTTGTAACTTAGTTTATAACATTGCTATTTTATTTTCAGACGACGAAATTCGTCAGAACGAAGGGTTCAAGAACGTGTCCCTCGGGAACGTGATCCCCGCCGCGTACAAGGAGTCCGTCATACCGTTCCTCTCTGAACAAGACAAACAACTGCTGGAGAAATACAGGGTTGCCTCGTTTGAGGTGATTTTGTTCATAATTTGTACTAGCATCACCATATGATAGCTCTTTAAAACCTAACAATAATGTAACAGATTTGTAATTTTCTCCAGCAATATGTCTGGCCCAGATCGTACCAGGGGTACGTTCCCGTGGACGGCCCAAAAAGCGCTGGCTAGACGTTCTGGAGGAAGATATGAGAGCCAATGGTCTTACTATGGAGGATGCTCAAGACCGGGCGAAGTGGAAGCGTTTAAGTAGGAAGGCGGACCCTGGCAGAAGGCCGGGATTAGCCAGCAGAAAGAAAGAATATGTTAATATTATGGTCTCTACAATAATGACATTGTTCATTCTTTGAACTTCATAAGCGGATGACAAGCGTCCATACCTTCTACGGTGTTCATTGTACGCTATTATTTTATAATATAAATGTCTATTGAGTTGAGTTATTAATGCTGTCCATGCAGGTGCAAGTAGGTCTACACGAGTTGTTGGGTCACGGCAGTGGTAAGCTTTTACGGCAAAACGCTGACGGCACCTTCAACTTTGATACAGAAAAAGTTAAAAATCCACTTACAGGTATGTAAATTAAATTTTAGACATATTGATACCATATATTGGTTAAATAGTAGGTACTAATTGAGATTTTTGTACAGGCAAGAAAATAGAATCATGGTACACTGAGGGTGAAACTTACGACAGTAAATTCACGACGCTCGGGTCAGCGTTCGAGGAGTGTCGTGCCGAAGCCGTCGGGTTGTACCTGTCGCTGGACCCCGAGATCTTGAAGTAATTGTTATGAATATTTTTCCTTTATTCACAATCAGCGTAGGACATTAATCAGCTTCAAAATTTACACTTTTTTCTGGTAATTACTGCATTTCTGGGCCATATAATTTATGACCACCTTTACTTTACTTTTGTCCTGTCATTGTTTTGTATAAATGTACATGTGATCCTCGTACCACATCGGACTATGACATCGCCAAAAGTAGGTCCTTTCAGTCTAAACCGCGTCTCCTATACTAAAACATTACACAAAACATGTATTTTTATCTATGGTCCATTCTACGAGCAAGAGACAACTAAAATCGTTGTTTTGCGTATGTGTTTTTGTTTGATGTTTCGAGAAAAACTCGTGCAGACATGTGGCTTAAGTATTGCATTATTCATTCGTAAACATACTTGTTTACTAACGATGCGGGTTCGATTCCCGCATTGAGACAAATGTTTGTGTGGCATACATATATTTGTTTCAAGTCTGGGTGTTGTGAGACCGAAAGTCTCCCATAGTCTCTGACACCCATGATACAGGTTATACCTAGTGTGAGTGTGTTGGGTGTATTTATTTATTTATTAATGTGATCGCTATTTGTAAGTTTTTTTCTTTAAAGTCTAACCAAATATTTACTAAATAAGGCAAATTGTGTTACTGTTAAATATTCTAATGTTGTAATTATATTTTATCTGTTAGAGTATTTGGGTACGAAGGCAAGGAAGCGGAAGACGTAACGTACGTGAACTGGTTGAGTCTACTGTGGAACGGTGCAGCCAAGGCCACGGAAATGTACCAACCGACCACCAAGTCCTGGCTGCAAGTAAGTACTTACATTACAAACGGGACTGATGTTGACTTTACAGATTATACTACACGAATTAAATAATTATCATTATGTTATACATAATTATGTTCCCACTACTCACACCATCCATGTTATTTAGCTGCCGATTCTTTGTTTTATAAGCATAGTACGATATTAGACTATAACGATATTTTATATTTCGGAGTGAGGTAGGAGTCTTTAATAATAGATTTGCTTTTTCTGTCCAAATCTGTATATTTTAATCTCTACTACCGTTTCGCAACATGTTATAGCTGTGAAGAAGAAACGGCGAAAGAAACTCCCTCAGCAACACAAAGTGTAGTTAGGAAGATAATAACGATGAATACAATTATCACTTCATCACTACTAAACTTACAACAATCAATCAAATGTAATTACAATGGATTTTACTACAATAAAGTGCGCCGAAGGCGTGCCCGTCTGTTCCTTATATTAAGATTCGGTCACTCCACTTCCTCCTGCGCACCACCACAAGTCAACAGAAAATCCATATCCATTAAATCGAGATCAAAACAGCAATTCTATTTTAACAACTTCCAGTCAAATCAGTGACTTATTTTAAATTGCATTAGTCAAAGCAGCAACGTAATAACATGTCGAAACGTCCCCAATCATGGATCTCAAAACGTTTCGACAAGATAAAAGCACCAGTAATCAAGTCAGTGATATTATAAAGTATGAAGTACATAGGTCCAACCAGCAACTTAGTATAAAACATTAGCAACAACAAATAAAGGTGCCGGTTGTCAAATCACTAACTTATTTTACAATATTTGAATAACTCTTGTCTAAAGGCATATTAGACAAATCAACTTATTTAATATTATCAGCATAGATTGTTGAATACAGGTAGTCAATTTGACATTCAATTTTGTGATATTACCATCACTCCGACACGGCCATTCTGCAAAAAGGTCGCCTCTGACCTTTAAAGAAATTTACTATCAAACCTCCGACACAGCCGAAAGGTTTGCATTTAACCACAAGGTACTTTGCATAAAGTACATAGAAATCTATTACTGTCTGCAGTTATTTGCCGACAATCCACGAACAAATTGTTAATTCAGAGGCCTCAGTCCTCGATGAATGAAGGATACAAATCCAAGATACGTGTATTCAACAATTTTGCAACATTAATACACTTAATTCGGAGACCCCTGTTCTCAACGAATTCACGACAATTTGGAGGCTTCTGTCCTCAACAAATTCACAACACAATTCTGCGTCTTTTGTCCTCGACAAATTCACAACATAATAAGGAGGCCCCTGTCCTCGACAAATTCACAACACAATTAGGAGGCCCCTGTCCTCAACAAATTCACAACACAATTAGGAGGACCCTATCCTCGAAAAATTCACAACATAATTATGAGGCCTCTGTCCTCGACAAAGTCACAACACAATAAGGAGGCCCCTGTCCTCGACAAAGTCACAACAATAAGGAGGCCCCTGTCCTCGACAAATTCATAACATAATTAGGAGGCCCCTGTCCTCGACAACATCACGACATAATTCAGAGGTTCCTATCCTTGACAAATACACAAAACACAATTCCGAAGATGCCGACCTCGACTAATTCGCGACACAATTGGGTAGTGGACTTATTTATGTTTAATAAATTTATCTAAGACTTACGTATTCTAAAATCTCGCAGCGAAAAATCAAAATTTCTTTCAAATAGGAGTTATAAACCTTTGAAATCTAGCGGAAGTGATAGTAACTTATAAGTTGAAGTGTAACATAATTAGCACAGTCTATAATAAAGTATTAAACGAAGTACACGTCTACTCAAACTCTCCTACATTACAAAACAACAAAAACAGATACTCCGTATACTGACTCAAGGGCCATAATGGTGCGAGCATTGGAAAGGGATAGCATGATATGCCCATTATGGGCCCACTCTTGCTCATTACAATATGAATTGCTGTCAATACGCTTTTTTAAAAAAAGATCAAATATAGGCAACTATCCAAATCAGAGATCTTGATACAAGAACAGAAGTATTGTTTGTGGAAGCAACCAAGAATAATTTCCGTGCTTTCCAACTCTCTACAATAGCTGCATCCAACGAAATCAATCGTTAACTCGCAAATCACAGACTCGAATCCCTCACTCGTGAGTAAACTCTAAGTTCCTCATCACGGCAATATAGTGGAGTCACTCGAATTCAATAATGACGTGCCTCAACAACACATCTTTCAAATTTTCAAATAATAATAAGACTGTGAATAAAAATCGAATACGATATCTAAAAATTTACATTGCAATTCTATGCATGGATACACCTGAAGGTAACGCTGAACTCACTTTCGAATCATGACTCGTGAGGAATCGAACCAGTAGCCACTCACATTTCATAAGCTTGCGTCGCCTCGCGACCCACAAGTTGCAACTCGTGGAAAGTTTTGCTCGTTCGTAGCTCACACACTGTATAATACGTGAAGCATTTAACTAATTGAGGTAAACGAAACATTCGACGTCGCGTCCCTCAATTTTTGCTAACCAAGCATAATACAAACAAAATGCATTGCGTATAAAATACAAATGTCAACTATTTATATACGAGACTTTCATATTGTTACATAAGATGATACTTGCAAATTAATATCATAATATCAACCATTCAAGAACTTGAATTGTACGACTTCGTACTCGAAATTTATACAGTTTGCGTTTATGTGGGACCAATATTTTAATAGACAATGAAAACATTTATGAGTAATATCTTGCATTGACCAGATATTTTTTAGTTTCAGAAAACTTCTGAATCTACTTTTATCAATTTTCCTATAAATAAAGAACACTAAACATCGAATCGACTACATGATTCGCACTAACATGACACATCACTAAACTTCAACAGTTTGTGAATCAACAATGATTCCGCGTAGATACATCTACTTCCAATGCATCACGACAATTACAAAGGTAACATCATTACTCCAATGAAAATGCAATGAACATATGTCGAGTTTCAAGCTATCATCGGATTATTTAACTTCCATATTTAAATAATGGACCACTTTATTATACTTAGATGTGTTATGCCATTAATAAACATAATGCTCTGCTACTGACCTTTCTTGGATAGTAACAAACCGACTGCCGTACAAAATTCACTTCAATAATTTGTTAATTACCAATCAAACTTTTCACCACAAATAAAGAGCTGTGACATCCTGAAGTGGTTACCTTTACATTAATTGCTTACGTTAAATAAAAGTAACAAAATAAGATTAGAACACCAACATCTCGCCATATCCCAGATAGATAGCAGGCAGGTATGCTTGACAAGTATACAGTGCTCGTTGGTCAGATCACATCATATTCTGGTGTAATACTCGACGCTATACCAGGTTTGCTGCTGGAGTGTATAAACATCATTGATCCATGAGTAGACAGTATCCTTTCCATCAGTTTCGTAGATATACATACTGCTTATCCGATGTATTTATGTGCATCACCTGTAATCGAGAAAAATATTTCAAAAGTATCATGAATTTAAAATTCCTCGGTCAATTCTGACAATAGCTTTCTTGACATTATCTGGTTTGTCTCATTCAAATTTATCTCGAATTTTCGATGTCCAGCGAATGTAGTTCCATTTTTGTAGAAAAACTAAAAATGTTGGACCGGGTTGATACAATAGTAAATATTCCATTGCAATACCAAATGCCAAACTGTATATCTGTAGTAGAAAAATATACAAATATTTCAATTCACAAGTTCATAGTTTCTTTACTATGTATTTTTTTTTATAAAATACACCACAATTATAGCAAAAGACAATAATCGCGACTCTTTTTTTTTTATTTGCAGTGAATCAGGTGGGTAATTTTATGGCAATTGATCTCTCCACAGACACCCCAACACTAGCCCACACAAAAATTGTATTGCTCTAGAATCGTAAACACGTAACATTCAAATTTTTCAATACCAATTTTTTGTTGAGACTAGTCTGAGTCAGATTTGAGACAAAATCTCCGTGATTTCTACTACTACTACTACTACACGGATATTTTCAAATTACTTTATCAATTTCAGAAGGGAAATTTAGTATTTAACCCATATTTCATGATCACGATCTCGAAATTGTGTGTGTATTCTAATACGCATTTTTCCAAAGAGCCCCACACACCCAATGTCAACAATTATGCGATATCAGGTGTTATCTATTTAAGTTGCTCGTGAATAGACTATAGTGAAAGTGGGTATAAATAACTAAAGGATAAACGTAATTACAAATACTGCGCATTTTTACGCGCAGTCCATTGATCAATGGCACGAGAACCACAAGGTCCTTTATATATACTGAAAACGAGAAATGTCACGCAACCCCCGCCCTAATAATCTTAGGAACACATCATTCACATCATGAACCTCGGTTGCGCGCTGCTCTCGCGCTTGTTTACGACAATTGGTGATAAACGAATGAATAAAATTATTATTCTTTATAGATGCAGGTAGTTACAATGATTATGGCTTTGACTATAAACAAAGACATTCAACAGTACATAGACGGGACAACAACGTGAAACTTGTGACCCAAAAGCCGCGACCTCATGGTCATAAATCATTCAGTCGCACCTGAGTCACACACGCGCAAGGTTGCGTCAGCGCAATGTTTAGAAACAATGTTTAGGCAACAAAATCATCCTACGGGACTCCTGCATATCCACAGAACATTCTAGGGTATAAACTGTAGTAAGCTTCTCAGCATTGTAATAAGTGGCAGACGTCGCTACCGACGTTCAAGTTCAATTATCGTCAGAAACAAACAAAATATTTCAGAATAACCGAAATGTAGGCTTGCATAAAAACTTTTGATATATTTGAAATAGGTTTGCAAAAACATTATTTTATAAAAATCAGTAATATTAAAAGATACACAACGCATTCTATTACACGTGATTGCAATAATAAATCTCGAAAACGAATCGATCATATAAAACTACCAAGTTGTATTATTACCAACTCTGTACAGTCTGGTGTAAATCTAAATACACCTCATTGATTTTATTCCATGATACTTGGTTACGATTTTTATAATTGTTATTGGTCGCAACATTTTGTATCCAGAAAACATTGAATTTAATTTATATGGATATATCAACGTGCAGGTAGATTTTTTTTTTAACGTAGTGACACAAATCTAAATATCTCAAACCAACAACTAGTTTTAACCTTTATCAATAATTCTAAGTGAGAATTAATCTGTACATCATAATAAACCAGAAGCGACTCACCAAAATCTGCAGATCTCTAAACAAAACCTGTGCCTGCAGGTATTCAACTATCCCATAGTCGTAGTTTCTTGCAGTTTCACCACAATGAGAGGGCTAGGGCATTATGAGTTTACGCAGCACACCAACGATGTGAATATAAAAATTTGTGCGACAACAGGTAGGTAGGATTCATTTTCTTATTCCGTCCGAAAAATCCTTTTGCATGTCATAGTTATCGATTATATATCACTCCACATAACTTATATCGATGATATTATGGCTTCAGATCCCAATTCTGATTTCGGAGTGAGGTAGGAGTCTTTAATAATAGATTTGCTTTTTCTGTCCAAATCTGTATATTTTAATCTCTACTACCGTTTCGCAACATGTTATAGCTGTGAAGAAGAAACGGCGAAAGAAACTCCCTCAGCAACACAAAGTGTAGTTAGGAAGATAATAACGATGAATACAATTATCACTTCATCACTACTAAACTTACAACAATCAATCAAATGTAATTACAATGGATTTTACTACAATAAAGTGCGCCGAAGGCGTGCCCGTCTGTTCCTTATATTAAGATTCGGTCACTCCACTTCCTCCTGCGCACCACCACAAGTCAACAGAAAATCCATATCCATTAAATCGAGATCAAAACAGCAATTATATTTTAACAACTTCCAGTCAAATCAGTGACTTATTTTAAATTGCATTAGTCAAAGCAGCAACGTAATAACATGTCGAAACGTCCCCAATCATGGATCTCAAAACGTTTCGACAAGATAAAAGCACCAGTAATCAAGTCAGTGATATTATAAAGTATGAAGTACATAGGTCCAACCAGCAACTTAGTATAAAACATTAGCAACAACAAATAAAGGTGCCGGTTGTCAAATCACTAACTTATTTTACAATATTTGAATAACTCTTGTCTAAAGGCATATTAGACAAATCAACTTATTTAATATTATCAGCATAGATTGTTGAATACAGGTAGTCAATTTGACATTCAATTTTGTGATATTACCATCACTCCGACATATACGATATAGACTGCCTCGGTGGCGTGGTTGTATTTCGGTACGTCTACCGTCCTGAGGTCTCGGGTTCGATCCCCGGGTCGGGCAAAGTGATATTGGATTTTTCCATATCAACCCGGAGTCTGGAATTTGTGTCTAATATGGCGATAGGCTCGCCCTTTATCACATCTGGGACGGAACTAAGTTGTGTTCTAGTTCGCTAGTGCGCCTTTAGCTAGCCCTTCGGAGGTACAGGCGTGAGTATATATGTAATATGATATTGTAAAAACAACATAACATAAGCTTATGGTATATGATATTGTCCATATCCATATTCCATGCGTATAAATAAACAATAAGGCAAATAATTCGTTAAATATAATTGCAGGCACACGCAAGGGCGAGATTTGTCTTGATGCGTTTGTTAGAGCTAGAGGGAGATGGTCTGTTGACCATCACAGAGGCGGAACCCGGCAAAAACTTACTGTTGACTCTGCAGAGAGACCGCATCGCTACCGATGGAAAGAGAATTATCGGTAATGTTCTTTATGTGTGTATAGTTTTGGCAAAACATCCTCCAGAATGATCTCTTGGAAGTGGCCTACATCCAGCAATTTCAATATATTCGACTGTAGGGGCTGTGGCTGATGATGATAATTATCTATTATATTTTTTTTACCTCTTATATCTTACCCACGAGTTACCAATTTTTAGAAGAGACACCATTTTGTCAGCACAATTATTATTGGAAACATGGATTATTACTAGAACCGATATTGCATTATTTTGTAGCGTATATATAAAGATAATTTGCCTGATACGAAGTTACTCAATCGGCGTCACAGTAATTTTTCTCATACTAAAATGTGAAGTGAGACGCATAGAGTGGGTTTAGGGTAGGCACTACACTTTCACTCTACCCCGAGCTATGGCAAGTTTCACATATTATCATATTTTACATAATACCTTTTTATCTTAATTATGGCAGTTCTAGTTTAGGGGCGAAACTCGGCACGGCGTAATTATTTTGACGTGTATTATTAATAATACACGTATGTAAGTATAATAATACACTCTTTATTGAAACATTTAAATAGACAAATCGATATTGTTTAGGCGAGTTCCTGGTGAAGCTGCAAACTATAAAGGCGACGGGTGACTCCGCGGCGGGCGAGCAACTGTTCGACAAGTACAGCCGACTCGACGAGCCGTGGGGACGCTGGCGCGATATCGTCGTCTTGCACAAGCAGCCGCGTAACATCTTCGTGCAGCCCAACACTTTCCATAAAGGTAACTTCATTTTTCAATATAAAACATAAAAGGACGTTGTAAGTTATATTTTGAATTGAACGGAACAATGCGATTTTATTTTTAATATTTGTACATCATGTGGATAGAGACTTACCCCCTTATTAATAATAACTTAGTAGAGCGTAATAAGACCGCAATAGTACGTTTTATAAAAATTGTATTCAGAATCGTTCAATAGCGCCAAAACGTTCAACGTTCGATAGTGAAAACATGGCCGATTCCGATCAGCTGTTTCAAGTTTGATGTTCTTTATTAATGACATTAATTTTGTTATAGTCTAGGACCCCATCTAAGATTGATATAATATATATTTTTATTCGTTGTTTCCAGCCAAGACTTCCTGTTTGTTTCAAAGCTTGCCAGAGATAAAAATCATGTTTTTTTCTGTAAACCAGTAACAATGTATTCGATAAACATATTTTAGTTCTCTTTTAGCTAAAGTAGGCAAAATTAGGGTTATGCGTTTGATAAGACCAGAATTTCATTATGAATAAGGGGGTTAAGATACAAACACACTTAACAACCAATGCCACGCTGCGCTAGTGTTGCAACTCTATCTCCCTTGAATGTGCTAGCGATAGTGTACCTTCAACAATATAAACTCTGGACCGTGCTATAGATTCTATAGATAATTGAAAATACTATACGGTACACCTACTATCGATGGTATTGTTTATTGCGTATAGTATTTATATTACTATACAGAGTTTAACTGATATTGAAGGCAAATTATTGATTGAACAGCTATCGATAGAGCATCGCTACTAGAGTGGGGTGGCGCCGGGATTCGCACCTAAAATGCAAGTTAACGTAATGACGTATGAATGCGATTTGTGTAGTAATTAGTTACTTGCAAATATAGAGTAGCGACTTCAGAAAATTGTTGTAAAATTCTCTATGAGCAAAGTAGCATAGATCGTACAAAATGGAGTCCTTGTGTCGCAGGCGAGGGCGTGGAGCTGAAGCGATACCCGGCGAGTGCGGAGGGCATGGTGCGCTCGTGGGTGGAGCGGCTCCCGAGCCCCGCGCTCGACGACCTGCTCGAGCAGCTCGCCGAGGCTGATGCCAAATACTTCACGGAACTACAAGCAATCTTAGACGCCTGAACACTTCTGTTCCACTTTTAATACAGATTTATCCAATCCTTCCAATTTTTTATTTCATACAACCCTCCAAATGACATATTCAGATTTCTTTCACATTTTACCTCAATGCGAATGATATTAGTACGTAGTAGTACAACAGCGTGTTTTCTTTATGCATTTGTTGTGTTTATGCCTTTCAACATTTGTCGACGAAATCCGTTCAAATCAGTTATAACAAATATCTATTTATTATAACTGATTTGAACGGATTTCGTCGTCAGAACGTCAGATTTAGTCTGGATATCTATCCAGACTAGAGACTGCCTCGGTGGCGTGGTTCTATTTCGGTACGAGTACTGTCCTGAGATCTCGGGTTCGATCCCCGGGTCGGGCAAAGTGATATTGGATTTTTCCATATCGGCCCGGAGTCGGGAATTTGTGCCCAATATGGCGATAGGCTCGTCCCCTATCACATCTGGGACGGACCTAAGCTCGGCGAAATGTGGGTGTACTAGTTGGCTAGTGCGCCTCTGCCTACCCCTTCGGGGATACAGACGTGAGCTTATGTATCCAGACTTCAGGCAGTAAACCTAATAATAAGTTCTGTAAATCCTTGATAAATAAGAAGCAGGCCGTTTCCAACAGGTCGATCTAGAAATCTTTGGTGGAGGCCTATGTCCAGCAGAGGTTATCCTGTTGCTGATGATGAAATAAGTCATTTACTGGGCTGGACACCACCAGTGGCGTGCTAACCATATAAACAAAGAAACACTTGCTATGGGGCCATTCCTTTATTACGTAAGTCGATTTAGTGTGGGGCGGGGGTCGACCATGTCTTATTTTTTCTTACAAGGGGGCGGGAAGGAGTCATGATATTTCTTACGTAACAATAAAAATAGGCAATGTTAAGATTACACTTTAAAAAAGCGCGTACAATAGTGCGAGTGCCGTGGTGCGTTCGGATTATGAAGGGTTTTCCTTTACTCTTACGTAATAAATATTAAACAGAAGGGAGGGGGTCAGCCTATTCTTATTTTTTTCTTATATAGGAGGGAGTCAAAAACTAACGTAATAAATGAATGGCGTCTATTTACAAACATCTTGGGAAAAATCCCGTGACCAAAAACAACTTTCAAACTAACAGCACCCGGCATATATTTTAAATAAAAAATAGGGATTTTATTAGGATAGGAAAAGTAATGTAAGAGTCAGAGGTAAGAGTTGAAGAAAATAATTTTGATTTTTAATTTGTCAATAATTGGAATGCCTACGCACGTCACTCATAGACGTATACGTCACTGGACACCACTTGCAAAAAAAAAATCCTGTAGAAATGTCGATCGATGCCGAAAATCTATTTATATATAGATCGTCGCTGATCGCATTAATACAGCAACAACCTTTGACACCCCAGCGAGCTTCGATATAACTTCCATAGCATCCGATCAAGCTTAGGATCTAGGCACCCGATAGTATGCATTGACAACGATGTACTATCGATCACACGCAAGCAACGACTCTAAAATTTAGACAAAAGAAGGTAGAGGACAGGGCATAACTACAAAAAAACCTGAAGCATTCTTAATGTATGGAACGAAACAAAAATGGCAACTTTGCGAAAGAAAGATCCCATTAATATACCAGTTAGGCATCTTCTTCATATTCCGAAATTAGTATTATTGTAAATAAAACATCGTATTTACAATAAAATCCATAAGTATTTATTTTCTTATGACACGGTGACAACTTACATGTAAATAGATTACGATACTAAAATGACGGAACCAGCTTCATAGTCAACACTTATTTTTCGTAGTTATGCCGGGTCCTCTTATTTTTTCTTCAGTAATTGCTCTAAAACGACAACCGCGTTTCAGCTGACGAATGACGGGACCGAAGCGTCGCGTCGTCTAAACTTTATACTGGTTTACATAATCTAAGGTTTACATGCTCTTTGGCGTCGTCGACGAACGCTCTCGTCATCGATTGCATGCGATAAGTGTAACCGTACCTGCGGGCTTAGCCAAGTGGCTTATGCGCTAGTCGAATAAAGTAATCAAATAAAATCAATGTATGGGAATGACATAAGATTATGCCGCAATATAGCGTACGCTTATCAGTGCGTATCACTAAGCGTCCACAACGATCAAAATGCTCCTTTAGCCGTTCCACATGACGACCGCGGTCGTTGTCGTCGCGGCGAAAACGTCACTTATGACGTCATGACTTACGCTCACGCGAAGCTCACGACGACCCATCTAAAAAGGTGGGTCGTCGTGATCGTTGAGAAAATTAGCGGCGTTTTCAAAACTCAATGCATCAAATATGGCGACCGTTAAGCTTACGTTATTTCATGCAGAAAGATATATTTTAGTAGAAGTGAATGTTTCTGCGGTGGATAAAAAAAAAATATATATTTTTTTTTTTCAATATAAATCGATTTAAACAATAATTAATTAAGTTTATTTTCAAGGCTTAGAGATTATAACCGAACCTGTTAAATATTTTGCATTCTTTTTATTAACTCGCCGTTTGTATTATTTACCTCCACGCTCAAAACGCTCTATAATCCATTCCACTTGAGTTTACGACAGTAACGCTCACAAGCAAGTGGAACGGGAAAAACTGCGGTCGTGAGCGTGATCGTTGTGGACGCTTAGTGGAACGCACTGTATGTCATTCCCATACATTTATTATTTTTCGACTAGTGCATAATAAGCCACTTGTCTAAGCCCGCAGATTACTTCCGGCGATATTTATATAAACGACGCATAACCGATTAATTCATTAAATAAATGTGTTAAAATAAGGAAAACATCACCTTTCAATTATATAATTTATTCACATTCAATACAAAAGTGTGTGGTATTAATTTAATATTAATCGTAACAATCACAGTTTCCGCACGTAATAATGTAACTACGACTAACGAGACAAATATTAAAATTTACCACACAACAATAAATAATTTCAATTCTAATAAAAAATAATAAATAAGTTCGCAACGATAATGAAATTAAGTTCCACGAAATGTTATTGCTTGTAACACCACTGTAATCGAAGTGACCGCTCCACGTCTCGTCGTAAATGTAATCTGGCAACATTGCATCAAACTAATATCGTAACGTCTCGTATACAATACTGCTTGTGAGGACGTAATTGAAACACTAAAATATAAAACTCAAAACTGACGAAACTATTGCTAGTAATATACATGTATTGTGTGTTTCTAATACTTTATTTTTATAAATAGTTATATACCTAAACGAATCTAAGCACCATTCTATTCGATTACTGTGACGACCTGACTTAGCGTTCAATACTTTATGAATACGATAAACATTTAAACTTAAAAATGACTTAGCGTCACGTAAAATGTAATAACTATGAAAAATTAAAATTAATAATATTGAGTAAAACGTATTTGTGCAAACACACACTAAACATTGTGTCATTTATCTCTTTCAATAAAATGGACTATATCAAATCCAGTCACTTATGTATTACAAAGGCACATAAGAATCAATTTACAATAAACACTTAACAAAATGTCCACTCTGCAAAATATTACCTTGCGCGGGTCAATCATATTTAATCAATAAAACCTAACCAGCCTGGCAAGCTGTATCAAAATATGTTACCATCTTTACAATTCCTTTCAAATGAATGACAATAATAATTATGAATAGCTCACGAAAACAAAATTAAATTCGATATTATACTTTGAATATTCCGTGATATACTCTACTTCCTATTCGTGATATCCTAAATAGTACTTCCAAGTCGTCTGATATTTTATTTTTATAATTTGATAAATTTACATTTAAATGTCAACAGAGATTCAGGAAATATTATGTTACTAACTAAACTTGCCACTAAGACAGTCTTATACAAAGCATCTGTCGGTTGTGAGATTCGTTTTACGTGACATACTACAACCATACTCAAATAGGGACTATGTTTTGGCAAGATTGTCGATACAGCCTCAAAAAACGACTACGAATTCGATTGGCATTGCAAGTGATCAACTAAACGGTATTAATTGTACGCAATTGCTAAACTAGTGACAGTGAGTTGTTAACAAATGCTTGCGCAAATAACGGCATCTCATTAGTGTGATCAGTAGTTTCTCTCAGTCAACTTTCTCAGAGCATTCTGCACCGTCGCCTTCGCTTTTAGATGGGATAATGGATCTGAAATTAAAGTTTTATTACTTATCACCTGCCTCTCTTAAATGAAAATATTTTATAATATACCTTGGTTGATGTTTGCAAATTGATACGGCCGCAGTGAGTATAATCTAATATACGTGAATTATATTATTATTATGTAAATATGTATTCTTGTCTTTACTACTCATTCGTATCATATTAAGAATGATATCAAGCTATCTACATTTTCTAGGTATTAATTATAATCTGTACAAGACATGTGATATTTATTATATCTAAAAGGATAAAACTTTAAAAGCATTAGTGCCGAAAAATTTAAGTTTGAAAGCGATAAGCGTGCACAGATTAAAATTTCTTTCAGTTTGGGAAGTTATTATCAATTATTTACGTGACATTTAGATATAAATACAATATACACACCTTGGCCGCGATTCCTTATCGGTTTCAGGTTTTCTAGTCACACTGATCGAAAAATTTTTCCTTTGTCGTATCTTTTCCAAAATATTTTCGGGACTCGGTTCTTTTTCGCTTTCTTTTAATATGATAGCTGGGTTTCGCGTTCTTTTAGGCCTGTATGTGGCATAATTTCCTGGAGAATACATAGAAATAGTTCTATTATATTTGTGCGGGTCTCTTAAGCTGTGCGTGAGGCTATTATCTTCGGTTCCGTCGGTATTTTCTAACAACGATTTCGTTCTAGAATACCTTGGCGCGCCATACGACAGCGGCTGATCGTAGTCTAAGTAACTTCGGCTTCCTGGATACTTTCTAAAATCATTGCGGTCAAGGGACCTATATGTATCGACTTTATCATTCAGTCCAAAATTATCGAACCTTAAATTACTCCTAGTGCTAACAGGCAGTTCGCTCAATAGAGATCTATAACGCTCCGTGGACGGGGACAAATCCGACGAGACCGATATCCCCGGAGAGACATCATAAGTAGTTGGTGAGGTTGGAGATACGTCGTATTTCGGCTCCGTCGGCGTAGCGTGTATTCTAGCCAACGGATCATACTCTATGGCACCAGGCCCTACTAGACTACTTTTCCGTCGTTGCTTCTTTTCATTAAATCTGGAATAGAAACTTTTTCTTCGTATTCTATCGACAATATCTTCTGCTTCCGGCGTGACAGATTCATGACTCCGCAACGGATTAGCAGTTGTGCTATCGCAAGGTGACGCTGGATTTCTGTCAGACATCTTATTGTCGCCACTGTTGTCCGATTTTATTTCGGAATTCGAAATGCTTGATCTGCTTCTCGATCTGCTGCGACTGAGTGTATCAGCATTATCGGCTAAGGTGCCCGTTTCATGTAATGAAACTTTTCCTGAAACATCTTTTTTATCATTGTCATTGCTAACTGAGGACACATTCATGATCTGCGGTTCTATCACAGGATTTGTAGGAACTATTTTTTTAACTCTTGGCAACCGGGAGAAATCTAACTTTAAACTGTTTCTAACATTTTTATTATCGTTCTCTGGTTTAAGTACTGATTTATCGTCATCTGCGTTTGCTGCAGAATCGGTGTCGTTAACCGTTTTATTGTATTTTTTACGACCTAGTCCATTAAGTAGTAATGAAGTAGGTCTGCGTGGCTTATCTTTATTCATATCTTCCGAGACCGATTCTGTTATAGAACCTTTTCTACACCTTATGTCTGCATTATCTTCCAAGGGTTTTTCAACAATAGGCTTTGATTTATCTTTTGGTTCAAACTTCTTAAAAAGCCCTAATACTTTAGAAACTGTAGTTTTGCTATTATTAGGTGAGGTTTGATTTTCTAAGGCAGCTACATCAGTCAAAGTCACAGCTCTTTTGATAAGATTTGATTCCGTCGGTGGTTCGGTATTCACTGGCACAGATTGCTCTCGTTGCATTCTATTTAATTTTATAATATCTTTTTTGGCATCATTTGCCACACCATCATGTACTTTCTCAGGGGAACTTGATTTTGTGTTGGCTAATTTTTCAAGTTTATGGCCTATAGACTGTAAAACTGATTTCTTTTTAACGACTACAGGTTTACTTGAACTATCCTCATCAGTCAACTTTTCCTTGACTTTCTTTGTAACTTTCTTTTTATCAGCAGTGGAACTTTTAACTTCATTACTGTCCTGTGCCGAGTCAGTCTTTGTTTTTGAAGACACTTTTCTAATAATTTTTTTCTTTATAGTTCCTTTCTTTTCGCTTGTTTCATTTTCACCAGATTTATTACTCCATTCTTCCTTTTTAGAGGAATTCGTAACGTTGACTTTAGATTTTACTTCTTCCATTTTTAAAACTTCGTCAGATGGTTTATTTTGTAGAATCACTTCAACCGCACCGTTAATATTTTTTTCATTTTGTTCAGATTTATGTGTATTTTCATGGTTTTCTATGACTTGATACTTTTTCAAATATAAAACACTATCCATATCTTGGCTATTTTCAGTTTTATTGTCGTTCTTCGATTCTGTCAAATCATTTGTTTTAACTGAATTCGTATTAGCTGCAGGTTTATTTTTCCTAGGCAACGTAATACTGAAACTGACTTCTACATCACTTTTTATATCACAAACCGGGACATCGTCGATTTTATCAGAGCCTTTGAGGTCATCTTTCTTAAGATTACGATTAATATAAACTTTTTCTGGAGACGGACTACCAGTGGGGTAACTCTTTGGTCTAATTAATTTCGATTCTTTAGATGAAGATTTATCTTTGCTGTCAGTCACTTTATCTATTGCATTTTCTGATAAGTTGCTTTCGTCAGGTTCTTCAATAGAATCCAAAGTTTTTATAGGATAGCTCTTGGGCCTCATCAATCTCGATTCTTTAGTGGAAGTCTCATCAAAGTTTGATTTTGACTTATTATCATCCAAGATGGTTGACAATTTTGCACGAGGTAAATGCGCCGACGCATCCAAAGCTGTTTCTTTTATATTATCCAAACTAGGATAAAACGGAGTGTTTGATCTGCTTCGTTCTTTTCCCGTCAGAAGACCACTAGGGGAAAGACTTTTGCGTGTCAGGACATCTTCCTTAGTAGGCGATAATTCATTCTCCGTTTGATCTCGCGGAAAGCTTCCCTCCAAGGATTTGTTTCGTTTTTCTCTGATTTCTTTCAATATCTTTTGCGTCTCCAATTCTTTCTCTTTTTTGTGTTTCGCATAAAGGCTCTCATCTGTACCCGACACATCGAAGAAATCTGACCGCAAAAATCTCGACACTCGTTTTTTAGGCTGGTCTCCCGACGGTCGTAGTGAATGGCGCCGCACTCCGAGACCCGCGCCGCCCAGCGCCGGCGACCCGTACGCCGCAATATAGCTCGGCTCCGACAAAATACTACTACCGTCCACCGAGTGAGTCTCGTCCAACGAGAAAGCCCGTTCGGGAGTCAGGTATTTACTGAGCAGCGGACGGTCGCTCGCACGTTTCGTAGTATTCTCTTTGGGCGTCGAGCTCGACGTCGGAGACCGGTCGACGTCTACCGCGGCCAGTATCGGCGGCGTCGACTCTCGCGGGCTCGACCGTCGCCTGAGACGCGGTAGCGTGGAAAATTGTGGTGACGGAATTTCCGGTGAGGTCTCTTTGAAAATGCGATCGGTCGGACCGTCGGGAGTGACGGGTGTGGTGGCGGCGGGCGGGGTGTCAGCGGGCGGCGCGGGGGGCTCATCGTCGGCGGCGACGGCGGCGGCGGTGGCGGCGAGAGGTTCGTCGGCCGGCGGCGCGGGAGGTGCGGGCGGCTCGGGGGGTGCGGGAGACGGTTCGCCACGGTCGGAGGGGTCGGCGCTGGCGGAGTTGGAGCGCACGTACGCGTCGGGTGCGCGGGGCGCGGGCGGGGCGCGCGCCTGCAGCGAGAGCGTGCGGCGCAGGGAGCGCGCGGCGGCGGGCGGCAGGTGCGCGAGGAGCTGCCGCTGCAGGCGCCGCGACAGCGCCGGCGTCAGCCCCGACAGCGCGCGCATCTCCCTCTCCGAGAATTGAATCGAGCTCAGATCGAGATCCGACAGATCTAGTGCGTTATCGTCGTTCGGTTCGGTGTTTTGTTGAGCCCTCGTTCGGTGTTTGTCGGTTTTCTTAGTACTACCTGAAATTTAATCGAAAAACACACGTTTCGATCATGCAGAACGCTCGCTGAGATGGCTTATGTACAGTGAACGGTTTCGACGTGAACTTCGATGTCCGCTCGCGGCGGCGATTTCATGATCGTCTCCGGGCCGAGTGGTGGTCGGATCTCGACCTCGGTGCGAGCGGACCTCTCGAGAGGGCGAGTCGAATGTGATGTGATAAGATGTCGAGGCGATCGGTTAAGAGTTAATACGTAACTACGAGGGCCAAATGCGGACTAGTCGAATTAGACCAAACGGAAAGCTGATATGCAAAAAACCAATGGCAAACGATGCATTAAAATGTTGCTTTTGAAAGGAAATTAATTTACCAGAATGCGAACTAAATCATGAATCAGCGATATTTAACTTAATAATAGGCATTTCTATTCTGGTAAACGATCGCGGCGCACGGTGCGTAACACAAAAACACATAAATGAAGAAATAAATATATAGTTTAGTACCTATTGCTGTGTGGCGTTTGTAGCGGATTTGTGGTTGGCGCTGGTGCCGCTGTGAAGTGAAGATTTGGTCGGAGCATGCAGTGTAACGCGCAACCCAACTGCAACCACACCAACACAACCTCACTACCGCTTCTGTTGCTCCGGCACCCGCCCTTGCCCCTCGCCCCGTCCCCCCACACACTCCCCGCATGCCCGCTACCCCGTCGCATGTCCTAGTCTGGCTGCAGATAAGTTGTCCCGCGCGGCCGCTGTACTGTACGCTATACTACTACACACGTGTCCCGCGGTCCCGGGCTACACTTCCAGTGCTACCACATCCACTATCTACATATGTATGCCATGATCGCTCTCTAAACAAATTAATTAACTCTCAGTCTGCGACCGATATGTGCGGGTCGATTTACAATTTTTACCCACTTTAATGATCGATAATTCAAAATGAAAGTTAATTTAGATAAAAAAAAGAAAATTTGGAATTGGCACAGAAAATGCGACTTTTGAAATGCCTTCGTTTACACTTCATGCAACGACGAGTCTACATAACTGAACTTATAATTGAGAGCAACGCAACATTTTCCTGCTAGTGTTAGCGGGTAGAAGAAAGTCAACACCTGCACAAAGAATGCAAATTGAATACAATAAACACTACAATGCAAAAAAACGTTAATTTTATTAATTGAAATCATGTTAATGAAATCTAAAAACACATTTCATATGGATAATAGACTATATCAATATGTCGTATAGTCTATCATACATGATGTCAATGTTACATGGAAACGAATCGGACGGCGGAAAACGTCGCAAATATTGGAGGCTCCTATCGATAACTTTCTTTATTCCGGGGGGGGGTATATGATGATATGAAATTGATAGTTAATTGATTTGTTTTAGTGTAAGCTAGCCGTCGTGTGAGTGTTGTAGGCCCGTGCGGAGCGCCACTAGCTACTTGCGGTGCGAATGTGCCATTATCCCACGCCTGGTCAACTATGTTAATGATGAGCGAATTGTACGCGAACAGCGCCTGCCAGCCAAATAGCGTGATCAAACTATTTTAAAGGAAATCATATTTTAATAACCAATTTTTCTATACATAATTTTGCCTTCGATGAATGAACACTCCTCTCAAAAATATCTATTACAAAGTGTATGTGATTCCATACGAAATGAACAATATAAACTATATTGGTGGTTCAAATTTATGTAAAAATGTTATAATATGAATGATAAACACACATTTAGAAAACACTACAATGCAAATGATAAATGGAAAAAAATTTGGAATATCGTTTTTTTACATCGTTGAAACTTACAATTTCTATTATAATTGTATTTATAAAATAAATAAATAAAAAAAAAGAGACGTAAAATCTAGGAATCAAATATCACTCTGTATCATACAAACATATCAAACGAATCGTTCCGCATGCTACAATCAACACAACAACTTTTATACCTATGAATTTATCGCAAAACCTAACCTTAAGAAATACTTAACGGATCGAATTCTTTAATTAAAAATTTACCGAAAATCGTAATTTAAATTTCAAAAATAATAATTCAAAAGAAAATTATTCGGCACAAACACTTATACTGAACATCTTAATATCTCAAATAGACATAGTATACGAGACTATCGAATTTATATAAAAGAGTATCCTTATGAGACAGTGCAGCCTCGTTGAATTGGTCATGTGCGTGTAAGCTACGAGCTGTGTAATATCGGCAACGTTTTCCCCGTGCGGTGACGCTGTGGGCGACAAGCGAGTGCACAAGCGGACAACCACTCACCTCTCGGCATCTGCTGGCGCGACTTGTTGAACATCGAGTCGAAGTCGGCGTGCAGCTCGCGCGAACCCCAACCTTCGCGTCTACAAATAAAAACACATTATTACTGGAGTAGTTTAAGGCACTGTTAATTATGTGTATGATGATCAAGGTTCAATTACATAGTCATCTCACCCCGTAGCTACGAAAACAGCGCTCAAAACAAATTCACTCTGCGCTGCAAGTGTCAGCGTAAGTGACAAAATAATACATCTTTATCATTTAACGCAGTCACACGTTGTACCGAATAGAAAAATAACTTTGATTGTTGGTTTCGTGATCATTGGACATTTAGACTAGGCTTTGTAGCTTTAGATAATATAATCGTATTAAATTATAATATATAAAATATCCTACATAAACGATAACAGTTTAGAATATAATAAAATGAATAAAGGAGAGGCATTCTAAATTATCGAACACATTTAATAATTAAACTCTATTTGAAGAGACCGCCCTGAAACGTGCCTGGAGCAAATGTACCCATTATACTAGCGACGTTGCCGCGCTGGATGGACAATGACAAGTGCTGCACCAGATACGATTCAGCCCGCGAATCCTCCCCATTCCTTCTAAGGCGTCGCCCTAATGCCCGAACAAAATGCTTCGCTTCCGCGCACCACACCCCGCTTACTTCAACGGCGAAGGGCACAAAAACATACGATTGTTCCAGCGTAGCGTATTTTACATGTTTCTGAACTGCCGCCCATTCGGCTGCTGAACCAGCCTCACGTATAGTGCGCGGCAGGTGAGAGGCAGCGTACGTGCTGACACACGTCGCATCCCACAGTAGGCAGCGACCCTTCTCCCATGGGATTAGGGTCAGCCCATCCGGCCGTTTGCCGTCAGAGCGGCTCAAACCAGGCGGTTCCATAGCGCAGGGCAAGCCGGCAGACACCAGAGCCCTGCGAATGATGTCGTTGAGCATGTGGTGCCGCGGAAAGCGACCTGCTGATCTGCTGCAGTGCAGACCGTGGTGACCCAGGGCGTCAACCTGAGCGCCACACCCACAATCATGTGGCTCACATATGTTGCAGCCTAGTCTGAGCGCCACCGCTACTCTCAGCGAACCATCGTCAAGGAGGGTACCCAAGTGGGGTGAAGGAAGAGCATGAAGCCACGCCCCTGACTCCAAGCAAGAAACCGATTTAAGCCGGGCAGCGTCAGCTCCTTGTGCTGAAGCAAGCAACTCGACGGCTCTAACTTTACACACCTGCTCGTCCCATTGACGTTGTATGCTTGGATTCTCTGGTCGGTCAGCTGTAGGACATACCAATGACCAAGCATTTAGAGCCTCCGCTGCATACGGAATAGGGATACTGTCACCCTTTACCTGGAGTATATTAGTGATCAGTTCCGAAACCCCGTGCGCAGACGCCAAAAATGCCGATATGCCAGTATCCCCCAATCGCCTAACGCCTAATCCCCCATGTCGGATGGGTAAAGATGCCTGTAGCCATTGCCTGTCGTCGAGGCGTATATTCAAAATACTTTCCAATGTTTCTCTGGTGTCGTTGTCCAATAAATCAACCTCTTCCGGAAAAAACCATGTTGGACATGTTCTCATAACGTAAACCATTTTGGGCGCTGAGAGACAACTTCGATATAGTGTAAGGGCCACATGTGCTGATAGATGTGGGAGATATCGTCGAGCAGAGGCAAGTATTTCTCTTTTGGTTTGTAGAGAATTAGGGACACCGTCCTGGAAAATTGGTGCGCCCAGAAGTTCAAAAGACTGCCTATCCAGGATTTTTATATTGGGGAGTATTTCCTTTATCTCCTCAATACACCCTTCAGTGATAGATCCACAGGGGTACAGCTCACATTTTGAGCTATTTATAATGAGTCCGATATCCTCCAGCTTAGGGATCAGCGACCCCAAATCTTTGATAACGACGTCGGGGTCTCCACCAATTGTGCCGTCATCAAGGTACCAAACGTTAAGTGGCGCCTCCAACGTCGCTACTGTTTGATTAATTGCCAGACTGAAGAGTAGGGGACCAAGCGGATCACCCTGTTGCGCTCCCACCTGTGATGCAATTCTGTGTCCATTAAAATACAGGTTGCTGGGAGAGCCGTAACACTGCTCGAGAAATGGGCTTAAAAGAGGAATTTTATCCCTTGCCTCGATCAGCATCACGTCCCTCTCAACACTATTAAAAGCATTTTTAATATCTATTTTTAAAATAATGTTGCCATTACGCTGTGGATCCATCGCGAAAATACGAGTGGCGTGAATAGCCGCCTCGCAACCAAGCGGTGTGCCGAACCCCAACTGATGTGGCCGCAACAAATCTGCTGTCTTGTCCCGCACTGCGTGGCAACCCAGTTTTGCCACAAGGCGACGTATCACACTGCCCACAGCAATAGGCCTTATACCACCATCTCTTTTACTGAGTGCGCAGAGCGATGCTCCGTATAAAAAGGGACACACATCACTACACAATTGTCCTTCAAGGAGAAAATTGCATAAATTGGTCAGGGACTCGAGCAATCTTATTGCATTATCTCCAGCAGAGATTGACACCAACTCCTTTAAATGCTGTGGTCTTAAGCCATCTAGACCCGCAGCCGAGCTACAATGAAAAGAAGCAATTGCGCCTGCCACATCTTTAGACGTTACTTTCATTGCTTCGACACAATTCTCTGAGGCCCGCATAGGCGAGACTGGGCGATTAGGACCCGGATGCTTATCTCGCAAGCTATTTAATGTACTAGGATCTGAAGACGCTAGGTTACAGTCCGAAGTAAGAAGTCTAACTGCCCCTCTCAGGTCTCCGTCGAACACTTTAGTTTCCACCATCTTGCAGATAGATGGGGTTCTGTGTGGCATCTCGCTAGGTAGATAATCGATAGTACCTTCTATATTTTGCTTTACTTTACTGGTGAGCGAATCCGTCCCTCTGCTTCTATCAGGAACTCTAAAAGCTAAGTAGGCAAAGGAGAGTAAAGCATACCAGTCATTGGGAGCATTACTTCGAAGACATTTATCAATAATAGATGTTAATTTACCAGCTGCCAGACTCCTTGCGCCCTTCGGAATGTGCTTTAAGACACGTGCATTAGCCCTAAACTTTCCTAAACTCTCTAAAAGGGGAGGGTCCTGTGACACAACCAGGTGCTCGATGTCGTCGGTGTCAGTTATTAAATCTGGAGAAGGTTGTGAAACCAGCGGGGTTTGTGATAACGTAAGCGTGGTCGTCGGTCTGTGTTTCCGGGTAATGTGTATAGATAACCCACGCTTTGTAAAACGACGCAAGTTTTCCGTTGGGCAGTGTGGACATAAAAAGTTGGAATCTGAAAATACATCCATTATAATATGGAAATTCAATGGTGATTATATATATAAAAAAAAAAAAAAAAAAAAAAAAACGGCAGTCGTGATTAAGGAGATACAATAGAGATCGAGATTACATTACACAAATTGTCCATCACAAAACCAAAGTATAAACTACATTAAATTAAATTATTATCATAAATCGTATGTTACTCTTAGAATTATTATGATAAATTAGCTCTATTATCTCACAATATCAAAGCAATAAGTTTAATATAATACATTACAATTATGATTACAAATAGGTAATTAATATAATAAATAGCGAGGACTAAACATCGGCAAACAGTTCGGTTACACTGGTAGATAGTCCACATAAATAAGCCGTTGTCGTGGTTGTCCACAGGGTCATCCTCAGAAGTATGCCATCGCTGTGCGTCAAAATGCTCTCAGCTGACCAATATCGCCTAGCTCACCCGTTCTCTAAACCGGCTAAATGCCGCACCTACTCCCGATATACTGGTTCGTGTGCTTGTGTTGTTTTGACGTCACCCTTGTACTTCGTTGAGGCAATACATATGGCTACTATCAATTAATCATTGAATAAATAATAAAATATAATCCCATCCGCCTGTGGGGTTCGATCGTCGGACCTTCAGTTGCACATTGCAAGCTGTATTACGCCCCCGCGCCAATGTGGACACTATCAAAGCTGCCGGAGTTAAGTACTAGTTTCTAAAGTTAGCACGTTTCGGTACTCCACGATAGATGTCATTGTAGATTTATTTACGTGATGCAAATTTAGCGGCTCCGATATAATCTGTGCAGTTAGTTCATAGTTCATAAACACTTTACGAGATGGCCCTAGTCGTGCGATTGGAATTTCAAACCCGAGGGAAAAAAAACGGTTTCTTAATAGTACATTTACACTGGTTCTTTACTTTCACTGTATATAACACTTTTTTCCTTTGATGTAGTTTAACAGCTACCAAATTATAGATCACTTATTACTGTCTGCTGTATAAATGGTTTGTAAAAGTGGCGTTATTGTTCATGTTCATGTTGACTTCGGTCTTACGTACACATAACTGATTTATTACTTTATTCCAAAGTTTTTCGCTTGAATAACACTGTCACTTATCACTTGTAGACTTATATTAGTTTCAGAGGTAAAAGTCACAGCCAATACTAAGGCTGTATATTAATTATTAATTATAAAAACGGAGTGGAATGTTTACGCGGAGGCCAGCGCCCTCTACCCCCCCTAATATATAAATGATAATTTAATACGAATTGATATGACACCGTCTTACTTTAAAATTTTACTCATTTTTTAGTCTGGAAAAGATTTATCTAATAATTTCGATTGAAAAACAAACAAGCAATAATATATATATATAGTGCACATTTGGTTACCACAATGATAACGTATCATGGATATAATTCAATAAAATATCGATAAAATTGTTCATCGGCATTTGTAATAAGATAATTATTATTAGAGCGGCCATACACGGACTGCTCGAGCAGTTAGTCTATGACCAACATACATGGACCGTTCGAGCAGTCAGTCAGTGCGTTCCACTAAGCGTCCACAACGATCAAAATGCTCCTTTAGTCGTTCCACATAACGACCGCGGTCGTTGTGGTCGCGGCGAAAACGTCACTTATGACGTCATGACTTACGCTCACGCGAAGCTCACGACGACCCATCTAAAAAGGTGGGTCGTTGCGATCGTTGAGAAAAATAGCGGCGTTTTCAAAACTCAATGCATCAAAAATGGCGTCCGATAAGCTTACATTATTTCATGCGGAAAGATATATTTTCGTAGAAGTGAATGTTTTTGCAGCGGATATAAAAAAATAAATTATATTTTTTTTCAATATAAATCGATTTAAACAATAATTAATAAAGTTTATTTTCAAGGCTTAGAGATTATAACCAAACCTGTTAAATATTTTGCATTCTTTTTATTAACTCGCCGTTTGTATTATTTACCTCCACGCTCAAAACGCTCTATAATCCATTCCACTTGAGTTTACGACAGTAACGCTCACAAGCAAGTGGAACGGGAAAAACTGCGGTCGTGAGCGTGGTCGTTGTGAACGCTTAGTGGAACGCAGCCAGTGTATGCCTGGCGAATGCTTGACAGCACGATGACATTTCAACGCGCTGCCAACCGCGCGAAGCAGTACATAGGCTGCGTTACACTAAGCGTTCACAACGATCACGCTCACGACCGCAGTTTTACCCGTTCCACTTGCTTGTGAGCATTACTGTCGTAAACTCAAGTGGAATGGATTATAGAGCGTTTTGAGCGTGGAGGTAAATAATACAAACGGCGAGTTAATAAAAAGAAGAAGAATGCAAAATATTTAACAGGTTCGGTTATAATCTCTAAGGCTTGAAAATAAACTTAATGAATTATTGTCTAAATCGATTTATATTGAAAAAAATATAATTTATTTTTTTATATCCACTGCAGAAACATTCACTTCTACTAAAATATATTATCTTTCCGCATGAAATAACGTAAGCTTAACGGTCGCCTTTTTTGATACATTGAGTTTTGAAAACGCCGCTAATTTTCTCAACGATCACGACGACCCACCTTTTTAGATGGGTCGTCGTGAGCTTCGCGTGAGCGTCAGTCATGACGTCATAAGTGACGTTTTCGCCGGGACCACAACGACCGCGGTTGTTATGTGGAACGACTAAAGGAGCATTTTGATCGTTGTGAACGCTTAGTGGAACGCAGCCATAGAAGACTGTAGTTTGCTATGCGGTCGCAACATGAATCAGTCTATTTCAAGCTGCCCGTGTATGGCCGGCCTAAAAGTAATGTTATTCATTACACAGCCTAATTTCAGACAATCGTCACAAAATAGAACTCACGTTTCCGACACGCTTCGTTTGCTTTCCACGTATCTATGAGTGCTGCATGTAAACAGATATAAGTAATCGTGTGAAAATGTGCTAGATGCAATAATACGGTATCACTACTTGATTATATTGGGGTTTATTAAATACAGTGAAAGTAATGTATCGTGATGTGTATGATCTCTCGTAATGTACTGTTTATTGAGTCAATAGGTTTATATGTTCGATGAGTGTTAAAAGTTAAAAAATGTGGAATACTTACAATAGATGTCTCCTTGGTAAGTGTGGGCTGCATGCATAAAATTAAATAAGTTTAATTGGATGATCAAAAATAAGGAAAATAAAAAATGTTTGGTTATCGAAATATAAATGAAGGGACCACACGATCGTTTACATGTCTAACATAATAATAGAATCTCCAAAATCATCCAACATTCAAGACCTACATTTATGACTCTCTACATATGAAGGGTTGGGCGATCAGTTGGACTGGTGGACGATCGTGTCATGCCGACATAAAAATGAATTAAAATTCATCAATAGACATGTGAAATATCCAGCTTTATAATTACTCTCTAAGTTGAGGACCAAATAAATCACCATTTCTTTATACTTCATACGCAAATTCGTTTGTATCCATATCACATGCCTATCAACACATACTAATAGACCATATTATATAGTTAATGAAAACTTTAAATCTTCCATCATTATTCTTAAATATTATGGTAAAATTTAAGTGTGGAATGAATAAAAATCGCTATAAGGCAGATATAATTATTGGAAGCAAAAACTCATCTCATCGTACGACGACATCGGCCTCACCTGTTGAAGAACGGCGACTGGTGCAAGTTGTTGAACAGTGAGTGCGGGTGCTGCGGGAAGCCCGGCCCTTCCTCGCCGTTGAGCCGGTTCGTGAGGGCGCGCACCTGCAACGTACAAACATACGCATTCAAATATGGAAACTATATTTTATTGCTATGATTTTTGTATGATTCCCACAATATAGAGATGCGCAATAAACAGTTTTAAATGGACCTACAGGTTAGTCCAGGATAGTAACGCCTCACATAAAACCGAGGTGAAGTAATAAATAATTTATTGCGTTTCAACCGATGAGTATAATCTTACAAGTTTTCGATAAATGTAAATGGAGTCGACATAAGCGACATGTGTCACTGTCGAGATATTTAGTATGAAATGACGTACCCCCGGGTCGGGCAAAGTGATATTGGATTTTTCCATATCAGCCCGGAGTCCGGAACTTGTGCCCGATATGGCGATAAGCTCGCCCCCTATCACATCTGAGACAGAACTAAGCTCGGCGAAATATGGGAGTACTAGTTCGCTAGTGCGCCTCTGCCTACCCTTTTGGGGATACAGGCGTGAGTTTATGACGTACCCTATGTAGCAGCGTGGAGAAGAGGTTCTCAGCGGTGAGTAGATGGAAGCCCTCGTCCTCCTCGTCGTCCTCGCCGGAGGAGACGGACTCTGCGCGTGCGGCGCGGCTGGAGCGCAGCCGGTGCATGTGCGACTCGTCCTCCTCCTCCGACTCGCCGCCGCTCACGAGGCTGCTGTACCATCACAACGCACTCGATCAATGCGAAGACTACCACTCAATCACCACAAACAAATGTAACATCTCTATTGTTTTTTTTATTTTGCGAAATTGGACAGACAATCTACCGGTCCGCCTGATGGTAAGCGGTTACCGTCGCCCATATACTTGAGCAATGCCATGGCCAAGTCGAGCCACTGCCTACCGGTATGTTAGAGTGAGTACTCTTTTAGTATATAGGAAAATAATGTACCCTTTATTTATAGATGCAAAATTTAATTTTAAATATTAGCCCTGTAATATTACAACCTCACTGCTGGGTACGGGCGTCTTTTATTAGAAAGGGGTTTAAGCCTCAGTTTACCATGCTGGCCAGATGCGGATCAACTTCATATACCTTAGAAATTCTTGAGGATACATTTTTAGGTATTCAGGTTTCCACACGATGTTTTCCTTCACCATTATAGTTAAGTAAAAATTTGGGCGCAAATTTTGATAAAATATTTTTATATCAAAACACATTAGTCGATTTGGAACAGGTCCTGTGTGCTTTACTTGTTGTTTTAGACAATAATAAGACATGGAAGTGAAACATTACAATCCGGCAGGAGACCTGAGTCGTCCGGCGCGCGGTGCCCGCACGTGTCTGTGTACGGGCGCGTGCGCGTGCGCGAGCGGCGACGCGGGCTCGGGCTCGAGGCTGCGCTGTCGCGGCGTCACGTAGCCCTTGCCTTCCACCGCGATCGGGATTATGAACTCGCGTGCGGATTTCTTAATCGGCTCGCCGGGGCTCGAACATGTCTCGCTCGCCGTCGACTCCGTTGACGCCAACCTTCTGCACACCCAGCATATAAAAATCTTGCCCCTTCCATCAACTCTAACAGTACACATATCTCCGCATAAAATTGTATTATTACCTGAGCGGCGCATGCGCAGTGGGTGCGCGTGGTGCGGGTGATGGGCTGAAGGCGGGCTTGTGCGGTGCCGCGACAGGTGTGGATACGGGCGTGACGAGCGGCGCAGGGGCCGGCGGGGGAGCTGCAGCGCCGGGCTCCTCCGGTGCCACGTGGATTGGGATGATGCGTTCCACAGACACACCCCTGCGACATAATACAAAAAACCACATCTATATCAAAGATATCACAATTATTATTGCTCAAAATAATATCAATGTATAGCAATTATTAGTATTAGCAGTAGCAGTAGCAGACTAGATCACCATTCTGCCATTTATGAAATTCCGATGTATGATATCTAACAACTATAACTCCGACATCTGTCAGTAAGTAGCGTACCTGTTGCGGTGGTCCTCGACGCGGTGCAGCGCCTCCGTGCGGAAGAGACGCGGCAGCGTGCCGGCGTGCACGGGTCCGGGCGCGGGGGGCCCGGGGGGGCCGGCGGGGGGCGTGCCGGGGGGCGACACCAGCGCCGCCACGCCCGCAGACGACGACCGACCGTACGGCACCGGCGGCTTACCTACGCACAAGCACAACAAGTGTTACTCATATTTTATGCTCAAACTTTACTGCTTTACAGTTTTTAAAATAAATTATTTCTAAATTTTACAACCGCTCTAAAGTGACAACTTCAGACTAATGAAATGTATATAATGTATCATTTGTCAATATTCACCTGTACGAATGGCAGATGATATAATATCGCGCGCGGCGCGTCTGCGGCTTTCTTCACCCGCCTTCTCTTCCACCAGCTTAGCCATCGAATTCTGAAGACTCCTGCAAACAAATCAAACAGACTGTACCGTACTTCCATGGACCACTGTACAAATCACAAGCCATGTAACACGTGGTATAAATTATTTCACGAATGACGATTCCATCAACAACATAGCACACATAACATAACAACATAACATGTTACAATATCAACATAATATCAACGTAAAGCACTATCATGTTGAAAATCTTCGCTGAAAACCAAAGATGTGGTTCTGAGCGGTTATCCTCGATGCTTATCCCCGTTAAATCGATATTTAGTGTCCACCAATGGCTACCATGCTACTTGTACTGTTTAATAGTGGTTGGTACGTAGAAGTGTGGGCATACCTCCTTGCGTCTTGCAGCAGTACGGAGGGGTCGAGGGGCGTGGCTCCGTGCGTGGGCTCGCTCTCAGTCTTCTTCACTCCGCCCGGATGATGCTCCGGCTCCACGGGACTCTAACACACAAATATTACATGTTACTTTTTTGTATATGTACTGCAGAAGCAAGTACTACATGTTACTTTATAAACTTCTTTTTTTTATTGGCCTACGAAGGCAGACGAGCAGACAGTTCACCTGATGGTAAGTGGCAACGGCAGAGCCACAACCAAGCCTACTGTGTAAATTCTGTTCCACTTCTTCTTTTCTTATAATGCTACCAAACGGAACGCAATCTATAAAAAATGCTACGAAAAAATGGATTCAGCAGCATAAAGAAAAATATGAGGACTTTTAGATTAAATCTAAACAGTTTTAAGTTTGCCACGGTACACCACGCTTAGTATAAGTAATAAGTTAAATCGCGCATAGTGTAAGTGTTTTTGTTACTTGTGCGGGCTCGATGCCGATCTGTTGCAGTCGGACCGTGCCGTTGTCAGGCGACTTGGCGGGCAAGTCGCGGTCTTCACTTTGTGCTTTCGGCTTGGCAATCTTGGACACCACTGAGAAGAAAACAAAAGTTACAAAATAATAATAAAACATGCACAGAGCAAACGAAACATCTAGAAATTTATTTTGAACCTTAATAAGAAGGTATGATAAACTTAATAAAATTACATTGAGTGGTTAATACCTGGTTTAGATATGTTTCGCTTGATTTCAGGAGCGGTGGTCAATGAGGCCCGTCTCTCGAACTGGTCCTTGAAACTGCCTACATTTCCGCCTAATGGAAAACGGATTTGTGTTTATTATTATGTTAATTGTAATAGTCGCCTCCTTGGTCTAGTGGCAGCATATATGGGCTAGGCTATATGGCTAACCGGTAGGTCTAGGGTTCAATTCCCAGGTTGCGCAAAGCGAATTTTCTAATTTATTTTGCCAGGTACTAGATCCCCCAGAGGGGGTTGTCATCAGGCAGGCAGCCGGTCGTAAAAACTAAGTCAAATCCTTTCTGCAACTTGCTTGAAAGAGCGTGTTGCGCCGAACCCACATTAAGGTGGGATAAGAGCAGGTACATACATACATAAGCTCACGCCTGTATCCCCGAAGGGGTAGGCAGAGGCGCACTAGCAAACTAGAACACCCACATTTCGCCGAGCTTAGTTCCGTCCCAGATGTGATAGGGGGTGAGCCTATCGCCATATCGGGCACAAATTCCAGACTCCGGGCAGATATGGAAAAATCCAATATCACTTTGCCCGACCCGGGGATCGAACCCGAGACCTCAGAACCGTAGTCGTACCGAAATACCACCACGCCACCGAGGCAGTCGCAGTCTGCAGTAAGGGCAGGTATAAAGAAAAAAGAAAAGTCAAGTTACTCCACAACAGAAATCCATATCGCAATTATAGCTTCAATCTACATAGAAAAAAAAATCCATGATGTGGTGGTCTATTATACCCAAAGATATTTAATATCATTAACTATAGATGGGCTATCGAGCAAGTTTCCATACAAAGAAATTTATCTCAAACTTCAGTCCCGCCATTAACCACTTATTAAAATGCGAGGGCGATTATTACAATTTACACCCTAGATATTTTGTGAATGGTTAAGAATCACGTAAGACAAGTTTATTCTCTCAATATTATTTCGTTGGTCGACCTTGCGCGCATATTTATCAAATAAACTGAGCGACTTATGACCACTAAGGTCATAACTTTTGTTCTGTTGTCCCGTCTATATATATACTGTTAATTGTCTTCGGTTGTACCTGGTATAGAGAGCTTCTTCGGTTTTGCGGGTGTAGTCTGGTTGGCGGGTGGTTGTGCGATGGACAACGACGTCAGCTTGTCGGCGGCCGCCGCCACGGCGCTGGCTTTCACGTCTTCCGGCTATGAATAATCACACAAAATTAAATCATTGATACAGTGTAAATGTTCATACATTTGCCTCATATACACGGTAAATAAAACAAAGCTAAATGGGTTAAAATAATAAATTTCGACGAAGGAAAGTAAAAAAATGAAATGAAAATAAAAACAATTCAGGGGGTTACAACCACCACTTATAGCAGTATGTATTATTATAAAAAAAATCAAAGTAAGAGTTACTTCGATTTTTTTTGTGCAGGAATCGGTACAAGTAAGATTATAATAATATAAGAGGTGGTGGTAACTGGTAACCCTCCTGATCGTAGTATCGGCATCACCTTAACATCCTCCTGCTTGTCAATGGCCGCCGGTTTCTCGTCGATAGACTTCGCGGTGGTTATTTTTTTCTTGACAGCGACTCGTGGCTTAGCGCCCGTTTTTTCTTTCGGCTCTTCGTCTTTGGGCAGCTCCTTCACAATTTCCTTGGTCGCGTCCTTCGCTAGTTCGACAGGCGCGGGCGCTATCGTCATCGTCGCTGATGATTGCAATGACGGCTTAATCGCCTGTTTAAAGTTACAATATATTTTTTAAATGACAAGTTCTCGAATATTATGCAACATTAGCGCACTTTAAAAGTCGATTTCGGTGGAATTTTAAGTCAATAAATGAAACCAAATCGAATCTAGTATCAAGAGTAAGGGGGCTGGGCTCGATCCCAGATCGGGCTAAGTGATTTTTTTAATTGGATTTGTCCGGGACTTGATCCCTCAAAGGGGGTTGCTTATGCAGGCTGGTCGTAAAAATAATGCCAAATCTTATCTGCGACATGCTTGAAAGTGTTAAACCGATCCCATATCGATGTAGGATAAGGGCAGGTAGAAAATAGAGTATGTATACCGTATCAGGAGTGAGTGGGTCGTCGTGCGGCGGGACGGGCGGCGCGGGCGGCGGCTCGGCGGCCGCCTCCTCCGGCACCGCGGGCGGCGCGCACACGCTCGCCGTGCTGCACATACACACATACACACATACACACACATACTAGTGATGTGGATAATAATCGATGAATTTTTAAAGACATATTATTATGTCATTTCTTGTCCTGTTATAACCGGTTTTCCCCATTTGTCTACGGACACTAACATGCGTCCTCGTTTATTGACCGACTTCCAAAAAGGAGGAGGTCCGCAATTCGTCTGTATTTTTTTATTTTTGTTACGCGACATCTCCGCCAAATGTGAACCGATTTTAAAAAAATATTTTCCTTTTTCATAGTGTTTATTTCAAGAGTGGTGGTGATTAGCACTAACCTGGCGACGCGTTCCTTTTTCCGCTGCAAGCCGCTGGCCGACATGGCGAGCTCGAGCTTGCGCTTGTTGTCTCCGGCGGACACTATAGTGCGGGTCGGGGACGGCTTTATGGCATCCTCGCCACCCTCTGTTCAAATATATCGATAAATGTATGACACAATAATAGAGAATACTATAGTTTGGGACTGGATCCCTCAGAGGGGTTGGCGTCAGGCAGGCAGCCGGTCGTAAACACTAAGCCATATCTATTCTGAAACATGCTTGAAAAAGTGTGTTGCGCCGACTCCACATTAAGGTGGAATAAGGGCAGGTAGAAAGGAAGACTGTAGATTGTTTCTGTACTGGATCCCCCAGGTTGTGACATGCTTGAAAAGTGTACTGCGCCGACCACACATTGTGGGATAAGGACAGGTAGAAAGAAAAACTTTAAAGATTGTTTTGATAAAATTCGTTTTATCAACGCGTGATGAACCTCGATTCTACGTTATTATTGACAGTGCATGACATAGCTCATTCAAACTTCACCTCTGACCTCA
Organism: Clanis bilineata; assembly: GCA_036417725.1. Lineage (NCBI taxonomy): Eukaryota > Metazoa > Arthropoda > Insecta > Lepidoptera > Sphingidae > Clanis > Clanis bilineata. The sequence goes on from CM071158.1 coordinate 12,953,468, forward strand.
TAAAAGATTAAAGTGGTTGTCATGACAAATCTCACATCTGCCAGAATTACCTGCTTACAAGTTTTATGTTGAATAATGTACCTGCGACTAGTTCTAAAATTCTCTTTTCGGCTGAATTGCTCGGCTCAATCGCCATGGACGCTGAGCTCGTGAGATCCGCACCGCTCTCCTCAGGACCCAGGTCAGCCTGACAACATAATATAAGGTAAGCAAGATAAACAGACGTGCGTAGGATATGTAATAGTATAATCGTGTGGCCGATGTGATGTGTGAAGGGGTCGAGTCTATCACCATATTGGACACAAATTGTAGAATCCGGGGTGATACTGAGTAGGTTAATCCAATATGACTGCCCAACCCGTAGGGGTCGAGCTTGAGACGTTAGGACAACAGTCGTACCGCGCCACGAGGCACTGACGTTGAGTGATGGTAGTGACGTAGACGTGCACAGAATTCCAATTAGAGTAGACAGAAGCTTGTAAAACTATTTTCTTCAATTTTTACATAACTATTACTCATCATCATCTCCATTTCGATTTTGGGGGTCAGTCGCCTTGAGGAAGCTAGTCGATGCCAAGGTGGTCATAATTTAGCAATCCTAGGACATCCCTTTGAACAAACTATTAAAAATATAAGCCGGGCGCTGCTATTTTAGAAGAAATACTTTTGGTCATGATTATATTATCATCAGGTCTTATGTAGTCAATATGTCAGGGCACTGGGTAGGGAGGTGTCTGTTTGTGTATACTTTACATCAGTGGTCGGCAACTTTTTGGCAGGCAGGGGCCGCAAGGTGGCAAAATACAGTAAAGCCTGGCCTCACCTCATATTTTCTATCTATGGAGGTATAATCTATAACATTTTAGATATTTATGACTAATTTACAAAACAATCATGGGTTGCAAATAGGACTTCACGGGCTGCAAATAGGGTTTCACGGGCCACATGTTGCCGACCGCTGCTCTACATGTTGTGCATGACATTGTGTGTGCGTGTGCGTGTTACCTCAGGCGGCACGACGACGCTGTTGGCGTGCGAGGCGGGCGGCGCGAGCGACAGCAGCAGGTCGAGCCGCACGGGCGTCTCCGCGGCCAGCGCCTCCGCCACCTCGAGGCAGGACGACTCGCAGCCCGTGTTCACCCATCTGAACAACACACCAGTCACCACCTACACTTACATCCGCTCCGAACAGTCGGTTCACCTGTACCTCCACGTGCATTTTGTTCATATTTCACGCTAGTTACTACGTAAAATAACAAACACAAAACATAAAAATAAAAATAAATAAATAAAAGCCTCCGACTGTCTCCGTGGCGCAGCGAGCGAGTGTGAAGCGAGAGGCCACGGGTTCGATTCCCGCACCGAAACAAATGTTTGTGTGCCCCACAAATATTTGTTTCGGGTCTGGGTATTGTGAGACCTAAAGTCTCTCTAGTTCCTTATACCCACTCACAAGACTCGATCTTAGTGTGGGGTCAGAATTATGTGTGTAACTGTTGGGCGTTATTTATTTGCGTATTAAAAAAAAAAATATTAGTCACATAGGCATGTAAAAAGGCACTTGTTACTTGTTTGCACAAGCAAATTTTGAATTAAGATTAATATAATTTACATTATCACACTATACATTTGAAGACAGGCTGCAAGTATGGATATAATAACAACGGGATGACTAAGATAGTTTGATATGGGAAGATAGAATTAGAGTGTAAAAAAATGGTTTGTGTGTGTGAATGGCATATGGCAGGAATGGTGGCAATAGATTGACTGGAAATAATTGAACAGTTGGGATTGATGCATGAGGCTAGGGCCTCATGATAGGTCAGGATAGGTCCTAGCTAACCTACCAGCCTCTCCCAAGCTATCTACGGATGACGACCCGAAGAAGATAGGAGAAAGAAACTCCGGGCTTATTTTTTCATCATCAATTGTCACCATTTCTTTTTTTTTGTCATTTTTCCTTTTTTTATCATTTATCATATGCAGACCGGCATGATTCTGGCGACCATACATACACTATGTTTATCAATAGTCGCTGGTTTTTTGGACTGCACTGCGCTTACTATCAGGACTAATGTAGTCACTTTGCCGTGCTTGGGTAAAAAAAACATCAATATCTTATATCGGAGACGATACTGGAACGTCTACTAAATATTCAAGTTCAGTCACTTCATTTAAATAACTAAAGGAATAGATAGATAAAAGAAACTATTACTAAAGCAAAGTATACACTTTAGTATCTAAATGTTCCGATACTATCTCCGATAGACGATAAACTCTTGTGTTACACCTGCTTCGTAAAAAAAGGGACGAAAGTAGTTGACGAAGCAAGGATTCAAGAATGAAAATGATTACAACCGAATGTTCCCTGGTCAAGTTAAAAGTACCCTGAACAGATGTAAAGTATAAACAATGTAATGGAACTGAATAAAGCAAACGAGGTTGAACATTTATCTTAATAAAAGAGGCGAAAATTGGGTAATTACATGTCTTAGGTCAAAGAAAGTACTCATTTATAAAATGTTCTTATTCAGATCATAGAACAAAGTGATAAAATGATCAAAGAAGTTTTTTCTCAACTTTCCCTTGTTTTGAAAAAATAAAATACAGTGTCGCAGGCATAACACAAAGCTTAGTTCCATGCACAAAGGACGTCCAGTTCATGTTATTTGCGTAATAAATGAACAAACAATTACAAAAAGGTTGTTATTTGCAATTCCATTGCAAACACAACGCCCTGATGCTAATTTTCATTTATCAATTCAATAAATTATTGATTCTACAAAATGATTATTACTTTAAAACCTTCCTTAAGTAGTTAAGAATACAGGAACGTTTGCGTTAAATACAATCCAATAAAGTACTCACGGGTGATCGCATATGTACGCGATGTCGGCTCGCTTGAGAGGGTCGACGGTGAGCATGTCGCGGATTAGCGGCGACGCACCTGCAACAAACAACACAGTATAATCTTCTTTCTACCTGCCCTTCTTCGTCGTGTCGATGGTTTATAAATTATTTATATTATTTTGGCCCAGTACTCAGCCACTGCCACTCCAGCAGGAGTAGCCCCAGCAAGGTCATCGACAGTGCAGGTGTGAGGTCACTGTGGACATGACAACAAGTGCAGCATAGTTTGTGGGGCCTCCCCGCAGTCACATACCGGATCTGCCTCACAGTATCTCCACTTTACCATGTTCGATTTGCAACGGCCAACCTGAGTTCGAAGTCGGTTGAGCGACTTTCATGTGGGCCATGGTAGGTGTTACCCCGGAGGGAGGTTTTCTGTGGGCGTCTACCTGCCCTTATCCAACCTTTATGTGGAGTCGGCACAACACACTTTTCCAAGCATGTTGCAGAAAGGATTTGGCTTAGTTTTTACAACCGGCCGCCTACCTGACGTCAATCCATTCTGAGGTACCCAATTAAATTAGAAAATTTGCTATGACCTGGAAATCGAACCCAGGACCTCCCGATCTACGAAGGAGGCGACTAAACTAAACAAACAACACGGTATAATCTTAACTATAAATATACTAGCTGACCCGCGCAACTTCGTCTGCGTAGGAGAGAGAGTGTTGAAAGAATGAGTCGTAGGCACCTATAATCCAATAATTCTAAAGGAGGTAATGAGATGATGTACTTCGGTCCGGTTTCGTCAGTCACCCCGTCAGTCACCCACTCAGTACCCTCGTCAGTTACCCTGTCCATCACCCCGTCAGTTACCCCGTCAGTCACCCCGTCCATCACCCCGTCGGTCACCCCAACAGTCACCCTGTCGGTCAAGCCGTCGGTCACCTCATCTTTCTGCTCGATTGTCACCCCGTCTGTCACCCGTCTGTCACCCAGTCTGTCACTCCGTCTGTCACCCGTGTGTCACCCGTCTGTCACCCTGTATGTCACTCGTCTGTCACCTGTCTGTCACCCGTCTGTCACCCAGTCGGTCACCCCATCTGTCTGATCGATTGTCACCCCGTCTGTCACCCAGTCTGTCACCCCGTCTGTCACCCGTCTGTCACCCGTCTGTCACCCGTCTGTCGCCCGTCTGTCACCCGTCTGTGAACCCGTCTGTCACCCGTCTGTCACCCATCTGTCACCCGTCTGCCATACGTCTGTCACCCCGTCTGTCACCCGTCTGTCACCCGTCTGTCAACCGTCTGTCAACCGTCTGTCACCCGTCTGTCACCCGTCTGTGAACCCGTCTGTCACCCGTCTGTCACCCTTCTGTCACTCGTCTGCCATACGTCTGTCACCCCGTCTATCATCCGTCTGTCACCCCGTCTGTCACTCCGTCTGTGACCCCGTCGGTCACCCCGTCAGTCACCTCGTCAGTCATCTCGTCAGTCACCCCGTCCGCCAACCCATCAGTCACCCTGTCAGTCACCCCATCAATCACCTCGTCAGTCAGCCCTTAGGTCATAGTGTGATGTTATATAGCCAATAGCCATCCTCGATAAATAGACTATCCCACAAAAAAATATTTTTTCAATTCGAACCAGTAGTTTCTGAGATATCAACTTCCCCGCTTCTTAACATTTTTCATTTTTGCTCCGCTCCCATTCGGGACGCCGCGCCGGGTCAGAGTGACGTTACCATCGTATAAATATTGACAAATATTGACGTCACTCAATTGTTTTGCCTTCCCGGAACCTCTCCACTAAAATTTGAACTTTATCGTATGGAATTAAAGTTCAAATTGACTTTTAAGTATTATTACGAATCGATTGTATGGGAGTATAGAAAAGTGTTGTTTTTAGACTTTTTAGGCAATTTTTAAATTTTTTCTCTCCGTAAGAACCATCCTCGTACTTCGAGGAATATTCTAAAAAAAGAATTAACGAAATCGGTCCAGCCGTTCACGCGTGATGCCGTGACAACGGAAAACGGGTTTCATTTTTATATATATATAGATATAGATGACTGCCTCGGTGGCGGGTGGAGTGGTGGTATTTCAGCACGACTACGGTTCTGAGGTCTCGGGTTCGATCTCCGGGTCGGGCAGTGATATTGGATTTTTCCATATCAGCCCGGAGTCTGGAATTTGTGCCCGATATGGCGATAGGCTCGCCCCTACCACATTTAGGACGGAACTAAGCTCGGCGAAATGTGGGTGTTCTAGTTCGCTAGTGCGCCTCTGCCTACCCCTTCGGGGATACAGGAGTGAGCTTATGTGTATATTACTGCCTCACTACTGGGCACGGGCCTCCTCTACTAATGAGAGGGGTAAGGCCTTAGTCTACCACGCTGGCCTAATGCGAGTTGGTAGACTTCACATGCCTTCGAAAATCTTGTAGAGAAATTCTCAGGTATGCAGGTTTCCTCACGATGTTTTTCTTCACCGTTATAGCAAGCGATAATTCATAATGAAAATACACTTAACATTGAAAAGTCAGAGGTGTATGCTCTTCTTTTCGACCGACTTCCAAAAAGGAGGAGGTCCTCAATTCGTCTGTATTTTTTTTTGTGCCATATAAATTTGGTCACGATCATATAAGTTTTGAAGTCGTTAAGATTTTAAACTTGCTATTATCTTTAAAAACAGTCAAGCTCAACTTTATCACAAACAAATAAATGTATATACGTTACATTGACATGAACATTTATCGATGGTGAAATAAATGTCAATGTACCATACATTTGATACTTTGATTTTCATAGATGATGAAATACATACTAGAGGGGTTCCTAGGTTCATAATAGTCGCCATTGCTGATCTGCCGCACCAGGCGCTTGAAGTTGGATCCGTCGAACGGCATCGCGCCGTACACCAGCGTGTACAGCAGCACGCCCAGCGACCAGCAGTCCACCTGAACAAACACACTTCATATACACGACTGCCTCGGTGGTGTGGTGGTATTTCGGTACGACTACGGTTCTGAGGTCTCGGGTTCGATCCCCGGGGCGGGCAAAGTGATATTGGATTTTTCCATATCCATAGGCTCGCCCCCTATCACATCTGGGACGGAACTAAGCTCGGCGAAATGTGGGTGTTCTAGTTCGCTAGTGTGCCTCTGCCTACCCCTTCGGGGATACAGGCGTGAGCTTATGTGTTATACATTACATTTTTTTTTCCAACAGTCACATACCTAGTGCTGACCCCACACTAGGTATAACATGTATCGTGAGTGTCAGAGACTATGAGAGACCTTCCGTCTCACAACACCCAGACTTGAAACAAATATATTTTACCAGCTGCTTTGGCATAGCGACAGCGTGGCTGCTGCAGCTGTGGCTCGAAAGGTCTTGGGTTTAAATCATAGGTCGGGAAAATATTATTTTCTACATTACATAATGTTATCATACGCCACCTCCTTGTTCTAAAGTTCTAGACTAGTGGCATCGGAAATGAGTAATTGACCGGGAGGTCCTCAGTTCAAATTCCAGATCGGGTAAAGCATCAGGTACGCAGCCCGTCGTAAATATTAGAGCGGAATATTTTATGCAACACGTTTGAAGTGTGTTGTTCCGCTTCCACATTGACGTGGGATAAGCGCAGGTAGAAGAAGAGATAATATTATCTTATTATAATGTAATAGCACTTTCGTATGATGTTCAAAGCACATACATATTATTTTCTCGGATACTACTATAACTGCATACGTTTATGAGAGATCAAGGCGACATCCAATGAAACTGCATAACGAGTGCGTAACACTGATGGCTGCAATAAACATTACTTTATATCTGTCTCTGCCTCCATTTAAATGTAAATATATTATGAACCTCGTGAAAATAATAATTATACACATTATTCACTCTTAATAGTCTTGTTGTAGAATATAATATAATTATACCTTATGATTGTTATTATCAGTTTATTGTTTTGAATTATCTCATTATTATTTACAATTGACTGCCTCGGTGGCGTGGTTGTATTTCGGAACGACTACCGTCCTGAGGTCTCGGGATCGATCCCCGGGTCGGGCAAAGTGATATTGGATTTTTCCATATCAGCCCGGAGCCTGGAATTTGTGCCCGATATGGCGATAGGCTCGCCCCCTATCACATCTGGGACGGAACTAAGCTCGGCGAAATGTGGGTGTTCTAGTTCGCTAGTGCGCCTCTGCCTACCCCTTCGGGGATACAGGCGTGAGCTTATGTTATGTTATGTTTATTCCTTCTTTCTACCTGTCCTTATCCCACCAATATAGGGTCGGCGCAAAATACTTTTTCAAGCATGTTAGAGAAACTGATTTGGCTTAGTTTTTACGACCGGCTGCCTGCTTCACGTTAACCCCTCTTCTAGGGGATCCAGTCCGGGAAAAATCAAATTTGAAAATTAGCTTTCTTCGACCTGGGGTTCGAACCCAGGATCTCCCGATCCACAGCCCATATATGTACAATACTGCCACTACACCAAAGACGAGATCAACAAGTTAGTTTAGCAAGTGTTTATTTATATTATGCAATTTCGAGATTTTTAATATATTCATATTAATATTTAAGATATTCGGCCTAACTAAGGCCGATATTCATAGAGCGAATTTAGACTTTACTCCAGCTTAGCTCTGACTTACCGTACGAATATTGCATTTCACGCATAACTTTATGGTGCGGTCTACAACATATCAGCCTAAATGATAGAAAGTCGCTTCGTCACATATACATAGCTCTAAAGTGAACTATAGGTCGACCATGGGTTTTGTTGTCATTTCTCGCTAACGCCTATGTAAAATAATTTGTATCAAAATATATGAAAACCGTCAATTCCCCACGTAACCGCTAGAGGTGTTCGAGTGTTTCCCATACAAACATTTCACGTAGTCGTTAGCGAGAAATGTTAAAAATCTCATGGTCGAACTGTGAATAGAATATGCAGCGGATATTTGTAGGATATTACCTCAGGGCCGATGTAAGGAGTTCCTTTGACAATTTCCGGCGACGCGTAAAGGGGCGACCCGCAAAACGTCGACAATAACGACGTCTCTTTGAACACGTTCGACAGACCGAAATCAGCAATCTGGCAACAAATCGTCATATATTATAAAATAATAAATTATGTATTTCTGTATAAATAAAAAAAAACGGACTGCCTCGGTAGCGTGGTTGTATTTCTGTACGCCTACCTTCCTGAGATCTCGGGTTCGATCACCGGGTCGGGCAAAGTGATATTGGATTTTTCCATATCAACCCGGAGACTGGAATTTGTGCCCGATATGGCGATAGACTCGCCGCCTATCACATCTGAGACGAAACTAACCTCGGCGAAATGTGGGTGTTCTAGGTCGCTAGTGCGCCTCTGCCCACCCCTTCGGGAATTCAGACGTGAGCTTATGCTGTATGTTATACAGGAAAAATAATTAATTGGTACTGATTCATTTCAGTTCCCTAATTTTAAAGTTTTTAAATAATTCAATACACATACAGGCTCAATAAGTAATAGTAGAATAATTCAAAAATGCCGAAAACTTGATACATAACTCAAAAATATACACAAGATACACACCTTAGCACTACCAGTGTCATCAAGCAATACATTTTCCAATTTTAAGTCTCTGTGGCAGATTTTGTGAATATGGCAATAATACACGGCGGTAGCAATCTGTCGGAAGAGCCTGAAAACATGATCATGTTAATAAATAGTACAATGACGATGTTACATGAACATACATCACAAGGGATCAGCGCAAGAAATTATGGATTCCGAGCATTCGTGGTAGACGATAAATCGCAAAATTAAGGTTCCAAGAAGACAGGCAGATCACCGATGCAGACACAGGGATGGGTTTTTGGCCGGCGCGGCGAGGAGGCGCGTGAGGGTTACGGGTTTTTCGATCTGTAGGGCTTCTTTCCGGCCGGCGCGGGGGCTCCTATGGCCGGGGGCCCGTGGCACTTTACCCCGCATATATAGCAGAGATTGGCAAACGAGCAGATAGGTCACCTGATGGTAAGTGATCTCCACCGCCTATAGACACCCAAAACACAAAAAGAATCATGGGTGCGTTGCCAACCTAAAAGAAGGGAATGGAAGGGGAGGGTAAAGGGATTGGGAAAGGAAGGGGGAAATGGGCCACCGGAAATCTCAATAACCGAACGAAACGCGACAGCAAGCTGCCACATTACGTCGGTTTTCTGTGAGGCAGTGATATCTAATCGGTCGAGCTGGCCCATTCGTGCTGTACGATACTGTCTACAGCGTGGCTTTATAACTCACAAACCGAACTCACCATATTGTAACGCCACTACGTACCACTCTAGCTGCATTAAATAACAATCATCAACATACCTTCTGGCTTCATCCTCTTGTAATACTTTTTTCTGACTGAGGTAATCGTATAATTCCCCACCGGAACAGTACTCCATCACAAGTATCATTTTCTCACTATTCTCAAATACTGAAAATAATGTATTAAAACATTTAAAGGTATTTATAATTTTCTTTCTATCTTACTATGAACACTCGGTCAGTACAGGTGACAGGTCAAATACCATCGGTCTGTTAAATTATACTATTAAAATATATATAGGTTAGGTTAGGTACTTCATAACTAAAGGTTGTTTTTGTTAATTATGCGGCGTTATCCTGTACATTAATGATAATATTCGCCTCTATATGTAGAGGGTAGCGCCACCTATTTCCAGTAAGTACCTAACCCTTACAGTCACGGGCGGCTTGGCCTCCGGTGGCCCATATTCTTATGTAACATATTATATATGTGCCGCATCCGACGGGTTAAACCTTCAGCAAGTCGGTAACATAACCATTCCAATATACATTTAAACCAGCAAAGAGCGAGCCAAATAAATGAAAACGTAATACTCATATAGCCTAGTATAAAACGCTCCATTAAGAAATGTGTTGTATAGCCTGACCTACATAAGCTTACGGTTGAAACGACGGGACGTCTCTGTGGCTGATTGCAAAGATGCATATTTTTTCGCAAGCTATTTTCATTTTAATCTGGGTCAATGTGAGATGTTTAACGTAAAAGACAATAAGACTAGAGACATCCAGAGATTGTAACAATCCAGCAAGTAGGATGTAACATAAGATCTAGTTCAAATCTCAGTGCAATTTTCTGATCAACAAAGACATTTAATACTACTCTTTGTTTCTACCTGTTTATGCCACTTTAATGTAGGGTCGGCGCAATACACTTTTTCAAGCATTTGGCAGAAAATATTTGGCTTAGTTTTTATGACCGTCTGCCTGCCTGACGTCGATCCCCTCTGAGGGATCCAGTCCCGGGCAAATTAAATTAGAAAATTCGCTTTGTCTGACCTGGGAATCGAACGCAGAACCTCCCGATCCACAGCTTATATGCTGCCACTAGACCAAGGAGGCCACTAATTAATACTACCTACTATACCGTTTAATGTCTTTGCTGATCACGAAATTGTTCCTTACCGGCGACTACAAAACTTTCGCTACACTACACTGTAGTGACTAAAAGGCAACAGAAGATATATTTTTTAAAGATGTGATTTTAAAAACTACCGTATTAGCAAACTGCAGCATTCGAAGGAACTAAGGAAGGTTAAAGTTATGACGGATAGTGATCAGCGCCCCTAGTACGAGATACGCCCGGTTCCAATAAACAATCTGAGTTCGAATGTGCAGATGGATTACAAAAATTAGCCATTAAGAACTCAGTTTGAACATGATTCCGTGAAATGACTTGATTTGATTGGTTCATAATCGCGATCTATCTGTATTCTAAACTGAGATCCTTCATTGAAACCGGCCGTTAACGCTTCTCGAAAACTACGATAGATAACGTTAAAACTCTATACATTTGACTTGTAGCGCCGCTTGCGGAAACTACAATGAACTAAATAAATGTATAGAGATTTAACGACAACTATCATAGTTTTCTAGAAGCATTAACTCGTACTAGGGGTACAGAAGAGGCTATAGACATCTCTATTGGAGTCATAACACAATAGAAAACATATCTGCCACGATTTGTGTCTACGATCGGACATTTTTGGTGAACTGTGAGTAGGCTGGTATTCAAAACTGTACTTTAGAAGTGGGTAATTAAACTGTACCTTCATATATGTGGACTATGTTGGGATGCCTGACGGACGACATGATCTGAACTTCGCGCCGGATGCGGATCAGGTCAGCCTCCGACTCAATCTTGCATTTCTTTATAGTCTTGATGGCGACCTCCTGGCCAGTCTTCTTGTTTATACCTAACTGCACCTTACCGTACGTGCCTTGACCTAGCTTTCTGACTATGTCGAACCTGTTGAAAAATAAGACATATTTTAGTGCGGGATTAGAGTAGATATATTCTCTTATAGTCGCCTCTTCGGTATAGTCGCAGCATATATGGGCTAGGAGGTCCTGGATTCGATTCCCAGGTCGGGCAAATTTAATTTGCCCGGGACTGGATCCCTCACACGGGGCTGACGTCAGGCAGACAGTCGGTCGTAAAAACTATGCCAAATCCTTTCTGGCAATATGCTTGAAAAAGTGTGTTGCGCCGACCCCACATTATGGTGGGATAAGGGCAGGTAGAAAGAAAGAAATATTAGCGTAGATATACATATTAATATTATAATTGACGATGATGTCATCAATTTCGGACGACTTGCAGCACTTAGAAAAATTCGAGTTATCTTTAATCTCGATTTAAATATAGTAATAAGATGTAAGTTAAATCGAGTTTAGGACTGACTCTAAACTAATAATAGTGCTGCAAGTCGCCCTCAAAAATTAAACCACTAACGCGTTTATTTCTAATCGATAAATTGTAAGTTATCGATTCTATTTAAAATAATCGGTATTCCAATAATTACAAGTTTAAAAACATAACTGACCGACTTCCAATTTACCGATCGTGACCAAATATATAGGACCACACTTGAAATAAGCTCTATCGAACACAAAAAGAATTTTGAAAATCGGTCCACATTTGGCAGAGATATAGAGTAACATACACAAAAAAAAATACCGACGAATTGAGGACCTCCTCCTTTTGTGGAAGTCGGTCGAAAAATAACCGTGCCCTTGGAAAAGTGAAATGTAGTTTATCTGTGATACTAACGCTATCGTCTAACTACAAAATATTTCATGGCAATAAAAGTAAGTATGATTTTATTCTAATCACATTCATAATTATCTTGTAAATAAATTATGCGAAATATGTAGAAAATAGCAATGATTCTATTTTCATATTGAATGTTTATTTGCCTAGCTGTAGTATTTATCGATATTGATTACAACGGTAATACGTAAAGTCATCGTGGCTAAAAGTGTACTGTTTGTTTGATTGATTAACATTCAGGTTCAAAATGGTGAAGTAAATCAATGCGTCACGGCAGCGTGTACCCACGTCCGCGTTGTGTCTCCAATAGATAAGTGCTAGCGGTTTCACGCCCGGTTCCAATAAACAATCTCAGTTCGAAAGTGCAGATAGATTACAAAAATTAGCCAATAAGAACACAGTTTGAACATGATTACGTCAAATGACTTGATTTGATTGGTTCATAATCGCGATCCATCTGCACTCTAAACTGAGATAGTTTAATGAAACCGACCGTTATTAAATAAATAGTATTACTAGCTGTTACAGAATATAGCCGCCATAATAAAATTATTTTGACGCGGAGAGCTTTTATTTTCTAATAATATTTAATATATTAATTTAACTTGCATTTTGTAAAAGCATCGTAAAGCACTAAGCCGAATGTTGGGAATTGTATATTAAAAATACGTTTTTTGCATCGAATTGGAATGGAATAAGGGTAGGTAGAAAAAAGCTTCTCGAGATTTTCCTTCACATATACACTAACTCACAAAATTCATTTTCTCGATTATGCTAAGTTCTAAATTGCAAATATGCCTGTTTTATATCTAAGAGTTTGAGTGTGTGAGGAAAGAAAACAGGGTACGTTGAGGCTGGCATGGTCCTGGAAAACCATGGAAACTAAAAGCCTCTAAACAAATAAAGAAAAAAATGCAAATCCTTTCAACGCCTATTCAGCAAAAAGAAATATACCAAGTCAAAGTCGCACCTCAAAAGCAGGCATATTTCCTTTATTTTGAATTAAACAACCACTCTTGCCTTGTACCACAAGTGGGGCATCGATCGTTGCCCACGCGCAGCACAGCACATGCAACATTGCAGAACCGAACCATTCAAATTGAGTGGCCTCGCGTTTTCGAACACATTCACCTATTATGATTTTACACAAGTCAACAGATACAGCAGTTTTCAAAACATACTGGTCTGGTTGAATTGAAAAATTACTGTTATGAAATTTAACACTATCAAACGCGCACGGATTAAGGTTGATTGTCCTACGCTTCAGGCGTGGGCGGAGTAGTACAGCGTTCTCTTTAACCTCCAACACCTCGCTTTGCTGACCTTGGTCACATACATTATCGTCTAATAAGAGTTCAATCAAAATAAAAATCGTAAAGTATCGGTAAAGTTGACGGTATCTTTGGCACAAAGACAAAGGGAAACAATTTGCCATCGTACCTTCAACGACAGAAGGCATCATGGCAAATTATTTTGCTGCTGTACAAAATCTGCCTGGCAAAAAAGCATGTGAGGCCAGATTTACCGAATTAATTCAATGTTCATTCTGAAAAGCTCTTAAATCTTTCATCTAAATACAAATAAATTCCACAAATTAAATCCGTTCTATTTGATGTACAAAACTACAATACAATGCACACACTTTTTATATTAGAATATTGTTATTGTGTGTATTAATGTCATGCTAAAACCACGGCGACATGATTTCCGTTCGACAGCTGTTTTTGTTCAGAACACAGCGTGTCTCATCTCAATGCGACGCGACGCGACATCGAGATACGGGAATTCAAGAAAAGTATTGAGGAAAGAGTTTCAACCTACTGATCAAAATAGATTTGGGGAAATCACGCGACATTATCTTGTGTTTCTTGCAATTTAGAAAAAGTATAATTAACCTGCACGCTATTTTTAAGAAGTTTAATTTTATTTTCGTAATTCAACAGATGGTATAACACGCTCCCCCAGATGGAATTGACGTCAGGCCACTAGTAAAAATTAAAGATGAATTTTTTTTTGCAATGGTTGAAAAAATAAGTTGCTACGAACACACAGTAAAGTGAATTAAGGGCAGGTAGAAGATGGGTGAAATAATATTATGTAACCTCATGTACGTATAATTAATTAGTTCATGATCACCAAGAATGCATATAGTACCTATATACATATGATCATACACCCACGATAAATAGATCCACGCCTGTATCCCTGAAGGGGTAGGCGAACTAGAGAACTAGCACATGCACATTACGCCGAGCTCATTTCCGTCCGAGATGCGATAGGGGGCGAACCTATCGCCATATTGTGCACAAATTCCAGACTCCGCGATAATCTGATACTGAAGAAAAAAATCCATATAGTGTTGCTAAATATAATAGTGTTGGTAATATAGTGTTGGTAAATATAATAGCCTCCTCGGACTAGTAGCAGTATATGGTCTAGTTTTATATGGGCTGTGGACCAGGAGGAGGTCGTTAGTTCGATTCCCAGGTCAGGCAAAGCGATTTTTTTATTTAATTTGCGCGGGACTGGATCGCTCAGGAGGGGTTGACGTCAGGCAGGTAGCCGGTTGCAAAAACTTAGCCAAATTCTTCCTGCAACATGCTTGAAAAAGTGTGTTGCTTCTTTCTGCCTGGCGTTATCCCGGCCTCCTCCTAGAATCCGCCTTCCTACTTAAACGCTTGAAAAAGTGTGTTTCGCCGACCACGAGACGTGGGATAAGTGCTCACAAGGGCAGGTAGAAAGAAAGAAGGAATGTTGCTAAATACAATGCTGTTGAACGAACCCGAGACCTTAGGACGATAGTCGTCCCGCAGTAGAACTAGATCATCGAGGCAGTCAATAACAAAGCATTAAAAATCTTTTAAAATAAAAATCAATATTCATGATTAAAACCCATTCATACATAGCTCCATTATTATTCCTACGTATGAAATGTGATATGACACTGCAATGATGTAACAACCTTTACGCCCACGGTTTCCAAAGATACGTGTGTAGGCAGGTGAATGATCTGACACCCTAATGTCGGCCACTACTTGGTGACGTCACATTAACATGAACAAAATGTCGCGTCTTCAATCAATAATACGCGCAGTCACGAATTGATATAAATATGTCTGTTGCTGTTTATTCCAATATTTAAAGCAACTGGTCTTTTATAACATAACATAAGCTCACGCATGTATCCCCGAAGGGGTAGGCAGAGCGACTATTACTATTTATTGATCTGTCAGATCAATAAATAGTAATAGTGTAAATTACACATATTTACAGAATACCTGTATTCTGTTCAGTATCATAATGACCTCGTTTGCTTGATGGCAGGATATCGAGATTAGAAACAAAAGTCGCAACTATCTATTACTAAACGAGGACAAATAAATTGTATGGATCTCCCCCTCATGTCGCCTCCTAGGTCTAGCGGCAGCGTTGGTTATGAGTTGTGGACCGGGCGCTCCCAGGTTCGAATACCAAGTCAAAGTTTTATATCCACTTCCCCAGGATTAGATCTCCATACGACGTTGACAGCAAGTAGCTGGTCATAAAAACTAAGCTTAATCTTAAGCTTGCTTATGTTGCAGAAAATATTATTTCAAGCGATAAAGCAATAACAAATGAAAAAAAGTTTTATAATTTGATGATATTTGTTACTTGTATTGCAGAAAATATTTGTTTTATAACCATAAATCAAAACATAATATATTTATGAGTCTTTTCCTGTCTGCTGTTGGACGATGTTATTTGCAAAATGATATTTTAGGTTGCACAATATGCATGTTGGTAACTGTTGCAGATGTTTAAGGAGAGTTTATATATTGACAAGAAAAAATAAATATTTACTTGAAATATTCAGATACATTTTATTTGAATC
Source organism: Clanis bilineata (assembly GCA_036417725.1). Taxonomy (NCBI): domain Eukaryota; kingdom Metazoa; phylum Arthropoda; class Insecta; order Lepidoptera; family Sphingidae; genus Clanis; species Clanis bilineata. The sequence continues at coordinate 12,969,335 of CM071158.1, forward strand.
CATAAACGAGCCCAAGAATGGGAAAAGCGACATCACTACCTACGAAGTATTGAATGTTGGATGATTAACAATATTCGTCAGCTTATCATTTTCTATTACAGTTTACTTAATTTGTTCCACTAACCGAATGCCGCATCGATAGTTTACTTCTGCCAGTTTAAAAATTGGAGCGTTTCCAATGTAGAATATCAGGTCATATTGTGTCATAATTTAGAACTATCATTATTACGTAACATTAGTTTAAAATTTTACTACATTTAATAAGATACGGACTGCCTCGGTGGCGTGGTAGTATTTCGGTACGACTACGGTCCTGAGGTCTCGGGTTCGATCCCCGGGTCGGGCAAAGTGATATTGGATTTTTCCATATCAGCCCAGAGTCTGGAATTTGTGCCCGATATGGCGATAGGCTTGCCCCCTATCACATCTGGGACGGAACTAAGCTCGGCGAAATGTGGGTGTACTAGTTCGCTAGTGCGCCTCTGCCTACCCCTTCGGGGATACAGGCGTGAGCTTATGTATGTGTATGTAATAAGATACGCCATTGGATTCTGAATGGTTCCGATTGTACAATCTGATTCAATTTAAAACCATTTAGCCATTTGTCATAAATGCATGTATTCCAGTTTGATAATCTCCATGTTTCGAAAAGGCACGATATTGATTTACGTTATCCAACGACGACACAACCTAATAGACGCAACATTATAGACAACCGACATGACATCGGACAACACATCACACAACACATCTGACTATAAAATCTGATATAGCGGACCGCTCAATAACTTAAATCAGTAGGATAACTTTTCACACTCGATTCGAGGATTAGATTTCATTTATTGACGTAAAATTCCACCGAAATCGAGGTAAAAAGTGTACTAATATCACGTTAGAAATTACCAAATAACAAGTTCTCGAATCTAATCTAAGGATATTAGCGCACTCTTTTGCTCGATTTGTGGAATTTTAGATCAATAAATGAAACCGAATCGTAATTAAAATCGAATAGATTGTCAAAGTCAGGGGCAGATACGACCACATATGCAGCTGTAAATACTAAATACTGCTGCGTTAGCGAATTTAACGACACGATACGGCGGTGTGGTTAAAGTTCCCAGATTTTTAGTTACCAGAAAAATTGCATAATATTTAATAACGCAGTAACCCATTTCCTCATACTTGTGTTAGTTGGCATACTTGGTTTGAGGAGAAATGTCAAACATTAGGTGTCTATTAGGATACGTCGTCCCTGACATTATCAGATCGAATGCAGAAAACGCTACTAATAGAGTCACTTCATTTGATCTTACCTTTGCTTTAGCCGCAACCTGTGGTCATGCATCCGCACATCGCCGGTGTTCTCGATGCCGTCCATGATGTTGGCGCGCTTGCTCTCGCCCACCACCATTGTGACTGCAACAAATCAAACAATTCCTCACTATCACCACTCACTAATATGACACTATATTATATCACAGGTATTATATCAAACAAAGAACTTAGATCAAGACACGATATTGTCTATTTAACAGATCGATGAGTGATAAAAAGTCCCGTACCGAAGGCCGTCCTATCATTTAATTTCGGGAAACATCTCACAGTCATATCGGAACAAAACTTCCGGCACTTAACCGCTTGGCAGCAGCAGCAGTTGTCACCACGCGTCGGTCATGCTTGTTTATAAGCCGGGACACACTGGCGTTTTCCGCCATCAGGGACCATACGATTTATAGACGGAAACTACCGGAGAATTCTAATGAGTATGGTAATAGTGTAAGAAAGTCCATCGACAATTGTAATGTGTAGTCATATATTGTGCGTTATTAGTCACTAGTGATAAGTAATCTAAACACGCGCCCGGCAAGTTTCACTGAACCGAACACGAAAGTGATACGCACTTTGATACTTGAGTTACTGGCGGTCGACTCAGTGGTACAATGGTATTGCACTCCGTACATTGGCTACGATTGTTAGAGCTACTAACCGTGATTCCTTTCCCACTCTAGTAGTTCGACAATCTTTATTCAATCGGGATAGGATTCTATAAGACATCGACTCGTTATCATAATATGAGGGAGTTATTTAAATTTTATGTGAAGGGCTATTTTACGGTCTGAATATAATATACGTAAAAATAACTCTTTTCAACCGATCTCAAAAAAGGAGGTACTGAATTCATCTGTAGATTGTTTTAAGTATGTACTTATGTTACTCTATATCTCCGTCAAATGTGGACCGATTTTCAAGATTATTTTTGTGTTTGATAGAGCTTGTTTGATAAGTGCAAGTTGTTTTACAAGTTGAATAACTATACACTTAGTGCAAAACTTACAATATTATTTTTACGGCTGATTCTGGAGTCAGGGTCTAAGCTTCGATCGGTTTATAGATATGTCGGATTTCGTTATTGTAATAAACAAAAGCAGCAAAGTTTCTCATAATGTTACTAGAAATAAACAATAGATCTTCTGTTGAAGTTGCAATTACTAGAGGCGACTTGCAGCGCTATTACTAATCAAGAGTTACACCTTATCTCGATTTATCCTACAGTCACTCCTATCTTGAAATCATGATTTGGGATAAATAGAGATTTATTCCGGAGCTGCAAGTGGCCTTAACTTACCAAACCTACACTTAATTTAGGATTACTAGTTCCATCGGTAGTCGTTTCGGAATCATATACAACTATGTATATCGACAAGCGTGCGAAAGGAATGTTTAGGGACTAGAGGAGTTATAGAAAAAAAAAAATTTACAAATACGTTAATGTATGTATGTCGCAAAGTCACCTATATATTCGACTTGGTGATAGAAATATCTCGACACGCGTATAAAGTTAACAACTACTAACAAATTATTGTTACAATTTCTTTCTCAGTGCAATGTGATTTCTTAGAACAACACAAAGAAACCATCTCCGTTTCGCAGATATAGTGATTATATTTGTGTTTAGTCATTCACTGTTGTTATAATTTAAATGAATCAACGAGGCTTTTTCTAGAATTCTAAGAAAAACTTATGCGAGGAAAAATAGCTGAAAACTAAATTAAACTACCTTTGAATAACATGAAAAGTTACCAGAGATCGGTAGAAGAACTAGAAGAGCAAGACTGTTCAAATTAATTCCTTCTTTTAAAAACCGACAGGTGAATCAGAATGGCTTGTAATCCAATTACCTACTTATCGTCCTGCCAAGTTATTTTAAAGACAGAAAGAAGTGTGTTATTTTTTGTGTCAAAGCATCCATAACAAATACGTACAGGCCTACTGCCTGAAAAAAAATAGTTTTTTAATTATTCACTTTCTAATAGCTGGCCCAAATAGCCATGAAAACAGCGTTCAACACACAAAGGTCATTTAGAATTATGTAGTCGATATTATTATGGCTCAATGTCCTAAGGGCCACCCACGCCTCTCATTAGAATATTTGGCTTTAAAAATATTGGACATTATTATTCACAATGCTCATTTAAATACATAAAACATTTTTCACATGGTAATTAAACGTAGACTGTACTTTGAAGGCAAGAATATGTGAGTAGCAAAAGGCTAACAATTTTATGTATAATGTAGTGATCATACCGATATATTTCGGTAAAAATAACTAAGTATATTTTAAACAGCTCGGACCCATTCAATCTTTTATTGGAATATGTTGAGTCTCAACGCATAGCTTAACTAACGGCCGGTTTCAATAAACAATCTCAGTTCGAATGTGCAGATAGATTATAAAAATTAGCCAATAAGACCACAGTTTGAACATGACTCCGTCAAATGAATTGATTTGATTGGTTCATAATCGAAAATGAAGATGAAAAATGTCTTCGGGCGTCACCTCATCCCGTCTTTTATTTACGAAATTTTCCTATCAAATCAGTTACTTGAAAATTTATAGACTTGTATATTGTTAAATATAATTTGGCAGCGGAAGATGGTATTATACCTCCACAGTCAAACTACCAAATGGCAGTTGACTAGTTTTGTAGAGCCGCTCTGTAGCCAGTAGGGGCAATATGTAAATAAAAAAAAAAACAAATTTATCCCATTATCTTTTAATTATAATAAAAATAAATTAATATATTCATTTGTAGCCAACTAATGTTACCCGCAACTTCGTTCTCGTAAATTAAACAAATCTATCCACAGGAACCGTACATTTTTCTAGGATAAAAGTAACCTTTGTTCTATTACAGACTATAATATATCTCCGTGTCAAATTTCGTATCTGATATGCCGTTCCGGCATGACTGGGTAAAAACATCTATCCATTCAATATAAGCTAAGATAATCTTGTCCGGGCAATCTAAGCTAGAATGCTCACTGTCATGTAAAACAACACGATAAATACTTAATAATAATTGATCCTGATATGTAGCATCCTCAAAAGTAAATATCGTAAGTATGTCATGAGCTGCCAATGACGGCTGGCCTGATTGTACAAGAGGGAGATCCCTCCTGACCTAAATAGCATCGGCTTCACGTGGTAAAGTAATTTACGTATATTAGGAATTACGAGTATCTACTGAGTACACAATACTAATTACTATATCTTCTGACGATGCCAAAAACTGGGATAACCGAAAATACTCAACGAGAATCAGGCTAAGATATTTCTAGTAGAAACGTACGTCAAAGTCATGTAAGTAGTGGTTAAATTAGCAAAAGGATGTATAACAATAATTGATTATATTCCATCACACGATCCCACAGATAATACAGATAATAAGCCTTAAGTTAATTCTGTTTATTGCTTAGTCACTTTAGAATTCTCTGAAAATGCGGCCAAGATAAAACAATTCATTTCTGAAACTATTTGGCATTGACTCATCGTTCACATCGCGGACTTTTTTAGTTATTTCTGTTCATTATCGCAATCCCTAATAATTATAGAATCGAACTATTTTATTAAAGCTTTGGCGAAAATAGCACTAAATAGTCCACTGTGCCAGTAAGTTAATTATCATTTTTCAATTAGGGAAAGAAAATGCCTATTTCCGTGTGCAAATAGTTATCTCTATTTCCAATCGTAATGTATTGTATAACAAAAGGTCATTTGAGCTGCAAAGTGTCTGCGAGGTGACGCGGACCGGACGGCGAGATCTTGAACTGTCGTCGCGACTTATTTTCACGTGCAACAGGTGCAAGTACGTGGACACAGTTCTCGCGTTAACTGTTCCAAAAGTAGGCCAGTTACATTAGATGTCAATGTTTGTCGGTCGGAAGCGGTAACATTGGTCGACGTGTAAACGTGAACGGTCACGTCCAGAAAAAATGTGCCGCAAGTAGCCAATTACCATGTGGGATAGTGTGGGGCCGGCGTCTCGCCGCCTCTATAAATATAGCGATCTGCCGCACACCCCGCAACCCCGGGGCACGGCCGCCGCCGACGTCCCTGTGCGATACTCACGGTACCTGTCTGTACCCACCACCTACTATCATAAAATACAACAATAAATAAGGTCCCGGCAAAAGCCAAATCACGTCACACCACGTTGTTGCAAAAGCCCACGTATAATTTTATTTCCGAAATACAAAGAGCATATTGATGATTCATGTACCAAACACGGATGGTTGTATGATTATATCAATATTAATAACATCGTTTCATTGACGTCTTGACGACAATCATTCATCCGAATTTATAACGCTGCTTCATGATAAATCGGCCAAAAAGATTGTTGAACTCAGGAGAAAACAAGGTGTGGGTGTTATAATTTTCGTAAATAAGTCATTAAATCTAAGCGGTGGTCCAATTGTGAACGTGTCCCGGAAGCGCAGTGCGGCGCGGCGGGCCCTCGTCATCAGCCGTGTTCGAGCGGACACGCAGCGTGCGGACGTAGCGATCGTGCTATTTTTGTCCACCACCAGTTGAATAACCTCCAATCAACTATTCGCACTTGCCTACGAATCCGACTGTAACACGCATCATCGTTCATCTAAACTGTAACAGTCACATGATATATGCAAACACATTTTTACAGGAATGACGTTCTTTACAGGCCTTGTGTACAGTATAGTTAACCCTTCCAAGCTTATGAATCTTATACATATACAGCACCAACACGATAGTTTCCCTTCACTGATTACTTTATCTAAATGTTCTGAACGTTCTAGATACATCGCGTGTAACGAGGCATATCAGGGCACAGAAAGAATCGTACCTGTAGACGTTGGAAGACGACCTCCATAAAACAAAAGACTGTTCGTAGCACTTAATTTCCGGCATAATAAAACGTCTGAGGCAATAAAACCGATCAATACATAGGCGACATTTTGTAGATAGGCTATTGCGTAATATTTGACTAGCTGTCGCCTGCGACATCCTACGCACATCCTTTATAAGTTGTGACAATTACGAACAAACTTACCGTTTGCTAACAATCTCGCATTAGATATCTTGACTTTTATTCCACCGCATACAATTTGAACAAATTCCACTGACATTACGTTACGATAATAATATTATGCTACAGCTTACAAAAAACATTTTTCAGTTATGAGACAGCAGGGTAGTCACCATCGGCCCTGTGGATTGGGGGCGTATGGAGAATTCCACCACCGTATCCCTTGCCCGTCGTAAGAGGCGACTTAAAGGGGCCATCGGGGTTCGCGGGCGCACAGCGGGGGGCTGTCGTAGCGCCCCTTTTTAGTACCTTGTACATGCGACCCCGAGATTGACGGCAACATGGGTGGTTGGTCTCGTGTTGTCGTTGACGCCGAGGGCGTCCTTCGGCGGCGGGGGCTTATGAGTCCCCCCACAATGGAGACGGGCCGCTAGGCGGCACCGCGCAGGGATGGTTCCGGCTGAAGCCTAGGCGCCTCTCGCCTAGGGAAACCAGGGGTCTTCCCAATGCGCCGAAGAGGGCCACCGCGGGGTTTTGGTTGGTATTTCCAGTGTAGGGTGTAAATAGTGTTAGGGACTCGGCCCGGCCGCCGCCTGGATGTTTATCATCTTTCCCGGGCGGCTGAATGCCGGGTCGTAAGACCGGCGAGTCCAACATAACCAGTTCACTTCCCACCGGGGTGGATTGGTAGCGAAAATCAAAAACAAAAAAAAGGTCACCATGTCGGTATTACGTTGCATAATTATTATTAGTAGGTATATAAGGATGCTATGGACGATGCTCAAAACGGGCAGTCGATAGCGTCTTTACCATATGGGCACACGGTGCCCGTGCCCAGGATCACCCCAACGACTAAAAGTAGCTACTTCTCTTCGTTCTAAGTTCGCTAAAAAAAATGTCGCTGTCACCAGGCAAGTAGGTTTGCATACATCGAGGGGGGACGTGGGCCTATACATTTAGCCCCCCCCCCCCCCACAATTCTTGTGTGTCCAGGAGCTCATGAATGCTTTAAGACGGCTCTGGGCGAAGTGGAAGCATTTAAGTATGAAGGCGAACCCTGGCAGCAGGCCGGGATAACGCCAAGCAGAAAGAAAGACAAGTATAATAATAATAGCTGCAATAGCTCTTAAATTCAAATATTGTTTGGAAACAATAATTCAACAAATAGGTACATAAAATAAGTATAGAGGCCGTTCAAGCATTAAGTAAGCAGATTTTTTACAATTATCAACCTCTCCCTCCCCCTCGTCAACAAAAGTAAGCGAAGCCCTTATCCAATGCTAACGTAAACATTGGTACATGAATATTTCAAATACTGCTGACGAGGTCACCATCCAGACCCCCCCCCCCCTTGCCCCAATGCAGCAAAAATAAGCAAAGAAAAGACCTGTGCTTACGTAATAGTTGAATGGCCGCATATTACTGTTCTTACATTATAACGACTATCACGAGCGAATCTAGCTTACAATAAATGTCCAGGCAGGAACTCACAGATTGTCAAAATTGTTTTTGTGTTCGGTAGAGCTTATTTCAAGGATGGTCCCATATAAATTAAGTTTTTAAACTTGTGATTATTTTTTATTCCCTACAGTGTGTTCTGTAGAATAAACTATCAATTGCTTGTCGGCAATGTGATTTTCCTGATCAATGTTATCTTGCGCGTTTTGCAAGAAAGTTTGGACGTATTTATCCAATGATAAAATAACATTTTCGATTTAAACTTTGTTAATTTATAACTATTAAATCAAACGACGCAGTAGGGTAACAAAGAAGAGATCCATAGTTAATTACCTAGTAATGCTAATGTAGAGTGATAAAAATAACTATTAAACGCTAGAGATCATGCGCCCAATAGCTTCCATTGTCTAGGCGGCAATTCGTCTGCGTGACACTAACATAAACAACGCACCAAAATGACGCAGTTGAATGCATATTTTTGTCGTAAAAGTTTATAATTTGGCAAAGAGTCTAGAACTCTGTACCAATGAACGTAACGAAAATAGAATATAATTCCATACTGCTGACTCAATACTGGATTTTGTCTTAAATCATACATGAGAGAGTGGAAAATACAAGCGCGTGGCGCGCACGACAATAATTATTATGTAACGCGCGTCAATAAATATAAATCACATGGGTTCTTTATGAATAAAATATACATAGCCACCTCCTTGGTATAGTGGCAGCGTATTACGGTTGCGGACCGGGAACTTGATTTCGAGTTCGATTCTCAGATCGAGCGGAATGTTATCCTGACACAATTTGTACCGGACTGGATCCCCCAGAAGGCGGTTGACGTCAGGCAAGAAGCGGCCGTTCGTAAAATTTAAGCGGAATCCTTTCTGAAACGTGCTTTAAAATTGTATTGCGTTGACCCCACATCGAGGTGGGATAAGAGCAGTTGAAAAGAAAGGTCCTTTAGGAATAAAACACTAACGATTATAAAAATAGGATAGAAGAAAAAGCGATCTCGATTTTCTCTAGTCCAGCTGATTACTAAGCTGATGTTGCATGTTGTAGCTCACAGATGCGATAGATGATGGGTAAAAAGGTTTTGGAATGAAGACTAAATAGTAAACGGAGGAAGTCGTTAGGTGCGTGCCACTTAGGTTGGTCTAGAAACCTTTGGAGGTAGCCTATTTCCACAAGTGGACATCCCGGGACTGATGAAAGTTTCTATACACGGGATCTTGCAAATGCCGAAATCTCGCGGAATTGGCATTTATCAGTTCCACAAATCCTAGATAAAAGATGGGTCGCGGGCTCGCGGGATTATACATATGAATTCGATATATCATATAGCTAAATATAATTATTAATTACTCGTTTAATTTTCTTTGTGATTGATAAATACGTATTTCAGGACCATCAATAAATTACCAATTTAATTTTATAATTTCAAAACTTCGTTTTACACAATGCAATAATACATGAAAGTCTTTGTGAAAAATGTTTTGTTACGAAATATTAATATACGCAAGACATTGAACTTAGTAACGCATTCTGATTTCTTAAGTTTACGCGAATGCTATTATGCTATACATTGAAAAAGAAAAAGAAACGAAACGCAATAAAAATCAAATCGTATCAAATAATGTGCAATGTCAATTCTATGACAGAACACTTTATATTGGAAGTTAGCCAGATAAACACGTTGTAGCAGCATGGGACGATATTGAAAATATTTAAAACATTGAACCCACCATTTGTAAACACAATAAGGAAATAAATGAATTTCCTATTAAGATGCATTGTAACTTTATTTTTTTTAAGTCAGACTCACATTGATGGCCTCTACTACATAGTAGAAGTTTCAGTATCACTATTTCCTACAACTGCGATATTATTGAATGGCATTACCACAACGTTCATTCTAGTAAATTACAAGAATACACTTTAATCCATCTACCCCTTAATTTTTGTCGTACTTACAAACCAGACATGGATGTAAGACGTGCTTCTTACAGGACACCTGTATAAATAATGACTTCAGAAGACTTAACTTCAGTGAAAATAACTATGGACAGAAGCGGAAGTAACATTTCAATAAAAAAAGTAAACATTCAGTGAGTTCAACTTCATGAAGGAAATTAAATAGTTAAGGAATAACATAACATAAGGTTACGCCTGAAACCTCGAAGTGGTAGGCAGAGGCGCAATAGCGAACTATAACAGCCACATATCGCCGAGCTTAGTTCCGTCCCAGATGTGATAGGGGATGAGCCTATCGCCATATCGAGCACAAATTCCAGACTTCGTGCTGATGCCTGATACCAAAAAAAATCACTTTGCCGCATACGCAATACCACCACGCCACCGAGCCAGTCAATAGTTTTACTCAATAAAACAACAGCCACGTATGAAGATTAAACTATACAAAATATATAAAGTAGTATTTATAATACTTTATATAATTGTATTGTCTTCTTGTTAATGTTTTTCTGCCACACACAATACAAATAATGATAAGTGCCAAGACAAAGTTTGGCCTTGACGTAAAATATTGTTTTATTTTCACCAATAAAAAAAAGTCAAGCGAAACAATTAATGAAAAGAACAGACCTCCTTTTTTTAATAAGTGTTAGACCCTTCATGTACAAGAAGACTCCATGTGGGTATGGTTATGTATTGTTGTGTTTTTTTTCAAAAGAAATTGTAGCCATTAAAATTAATAACCATTTAGGGCTCCCGCAGACTTAAAATTTCAAATTAGCGGACTACTGAACAACTAGATCGGGTATTTTCACAATTTAATCAGCCAACTTTATTATACTTGTTATACAACTGACCAACAAGTTGAATAGTCTGTGAGCTTAAATATGGTCACCGTAATTTTAGGCATTTGGCCGATAGTTAGTCAACTTTTTAATTGTGCATAATGGGAGGGAATCTCTATCTTATACAATCACTGTCCAATTATTCTTTTTGGCTATTTAGTTGGATAAGATGTGCGAGCTACCATAAGTCACTGTGTTTATTAGAGTACTCTGCAATTTAGTTGCCCCACTTGAAACTGGCTACTTGACTATGTTTATGATTTTATAAATAATAAATAATATTAGACCTGTAATATTAATGTCCCACTGCTGGGCACGGGCCTCCGCTACTAATGAGAGGGGATAGGCCTTAGTCTACCACACTGGCCTAATGTGGGTTGGTAGACTTAACAAACCTTCAAAAGTCCTGTGAAGAAATCTCAAGTATGCAGGTTTCCTCACAATGTTTTCCTTCACCAGTATTTTATGATATCTGATAATAATTGCCTTCTACATAAGTATGTATGTATATTGGAATTACAAAGCAATCCATTTAATAAATAATGGTACTGAAACTATTATGAATGTAACTGTACACATGGTTACAATATGAAATTAGTTCGCTACTGAGAAAAAATACAGACCTACTTTCCATGTTTAATAATAGCACAAAAAATAGATTATGTATGTAGCCAAGAATACAATAATGTTTGCTGCCTCTTAATTGTTTCAGACATTTCTATGCACAGTTAGGTGTAATAGTATCAATATTATAATGTAGAATTTGGTTTACCTAATTTAGTTTTATACTATTTTAAAATATTAAAACCAAATAATAACAGGCAAAAGAATAAGTTGCAGAAAACCTTTTTCATAGGTACACATATAATTTATGGAAAATGAATTTGAACATTGAAGCGGTGTTGATGTAATTCATTACAAAACGTTTATATTTGTGACATTGGTATGATTAGTGACAATATTTAAACTTGTGTATAAAAGTTTTTTATACACATGTTTAAATATTAGGTTGCCTCCTTGGTCTAGTGGCAGCATGTATGGGCTGTAGACCGGGAGGTCCTGGGTTCGATTCCCAGGTCGGGCGAAGTAAATTTTCTAATTTAATTTGCCCGGGACTGGATCCCTCATAGGGGGTTGACGTCAGGCAGGCGGCCGGTCGTAAAAACTAAGCCAAATCCTCTTTGCAACATGCTTGAAAAAGTGTGTTGCGCTGACCCCACATTAAAGTGGGATGAGGGCAGGTAGAAAGAAGAAAGATTTAAACTTGTGTATAAAGATATTTACCATGCTAATAAGTGATACACAAAACAAAAATATGTAACTATGTAATTTTTAATTATGTATGTAGTTGTCTCCTTGGTCTTGTGGCAGGGCTGTGGACCAGGAAGTTCTAGGTTTGATTCGTAGGTCAGGCGAAGCAAATTTTCTAATTTCATTTTCCCGGGACTGGATCCCTCAGAAGGGGTTGACGTTAGGCAGGCAGCCGGTCGTAAAACTAAGCTAAATACTTTCTGCAACATGCTTGAAAAAGTGTATTGCGCTGACTCCACATTAAGGTAGGATAAGGGCAGGTAAAAAGAAAGTAATTGATTCCCCCAAAAATTATGCCTTATGCCTACATAATTTTCTACATGCATGTAACAATATCAAAAATTACACAGGCATAAGGCACATGCACTTTGGGGGGGGATTTGTTCACCAGGGAATGTCTTGTGGCTGATGATGTTGAAGGTACAGAAACTATAAATAGATTTTTCTAACAGACATTTTTAGGTTTAAATAGAAGGCACAGGTAAATTGTTTTCCAGCTGCCTGTATCAATACTCAACACAATATTATTAGTAAAGCAGTTGCAGTACAATTCAACTTAGTTTTAACTTGACACCTGCTTGACAACTCCCTCCTGACAACCCCAGGCCAATCATGTAAGAGAAACTGTATTGCCAGACCTGGGTCCTGACCCAGTACCATTTAAATTACAGCTCATGTACTGCCACTACACTTTGGAGCCAGCATCAATTAATCAAATTAAAAATAAATTATCATTTCTTTACTGGAAGAATGTTATAGTGCATCTATTTTTTACAATTCACAATAATGGTACAGAATAAAAACATTATTTTTCAAATTTATATATGTATTGATGTCATTTATACAGGTTTTATCCTTCCTTATTATTGAGCTATATTATTAATAAGGTATTATTGAGTGATAAAGGAACTGTATCATTTTCAGAGTTTAATTAAATAAAATACATACAGGAAAAAAAATACATACAGGAAAAGCTGTTGGTCATTGAATACAGTTATTTTAATCTGACTAAGTACAATGCAAATTATTTGAGAGTATATGGGTAGTATACAGTAGGTAACATATGGAACACTGATTAAATTTTTATAGGTTTTTATAATATCTGTACACTGCACTCTCAATACAATTACAAAATAATTCATGTTTTCAAGAAGCTTTAATTCTATGTATAATGCTTTAAATAGTGACAGGCAGCTTGGCCACCGGTGACCAAGATGCTTATGTAACATATATATATATGCTGCATCCAACAGGTTAATTTGCTATAATGTATTTTTCTTCTACATAAATTCATATGATGTACTATGCTCAATTAACTGTTTCAAAGTGAAATATTCTAATTTTTTTTACAAATAAATAAAATAAAACCGTTAAGGTTAGAATGTTTATAAGTGCTATGGATTAAATAAATTAATGTTTGATATACTTATTTTATTATGAATACATAAGCGCACTATAATGATTGTCTTCACAGCACTGTGAACTTAAGAAGTTCTCTTGTAGACTATAGACGGCAGTGTTTATCATTTCACTGACCTATTTCTTATATGTTTTGTAACACATTCCCAATCAATTTGAACCTTACATGTGTGGCTTTAAAGACGGTTGTACCGGCTGGACCGTCAGATGAATCATGCTGCAAAAGTTTACACCAGTGGGCAATGCCTGATGTCATGCAGGCACCGAACGAGATCTACCACGTCTCTGAGCTGCGGCCGTGAGTATGCCCGTCACAGTAGAACCGCTCATGCTTGCAACATACTTCCCACATCAAAATAACATGACACCAAAAATTGCTCCCTCGTGCTACTCAGGAAAATTGAACAACTACGTTCTTATGTTGACATTCTTATGTAATATTCCTTACTTGCGGCAGTATGCGGTAGGTTTGAGTTACTTTAATTAGAACGTTTCATTGGAAATTACATAAAAAAGCAATAATTCATGCGTAGGAGGCATAAATACCTTTATTTTATGTGTAATCCAATATCCAGAAGATAGTCGCAGTTCTATTAACGCACGTACACTGTCATTAATGTAAAATAACACACCATCACAAAGCAACACTACACAAATTTTCACTTAAAATTATATTTTTCTGTGAAAATATCACATAATGCGCCATTTTCGCAATAAATCCGAAGGACAGCAATCGGCAGTCGCTGCCATCTTTTTTGTCAAATGTCTAAAAACTAAATATAGCGCTTGGAACGAACTCTGGTGTTATTTTTAGAAAATACAATCAAAGTTTCTTATGAAACTAGTAACGACATCTATTTTTTTATAATATGTACAGCTATTCATCAATAGATGGCGTAAAAAAACTTTATGAAAACCAGCGCTAGATGTCGCTACAACTCTATAGCGATTAACGAATAAAGTGCTTTAATTTTTCTTTGATTAAAATGCAGGCTATTATTAATTTGCCTTAGAACTTAGGAATAATTAGTTTTTCAGTGGCGGGCATAGATTATTATTTTATACTAGAGTGGCGGCCGGTGGATGGGCCGGATACTCGGTGCTTATTTTTTAGTCACATAAATAAACATAATCCTGATAATCACCTCCTTAGTTTGATGGCACTGTGGATTGGAGGGTTTTGGTATTCAATTCCCAGGTCGGGCAGTGTGGTTTTTCTAACATGATTTGTCCGGGACTGGATTCTTCAAAGGGGGTTGACGTTAGGCAGGCGGCCGGCCTTAAAAACTAAAGCCAAATAATTTTCTGCAACATGTTAAAAATATTTGTTACACCGACCACACACTGGAATGAGATAAGAGCAGGTAGAAGAAGTTCTTCCGTGTGTCCTGTGAGTCCTGTCCGTCACATTACGTTCTGGAAAATTACTTTCTAGAACAAATAGAAAACAATCTTCTTCTAAAACAATCGTATCAGCCTTTTAACCCGTTGGAGGCGGCACATATATATGTTACATAAGTGTCTCGGCCTCCGGAAGCCGAGCCGCCCGTCACTATTTAATTTGGTCTATTTTATTATACTTGTATTAGTGCTGTAGGTACATTGAACAGATGACTCTGAAACCGGAGATTGTTATTCTCTCATTACGTTACGTGCCCAAAAATCCGGTTGATGTCATCTGTTTGTGCTACATCAGCATCCTTTTACTTTTAGGTCTCATTCATGCCGTATTCTCTGTATTCTTTCCTTCTGCCTGGCATTATACCGGCCTTCTATTATATTCTTTATATTGTTAACGGCATATTAATATTATTGTAACTTCTAATAATATTCTATTCCTAACTACATGTTCATAGAGAAGCATCGAATACACAACACATCAAAACAAGGGTAGAAAAGTTTGAAGAACCCGGTTCGACACTGAAGAAACCCCACAGTCGCCAAAACACGCGAAAAATCACGGAAAGAATTCTGAACAATAAGAAGTTAGAAAAGTGTCTAAATGCGAAACGCCGATGACGATTTCATTTGTCGATATACCTACCTATTAAATAGAACATGAACTCAAGCAAGTCTTTAGCATAAAAGCATAGTCTTTGAGTATATATAAATATCTATACATAGTTAGCTGCTCGCGAGGGACGGTGAAAGTGATTACGCAATGCTGCAGATCTGACACAGGCGGAGCCCACCTCAGCCGCTGCAGCTGCAACGTAAACTGTATTACTCATATACTGCTGACCCTAAAAGAAAGATTGCCTTTGTTATTATTTCGCTTTATGCAACCGTTCGCTTCGAAAATGTCAGTACAATATTCTCGGAACGTGTAGGAATTGTGCGGATAATTTTTATTCTCTGAGAATCACGAGTAGGTATTTGTACTCTTGATTCCTACGATGAATACAAATATATAGCGGTGGTAACAGTGTTAATCGTTTTAAAATAACTTTAATAATGTGAAAGGAATTTATGTGGTAAAAATAAAAATTTCACGTTGCGAGTTGCGACCACTGAGGTATTAATTTAAGGTACCTTATTGGTTTTCCAACCACTCATTTATTTTCAGTGGGCAGGGCACATAGCTCGTAGAACCGATAGCCGATGGGACAGACAAGTACTCGAATAGAGACCACATACCGGCAAACGCAGCGTTGGATGCCCACCTACAAGGTGGACAGACGACCTGGTAAAGGTCGCAAGAAGTCTGCAGGCCGCTACCAACAGATTGATCTGGAAATCTTTGGAGGAGGCCTATGCTCCGCAGTGGACGTCTTGTGGCTGATGATAATAAAGATGAATTTATATTCGTAACAAGTATTTTATGACATCGCTTATTATTATTCTAATAAGCAGGTAATAAATTAATAGTTACCTGAACTAGCTTGTTTGGGTAAGTATATTTATGAATGTATGAATTATAATCAAAAGTTAACGTAATCTGTAACCGTACTCTTCCGTGATTACCGCGCAGCTTACGTCCGAAGTTACGCACAACCAGCCAGCGGAAAGCGGAAGTGCTGCAAGTGTTAATCCCTCCCATTAATTAACAAAAAGACGTCTTAGCAAACAATATCAGCGACAGCTCATACAAGAGCATAGATGTAACGCCAAGTCGCCAGTTCGACACGGTGGAAGTGCGCGTACACTTTTCTCTCAGGTTTCTCCTGACTCTTGGCGCGCACATGCAGTCGTAAACTAGACGCAACACCGACCGCGCGTCTACTTAAAATTATCTTAACAAACTTGGTCAAACTTTATATAATACAAAATTGTTATCAGTGTGCTTCAAAAGCGAACATAGTGTTTGTGCTGTTGATATCGACTTAGAAAGTTGTCATAATTCCTTGTTAGGGTGAATAAACGTAAAAATAGAGTGTTACACGCACTGGTGGCGATCCACTGACTGTGAGGTTTGTATTGATATTAAATATAAATTATTATATCAATTAATAAGCTATCATTACTAAAATGTTACTTAATTTATCTAACAAATTATTTCTGAGTAATGGATTTAAACTTATAAACTACTAACTTTAATACATTAAGCAATAATAATACTTTAAAACTAATTATATTTTTATGAGAATATTAATTATTTTATAGTGGTAGTTTCAAATTCTGTAATAAATTACGTATAAAACATATTTCATACATACTTGAAATCTTTATTTCATTATTAAAAATATATGTATAACATGTACCTCTACATTATATAAATAAACAATTTATTATGACCAACGATCATGTCATGCAATTTCTAACTAATTTCGATTTGGTGCTTTCAAAGCTGACAGTGATACAAAAGGTCACGCTCACAATACTGGCACCGCCTGGAACTAAGCGGAAAAGCGGATACTGTGTATTAGAATTGTAATAGCGTGCGCCCTCGGCTTTGTGCGTCCCAATTAAGACATGACGATTATGATCAAAATATAGATATTTACCCTTCAATTAATGTTATGATTTTTCCTGTTCTTTTCTCAAGGGTCACAAAATATAATGAACATCTTTATGAACACTATTTTCGACGAAAGACGTGACGTGAAAGTACACAAAAATGTATGCGAAAAATAAACAGTGCACAAGTAAATAATAATAATAAATAAATAACACCCAACAGTCACACACATAGTCCCGACCCCACACTAAGATACTAGTCTTGTGTCGTGGGAATCAGGAACTACGAGAGACTTTCGGTCTCACAACACCCAGACCCGAAACAAATATCTGTGGGCCACACAAACATTTGTCTCGGTGCGGGGATCGAACCCGCGGTCTCTCGCTTCACAGCCGGCTACTCGCCCGCTGCGCCATGGAGGCTGTCGGTAAAAAAAAATGTACCAATATCCTATGTGGATTTGACAATCTTTGGCCGGGACAAAAACAGCCCAATACTAATGACAGTAATAACATTATTTCAAATAATACGTACTTATTAACTTCATTTGCGGATAGCGACTCGCCCGCATTAAAGTCTTTTCTAGGATACAAACTCGTTGACTCCATTTCTTATAAAATTAGTTATGAATACTTTAATAGTCTCTCTATATTCTATTTCTTTCGAAACTGAGTAATGGGAGACCGACAGTCTCTTAGTTCTTGATTCTGATAACACGCCATTGCCTGGTAAGAACTATGTGTATCTATGATTGTCAGGTGAATTTATATACCTACCTACTTAATATTAGGTTTGTACTTAAATATTTCCTGGTATCCAAGTGGTTAAAATGCAAATTATGCGCTGTGCGTAGTCATTCTTAAACGGAAACGTTATGTAAGAGAAAAAAGGCAGTTAGAGTGTAACAAAACGGATAAATTTAAAATATGTGCTATTTTATCTCACATGACCCAATATGGGCTAAATTCAAAGTTCGTACATAATTCTACAATTTGAAGATTATGGTGCCTTTATTGTGGTTCAATCGGACTCTATAATTTCAAATTTAGAATTTCCTTTCAATACTGCAGGGTTACCACCACCTCTTATAGCAGTATTATTATAATCGTTCTTCATTTGTTTTGTATGGGAATCGGTTCAAGTAAAATTATAATAATACTGCTATAAGAGGTTGTGGTAAACCCCCTGATACCCGACACCACAACAATAAGCAGAAAGTCAAGCATGCAATGCATCTCAAAAATGCAAATTTTATAATCATTATCGAGGGTTGACTTTAGACATCTTGGCTTCGTTGTATCGGCGCAGTGCGGCGCGCTGAATCGGCTAAAGCTACAGCTCATCAGACCCGTCACCCGACATAAGTGTACAAGTATTCCGGATATCCTCAATGTAGGATCTAATAGCGTTGATACCGATGCATTAATATATTTTGAAGTATGAAAATATGTACACAGTGTACCTATAATATCTAATAATTTTGCATATTTTAAGCATAAATAAAAACCATTGTCCATCATCACACCAAAAACCATTATTTTCAGGGAGTTCTATATGGATAAAGAAACGTATGTTTTTTTAATCCCAGAGAGTGGAACGGAGCAGATGGACCATCTGATGGCTTAGATTATTAAATAAAGGCCTGATGGTAAATGATCGCCATAGACACTCATGAGAAATTATGGCCAAGCTTAAGAGGAGTATAGGAAAACGAAATGGGTAATTCACTCACACATCGGACGATACTCTGTTAAGCTGCTTTTAAGCATCACTAGGTATTTTGTGAGAAGGTGGTAACAAACCGATCGTCCAGCCCTTTCCTATTGTAAACGTCATTGTACACAGCGTTGCTCTACCACCATCTACAACTTACATTATTATATTAATCTCTTTAATCAAATTACAATATTTATCTATTGAGCTATCCATAGATATGATCTGTCTATTAAATGTTAAGCCGCGTCTCCTGCACTAAAACATTATTCAAAACACCTACGCGAAACATGGTTTCGCTACACATATTTATAGTCCATTTTTCTATGAGCAGGAGACAGAAAACATTATTGTTTCACGTATGTGTTTTGTTTAGAGAAAAACACGTTTATTTTATTATTTATTACAATATGAAAATCCACAATATTGTTGGGTTGCCAGCTATTATATTAATACGAAAACGGTATTTTTGTCGCTGTTTTATTCACACTTAAAAAAAGTAACACAATAATAATTAATATCACAATACATGTCTAAATTCAATTCAAGAATGTTCTGTCTTATTGATTGTTAATTGTAACCCAATTAAAAGGACAAAAAAACTAGAAACCGTACAAACAATCAGCCCACATTCACATAGAGCCGCATTTGTCTACAATTATGAATTGTGTATTTTCTTGCTGTCCGGCTCAGTAACGTGGCCCAAAAAAGAGTGAGACATTCATATGCTTCGCGTAAAACAATTGGTAGTGCCGTTCACCAAATGCCGCCAGTGACGAAACATGCGGCGCGGCGCGTGATTTATTTATCAATAAGGTAGAATTTACGAAAGTGTAGTACAACAGGCGAACGAAGGCGAGGTAACGGTCCAAGGATTGTATTCTATTTACATTTTATGTAGGTTACTGTAAATATTTACTTAATTAAATAAAGGCTAGCAACACGCAGAGATTCAAGTACCCATTCTCCTCCGAATCTCCATTTACATAGTGACGGGCGGCTCGGCCCCCGGTGGCCCATACGCTTATGTAACATATATATGTGCCGCCTCCCACGGGTAACACACCTGAGTTATCTAGTATTAGGGGTGTCGATGAGTAATAGATATATATTATATTCGATCCTCCAGAAAGGGTAACGTCAGTCAGGCAACCAGTCGTAAAACTTAAACTAAAATCTTTCTGCAACATGCTTGAATAAGTGTATTAAGGGCAGATTGAAAGAAATATGAGTAATAGGTATCACTTACCATTAAACACCGTTACCGTACCCACTTATTCGTTTTCCGGCTTAGTTTATATAAAAACCACCAGAAATTACAAACTAAGATTTGGTGGGAGGTTCTTAAAGTAGTATATATAATATAGACCAAAATTGTAAGTAAAATACCCGGCTTAAGTCTACTTTTTGTTTTCTCGGAGCGCAAGCTGTAATTTGTGTGTAATTAAAAGTTTCATTTTAGGCACTTACCTTCAATTTGTAGGTAAAGGTATACAGTCAATGTTGGTTCAACTTCCTTTCGATAATTAATTATAAATATTTGAATATTTTCATAGAGAGCAGGGTCAAAACCTGAATATTTGAAATGCTAGGAAATAATTAATAGTTAATAGATATTATTTTATCCAGCATTCATCACAATTATTAAATTATAGAAATAATATTTAGGTGTTTATTTAGAAAGTTTCAATCTTGCCGTAAGTCCACTAATAATCAAGATCAAGACTGAAAATATATAAAAATAAAATAAAAATGTTTATTGGTCACGTAGGCATATCAAATCCACTTATGACAGGTCACAACAAGGTCTAGGTATATTTATATAATAATCATGTTATAACACTATCAATTTAGAAAACAAGCAGGCAGGTCCATACCTGTTATTGTGTCCATACACAATAACAAGGATGGGGCTTAGATAAGAGGTTGTGATTTGTAGGAAAGGGAACGAACGGGATATGGCAGGAATGCTAGCAGGGAATTGACGGGAAAATATAATAGGAAGCTTGTAGGATTTGACTGGAAATGTGGATAAGAAAAATCACGCCGTGGACTACTTATATGTATACTTACTACTAACTTGAAATGAGGTCACTATTTTTTTATCCAAGAAGAGAATTTGTGCAGATAGAACCGTAATCCAAAGCTTGTTACTCTATATTTTCTTTTTAGAATTATTATTGCACCTAACGCCGGTTTTATAAAGAGAATATAACAAAGATTCTATGCACTACTTGTAATGAGAGAACAGTTATAGACAGATGCTTTGTATAATATTAATTTATAACTTAATTGTATTTTTTTTGCAGTTTACCGTTTCAATTTAATTTATAAATAATATACAAAAGTTATTGATTTTAAATTGAACTATTTCTTTTTTGGAAAACATATGCAAAAATATCTGCCAGTTTCTTTTAAATGACTCTTTACAACTTGGTTCATGACCAAATTGGGCTCACTACAAACGCTTTTCTCTACATTTTTTTTTCATTATTTTCTCTGCATTAATGCTTTCATAGAATAAAACCGAGTTCCTTTGGAATGTTAGTTATCTTACCCTTATATATATTTTTCTTTAATATGCCTATGTGCTCTCTCAAAGTAAGAAATGTAAAACCAACTGTTTAATTTCTCGATGTCCAACAGTTGTTATATTTGGATTTTATAAAAACACTACGTGAAACTAAATATAAAAACAAATAAAATACATTACTACATACATCCACGTGGAGTACTGTTCCCACCTCTGGGCAGGGGCCCCAAAATACCTGCTAAACCCACTTGACTCCTTACAAAGGCGCGCTTTTAGAATCGTCGACGATACCAATCTCACGGATAAAGTGGAAGCGCTGGGGCTGCGGAGAGACTTCGGGTCTCTCTGTGTGTTTTATCGCCTCTACTACGGGGAGTGTTCTGAGGAACTGTTTAATATGGTGCCTTCAGCGCCATTTTACCATCGCACCACCCTACATCGCAGTAGAGTTCATCCTTATCACCTGGAAACAATCCGCAGCAGTACGGTGCGTTTCCAGCGGTCTTTTTTACCACGTACGTGCAAGCTTTGGAATGAACTTCCTGCGTCGGTGTTCCCCGAGCGCTATGACCTATCCCTCTTTAAACGAGGTTTAAAAAGAGTATTCACCCAACGGTAGGCAGCGGCTTGACTGTGCCCCTGGCATTGCTCAAGTCTATGGGCGGCGGTTACCGCTTACCAACAAGCGGACCGCTAGCTCGTCTGTCCACGACGGCAATAAAAAAAAAAAAAAAAACATACAAAAGCTCACGCCTGTATGTAGGCAGAGGTGCACTAGCGAACTAGAACACCCACATTTCGCAGAACTTAGTTCCAACCCAGATGTGATAGGGGGCGAGCCTATCGCCATATCGGGCACAAATTCCAGACTCCGAGCTGATATGGAAAAATCCAATATCACTTTGCCCGACCCGGGGATCGAACCCGAGACCTCAGGACGGTAGTCATACCGAAATACAACTACACCACCGAGGCAGTCAGGCATATATTACTTTCTAATATTATGCGATTCCTGATAGATAACTCCATCGTTCAATAAATAACATGAGTCACTATTGCAGACTCTGTTGCGACAAGTACTTACATCTGTTTACAACGTAGAGTTATTGCCAATGCCGGTAAGTATAAACAAATGCATATTGGGAATGTACGCAATATTGAATGAAAAGCACAGTTACTGTCTATGCGAAAATATTTTTATTTTAGTTTGACCAACTAAATAGACTTTATTACAATAATTATAACATGATCTATTTTAAGTTATTGTAAAACGCTGGTAACTTGTTTTCTGTGATAAAAAAACAACCTTGTAAAACATTTCATACATTATTTCCCCGAAAAGTAACTAAAAGGTAATCCAAAAGTTTTAATACATCTTAAAACAATGGATAACTATCCTACCAACATCCAATGTCCAATTAAAATAGTTTTATCCTCTGAATAATAATCGATCTAACTTTTATGAGCTCAATGAAAATTAATAGAGCGCGTTGATGTCTTTTGTGAGTAACTGGAACTGAATAATGTTTCCGCGGTTTTAAGGCAAACACTCGATTACACGACATAATGACCGATGTAAATCATTCTACACTGATATTTTAAAATGACGGTACATAATAACATTATCTTTGCAAATCTATGAGTGTACATGTATACCGCTCGTTAATAATAATAAATCGTTGGAAATTTTACGCTCTATGTACTCGTACGTTATTCTCTACACGCAAATGATCAATTGTACACTTTTCACACCATGGTTAGGTTTTGTATAAAGAACATTTTACAACATTGGATTTATTTTTATACATCCCTGGATGTCGATGCGGCTTTACACTTTAATGTTTAAATGTATTTCTTTAACAAAATTAAAGAACAGTAGTTTGATCAATTGAATACTTTAGCTTGGGTGTTGTATATTTTAGCTCTGAATCTAACAAAAACAAACTCAGACATTTGGTCTGGGTAAAAGAGATTCTTTATTTGATAAACACTTATATTTGACACGACGAAATCAGATTTATTATCGTTTTCGAAAGGGCATAAAAGAGTTATGCAATAAATAACTTCTTGTTATTATTGTTGAGTTTATATTTCGTTGAAGATGCTATTTAAATACGTATATAATTTTTTTTGTATACTTTGTATACATAAGTCGCAGGAAGTCGCTGGATGCAGGCCGCTTCCAACAGGTCGATCTAGAAATCTTTGGAGGTGACCTATGTTCCACAGTCGACGCCCTATGGTTGGTGATGATGATACTTCGTAGGCCGTTTGCTACTTAGCTCCTATAATATCATAGGATGGAACTCAGCTCGGTAAATAATAGATTAGTTTACAGCCCTGGTATAAATTCGAGATACAGTAGTGGCGTGTTTCTTTTACAAATAGATTAATTTTGCGGATATAGTATATACATGGGATATTGCTGAGCCCGTAGTAGGTAGATGTCAATGACGCTACCTCAAACCCAAACAGGCTCGAGGTCGCGACAAGATGGAACCGAGTGAAAGTCTTGATAGCGCCCCCTTCACCGCCGCACTCCGCCCGTCGCATTACTCGCACTTGCTTGTTTTGTTCGACGTGATTGCTTAACCATAACCTTTCTTATAAAATTAGTGGTGTTGACGGATGAGCGAGCTAATTCAGCGAGTCAAAGCATGTCGACCAATCAATAGAATGTTTATAAACGTAGTTAGTTTTTAATGAGTGTTGACTGTTGACTGAAGAAAGTCCTCCTTTCTATTGAGTTATGTTTCATTCACTTCAATTGCAATTTTGAAACGCGTAGGTACTGTGATAAAGTCGTAGGAAGTCGCTGGATGCAGGCCGCTTCCAACAGGTCGATCTGGAAATCTTTGGGGCAGGCCTATATTCAGCAGTGGACGTCCTATGGCTGATGGTGATGATGATGATGTCTGTGATAAATACTTATTGCTATGGTCTTTGTATACAATGAATGTTATATTAATTACCAATCATACGTAGTATACACTTGTTGTGTGGTTTAGCAAAGTTAAGCAAACTATAAAACATAAGCTAAGTAGTTAATAATGTGTTTTTTTCAGACAGTTTCAATGACAACGCGTCTATCTCACTTCGATACGTGGTACGCTAATTGTGGTGGCAAATAAAAGAAAGTCCCAGCTGAGCGCGATTTACATAACAGAAACAGCGTCGCTCGCTCCTCGCACCGACTGTACCAACATTCAAATGCTAAAAATTTTACAGAACAATACAATAAATATACTTCATTCATTTTAGAACAAAACTGTCGTGATGTAACGCCCTTATCTTTTGAATATTTTCTATTTCACGCATTTTTTACTTTAAAGGATTTTTTGTAATTTTTGTTAAATAATATGTAGACGAATGACGACGAAATGCTTATGAATAAGGTAAACATCACATGTTTGTATTGCTTTAAATATAACACATATAAGTTTAAGTTTACACAACATGGAAAAAATATAATGCTGAATACACTTTAAAAATCATCATCATTAGTCACAAGTTGTCCATTACATGCTGAACATAATATGCAGTCGCCGAATGCAAACAGTGCAGTAGTCCGAGCAGGATTATTTTTGACATTTGAATTCATATCGAATTAGCGCGCACTGACGTTTAATTAAAATTTCATACAAATCGCATAGACGCGCATCGAGCTCGATACAAATTCGATTGTCAAAAAATATTCCTGCTTGGGTCACAGGTCGGTCGGGAAATCTTTAGGCGAGGCAGGTATGTTCACCAGTTTCCCAACAACGAGAGAGACTTGCCCCGAGGGAGATTGCGGCCAGGTTTCGCAGAGCCGCCGTGGAGGAGTGGCATGCCAGGCTGGAGAGCCCGATTGCGGGCTTGAGGACCGTCGCGGCAGTGCGACCTGTCCTCGAACAGTGGCTGGACAGGCGCCACGGTGCGCCTACATTCCGGCTGACACAGGTACTGACGGGGCACGGGTGTTTTGGTGCGTACCTGTGTCGCATAGCCGGAAAAGAGGCGTCCGCCGTGTGCCACCATTGTGGCAACTGCCGCGAGGACACGGCCCAACACACTCTTGAGGAGTGCCCAGCCTGGGTGGAGGAGCGCAGCGCTCTCATAGCAGTCGTCGGGGGAGACCTCTCGCTGCCGGCCGTGGTGTCCGCCATGGTCGGCAGCCGGAGGTCATGGCGTGCGATGGTCTCCTTCTGCGAGCGCGCCATCTCGCAGAAGGAGAGCGCCGAGCGGGATCGTGAGCAGAGCGATCCCGCCCGCCGCCAAAGGAGACGTAGGAGGCGCCGGGTGGACGACTGACCGGCGTCTCCCGCCCTGTGGAATGGGGGCGTTTGGAGAATTCCACCACGGTAACCCCTGCCTGTCGTAAGAGGCGACTAATAGGGGCCTTCCGGGGTCGCGGGCGTGCAGCGGGGGGCTGTGCGCCCCTTATAGTACTATTGTACTTGCGACCCCGGGACGGACGGCAGCACGGACGGTCGGCCTCGTGCTGCCGTAGACGCCGAGGGCGTCCTTCGGCGGCGGGGGCTTCTGAGCCCCCCCCCAAATCGGAGACGGGCCGCAAGGCGGCACCGCGCAGGGGCGGTTCCGGTAGCAATCCGAGGCTATCTCAGGATACCCCGGGACCGCCCCACTCATGCGCCGAAGTAGGCCACCGCGGGGTTTTTAGTCGGTATTGCCGGTGTAGGGCATTTGTTAGGGACGCGGCCCAGCGTCGCCCGGATGTCGACCATCTCTCCCGGGCATCACGGCGCTGGGTCGTAAGGCCGGCGAACCCGACATACCCGCCGCGTCCACCCCCCCGGGCGCGGCGGCAGTGGTAAAACACTTTTCCCCGCGACAAAAAAAAAAAAAAAAAATGTTCACCAGTTGACGACCTGTGGCTTTAAACATATTATATATTAGGAATGTTAATTTGAATTTCATTGATTTAATAATTCATTGATTTAAAGTTAATTTGAACAACTTGTACATTGAGATTTTTCGGACACACTCACACTCTATCTTGTATTACATAATCAACAGTAAACGGGCAAACTCAAACATTAAATATGACCTCAATAAGTATATATCACCTTGCAAAAATCATCCGACATGACTCACAAAGAGAAACATAGCTCAAAACTTCGTAATATATCTAAGATTTTATTTAAATATAAGTTTCTCTACATTAACTTTCCAACTCAATAAATATGTAGAGTCACTTACGTATGCGTTAACATGTAATGTATTACATTATTTATAATTACGCCTTATGTTATATTAACATTATTTCGTAAACAGTTTCACAATTATAACGTCTTCGTTAAAAATTAAAATACTATAGTTACTTAACGCCTCTAGATCTTTTACCGGTTAAGTACCCAATACTTACTGGATTCAAATGAGTATTGGATTTCTTATGCCAGCGATTACTTTGTTAGTTACAAACACTGCTACTAAATGCTAAAATCATTTAAAAATACGCGTGAGGTATTCGTACAGTAAGATAAATAGTTAAGTCAGAGCAAAGTCTAAGTGGGCTCTATTTAGACCTACCTATTTAATTTAACCTGCTCATCTACATTAAAATGGCAATTTAATCATCCTGCACTACTTAGTTTTCAGGCTATACTTATTTACTGCAATTTGGTTCATCTTATAAAAAAATACACCTAACATTTACACACATGTCCTAACCCCACTAGGTCTAACCAGTATCGTAGGTATCAGAAACTATGAGAGACTTTCGGTCGCACAACACCCAGACCTGAAACAAACATATGTGGGTCATATACATATAGGATGTTCCAAAATATCTCAACAGTTTCGTCCCGGTACTTCGGATTAGGCCCAGTCTCGCTGGGCTTTCACTGAGACTGCAGCTTGCAGTCTGGAAGTATTAACTACATAAATATTTACTCCTATGATTGGTATACAACAGTAGTATCCACGTAAGAATTTTATGTCACTGTTTTGTTACAAAAACAGTTGCTATTCAAATTCAAATGCACACAATAAATAATTGGCGACGGCAATGACACTAATGATGGGTGACCTCAAATAGATTGACCTATGTCACGTTATTTACCATTTATGCTCACTGCCGAGCAATTAGGTTTCTATTTACTTTATAATAACCTAAGGAAAGATTTGTAAAACTACTTCAAATCCAACTAATAGTGCAATTGCTGCTGTCATTTAATGAGATCTTTCAACTTTCTCCCGAATAACCTACTCAATATTTATATGGGACCTTGCCAGCCATCGATATAATAATATACCTAGATGCACAGTTCCATACAAATATCATTGTAAACAGTGTCCTCGACAGACAAAACAAATAAACATCACAAATTTAATTATATTAACACAAATATGACCTTATAGACGCGGCATAAAGTAGCTTTTTAAATTGAATGTTCAAACGTTCCTATATTCGAAATTTTTGAATTTCTAATCGTTTTTTAATTTGACAATAATTTGACATTATTAAAAGAAACATTCTAGTCACTTGGACAAAGATTGAATGGAGTCGAATAGTTCTTGTATTTATCTGTGAGAAATTTTGACCACGTGGCGTACAATGTAGATGAGAATGGCGATATCTGTATAATAATTTTACTTACATTAAGAGATAGATAGAGTATAAATGTTTAGAAGATAACAACGCTTATGAGTTATGAATATGAAATAAGCACTGTTTTGCCTTAGCGTGATTCATAAATAAATAAATAACACCCAACAGTCACATACATAGTCCTGGCCCCACACTAAGATCGTCCTTTGCTCTTTAGATTCTTAATAATTTCTTTTAGACTATCATTTCGTTTTCTTAATCTTTTGTTCTGCCTTTTTAAGTTTCGCACTAAATTAGATTTAAGTTTAAATTTTTGGTTGCGTTCTTTCAAATTATCTTTCAAAAATAACGTCTTAGGTGTGTTAAAGATTGATGAAAATTCTGATGGTATTGGTGATCCTTCATTATTT
Source organism: Clanis bilineata (assembly GCA_036417725.1). NCBI lineage: Eukaryota > Metazoa > Arthropoda > Insecta > Lepidoptera > Sphingidae > Clanis > Clanis bilineata. The sequence continues at coordinate 12,997,796 of CM071158.1, forward strand.
ATTGGTTCAATTGCTGGTTCCTGGAAATGAATATGTTTCCAATAAATGATGACGCCACAATTACTGTTGTAGTAATTATGCCTAACGACCGGTTCCAATAAATGATCTCAATCCGAGAATCCAAGATAAAAATGAAAAATTAAAAAATGTAAGATCGCGAGAATGAACCATTAAAATTATTATTTGACAGCGGAATGTTCAACTTTGTTCATGTTGGCAATTTTTTATGATCTGCACACTTTGATTGAAAACATTTATTAGAATTAGCCGCAAATTATTAAATAGTCATTTTACATGGCAGTATGTACCTAGTATATGCTTGCTATTGATGAATTCTGTATCAAATATTTTTCAACTATTACACTTGTACTGCACCCTGCCTCATTTAAACTTGTAGTTACGACAATCTAAAATAAGGTCAATAAATATGGCAATATTTATTTATTTATAGGTACACCAACAACATACATATTGTTAAATTAAATAGTAAACATTAGTTAAGGACAATGTAGCTGATGACAATTTATCACCTTTATTTTTGGTACAGCATTTTTTTTAATTTTCCTAATCCCTTTTTCTGTATAATATCCATCGGAATCAAAATGGTCTGAACAAACCACACTTGAGTAATTGGGTTTAAAATTTTCTTCTCTCCTTTCTTCGGAAATAATTTTACGCCATTTATCTCTTACTATTTCATTTCATGGAAATCTGTAATTAATAAATAAAATTAATAAAAAAAATCATAAATTTAAAATAAATATAATATATTTACAAAAAAAAACGACTCCATGTATTTCATTGTTCCAAATCATGATTTCAAAAGGGACAAAATATTTTATTAACTGAATTCGTTAAATTAATTATTTATACACGTTTAATACTTAATTTAACATGATTAAGGTTTTAAGAATCAAGTAAGGGAATTATACTTACTTAAAATATGAAATCCCATGTGTTTTGCGCTTTGTAAGAGTGTTATTTTTGCACTCTTTCACAGAGCATTTAGGCATCTTCACAGACGAACGGTCGGCGCCCAACTGACAGCCAACAAGTGCTTACTTACATTTTAAGCACTCGTTGGCTGTCCCACTTTCTGAGCGTCAACTGTGCATCTAGGTATATTATTATATCGATGTTGCCAGCAATTAATCAAATAAGAATATCAATAGAGTAAAAGATTAATTGAAATCAGTCCACATTATCGGTAATTTGGCTGTTTATTACTGCACTCCTGTTGAGTATCCCTTAAACCAAATCATTTATTATATAATGCTAATTTAAAATTGAAACACAGTACTTAAACAATATTATAATTCTGCATACTTGTTAAGTTGTGTTCCGCCATTGAAGAAGACAAATTATAAAATCAATTGGATATCTTCAATAATATTTTATTATCGTGTTCACAGTTGGGCCTTGTCTGGTCGAATGTAAAAAAAAAATAAAACGCCTAGTAATAATAAGAGGCTTGACAAAAGATAAGATTTGAGTCTTGTAAAGTATTTTGAATTCTTAGGATAAAAATAGTACTCAGGTAAATCTGTTTATTATGAACTAGCCTTCGCATTATATATTACATAAGTATTGCTGGAAATAAAAATATGTTTTCTTTTTTTATTCCCAATTTCCTGTACAGTCAAATCAACTTGATACACCCATAATAACACAAATGCAGTTATTTTATATTGACTTGTTCAAACTTCAGTGCGGGTCTGTATAACCAGCCGACTGTGGAATTAGGACAACATTGCTCAGGTTCCGTCGCAGGTCAATAACTACGAGTGGCATGCTTTTATAGGTTTGTTTTGTTTATTTACAATGTAATAAAATATGTTTGCTCTTCTACGTTTATAAAACTTGAGGCTTGTAACTTTAACGCTAAACGCTGGAAGCACCTTTGGAGTAAACTCAGTGACATTTGATATTTGGTCTCAGCAAAGAGATTTTAAATACTGTTGAATGTTTTTGGCTGATAGCCGAATATATAACATATTGTATGCTTCAATCTTGATAATAGTCATTCATCATCATCATCATCATCAGCTATAGGACGTATACTGCTGAACATGTGCCTCCCCAAATGTCATTCCATCCAGTACGATAACATTAATTTTTAAAAATATTCCTGTCTAATATTCCTTTTTCACGTCTGATATAGTTCAGTTAGGTACTTCGTGGTATGGCAATGATTGTTTTAAATAAAAATACGTGATACCAAATACGATTACTATTGCAATTTCAGCACGAATTTCTGAGCAAATTGTCCTTCCTTATACATATTTACTTGACGTATATAGATTATTAAGGTCTCTTTGTAAGGTCAACTAGATAATATTACTTACGTGCCTATAACACGTATTATTATATTGATAATTCAACCTATTCTAATCAATCCACTATTGGAGTTCTATGGTATTTTTAATATTTTTGCTTATCATCATGTTAGGCATCGAACCTAGTGTCAGCATGCCTAGGCTGCGGGCTGGAAAATCAGAGGTTCAAATCTCAGGTCGGGAATACCTATTTTTCAAAATATTTTCCCTTTTTTTCGAGACCATCGAATAAACACTTAGTCGAATCCTTTCTGCAACATACTTGAAAAAGTGATTTGCGTTTGCGCCGACCCCACATTGGATTAGGATAATTATTCCGAAACTAGAAATCTAAAGTGAATATAAAAACAAATATTAAAGCACAAGTACGGGATACAAATATTAGCTTAGACAGACATGTTCATCGACTCAAGGGTATAACGAAATCAAATACGCGTTGCCAGTCGCTTGGACAACTTTGTATTTAGGTCAGCATGTTGCACCAATCTGAGTCAGCATTAAGCACTCGGTACACGATATACCACTCACCCACTTGCGTATTTAATATTTCACTAATTGCTATCAAGAACGAATTGCAAGATATTTAAAACGGTTATCATTACCTACTTTCATAAAAAATGGCATACTTCAATCAAATAACTAACTATTATAAGTAGTACACTGTTCTTCCAACTCATCTCGTGATATGATATGGTAAGCTAGCCTAGCACCATATCGGGCACAAATAAAGGCTTTCGTGAATCGTGACTCGTGCATTTTCTTTTTCTGTTCTAAAAACTCATTAACAAAATCGATTTCAATCAAAGTAACGGTTCGGTTATCTATCACAATAGGGTTTTATTTTCAGTATATTCTATGTTACGTATTAAATATTGTACAAATTATATGTACTTACCAAATTCGTCGTATATATAGGATGGGTTAGGGCAGGATATATTTCAGGATTATACATTACATATATTTGAAACATTTAAAAAACTAGTATTTCTTAATATACCAAAGTAACATGTGCAAACATACATAGCAGCACGACCATGCAGCACGCATTTCCGATGAAAGTGAATAACGCGAATAACCTGTATTTCAAAATGACGCGTGAATTAATCATATCGATGTGCAATACGAATTAATTTTAACAAAATCAAACTCCCTTTTTTAAAATGAGGAATATTTATATCGCCATTCCCTATTCATTTAATTACAACAGAGAAAACTCCCTGTTCAAAAATGTTCCAGAAATTGATTTGGTGCTTTCAAAAAGGATGTCTTTGCCGAATCATATTATTCTCTACATACAAACCGCTAAAAATTTTCCTGTCACTCCTATTAACAGATTGAAATACTGTACAAAAGAAATATTGTTCAATTAGTTACATTAAGTTCACGCCTGTATGCCCGAAGGGGTAAGCATAGGCGCACTAGCGAACTAGAACACCCATATTTCGCCGAGCTTAGTTCCATTCAATTAGTTAATAATAATTAGTTACGTTTGCACGGTGACCATGCTTAGCAAGTTACATTTAACACGACATGGACATTGGCTGAACTCTAACTACGGCTATTAAAATATATCGATCTTCATAACAAACTCATGGGGCGCTCACCTTAATATGGTTATAATTTTTAAAGTACATGGCGAATCCATAAAAAAATTCTTATCTTTCTGTCCTATCCAATGTTATTGTAATCTTCTGTTATATTCTCGCATCCGCCGACTCATGCGATAAACTCTCCCCATCTATTTTTTTCTATCTGCCCTTATCCCTTAATATGGGGTCGGTGCAAAACACTTTTTCAACAATGTCGCAGAAAGCATTTGGCTTAGTTTTTACGAACGGCTGCCTGCCTGACGTCAACTCCCTCTGAGGGATCCAGTCCGGAGCAAATGCAATTAGAAAATTCGCTGTGCCCTCAAAATCAAATCCAGGATCTCCCGGTCACATATTCTGCCACTAGACCAAGGAGGCGAATATCTCTCCATCACGAAACTTTCCCCATCTATATGGTGCTTTATTTATTATTCCCAGACATGCCGTAGTGATGAGTCGCAGTGTATTTATCACCACACCAAATGCAGAAGAACAAAAATAACTCATAAAGAACATAACATATATGTAGCTATGTGTATTTAATTACACTCAAAAGGGTTTATGTTGTTTTGCGACAATATGTATGCTGCTCGTGCGCAACTCCGGGTATTGTCGGTTGTTGGCATTCATACGACAAACCACTACTAATCGTTTCGTAACATAATTATATATCGATGAAGCAAAGCATGCGAACATTGTGGTGGGGACCAGGAAATTCAACTAATTATGTAATTACTAACCCGTTAGCAGTGAGTAGGGACGCATTGTTCTTGTGGAGTTGCTAAATATTAATTTGTCAAAGCATTATTTGCACTGCTTTTGGAACATCGCGTCACGTTGCTGGACTATTAATAATGCTACATAGATTTCAGTAGGTATATGAGATGCGACAACTATTTGTTAAATTATTTATCATCATTGCCATCTCCAGCCACAGCCCACAGGACGTCCACTGCTGAACATAGGTCTCCCTAAAGTTTTAAATTATGATCTCTTATTTAATCAAATAGTTATGATCGAAGAAGATGATTTAAGTATTCGATAGGTATTGATGAAACATCGACATGCAATTGTAGTATTTAGTTGGCTCGTAATGCGGTGGCCACTGTTGTAATTATGTATGAATTACAAGGCAATCATGTTGTCCACAGGCAGTCGTGAATGCCGGGCCGCATGGATGGCGACGCACGCCTGGCGATCACTCGCCTTGTTTTTGACACTTTTCACACTTGTATTAGCTAAATGTAAGTATTTGTTTATCACACTTGTAATGGCGAACATTTGTGAGTGAGTTTGTACGTTTGTTACTTCTTCACGCTCAAACGGGTGGACCAATTTCCATAGTATTATAGATATAGTACCATAATATTGTCAAGAAGCAACAAGCAATGACTAGACTATGAGGAGTGTGAATGTGAGATAAGTCATAAAAAACAGAAAGAATAACAAGTCGATTTATTGCCCCTAGCTCCTACATCCTACTGCAATAAAATCGGAAAATAGATCTTGTTCTGCAATAGCGTTATAGAAAATGCGATCGGCAAACAAAATAAAAAATAACAAACATATTTAAGGTACCTACATATTTTATTTGCCTGTTGTTTTATGTGTTTTTTATGTTGTTTAATATCTTATCTAATTATAACATACTTAAAAAAGGCATTATTTATGTTATAAATATATGCGCACATATCATAGGCGATTAAAAATGAAAACACTCTACGAGTTTATTAATAATAACAAAAGTCTAGAATACTTGAATAACAGGGATGGCAGGGATGCACAAATGTGCCCAAGTCGCTGAGGTGAAGTCTCTAAAATCAAGACTGATGTTTTAAACCTATGCCAGTCTGTATGCAGACCACAATACTGTAATAGCTATTGCTTTCCTTTCATTTTGTAATACCTCATATCATACATACCAGTCATACCACATCTAAATGCGCAAATTAAATGTTATGACCTCAAATACAAGTTGCGGATGTAATCATTTTCGCCCACAGAAATCCAGATTCATCTTGTCACATGCGGTACAATGGCCGGTTACACCACACTGTGCACGCAACCGTGGCTTTGTGTACAAAAATAAAAAGAAAAGTCACTTCGTACTTGTTACATTACGTAACAAGATTTTCCTTTGAGAGAAGCATAAAATAATTCTTTTGTTGAACTGAAAAAAGTTGTTAAAGCGGCGACCAACCTTCTAAAAATCATTTCCATTTTTAACAATACTTTTTTTAATATATTTTAACAATACTTATATTAACAATACTTTATTTCAAATTGTTTCCGTCCTACATGCAAGTAGGTGTGTACTTTCAGTACACTTACTGTAGAAGGTAATTCGAATGAATGTGGCTCGCTAAGTAGATTGCGAGTTTCTCATTATTCTCGATGGATGGGAACGGCCTGCTTTCGTCCAGAGTAGGTCTCACATGAGCTACACACTGCCCTACAACGGGCCCGTGGATCAAGGCCGCAACAGCAAAAACTTGCGGCATCCGCACCCGGAGACAACTGATTGCATTTAGGTTACCTACTGCGCCTTTCGCGTCTGTGAACTCACAGTACCGTGTATTGCATACAAACACTGCGTTCTGTTTTGACTAGAATTCTAAAGATACTTCTGTCGACATTATTACAAACATTCTGATTCTCATTCATTGTTTTTTAGCATGTTGCATCAAAAATTAATAAAGTCAAATTGTGTAGAAAGGAAAATATTGAAGTCAAAACTTGTTTACGCTTTTCAATAATTATATAAGAGCTTCATAGTTTAGCATTTGGCTCAAAATTAATTAATTTAGTAAATTGTAAAAGATCTGTTCAAAAATTTATGATACTTCTACAATCCCCCAGCGAGCCAAATATATCAGTAGTCCATCTAAGCACCGAAAATAATCTTGTGTATGTTCCATAGATGCAGAATTAGAACCATGGCGAGGCGCGGGTCGACCGGCGACGCCCGCCGAAGAGGCAGAAGACGAGCGAAGAGATGCCGAGCTATTAGCGGCGGTCAAGGAGTCCATGCACGAGTGGGAACTAAAAAGGGCACGGACAAGGTAACTGATTACCAAGATGTTAAGAAGTACCGATGATTTAGTGGTTTATGCCATGGATGTATACATGAGGGGGGTTTTAATTCTCCATGGCAAGCCACAGCCACAGCACATGCAAGGGTCAGCACCACCCGAGACTCTTAATAGTTAATACCCATATTGTATATACGTTGTAAAGTAAGTAAACAAAGTTTTAAGATGTAAGGTGAGACACTAATTAAGGAGTTTATCTTCATAACAAAGTTCCAAATATAAAGTCTAAAACGAATTTACATCAAAAGAATACTATTCGCATGAATATAAAATAGTATCCACATACCTTTAAGGTTTTATTTTACGGTCTACTACTGATATATACATAAGCTCACGCCTGTATCCCCGAAGGGTAGACAGGAGTGGACTAGCCAATTTGTGGTAGAGCCACGCTGTAGACAGCACGAATGGGCCGGCTCGACCGGTTTAATTCGACTGTCTCACAGAACACCGACGTAAAGTGGCAGCTATCGCGTTTCGTTCGGTGAGTTTTCCGTTAGCCCATTTCGCCCACTCCCTTTCCCAATCCCTTTTCCCTTCTCTTCCATTTCCTCCTTTTACATTGGCAACGCACCCATGATTATTTTTGTGTCTTGGGTGTCTAATGGCGGTGGAGATCACTTACCATCAGGTGACCCATCTGTTCGTTTCCATCCAGTCTCTGCTATAAAAAAAAAACTAGATTCGCCGGTACCTTATAAATATATCGAAATCATACGGAACGGTGTTAGAGTATCCGTGCAATTCCGAATATGCACTTTCTAACGCGCCAACGTTGTGATTATAATACAATTTCTTTTAGTTTATGCTTTTACTTTAAAAAAATCTATAATAATTTGTAAAATTTTACCACGTGTTATAAAGATTCCTTACTAAGGATATTTAAAGAATCCTTAGCCCAGAGTTAAAACTCGACACATAGATATTATGTATCACTCTGTGCCATTGGAGTGGGAAAAGTGCTAGCGGAAGTTACCGCAGTCTCTTAGTAATAGTATCTTTTTTTTCGAGAAGATCTTTCATACCATAAAGTAGAATAAATGCTTAGTTTTATAGTTAAGTATATTCCATATTACCAATTTGAAAGTGCATACTGCATAGCAACACCGTAGACTGTGGAACTGGTTCTTGTTGAATCGTGCGCCTATTAAGAATTTAAAGTATCATAAACGTAGTTAGACATTGGCGCCTTTCACTGCGGTAGTGCTTCAGTCTAAAACATATTATACATACGTCGTATATTCATTTAGTATTTTCATCACTTTCATATGTTAAAATAATATAGGGGTGTTAATGTCTCTACATTTTTATAATATTTAGGCGTGCTAATATATTATCGCGATAATAGTTCATGCCATGAATCATGACACAACTTACAGAACATAACATTCAAATGAATCAAATGAAACCGCGAGAGTCGTCTAGTTTTATTTTACTTGCTTACATAAGCTTACGCCTGTAGCCCCTTATGGGGCTGTAAGTTATGCTTCACATGTTACGTCCTCAATTCGGTTTTATATTTTCCTCTTTATATTATGTCATGAGACAACACATATAAGGTAACAATGTATCTGTAAAACCGTAATAAAACGTAATCGATGTATGCTAATCCAAGGTCTGAATCCGAGGGTTCAAGAAATGGATACAATATGGTTTGTATATTGATGTCGATAACTTGATAGCTACGTAGTTGTTTTAAAAATGCACTTGTGGAACTTGCATGTAATTTTCTTTTTAGTTCATTGTTAAGAACTAGGTCTCGAATAAACACACCAGAAAGAAAAACATTAAAATATGCACAAATCATTTAACTATCGCAAGTCAAAATATGACTTTCAAAACCCCGCGCTAAAAAAGGACGTGACGTCACAGCTTAAAAATGCCTTTTTGTTGACATCTCAGTTGACACCGACGGCTAGTGACATTGTCTGGAATGACGTTTGAACCGCTATAATTGCCTATCGTTTAAAATTTCCCCATGCCGAACAAAAATTTCCCCAAAAATGTTGAAGCTGTTTCATTAAATAACGAAGTAAAAATAAGTTGCACCCTTGAATCCTGAGCGGAGAGGTGAGAAAGTTACATGAAGAAAATAATTTGGAAAGAGGAGGACCTCCGAAATTTCATTCATCAAGCACCATACTAAACATAACAACAGTTTTCCGCAAAATTGGGAAAAATACCTCAACGTGGAAACACTGCCTAATGCAACGACGTCACTTGGATTTTGCAATAACGTTCCATTATACGTAATTTCTAATTAAGATATTTTGTGAAATATCAAGTATTTTATCCTAAAAATTTCATCATAGGACAACATTTCAAGGTTTTGTTTACTGATTTATCAACACAATTGCTCGTTATAATTTTCGTGCAAGTTCCCCATTCCATTGTAAAAACATTTATACAGTAGGTAGTTTTTTACATGAATCATGTACTTAAATATTCAAAAAATTTAACTGCGAAGAATTGCCTACGTAAGAAGATAAGTACCTTGTATAGGTACTTGTCTACTTACGTAGGCAATATTACTTTAACTTCATATAAACATTTTTTTTCATTGTAGGCGTAACTTTTATTCATTGCACAACTTGCACAAAAAGCGGAAAATACGGCTTTCACTCTGCGTTTCACTTGGACATACTTCATTGACCAATTTGATTAATTTAGATAAAGTATTATATTTTCTTTTTTTCTCTTAAGTGAGTTAAGTAATTTAACAATAGAAAAGGCAAATAAAAACAAACGGAAAACATATATTAACTAAATGTCCAGGAGATTATTACGTGATGAAGGTACATAACTCAGAAGATTATGCTAATTGTAATTACGACAAAACAAAACGGTACGCAGTTGAACAATATTATGTACCTTTTGTTTATAATGTGGGTATTAAGGAAAGATATAATAATAATAATTCTTGTATAACTACTTAGCAAATGACGGAGATGTTACTACTAAAGTTAAACAGACAGCCTTCGTGACGCAGCGGCCGAGTAGCCGGATGTGAAGTGAGATGCCGCGGGTTCGATTCCCGCACCAAGACAGATATTCATGTGCCCCACAGATATTTGTTACGGGTCTGGGTTTTGCGAGATCGAAATTTTCGTATGGTTCCTTGTAGCCACATCACAAGACTCGTGTTTACTATGGCTGGGTCAGAACTGTGTTCGTGTTAAGTGTTATTTGTCGACCGACTTCAAAAAATGAGGTACCCAATTCGTCTGTATGTTCCTTTTATGTATGTTACACGATATCTCTGCCAAATGAAGACCGATTTTCAAGATTGTCTCGGTAGAGTTTATTACAAGGGTGGGTCACGATCAGATTTTTTAAGTTGGTCCGTGAAGTTTTAAACTTGTTAGTACTTGTTTTATCACCTTTTATTTTAATGTAAATTATTATATCTTTACCAGAACTAAGAGGTCGCAAGGCAGTGTTTGTTATGAAGAGTTCGGCTGTTTCGAAGATGCGGGTCCTTTCGCGTACTTGGAGACGCTACCCAGCTCACCGCAAGAGGTTGGAACACACTTCCTCCTATACTCCACAGTTAATAGGTAATGTTCATCATTTGATACATTTTGTTAATCTCTTAAGAAGGATGAGTATAGGTTCTGGTTAAACTGCTGCACACTTGATGTTGATCAAAGATATGTTATATTACTAACTATAGAGGGGCTATCAACCAAGATTCCATGTAAAAAATTGGTCTTAAACGACAGTACAGCCTTCTACCACTTATCACAATGCGAGGTCCCTTATTACAATTTACACCCTAGATCTAGAATGTTCAAGAATCACGTAAGACAATTTTATTGCTTGAATATTATTACGCTGGCACGACCTTGCGCGCGTATGTTCCAAATACATCTGTGTTACTTATGACCAAGAGGTCACAACTTTTGCATCACAAGTTTCGTGCTGTCGCGTTGCCCGTCTATCTACTGTTGACGTCGATGATGGAGCCCTGTCACAAATAGTTTTTTCTATTCAATTAGGTACGGCAAACATACTACACAACGTGCTATGCTATACACTAAGCTTAGTGGAGTCCAAAAAGTGTGACAACAAACAATTAGTTCAGTGGTTTGAATTCGCACAATCTAAGTTATTAGAGCATATTTATAATTTGCAGAGGTGACCAGCCTCTGCTAGCGGTGTCTGCGAGCAACATCTCGGCAGCGTGGGGCTGGGCGGCGCGCGCCTTCGACTCCAACCGGCCCACCAGGGTCATAGTCCATGGATTCGGCTCTAATTGTGATAACGTCTGGGTTTATGAGATGAGAAGTGCTTTAATGGCAGTGGTGAGGCACTTTATTTTGCTTACGGTTTATCCTTTTTTTATTAATGTATACCTTTGTTTTTTAACACGGGGAAATTCATTTGCTAATCTCTCTAAACCAAAGCTCTGAGGTATGTCTCGGAGTCACCGGTCTAAACCGTCCTCCCAACTGAAACCCCGCAATATCCGCTCTCTCCGTTGTGTAGATACACGGTAATACTTAATATGGATCGTCGTTGAGATACACCTCCGCTATCACACATATATACTTATCACACATCCGCTCTACATATTTTCTGTTACAATTATTGAGTGTTATGTATTTGTTTTCTCGTTTCGGGGTGTATTATGTCATAAAAGAGAACAAATTGTGTAGATATTTTGTATGAACAAGAGTTGAGTTTGCACCATATCAAGAAATATATACATACTTACATACATACATACAGGTCTCAATATTTGTATCGTATTTTAGTTTTCATTTCGTGTTCTTCTTTTAATAATAATAGTTTCCACGCATTGGCGATGATTTAGCCAACGTCATGGTAAATAGAGCAATTATGTTTTCACAATGACCATGAGAACCAGATGTGGATGGTCTCAAGGTTCTGCTGGGGTTATGGCGGTATTCCTTTCAGCGCGATACTTCTCAGATGACCTTCACTCGGCGAATCGACTGAACAAAGCCAACCAACGCACCAAACAAAACTCATCAAAGATCACCGGTTAAAAAGTTTCTACATTATACTGTCCATCTTCACTGCAGTTTGATGCATTAAACCACATCACTTAAAAACCAAAAAAACAGCTCTAGAGAATAATAATATGAAATAATTTTAACAAGCGACACCCACCCTGTCAGACTTCCCGTCAAAATCCCCTTAGTTTTCATTTAACGAATTAGGTTGTGTAAAACTTACATACCTACATTTATTTACAGACATAATATTATGTAAACGCAATACTGTCGTAACAATACTGAATGCACAATAACATCTCTTAAAATACATTACCTAAGTAAGACTCCTTACCGCACTTTTATTGATCCATAATGTTATGTAACAACATACCAGTATTATGTAAGCACTAAGTATACAAATGATTTTATCGGAGGCATTTAGAGTAGGTACCTATACAAAATACCATAAATACATATATAAAAATATTTAAACGTAGGTAATTAACATGTTTCAGAGTATTTCCACTTTTACATATTGTACTGACTGCCTGACTGACTTTTACATATTGTATTGACTGCCTCGGTGGCGTGGTGGTATTTCGGTACAATATATTCGATATTGGATTTCTTCAATATCAGCCTGGATTCTGGAACTTTACCCGATATGGCGATAGGCTCGTCTCCTATCACATTTGGGACGGAACTAAACTCGGCGAAATGTGGGTGTTCTAGTTTGCCAGTGCGCCTCTGCCTACCCCTGCAGGGATACAGGCGTGAGCTTATGTATTTGTTATATGTGTATGTAACTATATGCGAGAACAGAACTTCATAGACTAATTCAAGGCAGAGTAATAAAATGTATACGTCCTAATTTGTAGGAAGAATGCAACGTGGTGTGTGTGGACTGGGAAGGCGGGGCATCGATGCCGAACTATCTTCGGGCTGCTGCGAACACCAGGCTTGTCGGCAAACAGCTAGCGATGCTGTTGCAAGGTAAAGTTAATTTATTGGTGTACAAAGATGGGTAGGAAAACTCCCGCCATAATTTCCACATTTCCATGTTTGATAATAATATAATTAAAAGATTGTTCATAGATTTATCTCAATACATTTGACAGACCAATTCTCGGTTCGGTCTAACATGTTACATGAGGCAGTGAAAAGTTAATTTCAGTCTGTACGTGATAGATGGACTTGGCATTATATTATAGCCTGTAGGTAACTAGTATTTGCTTTTTAAATATACTTAAAATAGCATAGATACATAGTAGATAAAACGTGTTTTATCGCTCTTCTGGCTTCTCTGAAACCACTGTGCAGGTAAATATTATATTCTTTGATTATATTATTTACAAACATAAAACATCAATATCATCCGCCTATCTTGTGTCACATTTTATTATGGGTTGGCGCAAAATGAGTTTTGTATATTATAATGCAGAAAAAATTTGCTTAGTTTTTGTCATTAACGAATTCTCCCCAGCCTCTTCATGGTATGTCCCCTTCGATATGTTTTGTAATGTATTTCATAGATTTAAATATACTAAATGAAAGTGAACAACATATAAGCATAAAGCATGCTAGAGCATAAAGTATAAACATTTATATTTATTTTTGCAGGACTAGCCAAATACATAGACATGCGGTTTGAAGACGTGCACCTCATTGGTTTTAGTTTAGGAGCTCACGTGGCTGGCTTCGCGGGATCAGAACTGCGGAATATAAGTCGTATTACGGGTAAGTGATCGATTTAAATTAAAGAAAAATAATTAATGTACAAATCAATCTATTGTAGCTTGTTAACTCACTGTACTCAATAAGGCCAACTAACAAGTTAAATAATATAATAAAAAAAATGTTAGAGAATGTTAAAACAAAATCAATAAATATGATTATTTACACTAACCATTCAAAAAACCCACAAAGCGATGTAGAAACTACAATGTCCAAAGAATATTCAAATCATATTATTGTAACACATAAAACACAATAGAGAGCCATGTCTAAAATTTGTATTCGTTCTGCAGGTTTAGACCCAGCAGGTCCTTTATTCGAATTCCAAGACCCTCGAGCTCGGCTGGACCGCGGTGATGCCAAGTTCGTCGACGTGATCCATTCCAACGGTGAAACTCTCATCTTCGGCGGGTTAGGTGCAGCGCAACCACTCGGCCATGTCGACTTCTACCCTAATGGCGGGAGGGTGCAGCACGGATGCTCTAATTTGTAAGCACCCTAAAAATATTTAGAAATGAAGCTGATTATAAAAGCAGAAATATGATACTAAGCAGTGGCGTAAATATACTGCTAAGGGCCCGTAGCAAATTCATGACACGACCTTTTATGCTAGGGATCCCTATGCTCATGATCAGGGGCCTCTTTATAGTAGGTGGCCCTGGGGCCCCCTATGGTCTGCCCGTGGCATTTTGCCCGAATGCCACCCTATACCTAGTTACGCCACTTATACTAAGTGGGTCACGGTTTGTAACTATAACCATACATACCTGTGAAAAAAAGTTGAAAACATTGCTTTATAAAAAATACAAATTTCAACATATTGAGGTTTTATTTAGGTGCAGTACCTGCCTATTTACTTGTACAAGGATTGTTAACATCGTTTCTTAATAAAGATATCGTTTATAACATTGGTACGTAGCTAATTCGACATACAGACTACAGTGCGTTAAAGAGTGTCTTCACAGCTGCAGTGTCGCAAACTCCTCAAATACTACCAAATATTTTTCCCAGTCACCCAAAATTATAGAAAAGAAAGAAAGAAATGCTTTATTCATGACATGACATGTAACATTAGATCCGAATTAAAATTAACGACCGAAACTCAGCATATGCTGGTCAAATAGGCCAGCGCTGGTCTTCCGTTGGGCCGTTAGGTGATGTCACGGGCAGCAACTTATGCGCCGAAACAGAATAATATAATTAAATTATACTGGTTTAATTAATAATGTAACTGTTGTCAATTATCATTTTCCCTAACGAAAAAGCTGCTTTAAGGCGTATCCCCATACTGATTTTATGTACAAAAATACAATTTACATTAATTTGTTCCAGATTTGTCGGTGCAGTATCAGATTTAGTACTGCCATGGGCGGCGGCGTCTCCTGAAGGACGGTCACTCTGCAACCATCGAAGAGCTTACAAATTCTTCACGGATTCCGTGTCGCCGAAATGTCACTTCCCCGCTTTTCCTTGCTCAGACTACGACTCGTTTCTTGAGGTTTGTTCTTCTTAAACAATTCTTTTCAAATTATTTTCTTGCAAAAAAATTATAGATACCTACTTACCTGAACTGACTGCCTCGGTAGCGTAGTGGTATCACGTGCGCGGTACGACTTTCGTCCTGAGGTCTCTGGTTCGATCCCTCGGTCTGGGTTGTCAAGGTGTATCAATTTAAGATTTTATCGAAATTAAGAGTTACCAAGTCAACGATAACTACGCATTATCTATTATCTCACTTCTACGAAATCATTTGATTTCTTTGTTCCGCAATAAAGTTGTCATTGATAATGTTTTCCAGGGGCGATGTTTCCCATGCGACGGGTCGCGTCGCTGCGGTAACATGGGCTACTATGCAGACAGGTCCCTCGGCCGCGGACAACTGTACCTACTCACCAGAGAAGAGGAGCCCTTCTGTGGTATGAACTTAACTCATCTCAAGGTAGAGTTTTTACGACCGACTGCCTGCCTGACGTCAACCCCCTTTAGGGGATAAATCACTATGCTGTGCCAGCAAAAAAAAAATCGCAATGAATCGAGGTTGACTGAAATTGTTGTAAATGTTTTTTATTTTTCAATTCCGTCCACATAATATTGATTCTAACATTAATTATCGTAGCACATCAATACCACCTGACTTTGTGGGCGGGGATCGAACCTGGTGAGAAGCAGACTTATGGTCGCATCACTCTCATACTGCACGGCGACTCTGGTCTCAACGAGTCTTTCCCCATGACCAAGTAAGTGATACGGATTACGGTAAATGAACATAATTACAAGAGTTAAAACCAGTTTTTAGTCGACTTAGATGGAGGTTCAGAATTCGACGGTATTTTTTGCATGGAATTCTTAGGTACTTCAAGGAGGTCCCATATAATTTTGGCCATATTCAAGCCGCGTCTCCTGCACTAAAACATTAAACAAAACACCTACACAAAACATGCATTTTATCTATGGACCATTATTCTACAAGCAGGTGACAGCTAAAATCGTTGTTTTGCGTATGTGTTTTTAGTGTTTTGTTTCGAAAAAGCTAATCCAGGAGACGTGGCTTAACTAGTGATGGTTGCAGACGCGAGGAGAGCGCGTCGGGTTGGGGCAGCGAGTTCCGTCGCGTGATCGTGCCGCACCCGGCGCTGGGCGTGCCGCTGCGCGCCTCCGTGCACTACGCCGCGTACTCCGGCTGGCTCAGCGCCGGCGCCAAGACCATCCGCATCGACAAGTTCCTCATCACCGACAGCTTCGCCAAGACGTTAGTATGCAAGCCTACTACTTAAATATTCACGGGCGGCTCGGTCTCCGGTAGCCCATACGCTTACGTAATATATATATGTGCCGCCTCCGACGGGTTAATACATACCATGCGTCCACTAGCAGAGTCCAAAACTCTATTTCTGTTGGCTCACCTATTGTCGATTAATAAATATAAGAATAACTAGCAACCAATAATTTTTAACAAACATCTCTCGCCATTGCATGATTCTTACACTTACCGACTGTGATTTATAATCCCGATAAATTGTTATCGATAATACGTTTCTTTACTGCATGGTGAGAAAAGCTAATGTTTATGATTTTAGGTTACCTTATAACATCAACTCTACTGTAATAGTGTTCCATTGATGCCTTAGAACATCTACTAGTTAACCCTGATCAAACACGCTGGTTGCTTTAATTTCATAAGCCTTCGAATTCTTTTAAGGATTCATTCACTGTGCCTTCGTTCACCGTTTTATTAATCAACAATGTTTCAGATCATCGTTCTGTAAGAAAGGAATGCATCTGCAGTCTGAAGAGTCAGTGGAAATGCCGCTCTATCCAGGAGATTGCGAATTGCCACAGGTAGCTATTGCTTACTTTATTTTCTACACAAAATTGACAATTGAATTCGATTAGCATTTAAAATTTACTTTTGCAGAACGATCCTCAAAATGACACCACCAGCAACATCGAGTACATCAAAGACAATACAACCAAACGTATGGGAGCAGTAGTGGACCCGCTTGACAACGAACTGCCCGAGGACTCGCCGCAGAGACCGTTCGTACTAGTAGACACGAACGAGTGGGCCGGCGGCAACGACGAGAACACCGGCAGAGCTTTCGGCATGACCAACACTAAAATAGCGGCAAACGGACTCATCGAAATAGCAGAACCAGTGCTAAGACCGCGCGCTCGCAAGACGCCGCGACAAAGAGCGGACGGACTTGACGAAGAAATATCGGAGCCTTTACTGAGAGCTACGCAACCTCCGAAAACAACCACGCAATCACCGATACGTAAAGCGAAGAACTACGACATGTCGACAACACCTACCTACGAGCCCGCGACGAGCGATCAACCAGAAAAAGAAGAGACCAGCTTCGCCGTACAGTATTTGCCAGCACGTCTCGCTTCGTTCATCACGAGAGCAGAACGTTACGCTCGTGATACGCTACTACCGTTAGTTTCGGCTTACGCACCTCGACTGCCCATCTTCGGTTCGAGGGAAGTGCCAAAGCCAACTGCCAAGTACATCCCTACTGAAGAAATTAACACTACTCTCCCCGTGCCGGTACCGACGCCCACGCTAGAGATGAAGATCGAAACGCTTCGCACAGTGGGACCTCCTGGAGAGAAAGATAGGATGGAATCTCCGGATGAACCTGAAATTCCCGCAACGACTACGACGACTACCACTACAACCACAGCACCGAGCACTGAGAAGCTTCGACCAGCGCCTACAGAGATGTTAAAAGTTGTGCCGGGACCGTCTGTGTCCACGAGTACAGCCTTACCCCCTGTAGCGGTGAGGAGTGACGGCGAAAAAATTGTGATAGTTTATCCAAGTAACGCTAGGGATGAGAGAAAAATAAAATCGCATTCTTATCCGGAAGAGTTACAGTTCGAAGCTTTATATCGCCACACCGCAGCGCCGAATGACTTGAGAGTAGATTTACCGACGTTCACGCCCCCCGTCACCACACAAGCCACAACGACCACTACAATTAAAACGGATTCTAAATACATTCCAGTGCCGTACAACACAGGAGACAAGAACCCTTCCAGCCGGAATCTAACTTGAAATTTATATTATATAAATCATTGTTTTTTTATACTTTTACAATGTAAATAACACGTAACAACATGTTACATCTGTGTAGTTGTTAAACTAATCAAAAATTGTTGTAGATTTTTGGATTTTAACTGTGGATATGATTTGAAAATGCCTTTATTATACGGATTGTTGTGTACATAAATAGGTGTAACGAAATAGATAAGACTTTTTTTACAATATAAAATTATTTATTACATACTGTGTATGATTACAACTAATCCTTATTTAAAACAAAAATGATCACTCGATAATCGCAACAAAATCATTCTCTCTTTTCAATCGGAAACTTATGCACTAATGTTGAATTACACCACAACTATTAAGGCCCACTTGCACAATCAATATTGGATTAACATACTTAACTGCTAACACAGGGTTAATTGAATTGTTCATTTTGCGTCATCAAAAGTTAGGAATAAAACTTAGGGTTAAATTGTTAGATATTTAACCCACAAGTGGAAATGGGCCTAATGAATTAATATCACATATGTTTCAATTAGGATGTTTTGTGGACAACCAGTAGGCCTACCATGATGTTTTTTAAATATTTATATGAAAATCACTCGAACGCCTCTATCAGTTACGTGAGGAATTAAGGTTGTCATACAAATTATTTTACGTAGTCGCTAGCGTGAAAAGTTAAAAAAATCTCATGGGCGAGCTACAGGACAAGGCTTTCATAAGGTGACATGACATTTATCTTACGAATATTTATGAAGTGAAAGTAAGGCGTGATGCCTCCGATATAAGAAGATAAGATAGTAAATTTATTCGCCTTAACCTGTTACATTTCAATATTAGTGCGTGAAATAGACGTATGTATGGACTATACATTCACGCATACATAGTTATTTTATCAATATTATAAACATATCACGAAAATAAAAAGAGCACGAACGAACTGAAAAACTGATAAAACAATAATTCCGCATTCGTGAGGCACGTTGAGTGTAGTGTAGGGTAGTGTAGTGTAGTGAAGTGTAGTGTAGTGTAGTGTCAGTGTTCACTTCATGTACTTGTCGGAGTGCTGCGTGAGTATGCGCGCGGAGGACTTGGCGTCGAGGAACAGAAGGTGCACGGCCTGCACGTGCGCGGGCGCGATGCGTGCGCACCCCTCCGCGCGCGCCGACAGCGACGCCGGCGTCAGCAGCTGCGCCGCGTATCTACACACGCGCACACACACATACATACACATACAGCTTGGCAAAAAAGAGTATGACGCGGCGAAAATTTGAACTAAAAGACTTATTTTATTCTAAAAAACAATTTTCAACTGGAAATTGAAAATTACCCCCAAAAAGCCCATTAAATAACAAGAAATAAAAATAATACATTTTACCATATCATTAATTTTCATTTTTACGAGCAAAAGTTAGTAAAAACCCTATGTATAATACCGACCTATTGTAGTGTACATAAGAGTAATTTAACAAGTATTCCAAAGATGATACGCAATATATCAAAATAATCGATAGTATTACACTGGATCATAAGAACGAGCCAGTATTCGAGGCTTGTCATCATATTAGCAGTGGTCTCTAGTCAGATAACCTCTGACCACATATTTGTAAATACAATAGGATTTTAAATTACCTTAAAGTGCTATTTGCTCCGACTTCAGCTAGAGCGGCAAGCGCTTCATCTTCAATAGAAATACCTTCGGTTGTAGCACGTAATTTTAAAATCTGAAATTAAATTAACGTCATCATCAGCCATAGGACGTCCACTGATGAACATAAGCTTAATTAACATAATGTACAATATAGACATTGTTGATTATTAACAACTATTTATGAAAAATAATATAAAACTGACTATACCTGTAAGAGTTCAGCCTTATTATAAGGCAAAGTACGAATGATCAGTAGCCTGTCCAAAAGATCTAGTGGAATGCCATGTGGAGAAATTATATCTTCAGTCCCCCTGTTGAAAGAGAATGCACTTTTTCAATCAAGGTTCGTGATTTAACGCGTCCATCATTCGCTTTAATTCAACAAAATGGGCAAAGAGACAATATTATAACAATATACGCATCTTACCTTATTTGACAGCGCCCTCTGTTGGTAGCAAAAATAACAATCGGCGCGATAGCAGACTCGAGCGCACGATGAAGGTATGTGAAGGTTTCTATGTCCAACATGTGTACCTAAAAATTTGCTTATTATAACGTACACGTAGTTACATAACAGATAAAAACTTTTTGGACAATTACAAGAAGTATACTTGTAATATAATATATATTTCTAATCATAAACTCTATTATATAAAATTATTATTATTAGGTCATACAAAACACTACAATACACACTGAGAAAAACAAAAGACACAAACCGAAAAATGTCAAGTGGGTGATCATATTAAACAAATTCTTCCGTAATACAAAATTATGTACATAAAATATTTACATACCTCATCAATAAAGAGTACCCCGGGCACCAACTCAGCTATACCCTGATCAATGTATTTGTTCACTACTTTGTTGATCTCTTTCCTAAGTTTGTCTAAAAACGATAATGAAAACCATTTATATCTTTTTTATTGGCTTAGTAAGTATGTGACAATATAGTTGTAATATATTTCTAATATAGTAACTGAGGAACATCTCATATTATATGCATTACTATGACATTTTTTCCAATGGTTTCTATTAAGGTATACATATACAAAAATCGTAAAAGCACTATTGCATTAGCCTGGGTTGGTAGTTTGATAGATACAATTAAAAGATACAATTTAAAAAGATAGATACAATTACAAAGATAGGTCTGTCTAATTTGAAATCTGTCAATATTAAGTAGACCGACTGAAATGTTTTAATTACCATTGCTGTTTTATTGTAAAAATATTGTTAGTTTTATATTATTTAAAATCTTACCAGTAATTTCAGTTTTCTTTGGCTTCATGAGCTGACCCATCATAGACATGATGTCGTGGCCACCTTGTGGTCTTGCATTAGCGCAGTCTAAATCGTGCAGTGTTACATCTTGGACTACTTCTTTCTTTTTGTGCACATCACCTTTAGGCAAAGGAACATATTCTTCAGCCTGAGAAAGTAAACATACAGTTTGTAATACATAATAAACATTACGGTAAAAATATATAGACATTACATAGTAAACATTGCTATAAAAATATATAGAACAATGCACACGTAATTTCGAGGTAATAATATCATTAACCACTGATATTTTAATATGTAACTTAATTTTGAGGGATATTTTTGTGGATGTTTCATACATTAGCCATCAAATTGTCAACATTTATTATTAAATACGCTCTTAATTGTTTTGATATACCCACCTCAAGATCAAACTCAGTTGCAAATGTATCACTTCTTCCCTGACGTTTCACAGCACCAGAGTTAGCTTCAATATAAATAACATCACCAACTTCCACTTTCTCTTTCTGCAGAGACTCATAAATAGTTGGGTCTAATTTCAGCTGCTTTGTGCCTTTTGCGGTTTTCAAACCGATAATAACATGTGAAACGGTTTTTCCATAGCCTGTACAATTCAAAATAATACTGTGAAAAATATATATAAGAACACCATAAATGATTACATACACGTGCGCAGTACGACTATCGTCCTGGGGTGTCAGGTTCGATCCCCGGGTCGGGCAGAGATATTGGATTTTTCACTATCAGCCCAGAATCTGGAATTTGTGCCCGATATGGCGACATGCTCGATCTCTGCCACATGTGGGACGGATCAAAGCTCGGCGAAATGTAGTTTTAGTTTATTAGTCCAACGCCGCCTACCCCTTCGGGGTTACAGGTGTGAGCTTATGTAATTGGTGTGTGGAATATGTGAATGTATTTTGTAATATTTTTATTACATCTCATTCTTAAAAGAATCAAAATAAAACATGATATGTTACCTCCAGCAGGGCTTTCAGTCTCAACTGGTGTTAACTCGGTAACTTCTCCTTCGTAAACTTCTTTTGTCTCACGTATACGCAGACCAATGGCGCGGCGGAAGTTTTCCATCAGTACTTCTGTCTTTTTAATTTCAGTACTGTATACTTCACTACCAACCATTGGGCAGAACGGCACCTATATAGTGATAATTACAATATTTGCATCTCTTCTTCTTCTTTCTACCTGCCCTTAATGTGGGGTGGGCGCAACACACTTTTTCAAGCATGTTGCATAAATGATTTGGCTTAGTTTTTACGACCGGCTGCCTGCCTAATGTCAACCCCCTCTAGGGAATCCAGTCTCAGTCAGATTAATTTAGAAAATTTGCTTCGCCCGATCTGGGAATTGAACCCAGGACCTCCCAGTCTACTGCCCATACATGATGCCACTAGACCAAGGAGGTGACTATATAACTTATTTCCTCTATGCATATTTATTAAATTATTAAGTTTATTATTATTTTATGTTTCAAAGAGAGTACCTTAGTGCCCAACTCTTGTGCTATAGCTAAGGCAATAGCAGTCTTTCCAGTGCCCGGTGGGCCTGCCAGCAGTAATGCACGACCCGCCATCTTTTTGCTTCTAATCATATCTACTACAATGCCAGCAGCCTGAAAGGAAAACAAAGTGTCCATCTTATTCGTTTCAAGGTTTAGTACAAATAAATAGATAAATTCACCTAACAGTCACACACATAGTCCTAACCACACACTAGGTAGAAACTGTATCATGTGTATCAGATACTATGAGAGGATTTTGGTCTTACAACACCCAGACCCGACACAAATATCTGTGGGCCACTCAAACATTTGTCTCAGTGCCGGAACCGAACCTGCAGTATCTTGCTTTATAGCCGGCTACTTGCCTGCTGCACCGCAGAGGCTGTCTTATAGTACAACTCCCAACTGTATGATGCTCTATACTAGCCTGCTCTACCTATTCTTGTCCATCATCATCTCAGAGAAAAGTAATGTGGGGTAGTAGCTAATTGTTCTATATCGTTCGGTAAGATTGAGTGAGATTTCCGAAAACCCAAATCCCTCCTCTCCTGAATAATCACACTGTCTTTCTTTAAGTTTAGCAATGCACAACTTGTTATAAGAAATATACTTGAAAGTAGTGTTGAAAAATACTTGAAATAGAAAATCACATATATTTTGCTGCATGTCTATATACTCTAACAGCTTAGATTAATAAATTCCTATATCAGCTTTATTTTTCTGATAAAATAAAAGGATTGATTCGGTCATTGTTATTGATACCATGGTAACCAAACAACTATAACCCCAAATTAAATCAATAATTTTATCAAACCAATTGCTATATTAATTAGATTGTAATGTAGTACGTGCGCGAATAATAAAACGAATGAATAAGTTTGTTTTGTAATCAATACCTCTCTTGCAGATTCTTGACCCACGAGCCCGGCTGCCACCTGAATCGGTATGCCATTCTCATCCAAACCCAATCCCTTAATGTGACTATGAGCTGATATTCTTTGGGTTTTTGCGGTACTTTTTACTTCTTCGATTTTCATGTTTGCACTGTAAACTCAGGATAAAATAATTTATCTACAAAAAATATTTTTCCGCAGCACGTCTCACAATATTTGAAAAACTGGAGTGAATGAATGAATGAAATGAATAATGATGGAAGTAGTGAATACCTAAACAGAGTATAGAACAGATTCTTTGGAACAGACTGCTACAAAGACCGACTAAAGTCGTGTCTCCTGCGGACTGATCCACATATTCGGAGTTCGGATTCACGTTCGGATTATTCGGTACGTATGCCCCAAAGAATATTTTCCTTGTTTGCAATTTTATTTCATAGATTTTTAAACCTAATGTGATGTTGTTTTCAGTTACTATAAATGCATAATAAAACATTTTTTTGTATATTGTGTAAACATTTTAAATTGAACGCAGTATACTATATGTCAAATTCCATCAAAATGTAAGTATAATGCTCCCAAATTAGTGAGTGACACATAGTTTTATATCTCTTTTACGCAATAGATAGGTGTAATTAAACGTTCTCTGTTTAACACTGACATTGATAACTTTTGAATTTTTTACCTAATTTTGTAATACTCAACAGCAGCTGGTACATAGTATTTTTGAGTGTACAAAAATAAATTAATAACTCAGTGCAGCAAAAGGTACATGTATTTAAATACGTTAATATTATTCACCTATTTCATACGAATACTCAACTTAAAAGTTTAAGTTGTACTATGTGGCTATAAGCTGCGTAGAGTGGAGGAGATCTAACATTGCAGTTTATCCATTTTCAAATGGAGTACACAGCACAGAATTTAGAATATGCTGTATCCGTGTTCTACAATGGGGAGCAAGTGGAGAGGGCGAGAGCTCATGCGTGGCTCACGACCGCGCAGAGGGTTCCAGAAGCTTGGAACTTCGTATGGGAATTACTGCAACCAACTAAGGTGAGTCAATATATAGTATCTTTATAAAATAAAAATAAACGTGACTGGAAATACTTGACAGAGATTGCAGAGGCACATTGTACACAGTTACGGCTACAGCACAAATAGATACCGAAGTGTCACACAAAACCCACATGAATTGGCAGCTCTGTGCTTTCATTTCATTTCATTTTGTGAGATTTTCAGAGGCCCACATTCCCCCTTCCTTTTCCAATTCCTATTCCTACCATTAATTTTTGATTATGTTGGTGTTGTGAATGTCTATGGATGCACCTGCTCATTTTGCTATAGAAAACAACATAATGTGAATGGAGCCTCAAGGAAAACTAAAACTTTTTCTATTTTAAATGTTATATAATTTATTTCTAAATTCAATACCATATGATATCTTAAGAATTTACATGTATAGATGTATATTAAGCTGCCACTTTGCTTCAGGGCACAGAGATCCAATTTTATGCAGCCACAACATTACACACTAAGATCCTTCGATGCTGGAATGAAGTGCCTCCTGAAAGCTATGAAGAACTGAAGAACAAACTCTTACAAGCTGTGTTTACTTACTCCAAGGGTCCTAAGATTGTTACTAACAGATTATGTATCAGTGTAAGTTAAAATAATAACAAATGGTTGTTAGCTAAGATAATAAACTACTTTAAAGCTTAATACTGTCTAAGGTATAATAGATAGATTGTAACTCTTTATTGTAAACACACACAGAGAAAAAAAATAAAAAAAATAAAGTATAAAAGTGTGACTTGTAAATATAATAAATGATATTATTTCAGTTGGCAGCGTTTATTCTTCAGCAGGGAACAGTGGATTTGCCCACCATATTAAGACCATTATCAACTATTGAAAACACAAATCTCTTGCTGGAAGTGCTTACTGTCATACCTGAAGAAGTAAGTAAAAATAACTAGTATAAATATCTACAATGTTGTGCATTCACAATTATCAAAATTTTCTATTTAAAAAGACTAGGAATCAGGAAAAATGCTTAAATGTTTCTCAGGATCAATCTTTATAAAACAAAAAAATTGCAATTTTCAAAACTACATGCATGCAGATGGTCATAAAAATTACATTCCCTATTAGGGCAACTTGCACCACTATTGACTTTTTTCTTTTATATTAATGAATTCAATAAGAAAATCTAATATCTATATAAATCTAAATTTGGTAAAAAGGGTAACTGTCAAATAATGCACAGCTAAGAAGACATCCTTTATCATGTGATGATGTCAAAACTTCACCTCCCAAAGACAAAAGATCATGGGTGTGATGCCAACCTAAAGGAGGGAATGGGAGCGTTGGGAAAAGGAATTGGGAAAGGGAGAGGGGAAATGGGTCACCGGAAATGTCACTCACCAAATGAAACTCGACAGCAAGCTGCCACTTTACGTCGGTTTTCTGTGAGACAGTGGTATTAAACTGGTGGAGCAGGCCCATTCCTGCTGTAGACGTTACTGTCTATAGCGTGGCTCTACCAATCAAAAGTGTGTGATTATTCGCAGGCTCATTTCTGAACTGATTTTGATTGTATTAACAATAAACTTTCGTCTTTTTGAAATCATAATGTCAGTTTTTATTTAGTACAACAGCATGACGATGGGATCTACACTACGCGCCAAGAATCGCGCGGCGTTGCAGCAAGCTTGTCCAGCAGTTTTGGATGACATGCTGCGATATTTACAGACTGTTTACAAGTATGTTACTACAATTTTATTTCATCTTGCCTACATTGTTCATTGTTGATGGCGCACTTCAAATCTTTTTATTTTTTTTGCAGCAGTCTGCAAGATTATAGTCATCCATCAACATCAATAATAGTTATTGTGGCTTTTTCAAATTTCATAAATATTTGTTTTGAACATTGTCTCTTATAATTTTGGGCTCTCTGTGAAACAAGACTCGAATCTTACTATGGGTCCAGGATTTTAATTATGTAGGAGTGTCGAGTCTTTGATATTGAGTTTTCAATTCAATATCAGCCTGGAGTCTTGAAATTGTACCTGATATGGCTAAACATACATACAGATGTTTTTGTATAGCGTTCAAAAGCAGGAGACATTAGCTACACAAGTGGAAGTGTATAATGCATTTGCAGTGAGTTTAGTGAGCCGCCGCCCGAGCAGCTGGTGCAGGCGTGGACGACAGCGGCGACGTGCGCGTGCAGCTGGCTCACGCTCGGGGGCGACGACTCGCCCGACACCATCATACCGCTGCCGGACCGTATGCCGCTCTGTCGAGCACTACTCACCGCTGTGCACGTGCTATACACGTTAGTACGTCCTGCATTCATCACAACTTTTAGTTTCATTATTATTTTTATTTAAATTAAACATAAAATATAAATTCACATATCTATTACATATTATGCAAGTATTTTCTATTTCATTAATTTTGGTCATTTTTGTACAATACAATTCTATCTTCTCCAGTCGCTAAGAAGTAATGTAAAAAAAATTGAATGAAATGATGTATTAATTTACCCATTAATAATATTATTTACTAAATTAATAAATAAACATATATTAAAAGGTTATTTTGAAGTCGTAAACGATTGATTTGTTAATGTCGTGTGAGTCGTGAGTTGTGTTGTAACTTGTACTCGTGAGTTGTGATGTGTGAATGTGACGTCAGTTGGAACGAGGCGGTGAGCGACAGCGCGCTGGACGCGTGCGAGGCGTGCCTGGCGGCGGTGCGCGCGGCGGGGGGCGGCGCGGAGGCGGCGCGGGGGGAGCGCGCGCCGCTGCAGCTGCTCGCGCTCCTCGCCGACCTCGCCGCGCCGCTCATGCAGCGCGACAACGTGCCCAACTCCATCAACGAGGTGCGAACACGACACATCACATACCACCACATACATACACGGCCTCACACTACTTGATCTCACCAGAATGTGCAATTAGCATCACACATTCTGCACCAGTAGTATTCTTTACAACCTGTGCCTTCCTAATGTCAACCTTCTCGGGAAGATTGGATCTAGCAAACTATTTTAGAAGAATTGTGATCAACCAGTAATAAAAACTAAGCAAATCCGTTCGGCCAAATGCTTGAAAAAGTGTGTTGCGCCGACCCCAGGTGGGCAGGTGGAAATAAAGATTGACAAGGTGATGACTGCTGATCTGATTAATGATATCGGTTCAATCCACAACAGGAGGTGTTGTCGGCGCTGATCACGTGCTGCGTGGCGCTCGGCGAGACACACTCGCGAGCGCTCGTGCAAGCTGTGCAGGGAGCCGCAGAGGGAGAGGGCGGGGATGTGGGCGAGGTGGGGGAGGGGCAGCGCGGCGCTCGCCAGCTCATACAGTTGTTACTAGCGGCACAAGCGGCGCCCGGACACTACCCGCTGCATGAGACGCGTTCCAATCTCGTATTCGGCTTCTGGTACACATTACAGGTGAACTATATCAACTCTAGTCTTGGATTATGCCACTTTTGGTCATGAGCTTGCTAGACTATGTGCCTTTAAATATTCAACAGCTTATAGATATTAATCTAAGAATAATATTATCATTGTACCTTCTGATTAAATTGCACATTGGCATTTTATAAAAGAGGCAACTAATTATTATTTCGATCCAGGACGAGCTACTGAACCTGTCAGGTAACCAATCGTTCCACCCGGTGTGGAAGGACGTGTTCTCGCAACTGCTCATGATCCTGGTGAACAAGTCTGAAGCACCCGCCGAATCGGCGATGTCGCGAGACGACATGGAACTGTTGCGGTGCTACCGACAAGACATTGCCGACACTGTGGTGGGTATAATGTTGCTGTTATTACTTTCGACATTTATTCACATTTTCTATGATATTAGCCTATCTTTGGTCTGTCAATATCAAGCTCAGTGGTTCGAGTATGAATCATTTTGACAAACGAAACGTATCAAGTTCGCTGCGCATTGATGACGTTTGGTTAAAATTCCATACAAATATCATAAAACCGCATCGACTTCGATTCGCATTTGATTGTCAACATTATTCCTGTAGCTCGACCATGAATTTTTTTGGCATTTCACGCTAGGGACTACGTAAATTATTTTATGACAAACATTCGAACGCCTTTAGAAATTACTTGAAAAACAGGTGTTTTATGTAGCATGTTCTTCATATTAAAACATTTCACGTAGTCGCTAGCGAGACATGTCAGAAAATTCACGGTCGAGCTGCCGTTCGAGTCGCAGGTCGGTTTAAAACGTATAATATCGTGTGTGTTGTAGATGTACTGTTTCGTGGTGTTGGGCGAGTGGTGCTGGTCGAGCGTGGAGAGCGCCGTGTCGGGCGCGCGCTCCTGCAGCCGGCGCGAGGCCGCGCTGCACGTGGCGGCCGCGCTCGCGGACGTGGCGCCGCACGAGCACGCGCCGCGCGCGCTGCTGGCGCTGCTCGAGCACGCCGTGCGCACCGTCGACTCCGTGCACGCCGCCGACGCCGCCGACGCCGCCGACGCCGCCGAGACCTCGCGCCTGCTCAACACCGCGCTAGACTGTCTCGGTACACCACTGATTTACACCTATATATGACGCATTTCCTTTTTATTCGCTGTGAGATATGATTTGAAGTCCGCAACAACGGTTTCTGACTGTGTTTAAATTAACTAATTTTAATTCCAATATCAAAGGTACAACAAATACAATATTAATATATAATGCTACAAAAATGTTACGGTACGACATCGTCAAGTATAATGCGTTATGTATCATCCAGGCGGGTACGCGTCGTGGTTGAGTTGTATCGGCGGCGCGCGCGCGTCGTCGCTGAGCCGCGAGTGCGTGCGCGCGGCGGGCGCGGCGCTGTCCCGCGCGCCGGCGGCGGCCGCGCTCGCGCTGCGCAAGCTCTGCGCCGAGTGCATCGAACCCGCCGCCGACCTCGTCGCGGACATCGTGCAAGCCGCACAGGTACGGACTTCTCTATATCTGCTGAATAACTCGACTGTGGAATTAGTTATGAGTAATGGAATATTTTTTGAAACTGGAGGCTGGCGGATTTGTAACTGTTATAAAGAGAATGTGAAATGACTAACGTGACTGAAATGGGTTCGGTGAAATATGGGTGTTCTATTTCGCGTCTGCCTAATTCTTCTGGGATACAGGTGTAATAAAAAACAATAGCTTATCAAAATTTATTCATGTGAAAAATTCGAAGGCAACGTTATTAATTTGAAACATATAACTGAAATTGATTGATTTGAAACTGGTAACAATGGTGATCTAATGAAGAATGAGATGGGGGTAGATGTGGGCATTATAGTTTTAATGTTTCACATGTGTAACGCGTCCCGCGAAGGCTCATTTTACTTATTTTCCATCTGCTCTGTGATCTCATTCCAAAGTGCATCTGCGCAACATCCGCTAGACGCTATATACCGAGTTTGATAACTCCAGCCCGTGTCGTAGGTGTATAGTTACTAATGTTTGGTGCTAGTATCTGATGAGTCTTGGTGTGTGATCGGGTCGTGTGTGGTGTTGCAGAGTAGCTGCGTGGTGCGCGACGCGTGGGTGCGGCGGCAGGTGGCGGGCGCGGCGGGCGCGGCGCTGGCGGGCGCGCCGCCCCACACGGCCGCGCCGCTGCTGCACGCCTTCGCCGCCACGCTGCGGGACGATCTCGCGCGACAGGTCAGGACACACATACTTCTGTCTTCTCTACCTGCTCCCTGTCTTTGACACTCGATTCTTGATGAACTAATGACGCGTTAAGAGCCATTTCACAAAATGCGACTGCTCCAGATTAGGTAAATAACTCACGAAGTTCGTTCGAATCGACAAAAAGTGAAGATAAGGGATCATGGCGCGACTAAAACATTTTGATACTTTCGCATTTCACTGAACTCGAGTTATCCGAATTTTAATTTTATTATTTATCATAATGTAATATTGTAAACTATTATATAGAATATGTAGATGGATACTAAAACAAGCCAGTCTTATTACAACATAGCGTAATATTAAATTAAATTTATATATATATTTCCCGAAAAGGCATTGACAAAATTAGGTTCAATTTTTATCTTTTAACATTACTATTACGCTTTTAATTGTCCTCCGTATATGTGGAAATGTTATTGATACCAACTTTCTTAAACAAAATAACGGATTTATATCACAATCATGATTATTACATCTTCGTGTTTCCGAAATAGATGAAGCCATTTGCAGGCGTGTATGTATAGTTATGATGATGTTATGATATCAGGGTGTTTCATAAAGTTGGTATCCATAATAACTTCACTTAAAGGGACGATGGCTACCAATCTAGCGGTAAAGTTTAAAATTTCGTAAGGCTCATAGTTTTGGAATAATGGAAACTCGAATTTGTGATGAAAAACTTTTTGCTGGCTCACTGGGTCAGCTGCGGTACATTTACAAACTACTTATGGGTTAATTAATTATTTTTAGCATACACAAAGCCATTATTTTGCTATTTGCAACGATTTACAGGTCACATTCCGATTTTAAAATTCCCATGGTTAATATTGATTAAAAAAATTAAATTAAATTTTTATTTTTTAACTTTACCATTGCACTTTAAATCGTTCTCCCTGTATATAGAATTGTTATAGGTACCAACTTTATGAAACACCCGGTATATGAAACAACAAAACTAACTATTCTAATAACATATGGATTTCGTAATGACGGCGCTAAAAATCATCAATACATATAATAAGAATGTAAATATCGCGCGTCTGTACATTGCTGAGATTTCCAAAAAAACTAATTGGGGGGTTCAGGAATAGTAATAGAACACATTATTATCATTTTTAGAATTTTTGTCTGTCTGTCTGTATGTTCCACCACGTATCAAATGAAAACCACCAAAGTAATTTTACGGAACTGGATAGAAAATCGTAGACCACATCTTGGATTAACATTTTGACTTTGTTTTATTTAAATAGGCCAACTCTATCAAAATATACGGATATTTTTGTTCTGTGTGTGCGATTGTTGGGAGTTCTTTATAGCCTGAAAGTGATTTTCAAATTTATCAATAGATGGCATTACCATATTTTCTGAGTCATATTGAATATTTTACGAATTGTGTACCATTTTAAAATCGTTTAGTGATCCGGGGTCGAAATCTAAAAAAGTGACCGCCATTTTGTTTTTCTTTGTTTTTGGGCAGATTGATTTCAAAATCGATATCTAAATCGCCCCATTGTAGAATATTTAGACTAAAACGACAAGGTGGATCGATAAATCAAAAGTTTTTACCGTTGGCCCTACAAAACATGCGTGCGAAGCCGCGGGCAAAAGCTAGTAGTTAATATAAGTCAATAAGCCATATAAGTCAATTAGTTTTATGTTTATGAGCATTTATTTATAATAACCTAGTTTTTACTTGCAGCTCCACATACTTGAAATTGTAGGATTGAAGGGAAAAGTTTATGATTTGTCGATCCGGTCTGTCATTTTAATTTGAATATTCTACATACGCATGTGGCGCAGCGGCCGAGTAGGCTATGAATCGTGAGGTCGCTGGTTCGTTCCCGCCCCCCAAGACAAGTGTCTGTGTGACACAGATATTTGTTGTAATTATTTTTTTATTGAGAGAGAATCCCTTCAGTCCTACAAAATACGCGTGCGGAGCCGCGGGTAAAAGCTAGTATAATATATTTTATTTACATAGATTACTACCTAACAAATATTACACCTAAATATATAATATTTTTTTTAGTTTTGACCCCATATCCGCCCTTCCGAACCTACTCGGTCGCCCAGATATCGATTTTGAAGTAAATCGGGTCAAAAACAAAGAAAAATAAAAAGGGCGTCCACCTTTTCAGTTATGACACCAGATCTGGCGTTGAAAATTACGGGGCAACCCAGATATTGATTTTGAACTCAAAGAAAGAAATAAAATAAACTTTATTCAGCCAATGTCTCAGGCAACAGTGAGTGGGAGAGAACAAAAAAAATAAGACAGAATATGTAGCACTAAAGATCAAAGATAAAAAAATCAAAATTTCAAACCCTATTTTATAGCTTTTTGGGGTAAAAAAAATCACAACCTCTGTCTGATCCTAGGGCTAAACTTTCATCAAAATCAGTTTGATCAGCGGTATCTGAATTCGTATATATACTTTCATCCCATATTTCATGCCTTTAGGGGTTGATTTAAACTCCATTTGAGTCCCTAGGGTCAAAGGTATTCTTATTTTATCAAATCTGCTATTTCATCAAAATCTATTAAGCGGGGTTTTATCCCATTAGGGGTTGATTTAAAAAATAAGGAGACTTTGTGTTAATCCAGGATGTCAGCAACTCCCATAATAAATTTCATCAAAATCTATTTAGTCGTTTTTGCGTGAAAGAGTACCAAACATACACACACACATACACTCACACAAACTTTCGCATTTATATTAGTTCGATGGTGATTATAACAAAAACTGAAAACAGACTTCAAAAATGAACACCTAAAATGTCATCAAATCTTAAAAATTTTGGAGTCGCGTTTCAGTTTTTGTTAAACTTAATTATTTTTTATCTATTTTTGTGTAATATTGAAAGAATTATCCACCAACTCTTAATAGTTAAGGAGTTATAATTTCCATCATCAGCTCAGCAACATGCGATGATGAGTACCAGACGCAAATACCAATATAGTTTTAGAAAATATATAAAACACACTTTGGGTCCCTATAAAGTTTGATGGTTGCCCTCGATTTTTATAGGATCCCATCATCAGATCCTGATTTGGTGCCAATGGGACCACCTGGAAGGTATACTCTTTTCAACAAAAAAATAACTTCACGAATCGGCCTAGGCGTCTTCAAATAATCGGGGAACATACATAAAAAAGACTCCGACGAATTGTTAACCTCCTCCTTTTCTTGAAGTCGGTTAATAAAATGCAATTACAGTACAATGAGGTACAATAATAAAATTATATAACGTACTAAAAAAAATTAACTCTCATTGATCAACACTTGTCAGTTGTGGTATATTTTGTAATTACGTATTCTATAGTGTTCGGGAGCAGCACGGAAAAAATCGACACAGGTCCTGCTCCGACGAGCGCTGGCGCGCGACTGATTTCCGAACGCAAATTCATTGCAATTTTGTGCGATGTATTTTTTGTAATAAAAAAGTGATCAATAAAAATATTTCCAATTGACCTACAAAATTAGGTTGTTTATAAAACAAAGTTTATTTTGGTACAGATTGTTTCTTGTAATTTGCTTTTCTTCTTTGCAAAAACTCGCGATAAACTTCGGATATAATTCGTAAAAATCGTCACAGTCTTTATTTTTTTTTTACAATCAGTGTGATTAATTATCGATATTCTGTCAACCAAACGTCAACAGTTTTATATGCCTGATATCTAGGATTTTTCTCGTGTCTATTTAATGACTTTTAATAAGAAAATTAGGAGCCTAAAGATGACCTGTTTCGTTATTTTCAAGAAACAAGGTACGGGAGATTAATCGCTACTAAAAAATCAAAGTAGTATTAGTAAATGTTTTAAACAATACGTCAACAAAAAGAATCGATCTATATTTTGAATGTATTCAATGGCATTCAACCCGTTCTTATCATGGTAAATTAGGCGCTCAAAATCTTGGAAATCTCGCATAATATGTGAAATGCCTCTTAAAAATTAGCAAATGACAAGTTCTCGAATGCAACGCAATATTAGTGCAGTTTTTAACTCGATTTCAGTGGAATTTTAACCACCAAATGAAATCAAATTGAGTGTCAAAAGTTACTCTACTGTTCTTGTCTCACTCTAATGTAGGGTCGGCGCAACACACTTTTCGACCGACTTCCAAAAAGAAAAGTCCTCAGTTCATCGTTTTTTTTTATGTATGTTACGCAATATCTCCGCCGAATGTGGACCGATGTTCAAAATTATTTTTGTGTTCGATAGAGCTTCTTTCAAGGGTAGTCCCATATAAATTTGGTCACGATCGGATTTGAAGTCGGTCCGTTAAGTTGTGATTATTCATCTGACCAAAATAATGTAACTTAGTTTTTACGACCGCTTCCTTGTCTGACGACATCTTAAATACATAAACTATATTATAATTATATTATCTGTGGAAAATAAATCTAGTGTTATCATCATAAAGAATACCCAAAAGGTTTCAGAAATTTAAAAAAAAATCATACAGTTCTGAAATCATACTACAGCAACATATCTGAGAGCAGTAAACTCACAGATTGGCAAGCTATAGGTAGTAAGTACATAGTAATGGTTATGTGTCCAGCCGCAGGAGACGGCGAGCGTGTGCGGCGCGGCGGAGTGCGCGGCGGCGCTGCTGGGCGCGCTGGCGCCGCGGCCCGCGCTCGCCGCCGACCTGTTCCGCGACCTGGCGCCCGCGCTGCCCGCGCTCGCGCACAACCACACGCTAGTAGAGGTCACTCACACACTATACAATTACATAATATCCTACTTGCACCTTCAACTACTTTTCATCGCCATAATTTTCACTTTCACAATCGTGGCACTACAGCCAATGACCAGTATCACGGGTAATAGCTTTTCAATCTAAAACTATTTTACTCATGACATTACCAAAAATATTTCGGGTAATATATCTTTCATCCAATAAATATATCACTGAATTTAAAGTATATATCGATTGTATAGAATCATAGACTATAGCGTAATTTATTAGCTATTAACAAGAATACTAGCCAGTATATTACAATACAGGAAAACTACGAAATACTGCAATAATCAATTTATTTGCGATAATCATTGCGAATTTGTCCACAGCCAATGTTCACAATTTTGAAGCAGACGGTATCGACGTTGATGGATGAGTGCATGCAGATCATCACGGAGATCGCACAACTCACCGTGACCGGGTTCAACTGCTACCCGTGCGCCGCCGGCTTGGATGTCGTCAAACTTGTACGTATACCTTCAAGCTGTAGTAATCTATTTGTTAGATTTTGTAATGTGTGAACTTGTGACTTATCTTAATTTGAGTGAACCGACATCGTACCTACATCTCTATTGTACTATTTAAGTAAGCCTACATTGACGGGTAAACGGGTAAACGATATTTTTTGGGTTTTAAATAAATGGATAACAATAAACAGTGAATGTATAACATACAAACACGCAACTGTCACATAGTATTCTCTACAATAGTTAGTCAAGTAATGTATAATGATGTTGTGCAGGTGGTGCTGGTGGTGGGCGGGTCGTGGTGCGGCGCGCGCTCGCTGCTGCACGCGACGGTGGGCGGCAGCGCGCGCGCGCTCGCGCCCGACCCCTCCGCCCGCCCCGACCTCACCGAGGGACTCTTCGCGCTGCTGCACGCGCTCACCAAGAAGAAACCGACCTATATCGACTGGATTGATGATCTCATGCACGATCTCATTCAATTAGGTATGTGTTTTGACATTTTCATTCTATAGGTTATAACAACGTTTGGCCACCGATTTGCTCGACGATAAAAGGAATTGTGTTCTTGCCGTATGTTAGAAAGATATTCAGCTTTCTAGTGATATTGTCCCACTGTCGAGCATTCATTATCGGGTGTGGTAAGGCGTTAATACTTTAGACTCTTTAAATGGTGTGAAAAGTATGATATCGTTTTGTATTATAAAGTTTGGTTTCCCGCAGGCGTGTCGTGCGTGCGCATGTGGGAGGCGGGCGGGTCGCGCGGCGCGTGCTCGTGGCTGGCGGCGCTGGCGGCGCGGCGGCCGCGCGCGCTGCTGCCGCACGCGCCCGCACTCACCGCGCATGCGCTCCGGTGCATAGGTCAGATCAGACACTTCACTTACTAAGTACTACTACTCCGTATTGATTGCACATGTTCATGATTAAATTATTAATAATGCTCAGTAAATTCGATTTAGTGATCTTGATGATATTTATATTTGTTTAAACTATATTCTAAATTCGAAAAAATATGGAATCAGAAGAATTTGTTACCTTATTTCTAACCGACCATTTGACGTGTGACCAATATGCAATCCATAAACTTATTTTGAAATTACTATTATCGTAGGTGGGGCAACTCCGCGCAACCAAATCGAGCCACTAGCAGAGTTATTGCTAGCGCTGAACCGAGCGCCGTGGGCGAGCGAGTGTGGGGAGTCTGTGGGGGGTGCGGGGGAGGGGCTCGCCACGTGGTTGCGGCAGGCGCTGGCCGTGCAGGGCTTCCCCACGCGGCACGCCACAGACGCACACAAGCACAAGTTCATCGCCGCCGTTATTAAGTGAGCACGCATCCACACAACAACACACACCATATATTATCAGAACAAAGAAATTTAATACTAGTATACTGTTTAATGTCTTTGTATCAGAAGCATACCATTTCATTGACTATGGGTATTTTTATGGGAATTTTCAATAGTCAAAAAATTGAAGCAGAGGCATAATTTTGTTGTTTTGACAGATGTTTATTCATTTATTTAATACTCAAAACGCTAAATATTTCCCTGAATTAAATTATTTGACTATTTAAAGATCAGCTCTTAATAAAGGAAAAATACAAATAATCTGCAACACACTATTACACATTATGGCGTAGAAAGTAGGTACTTATAATTGATTGGGGTTTCCAATTAACCTTTTAGCGTAATATTTTTTTATTGCAGAGAAAAAAGCAGTAAGCGACGGTTGCTAGAAACGGTCCAGGAGTTCTCGCTCGCGTGTCGCGGTCTCATCGGCACGGAGTACGCGAGACAGACGATAAGCTCCAAACAACTCGTCGCCTAATATAAATTAACACTGCTCTTTCACAATATACTTAAATCTTACCAAATAATTGTGATATATACAATATACATTAACTACAGAATAGACCACACGGCATTTGTACTACGAAAACTATGGTCTGTTTTGTTAAGAGCAATAGGGTTGTTTGTACAATATTATATTGTACGCAAGCGATATAAACGCAATAAAGAAATCCGGAATACGGAATCTTTCAACGAGGACACTATATCAAAATATATCGATATGCAGAAAGGCGGCGCGAGTTAGATCTATCTCTCTCGCACTCAAACAACGCCGCATAGGGGCAATAGTGGGGATGACGTCACGAACTGCATCTGCAAATCTATAAAATCACCAGCCATTGTAAAGAATAACATAGACCAAAATATACGATAATTTGCCATGTGAGTGTAACAGTTGCTTCCAGTCTCATAAAACGACAGCACAAATCTCTGTTAATAACAAGATATGTAGTCTGTAAAATCGATAAAAAATAAAAACCATACAGTTTGGGTCATGTCAGCCTCAATGACTTGTACTATACATTGTACATAAGCTTACGCTGGCATCCCCGAAGGGAAGGGCAATTACGTAACTTGATGAAATAGTAGATAGTCACGGGCGGCTCGGCCTCCGGTGGCCCATACGCTTATGGAACATATATATGTGCCGCCTCTGACGGGTTAATCAAAATATAACACTTTAATTCGATTTTTTTTCGACGTAGTATATCTAGCATTTTTTAAAACTGAGCACTAATACATTACACTTGATAGTAAGCGCAGCGCAATCAAAAGATACCAGTGATCATCAAAATACTCAATGATTGTTGCTTAACATCACTGTCCGTCACCAAAATCGTGATGGCCTGCATATTAGACTACTTCACTGTCTGAAGAGGAAAAAATAATATCCAAATAAATAATGAAGTTCTCAGCTTTTAGACTTCCTATTGATT
Organism: Clanis bilineata; assembly: GCA_036417725.1. Taxonomy (NCBI): domain Eukaryota; kingdom Metazoa; phylum Arthropoda; class Insecta; order Lepidoptera; family Sphingidae; genus Clanis; species Clanis bilineata. The sequence continues at coordinate 13,036,114 of CM071158.1, forward strand.
ACATTAATCCTAAAAACATGTGATCGATCGATAATGCAGACAATTTATTAGTACAAGAAATGCGCATAATTTATACTGATTATGTTCACTACATAATCACAAGTTTAAAAACTCAACATACCGACTTCAAATCCGATCGTGACCAAATGTATATGGGACCCTTGAAATAAGCTCTATCGCATACAAAAGAATTTTGAAAATCGGTCCACATTTGGCGGAGATATCGCATAACATACAAAAAAAAACAGACGAATTGAGGACCTCCTCCTTTTTGGAAGTCGGTCGAAAAGTCTTGCTATTGTTTATAGGTGTAAGGAATTATTTGTATTATTTATTGACAATAATTTTATGTGCTAGGTTTAGATTGTTTTTAAAAAGATACATTTTTAATAAATTTCCACGCGAAGTCGAAAGAAGTGAATGAAAATTCACCAAGCGTGGTGCAGACAGGCTTGTTGGCTTGTTCCCTCTGACGGCAAATATAATTCGAAAGAGCAAGAAAAACATTGTATAACTGTGACAAATGTATGTAACGTTATTTTGCATACCTACTGTATAGTATGGACTTAGCGACTGCGTTTTGACTAGTTTAATGAACTTAATATACATATTATGTAGATATGAATTGAGCGATGAAAGTTTCGAAAGATTAAAAAATTATGATCTGTATGTTAAATAATTCGATAGTTAATTTATAGTTGCTATTATAGTGTACATAAGGACGTGATACCATTGTATATATAACTGTGGTTATTAAAAATAATATTAGGTATTTAAAGTGTAATAAAAATTCAAACATATCTATGTTTTGTTTTATTTGACACAGTAAATATACATTAGACATCAAATTAGTATACTTCATCCAAAAGTTAAGTAAAGTAAAGTTAATCCAATACCTTAATTAACCAACTATCCCATTTTATGGTGCGTTCACGCGTATTCTTAAAGAAAAACTAAAAGAATAAAAACAAATATAGTTATTATGAGATCCAACATATTAAATGTTTCACATTGCTAACTCGTGAAATTCACAGTCATACTCGCACCATAAAGTTACATTCCAATTCCTTATACGTAACAGTTACCTAATTCTAACGATCAAGGTAATTAAATTAAGATTGCCCATTAATATAGGCCTGATGGCAAGAAATACAAGTGTTGTACGCAGCGGGTGACAAAACCAGTTGAATATCATATTTTATGAACAAAATACACATCTTTCTACGGATTTAAAAAACAGCGAATTGATTAAAGCGTACATTTACATTTGGTTTAATACAACATCGACATCCACACGTTTGTTCACCGTAAAATATACTAATCTACCAATAGTATTATAACACTGATAACCAAATTATCTACGTTATGTTTGGTATTTATTTTATTTAAAAAAAACTATTACCAATAAGACAATTCACATCAGAAATATTGCCTTGTTTATCAAAGAATATAGTAGTGTAATTCTATCTATCAATCGAGAAATTAAATGACTTCAGAGATTTCTAGCACAATTTTTAAAACATATACCAATTCGTGTACAGCGTTACTAAGTTATTGGTGATAAATTTACGATACTACTGTATGACTAGATAACGACTGTTGTTCAAATTATACACTGATAGGTGAACCTGAATGCGTATATATTATGTATGTTAATACAAGGAAAAAATGGGATGATAAAAATGCAATGATTAGGTAAATGCATAATCCATGTATACAGTATTACCTAACCGAGTATTAGAAGTCTGCTAACATTTAGATCTACATTCAAATTTTATAGTAATATTTATTATATTAGACAATTAATATGTTTAAAATTCTGCGACACATTAAGTAAACACCCATAATATAGATATCGAAAACATTCACTATCAATGTAAGCCCGCTGCATTCCAATATCCAGTGTGCTGGCTCAGAAAAGTTTATTAAACAATACCATCAATAACTCAACCGATTAGAACTGGCAACCTCAGTAGTAGTTGTAGCAGTGGTCGCGTCGGCTCACAGCTGCGCCTCGCTCATGAGCGTGCTCCAGAGCCGCTTGTTGCGCGGGTGTCGCGCTACCCACATCACTTTGGCCAGCCGATGCCTCACCAGATCCGTTATAAACTGCAATCAGGAATCCAAATCGTCCTTGGCGTGCAAAGGCGGGATGCATTTCTTGACTTCCACGTTGAAGTCCAGATATTTTTCCGATTCGCAGTTCCGACTCGCAAACCGCAGGAAGTTTATCGACTGTTCAAGAGTCAGGTGGAAACAGTCCTGGCGGCCCATGTTCATGGTGGAGCTTTCGAGGTCACTATGTGTCACTCGAGTGTACATGATTCTTCGCGCATTTTGGTGCCCGTCCACGGTCACCTGTGAAAAATCTCCATTATTTGCGTCATAATATACATAAAAATGATTGATACGGCACTTACCTCATACACATAGTTGGAAGCGTTACATTTGGGCCCGATGTAAGCGACGTACACGATGACGCCCCAGGTGCGGATGTCGATATCGACACGCAGGTGGAACAACTCGTCCAGCGTCATTATCAGCCAATTGTCGTGCTGCTCCGAGTTCACCTTCATCGTGAATTTATGTAGGGCGCCGATTTTCAACATCGACAGATGCTTGCTCTGAAACAAGTATGATAATAAAATTTTGACACATGAGAATGGGCAGCCACAGTGGTCTATCAAAGACACGATCAGCAAATCTAAAAGTCACGTAGACAAACTAAACTGTAATAAAAACACAGATTAGTAATAAAAACTAAAAATCAATAGGTAGTGAATACCCCATAATAGTAGTTTATATGTAAGTGTTGTGTATGTGTTGTTCACCTGGAAGTGTGTGGCGAGCTGGTCGCGCGGGAACGGGTGTCGGTGCGCGCACGCGGGCGCGGGGCAGTGGTACTTGCGCGCCGCGCAGCTCGCCTCGTGCGGCGCGCGCCGGCGCAGGCGCACCTCGCGCCCGCACCCGTGCCGACACGGGTACCGCAGCATCTCCGCCACCTGCACAGTGCACATACAACAATATCGAGAATAATCAGTAAAATACAAAGTGGCTCACTTCGATAATGTCGGTGGGATAATGACAATATTCTAAGTCGAATTATGAATTTGAAATTACGCATGTAGTTTTATTTTAATCATTAAATAATAATAATAAATACCACGAACAGTCACACACCTAGTCCTGACTCCACACTAGGTATAACCTGTATCGTGAGTGTCAGAGTTTCACAACACCCAGACTTGAACCAAATATCTGTGGGCCACACAAACATTTGTCTCAATACGGGAATTGAACCCGTGACCTCTCGCTTTACAGGCGGCTAATCTCCCGCTGCGCCACGGAGGCTGTCATTTCATGATCTTGCGCTTTAAATGGAAGAATATTAGATTGTTCGGCGAGGTTTCACACTGATATACTGAGGGTCAAGTTTACCCCTTCCATGGCCCGGTTCCGCACGGAGGAGAACATGGTGCGGCACACGGGGCAGGAGGCGAGGCGCGCGCGGCAGCGGCTGCACACCAAGTGTCCGCGGCGGCACTGCGAGATGGGCGGCTCCATCCACTCGAGACACACGGGGCACTCCAGCAGCCGCAGCAGACTCTGGACGCACAACACACACGAATCTAACACACCGATTACTAAAAGCCGCTCACAATAAACGATCTTTTGACAGAGCAAATAAATTGCAAATATAAACCAATATCGTCATTTCACCACGTCAAATTCAAACTTTGTTCTTATTGGCTAATTTTTATAATCTGCACATTCGGATGAGATTGTTTATTGGGACCGACCGTAAGGGTGCCTTCAAATTTGTGGCCGAGTCACGTGACTGCAGCACGGCGACTGCTAATATAATGAATGTCTTCTCTTCCGCTTTTATTGTGTAGTATAGTCACTTCAAATATACAAAAAAAAAAATGCTGTAACTAAAGTATTGACTACTAAACTATTGAATGGTACGGACTGCCGAGACAAGTGTCGGAGGTTCGAGACCAACCCCAAAATGGAGCATACACCTCTGACTTTTCTATGTTAAGTGTATTTTCATTGTGAAATATCGCTTGCTATAACGGTAAAGGAAAACATCGTGAGGAAACCTGCATACCTGAGAATTTCTTCACAGGAATTTCGAAGGTATGTGAAGTCTACCAACCCGCATTAGGCCAGCGTGGTAGACTAAGGCCTAACCCCTCTCATTAGTAGAGGAGGCCCGTGCCCAGCAGTGGGACAGTAATATTACAGGGCTAATATTATATTATAAAGTATTGACAAATTATTATGTTATCCTAAGAATATACATAGGTTGATTTATATAATTATTTTGTGTTATATTTTATTCTATTGATTTATCATATGAGCTATTTATTAACCTATGTGATTAATAAATCATTTCATTTTATTTCAAAAAGCAATATTATGTATCGTTTTTATGAAGTAAATTAATAATGAATTTATCACAAGTTGCATGTTGCATCTAAGATCACAATTAATATAGAACTGAGCTTTTGGCTTGGAAGTTACAAATTTCCCTGATATGTGTCTAATGGTGCATTATTACATGGATATGAATATATATAAAAAAAAAACAATTTAACAATCACTTTACAATTACGCAGGGACTTACTTGATTGAAATCCTTCACCGAATATGGTGTATTGATATCAGCAGATCCTAAAATAACGAATTATTACTTAGTATGTAACAAGAATACTTAAAATACAAACATCATCATGATCAGCTACAGGATGTCTAATGCTGAACATAGTCCTCACCCATAGATTTCGAGACTGACCCGCCGAAAGATGTTTTATGAGCGGTAAGACGTCTACAGCACGAATGGGTCGGCCCGACCGGTTTGATACCACTGTCTCACAGAAAACCGACATAAAGCGGCAGCCCGCTATCGCGTTACGTTCGGTGCGTGGGTTTTTCATTCCATTTACCCCCTCCCTTTCCCAATCCCTATTTCCCTCCTTTTAGGTTGGCAAGGCACCCATAATTTTCGTGTCTTGGTTGTCTATCAGATAGACATGGGCAGTGGAGATCACTTACCTTCAGGTGACCCATCTGCTTGTTTGCCAGTCTCTGCTATAAAAAAAGATTGCATCATTACCCTCCCTTTTCCTTTTGGCACCCACCAGATCAGACAGACATGGGCGGTGGAGATCACTTACCATCAGGTGACCCATCTGCTCATCTGCCAGTCTGCTAAAAAAAGATTGCGTCATTACCCTCCTTTTTCCTTTTGGCACCCACCAGATCAGACAGACATGGGCGGTAGAGATCACTTACCATCAGGTGACCCATCTGCTTGTTTGCCAGTCTCTGCTATAAAAAAAGATTGTGTCATTACCTTCCCTCTTTCTTTTGACGCCATGAGGTTGCGCGGCCTCTACCGCGGCGCTGTCCTGTCGGTCGTGCATGTCGCGTAGAATGTTCAGCACCTCTTTTGTCTCCTCGTCATTATTGGCTATCGCCTCTACATCAATGTCCGGCACATCATTGGCGTTGGAAATTTCTTGTGGATCAATTTCCACAATTTCTTCTTCTAATGATATGCCACCATCTGAGATGTTCTGGACGGCACCTACACCACATTTGGGTACTATAAGTTTTTGTATGTTGTTTGAATTTTTTATATACAAATTAAAACAATACCAACCACCATTTTCAGCAGCCTCTTGCTCTGCGTTGTTGTCATTATTAGCATCAGCCGCTGAAGTAGATGGGCAAGGCATTTCAATATCTACAACACAATATTAAAATATAGTCGTAAAATCACTTTCATAACATACACCGTCATAAAAGTCAATGTATTGAAATTTGACCTAATTCTTTAAATTACTTTCTATTGGTAATATGCAAGATGAAGATCTGTGCTATAGTTTTTCTACAAACACGAATTATTGATATTGCGAAATCGAATTTTAATCGCCGTTTTCTCGAAATCGTGTTTTCGGACTTACTGCTAACTCAATTACACGAGTAGTGTTACTCGCCGACAAAGAAAAATGAGTATACAAATATAGGCTGACGATGCTACTCTGGTGTTTAGTTAAGTTAAGCTAGACGCTAGCTTGCCACCTACTTAAAATCATCTCACCTTGTCAATGGAAAATGTATCTACAGAATACATACTTAACCCATATATTCAAAGGTTCACTTCTAAAACTATGAGAGGAATATAAACAAACCTTCATCAGAGTTGCTAACGTCGACGCTGTTCTCTGGGGATATGTTTTGATTGAGTGTTGCGTCGGTGGCGGCGCCGGGCTGCAGGCGGTCGGCGGGCGCGCCGCTGGACGAGGGGCCCGCCTCGAGGGCTAGTGCTGGACCCTCGCCGCTCACTAATACCATCATCAAGTTCAACATATTCCTTCAAAAAGGTCGGGGTCAACTCATTCCCGTGACGCAACCGTATCATAGTCCAAAAATAACTATGATATGCTTTCTTTCTACCTCCCTTATGCCACCTCAATGTGGAGTCGGCGCAACGGTTTTTTTTCAGGCATTTCACAGAAAGGATTTGGCGTTTTTTACGATTTTTACGGCCGGCTCCCTGCCTGATGTCAACACATCAGCCGAATCCAGTCCTGGGGAAATAGTCAGAAAAACACCCTGCCCGACGAATCGAACCCAGTACCTCGGGGTCCAAAGCCCATATAAGCTGCCGCTAGACCAAGGCGACGAAATAACTACGAGGTATATGAAATACTATAGATTCATAATACATTTAAAATATTGTGGTCAGTTTTGTCAGACATGTTTAAAGAATATACCAACATGAATATGATTGAATGTGTTGTGAATGAATTGATAATGAAGAAATTTGTCACGAAAACAAATTGACCCCGCCGACCTTGAAAAATGGGCCTTAACGTGACCCAACCGTACACAGTAGATCAACAAAAGAAACTTAAGATAGGGCGGGGTACAGATATGTCTATTGTTTTTTCTTAAACGAACTAAGTGCGGAAAAAGGAGCCCACAACCAATACCAAAAAAAAAAAAGTCTATTGTTTAACGAACTTTCATATAAAATGTATAATGCAACGTAACTTAAAATTAACAAAGGGAAGCAAAGCAATAGGCTGCCAATTTCAATCTACAAGATTGAAGTAAAAAAATTACCCTAAATTTTGATAATTTTTAAAGTACAAAATTACCTCTAGGACATTGATTTCCAATAACTGGTTGGTTCCTCCGGAAACCGGCACACACGTTATGTCGTGGTTGCGTGCTGCCCGAAGCATGTAATGTTACTGGAGGAAACATTGGGTATGGCACCATTGAAGGACCTTGGTTTGCTGCAAAAACAATACAAGTATTAAAAGCAGCAAGAAATGAGTGACTTGGCAATATTACATGAACATAAAGTAAATCACCTCAAAACTTATAATAATTGCAGTTAACTTATAATAATTGCCAGTGGTGAACAGTCCATACAACCCAATTTCTTCAGCCAGACAGCTTCCTTTTGCCAGTTTGTAAGCTAATAAATAAGTAACATAACATAACATAACATAAGCTCACGCCTGTATCCCCGAAGGGGTAGGCAGAGGCGCACTAGGGAACTAGTACATCCACGTTTCGCCGAGCTTAGTTCCGTCCCAGATGTGATAGGGGCCGAGCCTATCGCCATAGCGGGCACAAATTCCTGACTCCGGGCTTATATGGAAAAATCCAATATCACTTTGCCCGACCTGGGGATCGAACCCGGGACCTCAGAACCGTAGTCGTACCGAAATACCACCACGCCACCGAGGCAGTCCTATAAGGCAATAAATAAGTATTTCCTAGGTATTATCTAGAAGCGAAAGTAGCATTGGCTTCCCTTTTAAAAATTGTCACCCCACGCCACTGATAACTGCACAATGTTAATAATGCGAACATAACTGATATTTTTATACCAATAGCCAAATACATGCTATAATATTTCTATATTATTATTGAGTCAAGGAGCCCTAAAAATTCTACTTATCTGAGTGCAACTATTATAATGTATTGTCTTACATCTATTTGTTGGTACTGCGTAGAATGTATTCTTGGGCTTGATCCGAGGGCGCAGGTTACTGTTTCGCGAAAACCGCTTAATCGCAAGGATTCGTTGAATGTCCGAGTTTGGAGAACCTTCATTGGGTCTTTCAATAAGGTCGGGTGCTGGTGTATGCATTGATCTGACACACAAAACATAAATATTATAGAAACATTCTTTTAACTACATACTTACTTTTCTATTAACTCTGCAACTCTAGTACAAAGGCAAAAAGTGATGATGACAAATAGATCTGTTTTTATATGTTTCACCTTATCAATTGCCATCTGCTTGCAGTGACTATTCATATCTGTTTAAAAACTACTACATGTATGGACAATTATTGTTCAAAAAGTATACATTTTTATTACTCATTAGTCACGAAAAAGACTTTAAAAGATACAATAAATGACAATCAATTACCGTTGAATATTAAAAAGTGGTGTCCTCCGAGGTGAATTTAATAATGACCAATACATGTCCCTGTCCCTCTTAATAATCTGTTGTGCAGTAATCCTGTGGGACAGTGGGCCGGCTACTGACGACGGTCGTGAATGCGACGCTGGGGCCCCTTTTAAACATTTTGTAAACAGCAGAAATCAATAACAGTACATATAAAACATAAACATCTTATATAAATACATACATATGGCCCAAGCAGGAATATTGTTGACAATCGAATTTCTATCAAGCTCCCTGTGCACTGATAACATTTAATTAATATTTCATACAAATGTCAAAGATGTGCATTAAGCTTGATTGGAATTTGATTGTCAAAAGTATTTCTCGTTAATTGTCATGCCTCAGGAGTTTAGGACACAAATTAATATGTTTCTGATTATGATAATATATGATACAGAAGAATGTGGACAGGCAGAGGCCCACTAGTGAACTAGAACACCCACCTTTCGCTGAGCTTAGTTCTGCCCAGATGTGAAAGGGGGCGAAATGTGGGTGTTCTAGTTCGCTAGTACGCCTCTGCCTACTCCTTCGGGAATACAGGCGTGAGCTTATGTATGTAAGAATGTGGACCTCAGCTGGCACCAATCTAACAACTTAGCTTTTCCTTTCTGCAACACACTTTGAAGCCGCATCTCCTGCACTCAAACATTACACAAAACAAAGCACGGTATTTTTGTCTATGGACCATTGTTCCATAAGCAGGACAGCAAAATTACTTGTTTTGTGTAGGTGTTTTTATTTTGTTTCAAAAAAGCATGAGCTGGAGATATAGCTTAAGTCCATCTTGGAAGGGGAACATAGTGTGTATGAATAATGCAGTAACAATTGCAGTGAAAACCTTGCTAAATGTTGTAATTTGTATGATTGTTGTGATGTTAAGTTTTTATGATTTTAAATCATCTATATAACTTGATGCTGTTTCTCAAAGCCTCTTCTTTGAGATTCCATTTGGCCATTCTTTTTTTAACAGTAATATTTTTGTTTAAAGTAATATTTTTAATTTTCTTTGGGCATAATATTACAATTAAAACTATAGACATAATATAAGTAGGCATACCACTTGTACCAGGCATGTCAGCAGTACTTGGTCTTGGTTCCACTGCCTGCCTTCTAAACAAAGGTGGATCTTGATTGTCTTGCTGAACTGCATCATCATCATCTATAACAAATTGCAAATTTGTCTTACTCAATGCTGCCATAGGTAAAATAATGCAAATATGGGTGGGGTCAATTGTTAAAATGCACTTTCTACCTTATCAACCAGGACTGGCTTAAAATTTCCGGTATACCTGGGCTTACAAAGGTTTTATTAGCACAATAAAAAAAATTCTGTTCATATTTGGTTCACTAAATAATCATTATAGACATTTTACTCAATTGGAAAACCTACTGAGTACTTACTCTGTTGGCCATCATTCTCAATGGTCTTATTAGTACCATGGATGTTATTGCTATGCATTGCTGTATGAATATCAACAGGTACACACCACACAATAAACAACACAGATTTTTTATGTTAAAATGCCATTTTCGTTGCTGAAAATATTTAACGGTCTATGACGTATTTTATTGTGCACTGCAACGAATCTGCATCACACAGGCGCATCTGTCAATTCAATAACGATTTTTCAATTCCTGATAACTGTGAGAGATGTCGTTAGTTCCTCACACGGGTGCTACAGGTGGATAGTTAGCTACAGCCTACAATTACTTGTGGACATGCAAAGCCTAGACGTCCTACAATGCGTGCTTATTTAATTCTGTGAAACAATAAAAAAAAATACAATAAATTCGAAAAGCAAATGATAATAAGTTAAACTCACTATCAACACTAAGCCTAAATTGTGTTTTCATACCGTTTGTAGGCATTTATAAACACAATGATACGACATAGTTCACGAAACCACCCTTACCTGAACTCCAGGGATACTCGGTTATTCCGAGAGATTTTTTTAAGCTTTCTTTTCTGTTACTCATTTTGCCACTGATTATCGTTCACACATAGGTTCATTAATTTCCACCTTATCAATAATTAAACTATGGGAAAATTGAAACGATTCAGAAATCATAAAACACAACAGCGCCGATCAAAACGTCCAAAATTGACAGTTGACTACAGAGTACACACCTTAGATTAAAGAGAGAGAGGAGATCGGTTCCCTCTCCATGACCTTGGCAACAGACTGGCAGCTAAAGATGGCGGAAAATTTAGTGCGTACGTAACATAGTCGATGATTTGTCGATAATTTTTGTATTGTTTTTACAAAGCAGTACATAAATGTTCAAATGTGAATATTTTTGTACGTTTATTATTTATTACTTGTTTTTATTTGATTTATTTAAGATTATCAAACATTATCAAATATAATTATGATATAATTATCAGCAACAGAATGTGCACTATAAACATGAACTCAATGACGACATCAATCATACGAACAACTCAAAAAATCGTCGACATCTAAACGCACTAGAGCTTTTCTAATCACACGAATTAGAAAATTATAGTCTCTATCTCCTCTAATGGTATAGCGGTGTGAGAATATGTATGTAATGCAAAAGAATATACCGTGAAATAACGGAATAAAACATTTTATCGATATTGATAATATACGCAATGAATCACGCGCCCGTCACTAGACCGCCATTCCTGTTGCCGTAATATTATTACTTTGGACCGGGGGTGTGGCTTATTGACGGATGCGAGTCTATAGGAATAAACACTTGTATATTGGTTCTTCTTTACCTGAGTTGACATCCATTAGTAAAGAGGAGATAACATTATTTTTTACTGATTTATCAAATTTTTATACTGTGGACCGGCCATGCATGCATGCCTTTGTCTGTCAAAGACTTAGATATCCTGTCAAAGAGCATGTAATGTTTGTCTATGCTCAGGAGTTGTGAACCTTTCCGAAAAAGATTGAACTTTGAATCGATTTAATTTAATACATGAAGAATCGATTAAAAAAAAACGAAGTTTAAAAGATAGATTTCTAAAAAATCATATTATCTTTCAAGTCTGAAAGATAATGGCACCGGCACCGGCACCGGCTCTAAAGAGAGTATGAAATTGTTACAATTTTTACTTTGAAGTGATCATTTTTGAAGTCGGTTTTCCGTTTTTGTTATACTTTTCATAAAATTGATTTATATTTACATTGTAAATGCAGACTTGAAAGATAATATTATTTTTTAGAAATCGATCTTTTATAACTTTTAAAATATATATCTTTTTGTTTAAGATCTAGTTTCATTTGCATTAATAATATAGTTATGTTGGAAAAATTAAACGTTTTTAATTGTAAATTAACTAATTCACAGGCATACAACATCAAACGCCAAAACACAAATTTTGCGGCGCAAATCTATGCATTCAGTACTGATTAATTTAATTAATATTTATAGATATTATTTATTTACATATTTAACATTTTTGTGTATGCCGCTACCATTAAAAAGATCTGGTTTTTGCGTATCAATTGGTGTAATAAACAGGATTTTGAAAAAAAAAGGGAGTTACTATTATATCGCTCTAAGGTACAGTAATATTAATTTTATGTTTTTTACCAACTCACAAAAAAAATATAATGTTGATTTTGTAGGATGAAATATCGATTCACTTAATCGATTTCGTGTTATATATATATTTAAAAAATTGTTTTATTTTTTGTCCGAAAAATCGATTCCATGATCGATCGATAACATATCAACATCCCTAGTCCGAAGGTCAGGAGGCCGGGTAAATAACAAATAATGTGAGTTACGCTAACTTAAAAAGAGATAATTTGAAAAAGCCGTTGTGTTAAACTAATGCGTATAATCAGCATTATTTGTCAAATTAGTATTTAACGTTTTATACAGCAAAATATGTCTGAGTTACCGTATCAAGCGGAATATGCGAAGTCCGGAAGGGCGGCATGTAAAGGGTGTAAAGTAAAGATTGATCAAGGGACTCTTCGAATTGCTGTGATGGTGCAGGTTAGTTCTTTAAAACGACTTCATTGAATTCCACCTACTCTTAGCTAACTCGCAACACGTTTTTTGAACGATGTTTTGATGACCGGCTACCTACCTGACATCAGTGACATTACCGCCCCTCATGGGGGTTCCTAAGGATTGGAATTTTAAACTACACATAACAATTTGAATCTCAAACCCACAAGTTGCAATCCTGTAAATACCTAATTTATTTATTTATTTTATTCACTCGTGACCAGATATAAGTTCTTAGTTCATATAAATGTCGCCTTACAATATTGTGTAATAATTGGTAGGCATCTAGATTGGCTTATATTCTGGTAAATAGAAATCTAACTCGGCGATTAGCCAAGTTTATTAAACACCCATAGAGGTAAGTTGTAACTTTTTGGCCACGGTTTATCCCCCAAATGGTCAAACGCTGCCTAAATATTTAGGATGGCCTTACCGATTTAAGCACTCGTTATTCTTCAATTTGGCATGGTCAAACAGAACCTATCTCTTCACATTAAATGTAAGCAGGACCCAGTTTAAGGCCCGCTTATTTCATAAAACGGCATGGTCAACAACTGCCTAAAGTTTGACAGCTATTTAAGGCCCGCTTAACTAGCATTTAATCGAGATTAGTTTGAGAGTACCTGCGACCAATCTCAAATGAAACTATTTTTGGCCACAGTTTATATCTATGAAAGTATATGGCAGTTTATAATATAGCTATTATATGTAAATTTGTTGATAAGTTGGTTTACAATAATGCATGAAATTGGCATCTAGAATACCTAATGTAAACAGATATTAGGGTATATACACATAAAATAGGTACATAGCAATCAATATAGCTGTCTCTTGCTCATGGGACAATGGACCATAGACAAAAATGTATAGTGAAACCAAGTTATGTGTAGGTGTTTTGTATAATGTATTACTGCAGGAGAGACACACCTTAACATATTGCCTCTTATAAATTGATCTGGTTGGCAGTCGGCAATTCTGCCTTAAGCTAAACTGCCATTAAGTTAATAAACCTACTAAAATACAACTACGCTACTGAGGCAGTCATATAGTCAGTTGTGTTGGTGGCATCAGTAAATGCCAAAGGGCATCTATGGTATGCATCTGCTAATAAGTTTGATATAATATTGTGTAGTGTCTAAGGTAGTTCAAAAATCACACCGGCAGGTTCTGGGTTTGATTCCCAGGTCGGGCAAAGCAAATTTTCTAATTTAATTTGCCTGGGACTGGATCCCTCATAGGGGGTTGACATCAGACAGGTGGTTGGTCGTAAAGAACTTAGCCAAATCCTCTGTGCAACATGCTTGAAAAAGTGTGTTGCACCGACCCCACATTAAGGCCCACCTTATCCCAATAAGGGCAGGTAGAAAGAAAACGTCTAAGGTAGTTAATAAGACAATTATTTTTTTCAGTCTGCTTTCTTTGATGGGAAACAACCTAACTGGTATCACAAAGATTGCTTTTTCTTGAAGCAGCGTCCAAAGGACGTAACTGATATTTCTAATTTCAACAAACTCAAGTCTAATGATCAGAAGGATATTCAATCTCAGATTGGTACGTGTTTTCTGCTTTTTAGTACTTTGTAGTTTTGTAGATAACAATGTCATATAATTTGCAAAAATTAATGGAACCTATTGAACACTTATCCTATATAAATAAAAAGGAAGTGCTGTTGGTACTTGGCTATGGGAATTTGCATCCATTGCAACTTGACAGCCTCCGTGGCGCGGCGGCCGAGTAGCCGGCTGTAAAGCGAGAGGCCGCAGGTTCGATTCCTGCATTGAACATTTGTGAACATCCAGACAAATGTTTGTGTGCCCCACAGATATTTGTTTCAAATCTGGGTGTTGCGAGACCGAAAGTCTCTCATAGTCTCTGACACCCACAATACAGGTTATACCTAGTGTGGGGTCAGAACTAGGTGTGTGACTGTTGGGTGTATTTATATTTATATTTATTTATATTTAATATAAGATTCTTGGGGTGGCTTATCATGTTTGTATATGAGCATGGTAGGCAAACCGTTATGTAATTACGTGTCATTTTTTCTAAAGAAATGGTGTTAGACGTGCCCATCAAATAATTATGACTTTGTGATTGTTGGGAAAGTAATTAGTATTTTTTTCCATAACTGACGTGATTAACGTAAGACAATAATACGATACTGTAGCCAAATAAAGTGTCGCCGGTAATATTGGGGCACTGAAACATAAAGCCTGTGACACTTTTTCACTGACCCCAATGTAATATTGGGTATTGGCGTCATGCCTACAGAGTATAAATAATTAAATAAGTGTTAGGTCATAGGTCAGGTATAGTCATGTTGGTCACAACTCGGAACATACTAAAATTAATATAGATTGTCTTGATTATTATTTGTTTTCTGACAGAAAGTTCTTCTGGAATTGTAATGCCTGTAGAAAAGAAAGGCAAAGGTAAAAAGAGAGGTGCTAAAGACACAAATGCAGGAGCTTTAAAAGACTTCCGTGTTGAGTATTCAAAGAGCAATCGCGCTACATGCAGACATTGTGAAATTAAAATCTGTAAGGTGAGTGTGGCTCTCTGTCTCTTTCACTGCCCTCTTCTATCTCGCACTTGCTCGCTCTATCAGAGAGATTGAGATAATTATTTGGTTTTTTCTTGTTGCCATGGTATCTGATAGTAGCGAGGAATGGAAAAAAAGTTGACTCCAATGCCTCTTCAACTATAGGCAACAACCTTGATATGTGATTGCTCACATTTTAAAACATTATTATTATATTTTGCAGGATGAAGTCCGTATTTGTAAGGTTGTGTTTGACTCAGAAATTGGAAGCAAATATGGTGGACAACCACTGTGGCACCATGTGAAATGTTTTGCTGAGGAAAGAAATACATTATTGTATTTCGCTGGTGGTGAAGACTTGCCTGGATTCAATGACCTTAAAAAGGAAGATAAGGACACAGTGAAAAATGAGATAAAGTAAGAATTTGCAGCATTGTATTTATAAATGAATAATTGTCATTCTTGTTAAAACTTATCATAAAACTCTATAATGGTAGATCAAATTCTGTGTTAATAACATATTAATTTCTGAAAACTGATTTTGTGTGAGATATATTTGTCTAACTAGCTGTACATAGGATTTGCCTAAAAATAAATATTAAATGCAATATTATAGCAATATTAACACGATGATCCTAATAATAATAGTGTAATCATAATCACATTATTTTATAGGCCTTTAACGACTGATGAAATCCCAGTAAAGAAATTAAAAGAGGAACCAAAAGATAAACAAGAGTTGAAGGAAGAAGAGGAAAGAAACAAGAAACTAGAGAAACAAAACAAACAGTTCCATTCCCATAGAAATAGCCTTAGTGAGTTGACCAAGAAAGATTTAGAGGAGCTGCTGGAGTACAATTTGCAAGAAGTTTTTTCTGGAAAAGATATGGTAAGACAGTTCACATGACAGGTTATGGTGACACTTTTCCTCTTTCTGCATAACTTTAATTTACAATACGAGCTCAATCATCAAAGTGTGTTATTAGTTTTATAACATTTATATGGAATTTCGCTCATGTCTTTGTATCAAATTCGACGACCTTGACGGGTGTGACGGGGTATGATTGTAAGATGTAATGGATATATATATGGACTGCCTCGGTGGCGTGGTGGTATTTCAGTACGACTACGGTTCTGAGGTCTCGGGTTCGATCCCCGGGTCGGGCAAAGTGATATTAGAATTTTCCATATCAGCCCGGAGTCTGGAATTTGTGCCCGATATGGCGATAGGCTCGCCCCCTATCACATCTGGGACTGAACTAAGCTCGGCGAAATGTGGGTGTTCTAGTTCGCCTCTGCCTACCCCTTCGGGGATACAGGCGTGTGCTTATGTTATGAGCTTATGTAATGGATAATTATATATACACCTACTGGCTGTATTATGTAACTGAGTTTCAAAGTAATTTACATAAATGAACTATCACATATACATAGCCGTAAGGGTAAGCAGTTGGTAATTAGTAGTTTCACTCTTTTTCTATGTTTTGCCTCAACTTTTTGTCTAAAACAGTAAGAGCTGTAATGGGCTTTGTGGCTAATTTCAGCCAGTTGTTACGACTAGTATAACCTAGTAACTGTTGTACTATGTAATTTCTTAAACAGGTGGGTAAATATTTTTTGTATTTCAGTGTTTGGATCATTTGGCTGATTGTATGACATTTGGCGCACTGAAACCTTGCCCTGAATGCAAGCAGGGTCAACTTATTTTGGACACCCTCGCCTACAAATGCACAGGTAAAGACTGGTGCTTTTAAAAAAAGTTGTATAACACAATAATAGTAAATGTGTTATGCAAACAACTTCCAATAAAGATATAGCTTAATAAATCTGTATGTTTGCCTTTATAATTCCTTTTTTATGCAATTCAGGAATGATTCCATGTGAATATGTATGTATGTATCAAGTCTGTAGAGGAACGGGTGTCGGTGTTCCTCCACCAGAGGGGAGATCTCCTCGTCAGGCGGGTGTAGTTAGTGACCGCCGCGGCCCCTCCCATGGTTCATCTTCGGAGGTTGTATATATGCTACGTCTGTTGCAAACTTTGCCATCGTGATTTGGAATGTGATGGCTCCATCTGTTGTTCTGTAGCTGAAGTCAGTACCGCTGTGCGATGACGCTCGATGCGTGTAAGTTAGTTCGGCGCGCATTGCAGAGATGTCGCCACAAGTCTAATAACTTGTCGCCTCCTAAGTCTAGCGGCAGCATGTATAGGCTGTGGACCGGGAGGTCCTGGGTTCGATTCCCAGGTCGGGCAAAGCAAATTTTCTAATTTAATTTGCCTGGGACTGGATCCCTCATAGGGGGTTGACGTCAGGTAGGCGGCCGGTCGTAAAAACTAAGCCGAATCCTATTTGCAACATGCTTGAAAAAGTATGTTGCGCCGACCCCACATTAAGGTGGGATAAGGGCAGGTAGAAGAAGAAGTATCAAGTCTAATAACTTAAAGTAAAAATAATCAAAATCTTCTTCACGCAAAGACACTGTGAATCCGGCCTCGAATAATGTAACTGTTAGTTACAGAATAATCTTATTTACAGGTAATATTAGTGAATGGACAAAATGTTCATATACAACACAAAAACCAGATAGAAAGGCAATGAAGATCCCCGCCGAGTTCAAGGAAATTCCGGCGTTCAAAAAGTTTAAAGGGAAAACGGACGTGCGGCTGTTCCACGCGGCGCCGCGTCCGAACGTCATCGTCAAAGACGAACCTGGCACTAGGTATGGACATCATTTACCTCATACGTCATGCATATGATTCATTGTTATCATATTTGAGAATACTTCTGCCATATAACATTTCTCAAATTAACTACTTACTACTTTCATATTATTGTTTAATATTTTTGTAATTTAAATATTATTTAAAATTAATTAATAATTTCTCAATAAGTAAGGTGTATTAAATAAGTTACTGTTTGCATGTTTTGATAATAAAATATAATTATGGGTGTGAGAGTGAGTCATATTTTCATAATTCAAATAATTGTTTTAATACAAAATGCATCATGCACATATGTATATTAAAATGAAATAGCTAGATTAATATTCTACTCCAATATTTAGACATATCTTAACATTCCTACAGCGTAAAGAAAGAAATACCCATACCACCACTGAAGAACCTTCAATTCTTCTTCTATGGAAAGCTAAAGGATGAAGAAGAATTAAAGAAACGAATACTCAAATTGGGCGGAAATATAACCCCCTACTTTTCTACCGACATTGCCGCAGTCGTCTCCACCAAGAAATATGTGGAAAACATGCCTCTTAAAATGAAAGAGATAAAGAATCACGATATAGGGGTAATAATACGATGTTATACTAGCGGCCCCATTGCATGACAGTTTCATAGTGACTAGTAACGAAGAGTGTAGTGCCACGGCATTTCAAATATTATCGATATAATTGATATTTACGGAACTAAATAAATATTCATATTAAGTTCGATGATACTGTCCTGTTACTCATTATTATTTATTTGGCTATGTTCTACGTCAGGGGTGGCCAACCAATCGATCGCGGCTATTTGTCCAGTCGATTGTAGCTAGACCAAAACACATTAGTTTAATATACCTAATAAAAATATTTATATAAAAAAATACGCAGAACAGAAAGTGCAATTTAATCATTACGCGCATCATCTTATATACTTTTCAATCCCGTTTCAGTATGTAATTGGTAGATCGCGCAGAGCTTCGTCAGTAAATAGTAGATCTTAGACTGGCCACCCCTATTCTACATTATTTTAAATTATCAGTTTAAAGATTTGTCTTGTTTATTTTACTATAGTCCGATTGCTAATTAAACGGAGTAAACTGACAGATCGAAATGTCATTTTCCAAAATAATGTTGCTTACTTTAAAAACATAGTGATTGTTCTAGTTCAATTTTTGTCATTCAAAGATACAATAACTCGGAACTAGTTTGCAATATTAGAAATTAATTGCGTATTTTTAGAAATTTCAGCTTAACCCATCGATTAAAAGACCATGTCAATAAGTTTACGTAAATAATCACAACAGATACGCGAAATGATAACAATGAAAATTACAAATATTACTTTTATTATTTGAGCAAAATTACGCTCAGGACATTCATAGCTTTTGTAAGTTTTATTTATAATGAACCATGACTATAATTCCAGTAGACATGCCATAACTTAGCATGCAGTTATTTGCTATGACTATAATTCAATAGACATGCAGTACTAATAACACATTAGGCAGGAATTACGACTTTAAGTTGGATTTTAGAAAATGAAAGAATGAAATGGTTCACTGAATTGAAATGTTTAAATAATCTTGATCTTTTTACCATAGCACTATTTAAATTTCATAAAAAAGTGGCAACATATGAAATGTCAGATTACTCCGTTTAATTAGCAATCCTACTATACAAATTGTCTGTATACTGATCGTCCCATCACTAATTTTTAATTATTCGAATAATAATAAAATGCTATCTTTCTACCTGCCCTTATCCCGCCTTAATTTGGGTCGGCGCAACACACTTTTTCAAGCACGTTGCAAAAAGGATTTGGCTTAGTTTTTACGACCGGCTACCTGCCTGACACCGACCCCCATCTGGAGATACAGTCCCTGGAAAATAGTGTTTGAAAACACCCCGCCCGACCTGGGAACCGAATCCAGGACCTTCCGGTTCACAGCCCATATACACTGCCATTAGACCAAGGAGTCGAAAAAGTAATTACCTGTAGCCCGAGCACGAAAAACTAATGTATTCGACATAAATGTATTCGAGTTCGCTGCGCACTGATGACGTTTGGTTAATATTTCATACAAATTTCATAGACGCGCATCGAGTTCGAATACATTTACGGTTGTCAGAAATTTTCCTGCTCAGGTCGCTGTTTTGTTAATTTTCTATGACACAGTATATCTAGTGCGAGTTTGTTTCCCTTTTAAACGCGAGGATTTTCTTGATCTTTTTTTAAAATAAAGGCTTCCACGCACGAACTCGTAAAAAACTCAGCCAAACTCGCACTAGACACACTGTACCCCTAGTACGAGTTTATTTTGACAGTTCTCGATTCTCGAAATCGACGATAGTTTGCGTTTTGTCCATACATTTGACTAGTAGCGCCACTTTGCGGAAACTACAATGAACTAAAAAATGTATGGAGAAACTTTAACTATCATCGATTTCGAGAATCGAGAAAAACTCGTACAGGTCTATACGACACAGTCGTGGTTGGACTAAACTATCTACAACGTGACTCGTAACACTTCTAAATATTTATTATGTAGCTAATATGTGTAACTAAAATGAATATACATGTATAATATGTTTCGTACAGGTGATAGAAGCAAGTTTCCTCGACTCAATAGACACAGAAAAAGGAACTGTTGCTGCGTCGCTGCAAGTAATTAAAGAAAACAACATCGCGGACTGGGGTTCTGATGTAATTACAGTTTTACACATACATACATAAGCTCATGCCTTTATCCTCGAGGGGGTAGGTAACGGCGAACCAGAGAATAAGACCATCATTTCACCGAGCTTATTTCCGTGGCAGATGTGATAGGGGGCGTAGCTTATATTGAGCAGAAAATCTCAGAATCACTTCATCTGACCTGAAATTCAAACCCGACACTTCAGGATCATCTACGCAATACTACTACTCTATCGAGACAGTTTGTTTTATTTTTTACACCCACGATAAATACACAATACATCAACATACATACAGCGGGTGCGCACAATCTCTTTATGATAGAATGATAGTTAATAATTGAAAGAACGTCTTTTTGATATGAAATTGATATATTCTCGAGACATGCTATAATACATACATACATACATAATATCACGCCTGTATCCCATAGGGGTAGGCAGAGACTGTGGATTTCCACTCCGCCCGATTCTGACACACTACTTTCGCTTCATCTACTTTTATCAATCTCTTACATTCGCGTCGGTTAAGGGTACTTTTTATATTTCCTTTAGTTAATATAATATGCTATAATGGTATGATATAATGAGTACGCGCGGATTTATTGATGACCGAATACGAATACGATACAATTTGCTTTAGTGTACGTGCTTACTCGTACATATATTAATGAACATTTATTTATTTTCAATTATTTTGCCAGCCTACAACGCGATTGTCGCAAGATATTATTGATGGAAAATCAATCCCTAAATCGGGAAGTATGTACGTGAATTCAAATAAGTCTGGTGTGAAGCTGAGGATACAAGGTAATTTTATAAGTTATCATTACTAAAAATAATGTAACATTGGCTAATGAGTGGGTGTCTGAATTCTGATACATTTTGGTACACAACTGAATACTGGTTATCATACTCACAGTATAATCTCCCCCTTTAGAGTTTAGATTTAGCGTCTCGTTCAGCCAAGATGTCTATTAGAATATATCTAGTATCCTAGGTGTTTGTTGCAACATTTCATACATTCTGAGTTGTAGAGTCAGCTGTAGACAATTACATCTACAGCACGAATGGGCCGGCTCGATCGATTTGATACTACTATCTCACAGAAAACCGACGTAAAGTGGCAGCTCGTTGTTGCGTTTCCTTCTTACACTCGGAATGGAGAGAAGCAAATTGAGGGACATGCGACAAAGCTATATGACCGATGGAGATGAAGGATGTACCCACGACCGTATGTGCGAACCAAATATTCCGTGTTCGATGTACGTGTTGAAAATCACACTAATATTATACAGGCGAATGTTTAGGAGTGTTTGTACGTTTGTTTCTTCTTCAAGCCCAAGCGATTAGACCAATTTTGATTAAATTTTGTATGGAGCTGGCACCTCGGATCACCATATAGGCTACCGTTTATCCCGGAAAATTTTGCACGCGAAAGGAGTCGCAGGCCACACGTAGTTTATAGTTTATAGTCCGATTGCTAATTAAACGGAGTAAACTGACAGATCGAAATGTCACTTTTCAAAATAATGTTGCTTACTTTCAAAACATAGTGATTGATCTAGTTCAATTTTTGTCATCCAAAGATACAATAACTCGGCACTACTTTGCAAAATTAGAATTTTATTGCGTATTTTTAGAAATTTCAGCTTAACCCGTCGATTAAACGACCATGTCAACAAGTTTACGTAAATAATCACAACAGATACGCGAAATGATAACAATGAAAATTACAAATATTACTTTTATTATTTGAGCAAAATTACGCTCAGGACATTCATAGCTTTTGTAAGTTTTATTTATAATGAACCATGACTATAATTCCAGTAGACATGCCATAACTTAGCATGCAGTTATTTGCTATGACTATAATTCAATAGACATGCAGTACTAATAACACATTAGGCAGGAATTACGACTTTAAGTTGGATTTTAGAAAATGAAAGAATGAAATGGTTCACTGAATTGAAATGATTAAATAATCTTGATCTTTTTACCGCAGCACTATTTAAATTTCATAAAAAAGTGGCAACATTTGAAATGTCAGATTACTCCGTTTAATTAGCAATCCTACTATAGTGGCTGCGTTCCACTAAGCGTTCACAACGATCAAAATGCTCCTTTAGTAGTTCCACATAACGACCGCGGTCGTTGTGGTCGCGGCGAAAACGTCACTTATGACGTCATGACTTACGCTCACGCGAAGATCACGACGACCCATCTAAAAAGGTGGGTCGTCGTGTTCGTTGAGAAAATTAACGGCGTTTTCAAAACTCAATGCATCAAAAATGGCGACCGTTAAGCTTACGTTATTTCATGCGGAAAGATACATTTTAGTAGAAATGAATGTTTCTGCAGTGGATATAAAAAATTAGATTATATTTTATTTCAATACTAGCTGACCCGCGCAACTTCGTCTGCGTATGAGAGAGAGGGTTGAAATAGTGAGTTGTAGGTACCTATAGCACAATCATTCTAAAAGAGGTAATGGGATGATCTACTTCGCCCGTCAGTCACTCCGTCTCTCACACCGTCTGTCAAACCGTCTGTCAAACCGTCTGTCAAACCGTCTGTCACCCCGTCTCTTACCCCGTCAGTCACACCCTCTGTCACACCGTCTGTCACTCCGTCTGTCACCCCGCCTGTCACCCCGTCTGACAACTTGTCTGTCACCCAGTCGGTCACCCGTCTGTCACCACGTCCGTCACCCGTCTGTCACCACGTCTGTCACCCCGCCTGTCACCCCGTCTGTCACCTCGCCTGTCACCCCGTCTGTCACCTCGTCTGTCACCCAGTCGGTCACCCAGTCGGTCACCCCGTCTGTCACCACGTCCGTCACCCCGTCTGTCACCCCGTCTGTCACCCGTCTGTCACCTCGTCTGTCACCCAGTCGGTCACCCCGTCTGTCACCCAGTCTATCACCCCGTCTGTCACCACGTTCGTCACCCTGTCTGTCACCCCGTCTGTCACCCCGCCTGTCACCCCGCCTGTCACTCTGTCTGTCACCCCGCCGGTCACCCCGTCTGTCACCCAGTCGGTCACCCCGTCTGTCACCAGTCTGTCACCCCGTCTGACACCAAGTCCGTCACACGGCCTGGCACCCCATCTGTCACCTCGTCTGTCACCCAGTCTGTCACCCAGTCGGTCACCCCGTCTGTCACCACGTCCGTCACCCCGTCTGTCACCCGTCTGTCACCCCGTCTAACACCTCGTCTGTCACCTCGTCTGTCACCCGTCTGTCGCCTCGTCTGTCACCCAGTCGGTCACCCCGTCTGTCACCCAGTCTATCACCCCGTCTGTCACCACGTTCGTCACCCCGTCTGTCACCCCGTCTGTCACCCCGCCTGTCACTCTGTCTGTCACCCCGTCGGTCACCCCGTCTGTCACCTCGTCTGTCACCCAGTCGGTCACCCCGTCTGTCACCAGTCTGTCACCCCGTCTGACACCAAGTCCGTCACCCGGCCTGGCACCCCGTCTGTCACCCAGTCGGTAACCCAGTCTGTCACCCAGTCGGTCACCCCGTCTGTCACCACGTCCGTCACCCCGTCTGTCACCCCGTCTGTCACCCCGTCTGTCACCCCGTCTGTCACCTCGTCTGTCACCCGTCTGTCACCCTGTCTGTCACCCCGTCGGTCACCCCGTCTGTCACCTCGTCTGTCACCCAGTCGGTAACCCAGTCTGTCACCCAGTCGGTCACCCCGTCTGTCACCACGTCCGTCACCCCGTCTGTCACCCCGTCTGTCATCTCGTCTGTCACCTCGTCTGTCACCCGTCTGTCACCTCGTCTGTCACCCAGTCGGTCACCCCGTCTGTCACCCAGTCTATCACCCCGTCTGTCACCACGTCCGTCACCCCGTCTGTCACCCCGTCTGTCACCTCGTCTGTCACCCCGTCTGTCACCCCGCCTGTCACCCCACCGGTCACCCCGTCTGTCACCCCGTCTGTCACCCCGTCTGTCACCCGTCTGTCACCCCGTCTGTCACCCAGTCGGTCACCTCATCTGTCACCCAGTCGGTCACCCCGTCTGTCACCCCGTCATTCATCTCGTCAGTCACTCCGTCCGCCACCCCATCAGTCAGCCTGTCAGTCACCCCGTCATTCCTCACGTCGGTCACCCCGTCAGTCATCCCATTAGTCACCCCATCAATCACCCCGTCAGTCACCCCTTAGTCACCCTACCATTCATCCCCTTGGTCAATACTTAAATATTTTTCAAATCGAACCAGTAGTTTCCGAGATATAAAATTCCCCGCTAGCAGCATTTTTCATTTCTGCTCCGCTTCTATTGGTCATAGCGTGATGTTATATAGCCTATAGCCACCGTCGATAATTGGGCTATCCAACACAAAAATAATTTTTCAATTCGAACCAGTACTTTCTGAGATATCGCATTCCCCGGTTTTAAACATTTTTCATTTCTGCTCCGCTCCTATTGGTCATAGCGTGATGATATATAGCCTATAGCCACCGTCGATAATTGGGCTATCCAACACAAAAAGAATTTTTCAAATCGAACCAGTAGTTCCTGAGATTAGCGCGTTCAATCAAACAAACAAACAAACAAACAAACTCTTCAGCTTTATAATAAATCGATTTAAACAATAATTAATTAAGTTTATTTTCAAGGCTTAGAGATTATAACCAAACCTTTTAAATATTTCGCATTCTTTTTATTAACTCGCCGTTTGTATTATTTACTTCCACGCTCAAAACGCTCTATAATCCATTCCACTTGAGTTTACGACAGTAACGCTCACAAGCAAGTGGAACGGGAAAAACTGCGGTCGTGAGCGTGATCGTTGTGAACGCTTAGTGGAACGCAGCCAGTGTAGATGTGTGACGTGTGTGACGTGTGTGTGGCGTGTGTGTGGCATGTGTCAGGCGGCACGGCCGTGGACCCCGCGTCGGGGCTGGCCGACGAGGCGCACGTGTACCGGCGCGGCGGCGACGCCTACACCGTCGTGCTCACGCAGACCGACGTCGTCACGCAGAAAAACTCCTTCTACAAGCTGCAAGTGCTGGAGCACGACAACCGCAAAAAGTACGCCCTCCACATCATAATTCTTCATGAAGCTGGTGATAGCTATCATCAGTTTACCAAATATGTCAGATTGGTTCATGTAGACTAGATATAAATAAATGTCGATACTTTTTTTAGGCTAATGTTTTCATCTCGATGTATCGATATTTTCTATCAGATATATGATTTATAAAGTGTAGCGACAGCTTATTTGGAAGTTGTATAATCTGAAATAGTAGCACTGCTATAATAGTCGGTGCGAAACCAAAAGCATGTAGTAGTGCACCCCTGACTGACTTTTCTGAACTTAAATGTTTACAGATTGCCTTGACGGGGAAGAAAAAAGTCTAACCCTTATTTTTAGTACAATATGTATGTAGCATACTTAATGTTATTAGAAAGTGAGAAACCAAATAAAAGAAACCAGCTCAATATTAAAAATATATATGTATGTATATTGTGTACAGGTATTACTTGTTCCGTGCTTGGGGTCGAATAGGCACCACCATCGGCGGTTCTAAAGTAGAAAATTGTTCGTCAGCTGACGAGGCCATAAACAAATTTGAAAATATTTACCTTGAAAAAACCGAGAACCCATGGGAGTGCAGGAAGAATTTCGAAAAGGTATATTGAAATCCAATTAAAAAGATAGTGTCGATTTATGGGCCTTACTTATAAAAACATTTTCGCTTATCTTTTGTATCCTGTCACTTATTTCCTTGCGTTACATTGTTTAAAAATGAAAGGGGCAACCTATGGTTAAAGATAAGCAGCTCTTAAATATATTTATAAGTAAGGGCCAATATGTGCTGCACAATTGAGTAATTGACTATTTTTAAAATAACTAGAGCTATTTATCAGTTTATCCTAGACATGTAAAAAAATAAATTCATAATTTATTTTCATATTTTGTGATAAAAAAAAAACAAACAACAAGTATAATGGATTTTGCCACGAATATAACTACTAAGGGTTCTAATTCTAAAGTTAAGTCAAGAAAACTGTTAACGGATTACTAGTAGTAAAATACTTTCGCCCTATGGTCATTGATTCCGCTAGATGTCATCAGAAAATGACAACTAATATAACCACTGTATTGATAAATCGCTCTGCTAGCATATAGCTTGTTCTTGATACTTTACATAAATCTACTCGAAGCTTTTTACGTGATTCTGGACTTTAAATCTTAATACTTATTCGTTTATTTTTGTGAGATGTAAGTTTTCTAGCTTGGTTATGTAAATCTTGTTTTTAGACCAGTGATATGATTTACTGTTTTTTTTCCCGAAAGGACTTGTGCTGTTAGCAAAATTGCTTTTACAGCTTCACCTGAATTTATAACTGGCGCATCTGGCATTCTAGCCAGGAATATTTTAATTTGACTGTGATTGAACACAGAGGTGCCTTTTCGATGACTCAGACCTCATATTGAACTATCGCTGGGGACTAGAATTCAATTAGAGATCGTCTCTGCGTAATAGTATGCCAGGGGTCTGCTGTGGGAGATCTTCGGACTCTCGCGCGGGTCCGATGTCGGGGTCTGGTGTTAAGATTACAATTTGGTATTGAGAAGAGAAGGAGCTGCTTTGACAGCTACTGTGATGGGATCATTGGGTCTGTCAAAATGTGTTTGGGACGACGACAGATGGGTGATTTACGGAATTTTATTGTGTTTAGGTGCCTGGTCGCTACTTCCCAATGGAAGAGGATTATGGGGACCAAAAAGAATTTAAGCCTCTACAATACGATGCAAAAAGTAATCTTGCAAAGGAAGTCCAGTTACTCATCATGAAAATATTCGACATTATCAACATGAAGAATACCATGTTGGAATTTGAGGTACCATTCTGTTTGTCATTTTATTATTACTAGGCTGCTTCGGACACGTTGATCTAGAAATAAATTAACTTAATAATAAATTGTCAAAAATCAGTGGTCACTAGTTTTTCGATCGACATCAAAAGGAGGTAATCAATTCTTCGACAGCTTCCGTGGCGCATCGGGCGAGTAGTCGGCTGTGAAGCGAGAGGCCGCGGGTTCGATTCCCGCATTGAGACAAATTGTGTGGTCCACAGATATTTGTTTCAAGTCTGAGTGTTGTGAGACCGAAAATCTCTTAGTATCTAACACCCACGATACAGGTTATACCTAATGTAGGGTCAGGCCTAGGTGTGTGACTGTTGTGTGTATTAATTAATTAATTATTATTTTATATTATTTATGCCAAGGGGGGGGGGGTGCGTCTGGCGTCTAGCAAACGTCTTCATCGCGCATCGCCTTAACTGTGTAATGTTAATGCGTGAACTCTCGAATATTCAGTAAAATAACGTTCCGAAACATTCGTCAAGACATCCGTTAAACGCGCATTTTCATTGCTATTTATTGGGAAATGTATATGTATATTGTGTATCATAAGCTCACGCCTTTATCCCCGAAGGGGTAGGCAGAGGCGCACTAGCGAACTAGAACACCCACATTTCGCCAAGCTTACTTCCGTCCCAGATGTGATAGGGGGCGAGCCTATCGCCATATCGGGCAAAAATTCCAGACTCCGGGCTGATATGGAAAATCCAATATCACTTTGCCCGACCCGGGGATCGAACCCGAGACCTCAGAACCGTAGTCGTACCGAAATACCACCACGCCACGGAGGCAGTCAGTGATGTATGTATTGTGTATCATTTGTTTCAGCTGGATACAGAGAAAATGCCTTTAGGAAAGCTGTCTAAAAAGCAAATCAAATCAGGATATAAAGTATTGTCAGAATTACAGAAGTTGATTGAGAAAGGAAAGGCTAGTCAATCCAAAATAATAGATGCTACCAATAGGTAATAATTAGTCTATGTACTAGTTAGTACTGTACTTTTGAAATAAGCTATTGCACGATTCGGACTTTCAAGACAAGTGTATTATAAAACACATCAAAAGTACAAATATATAGGCCTACAAATAAGAAACACACAATTGAAATAAATTACAACATAAACATAACATAAGCTCACGCCTGTATCCCCCAAAGGGGTAGGCAGAGGCGCACTAGCGAACTAGTACTCCA
Organism: Clanis bilineata; assembly: GCA_036417725.1. Taxonomy (NCBI): domain Eukaryota; kingdom Metazoa; phylum Arthropoda; class Insecta; order Lepidoptera; family Sphingidae; genus Clanis; species Clanis bilineata. The sequence goes on from CM071158.1 coordinate 13,064,651, forward strand.
ACATTTCGCCGAGCTTAGTTCTGTCCCAGATGCTATAGGGGGAGAGCCTATCGCTTCTTTCTAGTTGCCCTTATCCCACCTTAATGTGGGGTCGGCCAACACACTTTTTCAAGCATATTGCAGAAAGGATTTGGCTAAGTTGATGTAAATTCTTTATGAATTTGTAAATTTTGCAGGTTTTTCACTATAGTACCTCATGATTTCGGTGTTAAAAATGCGCCATTATTGGACAACGCCGAGATAATTAAAACCAAAACCGAAATGATGGACAACCTACTTGAAATTGAAATTGCTTATACATTACTGCAGACTGGTAAGTACCTTCTTATAAATTTTATGCGTCGTATGTATTTTACGCACATAAGTGTTAATGTTGCGTGCGTCGTGGGCTTGCATTATATTTGATTAATAATTGGGTGACATGGTCATCTGAAATAAAAAATCGAAAAGAGTATTAAAATGTTCTCAAAAATAAAAAGTTATAAGCCTTTGAAGTTTGGTGTAACCATCGATGTGTAACCTTCAATCGGCAAGAAAGAGGAATATCAGGATTTTCACGTCACGGCCGTAACGTTACGTGCGTAGGAAAGGGATAGTAATATATTCCCACTACGCCCCCACCCTGCCTCATTGCAGAAATTAAAATATGAGTCACTGCCTCATTTTTCAATCAATTTCAATGCTGTTTTTACAGAATGATTTCTTTTTTGTTTTATTTGCTATTATATTACATATAAAAATGTGTATAAAATCAAACATAATCAAGTACCCAATTATTATATTATTAAGCTTTTGGCCATGAAGATATGACTACACTACACCTAGTACCTATGATAAGTTTCACCTTTATATCTTGCACCTGTAAACTTACGCCTTTACATTCTTCAGTGAACATTTCAGTACGTTCATAAATCAGTTTACCGTTCATAATGATAATTATTTACATCTAACATTAAAGTGCCATAATATGTTTATTCCTTAATGATTTCTTAGGTTTACGCGAATGTTATTCATTGAAATAAAACTATTTTTACGGATTCTATCACGATTTGGTCTTAATTTTTAAAACGAAAATTTTTGAAACGTCGGGCATAAAAATTAAAACCAAATCGTGATTGAGTCCATAAAAATAGTTTTATTTCTATGTTTATTCCTTCCGAAGATAGCAAACCGTAATATGGGAGTGTGTATAACACAGTTACAGATTTAGATGTATTACACAGTGATTGCCTCGGTGGCATGGTTGTATTTCGGTACGACTACCGTCCTGAGGTCTCGGGTTCGATCCCCAGGTCGGGCAAAGTGATATTGGTTTCTTTCTTATCAGCCCGGAGTCTGTAATTTGTGCCCGATATGGCGATAGGCTCGCCCCCTTATCAAATATGGGACGGAACTAAACTCGGTGAAATGTGTGTGTTCTAGTTCGCTAGTGCGCTTCTGCCTACCCCGTCGGGGTTACAGGCTTGAGCTGATGTGTGTATGTTAGTAACAATTTGTATCTATGGTGGGGACGTATGCACCAGCACAGATGGTGATCAGATCACTATTTTTAGAACTATTTCACCCTTAATCCTAGTCCGGATGGCATTCCTCATTTGTTTGAGAAACGACCCGGTTCTACAGCAGCCACCACAGTTTCGGCTATGGTAATAACAGATTACTACATAGAACATTTTGACAGCCTCGGGGCGCAGCGGGCAAGTAGCCGGATGTGAAGCAAGAGGCCGCGGGCTCGGTTCCCGCACCGAGACAAATGTTTGTGTGCTCACAGATTTTGTTTCGGGTCTGGGTGTTGTGAAACCGAAAATCTTTCGTAGTTTCTGATACCCACGGTACAAGTTATACCTAATGTGGGGTCGGGACTATGTGTGTGTCTGACTGTTGTGTATATTTATTTATTACAAGATACGGACGAATCAGTAAGCTCGGTAGAGTCTCACTACAAGAAGCTGAAGACGGACATCGCTCCGCTGGACAAGTCCTCGCCGGAGTTCGAGATGATCTGCGAGTATGTGAGGAACACGCACGGCCACACACATTCCTACTACAAGCTAGAAGTCGAAGAGGTACCACGAGTCACGACTACACACCTCATATCTAGTCGCTTTTAGTACCACAAATTAAGTGTGAATCCCGTAGTACACAAGTGACACAACGTTTATATTACAATTTGCTGTTTATGAATCGCATATTACAAGCGAGGTGATGTATTCTAGGATTATAACACTGGAAAAGTAAATAGCATTTTTAGGTGGTTGTCTTCAGATTCGCCGCCCCTTATCAGCTTGGTCGTAGTTTTATCCAATTAAATTATGTTGGATATATTTTATACGTTTAATTGTTTACGGAAAGTCTCTAGAGCTAAATGTCTCTATTAAATTGTTAAAAGCAAAATTAAATTGGAGGATATATCATTAGGAGCTAAACAAAAACAAAGGATTTTTATTTGGTTTTTATGTAGGTGTTCAAAGTAGTGCGTGAAGGTGAAGACAAAAGGTACAAGCCTTTTAAGAAACTACATAACAGGCGGCTCCTTTGGCATGGTTCGAGGATTACCAACTTTGCAGGCATACTATCACAAGGTAAGGAGCAAATGGCTTCGATGCGAATATGTTGTTGAAAATTATTGGTGCTAGTGTAAAAATAAGAATAAAATATAAATATAAACTTTCATAACTTGTAAAATTATTGTGACCAGGCTCCTGCAAATAATTTGTTATTATTTATTTGTTATTACCAGGTCTACGTATAGCGCCACCAGAGGCGCCGGTGACTGGTTATATGTTTGGTAAAGGTATATACTTTGCGGACATGGTGTCCAAGTCTGCGAACTACTGCTGTGCCAACAGAGACTATCCCACCGGCTTGATGTTGCTCTGTGAAGTCGCTCTTGGAGATATGTGAGATATTATTACATAATATAATTTCTAGTATTACATGCAATTTTTTAGTTTTACGAATGCAAATGGCAAAAAAGGAATCCTTATTGTTTCACCATGACCATCTGTCTGTCTGACCGCGGTTTAGTTCAGAGACTATTAGGAGTAGAAAGCAATAATTTGTCATGGGTATTACATATTATCAAAGACACACTGATAAAATGGTAAAATAAAATCAGGAGTAATGTTTGATAACTTAATATCATTATTTCTCGATTATCCCCTGATATCGAGTATCGTTGGATATATCGTTTCAAAACATTTCCGTTCCGAATCCATTTGCGAAATATCAAGTTTTAAAGAGCTAATATTTGTTAAGAGGCAAGTGTTCGCAAACGCCTACGTGCTAAATGATTATTCCTAAAATGTCAAAAAAGTTGTGATAGTAGCATATATAACGAGTTAAAAGCAAAACTATCACGGCTAATCAAGCTTTAAATCACAACTGTCGTTCTGAGGTTTCTTGGCTAGTCGCCATTTTGGTTTCTCTCCATTTATATTTTCACGGTTTTTGAGTGGTAGAGCTAGGCTGTAGACAATTATGTCTACACTACGAATGGGCCGGCTCGACCGGTTTGATACCTCATTCTCGCAGAAAACCGACGTAAAGTGGTAGCTCGCTGTCGCGTTTCGTTCGGTGAGTGTGATTTCCTCTGACCCAATTCCCTTTTCTCAAACCCTATTTCCCTCCTTTTAGATTGGCAACGCACCCTTGATTCTTTTTGTGTTTTGTGTCTATGGAGATCACTTACCATCAGATGACCCATCAGCTCGTTTGCCAGTCACTGCGAAAAAAATCCACGTTTTTGCAGTCATGCCAAGTCCTTACATTTCTTTTATGATTGGTACATATGTATGTGTTAATAACGTGAGAATGTGATGTGACCGGTGCAGGAAGGAGTGCACCGCGGCGGAGAACGTGAAGCTGCCGGCCGGGCTGCACTCGACGTGGGGCGTGGGCGGCACCATGCCGGACCCCGCGCAGGACCGCGTGCTGCCCGACGGGCTGCGCGTGCCGCTCGGCAAGCCCATCAAGAAGGATATCAACACCTCGCTCCTCTACAACGAGTATCCTTTTGTTACCAGATACCACACACGGTGACGTGCACAGGCATTTAGATTAGGGTGGACAACAATTTTGCGTAATTATTTATTCTTGTTTTACTTTAACCATCATGATCTTTCTCGTGTCGATTTAAAATAATACACCTAGCGCTGTTTGAAAAACTCTTTTTGTTGGCCTTTTTTTCTTTCTTTATGTAATTTTAGCAAATTGTTAGAGTAAACAATGACTCTTTGTCTATATGCACGCCACTGACCACATAACTATACAGTGAAGTACATACGCATTGCGATTAGTTGCGAGTAGTAGTTAGGCAGGCTAGATTAGTTTTTGCCGATCAGAGTGTGCATTAACAATACTGATGGTTTATTCAATATCATATTCGAGAAATGTATCTGGTCACGTTTCTCATATCCACTTAATATGCTCTAAAGTTATTTACATAAATAAATTATTTTCGAATACCGATCACACGAAGAATATCCAATTACCTGCGCCGAATACAATACTGAAATATATTCTTTCCTCACTCTACCCAACTGTGCAAAGTAACTCTATGCCCCTGACTTATAAAAATATTTAAGCACTGCTTGTATTTACCCACAGGTTGTCCCTTTTATTTTTAAACAATGTAACGCAAGGAAAAAAGTGACAGGTTATTCTTAACCATTTGCTCACCTAAAAATGCTTTTATAAGTAAGGCCCAATATGTATAATATATTCCTTGTTAAGATTACTAAATATTTGACTAAACTATAAGCAGTATATAAACGATATAAACGAATTAATTAATGCATGCGATTAAATAAATATTTAGTGTAAACGTTACTCCTATATAAATAACATCAAAAATTATCCATATTGAATTGTCGTGTAATTATTTTCCTGAACCGCAACTTCAGATTCATCGTGTACGACGTAGCTCAGGTCAACGTGAAGTACTTAATTCAGTTGAACTTCAACTATTATTTTTAAGATAACAAATATGTTGAAATATTTTGCAATTATACATTCTAATATGCTATTTGTAGCAATGATTATTACTTTTGTATTATGATTATAGTTCTAATAATATTAAAACAAAAATGTCAGCTAAAGTGCAGTTTATTTTGATATGTACTAAAAATATTTCAAAATATTCTATTGAGAATAACTATAATATTAATTAATACATGATTCCTTTTTTATTCCCAGTAATTATGTTTATTTTTATAAAGTTGTATTATGCCGTATTACTCGTATTTGTTAATTTTTGATTTAATAATTATTTTTAATTTCTGTAAGGAATTGCCTTTTTGTTTGTATGTGTTGACATAATTATTTTAATGTTTATTAAATCAGTACTTGTTGAAGTTTCAGAAGTAAATATCTCATAATATTTGTACAATGTTGTTGCTATTTTCATACGTACATCCAGCAAACACATCAATAGTTGACATGTATCCTGCAGGTCATGATCATCTTAATCCGCGTCTCCTGCACTGTAACGTTACACAAAACACGGTATTTTTGTCTATGGTCCCTTGTTTCATGAGCAGGAAACAGCGAAATACGTTGTTTTGTGTAGGTGTTTTTAGTTTTTTGTATCGAAAAAACATGTGCAGGAGACGCGGTTTTTTTAAAACATAAGTACCATGCAAGTGTTTACGTTAATTACAAGCTACTCACTTTCAAGTATTAAGACCACTTGTTACAAAGTAAGGAGTGCATCTGTTGAGATTTATCACATCACAGGTTATAAATTGTATTAATTGTGGGCATTTAAAACAACTATTGTGTTTTACTATTTGTATTACTGTTCCATTTCAGACTTATTGTTATTCGTTAGACATATTATTGCTCTTAGGTTTTGTTACATTTCTCCTATGTAATTGTTATAATAATTAAAATATTTTTTAATATTTGCAATATTTGTTATTTTACAAATTATCCGTAATCATTGCAAGTAGAAATCTGAGTCTCTGCGTACCCCTATGGAAAAAAGGCGTAAGTCTGTGTATGGATTTATCGTTGTATTTAATCAGAGCTGCAGTATAGTAGTGTACTGTTAAATCTCTGTATTTAATCCTTATTCCACATGTTTAGGAACTAACCCACCGCGCTGCTTACTAAATGTAGTGATTACATTCTCTTTGCTGCTTACCGTGGAAAGTGTATAGCGTAAATATACCATTAAAAAGTTCATGGTGCTTATTTTATGAAACATCGGTATGGGACTCTAAATTATTGTTTGAATGTCTAATATACTATATCTAGGTGGTTTTGTGTTTTTCATAAGGCGCGTCTCCTGCACATGTTTTTCTACACAAAACACTAAAAACATACGCAAGGCAACGATTTTAGCTGTCACCTGCTCGTAGAACAATGGACCATACATATATAACAAATGCATGTTTTGTGTAGGTGTTTTGTGTAATGTTTTAGTGCAGGAGACCCGGCTATAGATTTACAAATCGACATTACGTTAAGCCGCGTCTCCTGCACGTGTTTTTCTCGAAACAAAAAAAAACCCCTACTCAAAACCATGTTTTAACTGTCTCCTGCTCCTGGGACAATGGACCAGAATAGACAAAAATGTGTAGCGAAACCATGTTTCGTGTAATGTTTTAGTACAGGAGACGCGGCTTTTCTCGACTGATGCGCGTACACACCAACCGAACGATGGCGAAAGAACGTTCGCGGTGGGCCATCGCCGATGGGGACCGAACGTTCCCGCATGTTCGTGAATGTTCGCTGTTGCGTCCCCACCAACCTTGGCACCAACCGAACGCTAGCAAAGCGCACCGAAGCTTGGCGAACGCATCATTTAGGGTTCCACAGCCAAATGTTAAAAAAATTAAAGGTCCGTTATAATTTCGTCATGTCGGTAAACCCAAAGGTTGAGTGAAATTAGGAAAAATTATTGTATTGGGATGTGTATAACAAAATCTATATTATGCCTAGAACAAAAGATTTTTACTGTGATCATATACGCACTTGTTTATTAATGTGTTGTTGTGACTTAACTTCGAAAGTTAATTTCATGTTTACTTTTCTCGAAAATAAGAGTTAATATTGAAATACATAGTATTATTATGCATTCAGTATAATTTTTTTACACCTAATTTTATAATCGCTATTTTTCAGAACCCTTTACCGTGATTTATCTTTAAAAAAATCATGTAGTTACAAAAGTTTGATAATGGACCACTCCATTTGATTCATACAGTTCACACGTCCGCTCTTTATAATCGTTGTCGCTAAATGAGCATTTGCGAACATTCGTCGATGCGCCCACACCGCATTCGCTATATTATCCTTTGATGTACCGACAGTTGTCCAGCGCACGACCGAACGGGACTGAATGCCTCCGTTCGTTCGTTCGGCTTCGGTCGTCCACACCGACTGCGCCAATGTCCTTTCGCCTTCGTTCGGCCGGTGTATACCCGCCATAATACATAATATATGGTCGCATCCTAAATGGTATTTTTGGTCACACAGCCCACTAAATGTCAAAAGTCAACATGTCAACGTCAGTTTGACATTTGTCATTTTCATTCACAGTACCATTCAGGAATCTAAAATTTTCAAATAAACACAGTTTTATAATTAATTATCTCGCAGTATTTTCTTGCTTTTTAACATAAATGGTTCTTGTTTTAAATCATTTGAGATACGTTATAACAACATTTATATTGATTTGTACTAAAAATAAGAATAATTTGTGACAATGGAGTCCAATATTATGAATTGGAACAACAAAGATGTTTCAGATTTATTACATAAAGAGAATGTGTCTCATTACATAGCAGATATTTGCACAACCCACGATATTGATGGACAGTGTCTCTTGTCTTTCGTCGATCGTGATTTCTATGAACATCCTTTCGACAGATTAAAATTGGGTGAAAGAAAGAGATTCATATTATTAGTAAAAAAGCTGCAAAGGAATAATCGTGCTGCAATGATGGAGCTCGGATTGTGTGACGATGCGCTGAACCCCGCCACCAACATTAACTTCCTGGGCACCAACCTGTCCCATCTTAGCTATAATCTCCACAACAAAATCCCGAGCGAGTTGGCATTCGCGACTACATCCGAGTGTATGTCCAGTTTCGCGCCAGAAGTAAAGGCTTCCAGACTCAAACCTGAAATTTGGAAAACTGCTATTGCTTTAGGTATGATCACAACAAATAATTTCTTTTTTCTTACCTAGTTAAAAATAGTTATCTGGGATATTGTCCAAAATGTCCATTAGTATTATAATGATATGCTATGATGCTTATTACAAAGTAAGTATTAAGTTCGATGTTTTTCAATGTGTTTAAGAGCAGCAATGATTCTAAAACAGTCATGTGTATGATTATTGTTTGGACTTTAACATCTGATCCTAGAGGATTACAAGTATAATTCTAATTAGAGTTAATCAGGAGAAAGGTTTCTTCTCATCAAGGCAAATAAAACCTTTCACAATCATTTATTTTGAATATGCAGTTAATTGCTGTGTATGGTTTGCATTGTCATTAACACCTTGGGGAATGTGCCCATACTATATAATTGACTCATTTTTTAAAAATTTCATACCCCTCCTCCCTTCTGTTACCACCCATAGTATATACCAAGAGCCCTTCCCCCTGTAGTTTTCATGTAATAATTTATAAATATTGTTTTATATAATTTTTTATCAAAAAAACTGGAAAAATTAATTTTTTTTTTTTTTATATTGTTCATAGCCATGGATACAATGTCCTTCAGCCGTATACTTTTTATTATTTATTACTCTTTGTTTCTTATATCTAAGTTTTCGCAAGTGCATTGAACTCGAATGTGTTCGATTTCAAGGCCCTGCTGGAGTTTTGGCGTCAATTCTTTCCAGTTTGATGCTTTTTAGACGATTTTCTCGCAGCGGAGGAGTCGAACATGGTCGACCCATCCGCTGGACAAAAAGCGTCCAAAATCACTTATTTCAAAGCTTCCACATACTGTCCATCTTCGTTGATGTTTATCGCTTAGATTCACATCACATTTAAACCACAAGCACAACTTTAGACTAGAATATGAAATCATTAAAACAAGCGACCACCCGCACCGTCAGAATTCCCGCCAAAACTCCTGGAAAAATTAAAATTATTATGTGTTGCCATCTGTGAGTTTAAAAAGTGCTAAACTCTGCACACCATATTTGAATTTAGCTCGAAAAATCGGGATTTCCCTAGTGGAGGATATTGGCTATGTGACAACAACCTAAGCCCCCACTGTGATCAAGTGGGTATGTTGCAGACCCCCTCCCCTCCAGAATGGGTCATGTAGTATGGGTATGTTCCCTTACAAATGGTATGCATTTCCAACAGGTTATGTGTTCCTGGTAACATGGGTGACTGCGGTGGTAATGGTGATAGTACACGACAAGGTGCCAGACATGAAGAAGTATCCCCCACTGCCAGATTTATTTTTAGACAATGTCCCACACATCCCATGGGCTTTTGACATGTGTGAGATCACAGGTTCCGTACTCATGGCCATATGGGTTGTTGTGCTGTTCTTCCATAAACACAGGTAATTCAGAATTCATATCGCCGGTTCCAAGGCAAAGTGCATTAAGCGACATTTTGGAAAAGTTACAGGAGAGAGGTTCAAAGTTGATTTTTTTGGTAAAAAATTCATTATAAAAAAGTACTTGGCGGATTTTACCAAAATTAACATATTGCTTGTGTTTGCACATATTGCAACTTTTTGAATACAAAATGTGTTTTTATGAGGTTTTTCCAAAATAAATGTCGCTTCACCCAAAATGCATCAACTGAAAGAATATTTAGATTTAGGCAAAGTGACTTAAGTGCCCATCATTGTTATTATAGCTGAGACAAAATTGATTCATACCCTAATATGATTGCGGTTCAGGAAAAGCAAAACTGCTTTATCCTCCAAGTATTATAATGCTCATAAAAAATTACTTGCCAGAAATTAGCACAAGTGGTATGTTATATTGGCTCGGTGTAGTGTAATATAATGCAAACGCCGCGCATGGGGGTGTTTAACCCAAAATAATTTTACAGTTTTATGTTATTGATATGACCAAAACAATAACATTTACAATAGATTTGATTTCTCACCCAATTTTTTTATGGGTAATAAAAATTGTATTGTGTAGGTAGTTTTATATTACTTATATAAAAAAATATCTAAGGATCTAGATTTACAGTGATTCTATACTTGCTTCATTATCATTAAAATAATTTGCTCATGATGATGTACAGTCTTCCTTTTACACAACTTGCTGAACGACCAGCATGAAGCGCCTCGAAGCAAATACTACTTGCTCCGATTTCACCTTACGAGACTATAGTTATCTCCATCGCATGAAGAAGGCTTTAATTACTTTCTTATCGAATTTGCGTTTGCATATATATCGACGGTTCCAAGGCAAAGTGCGTTAAGCGACATTTTTATATATATAACATCGATATAATAATATACCTAGATCCACAGTTCCATACAAATATCATTGTAAACAGTGTCCTCGACAGACAAAACAAATAAACATCACAAATTTAATTAAATTAACACAAATATGACCTTATAGACGCGGCATAAAGTAGCTTTTTAAATTGAATGTTCAAACGTTCTCGTATTCGAAATTTTTGAATTTCTAATCGTTTTTGAATTTGACAATAATTTGACATTATTAAAAGAAACATTCTAGTCACTTGGACAAAGATTGAATGGAGTCGAATAGTTCTTGTATTTATCTGTGAGAAATGTTGATCACGTGGCGTACAATGTAGATGAGAATGGCGATATCTGTATAATAATTTTACTTACATTAAGAGATAGATAGAGTATAAATGTTTAGAAGATAACAAAGCTTATGAGTTATGAATATGAAATAAGCACTGTTTTGCCTTAGCGTGATTCATAAATAAATAAATAACACCCAACAGTCACATACATAGTCCTGGCCCCACACTAAGATCGCCCTTTGCTCTTTAGATTCTTAATAATTTCTTTTAGACTATCATTTCGTTTTCTTAATCTTTTGTTCTGCCTTTTTAAGTTTCGCACTAAATTAGATTTAAGTTTAAATTTTTGGTTGCGTTCTTTCAAATTATCTTTCAAAAATAACGTCTTAGGTGTGTTTAAGATTGATGAAAATTCTGATGGTATTGGTGATCCTTCATTATTTATTGGTTCAATTGCTGGTTCCTGGAAATGAATATGTTTCCAATAAATGATGACGCCACAATTACTGTTGTAGTAATTATGCTTAACGACCGGTTCTAATAAATGATCTCAATCCGAGAATCCAAGATAAAAATGAAAAATTAAAAAATGAAAAATCGCGAGAATGAACCATTAAAATTATTATTTGACATCGGAATGTTCAACTTTGTTCATGTTGGCAAATTTTTATGATCTGCACACTTTGATTGAAAACATTTATTAGAATTAGCCGCAAATTATTAAATAGTCATTTTACATGGCAGTATGTACCTGGTATATGCTTGCTATTGATGAATTCTGTATCAAATATTTTTCAGCTAATACACTTGTACTGCACCCTGCCTCATTTAAACTTGTAGTTACGACAATCTAAAATAAAGTCAATAAATGTGGCAATATTTATTTATTTATTTATTTATAGGTACACCAACAGCATACATATTGTTAAATTAAATAGTAAACATTAGTTAAGGACAATGTAGCTGTGACAATTTATCATCTTTATTTTTGGTACAGCATTCTTTTTAATTTTCCTAATCCCTTTTTCTGTATAATATCCATCGGAATCGGCAAAATGGTCTGAACAAACCACACTTGAGTAATTGGGTTTAAAATTTTCTTCTCTCCTTTCTTCAGAAATAATTTTACGCCATTTATCTCTTACTATTTCATTTCATGGAAATCTGTAATTAATAAATAAAATTAATAAAAAAAATCATAAATTTTAAATAAATATAATATATTTACAAAAAAAAAAACGACTCCATATATTTCATTGTTCCAAATCATGATTTCAAAAGGGACAAAATATTTTATTAACTGAATTCGTTAAATTAATTATTTATACACGTTTAATACTTAATTTAACATGATTAAGGTTTTAAGAATCAAGTAAGGGAATTATACTTACTTAAAATATGAAATCCCATGTGTTTTGCGCTTTGTAAGAGTGTTATTTTTGCACTCTTTCACAGAGCATTTAGGCATCTTCACAGGCGAACGGTCGGCGCCCGACTGACAGCAAACAAGTGCTTACTTACATTTTAAGCACTCGTTGGCTGTCCCACTTTCTGAGCGTCAACTGTGCATCTAGGTATATTATTATATCGATGATATATAACCATAAGTCTAATAAATCTCTAAGGACAATATTTTTCACGTTTTTTGGAGACTTCTCAAAATTAGGTTTATTCACTTAACAGTATTTTAGCTTGAGGACGGCAGAACTGTGGTCCTATGCCACCTACCATAACAAAACAATATATTCTGCAAAGTAGCATAATAATTAAATAAAAGGTAAAAAAAAATTTTGTTCTTTTATCAAGCAATAAACCGAAACAAAAACATTCACATGTGGCGGACGCCAGGTCAATAATGCGTCACAATTGTCACAAAGGATGTAAACAAAGAAAACGTTGTCAAGTTACAAAGTTCAACGTTTGTTATGAATATGTATACATCGAGGCATACATTACTTGACGTACTTATCTTTTTATCACTATTTCACTAATTCTCAATTGAGGAATTTGATTATCTGAAACTTAACAAACTCGTAGTATATTATCCATTATTTTAATTATTTTAATTAAATTTGTACGCGTACAATATCATTGCAAGACAAGTTATTTACTTGGTTGATGTTATTGGTGTTTCTCTTATGTTTTATCCTATAAAGGTCGGAGTATCGCAGCCGGTCACTTATAATATGACATACACGGACGTAAAAAAAAGATGGACGGAGCGCTAGGAACATTTAAAGTGAAGCAGGGTTTTCGGCTCATTCAATCAGACGCCGCCATTACGTTGATAGACCGTGATGACATATTATGGCCTTTATTCATAATAACTTAGTGGGACGCTATAGTACCGCTGAAGGACGTTTCCTAAAAATTGTTATTCATAATAGCTCAATAGCGTTAAAACGTTCCCAAAATCTCCCATAAAATATCTGCAATTTATAGAAGCTGGCACCCTACTTTAACGCTGCAATAGCAAAAAATATGTCCGATTTCGATCAGCTGATTCGTATTTGACATTCCACCTATTTTGGTTGAGATTAATTTGAGGGTGCCTGTGACTTCCATCATAAACATAAAAACATAAGCTCACGCCTGTATCCCCGAAGGGGTAGGCAGAGGCGTACTAGCGAACTAGAACACCCACATTTCGCCGAGCTTAGTTCCGTCCCAGATGTGATAGGGGGTGAGCCTATCGCCATATCACTTTGCCCGACCCGGGGATCGAACCCGAATAACATTGAAGTAGGTTTCGGAGGTGTGTATGGCCCGACTAATGTCTTCATACATCTCCTCTACTTCCTCATCTGGGTGTGTCAAGGTCGGCGCGTATGCCTGTATGACCTTCAGCGAATACCTCTTGGATATTCGAGTATAAGGTATACGACCCTGCTCGACACATTTTCAATGGATACGATGTTGTTGACGAGAAATCCGACACCGCCTTGGGACTGTTGGTCGCTCTCCCGGTAGTAGAGCAGGTTACCAGACGTGAGGATTACCGTGTCCTCCCCGTTTCTTCGGACATCCGATAACCCCAAGATATCCCAGCGTAACCTACTCATTTATTCTTCCAGCTCAAAAATCTTCTCGTCTGTCCTCAAAGTGCGAATGTTGTGTGTTACCAGGGCAAGTCGTCGTGGGGGGTGGTAGCGGGATCTTACCCGGGGATTCTTAGCACCCCCTGCCCCGCCGTTACCGTAGCCGCTACCGAGGCCAGGAATAGCAGGGCTGCCGGGGACTGGGGGCCTGGCCTGTCTCTGTAAAATCATATAGGGGGGGTTTTGCCATTATTCGCCACGCTTGGCAGGCGGGTTGGCGAGCGCAGGGCGTAGATTATCGCGCTGATGATGCTGCTGCCCATCATCAGCCTGACATTTATCTACGCCTTCATACTGCGATGGTTATCCCGCCATCGATCGGTTGCCAGAGCCTCGTCCGTTAGCCAGCAGGGTGCACCACGTGCAGGTGAGGTTGGCTTGGACTCCGAGAGTTGGTGGTTGGACCCCCTTACACCCCATGGATACCCCCTAGGATGTATTTATTTATAAAGGAATAACTGATAACACATAGGCTACTTTTTTCCAGAAAATGTAGGGTCTCCGTAGGATAGATTTGTTCGATTTAATACATTTTCACGCGAATGGAGTCAGCTAGTATTTAATATTTCCCGTGTGGTATTTAATTACATACCTTGATTCCAACAAAACATATTTTTCATCAATATCATCATTATCTAAACACGAATAAAGCGTCACATGAATAAATCAAGAGAAATAAAACACTTCAAAAATACAATGATGAATTTTATTAAATCTGATTCAATAAAGAATACTTATGCACGCATGTTGCCTAATTATTCAATACAATGGGTTTTAGACGGTTCTGTTGAAGCCGCTGTAAACTGGAAAGTCCGGTCCTGAATTCCATTCTCAGAGAAGGCAGGGTATTTTTCTTACACGATTTAAAAGCCCCCTTTCTTTTCATTCATACGCTCCAAGGAATATCCTCCAAATCTAAATTTCATTTCCAAATATCCATAATCTACCCATCTTCGTTGATGTTTAGGTATTGCATAAAACAAAATCACTTCACATGCAACAAACATAGTTTTACTTTGATTAAATTAATTAAATAAATATATAAACAAACTAAACTGGTCGCCATGGTCGCCATTTGCCATTTCGAATTGCGCGCGCAAGACGCGCGTGAATGATTGTTTTTTTTATTAGGCCATCGTTCCATGCCTTTCCAGAGACAAAACTTGTTAAAATTACGTTTTATCTATGTACTAGCAACATTGTGACACGGTAAATATATTTTAGGTAATGGAGCTATAGTAAACTATTATGAATAAAGAATTTTATCGAACCTTCGATAGGCTTAAAATGCATTTTTACCAATATGAGTTTATATCTTCATTAGGGGTTTTATTATGAATAAAGGCCTATATGTTTTTCGCATCACTAACAAGTAACATGTTAACGTAATGCTGACCTATTGACATAGATTAAAATTAATTTACATAAATAAGTTTATCTTGGACGCACTCCGCATAACATCGCGTCGTTGAACACTTCCTTACTATCTGTATGGTTTTGCCAATTTAGGTAACTGAGAAGACGTTTAAAATTTTAGGTAGGTACCAATGATTAATGAAGGTAGAGACCACAAACAAACCTCTTCATTTATTTTATTGGTAGCATCAGGTAAAAGGTGAGGTAGTCATTTGAAATGAAGTCGATAAAAAATGACCCAAGCGACCAGATGCGCGTTATTACATATACAGAGACATTCATATTCATCATCATCATCATCATCATCATCATCATCATCAGCTATAGGACGTCCACTGCTGAACATAGGCCTCCCCCAAAGATTTCCAGCTCGACCTGTTGGAAGGTATACCTATCGTAGAACTGATAGCCGATGGGGCAGAAAAGTTCTCGTGTGGAGACCACGTACCGGCATGCGCAGCGTAGGACGTCCACGTACAAGGTGGACCGACGACCTGATAAAGGTCGCAGGAAGTCGCTGGATGCAGGCCGCTTCCGACATTCATATTATCTCTTTGTATTTACTTATATGTATGTTTAACCACATTTCATCAAACCGCTACAGTGCGAATTCGATTAACTAAATTATTCATGCAATATGAATCATGCTTAGTTCTCAAAATCAGTTATCAGAGAAAGAAACAACGTCATACGTCCATAGACTTCTATGTAACTAGACCTGTTTGGTACATAGAATTTGTGCACTAAGTTTCTGTCAATTGACCGCAACTCACTATAGAGATTTGTTCTTTTCCTTAGGCGTCAAACGGCAAACATAACATAAGCTCACGCCTGTATCCCCGAAGGGGTAGGCAGAGGTGCACTAGCGAACTAGAACACCCACATTTCGCCGAGCTTAGTTTCGTCCCAGATGTAATAGGGGGCGAGCCTATCGCCATATCGGGCACAAATTCCAGACTCCGGGCTGATATGGAAAAATCCAATATCACTTTGCCCGACCCGGGGATCGAACCCGAGACGTCAGAACCGTAGTCGTACCGAAATACCACCACGCCACCGAGGCAGTCAAACACTCGCTGTAATGTGACTAGTATATGTGAGTACTATATGTATGTACTATACATAGAAGTCTTATTTTACGATATCTCTGGCAAATGTGGACGATTTTCAAGATGTTTGAGTTCGATGGAGCTTATTACAAGGATCGTCCAATATTTGGAGAAGATGTATCTTTTTCAGGTTTATAATACTGCGTCGGTTTTTCGCGTTAGCGGGCACGGTGTTCCTGCTGCGATGCTTCACGATGCTGATCACGTCGCTGTCGGTGCCGGGGTCGCACCTGAAGTGCGAGCCGCGCTCGTACCCGCCGGCGGACGACCTCACGGTGTGGGGCCGGCGCCTGCGCCAGGCGTACGACATCTGGAGCGGCGCCGGCATGTCCGTGCGCGGCGTGCGCACCTGCGGCGACTACATGTTCTCCGGGCACACTGTCGCGCTCACGCTCTTGAACTTCTTCATCACCGAATGTGAGTATACCCCCATTCATCATCATCATTAGCCACAGGACGTCCACTGCTGGACTAAGGCCTTCCCCAGAAATTACCATACTCCCATTACCTTGCTGGTGGTAGTATATTCGTATCCGACCGGATGGCGACCACTGTAATGTAATGGTGCTAAAACCTGCCATAGTGACGTGGTTCGCGTTCCAGGATCAGCCAGTGTACTTCCGGTTCTCTCGAGGGGCTTGCGGCATGACTTGATGGTTAGTTGAGACGGGTATGGAGGTATCCCTGTATCTGCATCTGTCATCCGCTTGTTTTGTCGCAAGCCCCTCGATTTGCTTCTTCCCTCTTCGGATTCGGAGTGAGAAGAAGCATAAATAGGCCGGCATGATTCTGACGACCACTGATAAACAGTGTTAGTCTAGTTTCTTGGACTGCACTTTGCCGTGCCCGAATAAAAAAAAACCCTGCTGAAATTACCAACTAGCCTGAATGTAATTATTGTTGTCTACTTGCTAGCGGCACGCATGATTAAGAAGCAATAAGTGCAGCATTATCACAGCTACTTGACGCAGTGGCTGAGTAATAGTGCGTGAGGCTGCGGGTTCGATTTTCACACTGATACAAATATTTGTGTGATCCTCAGATATTTGTTTCGGGTCTGGTCTATTGTACTTTCTGATAGCCACGGTACAGGTTATACGGTCAGGATTATGTTTGTGACTGAAGTACTTAATACTGTGTACTCTACGCTATGATTACGTTATAAGGCTGAGGGTGGTGGTTCGCATTTCTAGCGATAATTTTGCTGTAGGTCCTCTGGTATACACTTCTTGTCCCCTTTAAACAAAGCTTGTTTACCTAGTTGTTTGCTCATTAGCTTTGCTGCTACGTAATTATCTGAAATCATACCAACATTGCCTTATAAACTAAGCCATTGCCAATCTCACATTTTTTTAAAACTTTAGCGTATAATATATGTAGCTCGGTAGATTTTTAGTGATACAGGAACGTTATTTTTTATTTACACCCTCCACCCCCCTACGCCTTTGAAACTTGAACACTCATCCTCTTAAGCCTGCTTCGTCATATTCGAACGGCCGCTCTGCCTCGATTGTATAACAGCTGTATAATAATCTTTAAGAATGATTGCGGATTTTAAACTAGATTAATGGATTGATGTGATGTTATACCCAAGGTTATCAGCGAAACATTTTTATAGTATCTGGAACTCACTGTCGCGTACTCGAGCCTTATATTAAATCACAAGTAATCTATTTATATTTCTTTGCACCTGCCCTTATTCCACTTCAATATAGGGTCCCTAACACACGATACCCTTTAGGCATGTTACAGAGAGATTCGGATTAATTTTTACGATCCTACCTAACGTCATATCCCTTCAGCTCTGGGGATCCGGTCCCGGGCAAATTGCGAAATGTATTAGTAACCCGACTACCTACACAGCCCTACCTGATCCGACCTCTTACACAGCCCGACCCGACCTACATAGCCTTACCTGACCCGACCTCTTACACAGCTCGACCCGACCTACACAACCCTACCTGATCCGAAGTCCTACACAGCCCTACCTAATCTGACCTCCTACACAGCTCGACCTGACCTACACAGCCCTATTTGACCCATATATGCTCCTTTTTACGCATGGGACCAAAGAAGCGTCAGTGTATATTTCTTATCAGTATTACGATATCAATGGAAAATGCGGCTATCAATAATATAATAATAATAATATTAGCCCTGTAATATTACTGTCCCACTGCTAGGCACGGGCCTCTTCTACTAATGGTCGCCTTAGTCTACCACACTGGCCTAATGTGGGTTGGTAGACTTAACAAACCTTCAAAAGTCCTACTGCTATCAATAGTGAAATAAAATTAAGAAAACGTAATTGCCAATTTGTTTCTAAAATAACACAACGCCTTTACGCAGATTATTAAGTATTTTTACTACTTCGTTGTTCCATATATATATTTATGCGAACATTAACATAATATAGAATAGCAAACCGATAACATTATGCAGAGATCGCTAAAATTCTTAGTAAATTTAAGTCGTAATAGTTTAATAATATCTACCTGTTCTAATAGCCCATTTACAGCTTCAAGATAGTGGTTTACTGATTAATTATTATGTATTGATTTCGTAATATGACTCATATTGATACGAATACTTATACCATATTTATAAATAATCACAACTCTGCAATATTTTATCTTGTATGTACATAAATAAAATAATAAAAAATGGGTGTAGCCACTGGTTACCCAGTTGGTCCAGAACTGGACATGTTAATACAAACAAAACATGAGAGACCGCAAATGAAATTTAATTACATACAACGTAAACCCATGATTGTATAATAAAACCAAAAATACTTGGAAATTACTTTGGAATGAGTTTAGAATATCGGAAATGCCACTTACCCTAATAAAAACAACAAAAGGCTGGTAATTCACGTCAGTTTTTTTGCGCGACAGTAGTTATATAAGCTGTAGGCAAAATGTTCGACAGCGGTTCTAGCGTTGTATTCACTAGTTAAAGCTCGACCACGAGTTTTCTTGATATTTCTCGTAAAATGTAGCTTGTGGCCCTCAATAGTTTTTGCCTATCACCATGGGATGCAAACGTGAGTGTGTATGTATGTAAAGTACTTTACGTAGTCGCTAGCGAGAAAATAGAAATGTAAAAAACTCATGGCCGAGCTACATAGTTCACAGGTCACGTAGGCCCAGGTTCTATCCATTTTAGCAATGTTCACTTAGCTATTATAAAAAAAAACCGGCGTGAATGTATGTTTGCAGATACTTCTCGGAACCTGTACTTATTGCACATCTCGACGTGGGTGATGAACATGTTCGGCATATTCTTCATATTAGCGGCGCATGAACACTACTCCATCGATGTGTTCATCGCGTTCTACATCACCTCTCGCCTCTTCCTGTACTACCACACGCTCTCCAACAATCAAGCGCTCATGCAGAATGACTCTTCCAGGTAGGTAATAGAGATGCAGAAGTTTCATTTCTTAGTTCAAAATTAAACATTAATGAGTTAGGCCTACACCAAAATGGAAAAAGACTGAAGAAGAAAAAGATACCTTTTTACCATGTCAATTGTAAGCAACTATTGGATTAGAATAAACTATACTTAGGTTTGGCTTGTGACAACAGTCTACTGACACTATTGTTTCGCTAGACTTATAAAATACTCGCTTTTATACTATCATAAAATAAATAAAAATTAAACGTATATGATACTAGCTGACTGGCGAACTTCGTTCCGCACTTCCGCCTAACAGCCTATTCTTTATTTTTTTTATTATGTCTAAAATAAACATAGCCTAAGTTACTCCTTATTACATCAGCTATCTGCCAATAAACGTCCCGTCAAAATCGGTCCAGCCATTTCAGAGATTAGCCGGAACAGACAAAATTTTTAAAAAAAATTAAAAAATGTTATTTTGGTGTATATACCGTATATATATTCATGTACATGTAGTAAAAAACGGTTATTTCAATATTACAAACAGACACTCCAATTTTATTTATATGTATAGATATTGTTACCGTGTGAATCATTCAACGTAATTATTGTATATTAATAAAACAATTTACGGTGCAAAGAAAATGTATACCTACTTATTATCTTTGCAGCAATAAATAAGTCTAATAATATAATTACGCGTGTTTAATTCGTAAATAGATATCCTTGAATATTAGAACAGTTTATCCGGTTTAGATTGCAAATCTTTCGGTTTATGCGTATAAAATAGATACAAATAAGAGCTTAATTACACGTAAATATTATGCAAAGGATCTTGTCCATTTTATTTCGATCCCTCCCACAAATTATCAAATAATAACTATTACCGGATTTGGCAAATGTACCCCGTGCATAGTTTGATAAGACGATAGTGTACAAACAGGATATATTTTCCGGGAAAACGTAGTTTCTCGATGAATACCAACTTGCCGGTGTTAGGAATGCCGAATGTCTGTATGTATTATTCATTATAAACAACTAGCGCCCAAATGGTCAAACGCTACTAAACTTTAACGGCTTCTTAGAGTTTTTCGCCATACATTTTTGACAGATAGTAGGGCGGCCTTAAACGACATAAGGCGACTTTAAGTGTATGAGCATTCGGCGGTAGGTGAATAAATAAATAAACAATTCAAAATTATTCATGCAGACTGGCGAAAGAATTACATCTAAAAAATATCAATGCACAGCATCATCCCATTCCGCTACCATGCCGTCCCCATTGAAATTCATATAACTTAACACAAAGTTCATTATAGATATAACATACACATACACGGAATATAAATAGAGTATTTTTGTACATTTCAGGACAAGAATATGGTTTCCATTGTTGTCATTTTTTGAGTCTGAAGTTGACGGCATCGTACCGAACGAGTACGAGGGACCGGTGACTATAATGACTAACTTGAAACAGTGGTGCACGCAGCTGGTGACCGACGTCAAGGAGTCTTCCATGGCCAAGATTGCAGGCAGCAAGCTACAGGAGGGAGCTGCCATGGGAGAATACTCCGTCGTCAAAATTGTCGACGGCATCAAAAGAAACCTCAGCTTAGTGGAAGAGTTCAAGAACTCTCGGCAGCGTCTCGTCACACTCGATAAGAACGTGCAAGCTTGTCTGTTAGACGAATGCTCGGACAGTGAATTACGTCATAGGAACATGGCTGATCTTCCAACGGAACCACTCCTCAGAGACCTGGCCAATCCGCCACCGAAAATATCCAAAAAAAGTATATGAAAGAACTGAATTTAGCTGAATTTTCTTAGAGGCTGTTTGTAAAACTTCATTGTAGATTATTTATACAGTGAATTAGATACCTGAACGTTTTACATTTCCATTATAGATTTTATATCATGTTATTCCATATTTATTTTACTATAAGTTAAATGTAGTATAAATTATTAAGAAAATTTATTTGCTCAAATCTTGAATAAATGATATGCTTAATGAGCTTCCTCTTTGTTATAGTATTATTTATTCAATACTTATCATAGAGCGGAATAAGTTTGTATTTAGAAAAAGTTACTTAAAAGAAAACTAAGGCTGAGATCTATAGAGCGAACTTCGACTAAGTCTAAGTCAAAGTCACGAACTCAGTGGGGATTTGGAATTGGTAAATCGAACTTTGACTTAGTCCGGGGCATTTTTTACAAGAAACACAAACTGACAGACAGACTAAGTAAAGATTTTCTCGTATAAAATGACTCGGACTTAAAAAAATCTTCACCGCCATAAATTCCAGACTCTTGGCTGATATGGAAAAATCCAATATCACTTGGCCGACCCAGGGATCGAACCCGAGACTTCAAGACGGTAGTCATACTGAAATATAACTACGCCATCGAGGCAGTTTTTTTAGTTTGAAATCATAAATGTTATTTCCTCAATAACTTTTTTAAAAGCGATTTTGTATCTATGGTAAGAAACAATGACGTCATTCGTAGATACAGTTAACAGGTAGCATTTTGGCGGCAAACTAAATCATAAATATTATTTATTGCTTTTACTAACTAAATATATGAAGAGAAAATTACGAAATACTTTGTACATGTTTAAGATAAACTAATAAATAGCTCTGTATACTTTAAAAATAAAAAAGTCAAGTACCGCCACCATGGCGATAACACGTGTGTGTTGGTCCTATGAACTCGAAGCACAGGCCGTCCATCCGAGGTGAGTGGCTGTAGTCGACATCCGCAATATCATGAGCACAGGCAAGTTGCTTCCTACCACGTGGGAAGGTCAGGAATAGACATTATTTATTTATTTATTATTGTTCTGCGAGACAGTATTAATAACTCAGTCGAGCTGGTCCATTCATACTGCTGGGAAAATTGCCTACATATCTACCTTACAAATCTTTTGATATGTACCATTATACCTACATAGATGCTACTGTTGCTACGGTATAAACAATCAACATGACATGATCATAAACAATATACAAGATTTGTGAAAGTTACACTGTTTACAATCATGCTATGTGTAATAACTAATAAGCATATTTACTGGCATCAACAGTGATGAAAGTGAGTATTAAAGTAAAAGCACTTGGTTTTACGTATTTTGTATAATTCGTATGAAAAATTGTTAAAAAAAATGTCTTTAATTAATATTAATACATTGATGATGATAATTTGTCATGATAAAAAGACAACCAAAAGCGTGTTACTATTACTATAGTTTATGCTTTACCGACAATAAAGATACAATATTTATGTAAATAAAAAATATAACATGTCTATAGCTAGTAGCGACCCACAGGTCCACTGAACCATGTATTAAGGCCACTCCATATCTATTCATGAGACAAACTCATTGTAGCATAAAGCATCTTGTAATATAATAAATAGGTAGAGATTATATTTTTGATTTTTAAAACAAATTCATTTTAATAGTACAAAAAATATGCTAAGTTAGATGTTTTGTAAAATAAAAATGAAAATAATTAATACTTTAAAATAATACAAGCCTTCATGTAAGGTAAAAGAATTGTTAAATAGAATCTTACTTTGGAAAATAGAAAAAAAGATTAATAATATTAAATCTAACAATTACAATAATAGGCCACCTCATAATAGAATATGTAACTATACATATGTTCACAACAAACTTCTCCGCATTATATACAATGACTAATCATGGCAAAGAGGTGAATGATGCAATATAAATAACAGAACTTAATGGATAGTGCTTGCTTAGTGCTAGTAGAGCTTCATTTGAGCTGAGAAGCAAGTGTGTGATCAGTCCATTATTCAGCAGCAGCAGCAGCAGCTTGCTCACTCTCAATGAGCAATTCTGATGGATTCTCTTTTTTACTCTCCACATTCTCTGTTTGTTTGTCACCAGCTTCTTTTTCTTCAGATTGTTCACGAGAGCTGACAGCACCATTTTCATTTACTTGTTCTTTCTCAGGAGAATTTTCTTTTACAGGAGATTCTTCTTTGTCTGTGGTGTCCTTTTCAACAGATTTTTGCCTCTCAGATAATGCTTCTTTTGTTTCCTCATTAGTTGTTTCAACATTCTCCTTCTCAGGAGAAGCCTCCTTAGATGTTGTCTCATCTTCTCTGGCAACAGAATCTTCCTTGGCAGGAGTGCCCTCTTTTGAGGTTGAAAGTTTCTCCTCTGCATCAACAGGTTTACTTTCATCAGAAGTTTCTCTTTCTTGGGAAGTTTCTTTTGAGTTTCCACCATTGACATCACCATTTAATGTCTTTATCTGAAAACAATATACAATCATAACATATCCTAAAGAACATATGACTACAAACCACCTTCCTTTGGTTTATAATTTTTTTCGTATAATCTAAACAACTATAATTTATGATGCAGTTGTTTTTTTTAATTTTGTGCTAGACTGAACAAAATGTAACATATTATATTGTGCAACTTACTTCCGTTTCAGCCTGAGGTGATTGTTCAGGAGGCACCTCAACTTTCAAGAACTGTTCCAAAGTATCAATTTCATTGTTAAGATCAAATTGGTCATAGTCCTGGAAATATTCAAAACTAAAGTCAATAATGTATTTTCAATTATTTTGTTAATTCTTGTACATGGCGCAAAATACCAATACGAGGTATGTACACAAATATTATTTCAGCCATATTGCAAACCACACCCTAGTTGGTAAACAGAATAGAGGAAATATATCTTGTTACTAATAATAATACACTATCTTTTAATCGCGATCTGACATGAATCACTGCCAACATTGTGTCTTGACAATAGAAAGCTTAAGAGATATCAAACACCAATGGTACAGGTACACTTACTCCGCAGTACTCGTCGTCGTTGAACATCTGCGGCGGCAGCGGCGACCGCGGGTTGGGATCGCTCACCGTGCCACCCAACGACTTTGAATTGTTTTGCATAAAGTCTTTATCGGCCTCTCTTCCTGGTTCCGTTATGTCAATGACTTCATACTTTATGTTTTTCGAATCTAGTATCATCAAAACTCGTTGTTGTCGTTTTTTCACCTATATTCAAGGGAATTCACGTAATCAAAAACAGGCATTACATGAACCAGGTTTGTAAAAAAAATCCAGAAAAGTGCCCGGCCGTCGTAGGAATTTTTCAATTCTTGGCTTACCTCTTTATTCCCCGAGATTCCGCTGATATATATTTTAACAACCATAATGCCGAACTTGCTTTTATGAAAATAAAAACGAATAACACAACTGGAGAAAATAATTAAACGAGAAAAATAGGCTTGGCCATTAGTCAATCTGTTGTAATAATAATAATTATGGTATGACATTAGTGAGTGACAATTGCCTAATGTGACCATGTTGTGTATCGAAATTCCTACTACCTACTATATTTTTAACCATTTTATATGCATTTTCCCAATAATATACGTATAAAATGCCTATATTAATAGTTTAATTATAATTTCCCTTTATTTCAATAACATATTTATATGAAAATAACAGCAGGTATGCAAAAAATCTGTATAAAACATTTTTGCCCCGACCACACTAGTTACGTTTCGTTTTACAAAAACTCAAATTGATAGTTATAAATTACCATTTACACTGAAATAAGTAATAATAATTCTTAAAATTATTTTGATGACACCTAATAAATAAATTAATGAAAATTCGGGTAATGTTCGGACTGACCCGATACCTAGCTTATGACTTTATGACGCGACAGGCACGGATTCAAGTTGGGAGCAGCCAATGGCGGATTTCCCTAAGGCTGACTCCTAGGGCGGCTAAATACGAAACACAAACGACAAATCGAACACGAATCGAAACCAAGACCTCCCGGTCCAATGGCCATACGTGCTACCATTAAAACAAGGAGGTAAATGGTGGACAAACATAAAAAAATAACATAGCATAAGCTCACGCCTGTATCCCCGAAGGGGTATGCATAGGTGCACTAGCGAACTAGAACACCCAAATTAAAAATGTATAAATACAAACAAATTGAGGATTTTTGAGGATTGACAGCCTCCATGGCGCAGCAGGCGAGTAGCCGTAGCCTGTGAAGCGAGAGGCCGCGGGTTCGATTCCCGCATTGAGACAAATGTTTGTGTGGCCACAGATATTTGTTTCAAGTCTGGGTGTTGTGAGAACGAAAGTCTCTCATAGTCTTATATAGTCTCTCATAGTCGACACCCACGATACAGGTTATACCTACCTAGTGTGGGGTCAGAAATAGGTGTGTCTGTTGGGTGTACTTTACTACTTAACTTTATATCTCCCGTTTTTGGAGTCGGTTAAAGTAATGTTAGAGGGGCCGCAGCTAGTACTGGGCCTAACACTGCGAATGCGTCACTGGAGGTTCCACTACTTTTATCGTACTGGTACCACCACGGGACTCACTTAACACCTAAAATAATTAACAATAGTTTGGAACATTTGCTTTCCTCTTTTAACAATATTTTTAAATGGATAGTGGAACCGTCCCGCCATTGCCTTGACAATATTATGGAACTACGACGGATTCATCATAAGCTCACGCCTGTATCCCCGAAGGGGTAGACAGAGGCGCACTAGCGAACTAGAACACCCACATTTCGCCTAGCTTAGTTCCGTCCCAGATGTGATAGGGGGCGAGCCTATCGCCATATCGGGCACAAATTCCAGACTCCGGGCTGATATGGAAAATTCCAATATCACTTTGCCGGACCCGGGGACCGAACCCGAGACCTCAGAACCGTAGTCGTACCGAAATACCACCACGCCACCGAGGCAGTCTTCAAGTAACTCATATTATGATACTTTCTTGATGGATATGTTCATAAATTACTTTAGGTGTAAATACGTAGACTAAAGTAACTCATCTTAGATTATTCTCATAATAACATGCGCAGTCAATTCGTCGAAGATTTTCAGAAAAAAGTTATGAAAGGAGACGTATAGAGTCTATTAGTGAATGGGCAGTGACTAGCCAGCCTGAGTACCTTTACGCTTACCACATCCAAACAAGCGTCTCCCATTATAGCGCCCACCGATGTTCTCTCGTAGATAACGTCGATAACGCGAGTTTTTCTAACATTGTTTGTCGGTGGCTCGATCTTTTAGAGGGGCTGACAAGCAGGCTCCAGGCAAGCAGCCGGTTGTGAAAATTAAAAACCGAATCTTTTTGAGAAAGTGTGTCGGGTTGAACAGACAGTGCAGTGGGATAAGGGTAGGTGGAATAAGATAAGCCTGATGATACTTTCACTTGATTCGACAGGTGGAAATCATAGAGCGCTGCGCCATGCTACTCACATTTTTAATCACACATGCTCAGACGCATATTTTGTACTTTTGTATTTAGATTATTTTATATATATCTAACCATTAATGCTTTTTAATATTCTCTGTTTTACAATGGATTTTAAGTTGGGTGAAAAAAAAACATGTTTTTATAAATAATTTTAATACATTCATTTATACAGGTATAGCAATATTGTCCTGTAAACACGAAAATGAGAAATCACTACCATGGCAAAGTATAGCGGGCTAAAGTGGAATGTACACTATTCACCGTCTGCGTCAAATAAATAATATCACATGGTATTGCTTATACTAGTGAAACAATGTTGAATATTAAAAATTAATTAAAAATATTTTTAAAATTGAAAATTATAATGATTTGCACTTAACAAAAATGGGACAGATTGAAAAATATAATGGTGGCTAATCAACTACATACACATAAGTAGTGAAAATGTCTTTATTATGGGTAATATAAAATTAATATAAAAAGTAAACAGCTGGTACAGTTTGTTTGTATCTATTTATACCGATATACCTACTAATGAACATAATATGTGAGTGTTTGATGCGCGGAAATATTATTGGCAGATATCCAGATTGTTAAACAGTTGTTAGTCCACGATAATGGTCCTAAGCCGTAGTGATATGTATTATTATTACACTACAAATATACACTCCCAGCTAAACTGGCGACGTTCGATCAGGTTGTATTTCCTGCCGATATATCGACTTGCAGAGTTTCTATTAAATTTTAATTTAAAATCATCCCACAAACACGTACTATAATTTTTACTGCACGTGTGGTTAAAAATATGCCAGCTGAGAAATGTTACGATATATGGCAGGATGCCGCGAAAGTGAACATGTGTAACGTAATATTATGTTGGGAATGATTAACTTTTAGCGTTAATTAAGAAAGTAATTATAAACCTAGTTACTTGCTATTATCCTGTTTCTTTGTAATAAACGTATTTATTACAACATAGTCAAGGTTAGAATCTAAAGATGTATTCAGAAACCATACGTATTATTCGCCAACCTTGACAAATTAAGCTAATATAACCACGTAAATGATAATGTTGTGATGTTTCCAAAATAGGTTTGTCAGTTGCCAGGAACTTTATACGTCGCATCGTATGCACTCCATAAGCCTACAAATATTCTTTATAGTACCTGCTATAATCTAACATAACAAAATATTTTACATTATAAATAGACAATTAATAGTAAATATCATTCTGCTTTTAATAAATACATAGCAAATAAATACATATAAACATACTGCTAAATACATAGCAAAGAAATGATTAGATTAAAATTATTGCAGTAATTTCACATCTAACGAAACTAAACAAAATATACAAATAAAAATATTATGACTCCAGTAATAGGATAAATAAAGAAGGAATGTATGCAGGCACCTTGTATATATGACTATATACTTACAATTATTATTTATTATATTGATTATTTTGTCAATTACATGAAGCCATGTCGATTAAAGGAAGGTTTTAAATTGTATTTGATTTGTAATTAAAAATTATTATGTAGTTTTTGTAATATGTCGGTAATTATACGATAAAATATGTAAAACCAACTCAATATACATACAATAAACATACACCTGGTGTCGTAGAAATGGACAGCAAGGACAGAATAGTGTAATGAGATCTATTATCACTCGAGAAGTGATAGTTATTGCCTTACTGATAATAAGAAGAAATAAAAAAAAAGCTTTTCATTGTCTTATGTAATATTAATAATAAGTATATTGTATGATGTTTATTTGGTTAATGTGATTCTCAAATCGCAATTTTGTTCGCTCATTTTTGTCGATTGCCCAGCCACTTCAATCCATTTCTTAGAAATTGGCTATGAGTAACAAAATTATATTTCTCGATTTTTTAAAGATTAGATACTTTATTGGATTTTTTTCACACTTTACTACAAGTAGTAATGTCTAAAGAAAAGAGTATTTTAAAGTCAGTGTGTCAAAAACAGTTCGTTTGAAGGGCGGCGTGACGCGTCGCGTATATAAGTTTGCATATTTGCATATCTCGCATTCTTATCGCGGACGTCTCACGTCGCGCGGCCATTAGTTTTCGTGTAATAGTGGTGAGCGTTGGCAAACTGACAACGTTTGATGTCTGATTAGCTTCGGCCTGCGGTGACGATTTAATGAGCTTTCAGGAGCTGGGTGTTAATTAGAATATCCATCAAAAATTTGGCAATAACAACGTGACCTTTATGTAGATTCCTAACAATACAGACGGAATATTTACGCTAAGAGTACAAACGTAATAAACAGTAAGTCCGCTACACGAACATTTCATAATCTAAAATTGAACTGTATAAGTACAATTCCACTTGCATGAAGCTAAAGTATAACTTCTGTTCACTGCACAGATCACACAGAACCGCTGCATCATCAATACGCAAAAGCACGACATGGCGCAACACTACGCTAACTACCTAACGTAACATAACATTCTAAAGATAATTTCCGTAAACGAAAACTTAAGCACCCAAAATAAAAATAATCAGTCCAGCAATATTACACTAAAATTTGGGTTCGGTAGGCCGAGACGCGAATGCGTCATGAGATCGAACCGCAACATCTCCACACGTCGGCCAACACTCCCGACCCGTCGACACATCGTCGAATTGTTTAAGCCGCTAATATAGCGAATGTTATTCAGTAACATTTTGTTATCATTATAATAATGATATCTGAATCGCAGTTACAAACAGTCGTATCAGGCGCAGTGATGTCGCGTGCAAGGGCCGGCCGTGTTGTTGTCATGTTGTGTTGTCGTGTGTTGTCGTGTGTCGTCGCGTGTCGTGGTGTTGTCGTGCGGTTCAGACGGGCGTGCCGAAGTCGGGGTCTCCGTCGCCGGCGAGCAGGCGCGCGGGGAACTTGACGCGCTCCACCGACCCGTTGGTGAGCGGCGCCGCGTCCGTCACACGACGCGCTGAACCTATCCTGTGGGCATACAGTGACGTGCATAGGCATTCCGATCATGGTAGACAAAAAACTTGCACAATTATTTTCATCAACCCTTGTATCACCATCACTATCATTATCATCTCCGTGTCGTTTTCAACTATAAGCCGATCTGTGCTAGTTTGGATATCTGTATTTAGTCATGATTTTTAGATGGGATAGACAGTGTCTCTTTGTCTATATCGTCAGCACGCCAGTGCCTGTTGGGTACACCAGACACGAGTCACGCCACGTCAGTTCATACACCTACTATATACAACTTAGATTATATATACAATCATCGTCGGATCTAGGCAAATGTCATTGTCGGTCATGTCAGGCAAGATGGTCAAGTAGGTAAGTACCAAATACAATAAATTTAATTCGGTACCATGTAAAATATTTTTAACATATAAGTTTTTATATCTTTATTTTGTAGAATGGGCTTATTATTAAGAAACTAATCTAATTTTGTTGTAATATAAGGTTTTGCGAAGCTACACATAAAATATACTTGAATTTGTAGCTATCGATGTATGCAATACAGTCTTTATCATAAGAGCACACGGGGCCCGTGTTCAGGGCCTACAACCTCACGGGGCCCCGAAAGCCTCATAAATACTTACATTACCTTACACGATCAATTATTTACTTTCCAAGGGGCAAATTCTTGTGTGTCCAGGGCCTACCAATACCTTAAGACGGTCCTGGATGTATCTATGTAGTCCCCAGCCTAGTATTTCACACATACTATACCTGTTATCATCTAGCCAATGTTGATAAACAATCTTAATCCGAATGTGAAAGGCAAATCTGAATCTGATAAATGAACCAATCTTGTCACTCAAATCAATCGACGTGATCAAACTTCATTCTTATTAGCTAATATTTAGGATTGATCGGCGCAGTATGGTTGATCGCTTATTGAAACTAGTGAATGGCTATAATATGTGAAACGCTCGCGCAACACAAGAGTGTTATGCAACGCACTGAATACGACTGGAACTATCAGATATAAAACGACCATAACCGTAAATGCATTACTTATAAAAGTGATCATTGTTTTACAAATCAAATTATTTATTGAATCCATAAAATGTTTATACATTACATAAATTCTAACAAATTACTCTACCGCCAGTGCAGAAGGCCGTTTCGCCAGAGAAGAGTGGTCAAAAATTATTTTAGTTTACAATGATTATGAGAGATAGGTGTATTCGATAGGTTCTCACCTAAATCCTTTACTTTCTCTTCTGACTGGTTTAGTTTCTCCGTTGGGTTTGGTAGCCTTGTTGTCGATTTCTATAAGCGGAGGAACGTCGTCTCGTGTCGGGAGGAGTGTTGGTACGGCCGGCGAATCGGGCACTAAGCAGAAAACAAATATCACAGCGGTTATTTATTATGACCTAAAAATAAAAACCGAGACGACCGCCAAACATATACTACAATGCGCATGTAATGTGATGACTGTTTGATAAACATTAGTCGTATATGACAATCATTTTAAACAATAAAAATGAAAGGAATCCGTTATTAATAGAGGTAGTTATTGTCCTGACCCCCGTCCGTCGCGGCCGGTGTATGCGCGTGCTCGTGCTCGTGCTCGTTGTTGTGCTGCTCGTGCTCGTGCTGCTCGGGGGAGGACGCCTCCACTTCCACCGCACGATATGCGCCTTTAGTTCGCCAGTCCTGTATATTATATTCATCTTTATGTTAATTTGACAAATAGCGAATTATCAAAAAGCTGATCATTTCGCTTTCGATGCCGACATGAGTTTTTTGTCTGTCCACGGCAAGGTGATAACGCCATACCTGATGGTAAGTGCAGTGCAATCCAAAAATTCGAACCTACGATTAACAAGTGAATATCAATATAACCAAAGATTATTATAGGTGTATTTGATAGGTCACCAGAATCATGCAGATTCACACTCCGAAGAGGGAAAAAGCAAGTCGAGAGGTCTGCGACAGGAAAAGCGGCCGAAGCAGGCAGGGAGACGCAAGGATGTAACCCCTTACCCGTCACAATCATTAAGTCATGTCGGCAACTTCTCGACAGAACCGAATATACACTGTGTGATCCCACAACGTTATTCACACGATGCATCTATGAGACTTTGACAGGTTGTAAGGCTATGTGTAAGCGGGCGCGTGCGGCGTCACCTGCGGCTTGCGTTTCCTGAGCGCATGCGCGGCGTGCACGGGCGTGGAGCGCGGCGAGGCGGCGGCCGGCTGTCGCGCCGACTCCCGCGCCGCTCCCGTGCCGCCCACGCCCCACTGTTCACGACGACATACATTTTCTACTATACTCAAAAATACTATTGTTGTCTCATTAATATTAGAAAATTATGATATAATTTTTTTTGAGTTAACATAAGTTGTCACTCTAATTTGAATTTTTGTGCACATTACTGATGATAGAGTATAGTGTAGTGTAGTGTATTGTGCAGTAGGGTGGAGTGTGTACCTCAAGCTGCGCCTCGATCTTAATGGAGTCGTCGTCCATGTCGAGTATGGTGAGGTTGTTGTTGAGCGCGTTGTAGTCGCGATACGCGCCGCGCTCCGAGCCCGACGCCGAGCCCGCCTCCGAACACCGCCTGATACAAACAACACCTTAATACTTTGTACCTGTCATGGCGGGTACACACCGGCCGAACGAAGGCGAAAGAAACTATACCTGTTGCGTTCACACAAACTAACTTTCGCTGTTGTGGGAATGAAACAGGCATGATTCGTTCGCCTTCGTTCGGCCCGGTGTGTACACGCCATCACCTCCTCAATAAACGAATGTTGTCTTTGGTGAATGTTATGTACACCTCGGTGTCGCATATCAGAAAATGTACCATAAGCATAGAATTGTTAATGTTGAATTTTGTAGTGCTGTTGGCGTACATTCAACAATAAATAAATAAACATGTCACAATAAAAGATCTTTAATTCTTTTAATTATTTCACTGAAACGGATAGGTAAGTTAGGTTAATGTTTTTCAAATATGCTAAATGCTATACAATAAAACCTTTCTTTCTTGACTTTCTATTAAACCTAGTTTTTTATTATGTTTGAAAACCTACGTGGCGCAGTAGGAGAGTAGCCGGCTGTGAAGCGAGAAACTTCCGATTCGATTTTGCTTCCCGCATCAAGACAAATGTTTGTGACCCACAAATATTTGTTTCGAATATGCGTGTTACGAGACTAAGTCTCTCATAGTTTCTGATACCAACGATACAGGTTAAACCTAGATTGGGGTCAGGATTATGTGTGCCTGTCGGGTTTTATATATTTACTAGCTGACCCGCGCAACTTCGTCTGCGTATGAGAGAGAGGGTTGAAACAGTGAGTCGTAGGCACCTATAGCACAATAATTCTAAAAGAGGTAATGGGATGACCTACTTCGGCCGTCAGTCACCCCGTCTCTCACACCGTCAGTCACCCCGTCTGTCAAACCGTCTGTCACCCCGTCTATTACCCAGTCACACCCTCTGTCACCCCGTCTGTCACCCGTCTGTCACCCCGTCTGTCACCACTTCGGTCACCCGTCTGTCACCCCGTCTGTCACCACTTCGGTCACCCGTCTGTCACCCCGTCTGTCACCTCGCCTGTCACCCCGTCTGTCACCCAGTCGGTCATCCAGTTGGTCACCCCGTCTGTCACCAGTCTGTCACCACGTCCGTCACCCCGTCTCCTTCCCCGTCAGTCACACCCTCTGTCACTTAATCTGTCACCCCGCCTGTCACCCCGTCTGACACCTTGTCTGTCACCCAGTCGGTCACCCGTCTGTCACCACGTCCGTCACCCCGTCTGTCACCCCGCCTGTCACCTCGTCTGTCACCCAGTCGGTCACCCCGTCTGTCACCCAGTCTGTCACCATTCTGTCACCCCGTCTGTCACCACGTCCGTCACCCCGTCTGTCACCCCTTCTGTCACCCGTCTGGCACCCCGTCTGTCACCCCGTCTGTCACCCGTCTGTCACGCCGTCTGTCACCACTTCGGTCACCCCGTCTGTCATCCCGCCTGTCACCCCGTCTGTCACCCCGTCTGCCACCTCGTCTGTCACCCCGCCTGTCACCCCGTCTGTCACCTTGTCTGTCACCCAGTCGGTCACCAGTCTGTCACCCCGTCTGTCACCCCAGCTGTCACCCAGTCGGTCACCCCATCTGTCACCCCGTCTGTCACCCCGTCATTCACCTCGTCAGTCACCCCGTCCGCCACCCCATCAGTCAGCCTGTCAGTCACCCCGTCATTCCTCACGTCGGTCACCCCGTCATTCATCCAATCAGTCACCCCATCAATCACCCCGTCAGTCACCCCTTAGTCACCCTACCATTCATCCCCTCGGTCAACACTAAAATATTTTTTCAAATCGAACCAGTAGTTTCTGAGATATAAAATTCCCCGCCAGCAGCATTTTTCATTTCTGCTCCGCTCCTATTGGTCATAGCGTGATGTTATATAGCCTATAGCCACTATCGATAATTGGGCTATCCAAAACAAAAATAATTTTTCAA
This sequence comes from Clanis bilineata, assembly GCA_036417725.1. NCBI lineage: Eukaryota > Metazoa > Arthropoda > Insecta > Lepidoptera > Sphingidae > Clanis > Clanis bilineata. The sequence goes on from CM071158.1 coordinate 13,099,162, forward strand.
TTCGAACCAGTAGTTTCTGTCTGAGATATAAATTTTCCCGATTTGGTAACATTTTTCATTTCTGCTCCGCTCCTATTGGTCAAAGCGTGATGTTATATAGCCTATAGCCATCCTCGATAAATAGGCTATCCAACACAAAAATAATTTTTCTATTCGAACCAGTAGTTTCTGTCTGAGATATAAATTTTTCCGATTTGGCAATATTTTTCATTTCTGCTCCGCTCCTATTAGTCAAAGCGTGATGTTATATAGCCTATAGCCATCCTCGATAAATAGGCTATACAACACAAAAAAAATATTCAATTCGACCCAGTAGTTTCTGAAATATAGTCTTTTCAACATTTTTCATTTCTGCTCCGCTCCTATTGGTCATAGCGTGATGTTATATAGCCTTTAGCCACCCTCGGTAATTGGGCTGTCCAACACAAAAAGATTTTTTCAAATCGAACCAGTAGTTCCTGAGATTAGCGCGTTCAATCAAACAAACAAACAAACAAATTCTTCAGCTTTATAATATTAGTATAGATTACATAAAACATTGTTTATTATATAAAATACTGTAATACCTATTGTATTCGGGCGTCCGCGGCGCGGTGGGCGTGGCGCCCGAGCCGTCGGGCTCCGCCCCGAACACCTCGCCGTCTTCCGGATACAGCGGAAACCTTTCACAAATTAAACCACATTGTAACTTAACACATGACGTGTACTCATGCCTGTATCCACGAAGGAGTAGGCAGAGGCGAACTTAGTGAATTAGAACACCTACATTTCGTAGAACTTAGTTCCTTCCCAGATGTAATATTGGGCATAAAATCCAGAACTGGGGCTGATACTGAAATATTCAAGCGAGCCCGACCTGGGGATCAAACCCGATACCTCAGGACGATAGTCGTACCGCGCACACAATACCACTACACCACCGAAACGTTCAAAACACATTGTACCTACAATAATAAAAGCCGTGCCTAACAATGGAACAGTAATATTACCAGTCAAATCGTGTTTTCTGATACGTATTGTACTTGGGATTCGAACCTCAGACACTCCCGTTCACGACCATAGACTAAGGAGACGATAAAATTATTCACAAGGCCTGACAACCCTACATACGACTGACAAAGTAATCAAGGTGTAAAAGTAAAGATTTATTCAATGAGTAAATATTAGTTTGGTAGTACGCAGACTGATGACGTCATCGCGTTCTTCACTCACAGTCACACCGCTCAGTTAACATGAGCCGACGTCATTGTTTGATTAAGAGTCAATGTTACTATTTGCAATCAAAGTAAAGAGGTTGTTCATTTATGGCATTCCATCTGCACAGAGACTCGAAATATAGCATAAAAATGTCAAAGGCAGCCAATTCGTATAGCACGATGCCTAAATCGTACTTAAAAAGTAAAAAAGTACTTTCACTTTCGATTTTTGCACCGAACTACAAAGCAATAAGTAATTAAGTACCTGTAATTATCCTCAGAGAGACGGTCATCGTCGTCCGTGGCTATGAACTGCACACACAGCGCACAATCGCCTTTGACGCTCTGCAGAGCCTGCACCGCTTCCTTGTGACAAGCCTGACGACAATTTTATTATTTACTCTAATGTTATATTCATGGTACGTTTTAATTAATACAATGGTATAAATTCATGCTGAAATGCATTGCTGCTAAATTGCAGCTATCACAATTTGCATTAACTTTATGAGCTTTATGAACCTACATATAGGCGAATTTGATCGCTCCACGGTGCACCTCACTTTCATACTATCGATGTATCGACAATTGATATAACTCAGTACAAGGCTATTGGCTCTCCAACAAACTGACATTGCGGTATAGTGTATTCAAAATCCTTATGCCGATAATATAAACAAATATCTACCCAGTTAACAATTATGTCTAATATCTTTGATGTAATTCTGTGATATTTTTGTAATTTTGTATAATAGTATACAATATATCACTTGTGTTGCGTATGAGGTCAGAATTAACAGGTTCCAAAATAATTATTTAAAAGGGGGTAGATATTTGTTTGCATAGTTGGCTTACGGCCTGTTTCAATAAACGATCTCAGTTCGAATGTGCAGATAGATTACGAAAATTAGCCAATAAGAACACAGTTTGAACATGACACCGTCCGATCTATCTGAAAGAAAGAAAGAAAAAATATTTATTTGGTTTTTCTGAAGAGATATTACAAAAACTATAGACACAAAAAAGAATTGAAAAACCAAAATGGACTCAACTCAGCATAATGCTGGAGTTCGTTACAGCGCTGATTTTCAGCTGAGCCCATTTAATGTGATTCCATCCTTGGTATTACAATGTTAATAAAAACACATGCATAAAACAATAGAAAAAAAATAACATAAAAATAGATTGGATCTGTACTCTAAACTGAGATCGTTTATTGAAACCGGCCGTAAAGGATTGAGACCACACTTTAATTGTGTAGTGTTGTAGTTATGTAGTTGTATAGTGGTGTAGTGTTGTAGTTGTGTAGTGTTGTAGTTATGTAGTTGTATAGTGGTGTAGTGTTGTAGTTGTGTAGTTGTATAGTGGTGTAGTGTTGTAGTTGTGTAGTTGTATAGTGGTGTAGTGTTGTAGTTGTGTAGTGTTGTAGTTATGTAGTTGTATAGTGGTGTAGTGTTGTAGTTGTGTAGTTGTATAGTGGTGTAGTGTTGTAGTTGTGTAGTGTTGTAGTTATGTAGTTGTATAGTGGTGTAGTGTTGTAGTTGTGTAGTTGTATAGTGGTGTAATGTTGTAGTTATGTAGTTGTATAGTGGTGTAGTGTTGTAGTTGTGTAGTGTTGTAGTTATGTAGTTGTATAGTGGTGTAGTGTTGTAGTTGTGTAGTGTTGTAGTTATGTAGTTGTATAGTGGTGTAGTGTTGTAGTTGTGTAGTTGTATAGTGGTGTAGTGTTGTAGTTGTGTAGTGTTGTAGTTGTGTAGTGTTGTAGTTATGTAGTTGTATAGTGGTGTAGTGTTGTAGTTGTGTAGTTGTATAGTGGTGTAGTGTTGTAGTTGTGTAGTGTTGTAGTTATGTAGTTGTATAGTGGTGTAGTGTTGTAGTTGTGTAGTGTTGTAGTTATGTAGTTGTATAGTGGTGTAGTGTTGTAGTTGTGTAGTGTTGTAGTTATGTAGTTGTATAGTGGTGTAGTGTTGTAGTTGTGTAGTTGTATAGTGGTGTAGTGTTGTAGTTGTGTAGTGTTGTAGTTATGTAGTTGTATAGTGGTGTAGTGTTGTAGTTGTGTAGTTGTATAGTGGTGTAGTGTTGTAGTGCGTACGGGTACGGGGTACCTGCGTGAGGTCGAGGTCGTTGATGGCGAGTATGGCGTCGCCGACGTACAGCTCGCCGGTGAGCGCGGCCGGCCCGCCCGCCTCCAGCTCCGAGATCAGGATCGGCACGCCGTGCTCGCGGCCGCCCTCGCAACAAAACACAACACCAACCTACACTCACACACCACCTCAACACCAACACCTCACTACACCATTCTGTACCTCAGAGGCATACATGATAAGACATCAACCGCCAAAATACAAATTTTAGTAAAATAGAAGTTATAGAAATTATTTATGTGTTTACGTATTAACATTTTTGTGTTTCATAAAGATCTGGTTTTTGCGGATCTATTGTGTGTAAAAAAACACGATTTTTTTTAAAATAATCAAATGAAGTAATTGTATCACTGAGGAACAGCCATTGATCTTTTTAACTTACTTAAACCAAAACTTATAAGCGAATACTCTAAGTGCGCAGAAAAATAAATATTCTAACAGGACTCAAGAAGAATACACATTGTTGTAAAGTGACATCACTTTGTTGCGCTCTATCCGCGTTAAAGTCGCATTCCATAGGAACAAGAGATCGGAATATAATTATCTTATTTAACGGTATAGTTAAGTTCTGCAATACATATATTATGATAGAATAATGATCCGAGATCTCTACCATTTATTATTTTTCGACCGACTTCCAAAAAGGAGAAGGTCCTCAACTCGTCAGTATTTTTTTAATGAATTTTACGCGATATCTACGCCAAATGTGGACCGATTTTCAAAATTCTTTTTGTGTTCGATATAGTCTATTCCAAGGGTGGTCCCATATAAATTTGGTCACGATCGGATAAGTTTTGAAGTCGGTCTGTTAAGTTTTTAAAGTTGTGATTATTAAGAAGCTCTTATCGTATCAATATGTGTCATCGTTAACGATAACAGTATCGAGGTGTGCAGAGTGCAGAGTGCAGAGTGCAGACTGACAGTGACGGAGATGCCGAGTCCGAGGTGCGGCGACCTGCGCACGCGCACGGTGCGCGGGCGGGCGCGCGCGGGCGGCGCGTGCGGCGCGTGCGGCGGCGCGGGCGGCCGCGGCGGGCACGGCGACAGGCCGCGACACACGCGCACCAGCGTCTTGTGCCGCTGCAGCAGGATCTCCGCCTCCACCTGCACCGACCGCAACACAACAATAAACATTTACTCAAAACTACAATACTTAAGCCGCGTAGGCACTATGCCTCAAGCACTAAACATAACAAAAAACACCTACACATAACATGTATTTTTTATCTATGGTCTATTGTTCTACGAGCAGGAGGCAGCTAAAATCGTTGTTTCGTGTAATTTTTCGAGACAAACTAGTGCAGAAGACGCGCAACTATTAACTAATATCATGTTTCTCTTGGTGAGTGATATCGGTGTTTCACGTAAAATAATCATGATCCTAAATCTAGATAAGTAATGATACTACGGCTGTTGACGTCGTGTCGCAGCGGAACTAACCGCACTCATCGATGCGAAATCAGCTTGAGACGCTTGATTCGGTCAGTAAGAGCTTTTTTTGTCGATACAATAATTTGTGTAATTTGCGTCGTTTCTGTTTGGACGATGTTTCAGAGCGTAAAACACTAAATTTCAATTTAAAATATCATATAAGATTACCGTCTTTCTCTCGATATATTGATATATAAGAATCAAAATTAGATTAAACATTATTTACCTGAGCCCATAGCGAGTCTCTAACTTCTGAACGCATGTCTCTACCTAGTAATTGTAACTGTTGTATTCTACCAGCTAGTTCCTTATCCAAGTATTTTGTTGCTAATCTGTGGACAGAGAAACGTATTTATATGAATAAATAACAATACTTATAAATCAATATAGATTTCAATTAGGTATACATTTCTGCCTACATTTCATTAGGTACGTAGAGTTGCCTGTCGCCTACAAGCGCAACATACCCTTAACGACCGATGTGTTGTCCACGTAAACCCAAATTTAAACACAAGCCCCGACAATAACCATTTTAGTATTGGTTTTGATTTGTCCGATATGGGTAACGAACGCTCTGTTTTGATATTATATGAATAAAGAATAATAAATAAATAAAACCCAACAGTCACACACATAGTCCTGACCCACACTAAGATTGAGGCTTGTGTCGTGGGAATCAGGAACTACGAGAGACTTTCTGTCTCACAACATCCAGACCCGAAACAAATATCTGTAGGGCATACAAACATTTGTCTCGGTGCGGGGATCGAACCCGCGGCCTCTCGCTTCACAGCCGGCCACTCGCCCGCTACGCCTCGGAGGCTGTCATCATTTTTATCGATCATGTTAATACAGGAAGACAATCAACGTTAATTAGATAATTACGAAGCGAACAGTCTAACCTGGCGCCAAAAAGCTCTGAGTGTAAGGCGAGCACCGTTTCCCGCAATGCAGCATTTTCTCTAGCGAGCTGCGTGGACTCTGCGCGCGCCCGCGGAGCTTCCGTCAGCGTACCGGTCGTGTCGCCGCTCTCCTGGCAACCACCTGCCGGACCACGACAGAATATAAGGATGTGGGATGATTTTTTATAGCAGAGACTGGCAAACGAACAGATGGATCACCTGATGGTAAGTGATCTCCAACGCCCATAGACACCCAAGACACAATTAAGAATCATAGGTGTGTTGCCAAAGGAGGAAATGGAAAGGGAGGGGGAAATGGGCCACCAGAAATCTCACTCACCGAACGAAACGCGACAGCTAGCTGCCACTTTACGTCGTTTTTCTGTGAGACTGTGGTATTAAACCGGTCGAGTCGACCCATTCGTGCTGAAGACGTAACTGTCTACAGCGTGGCTCAAAGGGATATGTCGCTCATTTGCGATAACAGTGTTGTGGCGACATCTCTGCAATGCGCGCCGATCTTAATTACGAGCATCGAGCGCCAGCGCACAACGGCAGTAGCTACGACAACAGATGGAGCCACCAATCAACGCATCCATTCCAAATCGCGGTGGCAAAGTTTACAGCACGTCGCATATATATAACTTCCGAAGATAAACCATCGGAGGAGCCGCGGCGGTCAGGCGCAACATCCGCCTTACGAGGAGATCTCCCCTCTGGTGGAGGAACACCGACACCCGTTCCTCCACAGTGTCATATCTCGTAAACCTCGATTGTACAGAAAACGTTCTTAAAATAAAGTTTCAAAGTGTTTTCTGACACACTGACTGTTTTCTTTCGAGATATGACACTGTCGTCGTAAATGAGCTATGTGAAGTAAGGACTTTCATATATACCCTCACTACAGCATCCACACCCCACACATCATATTACACACGATTCTTGTTTGTACGAAATACCATTAAAATTTACAATGCGCCATTGTGCTTTATTAGGCGTTTCACTTGCCTAGAGTGGGCTGCGCTCTTATTGTAACGAAACTCTCGATCAGATAAATAACTGAACTTAACGTACCAGCCGATGCCGCACGCGCCTGCACCAACTCCGCTCGCATGTCGACGAGTTCTGCCTGCAAAAAATAAATACAATTTATCTGTATCGTCGAAATCTCACCACCAAATGGACGGCGTCATATATCAACAATAAGTAGTGTCGAATGTCACGAACGTGATTCAGCACCACAATTGAATTTAATCTGGAGCCGAAATCAATGGCGGCGTAAATCCGAATTAAAGGAGGCACATTATGAGGTTGATTTCATTGACGTGGCCGGCACGAGGGCACGAGCACATAAATCGTATGAGTCGCTCACCCTCGCACGTGCCGGGCCCGGGAGTCGGGACATGTGGAGCGCGCGCGCACACCCAATGTCTCGTTGACTTGTAATATTTCATTGTATAGCTAATTTAACGATGATATAAGTTATATCATTCATTGTAACTATGTCGATATATTGGTCGCAATCAGTACCGCCTACGTTGCTCTTCCTAATCCGAAGTGACATTTAAACAAAGTCTCTAACTATTGTTCGATTTTCTAGGCACAGTTACCGAGCAAAAACTTGAATTGTTATGTATGGCGAATATACAAAAGGAAGGATTTTATTGTCGCAATTGTCGATCAAACAGACGAGTCGTATGCACGACACGTCTTGGTTACATCGGATGAAAGTTCGTCGCCTTAAGCTTTGAGTCAGTCCGCGGACTGGATTTCTACTAGTTGTTAAACCGTTGATTTTATAAGGAAAAATAATAAATCGGCCTGTTGAATTATGCACAGAGGAACGTTATTGCAGGTGATTATTTTAACGACTGCGTCAGTGAAGATCGTAGCGCAAACATCATCAGCAATTATGCAAATTCATGTGGTAAAAATAACATCGATAAAGTGTTATTAAAGTGAACCATAAAACAACAAGTCTACAGTTTTATATTATATATCCTTATTAGGAAAAGCCTAGTTATTTTATAACACCTACACCATTCAATGCAAATATCCCTTAATGACTGTTCATAGAAAAACGTCGAGACGGTGCGCGGAGTCAACATAAGTTTCATGGCGTCATAGCACGATCAATAAAAATTATCCATAATAGTGCAATATGCAGTATGATGTTTTATTAGCATACGTAACTATAAGTACACTGAATGGAGATTAACAAACGTTACTTTGCAAACCCATAATATGGCAGTGCGTGCGCGACGCGGTTTCTTATTGTACACATAGTTCATGGAATAGGTACGTCTCGAGCTACGATTGCAGATCTCCAATCTATGTTTTTTTTTAAATAATATCAAACATTGTAAATGGTAATATGGTAAAAAAGTACTATTATTCTTTATCTTAATTCGCCGAGCCACAATGTAGAGTCGGCGCTACATGATTTTTCTCTTCAAATACGTATATAACATAACACATGCTAATGCAATGTTATAAAGCAGTATTTTTTATAATAACGTGACTTGTCGGAGGTTGTAAAAAATCGTACGGTAATTTTTATTATAGATTTATCTCCGATCATATTAGGCCTATCGAAGAGTATTCAAATTAAAATAATTCCGGGACGGAGACATCATTTTAAATTAAAATTTGTCGCCGTCAACTCGAACTATTAATTCGTAGATTACACGCATGTCAAATTAATTAGAAAATTATGCAACTAATGCACATGGTTGGAGAGATTTTAAGTGACCTATTAGTTTAACCTATGGTGTTAGTGGCAGCAATACAAATATAAAACGATGTCTATGATAAATTAAGTGATCCGTATAAAAGTTATTCCTTGTAAAAGCGCCAATTACGTACTGACGAGTATTTAAGAAGCAGTAACCATAATTCTTGTTCGCATCATTAAATTGCAGCTTGTGTATATCCGGGTGTACTTAAATCAAGTAAAGTTAATAGATTTTCACGCAATTTTCTCTACGACCTACGGTTATATGTGTTATTTGTTTGCTGAGTAAATATGTGTAATAAATACATCAAGAGTCTTGGTACTCGATAATATGTAATCCCAGTTCGGCTTGGAATTAAAAATTGGGGAGGTATAAGAAAAGCGTGAAATCTCCCATATAAGTTTATTACAAATTCTAAATGCCTCAAAATACGTATCTTCCAGTCAAGAACATGTTTTATTTAATCGTTGTTTTATAATTATTAAAAAAAAACAGTAACTGTTACATTAATACTGAAATGTAATGATAATTTATATAAATAGCACATTAAAGTTGCCACAGCATTCGTTGAAGAGTAGCACCGGTATTACCAGCTAATTTTAATTGTCATCAAAAAGCAGTAAAACATATACCGCCGAATGTTCATATACTTAAAGTCGCCTTATGTCGCTTAAGGCCGCCTTAACTGTCAAAATAGTATGGCGAAAATCAATGTAAGAAGCCGTTAAAGTTGAGCAGCGTTTGACTATTCGGGCGATAGCCCCTTAATTATAAAAATATTTAAGCGCTGCTTATCTTTATACCATAGGTTGTCCCTTTCATTTTTAAACAATGTAACGCAAGGAAAAAAGTGGCAGGTTTATTCTTAACCAGTTGCTCAGCTAAAAATGCTGTTTTAAGTAAGGCCCATAGTAATCCAAGGATTGATACTATCCACACTAGAATACTATAAACTTAAGGGCCGAATGGTCAAACAGTGCTCAATCATCCAAGTCATTTGAGCACTACCCAAAGTTAAGCAGACAATAATTTTTGAGCGGCATGATCGTACGCACTTGAGAAGACTTGGCGGAAAAATCAGCTGAGGATCAATCATTTTGCTACAGATAATAAAAGTTTGTTCTCGATTACAAAATTTTTATAAAATTATATTTTTGTTTCGTTTCACGTAGAATCATTTTATTTCATTTAGTTTTTTTTAAAGATAATAATAATAAATAATTGGCAGAATACATGATTCGATAATGTTTACTTAACCTTTTTGCATTCCATGTGCCATTCCGATCATATTTCATCTGTAGTAAATTTTTCTGTAATGTTTATGTTATCTCTGTCTATTTTTTGTTATTATACGTTTTTATATAATAGAAACGGAACTTAAAATGGATCTTTTTATAATTTATTAGTATCTTGTTAAAATATTTACCACTTGGCAGTATGTATCTTTCGTCCTTAGTCAATGATTTGTGTGGAAGAATTGAAAAAAAAAATTGGCAAATGGCGACCTGTTTGTTTATATTTATTTTCGTAATTAAATAACTGTGTTTGTTGTATGTGAAGTGATTTTGTTTTATGTAATAAACATCAACGCAGATGGAGAGATTATGGATACTATGAAGTTTGGATATGGAGGATATTTCTTGGAGCGTTTCAATGAAAGAAGTCTTCTTGAATTTTTCTTGCCAGGGACTGTGTCTGACCGTGTGAAGAAAAATACTCGGCCCGATCTGAGAAAGGAATTCAGGACGTCCCAGTTCACGCCGGCTTCAGCAGAACCATATAAAAACCATTATATTGGAGAGGATTGAGGAATTCGGCAACATGCAGTAGTGTTGAATCGGATTTAATAAAATTAATCATTGTATTTTTGAAGTGTTTTATTTGTCTTGGCTTCTACGAGTGCGATAAATTGAGGAAAAATACATTTTATTGAAATCAAGGGGTAGGTAATAGGTATATATTATTAAACACTACACGGAACACGGAAATCATGAAATACAAACCTATGCCCGCCATTCCGATCGCGTGAAATTTTATTTATTTAAACAAATCTATCCTACAGAAACCATACATTTTTCCGGGGAAAAAGGTAGCCTGTGTGCTATTTCAGACTTTAATCCATCTCTGTGCCAAATTTCATTCAGATCTCTTCAGACATTCTGGTGTGAATGAGTAACAAAACAGCCATACATAATCACAAACTATACAATAGTTTCATTTGAGAATGGTCGCAGGTACTCTCAAACTAATCTCGATTAAATGCTAGTTAAGCGGGCCTTAAATAGCTGTCAAACTTTAGGCACTTGTTGACCATTCCGTTTTATGAAATAAGCGGGCCTTAAACTGGGTCCTGCTTACATTTAATGTGAAGAGATAGGTTCTGTTTGACCATGCCAAATTGAAGAATAACGAGTGCTTAAATCGGTAAGGCCATCCTAAATATTTAGGCAGCGTTTGACCATTTGGGGGTAAGAAGCATAAAGGAACTTTCAATTAATACAAACACCGGAATTGCATAAATAGACTGCAATAAAATAAAAGCTCATTGCCATGGTTTATAGAGTGGTGTTTTTCATGGAGTTTCTATTTACCTATGTACATAAGTCGCTAACACTTGCCATATCGGTGCAATGCAACGGGAACGAAACGCTTGTTTTCTCTTATAATTGGCTATATACTTACAACCGAATTGAATATAGTATTTATGTAGTTACCTACAATTCTTAGATTCAATTCTTAGAGCGTACCGTCCTTGTAACTTATTTTACAGAAAGTGATGAACGAGTTCATTTCGCATGTAGACCGAAGACAATAGCAAATAAAACAGACTTACTGCATCGACATTCGACAGACAGTACGTCATATTGTGTTTACATATATGTATATGTAGGTTGCGACTTGCGACGCGCGGCTTTTACTTTCCGCGCTCGGCACCGCGATCCGCACCCTTGTTGCTGCTTACCTGCGTATTATCCTTGACACAGATGATTACGCACAAACACTCGAGTACTCGACACAAGAATCAAGTTGAACGTGCGATTAACACATGTCTCAAAGTATTACAAAGTCTGCTAGAGATCAATATATAACCATGCTTGCGCGAACAATGTCGGAACGAAAATCATTATCGCGGCGACGCGGCGTCTCGCTTCAAATAAATATGATTATGAATATTACAGACTGCCCGCGGAGCCGCGAATCCACTATTATACCAAACGTAGAGCTATCACAATAAAGGAACAGTTAACTTGGATTGCGAGACAATGAATACGGTTCATTAGTGCCGCAATAAAACGAAACTAACGCATACCAGTGCCGTTGGCAATTTAAATACTCAGTTAGACGACAAACGTGCCTACTGAGTAGTGAGTACTGAGGTTATCTCGTCTTTCTACTAATTAAAGAGAGAGTTATGGAAGATATGCTTTTAATTGCAGAAAATAAAGCAGTTGCAGCAATATACAGGCACGGTCGATGTACAATGGTGAATGAAACATTGAAGAGATTTACGCCGCGGTTGACGAAAGCTGTTATTCACGCGAGAGTGGACCTGATCTAAGATAAAGCTCAGCTGGCGGAAGATTGATTCACCGCTGCTCGATATCGGAGCGCGATCTTAGATACATCAATGATTTTGAGCCAGTGCGGAGCGGCGTCGTTGCACGCGCGGGGTACCGACCGCGGCGTTAACAGCCTCATATGTGAACCGGTCAATTCATACTCAACAACAATAATAAATCTTTAAAACACTACGTCGACACTTTTCTCTGCTGGTGACTGACGTGATGAAATCTGATTCTCATTTGAATAACAGCACAACCGATCACGTTCTTTAGTAACGCAGTACATGCATGAAAGCGCAGGCGGCTTGACAGAAGGGACCACACCAGTCGATTACTCTGCTTACACGCGCATCATTGTAATTAAATCAAACTATCTACACCAATTTTCAGTTTAATGTTGTTTGATATGCGATTATGTTGTATAAATGTGTTATTATAATATTCATATATGAGCTTAAATTACAGATGAATAACATCCAGATATGAAATCTTAATGTATTCAAATAATATAGTAGGTAGAGCTTATCGTCGCGTCCGTTTTACTTGAGTTCGTTGTTTCGTTCGTGCATTGCAGCGGTATGTTCTACGTGCATTGTTTACGCGTAGAGACTAGAGTGTACCGACTACTGGCACAAGTTGTGGAGTGCAACACTTCATTTACATGCGGCGGGATCGCGGCTCGTGTACCTTCGCATCATGGAGACAGCATGTAACCGTGATTGTCCTCACTGTTTTCACTCATTACAAGTCAATATGTAAATCGCAACGTCTTAACGGTTTCCAAATACAAATACACCATCATAGCACAAAGTAGATTTTCATATATTTATAAGTTCCTGCAAAGAGGAAACAGCAAGATGTCATCTATTCTATACTAGTACAGTAGTAACACCTATCGCATATTATTCAATTATACTACGTCGCACCCACTCTGGTAGCTGTGACTACTTTACGCTTGTGCAATTGATTTAATCCTCATGCTTGCTTTACAATCCCAACACATTACCATAAAAGTTATTTTGGCCCGATCGTTGCTCGAGGCGATCGACATAAGTTCAACATACACGTGAATATAATAAATAACCTCGTATGATCGTATCGTAACAATGGTGAGAGTTTGGTGCGCAGAACTGATGTATCAGCATTCACCACATAAAAAAGGACAGCAGTATGTACGTACTTATGATGGTGGAAACTGGAGAGTGCGACCAAGTCACGGCACATTTTAATAGGCAACACTAGGAATATGGGCACTTTCCCATTTTTATTGTCGCTACGATGGATAATGTAACTAGCTCGAAATTTGGCAGTCCTTTTAAAAAAATGTGTAAACTCATATTATGTTTGCAATGGAAAATGTATGATGTGTAAATGCAGAGATGGCACTTGTTGACAACCGTCAATTGTTACAGTTAGTTTGGAACATGTTAAATTTAGTTTAAATAGATTCTCAGGTGAATGTCAACAAGGGCCTTGTTCGGGTGCCGCAGAGCCGTATACTGTCGGTTAATCGCAAATACACACGCTTGTTACCTATAAATTGTTGTTCAACACAATAAATGTAGTACCTATGAATGTTTGATGACCCTTACGACAATTTAAAATCAAAGCGTTATATCCCACGACTAACGCTTACTAACAATCAACCGCTGACCTCGCTTCCTGGAGCTAATCCAACCTATTTATTCATGCTGTATTCTCTTAAAATGAGTATGCTAAGCCCTGCCAAGGTACTTACTAAGATTACAATTAACTATGATGCGTGTGCATTATGTAGTTTATTGTTTTTACTAGTTCTACATTTTATGTTATAATATTAACTCATCAATGAGTAACTGACTTATGATAAACTCGGAAGCATTACAATTTAGGAAGGCCTATGAAAGATTTATTTATTTATTTTTATTTATTTTAACTCTTTATTGTACACCATATACAAATTACAATTTATAATTAAAACAATAAACAAAAGATTGTTTTTTTAATCGTAAATATTATGACTACCCAGAAAAGCGGCAGCTAGACATGAGCACATAATATTAATATGTATAGATAAGTTTAGTTTGTATGTGTGATACATTATGAAGCGTCGTGATCGTGATTGCACCTGGGCTGGAGGTAGCTAGCGACCGGTGCGGCGCGACGTCCGTCTCCGACGACACAAAGTCTGCGACAATTTCGCGACACGCTCTTCTCAGAACTGAATCAATGCGAATACGATGCATGTACTGCACTCCCAATGAGGATATGCTAATGTCAGCGTTCCTATAAGTGTCCGGTGTTCAATTACTTGGCCATGTTTTATTGTGGTCGTGAACGGAAAGGCATTCGAGAATGACTATCAATGCGGTGAAAACTATTAAATCACGACGATTGATGCAGACGATTAATCAGAGGAAGCACATCACATCATAACTGAGTATTTGCGAAAGCTGACGTGATTAATAATTTAGTTTTATATAAATATCGATGGCTCATTAAACTAAGCCGTCGGCAGTCGGCGCGTCTTGCGTTTAAAAAGCGGGTCAGTGCGATTTTTACATCGAACGCCGCGCCGCAGTAGTACAGCATCAACGTGTTGGTGCATTTAATGTTCAAGGTTTTGATACAGATATTTACGTCGATAAGCATACACATCTCGAGATCACACATAAGACGTGTTTATAGTTCTTTTTAAAACGTAAAACATGTTCATAAACGGGTTTTCACAGGTGCTTATAATTCCGTATGAGTATTTAATGGCGCCGACACAGCGTCTAAATGATGAATTAAATGACGGCAAACGAAATCTACTATTGAATTAAGATCAATAGGTATCGTCGAGAGTACTCGTCGCGCGAGCAATTATATTGCACAAGTGATCTACTTTGAAATTATTTGCAATAAAATGCCAAACGGTGTCAAACCGCGCGCCCGGAATAGATATGACGAATTAATATATAAGAATAGACATCAATGTAAATACTGGTAAATATAAGTCTTTGGTGCTTCCAAAATATATGTTATCAATTAATCGAATACAAATTACATAGGTTACCTACATATCGACAGGACAGGTATTAACGTACAAAAATATACATATTTTTATATTATCTACTATTATGAATGTCGTTCGACTTGATATCTACTATCTGTCTAAATAGTAGACACTTTTAATTTTCAGAAGTGGATCAAATTATTTATGTATTAGTAAGTATATACGGGTTGTTTCATAAAGTTGGTATCAATAATAACAACACTCGAAAGAGAGGATTGCTAGCAATCTAGCGGTAAATTTCGGAAGGCTCATAAGTTTTAAATAATGGAAACTTTAATTTACGACGAAAAATGATTTTCTTGCTTTGCAAACCACCTATGGGGTCATTTATTCATTTTAGCATACACAAAGCCATTACTATGCTATTACGATTTACAAGTATCATTCCCGTTTCAAAATTCCCATGCTTAATTATTGATTAAAAATATTCAATTCAGATTTTATTTTTTAACTTTACCATTGCGCTTTAAATTGTTCTCCCTGTATGTGGAATTGTTATTGTTACCAACTTAATGAAACACCCTGTATAATTAGGAATTTCCTTGGCTAAAACGAGAACCATTAGATAATGGATTAAAATCCCAAACACCCATATTCCATAATTTACCACGACTTGTCTATTACATATACGAGGTCAAACTCCAAACTCTATTTGCGGGTGATCCTGCTTTACTGGATAAAATATACATACTCGTACATACATAGGCCTATATCTCCGAAGGGGTAGGCTGAGGCGAAATAGCCAACTACATCATCTGCCGAGTTCATATCCGTCCCAGATGATAGGGGGACGAGCTTATCGTCATACCGGGCACAAATTCCAGACCCTGATCGGGGCCGATACTCTGTAGAAGTATCCAATATAACTAGCGCCGATTTGGGGATCGAACCTGAGACCTCCGGAAGGTGGTAGTCTTACGAAAAAACTACGCCACCGAGGCATTATTCGATCACAAAGTGAATAAAATCTTAAATGACGAAGATTTTTTGATATTTATTAGATACTTGTTAAATAATTCAGCGAACTGAATTATTATAGTTACAAGACTCAAGTATGAATTGACCAGGTACCAGGTCCATAATAAGAGGATGTAATCGCAAACCAATATGTGAGCAATTGTAAAGGAATAACTAATATTGTATTAGTATTACAGCTCTACCTCCACTGTATTCCGGGCGTAGGTACTATGTAGCATGTACCAACCACATCCTATTTAAATGCACAATGATCATTTTGCATAACACTGACGTCATCTCTTCCCAGAAACAAAATATTCCAATGACAATCAGTATGTAAATTAATTTGCGGTGCTAGCATACGAATTTATAGATGTCATAAATTATAAAATTGTCATGAATAAAGATGGTCAAGGATAAAACCCTTAAATACATAAAGACCAAGAACGATCAAAATATATTTTGTAGCTCCGGTTCGCCTAGAAATGTAAAGCAGTAAAGCTAACATGTTTTTAGTAGAAACTATAGATGTACATAATTCCGAATTCCATAACTTTTAAACACTAACAATGCTACATAATTATACTATGTTATGTACTATACATTTTAAGAAGCTTAAGACGTAATTTGGGATATCAACACTAACGGCCCGTACAGACATACATCACTAACGTCATGTGTCAAGTGGTATTTAGGAACGACATAGATAATTATTACGGGTGGGGTATTTCCACAGATATAGAGCCTCCTTGGTCTAGTGGCAGCATGTATGGGCTGTGGACCGGGAGGTCGTGGGTTCGATTCCCAGGTCGGGCAAAGCGAATTTTCTAATTTAATTTGCCCGGGACTGGACCCCTCAGAGAGGGTTGGCGTCACGCAGATAGCCGGTTTTAAAAACTTAGCTAAATCATTTCTGCAACATGCTTGAAAAAGTGTGTTGCGCCGACCCCACATTAAAGTGGGATAAGGGCAGGTAGAAAAAAAAATAGATAATTATTACGGAAGTCTTTGGGCAGAACACATAATATGAGATAACATTTCAAAATGATACTAAGGGATCCCGGAGGAGTCTCAAGATGAACCTTGACCTTTAGACAATAATAATATTTAAAGAACAATCAGATCACGTTAAGTACCTCAAAACTTACAACTTATAGAATTTAAGGCAACAGATTACAGAACAAATCCACAAAATTGGGTGGCATTTCAGAGTTTACGAATGTCTCTGACTCCTCAACCCCTCAATACTTCAAAACTATGGTATTTAATCAGTGTGTCCTACCCGACATTTACCAATGAACTACTAATTTCAAAGTCACTACGCGTACCTACTAGAAGAAGTGATCAATCTTCGGAATTTCTTGACTAACTGAATTTGAAATAAAGACATCAGTGAAGGTCCCGAAGTTAACGAGATGCTTCGCGAAAGTGCACACTGAATTTAAGTCGGACGATCGCATGGTCGCGGGTCGGTGAAGCAGACATGTTTATTATAAGCCATTGTTTTATAAGATGGCGATTATGGTACATAGGGTACAAAGCGCATCCTGTATTCCTGCCATCTGTACTTGAATTATGCAATAATATAATGTACCAAATTTTCATTTGGAATAACTTAAAAACAAACGTTTTCACGTTTCATACAAAAATGTCCAAGCGTTTTTTACCCTTACCTTACTTGTTGAATTTAGAAAAATAATAATCGATATATTATGTTCAACGTGTTGCTATAAATTATCCGCACGGACATGTTATTATATATTATAAGCGGCGTTCATACAAAAGTAAGAAAACTGTTTTCCTTTTTTACATGTTGTTGTCGACGTGTATGCAGTTTTCTCTTGCGAGGCAAAAGAAGTCATTAATGGGTCGGCTTTGCTCGCGATCGGAACCGGGCTTACCGACTTGAGTGCCGACTAAACACAGATATGTAGATAAGTAATATGTTTCATACGATCCCACAAGGTCAAGCATCTTTGGGAAAGTTCATTCTGTTCATGAATTACATGATAAACTGAAAACACACATTCGTTAAATTCTATCGAGTACGTAGTATCGAGGTACAATGCTGTACACTAAATTTTCATTTGTTACACAACACATGCAACCATAATAATTAGTTAAATATAAAGTAGCATTAACTTAGTTGTGGTAATTTTAAAATAATTGTACCATGTAGACTCTTTTGTCTACAGCACGTATGAGCCAGGCCAGCTCGACCGGGGAAGTAAACTTGTATTATCGTTTCCTTGCCTTATAAAAAACTATTTTGCAATACTTTCTTTCGTTTCTTCTTATTTATCAACCGCAGAACTACTTTACATGCCTACTATTAATTGAATACTGGAATGCTACTGTATAATAGTAATTTATTCCATTCCGAAAATCCATTATAAAGTCGCAACTCTCTTTGTGATATGCCTTCATCTTGTTTATCTCGTCGGTCAATGCGCGATCTTTAATTGGATTTCTTAAATAGCTTGTACATGGTATCTCAAAAGCTGTACCAACATTTTTTAATATCTACAACTTTCTTATCAATTATAATTGGATTGTGTCAAAGATTGATACATACTGAATAACGGTTTTTATTTGTTCCCCCATCACCAGCAAGAGACGATGTCAGGCAGGCGGCCGGTCGTAAAAACGAAGTCGAATATTTTTTGCAACACGGTTCAAAATGCATATTGCTTCGACCCGGGATAGTAAACAAATGGAAAGAAATAGTTCTTAGAGCCAATTTCTCAATAGTCAGTAGAATTATTTGGTGATTTAATGCGGCGACATTTATGAATGTATGAGACATTTGACAAATCAATAAAAAAATAGCTCTATCTAAGATTATTATCTGAGTGTTTTTTTAAATTAATATTTAATTAATATATTGGATTCTTGAAAAATCTGTCCTTAGAGTCTAAGGCTTAGACATTTTATATTGAAGTTATACCAGCGATATAATAATACTGTACTTCTAGCATGCGTCGTTAACAAAGTGTTGTATTATGTAGATGTAGAAAAATAAAATCTTATGGCAGGCGATAAACTGCGATCAGGATCCATCAAGGATTTTCTTTGTTTAATCACACAATCTACAATATGTGTACTAATATATAATATGCATTATAAGGAAACTTATTCTACTCAGCAATTTGGTTATAGATACATAGAAGGTTAAAGAGGCTGCGTAAAATTCATATTATTCATTCGGTTTATTTGTAGTCATATTTAAATAGTGATTTATCATTTCATTTTCAGTAAAGCATATAAGCATTGAAACAGCGATAGCTCAGTTGGGTGTGGTACGGACTGCCGAGACGAGTTGCGGAGGTTCGAGACCAACTCCAAAATGGAGCATACACCTCTGACTTTTCTATGTTAAGTGTGTTTTCATTGTGAAATATCGCTTGCTATAATGGCGAAGAAAAACATCGTGAGGAAACCTGCATACCCGAGAATTCCTCCACAAGAAATTCGAAGGTATGTGAAGTCTACCAACCCGCATTAGGCCCGCGTGGGAGACTAAGGCCTAACCCCTCTCATCAGTAGAGGAGGCCCGTGCCCAAAAGTGCGACAGTAATATTATAGGGCTAATATTATTTTATTATTAAACCATATAAGAATCAAACGTTTAATTACTATAGATAATACTTCAAATGACAATTGCCATTATAACACTAGTAAACTTGCGGATGTTGATAACTAGAGTCTAGAGGTTGAGAGGTTGAGAGGTTGACTGGCAGAATATGAATTACGACCCTATTATTATACCAAACAAACATTTCATAGAGAACCAGTAACGTAAGTTTGCGCATGTATCTGTTCTACCAGTTTAATGCAAGTGGTGGGTTTCCTATAACAATAAGACTGAGATCTATTATAGCGAACTTCGACTAAGTCTGAGTCAAAAATCGAACTCAGTGAGGATTTGGAATTTTTAAATCAAACTTCGACTTAGTTCGAGCCGTTTTTTATAAGAAAAACAGTCTGACAGACAGACTAAGCAAGGGTTTTCTTGTAAAAATTACACGGACTAAGTCAAAGTTCGATTTAAAAATTCCAAATACTCACTGAGTTCGTTAGTTACTCGAAGTTCGCTCTATAGATCTCAGCCTAAGTGAACATTTTTATTGAGTATTTTATAAATATCGGTACTTTTTTAATTTTGTTCCAACTGTCTGTCCATCCGTATGTCAGAAAGTACCTTCAATAAGTCTGAACTATTTTACTCGGAGACTATTCATGGTGGGTACTCTATAAGTGAGAACTTGTTATTAACTTTCTGATAGCAAAATGTTATTTAAAAAAGTTAGTTAAAAAAAGACGAGGTTCAGAAGTCGGTCATATTTTAGCTTTTTTATAATAATATTATTATCCGTTACTGTAAATATTACGGAGTTTAAGGATCAAGTTTATTTGGGTAATAAAATCGCAAAATAAATTAAGTAAGTACTTGGCCTTTGAACATTACAACATTAAAATTGACTGCCTCGGTGGCGTGGTGGTATTTCGGTACGACTACGGTTCTGAGGTCTCGGGTTCGATCCCCGGGTCGGGCAAAGTGATATTGGATTTTTCAATATCAGCCCGGAGTCTGGAATTCGTGCCCGATATGGCGATAGGCTCGCCCCCTATCACATCTGGGACGGAACTAAGCTCGGCGAAATGTGGGTGTTCTAGTTCGCTAGTGCGCCTCTGCCTACCCCTTCGGGGATACAGGCGTGAGCTTATGTTATGTTTTATTAAAAACAATACCCTTGCAGGTTTTTTTAAAGTTAAATACAATTATTTGTGTTGTTAAATTATTGATTAATGAATCTATCACACATTTAGTAAATATGGAAACAGTGCGGACTTGGATATAAACCATGTAGCTGGTGAAATTACCCAATAGCCGCTGAACGATAACTGATGTGTAAATAAACTGGTCAGATATGTTGGAACTGTTATGGTATACACTGTATAATACAGGATATGTTACTCTATAGTAATGAAAGGGATATATCAAATAATAAAAATAACTGGCGGTAGAGCTTTTCTTGTGAATTTTGAGTCTTTGAGTGGTAGAGCCACGCTGTGAACAGTGACATCTACAGCACGAACGGGTCGACTCGACCGGTTTAATACCACTGTCTCACAGAAAACCGACGTAAAGTGGCAGCTTGCTGTCCCGTTTCGTTCGATGAGTGAGATTTCCGGTTACCCAATTAGCCCCCTGATTGTCCCAATCCCTATGTACCTTCTTTCAGGTTGGCAATGCACTCATGATTATTTTTGTGTCTTGGCCCTCATGGGTGTCTATGGGCGGTGGAGACCACTTACTTATATGCTCGTTTGCCAGTCTCTGATATAAAAAAAACTATTTGAAAAGTCTCATACCACCAGAGGAATAAAAGTAGGTACTAAAATAAGCAAAGACGATTGATTGATGATATGTGGACTTTATGTCAAGTCAATATCTGAGTTTCCATAATTTCAGGTACATGTAAGGCAAGCTTCACTAATCTTGTACTACACGTCCATTCAATAAGTTTCAATTGAGAATGTACATTGAATGCACTTCCTGCCATAATGGAGTCCACAGCGCACGGCGCTGCGCAGCGCTGGCCGCCTGACATGGAGCGCGGTAATGTTCAGCGAGTTCATCGCAGATTAAACCGAAAGCTAGGAAACAGGTTTGCGTGGTTGGATAGACGTTTGCGGTCACGACGTCGGAAGATGGTGGCACGCTCGAGCAGACCACAAAGTGGACCGCAGAGCCATCCTGCCATGCCGCCACGCTGCGCCGCCCGCGTTCTGCTCGGCCGCATCACACGCTAAACCACAAAACATTGGAATTGTAAACGGCCGGGCAGTGGTATCGTGTAACGACTAACGACCCAAACGGGAGAAAACAATAGCGCCCGTGACGAGAGCTTTTTGAGATAACAACACGGGGAGTTAGTAGTTACGTACTCGTGTGTACCTCATGCGTGCCGCCCGTAGTATATCCAGAGCTATTGAATGGTCACGTACGTCACGCTAAATATCAGCCGTCCCACGCGATTAACGAAACCTAGAATTTGGTGTAGTGGACTGACCTCGTTCGGTAGTTCACACTACGCCTTCTCGAGAGAGGATTGGAGGCGTCTGATTGAAATACTGATTCACACGGCAAGACAGGCATGTTTCATTTTTGCCAACGAAACAAAAGTTGATGTATGTGTGTGAGTGCTCGGAACAAAACTATCGAAATGAAGTTGAGAAAATAAGAACGCGTTTGGCCACGCAGGCCTTTTTTTTAAACCGAGGAATCGTGATATATAACCTGTCCTTCGCCGGTGATAGGTATCAAACAAAACATTAGGACATTAATTTGCATAACGGGAATCGAAAAGTTAAGCTCATAAAGTATTCACCTTTCCCAGGCGGGTAAGTTATTGTGAAAATGGTTAATTCTGTGCGATTGATTAGTGTGGGACGAGGTCCGCCATGTCATTACGCCTTTGTGTAACCGCCTGCAATAGTAATAAATTTTACAATATCATAAATGATTGCTCATTGTTATTGTGCGTTTAAGGCACTACGTTTAAATGTTTCCGAAGTATAAAGCTCGAGAGATCTAATTTTCAATAATACACGTTGTGTTTATAATAAAATTGGCAAGAAGATAACTAAATTAAATAAGAATTTTAAATAAATAAGCAGATATTAGATTTTTATCATAGCAGGTTAAATGACTACACCTGATGGAAAGCACATTGCAGTCCAAAAAAAACAGCGACCACCAAATAATGAGTTCATCGATGGTCATCAGAATCTTGCCGGCCTACATTAATACCTCATCACACGTCGAAGATTATTCACATTCAGATTATTGCAGGCTAGCGTGCAAGTGGGTCACACGATGTTAAGATGGTTGTAATTTATCTACCATGAGCACCCACGGTCGCCATGCTAGAGGAATCGTGGGTGCGTTCCTGACCTTAAAGTAAAAAGCATTGTTTGTTTTTGAACTTCCGTCAAAGTCACATACAGGACATCTGGTATATCAAAAGAAATCATTTATTGAATTCATAAAATGGAACACATTACTTAGATTCCGTCAAGAATTGTACTCTACCGCCAGTTCGGAAAGCCGGTTCGCCAGATGTCGAGTACACACCAACCGAAAGAACGTTCGCGAATCTACGCCTGTTGCGTTCATACAAACAAACTTTCGCAGTTGTGTGTACACGTCAAGAGAAGAACGGGCAAGAAACTTTGTAAGCTCAACTAACTCTAGGGTAAGTAAGCTTACTTTACTTCTGAAGGAATACTTTAAGATAATGGTTGCACACTAGTCTAGATGATTCGTACTTGTAGTATGCTGTGTGCACTATACACATGTGAACATACAATCACTACTTACTACACTTATAGAAATTTTGATGATGACGATAAAGATTTTTATGTGTAAAAAATATGCTCTGGTGGAACAAATTTAATATTCATTCTTAATTCAAAAATACATTATCATAAACTTGAAATAAGGCGTAGGAACACCATCAGTCGGCAGCTAATGCAAATCAAACTTTGAATGATGCTACTGCCAAAAGCCCACTTTAATAATGAAGGTCTTGACCTCCACACAGTGCTCAGGTGTGGCCGCATCGACTCATCAAAAATTAACAAGACAAAAACGGTGCCGCGATTTAACGACTTTCAATACACACAGAACTAATAACAACGACTGTATAATGAATACAAATAAAAATGTAATCGCTGAATGCCAACAGTCGTAAAATATTAAAATGACTATAGTTTATTAAAAACTACTTTAACGTGCCTTCAATCGTCCCAAACGATAAGAAAATCGTTTTTCATTATGTATACAGCCGGATACTGCAAATAAAGTTCAAGATTTCCGCGCAAGTTAAATAATTACGGCCACTTCGTAAACGTAGCGTTTTGAGGCTACAAATATCTGTATACCTGAAGCAATTAGATGTCGTAAAATTACGCTTTTACAATTAAGACTCAGCATAGTTATTACTCGATCGTGAATCGGTAATCGGTATAGTGAGTTAGTAGAACTCGTCGGTAGGTACAAGTTCGCTGAGCAATTATAATTAAATGTCGGTTTAAGTATGTCCTGCGGCAGGCGACCGAGCCGGTGCAGTGCACGGTCCAGCGCGGTGCGGCGCGGCGCGGCGGTGGCGGCGGCTGTGCAACCGTTTCCCACGAGCGACACAAACGCAGACCTGTCGTATTATCATATTAAAAGCACACCGTGTACAGGCGTGACCGAGTGCCCATTTCTGCAAACGTCACACACACGTTAAAATGGTGTTCTATACAGACTGGACCTTGGCCGGTTTACTTTACGCTGGTCTCGCAGTTTCAATACATCTTGTTTATTTGTACGGCTTGTTTCAAATGGTACACGACTCACGAGTGCAGCTTGTTGTTAAATATTGATAAACTTTAATTATTAAGCTACGAATTCACCGATTGAACTTGAAAATAGATACAAATAAGTACTTTTGTCTCCACATCGCGTAGGAAAGTTGATATTATCAAGTTTTTCGACGAAGTGTCGTAATCGCAGCATTCAGGCCTGTATTACAGAATAACACTCAGATATGAATTCCGATTTAAAGCCAGACTCACGGTCGTAAAAAAAGATGAACGGAGCGGTAGGAACATTGAAAGTGAAGCAGGGTTTTCGGCCCATCCGATCAGTCGTTGGCCGCCGCTAATACGTGTCGATAGATCGAATCGTCCATCTTTTTTTTTACGTCCGTGGCTAGACTATACTTACAAAAATGTTAAAACTGGATTAATGCATGGGTATCGTTTTGTAACATAGGTTTTAATATTAGTGAAAACCGCTCTGAAACATTGTATTTCTCGCCTTTACGCTACGAAGTAAGTAAATCAATAAACCGAAGTGCAATATCAATCAGGAAATTCTCTACACGCTTTATGAGTACCATAAAACATGACGTTTTATCAACAGCAACCGTACCAAGTGAAATATGAGTTACTATCCATTCGCCTTACAAAGATGCTAACGCGCTATGAAATTAAAAAATGAAAAAAAGGTTTATTATAATAGCTACTGTCTTCATGAAACGAATGGGCTTATTTTTCATTTATTATTGCTTAATCTTTTTTTATAGCAGAGAATGGCAAACGAACAGGTGGGGGTCACCTAATGACAAGTTATCTTCACCGCCCATAGACATTAGACACCCATGATACCAAAAGTACCATAAGTCCGTTGCCAACTTTAAAGGGGAGTACGCATTGGAAAGGGGAGAGAGTCGGCTACCAAAATCTCACTCGCCAAACGAAATGCAACAGCGACCTGCTACTTTACGTCGGTTTTCTGTGAGAAAGTGGTACCATCCGGTCGATCCGGCCCATTCGTGCTCTAGACATTACTGTGTATAGCGTGGCTCTAGCATTCAGTGTATAACAAATTTGAAATTATTGACTGGTAATGGTACAACAAAGTCGCCTCCTTGGTCTAGTGGCAGCATGTATGGGCTGTGGACTGAGAGGTTCTGGGTTCGATTGGTCGAGCAAAGCAAATTTCCTAATTTAATTTGCTCGGGACTGGATCCCTCATAGGGGGTTGACGTCAGGCAGGCGGCCGGTCGTAAAAACTAAGCCAAATCGTCTCTGCAACATGCTTGAAAAAAGTGTGTTGCGCCGACCCCACATTAAGGTGGGATAAGGGCAGGTAGATTTTTAATGGTACGACCATTATATTAAAAAGGGGTACACATACGTCAATTTAGACAGGACTAAGCGTTGTCCTTTATCTAATTTAAACGTTACAATAACTCGGCCGAGTAGGACACGCGCGGGTTTAGTGTCAATTCTTAACTGCGATAACATCGGTGAATCACTCACAATTGAAACAAATGGTTAGCTCATGGAACTTTCGTTGAATTAATAAAATATTAAACGGCTTTATGGCACAGATATATTAAATTGACCCACAAAGCACATAGATTTACTACCAGATAATTGTTTTTAAAGAGTTAATAGACGCATTTTGAATGGTGCACATGCTGAATAAAATATACCACTATCTGATGCCCTCGAAAATCATACCCAATGACGTTACTATTTCTTCATACATTGAACAAGTCTTGAGCATTCCGCATTGAAAGTATCAGGGCAATAATAAATGCTTCAACGACCGCTTTGTAAAACGTGACTTGTAAATCAGCAAAATGCTCGCGGAAAATAGCGATAAGTCTACCAATAAGGAACAAATGCTGTGGCACTGACCATAACCCGGGTGTTTATAACGGTTTGATGAAACTAATTTATTACCGGAACATTATACATATAAGAGTAACTATATTATAAGAGTAACAGCCTACTTGTACATTATTTTCGAATTTAAAAGACACATCATATGGATTGGGGTATTTCCACAGATATAGAGCCTCCTTGGTTTAGTGGCAGCATGTATGGGCTGGGGACCGGGAGGATGGGTTGGATTCTCAAGTCGGGCAAAGCGATTTTCTAATTTAATTTGCCCGGGACTGGACTCCTCAGAGGGGGTTGACGTCAGGCAGGCAGCCGGTCGTAAAAACTTAGCCAAATCATTTCTGCACCATGCTTGAAAAGGTGTGTCGCGCCGACCCTACATTAAAGTGGGATAAGGGCAGATAGAAAGAAAAGGTAGAATGGTCCTTACTGCTTTTTCACTCTGCAGATACATCGTTACCTTGAAGCTCGCTATTCTTTGACATCTGCCGTCATGTGTGGGATAGCGCACCCGTTCACAAATTGAAATGTAAATTGGACATGAACGACTTGTAAAATATTATCCTTCTAAAGCAACAACTGAGTGCTAATAATAAACTTCTAACAAGAACAACTTTATCATGAGTCAGAGCGAAGCAGACCTAAGCTGTGTCAAGTTGTGTGCAACTTCACATAGGTACAAACATGTTTAGAACAAGATCACCAAGTGTGATAAAACTATAAAAAAGAATTCTTCATAATCTACGCCGCATTTGAACAGAGTGCATTTATACTCGACGAAATTAAGTTACTGAATCTTAATTAAACACTTGAAACTTTTAACAACCAAAACATAAGAACCAACCGAATGTAGTCATTCGTCGACCAGACAGACATACTATGCTCCCTCCGTAATGGACAGATATGTTTCGAGATAATCGAAAATTATAATTGGTTAATTACTGTGTGTATGAACATAACTCGCGTACTCGAGCCGCGGTCCGCACGGGTCCGGTTTTTCTCATTTGTTCAGTGGTGAGTGGTCACTGTTCAAAACTCCACCGCATTCTTAATGAAATCACTCTTTATGTAAGTGTGCGTTTGCAAATAAGCTCCTACAATATTTTCGCAAATATAGATCGGCACGCAGGCGACAGTCGCTATTTTAAACCAATCTAAATGATTCGGAATGGCAAACCGCTTATCAGGCATTCATTAAAGCAAACAAACGTCGAGATTTCTAGCGCGATAAGTGTCTTGTCTTCGAGTGTCGTGTTCCGAATAACGGTATAGCAACGGAAATAAACTTTATATATCACTATATGTACATGCAAGAGATGTTACGCATAGCGCCTTTATAGACACGCGTTAACATTTAACTCAATCTCCACTGTTCACATAAATGAACGTCTTATGTATAGGGAAACAGGCAATTTATCATAGAGAAGGAACGCACTATGATATTCAATTATGCAGTGCAATGACTTGGACGCTCGCAACAAGAAGCTCAAATGCATAATATATTCCTTCATTATAATAAAAAAAGATTGCAGAATGTATTGAATAACAATTACTCATATCATAACATCACAAAAACTAACTTTTACCCAGCATATTATTACACACAAAAAGGATGTAAGTTACAACGTTACAAGCAGTTACTTGCTGCTGAATTAAATTCATTTGCAATCAACATACCGAGCAAGTGATTGAAGGGAAAGTCCATTTATTATGCAATTGAAAGTAGCAATAGAACCAATATTGATTAACGACCATAGATGTTGATTTGGACGATTCTTCAAATGTGACGCAATAGAAAACTTCTTTGAGCACTTGGAACGTACAACATACAGAGGCACCTACTTAAACGAGACATCATTTCACCGCAAAATAGCCATAACAAGGTACAAAGAAATTATTCTTCTCTTAATTAGCATCCAATCAAGGGCTTCATTTAGTGGAACCTAATGTACGTTTTTATGAGGGCCGCACAGAGAACATTCTCACGCATTTACGGACAAGATTCAGTCAAGTTCGTTTTATTATAGCCTGTTATAGTCCCTCGGTGCTTTTCTTGGAAAATTTATACGAGACGAGTACGTTGAGAATTTTTTAGAAATAATGAATTCAACGTAGATTGTTAAAGCTGTATATTTGGTACTTCATAATATTATATTTTCGCATAGAAAGACATGGTTTCTATCAAAGAAGTACAGTATATTGATTATTGCTAATACTTTCAATTAGTTTGGAAGCATCACATTAAAAACCGCTGAAAATGTAATGTGATCGTCGTGCAGGTGGTATCATTACGGGCTGTAAGTATGAGAAGGCTTCAGCGTGCGGGCGGGGAGTGCGCGTACGCACGGGGCGTGGCGAGTGGCGAGCGAGCGGAGTGCGCGCGCACGGCCCGCCATGCCAGCAGCTAGAGCCGCTGCGGATGCTGCGGCGAGCACACCTGTCACTAGTGTCAGCCCCACGGCACACATCGCACGCATTGCGCGTAGGGCGCGCGACTCACACGTGTTACCCAAACCTTCACTCCACGTACTCTGTGACATGACTGCCAGTGAGAGTTCAGTGACAGTGCCTGTACAGCCGCTCTAGAGCTATCTGCGTCTACGCGTTCTGGATCAACCCTAGGTCGGTAGCGCAATGTTTTATCTCCTTATCATATTATCGCATGTTTTGATTGCGCACGCAATATCCGCCGTGCGAAAACATATCCTCCACTTGTTGCTTCAGTTGAAGATATCAGCTTTATTACAATGAATTAAATTACTTAAAAGTAATCGATGAAAATTAATTCTTACAAACCTAATTCATTATTAAATTACTATATCGAAAAGTGAAAACTAATATAGGTAATCAATGCTTTTACTATCATAAATCATAAAATCTTATAAAACGTATCCCTCTCCTTTTCTTAAATTATTATTCGTATTATATTCATATAAATCACAATAACCAGAAACCTATGTATACTTAAATTTCAATCCAAGAGCTTTTTACGCTTGCCTCGATAATAATCAATTTATCGAGGATTCGTTCGCACGGTATCGAAAACAATTTTTTCCCTCGCATATAATTATTTCTACGTGGAATTCAGAGGACACACAGTTCGTATCCTTTTCTGTCCACTCAATAGCATGTCGTCATTGGGCAGTTTTATGTTATTTAAATGCGTAGACGGTCAACGGACAGTTGCGGCACGTCTCACTTACCAACCGTTCAACCAGCCCTAAAGTATGTCTACCTTCTCAAGGTCAAAGGTATTTTGACTTATTCTAAACTTAGGAACTCCACGTATCCAAAAACACTGCGTTTATAGATATATTACAAAACAGATTGCAGACAATGTAAGCAAATATTTACACCCAGTATTTCACCTCTGGATTTTATATTTCATCAACTATGCTCTTTTATGCGTACGATTTTGTTCTTTTTTTAACCGAAATTGCAGATTTTTGTACAACTTGAAAATAAAGAGAATTTTAAGGTGTTGAAAATTACAATATCTAAATGTATGAAATATCGGTTCATGTTATGGAATATGACACTCATGCAAGTCTATGAAACTAAAGACAGTACCAATAGCATTATCACATTCCACAGCCCTACTGTAGTAAACAATATGATAGTATGTTTAAGGTTTAATATTTCTTTAAGTGGAACCTTAGGATTTGCAAGCATTGTCGCATAAGTATTCTTATGTTAATTTATTAACTCGCATGTAAATAGTAAAAGAAGCTAACAAGTAACAATTTATGTCGTAGTGCGGACTGTGGTCGCGGCGTGTAGAGTGTTACATGAAAGCAATAACCGTTTGGAAGTTAGTCTAACACATTTCGTTTGATCGCAAAGGAGGCGCTTGCCAAACATCGCCGCACATATGCAAATGTTATTGATACTTAATAGGTACAAGTTCATGCCGCGCCGTGTCGTGAAGCATCACGGCATTCAGGTTCCAAATATATGACCGTACTAGACCGCTCGCGGATATTGCTGCATTTTTACATATTTCAACATCAACGTCAAGGTTTTTGTATTGTATTAATATTATGTGCTTAATTCGTATTTAATGTATGAGAGCCAAGCATCCCAGTCAGTTTCCAACATTTACGACAAAAAAATCTAGAGTGAGAAACTTGTTTTTTTATAAAAATATTCCTTAACCAAAACATGGCATGATCTACAAAAAAATCACTTTCGCAATCAAGTGAACCGTATTCATACTATCATGCCGTTCTAATACAACCATTACATCTGTTTCAATTAATTTAATCTAAACTTATAATCTGAACATTGCGTCCGGCGACCGGCTACATATACATATGCCATTCATGAACTAAAAAAATTGCAATGTGTGGTGCTCCACACATTGCAATTTTTTAGTTTTTTGTTTTATATTTTATATATATAGTTAGTTGCATAAATACTGCTGTATTTAATTGCAAGAGGTCCGGGCATTTTGGTTAGTAGGTAAAGTAAATTCAAAACGTAATTCTGTTCTATCTACGAAAATGTGATTTTCGACCTAATATTTGACCGAAGAATTTCCGACTTTCGTACATACTTGTAACACCCCTCCGCTTATGGGGTACAGGTGTGATCTTATGGTAAAGTACTAATATGATGAACGATGATGATGATGATGAATTTAAATTTAATTACATTACAAAGACTCACACTCAGTATTCAGACAGCTAAGACCAAACTACTAACTAGATTTATCGAGAAATAGACATGACATTTCCCATGTAGCCCATCCACATGTGAACGAACCCACAAGGCGCTGCATAAATCACTGTTTTAGTAGACAGCTTTTAATTAAACGGTGACATGACGTGGCCCGCAATGCACATTATAACAATAAGAGGCGTTAATTAACTGTAAGTGATGACAACGGCCGCTGAAAGCCACCACGACTCCACGAACAACTAGAAGCAGGGCGGCCAGAGGCCCTATCATTGCATAACTCAACAAAATCAAGACTAAAGCGCTGTCGAGTGAAGGGCAAACAGTTTAAGCACTGAGAACCGATGATTTCATACTTGCTAAGGGAATGGTTATAGAAAAATCTCAAATCTTGATAAGTAATATGCACGTTAAATACACGTAATAAAATGATATGTCGTAATAATGATAGCGCATTGTTGTATTATTTTAAGTGGTGTAACTTGTAAGTAGGTGATTGTGCGAAGGGTCTGTTTTCGAATGGCACGAGTTGGTTAGGTAAGGTCCGCGATAGCGAGAGTGAACGCAGCCGGTTCATCTGTTTACTATTTCGAGCTTCTGAATAATCTTGGCGCACTACTAATTTTAGGACTGTCCGCTTTGATAATTTCACTATGAGTACAGTTAAGTTTATAATTGAATTAAATAGCCAATACGTATACTGCTTTCGAATTACGTTGCGATTAAAATGCATGTGTTTATTGAACATCCATCATCTCATAAAAAACATTGTAATTATTTAATAATATATTACTTTAGTCAATTATTGATTACACCTGTAGCCCGACCATGAGTTTTGTTAACATTTCACGCTAGCGACAACGTAAAATAATTTATATGAAAAATTCAGTTCCCCGCGTAACCGCTAGAGGCGTTCGGGTGTTTGTCATACAAATATTTTACGGAGTCGCTAGCGAGTAATGTCAATAAAACTCATGGTGGGCCTACAGGTCATGAGTCATGACATTTAAATTACGATACGATTACTATATCGTCAAATCACAGGTTATCATCTATCAATATCAATCAAACTGTCCCAGTGTTTAAAAGCATCGCATTTCAAAGGGAGGAAGTTGTTCGCTCGTTCAGTTTGCCGGTTGTCCAGCAAATTCAATACAATCAGCCAACTTACAATTATAATTAAGGGCCATAAATATTGTTGATACGCGGAACAAGACAACGAGACCGCGTTCCGGCACGTCGCGAACAACCATCTCAATGAACTTTCGCTCGTAATTCCGGTAACTGCACAATTATAAAGGGCTTAAAACTTAATTCGGGCCGGACCTCTCACTGACCCAAAAATGCACAACGTTTTCATGACTTCTTGAACATTCAATCACGTAATAGCGGTAACAGTTAACTGAGAAACTGTATTTAAGGCGCGATTATCGTGTCAGTACCCTAGTACAAAAAGATATTCAGCAAATATAAATGCATTCGTAAACCCGCTATAGTTCGACAACAACAGCGGCGGACGAGCAATGAGCGAATCTCTAAATTGCTTCTATGAAAGCTCAAACTGCCTACCCTGATTCGGCTGGAACGTGCACACTAATGTACTCGTATATAAATTAAGGCCTCATTCGCACGAGATCTTTTTCATCGCGCGTTATGACGCGTACACACCGGGCCGAACGAAGGCGAACGAATCATGCCTGTTTCATTCCCACAACTACGGAAGTTTGTTTGTGTGAACGCAACAGGTATAGATTTATTCGCCTTCGTTCGGTCGATGTGTACCCGCCATTAAAAAAAAGTTGTAATGGAACAAATGAGTTCTAGTATAGTTGTTCACACGCGGACGC
Source organism: Clanis bilineata (assembly GCA_036417725.1). Classification (NCBI taxonomy): domain Eukaryota; kingdom Metazoa; phylum Arthropoda; class Insecta; order Lepidoptera; family Sphingidae; genus Clanis; species Clanis bilineata. Next base: position 13,131,896 of record CM071158.1, read on the forward strand.
TTTTAAAACGCGTCGTTTTTTTTGGCCGGTATGTAGAATATACTTTATTAGAAAAAGAGCAAGAATGATTTTCAAGCAATCATATGAACAGACATGTTGAAACGCTTTTTTAACGCGCGTTGAAAAAGCTCTCGTGCGAATGAGGGCTAAGTGTTCTCACAACGTCTCATGAACCGTCATCAGTTGGTGTCGTCGCATTGCGTAGTTGTCAGTGGTAGCCGTTGACACAAGGATCCTGTTATTAAATCGGAGGTATGCATATCAACGTAAGCAAACAGGCTATATACAAGCCAGTGCTACCGTCTGCGGTTCGGTGTGCCACAACTGCCACAAGTGCGTCGTATTTGTTCTTCACAAACAGTTCCCGGCACGTCCCGCGCACGGCACGGCAGTCGGCACAAGTGCGAGATAGATAATAACACCCAGTAAAAGGACAAACGGGCCAGAGTGGGTTAGTTTTGTAAAACAAACAAGGTTTCACTTTAAACTATCTTATCCACGACGTGTTTCATAACAAACATGATTAATTTGAATCTATCTAAATTTATTTTCTCATTTAGAACCTATCTTGACTATTACGAATTAGAATAATTCACAGATCGAAGTTGCAAAACTGCCCAGTTTGACGATAATTTTATTCAATCCGCACCAATAATAACATTATTTATGACGTATTTATGAGCGTGATGCATGACATAGGGTTTTGCATCCTAAATCTGAGCGACGCGACGACGAGACTTTGTTATTTTAACCTCCATACAACCCGCGTGTATCAGTTGCGAGACGAGAGAGAAAGTACCATTTACATTTCGTAACCCTCGCTTTTGAAACAAGTAAGAAAATCGAAGACTGTTTTCACAGAAAACAAATCATATTTGTAGTAAATCAACGCTTTGTTACAACGAAATATATATTTGTGATTGTCAACTTTAGCTTCAACTCTCATCTCATGGCTATCCGAAAACATATTACTTATGTACAACTCATAGAAAACTAGCCATCTGAATTGCTATCATCCCGCGCTGTAAGGCATTCATTATGACCGCAATATCGCTAACGGTACTAGGGCGACTAGGGTGGTCCATCCAACGTCCACTTCAACGGACCTGTAACTTTAAAGTGATCATCATCAATAAAAATCAAGTACAAGAAGGTGCCACACGTCTGACACGTCGCACATTTGCCGTCATTTATTTGCATGAGCGACGCAAAAAGCCGCCGTCGAGACACTCGCGACACGCCGCCTAATGTGTATTCAAAGCGAAACATCATCATGCTAATTTATAATTAAGATTATATCTGAGCCGGTTTTATAAGATACCACCTAGCTGGAACTACTTTATACGCTAAATGTCGTGTTTATTTTTGTTACGTAATTTTAAGGTAAAACCGTTTCTCAAACAACATAACATAATATTAGATACATTTACACTACTCGTAATAAAAGCTTTTAGCCCTGACGAGGTCCGTGTTCCGACCGAACCGAATTCCAATTGCCACTCGTCATTTAATCCTTACGGAATTTAGAGCACTAAAATTTTAAAGCTTATTTATCTATTTTTTACAACACATATTTTATGAGGCATTGTTTTAAATGTTTCCTCCATAACGATGCATTAACATGGAGACATTGAACCTCCTGAGTGCTGACCCTCGTGACACGAGCAACGCGCGTCTCGGTACACCACAACAATGAATCAGCCTTTCTAAACATTCGTCTGAGTCGCAGTCCCGGCAATAGACCTAGCTATGATATCACTGCTATTTATAAAGTATAAATCAAAGAGTGCCATGTGAACATTTAGTTTCCTTTCCATAGGGACGCCCGTAGATATTTTTGGATTGTATTATCGAAAGGAAACCAGACAAACACCATAGCTCGATATAACACGTTCATTGGGCAATGGGCATTGTTTTGGGCACATTTGATCGGAATCAGCGCAGGGAGCGGCGACAGCAGCAGGCACGCGCGCACCGATTGATTTAGTTCGTGATGTGGGTAGAGTTGCACCCAGATTACAGCGGCTTAAATATGCAGTCTCTACATTGCACAATGCGTCGCGTATGCGGCTCTCCCGAGACATTTAGCCGCGTTTGAATTATTTGATAACGAGATAAACTGTGTCTCGGTGGGCTTTTGCTCGTTAACATTCTCTATTTTCAGTGATTCTAAGCTATATTTACATGCGATAAATAAAATATTACAGTACAAAAGCGTATCTAGTGAGTAATGAACGACGTACCTCTTCCATAGTGAGTATCCAACATTATTATTAACCATTGCGGTAGAGTGCGTGTGAATATCCATTTAATAGTTAATTGCTTTCTTAGTAAAATGTGTAAGAATCGAATGAAATGCATTATTACAAAACAGGCCGCGTATTAAGTAATAATTTTGTTGTTGCCTACGGCAAGGTTCACGCAACTTATAGACACTTCTGGGATCCATTAAATTTTCGGAGATACCACTTTCCTTTACGGTTTAACCCGGCATTAACCGGGTCTATACTAAAAAGAAAAATTCCTTAGAAATAAAAAAAATAATAAACTACAATGGTCACGCAACAGTGAGAATTTACAACGATAATGTAATAATAATGTTATTATCACCATTCCACACATAGTTCAATCGTTGTGGGCGTGTAATGGAAACTATAAGCGAATTAGTATTCACATACATAGGTAAAAGCAATTTGAAGCTTCGTTTTATTGTCATAACTTTGTGAAATGTTTATGTCATAATCTAAAGATGAATACAAAAATGTGAATTAACCTACGAAAAATAATAACCCTAGCACATGCGTGTTGCATGCACATTGTACATAGAGCAATCATTATCTGTACCGCCTACGTGTATTTATAGCGCGAAAGAATAATTAACATTAAAGTTTTGGCCAGGTATATTAATTATTGGACGATGCTGAAGCTGGCATGCGTCGGCTGGTGGCTTGGTGCGCAGGCGGCCGACGCACCGCGCCGCGCCGTCTGTCGCGCCTTCACCTACCTATCCATTATACATATACTAGTACATAAGCTAATACACCGCCAGAGCCCACAGGCCTTGCTCGTTAAATATTCTGTTAGATTTTCTTAAACGTTTACTACTAATAGAATTAAGTAACCAGAAGCTTAGTGGTGCGTTCTTATGACTGTCGGACCATAAATTTAAGAGTAATAAATCATAGGAGCGACGCGACTCCATTTACTCTTTGTAATAATAAACGCATAGTTTCGAGCGACTTTTAACGATGACTCAAATCGGCAAACCACTCCCGAAACGAGGGCAAAGAAACTTAAAGCGAACAGATAACTATGAATGACCTAGGAGAATTCTTAACCATCGCCAACTTGAAGTCTAGGTTTATAAAAAATACACGATAACTAAATACAAATATTTAAACTAGAATAATCACAAGTTTAAAAACTTAACAGATCGACTTCAAATCCGATCGTGACCAAATTTATATGGGATCACCCTTGAAATAAGCTCTATCGAATACAAAATAATTTTGAAAATCGGTCCACATTTGGCGGAGATTCGCGTAACATACATAAAAAATACATACGAATTGAGGTCCTTCTCCTTTTTGAAAGTCTGTCAAAAAATCGCGACTCAAAAAGGAAAAAAGCCTGCGAGAAAATACCATTCTTTTGTTTTGCGATCTCAATATCCATTTTGTTGAAAGTAGCTAATAATTACACGCCACCAATTAGAATAACAAGACGCGCGTGTGATGGGCATACGGTGACAGATGCCCCTCACGCTCGTCCTTCAGATCATCGCCGGTAGTGGTGAAACGTGATGTCAGAATACTTTCTTTCATCATCACTCTCGACCGGCCACTTAATTAACACAGTACGATTGGAGCAGAAATTTATTTTTGAATCCGAAGTGGTCAATTAACTTGTTAAAACGTGAATGACTTAGTAAAATTCGAATGTCATGGCACCCATTGCGAGAGCAATCTTTCAATTGATTTCACAGGGGAAATATATAAATAGGTGAGTCATGAAATTGCAACATAATGAGTAATGACGAATTTATAATCAGCCTGCAGCCACCCGGCAGCATTCCATACAACACGGTTACAAAGCTCGCAACTAGCAAGTGTTGTTACTAGTACGGTGTGGCCTCGTGCTTTCAAACTACCGAGTACTGTGGCACCGCCAATGTATGACCATTAATACACACACGCCTGTATCCTATAGAGGTAGGCAGAGACCATTGAGCGCCACAAGCTACGCACCTGACACACCTCTTTTGTTTCTTCTACACTTATGCATCTTTTCATACATTTCCGCCGGTTGAGGGAACGGTTCCGCCGGTTCATAACCATTAATAAACACTGGAATAAATTCCACCTACTGTCTGCTCGTGCATCTTAATAATATTTAGCTTTATACCAACTAAAAATTTGTTGGCACATATTAAAAATAATTTATGGCCAATTATTTCAGCGTTCCAAATACTGCGACACGAAAAATATTATTTATGGAGTCAAGTTTCGTGTCTTATGTAGATTTATTCATTTCCCTTGAGATCAAGGTAGGTACACTGTCTGGCGAGATTATTATTCAAATTCATGACATAATTATATTAATGCACGTATTGAACACAATAAAAACTGAAACCAAAGGATTAGTCTTATATTTTTTAAGACAGCGATATCCGCGCCACTTGATGAGCTGTTTATCTATGAATAGATAATAAGATGAACATTCGTAAATGCTGTTTGTAGCAGTCGCGGTCGGTGCGATATTCAACACAGATTACGATTACACAAATACTGTGAATGTGTTTTACAAATAAAGCACAGGTAATGCAAATTCACCTCTGCTGTCTGCACACAATAGGCATGTCAATTTCTGTTAACTCTAGGCACAAACAAACCGGAGAATTGAGCGTAAATGTTACGAACATCACCTTGTCACGAAGGTCCTCATTTCACATACATGGCCGTTTCCTACAAAATTACCATCCATCATCGCCAAATTGTTTTTCTGTGTAATGTAGACAGCCTAAGAGTGACGTCTTAATATTTTTTGTGCCCTAAAGCAAATATTGTTTATAACTGTAATCCGACCGTAATTAAAATTTTCGAGAGTAGGCCTGCGCCTGTTCTCGGGTGGTCCACCGCGTTCGGCACGACGCGACGCGGACACAATGAAATTGTACATGTGCCCGGTTACAGAAAAAAAATTAATAGGACATCTTCCTTTGCTTCGTTTTAATTTAACAACGGAAGCGCGATGACTCGACAAGAAAGGAATCAGATTAATTTCCACCGTTGTCCCGACTGAGACGGGGCGCGCGCTCTGCCCGTTTGAAATAAATAGTTTCGACACAGCGAGGCGACTTAAAATGTGTAGACAAAAGGGACTGGCGACGAGACGTCACAATTTACAACGAAAGCACGAAGCTTAGAAATAAACGTGATCCCACCAGGAAGTTCCGGCATACGATAGGACAAAACAAGGATAAAAAGGCCAATGACTTTATGAAAACAAACACTCATACGAGTATTTTCAGAATTATCTCCATAGTTTGTATTTCAGCTGTTCCCATTCTTGCGTCTGTAAATATAATGAAAGGCAGTCAAGAGTCAAGACGCAAAGTTTTCAAGACACTAATTAAGTTTGAATAAAATATATGCTCCCCAATGGGAAAAACAAAAGCAAGGAGCACCTGGAAGTGGGCGCGGTAGCCGTATTGGCTCGACTCCAGCTCCACTGAACTTTGACAAGCCGAAGCGGTAAATTGCAGAACACATCCGTCTCCAGCACTCAGCGCAACTGCCACAACAGCACACGTGCGCACTCCATGCGGTTGCATTTACTGACATCAATATGCTAACATTACTTATAACAAAAGCAAATTATGCAGCAACAATAAAAATGACATTCTTCCTCATATAACTGCAAGTATATGTCGAAAAAAATATAATACTATGTCGAAAAGTTTATAGATAATTCCACATATTTGTGGAATTCGTGGTTCGCATTGAGTCGTTATCACGTTGTAGAGAGTTACGTCTACAGTACGGATAGGCCGGCTCGACCGGTTTGATACCACTGTTTCGTAGAAAAACGACGAAAAGTGTTGCTCGATGTCGCGTTTCATTCAGTGAGTGATTCATTTTGTGTCTTGGGTGTCTATGGGCGGTGGAGATCAACATCAGGTAACCCATCTGCTCGTTTGCCAGTCTCTACTTAAAAAAATCGTATCGCAAGATTTGAGTAATGTAAGGTCATCGTACTTCGAATACATACATTCCTACTGAATTTTCAAATGCCTCCAGGTACAAAATAGAAACAAAAATATAATGATAGGGCTTCATCAATTGAATCGCATCAGATCATTTTTCTTTATGAACTCAACTGACATGTTTAACGAGTCTTGTGTAAAGTCGGGTTTGATTTAAGACCGCTTTCTTTATCGATTTTTAAATATGCGGGATGCTCTTTCATGACTGTTCATTAACGATATTGCTGTATCGACATTCATTGATCACAGTTATGGTGTATCATTGATCAAGTGTTCAATACGGCCCTCCGCGAGCGCACGCGACCTCAATAGATCGACAATTATAATTTTAATAGTAATACTAATCCCACGGTAGGGACCGTAACAAATTGTATCAATTCCCGAAATGGGCACGAGTACGTGTCGACTGTCGACTGCCGAATTCCAACGATTAATAACTTTAAAAATTAACTTTTAAATATTTAAATTTTATTGACAAAATTGCGCTACTATAGCATTTTAACCGGCTTTAAAATTTCCACTGACTGCCTCGGTGGCGTGGTGGTATTTCGGTACGACTACGGTTCTGAGGTCTCGGGTTCCCCGGGTCGGGCAAAGTGATATTGGATCTTTCCATATCAGCCCGGAGTCTGGAATTTGTGTCCGATACGGCGATAGGCTCGCCCCCTATCACATCTGGGACGGAACTAAGCTCGGCGAAATGTGGGTGTTCTAGATCGCTAGTGCGCCTCTGCCTACCCCTTCGGGGATACAGGCGTGAGCTTATGTTAAATTTTCCAAGCTCTACCTCAAATCATAGACTCTTTATTGACATCAAATTGCATAGTTATCAATAAATTACATCAATAAGTGTGAAGCTATTTAAATACGAGGTTATTGTATGCATTTATTTGGACACGTCGATGTTGCTCCCGCCTCAAACACATTTCAAAAAGATATGATCGTAGACTGACATTAGAATAGCAAGACGTAGGAATATTACGTAAGCAGACGAAACAGACAGAGGGCTGACGAAAGGTTGACCCCAACCGTGAGTGGGCGGACTTAGTCGATGATAATCCCACAGCCGGAGGTCCACGAACTGCACCGGAATGCAAATAAATAGATGCACATAAGCAGGACGAGACACACCTGTCTCTGATGGATGTAATATAAACAAGGCATGTCACCGCGCAAACAACGATCGTACACGACGCGACGGACCATGAGCATGACTGACGGGAGACGCGAGTCGCAACGCAAAGTCGACCACCTCGACACATTGTTTCACGGAATCGAATCCGATACATCTGCCAATGCCTATCGGCGAGTACACCGATCATATTAAAATTATAATTTGTATTTATTAACTGTCGCTTAAATATCCACAATCACATCACGCTAATATATACAAAAAGCGAGTTTGTGTATTTGTATGTTTGTAACTTCTTCACGCTCAAACGGCTAGACCAATTTTGATGAAATTTGGTATGGAGTAGAGATGAAACGGATAGTGGTTTGACCGGATACCGGATACCAAATATTCGGCAAGTTACAAGGCCGGAGCGCCGGATATCCGGCTACCGGATATTCGGCCTGAACTGAACCTGTATATAAAAAAAATCAAAAACAAAATAATTTATTGAATCCATAAAATGTCACACATTATTTAGATTCCGTCAAAAATTTTACTCTACCGCCAGTTTGGAAGCCTGGTTCGTCAGAGCAGAACGAGTAGGAAACTGACGTTGTGCTTTTCGAGATAAAAGTAATAGTAAGCAGTTTACAATTAGATATTAATAAACAAACAATAAATCATAAACATATTTCATTAGATTAGAGCAGCTAATTTACAACAAAGTTGCCTCAATGTAAAATAAAACCAATGAAACGTACTATTTCGATTGCTGAGCGACTCCCACAAGCACGGCGAATAAACAATAAACTAGACCGATGGATACAAATACATAACATAACATAACATAAGCTCACGCCTGTATCCCCGAAGGGGTAGGCAGAGGCGCACTAGCGAACTAAAACACCCACATTTCGCCGAGCTTAGTTCCGTCCCAGATGTGATAGGGGGCGAGCCTATCGTCATATCGGGCACAAATTCCAGACTCCGGGCTGATATGGAAAAATCCAATATCACTTTGCCCGACCCGGGGATCGAACCCGAGACCTCAGAACCGTAGTCGTACCGAAATACCACCACGCCACCGAGGCAGTCAACATACAAATAGTAAAATAATAAAAAAGTCGAGCAGACCAGTCCCCACAAGCAGCACCCGTTCACGATTATGTCGCATGTGCCAGCCATCGGCCTCTCAACCATGTTGCAGGGAACTGACCGACACGGCACACGTCGTCGCCACAAGCATGGACTTTTAATTGAGCATGACTACCTAAACCGATCACAGATTACAATAGAAAGAGACCACCATCATACCATTGCTACTAAACTCATACAGCATCGCCACAGTGTTAATTAATTGGACATTGTAATAAACAAAACAAAAAAAAAATGTGACCATTTTAAAGCGGTAGAGCCACGCTGTAGACAGTAACGTCTATAGCACGAATGGGCCGGCTCGACCGGTTAGATACCACTGTCTCACAGAAAACCGACGTAAAGTGGCAGCTTGTTGTCGCGTTTCGTTCGGTGAGTGAGATTTCCGGTGGCCCATTTTCCCACTCCCTTTCCCAATCCCCTTCCCTCCCCTTCCATTCCCTCCGTTTAGGTTGGCAACGCACCCATGATTCTTTTTGTGTCTTGGGTGTCTATGGGTGGTGGAGATCACTTACCATCAGGTGACCCATTGGCTCGTTTGCCAGTCACTGCTAAAAAAAAATGCGGAAAATTTTGTATTTATTCACCACAATTTGCCACTTGTTCATTTTGCGTATGAACTAATTAATAAAACAAAAATTTTTGACGTGCCATTATAAAAATAAACGGTGTCCATAACCTTGTGGTATGATTTTCCTTGTTTAAAATAATGAGATTTTGTTAAATTTCACTATCCGGTATCCGGCCGAATATCGACTTACTATCCGGTATCCGGCCGGATAGTGAAAACAATGCCGGATAGGCCGGATACCGGAAAGTTACCGGATATCCGTTTCATCTCTAGTATGGAGGTAGGTGTCACCCTGGATTAACACATAGGCTATCTTTTATACCGGAAAATCAATTTCCACACGAACGGACTCGCGGCCAACAACTTGCTGTGAATAAATATTAAGATTTATCAATATTTATCTAGGAAATCTAGATAGTTGGTATCAAATCAAATTCCGCGCCGTTATGAATACATGAATACCACTTTCATTCATGTTGAAATCAGATGAATATATATAAAAAATACTAGACACGGTTCATTATCTGCTAAATACTTGTTTACGTTAAACGTGTAAAAGAAAAAGGACATTATCAAGTCCAAATAAATAGTCAATAAAAAGCACAGTTTGATGATATCACAAATTGATATCCGTTGAGGTAGCTATACACGTAAAGGATTAAATAAACATTCCGGGAGGAATTACTTTGGCGAAGTCTCCTGTTTGTAAAGAACCGCTCAACCGATACCATTGACCCCGTGTCCACGCGCGCTGTCCCGCGGCGTCTGTTTAGCATAACAGATAGTTCAATACAAAAGAAAGGGAATAACTGCCATAAACAAATATTGAAGAGTTGAAGGTACTATGTGACATTCTCTTCTTTTAAAAATAATAGGCTTCCACGTATATGCGGTGATTTAGCCAATGTCAAGGTAAATAGAGCAATTATGTTTTCACAATGACCATGAGACCCAGATGTGGATGATCTCAAGACCCTGCAGGGATTATGGCGGTAATTCCTTCCAGTCCAGTGCCCCTCAGATGACCTTCACTCGGCGAATCGACCGAACAAAGCCAGCCAACGCACCATGCAAAACTCATCGAAGATCACCGGTTAAAAATTTTACACATTATACGGTCCATCTTCACTGAAGTTTGATGCATTAAACCACAACACTTAAAACCAACAAACACAGCTCTAGAGAATAATATGAAATAATTTTAACAAGCGACGCCCACCCTGTTAGACTTCCCGTCAAAATCCTAGGTGACATTATTTCTTAAACTACAACAGTTGACATGCTACCGCATGTGTGAATGGTGTACCTGCAGTGTAATTTTTTTATTGAAATAGTCACGTTGTATTCATGGGGACCGTGTGCCACGTAAACAGAAGAAATAATTATTATGATGATTATTGGTTATGTGACAGCCTCCGTGGCACGGGTGGCGAGTAGCCGGCTATGAAGCTAGAGACCGCCGCCGGTTCGATCACCGCACCAAGACAATTTTTTGTATGGTACACAGATATTCGTTTTATGTGTGGGTGTTGTAAGACCGAAAGTCTCTCGTAGTTCCTGATACTCACGGCACAAGACTCGATCCTAATGTGAGATCAGGACTCAGGACTATGTGTGTGACTGTTGGGTTTTATTTATTTATTGTATTTCACAGACGGGGCGATGTTAAGAGTGGCTGTGGCGGCGTTGGCGTGCCTTTCCTTGGCGCGCACCTCGCCCGCCGAACCATACAATCTACGTCCTTATTCGCTCAACACACTGAATCCCAAGGTACTTTATTTCTTTCCCTCTGGCGTAAATAATACAGTTCTGTCGCGAATAAAGCTGGGCCACATCAGTGTACATCATATATGTTTTCCTGCAAGGTACCAATGGCCCAATATGGTATTCTAGTCGCATGGTGCTTCGCGATCCCGTTACAAATAAGAATAAATTCCATATCGGGTGGTGTACACTGCACATTAATGTGTTTTACAAGCTTGGTCTTTCTTGTTTATCTTTTCACTTTCAATCTATTTGTGATAAGCAAAATAGGAATCTCATAGAATTCACTCAGTCTTAGTTTGTTATTATTTATGTACATTTTCTTAGCCATCTTTTGCATCTACCTGGTACACCTGGTATCTTCTGCACCTCCTTTTAGGTTTATTCAAACATAATGCTTACAACCTTAAGTCCGCTTACATAGTTTATTCATGTATTGGAAGTCTAAAATAAATAAACTAACCACAAAAGATGCGATTGCTAACGACAACATGCCGCACGAAATGAGGATAACTGGTTAATATATGTATAATATCCAGAAGAACACTTACGAAATTAAGATTACAATACTACTCAGGTACCACAACACAATAAAAATGATTATGGCAAATAATCCACCTTTCTTACCATTGACAGATAAAAAGATACGCAAATACTAATGTAAAGCACATTGCAGGATATAAGTAAGATTTTGACAAGTATAGAAGAACGTCTCAAGGTGTTGGACACCGTCAGTGTTGCGCAGGCGAAACAAACGCGAAGGCTCGACGCCATCCAGGACAAACTCGGTAAGTGCACAGAACCACGCTCAACAACCGTTATTCATCAAGCCGTTGGAATGCAGATTATATAAAAACAAAAATGAAACTTCCAAGACCCTTTATCGATTAAGATATACTCATTGAAATTATTTGTTGCACTCTTTATACCGTAATGCATATATGTCACATTCAGGATATTGTGTGTTAACATGTAATCTTATTGTGTCATATCCTATTTTGTAATGAACGCGCTGGGTCAACTTTCGCAATAGTCATCACGTTCATAATTAGTAAAATGGGCTCAATCAATTGGTAAAGGGAGCAAAGTGTGACAAACCAGTTTTCAAATATAATAAGTCGTAAGGGCCGTAGCTTGTTACACTCTTAGTTTCGACAATAACAGAAAGAAGTAAATACATATCCCTATAAAAAAGTTTAACAAAACTTAAAAAGCTATTTCAAAGTCACAAATAAACTTGCTCTTTTTGGAATCGGTGCCAGGGCCAATGCAGTTCTAATGATAAGGCATCGACTAGAAAGAGAATAAGTTTATTTGGCTTTTTGACGTCGGTAAGTGTTGTTAAACTTTATTTTGTAGCTTCTAGAATATAAATGAAATTCAAATAATATAAATCAAAATATGACAATGCTTTCAGATCGCGTTGAAACCACAGTGACTCTGAAGCTTGAAAGGGCCCAGTTGGCTGCGGAAAGACTAGAACATCGGTTACATATGCTCCAAACAAACATACAAGTAAGGCTAAATCATTAGGTTCAGCATCCGTCATTTGCAACTAGGTTGAGTAGACACACTTATCCCGTGGTCACTCGCAATTCAATATAAGTGTTTGTTGAAGGCCCTTTGAACTTTGAAGCTTTGTAGCAAACATGCTATCTAGTGTCGGTAGTATTTATCCATCTAGAATTCACCAGATTAAGTGTGTCTGGTTTACAGAACTATTTCGGAAACTTTCCAAGTATTCAGTGGAGAATTAGACTTCGTTCTGGGAAGTACGTAATATTTGGATACTTTCATACAATGTATGATAAACACTGAGTATAATATTCAGCAAACTATAAAGTCCGCAGGGCGTAGCGACAAACATTTGGTGATGAATTAATATTTTCAATGTTTTTTTTAACTAATTGTATGAAATTCAGTAATAAAATTGATCATACCAACATTTTCAGACAACAATCAGAGAGAGTAGTGAAAAATTGGAACGCAGTCAAGCTAAAATCACAGAACTTGCCTTGAACTTAACCAGCCACATAGAGAAACATAAGCACCTAATGGAAAAGGTACGAAAGAACTTAATAAACGGTAATATTTTTAAGTCAACCATAGTCAAGATTCTAAAAGAAATACTCATACTCATGTCTTACTTTTGCGTTCTATAGGCAAACGGGGCGTACGCAGACACGTGGCACCGGGGACTAGTGCTAGAATCCCTCATGAGAGACGGACTATCGCTGGTCAATGTGACCCGGCGAGAGCTGGCCGATGGTCTACGAGCCTTGGCGCGCCGGCAGCGCGACGCGAGGATCACCTCCGTCGATTTAGAGGAAAAATTTGCAAGGCGACTCAATGACAACACGTATAAAATCGATTTGAAGGTAAGTACTATTTCTTATGAATTTAAGCTCTTCCTTGTAGGACGGAAAGGGTGACTAGTATAAAAGCATGATCTCGATAGGGCAGCGTGGAACGCTTATAAAATGCCAAATAGTATAAATTTTGTGTTCGACCTCACATGGGGTCACCACTAAATAAAAACGTAAGAAAAGAGCAAGGTTGGACTGAAGCGTTTATGTGGATGTCTCTCAAAGACATTGCGCACCATTATTTTAGAAAACAGAAATCATACTACCTTTAATAACAATCATCAGAAAACTTTGTTGCAATGTGACAGCTTTCGTGGCGCAGTGGGCGAGTAGCCGGCTATGAAGCGAGAGGCCGCGGGTTCGATTCCCGCTTTGAGGCAAAAGTTTGTGTGGCTCACAGATATTTGTTTCAAGTCTGGGTGTTGTGAGACTGAAAGTCTCTCATATTGTCTGACACCCACGATACAGGTTATACCTAGTGTGGAATCAGGACTAGGTGTGTGACTCTTGGGTGTATTTATTTATTATTATTTATTTATTTATCACATAAGTACCAGCAACCGCATATACGCCTCTAATGTACCTATTTTACCAGAAGAAACAAATCTGCATTGTTACCAATTACTATTTGTTTCTTTGAGCAACGTCACGTAAAATACTGCTTCTATTTTGATTCATCAAGTGGTTAAATATATTTTTATTAAAAATACAAACAATTACAGATGCAAGAAGTTTTGGATGCGCAAAAGCATTTCGTAGACTCGTGTCAACGAGTGCAGCTCGACGATCCGACAAATGTCGCCGACGTGCTCGAAAAACTGATAGATTCATTAATTAATAAGTAAGTTTGCATAAACGTCTATGCATATGTAATTACAGCTACGATCTTACAAAGGAATTTTCGGTTAATGAGTCACCTGTTACAGGACTGCGTCAACATTCCACGAGTTACAAAACATTCAGGTCACCATGCGCAATCACGACAACAGAGTGATGAAGTTCCTCAACACTATACGCATTCCCCAGGTACATATTTACTTTATTTATGTAGATGGACGGGCAGATGGACATGGCGAGATTATAAGGGTTCCGGAGCTATACGGACATAGCCATACTTTAAGTTAAAATTTCAAAATAAATAAATTAAGCAAAACAGTTCAGCTCCGTCATTACCCTGTAGGCACTTTCGGTACTGACCCAAAACCCTCAAACCAGATGGAAGATCCTGTATTGTCTAAAACCCAAAGCTTATAAGCAGTTACATCTACAGTACTATGCGCCATGCGAGCACTCAGGGCTTTAATTCAGGGACTGCAAACCGAAGGCGATTTAAAATACAATTTGTAATTCACCTGTTATGCATTCTAAATTACTAAACTGAATTACTAGACCTGACTGAACTACTAAGCGGAATTACTACACCGATTATGAAAGTTCTTTCACTATGAACGAAAACTACATTAAACCTGCTACTCAGGTATAGCACAGGTTACTTTATATCACGCGAAAAGCTTTTTATCGCGAGCTACAGTTAATCCAGTAACAAAGTAATTCAAATTCAATAATAATGTGTTTTCCAGGCGGAGCCAACATGTCGAAAACTAGAGATAGCAATCCGAAATACTTCGCACACGATGGTAAAAGAGAACGAATTGCGCCAGCTGATAGAGAAGTTCGTCGCCCTGACCGACCGAGCGGACGCGGCGCTGCAGCGACTTGAGGCGCGGCTCGCGGACGACCCAGACGACGAGCCGCAATCGTCAGAACTGACTGAGGCTGACAAGTTATTGATCAAACTCAAAGGGACCAAGTAAGATAATTTTTAAACGGAATGTACATACATATATTACCCACCTTACATACTTCTGAGATGTGAAAACGGATTATTGCAATAATTAATAAGAAATCAATAATATGTTAATATCACAAGCTAATTAAATATCCGAATACAAATATTTTGTACAAACGTTCAATCAAATAGGGCCCCAGAATTCTTATCAAAAAGAAAGGCATGGAATACAAATAATGAGTAAGGCCAGTCTTGTTGTATGTGTCGTGATTATTGAGCTATAAGAAAGCCGAATGCATGAGATTGATATGAGAACATTGCGCTGGTCGAGATCCATGAGCGCGTCACTAGACTGAACAACAGTCAGAACGAATTTAATAAAGTCTTCTTCAAAGTGGCGCGTATCCTTAACAAGACACAAGAAAACCGCGTTCGATGGGTTGGGCATGTTCTCCTGAACCAAACCGAAGCGTTGTTGTAATGACGAAGGTAAAAATGTGGAATTTTCTATGGGGTTTTCACAACTTGACTAATACAAATATAATAGTTTTATGCCACATTTTAAAATATAGGGAAATGTTAATAAAATTATGATGTTCTTTCAGAGGTGGCCAAGAATCCAGCGAGGAATTCGACTGGGGAGACGATGTAGCGTATTTCGACGACGGCGGTGGAGGAGATATCATGGACGAGAACAAGCAAATACTCGGCGGATACCACAGAAAAAGGAAAAAAAGCGAAAGTGCTACCGCTCGGCCGTCGCACCGGAGACATCTGCACAAACACCCTTACGATCGCGGTCCTAACACGAAAACACCCTCTAACTAAACTAAGCTTGTAACTATAAACAATATAACATCGCACTGATGTTTCATTTTAAACCTTGGCATTAACTAACTATATGCAATGTGTCTCATTCTGCCATAAATAAATTCATAATTATATTGTAATTGACACTTTAATCACAAACCTACCAATAAAACATGGAAGCTGGAAGGTTTACTATAAAATATTATGTACAATAATCACGATATTTATGTAGTCATAAATTGTAATGTAACAAGTTAATATTGAATTGCAACATTACCATACTATACCATAAAGTATCTCGACTGCCTCGGTGGCGTAGTTGTTATTCGATAACACTACTGTCCGGAGGTCTCGGATTAGATCCCCGGGTCGAGAAAAGTGATATTGAGTTTTATGGATATCAGCCTGGAGTCAGAAATTTGGGCCCAATATGGCGATAGGCTATGACGTCTGGGGCGGAACTATACGCGGCGAAATGTGGGTGTTCAAGTTCCCTAGTGCATCTCTACCTACCCCTTCGGGGATACCGGCGTGAGCTTATGTTATAATTATTTTATACATAGTTATATTATGAAAACCAAGGATATAAATTATACGAAAATATCAGTCAAATTATAGGTATATAAAATTGCCACATTCAGTTTATCTTTTGAATCAGCACAGGTATAATATATGTATATCATCCACCATTTGCCTCATTGGTCTATGGGCTCTGGACCGTCTGGAGGTCCTGGGTTCAATTTCCGTTCGATTTGTCGTTTGATATTTGGCAATTGGCCCCCCTAATATATAGCCGCTCAAGATTCGGGCCTAATGGGCCTTACTGACCTGACTGACCCACTACTAAAAAATGACCTTTAATAAGAGGCTAAAATGCTGCCCAGCTCTTTTACTTTATCATGAGCACTAAGCACCACCTATATTAAATATGGGTTGGCTTATTGGTTGGGAGAATTATTCATAGTTGTCAATGTTCAATGTTCATAGAATAGGTCAGTATAAACCAAGCCCAAGTTCCTAAATACATACAAGTGGATATGGGTGCATTTAGTTTTATCACACTGAGCAACACACTTTATGACAACACCAATTGGGGATACACTTGGAGCACCTCTTATAAACTAGACTCACACTGGTATTCTTGAGTGTTAATATAAATTATTAATTTTATTATTCTAAATATAAAGTTGAAGATATCCTTAAAACCAATATATAATAGGACATATCTTTTATACTATGTCAGCAAAAAAACATAATAAAACTTAGAACCCTTTCTGCAACATGCTTGAAAGTGTGTTGCGCTGGCCCCACATTAAGGTGGGATAAGGGCGGGTAGTAAGAAAGAAAAAAATCTAATATGAACTTAGATACGAACATACCTCTAATTTAGCACTATTCTGGAATATAGTGAGTGCCTTATGGGTGAGTTGTGCAAAACATGAGCTCAATGTGGCTATCTTCTGGCGAGCATTGAACACCACCTCCGGCTCTTCTGTTTCAAGCTCCGCTGCAACATAACGTAAAGTGTAACATTATATTCAGAGAACCAGGTAATGGTTAAAAAAATAATAAACAGGTATTGAAGAGATCCACTAATCTTCTAGCCAAGTAGCTATAACCATAATTGATTTGTTATCAAAGCAAGTTGTGTAATTTATTCACACCTATGACTTTTTAAGTTATAAGAAACCTGTAGCTCAATCATTATTTTTTTTATGTTCCATGGTAGAGACTATGTAAAATATACTGATATGACAAGTATCTGAATGGCTCTAGCAGTTATCTTAGGAATTAATATCTCTCATGTAAATTGTTAACCTCTTCACTAGCGAGAAAACTAAAAACCCCATGATTGAGCATCTGATGTATCTACATAGATTTATTATTAGAAAATATACAATGTTCATACAAGTCAAAAATTAAAAAAATATATATATCAAACTACCCATAATTATCATATTTAAGCAACTTAACGTTGCTTTTACTTAACTTCACACTATAGTTTGTGACAAAGCCTAAATTTTTTGAGAAGCTGCTTTCAGACCATATACCTACAAAACTTAAAAACAAATATCCATTGAAAACCCACAAAGAAGTTAATAATATTCTATGCGATTTATTTTTAAGAAAGTACTCATCCAAATTCTGTTTACTGAGCAATTCTCTGTCCATTCCTTCTGTTTTGTATTGTTATAAGATTTTGATCTTTGATTAAGCATAACCATTAATAATTTTGGTTAATGTTTATTTACGTTCAATAATCAATGGATAATATATATGATACAATTAACAGCACCATTTAATATTGTGTTTCCAAGTCATACTTGAGATCATGTTAGCTATCTACTTCATAGACAAAAGAAAGAAGGGTTTGCTAGGATCTACACACCAAAATGAACTGGAGATGACCATGACACAATCGGCCTCTAAATATCTAAACCACATTATAGATTTATGTAACTTAGTTATACTTACTTAGAGACGTGTCTAGTTCGACGCAAGCTTTGTCGAATTCCTTTTCTAAGATATCTAACCATCGAAAACCAACCCCAGTAGTCGCCATTTTCACAATAAACTTGGTCTTGTTGACAATCAAATGTCACTATGACGTATATTGAATGTTTTGAGGACATTTTGTGCTTTTGTAAATATTTTTTTTAATTAATTTGATAAACAATCTACAGTTTTAATTTGCCTAAAAGATATATTTTTACTACTAACATTTATTTATATCTGACTGCCTTTAAGATGTAATTTTTAAATTCTCATGGGTTTCAAATTTGAACGCATTGAATTCAATGACGGAAAAAATATATGAAGTATTCAAGGACGTTATAAGTACTCTATGAAAACTATAAGGAAGTTTTAGAGTTACTCTTAGATTATACTCGAGTTAATCAATGCGACCTCCGGTCACACATACACACAAGTATAATCGTTGTTTCGACTCCGTCCAAGGACTTGGCAGCATAGTATTTGGTCTTAGCTAATTCTGCGGAGTTTTGGCGGGAATTCTGATTTCTCATGGTGCGGGTGGTCGCTTGTTAATGATTTCTTATTATAGTCTAAAGTTGTGCTTGTTGTTTAGATGTGATGTGAATGTATGCGATAAACATTAACGAAGATGGACATTGTATAAATTGAAATAAGTGATTTTCGTCGTTTTTTGTCGGGTGGATAGGTCAACCATCTTCGATTCCTCCGCTGTGAGAAAATCGTCTAAAAAGCATCAAACTGGAAGGAATTAACGCCAAAACTCCAACAAAACCTTGAAATTGGCACATCCGTGTTTCATTGTTCTTGTGAAAACTTAGTTATAGTTAGTTTATAGGTTAGATTAAGTTAGAGAGAAAAATATGTAACTACTGCCTTGGCAGCATGGTCTCCGACCTTAGCCGGTTCCCTGTGGAACAAATGTAAAAAAGGACACTTGTGGGGCCACCTGGGGCCACCAAACTTTAGGGCCACCAGTCAGGGAGTAATAGTCATTACTCATCGCCTTTGTCCTTTGTCAATGCTCTTTGGCCTTTGTTGCCAATGTCAAATGCCCATTGGTGACGGTCGGCCACTTAAATGAAGGATTAAAATCGTGACCTACAACCCCGTGTGGATCGCATTCCATCACCTAGTAACTAGGAGCTAGTAAGAGTTTTAGCCAATGCAGGTGTCTATATCCGGCTGATGCGAAGGATGTTTCCAAGCCGGTGCTGCATTTCTTTCTCATTGATAATATCTACTTATTTATGAATCAATTTAGCAAAGTAGGCCGGTAGGTATCGTCTTGTATGGATTCATCACTACTAATTTTATGGATGGTTGGGCAAAGAAGCTTTCGTCGTTAAAACGCTGATGAAGATATGTAGGTATTCATCCTTGTCTCTGTGCGGCGAAGGAGTAGATGGATACCAACTAGTACAGCCACTTTTCATCGAGTTTATTTTTATCTGATATGATTTGTCTATAGTTGTTATATTTCTTTGTCTATAGTGTATAAATTGCACAGGATGTCCATTGCGGAACATAGTCCTCCACAAATATCCCCAGACCAACCTACTTATCACTTCACTCGACACGAAAGAAAAACATATCAGAAACCTCAGGAATCAGTAGGCCAACCATGTGTCTTTTTAACATTACTCGCTAGCGACTCGTAAAATATTTGTATGATAAACACCAGAACGCCTCTATCGGTTACGCGGGGCACTGCCGTTTTCTATACAAAAATATTTTAAATGTCGTCGCTTACGTAAATACGTGCAAACTAAAAACTTAACTCATGGTCGAGCTACTGGTTCCTAGGAATGAAGTAAAATAGAGCTCAATAAAACACAAATAATATCGGCAGTAATTTATTATAACTTGTTACAAGTTATTTACAAATGAATAAATAATAAGACTTATCTATATATAGGCATAGAAAGTATATAGATAGCTAAATCATAAAGTTCCGACTTCCAATAATTTCGTTAAGAATATTTTTTTTGCGACATATAATGTCTTTGCTTTGATATAGATAACATAGAAAAGCGTTTTTATGACTCTAACGTACTTATAACGTCCTTGCTGTAACGGTTATTGCGTTCAAGTCTAGCTATATTTTTATGACGTTAAAAGATAGGAAGGCAAGTCTGCATGAGTGGATTACAAGCACAGAAACATAAACACATAAACTGATTTGTGACATCTATTTATGGCCCACTCCAACACCCAGAAATCGGTCCAGTGCCAGAAACGGGCAATGCCCAAACCGTATGAACGTTATTGCACATACGTATACCGTATACTTAATTTGGTCGACAATTTATGTGAGGATTCGATAAATGTAGTGCATGACATCGCAACGTGTGAATGGTTTTAAGAAAGTATGAGTTATGATTATTTGTTATGCTTTATACCGCGTCTTCTGCACAAAAATATTACACAAAAGACCTACATAAAACATGGTATTTCCACATTTTTTTATTTATGGTCCATTGTTATATGAACAAGACAATGAAAAACCTTGTTTTGTGTTTTAGGGTTTTGCTTCGAACAAACATGGGCAGGAGACGCGGCTCATTTCTATCCTACACAAAAAGGTGTCGTATCTACTGTGCGAACCAAGCTACATTAGCGACATCGAACTTTGGTTTCCCGTTGCTTTTCACTTTTGAATCCTATATTAGCTGCGATAGTGTAAACGAGACTTATAAACTTGACATTTAATACAAGTCGGTAATAAGGAAATTACATAGATATATTAACTAAATATAAACTGGAAAGTACGCATAGTATGAATGGTAAACGTGCCAATTTCAGCAACAAGTTAAGGTGGATCTATCATTTGAATGGTAGTTTTATTATGAACAATATAAACAAATTAGCATTTAAAGTATTGCTGTATTAATATCGTGAAAACAAAATATATACACGAAATATATTTACAATTAAATATTATAGACATTGTATGGAATCGTTTGGAAATGATAGGTACAAATTATTCTTTAGGATAAGAAGCGCGTAATATTTTTGTAAGTAAGGGGCTATGTATTTAAAAATGTGCCCTTTAAACGAAATCTATATTACCTACATACATAATTATCATAGTGGGTAAAAATATACAATCTTAAAAATAATTTATAAATTATATAAGTTTCCATTACAAATCCTATTACGAGTCATCGTATTTATGAAATATAATTAGTTATTACAGTTCCCGGCGAATAGCGAAGCGTGTCACTATCACAATAATTTATAAGATAGATCTACAGGTCTCTACCACTAAACAACATCTGAGGTGATTTTATAAAATTACTATCAATATTTTGACATTATAAATTTGATCTTAATAGGGAACTTGCATGTAATTTTCTTTTTAGTTCATTGTTAAGAACTAGGTCTCGAATAAACACACCAGAAAGAAATACATTAAAATATGCACAAATCATTTAATTATCGCAAGTCAAAATATGACTTTCAAAACCCCGCGCGAAAAAAGGACGTGACGTCACTGCTTAAAATTTGCTTTTTGTTGACATCTCAGTTGACACTGACGGCTACAATGACGTTTGAACAATGCCAACAATGACGTTTGAACCGCTATAATTGCCTATCGTTTAAAATTTCCCCATACCGAACAAAAATTCCCCACAAGCTATTTCATTAAATAACGAATTAAAAATAAGTTGCACTCTTGAATCTTGAGCGGAGCGATGGGAAAGTTACACGAAGATAAGAATTTGGAAAGAGGAGGACATTCGAAATCTCATTCATCAATCACCATACTAAACATAAAAACTGTTTTCCGCAAAATTGGGAAAAATACCCCAACCTGGAAACACTGCCTAATGCAACGACGTCACTTGGGTTTTGCAATAACGTTCCATTATACGTAATTTCGAATTAAGATATTTTGTAAAATATCAAGTATTTTATCCTACAAATTTCAAAATAGCACATTTTAAGGTTTTGTTTACTGATTTATCAACACAATTGCTCGTTATAATTTTCGTGCAAGTTCCCCATTTCTATTCCTAATTCTTATAATGTTGATTGAAATTTTACTTTCTCAGATGCTAAGACTTTAAAAGTACTAGGTCACACCTCGGATATTTCACACAGTGTTCACGTTTCACGTAATGCCCAAGATCACAAAAGTAAAAAACACGTGACGTGATGAAGGATGGCTAGGATATGCATATCCATTAAATTAGGGGCCTTACTTAAAACAGCATTTTTAGCTGAGCAAAGGGTTACGAATAACCTGCCACTTTTTTCTTTGCGTTACATTTTTTAAAAATGAAAGGGACAACCTATGGTATAAAGATAAGCAGCGCTCAAATATTTTTATAAGTAAGGGGCTATATATTAAGCGGTTGTCAATAATCATCAAAGATGGCGACGCGTAAATAACGGCTATAAATGTTTTACATTTTTTTCTACTAGCGCTTGTCCTTTTCAAGCATGTTGTACAAAGGATTTGGATTCGCTTTTGAAACCGTAGAAGTCGAAACAATTTATAGTCCAAAAAGTATATTTTGCTGACTCAGATTATCAAAAAATCTGATTTTATCTGACCATTACGGAACGAAATCCGAGCAATATGGTAAAGGTGTTTACATCAAATTGAAAAAAAATCCGCAAAAATAAGAAACAAATGAATGTATGAATTGAGTTCAAAGGTTTGAGATTTGCCTTTGCATACATAGGGCCTTACTTATAAAAACTGTTTAACTGAGCAGATGGTAAAGAATAGCCTGTCCTTTTTATTTTCAAACAATGTGACACAAGGAAAAAAGTGACAGGCTATTCTTTTTATTTTAAAAATCAGGCATGCTAGGTAACAACAATAAGCTTGGGAACCCCTGCAATAGAGCATATATTTTTTATGTACGTTCCTAATCAATCAAATACAAAAATCTGAATTAATAATATGGACTCACCGCACAAACGACTCACGCATATGCTCACAAATTCTAAACAATATTCCTACATATAGCCCCTTACTTATAAAAATATTTAAGCGCTGCTTATCTTTAACCATAGGTTGTCCCTTTCATTTTTAAATAATGTAACACAAGGAAAAAAGTGAAAGGTTATTCATATGCTCAGCTAAAAATGCTTTTATAAGTAAGGCGTTACTTATAACGTGTAACGTGTTAAAAAGTTTAGGGTACGTACATAATTACACCCACTTTTATTCGTAACAACAATAAAAGCGGCTTTAATTATGTACGTTCTTAACATGTTAAAATCATACAAACGACGTCCCGAGCACCTGCGCTGTATTTTCGCCAATTCAATTTATCAGTCGTTTCGAACTAGACAAACGCAAACAGATTGACAAAAAAGGAATTATCACGAGCAGAATGTACGTAAAGACAAGCTGATGTTCAACAATGTAAGCACAAATGCCGAAGCGATTAACAAACCATCGTTCGAACTTCGAACCGAGTAAAAACGCATAACTACGTTCACGCGCTTTACGCATACCTATAGTCTGGCTTCTTTGGACAAGTTGAATGAAGACCATAATGTGGCAAGACCCAAAAAAAATAATTCAACGTGGCGTAGAGACAGCGTAAAACAATATATCTAGTATGACAAAGCTCCTTATTTACATTTTTTAAATCATATAGACTATAATATTAAACAATATATTCACAAGTTAATGATCATCACCGCTAATGCACATAAAATATGCTTACAATCATGGACCAAGGACCCAAATAACCACTGTTTAGTATTTCGCATGCCACCATCACAGGCAATGGGAAATCATTAGGCAACGCGCTATCCATCGGTCATCACATGTCACATAATAAGGTCTAGTGGTTTTCATATTATAAATGTAAACATAAACATAAGCTCACGCCTGTATCCCAGAAGGGGTAGGCAGAGGCGTCCTAGCGAACTAGAACACCCACATTTCGCCGAGCTTAGTTCCGTCCCAGATGTGATAGGGGGCGAGCCTATCGCCATAAATAAATGTAAGGCTGATCTATGTATAGGGAAAAATCCGACTAAGTCCAAGTCAAAGAAACGAACTCAGTGAGGATTTGTTTTAAATCGAACTTCTACTTAATCCAAGTCATCTTTTACAAGAAAAGCAGACTAACCACAGACCAAGCAGAGATTTTCTTGTAAAAAATTACTCGAACTAAGTCGAAGTTAGATTTAAAACAAATCCTCACTGAGTTCGTTTCTTTGACTTAGACTTAGTCGAAGTTCGCTCTATAGAAAATATATAATAATCTCAGGCTGAGATCTATAGAACGAACTTCGACTAAGTCCGAGTCAAAAAAACGAACTTAGTGAGGATTTGGAATTTATAAATCGAACTCAGACTTAGTCCAAGTCATTTTTCACAAGAAAAACTTTGCTAAGTCCTAGTCCACAAAACCTTGACTTCGGTCTGTCAGTTCGGCATGCAGTAATACCAGTATCGAAATACTGACATAAAATGTAGAAATTGTTTTATTCATTCTAACGTTTTTTAAATTAAAATACCAAAACTATTGTTAGAAAATGTTTGATAATTAAAGGTACGAGATTTTCTTATATTGCAGTACCGTTTATTATACTGTAAATCGATCTATTAATTATTAAAGTTTAACGAAAAAAGATAATTTTGTTTGGAATAAACTTGTAACCCAGAAGATGCCAAAAAAATAGACAAATGTTTTGACAACTTCCAGTATTGTCCTGAATACTAATTAATATAACATTAAACCCGAAACCGTGCTCAGAATTAAAAAACAAGTTCTGCTGAGACATTTGCAAAGCGCGAAAGGTGACCCGAGAACCAGTGGGAATGGACGGAGGGCGGACTTCATCGCGGCGACCCACAATGCAACAGTGATCATCATGCTATTGCTCCAATAATATTATCATCATCATCAGCCACAGGACATCCACTACTGAACATAGGCCTCCCCCAAAGATTTCCAGATCGACCAGTTGGAAGCGGCCTGTAACCAGTGATTTCATGTGACCTTTGTCAGGTCGTCTGTCCACCTAGCAGTCATATTAAACAGACAGTGAATCAGTGAATCAGTGAAAGTACATATTATATTAATTATTATGTAGTCGGCCTAAATAATGTATAGATATTTTGAGAATGAATTGGTTACATGTTGTCAGGAAATTGATTTGCAGTAGGTAAATAAAATAATAATTATCATGAATAATATTTATTTATTACAATCTCTGATATTAACCTTTGTTTGAGTGAGCATACATACATACATACATAGACTCACGCCTTTTTCCCATAGGGGTAGGCAGAGACAACGGATTTCCATTTGCTACGATCCTTACACACCTCTTTCGCCTCATTCAGTCTCATTACATTCTTCATGCATCCACGTCGGTTTAGGGTACTTTTAACTTGACCTTTCTCGAGTAAATCTCTGACTTGGTCAGAGAATGTTCGATGAGGTCTTCCCCTTCCACCTCTACCATTCACACTTGCCATATATATTTGCTTTGTCAGCCTCCTTTCATCCATCCTTTCTACATGCCCAAACCACCGCAACATTCCTTTCTCAATCCTCGTTATTATTTCCTCTTTCAATCCACGCAGTACATAAATGGTATTCTCAACTATTGTGCAATATACCTACTGCACAAACTACTGTAATATTGCTTGTGTTTGATAACTTGTTCCGCAGTTGGTTGCATGTGTGAAAATTTAATAACTTCAAAATGTTATTTCTGAAACAGAAGAAATAAATATCAGACAGAGTTTCCCTCAGATCTTTCATTATTAATCAGCAGATCACCACAATGGCAATTTGCATGGTCTAGCTGACAATAAGCTTGCCTGGCAGGTTAACCACTCAGATGGTACCCAGATGGTAATGCCTCAACAGTTTACCGCTGGCAGGAAATGTTAATAAGGCATGGTTTTGCTTTGGGCTTGCTGGCTGACTGAGATGCAATTTATACTCTACATGGGCTGCTAGTAAACAAACAGACAGACAGACAATTTGCTAGTAAACAGTCTCCAAAATACAAAATCCCTGTTTTAACAATTTTGATAAATTAATAAAACTTTTGTCAATATATTAATATGAAATAATGGCAGTGGATTAGCTAGAGCTCTAGGAATAGGTATGACAGAGTCGATCACCTCACTCACTCACCTGATTGTGACTCCTGGCATATTTGAGCCCTTGTAATTCTCCTGGTGGTTTACACTTTACTTCATCATTTTAGAGCTTAGAATGCTTTTTTTTATGTCATCATGTTTTCATCATCATCATCTTGTTTCTTCTTACTTTAAAAATTATGGCCTTCTTCAAAATATTAATGATTTTGCCAACAATAGTAATAAATAATAAATCCATGTTTTGACTATCAAATGATGACGATTCATGTTTATTCTTTCTTCTACCTGCCCTTATCCCACCTTAATGTGGGGTCGGCGTAGCGAACTTTTTCAAGCATGTTGCTGAAAGGATTATAAGACGATTTATGTATAATGCGGTTTGTTTTTCATTTGACATTTCAAAGAGCGTCAGCCATTTTGTCAGCTGTTAATTACGTAATACGTTCCTTTACAACCTACAAATATAAAGGCGCGTCTCCTGTAAATATATAAAAATCTTACGTTTCTTTTGTCAAAGGAACTGCGTGAAACCGATAACGTCTGAGTAGACTATGCAAAGACAAACTATGGCTAGCCTGAGTTCGAGTTCGAATTATAGATACGCAAAAGTTGAATTTCGCTTAGTTCACTCGAAAGACGACTACGCTGAGTCGACTTTGGTACAAGACTTAAGTAAGAACTATAGATTTCAGCCTCAGACTGAGATCTGTAGAGCGAACTTCGACTAAGTCTGAGTCAAAGAAACGAACTCAGTGAAGATTTGGAATTTTAAAATTGAACTTTGACTTAGTCCAAGTCATTTTTTACAAGAAAATCTTTGCTTAGTATGTCTGTCAGCCTGTTTGTGTTGTAAAAAAATAGCCTAGACTGAGTTGAAGTTCGATTTAAAAATTCCAAATCCTCGTTGAATTCGTTTTTTTACTTAGACTTAGTCGAAGTTCGTTCTATAGATCTCAGGCTGAGATCTATAGAACGAACTTCGACTAAGTCCGAGTCAAAAAAACGAACTTAGTGAGGATTTGGAATTTATAAATCGAACTCAGACTTAGTCCAAGTCATTTTTCACAAGAAAAACTTTGCTAAGTTCAAGTCCACAAAACCTTGACTTCGGTCTGTCAGTTCGGCATGCAGTAATACCAGTATCGAAATACTGACATAAAATGTAGAAATTGTTTTATTCATTCTAACGTTTTTTAAATTAAAATACCAAAACTATTGTTAGAAAATGTTTAATAATTAAAGGTACGAGATTTTCTTATATTGCAGTACCGTTTATTATACTGTAAATCGATCTATTAATTATTAAAGTTTAACGAAAATAGATAATTTTGTTTGGAATAAACTTGTAACCCAGAAGATGCCAAAAAAATAGACAAATGTGACAACTTCCAGTATTGTCCTGAATAATAATTAATATAAAATTAAATAATATTAATTAATATTATATTAAAGCTATCATCAAAGAAGTAAGAACACGTCGAGACGTACCAAGAATATCTATAACTGTTTGACATTGGCAAAATCACTGCTGGCGCGGTGGAGCCATATTTTAAAAGAAGAAGAAGAATAATAATTAATATAACATTAAACCCGAAACCGTGCTCAGAATTAAAAAAAATCGTTCTGCTGAGCCATTTGCAAAGCGCGAAAGGTGACCCGAGAACCAGTGGGAATGGACGGACGGCGGACTTCATCGCGGCGACCCACAATGCAACAGTGACCATCATGCTATTGCTCCAATAATATTATCATCATCATCAGCCACAGGACATCCACTACTGAACATAGGCCTCCCCCAAAGATTTCCAGATCGACCGGTTGGAAGCGGCCTGTAACCAGTGATTTCATGTGACCTTTGTCAGGTCGTCTGTCCACCTAGCAGTCATATTAAACAGACAGTGAATCAGTGAATCAGTGAAAGTACATATTATATTAATTATTATGTAGTCGGCCTAAATAATGTATAGATATTTTGAGAATGAATTGGTTACATGTTGTCAGGAAATTGATTTGCAGTAGGTAAATAAAATAATAATTATCATGAATAATATTTATTTATTACAATCTCTGATATTAACCTTTGTTTATTTGAGTGAGCATACATACATACATAGATCACGCCTTTTTCCCATAGGGGTAGGCAGAGACAACGGATTTCCATTTGCTACGATCCTTACACACCTCTTTCGCCTCATTCAGTCTCATTACATTCTTCATGCATCCACGTCGGTTTAGGGTACTTTTAACTTGACCTTTCTCGAGTAAATCTCTGACTTGGTCAGAGAATGTTCGATGAGGTCTTCCCCTTCCACCTCTACCATTCACACTTGCCATATATATTTGCTTTGTCAGCCTCCTTTCATCCATCCTTTCTACATGCCCAAACCACCGCAACATTCCTTTCTCAATCCTCGTTATTATTTCCTCTTTCAATCCACGCAGTACATAAATGGTATTCT
This sequence comes from Clanis bilineata, assembly GCA_036417725.1. Classification (NCBI taxonomy): domain Eukaryota; kingdom Metazoa; phylum Arthropoda; class Insecta; order Lepidoptera; family Sphingidae; genus Clanis; species Clanis bilineata. The sequence goes on from CM071158.1 coordinate 13,160,780, forward strand.
CAACTATTGTGCAATATACCTACTGCACAAACTACTGTAATATTGCTTGTGTTTGATAACTTGTTCCGCAGTTGGTTGCATGTGTGAAAATTTAATAACTTCAAAATGTTATTTCTGAAACAGAAGAAATAAATATCAGACAGAGTTTCCCTCAGATCTTTCATTATTAATCAGCAGATCACAACAATGGCAATTTGCATGGTCTAGCTGACAATAAGCTTGCCTGGCAGGTTAACCACTCAGATGGTACCCAGATGGTAATGCCTCAACAGTTTACCGCTGGCAGGAAATGTTAATAAGGCATGGTTTTGCTTTGGGCTTACTGGCTGACTGAGATGCAATTTATACTCTACATGGGCTGCTAGTAAACAAACAGACAGACAGACAATTTGCTAGTAAACAGTCTCCAAAATACAAAATCCCCGTTTTAACAATTTTGATAAATTAATAAAACTTTTGTCAATATATTAATATGAAATAATGGCAGTGGATTAGCTAGAGCTCCAGGAATAGGTATGACAGAGTCGATCACCTCACTCACTCACCTGCTTGTGACTCCTGGCATATTTGAGCCCTTGTAATTCTCTTGGTGGTTTACACTTTACTTCATCATTTTAGAGCTTAGAATGCTTTTTTTATGTCATCATGTTTTCATCATCATCATCTTGTTTCTTCTTACTTTAAAAATTATGGCCTTCTTCAAAATATTAATGATTTTGCCAACAATAGTAATAAATAATAAATCCATGTTTTGACTATCAAATGATGACGATTCATGTTTATTCTTTCTTCTACCTGCCCTTATCCCACCTTAATGTGGGGTCGGCGTAGCAAACTTTTTCAAGCATGTTGCTGAAAGGATTATAAGACGATTTATGTATAATGCGGTTTGTTTTTCACTTGACATTTCAAAGAGCGTCAGCCATTTTGTCAGCTGTTAATTACGTAATACGTTCCTTTACAACCTACAAATATAAAGGCGCGTCTCCTGTAAATATATAAAAATCTTACGTTTCTTTTGTCAAAGGAACTGCGTGAAACCGATAACGTCTGAGTAGACTATGCAAAGACAAACTATGGCTAGCCTGAGTTCGAGTTCGAATTATAAATACGCAAAAGTTGACTTTCGCTTAGTTCACTCCAAAGACGACTACGCTGAGTCGACTTTGGTACAAGACTTAAGTAAGAACTATAGATTTCAGCCTCAGCCTCAGTATAAATATTTACGGCGTACACTTAGGTCCTTGATCAATGTTTATAAATACTACAACATGATGAAAGTATTAGTTAAAAGTCCAGTGTCCGAAATGGACGGGATCGCTTCCGTTTCATAAAAAATAGTCTTACAGCGTTCCGTCCTCCCTTTTTGAAGTTCGTTTTAAAAACCATAGTGCAACAGACAACGGACCGACTTCAAAACGTATCTGATCGTGACCAAATTTATATGGGACCACCCTTGGAATAAGCTGTATCGAACACAGATCGGTCCACATTTGGCGGAGATATCACATAACATACATAAAAAAATGAAATACAGACGAATTGAGGGCCTTCTCCTTTTTTGAAACATACATACATAGACTCACGGCTTTTTCCCATGGGGGTAGGCAGAGACAACGGATTTTCACTTGCTACGATACTTACACACCTCTTTCGCCTCATTCAGTCTCATTACATTCTTCATGCATGCACGTCGGTTTAAGAGACTTTTAACTTGGCCTTTCTCGAGTATATGTCTGACTTGGTCAGACAATGTTCGATGAGGTCTTCCCCTTCCAAATCTACCATTCACACTTGCCATTTGACTTTTTTGAAAGTCGATCGAAAATGCGTTCCCTCCCGAGAAAACTACCATTTCGAGCACTGAATAAAACAACCCATTATATTAACTAGAAATGCATACATTTCACATCACAACATAGCTATAGCTTTCACTGACACTAATCTATATACCTACAAGAACACAATGGTATTTTGTGTTCATTGAATGCAATGTCGCTTCATGAAGTAGTCAGTGACACAGTCATATCTATCCATGAGCATACATATATTTTAAAAGTAAATGTATTATGTAAGCTAAATATTTCATGTAGTTGTTTTTGTAAAATAGAACTATGATAATAAAATTGTGTAATCAACATATTCATTTTGGGGAGTTTTAGATATGCCAGTGTATAAATCACAGTGGATTTTTATGGGTAGATAGCAATTTATAAAGGTGAAATATGTTTCATCTCTTTCCCCATTAAAATGTTATCTTCAATAATCTTATACTTCATGGTTAATGGAAATATCAATATTGTTTATGTATATTTATAACTTACATATATTATACATACCTTTGTGTTACCTGCCAATTACTTTAGAACTGAAGTAAAAAAAACTTCTGAATATTTGTAGACCTGCTCATAACATTCACCAACGAATAAGTCTTTATAATCATGCATAAGCATAATATGCATTATGTTGTATAATATTTTCTTGTGATCTTAGAAAAAGCTATAACAGTCTCAAAATAACGAAGGTGCCAAAGTTTAGATGAGAAACAATGACCAATTCATTTTAAATTTTGCATGTGATAATATTATAGTATTCATCAAAAAAGATACAAATCTAAATACAAATTAGCTAGATACAGACAAACAAATTATACAACAATCTGCCCAATACAAATTGGTAGGAACTGATTAAAGTATAAATTATAACCCAAGTGCATACAAATTACAGCATAATAATTATATTAGCATTTAGCATGTAATATAATGAGGTTAACTCTTAGCGGTGGGGATATACAATTCACTGAATGACTGATATGTTGCTAGTTTTGCAAATGAGAAATATTATATGCTAGTTCAAAACATATATAAAATAATTGTTTTGTTTTATAACTTAGCTGACTGTATAGCAAATGTAAAATATTTAAAATATGTGTCATAAACAGTAGCGGATTTGGAGTGTTGGCCGCCCAAAGCCCAGTAGCTGCCACCCTTTCTAACCTTATTTTAACTGAATCCAAAAAAAGGGGTACCTCAATTTGTCTGCATATATCTATACACAATATATATTTTTATGTATGTTCGTCCACCTTTCGCCTCATTGGTCTAGTGGCAGCAGAAATCAGCTCTGGACCATTTGAAAGTCCTGGGTTCAATTCCTATTCAATTTGTTGTTTTGTATTTGGCCACCCCTAATATATAGCCATCATAGGTCCGGGCCTAGTCGACCTTAGAAATCCGCCACTGGTAATAAATCATAATCAATAAACATACTTATACCACAAGATGATAGATATACATATTGTAACAAAATGTTGGCTATAACAATGTCAGTGTCAGAATATTTTGATCTCTAGAAGTAATTGCTAAACAATAGCCGTGCACAAACATACACTAGATCTAAATCACTTTAGCTTAAGTAAAAAGCACTTAGTTCATTAAACAAGCCATTGCATTAAGAAACAACACATCCATTTCTGTCTGGTATATGTCCATCTGATCTCTCTATTTGCGACAATATAGCATGAAACACGTCAGTTACAGACTGAAAATAAACAAACAACATTTTAATAAAGATGGTTGCCTTGTTGGTCTAGTGACAGCATATTAATTTGGCTGTAAACCGGGAGGTTCTGGGTTTTCCCAAATTGTGCAAAACTATAATATATCTAATTAAATTTTCTCGGTTAATTAATTTCAAAACAAAACTTTCATTGAAAAATAATAAAAACATTGGTTAAATACCTGCATAGTCAATATTAACAAAAAAGAATGTAGTATTGTGTAAAATCCAGCACTCACCTCATTACGTTTAGCACTTGTTTCAACAAAAGCAGCCTTCCATTTCTCAGCCAATCTTTTACCTTCTTCAGTGCTTATTTTTCTCTCTAAATGAAGATCAGTTTTGTTACCAACTAACACTATGGGGACACTGAAAAACGTAAGTAATGACTACCTTAAATTACAGTTTTAACCAATATATACATACATGTATGTATTTATGTTCATTTTTTAGTTGTAGAGCTACATTCTATCTAGACACACGGTAGCAGTACAATTTTATCTACCGCCAGACTACCGCATTATGGGCTGGCTCAACTGGCTTGTTTCCATTGTGTCACAAAAACAGACATAGGACAGAATGGAAAAACAATTGACATAGTAGTGGTAGCTTGCCATTGCTTTACGTATGTTGAATATTTCTTTCTTAACTGATGAAAGTTATAAATTATTATTTATTCTGATCTATCAAATTTAAAGTGTTCTACATATTTTATTTATACCAGTTTCCCTATGGAGAGGCAGTTGTTAGCTTAAGCATATGTATTGATACTTACTGTATTTTCCCCACCATGTCTAAAAGTTTATCATATATAATTTGTACTATTTGGAAACTCTTGCTTGATGTGATTGAGTATACTAAAACATAACCATGAAAGTCCATACTGTACTGCAAAGGAAATATGCTATATTCATCTTGGCCAGCAGTGTCCACAAGCTTCACTTCGTATTCCGTCGAATTCAACCGTATGTACTTTGTAAAAGCTTAGAAAAAAAATAAGTATTAGTACGAAACCATGATGGAGGGAATAGAAACATAATTTTATTATGATAATAAATGCAACCCCAATTACATTTTAAACTTGACCGACCCCGGAAAATCGAAACAAATTCCTCTGTATGAAGGGGCTTTGTTTATATTTCATATTAAAAAAATACGTTCAAAGAACGTAGGTACACAAAATGATTTTTGCGCAAGGTTAGCAAGAATACTTACTGTTTTCAATTGTAGGGTCGTACGAATCCACAAACTGCCCTTCTACGAACTGTATTATGAGGGATGATTTACCTAAAAAAGGTTTTTAACACAACATCACGTCATAAAATATGAAATAAGACGCACAAAGTGTTGAAATTTGACGGAACGATAACTTTACCCACTGAGCGATATCCCATCATCGCAATTTTCCGCTGCTTGGATGGCATTTTTAAACCGAGATCAAAAACAAAAGTTTGCAACAAATTGCACCCGTAAATTAACAAAAATTCGTAAAATCTCGTCAAATCAAAATCTTAAATTATTTGACTTTGTTTGTCAATTCGATTCTGACAATTTGATTACTGTCAATCAAAGCTGTCAACAATTGTCATGTTCGTGTTTAAAAGCCGCTCCAGACGCACGCCGCGAATCCCCCGTGAAGGGCATGATCGTATATGAGGATGGTTTTTACCTCTATTCACGGCCAAAGAGCATGTAAACTTTATTCACGGCGTTCAAACCTTTTCGCGAATTGTTCTCCTGTGTCGGTTTTTTAGTCCGATTCGAGTTCGCGGCCGTGAAACACGAACACTATCTTCTTTCAGACCGGCGCGGCGCTATAGACTTAATCGAGCATTGGAAATTATTTTTTATATCATTTCATGAGATTTTTATATATATAACTTATTATTCGATTTTTATTTTGATATAAGTACCAACGCAAGTCGCCTTCCTTGGCCTAGTGGCAGCATGTATGGGCTGTGGAACGGGAGGTCCTGGGTTCGATTCATAGGTCGGGTAAAGCAAATTTTCTAATTAAATTTGCCTGGGACTAGATCCCTCATAAGGGGTTGACGTCAGCCAGGAAGCCGTTCGTAAAAACTAAGCCAAATTCTCTCTGCAACATGCTTGAAAAAGTGTGTTGCGCCGACCCTTTATATTATTTATTTAAGATTATCAACGTTCCATTCATTATTTAGTTAAAATATTAAAGTATTATTGGCACGATTAGTTTTAATGATGTAATCATCAGTCACAGAATGTCCACATCTAAACATTAACTCAATGACATCAATCATGAGAACAACTCAAAATGTCGATTGCTAATCTCTGCTATAAAAATCCTTATCTAAGCGCACTAGAGCTTTTAAATTATAGTCTCTGCTTACTCTTATTGTATACAGAAGTGATAATATGTATGAAATGTAAAAAATATACCGTGAAATAATGGAATAAAACATTTTATCGATATTGATAATATACGCAATGAATCACTAGACCGCCATCCCTGTTGCCGTTTTTATTATTACTTTGGACCGGGGGCGTGGCCTATTGACGGTTACGGGTATATAGGAACAAACACTTGTATACTGGTCCTTCTTTACCTGAGTTTACATCTATTAATAGAAAAGAGATAGCATTATTTTTGGCTAATTCTATCAAATTTTATACTCGTAGGTTGTAATAGACAATAGGCCCCCCCTGTGACTTGAATCCATTCGTGATTTATTATTATTTTTCTTATATATAATTAATATCTTTCTGTAGTTCATGAGCTTTCTACAACGTATACGGAAAATAATATCAAACTCGAAGCAAAGAATACCTTTTCTATAGGCAGTAAGTACCAACCGACTACTGTGCTCATTTAAGAAATTACTCATCTACTCGTATAGTTCCTAAATTAGTAATTATCTAGATTTCACGGTGAGTAGGTATGTATTTAAAAGTGTTTTCTATAGAGTGAATACATTTTAAAAAAAGTACTTACACTTCTATCTGGATTAGTGAGTACATAATCGATTTATTGCAGTATAATTACGTGTCTACGTTTCATAAACAATGGCTAATATTCCTGAGTGTCCGCCGAGTTTGAAAAGTATACAGCATTATCTCAAGACGGCAACAGAACATGACACCAGAGATCCCGTTGTGGCCTACTGGTGCAGACTCCACGCATTACAGGTTGGCCTAAAGCTCACCAGCAAGAAAACACCAGAAGAAACGAAAGTTTTGATGGGTAAGATTGTTTTCACTCACATTTCTGTGTATGCTCTAATAACAATATTTGACATAGCTAATACACACCAACAACTTGCTCTTAGATATTACCTTGTGACTTTTGAGCTACCTTATTATCAATATGAAGCTGTTCTCGAAATTAGACATGCTACACTCCATTTGAGTCGACCTGTTATCTTGGACAAGACTATTTTCAATAAACCAGATATTGTGGTAAGGGATGTATTTGCATGCTGGGTGATGCTTGTTGATGTCACGATTCCTTGTGATAGAACCTCGTAAAAGACGAAAAAGATAAAATGTGTAATTATTATATCAGGTCCATGAGGTTCCTACTTAACATGTGGGATGTAGATTCCTTGTTCTGCTACTTACCTATGCTAATGGGCCTCAACCAACATCTTCAGAGGCTCTCAATTGGTGCTTGGGGTCAAGAGCTAAATGCAGAAAGCATTGTTAACTGGACACAACACAAATTGTGAGGAAATTCCTCACTCTGAGTTCCTAACTACCAATGCTTTGGGTCCAGAGCCTTGCCAAAGAGGGATTTTTTTTTATATTCACATCTTTAATAATGTAAAAATCGTTTTAAATATTCACGGGCAGCTCGGCCTCAGGTGGCCCATATGCTTATGTAACATATATATGTGCCGCCTTCGACAGATTACAATTATATATTTGACATACCTAATACAAATTTCTTTTAAGATTTAAATTCGATTTCGAGTAAAACATTTCTTTTTTATTCTGTATTTTGTTTTATTTAGTAGTATGCCTATGAAATCCTTATATGTAGACATAATTAATTATGTACCTCATTTTGATTAATTACAGCCTTAAGGCTGGCACAATCTAGGAAAAGCATATGTCTAGCAGTAGGTGGGTACAGGCTGATGAACAGCCTCAGGAACAGAAACTTGAAAAGCTTGCCATAAATTTTCAACAATAAAACCAATATGTATTTTACTTGAATCATTCAAGTACTAACATTATTTTTCTTCATGACATAAGTAAACAGTATAGGAATGATGAGCTAAGCTAATTATTGGTAAGGTTGTGTTTATACTAATTTGTTTACCAAGACGCTTATGTAACATATATGTGCCGCTTCCAACGGGTTAAATGGAATGTTAGAAATATATAATCAAATTATAGTGACTACTATAATCTCAATTCACTGGTAAGCACATATAGAGGTATAACAACAACAAAAGTGTTGGTAGTTCCTGTAATGAGTTGCTTAAGTGTTGCATATTTCCTTATTAACCTCACCTACGAGGTGGACCGACAACCTGATAAAGGTTGCAGGAAGTCGCAGGATGTAGGCCACTTCCAACAGGTCAATCTGGAAATCTTTGGGGGAGGCCTATGTCCAGCAGTGGACGTCCTATGGCTGATGATGATGAACCTCACTGAACCCAAACATTGGTTTTTAATACTATTGTTTATACTTATACTTTGGTTTATCTTTACTCATTACTTAAATTCTGTTTAATATACATATTACTATTCATCATCAGCCATAGGACGTCCACTGCTGAACATAGGCCTCCCCTGAAGATTTCCAGATCAACTTGTTAGAAATGGCCTCCTATTGTTTCTATTATTGTGTAACCTTACCAAAAACAGCTTTAAACATACATTTGTGATAATTACTCTTTTGAAGAAAAAAACATTGTGATCAGCCCCAGGATGTCCACAGCTGAACACATTCCCCCAGATATCTCCAGACCGATCTATCTTATTTATGCAAAATTACTATACATGTTTTTATTGTTTTAAGCATTAATGGACTGGTTGGAGGAAATAAAAAAAACTAACAAGGACAATGAAGCTGTAACAAATGAGGTTGCAGCACAAGCTCATCTTGAAAACTATGCATTAAGATTGTTTTTATTTGCCGACAAACAAGATCGAGAACAGAATTATAGCAAGTATGTACGGATTTTTTTCCAGGATTCTGGGAAAAGATTTATTTATACCAGAATTCCTATAAAATATTAACTATATGAGTGTTTGGTATTATTATCAGTTTTGGAGATACGACTCTGTCTATTGGAAGAATTTTGCCAACATAAAGTGTGAGTTGTAACAAATATGAGCTGACCAATGGAGAACATAAATAACTCATATGCAAGATGTCCTGATAATCCTGTCGAAGAAACAAAATTTACCCTTCAGAATTATCAGACTATTAAAAAATCGGTCCTAAAATATATATAATATATCTCATTGGTTGTTTTTCAGAAACACAGTGAAAGCATTTTATACAGCAGGAATGGTTTATGATGTACTTACAACATTTGGTGAATTAACGGATGAAGCTGCTCAAAACAGGAAATATGCCAAGTGGAAAGCTGCATACATTCACAACTGCTTGAAAAATGGAGAAACTCCTGTCCCAGGTATGCATAATGTGTACTATTGGATTTTAAATATTATGTTATTGTTAAAAGTAAGAGATTATTTCCTTATAATTACAAAAACTCATTATTAATTCTGTCTCACTATTATATGTGTGTTTGTGGAACACATTTTCCAAGTAGGTACATAATTATATTTAATGGAAACAAGAAATTTAAGAGAAACAAGAACAAGATGTAAGTTGCCTCCTTGGTCTAGTGGCAGCCTATATGGACTGTGGATTGGGAGGTCGTGGGTTCGATTCCCAGGTTGGGCAAAGCAAATTTTCGAATTTAATTTTCCCGGGACTGGATCCCCCAGAGGGGTTTGACGTCAGACAGGCAGCCGGTCGTAAAAACTTAGCCAAATCCTTTCTGCAACATGCTTGAAAAAAGGTGCGCCGACCCCACATTTAGGTGGGATAAGGGCAGGTAGAAAAAAAATAGAAACAAGATGCCAATCTACTTTATTGTGCACTTTGTAGTAAGCTATATGGGCAATGCAGATCACTTACCATTGGGTGACCCACTTGCTTGTTTGCAAGTAACTGCTATAAAAAACCTAATGTTTTTATTTTAATTTCTCGTTACTGCAAGACAAATTCTGTGGCAAATAACAGATCCACATACAAATACATATAAACTTTCTTTAGTCTCTACCTTCCACTCCATCAATCCTTACTTTACTCCTGTTCACTTCTCCCTTGTCTTTACTCTTCTCACTTGTTCTGTTATCACAGATTTTACCTTCAAGTACGTTATTAACTATTACAAATGAATATTGTAATTTTTTACACTAAATTGTGACGTCAGCTGTTAAGAAAAGGTGATATAAGCTCCAGTTCAAATACGTTTTTTGTTTTTTGTGCATATTATAAATATGAAGTGACAGTCATATCAAAGGCAACGCTTCGACGATTTAATATTATGATGGCGATGATTAAAACTCTTAGTATTGAATTGAAGTGTAAAATATAGAATATCAATATGGTGATTCAACTATAATTTTTTACATCACGGAATATTACGTATAATACTCAGGTCCAATGCAGTCTGATGAAGAGGAACAAAGTGGTGCGGGAGGGACAAGTGATGATCAAACTACGTCAGCTAACATTCCCGCGGCGCCAGGTTTCTCTACTGCTCCGGCGACACCACCAGCCATACCGCCAAGTAGTTTTAACAATTCTCTACCAGATCCCAACGCTGCGATGAGAGCTGCTTCTCAGTTGCCGCCCGTCCCATACACGCCAGATCCCAACCCGGGTGGTTTTGTGCCTTACGATCCATCGCAGCAACCGCAATCCCCGCAGCCGTCTACACTCTACGGCGACAGCTCCTTAAACTTACCACAACTCACGCCAGATCAAATAGCGAAGGCCCAGAAGTATTGTAAGTGGGCTGGAAGTGCTCTCAACTACGAAGATGTTAAAACAGCTATAAATAATCTGAGGAGCGCCTTGGAGTTGCTGCAGACCGGACGCGATCCTGCTTGAGATGTTATAATGTTAATAAAATTGATATAAGAAAGGTAATCGACATGTACAATCGGTCTAATATAAGTGAACATACCCATACTACGCGACCAGTTTCGGGACTGGGGGGGTTCTTTAAAATGCCACGCTTGGTCAGGGACTTTCTTAGCTTTTCGTCACGTAGTCAATGTCCTGTAGGGAAATCTCGTACTTTTTTTAGCTATATTCAAATATGGAGGGCAGCGTTTGGCACTTTTTAAACTCATAGGTGGCAATTTTTTGCTTTGCTTCGACAAAAAAATATTTAAAACCATATTTATAAATTACTACGTGAAAACTAGAGGGGGAGTGGGGGGTCTTGGCATATACTACGGGTGGTCACCGAGGGGGGAGGGGGTATAAAAATTGAAAAAAATGGGTCATGTAGTATGGGTACGTTCCTTAATGGATGTAAATTTAATAATTGTCTACTCGGTTAACCCGGAACTCCATTTAAGCAGTCTGAACAAATTCATCAATGTCTTTGTATCACGAGTTACAGGTCCCGACCACTTCCTCACGTGCCATGGCCTTTGCTATAAAAATGTATCCACTGCAAACATGGAACACATAAATTGAATACATAATAATGTATTATTAACATAAACATAAGTTATTTTAGTAGGGATACTATTACTGCTACGCAAGGATAAATAACTCTTTGGTCACGCTGATAGCTTTACGCAATTTTTCGATGGAATACGACCGTTAAGCGATATCTCCGCCAAATGTGGGCCCATTTATAAGATTCTTTTGTGGTCCATACAGCTAATTTCAAGGGTCGGTCACGATCGGATATGTTTGAAGTCAGGGTCCGTTCAGTTTTTTAACTTATGATTACTAAATTACTTATTGTAAACAATTTATGTCACGAAATCCACCGACTTTTAAACACATTTTTCGTATACTGTAATGTACAAAAAAAATACGAAAAAATTAATGAAAAAAATAAATAAACCGGAGATATAAATGAACTGATAACCATATTTAGTAAACTTTCTGATAACGAGGTCAATTTTAGTTTTGAATACATACTCAAGTTATTTATTTTTGTGCTATATATGGCTTCGAATCAATTGTATCGTTGAAGTATGTATTGTTAATAATCAATTTATTATTGTTTATTTTTATATATTTTTAAAGTGCTTATGTATATATTTTTGTTATAATTCCTAAATTAAATAATTGCTTACAAAACAAACAAAAACTTTCTTTGTCTGACCCTTGGATTTTATTGATGACCTCGGTGGTTGCAAATACATCCACGAAATATATTCCGATATACTGTCGAATGCTTACTGTGTATGGCATAATATCATACCTAATCTGTATTTATTATATACTTCTAGATTGATAAGTTTGATTGTGAATATTATGTAAGAATTTCGAATTTCCAGAGACGTTGCGTTGCAAAACAAACAGCAAAATTATGCAGTCATGAAGTCAGCATAAAATATTGCGATGTGCCCTCAGTCGAGGTTGAAATGAGGGGCACATGAACTTGATACTCGGATTGAATCTGACTTCGATTCGGTTTCGTTTATTTATTTAAAATTCCACCGAACTCTAGTTAAAAAGTACGCTAATGTTGCATTAGATCCGAGAACTTGTCATTCGGTAATTTTTAACGCGACATAAGTGAACTTTTCAACTCTATTTCGGTGGAATTTTAAGTCGTTAAATGGAGTCGAATCGAAGACAAATTTGAATCAAGTGTCAAGGGTCAGCCCCCTTATCGCATGGGTATTTATTGAGTACACATTCTGTCGCGCGAATAATAACGAATCAAATGAGTTAGATTGTCATGCGAGCGCCAGGTTTTAATCACTTAAGGCCACTTGCAGGTCCGAGCATTAAAATCTCTATTAATCCCTAATGACTGCCTCCGTGGCGTGGTGGTATTTCGGTACGACTGCGGTTCCGAGGTCTCGGGTTCGATCCCCGGGTCGGGCAAAGTGATATTGGATTTTTCCATATCAGCCCGGAGTCTGGAATTTGTGCCCGATATGGCGATAGGCTCGCCCCCTATCACATCTGGGACGGAACTAAGCTCGGCGAAATGTGGGTGTTCTAGTTCGCTAGTACGCCTCTGCCTACCCCTTCGGGGATACAGGCGTGAGCTTATAAAAAAAAACCCTAATCTTGATTTAAAGACGGGAGTGAGGTGTAGGATAAATCGAGATAAGGTGTAGGCCCTTAGGTAATGAAATAACCGTTTATATATTTTTAAATTTATTTCTTTACCATCACACTGGAATACGTCACATCACACATCACGTACCTAAACAATGAAACGAAATTACTGTATGCATACAAATAGTTTGTAATTTTAATACCGAATAACATTAATCAATAGGTATAGCCGTAGCGTAAGTATTAATTATAAGCTTAAATTCAATTTATTTAACTACTTATTTAAAATCAGGAATGGACACGATGCTGTAAATAGTATCCAAAACAGATAAGTCTAATAAAAAGCGATGACGTTATGTCTATGATTGAGCAAACAATTTTATTAAAGTGCTTGTTAATCTACATCGTGCAATAAATATTCCCTAAGATTATCATTACCAAGTGGCAGTACTTTCAATTCTACGTACTTAATATACAAACCACACACGACATACAGAATGAGCTTAGCATGTATTGCTTAAATTAATATCACTTTACGTTTAAGGTATAAATTATACATACGAGGCGCATTTGCCGACAGATCATTATTTATAGAATAGCCGCTAACGCGAGCTAATTTTACATAGCCAGGTATAATAGCTTTAGATCTTAGTTATAAGTTAACCAGCACTAGCGTACTGATTATCATATCTAATAAATAATTAATAGATACATGTCTGCTTGAAGTTTCGTTTTGACTAGCAAAATCACAGCGTGTTTAATGTCAGACTTCTGCGCTCCTTTAACAAAAACAATGTTGCGAACCGCGGGAAGAGACTGAAGGTCATTAAATATTTACTACTAATATAAAAACACGTGAATTCATTCTCTCGACCATCTGACAACATCTGCAACGTATTCACTCTCTCTTGAGGCCATTCCCATTCTGCATGGCTGCGGCTTTTTCTAGATCTTCTCTGCGGGTGGTTTGATACCTAAAATGGAACAAATAATTCTATGATCTCAAGTTATATTTTACGATTAATAGTGTGGAGTAGATACATAACGATTCCAAGCAAATCAATGGAAAAAGAGATAGTAGTTACGAAAATATTTTCGTAATCGTGTGGTGTATGGCGCCCAAAGCGACAAATCGATATTACGAGTCCTTACCCTTAGAATCGCTAATTTTCTAAATTACGATAATCTTATTACTCCCTCCATAATTCCCTTAAGTTTTCATCCCTAAACAAGTATTAAACGGCAACGCCGTCGTAGCGCATCTTGTACCCCAGCAAGCAGTGCTTATCGAAATGGTCAGGAATGTGCGAAAATATAATATGTTCTCTTTCATACATAATAATCTCACAGCGTTTCGTATAAAACAATAGCTTTCCCTCCTGCCTATTTGAATTCGAATTGATATTTGAATTGAAAAAACCGGAATGCAGGAGAAAATGTGTTCCCTCGCGTGAAAAAGCCCATTTTGAGCACTGTCTGAAGTATGCACACGGTCAAATCTTCTAATAAGGCACAATACTTTTAAAAATCTATAACTCGTTGAGCATTGGTGACCAACCGGTCAGCTTCGCTACGTTGCGTTGTCGCGCGACTTTTAATAAAATGGTCTGATGTGTACGTATTACCCTGGTGAATTTTATGTTTATTGGTAGTTGGCCAACTAAATGTACCTAACAACAACCTCATAATTCATTATTTTTTATTAGCTAAAGATTAAAGTGTATTCGCCTAACAATATATAAGCAACAGAAGGTGGCGCGGTCGCGACGGCTTGTGTCAATAAACATTTCGCCATCCATATGAACTGGAGTCTGGAACACGTATGTATGTATGTACGCGGTAGTCGGTACTGTAAGACGAGTAGATATTATTTGAGCGACACTATGATCGACGCGACGCACGAGTCGCGACGCGGCGGCGCTCGTCATAGCAGATTCCCTGGCGCGCTGCCAGCATGATGCTCCGCTGTACGATAGCACTAATTTTATTTCGTAACTGGTGTTTACATGACATAAAATTTGGCCAAGGTATTGGTGTTACTCTAAGGTCTTACTGGAATGAGAAATGCAGTTTACGACTCTGTACTCAATAGATAAACCACATATTGTTGGTTTGCGCGGTCTTGTAAAATGATTAAAGATGTTTAACAACCGTTCAATTTGCAGTGGCCTGTGTGAACTTTATGTCATGTTCGCGTTTTCGTAAAATATAGGTACTCGATTTTATATCAACATTATGCCATCATAAGCCGAAACAGTTTCAGCTAATTTTAAGCATCATTGACGTCAATCATATCTTCCCACGTGGTTCTAGCTCGGCTCCGAATAAAATATTTATCTGTATAGTTTGAATATCCGATTACAAGATTGGCATTTCCATGTACATTATGAAAAATAAACTTTCCTACGCTATGTAAACACTGTTGGGAGTGTGAGAGAAAACAGCTGTTTCGGTTCATGACTGATAAATGCAACACATTGGCACATCGTATACATACTGCTGAATTAGTAGCAAAATATTGAATAACGTCGAGTTACGATAGGTACTTACCACACCACTAATCTCCCACTAAGCATAAAGAAAAACACGAGGGCGGGAGCGCAGCGGTCGAACGGATCGCCCACCATGACGTGCGAGTACGCCGCCAACATCATCAGCACCACCAGGCCCACATTCGCCGCATTCTTCAGTTTGTCTGGAAATAAATGGCAATGACAATGAAACTCCACTCCCGGCGTTCGCGTCCCCGTCTCCGTCTAATGTGATGTATTCCGAAATAACTGTCAGATTAACGACTCCACAATGTTTGACTGGACTACCGGAGTCAACCACGATTAAGGGCCACTTGCAGCTCTGCGATAAATCTATATTTATCCCAAAACTTGATTTAAAGATTTAACAGTGAGCTGTAGGATAAATCGACATAAAGTGATAATAGATTTGTAATAGCGCTGCAAGTAGCTCTTAGGCTGAAATCTATAGAGCGAACTTCGACTAAGTCTAAGTCAAAGAAGCGAACTCAGTGAGGTTTTGACTTAGTCCGAGTCATTTTTTACAAGAAAATCTTTGCTTAGTCTGTCTGTTTTCTTGAAAAAAAAATGACTCGGAGTAAGTCAAAATTCAATTTAACGATTCCAAATCGTCACTGAGTTCGTTTCTTTGACTGACTCTTTCTTTGTCGTAGTTCGCTCTATAGATCTCATCCTTAAAGTTGAGTTCATTACTTTTTATATGAATTGATTCGAGCCATTCAATATTTTTATCCGACTGCCTCGGAACAAGGGGAATGTTTTTACTACGACTGTATTATTTTCTAACTCTTTGGAATTCAATCATTAGTTATTGTTTTGAAAAAGACAACCTATAACAAATAAGCTATCTATGTACGTTGATTAAATTGTCTTGTACTACGTATTATTGTGTATATCCAAAAGCAGCTGATGTGGGAGCAAAAGAAATGGATAGTCAGCGATTTTTTACGGTCAATAATTATGTAGCTAGCTACAGAGTCCCTACAAAGATGGTGCTTCCCTGCAGTCACAACTCAAAGAAACATGTATCTATATACAAACTATACACTCGTAAAGTTAAAAGCATTGGCCTACCTTAGCTTTGCATTGCAATGATTGGTATTTATCTGTAAGTTACTTGTGTAAATGAATAAATAAATTAAAAAGATGAAAAACGACAACATTTACTTACGATTGGGTAAAACTGCTAACGCGAAGCCGAATAATATTTCAAGCCCGCCCACGGCTCTCCTGTACCATTTAGAAGGCAATTTGAAGTCTAACATCTCAGACATTGGAAATACTTTTGCGTATCTTACATATTCCTTCCTCTGAAATGAATAATTTAAAATATTAAAGTATATAGGTATAATATATTAATGTACATAGTTGTCTATTTTTAGATAACACTAGCTGACCCGCGCAACTTCGTCTGCGTAGGAGAGAGAGGGTTGAAAGAATGAGTTGTAGGCACCTATAATCCAATAATTCTAAAGGAGGTAATGAGATGATCTACTTTGGTCCGTTTTCGTCAGTCACCCCGTCAGTCACCCAGTCAGTACCCTCGTCAGTTACCCCATCCATCACCCCGTCAGTTACCCCGTCAGTCACCCCGTCCATCACCCCGTCGGTCACCCCGGCAGTCAACCCGTTGGTCACCCCATCTATCTGCTCGATTGTCACCCCGTCTGTCACCCGTCTGTCACACAGTCTGTCACCCAGTCTGTCACCTGTCTGTCACCCGTCTGTCACCCAGTCGGTCACCCCATCTGTCTGCTCGATTGTCACCCCGTCTGTGAAATCTCTAATATCTGGAAAAAAAATTTCACGCACCGACGCCATCTACTTAAAATATTGGTTTGTAGTACATGCTATGTATCAGAGATGGCGCTGTATGTGAAAAAAGATTTTCCCGCTTTTCTGTTGAAATTTTCCTGAATTTTCTTTGCTATAAACCTCACGGAGCCCGAGACCTTTCCAACGAATGCAAAACCGTGGAAATCGGTTCGTGCATTCTGGAGTTATAGCGTCAGAAAGGAAAACCTGACTTATTTTTATATAGTAGATAAGTGGACAATACCAATCGGTAGAGTAAAAATGTCGCAACCAAAGGGCAAAAACGGAACCATTATAATAATAGAATACAACCTAAATATCTAATTAGACAAATTAAAACAAACATTTGGAATTTTTGCCCGATATGGCGAAAGGCTTGCCCCCTATCACATCTGGGGCGGAACTAAGCTCGGCAAAATGTGGGTGTTCTAGTTCGCTAGTGTACCTCTGCCTACCCCTTCGGGGATACAGGCGTGAGCTTATGTTATGTAAAACAAACATTTACCGGCTCGAAAATTGATAAAAGTCAATCATCAGCAGAATACGGAATACCTAATGTTTTTTTTGTGTTCGCGTTAAAAAGCGCTATACCGTTACTGCAAAATACCGCAACGCCTAGGGGGAGACCCGACAGTTGTCGGAATCGCCGATCTTTCGACCCCACGCTAAGCCGCCCAGTCGAAAGAATCCAGGCGATCGTTGGACCGAGTTCCTAACACTATGTACACCCAAAACCGGCAATATCAACTGAAAACCCCGCACCCGTGTTGCCGTCCATCTCGGGGTCGCATGTACCAAAGTAGCAGCCCTCCGCTGAGCGCCCGCGACTCCCGATGTATACTCCCTTATAAGTCGCCTCTTACGACAGGCAGTGGGCATCGTGATGGAATTCTCCAAATGCCCCCTCATCCACAAGGCGGAGAATACCTAATGCCTGGTTCACACAGACGACAGACAAACAGAAGTGAGTGGTGGGGGAAAACAAGTGGCCAAGAGAAACAAAAAATATTGAATCTACTCAGATTCGAACTACTGTTCGTGTTACTTGCAAGTGCGTGTTAAAGCCGCGTCTCCTGCACATGTTTTTACGAAATAAAACACCCGCTAAAATAAGGATTTTCCTTGTCTCCTGCTCATGTAACAATGGACAAAAAAATTTAGAAATACCATGTTTTGTGTAAATTTTTAGTACAGAAGACGCGCCGTATGCTCATAAATAACGTGTTCACACAGTGCGAGTTGTTACACTGCGGCTAGTCTGAGTATGTCAACTCAACGTGTGTAAAGCAGGCGTTATGAAGTCAACGAATAGCGAAATAAGTACCTACATATTTTTATTATGTAGGTACCTAAGTAATACGTATGGTAGATGCCTTTAATAAAACATATATTTTATCATAGGTATTGTTAACAAGTGACAAGCGCATTTTATAAACATTGAAGGTAACAAAATGCGCCATAATATATGCCCATTGGTACCAATAAATAAATAGGTATACCATATATTAAGAACAAGCTCAAGACGAATCTATTGCTTTAAAGCTGCGTGTCGCAATAAGACAACTCTCTGGTGGTATTAGGCGGCAGGCCAAATACCAAAATAGCAAGCCACATTGCTCTGGTACAAAAATCCCGATGCACCTAGCGACCTTTTCAGCTGTCTGTGCAAAACTTGTAAATTACATTGTACTCACCAAATCTTTATGCAACTCCTTAGATATTATCGGAGTTAATTTTGTGATTCCAACAAATATGAAAAATAGTCCCAAAAGAATTGATAAACTTTTCAACACAACAGAACCCATTTTTATCGAACGCACACTGTAAAATCGACACAACTTCACACCACGCACCTTGTAGTCCCAACTCCTACTAATAATAATTAATTAACTTGCGTTATATGTACAATATACAACATAATTAGATGCCTATATTCTAAATTATGATAAAAACAAGAAATAATGCCCATACACAGCCAGGACCATGTTTCAAAAAAATTCAATTATCGAAATATTGCAAAGGAAATTGTATGCAAACACGTTTCGCGCCGGCGCGAAAAAATCCATACACATTATTTTCATAATTTGTTCATGGACATGGATACCTAGTCCTTCAGCCGGATGCTTCAGATTTAGGCTTAGGTTAGAAAATGAAGACAAAAAGCACATAATAAAAGCACATAACTATCCCAATAAAAAGGAAAATATAAAATCGCGATATCTAAGTGCGTAAGGAGCGGTCACTTTAGTTCGCGGCTTCTCTGTGAACTAGTTCGTCCTTTTAGTTCTCGGCTGGAAACAAAAAAAGACAAAAAGAAATATTGGCACGCATTTCTTTCTATTTTTTAATAATTAGCTGCTCTTATTTCACTTGTACATACTTATTACTTGGGGAGTAGCGACGTTGTCTAAGGGGTGTAATTAGGCCACCAACACCTTTAGGTTGAAGCCAACCTCATCTGCAAGTGGTACACTCTTCTGTGTAACGGACGAGGCGCTGCCGAAACCTGGGTTTCTGCCTTGCAGGTTGTGGGGGATAAACAGCGCCATGGACCCAGTGTTCGCCTTTAGGTCGTTGCGTGAGGCATGCTGGGCGAAGAAGAAGCCTCTGCATATTGCTTTCCTTGATCTGCAGAAGTCTTTTAACTTTGGGTCTCGACGGGTAATCTAGCGGGCACTAAGGGTCAAAGGGGTGCCAGAAGCTTACGTTGACATTATGGAAGACATGTTCCTCCGATCGAAGTCTTTGAGTCCGACACCTTTGGGCATCACCAAACCCTTCCCGATCACTATGGGGGTTCACCAGGGATCTGCACTGAGTCCTTTTCTAGTTTGTGTTGTGCTTAACGTCACGACGGTGGAAGTGCAGGAGCAACCACCGTGGGTGCTCATGTATGCTGATGACATAGCATTGGTAAATGATGACAAACCGCGCCTAGAGGGCGCTTGAGACCGGTGGACTGAAAGGAAATATACCGAAGACCATGTATATGGGCTGCGGGAGTGCAGACCCTTGAGCCCCGGACACGAACTTAGCGGGTGCAGAGCGGCGACGACAGTGGTGCGGAGAGCGGCGCTTTTCAATGCATAGATTTAAATTGAACTGGCCTCGAAGGCATCTGCGCGGAGAGCGGTGTACGACTGGTTTAGCGATACATTACCGCGCCGACGCCGCCGCCCCGCGCCCGCTGAGTTCGTTTCCGCATCCGAATAGTATCCAGATAGAGACGAGCTTTACTTGAAAACGGACAAGTTTAAGTACCTAGGGTCTATATTGCATGAGTCTGGTGCTATCGACTTCGGCGTCAAGGTTTGAGGTGGCGCTGCTTGGCCTATGTCGTGAGAGGATGTGGGCATTATTGGCGACCGTAAGATGCCGGTGAGACTTTAAGGTTTCATAATTCATATACAAGACCATCATTCGGCCAGTACTTCTGTATGGGTGCGATATGGTATATCATGGTCTGTCAGCGCCATGTTAAGAAAATCTAGACCGCCGCAAAAGCGCTGGCATGGCCGGACGTTTTGGAGAATTATATAAGAAAGAACCAACGGTAATTAGTGTCATTACTGTGGAGGATGCTCAAGAGTCACGACCAGGCGAAGCGGAAGCGTTTAAGTAAGGTGGTTTAGGCATTAGGCCGGGAAAACGCCAGGCAGAAATAATGAAATCGAATAGAGCCGCGCTCTCGCTCACATTCGCTATTACATACAATCATACAACTTAGAATCTAACTTATCAAACCAACTAACGAACTAAAGAACGATAAATCTGGGTACTAATTCGCTAATTCGTCTGTGGGAGTGCTCTTCCGAACTAGTTCGTTCGCGAACTACACAGGACTAATAAGTAGTCTGTGGTGTAGTTTGAAGATTCTGACATCCCTGTCCAGTGAGTGTCTCATAAGCAGTGTGACCGTTTTCAATAATTTATTACTTTTTCAGTATATGTTGGCGTAGTTTTGGACCATCAGTAATTTTATAGGTATATTGGCGGAGGTCAGTAATTTTTCGGTATATTTGAATAAAATATATGGTGACTAATAAAAATCAATAAATTAAATACACACAGTATACAATGTGTGTGTTTTTTTTAACTGGGTCAGTGTGGGGAAATCGGAAGCTGTAGGAGATACAGAAAAACGTCTTAGGAACCATTTGCTTTTATAAGAAATTAATTTTGGCATACTAAATTTTGTGGTTAAGTGTGAGTTGTCCATAAAAAGTAATAAAAATGATTAAATATTTTTATTGTTCTGATCAACTCAGTTTCATGTTAAGATATCATTGTATGGAAGTTGGTCTAAAATGTCTTTCATACAATTTATTAGTAATCGGGTGTGCACATGAATATTGTTGCTACAACAAATATTAAATATGACCTCAATCTTATTGAATGCAGGCACGGGTACGTTTCAGAACAACTCTAATGCTCTTCGATAATAATTTTTCAGAGCAGAGATTAGTAAACTAATACGTGAAACATGCACCTATGGTAACCAAGGACGTTCTCCTTTTTTGAAGTCGGTCGATAATGGGAATTGAAAAGGGGGAGGGGGCGATTTGAGTAAATCAAATCAAAGTTCATTTGAACAACCTTTACGATACAGCTCGCTATTGCATTTGGTTTAGCGAGTGAGGTTTCCAATGATCCAAATACCCATACTATCCCAGTTGGAAAATAAACACATTGTATGCTGTGATAGAACGGACTGATAGAATAAAGTAACTTGACTATTCTGAGGATAAAACCTCCTACACATGTTTTTGTGGAAACAAAACACAAACACACCTACACAAAATATTTTTTTCGGTGCCTCCTACTCATGAAGCTCATAATGTGTAGCGAAATCTTGTTTTCTCTAGGTAGGTGTTTTAGTGCAGGAGACGCAGCTTATCAAAATACATATATTTTTTTAATTTTACTAATCTGTTTGAATTCAAAGTTATTGTAAATGTTCAGGTAAAATATAAGAAACCATTTTAAGATATTTTAATTATGATTGTGCAATTAAAACTCATTTTATAAACATCAGTATTTTTCTCGGTATTTTTTGCTGGGTGTATCAGTATATTTATATAATTATATGTCGGAGGGCCAACGCTGATGTTGTTTTTAAAAACGGTGACGTCAGCATGGCTGACGTCACTTTTGATAATAAAGTATTTCAGGTAATTTTGACCCAGTATTTATCGTAATATCGCTCTGACCACCCTCTCTGTTAGTAGTCTGTGACGAGTTTTGGCGGGAATTCTAACGGTGCGGGTGGTCGCTTGTTTTAATGATTTCATATTATAGTCTAAAGTTGTGCTTGTGGTTTAAATGTGGTGTGAATTTATGCGATAAACAACAACGAAGATGGACAGTATGTGGAAGCTTTGAAATAAGTGATTTTGGGCGCTTTTTGTCGGGTGGATGGGTCGACCATGTTCGATTCCTCCGCTGCGAGAAAATCGTCTAAAAAGCATCAAACTGGAAGGAATTAACGCCAAAACTCCAGCAGGGCCTTGAAATCGAACACATCCGACTTCATTGCACTGGCGAAAACTTAGATGTAGGAAATAAATGACCAAAAATAACAAGAAGTATACGGCTGAAGGACATTGTATCCATGGCTATGAACAACTTAAAAAAAAAAAAAAAAAAAAAAAGTAGTCTGTGACGGGAGTTTTGGCGGGAATTCTGACGGTGCGGGTGGTCGCTTGTTTTAATGGTTTCATATTCTTGTCTAAAGTTGTGCTTGTGATGTTTAAATGTGATGTGAATCTAAGCGATAAACATCAACGAAGATGGACAGTATGTGGAAGCTTTGAAATAAGTGATTTTGGACACTTTTTCTCGGGTGGACGGGTTGACCATGTTCGACTTCTCCGCTGCGAGAATATCGTCTAAAAAGCATCAAACTGGAAATAATTAACGCCAAAACTCCAGCAGGGCCTTGAAATCGATCACATCCGACTTCAATGCACTTGCGAAAACTTAGATATAGGAAACAAAGTGTAATAAATAATATAAATTATACGGCTGAAGGACATTGTATCCATGGCTATGAACAATATAAAAAAAAAGTAGTCTGTGACGGGAGTTTTGGCGGGAATTCTGACGGTGCGGGTGGTCGCTTGTTTTAATGATTTCATATTATAATCTAAAGTTGTGCTTGTGGTTTAAATGTTATGTGAATTTATGCGATAAACATCAACGAAGATGGAGAGTATGTGAAAGCTTTGAAATAAGTGTTTTTCGACGCTTTTTGTCGGGTGGATGGGTGGACCATGTTCGATTCCTCCGCTGCGAGAAAATCGTCTAAAAAGCATCACAGTTTGATGCTTTTTAGACGATTTTCATAAATTCACATCACATTTAAACCACAAGCACAACTTTAGACTATAATATGAAATCATTAAAACAAGCGACCAACCGCACCGTCAGAATTCCCGCCAAAACTTATCTTACATGCTCTTTGGTGCCAGTGTTGCCATCTTAGTGGATTTTCCACTAAATCTGGTGGTTTTGAATCCCGTTTAGTGGGAAAAAATGCCGTCTGGTGGTTAGTAGATTTTTTTTAGTGGTTTCGTAGAAAAATTTTGTGAAATGTTGATCGCTCAACCACTAAGTGAGTTATACATTTCCAAATTTATTGCACGTCTCGAAGAAGCTGTTTTTGATATAATATTGCTTTATTATAATAATAATACCTGAAATAAATAGTACAGGGGGATTAACACTTCCTCTTATAGCAGTATTATTATAATTTTACTTTTTCGATTCCCATACAAAACAAACGAAGAACGATTATAATAATACTGCTATAAGAGGTGGTGGTAACCCTGCTGAACATATGTGAATATAATAATAATAGTTAATTTTAATACATTACAACAATAACCTAAGCACATGGTTTCAAGGAGCTTACGTAAGTTATATTACAAAACTATTCCGTAAATTTCTCGACTTTTTGTTAATCAATTTTCTGTTTAGTATTAAGCATAGAGAATGTAATTACAAAGTTTAGTGCTATCAATAAAAATATTAGCAAATATTTTATTTTTTATTATGGTTAAATTTCAAAAATATCTCATTGAAGGGTCTGTTCCTGGGTATACGAATGTCATCAGACTTTCGCTTATAATCAGTGTATTTAACATTTTATAAAGAATTTACATAATATATGAGATTTTACTTAGGTATACTAATATTTTAATTATATTTTACAAAATAATGTTGCTTACATCCAAAACATAGTGATGGATCTAGTTCAATGTTTATCATTCAAAGAAAGAAAAACTTAACACTAAATTACAAAATCCAAATTTTATTGCGAATTTTAGAAAATTCAAGACATTCCTTCGATTAAAATGTCTATGTAAATAATTTTAAATAAGTAGCATGAAAGTCGAGTGAATGGGGTGGAAATGCGTTTCCTGTGTAGTATATGCAGAGTCACCCTTGCTGGTCGTATGAGGAATAGCAAGATAAGGGATTGTTATGAGTTAAAGGATGATGTGTTGACTAGGATTGAGAAAGGGATGCTTAGGTGGTGTGGAGATGTTGAGAGAATAAATGAAAAGTGACTTACGAATGGGGTCTATCGAGCTAAAGTGAATGGTAGGGCAAGTGAATTAGAAGAAGGCGCCCAACGCGATCCTATATAGATCAAATAAGTGATCTCCTGCGTAAAGGGCAAGTTCGGACTACCCTCAATCAGCGAAAAAGTATGAAATGAATTATGAATGTGGAAGAAGCAAAAGAGGCGTGTCAGGATCGCAGCCTGTGTAGCTCAATAGCCTCTGCCTACCTCCGTGGGATGCAGGAGTGAGTATGTATGTATGTATTGTAAATAATTTTGCATTAATATTATCATTGTGGCTAATGCTGATGATGCCATATTATCTCAAAAGATACGCGAAATAATAAAAATGTAAAAATTAGAAACATAACTTTTAGGTTTAAAGGTCCTTCAACTTTGAGAAAAATTATGTTCTGCACATTCATATTGTAAGTTTTTTTACAAAGTACCATTACTTTAATTCCAGTAATGACATTACTATTCGTTGATTTTTCCGTACGTCCTGAAATGATTCCGTACGTCAATGTTTTTCTTAAGCCGGGTCTCCTGCACTAAAACATTACACAGAACACCTACACAAAACATCCATTTTTTATCTATGATCCATTGTTCTATTAGCAGGTGACAGCTAAAATTGTTGTTTTGCGTATGTATTTTTAGTGTTTTGTTTCGAAAAAGCTAGTACAGGAAACGCGGCATTAGACTAAACTTTTTCACTATCACAGACGAAGGCTACTAATGATACAGCCTTATTACCTTTTAGGATAAAAATAATGTTCTGTATTATTTTTTTGCAGAAACTAAAAATAAAATAAAAATATATGTTAGCTTTAGATTAGAAAAGTCTTCTGAAGGGTTGAAAAATTCATAAGGATTATGCTATTTTCTTGTTTTTCACGTATTTTGCATTCAGCACTACGTTTTAGAAATAGGCAATACTAGTATTACTTTGTAAAGTGACATTTCGGTCTGTTACGAGTTTACTTCACTCTATATTAGACGAATAAAATCCGAGTTTAGTGGAAAATCTGGTGGTTTTGCGAGCAGGGTCGATTTTGTTAGTGGTTTTCTGGTGGTTTTACAACTTCGATCTGGTGGGGAGCAAGATTAACAGTTGGCAACCCTGCAAATTGGGTTGAGTTTAAAATAAAACTAAAACCTTAGCAGTATGGTATCGGACCTTAGGACTTAGGTTTCGGTGGAACAACCAAGCATAAAAAATTGTCATGCATCGTGGTTGGTGTTTTTAGTCACGTGATTTACAGATAAAAAAATAAGTATTTAAATTATTAAAATAAAATTATACTTGGCTTATTTTTGATAAATTTATGTTGAAAAAAACATTCCTACAAAAAATCGATAATATTTGTTACTGTAGTCAAGTACCCAATTATGGCCATAATATGCGGGTCAGATTAAAACGCGGTTAAGAACTTAAGAACACGGTTAAGAACAGTACTTAAGAACCGTTGTTCCACATATCCAGCTACCATCCGCGCGTGTTAACTTTGTTATTTTTTGTACCTACTGAGATCCTTTACATACAACAAATGCATCTGTTAAGTAAGAATAAAAAAAACATTCTATTAAAGTTTCGTTGTTGGGTTTGCAACGTTCCCGTGGAAAAACTTTATACAGCCCACGCTACGACATTTTGGCTCACCAATTTAAATGTCACATCGCTACGATGTTTATTTAAACAACCTTAGAATTTAATTTAATTAATAAGGTTGGTCTCATTGTTGATGTTCAATAAGCAAAAATTCTTGAAATGTGAAGAACGTGTGACGGCATATTTACATATCAAACCGGCCAAGTGCGTGTCAGACCGTGCATAGTAAATGATTCCGTCGTCAGGGATAGATTAACAGTTGGCAACCCTGTTGGTGACAACTGACAGTGATTAAGTATAATATAAGGCTTAAATTTAACTTTGCTCTTCTTTGGTCCATTGGTCTACAACACACAATTTGTAACATATTATAGACTTTCATACTCCATAAGGTTTACGAGTTCTACGACTACGTAACTGTAAATGTGATGCGAACTGCAAAAGAAATAAATGCGACCACCTACAGAACCAAGCAGAGAGGATTGTTGCAACAGTGGTTGCAGTCCATGCATATTCGACGTTTATGAAAAACAACTACAAATATATAAGAAATTCTTGGAATGTGGTGATCATAATATTTCAGAAGTGATTGAAGAAAATGCCATATCTCAGCTTGAATATACTGCCTTTGTTGTGGTTGACAATATAACCTTGTGTGAATGTCACAATTTGCTTACTTTGAAAAATCAAGATAAGAATTGTAAATCATTAAAGTGGAAACCTGGCCAACACTTCCTCTTTAAGTACACCGGTAAAGAAAAGGAATGTACAAGGGCTTATACACCTGTTGATTTAAAGGTTACGGCTGGTTTTGATTTTGCAATAATTATTAAAAGATATATAAATGGCCTTGTATCTAATTATTTATGTAATTTAACTAAAGGCAATGAAACATTGTGGAGAGGGCCATATGGAAATTATAGAATTGTTGCAAATAAGTTCTCTAGAATAATCATGTTGGCTCAAGGTACAGGTATAATTCCATTTATGTCTATCATAGAAAAAATAATAAGTAATGAGGATGACATGACTAAAATTATTTTATTTTATTGTAGTCAAAGTATTCATACAATTTTATTTAGAGATGAATTATATAATTTTAAATCATATTGGAATTTCTCATATGAAGTGTTTTTAGGTAATAATAAAGAAGATATAAAATCGAAACATTACAAAGAGCCAATTACAAAAAACAAATTAAGTTATGAAATATTAGAAAAATTCGAACCCTCGCCAAAAAATGACCAATTTTTAATATGTGGGTCTGAACAGTTTATGGATAATTATAAATTGTGGTTATTAGAAAAGAATATTCCATCTTCAGAAATTATATTGTTTTAAACAGAAAATGTAATAATGAAATACATATAACAATTTGTCATATATTTAGGTGTTATGTACATGTTTACTATTAAACAAGCTTTTATCGGTGGTGATTTATGATTTGTTCCTAAGGGTTCTTTTTACTTGCCATTTAAGTTCAGATCCCAAAAAAACTACTTTAGAGCCTATGGCCCTATTCACACGGCGTATTTGAAACGTGCCGACGACGCGTGCGCTTTACGAATGTGCTGTCTCATAAATGCTCCAAGAGTGCTGTATACATACAATGTATACATACATACATACAAAAAGCGTTTGATGTTTGCGGGCATGCGATATTCACAAGGACATTTTATTAATGGACTCCAAGCACCTATTACTCTGAGGAAAAATTTCTGTCATTTTTGAGGGGGGAGGGGAACGAATTGGAACCTTAGAATAAAGAGAGAGAGAGAGATCTCCATGACCTTGGCACCAGTTCAAAAGTGAATATTTTTTTACTCTTATTATTTATTGCTTTTTTTGATTTGTTTAAGATTATCAAACATTACGTTTATTACATATCCCCGAAGGGGTAGGCAGAGGCGTACTAGCGAACTAGAACACCCACATTTCGAGCCTATTGCCATATCGGGTAATTCCAGATTCCGGGCTGATATGGAAAAATCCAATATCACTTTGCCCGACCCGTGGTTCGAACCCGAGACCTCAGAACCGTAGTCGTACCGAAATACCACCACGCCACCGAGGCAGTCGTTTATGTTTATTATTTAGTTAAAATATTAGACTATTATTGGCACAATTAGTTTCAATGGTATAATCATCGTTGGATGCAGGCCACTTCCAACAAGTCTCTGCTTCCAACAGGTCGATCTGGAAATCTTTGGGGTAGGCCTATGTTCAGCAGTGGACGTCCTATGGCTGATGATGATGATGATGAATCATCAGCAACAGAATGTGCAATTACCGTATATCGATTGTGAAGTAAATGGGACTTAAAAAAAAGAAGAATATGATAACCTCCCTTTTTGAAGTAGGTTAAAAATGGCGACCACTGTTCCGTTTCGGATCAATCATTCCGAACTAGGGGACTACCCAGATATCGATTTTGAAGACAATCGAAAAAATCGAAACGAAGTTTTCGCCCCCATTTCAGTCCGCGGGGCTAATTAATTTTTATTTCCATTCTTAAGGTCTATAAGATCATTTAATTCCATTAAAATAGGTTCAGCGGTTTAACCGGAAAAGGGAAAACGGAACAGACAGACAGTTACTTTCGAATTTGTAATATTATTTTAGATAACACGATATTACCTGTGATTTTTACCGAATTTTCTAAGGAGACAGTTAAAATGCGTAAGTATTTGTGTAGTAAAATATGTTTTTAAAATATATACCTAAGTATATACCCATCGATATAATAATATACCTAGATGCACAGTTCCATACAAATATCATTGTAAACAGTGTCCTCGACAGACAAAACAAATAGACATCACAAATTTAATTAAATTAACACAAATATGACCTTATAGACGCGGCATAAAGTAGCTTTTTAAATTGAATGTTCAAACGTTCCTATATTCGAAATTTTTGAATTTCTAATCGTTTTTGAATTTGACAATAATTTGACATTATTAAAAGAAACATTCTAGTCACTTGGACAAAGATTGAATGGAGTCGAATAGTTCTTGTATTTATCTGTGAGAAATTTTGACCACGTGGCGTACAATGTAGATGAGAATGGCGATATCTCTATAATAATTTTACTTACATTAAGAGATAGATAGAGTATAAATGTTTAGAAGATAACAAAGCTTATGAGTAATGAATATGAAATAAGCACTGTTTTGCCTTAGCGTGATTCATAAATAAATAAATAACACCCAACAGTCACATACATAGTCCTGGCCCCACACTAAGATCGTCCTTTGCTCTTTAGATTCTTAATAATTTCTTTTAGACTATCATTTCGTTTTCTTAATCTTTTGTTCTGCCTTTTTAAGTTTCGCACTAAATTAGATTTCAGTTTAAATTTTTGGTTGCGTTCTTTCAAATTATCTTTCAAAAATAACGTCTTAGGTGTGTTAAAGATTGATGAAAATTCTGATGGTATTGGTGATCCTTCATTATTTATTGGTTCAATTGCTGGTTCCTGGAAATGAATATGTTTCCAATAAATGATGACGCCACAATTACTGTTGTAGTAATTATGCCTAACGACCGGTTCCAATAAATGATCTCAATCCGAGAATCCAAGATAAAAATGAAATATTAAAAAATGAAAAATCGCGAGAATGAACCATTAAAATTATTATTTGACAGCGGAATGTTCAACTTTGTTCATGTTGGCAATTTTTTATGATCTGCACACTTTGATTGAAAACATTTATTAGAATTAGCCGCAAATTATTAAATAGTCATTTTACATGGCAGTATGTACCTAGTATATGCTTGCTATTGATGAATTCTGTATCAAATATTTTTCAACTATTACACTTGTACTGCACCCTGCCTCATTTAAACTTGTAGTTACGACAATCTAAAATAAAGTCAATAAATGTGGCAATATTTATTTATTTATAGGTACACCAACAGCATACATATTGTTAAATTAAATAGTAAACATTAGTTAAGGACAATGTAGCTGATGACAATTTATCACCTTTATTTTTGGTACAGCATTCTTTTTAATTTTCCTAATCCCTTTTTCTGTATAATATCCATCGGAATCGGCAAAATGGTCTGAACAAAACACACTTGAGTAATTGGGTTTAAAATTTTCTTCTCTCCTTTCTTCGGAAATAATTTTACGCCATTTATCTCTTACTATTTCATTTCATGGAAATCTGTAATTAATAAATAAAATTAATAAAAAAAATCATAAATTTAAAATAAATATAATATATTTACAAAAAAAAACGACTCCATATATTTCATTGTTCCAAATCATGATTTTAAAAGGGCCAAAATATTTTATTAACTGTATTCGTTAAATTAATTATTTATACACGTTTAATACTTAATTTAACATGATTAAGGTTTTAAGAATCAAGTAAGGGAATTATACTTACTTAAAATGTGAAATCCCATGTGTTTTGCGCTTTGTAAGAGTGTTATTTTTGCACTCTTTCACAGAGCATTTAGGCATCTTCACAGACGAACGGTCGGCGCCCGACTGACAGCCAACAAGTGCTTACTTACATTTTAAGCACTCGTTGGCTGTCCCACTTTCTGAGCGTCAACTGTGCATCTAGGTATATTATTATATCGATGTATATACCTCTTAAATATTTTGTTTCTTCTTTCCTAGACAAAATTGGGTACTTGACTATAGTAACCAATATCAATGAATTTCTGTAGGAACATAGATTTATCATCTAAATAACGTATGCAATACGAATTTATTAAAAATACTCCAGAGATAATTTTATTTTAGTAATTTAAACACTTAATTTTTTATCTGTGAGACACGTGACGGTAAACACCAATCACGATGCATGATGGCAGTTAACTCATTTTCGTTGTTTATTTTTTTTTTGTAAATTTTCCCTTTCGGGAAGGCAAAGGGATCTAGCCCATACAGCCTCGTCTTAAGTGCTTTTTATTTCTTTATTTGCTTATATCTAATTTTTCACAAGTGCAATGAAATCGGATGTGTTCAATTTCAAGGCCCTGCTAGAGTTTTGGCGTTAATTCCTTCCAGTTTGATGCTTTACAGACGATTTTCTCGCAGCAGAGGAGTCGAACATGGTCGACCCATCCACCCGACAAAAAGCGTCCAAAATCACTTATTGCAAAGCTTCCACATACTGTCCATCTTCGTTGATGTTTATTGCTTAGATTCACATCACATTTAAGCCACAAGCACAACTTTAGACTAGAATATGAAATCATTAAAACAAGCGACCACCCGCACCGTCAGAATTCCCGCCAAAACCTCCTTTTCTTGTTTATTTGCGCCACAAGTACCTAAGACCTAAGATCCAGAGTCATAATGCCAGGATTTTTGGTAATTTTTTTTTCATATTTTTATTTAAATCTCAACTTAATTTTAATGCGGATGTGATCGACGATCGATATCTGGACGGCGAAATATCTAACCCGTTTTTTTAGTTTGAAATCATAAATATTATTTCGTTAAAGTCTTTTTAAAAACGATTTTGTGTCTATGGTAAGAAACAATGACGTCACCCGTAGCTACAGTTAACAGGTAGCGTTTTGGCGGCAAACTAAATTATACATATTAGTTTTGCTTTTTTTTGACTAAATTTATGAAAATAAATTACGAAATATTTTTACATGTTTAGGATAAACTAATAAATAGCTCTGTATACTTTTTAAAAAATAGTCAAGTACCCAATTGTGGATACCGTAATACGCCGTAAAACATACATAGAATATTATATAATTTTGAAGCGAAATTCCATTACCGCATTAAAATATTTATTGAAACATATTTCACAATAACTATAACGAATTTTATATTATTGTAGATTGTCACGGGCGGCTCGGCCTCCGGTGGCCCATACGCTTATGGAACATATATATGTGCCGCCTCTGACGGGTAATTACCCATATTTAGGAAAATGGGGTGAAACCTGGTATCACTGTCACGCACACTACGATATGCAATATTGTCTCATCTCACATTGACATTTTGTTTGACGCTATCCTTCTAGGCGTTTAAATTCTTTGTTCTATAATGTTAGTAGAAATAAAGCCGGGTCTCCTGCACTAAATCATTACACAAAACACCTACACAAAACATGCATTTTTTATCTATGGTTCATTGTTCTACGAGCAAGTGACAGCTAAAATCGTTGTTTTGCGTATGTGATTTTAGTGGTTTTGTTTCGAAAAAGCTAGTGCAGGAGACCCAGCTTAATTATAACATTGAAAACATTTACAGAAAAATTACGCAGAGATCACAAACCTAATATGTATTTAATTATTTAATAATGTATGTAGAGTATACTTAATTACTGATTTGACTATGACTGCCTCGGTGGCGTGGTGGTATTTCGGTACGACTTCGGTTCTGAGGTCTCGGGTTCGATCCCCGGGTCGGGCAAAGTGATATTGGATTTTTCCATATCAGCCCGGAGTCTGGAATTTGTGCCCGATATGGCGATAGGCTCGCCCTCTATCACATCTGGGACGGAACTAAGCTCAGCGAAATGTGGGTGTACTAGTTCGCTACTGCGCCTCTGCCTACCCCTTCGGGGATACAGGCGTGAGCTTATGTTTTATATTTATGTATATTTAATTAAAAATCTTTTTGAATTTAAAAAATAATATTGTCATGAATACAAAATCTATTAAGGTAGAAGAAAATGTGTGTTGGTATACTTAGACAGAGATAGATACACACCATTTGAGATCGGGAAGTACGCTTGTAGATAGAGTTGAACTTTCAAGATTATGAAGTACTCTATGTAGTTGTTATATCTATGCATTGGGGTCTTCGGTGTATATGGGCGGTGGAGATCATTCTGTCGTTTTATATTTGAATTTATATGGGTCGTTTGCCAGTCAATGCTATAAAAAGTGTATCATGTTGAAAAAATTTACCCATCATTTATTTGAAATGTAGTTCATACTTCATACTAATAGTTAATAATCCCTCAGAATAGGTAGTCAGGTAGGCAAAATTAAGCGGGTCGTAAAAATTAAGCCAAATCCTTTCTGCAACATGCTTGAAAAAGTGTGTTGCGCCGACCGGACCTCACATTTAGTTGGGCTAAGGGCAGGTAGAAAGAAATAAAAAAAATAAAATAAATATAGAACACAAGTGGTTGTACATTAAGTCACGTCTCCTGCACTAAAACATTACACAAAACATGAGGAGCTGGGGAACACATGGTATTCCTATTGTTTTTTATCTAATGTCCATTGTTACATGAGCAAGAGACAACGGAAAACCTTGTTTTATGTAGGTATTTTTCGTGTTTTGTTTCATAAAAATATTAATAATTAAGCCGGGTCTCCTGCACTAGCTTTTTCGAAACAAAACACTAAACACACATAAGCAAAACAACGATTTTAGCTGTCACTTGCTCGTAGAACAATGGACCATAGATAAAAATGCATATTTTGTGTAGGTGTTTTGTGTAATGTTTTGGTGCAGGAGACCTGGCTTCAATAACGCTCTAACATTACACAAAAACACATACGCAAAACATGGTTTGGTTAAGCTGGGTCTCCTGCACTAAAACATTACACAAAACACCTACACAAAATATGCATTTTTTATCTATGGCCCATTGTTCTACGAACAGGTGACAGCTAAAATCGTTGTTTTGCGTATGTGTTTTTAGTGTTTTGTTTCGAAAAAGCTAGTGCAGGTGACCCCGCATCACACATTTTTGTCCGTAATAAGGCGTGTCTCCTGCATTTGTTTTTCTCGAAACAAAATACAAAAACACATACGCAATACAATTAATTTCGCTGTTACTTCCTCAAACAACAATGGACCATAGATAAAAATGTGTAGCGAAACCATGTCTTGCTTAGGTGTTTTGTATTGTATATGTACTAAAACAGTATTTTAGTGCAGGAGACGCGACATAATGTAAACTTCCCGTTATTTGGGAAATTAAGTTTTTGTTTTCCTGGTAACACTAAATTCCATTGATGACACCAAATCCGAGTTGGTGTCGGACAATAAAAACGCATAAGCAGAACGAGAAAAAAAATTGTTGTCTGTCCCTATCACTCACACTAAACTGCATTTATCTATCTCACTTATGCTTGATTTTACTACTTAGACGCCCGATCTATAACATCCTTTATCTAAGCTCTAGAACACATTAGCGCCCTCTACATAGACGCCATCTAAACACAGGTTTGCTTGTTGCCCGCCAGGCGCCCGCCATAAATTTTCCTTGGCCCGTTCAGTTAACGGTAGCTGTAAACAGTTTTGTAAGTATTTTTTAGAATAATGAATGATTATTTTCATAGTTAACAATCGTTAATAATGTGTGAAAATATTTAGTAGTATTTTTCTTAATACGTTTCTGTTAATCCATCCCTTTATTTACTGTTCTGTGTTATCCCGACTCCATTAATAGTGGCTTGGCGTTAGTAAAATAATTTCTTCAATTGTAAGTTCTTTCGCTAATTGTCGTTTAACTGTATTTTGTAAAAATAAAACAGGCTTGTAGACAAAACTTTTAATTGCAATAAATCATTAAAATATTGCTAAAACAGAGATGGAATTCTCAATGGAGTAGTCATTATTTAACCCGGTTGTTGACATCTTATTCGTTTGTTTTGTGTTAAAGTGTTTATTCATAATCTTTTATTATACAAATAATCAACACTATAGTACCGTTTCTTACGTTTGTCATATATAAAGTGTATAGTGTATACGGAAGCCAAATCAATATCGCGTCCATTAAAATGTCACATTATAACATTATGTTTGGGTTTGGTGAACTTTACTTGAAATTAATAATACTTATTTTTATATTTAAATCATATGTTTTAGCTTTCAGGGTTCACCTGTTTAGGAATCTTGTTTCATTGAAATGTCTGATGACGGATCTACGACAGTGGAGAAGAAAGGACGCGGGAGACCAAAGTCTAATGGCACACAATCTGTGAGATTTATTTATTTATTTTAATTTTTATTTATTTAACTGTAATTAACTCACAATATTTTCTTTATATCCAGGAGGCTAAAGAAGTCAAGAAGAGGGGAAGACCACCAGCAGCTGGTAAACCAAAGGAATCTGCAAAATCATCAGATGATGAACAAGCACCGGTAGCAAAAAGAGGCAGGGGCAGACCCAAGGGATCTAAGAAAAAGGCTATTGGCAAGGGAAAGGTATAGAAAAATAATATTTTAAATTAAGAATGTAATGTAACTTTACTCAAACATATATGGCCTTATTTATAAAAACAGTTTAGCTGAGCAAATGGCTAAGAATAGCCTGTCCCTTTTATTTTCAAATGATGTGACACAAGGAAAAAAGTGACAGTCTATTCTTAACTATTTTCTCAACTAAATTGTTTTTATAAGTAAGACCCATAATCCTTTTTCCAAAGGTATACATAAATATCTTCTTAGTGAAACCAGTAGATAGTCACAGGCGGCTCATGTAACATATATATGTGCCGCGTCTGATGGGTTAATATTCCAGTTGAGATAATCAACATTAGGAGTTTATGAAGATATCCAGGAAGTGCTAATTTGGATTTTGTTGTGTGGCAGGTCTACTTTTACAACCTCGTCTTTCTTTTGCTACATTT
Source organism: Clanis bilineata (assembly GCA_036417725.1). Lineage (NCBI taxonomy): Eukaryota > Metazoa > Arthropoda > Insecta > Lepidoptera > Sphingidae > Clanis > Clanis bilineata. The sequence continues at coordinate 13,196,710 of CM071158.1, forward strand.
CTATGATTTTCTTTTCAGGGTAGTTCTGAAGGTAGGGGTCGTGGCAGGCCACGCAAAGATGCTCCACCACCCAAAAAAGACGCAGCCTCCACTGAAGAAGAACAAGATGATTATGAAGAGGATGAGGGCTCAGAAGACCAATAAAATGTGTTTATTGATATGAACACACATTTAGTGTAATTTGTTTGTCATGATAACTCTCATTGTGCATATTATAATATGATAATTATCCATTTTGTTGTAGATGTTTACAATATTGTAAATGTTGGTAAGAATTTTTTTAAAAATCACACATAGGGTTATCTTGACAGCACAAAATTCTCAATTGCGATTGTCCATCCAATGTTTATCATGCAAGATACACATATCCTTAAAATAGGAGAAAATTGTATTATTGTGTGATCAGAATGCATTTACTTAAAATATATCTACATGGATTATTGTCTCTTGCATGAGTAAATTTGGGCTGACTTGGCTCTCCTTAGAACGTACAACTTTAAGGAATAATTTTTAAGATCCTTTTTTTTGTAGATTCTATACAAATAGGTATTTTGTAATCTCCTGATTTATTATAAGATATCAAATACAATTTAGATTTATAAATTGACATTGACGTCAAGTATTATTTTCTATAATAAATATGTTCATTTTTTTATAATAATTTTATTTTTACCCATTGTTCATAATCAGAGAGAGTCGATAGAACTATACTGTTTAATGTCTTTGGTAATAACACAAATATCTGCACATCCTCAAAAAATCATAACTTTTTACATAATTACTCTGTAAAAGTAGAATCTTTTAGAGATATGGTTAGTGCCATTTTGTATTTAACTTTATTAAATTTGGCAGACTGATATAAAAAGTATTGTTTTCTTGACATTTACTGCGTGTATGGGCGTGAATGTACAATTTAGGACATAGTATAAATAAATATATTCGCTAAATATATGTAATTTTTTTTCCAATAGGCATACAGCGAACCCAGGCGTGAGGGTACTAACCCATTATGTGATTTTCAATGGCGACGATTAATGTACGTATGTTAAACAAAGGTATTTTCAATACCATACTTAAACAGGGTGTCCCATAAATCAACGTCAAGCGGGCACCAGGTGAGAGGGTATCTTATACTAGCTCTGGGAAAAATAAGTAAAAAATCCATGTACCAAGGTTAAATGATAATAGCCATATTTATGGAAATGTAGAAAATCGTCACCCTAACGCACATTTTTATTCTTGAGTGATTCTAGATAACACTCTTAATCGCAACCAAAAATAAAACGATTGATGTTGTTAGTTTAGTAAAAATAAATAAAGTTTACACGATAAATAAATAACACCCAACAGTCACATACATACTCCTGACCCCACACTAAGATCGAGTCTTGTGTCGTGGGTATCAGGAACTACGAGAGATTTTCGGTCTCACAACACCCAGACCCGAAACAAATATCTGTAGGCCATACAAACATTTGTCTCGGTGCGGGGATCGCACCCGCGAACCCGCGGCCTCTCGCTTCACAGCCGGGTACGCGCCCGCTACGACACGGTGGCTGTCAAATCATCATCACGATATCTCATAGATCGGCTTTGATGTGTTATAAGTGATATGGATAAATGTGATAATATGAGATAAATAGTACCGCAACGGTCATGCGGCCACAAACTAGCATGCTACCGCACACGCGGCAGACGAGAATAAAAAATCCCAATTTCTTAAAAACCACAAATTTTACCAAACACAAACATATAGTTTATTTACAACTTACAAACACGCATATAATTAATAGCTTGCCTATCGAAATGTGTGCATACTTCATAGCTTTATTGAACAAAAAAAATTTTTTATGACCTTCACTCTTTTGATAACCGGAAAAATTAACTATAGTGCAGTTGGTAATTATAGAATAATTGACAGATCGAAATGTCACTACAAAATAATGTTGCCTATTTAACATAACATAAGCTCAAGCCTTTATCCCCGAAGGGGTAGGCAAAGGTGGACTAGGGAACTAGAACACCCACATTTCGCCGAACTTAGTTAGTCACCTGATCGCCTGTCGAGGCACACAGTCGAAGGCCTTCTGCAGATCTAAATCAGGCAATATGTAGAGGCTTTTTCCTCGACCTATATGCCTCGTCTAGCTAACATTGGGTTCATGGTACCACGTCCGGGTTTAAGGCATGTTAACACCCGGAGACACTCTTGGCGGAGCCTGGATTCGAGGACGCATTCAAATTTCAAATAGCTTTATGGTGTGGCACTGTGGCACATGAGCTTAATGCCGCTACAATTACCACATTCCTGAACACTACCCTTACTCTTGTATACGGGAGTTAGAAAACTCAACCGCCAAGGTTCAGGCGCGTTAAAATTCTTTGGTTCAGGCATTTCTTTGGTGTTCAGTACCTATGTAGTTAAGCAAGGCGGCAAGAAGCTTCACATTACAGTAACTAATCGCTTTATCCTGTAACGTGTGATCTACAACCAAAATAAGCAAAAGGGAATCCCCTGTACTGTTCGAAGGCGCCGTGGGTTACCACTTACCTTGTGATAGAATTTTTAAATTCACATTATTGTCCAATGTCTTCTATTGGAACTGGAGGCCCTTTAAATTCCCATGGATTTGCCCCGTGACCCTGGGCTACAGAAGAACCTATATCCGGGTCGAAGATAGAATATCTATAACCGGCCCTGGTTCTACGACCAGGGGACGGTTAAAATAGTTGTTTTTTTAGATGTTATGTTTCGAAAAAACATATGCAGGAGACGCGGCTTTAGTTGTGTACCTTGTAATAACATTGATTACATGATCGAATTGCTGAACATTTTTACTTATAACATTTTTATTTATAATTCTACGACAAAAAGATACTAGACCAAAGTTGTAGATAATTAAATTTGCAACAAAAAATGTTGACAATTTTTTTTTATCGGATAAATAGTTTAAGGCTCAATTGCACCACTATTATTAACCTAGAGTTAGTCCTAACCGCAAGTTAAGTTACATGTCATTCATACATTTTCTGTCAATTTAGCTTGCGGTTAGGACTAACTCTAGGTTAATAATAGTGGTGCAATTGAGCCTTAGAGATATATCGTAATAACCATTTCAACCCCTATTTTCAAGATGGCGGCCGTGGGACAAGGGTGGCGACCCCACAAACTTGATTTTAGCTTTACACTGATACCCCCTACACATCAAAAAAATAAAATTGCGTCCTCTAAAAAACGCAACCCCAAATGTAACTTTTCAATGGACTATATGTCAACAAATGATTTGGAAATATTTTTTGGTGAAACACGGGTGAAAACGGTTGGATTTTCAACTGTGTGGCAGAATGTCAGAATCTTCGGAACTGTTTCGATACAAATTTCCAATTGTTTAACAATTGGGTACTTGACTATTATTGTAGAAGTATACAGGGCTATTTATTAGTTTATCCTAAACATGTAAAAAAATATTTCGTAATTTATTTTCATATATTTAGTTAAAAAAACAAAATTCAATATGTATAATTTAGCTTCCCGCCAAAACGCTACCTGTTATGGCGTGTCCACACTCCACACCAACCGAACGAAGGCAAAAGAACGTTCGCGAAGGGCCATCGCCGATGGGGACCGAACGTTCCCGATCATTCGCGAATATTCGCTGTTCCGTCCACACCAACCGAACGCTAATGAAGCGCACCGAAACTTGGCGAACGAAACATTTAGGGTTCCACAGCCCAATGTTAAAAATTTTAAGGGTTCCGTTATAATTTCGTCATGTCGGTCAAACCAAAGGTGGAGTGGTATTAGGAAAAATATTGTATTAGGATGTGTATAAAAAAATCTATATTATGTCTAGCCCGTCAAACGTCCAGGAAACTACAGTTGCCCACATATGTAGTTAGCGCCATCTCTTATTTTGGCACGCGTATTTTATTGTGATATACGTTATTTGACATCAACCATCATCAATATATTATTTACCTACCTAACACAGTTGACGCTCGGAAAATGGGACAGCAAAGAAGTGCTTAAGCACTTTTCCCTACAGTTGGGCGCCGATAGAAAACTAAATTTGAAAATTCAAATTTAAGAACGCTTGATCATTTCGTTTAAAAAGCTACTTTATAACACGTGCATAGGGTCATATTTGTGTCTGATTTAATTAGAACTTGTGATCTTTTTCTTTGTTTTATTCCTGAGACCACTTTTTAGGACGATATTTGGCCGATGTGTACGCGTCATTAGAATTCCCGCAAAAAAATTTCCGAACATCTAAGCTTCCGAAATATGAATACGGTATTTTTTATTATCTTGTTTATAGCCATGGAAACTACGTCCTTCAGCCATATACTTTTTATTTTAAATATTCTTTTTTCCTCAGTTCTAACCCTACATCTATCTTTCAGAATAATGAAATCTGATGTGGACGAATTCAAGCCCCTGCTGGAGTTTTAGAGTCAATTTGAGGAATCGAACATGTTTGACCCATCCACTTGACAAAAGCGTTCAAAATTACTTATTTATTTACTTACACTGTTCATCTTCGTTGATGTTTATCGCATAAATTCATATCACATTTAAAAAACCAGAACAAAATTAGACTCAAATATGAAATCATTAAAACAAGCGACCACCCATTATTATCGGCATCATCAGAATACCCGCTAAAGTCTAAACTAAGGCTAAACTCCTATGAATACGGGACTGTAGTTAGTGTTGCCAATGTGCATGTTGTGACTTGAGGCAACGAAATCCATGATCTTAGATTATACGAGTTTAATTTTTCTACATTTTTTCCGGGAACCCGAAAAATCTTTCTTTGTTTTGGTAACACTGATTGTCAGTCAAGCGTCATTTGCAGTCATTTGTGTGATGTGGTGGTGTTCTTTATTCGTTGAGAGTATTTTATAAATTTCTAAAATAATGCATATTATCGACATTGTTATATCAATATAACGGCGCTTAAGTGTAATATGCATCTCTTAATGATTATTTAAAGACGATTGGTTGGTTTAAGACGTGATATAACTACTATGACTAACAGTTCGCGCAGTGCCTTGAAAAGTTTGTAACCGATTTCAAAGTTTTGTGTAGTGGTTGTATCCAGGACGTACCTTGATTTTATTATTATGCACGGATTCTGTTGGATCGAAAGCCTGAAGCTACCTCCAGGTGTGTAAACTATATCTTTGTATAATTTTAGACATTCCAAAACAAGTACGATAATGACCACGTAACGTTATCATAGCAATACCTACCTTAACTCGTGTACCTACGCTGACAATGAGATATACTGTCAAACCTTTATGCTTAGATGGATATATTTTTTATCAAAAAGTATTTTCTTTTTCTAGTTACATAAAATAATAATCTCGAATCAACCTGCTTCAAAGCCTTAGGCTTATTATCGCGATAAAAGTATCTATGTCCAGGTCCCCTTGGTATACCTGCATTCAAAAGTACCTAGTTTAAGTAGTTAATCATGCCTGCAGTACGTACTTCCAAATTCATACACGTCCAAACCCTTTTTTTACCAGATTTCAGATTTCAAAAGTTAATGTAATTCTTTCTATCTACTTGCCCTTCTCCCACCTCAGTGTGGGGTTGGCGCACACTTTTTCAAGCACGTCACAGAAAACATTTGGCTTAATTTTTAAAACTCATTGTCTACCTGATATCAACCCATATCTGAGGGATCCAGTCCTGGGGAAATCAAAATTTACAAAATCACCACTCAACCTCAGAATCGGACCCAGCACCTCCTGGTTTACAGCCCATATAAGCTGTCACTAGACCAAGGAGGCAATATACATGAGGTTATGGTCAATATGTCTGACTAGCAATTGTTTTAGTAATGGATTTATTTAACACTGTTGGCAAGATCATCTTTGATGGAGGCCATATTTTTTTAAATAAAACATGATGGATTAATGGCTATTTATTGTTGACGACTTACTCTTTAACAAAAAATGTAATAAATGTTATCATGTAATTCCATTTTACGCATCAAAAACAAACCAACTAACAATATTGTACAAAAATTTTAATTTCAAACTCAATTGTTAGTTGACATAACTAAAAAAAATGTTATTTTTAAAATGTATTTCACAGATTTCATTATATATGTATAAACACTATATTTTTTTGGAAATCAATTGGCTGTTGATATAATGCAAAAAATAGTAATAATATAAATCCGTAATAGTAAATATATTGTACTTGAAAGAGTTTAGTGGGTTGTCGAGACGAGAGCAGACTCCCTATTATATAAGCCCAGTTTTACTTCCTATGGAGTACTTCTTTATCATAGTGCTAAAAGTTGATATTTTTCTCATAAAAAGGTTTTACTTTATGTAAAACTCTCGTTAAATCTTATTGGTATGATATGGGGGGGTTACCACCACCTCTTATAGCAGTATTATTATAGTCTTACTATGTTTTTTTTTGTATGGGAATCGGTACAAGTACGATTATAATAATATTACTATAAGAGGTGGTGGTAATCCCTCTGCTCTATGGATCAGGCAGAGGAGGTTTTAGGTTGTTATAAAAACACAAAATATCCATGAACTCTATTAGGCTTAATTAGCCACTATGGTGTCTGCTTCAAAAACTAAGTTTAAAGTTTAAAACTACACAACATAATAACACACATAACAAGTTACAGTAAAATGTCGAATGTAGATCATACACCTATAACAATAGTCGATTTTAATAAAGCCATCACATCACAGCCGTCACACACATAGTCTTGACTCCACACCAGGTTTAAGTTGTATTGTGGGTATCTAGAACAATGAGGGACTTTGGTCCCACAACACCCAGACCCAAAAAACATCTCACTACATATGGATATATGTCTTAGTATGGCAATCAAAATCACAGCCAACTACTCCGCCACTGTGTTACAGTAGTGGATAGTTAACATTAGTCTTTTAAAATTTTGCAGCTTTGACAGATGTTTCATTATCTGTCGAAATGTTAAAATTATTCTCCAAATAAAAGGTATCTTGGTAGGATGGTATGTGACCGAAAGTCGATCGTAGTTCCTGATACCCACGACACAAGACTCTATCTTAGTGTGGGGTCAGGACTATGTGTGTGACTGTAGGGTCTTATTTTATTTGTCAATTTTGCCAATTAACTTATTGAGGTGAAGTGACATCTGAAATAGCTGAATGTAAGTATTTTAATATGTGACATGAGTCATGACATGACTAACATATCTCAGAAACAGATTTCAGATTGTCTTACAGGTAGTTACGGGATACCAAAGATTCATTTTCACCACACTCTACAAAAAATGAAAGAAAAGAAATATTTCTTCCCACTTGTACGGGAGGCATCGAATTTTTTTTTGTCACTATTTTATTTTACCATTTTCTCAGCGTAGCTGATATGAAGGTATACTTATGCCATATTACAGCTCTCTAGTACTAATAGTCCCTGAGATAAACTGCGGTTAGACAGACACACAGTCATGAAGATAAGGCGCCTATAAGGGTTCCTTTTTTGCCAGCTTCAGAACCTAAAAAAGCCTATTGAGCTCAAATGATAATATATAATTCAATAATAAAAAAATATTGAGGATTAAGATAAAAATAGTCATTAGATTCCAATAATTAAAATACAATAATGAAACTGTAGGGCCTTACTTATAAAATAAAACTTATAAAAACAGTTTACTTGAGAAAATGGCTAAGAATAGTGTGTCATTTTTTTCTTTGGATCACATTGTTTGAAAATAAAAGGGACAGACTATTCTTTACCATTTGCTCAGTTAAACTGTTTTTATATGTAAGTAAGGCCCAGTGGCCATAAGCTTCATAACTTTATATTATTTCATCCAGTCTCTTGAGTTAATATAATAATTGTATTGAAATATGCCAATTGTAGAACCCACAAAGAACTCTCTTTAAGACTCATATTAAAACAAACAAACATATAATACATATAAATGTATGAAGTATCGAAAAGTAGCCTAGCAAGTAGTAAAGCAGCTTGTCGCAGCTAGTATACAAATAACTCTTACATTTTTTTTTAAACTTTGATTATGTACATGAGTCAGCTCTTCTATGATCGCCCACCTTGTACTTTTTGCTATTGATGATTTTTTTATAGCAGAGACTGGCAAACAAGCAGGTGGGTCATCTTAGGGTAAGTGATCTCCACTGCCCATAGGCACCCATAATACTCAAGAATAATGGGTGCGTTGCCAACCTTAAAGGGAAATAGGAATTAGAAAGGGGAGAGGTGAATTGGGCTTCCGGAAATCTCACTCAACAAACGAAATGCAACAGCAAGCTTGCACTTCCTTCGGTTTTCTGTGAGACAGCGGTATCAAACCGGTCGAGCCGCTCGTGCTGTAGACATTACTGTCTACAATGTGGCTCCACCACTCAAATATGTTAGATGAGTCCGAAGGAAACACGAATCATTGTCTCGAACTTCCCGAGTCGTGACACGTGCCATCATTGTACATTGGTACATGGATCGGTGCGTGTATGCCGTATGGTCGGTATAGGACCTACTACCAAGTACCTACGTACATAACATACGGTACGCCTGGCACACGAGTGACTGGTATTCACTATGCGATATACTGTCTCTGCATACTAATTAGCTTTATAAGGACTTTATTCAATGATCGAACACTGCCAAACGCCCGCACGTATCAAAAATAAAGGGTTAGATTCGATATGAATGTTAAAATGTTTTTATTAGAAAGTTGCGTTGACGTTACTAACAGTTTTCCGTAAGTAGTAAAAAAATAATCTTAATTTAAAGTTAGTGATTGCTTAAAGAAAATGTGTCGACAACTGCAATCACAGCTACACCACCCATTCTCCGCCATAATTAATAAAATTATTATACCTAGTTCATCTGGTATACCTACTTACTGCGATTAGTTTTGTACTTACCGGTCGTTGCCTCACTGAGTCACAGATCCATGCCACGGATTGACGCTGCGTTGACTCAGTACCGGCCTGAGTGATCCTACTCGTATTATAACCACCTTAACTTGTCGACGATTATTAATTCATAAGCTCGCGCCTGTATCCGAAGGGGTAGGCAGCGCACTAGCGAACTAGAACACCCACATTCACCGAGTTTAGTTCCGTCCCAGATGTGATAGGGAGCAAGCCTATCGCCCTATCGGGCACAAATTCTAGACTCCGGGCTGATACTGAAAAATTCAATAGCCCGGCCCGGAGATCGAACCTGAAACCTCATGACAGTAGTCGTACCGCGCACGCAATATTACTATGCCACTGAGGCAGTTAAAACTATTATTTTCGAGATTTTTTTAAATATTTCCGCATAAAATCCCGGCGCGGTGTATTCAGTTTGAATTGTCTCAATAACCTACTTAGATCAGCAATGTTGAATATTTATGATCATTTTTTATTTCCGTATTCCGTATGTTTTGAATCAACCTTGAATGAAATATGTCTTGTGTTAGTACCATTCAATCAAAACCATTGCACAGGGCACTGATTACAACATATTATTAAGGTTTTAGCTGTAAGTTGAATGCAATTTAAAGCGACTACTTACGGCCGGTTTCAATAAACAACCTCAGTTCGAAAGTGCAGATAGATTACAAAAATTAGCCAATAAGAACACAGTTTGAACATGACTCCGTCAAATGACTTGATTTGATTGGTTCATAATCGCGATCTATCTGGACTCAACTGAGATCGTTTATTAAAACCGGCCGTTAGTAGATACCGGTACAGTTGAATAGTTGCTTGTACAGGTAAAGATTCCTATAATTAATTTTTTTTTGAAAATATTGTAAATTAAAAACTGATTCCTAAAAGAATTACGTACGTAATACGTATGTACGTCTCATTTACATATTGTAAGTACAATATGAGCGATGTAAAAGAAACGCTAAAACCAAAGCTGAAGGCTCTACTGGGTCAAAGCGCTGGCCAACGTCCTGAATCTTTAAGTACTCTATTAAAGTGCTGCCTGCGCCTCGCCCGGCCTCCATTTCTGTGTGCTTTTCTCTCGGTGATTGCGTCTTTTTACTTTCTCACGGTGATTTCACCACAAGAGGCCCGCTGTATTAACGTAGCGCAGTGCTTGCGGCGGCGCAACCTTCTTTCTCCGTAGACTAGGAGCTTGTTAACACATCTATGGGACGAATGAAAATCCCTTAAAAATCCTAGCAGTACACGTTCTATTCGTGTCTACTGTGTACTGTACTTAATGAAATAAACAGCCCTGAAGGATTTTCAAGCTTGAGCCTGAGGTTGTGACTCTCGTAACAGTTAACATGTTATAGATTTCTGAATTTGATTATAATTTACTAGCTGTTGCTCACGATTTTTTCGGGATAAAAAGTAGCCTCTGTTAATCGCCTATAGTGTACCTAGCTTACAATAGATGAAAGAATTTTTAGAATCGGTTCAGTAGTTTGTGAGTATACACATTACAAACAAAAATACAAATCTTTCCTCTTCATTATATTAGTACCTATAGATACATGCATAGTTCATACATTCGCTTGTATAATGTTCACTTTTTAGTCGGTTGGAACTTGGAAGCAAAGCAGCTATGTATTTTGTTACATTATGCTAAAATTCACATTTCCTTCTTCCGATGTACAAACGCCATTTAAGATACATTAACTTTAATACACATATTTTCGTGAGGACTTTATGTAGTATATCAAGTAGATTAATTCATTCAAAGAGGTTACTGTCTCCGAAACGCAGCAATACTAGGTTAATATGTAGATGCCTCATAATAGGTGCTATGCAAAGAGATTTGAATACTTGATAGTTATCGGTCAACGTGTCATAATATGCGCATTGTATTCAATCTACTTACGGTTGTTTACATAATTATCGAATCTATGTATATTCCCCTCCTTTAAGGTTACCATCGCATCAATATCTATGGGCGGTGGAGATTATTTACCATCAGATAACCCACTTGCTCGTTTCCAGTTTAATTAAGATACGATAATTATGTTCTGTCTTAGATTAATGAATGCGATCTACGGTCACGAATCACGATTGAGTGAATAAATTTTTTATGAATACATGGGCTTATTAAAGTAAGAATTTCGTCGCCTCCTTGGTCTAGGGGCAGCATAATATGGACTGTGGACCGGGAGGTCCTGGGTTCAATTCCCATGTCGATTCAATTCGATCGAATTTCCTAATTTAATTTGCCCGGGACTGGAGCCCTCAGAGGGGGTTGATTTCAGGCAGGGAGCCAGTCGTAAAAACTAAGCCAAATCCTTTCTGCAACATGCTTGAAAAAGTGTGCTGCGCCGACACCACATTAAGGTGGGATAAGGGCAGGTATAAAGATTAAAGTAAACATTTGAAGATCATAATTTATGTAAATATTGAAGCATGTAATAAGGGCATTGTGTCAAGTGTCCTAAGAAATATAGATGTGAACGTGGCAGGCGCGTAGCATTGGCGCAGTTGTCAGAGCTGGTGCGGAGCTGCGCCGCGCCGGTTGCTTCTAATTGAATTAGGCTGCAAGTGGAACACGCCTGACGCACGCAACTACACTTGCTGACCGATTAATGTTATACTCTTAGACTGACGTTCACGTTAACATACAAATTACTTATACCAAAGTACAATTTACTTTTAAGTAGGGCTGATATATCAATAGCCATATAACTTTGTTACTTTGATAGTTATTTCATACATTAAATATCAAAAATAATTCGCCCGAAAAAAAATATCTTACTTTTTAAAATTTAGACGGTATCTTTGAGAACGTGGGAATCGTAACTTATATGTGTAGGGCCTTACTTAAAACAGTATTTTTAGCTGAGCAAATGGTTAAGAATAACCTGTCACTTTTTTCCTTGCGTTACATTGTTTAAAAATGAAAGGGACAACCTATGGTATAAAGATAAGCAGCGCTCAAATATTTTTATAAGTAAGGGGCATAATGTCTACATGCTGTTCCATCTCTGCGATACTACCTCTATGAATATCCTTATACCTATTGCCTACTAAATATTAGATAATTTTTGGGTGTCATGACCCATGGGTATTCGTGCTATATTTTTGCGAGACGCTATTGCAGTATTCTGCGGTGATTGAATATGTAGGACCTTACTTATAAAACAGTTTAGCTGAGCAAATGGCTAAGAATAGTGTGTCACTTTTTTCCTTGTGTCACATTGTTTGAAAATAAAAGGAACAGACTATTCTTTACCATTTGCTTAGTTAAACTGTTTTTATAAGAAAGGCCCGTAGACTCTACATATTCAATTACCGCACCACTACATTGTAGTAAATGTAGAAAAGGTCAAATAATTTCTTTCTTTCTTTCTTTCTTTAGAGTCACTTGGTATCTATTCTCCTTTCCTATTGACATGAACATGATACTTTTATGATTATTATTGTTGATTTTCTTTCAATTGAGTCATCGAGGAAAACTTTTTCTGTGGGTAAAATTGTTCCTAACGTAATTTTTTATTGATATATTATTGTGTTCCGCTACAATACCAAAAAACCTAATATTGAAAAACATACTCAATTGATTGTTTTAACAATCAACCACTATTGCAAAACTGATTTACTAAACAATAGTGTGTAACGGCATCTCGCTTTGTCTGAAGTCTGAACATCGATGCCGCAATACTAGTACATATGTATTGTCTGAGATCATCTTTTTATACTGTTTGTTATCAACTCCTTCATTGTTATCCAAAAACTAAGTGAAAATAATTTTCTGAATCGTGATTATTGTTGATATTGGTGCGTTAACGCTTCTTTTAAGTAATAAAAAATTAAGGTCAGAAAGCAAGTGGATGCACAATAATTTAATTAGGGCAATCATTTTCGTGACTATTTCACGTGGAGGAACTATGCGAGTTGGATCCGTTTTTATAGCGTGGGACATTTCGTACCAGGTTCCGATCGTCCCTAGTACGCCTCCATATAGAATGTAACAAATAGCAACATAGATTGCACCCCAATATAGCCCCCATTTTACCAGACAATCGATTGTTAGTTTTTGTCTGGCTCAGTAAGAAATGCGATGTAATCGCGTGCTGCGTGGTCCCGTTTTAGTCGAGAGTGAACGCGTCGTCCGGTCACGGTCATTTGTTTGAGCGAAAAATGCCAATGAAGACTGTGGCGTAACACTTTTCACTCTGTTAACGTTATACCGGGATACGTGGTACCCGCAGCTGATCGGGCGATTGTATGGCCAGCGTTCGGAGACTTGCTGCTATTCTTCCTCTATTTAACGCACTTTACACAACTGTCCTACTATCACTTCGGAAATATAATATTACTTGAATCACTGGTTATTGGTTATTCAATATCACTTTGATACTGTACTTTTTACTTTCCAGTCGTCCAAGAATATTTGGTACAGTTTCAAATCTGTCATGTCCGTGAGAGCACGGTAATATTATAATAATATGATAATGCGTGTCGTGCGAGCAATGTGTTATTTGTAATTTGATATTAAAAATAAGGTTCACCGAGTTTGTGGGAGCGTACGTGGCTCGAGCAGGTGCACATAATTGTAATTCTTAATGCCAAACGTGCTAATTGTTGAATTACAAAATAATATTATACAACGGCATAGATAGAACACCAAAAATTGCAAGATGCTTAAACGAGAAAAATATTAAAATGGTAATTGTAGATAGCTTCGAATACCTTAGTGGATAATGTGTATTACATTTAGTAAAGAGGTTGTCAGGGTGGAGCTTAGGTGGCTCGGTCGCGAGACTCACGTTCCTAGTGCGTGAGTCACGTAACACGTTAGTATAATGCTTCAGGCCGGTGCAGTGCTTTCGCATTCTTATTATTTATTGTTGATACAGCGTGGATACCCAGGATTGTAAAAGACTGTAGTATATTCAACTATTTGATAATTTTAATTTGAAATTAACGGACCTACAAAATATCGACAAGTTATCGTCACTACAAAAGCCGGTTGCGGAATGTTTTGCAGTTTTGAGATAAGGTGACGACTACAACAAAATATGCTTCTAACCCAAATCTCATTATAATGTGCTTATGCCTCAAAGTCTGTAGTATTTTTGTAGCGTGACAATAATTCATAACAGTACAGTCACGTTACATGCCTACATAACAGACATGAGAATTTCACAAGGGGCAGGTTCGCCAGGCTTTTGCCGTGATAATGGAGATTGTGAATCTAAACGGCTAGCGCAAATCTAACATTCCCATAGCTACAGTTATTATTATGTCTGTGTGGATGTATAAAAGGTGTTGCGTTTTACCTGAAAATGTTACGATTAAATATAACATTATTTTTTGTTGTTGCCTGTCGGCCTCAAAGCAAAACACGACACGAGGTTTTCACATTCACAAACGCTACACTGCAGATGTAATATATCTCCTGTCTTATTTGGCGACCTTTGTTAACAGATAGGTATGCCCATTATTGAGTTCTATATATAAATACCTAAACAGTGTATTTCACTTAAGTATATTTAAAATTCGTAGAACATACACAACCTAGCAAAAAAAAGTAACGTTACGACATAATATGATAAATTATTATAAATTACGACTTTTACAATATGTCGATGGAGTACATAGAACTTACACTCAATATTTTAATGTTTCTGAAAAAATGTAGGATTCCCAAGTGGGTTTAAAACGATAGGGCCACTTCATTTGTTCCGCCCGTATGCACTTGCTACAAGGGTCGCGCGGCTCACGGTTTTTGCACCCACTTTTCATTTTTTAACCCTTGCATTCCCACGCTTTGTTTAAACTGAGTTAACCTGTTCAACGGTAATATTATGGATTATATTTTAAAGTTCACAACTTTTTTTTTTTTCAATTAATACGCTGCTTATAATGTTACGGGTGGAAGTTCACCGTTTTAATTTAATTTGCATTGTACACCAAATTTCACCAAAGTCTAGCCAGCGTAGCGTGTCTGTCTATTTTGCCGGAGCTCACAGCAAGAAGGGACAAGGTCGGCGTCCAAGCGTGAAGTTCCGCCGCTATTGACAACCTGCTTTGTGGATTCTATTATGATGTGAAAACGCGAGCGTAAGAAGTGCAATAGCGTGATCCCTAGTACGTATGTAAGGTTTTGAGAGTTCTTGCTTTTGACAACAATGATTGATAATTTTCGCTTTCTCCATACATTTGACTATGAGCGCCACTTGTGGAAACTATAACGAACCGAAGAAATGTATACAGAAAATGAAAACTGACAAAGAATCGTACTCGGGGTACAGTAATATATATAACATATTATTATATTATACCAAATTTCCTTATGTTCAAAATACCACGGAGGCTGTCAAATATGTTATATTAAACAGAGAAATCCCAATAGATCAAGTACGCACCGAAATTCTCGGTGTAAAAATGTTTTGCTTACGAATACCGATGCATGTTTATTTTTACGAGTCAACGATCTGTGTTTTGAATGTTTCGCGGTTCCTCGTTTTATGCCCAAATGTAGCAGCTCATGAGCACTGCTCATTGAGCAGCAGGCGCAGCAGCCCGGTGAATAGCGGAAACTACTCCAACTTTAACGACTTAGGACGGTGCCACACTTAGCTTTGAAAGTTTGATACATAATACTATTATTTAGTTTGAAGGACATATATACATAAATACATATCCCGAAGAGGTATGCAGAGGCGAAGTAGAACACCCACAAGTCGCCGAGCTTATTTCCGTCCCAGATGTGATAGGGGGCGAGCCTAAAAATATCGAAATATTTTTTGTAGAATAATAATAAAAATAGATTATTTTTCTTTGACTATATCTGTGGTTTAGGGTTATGCTTAGGCATGGAACAACATTTATGTCTGGGAAGTGGTAACTAAGAGCAAATACACTCTTGTTGAAATTTCCCAATTTTTTTTTTACAACTGACATCGAGACAGTGCTCTATTTCCTCCCAGAGGCGTAGCGATGTTGTGAGCTCCATTAATTGTTTCTGATTGACCAGTCTCGTATTCGTAAAGAATGGGTGATTTTTAAATGATTATTTGCTGGTCTTTCATATAGCACTCCTTTTTTTAATAACCCTTATGATGACCTATTTTTTCGGTAATAGTAACTCGCAACAAGTTATTGGACCAAATGTGTTTCAGGATGTAAATCTTGCGTAAATAGGGCAACCTATATTGTATTTAGGATTTGTTATTTTTGCTAATATGTAAAAATATAAAAGCAGTCGGATAAAAAGAAATATATCTGTTATCTATGAGGGGATTGGGCATTGTTTATATATTCTTATGTAAGTAGCCATGGTGTGTAACTGTATGTATTACTGCGTTCTTTGACGAAGCCTTATCAAACGTTTCCTTTAAAGCCTTGAGCTCATGTACTTAATTATAAGATTAGTTATAAACGTATTCCGTTTTATAATAATATGAAATCGTACTTAATGCTTATTACTTATCCTCGTGTATGACCTGACCTTAATTAATAGGCAAACAGCCCATGCATGATGTAGGAGAAATTGTCTAACATCAAAAGACCAGCTTACTCGTTTGGTTACCTCCTGCTGTAAAAAATAGGGCGTGTCTATTATTGGTTTTATGAAATTCCGATTGCGTGTTTCTTACCTTTTGGAAGTGATTTCATTTATATAGCCGATTGGTGGTGTGATGGTTGATGGCTGACTATCCGCGACGAGCCATATGTTTACGTTATAAATACCTACTACGTTGTATGTAGGTGATGCGTCCGCAACGCACCGGACCGCACTATCCACGCCAGAACCGCCCACTTTCCAGATTTAACGTCTCTTTGGAATTAGAGTAAATGGTTTAAAAAGTAAAACATTGCAAATAATATGACATACATAAGTTCAGCGTATCGAGAAAAAAAAATCGATGTAAATGTCACTCTGTTAACTTTTACTCCATCTCTTCATCTCATTTTCTCCAAAGAATTTGTCGTTTGCCACTTTTAACGCGTCACAAGCTCTCTTTATAACTTGGTGGAATTTAAAGTAACTAAATAAAATAGACATTCCGCTCCGATCCTAAAGTACAAAATCACGATCTCAACTCAAGTCCTTTTTTTTCCATTTTATCAATTCTGACGTTTACATATGGAAGAAACTTCATTCATTTTCCTTCAGCGCAAAATGTGTCTATGTGTTATGACTTAGCAGTTCATTTTAACACTTTCTTGTTAAAATGCGCAACTGCGCCATCCGTCGGTTAAATTTACACATTAAAGTTATTGTAACAAGCAATTGGGTCCTTAACTATGTTTGATTTTATACACATATTTATATGTATAGTAGTATAGTACATAAAAAAAAGAAGCTCTTCTGTAAAAACTGCATCGAAATTGGTTTAAAAACTTTTAAAACCTTTCCAACGCACTTACCGTTATGGCGTGATTATACTGATACTTCTCTTTCCCGCAGTTTGACGGTTACATCTAACTTCAAAGTCTTAGAACTTTTTTTATTTTTGAGGATATTTCAATATTTCTTTGTTTTATATTTTAGACGACGTAAGTTTCATATAAATTTTTTTTTAAAACTAGTCAAGTACCCAATTATCGTTGGACCACGTTATACCTATACAGAACGTTTCTTAATATTTAAAACCTTTCTTATATATCTTCTATACCTCATGAATATAATCGCTTGTTAAAATAACTGACGGATGGTGCTGTAGATAGTCACGGGCGGCTCGGCCTCCGGTGGCCCATACGCTTATGGAACATATATATGTGCCGCCTCTGACGGGTTAAATATTATTAATGATTATATTTATCGTTTCTGATCGTTTCCTAATAACATTCATACGGTTTATTTTACATGCAGAATAATTATATCGTTGCGGTTAGGGATATATGCGGGAAAACAATTAAACAAGCTTACAATGAATGAAAACCACATTGATTTATTAATTATAGTTTTGTTATATTAATAAATGTAAAGTGAATTAATTTGTTGTATAATATGAGTTATTTATCCGTAAATAATACGAAATACTCTCAAGTATTCACACAGCGTGCCAGTCACATTATTGTGCATTTAATATCACAAACTTTAAACTGTTTTATGTTTTTGCAATGAATTGTAGGTAATAAAATATATAATAACAAATATTGCAATATTAAAAGTTTAGACATAAATTTATATTTTTTTACCCCATGACAAATAACAATTATGGAAGGGTATGAGCACCAGGTTATACTTGTTAATTATGATTAACATACCGAAACCCATGTATTTCAATCAAGTACATATATCTCAACTACATGGTACGTTACACATAAGCTCACGCCTGTATCCCCGAAGGGGTAGGCAGAGGCGCACTAGCGAACTAGAACCACACCAACCACATTTCGCTGAGCTTAGTTCCGTCCCAGATGTGATAAGGGGCGAGCCTATCGCCATATCGGGCACAAATTCCAGACTCCGGGCTTATATGGAAAAATCCAATATCACTTTGCCCGACCCGGGGATCGAACCCGAGACCTCAGCACTGTAGTCGTACCGAAGTACCACCACGCCACCGAGGCAGTCATAATTAATATTTACATAATATTATATGGAATATAAATTGTAATGTATTGCTAATTGGTATTCTAACAAGTGTTACATGTTCTGCAGCTGATGTGAGAGTAATCAGTTTTCACATGTACGTTAATTAACTTTCCAGTGTGAGTTGATGCGGTGACAAGATGGACGCGGCGGACAAACGTATGCTGGAGCGCGAAGCACTCCGTAACATGATACAACAGTGGAACGCCAATCGTCTCGACCTGTTTGCATTGAGCGAGCCCAACGAAGTACGTACACGCAGTTTCTTTTTACAATCACACTAAACTTGTTACATAAAGTTCTGGGTTCTCTTTGAGTAACGACGAACCTTTCAAATCTTTGGGCTGTACCTTTACGTGGTGGTTATTAATTATCAATGACAACGAAATTCGTCATGTTTATAAAATTGTTAGACATTTGACGCGGATTCTGTATATCATTGTAGCTGGAAGTTAGGATTGTTAATATGTTAGTATGTTATTGTATACTCTAATCGCCGCCTTGCACTAAAATGTAAACAAATATTTAACCCTATTTGTGCATCATAGAATAGAAATTATTGAAAAATCATCCAAGTGCATGTTGAGTGTTAATTACGAGTATGTTTTCCTTTGTGCCCGCTTTGTAACAGAGACCAAAGGTGTGGTACCATATCCAGATATAATACTCAGGCAAACTCATAGTGGAGTTCAGATAACAACCATTCAAATCTACCTGCCCTTATTCCACTACGGGATTGGCGTGGCGGCGTCACACGCTTGAAAACATTTTGCAATAAATATTTAGCTTAAGTTACAACCGGCTGCCTACCTTATGTAAACTCTTTTTGGAAAGGATAATGATCTTTCAAATATTGTTTGTGTAATCAATTGGGTTAATGCATCGCTATTAAACTTAATGACGAGTATGATCATTACTATATTGGTGGTGAGCGACCATAGTAAGATAATAATATATTACTTATCAATTTGTTAGAACTTTAAATACATATTTGTCAGGCGAATTTAAATTATTAGAACACTGTGTAAAAGATTGACATGAGATCTAAAGACAAAAAATAGGACTTGGCATAACTATGAAAAAAAAGTGTATGCCTATAGTAACATAGATCCCAGTAATATTATAACAGTTAGTTATCTATTTAACATTTAGAACTTATTATGATTTAAAAAACGTCGTACCTATTTATACTACAATCACTAAGGCATTTAAGCTTTGTTTAAGTTTTATGACACGGTTTCAACTTACATATTGTAAACAAATCCAGAACAAAGAAAATGGCGGAACCGGAAGTAAACACGTTTTTTTCGTATGTCAGTCCTAATTTTTCTTATGCCATTGGATCTAATGTTACGATGCTCCGTGGCTGTCCTGGTGCGTGTAGGTATACATACCTACGAGGATCGATCATTGTTCATTATTGCTGTACAACCAAGATCTTTTCCCACACAGGTCTAGACTGAACAGTAAGTCAGTTACATATATGCAGTTGTGATATACTCACTTTCCTCCTTAATTTTATCGGTATGTGAAAGCTAATTTTATAGTCAGATGTAAGATAAATCGAGTTAAGGTTTAACTATAGATTGGTAATAGCGCTGCAAGTCACCCTTAAATCTTAATTTGCCACTTGATGTGGTCCAGACCAATCTAAACCTGGTATTAAAGTCGGCGCACAGTCTGTCGTCAGTAGTCTTTCAATCAAAAGTACGCGAGGCCTATATAATGGACCTTAAAAGCAAGTGTAAAGTGCATTCATGGTCCTTATTGCAGAATGTATGTAAACAATTATTTTTTCTATTAATTATTTTTATAACAGTAGTCGCCTCCTTGGTCTAGTTGCAGCATACATGGGCTGTGGACCGGGAGGTCGTGTGTTCGATTCCCCCAGGTCGGGCGAAGCTAATTTTCTAATTTAATTTGCGCTGTGACTGGATCCCTCAGAGGGGGTTCACATCAGGCAAGCAGCCGGTCGTAAACGCTTAGCCAATTTTTTTCTGCAACATACTTGAAAAGTGTGTTGCGCCGACCCCACATCAATGTGGGGTAAGGGCAAGTAGAAAGAAATATTTTTAAAATAGTTAATTTTTTTGACCTCATATACAGGATGTTTCACAAAGTTGGTATCCATAATAACTTCACTTAAAGGAACGATGGCTACCAATCTAGCGGTTAAGTTTAAAATTTCGTAAGGCTCATAGTTTTGGAATAATGGAAACTTGAATTTGTGATGATAAACTTTTTGCTGGCTCACTGGGTCAGCTGCAGTACATTTACAAACTACCTATGGGGTAATTAATTTTTTTAAACATATTATTTTGCTATTTGCGACGATCTACAGGTCACATTCCGATTTTGAAATTCCCATGGTGAATATTGATTAGAAAATTAAATTAAATTTTTATTTTTTTACTTTACTATTGCACTTTAAATCGTTCTCCCTGGATGTTGAATTTTTATAGGTACCAACTTTATGAAACACCCGGTATAAGAAGACCGCAAATTGTATGTTATGTTTTCTTGCATTATTTAGGTTACGTCTCCTCTGTGTAACATCAAGTCCACGGGACGTTCTGTATAATTTTTATCGTAACGCTGATTAACCGTTATGGTGATTAATAAAACAATGGCATAAGGCAGACTACTAATAATCTTCGTAGATGAGGGGAAGACAAAAAGTGTATCAATGCACGACATTTTGTGTCGTGATGTCGTGAGTCACGCAAGCAAGTTCCTTCGATAAATATTTGCGTTGATAATAAAACGTTGACAATGTACGTTATCAACGTGAACCAGCGAGATAAATTTGTTTCCGGTAGTTTATTGTTTATTGCCTTTTATACCGTAATTCGTAACTTTGGCGTACAAAGGTAACGAATGAACGCTGCCACTGAGTTATTAAGGTCGTCTGTCTAGATGTCGACTCTTCACGCTTTCAGCATTCGTCGCACTAGGCAATTGTTCCCGTGAGCAATGAGCTCACTAGCACTACTCGAGGCTGATAAATAAAGAACGGTTGAACTCTGCTTTTATTACTTTCATGTAAAACATCGTGTGCATAAATATATTATGTACATGGTACATAGTACATGAACATCGTGTCCATGCGATATCAATGTTTAAAATTATAATCTTTGATTTCATATCAATTGTAATTGATGATAATAAATAAAAAAATAATTTGAGTAGATTACAAACATATTGCCGATACTCATACCTTTTTACATTATGTTTCCCCGAATTGGTACAATTACAATTTACACCCTAATGTTCTAGAATCACTTGATCTTTGCGTAATACAATATGTCTAAGGGTAGCTCCGTGATAAATCCCTATTTATCCCAATTCTTGATTTAAAGATGGGTGAGTAGTAGTGAGATAGTGAGTTGTAGGATAAATCGAGAAATATGTAACTCTCGATTAGTAATAGCGCTGCAAGTCGCCCTAAACGTTGTAACGGTGGCACGACTTTGCGCGCGTACATATTACGTTTCAAATACGACTGAGTGACTTATGACCACGAGGTCACAACTATTGGGTCACAAGTCTCGTGATGTTGTCCCGTCTATGTACTGTTGAATGTCTTTGGTTATTGCCATTTGTATCGCATAACCGCTTTCCGTTTGCAATAACTCGCCAGGATACGACGAAAATACACCGGCGTTATTTTTGAAATTGACACGTTCTTTCGGTATTTAGTAATTTACTCAGAAACAGTCAGTAGATGAAATATATTTGCTAACAATAATTTATGCTGATTCCACTCCAATGTGGAGTCGACGCAATACTTTCTGGTATGTTAGCGACTTTACATTTTTCGACCGGCTGCCTGCCTGACGTATTATACATATGTATGTACATAATATTTTAAGGAAAAATACTTGGTCTGTCTGGTCGCCTCCTTGGTCTAGTGGCAGCATGTATGGACTGTGGACCGGGAGGTCCTGGGTTCGATTCCCTGGGCACAGCGAATTTTTTTATTTAATTTGCCCGGAACTGGATCCCTCAGAAGGGGTTGACGTCAGACAGGCAGCTGACTTAGCCAAATCCTTTCTGCAACATGCTTCAAAAAGTGTGTTGCGCCAACCCCACATTAGAGGGGGATAAGGGCAGGTAGAAAGAAAATATTATAAGGAAAAATGTTCATTGAAGATTTAAATAAAAAACCTATATTTTTTTCAGAATTTGGAATTCCATGGTGTGATGCGGTTCTACTTTCAAGATTTAGGTCAGAAGATAGCTACGAAGTGTATCCGTGTCGCCTCCGACGCCACAGTCAGCGATGTCATAGGTTAGTGTGCGAAATCATTTGTACTCATAATCGTCGATCAGAAATCTAAATATGCTCTCCAGAGGGTACGAGTATGCACTAAGTTAAAAATGGAGACATTTTGTGTAATTTTCTTCTTTTAAAAATAATGGTTTCCACGCATATGCGATGATTTAGCCAATATCAAGGTAAATAGAGCAATTATGTTTTTACAATGACCATGAGACCCAGATGTGGATGATCTCAAGGTCCTGCTGGCATTATGGCGGTAATTCCTTCTAGTGCGATGCTCCTTAGATGACCTTCACTCGTCGAATCGACCGAACAAAGCCAGCCAACGCACCAAGCAAGACTCATAAAAGATCATCGGTTAAAAAGTTTCCACATTATACTGTCCATCTTCACTGAAGTTTGATGTATTAAACCACACCACTTAAAGATAACAAACACAGCTCTAGAGAATAATATTAAATAATTTTAACAAGCGACACCCACCCTGTCAGACTTCCCGTCAAAATCCTTGTGTAATGTTAAAAAATGGCCAGAATATAGTAGGTATACAATAAAGTTGGGATTTAAAGAAAAACAAAATATCATTTCTGGGGATGCAAATCCATGTTATTATGGTTGTGTCTGGATTTCTCATAGTTTTCACAATCAAAGTTCAGCTATAATAGTAACGAGTTTTTACGGTTTTCGCTTCTCGAAAATGCTGGTAGTTTTCGTTTTTTTCTCTATACATTTTATTACGTCGTTTGTAGTTTTTGCATGTGGCGCTGCTAATTTATAAAGTACTTATGGAGAAGACGAAACTAGCCTATCATCGTTTTTACAAACTGTCACAACTCGTACTGAAGGCGCGGACCGGGTTCCTTTTTTGTTATTTTCTAAGCTAAATACTACAAAGATATCAGAATCGTCCATCGTTTTATGTACATCATCGTTTACATTAGAATCTTTCTATCTACCTGCCCTCATCCCATCTTAATGCGAGGTCGGCGCAACACACCTTTTCAAGCATGTTGCAAAGAGGATTTGGCCTAGTTTTTACGACCGGCCGCCTGCCTGACGTCACCCCTCTATTATTAGAAAATTTGCAGAGGGCAAATTAAATTTGAAAATTTGCTTTGCCCGATCTGGGAATCGAAGCCAGGACCTCCCGGTCCACAGCCCATACATGCTGCCACTAGACCAAGGAAGCGACATTAGAATCGCTAAATAATATTAGCCCTGTAATATTACTGTCTCACTGCATGGAACTGGCCTCTTCTGGTAATGAGACGGGTTAGGCCTTAGTTTACCACGCTGGCCTAACGCGGGTTAGTCGAATCGCTAACTTGCATATGTAATAACTTTTTATTTGGTTTCCAAACTAATTTAATTTGTTGAGAGTCCCGAAATGTTTTTAAGCTTCTAAAATCTCTCTTAACATAAACGTCTCTATTTCTTCTGAATCAAATTGAACTAGTAGAGGAGATATTTAGTTGTATACCTTAATGTAACACACCGACCCAGTATGCAAGCATTTCCGCGGATTAATGCAGCCAATTAACTAGCGGTGAACTGTCACCGATATCCAGGATACCTACTTATGTCATATGTATGACAAAACGTAAATATGTAAAATTAATGTTTTTTATTTGCTATAACATCGAAAGTGTGTTTACGTCATGCATAAATGATCATGCATGCGCAAAATTTTATAGAATTATACATACAGATTCATCACTTTGTGTTCAGATCTATGTATACAAAGTTTTCGTGTAAGTATACGTGACATTAGATATTATTAATCATCTATATACATGTATTAAGCGTCGTCTTCTGAACTTAAATATTACACAAAACACCTACGCAAAACAAGTATTTTTTATATAATGTCCATTGTTCTACGAGCAGGTGACAGCTAAAATCGTTATTTTGCGTTTGTGTTTTTGTGTAATGTTTCGAGAAAAACTAGTGCAGGAGACGCGACTTTAGACGAACAAGTTAGTGGCCCGTAATAATAATGCTTTTTCTATAACATCTTCTGGGATCGGTTACAGTGGTTATTGATAGTTACGCCATCACAACAAAAATGATTTTCTTTATGTTATGTTGTCATCAAAGAGTCAATCTAAGTAATGTATTAATTGAACCTGTGCAGAAACTTTGATCGAGAAGTTCCGTCCGGACATGCGCATGCTGTCGCTGGGCTCGTACTCGCTGTGGGAGACGCACGGGCCGGACGACGAGCGCCGCCTCGAGCCGCACGAGAAGCCGCTGCTCGTGCAGCTCAACTGGCACGCCGACGACCGCGAGGGACGGTTCCTGCTCAAGTGCCTTACCAACAACGAGGTACCACGCATCTACTATACATACCAATACATACCTACTGACTACAATACCACTATTACAAATGTACGCTTAAAGTAAATGTATTATGAGTTATGACAGACTGAGCAGGAGGGCCCGGTCAAAAGATTACTGGGTGGCGATGATCAGCGGCCTGAGCAGGAAAATTTCTGACAACCGTAAATGTAATCGAACTCGATGCGCGTTTATGAAATTTGTATGAAATATTAACCAAACGTCATCAGTGCGCAGCGAACTCGAATACATTTACATTTACATTAGTTTTTCGTGCTCGGGCTACAGTTAATGTCATGTGACCCACTTGCTTGCTTGGGCCTCCCTCTTCTATATCTATAAAATTATCGTATACCATCATCATGCGATCGCACTTCGAATTAGATATTACAAATATTATTATGGAAAAATACGCCTTCCACCTTCCTAAATATATTGTTTTTATACAGGTTCCTTTATCATCTGTTAGTGATAAGGGTGACCAAAACTTCAAAAGAAAACTTTCGAAAAGAGAAAAGAAAGAACTGAAAAAGAAAGAAAAGTTGTCCAGATTAAAGTCCGACACCAACGACGAAAACAGACCAGTGGCAGAAAAATTATATACAGGTAAAAGTTATTGTAAAATACTTAAAAAAACATTTGAAAAATATGTTTATGCTGTGTAGCGTCGAGTTGTTTATTTAAAGCTATGTCTCCTGCAATAAAACATTACACAAAACATAGTACATATTTCTACCATTTTTTGTCTACAGTCCATTGTTAAATGAGCGGGGGACAATGAAAAACCTTGTTTTGTGTAGGTGTTGCTTGTGTTTTGTTTCGAAAGAAAGCAAGGAGGCTTAATAATAATTTGATTTGCGTGTCCGTGTCGATCAGAGTTGCCGGAGACGTCGTTCATGCGCAGCATCAGTAACCCGGAGGCGGTGATGCGTCGCCGGCGACAACAGAAGCTCGGCCGTAAGTTGCAGCAGTTCAAATCTAAGGACGGAGGGCCTGACACAGGTACTAACAATCATACATTCAACGGTTGTACTGCCATCGAGGTACTACACTTGTCGCCAATTCATAATCATCCATTATAATTCTTGCTTGTGTGTTGATTTATCAATTTTGCATTAATACTTGCGTGTCTGTCGACTAATACTAGTAGTACTGTGTTTCCTGCGTTTCCACCAGATGTGCAAGGAAAATCAGCGGTTCGCGAGGAAAAATCCACCAATAGTATAATTTCATTTTCATAACTTGCGTAAATAAATTAAAACTATTAGTGCATTTTCCGTCGTGCACCGCGTGGCGGTCTTAGTTCGGTTTTAAGATTATGGCCTATGGGTGTGGAGTGTGGAGACCAAAATAAACCCTATTAATCTTCATAGACACATGACTAAATAAATAGCACATGTCTTTTAATTATTTACACATTCACAGTGAAGTGGATGACCTTGATTGAATTTGTAAATAATTTTATATGTAACTAACGGCACACTTTTTCATTCCCGAACGCACGACAGCGAACAAATCTTGGAACTCGCTCGCAGCGCTATTTACCGGACTCAGTTGTGAATATTAACCATCAATGGAAATTTTATCAAAATCGTTTTAACCGTTTAGGATGAGTTCAGTCATATAAAATGGAAACTAAATTCTATATATTTACGAACAAAGAAAATTCTAACCAGGCGCTAGTCTCGTAAAGTTCCCTCGCCAAAATTTCAAAACTCATTATTATGTTGACATTGTTACCATAAGTAATGTATAACTTATTGTTGTAGGTGGTACGTTGAGGATATATGGGGGCATCCTTCGGCCAGACGTGTCATACATCACACTGCTGTTGTCGGTGAACGACACGGCGGCAACCGTGCTGCGCGACACGCTCGACAAGTACGGCATGTCGCACCAGGACCCGCAGCACTACTGTATCGTACAGGTAATGTCGCACGTCACACTGCCGCTGTCGGTGAACGACACGGCGGCAACCGTGCTGCGCGACACGCTCGACAAGTACGGCATGTCGCACCAGGACCCGCAGCACTACTGTATCGTACAGGTAATGTCGCACGTCACACTGCCGCTGTCGGTGAACGACACGGCGGCAACCGTGCTGCGCGACACGCTCGACAAGTACGGCATGTCGCACCAGGACCCGCAGCACTACTGTATCGTACAGGTAATGTCGCACGTCACACTGCCGCTGTCGGTGAACGACACGGCGGCGACCGTGCTGCGCGACACGCTCGACAAGTACGGCATGTCGCACCAGAACCCGCAGCACTACTGTATCGTACAGGTAATGTCGCACGTCACACTGCCGCTGTCGGTGAACGACACGGCGGCGACCGTGCTGCGCGACACGCTCGACAAGTACGGCATGTCGCACCAGGACCCGCAGCACTACTGTATCGTACAGGTAATGTCGCACGTCACACTGCCGCTGTCGGTGAACGACACGGCGGCGACCGTGCTGCGCGACACGCTCGACAAGTACGGCATGTCGCACCAGGACCCGCAGCACTACTGTATCGTACAGGTAATGTCGCACGTCACACTGCCGCTGTCGGTGAACGACACGGCGGCGACCGTGCTGCGCGACACGCTCGACAAGTACGGCATGTCGCACCAGGACCCGCAGCACTACTGTATCGTACAGGTAATGTCGCACGTCACACTGCCGCTGTCGGTGAACGACACGGCGGCGACCGTGCTGCGCGACACGCTCGACAAGTACGGCATGTCGCACCAGAACCCGCAGCACTACTGTATCGTACAGGTAATGTCGCACGTCACACTGCCGCTGTCGGTGAACGACACGGCGGCGACCGTGCTGCGCGACACGCTCGACAAGTACGGCATGTCGCACCAGGACCCGCAGCACTACTGTATCTTACAGGTAATGTCGCACGTCACACTGCCGCTGTCGGTGAACGACACGGCGGCGACCGTGCTGCGCGACACGCTCGACAAGTACGGCATGTCGCACCAGGACCCGCAGCACTACTGTATCGTACAGGTAATGTCGCACGTCACACTGCCGCTGTCGGTGAACGACACGGCGGCGACCGTGCTGCGCGACACGCTCGACAAGTACGGCATGTCGCACCAGGACCCGCAGCACTACTGTATCGTACAGGTAATGTCGCACGTCACACTGCCGCTGTCGGTGAACGACACGGCGGCGACCGTGCTGCGCGACACGCTCGACAAGTACGGCATGTCGCACCAGGACCCGCAGCACTACTGTATCGTACAGGTAATGTCGCACGTCACACTGCCGCTGTCGGTGAACGACACGGCGGCGACCGTGCTGCGCGACACGCTCGACAAGTACGGCATGTCGCACCAGGACGGCCGCAACAGCTCCTGGGATCAAACACCATATAGTCGATAGATCGATAATTTTTATTCTATTTTGCTACAAATTATCACATGATATGTTTATGATTATAATTTCACTCCATATGCATAATGCAAAAGTTGTCCTGGTTGCTCGTTCAGTCGTATTCGGAGATCGGTCAGTGTCAGTCTCATGCACACTACACAGCCAGTGTACGTATACAGGGTGTCCAATAAATAGTGGATAACCTTGAAATCACTCATAGTAAACCTAACGACGAATCGAAAAATAATATTTTAAAAAATATTATGTGAAGGTCAGATGTCCTAGTTATAACTTGCCATCTTAAATATTATGCTCATCGCTGTTTAAGCATTTCACGTATTATTTCATTTATTTACTTTGCTATATTATTTTTATTAAATACCGTTAATTACTAATTTTACTGTATTGCTAATATTGTTTATTAAACCCCAATTTCATGAAATAAAATATTATACCAATTAGATGTTGTAAATTTTGTTCCTTAGTAAAATTGGCTCCTTTTGCACATTATTAGCAATAATTCACTACTCCATGTAGATATAATGATAAATTGTACCATTATGTAAAGTACATTAAACACGGATATTTTTAAAATAATTAGCCACACAGGTTTACATATTTTTTTTTACACAAAGTACAAACAGTGCTTAAACTTAGTTAAAAATAATATTTTCTCAAAATTTGAGGTGAAAATATACTTTCATGTTTTTTTTTTCAAATAATGGATTAGCTATTCATAATTTTTAATATCCATCTATTAGCACAACTAGTACATAATATTATAATAGCAAAATATCGATGGAAATTATTTATTTGTAGTCGTACTGAACAAGAATGTACCAGAGGAGAAAAATAATTCGTCTTTTTTTTATCAAAGTCGTATCTTAGGTGGTACTTTAGCAATATTATTTTTGATATTTTTTTTCGATTCGTCGTAAGGTTTACTATGAGTGATTTCAAGGTTATCCACTATTTATTGGACATCCTGTATATTTCGACTGAACTTATTTTGACTGCTTAATGCTTTGTGTCATCTTGAGTGTAGGCACTTTGCTAAGTACACAGGATAACAATAAAAAAAGTTCACCGCTTATCACATCAAGGAAGAGTAGATTGCACATTTAAATACGAAAGGGCCAATACTAGGGTTCCTAAATTAAGTTGGCGATATTTCCTTATAACGTAAAGTGGATTAAAGATTGTTACTCTACAAATGTAAACAAATATCTACCCACTTATCAGTTATATCGTTTATTTAAAAACAATGACTTTTTAATTAGATGGAGTAAAATGACATTTTGCATGTTGTCCCTTTTTATCAAACGTAATTTCGCAAGCTAGTGCTGAGTTTTTGTTTCTTTGAGTTATAAATACTGAACTCACAAGATATATAATATTACGAACTATAGAGGGGCTATTAAGCTAGTTTCCATACAAAAAATATACCTCAAACATCAGTAACGTCATCTACCACTTATTACAATGGGAGAGAGGCTTTTTACAATTTACAGCCTAGAATATTCTGTGAATGTTCAAGAATCACGTTAGTCAATTTTATTGTGTAAACATTATTACGCTGCCACGATCGTGCGCGCGTATATTTCGAATACGACTGAGTGACTTATGTCCACGAGGTCAGAACTTTTCTGTCACAAGTTTCGTGCTGTTGTCCTGTCTAGGTACTGTTGAATGTCTTTGACTAAACTACATCCATCACTATGTTTTGGAAGTTGGCATTTCGATCTGTCAATTTACTAAGTTTATTAACGGCCGGTTTCAATAAACAATCTCAGTTCGAATGTGCAGATAGATTGCAAAAAATAGCCAATAAGAACACAGTTTGAACATGACTCCGTCAAATGACGTGATTTGATTGGTTCATAATCGCGATCTATCTGCACTCTAAACTGAGATCGTTTATTGAAACCGGCCGTTAGAAATCCGAGTTTACTAATCCGTGGCAACTGTAACTTTCGATTTTTTTAACTTTCGGGTTCGATTGTCTAAGTTATGCGGTCATAATTAACAGGCTTTAAAAATAATTAAAAATTTAAAATAAGGGATAATATTTGTTTACGTTTCTGAAATTGTGAAGATCGTGAATACACTTTTCTATTGTTGTTATTTGAATTAAACGCCAGATTTTCATTATGTTTTATTTATTATCGGGATATCTTTATTGGTTCATATTGTTATTTGAACTATATTAAAAGGTAATAATTGGTCTGCTTTCGAACTTTTTGAAATGGGTAATCATAGTGTAGCGAGATAAAATTGAGTATATTTTTGAAACTCCATATTCAACATTTATAATTTGGTACTAGTAGACCATAGTAGTGTTTGCATATTTTTTATCAGAAGGCCGCGGCACTCAATTTTCAGGTGTCATTAGAGATTACTATTTTAGTATTCACGTAATAGTCTTAGATATTCTCGCTTGTTCCTCTCGAACAAATAAAATTAACTTTGACCTCTATCAGTGTAGCCGAGAACACCGTTCGAATAATAATAAGAGAATGCGCCGCGGTCGCTTCGAACGTTCTATCCAATCTAGTCGATAGAACTTGATACACTTGTATCGTACTTGTATGTATTGTACACATTAGCCCTCCATAAAACGGGCCGAGTAAGGAATTATTTCATGTTTGCGCGGTGTTAGATCATTCTTCTATCTTTACCGACTAAGTTAATGTAAGTATAAGATAATAATCATAAAATAAGAAATAAATTGTAATTAATGAATAGATATAATTAGTTACAGATTATAAAAGCATGTAATAACTCAATATTGCCATAAAATCAATAATGGCAGGTGTAAAAGAAATAAATAAAAAAAAAACTACGTTGAGATCTTGTGTCAATCTGGCTCATTATTCCATACATTTGTATTTATGTGGAGGTCACACTATTTAACTGTCGCTATTAATAATAAATGCCTCTTAAAGAAACCTCTCAAGAGAAACATTGAATAGTTTGACCGGTGTGGCTTTCTCGAAGTGGCCCCAAAATTTTAACCGTGATCCGTAGTCCAAAATTTGTACTATTGCTAAGAAATGGACGTAGTAGTTATAGCTAATACGTAATGCCGTAAAGTAGGAATGTCTTTAATATATTCAATACTTTGTACAGGAGGACAAGTCGGACAATTCGGAGTACATATTGGAGGACGACGAGTGTCCACTCGCTCTGATGAACATGACTCGCAGTAAGTTATGTTTGAATTATTTTTATTATAATTAGGAGCATGCAGCCAAAATGAAATTTTGATGGCAGGTGTGTTCTATGATCGCTATTTACAGATGGAGTGAATTGGGAAAAGCATTTTTTTCGAGTATGAATTTTTTTTTCATCGCACATAGGCTTGTAAAAGATAACGATGTTATTAAATAGTGTTCTTATGTGAGTGGAAACATCTAAAAAACATGGTAGTGGAATCATGGAAGCTAAAAGAGTACTTACTTTCAACGATCGATGTAGTTTTTGAGAAAGTATCATTTGAGAGACATTCACTCTAGCACGAAACCCTTCATTATCCGTGGTCAGACACGCACTTGGATGCTTTTATTTAAAACTAGCTGACCCGCGCAACTTCGTCTGCGTATGAGAGAGAGGGTTGAAAGAGTAAGTCTTAGGTACCTATAATCCAATAATTCTAAAGGAGGTAATGGGATGATCTACTTCGGCCGTCAGTCACCCCGTCTCTCACCCCGTCAGTCACACCGTCTGTCACGCCGTCTGTCACCCCGTCTCTTACCCCGTCTGTCCCACCGTCTGTCACCCCGCCTGTCACCCCATCTGTCACCTCGTCTGTCACCCGTCTGTCACCCAGTCGGTCACCCCGTCTGTCACCCAGTCTGTCACCCGCCTGTAACCCCGTCTGCCACCCGTCTGTCACCACGTCCATCACCCCGTCTGTCACCCGTCTGTCACCCGTCTGTCACCCAGTCAGTCACCCCGTCTGTTATCCAGTCGGTCACCCCGCCTGTCACCTCGTCTGTCACCTCGTCTGTCACCCAGTCGGTCACCCCGTCTGTCACCCAGTCTGTCACCCGCCTGTCACCCCGTCTGCCACCCGTCTGTCACCACGTCCATCACCCCGTCTGTCACCCGTCTGTCACCCGTCTGTCACCCAGTCAGTCACCCCGTCTGTTATCCAGTCGGTCACCCCGCCTGTCACCTCGTCTGTCACCTCGTCTGTCACCTCGTCTGTCACCTCGTCTGTCACCCATCTGTCACCCCGTCTGTCACTCCGTCTGTCACCCCCGTCTGTCACCACGTCGGTCACTCGTCTGTCACCCTGTTTGTCACCCTGTTTGTCACCCGTCTGTCACTACGTCGGTCACCCGTCTGTCACCCGTCTGTCACCCGGCTGTCACCCCGTCTGTCACCCGTCTGTCACCCAGTCGGTCACCCAATCGGTCACCCCGTCTGTCACCAGTCTGTCACCTCGTCTGTCACCCATCTGTCACCCCGTCTGTCACCACGTCGGTCACTCGTCTGTCACCCCGTTTGTCACCCGTCTGTCACCCCGTCTGTCACTACGTCGGTCACCCGTCTGTCACCCGGCTGTCACCCCGTCTGTCACCCGGCTGTCACCCCGTCTGTCACCCAGTCGGTCACCCAATCGGTCACCCCGTCTGTCACCAGTCTGTCACCCCTCGGTTACCCCGTCTGTCACACAGTCGGTCACCCCGCCTGTCACCCGTCTGTCACCAGTCTGTCACCCCTCGGTTACCCCGTCTGTCACCCAGTCGGTCACCCCGCCTGTCACCCGTCTGTCACCCCGTCTGTCACCACGTCGGTCACCCGTCTGTCACCCATCTGACACCCGTCTGTCACCCCGTCTGTCACCCAGTCGGTCACCCTGTCTGTCACCCAGTCGGTCACACCATCTGTCAACCCGTCTGTCACCCCGTCAGTTACCTCGTCAGACACCCTGCCCGCCACCCCATCAGTCAGCCTGTCAGTCACCCCTCGGTTACCCCGTCTGTCACCCAGTCGGTCACCCCGCCTGTCACCCGTCTGTCACCCCGTCTGTCACCACGTCGGTCACCCGTCTGTCACCCATCTGACACCCGTCTGTCACCCCGTCTGTCACCCAGTCGGTCACCCTGTCTGTCACCCAGTCGGTCACACCATCTGTCAACCCGTCTGTCACCCCGTCAGTTACCTCGTCAGACACCCCGCCCGCCACCCCATCAGTCAGCCTGTCAGTCACCCCGTCAGTCACCCCGTCAGTCACTCCTTAATCACCCTACCATTCATTCCGTCGGTCAACACAAAAATATTTTTTCAATTCGAACCAGTAGTTTCTGAGATATCAACTTCCCCGCTTTTCAACATTCTTCATTTCTGCTCCGCTCCTATTGGTCATAGCGTGATGTTATATAGCCTATAGTCACCCTCGACAATTGGGCTATCCAACACAAAAAGAATTTTTCAAATCGAACCAGTAGTTTCTGAGATATACATTTTCACGATTTTGCAACATTTTTCATTTCTGCTCCGCTCCTATTGGTCATAGCGTGATGTTATATAGCCTATAGTCATCCTCGATAAATGGGCTATCCAACACAAAAAGATTTTTTCAATTCGAAGCAGTAGTTCTGTCTGAGATATAAATTTTCCCGGTTTGCAATTTTTTTCATTTCTGCTCCGCTCCTATTGGTCATAGCGTGATGTTATATAGGCTATAGCCATCCTCGATAAATGGGCTATCCAACACAAAAATATTTTTTCGATTCGAACCAGTAGTTTCTGAGATATCAACTTCCCCGCTTTTCAACATTTTTCACTTCTGCTCCGCTCCTATTGGTCATAGCGTGATGTTATATAGCCTTTAGCCATCCTCGATAATTGGGCTATCCAACACAAAAAGAATTTTTCAAATCGAACCAGTAGTTTCTGAGATATCAATTCCATGTTTTTTATTTCTCATTTCTGCTCCGCTCCCATTGGTCATAGCGTGATGTTTTATAGCCTATAGCCACCCTCGATAATTGGGCTATCCAACACAAAAATAATTTTTCAAATCGAAGCAGTAGTTCCTGAGATTAGCGCGTTCAATCAAACAAACAAACAAACAAACAAACAAACTCTTCAGCTTTATAATATTAGTATAGATTATCCAAATATCTACAATATATTCCCGGTTAATATTGAATCCAATGACAGTGTTATTTTTATACATTTTGAGGTTTTTACATAGCATCAGGGACAAATTACACCCGCTAGCCCTAAAATTATTACTCACCAATCAAAACAGCACCTGCGGGCTTAGACAAGTGACTTATGTGGTAGTCGAATGTCTTATGTCAGTCCCATACATTTATTCTATCCGACTATTCTATTCGACTAGCGCATAAGCCACTTGGCTAAACCCGCTGATATCGCAATCGAGATGTTTAAATTTTATTTAGTTTCACTCAATAGTTACCATGGGTCATCATGGTAACTATTAATCACGTTTTACCTAACTCGATGGATTCTAATAAGTAATATTCGTACACATTGTAGCGCCTCCGTAGCGTAGCGGGCGATTAGCCGGCTGTGAAGTGAGAGGCCACGGGTTCGATCTCCGCATCGATACAAATGTTTGTATGGCCTACAGATATTTGTTTAGGGTCTGGGTGTTGTGAGACCGAAAGTTTCTCGTAGTTCCTGATACCCACGATACAAGATTGATCTTAGTGTGGGGTTATGACTATGTATGTGACTCATCAATATAATATACCCTAGATGCACAGTTCATTACAAATATCCTCCTAAAAGTGGTCTTAGCAATAAAACAAAGAAAAAGATCACAAGTTCTAATTAAATCAATACAATTATAACCCTGTGCACGTGTTATAAAGTAGCTTTTTAAACGATATGAGCAAGCGTTCTTAAATTTGAATTTTGAAATTTTGAATTCTATCGGCGTCCGACTGTATGCAAAAGGAGTGCTTAAGCACTCGTTGGCTGTCCCATTTTCCGAGCATCAACTGTGCATCTAGGTAAATAATATAGCGATGATGTGACTGTTGGGTGTTATTATTATTTTACATTAGAGAATAATCTCTAGTTGTAAGTAAAGTTCGTGCAACAATCAATATTATTAGCAAATACCTTAATGCAATACCATCACGTCTCTTAATCGAATGCTTTTGAATTTTAATCACACGACGTACGCTCCTGTGGTTTATTAATTCAATATGTATAGTGACGGTACTCTGGCAGCGACAAATGCTTTTTATAAGCATTTGGAATTTTTACCTAATATTTTTTTATGTTACAAATAGCTCATACGCCCGAAAGGTCAAACGCTACTCAACTTTAACGGCTTCTTACATTGATTTTCGCCATACAATTTTGACAGATAAGGTGGCCTTAAACGACATAAGGTGACCTTAAGAGTATGAACATTCCGCAATTAAACATTTATATTTATAAAAACATTCTTATTTTATTTATTTATAAAGGTGTCTGCCTCGGTGGCGTGGTGGTATTTCGGTACGACTACGGTTCTGAGGTCTCGAGTTCGATCCCCGGGTCGGGCAAAGTGATATTGGATTTTTCCATATCAGTCCGGAGTCTGGAATTTGTGCCCGATATGGCGATAGGCCCGCCACCTATCACATCGGGGACGGTACTAAGCTCGGCGAAACGTGGGTGTACTAGTTCGCTAGTGCGCTTCTGCCTACCCCTTCGGGGATACAGGCGTGAGCTTATGTTATTTATAAAGGTACATCATTGGTTTATCACTATACTCTTAAAACAGATAAGCAGTCTTAATCTATTTAAGTCACCCATATAACAATGTAATTTTTTTTTTTTCTCTTTATTTATTTTAGGGACTTTTATATGATTACATATATGGCAGTCCCATCGTACCTTATTGACAAAAGTCTTAACAAAATACCACATAAATAACAATATAATATTAGGTGCGTAACATAATAAATTTAAATAACATGTAGGCCGAGTCTGACAGTGGTGTTGATAGAATATGATGAAACATGCCGACATCGTCCTTGTTAAGTTGTAATTTATCTATAAGATCTTTTCTATCCTGTTCATACCGAACACAATCTTGTAATAAATGCATAAAATCCTCAACTGTACCACAGAATTCACAATTTGGAGAATCACTTTTCTTTATAAGATAGTTATAACTATTTAAAGGTAGATGTCCAGATCTTACTCTCAATGCCGTCACTATCAGTTTCCTATGTAACCTACTATTGTAAAACCAAGGTATACGAGGAGGCTCACAAACAATGGACTTATACCAAATTCCCTTGATCTTAGCTCTCTTATTAAAATATTCTTTCCAAAGTAAACAGCATCGATTCTTATACTTAGGGTAGAAGTCTGTATAATTTGGTTCTATATTAATTTCGATTCCCTCAATGATTCCCCGTTTAGCCCAGTAGTCAGCCTTCTCATTGCCCCTTAGTCCAATATGTGAGGGTACCCACTGTAACGTTAGACTTATTCCGGTGGCAAGAATATCATTAACAATGTAATAAAATAATATACGTACCGCCGAATGTTCATACACATAAGGTCGCCTTATATCGTTTAAGGTCGCCTTAACTGTCAAAATTATATGGCGAAAATCAATGTAAAAAGCTGTTAAAGTTGGGCAGCGTTTGACCATTTTGGCGAAATTCTTATGTAGCAAAATCACAGCAAAATAATTAATTTGGCTTATTATGTATAATTCAGCTAGTACTTTTTATATCAGTGTCATTTTGGCCAATTAGTGTGAAATAGATTTGGATCGTTATGATTTTTGACATTTGGAATAAGGCTACTTGTGTTTGCACAGTAAATGCACCTCAGTTATTTATTACCAACTGTTTATATTTCTAACTGCAACTATGTGAATAGTTTTTCCGTACAATATATTGCATTGTGCCATTTTATAGCGAATCACAATAGCCTCTTTGGCCCTTATCTCTCACAACTTCGAGCCAACGCTTTTGAGTGAGAGACATCGTTTCTAACCTGAATTCTATATTGTTTCTGACGGCTGACATATAATTTAAACTGAAATTATGTACGTTGTTTAAGTAATGAGGTGTCGCGACGACCAAAATATTTAGTTTAAGTGCTTGTAAATTACAACTTGTAATGCATACATACATGGGGTCACGAGTCACGACTGTGTCCTCGAAGGGCTAAGCAGGCTCGAACTAGCGAACTGGAACACATATTTCGCCGCGCTAATATCAATTGTCACTCATCCACTCGTTGACACACCTGGTTGACGTTGAGTAATGGAACACCCCTTATATTACATACATTTTCAAGCATGTTGCAGAAAGGATTTGGCTTACCTATTACGACCGGCCATTCAGAGGGATTAGGTAGGTTATATGAAACTAATATATGGAATATACTATATAGTATAGGTACTACATGAAAATAAATTAAAATATTTGACTGATGTTTATGTACGGGTGATTATTCTCTTTGACTAATTCTGAAACTTAACTATTTCTGCAACAACTATTTTGATTATGAAAGTTATTTCACTACCTAATAACAATCCACATTATTTCGGAGTGTAAAATTATACATCGTAATTTTTAAAAAAATCTTTCACGTCGATGTTTTCGTTTCTAAATATTATTCTTTCTTTGATACGGTAATTTTCCTTTTAGAGTGTTCAGTATGCCGCTATTGACTTATTTAACGTAGACTCTCAATAATAAGCTTTCTTTATAATTGGAGGGGGGCTCAAGCCTTTGGGATTAGGAAGGATATAGGTCGATTAAGTCACGGAGTCTAAATATTGAGACTTGAGACACGGTCTATTGAATGAGAGTAAATAAAGTTTTTAACTCGAACGAAATTCAAAGGAACTAAATGAGCACGATTGTGAGCCTATTTTTTACGTGATCTGTTTGAGTGTAGAGTTTTCCTTTCTTTTTTTTATATATTAGAGACTGGCAAACGAGCAGATGGGTCACCTGATGGTGAGTGATCTCCACACCCAAGACACAAAAAGAATCATGGGTGCATTGCCAACCTAAAAGGAGGGGATGGAAGAGGAGGGAAAAGGGCCACCGGAAATCTCGAACGAACCGAACGAAACGACAAGCTGCTAGCTGCTACTTTATGTAGCTTTTCTGTAAGACAGTGGTATTAAAAAAGTCGAGCCGGCCCATTCTGCTGTAGACGTTACTGTCTACAGTCTACAGCGTGGCTCTACCACTCAAAACTCTTTCCTATTCAATAAGACATTTTCTAAACCTACATAATGTGTGGTAGAGTCGCGCTGCAACGACCCACTGGCAATGAAAACTATTATCGCGAAAGAACCCATGGTATCATTGTAGCGTCACGTCACTCACGTCGCGTCGTGACATCGTCGTTGTGTGCTTTTCCTTCTTTTCGGCCTAAAACTGTAAGATTGGTGATTGCCCAAAATGATTGTTTTATTTTTTTCAAAAACGGAACCCTTGTAGTATCGTCAAGTCTGTCTGTCCGCCCTGACCGTCTGTATGTCACAGACATAATGCAAGGCCTAAACTATTGGTGCTACATAGAATGAATAATTTGGGTGAGAGAATGGTAGAGTGAAAAATATTTGTTTGGTGTGTCAACACAATATACAATAACAATTGAATGATGCATTTATTTTTCGCATAGATACATAGGTAGGTTTTAAAAAAATGATAATATTAAAAAGTGGTCAAAAAGATTTTTTATTTCTGTCAATAATTGGCGAGATATTTTTATTGATTTTCAAAGTCGTAAAAATTGTGCCCCCTACTCCTGTAATTATTGAAGTACTGGGTGGAAAAATCAAGGTAATAGAAATTGCAAACTACATGATAATAAGTTTAATCGTAGTGTGTTGAGCAGTGTTAATTTTATAAAAGTAGGTCATGCTGTTTTAAAATGAGTACCTTTTGAGATTAATCTGTACAAAGTTTCCCTAAAATGAAATCTAATTCTGAAGGGGAAATAAGTAGGTCGTGACGAATGGTCCGATAACGCTTTTTCAATCATCAAACGAGACCCAATTTTACAATTGTATCTACGAGACTCGATGGGCACAGGGTACACCGCGCCGTAGCAGTAGTGTATTCACTAAATTACTCTTCTGTGATACGTGTTACCAGAAACAAAAAAACATGTATGACAAATTGAGTCGCGTAAAGTATTTAGAATTGGTTGAGTTTATACTCGTACTTCGTGACTAGTCGCATGACTGCACCCGGCACCGTATTATTGGTGGCAACGTTGAGCCATTCGTCTGTAAGTGCAATGTGTGCGAGGCAAGGTTCCTCGGTGCTTGGTCAGTGTTCGGCGCGGTTCACAATGGGAATACATGAGCGGGTCCGTGCGGGCGCAGGACGCGGCAGTCGGCTCGCTGACGCCGCGCCGCGCGCCGCACGAGTCGCGCGCCTCTGCTATGGATTGGGGCATCCGACGTAAGTTTATACCGACAAGTTTTGTTGCAAATCTGACGGCGATTGCGGAGTGCGGGCACTGGGTACTGCACAGCGAGTGGTTTCGCTGCAGCACGGAGCACCGCCGCGGTTGCCGCTGCCGCGCCGTGCCGCGCCGCTGTGATCACCCGCGATAGTAAACAAACGCATGTGGCCCCACCGAGTAGTCCGACCGGTGTGCCCGCAGATGCCGGTCCACTGCCCGGTATCGGTATTTTTAACTCGTTCCGCGGTTCGATGTCCGTTTGTTCGCGGAATCGATATGCATAATATCGTCCTTGAAAGTCTTAAGTTTTGCGAGACTTGAATAGAATTTTAGTTTGTTTGCAGTTTAGCTATGGATGTGTGAGAAAATTCGTTAGCGACACAGTAAGTTTGGAACTTGTTTTGCTATAGTCAAATGTCGGCTGTTCATTCATCTCTTTCGTGCAATACGGAAACGATGAACTTTCTACATATTTTATATTGTCACCGATAAAGGTTAAGTATGTATCTTTTTTTTTTCTCGCTGTAAACCAGTTTTATTTCGCCGAGAATGTCGCGATAAAGAGCACTTTTTATAGCCACCTCATAAAGTGGTGTCTCTACGAGTAATTTGACCTTTACCACTATCTCACACTGTGAGAGCAATCCCTTAAAGCGGGTTGTTAGTGAAGACAAACGGCTGCCTCTTACGCGTCGTGAAAAAACGACGGTCTTGGTCAAATGTCCTTTTCGAAACAAGGCGCCAGGGAAGGGACGTTTCCTCATTACATATTTATAGAGCTTCGCTTGTACATTCGATCAATGTCGTAATGAGTTAACACACAAATTCTACCAACTATTTACTTGCACGCTATAGTCCATGATGTGGCTTAGCAACAAAATGTTTCAACGTTCCATGATAGTCAATCACCACTCGGCAGATATGCATATCGTTATCAATCCGGTTGTGTTCTCAAATAAAAGTGGTTTTACTTTCTAAAGCGAGGTTCGCAAGTAAGTGGTATCTACTATCTACATTCTACACAGCTGTAGGTCGCCCGTTGAGTCCCTGCACGTATTTTGAACCAGATCATGTTTTCTGCTCAGTGAATTAGAATATAAAGCGCATTGTCACTTTAGAGCATAATGCCGATGTAGGTCACATCCATGCTTTTTGATTGTAAATAAAAAGTTGGCAGGGCATCGCTAGCGCCAAGAGTGAGCGATTCGACCTCAGGTGCGAATGTTCAAGAATTCTCTTCATATATACCACGAACTAATAAGTTAATAATTGCCTATAGAGGTAGACTGGTATTACAACATGAATTATGTTCATCACGCGTTGAAAGCATAGGCGATATTGGGTCGCAGTCTCCTCATACCGATGTAATTAGATGTGTTATATTGGCTGTTAAAATGTTTTTGTCGAGCTTTATACCTAATTTCTGCTATTTGGCAATAACTTGTAAGTTGTAAGTTACCGACTGCAGAGTCCAGGCCAAAGCGTAAGATTGTCGCTAAGATCTCTTTACAATACTCGTAAGAATGTTTAATTTAATCGTGATATCAATAGGGCTAATAAGTACATCAAATATTCCATTATGAAATAGTCGAAACTAACACAGGAGTGAAACATTACACTAAACATGTATTTTTTATCTATGGTCCATTGTTCTACGAGCAGGAAAATCCTTGTTTTGTGTAGGTGTTTTTAGTGTTTTTTTTTCGAAAAAGCTAGTGCAGGAGACGAACACTACATGCAGTATTATTTTGTATTAGGAAACCTTGTAGCTTCTAATCAACGATTCGCATACGTACAAACTGCCGAATTGAATGTAAGTATTAAGCGGCGTCTCCTGCTCTAAAACATTACACAAAACACCTACAAAAAACATGTATTTTTTATCTATGGTCCATTCTTCTACGAGAAGGACACGGCTAAAATTGTTGTTTTGCGTATGTGTTTTTGTGTAATGTTTCGAGAAAAAGTAATGCAGGAGAGGCGCCTTAAGTATTAGTAGGTTATAATCATGCCTTACTTAAAGGAAAATCTA
This sequence comes from Clanis bilineata, assembly GCA_036417725.1. NCBI lineage: Eukaryota > Metazoa > Arthropoda > Insecta > Lepidoptera > Sphingidae > Clanis > Clanis bilineata. The sequence goes on from CM071158.1 coordinate 13,238,687, forward strand.
CGGCATAATTAATATCAGCGAAGAAAATCATTCAATAATAAAACATTTAATGAGCCACATCAAAGAACCTTAAGCCACCCTTCGTAAATACGTTAGGCTAAAACAGTATAAGATATTTTTATTTATTTATGGTCCGGCTCGGTAAATGTCAACTGCGCGTTGATGTCCGTCACACCTGCCCCAGTAACCTAAAAGAGGATCTAGGATCTGAAGATGGATAGTAATGTTTAGTGTAGCACAAACTCGTCTGAAGCACGCTGACCGCTCCTTTATGGCTCACGAATACATAATATGCGTAGTTTTTTTATTATTGTCTACACGGTAGACTCTACAGTCTACACCTTTATTTAATACTATGACTTCGCCTCGGTTTCAGAAACCGAGTAATATATATGTATAAAACCGCGTTTTTATAAATAATTGTCATATCCATATTATAATATAATGTGTATCTACAGTACAAATCTACAGGGTGTCGCACAAAAGTCGGCCCAATGTCTATCATTCTATCATGCATTAAGCAGGTGGATAAAGGTCGAAAAATACGATGTTCTAAAATATTTATAAACATTGCTTTCATTTTCGTTTCACCGACTATTTGTTATGATATGAACGTCCCACTATTTACAGAGAGACTGGTTAAAGAGGGGATGGCTAGCAATGTAGCGGTAAAGTTTAAAATTTCGTAAGGCACATACATAGTTTCTGAATAATGGAAACTTGAATCTGTAACGAAGAAAATATTCTGGCTCATTGGGTCAGCTGTAGTATTTGGTTTTCAAACCACCTATCGGGTAATTAATTATTTTAAGCAAACACAAAGCCATTCCTATGGTAATTTGACAATTCAGGTTGCATTCCTATTTTAAAATCCCCCATGCTAAATAATATTTATTAAAAAAATTAATCTCTATTTTTATTTTTTAACTCTGTAAATGCGCTAATGCCCGTCAGAGGCGGCACATATATATGTTACATAAGCGTATGGGCCACCGGAGGCCGAGCCGCCAGTGACTATTTAAATCGTTCTCCTTGTACACATGTAGAATTGTTATTGGTACCAACTTTATGAAGCACCCGGTATAATTAATATTAATTAATTATTAATGTAAAGACATCAACCATTACCTAATCGAAAACAAATTAATGCTTCGACAATAATGTACCTTACATTCTGTATACGGTTCTTCGAAACCGATAATGTAATTTCGGGCTTGACATAGACCGCAATTTGGAGACCCTAGTCTTGAGTTACCTGCCTTTAATGTCACTTTATAGAATTAAGTTAAGCTTTATAACTTACGAAACTTTTCGACGGCTTTTCTTTTCATTAGTGTTCGGGTATTTTCTTTAGTTTTGATTAAGGTTTTGATAATTATTTTTAAGTTTGTGAGTAAAATTTCATAAAAAGACGAACAGAAGCTTGATGTCGTTTCGAACAACTAGTTATTGTATGCAAAATAGTTTCTACATTGTAATAAAATGATCCTACATATTTATTTAATTTCACCTTATATCTTATAATCCCGACTCTAAAATCCAGGGAAACCAAAAATGAGAGCTGCGTAACGATAATGACTTAATGAGAGTCGAATTGGCGGTCGTTCGCGTTGGAACTTTACATTTGCTGTATGTACCTACTGAGAATTAAAGGACCCATTTCAAAATGTATTTTATCGTGAACAAATTTATATTAGGACCACCCTTGAAATAAGCTCTATTGAATACAAAAATAATATTGTAAATCGGTTCATATTTGGGGGAGATATTGCGTAATACACATACAAAAAAAAATACAGACGAATTGAGTACCTCCTTTTTTGAAGTCTGTCGAAAATTAAAAACTTAAAGGACCGACTTCAAATGCGAACGTAACTAAATTTATATGGGACCAGCCTTTAAATAAGCTCTATCGAACACTAAAGGAATTTTGCATAAGCACAAATTTAAAAATTAACTGATCGACATCCAATTTACCGATCGTGACCAAATTTATATGGGACTACCCTTGAAAAAAGCTCTATCGAACACATAAAGAGTTTTGGAAATTGGTCCACATTTGGCGGAGATATCGCGTAACATACATAAAAAAACTGACGAATGATGACCTTCTCCTTGTTGGAAGTCGGCCGAAAATAAGCTATCATATTATAGATATTCTGGAGCTCCTGCCACGGCCGACAAAATTACATTTTATTAGGCGATTTTGAGTAACGCCGAATATATCTTGTAGGTTTTAATGATCAGACTTAGGATTTTCAAGCGCTTGCTTCTCAACCCGGTCTTCAGCACATCCAGTAACTGCGAGCCGCGTTTCACGGGTCGTCGCTCTGTTTGATGGGGCTCGTCCCACAGAAGTCTGCCGGCACGCTGCCTGTCTATTGTATAACTCAGTTTATGTAGGTTTTTGGTGCTACAAAATGAAAAATATTATTTGAAATACGAAACGAGAAAAATAACACCGTTACAGTTATTTGGTAGAAGTGACGAAGTACATTTTGATACGATGCTGACTTGGCGGTTTTGATACGAAGTGGAACAATGGAATCACGGTTATTTCGTTGTAAACGTAATCAGATGTCGCAACCATCTAGATTCGTTATTTTGCGAAGCTTTTCTTTGTCCTTTTGTCGGTTATAATGATAGTATTTCCCCAGTATTGGATACTTACTTAATAACTGAAAATACACCCAGCGGAGAGTAGAACTAACTGGAAGCCGCAGGTTCGCCCTAGGTTGCGATTTTTTTCAATTGCGTATAACATCATTAGCCACAGGACATCCACTGCTGGACATAGGCCTCCCCCAAAGATTTCCAGATCGACCTGTTGGAATTACGTGTATATTGATTGTTAATTAACGTTGAAGAAAAATAATAAAATAAGCAATCCTGCACCCATACAAATTTTGAAGTTATGTGAAGTCCACCGATATGCACTAGATCAGCTTAATGTAGATTGTAGACTACACCGGTAACGTGACCCATCTCATTCGTAAAAGAGACTTGTGCTCATGCACGTATGAGAGAATCGAAGCGATCGTAAAAGTTCTACAAATTCAGGGGTTAGTTGTACAGTGCCAAATACGCAAACGAAGACAATGTACCCATAGTCAATTTTATTTATTAGGTACAGTCGAAAGACATCGTAAAGAAATAAATTACATCTATAATGGAAGTTGCAACATAAGAAAAAAATAGCTAATATTATCTGATCTTGGGAAAACTGTGTATGTTGTAAATTATAAAATTGAATATAGTACAGAATAATATAACAAATGAGATAATATACTTTGTTGTACGGATCATGAATACAAATGGTTAATATTGTGCTACGATTGGATAATATTAAAGCGAACGGGAGCATACTTACAAGTTGAGGCATGCTGCTGGATTCAAAATTAAGTTCTTAGGGGTAATGCTATTTTAGACTATATCTACTAAGGTTTACTAAGACATTTGCATACTGCAGCTTTGAGCGTTACGAGGTTTTTAGTGCGCTTCATCCAGTTGATGTTAACGGTTCTCTATCAAGGTACAACTTTCATGACTCGTTAATGTAAAACTAGAGTACCTATTATATTTTTGTTCTAGTTTTACTATTTTATAAAAAATAGCAACAAATTTGTTTTCTGTAACTACTGGAGTATGATTCTTTCATAATTATTTATTTCGCCATTGTATAATCCAAGGATATCCTATCAGCGCGCGATGACAGAGTGCTTCGCCTTACTGGTTTTTGTGTCATTCAGTGAAACGTCTATTATTTCTTGTAGATTTGGAATAATATCATTGTAATTTGCAAATCCTTTAGTGAAATCAGACATTACCAACATTTCCACATTTGTTATGTACCTATAATATATAAGTAGTGCGTTTGAAATCTGCACCCAAAACCTTTTAAAAAGTAAGACTGAATTATGTGTGTAGATTGTAGAATATTATGCTATCCAATGTACCGAAAGCTGCTTTGTTTTAGAGGAACATGAGATGTAAACAAGATTTATCTATCTCGGTAAAGTTCCATCCAGTCAAACTTTATACCAATCACTGACTGGGCTTTAGTTTACTAAGTTCCATTGATATCCGTCAGATATTGCTGCAGTTGATTATTGTAAGAATTTACAACAGTTTCTCCACCGGAGTAACGTGTGCTTAAGAAAGTAATATGAATTCAAGACACGTCCGCCCTTCGTAAGGTCGCCTCATAACCGTAACGCTCTCCGTTATACTAGGTATTGTAATTGTGACTTTCCTGTGGAATTGGTCAGTTGGGTGCCATTTTATTATCGTCACAATCGGTATGAAAAGGGTAACAGAAGTTTAAAAGCTCAGTGTTTATTGAGGAGGTTATTTTAGATACGTATATCTATTTAAGAGTAAAAGTATTCCTCTGTAGCTATTCGACTTATGAGGAACCTGAGTAACTTTTGGTAAATTATGAAGTAATTCGTATCTGATTGTGGCGCCGCGCCGCCATCGTGAATGTGATATGTTAAGGCACTAAAAAGTATTTCATGACCTAGTCTAGGTCAGGCTCTACTTGTACTATAGGTAGTATAAAAACAAGCACATACATCCATAACTTCATATTTGTATATAATATTTTATGAAATACTTAATAAATGTACGGCCCGTGAGATGATTTACGATTTTTGTTCCTGTAATGGACGATGTTATCGTATATTTTCATTACCGTAGCACGTAGCCCTATTCAGAAAGATCTTACTTTCGCAACATACATTTTAGTAAACTTTATTACATGTGTGTGTAAAAATAATCACAGCCTGAATAGCTCTTGATGTGTAGATTCTAAGTAACATAACATAGCATAACATAAGCTCACGCCTGTATCCCAGAAGGGGTAGGCAGAGGCGCACTAACGAATTAGAACACCTACATTTCGCCGAGCTTAGTTCCGTCCCAGATGTGATAGGGGGCGAGCCTATCGCCATATCGGGCACAAATTCCAGACTCCGGGTTGATATGGAAAAATCCAATATCACTCTGCCCGACCCGGGGATCGAACCCGAGACTTCAGAACCGTAGTCGTACCGAAATACCACCACGCCACCGAGGCGGTCTACGTAATTAAATTAAATTTTAATAGTAATTAAATTGAAAACAAATCAAAGATTCTAAGTAAAGTTGAATATTTGCAATAATTCATCGGTGAACAAGCAATAGTACCATCCATTCCGTACTCTATGAATCGCATCGGTAGAGCCGTCCGCTCACAGGGTTCATTGTTAGATGTGGCCAAGGTTCGTCGTTCGTGGAACGCACATCGGCGACATTGCGTGCCTGTCGTCGGCCGCGTCACTTTTGTGCTCGATAGCTACCTAGTAGCTACCGTCTGCTGCACCCACCTCCTGTCCGATGTTATCGGTGTGTTGGTACGCGCACATGTCCACCACACGTCGATATTATAAACATGTTGACCTGAATGTTGTATCGGCTTAAGGCACCACATAAATTCTTGACCACGAGGAAACTGCGCATTATGGGCAACAAGTGCCTACCGACTGTACGAATAGTGTTTAGTTAGCTTTGCCCGAGTGAGACTTGTGACTTCGGTTTAACTTTTGTTGTGTACCTATTTCGTAGTTATGATTTCAGACGACGGTCTTTCGTGTGACCGTGTTTTCGACTTGTTTATCAGGAAAGTTAGTAGCTGTGTTGGCATGTTGTTGATTGTGTAGATAAATTACAAAGTTATGTGTGTAATGGGAAAGTCATATAATTTTTACGTTACTTGACATACCACGATGTAAACGTACCTAACTGATAATAAAGCGCCGCGCCGCGCCGTCAGGAAAAGTCGCCGTCAGAAAAGTTTCGATATCTATATCTACTGAGATATCGTAATTACAGTTTAATGAAAAATTAGAGATAACATTGAGATAAAAGTTTTTTGATGAAGGAATGATGGAAGGAAGGATGATGAAGCATCACAATTCTTAGCTATGTAAGTATTCCTACGAAAATCTGTTAACCGAAGTGACTTAAACTATTGTTTAGTTGTTGAGGGTTAAAAGAGATACGTTTTTTAATCACATAACACTTTCAGTTCCATTTTCTGATCAAAGTGGCAGAGTAAAAAAAAGTGGCAAAAAGGCTGGCTTAAAAGGATTGGGTACTCATCCTTTCTGAGAGTGGGGTTTTTCAGGAACCGGCCGGCCACACCACCGCGCCGCGCCGCTCAGTCCTCAGTATCAGTATGTACGTTGAGTGGACCCATTGTTATCTGATTGTCGCATACTTAATGCTATAATTTTCTTCTAATATATATTTCACACATTTTAAGTATTAAGTAAGTGGTATTTACATAATATGGGGTGTATTTCCATCCGCCCTTATCCCACCGCAATATGGGGTCGGCGCAACACCTTTTCAAGCATCTTGCAGAAAGGATTTGGCTTAGTTTTTACTACCGGATGCATGCCTGACTTCAACCCCTTCTGAGGGAAAACGACATACAACGAAACTTATTATTCTGTTTGTAGTCGGTAATTACATTCAATAATCTGTTGACTGACGACGGCTCGTTTCTGTATAATACAGTTGTTAGTTTAGTAGTAAGTGAAGCAACAAGTAAATGGTAAAAATGTAACTAAGAAGTCACGCACACTTCGCTCTGGACACGCATGACGACGACGGGCGGGCGCGGCGCGGCTGATGCTGCTAGCTGACAAGCGACGCCCATCGTCGACTGCGTCACGGACCGTTTGTGACTGATGCGATTTACTATATTAAACTACTAGAACATAACAACTTACAATTTCACATCACTGACTGACTCGGTGGCGTGGTTGTATTTTGATACGACTGCCGTCCTGAGGTCTCGGGCAAAGTGATATTGGATTTTTCCATATCAGCCCGGAGTCTGGAATTTGTGCCCGAAATGGCGATAGGCTCGCCCCCTATCACATCTTGGACGGAACTAAGCTCGGCCAAATGTGGGTGTACTAGTTGATTAGTGCGCCTCTGCCTACCCCTTTGAGGACACAGGCGTGAGTTTATATGACTTATAACAACGTTTACAAAAGCGACTAGTACAGCGGTGAAAAATATTAAAACAATTCATTTTGTAAGGGGTGGAGTCGCATTGAAGGTCGTGTGTGATGCTTGACTGCGACAATTTGTATCAAATCTCAATTGAGAAGTAGTTACACCTAACAGCTACTTTGTGGTGTTTTGTGAGAACAGCAAGTACACTAGTGACACATTATAGGACATATTGGGCCTTACTTATAAAAGCATTTTTAGCTAAGCAAATGGTTAAGAATTACCTGTCACTTTTTTTCTATGGTATAAAGATGAGCAGCGCTTTAATATTTTTATAACTAAGGGGCATTAAGTATAATGTGTTATTACATTTTTTGTTGTTGCTATGAATCCGTTTTCACACAGCGTCACAACTAATTAGATTATAGAAGGGGTATATGGTACATTTATCTCGTTTGTACTATAGATTATAGATATTGTAGGCAACGGCATATTCTCAGTACCGCCTATTTGGCTTTTTAAATGAGTTGCCATAATAGCCAGCAGTCATCTCAGTATTATTAACCGTGCTTACGTAATATACATATTTCATAAGGGTTAAAATCTGGTGATCAAATTGTTCAAACCGAAATTCGAAAAGGTTTTCTTAATTGACTTTTAACTCTGTCCATGCATAATTAATATATCGAATTAATTTCATAACCGAATATACCACAACCATGTTACTTATGTGTACCTTATAGAAATCTTTAGAGTAATAAAATTCTTAAAATTTTACAGACAATGCAGGGTCATTGCGGAACTGTAGCCCCAGCACGAAAAACTAATGTAAATGTAAACTCGCTGCGCACTGATGACATTTGATTAATATTTCATACAAATTTTATAGACGCGCATCGAGCACGAATACATTTACGGTTGTCAGAAATTTTCCTGCTCGGGCTGCTGTTTAATTAAATTGTGACCTATTTCCGATGCCTATTTCAAATATCGTTGCAGCTTTTCATTCAAATATAGGAGATGTATAAAAAACTTGATTGATTAAAGCTTACATTCAAATGTGTCATCAGTCACCATTAAAGTCTTGAGCCCAATTGAACACCAGCGCTTGGCAGTTGGCACTCGACACAACCATGGCAATCTTCATCAGTGAGTGGTGACAAACACTTAATTAACATTTGATGTCTGAACATGCATCTCATACACATACATATTTAACCTATCATATTAATATGTCTATCAGCTTCGACATTATTGTGATTTGTTACAACTACATTTCTTGCTGATTATTGCAAGGGACATGCATTTAATTCGCATATAAGTTACTAGTAGTATGTATTAGAAGGATCCCCTTATATTAATTATCAAAAGTATTCTCGTCTGTATATTACCTAGCTTTCATTTCTAGCTAGTTCTTAAAAGTTTTGTCATTCAGATGACCAACAAAAAAGGCTTAACAAACCAACAAAAATCTCACTTCCACTGATACAATCTGTGCAATAAAACAAAGAATGATTAAAGACTTGATATCTTCTATAATCTTTGATAAACGACTACGTACATATGTATAGTTGGTGGTAAGAGCATTGAAATTAATGTATAATTTTTTTTTAACCTCATTAGGTAGAGTGCGCTCTTTCAAATCAGTTTGCGAAATATAGGAAAATTAATTTGTATCCCCTAAAATGAAAACCACTTTGATAACGTAATGACAAAATCGACTGTACATTATTCATGCATACTTTTTCCAAATGGCAAAAAAGGAACCTCGAAATGCCCGTCTGTCTGTGTGTGGTTTAGCTCAAAAACTATTAGCTGTAATTTGACATGGGTAGGTATACATATCAATCACATTAACAAGGTGGTAAAATAAAATCTTGAAAAAACACATTTTTTGTGTATCCCCTACGCGTAAAGCCGGTGCGATTTTTTTTCTTGTTTATCCCATGGGGTGACTTGTAAGGTATTGTTGGATACGTTATTCAAATACATTGCAGGTTTGTAAAAATGATCCAAGCATCCGATTGAATATTAAGCTTTAAAGTGCAATTTTTTGTAAGAGTCATAATATGTCCGCAGTCCGCACATTTATTAGCTAAGCGCAATCGCTTTTTCCACATTTTTCCAAAACCAATGTTTTAGAAGTAAAATTTCGGACAAATTCTATTTAATACCCTTTTGATAAAGTTGTTAGTTATGTAAAACAGGTAGTAAATATAAGTTTATGGTTAATATAAATTATACTTCAGCAACATTTATTCCTACCTCGGAACCCTTTTGCTATGCGAAGTCAGATATGCTTCATACAATTAGCCGTCTTTGAATAGGTATGTTTGTCGTATTATAAACAACATACACAGTAAAATTAAATGTAAAGACTAGCGTATTATAATGAGGCGTAATCATAGTAGTGTCCCCATAGGTCCGGGCCCAGCGGTCATCAAGTAATAACTCACCCCGCGCGTCGCGTGCTGCGTCGGACATACGAAGTTCCCATACAAGTGCAAATTCTATGGAGACATTTGACCGCTAAACTGGATCAAACTGACAACTAGTCCTTAACCTGTATTGCATCGGTCATGGTTGTCGGGCCGGTCACTGGTGGCACCGGCGGCGTGACGTCGTGCTGGTGTGGCACTTAGTCCAGTTACAATTAGACCGTCGGTTTGAACTTACGTACGTGACACGCGACTATTGCCAACGGGCGATGGCTCGCAAAAATTCAGACTTTGGCAACTATGCTATTCAGCAGGTCTTTTAGTTCACGGTTGCGGAACGATAAAAAGGAAATTGTTCTCGGTAATTTTCTCGACGACTATGCATCACAAGCTTACGTCTATTTACACACATACACGTGGGGAAGTTTTATTATTTAATCTTCTATATTGTTCACCAAATATACGTAGTGGTATTTCTTTACTGTTGTACTTTGTTGTTGTGCGTGAAATATAGATGCCATAAATGTTCACTTCCTTTCCTTCAAAGTTGAAAAGAGCGGTTCGTCGAGTGTTTCCCTTATATCATCAATTTTATAGAACGTGAATTTCAACGAGGAACGTATACATAATTACCAACCCAGAAATTCTGTTTCATAAATATTGATTGTTATAATGTGATTCCCAAAAGGTTTTACATTAGAACACGTTGAGTCGTGGCCTTAATTATGCCCGCTACAGCCTACAATACAATTCACATTTTATGTATGTAGTTATCTATGTATTACGTATACCGCGAATGCTACGATATTGTGCCAAGCAGTATAGTTCGTTACTCGAACTACGAGTATTTTGATTAAAGTTTGCCGTGCGATGGCTGAAATTGAACCGGTCAAGCGCTGTCGTTAAAAACTGAAAAGTCTATCAATAGTTTTCCGCTTGGTACTTATTGATTTTGCTACTACTGCATTATATAGCGCAAGTTAATTTTATAAAATTTGCTGCACCATTACAAGAGAGTCGACGCGTTGAACTTTATTCAAGTGAAGTGAAGAAAATTATTTCTGTGGAAATATGGGCGTAACATGTGAAGTGCAATTTGTGAATTAAACGGTATAAAACGATTGCATTTTTATGTAAGATAGTAAGTTAAGCTAAGAATAATTGAGTTATAGACGCTTTTAGGTCGATTATGATGGATACTCCGCGGCGTGGCGCGGCGCGACTCATGTCAACAATAACCGCGTCTGAAATTTTGTTGAAATAACCAAAAGTTACTTTACCTTTTAATCGACTATTGTTGACCTATTTGAAGTAAAATTTATCATGATAATATTATGTACAGGTTAGAAATTATTTTTTGTTTACAATGCTGGCTGTAGGTTACAAAGCTGGTTGTCAAATAATCCGCTGCGTAAAGAAATAAGATGTTGTCGTGTCTCCAGAGGAAATTTGTAGCCGGGTAGTAGCTCTCGTGGCTCCAGTAGAGCGGTGCGACAATGTAGTCGCTAATGATGTTGACACTAGAGGCGGCTGGAGGTGGGTCTGCCCCCCTCCCGGCTCTCACGCTTGCCGCTCGGCGCTCACCTCTTCGAGTGCACTCACATATACACCGCACTAAACGTATCGCTGAAATGTTCTCAAATTGTGTTACCTACATCGTGTTACCTACATTCTCAAATTGTGTTTATCGTTGATTTAATTAGAGTACCTAAGTGGCCTGACCCTGATTTGACGTCTAACCCCGCCACGGCTTTTATTGTCTTTTACCCACTGGCTATAATCTACACAGGCGTATTTCAAAATTGAATTTGTAAAAGTTTCGCGGTGTCTGTGTATGCTCAAAGTAAAGTTAATTACAGAACAAGTTCGCTCCGAGTCGACTGAGTGCTTAGTTGGCTGGCTAGTTTTGTACTTGGGGTGGTAACGTCAAATAAATGACAAATAAGTTTTGGTCGAGCATTGAATGTTTTAGTTTTCTCATTAATCTATCCATCACTAAAACAAGTTAATTTAATGTAAACGAATTAACTGTTAAAATTGTGTCATTGCTCAATTTATTTATAATATTCTTATTGTAATAATATGAATCCTATATTTCCGCCACCTTGCTCTAGCTGCAGCTAGGGCTTGGTTGAGGATTGTTGTAGATTCTGGTTACTAAATAATATCATTCGTTTGGTTCGAATCCCATGTCAGGCTACACTCGTATTTTTAAACATATTTTTCTGGACTGGACCCTCCTTACGGTTCCACGGTAGCGAGGCAGCTGGACGTAAAAACTATAGAGTCCTTTCTGCTACACGAAAATAGTGTGGACCAACTTTATATTGGAGTGGGTTAAGGACAGTTGGAGAAAAAAATATTGCCTGCCACAGGTCTCCTGTACTAATTAAAGGAATTAGAGACTTAACGCTCCGCGCCACGCTGATCTAATGCGGATTAAACCTTTGAAACCATTATGAAAACTTCTACATACGTGGTTTTCAGCTATGCTGATTTCCTTACGATATTTGTTTTCATAGTTATCATTTACGATATACAAAGCGATGATCATTCAAATCAAATCAAATCAAAATATTTATTGAATCCATAAAATGTTCAAACATTATTTAGATTCCTTCAAATTTTAACTCTAACGCCTGTTCGGAAGGCTGTTTCGCCAGAGAAGAACGGGCAAGAAACTCTGACGTTGCTCTTTTTAACACCAATTTACAGTCAGTTACTAATACAGTACAGCACCAGATACAGAAAGATCTTAAATTAGAGCAGCTAAACCATGATAACAATAGATTTTATTGGATATAGCACAAAGTAACATACAAGATACACTGAGTGACCCCCATAGTCACGGCAAGTTGAGCTGAAAGAAACAAGCAAAACAGTCCAGGCAGACCAATTTCCACAAGCAGCACCTGTTCACGAGTATGACGCATGTGCCAGCCGTCGACCTCCTCAACCATGTTGCAGGGAGCCAGTATTTTAAGTGGACTGGTTCTGAATTGTGACTATCATCTCAGCATGGCATCCCTTATCAATCCCAATTGAGCTATCGCTGCTGCTTACTCATTTTATGATATTTGATTAAACACGTATATTGGGATTAACAAATTGATTGCCGTCATATGTTCACACGCTACACGCTTTACGTCAACTGAGGCATTTTATGAGGCACTTAATTTAGATCCCATTCCCTCCAGCAATATCTTAGTTATATTGAGAATGTATTGGGAGCTCTATATTGAACATAGATTTATTATCACTATGTATATTATTGTTCAATTTAATTGGCTTTAGTTCTGTTCCAGGCTTTATACCTTGTTTTCATTGCTTTATTATCAACTGTTAAATCTATGTAGTATTCGTGTTATCGCGATTATTTCGTGAATTTATAGCCGAGAGACTAAAATAGAAAGCACTTGATTGCTTGAAGAGTTTTAAGGCAGTAGAAATGTTCCGCGTACTACAGTCAGACTTGAGACTTCAAATGTTGAGTTAGCACGTTAAATGCTCCACGGTTCCCTGGGGCGCCCGGGCGGAGCCGAGCCGCGCAAACCACTCACTCCGCTCAAGCGTCACGTGAGCGTCGGTTTGAATCGACCACTGGAATCAACTAGACAAAACTAACTTAATGTTGTGTTTTGAACCAAGCAAGCCCGTTTGCAAAGTTTTCTATGCGGTTTCTTGACGAGTTTGTCTGTTCTGAACTCATTTACAATTTCTTATGTACTTGAAATATCATCGTCAAAGGGTTTACTGTGGTGTACTATGTAAGAATGATTTACATTTTGTCATGGGCTAGTTCTGTCCACATAAGCTTGTACTTAATAATAATCTTTTACCAGGCTCCATAATGTTCCACGTGCGGCGGCGGCCGGCGGACGCGCAGCCTCGGCGCAGGAAGAAAAAGGCCGGATCTGGTGTGGGCACCGGCGGCCGGCCCGGCAACGAGCCCATGCTGCTCGAGGTGGCCCCGGACGCGTCGACGCTCGAAAATGGACGGAGGATCAGGATCAACGACGTTGTGGAGGTACGCTACTCACCATATTAATTTAATACTATTTAGTTACTAGATGACTGCCTCGGTGGCGTATTTCAGTACGACTACCGTCCTGAGGTCTAGGGTTCGATGCCCGGGTCGGGCAAAGTGATATTGGATTTTTACATATCAGCCCGGAGTCTGGAATTTGTGCCCGATATGGCGATAGGCTCGCCCCCTATCACACCTGGGACGGAACAAAGCTCGGCGAAATATGGGTGCTCTAGTTCGCTAGGGCGCCTCTGCCTACACCTTCAGGGATACAGGCGTGATGTTATGTTATGTTACTAGATGACGTCTTTTTCTAGAAATTTAAAATCGGTTGATGCTTTCTTAAATACTTAAATTATTAGATAAATATTCAGGAAAATAAATCGTAAGGATTTACGACTTGTAAAATACATCAGTGCTTGTTTACGTTCTTACTCTTAGATCACGTTGTGAATAATACATAATATGTTATCACTATGTAACTAACCTGGAGCGTTATACAAATCTGTACGCATTACTCACGAGGGCTTACGTCGTAATCCTTCAGGGATCAGCCGAAATGATTCCACGAATGATAGACGGAGAAGTAATTACAGCGCGCCGTACAAATGTGATGCATATCTGAATGTTCAGACTTTATCGTGCCCTTTTTGCTGCCAAAACCTACGAATATTCGAGTTTGTAGATGTAAGGGTCAGACAATTGATTATTTTTGCATGAATGATTCAACATACTGCCTCGGTGGCGTGGTGGTATTTCGGTACAACTACGGTTCTGAGGTCTCGGGTTCGATCCCCGGGTCGGGCAAAGTGATATTGGATTTTTCCATATCAGCCCGGAGTCTGGAATTTGTGCCCGATATGGTGATAGGCTCGCCCCTTATCACATCTGGGACGGAACTAAGCGCGGCGAAATGTGGGTGTACTAGTTGGCTAGTGCGCCTCTGCCTACCCCTTCGGGATACAGGCGTGAGCTTATGTTATGTATGTGATTCAACATATTGATGAGAATATTTGACACTGCTGGTGTTTGGCCAGGCAACAGCGAATAAAGGAAAACATTAGGACTGTATCGATCGATAAACACTTCGTTGTTTATAGGTAGTCTTAACTTACCGCTGAAAGTGCTCGCTGAATTTACATTCATACTTATGTACATAACGCACATTCACTCACGCCTGTCTTCCGCTGAGGTAGGCAGAGACTATGGAGCACCAAGTGCTCCGGCTAAGGCACACTTTCACCTCTTCCACAGTCATGAGTTACGAGAATTCCTTATTTGGCCCTGAATAATTAACATTCTTGTCTTATTCGACATGCGCCTCTGTGCAAGACGCGGGGCCCTGTGCGGTAAATGTCCCGTGATAATTGATCGCCGGTAGTCGATATCAACCGCTTTAATAACTTATAGCTCTTGCTCGCAAGTCCGCTCGTGGTACATTCTGTTTCTGAAATAATTAATGATCTCACTTTTTTCTCTGGAGGGGCTTGCAAGTCGCCAGTTGCGACATGACTTTCGCCAGGTTCCAATAAAAAATCTCATTTCGAATGTGCAGATAGATTACAAAATTAGCCAATAAGAACACAGTTTGAACATGACTCCGTCAAATGACTTGATTTAATTGGTTCATAAACGCGATCTATCTGAACTCTAAACTGAGATCGTTTATTGAAACTGACCGTTAATGGTTGGTTGAGGCCAGTATAGCGGTACATCTCTGTGTCTGCATCGGTCATCCGCCTGTTTTGTCGCAAATCACTCGATTTGCTTCTTCCCTTTCGGATTCGATATATGAAGAAGCACAAATAGGCCAGCATGATTCTGGTGACCACTGATAAATCCGTTGTTTGTCGGTGGTTATTGTAGTTTTTGGACAGCACTACGTTTACTGTCAAGTGTAGTGTAGTCACTATGTCGTGCTCGGATAAAAAAAATACACCGTTACCGAAAGACCGTACTTGTTTTATGTGTTCAAAAGAAAATATTCGTTATATGTACTGACGTTGCACTGTCGCAATCAACAAGGTTCTAACAAGAGTTAATACCATACGTCGACTTTAAGAAATCCGAAGTTATTAAGTGTACCGATACAAATATTAATGATACCTTAATAAAGTAAAATATTAAATACTAAAACAAAAGTAATACATTAAGTGTAAAAGACTTAGTTAAAACGTGCCTCTTATATGCACTATATTCGCTACACAACTTTACTGTATATCTCAAACTAGTTGTGTACACTTCGAGCTCCAAAGGGAGACTAACTCAATAATGATAGCTCCCGCTCTTTTATACCTTTTGCTTTAGTTAATAAAGAAATACCTTCCACAAATATTATGAATTACTTGGAGGGTAGTTAATATAAATATAATTAACATACTACCCCTCAATATCGTGTACTAAATCACAACAATTATCCGAATTCGTAACATTCGGCCATCCGATACCGTGCTATCTCCGGAGCACGCACTACTATATTAGTAGTTACGTACACAATAAAGTAATCATAACACTCTTGGTTCTTGAAAAAGTTAAACATTTAGTAATTTTATATGGCCCAGTAAACTTGGGAAGTCATTTCTAACTTTTACCATCGTTATTAAAATTAGTCTTACGGCCAAATGTCTTTTCGCCATATCAACTTCTGAAATAGTTTGTGATTTAACTTCAACCACGTCTGCTTTTATTCAGGCCATAGGCTCTAGATATATCTAGACTAACTAAAGGTCATAATTGAACACCCTACTAGTGTGTTCATTCGATTAAAGCCAAGCACTAAGCACGTAATATAACAAGTCAATCATCTAGATCTGACTTAATTCAAGTAAACCTAAAGAGCACACATACATGGCTCTTGAATAATTTCGAGCACGCCTGCATGGCTCTTAATTTTGAGCACATCCGCATGGCTCTTCAATAATTTTGAGCACACCTTCACAGCTCTTCAATAACTCTGAGCACACCTGCATGGTTCTTGAATAAATCTGAGCACGCTTGCATGGCTCTTGAATAAATCTGAGCGCACCTACATGGCTCGTCCATAAATCTGATCACTACAAGACTCTTCAATAAATCTGAGCTCACATACATGGCTCTTCACTACATGACTTCAATAAATCTGAGCTCACCTACATGGCTCTTCTTTAAATCTGATCACACTACATGGCTCTTGAGCACACTTACATGGCTCTTAAATATGAGCACACTTACATGGCTATTCAATAAATCTGAGCACATTTACATGGCTCTTCAATAAATCTGAGCACCACAAAGCTCTTCAATAAATCGGAGCACAACATGGCTCTTGAATAAATCTGAGCGCACCTACATGGCCCTTCTATAAATCTGATCACAACATGACTCTCCAATAAATCTGAGCTCACCTACATGGCTCTCCACTACTTGACTCTTCAATAAATCTGGAGCACACCTACATGGCTCATCACTATATGACTCTTGAATAAATCTGAGCACACCTACATGGCTCATCACTATATGACTTCAATAAATCCGAGCACACCTACATGGCTTTTCAATAAATCTGAGCACACCTACATGTCTCTTCACTGCATGTCTCTTCGATAAATCTGAGCACACCTACATGGCTCTTCAATAACTCTGAGCACACCTACATGGCTCTTCACTACATAACTCTTCAATAAATCTGAGCACACCTACATGGCTCTTCAATAACTCTGAGCACACCTCCATGGCTCTTCACTACATAACTCTTCAATAAATCTGAGCACACCTACATGGCTCTTCACTACATAACTCTTCAATAAATCTGAGCACACCTACATGGCTCTTCACTACATAACTCTTCTATAAATCTGAGCGCACCTACATGGCTCTTCACTACATAACTCTTCTATAAATCTGAGCGCACCTACATGGCTCTTCAATAAATCTGAGCGCACCTACATGGCTCTTCAATAAATCTGAGCGCACCTACATGGCTCTTCAATAAATCTGAGCGCACCTACATGGCTCTTCTATAAAATCTGAGCGCACCTACATGGCCCTTCTATAAATCTGATCACTACATGACTCTTCAATAAATCTGAGCACACCTACATGGCTCTTCTATAAATCTGATCACTACACGACCTCAATAAATCTGAGCGCACCTACATGGCTCTTCTATAAATCTGATCTCTACATGACTTCAATAAATCTGAGCTCACCTACATGGCTCTTCTATAAATCTTATCTCTACATGGTTCTTCACTACATGACTCAATAAATCTGAGCTCACCTACATGGCTCTTCAATAAATCTGATCACTACATGACTTCAATAAATCTGAGCTCACATACATGGCTCTTCACTACATGACTCAATAAATCTGAGCTCACCTACATGGCTCTTCAATAAATCAGAGCACAACATGGCTCGTCAATAAATCGGAGCACAACATGGCTCGTCAATAAATCGGAGCACAACCTGGCTCGTCAATTAATCAGAGCACACCATGGCTCTTCAATTAATCAGAGCACAACATGGCTCTGCAATCAATCAGAGCACAACATGGCTCTTCAATCAATCAGAGCACAACATGGCTCTTCAATCAATCAGAGCACAACATGGCTCTTCGATTAATCAGAGCACAACATGGCTCTTCAATTAATCAGAGCACAACATGGCTCTTCAATTAATCAGAGCACACCATGGCTCTTCAATTAATCAGAGCACAACATGGCTCTGCAATCAATCAGAGCACAACATGGCTCTTCAATCAATCAGAGCACAACATGGCTCTTCAATCAATCAGAGCACAACATGGCTCTTCGATTAATCAGAGCACAACATGGCTCTTCAATTAATCAGAGCACTACATGGCTCTTCAATTAATCAGAGCACAACATGGCTCTTCAATTAATCAGAGCACAACATGGCTCTTCAATAAATCTGAGGACCTTCATCGTCGAAAAACACGGTAGCCATAATGTAGCACTACCACTAAATACTAAATATAAATCGATTGCCACAATCTCGTGAAAACAAATCAACTGCCCCCATTTCGGGGCACACGGTAATTTTGTGGGCGATGATAGGCTTTTAAAGCCGATCCAACTTCTGATATGTAAAAGACTTAGTTAAAACGTGCCTCTTATATGCACTATATTCGCTACACAACTTTACTGTATATCTCAAACTAGTTGTGTACACTTCGAGCTCCAAAGGGAGACTAACTCAATAATGATAGCTCCCGCTCTTTTATACCTTTTGCTTTAGTTAATAAAGAAATACCTTCCACAAATATTATGAATTACTTGGAGGGTAGTTAATATAAATATAATTAACATACTACCCCTCAATATCGTGTACTAAATCACAACAATTATCCGAATTCGTAACATAAGTATAATCTTTAATTTAAAAATAATGTAAGCACCGATTTATAATGTAATAATTGAAATTGGGTTAAATACGTAGTCATTTTAGAAATCCTTTGACGTGAATGCTCTTCTTATTAAATTATTCCGAGCCAGTGAAAACTGGTGCAGATTGTATTAATTATAAGCCTCACATAGCCGAATGAATTATAATGATTAGCCATCATCGCTTTCTATTGAAAATATAAACCTTATAATAATTCCCACGACTCGCAGGATGGAATAAATTATTTGTGTTTTACATAATTTATTGATCCTTTTTAAATTAAATATTTTACGATTTTGATGTTGTTGGTGCAAAAGGTGTTTAAATTATTTTCGTCAATTTCATCATTTGTGTCCATTACTGAAACTGTATTTATTCAACATAATAATATGTTTAGTTTTGGTATTTCATAATAGAAAAAAATGTTAAATACAATCCTTACGAAAAAGTACGTACAATTTGGCATGCAAATAACTTCATAAACAAAATATAAATATAATTTTGAAAATCGGTCCACATTTGGCGGAACTATCGTGTAACAGCGCGTAACATACATAAAAAAACAGATGAATTGAGGACCTTCTCCTTTTTGGAAGTCGGTCGATAATATCTAAGTACTAATGTGATTTATATGGTTGTAACAAGGAAACTCTAAACTAGAAACCCCACTTCAGTCGCACTAGGTATGAGGCGAAAAAAAATCAAGTACAGAAATAATAGTTTGGTAACGATTTAATGAAAATTGAACTTATTTTAAGTATCCCTGACAACGGAATCATTTACTATGCACGGTCTGACACGCACTTGGCCGGTTTGATATGTAAATATGCCGTCACACGTTCTTCACATTTCAAGATTTTTTGCTTATTGTACATCAACAATATAAGGGATTATAAGGGAGGATAAGGGATTTCATCTAAGGTCCGATACCATACTGCCCAAGGGTTGAATTATTTGTTCATGTTTTTGTTTAAAACTCAACCCAATTTGAACGATGTGATCAACGATCAAAAACGGATTGACGAATTATCTACCTCTACATAGATTTTTTAGTTATGACAACATCAATGTACTATCACTGATGTTCTTTTTTTTTGAGATCAATGACGTAAGCACAATCAACAGATAGAGTTTTACATAATAATTTTTGAGTTATTTTTTACCACAAATATGCAAATAAATTACGAAATCATTTTCACATGTCTACGTTAAATTAATAAATAGCCCTGAATACTTTTCAAAAAATCGACAAATTGTTACCACGGCATATGGTCGTACGTGATGTCTATTGTCTGGTGACTTGTGTGTGAGACATAACAGGTGTTAGATTTGCGATCGATGACTTTCATTAATTATCGATATATTTACTGCCTCTGTGGCGTAGTTGTATTTCGGTACGACTACCGTCCTGAGGTCTCGGGTTCGAAACCAGGGTCGGGCAGAGATATTGGATTTTTCAATATCAGCCCGGAGTCTGGAATTTTTTCCCGATATAGCGATAGGCTCGCCCCCTATCACAATTGGGACGGAACTAAGCTCGGCGAATTGTGGGTGTAAAGACGGGGACATAGGCGTGAACTGATGTTATCTTGGACAAATGAAAAAGGGATTATTTTTGTGTCTATTAATATTTGATGAAGGATTATTGTTAAGGCAGTAAACTTTTTAGCAATATACACAGTGCCAAGTAACAATAGCAATAAAGCACGACCTAGCAGTATTATAATAATCTTACTTTTACTATTTCCCATAAAAAAAAAACAAAGTAAGACGATAATAATACTGCTGTAAGACGTGGTGGTAACCCCCCTGATGTAGTTTCTACTTGCATTTTGAAGTTGCTTCTCTAGTATGTACAACACAAATGCAGTAAATTCGCGGTACGGGCATCATACCTAATTAAACAACTTATGCTAATGCACGTTTGCATTCCTTCCTGCCTTTCGCGTTATTAAATTAGCGAACATTTGGTTTCCGTAGCCCGTAGCTTGCCCAGTGCTCACACATAAATAAATCAGAAAGTCAGTTGATGGAAAAAGCTTGTCTTTGCATTTTTAATACCGCAGAATGGTATTTATTCAGCCAACACTCACCGTATATGTTTTATTAATGAAATACACACCTTATGTCACAATGTACGCATGCACTAGGTTATTATATTACCTGTATATTATATAATGTTTAATATTTAGTAATCTTTATGTATAAGTTAGTAGTAACAAATGTTGCATGCGTTTAGTGGCAATAAACATTTTCATTCTTCCTTTCTTTCAAATATGCAATTTACAATACAACCGCTTTACACCGCATCTGTTACGGGTGCGGCACAAGAAACGTATTCCAGTGATCGAAAATATTTATCGCGTACGTTTTTTGTTTCTGTGAACAACACCTATTATTAAGTTTGTGATAAATTACAGCTTTAATAACACATGGCTGTGGTCTTTTATTAATCAACATCATCAGCCACAGGACGTCCACTGCTTGACATTACCCCAAAGATTTCCAGATCGACCTGTTGGAAGCAGCCTGCATCCAGCGACTTCTTGCGAGCGGAATTATTCTTGGCTGTTCAGTTTTCATAGTATTTATTTTAGCTGTTCATGGCATGCGATATCAAATTCTCATACGACTTGCCCACTAGTTGGAAGAATGGAATTGTAAATCAATTTCAGATGAATCTCTAAAAACCATGATTTTTTGTATTTTAAATAAGGTCGCGTCATGTAGATAAACTTATACACAATATATTTTGTTGCTAGTCAGGGTAGAGCTCCATTAATGTCTACCAAAATAAAGCCATAAATACCAGTATCTGATAGAAACCATTAATAATCCTGCTGCCACGTTGTTTGTCAAACCCAAAACAATATGATTAGATTTTTGTTTGGCCGAACAGGGCTATTTATGTATATATAATTATAAAAGAAGAAACTGATTGTCTGACTGATTGACATATCAGCGTACAGCCGAAACTACTGGAACTAGGAACTTGATGTTTTATATACGGCTTTTTCTTATGACGTAGGCGAGCACTAAAGGCGACTTGCAGCTACTACTAATCTAAAGTTACACCGTATCTCGATTTATCCAACAGCTCACTCCTATCTTTAAATCAAGATTTGGGATAAATAGAGGTTTATCGCGGAGCTGCAAGTGGCCCTTAGAAAGGATTTTTGCAAATTGTTCCCCTAAAGGGATTTACCGGGAGATTAAAGTTTGTATAGACTCACGCGGGCGTAGTCCTGCCAAAAGCTAGTCGTCTATATTACAGCATGTTGTTGTGGTTGTGTGACAGGTGGGTTCCGGCAACGGCACCACTCTGCAGCTGTACGGCCCGTCGATCCAGCCGCGGCACTGCGTGGTCGCGCCGGCGGACGGCGGCGGCTACAGCGTCACGCCGCTGCACGCCGACGCGCACGTCTACCTCAACGGGCAGCGCGTCGTGCACACGCAGCGGCTGCAGGTCGGTACTCGGTGTCTTAGACAAAAGAACATGGAGGAACAACGCAAAACTACGAAAAAATGAACCATTCCTAATGTATGGAACGAAACCAAAATGGCGACTTTGTGAAAGATAGATCCAGTAACAGTTAGGCATCATCTTGATATTCCGAAGTTAGTATTATTGTAAATAAAACACCGTATTTACAATAAAATCATTAAGTATTCATATGTCATTTAATGCTTATGACACGGTGACAACCCACAGACATTTCGATCGCCTGTGTGACCATCCGCTCGTATTGCGCCCGCGTGTGCTTCCACACGCTCGCGCCCACCATAGCACCTTGCCGAGCCTCCCTTACCTAAAAAGATGCGCCTCACCGTTTGGGAACCCATGCAATAAACGATGTCAACTATTCGAATGAGCACATATTATAATTATTTAAAAACAACTTATTTTCACTGTTGGAAACAATTCATCGGAAAGTAAAGAAAATGACAAGTGTTAATATTCTCTTTTAGGCCTTCTCAGTCAGTGATGAAAAGATGAGCGAAAGTGAAGAGCCCAATTCTAAAAAAAAATATTCGTTCATGATTCGTTAATAAATTATATTAAAAAAATCTTGTTTTGCTGAGCCTACCTAACTCATTTGAATTGACAGCTATGACGTCACAACATGACACAAAGTCGATCCTATTCTTATTTGAAACGCGTAGTATTGGTCATTCGCGATGCTGCATTGGTCGCATATAACAAACTATAGAATATAGATACTCTTTACAGTTTTCATGCAGTGATACAAAAGCAAGAAATCATTACAAACCAGTTGGGCTAGTAAAGGTCGTAGAAAGTTCCCATTGTATCAGTAACAACAGTTGCATTTTCGTAGTCTGTATCTAAGTTATTTTTGCAAGGATTTTATTATCTTAGTAATATTATGAACGTGTATTTTTTGGATTTTGTTTATTGAACACGCTTTAATGGCTTAAAGTTTATGGCGGGTACACACCGGCCGAACGAAGGCGAACGAATCTATACCTGTTGCGTTCACACAAACAAAATTTCGCTGTTGTGGGAATGAAACAGGCATGATTCGTTCGCCTTCGTTCGGCCCGGTGTGTACGCGCCATTAAACGATTCTAATGTTTTCGTCTAATACGTGACGAGGATTGGATGGTGGCATGTGACTTTCACGTGGGCGAAGGCTCGATCAAAGGCTAGTTAATACTCTGTAAGACTGTTTTAATAACAAATTATATTATTCGTGTAAATGAAATGTGTCGATGTTATCTTTGAAAATATACTATGCTATTAACACTATTTATCACGAAATTTTGTAGACGTAATTGTATTGTATGGAGCGAAATTAGTATAATTTTATGATACCTTTTCACACGTTTTTTAGTTATTTTTTAAATTAAATTTATTGTTTTATTTCGACCGCTAGGTTACAAAAGGTTGTATAAGATATATTTTCGTAATCTTTCTATAAAATTCTAATATCATAAGAGAATTTTATATCATAAGAGAATCCATAAATAAAAGGTATAAATGGCGTACATTTATTGATATTTTCAAAATTGATGTGCTACCAAGTTGGATAAAGAATCCTAATTTAGATTTGAATACATCATCGATGCACGGAAAGCTTACGTTTGCAAATCATATAATTTGTAACAAAAATTAAAGTCATACGGGTAATCGATGCCCTCGATGGATCCTGCTACTATTAACCTACGAATAATAATGAGCTACATTTTCCGAACTCCAAGTACTTACAACTATAAGCCTAGTATTACCGAAGCTAATAAATATTATATTATTAAATGAAGGATGAAAGTAGATCTGTTTAATATCCTTAGGATCATGAATCGTTTTATCCTAGTTATGTATTCAGTAAGCGTCAAGAGCGGCGCACGAGAAAGCCTTGTTATCCTGTTGCGAGTTGCGACTAGCGAGTACTAAATGATTTTTTGCTTCGTGTATAACGAACTTTATTGTTACGACGAGTATGTCCTAGTAAACTCATGCTAGAAACTTTTGTCATGTCTGTAAAGGCTGATGGACTCTAGTATTTTAGGGAACGTACCCATATTACGTGACCTGTTCAGGGGGGGAGGGGGGTGTCTTAGGTTTTCGTCACGTAGTCAATGTCCTCTAGGGAAATCTCGTGCTTTTTCGAGCTATATTCAAATATGGCGCATAGCGTTTAGCATTTTTTAAAGTCACAGGTGGCAACACAGCATAATATATTGTTTTTTAACCTTTTCAAATACATAACATTCTATAATATTATAAGAAATACTTAAATCTAAATAATGCTTTTTTGACGTGTCATAAGTGCTTTTATATGCCTACGTGATCAAAAAAGAATTTTATTTTATATATCATCCATTCTCGTTAATCGTAAAACTCAATAGAGGGAAAGTAACGACATAGATCTGATACTATTAATTTATTTATCCCGATATGTATCATCATCATCATCAGCCATAGGACGTCCACTGATGAACATAGGCTTCCCGAAAAATTGCATATAAAAATGATATGTATATGATATAACATTATGTTAACCAAATTTTCACTTACAACGTTGTACTCACTCCAACTAATCTATGTTTTCAGTATCACTTCATTTCACAGTATATCTAGGATGTCTCACGTTTCGTTAATGGATTTGCCAGACTTTCACGTATTAAATTAACTTTTGTCTCTTAATTTACATTCGCCTAAAACCCTGCAGAGATGAAAGGATGAATAATTAAATTTCAGGAGTTTCTCAACTTGTCGAGCTGGCGGTATTATTTATTTATGTTAATTTAAATATTAAACCTTGTAAAACTCTAATGAATGTAAAATTGTATTGACAAGAGAAGGTACGGTACGACGGTATATTAGGTTCATTGTTATGTTTCAATGTATGGATCCAAATTTGCTGCGTAAAGGCCTCAATTTATTACAATTTATACAGAATGTTTAAAAAAGTTGTTTTATAAAGTTGGTATCAATAATAACTACACGTAAAGAGGGAGTGGCTAGCAATCTAGGGGTGAAGTTTAAAATTTCGTAAAGCTCATAGTTTTTAAGTAATGGAAACTTGAATTTGTAATAAAACATCTTTTCTAGCTCATTGGTTTAGCTGCAGTAAGTCATTTGCAAACCATCTATGGGGTAAGTATTTTTTACATACACAAAGCCATTCCTATAGTAATTGCGACAATTTACAGGTCGCTTTTAAAATCCGCATTCTTAATAAGTGATTAAAAAAATAAGTTCAGTTTTTATTTTTTAACTTTACCATTACGCTTTAAATCGTTCTCCCTATACATAGAGTTGTTATTGGTACCAACTTTATGAAACACCCGGTATACATATCAAACACGCTCAAACTCATAAGCTATAGCTTATTTGGATTTCCCTAATTTATGCATGGCAACGGTAAATCCGATGTCTGTTACCTAGTGTCTCTACACTGAGAAAACAAAGCTCTGTGTACTTAGAAATACATTAATACATCCTAATTATTTCCAAATAACCGAAGGAGTTATCATGTTACACGTCATGTTTCGTTGGAGAATCTTGTAGATAGATTACTCTATATTGTAGGGTCCGATTTTCACCTGAGCTAAATTTTTTTCTAAGAGATCCACGCGAACATTGGTGGGCAATGATTCGGGTATGTACTTGACTATGTTTGATTTTATACACATTTTTATATGTAATAGCAAATAATAAAAATAAACCCTTCTGTAAAACTGCATCGCAATGGGCTGAAAAGTCAGGTGAAGTGGGGATATCTTGCTGTCCCTTTCCAACGCACGCGCGCGGTACCGTTATGGCCGTGACGTGATTATTATACTGATGCTTCTCTTTCCTGAAGTTTGAAGGTTACACCAAACTTCAAAAGCTTATAACTTTTTCTTTTTGAGAATATTTCAATATTCATTCTTATATAATTAAAAAATACTTAAGTACCCAATTACACTTGCCGAATATTCTCTTCACTTCAATCAGATTTGGTAGATGTAGTTTGAACGGACTATTTCCAAGCATTATTCCTCCGCTAAGAATGCCACTACACTTCCATAGTACTCTACTTCATATACTTCTAGCAGCAGTAATTTCTTATCATTTATATTCCACTCATACAAACATAAGCGCTCGTCTATCTTCCCGAAGGGCACTCACACATTTGATGTCGTCAAAAAAATAAATAACGACGATGATATATGATTTTCTCACTGAGCTGCGTTATGTTTTAATGTGTTCGTCGCATTTCGTACGAGACACCAACTATGATTCGGTCGAGACGTGGTACGGTGTGGACGTGTATTTAATTATTCAATAATTTTACCCAAAATATGGAGAAATACTTTATGCAAATATTGACCTAACGTGTAAAAACAATAAGTGAAATTAGTATAAAAGTTGAGTGAACTGAATTCGAAAGATAATTCGCGAGTGCAATATAGCGGGTGCTGGGACAGCTGAGGTAAGCTCCTCCTCACCTCGGGAGCAAGAGACAGGCTGCGCGCAACAAATAATTCGTTCTTGTCGCGCTACAGTGGAACGCACAACGATTGGTGGACGATACGCATACTCACACATAGCCGAAACAGTTACAATTTTGAATACTTAAATTCAAAAATAGCAATGTCCAACGAATGCAATGTTTGCTATTTAAGAATAATGGACAATTTCTTTATGGAATGTTCAAATGATAAATGTTTGAAAAGGTATGATATAAAATGTCTTAAGATAACACCAAATACTTTTAAGACATTTACATCGACATATAAGAAAAAGTGGATATGCCCTGAATGTGTTTACTTGAATGAGAACCGAGGAAACACAGATATGCTCGACAGAGTTGAAGATACAGATTATAGCATCATCACCACACCCGTAAATAATGTGAACACGCAGCGAGGTGGCCAATCTCAGGCATTCTCACCGGGAATGATAGCGGAGATAGAAGTTGATTCTGTGCTACTCACTGAACTAAGACAATTTCGGGTTGATATTATTACTCGCTTAGAAAGTCAGGCCAATGCTATAACGCAATTGCAGTATGAATTCTCGCAAACCAAAAATGATTTCCAAAACATAACAAGATTAATGACGGTGATCGAAAAAAAACTCGATTCAAATTTGGTTCATAACCAAAAGAGTCCAACATCGGAGGAACCTGCAAATTCTTCTTCTATTACATTTGTTGAAGTGGCTAAGCGAAATGCAAAGGCCAATAAATGTACAAAGACAACAGCACGACAAGAAACGCAACAAACTGCAGAAATTCAACATGTAAACACCGATGGGGCCACAAAAACTGCGATACCATTAGAACAGAAAGTTACTACTCTATCAGCGACTATGGAACCCTCGGAACAAGGTGATGAATTTAATCAAAGTGGCTGGATAAAAGTACAACATAGGAAAATTAACCGGTTTTCTAGGGATGTAAGAACTGGTAAAAATACAGAGTTAAAGGCAATATTAGGCATGGAACGGAAGAAATATCTACATGTATGGCGTCTGCATCCGGAAACCTCTGTAGAAGCTTTAACAGAACACATTATAAGTGTATGTGGGCCGGAAACAATAGTAAATGTAGAAAAAATTAAACACAAAACAGATCGTGGTTATTCATCTTTTATAATTGGAGTGCCGGAACGCACTTATGACACTTTAAATAAAGCGGAAATTTGGCCCTTGAATGCTGAATTCAACGAGTGGATTTGGTTTCGTAGGCAAACCAAAAAAGTATGTAGCGAACAATAATACTGTAGAAATATATTACCAAAACGTCAGAGGTCTACGAACAAAACTAGACCAATTCAGAAATAACATTGTGTCATCTAATGCTGATCTTTTCGCTATTACGGAATCTGGATGCAACGAGTCCATAAGGGATGCGGAAATTGTGCCGATAGGTTATAAAATATTACGCTGCGATCGAACCGATGGTCGGAAGCAAGGCGGCGCACTTCTCGTGGCCACACACCGGTGGGAGCTCCGACAAGTACACGTCTCGGACGCATCCATAGACACCTGCGTGTTTGAAATGATTTGCGCGACGGTGCATTGGAACAATAGATTTGTATTTTTATGTTGTGTTATTTATATTCCGCCAGGTAGTTCTGAGAATGAGTATATGACTTTATTTAGATTAATAGAACAATTGTGTGATAAATATAGTGAGGTTATTGTAATTGGAGATTTTAACTTATATTCATGTCATGTAAATATTAGCAATTATTATGAATGTTTTGTGTCATATTGCGGGCTCACTCAAAATAACACAGTACCCAATTGTTTAGGCAGGCAATTGGATTTAGTTCTGAGCAAGGGATTGAGAGGCGAGGTGTGCGTGTGCGAGGCGGACGAGGCGCTGGTGCCCGTGGACGCGCACCACCCGCCGCTCGCGGTGAGCGCGCGCGCCGCTGCGCCGCCGCCCCGCGCCACACCCCGCACATCACCCCGCACCTCGCCCCGGGCACACGCCGCCGGCGACTCGGAGGTTGGCGCGCGCGGCATTGGACCCAAGTGGAATTTTTATAAAGCTAATTTTCAGCTATTATATTCTATGTTGCTTTCCACTGACTGGAGTACAATGTTTGAAACGCAAGATTTGACCGAAATGTTGAGCATTTTTTATGATAAGCTAAACCATACATTAGATAAATGTGTACCTAGGAAAAGGCTTGTTCGCGATGAATCACAGTACATATATCCTATATGGTACACTGCAAATATAATTAAGGATATACAGATAAAAGCTCGCCTTCATAAAACCTATAAGATATCAAAATTATGTAGTGATTACCATGAATTTGCTAAATATAGAACCCAGATAAAAAAGGCAATAGAAGTAGCCCACAGAGAACATATAAATAATATTCAGAGGCAATTTGTCAAAGATCCAAAATCCTTTTGGCATTACATAAAATCAAACAGAAATAGTTTAAATAAGCAGCGTATCATGAAAGATGGTCAATATTTATCTGATGATGAGTGTGCTAGGGAATTCGCGTATTTCTTTGAGTCAGTGTACTCTAAAGTGCCACCAAGGCTGGATGTCAGCGAGGCGATGGCTGGACAGGCTGATGAATCCAGCGCACACGTACATCTGAAGGCTCTGAGCCTCCAGGACGTTAAGAAAGCGCTAGAAAATTTGAAGTCGAAACGGTCAGCCGGCCCCGATGGCATACCTGCATTTATATTTAAAGACTGTGCAAGTGTGCTGATTGGACCACTTCACTACATCTTTAACACCTGCTTAAGGCAAGCGAAGTTTCCTGCCGAGTGGAAGATCACTCGTGTCATTCCGGTTCCCAAGGGTTTGTCGGGAGTAGACGTCAGTGGCTATAGACCAGTGGCTGTGCTGTCGACACCGGCTAAGGTGTTCGAATCTGCTATTCAGCGCTGCATGCAGGAGCAGGTGCGCGCCCAGCTGTCTGATGCGCAGCACGGGTTCCGGCCGGGGCGCAGCACCGCCACTAATCTACTCAATTTTATGGCGCAAGTTGTACCAGCAGTTGATGCTGGATTGCAGGTAGACACTGCATATTTTGATTTTAAAAAGGCATTTGATACCGTCGACAACGATGTCTTATTAAAAAAACTGGCAAAAATCGGATGTACGCCACACCTACTAAACTTTTTTGCTAGTTACATGAAAGACCGGCAACAATATGTCGATTACAATGGATACGAGTCCGAACCATACTACACCAGGTCTGGCGTAAGCCAAGGTAGCAATCTGGGACCCCTGGAATTCATTATAATGATTAATGATTTACCGGGTGTCGTCAGGCATGCCTCATGTTTGTTGTTCGCAGATGATCTCAAATTGTTGCTTGAAGTCAAGGAAAAAACCGACAGTGCTCTCCTACAAGCGGACATAAATAGAGTAGTGGAGTGGAGCTATGAGAACCACCTACTCTTCAATGTTGCTAAATGCTCAGTGTTAACTTTTACTCGTAGCCGAACACCGGTATGCTATGAGTACAAAGTAAATGCAACTCCGTTGCAAAGGGTATCACAGGTGCGTGATTTGGGGGTGGTTCTCACTCCAGATTTGGCATTTCGTGGCCATATTACTAATATATGCAAGAAAGCATATCGGAATCTTGGTTTTGTGTTAAGACAATCCAAACACTTCTCAAATATAACTACCGTAAGGGTGCTATATGATGCTCTGGTCCGAAGCCACCTAGAACATAGCGGAGTCATATGGTCTCCACACGAGGCAAAGTACACGGCCATGTTAGAACGGGTCCAGAACAAGTTCACGAGGCACCTGTACTTCAAACTTTATGGGGTATATCCGCTATATCCGCTGATGTACCCCACATTGTTCGTACTGGGTATGGTCGGGTACAACGAGCTGAGGGTGCGGCGTGAATTCGCCCTCGCATCGTACCTGGTGAAGCTGTTGCGTGGTGTCGAGCATAACCCGGGGGTTCTGGGACGTCTGTGCCTGAGTGTGCCAGACAGGTACGTGTGGAGGCGGCGCCGCCCGCCGCTGCTGGCAGTGCCGACCTCTAGGACTAACCTCTTGGCCAAAACGCCTCTTACCCGAGCGATCAGAACTATAAATGAAGTGCATTTCAAAACAGATGTTTTGACATGTAATTGGAGTGAGCTCGCAAAATGTTTGTTATATTTTGTCTCTTATACTTAGTTTAATTATTTATGTTATATAAGTAATGTTTTAGTATATAGTAATAGTTATAGTATATAGTTGTATGTTTTGTTATTTCGTTTTAGTATTTTTGTGTAATTGTCCCGCCAGTTCGAATTGGGTATATCCTGTAATGACTGTGTGTGTTGAATAAATAAATAAATAAATAAATAAAAAATTACTGTATGTGATGTTAAGTACTTAACATAAAATCGATAAAGAACCGCGAAACTCGCGACGGGTGCGCTATTCCAAAAAACGTTGAATATTTATTATTACGAAATGAAATTGAACTGCTGCAAAACTGTATGTATAAGTAAGTAGTGCATTTTATTGGTTTTTCGACAGCTCTTGCTAGCAGATTATACTTTAATGTGTTATTATATGTTATTTATATGTGTTTAAGATAAGGTGAAACGTGTAACGTGTATTGACAAAAGAATAATTCTGTAGCACATCCTGTAAAGTAAAGTAAAGCAAAATGATATATATATATATATATATATATATATATATATATATATATATATATATGTATATATATATATATATCATTTCACTTATATATATATATATATATATTTCTATTGTGTGTATGTATATGAGTGTGTGTGGGTTTGTGTGTGCGTGTGTGTGTGTATGTGTATACATATATTTAATAATCGGTACCAATATGGTTATAAATAAGTGAGGGTTTGTTATTAGCAATTAGTTTATATAATAGATTATATTTTTATTGTTGTTATTAGTCTGTAAGCCTTCTTATAATAAATAAATATATAATAATACTCTTTGTACATAGGAATAATTAAGAAGTGTACCTTATAGTTCTTTTTTACACCTGCCCTTAATCCCCTCCAAAGTGGACTCGGCGCAATACTCATTTGAGGCATGTTGCAGGAAGAATTCGGTTTAGTTTTAAGGACCGGGTGTCTGCCTAACGTCAACCCCTCGGGCTCGTTAGATACGAGCTTTACTTAGAAGTTAGAACTAGTTGTTACTCGCGACTTCGTTCCCGTGTGTATATGTATATCCCACGGGAACCGCACATTTTCCCCGGGATAATAAGTAGCCTATATTACTCGCTGATAATGTACCTTTCCATAGGTGAAAGAATTTTCGACCTACTTCCAAAAATGAGAAGGTCCTCAATTCGTCTGTATTGTTTTTATATCTCCGCTAAATGTGGACCAATTTTTAAAATATTTTTGTGTTCGATAGAGCTTACACGATGGTCACGACCGAATAAGTTTTGAAGTCGGTCTGTTAAGTTTTTAAACTTGTGATTATTTAAATTGGTCCGGTAGTTTAGAGTATTTTTAAAAATAAATACAATAATAAACATATATCCCTAAGGGATAGACAGAGGCTCGGCAAAATGTACCCACATTTCGCCGAGCTCATTCCCGTAGCAGATGTAATAGGGGCGAACCTATCGCCGTAATGGGCACAAATTACTAGAAAAACTCAATATCACTGCCCGACTTGGGGATCGAATCCGAGACCTCAGGACGGTAGTCGTTCTGCCGACGCAGTACAATAACGCGACCGAGGCGCTCTATCTAGCTATTTAAAATTAATTCAACGAAAGAAAAATAGAATGAAAATAAATTTTATTAGGCTTTGAAATTGTCCAGTCGATTCAAAATTGGTAAAACATTCGAACGTAGTGCTTTTGAACAACGTGCTTTAAATTCAGACCGTGAGTGTGATGTGACAATAATATTCACGAAATAACGTTCAAATACACAATTAGATTTCCATTTAAAATATGTATAGGATTAGCCCTCATACACTGTTATTGCTTCAATGCCGTGTGTATTATCAATTTGAAAACGTAATATAAGACAATATATAAAACTACTACGTTTTTTAAAGAGTATCCTTATGGGAATTGATTTTTTTTTCTTGTACAGTATAATTATTAAATAACGATAATAAAATACAAATATCAAAATATGACTTAGAAGTAGAATAAAAATATCTCTTTGGCGGTAGATCTCAGAGACCGGTGTATACCACGACACATTACTCGAATCTTATAGTTCAGTCAGGGTTATTTGTGTGACTGTTGGGTGTTATTTATTTATAGTTGCCATATCTATTTGAAAAGCAGTATAGGTACGTTACGTTGCGTTATTTTATGTACTTATATTATTACTACTAAAATTATTAATAGTCATGTATTTCCACAGTCTTTTTACCCGGTTTGTGTTGATATAATCTATACTACCATATTAATTGAAGTACCTAAGGTCTAATTTGAGTATCACCCGACATACAATGATACCGCAAAAGCAATGAATAAACCACAATAGAAAGTATTAGTGTTCGCACAAGTATTCCGGTTTATGAAGCATGTTTGTAGAAGTTAATTTAATTTGTCTGTATATTGCAGCACGGCTGTCTCCTTAAGTTCGGGCGAGTGTCAACATTCCGCTTCGTAGACCCGGCGCAAGAGAACATCATCAATAGGAACCTCGCGCAATCACAACACTTCGGCTCCGGCTCCATATACGACCGGTGAGTGTTCACTCGCACCCTCATTCAACACTATGTGTATGTTCATTTATGTTGTGATTAGTAATTATACCCTCGTATGATTTTTGTTCTACTCAATTAGTACAATTCTAAATTATCGTTTGTACACTGCAACTTTGTGTTACCGCATCTAGTTTTATTTTGAACTAATTGTAACGTGGTCGTCACCGAAACCGTCGCTTCTCTATTCACCTTCGTTTATGTTTATCATCTGTCGTTGTTTTGTTTTGCATGTTTCTGTCACTGGCTCACGAACATCCGCTTGTGTACGTTCCCCCCATGTTAGATCGCCGACGTCAGCCGGCGAGAACAGCGGCGCGATGTCGGGCTCGACGGCGGCGCCCGACGCGCTCGACACGCTCGACACGCTCGACAACAACGCCAACAACACCGGCGACGACTACATGCGCACCGTCAGCCCCGTCTCGCACGACACCTACTACCGCGACGGACACGACACCACGCCCTACAACAACAACACGCTCAAACTCGACAATGAGTCGCTCATCATGTCGCACCATATCAATGACTCTAAGGACGACGAACTGTCCGGCTCCGTGTACAATGAACAAGAGCCGAGCGTTAACGCGAACCGCACGCACAATTCACAGTACAAAGACAACTATGAAACCACTTTCGACTTAGACGGGAACGTCGAGACCAAGAGCATCTGCAGCGCCAAGAGCGGCGGCTCCGGACACGACAACAGGTACCGTCCACGTTTAATCGTTCAGCTTGCTATTCAACGTCACCGCGACAATCTGTGTCCGCTCTCAGCCGCTTCATGTTGATGTTGTCCGCTTTGTATGGAAAGGTAATATGGATGTTTTTATATACAACTTCAGTTATTAATTTAGAATGAACCACTTTATAAATCAGTGCCACATTTGTAGTAATCGATTGTGATTAACATCGAATTTGTGTTAATTGATCATTTCTGTTTTAAAGTGTGATAACTAACATGACACTACACACTTATGGGTCACAACTAGTATTAAACAACATAACATTATGGTGTTCGGGAATTACATCGAGAAGGGTCAAACAACACGGAATCTGGAATTTTGCCAGTGTTTTTAAAGTTTAATGGAATGATACCAGGAAAAGACATAAATATAGGGCACGGTGTGGTGTGCAGGATGATGGGTCGTCCGGCGCAGGAGGCGATCCTGCCGGCCGTGCTGGAGTTCCCGGAGGCGGGGCAGGCGCAGTTCCTGTCCGCCGTCATCACCAGGCTCGACCCACACGCGCCCGCCTTCAAACTTGCCCCCGTCTACACGTTGTACTTGTGCGCACGGTATGTACAATATTTACTTTTATAAAAATAGATTATTTAATTTTTCAAACAATCGTGCAATATATTTGGACAGGACTATATGTCAGAAAAAGCAGCAAATAAAAGGAAGTATTATTGTGTGTATTTGCAGATACCGTGCGTCGACTCACTACCGGCCGGAGCTGACGCCGACGGAGCGCGCGCACAAGCTGACCGCGTTCTTGCACCACGTCGCCACTCTCATACATGCAACTGTACAGGTAGTATTATTGTGATGTACAATCAGAAAAGTATAAACAATAGAGTTTGTTCACTCTCCGTTTCTTGAGATTCCAAAACTTCAAAATATTCCTTGCAAATGAAATTTTTAAATTAATTTTGTATTATCTTTATAGGTCTGTGAAAGTGAATCAACTGTGCAACTGTTGAGACTTATTACTTTTTACAGGAAAGAGCAAAAGACTCAGCAGCGCAAGCATTTTGGATGGCCAACGCCAGCGAACTGCTGCATTTCTTAAAATTTGATCGCCATATATCATCTTTTTCTACTCAAGCGCAAGAAGTATTGCTAATGACAGTACAAAACGCGTTCAGGTAAATAATAAATTCTTGTAAAATAATTTACTTTACCTCTCCCCTAATTTATATTTTCGTGGCATTATGTTCGTATTTATTTCTCTGGACCACTTATCTATGATATTTCATTCTAAAAAATTACCTTTCTTAAAATGCATGTAATATCTTTGTTTTCAGTAATCTAGTATCATGTTTCCAAGGCGAGCTGTCTCGCGCGCTGGACACGCTCACTAGCGGCACGGGCACGGGCGCGAGCACGGGCACGGGCGCAGGCGCCAGCACGGGCGCGGGCGACGCGACCGACGCCACCGCGCCCACGCTGCAGGCGCTGGCCGCCGCCATGGTGCTGCTGAGGCGGTGCCGCGTCAACGCTGCGCTTACCATACAACTCTTCTCGCACCTCTTTCACTACATCAACGCATTCTGTTTTAACAAAGTAATCTTATGACCTATTCTAAAGTTCATGTGGTGTTTGTGCTATAAGACACTATCATCTAAATTGGGCCTTGGTTATATAAATAAAGAAATAATGAAATATTTTTTGTGCAGTTAATATCAGAGCCGGGTTCAGTGAGCGCGCGGTGGGGCGCGGCGCTGTCGGCGCGGCTGGCGCTGCTGGCGGCGTGGGCCGAGCGGCAAGGACTAGAGCTCGCAGCCGACTGCCATCTCGCGCGGACGCATCAGGCCGGTCGGTACATTACTATGGTAGAACAAGATACCACGTATACCCTACTGAATAACGACAAATGAACGAAAGATTTTGAAATTTTGATGTGCATGTTTGTAATTTGTAAATGTAGTGCAAGTTTAAACGATGGTATATAAAATCTATTCATCGATTTGAAAAAATAATCTGCATTATATAGCATTTTAACGTACAATATTTTATCTTGGTATACCTAGATGTATTATTACGTTGTGTATGTGTGTATACAGCGCGGCTAATCCAAGGCGAGTACCGATCCGGCGAGGAAGTGTGCGCGGCGCTGGCGGCGTGCTTCAAGCTGAACTCTGCGCAGGTGCGCGCGCTGCTGGCGCCGCTCGTCGCGCCCGACGTGCTCGAGGCCGCCGTCGCGCATGCGCGCGCGCTCGCAGACGAACTGTGCCGCGCCGACGGCCGGGAGGTATACATTCTACTAACATTACAACACCCACACAGATGATATATCATACAAATCAACCTCTATAAACATACGGCAAGTTCGTTACCTATGTTTTTAGTAGTTATATTACGTGTGCATAATAAAGTATAAATATTCGATTAGAGTTGAGTGTGCGTTGTCAGATCGAGGCGGAGGAGCGGTGGTGGCTGGGCGCGGGTCTGCTGATCCCGGCGGACGGGTTCAGCGCGGAGGTGGTGCGCGGCGTGCCGCCCGGGCTGGCGGAGTTCGTGGCGCCGCTGCAGCGCGGCGGGCTGTGCCGACTGGCGCTGCAGACGCACGCGCCCGGCGCCTGGACCGTGTACATGCCGCCGCCCGCCGCGCCGCGCCCGCGCGCCCCGCCCGCACACCCGCTCTCCATCGTGCACCTGCACAAGAACTCCAACGGGATGGGGCTCAGCATCGTCGCCGCCAAGGTACGATGAACCGCCGACACGCGGCTTAAATGACCAACACCCGTAGATAAATTATATCTGGCGTACTGCAATCATATCATATCATAGACACTGATAATCTATGAACTTTTTATATCTACTGAACAGCGGGCTTATGTCATTCCCATACATTTACTATTCTATTCGACTAGCGCATAAAACACTTGGCTAAACCCTCAGGTTAAAGAACTATTAGTCTAAGGCTCAATTGCACCACTATTATTAACCTAGAGTTAGTCCTAACCGCAAGCTAAATTGTCAGAAAATGTATGAATGACATGTAACTTAACTTGCGGTTAGGACTAACTCTAGGTTAATAATAGTGGTGCAATTGAGCCTAAAAGTTTAAATAGGTTTAATGGTATGTATGTTTAATGTGTTTAAAGAACTGAATCAGAGTAATGATTGCACACCGCTATCGGGGATGTGTATATGATATGTTAATAATTTACTGGTATTGATATGACAGGGCGCAGGACAAAGCAAACTAGGCATCTACATAAAGTCCGTAGTGCCCGGCGGAGCGGCCGCGGCAGACGGACGACTGCAAGCCGGCGACCAGCTGTTATCCGTCGACGGACAATCGCTAGTCGGCATCACACAAGAAAAGGTATAACAGGTTCATGCACTATACATAATTTTATGTAGGTTCACTTTGACAGTATAATTTAGTTCGGAATTCTGTTTTAGTCTTCAACTTGTCAATTTTTTAAATAAATCCTAGTGCATTCCATTTACATAATATTCTTGCCAACACTCTTGTGTATAATATCGTCATTATTTTAGGCAGCGGAATACCTTGTGAGAACCGGACCTACCGTCACGCTAGAGGTGGCTAAGCAAGGCGCCATGCTTCACGGATTAGCCACATTACTACACCAACCTGCCTATAATCAACGGCAAGGTAAGTTTGATATTCACAAATCCATCCTGTTGGGAAAAAAATAGTGTCTGATGATTACACAGTTACATTATTATGGTTACATTATTATGGTTACTTATTTCAGTGATAATCTTTGAGGGTGTTTCTGAATGTAAATTAAATGTGTTTATTGTGCAAATTGGAGAGTTACATAGCTTCATGATAATTGAGTAATTGATTGTGTCTGTTCCAATATTAAATTGTATTAGTGTGTTTGATGTAGTGATGGTGTATGTATGTGTATGTGTATGTGTGGGGCAGACGACGAGGTGCAGTACGAGGACCGCGCGCGCCGCAACTCGGGCACGTTCACGAACCCGCACCCCGCGCTACTGAAGCCCACCTCGCCGCTCACTGAACTCGCCACCGCAGGCAATACACTATCTCGACCTATTCATTCCGCCTTCAATGTATTGTGAACAGTTAATACCATTACAGCGATATCTGCCGCCGTCAAATTTGTTTCAAAGGTCGAATATATCGATCGTTGCGGGCTGTATCGGTGTTATGTTTATTTTTGGTTCAAAGTTATTTCTGCGTTTACTTCGTGATTTATTTGCTGATATGATTTAGTTATTTTTTCTGGTTTTTGCTTTTTAACGAGATTTAAGTCTGGAATTTTCTTTTTTTGTTTCGTTTTGGCTTTGCATTGAATTGATAAAAAAGTAGCTGTCTGGCGCCTAATTATTGGAGTTGAAGTGTACTTCATATTGCAGGATATGGACGTCGTCCATGTAATTATCGATGCCAACTTTTGAGGGATGAATCTACCGAGTCCAGTACGGATGACAGCGAAGACTTCACGCCACAGTACCACTGCTCTATCCCCAGATTAATAATCACATTGGACAATGAGAACGATCAACTACAGGAAGATTTGTCACCAGACACGCCGGGCTGTCCCAACGAACTCAAGAGTGGTCTACCGTCACGACCGATACCGGTGTTTACGTTCACTTGTGAAGATTTTGACGAGAAGAATCCAAGCAGTGACACGACGGCAGAGGACACGCAGCCGTCTGTGGAGGAGGAGCCTCCGCACGTGCCCGATCCACCCGCGCACTACCAACAAACGAACCACCTCGGACCGAACCTCGACACGAATCTGCAGCACGAACAGTCGAGTGAGAGCGGGGACGCGTGCCTGCCGCCGCAGATGAGGCCCATCGACACCAAGCTCACGCTCGACCTGTTCAACATGCGGACCAGGGACGGCGAGGCGTACCGCCGCCGCTGCACGGGACTCGACGAGTGCGTCAGCGCGTGCGAGTGTTGCCGCACGCCGCAGCCGGAGACGCAGCCGATACCGTTCATAGACGAGCCCAACTCGGAACCGGTCATATTCGAAAACGACGGTATACCTCAAAATATTGGAACACCTAAAATAAGGAGAATATTGCCGTCTTTGTCGTTGGATATGCCTGATGAAAAGAAGCCAGAAACTGCTGATGCGGTCTGTCAAACTCAGTTGTCTCCGTTAGATACGGAACCAAAAGTTATATCCACATTACCCATCCTTAATAAACTTGACGCCAAATTAGATGTGACGAGAGAAAGCCAAAAATTAGATGAAGTTCAGTCCCGATTGCGAAGATCATTATTTACGATGTCTAAATCTATTTCAAATAAGTCTGAAGACACGGAGATACCGTCTACATACTCGACATCTCAGTCCTATGATGATACGACAGAGGACAGACATGAAATTAAAACCGCAGTTCAGGCGCCTATAGAGATGGGTGCCAAAAATATACTGGACAGTGCCGATAGAAAATCATGGAAATCACCTGACGAGTTCAGACCGTCGGTCGGTAAAGTGAAAGCTTTGACTAAGCATTTTAATGCTATCAATCTCACTTACAGTGTAAAGGTTTACAAACGAAACTGTCAATCCAGTCCCAACCTCACCACCTGTGGGAGAAAGGCTAGTAAAATAACTGAGTCAATCCCTATGAGTGTCAGCTTGGCCGATATTCAATATGAAATGGAAAAGACAGAGACGACAGATTCGAAAGGTGCAAAGATGTCAGACGACGAAGTAAAAAGTATACTCATACAGCTCGAGGATTGGTCCAAGTACGGTTCACGCGGTAGCGAAGACACGCTGGCACAGGGTAACGAGTTTGAACTGCCTAATTTGCCGTCGGAAGAACACACTGAGGGCGTACACAACGGTTACATTTTCAACGAAATTATAAATAAAAAGCCGAGACGGATCACCCTCGATAATATCAAACTGAAATCGAACCAGTCTAGCGTAAACTCTGATCAAACTAAAAGAAGCAAAGAATCGTTATGCCGAAGCGAAAGTGTCGACAAGTCGAATGAAGTTGATGAACTATCTGTGAGTCCGCGGGCGCGGGCGCGCGCGTCGTCGTCAGGCGACGTGTCTCGCGCGGCCGCCAGCGCATGCGCCGGGGCGCTGAGCTGGCCCGACGTGCGTCCCGCCGCCTCGGTCTCGTTCACACCGCGTAAGGCTCCACTCCACGCATGATAATAGGTGTGTTCTAGCCGTCCCACATTTTCTTTTCGAGCGTCGTCACGTGTGTTTACTGGTCACCTTTTTCGTTACAGCATGCGTTATTATTTTATATGTTGTTTTTGTTCTCCGATTCGTCGAGCACCTCACTTTAAACCCGTTAAACCAATCTATGTTATATTTTATTTTTGCAAGAACACATTGCCTCAGATTTTTTTTTGCTGCATTTTTATCGTGTTATAGTTTTTTTTTTCAGAAGCACGATTACGCTGTTTGGATTTAAGAGGATTTGACATCGAATTGATTGTCGTGAAGCATTCCGTAATATAGCCCCTTACTTATAAAAATATTTAAGCGCTGCTTATCATTATACCACAGGTTGTCCTTTTCATTTTTAAACAATGTAACGCAAGGAAAAAAGTGACAAGTTATCCTTAACCATTTGCTCAGCTAAAAATGCTTTTATAAGTAAGGCCCATAATATCTAAATGTATTGTGATAACAGCGAGCGGCGGTGCAGCGGGCGGTGCAGCGGGCGGGGCAGCGGGCGGCGCAGCGGGCGGGGCCGTGCGGCGCGCGTCGGAGCGCGACCTGCCGTCGCGGCTGGCGGCCGAGCCCGTGAAGCCGAGCAAGAGCACGCCCGCGCTGCACCACGCCGCCTCGCCGCCGGTCACCGCGCCGCACGCGTGCGTAACACTAATTATACATTACTCGACCTTTGAATATTAGTACGATCAATATCGTTATCAGTCCTCACTATAAATAAGAAGAACCACATTTCTACTCTAATCAAAACCTTTGAACATAATAACAATGACGTAATCATCTATTAATCAGCGGCGTGCAATCTATATAGGCAAAGAGACACTGTCTACCCTACCAATTTGCTATTTCCATAAATAAAGAATAAAATTATGACTATATACAGATTTCCAAAATAGCAATGCTCTGATTATGTTTTAAATCGACACACAGATGATAATCACTATGATGGTGTCGCAAAACTTGAAGAAAATAATTGTGTATGATTGTCTACCTCGATCGAAACGTCTATGCACGCCACTGCTATTAATATTCTTCACTTGGCTCCTCAAGATGAAAATGATGTATTTGTTATATGAATGTTATTATTATTTGTTATATAATATGTGTGCTGCATACAGCACACCGATGAGCCGGGGCGCGGCTGGCTCTCCGAGCGCTTGGCCCAGCAAGTCGCGGAGCAGCCACAACCTGTCCACGCCGGCGCACCACGATGGCTTCTACCAGAACCTCTCCACCGTGCAATCGCAGCACCATGCGCTACAAGACAGGTATGCGTCTTAAATCGTACCAACTTTAGAACCTACAACAGATATGTTTAAATTACTGTAATTCTGAAGACTCGGCCCTAGAAAACACTTAAAACAGGGTTTAGTGGTAATATTTAAGCTATAAAATCATATTATTGTATGTCAGATGGTCTTCACTACGTAGCTCGACAGGCAGCAACCGTCCCCAGTCAGCGCACTTCTCAGCTACCACGCAGGAACAAGCACCAGATTCGCCTTCACATCAGGTATACAATGCACGTAAATCATTATTTTGTTTAGGATTCAAGTGCACTTGGTCTAATAATTATATTTATATACCTTATATACATATATGTGTGTGTCTTATTTATATACCTCTATTTATATACACCCACATCGTTTTGTCTCTGCATCACCTTAGGTAGACTGTTAGATAATGCCTTTGGCATTAAGTCCACCTTTATACAGTTTTGTATACAAAGCTTAAATAAATAAATAAAAATATATTGCCTAGGTCTAATATTGTGTGTGATGTTAATTACTAACACCTATGTTGTATCTTGAAAAGTTATCAAATCAACATTCAATTTATAGAGATCTGAATTTGACGCCGCTGTTAAAAAAAAATTCGCCTTTCCGAAATCAGAATCGTTGACTATGCATCTGGCGAATCAATTTCACCTCGATATGAGATTTGAGACGTAGATTGAACTATGTCTTTGATCGACTTTGAATAAACCGGATGTAATGTTATTACTTATTACTTCAGACGGGTGGGTCGGCACGCGCCGCCAAGCTGGCGGAGATGTCTGAGGAGGCGTCGCGTCGTCACCAGCACGCGTCGCACCGCGCGCCCGCGCTGTTGCCGCACCACCATCCGCAGTACAACCAACACGCATACGGTACGGACTGCGGGCTGCCAACCAGCTGCACTGGATGCCCACCACTGAACACACATGACACACGACTCGTCCTAGCTTGTCGAACGAACTCTAAAAACTCAGTCAACGATTATGATCGAATAAAATCGCCCCATTTGATTAGCCGTGCATTTGATGCCCGCCCGCATACGGTTACTATGTGGCACATATTGCATTGAGCAAAAAACAAAGCGACCTCTTGAATACTATTTATTATAATGTAATAGTTGAAATTTGAAAATAATGCGATTTCTATGTAAATCAACAGGGCAACCCCAACCGCAAACGCAAGGACCGCCATCATCCCAATACCAGCACCAACAGCACCAACATTCGCCGATGCAGCAAAATCAACAACAACAACAACTGCAACCACAGCACCAGCAGTTGCAACAACAACAATTACAACAACAGCAGTTACAACAACAAAAACAACAGTTACATCAACACCAGCAGTTACAACATCACCAACAGTTGCAACAACAACACCAGCAATTACAACATCAGCAATTACAACAACACCAGCAGTTACAACAACACCAGCAGATACAGCCGACAGGCTCGCCTCACGCACCGCCACATTCCCACCAGCAGATATATCAACACGTTCAACCGCAAAGGTATAGCTATTTTTTATTTGCTTTCAAGAGATTACCGGTATATCTACCGGTAGATTCACTGACCCATAAGTGCCCCTAGTGGCCTATTTACTAATTAAATATTTGAATTTAAATAAAAGGCAAACAAACAATCTTCCACTTGCTAGTAGGTGGAAAATAGGAAAGCAATATGTAATCATGTGAACTTCCTTGTCCTGAAACTGAGTATGAGCATTGTGCATTATATTCGTTACAGATACGAGTGGCATCCACCAGGTCCGCCGTCGCCACACAGGTCACAACCGCCTGTCGCGCCCAAACCACAGGCAAGTAACGTCTGCAGTAAAGACATAACGGACACTGTGATCCAAATGAATTGTTATCAATAATATAGCGAATTATCGATAACCTTGCCAATTTTATTATTTAAAAAAAAACATAACATAAGCCCACGCCTGTATCCCCGAAGGGTTAGGCAGAGGCGCGCAATTTATTATTCGATAAAGAATATATTTGCATCACGGTTGCGATAGC
The DNA here is from genome assembly GCA_036417725.1 of Clanis bilineata. Lineage (NCBI taxonomy): Eukaryota > Metazoa > Arthropoda > Insecta > Lepidoptera > Sphingidae > Clanis > Clanis bilineata. The sequence continues at coordinate 13,282,409 of CM071158.1, forward strand.
TGCACTTATGTATTTACGTACACACATACAAGCGTGAGGTGATCATGTCAATAAAATGATCAACTTGCAGAGTATACGGCGAGCGGACATGGAGATGGAGGAGCAACTTCACCAATCGCACGCCTCGCCTCCACCGCAGTCGACCAGCTCCTCCGTGCAGCTGGACGACGGTAATTATTTGTTAATGATCCGTTTGTCATTCTTACGTTGTTCGTCAGAGGCGGCAGATATATATGTTACATAAGCGTATGGGCCACCGGAGGCCGAGCCGCCCGTGACTATGTAGATAGTCACGGGCGGCTCGGCTCGGTAACGTAAAGAAGTATAGATTGGTTCGATTTACAACTTAAGAAGACGTACAAGATTTATTAGAATATTTTGTGTGTCGGTAGAACGGTACGTGGCGAGCGCACTGGAACCGCCGGCGGTGTCCGTGTACCCGGCGGGAGGGGCGGCGGCGGGCGGTGTGGGGGGTGCGGGGCCCGCGGGAGGACGCCCGCCACCCACCCACAACCCCTGGCAGAGGGAGGAGCGCGAGCGGCAGATTGAAGCGATGCGCGCCGCCGCACGACTCAGGAGGTATATATCATCATTCCTGACTGTCACAACTTCTCTTACTCTTACCAATATGCCTCTACTTCTATTGTGGTGAACCGAAACTAAGGATAGAGTTTATAATGGCAACGAGCCCTATATGAAAAGTCGTATTGCAGGGACGCGACGATTGCCCACCTGGTGTCACTAGGCGGCGCGCGCACACCCATGCAGAGCCAACAGCTGCGCTCGCTGCAGCTTGAACGGGAGTTCGAACTACGCGCCACCATGCACGATCAGGTATGTACTACATATACATCACTCATGTTTATCGTTATATCTGGGTCTGTTATTTTGATGGCTTTAATTTAAGAAATAACCATAATTTCATGATATATTGAATGCATGTATAGGAGGAAGGCGGCACCGCAGAGGACGGCGTGGAGGAGGAGCGTCGGTCGCCGTCCCCGCGCAGTGAGCCGGAGCGAGCGCCGCCCCCCGCGACCGCGCCCCTGCCTGTACCCGCGCCTGCGCCTGCACCCGCACCCGCGCCCGCTACCCTTACCTCTCCGAACCCACCTAAGTCCATACTTAAGACCAACACGCGCACTGAGATCACCAACGGATACGTGCACGAAACGGTAATAAAAAATATTATATTACCGTATAAATTAAAAGGTGTTCACTCAAAAATGTTAGTGATTACATATTCGCCTTTTTTTCGGACTCTTACCCAGAATATAATTTTATAATTTATTAGACGTACGAAGAGAGTATCCGCGTTTCTGAGATGAGCGCGGCGATGTCCGGGCTGAGCGTGAGCTCGGCGAGCAGCGGCAGCGTGTCTACAGTAGCGGGCGGTGTGGGCGTGGCGGGCGCGCCCCCGCCCCCCGCGCGCGGCTCCTCCTTCGCCGTGATGGCGGAGCGAGCGCGCGCGCTATCTCCGCCGCGCATCGACCGCACAACACTCGACGCTGCGCCGCCACAGTCAGTATCACATTATTCTCTATCACATATGTATCTATTTCTGCTACAAGCGGTATGGTTGCACTCAACCTTGAAAAAAAATCTTATCGTTTACTTACATAACTTACCTAATATTCTTAATGTTTTTTCCATTTTATTCCAGATCCCCAGTGAACACGACCCGCGACAAGCGGGTGTCTTTCCATGAACGTGCGCAGAGTGTCGCCCCTCCCCCACAAGCCTCACACCCCACCCCGGCGGCACCTCCCGCGCCCCCCGCACCGCCCACCTCCTCCCCACCTCCCCTCCACGACACTCCGCCCCGAGAGGACCCTGATGTGAGTATAATTATACTTACCGTGATCAGTAACGTATTAATTTTCGTTGCAATTTCCAATTGAGCGTGAATCGTTACAGCGTTTCTTGGAAGAAGCTGAGAACATGCTGTCGAGCCCGTCGTCGCCGCCGGCCGCGTCGGGCGCGGGTCCCGTCACGCACACGCCGGGCGTCATCGGCGCACAGGAAGTTTACAGGTAAACTTTTATAATATTAACGATGCGAAAATAGTATCATCATCATCATCATCATCATCATCATCAGCCATAGGAAGTCCACTGCTGAACATAGGCCTCCCCCAAAGATTTCCAGATCGACCTATGTTATGCTCGGTGTTTCTCTACGTGATCATCGACCTATGTTATGCTCGGTGTTTCTCTACGTGATCAAATCAGGAATGAGGAGATCCGTAGAAGAACGAAAGTCACCGACATAGCCCAGAGGATTAACAAGTTGAAATGGCAGTGGGCAGGGCACATAACTCGTAGAACAAATAGCCGATGGGGCAGAAAAGTTCTCGAGTAGAGACCACGTACCGGCGAGCGCAGCATAGGACGTCCACCTACAAGGTGGACCGACGACCTGATTAAGGTCGCAGGAAGTCGCTGGATACAGGCCGCTACCAACAGGTCGATAATCGTCGAAAATATTATCGCTATCATTCAAATGCAATGTTACAAGTTTATACTATGGAAAATGTGTATGAATTTAGGGAAATAAGGATACGCCCTAGTTTATGAAATCAGAGTTTATTTTTCGCCAGGTCAGAATTACAATTTCAAGCCTTTGGTATGATGTGATCATACGCCCATTCCCGTTACATTGAAATAAATTATTAGATTAGATCGGGCCTTACTATATAACGAATAGAATGCTTGTTGGACGAGGGAAGAACGTTCTGCCGCGCCGGCCTGTTCTCTGAGACTGCATAAAACAAACCACGAGCAAGCGCTGCCTTTAGATGTAGTCTAAAATGCTCGGTCAATAGTCCGAGGACAATCCATTGCGCGAAGTATGTATGTAGTATTTGCACGTTGTAATGTTTTCTGGCTAGAGCGCCATAAGCGCCAGCTATAAATTCAAGTGAAGCTGTAAAAGCAATTTTGTAAACAGCACAAGTCCATTCGAAAAAAAATCGTTGTAATGTATTGTGTATATGGGCGCATCTGCATTACACCCTCAATTAAGAAACAAAAATATAAAGTTGTTACTATCTGAAAAACTAAGATCATTGTAATTTTGGAGTGAATTACGTTCTATTAATCATTTAATATTATTTGCTGTTTTATCTGAATGTTTAAATTGTTTTAAAGCTATGTTATAAAGTAACTTTCAGTAACCGGATATATGTTTGTGTAATAATTATTGAACTTATAAAGCATGTCGTAAATTTATGTTTTATCACTCTAAAGTGATTTTAATATTTATCTGATTTTAAGGTTTGGATTACAATTAACCAATATCATACTTTAAATTAATAATGCTTGGCGGATATCCGCCGACTGTAATTTTATGTTACATTGTTATAGCGTTGTTTTAATTACGCTGTGAATTAATAACAATTCATTATTTAAAGGCCTAGAGAACTCTTAGTTTTTATAATAATTATTTGTCTTGTTTTAAACTCGTTTCAAAGAAAATCATTAATGTTATCGATTATTAACAAAAACTCGCACGGTATTTCTATTATAAGTTTCCTATTTAAAGCCATCGCTGTCCAGCAGCAGTGACAGTAATTTCGTGTAAATGATGTTTGATACATGCAGTGCTACTTTGTGTAAATGTGTAATAATAAGTTTAGTTGTCAAAAAGTGCTATAAGTGGTGTTGTGAACTTCTGTGACTCGTTTTACTGACTTTTGGAAAATATAAAAGATATGTGTTTTTGTATTACGCCATGAATATGGGTGGTTGCCCGATATGGCGCCGACAGCAGCGGTGGGATCGCACACTGGGCGATCCGGTGCCACGACCTCTGGAATCTACGAAGCAGGCAGCTGTGCCACTGTGCCACTGTGCAGGCTGCAGAGTATATGGCTACAGCACGGACAATGTGTGAGGCCGGAACTGGTCACGGGGGCTGGTCTAGGCTGTTTATTACCTTGTACAGGTATTTACCCAGTTTTTTTTATTATTGAGTTATGCGTTATGCGCGCTGTTTCATAATTTATTTTTGAAAAACTTTTTGGATACGTAAAATTGGACAAGTTTAAAAATAGTGATCGAAATGGTTTTAAAAGGCAACATATTGTTGATTTGCAAAATTACAGATTTGCGAAACTACCCACTAAAATTGTTTTTATTGTATTGCTTTTCGTTGAATTATTCATTATATTATTGATGGTCTTGATTGATTTAAGAGTTTAAGTGTGGCTTAAGTGTGTTGCGCTGACAACGCCTTAAGGTGGGTTAAAGTCAGGTGGGAGGAAGAAGGAATGGTTTTGATTAAGGGAGTTGTTGCTCCATGCTCTACAGTATAATAAAACTATTCTTTTTATTATTCAGCACATCACTTATGAATGTCTTTGATATAAAGTAAATAAGTGATCTTAAATAGAGAAATCCTGACAAATGGTCGTTCCTAAAGCATTCATTTCGGAATAGTTATTTGTGTAGGTTTGCCTATTATTTAAAAACCCCCATCCTAGTTTCTGATAATAGTTTATTTTTATACTTAATAATTGAGACAATTTTATTGTGTGAATTATGTCTATGAATTTTGTTTCCTAAGCAATCTTGTTTTATAATTCGTGTTTGGATAGGATGGACGAGCGATTTTGGAAAAAAAGAAAGTTTTCCCACGGGTAAAGCTTTATGATAGCACGCTAGAGTCTTTAACTCTATTTTATTTTTAACTATTTATCTAATTATCTAATTATCTTCTTTGCAGCGTATAGTGAAGGTATGCCCATAAGACACCAGGCTTTTTTTATAGCGTGGCGTGGTGCTATTTGTAACAAGCACCTTTCCGAAACTCTTACTGTGTTTACAGCGCTACATAGAAGTGTTATGTTTTCCTCTTTTCAATATCGATCTCCGCAGATTGACTGATTTGGTTTGTAGTAACTGTTTCTTAAAACCTACCCCTTCAGTTTTAAATGAAAAATGACCGTATGGGCAAGTAATAGAACATGGGCCTGGAAAATGCTACTCCAGAATGTAGCGAATTGACTTTTCTTTGGTTTGTTTGTCTGAATTCAAGTTTATTTTTGTTTACTTATTTTTAAACCTATCCAAAACATCCCTCCTTAAACGCTGGATTCCCACCATGCGTATCCTAGTAACCCGGTCTGAGTGGCTAGACCCCGGATGGGTGATGCCTTTTTGATGAAAATATTTTTGAGTGGATTACAGTTTATTTTTGTTTACTTATTTTTAAACCTATCCAAAACATCCTTCCTCAAACGCTGGTTGGCCACCACGCGTATCCTTTTCCCGGTCTGAGTGGCTAGAGCCCGCATGGGTGATGCCTTTTGGATGGCTAGATCCCGTGATGGGTGATGCCTTTTATTTGGCTAGATCCCGTGATGGGTGATGCCTTTTGTTTGGCTAGACTCCGTAATGGATGATGCCTGCTGGATGGCTGAACACCGAGATGGGTGATGCCATGAATTTGGTTTTTCTTTATGCGCGCTTTTCTGTTTGTTTTTAATGTATTTTTATGTGGATTATTTTATATTTATCTCTACGTGTTATGTAACTCTTAAGTTATTAGAGTAGTATTAAAGAAGCGCAGAGAGCGCGCTTCGGTCAGTATGGCCGTATGGGCGCATCTGCATTACACCCTCAATTAAGAAACAAAAATATAAAGTTGTTACTATCTGAAAAACTAAGATCATTGTAATTTTGGAGTGAATTACGTTCTATTAATCATTTAATATTATTTGCTGTTTTATCTGAATGTTTAAATTGTTTTAAAGCTATGTTATAAAGTAACTTTCAGTAACCGGATATATGTTTGTGTAATAATTATTGAACTTATAAAGCATGTCGTAAATTTATGTTTTATCACTCTAAAGTGATTTTAATATTTATCTGATTTTAAGGTTTGGATTACAATTAACCAATATCATACTTTAAATTAATAATGCTTGGCGGATATCCGCCGACTGTAATTTTATGTTACATTGTTATAGCGTTGTTTTAATTACGCTGTGAATTAATAACAATTCATTATTTAAAGGCCTAGAGAACTCTTAGTTTTTATAATAATTATTTGTCTTGTTTTAAACTCGTTTCAAAGAAAATCATTAATGTTATCGATTATTAACAAAAACTCGCACGGTATTTCTATTATAAGTTTCCTATTTAAAGCCATCGCTGTCCAGCAGCAGTGACAGTAATTTCGTGTAAATGATGTTTGATACATGCAGTGCTACTTTGTGTAAATGTGTAATAATAAGTTTAGTTGTCAAAAAGTGCTATAAGTGGTGTTGTGAACTTCTGTGACTCGTTTTACTGACTTTTGGAAAATATAAAAGATATGTGTTTTTGTATTACGCCATGAATATGGGTGGTTGCCCGATATGGCGCCGACATGTACGTATGCGTGTGCGCAGGGACCCGCGCACGCGGCGGCTGGCGGAGCAGCGCGCCCGCGCCAGCGCCGCGCCCGTGCCCGAGCAGCTCTCCTTCAAGGAGAAGATGAAGATGTTCGCGCTCGAGTCGGGCGAGGCCACCACGCCCAAGGACAAGGTGACACATTCACTACACATTACTGCTACTGCTTGCACTCATCACTCTCTCATCTACATCGTAACACAACACATATGTATACTGGAGCCGAAGGCTGACAAGTTACAAGTGAACCTCCGCCATTTGTGTGATCCACAAATATTTGTTTCTAATTGGTATTGTTATGTTATGTGATATTGACATCGAAAGTCACGCTTGTATTGAGTGTGCGGTCAGCGCTATGTATGTGATTGTTGGGTGTTGTTAATTTTTAAATGTTCTTCGATGGGATATGAACAGTAACATCAGCCTAACATAAACTTAATTTAATTTAAAGTCATTATCCTAATACTAAGCATTATGTTCTAGATGCTTATACAAAATAGCTATCTCTAATTTTCTGCACATTAAAATGTATAATAAACAGTGTTATTTATTCTCAACAGGCGTTCTTTTTCAGGTAAAAATATCACGAGCGCAGCGAGATATTGATGCGGTCCACTGAGGAGCAGATTTTATTATCTACTTATTAGGTTTAGAATATTTTGTTATATATGTATAATCAAGTGTCAATCGTAACTGAATTTTACATTTTATAAAACAGTATTAAATGAATTCGTTTACACATGGTATGTACGTTAAATGTTGTAAATCAGTAAAATTGACTTGGGCTGCTGGGAGACTGTTTGCTTATGCGACTCGTCCAACCGTTATTGCGACTGTAACCATATGAACGCACACAAGTGTCAAATGCGTGCTCGTGAAACAGCCTATAAAATAGTTGTCGATTTGCTGCGATCATTTCATACGTTGTTGGAGTGCAGTACGTTACATTTGTGGGTCCACTATATTATATCTTTATGCATAGCACCAATTTATGAGTCAATCGTAGATAGTAAGACGATATTTTTATGGATATGAATTTTGATTGATGTTTATACGAAGTCGCCTTAGCAGCTAGTGCAATGAACTTATCGGAGCATTTTATAAAATGTGACAAATTATTATAATTATCATTGTCAAAAAAACAAAATATGTATGTATTACTAATTATACAGAGAAACTGTGGTTTTCGTGGCACATTTAAATTGTGGACGTAAATTTGTGTTAACACTTACGTGCCATTGTTTATTATTATGATATAGTTAATATTTTGTATCACGATAGAGGTTTATTATCAAGGAGGACCAATATAAAAAAATATCGGTGGGTGCCTTTTGAGAGTGTGGTGGTATTTTTTACAAAATATTCTTATCAAAAATATATTATACAGCACTTCTCATCTTCGTTTGTCCGACTATTATCTTCATTACATTCCAAAGAATATTTATATTATATTTTTTCTATGGATGAAGCATTCCTTTCGAGCCTTATATTTTATGCCGTGTGTGACGCGGTCATTATATCGTATACTCATTATCATTATATCGTGCGAAACTGAAAATGTTTACCGTAACAACATAAAGCAATAAATCATTGTGAAGCCTTTATTGTAAATATATTGCCTAGTTATTTATGTACATTGTAAGCACATGATTGTGCCAAAATGCACGTGTACTTTTATAAAAGCGTACTCGTATGAGAAAATTGTATAAGTTTATCAAGCTAAGGCAGCTACATTATTAGGTCACAATCCGTAGTCAGCCAAGAGATTTGTACAAGACTTATTTCCAGGCGTCAATTGAATTGCTTTGTGTTTTGGTATTAGACAAACGTGTCATACTACAGCTATAATATGCAGTAAAATATTCCTCCCTCCTAGTCGTAAAGTTGAGAAACTGACATTTTATTCTATGAGGGAATTATTATTTTTTCAATGAGTAGGGAGTACCCAAAACGCTAAGATTTGTAATACTTATTATTTTAATTTTTGTATCTATTTTGTGCCTGCGTTTACAAAATTATATCACAGGTAAATTGATATTATGTGACCACTGAATGGCGTGTCAAATTGCAAGGCAGTTGCATATTATGTTAAATGAAAACATGTTTTTTCTGCATATTTGATATAAAACCAGTGACTAAATGTAACTGTGATGTTACATGGTTGGTTACGTTTATCGGTTTATGCTTCATTACTCATTATATTACTCATGGTTAATATTTTACGGCACCAATTTAATGTATATAAAATAGTTAGTGAAACCTTTATCATTAGTTTAAGATTTTTTGTACACCTGTTTGTATATGTAAATGTTTATTTAAAGATTATATTGAGAGTTTACATAATTATTAACTAATGTAAGCGCGGCCTATTTAAACGTGACATTAGCTTAGTCCCTGAGAGTTGATTTACAAAAATTCTCAGTATTCACCCAACGATAGTCAATTAGAAAAAGATATCGAGATTTATTTCTAGATTGAGTTTTAATTATTTGTATGTACATATAACAACACTAGATTATTAAACAGTTCCAATCTATATTATATAGAAATTAAATCGGTATAGTGTTTTAATAATAGCTATTGTATTTCATCTATTTGAAAAGAAATAAATTAACGAGCTACGTGTTACTTTTATTTTATATAAACGATACCAATCCGAGTACGTAGATCGATATGATTAGTTTATAATAGCGTGTACACACCAACCGAATGAACGTTCGCGAATCTATTACTGTTGCGGTCATACAAACTCGCTGTTGTGTGAATGCTACATGTATAGATTCGCGATCGTTCGTTCGGTAAGTGTGTATGCGGCATAAGAACAAAGTTCACACTGTACGCCAGCGAAGTGTGCAGACACTGTGATCCACAGCACACTAAAGCTTACTTAAACTGTTCAATATTTTATACCAACTCATTATTTTTGTCGATTGTTTTTTAAAGCAGACTTATAAACAAGAAGCTTACAGTGGATTCTTGGTGGCAAACCACCAAATTGACTCCTGGCGGTCCGCCGCCCATAGATGCTATCGAAAAATCTCAGAGAAACACATGTATATTTCTTTAAGATATACTAAAAGAATCATGGGTGCGTAACCAGCCTAAAAGGAAGAGAGTTGAGACGTTAGTCGACAGCATAGACATATATGTATCTCGTCGACAGATACATCTATGGTAGAGTTTGAGAATAGCGATTTGGGCAATTGGTAAAAGAAACTGGTGTTGGACCACGCCATCAATAATAATATCACGATAAATGAGACAACATATGCTCACGCCTGTATCCCTGAAGGGGTAGGCAGAGGCGCCCTAGCGAACTAAAACATCCACATTTCGCCGAGCTTAGTTCCGTCCCAGAAGTGATAGGAGGCGAGCCTATCGCCATATCAGGCACAAATTCTAGACTCCTGGCTGATACGGAAAAACCCAATATCACTTTGCCCGACACGAGGATCGAACCCGACCTCAGGACGGTAGTCGTACCAAAATACAACTAGGGCACCGAGACACTATAAATGAGACAATTATTTCCAATATGGGAATAACACTTATACTGAAGAAATGTTGTCAACATTTGCACGAGATGAGGGAGATTAATAAAAGTCGTGTTCAATTAACAGTGTTTATATTTGTTTCGAGGTTAATATTACGTGCGCCATTTTGGCTTTAGGTACCTTCAGGAAAAAGCACTAAAAAGATATCTAAAACATTATCAACGTTGTCAATTATGTTTGTTTTTTGTTACAATAACAGAACCATTAGATAATACTTATATACAATTTAGATAGAGCACGTGACCTAGGGTCCTGTTCGGTATCACGGCAGGCTGCCTCAAACAACCTGGTTATCTTGTGCACTACATTTAAAATTTCATACAACATTGCCGTCAGCAGAGCAACTTAAATTTTGAATCAGATGTCGCCGAAGCGATGTGTAACCAAATTTAACTATAGTGGAATGTTATGTCAATGTTTGTTGGTTCAATTTATTTGTGATTAACAAATTATGTTTCGGAACATTATTAAAAAAATTACATGGCAACAAACAATGTATAAAGTGCATAAAAATGTACCAATTATTTACTTATTCTACTATAGTTAATTTGGGTATCCCTTTTTGCGTGTAGTAAATATATAACTTTCCACCGCACTATGTCTATGCGGGAACCGAATTACATATACGTGTACCAATATTCGCAACAACATAAATTATAACTATCGAAGAAATTAATTTGTTCATGCAAAATGAGTCGTATTCAATTCGAGGATGAATGTCAATAAATCTTATAATATAACAAATTTACACTATTTTGTAACAATTCACTACTCGTTATTCTTATTTAACGTACTTAAATTTAAAGCTTGCTATCCATTTGTACCAACTCACTGAACAGAACACGTCCTACTCAAATATTAATCGGACTTAGCGATATCACTGGCAACAAATTAGTTAATCAGTTGGCTTAAATTATTTACTTACAACAAATCATTATACATGCAATTTCAATACATTGTCATTATCAGTAATGATTCATAATTTTTTTACACTTGGGCATAAATTGAGGAAATGTCTGTTCGGCGAGACGGTGTGTAGGTACTAATATTGTTAAAATTCATTGTCATAAAACAATACAGAATAATAATGTCACCTAATCCAGTAAATAAGGATTAAACTGGTAAATAAATGCCAATGGAAATATACAGTAAATAAAATATCACGTCACGACTGGCTTGGCCCGTCTGCTAGGCGGGGTTTGTGATAAACAACACATAGTACATAGTACATAGTACATAGTACTCGCGTTCGAGTTCTATGTATCTAGTTACAATGTACTATATAGTTCATACAAAAATAGTCGCATCAAAACTCCTTTAAACGAATCTTTGCAGTAGAACCTACTTTTTATTAATAATTTCCGTACAAATAGATACTGACCACTAATTTACGTATGTACGTACACACGTAGGTACGGTATGTTAACATGTGAAAGAAGAATGGCCTTGTTCAATAGAAAAATAAAACATTTTTTCTCAATATATAAAAAGATTTATCTTAATACGTTACGTTTTATTTGTAAAAATAAAGCATCAATGTGACTCTCGTTCAACAATGAGTAATATTATTACTGTGTCAGTGGTCAACGTATCTTACATTACAAATTGTAAATATATTCATGTGATGTATTAAAATTAACTACATACTTATCACACACACACTCGCGCGTACTCATACAAATACAATATCATATATCAACAACAATGGAAGAATTATCAGAAGCCCCATAACAATAGAATCGTCTATGAAAAAATATATGTCAGTTTAATACGTGTCATTTGTACAAAACAGTGGTATACCAAAACCTTAGAAAACACTTTCTCACATTTAAATTTTGTTTTCGTAATATACAATGTCCTCCACATACGAAACGGGAGCTCACTGACGAAACTATTTATTATCCTCACGGAGGAAAACATGTGCGGACAACACAAACGTGTGCAGAACCTTCGAGTGATGTCAGGCAAAACAAAAATAAAAAACATCTCCACGATAAGTCTTTCAATAATTACTAATGGACACAATATGCATAGCTTAATGGAAGATATATTCGGGAATGCATTTACAATTGTGTATCTGTGCCCCAACACAATGCAAACATACCAAACTTATAAAATTGACTTAACAAAGTATAAAGTACATCATATTTATTGTACATTGTAATATTTTTTTTTACTTATAGCTAATAAATATATTATAAACATGCAGTATGTGGCACTAAACAGTTTATCGATAACATGTAAGTGCACCACTAAAAATCCTATATTTCCAAGTGTGTAAAAAGACGTTCGTAGCGTGCGTCGACGACTATATTATATTAACTTTGTTTACAAAACGTGCTAACAGACGAATCACTACACATATCGGGAAGTCGAACCGCCACACCAACGAGTCGCACCGTATCAATGTGACACTCGTTCAGCAGGACAACCCGCGAACCAACGACAATGCAACTGACGAACCTCGTTGGCGACATGCAACTATCGAGGGCGGCGTGTGTCGCGGCGGCGCAGCGCGGTGTTCAGGCGGACGGCGGGTGCGGGGGGTGGTCTTGCGGCGCCGTGAAGAACTGTCATTGTGGCGTGTCGCGGGCCGCGCTCCACCGGTCGAACTCGATGCCGGAGTCGGGCGACACGCCGAGCGGCGGCGCGCAGCCGCAGGGCGCCGCGCGACCCCCGCCGCCGGCCCCCGCGCCCACCGCCGCGCCCCCCACGCCGCCCGGGCCCCCCGCGCCCGCACTCGGCACGCCAGAGTCCGGCGCCTGCAGCTCACGCACGCCCAGCTCCTCCAGCACCTGCGTGCGACAGACATTTATGTACACACTGCAAATGCGTAAACCTATCCTAGGGCCTAGACCTAGGGGCCTTTACTACTGCTGGAAACGTTCATGTGCCAGATACAGTTCGTTGTGATGATAACGCCTCACAGAATGAGTTCTGAATGAGCTGTTTTCAATTAAAGCGACACGGTGGACAGGCTCACGGAAAGTGACACATAGGTATCGATAAAACAGCGAGATAATATTATTACATATAGCATCCGAGTTAGTGTGGCGTGATTCAGCGCGTACGGGGAGGTGGTCGTGTTAAGAAGCGGGTGAGGCAGTAAAAGTGCAGACCTTACTCAGGCTGGCGCTGTGCTCGTGCAGGCCGAGGTCTCGCTCGAAGGAGTGCAGCTGGCGCATGAAGTGGAAGTTGGGCGCGATGTCCGTCTTGCGGCTGCGCACGAGCTCGAACGCGTCGCGCAGACAGAGCCGGTGCCGCTGCATGAGGTAGGCGAGCGTCACGGTCACGGAGCGCGACACGCCCGCCACGCAGTGCACCAGCACGCCGCACCGCGCTGACATCGCCTCCTCTGTGACATCACACACTAGACACTACAGACCACACACCACACACGATGCACACAATATGAATCGAAAAACGATATTTTAAAAAAATAGTCACCCACCCTCTATACATATTTTTGTGATACCCGCAGGTATATGTTTCTGGTCTGGGTGTTGTGAGACCGAAAGTTTCTTATAGTTTCTGATACACCTGGTGAGGGGTCAGAACTATTAGTGTGACTGTTGGGTGTATTTATATATTTGTGTCAAATTACTTTTTGAAGCAGAAGATAGAATATTTATAACTACATATTAATTAATCTCCGTCATCCGCGTAATATATTAATATCATTCAGGGGAAGAGACAAAGAGTTAGCTCGCCGTAATTATGCCTTGTGAATACCTATAATTACACAAAGTGCATGTCATATTTCAGTCATGACTTGACTGGCGCGATCTAACTATTTGAGCAAAGAGCGCACGGTGATGCTCTTTAGACTGTACACTGTATTGTGTACAATGTAATGACTAATTAACAACGTATGTGCAGCTGGAAGAGTCAGTGGCTACCATTTGTATATGATACAGTTATTAACAATGATGAGTCACAAACTGTTAGGTATTCCGTGCATTACTTGCCAGAATCAGGATTAAGAACCTTTTCCTAAATTAGTCTCGAAGACTTTATTAGATAGATAGATATAGATCTCCACCGCCAATAGAAACCCAAGACACAAAATAATCTCAGGTGCGTTGCCAACCTAAAAAGACGGAAACGGGGTTTTGGGAAAGGAGGGGGGCGGAATTGAGCCACCGGAAATTTCACTCACAGAATGAAACGCGACAGCAAACTGCCACTTTACGTCGGTTTTCTGTGAGACAGTGTTATCAAACCGGTCGAGCCCATTCATGTTGTAGACGTAATTACAGCGTGGCTCTACTACTCAAAGGTAAGGAATATTTTCAGTTCTTCATATTATGCAACGATTAGTTTTTATTTTTCCCAAAATCTACAACCTATTCTAACTAAAGTCCATAGTTGCTTTCAAGGCAGAATCGAAAGTCGGCACCAAAATGATGTAAAAAAAATATCAGTACACATGCGTTAATAACAATTTATGTAAGACATAATGAACAGACCAAGATTCTTAATCATACATTAGCTCATGAATGTTTCCCTGAATAGGTACGGCTAGTGCAACTTAAGTAAGATTTAAAATAATATATTACCGAAGTAATATTTGAACCATGATTCTCATTAGTTTGCCGTCTTGCTGCTTCCAATGCTGGATCGCATTCAAGTGTGCAGATACATCCCGAAAAAGTACCAATGAAATTAAATAATTTAAAATTTGTTCAAACTTTGTTTTTATTGGATTATCTTTGAGTTCTATCTGCGCACTCAGTTTAAGACCGTTTATTGGGACCAGTTAGACACAAAATTTGTGCTCACCAATAAATCGTATGGCCTGCGGAAAGTGTACGGCGAGGTTCTGGCTCCAGTGGTCGGCGATGGGTATCTTCAGGTAGTTGATGCCGCAGCCCTCCGCCTCGAACGTGTTGGGCAGGTCGGGCGTCACGTTCAACACGTACTGAGGAAAAACCACATACATACACTCAATTACTTCCGATTCCATGCCCTTCACTGCTGACTTATGTTCAGGGTGAGAGAAATTAATGGGATTTTTGAAGCATAATTTTGAACTAACATATTTTCACATACATACATAAGACTAACGCCTTTTTTTGCGCCTTTTTTGCTGTCGCGTTTCTTTCGGTGAGTGAGATTTCCGCTGGCCTAATTCCCCCCTCCCTTTCCCAATCCCTATTTCCCTATTTTTAGGTTGGCAACACACCCATGATTTTCTCGTCTTGGGTGTCTATGGGCTATGGCGATCACTTACCATCAGGTGACCCCATCTGCTCGTTTGCCAGTCTCTGCTATAAAATAATGTATTTAGTTTCATCCAGAGTCAAGAATGCCATTTGAAACTATAATAAATTTAAAATAAAGCACTTTGTAGTTTGAACCTGCTGTTCATTGTTTTTCTAGAATAAAAATAATTGTTATTGACCATTGGATAAACCCACATTTTCCTCTAACACGTCAACGATCAACATAAATATTTTATCGACTTGAAACGAATGAGGTTTTTAATTTGCTTTTGTGTATACTATTATTCTCCACCGTTCTTATAGTAAAATCTGTGGACCGGGAGGTCCTGGGTTCGATTCCCAGGTCGGGCAAAGTAAATTTTCTAATTTAATTCGCCCGGGACTGGATCCCTCATAGGGGGTTGACGTCAGGCAGGCGGCCGGTCGTATAATCTAAGCCAAATCCTCTTTGCAACATGCTTGAAAAAGTGTGTTGCGCCGACCCCACATTAAGATGGGATAAGGGCAGGTAGAAAGAAAGTTGTTATAGTAATTGCGTCGATTTACAATTTATATTTCGATTGAAAAATTGTTTTATTTAATAATTGAAAAAGCAAATTGTATTTTTTTTAGTTTTTGACTTTACCATTACACTTCACTTCTTCATTTATTCGTTCACTCTGTGTGTGGAATTGTTATTGGTATGGCGCGCGCGTGTGCGTGTGCGTGTGCGTGTGCGTGTGTGTGTGTGTGTGTGTGTGTGTGTGCGCGCGCGCGTGCGTGTGTGTTTATACTATTAGACTCGAGATGCAATATCCGAACGAACACTAAAACTACAAACAAAAAAAAAATTGGTATGTCATGCACAAACCGAAATTAAAATAGGTGCATATTAATTTCATCTGTATCGTGTCCGAAGACAGTACAACATTTTGTTTTTGACTTTCAAGTGTTCATTTTGGAGTCCTTATTTATGATTTTTTTTACTTTATTATATTTTCTGCTAAGGAATCCAACCAACAAACCCGTTTATTGATTTAACCCATAATCCGGATAAATGGGGTGAGAAAAACTACCTTATACAACCACCACCTTACTACCAACACGACCTGTTGTCGGAGTAAGGAATCTAACTCCAAAATAACCTCGATAATTCAACACAATATACCTTTATGTTATGTCTGGCGAGCGCGTCACAGTCCTCGCTGTTGGTAGAGTTGCCAAGGTACAGGTTGGGCAGGATCTCTATGGGGAACTCCTGCGGCACGTGTCCGTGCACGTCCTCGCACTCCGACGACGAACCAGACGACAGCGCCTCCTCGCACCCCGATCCTGATATGCGCAGAGATCTGAAAGGTAAACACATCAAATTTACTAGATATAACACGCGTCTAGTATTAGTGTGAGTCGGCTGTGCACCGTAAGATCAGATACGATAAGAAGAAGATAAGAGATTCATGAATGCAATATTCAGAAACTGGATCTGTTTCACTTTTTAATGGATGAATGCACTATCGACACCTTTAGGGATATCGTCGTGGTATAAATGTACGCAGCCTAAAACCAAGTAAAGACAGGTTCAAAGATCGGCTGTACTTCCTTAATAATACATATTATTCACTTCATTGCTATATTAACAGGTACTTCGTATATTATGCCATGTGGAAGTTATACCTATTGAAAGCTTGATATTGTTCCGTGCATACATGTTAATGATAAGTAGATAGTATTTTGTTATTACGACCTCAATTATGAGACATGGATAATCACCCTATTTTCTAAGTAAATATCCGCTGCTACAAGTATTCTCAGGGTGTGTGAAGTCCGGTTTTTTTCTTAGATATAACACTTCACACTATAGCAACATGGATATCAATTAGTCGCATTAGGGCATATACACATACATTTCTTAGCCAAGCTGTCTCCGGCACTCGCGCGACGCGCACTTCCGGCCCGATCCCGCCTACAACAACGCGGCCGCATCATATTCACGCGCTACAGCCTAACATTGCGAGGAGCTGTTAGGAACATTTAGTCACGCGTCCATAAAACACCTCGCGCAAATTACTTCACATCCGCCGCTCACGCTCTCTTGTGTGTCGTTCTGTCCTTTGTCAGTGAACATTACGAGACGCTGAGATCATTAAAGGGTAAAAGGACAACAAATATATTAGAGCGAAATGAAGTCAAATAATATACTCACGCTCTCTTGTGAGTCGTTATGTTCTTTGTCAGTGAAAACTGCGAGAAATTCACTAACAGTTTAAAATAGCAGAAACACGTTACACGACATATGTAAAGCGAAATGTTGTTGCACGTACTTTTAATTAAAGTTAAAATAGCCACAACTTAATTACGTTATACATATAGCGCTTTACTTATAAAGACATTTTAGCTGAGCATGTGGTTAAGAACAGTTAGTCCCCTTTTTTCTTCCGTCACATTGTTTGAAAATGACAAGTGAATTACATTTGGAACCGGAGTTCCGAACACGAATAATCCAGTGGAGATAATCTGGGGATCCAGTACTGAGCAAATCATGTTAGAAAAACACCCGCTCGACCAAGGAACTAAACCTTAGGACCTAGGATTGGCTACGCTACCAGCGTATAATGTAAAACACAAGGCTATTTGATATGTCACAGTATACGCTACCACAAGACAACATGATTATACCAAGGAAGGGGCTCAAGACAACTCAAAATATTCCATAAAAAATACTGATAACAATCAAGGTGCTGGCCATAATTTCCGAATCATGTGTATTGTTCGCGGACTGGCAGTCCGGACTCCGGTGTGCCTCTGTGCGTGATCTCAATTACAACATACAACAACATAAGCTCACACCTGTATCCCCGAAGGGGTAGGCAGAGGCGTACTAGCCAACTAACACACCCTCATTTCGCCTAGCTTAGTTCCAGATGTGATAGGTGGCAAGCCTATCGCCATATCGGGTACAAATTCCAGACTCCGGGCTGATATGGAAAAATCCAATATCACTTTGCCCGACCCGGGGATCGAACCCGAGACCTCAGGACGGTAGTCGTACCGAAATACAACCACGCCACCGAGGCAATCTGACCTCAATTATTAATCATAGAAACGTTAATAGAAGACAGCTTCGCAAATATCAGTACTCAGTACTCACTAATGAATAATGCCGCACGGGAACAAAAATGTGCATAAAGCAGACATGCAACTATTGCATTTATGTATTAATCATCGAGCAGCGACTACTATATTGCTATGCAGTCACCGTCGCACATCCGCAATGGAAACTTGTTGGTATAATTATGTTAAACAGGTACTTGTGATATGTATTGTGTTCTAAGGAGACTCTATAAGGATTTACTCTCCCATCGCCGATGAACTTATGCACTCCGATAAGTATAGTAATTTATTGTAAAAGTTCAGAGACTTATAGTACCTATTTGATTTGAAATACTGGATTAATGTCTGTCTACGCATTAATCGGCTCACTATTTTTGATAATAAACTTATTTACTGATAAATAAAAACTGTCAATAAAGAGCGCATCGTTTTGTTAGCAGTTAGCACTGGTAGTTCGTTGTGGGTGAATCGCTGAAGAGGTGGTGAGGAGGCGCTGTAGCGCACGGCGCGGCGCGGCGGCGACGATCGATCCGCGCCCGCCCGAGCTCGCTCAATGGGGTAGGAGAGTCGGGGCGCACCATTCACCTGCCCCCGCGGCTCAATGGCCGCCCACGCGCCGCGCCGCGCCGCCTCGTCCTTACTCAACCCTCCCCCTCGCCAGCTACATCGACTCATCCCCTCAGCCCACTCTGTGGCCTCGGCGCGTCTCTTCCCACGCGACATTTCTCCAGAGTCGCCCTCCTAGTACTTGCGGCACCATTCAACTTGCCGTTTTAAAATCATAAAACAAACAATCCAGTAGTGTCTTACCGCCGCAACGCGTTACTCTTGTGAAACCAATTGAGTCCTCCGATTAATATTTTTTTCATATCTGTCATCATCATCATCATCATCAGCCATAGGACATCCACTGCTGAACATAGGCCTGTGCTTAACTTAAATTTATTTCAACATCTATCGCTAATCGCTATGCCTTTAGAGATCAATGCATCTATACCACTTTCATGTGCTTGCAGAAATCCACCATAAACAATATTAGTTATTCGTTATTTTTCAATCTCCATAAAAAAACTAGTATTTGAAACAAGCACTAAGAAAATACCACAAAACAAATAGGATCCACACCGCGTGAGTGGTCATCAAGGTAATTAGTTGCAATTGACAAGGGGTGGGCGGCAGAGAGCTGTGAGCACGCAGGCGGCAATCGACAGGCAGTAGACCTTCCGAGTACATAGCTCTGTAGTAGGTGGCGCGGCGGTACGGCTAGCGTGGGCCGCACTAGTAACTACCGCGCGTGGGCGATGACCATTCGACGACGCGTCCATTCAGGGGAGCTCACCCACGCTGCTCGCCATTCTGACACATCGGATAATGGTAACGACATTGCTTGCTTCGATTTACCTATATATACATATAACATAAGAGAATTGACCTCGGCCAGGCTATGGCGCGGCATTACGCAAAGTTAGGCTCGCCATGCCACCGCGCGACGCCGCGAAGTCGCGCACTATACATTTCGCGGTTGAAGAATGTGATTCAACCGAGTCAAACAATAATCGAGTGGCTCATTCGAATGCGCGCACGTTGCTCGTAATGCATTGTGTGTGCGTAAAGGCGGTGATGTGGTGTCGATTGGTGCGCGAATACCATTCTTATTTGAATGAGCACAGCTGCGGGTGCGACTTGCGAGCGCCGGAAGCCGCGGCACAGCCGACCGTGTTATTAATGAACGAGTCCGATATGTACGGGAATCATACGTCGAGTCGGCGAGCAGAGGCTCCTTGAGTCGGCTGTTTCATGGCTCGCGCGCTCGGCGGATGAGGCCAGCGGCAAGCGACGCATGTGGGCGTGCGAGTACGTGCGCTGGCGCGCAGGAATGCGGCTCGACCCACTCGCTGCCAATGACCGCCTGCAAGGGACGGTTTTTTAATGCCTCGTTCGTTCCCATCCTGGCAGAAGTTTTAACAAGCCGACTGTCGAGTCACCCGGACAAAGGGGACTGGCCGCTTCTAATATGCTTAATAAAGTTGCCAGTATATTAACAATGACTGCTGTCTGTGTCGCGCTTTTGCGAGAATATTATCCTCTGAACAGTCTAACTTTGACGTATTTATTGAGGTCCTTACATCATTCGATGAAGTCATTTTGCAGAATCATCATTGTCGTGATGAAACAAAATATATATCTAAATGATTAAACCGTATGACTAGATTATATACGGAAGGTGCACACTTTATGTACCTACAACGTTTGATGTTTACTCAATGAACGTAATTGTAGAGTGATAATGAAGGTATATGTAGTACATAAATGTTAATAAGCGTAGGCAATAGCTATGACAACGACGGCTATTATAATATGTATCTCTCTCTGTACATAATCGACCTGATTTATATTACCAGTTGTACATTTTGCCGTGAGTAATACTGTAAACAAATCTACTACCCTATAAATAATATTTTATCCGATGAAATAAGCCACACTAATATTAATCATATCCCACTAACAATTTATGTTTTAATAATTTATAACCGAGCTTATAACTACAAATATATAGGTAATTAGCACAGACGACTGCCTATTAACAATACCTTTAAAATTCTATCAAAGTATGAAACGTCTTCGAAATTCATCAATAACACAAGATAGTGATATAATTATTGTGGAATTACATGATACCGTTACAACTTTGATGACAAATAAGCTGCAACGATTTTGCTCATGCAAAATCAGCAGATGCATGCAGCAAGACCGCAAAATGTACAATACGCAAAATGTACAAAACGCAAAAAAAAAACTATGTTTATCGATGGTCGTTGGTTTTTTTGGACTGCACTACGCTTACCATCAGGTGTACTGTAGTGACTTTGCCGTGCTCGGATTAAAAAAAAATTATACACCCACGCAAAATGTACAAAACTCAAAATGTGTATACGGCGCCAAACAATGAAACTACCCCACTAGATTATTGTCACAAATTGCTAAAGATTTGTGAAGTGAATTTGTTTAAGTTAAGCAGTAATTATGTAATCCGACCGACGGACTGACGGGACTGACGGACTGACGGAACTAACGGACTGACGGAGTCACGGGACTGACGGACTGACTGGACTGACGGGGCTGGCGGACTGACTGGACTGACGGGGCTGTTGGACTGACGGGACTGATGCGACTGACGAACTGACGGGACTGGAGGTTCTCAATTCTTCTATATCAGGTATTTATTAAGTGTGTTACTCTATAACTTCGCCGATTTTCTAGACACTTTTTTGTTCAACTGAACCTGCTACAAGAATGGTTCCGTATAAATCTGGTCAAGATGTGATATGGATTATGAAGGTGTTTTTTTGACTGACACACTGACGTAGTGATAGTTTGAACGACTGACGGAATGACAGTTTCACGGACTGATGGTTTGACGTACTGATTGACTGTTTGACGGTCTGATGAACTGATTGACGGTTTGACAGGCTCACGGACTGACTGACGGTTTGACGGGCTGACGGACTGACTGACGGTTTGACGGGCTGACGGACTGGCTGACTCGCTAACCCACCGAGTGACTGGCCGACTGACTGAAACCAAGCCAAGTCCTTTCTTGTGAAGTTAATTTCTAACCCTTTCTCTCTCTCTCTCTCTCTCTCTCTCTTTCTTATGAGACGCAGACGAAGTTGCACGGATCGGCTAGTAAATAATAAGAGTTGTATTTTTTTAAATTTCACATTATGCATTTACTACTTATCATAGCCTAATTACTATAGTGATAATGTCGCAACAATGAGATAGACTACTTAAATTCAAAGTCTCCAGTCAATGGAAAGAATTAATAATGACAAATAATATACATAACGTGTAACTGTAATACTTTTCAGTATATATCTGCCTTTGTAACTTAAAGTTTGCAACATAAATTCTCATTGAACTCACCTGAATACAAATTTTTTTTTTTTTTTTTTCATTTATTTAAAAGGCTTTTAAACACAGTTTATGACAGCCCTATACTGTAAACAAAAGAAATATTCTCTGACATATAAACAACCAACTTAAAATATACACCTCTAAATAAAGAAATAGTGGTCAGTGCACATGCGCACCCGTGGACGCCTGTCCACCTCGATGCGCACCCGCACCCCCCACATATTTATAAGTAAAATTATCATAAACACTAATTATCTGTATCGACTAATTTATACACCATTAGGGCTTCCTTTGAATTCGGGTTGCATAATATAGACTGAAACATTCCAATGTCTTCAATATTAGCATCCAACTTCCTTAGAATGTTTTGCCGCTCAGTTTGGTTCCGGACACATTCCATTAAGACATGGTATACATCTTCCGGTTTATTACACGTTTCACAATTCGGTGACGGTACTTTTCCCATACAGAATGCAAATTTCTTCAGTGGCATATGTCCGGAACGAAGTCTGTGTGCAATAACAACATGTTTTCTACATATGTCTCCCATGAACCACGGCAGACGAGGTGGTTGACTTTGGATAATTTTGTACCAGATCCCCTTTGTTCTCGATCTTTCATCAAAATACTCTCTCCAGTGATCATAATACATTTTGTTATATTTTGGTAAAAGTTCCGTGTATGAAGGTAAAATGTATATATTTTCTGAGTTGTCTGACACAGCTAATCTAGCTAATTGGTCTGCCACCTCGTTGCCATACAATCCTATATGTGATGGGATCCATTGTAGTACTATTTGGATATTGTTTACAGAAAATTCTTCCAGTTTTCGGAGAATGCTATAGGCTATCGCCGTACCACGATTCCCTTGAGAACAGCTAACTATATGTTGTAATGCACTTTTACTATCACTGTATATTACAATTTTTAAGTGCGAGTTGATGTGGTATTTTATATATGTTAAAGCTTCTGAGATAGCGAATAGTTCCATCGACATTATGGATACATTAGATAAATTCTTAAACCGTTCCCCGTACCCAGAAGCGGAGTCATATAAAGCGGCGCCAGAAACGCCAGAGCTTTTTGAACCATCTGTGAATATTTTAAACCATGTTCTATATTTTACATCTAGTTCACTTAGTATTTCAACTTTTAATAATGTTTTATCATAATCTCTTTTTGCCGTTTGTACACATTCTAAACTGCATTTAACCATATTTTTAACATTAATCTTTGAGGGCCACATGTCAAGCCGAAACATTTCAAGGGGGTTTGACGACGATATTTTTTCATCTTTTATAATATTATATGTCTCCATTAATAACGGTTTTTTTTTATTTGACCAATATCTACTAGCAAAAAGAGCACTGAGCGATTTCAAGCAATTAAGGGTTATACCATTTGTCCATGATTTAGCTTTAAGACAGAATTTAAGTGACAAATATTGTCTTCTTAGAAATAGAGGAGGTACGCAGACCTCGCTCTCCATCACATGTATGGGTGTTGTTTTGATGAACCCACCTATTATTCTAAGGGCTTGATTTTGGACTTTATCTATTTTGTAAGTATGCGATTTTGCGCTATTGTCATATAAAAAACTCCCAAAATCTATACGACTTCTAATAACGTTGATATATAATCTCCGCAAGTGCTTGGGGTGGACTCCCCAGCCAGATCCTGCTAGGACTTTGAGGATATTTAAAAACTTGAGTGACTTTTCTGATACTTCATTAACATGTTTACCCCATCGAAGTGACCGATCTAACCAAATACCTAAGTATTTAATATTGGCTTCACGGGATAGCGGTATATTGTTTACGTTTAATTCTATCTGATGACGTTTATGTCCTCTAGTGTATAAGCAAAATTTTGTTTTATTGGTAGAGATATGTAGACCAATTTTAGCTAAAGTCTTTACAATTATGTCTAAAGAATTTTGAATTATGTAAACGCTATTTTCAATGTTCTTGTTGCTTGTAAAAATAACAATATCGTCTGCGTACTGTGAGATTTCTGATGGAATATTCTGACATATTTGAAAAGTAACAATATTAAACAATAAAGGCGAGATTGGATCTCCTTGGGCGAGCCCTTTCGAGGACCATCTGGCTATGGATGAGCTATCTCCCAAATCGTCTATTATTTTCAAATGTCTCTCACTCAAAAATTCCCATAAATAGTTACATAAGATGGCTCCAACGTTTAGACTGTCCAAGGTCAATACAACCTTATCTATAAGTACGTTGTTATATGCATTTTCAAGATCAAGGTAGCATGCAAGAGTAGGTATGTTATGCGTAAATCCGATTTGAATAGAAGATACTAATCGAGCTACTGAGTCTATACAAGATTGAGCTTTTCTGAAACCGGTTGTAAATGGTGCTAATATATTGTTTTTTTCTATAAACCATTCTAATCTTTTCGCCAACATTACATGGAAAATTTTACAGATGCACGATATCAAAGATATAGGTCTTAACTTGATCTCTGTCGAGTCAGATTGAACTGCTTTAGGGATAGGTACAATTTTAATATCTCTCCATTGTTTTGGTACATATCCAGAATAAAATATATCATTATATAAATTAATTAAAAATTGTTTTCCGACTAAAGGTAAATTAAAAATCATTGAATATGTGATATTATCATTTCCGGGAGCCGAATCTTTCTTTTTTAGGCAAATTTCAAATTCATGCAAACTAAATTCTTGTTCTAATATACTATTTCGCGATACAAACGACGGTTTTTTAATTCTAACGTCATCAGGAGCAAGACTACGTAACAACTCTAGTTTCTTTTCAGCGGGCGCTTGAAACTTATTTTTGCGATATCCCTTTAACCACCGCATTCGACGCCACATATCCGATAAAGAGGTGGATTCATTAGCAGAATTGCAGAACTCCCTCCAATACTTTGATTTTGCCAGAGATAATTCTGTTTTAACAATTTTATTCTTGTTTTCTAATATCGTGAGGTTATCAGGCGTTGGATTACGACGAAAAGTACTAAGTGCTAATCGCCGTTGAGCTACAATTTTTGATAAGGCAGCGTTCCAGTACGGTTTAGGTATAAATTTGCGCTGTGGATCAGTACATATTTTAAAATTCGGGATACTGTTATCAGCTGATCGGTTAATTATCCCTACAAACTCATTGTATCTATTTTGTATATCTAAATGATTATTACAGGAACTACGTTTTATTGCATGGTCTATCAATTCCGAATATAAACTCCAGTCCGCCTTTTTGTAATTTCGTCTTTTAATGTAATGATTTATATCTTGATAGTTAGTACAAATTTTTATAATAAAGTGGTCACTGCCTAAATTTTCGTTAAGGACAGTCCAATCAAAATTAATAATTATATCCGAAGACGCAAATGTAATGTCTGGAGATGATTTTTGTAAGAAATTATCAACGTATTCGGTTCGCGTTACACTACCATCATTCATGTAAATAAAGCCATGCTCTAAAGAAGAATCCATAATTTTGAATCCTCTATTATCATTTTTATAAGACCAATTCTTATGGTGCCCATTAAAATCGCCGGCTATTAATGTTTTAGTACTAAAGTGTGAAAATAATTCATCCCAATCAGATT
Source organism: Clanis bilineata (assembly GCA_036417725.1). Lineage (NCBI taxonomy): Eukaryota > Metazoa > Arthropoda > Insecta > Lepidoptera > Sphingidae > Clanis > Clanis bilineata. The sequence goes on from CM071158.1 coordinate 13,308,191, forward strand.
GGGTTGTACAAATCGATGATGGGCAGTAAATGCATACGATTTTTGAAATAAAGTTACAATTTAACGTGCTAATTGCTATGGCTTCAATACCAGTGTTAGTCAAATTAAACGGACAGACCTCAACTTTAATAGACTTGTGAGCGAGTATACCCACTCCGCCGTATGAGTCACATCGATCTTTTCTATACCAATTATAGTTACTTATATTAATATTAATATCGCTATTTAACCAAGTTTCTGTAATAATAGCTATGTGCACTTTATGTTCAATTAAAAAACATTCGAATTCTGACTGCTTCGGTTTGATGCTTCGAGCGTTCCACTGGACTATGTTAATAAAACGTTGTACTGAACAACTGTTATCCATTTTTAATTATGGATAGGATTTTACCAACACAATCCTCTACTTTGAAAACCTCGGTTATATAAGTGTAACACTCTTCAAAAACGACACATAAAAGGTTATTTATTTTATCTTCCAGTGATCTCTCTGAACCAATTATCTCCTTTAATTTATTATATATTCTCATAAAACTAAATCCTGTCTTCTTTGGTTTATCCCCCTTATTATTTATAATTTTATCTTGTAGGTCTCTGCTGCTCTCTGCTTCTATCTCGCTTTGAATTTCAATATTCTCGTTACTTATCTTCTTTTGTTTCTTTTTCTTTAGTTGTCCTTCTTTTTTTGAAAATTCTTCGGTATAGACATTGCCATCCTCGTTCCCGTTTATAGCTGTTGTAGACAACAAAGCATCCCTATACTGTCCCGATTGTATCTGTTCTAAAACATTTTCTGTCACCTCCATCGATTCCAGGTCTATCACAATGACATTATCCTTTGATTGAAGTTTAGATTTTTCAGCTTCTTGATATATATCGAAGGCTTTTTTGTATGAACAGTTTTCATCGCTCATTATAGATCGGATACCTTTTTCTCTATGAAATGCAGGGCATTTCGATTTTTCTATTGACATATGAGGACCTTTACAGTTGATACACTTGAAATCTTTTGTCTCGCAGTTAGAATGATTCAAACCACACTTTGGGCAAAAAATTTTCTTAGTAGGGCAAAATTTTACTCTGTGTCCAAACCTCCAGCACCCCGAACATTGGGAAACGGGAAAAATGTACGGTTCCACCATAAACCTGCAACCATATGCTTCAACATACGGAGGTATAGTGATACCTTTAAAACATATGCGAACAGTTTCGCTTTCGACCCATTTACCTTCACTTGTTTGTCGTTTTAAACGTAAGATTGATACAATTTCAGAATAGTCACATTCAAATATGTTTTTTAATTCTTCTTCTTCTAACTCAAGGTCCACTTTCTTTACGATTCCGTATCTAAAATTCATTTCGTCCGATCCTTGAAATTTATAACCTTTTTTTTTTAATTCTTCACATCTCAATAGTCCCTCTGCCCTCATTTTATTTTCAAAAGAAAAAACTACTTTATGATTACCCTTGTACTTAATTTTTATTATATCTCTGATGTTTAAATTTTTTAACATTTTTGCTAATGCCATTTGCTTAGGCAATGACTCTGTTGAGGTTACAATTACTTCGTACATGTCCCGGGTATGTGTCGGTAACGATCCCCATTGTTTATCAGATTCGACTGATTCCATATTATTTCCATTTCTATAACGCCGCTTTGGTTTGCGAGTAACTGGAATAAATTCGTCCTCTTCGAAATCGTCACTTCTCAGTCGTTTCAATCTCGATAAAGAACTGTCGGATAAGATATTATCCGGCGATAATATAAATTCTCGCTCGTCCATTTCCGCCTCGTTTGCCATAAGTATTTATTCGATACGACGCACTCGCGTGCGCTGCGCCGCGCCGCGCGCGCTGCTAAATAACAATGTAATGAGACGCACTGGTTATCACTCTATACGCGTGCGCTTCTCACACCGATCGGCGCGCGACTGACGTTCACCTGAATACAAATTACTGAGAATCATTTCCTATAGAAATGTGTTGTTTTCTACGTCTAAAGACAGGCAGCTCAACTAGGCTGGAGTAAACAAACGAGTAGCCAATATTTCTCAATTCGTTAACTTCAATCTATTCTAAGCCCTAACCATCTGGTTTAGACCGTAATGTTTAGGAAAAATCTAGTTGTAGCTGCTGTATTAACGATAACATTAACTTTTAGCCAGATGAAAATGTTTCATCGAGTTACAAGTTATAACTTCTAACAAACTGCAATTGTATGATCCCGGTTTGAACCGGTTAAATCTAGAACGATCGGTTAAACTTTGGATACTTATGAAGCTAATTAATATATTTTTTACATCAAATTACATGAATTCACAAATTTCTTATCCTCGGTGATATTTTTAACAAAAGAGATAGGCCTTTATTCATAATAAAACCCCTAATGAAGATATAAACTCATATTGGTAAAAATGCATTTTAAGCCTATCGAAGGTTCGATAAAATTCTTTATTCATAATAGATTACTATAGCTTCATTACCTAAAATATATTTACCGTGTCACAATGTTGCTAGTACATAGATAAAACGTGATTTTAACAAGTTTTGTCTCTGGAAAGTCATGGAGCGATGGCCTAAAAAAAAAAAAACATTCGCGCGCGACCATGGCAACCATGGCGACCAGTTTAGTTTGTTTATATATTTATTTAATTAATTTAATCAAAGTAAAACTATGTTTGTTGCATGTGAAGTGATTTTGTTTTATGCAATACCTAAACATCAACGAAGATGGGTAGATTATGGATATTTGGAAATGAAATTTAGATTTGGAGGATATTCCTTGGAGCGTATGAATGAAAAGAAAGGGGGCTTTCAAATCGTGTAAGAAAAATACCCTGCCTTCTCTGAGAATGGAATTCAGGACCGGACTTTCCAGTTCACAGCGGCTTCAACAGAACCGTCTAAAACCCATTGTATTGAAGAATAATTAGGCAACATGCGTGCATAAGTATTTTTTGTTAAATCAAATTTAATAAAATTCATCATTGTATTTTTGGAGTGTTTTATTTCTCATGATTTATTCATGTGACGCTATATTCGTGTTTAGATAATGATGATATTGAAGAAAAATATGTTTTGTTGAAATCAAGGTATGTAATTAAATACCACACGGAAAATATTAAGTACTAGCTGACTTCAAACAAATCTATCCTACGGAGACCCTAAATTTTCTGGAAAAAAGTAGCCTATGTGTTATTCCTTTATAAATAAATACATCCTCGAATGTTCTGTGAATGGTGAAGAATCACTTAAGACAAGTTTATCCTCTCAATATTATTACGCTGTCCGACCTGGCGCGCGTATATTTCAAATAAACTGAGCGACTTATGACCATGAGGTCATAACTTTTGCATCACATTTATTTGTCTTGTTGTCCTAGACATTTTTATTCTAGACTATAATCCATTTCTTTACCGAATTAAATTCAGATCCGTTCAACCATTCTGGTGTGAAAGAGTAACAAAACATCCATACAACCTCACAAACTATCGTGTTTATAACATTAATTGCATTTGATAGAAGTCTCTCTGAAGTCTAGAAGACTGCCTTGATGGCGTGGACTACGGTTCTGAGGTCTCGGGTTCGATCCCCGGGTCGGGCAAAGTGATATTGGATTTTTCCGTATCAGCCCGGAGTCTGGAATTTGTGCCCGATATGGCGATAGGCTCCCCCCTATCACATCTGGGACGGAACTAAGCTCGGCTAAATGTGGGTGTTCTACTTCGCTAGTACGCATCTGCCTACCCCTTCGGGGATACAGGCGTGAGCTTATTTTTTAATGTTTATGATAGAAGTCGCAGGCACCCTCAAATTAATCCCAACCAAAACTGGTGGAACGTCAAATACGAATCAGTTGATCGAAATCGGGCATATTGTTTGCTATTGAAGCGTTAAAGTAGGGTGCCAGCTTCTATAAATTGCAGACATTTTATGGAAGATTTTGGGAACGTTTTAACGCTATTGAGCTATTATGAATAACAATTTTTCGGAAACGTCCTACAGCGGTATTATAGCGTCCCACTAAGTTATTATGAATAAAGGCCATAATATTTATCAGGGACAATAGCACGTTATTAAATCTACTCGTTATCCTTTATTCTATACTGTCATATCAAACACGGATTCAAATGACGTAAATACTCGGATAATATTATCAGCCATGTAATTAATAACTCGTCAATTAAACATACAAATTAGCATGAGCTATTCAATATGTATATAACATACGTACATAGTTATATATTTAGCTACTTAAGGACGTGTTATTAGTTATTACAAAATAAATATGTATATGTATGTACTTAATATCTCAAAGTAATAGTAATTATGCATTTGCAAACTGCTAAGAGCGAATGAATCGGAGGTCTACTAACTCTGTATGGAGATATGGGGTGTAGACGCTTCTACCGTACCTCATACTTTGATTGGGGTTCGTATCAACCAATGAAGTGGAAATATTTCAAATATATTGTACCATATTTAAAAAGCTGATCGTACATCTTTAATGGAAAAAGACCTTCTCAACGACCTGACCTTTTCTACTCAATCCTCTCCGTGACATTTTTGTATGGGGTTAGGATAGCCCACTGTATTTTGATCTTTAAGATAGCCTCAACAAGATTCCGGAAATTTCAAACAACAATACAAAGTTACCATTTCACGCGGAATTTTACTGGAACGGATCGTAATCAGACATAGTACAAACCGAATACCGATTTATTCTGTAGAATGTACACAAAAATTACTACATGCGGCTCAAAACATCACAAAATCGTATGACTACCCGAAAAATGTCAGCTACGTCTAAAAATGGTTTTACTACAATATTGTATCAATCGAAAACTCCGAAACCAATATTATTCTACGAGACAACGTCACTAGCTGACTGAGTTGCCATGCTATCGTGATTCGTGAGGCCCTTCCACCCTGTGACGTCAGTTTTAACGACGACGCGACGCATGAAGTGTTGGAAACCTCAAACCACCTCGCGTGACCCAGCCGTGTGCCAATAAAAAAGATTGCATAAAGTATGTATATTGTATACTGATTATCATTCAGTAAAATCGTCCTGTTCGTCGACCGAGCGGACGTGCATGTGTGTGTTACCATTACCACGACCCGATTGTTATTATGCAAAATTATATTTCAAGGTTTCCCGACTATGTCGCTCCTCTCGACTTGTGTACACGAGGCAAATGGGTCGTTTACTTTGCCACTACTAATATGTATAATAAATGCGAAAGAATGTTCGTGTGTTTTTACTTCTTTGAAATTTTTTTTAATATGTAGTCTATGAAATAAAGTGATTTTAATCCGGGATCATACGAGAAAATATGTCCACCCGTGCTGCAACTGGACCGCGAACAAAAATAAAGACCTCTTCGTTTGGTTACTTTAAATGTGTTAACTTAATGCATATTTATGATTAATGTTCCGTATTTATTGTCATAAATATTGTACAACTTAATACATGAATGGCATTGATTCAATGTATAAGGGTCAAAATAAATTTACGAAGCTATAGGTACTCCATAATTACATAGAGAGCTCTTTACAAAACAAAATTAAGGGCTGCGAGACCCACCTTTTCAGCAGATAATTCATAACTTAAATCGCATCTCCTGTACATGTTTTTTTTTAAACAAAACACATACACAAAACAAGGGTTTTCATTGTCTCCTGCTCATATAACAATGGATCATTGACAAAAAAAAATGTAGAAATACCACGTGATGTAGGTGTTGTGTAATGTTTTAGTGCAGGAGACGCGGCTTTAGCTAAACGTCGTATTATAAAATAACATACGAGTTTTACCATTCTGTGGAATTGGTAGATGTAATGTAGAACCTTACTTATAAAAACATTTGAGCTGAGCAAATGACTCAAGAATAATCTGCCCCCTTTATTTTAAACAATATGACACAAACTGATTTCATAAGTTTACGCGAATGCTATTCATTGAAATAAAACTATTTTTACGGATTCTATTACCGTTTGGGTGCCTATTTACATTCTACATACTATGGGTCTTATTTATAAAATATTTTAGCTGAGCAAATGGTTAAGAATAGTCTGTATTTTTCCTTGTGTCATATCTTATTCATTGAAATAAAACTATTTTTACGGATTCTATCACGATTTGGTTTTAATTTTTATTCCCGACGTTTCGAAGGCTTTGCAGTTTTCGTGGTCCAACAGTCCAACCCGTGACCGTGATAGAATCCGTAAAAATAGTTTTATTTCAATGAATATGACACAAGGAAAAAAATACAGACTATTCTTAACCATTTGCTCAACTAAAATGTTTTATAAGTATGACCCATAGTATGTAGAATGTTAATAGGCACCCAAACGGTTGCCAGGTTGTGTAACACGTAGGTAGGTAGAAGGTACGGACTACGGAGCGACAAGGCGTGATAGCGCGTAGGTGTGATTACATTTACGCCATAAATCGTACGCTGCTATTTATAGAACATTTTCAGTACAACACTGTGGAAGGGAGTTGTCGAAACAGTAGACGTAGGCGGGCGGTCTGCACAAGTGACTTCCCTAGCAGCTACCGGTTCTACGAACAAAAAGCCCACAAATACAACGTGACCTTTGTGCGCCATTACTTAAGCTTATTATTTTTAGACTTCGTAATCTAAATGAAAAGTGCGTGGGTCGAGCAAGTATACGCCAGCGGCCACGGGTCTGTGACGTTAACAGGGTGGGTTCCTCCAATTTGTTTGTTATGACTCATGAGTATTATGAACCTTATCAATTAGCGGATGGATGTGTGAAACTAATATCTGATTTACATTTCCTTATTGTTTCTGATATTTCATACGTATTTCTTATTTTTTAAAAGTGGCTCATCTATACAAAGAATGTTTGAATTTGCACAATTACACCCACATAACTCTACTTACTAGCAATGGGTAGATAACTAGATATCAGTCAATTGGGTGCTTAACTGTTTTTTAAAAAGTATATTAGTTTATCCTAAACATGTAAAAATTGTTTCGTAATTTATTTTCATATTTTTAGTTAAAAAAAGGAAAAAATATTATTTTTAGTTTGCCGCCAAGAAGGTATCTTTTAACTATAGATTCGGGTGACGTCATTACGTAATACGAAAAAAATATACCAAATAACCTGGCAGTATGACTTTGGAGCTTAGGTCTTAACTCTTAAGCCCTTGCCTTATCTTATAACAGATATTCAAGAAAAATTAGTAATGTGACATCATGCATCGCGATTAGTGTTTGCAGTCACGTGACTCAGAAAAAAAATTAAGTACCTAATTAAATTACTAAAATAAAATTATCCTTGGAGTATTTTTTATAAATTCGTATTGCACACGTTATTTCGATGACAAAGCTATGTCCCTACAGAAATTCATTGATATTGGTTACTGTACGCCCGAATGGTCAGACGCTATTCAACTTTACATTGATTTTCGCCATACAATTTTCACAGATAAGGTGGCCTTAAACCGATATAAGGCGACCTTAAGTGTATGAACATTCGGCGGTTAGTCGAGTACCCAATTGACAGTACAGTTATTTTAGTTAGGATGTCATAGGAAGTGTTTCAATGATCAACTCATAAATACGAGTATGTTTCATAGTAAGTGAAATAAAGAAAGGAAGATGACAGGGCTATGGTAAATGGATTTAGCTCAGGAAAGTATGGCAATATGATTCCTACGCCGGAGTGATGGATCGAGGTTTTCATGAGTTTCGCATCGCCTTTCATCAATATACACAATACAATTCTCAAGCTGTAACGTTGAGTAACAGGCGGCCGCGGCAATGCTCTACGTTCACAAGCGCAAGTTAACTTGCGAATCATTCATCGAGACGATTAATTACTGCGCGTAGTCCGTAGTCCGCACTTATCGAATTGTTATGCAAGAAATAAAGTTGAATAGAGAATGGTGCGACGCGACGCCGACGGCCGCGGCCGCAGCGAGGCGCGCGGGCCGCATGCGCGTGGCGGCTGCATGAATGGAGCGCTCCATTCAGCGCAGTCTCACAGTTTCTATTGCAATACACCAATTACGTGTTTAGGTAACTGTGTGCCATGCCGTGCCGTAAGCCGTGTCTTAACACGGCGCACTACACGCACACCACCTCACAGTTCTCTCCTCATACAAGCGTAACGCCACAAAAGTAACCGTGCTCACGATGATGAATGAGTTGATTACCGATGTTTTTACGTTTGATTGCTATACGTCAATGTTGAAAATGACGCAATCCATGGAAAGTTACAAATCAGAGGGGTACAGTCGGCGACCGTGTACGGTGTAGTGTACGGCCCGCTGTTACCGGATGCGCAAACCACACTTATTCGTAAGTCGTAACCTCTTTATGTATGTTGATGTCGGTCAATAAACGGCCGTACACGGATATTGAAACTGAATCATAGCACAACATTGGATTTTTTCCTTAACGAGATATTATACTATTGTTATTTGTTTGTTGTGTCATCGTACATTATGTACTCATGTGAGTATGGATTACTTTTAACCGACACATGCAAATGAGGCCGTTTAACAATATGGCACTAAACGACACGACCGCCGCACGGCCCCAGCCAGGCAGAACAGACGGAGCGTTCAAATGAATAGTATATAATAATATTTACCAATCGATATAGTCAACGGACGGAACCCGGTAACTCTGTTAGCACGTGCAAAATGCACTCACCGATGAGCGAGCTAAAATCAATAAACCAAGCTGGATACATGGACGACGGAAACAAAGACTGCGTGAGGAGTCCGCGCACAGCGCCGGCCGATGACTAACGTCCTCCGTCATCACTGCCATTACTGAGAATTCGTTTATTTATTCGATTAGATCTGGTTGGCGCGGTCGACCCACGCTTTGATCAAAGATCAGGTGTTTCGTATATGTTCAAATTAATATTTCTCTATACATATATGTATGTGCGTGCAAAAACTCAGCCTCCGCGGCCCCTTATAACGATTTATCAAGGTGGGGTTGATGCGGGAAACCTTGGCATCGAATCGATTCGCTTTAGGACGAATAACCTTCCTTATAAAACTAAAAGCGGTCTTTAGCAAAAAGAAATCTCCCAGTTTCGATTCAGTTGCACAAACCGGTTTGATAACAATTAGATATAGAAAAAACTCGAGCAAAAACTTAAAAGATTTGTTCATTCATTTTCATCGGTTGTTTGATTATAATGCTAGATTTTTACCAAAATAATTATTATCTTTATTAAAACGTATTTCAAGATTTAGTAGAAGACGGATACGTTGATCAGGAGCTATTTATACTTAAACGGAATAATAGCTTATGTTTCAAAAAAATAATATGAATATATCTCACAAAGGAGTCCAGGGTTTAGTACACAATTCGGATTGATGTTATTTCTATGAAGTACTAACAAAAGCTATAAAGGCTAAATATACAAAATATAATACCCATCCCACATATACATAGTTGTTGGTTCGCCCAATTTTATGTATAAATACGGTATTTTAAAAGACCAAGAAGACAGGTAACTGTTCAATGCGCACCGATATGACGACAGACGAACGATTGATACTTACATAAGTAAGAAGAAAGAAAGAAAATGTTTATTATCACTGAACGCATGCAACATCAGTTACTATATTAAACTTACAAATAATATATAAATAATAAATTAATAAGCAAAAACAAATATATAATAACATAGTGCATGCGTACTTTGTGACAAAAGGTGGTCAACTCAGCATGTTGCTGTGTTGTGATCAGAACTATAACACAGCGCTGGTTTTCAGTGGCCACCTTAAGTGACGCACGGATGCTGAATCAGTTTGCTTAAGGACTATGGTATAAAAAAGGAACAAAGCAGCAAGCCTCCATGGCGCAGCTGGCGAATAGCCGGCTGTGAAGCGAGAGGCCGCAGGTTCGATTCCCGCACCGAGACAAATGTTTGTATGGCCTACAGATATTTGTTTCGGGTCTGGGTGTTGTGAAACCGAAAGTCTCTCGTAAGATCCTGATACCCACGACACAAGACTCGACCTTAGTGTGGGGTCAGGACTATATATGTGACTGTTGGGTGTTATTATTATTATTTATTTATTTATATATACGTTCTCCACTTTGCATGTAAATTAGATATTATAGTACCAACAATGTCTTCATAGATACAACCGCGCACGATTTTTCCGCGTACGCTTAGTGATCGAAGAAAAACTCGCACGCGCATAAAATCTTATTCCCACGGTGCAGTAATATGACTCTTCAACCTTTCCCGTTCACACAATTAGAACATCTAGCAGAAATAATCAATGACACTGAATATTGTTAAACATAGCAGCGATAGCTCAGTTGGGAATGGTACGGACTACCGAGACAAGTGTCGGAGGTTCGAGACCAACCCCAAAATGGAGCATACACCTCTGACTTTTCTATGTTAAGTGTATTTTCATTGTGAAATATCGCTTGCTATAACGGTGAAGGAAAACATCGTGAGGAAACCTGCATACCTGAGAATTTCTTCACAGGAATTTCGAAGGTATGTGAAGTCTACCAACCCGCATTAGGCCAGCGTGGTAGACTAAGGCCTAACCCCTCTCATTAGTAGAGGAGGCCCGTGCCCAGCAGTGGGACAGTAATATTACAGGGCTAATATTATTATTATTGTTAAACAACAAAATTATAATCGGATCTTTCTCTCATTTTATGAACCAATTATCGACACATGTATTTTAACTTCCATTGCAAAATTATCTAATCTAAGTAATATTACAAACGGAAAAGTATGATTATGTGTGTGTGTATGTTTATTACTCTTTTACGCCAAAACTAGTGGATGGATTTCGATTAAATTTTACAGTTATAGGTATATTACACATTAGAATAACACATAGGCTACTTCCGGAAAATAAAATTTGTCCTGGTTTCCACGCGAACGGAGTCGCGGGCAGCAGCTAGTTACAAATAAATCGCTTGTAAATAAAATATATGAGATTTTAATATTACATTCAAATTTCACAAAATAAGCTGGTCGATCCGTATAAATAAATCGATATGTACCTCTATAGTAAAGTGAATTGTGCATTAAGAAAAAGGATTGCCATCCCGCAAGTCCTGCAACCGCGGATTCAACAATTCTGCTCGAATACCACGGGATCCTTCACAGTTATAGTAGTTTTGTAGGACTAAATTAAAACTTCTTAGGCTCAATTGCACCACTATTATTAACCTAGAGTTAGTCCTAACCGCAAGTTAAGTTACATGTCATTCATACATTTTCTGTCAATTTAGCTTGCGGTTAGGACTAACTCTAGGTTAATAATAGTGGTGCAATTGAGCCTTACAGAAAAGAAATTTAAACACGAAATGTTAACACCTGACAGCTTGAGGTGCCTAAAACGATTTTGTTTCACATATTTTAAAATGCTTTTTTTTTGTTGAAATATCTAATAGTTAATTAATGGGCATAAAATTAAAACCAAATCGTGATAGAATCCATAAAAATAGTTTTACTTCAATGAATAACATTCGCGTAAACCTAAGAATCATTATGTTTTTTGTTTTAAAATAATAATTCTGATTAAATAGCTTAACCTGTCCTTGCGGAATCCGCAGTTCCGCGTAGTGGGGTTTGCAGTTGCAATCTTAAGTTCAGAAATCTATTTAATAAATGCATATTAAATTGAATTGTTCCTAACATGGAAAATTATGATGAAAAGTGTCAACAGTACGTTGGAAATTGATAGTCGCACTTCGTTAATCTATGCGGTGATAGTGAATCAACAGTATATAATATGCAAAGGAAAATGTTCTCTATTGTATAGTGCACACTGACCGTAATCCCATGAGCGGCAGGTGTGGTACATGCTGCGCCCCCGCCTCGCTACACCACTCCGGATACGATCGACGGAACTCGCCAAAGTCACCTGAGAACAGATATCATTATGTTAGCTCATAGTTTATTGCCATCTATAGCTATGTATAATAATCGTAAACAGAGCTTCCTGCTTAGATTAAATTACCATAAACATTTAATAATTATGATAGCGTATAAAACAAGAATTATCTAGTATGTTCAGTCACCTATGTTTTTGCGTATTATTATATCCTACGCGTAATGTCATGTAAGGACAATATAATGGATCAACTGGACCGACATAAATTTAAAAATATAAAACAAATAAACTGGCAATACCAAGACTAAATTAAATATAGTTTCGCGTATCACGGGAGAGGTGAAAAATTTAATACCCATATATCTTGCGTGTACATAGCACATACATATACGTAGGTACATAATTAATTAGACACGTGATAACCGTTGACGCCAACCAAGGCAAATGTTTGTACCAGAGTTGTTAATTCAATATCAAGTTGGTTTCATTCATCGTTACCGACTCATTGATATTTTTCCATTCAGTGATGCGGTTCGGTGTTACCTATAGATAATGGATAAAAATAAAAAATATTCAAAACGTTGATTGGTCACGTAGGCATATCAAATGCACTTATGACAGGTCACAACAAGGTCTAGATGCATTTATATAATAATCATGTTCCAACATTATCAATTTAGAAAACAAGTAGGCAGATATTATATCAGACACATTAACAAGGATGGGGTTTTGATAAAGAGTTGTGATTTGTAGGAAAGGGAACGAACGGGATATGGCAGGACAGGGAATTGATGGGAAAATAAAATAGGAAGTTTGTAGGATTTGACTGGAAATGTGGATAAGGATAATCACGCCGTGGACTATAAGGCACTCTCCTAGCTAACCTTTTCTAGCCACCTACGGATGACGACCCGAAGAAAAAAGACAGAAATAAACTCCGGGCCTTTTTTTCATCATCAATTGACTTTCCTTTTTTAAAAAAGTATACGTGCAGTGACGATATCACATAACGTAGCGTCGCGCCGCGTCGCGTCGTCCAAGCAAAAGGCAATTATTTAGAACTCTTGAAGCTGAAGATTAAACGCCTTTGAACCTTCACATTTATCCGTGGCATTTCGCCACGAATGCCACGATCCCTTTTGACGAGACGAAAAATAAAAGTAAATAACATCAGCCCACACAGCGCACCGATTTTTTATTGCCATTTGAAACAGCGCACCTCTGCGTGATACTGATGGCATCAATATTTTAGGAATGACGTATTTATTGACAAATCAGTTTATAGTACTCGTATAAATAACGAACATTTAAATACATATATTTTTAATAGCGACTGTATGTGTGACTGCGGGACTGTGTATTGTGTGTATGGGTGCCGTGTAGTGTGTACTATGCTGTAATTGTTTTTACAAAATTATTTTTATTTTGTGTACAAAAAGTTAGTAATCCTAGGCACCTTTGTGTGTTATTAGTCTTTACTTCAGAAGTTTTTTGTCAAGGGAAAAGAAAAGGAACCTATATAAAATCTACGATAAAAGCCAAATGTAAACATGTTTGGTAATTAAATCAGAACGGAATCCATCTCTGAGGATCTATTCAAAACGGTAACGAGCGAGAGCTAGCTTGAGCTAAGGAAAGTAAATTACCCCACTGTAGTAATTAGTCGGCTAAAGTGATAGATATATGGACACAGGTCAGCAGTTTGGCCTGTCAGCTCTAACATGTAGGAAACAGACTACAGGCAGCTGGCAGACGGCTTCCGGCGCGGGCGTATCACTTCCTGCCGCCGCGCCGTTGTCCATGCCCACTGTCCCGCGCCATTGTGATGCTAATTCCGCTCCCATTATGTCCATCGCATCCTACCGTCGATATTGACGGTCGGTTAATTACACTGTACACCTACACCGGCAGATATAATAGAGAACGAGGCCCGTCCAACGTGCGGCATTCAAGGACTCCATGTATCCAGCCCAAAACATATTATTTGAAGATAAAATGTCATTGTATAGACAAAAGAAGAAAGGTTAATTTCTTAAAATTCGGGTAAGTTCATTCGAGAAAATATACATAAACTCCTGCTGGTTGCCGGTTTTAATTTGCTAATGTTACAGTGACAGACACTGGTGGGTGTATGGTCAGTGAATATTCATATCCGCTAGGGTTTAATGATCACCATATACACAGTGTTAAATCCCGCCATAGTGTCCCATACTCGTGTTGATCGCGTTCCAGTAGCGAGTGTATGTATCCTGTCTTTCTGGGCGACCTGCGACATGAGTAGTTGGTTGGTTTGTACTTTCTGCGGATATATTGTGTCTCTACCGACATAGTTCATCCGTATTATACGTATAATCATCATCATCAGCCATAGGACGTCCACTGCTGAACATAGGCCTCCCCCAAAGATTTCCAGATCGACCTGTTGGAAGCGGCTGTTGTTGTTATTATTTAATACGTATAATACATGCATAAATTCATCCCCTAAAGGGATGTAATGGGGGATGAATGTTTGTCAAGACTCTCACGCGGGCGTGGCCGCGGGCAAAAGCTAGTATGAAATAAATGACACCGAATGCCCTATTGAACACCAAACGCGCAAGCGCGGTTATTTAATTTTTCTCTAACTGGCATGTTGCCTGTTGGTTCATCTTGCAGTAGCCATGACCTACCTGTTTATCGTTAGCCGGTTCGCTATAAGCAATTAATATTCAAGTTTGATAGCCGCCATGAATCCAACCAAAGATGGTCCAAACTATATAGACATTGTAAGTTGGAATAATGAAATTGAGTAGTTCTGAAGAAGTAAAACTAAATCACCTAGTAAGTAAGCATTTAGTTTTCTGTTAAAACTTAAATGTGTCAGTGTAAAAACTAAATATCCATCTGTATTTCAAATTTAAAGCCCATTACACGGTTAATAATACTATAATAATTTGATTTTTATACAATATATTATTATCGATTTTTATTATAATATATCAATGAGCCCTAGGTGTATTCTGTGAGTTAAGTTGGCTATACAAAGTCAAGGTCTTTGGAATGTGTACAAAAACATTGCTAATCATTGATCGTGCTTTTTTTGCGATGTTGTGAAAAACTTAAAGTTATACTTTAGTTGTTTATTGTTGTTATGTGGGAGGATCAGGTATCAACAGCGGCGCGGGTACCGGGCCCCGCCGCGGCGCTCTCCTCGCAGCACGCAGCCGCGCTGAGCCGTGCGGCGCGGCGCGGTGCGGCGGCGGGCGGGGGCACGCGCATCGATCCGATGACTCATCGCGGCCCATTCATCCGCCGCACTCAATGAACCTGCCGTACCCCCCGCCCCTCCGCCTCCGCACACACAACCCCTACCCTCTGGCTGCCCCTGCCCCTCGCTCCAGAACGCGCGTCCTCGGTAGCAAGGACTCCATAAAATTCGTCCACGCCGCGTCGCGCCGCCTGAACCCAATCTTTCTGCCCATTACACCCACCTTGGTTTAAACGTGATCGCTTTGCACACGCTCATCACCCACTCCGGCCGCCCACGGCTAGGCTGCCCGTATACATCTACCGCTTCGTATTTAATTGTATTATGTATACACAATTTTTAAATGTATCGCCAAGGTCGAAACAAAAATCATGAATGAGGTTCGCATGCCTTTTCGATACGCTAATACGATAGTATGCTTTTCTAATTCCACAGTTGTGTTACTGTTGATGAAATCACAAGTTAAATCAATGCGTGGATAAAATGGTATTGTGAGGGCTGGATGACTCGTTGCTATTGCGGAACATACCGAATGGAGATGTTCATTTGACTGGAATTTATCACATTTCATGAGGATTACTATTTTGGAGTTTCTTGAATATCGGTTGGCATTGGAACAGAGTAGACTTAAGACTATAGGTACGTAATATGTCAGTAGTGGCTGCCGCCCGGGGCGGGAGCAGGGGCGGTGGCGGTGCGGCGTGTGCGCGTAGGTGGCAGCGGACAGGTGTAGACAGGGGTTGGCTCCCACCCGCGTCCTTCTAGGCCTCTAGGGTCGTTTATCAAAAACCTTGTACGATAAAAATGGGTACCGCTAACTAAAACAATAATTATGTACACTTATGGTGCGGCTGACTGGTACAAAGTCAATTAACGCCAAGAGGAAACACTATTCTAGCGCAATAGCGCTTGCTCCCATATTTAGTCATGGAGGACTTGTAATTACGACTTTGTATTACATTTGATATCCGACTAGTCACTGGGGCCTCCATTCGTACGGATTTCTCCGGATTTGGAGAATATTAGGGAGTCGATTCCGGCAAGGGTTTTTTAAAGGAAGCTGTGTCAAAGCAATTTTAATTAATTGAATTAAAACAGATCTTAATTTAAAAAAGCATTAATCGTAAATAGCTTTCAAGCCAACTGTGGCATAAGTACAACACAATGAAGTTTTTGTTTTTCTTTAATCTCGAATTCCGGTTCTCCCGGGATTTTTTCCGGCGTCAACAATGTAGGTGTCGGCAGATTTAGATCTGACGTAATGCGATACTACTTTAACAATGAGATAATAACCTAATTAGAATACAAATGAATATCTTAATATGGACACGCTGTGAGTCAACTGCCTAGCCTCCACAATCTAGTGCTGGCCGTGCACTACGAATTGAGATAGTTACTTATCTAATAATTGTTTCAATAAAATAATGTAGCGAAAGCGAAGCGTCCTTATTGGCGACATGTCGCGTGTTCACAAATAGAGTTTAATCAAGCCTGTTGTGACAATTTGAACCAATTTAGTAATGTCGGTGGGCGACTTATAAATAATATGATTGCACATGGGCCTCTACGGACTCCTCGCCTTAAACTCCTATCAATTAAATACATTGGCGCGGCATCGGCACTGCGGTCTCGCGGACTGTGGCGGGCCGCGTGCAACCGCCAGATATTTTCGACAATCGTATCATACTTTGTGGGCAAATATCCCTATTTTTACCTTACGTACGCTTTGCTTTACACACCTGGTATTTTTAGCAACCTGCGCCGGATCACGCGTTAAACTTAATTTTAGGTATTCGTGTTAAGGAAACAATGGTTTTATAAAACAGTAATAAATAAAATAATGTTCAAACATATTCCGGGAATCCGCCCGATTGACGTCACTGGATTTCGAATCGATTCAGTTTCTCAGAATCGACGGGATCGACAGCTCTGTGTACTCTAACACTGAATCTAAAATAGATTTTGTACAGGGAATAAAAGTTTATCGTGATGCTATAGCATCATTTAAGGAACACTGAACAACTTACATATAAATATCCATGAATTACACGAGTATGAATCTCATCAAAGGCGTTTGCTTGCGGGAGTTGCGGGGAAACGTCCCACGCTTTGTACCTATTGTGTAATAATTAATATGGACAAACCAAGGGTGAAGTTTATTGTAGACGGCTTCCGCTCCGCTTATTATGCCCACTGCCGCAATATTCTCCGAATTAAGACTGTACCATGACGTTTAATTTCTTGTGAGTTGTGACAATTACTGTATATAACGTAATCGCAATTGCAAAATTGGTAGTGGTTACCTATGTACCAATACCCTATCAAGTGATAGATGGAGTTATTCGGTCTCTGTTTTGATGAATCGGTCAGTTAGGACCTGGTAGCTATCTATGATGGATACATGTACTTTATATGTAGGTCCATGGTTAGATATGGCGTGGCGCTTGAAGCTTGAATTCTCTTGTGCCACAAGTCACAACTGCTAGGACCGAATAATATGACATACTCATAAGTCATGACTCATGTGTCATGACTCATGTGTCATGACAGTAGCACGTGATATCATCTCGAGTCGTGCATATAAAGTGTTGTACACAGCGACCAGTGCACAGGCCATGGGCCACGGTACATGTCGAAGTAATTGAGCGGCGGCTCGATTTCAAGGCGATAATGAACGTGGCGCCAGCGGACGGCAGATAATGTCGTTGATAACCGTATCAACGACGCCCTGTTACATACAAGTAACAACGCTCTGTGCTGCGCCCTTTGTATCGATTCCGTATTACTGCACACCAAAACACCACAATTTTACGTACCTACCTATGTATTGTATCGCAACAAGTGACATGATATGAGAGAGGCCATAGTCCAGCAGTGGGGCCCTACTATGGATGATGAAACTTTCATGGCGTACATGTACATGGTACACACCAACCGAACGAAGGCAAAAGAATGTTCGCGAAGGGTCATCGGCGGTGGAGATAGAAAGTTTCCGAACATTTGCGAATCTTCGCTGTTGCGTTCACACAACATTTATCCTACGCATGACCGAACGCGACAGAATACTTGCGGTCGTTCGTTCGGCTTCGGTATTGCGTCCAGTCCACACCGACCCCTTCGCGAACATTCTTTCGCATTCGTGCGGTTGTTGTGTACGCGCCATAAGGTACACGAGATAGCTCTATTATAATTCTGAACACTTTTAAAGCCCCCGCAAACTGCAGAGGTTTTATCGTTCCATACGATAGTTTAATCGGGCTGTTAATCAGTATGAACGTGTATGAAAGTACGCACCACCATTACCACCATTACACCGATTTGGCATCGGCCGACAAAAAGTTGGATGGGCTTCAGGACTGTCTTCAATCTGAACTATCGGCAAATTAATGACCAGTGTGCACGTTTAAAGCCCAACCCGATCAAACTAACGACAGATAAAAAAGTTTGTACTTTGCGGGGGCTCGTAATCAATGTAAGGACACCCAACACCACAGATATCGATCCTAGCTGTACTCAAAACTCATTTTGGTTAGGTACATAGGGCCACATGCAGCTCCGCGATAAATCTCTATCTATCCCAAATCTTGATTTAAAGGTAGGATAAATCGAGTACAGGTTTAACTCTAACGCCCCAATGGTCAAACGCTACTTAACTTTGACGGTTTCTTACATTGATTTTCGCCATACAATTTTGACAGATAAGGCGGCCCTAAACGACATAAGGCGGCCATAAGTGTATGAACATTCGGCGACTGGCTGCAAGTAGGCCTTATGAAAAAAATCTTCACTATTATAATTAATTTACAACTAATTTTCAATGAACATAGAAAAACGTTTGATATAAATAAATAAAATATTTGTTTGTTACTGAGCGAACTCATCGTGACTCCCATGGCGTAACGTAGTTCATACATAATCGTCGTACCGCGACGGGACTGTGCAAATAAAATCTGAATACAATACGCGGTGCGGAATTAACCAGTCCGTAGTTACAACAACGATACGCAAAAAATATATTCTGTCAATGCCAATGTTACGAATGTGAGCACGAGCCACAGCCACGGCCCATGACACAACAACGAATCGCCATTCAAGTGTTTAGAATTTACGTTCGCTTTGTAGTCTACGATGGTTGCCGTATGGATAAGACAAAACTCATACCAGCTGGTGTCATTTCGAACCATCGATATATTATTTACCTAGATGCACAGTTGACGCTCGGAAAATGGGACAGCAAAGAAGTACTTAAGCACTCGTTTTGCCTACAGTCGGACGTCGATAGAATTCTAAATTTCAAAATTCAAATTAAAGAACGCTTGCTCCTTTCGTTTAAAAACCTACTTTATAACACGTGCTTAGGGTTATATTTGTGTTGATTTAATTACAACTTGTGATGGTTTTCTTTGTTTTATTTCTGAGACCACTTTTTAGGAGGATATTTGCAAAGAACTGTGCATCTAGGGTATAATATATTGATGTTTCGAACTATTAACATTTGTGGCTAAACGAAAAGTGCTTTACCCTATGCGTACTATTACTTCTTTATGTATAAGTTCACGCCTGTATCCCAGAAGGAGTAGGCAGATGCGAACTAGAACATCCACATTTTGCCGAGCTTATCTCCGTCCCAGATGTGATAGAGAGCGCAATATCGGGCACAAATTCCAGACTCCAGGCTGATACTGAAAAATCGAATATCCCTTTGCCCGACTCGGCGATCGAGTCCGAGACCACAAGACGATAGTCGTATCGCGCACGCATTACCACTACGCCACCGAGGCAGTCTACTTTTACTACTACCAATGTCAATCCTGTTCAGAAGCCAAAATTGCAGGATATAAAATCTATTTAAATGTATCTTACAGTTTCACGAATACAACGAAGTTTACTAATGATTTCCAGAGCGTTAAGGTCTTCCTAGTTAGTGCCAGCACCATCATCACGTTTCCTCTACTTCTGAGACCAAGCAGCATTATTTAACACCATAATATTTTGGTTTGGCATTATCATCAGACTTAACATCTTATATTTCTGCGTGACAAAAATTACAGTCCACAGAATTTTGTAACGTTCTGAGTAGTGCAGTACTACTATTGTGGTATCAATGGGCAGATGAAAATAACAATCAGCCGAGTGACATGCTCGTCTCGTCTTCAGATGTATAAAATATCTATTGTTGAACCCTTTAATTGGGACATCCTCATGCTTGTGTGTTACAAATAAATTAATCCTTATCAAATATTGAAACAGTATAAGCGATAAAGTATAGAACGAGATATCGCTGTGAGATAAGTCTAGCATTACTATTAATGCCAATCTCATGAATATAACCGCTCGTGTTCGACATCTCATTCAATGTTTACAAATTCATGTTATGTATAACGTCCTAGTCAGAAACTGCACACATCACACCTTTCATAGTTTTTATTAATGCTAGTAGGGTGCTAACTGCTAAGATATTAATATCATAAGTGATGAATTTGTTAAATTCAAATACCGTCCCAAAATAAACAAAAAACAGTTCATAAGTTAAATACACTTGTTAAAGTTAACGACAAAAACAAAATGAACACAGCACACGTGCCAGAATGTTTTTTTGCGAAAGGTATGCCATGGCTGGTGTAGGTGATGGTTGCCTCGCAGACCGTAGGTGGCCTGTAATTATTTATTATACAAAGTCAGTGTTACCGCCGCTTCACACTCGGTTAATTCCAAAAACGGTCCGCTTCATATTAACGTTTCACGCTATGGGATTCTCAGCGATTCATTTAATGAGATATTTAAATCTCGCGACGTTGTTTTGGCTGGTCAACTTTATTTTATTTTAATGTGATTTGTTAGCTGAATTGAATTACTAATATGTAATAATATATGTACTTATCTGATACGTATTATAGCCGGCTGTGAAACGAGAGGCCGCGGGTTCGATTCCCGTATTGAGACAAATGTTTGTGTGGCCCACAGATATTTGTTTCAAGTCTGGGTGTTGTGAGACCGAAAGTCTCTCATAGTCTCTGACACTCACGATACATGTTATACATAGTGTGGGGTCAGGACTAGACGTGTGACTGTTGGGTGTATTTATTTATATGAAGTGATTGTTAAAACTCTACATCACTGTACAAGTACACCACTGTACTAAAAAATAGGTAGGTATCTACATATATATTTGATCGACAAATATTTATTCCTGTTGGTCGTATTAATCATCTCGTAGTGATGTAAAATTCCGCCAGAACTTAGTCATGACGCTGACGTGTACATATTAATTGTTTCCACGCGAGAGTCGAGACGATCCAATTTTACGAGAGTCCGCTTCCTCGACCATTTCGTTTTCCTCTATGGGCCAGCACATCAGCGCTGCCAGATGCTATATCCGCTGCCATTATAAATGCCTTGGATTTTACATTCATAGCGAGCCGCACACATCCTGCTGTCCATAAGCACGTGCCATTTATTTTATGATCGCAGCGACCCATACTTAGAACGTCATAATGGGCTTGTTTACTATTTATTGGATATCGATCAATCATAATAATAATCACCGCGCTAGCCATAGTTGCAAAATTAATTGATTTTCTAAATGATATAATTCCTTAAAAGTTGGAAGGAGAAGACCTCATCGAACATTCTCTGACCAAGTCAGAGATTTACTCGAGAAAGGTCAAGTTAAAGGTACCCTAAACCGACGTGCATGCATGAAGAATGTAATGCGACTGAATGAGGCGAAAGAGGTGTGTAAGGATCGTAGCAAGATGAAATCCGTTGTCTCTGCCTACCCCTATGGGAAAAAGGCGTGAGTCTATGTATGTATGTATAATTCCTTGATTCGTATCATAAATTACCATGGATCGCTTACACTTCAACTTTACAAATTACCTGGAAACATAATTTTCCGAATGCAGAACATTATATTTCATGATGATAATATTTTTAATTTTTATGCATTGTGCGATATGTCCAAAAACAGATGCCAATAAAAACAAGAAGTTTCCACAGGATTCCCTACGCACCCCCTAATATCACAAAAGCATGTATAACCGTGAGCTGCATTTGAACTGGAAGCTAACTGTATTAACGCAGTTGACTTGATATATCGCATGATAATAGATATGACTATATCAAACTTCGAAGCTTTCTCTGGCTTCAGAGGTGTGTTCAGTGTTCACTGTACACGCCTAATCGCTTTTATGTTTCCATTTTCGAATGATTTTCAGAAAAATGTTTTTACATACAATGTTAAGTGCTTATTATAATAAGGCTACAAGTAATGCTAAAACAAACTCTAAAAACTTCTAAGAAAAAACTAGATGAAATAATCATAAGCTTTAAAATACCTACGACAGTCACATCCTGTGTAGTATCCGGAATGTGGAATGAAAGTTGTTCATCAAATTATATGGTTATACAAAGTTATACAAAGGTAATCATTGGAATAAGTGGAATTAAACATGAAGAATTTTATTAGATATTATTATTATAAAACATGATAAAAGGAAGTCTGATACTGATAATAATCATTAATACTAAAAATAGCAAGGGCAAAACTTTGTATTACTGCTCGTATGACATACATAGTATCATCATCATGTCATATCATCAGGCATAGGAATCAGATCAAATCAGGAATGAGGAGATTCATAGAAGAACGAAAGTCACTGACATAGCCCAAAGAATTAGCAAGTTGAAATGGCAGTGGGCAGGGCACATAGCTCGTAGAACTGATAGCCGATGGGGCAGAAGAGTTCTCGAATACATATTATACTTACAGCGATTTAATAAAGGACATACCAATATTTTAATGTTATAAACCCTGCTTCGCTTCCAATGTTCCTAGTGCTACGTCCTCTTTTTTCTACGTCCGTGACGGTAAGATATTAAGTTTCCCTTAATTTAAAAATTCTCATGATTGATTTATTGCACCATTAAAATATTAATTCCGGCAAACACAACTAACTAATAGATGTAACCGTTTATTATACATATAGGCAATTGAAATCGGCAGGACGTGAATGAAACGGGAACTTATTAATAAAATTGCGACGCTCTTCCGTCGCACGAAGACCGGACCAGTAGACGCATCCGGTGTGCTTTGATCATCCATTTTGTTTATGTGCGTATCCGCGTTAAATTATTATACTCAGTTCGAATTTCTTTTATTGATGTTGGTCTGTGTAAATTATAAATAAATATTATATATTTTGTTATGAGACGCGGATGTGTTTAGAATTACAACATGGTATGCCGTTCTTGATCAGAGAAGCAAGGAAATAGCCTTTGGTAACTGAATAACACTTTATACTAAGCAGGGCCGGCCTGTGATTTAGTCCGGGCTGGCTCGGCCCTAATACAAGCGCTAAATATGACACTGCCTCGCTGGCGTGGTGGTATTTCGGTACGACTACGGTTCTGAGGTCTCGGGTTCGATCACCGGGTCGGGCAAAGTGATATTGGATTTTTCCATATCAGCTCGGAGTCTGGAATTTGTGCCCGATATGGCGATAGGCTCGCCCCCTATCAGATCTGGGACGGAACTAAGCGGCGAAATGTGGGTGTTCTAGTTCGCTAGTGCGCCTCTGCCTACCCCTTCGGAGATACAGGCGTGAGCTTATGTATGTATGTATGTAAATATGACACACGATATGATAATTTAATTCCTAGTATTATATCTAGCCGGTATATTCAAAATTCAAATTGGCGGAGGAACTAATATTATTAGTTAAATTAAACCATTAAAAGGCCTCTTAGAGGTGCTAAGATATTATAAGCGACAGGAAAAAGAACATTAGATTTCAAGGATGTCCATCAACTTGCAAACAAATCACTAAAATGCTAGTTCTTATTTAATTGGAGCCTGAAAACTGAAGAAAAGGTGCAATAGACATTTAATCTTTGCTCTTGGATAGTTTAGGCTTGATTACGATTTTTCCAAAAATAAAGAACTATGAAAGGATTTAAGTTTTAATATTTTAAAAATATCGAATAAGGGTTTAATTATTATTTTATTTCCATTAACTGAACCGTAAAATAATCTACGCCACATAAATAGAAACACAGCGACAGCGATTTAATGTGTCTCGCATTGAGGAGCACAATAAGTAGTCGACTTCCTCTCCCACGTTTGAGGAACGGATGCTCCGACTGGCGAGTGGCGACCTCCGGCACCGGTCTTAGCCCTCACGCACCTATTAAATGAACAGATCTCACGATGGTTGCTCTCAGCCGTCATGTATAAAATTTTTATGACTTACTAGCTTTACTCGCGGTTCACTGATATCACTCCCTTTATATTGGCAAACTGGGATAAGTGGAGGTGGAAGTTGCAAAATTTAGATAATATACTAATGGTAGCCTATGTCCCATATTCCAGAGTTCATAAATCAAATTTTATCAAACGTGACACATTACATTAACATTCAACACTAAATTCCGCGCAATAGTCTCAACCGCATGGGGAATATAGCATAAAATCAATCACGTAATTTGAATAATATTTCAAATATGTACATATTTCCGATATATGACAGGTTTTTACAACCAATTATATTCGATGGCGGAGAATAAATTTGCTAAAGTGTTCGTCATTTAGGATCAACATTTCCTGTATATGTATCTATACTAATATTATAAATGAATATACTAATATTATAATATGAAGAGTTTGTTTGTTTGATTGAACACGCTAATCTCAGTACCTACTGGTTCGATTTGAGAAATTATTTTTGTGTTGGAAAGCCCAATTAACGAGAGTAGCTATAGGCTATATAACATCACGCTATGACCAATAGGAGTGGAGCAGAAATGAAAAATTTGAAAAGCGGGGAAGTTGATATCTCAGAAACTACTGGTTCGGGGTGACCGACGGGGTGGCCGACTGGGTGACACGACGGGTGACAGACTTGGTGACAGACGAGATGACAGACAGGGTGACAGACGGGGTGGCAGACAGGGTGACCGACGGGGTGACCGATGGGGTGACAGACGGGTGACAGACGCGGTGACCGACAGGGTGACTGTCGGGGTGACCGACAGGGTGACCGACGAGCTGACTGACGAGGTGATGGACGGGATGACTGCCGAAACCGGACCGTAGTAGATCATCCCATTACCTCCTTTAGAATTATTGGATTAGGTGCCGACGAATCACTCTTTCAACCCTCTCTCTCATACGCAGACGAAGTTGCGCGGGTCAGCTAGTATATTTATAATTTGCCCACAGCTTTGCTTGGGTGATCAGCTTAATTCCCTAAACCCTCCTTTTGATAAGTAGCTACATAGTGGCATAAAAGTATAAGATTGAACGATATTTGATGGTGTCTTCTAGTGGTAGACCCACGCTGTATGTATACAGCTACATCTATAGTAGGAATGGGCCGCCTCGCCACGTTAACCACACAACCATCCTACAGGATATCAACCCGAAGTGACGACCCACTTTGCGATTCGTTCCGCGAATGACAGTCAGACAGTCTCCGTGGCGCAGTAGGCGAGTAGCCGGCTGTGCAGCGAGAGGCTGCGGGTTCGATTCCCGCATTGAGACAAATGTTTGTGTGGCCCACAGATATTAGCTTCAAGTCTGGGTGTTGTGAGACCGAAAGTCTCTCATAGTCTTTGACACCCACGATACAGGTTATACCTAGTATGGGGTCAGGACTAGGTGTGTGGTGTGACTGTTGGGTGTATTTACTATTTCAAAAAAAAGATATTTCGGATGGGCCAAATTCCCTTCCTTTGCCCAGTCCCTCTTTGCACTTATGATTCTTTTGGTTTCGTGGTATTGGTATTTGGTTGGTTTATTGACAGTAGAGATCACTGACTATCAGATGACCAACGACGTTTTTTAGCTGTTTGTTAGTCTCTGACTCTGCTATGGAAAAAAGTATATTTTTTTAGATACGGATTTGTCCGTACTCTAAAGAATTGAAAAAAAAACATTAACTGAAATCTATCCAATAGTTTTTGCGTGATTGATTGCCAACATCGGCGAAATGCCATTACTATAATTATATAATAAACATTGACATATAATAGACATATTTCGGGTTAGGTATTTTATTGCTTTGATGGCGGAACTCAATTTTAATAAAACTAGTCTCAGTATTTTTAACGGATTTCAAAACACAGTAGCCCCTTTTTATGTATGTTATTCGGCAAAGACATTCAACAGTATAGGTACATACCTAGTGGCCATAACCCAGTCGCTCAGTTTAATTGAAATATACGCGCCCCAGGACGGCCAGCGTAATAATATTGAGAGAATAAACTTATCTTACGTGATTCTTAACCATTCACAAAACATTCTAGGGTGTAAATTGTAATAATCGCCCTCTCATTGTAATAAATAGTTGATGGCGATATTGAAGTTAGAGATAAAAAAATTAAATGGAAACTTGCTTACTGAAGTTTGAGATCAATTTTTTTATATGGAAACTTGCTTGATAACCCCTCTATAGTAATAATAAATCTCTTTGTAGGTAAATAAATAAATGTGTAACGATTTTCACGTTTCTTATTGTGTTCGAAATGTTGGGATCGTCAGTCGGTTTTATGTTTTTATTACATTTACAACTCAACCTGAGACAGACATGTGTTCTAGCCTTGTAGTCCCGTCACACCGTCCACCACCTTCGTATACCTTATACACCCCTCACAAGTCCCTCTTTCCATTTTATACAAGAGGAAGCGATGACGTAAAAAAAACTCCAACTCAGTAATGACGCTGTCGATATAATTAGCATTTGAATTAGTTGTTAGTTATTAAGTTGTTTTTTGTCAATGGATCGTTGAGACGAGGTGGGCTGCGAGGCGGCGCGCTGCAACCGGTATTACGCTTGTATCTCTTAGGTAATCATTTATTTACTGAATGAACACATTCGTGGGAATATCATGTAACTATTCATTATAGCGGCATATTCAGAATGGTATGGACTGCCGAGTGTCGGAGGTTCGAGATCAACCTCAAAAAGGAGCATACACCTCTGACGTTTCTATGTTAAGTGTATTTTCATCGTGGATTATCGCTTGCTATAACGGTGAAGGAAAACATCGTGAGGAAATCTGCATACCCGTGAAGGTGAAGGTATGTGAACTCTGAAGTCTACCAACCTGCATTAGGCCAGAGTGGTAGACTAAGGCATAACCCCTCTCATTAGGAGGAGGCCTCTCAGAGGAGGCCCGTGCCCAGCAGTGGGACAGTAATATTACAGTGCTAATATTATTATTCATTATACATATATGATGCCCTTATTCACGACTTGGGTTGCCTAGCACTAATCTGGGTATTTAATTATCACCTGCACCAATTACATACATCATCCATAATCATGCCACTGTATGAGAAAGAAATACTGAAATATTCGTAAAAATAAAAAAGTTATAAGCTTTTGAAGTTTGGTGTAACCTTCAAACTAAAGGGAAAGAGAAGTATCTGTATAATCACGTCTCGCCATAATGGTACGCGAGTTCGAGAGGGATAGCAAGATATTTTCAATATGCCCCCACTCCAGAATTTAAAATATGAATTACTGTCTCATTTTTCAACCAATTTAAATGCCAATTTTACAAAAGGGTTTCTTTTTCGTTTTATTTGCTATTACATATAAATATGTGTATAAAATCAAACACAGTCAAGTACCTAATTGGTACTGATAATTAGGTAGAAACATTGAGTTGTAAGGTAAATTTGTTTTGCTGAAATGTTTCAAAAGAATCTGGATTTAAAACTTGTTTTTTCCACCTACTACATATTTTTGCATTATAAATATGTAACAGTATTTTTCAATGAATAGACAATAGGAATATTGAACAATTATTGTATTGTAATATAAATAAATTAACATTTAAAATAACAATATTAAATACTGCACATTCATAGTACAAATAAGTACTAATACAATAATGTATAAGTTGTTATCTGTTTCGCAAACATAAATATTATTGATAACCAATAATTAAAATACAAAGGTCTTAGTACAAATCTTAAGTTGAGATACATGAATCTCTATCAAAGAAAGTCACAGACAATAGCTATCTTTACTAATATAAGTGCAAACATTTGGATGGATGGCTGAGTAGACTCAGCCACACCGGAACAGCTAAATGGATGGGATAGAATTTGGCACAGAGATAGATCATAGTTTGGAATAGCACATAAGTTACTTTTTATCCAGGAAAAATGTGCAGTTCCCATGGGATAGAATTGTTAAATATCCAAGTTAACAAAGTCACAGGCATCAGCTAGTATTATACTAAAGTCAAAATCTACATTATTAGAGAATAAGAACCCATGACATGGATAATAATTATAACAATCATTTAGCAATGTCACGCCTCTTTGGTCTAGTGGCAGCATGTATAGGCTGTGGATCGGGAGGTCCTGGGTTCGATTCCCAGGCTGGGCAAAGATAATTTTGTAATTTAATTTGCCCGGGACTGGATCCCTTATAGGGGGTTAACGTCAGGCAGGCAGCTGGTCGTAAAAACTAAGCCAAATCATATCTGCAACATACTTGAAACAGTGTGTTGCGCCGACCCCACATTAAGTTGGGATAAGGGGAGGTTGAAAAAAAAAAGTTGCAATCTCACAGATTCTTTCATCATATTCATGTTATTAACTACCGACAGGGGACTCGGCCACCGGTGGCTGAGATGCTTATGTAATATATATAATGCCGCCTCCAATGGGTTATTTATTATTATTTATGGTGGGGACGTCTGCAGTCACACAGACGGGTGATCAGCTCACTCACCAGAGCTATTTCACCCTTCCAATGGGTTAAGATTTAGAACAAAGTTTTTGTTAGATTCTGTCACCAATAGGAGGCCAGATCAGGCGGATACGTCTTCTAATTCTAATCTTACTTGTACCAATTCTTGTACAACAAAAAACAAAGTAAGATTATATTAATACTGCTATGAATGTTACTTTAGCTATAGATACACAACTGTTTCTTTTTTTTCAACTATAATTATTGAACCATGTCTTATCACAAATAGTCCTTTTCTTAAAGTCAGGATAATTAATGTTTTTAATAACAATGAATTATAAATAGGTAAATAAGTACCAATTTATTTGTAATTAAATTAGAAAATTATTTCGATATTTTCACAGATGCCTCTTTTTCTCTAGTTTAAGCATTAATAGGTACTTACATGTTTTCAGTTTTATTGCATTAGAAATGGAGTGAAAAATTTAGGTTACCTCCTTGGTCTATTGGCAGCATATATGGACTATGGACCGGGAGGTCCTGGGTTTGATTCCCAGGTTGGGCAAAGCAAATTATCTGAATTATTTTGCCTGGGACTGGAGCCCTCAGAGGGTTTGACGTCAAGCAGGCAGCCTGTCGTAAAAACTAAGCCAAATCCTTTCTGCAACATGCTTGAAAAAGTGTGTTAAGCCAACCCCACATTAAGGTGGGATGAGAGCAGGTAGAAAGAAAGAAATTGAGTGAAAAAAAAAATAATATATTTACCCTCCAGACAGACGACCTGCACGCCGTCCTGCTTGAGCCTCTTCAGTAGGATCCCGTGGATGGAGTCAGGGTCTCTAGGAGGCCCGTCACCGTACAACACGAATATGCCCCGGGTTCGACAATGAGTTATCCGCGATTTCAGCTCTTTGCACTGCACGGTGGATGCCAGTTCAATCTTTCCAGCAGCCAAACGTCGCAACATTATGCTCGGTATGGAAAAATTTACTGCCGAACGGATGTGAGACATAGAATACTCATTGGAACCCCGGCAGTCTATCAACACAGTGTCTCTCTCGTCCGAACGTAACTTCGCCAGCAGCCATTCTTTCGACACCAGGTCACACTCACACTCCGAGTCCGTAGGCATATTGTTAACGGAGAGTTCCCTTCTGTTTACAGGGACCGTTTAGCACTTTCGATCGCCTGTTGCACTAACTCACGTAAACCAAGACAACTGACTAGTTTCTACACATCAACATAATTGGAAACACTGGGTATTTAAAGTTCTTTATATTAATTAATTACAATCTAACGAAGGCCATTTAAAATAAACACTACAACAATTCTAACGTCCATAACGACATAATGCCCGAGACAAGTAAGAATCAGACGGCCAACCAAAACGCGCTGTGCAGCAACCAGCGACGAATAATCAAAGAGGATATAAACTCTTTGGATATAAACTACGTTACGATTTACGGATAATGAACGAAATTTTAGAGATGAGCGATGTTGAAAATGTAATTTGGTACCACGGTTTGATACCAAGTAGATTGATTGAAAACTTAATCGAGCTTATTTATGCTATAGAATTCTTTAAAGAAATTCGATGTTGAAAATTCGAAGAAATTCACTGTTTTAAGTGATGGAAATAACGGCTAGTTTTTGTCATTAAGTTATAAGCCTAATCAACAGATTAGGCTTTTTTCACAAAGCTATTATTTTAAGTCGCTATTTAAATCTCTCAGCTATTTTTCGCCGCTCAGTTTTAGTAACGTACAGGTTACTTGTTTCATAGTGACTTCTTGAACCACCGCACTTATCTTGAACTGCCGCAGCTATCTTAATAGCTGTAAGCTTTATTATTAAACGCGTTTTCTCGTTGTAATTATATTACTTTGTAAATCGCGGTCGTTCTGTCGATTTGGTTTTCACATCGTATTAAGTTGTTGTTTATTATTTTGTAAATTATTTAAACCTCTTACGTTATAACACTCATTAAAGA
The DNA here is from genome assembly GCA_036417725.1 of Clanis bilineata. Taxonomy (NCBI): domain Eukaryota; kingdom Metazoa; phylum Arthropoda; class Insecta; order Lepidoptera; family Sphingidae; genus Clanis; species Clanis bilineata. The sequence continues at coordinate 13,339,012 of CM071158.1, forward strand.
GGCATCTCCAGTCATAAATGCTCTAAGGATAAATGTTTAATATTCCACGAGACTGAACAATTGATTTTCAATTAGATCGGATCTAAAATATATGTAGGTCCTATTCTCAATTCTGAGTTCTGACTTCTGACTAGAAGTGGGCGTTTAAACGAAAGCAGAAAAAAAATGTTTATCAAAGTAAGCATAAATAAACATTAAGTATGTTAAGCAATCTCAGTTAAATGCTTACTCGAAATTAAAGTTCTCGTAATTAAAAATGGATATTGGATAACATTTTTGCACCAAGCCATCTAGTGGTTAATTTTGGTATTAAACATCCAGTCAATAAACTGTTTGCAAAACTTGTAAAAAGTTACAAGAAAAAAAATTGATGGCGGTAGTATATTCGCATTAAACAATTCGTAACAATTCGTCGTAATTTTTTCGACCAACTTCCCAAAAAGGAGGAGGTCCTCAATTTGTCAGATTTTTTTTATGTATGTTATTCGATATCTCCGCCGAATGTGGACCGATTTTCAAAATTGTGTTCGATGGAACTTATTTTAAGGGTGGTCCCATATAAATTTGGTCACGATCGGAATCAGTAAATTGGAAATCAAGATTTTAAACTTGTGATTTATTTTTGTTTAATATATACCCTTGTATACATTCCAGGTGGTCTCATTGGCACCAAGTTAGGATCTGATGATAGCATATCAGAAAATTGTATCGACAGAATTTTATGAAATTTTGTTACGGGATTACATAAAACCGTGGATAAGCATAAAAGCAACGTATAAAAGCAGCTTTTTAAAATAAGTTAACTTTTAAGTTTGTTATCCATTTTAAGCTATTACCTCTACTTCTAACTAGTCTTCCCTAGTCTATTTAAGAAAAAAAAAGTGAAAACTGACGATTTGAGTGGTCACTGGTCGTAACTCGTTATTTATTTTTAAATCAATTATTTTATAATCAATGACAAAATATTAATTATAAGTGAAATAGTAATTGAGAGGGAACATTTACCTTCATAATGGAAGATTTATATAACGATTTAGAAAACTACAATGACGTGTCTGCGCTTCAAGAGGTATAATAATTTAGCGCCAAAATGTTCTGTCATTATTGTTTATCGTTTCCAGAATAATTGCATCTATTCATTGTTGAAAAGTGTTAATAATTGCAATTTATTTTCATTTTAGTTAAAAAGCGAAAACATGGAATTGAAAACGAAGCTTCAAGATTATACTAGTGCGATGGACAAGCTTCAAAAAGTAAGTGCAAAAGTGCTTGCGCAGATCGAGTCTTACAAAGGTGGTCCGCTGGCCACGGCCAATCAGATATCGGTAGAGTGCTGGTATTTGCGTGCATAATGCAAAGGAATTAGGGTAGACAAAAATTTACAATTACTTTAGAGCCCCATAAGAAAATATTTAAGCGCTGCTTATCTTTAACCATAGGTTTCCTTTACATTGGTTTATTTTATGATGTAAGCATATTCTACTAAGAGGATTTTTGGTAATTTCTATAAGAGGATGTGGGGGTTCATATTTATAATCAAAGGAAATATGTTGGAAGAATCCCATACTGGCAAACTCCTGAGCAAAAGTTAGTCTCATAATTAAATGTATTGAGTATTATTGGATTATCAACCTTAACAATTAGAATTCAATCCCCCGGGTTGGGGCAAAGTGATATTGGATTTTTCCATATCAGCCCGGAGTCTGGAATTTATGCCCGATATGGCGATAGGCTCACCCCTGTCACATCTGGGACAGAACTAAGCTTTGCGAAATCTGCGTGTTCTAGTTTGCTAGTGTGCCTATGCCTACCCGTTCAGGGATACAGGTTTGAGCTTATGTTATGAGTGTTATGTGTTTTTCTCGTTGTAATTTTATATAATTGGGTACTTGACCATTTTTAAATTAATTTTATATGAAACGTACGTCATCTCAAATATAAAACAGAAAGAAATACTGAAAAATTCTCAAAAATAAAAAAGTTATAAGCCTTTGAAATTTGGTGTAACCATCAAACTGTCAGAATGAGAAGTATCAGTACAAACACGTCATGCGATAATAGTATGTGTGTTGGAAAGGGATAGGAAGAAATCTCCAATATGCCCCCACTTTTCAACCTATTTCGATACAGATTTTACAGAAGGATTTCTTTTTTGTTTTATTTGCTATTATATATAAATATGTGTGTAAAATCAAACATATTCAAATACCAAGTACCCAATTGTGGGCATATCCCCCATACACATAAGGGTGGATTCATACTGAGCTCATGATAATATGTTTATGTGTTATTTTATGTAATGTGATCCAATACTTCGTGAAATCGGTGGAAAGTGTCAATGGAAAATAATGCAATGAACACCAAATTAAACTAAAGTTATTATGACATCATGCAAATACCCAGAATAAAGTACAAAATGGAATTGTGTATTTTTAGTTGCAATAAAATTGCTTTCTTTTACTACCGCACCACACTGTTTGTGTAGCCTATTTAAGATATTGCAGTCAGATAATGTTCTATTCTTTAACGGTAATAAGTTCTAGTAGGCAAATAATGGTCTCACTTGACTATGAACAGATGCGGAGTGAGATTGTAGAATATTTTGCAGGATTTTGACACATTATCATCCGAGTTCAAGAAGCTTGAACACAACTACTCATCACTGCTGAAAACAGCCAAATCTGAGATCGAAAGGAAGACACAGATAATAACAAACATCAATATGGAGTGAGTGCCTTCATTACATTATATCTATATTAAAATTATGAATTTGAAAGTTTGGAGGAATGAATGTTTGTTACTCAATCACACCAGAACTTCTGGATAGATGCATTATAGTCAGGTATAGCACATAGGATACTTTTATCTCAGAACAAAAGTATGATTTTATGGGATGGATTTATTAATAAACCACATGAACAAATGTACTGGCAACTAGCTGTTATAGTATGTATAACCTTTTTTTATAGCAGATACTGGCAAAAGAGCACCTGCTATAGGTAGGTCACTGACACTGCTGTATAAAGGTAGGTCACCTGATGGTAAGTGATCTCCACCAGCCATAGATGCCTATGATACTAATACTACTAATACTAATAACATAATCATGGGTGTGTTGTCAACCTAAAAGGAGCGAAAAAAGGATTGGGAAAGGGAGGGGGAATAGGGCCACCGGAAATCTCACTCACCAAACAAATGTGACAGCGGACTGCCACTTTACCTTGGTTAACTGTGAGACAGTGGTATCAAACTGGTTGAGCTGGCCCATAACATAACTGTAACCTTACCACCAAAGTAGTCAAATATTTATATTGATTTATCTTTTTGAAGGGCTGTTAAGAAGTATAATATATAAATCTAGACTATGTTTGTTTTGACTTGACGTATGTGCTTTGCGCTTACTCTGTATAAATATAGGTATTTCAGCTTGTCATAAGTTCTCAAGCCATTTTATTTTATTGAAGTAGGTACATAGTGTGTTTAGGTAATAGGTCAAACTCGAAATTCCTTAATCTTTCTTATAGCTCTTTTTTTGACTTTGTACCTATTAAGTCTATTTTATCACAAAGGTCAATTACTTATGTTGTAAATGTTAATTGGATTGAGTAATAATGGAATTTAACAGGTTCTGCGATGAACGTCAAAGGCATATCATACTCATGCATGATTTGTCACATACATTTGTAGAATAACTGAGTTTTTTATGTAATGATGTATAGTTATCCTAATCATGTATCTTTATTTGTAACAGATAGTTAAATAAATAATTTATTTAATTTCATTACAGTTACAAACATCTTATTTAATTACATGTATATTAAATGGGACTGCCTTGGTGGCGTGGTGGTATTTCGGTACGACTACGGTTCTGAGGTCTCGGGTTCGATCCCCGGATCGGGCAAAGTGGATTTTTCCATATCAGCCCGAAGTCTGGAATTTGTGCCCGATATGGCGATAGGCTCGCCCCCTATCACATCTGGGACGGAACTAAGCTCGGCGAAATGTGGGTGTTCTAGTTGGCTAGTGCGCCTCTGCCTACCCCTTCGGGGATACAGGCGTGAGCTTATGTTATGTATGTATATATTAAATCTATAATTCAAATTCAATTTTGAGAGATTAGTATTATGATTGATTTTTCCATATTAATTGTTATGTGAATAACATAGTTTTGATTCAAATCCAAATATAAGAGGGTTTTGAAAACTTGATGAATCAATGAAAGCCATACATGATGTTAATTTATTGTATCATTATAAAAAACAATTCGAGTTTCAATACTTGCTTGGAATAATTAGGATGTTGATATTATGTTATGATTTTCCAGAAAAGATATGTTGATCCTCTCAGCTTTAAAAAAAGGTAACAAAAGTGTTTTGCATATAAAAAAAAATATACCACCTTCTAACAAAAATAAAAGAAAATGCCAAAGTTATGGAGATGTCAGCCAAAAATGTGTAAAGAAAAACAAAGAAGTGCAAGATGATAAAAATAAAAAATGTGATTTGAAAAATACCAGGTACTTTTGAACAACATTTTAGAATATTATAATTGAGACGAGCACTTTGCTTTTTATCAAGTGATGTAATGCCTGTAAATGGTTGTTACATGCAGGCATGGAAAGCAGGTTATAGTTATGGGTTCCTTTATTTTGCACTTAGCTATAAACCTTCATACAACACCTTGATGAAAAAAAAAGATTTAATGAGCGTAAAAATAGTAAATACCACATATGAATACAAAGGAATAAGCAAACTTTTTTTCTTTTTTAGGGCACAAGAACATGAGACACCTTCAAATGATGGAGATAATTATGACAGCAAAGAGAATATGTATAAGCATAAAGTTGCTCCTACTGCTGAAATATGCAGTTATGGAAACGGCCACTCTAAGGAAAATGTTCAACATATAAACATTGCTCCAAATAATGAACATGAGTATATTAACCACACTGTGCAATCTAAATCCATGGATATAAAAAATAGACGCAAATCAATACCTGCAACATAGTAATATATTATCTTACAAGTTTTGGTTATGTCATATTTTATTCTGTATATTAACTACTTATTTAATTTCAGTGCTGAATGTGAGAGACCTAATGAAAAAAAGGACTACACATCCACAGATGGTTTACAGAAAGCTGGTCATTCAAAGGATATAGAAAACAGAAAATCCCTACTTAAGTATGACAATGACAGACATGGAAGTAAATCATCTGAAATCTCGAGTCGAGATGAAAGGTTTTCAGGTTATAATGACCCTACTAGAGATTTTTACAAAGTTAGGTCTTACAAACATTACGACGGCGACAAATACAGAAGTCATGATAAATATAACAGCTCACAAAAATACAAGAAATATAGCCCTGAAAGGTATAAGAAGCAGCCAAGAGATTATTATGAAGATAATAACCACAGACCTGACTTTGGTAGAAGTAGAGTTCGAGAGAGTCCTCCTGTAGACAGATCTTCCCATTGTCCATACAAAGACCATCGAGCAGATCATGAAAGATTTCATTTTGATGATTATGAAAGGTACACAAATAGCAAGGAAAGGCATACAGGGAAACATAAGAAGTCATATGAGAATGAAGAACCATACAACAAAAGACAGAAGACTGATTATTATGGTAGATCAAAGGAAAATTTGGCATGGCATGGAGAAGAAACAGATAATTATGAGCTCACTGAAACATTTGAAAAGCTGCAGGAACAATATACATCATGCCAGTCTCCTGATTATGTAGACAATGAAATTGCCTCTGAACCAATCAAGGGTAAGGCTGTAAGATAATCTAGTAAAGAATTCACATGACAAGCATTTTGCTTAAATAATTACATTATAAGTGGAGTACTGAATATTATTTAATTTTTGCAGTAATTATGGATACAGCCGAAACTTACTTGGAAGACCCTAGGTTAACTACAAGCAAGTATATTTTAACTAATGACAATGGATCAGTAAGTTTATCTATAGCAAAAGGAAGGCATGTTGATTTGGAACCCATTGATAAAACAAGATGGGAGTTACAAACGGTGTCAATGCCTAATGCCTTGATAAAACCACCACTGGAAGACCAGCTTCTTAAAGACATATATACAGATATTCAAGAACCACAGTCATCCTTGTCTATAGAGTTTAGTGACATAGATATTGATTCACAAGTTATTCCAAATGAGGATATAACACAAGACAAACTAACTACAAATAAAATCCCTGAGGAGATCCTTGACAAAAGTAATTCTACACAGAAAACAAAAGAGAAAGTTGGAAAACCTGCACAAGGGTGTCTTGCGAGTTATAAGATACCAAAAATAAAAAAAGGCAATCAGGAAACTAAAAGTCACGAAATTGTGAAAGAAAAGTCTTTGGAAGCTATTCAAGATACACCTGCTAATGATACCAAAAGGGGTACACAAAACTTCATAAGTGGAAATAATAACGTACCTATGCAAAATTCAAATAATAAAAGCAATAATGACATTAGACACCACAAAAAACTTAATGTTATCTCACAAAACAATATTGATGTATGTGGTAGTCAGAGAGTGCTTTCAAGTAGAGAAATAGTTGAAGGTGATTTAGAATTAAGCGATGAGACTTGTGATAACACAGAATTACAACAAATTGAAAATCATGGCGCGAAGATAGAAAGGACAAATTCATGTAATAAAAGTAATATAATAATTGTGAATGAATTTAAAGATATTTCAATAGTTTCTTCTGTTCAAAACTGCCAATTAGAACAGATTGACAATAAAACACTTGCAAAAAATGAACACGATCATAACATACCACTGGTAGAAGTAGATAAATCGACATTTAATGATAAAAATGAAGAGTATAATGATATTAACAAGAAACAAAAAAATAAAAGAAAGATTCTTAAACACAAAGAATCAGAACATGCAGAAGTTACTGAAAAGAAACTCAAGACAAAGAAAGTTAAACCAAAGGAAGTAAAGGCCAAATTCAACGACCTCTTTGGCGAGAGCAGTAGTTTGATAACACCTGATGATTTAGGCATATTAGCACAGCAAGCTTATAGCCCATCACAGCCCACAGAAATGTATGTACCAATATTTGAAGATGCGCAAGATGCAACCGATTTAGAAAAAACTATAAATGTTGGGGATCGTTTATTACCAACAACAAAAACTATCGATGTAATGAATACAAATGTAGGTAAAGATAATATTGAATCTAATTCCAACATTGATGAAATTAGCAAATGTGTCCCAGAAGTTACTAACTATGACGTTAAAGCATCAAATGAATCGGAAACAATAATTAATTCCAACATACATGACAACTTAAAATTAGTAAATATTAATGAAGAAGGTGATATAGTCAAAACCGTAATAATTTCATCAGGAGTTCAACCTGATGAAATTAATACAGAATCAAGAGCAGAATCACTTGTGAATGCTGAAGAACTTCTCTCTGAACATGTTGAGCATCACCGAATTGATGCAGCACAAAAGCCTCAAGATTTATTTATTAAAGCATTAGCAACATCAACACCATATAAACATATGGTGCAGCAAAACGCAATTGAAATAGATTCAAAACCGCCAGATTCTACTTGTAATACAAACAGTATATTGGCGAATTATGACAATACTGAAACTTGTGTGCCTAACACAACTAATACACTAGAACCACCGAATGAAGACTTACCTGATGTAAGAATATTTGTGAAAAGAAGAAGAAGAGTAGTTAAGAGTGCAAAGTAATGTCATAGATTACCTGTCTGTACATAGTAGTAGTAGTATATTATGAAATATTTTATACAAAACCTTTACATAGATTGTCAATACTCAGTCATGTTAAAGTTAATTAACTTAAAATAGTATCATCAATTTAAAGATGTTAAATTAATTTAGCTGTTATAATTTCTGGGCCTATAAAGGCCTTGAAATTTACGAAAGAATCAAGAATACAATCAAAATTATGAGTGACGACGTCAAATGTTGAAAATTCGTGACTAGGTTCATGATGTAATGCGTTTAACTTTTTGTCATATCGACATCAATACCTACTATAAATTAATGTTATAATGCGCTTTGGTAATGTTAGTATATTTTGGAAGTCTATTGTTGTCATCTGGGCCTATTGTCCACTGGTCCACGTATCCTCAAATGACCGCCAACCGTCTCTCATCCATCCGCTGCTCGCCAACTTCCCTTAGCGCAGTCATCACTTAGGTGTATGTCTCTTCCACCTGCTGTTTTTATCTCTTTATTATATTAATGTGGTAGTGTAGATTAATATCCACAGACTACATTACTAGAAATATTTACGTATGAATTTTGGACGTTTAGGCGTAGAATGTCCAGCTTGGGAAAAACGTCCAATTCTCAGAATGTCCAATTCTTGACACCGACCACGAATCCTTACTGGCTCACACCACACCGATCCCGTAACAATGAGTGTGATTACTCGTGTTACTCTTCGGTTAAGTTTTAAGTTTTGTTACATACGTAACTGTATCGAGTTTTCAGATTGAAGATAACATCTTTGTATACATTGCGTATGGTATGTTATGATTTGTATTATTAGTCCTAGTGTTTTGTAAATAGTGTTTCATGTATGGAATATGCATACATATCGACCTATCCAAAGAATAAAGTTACATATGCTAATTAATCGAAATTGCTTTTATATTTTTCTGAGCTTAAATTAACCTATATATTTAACTAATACTAGTATTTTTTTAAATTTATGACATAATAACAAGTTAAATTATGACATAGCTTAAAAAAATATTCACTAGTTAAATATACAGGTCAATAAATAAGCTCAGAAAAATAAGAAAGCAATTTCGATTAATTATCATATGTAACTTTATTCTTTGGATAGGTCGATATATTGTCATGAAGGACTTTAATGACAAATTAAAATGCAAATTAAATACCCATAACAGTCTTTATTTTCCTTATAGATAATCCTATATTATATTTACATAATGTAACAATACCAACTTACACAATACGACAAAGGAATATTCATTTATTTTATTGATTTTATACATAATTGCCTTATGTACACAATACATTCAGCTTTTAATTACAAAGTTGCTAACAGATAATAAACATACAAATAGCACATCATACATATACATCTATAAATCAATCTAAAATCAATTTGGCGTTCAACTCCCAAGAAATATATTTACAAAATCTGGCAGTTTATTTAATATTACATTAGACACATTAAATTCACATCAATCTACAAAACATACTAGGATATATACTAAATAGTTAAAGTAAACACGGTTTGCCTCCAGAAAGTCTCCAGAAGGGGGTTAATGTCAGGGAGGCAGCCCGTCGTAAAAAGTAAGCTCAATATTTTCTGTAACATGCTTTAAGAAAAAGTATGTTGCGCCGACCCAACATTGAGGTGGAACAAGGGCAGTTGGGAAAAAGAAGTTTCCTGTTACAGGAATCTGGAACCTTGCCGTGAGCTTTCACTTGTACTATTTCATCACTCCAATTGAAAATTATTCTAAATAAAATTCCACAACTCAGTAATGCTGAGTTTCCACTGCAAAAGGGTAACGAACGAGAAATAGCTGGACGAAAAGGGCACCGTCGGTATAGGTTTAAGGTTGTTTCTAAGTATTAACAAAGAGTTTTTGCATACCTCGACAGAAAACCGAACAAGCTCATTTTTCAAAACTTTCAAGAGTCATTCTCAATTTGTCTGTATTTTTTTAAAATGAACTAACTCCATAACCAGTAAATGTGGATCAATATTCAATTCATTTTTGTATACGATATAACGTATTCGAAGGATGGCCCCATAATATAATGTCGTTAAGATTGATAAATTTTGTAGTTTTTAATTTAACATTATTCCTCAGTCGGCCTTTTCCCGAGACTATTTGTTGGTGAAAACATATACTTGTATATAGTTTACTATTGCGAATTGGTCCGAGTCCTTAGGGAATCCGTCCCACTTGCAGTGAAAACCAGCACAATAAGCTGCCAGTTTAATATAGGTAGGTAATGAGAGTTAAACAGTTATATTTGTTGGTTGAGAAAACGCACCCAAGAGTAAGGTTGTTTGTCCATCGTACAAATCGCCAATAGACTGATGTCTATAAACGATTTGTACGATGGACAAACGAAAACATTTATGAAGTTCACTTTACACGTGGATGGTTTGACGACTATAAATTGCAATAATAATCACAAAGCAAGGAAATCGGGCATGAGCAGTCGTTATTCTGGCGGATCTCTTATTGTAAATTTATACGTAAGTGTATAAATAACACGTCTCTGTGGCGAACGTAATATAAGGCCGACACTAACGATCGTTTAATAGTGTAACATTCCAACCTTTTCAACTCGCGATTGATCAAAACACTCTTTATAACACCAACAAACATTCACAAACTATCACTCTAAATGTGAAAGGTTAGATGGAGGGACTATTGAATGATCGTTCAGTATCGGTATCACACTAGTCACTACCAACAAGCATGACGTCTCACTCAACAGTCATCACTATACGCCACTATTGGAGGGATTCCGTGTGTTCGCTAAAGTCCGTATGATGTTATTGGCCATGGGGATGTCGTCGCGCGACGACGACGCGACCGGCGCGGACGAGGCGGACGCGGAGCAGGAGGCGGACGCGGACGCGGACGGTGAGACGCGCTTGCCGAGCTTCTTGATGAGCGTGGGCGCCGGGTCGCAGGGGTCGGGCGCGAGCGCGGCCGCCACGTGCTGGTAGCAGACGGCGGACGCGTGCCCCGACCGCACCGACGTGAGCGGCGTGCCCTGCGACCACTTGTCCGTCGCCGGGTCGTACACCTCCACTATGTCCAGGAACGACGTGCCGTCGTATCCACCTGCGCAACACACCATACCGTGCTGATCACCACCGCTCTAACAAATCATTTCATTCAGAAAATGTCGACTATTAAAAAATAGTGTTCATTATTGAAACGCGTAGTGTGCACACATACCCAGCGCGTAGAGTTTGTTGTGCAGCACGGTGAGCGAGAGCGCGGACCGTGCGATGTGCACGGGCGCGACCATCTCCCACGTGTTGCGCTCGGTGTCGTATCGCTCCACCGACGACAGCTGCTGCGACCCGTCGTAGCCGCCCACCACGTAGATGAACTGGTTCATCGCAGCTACGCCTGTTACAAGTAATATTTCATATTGTTATTAATTTTAAATCGGTGACCCCAACAATCATTACATATTCATGTTATTAATCGATCCAATTTGGAATTTTAAAGGGGTTTAGTAGACACAAATGGGTATATTTAGTCATTGTATAGGACACTGTTCCTTATGATCCACCAGCCCGCTGATTTTTAACACTCAATTTTCAAAATTTTTGATTTCGATTTAATTGCATTTGTTGACTTAAAATTTAACCGAAATTGAATTAAAAATGTTGCATTACTAATTACCAAATGACAAGTTCTCGAACCCAACGTGACACTAGCGGATTTTCGAGGAATTTGAGGTCACTAAATCAAATTGAATCGAGTGTCAGGTTACCCTACAATAAACCAAAGCACCTGGCAAAAACGGGTCGGTGAGAATAGTATGATTATGTTACCGGCCCCGCTCCTGGCGACGTGCATGGGCGAGACCTCGGTCCAGCAGTTGTTCTCGGGGTGGTAGCACTCGACGGAGGCGATGCGGCGCGCGCCGTCGAACCCGCCGACTGCGTAGAGCAGCCGGTTGACGACGGCGACGCCGACGCCGAGTCGCGCGCTGCTCATGGCCGCCACGGACGTCCACGCGTCGCGCTCGGGGTCGTAGCTGCAACGTGACAACGTGCACATTACAGAGTACACGTATACAAATATTTTCTTTATAGGAATAGGTACTTATTTATTTATTAATACATGGAAACTTACGGCTAATAATTGAACTAGAAATAACAATTATTTGATTAAATAACATGTGTGTCTGTAGCAAGGTGGTGCTTTAGCCGGAATTTCCAGCCGATTAGTGCTCCAATCTGTTTTTCTAACCTAATACTCCTGATGAATGTTCACTCCTCAATAATTCTAACATAGTTCTACAAGTGAGAACTTGTTATTAGCTTATAACAAGTTATCACTTGTAGAACTATGTTAGAATTATTGAGGAGCCCGAGACTGGATCCCTCATAGAAGTTGACGTCAGGCAGGCGCCCAGTCGTAAAAACGAATCCAAATCCTATCTGCAGCTTGCTTGAAAAAGTGTGTTGCGCCGAGCCCACATTAAGGTGGGATAAGAGTAGGTAGAAAGAAAGCTACAAATCCGACTTCAAAACCTGTAGGCCCACCATGAGCTTTTTGACATTACTCCCTAGCGATTCCGTAAAATATTTGTATGATAAACACCTCTTCTATGAGAACTGATATTTCTCATAGAAATTATTTACATAGTCGCTAGCGTGAAATATTAAAATAACTCATGGTTGAGCTACTGATCACATCTTAACCAAATAGGACCACCTTGAAGTCAGCTCTATTAAACATAATAAGAATCTGTTTCAAACTACGGTAGAGAAGTAGTAAATTAGCAGCTCTCATAAAGAACTAGAACACCCACATTTCACTGAACTTAGTTCCATCCCAGATGTGATAAGGGGCAAACCTATTGCCATATCGGGCACAAATTCCAAACTCCGGGCTGATACTGAAAAATCCAATATCAATTTGCCCGACCCGGGGATCGAACTCGAGACCTCAGGACAGTAGAGAGCCCCAGGTAGTTGCAGCTCTACATAGCATTTATCATTAATTAAATAATAAAGAGTCCGTATGGACTAGCGATTAGTGCACATCTTTATATGTCTGCCACAATACCTACAAACATGACGCACATTTAGATTATCTCGCAAATCATTCTGACGTCAAAATATAATAATGATTGCATACTATCTGTCGGCGCTATCATGATGATTACAAGTATAGGTATTTCCAATCTGATTGTTTTGACGTTAAATAAAAACAACCTAACAAATACAATGTAAACTCTTTCTGGATATTTTAAGTTTATGTGACGTTTTGTAATTATTTTTTCTATAATAAGAACTTACCATTCCACAGACTTGTGATATTCAGAACCAGCGGAACCGCCGACCGCGTACAATAACCCGTCCATTACCGCAACTCCTACCTGCAATATGGATACTACATTAGTTTCGAGAAAAAGCATTATGAGAGAGAGGGATGAACATGTAGTGATAAAGATTGAGAAAGGAATGTTAGCGGTTTGGCTGCGTTGATATGGATGGACGAAATAATAGTGTCGTAATGACAAAGTAATGCCTCGAAAGAGTTTCGGCTGAGGGCGTTCTAGATGTAATTTTATAGACCAAATTGGGAGCTTTTTAAAAGAGAGCCAAACATGTCCTCTCAAATCTTGATTTTAAGATAGGAGTGAGCTGTACGATAAAACAAAATAAGGTGTAACTCTAGATTCGAAATAGCGCTGCAAGTCGCCCTAAGGGTTCCCACATGATCCAAGCCAGCCCTGGGCTAATTTCGGACCAGCTCCCTGACTCTTGACACTCGATTCGAATTCGATTTCGATTCGGTTTCATTTATGGACTTAAAATTCCACGGAAATCGTGTTAAAAAGTGGGCTAATGGCTAAATTTGAGAATGACATTTGGTAATTTTTAATGTGACATTAGTGTACTTTTTAACTCGATTTCGGTGGAATTTTATGTCGATAAATGTTTTAATCACGGCTCAGGCCTATATTTAGTGATGAGAAGATTATCGAGATGAAGTGGTTGCATGAGAAGTGTTAGGGTGGTTACCCTGTGCCTGGGCGTGGACATGGGGCTGCAGGGGCGCCAGTGCTCGGTGGCGGGGTTGTACACGTCCACCCAGTCGCTGTCGTACGACGAGCCCGGCGACGTGTTGCGACCGCCCACCGCGTAGAACAAACCCTGAACAACGATACATACATACATACATACATGTCAGCCTCCGTGACGCAGCGGGCGAGTAGCCGGCTGTGAAGCGAGAGGCCGCGGGGTCGATCCCCGCACCGAGACAAATATTTGTGTGCCCACAGATATTTGTTTTGGGTCTGGGTGTTTTGAGACCAAAAGTCTCTCGTAGTTCCGGATATCAACGACACAAGACTCGATCTTAGTGTGTCAGGACTATTTGTGTGACTGTGTGGTGTTATTTTATTTATTTATACATACATACATACTTCACATCGACACAACTATTTGTATTGCCTCGTTGGCGTAGTTGTATTTTGGTACAACTACCGTCCTGTGTCGGGTGTGCCTGATATGACGATAGACTCGCCTCCTATCACATCTGGAAGGAAGTAAGCTCGGCGAATTGGGTACTTGAAATTTTTTTTTTATTCATTTTATATTAAATTGACTTCGTCTAAAATATAAAACAGAAATAAATATTGAAATATCCTTAAAATATTAAAAAGTTATAAGCCTTTGAAGTTTGCTGTAACCTTCAAATTGCGGGAAAGAGGAGTATCAGAATAATCACGTCACGCCATAACGGTACTTGCGTTGGAAATGGATAGCAAGACATCTCCAATATGCCCCACTCCAGAATTTAAAATATGAATTACTGCCTCATTTATCAATCAATTTCGATGCAGTTTGTACAGAAAGGTTTCTTTTTTGTTTTATTTGCTATTACTTTTAGATAAATCTATAAAATCAAACATAGTCAAGTACTCAATTGTAGATATTCTAGCCCGTTGGTGCGAGTCTGCCTACTAATGACTTTGGGTAATGTCAGCACGCATGTGACGGGCGTTACCTTGAGGAACGCGGCGCCGAGCCCCGAGCGCGGCACGGTGAGCCTCGGCAGCGAGCTCCAGCAGTTGTCGTCGAGGTTGAACGCCTCGAACACGTCGATGGAGTGCCTGAAGTACCCGCCCGCCACGTAGATGATGCGAGGCGTGTTCGGCCGCCGCTCCTTCACCACTGGCTTCTTGTGTAATGTGAGATCCTACAACACCGTAAATACAATTTGACTCAAATACATAATTGAGTAAATCATTGAGTCAGCTCTAGGAGTGGCAGGCTTCTGGTCAGGAAGAATCTGACTCGATTCGTTGTTATTGGAGCCATTTACACGAAAGAAGAAGAAGATGTCAAAAACATTATTTATACCCAGTGACGGAATTATAGGGTGGCAGGGCTGGCGAAATGCCACCGGCCCCTGGCCCGAGGGGGATCCTGGGATCCCCCTGGGATCCGAGGTGTCGCGAGCTTATGTTATGTTTTTAACTAATTCAGGTTATTTATTAAAATTCATTGACACGATTTTTACGGGAGTCTCAATCAATGAATTTTCCACGGGCCTCAGATGGTATTGTTACGTCACTGTTTATACCAGAGACTGGCAAACCAAAGCATAGACACCCTTGTTACAAATACAATCATACGATATGTTGCGAAACCTTGAAGGAAATAAACTGCGTGTCCTAGACCATTTTATAATTTGTCTAAATCTAGAAGATCCTACTCTAGGCATAACTGTAAGATATCGTTCCTGAATAACAACGACTCGGCGTAGTACAATATCAGAATTAATTTTAATTAATAGGACGGAGGAGGAAGTTAAGTATAAAATATATCTGCCGATTATTAAACAACTTGGTAATCTACAACAATTTTTAAAATATAACATATTTATTGTAAGAGTTAATACAATATATAATGTACCTGAATTTGGACGTCCAAATATGTATTTACTGTTTATTAGCAAGTATAATTCGGTTTAATATTGCTTGTTGGTTTAATATTGTGTTCGCAACGTGACATAAGGAACACCTGCGATTAAACAAAGATATTTTGGACAAATATAGCTCACATTCTGAGCGGGTTACAATCTATATAAAGCGAGAATTTATACTTCGTAGGATATAATATCCTATTATCTAGGTCATGAAAGCTTGTGGACTGAAATTTAATCAAATGAGTTCATAGATCATTCATTCTTTAACATTCCCCAAAGGGGGTTATCGTTAGCGTTTTTCTTTATCTATCCCCACATACTCGAACATCCCCCGCGCCGTCTTAGTCTTATGGCGCGTAAACACCAACCGAACTAAGGCGAAAGAATGTTCGCGAATGTTCGCTGTTGCGCCTACAATCTACACCGACAGATCGCGATTCGCACCGAAGGTTAAAAATTTTAAGGGTTCCGTAATAATTTCGTCATGTCGGTGAACCCAAAGATGGAGTGAAATTAGGAAAAATATTGTATTGAGATGTGTATATAAAATCGATATTACGTCTAGATTTTTTTTTGCTGTGATCAGATATGCACTTGTTTATTAAATGTGTTGTTACCTTTACTTTTGAAAGTTAATTTCACGTTTACCTTTCTCGAAAAATAAGAGTTGATATTGTTTTACTCTTATTTTGTTACGTTGCAAAAAAATATCGATATAAACTACCTGGTTCGTGATTCTACATCACTAGAAAATTGCTATGTCGACTTGTCGCGTACAATAACTAGATTGGACTAGATTGTGAATTCGATGAATTTTATTTACAACGTATTTTCCAAGTATATAAAACATATTATAACATTATTTAGAGCGTATTTTCCATGTATACAGTACATAAACATGTTATAACAAGCGAGAAACTGTTTGTCATTATGATTAGTTATTATTTCTTTAGGTGTACGTTCACCTTTCCATGACATTGCTTTGGTTAACAACAAACACTATAGTACGTGTGCATAACATATGTAGGTATTTTTAGGTAGGTATGTCACCAACTGCGTCACAGGTCTTGTTTGACGATAGAGGCGTAGAGGACGAGTGAAGTGACTTATAGCCTTGGGTTAAGATAAAAAATTGACTTCAAAACCTCATATTGATCTAAATATGGAACCACTCTTAGATTTAGTCTGTATGCTGTAACACAAGAATAATAAAAAAAAATCGGTCCATATTTGCCGCAGATATCGCGTAACATATAAATTTCGACGAATTGAGAATCCTACATTTGAAGTCGGTTGAACAGTGACGTCATTGCCCGTCGAATCAAACAAGCCACAAACAAATATAAAGTCAACTCCAGTATGACTACACTTTTTTCCAATATTCATCAATAAAAACTTTTTGTATATATGCTCGATGATATATGCACGTAAAGACAAAGGACAAAAAATATTAAAATTTATTATTTTTAGATCCACAATGTGGTAACGTGCAATAATCAGGATTTGGATAATAAGTAACATAACAAATTCTTTTATCGACTTCCAAAAAGGAGAAGGTCCTCAATTCGTCTGTATATTTTTTAATGTATGTTTTGCGATATCTCCACCAAATGTGGACCGATTTCCAATATTATTTTTGTGTTCGATACAGCTTATTTCAAGGGTGTCCAATATATATATATTTTTTTATCACGGCAAAGTGACTACAATGTACCTGATGGTAAGAGTAGCGCAGTCCAAAAAAAAGAAAAAAATATAAATTTGGTTACGATCGGATTTGAAGTCGGTCTGTTAAGTTTTTAAACTTGTGATTATTTTATGTATGTTACGCGATATATCGTCAAATGTGGATGGATTTTCAAGATTGTTTTTTGTGTTCGATAGATGTCTTGGTGATTGGCCGATCTGATAAGTTTTGAAATCAGTCTGTTAAGTTTTAAACTTGTAATCATAATAAATAAATACGAACGAAAAATCCAGTGATCTCGTTCCTCGAAGAGTCAAATTATACAGATAGAGTGATAGGGAAAATCAATGGCAATTGAAAATCATCTTTAGATACGTCCCTATAGTGTAGTTATTAAACATGAACGATCACATCCAGAAATAATAGTATAAACATTAATGAGCAATATTTTTTTATTTATAAAAACACTGACATAATTGATAAGTTGAGACATGGCTACACGTGTCAAGTGATCTACTCACATTCAGACATGATAAAAATATTTTAAGATAATGATTTGTTTGGGTATGCTGGTTTCCTTACGATGTTTTCCTTCACCGTTACAGCAAGCGATAATTCAAAATGCGTGTTAGATTAAAGCCCAACCCCTCTCATTAGTAGAGGAGGCCCTTGCCCAGCAGTGCGATAGTAATATTACACACTCATAACATAACATAAGCTCACGCCTGTATCCCCGAAGGGGTAGGCAGAGGCGTACTAGCAAACTAGAACACCCATATTTCGCCGAGCTTAGTTCCGTCCCAGATGTGATAGGGGGCGAGCCTATCGCCATATCGGGCACAAATTCCAGACTCCGGGCTAATATGGAAAAATCCAATATCACTTTGTCAGACCCGGGGTTCGAACCCGAGACCTCAGAACCGTAGTCGTACCGAAATACCACCACACCACCGAGGCAGTCAGGGCAGGGCTAATATTATATTATTACAATTATTTATTTGGATATGCATATAGTTTTTATATCACACTAATATTATATTCAAATTCAAACCATTTATTCTGCAAATAGGATATCTCATATCAATTTTACATGCCAGTTACGAGGACATATTGAAAAAATAATGACGTCGGCATTTCGTGACTATCCCTGATAAGAAATGCCGAAAACATACCTTTACAAGCATGTTGTAGAAAGGATTCGGCGTAGTTTTTACGACCGGGTACCTACCCGACTTCAACCCTCTCTGAAGGTTCCAGTCCAAGGCAAATTAAATTTGAAAAATTGTTTTGCTTGACCTGGCAATCAATACCCAGGACATCCCGGTCCACAGCCTACGTATGCTGCCACTAGACCGATGACACGTCGACCAACCTATGATGTACCAAATGTATTTTGAAAATCTGAGACGAACCTTGAAAATTTTGGCGAGATATTCCCTGCAGGCTGGCACCTTCTTGAGCACGGCGCAGGTGGTCATCTGCTCCTTGAGGAAGCTGGGCGTGAGGTACTGGCACCGCACCGCCTGCAGGATGTGCTCCATGCGAGAGTGACGGCGATCCTCCTCAAACTTCACCTGACGACAACAAAATACCGTCACGTCTACGCACTAGTGCCGTCCGTCGTCGAGTTGCGGGTCTACACGTGTGTGGAAAATTCTAGAACAGTACAGTTACCACCAACCCCCCTTCTATAACAATATTATTATAATCTTACTTGTTTTTTTGAAATTTGTGCCCGATATGGCGATAGGCTCGCCCCCTATCACATCTGGGACTGAACTAAGCTCGGCGAAATGTGGGTGTTCTAGTTCGCTAGTGCGCCTCTGCCTACCCCTTCGGGGATACAGGCGTGAGCTTATGTTACTTGTTTTTTTTTTGTGTACGGGAATCCGTACAAGTAAGATTATAAACAATGGTGGTAGGAAGATGACATAAAGAAGATTGTTGGATGAAATTAGCTAAAAAAATGGAAATCTTTGGAGGAGGCCTGTACCTGAGAGGGGTCCATGGTAAAATACAATAACCATTTAAACTTATTACATTTTTATGAACATTATTTTTTTTACATGAAATTAAAAGGCTTTCGTCTGTATTTGTTTTATGTAAATATATATCGCTATATCTCCGCCAAATGTGGACCGATTTTCAAAATTCTTTTTCTCGATAGATCTCATTTCAAGGGTGGTCACGATCGGTTTGGATTTCGATTTCGGATTGAAGTTGGTCAGTTAAGTTTTTAACTTGTGATTATCAAGGGAAAATATCCGTGGGATACCCACGCGAACGAAGTCGCGAGCAACAGCTAGTAAACTAGTTTTTGAGCCTATTCATTACAAACAAAAATACAAAAAAACAAATCCTTCCTCTTTATAATATTAGTTTTACCGCCGAATGCTCATACACTTAAAGTCGCCTTATGTCGTTTAACACCGCTTTAGGGAACATACCCATACTACGTGACCCGTTCTGGGGGGGAGGGGTCTTCAAAATACCACGCTTGGTCACAGGGGCAGGGGGAGGGTCTTAGATTTTCGTCGCGGAGTCAATATCCTATAATAAAAATTCGTAATTTTTTGAGCTATATTCAAATATGGCGCGCAGAGGTTCGCACTTTTTAAACTCACAGATGGTAACACATCATAATATAATGTTTTGTAACTTTTCTTCGACAAAAAATTTTTAAAACCATATTTATTAATTACTACGTGAAAACTAGAGTGGGGGGTTTGGCATATACTACGGATGGTCACCGGGGGGGAAGGGGGTATAAAAATTATAAAAAATGTAATATGGGTACGTTCCCTTATCTGTCAAAATTGTAAGGCGAAAATCAAGCGTTGGACCATTCTGGCGATATAGTTTGTAATATGATAAAAAATGCTTAAGTACCTATTGTCACAAACAGGTACTTATTACTTACACATTATTAGTCATTTCACATTATAAATCATTTCTAAACGTTTGGAAACTCATGCTTATATACTTATAACACGCATACACCCACAAATTAACGTATATTATCTCCGAAGGGGTAAGCAACTAGTAAATCCATTTCCATTTTCCGCTAAGCTCATTTTTGTCTCACGATGCGATATGGGGCGATTATGCCGCCATATTGGTCACAAATTTGTGAATGCTGAGGAAATATGCCCAATATCACTACCCGGTGATAAACCCGGGACATCAGGGTGGAAGATGTCAGCAATACAACTACGCCACCGAGGCAGACAGTTCGTGTGTCTTTAATGAGTTTATCCATTTTGATGATTTTTTCAAACCATAATTGGCTTTGCCCGATCTGGGAATCGAACCCAGGACCTCCCGGTCCACAGCCCATATATGCTGCCACTAGACCAAGGAGGCGACAATTGCCTACACCATGTTTAGTAAAAGGAATCGCCGGTCCCGTCAATCGATTTGATAGAGAGCCTATCGCCATATGAGTCAAAAATTCCGGTTTGATACTGAATCGAAAAAAAAACAATATCACTGTCCTGGGGATCGAACCCGAGACCTCAGGACGGTGTAGTCGTACCAAAATACAACAACGCCACTGGGGCAATCATCTCAAAATTTTATCCGTATATTCGATATTATCCAGCGACTTCCTGCTACCTTTATCAGATCTGTGTACCTAGCAGGTGGACGTCCAACAGGTCGACCTGGAAATCTTTGGGGGAGGTCTATGTCCAGCAGTGGACGTCGTATGGCTGATGATAATGATAATGATTCGATATGATGTTATGCCGATTGCGGGGAATACCCGCAATTTACGATATCTAAAATATAGAACAGAAAGAAATACTCAAAAATGAAAAGCCTTTGAAGGTTGGTATAAATTTCAAACTGCAGAAAAGAGAACATCAGCATAGTCACGTCAAGGCCATAACTACTTGCGTTGAAAAGGGATAGCAAGATATCTCCACTGCGCCCCGTTGCCCGTTGCAGAATTTAAAATATTGATTACTGCCAATTTCGATGCAGTTTTTACACAACAGTTTCTTTTTCGTTTTATTTGCTATTACATTTAAAAATATGTATAAAACCAAGTATAATCTGTACTGAATTTTAAGCGAAGGTCGCAGGGCGTGGCGTTTACGATCATGCGAGCGATTCGACCTCTTCGTCTTATCATTTACACAAATAAATGATGACATTTAAACGTTGAAAGTATTTGTAAGTGTATATTTGAAAAATACAATTTATACTGAGTCAGCCAGGCTGTCAGGCAACAATAAGCCGATTACAGCGGGACCTTGTGAGTAGCGGCACGTCCGCCGTAACAACAAACTTGACATTGACCGGACATGACGGGCGAGGTCTTAACTTTTATCATTAATAATGACAAGATATATTTTTGCAAGAGTCGGCGTGATTTGTAAATATTTAAATGTATATCGGTTTCAATTTACGTTTTCGTCAGATTTAGTGTAATACAAAAAGTGGAAATATTTTTAAATTGTAATTTAATGAATTTCAACAGTTCTCAAAGTACGCATGCACTATGTTATTCTTATATTTATTTTTGCTTATTAATTTATTATTTATGTATTCTTTATAAGTTTAATACAGTAACTGAAGTTGCATGCAATAAACAATAAACAAACAGTGACAATAAACATTTTCTTTCTCCTTTCTTACATGAACACAAGCATTTAATTTAAGGTACGTAAAATTATACTGTATCTGTATCCTGTTGATTTCAAACAAAAATAGGATAAATAATGGAATTTGGGAATAAATTGGTTACTACGAAAATTCTATATGTTATGAGACCAAGCTATGTTCTAAGATAATAATTGGTTACTACGAAAATTCTATATGTTATGAGACTAAGCAATTTTCTAAGATAATAAGTATCTTATATTACTTACTACATCTCTTAACTTAGGGAACGTACCCATATTATGTGACCCGTTCTTCCTTTAAAATTTCGCGCTAGGTCAAAAATGGTAAAAAATGGGTCACGTAATATGTGTACGTTCCCTTACCTAATGTGAGAGAAAACAATTTTTAACGGGTTTTACCGCGACTAGTTTTTATTTTTAGTCAAGACTCTTGAATTTTCAAAACCTTTTTTCAGCCTTTATGATCACTGGACGGACTGAAGTGTAGGTCGTCCGAAAGTTAGTATCACATGTTCTAACTGATTTTTTTTAATCATGAAATATTAGTGTTTTATGGTCTGAACAAAACTAGTTTTATTTCTATATGTATAATTCGTGTATATACAGTTTTTTTTTCACTGGGACAGTATGGGGAAATGGAAACTATAGGAGATACAGAGAAATCGGAACAGCGGAAGTTGGTCAATTTGTATGAAAAATATTTTATGAAATATGACCAACTTCTGCTATCTATCTGTTCTACGAGCTATGTGCCCTGCCCACTGCCATTTCAACTTGCTAATCCTCTGGGCTATGTCGGGCAGAAAAGTTCTCGAGTGGAGACCACGTACCGGCGAAGCGGACCGACGACCTGATAAAGGTCGCAGGAAGTCGCTGGATGCAGGCCGCTTCCAACAAGTCGATCTGGAAATCTTTGGGGGAGGCCTATGTTCAGCAGTGGACTTCCTATGGCTGATGATGATGACCAACTTCTGGTGTCCCGATTTTTTGCAAATGGTTCAAGACGATTTTTCTGTATCTCCGATAGTTTCCGATTTCCCCGCACTGCCCCAGTAAAAAAAACACACTGTATAAGAAATCTTACCCAATTCAATACGGCGTTGTAGACATCTCTCTCTTCCCTGACGTTGAGCTCGTCTTTTCTTATTAAGCTTATCAATTCCTGTGTCGTTAACTGCAGAAACTCTTCTTCTTGACACACCTATAATAGAACACACACTCATTAAGATCGAATGTCTAAATACACCTCAGACAAAAGAAGATGGAGGACTACAAAAACATGAAGCATTCCTAATGTATGGAACGAAACAAAAATGGCGACTTTGAGAAAGAAAGATCCCATTAGTATAACAGTTAGGCATCTTCTTCATTATCCGAAAGTGGTATTATTGTAAGTAATCCGGGATAAAAGTAGCTTATGTTACTCCTTATCGCATCAGCTATCTGCCAGTGAAAGTACTGTCAAAATCGTTTCAGAGATTAGGCGGAACAGACAAAAATGTTTAAAAATGAGTTTTAGATATAAGAACTGCATATACTTTTATAATATGCATTTAGTGAAAAGCTGTTAATTTGAAATTAAAAACAGACACTGCCATACTGATTTCTTAAGTTTACGCGAATGCTATACATTGAAATAAAAGAATTTTTACGGATTCTATCACGATTTGCTTTTATTTTTATTCCCGACGTTTCGAAGACTTTGCAGTCTTCGTGGTCACGGGTTGGACTGAGATGTTATTTGTCCAAGAATGTTAGTGTTACAAAATCTACCTTCATTTTAAAATTATACAAAATAAAAAAAATAAAAAACTATAATTTTAAAATGAAGGTAGATTTTGTATACAAGGTAGATAAGATAAGGAAGTTGTATACACAGTGAGATCCGAAAGCGAGTTGCCACTTCACGTCCGTTTTCTGTGAGACAATGATATCAAACCGGTCGAGACGGCTCACCCGTGCTGGAGACGTAAATGTCTAAAGCGTGGTTCTATCACTCAAAAATAATGGCTGATCATAATTGGATACTTGACTATAGTAACCAATATCAATAAATTTCTGTAGGAACATAGATTTATCATCGAAATAACGTGTGCAATAGGGATTTATTAAAAATACTCCTAGAATATTTTTATTTTGGTAATTGAAATACTTATTTTTTTATCTGTGCCTCACGTGACTGTAAACGCCAATCACGTTGCATGATGTCACATTACTCATTTTTCTTTTTAATTTGTTCCACAAGGGCCTCAGACGAAAGATCCAAAGTCATACTGCCAGGTTATTTGGTATATTTTTGTATAAAGCACAACCTAATTTCAACGCGGATGTGATCGATAATCGATATCTGATCGACGAAATATCTGACCCAATTTTTTTAGGTTGAAATCATAAATGTTATTTCCTCAATGTTTTTTTTTTGTGAGCGATTTTGTATCTATGGTAAGGAACAATGAACAAACAACTATTTTTTTTAAATAATTTTATATGAAATTTACGTTGTCTAAAATATAGAACAGAAAAAAAATATTCTCAAGAAGTTGTAAGTTGTGTAAGTGTTGCCTTTGAAGTTTGGTGTAACCTTCAAACTGCGGGAAAAAAAGTATAAGTATAATCACGTCACGCCATAACGATACGTGCGTTGGAAAGGCAAGATATCTCCACTATGCTCCCACTCCAGAATTTGAAATATAAATTACTTGTCTCATTTTTCAACCAATTTCGATGCAGTTTTAACGGAGGGGTTTCTTTTTTGTTTTATTTGCTTTTTCATATAAAAATTGGTATAAAATCGAACACAGTCAAGTACCCAATTATAATACCTAAAATCATATTGTTAATTATGTGTCAGTTACATAATTAAAAAAAAAAGTATAAAGCGAAAAATACGAAACTTGTGATAGTGGTTTAGTATGATGGATTCATTGCCTGGAACGTCCACTCCATTTAACATATTTAAAGGATTACAGGGAAAAACTTGTCCTGTCCCATTTTTTTATTCCATCACTTTTTAAACTCTAATATCTATTTACGAATTGCTGCTAACTTCGTGGTGATCGGCTATTATCCATAGCATAAACGATCTCATGTCACGTGACATTATGAACATAACATCATAAATAATATCGACCTGCGTAAAATGCCTCTCGATGAACTGGTTGGCCTTCTTCTTGAGTTCGACGCAGCCGTGCTGCTCCGCGAAGTTGGCGATACCGATCGCGTTGGAGGGGTCCAGCTGCCGCTCGAGGAACGCACAGCACGCGTCGATCACGTTCGATATCTGTCGGCACACCACTAAAATCAGTGTAATTTACAAAAATATACAATATTCCATCGTTTCATACACTAACTAAACACCCACACACACGTGTGCAGGAACATACACATACACACACACGCGCAAGTGCACTCATGTTCAGGGAAATGCGCAACTACTGCGCCCACTTTTCGTCAATGGGGCAAGTCTATTAATCACCATATTGACCACAAATTCTAGGTTTCAAGCTGATACTGCGCGATACGTAATACAACCAACGCCTTAAACGGGTTTCATGTATTTACTTAAAAGAAAGTTCTGAAATAGGAACACCAAACATAAAAATTATGCATTAACGAATTTAATTTCAACGAATGATTATTCCTATATTCCTATTATTATTCCTTTTACTCTTAGTAAGTTTTCGGTGTATGTGTGCGCGTGTGTAGGCATATGTGCGCGTGTGTAGGCATGTGTGCGCGTGTGTCGGCATGCGTGCGTGTGTGTGTCCGTGCATGCATGCGTGCGTATGTAGGCATGCGTGCGTGTGTAGGCATGCGTGCGTGTGTGTGTCCGTGCATGCATGTGTGCGTGTGTGTGTATGCATGCGTGCGTGCGTATATGTGTGTGTGTTAGTGTTAGCAAAAGTTCATAATGTGTGATACGATAGAAATATACCAATAGTACGCATGCAGGCCAGACTGGCACGTGAGTACTTTATACACGTGGTATGATTAATGTCGTAAATCGTCGGTCGTTCTATGTAACCGAAACTAATGTATGTCGCATAGCCAATGTTATCGCCTCTTTAAATCATGATATATAAAAAATGTCAAGTACACCTATTAGATATTATTTTCGCAGATATGTTTCGATGATATGAAACGTGCGTTTAATACATCTCGTTCTATAAAACCAATATCACTAGACATAGATATGGTAGAGATAATAAGTGTGACGTTTAAAAGTCTCTGTTGTTTTAAAATTATTCGTAACAGTTTTATCAGATACAGTAATCCAATACCGTAGTTTCGGATATTTTTACTTCAGTAGCTCAACCATGACTTTTTCGTCATTCTTCGCTATCCACTGCGTAATATAATTTAAGACATTAATTACCGACATAGCCTCTTTAGGGGCCATTCTATTATTACGTAGACACTACCGGGGGAGGAGGGGTCTTTTCTTTGCTTGTTTTTGATGACATGGGGGATGGGGGGGTCTGGATGGTGATTACATAAGCAGTATTTTTTTTCTGCCTGCCTGACTGCCTCCGTGGCGTGGTGGTATTTCGGTACGACTACGGTTCTGAGGTCTCGGGTTCGATCCCCGGGTCGGGCAAAGTGATATTGGATTTTTCCATATTAGCCCGGAGTCTGGAATTTGTGCCCGATATGGCGATAGGTTCGCCCCCTATCACGTCTGGGACGGAACTAAGCTCGGCGAAATGTGGGTGTTCTAGTTCGCTAGTGCGCCTCTGCCTACCCCTTGGGGGATACAGGCGTGAGCTTATGTATGTTTTGTTATATATATATATATATATATATATATATATTTACTTTGTCGAATTTTTTTTTAGTAAACAAACCAGAACACATTGAAAAATGCATGTACCAATGCTTACTTAAGGATTGGGTAAGAGCTTTGCTTACTTTTGCTGACGAGGGGGAGGGCGGGGTTAATAACCGTAAAAAATCTACTTACAGGTTAATGTCGGGATGATAGCTTCTGGATGTTTTCCATTACGTTTACGGAGCTACGTAGCCTACCTACTATACCATTATGTATATAGATCATGCCAAACCATCATGCGATTATGTTTATAAAAAAACTGCTGGTCATTATCTATCTTATCGTGTTTGCCAATAAATTGATGTGTAACCGCATTAAATGTACGTAAGTTTCGAGTCGAAAGATTTGGGTGTAATCTATAATATGTACATTGAACACTGTACAGTCACGCTTTTATCCGCATACGCGATGCGTGTACAATGTACATAGTATATACCAGGATATCCTAGTACCTTCCCGTAGAATGCGATTTTCACGCGAGCAAAAGCTAATCGTAATACAATATGACAATTGTCCGCGAAGCATTTCAAAACTTATAGGGCCTTCCTTATAAAAACAGTTTAGCTGAGCAAATGGATAAGAAGAGCCCTTTTATTTTCACGATGTGACACAAGGAAAGAAGTGACAGCCTTACCCCCAAATGGTCAAACGCTGCCTAAATATTTAGGATGGCCTTACCGATTTAAGCACTCGTTATTCTTCAATTTGGCATGGTCAAACAGAACCTATCTCTTCACATTAAATGTAAGCAGGACCCAGTTTAAGGCCCGCTTATTTCATAAAACGGCATGGTCAACAAGTGCCTAAAGTTTGACAGCTATTTAAGGCCCGCTTAACTAGCATTTAATCGACATTAGTTTGAGAGTACCTGCGACCAATCTCAAATGAAACTATTGTATAGTTTGTGATGATGTATGGATGTTTTGTTACTCTTTCACACCAGAATGTCTGAAGAGATCTGAATGAAATTTGGCACAGAGATGGATTAAAGTCTGAAATAGCACACAGGCTACTTTTTTCCCCGGAAAAATGTATGGTTTCTGTAGGATAGATTTGTTTAAATAAATAAAATTTCACGCGAACGGAATGGCGGGCATAGGTTTGTATTTCATGATTTCCGTGTTCCGTGTAGTGTTTAATAATATTATACCTATTACCTACCCCTTGATTTCAATAAAATGTATTTTTCCTCAATTTATCGCACTCGTAGAAGCGAAGACAAATAAAACACTTCAAAAATACAATGATTAATTTTATTAAATCCGATTCAACACTACTGCATGTTGCCGAATTCCTCAATCCTCTCCAATATAAT
This sequence comes from Clanis bilineata, assembly GCA_036417725.1. NCBI lineage: Eukaryota > Metazoa > Arthropoda > Insecta > Lepidoptera > Sphingidae > Clanis > Clanis bilineata. Next base: position 13,367,170 of record CM071158.1, read on the forward strand.
GGTTTTTATATGGTTCTGCTGAAGCCGGCGTGAACTGGGACGTCCTGAATTCCTTTCTCAGATCGGGCCGAGTATTTTTCTTCACACGGTCAGACACAGTCCCTGGCAAGAAAAATTCAAGAAGACTTCTTTCATTGAAACGCTCCACGAAATATCCTCCATATCCAAACTTCATAGTTTCCATAATCTCTCCATCTGCGTTGATGTTTATTACATAAAACAAAATCACTTCACATACAACAAACACAGTTATTTAATTACGAAAATAAATATAAACAAACAGGTCGCCATTTGCCAAATTTTTTTTTTCAATTCTTCCACACAAATCATTGACTAAGGACGAAAGATACATACTGCCAAGTGGTAAATATTTTAACAAGATACTAATAAATTATAAAAAGATCCATTTTAAGTTCCGTTTCTATTATATAAAAATGTATAATAACAAAAAATAGACAGAGATAACATAAACATTACAGAAAAATTTACTACAGATGAAATATGATCGGAGTGGCACATGGAATGCAAAAAGGTATGTTATGTTATGTGTAAACATTATCGAATCATGTATTCTGCCAATTATTTATTATAATTATCTTAAAAATTAATTAACTAAATAAAATGATTCTACGTGAAACGAAACAAAAATATAATTTTATAAAAATTTTGTAATCGAGAACAAACTTTTATTATCTGTAGCAAAATGATTGATCCTCAGCTGATTTTTCCGCCAAGTCTTCTCAAGTGCGTACGACCATGCCGCTCAAAAATTATTGTCTGCTTAACTTTGGGTAGTGCTCAAATGACTTGGATGATTGAGCACTGTTTGACCATTCGGCCCATAGTCATTTGCTCAGCTAAACTGTTTTTATAGGTAAGGGCCATAGTCCCGCAATCTATCTTTATTCCACTCCAAAAATGTTGTAGAAAAGATTCGGCTTAATTTAAAATCCCGATTTTTTTCTACCGCGATTTGATTGCAACTGGAGCCCTCAGTGGGGGTTCGCGTCAGGCGGACTGACATAACTAAACCGAATCCTTTCTGCAACCTTTTAAAAAAATTGAGCCGACCCCAAATTAGAGTGAGATAAGGTCCGGTAGAAGAAGGGTGTCTTGGGTGTTTTGTGTGTTGGGTGTATTTAATTAAGTATTAGTTTAAAGGTGAGTGGTAGAGCCACGCTGTGGACAATAACGTCTACAGTACGAATGGCCGGCTCGACCAGTATGATACCACTGTCTCACAGAAAAGTAAAGTGGCAGCTTATTGTCGTGTTTCGTTCGGTGAGTGAGATTTCCGGTCCGGTTCCGGATGGTCCATTTACCCCCCTCCCTTTCCCAATGCCTTTCCTCTCCCCTCCCATTCCCTCCTTTTAGGTTGGCAACGCACCCAAGATTCTTTTTAGGTCTTGGGTGTCTATGGGCGGTGGAGATCACTTACCATCGTGACCCATCTTCTCGTTTGCCAGTCTCTGCTATAAAAAAAAAGTGGCAACAGATGATGCTTACCTGGAACATTGTGGCGGCTGGTAGCAACTGGCAGACGGTGACCTCTGTGATTCGTATCTTGCCGGTATACATGAAGTAGACGAGCCACGCCATCGCCGAGGGACACACCCCTTGTAGCCGCACCCGCGACATCTCGCTCTCCTTCAGGCCGCTCGTGAACATCGCCTGAACAACATATTAAAAAAAATGTTTCTACCATGATTCTACCATGGAACTAATCACACTATTAGTGGTATAAAGGCGAAAGTTTGTGATTTTGTGTTTGTATATTTGTTTCTCTTTCACGCAAAAACTGGATGGATTTTGATGAAACATGATATAGATTAACAGAATAACACATATGTTAATTTTTATCCCGGAAAATAAATTCCACACGAACGGAGACGTTGGCAACAGCAAGTTGTACTAAATGGAAGTGAATCTAGGGGTGGCAGAGTAAGCAGGCAAGTAAAATAAATACGGTGGAGATGAGAGTGTTGAGAAGTATGTATGTGTGAGCTGAAGTTGGTGTTAGAGTGAGGGATAGAAGTATAAGAGATAAATGTGGATTGAACGAAGATGTAGTAAGATTGAGAAAATAATACATCGGTGGTTTGGTCACATTAAAAGGATGGATGAAAGGAGAGTGGCGAAAGAAGTTTATGTCGCAAAAATTAATGGTAATGTCAAAAAGGGACAAATAAAGAGTTCTCGTAACAGACGAGCGTGTATGAAAAGACTGATGACTGTGGAAGAAGCGAAAGAGGTGTGCTTGAACCGAAACACTTAGTGCTCTATGATCTCAGCCTACCCCAGCGAGACAGGCGTGAGTTGATAATATTAACTTGTATCTTAAATTGGTTTGCCCGCAAGAGCGTATTATCAGAGCTGGATTAATTTAGAATAATATAAATAAAGTATTTTATTACAGCTTGGATTTGAACTATCTACACAGGTATTGAATAAATTTATGCCATGTAGAATGATGAATTTGACAAGTGACTGGAGAAACCAATGCAAACTGATGACTTGTATCTGAATTTTACTAAAATCCAATAATACTAGAGGTAAAGATTGAACTCATTGTAAAAAAAAAGTGTTTAGGAAATAAATAAATTATGACTTGGAAGCATGATCTTTGACCTTGGCCGTTTCTATGGAGAAAGAATAAACAAATTAGCCGATGATAGATATTCCCTGCAAGAAAAAAGGAATACATGGTGTTTTGAAGGGTGACTTTCGCATATTAAGGGAGCTTTTACAAACAGAATTTTCATACAGCAGTTTGTAGTTATAAGTTATATTTATCCTGTTTTTGCGTAGAAGTCTGCAAAATAACAATTTGTATAACATGACTTGCGTTTTCCATGACAATAGCATACACAAGTCGTGCTAATACATTAAATAATATAAATTTATAATTTGCATATTGTATTCAAATAATAACATTAAAACGCTGGTTTAATTTATTGGCAAAGAATGTGTGAATACAATAATGAAAACAACTTTATTAAATACAGACATTGTTAAATTAAAGATTATGTAGTGTTGCAGAGTAACATAGGCGTTTTAATTTCTGCTCGCAGCTCTGCCCATTTTGAAATCACTGAGGGCCAATGACAAAGTAATTTATTTGTTCATTGCGGTGGTATCCGACATCATTGTCAGAATCAAAGGCTTGCCTTGAATACATGAATGGATGAATATTTAGTGAAGCGTTTCTCATCATGATGATGGCCTACAACGTCACGCCTAATTTGCATAACCTCGGAAAAACCTCGTATCAACGACACCTACTTTTTAAAAGATAATCGGGTTCGTAGATTGAGTGATGCGGAGTGATGTTTAACAGCTGCGCAGTGTCTAAGCGACAATTGGATAATTAATTATTTTTTTAATAAGTTTATCTAAAAAATACGTCATGTAAAATATTTCAGAGTAAGAATTATTGAAAAAAAAAATGTTATAGGCCTTTGAAATCTAATGAAAGGGGGTGTACCTTTAAACTAAAGAAAAAAGAGGCATCAGTATACTGACGTCACGGGCCACAGCCATAGCGGTGCGAGCATTGGAAAGGGATAGAAAGACATTCCCACATAGTTCCAGCCCATTCTTGCTCATAACAAAATTCAAAATATTAATTAATGCCTCTTTTCTCAACTAAGATGCATGTTTTTACAGAAGTATTTTTATCATATTACTATATATATTTCATATTTACCTATACAACATATTAATAGAATCAAACTAAGTCAACGTCTTTAATTTATATAATTCTCCATATATTAAAAACGTGAACAAATCCTAACTTTAAGGTATATTCCAATAAATCATTTATTTTGCGCACGCGTGCGTACCTAAATATATACGGACGTAGTAAATGATCCGCACGACAGAAATACCTCTAAGTTCTTAGGGCTTGACAATGACATAAACACGACAGAGATTGTATACTGTATGTACTATAGATGGATAGTTGTTTTCATTTGTGATTTATTACCGACACTTAGACATTACAGTGCATTTCAAATTGTCGTGAAATGTTTACTCGCTGATGCGTTTCGTTCAATGAGTGAGATTTCAGGCAGTCGTGATCACTCTTTCCTTTCCCAATCCCTATTCCATTACGATTTGCAAAAGACAACGCATCTCTGATATTTTTGATATCGTGAGTTTCCACTGTTCAATGGCCATGGGTGATCCCTTTTTTTTGTTATCGCGGGGAAAAGTGTTTTACCACTACCGCCACGCCTAGGGGGGAGACGCGACGGTTATGTTATCGGAGTCGCCGGTTTTACGACTGAGCGCCATATGCTCGGGAGAGATGAAAAACATCCGGGCGACACTGAGCCGAGTCGCGAATACTATGTACACCCTACACCGGCAATACCGACTAAAAACCCCGCGGTGGCCCTCTTCGGCGCTTTAGAAACAGTTCCCTAGGTGAGAGGTGCTCAGGCTTCGGCCGGAACTGCCGCTGCATGGGTGATCCACCCGCTTGTTAATTGTTTACTTATTCTGCTATGAAATAATCACTTGAGTCCTCATTATAATAAACATAAGAGTGATGGAACTATAACAACATCCTAGTTTGAAAACTTTAACATAACATAACCTCACGCCTTGTATACCCGTAGGGGTAGACAAAGACGAACTAGAACACCTACATTTCGCCGAGCTTAGTTCCGTCCCAAAAGAGGAGGCGAGCCTATCGCAATATTGGGCAATAATTCCAAAAGAACCTTCTCAATTGGATACTTGACTCATTTTTTTAAATTAATTTTATATGAAATTTACATCGTCTAAAATATAGAACAGAAAGAAATACTGAAATAACTCTAAAAAAAAGCTATAAGCCTTTGAAGTTTGCTGTAACGTTTAAACTGCGGGAAAGAGGAGTATCAGTATAATCACGTCACGCCATAATGGTACGTGCGTTGGAAAGGGATAGCAAGATATCTCCAATATGCCCCCACTCCAGAATTTAAAATGTGAATTACTGCTTACTTTTTCAACCAATTTCGATACAGTTTTTACAGAAGGGGTTCTTTTTGATTTTATTTGCTATGACATATAAATATGTGTATTAAATCAAACGTAGTCAAGTACCCAATTACGCAGACATAATAACATTTTTTATCATTGGCATTAAGTATTTGTTGTGGTAAAAATCTAGCTAGTATAGCTCCGACCAGAGGCACAGAATCTTCCTGATATCTCTACATGGAGCGAATTCGATGTTTTTCGACGTGTAAATTAATCTATATATCGACCTATCCAAAGAATAAAGTTACATATGAAAATGAATCGAAATTGCTTTCTTATTTTTCTAAGCTTATATTTACCTATATATTTAATTAGTATTTTTTATTAAGTTATGACATAATAACAAGTTAAATTATACATATATAGACATAGCTTAAATATTTACTAGTTAAATATATAGGTAAATATAAGCTTAGAAAAATAAGAAAGAAATTTCGATTCATTTTCATATGTAACTTTATTCTTTGGATAGGTCGATATATTAATGACCTCTACATTTCGGCTCTCGTGAAAGAGAGGCGAACACGCGTAAATATTCATTAGGTATATACTTTTTGTGTCGTAGCATGATTTGCAAAATTTAATTTCGTTATAACGTACAGGTGGTATTACCTACTTGCATTTTTAAACTTGTTTCAATTTATCAAGATATTTCTGATTTATTTATAACAGTTTATTAGAATACAAAATTCAGTATGCATATGGCTGATGATGATGATGATACATATAGTCGCCTCCTTAGTCTATTGGCAGTATGTATGTATGGGCTGTGGACCGGAAGATCCTAGGTTCGATTCCCAGGTCGGGCAAAGCCAATTTTCTAATTTAATTTATCCGGAACTGGACCCCTCAGAAGGGGTTGACCTCAGGCAGGCGGCCGGTCGTAAAAACTAAGCCAAATTTTTTCTGCAACATGCTTGAAAAAGTGTGTTGCGCCGACCCCACATTAAGGTGGGATAGGGGTAGGTAGAAAGAAAGAATACAAATAAAACGAGTCTTTGATACAAGTCATAGAAAATACTTTGACAAATTGAATGGAAAAGCTATCTGTGTGATACACGACGGTTGTAAAGTAACTATAAGGGCCACTTGCAGCTCAGCGATAAATCTCAATTTGTCCCAATCTTGATTTAAAGATAGAAGTGTGCTGTAGGAGAAATCGAGATAAGGTGTAAGTTGTAACTCTAGATTAGTAATAGCGCACCAAGTCGCCCTAAGTATAAAACGTGCAATTTGTAAAAATAACTTGGTCAGCCTGAAGCACGGACGTAAAAAAAGATGAACAGAGCGCTAGGAACATTGAACGTGAAACAAGGTTTTCGGCCCATTTGATCTATCGAAACATAATGGCGTGTATTGATGAAAATAATCATAAGATTATAATATTCAGAATAAACTTTAACAAAATGTAATACAAATACTGCACGTCAATGGAGTCACAGAACATGGTGCCACAGGTAAAGATTTTATTTATCAACGTCAGACATGTATGAATTACCAACTCCAGGCAAACAAACAAATAAAAAAATAAAAGTTCTTAGAAGTGACAATAAGGGTGCGTAGAGCATTTTTGACGTCCGTTTAACTATGGGCGAGATGGGGTCCTTCATTTTATTTACGTCTGTGGCTTGAAGGTAGTCACGAATCCCGTCCCCAACCCAGTTAATACTTTTTGGCGCGAGACGCAGAGGGTTGAGATGAATATTTTTTACGTATTACTTTTAGTAAAAATAACCAAATTCTTTATGACGCAAAATAAAAAGTTGGTCTTACCTTAAAATACGGACTCCCCGCTGCCAGAACGACTTTGTGTACGTGGAACAGCTCATTCCCAACCTCTAACACTACGTCAGTCAACATGTGGTGGGACCTCATCGTGAACATCATCTGTTGGAGTAAAACAATCGCCTTGTAAGTAAACATAATAATACAACACTTAAAGAAAAGTTTAAAAACTTAACGGACCTACTTCAAAATTTATCTGATTTTGACCAACTTTATATGGGATCACCCTTGGAATAAGCTTTATCGAACACACAATCTTGAAAATTGGTTCATATTTAGCGGCGATATCTATAACATACATTCGTTTCTGCCTGCCCTTATCCCACCTTAATGTGGGGTCGGCGCAACACACTTTTTCAATCATGTTGCAGAAATGATTTGGCTATGTTTTTATGACCGGCTGCCTTCCTGACGTCAACCCTTTCTGAGGCATCCAGTCCCGGGTAAATTAAATAATCTATAACTAATATATATCTATAAATAATGTGTGTGAAATATCTATAACATACAAAAAAAATCATACCGACGAATTGAGTACCTCCTTTTTTTTAAATCGGTCGAAAAACATCCTCATTCCGAAGCAGTCGGGTAATAAACAGACCATTTCATACATCAGTAATCTCTACACTCTAAGATACGAGTCTTGTATCATAGGTATCAAGAACTAGGAGAGACTTTGTCTCATATTTACACCGAAAATAAATAATTGCGGATCACATAAGCATTTTTACTGATGTGGGAATCGAATCAGAGGGTTTTTGGATTCACAACCGCCTTATATGACTATAGAGTGATATTGCTAACTAAAATAAATCAACAAAAGCGGGTATGACATTTTTATTAGCTTTGTTATCGGCTTCACGACTCCCAGAAAACTCTATAAAGTTTAATGTAGCGCACACGGACGTAGAAAAAAGATGGCCAGGACGCTAGGATCATTGAAAGTGAAGCAGGATTTCGACCCATTCGATCTATTGACGCGTAATGGCGTGTGTGTGCGTAGGGCACTTTTGTACAGGCGCGTCTGTGTGCGTGGCTTCTCTGTGGTGTCCGTTTAACTATAGGCGCGATGGTCCTTTTACTTTGCGTCCGTGGTAGCGGTATTGCTATAATCACAGGTATACTATAATACTAAAGGCCACTTACAGTCCGCGTTAACTCTATTTATCCCAAATCTTGATTTAAAGATAGGAGTGAGCTGTAGCATAAATCGAGATTATGTTTAACTTTACATTAGTAAGAGTGCTTCAAGACACCCTTAGGTATATACGGAAACGGAGTAATTAAATACTTTATTTTTAATACAGAGTTAAATTGAGGAAAAATGACGTCGACATTTTAGTTTAACCTTCAAGCGGTCGCGCGGCGTCGAATCGACCGCCATCAATACATTTTTGTTTATAATAACAATAATTCTCGTCGCATGCATTTCCTGTCCTTAGTAGCTTGTCAATGGATCACTGTGTACCAAATAAATTGTTTACCCGTACTCCCCGCACTCCCGTTACCGGACAAACAGCAATTGTTTTGGTCGCGGCTCAGGCGTCGAAACGACTCCGCGCGCCCGTCGTCTAAAAGGTTACGCGCGACGCTCAACGCGATATATTATTTTTTAGAATAGTACCAATTATGGTCAAGGCGTAAGTATTTACGTGAACTGAGCATTGATTTGACAAAAGAGTATGTCCAAAGAATATCTACAATGGTAAATCTTCGAAGAAAATTAAAAAGAAACATAAAATAACATCTGAATATGGATGTTGAAAATTTTTATAATGAAGCAAGAAAATCAGTGCTTGCAGTTCAGCACAATATGCAGAGGAAGCTGCTGAATATACCCAGCATAAAAAAGAGGTAATTGAAAAAGACACTGAAGAAAAACCTACGCTACTTTCATGTGCAATGGTCGCGAAGACACTGATCCTGAAGAAAATTAGGCCCAGAAGATGTTTTTTTTAATTATTTGATCTCATGCAGCTAACAAATTTTCTAGTTTCATTTTATGTTACTAAGTACTATGTATATATAGAAAGTTAGAGGTACCCAAAAAGATTTTGTGTTCCTAAATTGGTTTTCAAGTCAAAGAAAATTTGAGCTATGTTAAATTATTGATAAAGTTCATTTTTTGTTATAAAGCATGTTCTTGTTTATGGCTAACATTCCAAATTATAAAAAAATAAATGATTATTGATTAATGAGTGTTTTATTCCGCTTATATCGCTTATAGGTCTTTTAGGTTACGCGCGACCGCTGCCGTTTCAACGGACCGCGCGCCCGCTTGAAGGTTAAACGAGTATTAATCGTATAAAATTGCCGTGTCATGGTGAACTCATGAAATATTACATTGTTTTGATCCACGACTGCGTAGGTATTACAACAGAGGTTTGTTTAATCTCGGTGCAGGTGCTAGCCCATCGGTGTATGAATATCTAAATTCTAAACACTTCAGGGTCGCGTCTCGTGCTGGTTCATACTTTTTTTTCTACCTGCCCTTATCCCACCTTAATGTGGGGTCGGCGCAACACACTTTTTCAAGCATGTTGCAGAGACGATTTGGCTTAGTTTTTACGACCGGCTACCTGCCTGACGTCAATACCCTATAAGGGATCCAGTCCCGGGCAAATAGCTAGAAAGTTTGCTTTGCCCGACCTGGGAATCGAACCCAGGACGGGGAGAGTTTGTGTGCAAGAGTTATATCAAGATTTTCTAGTAGTTTGTAATCAGATCTTAAGCAATTCAGACTCCTCCTTATTGCAAGGAAAACCTATCGAATACAAAAAGAATCATCAATCTCATTGAGTAAATATTGGATAACAAACATATCTATAATATAAAAATGAATCGCTAAATGTGTTGTTAAGCGCAAATATCGAGAGCAGCTGAAACGATTCGGCAAATTATTTTTTTAGAATATTCCTTGAAGTACGAGGATGGTTCTTACGGAGAGAAAAATTGCCTGAAAAAGTCTAAAAACAACACTTTTCTATACTCTCATACAATCGATTTGTAATAATACTTAAAAGTCAATTTGAACTTTAATACCATACCATAAAGTTTAAGTGTTAGTGGAGAGGTGGAAGGCAAAACAATTGAGTGACATTAGTATCTTCTTCTTTTAAAAATAATGGTTTCCATGCATAAGCGGTGATTAAGCCAATGTTAAACCACCGGTTAAAAATGTTCCACATTATACTGTCCATCTTCACTAAAGTTGGATGCATTAAACCACAACACTTAAAACCAACAAACACAGCTCTAGAGAATAATATGAAATAATTTTAACAAGCGACACCCACACTGTCAGACTTCCCGTCAAAATCCCGACGTTAGTATCGTATAAATATTCATGTCATTTGTCAATATTTATTCGTCCCGAGCCCGACTCCCGAATAGCAGAATAAGTATTTAAAAAAAAATAATCGGCTGTTAGGCGGTACGAAGTTATTATGGTATTATGTATATGTATATGCATATATATGATGTTGACTATGAAATTATCGCATTAATCTTGAGCAGCGACGGTAATCGGTCATAGAAGTATCGGGTATAAACATCATTGACCCTATCAGAACACCAAATATGCAATAAGAAGGGCCTATGCAATGCTCAAACCTTACAGAAGTGAAACGTGGAATGACTGGCAAATAAGTATTTGGTAAGTATTAAGAAGTAAAATTATATTTATACAATATCTAAGTGTCACCGACATAATCCAGGAAAGCCTTACATCAATTCCAAGTATAATTTCTTTGTCAGCATCAACTCTAATAAACACGAAAGCCGTATCTTTAATTATTTTATTATTTTTTATGAATAATAAAGCAATCATTAAGTGACTCATTGAAATCTTACGAGATTATTTTAGTTACTATCAGCTTGTGTAAATCAAATAAGTATTTACAACATTAAACCAAGTACAGTCACAAAATGAAGAAGTTGAAGAATATAAATGTACTTTCTTAAAAAAATAACCCCCATATATATAATCCTGACCCAACAACAAGATTATTGTTTCATGAGTCGTGTGTATCAGGAGCTAAGAGAGATTTTCGGTCCATAACTCCCGTATGTAAAACAAATCGACTTATCCAAAGAATAAAGTTACATATGATAATGAAAAGAAATCGCCGTTTTATTTTTCTGGGCTTAAATTGACCTGTACGTCTATATTAAACTAGTATTTTTTTTATCTATGTCATAATTTATCTTGTTATTATATCATAACTTTAAAAAAATTAGGTACTAGTTAAATATAGAGGTCAATTTAAACTCAGAAAAATAAAAACAGCAATTTCGATTCATTATCATATGTAACTTTATTCTCTGGATAGGTCGAAATATTCGTTGCCCATACAAAAAATATCTCTGACACTCTTGCAGTTTATCTGTCACGTCACGGACACCAAGACTACTAATATAAGAAAATGTATTTAACAAAAATGCTTATTGGTATGCTTAAAATTGTTCGCGTTAATGTTTTTCAGACACGAGGAATACCAATTACAAACTGTTTTATTCACTGAGAATCAACGGCGATTCCATTCAAAGATTATTTTTTTAATTAACTTTGGTGTTGTAAATGCAATTAATTATCACGCCAGGCAGATATTATACGCTAACTTGTAAATGGGAACAACATAACATAACATAAGCCCACGCCTGTATCCCCGCAGCGGTAGGCAGAGGCGCACTAGCGAACTAGTACACCCACATTTCGCCGAGCTTAGTTCCGTCCCAGATGTGATAGGGGGCGAGCCTATTGCCATATCGGGCACAAATTCCAGACTGCGGGCTGATATGGAAAATTCCAATATCACTTTGCCCGACCCGGGGATCGAACCCGAGTCCTCAGGACGGTAGTCGTACCGAAATACAACCACGCCACCAAGGCAGTCGGCAGTCAATGGGAACAAAACTATTATAAATCATCAATTTTGATGATGTATCGCTATTTTTGACCAACTTCAAAAAAGGCAAACGTCCTCAATTCGTGTGTATGTTTTTTTATGTTACTCGATATATCCGCCAAATATGGTCCGATTTTCACGATTATTTTTGTGTTCGATAGATCTTATTTTAGGGTTGTTCCCATATAAGTTTGATCAGATTGGATATATTTTGAAGTCGGTCGGTTTTTAAACTAATGATTATTTCATTTCTTAACTCTAATCTACTAACATATTATGGTATAATTATTTTCATTAATTTTACTATTTTTTCATTAATTCAACTTGATTTTAGAACAAAAAACGGACCTACTTCAAAATTTAACCGATCGTGACCAAATTTATATGGGACCACCCGTTGAATAACCTCTATCGAACACAAAAGGAATCTTGAAAAATCGGTCCACATTTGGCGGATATCGCATAACATACATAAAAAGATACAGACGAATTGAGGACTTTCTGTGTTTTTTGAAAGCGGTCGAAGTGTATTTGCTGAGGATGATAATATTATAAATTTGTCACGTTTCTGGCACGTGATTTTTAATAAATTCCCATGGAAGTGTGAAAAATCCACTACGAAATACGTACTGTGTCACCGTGACTAAGCATAATTTTAATCTGTGTTACTCGTAACCCTAAACCGACAGTCACATGTGACATGACGCGTCATACCAAATACGATAAGTTTTTTTACATTAATTAGCATTTAAAATTATCCAAATTTTCTTATTTTATGTATTTATAGGTATAACCTGAACCACTTTGTGACTTGTCTCGTCATATTTATTTTCATTTGATCGTCATCATAATATTATTATACATAGGCCATAGGCCTAACTACTTTTTGATGCTTGAAAGTAGATCTCTGTAGAAAATTTATTCGCATTATTATTATTTCAGTGCATAGACTATTAGTTTTAATAGTGACAACCTGTTTACCTGTTGTTTTGGATATTTGTACTTTTACGATATAATCACTAAATATTTACAACTGCTTCACTACTAGAATGCGTTACTACAAAAGTAACGTTATTGTACACTGCGGTTTATATGTCATTCAACACATCGCTGCAATTGAGTAATATCTAAAGTAATGTCTAAAGTCTAAACTATTATAATTTTATATCACTGACTGCCTCGGTGGCGTGGTTGTATTTCGGTACGACTACTGTCCTGAGGTCTCGGGTTCGATTCCCGGGTCGGGCAAAGTGATATTGGATTTTTCCATATCAGTCCGGAGTCTGGAATTTGAGCCCGATATGGCGATAGGCTCGCCCCCTATCACATCTGGGACGAAACTAAGCTCGGCGAAATATGGGTGTACTAGTTGGCTAGTGTGCCTCTGCCTACCCCTTCGGGGATATAGGCGTGAGCTTATGTATGTATGTATGTATGTATGTAATTCTATATCAACAATAAATAATAAGAATATATTAATTTGAATGTGATTTTTCTTCAACACAACCACGGTGCAAACTAGTCATTGAAAAGTATTTTGACTTACATCAAAATTGTAGCTATCCTGCATACAATGTGATAAAAATATGTGCCAATTGCTAACAAACTTCTCGCTGCTGAAAGCGAAAATATCACATAGAATATTGGTTTTGCATTTTTTACTTTCTTTGGGTACGGATGTAGTAGTCGGTAAAGTTTGAAATTTAATTTTTTGAGACAAAAAGAAAGGTGTACTAGCCATCATTTCGTATATAAATAGCATGATAGGTGACTTTCCATACCAAACTTAATCATAGGTACACTATTTTCAAATATTGGTAATTTTCTCACTGAATATTGATTTTTATCGAATAACGTGATAGAATAGTTTATATTTAGCATACTAACCCTCTCGGAAGCCATTCAAAGAATCTACTTTTCGAGAAAAAAAATTCACTGTCCGTTTTTTGGCGTGTCAACCTGCCGTGGGACGGGTCTGTTTACGTATATACAGGATGTTCCACAGCCATATTTTTGAGTATGTTTATCTTACACCATAATTTCGGGATGTGTACACGTTTGTATATGGAACATTTTGGATGATTATTTTTTGTTTGAACATTGAAATAGTATTGTTTCGAAATTTCGAAACAAACGTTAGAGTATGCAACAAACATAATAGCCCTGTAATATTACAGTCCCACCTGCTGGGCACGAGCCTCCTCTACTAATGAGAGGGGTTAGACCTTAGTCTACCACGCTGGCCTAGTGCGGGTTAGTAGACTTCAATTACCTTTGAAATTTTTGCAAAGAAATTCGCGGGTATGCAGGTTTCCTCACGATGTTTTCCTCCACCGTTATAGCAAGCGATAATTCACAATGAAAATACACTTAAAAGAGAAAAGTCAGAGGTGTATGCTCTTTTTCCCTGTCTATGTATGTGTGTGTAGAAAATAAATGGTTTTTAAATGGTTTTTTGGGGTTGGTCTCGAACCTCCGATACTCGTCTCGGCAGTCCGTACCACTCACAACTGAGCTATCGCTAACAAAATAGAAGCTTATTAACCTGAATTACAACTGAACCGATTACAACTATACCTCTACACAACAATTGGACCGTGTTGTGCAGAAATGATCCAACCCACAATTTTTATTGATGCCAACATGATCTAAAGTCTAAGCCATTATAGACCATATTGATGTAAAAAAGAAATGTGGCTTGGATCATTTCTGCACAACACAGTCCAATTAATATGTAAAAAAAGTGAGGGCGTAATAGCCACGACTCAGAACTTGCTTGCTTATTGACGACCTATATTATAAAAACGTTTCTTAATATCTGGCTTAGATTTTTCCACGACTCACTACTGCTTAGATAAGTCGAAATCGATCGAACATCCACGTTTGTATTTAATGATTTGATATGATAATATCAATTTTAATGTTAGCTATATTATTATGGAAACAGGGTTTTGCCAATATCTGTGATGCGAAAGATTACGTATCAATTTTGAGATAATAACTACTCGGCTAGTCATGTACTTACCTACATAATATCATTAAGCCCCTTACTTATAAAAATATTTAAGCGCTGCTTATCTTTATACCATAGGTTGTCCCTTTCATTTTTAAGCAATGTAACGCAAGGAAAAAAGTGACAGGTTATTCTTAACCATTTGCTCAGCTAAAAATGCTGTTTTAAGTAAGGCCCTAAGTGTTTAGCACGCTCAAATATCCACCATATTATGTAAACTACGGCTGATGAGTTTGCACATAAACAAAATAAACGTCCATATTAATATAATATATTTTAGAGGTTACTTTTTGCAACATGCTTGAATAGGGGCAGATAGACAGAAAGATGAATGATAAGTGAATTAGAATGATATTTTAGCCCATTTACGGTTGCATTTACGAGGAATTGTTTTCAGTTCCCACTATTCCCTTTAGATTCGTTTGTTTTAGGCCGAGATCTATATAGCGAACTTCGACTAAATCGAAATCAAATAAACGAACTCGGTGAGGATTTGGAATTATTAAATCGAACTTTGACTTAGTCAGAGTTATTTTTTACAAGAAAATCTTTGCTTAGTCTTCTTGTCACTCTGTTTTTCTTGTAAAAAATGGCTCGGACTATGTTGAAGTTAAATTTAAGAATTCCAAATCGTTACTGAGTTCGTTTCTTTGACTCAGACTTAGTCGAAGTTCGCTCTATAGATCTCAGCCTTATTAATGGATCACGATTGAGTAGTCAGTAACTGTTAATATCGACATCGAGAATGTTAGGTATATATTGTTTGTGATTTGTTATCACAAGTCGTCATTGTGACCAACGTCGATTGAACGTCGATTCGTACGACCAACAGTTAATCTTATCGTGCTCTATATTTATGTGACAGTTTCCTTTTAATTCATAAGCCACGTTTTTTAATAAAACTACAGTATATCGTCACTAGTAATTGGAAACGCGTCCCCTTGGGAAAAAATTGCAATGTTAATAGTAAATAGTGATAATTACGCCACACCATCTGGTAACTGACGTAGATCCAAAACTTGGGCACTATGTTGGGGATTAAATGTAAATATTCGGAAATTACCAATTATTATGATGATAAGGAACTACGTCATTTCATATCATCGTCGTCATTCATATCTCAACATTTTGTTACACTGGAATGTTGAAACGAGGAGATCATTTATATATTATGGTTATGGGAAGCCATCAGCGTAATATATAAATGATCTCCTGATGGGTGACAACCCATACCCATAAAGAGTAATGTAGACGATGAATTAATAGTTTTCTGCCGCGGCGGGAATGCCAATAAAAGCCGTAGAATCTTCGTATTTAGATGTATTTTCAATATAACTACGGGTAGGTTTTTTTCTGTACAACGATTTTCCTTGTTACGATTCTTGATACTCTTTTCGATACTTTTTCGATACTAACTTAACTACACAAAATGGTCTACTATTCTACAATATTAACAATGTGAACTCTCACCGGGTGCGCGACTAAGATTCTACCGCTCCGGTCAATGAGCGGCGCGGGCAGATTTTATCTCTTGCGGGGGCGGCGGTCGGTCCCAACTAATAGGACACCGCCGCCGACCGTCCAATCATGTGCGTTCAAATTCTGTGCCCGGTGAGTTTTACTTATAACTAACATGCAACTATATACTATATGCGACGTCTGCAACAGTCTCCCCCCCAGTGGCTGCTCCGTCAGGCACTCTTCTTAGGGCGAAGACGTCGCTGCTGGCACCACGACGACGAGGCGTGACGTTGGACGCCGCAGGATGCCGCCCGTGGTCCGCACGTCGGCTATTCTGGTCCTCCCGTCCGGCCCGACGTGTGGTTCGACGACTTCTCCTCGGGGCCACGTGTTTCGAGGGAGCGATGCGTCCACGATCAGGACGATGTCCCCCTTCCGTAGGTTGCTCACGCCGCGCCCTCCATAGCCGCGTGGCATAAGCGTGGGCGGGTACTCGCGTAACCACCTTTTCCAGAAGTGGTCCGCTAGTCGCTGCGTTGTTTTCCAATTGGCCCTTCCAACTAACTCGGAGTCGTCGAACTCCCCGAAGAGCGCCGAGCCACAGGAACGCCCAATAAGGAAGTGATTGGGCGTTAGGCTCTCTTCGCTTCCCGGTTCCGAGATGGCATCAGTCAACGGACGGGCATTCACTGTGTGCTCCACTTCAGTGAGAAATGTGTGGAGCACTTCCTCCGGCGGGCTCTTTTCTCGTAGGACCGCTGAGAGGGCGATCTTTACGGTCCGCACCATTCTTTCCCAGGCTCCACCCATGTGTGGGGCGCCCGGGGGTATAAACTTCCATGTGACTCCCTCCAGTTGCGCCGCGTTAATTACTTCTGTTCTCTTCATTTTTGCCGTTTCTCGCGTTAACTCTCGGTCGGCGCCCACGAAGTTGGTCGCGTTGTCGCTATACACGACCCGGGGTGTTCCTCGCCTTGCCGACATCCTTCTCAGTGCCATGATCATGGAGCTGGTGCTAAGGGATGGCGCCAGTTCTAGATGTACGGCACGCGTCGTCAGACAGGTGAATAACACACCCCATCTCTTTTCGTTTCTCCTGCCGACCGTGACGGTCAGCGGACCAAAGTAGTCGACCGCCGCACACGTAAATGGGTATGTCGAGTGCGCCAATCTTTCCTGCGGGAGGTCCCCTGTTGGAGGCATCTGGGGTCTCGCTTTCCTCACCCGACACCATTGACAGCGGTGAACGATTTTCTTTACAGTGCTTCTTAGTGACAAGATCCAATATCGCTGCCTGATCTCGTTCATCACCGTGGCGTGGTTCGCATGATAGAACATTCGGTGGTAATGTTCTATCAATAGGCACGCGATGGGGCTCTTCCCGTCTAAAACCGCAGGCTTCTTATCGAGACGGTCTGCGTCTTCAAGTTTCTGAATGCGGCTGTTCAGTCGCAACACCCCGCCGTTGTCGATACTGACATCTATTTTCTTTAGTTTGCTAGACGACTTCGGCGGGAGGCCTTTTCTGATGCGGTTGAAATCCTCTTCGAAGGCTTCATGCTGACTCGATCGCAGTAGCGCTAATTTCGCCTTGCGCAAGTGTTCCTCTTCGAGCGGTAACAACGCTTGCGTTTCGCTCACAGGCTTCCTTTTGACGGACGTTTTCGGCTTTCTGCATAGGTCTATAAACATGAACACTCTGGCCGTAGAGCGGAGTAATCGCGTCCATGTTGAGAACCTATGCGGATCTGGGGTTCCCCGTTCTTCCTTGAGAACCACTGTCGCAACGACCTCCTTTTTACTCTCTTCCGTGGTATCGGTTTCCGCGAATCTCTTTGCCGGCCATTCGGCCTCGGGTCGCTGTAGGAAGTCGGGGCCCGTGAACCATCGGCTTGCGCGGTAGAGCTCTGTCAAGCTCCGCGTGGCGTCGTCCGCAGGGTTCATTTTGGACGGCACCCATCTCCACTCTTTTGCGTTCGTTAGGTCCTCTAGTTCCGCAAGACGATGAGCGACGAATGGTTTGAAACGGCGTGGGTCCGACTTCAACCACTGAAGAACTGTGCTAGAGTCAGACCAAAAAACTCTAGCCGTGATCAACAGATCAGTCTCCGACGTGACGGTAGAGGCGAGCCGTCCTCCCAGTAGCGCGGCCTGTAGTTCTAGGCGCGGGATCGACACGTTCTTCACCGGCGCGACTCTCGCCTTTCCCGCTATTAAGTTCATTCGTATTTCCCCGTCGGAGCTGCGCGTTCTCCAGTAGCACGCCGCCGCGTAGGCCGTTTCACTGGCGTCAACGAAAGTGTGTAGTTCCCCTTCCTTCGCTTCGGGAGCCAAGCACCTAGGGATTCTTAGGTCTCGTAAGGACTGGATCTTTCCTATGTATGTTGCCCACTTTTCTTGTTCGCAGATACCTATTGCGCTATCCCAGTCGGTGCCAGTTCGCCAGATGTCTTGCAGGAGCTTCTTTCCTTCCACAAGGATCGGCGCTATAAGCCCCATCGGGTCAAAGGTCGACATCACTGCGCTCGTGAC
The DNA here is from genome assembly GCA_036417725.1 of Clanis bilineata. Lineage (NCBI taxonomy): Eukaryota > Metazoa > Arthropoda > Insecta > Lepidoptera > Sphingidae > Clanis > Clanis bilineata. The sequence goes on from CM071158.1 coordinate 13,385,899, forward strand.
CTCTCTCTTCGTAGGCGGTCGGGTCCCGTCGATGGCGTCGGTGGGCGTAGTCCGCAGGCTCACATCAAAGGCCATCGTGTCGTCGTTCGTGATCCATCTAAGCCCAAGCGTCCTCTCCTCTTTGTCCCCGAGTGCCAGCTCGTTCGGCGGGTCTTCATTTTCCGCCACTCGTCGGAGGATTGTCCCTTCATTACTGGCCCACTGGCGAAGGTGGAATCCGGCCTTCTTATGCACCTCTTGCACGTCCGTGATCGTTTTGCACGCCTCTTTCTTGTTCCAGAAGCTTTGCAGATAATCGTCCATGTAATGATTTCTGACGATCGCGTCCGCGGCCTCCGGGTGTCGTTCTCGGTGTTTCTCGGCGTTCAAATTCTTCACAAAGATGGCGGTAGCTGGCGATGAGGCAGCTCCGAAGATGACCGACGACATCCTATATTCTTGTGGCTTCGCTTCCTTATCCTCGCCTCTCCATAAGTAGCGCAAGCTATCTCGATCTTCCTCTCGCACCTTAATTTGTAGAAACATTTCTTTGATATCTGCTACTACGGCGATCGGGCCTTGACGAAAACGAAGGAGTACTCCGAATAATGGTTGGAGTAGATCCGGCCCCGGAAGTAAGGCGTCGTTCAGGCTCTTTCCTTGAAACTTCGCGGCGGCGTCGAACACTATGCGCATCTTTTTCTTCATAGAGTGAACCACAGCGAAATGAGGTAGATAGAAAGTCCGGCCCGGAGTTGTTGTAGCCGGGGCTTTCTCTGCATAATCGTTGGCTAGCAAATGTTCGAGTTGTTTAGCATATTCGCTTCGCATCTCTGGGTTCTTGTCCAGCTTCCTCTCTATGTTCACCAACCGATTGTGTGCTTGCGCATAGTTGTTCGGCAAAGTCTCGTTGTCTGTTTTCCAAAGAAGTCCGGTTTCGTATCTACCGTCGGGTCGTCGATTTGTCGTTGTGCTTAGGACGTTCTGAGCTCTTGCATCGATATCGTTGCTCGGCTGCTTCGGTACTATCCCGATAGACTCGAGTTCGAAGTGTCGCTTGATTTTCGCATCTAAGTCATCTTCGCTACACGACGAGTGGCAGTGATTAACCACGTGCACCGATGCGACATTTTCTTCGCTTCGTCCGTGTAACACCCACCCCAGACTGGTAAGCGAAGCGACGGGTTCGTTTTGTTTACCTTTTACAACTTTTCTGGACACTATCAAGTCCCAGTTGTCTTGGCCAATAAGCAGCGACGGTCGCTCTTGCTCATAAATGAGCTCTTCTGCCCTTTCCTTTAGGTGTTTGCACTGTTCGACGACTTCCTTCCGAATGTATTGCGGAGATAACAATAATGACTCTACTGTACGTACGTTTTTCAATGTTCGCTTGTCCTTGCGATACGCGCCTCTTATTTTCAAATCCATCCTTTGTGATTCCTTTTTCTCGACGATCTTGCCCCCCACTGTTTCCAACACGAGAGCTTCTTGTACGCCCGTCGCCCCAATGCGTGAGGCTATCTTTGTATCCAGCAGCGTTACGGTCGACCCCTCGTCGAGTAGGGCGAGCACACGTGCGGCCCCTTTGGGACCGAACACGTCGACCGGTATTATTTTCAAGTAAGCTTTAGTACCGCTGGCCGCCGCATACACCGATTTAGTAACGGCGCTGTTTTCCCCCGTTTGCATGGCCACGTGTTCAATTTGAGGCGCGCTTCCTTGTGTGGCCATGGCCGCGTGTTCATTTTCCGATGAGCTTGGTTGTGGCGCTCGTTCGGAATGTAACATGACGTGGTGTGGTCGCTTACATTTGCGGCATGCATGGCCTCTGCAATTTATTTTCATGTGACGTTGGCGTAAGCACTTAAAGCACAATTTCTTATTTTTCGCAAGTTCCCATCGTTGCTCGACGGTTGCGTCCCGAAATCGCTTGCATTCGGTGATCCAGTGATCGCCATCGCAGCTGGTACATCGTTTCGTGGGCGTTTCGGTCGTTGTCGCGACGAAATCGGCATCTTCTTCGTAGGTATTGTGCACTGGGTGGCGAGAAGGCGGTGGTTTTCTTTTAATTGTTTCTATCTGCGCGAATGTTCCACATAGATCCGCTTCGGTGTTCAGAAACTTCTTCAGCTTTAATAATTCCGGATCTTCGGGGGATCGCGCACTGTAGTCGTACCACCTGTACTTTAATATCGGCGTCAGCTTCTCAATAATACGCCTACTCAACTCCGGGGAGTGCAGATACTGCGGTCTGTTCAGTGCCTGTATGGTATTTACCGCGTTATTGACACGACTCGCAAACACGCAGACATCTCTCGGGGTATCGCCTAGACGCGACAATTCTTTAATTTTCTCCACTTCGGCAAGCACCAATTGTTCCGGCCGTCCAAATCGTCTCTCGAGCGCGTCCATTACTTCGCTGGGATCCGATGACACAAACAATAGACTTCTGACGGTTTCTTTGGCTGTCCCCTTGATCGATTTTCGCAGGCGCGCCATGTTCTGTACTTCGTTGAACATTGCCGCGCTGTCTTGATACGACCGCTTAAATGGTAGCCATTCTTCTAAATTTCCATTGAAGTCTGGTAAATCCCACGCTTTATGTGACGCAAACGAGTTGCTCTGCGTTTTCGTAGCGCTGATAATGGCGTCGGCCAATTCTTTTATTGCGCCGCTTTGAAGTGGTTCTGTTCGCTTCGGTTCTTCGTAAAAGGTCGTTGTACGCTCTACCCATTGTTCGACATGTGTTGATTTTTCGGCCTCGAATTCTTCGTCGATTTCTTCTTCGGAATTGTATTGCGCGATTTCGAGCTCAGTTTGAGCGAGGGCCGCTGCGGCCTGTGCTTGTTCTAGTTGTTTCTTCTGTAACTCGAGTCGCGCCTCTAATTCTAACCTCTTGGTCGATTTTGTAGATCTCGGCGCGGTCGGTGGCACTAGCGTTGCCGAAGAATTTAACGGTGGATTACTTGTATATCCTCCAATATTCCTCGATGAGCTAGGTGCCGGCACGGAGTCTGCGTTGCCACGTGGTCTAATTTGTTTCTGTTGTTCCGTCGACATGTCTTGGCGTTGAGGTGGAGCGATGATGGCGTGTGTTAGCGCGTCCCGAGACTGCCCTTTACTGGCGGCAGCCGCGGTGCGCGTCGATCTGCCCGTCGCGGGGGCGGCGGGGCGGGGGACCGCCATTGTTTGAGCGCTTGGCGTCGGTGCCCCCATGCAGGGTACGGTTGCGGGGGCGAGGGCGGTGCGCGTCGACGCGGCTGAGCTTGTTGTCGCGGAACTTGTTTCGACCGGTGTTTCTAATGACCAATCTGACGTAGCTGTTCTCGGTGAATCATCTTGAACCGACGATTTCTCTGGCGATTTTGATCGAACTATCGGCATTTTTCTTCCCAATCCGGCTAACTCGAAGGACCAACTGTAGACGCGACAATTCTTTAATAGTTTTCTGCCGCGGCGGGAATGCCAATAAAAGCCGTAGAATCTTCGTATTTAGATGTATTTTCAATATAACTACGGGTAGGTTTTTTTCTGTACAACGATTTTCCTTGTTACGATTCTTGATACTCTTTTCGATACTTTTTCGATACTTTTTCGATACTAACTTAACTACACAAAATGGTCTACTATTCTACAATATTAACAATGTGAACTCTCACCGGGTGCGCGACTAAGATTCTACCGCTCCGGTCAATGAGCGGCGCGGGCAGATTTTATCTCTTGCGGGGGCGGCGGTCGGTCCCAACTAATAGGACACCGCCGCCGACCGTCCAATCATGTGCGTTCAAATTCTGTGCCCGGTGAGTTTTACTTATAACTAACATGCAACTATATACTATATGCGACGTCTGCAACAAGTAAAATCGACCATTTAAACATATAGGGCCTTAGTTATAAAAACATAACATAACATAAGCTCACGCCTGTATCCCCGAAGGGGTAGGCAGAGGCGCACTAGCCAACTAGAACACCCACATTTCGCCGAGCTTAGTTCCGTCCCAGATGTGATAGGGCGAGCCTATCGCCATATCGGGCACAAATTCCAGACTCCGGGCTGATATGGAAAAATCCAATATCACTTTGCCTGACCGAATCGAAGGATCGAACCCGAGACCTCAGAACCGTAGTCGTACCGAAATACCACCACGTCACGGAGGCAGTCATAAAAACAATTTAGCAAATGGCTAACAATAGGCTGTCACTTTTTTCCTTGTGTCACATCGTTTGAAAATGAAAGGGACAAGCTATTCTTTACCAATTGCTCAGTTAAACTGTTTTATAAGTAAGTCCCTATATAGTAGAGGTAGTTACGTATCGCACTGCACTATCATCTTGATACATCGTTTCATAAAGCGTAGTCATTTTACTAGCTTCAATGTCCTTTACATCAGATGTTGGAACACAACAGTACCATTCTACTAGCTTTCAGCTAAAAATGCTGTTTTAAGTAAGGTCGTATATGACTGGTGGTTACTCACTCTCATAAAATCGCTAATATAGTTTCCCATGCAGAATGTCATGTCACCGATGTCGTTGGAGCCAGTGCCCATGGCACCTTCCAGAGAAGTGTCGCAATTGATGGGCGGAATGTCGTCCAACATACTGCAGTGCGACGCGTCCTCGTCCGTTTCCATTGAGATAACTGTGCAACAATCATATTAACTTTATTAGAAGGTACAAACAATGTTATTTTACCGGTGTGAGCAAGAAGGTACTATGCAGGCGGCGCGGCGCGGTGATCAAGTTTTTAACCCCTGATCCAAAAAGAGGGGTGTTATAAGTTTGACGTGTGTATAGAGTCGACACTGTATCTGTGTCTGTCTGTGGCATCGTAACTCCTAAACGGATGAACCGATTTTACTTTTTTTAGATTAAACTACTACTTGATTTACAGAGTTTTGTTTATTTATGAGATCCTCTATTGACCTGCTTCAGTTGATCCGTCAGTCTGTATACTGGGTTTCTTCATTAAGTTGGTACTATTAAGAATGCCACATACACGTAGAAGTAATCAAAGGAAGGAAGAAAGGAGAAGTAAAAAAATAAAACTGCTCTCTCGGTGGCGGACTGCCTCGGTGGCGTAGCGGTATTTCGGTACGACTACGGTTCTGAGGTCTCGGGTTCGATCCCCGGGTCGGGCAAAGTGATATTGGATTTTTCCATATCAGCCCGGAGTCTGGAATTTGTGCCCGATATGGCGATAGGCTCGCCCCCTATCACATCTGGGACGGAACTAAGCTCGGCGAAACGTGGGTGTACAAGTTCGCTAGTGCGCCTCTGCCTACCCCTTCGGGGATACAGGCGTGAGCTTATGTATGTATGTAAAAAAATAAAAATGAACGTAATTTTCGACCGACTTCCACAAAAGCAGATCTTCAATTCGTCTGTTTTTTTTATGTATGTTACTCGATATCTCCGCCAAATGTGGACCGATTTTAAATTTTTTTTTGTGTTCGATAGAGCTTATTTCAAGGGCGGTCCCATATAAATTTGGTCACGATCGGTAAATTGGAAGTCGGTCAGTTAAGTTTTTTATTTTAATCAATTATTAAGCACGGGGATTTTAAAACCGGGACGCGACCTGTATATCGCAATTAGTATAGGAATAGCTTTGTGTATGCTAAAAATAATAACCCCATAGGTGGCATAAATACATGCAGCTGACCCAATGAGCCATATTTTTTTTGTCACAAATTCAGGTTTCCATTATTAAAAACTATAGGCTTTACGAAATTTTAAATTTTACCGCTAGATTGCTAGCGAAGCCTCTACCCGTCGGAGGCGGCACATATATATGTTACATAAGCGTATGGGCCACCGGAGGCCGAGCCGCCCGTGACTATTTAAGTGTAGTTATTATTGATACCAACTTTATGACACACTCTGTATTATAACTTTACAAGTGAAGTAACCGGATAGTTTTTTATATAACAGAGACTGGCAAACGAGCAAGTGGGTCACCTGATGGTAAGCGATCTCCACCACCCTTATACACCCAAGACACAAAAATAATCATGGGTGCGTTGCCAACCTAAAGGGAGGAAATAGGATAGTGCTCAGGGGGGTTACCACCACCTCTTATAGCAGTATTATTATAATTTTACTTGTACCGATTCCCATACAAAACAAACGAAGAACGATTATAATAATACTGCTATAAGAGGCGGTGGTAACCCTGCAGTACTCATGTCTATAGAGATGTGACTCAAAATTGACGCACATCGTTACATTTATAATATTATGCTTATGCCTTTATGCTTAAATGCAAATTAATATATTTTAATAATCCCGTCTTGTATTAAGAAAATGTTGTAAACACTGTTCTGAGTATTACAACAAATATATCGGCATCCTATCACAGGTATGATACTTAATCTTTATAATATGTTTAATATCAAGTTAAATCTATAGGTACTATTTACAACACAAAACCTCTACAAGATATATTTGTGTCGTTACTGTTGTTATGGCGCGTATACACCAGCCGAACGAAGGCGAAAGAATCTATGCCTGTTGCGTTCACACAAACAAACTTTCGTTGTTGTGTGAATGAAACAAGCATGCCGCAAGATTCGTTCGCCTTCGTTCGCCCTGGTGTGTACGCGCCATTAGTAAATTATTGGGTGAATTTGTCTTAGACGCTAATTGGTCTTCGGTTGTGGACAATGTATTCAAGTAACATTATCTGATTGTGACTGTTGTGGGTTCCTGCTGGTAAGCAAGAAGACATAAATAAATTCATTGACATAATTAGACATTGTAGAGTAGTGGCGTGCAGTCCATATAGACAAAGAGGCACTGTCTACCCTGACAACTTGCTAATTACGTAATTAAAGAAAAAAAAATAATAACAAAAAAAAAGATGGACACATGATTTTTAACCATCATTAGATGGTTGTAAGTGAAGCAAAAATCGAAGAAAATATTTCTTTCAAGTTTTGTCTACCATAATCTGAATATCTGTGCACGTCACTGTTGTAGAGGTCAGGACAATTAAGATCTCAAGATAAAAATTTTATGATATATATTTTGTATGGTATTTTTGATGACAACCGTTTGTAAACTACTAAAACAATCATGGAGAGGAAAGGAATGCTAGATTTCTAGTTTTTTTTAATAACACAATCTAGCCGGCGCATATAGGCCATAAAGTCCTTTCGGAGGAGAAACCTTACCTACTATTATGGATTAGTAATGCATCCAAAGCGAAGAGTTTAGTCGGCAGTGTATGCAAAGTTCAAACCACAGATGTTGAATTATTTCAACTCATTTACACGACACAGTTGGCAGTGACGTGCCCAAACATACGGTTCAGGGTAGACGAAAACTTGCAAAATGGTTTTCTTCAACTTTACATCACCATTATCATCATCATCCCCGTATCGATTTAAAATACAAGCCGGGCACTGTTATTTAGAACATGTGTTTATGGTTATGATTTTTTGGTCATAATTTATGAAAATAGCATATTTTTGGGGTAGACAGTGTCTCTTCGTCTATATGGACTGCACGCCACTGGCAGCAGGCACAAAGTTTTGTTAGTGAGGAATCGACAATAGGTAGCACTAGCGCACGGCAAGGTAGTTTGTGCATTGTAAAATGTATCTTCTGTTCATGGTTTTAATATTCATAATTACAGTAGTTCGTTCCTTTCCATGTCAATGCAGTGTTGTCAGTTCATTCAACATTCTACAGTATATAGACGGGACAATAGCACAAAACTTGTGATACAAAAGTTATGACCTAGTGGTCATAAGTCGCTCAGTTTATTTGAAATATACGCGCGCCAGGTTGGCCAGCGTAATAATGTTGAGAGAATAAACTTACATAGATTCACGCCTGTATTCCCGAAGGGGTAGGCAGAAGCGAACTAGATCACCCACATTTCGCCGCAATAAACTTATCTTACGTGATTCTTAATCATTTACAAAACATTCTAGAGTGTAAATTGTACTAATGGCTCTCGCATTGTAATAAATGGTTGATGGTGTTCGACTACTGAAGTTTGAGATCAATTTTTTTATGTGGAAACTTGTTTCATAGCACCTCTATAGTTAGTAATATTAAATCTCTTTGGGTTTTGTGGAGTACACCTTAAAATATGTGATAACGATTCACGATGACTCTTCTATATCTGCAATATCACTATCAAACTATAGGGCCATGCCCATGTCTTTGTTCTGTGGCGTGAGTTATTATCTTCTATTTGTAAAGAAAATTATAGATTGCGTTGTACGCGAATGTCCAAAATGTGGATTGATTTGTCTGTTTGATACTTTAGACGTAAAAAAAATGAATGCTAAAAGTACGGCGGTTGCAAGTGTCTGGACCAGATTGTACTAGGGGTGCGTCTCCGTGACTGACCAAAAAGCGCTGGCTGTACTTTTTGGAGGATAAGAGAACCAATAAATAAGTCCATTGTGGAGGATGCTCATGTCCGGTTGAAGTGGAAGCGTTAAAGTAATAAGGCGGACCCTGGCATTAGGCCGGGATAACGCCACGCAGGAAAGAAACAAAAAGCTGCATAATAATTTATGTAAATAAATAATATTAAATAACATAAAAATAACATTCCTTACATAGTCAATAGAGTTATTAAAGTTTTATGAAACTACATAGGTACTAAGACAATCCTCCTATATCAGGAGACCTTCCATTTTTCGACCGACTTCCAAAAAGGAGAAGGTCCTCAATTCGTCTGTATTTTTTATGTAAGTATATTACGCGATATCTCCGCCGAATGTGAACCGATTTTCAAAATTCTTTTTGTGTTTGATAGAGCTTATTTCAAGGGTGGTCCCGTATAAATGTGGTCACGATCAGATTTGAAGTTGGTCCGTTAAGTTTTAAACTTGTGATTATTAGAAAATTTATACTAAGGGGCGGGAGATAAAAGAAAGTGGCTTCAGCTATGACAGAATTTTCATTTCTTGCTAGAGACAATGTAAAATAAATATATGTATGTATGACAAACACCCCAACGCCTTTAGCGGTTAGGTATGTTGGAAATTAATATTTGTCATATAAATCACCGCTAGTATATATAGCTAGCGAGAAGCGTAAAAAAACTCATGGTCTAGTTACTAAACTCTAGTCCTTGATCGTGCAAGTGAAACTACGTGCTAAAGCTAGTTATTTACATTTTGGTATTTTTACCTTCATCCCTGGAATGCCCATTTTCCGCATAACTGTATGTAAATGGTTTAAAATGCACCACATCTAACTTCATTTAGATTTTTTTTGTAAAAATAAGGTAAAACTGAAACTCGTTACACTATCAACACTTCCACTAAAATACCAATATTATTCACTTAAATGCTTTGACACAACATTTTTTATAACGCCACATTTATCACTATATATTCAACGTTATCACGGTATTTTTTTCCGGAAAATGTGTAGGGCGCCAAAAAATAAAATTACATGTATCAGGTATGGCGCGCCCGCGCTAACTGAACTAGAGTTATGGATAGAGGCACGGCGCACCCCGTCATCACAGCCTCGCCGAATCACTGTGACTCGACAAAAATCAAAATATGATTTTTTAACACTAGTCCAAAATGACATGCACTATTTTATAACTGGCATAACCTATACAAAATAAAATTGATTATACTGTACTACTATACCCCCGCGACTCCGTTCGCGTGGAAATTTATTTATGGGATAATGTGGACTATATATTATTCTCATGTATTCTTTCTTTCTACTTGCCCTTATCTCACCTTAATGTGGGGTCGGTCGGCGCAACACATTTTTTCAAGCATGTTGCTGATAGGATTTGGCTTAGTTTTTACGGCCGCCTGCCAGACGTCAACCCCCTATGTTATTCTCATGTATAATCTTCAAATTTAAATCTAATTTGGTCAAAATCTATATAATAGTTTTTGCGTGAAAGAGGAACAAATATTCATCCACACATCCATACCTTCACCCACACATGTAAACTTTCGCGTTTATAACATTAGTTAGAAAATATTGTGTATCTTTAAGGGCCACTTGCAGCTCCGCTATAAATCTCTATTTATCCCATATCTTAATCTAAAAGATAGGAGTCAACTGTAGGATAAATCGAGTTTAACTTAAGATTAGAAATTTAAATTGAATCTCTTCTTAATTTTCTTCACTGGTTGCTTCAGATATAAGCAAGTTAGCAACAGAATTTAAAGTACTACATGGTAACTGGTCTGTGCTCGCCACTTCAATGATGAAAATATAACGCATTTATATTTATAATAATAAAGTTAATAATCAAAAGTAATAAGTTAAGAAAATATTTTCCCCTACATTTACTCAAAAATTGTACATAAAAGTTCGAATGTTTATTGAAGTAATTGTAATTACATGATTATAAATAATAGTACTCTCTATTTTGACTGTAAGCCACAACAATAATAATGTAAGTCGCGTAACCGGATCTATAATAAAGTAGGACACCATCTCGCCTGTAGTTAAACGGACGCCACAGAGAAGCCATGCACATAAACGGGCTTCTACAAAAGTTCCCTTCGCACACATTAACACTCATAACACGCTCATTCCCCGCCATTACATGTCGAAAGATCGTATGGGCCGTAAACCCTGCTTCATTTTCAATGTTCCTAGCACTCCGTCTATCTTTTTTTTACGTCCGTAATAGCGTAGTACCGGAAAAATAATGCCAGAATGAATGAATCTATGCAATGAATATGCAAAAATAAAACTGTTCATTATTTCTTTCTCCTCTATGTATCAACTTTTTTCTTTTTTTAGTGTTCCAAAGCCAAATGGCAAAAATGAACCCTTATAGTTTTGTCATGTCTGTCTGTTTGTATATCCAGTGATTAGCTCAGACACTTTTAGTACTAGAAAGCTGTAATTTGGCATGGGTTTACATATATCACACTGATAAAATAGTAAAATAAAATCTTATCATAGGGTACCTCCCCTACATGTAAAGTGGAGATGAGAATTTTTTCTTTAATATTCCATGGTGTGTATCATTGGAAAGGTCGTTTAAAATCACTGCCAGTATGTTAAAACTATATTTCGAACAAGAATTCATCTCTGAAATGTTAAGCTTTAAAGGGCTAATCTTTGTTGGAATCAATTGTCTACAACTCTACAACCTCCTGTATCAGCTAAGTTGTTGTTTCTGGATATGTGAAAAATTCATGGTAGTTGCATGTCTAACGAATTTAAAAGGAAAACTATCATGGTTAAGCAGGCTTTACAAGTTAACAAATAACATGTAATATTCTATCAATGTAAAAAGTAAAAATTTCCACATATTCTATTGGATACTACATTGAAGTTGTTAGTTTTGAAAAATGGATAGTATATAGTATAAATTTATGGACCATGTACCATATAAAGATGTTCACTAAAATTATATTTCAGTAATATTTAAACCTGCTTCAGAGCCCTGTACTGTGCATGGTCAGGTATGCAGCATGCTCTTGGCTGGTTATTGTTTATTAGTAGCTAACAAGCTTGAGCGCTATCAATAAAAATATTTGAAAACTGGCTTTCATTCTTAAGTCTTCTCTTTTGATTCTAAAGGCTTAGAGTTTTTGACTGATATGGCGATAGACTCTATTATTTCTGGGACGGAATTCAAAAATGAGTTTGGCAAAATGTTGGTGATCTTATACACCTCTATCTGCCTCTTTGGGGATACAGGCATGAGTCTATCCATCTATGTATAAGTGATTTTGAATTATGTTAGTATTTTAATTCTCCCACTTTTGGTTTTAAAAATCACAATTAGAACATGCAGATAGTTTCCTTAAATTAATAAAAACTAATTTTAAAAATAAACCCTGTCAAATGAATTCATTTGATCATTTATTTTTAAAGATCAATTTTACACACTCAGATTGAGACCACTTGTTGATACTAAATAATTGGTCTCCAGTATTACATAATATGTGTCTACATATTATATAATATTAACACCTAGAGCCAGACGGATAATTATTGTGATGTACAAAATGTTTACACATTAAATTGATAATATACCTATATTTATCTAGATAAATGTATATTGGCTGGCAATATGTAAGATAATACATAGATAAAGAAGTACCTGATATCAGCTCAACTATAAGTTTATAATTATTGATAAGATGAACTAAGAAAACTTTTGTTTACATCTAGGTAGAATGTAATAGATTTATCAATAGGCAACTTATATAGAAACTGACACAACTATTTTGTTAAATAGTCACAATCGACCCGTCCTCCGGTGGCCCATATGCTTATGTTACATATAATGTGCCACCTCAGATGGGTTAATAACATAACATAACATAAGCTCACGCCTGTATCCCCGAAGAGGTAGGCAGAGGTGCACTAGTGAACTAGAACACCCACATTTCGCCGAGCTTAGTTCAGTCCCAGATGTATTAATAATTAAATAAAAAAAATTTTGCTTTGTTTGCCTTTTTTGGATAAATAATAATAATACAAGGGAGAAGTCCCTTGTAATAAATTACTGTATTTATTGAATAACATAGATTATGTTATATGAAATATATTATTTTATGTTGTAGTTAGCTTAATATTTATAGTGTTCTGAACACTGCCAAAATCATGAGAAATATAATAGCTAGCTTTTGCTTTTATCTTACATCAAATAAGAATCTTTTGAGTGAATCAGTGGTTCTAAAGATCACAAAAGACCAAAACTTATTGAAGATACTTGGTAATAAAAATACAATATGACAGCCTCTGAGCCAGCTCCAGACAATTTGACAGCCTCTGTGCCTCAGCGGGCGAGTAGCCGACTGTGAAGCGAGAGACCGCGGGTTCGATTCCCGCATTGACACAAATGTTTGTGTGGCCCACAGATATTTGTTTCAAGTCTGGGTGTTTGAGACCGAAAGTCTCTCATAGTCTCTGACACCTACGTTACACGTTATACCTAGTGTGGGGGTCAGTACTAGGTGTGTGACTGTTGGGTGTATTTATTTATTTATTTTTATATACTGAAATGACTTGACAACCAACAATACATTAAGAAATTTGTGTAGCATGGCTAGGCATTTTAAACAACGAAATAAGTATTATTAAAACTAAAGTGAATTATATGTGGCAACATAATAATGTTACATCAGTCAAATGTCAACAGATGCGTGTTACGACAACCTGTATTAATTAAAAATGTATTTTTTAACAATGTTTGAATATTTAGAAAACAGACACTATTTAAGACTTAAAAATTCGACAACTCACCTCTTAGATCCACAAAAGCAATTTAAACAATAGTCTTTATAAAAGACTTCCGAACATTGCTGTCTGAGAGTATTTAATACTAAAACATAGATCTATTAAAATTCGAAAACGAATGATAATTATCAGTAAATCATTACTTAAGCCTTACTTATTCTGTACTTATAAAGATGTAAATGATTATTAATTTTTAATTTTAATAATACAATGGAATGTTATGTTATTTATAGTAATTTCTCCACAAAAAAAAAACAGTTTTAACATTCTTCTCATCTACTTTTATCTGACGTTTATCTGACAATTGAGATTGACATATAGGCTATAGCAGCGTTACGAATAAAAAAGACCACAGGGCACCCCCTGTTGTATTTTACAACCTATCGAGTATAAAATTTGATAGAATCAGCCAAAAATAAAGCTATCTCTTTTTTACTAATAAATGTCAACTTAGGTAAAGAAGAATCAATATACGAGTGTTTGTTCCTATAGGCTCGCACCCGTCAATAAGCCACGCCCCTGAAACAAAAAATAATAATACTGCACCTGAAATGGGTCTAGTGTCTGGGGCGTGATGCATTGCGTATGGTATCGATATCGATAAAATGTTTTATTTAGATATTTCACGGTATATTCTTATGCATTACATACATATTGTCACACCTGTATACCAAAAGGAGGCAGAGATTATAATTTTCTAATTCGTATGTTTACAATTTTTTTTGTCGTTCTTACTATTGATGTCGTCATTGAGTAAATGTTTAAAGTGCACATTCTGTTGCTGATGATGATTTCATTGAAACTAATTGTTCCAATAATAGTCTAATATTTTAATTATAGTAAAAATTGTTTATTTCTATAGATTCGCATCCGTCAATAAGCCAGGTCGATCTAGTGACGAGGGTTGTGATGTATATTATCGATATCGATAAATTGTTTTATTCCTCTATTTTACGATATTTTTTTTACATTACATACATATTACACTTGTGTACCATAAAAGTAGTCAGATACTATAATTTTCTAATTTGTATGATTAGAAAAGCTTTAGTGCGCTTAGATAACTTTATAGGAGAAATTAGCAAAAGATTTTTTGAGTTATTCTCATGATTGATGTTGTCATTAAGTAAATTTTAAAAGTGGACATTCTGTGGCTGGTTATGATTATATTTAAAACTAATCATGCCAATAACACTCTAATATATTAATTAAATAATAAACGTAACGTTGATAATCTTAAATAAATCAAATAAAAGCAAGTAATAAATAATTAACGACCAAAATTATCCACTTTGAATATTTATGCACTGATTTGTAAAAACAATACAAAAATATTTATGGACACATTATCGACTATATTATTTATACGCACTAAACCTTCCGCCATCTTTAGCTGCCAGTTTGGTGCCAAGGTGACGGAAATGTAATCACTCGACTCTGACAGGAAAGTTCAATGTTGTCAATACAATTCTTAATTTTGAAAAAAACCTTTCCGCATGATTATTCAAGAACACGAAGAAGTCTGTTTAACAATGATATTCCGTTAAATCTTTGACATAAATCCACCTTCTGTCAGTTACCTTGGTTATAAGTAGTTAATAGTGCGTTCCACTTAGCGTTCACGACGATCACGCTCACGACCGCAGTTTTTACCGTTCCACTTGCTTGTGAGCGTTACTGTCGTAAACTCAAGTGGAATGGATTATAGAGCGTTTTGAGCGTGGAGGTAAATAATACAAACGGCGAGTTAATAAAAATAATGCAAAATATTTAACAGGTTTGGTTATAATCTCTAAGCCTTGAAAATAAACTTTATTAATTATTGTTTAAATCGATTTATATTGAAAAAAAAATATAATTTAATTTTTTATATCCGCTGCAGAAACATTCACTTCTACTAAAATATATCTTTCCGCATGAAAGAAAGAAAATAACGTAAGCTTATCGGGCGCCATTTTTGATGCATTGAGTTTTGAAAACGCCGCTAATTTTCTCAACGATCACAACGACCCACCTTTTTAGATGGGTCGTCGTGAGCTTCGCGTGAGCGTAAGTCATGACGTCATAAGTGACGTTTTCGCCGCGACCACAACGACCGCGGTCGCTATGTGGAACGACTAAAGGAGCATTTTGATCGTTGTGGTCGCTTAGTGGAACGCACTGTAAAAGCCTTAGATTATCTTAAAAGCATTTATCATTTATGACTGGAGACGCCACTCATGGCATTTCCCCTCTGCCGAGGTACAAGATTCAAAACTCTACCACGTTTATAAAAAATATTTGTTCCATTGATTCAGTCATTGTCACTCTAAATAATACAGTATATAGAGGAGAATTATCACAATCGTTTTCACTGTAGGTTGTCGCGTGTCGTTCACTGTTAAAAATGCATGTTTGTGCAGTAAACACGTACAAAAAAGTCCAATATATCCAGGTGAGAAAAATATAGAGTTATATTTCATATGTGACTACTTGTGACTATTTTAGAAGTAAACTATTTCCATTTCCCATTTCCATTTTTGTAATACATATTACGTGAATCGAAACCATATAATCGATTTTCAATTGTATACGGAGCAATCGAGTGACACGTCATCTCAGCACAATTTTATAGTGATGTAGTATAGTGTCTAGAAAATCGACATCGATGAAATATGTTATTTTAATGTTTACATACCTATTGATCATCATGTTTAACTACGATATTATGTATAAGGATCTATAGTCAAACGCCTAGACGGTTCAACGGCGCATGGAGTTATCATGGTGCAGGAATTACTTTCTCTTTGGTACAGGGTACAGTTCTGTGAGGTACATGGGGAACTCAACAAAGCGACCTTCATAGGGTTACCAATTTATGTTCAATTCGGGAAACCTCGGAAATCTCAATTTTAGTGGTGATTATTGTGACGATTAGTGTTGTGCAGGGTCAAGGAGGCTCTATGAATGGACTTGCCTCGCATCTATTATTCTGAGGAAAAAACTGTCACTTTTTTGGGGGTCAGGGGGAAGAATAACGAATAGGGACAGCTACAGTCGATATTTACAATCAATAGTTGTATCGTTAGTCTGAATATAAATTTAAACTTTTATACAAATAAATAATTGTTATGTAAGTTGAATGTACAAAAGAAAGCATTTAATGGCACCTAATATATATATCCAAAAAAATATTATACCCAACAGAAAGGCATTATGGAGCTTTATATGAATAATTGTAATGTAAGAAATTTAATCTACAAACGAAAGCACTTATAAAATGTTTTTTATTGTTAGACTGGCTAGGCGTTTGACCATAGATCCATAGACTTTGTTAAACATTCATAAAAATGAATAATTGTAATGCTTAGATTATCCTATTGTAATGTAAGAAATTTAATCTACAAAAGAAAGCACTTATAAAATGTTTTTTATTGTTAGACTGGCTAGGCGTTTGACCATAGATTCATAGACTTAAGTTTTAAACATGATGTTCAATAGGTAAATATTAAAACAACATGTTTCAACACACATAACATAACATAAGCTCACGCCTGTGTCCCCGAAGGGGTAGGCAGAGGCGCACTAGCGAACTAGAACACCCACATTTCGCCGAGCTTAGTTCCGTCCCAGATGTGATAGGGGGCGAGCCTATCGCCATATCGGGCACAAATTCCAGACTCCGGGCTGATATGGAAAAATCCAATATCACTTTGCCCGACCCGGGGATCAAACCCGAGACCTCAGAACCGTAGTCGTACCGAAATACCACCACGCCACCGAGGCAGTCAACAAGTTTCAAGGGCATCGATATAATAATATACCTAGATGCACAGTTCCATACAAATATCATTGTAAACAGTGTCCTCGACAGACAAAACAAATAAACATCACAAATTTAATTAAATTAACATAAATATGACCTTATAGACGCGGCATAAAGTAGCTTTTTAAATTGAATGTTCAAACGTTCCTATATTCGATTTTTTTTAATTTCTAATCGTTTTTGAATTTGACAATAATTTGACATTATTAAAAGAAACATTCTAGTCACTTGGACAAAGATTGAATGGAGTCGAATAGTTCTTGTATTTATCTGTGAGAAATTTTGACCACGTGGCGTACAATGTAGATGAGAATGGCGATATCTCTATAATAATTTTACTTACAGTAAGAGATAGATAGAGTATAAATGTTTAGAAGATAACAAAGCTTATGAGTTATGAATATGAAATAAGCACTGTTTTGCCTTAGCGTGATTCATAAATAAATAAATATCACCCAACAGTCACATACATAGTCCTGGCCCCACACTAAGATCGTCCTTTGCTATTTAGATTCTTAATAATTTCTTTTAGACTATCATTTCGTTTTCTTAATCTTTTGTTCTGCCTTTTTAAGTTTCGCACTAAATTAGATTTAAGTTTAAATTTTTGGTTGCGTTCTTTCAAATTATCTTTCAAAAATAACGTCTTAGGTGTGTTAAAGATTGATGAAAATTCTGATGGTATTGGTGATCCTTCATTATTTATTGGTTCAATTGCTGGTTCCTGGAAATGAATATGTTTCCAATAAATGATGACGCCACAATTACTGTTGTAGTAATTATGCCTCACGACCGGATCCAATAAATGATCTCAATCCGAGAATCCAAGATAAAAATGAAAAATTAAAAAATGAAAAATCGCGAGAATGAACCATTAAAATTATTATTTGACAGCGGAATGTTCAACTTTGTTCATGTTGGCAATTTTTTATGATCTGCACACTTTGATTGAAAACATTTATTAGAATTAGCCGCAAATTATTAAATAGTCATTTTACATGGCAGTATGTACCTAGTATATGCTTGCAATTGATGAATTCTGTATCAAATATTTTTCAACTATTACACTTGTACTCCACCCTGCCTCATTTAAACTTGTAGTTACGACAATCTAAAATAAAGTTAATAAATGTGGCAATATTTATTTATTTATAGGTACACCAACAGCATACATATTGTTAAATTAAATAGTAAACATTAGTTAAGGACAATGTAGCTGATGACAATTTATCACCTTTATTTTTGGTACAGCATTCTTTTTAATTTTCCTAATCCCTTTTTCTGTATAATATCCATCGGAATCGGCAAAATGGTCTGAACAAACCACACTTGAGTAATTGGGTTTAAAATTTTCTTCTCTCCTTTCTTCGGAAATAATTTTACGCCATTTATCTCTTACTATTTCATTTCATGGAAATCTGTAATTAGTAAAAAAAAATCATAAATTTAAAATAAATATAATATATTTCAAAAAAAAACGTCTCCATATATTTCATTGTTCCAAATCATGATTTCAAAAGGGACAAAATATTTTATTAACTGAATTCGTTAAATTAATTATTTATACACGTTAAATACTTAATTTAACATGATTAAGGTTTTAAGAATCAAGTAAGGGAATTATACTTACTTAAAATATGAAATCCCATGGGTTTTGTGCTTTGTAAGAGTGTTGTTTTTGTACTCTTTCACAGAGCATTTAGGCATCTTCACAGACGAACGGTCGGCGCCCGACTGACAGCCAACAAGTGCTTACTTACATTTTAAGCACTCGTTGGCTGTCCCACTTTCTGAGCGTCAGCTGTGCATCTAGGTATATTATTATATCGATGTTCAAGGGTGTCAATTTTCTACATCGTAATATCTATTACAAAAATGCAAATAGTTTACTTCTAAAATAGTCACATATGAAGTATAACTCCCTATTTTTGTCACCTGGATGTTTTGAACTTTTTTTGAACGTGCTAACTGCACAAACTGGAATTTTAACGATGAACGACACAGGACGGCCCCCAATGAAAACTAGTGACAATGAACCGATTCCACAAACAGTTTTTATAAACGTGGTAGATTTTTGAATCTTGTATCTTGGCAGTCGGGAAATGCTACGATGCCGGGTATACACCAATCGAAGGAAGGCGAAAGAATGTTCGCGAAGGGCCATCGGCGATTGATCGTTTCCGAACATTCGGGATTTTTCGCTGTTGCGTTCACTCAACAGTTATCCTGCGCACGACCGAACGAGACAGAACGCTTTCGTTCGGCTTCGGTGTTGCGTCCACACCGAACCCTTCGCTAATATTCTTTCGCCTTCGTTCGGTTGGTGCGTACGCGCCATAAGCCTCTGATGACAATAATTTCGATAATCGATTTTTGCTACGATATACTATGTCTCTACTCTAATCATACATTTTAAAAAATAAAAACAATGATAAAAAAAATCTTCGATAATGGCAGACGCAAAGCAAGGTATGGTTTTTACATTTTTACTAGTTTGAATTAATTTTTATTATAATAATCAATTCTAATTTCATTTCTGTAACAAGGTTTTGTGAGGTTATTCATGTTTGGTATAGTTTATCCGGATATCTTAGCTCCTTGATAATAGCAATGCCCTATGCACAATACTGCATCATCAACGTATTTTTTATTATTTCCGTCTGTGAATTTATTTATGTTGTAGTGTTAAGTTTCTTGCATTTCCTAAATCGACATGACAATGTTAACAGAATGGCTTTGCGTTACTTAAGCATATTACAAACCATAATTGATTTCCAAGCATTCACTTGTACTTGCATTCTCTGTTTACGGGAAACAAGGCTGCATTATTTACTTTTGCACTTCAGAGTGTACAAACTATATTTCGAATAAAGTTAGAATTAAAAAAGTAAGAATACAGTTCGAAAATGTGTTAAAGCATATTCTGTTTAAAAAAATGGTATTACTAATAGCTATTATTTTAAAGATTTACATGATTAGTAATATCTACTCTAGTGTTGTACTTAATAAGCATATTGTATTGTTTAATGTATTGTCCTACATTTCCTTTTAAAATTAATTATATGTTTATGGGAATACTTATTTTTTAATTGTGGTATTTTCCAACTAGTACTTAAATTAATTTTACCAAATTCCTAATGAACATGTAGGTAACTCTCAATTTATTCAATGATCACATGTAACATACATATCGCATCATGTCAGCTTAGTAGGAGGATTTCCATGCTGGGGAAACAATTTTAGTTATTTGTAATCTAGGCCCTTAGGAAGCCTAAATTACTGGTTAATGCAATAAGCTAAAGTAGGTGTATATAAGAAATAATACTGTTTGTTTCTAAAAGTGTTTTATAAAAACAAAGATTACAGACTATACAAACTAATTGTCTTTGAAGAAACTTATTTTATGGGGAATAGTAACATTTAACATTAAAAATTGATCTTGAGCATATGGCAGTTGATTAAACATACATTTGTCTTTAATTGCATTGAGACCGGAAAAAACAATTGTTACAATATGTAACAAGGTACAATATGTTTTGAAGTTAAATAGTCACAGGCAGCTCGGCCTCTGGTGGCCCATATGCTTATCTAACATATATATGTGCCGCCTCCGACAGGTTAAAAACAATTGCACTGTGACATACTTGATCAAACTAAAGTCAGTAACTATATCCACTCTTGTTATTTCCCAAAAATAATTTCTGAAAACAATAGCATTAATGTTTTTAGCAAATGCAAAGTGATATTTTGACATATAAGCCCAGAGTCTGGAATTTGTGCCTAATATGGTGATAGGCTCGCCTCCTATCACATCTGGGATGGAACTAGCTTGGCGAAATGTGGGTGTTCTAGTTTGCTAGTGCACCTCTGCCTACCCCTTCGGGGATACAGGCATGAGCTTATGTTATGTTATGAAGTAGTGGCCTTTTATTAATGCTAAACAGAGAATTTATTTGAGAGTATTAAGATATTTGTCATTAGGAAAGAATCCTGTGGAAGACTTCTGCAATGGTTCATCTCAATCACGTGTGGTGTTGGCGAAGCCACGGCTCGGCGGGTTTGGCTCGTCGGGGTTTGGGTCAAGCTCTAGCAAAACCACTAATCCTTTTGGTAAGATTTTTTATAGTGTTTCATTGTTATTTAGAGGAGAAATAGGATATTATATTTTTTGATCTTCCACCTGGACTTATCGATTAAAGATTCAACTTAACATTTGCAACTGGGTGCCTGCTTGATGTTATATTCCCTGGGAAGTCCAGTCCCTGGCGAATCCTGCCAGATCAATATATTATGTTGCTTGACTTCAGCCACAAGCCCTGGCGCACAGACCAAATACATAGCCACTAGAACAAGGCGACGTAGCATATTCTACTATAAATGAAAGTAATGTCGTGCTGATTGTGTTTTTTTTTATTTAATAAAAGGTATATTACAATTTATGTTATATTATTGTTATTAAATGATTATAAGCAATTTTATATTGTATCATGTAAATACATACATATACAATGATTAATTCACATATGATTTAAAATGCCTGCCTCAGTGGCGTGGTGGTATTTCGGTACGCCTACGGTTCTGAGGTCTTGGGTTCGCTCCCTGTGACAGGAAAAGTGATATTGGATTTTTCCATATCAGCCCGGAGTCTAGAATTTGTGTCCGATATGGCGATAGGCTCGCCCCCTATCACATCTGGGACGGAATTAAGCTCTGCGAAATGTGGGTGTTCTAGTTCGCTAGTGCGTCTCCTACCCCTTCGGGGATCAGGCGTAAGCTTATGTTATATTATGATTTAAAATGTATTCTATTATTATTATTTTAATTTTAAGTCGTGAAAAATATTGTTTGCATCAATTTGGGTAAATGTTAACATATATGTACGTATGGATATACTCAATTTCTAGGTTCGATATTGCGTCCACCTCAGCTGAAACCCGGCAGCAACACTCCATTCCTCAAGGTCATAGATACTGACGAGGCTCAAGCTGATAAGAATACTGACAAATCTGAAGATAGGCTTAAGGACGCGAAGGATGACGTTAAAGTTCCTAAGTTTGTACCGTTGGGCTCGTCCAATGTCACGACTAGGTCCAGCAACCAAGTGCCAATACCGCCACAGTCAACAGCGAGTGCTTCATCGAGCGGTTTTGTTTTCGGCCAGAGTTTAAGCGAAAGGGTAGTTATAAAAGAGAATGTTAATAATGGCGAAGCTTCAACCGCAAACCACACCTCTTCGAATGGAACCACAGAGCTGTTGTTTACTAGTGCCGCTGCATCTGTTAAGGAGAATGGTCAGGTGTAGTATACGTATTGTTCTTTAATTACTATTTATTTTTCATCTTAGTAATTGAGAAATTATCTGACAATGGGCTACATCCCCCTCCACGGCAAGATAATTTTTATTTGAGACACAAATATGTGTCTTATGGTTGCTGTGGCTTTGAAGGTTTTGAAAAGCCAGTGATTATAATAGGTATACATGAGTAATGTAAGGTAAAAATTATGTGACTCTGTGAGTGTATTTATTTTTACCTTATGTTGACAGCCTGATATTACAGAGTGATAATTAACTTAGTTTTAAAATAAGGTTTTTATATGTAAAAATTACCTAAAATTACATAAAGATTCATGCCTGATGTCGTTCTTGTTCGTTTGTTCATGTCGTTCTGTAACTCCCATAGGTTATTTTTGTATACAGGCATAAGGCATAGTACACA
The DNA here is from genome assembly GCA_036417725.1 of Clanis bilineata. Taxonomy (NCBI): domain Eukaryota; kingdom Metazoa; phylum Arthropoda; class Insecta; order Lepidoptera; family Sphingidae; genus Clanis; species Clanis bilineata. The sequence continues at coordinate 13,408,609 of CM071158.1, forward strand.
ATAACAAGTTTGACATATTGTTATGTTACACGCAGGGTATGGGAAGTACCAACGCAGTGAGTGGTAGTCAGGGCCTGGCGGCGGCCGCGGCCGAGTACGAGCGGTCTCACGCGCGGCCTCCGCCGCCCACCAGCAACTGCACCATCACGGGAGAAGAGGGCGAGATCAATGTCTTACAGGTATTTACCAATTTCCATTCAGGCACATTGGCAACACAGTTGAATTTTGTAAAGTGTATTCATTTCAAGTAGATACTAGTTACTGAAGCGTCTCTGACTTTTCTATATTAAGTGTGTTTTCATTGTGAATTATCGCTTGCTAGAAGGGTGAAGGAAAACATCGTCAGGAAACCTGCATACCTAAGAATTTCTCCACAAGAATTTCAAAGGTATGTGAAGTCTACCAACCTGCATTAGGCCAGCGTGGTAGACTAAGTCGATTAGAGATTTGTGTATATATGGGGGAAGTTTATGTCTATCAGCGGTCGTCCTGTGGCTGATGATAATGTTGATGATGGTGCTATGGTGCTATGGTGCTACGTCAGATATCGTGCCGCCTGTTCGCGTGGGAGGCGGGCAGCTGGCGCGAGCGCGGGCGCGGCGTGCTGCGCGTGAACGACGCGGCGCGCGGGCAGGGGGCGCGCGTGGTGGCGCGCGTGGCGGGCTCGCTGCGCGTCGTGCTCAACACCAAGCTGTGGCCCGACATGGTGGTGGAGCACGCGGGGCCCAAGTCGCTCAGGATCACCGCCGCCGACGCGCAACAGCAGATCAAACTCTTCCTTATTATGGTTTGTAACGCTGCCATTTATTCATTTTTGTCGTTCCGCCCTTATCTCACTTTTATGTGGCTCAACAAAATACATATTTTTCAATAGTGAAGAAATCATTGATTTTAGTTCTTTATGATCGGCCACCTATTGATACATTGTCAACCCCCTCTGGAAGATTCAGTCCCAGACATAACGCATACAAAAAAACGCGCTGGCTGACCTAAATTTACTTTATTAACTTTATAATTTACTTTATCCTTCCCTCTTGGTCCACAGTCTGTATATGCTATCATTAGACCAAAGAAGGAGAATCTAATAATTATAGTGAATCCGTAGCAATTGTGCAAACTTAGTTAACTTGATGGTTTATTAGATCAATATCCTATTTGGTCTCTGATATATGAGGCTTACCACTAACATAGTTATTTCTTCTCCAAACAGGACCATGTTCAAGCACTGTCGTATTCAGGGTTAATTAAAGCCACTGAAATTACAAAACGCATGTCCCTAGTAACATTGTCGGAACTGCTAATCCATAACATTGCATATCCTACATTGTTAATAGGGACAGGCTAAGAAAATATTTAGCTTAGACCCCATGTGGAACACAATACCATGCATGCAGTACCTATTTTGTAATAGTCACTATTGTAGTCATGCTTGCCAACAGACAATAGCAATGTTCCATTATTTCTCAGTGATTCACAGTTACACTGAACATTGGATCACAAACAAGCTATGGAACTGTTATTTCCGCATTGTATTGCTTTCCAGGGAACACCAGGTGACATAACTCAGTTAAGCAAAGTTCTCACGAGTCGTGTATTAGCAAGTAAAAGGAAGACATCAAGTACGTGCTCGCAAAGTACATCTCAGAAATCGGAAAGACTCGAGATGCCAGGTGTGGACGACGAATATTTGGACAAACGTGACGACGGCATCCCCGAGGATGATGACGGCGACGAGCCGGAGAGTGTGGTTGATGAGGACTCTCAGGGAAACGATCCTGATGTCAACCAGAGGCTAGAGGCAGAGTCTGAGCAAAAAGATATTGATGACAGTCACGCCGATATTGACTGCATAAAAGAAGACAAAGAGACTAAAGCGCTGAAAAGGAAAGAGCCCATTGAAGACGAGACATCGCCCAAGAGACAGTGCCCAGACATAATGACAGAGTGACAGTATTCATTCAATAAAGCAGTGCAAGAACTTAGTGATGTAATGTGGACGGGTTCTGTACCCACGGAAGGCTCTGGATTTATTAAAAATCTTATGTAAATTCGACTAAATAGATTGTGTAGAAATAAATATTTATGTATTAATTATTATAGCATTACGCAACATTGTTGATTATTATTACTAATGGAGAGTCCATTTAATAATTCTAGCAACCGCACTGGCATTTGAATTTTTTTAGTACAAACTAACGCGGCTGCAGTGTAACGGCTCAAAAAATTAATATCACATTCCAAGGTTGCAAGTGAATGCAAACGATTAGCATGTTTGGCCAGAGCTGTATACCAAATACATTAACGATGTGGTTTATTTTCTTATAGACGTATAACAATAAATAATTTTTACTATAAATATGGCATCTATCATTTCCACACCTACCTAATTAGGTACCTTCTTTTTAGACATTCAGAAGTTTTTTTTATAGCAGAGACTGGCAAACGAGCAATGGGTTACCTGATGGTAAGTGATTTCCACCGCCCATAGACACCCAAGATACTAAAAGGAGGGAAATAGGGATTGGGAAAGGAAGGGGGAGAATTGGGCCACCGGAAATCTCGATCACCCAAAGAACTGCAACAGCGAGTTGCTATTTAACGTCGGTTTTCTGAGAGAAAGTGGTATCGAACCGGTTGAGCCGGCCCATTTGTGCTGTAGACGTAACCGTATACAGCGTGGCCATACCACTCGAATATTGTTGCTACTTACCGCTATGCAGTGGTATATATTTAATATAATAATCTCACAATATTAATTCCCTATAGTAACATGAAAATGTAAAATCACTGCTAATTGCTTTTAATTAATATAAGTGTAGTATTAGTGACAATGAACACCTCAAAGCTGTTATTGTATAAATTGGTACTAAACTTGTTAATATTTTCCAAAAGAAAATAAAGACTTAATTAACTTCCCTCTATAATCTGTGTAAGTATGGCTTAGGGAATTTTAACGAAAATTAAACTTAACAACGCATTCTGTAGTAAATTGTCAATATGGAAGGTTCTTCGTCAACTGTACAATCATTTAAGCCTCATTTTGACGCTCTTGCTAGAGCTGGTTACTATAAAAAATTAACAAGTACATTGATTCGTAGATGTAATCTTTCACTGCACAACTTGTATCGAGTTATCGTTTTGATTTTAATTATTACTTATAATTTGCAGCACTTGATCCGTGTTATTCAGGTAGATAATATTATTAAATAAAAATAAAATCTGCTTACCGAGACTGACAGCCTCCGAGGCGCTGCGCGCGAGTAGCCGGCTGTAAAGCGAGAGACTGTGGGTTCGATCCTCGCACCGAGACAAAATAATATGAGCCTGAGTATTGTAAGACTGAAAGTCTCTCGAACTCATCGAAGTTTCTGATTCTCACGACCAAAGACATATCTGTGTGGGGTCAGAACTATACGTGTGTGTTTGGGGAGTATTTGTATACTTGGTAGTCTTGCCTTGCTATATTTTGGCAGGTCCGCAACAGCATCGACAAGATAGTGGATATTTTGTTCATACTGTTAACCACGTTGAATGCACTCGGCAAACAAATTACATTCAACGTAAGATCTAATCGCATCGAACGCATACTGGATGTCTTGAACGGTATACTTAGTAATCTTATTTGATTGGACGACACTGGCCGCACTGGAGTCTCGGTTTTTTGTTTGATACTTGTTGTAAATAAGCTTACGCCTGTATCCCCGGAGAGGTATGCAGAGGCGCATTAGCAATCTAGATAGAACACTCACATTTCGCCGCGCTTAACAAATTACAAATTCCAGACTCCGGGCTGATACTGAAAAATTCAATATCACTTTACTCGACTCGGAGGTCGAACCCGAGACCTCAGGACGATAGTCGTACGGCGCACGCAATATCACTAGGTACCTACACCATCGAGGCAGCCAATCTATCATTATTTGTCGTCTTCTTGGTTTAGTGACAGTGGACCGGGATGCCCTGGATTCGAATCTCAGATCGGACCAAGCGGTTTTTCTAATACGATTTAGGTACTGTTTGTTGACGTTAGCCAGAATACGAACATTACCAGACATGTCTTAAAAAGCCTAAAGGTGCTTTTTTCTGAAAACAAAGACCCTTAGTCTCACAACACAGTACCTTCTAATATGTAAGTTTGGTATATTTGAGTTATTTCTCACTATATAATATACAGGCTACAACATAATTTTATCATAATTAATTTGCCACTGCTCAATTAATTTTGTAGGTATCTATTGCTCATAATAATTTCTTTTACAGGACCACTTTTTTCACCGATAACGAGATATCATATAGAAGTAGTACAAGCCAATGCATTGGTGATGTCGCGTCTTTTAACACTCTATCACGTAGCCATCTTCCTATGTGGTATTCTTTGGACAATATTTCCGATTACAAATAGAATTTTGGGTGTAGAAATTGAATTTACGGCCTATTTCCCTTTTGACACATCTACATCGCCAAAGTAAGGATCTCGCAATTTTTAAAAAGTATGTAATGTAAGCGTCTGTACTTGATCGTGAAACATGTAAATAAATAAACCGTTGAAATCTTAATATCACACTTGTATTATAAAGTTTGTGATGTGTGTTTTTGTATGTTAAACACCCTCACGCAAAAACTACTGAATGGATTTTGATAAAATGTTACAGTTAGGTATGTAGATTATACATAAGAATAACACATAGGCTACTTTTATCACGGAAATTTACCACACGAATGGAGTCACGGGCAACAGCTAGTTCGCTCATATTATTAGTTTGTCAAGACGATGTCATGAACTCATGAGGGAATAACGTGAAAGTAGGTAGACGCATTTGCTACATGCGTAGATAATAATCATGAAATTTTGAAGTACCTACGGCAAAAATCTTGTTTGTTTTTTATAGTATAGATTGGCAAACGAGCAGATGGGTTACCTGATGGTAAGTGATCTCCACCGCCCATAGACACCCAAGACACAAAAAGAATCATGGGTGCGTTGCCAACCTAAAAGGAGGAAATGGAAGGGGAGGAGAGAGGGATTGGGAAAGGGAGGGAGGAAATGGGCCACCGTAGATCTCACTCACCTAACGAAATGCGACAGCAAGCTGCCACTTTACGTCGGTTTTCTGTGAGACAGTGGTATCTAACCGGTCGAGCCGGCCCATTCGTGATGTAGACGTTGCTGTCTATACAGCGTGGCTCTACTACTCAGATGGTTTTGTTTCGTGTCTATAGTTGTTCAATAATTACCGCTTTTAAATCGAAAATTGGATAAGAATGTATCTATTGAACGATACTCGCACTGACATGTATGGTAGATACTAGAGTAGGTAAAGGTCTCGTTAAAGTTGATGCCTGTGACGATATACTTAGCTATTATAATCAAAAAGAGTGTTTTATTTAATTGTGAATCTTAACAATCTTAACAGGTTTGAATTCGCTGTCGCTTACATGTCAATACTGATAACATTACAAGCATATGGCAATGTAACAATGGACTGCACGATTGTCGCCTTCTATGCTCAAGCTAAAACACAAATACGAATGCTGCGGCACAATTTAGAAAAGTTGGTTCATTTGACAGATGACGCAAAAATTGAAAGAAAGAGACGAATCACATACAAAGATAGTTATGAAGAAAGAATAATATTGCAGAGACGATTAGCTGACAGCGTGGAGCATTATCGTCAAATATCATGGTAATCAATCCTTTAAAAACTTAAAACCACCTACAAAATCCATTCTCATCTAAACCAAAATAAGGAGGCACCCATGTAGTAAGCTCTATCGAAAACAAAAAAATCATGAAAATCGCCCAACACTTATGGAATATTTCACGTACTTACATGAATAAAAAAAAACAGACAAATTAGAAAACTTTCTCTATAAAGTCGATTAAACAGTTGAGGTAATAGATGTAGATTAGATCTAGTAATAAAGCGCAGGTTTAAAACAAACACCTTTAAATACCGTTGACTGGAAAGTGCAGTAACTGAACCTAAAGTAAAATAGAACCCAAATTAAATTAACTATCGTTAAAAGTATGGTAGAGCCGAATGGTAGAGCGACGCTGTACATAGTTTTGTCATTTGTCAACCGCACAAACAAAGGCGCGTTTCCTGCACCAAAACATTACATAATACATGGTTTCACTACACATTTATGTCTATGGTCCATTGTCCCATGAGCAGAAAACAGCGAAAATCATTGTTTGTGTTTTGTTTCTAGAAAAACAGGTGCAGGAGTCGTACCTTAAGATATCACGTTCAATGTACTCCCATACGGCCATACCACTACTTGCTTAAGCAACACAAAGAAAAGTTAATAACTTAGGTACCTACTCGTTATGATTTTCTGACTTCGTATTAGAACCCGGGAGTTTAGAGTCCTGAGTAAAAATTGAATTTTTAATTTCTATGTCGTACACCTAAAAATGGATCTAACATAAATTACTGATTTACGCGAACGCTAAGTTTACGCGAATATTATACATTGAAATAAAACTATTCTTACGGATTCTATCACGATTAGGTTTTAATTATTATTCCCGACGAATAGTTTTATTTTAACATAAATTAATTTGGGCTTTAATGTTGCAGGATCAGTAAAGAAGTAGAGTCCACGTTTGGAGAGGCAATGACAGTGCAATTTTTTATAATGGCTTGGGTAATTTGTATGACTGTGTATAGAATCATTGGGGTAAGCACCAATTAATATGCATTTTCTTCGTGGGCATACGGCATACTGTGTCTTTAAGTAGAACCTTTACGTTGATTCTGTTTCAGTTGGATATACTTTCAGCTGAGTTTGTGTCGATGGCGATGTATTTAGGATGTATGCTCGCACAACTATTTATTTATTGCTACTTTGGAACGCAACTTAAAGTAGAGGTAAGATGTTATTAACGTTTGGTATTAACCATTAATAACGGTGACAATAATAATATAGAAAACACGATTTATCGTGAAATGAATTTGTGGCCCATATGGCTATAGATTAACGGCTCGCCTCGATACGATTGACGTCATCTTAAAGCCTGTAGTGAAATGCTTTCCTTTTCTGTGTGTATTTCTCATCGATATCTTAATAATTTATTTTAAGCAAAGTTATTCATTCTGTTCGATATATTCTGCGATATATTGCCTCGGTAGCGTGTTTGTATTCTGGTACGACTACCGTGCTGAGGTCTCGGGTTCGATTCCCAGGTCGGGCAAAGTGATATTGGATTTTTCCATATCAGCCCGGAGTCTGGAATTTGTGCCCGATATGGCGATAGACTCGCCCCCTATCACATCTGGGACGGAACTAAGCTCGGCGAAATGTGGGTGTTCTAGTTCACTAGTGCACCTCTGCCTACCCCTTCAGGGATACAGGCGTGAGCTTATGTTATGTGTCGATATATTCTGCAGAGCGAGTTGGTGAATCAGTCAATATACTGCAGTGATTGGTTATCCTTAAGTCCACGGTTTCGTCGACAGTTGTTAATTGTGATGTGCCATTGCTCGCAACCCATAACTCCTCGCACTGGCTACGTCATCCCTATGTCTTTGGACACCTACATTACGGTTAGTATTGTACTATTTTGACCTAACGACTAAATCGTTCGTTTAATGGTATGCAGCTAATTTGACCGTTTATTTTAATTATATTTTTGTATAAAATCTTTTGACTCATGTATGTAAGCGTAGGTAGAAATAGGGTTGCGGGCCGGGTGAAATACCACGGGCTCCTACGCCACTGGCCACAGTGGGTTCCGTCACTCCCTGTCCGAAAAGGCCGTGTACACAAGGGGACACAAATCCCAAGCTCAATATTGACATACATACGTATAGGCAAAATCCCAACTGCGACGAAAAAGTAGACGATGACACTCAGAAGAGTACTGCCATTCCTAAATAGGAATTTACATAGTGCATTGGAAAAACCATCTTACGAATATAGAGGAAATCCTCTATATTCGTAAGATGGTTTTTCCAATCCAATAACAAAATAACAGGTCCACATCGGGATCTATAAGTACGTCAAGTGCCAAGTTGTTATGTTGTACATCGTTGTTGATGATGACTTGTATTATTTTCTATTTAAACCTAGATAATGTTATGATGAAATGATATTTGTATGTTATGAGCAGTCTTGGCGTCAGCTGATGTTGCCAACGTCACCAGACAACCGACAGGTGGGCGAGTGATGAGTGTCTCCAGTTAGAATATGATGCAACATCATTAAGTGTATTGAAAAACTAAAAAATGTATATATGTGTATTATTAATAAGGACTTGTCGAAAATACACCTAAATACATTAAAGTTTGATGTCTCTTTCAGGTTTTAAAATCCTCGTATACGTTGTTTACATTTCTGAACAGAAAATAAAGGTTTTAAAGTTTAGTACCGACGCGACGCTAATGTGAGGTCGATTTTAATAAAACGTCTAATAAAGACTATGATAACATTTTGTTTCATTGTATTCCTATTTCCCTCTTATTTTGTCTTCTCCGCTGACTTCTATTTATGACCGGTTATCAATAGATACCATGTGTAATGCTTTTAGTTTAATGTATATTTTTCGCGAAAATCTACCGCAACGTGAGCAACATCGACCATTCGCGCGGGCTATCTCCTGGTTGCTCGTAAAATTGACCGCTGTTTGAATCACTGTATCCATTTAATAGAACTTTATGGCGATGGTGACGTAATGGTCATGAACATTGCAATGCTTTTGTTCTGTACGTCGCATTCTTTGTCTTATGTCTTGGCAATAATTTTGGAAATAAAGCAGTACTATTCTCGAAGTTCTTCAAGCTCAACGTCTTTTAGTGTTTGGTCAGCTGATTCTTCATGCTTTCTTTTGTAATTGGCATATTTTAAAACGTTAACGAACGTTTAAAAACACATTTAAAGCGAGCTAAAATATCTGTTGACAAATCCATCTTTTCTTCAGCAGTTTTACTATTTTCATAATGATTTCATGAAAGCGTGGGCGTCTACATTCCGAAACATTTTCATGCGTTGTTACGTTTTCTTTTGTAGGAATCTGTAAAGAAGCAAACACTCGGCCCGACAAAAATACAATTTATCTCGTATCATTTATATGCCGTGAGCTTGTAGAACAATTATTTAAATCAACGTGGTTCTGCACGAACGCTGCTGAAGTCGCAACCGCTAGGTGCGGCCCGCGCGAGTGACTCACACGTAGTCCGCCAGACAATCCAGGAGTCCCAAACCCGCCTCTTCAGTGCTCCGGACGACGTAAGTGCCGAAAGTCGTGTAAAAAGTTGTATCCGGCCTCGAATAGCGCGCGTGGAATTCCGTTTATAAATACGCGAGTGCGTTGAGTCGTGCCGACTGCCGACGCGACGCGGCCACGGAGCGTACAGAGCACAGGAGCCGCCGCGGTGCCGAGCTTACGGCCGGGGAGCAGGCGCTGAGACGAGCTGGTCCGCGGGCAATTCTGTGGCGGCGCGGCGTGTAGCCGGCGGCCTGCGGGGATGCGCGTGCGCCGATGATATTCACGGGCGGGGGGGCGCGCCGGCGCACCTCGTCCGCGCCACGCGCGCGCCCTCCCGTGCGCCCGCCCGCCCACAGACTCCAAGCCGACTGCGTGAGTGACCACTTCTCAATCTCTACTAACTACCGCCTGAAGATAGTTGTATATCTAACGTGCCTATAAACGCCTAATTACATTTTACTCTGTCATAAATGTCAAGATAATTATGAAATACTACGTCTACAACGGCAGTTTATTAGTTAAGATGTATTTGATGGAAATATGTGGGGTTTTCTTGCAGCTTTAGATTTTATCGATTGTATTCAATATTTAATCTCTCTGATTGTATATTATATTGTATTTTGAAGGAAGCACGAACTTTAAATGGTTTTGATGATCACTTTGATGTTTTGTTCGACAACTATAGCGCTTACCTAATAAAGAAAACGGAAATGTGTAAAACAAACAAAATTTGATGAAATTGCTTTAAAGTCTAAAAATAATTCACAAAATGAATGTGTTTTGGATAATTAATTAGTTTACTACAATAAGTTATAATAATAATCGACTGTTTCTTTAAAAGTAGCACTTACCTAATATCGCCTACTCATATATTATATGTACACTTTTACATAGCGCAGGCAGTATACATGACATACCTAAACCATTCTTATACCTACATAATATATACATCCGAAAAATTCTAATGTGCTTAGATTCTAGGTATGTCTTCACTGTTCATTTTGGAATCACGATAACGATTACCGTTCAGTGGCAGTAAACAAAGTGATAGTTGAATGGAAGGTGAGGCACGAGATGTACGATGTAGGTACAAATTACAACGGTAGTCGGTACCATAAACGCTTACGGTTGGATTTCAGCTATTTATACCATTGCACTAGTACGTTGTGTTCACAACCTTGATGCTCCTCACTGATTTCCACAATGCTTATTGACGAGTCTGTGCTATATCAACAAAGCATAATACATTTATTTAAATAGGTATAAGTACTTTAAAGTGTACTCTATAAGACTCATATTTAACCTGGAGTTATGTGGACATTGACACGGGAAAAGTCCACTTTTATGAATTTCTCCCAGACTGGGTAGGAATGGTTGAAGGTTATGCCGAACTGGTTAACATGTCACCGAAGTCTACAATATACAAGTTTGTAGATACTAGGATAGGACCCTAACAAAACCTACGCCCACACTACCGTCTAAAAACCTGTGATGGCCTTATGTATGTGAAACGCCCCCTCGGGATCGGGAATAAACTCTGTATTACTGACGAAATCAACTTTTGCATAGAAAATTCTGTGGTGCAGCCAGCATATTTTCAATATATGGAGGTTATTGTCACTTCCAACAAAGAAAATGTAGTCACTAAGTTTATCCTTAATAAATAAATATAATAACTAAAACATTACCCTAAAACTCTTACTCCTTATATCCTCAACACTCTTTCCTGTTCTATCATCAAACCCTGATCATCTATCTATAACTTATTCAATGAGACCACCCGACGAGCCTAAACAAGATACTTCTGCTGTAATTATTATTGGTGAGGAGTTGGGTATCCTGCCGATTTCTGATGAAGTTGTATAATAATGTCAAAGTTATCCTGCTTTAATCTAAACCATTGAAATCAAGTTAATTTGATTTGATAAAGAGGTCTCATATCTTCTTAAATGAGAGAATAAGAAAAACCTGATAAATCGGATTCTTATCCGATGATCATCAAACGGCTGAACGCATTTAGGGTCGAGTATTAAAAATGACATCGTGACTAAATATTTCCATTGATAAACCTTCTCACTTCGGTCATCTCCTAGAATTAGTGGCAGCATATATGCGAGGCAACTGGGAGGCCCTAGGTTCGATTCTCAGGTCGGGAAGTGTGTTTTTGCCGGGGACAGGATCTACCCGAAGGGACCCTGTAGTCAGGCAGGCAATCGCTCATAAAAACTAACCCAAATCCTTGAAAAAATGCTTTAAAAGGTGTGTTGTTTTATTACCTTACTTTGTTTGACTTCGGCGTAGAGTCTACGCTTTTAGCAGTTTGTAATATCACTTAATTCAAACAATACACATTCGTTATCATCACCTCATTGGTTTAGAGTCTACGTACTTAGAAGAAGTAAAGTTAAATTCAGGACCTAACCGAGTTTCTAAGTGCATACATACATCGTATGTTATGTATTTATGTTATGTATTTATGTTATGTATTTATGTTATGTATGTATGGCAACTTGGTTAGGTCCTGAATTTAAATCGCACGAAGGCTAATCCCAGTTACGTAAACTAATTTTACTTAAGCTAGCACATTTAACTGTGGATTTGCTGAAGAAATGAATAAGAATAAATAGCTTCGTAAGTTGCTTATTATATGTGGGATTACTTATGTACCTAACCTAGAAGAAGTTTTACAAACGAATTAATGGTAAATCAGAAAACAAAATCGAATCATTTTCATTCAGGAACTTCGTCGTTGCTTGTCATGCTGCGTGCAGTATAAAACTGTCTAAACACATTAAATTAGTATATAATGTACATTGGGTGCGATTTGCGAATGCATAGTATGAATCACTGATCACATAGCACGTCACACACGTGACATGACAAACGTATTCTCGATTTTGGCCATTTGACATTCACAATGTATTTCAAAGCCGTAATCACCAGGATGCATGCCAGAGAATTCGAAGATCTCGGACAGATGCTTTCCATGTAAATACCGATGCGTCTAGTTGCGTCCCTTCGGCTGTAAGGGCGCCACCTGTATTAGTAGAATTCATACATTTTCCATGGTGTACTTCAGCGCACTTCCGCGTGACGTGTGAGTGGGCGATGCTTGCGAACGACATCGTGGCGCGATGTCGTCGTGGTTTCGGGTATGTCTAATTTCTCGTTTAGCTCGAAACAAACATTGTTGGCTTCAAGCATACTGTAGATACGTTTATAGAATAATCCCGCTAAATATGAAAGCGTTATAAAACTAATTGTAGCGCCTTGTACTGAGCGACGCAAGTAGGTAATGGCTGACAATGACGAATGATATCAGACATTCAACAGTACATAGACGGGACAACAGCACGAAACTTCTGACCTCGTGGTCATAAGTCACTCAGTCGTATTTGAAACACACGCGCGCAAAGTCGTGAAAGCCTAATAATGTTTATACAATAAAATTGTCTTACATGATTCTTGAACATTCACAGAACATTGTAGAGTGTAAATTGTAATAAGCGCCCTCGCATTGTTATAAGTGGTAGATGTCGATACTGTCGTTTGAGATCAATTTTTAGTATGGAAACTAGCTTCATGGCTCCTTTGTAGTTAGTAATATTAAATCTCTTTGAATGATAATTACATTCAGTAATCAGTGCCCTACTAGGTATCCAATTTAGCGTTATAGAATAGCATTGTTATATGCTCTAACGTACTTACCATTGTAATACCTACATACAAAACTAAATGCCGTTCATAATATTATTAATCATCAGAGACATTCAGAGTTAGTAAAATTAAATATCTTTGTTATTCATCGGTAATTGAAAAGCTAGGTACCTATATTATTTTTTGTTACTACTGTAATTAATTACCATTGGTTCATTTCAAAATGAAATTTCAGAGCTTTTGTCCGCGCGTACATTGAACTCTCAACCCGACTGATAGGTTCAGAGTATTTTTATATCGGATCCGAAATGCGGCATCTTTGGCACCTAATAATAATTGGCCCATTTAAGTATTCGATAACGAGAATGTTAGGTAGGTAGGATTAGTTCTATGTATAGTCAGTTATGTTATTACAATAAATATCTACGTGTTAAATACTAACAATCTTCCAACATCGACATTTACAGGTCGATCTGGAAATCTTTGGGCTGGAAAGCTACGATATCAATGTTATTTCTAATTTAACAGTTTTTAATGAATAGTGTTAGAAACCGAAATAGATTTTTAAATTTTAACTTTACACTTACAATTTATCTAATTAATGTCATGGAATCAGCAATCCATCTCTCTGCCTGAACTTTATAAAGCAACTGGAGCATGTGTTTTGGCAAACCACAGTTGGTTATTGGTGCGATAGGTACATCGGTTAAGTGGGATTGGCTTCCTCCCAAGCTATATTATGTACAATAACAAAATGACTCGATAATGCTTTAGAGTTAGAATTAGAAGCTGACTGAGATACATATAAATTATAAGTCTCAAGTATGAAGTAATTAACAAGACTGGGTATCGCGTTACATTGTTACGTTTAGCGTCGACTGAGAGACAATATTATGTCAAGCAGGTTTTCATTGACATATTTATAATGTAATGTAATGTAAAAAATTTATGTACAAATGATCTTTCCGTCTTTCTTCTTCGGGTCGTCATCCATAGGTAGCTAGAGAAAGGCTGGTAGGTTAGCTAGCATAGGGTCTTATAGTCCACGGCGTGATTTTCCTTATCCACATTTCCAGTCAAATCCTATTTTATTTTCCCGTCTTTTCCCTGCTAGCATTCCTGCCATATCCCGTTCGTTGCTTGTTTTCTAAATTGATAGTGTTGTAACATGATTATTATATAAATGTATCTAGACCTCGTTGTGACCTGTCATGAGTGTATTTGATATGCCTACGTGACCAATAAACATTTTTATTTTATTTTAATTAAATTAGAGTAGGCTGAGTATGTACGAGTAATCATATAATAAGTAGACTACGGTATAAGACATTACATAGCTACTCAGTCAGCGCAGACAGCAGAATTTTAAGCTTATAATAAATGTATTAACTATACTATAAGCGAATGTACAGTATGTTCAAGTTTTGAGGCGAGAATTGAAACTGAACAATGGATGCTGAAAAATATTAATAATGTGTTACGTGAAATACAGTAGAGTCGTTACATTTTCACTGGATCATCATGGACATACAGGCATATAATTTCTATTCTTACGTATCTTTTACGTGAAAGTCTATATAAACGACGCTTTAGACACCTATAACGCTATGTTGGCAATCGGTCAACTTACTGCAAAATAATTAGTGTTGACTGACGCTTCGAACACCTAAACAACACGCACAAATGAATCACCATTCACGAATGTTTACAACGTGTTATCATAATATGGCGCACATCAAACGAGATTAACAAAACATAATCATGATGGTGAATTATGTTTTAACGAACTTCAAGACTTTTCATAATGCGTTAATTTCATTTTAATTCGAACGTGTTCATGTCGTATTACTACTATCTAGTAATCCTACAAATATTATAAACGTGAAAGTTTGCATGTATATGTATGTTTGTTACTCTTTCACGCAAAACTACTGGATGGATTTCGATGAAACTTTAAATTAATAGAGATATCATATAGAATAAATTTGAAACATTTATGCCGGAAAATAAAAATTTTGGAAAATAAATTCTCACGCGAACGGAGTCGCGGCCAACAGTTTAGTATTCTATATAAAAAAGTGTGTTCGTAAAGGCGCCACCGGTTTTTCTCCAGAACACAAAACACATATGCAAAACAATGATTTTTCGGTGTCTCCTGCCCATAGAACGATGGACTATAGACAAAAATGTGTAGCGAAACCATGTTTTGAGTAGGTGTTTTGTGTAATGTTTTAGTGCAGGAGACGCGCGAGAGGTATTCACGGAAGTATTGATACGGGTTGACACGCTCTGAAATTTATTCCGGAAAGATGCGTAAAAGATTTCAACGCGAGCGCAGTCGCGGTAAAAGCTGGTTACAAAGATTAACCACAACCAATATTAAATTATTATAATTTTACAAAATTTATTACAAAAATATTAATTGTGTATGTAATTTTACCACTCATTTATCAGAATCCACAATTTTTTGTTTTTTTATGACAAAGACTGGCAAACGGAAAGGTGGGTCACCAGACGGTAAGTGATCTCCACCGCCCATAGACTCCCAAGACACAAAAAGAATCATGGGCGCATTATCAACCTAGAAGGAGGAGAATAGGAATTGGAAAGGGAGGCAGGAATTAGGCTCTCGGAAATCTCACTCACCGAACGAAACGCAACAGCGAGCTGCCAATGCAGTAGCAGCTGCGAGCTTTACGTCGTTTTTCTGTGAGACAGTGGTATCAAACAGTTCGAGCTGGTCTATTCGTGTTGTAGACAGTAGAAGTTACTGTCTACAGCGCGGCTATACCACTCAAAATGAATTAAAAAAAAATAGTATACCTACATAGGTAGTTTAATATAATTGCTATTATGTTAAATAAATGAAATCCATGGTATTTCCAGTGGTTCCCGGGCGGGAGTTCCGGCGAAGGTGGCGAGGGCGCGGTGCGTCGTTCGCGAGGCAAGCGCATCACGCAGCGGCGCGGCGCAATCAAACATCACAAGTGAGTTTGTTTTGAAATAGGTACTTAGGGCCAGTTGCAACTCTATTACTAATCTAGAGTTAAACCTAAACTCCATTTATCCTACAGCTCAATCCTATGTTTCAATAAATTTGGGATAAATAGAGATTTATCGCGGAGCTTCAAGTTGTCTTTAGTAATTAGTATTGTCTTGTTGTACAAAGGAAGGGTTCTGGTCAGGCAATACAAAACCATTTCGGATTCCAAAACCTTTCATCATGCTTTTAACAACTTCATTTTGACTTAACATGTGATTTAAAAGACGTTAGCTTATGCACTAATTATCAATCGTGAACCGGGCATTTGTATTCACTTTTATCGACAAGTGATACATAGGTATTTACTATAGGTAAGTTATACCATAAAATTATCATTTTACTATTTCCCAAGTGGAATATTTATTTCACGTATAGGTACATTTCTAACATCGGAATAAGTAGTTGAAGTGTAGTTAGCTAGCATTCCAAATTTCCGAACCGTTTACACGAATGACTCCCAGCGCGGCGGAGTCCTTACCAATTTTCCTGTCCACCGGCGCGGCATACGGCCATAACGGCCCTTCGACCACAGTATCACTTTCTTCTGGGATTCTGAGAAAAGTCTTATATCGGGTTTTTCGACGAAAATGCCCGGCACCTATGACTATAAACAGTGTCTAAAAATGCCAGTATATTTCGGTTATTTGACAGCCTCCATGGTGCTGTGAACGAGTAGCCGGCCCTGAATCGAGAGGCCGCAAGTTCCATTCCACCAAGACAAATGATTATGTGACCTACAAATAGTTTTTCCCGGTTTGGGTGTTATGAGATAGAAAGTCTCTCGTGAATGCCCACGACATAAGATCCCTCGTATCTCTGGAACTGTTGGATATATTAATATCCGAATTAAATATTATATTTAATATTTTTTAATAATATTTTAATAATTTTAATAATATAATATTTAATATTTACACATATTGATTGTTGGATTTGTTGGTATAATCCATCATGAGTAATTATAATGTAAGCTTTTGATATCAAAAATAGTAGATTCATAATTAATATTGAAATTAACGACTAAGAAAGAGGAGTATATTTTTAATACAGCCGTAAAACAACCGTTTGTATCCGACGAAATAATATTGGATTGAAGTTTGAGATTTAGTTCAAGAGCACTAGTAAACTGTAATGTTTGAAATACGCACGAATACACGGAACAGACTCTCAGCGCGGCATAAAGCGGCCGGAATAATAAATGCGCGCATAATTCTGTTTTATGATCCGTTAATCGTATTTATTCACAAGAAAAACCTTATTTTTTTCCTATTTTTATCCGAAGTAAGCTATTGAACACGGTCGGTTTGAAATAACACTGAGTCCAAATGTAACATTTAAAACTTTGAGAATTCTTGTATAAACTATTATTGATTTGGAGTGGCAGCTGCTATGCATCACGTACAACATATATATACCTAGGATGACGCTACATTATGTTCGTAATTCGTTAGGTAGGTACATTTGTATGGATAGTGAGATATTTTTCCTCTTTCACTTTTCCTGTGCTACACATTCATGAATAAGCATATGTAGAGACTACCAATGACCTGTTTTTAACGACTTCAAAAAAAGAGGAGGTCCTCAATTCGTCTGTATTTTTTTATGTATGTTACGCGATATCTCCACCAAATGTGGACGGATCTTCAAAATTCTTTTTGTGGTCAATAGAGCTTGGCTTGGTCACGATCGTATTTAGGTCCGTTTAGTTTTGAAACTTGTGATTATTGATTAAAGCTTTTCGATCGACTTCAAATAATCACAAGTTTAAAAACTTAACGGACCTACTTCAAATCCGATCGTGCCCAAATTTATATGGGACCACCCTTTTTTGTGTTCGATAGAGCTTGTTTCAAAGGTAGTCCCATATAAATTAATAATTTGGGCACGATCGATTATTGAATAAATGAATATTTCTAAAACCAATCTAGCTTACTGGCTGACATATTGTAATCGAGTAGTTCCATCCAGCGTTCTAAATCAGCTATAGATTACAACTGGGACAATCTAAATAAGCACTGCAGGGTTACCACCACCTCTTATAGCAGTATTATTATAATCGGTCTTCGTTTGTTTTGTAAGGGAATCGGTACAAGTAAGGTGATAATAATACTGCTATAAGAAGTGGTGGTAACCCCCCTGGAATGCACTAGGTGCAGTGAGATATCCAGTCCAGTGATTGGATTGACTGTCTACTGTTCAATCCAGCATGCTCATTCTAGCTTTCCGGGGACCAGGGACATTAGCGAGTACAGTTTCCATTTTATTTCCAGAATCCATGAAGTAAATGGGCATCGATTCGTGGCGAAATTCTTCCGGCAGCCCACGTTCTGCGCATTTTGCAAAGAGTTTCTATGGGGCTTCGGGAAGCAGGGCTACAGGTGCGTGGCGTGCCAGACGGCGGTGCACAAGCGATGCCACAACAAGCTGCTGGGGAAATGTCCTGGCTCGCCGGCTCATTCCGAAGCTACTGTGGTAATTATTGATTTGTTGCATAAGTAGTTTAATTAAGCAACTACTAGATCGTCATGTTCCAAACCACCAAATAAAATGCTAGAAAAAGCTAGATAGATGGATAGATGTCATACCTATCTACCTGTCGGGCACTGAGACGAATTTTTGATTCACTATTAATATTTGTATAGACCACATGGAGTTTTCTAATTTTATTTGCCATGGACTGGATCCACCAGAGGGGGTTGATGTTAGCCAGGCAGCCGGTCGTAAAAACTAAACCAAATCCTTCCTGCAACATGCTTGAAATGTGTGTTGCGCCGACCCCACATTAAGGTGGTATAAAGGCAGGTAGAAAGAGACAACATGGAATAGGTACAGCAGCCCGAGCAGGAAAATTTGTGCTCGATGCGCGTCTATGAAATTTGTATGAAATATTAATCAAATGTCATCAGTGCGCAGCGAGTTTACATTTAAATTAGTTTTTCGTGCTCGGGCTACAGTTCCTAGATGCGCTACTATACCTAGCCGGAATTTTATTTCTCTAAATCACAGGTACCTACTATAATTACGTAAAATTCTAATGTTCTTTTCTTTCAGTACCTGCGGGAGAGGTTCAAAGTCGACGTGCCACATCGGTTTCGCCCCCATCAGTTCATGTCTCCTACATTCTGTGATCACTGTGGAGCGCTACTATACGGTTTTTTTAAACAAGAACTCAAATGTGAAGGTATGGGTAATCATTTACTATAGAAAGATATACTTTAAATGAATTTTAGTATAATGGTGGATTACACTAGAGCTATAATGATTTTGTTGTACTAATCCTTGTCGTAAGATGTTGGTAATTCACAGTAAAATTTACAGTAGTAGCATAAATCATGAATTTCAAAGGAAAACTATAGCGCCTAAGCAGGCTTTACAAGATAATGAGTAATAGACGACCAAAGTAAAAAGAAAAAATCGTACCAGTTATTTTCAATATCACTTATATGAAGTTGTTAGTTATGTAAAAGAGGTAGTAAGAGATTATGGACCATACACTGAAAATTATGTCTCATACCCTGTATCAATTATGTCTAATCGGAACCCTGTACTGTGCGTGATCAGATATGCAGCTTGCACTTGCCCGGTTTTTATTTAAGAAATTTTTACGCCCCGTCGCGCCTTCTACCTAGCTTTTCATGAAATCAGTATTTTCCGAACTACTACGTAGTTCGCTGCAATTTTTATTATTAAAACATAATAACAAAGTATAATTACTTCAATAAAAATATGATGTAATGAAAAATAAATGTTTTCATCTGCAGAAACCTTGATACTCGAATCCGACTCGTGGAAATATTTTTTTCTGTACAGAGATTCGCATCAATTATTTTATGGCAATTCACTTTTCCAACAACCGATGCCTTAGTGTAATCCACTTATTTATTATATTTCTACTGTCGAAGTCTAAAGGTGGATTTATACCGAACAAGCGATTGATTATTCCATGGAGATTTCTATATTAGAAAATTAATTTAATAATATTTATATAATAATTTATTTTATGCTAAATACGCACAATATTTTTATTTACACCTAACGAATAAGATGAAAATATGCTATTATTTCAAGATATAAATCTTTGTTCGTATGGATTAAAGCCACCTTTGTGAAAATCCGAAGTAGGAATTTAAACAAAATGCAGTGATAATTTCGAACCAAACCAAGTGTCGACAAACACTTTTACAGAGGCGTAGTATGGACTAATATATACGTGGCCGAAGTCGCATCTACCCAATAAGAAGGACTTCTTATAAAGTCTCAAACAAACACGCTTTTTTGTGACGTTCTTTTTCGAGCGTAATAGTGATCAAATTATTTAGTAATCTGTGGTAAAGTCTGGGGGCATCGCGGCCGGTTTTATGTGCCAGACCGTGAGCGAGGGCCCTTCGTCTTCTTCGTCCACCTCTAGCTACGCCACTGCCCATTGCATTTCTATGAAGTATAATCCATGGGGTATTATAATGTGTTGTGTATGTTGCGCGATTGGCGGTGTTGTGTTGTAGATAAACGCTTCATGGAATTTAATATTGTAATTTGCTTGTGGAGTTGCATGGTATATAGTAATAGAGTGCAGTTTATATCTACGGAACGAATCGATCGGTTCGACCAGACTGATACCATTGTTTCACAGAATACCGACGAAAAATGGCAGTACAGATTTTTATTGTCCCAAAGGACCCTTCTCTCTTTCGTTTCCTATCTTTATTCCATTCTTTTGGCAATATACCCATAATTTATTTTGTATCACTTCCGACTACTTTGCTAAAACTTTACAAAGAATGATGGTGTCACTGCATTTTGCATTATTATTTACTGTGTTTGAAAAACTTTGTTAGTATTTTTAATTTTACGTTTACTAATCGCTTGGTTTATCGCTCGAATTATGATTAATCATTATTTTTAGTAAGTACCCGCCGAGGCTTTTCTAACATTGTAGTACGTAGGTATTCATTAATTTAATATTGTTACTAGTGATAATAATCCTCGGCACCGACGCGGGTGGCGGTTTTGTATGAAATTGTCGTTTCAATGTGTAACTACTGCTCAGCTAATGTTAACATTTCTCACATGAATACCTATTTAATAATTTATTCATTTATTTTTTTATGATACGCTTAAGTATTTGGTTCTTCGTTTCTCGATACACGTTTAAATACAGAAAGATGATGGATGTAATTTAATGATTAAATGAGTTGTTTTTATATAAAAGCAGTCACGCCTTATTGGCCTTGTGTAAACCTCAAATAAAATATTTTTTAAGAGTCCACATAAAACTACTCACAACAGCAATATGCTCAGTGTAGGTACAGTAAGTGTATACGTTGTATAAACAAATAAGAAGACGAGAGTTTTTTTATGTCTTATCTTTCTGCTGTTATCAAATCTTCTATTATTACTTACCTTATTTGATTGTCCTTAGTTTATCATTTTATACGAAACTGCTCAAGCATTTTGCGCTGAGTGAGCGCCGCAGAAACACAATATGAATGGTGCGTTTGAAGAGGAAGAGACACCATGAACACTATTTGACCAAGATAAATAAGGGAGTGGAAGCCCGGACCATTTCTCTTCTCATTTTTCTTTTCATTCTCATTTCTCTTTGTACACGGTGTGGGAGTCGAACCCTCAGTTTCTCGCTTCCGTCCGCATCGTCACGCCAGCCAGACAGTAACACTGATAAGTGAAACTTTACTGTTCCTATTAAACACCCCTGGTATCTATAATAAACCAGACACCCGTTGGAGGCGGCACATATATAAGTGTCTCGGCCTCCGGAGGCCGAACCGCCCCACATTATTTAATATTGATAAATAAAAATAAGTAGTAATTAAATCCACAATTTTTAAAACAAGCAGAAGTGCAATTTAAATATGAAAAGAAATACCAAATCAATTATAATATTAATATGGTAGGTAGTACCTATTTAATTATAGTTTTGATTTCCAGGACCCAATGCCAAAACCTTATGATTTCGCCATTTCCGTCTGATTTCGGAATGTTACAGCTTACAAGTCGAAGCCTTGAAGACTTTGAGATATATACGAAAACGACTTAGAGACATATAAACACATACATTTAAATAAATGTAGTATGTTATTCTGATATAACCTGTCTCACTATTAAAATATAGTTAAAAATATACTGCACAAGACATGTAGTGTCTATAGGAGATTATTATATTTTGGAAGTTATTTTTAAACCTTTTTTTGGTTCTTATCAATTGTTATTAATGTTCGAGTGGGGGATATTGTTTCATCGACGTTAAGTGGTCGTTAACAAAAAAATTAATCCTGTTTGGTAATTGTTAATGGTACTTGTTTAACATCATCATCATCATCATGAGCCACAGGTTATCCTCCACTGCTGAAGACAGGCCTTTCTTAAGATTTATAAAATATTATTTATTTGTTATAATAATTTTACATTTTTAATTTTTAACAAAAGCAGCGATAGCTCAGTTGACAGTGGTACGGACTGCCGAGACGAGTGTCTGAGGTTTGAGACCAACACCAAAAAAGAGCGGTGTATGCTGACTTTTCTATGTTAAGTGTTAATTTTCATTGTAAATTATCGCTTACTGTAACGGCGAAGGAAAACATCATGAGGAGACCTGCATACCCGAGAATTTCTTCACAAGAATTTGAAAGGTATATTTTTTTTACATTTTTAAATATAAATAATAGAAAAACCATACATTTAAAAATAAATAAAAACACTTTTCCGATGACGAGACTTGGGTTCTAAGCCACTGGCGCGGCGGTTAGGAACTCAGTGTGAGGAACCGCCACATAATGTGTACCGTGTCCAATAAAACTGCCTTCTCTGTGCAATAACACTGCACTTGATACTATGACCGATTGATAGCCTTTAGATATGTTCATTATTGTTTATTGTTAACATTATACGAAGTTACGAAATATGTGGCAGGTGGCTTGACTCGGTTTGATGTAGTGTTGCCAGATTCATTTTGTGAAATATCGGAACACAAGGTTAAAATGGTCGGGACATAGGTTTTCAAATCGGGACGTTACCGGCCGATTAGCATAACAAAGAAATCAAACTATAATAGGTATTTTTTTCTAAAAATAATTAAAATTTATGGTCCAATCTCAGCATTGGCGAAGTTTGAATGCGTTGTTTAATCGCAGTTGTATACCCTACACTTAGAGGATTCAATCCTGGGTTGATTTAGTTCGTACTTCCACTCTACCTTTTTTTTTTGTCGCAGTGAAAAGTGATTTAACATTGCCGCCGCGCCCGGGGCGGTTGGACGTGGCGGGTATGTTTGCCAGTCTTACGACCCAGCGCCGTGATGCCTGGTAGAGATGTTCGACATCTGGGCGACGCTGGGCCGAGTCCCTAACAAATTCCCTACACCGGCAATACCGACTAAAAACCCCGCGGTGGCCTACTTCGGCGATTAATGGGGCGGTCCCGGGATATCCGGAGATATACTCGGATTGCTACCGGAACCGCCCCTGCGCGGTGCCGCCTTGCGGCCCGTCTCCAATTTGGGGGGTCTCAGAAGCCCCCGCTGCTGAAGGACGCCCTCGGCGTCTACATCAGCACGAGGCCGACTATCCGTGCTGCCGTCCGTCCCGCATGTACAATAGTACTAAAAGGGGCGCACAGCCCTCCCGCTGCGCGCCCGCGACCCCGGAAGGCCCCTATTAGTCGCCTCTTACGACAGGCAGGGGTTACCGAATTCTCCAAACGCCCCCGTTCCACCCGGCGTCTCCTACGTCTCATTTGGCGGCGGGTCAGATCGTTCCGCTCACGATCCCGCTCGGCGCACTCCTTCCGCAAGATGACGCGCTCGCAGAAGGAGACCGTCGTTCGCCATGACTTCTGGCTGCCGACCATGGCGGACACCACGGCCGGCAGCGAGAGGTCGCCTCCGAACTTCCACTCTACCTACACTCGAAATATGCCCAGCCTAGGACAAAGAGTGCACCGTTCTCAGAGTAGTCACGTCGTCGTCGCAAAAAACCTCTCGGTGCCAGGCATGACCTGAACCATGGTTGAGATCCGGGAGGTCTAGCGTGCAGGGGCCAATTTTTACAAGATGATCATCTCATAGAAGAAGAGTGCCGCGAGAGATCGGGAACGATCTAATCCTTGATTCTTTGATTTTTTTTTAATCTGATCACTCCAGCTGCCAGAGGAGGCATAGGAGGCGCGACTGACCCTTGTGTCCCACTCTGTGACTGGGGGCATTAGAAAAATGTCATCCTAGTTTCGCCTGCTTGTCGTAAGCTTCGACTTTTAGGGCCAACGGGGGTCGTAGCAGGTGGCTGTCGTAACGCCCCCAAGATGGACAGCAGCGCCGGTGGTCGACCTAGTTCTGTCATTAACGCCAAGGGCATCCATCGGAGATCTAGGGTATATGAGCGATCTGCGATTGGAGACGAGCCACAAGGCGGCACCGCTTAGGAGCGATACCAACCAAAGCCTGGGCGCTTCTTGCCTAGGGAAATCCGGAGTCATTCCTAATCGCCTCCAGGCTTTTAATCGATATAGCTAGTGCAGGATGTGTTAGTGATTCGGCCCAGTGGCGCCCGGATATTTTCCATCTCTCCCGGGCATTATGGCCCTGGACCATATGACCGGTGACTCCGATATAACCGTCACGTATCTTCCCAGAGATGGCGTCAGTAGTAAAAGGGGAAAAGTGTCTCCAAGAAAATTTGATTTCCAAGATTTTTCCGCTAGTTAGCTTCGTTAAAAGTATATAAAAACTTTGACGTGACTTGACCTCCGTAAGGGTCATGTTAGCGAAAACCACGCCGTGGAGATGAAGATGTAGCGGTGGTTATGCAACGTTACACGTTTAGACCCAATACTCAAATTAGTGTCAGATTAACTTCAGGAATGTCGCTTGAAAGATATTGTCACATTTTGAGCAAACTACGGGAGCAGTCGGTCGCACGTGTCTGAACCAATCGTGCCAGCAATGCGTTCCCGTGGACGGCCCAAAAAGTAGAGGCTAGTCATTTTGGAAAAAAGTATAAGAGCTGATGGTTTCATTGTTTCATTGGATGTTCAAGACCGGGTGAAGTGGAAACATTTACACAAAACAACCATTTAGCTGGCAGAACGGGACACTTTTTTATCCACGGGGAAAAATTTACTGTTTACGGATATCTCCCAGCCTGGGGGCAGTGGGATGGTTTTACCCGACTCGTCGGCCTTCCGAGGACAGGTCCATTACCAAATACCTACACGGACATTATCGACTAAAAATCCCGTGGGTGCCTACCGCGTATGTAATATGGTCCGGAGGATGCGGAGTAACCTCTGGATTGCTGCTGGAACCGACTTCGCATGTTGCATTTCGGTCCGTCTCTTTTGGGGCGGGAACCCCACAAATTTATTCCGCCTTTGGCAAGCACAATACACGATGTTTTCGTGCCGCTGTGCTGTAAATCTCCTGATATGCAACCATTGGGTGGCATCAATGTAATATACAAATACCGCACATCCCCCGCTTTACTGCTCTGACTCCAATCTGCAGGACTGGAGGCGCCAGTAAATGGCCAGGCGCCTCCCTTATTGTTTGGCGACTGGAATCCAAGCATTCCCAATCCCGTCCAGCGCTTTCATTGTGCAACATAACACGTACACAGAAGGAGGTCATACCGCGCCACGACCTTCAAGTTCCGACTACCGACCATGGTAGCTTCTATTACCGGTAGAGGGAAGCCGTTACCGGATACAGCTCTGGGAACGCGTTTTTCATCCCTGGCTGGACACACTTCGAAAGTGTGCTGAGACGTATCCTCGAGGCAGATGCCACAATGGTAGCACACGACAAATTCTTCCTATCCTATCTTACAGGAATCAACCGAAGCACCCATACCCAGTCAGTGCCTGCGTCAGACTAAATGTCGGCGCGCCGTGGCGCCTGTCGCCATTTTCTAAACATAGGACGCACTCCTGCGATGGTCCTAGCGCCCGCACTCACGCTTTCCCGCCCAGTTAGCTATTCATCCACGATAGTATTACGAAGAGGGTCTCTCTCCGCAGTATGGTTGAGCCTTTATCTCCGCGGAGCCAGTCTCAACAAAAATGGTTTAACATACCACCATAATATTTACTACTTTGTCGGTAAGCGAGTACGAGCGACTGTTTGACTGATAGCAAATTTCAATTAAAGTACATGCTAAGAAGGATAGTCAGAAATCGGGACATTCGGCGTCCCGATTAAGGGTAAATCGGGACGGGTCACCAGACCCCTGAAAATCGGGACGTCCCACGCAAATCGGGACATCTGGCAACACTAGTTTGATGGCATAAAACGTACGAACGAACATCTTTGAAAATTCGCTCCACGCCTATGTAGGCTATTGCTGCTAACCTATGTATCAAATATGTGATAATGTTTATTCAGCTGCTAAAAAATATCATCATATAGAAGAGATTACTTTGAAACTCTTAATAAAAACATAAGCGATAGGTATTTTTGCAACGGAAATGCATCGAACGAGTTCACTGTTCTCACAAAATATAATAATATGATTTTTACGATTTCAATCTTTTTTCACATTTCTCTCCAGACTTCGTCCACCTGGACTGTGTCAAAACTAAAAAAGTTTACTACTGTCTCACGCTGGTCAACAATAAAATTGTGCATTTTATGGTGACAGGAATCCACTGGACGCAGGTCGGTTTGGAAATCATTCGACTTGTGTCCAGCATTGGATGTCCAAATGGTGATGATGATGGCGCGAATTCTATTGAAATGTGGTTGTTGCACTAAAGACTGGTTGATTGATCTGTGGCTGAGATCTATAGAGCGAACGTCGACTAAGTCTAAGTCAAAGAAACTAACTCAGTGAGGATTTGGAATTGTTAAATTGAACTTTGACTTAGTCCGAGTCATTTTTTATAAGAAATACAGACTGACAGACTAAGCAAAGATTTTCTTGTAAAAAATGTCTCGGACTAAGTCAAAATCCTTACTGAGTTCGTTATTTTGACTTGGACTTAGTCGAAGTTCGCTCTATAGATCTCATTCCATCTTTCGTTCCATAGTGACCCACATCTCCTGTGTAGTTCCTGTTTCAGAATCAGCTAGTGTACCTTTGGTTCTCTCGAGGGGCTTGCGATATAACTTGATGTTAAGTTGGGGCGGGTATATAACTCAGTCAACATTGCAGACTCTGCATCGGTGATCCCCTATCAATTTGTTTCTTCTCTTTTCGAAGTGTAAAGAAGATAAACAGACCGGCATGATTCTGGTGACCACTGATAAACCCATTGTTTGTGATCGTGGGTTTTTTTACTGCACAACGCTTTCCAAGGTGTTTTGTGGCCAATTTGCCGTGCTTGGATTTAAAAAATAAACTAAATATATTATTTTCGGAATTCGGCCAACGACAACATATTAACGAGCATTTTGTATTCACATATCACTACTTCTACGTAGTGGGACGCTATTTTTAAAACTTCTTAATATATTATTTCATGTAAAAAACGTTACCTCGCACTAATGTTTTGAACGTAGACAATGCTCTACCCGCTATAAATAAATTTACTTAAGCATGTGTCACTGAAAGTGTTTACGAGTTATTAATTAGATCAAATCTATAAACACGTACACCATATTATACTTTGAAAGGTTTTAACATTTATGCTAAGATTTGTAAAAAATATACGTATAAGTCTGATCTTTAAAGAATTAATGTTCGACACAAAGTATAAAAATTCCTTGAAACAATAGGACAATAATAATCAATATAAAAACTTCCTTCCGAAATCACAACATAACAAAAGTCACACGGTTCTATTATTATCCGTCGAGCATCATCAATCAATCACCTGGCGTAGACGCTGCGGGCGGTTTTTGGGCGGGCGCGGCGGTGGGCGGGAGCCGCACCTGACACGCGCGGTGTTCAGTCTGCGCGCGCGTCCCCGCCGGTGGACATCGCGCGTTCGTTTCGTATCGCGCGACCATGCCTCTGTTTTCCGATCACATCTCGAGCATTTATTACAGCGGCTCGCCGTTGTATTCAAGTTCATCATACGGTTATAATAGTTCAGTTTCACCTCTCGGGAACTCGTACAGTGCCTCGTATTTGAATCCCGGTGGCAACTATAGTAACCACTCTTCGCTCGGCAGCTATTCTCGCACGCCTTTGACTTCGCGATGGATTTCCGGTGTTGGCAGAAGTTATTCTCCTATGCTCAGTACGATTTCTGAGAGATCAACAGCCAGCCCTGTAAGAATAAATAGTCCAAGGCGGATTCCTATTACAAAGAGAAGTTACGGCAGTTCCGGTTATATTACACGTCCGATCAATATAAATACTGCGGATATTGATGTGTCTAAAGATAAATATAGAAAAAAAGCAGAAAGCCCTGTTAAATCACTGCCACAACGAAAGGAGAGTCCACGCAATGAAAAGGAGACAGAAAATAGTCCATTTATGCCAAGAGTTGACGGAAAACCAGAAACAGGGATTGATTCGTCGCCCGGCGTACCTCGGAGTACTATTAAACGCGGTAGAACAGTTGTTAGGCTCCATACTATACGGCGAAAAGACAGAGATTCGCCGCGTAAACCCACTCAGTCATTACAAACTCAAGAAGCAACAGATATAACTGACAATGCTGCAGTCAAACAAGAACAAGATACGCAAAGTGAATCACAACAATCAACTAGTTGGAGAGAAAGGCTTTCGGATGATCTTGTTTACAAGGATAAGAAAGCTAAAAAAACTTTGGGAACAAAGCTTGCCGAAAAATTTATGTTTAAAGATACAAACAAAGAAGATACTCCTCAAGATATACCTATAGAAAAAATCTTAACACAGACAGATGGAAATCAAAGTTTACCCACCACACCTCTACCTGGTACAAGCAAGTTACCGGATAGACGTTGCTCTTTGGAGATATTAGCGGAACAAGCGAAGCTGTTAGATTCGTTAATAAGAAAAGAAAATCTCAGTACGGCCCCGTTAGATCTCAGTAAAGTTGGTATTTTAGATGAGCCGAAAACTGAGGTAATCTCTTTTAAGCCCATTAAGAGAAGAAAATCAAATGATAAACATAATCCTTTAAAAACAACTCAGTCTGATCACTCGTTGCATGATAGCCTCAAATCATTTCATGGACAAGATGGCGGAAAAAACTTGTCAAAAAAACGTAGCTTGAAGAAATCATCTTCTGGAGGCAGTATTTGTAGATTAGATTCTATCACCGAATTTCCAAAAGAACCCCTGAATATAAATTTACCTCCTATCGATGAAATTAAATCAGAGGCTGCAGTTGTAAAATTAAAACCAAAATTAAAAACAAAAATAACTGCTTCGGTAGATGTATCGCCTCCAAAAAGTCCTTTGAAGTTTAGAATTGATGAAGTTGTTGTAGAAGAAAAACCTCGCACGCTAAAAAAAGGAATAACTTTCAGTAGCACAGTGGATGAAATTCCGATGCAAATTATAACCACACTGAAAAATGGTCAATATGAGGAATCTCATAATAATAATAATATAACAAAGAAAACACACCAATCTGAGCTGCCATCCCCCGAACCTGAGGATGGTAATTTTTGGAACAAAATAGGTAAAAGAGAAACGGTTTATTTAATGAAAAGAAAGCAAATTTTACAGGATGCAA
This sequence comes from Clanis bilineata, assembly GCA_036417725.1. NCBI lineage: Eukaryota > Metazoa > Arthropoda > Insecta > Lepidoptera > Sphingidae > Clanis > Clanis bilineata. Next base: position 13,438,140 of record CM071158.1, read on the forward strand.
AAGAGAAACACAAACGACCTTTTTTTTGGCTACCTGAAGAAGAAAATTTAAATGAAAATGATGCAGAAGAATATAAAGATGCCTTACAGGAACACGACGATGTCAGCAATACACCAATTAACTTTAACATTAATTCTGAACATAAGGGAACTTCTATATTAAGCAGAACAGAACTTAATCAGTCTAATTATTTATCTGATATAAATGCAAATACTTTGGACAGTGTCGCAATGAAAAATAGCGATACAACCGAATGTACCTTAAAAGGCGTTTTGAAAAAGAACAAAACAAAAGATTTTCAAAAAGAAGGCATCACAGAACAATCTACTAAAAACGAAGTTTTTATAAACAAACAAATAAAAACATTTCAACAAGAGGAAAAAGCTTTAGAAAATCAGGGAATCAGTAAATCATCTCAATCTGATAGTGTTATTCACAAAGAAATGAATCTATTATGCCAAAAAGAAAATATATGTGATAACAAAAAAGAAAATGTTGAAGAGGATTTGTTTAAAGACCCCTCCATAAAGTCAATGTCAACTAAACAGACAAAGGAAGCCTGTTCCATTGAAGCTACTTTGAAAAAAAAAGAATCTCCAGCAAAAAAAGAAATTATGAAAAATAAAGAAACTTCTACAAAAGAAAAAGAAACACCAATTAAAAAGATTGAAAATCCTACAAAAGAAGAAACTTCCAGTAATAAAGCTTCTTCTAGAAAAGAAGAAATTTTGACATTTAAGGAAACTCCCCCTAAAGAAGAAACTTTGAAAAATAAAGAATCTCCTTCAAAAGAAGAAATTTTACAAAATAATGAAATTATGCCAAAAGAAGAAACTTTGATAAATAGTGAAACTCTTTCAAATGATGAAAGTTTGAGAAATAAAGCCTTTCCTCTAAAAGAAGAAATGTTGACATCTAAGAAAACTCCAGCTAATAAAGAAACTTTGAAAAATAAAGGATCTGCTTCAAAAGAAAAAACTTTAAAAAACAATGAAATACTCCCAAAAGAAGAAACTTTGATAAATAGTGAAACTCTTTCAAAAAAAGAAACTTTGAAAAAGACTCCTTCAAAAGATATTTTAGTAAAAAATAAAGGATCACCTAAAACTGAAATGATTTTAAAAAGAAATGTATTATCAAAATCTCAACAAGAACAAAAATCTACTAAAATTAAAGATACAAAACATTCATCTTATGAGCAAGATGAAGAGCAGCAAGTATGTTCCTTGCTGGTAAAAGCTATTTCAGATGCATGCACTGAACTGCAACACTTACAAAATGACAAGGAAGAATTAACACCAGACTCAAAAGTTGATCAAATTAAATGTCTGTTGGAAAATCACGACATTGATGTGAAAGAGATGAATAAAGTGGAAAAACTTGAATTGGTTACCAAATTAAATAAGACTGATGAACAAGATTCCAAAATCAGTTTTGCAAATATCGATGACAGTTGTGGAAAATCGAGTAAAAAGATCGAAATTGATAAGAAACATTCATCATTAAAAATAAAAGAAAAGTTATCAAAAACCGAGTCAACTCCTACAAAAGTAAAAAGTTATTCGAAAAATTCCTTTAAAAAATCGAAATCAAACAAAACATGTGAAAAACAAATGAGTACAATCAATAAAGATAACTCCTTGAAGGAGTTAGATTTAAATATAGTTAATGTTCCAGAAGATGTAAAGGATCAGAATATGAATGAACTAGGTTTACTTACGATCTCTCCTGATAAAACGGAACAAGATGTTCAGACGCCCAACTTGCTTGATGAAAAGGAGCAGCTATTGCTGATTCCGAATGAAAATACTGTACAAAAATTGGCAGAATCGTTAGCAAGTCACCTAGAAGAACAATCTGCTTCAAAGGTTAAAAATTTAAGTGACGATAGCGTTTCAAGTTCCAATAATATTTCTGAAATGCAAGTAGCTATAGAAAAACCTGAAAACATTCCAATTAATGAAAATCAATTCAAAAGAAGTGAAGTGCAAGAAACTATAGCGACTGAAAACAATATTGAGGCTGAATCTGTGATCAAAAAAGATGACGAAGCAAAAGAACCTGAAGTGAACCTACCTGTGGTAAAATTACCTGACCCACCTACCGCGAAAAAACCTGTGAAGCAGGAAGCTGCTCTAAGGCCATTAATAGCGACACCTCGTCCTCTCCAAAAGAGAGCCCCCCAAGTGATACATTCCTCTGAATCCTCTGACTCATCCAGCGAAGAGGAAACTTCTGATGAGGAGGATGGCGAATGCGATGCAAGTGAAGGGTCAGAAGAATTTTTCGAGTGTGAAACTAATCCTGATGGCAGAACATCTACTGGTTCAAATGACTCTGGCTTTGATTCTTCAGCACCAACTTCACCTGCAGGATTTCATGAAATCAGAAAAGGTAAAATATACGACTATAAGCATGAATATTATAACAAAAGAAGTACCCCATACCACTTCAACAATACTAATATTACATAATTTAGGTTACATTAACATAACAAAGCACGCATGTTCGCTTGTGCATGGCAATGCATGAAACTAAAAATCGAAAACGGTAGAAGTAAAAAGAAAACGGCAGAAGTAAGCATCGCTTTAGGTGCGCGTTATGCGATTATTTGTTTTAGACTGTGATGTAAACTGCCATCGGAAATGTGAAAAGTTAACAGCGAATTTATGCGGTGTGAACCAGCGACTCCTGGTAGAAGCTTTAGCCACTCGGACAGCTTCTAAAAAAGGTTAGTAAGTAAAAGTGTATTTTTCGCCACCTATATAAACTATAAACATTATTATATAACTACTAAAAGCTACCCAACCCACCAAACAAAATGCCACGTTCAAATACATAAGTCTAGAACTTTAGGCATCAGGTTTATCTACTAAGCTGTCGGGAAAAAAGGCCCTCACATAATTATTACTATGACAATGAAAAGTATGTCCCAAAAATAATATCGCTCATATCAGCATTGGAAACTCCAACGTCACGGTTACGTCAGGAGATTCGCTCAAAATAAAGAAGTATTTTATTCGTTACGTAGCGTTCGATGTGAATATTTTTAGTTTCTAAGAGTTTTTCTCCTTTTTAACATTTTTCGATTTCCATCGGAGATCAAGTGTGTGTCGACATAATATAGGAGGTCCGTTTATCATATTAATAACTGGTTACCTTCTGTGGAAACAAAAAAATAATCTATACTTATTTTGCTTTATTAAAGTATCTTTCATGTTTTATGAATAAATCATAATAATTCCAATATTATTGTAGGTACCACACCAAATTGTGAAAGTTTTGGTTGTATTTGTTTATGTTCTGTTGTGCATGTTAGCGTGGGAGTAAGATGCGGGTGGCTGGACAGAGTCCAACCATTAGCTCACCTGTACAGAATGAATAGCATCAATTCTGTTAAATTTATACTTAAGGGGTAAAACAGTAGATTTATGTTAGTAACAAGACTGATTTAAATTACGCTACTTATACATTTGTCGAAGGATCCATAAGCGACATAACACGATTTCTACCTTGTCTTTACAAAGTTATTGACTTATAGGACCTTTGTGTTTTATACAAAAGAGAAACTAACATCTGATTATCATTGAAAATCTTTATCCATCATTTGGTAGTCTACGCGATGAAAGTTGAGTTTATGGATTAGCCTTGATTGTTCAATCCGTCGGTTATTGTACATCATTGTAAAAAACTTTGTTAATGAACATAAGACGCAATGGTTCATATTTAAAAGTTGCTTCATTTGTTTTTAGCAAATTACAAGTAAGAACAAAACATCAAAATCAGTAAAGTTATCGTAAACTTTCGTGCCTTCCGTGAAAGTTACAATAACCAACAGATGAACAATCCACGCAAAATATTTTTACTCTTTTATTGTCGCATCTACCTGCGTTCTTCTGCAAGTTAATGACTGAGATGTATGCGTGAAATGTCTATAATGACACATACAGCCGTCATCGAGTATATTTTCAATTTGCTTCTGATCAGTCATCATGGTCAAGGCATGCATTGTCTTTACTCTCGTGACTATCGATAGTAGAGTGATCTTTGATTTTATTATTATTAATTGGCTGAGATTCAAGCTACACTTGTATTCTACGAAATTCTGTTCAGACAATTGATTTAGACTTTTTCCGTGATACGAATCGGATACTGCATACTTTATTCTTTGCTTATTAATTTTTTTTTATGATATTGAACGTCAGTTTTTATTTTTTGAAAACAAAATATTTTATCAAGTATAGAAATAAGATAATAATCATTATAATTAATCTTTGAGGCGTTCAAAACCTTCGTCTTTTCGTAACGAAAAAGACTAATAAAATATTATTACGTACCGACTGTATTTAACCTAACTCCGATGCTACCTCTGTATTAGGTAGAATACCAAACAAACAAACTTAAATTTTTATTGGATTTTTATAAAAATATAGTTTGTAGAAGGTACCTACTTGGTGAATAGGAATGCAAAATAACAATAATACTATGAATTAACATCCAGTGATTGCTGTTGAAAAAATTTTGAGACATAATAATTATTTTTATTGATTTTTGAATGTTAGCATCTTGTGTACTTGTCCTTTGTCTTTTTGTCGATTTATTTTTATTGTTTCCATACTTAGAGTTTCCATATAAATTGATATTTCATGTTTCATTGTTCTTTATTCTTTTCTTTTTAAAGCCAACATATTTGTATCATGTTACATTTCGACGCCTTTTAATTTAGGCACTTTATTATTTGTCATATATGCTATCGGAGTTTACAATATAAATGAATAAGCTGTGGTCAAAGGGCGGATTATTTTAAATGACACACACAGGTGCAGATGTTCCTGGGACTTCAACTTGTGTAGCTGTCCACAATAACTCGACAGACATCTTAGAACAGGAGCTTGGTGAGAACTTAAAAATATTGTAGTTTTATTAATGTAATATATTCAAATGTTATTTGTTCTGCATGATTATGTTTTGGCTTTAGATTAAGTGTCATTAAATTTCTTTGTATCGCTTTGCTACTAACTTACTGTAATCCATTCATTATACGGGTTTAAATGTATATTTCGATATACTGTAGTATACTTACAGTTAATTAATTATTCACATGTTTATAGTATATACCTTCGAAAAATTAATAAATAAATTAATTAATTACCTTGTAATTGCTGATTAACGGATGCATAGATAATTATTAGAGGACCTTAATAGGTAAAAGAAAGAAAGAAAAGCAATATACAATATATTCAATAGGTACCTATTGTATTGATTAAATGAAAATATTTGCTGTTTGAAAATGGATATGGATGGCTGTATTCAACATTTAGTTGGATGCTTCTGAAATATTTTAGGAGAATTGGTGATAGTCCAGGAGTTTTATAAACTTTTTAATCTATCCATTTTCGAACTATTTAGCTCTTCTAACGGTCTGTTGATCCGTCAGGATACAACTCAGAAGTCAAATCTATTTGCCAGCCGTCCGCTCAAACAATGATTACCTATCTAAATAAAACTTTTCGAAACATTTTATGTTCAAGCATTTGTTGGTTTATTTAAACCTGTATTAAACCTACTTCTGCATAAATAAAGCCTGCATATCTTATCATTCCATTTTAAGATTTCACCTTTTGTATGTATCTTTAAATATAATGGATTATAATATTTAAGAATTTTAATCCAATTTCTCCATTAAAAATATGAATAGCTAATAGCCATCACTGTATTTTCCTTCCTATTTTTTAACAAGGTGCGGGCTATATCTGTTTTGCCGGTAAGTGAATTGTTTATCAAGAACCAAGACACGTTTTTAACGTTTTTAGTTCACGAAATAAATATAGTTACTGCGGCACAATTGGCAAATTGACTTTCAGTACTATAAGGTATTCTAAAAATAACTAATTTTAAAGTGCATTCACTGTCGGTGTACTTTTGAACGCACTATAAGCTGTTCTACTTAGAGGAAGTTCCGCATTTGTCTGTATTTCTGTAAAGCTTCGCGATATATTTTCAAATTAATTGGTAACAAACCTTGTCGTCAAAATTGTATACTAGGTTAGGCTCATTCCAGCTAAAGAAAAAAACCTATTAGTGAGGGGCGTCTCGGCCACCGGTGGCCGAGACGCTTATGTAACATATATACTATGTGCCGCCTCCAACGGGTTAACTTTATAATCACATCATATTTTACCGTCTAGTCGACAGATGATTGATGCAGTACCTGTGGAAATATTATTAAAAGTATATTATTGGAGAATACAGGCATTTACTTAAGATATAAGTAATCTGTTGCTGGTAAATAGGTAATTATGAAATCTTTTTATGACAGCACGACATATTTTACCCTATACGTCGCTGGTGAAGCAGCAATCTAATCGACCTAGTATATCTTTATGGTTACACAAAAATTTATATTATATAGGTTCAGCAAATACAGCGTCTTTAAATCACATTATAAGTACCAACCAACGATTAACATCTTTTTTTTTTCGCGGGGAAAAGCGTTTTATCGCTACCCCCACGTCTGAGGGAAAACCTGACGGTTATGTCGGATTCGCTGGTCTTACGTCCCAATGTTAAGCCACCCGGGATAGATGGAAAGCATCCAGGCGACCGTTGGGCCGAGTCCCTATCACTCTGTACACCCTACACCGGCAATACCGACTAAAAACCCTGCTGTGGCCCTCTACGGCGCATTGGCACGGTCCCGGGTTTCCCTAGGCGAGAAGCGCCCATGGAACCATCTCTGCGCGGTGCCGCCTAGCGGCTCGTCTCCATTGTGAGGGCGCTCATAAGCTCCCGCCGCCGAAGGACGCCCTCGGCGTCAACGACAGCACGAGGCCAACTACTCAAGTTGCCGTCCATCTCGGGGTCGCATGTACAAAAGTACTAAAAGGGGCGCTACGACAGCCCCTCGGTGCGCGCCCGCGACCCCCGATGGCCCCTATAAATCGCCTCTTACGACGGGCAGGGGATACCGTGATGGAATTCTCCAAACGCTCGCAATCCACAGGGCGGACCGATTAACATCTGGTTATGGATAAGTCAATCAATTTACACATACACACACATATCTACGTACTGAAGGTACAAGTTAGTTATGCTACTTAGTAGCATCAATTACAAGATTATAAAAATAATCAGCATGTTTTTCTAAAAAGAAAAACATGCTGCTTAATTACATCGTATTTTCTGGAAGGTAACAGCGAATTTTGCTAAATCTTTCACGTTGAAACGCAGTGACGAAAAATAGACATTTTGAAACAAAAACATAATGCATTGAGAAAATTCACCATTCAAATAAACATTTTAAACTAGTATTTTTCAACTATCATATTCCAAAGCTAAAAGATAAAAAGTGTGTAAATTGTTTACAAAACTGTGTAGTTTTGGATGTAGCTACGTCTGCCCACGGATTGCGTGTTTAATAGACCCATTTGTCTAAATTCTGGAAAAAGAAAGTTATCAGTGAGTTTTTAAAATTAGTTTCTTACTTTCAGAGGGATTCCGGGAAAATCAACCAGAACCTTTCCGTCAACTGTCCATTACTGCCACTAAACTATAAAGCGTCAGTTAGAAGTTAAATTTCACTAAAAAGTAAAAACGTATCTTTGACTGCCTCGGTGGCGTGGTAGTATTTCAGTACGACTACGGTTCTGAGGTCTCGGGTTCGATACCCGGGTCGGGCAAAGTGATATTGGATTTTTCCATATCAGCCCGGAGTCTGGAATTTGTGCCCGATATGGTGATAGGCTCGCCCCCTATCACATCTGGGACAGAACTAAGCTCGGCGAAATGTGGGTGTTCTAGTTCGCTAGTGCGCACCTGCCTACCCCTTCGGGGATACAGGCGTGAGCTTATGTTATGTTATATATGTATGTATCTTTGACAATTGGGAGGAAAAAGAAAATAATTTTCATACCTATTTATCGCTTGTAATATTATGTCTTCTTGTTCATCATTTGCCCTATATACTTTGACTAACTTTTGGGCTTTATTGTTCATACGGCATGGGACATCTAATCGCTGGCATAGAGGCCTAATTTGGCTGCTTGCCAACCCAATCCTGATGTCATGATCATGAATTCTAAGATCAGTGAGAAATAGCTGGTAAGCATGTAGAATGTAAATGCCGAAAGTTATGTTAATATGCCTAAGTTATTTACAAAAAATCTGTAAATAGTCTCTAAAAATGTAAGTTTCAAAGAATATGCAAATGATTAGTTATAAACCGAAGTCAATAGGTTTTTCATGCATTTTAATTTACATTAATATAATACCTGTTGGTTAATAGGGAAAGCTAAAATAATCGCTTGTATTGATTATAAATTACAATGTAAACGAGGAACATGCTGAACACTTTTATAAGCACGTCAGACTATTACGCAGTCACGTTCAATTTATGTGTACCTAAAACATTAAAATATATTTTCAATCGCCTACAGGCCACAATATATGGCATCATAATTATTTAAATTAAGCTCATTCGTTCGAATATATTTTTCTTGATTCTTTACAGTATCCGTATATTTCTTCTTTATTTCAAAGTGTTCTGCATTTGCAGCATATTTTGAAAATATATTTTATAATTTCAAGACTTACTCAATAATAATATTAGCCCTGTAATATTACTGTCCCATTGCTGGGCACGGGCTTCTTCTACTACTGAGAGGGGGTAGGCCTAAGTCTTTCACAGCAAATATATACCGCCGAGTGCTGTACTGGATTGTCACTGTACCTATGTACCACTGCCATAACTCTGGGTCCCACGTTTGGCACTTGAATTTGGTTATTAACTATAAATATCAAATACTTAGATGTTTTTGTGCCGCAAAAAGCTATGGATTTTTCACCATAGAAAACTCGAGACTGTTTATGGAAGCTCTAGGTTTTTTGTAGAGATCCCGATTATACCAAAATTAACCTCTCCGGCCTTGATATTGCTCTGTCTGAGCAAATATTTTTAGCGATGCTCGCGATCTCAGACGAGGTGAAAGAGAATTAATATATCACACACGTTGGACGCATGTTATGTCATACTATAATGTGGTGAAACGTAAACATGCGTGAACTGTTATTATGTAGTAAAATCACCACAAGATGAGCGCTGAGGTCACAGACTCGAGAGATTGGGTAATTAAAATACCTCGTTTTAGCTGTAGGTATGTACTTTTAATGCTGCAATTGGGGGTATTATTTTTTTAAAAAAACAACTACAAAAACATTGGGTGTAATCAAAATTATAACAACAATCAATATTATACTTAATATATTATTAATGTTATAATATATATTTCATTGAGCAGTCCATTTATATTCCTTTGTCAAAGCATTAAAAAAACAGGTTCAAAATCTAGAGTCTAAGTATTTCTTACGGATATTTTTTTTAATAGTCTTTTGAAATTCAAGATGCGTACAACAATTTATCATATAATATTATCGCATAGAACTATAAATAATAAATAAAATACCATCCAAGGTGATGAAGCAAAAGGAATAAATGTGAAACGAAAGTGTTTACATCGATTCAAATTTCGATGATGATGAGATATGCCAACACATTGTGCCAATATTTCATATCACTCGTACACACTTGGTCACGACTCACACGTACATATGTAGTACTTCGATTAAAACTACATAATATGCAACTACCGAAGATTAATTAGTATGGTGACCGTAGATCGCAATGAATAATCTAACGGCCGAATCTAACAAACAATCTCAGTTTGAGTGTGCACACAAATTACATCAATAATAAGGTGTTAAGCAATTGGCATATTTTAAAATTATTGAATCATTTATTACACGACGATCCAATTTACCGCAACAGATATGGTCCGCAATTACCTATATTTTTAATTTTTTTTTTCTTTCTGTGCATTTAAACTTTGTTCATCTTAAACCATGTTTGTAAGATATTATGATATTATCTTTTGTATGCATAGCAGTATTGCTTATTAGAAATTATATTTTCCAGAGCAGTCTACAGCTTACGGCATCTTCCGAAAGACTGGGCGGTTCACTCCACCAGCGCGGTCGATACCTCGGTTCAGAAAGTACACCATTGAAGATTTTCATTTCATTAAAGTTTTAGGCAAAGGCAGCTTCGGAAAGGTAAGAAGAATATATTTGTATACAATATTTGATTAATTGCATATTATTTGTATTACAAAGAAGATATTAGAGTGTTTGATATTATAGCTTCTAACCCCGGCCCCCCAAGGTAGAAAAGAATGTTAAGACTTACAATAATGTCAATAATTTTACTGGCTTCTATGGAAACTATATTGATCAAGTACACTATTCCCTGATGTCATGCTGATCATGATGATCAGAACAGTGCAGCAGTGCTATTAGAAGGACTCTATCATAATACTATTAATGTACCTAGTACCTGCTTTTTATTTTTTTTATTTTATGATGTGTACCTACATTTTGTTCATAGTTTTTAACTTCCGAGTACCCAATTTAGAATAATTAAAACATGACCTACTAGCTACACTATTACTAATTTAATATTAGATTCTAACGTTTTGATGGCCCGAGCCAAGCCTTTATTGTGATTTGATGAGATTTTTATGTACGTTCTTCTTTTATCCTAAAATCTATTTAAGTATCATGTTTTATTTTTTGTTTTCCGGTGAACTTAAGAACTAAGCAAATAGGTAGAGCACCTACCTAAATAAGTAACGTATTAAAACTCAGCGGTCCCAGAAATTGTTTAATTATGCCTGATATTTAATAGAATTAATAATGTAGGACATATTTACCGAGTTTTTCATGCACAACGACAATAGTTGTTGTTTTCGACTGACCCAAATTTAATATAGAATCCAGTGTCAGACAACCGACGTGAGACACTGCATATTGTTTAAAAACACAATACCTTATACCATAGTCAACAACTATGCCCTGTTTAATACTACCCTAGGGTGAATCAGTTCAGTCCCCTCAGACTCTGGTACTGGTACATCCATTGACTCTACAGGTGTGTTTTTATTCAAATAGACTGTCTAGCTGCTCGGTATTGTTGATCTAAGACCTGCCCATATCGAACTTAAGGTGGAGTCGGCGCAATAGATTTCTTCAAGCATGTTGCAGAAAAAAATCCTTAATTTTTACGACCGGCTATCTGTTCCCTCTGAGAGATCCAATCCCCGTCAAATCAAAGTTTTTATTTAAATAAACAAAATCAATATATTGGCAGGTGGCACGCTTCGGCGCCGTTTCCAAGGTGTTTAAAAACGGCTAAAAATTCACTGTAGGTACCTAATATACCGTAGAAAACTGTTAAAACAATTTGTAAAATTCAGAATATAAGCGAACTCGCTATCCCGAAATAAACTAACTCTGAAACAAGGTATATTGCCAAGAAAAAAGCTAGGTTCCAAAGATTTGCAACGAGCAACGGGGATGAGTATTTTGTTGATGAGAGACGCGTCTATATAACTACATAAAAGAGAATAAACACATAATGGCCTTACTTATAAAAACATTTTAGCTGAACAAATGGTTATGAATAATCTGTCACTTTTTTCCTTATGTCACATTGTTAGAAAATAAAAGGGACAGACTATTCTTAACCATTTGCTCAGCTAAACTGTTTTTATAAGTAAGGCCCTAAATATTTTGCTTTACGAACAATTACACAACATAAATTACGAAATTCAGTATTTTGTATGAGAAATAATTTCTAAACTATAATATTTATGTGTTGTCGATTTAATCGATTTCTTTATACCTAACTCTAATAATTATTTTATCAGCCTACTTTTTAAGTACTGTCGCATTGCTGGGTATGATGAGTGAGAGGGTTCTGTGAGGTTACCACAAGGTCTTTTAAGCAATTTTGATATTTTGACGTTTTTGTAACATGCTGTCCTTTGGTAATACTACTGGCGTGAGTGAGACAAGATCATTACAGACTTAGTAATTACAGATATGTACATTGTTGAGCAGTTTTGTAACGTCACGTAGTACATTTTATGTCAAATTCAGCAGTTTTAAAATAGTTCATAGTTTCGACCTGTGTTATCATTGCTGGAAAGCCTCGAATCAAGTAGAAACTAAGGAGTATGTTACCACTATGTTTATACCTCTAGGAACCTTGGCTGGAGACAATTAATAAAAAAATATGTCTCGTTAATGCCATGTGTCAAAAAATAATTATTGACGTAGAATTAATAGTACGAGATCCGATCTAAGATGGATCTTCCCTCATTAAGTTGGCCCACAATTGTGCACACTTATTATGATACTGGTAGAAAATCACTTGCACAAAAAAACAGCCTTTATACATAATTAATGATATTATTATTAAAAAAATTTACACGTCTTTTGCTAAAATAAATAGTTAATAATTAAACTTAGTTAATAATGATTTATCTCTAAAAATAATGAAAGTTTAGAGTGTATTTCACCAAAAAATATTTTCAATTGTTTGTTAACATAAGTACATTTGACGTTATGCGTCAAACAAAACTTTCCTTCAATAAGACTGCTCGAAAAAAGCTTGTGGTAACCCCCTGGACACTTAGACTTTATGTTCGACGGGCTGTCAGATTTTCATGCAATAAACGACATCTCGTCGTTGTTATAGCGTCGAACGCAAAGAGATATCAAGCAAGTTTCAATACAAACAAATGTATCTCAAACTTCACTACCGCCATCAACCACTTATTACAATGCGAGAGCGATTATTACAATTATTTTATTCTCTCAATATTATTACGCTGGCCGGCCTGCACGTATTTCAAATAATTTCAAATAATCGTATATTTCAAATATAAGGCTGTTTTAGCGGAATCGTATATCAAAGTTGTATGTCGCGATGATTGGAATCGAACCCGCGACCTTCATCTCGGTAGTGCGTTCCACTCCTCTCTATAGATACCATCTTATTTTTAAATACCCGAATAACAACAACAACCAACATATTTTTATTTACTTTTCAGTTTTGCTAAACATCGCGTTTAAAATTCTTATCCTTTTTATGTTGTTATTCATAAAAAAAAACCTTGGTGTTTGCTTGGGACATATTCTTTATGAGATTCGTCTTGTATTACAAATCAATCAATACAAAAGAAAAGATATAGATTTGAAGTATAATATGTTGCTAAATTAAACGAAACTGTGTCAACATTTCAACTTCTGCAATGAAAATTGTGTTTACTACCTGTACCGTTTGAAAATAGATTCGTAACTAGGTCGATACAAAGTTCTTTCACTCGTGAATAATTATATCAGAATACATAAACTAGTTACTTTCAATGCGTACCGTACGTAGATAGCCAAAACTAATTTAATTGCAATAGGTATAACGTTTTATTTTATTGTGTCTATTAATACCGGTGAGCTGACTTTCCCATATTATATTGATGCTTTTCCCCATGATGTAAGCTAATACGTTGAAGAATACTATCCAGCTTCATTTGTTTTGACATAATATGACGATAAATAAAACATCATTAACGTTTTAAGTTCGCTACAAAATTACGATCATACGATAGCTACTAATTTAGTATGCTCTTGTGACTGTGATGCTATAAATGATGACGCAAGTCACATCAAATACTGGGAATGTCAGACTATAATATTTTTCTATCACTCTTTGAGTACAATGAACCTGCTGCTCACGTTGACTTCCAACCCATAAGGGAACTGGGATTAATATTCACGAGGTTATTAGTAAAAGTACATAATTATATGCTCGAGATACTGAACGACAATAATTAATTAAATATTTATTCTAGGACTATAGAGAAGTAGCTTGAAATAGGACTCTAGCTAGATACATATATAATAATATTATTATTGTTACATTGGTTAAATGGTTTTTGAGGGAGTTTCTTTCTTCACGTCACAAGATCATCTTATATTGACCGTAACCCTTTGTAATTATGGCAATGTGCCACCTGCAGCATCACGCACCCGCCGCGGTTCACCTGCCTTGCTGTCGCGTCGTATTGTCGTTGTAATAGGTACCAACACTTGTGCAGTTTATTTTTGGTGCCTACATCACAGGCCACCTTTCGAACGTCAGAGAACACGTGTCGTCGGCCTTCTCTCGAAACCATCGCCAATTTCAACGCAATTTATTGTCATTTGTAATATACAAGCACGTCTTTTTTGTTTTGGGAGCATTAAACTAATTGGATCACTATAGATCGAGGGTGCTACATAACATTTCTCAGTAAGTTTTTTCTGTCGTGGTGGAACCAAAACTTCATTGTGTTCCTCTTTTTTCCTTATTCTGCATGCTACGGGGTACGTAATAGCATACAAGACAATCGGCATTATTAAAGCCTCAACCAACGTCTGAGAAATTGGTCCTTTTACAGACTAAATCCACAGAACCACTTCAAGCCTCAATTTGCATGGTAGATGGAATATGATTAGATACAGTTATGCATTTAATCTGTTGAATCTCAACAACTAAAAATAATACCGTCTTATAAATTATGTTTCCAATTTCTATATTTGCTAGCTCAAATTAATTCGAGTTGTCACAACTCAGAAATCGTCTAGATATAAATAAACTCATTTATATTGGTGATCATGCTGCGATCGTGTGAACAATTATAAACTTTATCTAATTCACATTTCATAGTTGGTAAGATCTGATACTTGTCGGTGCGTCTTCCTGGTTGCGAAGTGCCTGTCCCAATTACCTTTGAGACCGGGCCAAGAATACGGAGAAAGTGTGATATATATTATAGTTATTATAAAACGAAAACTCTTGTCAGCTGTCGCACGCTTGTCGTGAATGTTTCCTGAACATTTATCATAAGATATTTTTTAATATTTTTTTTGCATTAATTGGTTCTTAAAGCGGGTAAGACCCACGCTGTAGAAAACCCTGTGTACAGCATATAAATCTACCACAACCATCTAACACAAAACTGAGGATTCCTCCCTGCCTCCCGTAATTTTTCAAAATACTTTCGGTGCTCAATAATAATAATTTGTTAATACACTTTCGATTTATTGTTTTGATATTTATTAGGTATTGTTAGCTGAGCTTCGCGATACGGAATATTACTACGCCGTGAAGTGTTTGAAGAAGGACGTGGTATTAGAAGACGACGACGTTGAGTGCACTCTAATTGAGAGGAAAGTGCTGGCACTTGGCACCAACCATCCCTATCTTTGTCATCTTTTCGCTACATTTCAGACCGATGTAAGTAATTTTATTTGAATATTAATAATGCGAAAAAATTAAAATACCTCACAGTGCCACATTTATTTTTTATTGCGTGTCATTTAGGTGCTTCAAAATAAGCCATTAGTTAGATATGTTTATCATCGGTGGTCGGATTAAAATTTGGCACAAATCTGTCGTGAAAGCGTGAATTTTGCCTACAACGAGAACATTTACTTTTAGTATTTTGGTCAGAATATAAACTGATTAATCCACGAATAACGCAAATTGCATTGTCACTAAAGATTTTGGGGTTTTCAATTGTCTTGGTATTACTGCCTTAGTCACCGATTACAATTTTGTTTTTAGTCCCATTTGTTCTTCGTAATGGAGTACCTAAACGGTGGTGATCTCATGTTCCACATTCAACAAAGCGGCAGATTCCCTGAGGCACGAGCCAGGTTCTATGCGGCTGAAATTGTGTCGGGCTTAAAGTTCTTGCACAAAAGGGGTATTATTTATAGGTACGTATTGTATTAAACGTTTATGATGTACGTAAATATAGATCTAATTTTCGAAAAAATATTTGAGTTAAACGAGTATTCCTAGTTTGTTGTATAGTTGACTTTGATGAGCTCAAGAAGATTAGTACTTAGTTGCTTAAGTGTCATTAGGTATATTCGATAGGCTTAAGGTCTTGAATTATGATTTACGGAATCAATACTGGATTCATTCCAAGACCAATGTTAACAACAATCAGAAGATGCATGAAAAAACTTATTAGATAGATTGTAACAAATGGTTATTTTTTATTTTTATTAACTAAATAACATAACATAACATAAGCTCACGCCTGTATCCCCGAAGAGGTAGGCAGAGGCGCACTAGTGAACTAGAACACCCACATTTCGCCGAGCTTTATAACTAAATAATTGTTATATTTTCAGAGATCTCAAATTGGACAACATTTTACTGGACTTTGATGGTCATGTTCGAATAGCAGATTTCGGAATGTGCAAATTACAAATATATTTGGATAAAACGGCGGACACTTTCTGCGGAACACCAGACTACATGGCACCAGAGGTAAACACATAAGGAAGATCCATGGTTAAACACAGTTCAGTTAGGAAGTATAACTTGGAGCTTATCGATTATTTGTGCCATTTTCGTTTTTCAGATAATTAAGGGTTTGAAGTATAACCAGACAGTGGACTGGTGGTCATTCGGTGTGCTTCTGTATGAGATGTTGATCGGTCAGAGTCCGTTCAGTGGCTGTGACGAAGACGAGCTGTTCTGGTCGATTTGCAACGAGATGCCGTCTTACCCGCGCTTCCTCTCCCAAGAGGGGCTTACCATACTGACTCGAGTATGTCTCATATTTAATATATTATTATCATACATTTTCTTAAGGCATCTACCTATATGAATAATGTTTGTCATATAAGTCTCTACATCGTCATTCTTCTACTCAATTTTAAGCATTCTTCAATCAAATTCAAAGATTTTTCTTGTTTTAGTTCGTATTTGACAGCCTCCGTGGCGCAGCACGCGAGTATCCGGCTGTGAAGCGAGAGGCCACGGGTTCGATTCCCGCATTGAGACAAATGTTTGTGTGGCTCACAGATATTTGTTTCAAGTCTGGGTGTTGTGAGACCGAGTCTCCCATAGTCTGATACCCGCGATACAGGTTATGCCTAGTGTGGGACCTGCGGCCTGAGCAGGAAAATTTCTGACAACCGTAAATTATAACCAACCGTATTCGAACTCGATGCGCGTCTATGAAATTTATATGAAATATGAACCAAACGTCATCAGTGCGCAGCGAACTCGAATACATTTACATTTACATTAGTTTTTCGTGCTAGGGCTACTGAACTAAGTGTGTGACTGTTTGGGTGTATTTATTTTTATTATTATTATTATTGTCTACACATATTGCTTAATGAACAAAATTTATTTGTGTTAGTTGTTGGATAAAGACGCGCGCACACGGCTAGGCGGCACAGAGTGCATGCACGGAGACATCAAGGAGCAAGCCTTCTTCCACTCCATCCACTGGGACAGGCTCGAGAGACGAGATCTGGAGGCACCATTCAGGCCACGTGTGGTACGTGTATTTTCAACCCCTTCTTGCATAGACAGTACAGCTGTTTCGACATTGTTGCTTATTTAGGTCCACTATACGAGGAATTAACAAACATAAGTAAAGTCAGGTTTTATTTTGTTATCAGTAAAAACCTCGATGATAAAAATATTTCACAACAGTTGTGAGATTTATCGACTTTTGTTACCACTTTTGTCAAATAGCTCGAGACATAAATAACATAGCTCGAAATATATTATACTAATTAGATTGAATTGCTAGGTGCAGATTCAGTTGTGTGCTGTTTATGATATTTCTTTCGGCATAAATCTTTTTCTATGTGTTTATTAATACAACTATGAGTACCTAAAATAAAGTAAAACTATCGTTTAATGCATCATTAATCTCTCAAGAGAAGGGCTGGAACCATCAGACGACCCACACACTCTCTACTAACTATTTTCGTCACGGACGAAAAGGTAATTTACAATTTACCTACTATAATGAATGTTCGCGATTATTTCGCTAAGAACTTTAATCTTATAATAGAGATAACTAAGTATCTTATAAAGTATTATGTTTATGATCGGAAAATGCGATTTATCGGTTTTATTGCTCGAGACTCTACAACATTTCAACTCTACAAATTCTATACAAGTTCAACTCTACAATCATTAAAAATATTATTTTATTTCGTTTGTTCTTCTGCTGTTAACAAAATTATGTAAATTATAGGTAAAATAATATAATTATTAAAATAATTTAAGTAGGTACTTCTATAAACTAATCTGTTAATACACTGAATGTTTATATTTTATAAAATAATGTCTACGAAACGTAGGTATATTTTGATCGTGGTAGAGCCAAATAACGAGTTTGTTTACATTTTACACACTACATTCCGGTCTACCTGGGTGGCAGTTGGCACTATTAACTAACACAAAACTGATGATATAATTTCTTCATCTTCTACTGCTCACTCAAAAATCGACAATTCAACCGAGTTTCTGGGGGGCTTGTTCACTCTTCCTTTCCACCTGCCCTTATACTAATAGTGTGGATAGGCACAACACACTTTTATTTATACTATAAGGATACTGTTTAGTTTTACGGCCGGGCGCCTGCCTTATGTTAGCCACCTCGTAAAGGGGGGCTTGTTCACTGTTCACAGTTGTTCATATATTACAAATTAAATACAGTCATGCCATGACCTTTTCTCACATCGCATTTTTATCCACAGAGACACCCGATGGATACGCAGTACTTTGACCGAGCGTTCACAGGCGAGAGACCTCGTCTCACCGCAGTCGAGCCCCAAGTCCTGCGCTCTATGGACCAGGAGCCGTTCAGAGGGTTTTCATACACCAATCCGAACGCTACAGATCGTTAAGATTTACTTTGACATGACTCTGGTTCAAATTGTACGGCGTTTTGACGCTACGTATATTGGAAGGAAAATAATTGAAGATAATCGATAAATGTAGCCACGTGTATGAAATTATTAATGTGAGATATCTACATTGCTGTTACTATTTTGGATGCTTTATTATGCATAATTTAGTTACCTATATAAAATTATAGGTGTATGCAATAAGGCTAGGTCCCTACCGTAACTGTTGATTAGAGTAAGTTTACGTGTCTGGTACACGTTAAAAGTAGTAGCGTTAAGATGTAAAATATAACTTTTTGTTACCTTTATAGGCTTAAATATTTTTTTCGTATATAATCTAGTCGGTCTGCTTGAAGACGCTCTGGTAGCGGTGTTAGAATGTAATGTAGTGTGCATAATATATATAACAAATAAGAAAATCTATAAATATCAAATAACGTACCTATTTTCTATATATACTCATTAATTTTGGAAAGAAATCTGTTCTTTTTAAAATAATTTGATAGATTGGTGGGTATCAATATATTGCTTGTTAAGATTTAGGTAATTTTGCAGATAGTAAAATTATTGAATACCTAGGTTACTTAGTAGAAAGAAAGTAGGTATTCATCTGTTACTTATTTAACTTGATCTATGAGTCAAAGATAGTACATATTTACCTATAGCAGTGGCGTACAGTCCGTATAGGTAAAGATACACCGTCTACCTGATTTTTTTTTCTATTTACTTAAATCGTGATAAAAAATCATGACCAAAACAACTTCCGGCTCATATTTTAAGTCGACATTGGGATGATGATAATAAGATGGTATTGTAAGTAAAAGTAAAAAAATCTGTTTACAAGATTTTTGTCTACCCTGATCAGAATGGCTGTGTACGTCACTGCTACATAGATATCATTGTACATAGGTATACGCTGGTACCTATAATATTTTGAAATTGTTTTATATCACTTTCTAATAATTAATGTACCGACTCGTATCTCGAATCTACTGATTGTTTATAAATTCATTGCATATCAAAGAGAAGTTCAAAATAGTTATTTGATTTTAAATTGTTAGTAATTATATACTTATATACTCAATGATATGTTATATATACCAATAAATTTTAAAACATAGTACGTCCATGTTGTTTTATTTATGTAACAGGTTACAGGAGTATATTTTGTTAGAAATGATTCTAGATTGTACCTACCTAACATCCTATCTAAGTTTATTTTGTATGTAATGAACACAATTATCAGATATAGTGACATCAACACTAGCTAGAAATTCATTTTTTTAAGTTTTTGAGAAATTGAATATCAATATTTATTAATTATAATATTGGAAAAACTATTTTGCTCCTAAGTCTACCGAATTATAATCACAAAATTTACAAAAGTATGAATTTGTCAAGTCAATATTCTCAAATAAAAAATTCTTGTCCCTCGCTAACCCTGAAAGCAACGTTTATGTTACCTAGAATTTTCACATAATTTCACACATTTCATTTTCATGCTTAAATCCCTGAAGCCCTGAAGGGTTAGGCAAAGGTGGACAACACCAAGATTCGTCGAGCATATATCCTTCTCAGATGTGATGTGATAGAGGACGAGCCTATCACTATACCAAGCACGAATTGTAGACTCTGGGGTGATAGTGAATTGAAAAAATCCAATATTACTTTGCCCGACCTGGCGATCGAACCCGAGAGTCGAGACCTCAGGACGGTAGTCACTATCTATAGATGTATCAGTCGATAACGTCTCAGTCGTAACGAAATTCAACACCGAGGCAGTCCAATTTCCGTTGTTATTATTTTGCATAGGTATCTGTTGAGTTCATTTGTGTAAAATTATTTATTATGACGTATTGGCTTGTAAAATCCCCTAAGAAAAGTATATCGATAAAACTATCGATAAACACACTGTACTTTATCGCCATCTTAGCTGACAAGTGACGGATTCAGCGGTCATGGTGAAATGGCCGATCTTTTGATTTCGATGCACTTTTTCTTGTCAATCAATGACACATGTCAGTGGTCATTTTTTAAGGTTATGTTTATTGTTTAAGTTTGCGGAACTTTGATTTTTTGTGAAATATTGTGTAATTAATACCGGTTTAAATTAACAAAAAATGGTAAGAATCACAAAATGATATAATATACACATTTTCGATCCCGAGAGATTTTATAATCATTGATATTATTAAAGTAAGCATTGATAATAATAAGTCATAAACATATTCATCAGGATTTATCATTATTCAATTCAGTACTATTTTGTTTTCTGATTTTAAATGAATATCGATCCTAAATCGTGTCTGTAGTTCCTTTAATCCACATCATGCTTCAATCTCCTGATTATCTTATATGGGGTTGGATTGGAAGTAGTGGATATTGTGTGATTGGTAAACAACTCAAATCTGTACTCAAATATATTATTTTCTAAGCAGTAAAGGCATTACTGCCTAAAATGAAAAAAAGCTATGTTGCATGTACAGAATTTAGCACTTCAGAATGTACACTGTATGCATTATATTATCACAATGCAATTTCATTTTTATTCATTGTATGAAGCCTTCTTAAAATATCTGGGCATTGCACAGTAAAATCTTAGCTTCAGCAGTTGTATCTGCTAAAATATATCAAATATGGGAACAGAATCCTAAAGCATGTAATGTAGGTATGTAAAATGTTAAATATTATGTGGATTCTAGAGGTTTGATAATGATTGGTTCATAATTAGATCAATTTTCTATTCCCATGATCCTGTTTTAACTCAGGGGTAAACATTGCATGCAAAATATGTAACGTCTACAGCATGAATGGAGTAATGGACCAGCTCAACCAGTTCGACACCACTCTGATAACATAACACATAATATAAGCTCACGCCTGTATCCCCGAAGGGGTAGGCAGAGGTGCACTAGCGAACTAGTACACCCACATTTCGCCAAGCTTAGTTCAATCCCAGATGTGATAGAGGGCACAAATTCCAAACTCCAGGCTGATATGGAAAAATCTTGATTCTTTTTACCAGTCTCTGCTGCAAAAAAATGTACATAGCTTAATGTGATATGAGACTGGAGGGGGATTAATGACCTCACATTTAAAACTTTGCTTATACCTATACAACAAGTACATTTATGAATTTTATATGTTCATGTTCTGAAATGTTTACTTACGTTTATGATTTCAGGCAAGAAATGCAGAAAAGGCTATGTAAGTAGTATCATACATTTTCTATTAAACCATTGGTAATCGAATAAGTCTAAAAAAGTCAGAGGTGCATGCTCGTTTTAGGGTTAGTCACTCCTCCGACACTCATCTCATCAGCCCGTACTGCTCCCACTAAGTCATCGCTGTTTTTTATAATTTTTATTTTCTTATTTCATTTTTTATAAATTAGTGTATTGATTATAATTACTTAATTATTATTGTTTAAATTATATAGGACCACATTGGCGCGATGGCGCGCAGCGCAAGTGCAAGAGGCTGGCGGCCAACGTGAGCGACGCCCTTACTTAGCTTCAGAATGCAATGACTTACAGCAAGCAGAAAAATGGAGACTCCAAATTGTGAGAGAAATTGCAAAAAAAGTTGCTCAAATACAAAATGGTAAGTCTCAGTATATTACATGAGGTGGGTGACCTGATATCTCCACTGTTCATAAAAATTCATGATACCAAAAATATCACTATAATAGGATTGCTAATTAAACAGAGTAAACTGACATTTCGAATGTTGCCACTTTTTTATGAAATTTAAATAGTGCTGCGGTAAAAAGATCAAAATTATTTAAACATTTCAATTCAGTAAACCATTTCATTCTTTCATTTTCTAAAGTTCGACTCAAAGTCGTAATTCCTTCCTAATGTGTGATTAGTACTGCATGTCTATTGAATTATAGTTATAGTAAATTACTGCATGCTAAATTATGGCATGCCTACTGGAATTGCAGTCATGGTTCATTATAAACAAAACTTACAAAAGCTATGAATGTGCGGAACGTAATTTTTCTCAAATAATAAAAGTAATATTTATAATTTTCATAGTTATCATTTCGCGTATCTGTTGTGATTTTTTACGCAAAATTATTTACACAGACATTCAGTCGACGGGTTAAGCTGAAATTTCTAAAAATACGCAATAAAATTCTAATTTTGCAAGGTAGTGCCGAGTTATTATTTCTTTGAATGATAAAAATTGAACTAGATCTATCACTATGTTTCCAAAGTAAGCAACATTATTTTGGAAAGTGAGATTTCGATCTGTCAGTTAACTCCGTTTAATTAGCAATCGTACTATAGTGTATTTCCAACCTTAATGGTAGGGAATACCAATTGGGTACTTGACTATGTTTGATTTTGTACACATTTTTATATGTACTGGCAAATAAAACAAAAAATAAACTCTTCTGTAAAATCTGCATCGAAATTGATTGAAAAATGAGTCAGTTATTCATATTTTATTTTCCGCAATGAGCAAGAGTGGGGATGTAGTGGGGATATCTTGCTATACCTTTCTAACGCGCGTACCATTATAGCCCTGACGTGATTTTACTGATACTTCTCTTTTCCACACTTTGAAGGTTACGCAAAATTTAAATGCTTTTAACTTCTTTATTTTTGAGAATATTTCAATAATTTTTTCAGTGATTTGTTTTAGATGGCGTCAGTTTTATATAAAATTAATTAAAAAAAATTGTCAAAACCCAATTCAGGAGGGGAAGGGGGTTTTGCGTCGTGTAACAATTTAATGTGAGACAGTAGTATCAAACCGGTCAAGATGGGCCCATTCATGCTGTAGACATTACTTACTATAGACTGGCGCTACCAACGGTCTTTCTGAACAACATAGTCCAGTTGGGTGGATGATAGGGAGTTTCTTTATTTAAGTCGTTCATACAAATATCTTTAAGGCCATGCCTGTCAATTTTACTAACAATGTAAAAATTATTGTCAATAGTTTAAAACATCATATATTTTTTTTAAATATCAAATAAACATAATGGAAGACACAGAAGCAAAACCTCCAAGTGTTCCGTCAGTACAAAACGCATCAAGGGAACCAAGTGCTATATCGCAAAGAGACTCCAGTTTAAGATCGCAAAATGTATCGGTAACTGTTGAAAATCAGTATGTCCCATTGAATCAAGAAACATTGCAATATCAAAAGCCACCGACACCGATATCGACAGTGCCAACGTCACCAGTAATGTCTAGGATCCTGACACCGCCATCCGCCACACCAATAAATGTTACAATACCTAATACAAATAAATTAACGCCATCCCCTCGATCACCAAGCAGCCCGACTCGAATCATAGGTACCTCTCACCCAAAGGCGTCATTAGAAATATCTCTTAAAAGTGAAATATCTGCAAAAAGAACATCTCTCTCGGGTTCACCGCAACGAAGAAGCCCTAGCATACGGTCTGGGCGTACTGTAGAACAGATAGTAGAAGCTGTAACAGCACTCGAACCAAAAGGCAAAAGTATTACTGATAATGTTAATAAACTAGCAGAAACATTTAACAATCTAACAAAGAATATAGATGACCCAAATTCTCCATACATAACCGATAACATAGATAAAATTGCGAACATGAGTAGAGCGCTCACCAGTGAAGCAAATGCCTTGCGTCAATCTATCAAAAGTTTAACTAAAGATATTGAAAAAACTAAACAAGAGCTGATTTCCGTAAAGGAGGAAGACGTCAATTTTCCGTACCATCTATTTCTAGTGGAATTGATTATAAACAAAATTCATATGAAGTGTGATTGTTTTGATATAGATTTTAATAATTTGGTTATATCAGCCACCTTTTTGGGTAAACAACCTATTGTGTTGTACGATCCATCTTACGGTAAAATAGATAATTTCAGCAAACTTAACGTTGGGAAGTCAACGCTGTTTGCTATGACTTACGATAAAATATGCAGCATTAAAGAATTCGAAATTCTAATACAATTGACAAAGCAACCACCGTGTACAAGCTGTGTTACAAAAATAGGTGAAACTCGTATGGATTATACGAAAGAATTCATAGCGTTGCGAGAAGAACTTTGTACAAAATGGTTAGAACAGCAGCCAAACGACAACATAGTGTGTACCACATCAACTCCGCTATCTAAAAATTTATACTATTTATCATGCGGCGATGACGACACTAGAGATTCTATAGGAGTCATCCAAGTAACGACTAGGATGTCATTTTTGGGCAAAGAAATCACGACTACCTTTTGTGCTTCACCACAACCGCAAGGGACGTCATTTCTCTTAAAAAAGGATAATGGTATGACGATGTACTCGTGTCACAAGGTTGAAATGGATGATCATGGCAAAATATTGCTGGACGAAAGTAGCGTAACAAAAAAAGCGCCGCCTTGTAATCACCATTCACCTACTAGACTTGGAAGTCCGATGTCACAACTATCTCCAATGTCCTCTAAACGTTCATATGAACCAGTTCCTTATAAGTTTCATCAGGACGACATACATAAATATGATGAGATATTTACTAAGATGAATGCAAATGAGTTGAAGATCAGAGTCCCTAAAAGCTCCAAAGTAGACAGAATTGGCAAGTATGAGAGAATTCAGGAACTGTGTTCCTGCGAGGACACACCATACAATACAGGAGACCAAATACAATTTGAATTGCCACGAGATCTTTGTAATCCCGATAATACTCATAACAATTACTCGTCAAATCTAAAATATACGTATAATGGTTGCGATAGGACTTGCGATACGAAAGACAGAAAAATAATTAACGTCACGCCTTCGAATTGTCCAGTGCCTGTCGCCATGGAGAAAAGGCTGCATCCCTTAAAAGATGTATTCATTTTAAAAATTGGAAAGAAATTGGAGACCAAAGACAAAAAGACGGATTTAGAGATTGAATTAGTTACGCCGAAGTCGCCACTTGAGAAGCAGATTGAGTACAGACCGAATATTTCGCAAAAATGTAGCTCCGATGAACTCAAAAACAAAACATTAAATACAAATAAAAATGAAAAGGCGAAGACCAAGGGCAAAGCAAAAGCCGTGAAATCAAAGAAGAAAGGCAAAAAAGGAAAGCGATAACTATCAAATGAAATAATACATTAGGAGGAATTGGACCATAATCATTATATTTGCGAGGCTATTTACAACAAGCATGATTATCATTATTATTGTCAAATGAATTTTGCATGGATAATATTATACAAATTCTGTTACATTGTGTTTTTTTTTTTCAAATTGATAACTGTAGAGAGGAATTATTATTTCCTTTTGTTAATATTAAATTGATTTCTTCAGCTGGCCTCGGTGAATTTCGCATTCGTGATTTAAACGACGAAATCAATAAGCTGATGCGTGAGAAACGGCACTGGGAGGTTCAAATAAAAACATTGGGCGGTCCTGATCATGCACGCGTCGGCCCCAAAATGTTAGACCAAGACGGAAAAGAAGTACCAGGCAACAGAGGGTATAAATATTTTGGTGCTGCAAAAGACTTACCTGGTAAGTTTATCCTTCCAGCCAAATTCTTAGATTCAACTATCGAAGAAGGCCGTAGTCCATCATAGTCCATAAAAGGCTCTAATAAATCCTTTGGTGACTGAAACACATACGCAGAAACTATATTTTTTTATTAATATGCGGATCTTATTTTAAACACGGAGTATCCAAGCCTAAAGAATTTTCCTTAGCAGACCCAACCCAATCTAATATTTTCTAAATTGGTGAATGAGGTTAGGTGTCCGCGAGTTGTTCGAGCAGGAGCCGCCGCCGCCGCCGCGCCGCACCCGCGCCGACCTCATGAGGGACGTCGACGCCGATTATTACGGATACAGAGACGATGATGACGGACTACTGCTACCTTTAGAACAGGAAGCTGAGAAAGAAGGTATGTTAATGTGTATGTTTGCGTGTGTGTGCGATGGTAGAGGGGCTATCAAGCAAGTTTCCATACAAAGAAATTGATCTCTACCTTCAGTACCGCCATCAACTACTTATTATCATTCGAGGGCGATTATTACAATTTACATCCTAGTATATCTTGTGAATGGTTAAAAATCACGTAAGATAAGTTTATTCTCTCTATATTATTTCACTGGCCGACCTGGCGCGTGTATATTTCAAAGAAACTGAGCAACTTATAACTTTTGGATCACAAGTTTTGTGCTGTTGTCCCGTCTATATACTGTTGAATGTCTTTGGTATTAAATAAGTTGGTCAAAATAAAAGTTTAATGTACCCGACTTCAAACCAATTGGCAGCGAATTTTAATCTATATTCATACCAGGGGGGTTACCACCACCTCTTATAGCAGTATTATTATAGTCTTACTTCGTTTTTTTGTACGGGAATCGGTACAAGTAAGATTATAGTTGCTATGAGAGGTGGTGGTAACCCCCCAGTGTTGTTTAGTCATTATGCTTTGATGTCATGGGTGCCAGATTCCACTTTATTGTTATTGTTTTGTTTCTACATTACTTTTCCTAATTACATTTACATACATAAGCTCACGCCCGTATCCCCGAAGGGGTAGGCAGAGACGCACTAGCGAACTAGAACACCCACATTTCGCCGAGCTTAGTACCGTCCCAGATGTGATAGGGGGCGAGCCTATCGCCATATCGGGCACAAATTCCAGACTCCGGGCTGATATGGAAAAATCCAATATCACTTTGCCCGACCCGGGGATCGAACCTGAGACCTCAGAACCGTATTCGTACCGAAATACCACCACGCCACCAAGGCATTACATTTATTGAGTAATAATTACATATACATATTTCAATATTTAAGCTATAGCGCGGACAGTTGAAGAATGGAAGAAGAACAAAGACGAAGCTGTGCCAGAGGAAGAAAATATTTATCCCGAAGATGTGAGTATACTTTTAGATATATACTCATATTATTGAACCGGGTAGAGACGAACGACAGGGAAATCCTATGACAAGTCACTGGAGTTTTTACTTATACATTCAAGACTTGCACAGTCCCGCTCAAGGATTACAATCTATATGGACGTGATTTTACAAAGTCTCCTAAAGGCGCGTCTCCTGCACTAGTTTTATCGAAACAAAACACTAAGAACACCTACACAAAACAAGGGTTTTCATTGTCTCCTGCTCATGTAACAATGGACCAAAAAAAAAAAAATTAGAAATATAATGTTTTGTGTAATGTTTTAGTGCAGGAGACGGGGCTTAATAGGCTCAATACTTTTTGCGCTAGGGAAACATAGTTGGGACGGAATAAGGTAGCTGTACTTATCATCCAGGTGTTCCAGGACACATTGCCTCATTAAACCTTATCCTAAAAGATTGAGCTTTAGCAAGGGTTGACTGATAGAAAATGCTTTTTGCATTAAGTCGGCCTTTATAACATAAGCTCACGCCTGTATCCCGGAAGGGGTAGGTAGAAGTGCACTAGCGAACCAGACCACCCACTTTTCGCCGAGCTTAGTTCGGTCCCAGGTGTGATAGGGGGCGAGCCTATCACCATATCGGGCACAATATGATATGGAAAAAACGAATATCCTTTCTACACAATGTAAAAAGAGTGTAAATAAATAAACAAAATGTTTTGTTTAGCCCGAAGACAAGAGAATAGAAGAGGACGAGGAGCCGGCGGCCCCGGTGGTGACGTCTCACGTGGCCGTGCCCTCGCAGAAGGACATAGAGGAAGCTCTGCTGCGGAGAAAGAAGCAAGAACTCCTGGAACGTTACGGATGTATGGACATCAAGATGGAGACCAGCTGACCTTGGAACTTATATTAGGTCAATATTGAAAGACTCTAAGCATTTATCACCAATAAATACAACAGTATTTTGGTAAAATTAATTATGAAGCCGAAATATTATTTTTGCAATCGTATGGACAAGTGATGTGATGTTGCGTTTTATGCGCTATTTTAAGAAGGTAATAAGATTTAGGTGAATTAAAATTTCCATTACTGGTTATTAAGACCACAGAAAATACTTGTAATCTTATATTAATACCTAATTATAAGTTTGTATTATAATACTAAAATTACTCATTACTTCCACTTACGCACCACTTGTGTAAGATAAAAATTAGTGCGTTTGTGAGATATCATTATCCTTTACATTTTTATCATTACGGCGTGTATCTGTAAAAGTAAACCAGAACTGATAAAACCTATGAACTATTGTATAAAATATTTCATGTACCATACTATTTTATTGGAATAAATAAAAAAATAAGTATAGATTTATAGTTTTCTTTCTACCTGCCTTTATCCCACCTTAATGTGGGGTCGTAGCAACACACTTCTAGCGAGTCGCAGAAAGAATTTGGGTAAAAATTTTACGACCGGCTGCCTATCTAAAGCCGCGTTTCCTGCACATGTTTTTTTCGAAACAAAACACAAAAACACCTACACAGAACAACGTATTTCACTGTCTCCTGCTCATGGAACAAAGGACCATAGATACAAAAAAATAGAAATACCGTGTTTTGTGTAATGTTTTAGGGTAGGAGACCTTTGGTGGATTCCGTAAGAAGTTAGCCGACTGATAAGTCTATGGTCCCGGGCGAATGGTGTTAGAAAAATGCCCCACCCGACCTGGGAATCGAAACCAGGGCCTCCCGGTCCACAGCCCATATGTGCTGCCATTAGACCAAGATGACATCATTATATCGTTTTCATATACTTCATTACATCCAATCATATTTATTTCCGTAGACTTGTACCTGTTGATGTTGACTGGCGTAAATGTTTGTGTGACGCACAATTTCCCACAAATATTTGTTTCGAGTCCGTATCGTTCAGTGACGTAACTATAGTGTTGGGGGCCCGTGGCAAATTCATTGGATGGAGGTCTTTGCAGCCCGTGACTCCCTATATGCTCACGGCTTTTTCGGTCCGCGGCCTCCTTCCGATCATAGCTGGGGTCCCATATGGTCGAGGGCCCGTGGCATTTTGCCGTCATACCCTGTAGTAACGCCACTGGTCTCGTTGTTTCTGATACGGGATACCCACGGGGCCACGACACAAGACTTACGAGTCTTATCACATGATACGTCATGTGGGGTTAGAGCTGTATGTTTTTTTTTAAATAATCAAGGATGATTTGAATACGCCCTCTTAGTTTTACCTATATGGTAAAACTAAGAGGGCGTCATTAGAATTTTTTGGACAAATCAAAAATTTGGAAACGAATACATTATTGCATTATCAGTTAATAAACACTGGAACGTATTGGCAAAAAAAAATCTAACAAAGTTTTATACCAGTGATTGTCTTTAAAATAAAACATGTATTTTTTCGCCGTAATCATTTATTTTTGAACAATTTTCTGGATGTACCTGGGACATACACAGTGTATTCTAAGCAAAATATACATGATAAACATAATTATAACTATTTCACTTGAATACTATACTATATCGCACTCAAACCTATAACATTACTATGCACTTGTAGGCTCTAAGTTATAATATAAAAATATCTATATAAGGAACAATTGCACAAGCAAGTAAATAGAGACGAAACCATGCAGATTCCGACAGTTTTTCTAATATATTTAACTACGGTTAAAACCAATAAAATTGATCCACCTTTATCGATACTTTCTGCATCTTATCGATATTTTTTTGTTACTGGTTTTCAACAAAGCTTTAATTATCACTGTATTGCTCATATTTTATGGAATGCGCGTAATAATAATTTACTACTGTAAAATGATTCCAAAGGACATGGCCGAATCCTGCCCTATATGTATATAGAAAAATCAACTGAAATATACTGTCAATAGTGATATCTTAAAATTAACTACAAAATTAATTAAAATATATGGCATTAATTATATTTCTCTAGAACCTGCGACAAAAATATGCCGAATAAATATGTATACTAATTGTTTTCCTTTAACTTTGATTTCAAAGATCGTTTGTCATATTTGTATTCGGAAACACGCTTAAGAAAAACATCTTTTATGACTGTAATAT
This sequence comes from Clanis bilineata, assembly GCA_036417725.1. Lineage (NCBI taxonomy): Eukaryota > Metazoa > Arthropoda > Insecta > Lepidoptera > Sphingidae > Clanis > Clanis bilineata. Next base: position 13,468,707 of record CM071158.1, read on the forward strand.
TATTCGATCGTGATCTTTACCTACCCACAGAATAATTAATAGTACTACTGAACGAAGCATAAAAGTAAACATCAAAATCAACTTAATAATAAACGATAGATATTTTATGCTGTCGTGTCGTATGATGTTAAATTAACTGCATCGATAATAATATTTTAGATTATGTTTCTGAATGCGCTAGCTATTTTGATAATGACGTTGGAGGCGCTTATTTTGACATTTCTGCGTTTTATGTATTTCTGCATAAGGCAGGCTTCACACACCACGAAATTCAAAAATGGAAATTATAATCTTAAATAAGTAAGTATTCAAGCTTCATATCTTTCTAACAACTACAAATCCATATTTTTTTCCCCGTAATAGTAATAAAATAATTGCTCCTAGTGCGCTACTTATAGTGCTCCTATGTAATAGCAACTAAATTAATTTATAGAGTCCGAATTACAGAATTTGCGCCTTAGTTCCTAAAAATGTTTGTAACCAACCAACTCCTTTCCCCTGCCAATGTCTCACTCGAATTCGTAGTTGTCCAGAAATTATTTTTTCAAGCCTGTTGCAGAAGTGATCGACCTTAGTGTTTAGAACTAGCCGCCTGCTTGACGTCAATCTTGTCTGAGGAATCCAGTCCCGGGTAGTGTCAGAAAAACACGCGTCGCCAAATGGTTCGCTAACGCAGGTCCCCCTAGTCCATAGCTCATATATGGTTGCCACTAAAGCAAGGAAGCGACGGACGTTTTAATTAAGAATATCGGTGTATGCTCATCAAGGCGAGGATTATTTATCGTGTGATTTTAACTATATTTTATATATATTTTATGACGATATATAATGTTACGAGGAGCAGTGTGCGAGTGGCTACTCGCCTTTACAGGCGGCTGGTTATGAAGCAAGAAACCGCGGGTTCGATTCCCGCATCGACACAAATGTTTGAGTGGCCCACAGATATGTGTTTCGGGTCTAGGCGTTGTGAGACCGAAAGTGTCTCGTAGTTCCTGATTCCTACGACATAATACTAGTATCTTAGTGTGGGTTCAGGACTATGTGTGTGACTATTTATTTATGTACCTATCTGAATTTTTATCGGCAAGTCCTATGTATAAGGGCGGCCTTATGGAATTATTTGCCATTTAGACTTCACAAAGTCACCAGCCACGGAACATAAACCGAAAATAAGATTTTGTATATCATATTTTGTTTGACAGTGAGCCATCCAAGACCCAAGATTATCCAGATACCAATAGTACCCATCGTATAGCTACTAGATGGTGCTAAAATTCTGCCTTTATTAAAAATAATAATTGCTATTCAAAAAGTTTAGACGCTCTTTGTACACTCTTTTTATTTTTCCTCGCAGGTTTTTGGAAAGTAAATCTTATACTATTATAAGCGCGGGTTTGTGAGCTTTCATATGACGTAACATATGTCCGTGTATAGTGTCCGAAGACTTAGGGTATAGCTCCATACAAATTCCGGCCATGTCCTTTAAGTGAATAGACATTGACTTAAAAAAAAAAAAACAAGTGTCACATTACGCCTCAAATTATTATTTTATGCTTATTTTGTTTATACAACTACTAAGCAACTTATGAATGAAAACCGAAATATATTCCCATATAAGTTTAGCTTGATATTTTCGTTGATATCAATTGAATTCGGAATGTATAAACTTAAATTATGTCTCACCAAAACGTACAACTAATAAATATATTATAGTGATAGAAACCGTGTGAATGAACGTACATCTGCCTGCATTTAAATATGAAGATCAATCGTAATAAGATTTAAATAGAACTAGGTCAATAATCTGGGCCAAACTATGACATATTCTATGGAGCATGTACTATTAAAAGATTTACCACGATACATAGTCTTATTATACCAATAGCTTCTATAAGAGAAAAAATGTTAATACTGAATATTAAAAGCTCAGAAAATTTAGCTAATATTAAATTTGAACAGTTTTAGCGATAACAGGCAAACTATACACAAACATTGTTCGGTATATTACTTAGACACTACAATTATAACGTAACACGATTAAGTAACAAGAGAAAATATATTTCCTCCATAATAATAATAACACACACCACACCTACTTACACCAATTCAGATTTACATATTTATAAATTATTTTAAATGTCGACACTTTGTCTCTCTGCCGTACTCAGGCTATAATTTTATATATGGCATATCGACATTACAGCTTAAAATGCCGACCTTTGCATTTTAACTACTGACCTGTTTAGCTACGAACGTATGGTTCCAAATAAATAGAGGCTTTAATTACTGAGTCAGTTTGAACGTTTTCTAAGTATCGTTGTGGTACAAACTACAAACAGCACGAGAGATCAACATTGGCAGAGGCCAATTCTTGAAAATCATCATGTGATATTGCTAGTCAAACGGCCATATTTTAAAATTAGTTGGGACAAACGAGGACTAGTTTTACATGATACCATGCTTACGAACTCTACCCTACCCTACGAACTTCTTTAATCCCCTATATTATTGTTTTTTTTTTATAAACGAAACTGTCGATATATCGGATCAAATATTTCTGTACATAGTATATTTTGCCAGAAATAATCTCAAACGTGTTAATGCAACACAAATACACAATAATGTCGTTATCACTGAATGACTTTTGTGCTTTTAATGCAAACTCAATATAACATAAAAATTTCGATAAACCAAACTAAGTACAATTAAAAAACCTATCATAACATAATTAATCTTAATTATGCACTAAAGACTAAAGATGATGATGAGTGTGTTAGGGAAGACCGAAATCTGTTACGTATTAGAAGAACTCGAAGATCGACAATGATGCGTCGGAAAGGACGGGCCAAGAATTTAGACATATAGATATAATAATTCTCTTCGTAGAAATATTTTACGATATAAATTAGGATGTCCTTTTGAAGTTAGATGCCGATATCGATAATCTGTTTAGAAAACTGTGCCTCATTTAATAAAATATCGATCCGTCCTTGTGATAAAAATAAGGAGTGTGATTCTATTTACTTAGAAGTATAGTATCGCAGTAATTTAAAATAAACTGTCGACTATTGGCGACTACTTTGAATATATTAATGCGCTTTTGAGATCCTGTATACTTACGATACGACTGCAGTCTAAAGAGTGTGGTGTTATACTTTATTCAAGATTGCCAGTGTCACATTATTAACTAGGAGTTGCAATATTAAAACATTTTTAGCAGTAAAAAAATATTGAATAATTTAATTTTTTTAATTCGTTAATTTATGGAAAAAGGAAAAAAAACATCTCTGGAAAAATGCCATAAACTGCACTCCTTATAATTTTAATTATTCACGCTAATAGATGACAACTCTGGCAACCCTGATTATGTTGTGTATTAACAAACAAAAAGTATCAAACACAAGTGGCACTACTAAGTACTAAAAACTAAGACTGGAATAGGTTCTGTTGTTTCGCGTCGTTTTCGAAGTCGCTCCACGCGTTGTTCAATTCCATGAATATCATCTTCGCAATGTTTTCGTTGGGCGTGCCTATTTGCTGTAAAATTGTAACCGATTAAAATCCATTTCGAAGAAGTCATCAATTTACAATAATTACACAAAAATGAACACATAATGTCACAATTTTATATCGATACATGCTTAGCATCTCACTACTTATTTAATGTAGATAAATGAACAAAAGTCTGACGTTCTAGTTGGCTGGTCTGAATATTATTTTCGGTCGCAATCTTATTTTAGATAGGTAAAGGTGACGGGACGCTTTTAGATTCGGTTAAGTGTCTAACTTCAACAGCTTCAGCTGCCGTAGAACAATGGTAGTTTTCGTTTTCTCTATACATTTAACTACTAGCGCCACTCGCGGAAACTAGGATAAACTAAATAAATAGTGCGAAAATGGAAACTGTTGTTGTTTTCGAAAAGTGAGAACTGTAAAAGAATTCTAGTACTTGGGTTGCAGTCAGGCTAGAATCGTAGACCAATAGGCCGTACTGTACTAATCGAATAAGGGCCACGTGCACCACTATTACTAACCTACAGTTAGACCTAAACTCAAGTTAAATTGAAAAAGAAATATATGAAAGACATGTAATAACAGATAATATATGACTACATTTAATGAATTACATGTCATTCCTATAATATTTCTTTTTCAATTTAACTTGAGGTTAGGACTAACTGTATGTTAGTAATAGTGGTGCAAGTGGGCGTTAGAGATCGTTACCTTATCAGGATGTACGGCGAGACACGCCTTCCTGTAGTTCCGCTTGACGTCAGCGGGCGACACGAGCTGCGCCATGTCGCAGCGCGTCCAGCGACACTCGTCCCACACCACCGAGTGCAGGGAGCACAGCAGAGCGCGGATGTTCGCTTTCTTGCCTTCCGTCTACATTTAATATCGATTTTTATTTCCTCAGAGACAGCACAAACATTATCGATAACACTCCATGAACCACATCCTTATTCAATTTATGTAATTACGTTGTAAATAAAATGTATGTCTTTTCAATAATGTCGGAAAATTGCTTCGTTAAAATGTTATTACATTACGTAGTTGACATCAATACCAATGTATCGCTTCTATAGCTGAATAACATGTTTTTAAATAATAATGAAGGTCAAGAAATGAGAGGAATACATTACAAAATACAAGTTTGTGTTTTCCCTACCCATTCATGAATCTTCAGCTTCTCGGGGTCCATGTCTCTGGCTATCTCTTCTTTCCGCATGGCATTCATAGTTTTAGGGCCGATGTCTCGTTTAGTTGCGAATTCATACCCTTGACTGCCCAACAAATCGCCGAACACGTCCGCCGACTTTTTCACCTTCTCTTCGCCGGGGGTCTTGGCGGTTTCAAAATGAGCTCGACTGTAAACAATAATTTAATTTCAGATCTTTAACTTAGAAGAAATCTTTAAAAAATCATATATCAGGCCAAATAATTATACATTTAAGGAATGTAATGGAGTAATTAACTATAAAATTAATCACGTCACATTATATAGGTACATTAGTACCAAGTGACGTTGCAAACTGCAACTTTCGATATTTGATAAACCCCAATAACGACGCCATACTTGTAATCGGGCTGGTGCGCGGGAGACCTGGCCGGCGTGTGTGGCTGCGTGTGCGCATGCGCGGGCGTGTGCGCGGGCGACGCGCGCGGCGTCACCAGCGGCGTGCCGCCCGCAACGCCCCCCGCCGAGCCCCCCGCCACGCCCCCCGCCGCCGGCAGACTCGCCCCCAGCACACCCAGCTCCGCAAACGGGTCCTTCTTAATAGGCTGCGCTTGATCGAGCGGCACGCTTTGCGGACGACCTGCAAAATCATGATTTGCAGGTCGTCCGCAAAGCAATTGCATGCGATTTTACTCTTTTAAAATAACACGATATCTCGGGACCGAACAGAAAATTTTATTCTCTAATAAAGAATCGCTTATATGATAGCACAGCAAGATAATAAAAAATCAAAGATGGTTTAAAGTTCTGCTTTGTAGAATTATTTTAAGCGGAGGCCACACCGCGAGCTAATCTAAAAACTTCATACTTTTCAGTTCATACATTTTTATATATAGAAAATAATTAACTGAAACCGTGCGACGAGCAAGCTCACGCACACCAAGCTCTCTTCTCGAAACGATATGAAGTTCGTGCTATTATTGGGAACAGTTGATATACCTAAGTGTAGCGAAGTGATGTGATGATACATATAAACATAAGGCAATGCCTTCCAATCTATAATAGTAAACCAAAAAATAATCTATCAGTAAAAGTTATGAACATACCATCTTCTTGTATAAGTTGTGGAGTTAATAGTGGTTCCTGTTTGGGCAGAGGGTCGTTGAGGCCAAATGGATCAAAGTTAAGAGGATCGCTCGAGTTAACGTTTCGTTTAGTATCCGCCGGTTCATTAGACGGTGCGGGTATGTCGCCGAATATGGACTCGGATGCGAATGGCTGCAACAGTTATAATATCGACAAATATGGTTTGCTGATTGACTTCACAAAAATATAATTTCACCCCAAATACAAGAGGTCATACCTGCTTATTATTAGCAACATTACTGCTAAGAAAATCTCCGAAAGTGTCATCTGTCTCTTTCTCCATCATTCCGAAGAAGTCGAACGAGTCATTGCTCTTCAATTGTTTTTCTTGTTTGACTTCCTTTTGTGGTTCATTATTGCTTAGATTGAGGAAGTCAACCGTGCTTTCTTGTCGCGCCGGCGGTTGAGGCCGAGGCGGAGGGGGGCGGTGCGGCGGCTGGGGGGAGGGGGGCGCAGGACGAACGGGACGGGGCTTCTCCACTTCTTTAGGCGGATAGTCAGCTGTCACTACAAGTTCAAAATATTCTCGATGCAAATATGTAACATACTACAAAGTAACATCAAATAAAGATTAAAATGTATTAGACAAGTATATTAGTGCAAAATAAACTGACCGGGTTCAAGTTAGTCACTTCTTCCGTCCTGGTTAGTTCTTGAAAAAACCTTATTATTATTCAGTCAGGTAAAAAATAGCAACGACGCCGCTTGCGACTAACTTCAGGTCAGAAAGTTATTTTGCACAAACGGTAGTCAAATAAAAATGTATTAATTGTGCAAAAGTACTGAATGTATAGTGTGAAATGTGTTCAATATTAATGTTTAAAATAAAATAAACACTGTAATGTTATAGCAAATGATTTGTTTAGCTCAATGTACTGTCTACATTCTACAAACGCTCTTCTACAACGTACTTGTCTTTGGCATTGCCCCGGCGTTTTTTCGAAGATTAGCTGTATAAATAAATAAATAAATAATATTATGACAATACTGTAAATATAAAGATACATTAACTTGATAAATATTAGATACATACTGCACATAGAAATATAGTACATGTTTTAAACATTGAAAGTTACAATAAACATCATTATTTAGCTAAGAGAGTTTATAGCACGTTCGAGGCGAAAATTTAAGAAAAAATAAAATTGTAACATGAAAATTAGAATCGCTATACGTTCGCGTTCACATTAATTACGGTTTTCTATACTACTATCACCTCAAATATGTGATAAAATCTCCATTCAAAAAATATTACTAAACTCATAATACTCGTTTTATTTATAATCAACATAGTTTAAAAAATTCCAGCCATCTACACTATTCAATTATGTATATAATTAAAAATCGGTATTTACTCACCAAAGTTATCGATAGTCTCATCTCTCTCCAGCGTGGTAGAAAAGAGCACATCAGGAGTGCGTATCGGGAATGAATGATCCTCTTCCCAGAGATCACTTCTAGGTTTCCTACGTTCACCGTTCTGTACCACCAGGCTTAGAACCACCGCGGTGTTGGCCGAGAAATGATCGTTCACCGGAATTGTTTCGTCGATGCCGTCGATTTCCGACCTACAAATAAATATGATATAATTTTGTATATCAAGTGTTTTTATCCCACCCTGCACGTTTTTCGGAGCCAAATTTAATAAAAGATTCTGACAGCTATATTTAATAAATCATAATTCGAGGTCGTGTAAATAAATGATCCTTCAAGCTAGATTCTGTAAACAACCCTAAGAAAGATTTAACAAATGATCCTTCGAATCAAATGCTAAAAGAGATACTTCCAGCCGGATTCTACAAATATTGATTAACCTGTTTTTCATAAACGATTCATCAAGCGGCTAAATTCCACACAATATTAAAAGTCTGATTTTATAATTGGTCCTTCGAGCCAGATCCATTAACGATCCTTAGATCCCGATTTAATAACGATCCTTCTATCGAGATTCCAAGATAGTGCACGTACCTGGTGAACTTGAGCGCGTGATGGTCGTGCCGCAGCGCGCCGGTGTGGAAGTGCACGGAGAGCACGGGCACGGCGAGCGCGCGCCCGAGCTGCTGCCGCGCGTGCCACACCGTCACCGCCACGTCTCCGGTCACCGTCGTGTCGAGTGGCAGCGTCACCTGCACACATACAACCGGTCCTTGTAATTTCAGCTACTTGCACGTTTTTACGATTATAACCATATTGATTAATTTATGCCATATTGTCTGAAGTAAATAAGCATGTGATCGCAGAAAATATATTTACATAACAGAGAGTAATAGCCTAATATTTATTATTTTAGTAACTGAATATTTTTTGTAGATTATGTTGGCAATAAGTTGCTTGTGTCATTATGTAATTAAAGTAGTATTCAATGCCGTCAGGAAAACTGACCTAATGAATTTCAGTGTAAAAACAAGATAACCCACCTTTCCTTCAGCCATGGTGTACAAATGTAACCGTTCATAATCTTGAAGCGTTGATAATACGAGCCTATCTTCATTGTATACTTCAATATACGGCCGGCAACCATCCCTAAGGACAAAAATAAAATTATATTCGGTTCAAGTGTATTAAAGAAAATGTAGATGAAAACATTAAATTATTTACCTTGCTTTTGTAAACAATGGCACTGGTTGAATAGTTATCGAAACCAAAGTCACCGGCCTGAAGTGCGGAAGTATTGGTTCTGGCCTGTTATACAAATATAACAATACAATTTTATATAAAAACTATTAATATAAAAAAAGGAAAACTTTATAACGAAACGAAACTTTGAAAGGACAAAGAATTTTATTTTTATTGTTATGATTTCCTGTTATACAGGGAGTGTGGTTGTAAACAACAAATATTCACACAAATTAATTAATAATAGTAATATACTTCATACCTAATAATATTGCTAAGATAATACAGATATCTGAGCATGCTGGGCGGCATGTTGATGGGGGTTCGCTTCACGGCGAATATCTGCAGCGCGTCCTCGGGCACCGTCACTAGCTTCGCGTATAACAGTAGTCCGGACACCAACATGCACGACATCGCCTTGCCATCCTGATTCAGTGTACTTTATGTCAAATGTATTGAAATAACATTTCTAACCTAGGCTATATAAGGAGAATGTGTTTTAAAAAGATTTCCTGCAATTTGGTTTTCAACAGACTATAGGTTTGTTTTAACGTGTATTCAATCAAACATTAGTTAGATCAATATGTCTTATCGATATCAGAATTTTCCGTATAACTATATTTCTTACGATATACATACACAACCTGTGTATTATCGATTCTTACTCACGATATATAGTTTTTTTATTAAATTAAATTATCTTTATAATGTTATCAAATTAAGTTTTTGTGTAATTTTTCGAGAAAACTAAAATGGCGCGTTTCTAAGTTTCAAGTTCGTCGTGATGCGTCTATTCCTCTACCGTAAATAATTAGTGGTAGTAGTAGGAGGCACCTCACCTCAGTCGCCTCCTTGGTCCAATGCAGCATATATGTCCAGTCCAGTGGCTGTGAATTCATATATGCTGAGGTTCTGGATTCGTTTCCCAAGTCGGTCAAAGCGAATTTTCTAATTTAATATTGGGACTGGATTCCTCAGAAGGGGTTGACGTCAGGCAGGCGGCCGGTCGTAAAAACTAAGCTAAATCCTTTCTGCAATACGCTTGGAAATGTATGTTCCCCTAACCCTACATTAATGTGGGATACGGGCACGTAGAAAGAAAGAAAGTATGTGGCACCTGACACGTGACGACGACCGCGTTCCTGTCGTCCTTGGCGAGGTAGTGGTACATGTGCTGCAGCAGCGCGTAGTAGGGGGCCAGCAGCGGCGCGCGGTGCACCGCCGTGGGCCACAACGCGCGCGCCTCCGAGCCCGCGCGACCGAACACGCCCCCACCGCCCCCGCCCCCGCCCCCGCCGCGAGTACACACCGCGCTATACACGCTGTAGTGGCCGCCGTGACGACTCTCCAGGAACGCCTGCCACAACATAACTTCACGCTTGTATCCTCTAAAGGGTAGGCAGAGACGCACTAGCTAACTAGAACGCCCACATTTCGCCGAGCTGTTTTTTTTGTAGCATTTAGCTTTCTTCTGTTTTATAGCAGAGACTGGCAAACGAGCAGATGGGTCACGTGATGGCTGCCACTTTACGTTGGTTTTCTGTGAGACGGTGGTATCAAACCGGTCAAGCCGGCCCATTCGTGCTGTATATGTTACTGTCTTCAGCATGGCTCTACCACTCAAAAACTTGTTCCTTCCCAGATGTGATATGGGGCGATCCTATCGCCGTATCGGGCCCAAATTCCCGACTCCGGGCTGATATGGAAAAATACAATGTCATTTTGCCCGACCGGGGATCGCACCTGGGACATCAGGATAGTCGTCGTACCGAAATACAACCACGCCACCGATTCACTATCGTAAGATCGTAAATGTAACATTGTACGTAAATTCATTGTCGACCATTTGCAAGGCTTAGTAGCCTATATCTCTGGTGAGAGAAAAAGTCAAAATGTGGTCGTACTATTAATTATTTTTGTTATTTATTTAAAATATTATATCTAAAAGTTTCAGGCAACTATGTATAAATAAATGTGTTTCATAAACTTACCCTCACATCCTCTATGTGGTTAGTTTTATAAGCGCTCTCTAACCCTTCTGACGGGTACGGCATTACTATAACTCGACTAGTGATGTAACTTATATCGAGATCGGTTCTAGCTATCGACCTGAAAATTATCAAAATATCTGTTTTATAGTGCACGGCAAGTGTCAATATTTACATTGACAGGCTAAAAATAAGGAGCAATCTACAAACGAACTTGAGCAAACATTATATATACAGTGGTCGACGAAACATATAATAACTTTCTATTCAAGTTTTATATCTTTGTGAGCTTAATTAATCTATTAAACCATCATCATCGATCGGGACTGGATCTCTCAGAGGGTTGACGTCAGGCAGGCAGCCTGTCATAAAAACTTAGCCAATCTTTTCTGCAACATCCTTGAAAAAGTGTGTTGCGCCGACCTCGCTTTAAGGTAGGATAAGGGCAGGTAGAAACAAATTAAACCCTCATCATATTTACGGAACTCAACTGGGTTGCAATTACCGTGATAACACTGATAAGCTATGATAAAATATTAACCAACTCACTGTTGCACAGTCTGCATAACTTTCGAGGAGGTGTCTTTCAAATTTTTCAAGAAGCTCCCCGCCCCTCCCTTGATGGAGGAGAACAGTCCTCCTGAGTTGAGGGGGGGCTGAGGCGCGGGCGGTGGGTGGTGTTGGTGGGGGGCGGCTGGGGGGCGTGCGGGGGGGCGTGCGGGGGCCACGGGAGGGGCCGGCCGGTGCGGCTCCGGCGGCCGAGAGTTCGGCACCTCTTGACTGTTCGATACCGGGTCTTTGTTCGCTGGAAATAAATTAAGGCGTTTAGTTTGTCTTTGTGTAATTATGTTGAAGCAATTTTTAATTATGCTGATGCGTGATAATATTTAGTATGATCAAATATCATGTCAACACAGAATTTAATAGGTAATTATCAACAACGAGAAATCTAGTTTACGTATCATCAGATCAAGATAAAGTTCGCAAGTATCAGAATTTACGTATGTTTTGTTCGTTTATAATTTTAAAAGGTTTTCTAAGTGAGATTTGGCAAAAATAAAGTAACATTTTATTTGGAGAATATTTATTTTAAAATCTAGTTATCTTACATTTTGAAATCTTATTACTAATAGTAACAAAAATATTGCTCATCTATCATCTAGCTAGTTGAAAGATTTGAAGTACAGAATTATGTAAAATTAACCATAACTTTTCAATAATTGAGCTTATATTTCTTAAAAAGTCCTTAATTCTGAATACTGAAAAAGTTGGGAGACATGCGTTACGGTTATTTTGTACGATACTATTCAATACTAGTTACAAGATAACGATTAATTTCATACATTTCTGTACAGTGATGTAACTGTCTTTACAGATAAATTACAATAATACAGATTAGCTATATTCAAATAATAAGATTCCGTGTCGAAAATAAAAGGATCACAAACTGTCAAGATTATCATAAAAATATTTTAACAAAAAACAAAATTTCAACAAATGGTAATTAATCAAAACAATATTAATAAAGGGATCCAATAAATGTTCATAAATTAAAAACAATTGAACTATACTAGTAAATATTCAAAAATATAATACTCTTAAATATCCTACAATCATTTTCTTTTAATTAGACATGATTTTTTAAGATTTGATAATTACTCCATAGTATTTTTTGTTTTATGAAACTATAACCATAATGGGACTATATAATCGTTAAATTATATAATTTTTAGATTAGATTTTAGTTAGAATAACCTTTAAAATTGTTTGAAAATAAAAGTGACACGTTATTCTTAGCCATTTGCTCAGCTAAACTGTTTTCATAAGTAAAGTCCATAATAAGTAAACTTTTTTCAATACTAGAGTTAAATTCGAAGGAATCCATAAACAGCCCAAGACATTGTCCTCTTAATCTAGAGTCACAGAGTGGACCAGTTACGAAGTGATAACTCGTTCGTTTTAAAAACTGTTACATAGAATTTATCATTTTATCGAATTATTGAAATTAAGTTAGCTCATCATAATATTGTGTAGATTGTAGGCTGAATCGTCGTAGTTTTTTTTTCTCATATTATTGTATTTTGCTTTCAAACGTATACAGTGGCAAGACTTGAGTCTCTAATTATCTATACTAATATTATAAATTTGAAGTTTGTTTCGTTACTTTGTGTGAACACACTAACCTCAGGAACTACTGGTTCGAATTGAAAAAAAATATGGATAGCCCATTTATCGAGTAAGGCTATAAGTATAGGCTATATTTCATCACTCTATAATTAATATGAGTTATGCATCGATGAAAAATGTTACAAAAACGGGGAAAATTTATTCCTTGTGAGAACTTCCGTTGCGTGCTCTGCGTAAATGGTTTTAAAGTTACACATACATATATGTATGACGCAGACGAAGTTGCGCGGGTCAGCTAGTATAACTACTATAACTATAATTATATGCTTGCTGTCATCATTTTAGAATATAAGGTCATAATGTCAGATCACCTACGAGTAATTTAACCTGAAATATAACACTCAAAACTGTATTAGCTGAAGACCTTAACCGCAATTTCAATAAGTATTGAGGCAGCGAAACCTAGAAGCTACGAACATGTGCTTCATAGCGTGTATTAATTCGATTATAAAATATTATATGCTTACCTGAGTGTTTTACCGTTATGAAGAAAAGTTTAACGTTACACATTTACACTACAGATGTTATCCGGAATGATGAAAATGACAAAAACAGTTATGGTATTGAAGTTAGATAAAATGTAACATTTTTTAAAAGAAATAAACGAACATACGCTATGACTGACCAGATTTGAATATCCGAACATTTGCATATTGCGTTATAATTTGTTAGTCTATGGTTACTGAATAGATTTACTATTAGTACTGTAATTATTCATCTCTAACTGTTCCACCCTGTATATTGTATTCACATAATATTCTGGAAGGTAGGCTCTAAATATAATTATAAAATATATTGTAATGGTAAATTGGGGCGATTTAGTAATTGCTACCAGTCCACTATACTGGAATGTATAAATTAGAAGCACCAAAGTTATCTGTGACGGCACTTAAGATTAATGGAAAATTTATTACATATTTGATATTATAAAATATCCGCGGAATAGTTCAAATAAGTTTATAACTTCGTTGAAAGAGCATACCATATTTTTGTACAATCTTGTGGTAATAAATTATTCAAATTAAATCAATGAAGTATTTTTTTAAACTTATAGTTCTTAACCTTTTGTGCTGTTTATCGACTTTAAGATTATATATGGAATTCTTAAAAATACTGTTCACAATTTTATCTTATTTATAATTATACTGTGCTTGTATTATTGTCACATATTTCGATTATTTTTTTATAACAAAATAAACTTTACAACTACATTAATGTAGTTAAAATGTAAACTCTCTACTACACAACAATATGGTAACTAAAAATTAAATATAATACTATAAAAACAACACGTTTTGTACCCAAACGTTTAGGAATGTATGGTGCAGTCAATACATTATTTCAGCATCTTAAATCAAATTAAGTCAGTGAAATAAGAGAGGAAATGGCGGATATAATCATAATGACAGAACGCATAACATTGTTATTATATTTTTGGGGTATTTTCCTATGGAAAGTCACGAGCAGCATGTATGCAAAGTGCACCTTATATTTCCGGTTCGGCGGGGAACAATAGTATACAAAGATGAATGAAATTAGATTTAGATTAGTCATTCATGATTGGATTGTTGCCAATGTTTGATATTGTACATTATCTAATATCAAATAATACGAAAAAAACTTGCATCAAAAATGTTTTAACATAAGGCAGCAATTCATGTTTAAAATTCTGCAATGAGTAAGAGTGGACGCATCTTGGGAATATCTTGCTATCTTTTTCTAACGCTCGCATCGTTCTGGTCAGCGACGTCACAGTGCGCTAATGCGTCACTATTCGGTTATTAACAGTTGCCCATGCCATATAAACTTTTTTGTTAGTAAAATATCTGTTTTTATATTTTAGTATTTTGGGTTATTTAAATTGCTAAAACTTTTTCCATCCTGTCTCCCCTTATCCGCCATCGCCTATTACAATTTATTTAAATCTATATTCATATAACATGTTGTTACACATATAAGAAAAATGAAGACTCATTAAAAATTGAATTTGTAGCGTATATATGTATTTTCACATAGCGGCAATTATGCCAAGTCAGTATTTCAAAAACGTAATTTTAAAATCTAAAATGATTGCTTAGTGATGTGTCAAAATTATAATCAAATAGCAAATAAAATGTTACAACTGAGTTAAAAAAACAACAACAAAATTTTAAGTACCAGTACTAAACTGACAATACAGCGTTAGTACTGCCGTTTGGACACAATAAATTAACCTAAATGCAATAACAATAAAAAATACAATAAACAATAAATGAAAACAATGAATACTCATCATTGCGAGCAAGTCCAAGTGTCCTACAAGCGTGGTGAGGGGCTTCCGATGCGGGTGCATGCTAGCGCCGAGGTGTCATTTAAACGAGAAAACTATTGGGCACCCGAAAAAGTTGAAAACACCTAAAATGAAAAAAGAAAATGATATGCATTGCATTTTACAACCATAGCATGTAGGAAATCTCGTGCCTTTTGTATACAAGGAACATTTCGAAGAACAAGCACAATGCAGCAGTAATTTTTAGCATGACTACAGGCTGAAGCATTTTTAAACGCCCTAAAGTAAAATAAATCGAGCACGCGTTTTTTCTTTTCATTACACTTCATCCTTATGTTCTGCTGCTAAAGTTATTTGACCCAATTTTACCTATCTTCCCGCATTTTTTTTAATAATAAAAGGCGCGAGATTTCTGCACAGACATGTACATGCAATGATTAATGTTCTCTGAAACTAAACAGTAAGAAGCTTTGGTTCTACGTAAAACATAACAAGATTACATGCGTCGAGTAGTTTATTTATTCCAACGCAACTGAATGTTAGTATTTCATGCTTCATTTTTAAAATAATAAGTCCAATAGTACAGAATGAAGTAATGTATATCTACAGGAGTACTGGAAGTTTCTATATGATTAGAAAATGTGCTATATAAAATGCTGTGCAGTGGATTCTAATAAAAAAGTTAATTTAAGATATTTAATGAAAACATAATTTAGTTAATACGGATAAAAATATTTCGGTTACGAATTTTATTTCATAAATAAACAGCACCTAAATTTTTTCTGAAATTCTTCTAAATCTCTTCTTGTATACTATATATCTAATCTTGTATACTTATACAAAAATATGTTGCAAAAATATGTAGTATGTTATTGCAATAATTTTAATAACAATAAATGAACAAAAAGTTAGTACCAATAATGAAATAAATACTAAAATTGTATGCACCTTCATCCACAAAGTGATGATAAAATGATACATGTTCCTACAATGAAAATATGTATTTTTGCTATGCCGTCCCGACTATGAATTGTAACCTTGTTAAATGAACGAAACGAGTAATTAATCATCCCAAGCCTTACAACCAATGGATATGTCTAAGGGATACTCAATTCTAGTAGAACAACAACTATAAGATTGTTACAAAATGCAGAAGTTTGAAACAATTGAAATATATGCACCATTAACAAGTTGTGATTGATACCCCTTAGAGCATAATCCACCTTATTATAACAAAACCAAAAATAAATTAGTAATGAGCGTATACAATATTTGTTAATTTAGCCACATACAGTAACATCATAAATAATTACCCACATTTTTGACTGTACAGATGAAGCCATCGAATTGTCGACGTATTATCTGAGTTTGCTTTGCAAAAAAAATGATTCAGAAATAAAAACACTAAGCATCTGAAGAATATACTCATTTATTTCTCAATTATAAGCTCCCACGTCGTAACATTTAAATAGTGAATGTATAACAAAAAATAATGATATAATGACATATCATGTAAACTTTATAGTACACGTTTCGTGTAAACATTCGCCGAAAGATGCTGAATAAGATAATTTCTATATAATTCAACGATCTTTTATAATATTTTAACTAGTATTGTACCGTATTGTAACATTCGTTTAATAACTCTCGATCATTCTTATATTTGAATCAGCACAATATAATTATAAAAAAATAATAATTATGCCACAATATAGTATTTTGGGAACAAATATACATTGATATTCAAATACCCATTTTTTGGTATTTTTTTTTACATTTAGTCTACACGACAAAAAATGTTTACGATTTCTGTCACATTGACCGACACAGACATGATTTAAGTTAATTTAGCTAATTTGTCTTTACATTTGAATACTTAAACGCGTATTAGTATTGCTTTTATAAGGCCCAATAGAATCCGGTGAGGTGTAACCCAAGCCACCACTCAGTTAGTGCAAACTAAACGATTCACGTGACAGTAACCATTGTTAGTGAACTGTATAATATATAGTTAATAAAAGCTAATTATGGCATAATGACACTATTACACACCTGACACAATAACGGTGGTTATGTTATATGTCATTGATGATGAACGACATCTACGCAAGTAGCAATATGGGGCTTAAAACTGGCGTCAGGGAACACATCTAGCCCCATACTTATAGGAATGTATACACAGAGTAATAAATCCTAATTAAATTCTAACTAGCGACAAATTATCTAAATCTATAAGGTATGCACTTCATAAATGCACACTGACTTTTTGGTAATGATAATCAAGATTAATGCTACATAATATATATTTTTTTCTGATTTGTAAAAAACTATTTCTAACATATCTTTTTTGCTTCAAAATTCTTCCTTATGATCTATCACTGTGATACTTTCATGTCTTTTGTTCACACTTAAATATGAAATTAAAGCTTATAAATGATTCACTATGTATGTAAGATACTTTCTAATTTAATTATTGCACTTAATAAGCACATAATATACTAACTGCCGGAGCCTCTCAACTGAATGTAGCGAGTAACGCGTGATTAAATAGTTAAATAAATAGTATTATGTCTGCAAATTGTAAGCAACATGAGATTTAATTTTTCATTCAGTATAATAAAAAGTAAAGTCAAATAAATGCTATACTACCTTATTGCATTCAGAGAACAATTCATTCAGCACTGCCTTACCTTTGATGATGTTCAATTTTGTAGATAAACATTGGAATGTATCATATATCTCACAATTCGTTAATAATATTTCTAATCAAACCAAAATAATGTGGACAAAAATAAAATTTGAGTGTAAAAAGTCAAAAAATACTTGACCATTTTTAGCTCGAGTATTAAATGCAACAGAACATAAGAATGAGCCGCGAGTGGGTGGTTATACGAGTGATACGCGCGTAAATCAATTCAAACATTTAGGCGTTACATTCGGACTATGTAAGGATATATCACAAGGAGTGAACAAGCGCGGCGCGACGTTTCTCTTACGATATGGTAGTGTAATATTTACTTGACTTCTTATTACCTGGCGAGCTAGTGGCCACAGATTGTTCAACTTTTTTACGCTCAAATTTGAGTGGTTGCTTGAGATTGACATTGTTGGACTCCGCTATCGCCGCTAGCCGCTCCAGCACACTGCTTATCCCCAACCGCTCCTCCGGGTTCACTGTCAAGCAACCGTCTGTGGACAAACCACAAGCCTTTAACAACCACATACCATACTCATTTAGCAATCACTCTAGGAAATGCAATCTCGAGAGTCGTCGTTGACAAATCGAAATTTCGTTTGGAAAGTCCCAGCCTCGACCTGGGACTTTCCAAGCGAAGTTAAATTGAGCTATTCGAGATCTCGCCAATCTAGGGGATCGAATTAATTTTGTCTAGTGTTATATTATCAAAATAACGCATTACTTCCTTGTCCAATAAAATAGAATAAATTTTAAGACAAATAAATAAATGGAAAACAAAAACAGATGCACATACTCACTTATAATTTCATGGAAACACTTATAGCGCTGATCGTTGGGGTTGAGATTGTAGTTGCCATTGAGTATGGCGAGCTTGGCGGAGTCCTCAAACGGATGCTGCATGTAGCAGAGTGTGTACAGTATGCAGCCCAACGCCCACACGTCCACACTATGGTCTATCTTACGGTTGTCCCACGTGTCCAGCATTTCGGGCGCTCTGTACATCGGCGTCGTGAACTGGGCCAACTATAAACAATAAAATTTATTAATTGCTTTATAATTGGCATGTTTCCATCATACAACCTCACATGCCAGCCTTCGTGGCGCGGTGAGCCAGAAGTTAGTGCCACGAAAGGCCGCGTTTACGATTTGATTCGCCCAGCACTACTACTTATCTAGAGATAGTCCTAAACTAAATTTAACTCATTCATCTTATATCTCATGCTTATATTTAAATTGAGGTTCATATAAGTTCTTACCTTCTAAAAACGCCGAGAAAAATAAATGAAAGAAAAGCAAAAGATATTTTTAAACATGTCCTGAAAATCAAGCAGTTAAAAATAGTCACAAGCATCTATTACGGAGGCCAGTAGGCGTTCATGTAGGTGGAAGAAAAGATAACTATTACGAGAATGCGTAGGCGAGGGAATAAAGCCAGCAGACATGTCTATTTAAGAATGGGAATTAAGTAATACATACATCCATACCTATTAAAGTTTCAACAGTAAATATTATAGAATATTCTACAAAATAAATATGTACATACATACATAATGTATGTTTCTTCTTGTATTGTCAGTGTTCATAAGCAGTGGAGATCACTTACCATTAGGTAACTCAAAAATGTATTAAACAGCAGCGTTCATATAGGTAATACCTATTTATCATTTATGTATCTGAGTACTTGTTGATGTCATTCAGTACTTGACTATAGTTACCAATATTAATGAATTTCTGTAGGAACATAGATTTATCATCTAAATAACGTATGCAATAGGAATTTATCAAAAATACTCCGAGGATAATTTTATTTTAGTAATTTAAATACTTAATTTTATTCTGAAATTGAAATATCCTCAAAAATAAAAAAGTTATAAGGCTTTGAAGTTTGGTGTAACTTTCAAATTGCGGGAAAGAAAAGTATCAGTATAATCAAGTCACGCAATAACGGTTCGTGCGTTGGAAAGTGATAGCAAGATATCTCCAATATGCCTACACTACAAAATTTAAAATATGAATTACTGCCTCATTTTTCAACCAATTGCGATGCAGTTTTTACAGAAGGGTTTCTTATTATTTGCTTTTACATACAATTTTTGTAAAGTTCAGTTCTTCATCATGGGCCATTTATTTCATAGAAATGCATAGATTACGTAATTCAGATATATATGACACAACAAAGCGAAAAGATCCTGGAAGCATAATATAGAAGCTGTGTTTGAAAATGTGAAGTGCTATAAGAAACCGTCCAGACCATTACAACTACGATCTTCAGGAAATGGCTCTCCAAAATTAGCATTGAATACAATAATTGAATATACAATTTTTAGCATTAGTCATACAACTTCAAAGAAATTTCGGCCTTGACTTTTTGTTCATCACATTTACCTCTTACATAACTATCATGTTAGTTACATAAAAAATCATGAAAACATAATGTAAATTGGGTACTTACGGTTTCTTCTAACATATTCCTTTGATTAGCACTCCAAGATGGATTAGGGGTATATACATCAGTAGTTGCCGAACCAAAATCACATAGTTTGATTGCACCTAAAAATATATTTATTTTTATTAATATAAAAATGTGACTGCCTCGGTGGCGTGGTGGTATTTCGGTACGACTACGGTTCTGAGGTCTCGGGTTGGATCCCCGGGTCGGGCAGTGATATTGGATTTTTCCATATCAGCCCGGAATCTAGAATTTGTGCCCGATATGGCGATAGGCTCGCCCCCTATCACATCTGGGACTGAACTAAGCTCGGCGAAATGTGGGTATTCTAGTTCGCTAGTGCGCCTCTGCCTACCCCTTCGGGGATACAGGCGTGAGCTTATGTTGTGTTTATGTAAAAATGTATAGTGAGTGACATAAATATTTTTAAATTTCCATACCAATAAAAAAACTGTATCATGAATCATCAACATTGAAAAAAGGTGCCACTCAATATACAAAAAAATAATTATGAAAGTACGACAAACATTTTAGCAACTATAAATTGTTGAGTAATTTAATAAATATGTTACCTTCATTAGATATTAAGAAATTTTCTAATTTTAGATCTCGATGTGCTATTGGGGGTACTTGGGCATGCATATGTTGTACTGCTCTACAAGTCTGATAGAAAACTCTTAGAATTGTTGGAAGAGGGAAAGCCTGCCCTCTATTTTGAAGAGCCTCCATCAAGCTGCCTCCACTGCAGAGGTCAGTCAGCAATAAATACTCTCCCATTCCATGGGACGTTTTAGATTTATCAATAAATGATGCTGCAATGTATTTAATAATGTTTGGATGCCCAGAAAGCTTCTTTAATATACTAATTTCCTGAATAATATTCTTGTTTGCTTGTTCGTCGGCTGCCATAAGCCTTTTAAGGGCATATTCGGTACCCGTTGAAACATCTTGGGCAACAAAAACAAATGCAAAACCACCTGAAAATAAAATGTTAACTAAATAAAACTTGAAATTGCTTAAACAGTTCAAAGTATTTTAAAAGTAATAATATAAATTAAAATATTAATGTTAAGTGTCTAGAAATTTAAATTTTATATCTATTAACAACAAAGTTGAAATATTTTTCTTGTTCTGCAGGCTACAAGGAGCATTTCATTAAGAATTTATATTAATAATTTAAGAGGCCATCGACACCTCCAAAAGATATGAGACATTACAAATGCTTGCTGCATACCAATTAATAACTAATTGGTGTTATAGTTTTATTCATGTTGTAATAGTTTTGTGTTTGTTAAAACGTCCGAATACTGGAACGCTACTCAACTTTAACGGCTTCTTACATTGTTTTTCGCTGTACAATTTTGACAGAAAAGGTGGCCTTAAACGACATAAGGCGACTGTAAGAGTACGAGTATTCGGCAGTTAAAAAAAAACAGATGTGGGCTACCTATGACTTACTTAGGCCCACTTGCAGCACTATTACTAACCCACAGTTAGTCATGTAATTAATTACTCATCATTCATATATTTCTTTTCAATTTAACTTGAGGTTAGGACCATCTGTAGGTTAGTAATAGTTGGTGCAAGTGGGCCCTAGTCATCTAATTATCTACCTATATCATTATTTAAGTCTAAAATAGATTACCCAAAACTTTAGTCATAGTTTAAGCTAGAATATCAGGTAGAGTAGGTAGACTATTATGAGCATGGATGTTATAGTGTAAATTTTAAGACAAAGATACAACTTTTATTGTGGCATTACAAAAACATACGCTTATACATACATAAAATACAACTTTATCCAAAGTAATTGTTTTGAAAAATGTTTTATTTTGATAAATCACCTGTGTACTTTTTAAAATGATTCTGCTTTAGTTTTGCAACCTACTTCAAAAGAAGGAGCTAATCATTTTTTTAATGTATGTTATGCAATATCTCTGCCAAATATGGACCAATTTTCAATATTTTTTTTATGTTCGATAGAGCTTATTACTAATGTTAAATTGGGTACTTGACTATAGTAACCTATAAAAATGTTTTTTTTTACAGGAACATAGATTTATTATTGAAATAATGTGTGCACTAGGAATGGAATTTTTTGATGAATTATTTGAAAAATCCAAAAAAGCAAAAGTAATTTAGATACTTAATTTTTTTATCTGTGAGTCATGTGACTGTAAACACAAATCACAATGCATGATGTCACATTACTCATTTTTCTTGCATATTTGTTCCACAAGGGTCTAAGACTTGAGATCCAAAGTCATAGTGCCAGGTTATTTGGTATATTTTCATTATATTTTTGTTTAAATCTCATACTACTTTCAACACGGATGTGATCAACAATCAATAACTGATCAACGAAATATAACCGTACCGAAATAACCCGTATTTTTTAGTTTGAAATCATGAATGTTATTTCCTTAAAGTTTTTTATATAAGCAATTTTGTATCTATGGTAAGGAACACCGAACAATGACGTCACCCGTATCTACAGTTAACAGACACCATTTTGATGGCAATCTAAATTATATATAATAATTTTTGCTTTTTTTAAACTAACCATATGGAAATAAACTATGAAATTATTTTTTACTTGTTTAGGATAAACTAATAAATAGCCCTGTACACTTTTTAGAAAATAGTCAAGAACCCAATTAGCATGTTTACTTGACGGTTAGAGTTGAAAGTAGGCAGTTTATCATAGATAAATTAAATAAACTATAAAATCAAATTATAGGAGTCATACTTTAATCTCAATGTTCAATGTTTTATATGAACATATAATCATCATCCTTAATCCTTATCATATGTGTGTAAATGTTACCTGTAAAATAGCCTTTCATTTAAATAATCAAGCAGTTAAAACAAAAATAAACCCCAATTCGGGAGAAGCAGATATCAGTGTCTGGAGGGTTTAGTAAGGTTTGTTTGTCATGTGGTGCATACCAGGGACGAGTCACAAATGTTTTTTTGCCATAATAAGATACTTTTGACATAATATGGAATGCAGGATTTGTTGTATCATTCACTTAACCAGCAAGTGGCTACCCAGAGCTCTAATTTTGCTTGAGAAATTGACAGAATTTACTCTGAACTCTTACTTGTCAATTTATGCTATTCAGAAAGTAACTAATCAACAGTTTACTTGGAGATGGTGAACGAGGCCCCTAGTGTATTAGTAATAATACTTTAATATTTACTGTTGAATAGGTTCTTATTGTAGAGGTACTTTACAAGAAATTATCATTATAAGTGTTCAATGTAAGATTGTTGATTTCGTCATCGTAACAGTTTCAAATAGAATATCCAAAAAATTATTCAGCCCTTAAATTTCGAAAGACAAAGACCATCCGCCCCCAAACACACTGACGATATTAATGTACGTGTTGGGTTATACCATAATCATGTTTATAGAATACAGATTGCGAAATTTACAATTTCCTATAACATCTGTATTGAGGTGCCGGTAGAATAAACTTTATTTGGCATACTCACCCTCTGCAATCACCTTTTTCACTCTTAACTTCATGTTACCAATTTCCACAAACTGACCCACGAATTCATTGTCACTACCACCGTTGGCTCCGCTTGAGCTGAAGTAGCCCATTGCAGACTTAAAGACGCTCATATTTTAAATATTCTATGGCTGATATCCTTAGTAAAAATAAGGAATAAATAAAGTACTATAATCAGCACCCCCAATGCGAGTCCATTTTACAATGGATGAAAAAAGAAGAAAGAAATACGAAACGTCAATGGCGATTGGCGAGATTTGTTGGCAGAACGAAAAACATTGCCATAAAATAAAATTAATATTGGTTGCAGCTAGGGATTTTTAAAAACCGGACATATATCATTACCAATATCAATTTATTAAAAGCAAGCTAAATTAAGCGATCTAGAAAGGCGATTATCCGGGCACGAATTTCAGTACGTTACTTTTCTTTTTATTTAGGACTTCTTTGTTATAAAGTTACATATTTTAGATGACCGGCAACTAAGCTCATTTGTAGTAACATCATTAGATTAATTCCACCCCTATTACGTTTACGTTTTGTGTTTTTTATTTTTAATCTGTGCCATTATCTGCTATTTGTCGGGAGAAAAGCGAATTGCAATCATTTATTTTATTATTTGTTTATTCACAATATTTATGATTACAATATCATTTCAATTACACTTTTAACAGGAAAAAATATCAAGCTGATGTTTATCACTAATTTCTGAAAATAACTAATATGGGCTTTGAAATCAAGAGGTTTCAAGGTGACGTAGATGAAGAACTCATTTGCCCTATTTGTTCAGGAGTACTAGAGGATCCATTGCAGGTTTGTGAGGGATTTTGCAAGTTTTTAGTATAATACAATGGTAGTTTTGAAGTATAATTGTGGTGGATGTTGTAGGCGCCTGCTTGTGAGCACGCGTTCTGCCGTGCCTGTATAACAGAGTGGATTAGTCGCCAGCCCACCTGCCCCGTTGATCGACAGGCAGTCACCGCAAGCCAGCTGAGGCCTGTACCCAGAATACTGCGCAATTTATTGTCCAGGTTCGTTTGCATATTACATTTCACAATGTTGATAGTGTTACAACATAGGTTTGTAGGTCACACATTTGATTGTCCAACCTTATATAATTGTGATTGTTTATTTTATGTTTATTGATTATCGCACTACCTACATTCTTACTCATAAATTATAATATTTAAAGATATTAAGAAAGTATCCATTTGTATGTGGGTTAATTAAACCAACAAAAGCAGTTAGTTCTAAGCTAATTAATTTCGATATTGTATTAAAACATTTTAATAAGTAATATTAAGAGTGATTTGCAGTGCTATTACTAATGTAGAGTTAGACCTAGACACTATGCCCCTTACTTATAAACATATTTAAGCGCTGCTTATCTTTAACCATAGGTCCTGTGTCCCTTTCAGTTTTACACAATGTAACACAAGGAAAAAAGTGACAGGCTACTCTTAGCGAAAAGTTAACCGAAAATGTTTTTATAAGTAAGGCCCAATATATCCTACAGCTCACTCCTATATTTAAATCAAGATTTGGGATAGAGATTTATCATGGAGCTGCAAGTGGCCTTTAGTGGGTCATCAATAAGGGTATAAATGTTGATTGAACAAGGAATATTCACACATTTTGATCTCATCTTAGTTCATGGTCTATTTATTTGTTAATTGGTTATATACATATGTACGAAGTTCATTTATCATTGTTCTAGGTTAACCAACTGCATTAACCTGGCATCTCACATTTGAGTGGTTCTTCATTTGTTGGCATTTATTTGTCACACTTATCACACTACAACTAGTTTTTCTACCCACCAACATTAATAATTTTACTGTTGGTACCAACATTATTTTCTGCAGTACCCACAACATTATTAATGAAAAGGTTAATGTCTCTAACAATATTTATATACAACAATTGTATTGTGTTGCAGGCTGTGCACTAGCTGTGACAATGCTCCTCATGGTTGCAATGCGGTACTGAAGCTGGACTCACTGGCCAACCATTTAGTTGAATGTATGTTTAATTTTTTCTATAATAATAACATTACCACTGTAAAATTACTGTTCTGATGCTGGACACAGGCCTTCTCCACTAATAAGAGGGGTTAGGCTTTAGTTTACCATGCTGCCTAGTTGGGAGGGTAGACTTTCACTTATATTTCAAATCCTTGTTGAGAAATATCAGTTATACAGGTTTTCTCACAATGTTTTCCTTCATTGTAGAGATAGTAAATGGTAATTCATAATGGAAACATTTTGTATTTTCTCAACCAAACTAACACATATGTATGGTCTTTGTGCTCAAATTTCTGCTATACATGGATGTGTAACTCAAGTGACCTGTTTGATTTTGACATTGTAATTAGTATCTTGGGCTCAAGTGTGTAAAGTGTGGAAAAAATATTATGTAAAAGTAAATAAAAGTGAGGCTGACCTGGCATTAGGCCTGGATAACACCAGGCAGAAAGAAATGAAGGAAGTGAACAAAATTTAAATAAATAAAAGTACAAAAAACTTAAATCTGACTAAAACTCCAGTTGCAACATCTATGCTGATGTTTGTCAACGAGTTCACTTTGTACTCGTATGTAGATCTAATTTAATTTATATGTATGAGACAACCCTCATACACAAAATGTTGGAAAATTAGTCCACATTATATATTACATGTAGATGATATTGATTACCTCCTGCTTTTGATGTGGGTTAAATAACTTGAAACAATAAGGATGTTATTACAGGAAAATGTTTTAAAGTTCTATTGAACTGGTATAATTTAAACTAACAATAATAAAGTAAACACTTTACTTTTCAGTATAATCAACACCTTTGTGTTGTTAGTGGTATTTGTGTGCTTCATGTAGTTTAACTTAAAGTTATATCAGTGTGTGTGAACCATACAAGATATTCTGTATAATCTGAATAGTCATAATTATTCAACTACTAAGTTACTTGGCTATGGTCGTACAATAACAAAGGTAAAATTTACATGGAAATTAATTAGTAAACAACTTTATTACTTACTAAAATTTGCAAATATGTATTATTTTTACAGGTAACATGTATGTCATGGGGAAAACCTAAAGTATTTTGTGTACATATTATTAATAGAATAGGTGCTATTTGGGTTGTAAGCGATTAATTTTCGTATTGTGTAGTAAAAACAATAAAACATAACATAATAACAACTAACTTCAAAAAAAGCAGCAGTGTTTCAGTTCTTCTGTACAATATATTTCTTTTATGTATGTTCATTTTTCACTCATAACTTGAACTTGCATGGATCAAATAGAAAACTTTTTTTATGAAAGAGTATTGTTCCGAGATGGTCTCATAAGTTTGGTCAACATATTATGTTGAAGGGATACAGAATAAACTCTTCAATAAGATCATATCAGCACGTCGCGATTGAGTTATTGTGTTTGAATTTTGTGAAAGACCTGTATGGTGAACCTAGAACTAAAATACTACATGTTTTACAAGAACTTAAATCTTCAAAAAGTAAATTTTTTCTCTAGCAATAACTAAAGTTTGTTTAGATTAGGGTGTTTTTCAAGAAAAGTTCTCTAAGCATTTTTTTTATAATAGACATTGTGTAATATACTTTCATAAAAACATATTGTCAATATTGATTAAATAAATTGGTATATGTAGCTTTCTGTATGAATATACCAGCAAACACTTTATATTTAACAACTAAACAGTCACACCTCCTTACTTTCTTATCAGGCATTTAAGTCTTACAAGGGTCTTAATTCGTGTCCATGTAACCATTTAAAAACCATTAATGAATATAATCTGATAACATGACAAATTACTTGTAATGATAATTTTTCAAAACAATAATATTGTGTATCAATATTCTGAAGAACAATTACTCCCTAGCCATATTTCAAACCTAACACCTGCAAAAAAATTGCCAACATATTTTCTATGATATAAATAATTAAAAATTATACTGGTATTTATTTTGCCAAGTGCCAAGAATATTGATCGATGTTGTGTATAAAAGAGCTGTATTCATTCCTAGGTGAATATAATCCGAAGCGACCAATGCCATGCGAGGCTGGTTGTGGGCTCGTGATACCGAAGGACGAGCTCGCGGACCACAACTGCGTGCGAGAGCTGCGCGCGCTCATCGCTACGCAGCAGGGCAAGCTCAACGACTACCAGCAGGAGCTCGCCGAGCAGAGGCTTGTCATCAATGAACATAAACGGGAACTAGTCTTGCTCAAGGTAAATATAATTCAGTCATGTCATGTACATAATATATCACAGTCACATAGCGCTGTGTCTATAATGTGAGCTAGTTGTGAACACCAAAGTTATGTATATATTTTTTATACTGGAGAACTTCAAGGGGGTTGACCAAAAGCAGACAAAATTTTTGCTTAGTATGTCAGTCAGTCTGTTTGTCTTGTACAAATTGGTACGGACTGAGTCGAAGTTTGCTTTATAGATCTCAGCCTCAGACTTAGTCGAAGTTCGCTCTATGGTTTTAGCCTTAGTATGTGGTCAGCACTCTGTGTGACTGTTGGATGTGTTTGGATGTTATTTATTGTGGTGCAGGAGTTCATGCGTGCGATGCGCGTGTCGAACCCGACGATGCGCGCGCTGGCCGACCAGATGGAGCGCGAGGAGGTGGTGCGCTGGGCCAACTCGCTGACGCGCGCGCGAGTCACGCGCTGGGGCGGTATGATCTCCACGCCGGATGACGTCTTGCAGGTGGTTAGATAACTCTTGTATATTTTGCTTTCAGTACCACTAGTACTAATCAGTATTTCTCAACAATATTTGTAGTTATTGTTAAATCCCAATACATTTCTCTAGTAGCACATTTTACGGAATCTACAATGTACTAAATAAATGTATAGTAGAATCCCGATTCTCCCGATCAAATAAAACTAGGGGTCGTCCGGATAATCGGGATTCTACTGTATAAAAAATTAGATAACACCATTATCGTTATTGAGAAGTATTAACTTATATAAGAGGTACGATAGGTGTTTGTTATAGACTATTCTGCTAACACACCCGCCCCTGTAACTCCTAAGCCATTGTTAACACTGTCACGATTTTATAGTAATGAAGCTCAGCAAGTATCTGAGTTACAAAGCTGTCTTTATCCTGCAACAATATTAATTAATTAAAAAAATATATTACTGTTCTTTTTGTAACTTCATTAAATGCCGATTTTTCAATAGCTAGATTACTTACATTTGAAAAACAATTTTGATGTTTTCCATTAATGTATTATGATGTAACACTTTTCAGTCATATTATCTATATTATATAATGATACTGTAACATGACAGCCTCCGTGGCGCAGCGGGCGAGTAGCCAGCTGTGAAGCGTGAGGTCGCGGGTTCGATTCCCGCACCGGGACAAATGTCTGTGTGGCCCATAGATATTTGTTTCGGGTCTGGGTGTTGTGAGATCGAAAGTCTCTCGTAGTTTCTGATACCCACGATACAGGTTACACCTAGTGTGGGGTCAGGACTATGTATGTGACTGTTGGGTGTATTTATTTATTTATTTTATTTCCATAAATGTAAAATGCATATTCATTTTCATACTCTAATAACAGAAAAAAGCCAAACAATTCATTCTTTTAGATGATGATCAAACGAAGTTTGTCAGAATCTGGCTGCCCACCACACATTATAGACGACCTTATGGAGAACTGTCATGAGAGACGGTGGCCCCCCGGTCTGTCGTCGTTGGAGACTCGTCAAAATAATAGAAGGTAGTGCATAAAATATGATTTGTGTTATTTCATTCGTAATAACGTACGGTTGTTTAATAGCTTAATGCAGTATGCAATAAAACAGCAATATCTTTGTTTTATTTAACGTCATCTAAATAAGTTATTATACCCATATGTTTTGTCTAGTCTTATCCTTGGCTCCCACACATCTACTGCTAAAAATCTGGTCTGAAAGTAGAGCATAATATTGGAAAATTATTCCCAAGTTAAATATTATTTTTATGGCAGGTTATATGAGAAGTACGTGTGCAAGCGAGTGCCCGGCAAGCAAGCGGTGTTGGTCCTGCAGTGCGACAACACGCACGTCGACGAGCACATGATGGTGGAGCCCGGGCTCGTGATGATATTCGCGCACGGCATCGAATAACCAACGGCGCGAGCGGACGACACGTAGCGTCCCGAGGACTTGTATAGTGATAGTGTGTGTTTAATGCCGACGAATGACCGCTTATAACGTGCTTTACAAGTTATTGGTGCACAAAGGTTGAAGAAATTGTAGAAACCAGTTGATTCCTGAATAAAAATACAACCTAATATTTGGGTTGATTCATGCATGTCTTACTTGAGTGCATACATTTTTTAAGGTATCATCATATCACTTCTTAGATTTATGATGTGTGCAAAAGCTGTCGCCTTATGCATGTGTTTCATACATGTATTTTTTATGATTTTAATCAATATCCCATTTTTATTCATTTTAACATGTAATTGTTAATGGGGAAAAATGAGTTTTTGTGCATCCATGACACAGATAAAAGCACGAAGTATAGCTATTGAAAGTGTAAACTGCTATAAGTTGTGACTTGTGAGCGATCATTTACTTACAGACAAGTACTGCTGTTGTTTGCAGATTTGTCTGGCATTTGTGAAATGATTTAGTTACTAAATTAGCAATACACTAATTATAGTACAGTAATTAGTATTTGCTTGTTATGTATAATAAACAATCGAAGTATCAGGCAAATGACAAGATCTCATAAGTGTAAAAATGTTTCTCTCTCCTGTACAAATAAGTAGATAAATAACATGTTTTCTATTGGATATTGTAATGAACAATCTAAAGTATATCTGTTATTGGTTGGTTTAGGTATTTAAAATTCTATGATGCTGTTATAAATCAACAACAGGACCAATGATTTATGTACAATCATTATATTAATCCATAATGTTTGAGAAAAAAAACCGTTATATGGATTTGAGAGTGTGTTTTATGTATTGCACTTGAAAACTATTGGAGACTTATACATTCCGGAAAAATAAATATATCAATTGAAAAATGAATGGTAATGCCAGTAAGAATAATATTATAGTTTTTTTTACAAATTGTATTATATAGTGATTGAGTGCTGTGTTATTTTTTTTTTTATATATATATAGTGTGGCTTTTATTTCATGGGTTTTAAATGTGTTAAATTCCACTTCTATGCATAATTGAGGCAATAAAATGTAAAAGCTCCGCGTTTTATATTATTTTAATTGTGAGATGATATGGTTAATTTAGCTGTACTTTGGAATTATACATAATTAGACAGTTTTTATGATCTTGGTGTTTTATTTTAGTCTCCTTTATAAAGTTTGTTTAGTTTTCATATCTGTTAAAGAATGTATAGTATAGCTGTGTGTGATCAGTGATAGTAAAATAATTTCAACATGATTTCTATAGGAAAATGATAATAATTAATATATAAGGAGTCTTCGCTAAACATAGAGACAATCCTCAGTTTAAATTGGTCATTGTGAGGGATGCGTGCCGAGCTTAGTGCTGAGTTCAATGTTAAAAACGACCTTGTTGCGAGGAAAGTCTTTTTGTGGAAATATAAAAAATATTAATTGTATTCTGAAATCAATAGGCATTAATAATTTAATTAATTTTCGCTGATTCTATCATGTGATATTCAGCAGTGGACGTTCGATGATTGATGATTATGATATCATAATATATTATCGATAGTTAGTAATAGAAAGTAGTGGTCACTCCTCTGGTTCTTAATTTCTGAACGAAACAATTTTGAAATGTCAAAGGCCAAAGCCGTCAAGTGTCAAAGTCAACTATTTGTGTTTGTCATTCCGTCAAATTACATTTGGTTGTATTTCTGGGTAATATAACAAAGAAATATTGAAAAATGTCTGATATGGACGTGACTGAGAGTGGGAACGATTGTTCCAATGATCTACGTAAGATATTCCAGCTCAAAACCCTTCTAATAATTAGATTTATTAGCAATAATATATGTTAACCTATTACATTTAACACCGGTTGTTTTCTATATGATTATATTCGTTCCAGTGTTGTTAGACCGTGTATTCCTACGTCTTGGTAATGCTGACACTGATGAGCAGTTGGAGGGCTGCCTTGGAAGGTTCCTCCCGCCTGTGATTTTGAAATTGTCATCGCCTCATGAACAGGTGTGTCTGAAGTGTCCTAACGCAATAATTATCTCTGTATATTCAGCAGACGAGTCTAGAAATCTTTGAGAGAGGCCTATGTTTACCGGTCTTATGGCTGATGATGATGAACATGCTATTTTTATTATTAAGCCATCTGCACATTGTTTTGTTCCACAACATTTATTTCAGACTATGCCAATTTCAAGACAGAAAGTTTTGCATGTGTTTAGATTTTCCATTCTATTTACACATTTTTATGGGTTTTAAATCTAGTGCAAACATTTTTTTTTATCAAAGACATCAATTACCAAAAGAGGGAGGAAGCACATAACTTATGCAAAATACATATTGAAATTAATGTCTTGTCAGGTGAGAACGAAAGTGATGGAGCTGCTGGTGCATGTGAACAAGAGAGTCAAGTGTCGGACCAACGTGCAGCTACCAGTGCAGACTCTGTTGCAGCAATACAAGGAACCTACATCCAACAGCTTCATTATTGTGAGTTACAACACAATTTTATTTTCCCCTTTCCACATTCTCTTAGGGCTTGTGTTGTGTCTGAAACACCCTTTTTTCAAGCAAGTTGCAGAAGAATTAGGAATCTCTTTTTATGATCACCTTCCTGCCTGGCATCAACTCTCCTCTGGGGTAAATGATAACACATTATAACATACAACAAATAGAGTAACAAAAGATGTATGCAAAAAAAGGATTCTCAGTATTTTTATAACCACAAGTTTAAAAAATGTTATGGATGGGCTTGATTGCTTGATTTGATTGTGACCAAATTTATATGGGACCACAGTCTTGGATTAAACTCTCTCAAGCATAAAACGAATCTTGAAAATTGGCCACATTATTGGTGGAGATATCGCATAACATATATATATAAAAAAAAAAACAGACAAATTGAGGACCTCCTTCTTTTAGGAAGTCTGTCAAAAATTGAGTTGAATGCTTTGCCTGCACATTGAATTGGGATGAGGGCATTGAAGAAGAATAGCAGTAGATGGAATAGTATAACCCTTCTTATTTGTTCAGGAGATAAGTGTCCCAGACACTACATAGTTCTATTATCATAAAATTGACAACAGTTAATACAGAAAATTATTGATGAAAGATTCATAAACTACAACAGACAAGAGTAACTAGAGCAATTATTAACAATTTATTTTAGAACTTCTCTATAATATACATCACTATGGGTTTCCCCCGACTTCCTCGAGATCAGCAACTCAGTCTGGCACCATTACTTCTGGAAGCCATTGAAAATAGACCACAAGGCCATCAGGATAAGTGAGTATTGGAAATAACCTCTTAATGCAAATAATTATTAATTGTGATATTTAATTTAATTATTAATTATGTTTATGATCAGATTATGCAGGCCGCTTCCAACAGGTCAATCTGGAAATCTTTGGGGTAGGCCTATGTCCAGCAGTGGACGTCCTATGGCTGATGACGATTATAATCAGATTGTGATATCTTAAGATTTAACAATTCTTTTTATTCTTGCTATCTGTACTTTTAGTATAATATTTATAATATTATTTTATTTTTAGTGTCCTCATGCTAGTTATGCCCCTGTTGGGGGATATTAAGGAAACAGACTTGAACCTGAAGGATAAGCCAAAGGTCTCATCTTTGATACTCAAGTATGCTACTGATGTGCTGCTTTTACCATACA
Organism: Clanis bilineata; assembly: GCA_036417725.1. Lineage (NCBI taxonomy): Eukaryota > Metazoa > Arthropoda > Insecta > Lepidoptera > Sphingidae > Clanis > Clanis bilineata. The sequence goes on from CM071158.1 coordinate 13,502,105, forward strand.
GGTTGGTTGCATTATATTGAGTGTTCACTATAGATAAAGAAGTAAGTTAGAAATTTTGACAATTGATTATTTGTTAGAATACATAAGCATCATGCATTATAATAATGAAAACAAAACAACATCTAAAAATATGGTAACATTTTGGGGTGATGCATATTGTGGTGCAATTACAGTTATTCTAGTGAGCTGTCTTGGTTTAACAATCTGTGTTTTATTAAGTTTGTAGTCATCTAAATAAGCTGGAACATTCAATGTATTTATTTAATAAATGTGTATGCATACAACATACATTCATAATTATGTTTTTAAAATGATCTATCAGCCTTCATCTTAGGTCATTGTATTTATTGACAGCGTCACGTCATCTCTTACAATTTACGATCTTGTACTGCATATGTTTGACAATAATATAAAGGAATGCTGTGTCCTTGATCTGTCTTAAGTGTTACTTTTATTAGTGTAGCTTGCGCTTTAAAAACTTGCTTTAAAAATAAGTGGTAATGAGTAAATGGGGTTATGCCATTTTTCGCGAGAGTGAAGGCGTTATCATATTTATTTTTATACAGTTAGAATTTTATTTCTAGAGCTTTACCAAATGCGGGGGAGAGTGATTTTCAAGTACCACCTGGCATGAGCATGAAAACTTACAAACGGATTGTGGAGAAGAACCAACTGAATCCAAATCAGTTGGAGGAAGTATGCACCTGTTTTTCTTATTTAAGTAGATTATGATTGATTCCCGGGTCGAGTAAAGGGATATTGGGATTTATTATTCAGTATCAGCTCGAAATCAGCACGATATGGCGATAGACTCCTCTGGATATGTAAGCTTGGCGAAAAGTAGGTGCACCAGTTGCACCTCGTTTGCCTTCCCCTTCGTTTGCTACAGACGTGATTATGTATGTATGTACTATGTATGTAACGTTGTGCAGATGAAGCTGTCGATAGTGCAGTTCATCAGTAAGGACGTGTTGAAGTGCAGCGAGGCGCTGCTGCCGCTGGTGGTGGGCGCGGCGGACTCGCGGTTCAGCGTCGCCAACCACGCCAACTCGCCGCTCATCAGACTCAACAGGTGAATGCGGACACAGACACGCACGTGCGGAGTTTTGGCGGGAATTCTGACGGTGCGGGTGGTCGCTTGTTTTAATGATTTCATATTCTAGTCTAAAGTTGTGCTTGTGGTTTAAATGTGATGTGAATCTAAGCGATAAAGATCAACGAAGATGGACAGTATGTGGAAGCTTTGAAATAAGTGATTTTGGACGCTTTTTGTCGGGCGGATGGGTCGACCATGTTCGACTCCTCCGCTGCGAGAAAATCGTCTAAAAAGCATCAAACTGGAAAGAATTGACGCCAAAACTCCAGCAGGGCCTTGAAATAGAACACATCCGACTTCAATGCACTTGCGAAAACTTAGATATAAGAAACAAAGAGTAATAAATAATAAAAAGTATATGGCTGAAGGACATTGTATCCATGGCTATGAACAATATAAAAAAAAAAAGACACGCACGTGCTCGCGGCCACACGCACACACACGCACGTGCGCGCGAACGTGTACACGTATACGCATGCGCACACGAACACGCACTTTCATACTGCTTGGTTGTCATAAATAATGAGATGTATAGAAACGAAGGCGGCAATCTGAAAAATGAATGAAATTTTTTATTTCGATTGTGTGTGTTTTTTTAGCAATGTGATCTAATATAGATCAAATCTTGAGTTATTATGCCAATTTTATATCGCTTGAGTATGTCGACCGCCTCCGTGGCGCAGTGGACGAGTAGCTGGTTGTGAAGCGAGAGGCTGGGTTCGATTCCCGCATTGAGACAAATATGTGTTGTGTGGCCCACAGATATTTGTTTCAAGTCTGGGTGTTGTGAGACCGAAAGTCTCTCATAGTTTCTGATACCCACAATACAGGTTGTATATGATACACCTAGTGTGGTGTCAGAACTGGGTATGTGACCGTTGGGTGTATTTATTTATTTATGTAATTTTAATATAACTGTAATTAAATTTTATAGGCTGCATTAAAAAAAAAGCAAAAATATTGAATAGCCACAATTCATTCATTTTTCAGTTTGCCGCCTTTGTTTCTATACGATTCAATTAATCATACATGATATAAAATTGCATGTCTAAAAAATTGTATATACTTTCAGTTCCGTTGACTGGTCCCTGCCTTCGGTGGTGGCGCCATTATATTCCCTTTACTTGGGAACCTGGGGTGGTTTGAACGTCCCACCAGATGATCGCAAGGTATCATGACAAATCAATATGTTACTCAAAACCTTTTGCATAAATAGAAGAATTGTATGAATCAATAAAATATAAAATGATTGGAGACAAGGCCCCTTACTTATAAAAATATTTAAGTGCTGCTTATCTTCAACCATATGTTGTCCCTTTCATTTTTAAACAATGTATCGCAAGGAAAAAAGGGACAGGTTATTCTTAGCGAAAAGATAAGCTTTTATAAGTAAAGCCCATTAAATCCGGGTCGAAGGGTAATAAAAAAACGGCAATAAAGAATGCATGACGCGGCTCGTGGTTATGCGATGCAGGCGTCTCACGCCAAACGGGAGATGTCATGTCCCCACTGTGCATGCACCCATTTTGTGCTCACTTTGATAATAAATTGCTGATGTCAATATTTGTAGTTCTGTTTTACTATCCATTTTGATATAATCTTAATTCGGTGATGTCGCTATAATTGGGTAAATATTTGTCAAAATTTCTGGAATAACAAATGTATGTGTGTGATTTTTATACATTTTAGAGGCCACAGATTCATGTTCCAAAGAAACAAATATTAGATTACTATAGAGTGAGTGATATGAGTCTTCTATGAATGTAATTGTTTTCCACCAGGTCCCAGCTTGTACTAGACTGCGTCTGAAGCTGATACAGTATTTGAACAAGGCTACGGGACCGGCCATTATGTTCCCGCACTGTGTGCAGGTATTTAAAGAACAAACATTTTTTTAAGTTCACGTCTTCCCTTTAATCGACTTAAAAAGAAGGAGGAGATTCCTATTTTGACTACTGATTTGATGACTTCAACACACATAATAAGCATGACTTTCACATAATAAGCACTAATATCTTTTAAAACGTAACATAAGCTCACACCTCTATCCCCGAAAGGGGAGGTAGAGGTGCACTAGTGAACTAGAACACCCACATATCGCCGAGCTAAGTTCCGTTCCAGATGTGATAGGGGCGAGCCCATTGCCATATCTGGCACAAATTCCTAACTTTAACTTTACTAATTTATTAATATAATGTATAGATGTAAACATTGTTTTATTATTATTGCATATTTATATTTATGTAGGTGGTGTTCTCATCGTTATTCGACCCTAACACCAACTCACGGCTTCGCAACCTGGCTCTTGTGTTCCTCTTGAATGTTATCAATGGGTGAGATTCTCCTTAGTTAATTTTGACAATTTGTTAGTTTACGAAACATATTCAGTACAGCGTGCGTACACGTGTGTGTATGTGTGTGTGATGCAAAACACATTGTGTGTGCTTAGCAATTTACCTCGCACAGCAAGCAAGAAGCTTACGTACGACTCTCGCATCGGGACAAAATGATTGTTTGTCCATAAAGCCGCGTCTCCTGCACTAAAACATTACTCAAAACATCTACACAAAATATGTATTTTTTATCTATGATCCATTGTTTTACGAGCAGGTGACAGCTAAAATCGTTGTTTTGCGTATGTGTTTTTGTGTAATGTGTCGAAAAAGTAGTGCTGGAGACGCGGCCTAAGTATGGTCGGGTCTAATGAGTCCGAAAATATCCCGTCGTATCAAATCAGGACTGTATGTGTGTGTTGAAAGTAACACATAACAAAACATATTATGTGTTATATTATTGCTATTTACTTCTAGTGGTGATGAAACTCAGTTAAAGAAAGTATCCACAGTGTTCCTGCAAGGGTTGCTCAAGCTAGTCAGATCTGAAGAGCATGCTGAACATCACACCAAGGCGTACATGTGTTTAGGTTGGTAGAATCAAAACACATACTTATTTAATTTTTTTAATACGTTGATTTTTTGTGTGCGTTATGGCTAGGAGCATAAATTCAAATTCAAATAATTTATTCTGCAAATAGGATATTTTATATAACTTTTACATATCAATTACGAGTATATATTGAAATTTTAATAATGGCGTCGGCATTTCTTGGCTATCCTTGAGAAGAAATGCCGAAACAAACTCAACGGTCATAAATATACCGGTATGATTTTGGTGGCTACGGATAAACCCAACGATTTTTATATTGTACTACGTTTACCATCAGGTGTAGTATGTCATTTTGCTGTATCTGGAAAAAAAAAGTTGTGTTAAATAATTTCGACCAAAAAGCTCTGGCTGGACAATCTAAAGGAATATCTGAGAGCCAATGGTCTACTATGGAAGATGTTCAAGACTGGCCGATGTGGAAGCGTTTAAGTAGGAATATGGATCCTGACAGAAGGTCTTGATAACGCCAATCAGAAAGGTGTTAGGTTGTTAACAGCCTCCGTGAATCGAGAAGACGCGGGTTCGATCCCCCGCACCGAGACAAATATTTGTGTGGCCCACAGATATTTGTTTCAGGACTGGGTATTGTGAGACCGAAAGTCTCATAGTTCCTGATACCCACGACACAAGACTCGATCTTAGTGTGGAGTCAGGACTATATATGTGACAGTTGGGTTGTGTGTTATTTATTTATTTATTTTATAATTTTGGCAAATCGACGTCGTGACGTACGTCACGCCATTTGTACGGGAGTACAGTGTATGTTTAAATTTAACGTTCTACGTACCTAGGTCGGTTGGCCATGAAATGTCCAGACACCATCAGCAGCCAGTTCGCTTTACTCGAGGAGCTGGTGAAGAAGATACCAGAGGCGACTCCCGAGATCAAAACGGCGCTGAGAGACGCGCTGTTAGAGATGGCAGTCACATATAAAGTCAATTTTCAAGGTTGGTGCTGATGTTTCACTCCATTTCAGGCTGGGCAATTGTGATTATGGTTTGAGTTTTCCGATTCAAACAGTAGTTGCATCAATTGTCTGAGATTATAATGAAATTCAAACCTATCATATATAGACCTAGGTTCTTATAACTCTTATTCATAATAAAACCCTTATCGAAGGGATACACCTATATTAGTTAAAATGCCTTTTAACGGCCGGTTTTAATAAACGATCCTAGTTTAGAGTGCAGATAGATCGCGATTATGAACCAATCAAATCACGTCATTTAACGGATTCATGTTCAAACTGTGTTCTCATTGGCTAATTTTTGTAATCTATCTGCACATTCGAACTGAGGTTGTTTATTGAAACCGGCCGTTAGACAATAAAAAAGAATTTTAAACTTTAAACAGTTGATCGAGATCGACCATGTTTTCACTATAGAATGTTTATAAGCTCCACTAAGTTAATATGAATAAGACTGCTAGTGTGCACTAGTTGTACCTTTGACTACATCCTTGGAGACGTAGGCGATAGCTTGTATTTTTTTATGATTTACAAAGGCAGGTGAGCCAGCCACCTTGATGGTAAGTAGTTACCATCGCCAATAGATTTCCACAATGCCAGGTGCACAGCCAAGCGGTGCCTAATCGAGCCGGGGTTGCGTCGGTTATTCAGGTTCCGAAACAAGCTGCCATTTTACATCGGTTTTCAGTGAGACTGTAGTAATTAATACCTTGTTCGAGCCACTACATTCATGCTGTAACCGTTTGCAGCATGGCCCTACGACTTTAGACAGTAATTGGGTACTTGACAAATTTTTTTTATATTAATTTTATATGAAATTTACGTCGCCTAAAATATAGAACAGAAAAAAATTGAAATATTCTAAAAAAAAATCAAGCTTTTGAAATTGTTGTAAACTTCAAACTGCGGGAAAGAGAAGTATCAGTTTATTCACGTCACGCCATAACAGTATGTGCGTTGAAAAGAGACACCACGATATCTCCAATATACCCCCACTCCAAAATTTAAAATATGAATTACTGCATAATTTTTTAATCAATTTCGATGAGTCTGATACTTCTGTTTCACAGAAAATTGTCGAAAAGTATATTTTCGGCGGCCCAATACCCCCCCCCCCTTTCCCAATCCTTCTTCTCCTTTAAGGCAACGCATTAATCATTGTTTCGGTGTCAATGGGAGATCTCTTTACCATCAGTAGCCCGAGCACGAAAAACTAATGTAAATGTAAATGTATTCGTGTTCGCTGCGCACTGATGACGTTTGGTTAATATTTCATACAAATTTCATAGACGCGCATCGAATTCGAATACATTTACGGTTGTCAGAAATTTTCCTGCTCAGGCCGCAGATGTGGGTCACTCTGTATGGGTCTGTTCGTCTTACTAGTCTCTGCTATAAAAGAAATATGACGATTATGATTAGTGACGTGATTTAGAGAGGGGAGAGCCGATGGAGACATCGCCGACGTCTCAAGGGCCGAGCACGTCGCACGACATGGACGTGGACGAGAGCGCCAACAAGACTACATACGACGAGCCGCAGGCGTTGGCGCTCTTCGCATTGCTCGAACAGTAAGTTGCACAGAGCCATCGAAGTACCCGTATTATAGGGCAAAACTAAAAATAATATATTCAAGTAAAGCTGTAACAACACTATAATCATATTTATAACACAAACATATATAGCTAAAACAGCACCTTTCGAATTTACAAGGAGTATTTAGTATTTCTTTGGGGGAGGCCTATGTTCAGCAGTGGACGTCCTATGGCTGATGATGATGATGATGATGATTTAGTAATGTGAGGAAGCCTATGTTCAGCAATGGACTGTGGCTGATGATGGCGTCGATGTGGATGATTTTAGTAATTGTTAGACCTTCATCGACAATATAATCCGCGAATAAATTGAGCGACTTGAAGTTAGTTACGTGAAACAATTTTTATTGATCTTGCAACCTTTAAGTAACTAAAATAAAGTAACGTCACGTCGCTCGTAATTAACTTCAGCCAACTAGCTTTGAATCCATCTACAGGTATCTCTGCTAGAATTTATTCGAAATTACGTATTGAAAATGAAAACTAATTTATGTTTTGTTTCCAACAGCTACATGCACAGTGATGATTCTATGATCCGGTACATAGCCATGAGATACTCCGCAGCCGTGTTCCCGCAGGACTATGTGCCGTCCAGATATCTGCTGTTACTCGCAAGTGGAGACAGGTGAGCCTTTGTATATTATAATAAATAATAGTATTAGCCCTGTAATATTACTGTCCCACTGCTGGCCTCGGGCCTCCTCTGCTAATGAGAGGGGTTAGGCCTTAGTCTAAACAAATATATAGTATTTTACATAGTATATTACAAACCATACAAAATTACTAATTTTATACATAACGTTTGCTAGATGTCACAACTAGTGTAAAAAGTGACCGAACTGAAGTTGATAACTTGTCGACCAGTCTGATAAATGATAATTACAAAGCTTGCAATATCTCGAGGGACAAATTACTATGTATTGAAGTTATAATAATATGCAACATTTATGTTAGTAAACATTGTAATATGTCGATATTCCTAAGTTTGATAATGTCCGTAGTATAAGTCAGTATTATGTTTGGACTATTGGGTGCATTGGTTTATCACTTTTAGCCAAGATGAAGTATCGACAGAGGCTCTGAAGTGTCTGTACGGTACCTCACGCCCAAGCGAGATAGAAGACGTAGTGAACAATGTATCAAGGAAAGATAACACAGTAGTCAATCTGGATGAGGATGTCTCCAAGAGCGATAAGGACAAAACATCTGACGTTACGGTGTTCAAAGTGCCCCAGTTTAAGAATGTACTGAATTATGTGTGGGACCAGTTGCAAAAGAGAAAGAAGGGGTCGAACGCTAAACACAGATTCGTGATAAACAATCAGGTGCTACAGTTTCACCCGCAGACTTATCAGGAGGTGAGGTGTGACTATTTTAATAGTTGTATGAACTATTCCTTAAAATAAGGACTCTTAAGAGTTGTCGTAAACATAAGATATGATACAGTCCATTTTTATCATAACGCGGTAAAGGTTTTTTACTAGGCCTGACTGACCAGCGCGTGACATTGCTTCCAATATCGATCGAAAGATAATGTAGTACCTTGGAACGCGTCTCGTCTGAAGGGGAGTAAAGTAGATTTTTGATCATTAGTACGTCAACCTATGGTCATTGTCTAATCAGATACAATAATGTATCAGGTACATTCTCATCGAGCTTTACTTTATCTTCGTATTTGAACGTGCGGTTCATCGATGATTCAGTAGGTGATAGTTTGTGTGATCTGCCGAATATGCCTATTCAATATGATGATGAATTTTTCTTTTTTTTTTCCAGAAATTTATTTTTCAAATTAAGACTATCTTTTCAGATTTTAAGATACCTTCGAATGTGTTTGAACAGAGACGCGAATCTGCAGGATTGTTCTAATCACCCGAACGCCACGTCACCTATATTGACCACATACATAAACGATAACTTAGTCGATACCGAGGTACTCGAGAGATATCTTACGATGATTACATCACTACTGAATGCTAGTCCGGGTGAGGCGTCTTACATTATTTGATTGTTGTTAATTTTCATATAAGTGCAATCGCTCATAGCCATAATTTTTGTACATTTTATTATACAAATTTTATTATACTGACTCACTTGAAATACGAAATGTTATTACAGAATTTGAAACATTTTGAACGAATGTAGTGCAGCGAAAAATCATGATAATTTTGATTAAAAAAAATGGAAGTAATCACTAACTCAAATATTATTTGTTTATTGTTGGACATACAGTGTTTCTCTTCGCCAAAAGGCTGATAGAGCAAGAAAGTGTTTCTTTATTAGCAATTATGTATTTTAGATATTGATATATGTATATTTTCCAGATATTATGCCGCTAACATGTTTCTTAGACATCGTCGGATGTGTGCCAGAAAAGATGGCGCCGAAGTACACGAGTCTCCTACCGTTTTTGCGTAATCTTTTCACGACAAGTACCAAGGAAGACGTGAGAGATACAGCAGCGCTCATATACGCTATAATAACAGTAAATACTAATGACAAGGCGGCGATAGAGAAAGAGATAAAAGAGTTCGTGGTACAGGGGAACAATAATAAGTTGCTCGAGAGTCAGTGCGGGTACGTGAGTGCGTTCGCTCACATGTGCGAGAGATGTATCATGATGTCGAAAGGGAACTCGTCCCGTGGTAAGGGCTTCGTGTTAGACAATACGGGTAGTTGGGAGCCGTATCAAGAAGCTGCTGTGTGTTTGGGTAAGTCTTAAGCCGTGTCTCCTGCACTAAAATTTTACACAAAACATGGTATATCAATTTTTTTGGCTATGGTCTATTGTTATATGAGCAGTAGTAGTTAGTGTAAGTGTGCTATGTACACGAATGCCTTTAGTACGTAAACTTACTATGACTCTCAGAAGGTTGTTAAATGAAAGTAGTGGTGCGTTATTTCAATTATATTAAAGTCACCAAATGTTGTACAATAATTACTTTATATACTATTACATTAATTTTTTTGAGGTTTTTGCAATTTAAGGACAAGTGTTATGACGCTGCCTATGATATTAGGTGCCGTAGACATCATATTTTGCCTCTGCATGAGAGAAGAAAAATCGCAGATATTGTCCTTCTTGCAAAAGTAGCTCAGAACCAAATAGACTCCCCATACCTCCTCTCAAAAATATTTCTAAAAGTCTCGTATAAACCAATTAGATCGCCTGCAACTTTAGCTATTCCACAAAGTTTTTCAAACTATGGACAGAACTCATTTCTCATTAGATCGGCAAAAGAACTAAACAAACTTATCAATAATTCCTCGGATTTGGACCTTTTTATTTCTAAGCCTTACACTTTAAGAATTAATATGATGAATTCCTGGTTCAACGGTTCTCCAACTGGCAGTGGCTAATTAATCGATTGGTGAAAATAATGATTTAATATAAATATAATTTTTAATAAGCAAGCTGTATAGTTGCATAATTGCGAAAACATGTATAGTGTTTCATATAGTTTAAAGACGTGTATATCATTGATCACAATATTTGTAGTAACACTTTGTTTTCCGAATAAAAATAAAATAAAATAAAAAAATAAAATTTACAGTTAGCAACGGGTTAGACTGGGTAGCGACGGGTTAACTAAATGCGTGTCGGGGAACGACTGGCGAGTGTTGGCAGGCGAAATCTCGCGCTGCCTAAATGCGCTAAGTCAGCTAAATACAAATTCTACATAATACATACAATGTGTCCCTACATTAGTTTCAGTCATTGACCCCGGCTCCGCCATAACGCGCCTATTCGTACTATAATAGCACTCTGTTTCAGCAAACGGCCTCGCAAGTCCTCAAACACTGCTCGTAAGCACTTCTTGCTCAGCAGTCTCTGTACTGGCTCGATGCAGCGGCCTTCCCCTACCAAACTCATCGCCCAAACAGGACGCGCTGCTACAGACAGACAACCCGTTCAGCGTGAACAGGACCGACGCCGACGACGGAAGTGACGTCATCACCAAATTCACAGTCGCCGATCGACTGTTCAAGATCGTCGGTAATGCGAAACTGCCGTCGAAGTTGAAGGAGAGGTCGCTCTACACGCTCGGGCTGTTGTGCTGCGGCGAGAGGCTGCCGTTCGCCAAGCAAATTGTCATGGGCTTCTTGCAAATGGCTAAAGACGTGAGTTGAATGACAGCAGAGTCTTCTGCTCAATTTTTCTCGAAAATGTACTCAAATATGTAAACAAAACAATGTTTTTGTCTACACCTAGTCTTTAGGCCATGGGACGTGTTTAATAGACAAAAATGTGTAGCTAAACCACGTTCTGTGTAGGTGTGTAGTGTTTAAAAAAAAACATCAGCAGGAGACCCTTTGCTAGATTATTTCCACCTTAAAATATAACAGCAACGACATTCTTGATTTTTTGCATAGAGTTTGTTGTTGGACTGCAAAACGATATATGCAAATTTAACCCGTTTTTGGAGTAGGTTCTGACAGAAGAGAAAATAATTTTATTGACAGAAATTTTGCCCATATTTATTTGATGTGTACAGAAAAGTTATCCAAAAGAATTATAAACTGAAGGTCGCAAGCGATGTTACCCGACAGTTATTTGTTTAGTAATTACTCCCATATAGTCGCCTCCTTGGTCTAGTGGCAGCGTGTATAAGCTGTGGACCGGGAGGTCCTGGGTTCGATTCGACCTCCCGACAAAGTAAATTTTCTAATTTAATTTGCCGGGGACTCTAGTCCCTAGTAGGGATCTATCCCTCATAGGGGGTTAACGTCAGGCAGGCGGCCGGTCGTAAAAATAAGCCAAATCGTCTTTGCAATATGCTTGAAAAAGTGTGTTGCGCCGACCCCACATTAAGGTGGGATAAGGGCAGTTAGAAAGAAAATTACTCCCATATAAGTGAAAAAGTATAAGCGCAAGCCCTAATGTTTTAACTCTTACGTCTGTTGATAATGTGTGTGTGCGTGTGAAAGTGAATTAACATGCATAATAATTAAGTAAGTATATAAAAATAAAATAAAAAAAATAAATATTTCTAATGTTCCAGAGCAAAGAGTTCGAAATTCATCTTCAGATAGGCGAGTCATTGGTGCTGTGTGTAGAAGGAGTTAATTCCAACGAAAATAGAGACTTGTGGAATCATTTACCAAAAGAGGTATGTGAATCTACTATTTAGAGACGACGCAGATAGATTAGAACGAACCGAAGACACTTTTGACGTGATTCTATGTCCTTTTGCATGATAAATATTAATAGAAAATAACTTCAAGTGGCTTTAAGTGGCTCAAAGTCTTTATTATAGCAATATCGGTCTAATAACAGTAAAAGAAGTGTTTTTTCAATCGACATTGAAATACCTCGCCGGCATACCATACCGATCTAATGTGTTTTTTAGTCAGCAAAGCAGTAAAATTAATATTTTTCGCAGGGAGCAGATAAAGTAAAAGACACGGAAGCGTTAAAAGAGAATGACGATTTGCTAGAATGGTTGTTGAGTGAACTGTTTAAAATTGGGAAGCATCCTCACCCGCATTCAAGACAAGTACGTAACTACATCATTTATTTTACAGATACATGTATTTATGACAGCCTCCGCGGCGCAGTGGGCGAGTAGCCGGCTGTGAAGCGAGAGGCCGCGGGTTCGATTCCCGTGTTGAGACAAATGCTTGTGGCCCACAGATATTTGTTTCAAGTCTGGGTGTTGTGAGACCGAAAGTCTCTCATCATCTCTAACACCCATGATACAGGTTATACCTAGTGTGGGGTCAGGACTAGATGTCTGACTGTTGGGTGTATTTATTTATTATTATTATTTATATGTAGATAATACATATTATTGACGTATATGATAGCCAAGCGAACATAAATATAAAGCTAAATAAAACTCGTATTTATAAATGCCGTTACTGGGTGTAAACTTCTCTCTATTTATGTTTCTGCCCATATTTTGTATTAATCCTTAAAATGAAGAATACATGCATAAAAATAACATAGTGTAGATATATTCTATCAATGTTACTCCCAGGCGACAAGTATTTGGCTGCTCGCTTTGTTGAAGAACTGTCCGGAACGTGGACCAATCAAGACCAAACTCCAGGATCTACAGAACGTTTTTATGGACTTCTTATCGGAGAATAGTGGTAAGTTCATAATCAAATGCCCTTTACTCGCTGACTCCCAAGATTTAAAGAAATATATTAATTAAATACTCAGTTATAAGTACTAATTCAAAACATTCTGTGTAAGTGGTGTGTTTGTAAGCAGACGATAATTGTGTAAAACTACTATTACGATGCGATCATTGAATGTATAGAAATACTACTGACGGCTAACTTACGCGAATTACAATTTTACATTTGCATGCTCATTTATGTACACATACCAATAAGTAGTGCAGAACTGAGCGATCTAACATATTCACATTTAAATGAAAAAGTATTCGTTAACAGACTAAACAAATGACGAACTAAGCATACATTTATTGAAATATTTTTTTAGACATTGTCCAAGACGTGGCAAGTAAAGGTCTGAGTCTTGTGTATCAGAACTCAGACGAGAGCCAGAAGCAAGCGCTAGTGGCTCAAATTATCGATCAGTTGACAAGCGGCAAACGAGCCGTGGCACAAGTCACCGACGACACTAAGATATTTGAAGAGGGACAACTAGGAAAGGCACCTACTGGGTAAATTAACTGAAAATTATTTTGAATTTATCGACATCTATATTAGACTGAATTGTGTGTAACATGGAAATAGACTTATCGCATCATGGGATAGAAATAAGCTTATCAAACCGACGAGGGTTAATTCCCTGCGCTCTTACACACCCATTAATAATAGAGCCTTTTTATCGATATCGATAGATTTAGATAGCAGAAGATGAGAATTTTAATTTCATACTAATATCTCTTAAAAATCTGTATAAGTTTGTAAAGCACGCGACGAAGTATCTACTGCATTGTACTAAATATTTATGATACGAGTTTGGTATGATGCTATTTTTAATTTATTCCTATTGCAGGGGCAATCTCTCAACCTATAAGGAACTGTGTTCACTGGCATCTGATTTGAATAAGCCAGATCTCTTGTACAAATTCATGCATTTAGCACATCACAATTCTGTGTGGAATTCCAAGAAAGGTATGCAATAAAACTACAACAGCCATATTTTACTATTCTCAGATAGTGAAGACGTGGTATGGCGTTTTTTATTATGCTTTATATTGTAATTGAATCGATTGAATCATGAAACATGAATCATAGAAAAGCAAAAGTTGAGCGTTTCGAACCATATATTTTTCGTGACTTGCTTTACCATGCTTCGATGTCTGATTTACTGAGACACAAGAGAATGTCTTGTGGCATCAATGTGTCCGTATAATAATAATAAGGAATACGAAAATGAAACGTCTCATCGATAATTTTTAGAGACTATTGAACACGTCCATTGTTTCAGGTGCGGCTTTTGGATTCCATTCGATAGCATTACAAGCAGGCGCACAACTATCCGAACATCTGCCTAAGATAGTGCCGCGACTATATCGATATCGGTTCGATCCTACACCTCGCATACAAAACTCGATGGCTAGTATTTGGCATGCTATTGTGCCCAACACACAAGCCACTGTAAGTTATGATGTTACTTAGGTTTTGATAAGCAATCTTTGTGATGAGCACCGAATGTTATAGTTTTGACTGTTATGTGCTGTTTTATTACACCGCTACTTTCGTGTTCGCACCTAAATTCTGAAGGGGTAGTTGTCGATTGAACTAGTGCAGCGACGATTCCCGAGTCGGTAGAGCGAATTGCCATATGAGGCACACATTATTGAGTGTTTTATGAATTTAAATATGTACTATATACATTTTGATAACTTGTTATCTGAGAATTTAAGCTAGCTTTTGCACAATTCTAGACATATTGATGAGGAAATTTATTGATAGCTAAAATCGTGATTTTTTTTACTATTTTCCCCTAGAATTGTTTTAAAACCTCCGGATATTATGCTATGGTTAAAATCATTCCGATTTGATTTATAGCACAATACAAACTTGACGATTTTGAGTAAAAATGTATGTATGTATGTGTAAAAAAAAAAAAAAAAAATTTTAGAGATGGCTAATAACATTGCTTTTTTAGGTTCACAAATACCACAAGGAGATTTTAGACGATCTGGTTGCAAATCTTACGTCGAATCAATGGCGAGTCAGAATGTCGTGTTGTAATGCACTTGCAGACTTACTACGGTTAGTTATCTCTCCATATTATGTATGTATCGATTTTGTCGATGAAACTATTTTAATTTATTGATATTGATATTTGTGAGCATTTCATCCAGGATTGGTGCAGAATTTAGTGTAATTCAATTATATTATAGTTATTAAAAATTGGGCATTATGAAACTTGACGTCCGATGTTTCGGGTTCATAACGAGTATAATAAATAGATGATTTAACAACAAGAAGGAAAATTAATAGTCATTGACATTTTTTGTCGTAAAATCATCTATTTATTACATAGGTAAAACCTCACTCGATATAATATTTTTATTTGACAGTGGCGCCCAAAGTCTCCACGACTCGTTGGAACAGCTACCCACAATATGGTCTCAGTTGTTCCGGGTGATGGATGACGTACACGAAGGCACGAGGCAAGCCGCTACCACTACTGCCAATGTATTGTCAAAGGTTCGTTATAATCGTTACACGAGCAGATGTAACCTGAATTATGTATTAAATAAAAAAACAAATAGTGATAGAATCCTTATAAACTAGTCCAATTTAACATTCGCGTAAACCTAAGAAATAATTCAAAAATATGTATTGTACAGAGTGCCGTGAGTGAGTGATGATAATATTTATTCTTACGGGTATATTTTCTAATCATAAAAATAATTTAAACGATAAAGCTTTTAAAAAACCTTATTTAGTATGAATAAAATAATTTGTAAGTACTGGAATGAGAGAGATGAGCATATCAATATTTCCAATTTTAGCTGTGCATACGAGCATCTGATGTGAATCAAGGCAAAGACGGCAAAGAAGTGGTATCGGTTATATTACCAGTTCTATTGGACACGGGCATCACAAACATTGTGAAAGAGGTCAGAGCTGTCAGGTAAGTGTATATCTATTTTTAAATCGTATTTTTGTTGATTGTTGATTTCTTTTGTTATATATTGAAGATTCCGGTACGTGGTTTCCACTCGAGAACTTTTCTGCCTCATCGGTTATCAGTTCTACGAGTTATGTGCCCTGCCCACTGTTCTCGTGTGGAGACCACGTACCGGCATGCGCAGCGTAGGACGTCCACCTAGAAGGTGGACCGACGACCTGATAAAGGTCGCAGGAAGTCGCTGCATGCAGGCCGCTTCCAACAGGTCGATCTGGAAATCTTTGGGGGAGGCCTATGTTCAGCAGTGGACGTCCTATGGCTGATGATGATGATGATTGAAGATTCCATTATTCAAAACTATGAGCCTTACGAAGTTTTAAACTTCACCCCCAGATTGCTAGCCATTCACTCTTTATGTGTAGTTATTATTGATTGACATCAACTTATTTTGATGGACACGCGGTATGCAGTTTGCAGACGGTGTCGAAGCTGGTGTCGGCGGCGGGCGCGAGCCTGAAGCCGTTCCTGCCGCGGCTCGTGCCGGCGCTGGTGGGCGCGGCGGGCGAGCTCGAGTCGGCGCAGCTCTCGCACCTCAGCACGGTGCTGGCGGACAGCAGCACGCGCGACATGCTCGACGACATGCGCGCCAACGCCGCCAGGCATCACTACACCACCGACACTGTCGTTAAGGTATACTCCAGTTTATAGTATTGACATTGTGTTAACACTGACTTACTACTAGCAGTGGCGGATTTACAATGCTGGCCGCACTAGGCCCGGTTCTAGCTGCCGCCCTTTCTAACCTTGTTTTAACTGACTTCATAAAGGGAGAAGGTTCACAATTTATTGTAAATGATGGAGTAAACTTATGTACTTATGTTTTTAGTAGTGACATTTTTTAACACCGAATTGTCTCTACCAACGGAAAAAAATTGGTATAACTGTTTCGTAAGTTTAGAACCACACTTAAGTTGGTCACGAATGGCGGATGCTAGGTGTAAAGTAACTTTGGATCACCATAAAAAAAGGGCTAAAATGCTACTAATGGATGTAAGTGGGAGATCAAAAATTTGTCTTATTTATAATAATAATAATATCAGCCCTGTAATATAACTGTCCCACTGCTGGTCACGGGCCTCCTCTACTAATGAGAGGAGTTAGGCCTTAGTCTACCACGCTAGCCTAATGCGGATTGATAGACTTCACATACCTTCGAAATTCTTGTGGAGAAATTCTCGGGTATGCAGGTTTCCTCACGATGTTTTCCTTCACCGTTATAGCAAGCGAGAATTCACAATAAAACACACTTAATATAGAAAAGTCAGAGGTGTGTGCTCTTGTTTACTGATGTCTTATTTACTGAAAATTTATTTTCAGTGCATGCCTTATGTCGACATCGAAGTGGTTAAAGAAATGCTTCCTAAAATCCTAGAACTGACCAAATCTCCACAACTGGGTACCAAAGTGGCATGCTGTCATTTCATAGTGTTGGCCGGGCATTATTTGAGGGCGGACATCGAGCCTGTCGCCGGGAAAATTATGTCGACTTTACTCAATGGTACTTTTGATAGAAATGCTACCGTTAGGAAGAATTATGCTGAGGCTTTGGGACAAATATCGGCTTATGCTAAGGTAGGACTACTATGATAATTAAAAAAAAAATAACCTTTTAAAAGCTTTCTTTTGTGACGAAAGTTCAATTATTACAGAATTTTCATTTTTTCACATTCATTCGTAAGCAATAAATGACTATTTGGTTTTAAAAAAATCGGATATAAATACAGATCGAATATTAATTATGTACGTTAAAAATAACATCCATGTTATGTTATAGCCACAATCTGCTGAAAAGCTTATGAAAAAGTTGGTGAACCTTTACGAAACCAAGGAAGACGACATGTCGCGATCAGCCATTGCACTCACACTGAAATCAGTCGCCAAAGCAAAGATAGAACACATCAAAGATAACGAAGCGGTGCTCGCGCCCATGGTGTTCTTGGCTATGCATGCGCCGAAAGATGATGGTAAGTTCATCCTAGTTGGCATGGCCAGTGAGAATACGTGAGAAATAACATGACCGGGCCGAAGTTAGTCACGAGCGGCGACGTAGCTGTTTTAGGAGATGGTTTTATTTTCGGACCGGTTTTCAGAGTAGCAGAATACAGGCTTAGAATGAGATATAATTTGATATGTACTGTAATGTATTTCATACCTATTTATTTTAATCAGAGTCATCGACTGTGGAGATGTTTGAGGAGATATGGACAGATATTAGCCCCACAAGAGCAAGTGGAATCAAACTACACTTGCCTTTAATACGTACTCAGATTGAAGAGGCGTTGAATTCTAGTAGCTGGACGAAGAAAATACAGGTACTGTAAAATTAAACTATCGATATTTTGGGGTTATGCTATATCGATTTTATATAAACAAGTTAATATTGGAAAATCAAAGGTAGAAGGGGCGGGCCTATGTGATGCTTAGGCTCTTGATCTTCTCTTATTCTATAAATTTTTAAATGTTAGCAATATGGAATTCATAATTTTGCGGCACATACTTTTGGCTCTCCATTAACATTTCTGTTTTGGTGCTTGATGTTATTTTTAGACTGGCAAATGAGCAGATGGGTCATCTGATGGTTAGTGATCTCCGCCGCCCATAGACACTCAAGACACAAAAATAATAACGGGTGTGTCAACTTGCAAGGAAGTAAATAAGTATAGAAGAAAAGAAGTAAGTAAAGGGAGGGAGGGGGTTTTGAATTGGACCCCGAAAATATCACTTATCGGATGAAACGCGACAGCGAGCTGCCATTTTACGTTGGTTTTTTGTTGTATGCTTTCGAGATACAGTTAAGGCGCGTCTCCTGCACATGTTTATACGAAACAAAACACAAAAAGCACCTACACAAAACAAGGTTTTTCATTGTTTCCTGCTTATAGACAAACAGTTTTAGAAATTACTTTTAGAAAGACTGCCTCGGTGGCGTGGTGGTATTTCGGTACGACTACGGTTCTAAGGTCTCGGGTTCGATCCCCGGGTCGGGCAAAGTGATATTGGATTTTTCCATATCAGCCCGGAGTCTGGAATTTGTGCCCGATATGGCGATAGCCTCGCCCCCTATCACATCTGGGACGGAACAAAGCTCGGCGAAATGTGGGTGTTCTAGTTCGCTAGTGCACCTCTGCCTACCCCTTCGGGGATACAGGCGTGAGCTTATGTTTTAATTTTAGAAATACAATGTTTTGTGTTGCAATGCACGCAATGTTTACGTGCAGGAGACTTAGCTTTAAATGCCCACGTTTGATCGCAGGCGGCGAACGCTGTAAAGACGATATGCAAGGAGATGTCGTCGGGGCTCGGTCCGCAGCGCGAGCAGCTGGTGCGGGCGCTGCTCGCCGCCGCGCACGGGAAGACCTTCGACGGGAAACACAACGTTATACAAGCGTTGGCAGACACCTGCGCGTGAGTCTACAGCTTTTTTGATAGCCTCCGTGGCGCAGTCGGCGAGTAGCCGGCTGTGAAGCGGGAGGCCGCGGGTTCGATTCCCGCATTGATACAAATGTTTGTATGGCCCACAGATATTTGTTTCAAGTCTGGGTGTTGTGAGACCAAAAGTCTCTCGTAGTTCCTGATACCCACAACACAAGACTAGTATCTTAGTGTGGGGTCAGCACTATGTTGTTTATTTATTTATATTTATGTCGAGATCTATAGAACTTTGTCTAAGTCTGTGTCAAAGAAACGAACTTAATGAGGATATGGAATTTTTAAATCAAACCTCGACTTAGTCTGAGCCGTTTTTTACAAGAAAAACAGATTAAGCAAAGATTTTCTTGTAAAAAATGAGTCTGACTAAGTCAAGTTCGATTTAAAAATTCAAATCCTCACCGAGTTAGTTTATTTGATTTAGACTTATGGCGATGAACACAACAGCCGAATGAAGGCGAAAGAATCTATGCCTAATATATTCGTGAACATTCGTTCGGTTGGTACTTGATGTGTACCCGCCATTAACCGAAGCCCGCTTTATGTATGCGATATCTTCGACCGATTTTCAAGATTATTTGTGTTCGGGAAGGCTTTTTTCAATAAAGCCCATATAAATTTGGTTAGGATAGTATTTGAAGTCGGTCCGTTAAGTTTTTAAACTTGTGATTAACTTTTGACAGTTACACTTATGATTTCCCCTTTATAATTCGCAGAGTAAAGGATGGTGAATCTCCAATATCTCCAGCGTTGGCTACAGAGTGTATTAACGCCTTGCTGGTGGAATGTCGTAAACAAGAGATGGTATATAAGAAGCACGCCATCGCAGCGCTGGGACAAGCCCTGGCGGCCACCAACTGCGACAGGTTCAATCAAGTCTATGAAATCGTTAAAGTTATATTGTCAAAGGTAAAAAAATATTGTATTTAGAGCGACTTGCAGCGCTATTACTAATCTAGAGTTAAACCTAAACTCCATTTATCATACAGCTCACGCCTATCTTTAAATTAAGATTGAGGTTAAATGGAGATTTAGCGCGGAGCTGCAAGTGGCTCTTAGAATTTAAATGTTGGAAAAATTACTTAATTATAGATTTTTATCTATATTTTATGCTGACTAGTATCGATAATATATTTTTCAGAATGAACTATCAGTGAGTAAAGAATCGGATGAGGAGGATAATGAAGGAGCGAGACAGAGGCGAGAACAGTTGACTGCTCTTAAGGAAGCCGCTTATGAGCTATTGGGAAAAGCGTGGCCAAAGGAAGCCGACACACAAGGTAAAATATCGATGGTGTTTTGTCGGTCTACGACCGGTTTCAATAAACGATCTCAGTTTAGAGTGCAGATAGATCGCGATTATGAACCAATCAAATCAAGTCATTTGACTTAGTCATATTCAAACTGTGTTCTTATTGGCTAATTTTTTTAATCTATCTGCACATTCAAAATTAGATTCTTTATTGAAACCGGCCGTTAGTCTACCACTCACCAAATATTTGTCAAAATGTCCCAATAATGAAATGGTCGAATTACAGCGTGGTTAAAATCTGTTTGTATATTTTTATTTATTTTCTAGGTTAGGCCGTGCTAATTGGTTTATAAGTTTTGTGAAAATACACACTGCTTCTCTCATATTCAGTTTTAGTCAGCAAAAATATACTTTACAGAAAAATATCAAGACGTATTTTTCGAACACTGCGCTAGCTCGTACGCGTCGAGTTCAAGGTCGACACAACTAGCTATATTGTCGTCCATTGCCCGCATATTGGAGCGGCTGGTGATACTCTCGAATAGTGCAGAGCCAATGGAGACCGACAACGTGGCACATTCTAATAGGGATAAGGCGATCAGCAATGTATTAGAACATGTATCTTCCATTATCGATTACACGCTTAGTAAGTACCTTTGATTTTAAATATTTTCAGCGACCCAGGTGGTAGAATCTATTTTTTCCGATTTTCTGCTCAACACTAATATTCTGACTGCCACGGTAGCGTGGTTGTATTTCGGTATTATTACCTCCTGATGGTCTGTACGGTTACTCGGTACTGCCATTACATTAAGATACGCGTTTTATTTTTCAGAAAACAGTAACCAAGTTCGACATCGTCGAGACGCTCTTATTATTATGGAAATTCTGGTCAAGCAGTTAAAAGGTAATATGTTATTGAATTGTAGTATTATATAAAATACATGTCTAATGTGTTTTTCTTTCTGCCTAATAACGTCCCTGTTATCCTTATATCCACTTAAACTGGCCCACTGCACCTGGTTTTGAGCCTTTTCCTCAGTATAAAATATAGGACTAATAACATTTGAATATCGATATTAATTCAACAAATCGTAGGCAGAATTAATAATTAGTTGTACTTATTGTCGCTGTTTTTGCAGATCTCAACAAAACAGAAGAGTTAAATAAACTAAGAAGCATTTATCAGACATACGCGCAAGATCTGTCGAAGGACTCCTCACACGAAATACGAACCAAAGTGGAAAATATTAAAGTCCAGTTTAAATAACTCTAACGAATTTATTTATTCGTACAAGTAAAATGTGTTCTGTGAATACTTAGTTTTATTTACTTAGGGCCACTTGCAACGCCGTGATGAATCTCTATTTATCCCAAATCTTGATTTAAATATAAGAATGAGCTGTAGGATAAATCGAAATAATCACAAGATTAAAAACTTAACTTACTGACTTCCAATTTACCGATCATCACCAAATTTATATGGGACCACCCTTGAAAGAAGCTCTATCGAACACAAAATCGTTCCACAATTGGCGGAGATATCGAGTAACATACATAAAAAAAATCAGACTAATTGAGGACCTCTTCCTTGGTCGATAAGGTGTATCTCTAGATTAGTAATAGCGCTGCAAGTCGTAAGTTAGCAAGATCGAAAAACGTAAAATAACTTCGTTTAACACTCACCGTATTTATCGACACGGATGGGGCATGAACTCTTCAGAAATACATTTTCGACAGACTTCCATAAAAGGAGGTCCTCAATTCGTCTTATTTTTTTTATGTATGTTACTCGATATCTCCGCTAAATGTGGACCGATTTTCAAAATTCTTTTTATGTTCGATGGAGCTTATTTCAAGGGTGGTAAAGATTTTGTTAAACTTTAATTATTTGCTCTTATTATATCGTCATAAAAGTCACAGAGTACTTTACCGGTTTCAGAAATTCGGTTACTCTTTTTCGGTTTTCGTGAAGGGACGATTTTTTTATAGTCGGAATTAATTTTTACTTCCCTCAGGGGGTCGACGTCAGACAGGCGGCCGGTCGTAAAAACTAAGCCAAATCCTCTTTGTAACATGCTTGAAAAAGTGTTGCGCCGACCCCACATTAAGATGGGATAAGGGCAGGTAGAAAGAATTAACTTTTACTTGAAGGATAATTTTGCTGCTTTGACAGACGTATCATACATTTATTAAGTTACTGATTTCTTAAGTTTACGCGAATATTATACATTGAAATAAAACTATTTTTACGGATTCTATCACGATTAGGTTTTAATTATTATTCCCGACGTTTCGAAGGCTTTGCAGTCTTCGTTGTCACGGGTCAGACTGAATAATAATAATAATTAAAACCTAATCGTGATAGAATCCGTAAAAATAGTTTTATTTCAATTTATTAAGTTATTAAAATTATATAGCCATGGAAAAATTATGTCTTAGTAATAGTAGTAGTATAATAGTAGTATTGCTACTTATATTTCATATTCGGCAAAGATATAAGCGGATAAGCGGAATTAAAATAAAACAAGTTAATAAACAATATCACGTCAGTTTAATGCTAACTTGATAAATCTATGGAATGAAACAAAATATAATAACAGATTAACACAATGGCGTTAATAATAAATATCGCTAAGCTAAGAATATTTACATCGAAATTTATCGATCAAAATAAAGTTATAAATTTCGTAATACTCAATAACTCGTACAAAACTATTCGAATTGATCTTTATATTATAATGTTTACCATTGAAAATGCCCATGTGTAGTCTAAATTACACGAAAAATAGAAATTGGTATAGATATGAGATTTAAAGCGTAAATATAAGCATGCTGTGAATATGCAGATTAAAGGGTTTCGAGCAGTTTCCATCAGAAACAATTCTAAATATAAACTGGATGTGTTGTGTCAAAGACAATATCTTTGAAAGAGCAAGTCCATAATTTAATGACTCTGGCGTAATGTTAGTAACGTTACAACTAAGATAATATAATTTTCAATACAATCAAGTCCAATCGTTGTTTTCACCGAATTACACTATAATAGCGCATATCGACATTGCCAGTCCACCCGTGAGCCGACTCGCACGAGCGATGCTTGCGCTTAACAAAGTTGAGTAGGCCAATCATGAGTTTTTTGCATGTATTTACGCGAGCGCGGATGTAAAATATTTGTATGGAACACGTCAGTTCCCCGCGTAACCGCTAGAGGCGTTCGGGTGTTTGTCATACAAATATTTTACGGAGTCGCTAGCGAGTAATGTGAAAAAAAACTCATGGTTGGCCTACAGATTGGCTCGGGAGGCAAACGTGTATCCACACCGCGAGTTTCATAACCAGCTTTACCGGACCCTGACCAGACATTATATCTTTGAAAGTGTAGGGATTCACAAATATATGATGCTACAAATTGTATCCACAGGTCGTGTAGAGGTCATAAACATTTCAAACGGACCATATATTTTATTATTTTCATCGTAAACAACAATCATATTTCGTATCATCATCATCATCAGCCATAGGACGTCCACTGCTGAACATAGGCCTACGTGCCATACGTTACCTTAAATACACGTTATAAAAGTATCAAAATGGTAAGTGTGGTCTATGAATCAAGGCTAAGTGCGCATTACAACGCATATTTACTAGAATTGAGCCGTGATTATGACTAAATATAAAGCAATAACTCACTCTGTCTTAGGACTTGTTTCAACACTTTTAAAATTAAACCTCCTAAACATTACGTTTAATCTACAACCAATTTTGTCAAGCAATTTAGATATGGTACAACTCGTTAATTTTCATAATCAAATTAGACGTCAGTTTCGTTCTCTAAAGTTTCGTCTTCTATTTATTCTTCTTGATTTTATATTTTATTTTGAAGCTGTCATCAAATGATGAATAACTTTAGTTAATTACAATTCGGTGAACACGAGCATCACTCGAATTTGTTTTTTGTATCAAAGATCTCTTTTCGTTTATTTAGTAGTTGTGGAACAAAACTCACACATCAATATTATATTACATTATGTTAAAATAACTTAAAATGTCCAAACTACTTAACTACTGTGTAAGCATTATAAAAGGATGAATTATCTATTTATTGCGTATCTAAAGGTCGGTAAATCACTAGTATAATGTACATCTCAACATACAATTACAGTGAAGGCATTTTTGTATTTATTATTATTATTATGTCGTGAACAATGTTATATTGTAAAGATAAGTGAATAGATAAAACTATCATTTGAATTGAGTAACGGTATGCAGCACAATTTCAAGCTAGGGTTGTAGATTAACTAAGGAGTCACTTATCGATAAAAATACGGGTTGAACTATTTCATTTTTGAGCTTGTATTAAAATGTATTATGACCCGGTATTATCATTTTTCATGTTTCATTTAGATTCGAAGGATAATATTATGTCGAGCTGCCTAATAATACATTTTCGTATAAATTGACAAAAAATAAATTAAAAACGCATTGTGGAAGATTGTATTGCATATCGATATCCAAAGCGAAATACATCACAAGTAAATATATACTTTGTACATAAAACGGATCACATAAACATTTATTAAATAATTTCATCACTTGAAAAACAATTTTCATACAATTTAATAATTGTAAACTCTCACTTTATAATTTGTTAGCTCTATATAATTTCGTGAAGATATTAAGTTTTCTTTATTAACATTATAATGATGAATGATGAATGAATGATTGAAGGGTTTACCATTCGAAGATTTTCGACTTGAATTTATTGGCAACATTCACAATTGGGTTCAAAACATACACTTGCTGGCACAGAGTACATGATTTTCGAATCAAAAGCCCTGGATACACCTCAAACGTCACTCAAGCGTTCTCGTTTCCACCCACAGAGCTACGCGACAACAAAATATCTCCACAAAAGCACATCGACACTAATATTACACTTCACACCGTCTATACATCGTCAAACAATCCTCTGGGCGGCATGGTCATCTTGTCCCTGCGTCCTTCGAACTCTGTCCTCAGAGTCGATAGTGTGTTGTCGCCGAAGCGCTGGTCGAGCTCGTCCTCGAGCGTGAGGCCGGGCCTGTTGTAGGGTGGTTCGGCTCGCTGGTAGCCGGCGGGCTGGCTGCGCTCGGGACTGGGCGTCACGTAGTAATCTGAATCGACGTCGTTTAACAGCCCGGTGCGGGCTGAAATGTGATCACCATGCACAATAACCGAATACATTAGTGATCGTGAAGGAAGAGACACGGCCCGTTCAATATACACGTGATGGTGGAAAGGATAGTAAATATATTTTTGGAGTGCAATCACTATTAAAATATCTTCAAATAAATAACAAGTAGTTTGGTATTAGAAGAAATTAAAAAAAAAATATTTATAATTCATTCTGTTTTTTATCCTTTCAACAATCACTGCAACAATGTCTTTGATGATTTCAACATCAAAACTTTATTGAAGATAACAATCTTGAAATTTAATAATTGATTACAGTTTCTGTCAACAAAGACAATGTTTATAACAGAACGGACAACACAGAAGCGTTAAAAGACAGTGCAGTGTAGACAAGGTGCTCATTAACACATAATGGGAAGAAATACACAGAGCCCACCACCTTGTCCAAGCAAATGATTCAAAAATCCCCGTGGGGGTTACCACCACGTCTTACGGCCGGTCTCAATTATTGGTTCTTATTGGCTAATTTTTGTAATCTATCTGCACATTCGAACTGAGATTGTTTATTGGAACCGGGCGTTAGAGCAGTATCATTATAATCTTACTTTGTTTTTTCTTGTACGAGAAACGGTATAAGTAGATAATAATAATTCTGATATAAAACGTTGTGGTATCCCCCCAGATCAAGATATCCCACATGCAACAATATTTTTACCAAAGCGCCTTATCATGACACTCCAAACATTATTGAAAATAGTCCCTGAATTTTATAATTAATTATGATTAATGTAGTTTTAAGATTCATAACGTATTTGATAATATCAACCTATCTTTCTATGCTATAGAACCTTAAGTACGTAAATGTAAGTTATTCATATGTAACATTAAATGCAATTCTCTTCTAACTAAAAGAGGAAATAAAATGTTTCCATCATTCCTCATGTCTATTAAAGAACTTAACATTCTAAAATTCATCATAAGATTAATTAAAATATTTTTTATTTTAAACTATACGGTCCTTATTCATAATAAAATCCTTATCGAAGGTATAAATCCATATTAGTTAAAATGCATTTTAAGTCTATAAAAAAGAACTTCAAACTTGAAACAGCTGATCGAAAACGCCCATGTTTTTATAATAAGCTCCACAAGTTTTTATGAACAAGTCCGTAAAAATGTAGCCTACAGGGATATTTTGTGTACTACATAGTAGATTTATTTCAACTTCTTTTATAACTTATAACTGGGTATCGTATATATATAGTACTAAATAGTCTATACATCGTACGGGTTGAACAATCTTGTATTGGTATTACCTCCGTCCTGCGCGTCCCTGTTGGTGCGATAGTTCGCGAACCGCTCGTTGTAGTCGCGACGCCGCGTCAGCGACTCTTCCGCACGCTGACGCTTCCGCTTTTCTATTATAGCAAACATATAAGCTCACTCTTGTATCCGCGAAGGGGTAGGCAGAGGGCGAGATAAACTAGCGATCTAGATCACCCACATTTCGCCGAGCTTAGTTCCGTCCCAGATGTGATAGGGGGCGAGCCTATATCGGGCACAAATTCCAGATGTCGGGCTACTATGGAAAAATCCAATATTACTTTACACGACCTGGGGATCGAACCCGAGACTTTAGAACGACAGTCATACCGTGCACGCAATACCATTACAGCACCGAGGAGGTAAAAAAACAGTTATATTTTTATTCGACTGCCTTCGTGACGTGCAAGCGAGCCGGCTGCGAAACGGAAAGCAGCGGGTTCGATTCCCGCACCAAGACAAATATTTGTGTCCACATATATTTGTTTCGGGTCTGGGTGTTGTGGGATCGTAAGTCGCACGTAGTACTTACTACCCACGATACAGCTTTAACCAAGTATGGGAACAGGACTTTGTGCATGACTCTTGGGTTTATTTATTTATATAGGCGTCGGCAGTATCTTCAGCTGAATGTAGAAATATATAGTCGGACCTTGGCACGACGCCGGGAAAAACCACGGCAGAAAGAAGGAAAGAATAAAATCCAGCGATCCTTCTTACCTCGCTTAACAATCTCCCTGCCTTCATCGACTAAGTCGGTAGTGAGTTCGTCATCGCCCACGAACTGCTGGAAGCCACACAGCGAGAGCAGCCTGCTGCCGAGCGACAAGTACGTGGCCATACACAGCAGCACCACCAGCATCGGGAAATATATATTGAAACCCTCCGCTATGATACCCAGCACGTCCATGTGACCCATTATCTGTAACAATGGTAAATTATGTTCATTGGAAATTATTAATCCTAATAAAGAGGTGATGTAAAAGAATAATGTATTAATAGCCCTTTAAACCGGAGTTCGGATTTTATATCCCACACAACATAGTATTCGTCAAGCCACATAAAAGGCGGGGCCTATCGCCATATTGGACACAAATTCCAGACTTTGCGCTGATATGGAAAAATCCAACATCACTTTGCCTGACCCGAGGATCGAACCCGAGATAGGAGGGAAGTCGTATTGAAGTACAACCACGCCACCGAGGCAGCTACCAAACGAAGTATTTAAAAATTAGCTTTACGACCAAAATCTTCTAAATAGTGTTGTTATTCTTACCTGAGTATAATAAGTCTCCATGATCCTTTCTTTAATAACATGCGAGTCCATATGTATCAAGCTGAGGAAGTTGAGGCACATGGCCGGCGTGAGCCTGCAGACCATCATGCCGGAGAATATGAGGCTGTACTCGTTGGTCTGGTGGTGGGGAGCCAAGTAGTACAGGTTCAGGAGACGGATCTTCAGTACAGTGGAGAACGCGCAGTAGAACATGTACACTATCACTATTGTTGACACTGTCTGGAAGGGAAGATGATAAAATAGATGCAAAGGTGTGTATGGACCTTATGGTCTAACTTAAAAAGGAATCGAGGTAGGTGTTCCCTATAAAGGCGCATCTCCTGCATCTGTTTTTTCTAGATACAAAACACCAAAATACATACGCAAAACAATGATTTTCGCTATCTCCTATATACTCATCATACTCATAGAACAATGGACCACAGATAAGTGTAGAGAAACCACGTTTCGCGTAGATGTTTTGTGTAATGTTTTAGTTCAGGAGACGCGGCTTAAGGATATTAATTGTCGTTGACAAAGTGTTATACAGTTAGCGTCGATTTAAAGTTAAGCATCGTATTTTAAGTTTATCTGAATTTAATTTTGAGTCAACTATTGACTCTGGTAGACTAAGGCCTAACCCCATTAGTAGAGAAAGTCCGTGCCCAGTAGTCGGACAGTAATATTATAGGATTTATATTAATTTTCGGACATCGACTTTTGTTACACCACAAATGTCTTACCACTATAGCGGCATAGTTGTAAGAGTGTTTCGCCGCATTGTTGATGTTGGCGAATATGGACAAGACAGGCTCCTTGCAGAAGAATGTCAGTTCGGACCAAACCACGGCCACTGACATGATGCCTGTCACCACCGCCATCGCCTTTAGGAAGTATTGTTTTAGGAAACACTCCCAGTACCATTCTGAAATGTATATACAACTTGAGATACTTTGTCTTGACAAGCTTTGTCTTTTTTTTTCTTTCTTATCCCACTTTAATGTGAGGTCGGCGCAATATACCTTTTCAAGCATCTTACAGAAACGATTTGCCATAGTTTTTACGACCGATGGCCAGTCTGTCAACCTCCTCTGGGGATCCAGTCCTGGGAAAATTAAATTAGAAAATTCGCTTTCCGATCAGGGAATTGAACCCAGTCCCTCCCGGTCCACAGCCTATATATGATACCAGTAGACCAAAGAGGCGACATAAGTTTGCTTTGTATGGATAAAAAAAAACGAAAATAATGAGTAAATTAAAATTAGTTCTAGATATCCATCTATTTAATATACTAGTACATACATATTTTATATACGAGAAGTAATGCAGTTATTTATAGATAAATGTCCTTGTCGATAAATTATTCGAAATGTCTACTTTGCATACTATAATTAGCATAATGTGTCAAATTTTAGTATTTATGTATCTTGTTCAAATAATAAGCGGTTCTAGGTAACGAATGTTATGTTTTCATTCGAATGTTTCTAGAAGTATTTTAATGTACATAGCTCTTAAACCACAGGAGTATGTCGGTCGCAGGTCTGGCCCAGATCGTACCAGAGATGCGCTTACTTGGCTGGTTAAAAAAATTGGTTTTGGAGCAGGATACGAGTGCCCGTCTCACTGTGAAGGATACTCAAGACAGGACGAAGTGGAAGCGTTTAAGTAGGACAGCGGACCTTAGCTTAAGGCAGAGGTAACGCCAGGCAGAAAAAAAGTTATAAAGCTTTTACCAAACATAGGCGGATACAAGATCCTCTGCAGCCTGGGTCGTGGTGTATGGAACGTGTGCTGGAACCGTTGGTCGGGCGAGCGTTGGTTCGCCGACACGTCTTCGAGGTGGAATATGCGCTCCAACATCAATCCCCATTGAGTTTCAGTGCGTTGTAGCACGTGCAAGGCTTTTATCGTCTAAAAACAGAGGTGACTAGTGATTGAAGATTATTAATGTCAATATCATGTAACAGCATTGTTATATTTAAAATGGTGACGTGTACACAAAGACATTCAACAGTACATAGACGGGACAACAGCGCGGAACTTGTGATCCAAAAGTTGTGACCTCGTGGTCATAAGTCACTCAGTCGTATTTGAAATAGACGCGCGCAAGGTAAACGTAATACACGTACACGTGGCACCGTGATAATGTTTAAACAATAAAATTGTCTTCCATGATTCTTGAACATTCCCAGAATATTCTAGGTGTAAATTTTAATATGCGTCCTCGTATTGTAATAATTGGTAGACGGTTTTACAGACGTTTGAAATAAATTTAATTGTATGGAAACTTGCTTGATAGCCCCTCTATAGTTAGTAATATTGCCCCTTACTTATAAAAATATTTGAGCGCTGCTTATCTTTATACCATACGTTGTCCCTTTAATTTTTTAACAATGTAACGCAAGGAAAAAAGGGACAGATTATTCGTAACCATTTGCTCAGCTAAAAATGCTGTTTTAAGTAGGGCCCATAAAATCTCTTTGTGTTCAGAATATGACTCAGTGACAAGATACTCCATTAGATGATTAGACACAGACAATGGTTCCAAATATATCGATAAGTAAAATATGACAAAATCATGGTTAAAATTGAAATATACAGTTACCTTTTTATGTAAATTGACGAGAGATTTTAGAGAAGGCGACGTGGGCCTCTCTGGGGCTGCGCGCGAATTAAGTTTGTCTCTTAACTGTATGGGTAGTTTCTGTATGATTGTCTCTACATGTCGATGTAATGGATGTCCTGCACCAACTGCGGCTGTGACAGCATTTAAACTCTGAAATAAACATATTATTATGTCGTTTCTTTTTTATAAAACAATCTAGTTTCTAAATCACAAATTTAAAAACGGACTTCAAAACTGCGACTTTGGACATATTTATATAGCATCTACCTCAGAACATGCTCTATTGCAAAAAAAAAATGAAAATCAATCCTTATTTGCCAGAGATATAAAAAAAATATTTTGAAGTCCATTGAAAACTAATAATATATTTTTTAATTCACTATTAAATTGTGTATATTCAGAAAATAATAAGAATACAGAGCTACACAACAGATTACAGATCTACAGAAACACATTTTTTTAAAATAACTTACATCTAAAATATCATCCACAGTCTCCTCAGCTTCACATTTATCAGTGCTAAGTTTCGCTATCTTAAAGTAACTGTATGTAAGTGTGTAGTTCTTCTTGGCGTTATTCCACAGATTTCGAGGCACTTCAACCAGTGCATATCCAAGAAGCAGGATCAGTAGGAACAAACCCCAAGTGTTACTCGCTGAGGATGCTATCGCCTTTATTTTAGATCCGTCTAAATACACTCCCGGTTTTAGCGCAATGTATATTAGTAGTATGCCGCATATGAAAAGGTATGAGCCATAGTAAATCGCGTTGTCTACTAAAGCAGACTTGAGTTTGCCTTTCACAGTGAAATCTCCAGCTTTACTGTATGATTGCATCATTGGCATTATGAGCCTGAAAGATTAAATATTGGTCTTTCATAAGAAATCTTAAAGTGATCATAGTAAAGGAATTATTATAAATGTTATCTCGTAGCTCATGGGCCATGAGGGCTAAGATGAGAGAATGATCGCATGAGAGCTTTTTCAATGTCTGTTAAAAAAGCGTCTTAACAAGTCTGTTGATATGAGTGCGTGAAAATCATTCTTGCCTTCCTTGCCTTAAAGTTTCTAATAGGCTATACTATACATAGCGGCAGAATATAAAACGCCGCGTTTTAGGCCCCGTTTGAGGCCTTTGACCTCATTTGAAGGAAAGTTTTTCCAACACTCGTTAAAAAGCGCTGTAATTGAACAAATGAGTTATAGTATACTTATTCAAACGCCGACACTTTTAAAACGTGGCGTTTTTTAAACGCCGGGCGTTGAGCGCTTGGTAGACTATACCTTATTAGAGACAAGGCAAGAATGATTTACAAGCTTTCATATGAAGAAACATGTTGAGGGTTTTTTAACGCATATTGAAAAAGCTCTCATGCGATCCAGGGCTTATGGACCAACTTCGTATGGCATTTTAATTTACATACATACATACATAAGCTCACGCCTGTATCCCCGAAGGGGTAGGCAGAGGCGCTCTAGCCAACTAGAAAACCCACATTTCGCCGAGCTTAGTTCCGTCCCAGATGTGATAGGGGGCGAGCCTATCGCTATATCGGGCACAAATTCCATTTTAATTTAGATTTTATTATTGGAGGTAAACCCTCCTCCTTGGTAGTGGCAATGTATATGGTCTGTGGATTCGAAGGAATCAAACTCCAGGTTGGAGAAGGGTGCTTTTCAACAATTGATTGAGAATATATCGGGAGTTGACGTCAGTCAGGCATAGGCGTAAAAAAGCCGATTCATTCTGCAATATGAGGACAGGTAAAGATGTTGTAGGGAATTAGGTTTAAAAAAAAATAATTTTGGAATGGACCAGTGTAAATTGTAGAAATTAACAGCTTCATAGGCATTATGAAAATCAAACTAAAATTCAGTAAATGCAATATTCCAATTTCCATTACAAATGTCTTTAAATTTCTCTGATAATGTTTTATCTATAAAACCAATATTTTGTTCCATATAATATCTTATCAATTAACACATTTCCCATAAGTAAACAATTGTTAGTAAAAGATAAAATTTACTTTGTGTTATCAGTTAATAGAGTACAAAACTTTAATTATCCTTAGCTATTATTATAGTTGATGCTATTACATAAGGAATTTAATGATGTCTTGAGGCAGGTACACACCAACCGAACGAAGGCGAAAGAACATTCGCGAAGGGCCATCGGTGATGGAGACCGAATGCTCCGGATCATTCGCGAATATTCGCTGTCGCATTCACACAAACAAACCTTCGCCTTTGTTCGGTTGGTGTGTACCCGCCATCAATGGTAGATTTTAATATGTGTCTACAAACAGCAAGAATAAATGATGATGATAGGAAAGTAAGAAAATTGTATACAATAACATGAATGGTCATGTATTTCTCATTTAATGAGTAAATTATAAATAACAGCATCATCATCAGCCACAGGAACACACCCCGCTGACCGTCAAACTACCCCAAAGATATTTACAACAGTATCACCATCAGCCACAGGATGTCCACAGCTGGACTTAGGCCTGACAAACAACAGTATACTCTTTGTAAAAAAAATTAATGTAAATGGGTAAAAGGTTAAAATCAAATGTTATATATTAATTGTTATGTACACATACATAGACAGATAGATAGAAACTCTTTATTGCGGACACACACAAAAAACAGGTAATAGAACAGGTGAGCAAGAGAATAACTGTGCCACAAGTGGAGGTCTTATCGCTAAAAGTGATCTTTGGTCTACAAGCTTAGTGCAAATTGTTTATTTTCTAAATAATAATATAATAACTATTGTTACAATATTAAGATTTTTGTTTGAAATTTGCTAAATATGGTGTAAGGCCCTAGTTTGGCTTTGCTTACTCTATCTGGGACAGACGTGTAAACTTATGTATTTTCAAAAATAACTAAAGAAAACCGACGTAACGTGCCAGCTTGCTGTCGTGTTTCGTTCGGTGAGTGAGATTTCCGGTGGCCCATTTCTCCACTCCCTTTTCCCTCCCCTTGCGTTCCCTTCTTTTAGGTTGGCAACGCACCCATGATTCTTTTTGTGTCCTGGGTGTCTATGGGCGGTGGAGTTCACTTACCATCAGGTGACCCATCTGTTCGTTTGCCAATCTCTGCTATATAAAAAAAAAAATATATATCCAATATAATATTTTTGCTTACCAGATATTTAGGCTTTAATACAAGATGTCTGACTAGCTATTTTTTTGAGTAATGGATTTATTAAACACTGTCATTGGCAAAATCATCAACCTTTGATGGAGGCCATATTTTTTAAATAAAGAAGAAGAAATTGCTTACCAAGTGAGACACTGTGACGTCCAATACACAACCCGCCACAAATTTGGAAACACATAGTCAGGTACATAACTCCACGGTTTCTCACAGTGATCTGCAGGCGGAGGCAATGTGGTGCTGTTGTTGCCTGATGCAGCAAGTGATGTTGGGTCTGTTACATTTTCTTGAAGACATTGACGATACACAGTCTGTAACAATAATGAAACAATGTTGCTTTTTATATGCTAATTTAGACAGTTTAATTAGACAAAATCCAAATTTAAGGAATCAATAAGAAAACAACTATCTACAATATTGTTAATTAATTTATTTAAAATGTTTTAAAAAGAGAAACAAATATTATATCTTCTTATCATATCCTCTCTTAGAAATTACATAGATTTCACTGGCAAGGTATGGAACAATAAATGACATCCATTATAACCAGACTTATAAGTTATATCATAATAAAACTGCTACTGTTGGGCACTAGCCTCCTCTACTGAGATGGAGTCTTAATGTACCACACTGGCCTAATCGGGTTGGTAAACATCACAAATAAAAAATTCTTATGGAGAAACTCAGGTTTGCAAGTTTACCCACAATGAGTTGCTTCACTGTAATAGAATGTGATAAATTCATAATAAATGCACACTTGACATAGAAAAGTTAGAGGTGCATGCTCTTTTTTTGGAGTTAGTCTCGAGCCTACAATACTTGTTTCGGCAGTCTATACCACTCCTAAATGAGCAATTGCATGTATAAGTAAAGCTTTTAAAATATTTTATCTAAAGTCTTAATCTACCTGACAATACTTAAGACACAATACAGTAACTAGGTGACCCATATACTACTGATATTATTATTTGATCAACAAATATGTTTAATTTGCATTGTTAACTTGTAAGTACTAATAAAGTTGAAATAAACGATTCTTTGTGTTTAAACCCGGAAATTAATGATTTTAAGCAATAATCAGTACTCAAGTGGAACTCACCGATGTGACGTCCAGGGGCAATATGAACATAATAACAAATGAAAAGTACCATGCTGTCAGCACAGATACAGTCACTACGATATGGTTTCTGTAACAGTCGCTGTATCTGTACAACAGCGTAGCCGCTAATATAAAGGCGGAAATTATTTCCACCACAAACAACGTGTAAACCATCTTGGCGAACTAGTTTTACTCAGAGGTTATTTATTTTTCTTCGCAGTTTTCTGTTTTTCTCTCCAAGTTCTCGCCGCTTCGTGCTGTAACTGCTCGAAACGTAGCTGTGTATTTGATTTTAAAGGCAACAACCTAGGCCGTTCAATTTCGTACTCAGTTGGACATTCTTCGTAGAACAATACTCCCGTCTCGGGAAGAATAGGGTCGAACTCAATACTAGAAGTCTCTGATGCCTTACTGGATTTGGACATATTTCTAGGTACAGCACGGTAAACACGAAAACATTTTGTCTAAGTATATCAACACAAAGTGTACAAATCACCAATTTATTTGTGATATCATCAAAAAACTCAATAAATTAAAAATATAATCCCTGTTTCAGTTTGATGGATTTTGAAATGTCATTTGTCATGTACTTAAAGGTATAGCGCTATTTCTTTTGCACTTGTGGACATAATATAATTCTATCTATGATATTTCCTAAAACACATGTTGAGTTTACTTGCAGCTAATACTGGAACATACAATTTCCACAGATTAGTACATGACAACAAAATGACACTTCGTAATTGATGCGTTCATTTTATTACTAATAGTGATGTTACAACAAAAACTTTTACGTGAAAGAAAAGGCGCGTATCTTGTACCTGTTTTTTTTAAACAAAACACAAAAACATATACGCAAAACAACGATTTTAGCTGTCACCTGCTCGTAGAACAATGGACTATACACACGCCATTACGTGTCGATAGATCGAATGGGCCGAAAACCCTGCTTCACTTTGCGAATGTTCCTATGCGCTCCGTCCATCGATTTTTTTACGTCCGTGGTTGCAGAAAGGATTTGGCATCGTTTTGTCAACTCTTTCTTGGGGACAACCCCATCTGGGGAAATAACGATAGCAGATAATATATTCCGTATTTGTCACCACCTACTTACCTATAGAGGTAGTAATTCCCAAAGTAAAGAAAGTTTGTTTTTTAACTATTTGTGTAGGTATCAGATAAAGATTTATCTATTAAATACACTGTTATTCATATAAGCTCGTGTAGGTCAATAGCAGAGTATCAAGTATGGCTGCGTGTAGGTATCTACTCTGCTGTAGGCTGTAGGTAATGATTTTATTTAAATCTACATTTTCACTAAAATACATACATACAAGTATTAAGTATTAATAGGCTGAATGTGCTGAATAACAACAAAATTACATAGAAAGCTGACAATAAGATTTTCAAGGCCGTAAAACTTACTTCATAATAACAGTCATCGTCTCGAAATATTTAACCGCTTGCTGGAAACCTCTCATCAAAAGAAACGCAACGGCGGGTAACCACGTTACGTCGGTTTTCTGTGAAAAATCGTGCGGGCTACAGTAGAGACAGTAAGATTTTATGCAGTTGGGACAGTTACGACATTACACAGCAATCAGCATATATGGGCTATGGAACGGGGGGTCTTGGGTTGGATTCCCAGGTCGGGCAAAGCTATTTTTAATATGATTTGCCCAAATCCTCATGCACCGACCCCACATTAAGGTTAAGTTAATTATGGGAACGGGGTGTTACCACCACCTCTTATAGCAGTATTATTGTAATCTTACTTCGTTTTTTTTGTACGGGAATCGGTACAAGCAAGATTATAACAATACTGCTATAAGAGGTGGTGGTAACCCCCCAGGACAGGTAGAAAGAAAGACTTCGATATAATAAATAAATAACACTTAATAGTCACACACACACACACATGACATAGTCCTGACCCCACACTAAGATACGCGTCTTGTGTCGTGGGTATCATACAAACATTTGTCTCACTGCGGGGATCGAACCCGCGGCCTCTTGCTTCATAGCCGGCTGTCAAAACCTTAGATTAATGACGCACGACTTTGTCAAACTATACAATTAATTATTTAGTCTAAGCAATTAATTAACGATACAAGTTTTTTTAAATTCTACCCAAAAAGTGCGAGGGCGGGAAGGAAACCGTGAGATGAAGCTAGTCTAGTAGAATTTGAAAATATGTGAATATACAAGTTTGTTTTAGGATGGCGACGCTTATCTAAACAGCAAATAATGGCAAAGTAAACGAACGATAAGAAAAAAATGTGTGCTCAGAGGCAAACGGATTTAGCTGGTGGCTGCTCTCAGGCTGGCTGTGAGTTGTGACTCTATGTACGTATACTCTTTGTATAGAAACAGACGTACATAAAATTATATTATCATTTGTCACGCCTTTTTTCTGAGGGATAGGAAGGATCAACGAATTTCCATTTCTACAATTATTACATCTATTTGTCTCATTCACGCCCGAATGGTCAAACGCTACTCAACTTTAACGGCTTCTTACATTGATTTTCGCCATACAATTTTGACAGATAAGGCGGCATTAAACGACATATATAAATAATATGAGCCTTGTAATATTATTGGCCCACTGCTGAGCACGGACCTCCCCTACTAATGAGAGGGGGGTTAGGACTTACGCCTTAATCTACCACGCTTCGAAATTCCTGTGAAGATATTCTGTGATACGCATGCAGGTTTTTTCACGATGTTTTTCTTCACCGTTATAGCGAGCGATATTTCACAATGAAAATACACTTAACATAGAAAACTTAGAGGTGTATGCTCCATTTTGGGGTTGGTCTCGAACCTACGACACTTGTCTCGGCAGTCCGTACCATTCCCAACTGAGCTATCGCTGCTTACCGACAAACTTACTAACGGCCAGTTTCAATAAACAATCTCAGTTCAAATGTGCAGATAGATTACAAAAATTAGCCAATAAGAACAGATTTTGAACATGATTCCGTCAAATGACTTGATTTAATCGGTTCATAATCGCGATCTATCTGCACTCTAAACTGAGATCGTTTATTGCAACCGGCCGTTAAACGACATAAAGAAAATAACGACAAAGTATCTACACTGCATCTCAGGGTAAGTAGAGCAGTCCAAATACCGGCCAAGTGCGAGGCGGACTCGCGCACCAAGTGTTCCGTAGGTATATAATAATCTGTAGGTATATAATGAATTACGCAAATTTTTCGCCTTTATCTGTACTATAAGATGTTGCTTCGTACCAAATTTCAAGATTCTGAGTTCACGGGAAGTACCCTGTAGGTTTTGATTCCCTTGTGAGTGTCGAAAATTTGCAGCTTAAACGGCTTTATCTTTTGATTGCGTTGGTTTAGAAGTTTGATTTTCACAGCTCCAAGGGACAGTAGACCTGAGTATTTGATATGAATTTCGGTTTGATAGCTCCACGCGTTCCTGAAAAAAAGGGTCTTGACAGACAGACAGACGGACAACTAAGTGATCTAAGGTTTCCGTTTTTTCCTTTTGAGGTACGGAACCCTTAAAACTAGCGACCACCTATAAACATTGGCTTTATCGTTGGCCACCAGAATCATGACGGCCTACTTCACACTCTGAAGAGGGAAGAAGCAAATCGAAGGTCTTGCGCTAAGACAGGCGGATGACGGATGCAGACACAGGAATGTACCACCATACCCTAATCCACCATAAAGTCCCGACGGAAGCCCCTCGAGGAAACCGGAAATACTTTGACTGATTCTGGAACGCGAACCACACAAGGAGTACGGGTCACAGTGGCAGGCTTAACACCACGTGAACGCTGGTCGTCATCCCATCGGTTATGGTACCTATCATTGCCAATCCAATAAAAGCCTTGATTTTATACATAGCATTGGATGACCTTTGAAACGTTTTTACTGGACAATAAGTAGCCAGAGAAATGTAAAATAATGATTTTTTTTTATATAATGTTATTCCTGCACCACTAGAAGACATTTGTATTTCAACAGGTGACCGTAGTTACATTTACTAACCTAAGTTTTAAAATCTAAAACAAATGTATAGGTATCGACAGTTAATGGAGGTTTTAATCATCCAATTAGAACATAATACATTTCGCTGTGTTCAACATACCGTGCGACCGGGACTTTCAAATCAAAGGAGTGCCAGGCAATAGCTGACTAAAAGTTAATTATTTACTGTCTGATAGCTCCGTTGTAGACAGTTTTATGTTGTATTGTAGGTAATATCTGCAGGGTTACCACCACCTCTTATAGCAGTATTATTATAATCGTCTTTTTTTGTATGTTTTCTTCGTTTGTTTTGTATGGGAATCGGTACAAGTAAAATTATTATAATACTGCTATAAGAAGTGGTGGTAATCCCCCTGATTATAAATAGCACTGATAAAGAAAGAAAGAAGATAATCACAATTTCTTTTGTAATATCTAGTATCTATCTAGTTATAAGATTTTTATATTCATAAAAGAGCTGGTAAGTCAAGAGTAAAAACAATCACAATAACCAAATTTATATGTACCTAACATAGGCATGCCATTAAACAGTTAAACATTTGGCTGTTTATCACTAAACAAATGCGTAATTATAGGAAACAATGTATAGAATTGTATATGTCGTATATTGTAGTATCAATCTGCGTATATGCTTAATTAAATATTATTTGAAAAAGGAGACCCTATTTCAAAATGTATTGATGTAAAGTAAATGTAAAGCGGTGTGAGCATTAACGTCGTAAACCAATAACTAAACAATAGTGTATTATTTACACAGGTTGTTCTATATTTTTTTGTTTACTCTAAATCATACAATTTTAACAATAAAGGCGTATCGGAAATTAACAGTGTTGTATGATACTAGTATCGATGTAGCCCACGATGAAATACCAAGTTAATATAATTTTCATTTTAGGTGTTTGCTTCAGTATAGTCGGTGAGTTTTGTTTGTACACAGATATATACACAGATAGCATTACTCCAGTCTAATTCATGAACGTCATATCATTTCACATTTATCTCGCAAATGTTTACGGTGTGATAAAAATGTTTACCAAGTTTTCTCAGTTGCTGTAATTTTGAGGCAGGAATTGTAGTGATTTCTGTTATTCACAGTTTATTAACATTATAACTATAAATTTTGGGTAAATATGGGGAGATCTAAATATTTCAACAATATTTCAGAGCCTGTTCCTTCTCCCGAAGAAGGAGTTCGATATGGGGCACATCAAACTTCCAACTGGCCTAAGAATACAAATAATCCGAGACAACATCAGAATTATCCACGACCTCAAAACTTTTATCCTACCGCGAACATTGCAAACAATCGAAATTATAATCAAGATTACCGTCCCTTCGAAAGAACATTATCACAAGGATCAGGAGAAAAGCGGCCATTTTATGAAGGGCTAAACGGAAGAAATAATAGACCATACGACCTACCTGTATCTTCTTTAGATGCACCACCACCCTATCGTCCTAGAAGACAATATGAAATTGACGACAGAAATAATGGAAGATCTTCGCCACAGATTGAAAAAAACTATCAACAACGAATTAACCGACCCTATAATGCTCAAAGAGTACCATATCAAAGATCAACGTCAGAAAATTTTGCAAATAGATATAGAGACTTTACACAATCACAAAGAATGGGCTATTTTGATAAGCAAAATTTAAAAATAAATAGACCTGTATCACTCGGAGACTTCAGATATCCAGCTTTGAACCGAAAGTTAGATCCAAAAATAGAAACCTTCGAGTCTTCTGCAAATGTAGCTGGCTTTATACCATCAGATGTTTCTGGATCACCACAGACGAGTAAGTACTTATCACGGTTTTTCTATGTCACTTTACTTATTTTTCTTATATTACGTCGATTAATATTTTTTTACTTAACAGGAAACGAAATTAATACAATTTTAAATGATCCTGAAATACAAAAATATTTAGAATCAAATCGAAAACGATATCTTGTTTTACACTCTAATGGAACAGTAGAACATGTGGATAGCCTAGATTCAATAGTTCAAAGATATTCTAATTATGTTATGGTTAAGGCAGGAGATATAATTACAAATACTAAAAATAGTTCTTTAGAACTATTGGAACCAACACTTAAAGATGAAATATTACCTCCGAAATTACCTGAAAGTACGCAAAGACTACCAACAGAACAAGATGAATTTCCTACATATGGATATAATAATGCAAGAGTACCGTATGTTACAGATAAGACTTATGTAGAGCCCACTGATAGACAAGTGAATATTTTACGCAACGACGATGCTATTTCTAGTGACGCTAAACATGTTATTATGTCTACGTCTACGTCAACGGATATGAATTTTGTAGAAACGATGATAGAGTATATTGTGCCTCCGTCTTTTGTCGAGATTACAACGGAGTATGGCACTGTTACACCATTATTAGAAACAACCACGGCATATGGTACAACAGAAAAAACTGACGAACATACAAACCTCTCTACCTTTAGTGATTCTACAATACAATACACAACATACTATGGGTATTCTACAACAGAATCTTTAGAGTCTTCAGTTTCAATTAATGTGGACGAAGAAGATCAAACACTTACAGCAATACCTAAAAGAAATATATCGGAAGATTTTATTACTGATGGTCAGTTTTTGGTTTCTACTGAAGATTTTGCAAGTATAGCATCAGCAACAGATGATTCCAATTTAATTTTAGATAACGTTATGAACACTATGAGTAATATAGCTCCTCAGGAAACGAGAGAAGATAGTATCATATCAAAGCAGCAAGGATCTTCAGCATTTCGCAAATTTATACAACAACATTTTGGATCAATTCTAAATAGCAGTTTAAAATCTCCAATAAACGACCAAGGTGGAAAGCATGTTGAAAATGGTAGTTATTAAATTCTTTTTTTATTTAAGTAGAAAATATTTACAAGTTTTTTATCATTTAATATAGTGTTATTACACTTTTTTTTATGTAAAACCGTTTTTGTTCTATGTTTTTTTTTCAGAAGAATCAGTTACTGATCAGTTTGATCTCACGGATATAAAAGATGCTCTTACAGAGATGATTGTAACTGCAAACTTAACAACTACCGAAAGAGCAGATGTTTCATATAATGCTGATGAGTTTTATACAAGATTTCCGCTTATGGATGATTTGAATGATACTAAGTCGACACTTACGTTCAGTCAAACTCCTTTAAAATTAGGCGATGATGATGAGGAAGTAACTCCAAATAGTTTAAATCCATTCATTTATAGAAACAATGAACAAACTCAATATCCTAAACTCAGACGCCGTCGAAATCCAATTAATAGAAAAACAAATGGAAATTCATATAACCCAGAAGTTGCTGATGATGATGATACGTCAGTTTCATATGCTACTACAAAATATATTAATCCATTCACATCAATTAATGATTTATATGCTGAACTTAGTTCGGATGATGAACTCGAGTACTCAGCAGAAACTGCGATATACCAAGCACCGAATCCGTTTTCAATAGGTGGAAAAGAAAATATTACAAATCCTTTTATTAAAAGTACTACAACACAAAACGATAAAACTGAAAATAAGAAAAGTTTGCAACCAACATCTGAAAACTACAGAGAAAATTCTACAAATCCATTTTTTGGTTTAATAACCACGGTTGACAACAGTGTAGTATCCACTGAAGAAATCACTGAGGACTTCCAAGATGCGTATACCGAAAAAGAAAAAGA
The DNA here is from genome assembly GCA_036417725.1 of Clanis bilineata. Taxonomy (NCBI): domain Eukaryota; kingdom Metazoa; phylum Arthropoda; class Insecta; order Lepidoptera; family Sphingidae; genus Clanis; species Clanis bilineata. Next base: position 13,544,924 of record CM071158.1, read on the forward strand.
GATTATTTTTAATCCTTTTAGTGATACAAATCCATTTAATGAAGCTGTGAAATATTCAATTGAAGTTGATACTACAAATCCATTCTTAGACAGTTATCCGGATGAAATTGCATTAACACAATTAGAGATTTTGTTAACTGATGATACCCCCTCAGCCTTTGAAGGATCAGAAAATACATATGAGACTAATATCGTACCGTTCGCTTATTTAGCAACTGCGAATAGTACCTACGAATTGACCACAACACCGCTTCCAGATTATGATTTCAAAACAGTCTCCGATGATTTCGAGGATTTTCACGCTACTACAGAAGGTAAGACTATTTTTAACCGACTTAAAAAAAGAGGAGGTCCTCAATTCGTCTGTATTTTGTATGTATGTTACGCGATATCTCCGCCAAATGTGGACCGATTTTCAAGATTCGTTTTGAGTAAGATCACATCAAGTGGACCCCCCATTTACCACTTGATCATAAAAATTTAATCTATATATATTTTTCATAAGTACTTATGATGGAAAAATGATCCCCCAAACGATTTTTAAAAATTATGATTTTAACAACATTTTTTTTTACAATGAAAATTTTAAGCACTTTTAATTAAAAAATGGATTAAAAATCAACCGTAAGAGATAAATTCATGAAATTTTCAGCATCCATGGTCAAATGTCTATACTTTAAGAACATATTAACAACTTAAGATTATTTGTTTATTTTCGTATTGGTAACTAACTTTTAAGTTAACAAATGAAAATTTAACTCATTTCTTGGTAAAAAAATGCATTTTTTTTTCATCGGTCACATGCTTTATTCATTTAAGTTTAAGATTCCGGAAGAAAATTTCACTGCTCGCCATTAGTTTAAACAAAATGAATTTATTTATGACAGCGCGCCAGCCGCCGAGCGCTGTGGAAGCGACGCGCTACCGAGCGTCTCGTACTGCATTGAAGCTTTTATCAGTGATAATTTAAAATAATAATACAAAATATTATTATAAAACAAATTTTATTATTATTTACGTTATATTATTATAATTATTACCAATAAAATTTTATTTTTTGTTAACAATATCATAAAGAATATAATCACATTTTTTTATTATTTTTACCAAACAGCGTAAATTTAAAACTAAATGATCAATTAAAAATTCTTAAAACTGTTATGGTCTGTATTCACTTTTTTAGGTCATTCAGTAAATTATTATTTTTGAATTTTCTAGTCAACACTCTATCTTTAGTTAACAAAAGAAAAACCGCTCCGTTACGATTTTCATTTGTTTTTCGCGTATCCGAAAAATAATTTAATTTCGCAAATGTTTTTATTATTTGGTAAAAATAATAAAAAAATTTGATTATATTCTTTATGATATTGTTAACAAAAAATAAAATACACAAAAAACATTAGTAATATTATAATTAGGTACATGTAGAAAATTATATGAATAATGTTTATTTCAGATATCACAGTTTTAACCTCGACTGAAAAATCCTCTGTGTGGTTTAGGACTGACACGGACTTCTGGGAGAAGCTGTCAAATGGAACTATTCCCTATGATGTTGTGTATTTCTTCCCGGTTCGCGCTCAACCGGTAGTCGAGAAGGATACTAAAACTACGATTTTCCCCAACGGAACCATCATCCAGGAGTTCCTTGAAACCGTCTGGGAACATGAAGGAGGTAATATTACATTATTGTGATGTATTCATTATTTCTAAAATAGCTTGTTGTTCGAGAACAACTCACAAAGTGCTGGCTAGACGTTTTCGAGGAAGATATGAACACGGTGGTCTAACTGTGGATGCTCAAGACCGGGAGATATGCAAACATTTAGTAGGAATGAGGACCTTGGCATTAGGTTAAGATAACACGAGGTAGAAAGAAAGATAGCTTGTTATAAGGCAACGCCCATTTTCAGCTCCAAACTAGTAAAAGGCTCTAAAACGAATTGTCAGATTTATGCTCTTCACAATGGCTCTATCTGTGGCTCTTTAAAAATGGAAAAGCCAATCTCAAAAACGAATAAAGTTTTACGATGGTAAGCATTTACGACGTGCTGACCGTTGAACCTCTCTCCGGAGACTTTTCAGCCTAGATTTATGGTTGTGAATGGTGGTTACATAAGTTTTTGTCTCAGTATTAGGTGATCACCTAACTTTTCTCGAAAAGCAACTCCGTTTGATTTAGCTTTTGCAAATGGCATGATGATATCGTGATTGATTATATTATATTTATCTCACCAGGAACAATGTTATTATATTATGATTATAAGACAGTTAATGCTTATTATAATTACTAGTGTATTGAATATCTTGTCATTTTTGTTATATAGAGTTACTTATTATGCCACAAAACTCCCTTTTAATGATGCTGTTACAGTTACTACAATGTAAGATATGCCATTAACACCGGGAAAAATAGTTTTAAATAAATATAATTTTATTTCAACACCTATTACTGGATGGAAACTATATATAGCAATTTTGTTGATTTTACGAACGATCTCGTTTAGCATGATTTTAGTGTTTGTGTTATTTTTCAGATACTGCGCCAATATTAGTAAAGTCAACGAAGACAGTTTACCCTGATGAAGAACCGTGAATGCAACATGTATGATTAAAAATTATCATCATCATCATCATCAGCGATAGGACGTCCACTGCTGGACATAGACATAAATGATAAATAAAAAATAAATGATGGTAAATAAAAAATGAACAATCACAATATTATATTGAATATTATGATACAAAATAAAGTATGTCCCATTTTCCTATACGTGAAAATGAAAATATGATATATATGATATAAATAAACATTTGTATTAGCAAGAATACCTGTTTATATTAAAATACTTGTAAAATTGAACACATTATTACTTAAGAATAGTCTTATATATAGGTACTCACTTATTTCATTAACCTACTGAACATGGACGTGTGCTATACAAAAATAAACGAGTTCGATTGTCTGTTTCAGTCTGCTGAATTTTTTATTTATAACGCTCGAACTGTTCATCTTTGTAGCATAACGGTCACAGCCTCTATAAAAGCCGTCAAGATAGCTCTGAGGATAGTAAAAAGAAATTTTTAACTTTTTTCGTCATAAAGGTCGAGAATGGCTTTAATGCGCCCGCAGCCTTTCTAGATGAGTGCCCAACACTGATGGCTGAAAACCCGATGCCCGGGTAATGAGAATCTCGGTTGTAAGAAATGGTTAGGTGTTTTGATATTGCCTCACTTTACGGGAAAATTGTGGAACTCGTGTAACGCTATATTATGTTAGTGACCTTATTTCATCATATTAAGATTATCTTTATGTGTGGTGTTAATAGACAAGGACTTTTATAGCAGTAGGTACTTGAGCGGTAAGTGTGAGAAATAATGTTTTTAGAAAATCATTTCGCTCTATTATGGACCAGCCGGCCTAGCATGCGCGCCACGACATATCACAATAACCGATTATCATGATCAAGTCGATGAAGCCAATAATCTTATTTGTAATGATAGCCATATTGACTCGTCGTACAAAGTACCGACGAGAATGAGACTACTGACAACTGTCAAAAATCGAATTTATTATCGCCGAAAATAAGCACACTATCTCACGCATCTTAGGGTTTGTAGAGAAATATTACCACAGATGACAAACCGTTCAGCATTCTTTACTTTTGACGTATCGAATAAAAATAACTGAGGACGCATGTTAGCGTCCGTAGACTCGTAGAGAAAAGGCGTAGAGAAAGCGTTTAAGTTGCGCGCGTGCTAGGCGGCCTAATTTGGGATTTTTATTGGCTCAAGTAACGCCTCTCGCATTTTCTGTGTTGAGTTATTTACACATTACCAATTCCCGCTTCCCAAAACCAATTCGCTTCTTATAAAGTATTATTAAGTACTGTTAATTGCTATAAAAATAATAATCATATTGGTTGTACACCCATTGTAGAAAGTTTAAGTATAATAAAAAAATATTTTGCTTATTTAAAAACAACGTAACAGTTTTATTTACAGTCAAAATCTGCAATGAAAAATGTAATATTGCAAAGCGAAATTAAAGCTTAATTTAAACAGGTAAACCGCACTCACACGTGCATTATAATGTCGCGGTTAGTGTTTTATCCTCGAGTTAAAACATTATTCTCATAACAGATTTTCAGCATAATTTTCTCAGTTTTGCAATAACAAAATTGTGTTATAAAACATTATCCACAGTTTTAGTACATTACACCACACCCGACCTAAGAATCGAACCCTGAACCCCCCGGTCTACAGCCCATATACGCTGCCACTGGACCAAGGAGGCGACTATTGTCAAAAATACTATGCTTGTAAAATGTTTTACCTAATTATGCACACTTTAGTAAGATTGTAGTTTTTCACACTAGTTACAATCTATAGCACTTTATACTAATACAATAAATATGTCATATATAATAATAATATACCTACACAGTAGTGGTGTGACTGTCTCGGTGGCGTAGTGGTGTTGCGTGCGCGGTACGACTATCGTTATGAAGCTTCGGGTTCGATCCTCGGGTCGGCCAAAGTGTTATTGGATTTTTCAATATCAGTCCGGAGTCTAGAAAATGTGCCCGATATGGCGATTGGCTTGCTATCACATCTGGGACGGAATTGAGCTCAGCGAAATGTGGGTGTTTAGTTCGCTAACGCGCCTCTGCCTTCCTTTTCTGGGGATACAGGCATGAGTTGTTGTGATGTTGTAAACGTTTTTTTTTAATGAATGCGTCTGGAAGTATTTGTATTATCTATATAAAATACTCGAAACATTAAACTCTCGCTGTAACCCTTAACATTATCAAATTGAAACGATGTTCATGTATTCTAAGCAAGTCATTCCGTACACTATGTGGGTGGTTCTTATTTCCTGGTGTCGCTGCGTCATTCCTTAACGACCGAGGTTTATTCCCGCATATCCCGGATTACGCCTCGCTCCAACGGGCGTCAGAAAAACTCGCCCATTCTGAGAAACTTCAGGGTAAGCTAATGGCATGTTGAGGTCCAATTTTACTTCTTACGAAATATTAGGTACAATAGCGATGTCGGAGTTTTAAGTTGCACCACTTGTTTGATATAAAATTAGATGAACAATTATTTTTATTTAATTATTTCTTTAACGCCTCCCGCATTTAGAGCTAGTATTTATTTATATTCTATTAATATGGCTCTACCTCTCCCAACAGGTCGGTCTTGAAATCTTTGGAAAGCGTAGTGTAGTGTAGTCCAAAAAAACCGGTCAAGTGCGAATCGGATTTGCGCACCGAGGTTTCATACAAACCTGTAGGTATAAAATGAATTTCCCAATTTTTCCTATTGTTGTTATTATCAATTTGTGCTATAAGACGTTGCTTCGTACCAAATTTCAAGATTCTGAGTTCACGGGAGTGCGCTATAGGTTTTGATTCCCTTGCGAATGTCGAACGGCATAAACGGCTGTATCTTTTGATTGTGTTAGCTTAGAACTTTGATTTTTTCACAGCTTCAAGGGATAGTAGATTTGCTAATTGAATTTCAGCTTGATAGCTTCACGCGTTCCTGAGAAAAAGGTCGTGACAGACGGACAACAAAGTGATCTTATAAGGGTTCTTTTTTTTTCTTTTGAGGTACGGAACCCTAAAAACAGTGAACACTAGCAAATATTGAGTAAAAATTATGATTTCTAATTAACTCTTACTAATGTGTCTGTAAGTTATCTGCAGTAAAATTATAATCTATGGCTCTTACTAATAAAGCATAACATATAACTTACTAGTGTAAATAGTTAAACAAAGGATTTAAAAAAGAAGAATTTTAGAAACTCAGTACCTAACTAATCCATGATACGTGTTACATAGGTTTATACAACACGTATTGCTAACGACCCAGTTCCGTTTAAATCTTCTTGTATGAACTTTTTAATTGCACTAAAACCGGCTGAGGCTTTGTAAGTCAATTGCAGGATTGGATTCGTGTTTTTAATTATTTTTAGGTTTCTTTAGCAAGTTAGAGTAAGTAGTTTTATTCAGAGATTAATAATATAATTAATGCAGAAAAAACTATCACAGATGAAATAAATATGAAGAACTAAATTCGATCCGAATCATATGGAGTGGCACATTATTAAAAGGTAATTTAAATGAAATTTCGAAAGTTCGTTTTATAAATATTAATTAAATAATTTATAAGCAATTTTATACAATTATTTTCGTCCTCCGGTGTGTCTTTCAATGCATTCTTAATTTTGTTCAAATAAAGTTTTTCAACCCCAGATTTTTATATTAACAATGTTCATGTAATGCGTGATTCTTCCACGACCATATCTCTACATTTATCTGACCTCTACGCCTCACAGGCTTAGTTAAGTGTACTTAAGAGAAATGTGCGTGACAGCGACGCTTCAGGGGGACCTTAATAAAGCGTTTAACGTCTATGTCGTAAAGATACGCTGTAAACTTGCACTTTATTGTTCATAAGCGAGTCCGCGGCATACTATGTGTTTGATGGCACTCGTTACGGTTGCATGAAGACGTGGCACTTTTAGATTTTTATTGCATTATTGCACTGTAGGGTTGCCATCAGCGGTAAATTTTTTTACGAGTAGAAAGGATAGTAGAGATCTCACGTGATGCGAAAAGTCTAAGTACGCTAGAATAATGAGGCTCATGCAAGTGAAATATTATATAACGCGTTTTAGTATGCCCGAAAATCTGAAGTACTTTGTTCAGAATTATAATAATAACATAATATCATATTTTATTTTGTCCTAAAACCAGAATATAATTATTGCAAGTTAGTTACATCAGTATTACTATTATAAAATCATCTGAACTCAAGCGTGCGAGTCGCTAGCCTACTGACACATTACAAGTAGTACGAATAACACGCGCGCAGAAAAGTGCTCTTGGATGCATTGGAGATATAGGATAATATTTGTAGGCTGTCATCGTGTGAGTTTTCACTATTATTAATTTGTATTTCTTGTAAACTTTGAATAAAAAAATGAATAAGTGTGTTTGAGGTTTAGAATAAACAAAAACTCATGTTGTGAAAACTGTAAACTTCGTAAATATTGGATTAAAACTATAAAACGTAACCTCACTAAAGATATTTACAATACACTTATAAATCAGTATTTTAAGAAAGCTCTACAAGTTGCATGAACATCAATTCTGCGCTTATCGAATTTGGAACAGTTGTTCGCGTCTGTTTACTAAACAAACAATAAGGATAGCGAAATTGTCAAACCGCTTTATCATTAAGACAATTCGGCAAACTATTGCCTTTCGAAGTTAGAGAACAGTTGGAGGGTCTTCTGTTTTCCTTTCACGTCTAAAAATTACTTGATCTTGTTTTGCGCGTGGGAGACAACTTCGGACATGTCTCCTATAAGTGGCTTTCATTAAGAAAGCCATCATTTCCAATAATATCTTTGTGGGCGTTTAGACGTTCTTTTGTTTTGGAATAATATTGTTCTTGTTATAATACTCGTAGCATCCAGTATAGTAGTGATATACCTACGTATCTTCATTAATCAATTAAGAGAGCTTTATGTGAAAGAAAGAATGAATTGCGACGTATAAGCTCAATATTATTCCGTGCTTTACGTTTTCAAAAAACTAAAAGCGAAAAGGTTCCAAATTGTATGAGTTTTAAAATGACTTTTAAACTTTTGTGATCTTTATGGATTTCTATTTACAGTTTGTTTGTAGTCGATGGCTGTCGATATACTATGTACCCCCTCCCTTTCCCAATCCCTATTTCTGCTCGTTTGCTAGTAACTGCTTTTTAAAACAAGAATCTATCAGAAGTCGATGTCGAAGTACAACTACAACTTTTAGTCATTAAAATTCATTTTACTTGCGAGAATACGGAAATCATCGATCAGTACACGTAACAGAAAAAGCTACAACGACAATCGCTTTAGCATCCATTAAAAATACATGTATCATAATGTAATCAACCTCACAATAGAACCGTATTGCATTTCACAAAAAGGCCGAACAATAGAATCTCGTTAACCGAAAAGCATTAAGAATCTCAACAAAGGAACCACAAATTCAATATCGCGATATATGTTAACGACACAAAACAAATCGATCACAGGTTCCCCGTAGAGCGGTATGTCATTTCATATTGTATTAGCTTTCAATTTGTGCAAGTTTTATAATATAGAATAACTTGATGCTTTAATATCAGGAATTAATAATAACACACATTAAGCATAACTATGGATATAAATCTTAGATATAGCAGGAGAAAGACATGGGACGATGCTTATACAATAAGTACAATAATCATCGATATATTATTTACCTAGATGCACAGTTGACGCTCGGAAAATGAGACAGCAAAGAAGTGCTTAAGCCTTTGGCTTAAGCACTCGTTTTGCCTACAGTCGGACATCGATAGAATTCTAAATTTCAAAATTCAAATTAAAGAACGCTTGCTCATTTCGTTTAAAAACCTACTTTAATAACACGTGCTTAGGGTTATATTTGTTTTTATTTAATTACAACTTGTGATGTGGGCCACACAGATATTTGTGGCCTTTGTGTGTATAATATTTGTCTCGGTGCGGGAATTGAACCTGCGACCTCACGTTTCACAGCCGGTTACTCTCCCGCTGCGGCACGGAGGATATTAAGTTAACATCTTTAGTTATTAAATAAAATCCATAATCAAATAATTTAAAATTTTAGATTCGCGCAATTTGAAAACACTAGGTTTAGTTGTGGTAAATACAAAAGAACTTTTATAGCTAGTGCTACACAAAGGCATGGCGGAATATCTAGGCGTTCGTTCTTATAGAATTTCATATGGTGATAAATGCGCCAGCTGACTAATAAAGCCATATTCGTATGAGTTCCCGAATGAATACGAATGCGCGAAGCTCGGAATCTATGATGGTGTGACGTCATTCAACATGAATAGACATCAAATACTACGATACTATCTACTCTAGTTTCATAGATATATTTTTTACTGGTTGTTATTAATGGTAATAAAACTTATGTTAAGGAAATCGATTACTGTAAATACCTACCTAATACATTTTCAGTTTTTTTTTATGTTGACTTCAAGATAATGATGTCTGACTAGCTTTTATTTTTGGATTTATTAAACACTGTCGTTGGCAAAATCAGGCCATATTTTTTTAAATAAAGAACACATTTTTTAATTAGCATCTGGTTCTATAGTCCAGTAATTTTAAGTACAAAGTTAGAGAAGCCTAGTCGTCAGTTCTGTAATTTACCAAAGAGATAGCAACTTAGTCAAGAATTTCTTGGTAAGGTATACACGAATTTAGTGTTTACGTCACGTAGCAGTGTGCTTAAAATAAATCAAATCGAGCATCGAGTGGCGGCAACAATGTGCCCGCCCCGCACTGCATCCACAGGCACGTTCGAGAGGCAAGTTTATTCTATGCGAAATTTGACAGTTTGGAAAAAATATGGTAGTTTGACTAGCAGCGCCATTTCCGAAAACTACAACGAACTAAAGTAAAAGAAGGAGAAAACGAAAACCATAATCTTTTTCGAGAATTGAGAACTGTCGAAACTAAATCAAGTTTCTTTCTTTCTAATTCGTATTAGGACCGAGGGCACTGAGTTATCTATGGATATAAGTGTACAATATAGTTTGTAAGTTGAAATTAGTGGCGGCGGTAGGCGTCGGTGACTGCCACCGACTTTCACCTTAGGAGGTCTCACTCCCGCCCTTGGTTTGAAGGGGCCTCATTGGATAAAACTCTCAATATATTTTGCCGGAAAAATCAAGGGGCCTAGCAAAGTTGATGCCACGACATTCAATTTTGATCTAGCGCCGCCACTAGTGGAGATTCATGTGGCGTTGCAAACAAGAAGTTACACATCGTGGGAAAATAAGATAAGCTTAGCGATCTAGAGTTGCAGTGATTACACTGTATACGTATACATTAGCGTCCCGAACAGTAACATTTCTGACAATCGTAAATGTATTCGAGCTCGCTGCGCACTGATAACATTTGGTTAATATTTCATACAGATTTCTTCTTCTTCTTTTAAAAATGATTATGGCGGTAATTCCTTCCAGTGCGATGCCCCTCAGATGACCTTCACTCGGCGAATCGACCGAACAAAGCAGCCAACGCACCAAGCAAAACTCATCACAGATCACCGGTTAAAAAGTTTCCACATTATACTGTCCATCTTCCACCAAAGTTTGATGCATTAAACCACTTAAATACAACAAACACAGCTCTAGAGATTTATATAAAATAATTTTAACAAGCGACGCCCACCCTGTCAGACTTCCCGTGAAAATCCCATAGAAATTTCACAGACGCGCATCGAGCTCGAATACATTTACGATTGTCAGAAATGTTGCTTGCTCCGACTTTTATTTGTATTATATTATTATATTATTTTATTGTATTATTAACTATTTAATCTTTATGATTTAATAAAGTGTAATAAGGTAGTATTTTCATCTACATGGATTGGTGACTATGTATTCAATATTGCTGTAAGTAAACGTAGCTATCTTTTTCGTATTCCAGCCGACGCGGCTAGATTGAAAACCTACTTCGCAAAGTAAATAGTATGTTTTGCCGAATATCGCAACGATCAACATTGTAACAGTATAAAAATCATGATTACTTTATTATATTTAGGTGTTTTGTTATGACGTGGGATATGTAAATGGGATCATTTCAAACTACATGCTTATAATAAAAGATTTCATAACATAACATAACATAACATAACATAAGCTCACGCCTGTATACCCGGAGGGGTAGGCAGAGGCGCACTAGCGAACTAGAACACCCACATTTGGCCGAGCTTAGTTCGGTCCCAGATGTGATAGGGGGCGAGCCTATCGCCATATCGGGCACAAATTCCAGACTCCGGGCTGATATGGAAAAATCCAATATCACTTTGCCCGACCCGGGGATCGAACCCGAGACCTCAGGACGGTAGTCGTATCGAAATACAACCACGCCACCGAGGCAGTCTTCATAGCTGTTTCATTTTACATCGTACAGTTATATCAGGATAATAAATAATATACCAAATGTATATTATTTTAATACACATTTGAGTGACCGCTACAATTGTTTGGATAATAATTTGCTAATAGGCATCCCGATTCCCGACACATATTTGATTCAGGCAAAAATAACAGTTATGTAATGTAGCACTCTCATAATAAAAAGATAAAGATCTAAGAACCCGTTTAAAAAGAATAATAAAAGAAGCAATCTGTTTGCAAAACGCTACCTTTGCTTTTCTTTTGAGGGCTGGAATCACGGAACGTAAAATAAGTATGTTTTCGTAGCCAAAATAAAATTTTATATCCGTGAAATTATAACCAATAAAATTTTGTAGTTCATGAAATGCCGATGCTTTTGTAGAAATCTTTTAAAGTAATATGTTTTGCAAATAGGTATTCGATATCTAATCGAAATCAGTAAGTATATTTATGTATAACAGGCATACTTCTTTCAACGTTCCATTTATTTCACTTTAATGTGGGATCGGCGCAACACACTTTTTAAAACGTGTTGCAGAAGGGATTTGGATTAGTTTTTACGACCAGCTGCCTGCCTGACGTCAATCCGCTATGAGGGATCCAGTTCCAGGCGAATAAAATTAGAAAACTCGCTTTGCCTGACCTGGCAATCGAACCCAAACCTCCCAGTCCACAGCCACATATACGCTGCCACTAGACTGGTCAACATGCATATTGCATACTAAGATATATAATAATAAATATAATTAGGTGTTTTATTAGAATTTTGTGCTTTCAATTTGCCCCCATAATCCACCTCATACCTGTACATTTATGAACAAAATGGAGTTCAAGTATGTAAATAGCTACGCTTCTGATCTGAGAATTGATGCAGTTATAAGTCTCCAAGTCTCCAAGTGCCTGTATGCGTCATACATATCATAAGTTGCGGTCGAAGTTGCGCCGTCCGCAGCTTAGATAAGTACGTGACTGCGGACGATTCCGCCCAAACTAATGATGGCACATCCCCATATCTAAGTTCCTTAGAACTTGCTTAGTTTGTCATGTATATCGTAACCTATGTTCTAATGATGTTCTACATTTTATGCATAGTTAACATAGCTAACGATAGAAACATGGTTTGATTTAGAATCATTAGACATTATCTACAAATATAGTCTGAGTAGGGAAACTTTGTATAATATTAAAGTGTAAATAAATTAAAATCGGTTGCGTTTGAATCGTGAATTACCATTATTTTTTTACCTCCGTGATGCCTTGAATACTGCATAAGTTGCTGATGAATGGCAATGCAGTCTCGTAGAAGGTTCATATTATGATATTTTTTTATAGGAGCAATGTCAACATTTACCCAGCTTAAAACATTTCTTACTATAGCTAAAGTAAACTCAAACTGACCGAGTATTTGTGATTTTCTTTCTATAGCAGAGATTGGCAAACGAGCAGATGGCTCACCTGATTGTAAGTGATCTCCACCGCCCGTAGACACCCAAGATACAAAAAGAATCACGGTTGCGTTGCCAACCTAAGGCGGGAATGGAAAGGGAGGGAGAAGAGATTAGGAAAGGGAGGGGGGGAAATGGGCCATCGGAAATCTCACTCACCGAACGAAACGCGACAGCAAGTTGCCACTTCACGTCGGTTTTCTGTGAGACAGTGCATCAAACCGGTCGCTCCGGCCTATTGTTGCTGTAGACGTTACTGTCTACAGCGTCGCTATACCACTCAAAAATTGTACGGAATGTGGAATGTGAATGTACGGAAAGTAAAGAAGATCTTCTGGATCCTTGATATTTGGTTTCACATCCGAGGCGTTAGCAGCGTTTTGAATGTTTCTTGCCATTAGAGAAACACATTACACAGTTAGTATTACTTATTAACTAAACGCCGAGATACTTCCCAGATACCAACAAGAGCCACCAATAAGAACGCTAAAAGCTTTCCCCAATTGCGAGTATCTTCAAAGTACAAGTACACACAGGATTTAAGACCGTTAAAGTCGGGTGAATGAATGAAGGCTGCCTAATGTCTTGTGCCGTATTTAAGCAGGGCTTCTTTTCATTTACTTGAAAGAACTGCTTTTCCGATAAGCGGATCGTTATGTATGGCAGGCTTAAGACTTCCTTCACGTCTTTATAATAAGAGCCATAGTCGATATTCATCAGTAAACGTGAAATACTTTGAATGTGAGCGGGTATAGAGGTTATAAGGCTACCGATGTAGTAAATCAGAATATAATGAATGATGAAATGAATTTTATATAATTTTATTTTATTTCATTTTTAGGTATTTGAAGACGGTAATTACAGAATAATTCAATTAAATAAAATAAATAAATAAATAACACCCAACAGTCACATACCTAGTCCTGACCCCACATTAAGATCGAGTCTTGTGTCGTGGGTATCAGGAACTACGAGAGACTTTTGGTCTCACAACACCCAGACCCGAAACAAATATCTGTAGGCCATACAAACATTTGTCTCAGTGCGGGGATCGAACCCGCGGCCTCTCGCTTCACAGCCGGCTACTCGCCCACCGCGCCACGGAGGCTGTCAAAATTAGAAACATAATAAACGAATACTTTCTTAGTTTTATATTAGAACGGAGTTATTAATATAATAAATAAATAAGCCATCCCGAAGAGCATTTGGCCCTATTCACTGTTATACTTTGGATATAAAATAGCGAGTTAAGAAATAATGTCTCACATCTGGCACGGCGTATTTCTCGCGATATTGCACAGAGTTAACTATTATTATAGCTGCAGGGTTTAGCTAGCTATCGAAGGGTTTAAGATGTAAATCGACTGCCTTGGAAGGAGGATCTGGGTCCTGCGGCTTGAGCAGGAATATTTTTGAAAATCTAATTCGAATCGAGCTCGATGCGCGTAATTCATATGAAATATTAACCAAATGTCATCAGTGTAATCAGTGGTTAATATTTCATACAAATTATATAGGCGTACATCGAGCTCGATACGAATTCGATTGCCAAAATTATTCCTGGTTGGCCATTGATAACTGTAGCTCAACCATGAGTATTTTGACATTACACGCTAGCGACTACGTAAAATAATTTCTATGAAAAACGTCAATCCCCACGTAACCGCTAGAGGCGTTCGGGTGTTAGTCATAAGCCTCGTCTCCTGCACTAAAATATTACACGCAACTCTTACGCAAAACATGGTTTGGCTACACGTTTTTATTTACCAATACTAATAATAATTATAATTAAATAAATTAGGTGTTAGGATATATATTTAGCAGCGATAGCTCAGTTGGGAATGGTACGGACTACCGAGACAAGTGTCGGAGGTTCGAGACCAACCCCAAAATGGAGCATACACCTCTGACTTTTCTATGTTAAGTGTATTTTCATTGTGAAATATCGCTTGCTATAACGGTCAAGAAAATCATCGTGAGGAAACCTGCATACCCGAGAATTTCTTCACAGGAATTTCGAAGGAATGTAAAGTCTACCAACCCGCATTAGGCCAGCGTGGTAGACTAAGGCCTAACCCCTCTCATTAGTAGAGGAGGCCCGTGCCCAGCAGTGGGACAGTAATATTACAGGGCTAATATTATTATTATATCTATTTATGGTCCATTGTTCTATAAGCAGGAGACAGTGAAAATCATTGCTTTGCGTATGTGTTTTTGTGCTTTGTTTCGAGAAAAATACATGCAGGAGACGCGGCTTTACAAATGTTTTATGTAGGCACTAGCGTAAAATGGCAAAAAATCATGGTCGAGCTACTGATGCATACATTTTCGATGTTGGCATTTTCTTACCACCTTGACGTCTTATCAGTCATATCTTAGTTGTGTGATATACTACAGTAGTTACGTTTTGCTTTGTCCTATCCACTGCACCGCTTTGGCTGAGTATAGCCATTCTTATTCAGATGAACACTATTGTTGGCCGTCTACATAAATTTCATTAAACAATGCTTCTCTTGATTCTTATCTTCTTTTGCAAGGGTATATAAATGGCGATGTGGTTAAAGACATGGTTTTTCTGACTGATTTATATTTTTTAGCCAACTTCCCAAAAATGAGGAGGTCTTCAATTCGTCGTTTTTTTATGTATGTTACTCGATATCTCCGCCAAATGTGGACCGATTTTCAAAATTCTTTTTGTGTTCGATAGAGCTTATTTCAAGGGTGGTCCCATATAAATTTGGTTACGATCGGTAAATTGGAAGTCGGTCAGTTAAGTTTTTAAACTTGTGATTATTGTACGTATTATTCACACCCACGCATATTTTAATAATAATTAATTAATAAAATGAATGAAAATGAATGAAAATGAATGCAATCGACTTAGTGCAAGTATACTCAAGAAAGTTACCTTCCATAATTAACGCGTAGCCGTTACAAAACTTTCTACGGTTCTAAATTAATTACTAAATATCTTATGAACTCAGAAAAGTTAAACTTACTTATGTTACTCATTAATACTTTGTGTTAACGAAATGTGTACCTTAGGGAGGAAGGCTCGTAGGTACTACGTAATAATTAAAATGGCAATATAAACTAGATAATTAAAATTATTAAGTAGTAAGCCTCAGTAGATTGATATATACATACAGAAGTTCACGCCTATATCTCCGAATGGGTAGGCAGAGGTGCACTAGCGAACCAGAAGACCTACATTTCGCAGAGCTTAGGTCCGTCCCAGATGTGATAGGGTGCGAGCCTATCACCATATCGGGCACAAATTCCAGACTCCGGGCTGTTATGGAAAAATCCAATATCACTTTGCCCGACCCGGTGATCGAACCCGAGTCCTCAGAACGGTAGTCGTACCGAAATACAACCACGCCACCGAGGCAGTCAGCCAGGCAGATTGATATAGCCTTCTGTAACACGTTTGAATAGAAAACTTGTATAAAAACTTAACGGACCGACTTCAAATCCGATCGTGACCAAATTTATATGGGACCACCCTTGTAATAAGCTCTATCAAACACAAATTATAAGAATTATGTATCAATAATGTCAGGTTCCGATCTTAAGCATCCTCCAAAGTAAGACCGTTGATTCTCATACATTCCTGCAAAACGTGGAATGTGTACTTGAGAAATAGAATAATAAAATAGCAAAGAAATATTTCAATATTATGCTAATACTGTGTTTATGAAAACCATTTTTGTTCGATTACGGAACTTTACATTTCACTTATCGTAAAGTTTAATTACGAGTTGTCGAATCGAAAGGTGCCAAACAAGCATATAAACAGTAATAATATGATATTTCGTATACAATAGTTGGAAACTAGAGATAGCAAGCATGGGTTTTCGCAATCCATTACTTACATGACTGTGGGTGGTGATGATCGATAACGATATAGATTTGTGAAGGAGTTTCGATATTTTGCCTTTGATTTATTATAATAATTTAATTAGTTAATTATTGATTAATAATAATTTGCCAGTCTCCGTGGCGCAGCGGGTGAGTAGCCGGCTGTAAAACGCGAGGTCGCGGGTTCGATTCCCGCACCGAGACTCATGTCTGTGTGGACGACAGAAATTTGTTTCGAGTCTGGGTGTTGTGAGATCGAATGTCTCTCGTAGTTTCTGATACCCACGACACAAGACTCGATCTTAGTGTGGGGTCAGGACTATGCGTGTGGCTGTTGGGTGGGTGTATTAATTTAAAATCTTGAGATAATTTTTTGATTAAATGCATAATAATTTTATGTCAAACACCTAGAAGGAAGTACCTACATTACTATTTTTAGTAAATGCATCGTAAAGCAATCAAGCGGTATTATCGATTAACGACATTCACTAATTATTAAGACAAATTGACAACATAACAATAATTTATTATCGATAGGATTTAATTTTAATATCGATATCGGATATGACCCTCCCTAACAACTGATCGTTAACTACACAATATATTATGCGCAAGTAGCTATACAATTGGGAAATGGTACTTTAACCTTAATTGTTCTGTAGATTTATCGCGCCCAAATTGACGCTAAACCATTATTTAGGTGACACAAATGCTGGTAATTTGAGAAAAGCGCTTTTCATTATTATATGCTTTCCGACGCACCCGTGTCCCTTCATACACAAAGGCTGTGAGTTTGTTGAGTCATATAGAGGAATCGTGAGTTATTATTAGACTATGTAGTTCATACATCCCGTGTGGATTCCTTATCCCACTTCAGTGTGGGGTTGGCGGAACACACTTTTTCAAGCATGTTACAGAAAGGATTCAGCTTAGTTTTTACAACCGACTGGTTGATGCATCCTTTCTATAGGTGATTTAGTCTCGGGCAAATTGTATTATAAAAACGCTCGGCCTGGGAATCGAACTCAGAACCTGTGCGTTCGTAGCCCTTACATTGCCACTAGATCAAGGAGGCGTTAAGAATTTTATAACACTGGTAACTTCGAAGAGACTGCAGCCACTAATGTTAGTTAAAGTTTAATTTAAGTCTCATCTGGGTTTAAAGGCCGTGTGTCACAGAGTCGTTCATTAGAATTACGAGCGAGTCACAGCAAGGTGGTATTTATTAATGGCGTCAGTAGCGCCAATGATTTCTAAAGCGTTGTAAAATTAACATTAATGCTCTACCTTAATTACATTTAACTTAATTCCCCAGCTCCCTCGACGGCGTGTCCGAGTTGTATTGTAATGAAAGGCAGGACTAGATGGAGTAATAATAATAAAATGCAATTATTATGACTTTAGCCAAAATAATTTTTTCATTTAATTTTCATGAAACACTTATTTACAATTTATAAGTGCATATCAGTCGACTTTGTTCCTATTTCAATATGTTCAAGATTATAGAATCTTATAAATAAGTGCATAGGCACTTGACCTTGTTCTTATTTCTAACAATGTTTTTACATTTTACAAAAGGCTAAAAACAGTGTTGCGCCGAATAGGGTAAGACTCATAGGGCCTTAAAACAGCATTTTTAGCTGAGCAAATGGTGACGAATAACCTGTCACTATTTTCCTTGCGTTACATTGTTTAAAAATGAAAGGGACAACCTATGGTATAAAGATAAGCAGCGCTCAAATATTTTTATAAGTAAGGGGCATAATATCATTCTATAGAAAGTTAGATTAAGAAAAGGCTGCAAACTTGACCAAATTTCTAAAGTATATACCGATATACTTTACACTATGACACTTTGGAACAAAAGTGTTTGGAAGTTTGAAAGTGGACAATAAATTTTATTCGACGCGGAGTCACTGAAGTTGTTGCTATGGAATTTCTTTCCTCCATACTTATTATTCGGGTGAGCGGTGGACGTTTTAAGTTCGGAAGTTGCTCATTTGAGGCCGCTGGCGCTTTGCATGAAGTTTGGACGCGTTACAGTGCATTCTAGGATTATGAAACAGCGAACAAGGTAGTAGATACCTATATAAAATAAGTAAAGAATTACGGATAAAACGAATTGCGTACTACTACAATTTCTATCAAGAAAATTTTATCAAATGAAATCACTTAAAAATGTGATAAGTAAGTATTCGTGAAGAAATACTTGCTTGGATTTGGTCTCTAATTTTGAGCAACATGAATAACATCACCTCTTTATGGAGCTGTATTGGAGTTTGCACCCATATTTTTGAAGAAAAAAAAATACATAGAACACCTCTATTTGGGTCTTCTCTAATCTCCCACATTCTGTAGCTTGATTTTTATATTAGTAAACTAAATAACTCTCATTCCACACAGCTCAGTATTGCTGTTGGATAGCTCGGATATTAAGGACATCACGACGCTGCACTGTCTTGAAGTCAACGCTCGACTCATGCAAGCATCTACTAAGTTGATTAAACTTCTCCTTCTAACATACATACGTAAATTCACGACTGTATCCCCAAAAAGGTAGGCAGAGGCGAATTAGATCACCTTCATTTCGCAGAGCTAATTTCCGTTCCAGATGTAATAGGGGATGAGCGTATCGCCATATGAGGTGCAAATTCCAGACTTCGGGCAGATACTGAATAGAAAAACTCCATATCACGTTACCCGACCCGGGGATCGAATCCGAGACTTCCGTAGGATAACTTTTGATACTCGATTCGATTGCGACTAGGATTCGGTTTCATTTATTGACATAGAATTTATTGACTTCTTCCACCGAAACTGAGGTAAAAAGTGACTTAGTCGCGTTAAAAATTACCATATGACAAGTTCTCGAATCTAATGGGAAATTAGCGCACTTTTAAACTCGATTTTAGGGGAATTTTAAGTCAATAAATGAAACCGAATCGTAGTCATAAAAATTTAATCGGGTGTCAAAAGTTAGGTGGTTGGACGGCAGTCGTACGGCGCACGCAATCAAGCCAGTCTCCTTCTTACCTTCCTAGTTGCCTTACGGTATAGATCTACACTGTGAAGACTTGTCGGACGGGTTCTTACGCGGATGGACGTTGCTCGTTATCGCTGCACTGTTGACCAAACTTCAGCACTAATGTGTGGAAGTGGATTTACATGCCACTTAGTACTTACTCGTCTACACTTTGAAACTGGGGTAATATAGGATTAGAGTGCAGATTATGTATTCTATGCTAGTTTATTTGATTCAAGTGAGAAGTTTAAAGTCAAGAATAACAACAATTTCTTAATGTCTTTGGAGTCGGTGCCCTTTTATTAATCAAGAGAATAAGATATTTTTGTTTTTTATGTGTTTTGAGTATTCAATTTTGAATATTTGGTTTTAAGTTGTTGTTAAATTTCAAATTCATGTAATACATGTAATTACAGATATATATGATGACATTTTATTAATTACATGTAATGAATTACATGTCCTTCATATATTTCTTTTTCAATTTCACTTGAGGTTAGGACTAACTGTAGTATAGTAATAGTGGTGCAAATCGCCCTTAAGATAAGAACTGCTTCACATTTTTATAAGGAAGATCCAATGTGTTGAAGAAACGAGGAGACGTCGCTAAAATGCTATGTCGTATGCCAGGTACACACCAACCAAACGAACGATAGCGAATATATGTCTGTTGCATTCACACAACAGCGAAAGTTTGTTTGTATTACCGCAACAGGCGTAGATTCGCGAACGTTCGTTCGTTTGGTACGTACACGCCCGTAGAGGGCATTATAAGGTACGTAAAGCTATCGGTCTCAGTTGTAACCAAGTTGAGATATATAATTAGCTTCAAATAATAATAAAATAAATGACTTTATTAATCTAAGAAAATAAATAATAAAAAATACACCCTACAGTCACACACATAGAGTTTTGTGTCGTGAGTATCAGGAACTACGAGAGACTTTTGGTTCACAACACCCAGACCCGAAACAAATATATGTAGGCCACACAGACATTTGTCTCGGTGCGGGTATCGAACCAGCGACTTCACGGTTCACAGCCGGCTACTCGCCCGCTACGTCACGGAGGTTGTCCATGTTTTCCACAGAATACAATTTAAAATGAATTAGTAATTTAATGTAATGAGGGAAAGTATTTTTATAAACCATTTGTACTTCTGTACAAAAGGTAACATAATTGTTGGAAATGGCCTTTATACCGCTTGGGCACACATTTATAATTAGTTAGGCCGGTAAAGACTCACTAATTAAATTTACTTTATTATGAAACATTGTCGCCTCCTTGGTCTAGTGGCAGCATGTATGGGCTGTAGACCGGGAGGTCGTGATTTCGATTTCCAGGCCGGGCAAAGCGAATGTTCTAATTTAATTTGCCAGAAACTGGATCCCCTAGAGGAGGTTGACGTCGGCAGGCAGCCGGTCGTTAAAACTTAGCTAAATCCTTGCTGCAACATGCTTAAAAAAGTATGTTGCGCCGACCCCACATTAAGGTGGAATAAGGGCAGGTAGAAAGAAAGAAAGATGAAACATTGTATTTTGTCTACATATTCCCTAAAAGCATGTAAAAATACAAAAAACGAGATTCTTGATTATAACAAAAATTATAATAACAAGGTGATAAATAATGGCATTATCTTGACGGCGGCCATCTTTAATCTACCATGACGTCGGTGAGCCCGATGTTATGCCGTATCTACAAAATTTATCCCCTCTTTCATTAAGGATCCACTTCGTCAGGGTATCCTTGACTTGGGAAATGCGGTCAGCCAAACAGGACGCAAGGAGCTGTCTAATAACCCATTCTGTCTGAATAGTGTATTAGTAGGGCTCCGTACTTATGTACTTGCCACGGACGTAAAAAAAATGGATGGAGCTCTAGGAACATTGAAAGTGAGGCAGGGTTTTCGGCCCATTCGATCTATCAACACGTAATGGCGTATGTATGCGAAGGGTACAGGCGCGTTTGTTTGCGTGGCTTCTGTGTGGCGTCCGTTTAACTGCTATAGGCGAGATTGTGTCCTTCTTTTTTTATGTCCGTGGTACCTACATACAATATGCTTATATACATGTTGTCGTTTATATATAAATAGGAATTGTATACAATACGAGGAATTAATGGAACAGAATTAGCGGTAATGAAATTAGTGTACCATACACCGTATCTTACATGTGATTCAGTTTTTCGTTTAATTTCATTCAATGATTTTATGGAGTTCCAATTCTTTAGGTACATGCAAGGCAACATCATTTTTGACCGACTTCCAAAAAGGAGGAGGTCCTCATTTCGTCTGTATTTTTTATGTAGGTTACGCGATATCTCCGCTGAATGTGGACCGATTTTTAAAATTCTTTTTGTGTTCGATAGAGGTTATTTCAAGGGTGGTCCCATATCCAATTTGGCCACGATCGGATTATGGATAATGTTACTTTATCTGAACTTCATGTGCCATTACAAATTTATTCTCGTTTATGTACGTAGTACATACTCGTAGAATAAAGGGCAATGATTGCTGCTTGATTAAACGTAATAATATGACCTACTGCACACATTTGGCAGTAGCTCATAATATTATATTTTTCGATAAAGTTTACCGCAACAAAAGCTAATGGTGAAATGTCGGTGAATAAAATAAATTAACGTATCAAACAGTACCGCGAGCACAGCATGGTATCCTACTTTATAGAATGTTCGTAGAATTCATAAAACTGCAGCTGTATTTGCTTGTAACAAATGGTATTTTATAGGTCCGAGCACGAATAACTATCGACTTGGCATCCAAATCGAGCTCGGCATTTTTGATTTTAGCATAGAAGTGAATATTATTTACGTTAAAATTTAATTTGATAAAAACCGTGCATAGTTGGTACAAGTATTTATTTGTAACATTTCAGCTTATTTTACTACGAAACATCGCAGCGTTATCTAAATTTTTAAAACTTTGCTACAAAAATATTCTTTTCTCCACAAAAATTATCATATTCTTTATAAACGATCGCGGCGCTCGTGAACCACTTGTGCGAAAATTGTTCGTGTGTCGCTGAGCGTCAACAAGGAGTTTCATTAACACTGCTTCATAAAAGACCCTTACCAACATTGAAAGTGATTTGACATCGTGCGTGTTCGCGTCATGGCGGGTTATTAATTAGAGTCCCGCAAAAAGGTGTCGAGGTCCGGTGGCTGTGACGCAGGCTCCTGCGGCAAATCCAGCATCCAGTATCCACGCGACTCTCGGGATGGCCGCCCGTGTCATGCTAACCCGTAAATCGGATTCGGCATAATGTACCGCGCTCGCAATATGGTTTTCGAATTTTAAATGTTATTTCAGTGATTTATGCCAGTAACTCCAGTATAAATTATATTTTTTATTTATATTTATGAAAATATTATCTTTATTTTAAAAATATTTATGGTAATGCGATATTTGTATCCTTGATGATTGTGGGGTCCATTACAAGTAAGATTATAATGCTATATAGTTGGTGATCAAACTGTTTTAATACACTTTGGACATATTGTAAGTGTAGCACTCACTAATACCTACTGTAGTCTATTTGAGATTATTTCGATCCGGTGACTAATAGAGTCATATGGATGTAATACAAAAATTAGGTAATAAATTATGAATGCAAACAATTTCACATTTCGCAGTCTATCAGTGTTACAAAATACGTATAATATATAACGGAAAATAATGCAAACTCCGAAACAGCACCATAAAAGGTGATGTTTTATTCATGTTGCCTAAACTTAGAGATCAAATCTAAGCGGGTATGCATTTATTAAATACTATTTATTATGTCTGTCTTATTACCTATTACCAAAACTTCCATGCCTATTGTAACAATTGATAAAAGGCATTTTCTTAAATACCATAAATCTTTAATATTAATTTATGATAATGCAGACTTTGATTTTTATTAATATTTAAGCAATCTTCAAATTATTTTTACATTTAACACTAGTTCTTGTCCGCAGCTCCGACCACGTTAAAGTCGTATCTTCGGGAACTTACAACTGGGATAAATAGTATTTTGAGCTAATCTAGGTCATGGCCTATATGTGTGCCAAATTTCAACCAACTAGGTTTAACTGTTAGGGTGTGATTGATTAAAAACATAAAAATTACAAACGTACATAGTAAGGTCTATTTATTTTTAGAGCGTCTGAGAATTTATGATTAATTTATTTTATTCAATCAGTTACTTATTATATTGTATTTTAAAAAGTAACACAACATACATAAGCTCACGCATGTATCCCCGAAGGGGTAGGCAGAGGTGCACTAGCGAACTAGAGCACCCACATTTCGCGGAGCTTAGTTCCGTCCCAGATGTGATAGGGGGCGAGCCTATCGCCATATCGGGCACAAATTCCAGACTCCGGGCTGATATGGAAATATCCAATATCACTTTGCCCGACCCGGGGATCGAACCCGAGACCTCAGGATGGTAGTCATATCGAAATACAACTACGCCAACCGAGGCAGGTCTGTATAAAATGAAAATACATGTATTTTATTGTTATGGTCATAGAAAATAAATAATAATAAATAAATACACCCAACAGTCACACACATAGTCCTGATTCCACACTAAGATCTAGTGTTGTGTCGTGGGTATCTGGAACTACGAGAGACTTTCGACCTCACAACACCCAGACCTGAAACAAATATCTGTGGGCCTCACAGACATTTGTCTCAATGCGGGAATCGAACCCGCAACCTCACGTCTCACAACCAACTACTTGCCCGCTGCGCCATGGAGGCTGTCAGAGATACTTATTTTTATCATTTAATCATTGGGTGCTTTATAGCCGGGAGCAGTAACATCGCTTTAGTAACGCTGGAATCGCTTGCGTCAACGATGGTAATAGACCGAGATCCAACTGCAAGATCACTACCTTCATCATGTATGTTGTCAAAATCGTTTTTATGGATATTTATAAATGGGGGAATCTCTTTTGCCAAGGTGTCATAATTAAATTATTATATTATATTATTAGCTCTGTAATATTTCTGTCCCACTGCTGGGCACAGGCCTCCTCTACTAATGCCATAATTAGTCCGCGAGTATTTTTTTATTAAAATAATATTAATGAAGTTAAAGTGCGGGTGCGAGGCCCCTTAGGCGAGAGACCGTTGACGGTCGCCCACGCCCGACGCCGCCATCGAATGCACCTCGTTTACATGCACCTCTATTTACACAGCATGTTTGAATAATTCTCCTCTTGCATGTGTCGTAACTCGTAACCAATGATATATTCCCTCATGTACCCATACTCTCCCTCATATTTGCCGTTTCACATACGTCTTGACTTGTTTGCTCTCAGCACATTGTAATGTATGTTACATTAGAACATTTTATAATTTAATAATTCTGTTTTTCGCCCACATATTTGGATTTCAATGAGACGCATACTTTCTGCATTTTGAGATCCATTTTGCTATTAACTTGTTCCTGTAGTCAGAACCATAGCTAAGTATTACAACATTACTGTGTAACCTTTACAGAATATAATAAAACGGAATAAAACGTTTAAACAGGAATAAAACGTTTCAGTATTTATCGATCGACTTCCAAAAAGGAGAAGGTCCTCAATTCGTCTGTATTTTTTTTAATGTATGTTACGCGATATCTCCGCCAAATGTGAACCGCTTTTCAAAATTATTTTTGTGTTCGATAGAGCTTATTTCAAGGGTGATCCCATATTAATTTGGTCACGATCGGATTTGAAGTCGGTCTGTTAAGTTTTGTTTTGTTTAAACTTGTAATTATTTGAAAAAGATCGTTTTTCAAGAGTCAGTAGGAACTGTCGCGTCAGTTATCATTTCACTACGCAAAAGTATATAACTTATATTTTCTATTATAGAGACTTAGTTTTGACTACGTTCTTTACCTTCGACGTGTATACCTCTAGTGTCACATACAAACTGTAACAATAGTTCCAATACGAACTCAAACGTAATGATAAAGGATTCTTTGAGAAGAATAATAGAAAATATTGAATTTCCATTTGCCTTTACCGCACAAAGCAGCCTTCCATTTGTGTCACATAATACCTTGGAATAATTGTCTCCGTGAAGAAATAAGGGAATATTTCCAGCGTATCAATTACACCGAATCGTGAGGCGATGTTTTCGATCAATTCGTCTTCGAACAGTCGTAATTGGCTTACTTCTGTAGTAAATATTTTAGGACCGTCATACAAGACATGCTTGTATTCTTATTGATATTGTTATTGACGTGACATATTAATATTTGAGGTTTTTGATCTATAAAATCAACCATTTTTACGATATGTGTATTGATACTTTTTGTGTTTTGTAATGTTGATCCTATACGACTGCCTCGGTGGCGTGGTGGTATTTCGGTACGACTACGGTTCTGAGGTCTCGGGTTCGATCCCCGGGTGTGATATTGGATTTTTCCATATCAGCCCGGAGTCTGGAATTTGCGCCCGATATGGCGATAGGCTCGGTCCCTATCACATCTGGGACGGAACTAAGCTCGGCGAAATGTGGGTGTTCTAGTTCGCTAGTGCGCCTCTGCCTACCCCTTCGGGGATACAGGCGTGAGCTTATGTTACGTTATGTTATACGACAGCTTCCGAGGTGCAGTAGGTGAGTAGCTGGCATTGTAACCACAGGTCGCGGGTTTGATCCCCTAGAGACAATGTTTGTGTGGTCCACATGTATTTGTTTCTGGTCTGGGTATTGTAAGACCAAAAGTCTCTCTTAATACTTCTTGATGCCCATGATACAAGACTCCAATATTAGTGTGGGGTCAACTATGTGTATTATTGTTTTTTGTTATTATTATTTATATTTGGTTTTAAAATAATAGAATGCGTAAAATGTAAAAATCTCTCGACGTCTCTTATCGTATTTCCCATTAAATGTTTTGTATCTGGTTTTTATAGCAGGTTTATTTTTAAGTGCGTTAGTTGATCTTTTTGCTATAAAATCAAATCAATTCCAGTTTATTAACGAATATTTTAAATATAATTGATTTTTTATGTGACTTTAGAGTATGATATAATAAAATTATGATCACCAGCGCGGCGAGGATAGTAGAGGCCAGGAACAGTATGCTAGTCCAGTTAAACAACTGATTAATAATAATAATAGCCTTTTATTACTGAGATTCATAACATACATTACTTCTTAACCTAATTTCAAATTTAAATAGTATCTCTAATCTCAGTTTGCCGCATGGCAAAGGCCTCCTCTAACTCCCTCCATTGGATCCTATCCCGTGTTACTCTTCGCCAGTACGGTCCCGCTGTTTTCTTAATTTCATCTTCCCATCTGTAGGGTTGTCTACCTCTACTCCTTATTGAATTTCTAGGATACCAATTTGTGACCAATTTGCTCCACTTTTCTTCCTTTGACCTCATCATGTGCCCGGTCCATTTCCATTTAAGTTGGTCTATTCTTTGTAGAATATCAGTAAACTTGGTCCTTTCTCTAATATCTGTGTTTCTAACCTTGTCACTCCTTCTGAGTCCCAGGATACTTCTCTCCATTGCATGTTGACATGCCGCCAGTTTTGCTCTGTGTGATGTTGTTAAAGCCCAGGTCTCGCAACCATAAGTGAGACTAGGAAGAATACACGAATTGAACACCCTGCGCTTAACTGATATGCTAAAATCTTTATTTTTCATAATATATTTAGAGGCCCAATACTTTTTCCATCCATTTGCAATTCGTTTATTAACTTCTTTCGTCATTTGGTCTCTAAAAGATATTGTTTGGCCTAAATAAATATAATCCTCCACATATTCAAGTGGATTGTCATTTACTGTTATTTCAAATTTCGTACCGTTTGTTAACAGTTTCGTTTTTGAGCTATTCATGACAAGTCCAAATTTTTCACTTTCATAAGATAGATCTCTAATCATTAATTCTAGGGATCTGGGGGATTCCTCCATTAAAACAATATCATCCGCAAATCTTAGATGGTTAAGCAATTTACCATTTATATTTATGCCTAACCTTTCCCAATCCAGTTTTCGAAAAATATTTTCTAACACAGCCGAGAATATCTTTGGGGAGACAGGATCACCTTGTCTAACTCCTTTTTCTATAGGAAATTCGTCGCCCAAAGATTCCAGTTGAATTCTGGCTCTACTTTTGCTATATAATATTTTCAAAATGTTTAAGTATATACACGGTATACCTTGCTGTCGTAGACTCTCCCAAATCCGTTCATGGATTAGGCTGTCAAACGCTTTATTGTAGTCAATAAAAGCTATGTAGATATACTTGTTATATTCTTTGTATTTTTCGATTATTTGTTTGACAGTATGTATATGATCTAATGTTGAGAAGGATTTTCTAAAACCTGCTTGCTCGACCGGCTGTTGCTCGTCAAGGGTTTTGGTTATTCTTCCCAAGATAACTTTTGAAAATACCTTGTAAATGTTAGACATAATGCTAATAGGTCGATAATTACCAATGTCTTCCCTTGGTCCTTTTTTATGTAGTAGGATAATATTAGATTTAGTCCATTGTTCGGGTATATTGCCCGAAGTAAGAATTTGATTAAAAAGTTTTGCTAAAATGGGACTTACCTCCTCGACAGTACCCCTGAGTAGTTCATTTGGTATTCCGTCAGGTCCGGGAGCTTTGTCTAATTTTTGGGTAAGGATTGCTTTTCTCACTTCTCCGATTAAAATCTCTGGTTCTTCTTCTACTACTTGAGAGTGATCTACGGGGTATACGATGGTTGGTGACTGAATGTGTATTCGTGATCCGTTAAAAATGTTTGCGTATAATTGTTTGTAGAATGTTGTAGCGTGATGTTTGATGTCCTTTCTTTTTGTGATGCTTTTTTCAGCCTTAGTCAGTTTTGGTATCCAATCTTTATTTGCTTCTTTGAGCTCTTTCAGCGCCTTTGTAATCCCTCCAGTTAAAGTGATGTGCTTTTCAAGAACTTTTAATTTTCTATTTCTTTTGTCTTTTCTAAGACTTTTATTTATTAATTTACTAATTTTAGTTATTTCGCCGTACTTTTCTTTCTTTTTCGGATCTAATAAAAGGCGTTTTCTCTCTTGTAGAAGTTTAATAGATTCCTCGCTTACATGACCCTTTACTCTCTTGTCCTTTTTTCTTTTGTTGATCCCTGATGTTAGCTTTTGCTCGAGATATTGGTATGCTCCTAAAGTGTTATTTTCTAGCTCTTTGAGTATATTAGGATCAGATAGCCTTGTGGAGGTTTTTTCAACAATTTCTTTACATATTTGGGGGGGTCTGGTATCTCTGGTTAACTGTTTCCTTGATTTTTTTGGTTGTCTTAATCTTAGACAACTTCTCACCATTCTATGGTTAGTATTAAAGTTCAAATTTTGAATCACATTAGTATTTGTAAATGCTTTCGGGTAATTAGTAATCACATAATCGATTTCATTTCTATACTTACTGCCTGGAGAAACCCAAGTCCATTTTTTGCTAGGTTTGTTTTTGAACACAGTATTTAAAACAGTGAGATTATGTTCCAAAAGCCTGTCCACTAATACTTGCCCATGACAACTCCTTTTACCGTACCCGAATTTACCAATGACCAGGTCCTCTCCTCTCTGTCGACAGCCTACCTGCGCGTTGAAGTCACCCATGACTATTATATAATTGTTGGAATATTTAGTTACACAATCAAAGAGGTCGTTGTAAAAAAGTTCCAACTCCTCTATTTTAGCTTGCTCTGTTGGTGCATATACTTGAATAATTGACCACGTTTTCTTATATCCAGGGAA
Organism: Clanis bilineata; assembly: GCA_036417725.1. Taxonomy (NCBI): domain Eukaryota; kingdom Metazoa; phylum Arthropoda; class Insecta; order Lepidoptera; family Sphingidae; genus Clanis; species Clanis bilineata. The sequence continues at coordinate 13,574,006 of CM071158.1, forward strand.
ACACATATTTAAAACAGCGATACGGTCGGATATTCCAACAAATTCTTCTATATTCTTTTTTAAGTATGTTTTAATTAGGAATCCCACTCCTCTGTGGCCTGCGAACTCGCCTTTATAATATAGAATGTATAATTGTCGTTCTTCTATAACTTCGCCTAGCCTCCGCATTTCACTTATACCCAGTATGTCCCAATTGAGCTCTATTAACGCAATTTCTAATTCTTGTAAGTTTTCCTCGGTTCTGAGTGTCAGGGCATTCAGAGTAGCTATGTTTAAAGTAGGTGTTCTCCTTCGTTTGCTATCGTGGATGTAATTTGTGGGTACGTGGTTGAGTGTAATAGATCGTCGTTGTCTTGATTTTGGCTGATGCGGTGTAGATTGTTTTTGCTGACATTGATAACCAACTACGTCATCTTCATTTACGGTTAGAGGGTGTCGGTCTACACTTCCCGCGGGGACCAGCCGTGGTGGGAAGGGTTGGTTGAGAGGGGCCTTTTTTTGTTGCTATATATCTTGTCTGTTGCTTGAATCTGAGGCACAGAGTGCTTTTTCTTTGAGTAATGGTACATTTGTATCCTTCCTTTGGATTTTCAGAACATATGAAGCCATGGATGCTTTGCTTTTCTTGTGAGGTTGATAAGAAGATGAAGGATTACCATTTCTATTTTGGTGATATTGGTTGTTTTGTGGCGAGACAGATAGCCCTCGTTTATTGTTGTTAGGGTTTGGTGTACCTTTTTTCTTCTGTATTATGACCAGCTTATCATATTTTATAATAGCCTTATTTCCTTTTTCTTCTTCTAATTGCTGTTGTACTTTTAATTCCTTCCTTTTGTTTAATACATAATCAGGAAAATCTTCTTTGATGTAGCACGGAGTGCCGGCAAGTTTCTTTTTGTTATTAAGGATTTCGATCTTTTTCCCGAGCGTTGTGAGCGTGAGAATTAGTGGTCGGATTTTGTTGGACTTTTTGCCCATCCTCCTGACGGATTGTATATCTTGCTTACCGATATCAACTTGCAATTCATTTGTAACGAGCTGAATAATTAATTTTTCCATATCAAAATATTTTTTTTCAACTTCTTCCATGCCAAAAAATATAAGATTACGCTGTCTAGCTTGCTTTTCTAAGAAATACAATCTGCGTTCTTGACTCTCTACCCTTTCTTCCATCATATTTTGTTTTTCTTCAAGTAGCGAAAATTTTTCCACTATTGTAGTACTGAGGTTAGAGATTATTTCTTCTTTCATTAATATCATTTCCCTGTTTTGGTTTTTCTGTTCATTTTTTAATTCATCCATATTAAACTGAATTTTTTCCAACATATTTTTTAACTCTTCCATGATTTTGGTTATGCTACTAGACAATAGATGTCACCACTCAAGTCTATTTTCTCTGCGTTGGTATTGCAGTGTTACTGTCACAGTGTTTTAATAATTTGACGATAGATGGCTATCGTATTATTATAACTAATTTAAATGCGATGCCATATCGATCTGGCAAGAGTTCAAAACTTCTCCGGTAGATGGTGTATTTTTATTACTTGTTTACAACTATTGTTGTGTCGTGATATTTACAGATTACGTTATGTTCAGTTTTCTGTAATTCTCTTAATTGTATAACACTCGCTATCATGCAGATATATACGTAATTTTCGGTGTACTATGACATTTGTTTGTACTAATCAGAACGAGGACATTAAAATACGCGCCCTCTAGTATTGTTTTAGAATGTATGTTAATTAAAACTTTCGTTAGATGGCACTGATAGTTGCGAAATATAACCATACGATAAGTCTAATACTAAATGTTATTGCTTTACACTGATTTATTTTGCACTTCAAACACATTAGTCCATTGGTTTTTAAAGTTTATGCACTTTAATGACACTATTCGTTGTTCTTAGGTCCTTTTAAATGTTTTGTTCGCTTCACATAAAACTGTTCGTTATTTCACTGTTTTTAAAATTATCCTTTTGTTGTTGAAGCACTGATCTGGTTTTTATATTGATCCAGTAAAACAAAGACGCAGGCGTAGATCCTTGCACTTTTTCACTCTTTCTAAGTACTTTATATATTTTTAAACACTTTTAAATCACGGAGACTATGTACACTGTGGCTCTGTGGCGCCCTCTCTGAAACAACTGATTAAGACAATTCTAATGAGAAAATGTTACTTAAGATAGTCCTAGTTCAGCTGTAAACCGTAAAGCAGAGCTCTACTACACGCTGTCTTACAGCTTTGAATGCCAAATGAGAAGCGCTTCGTTCGTGTGGTTACAGTCATGAATATATCCTTCAAAAGAAACTGAACCAGGCAGTGCCTTTGTTGTCAAAACAGTTGCTGAATATTTGAAAATTCATGTAATTTACTTGCCTTTACTGCCTCGGTGGCGTGATTATTTTGCATGTGCGGTACGACTATAATCCTGATGTCTTGGGTTCGATCTCCGGGTCGAGCAAAGTGAAACTGGGTTTTTCTACTCAGTATCAGATTGAAGTTTGGAATTGGTGCTCTGTATGACGATAGACTCGACGCATATTACATCTGAGACAGAAATGAGCTCGGCGAAATGTATCTACCCCTTCGGGTATACAGGCGTGACCCAATGTATGTAAATGAGTAAAATAAAACGATATCATCATCATCATCATCAGCCATAGGACGTCCACTGCTGAACATAGGCCTCCCCCAAAGTTTTCCAGATCGACCTGTTGGAAGCGGCCTGCATCCAGCGACTTCAAAACGATATACTGAACTTAAAAGTAATATTGAAAATCGGTTCACGTTTGGCGGAGATATCGTGTAACATATATAAAAAAATACAGACGAATTGAGGACCTTCTGCTTTTTTTTAATCAGTCGAAAAATAGAAGTGCAAAAGTGTTGCAAAAGTGTTGTCTAAAAATCTTGGCTCGCTCCTGTCAGTATCGCATTACCGGATGTCGACCGTTCAACGCCATATTGTTAGCTCGATTTTAATGATGTCCCAATTTTACGGACAATCTATTTTAAATTATCAGCTAATTTGGTGGCGTTAACTCCGCGTGTGGTTAAATATATTATTTTAACCACATACATAAGCTGACGCCTAATAGTTATGTATGGTTTTCGTGGGATTTCTATGTGAACGAAGTCTCGAGCAACAGAAAGAAAGAAAGGTAGATAGAAAGAATGAAAGATAGAATGAAGGATACAAAATTTTTTTTTAGCTAGTATACTTATATATACAGCTGTAGTAATACAAATAAGTGCATTTAGATAGACATTTATTACTTTCCTTTTTTTTCTACCAGCCCTTATCCCACCTTAATGTGGTGTCGGCGCAACACACTTTTTCAAGCATTTTGCAAAAAGGATTTGGCTTAGTTTATACGACTGGGTGCCTGCCTGACGTCAAACCTCTTTGAGGGATCCAGTCCCGGGCAAATTAAATTAGAAAATTCGTTTTCTACGATCTAGGCATCGAACCCAGGACGTCCCGGTCCACGGCTAATATATGCTGCCACTAGACCAACGAGGCGACATGCCAATTGACATTTTTTACTTTGTGAACAAAAATTTAAATCTACAAACCCAAATTCTACATAAGACCCAGATAATTTCACACATGAATTAAACAAACAGATTACATAAGCATGTAATTTCAAACGGAATGAAACAAAAACAACGGTCCCACGCAAAATCAATTATATGGGTATAATTTGTTTATGTAATTATTCTGTATTCAGTATTATTTTATATTCATTCGGTAATTCAGATTCAGATTCAGGTATTTCGTATTTCAGTGGCGAGGAATGAGAATTGTCACAAGGAAAGCCGATACTAGTTTTTTTTACTTAATTACAATTAACGCGTAGACAATTCGAAAACGGTAAGCCGTAAGGAATCTAGTTGTAGGGACCCTTCGGCACTGCTGTATTTATTCTATAACTAGCTTTACCCTACGTGAAAGGTTTTTTTAAATTTATATGTGCTTTTTGCATTATTGTAGATTACAATATTTTGATAGAAACTCTAACCCTGTGTAATGCCAGAATTTCTTAGACAAAAAGCCTATGGTCCTTCTAAAGGAGGATGTCATACTTCATACCAAATGTTATCAAAATCGGTTTCGTCAAACCACCAACCGCTTTGAAGACATAGTTATAATAGTAGTATGTAGTTGTATGTAGATTGCGTTCGTGGCGTAGTGGTATTGCATGCGCGGCGTGACTATAGTCCCGAGGTCTTGGGTTCGATCCTTGGGTCTGGTCTGGGAAGTGATATTGGATTTTGCAGTATCAGCCCGAAGTCTGAAACTTGTGCCGGATATAGGCTCACCCCCTACCAAATCTGGGACGAAATTAAGTGAAATATGAGTGTTCTAGTTTGATACTGCGGTTCGGCCTGCAGGCTAGGCGTGAGCTTGTCTATTAGTATGGATTTTGTACATTTCATATTGATCACATGATTATCTAACTAGGTATGCATTGATAGCTAGTATTTTATGTTTAAAGCATAGTAGAAGACACATAAGCAGAAAAAGGTCGGAAACTGATCTCCAACCCCTCAACTGAAGCCATTCTGTGTATGAAATACTTTACTACGACAACTACTAATCAGCAATAACGGCATTGCCTCGCCTTGTAACCACTCATAACGTATAGGCGAGGCGGTGACGATACGTTTCTCAGTTGGAACGAGTTGTGCAGGAACGAGCCAACCCACAAAAAATAAAAAAATGGTTATTGATGCCAACATGTCGTCGGTGTTAACATTTTTCTTGTTTTTTTTTGTGGGTTGGATCATTTCTGCACAACACGGTTCAGTTGATGTACTTTGTGCTATAACCAATAATACTTTTAAATTGATGTTAACATCGATGTTTTTATAATATCGATCATCCCTAATCAGCGGCCTGAGCAGGAAAATTTCTGACAACCGTAAATGTATTCGAACTCGATGCGCGTCTATGAAATTTGTATGAAATATTAACCAAACGTCATCAGTACGCAGCGAACTCGAATACATTTACATTTACATTAGTTTTTCGTGCTCGGGCTACTGTATACAAATTCTTGCCATGTAATATATCGCTACATTTGTTGGCTACGACGCGACGCGCAGCTACGTAGTAATCGTAGATGTTCTACGAACTGTCTACGCGGCGTCGGTAAGCATAGGATAGCATTATTTTGGAATGCTTTAATATGCTCTGTGGGTCACGTACGAGCTTCAACGAGTATGCGTATTGTACATAATACGAGTACAATCTTCAGTGTTCGTCAGAGGTAGATAAAACACAGTGCTCTCGTAACGGTCTCATAAATTGTTTGTCACCCCAGCTGAAGTTTCAGTCCCTACATTACATTCAAGGTAGCATCAAAACGACCACGATCCAAGTCGCCAGCTGGCCACGCCTTATTGTCGCGCTATTCTATAATTTCTATTCAAAGTTCCAAAAAAAACGCTCTCTTAAGAGATAAACAGCCTAAGAGATATTAATTCTAAGTTAACAATATAAAATAATCACAAGGTTAAAAACTTAACAGACCGACTTCAAACTTATCCTATTGTGGCCAAATTTATATGGGGCCAGCCTTGGAGTACGCTCTATCGAACACAAAAATAATTATAGGAATCGCGCGCGCGATGATATCGCGTAACTGCAGATATAAAAATTACAGATGAATTGAGTGCCTTCTTAGTCGCTCGTTGTGTATAAATAACATTTAAGTTCAGTTACGAGTACAATTGGTGCGCCTACTATGAGGTGAGGATTACAAAGTTCGCCCCACAACTGACTCAGCTAACAACTGAAGGATTTTATGTAATACGCAAACCCCGACTAAGGATTAACGTTGTATTATTTTGTGTAGAAGTTTGTGGTTTGTGAAGATAAAAGGTTGGACGAATTTTGTCGCCCTTTTATTTTCCATTGTGGTTATTAGTCCTTGTCATAATTTATATTTGTTGTTGTTGTATGAATGTGTAGAAAATAAATGGTTAAATGGTCAGTCGCTGCAGCTAAGTAATAACGCAAATTTTTTTGTGACAGTGCAGCAGAAAAATAATAATAAAATTTATTTCGGCAAACAGTGTTACATATAATGACAATTCCTTAATTCTAGTTTACATTAGTTAACAAAATATTGTAACATTGTGTATACTTACTACTTTAGCAAATTATGCCCGCAACTCCGTTTGCGTGAAATTTTATTTTCCGGAACAAAAAGTAGCCTATTTGGTAATCCAGGCTACCTGCGTACCAAATTTCATCATAATTGGTCCACCCGTTTGAGCGTGAAGAAGTAACAAATATACAAACACACAAAAATTTCGCCTTTATATTAGTATGACATGTATGATCCCCACACTAAGCTATTTTTTTTTTTTTTTTTTGTGTTGTCCTACAGCTGGCAGCCCGACCGAGTCGGCTTACTCAGCTACACCGATCTATTGGGTGAACGCAGCTGCGTTACGAACCCAAGAAAGTTAGGTGACCATGCTGAGGGCAACCCACTAACGGGTTACGAACCTCGGCTCAGGACGGTCACTGAGAGATGTATTAGAGACATCATCGATTAGGGGGAATTTGGACGTGTGTTTTCCCTGACTATCCATTGCTGACATCGGCACGCGGGCCGGAATTGTTAACAGGGTCGGGGGGGGCGACTACTGGGAGCGCGGCGTGGTCCTCGTCGGCGAGGACGGAACGTCGGTCGTGTGGAGTGTGAGAGCTGTTTAAGTAGCTCGAACTTGCGCTTTATGGCCAGAGTGATGTCGTCATCAGGGTCTGACAAAACGGATCTAGGACGTCTCCATTTCGCACGGTCGAAAGGAGTGTATATTGACGCTTTGTGGACGAGCGGGTTTGGATGGTGTGCCGCCCGATCGAAGTAGCGCCTGCTAGCCATGTGCATAAAGTGCCTGATGGTCGGCATGTTGGTATCCACATGGAGGTCGTGATTGCGGACGTACCACGGAGCGTTGAGCGCTCGTCTTAAAAAGACGTTTTGCAGGACTTGCATGCGCTTAAGTCGAGCGGGCGGAACATGAGCGAACACGGGTGACGCGTAAGTCATTATCGGTCTAACTAAACTATTTGAAACGGTTGTAAATATATACGACATGTTAAACGACATTTTACATCCTAAAAACAGAGGCACGTGTGTGTCTTTAACAAACACCCTATCAATATTTCATCAGCCGATTACTTTCGGGAATGCTTCGAATAGCTTTCCATTTTCCATTCGCTAACGTCCCCACTCTGACAGGTATTTCCATTATTTATTTATAGTGAAACATTCGCGTGTCATATATATCAGTAACATCTATACTAATATTATAAAGAAGAAATATTTGTTGTATTTTAGTGGACTCAAAAACTTCTTTCTACCTGCCCTTATCCCATCTTAATGTGGGGTCGGCGCAAGACACTTTTCCAAGCATGTTGCAGAGAGGATTTGGCATAGTTTTTACGACCGGCCGCCTGCCTGACGTCAACCCTATCTGATGGATATAATCCCGGGAAATTTAGATTAGAAAATTTGCTTTGCCCGACCTGGGAATCGAACCCAGGACCTTCCGGTCCACAGCCTACACATGCTGCCACTAGACCAAGTGGGTCCAAAAACTACCGAACTTATTTAAAAAAAAAATTCACCGATTAAAAGCTACATCAACGAATAATATAAGCAACTTTTTGTTCCGGAAAATTTACAATTCATATCCATGCGGACGAAGACGCGAGCGACAGCTATGTTGAATAAGCTTAATAGAAATATTAAATCAACAATTAAAGGTATCGACAAATTAGCTGTATAACTAATGAAAAAGTATATGTAGATACAGACTTCTACTTTTCCTAAACCTTGAACCTGCTATTTTTTTAAGTCTGTTATAAATAGTTATGTGTATATGTTATGTCACGGCGTAGTATTATCGGTTTCCTAGTAATTAATAACTATTTTGTTAATGAATTGAAATGTGGGTGTACTATGTGGCTAGTGCGCCTCTGCCTACCCCTTCGGGAATACAGGCGTGATCTTATTTTATGTGTGTATTTTGTTAATCTGTGCTATTAGGTATTCAATGATCAACGTTTAACCCGTCAGAGGCGGCACATATGTATATATGTTACATAAGCGTATGGGCCATCGGAGGCCGAGCCGCCCGTGACTATCTATACCTTTGGTAGTAGAAAAAAGATATTTTTACGAAAAAGACTAGTCGTAATACAAATCATTGATTTCTTCAGTAGTAAGACGTAAAATTGAGTAATAGAAACGGTAATCAAAGTGAACTTACTTTGTTTGGATTTTAGCCAGTTTTTGTAAGTTGTACTCGTGGGGGCGATCTATGGTCTTTATTGATGAGTGCTGGGGGCATGATTGCTCCATATCTGGCTGAGAAAAGTATTTTTAAAACATATAACATTATATGTACGGGTATTGGGCTATTGTAAATTCTGATATGGGTTCTTTGACGCGTACATTTAAAAAGCCGTATGTAGTATAGTTTGTGATTAAGTATGTAATTAAAATTAATTATATAAAAAGTTTTTCTATCTACCTCTATCTTTTGATGATGAAATACTTTCTAAAATTTAATTTAGTTTAATATATTTTATAATATTTTTTTAAGTGGTGGTGACTAATATTATAGGTAAATAGGTACTATGGCGATTGAACTTTTTGAAGATTAAATACACAATTTTATAGTACGTGTTCTATTAGTGGAGATCATTTCATCATCATCATGATCACCCACAGGACGTCCACTGCTGAACATAGGCCTCCCCCAAAGATTTCCAGATCGACCTGTTGGAAGCGGCCTCCATCCAGCGACTTCAAAATCATTTACCACCAGAAAATCTAATAGCTTAGTTTCGGCTTTATAGTGCTTTGTAAATGATTTCTTTCATTCACATTGGTATACGAAAGTATAAAAGTAAAACTGCCAACTTAAATGTTTTCGACGAAAGAAAGTAATGAGGCTGAAAGTGGGTTACACGGAATTACATTTAGAGCCCGTAGTGCGAAGTTTACGTGGAAAACTCTTTGTGGATAACTTATACCTACGAGATACGCGCTTCAAGTCGTAGGCGGTTTCTAGTGTAGGGGTATAAAGGACAGAATAATTTTTGTTCATAGCCAGTTATGTTCACATGTTAGATTTTCGAACAGTTTTAGTATTATTATGTTTTATCTCATTATCTGACTGAGACTGCCTCCGTGGCGTGGTGGTATTTCGGTACGACTACGGTTCTGAGGTCTCGGGTTCGATCCCCGGGTCGGGCAAAGTGATATTGGAATTTTTCCATATCAGCCCGGAGTCTGGAATTTGTGCCCGATATGGCGATAGGCTCGCCCCCTATCACATCTGGGACGGAACTAAGCTCGGCGAAATGTGGGTGTTCTAGTTCGCTAGTGCGCCTCTGCCTACCCCTTCGGGGATACAGGGGTGAGCTTATGTTATGTTATGTTATCTCATTATATTATTAAACCCCAGAAACGCTATACAATTCTAACAGCTACTTACGTAGTTTTGCACAACAAATATCGAACTCGACAAATATCGTGGTCGCAAATGACATAACGACGTGATTACAAGACACAAGTGTTTGAGTTGCATTTCAATATTCGGTGGTAAATTATTGTATTTTTTTAGATGTAATAAGTGTGTGGTCACTTTGCTGTGCCCGAATTAAAAAAAAAAAGTCCTCGGTCTCGAATAAACCACGATTGCTTTGAATAGCACTGAGGAAGGCATTAATTATTATACTTTAGAAATTCTCATAATGAGTTCTCAGGTGTGTTCTTCAAGATGTTGTAATTCACTGTTAAAACAAGCGATGATTCGCAATATTTTAAGTTTACAAAAATAAGAGGTGGCGTGTGCAAATATGTCTATAAAATAAACTTGTAAGCTCTGATTTCCACCGATATTGCTTCGAGACAGCGCGGCGTGTCTTCGTGATATTTCCGCGACGAAATAAAATACAATACAGGCAACTAGCTCATTATAATATACGCAAAGACGAAGGACGGAATTACATGCTTACCACTTGTCATCCAGTCTAAAGCCTTATTTGTCCATACACAAAACAGTTTACTCCAGGGGATAATCTTATCGTATTAACGAGGATCTCTTGGTATGAGGGTTAACGGTTGCCTTTAAGGGTGGTTGAGCGGCCATGTTATGGGTCAAATACTAAAGCGGGGATATGGAGGGTTTAAACTTTATTAATAGAATATAAATGACTGTGATGCTTAGAAGACTATGTACGTTACAGATTAATATTATAATTACATTGTAGTTAAGGTACTCGTGATGTCTTAATTGCCCACCATTGTAATATTTTTAGGGTTTATTTTAGGGTTCCGAACCAAAATGTCAAAAATGGAATGGTCTCTCATTTGAGCCATGTCGGTTTGTCTGTCTGTCTGACCGCAGTTTAGACTCAGAGACTATTAGTATTAGAAAGCTGTAATAATAATGGGTACATATCAATCACGCAGAAATAGTGGTAAAGTAAAATGTTACAAACAAACAAGTTTTCTAATTTGATAATTTTAGACGCAGAAACTCTATAAATTAAAGCTACCTAGGAAAAGTTTCGGAGGCAAACTAACAACGTTGAATTGATACAAATCTTATTTAGCAGTTTTGTTTAAATATTCTTTAAAATAATGATTTACCAATAAATGATTGGAATACAATGATATTGAAATAAAACTACATAATATATATGTACCTAAACTGAAAAGTATTCATTATTTTGTTTGATATAATGAATACAAATACATAAGCTAAACTAATTTTCACGAATATTATCGAGTAATTCATCAATTAGTTTTATTTGAATTTGATATATTACCAAAACACATAAAACCATTATAATTAAATGCCATATATGTAAATGTAAATAAAGTTAATCGCAAGGTGACGCCCTCTGATTATAATTTCACATCGCGTCAGTTGAAAGCACGCATATCGTACTGAACCCATGTCCCACATGTTTTTCACACACATTCCTGTTATGAGTTTAGCTAAGGAATTTGATACAAATATTTATATTACTGTGCTCCATATTTAGTTCTGTACAATATTTTAAGTTATATAGTCGCCTCCTTGGTCTAGTGACAGCATGTATGGGCTGTGGACCGGGTCCTGGGTTCGATTCCCAGGTCAGGCAAAGCAAATTTTCTAATTTAATTTGCCCGGTACGGCGGTACTGGGTCCCCCACAGGGGGTTGATGTCAAGCAGGCGGCCGACTGTAAAAATCCAAATCCTCTCTGCAACACGCTTGAAAAAGTGTGTTGCGCCGACCACTCATTATGATGGGATAAGGGCAGGTAGAAAGAAAATAATATTTTAAGTTATTTTGTAAGTTACTTTGTGTTTTTTTTTTTGGTCATGAGAAAGATCGATAGGTCGTCGCGAAATATAACTAGATGATAATATCGAATTAGCAGCAGTGGCGAAGAGTAAACATTTCAAAAGGAAAACACTACTTTTATTTTAATTACTATCAGTGTTTAATGAAAGCGCAGGTTTGCCAACTCTTTCCGGGTACAGTCGTGTATGTAGAGGTATATAGCACAGGTAAGCAGACAGGAACAGTGTTTTATGAACACTTCGTCACTGATCAGCAGTTGCAACTTCTACTAGTTACAATTTTCTCTCTCAGCGAGTAGGGTGAGTAAGAAATACTCACTTTAATTGTAGGAAATAAAACACAAAATACCGTGAAATAGTTTATCCTCAAAATATTCCTTTAAAACTTTTAACTTTTACTATTTATTACTTTTCTATCAATCAACGGGCAAAGTAACGACTTATTTTGTATAAATTCCAATTTCAAATATTAATAACTGCCGTTCCGTCGGGAGCAGTCGCTTTTATACTGCCGGTCTCCCACCATATAACATTTTACTGTCAAATCGACTGCTCCAAATACCTCCATTACTATAATATTTTTAATAATTATAAGTATGGCGGTTTTGAATGGGAAATAAACTCATGATTTCTAATAGGTCTACATGTTCCAATTATCGTAATTTAAAAAAATAAAAAGCTTATAGACTATGGTTATCTGAATACACCGAATTCAGCCTTCATTTTTGCGAATGAAGCAGCATATTTGACCGTTCACTCGGAAGGTAAACGTATTTCCCGAAAATGATGGCAGCGTTTTTGTTCCCTTTTCTGTTTTATTCGTTCTTTGATGCGATATGATTTTACATGGGCTGCATTTCGAGTATATGAGTAAATGGATATATACACTACAGAAAGACATGTTTTGTTTCCTTTATAATATAAAGGGTATTTTAGTTAGTCGCCTCCTTGGTCTAGTGGCAGCATGTATAAGCTGTGGATCGGGAGGTCCTGGGTTCGATTCCCAGGTCGGGCAAAGTGATATTGGATTTTTCCATATCAGTCCGGAGTCTGGAATTTGTGCCCGATATGGCGATAGGCTCGCCCCCTATCACATCTGGGACGGAACTAAGCTCGGCGAAATGTGGGTGTTCTAGTTCGCTAGTGCGCCTCTGCCTACCCCTTCGGGGATACAGGTGTGAGCTTATGTTATGTTGTCTTTGTTATCCTTGAAGGGGTAACAAGAGACGCAACTAGTGCTTTTCGCCTAGATCATTTTCTGGGCCGTCTAGGTCCTAATGTAAGTATAGTACTTATTACTACTTATCACGTCGTCCCTTAGTATGAGTCTATCGCCTTTATTGTTCTACAAAGTACGTAGTTTAATATCACTTAAATATCAGTTGCGATACTGAAGCTTTTATTTTAGTTTCCAAACACTCTAGTCTCCCACATTAATATTTATAAGTCAACAAAGGAATTGATATAGGATCGTATTGTAAAATATCGAAAGATTATACAGAGTCTGGCCTAATACATATTCTAAGGAATGAGATTTTTTAAATAACACCTTACACATTTACATTATTACTTTATTTATGTTGAGTATTAGTGACTATCAGATAAGTGCAATAGCTGCTTTGAGAGAATGAAATAGAAAAATGAAAATTAACAAAATATAATCTCAAAAGTATGTTACGAAATGGATTAAATGCATGCCAAAAAGTCGTTCTCAGCATTCTCCCTTGAATCATTTTATGCATTCCTCAAGAGTGCGAGTGGTTTATCTTGGCAGTAGATTTATAGCTTTTAATATTACCCGCTAAGATGGGGGAGCCTTTGGGTTTCTTACATTCCAGTTTTTACGAGAATCTCTCTTGCGCTTGCCATCTTATCTTTGGAGCTTAATATCTCATTCAAATCAAAACACAGAACGAATTAAATTAAATATTTGGAAAAGACATTTCCAATGAAACTTGCGTCAATCAGAGTGATGAACTTCTAATGGATTCCAGAATGTCGTATATAAGAGTGTAATGGAAAAGTTTTACCTTTGTTGGCTTGGTACAAATCCGAATAATATTAGAATTGTTTAGAAAACATCCAAATTTTGGGAAAAGGGAATTATGTATGTTATCTGTAAGCTTGCGAAACAAACTAGATTATTTTACTTGACCTTTCATGAATGTATGAATGTATAACTGTAGTTTATTTTTAAAAGTTTTTTTTTATATATTTGTATACTCTATGGATGTAACTCGTAGATATAATAAAAACCTATACTAACATTTTAAGTCATCAACATATTCCCCTCCGAGTGCGAGGCTCGGGTCTTAAGCCACTGACGGTAAGAAGCCGTGAGGAACCTCCTCACGATACTTATCCAGTAGGTAACACTGTCTTTTGTATTTCGCTCTTAAACCAACTACTAAGCCATTTTATAATATTAGAACTTCTTATAAAATATTTTACCCTTTTCCTCGTTTTATGAGCGCTTATATGTATATGTAGCTCAGCCACCGTGTGACAAGCGACTCATAGAATTTATTTCTGACATAATCCTGCGGCTTTCGCATTGACTGCGCTAAATCGTCGCCTCGACGCGACGCGTCATTTCTCGAGCCTTCTTGTAATGGAGCCATTTATATCTGACTCTTTATAACCTTTTGACCTCTTTTGTCTCACATATTTTTCTTTCTACCTGTCCTTATCTCATCTTAATGTTGGGTCAGCGCAACACACTGTTTCAAGCATGTTGCAGAAAGGATTTGGCTTAGTAGAAAATGTAGTTTTCCATAGGTGAAAGAATTTTTCCTAGATTTTTTAGTGGTAGAGCCCCGCTGTAGACAGATATGTCTACAGCTCGTATGGGCAGGCTCGACCGGTTTGACACCACTGTCTCACAGAAAACCGCGGCACGCAGTCTCGTTTTATTCGGTGAGTGAGATTTCCGGTGGCCCAATGGGAATTGGGGAACCAAAAAAAGCGAAATAGGGACCAATCCCTTGGCAACGCACCCATGATTCCTATAGTGTCTTAGGTTTCTATGGGCGGTGGAGATCACTTACCATCAGGTGACCCACCTGTTCGTGCCAGTATCTGCTATAAAAAAATGTGCCGAAACCTGCCCAACAGTGATATGGAAATGTATTGTATGCCTCATACGCACAACGAGCGCTAGTCTGTTTGTTCAGGTAGCGGAATGGAAACGGTGCCTAATTAACTTTCCCTTTGTTGATTGTGGGATACATTTGTTTTCGGCCTTTATTGAACGCGCTACTCGTGTTTCTAATGTTATCGTGTTACAGAATTATTAACAAGTGAAAATCTGTGTGTATATACGGGGGGTTTCATAAAGTTGGTACCAATAACAAATACAAGGAGATAATGGGGCTTTCTTATAAAAACAGTTTAACTGGGCAAATGGTAAAAAATAGCCTGTCTCTCTTATTTTCAAACGATGTGACACAAGGAAAAAAGTGACAGCCTATTCTTAGCCATTTGCTCAGCTAAACTGTTTTTATAAGTAAGGCCCTTAAAGTGCAATGGTAAAGTTAAAAAATATACATAATTATATCTTATGGCTGATGATGATGATGAATGGTCATTAATAGTGATCAATAACAATGGGCAATTTAAAAACCGGTATGTAATTTGTAAATCGTCGCAATTAGAATAGGAATGGCTTTGTGTATGCTAAAAATAATTATTTACCCCATAGGTCGTTGTCGTAAAAATATAAGTGATATTTTTTTACCCGAGCACTGCAAAGTGATTACACTACATCATGATAAATATGATAAGCACAGTGCAGACAAAAACAAAAGACTACCAACAAACACTGTGTTTAATGTTGGTCACCAAAACCATACTGGCCTATTTATGCTTCATCACACTCTAAGAGGTAAGAAACATGCGAGGGGCTTGCGACAAGACAGTTAAATGAGCGATGTAGTCACGGGGATGTGTACCCTTATACCTGCTTCAACCAAGCATCAAGATCATCAAGCCCTACGAGAGAACCGGATATACACTGGTTGATCCAGGAATACTGGACTAGGACTGCCTCCGTGGCGTGGTTGTATTTCGGTACGACTACCGTCCTGAGGTCTCGGGTTAGATCCCCGGGTCGGGCAAAGTGACATTGGATTTTTCCATGGCAGCTCGGAGTCTGGAATTTGTGACCGAAATGGCGATAGGCTCGCCCCCTATCACATCTGAGACTGAACTAAGCTCGGCGAAATGTGGGTCTTCTAGTTCGCTACTGCGCCTCTGCCTATCCCTTCGGGGAAACAGGCGTGAGCTTATGTTATGTTATGTATGATCCAGGAATACGATACACACAAAGAATGTGGGTCATTGTGGCAGGTTTTAACACCATGTGTACGGTATCCGGGTGGATACGTATATCCTGCCACCAGCAAAGAGAAAGATAAATAATATAAAAAAAAAACTGATATTTCTTATAACCATAAGTTTTCGCCTCTATTTCCGAACATTGGATTGAACTTAATGGATTGTAGAAGGTACTGATGTGTATTAGTAAAGAAATAGAAGTACATAATAATAAACATCTGATCTTTTGATTAAAGATAAAACAGATAATATATTTCGTAGGCTTTTTATTTCGGTTAGTTGATCACGTCGCAGCAATTCAGCCGATTTAGACAAAACGTGACGCGCAGACTAATATGACATCGACCATATTGTGTAGAACATGCTTAAGTTGTTTCATCTTTTAGTAGTCGATCAAATTGTTAAACTCTATAAATTGATAACTTCAATTTAGTCAATTGTAAGCTACATAAATTGAAAAAAATATAATAAACAACTATTTATTAGAAGGAGTAAGCGATATAATTACAAATAATTTGTATGTTTTGTATGGTATGATTATAATTTTTACGTAGCTATGTAGTTTGTTTTCAAATACGTTTGTAATGTATGTGTGTTTATTATAATATTATGCACAGTGAATGTTTGCATACAGCCAGTGGTGACGTTCTTCTGACGTCCATATGCAGCAATATTAAAATTGAAACCGGTTTCATTTTGTAGCAGCATGTTCTAACAGAAATATAACGACAACTTTTCCTAAGTAACATTAAAAATATTAACATAACATAACATAACATAAGATCACGCCTGTATCCCCGAAGGGGTAGGCAGAGGCGCACTAGCGAACTAGAACACCCACATTTCGCCGAGCTTAGTTCAGTCCCAGATGTGATAGGGGGCGAGCCTGTCGCCATATCGGGCACAAATTCCAGACTCCGGGCTGATATGGAAAAATCCAATATCACTTTGCCCGACCCGGGGATCGAACCCGAGACCTCAGAACCGTAGTCGTACCGAAATACCACCACGCCACCGAGGCAGTCTAAAAATATTAATACAAATGTAAAAACAGAACATTGAGGAAAGCATAATGCTATCTGACGAAATATTTTGAAAAAATCTATGTATATAAAAGGAAAAACTGAATGACTGACGTATCAGCGTACAGCGGAAATTGTTAAAACTAAGAACGTGAAATTTTACGCTTCCTTTTATAACGTAAGCGAGCACTAAGAAAGGATTTTTGGAAATTCATCCCCTAAGGGGGTGAAAAAAGAAATATGACGGGACACTCTCACGTGGGCGTGGCCTCGGGTAAAAGCTGATTTTTATAAGAGTTAAAAAGATCACATTAAAACTCCATTCAAGATATTTTGATAAATTACATACGTGATTTCAATTTTCAAGAAATGGTCACACATGTTGAAATAATTTCCTTCTACAAAATAACCTTGGGTCTTTGTGTTTTCTCTCACATTGTTATATTCTGTACTAGCTGGTACATTAAACGAGCGTCGGGCTCGCGGCTATACCCTTAATCGCTTTGTTTTCATGTGTATTGTCTGCCATCTGACACCAAATACCACTTACCCACAGGTTTTAGACAATGTCAGCTCGTCTGAGTGCTAAGATCATGCGGCATTTGTTGTTTAAGCTCGGATCGCTCCATCGCTCTTTATTACTAAGAAAATGTTTCATAAGTATTAGAGTACATTGTGCTGTTGACTTGTAATGTATTCTTAACGTGGTAGAATTTGTAGCTATAATTATTATTTCTACGTCATTCTATTTACAATATTACAATATATTATTCTCATAGTATTCTTTTTGCAGCCCGAGCAGGAAATTTTTCTGACAATCGCAAATGTATTCGAGTTTGCTGCGCACTGATGACATTTGGTTAATATTTCATACAAAATTCATAGACGCGCATCGAGATTGAATACATTTAGGATTGTCAGAAAATTTCCTGTTCGGGTCGCTGATCATCTGCATATTGTGCCCTTGAGTTACAAAAAGATTTATGCTCTTCTTATCTTTAAGAATAGTTTGTTACTTTTTCTTTGCGTCACATTGTTTCACATTTCATTACCCCACTCCAGTGAGGAGTAGGCAGTACCTTTTTCGAGCATCTTGCAGTCAACAGCTTCTGAGAGATATCGTTCCGGGAAATTCGTCTTATAAAAACTGCATTCACCGATCTGTATAATTTCTTCTGGCTGATTCAGCAAAATCCTCGCAAATGTATGTAAACATTATAAATGAGAGCATAATAACTAATGCAGGTTTTTACATATAGGGGTCATATTATGCTTGTATGTCGTTACAGTTTTGTATTAAAAGAGTTAGCAACACCGACCATGCCATGAATCCGCTTGAACTATAGAAATAAAACGCAGCACAACTCTCGCGAGGGTTGTAACGTTTCAAACACAACTTGTACCAATTTGCACAAACTTTATTACATCCCTGTAGAGTGTAGAGGTTTAGCTGTAAATGTTGTGAGTTCGTGGTAGTACAATACTTTCCACATTTACATGGTTAAAACAATATGAAATTACCATACATATTTATAATATGTATATTGTTTTTCGACCGACTTCCCAAAAAGGAGGAGGTCCTCAATTCGTCGGTATTTTTTTTATGTATGTTACGCGATATCTCCGCCAAATGTGGACTGATTTTCAAAATTCTTTTTGTGTTCGATAGACCTTATTTCAAGGGTGGTCCCATATAAATTTGGTCACGATCGGTAAATTGGAAGTCGGTCAGTTAAGTTTTTAAACTCCTAAAGAGTGGTCTCAGGAATGAAACAAAGAGAATCACAAGCAGTACCGTCTTTACCATAAGGGCACACGGGGCCTGTGTCCTGGGCCCCCCGACATTAGCCCCCCCCAAAGGTTGATCAGTAGTTACATTCTCCTGCCCTATATGAACTAAGTTCAGTAAAAAAGGTCACCGCCACCAGGCAAGCTGGTAGGTTTGAGCGAATAACAAAAACGGTCACCGTCACCAGGCAACCTAGTAGGTTTGAGCTTTGCATACATCGTAGCTTGGGAACATAACCTTGAGAACCCCTGTCTTACACGATATTTTTACTCTCCAAGGGGCCCCGAATTCTTGTGTGCCCAGGGGCCCATGCATTAAGACATGCCTTATGACAGCCAAGCGGCCTGAGCAGGAAAATTTCTGACAACCGTAAATGTATTCGAACTCGATGCGCGTCTATGAAATTTGTATGAAATATTAACCAAACGTCATCAGTGCGCAGCGAACTCGAATACATTTACATTTACATTAGTTTTTCGTGCTCGGGCTACTGATCACAAGTTCTAATTAAATTTACACAAATATAACCCTATTCACCTGTTATAAAGTAGCTTTTTAAACTAAATGAGCAAGCGTGTTTAAACAATTTTCAAATTTAGAATTCTATCGGCGTCCGACTGTAGGCACAAGGAGTTCTTAAGCACTCCTTTGCTGTCCCATTTTCCGAGCGACAATTGTGCATCTAGGTAAATAATATATCGATGAGCTTAATACGAACATTCGGAATGTTCTATTGTTCACATGTTCCGATACATCTAATAGCTACCTAGGTAGACATGTAATACCCGAACTTAGTTTACTGCACGTTTAACACACGCTACAATGCAGTATAAGTTGGAAATTCCGTAAAGCTGTCGCCGAATAATTTGCATCAGTTCAGAAATTATATGCTAAGTTGAATATCGAAATTAAGCTACAGTGGGTTTGCACGACGAGTTAATATAAAGCTTGTTTAACTCTGTTGTTCATTAAGTTTTATTGGTTCTGTATCGTGTTGTAGTGATCGCATATGGTCTAGTGGCAGCACATATTGGCTGTGGACCGGGAGGTCCTGGGTTCGATTCCCAGGTTGGGAATACCAATTGTTGTAATTGAATTTGCCTAGGATGGGATCCTCCACAGGGGGTTCACCTCAGGCAGGCTGATGATGATCGAAAAATTAAGCCGATTCCTTTCTGCAACATGTTTGTAAAAGTATGTTGCACCGACTCCACATAGTGGGATAAAAGCAGGTTAAAAGAAAAGAGGTCGAAGAACGAATCTAACAATAATTTGTAATCAAGTAAAAGCAAAAGCTTTTACTTTTATATTTGAGTAAAAGTAAGACTTTATGATTATATTCCTAGTCAATAAAACAAAATACTTTACAATTTTAAGTTTTGACGTTATCGCTAATAACAGTGTTAATTGGTTATAAATACGAGTGTAATTAAATATTAAGTTTTGGTTAATTATTCAACCTCTCAAACGAAACTAATGGCAGAGCCAGTAACATGAAACGTTCTAGAAAAGCTCTCACGTCTATTTTAGTGTCAAAAAAACAACCTCTTATTTCGTGTCTAAAATAAATTCAATTGTAATTCATACGATCCTTTGTTTTACTTACGTAACAGTCACACAAAACGGCAAAGGAAAAAATCTATTCGGAGCGCAATTTGCACGGAGCCGCTTTATCGCGACGTGATTTGTTGGAGGCCCTTCCGATTTGAATACGTCTCCTGTTATTCTCGTCTTGTTGGTACGTCCTTTATATTGTAATTTTCGGCAATGCTCTAATTAACTTGGATACACTAGGCAGCAACGTTTTATGTTTACATTTTTCAAGATAATAAACTGGTTAAAGGAACTGCGATATTCAAATATAGATAAGGGTCGAGGAAAATAAGAAAAAATATGTTTCCAGGCAATATAATGTAAACACAAAACCGTAATAAGGAGGTTCGAAGGCGTATTGAACTTTATTGAAGTTAGAATATAAAAATGTTGTTATGTAAAAAGTGTACCGTTAAAAGAAGACGTAAGAAACTAATTGAGCTTAGAAAGGCCTTCAAATTTTATGAGATTATTAATGCTTTTATTAGCATTTTTCTTACCTTATTTTTTGCGTCGGCCTTACATTGGAGTAGGATCTATTTATGTTTAAAGAGGGTCCACAGTTTCCTCTTCAGGTATTAATCAAAGAATTTTAACACGTACCTGTTTCTGTAATATTAATAACATAACATAACATAAGCTCACGCCTGTATCCCCGAAGGGGTAGGCAGAGGCGCACTAGCCAACTAGTATACCTACATTTCGCCGAGCTTAGTTCCGTCCCAGATGTGATAGGGGGCGAGTCTATCGCCATAGTGGGCACAAATTCCAGACTCCAGGCTGATATGGAAAAATCCAGTATTACTTTGCCTGACCCGAGGATCGAACCCGAGACCTCAGGACAGTAGTCGTACCGAAATACAGCCAGGCCCCGAGACAGTCAGTGTAATATTAATCTATACCTCTATAAAATAATGATGTCATCGCTTTCTTGGCCGAGTGGAATCGTATACCGACTGTGGACGGGAAGTCCTGGGTTCGATTCCGAAGTCAAGCGGGTGTTTTATAACACGATTTTCTCGGGAAACTGGATCCCCAGAGAAGGGTCGACGTCAGGCAGGCAGCCGGCCGTAAAAACTAAGCCAAATCCTTTCTGCAACATGCTTGAAAAAGTTTATAGCGCTGACCCCATATGAAGGTCGGATAAGGGCAGATGGAAACAAATATGTTATATAATTATAAAAAAATAAAACAATATTAGCCCTGTAATATTACTGTCCCACTGCTGGGCACGGGCCTCTTCTACTAATGAGAGGGGTTAGGACTTAGTCTACCACGCTGGCCTAATGCGGGTTGGTAGACTTCATATACCTCCGAAATTCCTGTAAAGAAATTCTCGGGTATGTAGGTTTGCTACGATGTTTTCCTTCACCGTTATAGCAAGCGATATTTCACAATATAGAAAAGTCAGTGATATATGCCCGGCAACCGACATAATCGTCACGTCTCCCCCCATACGCGTCGGTAGCGGTTCAACGCTTTTCCCCGGGAAAACAAAAAAAAGAGGTGTATGCACCATTTTGGCAGTCCGTACAATTCCCAACTGAGCTATCGCTGCTTCCCGGTATTTATATAATTATAGATTTTTAATTAATTTCGTGCCAGGCTCAATAAGCAAAACCGACTTTCAAGTGTTGAAATGAAATTCGTAAATTCATTGCGGACCAGTGTAAGGGTCAAGCGCCGGTTTTTTCACTATTCATTTTTGAAGGCGAGGTTACTGGGTCGTATAAAGTGGCCCTACAACTACCGCTGGATTAAACTTTCCAACTCTTTTGGGTATAATTTACGCAAATTAAATTTCCTAAGTTCGCTGGCGGGCGATGTTGCCGGAACAATGTTGTAATTGTACGTAATTTTAGAGCGGTAATGGGATGCTTTTTTATGGCGCGGGGCAGTTGCGGGGACATTGTTGTGACAATTGCTTACAAAAAGTCCCTTTTCAGTTGTTATGGTTTGAGATAAAACTATTTAAAATACTCCTTATTTAAAATAAAAATTAAAACCAAATCGTGATAGAATCCGTAAAAATAGTTTTATTTCAGTGAATAGCATTCGCGTAAACTTAAGAGATCAGCTGTTATGTTGTTATATTGGTATAGATAATTATTTTTGTTCCAACTTCCAAATAAGCGAGGCAGTAGAAATATAAAAAAAAATTTGCTTAAAAAAGTTGAATTTAACGTTATTCGATGCCGATTATAAGCAATATAATATTTTGATTTCTTAGGTTTACGTGAATGTTATTCACTGAAATTAACGGGTCAGACCCGTGACCACGAAGGTTGCAAAGCTTTCGAAACGTCGGGCATAAAAATTAAAACCAAATCGTGATATAATCCGTAAAAATAGTTTAATTTCAATATAATATTTTATTTATGTAAGATTGGAGAAAATTTCATAGTGTTATAGTTCGCCACTGTCTAATACAGGGATGTGCTGCAGCTAGAGCAGGAAATTTTCTGACAATCGTAAATGTATTCGAGCTCGATGCGCGTCTACAAAATTAACCAAATGCTGAACATAGGCCTCCCTCAAAGATTTCCAGATGGACCTGTTGGAAGCGGTCTGCATCCAGCGACTTCCTGCGACCTTTATCAGGTCGTCGGTCCACCTTGTAGGGGGGTGCCTATGTTCAGCAGTGGACGTCCTATGGCTGATGATGATGACGATGATTAACCAAATGTCATTAGTGCGCAACGAGCTCGAATACATTTACGATTGCCACAAATTTTCCTGCTCGGGCCGCTGATATATGTATGTGAAACGCAAACTTACAATTAAACGATTATACGAAAAAAACTTAATTCAAAAAGCTGGAAATGACAATAAAAAAATCTGGGACGCAATAAAAAATATAACTAATACCAAATCAACCACGAAAAACAATCACGCAACTGCACTTTTAGACGTATCTTGTAACAGAACTGCAGATACTGTAAATGAGTACTTTGTAAATATAGGGAAAAATTTAGCGGATAAGATTTCTAGTCCCTCAGGTTCAAATATCCCTGAAGAAACCAGCAGACGCCAAAATAGTTGCATTGGTTCATTCGTGTTACTGGACACAGACGTTGCCGAAGTGGAGCTCATAATAACAAGCTTGAAAAGTGTTTGCTCCTGTGGTTGGGACGAAATACCGAATATTGTGCTTAAAGAAAACAGACGTATACTCGCTCCCCCCTTAACGTATATATTTAATACATCCCTATCTCAAGGTGTATTTCCTACGGTTTTAAAGAAATCAATAGTTCACCCAATATTAAAATCTGAAAACTCTAAAAACTCATTTTCACTACGATTCTCATATCATTGCTCCTAGCAATTAATATGGTTTTTGTGTTCCATAATTGTAATCGTTGCTTAAAATATGTTGTCTCAACGGGAGAGCACTGATGTCTGAAATACAGATTAACTATCTAGTTCAGACACAGATGTACTTGATGTTTATGATTAAGCATTTCTTTCAATGTAAATCTGTATTGTAGTAGAACATCCTTTTGTAATCTTTTTTATATAAATAAAATAAATAAAAATAATATCACATAATTATAACTTAATCATCACGCCTAGGTCGTAAGGTAGATAGGTTACAAAACCTGTTCACCAAATGCCGATTCCACAGTACGATGAAAAGCCTACCAAGTACCGACACACGGGCATAAATCCAATCAACAGCAAATCATGTTTTTTGATTTGAAAACTCACAAAGCCTGACCTAGAAATTGAACCTCGCGCTTCGTAACACCCGAACGCGAGGCTAATGAGGACATTTAGTTAAAGGTTTTACAAGAATAAGTTTTGGATTGTATGCTGATATTCGTCTGATTTAAATATAGAAAGTTAAATTGTTACGGTTATCACAAAACGTTTACTAACATTAAACTTTGATTAACATTATTACTATGAATAATAAAAGAAAAGTTTTATTAACTTTTTGAACTTACTGCTATGATTTATTTATTTGTGTTGGACTGCCTCCGTGGCGTGGTGGTATTTCGGTACGACTACGGTTCTGAGGTCTCGGGTTCGATCCCCGGGTCGGGCAAAGTGTTTTTGGATTTTTCCATATCAGCCCGGAGTCTGGAATTTGTGCCCGATATGGCGATAGGCTCGACCCCTATCACATCTGGGACTGAAATAAGATCGGCAAAATGTGGGTGTTCTAGTTCGCTAGTGCGCCTCTGCCTACCCCTTCGGGGATACAGGCGTGAGCTTATGTATGTTATGTTATTGTTTAATATCATATTACCAATGTTGCCTCCTTGGTCTTGTGGCAGCATATATGAGATGTGAACTGAGAAGTCCTGGGTTCGATCCCCAGGTCGGGCAAAGCGATTTCTCTAATTTGATTTGCCCGAGACTGGATCCCCGATAGAGGGGGTTGGCGTCAGGAAGGCAGCCGGTCGTAAAAATAAGCCAAATCATTTCCGCAACATACTAGAAGAAGTATGTTACCCCGATCCCACATTAAGATGGGATAAGGGTAGATGGAAAGAAAAATATCATAATATTACCAATAGGGATAGCTGGTAAAATAAAACCAATTTTGATACGAGCATTCATGTTGTGACTCATCGCCATGCTTGCCTCGGTGGCGTGGTGGTATTTCGGTACGACTACGGTTCTGAGATCTCGGGTTCGATCCCCGGGTCGGGCAAAGTGATATTGGATTTTTCCATATCAGCCCGGAGTCTGGAATTTGTGCCCGATATGGCGATAGGCTCGTCCCCTATCACATCTGGGACGGAACTAAGCTCGGCGAAATGTGGGTGTTCTAGTTCGCTAGTGCGCCTCTGCCTCCCGTACCCCGTCTCTGTACCCCGTCGGGGATAAAGGCGTGAGCTTATGTTATGTTATTCATGTTGTATACTGCACTATAACAACTTGTCATTGTAAAACTATTCTTAAGTTTAAACTAAGTGCTTCCACACTTCCTTGTATGCACATCCATGAGTAACAACTAACGAGTTGGTCGAATGAATAAAACAGTTGTTGGGTACGAGTAATGGCGCGGCTACACTAATATGGATGCTTAAACACGAGTGGTCCCTTACCGCGTGTGGTGAAATAGATTGTAATAATTAAAACGGCATTTTATTTTTAATGTGCTTAGTTCTAGAAGCCTGAAGTTGTAATCGCCTCGTTGGTTTAGTGGCAGTATATATGGGCTGTGGACGTGTCTTGGGTTCGATTTCCAGGTCGGGCAAAGCGAATTTTTCTAATTTAATTTGCCACCGGGCAAATTAAATTAGAAAAATTCGCTTTGCCCGACCGACCTGCCTAATGTTAAACCGTTAACATTAGGCAGGTTGCGGGTCGTAAGAACGAAACTAAATATTTCCTGTAACATGCTCGAAAAAGTGTGTTGCGCCGACCCAACATTAAGGTGGGATAAGGGCAGGTAGAAAGAAAGAGTACCTATACTCGTATTTGTACATTTTTGGATATTTGTGACTTTAAGTATAGGGTACTAAATGTTCTTACTACACTTTAAAAGTTAAAACTATATGTAACTCGGTTAATGGTTCTGTAACGCTTTGAGATAAATGAAATGCAAAAGAAGCCAGACTCTCAAAGAACCCGTTTAAAATAAGATTTTCTTTTCTTCGCACTGCACTGCTTACTCGTTAAGGATTCTATTTTAAGAAAATCAGGTAAGAAAGGTATCGTAGTTCTTTGCAATAATCGTGCTATTAAACGCGAGAACTCTTGTTCTTTTACTTGGTAACTTAAGTGTATAGCATGAAAATAAGTGAACAAACATTTATGAGCATTGTGGGAAGCATCCGCCGTCGATTATGATGATATCTTTATAAATAGAAGGTCTGAGTTTTATACTTAAAAACAATCGAAAGACATGCATACGTAGAGCGTTACTTATAAAAACAGTTTAGCTGAGCAAATGGCTAAGAATAGTCAGTCACTTTTTGCTTGTGTCACATCGTTTGAAAATAAAAGGGACAGGCTATTCTTTACCATTTGCTCAATTAAACTGTTTTTTTAAGTAAGGACCGTAATATCTTATTATTAAGATTGTCAACTACAATACATTATGCACGTCTTGATGCAAGAATAAGTACAATTCTACGATTGTTTTTTATTACATCTATTATTTCTATTGCATCAATGTGCACCTGAAATCTGCACCAAAAATCCTCATTAATTAAGGAACTAATGAGGATTTTAAACCAGTTTATTTCATTAAAAACGAAGGTCCCAAACGGCAACGGTATTTTCACAATAAAACAAGCAATTTGTAAACTCTACCTAGAAAATGTGAAATGAAATAAATGACAGATTAGCCTAAATTAAATTCCAAAAACAAATTTCTATACACCCTTTTAACTCGAGTACTGAAAATCCGTTATATAATAACCCGAGAATCCCCAATAATTACAATACTAGAGAGAGACTGGCAACACTTTGATAAGTCGATAATGGCTCGGATTGAATTATTATAGACATTTGAAAGTCAATAAGGCCACACGCCACTGTTCGAAAGCTGCTTTTAGAGGTTACTGCTCAATAATATCTGGAACTAACTTTTGTCCATTAAATTTGATTGGTATTTTGGGAATGGAACTGATGATAATATTATCCCGTATTAAAATTAAGTACTAGTAAGTACTGGGTCGCCTCCTTGGTCTAGTGGCAGCACGTATGGGCTGTGAACCGAGAGGTCCTGGGTTCGATTCCCAGGTCGGGCAAAGCAAATTTTCTAATTTAATTTGCCCGGGACTGGATCCCTCATAGGGGGTTGACGTCAGGCAGGCGGCCGGTCGTAAAAACTAAGCCAAATCCTATGTGCAACATGCTTGATAAAGTCAGTTGCGCCGACCTCACATCAAGGTGGGATAAGGGCAGGTAGAAAGAAAGATTAAAATTAAGTACTATTGATGGATTGCGGGACTCTACGTACAATTAAATGGTTAGCTTATAATCATATCATACGGGCTCATTGCGTATTATTTATTGATATTCAGATAATAGTGATCCGATTATATTTATATTGACTAAAATAAATAATATTAGCCCTGTAATATTACTGTGCCACTGCTGGGCACGGGCCTCCTGTACTAATGAGAGGGGTTAGACCTTAATCTACCACGCTGGCCTAATGCGGGTTGGTAGACTTCACATACCTTCGAAATTCTTGTGGAGAAATTCTCGGGTATGCAGGTTTCTTCACGATTTTCCTTCACCAATATAGCAAGGGATAATTCACAAAGAAAACATACTTACATAGAAAAGTTAGAGGTATATGTATGTATTTTGGGGTCGGTCTCGAACCTCCGACACTCGTCTCGACAGTTCGTGCCATTTCCAACTGAGCTTTCGCTGCTATGTATATAAACAAATTATAAATTACATTTTTTGGTGTAAAAATTTAAATAGATTTATGGTTATTATTTTATCCCCACCTGCAACACTTTAATTATAACTTTCAACCTATTGAGAGCTTGTTTTTCTCTTTTTTACGAATTCTGATTTTATGTTCATAAATTCGATTCATTATTATTATTCAGTAGCCCGAACACGAAAAACTAATGTAAATGTAAATGTATTCGAGTTCGCTGCGCACTGATGACGTTTGGTTAATATTTCATACAAATTTCATAGACGCGCATCGAGTTTGAATACATTTACCGTTGTCAGAAATTTTCCTGCTCGGGCCGCAGGTCGATCAGGAAATCTTTGGAGGAGGCCTGCAGTAGTGGACGTCCTGTGGCTGATAATGATGGTGATGATGAGTCATAAATTAAATTTTCTTCCCACTACATCTATTTGTTTTTGCATGTAAATTCATAATAATTAGTTATTATCAATACCATCTAGAGCGCTACCTCATCCCATTAGGATATGCTAAGTGAATATTCACTTAACGCGTATTTTAAGCTGGGAAAATATTTTCCATCAGTGCATAATGTACGAGGCAAAGAGTTTAATCCGTTAAGTTATTTGTGACGCTGCAACTGTTTAATATGCGGTGTGGATTGTCGTGAGTGGGTTACTCAGGGCTTAAGTGACGTAGGTTTGAAACGTGCACCGAGAACTGTCCTCAGATACTACCCGTATTACAGAAGGATACTTAGGCATGAATCTATACTTAAATCTGTTTTTACAAACAAAAATCTTATTGCGAAACTAAACGACTTACAGGTGTTATATAAATCTCATTTTACATTAAATCCTGATTTGAATATACGAATAACTTGTGGGTTACATCGAGTTTAGGATTAACTCTAGATTTGTAATAATGCTGCGATGCCCTAAATGTATGAGTCTCCAGTCATCGCATCTAGATCTTATTAAGTTTGATTTATTTAGTTGTAAGTCTTACGGTACATCTACAAAAAAATTATATACATAATGTGAAGAAATGTCTACATGGGTCAATGAACAATAACAGATACCTTGAAAATGTATGGATAAATGTATGGTCAGTCGGAAAAAGTTATAGAATGTTACTTAATTTTTATTTTTGCAAAACGTTACGTAACAACATTTCTGACAACGTGACTGCATTTCTTTGAATTAATGTAACTTTTATAAGCAACCCAATCAGTAAAAAATATATACAGTGGAATAAAACTATTTTTACGGATTCTATCACGATTTGGTTTTAATTTTTATGCCCGACGTTTCGAAAGCTTTGCAGCCTTCGCGGTCACGAGTCAGACTGACCCAAATCGTGATAGAATCCGTAAAATAGTTTTACTCCAATGAATAGCATTCGCGTAAACCTAAGAAATATATACAGTGTTATTTCCATACCAATTAATGATTGTGGAAATATTAAATTATTTAGCCTTTGAATAATACTTTTAATATAATGAATAAATATTATATCATTGATGTTCGTAATATTATGCACGTCTTTAATTCTAAAGAGACCTGCGGAGTACTCAATCTTCAGACAAACTTCGACTTATCATTGGATGAAATGTTTTGTCTAGACGACTTAATCTTCATTATCATGCAAAATAAAAAGAATGCAGTCTTTCTTGTTAACGATATTTCTTTATTTTTATTTAATGATGATACAGCTTTTAAAAATACTTTTTATCCTTACTTTTACAACGAAATTTTAAAATGTTCTTAAACCACGGACAGTGCTTGTGAACAGTACAGTAACTACAAACAGTGTATAAAAAGATTAACAAATTGAATTGAAATTTAATATAAACTTGTGATGTCAATGGACAACGTGATTGGTGCAAAAATGCAATGGGCCGGTGGAGGGACAACTGTGATTGGCTGCCATAGTGATTCATTGCATTCAACTCAGACCTTCCATTGAGACCGGACGCGTCACCAAAATGTCGGCAGGTAAATTAATGACCTATATGCTTTCGAGTATCGATGATTAATGATTGGCACGATTGAGAAATCATTCATATTCATTTAGCGTGCGTAAAATGGCAAGCGACGTGTGTAGGTAGTTTAATCTTCACATAATTTTTAATAGCATATTATTAAAGGTATTTTTTTTAAATGAGAGACAAATATAGTGTTTTGTTTAAATATTAATAAGGTTATGTACGCTCTCTTCTTTGTCGATAATAGTTTTATGAAGTCTCATCTCAATGAATATTAACTATATTCTGAAGAATTGCTTTCTTTGGGCTCATTTAAATGGAGATATTTTATTACCTATGCATTCAAGGTTGGAATATCACAGAAAAATGATAATTAAGAAACACTATTCGTTTTCTGTCAAATTCCCTCGTCTTGAATGTGTGGTGAAAATTCTCAGTCTAAATGGGCCTTTATCTAGATCGATTAATAAAACCACAATCTTGTGATAAATCCTACACGACAGGAAACCATCGCAAGATTGATGACAGTTTACGTTATGAAAGAGCTGGGAAAACAGAGAGTAATGTCCTTGAGTTCGTCCCCAGCTTGATATACAGCGTGTTCAACTGCGCGTGAATAAAACTATCATGACTTTTTTGGTGAGCTTAAGCAATTTTATAATGGACAGTTTTTGTAGGCGCTTTAAGTAAACCACAAGAAGAATGCATAGAAATTAGCAACACTACACAGTACTTTGTTCAGCACTTTACTCTCTTCGTATTTATGTGATCGTATCCATTGCTTTTCTCCAATCTTTTGAATGTAAAAGGTCCGGCTGATGTGTCATCTTGGATACTTTCTCTAGTTTGCTCGTTTGGAGACAGCTTAATTCCAATTTCATCATACTATGTAATATGGATGTAAAGAGTATTCACGATCGTTATCCATAAATGTAAACAGATTTGTACACATTTATCAATTATGTTTTATGTAATTTCCTGACTTTTATGGGGCATAATTCCCTGGTTAATGTAACTTATATAATACACCATACATACTAATTATGTTGCAATTGTCTTAGTAATGGGGTTAGAGTTAGCATTCTAAAAATATTTGTTTACATTTTTGGGTGAAGGATGATGATTACACTTTAGTCATTGAACTGTATATTTCGTAGCAGGCTCGGCAGTGGCTATGATAGGTGCGAACCTTCGGTTCGGTTCATCTGGTGCCACGAACGCTTCGATGTTGAACAACACGAGACACTGTCCGCCAGGCGGCGCTGCGAGCGCTGCGGCACTACTAGCGCTCTCCAGCCTCGGCATGTCCGCCAACCTGGCCCTCATGGCCGTCATACTAAGCAAGAAACAACTCAGAAGGTACGTGATTCATTGCATTTTATAAGAAGCATTTCTAAAATAAAAATATGTATATTTGATTGGTCTAACCCCTCATTAGTAGAGGAGGCCCGTGCCCAGCAGTGGGACAGTAATATTACAGGGCTAATATTATATTATTATATTATATTTGATTAGACAATTTCGAAAAGGGAACATAATATCAAATTACGTATTACGTTTAACGTATATATTACGTAAACTATATTATATCGATTAATAAATATTAGCGTTTCACATAAAAAAAAATATTCTGGATTGGTCTATAATTTAGAGTAACTTAGAAACAAATAAATATTATACGCTACTGTATAAAAATAACTAGGTTTTTTTGTTACATGAACATTTTGAATGTTCAGAGATGTCCCCTTTTTGAAATTGCCCATTCAATTAAACTAGTGCTAGACTATTAACCGAGCAAGTGGATCACTTGACAGTAAGTACGATTGTACCTACGATACAAAAAGAATCGCAGATGCGTTGCCAAACCTTAAATGAAGAGATTAGCAAGTGGAGGCGGCATTTTTGCCACCGGAAATGTCACTAATCGCATAAAACATAAAAGGGAAATGCCACTCTAACCGCCGAATGTTCATACACTTAAGGTCGCCTTATGTCGTTCAAGGCCGGTTTATCTGTCAAAATTGTATGGCGAAAATCAATGTAAGAAGCAGTTAAAGTTGAGTAGCGTTTGACTTTGGGTGTTAGTCGCTTTTTTGTGAGACCCTCTTACTCACTAATCCCCTCCTTTAAAATTTGTAACTTACCCGTGATTTTTGGTGTGACGGCTGTCTATGGGCGGTGGAGATTACTTACCATCAGGTGACCTACCTTTTTTATATAGCAGAAACTGGCAAATAAGCAAATGCGTCACCTGATAATAAGTGATCTCCACTGTCCTTAGACATCCAAGATACAAAAATAATTGATGCATTTCCGCAATAAAAGGACGGGAACAAGGAATGAGAAAGGGGGGATTGGGACACCGGAAATATCACTCACCGAACGTAACGCGACAGCAAGCTGCCACTTTACGTCGGTTTTATGTGAGGCAGTGGTATCAAAGCTGTTGAGCCGGCCCATTCGTGCTGTAGACTTTACTGTCTACAGCGTGGCTCTACCGCTCAAAAAACTCAAAACATTCCGCCTTACTTATAAAAATATTTAAGCGCTGCTTATCTTTATACCATAGGTTGTCCCTTTCATTTTTAAACAATGTAACGCAAGGAAAAAAGTGACAGGTTATTCGTAACCATTTGCTCAGCTAAAAATGCTGTTTTAAGTAAGGCCCTATATGTCTACCCATCTGCTCGTATGCCAGTCTCTGCTATAGACATGTACAAACACTTTTGAAATATTCTAACACAATGTAATGTATATCGCTATAACGATAAGAGCTATAAAGCAAAAATAGGACCAGAATGTATACGACAGCGTGTAACATAAACAAAAATATTTGCAATACATCTTCGGAATAACAAGGGGTAAATATTAAATGGATACGTTCAAAGGAATACAGGACAGAACTTACGTTTATTATTATTCAAATGTCACTACTTTATGGCCAATGCTGTACGAAACTCGTAAATGACAAGTAGCAATTGGTAGCAATATTTCTGAAGATAACAATAACAATAGTCCAAATATCAGACAGCTGAGGGAATTTATTCGTATTGTACTTGTACATAACATAACATAAGCTTACGCCTGTATCCCCGAAGGGGTAGGCAAAGGCGCACTAGCGAACTAGAACACCCATATTTCGCCGAGGTTAGTTCCGTCCCAGATGTGCTAGGGGGCGCGAGCCTATCGCCATCATCATCATCATCATCATCATCATCGATCGACCTGTGGGAAGCGGCCTGCATCCAGCGACTTCCTGCGACCTTTATGAGGTCGTCATATCGGGAACAAATTACAGACTCCGGGGTTATATGAAAAAATCTAATATCACCGCTTGACCCGGGGATCGAATCCGAAACCACAAGACGGTAGTCGTACCGAAATACAACCCAACAAAAAACCAACCCAAAAAACAGTCGTTCTTGTAATGTAGTATTAAACTATAAAACCTCGTATTTAGGTTTAGGTGGCTAACTTGACGTTTTATTTCTGTCATAAAGTAAAAGACTGGAGCACTACACAACTGGCCAACTATGTTTTTATATATAGCCACGTCTCCTGCACTAAAATATACTTAGAAGTCTTTGCTGAAACATCAATTTAAAAAATAAAGATTATCTCTACAGTCTACATACTATATTCCATCCATGCCCTGCATGAAATGTATCTATATGATATGAAGCGTGATATAACGACATTACACGATCAGTGCGTGGCCCAACTTGATTATCCACTACCCAATCTTCTTTTAAGTGCCTTCCCCGCTCAAAGCGACGATAAGATAGAAACGTAATTTACACCAAGTCGTTCAATTTGCTTGAAAATTGTATTACTCAGTTCACTGCAACAGTGAGCTGTGAGATGGATGTCGGATCTACGCGCCGCGTCTGCAGATAAACATCGCGAGATAAGTTACTTATGGCGACTTACAGCGCTATTACTAATTTAGAGTTAAACCTAAACACGATTTATCTAACAGCTCACTCCTATGTTTAAATCAAGATTTAGGATAAATACAGATTTATCGCGGATCTGAGTGGTAGAGTCACGCTGTAAACAGTAACGTCTACAGCACGAATGGGCCGGCTCGACCAGTTTGATACCACTGTCTCACTGAAAACCGACGTAAAGTGGCAGCTTGCTGTCGTGTTTCGTTCGGTGAGTGAGATTTCCGGTGGCCCATTTCCCCCCCTTTCTTTCCCAATCCCTTTTTCCTTCCCCTTCCATTTCCTCCTTTTAGGTTGGCAACGCACCCATGATTCCTTTTGTGTCTTGGGTGTCTATGGGCGGTGGAGATCACTTGCCATCAGGTGACCCATCTGCTCGTGTGCGTCTCTGCTATCAAATAAAAAAAATTAAAAAGCTGCAAGTGGTCCTTAGATTTATATAATATTTATATACAATGAAATAAAACTATTTTTACGGATTCTATCCCGAAATTGTGATAAAATTGTAATGTAGGAGGAGAGGTAGAGACGTGTTAATAGGCCGGTGGTTGGTTTAATTTATTATAGACTGAACTTAACTTAGGTGATACACACAACTTATATACTAACGCTTACACGCTACAGAATACTCTAAATAGTTTTATTTCAATCACAATTCAGGGGGGTTACCACCACCTCTTATAGCAGTATTATTATGATCTTACTTGTACCGATTCCCATACAAAACAAACGAAGAACGATTATAATAATACGGCTATAAGAGGTGGTGGTAACCCTGCTGTTTAAACATACATACATAATATCCGCGGTATATTATTAAGTGTGATTGTTGTAGGTATTCCTTGTTACATAGTACATATTTAAGTACTTACATAAACTTTATACATACATACATACATACATAAGCTCACGCCTGTTTCCCCGAAGGGGTAGGCAGAGGCGCACTAGCGAACTAGAACACCCATATTTCGCCGAGCTTAGTTCAGTCTCAGATGTGATAGGGGGCGAGCCTATCGCCATATCGGGCACAAATTCCAGACTCCGGGCTGATATGGAAAAAATCCAATATAACTTTGCCCGACCCGGGGATCGAACCCGAGACCTCAGAACCGTAATCGTACCGAAGTACCACCACGCCACCGAGGCAGTCGGTTATATAAACTGTATATAACCAGAGATATAAATATTCGTCTGAAGTTCTCCATTCTATATTTTAACAGGCATTAACCGTAAAGACGAATAGCTTGCGGTCTCCACGCCTTTATCGAAGGAATTTATTCGGCCACCGTCTGTTCACGAAGACAAGATCTTAAATCTAACTTGAATATTAAATTATAAATTAGTTTATGCTACTATTTAGCTGGTATTAATAGCTTTACTTTACTTCTCAACGTAATAATGATGTATGACTGAACCGGGAAGTCCTGGGTTCGAATCCCCGGTCCGACAGGGTAAAACACAATTTGCATCGGATCCGCCATAAGGGTGTTGACGTCAGACAGGCTCCGGTCTAAAAACGAAGCCAAATCCTTTTTGCAACATGCTTGAAAAAAAGTGTGTTTCGCCGACCCCACATTGTTATGTTGGGATAAGGGTAAGGAAAAAGAAAGATTTACTATAAAACTTTACAGTAGCCTTCTTGGTCTAGGAACAGTATTTATAGGCTGTAGACCATCAATATAATATACCCTATATAATACACTAGATGCATAGTTCTTTGCAAATATCCTCCTAGAAAGTGGTCTCAGGAATAAAACAAAGAAAAAGATCACAAGTTCTAATTAAATCAACACAAATATAACCCTATGCACGTGTTATAAAGTAGCTTTTTAAATGAAATGAGCAAGCGTTCTTAAATTTGAATGTTGAAATTTAGAATTCCATCGGCGTCGGACTGTATGCAAAACGAGTGCTTAAGCACTCCTTTGCTGTCCCATTTTCCGAGCGTCAACTGTGCATCTAGGTAATTAATATATCGATGCTGTAGACTTATAAATGCTCAAAGAGATTTAATATTACTAACATGTCTTTGTAAAGGCTCGTTTTGAATAGTAGATCAACACCGTTTGTAACATGATTTAATTCAAGCTGAATCCATGCAACATGCACGATAAAGTGTATGGTCTGACCTCCACATTGGGGTGATAAGATCAGGTGGAATAAGATATCAGCTGACTTCAGAACGCGACATATGTGAAGTACTGCATTTTTTTAGCGTATGTTCAAAAATATCAAAGCACAATAACAGGTCTGGCAGAAAAATGCATTCAAATGTTATTATTTCTGTACTGGCTATACATATCTGTAAGGCTAAAGTCGATTAATATGTCTGGATTTTTCGATCATTGTAGGTATCCGAGGATGAGCATGGATTACTAAAAGGGCGTTAGGATGTCTATAAAAATCTTTCATTCTGTTCGTCAATGAATGAAAGCTGTTTGACCTTTACATTTCAATTGCACAGGATCAACAGCGTTAGTATTCAAAAGATATTTCAAAGGCCTTTTATCCATTTGTTATGATTGATATAAACTAGTCGTATATTGATAAATCATCTCAAAGGATTTACGAACTCATTTTACAAAAAATGCAATTAAATGTGGAGTGACGTTGCGGTCATATCTACTATAATGTAGAAAACCGAATCAAAAACTCAAAGTAATGTTAACAAAACATGTTCTCCGTGATGCATTTGTCCGTTGAGGGGTTTCTTTTTGGTTCGTCGTACTATGTATTTATTATTATTTATTTATTTATTTATCCGATCGTGACCAAATGTACCTATATGGGACCATCCTTGGAATCGAACACAAAAAGAATCTTCGTAACCAAATGTATATGGGACCATTCTTGGAATAATGTCTATCGAAAACAAAAAGAATGTTGAAAATCGATACACATTTGCGGAGATATCGCATAACATACATAAAATATTCAGATGAATTGAGGACCTTCTCCTTTTTTTGAATTCGGTCGAAAACAAGCGACCACCGACAAACAATGGGTTTATTGGTGGTCAAACAAAAACATCATCTGTAGCCCGAGCACGAAAAACTAATGTAAATGTAAATGTATTCGAGTTCGCTGCGCACTGATGACGTTTGGTTAATATTTCATATAAATTTCATAGACGCGCATCGAGTTCGACTACATTTACGGTTGTCAGAAATTTTCCTGCTCAGGCCGCAGTTCACAGGTAGCAGCCATATCACGTTATATTTTGGGATATACAATAAAAATAAAACAGTTGAATATAATACTCCTCTTTTCGACCGACTGCCACAAAAAGAGGAGGTCCGCAATTCGTCTGTATTTTTTTATGCATGTTACTCGATATCTCCGCTGAATGTGGACCGATTTTCAAAATTCTTTTTGTGTTCGATAGAGCTTATTTCAAGGGTGGTCCCATATAAATTTGGTCACGATCGGTAAATTGGGAGTCGGAACAGAAACAGTTAAGTTTTTAAACTTGTGATTATTTTTAGATGTCGATTGATACATTCTTTCGCATTTTTTGAGTTCCAGTCTAGCCGAAGATTGACTGTAGGTATAAAGCGTAACATTATTTCTGTTCGTTCTGAACTCGACGTTGCCTTGGTTTGGATATTTATAGGTCCGGCGGAAATTGGATCAGTCTAGCTTGCTTTATTGCCGACAGTAATATTTATTTGACAGAAAATTACCTAAACATACAGATATTTGTTTTACAAGTAGTTGATAAAAATATATTACGTTCCGAGAAATGGAATGTTTCTGTGAAAAGGTGCTATAGTATTCGCATTTGTTTTATTATGTGCTTCCAGCGATTGTACTTGAACTTGTTATGCGTTCGGGGAAATCGATATAACACGTAACATATTTTCTATTTCGTTCTTTAGAAAGCATATATTTTTTATATGGTAATTATAATCATCATCATCAGCCATAGCACGTCCACTGCTGAACATAGGCCGATAGCCACTGCTGATAGCCGATGGGGCAGAAAAGTTCTCGAGTGGAGACCACGTATCGGCAAGCGCAGCGTAGGACGTCCACCTACAAGGTGGACCGACGACCTGATAAAGGTCGCAGGAAGTAATTATAATAGTATGTTATAATAAAAATTTGATTGTATCTAGACATGTTTTATTTATTAATAATACAAAACATAAGTCAACAAAGTGAAAATTACTGATTTACAGTATTAATTGGCTCCCATTGACTATTTTTATTGCGCTTTTAAATGTCTGCGATAATTATAATTATTCCTCAAATTGATATGTTTATATATGCTTGACCAAAAGGTGTAATTAATAGTAAATGTGGCCGTACGATATCAATATACATAATACTGTTTTAAATAATAGGTATTAATAAATATCACCTTGTCTGCGTGTATGAATCCTGGCTCCTCCTCCTAGGTCGGGAAAAAATATTTTTATAACACGATTAGCCCGAAACTAGATCTTCAAAAGGGATTGACGTCAATTAGGAAGCAGGTTGTAAAAACTGAGCAAAACGGTCTGAAACTGCTTAAACTATGTTGCATCGACCCCACATTGCATTGGGATAAGCGCTATTATTGATATAAACTAATGAGACTAATGAGAAGGGTTAGGCATTAGTCTACCACGCTGACCTAATACGGGTTGGTAGACTTCACATACCTTCGAAATTCTTGTGAAGAAATTCTCGGGTATGCAGGTTTCCTCACGATGTTTTCCTTCACAATTATAGCAAGCGATAATTTACAAAGTAAACATACTTACATAGAAAAGTCAGAAGTGTATTTTTTTGGGGTTGGTCTCGAACTTCTGAAACTCGTCTCGGCAGTCCGTACCATTCCCGACTGAGCTATCGCTGCTATATCATGTAGATATAAATGTGGTAGATATAATTTCAGCTGCGCTGGCAAAGTTGGTTCGGTAACTTTGAACGCAGAGGGTCGATCGAGTGCGTGACACTGTACATTGATAAATTGCCTGCCGATGAAGATTTTTTCTTATCAAAACCGTTCGACAGAATGAGTAATAATTTTTCTTTCACTTGGTTTTTCTTTCGGCGAATTTTTATAAAGACATTTTTTACGTTTTATTCTTTGTGTATTGATTAATGTATCAGGAAAGGTCCTTTTACGCATAAATTCGGTGTAATTATAAGGTATCACCGAATTTATGCGTCGGTATGGAAATCTATAGGAGCTCTGTGTTCAGCAGTGGTGGACACCGTGCAGCTGATGATGATGATGATATTTATTAATATCTTTAAACAGAGTCTATCCCAAAGACATAAATGGTATAAAGATTATTAAATCAGTTTAACGTTAAAGGTAATACAGCCAATTTAAAATACGACTTATGTTCCGTTGGTGTCGAAGAGATTTTCTAACCTAGTTTGTTGCACGTATTTACGCGAGCGAGGACGTAAAATATTGTTATGGTAAACGTCAGTTCCCCGCGGAACCGCTTGAGGCGTTCGGGTGTTCGTCATACAAATCTTTTACGGAGTCGCTAGCGAATAATGTCAAAACTCATGGTTGGCCTGCTCGTCTTGCCCTAATATAAACACGCCACTGCACCGTTAGATTGGATATCGAATGCAAAAATTAAATACATGAAAAACTTACGGATAATAATTAAAATGACCATTAACTTCACACTTTTAGTTACAAATACTGTAAATGGAATTCGTGGTAGTTTACATCAAACCGGACCTGAAATTAAAATTTGCAAAGGGTGTTAACGTGGATCAAAAACATGCAGTCAGTTGTGGTTAACCACACCGTTCCGCTTTTCACGTGACGTAATTCATGGGTAGTCACGAAACGTTGTTACCTACATTTAATATACTAAACTATATGCTACAGTTGCAAATACCTGGTAGAAAATTCTTAAGTGAAATTGAGCTTTTTCTAAAGCTCAAAAAGTTTATAATTGATCGCAGCGTTTGTTGGAAATTATTCTCAAATGAATGCAATTTTAAGCACAATTCGAAAGTAAATCATCGTGGGAAAACCCAGTTGTTTCTTAATAATATACATTTCTGTTACGTAACTCAGCTTCAAGTGGAGGCGGATTCACTGCAATAACAATATACTGATTCTTCGGCAATATTGTGATTTATACTGGAGATTTAATATTTAAATGCTGTTTGTTAGTGGAGGCAATCCCTTTAACAAAATCAAAGACCCTGGATATACAAGGTTTTTATACTCCTATTTGGTTTGTAATTTTTCGTTCTTGTCTATTTATCATTGTAATTATCACAAAGCAGTGAAGATTTAAGATTTATTGAAAAAGAGTTTGTTAAACATTAAATAAAATTTAATTTATACTGTAAGAGGTTGTAAAATATTGAAGAAATTAACATATAACAAAATGTAATTAATTCTTTGTAAAGTTATTTTAAATAGTCACGGGCAGCTCGGCCTCCGGTGGCCTATACGCTTTCCGCCTCCGACGAGTTAAGTATTGCTTATAAAATATCATTATAGCACCAACTTTCTAAATTGCGGATCTGAATAAACAAATAAAACTTTGAAAACGATTTTCCCTATGAACACTGTTTACATGGACA
Organism: Clanis bilineata; assembly: GCA_036417725.1. Taxonomy (NCBI): domain Eukaryota; kingdom Metazoa; phylum Arthropoda; class Insecta; order Lepidoptera; family Sphingidae; genus Clanis; species Clanis bilineata. Next base: position 13,613,956 of record CM071158.1, read on the forward strand.
TGATAGATCGATGTAGACTGAAATGAGGCTGTAATAAAATGAACTTCTGGATATTTTATTTTTGTAACGAGCACCTACTTGTGTCTGGAACATCTGCCATGCAGTTTGAAATTAATGAATTATAAAAGTGAATTCTCTACATCTTGTCCCGTAGTAAAATTACTTACGCGCAGTTTAACTTATTTTCCCATTGTAAGAATACCAATGAAATAAAATAGCTATTAACTGAGTTTGCTAACATTTTATGAAATAATACATACCTATTTACAATGTTATTAGTTCGTAGTCGCCTCCGTGGTCTAGGGGCTGTTGGGTTCGATTCTCAGGTCGGCCGGAGTGTTTTTCTAACATTATTTGACATACTTGAAAACTGTGTTACGCCTTCACTTGGAAAGTGGGATAATCGGTAGAAAGAAATTGTAGGATCCTTTGTGTAAAGTGCTAAACCTGGGTCCATTTCATGTGAATCCGTCCATCGAGTCCATAAATGATTTGACTATGAATTTAAAATCTTTTGTAATCACAAGTATAAAAACTTAACTGACCGACTGCCAATTTACCGATCGTGACCAAATTTATATGGGACTACCCTTGAAATAAGCTCTAACGAACACAAAAAGAATATTGAAAATCGGTTCACATTTGGCGGATATATCGAGTAACATACATAAAATACAGATGAATTGAGGACCTCCTCCTTTTGTGGAAGTCGGTCCAAAAGGTTAAGGCATAGTGGCACAACATTTGTCTATCAATAATCACGACGATTTATGGAATGAAAAGTGTCCAACGCACAGTCCTTCACATGTGGGACGGACGATCAATCCACCAGCCATTAAGGTGTGATTGAGTAACAGACATCCATCCAAACGTTTGTGTTCTTTGTTACTGAAATGTAATCGGTAACATTTTCGGACGCCTGTTTTATATTGAATACGGAGTGATGAGTGCGATTTATCTTTGTTGTACGTTTTTGTAATAGAAAGCGACCCGTCCCGGCTTCGCACGGGCAATGCTGATATACATTATTTTGATCTATCAGCCAGCGATTGCAATGCAAGCACAAAAAATGTGTTTATTTACGACATCACATTAGAAACCTCTAAAATTATCCGTGTTTCTCTACTATATTATGCATGTATTATACATATAAATCTCTCTCAGCACTTTTTCTCCCGTCGAAGGCGGCACATATAGATGTTACGTAAGCGTATGGGCCACCGGAGGCCGAGCCGCCTGTGACTATCCGCATAATAATCCGTTGCCTAGTTTTAAAGATCTAAGCATACATAGAGACAGACAGACAGCGGGAAGCGAATTTGTTTTATACTATGCTTAAAAATGGCTTTGGCTCGCGAATCAGCTCGTGTAAAGTTTAGAACATAGGTACCTACTGTCGGGGTAACGGTATCCAATTTATAGCATGGTACGACTTTCACCCTTTCAATTATAATGTAGGGTGATTATTCAATGATCATTTTCATTTTAAATACATTTAAGTACCGAAATACAACTATGCCACCGAGGCGTTCTATCTATTTATTAATTAGCTCCCAGAAAGTCTAAGAAGAAAGTCCTAAGGAGAGTCAAGAAGTTCTTAAATAAAAAAATGTAGTAATGTTTGTACACAGGTCGCCTCCTCGGTCTAGTGGCAGCATGTATGGGCTGCGGACCGGGAGGTTCTGGGTTCGATTCCCAGGTCGGGCAGAGCGAATTTTCTAATTTAATTTGCCCGGGATTGGATCCCTCAAAGAGGGTTGACGTCAGAGAGGCGGCTGGTCGTAAAAACTAAATCCTCTCTGCAACATGTTGCATGCTTGAAAAAGGTGTGTCGCGCCAACCCCACATTAAGGTGGAATGTTTGTACACAGGTGGTCCCATGGTCTTCTGTTCCACCAGGCGATTGTGGACTGCGCCCGAGCCGCTATCCTGCTGCCTTTAGGGATAGCAGTGTTCCGATGTCAGCCAGTTTACAAATGTTCGCTAGTTGAAACAGCGTTCCTTTTGTTGGTGAGTACCTTTATTACAAAGACTACTATACTACTAGACGAGCTGTTTAGAAGTAAAAATTGAGTCACAGTTCTCCGTGGCGCAGCGGGCGAGTAGCCGGCTGTGAAACTTGAAGTCGCAGGTTCGATTCCCGCACCGAAGCAAATGTCTGTGTGGCCCACAGATATTTGTTTCGGGTCTGGATGTTGTGAGACCGAAAGTCTCTCGTAGTTCCTGATACCAACGACATAAGACTTGATCTTAGTGTGGGGTCAGGACAATGTGTGTGACTGTTGGGTGTATTTATTTATTATTATTATTTATTTATTTACATTACGGCGAGTGTTTAATGTTTGACGGCTACGATACAGTACCTTTATTACGAATTTTTCTGGATTCTCTAAATCGACGATAGTTTACAGTTTCTCCATACATTTTTTAGTTCATTGTAGTTTCCGCAAAGTGGCGCTGCTAGTCAAATGACAAATAGACAAAGCAAACTATTGTCGATTTCGAGAATCGGGAACTGTCAAAATAAACTCGTACTAGGGGTACAGGTTAAAGATAGTTTGGGGTCAGGTGTATGTGTGATTTTTGGGTATATTTCTTATTTATTTAATATGAATACACGTGTCCTTCTTCAAACGAGGCTAAAGTATCTACACTGTAGGCAGCGGCTTGGCTGTACCCCTGGCATTGCCGATGTCCATGGGCGGCGGTAACCTCTTACCATGATCAGGTGGGCCGTCTGTTCGTCTGCCTTTATAGGCCAATAAAAAAAATGGTAGTGATCTGATATTATATGTAAGTCGAAACAAAAGTCGTACATAAAGGGGATTATTAGGGCAACTCCAATACTGACGTCGCGTCGTGTTATATGATACTAGCTGACCCGCGCAACTTCGTCTGCGTATGAGAGAGAGGGTTGAAAGAGTGAGTCGTAGGCACCTATAGCACAATTCTAAAAGAGGTAATGGGATGATCTACTTCGGCCGTCAGTCACCCCGCCTCTCACACCGTCAGTCACCCCGCCAGTCACCCCGCCTGTCACCCTGTCTGTCACCCCGCCGGTCACCCCGTCTGTCACCTCGTCTGTCACCTAGTCGATCACCCCGTCTGTCACCAGTCTGTCACCACGTCCGTCACCCCGTCTGTCACCCCGTCTGTCACCCTTCTCTCACCCGTCTGTCACCCCGTTTGTCACCCCATCTGTCACCCCGGCTGTCACCCAGTCGGTCACCCCATCTGTCACCCCGTCTGTCACCCCGTCATTCACCTCGTCAGTCACTCCGTCCGCCACCCCATCAGTCAGCCTGTCAGTCACCCCGTCATTCCTCACGTCGGTCACCCCGTCAGTCATCCCATTAGTCACCCCATCAATCACCCCGTCAGTCACCCCTTAGTCACCCTACCATTCATCCCCTTGGTCAACACTAAAATATTTTTTCAAATCGAACCAGTAGTTTCTGAGATATAAAATTCCCCGCTAGCAGCATTTTTCATTTCTGCTCCGCTTCTATTGGCCATAGCGTGATGTTATATAGCCTATAGCCACCGTCGATAATTGGGCTATCCAACACAAAAATAATTTTTCAATTCTAACCAGTACTTTCTGTCTGAGATATAAATTTTCCCGATTTGGTAACACTTTTCATTTCTGCTCCGCTCCTATTGGTCAAAGCGTGATGTTATATAGCCTATAGCCACCGTCGATAATTGGGCTATCCAACACAAAAAGAATTTTTCAATTCGAACCAGTACTTTCTGTCTGAGATATAAATTTTCCCGATTTGGTAACATTTTTCATTTCTGCTCCGCTCCTATTGGTCATAGCGTGATGTTATATAGCCTATAGCCACCGTCGATAATTGGGCTATCCAACACAAAAAGAATTTTTCAATTCGAACCAGTACTTTCTGTCTGAGATATAAATTTTCCCGATTTGGTAACATTTTTCATTTCTGCTCCGCTCCTATTGGTCAAAGCGTGATGTTATATAGCTTATAGCCATCCTCGATAAATAGGCTATCCAACACAAAAAGAATTTTTCAAATCGAACCAGTAGTTCCTGAGATTAGCGCGTTCAATCAATCAAACAAACAAACAAACTCTTCAGCTTTATAATATTAGTATAGATGAGGCGGTTATCTGTCAAAATTGTATGGCGCAAACAATGTATTCGTAAGTAGCCGTTAAAGATGAGTTAGTAGCCTTTCAGTATACGGGGGTTAATCACGGGGTTCTAGACTTAACCTCTGTCTAGTGACCGCGTGTATAGGCTGGAGCGGGTGGAAACCTCTACACGGCACTGCACGGTCCATAGCCTATAAAGTTATAATTTGCCTCCAGATCAAACAGTTGAATTAGATAAAGTAAAGGTAATACATAAAGGGCATAGCTTTTATAAAAATGAAACTTATATAATCGATGACAAAATTATACAATCACCCTTTACATTAGAAAGTGAAATAGTGCAAAATATTTGAACAAAAGAAGAAAAACAAATCAATCAGAGTAATTGTAGGGACCGGTGCCAAAAATGTGTAAAGCAAAAAAGTTCTCGCAAGATTAATTGCACTAAGTGGTATTTTACGATACTTGGCTTCTGTAAGCTTTGTCTTTCCAACTAGTAACATACTTATGAACACTATAACACACTTATGCACAGTAATGAATGTCGTCATTAGTAAATAACAAATGAAAATTGGATGCAGATATATGATCTTGTTGATAAATTGGTGTTTGCTGTACAATGAAACATAGATCTTGGAGAAGTAAATAAATAAATACATCCACACAGTCACACACATAGTCCTGACCCACACCACACTAGGTTTAACTTGTATCGTAGGTATCAGAAACTACGAAGGACTTTCGGTCCTATAACACCCAGACCCGAAACATATATCTGTGGGCCACACAAAAATTTGTCTCGGTGCTAGAAATAAACCCATGGCCTCTTGTTTCACAGCTAACTGCCCGCTGCGCAACGGAGGTTCAGTAATCAAGTAGTAACCAAATAGTCGTCTTTATCCAAAATTTTAACTCTCATATATGTTTAAATTTCCAAAAGTATATGAACTATTATTATTGCAAAGAAGCTAGAACAATGAAGGATTATTCTACCAATTAATGTCATAAAATAAACCAAAGAAAATTCAGTGGGAAAATCTTACAAAGATATTGTTAAATCGAAGGGTGTAACGTCCAATCTTGTGATTTATTAGCGCTTAACTCCAGATTTCGTCTTGTTCAGAAGTGGTACGAATAAATCTTCGTTACTTAATTTTGATGGCATACAATAGAACTTCTTAGGCCCTGTTTGTAGACCCTTGAGTTTACGAATACGAAATTAGGAGTTATTGAAATGGTATATATGATTCTGTGATTGATTGGTAAGACGGTTGTGAAATACCATTAAACTCCTGCAGCCCGAGCAGGAAAATTTCTGACAACCGTAAATGTATTCGTGCTCAATGCGCGTCTATGAAATTTGTATGAAATATTAATCAAATGTCATCAGTGCGCAGCGAGTTTACATTTACATTCGTTTTTCGTGCTCGGGCTACTGAATTATATTATTATACAGCTTTAGCAAATACTTTGCTAATTACTTAATGGTACATGTCCGAGAAGGTATGAGGATAAAATTCGTTTTGATTATTGATTATAAATAATGTCGGTGGCGTAATAAATATAACTATTTCAAGATATCTCTATAGAAATTATTGATCTTACTTATAAAAACATTTTAGTAAATGGTTAAGAATAGTCTGTCACTTTTTTCCTTGTGTCAAATTGTTTGAAAATAAAAGGGACAGGCTAACCATTTGCTCAGCTAAAATGTTTTTATAAGTAACGCCTTTTATGTATTATTAATCATATTTTACATGGTCATATTAGTGTCGTAAATATACGTTATTGTTAATAGGTTTATTTTTATAAAGAATGCCTATGTACGGAAACCAATCCTGAAAATAAACTAATAACATACCCAGGTCCTTTGTGGGAGTGGCGCAAATGTTCTTATTTGCTAATTTGGTGGAACGATTGATATACTCGATTTAACATTGTTGAAATTTGTCCTATGTCAATAAAACCTAAACCTACTTAAACTCTGCACAGGTAACGGTTTCAACAGTGAACATGCTCACGACAGTGTTGAACGATAGTCCCATATTTCCCGAGAATGAACAAGAGCAGGCTGATTTATCGGCGCCGCTGCTCATGGACAGTCCTCAGGTAATATATTTTATGAACATTTTTAATGATTAATCACACGGCTTACCTTTTAATTTCTACATAACGGCATCGAAATATGTATATAAATTTTGACCGTGTTAATTTTAGCACATTTTATAATTCTTTATAACATAACTCATATAACCTAATTAATTATGACTTTGTAACATAATTATATACTAATATTGGTATTAGAAGTTAGAAACTCCTAATGGCAAAATGTTTAATAATGTAAGGCAATATCAGAAGAAATATGATATGTGAAACATTTGCTTTGGAGCAAGCTAAATTCAAAGGCAAAATACCTTCGGTGTGTGGTTTTGTAATAATTAGTCGAAACTTGTGAAGTATGTGTATGAGCGGCGTTTGTTAAGACGTTATTATTAATGGCAAGAAACTTGGGAAACTATGTTACGTAAATAGAGATATTAATTTAAAAAGGTTTGACTGTAGGCATATCGAAGATAAATAATTAAAATGTTTATTTTATGTAAATAAGGTCTATATACCTAACAGTTCCACCAATAACAAAGATGTACTAATGAGTTTGATTTGTTTCAGTGCGTCCTCTTCGGTACATTCATGATATGGTTCGCATCAATCACCATAAATCTCGGGCCAACGTTCTTATCCGGAGCTTTGGCCGCCAGCGCCGGCTCCTATGGCTCTTACGGCCCAGCCCCGTCCTGTCCCCTGGTGCGGGGACCTTTCCGGCATTACGTGCTTAATGCCCTTTGGATCGGTGTCAACGCTGTCTGCGTCGGTCTCACCCTTTTCCACTTGAGGAAGCTACACAGGGATCTAACGAAGGTATGTGTCGTCTTCATTTGTTATGTCATCCATCAGCCCCAGGATAATTAGTCGGATGGCATGGAGAGGTTTCAGTCCCAAGTAGACAGGACGCTTTGTTATATTAATTTGCAAACCATTCTCATCGCCATACTAGGTTTGGAAACAAACTTCTCCATGACCATTCAAATACATGAACACTCACGACATCAACGACTTTGAATTGAAAACAGGCACAGATATCTCACGGAATGAGAAAGTTGTGTAGTGCAATACAAATGTTCACAGTTGGTAGATTCGTGAACTAGCGCGCGCTCCAAAAGTCGTTGAAACTCACGAAGTCATCCACATAATTTCGAGTCGCTATACAATATTGTGCATACAAGCCTTACGTTGGCCGAAATAGGAATTTTTGTTGGTGCATTGCCAATATTCCTTGCGGTGCTCCGTAAATAAGATTTAAATTTTCGGAATTCGACTTGTTTTGAATGGATGCTCGCAACTAGAAGTGCTGCATGCATATCAATGTGCGTAAATGCGATGCTACCTGGCCAAATTGGACCTATATTGGGAAGTGTTCGATAATTTAAATCTTATCGCATGCAGGCTAACGTAGAGGCAGTTCGAGTAGCTGGTTTAGTGACCACGCTTGTCAGCATGGCAGGAGACAACAGGCGCATGGACTCGCTGCCCAACAGCGTTGGACCTCGTGTGAGTACTGCATGTGTATGACTGTTACTGTCCTTTGTAGTTTCTTTCACTGTTTAATTCTTCTGTGCTGATCTGTCCCTAATACTATCTATATCTTACTCTTGTTTTGAGTTTACGTTACAGATTATTTTAAAAACTTCTAATTTGCAGACAATCGATGGAACATTTGCGGATGGTCAGTGCCGTCCGTCTGGCAGTGCGAACCTTCCCCTTGGAGGAGGCCGTCGTCTCCGTGGGTATTTGGCTCGAGTGGAGCGGGAGGGTGTCCGTCGAGTTCGCATGTTCCTTGTCATTACCGCTGCATATGTCCTGTTCTGGGGTCCACTATTCATCATCACGCTACTACATCACCCGGCCTTGACTTCACATGTAGCGTATGAGGTAAATCAAGTCAAAAATTTTCCTCGGTTGCGTTATTTATATTCTATATACTTTGAAAAGACTAAGATATTATAATAAAGTTTTGACAAGGATGATTTTATAGGAATGTGTTTCTTGAAATTATTTATCACTCACAGTTATAGCGTTGTGTATTAGGTAATATTAAAAAAAGTACAATATAATTCGAAAAAATAAAAATATCATCAATTAATATTACAATCGACAATTTTTATTGACACCTTTGAAGGCGTAGTGGGTAAGTTGTAAAATTTGTGACTGTTCATTGTGGGTTCATTTCCCACACAAAGACAAATGATAACATGTTTATGTAATCTATTAAGGTGTGTAAGAAAAAAATAAATTAAAAAAATTAAGGTGTGTAAGATCGCAAGCAAGTCTTCCAAGTCTGTTTCCTAGATTGTCCCTGATGCCTACGACGTAATAACTATAGCATGGGATCACGCTACGTGTGATTGTTAGTTGTAATATTTCCCAACAGCTGTACTTCCAAATCACGCTGCACATTTCGTATGTGCACGCGGCGGTGAACCCGCTGCTGTTCATGGCGCTGCACCGCGCGCTGCGCCGCGCCACCTTGCAGCTCTGTTGCGGGTGTTGCGTGCACTGGAGCCAGTTCGTTCTCGCACTCACCGCTGCAGGTCAGTTTCAGTAAATGTTTATTTAGAAATTCCTCTTGATCATCATCATCATCATCAGCCATAGGACGTCCACTGCTGAACATAGGCCTCCCCCAAAGATTTCCAGATCGACCTGTTGGAAGCGGCCTGCATCCAGCGACTTCCTGCGACCTTTATCAGGTCGTCGGAAGATCTTTATCTTTATTCCTCTTGATAATCATTCACAATTTCTTATTTTGCACTTTAATGAATAAAATGTACCTGTTTGGTCTTGTTTCTTTCCCATGACTGTGGCTTCACATATTGATCAAGTGTCTCCCACTTTGCTGAGTTAAAAGCTAAAATTCGATTTTGGATCTGTAACTTTACGGATTGTTAGTACAATAAGTGTGTTTTCTCCGTGTTCAGCTCAGTCCCCGTTGGCTCCGTCATCGTTCTCGCCGGCGGCGGTGTCCCCGGAACCGCCGCCGGCCCCTCCCCCCCCGTTGGCGCCGCCAGCACCCCCTGCGCCCGTACCACCGCCCGCGCCACACACGATGATGGTAATTACCTCTTATATGTAAGTGTTGACACCGTAATATGTGATTTAAATCACTTGCACTGACAACCCTGTAGGCAACATAGTAGGCAACCCTGTAGTTCGAAGGAGCCTGTGCATGAGAGATGTTGGTTGTCATTAGCCCAATCTCGACTGCGAATGATGTTAGTATTGACCTAGTTATCGTAGAGTCCTTTCCACACATCACGTCACAATCCATATCACATTTTTTTGAAGAGATACTGAGGAACATCGAGTTCAGGCGGGCTAAGTTAGTGCTTCTCTTCGTTTGCGATCGAGACTGGGCTCTGGATGACTGGGTTCCGAGGCGCTGTTAACATACAAAATTTACGAATGAGTGTTATAATTGGTGATAGTTAACGCGTTAACGAGCTCCGTCCGGCATTAGTGAGGCCGAGGTCCCGCTCTTAAATGATGCTCTCGATCTCAGAGTTGGGAAGTTGAGGAGTGTGACGCTGAGAGTATGTCGAGTGCGCGTGTGCAGGGAGACGAGGATATGATGGGGGAGCCGTGGGGCGGCGTGCGGCGGCCGGCCCGCTCCCCCAGCCCGCTGCTGCCCGCCATCTGAGCTGGCGAACTCAACCCGCACTTCGCCCCGCACATCGCCCCGATCCACTACTTGTAACACGACCGCGACACTCGCGACACTCGCGACACAACACTCGCGTGTCGCCGACAGCGACATCTCGCCGACATTATCACTACATAAATATCTGTACAAATGTGCATACTATTGTATATAGACTCTTGTCTCCGTAGTTTTGGTGTATAATAATAAATATAGACCCTTATAAAAACATTCACGCGGTTCTTACCTTTAAAAATAATTCTTCACTTTTTTCATTCACAATGTTTAAAAATGAAAGGGACAAAATGATTTTAAAGTGGCGCGTAAATGGTTTTATAAATAAGGGACTGTAATGGCAAAGTGGTATGGTTTTAAGGTCAATACTATTTGTATATTTGTAGTTCGTAAAGTGTCATTAATGTATTAGATATTTTATTCGATCGTGTGGTATAGAAAGCTCAATTCTAAACAATGATATAGATATTATTATAATGCACTGTAATGTAACTTGGTAGAGTCACACAATTTATCATGTAAGAAATAATATATTTTTGTGTATAAAATGTCATAGTATGTAAATTCCGTTAAATGGAACACCATGTCGGTAGATAGATAGATTATTTCATTGTTTAGAGAAAAACTAATGAACTATTTAAATTTGATTTTAATATTATATTAGGTGTACCCGTAGTTAGGGGTCTTTTAAAATCGATGTTGACACAATATTTCAAAAATTTACGAATCTTCGAAGAATACTTAATGTCGGTCGGAATAGTCTTCTGAATTGTAATTTTATTTTATGATAAAATTATGTCGGATTTTAAGGAAAATGATTTTAAAATAGCCACGTACAGCAGTCCTAAAACTGTATCATACAATTTGATATAGTGATATATCAGAATGTTGGTGAGCGAGTTATGTGTATCAGGAGTCAGGACATATAAACATCAGATACCAAGGGTTTTGGTGGGAATTTTGTCGGTGCGGGTGGTCGCTTGTTTTAATGATTTCATATTCTAGTTTAAAGTTGTGCTTGTTGTTTAAATGTGATGTGAATTTATACGATAAACGTCAACGAAGATGGACAGTGTATGGAAGCTTTGAAATAAGTGATTTTGGACGCTTTTTGTCGGGTCGATGGGTCGACCATGTTCAATTCCTTCGCTGCGAGAAAATCGTCTAAAAAGCATCAAACTGGAAGGAATTAACGTCAAAACTCCAGCAAGGCCTCGAAATCGACCACATCAGATTTCATTGCACTTGCGAAAACTTAGATGTAAGAAACAAAATATAAACAATATTAAAAAGGTACGGCTGAAGGACTTTGTATCCATGGCTATGAATGATTTAAAAAAAAAAACATACCAAGTCCCGATCCAGCCAGCGTCATTAATGATGTTTCCAGTTACTTTTTTTTTTATTAGCAGAGGATGGCACACGAGCAGATGGGTCACCTGATGGTAAGTGATCTCCACCGCCCATAGACACCTAGGACACAAAAGGAATCATGGGTGCGTTGCCAACCTAAAAGGAGGAAATGGAAGGGGAGGGAAAAAGGAATTGGGAAAAGAAGGGGGGGAAATGGGCCACCGGCAATCTGACTCACCGAACGAAACGTGACAGCAAGCTGCCACTTTACGTCGGTTTTCTGTGAGACAGTGGTATCAAACCGGTCGAACCGGCCCATTCGTGCTGTAGATGTAACTGTCTACAGCGTGACTCTACCACTCATACTTCAAACCTGCCTAGCTCTATAGATCGTCGAGAGATATAATCAAATGAAATAATTTTATTTTTACCCATATTAAGTTTCAAACATTGTACTTATTACAACTGCCTCGGTGGCGTAGTTATTTTGGTACGACTACACGTCTTGGGGTCTCGGGTTCGATCCCCGAGTCGGGCTAAGTGATATTGGATTTTTTCAATATCAGCCCGGAGTCTGGAAATTTTACCCGATGTGGTGAGAGGTTCGCTCCTATCACATCTGGAACGGAACTAAGCTAGGCGAAATGTGGGTGTTACTTGTTATAATTTGGACTGTACTGTACTTCTCATTATGGTTTAAGTTACGCCGCCATACTAGGATAAAAAATAGTGATCTCATACGACGAAAACCCAATGACGAGGCAATCTCCTGACCCAGATTCGGTAAAGGAAAAACGTGTACAATCGTCGTCAAAACTGTATTCCGTAGTATTTGTGGTCTAAAAATTAATTCGTAAATATTTTTTATTTCTCTTGCTTGGTGACAAGTTTTATGGCATTTCAAAAATAAGATCGATACAGGTGTTATATTGCATGATGATCTCATTATTATTATTTTTCTATTTAATAGATGTATTGTGTTCAAATGCCTCTAAAATTGCCTTTTTTCCAAATAAATAAATACTTTTTTTATCGTTTTTATTCTTTTACACTGATTGAAAATATTAAAATATACAAAGTAATATGTGTCTTTCTTTAGACTCGCAATTACATAATATGAAACGGTAAGCTCCTATAGATTTTTTATATATAAATAGTTACTTTTATTTAAATTCAACTAAAGCACGAAAACAATACGCACGCTATGTTTAAAAGAAGCTTGATTTTTACAGTATAAGACTGATTTTTGGAATATAATTGCTTTTCTTTACATAAATACACACATTTGCAATAATTATAGTGTTATTTTTCAACTTACAACGTTCTTCTGTTCTGTTTGTTATAACTTCAAATCTCTTTAAAAGTACATATTTTGATAATTTAATTTGGTACAAATGTAATAATCACAAATTGTATTTTTTATTGTTGTGTTATTTTTTTCTGTTTAGAGAGCTGAAACTGCTCGCATACTCTTCCAGTCAAGCTGTAAAATTCACCAGAATATAATAACAACGACTAATATGGTTTGATTTAACGATCACTTTTAAAAAAAATTAATAAAACGCTGTTTGTCATAAACGGTTGTTATGTTAACTGTTTTTTCTGTCTTAACATATAGATAAGTAATTCTTATGATCAATTATCATATTTCGTAAAAATGTATTAAAAAATCATTAAATTGCTGTTTAAATAAATATTTAATAATTTGGTTAAATTCCAAGTACCTAAGATTTACGAAAACGATAAGTCCAGAGTTTCAGAAACGAACTTAAAATTTGAATTAATTCGTCCTGTTTACATTTAAGTATTAAATATACAAAATGTAAAGTTAAGTCTTTTAAAATATGTAAATTATATTAATGGAGGTTGTAAATTAAGTACCTACACACACTGTAAGGTTAAAAGATAAACTAATAGAAAATTATAAAAATGTGTTCTTTAATGTATGTAAAATGGAATATTATAAATTGACAGAAATAAAATGGTTTAATAAAATTGTTATGTGTTTTATTGTATTTTTCTTGAAATATAAAATAGTGTAATGCTATGCACCGTCCTCACGTTAAGGTGGGATAAGGGTAGGTAGAAAGAAAGCTACATGTAATGGTATTTCGAATAAAAAAGGTCTGGATTATAAATGCTCCTTGTTATATTATAGGAATAAAACGGAAAAAAAAACTTTAAAACCGTAAGTTCACGGATGGTTTAAGAACGAGTATAGAATCTTATTTTTTTATTTCCACCTATCCTTATTCCACTCCACACTTTTTCAAGCATGTTCCCCTCCTTTAATGTTGGCAACACAGCACAGAATCTTTTGTAGAGATCACTTACCATCAGGTGACCCACCTGATTGTTTGCCAGACTGCAATAAAAAACGCTGCAGAAAGTATTTGGCTTAGTTTTTATGACCACCCAGTGCCTGACTTCAACCCCCGTTGACGGATCTTGTCCCGGAAAAAACAAGGATTTTAATTCCCCTCGATCCACACTCCACATACATATTATACTAAGACTAGACTAGATATTCTAGTCTAGTCTTAGTCTAGTCTTAGTATGTGGAGTAGTAGTCACTAGACTAATGATTTCTTAGGTTTACGCGAATGTTATTAATTGGAACAAAACTATTTTACGGATTCTATTGCGATTTGTTTTATATTTTAGTCACGACGTTTCGAAATCTTTACAGACTTCGTGGGTCGATTGAATCCGTGAAAACTAGTTTTATATCTATAGACTAGACGAATATAATTAATAATTATCATTAGATGGGATATAATATTCATTTAGCAATTGTCACAAAATATAGAATGGCTTTTGTACGAGATAGTACGTAACTATATACAACATGACTTGCGTTGGTTACAGTAATATAACTTTACGTCTGTACTCGTATTGTTAACTGTCGGATGTTGCAGTATATTTGTTGCCCCATATCAAGTCCCACACATTGGTTCCACATACTCCCAAATCCCAATTATGTCATGTCATGTCAATCGAACTAGAGTTTGTTTGACGACCTTCATTATTTTTTTTTCAATTAATGCTTCAATATAGCCATCATCATGATCTCCGTATCGGATTAAAATATAAGCAGTGCTCAGGTATTATAAAATCTGAAGGCTGTAAAGCTTGCGAAACGTCGGGACTAAATAATAAAAAAACAAATCACGATAGAATAAAAAAAAATATATATATTTTGATTTTTCTTCAATTATTATAATGAAAAATTGACAGGGTAGACTGCATCTTTGTTCAATGGACTGCAAGCCACTGAAAAACATACATGTTAAATTATAATATGTTGTCTTTTTCTGCGATTCCTAAAGTAGGCTTCGCGGAACCTAAAGTTTCTGTGGAAGTTACCAGGGTTCCGCGAAATTATATTTATCATTAAATCGTAAGAATATTTTAGGGCTCTGTTGGGAATTATATCAATGTGTGTAATAAATGTTTCTGTTTTAAATTACAGTCAAATAAAAAAAAAAATCAAAGTGCTTTGTTGAGTGTTCCGTTGTCTGAGCCCTCATTCGCACGGGAGCTTTTTCAACACGCGTTAAAAAAGCGTTGTAATGGAACAAATGAGTTCTATAACTATTAGGCCTCATTCGCACGAGCGCTTTTTCAAAAAGCGTCTCAACATGTCTGTTCAGATAAATTCAAAATAACTCCCGACGCCCAGCGTTTAAAAAACGCCTCGTTTTAAAAGCGCTGGCGTTTCAATAACAATACTAGAACTCATTTGTACCATTTTAACGTTTTTTTAACGAACGTTGAAAAAGCTCTCGTGTGAATTCGGCTTTATAATGTACACATCACGTCATTAGTAAGTGACAACGGCACAACGTGGTCGACGTGTCACGTCGCGGTATTCGGCAGTCGACTAGTCGTTCTATTTTGATAATTCGATTTAAAATCTTCATACGTGCTTTGTATGGTGTGGTGCCTTTATCATGATTTCACAAAGCGATATCGTTCCCAGAAATCGTTTCGAGGCACAATAAAAGACGCGTCGTCTGCTAAAGTGTTACATTATATTCTGAAAAGTGCTATAGAAAAGCTCGCGCGGCAACGAAAGAAAAGTCAACCTTCAGATAAAAGATTATTTTCTGAATTTTACAAAATATAAGATATTTATTTTTGGAGCTTTCTTTGGAGAATAATTATAAAGTTTTGACATTGTTGTCGTACATTGCCAAAACAAAAAAACTATACTACATATAAGTTTTCTTGCTACTGAGGAATTGCCGTAACCAGAGGCCCTAACATGATTAATTTTGAACGTGGAATTCCAATCTAGATCGCTGTACGCTTATTCTCTCTGCCTGGCGTTACTCGGTTTAATGCCAGGGTTCGCCTTCCTACCAAATTCCTACTAAAACGTTTCCACTTCGCCCGGTCTTAAGCACATAACGTTAATAAGCAAGAGCACGCTCAATTCCAATTCATTACTAAAATTAATCGTGTCTAGTGGCAGTGTATATGGGCTATGAACCGGGATGTCTTGGATTCGATTCCACGATCGGGATGGGTGTTTTTCTAACAGTATTTTCCCGGGACTGTATCCCCCAGATGTGGGTTGACGTCAGGCAGGCAGCTGGTGTTAAAAATGAAGCCTGATCCATTACGTAATGTGCTGAAAAAATGTGTTGCGTCGACCCCACATTAAGGTGGGTTGAGGAAAGGTAGAAAGAAGAAAGAAGAGCGCAGTATTTTAATTGTGTTTTCATTATCTCTAACGCTTTTATCCATACGCCCAGAATACACCCCTTCATAATTGAGTTCCGTTGCTCCCCACTCTGTTTTATTATCTGTCGCAGTGACATCAAAGTATTATGATTAATTTATTGAAAGGCATGAGTTTGCTACTTTATCAGAAATTTAATTATGAACAGAATGTGTACATTATTTATGTACATGAATGATGTATTCTGATATTGTTATGTTCTACTTCTACTTAACTGACAGCCTCCGTGGCGCAGTGGGCGAGTATTCGGCTGTGAAGCGAAAGGCCGCTGGTTCGATTCCCGTATTGAGACAAATGTTTGTGTGGCCACAGATATTTGTTTCAAGTCTGGGTGTTGTGAGACCGAAGTCTCTCATAGTTTCTGATACCCACTCTATAGGTTATACCTAGTGTGGGGTCAGGACTAGGTGTGTGACTCTTGGGTGTATTTATTTATTTAATTAATTATGTAGCAAATTGAATGTTATTAATGTTATGATGAAGTGGATCGAGTAAAGCAGAAATTCCTCATATCGATAGACTAGCTTTTGGCCATGGTTTTGTTCACTATTGCGTAAGAGTCTATCTCGTCGTATTTCCATTTTCTTTATACAAACTTTCGTTTCGATGGTAAGCGAAGTGCAGTCCAAAAAAACAGTGACCATTGACAAGCAATGGGCTTTTTAGTGTTCACCAGAATCATGCCGGCCTATTTATGGTTCTTCACACTCCGAATTTGAAGAGGGAAGAAGCAAATCGACGGGCTTGCGACAAGACTGGTGGTGTGCGGTCAGGGATACCCCCATACCCGACCCAACCAACCATGAAGTATCTATAATTATAATATAGTTACTGTATACATAAACCGCTATTAGGACGTCAGTAACTGAGCATATTTCAAAGTGTCACCTCGCCGTGACAAGATAAAAATATGCAGTGAAAAATTTGAAACCTTACAGAAATGATAAATGAGATTAAATTCAAAATACTTTTTAGTTCTTATTATTCATTCTATATAAGGCAATGCCCTTTTACGTAGATGCGGTGAAAGGATATACGTTGACCTTTGAAGGGTGGCTGAAGGCCAATTAGTGCACTTCATAGAGCGTGTATACAAAATTGTTTATACAACAGTAGCCCGAGCACGAAAAACTAATGTAAATGTATTCGAGTTCGCTGCGCATTGATGACGTTTGGTTAATATTTCATACAAATTTCATAGACGCGCATCGAATTCGAATACATTTACGGTTGTCAGAAATTTTCCTGCTCAGGCCGCTGAATAGCGGTGAAGACACGGGCAGTTCTCTCGCCTGATGAGAAGCGACACCCACGTGTCTGCTTATCAACCGACCTCCACAAAAAGAGGAGGTCCTCAATTGGTCTGTATGTTTTTTATGTATGTTACTCGATATCTCCGCCAAATGTGTACCGATTTTCAAAATTCTTTTAGGGTTCGATAGAGCTTATTTCAAGAGTGTCCCAAATTTTGTCACGATCGGTAAACTGGAAGTCGGTCAGTTAAGTTTTTAAATTTGTGATTATAAAAAGACAACTTTAAGCTAAACAAGTTCGAAATCTTAACGGACCGAATTCAAAATGTATCTGCAGCCCGAGCAGGAAAATTTTTGACAACCGTAAATGTATTCGTGCTCGATGCGCGTCTATGAAATTTGTATGAAATATTAATCAAATGTCATCAGTGCGCAGCGAGTTTACATATACATTAGTTTTTCGTGCTCGGGCTACTGATCGTGACCAAATTTATATGGGACACCTCTTGAAACAAGCTCTATCGAACATAAAAATAATCTTCAAAATCCTTCTACATTTGGTAGAGATATCGCGTAAAATACATAAAAATATACAGACGTCTTGAGGACCTTCTCCTTTTTTGAAATGCAAGTACATACATAAATACATCTACATCTCTTGTAACAGTTCTATACCTTTGTAATGAATATCTAAGTAGTATACGATGAGGCGTAAATCAAATATAATAACTCCACTCTACAAAACTGTTTAGTATTCACAGCTAAGGGCAATAGTAGTGACATTAATATTCATAGATCACCTGATTTACTGGTGTTTCTAGGTGACTCAATATTCTACTGATATTTAACACGTTTACTTTAGGGAAGGTTAAACTAAGACCGAAAATTCAAAGTGTTTATTAGAAAAGTATTATACTGATTTCTTAAGTTTACGCGAATATTAGACTAGTGTAGTCTGACCCGTGACAACGAAGACTGCAAAGCCTTCGAAACGTCGGGAATAATAATTAAAACCTAATCGTGATAGAATCCGTAAGAATAGTTTTATTTCAAGAAAAGTATTATATTACTAGCTTTTGCCCGCGGCTCCGCACGCGTATTTTGTAGGGCCAACGGAAAAAACTTTTGATTATTCGATCCGCCCTGTCGTTTTAGTCTAAATATGGGCGACCCAGCTATCGATTTTGAAGTCAATCGGCCCAAAAACAAAGAAAAACAAAATGGCGGCCACTTTTGACAGGCTTCACAGCGGTTCTGTAGTTCGGAACCACGGGGCGACTCAGATATTGATTTTGAAGTCAATCGGCCCAAAAACAAAGAAAATCAAAATGGCGGCCACTTTTGACAGGTCTGACAGCGGTTCTGTCATTCGGAACCACGGGGCGACTCAGATATCAATTTTGAAGTCAATCGGCCCAAAAACAAAGAAAAACAAAATGGCGGCCACTTTTGACAGGTTTGACAGCGGTTCTGTCATTCGGAACCACATGGTGACTCAGATATCGATTTTGAAGTCAATCGGCCCAAAAACAAAGAAAATCAAAATGGCGGCCACTTTTGACAGGTCTGACAGCGGCTCTGTCATTGGGAACCACGGGTCGACTCAGATATAGATTTTGAAGTCAATCGGCCCAAAAACAAAGAAAAACAAAATGGCGGCCACTTTTGACAGGTCTGACAGCCGTTCTGTCATTCGGAACCACGGGGCGACTCAGATATCGATTTCGAAGTCAATCGGCCCAAATACAAAGAAAAACAAAATGGCGGCCACTTTTGACAGGTTGACAGCGGTTCTGTAGTTTGGAACCACGGGGCGACCCAGATATCGATTTTGAAGTCAATCGGCCCAAAAACAAAATGGCGGCCACTTTTGACAGGTCTGACAGCGGTTCTGTCATACGGAACCACAGGGTGACTCAGATATCGATTTTGAAGTCAATCGGCCCAAAAACAAAGAAAATCAAAATGGCGGCCACTTTTGACAGGTCTGACAGCGGTTCTGTCATTGGGAACCACGGGTCGACTCAGATATCGATTTTGAAGTCAATCGGCCCAAAAACAAATAAAAACAAAATGGCGGCCACTTTTGACAGGTCTGACATCGGTTCTGTCATTCGAAGCCACGGGGCGACTCAGATATCGATTTTGAAGTCAATCGGCCTAAAAACAAAGAAAAACAAAATGGCGGCCACTTTTGACAGGTCTGACAGCGGTTCTGTCATTGGGAACCACGGGGCGACTCAGATATCGATTTTGAAGTCAATCGGCCCGAAAACAAAGAAAAACAAAATGGCGGTCACTTTTGACAGGTCTGACAGCCGTTCTGTCATTCGGAACCACGGGGCGACTCAGATATCGATTTCGAAGTCAATCGGCCCAAAAACAAAGAAAAACAAAATGGCGACCACTTTTGACAGGTCTGACATCGGTTCTGTCATTCGAAACCACGGGGCGACTCAGATATCGATTTTGAAGTCAATCGGCCCGAAAACAAAGAAAAACAAAATGGCGACCACTTTTGACAGGTCTGACAGCGGTTCTGTCGTTCGGAACCACGGGGCGACCCAGATATCGATTTTGAAGTCAATCGTCCCAGAAGCAAAGAAATAAATTTTCAACCCCTATTTCATCCCTTTGTAGGATAAAAATATATCGCACCCCATTTCTGTCCTTAGGGCTAAAACTATCCTCATACCAAATTTCCTAAAAATCCGTTCAGCGGTTTCTGGATTCCCATAAAAACTTTCATCCCCTATTTCATCTCATTAGGGGTTGATTTAAAAAAGTAGCCCATTTGTGTCTTTAAACTCAAAGATATCCACTATCCCATGCCAAATTTCATAAAAATCCATTAATTGGACCTAAAATCCCCATAGAAACTTTTAACCCTTATTTCATCCCTATAGGGGTTGATGAAAAAAAATGAAGTACCCCATTTTTATCCCTAGGGTCAAATGTATCCTCATACCAAATTTCATCAAAATCCATGAAGCGGTTCCAAAATTCCCATACAAACTTTCATCCCCTATTTCATCCCTTTAGGGGTTGATTTAAAAAAAATAAAGTACCCTATGTCCGTCCTTGGGGTTAAAAGTACCCACATACCAAATTTCATCAAGATCGGTTCAGCGGTTTAGACGTGAAAACGCCACAGACAGACAGACAGACAGACAGACAGACAGACAGACAGAGTTACTTTCGCTTTTATTATTTAGTAAGGATAAAGTAAATGATAAGTAATGGAAAATTAAAGCAATAAATTACTTTGTAATAACATAATAAAACACAAAAGGCAAATTCACTAAAAATACTGGTCTTATTAAAGTTCTTTGTCTACATTTTCTATAGCGCCTAAGGAGCAATAGAAAGATAATTTGTTACAAAAATAATCTAAGTGTAATAAAATTACGTATTCAAGGAAAAATAATTTAAACAATGATAATTCTCTTATTGATGAAAAATCTTTATTTTCACCAGTGGTAGAGCCACGCTGTAGACAGTAACGTTTACAGCATGAATGGGCCTGCTCAGCCGATTTGATACCACTGTCTCACAGAAAACCGACGTAAAGTGGCAGCTTGCTGTCGCATTTCGTACGGTGAGTGAGTCCCAATCCCTTTTCCCTCCTCTCCCATTCCCTCCTTTTAGGTTGGCAACGCACCCATGATTCTTTTTGGGTCTTGGGTGCTATGGGCGGTGGAGATCCAAACTATCAGCTCGTTTTCCAGTCTCTGCTATAAAAAAAAAAAATTTTTAAAAAGATGAAAATTTGTTATGCAAATTGCGTCGAACTAAAGTCTAGAGAATTTTATGGATAACTTCTTGATTCATTAGAAGGGTCCGAGCCTACGGAACACTCCATTATCGCCTTCACACTTCTCTCGTAATAAAACTCACTCAAGTCAAGCGCATAGATATATTCGCGTCAAACGTTAATTTTGATCTCAGCGGGATTTCGCTCAATCATCGTCCTCGTAAAATGTTCACGCACTTCTTTCTCTAATAAAACTGGGATGGATTTTGCAAACTTAGGAACGGCATTTATCAAACTTTTATTGTGAGATCCATAAGGTTCAAAGTAACTTATTTGGCAAATATTAGTATGGTTTCACTCAGCTGTGGGAATTGAATGCGCGCATAAATTTGACAAGAACCGCGAGATAAGTCGTACGCAGTCCCAAACTTTGACATATCTCAGGCGTCTTGGCAATCAAGAAATACCAGCAGGAAAGTTTTGTGATTGCCTCGTTAGGCAATGATTTTATTTCAGCAAATTTATTTGAATATGTTTGCAAATTATACTAATGATTATAGAATCAGCTACCATTCTTTGCTTTGTAGCTTGTGATTAACGCCTATACAATTGTATTAAATAATAACATAAATATTATTTTTATTGTTCTTCGATTATTCTTTTTGCTGATTCTGTTTTTATTCGTCATTTCAAAATTGTATAATCAGTAGCTCAACCATGAGGTTTTATTTTACATTACTCGCTAGCGACGATGTAAAACAATTCGTATAAAAAAAACATCGATTCACCACTAAACCATAACCGCTAAGAAGCGTTCGGATGTTTGTCAAAAAAATATTTTACAGTGTCGCTAGCGAGAAATGTCAAAAAATCTTATGGTCGAGCTACAGGCAACTATTTTCTGTTTACTTGCCACAAGCAAGTAGGAACTTTGACACTTGATTCGATTTCGACTAAGATTCGATTTTATTTACGTCCAAATGATCAAACACTACTCAACTTTAATGGTTTAGTGTATAGATTTTTGCCATATAATTTTAATAGATAACGGCTTTAAACGACATAGGGCGACCTAAAATGTATGAGCAATCGACGGTTAGTGACAAATTCCACCGAAATCATGTAAAACTATAGAACAAAATATTTACTATTGCTTACTATTTTACTAAGCTTGTCTCGAAGCATTCGTAAATCGTAAACAATCCCGCAACCTACACATTTTGCAGTACCTATTATAAGTACTGATGAATGAAACTAAGTGAACTAGCTATTGTTACAAATACTGTTACGATTACTGAATCAACCCATACTATTTATGATCTGAAGCCACTTTCATTACAGATCCTCATAAATAACGCGCATGATATCCGCTCTTAGTCTACCAATCAATGTCGTGTCTTCATATTTCACCTCCCGTCAGTGCTAATTAATCGTTAGTACGGAGGTCGGGCTGCGATATATCTCGCCAGGACATGTTTATGGCACGGGTGAGCCTTCTAATCATTGTTGGCGGATTAATCTCACTTTAATTACTTAAGGTCAATCGTTCAATAGGTTTATAGAAGGAAAATAAAAGTTAGTGATATTATTGACTGCCTCGGTGGCGTGGTGGTATTTCGGTACAACTGCGGTTCTGAGGTCTCGGGTTCGATCCCCGGGTCGGGCAAAGTGATATAGGATTTTTCCATATCAGCCCGGAGTCTGGAATTTTGTGCCCGATATGGCGACAGACTCGCCCCCTATCACATCTGGGACGGAACTAAGCTCGGCGAAATGTGGGTGTTCTAGTTCGCTAGTGCGCCTCTGCCTACCCCTCCGGGGATACAGGCGTGAGCTTATGTATGATATTATTGAAGACTTGGAGTACACAGTCAGTGCTTTTGCTTTATCATCCGTACTTTCTTTTCATTTGTGCCAGGGGTTTGTCAAAAATTGGCGCGAAGCTACAGTATCAGCAACATCTACTTTTTATTGTGGAACAAGAATTATTCAGAGGAGAGCCACAAGCAAAAGCTAATAGAATATCTAGTTTTTTTAATATCACAAATTGGCACTTTATGGGGACTACGTTAAATCTTTCCCCTTTAATCAGTTATGGTCCTCCTAAGCTTCTGTTATAATCAATGTCAAGAGATTATAACAGAAGTTAATCTGGTTTCACGACCGATATGTTTTGGATGAGCACTAAAAAACTTTTAAAGAAGACTTAGTAGCGATCTTTTTCTTTTTTTATATTTTTTTTTATACAGTCACACACATAGTCCTGACCCCACACTAAGATCGAGTCTTGTATCGTAGGTATCAGGAACTACAAGAAACGTTCGGTCTCACAACACCCAGACCCGAAACAAATTTCTGTGGGCCACACAGACATTTGTCTTGGTGCGGGAATCGAACCCGCGACCTCACGTTTCACAGCCGGCTACTCGCCCGCTGCGCCACGGAGGCTGTCGGATCATAATGTTAATAGACGATAATTAAATTCTGTTATTATCATTTGGCACTTAAGTGCACTCATTAACGGCAACAACTCTGAAAAATTAAAATGTGAACATTTTTATAAAATTAACCAAGGGGACGTTTTCAGCTGTCTCCAATTTAAAAGCTTAATCATGAAATGCAGCTTGACATTTACTTTACCATCTACAGCGAAGACAAGCATCTAATAAAGGCACTTTTACACCGAACTGAGCAATCTAGTGGCATAAAATATAATAATAAAAATAAAAATAATATTAGCCCTGTTATATTACTGTCCCACTGCTGGGCACGGGCCTCCTCTACTAATGAGAGGGATTAGGCTTTAGTCTACCACGCTGGCCTATTGCGGGTTGGTAGACTTCACATACCTTCGATGTTCTCGTGGAGAAATTCTCGGGTATGCAGGTTTCCTCACGATGTTTTCCTTCACCGTTATAGCAAGCGATATTTCACAATGAAAACACACTTAACATAGAAAAGTCATAGGTGTATGCTCCATTTTGGGGTTGGTCTCGAACCTCCGACACTTGTCTCGGCAGTCCGTACCACACCCAACTGGGCATAAAATATATGGCAATAGTTTTACTTCTTCATGCTTCTTTACTTTATCTTTCTTTTTGGACTTATCCAACTTAAATGTAGGGTCGGCGCAACACACATTTCAAGAGTATTGCAGAAAGAATTGGGCTTAGTTTTTTCGATCGGATGCGTGTCTGACGTCAAGCCCCTCTGGGAGTTCCTGTCCCTGGCAAATCAAATTAGAAATATTACATTGCCCGATCTGGGAGTCGAATTTAGGAGCTCCCTGTCCACAGCCCATATATGCTGCCACTAGATCAAGAAGGCGACTCATATAACATTTGAGTATACTTTTTTCTGACACTATTTTCCCGGGACTGGATCCCCTAGATGGGGTTGACATCAGGCAGGCAGGCGGTCGTGAAAACTAAGCCAAATCCTTTCTGCAACATGCTTGAAAAAATGTGTTACGCCCACATTAAGGTGGGATAAGGGCAGGTAGAAAGAAAGCTAGAGAGAAATGTCAAAACACCTCATGGTCGAGCTATTGAACTCTGATGCGAGTTGTAAACACGGATGTAAAAAAAAAGATGGACGGAGCGCTAGGAAAATAGAAATTGTAATGGCGGACTGACCGAATGAGCCGAAACCCTGCTTCATTCAATGTTGCTAGCGCTCCGTCCATCTATTTTTTTACGTCCATGTTGATTCATTTCTGTGTGACGCACAGCCCGAGTGGGTGGACACGTTGTTTTCGACACAGTACTTGTATAACTCGTCTGCACCGCTGCAGTAATGAGCCTTTTTCACCATCCGACTTTTACGTGGAATTCAAATTTTATATCTCGCCGCTTCTGAAGCTGCAATAAAATTATACAGCGTCGCTGAATTTCCCTAATTAAATGTTTGAAGTTTCAATTCGTTTGTAGTTTTATGTTGTACATTTACGTGAGTTGGAACACATAGCCACAGTAAAGCACATGATGAGAGTTAATTGCGAGTTACGACACATCCGATGGTTGGTCCATATGAAAATTATACGTTCAAAATTCAAATTTAAGAACGCTTCCTCATTTCGTTTAAAAATCAAATTTATAACACGTGCATAGGGTTAAAATTGTGTTGATTTAATTAGAACTTGTGATCTTTTTATATTTTTTATTCCTGAGACCACTTTTTAGAAGGATATTTTCAAAGAACTGTGCATCTAGGGTATATTATATTGATAGTCATGTGTCCTTCACATACATATTATATTTCTCTCTCATAGGTCTTCTATCTGCCCTTATCCCATTCCACAGTAGGGTCGGCAAAACATACATTTTTCAGAAAATATTTGGCTTTAGTTTATTGACTGCCTCGGTGGCGTGGTTGTATTTTGGTACGACGACCGTCCTGAGGTGTCCGGTTCGATCCCGGGTCGAGCAAAGTGATACTGGATTTTTTCCATATCATCCGGAGTGTGGAATTTGTGGCGATAGGCTCGCATCATCACATCCGGGACGGAATTAAGCTCGGTGAAATGTGGGTGTTCTAGTTCACTAGTGCGCCTCTGCCTACTCCTTTGGGGATACAGGCGTGAGCTTATATATGTTTAGTTTTTACATCTGACTGTCTGCCTATCAAACCCCTTAGGGGTGTAGAGGTATATTTGTCCCTGATCCCTGACAGGTAATCTTTCAAGATAACAAACACTATCAGAATAATAATTTGCAACAAAATATAAACACAATTTCCGTAGTAAGCCACAAAAAACTCATACATACTAAAGCTAGGTACTCATGATGTAAGGAGCTGATAGTTATAAAAGAAGCGCATTATTTCCCCTCTAAAATTAAACGAGGTGTAACAACATGCCCGAGGGAAATCCACCTTGCGTGGCATCATATATCCTTAGCTTTCCACGAGAAAATGCACGGATTTTGCCGTTAATCTTTGGAAAGATATAAATCAAAAATTGGTTTTAATGTATGTTTCGGTGTATAATCACTCAATTTACATATTTTGATAATGAAATGTCGCTCATTAGTAACGAAAGTGTGATATCTCGAAAACCTCGATTTTACACAAAAACGTTTTTAAAAAAATATAACATAAGCTCACGCCTGTATTTCCGAAGGGGTAGGCAGAGGCGCCTTAGCGAACCAGAAAAAAACGTAGACGTAACGTTTTTAAAATAATGTTATAAGAGCGTTTTGTGTAAAATCGAGGTTTTCGAGATATCACACTGTTTTCGCAAATGAGCGATTTTTACAAGAAGTTAATTTAGCTATATTTCGATATACTCCTAAGTTGAGATGTTTTGCGATTGGACCCGGCTAAGTGCAGTGAGTATCCAATGTCCACCAATGGATTTTGGACAGTCAGGACTCAGCACAAAAGCGTGATTAATTACACAACGTTAATATTTAGTACTTGTTTTGGTTGTTTATTTGGTTCGTTTTTTCGAGCATTAAGTACACCCTATGGATGATAAGTACAACCATGCCTTCATTGAAGCTTGATTTTAAATGTTGTCTACTTGTTTATTATCTAATTCTACAATATTGTAGTATTGGTAAACTTGAAAGACTACATGATTTTTGAGTATTAGTTAATAGGTATGTATGCAAACATTTAAATCAGCAATGCCGTCCCAGTTTGAACAGATAGCTAACGAGCGAATATCGGTCGACGCGTTTTAATGGAAATGACAACGTAAGTGAAAAAAATGACAAATCCAGTCGCTGTGCCACTCCGCTCCGTCCATGCGAGAGGCGAGCGCAAATTGCAACCAACTGCCTTTTTTTAAGCTATGACACTAATATTCGTACAGGGTATACAGAGTATGATTCTCTAACGACCGGTCTCAATAAACGATCTCAGTTTAGAGTGCAGATAAATCGCGATTATGAACCAATCAAATCAAGTCATTTGACGGAGTCATGTTCAAACTGTGTTCTTATTGGCTAATATTTGTAATCTATCTGCACATTTGAACTGAGATTGTTTAGGAACCGGGCGTAAGAGCGACTTGCAGCACTCTTACTAATATAGATTTAAAACTAATATTTTTATACTATGCATCCTACAGCTCACTGCTATCTATAAATCGAGATTTGGGATAAATAAAGATTTGTCGCGGAGCAAGTGGCCGTAAGGCATTTACTCTTAACCAGCTGGAGGCGGCACATACACATAAGTATATGTTACATAAGCGTCTTGCCACCGGTGGCCGAGCCGCTCGTCACTATTTATCACACATTAAACTGTACCTATGAAAAAAAGACTAATAAATAACGTCATCTGAGATGTTCGCTGAATCGGGAGTATGCTGTTTTTATGCCACGATGAGGAAACTGCGCATCGCTGATGCGGGTTAACCGAGTTAATTTTATATTTTGTTTGGTAATTGGTTATGTGGTTTTGGTTATTGTGGTGCAGAAATTAATTAATCATTATTAGTTATCGAGATAATTTATGAGTTTTATGCTCGGTTTCATTCTAATTTTAATGGTTGGGTGAGGTAGAGTGCGCCAAAAGACCGAGACATGCGATATTAAGTCTTATAGTGTTCAGTCATTTCGGTATTTTTTTTATTGGCTTACAAAGCTGTGATGTTATTACCATGGTTACCAACGCCCATGAACATCGGTAATGCCAGGGATACTGTAGTATCTGCCTACCGTAGAATGTAAGAAATGGGGATTGGGAAGAGACATTTGAAATCTCCATAGACCTTAATCAACGTGCGAAATACAACAGCATGCTGCTACGTCACGTTGGTGTCCCGTAAGAAAGTAGTAAATCTTTCCGAGCCTTTTCTTAATACTTAATTAAGTACTAGCGGGCACGATTCAATCCAAAGTTAATGCTTCAGTGTCCTCTGTATTTATTTTACTATCAACAACCCAAAACACAACCTGATAAAGCCTAAAGACCTACAAAAACATAGAGAAATATCCTACAATCTCCCTAAAATTTTAATCGATAAATTCCGTAAACTAATTAAACACGCTAAGCCATTGTGATTTGTTACCACCCACACGATCAATGGACACGTTTCGGCAAAGGACGTTACAGATAAAATTAAGCAAATATTCGACGCAGTGGGACATGACGTGACACGCGATGAAATTGCGGCTACACACTTTATTAAAACTGGAATGCAAATAACACTGGCGCTTATTTCTAGAACTGTGTCGTACTTTTTTTCTTTATAGACTAGCAAACGAGCAGATGGGTCACCTGATGGTAAGTGATCTTCACCGCCCGTCTCACCGTCGTCGGTTTTCTGTGGGACAGTGGTATCAAACCGGTCGAGCCTTTATTTGTTGGGCGGATTAACGACGAACAAAACCATAATAGACGGACTCAAAATGGATTCAATAGGATTATTAGATAAGGTGTAAATTGTGATTGTTGCTTTAAGTATTTGTGTTGGATTTTAAAATATAGATTGCATGAGGTATTAGGGTCGCTCAAGCTATCTACTGTAATTTTTCACTATTATGTAGCGTTATATTTCTTTTATAGATATTTTGTAACGTACCTGTATTTGTTACGGAAAGTAGGACTATTATATTTTTTTTATAGCAGAGACTGGCAAACGAGCACATGGGTCACCTGATGGTAAGTGATCTCCACCCCCCCATAGACACCCAAGACACAAAAATAATCATGGGTGCGTTGCCAACCTAAAAGAAGGAAATGGAAGGGGGAGGAAAAAGGATTGGGAAAGGGGGAAGGGGAAATGGGCCACCGGTAATCTTACTCACCGAACGAAACGCGACAACAAGCTGCCACTTTACGTCGGTTTTCTGTGAGACAGTGGTATCAAACCGGTCGAGCCGGCCCTTTCGTGCTGTAGATGTAACTGTCTACAGCGTGGCTCTATACTTAGAAATATATAATAGTCCTGCTTTCCGTAACAAAGGAATAACAAAACCAGTAAAGCTAGTCCAAAAGTCGTATTACTGTAAATGGTAATAGAAACGTCTATAAGAAAATAATCTAGCTGAGCTGGCTGACGATAACTAGGTAATAGAAGAGTGTAGTCTATTTTATTATAGTTCGAGCCTGTTATTACGATAACAATGTCTCAATACGAAATACGGATAATATTGATACAATTTTCTTCAGATCATTATTATTATATTTATTTTGACAGCCTCGGTGGCGCAGCGGGCGAGTAGCCGGCTGTGAAACGTGAGGCCGCGGGTTCGATCCCCGCACCGAGACAAATGTTTGTATGGCCTACAAATATTTGTTTCGAGACTGGGTGTTGTGAGACCGAAAGTCTCTCGTAGTTCCTGATACCCACGACACAAGGCTCGATCTTAGTGTGGGGTCAGGACTATGTATGTGACTGTTGGGTGTTATTTATTATTTATTAATTTTCTTCAGATCATTATCATTTTTTCTTATCGCTGCAAATAGATTAATTTAAGACGGTGATTTTTTTACCCTTAGAATACTGAAGCCTAGTTAAATATGTTTTGATTATGACTGCCTCGTTGGCGTGGTGGTATTTCGGTACGACTACGGTTCTGAGGTATCGGGTTCGATCCCAGGGTCGGGCAAAGTGATATTGGATTTTTCTATATCAGCCGGGAGTCTGGAATTTGTGCCCGATATGGCGATAGGCTCGCCCCTTATCACATCTGGGACGGAACTAACCTCGGCGAAACGTGGGTGTACTAGTTCGCTAGTGCGCCTCTGCCTACCCCTTCGGGGATACAGGCGTGAGCTTATGTATGTATGTATGTATGTATGATTATAATATAATGAAACTACACACGTTTAATGTTAATAAACCCTTTAATATTATAGGTTACAGCTAGATTGATACGATTATACCAATATTCGTGAACCGATTTGTCCGTATCAAATAATGTTATAGATTTTTTTTATTAGGAAAGACGCTTTCATAACATATATTTTGAAATAGTTTAACCGACTAGGCAACTACCTAATAAATAATGAAATAAAATATTATAAGGTAATATTAATTTTTTCTTCGTTTTATATAATTATAGGTACAGCTTTAAACTCTAAAGATAGGACAGGCTGAGTAATGAAGCGCGCTGTAGGCTTCGCTGGTTCTTTGGTACGTAGGATACCCTACCTTGAAGTCGGCTGCCTTGCACTTATGAATAAATTGAAATAAAACTATTTTTACGGATTCTATCACGATTAGGTTTTAATTTATATTCCCGACGTTTCGAAGGCTTTGCAGTCTTACTGCAATATAAATGGATAGAATTCGTAAAAATAGTTTTATTTCAATGTATAATATTCGCGTAAACTTAAGAAATCTTATGAATAAATATAGGCAATGAACAGGATTATCCAGTAATAAAGATTTATTTATTTATAAAAGGTTCTCCAGCAGTACATACATTATAATATAATTGAAGAAAGTATCTAACTAAATAGTCATATTCTGATGAATGTACCAATTACAGGAGTACATAGCTTTGAAGAAACATGTGTCCAAACCTACATGAGTTTACGTGAGCGTGCAGTAAATACATGTATTCATGGTACGATTCAGCACATGCCGACAGTTACGGTCCAGTAACGTCCCTACATATTATTATTTGCATCGAAAGTTACGACGGTATGACCAGATTTCTACGTCAGGGTTGGTACAGTGTGGTTCCGATATAATATATATAAACGATCTCATTCGTCGAATAAGAAGATAGATAGATAACATACTAAGGAAAAAATACAAAAAGGAATAAGTAATACAAAGTGTAAACGATAGGCGATCTCTTACGGCCGATTTAAATAAACTATCTCAGTTTAGAGTGCAGATAGATCACAATTATGAAACTATCAAATCAAGTCATTTGACGGAGTCATGTTCAAACTGTGTTCTTATTGGCTTATTTTTTTAATCTATCTGCACATTCGAACTGAGATTGTTTATTGAAACCAGGCGTTAGACAACCTTTACAGACAACCAGAAGAGATTCCATAATATTAATTCCATATTATTTCATAATATTTCATTCCGTATTTTTCGTTTAATTTGGAAGATTTAGGGCAACTCTTCAACAGGTAGATAAATTTTATCTGGCGGATTATATTGACGTTTAATCCATGAAGCATCTGTCAGAACATAAAAGTTATCCCTTATATAAAGTTATCTGCATGTTTCAAAATCAGCCCTTAGTCAATATTTAGTGTGTTTTTACGGACCCGATTTCATGATTAATTAGTTGGTTCGCATATTGCACATTCACCATGCTTCGCATATTATTCCTGAGGCATTGCAAATTGAGTTTATATTTTAATTTTGAACGCGATTTGGTTTGGAAATAGAGGTTAGAGGTAGTATTGTTATAAATGAAGTTTGGAGTTATATTTAGTTATACCTCTCGAAAAACGTCATAGCGTGTAACGTCTTCATAATTTTTGTGTAAATTTTTACTGTCTTACTTGTCTTTTATATTCTAATCTTTATTGAAGTTGCCAACCCTAGAATGAACTGTTTGAATATCTGAAAGCACATGTAGCTTTCTCAATAAATATTGATGTGCCACGCGCCTCATGCCACTCATAGCTATTTATTATTTCATATACGAATGTATGATAACATACGCACATCCAAGTGGATGCGTGGTGACAGCTTGAAGGACTCATTTTTTTCAATATTATGCGACAACCAGTAAGTCAATTCTCTAAGAAACGCCACGTTGCGATCGACGACGAGGTCCAGCACCGTACATCGTTGAAATCGACGAAGCGTTCCACCTTGTTGGATCTTAGAGAATACCATTTTCCATACATTTATGTATCGTTATATTTCTTTATGTCAAACGCCTCGCTCGAGAGAGCTAGTTCGCATAAGCGCTGTCATCACGCATAGCGCTAGTGCGTGCGCTTTGTACCTTGCTGAATACAATAACGTTGTTTTTTTTTTTTTTTTTTTTTTTTTTTTTTTTTATCCGAGCACGGCAAAGTGACTACACTACACCTGATGGTAAGCGTAGTGCAGTCCAAAAAAAACCAACGACCATCGATAAACATAGTTTATGAATGGTCGCCAGAGTCATGCCGGCCTGCATAAATGCTTCTTCACGCTTCGCTTAAAGGACCCAATGTCATAGGAGGGAGGGAACACGTGAGACGGCAGACTATTCCACAGCTTAACGGTTCGGCAAAAGTAGGAAGAAGAGAACCTTTTGGTTCGTGCCGCGATGGACGAGACCACCAAGCTGTGGTTTCGTAAGCCGGCCCGCGTGGTTCTGGCTAGGAAAGGAGAAGCTGGGATCAGGTCAAACAACTCTTCGGAGCACTCACCATGATACAGACGATAGAACACGCTGAGCGCTGCAATGTTTCTACGCAGTTGCAGCGGCTCTAAGGCGCTTGTAACGTCTGCATCATTCACAATGCGGACAGCCCGACGCTGCAATCCGTCCAAGGCATCAAGCAGATATTTGGCGGAACCATCCCAGAGGTGCGAACAGTACTCCGCACCCGGCCGTACCTGTGTTTTATAAAGACGACAAAGCTGACCGGGCGAGAAGAATCTCCGCACCCTGTTCAGGATTCCGACTCTGCGAGATGTTGCGGATATTACATCCTCGATATGATGCCTTGGGTTCAGGTCGCAGCGTATATCCATACCCAGGATATTTAGGCCGTTCCGCATTGCGAGCGGACTGCCCCCGAGGTTGGGGAGAGGAGAAAACGGGGACTTTTTGCACGTGAACGCGCACACCTGGGTTTTCTTGGCGTTAAACTCAACCAGATTTTCGGTGCCCCACGCCGCAATGAGGTCTAAGGTCTGATTCAGCTCAACGACAAGATCCCCTCTCTGCCTCTCAGTGACCTCCCGACTACCAGGAGGCTTGCTGCAATAACGCCCATGTACAGTGCTGTCATCTGCATAGCAATGAATGTTGCCAAGTGGCAGCATGTCATTGATATGCAGAATAAACAAGGTGGGCGAGAGCACAGAACCTTGTGGAACCCCGGCACTAACTGACATGAGCCGAGAAGAGTGTCCTTCAACAAGGACACGAATTCTACGCCCACGCAGAAAGCCGGCGATCCACTTACACAGGTTGTCGGGAAGTCCATATGCCGAAAGCTTGGAGAGAAGGCCACGGTGCCAGACCCTGTCAAAAGCCTTAGCGATGTCAAGGCTTACGGCGAGGGCCTCTCCATGCTTATCAACCGCCTCCCCCCAGCGGTGCAATAGGAAGGCCAGAAGATCACCCGTCGATCGTTTCGACCGAAAGCCATACTGCCGGTCATTGATCAACGAGTGATCCTCCAGGTAGCGGATCAGGTGCATGTTGATGATCCGCTCCATTGCCTTACCTATCACTGAGGTTATGGCGATTGGACGGTAGTTGGCAGGGTCCGATCGATCACCCTTTTTTGGGATCGGTTGCACGTTAGCATCCCTCCAAGATTGCGGCACAGTACCCGAGAGAAAGGAAGCTCGGTAAAGGCGCGTCAGCACAGGAGACAACTCAGCTGCACACCTTTGTAGGACTACAGCTGGGATACCGTCCGGGCCACTGGCTTTGCGGACATCAAGAGACCGCAATACCCGCCGCACATCACACTGCCTAATACGGACATCGGGCATAGTATGTCCGCAGTCAGGCAGTGTGGGCGGCAGCGCGTTGCGGTCATCGATCCGCGAGTTAGCCGCAAAGAGATTTGCCAATAAAGTGGCTTTCTCCTGCGGCCCGTGAGCCAGCGACCCATCCGAATACCTCAGCGGTGGCAGTGAAGGGCGACAGAAATTGGATTGCACAGCTTTAGCCAGGCTCCAATAAGCTCGGCTGTTTGTCGGCTGATCTGACAAAGCACATCCAATCCGGTTGACGCGCTGGGCATCCGCCCTGACGTACGCCTTCTTGCAGGCCTTGGAGGCTTGGTTATAAGCTGTTTTGAGAGCGATTATGTTGGGATCCCTCGTAGCGCGACCCCTGATCCACTCGCGATACGCAGCCTGTTTCTTACTTACAGCATCTGCGCATTCACGGTTAAACCAAGGGCGTCCACGGCCACTGCCGACAACCTCAGAGTAGGGAATGTAATATTCCATTCCCAATCTGATCTCGTCGGCAATAGCATCGGCACTCGCAGAGGAATCCTTGCCCTCAAAACAGCGCTGCCTCCAAGGGATGGATGCGAAATAGTCACGCATGCCATCCCAATCTGCTGACGAGTAGTGCCATATTCTACGCCTGATTTTAATGGTGCGTGGAGGCGAAGAACGAGGCACCGTAGTTCCGACCAAACAATGATCAGAGGTACCCAACGGGGCACCTACTGACACATTGTATCCGGCTGGATGACTCGTCAACAGAAGGTCCAACATGGAAGGCGCATGGCCCGCAACATCTGGGATTCTAGTGGGTTTATTCACCAGTTGGGACAAGCCGTGAGTCAGAGCGTATGCGTGAGCAGTACGTCCAGCATGGTCTGTCTTGGAGGAACCCAACCACGACTCGTGGTGCGCATTGAAATCCCCCAAAACCACCAACTCTGCTGTCGGGTACCGCTCCTGCGCGTCGTCTGTCGCCTGACTGATATAGCTAAACAGCCGAGTCGTCTCGTCATCCCCGTCATGGGACCTGTAAAGACACACGTAGATCCGGCTCTGCGTGCCGAGATCCACGTGTACCCACAGTGTGGAGAAGGAAGGGTCCTCCATGCAGCGCATACGGCGACAACAGACATCCGACCGAACATACAAGCAAACCCCAGCCCTACGTCTGAAGTTTTCTTCAAGCGCATAGCCAGGATAGTGCAGGTAAGTCGCGTCGGCCGGACAACAAATCTGTGTCTCCGTCAGAAATAGCATTGCAGGCCGTGCTGTTTCGAGGTGGTGGTGTACAGCATTGAGGTTAGAATGGAGTCCACGTATGTTTGTGAACTCCATTGTGAAGGCGGTAGTGGGGGTGTGTACCGCTGTAAGGCCTATTTTCTTATTGCGCACTTTCATGGGTATAAGGAGAAGGATAGGAAGAAGAGGGAAGAAGCATATCGAGGGGCTTGCGCCAGGACCCGTGGGCTGATCATTCTGGGTACCGAACCATAAGGTAGCCGAAGGAAGATAAACTGACCCGCCGGACGGAAGGGCCCCCGTACCCTCCCGGGATGGGCCGCCGGGTCCCCACAACCGGTCACCAACCGGCACGACGGACCCACCCAAGATTATGCGTGGCATGGTGGGGCAGCCTCTCGCGATGGTTAGTCGCGATTGGGCCCCTGTACTATACCGCGGGCGGCCAGCGGAACAACCGTTTCTACGGGTCTCCCTGGCCGGCAGGTCAATTCATCTTCGTCCGACATATGCACCCGTTCCGACCAACCGTTAGGTCATGCCGCAAGTCCCTCGAGAGAACCGGGAATACACTGGCTGATCCTGGAACGCGAACCACACAAAGAGTGTGGGTCACTATGGCAGGTTTTAACACCATGTGTACGGTGGTCGCCACCCGGGCGGATACGAGTATCCTACCACCACTTCACAGCCAGCTACGCGCCCGCTGCGCCACGGAGGCTGTCAAATAAATCTTGGGTACGTCTTATTAGTTTTATTTTACATTGAAGTAACTTTTTTGTGGATTAGCTGCTCTTATCTA
This sequence comes from Clanis bilineata, assembly GCA_036417725.1. Lineage (NCBI taxonomy): Eukaryota > Metazoa > Arthropoda > Insecta > Lepidoptera > Sphingidae > Clanis > Clanis bilineata. The sequence goes on from CM071158.1 coordinate 13,649,561, forward strand.
ATCTAATTTAATTAAATATATATTTATTTATTTGTTAATATTTCATTGTAAACTGCTTATTCTGTTTTTGTATTATTTTTTCTCAAAACATTTTTTTTTCTGTCTGGCGAACCAGCCTTCCGAATGCGGAAAAGTACAATTTTTGACGGAATCTAAACAATGTGTGATATTTTATGGATACAACAAATTATTTGATTTGATTTGTTAAAATGTTGATGTGAAATGAGAAATGTGCTTGAATTATTTTTTGCCAAATTTTTGCTCGCTTTTGGAACTAAGCTCGGCGAAATGTGGGAGTTCTAGTTCGCTAGTGCGCCTCTGCCTACCTCGTCGGGGATACAGGCGTGAGCTTATGTATATGTCTTAACTTATCCGTATATAAGAAAATTTGTTTAAATCAGTTCCATAATGTTGTTTCCAAGTAACATTTCTAAGTGGCTATATATTTTATAACTTCTTTAATGGACAATGAAGAATTATTGCGCCGTTCCATAATGTAGCTTCAGAGTACTTCATAATGGAATGCAATAAACATTTACTCATATAAATAACAAATTCGATTTGGTAGATGGTGATAAGATTATAACATGTTTTATTATAATATCGCTTACGAATACGTTCGAACAGAATACAATTGCGAATGTTTATCATTTCAAGACATTTTTGTTAATTCTGAAATAGTCAAAACTAGTTCCAAGCTCTCATGTATTTTGGAAACGGATTGGGATTAATAAACTACTTAATACTTAAAGTAAACAGTCGCATGTATTTCAGTAGCCCGAGCACGAAAAACTAATGTAAATGTAAATGTATTCGAGTTCGCTGCGCACTGATGGCGTTTGGTTAATATTTCATTCAAATTTCATAGACGCGCATCGAGTTCGAATACATTTACGGCTGGCAGAAATTTTCCTACTCAGGCCGCTGCTCTCTTTCATTTTCGTGGGGTCGTAGCGTGGTTTGGTAAATCTATAAAGCAACGTGTCGAAAGTAAAAAGTTGTATGAATAATATTCTTTAAAAGATACAACACAATCAAGAATAGAGACTCCACTCCAATGTGGGGTTGTCGTAAATACACTTTTTCAAGAATGTTGCAGAAATGATTCAGCTTAATTTGATGATGATCGGCCGCCTGCCTAACGTCGCATCTTTCGAGAGATCTTCCTGATATTATATCTAAAGACGTTTAGAATTCAAAGATAGGTGTTCAAATAATCATTTCAACCAGCTAGACAGCTTTAATACACAATGTTCTAAAATAGATTCTAAAAATATCGCTATAATGGCGGCGCCTGTGAGCTCTAAGTAGCTATCTCCGGACGTCTAAGTAGCTAAAGTCGGTTTAAGTAACCTTAGATATTTTAATCTGATACCTACATGAAGATCGGGAAATAGCTTTTCGTCGAACCTAACGCGAGAGGGAATTACATATTCAGCCGATACCACTCCGGCCTTTCATAATATGATTTATACAATATAAATTGTAAGGGATAAGGATTATTGCATTTCTAGGGAACGGTTCCGAGGCAGTGGTAAAATTGGAATTTTGGCTTCGAAAATTCATAATTCTATGGAGTATGACTTTTTTTTATAACAAGCTTGGCAAACGAGCAGATAGTTGACCTGATGGTAAGTTATCTCCATTGCCCATAGACACCCAAGACACGAAAATAATCAAAGGTGCCGACATAAAAGGAGGGAATGAAAGGGGAGGGAAAATGGATTGGGAAAGGGAGAGGGGGAAATGGCCCACTCACCGAACGAAACGCGACAGCAAGCTGCTACTTTACGTCGGTTTTTCTTTTAGATAGTGGTATCAAACCGGTCTACAGCGTGGCTCTACCACTCAAAAACTCTGACTGCCTCGATGGCTTAGTATTGTATTGCGAGTGGTCGGACGACTATCATCCTGAGGTCTCGGTTTCGATACTCGGGTCGAGTAAAGTATTATTGTTTTTTTTCAGTATCAGCCTAGAATCTAGAATATGTGCCCGATATGGCGATAGGCTCGCCTCCTATTACATCTGGGATGGAACTAAGAGTGACGTAAAGTGAGTGTTCTAGTTCGCTAGTGCGCCTCTGCCTACCCCTTCAGGGATACGGGCGTGAGCTTATATTTTGTTGTCTATGGGGTATAATTTTTTTCAGACCCACCCGATGGTAAATTGTTACCATGGACCATTGCAATATCAGGGATATATTATGCCGCAGCCTAACGAGCAGAATTAGAAAATATGGAGGGGTCTTCGGAAATCTCACTCAAAATACTTAGAACATCACTATTTGTACACCACGCACAGATTTCATAGTTTTTCGTTAATTACTTATTCCAGTATCAAAGAAACCACTGATATATACACAAAGGAGGCCAAATTGTCGCCTCGTTATAAATCTCATTTAACTTTACAAAGCTCCAAATAAGAAGGATAAGAAAGCTATTTCAATGCAAATAAGATTATACACTTATGGTTAAAAATAACATGCTGTCTTTTAACAACACTCCCTAAGAAGGGGCAGAAATAAGCTCGGCAGAAAGTTGGCGTGGGGTCGACGCACACTTTTTCAAGCATGTTGCAGAAAGGATTTGCGTTAGTTTATACGACCGGTTGCTTGCCTGATGTTGACCCCCATCTGGGGATTCAGTCCCGGGCAAATAGGAAAAACACCCCACTCGACGCGTGAATCGAACCGAAGACCTCCCAGTTCACAGCCACATGTTTGAATGATATGATGTGATTTTTACAATCCGAATGTCTACAAATTGCCTGTTTCAGGATTTGAACTCAGTATCTCGTCTCGTAAGCACGTTACCATTAGATCAATAAAATACAAATAAACCCACGAGTGAGTTTGAGTGGTAGAGCCACGCTTTGAGTGGTAGAGCCACGCTGTCGACAGTAACGTCTATAGCACGAATGGGCCGGCTCGACAGGTTGGATACCACTATCTCACAGAAAACCGACGTAAAGTGGCAGCTTGCTGTCGCGTTTCGTTCGGTGAGTGAGATTTCCGGTGGCCCATTTCCCCCCCGTCTTTCCCTTTTCCCTCCCCTTCCATTTCCTCTTTTTAGGTTGGCAACACACCCATGATTCTTATTGTGTCTTGGGTGTCTATGGGCGGTGGAAATCACTTACCATCGGGTGACCCACCTGTTCGTTTGCCAGTCTCTGCTATAAAAAAAAAACCAATAGTACAAATTCACAATCCTCGTTTTTTAAGTAGTAACTATTGTTTAACTTTGTTTTTTTTTTCAACTAAACAAGCTTCTAGTAATAACGATAATTCATTTTCATAGACAAATTGTTCGTGGAAATTCCGAATTGTAATGTGACAAGTGATTCTGCAAATTGGTGTATGCTCTACCGAGCGCGATAAAGAGCGTGATTCCAGCGTAACATTATCTTTACCCTACGGCGAATAATTCCGATTGGTGCGAGATAATTGCGGTAATAAATGGCTGGTCATGCCCATCGCGATTGAAGAACTTTGTGGGTATAAAGTATTACTTGGCAATTATTCAATAAATTCTGTTATAAGATTTGTGAGACATTCGACTTTAATATCAGGGACAGCAGGGTTATCACCACCTCGTATAGCAGTATTATTATAATCGTTCTTCAAAAGACCAGCTGCCAGAACTCAAGACACCGTGTGCTCGTACTGCATAGATCGGAACACAAATAATTAACCTTTTTTGATTTTGTATAATTTTTTAATGATGGTAGATATTGTAACACTAACCTTTTTTTGGACAAATGACACCTCAGTCTGACCCGTGACAACGAAGACTGCAAAGCCTTCGAAACGTCGGGAATGATAATTAAAACCTAATCGTGATAGAATCCGTAAGAATAGTTTTATTTCAACGTTCTTCGTTTGTTTTATATGGGAATCGGTATAAGTAAGATGATAATAATACTGCTATAAGAGGTAGTGGTAACCCCCCTGGTAAACGTGGTGGGTCGCTTGATGGTAAGTGTTCTACCGCCCATAGACACACTTGATACCAAAAGAATCAGGAATACGTTGGGTATGGGAACTAGGATTTGGGCCATCGAATATCTTACTCACACGAACATAGTCGGGACATCCTCTGTGGCGCAGCGGGCGAGTAGCCGGCTGTGAAACGTGAGGTCGCGGGTTCGATTCCCGCGCCGAGACAAATATATGTATGGCCCACAGATATTTGTTTCAGGTCTGGGTGTTGTGAGACCGAAAGTCTCTCGTAGTTTCTGATACCCACGATACAGGTTACGCCGAGTGTGGTGTGAGGATTATGTGTGTGACTGTTTAAATTAAAAAAAAATGACAGTGGTATTAAACCGGTCGAGCCGGCTCATTCGTGGAATAGACGTTATTGTCGCGTGGCTCTATTAGTTATTACCGACAGAATAAAATAACTCAAGAGAACTTTTAACCCACTACTGAGAAGTACCGAGGTAAGCCATTCAATTTTAAGACGTGGTTAATTAACAAACATCTTCTAGGATTCTAGTTGTATGTCCGTTATTACGGCCGAGATCTATAGAGCGAACTTCGACTAAGTCTGAGTCAAAGAAACGAACAGTGAGGATTAAATCGAACATCGACTTAGTTCGACCCATCTTTTACGAGAAAATGAGATTGACAGACAGACTAAGCAAAGATTTTCTTGGACAAAAATGACTCGGACTGAGTCAAAGTTCGATTTAAAAATTCCAAATCCTCACTGAGTTCGTTTCTTTGACTCAGACTTAGTCGAAGTTCGTTCTATAGATCTCAGCCTTAGACTCGACTCTCGAGAGATTGTGTTGACATGAGAGCTTCAGCTTGGTTTATGGCATGACACTACGCTGCTATTGACTTCGAGATGAATCGATGGTCTTATTTGTACTCTCGGTTTTGTGTAATGTCACAATCATTATTCATGTTGCGGAATATTGTTTGGAACAATGGCGGTGAACTAAAGCGTAACTTCTATTATTAGAAGAGGTAGCCTATGCCCACCAGTGGGTCATTAATATTATAATAGTTTTTTTTTTGTTTTTTTTTTATTGGTCACGTAGGCATATCAAATACACTTATCACAACAAGGTCTAGATACATTTATATAATAATAATCATGTTACAACACTATCAATTTAGAAAACAAGCAGGCAGGTATGGACGCAATAACAAGGATGGGGCTTAGATAAAACCTTGTGATTTGTAGGAAAGGGAACGAACGGGATATGGCAGGAATGCTAGTAGGGAATTGACGGGAAAATAAAATAGGAAGCTTGTAGGATTTGACTGGAAATATAAATAAAGAAAATCACGCCGTGGACTATAAGGCCCTATCCTAGCTACTCTACCAGCCTTTCTCTAGCTACCTACGGATGACGACCCGAAGAAGAAAGACGGAAAGAAACACCGGGTTTTTTTTTCATCATAAATTGACTTTTCTTTTTAGTCCTGTCTTTTTAGTAATAATATCAGCCCTGTAATATTACTGTCCCACTGCTGGGCACGGGCCTCTAATGAGAGGGTTTAGGCCTTAGTCTACCACACTGGCCTAATGCGGATTGGTAGACTTCACATACCTTCGAAATTCTTGTGAAGAATATTCTTAGGTATGCAGGTTTTCTCACGATTTTTTCCTCCATCGTTAAAGCAAACGATAATTCACATTGAAAATATACTTAACATAGAAAATGTCAGAGGTGTATGCTCTTTTTGGGGTTGGTCTCGAACCTCCGACACTCGTCTTGGCACTTGGCAGTCCGTATCATTCCCAACGGAGCTATCGCTGCTTATTATTGTTATGCTATTAGTATTACAGGCTAAAATTATTATACTGCAAAATGCAATGAAAGATAATTATGCATTAAATGTGTAATATGATTATGATGTTATGTATCATTAAATTAGTTGTGTCTGAGCGGCTATAAATATCCACGCAAGCGCTATGATTATCTATTTATTGGACTCCAAGGGCAGATTGTTTCAAATAAATTTACCAAAATGTATACATCATATTGGAAATATAAACCATGGCTGACATATTATAGTTGCAGCAACGTTTAGCACTTCGGGGATTTCTACTTGATATTCATTTTTTAAAAAGATCTGAAGTTAATAGGCTAAATATAAACAGTGTTGCCAATTCATTTTTATAAATACTGGAAAATATAATGAGTCGTATAACCAGTGTTTCAAAGAAGATAATTTTAACGATAAAAAATAAACGACGAAACACAAAAGTTGCGTAGAGTGCTAGTATATGTAATATCATTATAATTTGAAATAACCACGGACGTAAAAATCGTTGGACGGAGCTCTAGGAACATTGAAAGTGAAGCAGAGTTTTCGGCTCATTCGATCAGTCGCTGCCATTAGGTGTCGATAGATCGAATGGCCCGAAAACCCTGCTTCCCTTTCAATGTTCCTAGCGCTCCGTCCATCTTGTTTTATACGTCCGTGGTAATAACATTACGAATATTAATATCTAATGTAGGTTGCGTCAAGGTTGCCGCCCATAGATACGATTACGATTCTCATTCAGAACACAAAACTTTATAAACAACTTACCAGTCCACGTTTTGTTGGAGATATTAACTTTGCTGAGGGCTAAACTTCGTTAGCCAAAGGATAACTCTGTTTACTTTTATTGTATCTTTATTTGTTAGAGTTTGTTCGAAATTGCTTGACCATCGCTTCGTATTGTAGTTGTGGGACTCGTAGCTTCGTCATTACTTTCGATAGAGTTAACGAATGTTTCAGAAAACCTTGGCCAACGAGTCGAAAGTATCAGCAAGATGTAGAAACAGACTAATGTGTTTGTAGTACATAGGCTCACGCCTGTATTCCCGAAGAGGTAGCCAGCAGCGAACTAGCATACTAGAACACGGTGTTCTAGTGTTCTGAACACCCACAATTCGCCGAGCTATTTCCGTCCCAGACGTGATCGAGGACGAGGGTGTCGCCATATCGGGCACAGTTTCCGGACTCCAGGCTGAGTAGAAAAATTCCTATTTCACTTTACCCGATCTGGGGATCGAATCTGAGACCTAGGGTTATCGCGCACGAAAAACAATACACCACTGAAGAAATCTATGTTAGTAGTTGTAATTATAATATAATAATCTATCTCTACATGTAAACATAATCACAAGTTTAAAAACTTAACTGACGACTTCCAATTTACCGATCGTGACCAAATTTATATCGAACCACCCTCGAAATAAGCTCTATCGAACCCGAAAAGAATTTTGAAAACCGGTCCACATTTGGCGGAGATACCGAGTAACATACATAAAAAAATACAGACGAATTGAGGACCTCCTCCTTTTTTGGCAGTCGGTCGATAAAATAGGGTTGATGCTAAAAGTATAAAAATAAACGACAGTGTAGAAAAGGTGTTTGCAAACTTTATGAAATTTTTAAAAGGGTGTTAAGTTAATTTTCAAATAAATAACCATTAACCATTAGTGGACACTCATTGTGCTTCTTTTTTCATAAAGCAGCAATAAATTATCGCAACAATAACGCTGGTGATAATAGACATTGGAAACCGTCAGGGCTACCAGTCTTTACTTTGAATAATAAAATTAATTAATACTAAACGTATTTGAATAACTAATTAATACTAAACGAAATTCAATTAATTGAATCGTAGTAAAAATAAATTACTAGTTAAATTGTTGTAATAATTGCATGAGAAGAAACACTTGATATTTCCAGGTAACGCTTAGAGGATTTACATTAATCGGAATTAAAACTTACTGATTTCTTAAGTTTACGCGAATGCTATTCATTGAAATAAAACTATTTTTACGGATTCTATCGCGATTCACGACAGCCTGGGATCCAATTATACATTTAATCAAATCGGAACCCAAAAGACCAGCTACCAGACCTCAAGACACTGTGAGCCGTACTGCGTAGATCGGAACATAAACAGTTAACTTTTTAATTTTGTATAATTTTCAAATGAAGGTACATTTTGTAACACTAATATTCTTGGACAAATGACATCTCAGTCCAACCCGTGACCACGAAGACTGCAAAGACTTCGAAACGTCGGGAATAAAAATTAAAACCAAATCGTTATAGAATCCGGAATTAAAACGATTTATTCGGAAAGTATTATTAATCCGTACCATTAACGGCCGGTTTCTATAAACGATCTCAGTTTAGAGTGCAGATAGATTGCGATTTTGAACCAATCAAATCGAGTCATTTGCCGGAGTCATGTTCAAACTGTGTTCTTATTTTTGTAATCTATCTGCACATTTGAATCGAGATTGTTTTTTGGAACCGGGCATTAATAAGGTACATAAATGTAGTGCCTAATTACATAATCATTGTCTGGGTAACAACTTGTAAACGAAACGCACCAATCTACGAATGTCTTATGTCCAGAAAACTGGACTGGATCCCCCAGAAGGGGGTTGACATCAGGCAGGCTGGTCGTAAAAACTAAGCCAAATTAATTCTGCAATATGCTTGAAAAAATGTGTTGTGTGAGATAAGAGCAGGTAGAAGAAACGAAATATTATGTTCACATAAAGAATACCCATTCAAATCTTATTCAATGCCTGAACGACGATTTACGATTCACCTCAACTCGAAAATGATAGAATTAATCACTTTACAAAATCGGTAACCCTAACTGAAAATAAGGTCCTAATTCAGCGGGACAATGGGAAGGGTGTCCCAGATTGATCACTGGGGTTAATTAACGAACGATGCTGAGGGTCGGGCCCCGGGGACGAGTTTTATAGCACTTCAATGATATTCGGTTTACAACGGAAGGATTTACCTGCTTGTTAATCGAAATTAATTTTACTTTATTACTCAAAGAGCTCGGAATTGTATTGCGTGGGCGGTAGGACTACCATCCTGAGGTCTCGGGTTCGACCTGGTTCGAGCAAATTGATTAAGCCTTTCTGTTCATTATCAGCCCGGAGCCTAGAATTTGTGCCTGATATAGCGATAGGCTCTCCTCTACCTTATTCGAGACGGAAATTAGCTCGGAAAAATGTGGGTGTTCTAGTTCGTCTTTGCCTACCCCTTTGGGTATACATGTGAATCTATGTACGTATGTCAAAGACCTCGCCACTTTATCTAAGGCCTCATTCGCACGAGAGCTTTTTGAACGAGCGTTAAAAAAGTGTTGTAACGGAACAAATGAGTTCTACTAGTGCCTAGTGCGCCTCTGCCTACCCCTTCGGGGATACAGGCTTGAGCTTATGTTATGTTGAGTTCTACTATAGTTATTCAAACGCAGGTGCTTTAAAAAGGCGGTGTTTTTTTAGAGGTATGTAGAATATACCTTACTAGAAACGAGGCAAGAATGATTTTGAAGTAATCATAATAAGACATGTTGAGATGCTTTTTTAACGGACGTTGAAAAAGCTCTTGTGCGAATGAGGGCTTATACTATGTTTTAATCTTCGAACCTTGTCTTAAATTAAGTTTTTTTTGCGGAATAGCACCCAAGGCCAAAAAGTTTCCAGTGTTGTATTACTTGAAATTAATTCTATTGAAAATACTTCGGTTCATTCCACATCCAAATTCAATAAAAAATTTAATCGCTGACAAAGTTTTCATTTGGCACACGGGCTCGGATTTTCAACGACGCTTTTATATTGTCAAACTTTTCTCATTATGTTATTAATGTATTTCAACTTTTTGGTAACACTTTTTATGACAGAGTAATAAAGTTTTAAATAATTATTGTTGTTGATCCGTGCTGTGGTCGAAATTAGAAACGGTACTAATTGATATTTTTTGCCGGTACAGGTTATAAACCAACTAGAATATGACTCACAGTCACAAAGTAGTTTAATAAGTAGTATTACTTAGTGTAGATAGCCACGGGCGGCTCGGCCTCCGGTGGCCCATACGCTTATGTAACATATGTGCCGCCTCCGACGGGTTAATCGGTCTATTTAAAGTTTTTTTTAATTTTATTTGATTTAGATGAATCAGTATGTCTTATGAACTCTAATGTCTATATTGATCATCAGTGGTCGAAATAAGAAACGCTACTAATTAATATTTATATCGCTATGGGTTATAAATCAATTATAATCACAAGTTTCTAAACTTAACTGACCGACTTCCAATTTACCGATCGCAATTAAAGTTATATGGGACCACCCTTGAAATAAGCTCTATCGAACACAAAAAGAATTTTGAAGATCGGTCCACATTCGGCGGAGATATCGCGTTACATACATTAAAAAAAATACAGACGAATTAAGGACCTTATCCTTTTTGGAAGTAGTTCGAAAATATGCCTTACAGTCACAAAGTATTACTTAGTTTAATTGGTTTATTAAGAGATTTTTTAAAATATTATTTGATTTGAATGAATAAGGATAACTTATGAGTCTTATCGACCGACTTCCCAAAAAGGAGGAGGTCCTCAATATTCGTGTTTTTTTTATGTATTTTACGCGATATCTCCGCCAAATGTGGATCGATTTTCAAAATTATTTTTGTGTTCGATAGAGCTTTTTTCAAGGGTGGTCCCATGTAACTTTGGTTACAATCGGTAAATTGGAAGTCGGTCAGTTAAGTTTTTAAACTTGTGATTATTAATGGCTCAATTGATCATCAGTGGTTGAAATTAGATTCGGTAGTAATTGATATTTTTTGTTGGTACGGAGTATAAACTAACTCGAATATGCCTCACAATCATACATTTTTCGTTTAATTGGTTTATTTAGAGCTTTTTATTTATTTTGTTTGATTTGGATGAATAAGGAAGAAGCAGAAAGAACAAAAGATACATTTATTGCTGGTACAATATTGAATAATTAAGACAACTTTAATAAGAAAACAAATTTAAAAAATTACATAAGTATCTTTTATGAGCATTGAGCTCTAGTATTGGTTCTAGTTCTAGTATAGCTCTAGTTACTGTGCTCAGGTCTCTTCCACTAATGAAAGAAGTTAAGCCTTAGTCCATTATGGTGGCCTCCTCACATACCTTCGAAACCCACCCAGGGATCGAACCCGAGACTTCAGGACGGTAGTCGTACAATACAACCACGCCACCGAGGCAGTTTTTCTTCTTATAACTTTAACTTAACTTTACCATGTCATTTTCCCCAATAACACTAATCGAGAATGTGACTTTGATGGAAGCTCAAACCGAAACAAAGCACGATATCAAAACACGACCGCATAGTTACAATTTAACAAACTGTCTGCATGTCCAAGTATAAACATGTTCACAGAGATCCTATTGTTTCCACATTTTGCGAAACAAAGCATTCCGTTTTCATCGGTGGCTGATCAATCACGTAGTATGGCTATTTTCAGCTTTTTTTATCATGTGGATATACTGTTTCTATTCGGAGTTTGGGCAATGTTATTTTACAACGAAGTAGGTGAAATTTTATCAATAAAAACATGATTGTATTTTTTATAGCAGCGAGTGGCAAACGAGTAGGTGGTTCACCTGATGGTAAGTGATATCTACCGCAGACACCGAAGACACAAATGTATCATGGGTGTGTTGCCAACTGCAGACGAAGGGAATAGGAATTAAGAAAGGGAGGGGGAATTGGGCCACCGGAAATCTCTCTCACCGAACGAAACGCAACAGCGAGCTGTAGACATTACTGTCTACAGCGTGGCTCTACCACTAAAAATAGCAGCGATAACTCAGTTGTGACTGCCTCGGTGGCGTGGTGGTATTTCGGTACGACTACGGTTCTGAGGTCTCGGGTTCGATCCCCGGGTCGGGCAAAGTGATATTGGATTTTTCCAAATCAGCTCGGAGTCTGGAATTTGTGCCCGATATGGTGCGATAGGCTCGCCCCTTATCACATCTGGGACGGAACTAAGTTCGGCGAAATGTGGGTGTTCTGGGCGTCTACTACCAAAAACGAAATCCGTAGTTTCAGATGACGGATCGCACGTTTTGGTACTACGAAGTGTTGCGGATCCGCTGACGGATTCGACGACGGATCCGGTGTTTAGATTTTGACATTATTGACATTATTACTTTCGTCCGTCCTACTTGACTCTACTATGAAAACAAATGTGACATGAAATACATCGTTTCTTCGTTCGGATCATAACCTCGATTGTACGAAAGCTCTAAGCCTATCGTTTGCTTTTCGTTTTGGTTTCGAAGTCTTCGAAATGGCTAGATTCCTTCTGTATGAAGAATTGTTACTTATTATAAGCTTACGTCTGTATCCCCGAAGGGGTAGGCAGAGGCCCACTAGCGAACTAGGACACCCATATTTCGCCAAACTTAGTTCCATCCTAGATGTGATAGAGGGCAAGCCTATCTCCATATCGGGCACAAACAGACTCCGGGATGATACTGAGTAGAAAAACCCAATATCACTTTGCCTGACTCGGGGATCGAACTCGAGACCATACATACTGCTTCCTCCAAAATAAAAGTTTTCTTGGTTCAGAAGAGAATGATTACAAGACTGCCAACTTGTTAAAGCAGCCGTGGCCAACAATATTCCCAAGTATAAGATACTCAAATACTTGTATACATACTCTCATGTCTGTTATCCCCAAAGAGGTAGGCAGAGGTGCAACTAGAGCACCTACTTTACGCCAAGGCTTTTTCGGTCTCATGATGTGATACTAAGCAGAAAATTTTGCCCGACTCCGGGATCGAAACCGAGAGCTCAATTCAATAATCTTACTGCTTACACAACACAACTACGCCACTTAAGCACTCAAATTATTATGTATTTAGGAAAATAAAACAACTTTTTAGCAATTTTTTTTTTACAATTTTATTAAGGTCTCTCAACTCCCACTGAATGCCCTCCAGCAACTCCTTGTTTTTAGCTTCAAAGCGAAGGGCGCGGTTACGGAGGTCTGCCTGCATCGCTGGTCGCACTCACTCGTCGTAATCTCCTTGAAACTGTTAGGGGAAATAATAAGTTAAATGTTAATTGTTTCAGACTAAATATCGTTATTATTACTCAAAAGAACAATTGCCTACATCAAAGCAGGTTAATGTGTGTAGTTATATAGTTTATGCACACACATTCAAAGCACATGCTATGGTAATGGGTAACAATAGGTGTTCATGCATTGCTTGTAAAGTGCATCATAATATTATTCTAGTAAGAATATTATCTTCTTCCACTGCTGCACAGTTTTCATTGCGCCCTCCATGCTATTAAGGTGGGACGTCAAGGTCTCCCACAACCGTTTTGATTTAGCCCGCTCCTCCAGGCTATGCACAAACCCACGACCGAGACAGGGTTTTCCGTCATAAATTATAATAACGCCTACATCTGCACGCTCGCTACAGTCATCTTGAACTGAAATGTTTTGAAAAATAGTCAAAAACATTATACGTTAATGTTATGTAAGTAATGATCATTTTTAATCGTTCAAAACACAGAAGTTGCATTTTGTTACACAGTAACTGCATTTAATGCAATGGATCATTCGTTTAAAGGGAATAAATAACACTTTTATAATTAATTTACCAACACATACTTGACCAACACAATGAATTCTTCTAGTCAACTTGTCAGTGTCAATCAAAAATTAAAAAATGACAATATTCCACAGATTAATCATAATGCAATAGACTAGGGCAGATTGCAAAATTAGCAGAAATATTAAATATTTTATATTCAATAATTATTTCGAAATATGAAATGATATACTTATTACATAAAACCTAATTAGAGATCTATTTTATATGCATTTTTCGCAAAAATGTCACAATTGGTAAAAAAATACGGTTTTTGAAGATATACCTCCCTAATCCGACACAATATGTTCATTCGAACGATTGTTTATGGCTCCGAAGCCAACGGTGACGGATCCGAAGTAATTTGGTAGTAAGGTTAAATAGGAAGTTCGTTGTTTCTTCGTTTTCGGCCGACGTTTCGGCGATCGTTTTTGGTAGTAGACGCCCTGGTTCGTTAGTGCGCCTCTGCGTACCCTATCGGGGATACAGGCGTGAGCTTATGTTATGTTATGTAACTCAGTTGTTAATGGTACGGACTGCTGAGATGAGTGTCGGAAGTTCGAGACCAAACCCAAAATGGAGCACACCTCTGACTTTTCTATATTAAGTGTATTTTCATTGTGAATTACCGTTTGCTATAACGGTGAAGGAAAATATCGTGAGGCAACCGATAATTTTTCCATAAGAATTTCAAAGGTATGCGATGTCTACCAACCCGAATTAGGCCAGCGTGGTAGACTAAGGCCCAACCTTTCATTAGTAGAAGAGACCCGTGCACAGTAGTGAGACATTACATATTAAAGGGTTAATATTAGAATTTCAGTAATAAGGATTAGTAATAATAATTTAGGCGATAGGCTCGCCCCCTATCACATCTGGGACGGAACTAAGCTCGGCGTAATGTGGGTGTACTAGTGGGCTAGGGCGCCTCTGCCTACCCCTTTCGGGATACAGACGTGAGCTTATGTTATGTATGTAATAATAATTTGTGTTTTAAATAACTTATCCATGATCAGAAGTAATTATACATAATATAATTTCTAATTTATTGATACAGCCATTCGGCCTCTTGGATGCTTCGATAATTGGGCTAACATTCATGTTTACATGGGCGTAGAAAAATACCGAGTCTGATAACATAATGTTGAATATTATTATTGACATTAAATAGCAACGATATTAGAGGCGACTAATTAGAGAATATTATGATCATTATAATCCAAAACCCCAACCTAACCATATCGCCAGAACGTAAAAGCATAAAGGCACTACAAACCACGTGAATACATGAAATCGATATTATCAAAGAGAGGGAGATTTGTGTTCACTACGGAAAGGGATAGCCCGGAAACATAGTATAAAGGAAGCTTTAAATCTAAGAGCGCGTGAATGTATCCACAATGGTGGTGGTTTATGTGCTCCATTGAGTTGCTTACTCTCACATAAGCTATATTAGAGGTATACTCGTATTACGAGTGGCCTACTTGGTCTAGTGGCAGCATATATGGGCCGTGGACTGAGATGTCCTGGGTTCGATTCCCAGGTCGGGCAAAGCGAATTTTCTAATTAAATTTTTCCGGTACTGGATCCCTCAGAGAGGGTTGACGTCAGGCAGGCAGCGGGTCGTAAAAATATAGCCAAATCCTTTCGGCAACATGCTCGAAAAAGTGCGTTGCGTCGACCCCACATTAAGGTGGGTTAAGGGCAGGTAGAAATAAAGAACAAGTTCGTATCGTATAAGTTATAGTTATAATATAACTATAGGCGCAGCGTCATAAACATCGCACCTCTCAAAAATATTTGCTATACTTCTTTATATAACTAATTAAAACAATATTTATATTAATTTTATTAGATTCGTTATTTATTAACGATATTATTCCTTGGATCGTTAAATAGTTCAACAACAAGCAGGACTATTATAAGCATCTTTATATTATGTAATCTATTGTTTGGTCATGTTTGTGTTATTTTACTTCAATCAAACTGTTTTCAATTAATTCATAATTAGTTTGTATTTTGTTTCTTCATGAATAAACGATGTATATTTAATTTGAGATGGATTTTATAACCTTCAAAGAATTACAACAGTTTCTTACTCTTGATAGCCTTGTTTAACAAAATTTATAACTGCCTAGTTATGGTTACCCCAGCGCCACACACGATAATGCTTCGGTCAGCGTAAATGCCCAAACGCTGTGTATGTATTCTTGCAAGTAGATTATAAGTGTAGAGTTAAAAATGTAACAATTAAAAAAACATAATAAATTCGCACCTCACTCGGTGCACACGTATTCTCATTACCATGTTGTTTGTACCCAAGTCAGTATAAAAGCTCTTCGAAAGCTCTCTCAAAACTTGACTACGAGAAATAAATCGTGCGATTTTTGTTATGTCAAGTATAAGAATACCTTTTTTTACGTGTAACATAAAAATGTGTGAGAAGTCATCGTATAAAGGCAAAATGAGATTCTTTACATTCGAGAATGTGAAGGCAGTTTGTCATAAACTCTATGTAATGTCGTAATAGGGGAACAATATTGTAGATCCTTATAGTACCTTATATTGAGATGCATTACTTTCTTTCCAGTTGCCCTTAAATCGTGTGGATTTATGTGGGATCGGCGCAACACACATTTTCAAACATATTGCAAAAAGTATTGGGTTTAGTTTTTGGCTGCCTTAATCACCCTCTGAGGGATCAAGACCCCCGTAATTAGTAGAAAACACCCGGCCGACCTGGGAATCGAATGCAGGACCCCCCAGTTCACTGGCTATATACACTGCTGTTAAACCAAGGAGTCGACCAAAACGATCCTTACTTAAGCCTGGGGACTCTTGACACTCGATTCGAATTTGAATTCGATTCGATTTCATTTACGCCCGAATGGTCAAACGCTACTCAACTTTAACGCCTTCTTACATTGGTTTTCGCCATACAATTTTGACATATAAGGCGGCCTTAAAAGACCTAAGGCGACCTAAGTGTATGAACATTCCGCGGTAAGTACGTACCGTATAGCGTACCTTTTAACTCGATTTCTGTGGAATTTTAAGTCAATAAATGAAACCGAATCGAGGTCAAATTCGAATCGAATGTCAACAGTCACCCCCCAGGCTTAATCACAATTACTATAACATAACATGTCATTTCACTGTTTGTAGACCGCCATAATCATAACGTTAGACACAAGCATATCCTCTCAAAGTATCGGCTTACACAAGAAACCCATTTAGGTGCCTCATTGTGCGTCGGTTATTTGTTCAGGACCGACTAACACGATACATAGCTAAAGTTAGAATACGATGATATTAATTGGAATTTAATCCTGGTTGATTCGTATTTGTTATTACTTAAGTTTCTGTACTGTCTGGTAGACATAAATCATATAACATAAACTCACGCCTGTATCACCTTAATAGGTAGGCAGAGGCGCACTAGCGAACTAGAACACCTACATTTCGCTGAGCTTAGTTCCGTCCCAGATGTGATAGTGATTCCAGACTCTAGGCTGATATGGAAAAATCCAATACAAGTCATATAAAGGGGTATGATTTGTATTTTTTTTATAGCACAGACTGCCAAACGAACGGATGGGTCACCTGATGGTAAGTGGTCTCCACCGCCCATAGACACCCAAGACCCAAAAAGAATCATGGGTGCGTTGCCAACCTAAAAGGAGGGAATAGAATCGAAGGGACATGGGATTGGGGGAGGGGGGAATAGGCCACCCTATTGTGTAGGGTGGTACCTACGGATTTAAATTATTACATACCTAAACTAAGTTAATAAGTAAATGAGTCTTTATTTTTTGTCTTGTAGAACTGGGTTTAAGTCGTCTTTTGTCACACAATTATTATATTTATTATATTTTGTCGCTTCCTTGGTCTAGTGGCAGCATATATGGGGTGTGGATCGGGAGGTCCTGGGTGCGATTCCCAGGTTGGGCAAAGCGAATTTTCTAATTTAATTCGCCCGGGACTGGCTCCCTTAGAGGAGGTTGACGTCAGGTAGGCAGCGGGTCGTACCTAAGCCAAATCCTTACTGCAACATGCTTAAAAAGTATGTTGTGCCCAACCCACATTAAGGTAGAATAAGGGCAGGTAGAAAGAAAGTTGTATTTTCTACGTAAATAAATAACGCCCAACAATCACATACATAGTCCTAAAATTGAGTCTTCTGTCGTGTGTATCAGGAACTATGAGAATCTTTCTGTCTCACAAGGCCCGAAACAAATATTTGTGGGCTATAAAAAGATTTGCCTCGGCGCGGGGATCGAACCCGCGGCGTGTCACTTCACAGCTAGCTTCTCATCCGTTGCGCCACGGCGACTGATGTATTTGTACAAAGACTTATGATGTGTCTAGTATTTTTCTGGGGAAATATTTTTACTGAAATATATCACCATACAACTATGAATAATATTTTCTACCCGCCTGCTATTTTCTTTGCACATTTTGGATTTTTTTCTGTATATTTGTTAAATGTACAAAAAGGTACCTTTAAAAATTAAATACGCTCTAGCATCTTTTCATATTCCTTCTGATTACCGCTTTGTTTTGTTTATTTTCATTTCGCAGAAGTTTCACAATGTACAACCTTTTGCTAAAATAACGATAATATTGTTATTGTAAAGTGCTTAAAATATGCAAAAGCAACTCAATTGTTTGTTGCTATTGTTTATGTAAAATAATGTATACCGCTCATTTAGTAGTATATATTTAAATTAGTATGGCTGAGATCTCTAGAACGAACTTCGACTAAGTCTAAGTCAAAGCAACAAACTCAGTGAGAATTTGGAATTGTTAAATCAAACTTTGACTTAGTCCGAGTCATTTTTTGCAAGAAGAACTGACTGACAGACAGACTAAGCAAAGATTTTCTTGTAAAAAATGACTCCGAATAAGTCAAAATCCTCACTGAGTTCGTAACTTTGACTTAGACTTAGTCGAAGTTCGCTCTATAGATCTCAGCCTATGTGTAGGTATTATAAAACCTATAGGTCTTATATCTAGTATTATCTATGTCCAGATTATGGAGGGAATAGACTTAGGGCCACTTGCAGCTCCGGGATAAATCTCTATTTATCCCAAATCTTGATTTAAAGATAGTGAGATGTAGGATATATCTAGATAAGGTGTAACTCTTGGGCTGAGATCTATAGAGCGAACTTTGACTTAGTCCGAGTATTTTTTTTACAAGAAAAACAGACACAGACAGACTAAGCGAAGATTTTCTTGTAAAAAATGACTCAGACTTAGTAAAAATTCTCACTAAGTTCGTGACTTTGACTTAGACTTAGTCGAAGTTCGCTCTATAGATCTCAGCCTTAATTAGTAATAACGCTACAAGTCGCCCTAGACCCTTTAGGCCTTTACTTATGAATTCTTAGCGAAAAGATAAACATTTTCGCTTATCTTTTCGCTAAGAATAGCCTGTCACTTTTTTCCTTGCGTTACATTGTTTAAAAATGAAACGGACAACCCATGGTTAAAGATAAGCAGCGCTTGAATATTTTATAAGGGCTTACTGTTAACTTAATTAAGCGAGGCTTAACTTTAAACCTAGTTTGTCCCTTCTTAAGGGTCCATACTACCTCAAATGGCTTATTTTGAACCCGGATAAAATCAACAATACTGCAGCTTTTACTTTGTAATAAATATATGATAAAGTTGAGGGCTTATGTGAGTGAACATGTGTGGCGAAAACACATTCCTTAAAATTTTCTCGATAGAAAAAAATTGCAAAGTTACCTCTAAACCGAATTATTATCCCGGATTACTCATTACATACTTCAAGTAAGATCGTGAAATTTTGTATAGTAACTTAGTTAAATAATACGCATAGTTTATGTGTTTTGGATTTTGAAAATAATTTGTCTTTTTATTGTAAGATCCAATTATCTAAATTTCCGCGTTTTGCGCACCGCTTTAGTCATGACCACCCTGCCGCCCGGCCCGCACACATTCCCGCTTCGGCTGTCAGACGGGGAGGTTGTGTCGCTTGCTGTCAGCAATATAAATAAATATAATTTATATATCTGGGATACTTCATCAATTAAACAACGTATTGTAGGTGATTATAATGATGATAACAAGAATATTCTAATAAATAAGTCAGTATTTTCTAGGTTTCTAGGTTTTATATTTACCTGAATATTTAATAGATTAGAAATCCAGTCGCGTGTCAGCGGCGTAAGTATAGCAAATGTCACAGGCCCTCTACTATTACACATGGTTAGTTATAACATAAATTATTATGTACGAAGCTGAAAGGATACTGTATTCGTAATAATAAACAACTTTTATTCTTGCAATTTTTTCAATATACTCAATACTTTCACAAATATTGCCAAAAAAAGTTTTATTTTTAAATCCTACATAAAATTATTAGGTATATGTATATTAAAATTTTAAATATAAAGTATTTATATAGCAGTAACACGATTGTTCGTGGGTCAGGGTAAGTCATCTCCACCGCCCATAGATAGAGACACCCATGACAAAAAATATCATGGGTATATTGCTAACCTAAAAGGAGGGGAAAAGGGATTTATAAAGAGATTGGAATTGGACCACCGGAAATATAACTCACCGTACGATATGCAACAGCGTGCTGCCATTTTACATCGGTTTTCTGTGAGACAGTGGTATCCAACAGGTCGGGCCCGCCCATTTATGTTGTAGACGTAACTGTCAACAGCTTGGGTCTTCCATTAAAAAAATATAGTGTAATTTAAGCTTTTTACATAATGATTGACGCTGACCTACCGACACTCCATCGTCCCCTATATAAAAGTCCCCTATATAAAGGTAAATAAAAGGTACATATATATATATATATATATATATATATATATATATATATATATATG
The DNA here is from genome assembly GCA_036417725.1 of Clanis bilineata. NCBI lineage: Eukaryota > Metazoa > Arthropoda > Insecta > Lepidoptera > Sphingidae > Clanis > Clanis bilineata. The sequence continues at coordinate 13,669,879 of CM071158.1, forward strand.
TACCTTTTAATGTTGCAAGGGTTTGTACAAAAAATAAGACGATAGATATAAATAGAATAACCATAGGATTGATTTTTTTGTTTTCTAAATTTTTGCACATAATGTACGTTCGGAGCAACCTTAAATAGTTGATATTAGTGGTTTAATACTTTTGTCGACAAACGCGCGATTTGACGTCACGCCGTATACTTACTGAAGTTTATATACATCTAGGTTGGCCCGTGCATATTACCGCATAATTATATTTTTGCGACGAAATTTAAGTTATGTTGGTACCACACGGTGTATTCCTGTTAACTTTGATTTCGTATAATATACAAAGTTTGTCGTAATATTTGTAAGAAATTGAAAGGATACTACAGAACTCATAATAATGAATATATCAGTAAAAATTACAATATACCTAATACTTTCATAGATATTGTCATTCGTGAACGATTAGATAGATAGATAACTCTTTAACACCATAGTAAGGATTAAGTAAACAGTACAGACAGAACTTTAAACTATAAAATGTTACAATAGGCTGTCCTATCGCTTGAAGCGATCTCTTCCAGATAACCTTCTGAAGGGGTTAAAGGATCAGCAGATAAGCGGAGGTGTAAAGTAAAGGTTTTTATGGTCTAGGCATGCCGACATATGGGATAAATGGGCCGGAATACTTTTTGCATTACATAAACATAAAACATAAACATAACATAAGCTCACGCGTGTATCCCCGAAGGGGTAGACAGAGGCGCACTAGCAAACTAATACACCGACATTTCGTCGAGCTTAGTTACGTCCCAGATATGATAGGGGGCGAGCCTTTCGCCATATCGGGCACAAATTCTAGACTCGGGGCTGATATGGAAAAATCCAATATCACTTTGTTCGACCCGGGGATCGAACCCGAGACCTCAGGACGGTCGTACCCAACCACAACCACGCCACCGAGGCAGTCGAGGCAGTTTTCACATTAATATGAACGATATTAAAATTCTTAGATACGTCCGAAAACTGACTCTCAAGGTTATCACGAAGCGAAGAAACACTATGGCAACTCTCATCACTGATATTGCCAGATTCAGATAATGCAGAGGCATAGTGTTCGTCGTCATTACTAGTGTTATTAACCATTAAACTCAACATAATTTTTATAAGTACGAAATCTTAAGAAACAAAAATCTTTAATAATATGTGACATAATACTAAAACAGCACAAAGAAGTAATTAACTCGCTCGCTTACCCCTTACTTTTAAAACGACGCGTCTTTAGAACGCAACAGGTCCAGTGCAATACATCATTTGCCCAGCATATGGAGATATACATGAGGCATGAGGCATATATATATATAATAAGGTCGTGTTATGTTGTGATATAAAGGAATGTTCTATAAAAGATGCAAAAATGACTGTTATTAAATGGTTATTTACCCTTGACTACTCTGAAACCGAAGATTTCCTAAAGATTATGAATTGAAATATATTCACACACGCCCACACACGCATACCCATCCCCACAAACACACATACGCACGCGCGCGCACACACACACACACACACACACACACACACACACACACACACATGCACACACACACACACACACACACATGCACACACACACACACACACACACACATACACACAGACACACACACACACACACACATACGCACGCACACACACACACACACACACCATGAGAGCCAAGCCTCACTATGGAGGACGTTCAGCACCGTGTGAAGTGGAAGCGTTTAAGTAGGAAGACGGTCCTTGGCAGAAGGCCGGGATAAAGCCAGACAGAAAAATGTTTCGCGGGGCGTGCTACCAACATCTAAGCTACCAAGATTGTTTTATTTCAATAATTAGTTTAATCTGTAATCATTATTTAAGTGGCTATTAATGTGGTAACTTCATGATTTTGTTACTAAATCGATGATTATTTAGTGACAATGTGCTGTATAAGTTCTAGATAATAATAATTAAAAGACGCATAGTAACTATATCTTAGTTAAAATTACAGTGTGGGGGCGCGCGCATTGCGTAAGCGGCACATATTTTGCCGATATGTAATCGTGGGATAGGTAGTTTACTTTTTATATGAAATAAAAAATGTCCTACTATTAAGATGAGGTACGCTCGTGGCCTCCTTGGTCTAGTGGCAGCATATATGGGCTGTGGACCGGGAGGTCGTGGGTTCGATTCCCAGGTCGGGTAAAGCGAATTTTCTAATTTAATTTGCCCGGGCCTGGATCCTCCGGAGGGGGTTGACGTCAGGCAGGTAGCTGGTTAAACTAAAATCTTAGCCAAATCCTTTCTGCAATATGCTTGAAATAGGGTGTTGCACCGACCACTCATGAAAGTGGGTTATGGGCAGGTAGAAAGAAAGATTAAAATGACGTACGCTATCTACGGTAGAAATATTTAATAATGATACATTATGTTGGCCAAGGCTCTCTACACACTTTCCGACTAACCCTGTATATTTTTTTATCACCTGCCTTTATTCCATCTTTAAATTTATTGTTCCGTTGTATAAGGATAAAGAGTCACGGCAAGACTATCAGAGTACGTTCTTAGTGTTGTCGGCAAATTATATGCGAAAGTTCTGATTGAAATGGGTAATGTATGACGAATAATAAGTTGAAATAAAATTACTTTTACGGATTTTATCACGATTTGGTTTTAATTTTTATTCCCGACGTTTCGAAGGCTTTGCAGTCCAACCCGTGACCACGAAGACTGCAAAGCCTTCGAAACGTCGGGAATAAAAATTAAAACCAAATCGTGATAAAATCCGTAAAAGTAATTTTATTTCAATGAATAGCATTCGCGTAAAATTAAGAAATCAGTGTGAATAATAAGTTATAGAATGTACACGCGGGATTTCGAAAGAGTATGGGATATGCGGAGAAGAAGCAGCGATAGCTCAGTTGGGAATGGTACGGACTGCCGAGACAAGTGTCGGAGGTTCGAGACCTACCCCAAAATGGAGCATACACCTCTGACTTTTCTATGTTAAGTGTATTTTCATTGTGAAATATCGCTTGCTATAACGGTGAAGGAAAACATCGTGAGGAAACCTGCATACCTGAGAATTTCTTCACAGGAATTTCGAAGGTATGTGAAGTCTACCAACCCGCATTAGGCCAGCGTGGTATACTAAGGCCTAACCCCTTTCATTAGTAGAGGAGGCCCGTGCCCAGCAGTGGGACAGTAATATTACAGGGCTAATATTATTATTATGGGATGTGCGGATTAGATCTTCTCCCTACGAAGCTTTCCGGAAAAATTCTCAGCCAAAGAACGAAAAGTCTTTTGCGCCTTTGTAGACTTGGAGAACGCCTAGGACGAATTACAGACAATAGTAATAATTATGGATGATGCATTTAAAAGGAAAGGAGAAAATTAATGTAAGTAAGACGAAAAGTATGTTTTTTTAAAGAAATGAAAGTATAACAGAGTGCAAAATTATGATAGGTAACGAGAGAGTAGAACAAGTGAAAGACTTTGTATATCTGGGTTGTATATTTATAAGTGATGGGAAGCATGATAGCGACATTAAAAGACAAGTATGTGCAGGTAATCGAGTTAATGGAGCGCTGAACACCTTTATGAGTAGCTGAAAGGTCTCTAAAAAGACACGATTGGCCGTTCATAAAGAAGTGTTAGTGCCCACACTTATAAATGAGAGTGAAAGTTGGATGTGACAGAACAGGCATAAAAGTAAGATCATTGGGCTCACTGGTGGACTCTTATGTCATTCCTATACATTTATTCTATTCATTTATTTCATTTACGCTATATATAGCGTATTCTTATCTCATTCCCATATATTTACTATTCTATTCGACTAGCGCATAAGCTACTTGGCTAAGCCCGCAGGGTGGTGGAAATGAGAGCATGAAGGAGCATGTGTCGCGTGATAGAGTGTGGAATAAAGTGATGTTGGATCTCTGTCGAGTGAAAGAAGATGTAGTGATAAGAAATAGAAAGGGATGTTGAGATGGTTCAGACATATTGAGAGGATAGATGATAGGAGATTATCGAAACAGTGACAAAAGACGAGTGTGCATGGAAAAGTCGGTATAGGGCGACCGCATCGCACTTATATTGGTGATAAATTGATGATATATTTACTAAAGAACAGATAAAAAACTAAACCGACTCTAATGAGATCATGATAGTAGATGAAGCGAAAGTAGTATGTCAGAATCGGGCGAAGTGTAAATCTATAGTCTCTACCTATCCCTATGGGATACAGGCGTGATATTATGTAGGCGTACGTTTATTCCACCTCAGTATGGAGTCGACGCAACACATTGTTAAAGCATGTTGCAGAGGTGTTTGGCCTTAGTTTTTATAATGGGCTACCTGTGTAATGACCCACCCATAAAGTCAAAAACGCCTGTTCGATCTGGAAATGGATTCCAGGACCTCATAGTTCACACCCGATATACGCTACCAATAGTGAATAGATCAATGAGCGAATTATAAATACTTCAGGAGCCATGTATTAATTAATTGCTATGAGTTTTGGAAAAAAAGGACGTGATGGAGACTATACTTGGAAAGGTCAGACCGGTCACTCTATTAGGATTTCCGATTGGTGTGCGCAGTCTTCAACATAGATGGATGTCAAAAATTCTTCAGAGTCGGAACTCTTATATGAAAAATTGAGGAAACTCCTGAGAACGAGGGTTAACTCAGCTGCGGACGTCGTAAGACCACCGCGGGAATACGATCAGCCATGCTCGACTTTCGAATGTCCAAGATTCAGGCTCTCGCCTGACCGCATACAGATTGATATGGATTCATGTAGTACTCCACACACACTGCGCCGGTGCAACGTCCAGTAGCGTGGCTCCACCATTGTACAAAATCGAATTTGAGGCAAAGGGTCCCACTCAAAGATGAGTGTTATTTTACTGTGGTTATCAAGTTTACGCAGTGACTACAGATTAAGCTAGTAGAAACTGCTTTACATTGCGATGACAAGTCACCAAAAGCTCGATTTCCGAGATAGCTTTTCTGTCGCCCTTCAATTTTGCATAGGTATTCCCTTGGCCCTCCTGTTGGATTCGAAAGCTGTACGTAACTTTTTTTTCCCTTCCTTAGATATAGGGCTCCAAGCCTTAAAGGTGACATTTCACGCCAATTATGCGGGCTGTTTAAGACGTGCAGTGACGGCGCCGACATTGTTATACTATCTGTGATATACCCTGGAATTCTGGTATTGGCAGTGAATCATTTAATTCCCAATATCCACATCCTTGACTTAGTCCGTAGAGGTGTGAGGATCATCGGGTAAGAAATAAGAGTTTTCTCCATAGAAAGAACGCAAAGAACTGACGAATACACCTAAATTATTTTGTTTAAGTACACGGATTATTTATAAAATCTTTGAATGGCAATATCTATGAAACATCAGGTATATTGACAATTTTGCAAATATAAAAGTTGTTTATTATTACGAATCCTGTAGTCTCCTTTCAGTTTTCTACATACATTGGGACTAACTCTATATACCACCGCTAAACATCAAACACTGGAGGAGCCGCTTAAACCTATCTGACAAGAAACTGTCCCCATCCAGTGGAGGAACATTAACATCCGTTTCTCTACAGGTTTGTCAACGGAAGTTCCAGCAAGGAGAACTTATAGCACAGGTGGGCTGTGTGACTGGTTAAGAGGACACCTAAACCAAAGTTATCTTGTAAGAAAAGTTACCTGATGGTTCGATGATCCATGGCTCAAACATAACTTTCTAAGCCCGACAGACAGCGTCAGCGCTGACACGCCATTGAAAAGTTTTTTAATTATACTAAAATAAATTTTGCCTCGATTGTGTGTTACTATGTGTGTAAACTCTACCTCCGGAGTTTAGTTGTATTTAAGTACGACTACCATCCTGAGGTCTTGGGTTCGACCCCTGGTTCGGGCAAAGTGATATTGCATGTTTTCAATATCAGCCCAGAGTCTAGAATTTGAGCGCTATATGGCAATAGGTTCGGCCCCTATCGCATCTCGGACGGAACTAAGCTCGGCGAAATGTGGGTGTTTTAGTCGCTAGTGCACCTCTGCCTACTCTTTCGGCGGTACAGGCGTGAGCTTATTTTTTTGTAAATAAATTGTCGTAATGCGTCGTAAATGCGGGCCCGCCACGCTACGTCACTTGTTTGTCTTATCAACACCGCTTGACATCCTATGACGCCATTAGTGTATGAGCGAGACAGCGTACGATAGCGCACTCTAGCAGGGACAGGTAGCGGGTGCAAAATTTGAATTTGAGTTGAGGTACCATGCGCTCTTAACGTCGAATAGATTGAAAGAGGAGGGATTAAACAGTTGATGTTATCCATTTTTTTACCAAAGCAAGATCCAAGCAGATTCAAATAATTCCCAAACCTTCACAACTTTTATAACTGTTTTTATTCATCGTTAATTCGTAATGAATACATTTAGCATAGAACTAACCGGATCTTATAAGCAGCCTCGACAGGAATATATAAACAGGCTTATGAATACAAAGAAAACGTTGTTATTAAGCCAAAACAAAGGAGATAGTGATTAAGCAATGATGGACATAACACGATAGTTATCTCAAATGGTCAATAAAACGACGAATCTATTAGTTTATGTAGATCTCAATACGCCTCGGTCGTGGCTGCATGGAATAAAATTCGCCATAAATATTTATGACTGCCCATAAATTGTTCTAGGAACTCATACAAGACTGCCTAACGAACTAAGACAGCAGAAAATATTTGTAAAATCATTTGAACCTTAATACGGAATGCGTAACGTTGGAAATCATTTGGAGTTTATTCTGCAAGATTAATTTTTATTTTCTCCTCGCATCTTCACATGTAGTTGAATGTAAGTAATGTGTAATCATTTATCAGTCTCTTTAATAGAAAATGTCACGGCGAGATAATTTGTTATGTTCGCGTACGCTCACGTTAACCTTTTCATGTATTTTGTATTTTAAAATTAGGTACGCCTTTCTTAGAAATTGTACGATATTTTTTTCAACATATGTATATATATCATACATAAGCACACGCCTGTATCCCCGAAGGAGTGGCAGACGCGCATTAGCGAACTAGTACACCCACATTTAGCCAAGGTTAGCTCCGTCCCAGATGTGACAGGAGGCGAGCCTATCGCCATATTGGGCATAAATTCCACACTCCGGACTGATACTGAAAAACACGATATCACTTTGTCCGACCCGGGGATCGAACTCGAGACCTCAGGACGGTAATCGTATGGGTAATTGACTATGTTTGATTTTATACGCATATTTATATGTAATAGCAAAGAAAACAAAAAAGAAACCCTTTTGTAAAAACTGTATCGAAATTGGTTGAAAAATAACATAAGCTCACGCCTGTATCCCCGAAGGGGTAGGCAGAGGCGCACTAGCGAACTAGAACACCCACATTTCGCCGAGTTTAGTTCCGTCCCAGATGTGATAGGGGCGAGCCTATCGCCATATGGAAAAATCCAATATCAATTTGCCCGACCCGGGGATCGAACGCGAGACCTCAGAACCGTAGTCGTACCGAAATACCACCACGCCACCGAGGCAGGCACCGGTTGAAAAATGAGGCAGTATTTCATATTTTAAATTCTGGAGATATCTTGCTATCCCTTTCCAACGCACGTACCGTTACGGCGTGACGTGATTACACTGATACTTCTCTTTCCCGCAATTCGAATGTTACACCAAACTTCAGAGGCTTATAACTTTTTTATATTTGAGAATATTTCAATATTTCTTTCTGTTCTATATTTTAGACGACGCAAATTTTATATAAAAGTAATAAAAAAAATTAGTCAACTACCCAATTACGCTACCGAGGCAGTCTTAAACTTACACACATAACGCTTACGTGTATGTAAATATTATTTATTTCAAGCATACCATACATTTATTTTAGGCACATCTGTCAATTTAAATTATGACAATGTCCCGCACATTCCGACAAAGAATTTCACTTTAAATTAGTGACGGGATGGTAACTGGAAAACGCGTTTCATGTTGCATTTCGACCACTCCGAATCCTTTCATTCCATTACACGTAATAGAGTTGGACATGACGTGAGCTTGGAAATGTACTCGTATGCTGAAATGTTACGGCATTTTAATTAAAACTTTACTTCTTTTAGTTAGAATGCATCTCATTAGAAGTGGTCATTAGTAGCTGTCTTATGACGCTAGATTTATCAAACGTATATCTTCAAAAGAGTAGACAGGAATGAATTCAAATTATTCTGTTAAAGTAAACTTTAAAGTAAGTATAATATTATAAAAATGTGAAGTTCTCGTAAGTTTGTTGTAGGAGATAATATATGGAAGTACTGATCTGATCTTAGAAGTTCTTTCTTTCTACCTGCCCTTATCCCACCTTAATCTGGGGTCGGCGCAGCACACTTTTTTAAGCATGTTACAGAAAGGATTTGGCTTAGTTTTTACGACCGGCCCCTATGAGGGATCCAGTCCCGTGCAAATTAAATTAGAAAATTTGCTTTGCCCGACCTGGAAATCGAACCACTAGACCAAGGACGCGATGATCTGATCTTGGAAGTTCTGAGAACTATTTTAGTTATGATAAAAGTCTACTTTCATGCGGTCGCAGCTTCGATATATATAATATAGGTAAATTTAATTCTTTGGTAAAACAGCATTTTATAGAATAACTACTTTGGCAATTAGAGATAACAGCATCAGAGCAGGAGTCAATTTCTGCAGTTAATTGATGTATCTGTAAACTGATAGCTGTGTCACATTTGACCTGGTCGGATATGTCTCTAGTGCAAACAGTGTTAATTGGTTATCTGCCGGAGCTGAGCGTTTATTCAGCCTAGCAAACGCTAAAAGGATGGCAAATATTTGGCCAACTTCGTAAAAATACAGAGTTTGTGAGCTTCTGTGACTTCGCATTGGCTGAACGTTGGAGACACAAGAACAAATATAGGCTAACCTGGTATGTTTGCTCGAGTAAGTTGGGGAAAATTCAGTTTTTACTTCGCTGGAGTTTTGACTATAGGTCAGAGTTCACAGGTGGTGTTTTATAACATCTAATGTATAAAGCACAAGTAATGTATTTGATATTGGTAGGATATTTATATACATATTATATAGATAGCGTCACCAAACACATGGTCTTAAAACCTCTCAGTAACCCTTGTGTGATATTTGTGTGTGATCCTTGTGTGATCTTTGTGTGTGATCCTTGTGTGTTTTTATTGCGATGTTCTTAAACAAATTTGATACAGTCGACCTTCAACTTAGAAGGGTGAAGCAGAATAATCGGGTAACTTGGCCTGATCTAACCGATTTGGGTGTAGTCCAATTCACCATATCCCAAGGGCGTAGTCCATGTCGTTTACTGTTAATGATTTCTGTTGATGACTGGTTTGACGTTAATTATGTTTGTTACACTGGCCGATTTTCAGAAATGTTTTGGGATAATGCAATTATTCTTTGCTAAAAACGGAATGTGTTTCCTTATTTGAAGTAATAAAGGGTCTATTGACTCGATTTTCAAGAACATTAGAATTCATTCCATGATCATATGAGGCTATTTTTAAATCCAAGTATCTTGCATTAGTTACTAAAATTGTGGCTTTACCGTGATTGTTCAAAATATGAAATGTTACTGCCTCGGTGGCGTGGTGGTATTTCGGTACGACTACGGTTCTGAGGTCTCGGGTTCGATCCCCGGGTAAAGTGATATTGGATTTTTCCATATCAGCTCGGACTCTGGAATTTGTGCCCGATATGGCGATAGGCTCGCCCCCTATCACATCTGGGACGGAACTAAGCTCGGCGAAATGTGGGTGTTCTAGTTTGCTAGTGCGCCTCTGCCTACCCATTCGGGGATACAGGCGTGAGCATATGTTATGTTATGTTATGTTATGTTATGAAATGTTAAACTTTCTACATTTGTCAATTGATAATCTTAGTTATCAGTGCCGTTTAGATTTCAATTCGTCAAAGATTACCATTGCTTGATTTAGGATATAATAAATATGGCATCCTTTTATCGCGATAGTAAGATTGTACTATACATATTCTATGCATTTATGGTAATTACGCAAGCAACTTTCCTGCAAAATCCACGCCGATATCAATTACATAAGTTATAGTATTTTTATGTATCATCTGTGTTACTTACGCCCGAATGGTCAAACGCTGCTCAACTTTAACGGCTGCTTACATTGATTTTCGCGATACAATTTTGACAGATAAGGCGGCATTAAACGACTTAAGGCGACCTTAAGTGTATGAACATTCGGCGGTTAGTTACAAAATTAAGGTGATTAAAGAAATGTTGTCCAAAGATTTCTGCCATCAGCATTAAGTGTCGAACGTCAATATCACCACATCGATCTTACCTCGCGCGACAGGCAATAAATTAATACCCGACGTAGTCTTTAGATAAAAACTTATCTGATTGATTGAGCATTGTCGCCTCGTAACGGACTTGAGCAGACCTCTACATCTATACGAAATAGGGATCAAGGGAAATCCCTGGCATTATGAGGGAATAAAGATCATAATGCAAAGACTTCTATGTATTCTACTAGACTGGCTGTTCGGTACATAGAATGTGCGCACTAAGTCTCTGTTAATCGACCTCAATCCACTATAGAAATCGGCTTTTTTTCTTAGCCTTGAAACGTCAAACACACGCCGTCATGTGCCACAATTTTACTTCGAAACAGCTTGTCCAATAAATACATAGAAGTCTTGGGTTTTGATATCATTTTTAAACTACTTTGAGAATACAACGGCCCTTTGCTTACAAAACTCTTTTGTAGTGTGAGATTAAAATAGGATAGTGTTCCTATTAATCTATTTTCATCTTATCTATCCTATCATAATCCTATATTATATCATAACATATAACATAGGATTAAAATAGATCCATTATACACAGCATCTTATCAAAGTTCTTTTCTTTATGTATTCTTTATTTTTTTATCGTTAACATAACATGATATTCTGTCTACAGTAACACTATAAAAATATAAGTGTAGGTATAATAGGATATTATGTAGGGATATTCAAGAAAAAATTAGTAATATTCATTACCATTTTTTCTCGCTTGCCTGAGGGGAGGGCGTAACATATTGTTTTCATATGTTATAGGGAATGTTGGGTTAAAATGGGAAAAGTAGGAAATTGGTTTAGTTTGATCGGCCTTGCTCTACTTTAAGCCATCATTCAGAGAGCTTTTTCTACGTTCGTTAAAAAAGCGTCTCAACGTGTTTGTTCATATGATTGCTTGAAAATCACGCTTGTAAAAAAAACGCCGCGTTTTAAAAGCGCCGGCGGGGCATTTGAATAACTATACTAGAACTAATTTGTTTCATTACAAGGATTTTTTAACGCGAGTTAAAAATAAAACTCTCGTGGCAATGAGGCCTAACATCAAAATCTAGCAGATAGCTAATATAAATTGGACCGTGTTGTGCAGTAATGAACCAACCCACAAAAGTTTTTTTTTTATTGATGCCAACATGATCTAAACCAGTGGTCGGCAACCTTTTGGCAGACATGGGTGGCAAAGTTTAGTAAAGGTGAGGCCCCTCACCTCATATTTTCTATCTATAATCTATAACATTTATGGTATTTATGACTACAAAACAATCACGGTTGCAAATAGGACATCCACGGGACGCGTGTTGCCGATCGCTGATCTAAACCATTAATAGACCATATTGATGTGATTTTTTTGTTTTGTTTTGTGGGTTGGCTCATTTCTGCATAACATGGTCCAATTAGGGTTACGTATTCATAATTACAGGGTTCATTCCAATTTGTGTCACATCTGATATAAATTAACAGTGTTCACAATGAGTTCTAATTCACACGTGTTGTGTCGAGAAATCCATGGTTAAATTAATTCCGGTAATATTCGAAATGTAAACGCCAGATGCGTGGCATGCGGTCTATCAATGTCGCTAATGCAATTGAGAATTATGTTTCGTATTTGTTTATATAAAAGGCTCAATGCTTATACGTGAACTCTCTTATGTATGTAATAGAAAAAATATACTGAAATTAAACTATATTATACGGATTCAATCTCGATTTGTTTATTTTTAGCCCCGATGTCTCAAAAGCTTTGCACCTAACACCTCACTGACACCTGAGTTGCCACCTCAGTCCGACCCGTGACCATGAAGGCCGCAAAGCCTTTGAAACGTCGGCCCTAAAACTAAAAACAAATCGTGATAGAATCCGTATAAAGTTGTTTTATTTCAATGTATAACATTCACGTAAACTTAAAAAATCGATATAGAAACAATACAAAAAAGAAACCCTTTAACGAAAATAGAATCCAAAGTTGAAAAAGGAGCTTTAATTAGATTTTGAAATGTTCTGAAGTGAAAAGATTTTTCTATCTCCCTTGCACACGCTGTCGTATCAAGTAACATCGTATCATTGTATATGCGGTGTAATTATTTTTTGTAATAATAGTCGCCTCTACCACCAGATTTGTGTAGCTTATTACAATTTTTTTAGTGATTTTCGATAATGAATTATTGGACAACGTAATTTAAAAACATTGTGTAATAACCGAATTTGGCAAGTAGAGGTATAGTGTATATAGTAATAGAGGTATAATAGTGCAAACAGATTAGCTGTACTGACTGACTGACTGCCTCGGTGGCGTAGTTGTATTTCAGTACGACTACCGAAATACCACCACGCCACCGAGGCAGTCATATTCATAGACGTGCATTGATCTCGATACGAATTCGATTTTCAAAAAAAACCTACTCGTGCCTCAGTAGGACGTCCTCTTGCTGACGATGATGATGAATTCATTAAGTATGTTCCAATTTGTTACGACAGCAAGATGACGATGGAAAAAATCACTAGTTCAGTTGAAAATGCTTGACTACTGCGAATTAGTTTGAAAATAATTTCCAGTGAATATTTTTAATCTCGGCAACACCGTGTCGTGCTAGAGTGTGGCCATACAAAGTGACATGCATTGTATGTATTTCGACGTAAATTACAGAGCTCTCGACGGGTCACGAGTGTTTTACGGCATAATGGTTTCCCACTAGATTCCGTAGAATTGTACGAATATTAAAACAATACTCATGGTATTAACGTTTGTAAACGTGTTAACATTAATTTATGTTATGTATGTATGTATGTTACGCCATATCCCTGGCAGTATCAATTTTCAAGTTTCTTTGTGATCGACAGATCTTGTTGGTTGTCCAATATAAATATCAAAATCCAATGAAGGAGTATGGAGTAAACTTGGCTATAATGAGCTTTTGAAGTAGTTTTTTTTTATTTTTTAATATTTAATTGAAGTCCCAATTAAAGAGTTAAAATTAAACAACTGAAATATTTAACCATTCAAAATGGGAAAATTGTAGGTAGGTAAATAGGTGCGGCCCTGAAAAGGTCTTTTTCTCCGTTGTAGCTGTTGTTACATATTATAGTAAAGCTGGAGTACAACAAGTTCCCGATATAATATTAGTAGTGATATAAATCTCCTCATCTAGTTGCAGCAGATGGAGCGGGTGGTCCTGGGTTCGATTCCCAGATCCGGCAAAGCGAGTTTTCAAAATTAATTTGCCCGGGACTTATTCCCCCAGAGGCAGGTTGACGTTGGACAGGCAGCCGGTTGTAAAAACTAAGCCAAATCCTTTGTGCAAAATGCTTAAGAAGTGTGTTACGCCGACCCCACATTAAGGTAGGATAAGGGCTGGTAATCATAACTTATATAAAAGATAATTCGTGCTGTACACGTTCCTGTTTTAAGCGTAGCTCTAGCTCTCAAATTGGTACCTACTTAGTAGGATTAAACCTACAGAATTTGTTTATACCAAACTGTTGTTACTTATAAAAAAAACTCGTGAAAATGTATTCGTACTGTATTTTCCATATTTTACTGTAGCACGTCCGCCATTGACGAAATCGTAAAACGAATGTGTTTTTTCTTGGCAAGGCTCTTCGTATAAACAGCTACAAGCAATTTGCCGAGTCGAAAATATGTACATCATTGAAGTTTTCTACCGACGGTTATTTTCCGCTCGCCTTCATTTGAATTTGCAATAATTCCTACATATGTTGTTCGAAATCTTGTATTAGGACATTGATTTTCTATGAGACAGCTTTTGGCAAAATAATTCATGAAATACTCACTCAATATGTTATTCATTGAAATTAAACTATTTTTACGGATTATATCACGATTTGGTCAGTCTGACCCGTGACCACGAAGGCTGCAAAGCTTTCGAAACGTCGGGCATAAAAATTAAAACCAAATCGTGATATAATCCGTAAAAATAGTTTAATTTCAATGAATAACATTCACGTAAATCTAAGAAATCATCAATATGTTATGTTAGGTGTTAATATGTGACGTGGCGGATAAACTGCAGCAACATCACTTGAGATGAAATGGCTACATTTTGAGGAAACCACAAGAGTACGTCAATCGCATGTATCTGGCCCAGATCGTACCAGGGGTGCGTTCCTGTAGACGACCTTATAGCGTTGGCTGGACGTTCTGGAGGAAGATATGAGAGCCAATGGCCTCACTATGGAGGATGCTTAAAACCGGGCGAAGTGGAAGCGTTTAAGCAGGAAGGCGGACCCTGGCATAAAGTCGAGATATGGCCAGACATTAGAAAGAAAGAAGTACTAACTTAATATTACTGATACTGAAAAGAAGCCTCCTTGGTTAGTGGCAGCGTTTGTATATGAGTCATGAATCGAAAAGTATTAGCTTCGAATCACTGCCCAACAAATTGGGGATCTGCTCGTCAGGCAGGAGACAGCCGGTCGTAAAAACTAAGCAAAATCATTTTTGCACCATGCTTGAAAAAGTGACTGCGCCGATTGTGGTGGCCTAACAACAGATGATAAGGGTGGCAGAGCCACGCTGTAGACAGTTACGTTTACAGCACGAATGGGGCGGCTTGACCGGTTTGATACCACCGTCTCACAGAAAATCGACGTAAAATGGCAGCTTGCTTTCGCGTTTCGTTCGGTGAGTGAGATTTCCGGTGGCCCAATGCCCCCTCCTCTCTTCCTTCTTTCCCAATCTCTATTTCCCTCCCTTTAGGTTGGCAACGTAGCCTTGATCCTTTTTGTGTCTTGAGTGTCCATGGGCGGTGGAAGTCACTTACCATCAGCTGACCCATCTGCTCGTTTGCCAGTCTCTGCTATAAAAAAACAATTTTGGCATTCTAACCGCCGAATGTTCATACACTTAAGGACGCCTTATGGCGTTTAAGGCCGCCTTATCTGTCAAAATTGTATGGCGAAAATCAATATAAGAAGCCGTTAAAGTTGAACAGCGTTTGACCATTCGGGCGTAAGGCTTTTAAACGAATGCTTTTAATTCATTCCTCCTATAAGTCAGACTTGTGATATTAAACAGTGGAATTATCTGGTCAAAATATATTTGGCTAATAAAATCGGGAGCATGACGACGAATAAATTATATTAGCAGAACTAAAAGCTTTTCGATATGAACATTACACCGGAATAGCACTTTATTTTTGAGGATTTTTCGGTAAGTTTTTTATTTCTATTTAGTCGGTGAAGAATTTTTAAGAGTAATAGAATCATACTGATTTCTTAAGTTTACGTGAATATTATACATTGAAATAAAACTATTCTTACGGATTCTATCACGATTAGGTTTTAATTATTATTCCCGACGTTTTGAAGGCTTTGCAGTTTTCGTTGTCACGGGTCAGACAATAGAATAGATAGAATAGAATAAGAATAGAATAGTGATAGAATCCGTAAGAATAGTTTTATTTCAATGAGTAATAGAATCGTTAATTATTATTTTTATTTGAACGTTATGAACAAAATGACGGCTTATGAAGTTAATAAGGTCAGATACATAGTATTATAGTATATTATTATGATCTTAATTTGATACTAAGATTCTTTTTTTATGTACATTTACCGTCATTTTCTTCATGTATAGCTATATAATAACTAAGCTAAAGTAAAATCAATATTTTTACTTGACATTTCGGATACGTTTAATAAATAAATAAATACACCCAACAGTCACACACACCTAGTTCTGACCCCATACTAGGTATAACCTATATAGGTTATACAGGACACCCACGGTACCGTGGGTGTCAGAGACTATCAGAGACTTTCGGTCTCACAACACCCAGACTTGAAACAAATATCTGGCCACACAAATATTTGTCTCAATGCGGGAATCGAACCCGCGGCCTTTCGGTTCACAGCCAGCTACTCGCCCGCTGCGCCACGGAGGCTGTCAAACGTTGGCAAGTAACAATAAAAAAAAACGATTGCTTTTAACAATAAAAGCAATTGATAAAATTGATGAAGTGTTTAGAGCCGCCGCTATTAACTGGCGATAATTATCATATCTAATCAAAAGAAGAATAAAAATGTTTATTGTATTTGTGTCATACTGATTAAGTTCAAACAATAGGTACAAATAAACAAACCGTAATTAAACCTTCCCAAAAAAATCGTAACATAAAACTTAGTTGTTTAACAAAACTAATTAATGACACCAAAGTCCTTGTTTGTTCATAATATTATGTCTTTGGAAATATGGAAAGCTTTTGGCCCTCTCGGGTGTTTACGATATCTGAAACAATGATCGTACAAAATATCAGCCATATTCTAGTTTTCCTCGCTAGCAATTATTTTTTCACGAAACAAAGTCGTTAGGGTACTTATCGTGGGAAGTTGCAAGCGGCTAATTTATCAATTGAATATATAAAAAGTCCATTAGTGGAACATTATCTGAGATACAAAGTAGCTCAGTCATGGCCAACCATCTGAACTCATAAATAAAGGAGCAAATACAAGCAATTAGTAATCTTGTGCCGCAAGTATTAAGAATTTTGACGGACAAATCCCGAAAAAAACAATGTTTTATATATCGTTGATATCCTTAATGGGCCTTACTTATAAAAACATTTTCGCTTATCTTTTTGCTAAGAATAGGATTATTAGATTTGAAATAAAGGGACAACCTATGATTAAAGATAAGCAGTGCTTAAATATTTTTATAAGTAAGGGGCAAAATATTTATTTTAGTACTTATATTAGGCACTCCGTCGTAAAAACTAAACAAAGTCCTTTCTGCAATATGCTTGAAAAAGTGAGTTGCGCGGACCCCACATTAAGGTGGCATAAGAAAGAAAAATGGTATTATGAGCATTTTACATAGCCTTCGTAAAGTAACCGGCTGTGAATTGAGAGAACACGGGTTCGATCCCCACACCGAAACTAATTTTATGACTCATAAATATTTGTTCCGGGTCTGGGTATTGTGAGACCGAAAGTCTCCTAGTTTCTGATAATACAATACTCGTATCTTGCTGTTGGGTGCTGAATATGTGTGTAACTCTTGTGGTGTTTTTTATTTATTTACTAGCTTTTGCCCGCGGCTACGTCCGCGTGAGAATCTTGAAAAATATTCATCCTCCATTACATCCCTTTAGGGGATGAATTTATGCATGTATTATACATATAAACCTTCCTCTTAAATCACTCTATCTGTTAAAAACCGCATCAAAATCCGTTGCGAAGTTTTAAAGATCTAAGCATACATACCTATGTACCAACATAGGGACAGACAGACGGCGGGAAGCGACTTTGTTTTATACTAGGTAAATATTGTAGTAGTTTCCACTGGGCTATAAAGAAGTTTGGTTCATTACAACAAAGAAAACAAGACAATAAACGCTTCCATTTCAAAATAATTTCATAGCATTTTTATCTTATAGAACAACGTCGTTCAAAGGAATCAAATCTTAGGTACCCTTTCCTTAGAGTACAATAAAAGTATTGACTGGTACATTATAAGACACGCTCGCTCGCCGTAAAATATGTTGACATGGGTTTGATGTAGGTAAGTACGGTAATCATAAATTTGACGAATAAGTTGTTCATTTTATTTATCTATTTTTTCACATATCTTAAAATTGCTTGTACCTCGGATAACATGTGTAAAGATACATCAGCGGTCTGAGCAGGAAAATTTCTGACAACCGTAAATGTATTCGAACTCGATGCGTGTCTATGAAATTTGTATGAAATATTAACCAAACGTCATCAGTGCGCAGTGAAATCGAATACATTTACATTTACATTAGTTTTTCGTGCTCGGGCTACAGGTTAAATATAGCCGGGGCACATCCTTACATTTGAATAAAATCTTAAAATATAAAGCTTGCTCTGATTATCGATTTGGAAACATGTTGATACTTTAATAACTAATCGCACGATAAATATGTTTTCACCACAGTAGCTTCTTTCTTTCTACCTGCCCTTATCCCACCTTAATGTGGGGTCGGCGCAACACCCTTCAACCATGTTGCAGAAAGGAGTTGGCTTAGTTTTTACGACTGGCTGCCTACCTGACGTCAACCCCCATCTGGGGGTTTAGTCCCGACAAAATAGTGTTAGAAAATCTAGACGTGAAATAATTAAAGACAGTAGATCAACCATGAGTTGGTTGAACGTATTTACGCGAGCGAGGACGTAAAATTTTTGTATGGAAAAGTCAGTTCTCCGCGTAATCGCTAGAGGCGTTCGGGTTGTCATACAAATATTTTACGAAGTCGCTAGCGAGTAATGTCAAAAAAATTTATGGTTGGCCTACAGTAGTGGCAACGTACCCTCGTAAAGGTTTGTTGTGGTCTTGACGATTTTTGTGTTCAACAGAGCATTCAAATCTGAGATTGCGCCCCTTTGAAGACCGGATTTAATATTTACACAAAATACGGGCTTTTATCAAAATATTCCTACCAACGCAGAACACCGTGAAAATGCTGATTGTGGCTATCTATACCCTTGATTATATTTTTAACCGACTTCTGATAGAAGAAGGTAGTCAAGCTTTGAGGGAGCTTACGAAGAGCTTTTTGTACTAACTTAGGTACTAACAACTTAGTAATGAGAATACGTGTTCACAGAGTGAGATGCAAATTTATTGTATTTTTTCGACCGACTTCCCAAAAAGGAGGAGATCCTCAATTCGTCGTTTTTTTTATGTATGTTATGCGATATCTCCGCCGAATGTGGATCGATTTTCAAAATTCTTTTTGTGTTCGAGAGAACTTCTTTCAAGGGTGGTCCCATATAAATTCCGTCACGATCAGTAAATTGGAAGTCGGTCAGTTAAGTTTTTAAACTTGTGATTATTATTGTTACATTCTTAACTTTACACTTATAATCTACTCGCAAGAATACATACATAGCGTCTGGGCATTTACGTTGACCGAAACTTTATCGTGTATGGCGCTAGGGTAACCATAGCTAGGTTCTATATTCGTTTATTTCATTAATGATATGCAACATCGCCTCCTTGGTCTAATGGCAGCATGTATGGGTGGTGGACCGGGAGCCCTGAGTTCGATTCCCAGGTCAGGCAAAGCAAATCTAATTTTAATTTGCTTGAGACTGGATTCTTCATAAGGGGTTAACGTCAGGCGGCCGGTCATAAAAAACTAAGCCAAATCCTCTCTTCAACATACTTGAAAAAGTGTGTTGCGCCAACCCCACATTAAGGTGGAATAAGGGCAGGTAGGCAATGATATGCAACATCTTCGCCAATGCAAATTGAGGTAGCTCATTTTTTATTCAATTGTGATATTGGGTTCTTTAATCATGTGTCAGCAAGGAATTTGGATTTTTTTCCCGATATGGCGATAGGTTTGCCTATAACATCTGGAATGGAAATACATACAAACATAAGCTCACGCCTGCATCCCCGAAGGGGTAGGCAGAGGCGCGCTAGCGAACTAGAACACCCACATTTCGTCGAGCGTAGTTCCGTCCCAGATGTGATAGGGGGCGAGCCTATCGCCATATCGGGCACAAATTCCAGACTCCAGGCTGATATGGAAAAATCCAATTTCACTTTGCCCGACCTGGGAGTCGAACCCGAGACCTCAGGATGATAGTTGTACTGAAATACAACCACGCCACCGAGGCAGTCTGGAATGAATGGAAATAAGCTTAACGAAATGTGAGTGTTCTATCTTTCTAGTTCGTTGACTGTACCTCTATATTAAAATAAATAACACCCAACAGTCACACACATAGTCCTGACCCCGCACTAAGATCGAGTCTTGTGTGGTGGGAATCAAGAACTACGAGAGACTTTCGGTCTCACAACACCCAGACCCGAAACAAATATCTGTCGGCCACACAAACATTTGTCTCGATGCGGGGATCGAACCCGCGGCCTCTCGCTTCACAGCCGGCTACTCGCCCGCTGCGCTACGAAGGCTGTCATATATATAGTTAATCTACTTAAAATGTCGGGCCACATAAATCCATTAAAATACAGCTATTTATCACGATAAAGACCAATTACAGGTAAATATCTAATGTAGAGTTCGCAGTAAAGACCGTTTATTTATGTACGCTCAAACCGCTTCATTAAACTTAAAGCAGCACGAAGGTTAAGGATTCTCTAGACAAGACGTGTTCTTGGCAGGCTCTTTAAAAGATAATATGTTTTCCTAAAAATACGTCTTGCACAGGAAATTAGAGAGAATTTGGGGCAAAAGAATTCACGTCACATAGACGTTATAAAATAAAAGCTTTTAAAATGAAAAATATTTTACGAAAGGTAAATCATAAATAATGCGATCGTGATTTATTATTTAGCAATTGGACATCATGTCAAATAATTGAGTATTTCAAATGGCTGTTAGATAAATAACTGCCTCGGTGGCGTAGTAGTATTACGTTACGACTGCCGTCTTGAGGTCTCGGGTTCGATCCCTGGGTCAGGCAAAGTGATATCGAGTTTTTCAGTATTATCCCAAAGTCTGGAATTTGTGGCCGAAATGGCGAAAGCCTCGCCCCCTACCACATCTGGGACGTAAATGAGCGCGGCCAAATTGTGGGTGTTGTTGTGGTTGTTAGCCTCTGCCTACCCCTTCGGGGATACCGGCGTAGCCTATGAATGTATGTAGACTAAATGACTTTGAGATTGTTATGTTACAAATATTTTCTATGGATTTTTGATTTGGATCAGATGCGACTTGAGTCCTGATGACTGGTGATGATTTAAGGCAGCCTTCGGATGAAACGTCTGGAGATGTAACACCTCTAATTTAAGATAATTATCGTAGATCATGTTTCACTAAAATTCTCAATTGGTTGAGTTTTTGAAAAAATCTCCTAAATGCCTGAAAGCTGGATTTAAAAAAACAATAAAGAAGTTCTACAGCCAACAGATAACTGCGACATAAATTAGAAATTTTCCGCCTCAACTGTCGCGCCCGCTTCCTCTCACCGATATCCAAGTTATTACGATTCAAATCGGTAATATGCCAATTTATATTCAATTCCTTATATTAATCCAAGAAATCAGAACGTTGCAATTAAAATAAGAATAGGACAATTATATTTTAAATTACGACTTTAGGAAGTAGATAATTAAAATAGACTTTTAATTATGTTTTGCGAGTGGTTTCCGATTTGAATTCAGCCCTCAAAATTCCATAAAGGTTAGAACTTTCATCCTAAAATTTTTCGTCGCAGTGATTTTGAATTATAAGAATTGATAAAAAATAACACACCGTTTTTTATACAGCATGGGAAGAAATCGAGAGATAACATTTATTTTTAAGTATCAGTTAATATGTGCCTGACTGCCTCAATGGCGTGGTTGTATTTCGATACGATTACCGTCCTGAGGTCTCGGGTTCGATCCCCGGGTCGAGCAAAGTGATATTGGATTTTTGAATATCAGCTCAGAGTCTGGAATTTGTGCCCGATATGGCGATAGGCTCGCCCCCTATCACATCTGGGACGGAACTAAGCTCGGCGAAATGTGGGTGTACTAGTTCGCTAGTGTGCCTCTGCCTACCTCTTCGGGGATAAAGGCGTGAGCATATGTTATGTTTATGTGGTTAATATGTAATATTATTTTATAACATATTATTACTATTATTAGACTAAGTATTGGTAGGGAGGCTCGTGCCCAGCTGTGGGACAGTAATATTACAGGGCTGGTATATTATTATTATTATTTAGGATATTATAAAGAACCTAGAAAAAGTGATAGCCCAGGTACCAAATAATTTTTGAGTAAAAATTATTCTAAAATATATTTTTTTGTGATAAATGGAGTTTGCAAACTATAAGTCATTTCAATAACAGATAAGTCACTGTCAAGTTGAAAGAGTGACCTGTTAGCTTCAAGATAAGCTAATGATGTCGGAGGAGTGAGAAATTTTATATTAGGAATGTAAACATCGACTTAATTTAAATAAGTTTAAAAAAAGATTGATGTTCTCGAACCTCATTTCTATTTTGTGTATTTTAACACTAACAAGCTTTAATCAATTCACAAGAATTCTTATCTTTAAGCATTGTACATGGGTAGACTATATTATACGAGTCACGAGATACGTACAGACAGACACGCGTTAATATTTTCTACGACTACATCCAATAACTTTCATTCATCTAACGCAATAAACTGGAATTTTAATATATTCCATATTAAACAACTGCAGTTTCCAGCCCGTTAAATGGATATAAGAGAATTGTTATGCTCGACTGCACACCACTATCCGGAGAATTTATTAGAAATCCAATCTTTTTTACTTACGCATTTTAAGAACCCTTTCGAGACAATCGTTCAGACTTCACGTTCGCATAAGTAAAATATTTTTGTGCGACTTGTTTTGAATGCTATTACGATTCAAATCGGTAATGTACATACATACATAAGCTCACGCCTGTGTCCCCGAAGGGGTAGGCAGAGGCGCCCTAGCGAACTAGAACACCCACATTTCGCTGAGCTAAGTTCCGTCCCAGATGTGATAGGGGGCGAGCCTATCGCCATATCGGGCACAAATTCCAGACTCCGGGCTGATATGGAAAAATCTAATATCACTTTGCTTGACCCGGGGATCAAATTCGAGACCTCAAGATGGCAGTCGTACCGAAATACAACCACGCCGAGGCACTTAACTAACCGACTTCCAATTTACCGATCGTGACCAAATTTATATATACCACCCTTGAAATAAGCTGTATCGAAAACAATTTTGAATTGATTGTGATTATTAAATTAAAACTTAAATTACTTCTTCCTACCTGCCCTTATTCAACTTCAATCTGTAGTCATCGCAACACACTTTTTCAAGCATATTGCACAATTGATTCAGCTAAATGTTCGACCAGATGCCGGAATGGTAACAAAACTTTTCTTCTAATCTTTTCTGTTTGCGACAATGCATAGAATTTTCACTATGGTTTTGCGGTTAGCAGAAAAGGGAGTGGACATGGACATGTAATCCTATGGCATAAACAAAAAATATTTATTGGCAAAAAGGACGTTGACCTCCGAATGTGGAACGCGAGTTGTGACAGTCCTGTATTTAGAGACGCTCTCGTAGGACTACTTGACGCACTATATATTTCACATAAAAAACAAGCTCACTGTATCCTGAAGCGGTAGGCAGAGGCGAATTAGAGAACTTAAACACATTCATTCATTCTAGTATTCCACCTTTTTTCCATTTGTCTAAAAATTTGTAAGGCATGCTCAAACAGACAGTAAAGCAAACCGAAGCAAATGCATATTCCAATAAAATTTGCTTTCCTATTGTTTTCTTTGCATCTTTATATCAACCTACTTTACGGTGATTTGATTTATATCTTTGGTTTTATTAAGGTCGCCTCTTTGGTCTAGTGGCGCATATATGGGCTGTGTATGAGAGGTTTTGGGTTCGATTGATTCCCATTCAAAGCGAATTTTCTAATTTAATTCGCCTGGGGCTAGATCCCTCAGAGAGGGTTGACGTCAGACAGTCAGCCGGTCGCAAAAACTTAGCCAAATCCTTTCTGCAACATTCTTGAAAAACATCAAGCAACCTCACATTAAGGTGGGATAAGGGCAGGTAGAAAGAAAGAAAGATTATAGATTTTCCGAAATTTTAATTATAGGACCCAAACCCCCTACATACTTCTATGCTACATACCTGGAGCGTAGGCCACAGGCTGTGGCGAGGTGCCAACTTCGTCCGCCGAGAATTCGTCGACAGATAAATTTGTTCGCGCGCTTTTGTTGCGCGTAACTGTAAATAGAGGCACTCGTTGAATGCTATCCTCGCTGTGTTCGAGTCATGTTTTGCTGATCTACCAAGTTTAGTAGAGCTATTAGTTCGTTTTGACAGTTCTTGACTCTATAAAATGGTGATTATTTTTCTCCGTATATTATTCTCCGTCGTAGTTTCTGAAATCTTAATGTTAAATGAAAATTCAGTACAGATATGACATGGATTGATTCATGCTAAAACATAGAGTAAAGAAAGAAAGATAAAATAAGTAAACAAATAAAACACGACCTCAAAGAGAAACGAACTAACCTCAAAATACACGTAAAACAACATTAGTGAGCAATAAGAAAACGTATACATCAATACCAGCATGCAATCTATCCTAGTTTAACGGAATAGAAAACACGCCTCGAAGCAAGAACTTGCGTGGTTCAAATCATAAACGGTTCACGTAGCGGCGTAGAGCTCACAATGCTACGACGTAGATTTGCTACGAGTATCCACGAGTTGTAGCAAAAACGTCAATACCATTTTATAAATCTTGTAGTTTAAGCTCTTGTTCTTGTAGTTAGGATACACCAGCACACTCTCATCTTATATCACCACGCTATAGACAGTTACGTCTACAGCACGAATGGGCCGGCTCGACCGGTTGGATACCACTGTCTCACAGAAAACCGACGTAAAGTGGCAGCTTGCTGTCGCGTTTCGTTCGGTCAGTGAGATTTCCGGTGGCCCATTTCTCCCTCCCTTTCCCAATCCCCTGTCCCTCCCCTTCCATTCCCTCTTTTTAGGTTGGAAACGCACCCATGACTCTTTTTGTGTCTAGGGTGTCTATAGGCGGTGGAGATTATTTACCATCAGGTGACCCATCTGCTCGTTTGCCAGTCTCTGCTATAAAAAAAAACTCACGTTGTTTTTAATACAACGGATAAAGCCGGTCGGACCACTACCAGCCCATTATTGTTATAGAAAAAAATGCCTATACATTGACTATACCACTTAATCAGTACTTAAACTTCGATTTACATTAGACGTGAGAAATTAAGCCGTGCAACACTTGCTTCCACATCTACCTTATTGTGTAGTCAAAATTTATGTTTTTAGAGAAAGCTCCAAAGACAAAACTAAATTTATTCATTGAATTAAACTGGACTGCCTCGGTGACGTGGTTGTATTTCGATACGACTACCGTCCTGAGGTCGCGGGTTCGATCCCTGGGTCGGGCAAAGTGATTTTGGAATTTTCCATATCAGCGCGGAGTCTGGAATTTGAGCCCGATATGGCGATAGGCTCGCCCCCTATCACATCTGGGACAGAACTAAGCTCGGCGAAATGTGGGTGTGCTAGTTCGCTAGTGCACCTACCCCTTCGGGGATACAGGCGTGAACTTATGTATGTATGTATGTGTTAATTAACCTGATGATATACACGCATCCACGTGCAACTCCAACAGCAGTGAGTAAATAAATAAACAAACTGCTAGTACCTCCACATACGTTCAGCATACACGAGCGATGAGCGTGTCTGTGTGTGGCAACCGCTGTGTACGTCATTGGTTACGTCACAAGCGCTTGATAGGTCGTCTCGCCCTCTATTTAATCCTCTATTTTCGACTTAAAAAAGAGGTTCTAGATACGTTTATTGCGCGATATGATATCAGTTTATATGATTATTTTAGTCTTTCTACCTGCCCTTATCCCACCTTAATGTGTGGTCGGCGCAACACACTTTTTCAAGCATGTTGCAGAATGAATTTGGCTAACTTGTATGACCGGCAGCCTGACGTCAACCCCCTCCGATCCAGTCCCGGGCAAATTAAATAAGAAAATTCGTTCTGCCCGACCTGGGAATCGAACCCACGACCTCCCGATCCACAGCCCATATACGCTGCCACTAGACCAAGGAGGTTTTATGATTATTTTAGTAAAGGTTGAAAATCTCAAGGAATACGCCGTTTAATGGGTTTTGACATCGAATTCTGTTAGGTCAGATATACCAACTTGAAATAGCAGCTTGCTGTTACGTTTTGTAATGAGTGAGATTAACAGAATTCCGTACTTCCTATTCCCAGTCTCTATTCCTTTCCTTTTAATTCGATATTCAGGGGGGTAACCACCACACTCTTATAGCAGTATTATTATAATCTTACTTGTACCGATTTCCATACAAAACAAACGAAGAACGATTATAATAATACTGCTATAAGAGGTGGTGGTAACCCTGCTGATTCAATGACGTTAGAGCCACCTATAAACATATTTATGATCTTTAATATTATCTGCGTCATATAGTTCTAATTTTGACATGCATGAAGTAAAAGTAGAAGTAAAAGTAGTAAATTTTTACGTTGAGCGTGCGACTTTCTCCATTTAATGGAGCCTTAATTAACATTTCCCTATCTATGTTTTAACAGTACCTAATCCTGTAATGGACGAAAATCTGAACCGAATTAATTTGCATTCACAAACACAATTCGCTGTTTTTCTTGATACTAGTTTTTAGCTGCCTGTTTTAGCTCAAGACACATTACAGAAGTGACGGAGAGACGTGACGTTGAGAAGGGATAGGGCTGGTGTCTAAATTCACTTCGTTGATCTTATTTCACGAATTCCTGTCCAATTGCCTACGCGGCTTTTAAAACAAAAACAACTATATGTTACGTAATAGGTAAGTAAGGTGTGAGTTATCATTTGAGTGATAAATAAAAGTATTTTGTTAAGGAAAAATAATCTCACTGTACTTGATAATAAGTACAGGGTTACAACCACCTCTTATATAATCGTTCAGTAGTAGTAGTAGCAGTATTAGTATAATCGTTCTTCGTTTGTTTTGTATGGGAATCGGTACAAGTAAGATAATAATAATATAATAATAATAATAAATAACACCGAACTGTCACATACATAATCCTGACCACACTAAGATCGAGTCTTGTGTCGTGGGTATCAGGAACTACGAGACTCTTTCGGTCTCACAACACCCAGACCTGAAACAAATATCTGTGGGCCACACAAATATTTGTCTCGGTGCGGGGATCGAACCCGCGGCCTCTCGCTTCTCAGCCGGCTGCTCCCCCGCTGCGCCACGGAGGCTGTCAAATATAATACTGCTATAAGAGGTGGTGGTAACCCCCCTGTAGAGTTCACATTAATGTCGACTGTTGAGAAAACATATTCATCAGATTGATGTAGATTTTAATATTGCAACTAATGAGTTCCTACGTAGGATTCTCATTGAGGCTGTAATAACCATGTTAAAACAGATCGCGCATAAAAACTTACATACATACATAATATCACGCCTGTATTTCATAGGGGTAGGCAGAGACTATGGATTTCCACTTCGCCCGATTCTGACACACGATTTTCGCTTCATCTACTTTCATCAATCTCTTCATACATTCGCGTCGGTTAAGGGTACCTTTTATCTTTCCTTGAGTATATATACATATATATCTCATCAACAAACGTAATCTAAACAATAGAGTTGATTTAATTAATCTTGATATATTTTCAACTAGCAGAATAGTGAAAGAATTTAATAATATACTTTCAATGAGCCATTTTTAGAATGATTTAAGAATATAAGTTATTAAAATTACAAGAATATAATCTCGTATTTTAATGTAAATGTGATAAAAGCTCTTTAGAAAAGAAAAGAAACACGCAAAAATTGAGGGTCCTTCACAGACATTTCCTTAAGATTCTTTAATAATTTAGATAAATGTAACAAATTACAACCAGTGACTTTAAAATATGAATGTTCTTTTTACGGTAATATTTAATAACGGGGACGCTTCTGAATTTTAAATATTGAATGCTACCTGATGCCCGTGACTTTGTTCGCTTGAAAATTTATTAATAAATCTATCCCAATCTATCTATTAGCGGTAGCTGTAAGCAGTAGCGGTAGCGGTAAAGGGATGTTCCGTGTTCCAAGCATGTTGTAGAAATTATTCGGCTGAGTTTTTTACGACCGGCGCCTGGGAGCTGACAAATCAGGGAAGTTTGCTCGTCTGCCCTTCGTACGTCGTACTTCGTTCAAAGATTAATCCTTGACATGCATAAACGTTGTGTTTTACTATTGATCTCAAAACAAGCTCCACGAATTAGTTCCTTCTTTACCAACTAAGGACACCAGCAGGAAGTTATGTATGTAAATACTTAAACAAAATTTCACGCAACAACTTCTACGTTTTCCTCGTATAAAATTAAAATATTAATGAGTAATCTGCGTAATAGTATTAACGCGGGCGAAGCTCTCATCAGGATAACAGAATGCGGCCCTCTCTTGGCCTCATTATCGCAAATTAATAACAACAATGTGCTCTACATTTCGTTATTAATTTCTTGGAAGGCCAAAGAGTTAGAAACTAATATTCCGCCTTAGAGAAATGACGTTTTCAAAGAATTGTTAATAATAGCCATTTGAGAATCAATTTGGTTGAAGTTAGTATTTATCTGAGTAGTGTAAGTTAAAACTAAAACAGGTAGGGAAGACCAGTGACATTTGCCACTGATTTTTTTTGTACAGACAGTCATCTTGTTGCCCTGAGCCTTGTTGTCAATTGTCATGTGATAAAATGCGCGCATCTCCATACATTTCAACAAGACCAAGAGTGACAAAACAGACACAGTGACAAGTCACCCGTACGCGGCTGCTCTTTTACCAATGACGATCCATATTAAGCCTTTTACTGTATGTCACTAATTTGAATTTATTAGTAATTTGTGAAGCAATTTCTTTTATCAAGTGAAGACTGAAAACGCAGGTGATTATGTAAGTAAAGTGACGTCTATAGTGTCAACCGTACAGAGTACCGACATTATACTCGGTCTTCGATAGAATTGTACCGGCATGAAAATAATTGACACTAAAAAACATACTCAGTTTTTTCCAAATTATTTATTTCAATTTCTTAGCTTTCGACGAGAAAATTATGTTTACTTTGATCAAATGAAAAGCACACTTTCATGATTATGAAAAATAAATTCGTTCTGTTTGTTTGCATAATTTTTATATTCGTTTATGTTTTCTTGTAATAAATATTTTAGGAGTGACACATATTGAAACGCAGAAAATAATTACTGGTATATGGGAGAAGCAATGCGACGTATCCAGACTTCGACAGCGACAGCGCTTCCAACAGATCGATCTGGAAATCTTTGGGGGAGGCCTATGTTCATGGACGTCCTATGACTGGGGATGATGGTGATGAATTTGATGGTGGAAATATGGGAAGTAACATCGAATGAGCTAACTCGACCGGTTTTATAAAGATATCTCACAGAAAACCAACGTAAAGTAACAGCTCGCTGTTGCGTGTGAGTGAGTGAGAGCTACGGTCCGAATCCCTATTCCTCGCGTATAAGGTTGGTGACGCACCCAAAATTGTTTTGTATAGTGATGTCTACAGGTGTCGGAGATACTCGTACTTACCATCAGGAGACCCATTTGACCGTTTACCAATTTTTGCGATAAAATTACTTTTCCAATTAACTAGACGGGATTTATTGCAACCTAACATGGTCAAATTAGAAGCTCACAGCTAAATTACATGACCATAAATCACAAAGATTAAATCAGTTTAAAACCGTGGATTACATTTTATAAATGTTACTCCTATAATTTGGGCTTGGGAATTTAATAGCTCAGTTTGAAAATTTTCTTACTATGTGGGTAATTTCAAAATTCTAGAATTTCTAAATCTCTATAAAAGCATTAAAAATAAAATCTTTTCTTTCAACATGCCCTTATCCCACCTTAATGTGGGGTCGGCGCAACACACTTTTTCAAGCATGTTGCAGAAAGGATTTGACTTAGGTTTTACGACCTGGCTGATGTCAGCCGCATCTGAGGGATCCATAACCGGGCAAATTAAATTAGAAAATTTGCTTTGCCCGGCCTGAGAATCGAACCTAGGAGCTCGCGGTCCACAGCCCATATGCATATGCTGCCACTAGACATTGTAATTATTAATTTATTAAATAAACATTGGTCGAAAGAGAACATAATATTGAACGCTCAATTTATTTTACCCCTGTAGCGCGAAATTTCGACGACGTATTCGAATCGAGAATGCGCGCTTAACGTATTTATATTAAATATATTGAAACGACTAGTTAGTCGAAAGATATTCGTGCTACAGCCTCAAGCCGAGAAACTTATTTGAGATATCGAACGAAGATTACTCAGTAATTTAACTTTGACGGGCCTTGTCGGGGTCTGTTTTTAAGAAGTTAACAAGTTTTGGTTGAGTTTGAAAATAGCGTAAATAAATAACATTTCGGAAATTATGTGTTCGATAAATTAAAGGATGTAATTATCGACTCTCATTGTTTCAAAAAGTTTTTGTTTTGGTAAGCTATACTTTATTTAAAAGTTGAATAATTAATAAATAACATAACAGAACATAAGCTCACGTCTGTATCCCCAAAGTGATGGAGAGATGCACTAGCAAACTAGAACACCCACATTTCGCCGAGCTTAGTTCCGTCCCAGATGTGATAGGGGACGAGCCTATCGCCACATCGGGCATAAATTCCAGACTCCGAGCTGATATGGAAAAATCCAATATCACTTTGCCCGACCCGGGAATCGAACCCGAGACCTCAAGATGGTAGTCATACCGAAATACAACCACGTCACCGAGTAGAAACAAGACGAGTACGATTTTCAAGCACACACATGGACAGACATGTTGAGATGCTTTTTTAACGAATGTTGAAAAAGCTCTCGTGCGAATGAGGGTTTATATACTGTGGGGCTTTAAGCTTATCTTACTTTTAACCATATCAAATATATTAAGTCCAATACATTCAGAACTGCGATAGCATTAAAAGAAATCAAGCTTAATCCTTTAGCTTTATAGCCACAAATGTGCTACCTGGCAGAAGCAATTCCCAGCTATTCAGCAATTCAAAAGGTGAGCCAATTATGTGGATTCGATGCCTTCGCAGTCGACAATTTGAGGGTACGTGGGTTGGTAATTCGCGTGCTTCTACCACTTTAGAAAGGTCGGGTTCAAAAATTAAGGCGGAATTTTGAATTAGCCCACGCGTCGAGAGGTTGTTTAATATTCTTTGTGTGTCCCAGATCTCTTTTACTTTTCGATTTGATATATTAATCTTTATTGCAAGATATCCAGCGCTGTATGGTACCTAACGGTTCGTATACTAATGTGGCGTTACTGCCGCTATGGGTACTCCTATCTCACTATGGATGTTCTATTTTTTACTGGACTTTTAATAATTCTGGATATAATGTAATGTGAAGTAGATTCCCACTATCTAAGTACTTTGCGACCGATTTGAAAAAAAGGAGAAGGTCATCAATTCATCTGTATTTTTTATGTTTATTTATTTATGTATTTTATTTTTATTTATTTATTTATTTATTTAAAACACAAAACAGGTTACAATCAAATATAGGTACAAATTGCTACAAACAAGGTTTTTTAACATAATTATAACCCAAAACTTGTGTTCTAGAATTAACAAAGTTGTACGAGATATACATATTATATATAAGTAATAAAATGTATGTTACGCGATATCTCCGCCAAATGTGGACCGATTTTCAAGATTATCTTTGTGTTCGATAGAGCTTATACCAAGGGTGGTCCCATATACATTTTGTCACGTTAGGATAAGTTTTGTAGTCGGTTCGTTCAGTTTTAAAACTTGTGATTATACTTCTATATCTACACAAAACACATCAACCTTTACAATTTTTACTAAAGGATTCAAAACATAACGAGGACTATAATATATACATTTCTAAGCACATTTGAATAGCCAACTACGATAAAGCATAAAAAATATGGAGAAATCTGTAATTGCGATAATTTTTACAATTGTTACAACTCGTAATAATGGGACTGATGCATATTTTTAGATTAATTGCAAGCTTACTTAAACATAACTTCTTATGCACAGAATGTTGAGATAAAAGTACTATAATTATTTTCTTTGTTTAGTACCTACAAAAGTCAGTGGTTGGTTAATTAATTTTGGAGCAAAAATCTCGATAAGGACACCACGGAATCTACTTAACCTTCGGCGGAAGGGAAAAACAAAAGCCGCGTCATCCGGAAAGCCCGGAGGCCGTTTTAGGGTAATGTAGTATAGACAGGGTTGTCAGATATAGGAAAATAAATCGACACAACATAATTTTAAGGCCTGAAATTAGAATTAGAGGAAATAAAGTATATAAAAATATTGTATATTTTACGACTGCCTCGATGGCGTAGTGATATTGCGTGCGAAGTACGATTATCGTTCTAAGGTCTCGGGTTCGATCCCGGGTCAGGCAAGGTGATATTAGATTTTTCAGTCTCAGCCCGGATTCTGGAATTTGTGCCCGATATGGTGATAAGCTTGCCCCCTGTCACATCTAAGACGCTTCTAAGCTCGGCGAAATGTGGGTGTTCTAGGTCGCTAGTGCGCCTCTGCCTACCCCTTCGGAGATACAGGCATGAGCTTATATAAACTTTAGACGCATACATAAGTTCAGGCAACCCAACTGCATAATATTTGCAAATCGAATAACTCAAAATTTAAATGATTTTCCAGATTAAGCAGGCTGTTGTTAATTTACTCGATACTGTGAGTTATTATTTCGAAATTGTGATTTAATAATATTATTAATATCTCGTATCTGGGAAAACATACGAAAAAAATTAACACTATAGAAAGTCTTCTTACTGGCAACCCATTATGTGAACGGTCGAGCAATCGTGTAAAACAGCACTGATATAAAACGGAGAAAATTTATAAAATGTTGTCATTTGGGACAGGAATATGTCCATGTCATAAAATTCGGGTGATACATAATTATATTTTTGTAGTAGGTAATATTCTGTAGGTATGTGGTGACGAGAAATATTTCAAAGAAAGTATAAAGTTACAGGTGTAGGTACCGAATGGGTTAAAAAAAATTTGTTAATCATATAGTTTCATACTTTTTTGACGTTCCGAATG
Organism: Clanis bilineata; assembly: GCA_036417725.1. Taxonomy (NCBI): domain Eukaryota; kingdom Metazoa; phylum Arthropoda; class Insecta; order Lepidoptera; family Sphingidae; genus Clanis; species Clanis bilineata. Next base: position 13,702,947 of record CM071158.1, read on the forward strand.
GGTTAAAAATGGGTTTAAGACTTGAAGGTCTCATTTACAAGACCATAATTCGGCCTGTATTTTTGTATGGGTGTGAGACGTGGCCTGCCCTTAAGCGTCATGGTAAGGAAATCCACGTCGCGGAGATGAAGATTCTGCGGTGGATGATCAATGTTACACGACTGGATCGTATACGTAATGTGCACATCCGCGGTACTCGGTAGTCTTGGTGTTCATGACGTGGCAGATAAACTGCAGGAATGTCGCTTGCGATGGTATGGCCACGTTCTGAGAAAACGACGTTCTGGAGGAGGATATGAGAGCCAATTGGTCTCACTATGGCGGATGCTCAAGACCGGGCGAAGTGGAAGCGTTTAAGTAGGAAGGCGGACCCTGGCAGAAAGCCGGGATAACGCCAGGCAGAAAGTAGAAGAATTTTTCCATCACAAATCTTATAACTAAATCATATTTGTGTAGAGCTTTAGTCTCACGTTTTGTGTGAATAATATAACAACGAATTTACGAGCGGATTTTATCTTTTCAGGACACATTTATCACGACGTTCTTTACATTGGACCTAAAGGGCAGGGTTTAGAAATTTACATCTATTTACATTTATATTTTTGTCTCTAAAACTGAAGATTGCGTTGGCGGTTTTATTAAAGTAACTTTTAGATTGTACTAGTTTATCGCACGTTGGAGGCATGAATTGGTTAGAAGCGATTTAACAAAAGATTTAAAAGCATTTTAAGCGATTTAAAGGTTGCAGGAAGTCGCTGGATGCAGGCCGCTTCCAACAAGTCGATCTGGAAATCTTTGGGGGAGGCCTATGTTCAGCAGTGGACGTCCTATGGCTAATGATGATGATGATGATGATGATTTAACAAAAAGTCTAATAATTACTTTTCACCTGTCCTTATCACACCTGAATGTGGGGTTGGATCAACACGACAATCGACATCGCTTTGCTATTTGATTTTTTATAGAGGTAGTTCTTTAATGGTTTTTTAATAGTCGCCTCCTTGGTCTAGAGGCAGCGTATATGGCCTGTGGACGGGAGGTCCTGGGTTTGATTCCCGGGTGGGGCAGAGGGAATTTTCTAATTACAGTTTTCCGATACTGGATTCCTCAGAGGGGGTTGGCGTCAGGCAGGCAGCTGGTCGTAAAAATTAAGCCAAATCCTTTCCTTGCTTGAAGTGTGTTGCGCTGATCCCACATGAAGGTGGGATAAGGGCAGGTAGAAAGTAAGATAATTCTTTAATGGTTGCCCAGAAGAGATTGCTTTCAGCGTTAAGTTACCTGTTTTATGTGTCTGTCTACGAGACTACAATAAAGAGTTACTATCTATCTATCTATCTGTAATCTGCAGTATGCACGTTACCGCGCACCTAACCATACTAAAACACACTAAACACATAGGGCGAACAAATGGTAAAGAAGTCTGTCCCTTTTATTTTCAAACAATGTGACGCAAGGAAAAAATTAAGACTATTCTTAGCCTTTTGCTCAGCTAAATTGATTTCATAAGTTAGGTCCATGTTCTCTACGTAAGTCTCTAGCAAATTCCGTTTTGAGTAAAGCTGCGTTTCTAAAACATTACACAAAACATGGTTTCGCTACACGTTTTTATCTTTGGTCCATTATTTATGAGCAGGAGACAATTAAAAACCTTGTTTTGTATAGGTATTTTTTATTGTTTTGTTTCGAAAAAACACGTGCAGGAGACGCGGCGTTAGATAAACTCAGAAACCCGCCGGGATTAGACAAGTTCAACGACTTTAGACAAGTAAAATGGTAAGTAAACTCCACCCCGTCGGGATTTCTGCGACGCCCGGGTACTTAAAACCTTTAAAATATTGAAATTGCTTTAAATGTCTACCACAATTTTTTTTAAACACAGTAATACTTTCATCATATGCCTACCAAAAATATTACACATAACATAAGCTCACGCCTGTCCCTGAAAGGGTAGGCAGATGCGTACTAGCGAACTAGTACACCCACATTTCGCCGAGCTTAGTTCCGTCCCAGATGTGATAGGGGGCGATCGCCATATCGGGCACAAATTCCAGACTCCGGGCTGATATTGAAAAATCCAATATCATTATGCCCGACCCGGGGAACGAACCCAAAAATATTATTACCTTCAGAAATACTTTTATCACACAAGTAAAATATTGTAAGTTTTTTCGTTACTTCGAAAGTTGTAGGGGATAGTCTGCGAAATTACTAAGCTAACTCTCGACATTGTTTCACCAAAAAGAATCTTAATTTAACAAAATACTACATAGGATTTAACAATAATAAAAAGTCATTATAATCACAGCGTAAAAACTTAAAAATGGACTTTAAAGTTCATCCCATCGTGACCAAATATCTAAGGGACTTTCAAAAAATCTTAAAAAACTGTCCATATTTACCGGAGAAATAGCGAAACTGACATAAAAAAATGTGAATTGAGAACCTATTTTTATTCGAAGGAAGTCGGTTGAAAATTATTCTGGATTCAAAAGTTTTTTTTAAATAAAACATCAAACATAAGATAAGCTCACGCCTGTATCCCCGAAGGGGTAGGCAGAGGCGCACTAGCGAACTAGAACACCCACATTTCGCCGAGCTTAGTTCCGTCCCAGATGTGATAGGGGGCGAGCCTATCGCCATATCGGGCACAAATTCCAGACTCCGGGCTGATATGGAAAAATCCAGTATCACTTTGCCCGACCCGGGGATCGAACCCGAGACCTCAGAACCGTAGTCGTACCGAAATACCACCACGCCACCGAGGCAGTCAGTTTAAATAGAAAACAATAATCAGTATTATACTCTTCTTTTCATGTTAAAGAGTTATTTTGTTAAGAACTTGCAACTCCCAATCACCTCGAAATCCCAAATAGATAATTGTAAAAAATAAGGTCCAAATCGCAAATGCTAAATAATAGGGCCTTACTTATAAACACAGTTTAGCTGAGCAAATGGCTAAGAATAGTCTGTCACTTTTTTGCTTGTGTCACATTGTTTGAAAATAAAAGGAACAGGCTATTGTTTAACATTTGTTTTTAAAAATAAGGCCCATCATGTTTAAGTTGGTAAGAAAGATTAGTGTAAATTAGACTAGCATCTAAAGAGACGGTACAACAGCGCTAAACTTGTGATCCAAAAGTTATGACCTTGTGGTCATAACTCACTCAATCGTATTTGAAACATACCCGCGCAAGGCCGTGCCACCGCAATAATATTTAGATAATAAAATTGTCTTACGCGATTCTTGAACAATCACAGAACATTCACATTGTAGTAAGTAGATTGCGTTACTGGCGTTTGAGATCATTTTTTCTATGAAAAGCTTCATAGCTCCTCAATAGTTAGTGATATTAAATCTCTCTGATAAATAAAAATCTTTATTGATCACGTAGGCATGTAAAAAAGCACTTATGACAAGTCAACACAAGTAAATTTTTAAATTAGAATTGATATAATTTACATTATATATTTGAATTTGACAACAGGCAGGAAAGTATGGACATAATAACGATGGGATGGCTGAGATAGGGTGCTAAGGGGAAATAGTGATATTAAATCTCTCTGATAAATAAAAATCTTTATTGATCACGTAGGCATGTAAAAAAGCACTTATGACAAGTCAACACAAATAAATTTTTAAATTAGAATTGATATAATTTACATTATATATTTGAATTTGACAACAGGCAGGCAAGTATGGACATAATAACGATGGGATGGCTGAGATAGGGTGCTAAGGGGAAATAGGAATAGAGTGTAAGGGAATGGATTCTATGGGAATGGCATATGGCAGGAATGGTGGCAGGGGATTGACTGGAAATACTGGAAGCAGTTGGGATTGGTGCGTGAGGCCCTATCCTAGCTAACCTACTAGCCTTTCTCTAGCTACCTACGGATGACGATCTAAATCTACTACTGCTTTAACAAATCCCCGGTGGCATAATGAAATCATTGCCTTGACATAGTGCCAATTTCATTTCATATAGTTTGAATCAAAGTCGCACAGCAACGGCAGAGTTTAGTACTCATAGCGTCCGGTGTCTAGTGTGAATTGGACATGTTCATTACGCATGGATTTATGCTGATTTCTCAAACGCGCTTGTAGTTTCCAATAAACCTCCCATTCTGTTTTAAAATTAAATATAGTATAATTGCAGTGTGAACTTTCTTTTGGAATTATCAAATAAAATCTCGTTTCGCTTCATTTACTTTTTAACCTGTCCTTATTTTATCCCACAATGTCGGGTTGACGCAACACACCTTTTCAAGCATTTTGCAGAAAGGATTCAGCTTCGTTTTTATGACCAGCTGCATTCCTGACGTCAAGGCCCTGAGGTGCCAGTTCCGAGCAAACACATTAGAAAACATCGCCTAGCCCGACCTGGGGATCGAACCCAGGACCTCAGGATTCACAGCTCATTCTGATACCCAAAGACAAAAAAGGCGATTTTACCTTAAAATTTACTAAATTATGATATTCACTTATCATAAGAGCTTTTAGCCTACGTCATAAATACTTGTAAACAATTTCATCTCATTCCAAAATAATTATATTCTATCTAATTTCATTTCATGATACTTATTGTATCAAATAAACATACTTTCATTTCACGATAATTATTATATCAAATATACACAAAACTTGTTTACGTAACAAAACTAAAGGATTCAAATAACTTCAGGGTTTCTTATTACCATCTTTTTATCTAACGTATGTGCATTATTTTAGGGCTGATTTCCCGAAGGATTGAAGTAAAGATTGTCACATGCCGAGTCGATGGAGGGATAATCTAATTGAGATCCCACGGGATAATTCAATGTTATCGATAAAACAACTCACATACATCGAAATAGTATTAAAGTTATATTTTTTTATCTTATCTTTTTTTATCCGGGCACGGCAAAGTGGCTACACTGCACCTAATGGTAAACGTAGTGCAGTCCAAAAAAACTAGCGACTAGCGACAAACACTGTGTTTATCAGTGGTCGCTAGAATCATGCTGGCCTATTTATGCTTCTTCACACTCCGAATCCGAAGAGGCAAGAAGCAAAATCATATTTATAAAATATTCTCAATGTCCCTCACTTCTGGATATTTTTAGCTGCTGTTAACTTTTAAACAAGTTTGTCCCTTTACATCAATCATTATAAAAATGAAACAGATAAACATTTTTTTAGCTAATCAATGCTAAATTATTTTTATATCCAATCCAATATCGTTAAAGTGTGATTAGATGATAATGCTGTGATCTTCAATTGTCATAGGTGTTAAAAAAGCAGACCTTACGCCCGAGTCCCTGTGACGAGAGTTATGATGACCGATGCTAAAATTAACTACATATCTGTCAAATATGTCAAAAGATTCAAATTAGGCTGTTAGCAGCGTGGTCAAACCCAAATTATTTTGGCAATAGTATCAATTACTTATCCTTTCATACACAAGTTCTTAGTTTTAATAATAATCTTTGATACCGGAGGAAATTTTTCGCCTCCTTGGTCTAGTGGCGACGTATATGGGCTGTGGACCGGGAGGTTCCATTACCAGATGGAGTGGAGATCTATTCAAACACTATTTTCCCACGACTGGATCCCTTAGAAGTGTGTTGACGTCAGGTAGGCAGCCGGTCGTCAAAACTAAGCAAAATTATTTCTGCAACATGCTTGACAAAGTGTGTTGCGCTAACCCCACATTGAGGTGGGATAAGGGTAGTAGAAAGAAATATTTATTGGAGAAAAGACACAGACGTAGATGGCTTACGGCCGGTTTCAATAAACAATCTCAGTTCGAATGGGCAGGTAGATTACAAAAATTAGCCAATAAGAACACAGTTTGAACATGACTCCGTCAGAGGACTTGCTTTGATTGGTTCATAATCGCGATCTATCTGCACTCTAAACTGAGATCGTTTATTGAAACCGGCCGTTAGTTATGTCGAAATAAACTACTTTGAACAATGTTTAATTGCTTGAATTTATTGCGTGGTTTCAATGGAATTCCCTTTGACTTGCTTAAAAATTCAGAAATAATTCTTTAGGAACTTCTCATGTTCAAACAAACGTTCTATTACTTATATAAAATAAAGTATCTACTGTATGTTATCACGTGTTACTTTATCAATATAAAGTCATCATAAGATCAAAGCGATTTTAACGTGAGTAGCATAATTGCTACTTGAATTCAGCATCTAATGGCTTACATTATACAAAATAATTTAAAAGTAGCGATAGATGATTACGTATGATAGAAATATTAAATAAAATAAAGTATCCGCCATCCGTAGGTAGCTAGAAAAGATAGAGTATTAATAAAATATGCTCTCCATTTTGTTATAGAGTCTGAATAATAGGCCCGATTTATTCAAACTCTGAAATTAATGTTCCAAAAGATTATGCATTAACTTTCCTCAATTAATCTAACATTAGCCAATGTTAAGGACTAATAATTATGTCTAAATAACATCTAATATAATATTTCGCTCTTAAAAACGAATATAACCATAAATTAAATAACACTACACCAAACCGCATGCATAACTAAAGGTTCAAAAATAACGACGATATAAAATTCCATATGTGGTTTTAATTACTTAGGCCAAATTAAAAACCACACCGGTACGGAAATAAAGCTAGATTAACCAATTATCGATAATCCACGAACGCAAATAGAGAAACCACATTCTATTTTTTAATTTAATTTTATAATTATTCTAGATTGAAGCCTATTAAACCCTCCACATCATAGATCTATTTCTATGATGTGGAGGGTTTAATGCGGACTGTAAACAATAATTCGCTAGTTCACTTCTGCCTACCCCTTCGGGGATACAGGCGTGAGTCTATGTATGTATAAATGTATAGATACTAAGTTGTTTTAACATTCAAAGCTTTTAATATATTAAGGATAGACCGCCATTACACATTATGTTATTAGGTATAATATAAAGCATTTGGCGGTGCATCGTCACAACATTCGACCTGTATTTATGTAGTCTGTACCAGTCGCTTGTCATTGAGCAGAATCGTAAATAGATGTCCCAATTTACTGAAACGTGATCCGATAATAGAGTTGAAGTTGTTCCCGTCTGTATAACTTTGTTACGAATATGGATATATTTAGATTTGACGGTGTCAATATGTTGTATTGTAACGTTGTATATATATGTTACAGTATGTATGTACTAAACTTTATTTGCGGTATGTATTTCCTTGTCTATTACGGTAGTATCTATTGCATTAAAAAAAATTGGGAAATGGAAATATTTCTTTTTTTTTGGGTTCCACTTGATTTGGTTGAAGTCAAACAGATAGCCGGCAGTAAAAATCTAACTCGAATCATTTCTGAAACGTGCTTAAAAATGTGTGTTGCACACACCCCACATTAGTAAGGCACGGGCGGGTGATAAAAAAGGAGTAGTTCTTTTTTCTGCCTAAAGCTATTTTGCTTTCACTTTGCTCGGTCTTAAGGATTTTCGTGATGACAATGTTGTCTCTTATATCATTGATACGATATGTCTTTTTTATTTCGACCGCGACATCGTACGATTTGACCCCGACTTATATCTGACTGAGAAATTAAATGCCACATTTTTCCGTCTCATGCAATTAGTCAAAGTCCATTTTTCCTTGAAACGTTTAATGTTGGTCATTTGTGAAAAGTTGCAAAATAATTTGGTCACAGCTGGCAGCGGCTCGCTTCTCTCAATTGTTTTTGTTGGAGTAATTTCCAAGCTGCGAATAAGCTGTTACAGCTGCATGTTATAAATTATTTTTATAGCTTAAACTTTATAGGCTAAATATAATATGTGTAGAACTGTATAAGTATTGTGTTATAAAGTGATACACATGCATGAGTTAATGCAAATTACATCATATCGTACCTACTCCAATGCATATTTGTTTTAGAAAATCTTTGCTTAGTCTGTTTGTCAGTCTGTTTTTCTTGTAAAAATGTGTCTGACTAAGTCAAAGTTCGATTTGAAATTCTAAATCTAAGGATTTAGAATCTCAAATCGAACTTTGACTAAGTCAGAGAAGCTGAGTTCGTTTCTTTGACTTAGGCTGAGATCTATAGAACGAACTTCGACTAAGTCCGAGTCAAAAAAACGAACTTAGTGTGGATTTGGAATTTATAAATCGAACTCAGACTTAGTCCAAGTCATTTTTCACAAAAAAAACTTTGCTAAGTCCAAGTCCACAAAACCTTGACTTCGGTCTGTCAGTTCGGCATGCAGTAATACCAGTATCGAAATACTGACATAAAATGTAGAAATTGTTTTATTCATTCTAACGTTTTTTAAATTAAAATACCAAAACTATTGTTAGAAAATGTTTAATAATTAAAGGTACGAGATTTTCTTATATTGCAGTACCGTTTATTATACTGTAAATCGATCTATTAATTATTAAAGTTTAACGAAAATAGATAATTTTGTTTGGAATAAACTTGTAACCCAGAAGATGCCAAAAAAATAGACAAATGTTTTGACAACTTCCAGTATTGTCCTGAATGATAATTAATATAACATTAAACCCGAAACCGTGCTCAGAATTAAAAAAATCGTTCTGCTGAGCCATTTGCAAAGCGCGAAAGGTGACCCGAGAACCAGTGGGAATGGACGGACGGCGGACTTCATCGCGGCGACCCACAATGCAACAGTGACCATCATGCTATTGCTCCAATAATATTATCATCATCAGCCACAGGACATCCACTACTGAACATAGGCCTCCCCCAAAGATTTCCAGATCGACTGGTTGGAAGCGGCCTGTAACCAGTGACTTCATGTGACCTTTGTCAGGTCGTCTGTCCACCTAGCAGTCATATTATACAGACAGTGAATCAGTGAATCAGTGAAAATACATATTATATTGATTATTATGTAGTCGGCCTAAATAATGTATAGATATTTTAAGAATGAATTGGTTACATGTTGTCAGGAAATTGATTTTCAGTAGGTAAATAAAATAATCATCATGAATAATATTTATTTATTACAATCTCTGATATTAACCTTTGTTTAAAGCATAGTAAAGTACATAAATGGTAATCTCAACTATTGTGCAATATACCTACTGCACAAACTACTGTAATATTGCTTGTGTTTGATAACTTGTTCTGCAGTTGGTTGTCTGGGTGAAAATTTAATAACTTCAAAATGTTCTTTCTGAAACAGAAGAAATAAATATCAGACAGAGTTTCCCTCAGATCTTTAATTATTAATCAGCAAGATCACCACAATGGCAATTGGCATGGTCTGGCTGACTAAGCTTGCGTGGCAGGCTAACCACTCAGATGGTACCGAGATGGTAATCCCTCAACAGTTTACCGCTGGCAGGAAATGTTAATAAGGCATAGTTTTGCTTTGGGCTTGCTGGCTGACTGAGGTGCAATTTATACTCTACATGGGCTGCTAGTAAACAAACAGACAGACAGACAATTTGCTAGTAAACGGTCTCCAAAATACAAAATCCCCGTTTTACCAATTTTGATAACAAATTAATAAAACTTTTGTCAATATATTAATATGAAATAATGGCAGTGGATTAGCTAGAGCTCCAGGCTATGGCTTCAGGTGTAGGTATCACAAAGTCAATCACCTCACTCACTCACCTGATTGTGACTCCTGGCATATTTGAGCCCTTGTAATTCTCTTGGTGGTTTACACTTTACTTCATCATTTTAGAGCTTATAATGCTTTTTTTATGTCATCATGTTTTCATCATCATCATCTTGTTTCTTCTTTCTTTAAAAATTATGGCCTTCTTCAAAATATTGATGATTTGCCAACAATAGTAATAAATAATAAATCCATGTTTTGACTATCAAATGATGACGATTCATGTTTATTCTTTCTTCTACCTGCCCTTATCCCACCTTAATGTGGGGTCGGCGTAGCAAACTTTTTCAAGCATGTTGCTGAAAGGATTATAAGACGATTCATGTATAATGCGGTTTGTTTGTTTTTCACTTGACATTTCAAAGAGCGTCAGCCATTTTGTCAGCTGTTAATTACGTAATACGTTCCGTTACAACCTACAAATATAAAGGCGCGTCTCCTGCACCTGTTTATGTAATTTTATAAAAATCTTACGTTTCCTTTGTCAAAGGAACTGCGTGAAACCGATAACGTTTGAGCAGACTATGCAAAGTCAAACTATGGCTAGCCTGAGTTCGAGTTCGAACTATAAATACGCAAAAGTTGACTTTTCCTTAGTTCACTCCAAAGACGACTACGCTGAGTCGACTTTCGTACAAGACTTAAGTAAGAACTATAGATTTCAGCCTTAGACTTAGTCGAAATTCGCTATATAGATCTCAGCCTTAATAATCAAAATAATGACTAAATATCTAAAAAAATATACATTATACTATATATCATATTTGCGCCAAATATCTGATGTATCATATTTGGCACAAGGCGTTGAAACTTTCTATAAAATCTTTCGATCAAACAATCTTCCTCAATCACATATTATACATTTCGTATAATTTCATCACGATTGAAAAGTTCCAGAACAATCAAATAAAATGCAAAGGGGTATCGTTATACTGTACGAGGAATATCGCTACCAGAACAAATACTAACAAAACACTCAACTAAAGCAACCTGCTACAAAAGCCGTCGGAGCCACACGATAGAAACAATCAAAAAAAGAAACACGCCACGATCGTGAAAAAACAAGCTCAAGCGAAGTATTTGCGGCACCTTTTGTCTCATTGCGGCCGGGCGTCGCTTCTCTCATTAATCTTTCATTCGGCCTGTCTCCGCGAGCGCTGTATCAAGAAAGAAATATTATCGCAACGCTTAAAATGCTCCCATCGGCATGCGGAACGGGATCCTTCGAGCCGGATGAATTTATGTTTGTGTAAGTAGGAAACCGCATCTTGATGTAAGTATTCTTTCATGCTGCAGTAAAACACCGGGAAATGTGTTGTGAATTTACGTTAAATTTTACAAAAATATAAATTAATATTAATATTACTATTAATCAAAGTACATTATTTTTCACTATTAATTCTTTAATTCATTTTGTCTGGAATTTGCGCCCGATCTGAGATAGGTTCGCCCCCTATAACATCTGGGACGGAACTAATCTGGGCGAAATGTGGGTGTTCTAGTTCGCTAGTGCGCATCTGCCTACCCCTTCGGGGATACAGGCGTGAACTTATATTTATGTATGTTTTTATTCTTTGATAAATGTTCGAACAATTTAAACAGCCATTGGAACCAAACATGCACTCAATGTAAACTAAGGCATTGTTCAAATCATTGTTAAGTTTTTTCAATAGAATTTAACACGAAAAGTATGGTGTAGAGGTATTATGTAAATACCTAAGCTCTAGCTAATTTATTGCAGCAAAATTACCATAATCTAGAGGTATACAAAACTTTTTATTAAGTGGATTTAAAAGGTGCATTCATTAGTTTTGGCGCGCAGTTTTCATTCACATGCAGGAAATTATAGAAAGTGCATGCGTCAGAAAATTCGTATAATGATATCCCTAAACCCTTGTCAAACAGAGATCAAACCAAAAAATGACGCAAAGCGTTTTTATTTCTCATAATATAAATTTGTTTGCATCTAGTCATTACGAGTATATCGGAACATAAAATCAAACTATGAATGATGTTACACCATATTAGATATTTTTCATATGTCGCCAGATTTCGTATGCAGCAACCAATTTGGTAATCCCGTCGCGAACCGTATCCGCATTGCATATTCAATAGGAAGAAAGCGCCATAAAAGTTCGATACTTTGTCTTACGAATATTGTTGGCAACTACGTCCATATTACATTAACTTGCATTTGAATTTTCTAATATATTTCACCGGCAAATTTTAGGGCCAGTATTTTTATTTTTATACTAGCTGACCCGCGCAACTTCGTCTGCGTAGGAGAGAGAGCGTTGAAAGAATGAGTCGTAGGCACCTATAATCCAATAATACTAAAGAAAGTAATAGGATGATCTACTTCGGTCCGGTTTCGTGAGTCACCCAGTCAGTACCCCCGTCAGTCACCCTGTCGGTTACCCCGTCAGTTACCCCGTCCATCACTCCGTCGGTCACCCCGTCGGTCACCACGACAGTCACCCTGTCGGTCAACCCGTTGGTCACCCGGTCTGTCACCCATCTGTCACCCGTCTATCACTCGTCTGTCACCCCGTTTGTCACCCAGTCAGCACCCCCGGTAGTCACCCCGTCCATCAACCTGTCGGTTACCCCGTCAGTCACCCCGTCCATCACCCCGTCTGTCACCCCATCTGTCACCCGTCTGTCACCCCGTCTGTCATCGGTCTGTCACCCGTCTGTCAGCCGTCTGTGACCTCGTCTGTCACCCGTCTGTCACCCGTCTGTCACCCGTCTGTCACCCATCTGTCACCCCGTCTGTCACCCGTCTGTCACCCCGTCAGTCACCCCGTCAGTCACCTCGTCAGTCACCTCGTCAGTCACCCCGTCCGCCACCCCATCAGTTAGCCTGTCAGTCACCCCGTCATTCCTCACGTCAGTCGCCCCATCAGTCACCCCGTCAGTAACCCCATCAATCACCCCGTCAGTCACCCCTTAGGTCATAGCGTGATGTTATATAACCTATAGCCGTCCTCGATAAATGGGCTATCCAACATAAAAAGAATTTTTCAATTGACAAATACTGACATTAATATTTATACGATACTAACGACACTCAATTGTTTTGCCTTCCCGGAACCTCTCCACTAATACTTGAACTTTATGGTATGGTATTAAAGTTCAAATTGACTTTTAAGTATTATTACGAATCGATTGTATGGGAGTACAGAAAAGTGTTGTTTTTAGACTTTTTCAGACAATTTTTCATTTTTTTCTCTCCGTAAGAACCATCCTCGTACTTCGATGAGTATTCTAAAAAAAGAATTAGCGAAATCGGTCAAGCCGTTCACGCGTGATGGCGTGACAACGGAAAACGGGTTTCATTTTTATATATATAGATTTGACAATTGAGTGCCTCGGTGGCGTGGTTGTATTTCAATACGACTACTGTACTGAGGTCTCAGGTTCTATTCGCGGGTCGGACAAAGTGATATTGGATTTTTCCATACTAGCCCGAAGTCTAGAATTAGTGCCCGATATGACAATAGGCTCGCTCCCTATCGAATCTGGAACAGAACTAAGCTCGGCGAAATATCGGTGTTTTAGTTCGCTAGTGAGCTTCTGCCTACCCCTATGTTATATTATGTTCTCTGTACAAATGGTCAGTATAACTTATCTTAATTCTTAGGAACCGCTTGCAGTTCCGCTATAAATCTCTATCTATCCCCAAATCTGATTTAAAAACAGGTAATCAAGTTTAGCTTTAACTCTACACCAACAGTAGTTCTGGAGGTCGCCCTAGGTAACTAAAGACAGATTTCCAACTATAGCATCAAGCAACAGCAACCGTTCTTCAAAATATTATTTTAGTGCATGCTAAATCATATGATAGGTTAGCTAGTATAGGGCCTCACGCACCAATCCCAACTGCTTTCAGTATTTCCAGTCAATCCCCTGCCACCATTCCTGTCATATGCCATTTCCATACACTCTATTCCTGTCTCCCCTTATCACCCTATCTTAGCCTTCTCATCGTTATTATGTCCATACTTGCCTGCCTGTCTTCTTTATAGCGAGATAATGTAAACTATATTAATCTTAATTCAAAATTTGCTGGTGTTGACTTGTCATAAGTGCTTTTTTACGTGCCATTTCGTTCACAGACTGTTTTCATTTTCACAAACGACTTCGAATACTTTGAAATTTATGACGTAGGGATGAGTATCGAAATAATATTTACCTCTCACAAAATCTTGAGAATACATAACGAAGTTGAAAAAGAATAAAAAGTCCTTTGTCTGAATCATTTCAAGTTGCCACCTGCGAAGTGTTATAAAGATGAAGTTGTTTACAAAATTGGGTAAGAAAGTTGTACTTTTTATTTTTTGTTCTAATAAAATTAACGTGGAACTTTGGAACAAAGCATTGGAACTTTAGAACAAAGCATTGGAACTTGTATATATATAAAATGGATAATAATTACAAGTCATCTTATATACAGACTGCCTCTGTGGTGTGGTATTGCATGCGCGGTACGACTATCGTCCTGAGGTCTTGGGTTCAATCCCTGGGTAGAGGAAAGTGATATTGGATTTTTCAGTATCAGCTTGGAGTCTGGAATTTATGCCCGATATGGCGATAAGCTCGCCCCCTGTCATATCTAGGACGGAACTAAACTCGGTAAAATATGGGTGTTCTAGTTCGCTAGTGTGCAGATTTTAACATCAACGCCCTTATTCATAATAAGTTAGTAGAGCGTAATAAGACCACAATAGTACGTTTCATAAAAAATGTATTCATAATCGTTCAATATCGTTAAAATATTCCAATGTTCGATAGCGGAAACATGGCCGATTCCGATCAGCTGTTTCATGTTTGATGTTCTTTCTTAAAGACATTCATTATAGTCTAGGACCCCATTTAAGATTGATATATATTTTTTATTGATTGTTTCCAGTCAAGATTGTTTCCTATTTGTTTCCAAAGTTGCCAGACATAAAAACAATGTTTTTTCTGTAACCAGCAACATTGTATTCGATAAACATATTTTTGTTCTGTTTTAGGTAAATTAGGCAAAAGTAGGGTTATGCTTTCGATAAGACCAGGATTTCATTATGAATAAGGGGGCAAATGTATAGTTGTCGCTATCCGGGCGGATATGCATATCCTACAAGCAGCGAGTCTCCTTATAATAAATATTCGACAAATCGATATAGAAAGCATAGGGGGGAACATATTTATGTAAACACGTCTGAGCCAAGACGGATGGTTATCATCCATCAAAAACAATATCCGTCTGTAATGTCCTATGATTTTATAACTGTGTACATGTTCATTATTGGAAGTCGCAAAATATGAATTACTGAATAATCGTTCTGCCTTCCATTATTCCGGCTGAATGTCAATACCTGCATCATTCTAGCATGTGGCAGTTGCTGACGACGACCAAACACAAACAGCGTAGCTCTACCAATTTAAGAGTGGTAGAGCCACGCTCTAGACAGTTACGTCTACAGCACGAATGGGCGGGTTCGATCGGTTTGATACCACTGTCCCGCTGTGTCGCGTTTCGTTCGGTGAGTGAGATTTCCGGTGGCTCAATTCCCCCCTTCCCGTTCCCATTCCCTATTTCCCTCCTTTTAGATTGGCAACACACCCATGATTTTTTTTGTGTCTTGGGTGTCTATGGGCGGTGGAGATCACTTACGATTAGGTGACCCATCTGTTCGTTTGCCAGTCACTGCTATAAAAAAAATTTACAAAAATAGTTAATATTATTCGTTACATACTTCATTTTGGTAAAATGCATCGATTCCACATTCTTACCCAAGTTTTAAAGAACGATGTAAATAAGCTATTTTTTTCTTGTTTTCTACCTGCCCTTATCCCACCTTTATGTGGGGTCAGCGCAACACCCTTTTCCAAGCATGTTGCAGAAAGGATTTGGCAAACTTTTTACGACCGGCTTCCTGCCTGACACCTACCCGCTCTGGGGGATCCAGTATCGGGAAAATTGAATTAGAAAATTCGCTTTGCCAGACCTGGGAATGTAACCCACGACCTCCCGGTCCACAGCCCATTTATGGTGCCACTAGACCAAAGAGGCGACCACATGTATATAAGCGAAGCCACATTTAATTAAGTCACCATGTTCACAAATTTCAATCGTCGATGTAAAAAAATTATGATCCATGAGAAAACTCAGCGTTTTCTCAAAGTTATAAAAGGCGAACAGCTGCTTAAATACTTATGCGTCCTCAAAAAATTGACTCGCCTAACTTACATCCGCAGACCTAACCAAACAAACTGAGGTCGGAAATCCTTCGCTGACAGCTCTCGAGTCATCACTTATTTTCTTCCAAAATATACTAAATTTTACGCAAATATCCACCCACGTAGTTAAATATTAGACATACACAGTTTCTTCATGTCCTGCACGCACTAGTACAACTACGACAATACATTTCTAGATGGTTTTCCATCTGCATCCAAAATATTTGCATCCGAGTAGCACTGCCACTACTAATTTATACAGTCGAAGCGTCATTATACCAGTGTTATCATAAAAATCAATATTTAGTCATAGATACTTGTGTATCTATGACTAAATATTGATTTT
Organism: Clanis bilineata; assembly: GCA_036417725.1. NCBI lineage: Eukaryota > Metazoa > Arthropoda > Insecta > Lepidoptera > Sphingidae > Clanis > Clanis bilineata. Next base: position 13,719,139 of record CM071158.1, read on the forward strand.
TATGATAACACCATGCCGAGGGTTGTCCCTCGGCACTTTTTGTTCTGCGATTTTAATGAACATTTTATCAAACTAACTTGCTACTTAAGAGTATTGCAAACTTCATACTAAGATGCCTTAGGATTTATCGTCAGCCTTTGAACTTAACTTTAATAATTATTTTGCATCCATAGGCGAAACGAACAAACTCTCATCTAATTCAAAACCAAAAGGAATACCGGTACTAAATCCTAGTGAAAACACCATATTTCTCAGTCCAGTCAACCAAAAGGAAATAAAGCACATAATTATAAATCTTAAGAATAAAAAAAGCCATGGCCTAGACGAACTATCGCCATATCTATTCAGACAATGTGCAGATGAACTATGCCTGCCATTGTGTAATTTAATTAACCAGTCTTTTGAACAAGGTGCCTTCCCTGACATGTTGAAAATATCCCTAATAAAACCAATTTATAAGAAAAATGATAGAACCGAAACAAGCAACTACAGACCTATCGCTTTACTTCCCACAGCCTCTAAGATATTTGAAAAAGCTATGTACAATCGCATCTACAAATTTTGTGAAAAATACAACATACTTGATGAGGGTCAAAATGGTTTCCGTAAAAATCGATCAACAACACTAGCTGTCTACAAATATATACAGGAAGCAATAAACATTTTAGATAATAAAAACTATGGTGTAGGAATTCTCTTAGATATGACAAAAGCCTACGACAAAGTGCAATTTGAAATATTATTAAATAAACTATATGGTATAGGTATACGTGGAAGAAGTTATGATTGGTTTAAGTCATACCTACATAATAGAAAACAAATAGTAGAAATAGAATCCTTTAACCACACAACAAATGAAATACAAAAATCTTATTCACAAAGTAAACAAATAAATGCCTCAATTCCTCAAGGAAGCGTTTTAGGATGTCTATTATTTTTAATTTACATTAATGACCTTCCAAAAAGTTTAGAATGGCCGTGTGTCTTATTTGCAGACGATATCTCCCTTCTCACTTCATGCAAAAATAATATAAATATAAATGAAAATATATGCAATATACTCTCTAAAACTGAAAACTGGATGACTCAACACAATTTAGAATTAAATTTTTCAAAAACAAAACTAATAACATTTTACCCACCGCAAAAATCACCATTAGATATAAATTTAAACTATAAGGGTACAACAATAGATAAAGTAAAAACTGTAACTCTATTAGGCTTAGATATCGACACCCATATAAACTGGAAGCACCACATACAAAAAATAAAATCAAAAATATCAAAATTCACATATGCTTTGTATGAAATTAAGAAAACAACAGATTTACAAACCGCACTATCAACCTATTACGCCTACGCTTATTCATGGCTGAGCTATGGTATAATACTATGGGGAAACAGTACTGATACACACACTCTGTTCAGACTACAAAAAAAATTAATTAGAATAATAGCAAACATCAGTCAAACCGAAAGCTGCAAATCACATTTTCAAAAACATAGAATCCTTACACTTGCATCAATCTACATACTGGAAATGTCAAAATTCACACACAAACATCCAACCTTCTTTTCCACACGAGGAGACTTAAACACTTCAATAAACCTACGCTACAGAAATAAATTGAATTTACCAACCTCTAGATTACACATGCATTCCTCTAGTCCTTATGTTATGGCAATAAAAATATATAACAAGCTGCCCAAAAGTATTAAAGAAGAAACAAAAACTAGTTTATTTATTACCAAAATTAAAAATTTTCTACACTACAAATGCTACTACACAGTAACTGAGTATTTAAATGATAATAATATAATATAAACAATTTGACACATAATATGATTGTTATGCTAAATACACAGTACAAAATAAAACAAAATCTATAATAATCATGCATATATTTCACACATGTGTGTTGCATACTATATATAAGAACGTATATGTTTGACGTGTGTGCGGGTGTGTGTGTGTGTCTGTGTGTGTGTGTGTGCGTGTGTGCGTGTGTGTGCGTGAATTATAATAGTCCATTAAAGTAAAATAATAATAAACAAATATAATATATACATATGTTTATATTTCAATATGTTTCTCCCTCTCTCACTATTTTTGCCGTGCCCAACAGGGTCCATAATTATGTACTGTAATTAGTTTTTAACACCATTGTAAACAATTATGGAGAGCAATAAAATTGAATTGAATTGAACTTAGCTTTCTAGTAGTAGTATCTTGATTCTTGCTATTGAAATGTCTATTTTTAGTAACAAATCGTTTGCTAATCATATTGGGCCTTACTTAAAACAGCATTTTTAGCTGAGCAAATGGTTAAAAATAACCTGTCGCTTTTTTCCTTGCGTTATATTGTTTAAAAATGAAAGGGACAACCTATGGTATAAAGATAAGCAGCGCTTAAATATTTTTATAAGTAAGGGGCTTAATAACATTATAATGAACGTAATAAGTAAAATAATTTTGAATTCTATGAACACATTTGTAGAAATTCGTTGTTTCTGCCTACCCTTATGGTAATAAGGTGTGAACCTTTGTATGTACGAATAGTATTAGTGTCTTGTGTAATAAAATAGTATTGTTTTATGCAAATAAATGGTGTTATATATTTATTTGTCGTTTATTCATTAATTTATTCCCTATTGGGGAATTGCATGTAGTTTTGTTTAGTTTATTGTAAAGAACTAGGTCTCAAATAAATACACCAGAAACAAAAAAGTCAAAATATGCCTTACGAAACCCCGCGCTAAAAAAGGTCGTGACGTCACCGCGTAGAAATGTTAAAGCGATATTTAAATGACGAAGTAGAAATTAAGAAGATGGAAGAGAAGGACCTCCGAAATCTAATTCACTAATCACTATATTACACACAACAACAATTTTGTCAAAATTGGGAAAAGTACCCCAATTTGGAAATATAGTTCTATGATTTTGTATGCAATGACGTCACTTTGGTTTTGCAATTGTGTTCCATTATACGTAATTTATATGTAGGATATTTTGTAGAATATCAATTATTTCATACAAAAAAAAATCATGATAGCACATTTTATGGTTTTGTTTATTGATTTATCAACACAATTCCTCGATATAATTTTTGTGTAAGTTTCCCAGTCTTACCATTAATATATGTCATTACACTACCAACAACGTTTAAAATAAAACATTTATAAAACCTTTCTGTTTTAATGTCATAGTGTAAATTTCAGGCGCATTTCCGTCGCTTCCATTCCCGAATAAAAAATATCTGAAAATTAAAAAGTTAGCAGAATTGCAACCGCACATTGAATGCCGTAGCGGTTTGGCAACGTTCCCCGCCACTATCTTGTTAAATGGCACTCTCATCGAAAGATAGCCCAACATAATATTATCGATACCGTACTTGATTGAACAGCACAACATTCTTCTTCTTTTTAAAAATAATGGCTTCCACGCATTTGCGATGATTTAGCCAATGTCAAGGTAAGTATAGCAATTATCAAGTTTTCACAATGACCATGACACCCCGATATGGATGATCTCAAGGCCCTGCTAGGATTATGGCGGCAATTCTTTCCAGAGTGATGCCCCTCTGATGACCTTCAATCAACGAATTGACCGGACAATGTTAGCCAAGGCACCAAGCAAGGCTCATGAAAGATCACCTATTATACTATCCATCTTCGCTGAATTATAGTGTGTAAAACCATATCACATTAAAACAACCAACACAACTCCATATAATAATATGAAATAATTTTAACAAGCGACGCCCACCCTGTCAGACTTCCCGTCAAAATCCCAGCACAACATTATTTATAGGTGCTGTTACGTATGGTTGAAAAACATATATTAATAACTAGGTAGTAAAAGCTAAGCCAAATAATTTCTGCAACACGCTTGAAAAAGTATGTTGCGCCGACCCTACATTAAGGGGGGATAAGTGCAGGTAGAAAGAAAGAAAGAACTAAAGAGATGTATTGCCCGGGATTGTGTTTCCCAGTGAGGTGATAAACTTATAAATTATGTAAATTGATAACTACATCAAGAGATAATCACATGCTCGGAAAATAATTGATGCACCAGTTGCAGCTCTGCTGACCAGAGATGATTTAGTCGTGAGTTTATGTTATGATAATAAGGTTATTTCTATTTTGATTCTGCACATAATATCGTTATTAGAAATCCCTTAGACAACGGAAAAAGTTATTCATTTCTAACTTAAAAGAACATGATATTAAATGTTGAGTAGCTCTTGACGTCTCATGTCTAAGAAAGATATTTGTTTTCGAACAAAAATGTTAAAGAAATAGTTGCTTCAAACCCCTGACATGTTACGAGAAAAATCTAACACTCCAAATGTGATGAAATAAAGATAAAAGGACACGTTTAATTTCCTCCTGTTAAAAGGTTTTTGCAGGTACAATCCGCCTTTATGTTGAAAATACGTGGCACAGTAGACGAGTCAGTTGTGAGACGAGGAACTGCGGGTTTGATTGCGAAGACCTTTGAGCAGTATGACAGTAACCAAAGATCGGGGGTTATCTGTACTTTTTCGCAATGTAATAAAACATTTATTTGAAAGCTATGATCAATATAACGTGCACTTGCGTGGCCAAATACGCACTTGACCCGTGTTAGCAATAATGTATCTTGAAATGAAAATATAAAAGAAAGCCCAGCGGCCAATTTTCGTGGTGATTCTTCTTTGAGCAATGGGTACTTCTGAATCAATGATAGATTTAAATAACGAGTACGTATTAAATATCCCTAGTAACCTTGTTACTGAATATAACTTTGAATTTGAACTTTTATAGATAAAACGAGATAATTTTGGAGCAGCAACTTTATTGATCATCGTCTGCTGAATGGTGTAGATAGTTTGCTGTGAATGGACATGGCTGGCGGCCATCAAACTTTCAGACACAATTGAGCCTTTCATTGCTTTATACAACTCTACACAATTTTGTATGGAGTCGTAAAAAGTTGTATATTGATGTAAGCTTCGTACAATCGGTTTTAAATGGCGCGTCGAAAACTTGTCCGCTTCTTGGTACAGCTGTATTTTATCAGACTATTGTTGAGTTATTTGTTTGCAAATTGAGTTGGGCCAGTGAAGTTAAATCAAGCCGATTTAAGAGCTTTGGGAAAAACTTCAATATCACTTTGCCCGACCCAGGGTTCAAACCCCAGACCTCAGGACGGTATTCGTATCGCATACGCAATACAACACCGCCATCAAGGCTGTCCACTATAAAAACCGATTAACTTTGAATTTAGACGTATCGCTAAAACTTCGCTGAAAGAGGTTCCATTAACTGTAATACGATCTCACAATTCATGTTGTTGGTTTTATTGCAAAAATTTTGAGCTATGTTTTGAGTAAACGAGAATTTATTTGATGCTTTAACGCCTTCAAACATTTTCTTCTCGAGCTCGAGATATTTCCTGCTTATTTCTTTTGAAATTGATGAATCGGAATATTCTTTACGTGGCTATTTGAACGAGTTCCTAATAACATTACGGAATGTTGTCGGAACCTATGGTTTTTTGTATAATTAAATTCTGCGGGTTTAGACAAGTGGCTTATGCGAATAGAGTAATCGAAGAGAATAAATGTATAGGAATGACATAAGGGTACGTTATTTAAATCGTACTCTTATGTCATTCCCATACATTAACTATTCTATTCGACTAGCGCATAATCCACTTGGCTAAGCCCACAGAAACAATTATTATCAATATTGTCAATTTCAACACAATAAAATCGGTCCACATTAGCTGAAGATATAGCGTAACATGTATAAAAACATTATACTCCTTGCGAGGCAGTTGGGTAAAAATACAGTCGAATGAGAACCTCCTTTTGGAGAAACGGAAGAAAAGGAGAAGGTCCTCAATTCGTCTATTTTTATGTTTGTTACGCGATATCTACGCCAAATAGGGACCGATTTTTAAAATTCATTTGTGTTCTATACAGTTTATGTCAAGGTAGGGTCCCATATTTAGGTCACGGTCGGATCAATTTTGAAGTCAGTCCGTTAAGTTTTTAAACTTGTGATTATTTATATTAATCAGGTTGAGAGACGGCAGGCAGCCGTAAAAACTAAGCCGAATCCTTTCTGCAACATGCTTGAAAGTGTGTTGCGCCGATCCCACGTTAAGGTGGGATAAGGGCAGGTAGAAAGAAAGAAAGAATCACCACTGGCTGTGAAGCGAGAGGCCGCGGGTTCGATCCCCGCACCGAGACAAATGTTTGTGTGGTCCACAGATATTTGTTTCGGGTCTGGGTGTTGTGAGACCGAAAGTCTTTTGTAGTTCCTGATACCCACGACACAAGACTAGTATCTTAGTGTGGGGTCAGGACTATGTGTATGACTGTTGGGTGTTATTTATTATTATTATTATTTATCACTTAAAATCTTTATAAGTAAGAGGCCTAATATTAAAGTTTTCCTTCAGTTAAGTAGCTCCCTACATTTCCCTGGCGTATAATCGTTCATTGAGCTACGATGGCTACTGAAGTGTACTGCGCTGATAAAATATTTTCGCTAACCGTGTTGTAAATCAAACTTATATCCCTTTTGGTAAGGGTTTAGTGGTTTATCAATTATATTTACGATGTTTGTTCTTAAATATTGTTGTAAATACATGTATCAAACTGGGAGACATGTTTAAAAAAACAATATCAAATCAAACTTAGTCGACAATAATGAGTATATTAAATATAGACGCCTTATTGGTTTAGTGGCAGCATATATCGGCTGTGAACCGGAAGGTCCTGGGTTCGATTTCCAGGTTCGCAATAGCGGTTTTCTACCACGATATTCCCTTGACTGGATAGCCCAAAAGAAGGGTTGACGTCAGGGAGGCTGCTGGTCGTAAAAACTGTGCCGAATTATTTTCTACAATATGTTTGAAAAAGTCTTTGGATTTCTTAATTGGATTTTCGCATACGTACTCTTGTTTATATCCCCAAAAGGATAGTCAGAATTTCAGAAGCACAATTAATGCATTAATTTTTTTAATTAACTCTTTATACATTTTTCAACTGCACGTGTCTGCAAACTTTGAATTACCCAAAAAATAGTCTAATGTTTACATTAAAAAACAAGATTAAGAAGTTGTTTTTAGGTCTTCTTAGAGCCAGCAAATATTTTAAACATTTAATTACAACTTAGGTAATTCTACTCTAAAAACTTAATTATCTCGGATTAAACAACGCGTGCAAACATTTTAATTCAAAACTTCAAGAACATTAACTTCAAGTGACCGAAGATAAAACGAAACTAGCCCCAGCAGGCCTTGAAATGTAGTTGTTTCAGGTGTACATTATAGGCCAAAATTACGATGTATTTTTTTTTATAGTAGAGACTGGCAAACGAGCAGATGGGTCACCTGATGGTACGTCATCCCTACCGCCCATAGGCACCTAAGACACAAAAAGTATGGGTGCGTTGCCAACCAACAGGAGGGTAATCTTCCCGTTAGGTTCTAATGTAATCTTTTTCCATCTGCCTTTATCCTACCTTTATGTGGGGTCGGCGCAACTCACGTGTACTTCCGATTCTCTCGAGGGGCTTGCGGCATGATTTGATGGCTGAATGGGAGGAGTATGGGGGTATCCCTGTGTCTGCATCGGTCATCCGTCTTGTCGCAAACCCCTCGATTTGCTTCTTCCCTGTTCGGGTTCGGAGAGTGAAGAAGCATAAATAGGCCGACATGATTTTGGCGACCACCGATAAACCCATTGGCAGCGATCCCTAGTTTTTGGACTGCACTTTTTCAAGCATTTTGGATTTGGCTTAGTTTTTATGACCGGCTGCCTCCAGTCAACCTGCCTGAAAAAACTACGGTCGTAAAACTAAGCCGAATGTCCATGACATTTGTATGAAATTTTAACCAAACGTCATCAGTGCGCAGCGAGTTCGATACGAATTCGATTGTCAAAAATTATTCCATCCAAAAGGCTTAGACAAGTGGCTTATGCGCTAGTCGAATAGAATAATAAATGTATAGGAATTACATAGAGTACGCCGCATATAGCGTACTCTTATGTCATTCCGATACATTTATTCTATTCGACTAGCGCTTATGCCACTTGGCTAAACCCGCTGGTAGCCCGAGCAAGAAAATTTCTGACTATCGTAAATATATTCGAGCTCGCTGCGCACTGATAACATCTGGCTAATATTTCATACAAATTTCATAGACGCGCATCGAGCTCGAATACATTTACGATTGTCGGAAATATTCCTGCACGGTTGCTGATCACAGAAATGGGAAGATGAAAGATACACATATGTACATTATGAACACGATTTTATCCGTACTCTAGCTAAAATAGCATCAAACACGTGCGCGATATAAAATATATCCGTCAAGTCGGATCTGGTGTGAAATATACGAGTGTACCTACACATCGTCTAGCAGGCAGTGTACCGTCCGCCCGCGTTCTGGCTCATATATATTTAAAGCTTCACCATGTTGTTTATGTACGTCTGTGGTCCAACGAGAATCCCACTTTGGAACGTCCAGTATGGTTTAGTTTACAACACTGGTACTTTAATATCAGTACTATAGGCTGAGATGAGCGAACTCCAACTAAGTCTGAAGTAAAGAAACGAACTCAGTGAGGATTTGGAATTTTTAAATCGAACTTTGACTTAGTCCGAGCCATTTTTTTACAAGAAGAAACGACTGGATAGATAAACTAAGTAAAGAATTTCTTAATCGTTATCGTAAAATATATAATCGTAAAATCCTTAGTTCGTTTCTTTGACTTAGTCGCAGTTTGCTCTATAGATCTCAGCCTCAGAGTCCCGACTAATGTATGGTCAGTCTGGCGGCTAAAAAAAATGTGATCTCTACATGCTCTTTTACCACCTTATGAGATCAGCGCAACACTTTTTGTAGCATGTTGCAGAATGGATTCAGCTTAGTTTTTATGACAAGCCTGCTTGGCACCAATCCCTCTCTGGGGGATCCAGTTTCAGGAAAATAGAGTTAGAAAAACATCGAAAGTTGAACCCAGAATCTCCCGATTGATTTTTGTTTTATAGCACAGACTGGCAAACTATTCGATGGGTCACCTGTAGCCCGAGCACGAAAAACTAATGTAAATGTAAATGTATTAGAGTTCGCTGTGCACTGATGACGTTTGGTTAATATTTCATACAAATTTCATAGACGCGCATCGAGCTGAAATGCATTTAAGGTTGTCAGAAATTTTCGTGCTCAGGCCGCTGATGGTAAGTGATCTCCACCGCCCATAGACACCCAAGGCACAAAAATAATCATGGGTGTGTTGCTAACCTATAAGAAGAGAATGGAAGAGGAGGGAAAAGGGATTGGAAAAGGGAGGGTAGAAATAGGCCTCTGGAAATCTCGCTCACCGAACGAAACGCGACAGCAAGCTGCCACTTTACGTCGGTTTTCTGTGAGACAGTGGTATCAAACCGATCGAGCCGGCCCATTCGTGCTGTAGACGTTACTGTCTACAACATGGCTCTACCAGTCACACCACGAGTAATAGCATATACCAATAAGGCGCCAGTGTTAAAACTATTTCATGTTACTCTATTTATTAGTTGCGTCTTCTATACGCCATAATTTGTACCGTATAGCGTAGAGACAGGGGCTATTCTTCTCAAGACTCAGAATATGTGTAAAGTAATGTAAAAAGTATTTATTACCAACAACAGCTGTGTCTCAGACAGGCTTAATAGTATGGCGCGTATGAAAAGTCCCACATGGCAGGCTAGGATTCTTATTAAATGTGAAGAAATATAATTTCAACGTTCAGTTTATATACTACATCGATAATAATCTTTGTTCACACTTGATGTTGGAAGAATTGTCTCAAAAGACAGAGTCATCATCATCATTATCATCATCATCAGCCATAGGATGTCTACTGCTGGACATAGGCCTCCCCCAAAGATTTCCAGATTGACCTTATTCTAAAAAAATATCTTGATAGACTCTGTTCTACCAAGTTGATACCACGGTCTTACCGAAGATCGACAGGAAGTAACCCTGGCATTTTTAATACTAGTGGTACTAGTATTACAAAATTCCGTAAAATATATAAGGAAAATACCATGTAAACGTTTGGTGGAGCGCGAAACTCGTCTTCTGCTGCCCTAATATACCCGTTTATAAAGCGACCAATATCTCTAATTCTCCCACTCTTTTCGACCGACTTTAAAAAAAGGGAAGGTCTTTAATTCGTCTGTATTTTTTTATGGATATTATGTGGATCGATGTCAAATTCTTTCTATGTTCAATAAAGCTTCTTCCAAGAGCGGTCCCATATACCTCTAAAATTGGTCGCGATTCGATAAGTTTTGAAGTCGGTCCGTTAAGCTTTTATTTCTTATACCCAAGACACTTCAATAATTATGACGTCTTCCCCTATTAATATTCCGAATTGTGAAAACATAATTGCTCCATCGCATATGCGTGGAAGCCATTATTTTTAAAAAAAGAAGAAAAACACCACATAAGAACCGCTAGTCACTATTAAAGCAAGCAAGAAAATATTAAATACGATAAATTATTTTAAATTAAAAACTGTGAAGAGATGTGCTCGTAAAAGTGTGTAAAAAATTCAGCTGGCCTCCAGAAAATTATCATACTGGAATGAATTCATACTACAGATTCATCCTATTAAGAATAAATCTGGCTGGTGGTGTCAGGAGGTCGACTTAATATTTACATAATTTAATATTAATAAGACAAAGATAATAATCCTCTTATAAGTGAAAACAGATTTCCGCTTCAAGTGAATACTAATTTAGAAAGGCATCGTGAAGGAGAATTAAGAAAACAAATAAAGTACTGAGAGAGTGAAACGGTTGGCTCTGCTTCAGGACTTAGACACTTAAACTGAGACTTTGAGTAGTGGCTTAATTATAACTTTAAGAAGAAATTTGTTGATATTTAGGAAATAGGATCTCGCAATAAAATAAATAAATAAAAAAAAATGTTTATTGGTCTAGATACATTTATATAATAATCATGTTACAACACTATCAATTTAGAAAACAAGCAGGCAGGTATGGACACAATATGGGCAACGCTTGATATAAAATTATATCTCATCTAACAGATAGTTTGGTCAAATACTCTTTATGGGAAAGTGACATCACCTACACAAATAGTACCCAAAAATCATAGATTTGGTGCCGAACTTAAGATAAGAAATACCTACAATATTTATTGAAGGGGGTGCGGTATTCTGTAGGTATTTGGGCATCGGTAAATCTCGCCCACTAGAAGACTCGCAATATCACCTCGGTTTTCTGTGAGACAGAGGTAGATACTACAGTAGAGTCGGCTTAAACATAAATCTAAACCAAACTATTTTACAAACCATTGCATAATAAGCCAACACATATGAAACCATATCTAAACAATATCATTCTAACAACGTTTAAATTAAATGCCGTTTAAAACTTAGACTCAACTAAGGCCCAGTTAACTTGAACACAGGATATTGTCGAAGTAGAAACAACAATTACCGTAGAATACAGTATAGATTGTGAGTGAAGTCCAAACCGGCTTATTTATAGGATCAGTCGCAAACTTTGAATGCTGGTTAGTTCGTTAGAAGTGCTGGAACACTTCCATTGTGTTCGCTATACAGTGTTTATTTAAATCTGCATTCAACGAATTGTTATTAAATTGTTAAATTCGACGAGAAATAAGTTTTTGTAATTGAATTAACCTAATTTTCTTTCTATATGTAGGGTCTTAGATTTTAGTCCGGCTACCTGCTTGACGTCAACCCTGTGTGACCTGTGTGGATACAGTCTAATTAAAAAATGGCGTTAAAACAACTGTTGTTACAACATCCACCGGAAATGGGAGTCGAACCTCAGACCTAAAGGTTCACAGTTCATATATACACTGCCACTGGCTACCCCTTCCGGGATATTGGAGTGAGCTTATATTACATAGAAAAAAAACACATTAAATTCGCAATACGAATAGACGAAACCCGCGGCCGAACCAAGTCTTTATGTGGAATTTGCACATATGCCTCGCAAGGGGTCTACGATGCAAATGATAGCATTGTTTATACCACCCTGTTCAGTGCATGTGCATAATTAATGCAATTAGAGGCGTACGGTATTGTTTATATCGGATTATAGACTTAAGGCCCATCTTAATTTATGAGTATAATATCGGGCGAGCATACCAGCAAATGCAAGACCGGGATTGTTGGCGCTCAGGGGAGGCCTACGTTCAGCAGTGGATGGCGATATGCTGAGATACCTACTAATGGAATAATAATAAATAAATAAATACACCCAACAGTCACACACATACCGCCGAATGTTCATACACTTAAGGTCGCCTTATGTCATTTAAGGCCGCTTTATCTGTCAAAATTGTATGGCAAAAATCAATGTAAGAAGCCGTTAAAGTTGAGTAGCTTTTGACCATTCGGGCGATAGTCCTGACACCACACTAAGATCGAGTCTTGTGTCGTGGGTATTGGGAACTACGAGAAACTTTCGGTCTCACAACACCCAGACCCGAAACAAATATCTGTGGGCGACACAGACATTTGTCTCGGTGCAGGAATCAAAACCGCGACCCCGTGTTTCACAGCCGGCTGCTCGCCCGCTGCGCACGGAGGCAAATGTTATATTATTAAAGAATTATTTCACCAACAAGGGCATATTCTGACCCGTTTATAAACTGCACTATGTGGTCGTGTCATGTTTCCATGCTGAGATAAATGTTGGATAAATAAAATGTTTGCGGATTGTTTTAATAAACGACGATAGATTGCGTACGATTTCTGTATTAAATTAATAATAAAGGATCTTCATTTGGTCGAATCCCTAATGCTAGAAACTTTGTAATAGAAAATGGCTCCAAAAATTACCTATTCAGCCTTGTAGAGTACAAATTTATATTCTTCCATTTTATTCCATGTTCGTAAAAACTATACAAAAAATATTTAGCAAAAAACATTTCTTTACCCATAACTATAAATAAACGCGTTATCTAACATTCTAGGATGCCAGGACAGGAAAATTGGTAGAAAGGTGAAATGAGCCCGAGCAAATTGTCTGGCAAAAGTGGTTGGGACAGTGATGTAAAAAACACATAGAGCGCTGTGAAAAATACGCAATCACAGTAGATTACCCTACGTCTACTAATATTACCTTTTTTAAACAAAAAACCCTGTTATGTATAATACTGGTTTGAAAAAGTAAATTGTAATAAAATCTTTAAAAATAAACAATCTCAAATGGCTTAGTATTAAGGCATAATTTTAAAAGTAGAAGCATTTTAATTGTACTACCACATTTTATTCAATATTATACTACTTTTTCTCCTACGTTCTTCTCTGTGGAAGTATCTAACAAGCATTGCTTAGTAACATTGTAGTTTTCCTAATACTAAGAGATTTTTTTTTTGTAGCAGTGACTGGCAAACGGGCTGGGGGGTTACCAGCAGCCCGAGCAGGGAAATTTCTGACAACCGTAAATGTATTCGTGCTCGATGCGCGTCTATGAAATTTGTATGAAATATTGATCAAACGTCATCAGTGCGCAGCGAACTCGAATACATTTACATTAGTTTTTCGTGCTCGGGCTACTGATGGTAAGTGATTTCGTTTCAAAATTCTCACTTTTCGCCACAGCTGCATCCTATTTGATAGAAAGATAAAGTTGTCGCTCCTTTGTTCGTTAAATTGAACGATCGGATTCCATCCCAGAATCTGCAGTATCGGGTATCGAGTGTATTCAATTAAGTAGCGCAGACGTTGTCCCTATTCCCCAGGCGTCCTGCGCTTGAAGATGAACCCCTGTTTATTCTTCAAAGATCTAAACATATGGAACGGTGCTTAGTTTGGACCATTTCAGTTTGTATTTGACTCGATTACTTCTATGCCTTTTTCTAGATGAGCTGTATAGAGGAAAAATTGTGGCACATGACGACGAGTGTTTGACGGTAAAGCAAATATGTGGATTTCTATAGTGAGTTGCGGTCAATTGACCGAAACTTAGTGTGCAAATTCTTTCTACCGACCAGCCGGTCTAGTAGTATACATAAAAATATATGATTGGACTATTTGAATTCTAAAATTTGGCTAAATAGGAAAATAACTACAATATCAAATATTTTAACCTATCATACATACAATACATACCCATAATAATGGATATTTGAGATGAAATTAAAGTTTAAACATCGTTTAGTATAACACATAATTATACGATAAAGTACCTTAACTATTACTTCAAAACTTTAAACTTCGGATAACGGCCGATAGGACACAACCACCTATGAATCAAATAATCAATACAAAATGGCAATGATAAACGGACATGACGAAATTACAAAGATTCAATTTATAGGATATCTTTCTTTTTACCTGTCCTAATCCCACCTTAATGTGAGGTTGGCGCAACACACTTTTTCAAGCATGTTGCAGAAAGGATTTGCATTTGTTTTTACGATCAGTTGTCTGCCTGCAACTCCCTCTGAGGGATCTAGTCCCGGTCAAATTAAATTAGAAAATTCGCTTCTAGGAATCGAACCCAGATCTGGGAATCGAACCCATTCCATAGTATATATGCTGCCACTAGGCCAAGGAGACGACTACAAAGGTTCAGTTTGGATATAAGTAAATATAAAATTCTCGTGTCACAGTTTTCGTTGCCATACTCCTCCGAAACGGCTTGACCGATTTTGATGAAATTTTTTGTGCTTATCCGGTATCTATGAGAATCGACCAACATCTATTTTTCATCCCCCTAAATGTTAGGGGTAGTCCACCCCTAATTTTTTTTTTATTTTTTAGACAAAATTTTTAATTTCTATTTTTTTATGATACAACATACAAAAATACATACAATCCTCAATTTTCACCCTTCTACGATCAACCCTTATTTTTTAATAGCCATTTTAGTAATTTAATCATTTCGGGGTGACAGACGGGTGACAGAAGGGGTGACGGACGGGGTGACGGACGGGGTGACCGACTGGGTGACAGACGAGGTGACACACGGGGTGACAGGCGGGGTGACAGACGGGGTGACAGATGGTGTGACTGACGGTGTGAGAGACAGGTTGACTGACGGCCGAAGTAGATCATTCCATTACCTCTTTTAGAATGATTGTGCTATAGGTGCCTACGACTCACTCTTTCAACCCTCTCTCTCATACGCAGACGAAGTTGCGCGGGTCAGCTAGTAAGTAAATATAATTATTAAGTCACCTAGGTAATATTTGCCGCATAATATTCGCAGCAAACATTTAACATCTTTATTGAGGGCTCTTGTGAATCCGCTGCAATAAAAATTTGCTCCCACTTATGTCATTTAACATTTTTATTACAAACTAGCTGACCCGCGCAACTTCGTCTGCGTATGACAAATATTGACATTAATATTTATACGATACCTTATACGATACTAACGTCACTCAATTGTTTTCCCTCCGGGAAGTTCTCTAATAACACGCAAACTTTATGGTATGGTATTAAAGTTCAAATTGACATTTTTTGAAGCATTTTTTAAATTTTTCTCTCCGTAAGAACCATCCTCGTACTTCAAGGGATATTCTAAAAAAAGAATTAGCGAAATCGGTTCAGCTGCTCTCGAGATTTGCGCTTAGCAACACATTCAGCAATTCATTTTTATATTATAGATAATATGTGTCAGCATTTTATTCCATAATATATTTTTCACAGTGACTATTTTGTTCATTAATATTTAATATATAACTATCTTGGTGGGATTCAGTAGTCCTTAGGTCTCGGAATCGATTGCCAGGTCGGCCAAAGTGATAATAGGTTTTTCTACTTAATATAAGCCCGTAATCTGGAAATAGTGCCCTATATAGCGATGGGCTCGCCCCCTAACACACCTGGGATGAAAATAAGCTCGCCAGCCTACCTCTATGGGGATGCAACCGTGAGCCTATGAATGTAAATCACAAAAGTTTTAAATTACAAAATCTATTATGTTTGTATAATCGAAACATCAATTGTTTTAATGGATAATATAATCCATTGCGCGGGATCATTTTTGTATTAATTTCGCTTGTTTACATAACTTTTCAATTTATTTTGTTTTATATTTGATATCAAATATTTTATTGTTATATGATCATAGTTTCTCAATCAATGTTCTTATTTTGTGAATTTTATATTAATTTTAAAATATTTTTACAAGTTGTTTAATTTTCAAAGTTCTTAAGTAAGCTCTGAGCGGTACCACAATATTTTTTATTCATGAAGCAATTTTCATAAAATTATTATTTTTCACTGTGGATTAAACCATTATCCGTAAAGTTGTTGGCCATAAATTACAAAGATTAAATCAGTTTAAAACCGTGGATTACATTTTATAAATGTTACTCATATTTAGGTTTAGGAATTTAATAGCTCAGTTTGAAAATTTTCTTTCTATGTGGATAATTTCAAAATTCTAGAATTTCTAAAAGTCTATAAAAGAGTTAAAAATAAAATATTTTCTTTCAACCACCAGTTTTTACAACCAGCTGTCTGCCTGACAACCCCTCTGAGGATCCAGTCTCGGGTAAATTAAATTAGATAATTCGCTTTGACCGACCTGGGAATCGAACCCAGGACCAGGCGCATATATGCTGCCACTAGACCAAGGAGACGACAAAAATTAAAAATAAAATTTTATGGAATTGTTGTATTTCGGTACGACTACTGTCCTGAGGTCTCGGGTTCGATCCCCGGGTCGGGCAAAGTGATATTGGATTTTTTCCATATCAGCCCGGAGTCTGGAATTTGTACCCAATATGTCGATAGGCTCGCTCCCTATCATATCTGGGACGGAACTAAGCTCGGGGAAATGTGGGTGTTTTAGTTGGCTGGTGCGCCTCTGCCTACCCCGTCGGGGATACAGGCGTGAGCTTATGTTATGGATGTTCAATAGTAAAAACATTTCCGCGTATCTTATCTTTAAAAAATAATTTGTCACTTTTTCCTTGCTTCACATTGTTTGAAAATGAAAGGGACAAGCTATTATTAAAGATAAAAACCGCGTAAATATTATAAGGAAGGGGCAAATTGAATAAGCACCCCATCATATATAATATAGATGCACAGTTCTTTGCAAATATCCTCCTAAAAAGTGGTCTCAGGAATAAAACAAAGAAAAAGATCGTAAGGTCTAATTAAATCAACACAAATATATATATATTGTGTGTGTTATATATGCTATGCATGTGTTATAAAGTAGCTTTTTAAACGAAATGATCCAGCGTTCTTAAATTTGAATTTTGAAATTTAGAATTATATCGGCGTCCGACTGCAGGCAAAAGAAGTGCTTAAGCACTTCTTTGCTGTCCCATTTTCCGACCGTCAACTGTGCATCTAGCTAAATAATATATCGATGAAGCACCACCATTAACTTTGAACTTCTGTAATTAAACTCTAATAACATGATCTACAACACACCGCAACAACATCACCTCTGAATGGTTATGTTTATCCATATTTGCGATACAAAAAAGGGTTTAAAACGACGTGCCGAGTTGAAAGTGTAGGCTATTATATTTTATAGCCACCCGTGTGGACCAATAAAGGAGAATTAACGCACGGTATGGCGCACCGACCAAACATTTTAGTCCACACGCATTCGTGGATTAAGTCGGTCTAACTCCATGGTTTTAGTAGTAATAGTTTGGTTACAGCCTACAGGTCGCCTCTTTGGTCTAGTGGCAGTATGTATAGGCTGTGGACTGGGAGGTCCTGGGTTTGATTCCCAGGTCGGGCAAAGCAAATTTTCTAATTTAATTTGCCCGGAAGAGGGGGTTGACGTCAGCCAGGCGGCCAGTCGTAAAAACTAAGCCAAATCCTTTCTGCAATATACTTGAAAAGGTGTGTTACGCCGACCCCACATTAAGGTGGTATAAGGGCAGGTAGAAAGAAGGAAAGTGTCGTTACAGGGATACAACATTTGGTGTTAGCATTTAGAAGGCGATCATCGATCGTCTAACTGCGAATATAAAAGTTCTTTGGGCACATTTCCAGATGAGGACTCTATGGAAAAACTTGTGGTCCAAGGTAGGTCAGAAGGAAAGAGAGGTAAAGGCAGACCTACCCGCTGGACTGATACTATCAGGACGACGACGCGGTCCTCCGTAACAGAGTGTACACGCAATGCTTCTAACCGCCAAACGTGGAGATGAATTACAAGATCTATTGTCGCCACCAAGAAGACTGATGACGTTGACGACCTACCATGTACCACAATCTCAACAACCATGACCGGCCAAGACTGCTCGAATGAGAAGAAGAATTTAGAAGGCAGTTATGTTTTTTGAAAATACAAACTAACCAACTACATACAGCCTTTAAAGAAAGCGAGAGAGAGGCTGCGTGTTTGATTCCTGCACCGAGATAAATGTTTGATCTACAGATATTTGTTTCAGGTCTAGGTGTTGTGAGACCGTATGTCCCTCGTGGTTCCTGATACCCACGATACAGGTTCAACCTAGTGAGGGATAAGGACTGTGCGTGTGACTGTTGTGCTTAGAGTAATAACGTATAGAGATATAGTCCCATACAAAATTCCTTCGGAAATTGAAGCCGATAACGATTCAATGTGTGCATCATCGGCGCGTAACTACTTGCGTCGACACACACATACGCGCGTGAATAGTGTTGCAAGTAAAAGACATTTTATCAACAAAATATGGAAATCGAAAGTGTTCTAATAATTATACCCTTGTTTTATTCTAAACTTAAAAAAACATTTGTATAGTTTTGAACCGACTTTAAAATAAAAAGGTTCTCAATTTATCTGTATAAACATAACTTTTTTATCAATTGTTCGATGGAGTTGTTTGTAATGTTCGCGTTCCCTTTGTATGTGTATGAAAAAATATTACGATTATGAATTTATTTACGATTATGTATATTATATGTTATATTCTTTTATAGCTATATATCGCAATTATATTGAATGAGTATATGTAACACTACCCTCATTTTTATTTTCTTCATATACACTCGCCTTGTCTTTTCTGTGCACCACCCAAAGGTTGACTAGTAGTAGTTATGAGCCTCACTTTGATTTAAATAAAAGATTAAAATAAATAATAAATACACCCAACAGTCACACACCTAGTCCTGACCCCTCACTAGGTATAACCTGTATCGTGGGTGTCAGAGACTATGAGAGACTTTCGGTCTCACAACACCCAGACTTGAAACAAATATCTGTGGCCACACAAACATTTGTCTCAATGCGGGAATCGAACCCATGGCCTCTCGCTTCACAGCCGGCTACTCGCCCACTGCGCCACGGAGGCTGTCAAGTATGGAAGCATTTCCCTCTCCTTTCATTATTCCTAATAGTATTTAAAAAATGGGTAAATTGGTTGGCATTATTGACAACATTCATATTGATTCATAACGTAAATGGCGTCTGTCACTTTTACAAGTTTATTTTTAGTTTTGATGAATGTTTTACTTAATATTAAAACATGTCAGCAATTAATTACTTGTGAAATGTTATCTTTATATTTCCTTGGGACTTATTCATTGTATTGTGACATCCTTTGATAGCGCAGTTCGTCATAATATAATTAAATTTGTGGGAGCTCTTCATACTAAGACTTGACCTAGGACACTGACACGCCGTGCGGCGTTGGTTGCCCAAAACGACTCACCCGGAACGCCTTCACGCCGTGGCCGTGTACTGCGGTTCTATGTATGATATTTCTATGCTGTTGTGTGTATTTTTTTATCTGTCCTTATCCCATCTTAATCCACATTAATTTAGCACAACCGAATTATTAAATTGTCCTACATCCCCTCGTTACATAATGTTGCTACAAGCCAGCAAATGAATAAAAACCTAAGTTAACATTTTGAAGTATCTTTAAAGCAACGATGAAGAGATTGCCTCTCATATACTTTCATTATGTTGAAAATGAACAGAATAAGTGAAAAAATAATTTGCAAAGGAATGAGTACTGGAAATATCTCTTAGCTCAACATGAGTGTTGATGTGATGTATAAAATGTAATATTGCTTGATAGACTTTTTTCAACTTTAATATCAAGCCTCATTTTAACTTAATATTTTTTTTCTAAAGTGGTAGAACCACGCTGTAGACAGTTATGTCCACAGCACAAATGGGACAGAATTGATATAAATATTGGTTTATTGATAAACCGAAAGTAAATTTTCTAATTGAATTTTCCCGGGACTGGATCCCTCATAGAGGGTTGACGTCAGGCAGGCGGCCGGTCGTAAAAACTAAGCCAAATCGTCTCTGCAACATGCTTGAAAATGTCTGTTGCGCCGACCCCACATTAAGGTGGGATAAGGGCAGGTAGAAAAAAAAATTGATAAACCGCGAGTGAGATTTCCGGTAGTCCTTTCTCATTCTCTATTCCTCTCCTTTGAAATTGGCAACACACCCATGGTTCCATACTACACTTTGGGTGTAGGTGTAAACGGTGGAGATTATTTAATATGGTGATCTGCTCGCTTGCCAACTTATGATTAAAAAATAAATAATAATAATAAATTTTTACTGCCATATTACACGGAAATCCAGTCAGAATCCCCAGTCGACATAACAACCTCTGCTAACACTATACTAAAGTTATAGAGGGCGCAGAGGAGACGTTAAGGGGGAGTACAGCGACGCCGACGCTCCGTTTCAACCGTTATCTTGGACGAACTCATTTGGAACGCCGCCACGGTTCCATCGGGACCGATTTCTTTCTTATATTATGGACTGAAAAATCTATGATAGTATAGATTTTCGTCGAGTATCGGTTGCTGCTCATTTTCACATAATCTTGCAACTATAGTTGCTTCTTTAGATTTGGCTTTTGAACCGATTTCATCCATTTGCCATCAATTCCTCTGTTTTTTTATGTGATTTTTTTGCAATACATCCAACAACTTAGAGCAGATATTAATAATTCTGTATTCGATAATATGATTTCTCGATTTACAAAATCAATCTTATAATTATCAAAACCAATTCTCGACTGCCTCGGAGGCGTAGTGATATTACGATATGACTACCATCCTGAGGTCTCGCGTGCGATCCCCGGGTCGGGCAAAGTGATATTGAATTTTTTAGTATCAGCCCGGAGTCTGGAATTTGTGCCCGATATGGCAATAGGCTCGCCTCCTATCACATCTGGGACGTAAATTAGCGCGACGAAATGTGAGTGATCTAGTTCTCTAGTTCGCTTATGCCTACCCCTTCGGGGATACAGGCGTGAGTCTATGTATATATGTATGTAATTCTCGTTTGGCTGCAAAACATCACATCCACATAAAACAATACAGACGAATTCTATATCTTATTGTATTCAGTGGAATAATACTCAATTTCAAAATCCGCTAATTTACATACCTCATTTTAAACTCATTATGTTCATTACACACATCGTTCATAACAAACAGCATAGTATACGATTAAGTAACATTTTAACTCTCTGTACAGCGTTTGAGCCCGTCCTAGGATTGTGAATAAATAATTAAGCCATTATGCTTTGCTGGCTTTGCTTTGTCTGGGCTCCGTTGAATTCTCTTCCATTTGTTATTTCGGACGGAATCTGATCGGATATTTCTAAGCGATAGAAGCTATCCATTTGCATTTTGTATTTTCACATTGTGAGGTTCAATAAGGCCTTTTTGATTATTACATAACATTTCTACCGACTTCCAAAAAAGAGGAGGTCCTCAATTCGTCTGTATTTTTATATATGTTACGCGATATCTCCGGCAAATGTGGACCGATTTTCAAAATTCTTTTTGTGTTCGATAGAGCTTATTTCAAGGGTGGTCCCATATAAATTTGGTCACGATCGGATTTGAAGTCGGTCCGTTAAGTTTTTAAGCTTGTGATTATGTGTATCTACCAAGATTCGCAACAGTCACGTGACTTTTTAGACGCTAGTGTAAACTTCATACAAAAAAACGTTCCGCAAACGTTTATACGAACTGTAGCCCGAGCACGAAAAACGAATGTAAATGTATTCGAGTTCGCTGCGCACTGATGACGTTTGGTTAATATTTCATACAAATTTCATAGACGCGCATCGAGTTCGAATACATTTACGGTTGTCAAAATTTTTCCTGCTCAGGCCGCTGAAAAGGGTTTTTGTCTAGGGGCACTTTTAAGCAGCGTGTCCTGCACTAAAACATTACACAAAACATATATTTTTTATCTATGGTCCGTTGTTCTACTTGCAGGAGCTAATGAAAACCCTTGATTTGTGTAGGTGTTTTTCTGTAATGTTTCTAGAAAAACTAGTGAAGCAGACGCGGCTTTATAATTACATTACGGCAACACAACTATCGCAATATGTTTCCTTATCCTAAACGATGGATGAAATCCGTATTTCGCTTTTTTTTATCTGTATTGTATTTTACAATACTGACTGCCTCGGTGGCGTGGTTGTATTTCGGTACGACTACCGTCCTGAGGTCTCGAGTTCGATCCCCGGGTCGGCTAAAGTGATATTGGATTTTTCCATATCAGCTCGGAGTCTGGAATTTGTGCCCGATATGGCGATAGGCTCGCCCCTATCACGTCTAGGACGGAACTAAGCTCGGCGAAATGTGGGTGTACTTGTTCGCTAGTGCACCTCTGCCTACCGATTCGGGGATACAGGCGTGAGCTTATGTTTGTTATGTTTATTGTATTTTACATTTCTCTAGATGTCTTGAAACGGTTGTGTAATAAGCAGGGTCTGTTGTGTGGGAATGACACTTTCTTTGAACGCTCTAGTTCTATAGAATTCATCACAAGTGGGAGACACGTCATCTACATCTTAAGATTATGTGCTACAAACGGAACGTTATACGTTGTCCATTTTATAAGTTGATTAGCATTTTGCTTGTGGCTCTGCTTAGTACCTTTTTCCGAGCAAGGTAAAGTGACTATAATTACACCTAATGATTTTTTAGGTTGACGCGAATGTTATACATACTTGATCTAGTGGCAGCACATATGGGCTGTGGACCGGGCGGTCGATTCGATTCCCAAGCGAATTTTCTTATTTAATTTGCCCGGGACTGGATCCTTCAGGGGGTTGACGCCAGACAGGTAGCCGGTCGTAAAAACTTTGCCAAATCCTTCCTGCAACATATTTGAAAAAGTGTGCTGCGCCGACCCCACATTAAGGTGGGATAAGGGCAGCTAGAAAGAAAGATAAGAAACATATTTATTTAAGTTATACAAGCTATAAAAAAGCAAATTTTCGTTTCTTATAAGGAGCGTCTTGGCCTCCATCATTTACTTTTACGAAATAACGGGTTTCTTTGTCGTAGACATTTTCGATGTAGTTGTTCAACAATATCGTATTACTTTTATTGGTGCATCATCAATCTTGTCTCGTTTTACCGAAATATAGCGATAAAGTGTCACAAAGGTCCAACTCTAACCTTCTATAAAAAATAGATACCGATTACCGATAGAACACAATAATAGTGGATTTTGTTTGGGTTGTTGCAAACCATTTATTATTTACTAGCTGTTGCCCGCTCGGTTCGCGTGAAAAAAATATTTTCCAGGACTAAATTTATTTTCCGGGATCAAAAGTATTTAGTATTTAAGTATTTCTCCACACCAAATTACGTCGAAATTGGTCCAGCCGTTTGAATGTGACGAAGTGACAATGAAATTAGCTAGTGATAAATACGTACACGTAAATAAATAATAATGTACCTAAATAATCTCTCTCTCAAGTCGATCCTTCATTACTGAAGATCGCGATCACCCTTCGTCATCCAGCGGTTTGTTAGATGTTTCCACTTGTTGCGATCCGTAGCCACTCTGACTGCCTCTACAAATTTGGAGGAGCTATTCTGTTTCAGCTGATCTGACCATCTCATGTGGGATCTGCCTCTTGACCTCTTGCCTTCTACATTTGCGCAGATAATCAGTTTCTCAAGATTTTCATCTTGGCGTCGAATGATGTGCCCAAAGTAGCTGAGGATGCGGCGTTGGCATATTGTAGACAGGCGGTCCTTGATATGGAGCTCTTCGAGAATAGACACATTTGTGCGAAAAGCCGTCCATGGTATTCGGAGCATGCGTCTCCAGCACCACATTTCGAATGCATCTATTTTCTTCCTTTCAGTCTCTCGGATTGTCCACGTTTCCGCACCGTACAAGAAGATCGGTAGAACGAGTGCGCGAACTAAACGGGTCTTCGTTTTGGTAGAAATCCCTCTATCCTTCCAAATCCCTTGCAAACGAGTCATTGCGTCTTTTGCCATCCCAATTCTTCGTCGGATATCGGCGCAACAGTCTCCATCATCTTTAATATAGGCTCCTAAGTATATAATTTCCTTTACAGTTTCTATACCAGGAGCAACGACATTATCAGTAAGAGAGCCGGCACGATCAACGATCATGAGTTTGGTTTTGCTTCTATTAACGGACAGCCCCATCAATTGGCTTTCCGCCTCTAGAGTTTCCAACATCTCTTTCATCGTCGACATGTTCGGTGCACATAACACGGTGTCATCGGCGTATCTCAGGTTTGAAATCTTCGTCCCGCCAATAGTAAAACCACTGTTCCATTTCTCCGAACATTTGCGAATAATGTATTCTCCATAAATGTTGAAAAGCTTTGGTGAAAGTATACAGCCTTGACGGACTCCCTTCTTAGCTAGGAATACACTTGAGCATTCGGAGTCAATTCTTACATAAGAGCGATTTACTATATAAATTTCTGACCAGAGACACAAGATGACTGGGTACGCCCATTTCCAGCAAGATGTTCCATAGTTTGTCCCATCTTACACAGTCAAACGCTTTGGCATAGTCGATGAAGCACAAGATTACAGGTGTGTTAAATTCTCGACTCTTTTCAATTATCTGTCGCAGATTCAGAATCTGTTCTCAAGAGCCTTTGCCTTTTACAAAACCCGCTTGTTCTTGGGGAATTTGCCAGTCAAGATAGTGTTTGAGTCGCTTATTGATGATATGTAGCATGACTTTACTGGCGTGTGAAATTAGAGCTATTGTGCGAAAATTACTGCACTTCTTTGTGGAGCCCTTTTTGTGCAAGGGGACAAAAACCGATTCCGTCCATTCTTCAGGCCACTGTCCGCTGGTCCAGATAGCATTACAGATATCTTTAAGATAGTCTACTCCTTTTGCGGTTAGATTTTTAATGAGTTCTGCTGTAATTTCATCTTTTCCCGGAGATTTATTCGATTTAAGGCACTTGATGGCATATTCGACTTCGGAACGCAATATGTCTGGTTCCCGTTCAGCGATACTCATATCTGTGTTATCTATATCGGTATCGGTGTTATAGAGTTTAGCACAGTATCTCTTCCAACGGTCAAGAACTTTTACCATCTCAGACAAAAGCTGCCCCTGTTCATCTTCGACTGCACAAGTTCTTGGAGATTTATTCCGAGTCAAGTCACGGACTTTCATAAAAAGGTCTCTAGTCTCGTGTTTATCCGAGTGTCGTTCCAGATCAAGGCAGATGTTATTTATGAAAGCAGTTTTGTCCCTACGGCATAGCCTTTGGACTTCTTGGCTAAGACTTGAGTAGTTTTTGCGATCTTCAGAGGTTTTTATGCCTCTCTCCTTAAGAAGACGTCTGGCCAAGATAACTTTCGCAGTTTCAGGGCTGATGTGTTTTTTCATAGTGGTTGTATTACGAGGTAATGCATTTTCAGTTGCTGCTTGTATTATGGCGTTCTTAAGTGTTATCCACGAAATGTTGCTGTCATCTGCTCTAGGTGGTGACAGACTGTTTAGATTTCTTTCAATCGCCCTCCTAAATCCGTCTAGATGTACGTTTCTTAAATTTGTTTGTTGCTTTACTTTGTGTATGCGTTTAAGACGGATTTTAATGGTCGCTACAAGAAGCTGATGGTCGCTTCCGCAATCTGCGCCAGGATGTGTTGTCACATTAAGAACTGAAGATCGCCATCGACTTTGGATTATTACGTAATCTATTTGATTCCCATTTCGATCGCCTGGGGATATCCAAGTGTAGAGTCTTCTGATGTGATGTTTAAAACAGGTGTTCATTATTGTGAGGTTTTCCTCTGCGCAGAACTGTAATAAGCGGTCCCCACGTTCATTTCTTTCACCAATTCCGTATTTGCCTACCAACCTGTGTAAATGTGGATCA
Source organism: Clanis bilineata (assembly GCA_036417725.1). NCBI lineage: Eukaryota > Metazoa > Arthropoda > Insecta > Lepidoptera > Sphingidae > Clanis > Clanis bilineata. The sequence continues at coordinate 13,745,279 of CM071158.1, forward strand.
TCTATTGTTTCTCCTACTTTAGCGTTTAGATCACCAATAATCGCCAGTATTTCTCTGCTCGGTATCTTTCTGGTGGTTTCTGCCAAATCAGTATAAAACTTTTCAATGGTCTCTTCTGACGACTGAGAGGTAGGTGCGTAGACTTGGATTATATTAAGTTTGCAAGGCGAAGTGTTTAATTTTAATGTTATGATCCGGTCATTAACGGGGTTGTATCCTATGACGTATTTGTTTAATTTTGGTGTAACTAAGAGAGCCACACCATTGCTACTTGAATTTTCGGGTCCAGAGAAGTAGATGGCGTTTCCAGAGTCCGTTTCGAAATGTCCTGCACCTTTCCAGTGAGTCTCGCTTAAACCCAACAGGGGTAGTTTCTTCCGTGCTGCCTCGTCCTCGACAATTTGGAGCTTCCCATCCTCATTTAAACCACGGACATTCCATGTGCCAATTAAAGTTGGTTGTATTACCGACTGTTTGCTATCAGGTGTTTTTTTAGCAGGCCTGTATTCTCCACGCGGAGCTTGGTGTACGACATACGCGTGGCCGGTAGCAGATTTCACACCACAGGCCCCGGAAGCCCGTAGGCGCCGGGGGTCAGCCGGATCACATGACAAACTTGCTATTTTCTTTATGACTTTCATGGTGATTTTCTTGGGAATTTAGTGCAGTGGTTTCCCGTTGCCTTCTGCACCAGTCATTTTTGGAATTATTTAGGTTCCAAGGCTCGCTGTAGCCTCTTCCCACCGGTTGCCCGGTTGGGGGGTATGGTTATACCGCCATTTGCTCGGTCGCCAGAGCCTCGTCGGTTGTCTAGCAGGGAGCACCCGGTACCCGCTTGGGTACCGCCGCCAAAGCGCGTGCAGGTGAGGTTGACATTTGGGCCGGATACGATGTTAAATTCCGTTCTCCCACTACTCCCCTAAATAATAAATACGTACAAAATAACCTGTAACAATTTATTCGGAAACTATATTTCTATGCGAATTGCGAACATCAAAATGAAAGTAAACAAAACTCATCAAAGTTTACTAAAACGAGCTGTTTCATTACCAAATATCAAAAACTTTACTATTTTGAGTGTAAAAATTCGTCAGCAAGTTAAATGGCTTTTACACAGTCCGCGGTCCGCGCCCCAACTTGTACTATTTGGGACGTTTTGCCCAATCTTCTCGGCTGCGGTTAAACTTGCTCTGCCTACAAACTCACTGTAATTTAGTTCCGAATTTAACGTTGTTTGTACTTTTTGCTAGATTTTGAGAAGACTTTTGTCAACTGAAACTATAATATCATTTGTGCATTTTACGAAGACGCGCGCTTTCCCAATTCAAGATCCATTCAATGTCTTCTTCTTCCACCCGCCCTCATCCCACGTCACCGTGGGGTCGGCGCAACACTTTTTTTCAAACATATTGCAGAAAAGATTCAGCCTTAAATTTTTACGATCGGCTGTCTGCCTGACGTCAACCCTCTGCTTAAATAATAATATTAGCCTTGTAATGTTACTGTCCAACTGATACGACACTCCTCTAGGTACTGGTGAGAGAATGGTTAGACCTTAGTCTATCTGGATGGCATAATACGGGTTCGTAAACTGCTCATACCTTCCCACATTAAGGTGGGATAAAGGCAGGTAGAAAGGAAGAGTCCGGAGTCTGGAATTTGTCCCCGATATGGCGATAGGCTCACCCCCTGTCACATATGGGACGGAACTAAGCTAGGCAAAATGTGGGTGTCATAGTTTGCTAATGCGCCTCTGCCTACCCCTTCGGGGATACAGTCGTGAGCTTGTGCTTATGTGTGCAAACCAGAGTTGCAAAGAACGAATACTTTTACCATTGGCGACTTGCAGCGCTATTAATAATGTAGAGTTACTGCTAAGATCGATTTAATATTATAATTCGTATATTTAGATCGAGATTAAGAATAAATATAGATTTATCTAAGTGCCGCAAGTCGTATTTAAGACGGCTGTATTGCTCTACACACGATTACATGTTATTTGGGGCCGGCCAAGCTATATCTCTCATTTTCATACTATCCTTAACACAAAATATATAGCTTTTCTTTCAATATTTTCAAACACATTACCTAAAATAATCCTCCCAAAACATTACGTATGTATTCAAGAACTTTAGCATTCGATCCGAGCGGCATCCCTCGGGGATTGATACTTTGCGAAATAGGAAGAGTCCAATAAAAGTACAAACTACTAGTGAAAGTTTCTAAGAAAACGGCTCAACCCTCTTCACATTATCATAGGATGAAATCTATGTAACAAGTATCTACCGTATTGGACGGAAAAGGCGAAATAAAATAACATTTTGCTGGTCATAGGGCAAATATATTTTTGTACATTACTAGATAACGACCAAAAGATTTTTTTAAAAAGGTTTGCGTCAGGAAGGCGGGCTGTTGTAAGAACTAAACCGAATCTTTCATACAAAATGCATAAACTATAGAATCAAATAGATTTATTGGTCTGGTCCCTATTTATGTTGATAAGCCATGATCTCTTTAATTTTATACAAAAATACTCACAATTTGTGTTTTAAATGAAGAGACTTAACTTGACAGTGATAAACATACCTGCTTATTACTGCAGGACATGCAGGAATGTCGCTTGAGATGGTATGGCTACGTTTTGAGGAAACCACAGGAGTACATCGGTCGCATGTGTCTGGCCCAGATGGCCCAAAAAGGGCTGGCTGGACGTTCTGGAGGAAGATATGAGAACCAATAGCCTCACCATAAAGGATGCTCAAGACTGGACGAAGTGGAAGCGTTTAAGTAGGAAGGCGGACCCTGGCGGACCCGGGATAACGCCAGGCAGAAAGAAAGAAAAGATTACATAAAAATATTACTGTAATGCAATTTCATTGACTTATTATGATAATTAGGTATGTAAACGGCACACTTCTGATGGTTGCGTCACGATGTGTCATCAGCGCCAGTCTAAAATCTTCATTAGTTTGTAGTACCAACGCGGAATCACTTGCGTTTTCTGTAGGTATATTCTTCTCCATGGAGCAAACATCTGAAGATCACCTTAAAAGAAATATAAGCACCACAGACTTCTTATTCTAAAAACAGCAACAATTAATTTTCTTTTTACAAAAGCCAGGGATTAAGAAAACGTAGAAAAGGTCAAGCGTCAAGGCTCCTCAAACAGAATGGGTTAATGTGGACGCAATTAGCTTAAAAGCAAATCTGGCACGTTCATAGTAAGAAGCCATTCACGGTGAGTTTTAAATTCCAAAATACACTGTACTACGATAAAAATTTGCGCGCCCAGGGAAATTGCCTATTTTTAATATTTTTGGACAACCAATTTTTTTTACCTGCGCATATCCTACTTTTTCAAGCATGTTGCAGAAAGGATTTGGCTTAGTTTTTACGAACGGCTGCCTGTCTGACGTCTACTCCCTCTGAGGGATCCAGCAGGGTTGCCACCACCTCTTATAGCAGTATTATTATAATAGTTCTTCATTTGTTTTATGTTATTTTGTATGGGAATCGGTACAAGTAAAATAATAATAATACTGCTATAAGAGGTGGTGGTAACCCCCCCGTCCCGCACAAATTAAATTAGAAAATTCGCTTTGATGCTTTGAAATTGACTATTTTTAATATTAGATTATATTACATACATATGTATTGGATAGGCTCGCCCCCATCACATCTGGGACGGAATTAAGCTCGGTGAAATGTGGGTGTACTAGTTCACTAGTGCGCCTCTGCCTACCCCTTCGGGGATACACTTTAATACATGTAAACATATTGAAAAAAAAAACAAAAATAACACGAATCTATGTAAGAAAAAGAAATTCGCAAATTATTTAAACAGATGGACATACTCCAGTGAAATTCCAAATGTTCTGAAAGGTCATGACGATATTGAATTACTAAGGTTCACTAAGGTTGTACAAAATACTTTTAGACTAAATAAGACTTTAGGTTTAAATACATAAAGTGTAATATGTCTTACATGATTTTATCTCAAAGTACAAGAACAAGATTCCCAAGAAGTTGCTTTTTCAACTTCAAGTAACACAATTAGGGCGTTACTTTGATATTTTTTAAGTAATTGTATGAAATATTTTTACAAGGACTATACCTCTATAATAAGATATCACTTTTCGTATTACTTAGGCTCAATTGCACCACTATTATTAACCTAGAGTTAGTCCTAACCGCAAGTTAAGTTACATGTCATTCATACATTTTCTGTCAATTTAGCTTGCGGTTAGGACTAACCCTAGGTTAGTAATAGTGGTGCAATTGAGCCTTAGTCGTCTTCAAATCTGTAACATGTCGTATTGTTTTGTTTTTTTATTGAAACATCGTCTTCCCAGCTGCCCTTATCCCATTTCAAGCATGGTGCAGAAAGGATTTGGCTTAGTTTGTACGGTCCACTGCCTGCCTGATGCCAAACTCTTGTAGGAACTCCAATCTCGGGAACATCTTGTTAGAAAACCAGCTTTGCCTGTCTTTGGATTCAAACGCAGACCTTCGTAGATCACAGCCAATATACAGCGCCAGACTAAAGAGACTTGCTAGACCGAGAAGGCGTTATCAGAAACTACCACCAGCGAAGATAAACTAATAGCTCCTTACTTATAAAAACATTTACGCCCTTTTTGACTTAACTTCAATTTCAAACAATGTGACGCAAGGAAAAAATGACAAACTGGATTTAAAGATAATCATAAGTTTAAAAACTTAACAGATCGACTTCAAAACTTAACTGATCGTAACAGGGTGATATGAGACTACCCTTGGAATAAGCTCTATCGAACACAAAAATAATCTTGAAAATCGGTCCAGATTTGGCGAAGATATCGTATAACATACCTAAATAAATATTTGTGCCCGATATGGCGATAGGCTCGCCCCCTATCACATGTGAGACGGAACTAAGCTCGGCGAAATGTGGGTGTTCTAGTTCGGTAGTGCGCCTCTACCTACCCCTTCGGGGATACAGGCATGATCTTATGTATGTATGTATAAAATTATCCAGACGAATTGAAGACCTTCTCCTTTTTTTGAAGTGGGTCGATAACAAGCGCGTGAATGTTTTTGAAGTCAGAGGCTTTATTGTCACTTTAAACATGTCTAGCTTTAATCTCCGTTAGGTAGTAGGTACATATACGTTGTATTAATGGTAACAAAAAAATATATCAATAAAAAATAAATAATAATATAAATTTGTTTTTTGTGTATGTTTGTGTTTGCTTTGTTGATGTGCCTAATAAATAAATAAATAAATAAATAAATAAACATAACATAACATAAGCTCACGCCCGTATCCCCGAAAGGGTAGGCAGAGGCGCACTAGAGAATTAAAACATTTCGCCGAACATAGTTCCGATCCAGATGTGATACAGCAGGAGCCTATCGCCGTATCGGGCACAAATTCCAGACTCCGGGCTGATACTAAAAAATCCAATATCACTATGCCCGACCCGAGGATCGAACCCGAGACCTTAGGACGATAGTCGTACCACGCATGCCATACCACTACGCCACCGAGGCATATTAATAGTAATGAATTTATATTCTTAACAAAACCATTATCTTTGATCAAAGACTTACAGTTAGGGGACAGACGTTTTAATCCAATAAAGTCATAATAAAGGGATAACTTTTAAGGGATTAAATCGACGACGTTCTGAAAACAATTTTTGATGCGAACCGTTTAATTATTCTGTGAAACAATTCATTAAAATATGCAAATTGAATAACTTTGTTAAAATGATTCACCGTTAGGGAACTGTTGGAAGGGTTTATCGATATAATCACCGCATTTTTAGTATATTGCTTCTTATACAAAGATGGGACAAAGACTTCTTATTCAACGTTACATAGACGGGACAACAGCGCGAAACTTGTGATCCAAAAGTTGTGACCTCGTGGTCCTAAGTCTTGGTATTTGAAACATACGCGCGCAAAGTCGTGCCAGCGTCATAATGTTTATACAATAAAATTCTTATGTGATTCTTGAAGATTCACAGAACATTCTAGGGTGCAAATTGTAATAAGCGCCGTATTATTGCAGTAATAAGTGGTTAATGCCTTTACTGACGTTAGGGGTATATTTTTTTTGTATGGAATCTGGCTTAATAGTCCTTCTATAATACATTAACTTGACATAAAATCAAAAATACTTGTTTTCATCACTACATACTATAAAACAAAGTCGCTTCCCGCTGTCTGTCTTTATGCTTAGATCTTTAAAACTACACAACGGATTTTGATGCGGTTCTTTTTAATAGATACAGTGGTTGAAGAGGAATGTTTATAGGTATAATTTATGCATAAATTCATCCTCTAAAGGGGTGTAATGGGGGATGAATATTTGTCAAGACTCTCACGCGGGCGTAGCCGCGGGCAAAAGCTAGTTCCTTATAATTATAATATCCTCATAAGAGTAAATTTGCGATGTATCTCTGATGCAGTTCTTTGAAATCCTCGTATTTTGATTCTATAGAGCCTATTAAATAAACGTCAATATGTGATGAAGTTTTGATGTGGGATTATAAGTTTACAATATTATCATTGTATGAAAATTAATAATAATAATTCTATCGCGTAGTAGATTTGTAAATACTATATATGTGGATACCATATATAATGTCAAAGCCATCACTAGCTTGATATGTGCAAACCAAATGTATCAATATATTAATGGAACATGTTACATTACTGGTAATTCATGCAAAACCGCAAGTGGAGTAATCTCCGTAGAGGTTGAGTGAAAGCAAGCTATTAATTGATGTGTAGTATTAATAATGGAAATAATTTTTCAGTACGCGTGGAATTTTTTTTTCCGTGACACAATAGCCTATGTGTTAATCCAGAATATCTGCTACCTCCATACCAAATTTAATCGAAATTGGTCCAATAGTTTGAGTGTAAGAAGTAACAAACATACACACTCACAAACTTTCGTTTTTATAATATTAGTGTGATGTCTTTCCATCGGTCCTTAATCCTTACTTCGCTTAATGTGGAGTCAGTGCAATACATTTTTCAATCCAGGTCGTTCCAGTTCACAGCCCACAGACTGACAAAAGACCAAGAAAGCGACGAGATCAAAAATTACAATTACTTATATTTAGAATAACCTCCATTTTCGAAGCCGTTTAAAAAATTCAACTGGTCCATGTTTGGCGAAGAATATTCATAACATCATAGAATACATATTAGTATATTAAGACACTTCTTGAAAGTTGATTGAATCAATTTGATCGCTTCAATGTAGTTGTAGGAGAATACCAACTAATGTTCTGTATAACTGATATAATTCTAGAGAATGTGTAATTAATGAATTCGGCATCAGCGGGCCGGCAGACGTGGCTCCACCAGTCGCTTACAAATTGACGTATTATTAAAATGAAACCGCTGAGGACTGAGGTGCCTTTACATTATTCGACGGAGAATAATTAAACATGTTTCATTGTTGGAGGCCGTGATGTGATTGATCTGTCCTATATAGGAATTAGATTAATTGATATGTCAAATGTGTGAGTGATGAAATCATCGATATATTAATTACCTAGATGCACAGTTGACGCTCGAAAAATGGGACAGCAAAGGAGTGCTTAAGCACTCGTTTTGCATACAGTCTGACGCCGATGGAATTCTAAATTTCAAAATCCAAATTTAAGAACGCTTGCTCATTTCGTTTAAAAAGCTACTTTATTACACATGCATAGGGTTATATTTGTGTTGATTTAATTAGAACTTGTGATCTCTTTCTTTGTTTTATTCCTGAGACCACTTTTTAGGAGGATATTTGCAAAGAACTGTGCATCTAGGGTATATTATATTGATGGATGAAATAGAACAAAATTTTGGTATTATAGCCATTAGCCATTCTGTAAACAGTTATGTCGGGTCGACAGGCTTAATACGACTGACTTACAGAAAACGGACGTAGAGTTACAGCTCGCCTTTTCGTTTCGTGAAATACTTCCGGTGGACCAAATCATCCTCCCTTATGTAATCTCTATTTCCTTGCAATGGCAATCCGTGATTCTTTTGGTATTATGCGTGTCTATGGACTGTAGAGATAATTTATTATCAGGTGATCCACATGCTCGTTTGCCAATCTTTGCTACAAAAAGTGAAATAACATGTTTCTGGATGGTTTTCATGCTGGCGATCCTGACCATCAAGGGCCTGACGAAAAACGAGTGTGACGAATGTCGTGTAAATCATAATAAATTCCGATAAATCATAATATTCATACAGTCTGTCATTTTTCAATGACAATATTCGGTCAAAGTCCAATCGAAAAAATTTTTAAAAGGGTGACGGCGATATCTTTCGCAAAAAACACAAAAGATTTCTATTATTTATTACTCGCAAGGGAGTAACTTTTTGTGTTATGTATCGAGCATCCAACCTTTGTTCAACTATCAAACTATGTTCATGCAAATCGCACTATCGGGAGCAAAAAAACAAAAAAGTGAAACGTTGATGAAATAAAACACCAATATTGAACGTGAATATATTATTGGAAACGAGAGCGTTCTAGTGAAGATTAAAAATGTCTCTATATAACAAGCTTTCAGTTTTGGACTGGGAGTATCTGAGTTCAAATGCCAGGTCAGGCACAGCAATTTTTTAAAATATGATTTGCCTCGGATCCCATATAGGTTGTCGTGAGGTTGGTAGTCGTAAAAACTAAGCCTAATCCTTGTTGCAACATCACGACTAAAATAGTGTGTTAGGCCTCATTCGCACGAGAGCTTTTTCAGCGGGCATTAACAAAACCGTCTCAATATGTCTGTTCATATGATTGCTTGAAATTCATTATTGCCTTTACTAATAAGCGTGTGAACAACTATGTTAGAACTTATTTGTTCCATTACAACGCTTTTGAACGCGCGTTGAAAAAGCTTTCGTGTGAATGAGGCATGGAAAAAGAAAATAATTAGTCATCCTGCAATCAGCAGGCTATTAATCATATCTTACTTTATTGCCAAAAGGTCTTTCATCTGTCTTTATTGTATTTCCGTTAACTCATCATTGGGTACTTTACTATGTTTGATTTTATACACATTTTTATATGTAATAGCAAATTAAGCAAAAAATAAACTGTTTTGTACAAACGGCATCAAAATTGGTTGAATAATGAGGTAGGTATTAATTCATATTTTAAATTCTGCAATGACCAAGAGTGAAGGCGTAGTGGGGATATGTTGCTATCCCTTTCCAACGCACGTACCGTTATGGCAGTGACGTGAATGTACTGATGCTTCTCTTTTCCGTATTCTGAGAGTTCCTCCAGATTTTAAAGGCTTTTAAGTTATTCATTTTTGAGACATTTTCAGTATTTCTTTCTCAGCTATTATATTTTATATGACATAAATATTACATAAAATTAATAAAAATATGTTACTCAGTACCTACCCAATTTGTTACAAGATCTTACAGGAATTCTTAACTCCTTTGGACATACTTTAACAGTTCTAACCCCGTTCTGAATATCAACAAAGTTTCCTTAAGTAATGAACAATCTCTAAGACTGTATTAATATTTCAAGTCACTTTCTCCAACCACTGGAATGGCTGGAGGTTACTCAAAGTCAAGAATGTCAAGATATTTGGACAAGTTTGCAACGAGCGAGCAAACATGCCTGGCGTCTGCTGTGGTAAGTAGGTTTAATTGTCCTACCCTGAGTCCCGCAAAACTTCTAAGTTTCTTCCATGTATACATACATACATAAACTCACGCCTGTTTCCCGTTGGGGTAGGCAGAGACTAAGGAGCGCCAATTACTTCGGTTCAAACACACCTCTTTCGCTTCTTCTACAGTCATCAGTCTTTTCATGCACGCTCGTCGGTTACGAGAACTCCTTATTTGGCCCTTTTTCAGGAGATCGCCAATTTGGTCCTTAAAGGTACGTCTAGGACGTCCACGGCCGACACTACCATTCACTTCCGCTACATAAATTTCTTTTGTCACTCTGCTTTCATCCATCCTTTCAATGTGGCCAAACCACCGAAGCATTCCTTTCCAGTTATACTTTCCATGTATAACTGGAAAAATATCTCATATGAACTTTTTGGACTACCTCAGTGGTGTAATTGTATACCTAGTTCGATTCCAGGGTCGGGAATAGTGACTTATGTTTCTTTTCTATTCAGTATCAGCCCAGTGTCTAGAATTTGTTTGGCTCCTTCCCTATCACAAGTGGAACGGAAAAAACCTGCGAAATGTGGGTGTTCTAATTCTCTAGTTCGCTTCTGCCTATCGTTATATCTGGAACAAACTCCAAACTCCAGGCTGATACTGCGTATAAACAATATCACTTTACGCGACCCAGGCATCAAACACGAGACCTCAGGACGGTAATCTTACCACCACGCTATATAACTACGCCAACAAGGCAGTTGTTAACTGTTATTATTAATAAGAATATTAAATCCAACAGAACAAAAGATTGTTATTCATCATCATCTATGTTTGTACTAGTCAAGCGGATAATACTAACATCCTCTGAAACTCCGGCATAATTACGTACCGGTGCGTGGCTATTCTCCTAATCCCTCCCTATAACGGTTGTGACCTTTAACTCCAGTTATATTGACAGGATACAGGCGCCACGGACACATCACTTTTTAATTTATTTATGTACCTCATATAAATAATAATAATAATAAATAAATACACCCAACAGTCACACACATAGTCCTGACCCCACCCTAAGATCGAGTCTCGTGTTGTGGGAATCGGGAACTACGAGAGACTTTCGGTCTCACAACACCCAGACCTGAAACAAATATTTGTCGGCCACACAAACATTTGTCTCGGTGCGAGAATCTAACCCACGACCTCACGTTTCACAACCGGCTACTCGCTCGCTGCGCCACGGAGGTTGTCAAATGTCAATATACAATGTATATTATAGGCGGAGTTAATGCCGAAGGTATTCTCTGACAGTCAACCTTAGGGCGATGCAGAGTTGAAACAGGGTAGGTGCATAATTATGAAGAAGAAAATTATATGATAAAAGACGCATAAAATAACGAATAGGTAACTTTTACCAATGAATTATTCATTATTACTCCTTTATTTATTTGCAAGATTATTCTTTTCGTACTTGTGAGTGTAAGTGACAACACTCATTATTAATTAAATATTATGGACATAGATTTAATATTACTATAATATACTATATAGGGGTTATCAGGCAAGTTTCCATACAAAAAAAATATATCAAACATCTGTAGCCCGAGCACGAAAAACTAATGTAAATGTATTCGAGTTCGCTGCGCACTGATGACGTTTGATTAATATTTCATACAAATTTCATAGACGCGCATCAAGCTGAAATACATTTACGGTTGTCAGAAATTTTCCTGCTCAGGCCGCAGTAACGCCATCTACCACTTATTACAATACGAAGACGCTTATTACAATTAAGACCCTAGAATGTTGTGTTAATATTCAAGAATCACTTAAGACATTTTTACTGTCTAAACATTATGAGGCTGGCACGAATTTGCGCGCGTATGTTTCAAATACGATTGAGTCACTTATGACCACTGGGTCACAACTTTGGATCACAAGTTTCGTGCTCTTGTCCCGTCCATGTATAACTGTTGAATATATTTGATTAACACAAAGCACTTATCAAAATTTGATTACTTAAGACGCGTTCCGTGTGGAATCTACAAATTTATGTTACTTGGATGCAAAATCTTACGCTTCCATATAAGTATAAAGCCTTATTTACACTTTACATAGTAACACATTTCGCAATTGAACGTAACTTCATTGTGTCCGTTTATTCGTGTACACTGGCTGTAGTGTAAATTTCTTTTTTATTCTAAATTAAGCGCTTTTTCACTTCTTGAATATGTCGCCCTGGCAACATAAATATAAAGATTTAAACTAAAATAATACTAAATGTAGTTAGTTAGTTAGTATTTATGAATAAGTTGGTACAACATTCTGGCCGAGTCTGATTGAGGCTCGGCCAGAATGCTATTGCAAACTCCAAGATCCATTTTGTTTAGGCTACACTTGACTAAATATATTTCCCCTTTTTTCAAATAAATATTATTTTTTCATTTTCATTGTCTTAGAAGCCAGGTTTACATTTTTGTTTTATACCTACGAATACATTTGAGACGGCAGACAGGTACATCATCATCATCATCAGCCATAGGACGTCCACTGCTAAACATAGTCCCCCAAAGATGGACCGACGACCTGATAAAGGTCGCAGGAATTTGCATAATGCAGGCCGCTTCCAACAGGTCGATCTGGAAATCTTTGGGGGAGACAGGTACTAATCAAATAATCAAATAACTCTAATCAAATTATGTTATATCTATTTATTAGGAAGTAGAAACTTAGCTAAGTATTTGTTTAACATTAGATAATAAATCGATTTATGACAAAAGCTGTCTTCCTCTGATTGCGATGAAATATTTCTCTTGTCTAAAGGTTAGGCTTGGCAAAAGACCATAAATCGCTAAGCTGAGTCAATCAAATTGATTGAACTAGCGGGAATAGTAACAAACAGATGTTCAATCAAGCGAGATCGCTACACAAATGTACCAAGGATATTTCAACCGCTTCATCAAAGACTTTGAAATATCTTATTTTTAGTATAAACTAAAACTGAAAAAGATTTTTTTTACTATTCAATCAGGTGATGAGGAAGCCGCTCGCCTGGTGGTAAGCGATACTACCCACGAACAGTAGCGGCACTGACGTGCACAGGAATTTAGATTAGGGTAGACAAAAATCCTGTATAATTATTTTCTTCGATTTATTTTTGCTTTACTTTAACTATCATGATCATTCTCACGTCAATTTGAAATAATACACTCAGCGCTGTTTGAAAAACTCTTTTTGGTGACCTTTATTTTTACTTTCATTATGTTATTTTAGGGTAGACATGTATGTCAGAGATGTATCTTTGTCTATATGAAATGCACGCCACTGAGTAGCAGCCCTCCATAACCACTTCGCACAAAGCACCGAGTTGTACTGTACTAATGGCCAACCACTGTCCATGGACCCAAAACAAGTTTAGGCTACCTATACAATTATATCGAATAATTATTACTATTGCTCCTTTTTCATTTCATTGCCATAATTCGATGCGGGTTTTTATCGGTATTTAAATACGTAGCTGCTTATTTATTTAGCTGTATTTAAATTAAACATTAATTTGAGTACCTACGTAGAACTATTATGTAGTAGCTACTCTGTAATTTAAATAAACAAAAACAATTTAACCCGTCGGAGGCGGCACATATATATGTTACATAAGCGTATGGGCCACCGGAGGCCGAGCCGCCTGTGACTATTATTTTAAAGCAGCTGTGTAAATATCTAAGTATAGATAACAAGAGTTCTCAAGCCGATAACTGTCCGATACAAAAGCATAAGCCAAAAACTCCATCTACTGTTCAGTTATAAAACTATTTCAATATTTTATAGACCAAGCATACTACATGGCTAAATAAGTAATGAATATCCATAATATCTCATAGATGTCGCTAATTCAAAATATTCGTGTTTATCAAAACTGACTTGTATATATTGGGCCTTACTTATAGAAACATTTTCGCTTGATTTTTTGCTTAGAATAGCCTGTCACTTTTTTCCTTGCGTTACATTGTTTAAAAATGAAAGGGACAGTGTATGGTTCAAGATAAGCCGCACTTAAATATTTTTATAAGTAAGGGGCATTATTATCAATTGTATCTTAAGTGAAGAGTGATACAAGTCGACTTAAAGCAGTTTTAAGTTACGTATTGTCGGGGTTATGCGTATATGTTTTATTTGGGAATTCACAATATAATAGACTGTTTTTAATATAATAACTTTTAATTAACTTTCACATCGTGTTTCTAGATACAAAGTATTACGCCATCTTAATACAACCAAAGAGGTTACTTGCAATATTTGACATTTCTATATATTTTTTTTATACTTTTTACGCTAAGGTATAACACGTTTACCGTCTCGAAGCCTGAATTTTTCTTTATTCATTATTAATGCGGTTATCAAGAGGTCTCAAGCCGATAACTCTCCAATACAAAGACATAAGCCAAAAACTCCATCTGTTGTTCAGTTATAAAACTATTTCTAGTCTAGTTCTCTATTACTAATATTTTATAGACCAACCATACATAAATGGCTAAATAAGTAATGAATATCCATAATATCTCATAGATGTCGCCAATTCAAATATTCGTGTTTATCAATACGAAACTTGTTAGCTATTGTTGAGAGTCTGTATTAAGAATATAAAGCGTACAAAATAAGTTTTCGTCAGTCAGTGATGCTACATCCTCACAGCATGGCGCAAATTGTGTTTATTAGTTTCGCGGTCATTTTGATCACAGGTTGTTTAGCAGGTGAGAAATATTAACAACTGTTCAATCATCAAATCATCATTCTATGTGATGGAAATTTAATAAAAATAACGGTTTCCTCACTAATTGCTCGTTGTTTTTGAGAATTGTTGTTTATAAGATAATTAGTCTTTAATGTGTCACTTATCAGTCTCATCCAGCTGCTTGTCTGTTAAGTTGCCTTTTGTATGGACAAGAGACACATCATCCAAAACTTTGAGTTATAAATACTACTTCGTGTCATAGAGTCCTGCCTTTATTTTCAACGCATACATAAGTCATACCTACGGACGTAAAAATAAAGATGGACGGAGCGCTAGGAACATGGAAAATGAAGCAGGGTTTTCGGCTCATTCGATCAGTCGCCGCCATTACGTGTCGATAGATCGAATGGGCTGAAAACCCTGCTTCACTTTCAATGTTCCTAGCGCTCCGTCCATCTTTATTTCACGTCTGGGGTCATACGTAGTTATACTGATTGTAGTGCCCAGTACTTCAGATGTCTTCAATTTGATCTTTGCCGGCTCATGCTGTATTTTTTTTATTATAAAGGGCAACTGACTTATTTGTTAATTAATACCGCCTCATTGGTCTACGAGACTGTCTCATCGACACACTTGCCACCGTAACTTCTGTAAGCCAAGATCAACAATGGCACACTTTATACGACGCCAAGCTGGTCGAGAAATGAAGTACTGCAAGTCTCTGGGAATGTCAAAACTGTCTTTATCCCGCAACGATATTATAAGAAAAACAGGGAGGAGCAGCTAAATAATTTTCCACGCCTCATTGGTCTAGTGACTCCATACTTACGGACAAGGTTTAAATCTCAAATTAATCACCTTGCCCCTTACTTATAAAAATATTTAAGCGCTGCTTATCTTTAACCATAGGTTTTCCTTTTCATTTTTAAACAATGTAACGCAAAAAAAAAAAAAAACAAGTGACACAAAAAAGTGACAGGTTATTCTTAGCGAAAAGATAAGCGAAAATGTTTTTATGACTAATGCCTTGTGTTTGAATTTTTCAATTTGTGTTTTTTAAGTTGCCCAATATAACCTACAGCGATAGGCTCGCTTCCCATCACACGAAAGGTCAGAAATAATATCGGCGTGATCGGTGCTGTATCTCTTTAGTTAATCTCTGCATAATCTTTGGAGGTACAGATCTTTTCTTTCAACCTGCCCTTATCCGACACAACACGGGATCGATGCAACACACTTTTACATGTATGTTGCAGAGAGGATTCGGCTTAATTTTGCGACCGGCTGTTTGTCTGACATCAACCCCTCTGGAGGTTCCAGTCCCGGAGAAATTAAATTAGAGAAATTGCTTTGCCCGGCCCGGGAATCGAAACCAGGACCTAGCAGTCCACAGCCCATATATGCTGCCACTAGACTAAGGAGGCGACGATACAGGACGTCTGACTATGTCAAATAATGTTTTGTTTATTGATTGCAGACTGCGGTGAAAATGAAGAAGTAACGTCGTGCAATGGTGAAAATGAAGAAGTAACGTCGTGCAATGGTGACTGTACACTGAGAATTTGTCCAAAACATGAGAACTACGACGCATCATGTACAGCTGTTGGCAGATGCGCTCCCAGCGTCTGTGACTGTAGGTTCAACTACAAACGTGCTGAGAACGGAACATGCATTCCTGCGAGGGATTGCCGTGAGTATTTTTGTTTTTCCAAGCACGGCAAAGTGGCAGCACGGCGACTACTTTCTTTCTACCTGCTCTTATCCCACCTTAATATGGGGTCGGCGCAACACACTTTTTCAAGCATGTTGCTGATAGGATTTGCCTTAGTTTTAACTACCGGCCGCCTGCCTGACGTTAATCCCCTATGAGGGATCTAGTCCCGGGCAAATTAAATTAATAAATCGAACCCAGGACCTCCCGGTCCACGGCTCATACATGCTGCCACTAAACCAAGAAGGTGACTACACTGGACTTAGTAGTATACCGCGTTGCAATCCAAAAAACCAGCTACCACCGACAAAATGAGTTCATGATACTTTTGTGTCCTGTGTGTCTATGGGCGGTGGAGATCACTTACCGCCAGGTACCTTCTCGTTTGCCAGTCTCTGCTGTAAAAAAATCCTCATAAACTACCTCGGTGGCGTAGTTGCATTTCGCTGGCGTAGTTGTACGACTACCGTCCTGAGGACTCTGGTTCGATCCCCGGGTCGGGCAAAGTGGTATTGGGATTTTCCAATATCAGCCCGTAGTCTGGAATTTGTGCCCGATATGGCGATAGGTTCGTCCCCTATCGCATTTGGGAAGGAACTAAACTCGGCGAAATGTGATTATTCCAGTTCGCTAGTGCACCTCTGCATACTCCTTCGGGGATAAAGGAGTTAGCTTATGTTATTTTACATTTATAAATCAGAAATTAAAACCCTTTTGCATGTTTCCAGCAAAATTCAACTGCGATCGTCAGAACGAAGAGTTCGACCCGTGTCCTCCCCTATGTCCGACAGACGACTGTTCACAAGCGACGGTTGATGGGAGGTGTCCATTATTTGGCAGAATAGGGATTGTCGTCGAGTGTACGCCGAAATGCCGATGCATCAAGGGCTACTGGAGGAAGAACGGCGTATGCGTACAATACAGCGAATGCCCTCAGTTTAGGGGAGCGAGGGGCTTATTGTAACAGTTTTCATGAAAACGAATATATCTTGAGATCTACTGATTAAATTTCTACTAAATAAAGACGGATGGATGCTGTAACTCTTCCTCTACCAAATTAAGTAAAAATAATACCATAACTATTGATATTTATTTTACAATCAATTATTTTCTAGAAGAAGTGCGGTGTTACAACTTACCTCGTCCTTGGGGCAAGTTGTAACGTCTACTGGGGCAAGTAGTAACGACAAAAAAAAACAACAATAATACCTCTTATCATTAATTATTTGTTTATTTTTAACAAAATTGACGTCTTTCTAAAGTAGGTATTATATAATTCTTATCAAAAATCAACTTAAATACTCTTTTTAAGTAATCAACACCAAAAAATAAGTAATTAACAGTTTTATTCAGTTAAACACTACTTATAATCATCATGGCACACACAAATCACTGTAAGTAATTAAATTATTGATATCTAAGGTATGCTTCGTAATTATCTCTTTTTAATGTCTATCTAACAAAGTATTGCACTTATATAAGAATCAACATTTGGTGGATTTCATTATAATTAAATTCAGTCTTCATCTGAGTTACAATTAATAAAAATAAAAGATAAAGTGTCTCCTGTAACATATCCTGCATGTGCACATCTTACAAATGATACACTCGACCCAATCTTCCTTAGTAGAACCTGTGTAAGCTTCACCACATACCAAACAATACCACTCTTCTGATTCAGATTCTGAATCTGAACATTAAATATTTTTTTAGCTCTGTCCACTCCGGTTTTATTTTTTGTTGATTTACCTTTGCCTTTCCCCTTCCCCTCTCCTTTACCATTTCCTTTAATTTTGTCATCGTTTTCTGTTTTTTCTTCATCTTTTCCTCATATTCCTTATGTAAAGACGTCGCTTCTGGTGTCCTTAAAGGTAAATGGGGATTTCTGCGCATAACATTTTGGAACCAGTCAGTACCAGCCATGTTATTTTGATGCCAAGAAGGTGGAATGTTTTAGCTGCACACCGCATTGGTAAGCTAGTTTCCTTACTTCTATAGGAAGTATTCCAAAATATATTTCGGCGCACTTGAGTAGGTAGGAAGCCATCTTACCTTCTTCTTCTGCAGTTAATACTTGTCTAGGCTTAACATAACCAACTCTTAAACTTTAATTATTCTTCTTTGTCTTTATGCACAATAATCCGAAAGTCTGACTAGATTCCCGAATACCGCATTTTTTTTCTGAAACTTCAGCTGCCGCTAACTCGTACACTTTTTGGCTTTGTGTTGCCCGCTCTGACTTTATTTTATACACCCTTATTTTAGAAGAAAGGAAAAAGTATCTACATCATAACTTGGGGTATGTTATAACACGTTACAACAAGCCCCAGGATTTTGTTACAACTAACCCCATGGTATGATTTTCAACATTTATCAAGATAACTATTTAAACAATTAAGCAATCTTAAAAACTGTTGCACATTATCAGAGATAGATAAATTTAAATGTAAATAAGATATAGAAAGTTTGAAATTATTCGATAATAATAACGCAAACCAAAATTTTACGACAGTACAATTTTATATGACCTGGCAAAAATGAAGCGCGTGCACATTTTGGCTCACTGAGCCAGCCGACGGGATATTGGCTATGGCAACATGATGCGGCGCGGTTTATAGGTCAAATCGAATCAAAAAAATACGCTAATAAAGTTTAAGATCATAGTGAAAAGAGCCTGTTACTACTTACCCCTGTTACAACAAGCCCCTCGCTCCCCTACTGATGATGAATAAATAAAGATTACTTAGAACTTGTTTCAAAACTATCTGTGCAGTTTTAATGAACGATGACCTTAAGGCTTATTTATACAATTTTTATATTAATATTAAAGGTATATGTATACAGTCTCCGTGGCGCAGCGGGCGAGTAGCCGGCTGTGAAGCGAGAGGCCGCGGGTTCGATCCCCGCACCAAGATAAATGTTTGTATGGCCTACAGATATTTGTTTCGGGTCTGGGTGTCGTCGATGTTTCTGATATGGCGATTGAGATTGCATATCTCGCGGTTATGCAGGTCTTTGGCATTAAGTAAACCTCGGCCCCCGCATCTCCGCGGGATATACAATCTCATAACAGACGATCGTGGATGATGCATTCGGTGTGCAGTTAGTAGAGTCCGGACCTTTCGATCCAGGGTATCTAACTCGGTCTGAGTCCATTTGAGTATGCCGAAAGAGTACATCAGTACAGGCATAACCCAACCATTAAAGGCACGAATCTTGTTGCCACCCGACAAAAGACTGTTAAGTACTTTTGTCAAGCGACCAAAGAAACGTTCCCTTACTGATTGTTTTACATCTGCACTCGATATACCTAACGCTTCAGACATACCCAAATATTTGTAGGTTTCCGTTTCGGAGAGAGATGTAAGCTGTATAGTCTCTGAGAGATGGATGTCATCAAAGACTATATTCCCACCACGCTCCACATGGATAACCGCGCACTTATCCACACCAAACTCCATATTGATAGAGTTGCTGAAACTTTTAGTTATTTTCAACAACTCCATCAAATCAGTTTTCTTGGGTGCGAATAGCTTGAGGTCATCCATGTACAGTAAGTGGGATATTGGCTCTCCCCCTCTACGAAGACGGTAGCCTAGTCCGGAATCCAGCAGCAAGGTGCTAAGAGGATTCAGGGCCAGACAGAACCATAAGGGACTCAGACTGTCACTCTGGAATATACCCCGCTCAATCTTAATTGGTTCATCACAACCAGGAGTACTCGCACCACCTGGATAATTTAAAATCGTTGTCCACTGCCTCATACAAGCCCCCAGAAAGGCGCATAGATTTGTATCTATTTTATACAAATCCAGCACCCTCATGAGCCATGTATGAGGCACCGAATCGTAGGCTTTTTTGTAGTCGATCCAGGCAGCCGATAAATTCCTCCTGTTGCGACGAACTTGCTGACATATGGACATGTCTACGAGAAGGAGTTCTTTTGTACCACGTGACCCAACTTTACAGCCTGTTTGACCTGAAAACATGATGTTACTATTGTTAATGTGGTTGGGTATTTTCAATCTTATAATTGAGGACAGTAATTTGTAGATGGTGGGCAAGCAAGTTATAGGCCTATAAGTTTTTGGGTCAGTGGTATTACCAGATTTATATAAGAGGTATGTGGCACCTGTCGTCATAAACGATGGGAGAGATCTATTCTCAAGTGCGTCCTGGAACTGCGTCGCTAAACGAGCATGCGTGCTAGGAAGCCATTTCAACCAGAAATTGTGCAGGCCGTCCGGCCCGGGACTTTTCCAGTTGTGGGACGGACGGATTGCACACAAAACGTCTTCTGGGCTGATTGAAATGGCCTCCATAGTTCGTATTGACTCGCAGGCTCGCTCCACGACACTGAGCCAGGCGCCTTCAGTGTAAGAGACCGGCGACGACCAAATGCTTGCCCAATATGTATGCATATCAAGCACATCCGGCGGCCGCCGATCTCCTAGAACATGAGAGCGCTCCCAACATCCATACACTCTTTTCTGGTCTCTTTGAAAAGTGCGATTCTGTTGGAATCTATCCCAGCGCATCCTATATAGATTATTACTATTGCTCCTTTTTCATTTCATTGCCATAATTCGATGCGGGTTTTTATCGGTATTTAAATACGTAGCTGCTTATTTATTTAGCTGTATTTAAATTAAACATTAATTTGAGTACCTACGTAGAACTATTATGTAGTACCTACTCTGTAATTTAAATAAACAAAAACAATTTAACCGTGACTATTATTTTAAAGCAGCTGTGTAAATATCTAAGTATAGATAACAAGAGTTCTCAAGCCGATTACTGTCCGATACAAAAGCATAAGCCAAAAACTCCATCTACTGTTCAGTTATAAAACTATTTCAATATTTTATAGACCAATCATACTAAATGGCTAAATAAGTAATAAGTATCCATAATATCTCATAGATGTCGCCAATTCAAAATATTCGTGTTTATCAAAACTGACGTATTTATTGGGCCTTACTTATAAAAACATTTTCGCTTGACTTTTTGCTTAGAATAGCCTGTCACTTTTGTCCTTGCGTTGCATTGTTTAAAAATAAAAGGGACAACGCATGGTTCAAGATAAGCCGCGTTTAAATATTTTTATAAGTAAGGGGCATTATTATCAATTGTATCTTAAGTGTAAGAGTGATACAAGTAGACTTATAGCAGTTTTAAGTTACGAATACCGTCTCGATGCCTGAATTTTTCTTTATTTATTATTAATGCGGTTATCAAGAGGTCTCAAGCCGATAACTCTCCAATACAAAGACATAAGCCATAAACTCCATCTGTTGTTCAGTTATAAAACTATTTTAGTCTAGTTCTCTATTACTAATATTTTATAGACCAACCATACATAAATGGCTAAATAAGTAATGAATATCCATAATATCTCATAGATGTCGCCAGTTCAAATATTCGTGTTTATCAATACGAAACTTGTTAGCTATTGTTGAGTCTGTATTAAGAATATAAAGCGTATAAAATAGGTTTTCGTCAGTCAGTGATGCTACATCCTCACAGCATGGCGCAAATTGTGTTTATTAGTTTCGCGGTCATTTTAATCACAGGTTGTTTAGCAGGTGAGAAATATTAACAACTGTTCAATCATCAAATCATCATTCTATGTGATGGAAATTTAATAAAAATAACGGTTTCCTCACTAATTGCTCGTTGTTTTTGAGAATTGTTGTTTATAAGATAATTAGTCTTTAATGTGTCACTTATCAGTCTCATCCAGCTGCTTGTCTGTTAAGTTGCCTTTTGTATGGACAAGAGACACATCATCCAAAACTTTGAGTTATAAATACTACTTCGTGTCATAGAGTCCTGCCTATAATTTCAACGCATACATAAATCATACTCACGGACGTGAAAATAAAGATGGTCGGAATGCTAGGAATATTGAAATTGAATTGGGTTTTCGGCCCATTCGATCTATCGACAAGTAATGGCGGCGACTGATCGAATGAGCAGAAAACCCTGCTTCACTTTCCATGTTCCTAGCGCTCCGTCCATCTTTATTTTTATGATGGTCATATCTAGTTGCATTGATTTTTTTTTCTACCTACCCTTATCCTACCTTAATGTGGGGTCGGCGCAATACACATTTACAAGCATGTTGCAGAGAGGATTTGGCATAGTTTTTACGAACCCCCTGCGAGGGATTCAGTCCCGGGCAAATTAAATTAGGAAAGTTGCTTTACCCGACCTGGGAATCGAACCCAAAACCTCCCGGTCCACAGCCCATATTATTATATGCTGCCACTAGACCAAGGAGGCGACGATACAGGACGTCTGACTATGTCAAATAATGTTTTGTTTATTGATTGCAGACTGCGGTGAAAATGAAGAAGTAACGTCGTGCAATGGTGACTGTACACTGAGAATTTGTCCAAAACATGAGAACTACGACGCATCATGTACAGCTGTTGGCAGATGCGCTCCCAGCGTCTGTGACTGTAGGTTCAACTACAAACGTGCTGAGAACGGAACATGCATTCCTGCGAGGGATTGCCGTGAGTATTTTTGTTTTTCCAAGCACGGCAAAGTGGCAGCACGGCGACTACTTTCTTTCTACCTGCTCTTATCCCACCTTAATATGGGGTCGGCGCAACACACTTTTTCAAGCATGTTGCTGATAGGATTTGGCTTAGTTTTTACGGCCGGCCGCCTGCCTGACGTTAATCCCCTATGAGGGATCTAGTCCCGGGCAAATTAAATTAATAAATCGAACCCAGGACCTCCCGGTCCACAGCCCATACATGCTGCCACTAGACCATAAAGGTGACTACACTGTACTTAGTAGTACATCGCGTTGCAGTCCGAAAACCAGCTACCACCGACAAAATGAGTTAACCGTTAGTAACCAGAATCAGTCCCCTCTCTTTCCCAATTTCTTTCAAGGGGGTAACCCATTCATGATACTTTTGTGTCCTGTGTGTCTATGGGCGGTGGAGATCACTTACCGCCAGGTACCGCGTGATCGTTTGCCAGTCTCTCAGTCTGTGCTATAAAAAAAAACCTCATAAACTGCCTCGGTGGCGTAGTTGCATTTCGCTGGCGTAGTTGTACGACTACCGTCTTGACGTCTCGGTTCGATCCCTGAGTCGGACAAAGTGGGTTATTATTTATTCCAGTATCAGCCCGGAGTCTGGAATTTGTGCCCGATATGGCGATAGGCTCGCCCCCTATTACATTTGGGAAGGAACTAAGCTCGGCGAAATGTGGTTGTTCCAGTTCGCTAGTGCATCTCTGCATACCCCTTCGGGGATAAAAGCGTTAGCTTATGTTGTTTTATATTTATAAACCAGAAATTAAAAAACTTTTGCATGTTTTCAGCAAAATTCAACTGCGATCGTCAAAACGAAGAGTTCGTGTCGTGTCCTCCCCTATGTCCGACAGACGACTGTTCACAAGCGACGGTTGATGGGGGGTGTCCGCCATTATTTGGCAATATAGGGATTGTCGTCGAGTGTACGCCGAAATGCAGATGCATCAAGGGCTACTGGAGGAAGAACGGCGTATGCGTACAATACAGCGAATGCCCTCAGTTTACTGATGATGAATAAATAAAGATTACTTTGAACTCGTTTCAAAACTATCTGCGCTGTTTTAATGAACGATGACCTTAGGGCTTATTTATACAATTTTGATAGTAATATTAAAGGTATATGTATACAGCCTCCGTGGTGCAGCGGGCTAATAGCCGGCTGTGAAGCGAGAGGCCGCGGGTTCGATCCCCGCACCAAGACAAATGTTTGTATGGGTCTGGGTGTTGTGAGACCAAAAGTCTCTCGTAGTTCCTGAGTCCCACGTCTCAAGACACGATCTTAGTGTGGGGTCAGGACTATATATGTGACTGTTGGGTGTTAATTAAAAAAAATATTGAATTTATATATTATGTATTACAACATCGACCGTCGTTAAACACAATCAAGCAAAAGTTTAAAATCAACCCGGGCTGAGTATAAAATATATAGGTAGTTACTTTGTAGGTACCTACTATATGGCATGTTGCAAATTGCAATGCTATATATATATATTATATATATACTATATTTTAACAGAGTTACCACTGAAATAATTAAGTACCTAGGTATTCTAAATGTACCTCATATTGCAAGGTCGACGCTCCTCATTTTCCAAATAGATCAAAGTATCGAGGATAGATAGCCATCGGCGATGGACAACAGCGAAGGTTTGTTTGTGTGAATGCGACAGCGAAGATTCGCGAATGATCGGGAACGTTCGGCCTCCATCGTTGGTGGCCCGTCGTGAATATTATTTCGCCTTGGTTCGGTTGGTGTGTATGTACGCGCCATCAGTAGCCCGAGCACGAAAAACTAATGTAAATGTAAACTCGCTGCGCACTGATGACATTTGATTAATATTTCATACAGATTTCAAAGACGCGCATCGAGCACGAATACATTTACGGTTGTCAGAAATTTTCCTGCTCGCGCTGTAGATCTGCCGTCCTCAAGCAAAAATGCCGTTGAGTGAATAAACCTAATTTTGAGATGTCTGCAAAAAACGTGGAAAATAGGGGGCCTTACTTATAAAAGCATTTTTAGCTGAGCGAATGGTTAAGAATAACCTGTCACTTTTTCCCTTGCGTTACATTGTTTAAAAATGAAAGGGACAACCTATGGTATAAAGATAAGCAGCGCTTAAATATTTTTATAAGTACGGGGCATGGTCTTTAGAGATTTCATAGACTTATGGTTATTTTTAATCTTAAAATAAACAAGTTAATAAGTTTATTAATTATAAAAGCCACAGTCTAATAAACTTCCATGGATAATATTTTCCGCGTTCTTTGGAGACATCTCAAAATTAGGTTTATTCACTTGATGGTATTCTAGCTTGAGGACGGCAGAGATGCGAGAGTTGATCTGTTTGAGTAAAAGGTATTTTCATAGCATTTATATAATAATGTTTTCATTCATCATGATCAATCACAACTCACAGGACGTCCTCTGCTGGACATAGGTCCCTCTCATTGCCCTCAAAGATTTCCAGATTCCAGATAGTTACTATTTAGTACTTAACTACATATCCACAGAACACCTAGACCAGTGATGGGCAAAGTACGGCCCGCGGGCCAAGTCCGGCCCGCGGAAGTATTTTATCCGGCCCGCCGAGAATCCATCCATCCTAAATATTCTAGTTAGCATTCTGTCGCAAAAAAAAATCAGACGTTTATAATTGAAAATCAGGGGTGTCAGGGGTGTTTTGAGCATTCATTAACTTGACATAATTATAATTAACTCGGCAGTCTTCACAGGTATTAGTTTATTTATTGGAAAAAATCTATACTTTTCACCTATTGGTAAAGCTAAACTAGCCGCTTCTTCGCACTGCTGAAAGTTGCTTCGTCACAGTTGAAACCTGCTTTCGAAAATATTATGGAAATTCAAAAACAATTCCACATGTCTCACACGCCTAACAAGGCGTAAAAGTAAAAGGTATTTTGTTTATTGCAAAGCTTTAATACAAAATGCATTTTTCTATAATTCTGGCCCTCCTCTAGAATTTCTTAAACTTTGTGGCCCGCCATTAAAAAAGTTTGCCCACCACTGACCTAGACTGAGATTCCAGGCCTATTGCTTGATCGTAAAATATACAGTCTTTACAAAATATTCGAGTTCATAAAAAACTGGTTCACAAAATGGTTGAATCAACAAAAATGTGAATAATACATGCGCCATAGAAACAGTTCGTTCTTCTGAGCCGGGCTCGCGAGCAAAACCTATGCCATCAAAAAAGATGACGTTACGTTTGAAAACAATTAACCACCTGGTTTAATAGCACATATTTTACTATCAACGCTACGTCGATCTAATGTTATAAAAAAACCGCTATTCGTATAAATTAGTCATTAACATACTGGCTAGAAGTCAGTATGGCACGTTTTATGGTTATCGTTTTGAGTGCTATCTTGTGTAACAGTTTTGGCGTAGGTAAGAGGTTTTCTTTGTAGACGTATTTATTTATTTATTGCGCATAATGCGCATGACTCCGTGGCGTGGTTGTATTTCGGTACGACTACCGTCCTGAGGTCTCGGGTTCGATCCCCGGGTCGGGCAAAGTGAAATTGGATTTTTCCATATCAGCCCGGAGTCTGGAATTTGTGCTCGATATGGCGATAGGCTCGCCCCCTATCACATCTGGGACGGAACTAAGTTCGGCAAAATGTGGGTGTTCTAGTTCGCCAGTTCATCTCTGCCTACCCCTTTGGGGATACAGGCATGAGCTTATGTTATTTTATGTTGCGCATAATGTCATATGTTTGCCCGAGGCTGTATCCCTCAGAGGGGATTGACGTCAGGCAGGCAGCCGGTCGTAAAAACTTAGCCAAATCCTTTCTGCAACATGGTTGAAATAGTGTGTTGCGCCAACCCCACATTAAGGTGGGATAAGGGCAGGTAGAAAAAAATTATATTATTATATATATTATGTATTTTATGTAACGAAATTATTTATAGTGAATAAATTACCTATTTTTACCTACCTATTTATTGTCTTTTAACACGTTTATGTGACTTATTTCAAACAAAATGTTGTTAAGAGGTAGACAGTGACGTGCACATGCATTTAGATAAGGGTAGACAAAAATCTTACATAATTATTTTCTTCAATTTATTCTTGCTTTACTTTAACCATCATAACCATTCTCGCGTCCATTTAAAGTACCATTTTTCTCTTTCATTATGTAATTTTAGCAAATTGTCAGGGTAGACTATGTCTCCTTGTGTCTATGAAATGCACGCCACTGGAGGTAGATCTCTTAAGATTCCTCGTATTGTAGATGTTCATGACCAAAGAGATTTATCATTACTAGTTATAGAGAGGCTATCAAGCAAGTTTCAATACAATAAAATTGATCTTAAATGTTCTGTGAATATTTAAAAATCAATTAAGACAATTTTATAGTCTAAGGGCCTCGTTCACCAACTCCAAGTAAAGTGTTGATTAGTTACTTTCTGACTAGCGTTAATTGACAAGTAAGAGTTCTGAGTAACTTCTGTTAATTTCACAAGTAAAATTAGAGCTCTGCTGAGTAGCAACTTACTGGTTAAGTGAATGATATCACAAATCCTGCGTCCCATTCGTTCAATATTACGTCAAAAGTATCTTATTTTGGCAAAAAAAACACTCGTGACTCGTCCCGCGTCCGCACCACATGGCACAATAACCTACCGGACCCTTTTTTTGCTATATAAATAGTTACACAGGTACTAAATCGTGTGCCATAAGGACGAGTTTTGCGTGACCCCGTCTGGACATCGGTGTTCGCTTCGCCCGAATTGCAGTTTGTTTTTGTCGAAACTACTTGATTTTTTAAATGAAAGGCTATTTTACAGTTAACACGTTCATTTAAAACGTTAAACATCGTTATTAAGGTATGACTACTATAATTTGATTTTATAGTTTATTTAACTACGATAAAATGTACAATTAACTGCCTACTTTAAACTTTAACCGTCAAGTAAACGCGCTACTTGGCAGACGACGTGGCAAGTAGCTTACTGGCCAGTTTAATAATAAGATGCATGCTACTCGAACGTCGTGAAATTCACACGTGCAGTTACGGGTGACTTTAACTGACGATTAGCCTACTTGACACTTTACTTGAGGGTGGTGAACGAGGCCCTAAAGATTATTACGCTGGCACGACCTTGCGCGCGTATAGTCAAATACGACTGAGTAACTTATGACCACGAGGTAACAACTTTTAGATCACAAGTTTCGCGCTGTTGTCCCATCTATGCACAAGCGAAACTGAATAGAAAAAAAAAACAAATACCTATCACAGTTACTACATGAGCAGCGAACAGTCCAACTGCTGCTCCAACATTTTTAATGATGTAGAACAATCTGTTTTGGTCGATACCGAATTAGAACAAAGTTTTGGACTATTTGACGATCGTGTAGCCCCGGCATTTGATTTTATGCCAGTATCATGCAGTAGCCCGAGCACGAAAAACTAATGTAACTGTAAATGTATTCGAGTTCGCTGCGCACTGATGACGTTTGGTTAATATTTCATACAAATTTCATAGACGCGCATCGAGTTCGAATACATTTACGTTTGTCAGAAATTTTCCTGCTCAGGCCGCAGGTTACTGAGTACGTACTAAGAACTGAGTACTAAGGTTGATACCTACAGAGCGAATTTCGACTAAGTCTAAGTCAAAGAAACGAATTCAGAGAGGATTTTGACTTAATCCGAGTAATTTTTTACAACAAAATATTTGCTTAATCTGTCTGTCAGTCTGTTTTTCTTGTAAAAAATGAAGGACTAAGTTAAAGTTCAATTTAAGAATTTCAAATACTCACTGAGTTCGTTACTTTGACTTAGACTTAGCCGAAGTTCGCTCTATAGATCTCAGCCTTAAAACTACGGGGAATAAAGCATACTAACCTCTCACAGCAACGGAATGTGATGACGATTCGTCCGAATCATCAGAAGAAACCACTTCATCTCCACCGCAATGCGATGACCGTGAGGTGCTCGACAACTGTCCAGTCGATTGTCCCTCTGATTATTGTCCCAAAAGTAGATACGTCGACCAATCTAGATGTCCCAAGCCCGATGAATGCCCTCCGCCAGCTTGCAAATGCGGCTTCAATTCAAGGAGAGCTGATAATGGGACTTGCATATCTACCAGAAGCTGTCGTAAGTAAAATAAAAGACATATAGGGCCTTACTTATAAAAACAGTTTAGCTGAGCAAAACGGCTATGAATATTCTGTCACGTTTTTCCTTGTGTCACATTGTTTCAAAATAAAGGGACATAGGTAGTACTATTCTTTACCATTTGCTGAGTTAAATGTTTTTATATGTAAGGCCCTATATAAAAAAATGCCTCGGTGACGTGATTGTATTTCGGTACGACTACCGTCCTGAGGCCTTGGGTTTGATCCCCGGGTCGTACAAAGTGATATTGCATTTCTCCATATCAGCTTGGACTCTGGAATTTGCGCCCGTTATGGAGGTAGGCTCGCCCCCTATCACATCTGGGACGGAACTAAGCTCGGAGAAATGTGGGTATACCAGTTCGCTAGTGCGTCTTCTACCTACCCCTTCGGGGATAAAGGCGTGAGCTTATGTATGTATATAAAAAAAATCTTACATTAGGAAGGAACTGATAAATGACGATGTAATTGTAGGTTCATGTAGAACAGTTGTTATAATTGTGTAAAATAGCTTCGTTGTTCATATAAAGAGCATGGTCTAGTACTTCAATGCTATTCCTGACCGGTTTAGAAATTATGTCTGTAAAAAATGATCTGGATTTGGTAAACACTTTGGGCGTGGCAATAAATTTATTTTTAACTTGACCAATGGAGATCAGATAGAGTCAGAATTTCCAGGAACCATGTTCTACGTTACCTACTAAATCTCTATAGGTAGGTACGTTAAATGGTAATTGCATTAGATGACTGCAACATGGAAACTATACTATTTTGTGCCAACCTGACTCAGTACCCAGTAGGATAGATGCAAAATGTTGAAGTTGATGACGTAATGATCAGCATTTGTAAATAGCTACTTAATATTTCGATAGCTCCCTTCAAGTGTAAAGGAGTTCACGAGGAATATAATCCGTGTCCTCCATATTGTCCTGGTGAGAATTGTTCACAAGCCACGGCCGACGGTAAATGTCATCTTCCTGGACGGATCGGTATAGTTCTTGAATGTAAGCCAGCTTGTCGGTGCAAAAAGAACTACTGGAGACTTGACGGAGTCTGTGTACCTTATGCTCGATGCCGTAAGTACTATATTGCCTTATTTTTATATCTTTATGTTTCCTTTTACTAATAGGTAATAATATTAGCCCTGTAGTATCACTGCGGGGTATGGGCCTCCTCTACGTATGGGGGTTAGGCCTTAGTCCACCCAGTGGTCTCATGCGGATGGAAGACGTCACATTATCACATACGAGTACTTAAAAATTCTTAACAAGCCATAAAATTAAATTCTTCCTGCCCTCATCCCA
Source organism: Clanis bilineata (assembly GCA_036417725.1). Lineage (NCBI taxonomy): Eukaryota > Metazoa > Arthropoda > Insecta > Lepidoptera > Sphingidae > Clanis > Clanis bilineata. The sequence continues at coordinate 13,775,373 of CM071158.1, forward strand.
CGTTAATGTGAGGTCGGCGCAACATACTTTTTCAAACATGTTTCAGAAAGGGTTTGGTTTAGTTTTTACGACCGGCTGACGTCAAGCCCTGTCTGGGGGATCCAGTCCCGGGAAAATTGTTTAGTAAAACACCACGCCTGGCCTGGGAGTCAAACCTATAACCTGGTGAACTGGGTCACAGCCCATATACACTGCCACTAGACCAAGTAGGCGACTATACCTCTATGTATAATATTAAATTATATCTCTATAACGGGATAATAATAAAGAAAAAGTTTAGAAAATTCAGCTGTGGATTCTTTAGGGTTTGGGTTCGAACCTCCGCCTTTCGTCCTCACAGTCCGTACTAATCACAGAACAGTTGAATAAATTGTTCTTTGGTACCACTCCCAAAAGAGTTATAGCTCATCCATTTACTAGAAGTTCTGAAACGCTCCATATTTTTTTTTTTGTATTCGCAACTAGTATAGGTGTTATGTTAAAAAAGGTTATGTTTTGTTTATAGCTAAAAACGGAAAACCGACAACCATAAAACCAATTACAAAAACAACACAACCTAGATCGACAAAGAAACCAAAACCCACTTGTGGTGACAATGAGGTGGTAGACGATTGTCCTACTGATTGTCCGGCTAACTATTGTCCTAGGAATAGATATACTGATCAATCACCATGCCGTAAACCTAGAAAATGTCCTCCACCAAGGTGCAAATGTCGGTTTAATTTCCGAAGAACTCAGAATGGGAGTTGCATCCCCACTGAAAAATGTCGTAAGTTATTATTAACATCTTCACATTTATCAAACTTGACCATCATTCAATATGTATAAACGTAGTTTAAGGGATTATATCACAGTAATTAATTTTCTTTCTTCCTTTCTAATTTTACTCTGAAATATTATGACTATACTTCCTGGTCCACAGCTAGACTGAATCCCTCCGTAAAATCATCATCATCATCATCATCAGCCACAGGAAATCCAGAATCATATAACATAAAATTTCGTAAAAATGTACAAACTGTAGATGTGTTTAATAATTCCATTCTTCCCAGCTGCTTTCGAATGCAACCGAAAAAATGAAGAATTCAATCCTTGTCCTCCATACTGTCCTGGTGAAAATTGTAATGAGGCAACTCCAGATGGTGAATGTAACGCGATAGGAAAAATTCTCATCCCTGTCAATTGTAAGCCAGCATGTCGGTGCAAGAAAAACTACTGGAGGTTTAATGGCAATTGTATTCCTTATAGTCAATGTCGTAAGTTACTTTTTGTAAAACATTACTCCCCTTCCGGGGCACTTGAGTCAAAATATTTTCGCAATTCGCAAATATTTTCAACAGGTTTCATCAAATATATTTAAGCTTTATTTTTCTAATTTCAATTAAATCCATTTAGTTCCATTTTATAATATTTATTTATTAAAGTTATAAAATATATACTTGAAGCTATACTTAAGTAGTCCAACAAGTCATTTAATACATGCGCGAATGGTTTACAAACTGAATAAATATCTACCAAATTTCATTGTTTTAGCAAATGTAAATAATTCAATTGTTACTACTGAAAAAAATACACCTAAAACAACAGAGCCTGACGATGATAATCAAACAACCACAACAGCAATGCCTCCAACATGTGGTGACAATGAGGTTTTAGACACCTGCCCTGTTAAATGTCCTTCAGATTATTGTCCCACTAGTAGGTATGATGATCAATCAATATGCCCTAAACCTGATGACTGTCACCCACCGGCATGCAAATGTGGCTTCAACTCCCGAAGAGCTAAGAACGGAACCTGCATACCTACCAGAGATTGCCGTAAGTAATTCTTGAGTTGATAATTCTATATGAAAATAATAAAACAATCAGTTTCGATAAAATGGATTTATACTCGTATTATGAGTAAGTATATAAAAGGGTGAGACGAAAACTGCCTTACTACGGAGGATGCTCATGATCTAGTGAAATGAAGGCTTCCATGTAGAAAGGCGGATTCTGCCACTAAGTGAAGATACTGAGTAGAAAATACCAATATAACTCATAAATACCATTATAACACAAAAGTACCAATATAAGTAACAAGGACTAAATTTATATTAAAGACATTATATTAAAATTGTAGCGCCTTTCGAATGTTATGGACCTAATGAAGAATACAACTCGTGTCCTCCCTACTGCCCCGGTGAAGACTGCTCACAAGCTACTCCTGACGGTGAATGCCACGCTATAGGACAAATTCTCATTGTGGTCGAGTGTCGGCCAGACTGTCCATGCAAGAAGAACTTCTGGAGACTCAATGGAACATGTGTTCCCTACGATCAGTGTCGTAAGTGAAGTTATTTAACTTTACTGTTTTCTTATTGATTCTATTTTTTTATCTACCATACAAGATAGAACAACCGACTTCAAACATAACTCGTAATCTGTCATTTCATATAGGTACCAAAGACAGTGATACCAAATAAAAAGATAATCCACAAAGACAAGGCAACACATAGATAAAGAATTAAGAAACTCCTTTTTTTTCTCAGTTGATAAATGAATTTGGAATATATATAGTTTCTAATAATATTATTAGTTTTTCCTCGAGACTCTACCCGCGTGTAGGATATTACTCACAGTAATTCTGGTATTGTCATTTACATTGCGTCGGTCGGTTTGCGAAATTTCTCGTCAATATTTTTTAGGCACTCCTGACAAACTTGCATCCATTCCCTCCCTACTCCATTACGGTTTTTGCGAATAAATGCTATGTCCTTCATAAAAATTCAAGGATTATTTATCACACAATCAACAACATCACACAAATCGTAGTGTATGTGCATGATATAAATTATTACTATTCTTTAATATTAGTGTTTGTTCAGCTCTAAAAAAACTATTTACCTCTATATATGCTAATGTGTATTCGTGATAACCTTTATTGGATTTATGATTGTTAGTCTACAACCTAAGTTGATTTGTATACCATTGGTTATCCAAAATAATAAAAAAAATAAAAAAACTTCACCTTTAGTTCAGTGGGTACAAGCGTCACATACATCAGAAACGTAGAGTATGCATTTATTATATTAGTGTATAAGTGACATATTATTATTGATTGGCTTAAGGGGAAATTACAATAACTTATCTATTTCTTAGTATATTTTAATGTTAAGGTACCTAATTTTGATAATTATTTTAGCGAAAGCGAAAAACAACACAAACATGACGACAAAAAAGCCACCAGTGACGACATCAGTTACACCAAAAAAGCGAACTACTACAGTAGGTCCGTCGTTGACTTGCGGTGACAATGAAGTTGCAGTAGAATGTCCTGACAACTGTACTTCTGATTATTGTCCTAAAAACAGGAATTATAACACTTTACCGTGTCCGAAACAGGCCAAATGTCCTCCTCCGGCTTGTAAATGTGGATTTAACACTCGTCGAGCTGATAATGGAACTTGTATAAGTACTACAGATTGTCGTAAGTATCTACCACTTCGTATATTTAAGGGAATGTCTTGAACAAATTGAGCAGAATTCCTATGCACTCGTAGCGCAGATGTTATGATTTCTTAAGTTTACGCGAGTGTTACATGTGGTTAATAAAAATTAGTCGGACCCGTGACCGTCAAGGGTGTTAGCTTTCCAAACATCGGGATTACAAGCGTAATATAATGCTACTTTAATTGCAATTAAAGAAGCAATGAACTAGATAATACCAGAACAATACTGGTTTTTATTGTTTTGGGGTTTACTGTCAAATTATCTTATTCTGAACATGTCAGTAAAGACGAATAAATTTAATTATTGATGATGCAGAAGTAGAAGTTTCTAGATGCTCGCGGAATATTAGACATGAACACTAAAAGTGACTTGCGGCGCTATTACTAATCTAGAGTTACACCTTATCTCAATTTATCCTACAGCTTACTCCTATCTTTAAATCAAGATTTTGGATGAATAGAGATTGATCGCAGAGATGCAAATGGCCCTCAAACTTTTGTAATCGTATGTAAATGTTTTATTATATTTGTAGCTCCATTCGCATGCAATGGACCAAACGAAGTATACAATCCTTGCCCATCATATTGTCCTGAGGATTGTTCCCAAGCGACACCTGACGGAGAGTGCCACATCTTCGGAAGCATACTTATAGTACTGGAATGCGAACCGGCATGCAAGTGCAAAAAGAACTATTGGAGACTTAACGGAACTTGTGTACCGTATGATAAATGTCGTAAGTGTGCTTAATATATTACAACCATTTAAAACTTCTTCTACAATAACGCCTCCAAAGCGCACTAAGCAAGTAAATCCGGCTATAAATCAAGAGAAAGCGATTCGATTACCGCATCGAGACGACTAGGTGTTGTGACTTGTGAGTCCGTCAAGTCTTTGAAGTTCCTAAGACCGACGACACATAACGTAGCGTCAGGACTACATGTGACTGTCGAATGTGCCTATCAAACTGTTACAACTTTCAAATTAATAACAATTAATATTTCTACAGCTAATAGAAACGATACAGTAATTACAATAGAAAAATCATCTACTAAAGTAACAAAGAAGTCTACAACAAAACCAACTACAGTGGAACCTGTTCTGAAATGTAGCACTAATGAGATTATAGATCCAGTTGATTGCTCGATAAACTATTGCCCGAACTGCCGTCCTCAAGCTAAAATGCCGTTAAATGAATAAACCTAATTCTGAGATGTCTCTAAAAAAAATCTAAAATATTAAAATTCTGAGAGGTTAATTAGACTTTGGATTTTGTATTTAATATACTTAATAACTTGTTTACTTTAAGATTAAAAATAAGCTGACTGCCTCCGTGGCGTGGTGGTATTTCGGTACGACTACGGTTCTGAGGTCTTGGGTTCGATCCCCGGGTCGGGCAAAGTGATATTGGATTTTTCCATATCAGCCCGGAGTCTGGAATTTGTGCCCGATATGGCGATAGGCTCGCCCCCTATCACATCTGGGACGGAACTAAGCTCGGCGAAATGTGGGTGTTCTAGTTCGCTAGTGCGCCTCTGCCTACCCCTTCGGGGATACAGGCGTGAGCTTATGTTAAAAATAAGCATAAGTTTATGAAATCTTTAGGGACCATATTTTCCACGTTTTGGAGACGTCTCAAAATTGGGTTTATTCTAGTGTTGCCAGATCTATTGTGTGAAATATCGGAACACAAGGTTAAAATGATCGGGACATAGGTTTTCCAATCGGGACGTTACGGGCCGGTTCGTATAACAAAGAAATCAAACTATAATAAGTGTTTTTTTTTAAATATAACTAAATTTATGGTCGCATCTCAACATTCGCGAAGTTTCAATGCCTTTTTTAATTGCAGTTATACACCCCATCGGCGGGGGTTTATGACCCCCCCCCCCCCACAATTGGAGATGGGCCGCTAGGCGGCACCGCGCAGGGACGGTTCCGGCTGAAGCCTGGGCGCTTCTCGCCTAGGGAAATCCGAAACCGTCCCTAAAGCGCCGAAAAGGGCCACCGCGGTGTTTTTAGTCAGTATTGCCGGTGTAGGGTGTACATAGAGTTAGGGACTCGACCCAGTGTCGCCCGGATGTTTTCTATCTCTCCCGGGCATTATGGCGCTGGGTCGTAAGTCCGGCGACACCGACATAACCGTCACGCCTTCCTCCAGGCGTGGCGGTAGTGTTAAAACACTTTCCCCACGATAACAAAAAAAAGTTATATACCCCACATTTAGAGGATTCAATCCCGGGATTGAGTTCATACTTCTATTCTACCCACACTAGAAATATGCCAAGTACAAAGAGTGTACCGTTCTCAGAGCAGTTGTCGTCGCAAAAAACCTCTCGGTGCCAGGTGTGACGTAAACCATGGTCGAGATCCTGGGAGCCTAGCGTGCAGAATCCAACTTTAACGAGAAGATGCATCTCACAGAAAGAGAGTGCCGCGAGAGATCTGGAACAATCTAATCCTTGATTCTCAGATTTTTTTATGTGATCCCTTCAGCCGCCAGAGGGGGCATAGGAGGCGTGACTCTCCCTCGCTTCCCACTTTGTGGCTGGGGGCGTTTGAAAAATTTAATCTCGGTATCGCCTGCCCGTCGTAAGCTTTGACTTATAGGGGCTAACGGAGGTCGTAGCAGGTGGCTGTTATAGCGCCCCCAAGATGGATAGCAGTGCAGGTGGACCGCCTTGTTCTGTCATTGACGCCAAGGAGGTCCATCGGCGGCTGGGATTTATGAGTGCCTCTTCCGCGATAGGAGACGGCCCAAAGGCGGCACCACATAGAAGCGATTCCAGCCAAAACATGGGCGCTTCTCGCCTAGGGAAATCCGCAGTTGTTCCTATTCGCTGCCAGGCTTTTAGTCGGTATAACTAGTGCAGTATGTGTTAGGGATTCGGCCCAGTGTCGCATGGATATTTTCCATCTGTCCCGGGCATTATGGCCCTGTACCATTTTTTCCCCGTGGAAACTTGATTTCCAAGATTTTACCGCTAGTTAGCTTCGTTGAAAGTATATAAGTAAATAAACAGAAAAACATTGACGTGACTGCCCGTAAGCATCATGTTAGCGAAAACTACGTTGCGGAGATGAAGATGCGGCGGTGGTTGTGCAACGTTACACGATTAGACCAAATACGAAAATTGGTGTCAGATAAACTGCAGGAATGTCGCTTGAAAGGTATTGTCATATTTTGAGCAAACCACGGGAGCAGTCGGTCGCAAGTTTTTGGACCAATCATGTCAGGGGTGCGTTCTCGTGGACGGCCTAAAAAAGGGACGGCTTGTCGTTTTGGTAAAAAGTATAAAAGCCAGTGGTTTTATTGTCACCTCTTTGGTCTAGTGGCAAAATATATGGGTTGTGGACCTGGAGGTCCTGGGTTCGATTCCCAGGTAGGGCAAAGCGAATTTTCTCATTTGATTTTCCCGGGACTAGATTACTCAGAGGGTGAAGGGTTCACGTCAGGCAGGCAGCCTGTCGTAAAAACTAAGCCAAATCCTTTCCATAACATACTAGAAAAAGTATGTTGCGCCGACCCCTCATTAAGGTGGTATAAGGGCAGGTAGAAGAAGATTTGAATGCGGTGGATGATCAAGACCGGGCGAAGTGGAAACGTTTACACAAAACAACCATTTAGATGGCAGAGCTGGACACTTTTTTATCCACGGAGAAAAATCAACTCTTTACGGATATCTCCCAACCTGGAGTCAGTGAGATGGTTATGCCCGACTCGTCGTCTTCCGCTCTAGTCCACAGTGACTGTGGATTAGGACAGGTCCCTAACCAAAATACCTATACCGACACTACCGACTAAAAAACCGTAGTTGCCTTATTTAACGCAAGTGAGATGGTTCTGGAGGATGCAGAGTAACCTCTGGATTGCTGCTGGAACACACTCTGCACGTTGCCTTTTGGCCCGTCTCTTAGGGGCGGGAGCCCCACATATTTATGCCGCCTTTGGTAAGCACGTCAAGAAGATGTTTTTGTGCAGCCGAGTTGTACATCTAAGAGGTTGCATCAATGTTATATACAAATGCCACACATCCCCGCTGTAGGGCCCTCACCCCAATCCGCAGGACTGGAGGCGTCAATCAACGACCAGGTGCCTTGCTTTTTGTTTGGCGACTGGAATCTAAGCATTCCCGATCCCGTCTCTCATTTTTCAACATAACACGTTCACAGATGAGGTCATACCGCGCCACGACCTCGGACTACCGACCATTGTAGCTACTAGCTACTACGGCCAGCAGAGAGAGGCCGTTACCGGCTACAGTTCTGAGAGCGCTGCGCTCTTCATCCCAGGCTGGACACATTTTGGGAGTGTGCTGGGATGTATCCTCGGGGCAGTTGCTACAATGATCGCACAGGACGAATTCTGAGAGAGAGGGCCTCTCTCCGCAGTATTGTCGAGCCTTTATCTCCTCGAAGCCTGCCTTAACCCGCGATGAGACGCCTCCTCACGCCAGAAAAAAGCTGTCAAAAGAAGAGCGGGACATTTGACTCTAAAACTCGTCTTATTTTTTCCCGTTGATTGTCTGCTAGCATTGCAATCAACGGGAAAAAATAAGCTGCCATATAACGTTTCCTTTCTTGCTAATCTAAGCCCCATCCCATTTACCTGCCTGCTTGTTTCTAAATTGATAGCGTTATAACATAAATTATTATTTAAATTGAGATTGAGACCTTGATTGTTGTGACCAATAAAGATTTTATTTTATTTATTTATTGTAACAAAAAATTATTAGCACTTACCTTATGCAAACGGACAGCTGAATTAAAATAAAGTTTAACATACAACCGTAATATTTACCACTTTTGTCGGTAAACGAGTATGAGCGACTGTTAAATTTTTTTTAAAGTACATGCTAAGAAGGATAGTTAGAAATCGGAACATTCGGCGTCCCGATCAAGGGTAAATCGGGACGGGTCACCAGACCCCTGAAAATCGGGACGTCCCGCGCAAATCGGGACATCTGGCAACACTAGTTTATTCACTTAACGGCGTTTTAGCTTGAGGAGGGTACCGAAGTAATCGCTTCTACCTTGTTACATCGGGACGGTGGTGGTAGTGGTGGTCAGATCCAGTGACTATACTGGAATTTGCAATGCAGTGCACGAACAGCAAAGTGACTACAATTTGCTGTTTGTGTTGGGATAAATAAAATAATAACCTTGTAATTTTAACCTAAACCTACTCAAGGGAAAAGATTATACTTTTGATAAGGTACATTTATATTACTTTTGCATGTCAGATAAGAAATGTTTAATGATACTTTGGGGAAAATATTCATGAAATATACATCAAAATTAGTCGTAAATGTCTTATCACCAGTACATTAGTCACATAACACACAACTTAATATCATGTAGAGTAGGTACATGCAGCAATAAAAAATCAAAATAAACAACAAAACTAACTAACTATAACTATCAAACATGTAACTGCAATATATTATAAAATGCAAATATACTCTAACATTTATTTAATTGCGATTACCCAAAAAATTAATAATTTAAAATTAATACAGCAGTAAAAACGGCTTGGTCATACGAAGTTGTTTTTCGACGGTCAAGTTATGAAGGCGCGTTGAATCGCATTAAATTAATTTGAAAGAGGAACTATTATTATTATATTATTACTATATTATTATCATTAACTGAAGTCGTTCGCAATAGGAACAACGCAATTTCCATTTCATCTTCTGAATCCGAGGCGCAATTAATGTCCCTAGTCTTTAAACGATATTATTAAGGCGGACTTAATGCTAAAAGCATTCTCTGCCAGTCAACCTTGGGGTGATGCAGAAATGTATGTGGCAGGTGTAAAAATAATGAGGGGTAGAGGGAACACAAAAAAAGGACTTAACCAGACATGGAATATGTTCTTGTCAGTCTAGGTAAAAAACTGATTACTTAAATAAATATATAAAGAAGAAGATTAAATAAATACATGAATTAAATATATAGATATTAGATATAATTATAATAAATATATGTAATACATACTAGGATAATATAATACATATCAATTATAATACATGAATACGAATTACTGTGAAGGTGACTCTGCCAATTCATTGAACAGTAACTGCCGAAACTTAATTTTAAATGCCAACCGAGTTGTGGACGACCTGATTTCGAGGGAGGAGTAGTCCCTACTGACTGAGTAATAAAATCAATATCCATAAGGGTATCAAATCTAATCTATAATTTAAGAAAGGATTACGAAACTTAGTCCCTATTCAGACCTCAACTCTTTATTGGCAACATCGTCAACTCCTAACACTTATAAACCGACTAGGATCTTTTTCAACATATGGTTTTGTTGGTAAATGTTCCAGAGTCATCTTGTCCTGCAAACGAGAATCGTGTACAATGCAAAAATGCCTGTTCAGAACAATCATGTCCAAAGAGTGAAGCAGATACAGAAACAAGGTTTTGTACTCAGCAGTGTCTTGGACCAGGGTGTGTATGCCGCTTTAACTATAGGCGATCTGATAACGGGTCATGTATTTCTACCAGAGACTGTCGTAAGTAATTTAAGCGTTTACAATCATTATTACATACTGTGCCTAATCGAAAAAGCGAACCACCTTGCATTGCTTAGCTTCCTGTCGAAGAAAAACCGCGGTGTGACCTGTCGGATTTAGGCGATATTTCAAATAAGCTCTATCCACCACAAAAATAATTTTGAAAATCGGTTCACATTTGGCGGAAATATCGCGTAATATACATATGTACATAAAACAAATACAGACGAATTGAGGACCTTCTCCTTTTTGGAAGTCGGTCGATAAAAAATGGTGTGAAAGTTTTTATCTTTTTACAATGACGACAATCGCGTACTTGGTTTAATGAATAAGGGTTGTGGACCAAGAGATCCTGAGTTACAACCCCAGGTCGGGCAAAGTGGTTTTTCTAACACCATTAACCCGGGACTGGATCCCTCGGAAAAGGTTGACGTTAGGCAGATTTAATTTATGCTTGAATAAGTATATTGCGCCGACTCCATATTGCAGTGTGAAAAGGGCGAGAGGATAAAAGTGGAACGAAAAGAATAATCTCATAAGAGCCCTTTAGTCTTACATCCGATAATTTATTTTGATCGTCTCTTATTAAACTGTTAAATACTTTCCAGCCCCATTCGACTGCAGCGCCCGACCCAATGAAATATTTGATCCTTGTCCAAGATTATGTCCCACGGACAGCTGTAGCGATGCTACACCCACCGGAGAATGCCGATTCAACATTGGAATAGTTTTGGAATGTAATCCAAAATGCAGATGTGTCAAGGGTTACTGGAGGAACACTTCAGGGCTTTGTGTACCATACGATAAATGTCGTAAGTAATGTTATATTGAAAGATTTTTGCATCATAAAACACCTATTTGTAGAGCTATCACTAAGTAGTAGTAGTTAGTAAATTAATGGGAATAAGAATCGCTCATTTAAATGGCAAAGAAAATAGAATTACAATAGAATATAACAGATTTATTAACGAGGCTGCACCATAGATATAATTAGAAATAAGAATCGGATGATCTCTAAACTTTCAGATAAATTGTTGCCATGTATTACATTAGTAATTACTACTAGTCGTCTATTCGCATGGGCTACCTCTAATAAAAAATCCAGATGATTCATCTTTTTTGACGAATACTTCGGTGTTTTTCTTTGATGATTAAGAATGAAAACACAACTATGAAAATTCGGAGAATTGTGCCTTGAGCGATGGATTCTCACTCGCGTAGCCTGGTACTTTATCATCATCATCAGCTATAGGACATCCACTGCTGGACATAGGCCTCCCCCAAAGATTTCCAGATCGACTTGTTGGAAGCGGCCTGCACCCGGTCCTCTATACTGCTCCCTAAAGACTATCGCCACACTTTTCAAGAAGCTATTTATAAAAATACTAATTACTTTCTATTTGATACAGCTCAAGTATGTCCACCAAATGAAGAATATACGGACTGCATGCAAAGAATCTGTCGCCCACAAAACTGCACCGATGTTGCTGACGGACAAATGATTATTGATTGTGAACCTGATAACGTAGAAGGATGTAAATCAGGCTGCGTTTGTAAAGATGGATATCTGAGAGCAGATAATGGTACATGTGTACTAAGAAAGAATTGTGGAAACCAAAATACAAGTAAAGACTTATTCATGTAATTAGAGGATATGTAGGTACCTCTATTTGTGATCACCTCCTTGGTTTAGTGGCAGCATATATGGGTTGTGGACCAGGAGGTCGTGGGTTCTATCCCAGGTCGAATAAAGTGATTTTTCTAATTTGATTTGAACGGGACTGGATGGGGGTTGACGTCAGGCAGGTGACCGGTAGTAGAAACTAAGCCAAATCATTTTTGCAACACACATTTTCAAGCATGTTGCAGAAATGATTTGGCTTGGTAAGGGCAGTTAGAAAGAAAGAGGATATGTATTTATTTCAAACACATTGGTAACTGAGAAATTAATTTTATAATATTTGCCCGGGACTAAGTTCCTAGATATTAACGATAGACAAACAGCCCGCTAAAAAAAATAAAAATGTGCTGTGGCAACCCTGTACTGGAGTGGTATAAGGACAGATAAAAGATACAAAAAGATGCACTTATCTAATCCACATCATGATCCATCCGAAATACTTAAAGAATTTCGATGACATGGTTCCTTACAGTTGATTGCTCCGGGCCGTATGAAGAGTACACGGATTGCAAAGAGACATGTCCTGGCGACACTTGTTCTGCGCTGACATCTAAGATGAAGTGTGAGGATGAATGCTGCGAGCCGGGCTGCGTCTGTAATGAGGGATATAGGAGGAAGACTGTTGACGGGCCGTGCGTACCGCTGTGCGAGTGTCCAGAAATGACGTCTGCACCAGGCTGCCAAAACATTACAGGTTAACTGTTGTATTCATCATCGACTGCCTCGGTGGCGTGGTGGTTTGCGTGAGCGGTTCGACTATCGTCCTGGGGGCTGACTCTTGACACTCGATAGGAATTTGTCTTCGATTCGACTTCAATTTCGCCCGAAAGGCGAATGGAAACGCTGCTCAATTTAACGGCTTCTTACATTGATTTTCGCCATACAATGTTGACAGATAAGGCCTTAAACGACATAAGGCGACCTTAAATGTATGAACATTCGGCGCTTAGTGACTTAAAATTCCACCGAAATAGAGTTAAAAAGTACACTAACGTCACGTTAAAATACCAAATAACAAGTTCTCGAATCTAATCCATTATTATCGCACTTTTTAACTCGATTTTCGTTAGAATTTTAAGTCAATAAATGAAAGCGAATCGAATTCAAATTCGAATCGAGTGTCAAGAGTCATGGGGCTGTGGTTTCGGGTTCGACCCGGGTCTGGCAAATTTTTCAATATCAGACCGGTTTCTGGAATTGGTGTCATAAATATTGTTAGACCTATAAAATATTATCATCAATCATCAAATTTTTATAAAACTTTCATCATAATCAGCCACAGAAAACATTAGATTTCCGTTACTACGCTCAGCAGTAAATTCTGGATCGAATCTTTCTGAACCTCGCCGCGGGTAAAGTGTGATTAGTTGAGGTTTTTCACCTATTTTAACTTAACTAATATGACGTGTAATGTGTACAAAATACATATACATATAGTGCCATTTGTAGTCAATAAACTGAAAATATATTCCATACTAGTCGCAGTGGATGTTAACGCGAATAAATACTTAAAACCGGGTAAACTTTTGTCGGTAGACAAGGACACGATGTTATTGGAGATAATTTCACTTGTACAAATATAAAACTGAATACAGTTTTTGGGCAAAAACATCACTTTATTGTTCCCACTTATTTTAGTTTGGCGAAGTTTTCGCAAGTGGCGCTGCTAGTCTTCATGTTCTTTTTTTTACATGGGTTCCAGGCGCTGATAGACAAATGTATGGAGAAAGAACCGTGATCGTTTTTGCTAACTCTCACAACTCGTGCTAGAATATCTCGTAATAAGTCGTATAAAAATTACGCGGTATTTTCGCCAAAAAATAATGATCAATTTACTTTATTTGTACAAGTGAAATTTAGTGCAATAACAAGTCGCTATTATATCTTCATATTGATTCAAGTTTCGGTAAGTAAATGGGACTGACATTGATATATGGATAAGTTCAGCGAAGAAAATTCTAGAATATGGTATTCCATTTTCGAAAAGAATTCATTAGCATTTTCGACCGACTTCAAAAACAAGGAGGTACCTACTCAATCCGTTCATGTTTTTTTTTTATCTCTGCCAAATATGGAGCAATTTTCAAGATTATTTTTGAGCTCGAAGAGCTTATGCCAAGGGTATTGTCATATTAGTTTGGTCACGATCGGATATACTTTGAAGTCGATCCGTTAATTATTTAAAATAACACAAGCACGTTTATATAAAGAAAGAGTGTCTCCAATTTTATTAAACGCACCCTCAAAGATAATATAACCACTACGCACACCCCTATGTACTACCTATTACATTTTTGTCGCGGGGAAAAGTGAGTTATCATTGCCGCCGCGCCCGGAGGGAGGGGTGGGCGCGGCGGGTATGTTGGGTTCGCCGGCCTTACGACCCGACGCTGTGATGCCCGAAAGAGACTACCTACATAGATAGAGCCTACTTCGGCGCTTGAATGCGGCGGCCCCGGGGTATCCGGAGATAAACTCGAATTGGTTCCGGAACCGCCCCTGCGCGGTGCCGCCTTGCGGACCGTCTCCGATTGAGGGGGCTCAGAAGGCCCCGCCGCCAAAGGACGCCAGCGGCGTCTACGCTAGCACGAGGCCGGCCGTCCATTCTGCCGTCCGTCCCGGGATCGCAAGTACAATAGTACTAAAAGGGACGCACAGCCCCCCGCTGCACGCCCGCGACTTCGGAAGGCCCCTATTAGTCGCCTCTTACGACAGGCAGGGATTACCGTGGTGGAATTCTCCAAACGCCCCCATTCCACAGGGCGAGAAACACCGGTCAGTCGTCCACCCGGCGTCACCTATGTCTCCTTTGGTGGCGGGCGGCATAGTTCCGCTCACGATCCCGCTCGGGGCTCTTCTTTTGCGAGATGACGCGCTCACAGAAGGAGACCGTCGCTCACCATGACCTCCGGCTGCCGACCATGGCGGACACCACGGCCGGCAGGGAGAGGTCACCTTTGACGACGACTGCTGTGAGAGCGCTGAGCTCCTCCGCCCAGGCTAGGCACTCCTCCAGAGTATGTTGGGCCGTGTCCTCGCGGCAGTCGCCACAGTGATGGCACACGGCGGACACTTCTTTCCCGGCTATCCAACACAGGTACAAGCCGAAACAGCCGTGGCCCGTCAGTACCTGTGTCAGCCGGAACGCAGGCGCACCGTGGTGACTGTCGAGCCACTTTTCGAAAACAGGTCGCACTGCCGCGACGGTGCTCAAGCCCGCGCCCGGGGTCTCCAGCCTGGCATGCCACTCCTCTACGGCGGCTCTGCGGAACCTGGCCGCAATCTCCCTCGAGGCAAGCTTCTCTCGCTGCTGCCGCCAGAAGAACGCTGACGAGAGAGATTTGGATCCAGATCCCAAGGGAAAGTGCCGGCCAACATGCAGGCCGCCTCGTGAGAGACCGTGCGGTAGCCCCTGATTTACCGCTGCGGTTTGCGCAGCAGGGCGACGTAACGAGCGTTTAGGGATCCGGCCCATACGGGAAAACTGTACAGGGCCATGGACTATTACGAATCGTCTCATTCGCCTGGCTTGCTTTACTTATGAGATAGTAAGCAAATACTTTGTATACAGTGGTTATAATGAAAAAATCATAGAGTATATGGTATTATATCAATAAGGAAAATACTAGTTGATTAGTGTAGAAGTGACAAAAAATTCTCTCGGTATATATAAATGACGACGCGATATTTAGCATCACAACTTGTACAGCCATGACGATGTCGTGGACGTTGTTTTTAATTCTGGCAGCATGTTTAATTTCGTGCTCACTCGGGTTGGGATTCGGTGAAGGTACAATTTTTTTCTTATATATACTTATCTTAAAACGTTCACCAATTTAAAATAAATAACAAAAACTGACTTCAAAAGTTAATAATTACATTAATTTGTTAAGCTCAGTATACAAATGTGTAGAAACAATATTAAATGGCATTGTAACTATTAAGTACCTATTGTCTTTTTAAAGTAATTGTTTAAGTTTTTATCAAACTGTATTTAGCTTTAGCATTTTATTAGTGTTAGATTGCTGTTAATAGTCTATTTAATGTAATACCAATACAATAATCCAATCGCAGTCTGTGCTAGTGTTTACGACGCGACGTTTTTACAAGGTTTTTTCCATACTCTTTCATTATGTAATCAGTAAAGAGATAGGTCAAATATACAAGCGTTAATTGATAAACCAGTCGACATCATAATGTTAACTTTGCCCCGCGATGAACAAAAACAACCGTGATCTGACTACTCTTCTCATATTATTATGTTTGACACCTAAGGTGATAAACCAAAGATATTAATATTACTAACTACAGAGCGATCATCAAGCAAATTTCCATGGGAAAAAAATTAACTCAAACGCCAGTAACGCCCTCTACCATTTACTGCAAGAACGCTTATTACAATTTACATCCTAGAATGTTCTGTGAATGTTCAAGAATGACGTAGGATAATTTCATTATCTAAATATTATTATGCTAGCACGATTTTACGCGCGTTTCTAATACGACTGAGTGGTCAATGGTAATAAGTCACCACGAGATCACATTTTTGGATCACAAATTTCGTTTTGTCCCGTCTATGTACCGTTGAATGTTTTTGGTGGTAACTGATAATTATACTTCGCAGAGCCGCAGTGTCCAGTTAACGAAGAGCTCCGGTTATGCAAAAGTGCCTGTTCAAACGACAATTGTCCGAAAACTGAGGCAGATACCGTACCAATATCTTGTACACAAGAATGTCGCGGGCCGGGGTGTGTCTGTCGTACTAACTATATGCGCGGTGATGACGGAACTTGTATTCCTGTCAATGAGTGTCGTAAGTAAACATAAGTTTCTTGTAGCAGAAAGGGGATTCATACTACAGCCCTGTGTTGACTTGTGACACACTTGTCACACCTCAGTATTACTAAGGCTATCTATAATACGAACTTTGACTTAGTCCGAGCCATTTTTTACAAGAAAAACAGACTGTCAAACAGAGTAAGCAAAGATTTTCTTGTAAAAAATGACACAACACTTCGATTTAAAGTTTCCAAATCCTCACTGCGTTCGTTTCTTTGACTAAGAGTTAGTCGAAGTTTGGTGTATAGATCTCATTAATCACTCTCAAATTGTAATGGCGGCTTGCAGCAAGATTACTTATCTAGAGTTAGTCCTAAATTCCATTAAACTTACATGCCATTCGTTTATTTAATGGAGATTTATCTAAGTGCTGTTAGTCGCCCTTAATTTCGAAAGAAAAGTCAAAGCAACGAACTCAGTGAGGATTTTGATTAAGTCCGAGTCATTTTTAGCCTATCTGTCAGTCTGTTTTTCTTGTAAAAAATGACTCGGACTAAGTCAAAGTTCGATAGAACAATTCCAAATCCCCACTGAGTTCGTTACTTTGACCTAAGTCAAAGTAACGAACTCAGTGGGGATTTGGAATAGATATAATTTTAAATATAATTTTGACTTAGTCCGAGTCATTTTTTACAAGAAAATCTCTGCTTAATCTGTTTGTCAGCCTATTTTTCTTGTAAAAAATGACTCGGCTAAGTCAAAATTAGATTTAAATATTCCAAATGCTCGCTGAGTTCGTTTCTTTAATTCAGACTTAGTCCAAGTTCGCTCTATAGATCTCACCCTTAGTTGAAGTTCGCTATATAAGTCTCAGACTTAATGTATATTATTTACAGCTCCAATCGACTGCAGCGCTCGACCCAATGAAGTATATGACCCGTGTCCGCCGTTCTGTCCCACTGACAATTGCTTCGAAGCCACACCGACTGGAGAATGCACTATATACGTCTCACCGTATATTAAAGCGCATCCTATTTGCAATCCGAAATGCAGATGTATCAAGGGCTACTGGAGGAACGACTCAGGAATTTGCGTGCCTTACGAAGACTGTCCTGTTGTTGAGTAACCATGTTTCAATAGGGTACTTGACTGTGTTTGAATTTACACATTATTTTATACGTTATAGCAGGAATAACAAGGGAACCTTCCGTATAAATTGCAATTGGTTTAGGTTTTTCGCGTAGTGGGAATATATTAATATCTCTGTCTAATGCTCGCATCGGACGGTCATAAGACCGTGACGTCATTTTACTGATGCATCTCTTTTCTACTATTGGGAGGTTACTCTCATCCATCACTTTACAAAGGCTTATAATATTTTTATGTTTGAGAATATTTTTTCTTTGTCTCTTTCAAAAATAACTCGATTTCACGCATTTGCGATTCAATATTTCTTTCTCTGCTGTATTCTTGGTGACATGTATTTTAGATTAAACGAATTAAATTTTTCAACTACCCAAACTTTAATGTGCGCAAACCTGTGTTAACAATATGTTTGAATTTCGCTGCAAGTAATACCACCATCTCCATAGTTCTTCAAGTACCTACTCAAATAGGTACCTACAAAGTTGCGATGCACTTAGCACTTCTACTTTATGACAAAATACACAAGCTAAATTTCTTTGTGACAACATGTTTTGAATTATGTTATAAAAATTATTCAAAGAAAAAGTCATTCTAAGACTAAGTACGGCGGCATACAACATGTAAATAATATGGAAAACAATTGTGAAAATTAAAATAAAAGTTACTAGATATAGAGGTAAATTGTTTAATTTAAAACCCATTACATAGACTATAACATCAATGTCTCCGGCCTCGTAAATCGGAACATTTAGCGAATAACATTATAGGATGTACCTATACGACTAGTGTACTCGTAATTGTAGTTTGTACCTATGGTATCGAAAATCGAGAAATGACGCCTCCTTGGTTTAATGGCAGCATATATGGGCTGTGGAGCGGGAGGTCCTGGGTTCGATTCCCAGGTCGGGCAAAGCTATTTTCTAATTTAATTCACCCGGGGTCGTAAAAACTATGCCACATCCTTTCTGCAAAAAAAGTGTGTTGCGCCAACCCCACAATAAGGTGGGATAGGGGCAGGTAGAAAGAAAGAAAAAAGACTCATCGTATCGAGAATCGTGATACGTCTGTTATCTGTACCTACTATAGAGTATCGCGACTATTTGGACTTATTGGGGCCACGATGCGTGTGATGGGTCGTAGCGGAATAGCGGATACATATATTCGTAAAGAAATGAAAATAATTACAAGTTAACAGACTGACTTCAAATCCGATCGTGACCAAATTTATATGGGACCACCCTTGAAATAAGCTCTATCGAACACAAGCATTTTGAAGATCGGTCCACATTCGGCGGAGATATCGCGTAACATACATAAAAAAATACAGACGAGTTGAAGACCTTCTCCTTTTTGGAAGTCGGTCGTCATTAGGCGCGGCGAACTCAATACAATTTCGATTGTCAATATTATTTCTACTATGGCCTCTAGTAGCTTGACCATGTTTTTCTTTACATTTTATTCTAGCGACGAGGTACGTATACTATTTCTATAACATACACCTGTAAGCCAACCATGAGTTTTTTGACATTACTCGCTAGCGACTCCGTAAAATATTTGTATGACAAACACCCGAACGCCTCTAGAGGTTACGTGGGGAACTGACATTTTTCATAGACACTATTTTACGTAGTCGCTAGCGTGAAATGTCAAAAATTCTCATGGTCGAGCTACTGAACACCTCAAGCGATTACGTGGGGAATTGATGTTCATATAAATTATTTTACGTAGTCCTAGCAAGTTAGCAACTACGTAATGTCAAAAAAAGTCATGGCCAAGCTACCGATCTTGATATCGAGTCGTACCACAACAATACCTATTAGGTATCCATTTTAGTAAAGACTGTGAAGATGATGTCAATAATTGGGTACTTGACTATGTTTGATTTTGTACACATTTTTATATGTACTAGCAAATAAAACAAATAAGAAACTCTTCTGTACAATCTGCATCGAAATTGATAAAAAATGAGTCAGTAATTCATATTTTAAATTCTGCAATGAGCAAGAGTGGGGACGTAGTGGGGATGTCTTGCTATCCCTTTATAACCCACGTACCGTTATGGCCCTGGCGTTATTTTACTGATACTTCTCTTTTCCGCAGTTTGAAGGTTACACCAAATTTTAAATGCTTTAACTTTCTTATCTCTGAGAATATTTTAGTAATTATTTCAGTACTGTATTTGTAGATGGCGTTAATTTCATATAAAATTAATAAAAAATATTAGTCAAGTGACCAATTATAGATCAGCTTCAAAACAATTGCAATGATTTTCTTAATACTATGGAAGAAATATTATCTTAATTTTGCTCAATGTCCATCCCACGGACAGAGCGCATAATCGTAACACGAAAATGCGAAAAAGGTTAATATTTTGGTGGCCCTCTTATGTCTCCATCCTACGGACAGAGTATCTAAAGAATTGTAACACCAAAATGTGTTAAATGCATAGCGTATCATTAGTTTTAAAGTTCCGCAGACAACTGGCACAAAATAAAACAATACGATTGGCCACTTCTGTAAACTTTCTTCAACTTTGTTATTTTGTTCACTTGTTCGGTTTAATTGTTACGACATCTCTTAATCCTATCATGACAAAGACATTGACTACATTATATTATAATTATGTATTAATTATGCATTTTTTATTTATTTTAATAAAAATCTGCCTGACTGACTGCCTGCACTGCCTCGGTGGCGTGCTTGTATTTCGGTACGACTACCGTCCTGAGGTCTCGGGTTCGATCCCCGGGTCGGGCAAAGTGATATGGGATTTTTCCATATCAGCCCGGAGTCTGGAATTTGTGCGCGATATGGCGATAGGCTCACACTGTATCATATCTGGGACGGAACTAAGCTCGGCGAAATGTAAGTGTTCTAGTATGCTAGGGCGCATCTGCCTACCCCTTCGGGGATACAGGCGTGAGCTTATTTTCAACAAAAATATAATAACTATTTCTCCCAAACATCTTAAATACCTCCATCCCAGGCAGTCTGTTAAGATTTGAAGCTATCGCCAGTTTCATACAAACACTTTAATTAAGGAAACCCATTAGGAAATAGATTTATAATAGCAAATGTGTAATAAACGAGTTCTTAATAGATGTTTCCATCACATCAAAACCATAATTTTAAAAACTGGTATAAAAGATTTCGCGAGCCACTTAACGGCATAGTAGGTACAACCAGCAAGCATGGCACAAGGATCTCTCTACGTTTTGTTTTGTTGTGTTACCTTTATAAGTGCTTCATCGCACCTCCGTGAGTATTAAATATTATTATTGTATATAAGAAAAAATGTCAATTAAAAAAATCCAAGGCCTACACAAAAAATAAAATAATGTGCCCCATAATTCATTTTAATAGAGGTATAATTAGTACGAGTGTAAACACCGCTTTAAATCAAGGTCGGTAAAATTTTGTAGAGGTACAATCAATCTCACTCACCGGATCAAGCAAGCAAGCTGCCATTTTACGTCGGTTTTCTGTGAGACATTGTTATCAAACCGGTAAAGCTGGGCCTTTCTTGCTATAGATAGCAGTCTACAGCGTGGCTCTATCGCTCAATAAGCATATTTTAGTTTATTTAAGTGGTAGAGACAGTATATTATGCGAATTTCATTAAAATGTAAATTGTATAAAAATTTAAAAATATGGGTCAGTTATATGGGTACGTTCCCTAAGGCTTGCGTAGAACCGGAAGGAGTGGCGTGGTCGAGAGGAGGCCTATACCCAACAGTGGGTGGATACGGGCTGATTAGATAGATAGACTAATCTACTGCCTCGGTGGCGTGGTGGTATTTCGGTATGACTACGGTTCTGAAGTCTCTGGTTCGATCCCCGGGTCAGGCAAAGTCATATTGGATTTTCCATATCAGCCCGGAATATGGAATTTGTGCCCGATATGGCGATAGGCTCGCCCCCTATCACATCTGAGACGGAACTAAGCTCGGCGAAATGTAGGTGTTCTAGTTCGCTAGTGCGCCTCTGCCTACCCCTTCGCGGATACAGTCGTGAGCTTATGTTATGTTATGTTCTAATCTACAAAATGAAATATAAATTATCCTCGTTTCCCTCAACTTTTTGTTTCCACAAAAGAAACAAGCTAGTGTCTTGTACATGACTTACTTTGATTTCATTAATTCCCAGAATGCGATCAGCCCAATGAAAAGCCAGGATGTGTTGGAATCTGTCTTCCAGAGATCACTTGTAGTAACAAAGCTATAATTTTCGACTGTTTGATTGATGTTAAGGTGTGCTTGCCAAAGTGTGTCTGTAAGAACGGATACATCAGGGACGACAATGGGAAATGCATTCCTGAGAACGAATGTGGTGGGTATTGTCTTATATCATTTTCGATCCACTTCTAAAAAGGAGAAGGTCCTTAATTCGCCTGTATTTTTTTATGTATGTTACGCGACATCTCCGCCAAATGTGAACAGATTTTCAAAATTCTGTTTGTGTTGGATAGAGCTTAATTCAAGGCTGGCCCCGTATAAATGTAGTCACGGATAAAGTTGGAAGTCGGTTAGTTAAGTTTTTAAACACCTTGTTTTTAAACACAAACAACACCTTTGGTTAGCAAGTTGGAAATATACTACGTGAATATAAAGTTATTTACCGTAGCTGCAATAAGCTAGTACAGCTATCAAATTACCTGTTTTTACCTAAATTGAATTTAATTGTCAAAGCGTCAAAATTATTTTCCAAATAATAGTAATGTAGCCAAAAATCGGCTCTCGATTAAAAGGTAGCTGAAACGAGGTTGCACCATTTAACCTTTACCCACTCCATAAGAATAGAATTGTGAGCTTATGTTTAG
Source organism: Clanis bilineata (assembly GCA_036417725.1). NCBI lineage: Eukaryota > Metazoa > Arthropoda > Insecta > Lepidoptera > Sphingidae > Clanis > Clanis bilineata. The sequence continues at coordinate 13,797,808 of CM071158.1, forward strand.
GTTTTTATATATTTTGTTGGTATAAGAATAAGGTACACCTTGATTAATCTCCCAGAGGACGTTGGTATCAGACAGGTTGCATTTTCTGCATTATGTTTAGAAAAGTGCCTCGGTGGCGTAGTGGTATTGCGTGCGCGGTCCGACTATCGTCTTGAGGTCTTGGGTTCGAACCTCGGGTCGGGTAAAGGATATTCGATTTTTCAGTATCAGCCTGGAATCTGGAATTTGTGCCTGATATAACGATAGGCTCGCCCCTATCACATCTGGGCCTGAACGAAGCTCAGCGAAATGTGGGTGTTCTAGTTCGCTACTCGCTAGTACGCCTTGTTTACCCCTTAAGGGATACAGGCGTGAGCTTATATTATGTGTTTAGAAAAGTGTTGCGCCTACCTCACAGTGAAGTTGGATAAGGGCAAGTAGAAGACAATGCGCCGCTGTTACGTCAGTGCTGACTTTTTGCGTAGGTTCCTTGTCCTAGTTAAAAATAATTGATTTCTAGTACAAACCACCCAGCGACTTCCTGCGACTAACGGCCGGTTTCAATAAACGATCTCAGTTAAGAGTGCAGATCGCGATTATGAACCAATCAAATCAAGTCTTTTGACGAAGTCATGTTAAAACTGTGCTCTTATTGGCTAATTTTTGTATTCTATCTGCACATTTGAATTGAGATTGTTTATTGGAACCGGACGTTGGTCATCTGTGTAGGTGGACTTCCAACGCTGCGCTTGCCGATACGTGGTCTCCACTCGGGAACTTTTATTCCCCATGCTATCGGTTCTACGAGCTATGTGCCCTGCCCACTGCCACTTCAACTTCCAACAGGCGATCTGGAAATCTTTGTGAGATGCCTTTGTTCAGCAGTGGACGTCCTGTGGCTGATGATGATAATGATGATGACTAAACCATTCATACTGGGGCTTACCTATAAAAACAGTTTAACTGAGCAAATGGTAAAAAATAGCCTGTTCCTTTTATTTTCAAACGATATGACACAAGGAAATAAGTGACAGCCTATTCTTAGCCATTTGCTCAGCTAAACTGTTAGGCTCAATTGCACCACTATTATTAACCTAGTTAGTCCTAACCGCAAGCTAAATTGACAGAAAATGTATGAATGACATGTAACTTAACTTGCGGTTAGGACTAACTCTAGGTTAATAATAGTGGTGCAATTGAGCCTTACTAAAGTATCATTATTATTTTGCAGACAATTGCACCGGCCCCAACGAAATATACACGTGCAAAAACACATGTCCGCCGGAACTGTGCTCTTCTTTAGAGACACAATACAAGTGTGATTCTAAAGAAGAATGCAAGCCACGCTGCGTCTGCAAGCCAGGCTTCTTGAGAGTGGACGAGGATTCACCATGTGTGCCTCAATGCCAGTGCCCAGAATTGGAAAATGTTGCCGAATGCAAGAATAACGTTGAGAACGCTGCGTATTCATAAATAAAACCTTAACGGACCGACTCCGAAATGTATCGTGTATATGTAATATATTACCGTGACCACCTTTGGAATAAGCTTCATCGAATTGTTTTAATGAATGAATTTTATTATTATTGATAAAACGTCTCAAAGAAGAAAATAGTTTTATAATAAATTTTGGTTTTATAATAAACATTTTCACTTATCTTTTCGCTAAAATAAAAGGGACACCCTATGGTTAAAGATAAGCAGCGCTTACATATTTTTATAAGTAAGGGGCTTAAATGTATATAGAGGTAAATAATGTTTTAAATATTTCGTGTGTGTGTGTGTGTCGTGTGTCGTCTCCTTGGTCTAGTAGTCTAGGCAGCGTATATGGGCCGTGAACCGGGAGGCCCTTGATTCGATTCCCAATTCGGGTGTTTATTTTTCTAATGGCGGATACACACCGGCCGAACGAAGGCGAAAGAATCTATGCCTGTTGTGTTCACACAGACAAACTTTCGCTGTTGTGTGAATGAAACAGGCATAGATTCTTTCGCCTTCGTTCGGCCGGTGTGTATCCGCCATAATATGGTTTTCCCGAAACTGGGTCCTCCAGGTGGTTGACGTCAGGCAGCCAGCCGGTCGTTAAAAATAAGCCAAATAATTTCTGAAACATGCTTGAAAAACTGTGAAAAATTCGCAAAGAAAGTAAGTTCGACATTCCGTATTTGGCAAAAATCACTATTCATGGCATGGTGACATCTCTGCTTTAGTCCATATTCTGAAAAGTGCTTAATCGAATTTAATCAAATAAAACACTGTTCTCTAAAATAAAATGTTTAAACATCATTTAGATTCCGTCAAATTTTAACTCTACTGTCTGTTCGGAAGGCTGTTTCGCCAAACAAGAACAGCGGCCTGAGCAGGAAAATTGCTGACAACCGTAAATGTATTCGAACTCGATGCGCGTCTATGAAATTTGTATGAAATATTAACCAAACGTCATCAGTGCGCAGCGAACTCGAATACATTTACATTAGTTTTTCGTGCTCGGTCTACTGGCAAGAAACTCTGACGTTGTTCTTTTTAACATCAATTTACAGCCAGTTACTAATACAGTACAGCACCAGATACAGAAAAACCTTATATTAGAGCAGCTTAACCATGACAACAATAGATATTATTAGAAATAAGACAAAGTAACATACAAAATACACTGAACGACCGCCATAGCCACGGCAAGTTGAGCTGAAACAAACAAACAAAACAGTCCAGGCAGACCAGTCTCCACAAGCAGCTCCCGTTCACAAGTATGACGCATGTGCCAGCCATCGACCTCCTCAACCATGTTGCAGGAAAGTGATCGACCCGGCACATGACGCCGCCACAAGCATAGACCTTAAATGATGACTACCTAAACCGATGGCATTGGCAAATAAAATACACCACAATACTATACCGCCGCCACCAAATGTGGACCGATTTTCAAGAATTTGTGTTGGCTAGGTCGTTTTTACTATGAGAGTGGTTCCATATAGAGGTAGGGAAAGTTCTGAAGTTGATTTTTGACTTTTTTTTTATTTTAACATTGACGGCTTTTACAATGTTTTCGACGGAACAGTGAAATCCACCAGCATCGCGTCGCCCTATCAATCGCTGTACTACCACTTTGCATGGGTAGTAAATACTGACAAATGATTAAATTAAGCTATGCAGATTACTTTGGTCTTTATGGATGGTTTTCAATTTTTTAAGCCTTATTTACAACAAATTCTACCTACTTGATTACGTAAATGAAAAATTGATAAAACAAACGTTAAAAATACCATTGATTCCAGCCACCTACAATACGTTCGTTGACTACCTACGCCAAAGCGTTTGACAGTTTCCCTCCCAAAGCCATGTCTACTGCATTACAATGATTAATAATAAAAAAAATATTATTTCTAAATAGTATAGCCTCCGCTATACTACAGTTTTCCGGAACATTCAATACCGAAAATCATGTGATAAGATCCCCTTTCTCCAAAACTCTCCAGACTCTCCACAAGTGGATTGGACGAAGTTTTCTAAAAACATTGAGAGAGACTGAGATGTGGAGCAATGATGTTATCCAGCGTATTAGGTTTTGTTATCCTAGAGGCCGCGTATGTATAGGTACCTACATACGGATCGAATTAAAGACCTTTTTTTTGAAGTCGGTTAAAAGTAGGTATTATTATAGGATTGATAATTTACTGTAAATAAATTAGGGCGACTTGCACCACTATTACTAACCTACAGTTAGCCTTAACCTCAAGTTAAATTGAAATAGAAACATATGAAGGACATGTAATTCATTACATGTAATTAATTAAATGTCATCATTTATTATCTGTAATTGCATGTAGTACATTACATGTAATGAATTACATGCCCTTCATATATTTCATTTTCAATTTAATTTGAGGTTAGGACTAACTGTAGGTTAGTAATAGTGGTGCAAGTCGCCCTTAAAGATCTTCCTAACAGACAAGGCTTATTGGAGACTTCTTTCATGATAAAATTGACAAACGATTTACTGCCCCGCATAGTAATGATGATAAGTATAATATTTTAATAAGGCTATTTTTATATTCATAGAAGTATCTGTATCATAAATGCGGTGAAGTGTTTATTGGTTTGTCTGTGAGTCCTTGTTTCACGAAGCGACATAACAAGGCAACGAGAAGACATGATATTGATGGATGACCAGCCTAATGGTAGCTTTTTAATTGACTACTTTATGACGGGGGAGCTATATTGGATATCACAATCATAAAACTGATTTTGATACAATTCTGTCCCAGAAAAGTTTGAATAATATTATGGCGTTTGATGAAATTCTGTATGGATTAGTATTAGAGAGTAATAAGAGTCCGTAATCAACGGATTTTAGGTAATGGGATGAGGATAAGTAGGTATACTTAGATTACGAAGTTCGTACCCTCTCTAAACGGAGGTTTGTTAGGTTTATTGATTAATTCATATCCTGAAGTAAGTTATTTATTATAAATTATTTTTTTAAAACACTGGCAGAATATATTTATCAATAAATGAACACTTTTTCTATAGGTACCCAGGACCCTGACGCAGTCGGTGCCGCAGGCACAAGTTAGTATGAGTTCAAATTTTAACAAATAAACCTGCTTAGATTAGGAGCGGACTAGTGAATTAGTGATATTAATATTATCATAAAAATATCTTAATCTCTGTCTTTTCTTGGATTCCATAGTGGCAATCAGTCAGTTTATATATAAACGATTCCACGAAATCTGGCACTCTAGATACAGTACTTGTACAGCCGACACCATGAAGTGGACATCGTTTTTACTTGTGGCAGCATGTGTGATTTCGTGCTCATTGGGATTCCAAGAAGGTAAGATACCATGGGCAATAGGTACTTGTATAAACAGTTTAACTGAGCGAATGGTAAAGAATAGTCTGTCCCTTTTATTTTCAAACAATGTGACACAAGGAAAAAAGTGATTGACTATTCTTGGCCAGCTAAACTGTTTTTATAAGTAAGGCCCCATATCTCTACTACTTTAACTACACAAAGTCGGATATCACCTATACTCTATAGGATGACCTAACTGTTTATTTCCACTGGCCAGCAACAAGGAGTGATCGGTTGTCATTTGGATTGATGCACCATTAGGTACCTACACGAGAGTCAGTTATACTACTGTAGATTATCATCATTATCATCAATACATATAATAAGAATGTAAATATCGCGTGTGTCTGTACATTGTTTAGATTTGCAAAAAAACGAATTGGGGGGGGGGGGGATCAGAAATAGTAATAGAAACATTTTATCATTTTTAGAATTTTTGTCTGTCTGTCTGTCTGTCTGTGTGTTTGTACACGTATCAAATAAAAACCACCAAAGTAATTTGATGGAACTGGATATGAAATCGTAGACCACATGTTGGGACAACATTTAGGCTTTGTTTTATTCAAATCGGTCAACTCTATCAAAATAAACGGATATTTTTGCGTTATGTGTGCGATTGTTGGGAGTTCTATGAAGCCTGAAAGTGATTTTCAAATTTATCAATAGATGGCGTTACCATATTTTCTGAGTCACATTCAATTTTTCACGAATTATATACCATTTTTAAGTCGCTTAATGATCCGGGGTCGAAATCTAAAAAGTGACCGCCATTTTGTTTTTCTTTGTTTCTGGGCCGCTTGACTTCAAAATCAATATCTGGGTAAATAAAACTATATAATAAAACTATTTTTACGGATTCTATCACGATTAGGTTTTAATTATTATTATCGAGATAGAATCCATTGAAATAAAACTATTCTTACGGATTCTATCACGATTAGGTTTTAATTATTATTCCCGACGTTTCGAAGGCTTTGCAGTCTTCGTTGTCACGGGTCAGACTAAGGTGTCATTTGTCCAAAAAAGGTTAGTGTTACAATATCTACCATCATTAAAAATTATACAAAATCAAAAAAGGTTAATTATTTGTGTTCAGATCTACGCAGTACGAGCTCACGGTGTCTTGAGTTCTGGCAGCTGGTCTTTTGGGTTCCGATTTAATAAGATGTATAATTGGATCCCAGGTTTGTGCAAGCTTCCAACCATCTTCTCTATTGAAATTAGGATGTTTTTTAATTTCAATAGCCTCACGTATCATCCTAGGGAGAAATCGGTGTTGTTTGGCGAGGATGTGTGGTTTATCAAATCTAAGATAATGTTTGGAGCCTTCCTCTGAATGTTCAGCAACTGCAGACTTCGTAGAGCGTCGGTGTTTTACGTCAGCTATATGTTATTTTACGCGGGTCCCTATATTCCGTTTTGTTTGTCCGATGTAAGAGAGACCACAGTCGCAATCAATTTTATACACGCCTGTTTTTTGGACAAATGAAACCTCAGTCTGACCCGTGACAACGAAGACTGCAAAGCCTTCGAAACGTGGGGAATAATAATTAAAACCTAATCGTGATAGAATCCGTAAGAATAGTTTTATTTCAATGTATAATATTCGCGTAAACTTGAGATAGAATCCGTAAAAAATGTTTTATTTCAATGTAGATATAATATTCGCGTAAACTTAAGAAATCAGTATCTACCTCTATAATACAGTTTATTATTACGGAATAAACTAACGTCAATTATTAACGAAAGACGAAAGACTCTTATTTGCGGTTAATAAGTTTCATCTAAATGGAGCTCAAGATATTTAAGGAGACAAATACTTTATAGATTGGTGTTCCAATAACGAAGAATTCGCGCTATGCAAGAGTCCGTGCTCAGAGGATACTTGTGCAAGAACTGAGGCAGATACTGAACCAAGAACCTGTTTGGATGTGTGTTCCGGCCCTGGGTGTGTTTGTCGCGCAAACCACAGACGAGCTGACGATGGGTCTTGCATTCATGTCAGGGAATGCCGTAAGTAATCATATCTAATCATATCTTTAACTAGGTACTTAAACTACATATAAGTCAAGCATAAGTAGTATAGGGATTAACCGTACCCAGAGCAAGTATGGAGACCTTTGAATGTATGGGGTGAGGTAGCTCCATAGTCTGCACCAGTGTCGGTCATAGGTACTGCCCGCGAATAAACTTCATTAGGTCGCGAATTAAATTAATTGGGCCGCGGATTAAATTAATTGAGTCGCGGATTAAATTAATTGGGCCGCGGATTAAATTAATTAATTGAGTCGCGAAAAAATCTTATTGGTTCCCATTCTTATTGGAGCGCGAAAAATGTCTTATTCTGCCGTGGGTTACTTTTATTGGACCACGGATTTCTTTAATGAAATCGTATATAAAACTTATTATTTCCCATATAAATCTTATTGGATTATAAGGATATTGGTGTTACATTGTTATTGCACATCGGTTCATTGTATTGGTTCCACTGCATTGTTTTGTCACACCCCCATGGATAAGTTGTTAGGTCCACGTGTTATAGGATCGTGGATAATCTTGATTACGTCGCGAATCTAAATCGCGGGTTTTATGTTATTACCTCGTGACTCAGTATGTTACGTTACTTTTCGCCGGAACGCGATCACATACAGAACTTTATACTTTGAACATGCTTTTTGTATCACGTAATAATTGCGTCATCAATCAATTTAATCCAACCACCGACTACTTTATTACGACGTGAGTCGTTTAGGTAGCGTCCCAATTGCAAAACCTCGCAATATTCCGCGGGCTAGATACGGGCGGTGTTTAATTTGTGACAGGTTACTACATATAGGTAATAGGTATTGCATTGATTCGCAATACGATCGACATATTCTGCGTCCCTTGAAGGTGAATTAACCTTATATCAAGTTAATACCTATTATTGATTACATTTATAAATATCCAATTAAATTTATACCTAGTGCAGATTAGTTTTATAATGGTCTTCATTTTAATTTATTCTTTCGACTCCACACGTGACCTGCCGAGAGGCAATTTGTCCTTCTAAAAGGTTTATAATTCAAATATTCGAACAAAAGACACATTTTTGTATCACCCTTTTTATAAACAATTAACTGAAGGTTCTTATTGTTATAAGAGAAATCGGGTCTTCATTGTTTAAATGAACAAAGAATTCATGATGCATATTAACGTCGAGTCGTGTTTAAACGTGTTTGTCTGTTAAAATTAAACATACTCATGGAATTTTGTACCTGTTTTTATTGTGCAATTTATATTTATTACCTCCCAACTCCACATGTGGTCTCCTTAGAGGCAATTTGTCCTTCTAAATGGCTCATAATTCCAAGATTCAAACAAAAGATTGACACATTTTTGTATCGCTCTTTTTATAAACAATCAACCGAAGTTTCTCATTGTCATAAGAGAAATCGGGTCTTTTATTTAACCGAACAAAGAATTCATAACGCATCTTAACGTTTGAGTCATGTCTATACATGTTTGTCTGGTAAAACCATTTCTTCCCCGTATAAAAGACACACCGAAATTATTTTGCACCGTATTCCAAGTTGTACTCTACACTACATAAGATCTCCAAAGTTCCTTACCAGTGAAGTGTTAAAAGAGTGACGCTGCTATAAAATGAATGTAAGTAACTATTATACATGTTTCTTATACTGTTGATATTGTTTTGTACAAAGTACATCATATATGTAATACTTAGTATTAAAATGCTTCTGTTATCTGATTACTGTATTGATTGTAATTATTTTAACATACATTATTCCATGTTTATACTTATCTCTGAACTGTTATTTAATATACTGTTTTTTATTGTTTCAGTTCCCTGAAAACACCTTTAAGAACTTTTATTATGAAGATAATGTCGACGAACCAAGTGATGAAGAAGGAACTCTCGCTTTCAAAGTAAAAAAGGCGATAGCAAAAAGACCTCACAGCATTGACGAGTTTTTTGAAAAACCCAAGAAGAAGAAACTTACAAAAAAGTCATCGAGTGTTGGTCGATCTACGAGTGGTGGAATATCGTACATAACGTCGAACAAAGACGACAGTGCTGACGCGTCGCATCTTATCAAAATTGAAGTTTATGATGTGAACAAAATAAAAAATGTCGCACAAACGGAGCAATGGAAACACGCTGACGTGCGTGTTAAACTTTTTACGGAGAGTGAAGCCGACTGAAATTTGCAAAGTGTGAGAGACATTATATATAATATCACCAAACAATTGGCTACCCAAGAAGAGTGTAAAAAGTTTTTTATAGATACTGATAAATAAGCTAGCGTTATATTTTTATTTTAATATTCTTTCTAATCATTTTAATAGTGTATAGAGGTATAAGTATTGTTTTGTAATTAATTGATTTGTCTTTTTGCTATATGAAATCATTGTCGTATTGAAAAAGTTGTTGTAAAGAATTATAATTTTTAAGAGTCAGGATATATGTTCATCGTAATTTTAAATGTAAAGTAATTCCAAACTTTTATTAATCAATCGAAATTAACTGCACAACAAACGATTATCACCATGGATAATTTAAACTGTGATTTCTACGACTCACATCTTGTCGCCCTTCTCGACAACTTCGAATCAATGGATCTGATGTCAACATTATTCGATGCCGAACTCTACGGGCTTTGTGTGGAAACATCACAAAATCATTCTGAAACGTAAGTCAACTTGTTATTACATGTTTTAGTAGTATAAGGAGGGGATACATCTATTGAGTATTTAAAACGACAAAGACGTATCTTGATGTCATTTCTTAATTTTTCGAGTAGCAATTTCTTTATAAAACTATCCAAAAATGTATCACACCCTGGATATTAATAGTTTATCCCAAAGTGATATTGCGAGTTTGAATAAAAATCTTATTTTAAAAAAATTTCATCGATTTATACGACTTTGGTACCTACAAAATATTTTACCGGAATCAATGTTGGACGATCATGATATTATTCCATATTACACACCATGTAAAGGACATAGAACTACAAGTGTTAGTAGATTCAATGAAGATGAGATTGATGGTGTTTTACCAATGCAAGCATATTGTTCACGATGCACTTAAATAAAAAATAATAGTTAGTAAATGTAATTTATTTAAATTATTTATGATGACTGAATTATGAGATGGTAGGGTTTGATGATTTATTTGTTTCATTTTCTTATTAGATCTGAACAAAATGGAGGTACAATGAAGAGGCCAGCACCATCGATATTAATGGAGGGTGAACCTGCAAGAAAGAGGAGAAATCTTGAACTTGAAGCTCCTTTATCATCATCACCGTCAGCTAGCTCCATACAAAATGTAAGTACAGAAAACAGTGATAAAGTTCTATGTCCTGAGTGTCGCATACTAGTATCGAAAAAATATATGATGAATCATTTAAAAAGTAATACACATAAAAATAATTTCATAAGAGGAGATAATGAATTCGCAAACGTTCAAGTAATTGATAGTGCGTTCGGTAATAGAATTCTTACATATAGAATAAAATCTAACGGAACTTCTGATCAAACATTTGAAACACCTGAGTTATTTTTACAAAAGACTAAAGATTTAATATATAAATTATTAGAACGATCGATCTTAGAACACTTAGTCGTGAAAGTTAATTTCATTCTTAATGCAGACTTTATACAAGAAACCAAAAATCTATGTAATAATTTTGACTTCCAGATTTCTAATTATCTTATTTGTCAAGGAGATGATAAGGATATTATTTTTCCATCTATATCTTCTGAAATAATTAAGAAAATATCAAATTTTGAAAAAAAAGGAAGCGGGTGGAGTTTAGTTAAAATTAATCACTTAGATATAAATGTTAACAGATTTAACCCATTACGTGGATCATCATATATAGACTTACCCATGGATATTAAAAGTAAGAAGGCTATAATCAATGTAAAAAATACTGATCATGAATGTTTTCGTTGGGCAGTATTATCGGGTTTGTACCCTGCCACTCATAGCTCTAATAGGGTATCATCTTATATACTACATAAAAACAAGTTAAAATTTGGTAATTTGTCTTTTCCTATAAAAATCAATGAAATTCATAAATTTGAGAAATTAAACAATATAAGTATAAATGTTTTCGGGTTACATTATGATTCAAAGAGAAAGATTAATAATGTAGTAGGTCCATTACACTTAACAAAACATAGGAGAAATACTCATTTAAACTTATTGTACATAACTAAAGGGAGCAATGGTCATTATTGTTATATTAAAAACCTTTCGAGATTAGTATCTAAACAATTATCCACATCAGAACATGCAGTTCATATTTGTGATGGTTGTTTGTTACATTTCACATCATCCAAAAATTTACAACGCCATCAAGAAAATGATTGTTTTAACGTTTGTACAGATTTACCATCGGAAAATGATAAGAAAAGTAATTGGTTTAATGAACTAATTCCAACGAATCAAATCTCATTCAATAATTATGAACGTAAGTTAAGAGTTCCATTTGTTATATATGCCGACTTTGAAGCCTTTTTAAATCCGATACAGAGTTGTTCTAATAATCCAAATAAATCTTCAACTGCTAGTATACAAAAACATGAAATGTATAGTTTTGGTTATTATGTTAAGTGTTCGTACAATGATAATTTATCGGTGTATAGATCATATACTGGAAAAGAGTGCGCACAAAAATTTATGAAATTAATCAAAGAAGATTTAGAAAATATATGTAAAAAGAATTCATTTAACAAATCACCACTACCATTAACCAATGAAAATAAAATGAACATCAAACAAAGCAAGTCATGTTATATCTGTAACAATTATTTAAATGAAGATGTCACAATTTGTTATAATTGGCATTCTGGTGTATATGAAGGAGTCGCTCATCAACTCTGTTCCGAGAAATACAAGACACCTAATTTTGTACCCATATTTTTTCATAATTTGAGTAATTACGATGCTCATTTTATAGTGCATGGTCTCAATTTTGAGGATGGTGAAATAGAACTTATTCCAGAGAATAAGGAAAAATATATTTCTTTCTCTAAAATTTTGCATATTAATAACCGAGTTATAAAATTACGATTTCTTGATTCTTATAAATTCATGTCCAGTAGTCTTGACAAATTAGCTCAAAACTTACTACCTGAACAATTTCATGAACTTCACTTACAATATCCATCTCACGACGACTTTAAACGTTTAATACGAAAAGGTGTTTATCCATATGAGTACATGACTTCATTTGATTCGTTAAAAATAACTTCCCTTCCTACACGCAATAAATTTTATAGTTCTTTAAACGACAATAACATTTCTGAAAATGATTACAATCATGCTCAAGATGTATGGAATCACTTTAATTGTAAAAATATGGGTGATTATTCTTACCTTTACTTAAAAACTGATGTATTACTACTGGCGGACGTATTTGAAAATTTTAGGAATGTGTGTCTTAAAACTTATGCACTAGATCCTGCTCATTACTTTACAGCTCCTGGATTGAGTTGGGATGCTATGTTAATTTACACTAAAATTAATTTAGAGCTACAGATATCAATAAAATTACTTTTATTGCGAATAATATTAGGGGTGGTATATCACAATGCAGTAATAGACATGCTAAGGCTAATAATTTATTTATGACAGATTATGATTGTAATAAACCATCCTCTTTTATCATGTACCTAGATGCAAACAATCTTTATGGTTGGGCTATGTCTCAGTGTCTTCCGACTGGCAAATTTGAATGGGTAGATGTAAAAACAGACTTTAACATCCCTGATGATGCTGAACATGGTTATATTTTAGAAGTAGATTTGGAGTATCCCGAATTGTTACATGATATTCACTCAGATTTTCCCTTTTGTCCTGAAAACATATGTTTAGGAAATAGCAAACATAGAAAACTAATCCCCAATTTAAATAATAAAAAGAACTATGTTATCCATTATAGAAATCTTAAACAATGTATAAAAAATGGTCTACGATTACTTAAAGTTCACAGAATTCTTAAATTTCAACAATCTCAATGGTTAAAATGCTATATAGATCTAAACACACACATGCGTTCGTTAGCAACCTCAGACTTCGAAAAAGATTTCTTTAAACTTATGAATAATTCCGTTTTTGGTAAAACAATGGAGAATGTAATGAAAAGAGTGAATGTTAAATTAGTCAACCATTGGTTAAACATCGGGAAATCTCAAGGAGCTCAATCTTTGATAGCCAGACCTGAATTCCATAGTCTTACAATATTTTCAGAAAATTTGGTTGCTGTTCAATTAAAGAAGACGAAAGTTTTATATAATAAACCAATATACCTCGGTTTTTGTATATTGGATCTATCAAAGACATTAATGTATGAATTTCATTATGATTACATGAAATCGAAATATCGAGACAATCTCAAGTTACTCTATACGGATACTGATAGCTTAATTTATCAAATATTTACAGAAAATTTCTATAACGATATTAAAATTGATTTAGAAAAATATTTTGACACATCTGACTATCCTCCTGATAATGAATATGGAATACCATTAATTAACAAAAAGAAGTTAGGATTCTTTAAAGACGAAAATAATGGTAAGATTCTTAATGAGTTCGTAGGGCTACGTTCAAAAATGTATGCAATGGATGTACAAAATAAATGTATATGTAAAGCAAAGGGTGTTAATAAAAGTGTCACGAAAAAATTTTGTCTTTCTGATTATAAGTCTTGTTTAAATGATAATAAAACGTTTTATAGTGAAATGTTAAGATTTAAATCAATAAAACATGTTATATATACACAAAAAATTAATAAAATATCGCTATCTCATAATGATACAAAACGTTACATATTAAAAAATTCTACTGATACACTTGCATGGGGACATTACAAAATAAAGGACATTTAATTTCATCATCACTTTCTGTACAATTAAAGTATGTATTTGTTATAGTTAATAAGTTTTATAGTATAAAATAATTGATTGTAGCTGGTAAAAACAATCAATTATTTATCTTTGATAGAAATAATTTATTATATAACGTATGTGACTCTATTTAATGGTATTAGTTTTAATTTTAACGTGATTTAACAACTGAAATATGTATACCTAGGTAATATTTAAAAAATAATTATATATAATACATCATTTTCAACAATGTGTTTTATTCATTCCAATATCATCCAAAGGATTACACGCATATATAAAATGTTCCATTTTATTCATCCTTTTACTGCCATAGTCGCAGGTCCAAGTGGTTGTGGAAAGTCTAATTTTGTGACAAACTTCATTAAATACAATAAACAGTTATGTAATAGAACTTTTAACCAAATAACTTGGTGTTTTGATGAAATGCAACCATTGTATAATTTACCGAACGTTAACTATTTTCAAGGAATACCAGATTTGAACATGTTCGATGGAAATGAAGCAAACCTTATTATCATTGATGATCTTATGAGAGAATCTGATGGTCGTATTGTCGATATATTTACTAAAGGTAGTCATCATAGAAACTTGAGCGTATTTTACATTACTCAAAATTTATTTCATCAGGGTAAAGGTCAAAGAGACATTTCTTTGAATTCAAGCTATATAATTTATTTCAAAAACCCTCGAGATAAAACTCAAATTCGTTATTTAGCACGTCAAGTTTCACCCGAAAATAGCAAATTCATCGAAGATGCATATAAAGACGCTACTAAAGAAGCACATGGATATTTGATAATAGATTTAAAACAAGATACTTTTGATATGTGTCGGATTAAATCCAAAATATTTCCTTCTGATGGTTTTTGTACAGTATATATTCCCACAAAAGAGTTTAAATACGTTAAGAACCAAGAAATACCTATCATTTACAAATGATGGATCGACGCCTCAAGACGCATAAAGATTTGTTATCCGCTCTATCTAAACTTAAATCAAAACATCAGCAAGCTCTTTTAAAAGCCTGTAGTGAAAACGAAATAAATTTTATTTGTGAGTGTATTCACAACGTTTTACAGGGAAATATAATTCTTGAAGAAAAATCAAAGAATAAACTAAAAAAGTTTAAAAATTTGTTACGTAAATTAGTACGTAAAAGTACAAATAAAATACGCAAGACTATAATAGTTCAAAAGGGTGGTGCATTTCTACCTATTATATTGGGTTCCATATTGAGTGGATTAGTAAGTGGACTGATTTAAAATGGAACACGCAAAAAAAATGCTGTTGGTTGAACCAGGTTTCATCGATAAAATAAATAAAAAAAGAAATGAAAATCCTACCTCTCGCTTAGACTCTGAAATGCAAAACATTTTGGATAGTAATATGGATGATAGAAAAAAATGTAAGTTGTACTTACAAATTTTACAAAGATACCTCCACTTTATGGAAGAAGATCGTCGACCGTTTAAGCTTCCTATAATTTCAAATAATGATTTTGATGAAACCGCGGTGGAAAATTTAAAAAGTTCAAATATAAACAATGACATCAAAAATAAAGATGTAGTTGCCGTCCAGACATTGAATAATGAAGAGAGTCAACAAGAGAGTATTTTACTTGAAAGAAACTCTCCTTATACAAAAAATCAAATTCTAAGCTTGATACCTAAATCATATTTGAAAAAAGGTGAGTTATTATTGGATTCGGTTTCATTAAGTAAAAACAA
The DNA here is from genome assembly GCA_036417725.1 of Clanis bilineata. Classification (NCBI taxonomy): domain Eukaryota; kingdom Metazoa; phylum Arthropoda; class Insecta; order Lepidoptera; family Sphingidae; genus Clanis; species Clanis bilineata. The sequence continues at coordinate 13,813,297 of CM071158.1, forward strand.
AATTTTCTGGAATGATGATGGTACAGTTATGATAGACAATGAAGTAATCCCCGATAGTAATATTGTAGATTTAGTGAATGATATGCTACGACCATTAAAAAGAAATGATCCAATAGGTTGGGAAAAATTTGCTAAAGCTTTAAAAGACTTAAAAATACCCTTAACCTATATTGGAAACCCCAAAAGACGTGAATACATTGCTCTACTTCAAAAAGATTTGGGAGAATCTCTTACAAAAAACAAGGAGATATTTTTTTCACCGAGAAGCAACGATAAGCATATTAAAAAAATAAAGAAAAAAATTGAGTGGGAAAAATGGACCCCTTATTAGAAATAAACCGCATGTACTATGATGTATCACACCCGGCTGGATATGGCAGTATTGAAAAATTATCAAAAGCAATGAAAGGTAAAATGAATAAAGAAGATATTAAGAAATGGTTACAGACCCAGGAAACATACACACTTCATAAACCAGTACAAAGAAAATTCCCTCGTAACAGATACATTTTATCTAATTTAAATGAGCTTTGGCAAGCTGATTTAAGTGATATGAGAACTTATTCTAACGATAATAAAGGTTTTAATTACATCCTTTGTGTTATTGATGTATTCAGTAAATACGCATTTGCTAGACCCATGAAGAAGAAAAATTCGGAAACAATAAAACAATGTTTTGATAGTATATTTAAAGAAGCGAATACAACTCCAACACACATACAGTCTGATAAAGGTACTGAGTTCATTTCAAAAGATGTACAGAGATATTTTAAATCAAAAAACATAAATTACTATACAACGAATAATCCTGATATTAAAGCAAGTATTGTAGAAAGATTTCAAAGAACTCTTAAAATGAAGATGTGGCGTTATTTCACGCATAAAAATACTCATAAATATATTGACGTTTTGCAGGATTTGATACACTCTTACAACCATAGTTTCCATTCTAGTATAAAAATGTGTCCTTGTGATGTCAATTTTAATAATATAATGACAGTTTGGACAAATTTATATGACAGGAAAAACAATAATAAATCATATGAAACTATACAACCTAAGTTAAATGTTGGTGATCATGTAAGAATAACCAAATATAAACATATATTTCAAAAAGGTTATGAATCTAATTGGAGTGATGAAATATTTATAATATCTTCTATAATAGAACGAAAACCTTGGGTTGTTTACACTATTAAAGATTTAGACGGGGAAGAGGTAGTAGGAACGTTTTATGAACGGGAGTTACAAAAGGTAATTTATGACCCCACCATAGAACATAAGATAGATAAAATAATTAGCTCTCGCTACACTGGTAACAGACGAGAAGTGTTAGTTAAGTGGAAAGGTTATCCGAATAAGTTTAATAGTTGGATTTCAGCATCTAGTATAAAACAAATATGAATAAAGATTTCTATTTAACTTTACCTAGTAATAGTTCAATGGAATATTATCCTGATAATAAAACATCAAGATTTTCAACAAAATTACCTAAACCTATAATATTGGAGGGAGAATGGTGTGTAGCAATTGTTGAATTTCAGTATCCCTGTACTATGTTTACTGTTCAAGATCATGAAAACATCGTGTACATCACAAAAATGATGATAATGCCTAATCAAGAAGAACCCTCTACAGTATCTTATCTGACATATATACCTATCACAAACTATGATAATATTCATCATCTACTAACAGCATTGAACAGCATTAAGGAAAAAATTGAATTTAATTATGATGAATTTTCCAAGTTTGTATCGGTTTCTGTCTTGGATGAATCCATAAAATCTGTAAAATTATCACTTAAATTAAGTTTACAATTGGGGTTTGAGCCAAATAAAAACCTTGTTCAAAATAATCAAGCAGCATGTCCAGCTAATTTAAATTTAGGCTTACCATCTCAACTATTCGTCTACTGTGACATAGTAGAACCACAAATTGTTGGTGACGTAATGACTCCCCTTCTAAGAATTATACCATTAGATCTACCAAACTACATCTATGGTGCAAATAAAATGCATGTTTTAACACCGCCTCATTATTTACCTGTAATGCGTAGACAATTTGACACCATCGAAATAGATATAAGATCAAGCACCGGTCAAAAGATACCATTCCAATTCGGAACAGTGTGTGTTAAACTTCATTTTAAAAAAATATAATGCATTCTCAACATAATAATATTACTTGTCCTTATGAACGCTATTATTCTCATCAAGCTGGCTCTGGTATAGGAGTGGTTTATAAAGGAGCACCATACCAAAAGGGTCATGGCATTGGTAGTTTTCTGGGAGGATTATTTAGATCAGTTTTACCACTACTATCGGGTGGCGTTCGAGCCATTGGTAAAGAAGCATTAAGTGCCGGTGTAGGTCTTTTGACAGATATGGTTAGTGCACGACCCATGGAAGATTCGATTAAGGCACGTCTAAAGGAAGCTGGTTCAAATTTAAAACGGAAAGCTGATGAAAAAATAGATAGGATAAATATGTCTGGATCGGGATATATAACAAAACGAAAACGTTTGTCTGCATTCAGTCCATCATTGACTTCCAAACTGAAAGCTACCAAAAAATCAAAATTCAACTCGAAACATATCAAAGATATATTTTCTAGTTTATAAAAATGTCTTTTTTACATAGTCACTCCTGTGAATGCATTAAGTCAGAATTGGATTTGTTTGCATTACCATCTACTCAAACTAGTATTGAAAGTGGAATATGGATCCATTACAAACCGATTTCATCTCTTGCTGATGATGGTCCCATAGAATTTCAAGTGCCAGGAGCAGGTGATGACTATATAGATCTATCTCATACACTGATCCATGTAAAAGCTAAGATATTGCATCAAGATAATACTAAATTAATATCATCAACAGTTGTGGCTCCAGTTAATAACTGGTTACATTCGCTCTTCAGTCAACTTGATGTTTATTTAAATCAAAAACTTGTATCACCACCCAATAATACTTATGCTTATCGTGCTTACATTGAAAATTTGCTGAACTATGCACCAGCAGCTAAAAAGTCTCATCTTACTTGTGGTCTATGGTATGAAGATACAGCTGGAAAAATGGATTCTACTGATGAAACCAATAAGGGATTTATTAAAAGACAAGAATTGGCAAGTGAAAGTAAAGAAATAGAAATGATTGGACACTTACATGGTGATTTATTCAACCAAGAAAAATTTTTAATTAACGGTGTTGACATGTGTGTTAAATTAGTTCGTTCTAGGGAAAACTTCAATTTAATGTCTTCTTCAGTTGATACTAAATTAAAAGTATCGATTACAGATGCAACTCTGATTATTCGTAGAGCTCGAATCAATCCAACCGTGTTGCTTGCACATCAAAAAGTGTTAGCATCTACTACAGCTAAATATCCCATTACACGGGCTGAAGTTAAAGTTTTAACTATACCATCAGGTGTTCAAGGAAAAACTCTTGACAACATTTTTCTGGGACAAGTACCTAAAAGGTGTATAGTAGGATTTGTAAATAATGCTGCTTTCAATGGAAACCTAACTAAGAACCCATTTAACTTTGAAAATTATGATATCAATACATTTTGTTTATATATAGATGGCAATCAAATACCATCAAAAGCTCTACAACCATCATTTGAGAGCAATATTTATACATCGGTCTATCATACACTGTTTTCTGGTACAGGTATTCATTTTCTTAATGAAGGTAATGGGATATCCCGAGAACAATATGCTAAGGGATATTGTATGTTAGCATTCGACTTAACACCTGATTTATCAGCGAATTCTTCCAATCATTGGAATCTTATTAAACATGGAAGTGTGCGATTAGAGGTTCGTTTTGAAACAGCTTTGATTCAAACCATTAACTGTATTGTTTATGCAGAGTTTGATAATGTAATAGAAATAGATAAAAACCGTAATATTTCTGTCGACTATAGTAGTTAAGCAAGAAATGTTTGTAGATTAAGTATGAATTATTTTTATTAATTGTCTCCATGAACTGATCAATAAAAGACAAAATTAAATAATTTATTTGTTTTACTGTTATTAATCCTTGCAACCCCATAAATAGAGATACATATTTTGAAATAGATATTACTATTATAACCAATTGCTAACATTATTGATGACATTACTTCTTTGTCTTTCAACTGATAAGGATTCTGCAACAATTCCATGAAATAACATGAATACATTAGAAATACAGAACTACTTGAAGAAAATTGATTCAAGTATTGAATATAACGTGTATGCAGCCAATCGTTTACCAATATATGTTGTAAATCCCACTTACATAGTAAGTAACTTGGATACTGATAATAAACCAGGATCCCACTGGATCGCCATACATATCGATAAGAATGGTTTTGGTCAGTACTTTGATTCATATGGGCGTCCACCTCAAGGATATCATAGAATGTTTTTAACTAGAAATTCAAGAATGTGGAATTATAATACTAATCGAATTCAAAATGACTTTACTACAGTTTGCGGGGAATACTGTATAATGTATTTATATTACAAATATCATGATGTGAGTTTGAAAGATTTTCAACAGTTATTTTGTAATGATACTATGTTAAATGATGTATTTTTATCTGATATGTTTCAATCATGTTTTAAAATAAATAAATGAACTACAAATAGAAAGTTTGTTGCATTTTTTTATTCAGTTTCAAAAATCTTATATTGCTTACATTTAAAATTACGATGAACATATATCCTGACTCTTAAAAATTATAATTCTTTACAACAACTTTTTCAATACGACAATGATTTCATATAGCAAAAAGACAAATCAATTAATTACAAAACAATACTTATACCTCTATACACTATTAAAATGATTAGAAAGAATATTAAAATAAAAATATAACGCTAGCTTATTTATCAGTATCTATAAAAAACTTTTTACACTCTTCTTGGGTAGCCAATTGTTTGGTGATATTATATATAATGTCTCTCACACTTTGCAAATTTCGGTCGGCTTCACTCTCCGTAAAAAGTTTAACACGCACGTCAGCGTGTTTCCATTGCTCCGTTTGTGCGACATTTTTTATTTTGTTCACATCATAAACTTCAATTTTGATAAGATGCGACGCGTCAGCACTGTCGTCTTTGTTCGACGTTATGTACGATATTCCACCACTCGTAGATCGACCAACACTCGATGACTTTTTTGTAAGTTTCTTCTTCTTGGGTTTTTCAAAAAACTCGTCAATGCTGTGAGGTCTTTTTGCTATCGCCTTTTTTACTTTGAAAGTGAGAGTTCCTTCTTCATCACTTGGTTCGTCGACATTATCTTCATAATAAAAGTTCTTAAAGGTGTTTTCAGGGAACTGAAACAATAAAAAACAGTATATTAAATAACAGTTCAGAGATAAGTATAAACATGGAATAATGTATGTTAAAATAATTACAATCAATACAGTAATCAGATAACAGAAGCATTTTAATACTAAGTATTACATATATGATGTACTTTGTACAAAACAATATCAACAGTATAAGAAACATGTATAATAGTTACTTACATTCATTTTATAGCAGCGTCACTCTTTTAACACTTCACTGGTCAGGAACTTTGGAGATCTTATGTAGTGTAGAGTACAACTTGGAATACGGTGCAAAATAATTTCGGTGTGTCTTTTATACGGGGAAGAAATGGTTTTACCAGACAAACATGTATAGACATGACTCAAACGTTAAGATGCGTTATGAATTCTTTGTTCGGTTAAATAAAAGACCCGATTTCTCTTATGACAATGAGAAACTTCGGTTGATTGTTTATAAAAAGAGCGATACAAAAATGTGTCAATCTTTTGTTTGAATCTTGGAATTATGAGCCATTTAGAAGGACAAATTGCCTCTAAGGAGACCACATGTGGAGTTGGGAGGTAATAAATATAAATTGCACAATAAAAACAGGTACAAAATTCCATGAGTATGTTTAATTTTAACAGACAAACACGTTTAAACACGACTCGACGTTAATATGCATCATGAATTCTTTGTTCATTTAAACAATGAAGACCCGATTTCTCTTATAACAATAAGAACCTTCAGTTAATTGTTTATAAAAAGGGTGATACAAAAATGTGTCTTTTGTTCGAATATTTGAATTATAAACCTTTTAGAAGGACAAATTGCCTCTCGGCAGGTCACGTGTGGAGTCGAAAGAATAAATTAAAATGAAGACCATTATAAAACTAATCTGCACTAGGTATAAATTTAATTGGATATTTATAAATGTAATCAATAATAGGTATTAACTTGATATAAGGTTAATTCACCTTCAAGGGACGCAGAATATGTCGATCGTATTGCGAATCAATGCAATACCTATTACCTATATGTAGTAACCTGTCACAAATTAAACACCGCCCGTATCTAGCCCGCGGAATATTGCGAGGTTTTGCAATTGGGACGCTACCTAAACGACTCACGTCGTAATAAAGTAGTCGGTGGTTGGATTAAATTGATTGATGACGCAATTATTACGTGATACAAAAAGCATGTTCAAAGTATAAAGTTCTGTATGTGATCGCGTTCCGGCGAAAAGTAACGTAACATACTGAGTCACGAGGTAATAACATAAAACCCGCGATTTAGATTCGCGACGTAATCAAGATTATCCACGATCCTATAACACGTGGACCTAACAACTTATCCATGGGGGTGTGACAAAACAATGCAGTGGAACCAATACAATGAACCGATGTGCAATAACAATGTAACACCAATATCCTTATAATCCAATAAGATTTATATGGGAAATAATAAGTTTTATATACGATTTCATTAAAGAAATCCGTGGTCCAATAAAAGTAACCCACGGCAGAATAAGACATTTTTCGCGCTCCAATAAGAATGGGAACCAATAAGATTTTTTCGCGACTCAATTAATTAAGTTTATTCGCGGGCAGTACCTATGACCGACACTGGTGCAGACTATGGAGCTACCTCACCCCATACATGCAAAGGTCTCCATACTTGCTCTGGGTACGGTTAATCCCTATACTACTAGCATAAGACTAAACGTGTCTCTACGTCTTATGATCATTTAGGTGTTTTTTCCCTCCCTTAAAGGAGTGTAACGGGGGATGTAAGTTTGTATGTAAACAAAACGACGGAGGACTCTCACTCGGTTGTACCCGGGGATAAAATCTAGTGGTTTCATATTAGGAAACAATATAAACATAAATACCGAATATGGTCGGATCCAGAAATAATATTAGTAAATTATTTTTTCCAGCTCCATTCGACTGCAGCGCTCGTCCCAACGAGGTATATGACGCATGTCCATCAGTTTGCCCCACTGACAATTGCAATGATGCTACACCTACTGGAGAATGCAGACGCAATGTCTCGCCTGTATTAAAGTCGCAATGTAATCCAAAATGCAGATGTATCCAGGGCTACTGGAGAGACAACTCAGGAATTTGTGTGCCTTACAAACAATGCCCTAAGTAATCACGTAACGGTTCATATGCCATAAAAGGTGTTTTTGTTGTTAAATTTCGGCCCATGTAAAACATACCCAAGTAAAATATTGTCCAAAGTATATTAAATTATCAATACATAAAATAATGTTGTTTAATTTTAATATATGCTCAGGCTGATTAGAAAACTAGTTTATTAACTAATTTATTCGTCAAAGAAGTCAGAGGCTTACCTGAAGGCACTTATGAATAATGTGATTTTCACCGGTCATGAACAGATAACTAAAATAATAAGTGTATTGTCCACGTTGAATTAAAATCATTTAGATGGTATAAAAGTAGTTTGTATTTCTGTTTTCTAACTCTGATTCTTGTAAGAATTAATTAATTAAGGCCATCGGCCATTCATTCCGTTAATTATGAGGACCACTGCTGCAGCGAGTGCTTATGGGTAATACACACCAAAGCCGCGGACCCGTCGGCTTATGTCGGCAATTGGATAAGTTTGACGTGTTCTTGAACATATGCAATTTCTTCTCTACTTTTTTCCTTTTATTTGTAGCATTGGTCACAATCTTCATAATACTGTCTATGATAATAGCTACTGGTTGGTAACTGATTGTGAGCATCACCTTTCTTTAAAGATAATTATTATCGACTATTATCTTTATTGGCACATGTATCTGTTTTACGTCGCTATTTTGTTGTTGTCCGAATAAATTTACTAAAAATTAAATTATAAAGTAGTACATGAGTGGTACCAATAACATTGCTTTCTTTATTTGACTAATTGAAAACCTTCGAAGATGATGCTCGAGGCTTATTGGTATCAACCCATGGACAAAAGTAACTATCCCATAGAGTAGGTTATAAGCATGGACCAAGGGTTATAAGTTTATACTATCAATTGTGTAAAAGAAAATCTTGGAAAAGAATTTTCTGTAGGTGTCACACGTCAAGTGAAGGATGCATTTTTTTCTACATTATTCTATAGTGTGGGGTATCGTTGGATAGGTCTTTTAAAAACATTGAGGGTTTGCTAAAACCATTTTTCGATCCAAGAATTTGTTTGCGAAATATTAAGCTTTAAAATGCAAATTTTTGCTAGGGTCAAGTGTCCGAACCTCATACCATCTAAACGGTTGGCGCAAAAAAAGTGAAAAAAAATCATGGTAGTCATAAATATAACGAATTTGAAAGGAAAATTATTACGGCTGACTAGCCCTTACAACATAACGAGTAATAGTCGAACTAAGTAAAAAACAGATTTTCGTACAAATTCCATGAAAAAAAAATGGTTGAATTAAGTTGTCAGTATGTAAACTAGGTGATAAATATAAATTTATGGCCAATGTACTCATAAATATGACCATTAAAATCATATTTCAGTAACATTTAACCCGGCTTTCGAACCCTGTACTGTGCATGATCAGCAGGTCGATACTCTAAGGTTTCATTTGTGAAAAGAACGTTGCGGCAACGATGATTTCATTTTTGTATTCAGCAAGGTACAAAGCGCACGCACTACCGCTATGCGTGATGACGGCGCTTATGCGAACTAGCTCTCTCGAGCGAGGCGTTTTACGTAAATGTATGGAAAATGGTATTCTCAACCAACAACGTTGAACGCTTCGTCAAACTCAACGATGTGCGCTGCAGGAGCTCGTCGTGAATCGCAACGTTGTGGCGTTTCTTAGAGAATCGACCTGCAGATGCAACATGCACTTGACCGATTTTAACTTTCAAATATTTTAATTTTGACATTATTAGCTTTTACAGATTTTTGACCACCAGCATCACCTTATAAACATAAATCAATAATATTAATATCTACTTCCCACTTTGCAAGTGATAGGTAATAAACACTGACATATGATTAAACTAAGCTATGCAGATTACTTATGTCTTTATGGATGGTCTTCAATTTTTAATGTCTTGTTTACAACAAAATGTACTTGATAACGTAAATGAAAAATATTTATAACCGTTAAAATGCCACGGATTCCAAACACCGAATACCGATAATGCGTTCATTGACAGTATCACTCAGAAACCCAAAGCTGCTACAAGATACAAATCACAAAATATTAAATATATTGTTCACATTACATCGACTTACTCATGAGAGACAATGATTATTTTGAAATACATAATTTCGTCTCCGCTAAATTACTATAATCTGGAATAGTCGAAATCGAAAAAGAAGTGATTAGAAACTCCATCTTCCAAGACCGTACACATAACAGAAGTGGTTTAGACGAAGAATTCTAAAAGCATTAGAATAAAATAAGACGGATAGAGGATTCATGTCGTTGACCGTAGTAAGTTTTGTTATCCTGGAAGCCCCAGATGTAGAGTAAATGTTGCGAGACCTTAAGGTTAAACTGAAGATGGTCATGTCAAATACCAAGATTGTGACCATTGCTATAAATAAAAGGAAAAAAGTAGAGAAGAAATTGCATTTGCTCAAGAACACGTCAACCTTATCCAATACCAATACCGAAAGACCAGACAATACTTAGGAGAGCTATCAGTCAATAATGGAGCTTATTAAAATGCAACGCGAGTATCATTTGCACAGATTTATATGTAAATAATTTGGGTCTTAAACGAAAGCTTATCCTTCCCATCTTGTACTCCGTCTTCGACCAATGCTCAAAACTTTCTTTCTTTCTACCTGCCCTTATCCCACCTTAATGTGGGGTCGGCGCAACACACTTTTTCAAACATATTGCAAAGAGGATTTGGCTTAGTTTTTACGACCGGCCGCCTGCCTGAAGTCAACCCCCTATGAGGGATCCAGTCCCCGGCAAATTAAATTAGAAAATTTACTTTGCCCGACCTGGGAATCGAACCCAGGACCTCCCGGTCCACAGCCCATACATGCTGCCACTAGACCAAGGAGGCGACTAATGCTCAAAACTATAAACTGAAAGTTTGCCGGAGTGCGTTGGGGCGCAACATACTATGATTTAAACTACACACGAGATCGTGTTGGAAATACCGAATTGATGGAACGGAAGAGAGTCGGGACGCATTCATAGCATGCCGAACAAAAATTGAGCACGAGTGCTGACAGAGTGACAAAAAGATGGCGAGACAAACCATGGTAAAGATGGCGGAACAAAAAGGGCGCCATCGCCTTCTTAGGTCCGTATTGAAGACCTTATTTTTTAAATTGAGTAAAAATAATTAACAAATACTAAAAATTAACAAGAAATTAAAGATCTTCCTAACAGACAAGGCTTACTGAACGTCGTCAGAAGTAGTCACTTTCATGATAAAATTGACATTCTTGGCTATTTTTTTCTAGATGTATCGGTGTGGTGACTAGGATTGAGAAAGGGATGCTGAGGTGGTTTGGACATGTAGAAAGGATGGATGAAAGGCGACTTACGAAAGGTATTTATCGTGTTAAAGTGAATGGTAGGGCCAGAAGAGGGCGCCCAACACGATCCTATATGGATCAAATAAGCGATCTCCTTCGTAAAGGGCAAGTTCGGAGTACCCTCAACCGGCGGAAATGTATGAAACGATGCATGAATGTGGATGAGGCAAAAGAGGTGTGTCAGGATCGTAGCTTGTGGCGCTCAATTGTCTCTGCCTACCCCTATGGGATACAGGCGTGAGTGTGTATGTATGTATGTATGTATCGGTCAAAGACTTTTATGGTCTGTATCATATATAACGTACGTATTTTTTGGTCCGTAGTGTGTTCACGTAGCAACATAACAAGTCAACGGGAAGATATGGTTTTGATAGACGGCCAGCGTAATGGTAGCTTACTAATAGACTAGTTTTTACGATTAAACGGAAGTAAAGGAAGATCAAAGACGCCCTAGCGAACTAGAACATCCACATTTCGCCGAGCTTAGTTCCGTCCCAGATGTGATAGGGTGCGAGCCTATAGCCATATCGAGCACAAACTGTACAACAATATCACTTTGCCCGACCCGGGGATAAATCCCGAGACCTCAAGATAGTCGTATCGAAATACAGCTTCGCCACAGAGGCAGAATAATACCTAGGCTACTTTTTATCCCGGAAAATAAATTTCTCCGCGATCGGAGTCCGAGCAAAAGCTAGTTAGTTAATTCCTAATATGAAGTACTGTGCTGGCAGAATAAATTTATCAATATATAATCAATTACCACTTTCCTTATAGGTACCCAGGATACTGACGCAGTCGGTGCCGTGAGCAAAGGTTACCTACTTTAAGAAATAACTAAATAATGATACCTATTTAGATTAGTAGCGGACCGGGTAATAATGATATTTATATATTATGATAAAAATATCTTTATCTTATCTGTCTTTGCTTGGAACCGATTCTGTAGTGAAAATTCGTCAGTCTATATTATAAACAATCCTCGGAAATCTGGCCTTCTAGAATCTAGATTACTTGTATTACTTGTACAGGCGATACCATGAAGTGCACGTCGTTTTTGCTCGTGGCAACATGTTTGATTTCGTGCTCATTAGGATTCAACGAAGGTAGGGTATATCATATACTTATCTAATACTTTTACTATAACTAGACGGTACAGTGCGAAGACAACCAGGCTGGCTGGCGGAATGATATTTTAATCTGTTTAAGCATTAAAAAATTGTTCGAATTCGGTTGATCTTGATTTACCTAATCCTCCAAACAAATTCCCAAAATCTCTAGATTTGTCACAGGCACCAGACATTAGGTACAATATCACACATCAACAGTCATCATAGTGTTAAATCTGAATTTGCACAATCAGTAGGTACCTATCATTTGCCACATCCGATCACCATATTGATTTTGCCGATGTATTCCATAAATATGTGTCATGGTATGAATTATCGATTTTCGACACACTGCTCTGCAATGTGATGTGTTCCATTCAATGTTTAGTCGCTTTACATTCGATCATCATAGAAATTCTAAATTATATAACACAGTTAATTACTAAGGAGCAAGTTAATGTTAATAAACGAAGTTTGAAACCGAAAATGGACATGAGACTCTAATTTACGGTAAATAACTTCCAACAAAATGGGGTTTAAGATATTTAGGAGACAAATACATTTTGTAGATTGGTGTTCTAATAACGAGGAGTTCTCGCTATGCAAAAGTCCGTGTCCAGAGGATACTTGTGCAAAAACTGAGGCAGATACTGAACCAAGATACTGTATGGATGTGTGTTCCGGCCCTGGGTGTGTTTGTCGCGCAAACCACAGACGAGCTGACGATGGGTCTTGCATTCATGTCAGGGAATGCCGTAAGTAATCTTATCTTTAACTAAACTATAAGGGCGATTTGCAGCACTATTACTAATGTGAAACTCGATTTATCCAACACCTCACTCCTAAGTCCTATCTTTACATCAATATTCGGGATAAATAGAGATTTATCGGAGAGCTGCAATAAGTCAAGTATAAAAGCAAAAATGTTTGTGATGCTCATTTAAGTGTTCATACTTTCGTGGCGGATAGCTTCAACAATGTATTATTCTAAAACCTCAAATTCAACTCAATATTTTATTCTAAATAGGTATACTAAAAACTGAGATTGTTTTTAATTTTAACCAAATTTTTATGGAAATAAGCCCATCCTTGAAATAAGCTCTATCGAAGACAAACATAATTTTAAAAATCGGTCCACATTTGGTGGAGATATCGGGTAAAATACCTACATAAAAATACAGATGAATTGAGGACCTTCCTCTTTTTTGAGAGTCGGACGAAAATATAGACTCATCACCGATAAGGAGTTCCATCCTTACGAGACCTAAGTGAATACCTACCTACTTTGGTCGGATCCAGAAATAACATAACATAACATAAGCTCACGCCTGTATCCCCGAAGGGGTAGGCATAGGCGCACTAGCGAACTAGTACACCCACATTTCGCCGAGCTTAGTTCCGTCCTAGATGTGATAGGGGGCGACCCTATCGCCATATCGGGCACAAATTCTAGACTCTAAATAATAGTCAATATTTTTTTCCAGCTCCATTCGACTGCAGCGCTCGTCCGAACGAGGTTTACGATGCATGTCCAGCAGTCTGTCCCACGGACAATTGCTATGACGCTACACCGACTGGAGAATGCACTCGCTATGTCTCATCTGTGTTAATGTCACAATGTAATCCAAAATGTAGATGCGTCAAGGGCTACTGGAGAAACGCCTCAGAAATTTGCGTGCCTTACAATCAGTGCCCCAAGTAATTACATAGGAGCATAATGATTCATAGACGTATGATAATGTTTCTCCTATTTGAGTTTCGCGCTTTGGAGGATGTATCCAAATAAAATATTTTTCAAATTATATTAATCTTTCTATATAAATTATGATGTTTAATTCGCAAGAACCTTAGAGTGATCACTAAATCAATGTCTCCCAGCCAATGTAATGGGGCGATTAAAATATTATACGAAAATAATATTCTACTTTCTTACCTATTGTTATATTGTATAACAATAGCTGATAAACGAGCTAGCTAGTGGGTCACACGAAGCCTCTAGAATGAACGTAAATAATTTCTACCGCCCACGAACACTCAAAATACCGAAAGGTATGGATGTCATGGGTGCGTTGCCAATGGTGAAGAAAAAGTAACGGGAATTGCGAAAGTAATGGATATAGGATATAATATGGATATAATGCCGCGTATCCTGCACCAAAAAATTACACAAAACATGTATTTTTTATACAAGGTCCATTGTTCTAAGAGGAATAGTGAATGAAAAACCTTGTTTTGTGAAGGTGTTTTTAGTGTTTGTTTTGAGAAAGCTAGTGCAGGAGACGCGGCTTTACACCTACATTTTTTATAGCAAAGACTGGCAAACAAGCAGATGGGTCACCTGATGGTAAGTGATCTCCACCGCCCATAGACACCCAAGACACAAAATGCCAAATGCCTTGCCTACCTAAAAGGAGGGAATGGAAAGGGAACGAAAACGGATTGGGAAAGGGACGGGGGTAAATGGGCCACCGGAAATCTCACTCAAATATACATTTCGCCCAGCTTAGCTCCGTCGTAAATGTTATAGGGGCGAACCTATCGCCATATCGGACAAATTCCAGACTCCGGGCTGATATTAAAAAAAACTCAATATCACTTTGCCTAACCCGTGGACCGGACCCAAGATCTCAGGACGGTAGTCACACAGTAAGTACACACGTATCTATTCATATCATCTATCATAACAAGCAAGAATTGAAGCAGTTGTTTTTGCATAAATACTTCTAGGAAAAGGGTCTGCAATGACAAACAGATGCAGCTCATGCAGGGTAAAGGTAAATAGATCTGAGTTCATAGTAGGAAAACGGGTTTAAAACATAGGTGTTTCCCTCGCGGCATCATGCAGATATAAGAGACTTTTTAAGGGCGTTGAACAGCAAAACAAGTCCAGCAGGCAAGATGCAAGGAGCTCTCTTTATTTTGTTTTCTTGTGTTGCCGTTATAATAAGTGCTTCACCCGGCCTCCGTAAGTACTATTTGTTTTTTGTTGTTTATAAAAAAGCATTGTGACTTGTATGTTTAAGATAAAAACTGTACGAATAACCGCTATTAATTGATTAATCACTTATGTTTTTCAACATCCATTTTTGCCGTTGTTTTCCATTCCGTCAGCGTCAAAACGAGCGATTAGATAATAATAAATATCTCTGAGAACTCGAGTTCGATGCCCGGATAGGGCAGTAGGTTTTCCTACTCAGTATCAGCTTGATGTCAGGAATTTGCTCCCGATGATAGGCTCGTCCCTTAACACATCTGGGACGGAAATGAGCTCGGCGAAGTGTAGGTGTTCTAGTTCGCCTATGTCTATGTCTCTATGTACGCCTGTGTCTCTTCGGGCATACGGGCGTGAACTTATGTATGTAATTTCTAAAAGCCAAGTACGACGTTGTCCTGGATGTCAAGTCCGAGATCGAATCGATCGTCTCGGAAGTCTGTGTCGGTCGCTTTTTAATATCGTTTAAAAAATACCTACCTTATCAATAAATTATACCAATAAATCGCTAACAAAACACAAACATGGGAAATTTAATGCTTTATTACAAACTCATAAAAAACAGTTGTTTTTTTATATTTCTTGTAACGTACGTAGGTGTACCTATTCAGGGACTTTACCAAACCCAAATAAGAAATACATATTTTTTCCTGGTACCTTGTTTACGTTAGAGACGAGATGAGGATAATCTTCATAAAAAAGACGTGACGGTAATTTCCCCTTTTTAATTCCATTCATTACAACTGCCGGCTAGTAACTCGTTAAGTCGTGAGTCTCGTTATCGTTCTATTTTTTGCCTACTAGATAGCAGTCGGTAGAGACCAGTTAAACTGGACTTTAATATGTTTTTTTATAAGCGATACGACGACCTATGAATATCAAAATTGTTATACGGGGCCAATTGGAGTAAATTCTTTCAAAAAAATCATGAAAATTGATCCTTATTTGGTAGATATATCTTTTATCATCTGTTTATACATATAGAATGAATAACATACAGAATATACACGAATCGAAAACCTCCTTATTTTCTTAGAATAGGTAAAATAGTCTTATATGAAAAGGTAATTTAATCATATTCTAGCATTTAAAATATAGACTCATTTACATGGTAGAGTTGTTAATGATAATTTTAATTGGTAGGTATGACTGTTAATATCTGATTAAATTATGTAGTTTAAGTTTATGAAAAGTCTTTATTTTTTTATAACTCCATAAAATAGGTTTTATGAAATGAAAACAAAATATTTTTTATATTATTATTATTCAATAGTAGCTATGTGATAATACTGTTTATCCTGGTGTGATATAGCATTGGGTGCTCCGGACAATGGGTCCCTTCCATCATGTGATTTAGGGAAGGCTATCACTTCTCTTATTGACTCGGCATTACATGCTAAGGAAACCAGTCTATCAAGACCAAGAGCTATACCTCCATGAGGCGGACATCCAAATCTCAAAGCATTCAAAAAGTGCTTCAACTGATCAGGGTCTATATCAAGCATCATCATGATTTTTTTCTGAAGCTCAACATTGTGTATTCTTATTGAACCACCTCCCATTTCATTCCCATTTAATACAATATCATAAGCCAATGATCGTACTTTCAAAGGATCAGTATCCAATAAATGTATATCTTCCGGATGTGGAGATGTAAAAGGATGATGACAAGTTTCAAGACCGTTCTCGCCCTTCAAAAATAATGGAAAATCAACCACCCATAGTGGGTGAACGGAGTTTTGAAACTTTAATAATTTCTTAGAATTTAGTAAAGTTGCTAACATCTCTCGTATCTCTCCTAAACACAGGCATGTATTTTCATCGTCACCTAAAGAAACTATTACCGCATTAGCATCCCCAATAGTACTATGTATTGTGTTAGCTAATTCAATACCCAACTCTCTTTTTATATGTTCATTTAAAATTATTTTAGTCTTATATTTCTTTGTCAGTTCTCTTACTTGATCCTTGTACTTGGCCGTTAATTTTCCCAAATCTTTTGGATATGGTAAAGCAAGAGCATAAAAATCTGGATCATTTTTCTTCTCTGTGAAGAATTGTTTTAAATCAATAAACTTGAGGTCATGAGTTAAATTCGGTTTATCAGAGCCATAGTTTTCTAGGGCTTCTTTATATGTCATTCTTTTGAAAGGTGGTTTTGGTAACGGTTTAGGAAACGTTTCGTACAGTAAATCTTCCACCATTGCCAATACTCCATTTAAGTTTGTGAATGACAATTCAATATCAAGTTGTGTGAATTCTGGTTGTCGGTCGGGCCTTGTAGTTTCATCTCTGTAACATCTTGCTATTTGGAAGTACCGGTCTATTGCTCCTGACATCAACATTTGTTTGAATTGTTGTGGACTTTGTACTAATGAATAAAACAATCCTGAATGGTGAGTGGGCACCACAAACTCTCTAGCTCCACCTGGAGTGCGACAGAATAATGTAGGTGTTTCCACTTCAACAAAATTATGTTTTTCAACCAGAAATCTTCTCATATTGTGTAACATTCGTGAGCGAAGTCTTAAATTGTGTTGCATCTCAAAGAATCTCAAATCTAAGTACCGGTGCTGCAGTCTCAACTGCTCTTTTGGTTTTTGATAATCTCTCAGGTTGAAGGGAAGTGAATCAGCTTCGTTCAAAACTTCTATCTTGTCTATAATAACCTCTATTTCACCTGTTGCCATATTAGGGTTTATCATATCTTTAGGCCTTAAAGCAACTGTGCCATCTATCTTTACAACAGTTTCTAGTTGTAAACTTGACAAATTAATTTTGGAGTCAGTAACCGTACACTGGGTAAGCCCATAACCGTCTCTAAGCAGTAAAAATTTGGATAACCGGCAGTACTGCACCCAGCCACATAGGGTGACTTTTTGAGCTGCATGGTCGGGTCGCAGTTCACCACAGTTATGCGTTCTATATGTAAAACTGCTACATTTACTTTGTCTTGCATGTTTTTCATTGATTTCGGGCCTAATATTGTGTATATTTGTTGATAATAGCTTTAGATTATAGGTTAGGTTTACATGTTTTAAAAATTGGAAACTTACTATCCTTGAGAACACGTGCAATTGTTTTTTAATTACTGTGTGAAACATGTTTGTTAACAAATGATTAGTAGGTACATATTTAAATACAAAATAAAGTCCTTAATTAAGCTAAGTATTTGTTTACAAGTCAACTTGGACAATGACATATCAAATATTGACAAGTGACATTTAACGTCATAACCAGCATTGCCAGTGTAAATTTTTTAAATTCCGTATTTTTTGCAAAATTCTTTACCAGGTTTCTCAATTTCATAATACATGTGGCGGGGCGAGGGGGGGTGCGGTCAAGCACGGCCCTCTCGGTTCCCTAGCGAGGGGGGGCCGGGTGGTTGAACCAAGGCCTTGACCTTGGGCGCCGGTCACCCGGCTCGTGCACCTTCGCAGTGCGGGGGGGGGGGGGTTGCACCAAGAATGCCCGACTTACCTCCGGGCACCTGGAGTGTGTATGTGATAGTGTAGTGTAGGTATGCGTGGAAGTGTATGTGTATGTATGTATGTATAGGTGTATGTGAATGTATCGTGTTATGTGGAGTGTAATGTGTAAGGGTGGGGATAGGGAATTGAAACAGTTTTTAGACTCAAAAAAGTCAATCGCCGATCGTCAAGCCTTAGTTCCCTATTCCCGGTTTTCCAGTCTTCCGGTTTTCCAGTCTTCCGGTTTTCCAGTCTTCCAGTCTTCCGGTTTTCTTATTTATTCCAGTTTTCTTTCTTCTTATTGTTCTTCTCGTAGTATTCAGGAACCCATGTTCTGCCGTTGATTCTTGCTAGCTTAAGTACTCCGCGGCTATACCTTAAGAAGAGCCCCGTAAAATTGACCTAATTTTTCATGAATTTGTACTATGACGATCGACCATAATGACTTATAATTTATTCATTATTTATCAAACATACACGTGTTATATATCAAAACAATCCTCTAAACGAGCGCTACACATATAAACATATTATGACAATATACGAACATACTACAAAAAGATATCTACAAAAAACAGGCAATTTTCCTATACAATCATACTTTCCTAAGACATTATGCTACGTTATACCTTACATTCTACACTTATATCTATACACGTACTCTAATTAAAGCAAAATGTCACTGACAGTCCGTATGATCACTGTTTATTCACTATAACGTTCACTTCAAACTTCCGCGCACTGACTCCTTGCGTCGGAGGCGTCGTTAACAATACATACGCCTGTATCCCCGCATGGGTAGGCAGAGACGAAATATAGAACTATAATACCCACATTTCGTCGAGCTCATTGCTATTCCAGATGTGATAGGGGACGAGCCTATCAGCATATCATTATATCGTATATTTATATTTCTATGCGTATATATCGTAAAAAATCCAGACTCCGATACCTACTGAATAAAAAAAATAAATATTACTTTGCCCCACCCGGAGATCGAATTCGAGACCTCAGAACGGTAGTCGTACCTCTCACGCCACTACCACGCCACCGACGTTTGACGACGATTCAGACCCGATTGATTAAGTTCATTCATGAAACCTATTCTCACGGACGTAAAAAAAAAGATTTATTCAATCAGTCGCCGGCCGCCGCCAATACATGTCGATAGATCGAATGAGCCGAAAACCTTGCTTCATTTTTAATGTTCCTAGCGCTCCGTCCATCTTTTTTTTTTACGTCCGTGACAATAAGTTTCATGTATGAATTTTATCAATCTATTTTCACTTCTCCTAGCACTCTGTCCGTCTTTTTTTTTTTCGTCCGTGCCTATTGTATACTTTAGATACCCTACATTACGCAAATTTCCACAAAACGCCCCTGAATTAGGAGACTGTTCTAAAAGTTAGCAACACTGATTTTACGTCACTTTCTGCCTTTTCAAGACGTGTTCGGATATTTAGATAATAGTTTTGAAACACAAAATATATATTTTTTTACTGGGCAAGGCAAAGTGACTACACTAAAAGTGTGTTGCACCCCACATTAAAATGGTATACGGGCAGGTGATTTAAAGAGGTGGTAATTAGAATCATGGCGGCCATTTTTTTTCACACTCCGAAGAGGGAAGAAGCAAATCGAGGAGCTTGCGATAAGACGGGTGAATAACCGATGCAAAAAGGGATTTACCCACTTATCCGTCCCGATCAACCATCAAGCCATGTCGCAACTCACAAGCCCCTCGAGAGAACCGAAAATACACTGGCTGATCTTGGCATCACACAAAGATCCGAGTGCGGGTCACTATCGCAGGTTTTAAAATGTTATCAGCAATAGGTATATTTCATTTTAGTTTTATTTTTAATTTCATTAATTTTAGAATGCAACCGGCCGAATGAAAAGCTTGATTGCGTGCAAGTCTGCCCTCCTGAGAAGACTTGTAGGAATAAAGGAATATTTTTCAGTTGTATAAGCGACAATAAAAAGATATGCCAACAAAAATGCATTTGCATAGAAGGATATCGCAGGAACGACAATGGAGAATGCATTCCTGAGAACGAATGTGGTAACGTGTAATTTAATTTGGATTGAAAATTATTTTAAAAAAATTAGGACGAAACAAATTTTTAACGTCGCATTATAGAACTACGAGGGCTCAATTTTAAATTCGTAATTTCTTAATATTTCGTCACGGACGTAAAAAAAAGATGGACGGAGCGGTAGGAACATTGAAAGTGAAGCAGGGTTTTCGGCTCATCCGATCAGTCGCCGCTATTACGTGTTGATAGATCGAATGAGCCGAAAACCCTGCTTCACTTTCAATGTTCCTACCGCTCCGTCCATCTTTTTTTTACGTCCGTGCCTTTTATTTAGAGCAGAGCAATGTCATACAATGTGATATATGGTGTGATAAAATGTGAATATTATTTGAAAACTACTTCTGGTAGTATAGCGTAGCGAGCAAGTAGTGGGTTGTGCAACAGGAGGCCGCTGGTTGGATTCTCACATGGTTTTGATAGGTAATACGAATATTCTGACATCTAAAGTCTCTCGTAGGACCTCTTCATAACCCCGACACAAGATTCATATACTACCGAGAGGCAAGATTATAATATTTATTTTAGCAGCGACTACTTTGAGGCCGTCAGCACAAAAGCAGCTTTACCCATATATTTTTCATATAATGGGTCCTGTGGCAGATTATAACACTGTTATTATTGCGCTACACTTATATGTAATATGCAATGTAGTAAGCGATTAAGGGAAAGCATCTGGATAAGTAATAAAATCGTATATAAAACTAATAACGCCGCGCTCTTAACTTTCCTGCATATTTTTTACAGATGACGTGAATAAATTACGAGAGAAACGTGCACCAGGTAAGAACTATACACATTATAATTTTCACGTCTGTATCACAGAAGTGGCAGGCAGTGGTTCACTAAACTGAACCGAATATCACTTTGCCCGACTCGGGGATCCAACCTGAGATCTCAGGACGTTACTTATAGGTACCGCGCAACCAATACAACTAAGTCACCCTTGTTTTTTAGTTTAAAGTTATTTTCGACCGATTCAAAAAAAGGAGAAGGTCCTCAATTCTATATTTTTATGTATGTTCCCCGATATCACCGACAAATGTGGACGGATTTTCAAAATTATTTTTGTGTTCGATAGAGCTTGTTTCAAAGGTTGTCCCATTTTTCATTAGGTCATGATCGGATAAATTTTGAAGTCGGTCAATGGACCGACATTAAGTTTTTAGTATTTCTTGTAGTGAACGTTCATTTACTCTAAGTACGTATCTTTTAATCACAGTCGACAAAAACGTCCACTTCGAGATCCCAGAGAAGAAGCAATGTCTTCGAGCGCACGAATTCTTCGACTGCGGACCGGAGTGTGACAATGTTTGTTCGAACCTCCACTTGCAGAACAGGACTAACTGTCCTATAAAGAACATCGTGTGTAACCCCAAATGTTACTGCCTTGACGGGTATGCGAGGGACAAAAAAGGCGATTGTGTTCCGGTAGAAAAATGCGGTAAGTTTTTACGCACGCCAAGTGACTCATTTATTAACGTATGTATAATGTAACTACACTTGTACTCTTAGTACGAGTTTTTCTCGATTCTCGAAATCGACGATAGTTTAAAGTTTCGCCATACATTTTTTGACGACCACTGATAAACACAGTGTTTATCAGTGGTCGTCAAAATCATGCTAGCCTATTTATGCTTCTTCACACTCCGAAACCGAAGAGGGAAGAAGCAAATCCAGGGGCTTGCGACGAGACAGGCGGATGACCGATGCAGATACAGGGATACCCCCATACTCGTCGCAACCAACCATCAAGTCATGCCGCAAGCCCCTCGAGAGAATTTATGAGTAACTAGCTTATACCCGCGCCCGCGTGAAAGCCTGTCCCGTCATATTTTCATTTTCTGTATACAAACTTTCATCTTCCGATCCCCCTAATCGATGATTTCTTCAACATCTCCCTCTCAGTGACCGTTCTGAGCCGAGGTTCGTAACCCGTTAGTGGGTTGCCCTCAGCATGGTCACCTAACTTTATGGGTTCGCAACGCACCTGCGTTCACCCATCAGACCGGTGTAGCTGAGTAAGCCGACTCGGTCGGGCTGCCAGCTGTAGGGCAATAAAAAAAAAATCTTCCGCTACACCCCTATAGGTGATGAATTTCCAAAAATCCTTTCTTAGTGCTCGAGATAGATGTTGCAATTAATCATTTGTTTTCCTCGACAGATTATCCAGCATTACGAGTGAAACGCTCCACTCCAGTAGGTATGTTAAACTCCAACACTCCTTGAAAATAAATAAATCAGTCACACAAAAAGTCCTGCAGGTCGATTCTCTAACGTTTCATTTGTGAAAACAACGTTGCGGCATCGTTGCGGCAACGATGTTGTCATTTTTGTATTCAGCAAGGTACAAAGCGCACGCACTAGCGCTATATGTGATGACGGCGCTTATGCGAACTAGCTCTCTCGAGCGAAGCGTTTGACATAAATGTATGGAAAATGGTATTCTCTAAGACCCAACAACATTGAACGCTCCGTCGATCTCAACTATGTGCGCTGCGGGAGCTCGTCGTCGATCGCAACGTTGTGGCGTTTCTTACCGAATTGACCTGCTGACTCCACACTAGGTAAACTAGGTTGATCCTGTATCGTGGGTAACCCATTACCTCTCGTTTTACCGCCGCGACGGCTACGCGGCCGTTGGGCCACGGCGGTCTGTCAAAATTTCTTTCTGTCTGTGTTATCCCGGCCTTCTGCCAAGGTCCGCTTACCTCCTTAAACGCTTCCTCTTCGCCCGGTCTTGAGCATCCCTAATGACAGTGGTGTAAATATAGGGTGGCATGTCGGCAAAATACCACGGGCCCCGACCATAGGGAACGGAAGGAGGCCTCAGACCGAATAACCCGTGACCATAGGGACTCGCGGACTGAAAAAAAACACCATCCAATGAGTTTGCCACGGGCCCCCAACATTGTAGATATGCCACTGCCTAGTGAGGCCATGGGCTCTCATATCTTCCTCCAGAAGGTCCAGCCAGCGCATTTTGCGCCGTCCACGGGAACGCATTCCTGATATGATTTGGGCCAGACACAGGCGACCGACGTACTCCTGTGGTTTCTTCAAAACGTGGCTATACCAGTCTGTCAAAATATCAAAATAAATTATCATTTCACCAGATCCATTTCGTGTGAGAGAATGTAAGGGTCCTAATGAGTTTTACCAATGCGGCCCGGCGTGTGATAACGTGTGTGTGACGCTACACAAACAGAACAGGACACATTGTCCAATAGTGAACGTGATGTGCAACTCTAGGTGTTACTGCAACGACGGATACGCGAGGGACGAAACCGGAGTCTGTGTACCCATTGAGAAGTGCAGTAAGTTTTGTAGACCTTGATTTTGTTTTATAGTCGCCTCCTTGGTCTAGTGGCAACATGTATGGGCTGTGAACCGTGGGTTCGATTCCTAGGTCAGACAACGGGAATTTCCTAATTTAATTTACCCGGGACTAAATCCCCAGAGGGGGTTGACGTCAAGCAGGCAGCCGGTCGTAAAAACTTATCCAAATCCTTCCTGCAACATGCTTGAAAAAGTGTGTTGCGCCGACCTCACATTAAGGTGGGGTAAGAGCAGGTGGAAAAAAAGATTTTTTAACCAGATGCAAAATAGAGAACTAGAACACCCATATTTCGCCGAGTTTATATCCGCCTTAGATGTGAGGAGCCTATCGCCATATCGGGTACAAATTCCAGACTCCGGGCTGATACTGAGCAGAGAAACCTAATACTACTGCCCAGCCGAGGATCAAACCCGAGACCTCAGGAGTCAGGACGGTATTACGGTCGTATTGGGCACACAATACCGCTAAGTCACCGAGACAAACCACCGAAATGGTAATAAAATGCGCTAGTGTCGTGTTAAAAAGTGCTAAATGACAAGTTCTCGAACCGAAAGTTTTCATTTAGATTTAAGAAAACCACACTGATTTTTAAACATACACGC
Source organism: Clanis bilineata (assembly GCA_036417725.1). Lineage (NCBI taxonomy): Eukaryota > Metazoa > Arthropoda > Insecta > Lepidoptera > Sphingidae > Clanis > Clanis bilineata. The sequence continues at coordinate 13,837,730 of CM071158.1, forward strand.
CTAGCATGCGCGCGACGAGATCGTTTTGTCTACGCTTTTGGTCCTGTTATAACCGGTTTTCTCTATTTGTCTACGGACACTAACATGCGTCCTCGTTTATTTTCATACAATGTTGTAGACAACACGTAGACAACATCTCGACAGTCGATTATCGCGATATCTCGTGGCGCGCATGCTAGGCGGGCTGGACCTCCATCCGTGTCTACTTTGTATCGAATAATATTTCGAGATTTTAAAATTTAATTTCTAGCTGAATTATTTTAAAGACGGTCTCTCCGATTTGAAAATATCTTTCTTGTTTTGTACTAATTTTTATGTATATCTTTATTTTTTAGATAAGCCTGTAGAAAATCCAGGAGAATCTGAAGGTAAAGTTTATAAAATATTAACATCAGGCGCGGATTGAATATTACCCAGTATCCCCGCATGATCACGTTATTTCGTTTATATTTTTACTTTTTTAAATTATATGAGCACTGTAATAATATTACTGTCCCACTGCTGGGCACAGGGATTTTCGATTATTGAGAGTGACACATTTAGTTTATTCAATGGTTTTCATAAGACTTTAAAAACGATATGCAAATTAGGCACATGTTTGGTGAATTGTTGAAACCATTTGCTTGCTACTTTTGAGGGTGGTCATAAGTATTATAAAAGGTGGTCATAAGTATTATTATAAAATTATAATTGGAATGGTTTTCTAAGCAGAATAGATGTAAAAAATAATACAAAGAAACAAATTGGACAGCCTCCGTGGCGCAGTAGGCAAGTAGTCGGCTCTGAAGCGAGAGGCCGCGGGTTCGATTCCCGCATTGAGAAATTTTTTTGTGTGGCCCACAGGTATTTGTTTCAAGTCTGGGTGTTGAGACCGAAAGTCTCTCATAGTCTCTGACACGCACGATACAGGTTATAACCTAGTGTGGGTTCAGGACGAGGTGTGTGATTGTTGGGTGTACATATTTATATATTTTATTTAATTATTGATCTTATGATTTACGCGATTCAAGTTTTGACGTAAATTACATTTAAGCTTTAATTTATAATTCATATGTAGGTACATTAACTAGGTACCTACACAATATTTTATATTGGCCTCATTATATAATACTGAAACTGTTCAATTTTCAATTTTCAGGTCGTTGTACAGCTCCCAACGAAATATACACGTGCAAAAACACATGTCCACCGGAAATGTGCTTTTCTTTAGTAGCACGGTTCAAGTGTGATTCTACAGAAGTATGCAAGCCCCGTTGCGCCTGCAAGCCAGGATACTTGCGGGTCCATGAGAAGTCAGCATGTGTGCCGATATGCCAGTGTCCAGAAATGAGAAACTCGCCGGATTGCCAGAACAAAATATAGGGCATTACGAAACATTCATTAAATAAATATTAGCGTATCTCGATTACCCAAAGATTATAGCTTAGATTAATGGAATGTTAAAATTCTTTGATTATCAGTCGCAAGATGTAATAGCTATAATATAATTACAAAATAATTAAATTTTATAATCAATTTTTTTTTATTTTGTACCTACCTAAAAGTGACTTGAAAAACCTTGTACCTATCTACATTGAAAATTCGGTGCGGATGCCGCTGCTGCTCGTTTGCAAATACACAAACTTCAAAACTTACCCGATAGTGACCAAATGTATATGAGAGCCCCTTGGAATAAGCTCTATCGAACACAATAATAACATAACATAACATAACATAAGCTCACGCCTGTATCCCCGAAGGGGTAGGCAGAGGTGCACTAGCGAACTAGAACACCCACATTTCGCAGAGCTTAGTTCCGTCCCAGATGTGATAGGGGGCGAGCCTATCGCCATATCAGGCACAAATTCCAGACTCCGGGTTGATATGGAAAAATCCAATATCACTTTGCCCGACCCGGGGATCGAACCCGCCACACCTCAAGACGGTAGTCATACCGAAATACAACTACGCCACCGAGGCAGTCACAGAACACAATAATAAGCTTGAAAATCGGTCCACATTTGGCAGAGGTATCGGTATATGATGGAGATATCGGGTAACATACATAAAATATTCAGACTAATTGAGGGCCTTCTCTTTTTTTGCAGTCGGTCAAAAATAACTTCAGTACCATTTCTAATAATTACTGTACAGTGTACATATATAATGTAACGCTATTTCTGATAATTAGAATTACCTCTTAGGTATCTTTCTCTAAGCCCTTCAAGTAGGTTAGATGTGGAGCGTGACTAGATTCGACCACTCGTAGACTTAGGTGGTAGTGGATCCCTCAGAGGAAGGACGTCAGGCAGGCAGTCTATTTTCTACATGCCCTTATCCCGACCTTATAGCGCAGCGCAACACTTTTTCAAGCATATTAGTAGAAAATAAGGATTAAATTAAATTAAATTTAATTAAATTAATTAATTAAAGGATTTGGCTTAGTTTTTACGACCGGCCGCCTGTCTGACGTCAACCCTCTATGAGGGATCCAGTCCCAGGCAATTAAAATTAGAAAATTTGCTTTGCTCGACCTGGGAATCGAACCTAGGACCTCCCGGTCTACAGCCCATAATATACCTACATTGTATGATAATCTGGATTTAGTAATTTAAGTGGTATGGCACTATATCCTTGTTAGAGTTTGACTTTTTGAGGAAATCCATGAAATACAGAAAATTCTGTACTATCTACCTCTATATCAGCCACAGGACGTCCAATGCTGGACATGGGCTTCTAAATAGCCTCCTAAAGGCTACCAAATCGGGCTGTCGGAAGCGGCTTGCATCCAACGACTTCCTGTGACCTTCGTCTTCCGTCCATCTTGTAGGTAGACGCGCAACGCCTATTTACCTCTAGTCTTTTGTTTTGAGAACATTTCTTGTATTGAAATATTTCTTTACAGGTCGCTGCACTGCTCCGAACGAGGAATTCACTAACTGCAAACGCAAATGTCCACCACAGGTTTGCCTGTCTATAATTGCATATTATAGATGCGAACCTGATCAGCCCTGCGAACCGGGATGTCAATGCAAACCCGGATATTTAAGACTGGAGGAAAACACACCGTGCGTGCCAACATGCCAGTGTCCACAAAATATTGCACATTGTGCAAATAATTAAGAACGTACCAATGTGCAGAACGCAAAAGTATATTGATCGAATTTAATAAATCTCATTTTGTATTTGATTTTCATGCCTTATTTCAAAAAATGAGTCTACCACCAAGTGCGCATGTTCAGCCTATGCAGTGAATATTTCACTGCCAAAAATGATATTGTATTTTATGTGCCGGCCTGATACACTAGGTCTAGACGTATATACTTAACGTATATATTTAATTTAAGAGGCTATTTGTACTTAGTCTTTACGACCGGCTACCTGCGCGACTTCAATCATGTGGGGTAAACTACCGAACAAATGGGTGTGAGAAATACACTCCACCTGGGGGTTACGTACACCCAACGACGATGCATAATAAGTAGTACATACACCTCTTATAGCACTATTGTATCTTAAGTTTTATTTTGAATGGGAATTGATACAGTAAGATAATAATACTTCTATAAGAGGTGGTGTTAACCCCTCAGAACTGGGAATCAAACGCAGGACCTCTTGGTTCACAGCGTACATAATTTGTTGGCACCAATAACAATTCCACATACAGGGAGAACAATCTGAAAACAATCTGAAGGAGACCTATAAATCGTCACAATGAGGAACTTGCACAAAAATTATAACGAGAAATTGTGTTGATAAATCAATAAACAAAACCATAAAAAGTACTATTATGAAATTTGTAGTGTAAAATAATTCATATTCTACAAAATATCCTACTTATAAATTACGTATAATGGAACGTAATTGCGAAACCCAAGTGACGTCATTGCATAAAGAATCATAGAGCAGTGTTTCCAAATTGGGGTATTTTTCCAATTTTGACGAAAATTGTCGTTGTGTTTAGAATGGTGATTGGTGAATTAGATTTCGGAGGCTCTTCTCTTCCTTCTTCCTTATTTTTACTTCGTTATTTAAAGAAATAGCTTTAATATTTCTACGTGGTGACGTCACGTCCTTTTTTAGCGCGGGGTTTCGTAAGTGACTCGCGATAGTTAAATGATTTGTGCATATTTTAATGTTTTTGTTTCTGTTGTGTTTATTTGAGACCTAGTTCTTTACAATAAACTAAAGAAAAAATTACATGCAAGTTCCCTATTAGCATAGCAATTGCTTTGTGTATTGGTAAAAAAAAATAATGAATTCATCTCAGGTGGTTTGCAAATGTGTGCAGCTGACCCCATGGGCTAGAATTTTCTGAAATCACAAATTAACTTTCCATTATTCAAAACAATGAGCCTTAGGAAATTTTCAACTCTGGACTGCTAGCCATTGCAATTTTAAATGTAGTTTTATTGACACCAACTGTATAAGCTGAGGTGACAACAGGAATACCAAATAAGAAAAATAAAGTGGATAATCAAAATATTTATTATTATCAGTTCACAGAATACAGATTCGGAAGTTCCAAGTAGGGTACAGTGCATTATCTCTGAATATATCGGGATATAAACACAAGCAAGCACTGCATAGGCACTTTACACGAGTAAATATTGCCCGTCTAGCTTAATACTAACCTATCAAGTATAAAACTGGATGAAAAACTTTATAATACGTATTTAGTCAAAATAAAGAAATCTAAATTAGTCAAAGAAGCACCCACCATGCCTGAACTTTGTTCTGCCTATTGTCAAGATAGGTAGAAACAAAAAGCAATATGGGCAGTTCCATCGAATCAATCTTAGCTTAAGTACCTACAATTTAAGGTTAACGTGTTGATTAACTAAAACTTGTCAAATTACAGTCACCTTAATTCTAAAGCCCTTTGACCAATGAAACCCAGCTGAACTAAAATCAAATTCTACCTTATTAGAAATATAATAAGGTAGACATTTGTGCAAAAGAATTCAAAGTGATATCTACATACTTCTGACAGTTCTCCAGATGGCAGGAGCCGAGACTTGCATTGGCATGGACTGGGGTCCTTTCACCGATCAAAAACCCAGTTAAGCTAAAAACAAAGTCTAGCTTATTAGCAATATAATAAGGTAGATATTTGTACAAAAAAATTCAAAAAGATGTCTACCCACTTCTCAAACAGTTCTCCAGATGGTAGGAGCTGCAACTTGCATTGGTGAGGGACTGGGGTATACAGGTGGGTATGGGAATGTTAAACAATTTTGTATTGGCTGAAGAACAGAAGGATAAACTGGTTGCACGGTAGTCATTGTCGAGCGTTGGATAAGGTCTGCCCGCAGCATCTGAAAATTAAATAAACAATTTTAATAAAATTAAAATAGGGCTTGAAGTCCCCTTGGACTATTTTAATTTTAAAATTTTTCAATCATCATGTAAGATCATGAATCAATCAATCATGATTGAAAAATTTGAAGATCCTTTACCTCTTTTGTTTACTCTATACTTGGGCTATTGCCCTACCATACATAGGTTCAAATCCCGGGTCAGCAAAGATTTTGTAACAAGGTTGGAACTAGATCCCTCAGAGTGGGTTGATGTTGTATAAGCCAAATCCTTAATGCAAGTTGTTGGAAAAGTAGTTGCACGCCACATTAAAGAGTTACAAGAAAAGAGCACCCCACATTACCTTGATGTAATTTAAAGCACTTTCTGCAGCTTCCACTTGTGCTTGCTGTGTAGAGTAACATGGTGAAGTCACAAGAGGTCCAATGTGTCGCGGGATGGTCAGTAACGGCAGTCCAACATATGGCAACTCTACTTTACAAATACAGATTTCATTGCCTGATGGGTCTATATGTTTCTGGAAGTCATACACTGGTGGAGCCCACATGTATCTGTAAAAGACAAATATTTCAGAATGTAGGTAGATGAAATAGTCATCTTGGTCAGTGACTAGACTGGGTTGTAGATATCCTGGGTTTGATTCCCAGGTTGGGCAAAGTGAATTTTCTAATTCGATTTGTGCAGCACTGGATCCCCCAGAAGGGTTGACATCAGGCAGCCGGTCGTAAAAACTAAGCCAAATCATTTCTGCAACATGCTTGAAAATGTGTTGCACTAACCACATATTAAGGTCAGATAAGGGCAGGTAGAACGAAAGTAGGTACATAAATATGTCAAGCAAAAATTGAATTACCTTTTACACATAGAATCCAGTTTAGCCGGAGCCATAGGGTACTGGTTCTGTTTCGGGTCATAAGGATATGGCTTCACTTCAACAGAGTCACATACAGAGCCTGCATAAGCAGACCCAATGCCCTCGTCCTCCTTCCGCGAGTTCGCGTTCGCGTACTCCTTCCTCTCCAAGTGCTGTTTGTAAAGCAACAGTGTCTGAGAAAAATCTAAGTTGTTGAACTTCGCATTGCCTCTGCTCAGCTTTTGTATTCTATATAATTCGCGCACGACCGGCTTCGCCCAACGAATTTCAATATTACTGCCGTCTACGTCCGCATTTTGTAATTTCTGTATCGCCAGCTCCGCGTGTTCGCGCTCATAGAAATGTATAAACGCATAATCGTATATCTTTTTGACGCGTTGGATTTTGGCGTTAATAGCAGCTTCGAATATCATTTGTATGTAGTCTGGTGTGGTTTTAATTAAAAAATTGCGTACATAAAGTACTTTTACCTGCAAAAGAAAGCGGGTTCCTTGTACGTTCGTAAACCAAAATATTTACATCAATATGGCGGCAGATAGTAATGGGATAGCTTTGATCAGCCCGCCAACCGCAATGCGATTGCGATAACAGAACAAGACAATTCGCAGGTAGTTAAAAAAATAGGTATGGTACAGAACCTCCAATCGCTATGCATTTTAAGTAGTTGGATAAATCTATTCGCTCATGCTTTAAAAAAAAACTCACCCTTTTCATTTGTTCTTCGTCCACATCAGGTTCCGGCTCGGCCCAGTCTACCATAATATCTTGTTCCCACAGCTTTATACATCCAGGCACGAGCGCTCGTCTGGCCATCGCAGCTGCTCGGTGGGAGGTGAACTCCACAAACGCAAATCCTCTGTTCAATCTTCGGTCATACGCATTCTTGTATAGAATGACGTCCACAATACCAGCTACACGCTTGGACAGCTCGTCTATCACTTCTTCCTTAGTTTTCGACTTGGGTATGTTACCGACGAAGAGTCTGCAGTTGTCAACAGATTTCACGACTCCGATGTGCCTGCCCTTCCTCACTTCCAAGCCGTTTAGCTCTCTGGTGGCTCTGTAAGCTTCTGTAGGAGTTGAGTAAGTGACGAACGCGTACCCGCGGTTAGAACCGGAGAAGTCCATCATAAGCCTCATTTCATAGATCTTGCCGACGCGGGAGAACAAAGGCACCAGCTCGTCCTCGAAGACTTCTCGTGGTAGTTTCCCGATGAAGACTTCGCATCCTTTCGGCGGGGGCGGACCAGTCCAGTTGGGCGGCGGTCCGTACTTCCTCTGACCGTTGTGCTGCACCAGTGGATACCCTGTCTCCTGCATCAGGTCCAAGAGTTTCCTCGTCAATTGCTTATTCGGCTCGAGCATAATCACGGATTCAAATTAGAAATCAACTAGAATAGACGCGCACTGCAAATCAACTGATCGGCGAATTGGTCGGTTAGCAAAGTGGCGGCACCCTTTATAGTTTTGCCGACTAACAAATGCCGGCAGTACGGAAACATTAGTTCAAAATTGGCGGTTGTTTGATATATTATGTACTTTTTCTTTTTGAATATTGTGAAATTACACAAATATTACTGTTAAAATTAGTATATAATTGTAACTTGATTAAAAATATTGTCTAAATAGTTAAGTCTCTTTATTGAAATTAGTTTGGAATAAAAAGTAACATTTGACGTAAATTCATATCCCATCCGGAAATATGAATGAGTTTTGTTTAATGACCAATAGATGGCGTTATTCTAAATAAAATTATTTCTAACAAACTATGTGCTCATAACTGTATATGCCTACGCCTATATATCATAAGGATAAGCACAACTGCACTCGCGATTCCCGCAAGCTTATTTCTATTCCTTAATATTTACCGAATCACCAGACTGAAGTGATGTGCAGGACCACAGAACATAAATAATTGACTATATTTCTGTGTTTTGTTTGCAGGACCCTCTGTCACCATGTTTATTGACATACGGTGTATTTACTACAGGATATGTAGTATGAGGCACTGAGAACCGCAATATGATCAAAAATAATTCATTGGAGGAAACACAGATCGTTTCGAAACAAATGAAACTCAACTTTATGTCCGTCACACTATGGGGCCGGTCTATCGCCATTACAAATTCTAGACTTGGACTACTACGGAGAACAAAAACCCAATATCACTTTATTCGATCCGAAATCCGTTTAGTTTCAGCTGTTTAGTTTAGCCAACAATATTATTCATACCTGCGTAAGCTCAAACACTACGGTGAATGCATTGAAGACTAGTGCTGTTGAAATAAGGATGAGATAAGAAAATAGCATGTATCGTTTCATCATTTAATATACTCCTTATACATAATACATTTTAAGCAAGATACACAATTGATTTAAAATATAATTTGTCACAATTTCTTTGAAGAACTAAGTTCATCTGCATTTCAATAATACATCATACATGTTATTGAAATGCAAACTTTGTTTATCCAAGTTGTATTCTTCCTGACATGTTTTGGATCGCAAATAAACTTGGTCCGTAGTCAAAGTAATTATAAATTCGCTTTAAACAAACTTTACTGTTACACCTATATAAGGAACTTACATAAAGGATTTTTTCCAAGTGTAAAGCAATAAAAATGGGCTTAAATCTATGATATCACATTTTAACTAATATACATAATTATAAAGCAGATATTTTATAACATTACTTACAGTATTCAAATCATCCTGTGGCTAAGGATATTATGTTTAAGACACTTTAATTTTAAATAAAAGGTCCAATTATCATAGTTTACTAACACATGACCGCATCAGCAAAGTAAAAGATTGAGCATTTAAATATAGATTTTACGAGTAAGTCGTGGATTATAGATACATTTGATATTGACAAATAATATTTACGATAGAGTGGCCCACGACTTTAGTAACAGTAACATGTATGTAGCCTTTATTTCCTAGTTTATTTTGCTGTGTCGGAGCGATGTAAATGAGCCACGATTTTTAGATGGAATATTCATTCAATCTAACATATAAAAAATAGGCAAATTTTCCCTACTAATATTGTTGTCTTACAGTGGGCTATGTCACAATACTCAACATATAAGATCTAGACGAAGTAAGGAAATATAGAAGAGATAATTCTGAAATGATTATACAACATGATATATTTGACTAGGCTGAAGTTAGTAACTTCCCATGTACCCAAACCCTTTAGTTTATGAAAACAGTAGCTCCCACCCCGCTCGTAAGTAGTAACTAACTTCATTCCATTCAAGTTATTTTACGCATGATATTGTCCACCTGTGGACATCTGTGGCTGATGATGGTGATGATGATTGTGGAGGAACGTGTGGAAGTGTTTCTCCACCGAAGTGAAGTGCGATTCAGATTCGATCCGTTGATTGGTTGTGTAGGCTCTTGTTGCTCTATGAGTAGGGCCGTTGTGCGCAGGCGCCCGATACTTGGAAGTAGTTCGGCACGTGTTGCAGAGATGTCGCCACAATATAATCCACAAAAAATATTTTGCTATCTAACACACCACTTATTGTATACACAAAGGAATTTGTAGAAAAATAATTAATATAATATAATGGCTAGCGTTTAAAAATCACTAAGTTTGTAAAGGTTTTTAAAAAGCTTAAATAAGTTTATTTGTTAAGTTATATATCACGAAATTAGTTACTTGGTCCTAAAGGATTTTATCTGAAGTCAAATTCGTATCGAAATTCATATCCTGACCCCTTGCTATATTCCATATAACTTGGAGTTAGTTTAAAGTTGAACGTCTTGTATCGATTCAATTAATATAAAAGACTACGTATTTCATCACTGGACGGAGTCTTTTGTGATTAGCTGCATTGCGCGTCATATATAAATAGTCAATTATTATACGATAATCAAATTCCTTATAATCTTAAATCTACATTGTAAGACATTTCGTTGAACTTTATGACCGGTCCGAAGTTAGTCATTTGACATTTGCCAAACATCCTTTAGTCCAATGAAAAGTATTGTTGAAGGTGAAAAGTTTGTAAACAAAAACTTTGTACATCGCAGAGTTTTGCTTAATTTTATAATATAGATGTACGAAGTTTCGTTTAGTAAGTGTAATAATTATTAAAATATTTTGAAATAGTATAATTACGGGTACACGCCGGCCGAACGAAGGCGAACGAATCTATGCCTGTTGCGTTCACACCAATAAACTTTCACTGTTGTGGGAATGAAACAGGCATGATTCGTTCGCCTTCGTTCGGCCCGGTGTGTACGCGCCATAATAGTTACTGTTCGCCGTTCGTGACTGACTTTAGAACGGTCATTAAGCTGGACGAGATATATTAGTTCCTATATTCATCACATAACCTAAAACTATAGAGATTGAAATAAAACTATTTTTACGGATTCTGTCACGATTAGGTTTTAATTATTATTCCCGACGTTTCGAAGGCTTTGAAGTCTTCGTTGTCACGGGTCAGAAAATAAATAAAATAAAATAGTTTTATTTCAATGTAGAATATTCGCATAAACTTAAGACATCACTATAGAGATTTTCATTATTATAATTTCTTAATAATCACTGCATGTATAAAATCATCTTGCAATATTAACATAGTGGGGCTTACTTAAAAAAACAGTTTAATTGAGCAAATGGAAAATAATAGCCTGTCCCTTTAATTTTCAAACGATGTGAAACAAGGAAAAAAGTGACAGCCTATTCTTAGCTATTTGCTCAGCTAAACTGTTCTTAGCAGTTCTTGGCAGCCTCCGTGGCGCAGCGGGCGAGTAGCGGGCTGTGAAGCGAGAGGCCGCGGGTTCGATTCCCGCATTGAGACAAATGTTCGTGTGGCCCACAGATATTTGTTTCAAGTCTGGGTGTTGTGAGACCGAAAGTCTCTCATAGTCTCTGACACCCACGATACAGGTTATACCTAGTGTAGGGTCAGAACTAGTTGTGTGACTGTTGGGTGTATTTATTTATTATTTATTTATAAGTAAGGCCCATTATGTATAGGTCAGGTGATATTAATGTACATTAATCTACACGAGAAGCTAACAAAGTGTCTTATAAGTAACACTGCACGTTTGTAACGTCAAATAGTTTCAAAATCACATTTTATATCATAATTGAAATATATAGGGCCTTACTTATAACATATTTTAGCTGAGCAAATAGTTAAGAATAGTCTCGTCCCTTTTTTCTTGTGTCACATTGTACGTAAATAAAAGGGACAGAGTATTCTTAACCATTTGCTCAGGTAAAATGTTTTATAAGTCAGGTCCATAATTGTTACAAAATAAAATTACTAAAGGATGACCAAATGTATAAATGATTCAAATCATCCTTGATGTCTTTCTTCATCCAGTTTTAAATATTTAACAATGTGTTCAAGTACCTATATAATGTCGATAAAGTATGGCTTTAGACAGCTAGTAATGGACATATATGGTAAGTGATTGATACCGCATTATAGACATTTCAGAGTTGTGCTGGAAATTGGTTGGCTATGCTACGGGCGAGGTATATGTAATGAGTATGTGTGTAGGGTGTAAGAAACCAGTTAAGTATGGTGTGGGCGTGTCCATACTTGAGTAAGTGTTGTACGAGAGATTAATATTCAAATCTACTCGGTTCAGGGTATGTTATAGGGTGAAGGCACCCACTTACGAATATGTTGCAGGGTGAATACACCCAGTCACGGACATACTGAGTTGGTGGAATGTATGCACCTTGGCAAAGATCAGCACTTGACCACAAAATTCGAATTTTATTGAGATTTTTTTGTAATTTCAAGAAATTGGATTTTTTTCTGTCTATGTCAATAATTTTGCCAAAAAAACATAACAAATACGCTAAATAATAACAATGGAAAACGTATAGTACTGGTAAATGCCCAAAAAACATTAATTTGAAAAAAACATCCAATGGGGAACTTGCATGAAAATTATAACGAGCAATTGTGTTGGTAAATCAGTAAACAAAACCTTGAAATGTGCTATGTTGAAATTTGTAGGATAAAATACTTGATATTTTACAAAATATCTTAATTAGAAATTACGTATAATGGAACGTTATTGCAAAACCCAAATGACGTCGTTGCATTAGGCAGTGTTTCCAGATTGGGGTATTTTTCCCAATTTTGCGGAAAACAGTTATGTTTAGTATGGTGATTGATGAATGAGATTTCGAATGTCCTCCTCTTTCCAAATTCTTATCTTCGTGTAACTTTCCCTTCGCTCCGCTCAAGATACAAAAGTGCAACTTATTTTTTATTCGTTATTTAATTAAATAGCTTGTGGGGAATTTTTTGTTCGGTATGGGGAAATTTTAAACGATAGGCAATTATAGCGGTTCAAACGTCATTGTTGGCAATGTTCAAACGTCATTGTAGCCGTCAGTGTCAACTGAGATGTCAACAAAGAGCAAATTTTAAGCAGTGACGTCACGTCCTTTTTTGGCGCGGGGTTTTGAAAGTCATATTTTGGCTTGCGATAATTAAATGATTTGTGCATATTTAAATGTTTTTCTTTCTGGTGTGTTTATTCGAGACCTAGTTCTTAACAATGAACTAAAAAGAAAATTACATGCAAGTTCCCTATTGCGGCGTGGTGGTATTTCAGCACGACTACCGTCCTGAGGTCTCGGGTTCGATCTCGGGTCGGGCAGTGATATTGTATTTTTCCATATCAGCCCGGAGTACGGAATTTGTGCCCGATATAGTGATAGGCTCGCCCCCTAACACATGGGACGGAACTTAGCTCAGCGAAATGAGGGTGTTTTAGTTTGCTAGTGCGCCTTTGCCTACCCCTTCGGGGATACAGGCATGAGCTTATTATGTTTATGTGTACTAGATACGCCTCAGTTTACTCTTTCGGAGCTATGAGAGTAAGCTTATGTTATGTGTTAAGGGCATCAATATAATATACCCTAGATGCATAGTTCTTTGCAAATATCCTCCCAAAAAGTGGTCTCAGGAATAAAACAAAGAAAAATATCACAAGTTCTAATTAAATCAACACAATTATAACCCTATGCACTTGTTATAAAGTAGATTTTTAATCGAAATAAGCAAGCGTTCTTTAATTTGAATTTTGAAATTTAGAATTCTATCGGCGTCCGATTGTATGCAAAACGAGTGCTTAAGCACTCCTTTGCTGTCCCATTTCCCGAGCGTCAACTGTGCATCTAGGTAAATAATATATCGATGGTGGCATTTGATAACGCTAGGCATTAACAAATTTGACAACAGTCACGTGATTTTTCGGATGCCAGTGTTAACTCCATACAAAAAACATTCCGCAAACGTTAATGCGAACAAAAAAGGGTTATTGTCTAGGGACACTTGGAATCGCCACCTATCACATCTGAGACGGAACTAATCTCTGCGAAATGCGGGTGTTCTACTTCGCTAGTGCGCCTCTGCCTAACCCTCTGGGGATACAGACGTGACTACCGGCTACATCTCGGAGTTGTTGTCGAGCGCCTTGTTGTCGTACCCCCTCGCGGTGGTGACGGAGGCGCCGTCCGTGTCGAACGACGCGTCGGACCCGAACTCCACGACCCAGGGCTGCAGCTCCGCCGAGCAGAACATGAAGTACACCACCGCGCCCACCAGGTAGATGCCGCTCGATATGAAGAACACTATGCGCCACTGCTCCGCTGACTGGAAACACGTTGTATGGCTATTACACAAGTATGTGCGGGCTGAAGTTGAATAAGAGCAGATATTGATCGTCGATCACATCGACGTTGAAATTAAGCTGAGATTTAAATAAAAATACGAAAAAGAATACCAAATAACCTGGCAGTATGACATTAGATCCAAGGTCTTAGGCCCTTGTGAAACAAATAAACAAGAAAAATGAGTAATCTGACATCATGCATCATGATTGTTTAGTCACGTGCCTCACCGATAAAAAATTTAGTATTTAAATTACTAAAATAAAATTCTCCTTGGATATTTTTAATAATTTCCTATTGCATACGTTATTTAGATGATAAATCTATGTGCCTACATAAATTCATTGATATCAATATATAATACTTATATAAGAGGTGGTGGTTACCCCTTGAGATTCGAACCCAAGATCTCAGGACGTTGGGCGTATCGTTTTTTTAGTAATTAGCTTAATTATTAAAAAAAACCGTAATACACACTTGATCAGTTACAATGGAGCCTGCTAATGGGGGACTGACGATCCCAGGTAACGTAGCTATGGTGTTTGAAAGGCCCATGAGAACGCTGGCGTGGGGTGGCGCGATGTCCAAATGGTTTACACTGAAATTAACGTCCAATCCATATTAACAACTATGAGTAACTTTACTTTTAATACTTATCGTACCAATATTGCAATCAGATTATTTATAGGTAAACAAGTTATAACTTTTATAAATAATAGTTTTAAAAAACACGCTTTTAAAACACACCGGACTAAAAAGTTGAAAATATTTTTTTTAGTATAAAATGTTTGTTTTACAGCTATATAAATCATTGTAAAAACGTAATGTATGTGGCTGTTGGGTGTTATTTAATTATTGGTTTGTCATCGTCCCTAGATACGTGTGCTTTTCATGTTTATCAGACGTTTGGAAGATGGTGAAAATCACGTTGAAAGATTAATTACATACACTGATACCTAGGCTGAAATCTATAGTTCTTACTTAAGTCTTGTACCAAAGTCGACTCAGCGTAGTCGTCTTTGGAGTGAACTAAGCGAAAGTCAACTTTTGCGTATTTATAATTCGAACTCGAACTCAGGCTAGCCATAGTTTGTCTTTGCATAGTCTACTCAGACGTTATCGGTTTCACGCAGTTCCTTTGACAAAAGAAACGTAAGATTTTTATATATTTACAGGAGACGCGCCTTTATATTTGTAGGTTGTAAAGGAACGTATTACGTAATTAACAGCTGACAAAATGGCTGACGCTCTTTGAAATGTCAAGTGAAAAACAAACCGCATTATACATAAATCGTCTTATAATCCTTTCAGCAACATGCTTGAAAAAGTTTGCTACGCCGACCCCACATTAAGGTGGGATAAGGGCAGGTAGAAGAAAGAATAAACATGAATCGTCATCATTTGATAGTCAAAACATGGATTTATTATTTATTACTATTGTTGGCAAAATCATTAATATTTTGAAGAAGGCCTTAATTTTTAAAGTAAGAAGAAACAAGATGATGATGATGAAAACATGATGACATAAAAAAAGCATTCTAAGCTCTAAAATGATGAAGTAAAGTGTAAACCACCAAGAGAATTACAAGGGCTCAAATATGCCAGGAGTCACAATCAGGTGAGTGAGTGAGGTGATCGACTCTGTCATACCTATTCCTAGAGCTCTAGCCAATCCACTGCCATTATTTCATATTAATATATTGACAAAAGTTTTATTAATTTATCAAAATGGT
Source organism: Clanis bilineata (assembly GCA_036417725.1). Taxonomy (NCBI): domain Eukaryota; kingdom Metazoa; phylum Arthropoda; class Insecta; order Lepidoptera; family Sphingidae; genus Clanis; species Clanis bilineata. The sequence continues at coordinate 13,853,298 of CM071158.1, forward strand.
TAAAACAGGGATTTTGTATTTTGGAGACTGTTTACTAGCAAATTGTCTGTCTGTCTGTTTGTTTACTAGCAGCCCATGTAGAGTATAAATTGCATCTCAGTCAGCCAGCAAGCCCAAAGCAAAACCATGCCTTATTAACATTTCCTGCCAGCGGTAAACTGTTGAGGCATTACCATCTGGGTACCATCTGAGTGGTTAACCTGCCAGGCAAGCTTATTGTCAGCTAGACCATGCAAATTGCCATTGTGGTGATCTGCTGATTAATAATGAAAGATCTGAGGGAAACTCTGTCTGATATTTATTTCTTCTGTTTCAGAAATAACATTTTGAAGTTATTAAATTTTCACACATGCAACCAACTGCGAAACAAGTTATCAAACACAAGCAATATTACAGTAGTTTGTGCAGTAGGTATATTGCACAATAGTTGAGAATACCATTTACGTACTGTGTGGATTGAAAGAGGAAATAATAACGAGGATTGAGAAAGGAATGTTGCGGTGGTTTGGGCATGTAGAAAGGATGGATGAAAGGAGGCTGACAAAGCAAATATATATGGCAAGTGTGAATGGTAGAGGTGGAAGGGGAAGACCTCATCGAACATTCTCTGACCAAGTCAGAGATTTACTCGAGAAAGGTCAAGTTAAAAGTACCCTAAACCGACGTGCATGCATGAAGAATGTAATGAGACTGAATGAGGCGAAAGAGGTGTGTAAGGATCGTAGCAAATGGAAATCCGTTGTCTCTGCCTACCCCTATGGGAAAAAGGCGTGAGTCTATGTATGTATGTATGTATGTATGCTCACTCAAATAACAAAGGATTATCAACACTCAAATAACAGAGGATATCAGAGATTGTAATAAATAAATATTATTCATGATAATTATTATTTTATTTACCTACTGCAAATCAATTTCCTGACAACATGTAACCAATTCATTCTCAAAATATCTATACATTATTTAGGCCGACTACATAATAATTAATATAATATGTACTTTCACTGATTCACTGATTCACTGTCTGTTTAATATGACTGCTAGGTGGACAGACAACCTGACAAAGGTCACATGAAATCACTGGTTACAGGCCGCTTCCAACCGGTCGATCTGGAAATCTTTGGGGGAGGCCTATGTTCAGTAGTGGATGTCCTGTGGCTGATGATGATGATAATATTATTGGAGCAATAGCATGATGGTCACTGTTGCATTGTGGGTCGCCGCGATGAAGTCCGCCGTCCGTCCATTCCCACTGGTTCTCGGGTCACCTTTCGCGCTTTGCAAATGGCTCAGCAGAACGATTTTTTTAATTCTGAGCACGGTTTCGGGTTTAATGTTATATTAATTATTCTTCTTCTTTTATAAGATGGCTATATTAATTATTATTCAGGACAATACTGGAAGTTGTCAAAACATTTGTCTATTTTTTTTGGCATCTTCTGGGTTACAAGTTTATTCCAAACAAAATTATCTATTTTTGTTAAACTTTAATAATTAATAGATCGATTTACAGTATAATAAACGGTACTGCAATATAAGAAAATCTCGTACCTTTAATTATTAAACATTTTCTAACAATAGTTTTGGTATTTTAGTTTAAAAAACGTTAGAATGAATAAAACAATTTCTACATTTTATGTCAGTATTTCGATACTGGTATTACTGCATGCCGAACTGACAGACCGAAGTCAAGGTTTTGTGGACTTGAACTTAGCAAAGTTTTTCTTGTGAAAAATGACTTGGACTAAGTCCGAGTTCGATTTATAAATTCCAAATCCTCACTAAGTTCGTTTTTTTGACTCGGACTTAGTCGAAGTTCGTTCTATAGATCTCAGCCCTACATAGATGTAATACAGGTGAAGATAATATAGAGTTTAAAATAGTGACATCTTGCGGAACCAGTGTGAACTATATTTTTTTAACCGAGCACGGCAAAATGACTATACCTGGTGGTAAGTGCAATGCAGTAAAAAAACAGCGACCACCGAAAAACAATGGGTTTATCGGGGGTCACCAGAATCATGACCTCACCATACATACTTTAATAGTACTTTTCGTATTTCTTTAGCAATTTAAAAATATTTAGGTAGCCATATCTTATTTAAACTTTTTGGATCGAACAGCCATAGTATTATAACTATCATAGTAAATGAAAACTACTTTATTATTATATAATAACAAATTTAAAAACTTAAGGGACCGACTTCAAAATTTATGCGATCGTGACTAAATTTATTTAGGACCACCCTTGAAAAAAGCTCTATCGAACACAAAAAGAATTAGGCCGTCCACATTTGGCAGAGATACCGCGTAACATACCAAAAAAAATACAGACGTATTGAGGACCTCCTCTTTTTTCGAAGTCGGACGAAAATTAGCTCGTTATCGATTCGGAGAGATTCTCTCTCGATTCGATTTTGACTACGATTCAGTTTCATATATTGATTAAAAATTTCACCGAAATCGAATTAAAAAGTGCGCTAATGTCGCATTTCGAGAACTTGTCATTTGGTAATTTCTAACGCTACATTAGCGAACTTTTTTCAATAAATGAAACCAGTCGAAGTCACGATCGAATCGAGTGTCATAACGGACTTCAAAACTTATCCGATCGTGACCAAATATGTCCGGCAAATGTGGACCAATTTTCAAGATTCTTGCGTTTTGTGTTCGATTGAGCTTATTCCAAGGGTGGTCCCAAATAAATTTTGAAGTAGGTTCGATAAGTTTTTTTCTAATAAGTATTGTACACGACACTGGAAATATTTGAGGGGGGGCTATGTTTAGCAGTGGACGTCCTATGGCTGATGATGATGATTGTATACCTGAAACCGGACCACGCGAACCCGCCGAGTCCCACTGCTATGGTGAGGAACACCACGCACTCGACCACTGACGACGAGTACGCTGCGGCTACCATGAAAATCGTCTGGAATCATCAACGATATGGATCATGAATAATGAAAAAACCAAACATAAGCTCACACCTGTAACCCCGAAGGGGTAGGCAGAGGTGCACTAGTGAACTAGAAAAACTACATTTTGCCGAGCCCACTACTGTGCCAGATGTGATAGGGGGCGAGCCTATCGCCATATCGGGCATAAATTCCAGACCCTGGACTGACAGAAAAATCTAATATCACTTTGCCCGACCCGAGGATCGAACCCGAGACCTTAGGACAGTACCGAAATACACCGACGCCATACCATGCCACCGAGGCAGTCGTAGGATATATTGAAAACTAAGCCAAATCATTTTCTACAACATTTTTGACCTCACGTTAAGGTGGGATAAGGACAGGTAGAAATGAAAAATAGTTATTTAAAAAGTAGTTATATGGTAAAAACCTAAATTTCGTATTATAATTACCTGCGACAAGAACGCTCCACAATTGAACAGTTTCCTGATATTAGTCCTGGAGAGTATTCCCCGTTTCAAGAGCCAGTCGGCCATGTGTCCCGCCACCTGCAGTACTATCGCCATGGCGAGGTACGGTACTGCAGATAACCATCCCGTCTGAGACGTCTCGAACTTGTATACATCTGGGAAATGTCCAGTCTTATAGGGCCTTACTTAAAACAGCATTTTTAGCTGAGCAAATGGTTAAGAATAACCTGCCACTTTTTTCCTTGCGTTACATTGTTTAAAAATGAAAGGGACAACCTATGGTATAAAGATAAGCAGCGCTCAAATATTTTTATAAGTAAGGGGCATAGAATCTAGCCCGCCTAGCATGCGCGCCACGAGAACACTTTGTCTACGCTTTTTGTCCTGTTATAACCGGTTTTCTCTATTTGTCTACGGACACTAACATGCGTCCTCGTTTATTTTCATATAATATTGTACACAACATCTCGACAGTCGATTATCGAGATATCTCGTGATGCACATGCTAGGCGGGCTGGTTATGTTCTACGGCTGAGATCTATTGAGCGATCTTCGACTAAGTCTAAGTCAAAGATACGAACTCAGTGAGGATTAGGATTTTTTAAATCGAACTTTGACTTAGTCCAAGTCATTTTTGACAAGAGAACCTTTGCTTAGTCTGTCTGTCAGTTTATTTTTATTGTAAAAAAATGGCTTGGGCTAATGTTTTGTGTATGAGCATGAGCAGTACACTCAATTCATTTATTTATTGTTTACGCACTATCTCCGCTACATATGGACCGATTTTCAAAACTATTTTTGTGTTCGGTAAATTTTATCACAAAGGTGGTTTCAAATTCTTGTCACGATCGGATAAATCTTGACGTCGATCCGTTAATTTTGTGTACCTTTCATGAAAGTGGGCAAGAATGTGAGCAGCGTGTAGAATCCCCAGTTCTCGCTGAAGTGCGCCATGACGATGGCCCACACGGGGCCGGACCTCAGCATGGCGCACCACGGGTGCCGGATCTTGGACCCCTCCACTGCCTGCGTCCCTCGGGAATCCTGGAATACGTTGGCCAATATATCTTAAAATAGAGAAGTCAGTAGACCAAGCAGGCGACTACCAAACTATTTTTTTTTACCTGCCCTTATCCCACCTTATGTAGAGACGGCACGACACACTTTTTCAAGCATGTTGCAGAGAGGGTTTGGCTTTGGTTTTATGACCGGCCGCCTGCCTGACGTTAACCCCTTATGAGGGATCCAGTCTCAAATTAGAAAATTTGCTTTTGCCGACCTGGGAATCGAACCCGGAACCTCCCGGTCCACAGCCCATATACGTTGCAACTAGACCTTGGAGGCGACTCAGGGAAACTAATAATATGTTAAAATTAATTTAGGTACCTCATACCTGTATGTATTTGAGCTCAGCTGGCGTTATAAGCGGATCTTTCTCTGGCGATTCCTTCACAACAATCCACCATATTGTGGTCCACACCAAACCCATTATGCCTGAAAAAGTATGGTGAATATTGAAGTGACTGATTCCCTCTAATTGAGGAACATTACGGCCTGTATCATGTAACTATTGATAATACTTATAATTTTAAACATTTCAATATTAATTAAATTTTACATTGGTATACTCTCACTGGATTTTATAAAAGCTGAATGGTCTGAAATTGCTACTATTTTATTCTATAAAATCTATCTGTACCAACTTTTAAGAAAATAAATCATTCTATTCTACTGATTTGATATTGATTTATTTGGCGCATTTTTCATAATCATAAGTGTTCTGAGGTCCCACTGACAAACATTATTAAAGGATCTTAGATGCTGCTACTATGGTATAATCAGTGATCAAAATGAACTTTTTACGAAAGGAAGCGCTTTCCCCCTGCGTTCTCTGTATTTATGAAACGCTGCTTCTATGATACATAACGGTTAATACACGAAAGGGAACGGTGTGAGAATATTTTTTCACGAAAGGGAACAGTCATTTCCAGGAACGGGAAGTGAACGAGCAGGTGAGTCAGCCGATGGCAAGTGATTTCCACCGCCTATAGACGCCCAAGAAGAATTATGGGTGAGTTGATGATCTAAAAGGAGAGGAATAAAAAGAAATCTCACTCACGGAACGAAACGCAACAGCGAGCTGCCACTTTACGTCCGTTTTCTGTGAGACAGTGGCATCAAACTGATCGAGCCGACCCATTCATGCCGTAGACGTACCTGAGTCTATTCTATAAAACGTTATCGGATGAACGATATCGGACCGATACTCTACCGAACAGACTAATATAGATGCACGTGGATCAAATAAATGTCAAACACCGAAGAGTGGGCTGTCAACAGCATAGCATTCTCCGCAACGAAACTTATAGCAACTTAGCAACCTCGGATTTTGTTTTACAAACTGGTCCTCTGTTTACAGGGCGGCTCTAGAAGTCACTTTCGAGCCCTAGGCATAGTACCTATGTACAGTTAGTAAGTGGTATGTAAGTATGTACGAAGTCTTTGGGTGAGGCCTACGTCCAGCAGTGGACGTCCTGTAGCTGATGATGATGTAAACATGTAACTCACCGAACACGTAGAATATCCCTGGCCAGCCGGTGTAGTGCGCGAGCAGCGAGCACAGCGGCATGGAGACGACGGTGCCGGCGTAGCTGCCGCTGAACGCGAACGTCGCCAGTCGAGCACGCTCCGCGCCCGGCGCCCAGCGGGACCACACCGCGTGGATGCACGGGTACGTCACGCCCTGCGATACACGTGCTCACTGTTAGTACGTTAGTACAGTGGGACCACACCGCGTGGATGCACGGGTACGTCACGCCCTGCGATACACGAGCTCACTGTTAGTACGCTAGTATAGCGGGACCACACCGCGTGGATGCACGGGTACGTCACGCCCTGCGATACACGAGCTCACTGTTAGTACGCTAGTACAGCGGGACCACACCGCGTGGATGCACGGGTACGTCACGCCCTGCGATACACGAGCTCACTGTTAGTACGCTAGTACAGCGGGACCACACCGCGTGGATGCACGGGTACGTCACGCCCTGCGATACACGTGCTCACTGTTAGTACGCTAGTACAGCGGGACCACACCGCGTGGATGCACGGGTACGTCACGCCCTGCGATACACGTGCTCACTGTTAGTACGCTAGTACAGCGGGACCACACCGCGTGGATGCACGGGTACGTCACGCCCTGCACAATTGGGTACTTGACTATGTTTGATTTTGTACACATATTAATATGTACTAGCAAATAAAACAAAAAAGAAACTCTTCTGTAAAATCTGCATCGAAATTGGTTGAAAAATGAGTCAGTAATTCATATTTTAAATTCTGCAATGAGGGGACGTAGTAGGGATATCTTGCTATCCCTTTATAGCGCACGTACTGTTATGGCCCTGACGTGATTTTACTGATACTTCTCTTTTCCGCAGTTTGAAGGTCACACCAAATTTCAAATGCTTATAAGTTTTTTATTTTTGAGAATATTTCAATAATTCTTTCAGTTCTATATTTTAGATGGCGTAAATTTCATACAAAATTAATAAAAAAAACTAGTCAAGTACCCAATTGGATGCTTGTGTATATAATCCGATTGCTAATTAAACGGAATAAACTGACAGATCGAAATATCACTTTCCAAAATAATGTTGCTTACTTTGAAAAGATAGTGATTGATCTAGTTCAATTTTTATCATTCAAAGATACAATAACTCAGCACTAGCTTGCAATTAGAATTTTATTGCCTATTTTTGGAAATTTCGGTTTAACCCTTCGACTAAATGACTGCCTCGGTGGCGTGGTGGTATTTCGGTACGACTACGGTTCTGAGGTCTCAGGTTCGATCCCCGGGTCGGGCAAAGTGTTATTGGATTTTTCCATATCAGCCCGGAGTCTGGAATTTGTGCCCGATATGGCGATAGGCTCGCCCCCTATCACATCTGGGACGGAACTAAGCTCGGCGAAATGTGGGTGTTCTAGTTCGCTAGTGCGCCTCTGCCTACCCCTTCGGGGATACAGGCGTGAGCTTATGTTATGTTATGTTATGCTAAATGTCTGCGTAAATAATTTTCGTAAATAATCACAACAGGTACGCTAAGTGATAACAATGGAAATTTAAAATATTTCTTTTATTATTTGAGAAAAATTACATTCGGCACATTCATAGCTATTGTAAGTTTTGTTTATAATGAACCATGACTATAATTCCAGTAGACGTGCAATAACTTAACATGCAGTTATTTACTATGACTATAATTCAGTAGACATGCAATACTAATCACACACTAGGCAGGAATTACGACTTTAAGTTGGATTTTCGAAAATGAAAGAATGAAATGGTTCACTGAATTGAAATGTTTAAATAATCTTGATTTTTTCACCGCAGCACTATTTAAATTTCATGAAAAAGTGGCAATATTGGAAATGTCAGTTTACTCCGTTTAATTAGAAATCCCACTATAGTACGCTTGTACAGCGGGACCACACCGCGTGGATGTACGGATGCGTACACCCTGCATAATAGAAGTTTACTAACACTCTAAAGGCGCGTCTCCTGCACGAAAATATTACACAAAACATAGTATTTCGATTTTTTTATTACTATGGTCCATTGGCCAGCCTGGCCCGCGTATATTTCAAATAAACTGAGCTACGTATGACCACTAGGTCATAACTTTTGGATTACAAGTTTTGTCTATATACATATAGTTGAATGTCTTTGTCAGATGGGCATCATCTCCATGCCTGTCTTCGTATTATAAAGAAAAATGTATAAACTATAATTACCTCGAACAGTCCCTCGATAACTCTGACGGCTATGAGCAGCTTCGTGCTGGTGTGTGCTAGAGGTGGCGTCAATAACGTCAGTAGAGAGGTCGCTCCTATTCCTATCGCGAACACCCTACAAACGACCAAAATACGGTTAAATTTTTTTTTTTTTTTATCCAAAGTGCCTACCTCGGTGGCGTGGTGGTATTTCAGCACGACTACCGTGCTGACGTCTCGGGTTCGGTCCCCGGGTCGGGCAGCCTTATTGGATTTTTCCATATCAGCCCGCTGTCTGGAATTTGTGCCAGATATGGCGATAGGCTCGCCCCCTATCACATCTGGGACGGAACTAAGCTCGGCGAAATGTGGATGTTCTAGTTCGCTAGTGCGCCTCTGCCTACCCCTTCGGGGATACAGGTGTGAACTTATGTTAAAGTGACCTCACTATACCTCTACATGATAGGAAGCGCAGTACAGTTTAAAAATAACCAACGATAAACAATGAGTCAATTGACGGTTATCAGAATCATAAGGGCTGCATAAATGCTTATTTTCGTTCTCTTTTTTAATAGCAGAGGCTGACAAACGAGCAGTTGGGTCACCTGCTGGTAAGTGATCCACCATCATGGTACCAAAGCAGCATGGGTGTGTTACCAACCTCAACGGTTACTATTTGCGTGTAATGAATCATTATAATATGTATTCTAGCAAATGGAACGAACCTGTTACCTCCTATTTTAGCCGCGAGCCAGCCGCCGGGCAGCTGGGTGATCAAGTATCCATAGAAGAACGCGCTCAGTATCCAGCCTTTTGTCTGCGAACTCCAGTCGAACTCCGGGATCTAGGACAGAATTGTACTTTGTACGGTTATTTGGAAGAAATCGCCGTTAGGAACAAGACTCCAATTGTACTTCATACGTAGCATCAAGTTGATTTTTTAGTATAAGTATTCCTTATAAATTGTATGGCATACAACAAAGTACATAAATAAATAAGTAGATAAAGGTGTTTTATCTTTAAAATAAAGATATTGTAATAATCCTTATGAATTGTATGGCATACAACAAAGTACATAAATAAATAAGTAGATAAAGGTGTTTTTATCTTTAAAATATACATATTGTAACACCTTTACGCCTGAATACTGGAACGTTACTCAACTTTAACGTCTTCTTACATTGATTTTCGCCATACAATTTTGACAGATAAAGCGACCTTAAGAGTATGAGTATTCGGCGGTAGCCACTCATGTATCAATGAAAACGCTAAGATCGATATGATGCCATCATCTTACAAAAACTTATCGAGTATGTAAACAAGTGACAACTCACTGGTCTGAGTCAGCTATCCGGAGATGCGCAGTTTGATAACTTCCATTCATTTAATTAAATGCTTACAACTAGTACTATACATACTATCGCCCGAATGGTCACACGCTACTCAACTTTATTGGCTTCTTATATTGATTTTCGCCATACAATTTTGACTGATAAGGCGGTCTTAAACGACATAAGGCGACCTTAAGTGTAGTCGATTTCGGTGGAATTTTAAGTCAATAAATGAAACCAAATCGAAATCACAATCGAATCGAGTGTCAAGAGTAAGGGGGCAGTTCAAAACATTGGTTGCACAATATTGCACAGCAGTTGACAGACTCTCGCATGTAAGAGTTCTACCAACCATGTTGTGTCTCTGTCTCTCTCTCTCTCTCTTTCTCTCGTTCTTTGCGTGTATATATGTATGAGCACTCGACGGTAATACTCCTATTTTTGATAGTCGGGGTGTGTCAGAGTTTTAAAAGAGGAACTCTAGCAGTCTGACAACACTACCGGCAAGCCACAAATCATTGTTTTCACACATCATGACAGTGAAGCGAGAGGTCGCGGGTTTGATTGCCGCATTGAGACAAATGTTTGTGTGGACCACAGATATTTGTTTCAAGTCTGGGTGTTGTGAGACCGAAAGTCTCTCATAGTCTCTGACACCCACGATACAGGTTATACCTAGTATGGGATCAGAACTAGGTGTGTGACTGTTGGGTGTATTTATTATTATTATTATATTATTGTTCTGTTAAGTATTGTAAGTAATATGAACAGTAAACTACGGGAATCCCATGAGCATACTCATTACTTATTTTAGAGGCTTCGTCCTATAAAAAAACGAAACCAGATTTTCTTGTACCAAAAATCTTAACAAACAACTATTAACTGAGACCTCAAAAGGGGTCTTCGTTTATTTCTTCGAGCTAGTTAAATATTATTTTATGTCATGATAATAATTTATGGGGTGAGCAGTTGATTACGTCTTGCCTAATAAAAATATATTGGGACCATGACTAGATGCCTGTCAAGTGCCGCTAGCTTTTATAGCGTGTCGTATAATTTTTCCAAAGTAATTAATCATGACTGCCTCGGTGGGGTAGTTGTATTGCAGTACGCTGTACGACTCCCATCCTGAGGTCTTGGGTTGGATCCTCGGTTCGGGCAGTGATATTGGATTTTTCCATATCAGCTCGGAGTCTGGAATTTGTGCCCGATATGGCGATAGCCTCGCCCCTTATCACATCTGGGACGGAACTAAGCTCAGCGAAATGTGGGTTCTAGTTCGCTAATGCACCTCTGCCTAACCCCTTCGGGGATATAGTCGTCAATATCGGGGATACTACGGTCCTGAGGTCTTGGGTTCGATCCCCGGGTCGGGCAAAGTGATATTGGATTTGTCCATAACAACTCGGAGTCTGGAATTTGTGCCCGATATGGCGATAGGCTCGCCCCTTATTACATCTGGGACGGAACTAAGAGTGGCGAAATGTGTGTGTACTAGTTCGCTAGTGCGCCTCTGCCTACCTCTTCGGGGATACAGGCGTGAGCCTATGTTATGTTGACATACACTGCGCCATCATCACCTAATATCACACTGGTTATAATGCTCTTCAAACCAGTTCAAAACATTGCCTGCACAATAATATACAGCAGTTGACAGACTTTCGAATGTAAGAGTTCTACTAACCACGTTATCTCTCTCTCTCTCTCTCTTTTTCTCTCTGTATGTGTATGCGTGCATGCGTGTGCGTGCGTGATAGATCTTGTGTGTCTGTAACTTACAAACACGATAGTGCCGTTCTCCAACTTCGTCTCCATTGGTTCTGTCATGGCGACGACCGCGACCGACAGATTGACTCGAAGCGCGTACACGTTGAAAAACCCGAAGAACGCTAGCAGCGCCACCACCAGCCTCCGCCGCCGCCAGAATCGCCATGTCATCTGGTGCTCTTTGGACTGCTCTCTGAGAGGAAAAATACAAATATTAATTACTTACGTCTTGTAAGCCTTGCTAATATAGAGATAATATATAAAATAATATTATAGGTACATGATGTAATATGACGGTGTCATCGTTTCCACCAAAGCTGTGTGACAAACGGCGCGGTGTTGTAGCTATGAAAGGGCGATTTGCAGCATTTAGACAAATCTAGATTTTTGTCACGCGAACTTAAGACAACGATACATTAAAATTATGAACATTCCGCAGACCGCGTGTACTAGAACAGTGTTGAGGTAAAACTTAAAATCGAAAGTGTAAACTTAAGGTCGCTCAGGCTATTTAAATTAATACATACTCGCATGCGACTTTGTTTCCATATATTATTCAATTTTCGGTCGATATTGGAAAGTTTCAAAGTCGCCTCATTGGTCTAGTGGCAGCATGTTTGGTCTGTGGAGCGGGAGGTCCTGGGTTCGATTCCCAGGTCGGCCTAATTTTATTTGTCCGGGATTGGATCCCTTGTAGGGGGTTGACGTCAGGCAGGCGGCCGGTCGTAAAAACTAAGCCAAATCCTCTTTGCAACATGCTTGAAAAAGTGTGTTACGCCGACCCCACATTAAGGTGGAATAAGGGCAGGTAGAAAGAATTGGAAAGTTTCAAAGATTAAACAGTATGAAAGATTAGAAGTGATACAATTAGTTAGGGAATTAAAAACATTGCCTACTAACTACAGTCATATCGGTACCTAATAGAATTCATCGATGATTTATTACATTGGGTGTGATTACACTAAGGGCGACTTGCAGTGCTATTTTAATCTAAAGTTACACCTTATCTCGATTTATCCTACAGCTCACTCCTATCTTTAATTCAATATTTGGGATAGAGATTTATCGAGGAGTTGCAAGTCGTCCTAAGGGCGGCTTGCACCTCTATTACTAATCTAGAGTTAGCCCTAAAAGTAAAAAAATGAAAATGCAAAATTAATTATTAACATTAATGACTAGTAGACTAGAAGTATATTGGAATCTGTGCATTATGGGCATCGATATAATAATATACCTAGATGCACAGTTCCATACAAATATCATTGTAAACAGTGTCCTCGACAGACAAAACAAATAAACATCACAAATTTAATTAAATTAACACAAATATGACCTTATAGACGCGGCATAAAGTAGCTTTTTAAATTGAATGTTCAAACGTTCCTATATTCGAAATTTTTGAATTTCTAATCGTTTTTGAATTTGACAATAATTTGACATTATTAAAAGAAACATTCTAGTCACTTGGACAAAGATTGAATGGAGTCGAATAGTTCTTGTATTTATCTGTGAGAAATTTTGACCACGTGGCGTACAATGTAGATGAGAATGGCGATATCTCTATAATAATTTTACTTACATTAAGAGATAGATAGAGTATAAATGTTTAGAAGATAACAAAGCTTATGAGTTATGAATATGAAATAAGCACTGTTTTGCCTTAGCGTGATTCATAAATAAATAAATAACACCCAACAGTCACATACATAGTCCTGGCCCCACACTAAGATCGTCCTTTGCTCTTTAGATTCTTAATAATTTCTTTTAGACTATCATTTCGTTTTCTTAATCTTTTGTTCTGCCTTTTTAAGTTTCGCACTAAATTAGATTTAAGTTTAAATTTTTGGTTGCGTTCTTTCAAATTATCTTTCAAAAATAACGTCTTAGGTGTGTTAAAGATTGATGAAAATTCTGATGGTATTGGTGATCCTTCATTATTTATTGGTTCAATTGCTGGTTCCTGGAAATTAATATGTTTCCAATAAATGATGACGCCACGATTACTGTTGTAGTAATTATGCCTAACGACCGGTTCCAATAAATTATCTCAATCCGAGAATCCAAGATAAAAATGAAAAATTAAAAAATGAAAAATCGCGAGAATGAACCATTAAAATTATTATTTGACAGCGGAATGTTCAACTTTGTTCATGTTGGCATTTTTTTATGATCTGCACACTTTGATTGAAAACATTCATTAGAATTAGCCGCAAATTATTAAATAGTCATTTTACATGGCAATATGTACCTAGTATATGCTTGCTATTGATGAATTCTGTATCAAATATTTTTCAACTATTACACTTGTACTGCACCCTGCCTCATTTAAACTTGTAGTTACGACAATCTAAAATAAAGTCAATAAATGTGGCAATATTTATTTATTTATAGGTACACCAACAGCATACATATTGTTAAATTAAATAGTAAACATTAGTTAAGGACAATGTAGCTGATGACAATTTATCACCTTTATTTTTGGTACAGCATTCTTTTTAATTTTCCTAATCCCTTTTTCTGTATAATATCCATCGGAATCGGCAAAATGGTCTGAACAAACCACACTTGAGTAATTGGGTTTAAAATTTTCTTCCCTCCTTTTTTCGGAAATAATTTTACGCCATTTATCTCTTACTATTTCATTTCATGGAAATCTGTAATTAATAAAAAAAATCACAAATTTAAAATAAATATAATATATTTCCAAAAAAAAACGACTCCATATATTTCATTGTTCCAAATCATGATTTCAAAAGGGACAAAATATTGTATTAACTGAATTCGTTAAATTAATTATTTATACACGTTTAATACTTAATTTAACATGATAAAGGTTTTAAGAATCAAGTAAGGGAATTATACTTACTTAAAATATGAAATCCCATGTGTTTTGCGCTTTGTAAGAGTGTTATTTTTGCACTCTTTCACAGAGCATTTAGGCATCTTCACAGACGAACGGTCGGCGCCCGACTGACAGCCAACAAGTGCTTACTTACATTTTAAGCACTCGTTGGCTGTCCCACTTTCTGAGCGTCAACTGTGCATCTAGGTATATTATTATATCGATGATTATGGGCCTTACTTATAAAAACGTTTTCGCTCATCTTTTCGCTAAGAATAGCCTGTCAGTTTTTTCCTTGCGTTACATTGTTTAAAAATGAAAGGGACAACCTATTTTAAAGATAAGCGCTTAAATATTTTTACAAGTAAGGAGCAATAACTCCACCAGTATGCCAGTAGTACTACATAATAATATTTACGATACAAGTCAGAATGTTGTTTGGCGTGCTGCGGTGTAAATGTTACAATACACATAACATAACATAAGCTCACGCCTGTATCCCCGAAGGGGTAGGCAGAGGCGCACTAGCGAACTAGAACACCCACATTTCGCCGAGGTTAGTTCCATCCCAGATGTGATAGGGGGCGAGCCTATCACCATATTAGGCACAAATTCCAGACTCCGGGCTGATATGGAAAAATCCAATATGACTGCCCGACCCGGGAATCGAACCCGAGACCTCAGAACCGTAGTCGTACCGAAATACCACCACGCCACCGAGGCAGTCTTAAATAGATTAAATAATATTGTAAAGAAGCAATTAATTTCAAAACGCATGCAGCCGTGAAGGCGTTAATATTTTTGTATCTTAGATTATCCTTTTGTATATAATTAGTATAAATTCAAAGGTTATATTTAAATATAGAATCCTTTTGACTGCATTTGTCCTTGCATTAACTTACGAGCGCATGATACCTCAGCTCAAATTCAAATTTTGCACCCGCTACCTGTCAGTGCTAGAGTGCGCTATCGTACGCTGTCTCGCTCATACACTAATGGCGTCATAGGATGTCAAGCGGTGTTGATAAGACAAACAAGTGACGTAGCGTGGCGGGCCCGGCGACGAATTAGGACAATTTATTTACACAAAACATAAGCTCACGCCTGTACCGCCGAAAGAGTAGGCAGAGGTGCACTAGCGACTAGAACACCCACATTTCGCCGAGCTTAGTTCCGTCCGAGATGCGATAGGGGCCGAACCTATTGCCATATAGCGCTCAAATTCTAGACTCTGGGCTGATATTGAAAACATGCAATATCACTTTGCCCGAACCAGGGGTCGAACCCAAGACCTCAGGATGGTAGTCGTACTTAAATACAACTAAACCCCGGAGGTAGAGTTTACACACATAGTAATACACAATCGAGGCACAATTTATTTTATTTATTTATTTTTATTTATTTATTTAAGCTTTATATATTATTATTTATACAAAACTGTATAAAGGTGGACTTAATGCCAAATGCATTATCTACCAGTCTACCTAAGGTGATGCAGAGACAAAACGACGTGGGTGTATATAAAATATAAATAGAGGTATATAAATAAGACGGAATCTGACAATTAATACAACAATACATACTTCAGTTTAATAACATACATAAATAAATGTGTTATAAAATATAATATTTTATAAACTACATAAAAATAAAAATAAAATATATATATACATAAATAAATAATATTATGAATCTGTTAAAATTGAGATTCTGACACACTATCAGTCAAGAGCCTTCGTATCTTGAATTTAAAACTGACCCTGCTGGTAGACGTCCTGACATCGAGTGGGAGCGCATTCCACAGAAGTATAGATTGCACAGTAAATGCAGAATGAATGAAATCGGAGCTGTGAGAGGGAAATTGGAGAAGAAGGCTGTTTGAAGAGCGAAGGTTTCTTACGTGGTTAGATCCTAAGTAGTGAAAGTTGCTTGTTAAGTAAGAAGGGGCATTAGAGGAAGAAAGAATAGAATAGAGAGTGGTGAGGGCACGCAGCATTCGGCGCTGGCGGATCGGTAACCAATTTAATTGGGAGCGGTAAGAGGATACATGGTCATACTTACGAAGATTGAAAATAAATCGAATGCAGTTATTAAGAAGACGGTCAAGTTTATTGAGCAGGTCTGCATTCAGGTCAAAATAGCACACGTCACCATAGTCGAGGATAGGGAAGATTAAGGTCTGCACAAGCATTGTCTTGGTTTTATACGGGAGAAGGTTCTTCAGGCGATTGAGTGCGCAGAGCGTACCTGTAACTCTTTGGCAGCGGAGGTAATTTGAGCCTGCCAGCTTAAGGTGGAGTCTAATAGTAATCCAAGGTTTTTAACAGATGGACAAAGTGCAATAACAGAATTATCAAATTGAATTGGAGGAAGAGATTCAGTGTCCAGTCTGCTAATTGAGCGTGAGCTACCCACAATAATCGCTTGACATTTCGAAGGATTCACGAACAGACCAAAACGATCCGACCAGTTCTTGATGTTGTCCAGGTCCCTGTTCACTTGGGCTATGGCTACAGCCACATCGTTTAAGCCTACTTGAGCATAGATTTGTAAGTCATCGGCGTACAGATGATACGAACACTGAAGAACTTCGGTAATGGAATTAATAAAAATAGAAAATAATAAAGGAGATAATATACCGCCTTGAGTGACACCAGACACAAGGTCACGCCAGCTTGACGAAATCTCGCCGAGACGCACGGACTGCTGGCGCCCTCGAAGATACGTTGAGAACCATTCCAGTGATACAGAAGAGATTATCAAGCGGGAGAGGATAGAAAGCAGGATATCGTGACTGACGGTATTAAAAGCATTGGAAAAGTCTACCAAAGTTAACACAGTAACCTTGGTGTCCTGCATCCCGGCTCTAATATCGTCAGTCACTTTCAGGAGTGCGGAAATGGTGCTATGACCAGGCCTGAAGCCGGATTGTAATGGACTTAGCAAGTTGTTAGCATATACAAACTTGGACAATTGTGCATGTGCACAGGTCTCCAGCACTTTGGATAGGAAGGGGAGGAGGGATATTAGACGAAAATGGTTGACAAGGGCAGGATTAGGTATTTTCGTATAATTAAAAAACTTTTCAATGGCGTGTCAGCGCTGACGCTGTCTGTCGGGCTTAGAAAGTTATGTTTGAGCCATGGATCATCGAACCATCAGGTAACTTTTCTTACAAGATAACTTTGGTTTAGGTGTCCTCTTAACCAGTCACACAGCCCACCTGTGCTATAAGTTCTCCTTGCTGGAACTTCCGTTGACAAACCTGTAGAGAAACGGATGTCAATGTTCCTCCACTGGATGGGGACAGTTTCTTGTCAGATAGGTTTAAGCGGCACCTCCAGTGTTTGATGTTTAGCGGTGGTATATAGAGTTAGTCCCAATGTATGTAGAAAACTGAAAGGAGACTACAGGATTCGTAATAATAAACAACTTTTATATTTGCAAAATTGTCAATATACCTGATGTTCCATAGATATTGCCATTCAAAGATTTTATAAATAATCCGTGTACTTAACCAAAATAATTTAGGTGTATTCGTCAGTTCTTTGCGTTCTTTCTATGGAGAAAACTCTTATTTCTTACCCGATGATCCTCACACCTCTACGGACTAAGTCAAGGATGTGGATATTGGGAATTAAATGATTCACTGCCAATATCAGAATTCCAGGGTATATCACAGCTAGTATAACAATGTCGGCGCCGTCACTGCACGTCTTAAACAGCCCGCATAATTGGCGTGAAATGTCACCTTTAAGGCTTGGAGCCCTATATTTAAGGAAGGGAAAGAAAAGTTACGTACAGCTTTCGAATCCAACAGGAGGGCCAAGGGAAAATACCTATGCAAAATTGAAGGGCGACAGAAAAGCTATCTCGGAAATCGAGCTTTTGGTGACTTGTCATCGCAATGTAAAGCAGTTTCTACTAGCTTAATCTGCAGTCACTGCGTAAACTTGATAACCACAGTAAAATAACACTCATCTTTGAGTTGAACCCTTTGCCTCAAAATTTGATTTTGTACAATGGTGGAGCCACGCTACTGGACGTTGCACCGGCGCAGCGTGTGTGGAGTACTACATGAATCCATATCAACCTGTATGCGGTCAGGCGAGAGCCTGAATCTTGGACATTCGAAAGTCGAGCATGGCTGATCGTATTCCTGTGGTGGTATAAAAATTATAATATAAATTAATTAATTATAGTATAAAAGTTATACTATATTGTGCAAAATTGAATAAGATTTCTGTTTGGTCACGACATATTTAATAGAACATAAAACAACGGAATAAAACAATACAATAAACTACATAATTCAAAAACAGAACCCGAGAGGAAATACAATGCACTCTAGCGGATTCTAAACACAACATTGGTGCGTTTACAGATACACCTTAGAATATTTAATCAATGTAGTTTATGGAGATACCTATAAATTTATTCATTTAATACTCCCACTTAAATTTACAATGGTATTCTCCTTTATTTAACATAACAATGTATTCATTTAATACTCCCACTTAAATTTACAATGGTATTCTCCTTTATTTAACATAACAATGTATGAAGTTACTCTAACACAATTATAAATCAAAAACTTCTAAACTCATATCATATTTAATTATTTTCTTATAACTGTCATTATTTTATCTCTAATACAATTAAACTGATTAACAGGCAAAGCCTTAGTCAGAAAATCTGCTAGCTGACTTGAAGTTTCCACATATTTAATACTAAATAGTTCCTTTTCTACATTCTCTCTTATGAAATTATATTTAATGTCAATATGTTTACTTCTCTTATGAAATGCTGGATTTTTAATCAATTTAATTGTGCTCTGATTATCTATATTTAAAGTAATAGAATTTTGTGTCTCCCCAATATCCAACAAAAATTGTCTAAGCCATAAGATTTCTTTTGCCGCTTCACAGGCAGCCATGTACTCAGACTCTGTTGTAGACAAAGCTACAGTATTTTGCTTATGACTCGCCCAGGTAATAGGACCCCCATTCATTAAAAATATGTAACCAGTATTCGATTTTCTGGTATCTAGATCACCAGCGAAATCAGAATCAGAGTAACCAACTAATTCAGAATTACCCCTATAAACAATAGACACATCTTTTGTATTTATCAAATAACGTATTATTCTTTTCAAAGCGGTTACATGTGAAGGACCTGGATTATTAACATATCTGCTTACTATATTAACAGCATATGCTATATCTGGTCTAGACACAGACACCAAAAATATCAATGCTCCCACTGCCTCTCTATTTGGGAAATTCACAGGCAAACTACTTATATTTTTAGATAAATGTACACTTACATCTGCAGGTGTACTGCTCCCTTTTGCATCTGATAAATTAAATTTATTTATGATCCTCTCAATGTATTGCTTTTGATTTATACTTATACATCCCTTTGTTTTATTTATTTCCATGCCCACATATGAATTAAAATTTAAAACTTTTATTTCAAAATTTTGTTTTAAATCACTTAATATGTTAGACAATACAGTTTTACTTTTGGATAACAATAATCCATCGTCAACATATAAAATTAAAAACACTTTAACATCATTAAAATATCCAACAAATACACATACATCAGAGGGACATGGTTTAAAACCATATGCATTTAAAAATGAACAAAATTTCCTATTCCAGCATCGGGATGACTGTTTTAAACCATACAAAGATTTAACTAACTTACATACTTTGAACGGCTTGGCTTCCACTCCCTCTGGCACCTCCATATATATTTCATCTGATAACTCACCATAGAGGAAAGCTGTTTTCACATCAAACTGCTCAATCTCAAGGTCCTCTCTGGCAGCTATGCTCATTAACAACCTAATGGAGTCATACCTAGCTGTAGGAGAAAAAATTTCCTGGTAGTCGATACCTTTTATCTGTGTAAAACCGCGAGCACATAATCGCGCTTTATATCTTTCAATCTCTCCCTCTTTATTCCTTTTAATACAAAATACCCATTTACTTGTTATTGGCTTTTTATCAGTTTTATCAGTTATTGTCCATGTTCCATTCTTTTTATGTGATTGAAGCTCTTCATCAATAGCTTTATTCCATTCATTACTATTAACACTATTAATTGCTTCTTCATAAGTATTGGGTATATCAAACTCTGTTAAATTGATTTCCACATTATTTTGTTGTCGTGGTCGCAAAGTAATTCTCCTTGGTTCATCTTCATCTATTACAAGATTTCTCGGAGGGTTATAAGTGTCATCATTGTCTTCCACACTCTTCACACTATCATCGCTATCATCTGGAGAAACATCTTGAGAAATTAGTTGATTTCGAATCTCACATTGCGGGACGGACAATTTAGACTGTTCTTCTCTCTCATTGATTTTCATCTCTATAAAATCTTGTCTCTTCTCTAGTATACTATGCTCTTCAAACTTTACATCTCGTGACACTGTTATTTTCTTAGTATTTTCATCATACATTCTATAATTCTCATGTTCATACCCAACCATTATCATTTTATTACTTTTTCTATCCAGCTTCTTCCTTCTTTCTTTTGGTATATGTACATATCCTACAGAACCAAATGTTCTTACAAGTTGAATATTTGGCTTGTTTCCAAACCACAGTTCATAAGACGATACATTAATAGTCTGGCTTGACGAATTTCTATTTAGCAAATAAACTGCACAATTGACAGCTTCTGCCCATAAATATAAAGGCACATTTTTCCCATATAACATTGATCTGGCACTTTCCATAATAGTGCGTAGCTCTCTCTCTGCCCTGCCATTTTGTTGTGGTGTATATGGAGCTGTACATTCATGAGTTATACCTTTGCTTTCTAAAAATGACTTAAATTCTTGATTTACATATTCCCCACCATTATCGGTATGTAGAATGCGTACATCATGTTGAAATTTATTTCTCACAATTGCATTATACTTTATAAAATAGTCGAAAACTTCATTCTTATGTTTCAGAAAGTAAACATGGCGATAACTAGTTGCTCCATCTTTAAATAACACAAAGTACTTCATACCCGATACAGATAGTTCCTCAATAGGACCACAAACATCACTATAAACTATGTCACCAGGCTGTAAAACAGCTCTATTAGATTTAATAAATGGCAATCTTGCTTGCTTCCCATATTGACAAGCTTCACAAACAAACTTATCATTCCCGGTCAGTGCCATTGGAATCATACCATTTTTGCTCATATTTTTAATCTCATTAATATTCAAATGGCCTAACCTTTCATGCCATACTCTAATATCTGTTTCCATAGCATTGCAACTTACTTGTTTAATGGTTTTAATTTCTAACTCATATAAATTGTTTTCTTTCAACTGCGCACACATTACAACCATATCATTTTTCATAATCATTGCTTTTCTATTATTTTTCATAATTACATACCCTTTTCTTGTAGCTGCTCCTTCTGAAAATAGATTTCTCCGTAGTTCAGGCACATAAAGCACTCTCTCTAGTACACATTGTTCCCATTTTCCTTTTACCAATTTATTTATCAATATTGTGCCTTCACCCTTAACTTCAATATTTTGTTTGTTTCCTAATTTAACAGTTTTATTTTCATCACAGTCATTGTACTGTTTTAATTCACTGAAGTAATCATGCCTGAATGTCATATGCATTGATGCACCACTGTCCAATATCCATGCATCTTCTTCATGTACGGACTGAAAATAGTTCTCCGCACTAAATGCTAACATATCATTTCTATTCTGACTCTTATCATATATTCTCTTTGGCTTTCTACATTCTCTTGCAAAGTGACCTCTTTTATTACAATTATAACATATAAAATGATGACTCCGTTCCTTTTTGACGATTGAATTCTTTTTGTCATCACTTATTTTAATTTTTGGATTTCCCTTCGAAGTCAGTAAAGCAGTCTCATTTGTTGTATCATTATTAAGACTTGCTTCTTCATCTATCAAACGTGAAGTCAGGTTTTGAATTGTCTGACTATCACAGTCAAGTGACAACCATGCTTGTCGAAGAGACCGATATGTTGACGGTAAGGTACTTAAGATTTTTGTCATCACTGCTGTGTCACTGATCTTCTCGCCTGATTCCCTTAATTGTTTTGCCAATCCTTCCACTTTACATACATGCTGTGCCATAGTATCACTGGGAGAATATGAATATTGATAGAATTTTTCATGAATAATCATTTTATTGTACTCCGACTTTTGCTCATAAATAGTTTCCAATTTAGTCATGACATCTTTCGCAGTTTCGCAGTTTTCTATTAACGCTATTTGGTTTAAATCCATGGATGATGTCAAAATGAACATAGCCATACCATCATCCTTGTTCCATTGCACTTGCGAACTGGTTTCTTGAGGCTTCACATTATCTATGTTTAATCCCTTCGCCCTTAATGCACATTTGACTTGAAACTTCCATTGTTTGAAATTTCTGCCATCAAACTTTTCAATTTTCATTGAATTCGTGACCTCCATTCTATTGTTTTTTTGCACACGGCACAATTCAACAAACTTATATTTATTTTGCTCTTTATTCAATGTTTTACACTCCAAATACGTTTTAACACGATAATCTGGGCCCATAACCTATAAAAGTTATACTATATTGTGCAAAATTGAATAAGATTTCTGTTTGGTCACGACATATTTAATAGAACATAAAACAACGGAATAAAACAATACAATAAACTACATAATTCAAAAACAGAACCCGAGAGGAAATACAATGCACTCTAGCGGATTCTAAACACAACATTGGTGCGTTTACAGATACACCTTAGAATATTTAATCAATGTAGTTTATGGAGATACCTATAAATTTATTCATTTAATATTCCTGTGGTGGTTCTTAAGACGTCCGCGGCTGAGTTAACCCTCGTTCTCAGGAGTTTCCTCAATTTTTCATATAAGAGTTCCGACTCTGAAGAATTTTTGACATCCATCTATGTTGAAGACTGCGCACACCAATCGGAAATCCTAATAGAGTGACCGGTCGGACCTTTCCAATTATAGTCTCCATCGCGTCCTTTTTTTCCAAAACTCATAGCAATTAATTAATACATGGCTCCTGAAGTATTTATAACTCGCCTCATTGATCTATTCACTATTGGTAGCGTATATCGGGTGTAAACTATGAGGTCCTGGAATCCATTTCCAGATCGAGCAGGCGTTTTTGACTTTATGGGTGGGTCATTACACAGGTAGCCCATTGTAAAAACTAAGGCCAAACACCTCTGCAACATGCTTTAACAATGTGTTGCGTCGACTCCATACTGAGGTGGAATAAACGTACGCCTACATAATATCACGCCTGTATCCCATAGGGGTAGGTAGAGACTATAGATTTACACTTCGCCCGATTCTGACATACTACTTTCGCTTCATCTATCATGATCTCATTAGAGTCGGTTTAGTTTTTTATCTGTTCTTTAGTAAATATATCATCAATTTATCACCAATATAACTGCGATGCGGTCGCCCTATACCGACTTTTCCATGCACACTCGTCTTTTGTCACTGTTTCGACAATCTCCTATCATCTATCCTCTCAATATGTCTGAACCATCTCAACATCCCTTTCTATTTCTTATCACTACATCTTCTTTCACTCGACAGTAATCTAACACCACTTTATTCCACACTCTATCACGCGACACATGCTCCTTCATGCTCTCATTTCCACCACCCTGCGGGCTTAGCCAAGTAGCTTATGCGCTAGTCGAATAGAATAGTAAATATATGGGAATGAGATAAGAGTACGCTATATATAGCGTACTAATAGAATAAATGTATAGGAATTACATAAGAGTCCACCAGTGAGCCCACTGATCTTACTTTCATGCCTGTTCTGTCACACCCAACTTTCACTCTCATTTATAAGTGTGGGCACTAACACTTCTTTATGAACGGCCAATCGTGTCTTTTTAGAGACCTTTCAGCTACTCATAAAGGTGTTCAGCGCTCCATTAACTCGATTACCTGCACATACTTGTCTTTTAATGTCGCTATCATGCTTCCCATCACTTATAAATATACAACCCAGATACACAAAGTCTTTCACTTGTTCTACTCTCTCGTTACCTATCATGATTTTGCATTGCATTTGTTATACTTTCATTTCTTTAAAAAAACATACTTTTTGTCTTACTTACATTAATTTTCTCCTTTCCTTTTAAATGCATCATCCATAATTATTACTATTGTCTGCAATTCGTCCTAGGCGTTCTCCAAGTCTACAAAGGCGCAAAAGACTTTTAGTTCTTTGGCTGAGAATTTTTCCGGAAAGCTTCGTATATATATATATATATATATATATATATATATATATATATATATATATATATATATATATATATATATATATATAATAAGGTCGTGTTATGTTGTGATATAAAGGAATGTTCTATAAAAGATGCAAAAATGACTGTTATTAAATGGTTATTTACCCTTGACTACTCTGAAACCGAAGATTTCCTAAAGATTATGAATTGAAATATTTCAATTAAAATATAATTCAATTCATATATAAATATTCACACACGCCCACACACGCATACCCATCCCCATATATATATATATATAAATATATATATATGCCTCATGCCTCATGTATATATATATATATATATATGCCTCATGCCTCATGTATATCTCCTATGCTGGGCAAATGATGTATTGCACTGGACCTGTTGCGTTCTAAAGACGCGTCGTTTTAAAAGTAAGGGGTAAGCGAGCGAGTTAATTACTTCTTTGTGCTGTTTTAGTATTATGTCACATATTATTAAAGATTTTTGTTTCTTAAGATTTCGTACTTATAAAAATTATGTTGAGTTTAATGGTTAATAACACTAGTAATGACGACGAACACTATGCCTCTGCATTATCTGAATCTGGCAATATCAGTGATAAGAGTTGCCATAGTGTTTCTTCGCTTCGTGATAACCATAAAGAGTCAGTTTTCGGACGTATCTAAGAATTTAAATATCGTTCACATTAATGCGAAAACTGCCTCGACTGCCTCGGTGGCGTGGTTGTGGTTGGGTACGACTGCCATCCTGAGGTCTCGGGTTCGATCCCCGGGTTGAACAAAGTGATATTGGATTTTTCCATATCAGCCCCGAGTCTGGAATTTGTGCCCGATATGGCGAAAGGCTCGCTCCCTATCATATCTGGGACGTAACTAAGCTCGACGAAATGTCGGTGTATTAGTTTGCTAGGGCGCCTCTGTCTACCCCTTCGGGGAGACACGCGTGAGCTTATGTTATGTTTTTATGTTTATGTAATGCAAAAAGTATTCCGGCCCATTTATCCGATATGTCGGCATGCCTTGACCATAAAAACCTTTACTTTACACCTCCGCTTATCTGCTGATCCTTTAACCCCTTCAGAAGGTTATCTGGAAGAGATCGCTTCAAGCGATAAGACAGCCTATTGTAACATTTTATAGTTTAAAGTTCTGTCTGTACTGTTTACTTAATCCTTACTATGGTGTTAAAGAGTTATCTATCTATTTAATCGTTCACGAATGACAATATCTATGAAAGTATTAGGTATATTGTAATTTTTACTGATATATTCTTGTTAATTATTATGAGTTCTGTAGTATCCTTTCAGTTTCTTACAAATATTACGACAAACTTTGTATATTATACGAAATCAAAGTTATACAGGAATACACAGGAATACACCGTGTGGCACCAACATAACTTTAATTTCGTCGCAAAAATATAATTATGCGGTAATATGCACGGGCAAACGTAGATGTATATAAACTTCAGTAAGTATACGGCGTGACGTCAAATCGCGCGTTTGTCCACGACAAAAGTATTAAACCGCTAATATTAACTGTTTAAGGTTCCTCCGAACGTACATTATGTGCAAAAATTTAGAAAACAAAAAAATCAATCCTATGGTTATTCTATTTATTTGTCTTATTTTTTGTACAAGCCCTTGCAACATTAAAAGGTACACACATATATATATATAGTGTAATTCGACCTATATATATATATATATATATATATATATATATATATATATATATATATATATATATATATATATATATATATATATATATATATATATATAGGTCGAATTACACTATTTTTTTTTAATGGAAGACCCAAGCTGTTGACAGTTACGTCTACAACATGAATGGGCCGGCTTGACCTGTTGGATACCACTGTCTCACAGAAAACCGATGTAAAATGGCAGCACGTTGTTGCATATCGTACGGTGAGTTATATTTCCGGTGGTCCAATTCCAATCTCTTTGTCAATCCCTTTTCCCCTCCTTTTAGGTTAGCAATATACCCATGATATTTTTTGTCATGGGTGTCTCTATCTATGGGCAGTGTGGAGATGACTTACCCTGACCCACGAGCAATCGTGTTACTGCTATATAAATACTTTATATTTAATTTTTTAATATACATATACCTAATAATTTTATGTACGATTTAAAAATAGAACTTTGTTTGGCAATATCAGTGAAAGTATTAAGTATATTGAAAAAATTGCAAGAATAAAAGTTGTTTATTATTACGAATACAGTATCCTTTCAGCTTCGCACATAATAATTTATGTTCTAACTAACCGTGTGTAATAGTAGAGGGCCCGTGACATTTGCTATACTTACGCCGCTGACACGCGACTGGATTTCTAATCTACTAAATATTCAGGGAAATGGAAACCTAGAAAATACTGACTTATTTATTAGAATATTCTCGTTATCATCATTATAATCACCTACAATACGTTGTTTAATTGATGAAGTATCCCAGATATATAAATTATATTTATTTATTTTGCTGACAGCAAGCGACACAACCTCCCCGTCTGACAGCCGAAGCGGGAATGTGTGCGGGCCGGGCGGCAGGGCGGACATGACTAAAACGGTGCGCAAAACGCGGAAATTTAGATAATTGGATCTTACAATAAAAAGACAAATTATTTTCAAAATCCAAAACACATAACCTATGCGTATTATTTAACTAAGTTACTATACAAAATTTCACGATCTTATTTGAAGTATGTAATGAGTAATCCGGGATATTAATTCGGTTTAGAGGTAACTTTGCAATTTTTTTCTATCGAGAAAATTTTAAGGAATCGTGTTTTCGCCACACATGTTCACTCACATAAGCCCTCAACTTTGTCATATATTTATTACAAAGTAAAAGCTGCAGTGTTGTTGATTTTATCCGGGTTCAAAATAAGCCATTTGAGGTAGTATGGGCCCTTAAGGTTCGTTTCTGCTTAGAGGCGTCAACGTCGTCCGATTTTGAGAATTTGCGTACTTAGTACATAGGTACTAAGCGATAGTTGTCAGCTGAGAGCAATCGTTATTCGTATGTTTCTATAAACATCATGTAAGTTCTGGCGCAGCCATTTGCCACATATATGTACACATACTTCAGACACCTGTGGTTCCTTTGACCACACCACCTTAGATTATATTATTACTATTAGACTATGCTCCAGAGGGCAATACTCGCGCATTCTATCTCTCATTTAACATTTGTCAAAAAGTTACAATTCGAAAATACGCGAGTCTTGCCTCTGAAGTTTGTCAACCAATTCGTCGTTTACTACGATATACATAAATACGTTTTACTATTGTACTTATTCGGAAGTGTCAATTGACGTATTAGATAAATTACACTGTTAGCTCTAATCAAAAACTCACGCAGTGGTCACAAATCTTGCTTATTACCAAAGACATTCAATAGTACATAGACGTGACACCAGCACGAAACTTGTGATCCAAAAGTTGTGACCTCGTGGTCATAAGTCACTCAGTCGTATTTAAAA
Organism: Clanis bilineata; assembly: GCA_036417725.1. Taxonomy (NCBI): domain Eukaryota; kingdom Metazoa; phylum Arthropoda; class Insecta; order Lepidoptera; family Sphingidae; genus Clanis; species Clanis bilineata. The sequence continues at coordinate 13,881,220 of CM071158.1, forward strand.
CATACACGCGCCAGTCGTATCAGCGTAATTATGTTTAGAGAATAAAATTGTCTAAATAAAATGCGAGGGCATTTACACACAAATGACAAACAGTGCATTGACAGAGACAATTGCAAAGCATTGTATATAAGTGGTAGATGGCGTTACTCACGTTTGAGCTAAATTTTTTGTATAAAAACTTGCTTGATAGCCTCTCTATATATAGTAATATTAAATCTCTTTGCTTATTACCAATTCCATCCTGTGTCCAGTGTCCACGAAACAAAGCAATGAATTAAGTACGAGTACTGGCTGTCAACCGGCATGGAGCAATTATTACGGGCCATTAATATACCGTCGCAATTCACGGAAATGTGACCCTATTGCAATTTCATGGCATACGACATTAGGCGAATTCCCTATGGTGAAATTAATTCGACGTCACGGCATCTGCAAGATCCCGAAAATGGTGCCTTTCGACCTAATTGGGTTGTGACCCAATTGTCATTTTAAAGCTTTTTTAACGGCTATACATTTTATTTGACTGATTGTTTGAAACGCCATTTATTGGGTGATTGCAATATGGATTCCTCGGTCATAACTCATAGCAGCTCATAGCTCGTGCTCTTACTTGGTCGTAACCCAAAGGATTGTGGGTGAGATTTATAAACCCAACTTAAGTCCTTTACAGTTATTTTAGTAAATTTCATTCTTCTTCTTCTTTTAAAAATAATGGCTTATGCGATGATTTAGCCAATGTCAAGGTAAATAGAGCAATTATGTTTTCACAATGACCATGAGACCTAGATGTGGATGATCTCAAGGTCCTGCTGGGATTGTGGCGGTAATTCCTTCCAGTGCAATGCCCCTCAGATGACCTTCACTCAGTGAATCGACCGAACAAAGCCAGCCAATGCACCAAGCAATACTCATCAAAGATCACCGGTTAAAAAGTATTCACATTACTGTCCATCTTCATTGAAGTTTGGTGCATTAAACCACCTCATTTAGAGATAACAAACACAGCTCTAGTGAATAATATGAAATAATTTAAACAAACGACGCCCACCCTGTCAGACTTCCCGTCAAAATCTCCTCTAGTAAACTTTATTAAGATAAATCTTGCTAGAAGCAAAGTCAAGTTTGCGACTTTTGAAAGTCAACTTAAGAAGGCTTGTTTCAGGAAATTATTTTTTAACAGTGACGATATCTGTAAAAATCACCTATAATATGAATAATGATGTATGTAAATAAAAAAAAATAATCGAAAAATATGTCATTCTGACTGAAACTTTTGGACGGTATCAGGGTATTCGTATATCCTCTCAGGGCGACTTGCACCACTATTACTAACCTACAGTTAGTCCTAACCTCAAGTTAGATGGAAAAAATATATATGAATGACATGTAATTACATAAACTATATGTAAGTTATAGTACTGCTCTAAATACTATCCGTATTGTTAGCTTAAACGTCATTTGAAACGATAATTTTTAATATAAAGGCAATCCGTTAAAGGTCGATTGTACTTAGATTATTGTATCGAGTTTATACGTAGTTACCTTATCAAAGTAAACTGTGCCAAGCGCTTAATCATCTCTATAAAACTGTATTATTGATATTGCTTTATATGACGTTTTAATCTCTATTGGATCGATATAACTAGATAATAATGATCGAGAATAAAATTATAAAGGCACCGTGGGCTGTGACCCTACATGAAGGTGGAATAAGGGCAAGTAGAAGGAAAGATGGAAATTTCAGGGGCCCAGCCAACTTCACCTGTCTGAGTCAAGCCGCTGGCTGGCTTTGGATGTTGTTCAATAGTGTCTCTTAATGCGCATCCGCTTCATATTGTTTTTCTCGAAATAAACCACAAAAACACAACGCAATGTTTCTCGTTGTCTCCGGCTCATAAAACAATGGTCCTTAGACAAAAATGTGTCTCGAGAAAAAACACGAGCAAAAGATTCACAACGCAAGACTTGTATCTTACTGTAGGGTCGGAACCCTATGTGAATGTTAGGTGTACCTATTTAAAGACACGTCTCCTGCACTAAAACATTACACAAAGCATCTACACAAAACACGGTTTTCCTATACACTTTTGTCTATGATCCATTGTCTCAAGCAGGAGACAGCGAAAAACAATTGTTTTATGTACATGTTTTTTGTTTTGTTTCGAGAAAAACGCAGACAGGAGACGCAACTTCAAGTAAGCCTAGTACATTGCAGTTCTATATAACTTAAACTGGACTAGCTTGGTGAGTGGCGATGAATTGTACCCTGTAGTCTGTACCCTTCAAACAGTAACAGCATACAGTCTCCTTTCACGTTCGAGGCTGTAAAATGTCTGGCGGACACATACTTCGAGGTAACGGAACGTAAAACATGCTGAGATATGCGGAAATAGGAAAAGCGATCTGTGTACGTAAGGCGAGCCGTTCTAAGTATTTTTAATTTTAATGGTACAAAGGATTTTCTAGAATCTTATTTGTCTTGTTATAGTTAGTCTAAGTCAAAGAGATTTAATATTACTAACTATAGAGGGGCTAGCAAGTAAGTTTCCAAACAAAAACATGTATCTCAATTGTCAGTAACGCCATTTACTATATTTTATTTATTATAATGTGAGGGCACTTATTACAATCTACATATGTACATACATCCTAGAAAGTTCTGTGAATATTTAAGAATCACGTAAGACTGGCACTGGCACGACCTCACGCGTAGGTTTCAAATACGACTGAGAGATTTATGACCACTAGGTCACAACTTTTGGATCACAAGTGTCGCGCTGTTGTCCCGTCTAGTCTACGCACCGTTGAATGTCTTTGATCTAAGTATTCAAAAGCGTTAGTTGCGAATATTTCGTCATAAATACACAAACAATATCACTCCTGCAACCAATAGGGGTAGGCAGAGAGAATGGATTTCAACGTCGCGTTGCATGATTCTAATATCGTTTCATTTATTTAGATCAAACTTCATACATTATCATCGGTTTGAAGGAACTACTTCAAATTTAAATTATCTTTTATTTAATAGGTATGTTATGCACTTACCTAAAAATACTATTTTATGTGGTTATTTGTCTTACGTACCTACATATTTTTTCCTGAAATGAATTGGATTCTCCTAACCTTTATCTATCCATAAAACTCATTTCAATTTCACAATGTTTGTGGTATCACTCATCAAAATGCCTATTCGATAGGATTTATTAATAAAACTTTTTTAATGATCGAGCGACACATTTAAGATCTGCAAAAAATATCTTGTTTTACTGCCGACACCCGTAAACTGAGATCCGATGGCCTTATTCCTTCTTTTGTATCATCTTAGATAAGCAACACTCACTAGAATTATTGCCGGATTTGAAACCCGTAATAAAATGTTCTTTTATGTATTGCCTAGAAAACACGAAATGGTTACTTATTTATGACGGTCATTTGAAGAGACGGGGATAAAATAATAGTAGTTATTCTTGGCCTAATTATAAAAAAAATGTTTATGATTTACGATCAATACATAACAACGCAGTTTAAACTTTTCTTCCATACAAATTCCTACTAAATGTAGTTATAGTACTAATATAATAAAGGGCCGCTTGTAGGTTCGTCTCTAATTATCTCAAATCTCGATTTAAACATTAGAGTGAGCTGTAAGATAAATGGAGATGGTTTAAACCTAACTCTAGATTAGTAGTAGCACTGCAAGTGTCCATAAATAATGAGCACTTATAATACACTATTTATACAATAAATACACTTTTTAAGTATTTATTAAAATTAAAACAAGTTTGTCCCTTTCATCCTTACGTCGAATAATTTGAGGGCGAAAAACAATATGAAGCATCACTAAGAGCGACTTGCAGCGCTATTACTAATCTACGGTTAAACTCGATTCATCCTACAGCTCACTCCTATCTTTAAATCAAGATTTGGGATAAATACAGATTTATCGCGAAGCTGCAAGATGCTCTTATAATTTGAAAACAATTTGGACGTATGTAGTACATGAGCTCAGCGAAATGCGAGTGTAAAGCCGCGTCTCCTGCACTATAACATTACACAAAACACCGGCACAAAACATGTATTTTTGATCTATGGTCCATTGTTCTACGAGCAGGAGACAGCTAAAATCGTTGTTGTGTGTTTTCGTGTAATGTTTCGAAAAAAACGAGTGCAGGAGACGCTGATTTAGATAACTAGGTAGTATGAACTCTTATTCCCTTCTGCCTACTCCTTCATACCAGGATACAGGCGTGAGTCTACGTAGGTATGTTAAGGCCATTTGCAATAAATCTCTATTTATCCCAAATATTTATTTAAAGATAGGAGTGAGCTGTAGGATAAATTGAGATAAAGTGTAACTCCATATTAGTAATAGCGCTGCTAGTCGCCGAAAGATTTTTTATAAGCAAGACTCTACACATCTACCTATCCAAAGAATAAAGTTACATATAATAATGAATCGAAATTGCTTTTTTATTTTTCTGAGCTTAAATTGACCCACATATTTAACTAGTAAAACTTTTTAAGCTATTGAAATAAAACTATTTTACGGATTCTATCACGATTAGGTTTTAATTATTATTATTCGTGATAAAATCCGTAAAAATATTTTTATTTCAATGTATAATATTCGCGTAAACTAAGAAATACGTTTTTAAGCTATTGTCATCGATCATTGTCATAATTTAACTTATTATGTCATAACTTAAAAAAAATATACAGGTCAATTAGGTCAATTTAAGCTGTAACTTTATTCTTTGGATAGGTCGATATTGTCTCTTTGAATGATAAAAATTGAGCTAGATCAATCACTATGTTCTGGAAGTAAGCGGCATTATTTTGTAAAGTGAAATTTCGATTTGTCAGTTTACTTCTTTTAATTAGCGATCGGACTATAGTAGTTCTTGCTGGTGTATCTTTACTAGTATAAAATTGTTCTATTGTAATAAATTGCTTTCGTATATTATTTAACGGGAGTGGCTACACAGCATGTACCTAGTCAGATGAATGGATATCATTAAACCTTGGTCCATAAATTAGGTACAATTTAAAGTTACGTAATCAGATAAATTATTCTGCTTAACCAGGATTCCAGTGGTATTACGGCCGGTTTCAATAAACAATCTCAGTTCGAATTTGCAAGATAGATTACAAAAATTAGACCATAAAAACACAGTTTGAACATGACTCCGTCAAATGACGTGATTTGATTGGTTCATAATCGCGATCTATCTGCGCTCTAAACTGAGATCGTTTATTGAAACCGGCTATTAGTGAGTTTGGATTAGTTTTAGCAGTTTTATATGATACATAAATGAGTTTTGGAGACAATTATTGGCTATTTTTGTTTCCATCTGTCTTTATCCTACAAACATACCATGTGGGGTCGGAGCAACATACTATTCCAAGCATATTGCAGAAAGGATTCGGCTAAGGTTTTCCGACCGACTGACGTCGAGGCTTTTTGGAGGAACCAGTCCCGGGAAAATTGTATTAGAAAAATCTCTTTATACAGATCTGAGATTTACAGGTTTACAGCTCGTATATGTTGCCAATAGACGTGTGTTTTTAAAGTTTTATACTACTTAAGTATATTTTTCATGCAAGACTAACTAAATAATTTGATTGCTAAGAAACGCGACGTAGTCAGCTGTTACATCAAGATGGCAACAGACAGACGTGACAGATGTTTGTGTCGTTAAATATCAAGGTAATTTATGCACATTTATAAAATTAATCGTTGAAATATAATCTTATCTTTTTGCCTACTTATATAGCTAAAGCCGTAGAGTAAATACTGGCACTGTTAATTATAAACGCAATTTAATGAATTCAGTAATAATAAAATTATTATTGCAATTTTAAAAGGCAGGTGTTGTATAAACACAAATTATTTTCAATATTTATCCAAACCTTGAAAGGACTAGATAACGTCATTACATAATAATTATACTAACACCTATAATGTCAGTACAATATTTATCTGCTGGCTTCAAGCACCGATAATTGTCTTAGGAAGACATGCAGCTATAGGTACTACGCGCTATTAATTTAGAGTTACACCTTATTTCTCTGGATTTATCTTACAGCTCACTCCTATCTTTGAATCAAGATTGGGGATAAATAAAGATTTATAGCGAAGCTGCAAGTAGCCTTTAGATTGAAGATTAAATACAAAAATAAGGAAGATAGAGTCTTTCCTTCACATAATTAGTTAGGTAGCCACTAGCCACTTAGCGCCTTTGACGTCATCTTGGTAAATAACGAGAATTATTGTTGGTCGCAATATTGTTTGTGAAAATTATATCGCATCTAAGATGGGATTTGGGACTGACATATCCAGAATAGGCTGACTTTTAAATGAATTATATTCAAAAGTTTTAATGAAAAACAAATCTATGAGTCTATGTTATAACTTAACTTTTAAAAGACGGAAAGCTTAGAAAAATTATATTTCGTATGGTTTTATTAAAGGGATCGTCAAAATCGGAGCACAACAAAAATCGTAAAATTTAGTTCGTTATTTAGTAGGTACAAATAGTAGGTAAAAAGTAAATCGTTTTTAGTAGGTACAAATCATAGTTACTTAAATTGCATATTATTTTGTAATCAATCAGTGATATTTCACTTGGTTGAAGTCACGCGAGTTCAGAAAGTATAGAGTCTGGTCGAGTCGATTTGAAAGGTATTATTGAAAGTTCTTTAATTTTAAACCTATTTGAAAGGATATCAGTCCTTCCAATCTTCGAAATTAATAAGACGGAAAATTAGAATTCATTATGATTGATATTCGGATTGAAGTGGATATTGTTAAAATGTTAAATTATTTTGCACTCAGTAAAAAAGTAATATTTCAAACGTCGTTCAAATGAATAATAGTTTCGACGTTACACTTTTTAGGCTCAATTGCAGCACTATTATTAACCTAGAGTTAGTCCTAACCGCAAGTTAAGTTACATGTCATTCATACATTTTCTGTCAATTTAGCTTGCGGTTAGGACTAACTCTAGGTTAATAATAGTGGTGCAATTGAGCCTTAGTGTAACAAAAGTTTAAGCGTTTGTCTGAAGTAAAACATAACGAATTATTAAAACGTCAATGATCTTGGATTTAATAAATTGAATAAAAATAAAATAGTTTGCTTTAGCGTTTAGACAGATATCATTGCTTGAAATAATTTAAACTCGCCTCGGTGGTGTGGTTGTATTGCGGTACGACCGTCCTGGGGTCTCGGGTTTGAACCCCGGGTCGGGCAAATTGATATTGTATTTTTTGATATCAGCTCAAAGTCTGGAATTTGTGCCCGATATGGCGATAAGCTCGCCCCCTATCACATCTGGGACGAATCTAAGCTCGGCGAAATATGGGTGTTCTAGTTCGCTAGTGCACTTCTGCCTACCCCTTCGGGGATACAGACGGGAGCTTATGTGTGTATGTTGAACAATTTAAAAAGATACACTTCTCTCAAAAGAGTACGTGTATAGAAACCGTCAGTAGTTTACGTTTCTAAGGAGTAAGGACTAAGGAGTCCGACTGTAAAAACACTTTGGCTTCCATCTACAGCATTCCAAATAATAGCGAATACCAAAAACATACCATATTTGTTCAGGTTTCATATTATATTTGACCAAATATCAGATTATTATTCTTTCTTATTTACTTGTCGTTCTTGGCAAATGTACTCGTATGTTGTAAAATGTAATGGGATATACATGCAGAATTAGTAGTTTTTAAGCCCTGTGGTGAAAACTTGAGAAGGCTATAAAGCTTCTGAAACAGTGTCGGGACTAAAAATAAAACAAATCGCGGTGTAATCCGTAAAAACTAGTTTTATGAAATCAGTTTGATAGTTCCGGATATTACTCATTATCAAAGATATTCAACAGTATACAGTTTATAGACGGGACAATAGTACAAAACTTGTGATCCAAAAGTTATGACCTGGTGGTCATAAGTTCCTCAGTTTATTCGAAATATACGCTCGCCAGGTGGGCCAGCGTATTTATATTGAGAGAATAAACTTGTCTTACGTGATTCTTAACCATTCACAGAACATTCTAGGGTGTAAATTGTAATAATCGCCCTCGCATTGTAATAAGTGGTTGATGGCGGTATTGAAGTTTAAGATTTTTTTTTGTGGAACATTGCTTGATAGCCCCTCTATAGTTTGAAATGAAATAAAATGAAATAAAATGAAATATTTTTATTTAAAACTTTGTTACAAAAAATAGATACAAGATTAGGATCTTCTAGTAAGTATTCATAGATACATGTGTCAGAAGACCCTGTTCTTCCACATTGTAGTAACTAGTAACATTAATTTGTAATTGCTAAGTTTTATTTAACAAAATTTTAATAGTTAGTAATATTAAATCTCTTACCGTACCAGGGGTGCGTCCCCGCGGACGACCCAAAATGCGCTGGCTGGGCGTTTTGCAGGATGAAATGAGAGTCAATGGTCTCACTGTGGAGGCTGCTCAAGACCGGGCGAAGTGGAAGCGTTTAAGTAGGAAGGCGGACCCTGGCAGAAGGCCGGGATAACGCCAGGCAGAAAGAAAGAAAGTAATATTAATTCTCTTTGCTCATTATACAACTTGATAAACTTAGAATTTTACATCTTTATAATATTAGTGTATAATATGATCTCACAACGCATACTGCAGGCATATATATTACAAAAAATATCTTTTATACAACAATAAAAATAAGCAACATAAACTAAATTACGCAAAGTTATTAACTGCTAAATGAGTTATGTGTTAATTGCGGTAAATGACTCACAGCGAGTCGCTTTCTTTTCCTCTAAAGCCATTGCAATTAAAAATATATTACGAAGGTCCCATAAATAAAGTGTGGGGATAAACAAGGCCCAAAGGGAGCGCAAGGACTGACGTACCGGCCTGAACTCTATTAGAGTTTGATGGAAAAGTAATTGGGGTAATTGTGGACAAAACAGAACACCAGTTTCCTTTCTTTAGAAATAAGACCATTATCTACAGTTTTCTTATACATCCTTTAGAAATTAGATCATTATCTACAGTTTTCTTATACGTCATTAACGGCCGGTTTCAATAAACGATCTCAGTTTAGAGTGCAGATAGATCGCGATAATGAACCGATCAATACAAGTTATTTGACGGAGTCATGTTCAAACTGTGTTCTCATTGGCTAAATTTTGTAATATATCTGCACATTCGAACTGAGATTGTTTATTGAAACCGGCCGTTAGAAATTAGACCATTAACTACAGTTTTCTTACACGTCCTTTAGAAATTAGACCATTATCAAAACTAATATTATAAAGAGGGATTTCTATTTTATTTTAATTAATAATCTTTAAAATTAATAGACCTATTTTAAAACCAGAATTTCTTTCAAATACCTGAAACCTTAATTAAAAAGGCTATATTTTCTTTCAAATAATTATTAGGAATTTGGGTACAAGACTTTTATGACGGTCCACGGAAGCGGAACCTCGGCCAAAATCTGGTTTCCCATTTACCCGATTTCTGAATTTGTTCATATTTTACTACTGTTACATCTTGAAATTATGCAATGTTTTAGTAGAATTGGCATCATTATTGCCGTGTAGAACGTTCATAATATTATTATAGTGATCTAATGATGCAACAGTTTGAAGCAAATTCAAATATTTTGATACTACTCGCCTCTTAAACACACTTACAACCTGACTTGTTAGAACACATGTATTAGTTAGATGCGATAAGAAGGTAAACAGGTAAAATGTGTAAAAATAAAATTACACGTGAACGGAATAAATAATATCAAAGGGTTATTAGAGGATAAATGTTATTCCAATCTTTAGGATACAGTATGAGATTATTTCAAATAACACTACAACTGAGGCTTGATTGAGCTTGAAGAATTGGGTACTTGGCTAATTTTTTTCATTGATTTTATATGTTTACGTCAAAGTAAAAAATAAAAAAAAGCCTTTGAAGTTTGGGGTAACCTTCAAACTGCGGGAAAGAGAAGTCTCAGTATAATCACGTCACGGCCATATCGGTGCGTTTTTAACAGAAGGGTTTCTTTTTTTTTCTATAACATATAAAAAGCCAATAGTGGGAGCACTAAATATTATAATTTAGTTGTATTGGTTTAAATGTATATTTTTTATTGTATGAATATTGGCAAAAGTCAACATTATAACATTTCAAAACATATGAACAACCACAATAAAGCAGGAAATGCGAAGGTCAATGAGAGACGAGAATTTTTACATTTAAAATTTTAATGAGGCTGTATCTGAGACATGCGGCCATACCTTATTTCAAACGTGATTGCAATTTATCACAATAAAAACACAGGAGCAGACAATTATAGACATTATTAATATGACCAAGAAACATGCCTAAGAATGTGCTGAACGGTGTATAATACTTTTTCAGGGGGGGGGAGCTATTTTATAGTTATACTTTTTATAACATAATGGGGGAGGGGGCTTAAGGGATCTGGACCCCCTTAGCCTACGCCAAGGGCCGGCAACAACGGGACAACTCAATAAAACCCGTATTATACAGGTGTCCTAAAAATAGTGTCAAGCAGAGATCCAGAGATAGAGCACCTTTTGAGGTACCCGAATCACCCGTATGTTCCGCAATTTATCATAGCTTTCGAGTTATGATATGTTTTTCTGATACTTTTAGTGGCGGCAGTGGTAAAACACTTTTCTCTGCGATAACCATAGGCGATAACATGGAAGCCAGCCGTAAAAACTAAAACCAAATCCTTTCTGCAACATGCTTAAGTGTGTTACGCCGACTCCACATTGAAGTGGGATCAGGGAAAGTGGAAAGAAAGACTGAGCATAATAATAATTATGGTCATGATTCGTTGCCTCAAAACCTTAGAATGCTATGCAGCATACCTACTTTATATACTTTGATTTACAAATTGACGTAAAACGTAATCAGTGATCTTGGTCCTCAGATAAACAATATGCAATTTGTGTATAAACACAAACTACTATATAGTAATATGTGGTTTTCCACGTGATTACTACTACGCACTGTACACAGTAAAAATAACGCGCTTTATCTCTAAAGTACCAAGAATTATTAAAGATTTATTTTCAAAAGTGACAATGACTAATAACTGAATTGGTGGTATGTACGGTGCGGTCAAAATATCGACTGGACAGTTAGTAGGGTAGCTTTTGACAATCGATTCGATTGCGACTACGAATCGGTTTCATTTATTGACTTAAAATTCCACCGAAATCGAGGTAAAAATTGCACTAATAAATTGAATTGGAGAACTTGTCATTTGCTAATTGCGACAGTAGCGAACTTTTTTACTTAATTTCGGTGGGATTTTACGTCTCTATATGAAATCGAATCGTAGTCGAAATCGAATAGAGTGTCAAAAGTTACCCTACAGGTAACTCTACCGAGCCTTTATCAACGTGAGCACACAACAAAGTAACAAAACTGTAATTAGCAACATAGTAGGAACCTTCATCACAATAGATTTCTAAGTAACTTTCTTATAACCACATTTATGTTGTTTGCAGCAACTTTCAGGCAAGCATAGATCGTTAATGCAGTACGTGTTATAAACGTGATATTTTACGGCTTTGAACATGCACAAAACGATGCGGATGATTATTCCATTCAACTATCCAGCAATGTTACGTAAGCGATGGCGATTGTCATGTGAGCAGTGATGATGTGACCGAGGAGTACGGACTTTGGACTAGGTACAGTGATATTTTAAATGAACTATTGATTACAGTTTATCTTTTTAAGCTTTGAACGCTGGCCAAGATCGATGCTTTAAAGATGATCCTTAATAGCGTGTTTTTGGAACAAAAATGTTAAATACTATGGTATTTGGGCTTTTTGTTAATTTTCTTGTTTGTATATTAGGTTTGTATATTAAGTAGGTTTGTATATTTGATGTTTAAATCAGGTATTTCAGCAATCATCATCATCATCAGCCATAGGAGGTCCACTGCTGAACATAGGCCTCCCCCAAAGATTTCCAGATCAACCTGTTGGAATCGGCCTATATTTATTAATTTATTTTATTCGGCCTATTTCAGTAATATTTTTTATTAAATGTTCACATTTACCATTCGGTTACCACTTTTACAATATGTACATTTTAGAATCAATTCAACATCGTTATATTTTGTTCAAAATGTGGGTACATATTTCTTTATATCTCTGATACAAGCCTGGCGACAACAACTTCTCTCTCTCTCTTTAATCTAAGACAATAACGTATTCGACACGACCAAATTAAGAAATCGGAATTCGACTTGGATATTATGCAGGAGTAAAAGATTCAGGACAATAATAATTAATTTATTTCCATTAACAAATTCTATACAACACAACGTAATTGGACAGCGACCACCGCACACGAGATAAATCATAGAAAAATCCATGTTTACAGGTGAGACCATTCCTAGGGTAAGTCAGTGTACAGAATGTAATGTATATAACCAGCTACGTGCCGTCATAAGACAATATGTTTGATTTGAGTTTGCATAACATATATTCTATGACAAATTATTTGTTATAGGTAGATCACTTAACCTTTTATAGAAATAACAGAAAGTTTATTTTACACACTGAGTCCACATTCCGCCCTATACAGGGTATTGGCGCCAAGACATTACAGCCTCGACTCGACAAAGACGTCATACAAATTACAAATATTTACGTCATTGCGGGAATTAGATTTTGTACAATGACGTCACTGTTAAAGCAGCCTTTACTTATGAAATGCAAAGACCTTTCTACGTATGTGCTAGATTTCATCTGAATAGGTTTAACTGTTAATGCATGATTGGTGAACAAACACCCAAATTAACACATATAGGTACATATATCCAAACTTTCACATCGATAACTTCGACAATAGTCGGATGGATGATGAAACAACAAACGCAGCATAATACCACCGCATCGACGCGACGTGCAGTAAAACTTTGTGCCTAACGCCCGAATGGTCAAACGCTGCTCAACTTTAACGGCTTCTTATATTGATTTTCGCCTTACAATTTTGACAGATAAGGAGGCCTTAAAAGACATAAGGCCACCTTAAGTGCATGAACATTCGGCGGTATGACTGTCATTCACTATTTTTGAGTGGTACAATGTAAGGCTGCGTTTCCACCAGATATGCGAGGATGCATAGCGTGGGATGTGTTTATTTAGTCTTTAGTGGTAACGGCTCAGCTGATTGAGGTTTTTGTATAATTTATTAATTTGCGATGAAGAAATGGGAGGCAAAGGATACAAAATAAGTTACTGGTGTTTTAATACCCAGAAGGCAGCGTCGCACCGTTTCTACCTTCATTATACTTCTACTCCTTCTACATCTCTGGTGGGAACGCTCCTACGAAATTCACATCTAACAAAAGTTACAATTATTATTTATTGTTATGGTATTTTCCATCGGTCTCATTCATAGATATTTCGATGGATTACATATTTTAATGATCAGGCTGCGGACCCATTAGAGATATAGTTTGCGATTGGTGGTTTACCTCCTATATTATAAAATTTTCATACAACACACATTGATATTTTGAAGTTTGGAAAGTCTCTCGCTGATACGGAAACATTGAGCCAAGTGGATGATACGCAGCGAAAGCACTTATGTAACACTAAGTAGGTATTTTGAAAGTATACGGGCAATTTGATCCAGTAGTTAGCATCAGAACATGAGTTACATCGAATTTGCAATAGCACCGTCAGCCTAGTCAGCAGTAAACTATTGTCTATTAGATCTGTAGTCTGCACCCAAGGTTCAGTCATCACATTATTCCTAAATTTAACCACGACGTCTAATAGTATACGATAGTAATCAACTAGGTACTTATTATTGATATCCACGTACGTAGCTGTACTAACTAATAAATAAACTTTAACCGCAAATCTAGATATTATGTAATCTTGTGAATGTGCAATAGTATAGAAAATAAATGGCGAATGTGATCCGTGATAGATGACGCGTTATTTTTCGTTTACTAATTCAAACGCGACGAGATGTTAGTATGATAGGAGGAATGAAATAGAATTCTATTGGGAACTAATTGAAATATAGTTCCGAATATAAAGAGGCATGCTGAATCGCATCATTAATTAATGCAATAATTCGAATAACAATAAGCGACAAGTTTGCGATCTTGACAGTTTGAGGTTGAAGGTAGACTACTATTCCTCAGTCGGTATTTCCGTTTGTAGTTTGAAGTAAGTAAAGGTTTGAAATAAAAAATGTGAAGCCTGTATTTAACGTTAGGTAGGTTGAAAGCATAATGATTGTACTTTCTGCTTGTGGATACTCATTGTTTGAGTAAATATCGACCGTACTACCATCCCCATATGGAACAACAGTATTTTCGCAAACGCAAAACAAACCAAGACCGCAGCAATTCAACACCACATCCGCCGATGTTGGGAGTTGGAACAATCAAAATTCACGCAAACAAACCTCTGCGTGGTGTTGTAAAACATCGCCGCTTGCCGCTTCATATCCTCGGCTACTGAATTTTCTTCATTCATTTTGCACTACACTGGAGTTCACAATGGGGTCACTGGCTGCGGTTGCGTTTCGACACCATAAAAAATCACTGCACGCCTAAATGAAACTTTACTGCGAGGTGATAAGGTATAAAATTGTATCTAAGTGAGTTCAAAGGTAAGTTTTCGAGGCCGGCAAGTCGATGCTCGACGCCCGCGCCTCTCACTTTTCTGTGCGAACTGACTCGCCTGACGAATTAGATCGCCCACTCGCGCGGTCTCGTGCACCCCCCACTTGCTAATATGTGTGCATTGTTATGAACGGCACGATAACTAAAGGCGCGTCTCCTGTACAAAAACCTTACACAAAACACCTACACAAAACATGGTTTCGCTAAACATTTTTCTATGGTATATGATATAGGTATATGTGGTCATGGTCGAACAATGATGTTCTATGAGCAGGAGACAACGATAATCATTGTTTTACGTATATGTTTTTGTGTTTTGTTTCGACAAAAACAGGTGCAGCATACGCAGTGACGGGCACATGTATTTAGATCAGGGTATACAAAGATCTTGCATAATTATTTTCTTCAATTTATTCTTGCTTTACTTTAACCATCATGTTCATTCTCACGTCGATTTAATATAAAACACCCAGCGCTGTTTGAAAAACTCTTTTTGGTGGCCATTTTTCTTTCATTATGTAATTTTATTATGTAGTTAAATTGTCAATAAATGTCTCTTTGTCTATATGAAATGTACGCCATTGAGACGCGCCTTTATGAGAACATTGATTTGGTGATGTGAATTTACACGTCGCGGCGCGAAACGGTGAGGGACAGACGTCATACCATATTCGTACAACCTACGCGCCAGATAACGGTGAATGCTCCATAGACCATACCTAAAATCTATTCAAATATCAGCCTCATATATGTACTGGAACGAATTCTGTAACGTGTAATGGCTTCCGATAACAATACTTTACAATAGTAACATAAAGGTAAATAGCTAAGATCTGAAGACTGCACAAAATGTCATTTGAAAAGATTTCAGTACGACTACCGTGCTGAGGTCTCGGATCTCGGAAACGATCCCCGGGTCAGGAAAAATGATACTTGATTGTTTCAATATCAGTGTGGAGTCTAGAATTTGTGCCTGATATGGCGATAGGCTCACCCCCTGTCACATCTGGGACGGAACTAAGCTCGGCGAAATGTGGGTGTTCTAGTTCGTTAGTGCGCCTCAGCCTACCCCATACAGGCGTGAGCTTATGTATGTATGCCTGTAATGTTAAGAGGAACAAATTTTAATAGAACAATGCGGAAATGTCCAAACACACAGTTCATGAAAACATATTTTATCATAAAACTAACTGTGCATGGATTTTGTTTAGTTAGCTAACAATGATAAGCCAATGTTACAAGAAAACGTATAATCCAATCTTAATATTATAGGTTTCTGTGTTAACACACTGAATTATGTAAGCAAATATACTGTGTGTTTAATTTTTTTTATAGCAGAGATAGGCAAACGAGCAGATGTGTCACCTGGTAAGTGATCTCCACTGCCCATACACACTCAAGACACAAAAAGAATCATGGGTGTGTTGCCAACCTAAAAGGGTGGAATTGAAGGGGAGGGGAAATGGATTGGGAAAGTGTGACAGAATAGGGCCACCAGAAATCTCATTTACCGAACGAAATGTAAAAGTCTGCTGTCTCTTTACATTCGTTTTCTGTAAGACAGTGGTATCAAACCAGCCAAGCCGGCCCATCTATAGAGGTATAATCTATAACATTTTAGATATTTATGACAAATTTACAAAACAATGACGGGCTGCAAATAGGACTTCACAGTCTGCAAATAGGATTTCACGGCCACATGTTGCCGACTGCTGGTCTACAGCATGGCTCTACCACTCACTCTCTGAATGTATTTAACATAATATTACTCTGTAGTTCTTCGATTGAACTTGAAAATAGTGCAAAGCATAGAGTAATTGTATAATTCTATGGCAGAAACAAGTTGAAATCGTTGTTAAGAAAAGCCAATATGAATTCTACAATTATGTTATGTTACAAATGTATCCAAATTACACAGTATTCAATCAGGCATTTATAATTTGATGTAAGATAAACAAAATAACTCTACCATAAGAGTATATCTTCAAATCTGTTTTCATTTTTTGTGAATCAATTTTATTCTGATGGCCCCATTCCTGTAGGCTTAGTGGTCCCATATATATTTTGTCAAGATTTGATGATTTTGAAGTTGGTTCTTACGTTTTAAACTTAGATTTTTTTACCTGAGTATGGCCAAGTATGGCAAAGTAACTACACTACACTTCATAGGCATAGCCAGGGTTTAGTAATGGGGTATCAGGAAGGGTTTCAAGAAAACAAAACAACACTAATGTGTTACCTAATATTAATATTTTAGTATGGTGAGGATTTCCAGAAAATAAAACACTAATGTGCTACGTAAGGTTCTACCTAACATTAATACTTCGAATATGAATATTACATATATATTATATCCATAAGAAAAAATTAAAAAGATATAAAATTTTGAATATTTTGGGGGGGAGGTTTCAACTGCTCCCCCCCATGCAGTCCAAACTACTATCCTCAGGCAATGAGATTATTGGTGGTCACCAGAACCATGCAGATTGCATAGATGTTTCTTCAACACTCCACGAGTGAGACAAAATTAAGACAAGATGGGCAGATTAGCGATGTAGACATAAAGATGTATGTACAACTAAGCATCGTCATGTTGCAAGCCCTGATACACTTGTTGATTTTGGAATCAATATATTTATAAAAAAAACATACAGGTTGGTAAATTAAATCTTCAATAATTGACTGTTGGGTGTTATTTATTTAATAATTCTTTTGTCGATCTTAAGATTAATTAGGGATTTAACTCAACAATAAATAAGTCATCTATTTCTGCTTACCGAACGTTAAATCGTTTTTTGTTTAACGTTATTTTTAATTAGGTATCATGGACTAATAAAATAGATTTAAATATGTAAGGCCTTACTAATAAAAACAGTTTAGCTGAGCAAATGGCTAAGAATCGGCTGTCACTTTTTTCTTTGTGTCACATCGTTAGAAAATAAAAGGGAGAGGCTATTCTTTATCATTTGCTCAGTTAAACTGTTTTTATAAGCAAGCCCCGTAATCAATAAATAAGCATCTACTTGTATTTAAAAGTAAAATTATTATGTCTACACACTTACCCCGACAGCAACGGTACATAGTGGTATCTATAATTCTTAACCATATTTCACTGTTTACTTTTAAATAAAACAAAAAACGGATTATTTAAGTTTTGCATTTTCAACATAAATATTGATTGAGACAATTTCAGAATTTTCGCGAAAAATTGACAGTTGACATTTGACACGTTGACTGTTGACGTCTTGAGACGAACTGCGTCTTGTTATTGCTAGTTAGCCCACGAGTACGACTCTAAACCCGGGTCTCCTGCACTTAAACATTACACAAAACACCTACACAAAACTTGAATTTTTTATCTATGGTCCATTGTTCTACGAGCAGGTAACAACAATCGTTGTTTTGCGTATGTGTTTTCAGTGTTTTGTTTCGAAAACGATAGTGCAAGAGACCCGGCTTAATATGAGCGTAAAACATGTTTTGTATAAATATTTTTAAATATTGATCTATGTTTGGTGAGTAGGTACATTACATTTTGACTTACATTGACATTTATACCCATATCAGCTTTTCCGCTTCCTAATACTTATGTAGATTATTGAATGCGACCAAAGAATTTTAACGGAATGCGACCTACGGTCACATAATAATACAATCAGATAGTCTGATGCTAAGATTTATAGAGCGAACTTCGATTATGTCCGAGTCAAAGAAACGAACTCAGTGATTATTTAGAATTTTTATATTGAACTTCAACTTGTCTGCGCAATTTTTTACAGGAACATCTTTGATTAGTCAGTCTGTGAGTCTGTTTTTCTGGTAAAATGACTTGGATAAGTCGGAGTTCAATTTAAAAATTCCATATCCCCACTGAGTTCGTTCCTTTGACTCAGACTTAGCCGAAGTTCGCT
This sequence comes from Clanis bilineata, assembly GCA_036417725.1. Lineage (NCBI taxonomy): Eukaryota > Metazoa > Arthropoda > Insecta > Lepidoptera > Sphingidae > Clanis > Clanis bilineata. The sequence continues at coordinate 13,899,814 of CM071158.1, forward strand.
TAGATCTTAGCATGAGACTGAGAGAGTTAGCGACATCTGTCTTCTACTCGAAGGTATTTTTGACGTTGATTTCTCTCTCTTTCTATAAATCTAATGTTTAATGAGCAAGGGGGTCTTAAAATTAGACCCCTTTGCTTATTAATATTATGCTTCCCATTTTCGAATTCATAGTTAGGAATATAGGCTACCTATATTCCTAACTATGAATTCGAAAATTAGGTAATTATTATTTACGGTTCCTGTCATCACGAAAAGAAAAAAAAGAAAACTGAAATCGTGTTTGAACTATGTTTATTACATTCTGTCTACTTATTTTCATTATTCCCAAAAATACATAAATTAAAGTGGATAGTTCCTTAGCCACAAATATAGCAATGTACATTTAGCCTGATATAGCTAAGTGTGGGTCGAAAGGATAATGTAGTGAGAAGAAAAAAAATGTAAAATCGCCAATGTAACCCATACGTGACGGGGGCATAAGCCGGCGGTATGTGGGTGACCTAATTTTTTTATAAGATATTACTCAACTTATTATAGGGGGTCATGGCGTTGCGGTCTATAGGGATTTACTCTCAGCTACACCATAAACGGGATAGGACAAGTTTTGTAAGAAAAGTTTTCTAAATACGAATCATCAGTCCTTATTCAATTCCCTTCATTTGTTAATATCTTGTCTTGTAGGTACCTACTTACTTTTTACTAACCGATTTCAAATAACGGGGAGGTTTTTAATTCGTCAGTATATGTACTATATTTTTTATGTAAGTATGTAGAAGGTTAGTAGGTAATCTACCTACGTTCACCAATAACTCCGAGATACGTGAACTGGTTTTTATAATATAAAGAGCATTGGTCAGAGATGCTTTCATTTTGTAATGGAATACACAATGGTATACAGCATAATTATCACCCAATAAGCCTGACCCCACACTAAAGGGTCAGGTCTCACAACACCCAGACCCGAAACAAATATGTATTTGTTGGTCATACAAACATATAACTCGGTACAAAAATCACTTTGCCGTGCCCGGATAAAAAAAAACCCGCGGCCTTTTGCTTCACGTTCGGCTACTCGCCTACTGCGCCGCGAAGGATGACTTGTTGTTGTTGTTTCTATTCTATGATTTAAAAACCGACTAGAAAGAGTCAAAAATAATTTCTTTCTTTTTTGGAGTGGCTGCGGGCGGATGAAAAGCCACTGACTTTAAAGAGAAAATTTTAAAGTACGTTTTTACGTTTTTTAAATTCTTTTTTGTGTAGTCAGTTTTGTAAAAATCATTTCCTATTATACCTATTAACTACATATTGTCTATGACGACAAAGGTTACGAACTACAGGCTTCGGCATGTCCAGGAATTAGTAATGAAGTGGTAAGTTTATCTATTGAAATCTATTTAATTTAAAACGCTGAATAATTACATTATGGCATAAATTTATTCGGTTTGACGCTTGTGCACTTTAGGCATAGACAGTGGCGTGCAGTCCATATAGACAAAGATACACTGTCTACCCTAACAATTTGCTATTTTCATAAATCTATACTAATATTATAAAGCTGAAGGGTTTGTTTGTTTGTTTGTTTGATTGAACGCGCTAATCTCAGGAACTACTGCTTCGATTTGAAATATTCTTTTTGTGTTGGATAGCCCAATTATCGAGGGTGGCTATAGGCTATATAACATCACGCTATGACCAATGGGAGCGGAGCAGAAATGAGAAATAAAAAACGTGGAATTGATATCTCAGAAACTACTGGTTCGATTTGAAAAAATCTTTTTGTGTTGGATAGCCCAATTATCGAGGATGGCTATAGGCTATATAACATCACGCTATGACCAATAGGAGCGGAGCAGAAGTGAAAAATGTTGAAAAGCGGGGAAGTTAATATCTCAGAAACTACTGGTTCGCATCGAAAAATTATTTTTGTGTTGGATAGCCCATTTATCGAGGATGGCTATAGGCTATATAACATCACGCTATGACCAATAGAAGCGGAGCAGAAATGAAAAAATGTTGCAAAATCGTGAAAATGTATATCTCAGAAACTACTGGTTCGATGTGAAAAATTCTTTTTGTGTTGGATAGCCCAATTGTCGAGGGTGACTATAGGCTATATAACATCACGTTATGATCAATAGGAGCGGAGCAGAAATGAAAAATGTTACCAAATCGGAAAAATTTATATCTCAGACAGAAACTACTGGTTCGAATTGAAAAATTCTTTTTGTGTTGGATAGCCCAATTATCGACGGTGGCTATAGGCTATATAACATCACGCTATGACCATTAGGAGCGCAGCAAAAATGAATAATGCTGCTAGCGGGGAATTTTATATCTCGGAAACTACTGGTTCGATTTGAAAAAATATTTTAGTGTTGACCGACGGGATGAATGGTAGGGTGACTAAGGGGTGACTGACGGGGTGACCGACGTGAGGAATGACGGGGTGACTGACAGGCTGACTGATGGTGTGGCGGACGGGGTGTCTGACGAGGTAACTGACGGGGTGACAGACAGGGTGACAGACGGGGTGACCAACGTGGTGACAGACGGGGTGACAGACGGGTGACAGGCGGGTGACAGGCGGGGTGACCGACTGGGTGACAGACGGGGTAACCGACGGGTGACAGACTGGTGACAGACGGGTTAACCGATTGGGTGACAGACGGAGTGACAGGCGGGGTGACAGACGGGGTGACAGCTGGGTGACAGACGGGGTGACAGACGGGTGACCGACGTAGTGACAGACGGGGTGACAGATGGGTGACAGACAAGGTGACTGGCGGGGTGACCGACTGGATAACAGACGGGGTGACTGACTGGGTGACAGACGGGTGACAGACGGGTGACAGACGGGGTGACGGACGTGGTGGCAGACGGGTGGCAGCCGGGGTGACAGGCGGGTGACAGACTGGGTGACAGACGGGGTGACCGACTAGGTGACAGATGGGTGACAGACGGGTGACAGACGAGATGACAGACGGGGTGACAGGCGGGGTGACAGATGGTGGGACAGACGAGGTAAGAGACGGGGTGACAGACGGCGTGACAGACGGTGTGACAGACGGTGTGACTGACGGGGTGAGAGACGAGGTGACTGACGGCCGAAGTAGATCATCCCATTACCTCCTTTAGAATTATTGGATTATAGGTACCTAAGACTCACTCTTTCAACCCTCTCTCTCATACGCAGACGAAGTTGCGCGGGTCAGCTAGTAAAGAATAAAATTATGATACAGATTTTCAAAAGAGCAATGATCGGATTTTGTTTTAAAACGACACAGAGATTATAATCACTATGATGCTGTCACAAGAGTTGAACAAAATAATTGTGTAAGATTTTTGTCTACCCTGATCGGAATGTCTATGCACGTCACTGGGCACAGACGGTCTGAGCGTTTCAGATATTGTCTATGAACACTGCTTAATGCTTTTATTAAATACGTTAGTACAGGAGAGGTGACATTGGCTGTAATGAAATATCCCTAGATCCAAACTATTTTAACATTTCAAGTAGCACTAGCATCGTTGGCTACACAGGTCCCTAAAATCATAACGATTAACGATAAAACACAAAATAAATCAAAGAATAAATTAGGTACCTAGTATGTACAAAACACATAAGCTCACGCCTGTTTCCCCGAAGGGGTAGGCACACCGAGCTTTTCACATTTCACCGAGCTGAGTTTCGTCCCAGATGTAATAGGGGGCGAGCCCATCATCATAGCGGGCACAAATTCCAGTCCGATATTAAAAAAAATTGCCCGACCCGAGGATCGAATCCAAAGACCTCACGGTATTACTACTGAAATACAACTACGCGACGATACTGAGCAGAAATACCCAATATTACCCGACCTGGTGGTCGACTCTGAGACTCTAAGACGGTAATCATACTGAGTATGCCCTACAAGCTAAGCCTACAAGTCCTTCACAACACAATCACGGCACCGAGGCAGTCAACATTTACTTGTAAAAATTAAGTAAGTACATAATATGTTATTTAGTTACTGTATGAAGATAGAAAAACTATATTATTTGCATTAATAATAAAAGGTACTAGTGTGATTGTAGAGGTTTATTCGACTCTTAGTGGGATAAGTCATACATACATAATGCTAGCGCGATGGTAAAAGTAGTTATTTTTTGGTGGGATAAGTAATAAGTCATAACACAGAATCGTATGAATAAGCGTAGTGTTGCAGAATTGATATATCTACTACGTGACGGAACAATGTATTGGTGCACTTACCAAGATTACCAATCTGTGGAATTCGTTCTTCGTCAGATTTGCCAACTCAGATTTGTATTTTTGAAGAAAAAGAGTTTCGACATCAACTCGAAGGGAAAAGGTACTGTCAAAATCAAGCTAACAAATCAATTTGTAACAACATATTTCTGGATTTATAAATTGAAGATTGGTAGGTACCATGTTACGTATCATCGCTGCATGTTGACAAAATTAATTAAAATACTGCATGGTACTGATATATCTTACTAATCCAACTATTATAAACGTGAAAGTTTGTGAGTATTGTGAGTGTATGTTTGTGACTCTTCCATGCAAAAATGGATTTTAATGAAACTTTATAGTGAAAATTCCGAATTATATTATACATGCTAATACCATACATGTTTTGAAATGTTACGAGTCATTATATTGTTTATAATTATTAATATTTTAAAAACACAATTCTAAACCAAAGTATAATAATAATTTTAACAAGCGACTCTCTGTCGGAATTCCCATCAAAATAAAGCGGCAAATTCATGATGGCATATTTGACATATTTTTGGTCAAACATAATCTGGTCGTTAAGCAAACAATTTGGTTGGAGGCCGCGGCCCTTCGAAATTGAGAGCAATCAATCCTAAGCTCACGAATGTAACGCCTCTCGCCGGTCACAGACGTCTGCTACCTATTTATCTTAGTGACCATCGATTTCCATCGTTTCCCGTTTAATTTTACTGGCGATAATCTGCAATTATCGCCATTTATCACCGGTTTCTGTGTTTAAATAGACACTCATTTATCACTTTTTGATTTGGAAATGAGTGTCAAAATATTTAGGCATTCGGATATCAGACATTTTTAGACAGTGCACCAGACTGCGATATACATATTTGCCGATGATTGGAAGGCGATCTTGTCGGGATGTTTGAATTACTGTGAATTCAATGTCTGATGTTTGAGTATTTCTATTTCTGAAATTACTGTTAAGTATAGTGTAAGTTGTTTTATTTCTATTTTTATTTTGTTTTTATGTATCGTGTTGTTTTTATGTATTCGTACGTATCGTCGGAGGTTCGAGACCAACCCCAAAATGGAGCATACACCTCTGACTTTTCTATGTTAAGTGTATTTTCATTGTGAAATATCGCTTGCTATAACGGGGAAGGAAAACATCGTGAGGAAACCTGCATACCCGAGAATTTCTTCACAGGAATTTCGAAGGTATGTGAAGTCTGCCAACCCGCATTAGGCCAGCGTGGTAGACTAAGGCCTAACCCCTCTCATTAGTAGAGTAGGCCCGTGCCCAGCAGTGGGACAGTAATATTACAGGGCTAATATTATTATTATTATTATTATGTATCGTGTACTTAATTATGTCTTAAATTGGTGTAATTGGTCCTGACCGTACTAATTGATAAAACAAATAAATGTATAGGTAATATTAATAATAAATACACCCAATAGTTCCACACATAGTTCTAACCCGACACTTGGTACAACCTATATCGTGGGTATCAGAAACTACGAGAGATTTGCGGTCTAACGACACCCAAATCCGAAACAATTATTTGTGGGTCACACAAACGCTTGTCTCGGGAACCAAACCCGCAGAATCTCACTTCACAGCTAGCTCCTCGCCCGCTGCGCCACGGAGGCTCTATTGAATCGTAGCTGTTCTAAAATCAGAAGCGCGAAGCATGCTTTTCCGCAGTAATATTGAATATCTTTGTTTTCCGCTCAATTTTGATTTATTTGAGAGATGTTTATATAATTTTGGCATTGATCGGCGTTCGAGTAAATGGAGTTACTTAACTGTTTACGTAATTTAATAAATGAAATAATTAATCGGAAAACCGTAATTGGTCTACATTTCATCTCGAAGTGACAAAGTCTGTGTTATACTAGGCTTAAATGGTACAACTTACATAAAGCTAATTGCCTAAATAATTATTTGGCGCTTGCCGTTTCGTTACGAAACTTCAGAATGAAGTTAGAATATTAAAGAGCTCTCTGTCGGTACATTCATATTATATACATAGGTAATATCATGCCTGTATTCCATAGGCGTAGACAGAAACTATGGATTTCCACTTCATCCGAATCTAACAGTACTACTCTCTTGCTTCATCTACTTCCATGATTTGACAGCATCCGTGGTGCAGCGGGCGAGTAGCCGGCTGTGAAGCGAGAAGCCGCGGGTTCGATTCCCGCATTGAGACCAATGTTTGTGTGGCCCACAAATATTTGTGTCAAGTCTGGGTGTTGTGAGACCGAAAGTCTCTCATAGTCTCTGACACCCACGATACAGGTTATACCTAGTGTGGGGTCAGGACTAGGTGTGTGACTGTTGGGTGTATTTATTATTATATACATGTGATTATTTATTATATGTATATATTATTTGATGAATTCTCGTCAGTTTATAGTAAGTAGACCTTTATTGATCAAATCATATACACTATTAAGTATTTATCCCTATTTTCAGAACAGCAGGAACAACGACATTGATCAAGGTAATTTAACTGCAATTTGACGGCATGATTTGCAAATAGGCTGACCTTGTTATATTATGGGAAATTCTCAGAAATTCACCTATGAGGGAGAGTTAATGTTCCTCTCGATTCAACGTCAAAGTTGCTGAAAAATCATGACTGTCTAAAGGATTTGCGAAGGTAACCGTGAGATATTTTGACAGGATTGATTTTGTGAATATTAATGATGTAATTTTGTGTTGTTGCCAACGAGCTTTTTGCATTTTTATTATTTTATCGTGTTACATTTTTAATTTTCGATCAACTTCAAATCAATTCGGCTCAATTCATCCGTATTTTTGTATGTATGTTCTTCGATAACTCCGCCAAATGTGGACCGATTTTCATGATTATTTTTCTGTTCGATAGAGCTTATTCCAACGGTGGTCACATCGTCAAATTTGGCCACGATCAGATACATTTTGAGGTAGGATAAACGTTTGATATAAATTTATTGTACCTTAATATAACCGTAAAGGGGATGGCTGATTGCATCCCAGCTTGTAGTAGGTATACCCCTTCGGGGATAAAAGGCGTGAGAGTACCCTTAATAAGAGACTGCCTCGGTGGCGTGGTGGTATTTCGATACGACTACGGTTCTGAGGTTTCGGGTTCGATCCCCGGGTCGGGCAAAGTGATATTGGATTTTTCCATATCAGCTCGGAGTATGGAATTTGTCACCGATATGGCGATAGGCTCGCCCCGTATCACATCTGCGACGGAACTAAGCTCGGCGAAATGTGGGTGTTCTAGTTCGCTAGTGCGCCTCTGCCTACCCCTTCGGGGATACAGGCGTGAGCTTATGTTGTTGTGTTGTAGTACCCTTAATGTACCTACTACATATCGACAACTTTATGGTGGTCGTTTCTAATTTCATAACTCGCATACACCTAAAAGTATAAAGAAAGCAGGAATTAGGTAACTACAACATTAGCAAAATACATTTCTGTTACCGACCTGACCTAATGACATAAGAATTTCTTCCAATAGGTAAAGAAGCAATAGACGTAAAATTGGAAAGGTCGACAAATCTTTGAGCAAATAATTTTATAGGTAATGTTGTCTGGTAGTAAGTCTTATGGATTTTCGCCTACCATGATTCTAGGTTTCATAAAATATAAAAACATTTGAACCGACTTGCTAACTAATTGGACAAATCCATACCAACTTCGATGTGGATGAAAGGCACAGAAATGGATTATAGGCCGTGATACCGAGTAGCACATAGGCTATTTTATCCCGGATACATGTACGGTTCCTGTGGGATAGATTCCCACACGGACGAATTCGCGGGCAACAGCTAGAATAACCTGTACCTAATCCCTAGAACCCATACCTATAATGCCAGTGGATTGTAGGAGTAATTTACTACTAGACTTAATACTTATAATAGAATAGTCTCAACTTATAGGTAAGTAGCTGATTAGAATAATCTCAACTTATAGGTAAGTAGCTGATGGACCGTCCCTACAACGCCGAAGAGGGCTACCGTGGGGTTTTTAGTCGGTATTGCCGTTGTAGGGTATACATAGTGCTAGGGACTCGGTTCCGGGTTCAGTGTCGCTCGGATATATCCATATCTCCCGGGCATTATGGCGCTGGACCGTAAGACCGGTGACTCTGATATAACCGTTACGTTTGCCTCCAGACGTGGCGGCAGTAGAAAAACACTTTTCCCGCGATAACAACAAAAAAAGGTATAGGTCCCTCGGAGGGGAGGAGGGTGTTGACGTGAGGTAGGCAGCCGGTCGTAAAAATTAAGTCAAATCTTTTCTACAAAATGCTTAAAAAAGTGTTTTGTGCCGATCCCACAGTAGTAGGCAAGTAGAAAGAATAAGAAAGATTGTAAGTACTTGTACTGTCTCCGTGGCGTGGTGGTATTTCGGTACGACTACGGTTCTGAGGTCTCGGGTTCGATCCCCGGGTCGGGCAAAGTGATATTGGATTTGTCCATATCAGCCCGGAGTCTGGAATTTGTGCCCGATATGGCGATAGGCTCGCCCCCTATCACATCTGGGACGGAACTAAGCTCGGCGAAATGTGGGTGTTCTAGTTCGCTAGTGCACCTCTGCCTACCCCTTCGGGGATACAGGCGTGAGCTTATGTTATGTGTAAGTACTTGTAGTCAAATTAAGGCAGATTTCCTTTTAACATAAGAAAGTTAAGAAACTCAAATCCTAAGATAAAACGGAATAAAGGTACGAAACGAAACATACACGTAGATGGGTAAATTATGCTAGCATTTATTAAATCCCGTTTTCATTCGTTGCGTACAAATGAAATTCCAAGACAAATCCTATTTGCTGTAATGGAATCTTGCTAATAGATTTTTCGGCGGGCTAAATATTTTGCGTTTGGGAATTGGCATGGCCTATGTGCCGAAGGTAAACTGGTAAGTTTGGACAAGAAGTGCAACACAAAGAAAAGAATGGAAGTGCTTGAAGGAGGCTTTCACCGCCAAATGCGATCCTTACACATAAAAATAATTGTATTATACATAGCCACGGGTGGCTCGGCCTTCGGTGGCCCATACGCTTATATAACATATATATGTGCCGCCTCCGACGGGATACTAAGTAATAAAATATTGATTGAAATAAAACTATTTTTACGGATTCTATCACGATTAGGTTTTAATTATTATTCCCGACGTATAATATTCACGTAAACCTAGAAATCAGTAAATAAAATATTGAAAAAAAAATTGCTACCAACACTTAGCATAACATACCTATAAGAAAACTACTTATGCACTAAAACTAGAGTACGTTATAACCTTATACTACTTTTTTATTTGTCACACTTTTATAAGAGCAACGTTTTAGATAACGCCTACCTATAATTTATCTCTGCACCACCCTGGGTTGACTGGTAGAGAATGCCTTTGGCATTAAGTCCGCCTTTACATCATAATGTGTAAAAAGTTAAATAAATAAAATAAAATAAAATAAAATAAGGATATATACGCGATATCTCCGCCAAATGTGGACTGATTTTCAAAATTATTTTTATGTTCGATAGAGCTTAAGTCAAGGTGGTCCCATATATATTTGGTCACGATCGGATCAAGTTGGAAGTCGGTCAGTTAAGTTTTTAAACTTTTAATAGTTATAAATCAAGACCAATGTTATAAAAACTTAACGGACCGACTCCAAAATTTCCTCCGTGGCGCAGTGGGCGAGTAGCCGGCCGGTAGAGGCCGCGGGTTCGATTCCCGCATTAAGACAAATGTTTGTGTGGCCCACAGATATTTGTTTCAAGTCTGGGTGTTGTGAGACCGAAAGTCTTTCATAGTCTCTGACACGCACGATACATGTTATATCTAGTGTGGGGTCAGGACTAGGTGTGTGACTGTTGGGTATATTTATTATTATTATTTATCCGATGACCAAATTTATATCTATAATCTTAAAAATCGTTCCATATTTGGCGGGGATGTCGCGTAACACAGGTTAGTACAAAAAAAAATACAGACGAATTGAGGTCCTCCTCCTTTTTTGAAGTAGATCGAAAATATAACTCGGAAAAGACTCGAGAAAATGGTTTATACAGCTTTATACTTCATTTTCTGTATAACAACCCCATTATTATTGTTCTTATCCTCGCTTGTGCTACTTTCAATGGAGGTCGAACACATCGGACCTCTATTATGTTAGCTGAAAGCGATATCAACATGTGCCCTCATACGTTACCTCGTTTGGACACAATATACCGGAAAAATGCCTAACTTTCATATACTTTATACATATAAAGGAAAACGGAAACAATTAGGTTGATTTTGTATGTACAAAATCACCTTAATTGTTTTAAATTTTAAGAATTATGAAAAAATCTATAATCTATAAATCACTTATGAGACACTGAAAAGTAAATATCAAAATTTAACTTTAATAATCTAGACTTTCAAAATTCAATGCATCGTGATCGTGAGCCTTAAACCAGAACATAACTTGGCATAAAATAGCAACCATTTACATATTCACTTAGCATTTTTATACAAAATGAAATAAAATTACACATTTTATAAGCTATTCATGACGGTTCTCATCGTCTTGGAGCATTACACATGTAATAAGGGATTATTGTAGGCAATCGTACGACCACCTACTCTTATTAAAATAAATAAACGTTTACATTATATTTCTTAAGAATTTATGTTATTTTTTCGTGAAGTCTCCGAGTATAAGTATTAAAGTGAATATTACGGTTGATATTCCAGAAATATAGACAAATACTTAGCTGATATCGATTATGTCTATTATGTTTAATTCTATGATTTTTGTGACATGGCATAATTTCGTGGCAAAGTAATCTATACTAATATTATAAAGCTGAAGAGTTTGTTTGTTTGTTTGTTTGTTTGTTTGTTTGATTGAACGCGCTAATCTCAGGAACTACTGGTTCGATTTGAAAAATTCTTTTTGTGTTGGATAGCCCAATTATCGACGGTGGCTATAGGCTATATATCATCACGCTATGACCAATAGGAGCGAAGCAGAAATGAAAAATGTTTAAAACCGGGGAAGGCGATATCTCAGAAACTACTGGTTCGAATTGAAAAATTCTTTTTATGTTGGATAGCCTATTTATCGAAGATGGCTATAGGCTATATAACATCACGCTTTGACCAATAGGAGCGGAGCAGAAATGAAAAATGTTGCAAAATCGGGAAAATTTATATCTCGGACAGAAACTACTGGTTCGAATTGAAAAATTATTTTTGTGTTGGATAGCCCAATTATCGAGGGTAGCTATAGGCTATATAACATCACGCTATGACCAATAGGAGCGGAGCAGAAATGAAAAATGTTGAAAAGACTATATTTCAGAAACTACTGGTTCGAATTGAAATTTTTTTTTTGTGTTGGATAGCCTATTTATCGAGGATGGCTATAGGCTATATAACATCACTCTATGACCAATAGAAGTGGAGCAGAAATGAAAAATGCTGCTAGCGGGGAATTTTATATCTCAGAAACTACTGGTTCGATTTGAAAAAATATTTTAGTGTTGACCAAGGGGATGAATGGTAGGGTGACTAAGGGGTGACTGACGGGGTGATTGATGGGGTGACTAATGGGATGACTGACAGGGTGACCGACGTGAGGAATGACGGGGTGACTGACAGGCTGACTGATGGGGTGGCGGACGGAGTGACTGACGAGGTGAATGACGGGGTGACAGACGGGGTGACAAATGGGGTGACCGACTGGGTGAAAGACGGGGTGTCAGACGGGTAACAGAAGGGTGACAGACGGGCGACAGAAGGGTGGCAGACGGGGTGACAGACGGGGTGACAGACGGGGTGACTGACGTGGTGACAGACGGGGTGACAGACTGGTGACAGACGGGGTGACCGACTGCGTGACAGACGAGGTGACAGACGGGGTGACCGGCGGGGTGACAGACGGGGTGACAGGCGGGGTGACAGACGGGGTGACAGACGGGGTGACAGACGGGGTGACAGACGGGGTGACAGACGGGGTGACAGAAGGGGTGACAGTCGGAGTGACGGACGTGGTGACAGACGGGGTGGCCGACTGGGTGACAGACGGGTGACAGACGGGTGACAGACGAGGTGACAGACGGGGTGACAGAAGGGGTGACAGACGGAGTGACGGACGTGGTGACAGACGGGGTGATAGACTCGGTGACAGACGGGGTGACCGACTGGGTGACAGACTAGGTGACAGACTGGGTGACCGACTGGGTGACATACGAGGTGACAGACGGGATGACGGACGTGGTGACAGACTGGTGATCGACTGGGTGACAGACAAGGTGTCAGACGGGGTGACAGGCGGGGTGACAGAGGGAGTGACAGACGGTGTGACAGGCGGGGTGACAGGCGGGGTGACAGACGGGGTGACAGACGGGGTGACAGACGGGGTGACAGACGTGGTGACAGACGGAGTGATAGACTGGGTGACCGACTGGGTGAGAGACTGGGTGACAGACGGGGTGACCGACTGGGTGACAGACGGGGTGACAGACGGGTGACAGAAGGGATGACAGACGGGGTGACGGACGTGGTGACAGACGGGGTGACCGACTAGGTGACAGACGAGGTGACAGACTGGGTGACCGACTGGGTGACAGACGAGGTGACAGACGGGGTGACAGGCGGGGTGACGGACGTAGTGACAGACGGGTGACCGACTGGGTGACAGACGGGGTGACCGACTGGGTGACAGACGGGGTGATAGACTGGGCGACAGACGGAGTGACCAGTCGGGTGACAGACGGGGTGACAGACGGGTGACAGACGGGGTGACCGACTGGGTGACAGACGAGGTGACAGACTGGGTGACCGACTGGATGACAGACGATGTGAAAGACGGGGTGATAGGCGGGGTGACGGACGTGGTGACAGACGGGTTACCGACTGGGTGACAGACAAGGTGTCAGACGGGGTGACAGGCGGGGTGACAGACGGAGTGACAGACGGTGTGACAGAGGATGTGACTGACGGAGTAAGAGACGGGGTGATAGACGGTTTGACAGACGGTGTGACTGACGGTGTGAGAGACGGGGTGACTGACGGCCGAAGTAGATCATCCCATTACCTCTTTTAGAATTATTGTGCTATAGGTGCCTACGACTCACTCTTACAACCCTCTCTCTCATACGCAGACGAAGTTGCGCGGGTCAGCTAGTATAGTATAATAATGAACTATATATAGATTGCGATTGTCTTACTCATGAAATTAACAGGCTCTTATCTAAAAATCAATAATTTAATAGGGGGATATTTGTTTACACTTCTGAAATAAGCAGCTTGGTCTGTCCTTTCTAATTTGATTTGTCCGGGACTGGAAGAGGTTGCCGTTATGAAGGCAGCTGGTTGGAAAAATTAAGCCAATTCCTTTCCGCAACATGCTTTAAATAGTGTGCTGCGCCGACCCCACGTTGTGGGATAAGGGCAGGTTGAAGAAAGAAAGATTATTTATGTTCCAACCAGTTCATACATTTCAAAGATCAGTCTTTACTATTAACAGATTTATAAATACACCTAAACGTATACACACCATTAACTACCAATGTGTTTTACTTCACATGTTATTAGGTTGGTAGAGCCAAGGACGCTATGAAGGTTAGCTAATTATTTAATCACAAAGTAAGACTTTCTCATGAATTATTCAGCCTCGTCTGACATGGAGAGTAATTATCGAGTGATTAGTATTTGCTTGGAAAATAGGTATTGAATAAGATTAGACAAACTAATAATTAATAGTAGAGAACGACTTGGAAGCCGATCAGAATCTACCTCTATATATGTAGGTACCTACTCCGTTCCATAATAAATATGATGATTCACCAACATTATTTTTTTATAGCAGAGACTGGCAAACAAACAGATGCGTCACCTGATGGTAAGTGATCTCCATCGCTCATTGACACCCAAGACACAAAAAAAATCATGGGTGCGTTGCCAACCTAAACAGAGGGAATGAAAGGGGAAGGAAAAGGATTGCAAAGGAAGGAGGGGGGAGGGATTGGGCCACCGGAAATCTCACTTACCGAACGAATCACGACAGCCACTTTACGGCGGTTTTCTGTGAGATAGTGGTATCAAACCGGTCGAGCCGGCCCATTCGTGCTGTAGATGTTACTGTCTACAGCGTGGCTCTACCACTCAAAAATCCTAATAATCAATCCACTACATATAATAAATGAGGAACTAGGTAAGAATTGTAAGAAATGAGGAACTAAAGCTTAAATCAAATAACACTTTCTAAGACTTTCCTAACTGCATATTATAAAAATAAGGAATGAGGTTCCATTAACAAGATAAGATAAGCATGGGAATACTAAGATGGCGACTCAGCTAGTTCGGAATTTTCCAGCCTATGACATTGCAATTTCCTTATTATTAAAGCTTCTGATAATGTGTAATACGATAGATTATAATTTAATGTGTTATGACAATAAGGTTTACAGTTAGTTGATCAAGTGAATACTTCAATATTTAGATTATTTCTTATCTCCCGTTCTGTCTAATTTGGTTCTTTTAAAGTGCGTTACAGGAATACGTGAATACCATTCTTGGATTATACTGAAATATGAGAAAATGTCTTTTGCAGTTCAAGAATATTGTGATTACCTGAATTGAACTACACTTTATGTATTCGTGACGACTGATAAATGATAGATTTCATAATGAATATCAGAAAACTAAATTACTTCACTATATATTAACTAACCGAATTGTAAAAGTTGCGAGAAAGAGCATTTGCTTATCCAAACGCTACGAGTTTATATAAATGTTAGCGATTGTATTTACTTTATCATTCTTGCAACACATAAATCCATCATCGGAATTGAAAAACAAAATAAATCCAGATCCCACTTGCTGTATAATTGACTTTGATGACGGCCGTGTTCGATTGCCCCAATTTTTCATTGCAACTCTCTTTCTCGTTAAATTTTCTTAAACTTAAGGGCCCATACTACCTCAAATGGCTTATTTTGAACCCGGATAAAATCAACAATACTGCAGCTTTTACTTTGTAATAAATATATGATAAAGTTGAGGGCTTATGTGAGTGAACATGTGTGGCGAAAACACGATTCCTTAAAATTTTCTCGATAGAAAAAAATTGCAAAGTTACCTCTAAACCGAATTAATATCCCGGATTACTCATTACATACTTCAAATAAGATCGTGAAATTTTGTATAGTAACTTAGTTAAATAATACGCATAGGTTATGTGTTTTGGATTTTGAAAATAATTTGTCTTTTTATTGTAAGATCCAATTATCTAAATTTCCGCGTTTTGCGCACCGTTTTAGTTATGACCGCCCTGCCGCCCGGCCCGCACACATTCCCGCTTCGGCTGTCAGACGGGGAGGTTGTGTCGCTTGCTGTCAGCAAAATAAATAAATATAATTTATATATCTGGGATACTTCATCAATTAAACAACGTATTGTAGGTGATTATAATGATGATAACAAGAATATTCTAATAAATAAGTCAGTATTTTCTAGGTTTCCATTTACCTGAATATTTAGTAGATTAGAAATCCAGTCGCGTGTCAGCGGCCTAAGTATAGCAAATGTCACGGGCCCTCTACTATTACACACGGTTAGTTAGAACATAAATTATTATGTACGAAGTTGAAAGGATACTGTATTCGTAATAATAAACAACTTTTATTCTTGCAATTTTTTCAATATACTTAATACTTTCACAGATATTGCCAAACAAAGTTTTATTTTTAAATCCTACATAAAATTATTAGGTATATGTATATTAAAAATTTAAATATAAAGTATTTATATAGCAGTAACACGATTGCTCGTGGGTCAGGGTAAGTCATCTCCACCGCCCATAGATAAAGACACCCATGACAAAAAATATCATGGGTATATTGCTAACCTAAAAGGAGGGGAAAAGGGATTGATAAAGAGATTGGAATTGGACCACCGGAAATATAACTCACCGTACGATATGCAACAGCGTGCTGCCATTTTACATATGTTTTCTGTGAGACAGTGGTATCCAACAGGTCGAGCCGGCCCATTCATGTTGTAGACGTAACTGTTAACAGCTTGGGTCTTCCATTAAAAAAATATAGTGTAATTTAAGCTTTTTACATAATGATTGACGCTGACCTACCGACACTCAATCGTCCCCTATATATATATATATATATATATATATATATATATATATATATATATATATATATATATATATATATATAAGGGAAAAAGGTACATATATATATATATATGTGTACCTTTTAATGTTGCAAGGGCTTATACAAAAAATAAGACGAATAAATAGAATAACCATAGGATTGATTTTTTAGTTTTCTAAATTTTTGCACATAATGTACGTTCGGAGCAACCTTAAACAGTTGATATTAGCGGTTTTATACTTTTGTCGATGACAAACGCGCGATTTGACGTCACGCCGTATACTAACTGAAGTTTATATACATCTAGGTTGGCCCGTGCATATTACCGCATAATTATATTTTTGCGACGAAATTTAACTTATGTTGGTGCTACACGGTGTATTCCTGTTAACTTTGATTTCGTATAATATACAAAGTTTGTCGTAATATTTGTAAGAAACTGAAAGGATACTACAGAACTCATAATAATGAACAAGAATATATCAGTAAAAATTACAATATACCTAATAATTTCATAGATATTGTCATTCGTGAACGATTAGATAGATAGATAACTCTTTAACACCATAGTAAGGATTAAGTAAACAGTACAGACAGAACTTTAAACTATAAAATGTTACAATAGGCTGTCTTATCGCTTGAAGCGATCTCTTCCAGATAACCTTCTGAAGGGGTTAAAGGATCAGCAGATAAGCGGAGGTGTAAAGTAAAGGTTTTTATGGTCTAGGCATGCCGACATATCGGATAAATGGGCCGGAATACTTTTTGCATTACATAAACATAAAACATAAACATAACATAAGCTCACGCGTGTATCCCCGAAGGGGTAGACAGAGGCGCACTAGCAAACTAATACACCGACATTTCGTCGAGCTTAGTTACGTCCCAGATATGATAGGGGGCGAGCCTTTCGCCATATCGGGCACAAATTCCAGACTCGGGGCTGATATGGAAAAATCCAATATCACTTTGTTCGACCCGGGGATCGAACCCGAGACCTCAGGACGGCAGTCGTACCCAACCACAACCACGCCACCGAGGCAGTCGAGGCAGTTTTCGCATTAATATGAACGATATTAAAATTCTTAGATACGTCCGAAAACTGACTCTCAAGGTTATCACGAAGCGAAGAAACACTATGGCAGCTCTCATCACTGATATTGCCAGATTCAGATAATGCAGAGGCATAGTGTTCGTCGTCATTACTAGTGTTATTAACCATTAAACTCAACATAATTTTTATAAGTACGAAATCTTAAGAAACATAAATGTTTAATAACATGTGACATAATACTAAAACAGCATAAAGAAGTAATTAACTCGCTCGCTTACCCCTTACTTTTAAAACGACGCGTCTTTAGAACGCAACAGGTCCAGTGCAATACATCATTTGCCCAGCATATGGAGATATACATGAGGCCATATATATATATATATATATATATATATATGTATATAAATAATAAGGTCGTGTTATGTTGTGATATAAAGGAATGTTCTATAAAAGATGCAAAAATGACTGTTATTAAATGGTTATTTACCCTTGCTACTCTTAAACCGAAGATTTCCTAAAGATTATGAATTAAAATATATTCACACACGCATACCCATCCCCACAAACACACACATCCATCCCCACACACACATACGCACGCGCGCACACACACACACACACACACACACACACACACACACACACACACACACACACACACACATACGCACGCGCACACACACACACACACACATACGCGCGCGCACAAACACCATGAGAGCCAAGCCTCACTATGGAGGACGTTCAGCACCGTGTGAAGTGGAAGCGTTTAAGTAGGAAGACGGCCCTTGGCAGAAAGCCGGGATAAAGCCAGACAGAAAAATGTTTCGCGGGGAGTGCTACCAACATCTAAGCTACCAAGATTGTTTTATTTCAATAATTAGTTTAATCTGTAATCATTATTTAAGTGGCTATTAATGTGGTAACTTCATGATTTTGTTACTAAATCGATGATTATCTAGTGACAATGTGCTGTATAAGTCCTAGATAATAATAATTAAAAGACGCATAGTAACTATATCTTAGTTAAAATTACAGTGTGGGGGCGCGCGCATTGCGTAAGCGGCACGTATTTTGCCGATATGTAATCGTGGGATAGGTAGTTTACTTTTTATATGAAATAAAAAATGTCCTACTATTAAGATGAGGTACGCTCGTGGCCTCCTTGGTCTAGTGGCAGCATATATGGGCTGTGGACCGGGAGGTCGTGGGTTCGATTCCCAGGTCGGGTAAAGCGAATTTTCTAATTTAATTTGCCCGGGACTGGATCCTCCGGACGGGGTTGACGTCAGGCAGGTAGCTGGTTAAACTAAAATCTTAGCCAAATCCTTTCTGCAATATGCTTGAAATAGGGTGGTGGTGCACCGACCACTCATGAAAGTGGGTTATGGGCAGGTAGAAAGAAAGATTAAAATGACATACGCTATCTACGGTAGAAATATTTAATAATGATACATTATGTTGGCCAAGGCTCTCTACACACTTTCCGACTAACCCTGTATATTATTTTATCACCTGCCTTTATTCCATCTTTAAATTTATTGTTCCGTTGTATAAGGATAAGGAGTCACGGCAAGACTATCAGAGTACGTTCTTAGTGTTGTCGGCAAATTATATGCGAAAGTTCTGATTCAAATGGGTAATGTATGAGACGAATAATAAGTTATAGAATGTACACGCGCGATTTCGAAAGAGTATGGGATGTGCGGATTAGATCTTCTCCCTACGAAGCTTTCCGGAAAAATTCTCAGCCAAAGAACGAAAAGTCTTTTGCGCCTTTGTAGACTTGGCGAACGCTTAGGACGAATTACAGACAATGGTAATAATTATGGATGATGCATTTAAAAGGAAAGGAGACAATTAATGTAAGTAAGACGAAAAGTATGTTTTTTTAAAGAAATGAAAGTATAACAGAGTGCAAAATTATGATAGGTAACGAGAGAGTAGAACAAGTGAAAGACTTTGTATATCTAGGTTGTATATTTATAAGTGATGGGAAGCATGATAGCGACATTAAAAGACAAGTATGTGCAGGTAATCGAGTTAATGGAGCGCTGAACACCTTTATGAGTAGCTGAAAGGTCTCTAAAAAGACACGATTGGCCGTTCATAAAGAAGTGTTAGTGCCCACACTTATAAATGAGAGTGAAAGTTGGGTGTGACAGAACAGGCATGAAAGTAAGATCAGTGGGCTCACTGGTGGACTCTTATGTCATTCCTATACATTTATTCTATTAGTACGCTATATATAGCGTACTCTTATCTCATTCCCATATATTTACTATTCTATTCGTCTAGCGCTTAAGCTACTTGGCTAAGCCCGCAGGGTGGTGGAAATAAGAGCATGAAGGAGCATGTGTCGCGTGATAGAGTGTGGAATAAAGTGGTGTTGGATCTCTGTCGAGTGAAAGAAGATGTAGTGATAAGAAATAGAAAGGGATGTTGAGATGGTTCAGACATATTGAGAGGATAGATGATAGGAGATTGTCGAAACAGTGACAAAAGACGAGTGTGCATGGAAAAGTCGGTATAGGGCGACCGCATCGCACTTATATTGGTGATAAATTGATAATATATTTACTAAAGAGCAGATAAAAAACTAAACCGACTCTAATGAGATCATGATAGTAGATGAAGCGAAAGTAGTATGTCAGAATCGGGCGAAGTGTAAATCTATAGTCTCTACCTACCCCTATGGGATACATGCGTGATATTATGTAGGCGTACGTTTATTCCACCTCAGTATGGAGTCGACGCAACACATTGTTAAAGCATGTTGCAGAGGTGTTTGGCCTTAGTTTTTACAATGGGCTACCTGTGTAACGACCCACCCATAAAGTCAAAAACGCCTGCTCGATCTGGAAATGGATTCCAGGACCTCATAGTTCACACCCGATATACGCTACCAATAGTGAATAGATCAATGAGGCGAGTTATAAATACTTCAGGAGCCATGTATTAATTAATTGCTATGAGTTTTGGAAAAAAAGGACGTGATGGAGACTATAATGGGGAACTTGCACGAAAATTATAACGAGAAATTGTGTTGATAAATCAATAAACTAAATCTTGAAAAGTGCTATGATGAAATTTGTAGTATAAAATAATTGATATTTTACGAAATATCTTAATTAGAAATTACGTGTAATGGAACGTTATTACAAAACCCAAGTGACGTCGTTGCATTAGGCAGTGTTTCCACGTTAGGGTATTTTTCCCAATTTTGCGGAAAACTGTTGTTATGTTTAGTATGGTACTTGATGAATGAGATTTCAGAGGTCCTCCTCTTTCCAAATTATTTTCTTCATGTAACTTTCCCACCTCTCCGCTCAGGATTCAAGGGTGCAACTTATTTTTACTTCGTTATTTAATGAAATAGCTTCAACATTTTTGGGGAAATTTTTGTTCGGCATGGGGAAATTTTAAACGATAGGCAATTATAGCGGTTCAAACGTCATTCCAGACAATGTCACTAGCCGTCAGTGTCAACTAAGATGTCAACAAAAAGGCATTTTTAAGCTGTGACGTCGCGTCCTTTTTTAGCGCAGGGTTTTGTAAGTCATATTTAGACTTGCGATAATGAAATGATTTGTGCATATTTTTATGTTTTTGTTTCTGGAGTGTTTAATTGAGACGTAGTTCTTTGCAATGAACCAATAAAAAAATTACACGCAAGTTCCCTATTGGAAAGGTCCGACCGGTCACTCTATTAGGATTTCCGATTGGTGTGCGTAGTCTTCAACATAGATGGATGTCAACAATTCTTCAGAGTCGGAACTCTTATATGAAAAATTGAGGAAACTCCTGAGAACGAGGGTTAACTCAGCCGCGGACGTCTTAAGAACCACCACGGGAATACGATCAGCTATGCTCGACTTTCGAATGACCAAGATTCAGGCTCTCGCCTGATGGCATACAGGTTGATATGGATTCATGTAGTACTCCACACACGCTGCGCCGGTGCAACATCCAGTAGCGTGGCTCCACCATTGTACAAAATCGAATTTGAGGCAAAGGGTTCAACTCAAAGATGAGTGTTATTTTACTGTGGTTATCAAGTTTACGCAGTGACTGCAGATTAAGCTAGTAGAAACTGCTTTACATTGCGATGACAAGTCACCAATAGCTCGATTTCCGAGATAGCTTTTCTGTCGCCCTTCAATTTTGCATAGGTATTTTCCCTTGGCCCTCCTGTTGGATTCGAAAGCTGTACCTAAATTTTCTTTCCTTTCCTTAGATATAGGGCTCCAAGCCTTAAAGGTGACATTTCACGCCAATTATGCGGGCTGTTTAAGACGTGCAGTGACGGCGCCGACATTGTTATACTAGCTGTGATATACCCTGGAATTCTGGTATTGGCAGTGAATCATTTAATTCCCAATATTTACATCCTTGACTTAGTCCGTAGAGGTGTGAGGATCGTCGGGTAAGAAATAAGAGTTTTCTCCATAGAAAGAACGCAAAGAACTGACGAATACACCTAAATTATTTTGGTTAAGTACACGGATTATTTATAAAATCTTTGAATGGCAATATCTATGAAACATCAGGTATATAAAAGTTGTTTATTATTACGAATCCTGTAGTCTCCTTTCAGTTTTCTACATACATTGGGACTAACTCTATATACCACCGCTAAACATCAAACACTGGAGGAGCCTCTTAAACCTATCTGACAAGAAACTGTCCCCATCCAGTGGAGGAACATTGACATCCGTTTCTCTACAGGTTTGCCAACGGAAGTTCCGGCAAGGAGAACTTATAGCACAGGTGGGCTGTGTGACTGGTTAAGAGGACACCTAAACCAAAGTTATCTTGTAAGAAATGTTACCTGATGGTTCGATGATCCATGGCTCAAACATAACTTTTTAAGCCCGACAGACAGCGTCAGCGCTGACACGCCATTGAAAAGTTTTTTAATTGTACTAAAATAAATTGTGCCTCGATTGTGTGTTACTATGTGTGTAAACTCTACCTCCGGGGTTTAGTTGTATTTAAGTACGACTACCATCCTGAGGTCTTGGGTTCGACCCCTGGTTCGGGCAAAGTGATATTGCATGTTTTCAATATCAGCCCAGAGTCTAGAATTTGAGCGCTATATGACAATAGATTCGGCTCCTATCGCATCTCGGACGGAACTAAGCTCGGCGAAATGTGGGTGTTCTAGTCGCTAGTGCACCTCTGCCTACTCTTTCGGCGGTACAGGCGTGAGCTTATGTTTTTGTAAATAAATTGTCCTAATGCGTCGTAAATGCGGGCCCGCCACGCTACGTCACTTGTTTGTCTTATCAACACCGCTTGACATCCTATGACGCCATTAGTGTATGAGCGAGACAGCGTACGATAGCGCACTCTAGCAGGGACAGGTAGCGGGTGCAAAATTTGAATTTGAGCTGAGGTACCATGCGCTCTTAAAATAAAACTGTTTTGTTATTCATAGATCTGCTCTTTAACTTCTTGTTCTACTTCTGTACTTATTAAATGAAAACCACCCGTTTTGGGTGGTACCTGATCAGCGGCCTGAGCAGGAAAATTTCTGACAACCGTAAATGTATTTCAGCTCGATGCGCGTCTATGAAATTTGTATGAATTATTAACCAAACGTCATCAGTGCGCAGCGAACTCGAATACATTTACATTTACATTAGTTTTTCGTGCTCGGGCTACTGTTTTTTATTTATTTCGAGCTGAGAAATGTAGCAGAAATTTGACGAACACACATAGAGTGATACAACAGTAACGTCCATTTTTCCAAAATCCTGTTTTTTACACCAATAGATTCGCAAAATCAGATCTTTATAATGGTATAAAACAAAAAATGTTTAATTCACAAATCAACACAAATAAATATTTTTTATAACTTTTAATTATACTGACCAGTACTGTCTTCATACATTTGCGGCGCACATTTTCGCCTCGCCTGTAAATTTGTGTTTTGGCGCTTGATATTTTATGCCTCTGAAACTTACAAAATACAGTCGCAAAGCGTTTTTAAAACTTATCTGTGTACATAAAGACTGTTACTCACGTCTCCAAACATGAATAACAAACTCGTAGTAGATACTTATAAAAATTACAAACTTTACTGCATAGGTTATAATTGGGTGTGTCTGCTTCTTTATATTCTACTACTGTATACGCTAGGAGCATGATGACGCACATAAGAATTTTTCCGGAATTCGATGTAAGACAAAATGTAAATACATTTGTTCTTTAAAAGCTAATGCGCTTCATGACGTCACGCCAAATTTTACTCCAGACATTTTCAGCGAGGAAAAACACATTGTTATAACAACACTTAAGCCACACTCCCAAAGGATGCGTCAAGCGTCAGACGCGAGTACCAATTACATTGTCGTCGGTCACCGACTACCGACAACAACAAACGACTACAACTCATATCCTCAATGACGAAGTATAATGTATAGTAGTAATGCTACCGCCGAATAGTCTTCTATAAGCGTTAGCAAAGCTAAAGTACTGTCTCTTATATTTTTATGTACTACTTAGACGAAGTTCGCTCTATAGATCTCGGTCAAAGTGCAGACGTTAACATCGGAACTCCACTTTAAAAGTTATGTGGGAATAGAATGAGTATGTGTATTCAAGTAGGTTTAAATTTAAATGTGAGTTTTATGTTTTATTTATAAGAAGACAGAAATATATTTATTATCTAAGCAACAATTGGTCTTCTGGTAGACATGAAAGCCAATTGAATGTTTCAAGCGTATTACATGTAAATAGGTATATTTAGGAATACGCAAATTGTTACTTCCATTAATATTTGGCGTTTATTTGACACTTAAAAGTGATTTTATTGTAGGTAATCGTACGAGAGGTACAGTTGAAGGATAATGTAGTCATATCCCTCGATGGTCAGTAAAATTATGCCTTACATCTGAATTTGCTAGAGAAACGATAGCTGAACATTGAATGAGACTTTCCTGAATTTGATTCATTATGACGGATTTTCCTCTCTTGAGTGGTAGAGCCACGCTGTAGACAGTAACGTCTATAGCACGAATGGGCCGGCTCGACCGGTTTGATACCACTGTCTCACAGGAAACCGACGTAAAGTGGCAGCTTGCTGTCGCGTTTCGTTCGGTGAGTGAGATTTCCGGTGGCCCATTTCCTCACTCCCTTTCCCAATCCCCTTTCCCTCCCCTTCCATTCCCTCCATTTAGGTTGGCAACGCACCCATGATTCTTTTTGTGTCTTGGGTGTCTATGGGCGGTGGAGATCACTTACCAACAGGTGAACCATCTGCTCGTTTGCCAATCTCTGCTATAAAAAAAACTCTATGTGTATCATGGTTCCTATCCAGTCGGCGATAAAAATATGAGTACCTACTCACCAAAGACACTCGCAACTGTCGTTCTAAAACATTGTTTTCTATGACTTAATAATTCTATGTATTAGACATAAACACGACTGAAATTTTGGTAGATTTCAGCCGTGATAGAGACACGTAGACAAAATATGGGTTTTTCGTCTTGAATAACGTAGACTTGCGATGTTTGCGTATCTATTATTGGCTCAAAGTATTGCCATACGTACGGTTAAGTGCTGCGGGAGATTTATTATCGTTCTGGTTTGTTCATTACAAGGCGATAACACAAATGTGCTCTTGAAGATATCGGAACGAAAAATTGTTTTGCTATCTCCTTTTCTGCAATATTTTATTTTCGCATAAACTGAGCTAAGCACCGGCAGAAATTCAAACCTTGAACAGTTCATGTGTATTTTTTTTATGGAAAGACAAAGCAAATAGTTGTTGCATTACCTGGACCACAGGGTTCTCAGCTAACTCTGCTGCTAAGTAGTTTAATTTTTAATTTAATTTGAGTTTAAAGTTATTTGAGCTATTGTTATGCCTATCTGTTGATCCATGTCATGATGCATGTCAATCGGCTAAACTCTAAACTTCACTGAAAAGTAACCCATTAAAACATGATTGTTTAAAAAAAACAACATCAGAAATCCCTAAACAAATGTACCTACCAATTTTATAATAATAACATTAATAATATATTCAGGATTTCTAAGCAGACAAGTTCGTAAACGTATAATAGTTTCATATAATGCAGTACTTATCTTCCAATCCAAATGCAATGATCTTGCAATTCAAGAACCATCATTTATATTCAAGTTTTGCAACGCCAGTATCGTAAACTTCAATTGTTATTGTTTTGTGTATCGTCCCATTCTTGGTACTTTGTTTTTTAATCACCGACCGATTTGATATCTTTTATTAAAATCTTGTACCAATGTTTTGCACCAAACGTATACTGCCTAAGATTGGAATTCATTAGCGTTTGTATAGAATCTATACTGATATTATAAATTCCAAAGTGGTCTGATTTATTCTTCCTTCACGTAGCAACTAAGTAACGAATAATTATTACAAATGCAATGGAAGAGACGGCCCACCGGTCAGTAGGAGAACTAAGAAGAAAAAGCTTATTAGCTTTCATCTATCTGCATCTATCTGTCAGCTATCATCATATCTGCATAGTTAGCATCTAAGTATTCTTAGTCTGATCAAGCTAGCCCATTCATGCTGTTACTTATTTACTTATATCCTATAAATTCAATTTATAGACGATCAGATATTCCGAGTTCACGGGCGGTGGAGATCACTTATTGGCTAGTTTGCCAGCCTCTGCTATAAAAACGTATATTTATTCTATAGATACGGAAACATTCGTATATAAACATTGTGAATAAGCTGTGTGAATGACGTCAGATGTCTGAGAGGTCGTGGCAAATTCCGTGGAATTACAACGTTCATTGACTTTGCTTGGACTTTCGTAGTACGTTACTTAGAAGTCATTCTCTATGTAATATCAGCCCTGTAATGTAACTGTCCCACTGCTAGGCCTCATCCTTAACTAATAATTTTACGAAACTTTAGCAGTGGTTAGAGTTTATCAGCATATTTAACTAAGCTCGGCGAAATGTGGATGTTCTATTCGCTAGTGCGCCTCTGCCTACCCCTTAGGGGATCCAGGCGTGAGCTTATGTTATGTTATGTTTTTTTAGCAGTGGTAGGTATATCATTGTACATGGTGTCCTGTTACTCAAACGTCAAGCGTGCATTAGGTATTAGATATACCACTTGTAGAAAAAATAAGAAAATAAATACATGTCACATGGTTAAGTCATAACAGTAATTTTTAAGTAAATGTTAAAAATCGTTGTCAGAGCTGGAATAAGCTCTCATGTGGTGCCTGTTTGACGTTATCGGGACTCCTGTAATATAAGTTCGCAGGAAGTCGCTGGATGCACGCCGTTTCTAACAGATCGATCATCATTCAGCATTGTACGTCCTGTGGCTGACGATGATATCATATTGTGGCAATCTATGCAATCGTCACCTCCTGGGTTTTGGGTCCGAATCCTAGTCATTTTTTTGCCGTAATTTAATTTTATTCCATTTGATTGGATAGTTTCCTCGTCACTTACTTTAAAATGGTATGACAGACATGTTTCTAGTATACTTACGAGAGCTTGAGTCAATCCCATGATCTGACCGACTCGTGGTAATTTTTAAATTAATAGTCATGATCACCACCAGCCATAGGACACTGCTGAACGTGCCCCAAAATTTCCAGACCGAACTATTAGTAAATTAATATGGAAATATTTTTCATAATTACTACTCACAATCTTTTATTAAAACGGTCCATCAAATAAAATTAAAGCTATAGTCGGGAGAAACGTGTCGTGAAATTCTCACTGGTCGAGTTTTTCAAATTGAAATAATATAGTGCGATCACGTACCCAACTCATAGAAAGTCTGATATATTACCAAGATTACTGTTAAAATGACACCCACATATTTCTATTTTAGTTTCTTTAGACCCTTTTCTAGTTTTTAAAAAGATTATTTGATATTTCAATGTTTTGTAAAGAACGCCTTGTGCTCTTAATGTTTGTTATAACTGTGAAATGATTTGCGTAAATCATCATTTTAAACGTATATTTTGTATTAAGTTAAGTTTTTACTTAACAGACCGACTTCAAATCCGATCGTGACCAAATTTATATGGATCCTTGAAATAAGCTCTATCGAAAACAAAAAGAATTTTGTAAATCGGTCCACATAATGATATCGCGTAACACACATAAAAAATCAGACCAATTGAGGACCTTCTCCTTTTTGGGATGGTAACTCAGCGAGGTGTGGGTGTCCCAGTTCTGTAGTTCTTCTACCTACATACTTCGGGGATACAAGCGTGAACTAATATATGTAAATAATTTAAAAAGCATACCCAAAACGGGCATACATGCGATGAGTCATGCGAGCTAAACAGCTCATGATTTATTGGTGTGTTCGAATGCGATTCCCTTGTTATTTACGAGCAGTAGTGAAGTGTGGTGGAAATAGCTGCGGATAAGTGCATGTCTGCGAAATCAATGTGTTATGGTACTGCGCACTAACTGGGCTCTTTGTTTATCAGGTACAAGCGGTATTTTGCCCTGGAACGACAAATCGTCAACAATGGATAAGCCTTTATTTACAGCCATGATTACAATGAGCTCAATGGTGTGCATTGCAGAGGCCTATGTCCAGCAGTGGACGAGTATAGGCTGATGATGATGATTACAATTATTTATTACATATTTTTATTCATGTGCCGCATCAGTATTCATCTGACTGTCTTGCTTAAGAGCCTCCCCTAGAGTTCTCCACGCGTCACGGTCCCGTGAGTGGCGCGCAGTCCATAAAGACACACTGTCTACCCTAACAATTTGCTATTTCTATAAATAAAGAATAAAATACGACTGACTGCTCTGCTGACTGCTGTTTTTCGACCGACTTCCAAAAATGAGAAGGTCCTCAATTCACACAAACCACAAGTTAAAAAACTTAACGGTCCGACTTCAAATTTGATCGTGACGAAATTTATATGGAACCACCCTTGAAATAAGCACAAAAATAATTTTGAAAATCGGTCCACATTTGGTGGAGATATAACGTAACATACATAAAAAAAATACAGACAAATTGAGGACCTCCTCCTTTTTGGAAGTCGGTCGAAAATGGAAAGTATAGCACAGTCCAAATATAATATCGGACGCCAGGATTTTGACGGGAAGTCTAACAGGGTGGGCGTCGCTTGTCAAAATTATTTCATATTATTGTCTGGAGTTGTGTTGGTTGTTTAATGTGATATGGGTTTATGCACCAACATTCAGCGAAGATGGACAGTATAATGTGGAAACTTTTTAATCGGTGATCTTTGATGAGTTTTGCGTGGTGCGTTGGCTGGCTTTGTCCGGTTGATTTGCTGAGTGAAGGTCATCTGAGGGGTACCGCGCTGGAACTGCTGGAAGGAATTGCCGCCATTATCCCAGCAGGCTGCCTGCCTGACGTCAACCCCCTTCTCGTTGATCCAGTCCCGTTAAATCAAATTAGAAAAATTGCTTTTCCCGACTTGGGAATCGAACCCAATACTCCCCGGTCCACTGCCCATATACATATACTGTCACTAGACCACGATTTACAGCTATTAAGTAGAGTACATTATAAAACATACATTAATATGCACACAACAACATCTAACGCGTTTTCTCACTTTTCTCAACATTTTCATGTATACAGTCATATGTGACGCCACCAACGGGTTAATAATAATATTGATAAAAACTAACTACTTAATGGTTTCATACGCTGATTTGGGTCTATAAGGTCCGAGGACAATATTCTTCAAGACCTATTTACCTATAAGTACCTGAGTAATAAACAGATCTATAATAACAATATTATTATACCTATAATAATAGTCTATAATATCCGTAATCAAAATAAAGATTAGTGGCGCAAGGGAGAAGAGGCTTATGCCCAGCAGTGGGCAAACATAAGCAGACAATGATGATGTTACGTAAGCAAAAGAAGAACTGGCAGCGCTGATGATTATTTAACTTACTTTTACATTATGCCTCTACGTATAAAACATTAACGCGGTTTATATATTTAAAATTGGTGTCACTTTTCCTTTACGTCACATTGTTCGAAAACGAAAGGGACAAACTAATTTAAAGTTAGCGCCTTTGTATTAGTGTACTTGTGGTACGTAATAGTTTACAGTCACTTATATTGCTCGTTTGTAATACACGTTTTTGTAAATAATACTTTTGTCACCCTTCATATGTAACTGCTGTTTTAAACTCGAATACATTCAGTATATAGACGGAACAACAGCCCAAACTTTTGATCCAAAAGTTATGACTTCGTGGTCAAATTAGCTCAGTTTATTTGAAATATACGCGCGCCAGGTCAGCCAGCGTAATAATGTTGAGAGAATAAACTTATCTTACGTGATTCTTAACCATTCACTGAACATTCTAGGGTGTTCATTGTATTAATCGCCTCGCATTGTAATAAGTGGTTGACGGTGTTACGGAAGTTTGAGATCAATTAATTTGTATAGAAACTTGCTTGATACCCCTCTATAGTCAGTAATATCAAATCTCTTTGTTTAAACTGGACGACCCAATATTCCATGGAGACCATTTAAATTTTGTATTTTCGGCGAGAAATTTCGTTGCAGCGTTTAAACTCGGGCTATTTTAGTGTTTATGGCTACAATTTTAGGTCGTAACAAGGTAGAATAGGTGAGCGAAAGGTTAGTACTTAATATCGTACATCGACCCCTTCTGAATTCTATATTGATATCAATAAAACATAGTTGCTACTTATTCATCATTGCAAGACGCATATAAGCATCTGCTGGTATTGTTAGTATATTTTACGATCAAAATATTGCAACACACTAATCTACTTTATATACATGATGTTCTTAATTCGTAGCAACTTTATTGAATGAATATAATTAATAGCAGCGATAGCTCAGTTGGGAATGGTATGGAGTGCGGAGACACGTGTCGGAGGTTCGAGACCAACCCCAAAAGTCGAGCATACACCTCTGACTTTTCTATGTTAAGTGTATTTTCATTGTGAAATATCGCTTGCTATAACGATGAAGGAAAACATCGTAAGGAAACCTGCACATACCCGAGAATTTCTCCACAAGAAATTCGAAGGTATCTGAAGTCTACCAACCCGCATTAGGCCAGCATGGTAGACTAAGGCCTAACCCCTCTCATTAGTAGAGGAGGCCCGTGCTCAGCAGTGGGACAGTAATATTACAGGGCTAATATTATTTTATTATTATTATTATTGAATTATTCTGTTTATGAAAGAATGACTGCCTCGGTGGCGTAGCAGTATTGCGTGTGTTGTACGGTTGTCGTCCTGAGGTCCCAGGTTTGATCATCGGAGGCAAAGTGATATTGGATTTTTCAGTATCAGCCAGGAGCCTGGAATTTGTGCCCGATGTGGCGATAGGCCCGCCCCCTATCACATCTGGGACGGAAATAAGCTCGGGGAAATGTGGGTGTTGTAATCCGCTAGTGCGCCTCTGTCTACTCCTTCGGGGATACAGGCGTGAGCTTATGTATGTATGGACCTATGTATGAAAGAATCTAGTCATATCGTGATCCAACTTTTCACTATACTATGGCGGAACTGTAACCCGAGCATAAATCAACTACGTATTCGAATCGAGATCGCTATTATCGACATTATTTTTAGTTAAAATCAGGCGTGGGGCGAGCGCGATAGTCGAAAGCACTAAACATAGTCTGTCTTCTGTGGAAGAAAGCATCGATGATTGTTGAATATTATGGAGCCTCAGAAGTGTAAGTATGATTAGACTTTACTGAGGAAATATGAAAAAATGACCATAATTGTTTGACAAAACCGGATTGGTAATAGTTAATACCTTAAAATACTTCTGTTTCGTACTGATTTCTTAAGTTTACGTGAATATTATACATTGAAATAAAACTATTCTTACGGATTCTATCACGATTAGGTTTTAATTATTATTCCCGACGTTTCGAAGGCTTTGCAGTCTTCGTTGTCACGGGTCAGACTGAGGTGTCATTTGTCCAAAAAAGGTTAGAGTTACAATATCTACCATCATTAAAAAATTATACAAAATCAAAAAAGGTTAATTATTTGTGTTCCGATTTATGCAGTACGAGCTCACGGTGTCTTGAGTTCTGGCAGCTGGTCTTTTGGGTTCCGATTTAATAAGATGTATAATTGGATCCCAGGTTTGTGCAAGCTTCCAACCATCTTCTCTATTGAAATTAGGATGTTTTTTAATTTCAATAGCCTCACGTATCATCCTAGGGAGGAATCGGTGTTCTTTGGCGAGGATTTGTGGTTTATCAAATCTAAGATAATGTTTGGAACCTTCCTCTGAATGTTCAGCAACTGCAGACTTCGTAGAGCGTCGGTGTTTTACGTCAGCTATGTGTTCTTTTACGCGGGTCCCTATATTCCGTTTTGTTTGTCCGATGTAAGAGAGACCACAGTCGCAATCAATTTTATACACGCCTGGGTCTTGCAGAGGTATGTGACACTTGACAGATGGTAAAAATTGACTAATCTTCTTGGGCGGCTTGAAGTAAGTTTTGATAGAAGCGCGCCTCAGGATATAGCCAATCTTGTCAGTGACTCCTCTTACATAAGGTAAAACAACCGGGACGCGTTCGACGGTGGCTGGTTTCATTCGCTTTCTGTGACGGCGCCGTGGGATTTGGAGCTTGTTGTCTCGCAGGACTTGCTTGACATGACGCAGCTCAGCGGCTAGATGTTCCTCATCACAGATTCCTTGTGCTCTCTGAAACAAAGTTTTACCCACGGTAGCTAACTGTTTCGGATGGTGGTGAGATTCTCCATTCAGGTATTTATCGGTATGGGTCTTTTTCCTATACACAGTATGACTCAAAGATTGATCAGGATTACGGATAACTAAAACATCTAAGAAGGCAAGAGATTTATTATGTTCTAACTCCATTGTGAATTGAATTTTGTTATTAATGGAGTTAAGGTGATTTAAAAATGCAGTTACTTTATCAGATGGTAGAATTGTGAAAGTATCATCTACGTACCGTTTGTAAAACCTTGGTGAGACCGGGGCCGTGCTGAGTGCTGTCTGCTCAAAGTCCTCCATGAAAATGTCGGCGACAACTGGAGATACAGGTGAGCCCATAGCTACGCCCTCAATTTGTACGTAGAATTGATTATTCCACAACATATAGCCAGATGTAAGGCAGTGTTTGAGTAAGTCTGCATATGCCAAGGGTATGTTATTCTCTGTTAACCTCTTAGAGACTATTTCAATACAGTCTTGTATTGGTAAGCTTGTAAACAGCGACTGAACATCAAAACTGACCATAGTTTCATTGTCAGCTAATTTTAGGTGTTTAATGTCACTGACAAATTGGTATGAATCCTTGACAGTTGCTCTAGTGTTTCCTCTGAGAGGTGAAAGAACTTTTGCTACGTGCTGAGCCAGTCTGTAGGTTGGTGTGTCGATCTGACTTACAATGGGACGTAGCGGAGCATTTGTTTTGTGTATTTTTGGTAAACCATACAATTTAGGTGATTTCGCTGACGATGGGATGAGTAAGTTTACGTCGAGACTCAATAACTCGGAGTAATTGCTTATTAAAGAGCTGGTGGCCTTTAAAATTTTGCTAGTCGGGTCTGTTTTGACTATTTCATAAGTACTTTCATCCGACAAAAGTTGTTCCATTTTATTGTTGTAATCAGACGTATCCATTACTACTGTCGCATTCCCTTTATCTGCAC
The DNA here is from genome assembly GCA_036417725.1 of Clanis bilineata. Taxonomy (NCBI): domain Eukaryota; kingdom Metazoa; phylum Arthropoda; class Insecta; order Lepidoptera; family Sphingidae; genus Clanis; species Clanis bilineata. Next base: position 13,932,951 of record CM071158.1, read on the forward strand.
GAAGAATAGTTAGGTCCTTCATTGATCGCAAGTTCTTTAACGCGATATATTGTGTTTTAGGAAGATTTAGTTTGGGCAACCTCGTTCGACGTAATAATGAAGAGATGTCTTGACGAATTGCCTCCGAATCTTCCTTTGCTAAATTATTCTTGAAGAGACTGTTCTCTACGTTACAAATAATGTCTTCATACGGTACCCTTCGTGGTGTTACAGCAAAATTTAAACCTTTAGTTAATAACTGAAATGTATTGTCATCCAATGTTTGTTTTGACAGATTAATCACAGCGCGTTGTTCATTGGCTGCACGAGAGTGGACGTCTATGGTAGTTTGCGTTCCGTTACTGCTATCATTTTTGTCTTTGGCATTCGATTTAGATGTTAATTTATTAAATTTTATTATGTGTTTATTTTTGCATTCATTATATTTAGATGTTTCTCGTTTATTTAGTTTGTCAATGCAATTTTTGAAATCAAATGCTGATAGTTCTGTCTTTAATTCATTGGATGTATTCTCAACACAATTATTTAAGTAATGTAGGTCGGATCGAGCTTCATGTATGGTAGCTTGTAACAGTTTTTTACTTGTTTTTTACTTTTTTTTAAACACAATATATCGCGTTAAAGAACTTGCGATCAATGAAGGACCTAACTATTCTTCGTGCAGATAAAGGGAATGCGACAGTAGTAATGGATACGTCTGATTACAACAATAAAATGGAACAACTTTTGTCGGATGAAAGTACTTATGAAATAGTCAAAACAGACCCGACTAGCAAAATTTTAAAGGCCACCAGCTCTTTAATAAGCAATTACTCCGAGTTATTGAGTCTCGACGTAAACTTACTCATCCCATCGTCAGCGAAATCACCTAAATTGTATGGTTTACCAAAAATACACAAAACAAATGCTCCGCTACGTCCCATTGTAAGTCAGATCGACACACCAACCTACAGACTGGCTCAGCACGTAGCAAAAGTTCTTTCACCTCTCAGAGGAAACACTAGAGCAACTGTCAAGGATTCATACCAATTTGTCAGTGACATTAAACACCTAAAATTAGCTGACAATGAAACTATGGTCAGTTTTGATGTTCAGTCGCTGTTTACAAGCTTACCAATACAAGACTGTATTGAAATAGTCTCTAAGAGGTTAACAGAGAATAACATACCCTTGGCATATGCAGACTTACTCAAACACTGCCTTACATCTGGCTATATGTTGTGGAATAATCAATTCTACGTACAAATTGAGGGCGTAGCTATGGGCTCACCTGTATCTCCAGTTGTCGCCGACATTTTCATGGAGGACTTTGAGCAGACAGCACTCAGCACGGCCCCGGTCTCACCAAGGTTTTACAAACGGTACGTAGATGATACTTTCACAATTCTACCATCTGATAAAGTAACTGCATTTTTAAATCACCTTAACTCCATTAATAACAAAATTCAATTCACAATGGAGTTAGAACATAATAAATCTCTTGCCTTCTTAGATGTTTTAGTTATCCGTAATCCTGATCAATCTTTGAGTCATACTGTGTATAGGAAAAAGACCCATACCGATAAATACCTGAATGGAGAATCTCACCACCATCCGAAACAGTTAGCTACCGTGGGTAAAACTTTGTTTCAGAGAGCACAAGGAATCTGTGATGAGGAACATCTAGCCGCTGAGCTGCGTCATGTCAAGCAAGTCCTGCGAGACAACAAGCTCCAAATCCCACGGCGCCGTCACAGAAAGCGAATGAAACCAGCCACCGTCGAACGCGTCCCGGTTGTTTTACCTTATGTAAGAGGAGTCACTGACAAGATTGGCTATATCCTGAGGCGCGCTTCTATCAAAACTTACTTCAAGCCGCCCAAGAAGATTAGTCAATTTTTACCATCTGTCAAGTGTCACATACCTCTGCAAGACCCAGGCGTGTATAAAATTGATTGCGACTGTGGTCTCTCTTACATCGGACAAACAAAACGGAATATAGGGACCCGCGTAAAAGAACACATAGCTGACGTAAAACACCGACGCTCTACGAAGTCTGCAGTTGCTGAACATTCAGAGGAAGGTTCCAAACATTATCTTAGATTTGATAAACCACAAATCCTCGCCAAAGAACACCGATTCCTCCCTAGGATGATACGTGAGGCTATTGAAATTAAAAAACATCCTAATTTCAATAGAGAAGATGGTTGGAAGCTTGCACAAACCTGGGATCCAATTATACATCTTATTAAATCGGAACCCAAAAGACCAGCTGCCAGAACTCAAGACACCGTGAGCTCGTACTGCATAAATCGGAACACAAATAATTAACCTTTTTTGATTTTGTATAATTTTTTAATGATGGTAGATATTGTAACTCTAACCTTTTTTGGACAAATGACACCTCAGTCTGACCCGTGACAACGAAGACTGCAAAGCCTTCGAAACGTCGGGAATAATAATTAAAACCTAATCGTGATAGAATCCGTAAGAATAGTTTTACTTCTGTTTCGTTTTAAAATGGCAGTAAAACATTTGATTTAAAGATAAGCAGACATTCTCGCGAGCCAAGGCGTCATATCATAGTCTAGACTACACATGTGGAAGTGAAGTAAACGATACTACTGTGCGGGGCTTGTGAGCGTTAAATCTGAAGACATCCAATGAATCGGTAATTGTTGAGGATATCTGATGCTAGATGCATCAGTGTGAGATTATATACGTCGATGATTAGCTAATATTTATGGAATTTTGAGGTTATATCAGTATACAATAAAAGTTATACAATGTATTAAAATCAATGCATTTTTACAATTTTGCAAGATATATTTTGCAATATTTTAAAGAGCTAATGGCTTTTTAAGGTGTTTTAAATTGATTTTCACAAAGGAATCACTTATGTTTCGCTCCATAAGAATATTAAACATGCTAGTTTTAGTTTCATAATCTTCCTGCCAACGGGCAACCACCCTACCCCATCTCAATGTAGGGTCGGCGCAACACATCGTTTCAAGCATGTTGCAGAAAGAATTCGGCTTCTTTCTTACGATCGGGAACTTGCCTGACGTCAAACTCCATCTGGAGGATCTTAGACAAGATGTTTTGGAAACCACCCGCCTGATCCGGAAATCGAACCCAGGACCTTATAGTTCACATCCCACATACGATGCCATTGGACTAAAGAGGCGACAACATGCCATTATAGTAATATCAAAATATTTTAATTTAAGCGATATTTCTAGTGTCAAAAGGAAAATACGACGTTAAATCACGAATTTTTCTGACATTCGCTTTGTTTATTATTTTACGACGCGATTCAAATTCAAATTCAAATAATTTATTCTGTAAATAGGATATTTTATACCACTTTCACATGTCAATTACGAGTATACATTGATTCTAAGATTTTGATAAAGTAATAATCGCGTAGGCATTTTGTGGCTATCCCTGAGAAGAAATGCCGAAACAAACTCAAGGGTTATAGAGTATTTCTATGGACACAGAATCTGGCTCTGTGTCCATAGAAATACTCTATAACCCTTGAGTTTCCCCCAGTCTTTGAGTGGTAGAGCCACGCTGTAGACAGTAACGTCTACAGCACGAATGGGTCGGCTCGACCGGTTAGATACCACTGTCTCACAGAAAACCGACGGAAAGTGGCAGCTTGCTGTCGCGTTTCGTTCGGTGAGTGAGATTTCCGATGGCCCATTTCTTTCCTCCCTTTCCCAATTCATTTTCCTCCCCTTTCATTCCCTCCTTTTAGGTTGGCAACGCACCCATGATTCTTTTTGTGTCATGTGTGTCTATGGGCGGTGGAGATCACTTACCGTCAGGTGACCCATCTGTTCGTTCGCCAATCTATGCATTAAAAAAAAAAAACATTCTTTTATTACAATGAGATCTATATCAAAACATCCCCCGAGATTCATTCATTCAGAATCATGCTTACCAACAGCAAATAAAAACGTAAATTAAAGATTACTTAAAGAAGTGCCTACTTAATGAAAGAAATCTAACAGAGTAATAAGATTAATTACCGTTTTAACTTTATATCTCAACAAAATGGCTAATAAAAACCTTATTAGGTTCATACTAATAAAATTCTTCTAATTAGTTACTAAATATTAAGTGGAGGTTGTTCATTGGCTAGAAAGTCAAATTCTTTTATTTTCGACCGACTTCCACAAAAGGAGGAGGTCCTGAATTCGTCGGTATTTTTTATTTTTTATGATTTTCAAAGTTCTTTTTGTGTTCGATAGAGCTTATTTCAAGGCTGGTCCCATATAAATTTGATCACGATCGGTAAATTGGAAGTCGGTTAAGTTAGTTAAGTTTTTGACATAACATAAAATAAGCTCACGCCTGTATCCCCGAAGGGGTAGGCAGAGGCGTACTAGCGAACTAGAACACCCACATTTCGCCGAGCTTAGTTCCGTCCCAGATGTGATAGGGGGCGAGCCTATCGCCATATCGGGCACAAATTCCGAGTTTTCAAACTTGTGATTATTGCTTTTAAACATGAATACTCACTCAATTTTTTCTTTCTACCTGCCCTTATCGCACCTTAATGTGGGGTTGGCGCAAAACACTATTTTAAGCATGTTGCAGAATTTGGCTTTGTTTTCTACGACCGGCTGCTTGCCTGACATCAACCCCCATCATCTAGGGGATCCAGTCCCGGGCAAATGATGCAAGAAAAACACCCAGTACTTCCCTTCCGGTTCACCGCCTACATACGCTGCCTCAAGACCAAGGAAGCGCCATACTTAATGCCCACATACAATTTTGAATAAATAATACTGTTTTACCATGTAGTTCTATATCATACATGCATAAGCTCACGCCTGTATCCCCGAAGGGGTAGGTAAAGGCGAACTAGAACACCCACAATTCGCTGAATTTATTTCCGTCCCAGATTTGAAAGGGGGCGAGCCTATCGCAGTATCAAGCACAAATTTCAGATTCCAGGCTGATATTGAATTGAAAAAACCCAACATCACTTTGCCCGACCCGGGATCGAACCTGAGACCTCAGGCTCAGGACGGTAGTCGTACTAGAAAGAAAGAAATGTTTATTGTCACTGAACGCATGCAACATCAGTTACTAAATTGAACTTATAGATAATAAATTAATAAGAAAAAACAGATATATTATATAAAAAACATAGTACTAATAATACATAATACTAATTACAAATACGCCACTGAGGCAGTCTACACAAGTCAGTTCTACACCATGTATATAGAAATTTCACCGGAACCATATTCCAATCTTTATGGGTTAGCGAGCGGGATCCATTTGTATATTTATAGAATAACATGTAGTGCTAACGATGTATAACAAACCAAAACTTTGTATACCACATGGCTACGGTTGCGCCATAGTATTCTATACTAAATGAACAATACTTGTTGTTCAAACCATTTCCTAGGCGTTTAGTATCCAGCGGTCCGAGCAGTAATATTTCTGACAATAGAATTCGAATCGAACTCGATGCGCTTCTATGATATTTGTGTGAAATCACGTCATCAGTGCGCAACGAGTTCGATAGAATTCGATTCTCAAAATTATTCCTGTAGGCATATCTTGCAACAGGATTTTTTTTAAGGGGCGTCTCCTGAACTGACACATTACACAAAACGCCTACGCAAAACATGGTTTCGCTACGCATTTTCGTCTATGATCCATTGTTCCATGAGCAGGAAACAGCGAAAAACATTATTTTGTGTAGGTGTTTTTGTGTTTCGCTTTGAGAAAGACATATGCAGAAGACGCGGCTTTAGATAAACAGTTTTCTGTAGGTTTTTTGTGTTTCGCTTCGAGAAAAACATATGCAGAAGACGCGGCTTTAGGTAAACAGTTTTCTGTAGGATTTTTGTATTTCGCTTCGAGAAAGACATATGCAGGAGACGCGGCTTTAGGTAAACAGTTTTGTCTCAAGTGCGCTCTTATGAAACTTGGGAAACGCGTTCAATTATTGCTTTATAATTATTAAAACTTTAACAAATATTTAGTTTAAGTGTATAAAGTTCTTTGTATATTATACGGGCAAAATGTTCTAAAGATAACAAGTAAATGCGTCGTAGGTATATTAATTAATATTTTGATATATTTGGTATTTGTGCCCGATATGTCGATAGGCTCGCATCACATCTGGGACGGAACTAAGCTCGCCGAAATATGGGTGTTCTAGTTCGCTAGTGCGCCTCTGCCTACCCCTTCGGGGATACAGGCGTGAGCTTATGTTATGTTATGTTATGTATTTTGATATAGAATAAAAATTGAGTGGTAGAGCCACGCTGTAGACAATTACGTCTACAGCACGAATGGGCCGGGTCGACCGGTTTGATACTACTGTCGTAAAGTGGCAGCTCGCTGTCGCGTTTCGATCGGTGAGTGAGATTTCCGGTGACCCAATTCCCGCCCCCTCCCTCTCTTTCCCAATCCCTATTTCCCTCGTTTTAGGTTGGCAACCCATGATTATTTTTGTGTATTGGGTGTCTATGGGCGGTGGAGATTACTTACCATCAGGTGACCCATCTGTTCGTTTGCCAGTCTCTGCTATAAAATAAAAATAAAGAGAAAACAATATAGTAATATGACTTTGTTTGCATGTTATAGTGGTATTTCATTTCATTAACTCTTTTCAATTTCTCCATTTTGTGATTTTTGTTATAAGTACCTATAAAACTAGCTTAGTTTTAAAAATATTTAATATTACCACTACTATAAAGGGGCTATCAAGCAAGTTTCCATACAAACAATTGATTTCAAGCGTCAGTAACCCCATATACCATACAATACAATGCGAGGGCGCTTAATACAATTTATACCCTAGAATGTGTGAATATTCAAGAATCACTTAAGACTTATGACCACGAGGACACAACTTTTGGATCACAAGTTTCGTGCTGTTGTACTGTCTATGTACTATTGATTGTCTTTGCATACTTTATAAAAATAATATTCGTTCTAAAGATAACTACCGTAACCTTTACTGGGTCGCATCGGAATCCTCTGGTCTGGAATTTCATCCCTAGTCCATACAAAAATAAATAATACTTAGGAAATATAAGCGACTTGCAGCTCTATTACTAGTTTAGACTAAGTCCTAAGCTCAATTTATCCTCAGTCCTATATTTAAATTGAGATTTGGGATAGATTGAGATTTAACGTACTGCAAGTATCTAATTTATTTAAGTCACGAATGCTCGTATGTTGTATATTGTAAAGGTTAATTATACACTGAAGAGTTTTTACATTTAATGTCAGTGATTTGTCCGTAGATAAGTTAGGTCGTGAGGATCATTTTATACTTAGGTTAGTAAAAATAAAACGTCCCCTAAATAGTACGTGTAATACACAACAAATAACTTTATGTTTTCATGGTTCTCAAGTTTAATTATATTAATTTAATTTATTTATATGCACCTGAACCCATTTTCGGTGTTCACGACTGGTCTCAAGTGTTGGCTAAATAGTTAATCAGTTCCTTTCTTTCTTTCTTTCTAATTGGTAAAAAACTTAACGTACCGAATTTAAAACCAAATTTATAGAGGTATAGGACCACCCTTGGAATAAGCTTTATAGAACACAAAAAGAATATTGAAAATCATTCCACATTTGGCGGAGATATCGCGTAAAAAAATACAGACGAATTGAGGACCTTCTCCTTCTTTGGAGTCGGTCCACAATAAGGTTATCATGGACGGTAATAGAATCCGGTTGCATATTGTTCATTAAAACCTCCGTAATGGTTCGACTCCTGTACGGCAACAAATGATTTTGTGATCTATACACAATCATTTCGGCTCTGATACAGGTTAATCTTAGGTGTATGTGTGTGAACACTGACCATTGAGTATTAAAAAAAGTATGAATGCACCTTTTGCACCTATGGTATTATAAAGCACGTTTTGTTACTTCATATTACTACAATGTATTATGTTACAAGTCGAATATTAAGCTTTGTTCTGTAGTAAGTAGGAAGTTTGTGTCGCCTCCTTGGTCTGGTGGCAGCATGTATGGGCTGTGGACCGGGAGGTCCTGGGTTCGATTCCCAGGTCGAGAGTGGTGTATTTTTAACACTTTATTCTCGGGGCTGGATCCTCCAGATGGGTGTTGACGTCAGGCAGGCAGCCGGTGGTAAAATTAAGCCAAATCCCCCAAGCCAAAGACCCCACATTAATATGGGATAAGGGCAGGTAGAAAGAAGTAGGAAGTTTGTGATTTTGAAAGTGAAAACTAAAGAAATGACAAAATGGTTCCATATATGAATCAAAAAGATATTCGGTATGTATGTATATATGTAGTTACTTAAGAAAATTAACAATAAATCAAATAGTGTGGTTAAGTCATTTCATTCCATTTTAAAATTCTCTTACGCATGCAATCTAATGATTTAAAGCTCTATTCTATATAACCCATTTTTCTCTTTACTTCAATAAATTTTGTTTTTAAATTTGTGTGCACAATACGCGTGCATGCAATATTGGACAATTCTATTTGCTGCTCTGCAGTCTTTTATAAATGTTAATATATTTTTCATTCCAATGGTCAAAGGTTTTTTTTTAAATATTTAAACTAGCTTTTCGCCCACGTTAAGTCTAAACTTTTCTGCCACGTTGCTTCCAGTAGCAATTATATTTATAATAATCACAAGTTTAAAAACATAACTGACCGACTTCTAATTTACCGATCGTGACCAAATTTATATGGGACCACCCTTGCAATAAGCTCTATCGAACACAAAAATAATTTTGAAAATCGGCCCACATTTGGCGGAGATATCGAGTAACATACATAAAAAAATACAGACGAATTGAGGACCTCCTCCTTTTGTGGAAGTCGGCCGAAAAGTTTACAAATTAATTTAATGTAATAAATTTTATTTTTAATACATTGCGCCAAATAATAACATTCGAAAGTTACAACCCTGGTACCCATTGGTTGCAATAAGTACTGTCGCGCTACATTCAGTCACAGAAAACCGACGTAAAGTGGCAACTCGATGTCGCGTTTCGTTCGGTGAGTGAGGTTTTCGGTGGCCCCAATTCCCCCCCATTCCTTTCCCAATCCCTATGTTCTTCCTTTTAGGTTAGCAACCCACCCATGATTTTCTTGTCTTGGGTGTCTATGTACGATGGAGATCACTTATCTGGGAGACGCATCTGCTCGTTTGCCTATCTCTACTATAAACAAAAGGTTAATTAATGAGTTTCTTTGTGACATTCTCTTAAAATCCAAATTACAGTGATAAAGTAGACTATACAGTCGTTTTGATCTGTATACAGATAATAATGCTCCTAAATGATGACGTGACATGGCGCTTATCACAAGGCGAATGTCATTAGTACATGACCGTTTAATTCATTAATCTAAGATTAATACATAGTATATAATACCGCACATTCTTCGGCATTCAAACAAAAAATAATTGATGGCGGGCCAATCTCCGTTTCAAGACAATGGATAGCGTCTAGATGAATAGAGTTCAAATCACATACAATCATTGGTCTATTATATGTAAACTTTGTATAAAATATAAGTTTATTTCTGTATAACCTCATTCCGCTCTTGGCAGCGGTCGCTCTCGGACGTATTGTCACTGCACCTGCAGTGATTTTACAACCGATTACCGGCCTGTTTGTCAGGTCGGATTGCAGCCCCGCGCTGCCGTCTCGGTAATCCGACCATAAAACAAAGCTCCGCTTTGTTTTGTCGGTTACCAGACAAAGGGCCCATCCGCGTCCTTTTCAGGACAGGGATTAGCCCGAACTTCGGTATATTATTTATTGTCCCCTTCAGGGAATTAGCTCGGTGGTAAACCTCACGGTGTCAACAAGCCGAAGCTAGCGGTGACCCGGCCCGCGCCACGCCCCCTCAGGGCTGAAGCAAGCCGGACGGGTGCGGATAAGGAATCAGTGGAGGCACACCACTCTTTCCCCCGCATATCTCCTTCCCAACCCTACCCATCCCGATTTCCATCCCGTGTATCCGGTTGAGTGTGCGGTCCTCGGACCAATATCACTTACGGTGCACGGACTGTTAGGAACCCTTTCGCACATTAAGATTGGCAAAGGGATACCAGCTTAGGGCACACCTAATTTTAAGTACACCCCCCCTCGCCTATACCCGGCGAGGAGGGTCATTCACTTACTCAGCCCCGGGCACACCCACCCGGGGACGTAAATTCACGCGTCCCACCGCGACCCGCGACCCGCGATCCGCGACCGTACGTCAGTGCGAGCGCCGCCCGGTTTCTTGTGTGTTCTTTCCCGGGCGGAACGCACCCGCGTCGGAACACACTCGCGCCACGCCAAACTCTGCAACACTCGCAATGGCCCCGTCACGAAAGAAGTGTGCCGCGGCCCTTGCGAAGGTGGCAGAAAACCCACTTGCGTGGGCACGTCTTGAGTCCGCACTCAAAGACTTACTGCCGGACCTTTTTGCCGACGAGACGGAGAGCCCGTCAACGGACGATGGACCCTCCGCCTCGCCCACCGCTCCCTCGGGGCCCATCGCTACGGCGATGGAAACCGACCCACCCGCATCCACCAAGAGGCCCGCGGCTTCCTCAACCTCCGGCGATTCTCGGTCGGAATCGTCGTCATCCGAGCAGGATGACGACGGTTTCACGACCGTGAAGCGCGGGAGGCGGAAGAAGCCGCGTTCGGCCACCGCCGTGTCGGTGTCAACTCCGGCGCCCTCTGCGCCGGCTTTCGACACCGACTTCCCCCGACCGCCGGCTTCCCCCTCACCCCCGTCCTCACCAGCCGCACCCTCTAAGCCCTCCGCTCCCTCTGAGCCAAAGGGCAAAAAACCTCCCCCGATCAACATCCGCGTCCCGGAAGGCAGCTCCCTTCCCACCCTTCTCGCTAAAATTAAGGCACAGGGCATCACCCTAAGAAATAATAGGTGGAACAGCCACCACAAGACTGTCACCGTCATGCCGGCCACGGTGGCCGATCACCGCGCTCTAACGAAATGGATGGCTTCCACAAACATCCAGTACTATACATACGCCCTCCCCGAGGAGCGCACATATCGTTTCGTGATACGCGGAATCCCCCTAGAAATGTCGACCGACGAAGTCATATTAGGCCTTCAAGAGAAAGGCATCTCTTGCGTCCGGGTTACCCGTATGCACCGTCCCGCCCGCGCAGACGCCTCTCAGCAGGCTTATGAAATGGTTCTCGCTGAACTAGAAACCCCAGCTGATGCCAAACATCTGTTCGCCATCAGCGACATTCTTGGGTTCCGCGGCTTCACCGTGGAGACCCCCCACCGCAAACGTTTAATCGGGCAGTGCCACAACTGCCAATTTTTCGGCCATTCATCACTGCGTTGTCGCATGCCCGCCAGGTGCGTCAAGTGCCTTGGTGAACACGGAACTGCGCAGTGCCCACGTCCAAAAGATAGGACCCAGTGCACGGAGCCGCCTTCGTGCACCAACTGCCGCCAAGTAGGCCATCCGGCTAGTTATCGTGGGTGCACGCATGCCCCCAAAAAACCGACCCGAGCTCCTAAAGCTCTACCCCCCAAGGCCCCTCAGGCCAAATACATTCCTGCACCCATCCCGGCGTGTAACCCTTGGCAGCCGCCAAGCAAGCAAGCCGAGGAGGTAGTCACCACCCAGGCCCCCGGCGGAGTCACTCCCGCCATCCCGGCCACTCCCAGCCAACCCACCGCGGTTCCTACCCCTACCCCTAAACCTAATCCTGCTCCGGCTCCCACTCCTGCGGCCTCCCGGGCTAACCCTCCCAGGGTAACCCAGCCGCACCCCAAAAACCCTGCACCCCCTACCGCGGCGGGTCGCTCACTCTCCAAGGCAGAAGTAGATGCCATCTACGACGCCATCCTAAACCCCCCGATCGATTTCTACACCCTTATCTCAAACAAAATAAGGGAAATAGCTGCCAAGGGCTACCCGGACGCAAGACTGGTGTCTGATCTAGAAATTCTATATAGGGAACACCGATCCTACATCGCTAACTTAATTTTACCGCCTTCCGATGGCTAATAACAAAAACATTTTTTCCCCCCCGTCGCGGACCAAGCCTCGCTCCCTCAGAGTGGGCTTCTTCAATACGAACGGTATTCGCGGCCAATGTGCCGAAATCGCACACTTTGTCCGCGATAACAACCTAGACGTTTTCCTCATCCAGGAAACGTTCCTCAAACCCGCTCAGAGAAACCCTAATATCCCTAATTTCAAAGTAGTGCGGAACGACCGCACTACTGGCCCTTTAGGTGGCACCCTAATCTATTTCAAAAGGTCCCTGCACTGCATACCTCTAGATCCCCCCGAAAACCTGACGAACATTGAGGCTTCAGTCTGCAGGCTAGCAATGACAGGACATCCGCCGATCACTATCATCTCGGCTTACCTCTCACCCAGTAAGGAGCTTCACTCCAATGAAATCTCGACCCTACTGAACATGGGGGAGTCTGTCCTTCTGGCGGGCGACCTCAACGCCAAGAACACGCTCTGGAACTGCAACTCTACCAACAGCAGAGGTGCAGCACTAGAGCGCTGTCTTGACACCATTGATATGGAAATTCTAGTTCCATCAGAACCCACCCATTATAGTTCAATTAACGACAATCACCGACATACTCGACATAGCGCTTACGAGGAACGTATGCCTACGCGTGCGTTCCATGCAGGTGCTACAAGAGTTAGACTCTGACCACAGACCTGTGATCCTAGATCTAGTCCCTATAAACGGTCCCACAGACACAGGTCCTAACGTACCGATGAAGGTGAAAACGAACTGGCGTCTCCTAGGCACCAAACTCGAGGACACCTCATCCCCTGATCTCTCCGCGATCCCGACCAACATAGTCACTCCTGAAGAGACGTCCGGCGCGATTCGCTCCTTCACCGCACATCTCCAAAACGTCGTGAGCGACAGCTCCGAGAGGGTGCCGGAGGCTATGCTTAGCCATTGGCACCTTCCCGAAGACGTGAAATGTGTGGTGAGGAGGCGAAACGCCGCGCTGAGGGCCTGTAAGACGAATCCCTCCCCGGATCAACGGCATCTAACGCGTTTCCTCCAACGCGAGGCCAAACGTCGCATCCAAGAGGCCGTCGATTCGAGATGGGAAACTCACTTATCAGAGCTAGATCCAACTCACCAGGCTTTCTGGCAGTTGTGCCGTTCCTTCAGGAGGAACGATACAGTCACCATGCCCCCGCTCAATCGTCCGAATCAACGCCCGGCGTTTGACGACGACGAGAAAGCGGAACTGCTGGCTGTCAGCCTGGAGGCTCAATGTTCACTCACCTCAGTTCCCATTGACCCAGAGCATCTTGTTGCGGTTAACACTTTTGTCGAAAGTAGGAACGCAATCCCGCCGCCACCGATACCGGTTCCGCGTCCGCGCCCGACACCCGTCGACCCGGATGTCGACCAACCGCCCGACCCACTCGCGCCGGTAACAATCGAAGAAGTCAGTTCTCTGATCAAGGCGCTCAAAAGACGCAAAGCCCCCGGGGGTGACGGTATATCAAATAGAGTCATGAAAATGCTCCCGGAGCATCTAGTTAAAATTCTCGCTGACATCTTCAATGCAGCGTTCCAAAACAGCCTCTTTCCAGACGTCTGGAAAGAGGCGGTTGTGATAGGTATTCACAAGCCGGGGAAACCCGCTTTCGAACCCTCCTCTTACCGTCCCATCAGTTTACTCAGCGCTCTGGGTAAACTCTACGAGCGAATCGTCCTCGATCGCATCAAGATAGTCGCCCACCTTCACCATCTGCTCCCTCCAGAGCAGTTTGGTTTTCGTAGTAGGCACAGTTGCGTGAATCAGATTCCCCGCATCACGGAGCATATCCACGCCAACTTTAGGCGCGGAATCCCTACCGGTGCTCTTTTCTTCGATATTGAAAAAGCATTCGACAAAGTGTGGCACAACGGCTTGCTCTACAAGTTGTATACCTTCAATGTGCCCACACAGCTCGTGCACATCATACGAGAATTTTTGTCGAATCGCGGTTTCAAATATCGCGTGGAGGGAACTCTTTCCTCCAGACACACCATCACTGCCGGAGTCCCGCAAGGCTCCGCTTTGTCCCCTTTTCTTTTCTCGCTATACACTAGCGATATTCCTAAACCGAAGGACGCCCATCTGGCGCTCTTCGCTGACGACACGGCAATCTACGCTTCACGTAGAGACCCGGATAAAGTGATTCGCATTTTGCAAACCGCAGCCGATGAACTCGGTGAGTGGTTCCGCAAATGGCGAATCACTGTCAACCCCGCCAAAAGTCAGGCAATTCTCTTTACCAAGAGAATTTTCACCCAAGCGCCTAACGCTTCAGTCACCATGGCCAATAAGGCTATCCCTTGGACCAACAACGCCAAGTATCTAGGAGTCAACCTTGATCGGAGACTGAACTTCATCACTCATGTAAACGCGGTACGCGCGCGAGCCGCATTCGCGTTAGCCCGATTACATTTTCTCTTAAACCGAAAGAGCAAGTTGTCAGCCCGCAACAAGATTAGGATCTACACAACGTGTATTAGGCCGATAATGACTTACGCGTCGCCCGTGTTCGCTCACATACCGCCCGCTCGACTTAAGCGTATGCAAGTACTGCAAAACGTCTTTTTAAGACGAGCGCTTAACGCTCCGTGGTACGTCCGTAATCACGACCTCCACGTGGACACCAACTTGCCGACCATCAGGCATTTTATGCAGATGGCTAGCAGACGCTACTTCGATCGGGCGGCACACCACCCAAACACGCTTGTCCGCCAAGCGTCAATATATACCCCATTTGACCGTGCGAAATGGAGACGTCCTAGATCCGTTTTGTCAGACCCTGATGACGCCATCACTCTGGCCATCCAACGTAAGATCGAGCATCTTAAATCGCTCCCACACTCCACACGACCGATGTTCCGTCCCCGCCGACGAGGACCACGCCGCGCTCCCAGTAGCAGCCCCCCCGTCCTTGTTAACAATTCCGGCCCGCGTGCCGATGACAGAAATGGATAGTTAGGGAAACACGTCCACACTCCCCTAATCGATGATGTCTTCAACATCTCCCTCTCAGTGACCGCCCTGAGCCGAGGTTCGTAACCCGTTAGTGGGTTGCCCTCAGCGTGGTCACCTAACTTTATGGGTTGAGCGCACCTGCGCTCCTCCCAACAGACCGGTGTGGCTGAATTTGCCGACTCGGTCAGGCAAGCAGCTGTAGGGCCAAAAAAAAAAAAAAAAAAATGTATAATCTGTGCATGAATATTTTAGACAATTGAATTCGTATCGAGTTCGCTGCGCACTGATGAGGTTTGGTTAAAATTTCATACAAATGTCATAAAGGCGTATCATAAAATAATGTATATGAAACATGAAATAATTTGTATGAAAAACGTCAATTACCTACATAATCGATAGAGATGTGGTGTTTGTTATACAAATATTTAACGTAGTCGCTAGCGTGAAATTCCAAAAAACTTACGGTCGATATACTTACAGCGGCGCGATTTCTATTAAAATCGTGAAAATTAATGAAATTAACTAAATGTCACCAGCAGGTCGATTCTCTAAGAAACACCACAACGTTGCGATCGACGACGAGCTCACGCAGCGCACATCGTTGAGATCGACGGAGCGTTCAACGTTGTTAGGTCTTAGAGAATACCATTTTCCATACATTTATGTCAAACGCCTCGCTCGAGAGAGCTAGTTCGTATAAGCGCCGTCATCACGCATAGCGCTAGTGCGTGCGCTTTGTACCTTGCTGAATACAAAAATGAAAACATCGTTGCCGCAACGATGCCGCAACGTTGTTTTCACAAATGGAACCTTAGAGAATCGACCCGAAGTGCGCAGCGAGCTCAAATACATTTACGATTGTCAGAAATGTTCCTGCTCGGGCCGCTACTTAGGCGTAAACATTACAGAGGCACTTCCCCGGACGAACTCTCGTACATGAGAGTTCCACCGCCACTAAGCAGTAGGTTACAAAGCTAGCAAAAAGGCAATCATCGTGGTGTAAAATAAATGTAGATATTTAATTCTATGGCGTGAAAAATGTTGGAAACCCGAACCTTTTTGCTGTCCAGTTAGAGCTTCTTATTCCAAATTAGGATCCATATTCATACGATCCCGTCTGACTTCGTACTAGGGCTGCGATAAAATGTAATAAAAGGACGACACGTTTGACATTTAGATTACAATTTTTTTGTACTTGTAGAGTCTGGCCACTCACGTCGTAACGACGATGATTGTTATCTAAAAATTACCTTGTCATGAAAAGTATAATAATATGTAGGTACTAATTGCACCTCTGTCTATTTCATTGGAGATACATACGTGAGTTTATGATTTTTTTTTCGACCGACTTTTCAAAAAGGAGGAGGACCTCAATTCGTCGGTTTTTTATGTATGTTACGCGATATCTCCGCCAAATGTGGACCGATTTTCAAAATTCTTTTTGTGTTCGATAGAGCTTATTTCAAGGGTGGTCCCAAATAAATTGGTCACGATCGGTAAATTGGAAGTCGCTCAGTGAAGTTTTCAAACTTGTGATTATTAATAGCAGAGACTAGCAAGCGAGCAGATGGGTCACCTGATGTCAAATGTTAAGTGTTGTCCATCGCCCATATACACCCAAGACACAAAAAGAATCGTGGGTGCGATGCCAACCTCAAAGGAGTAAACGGAAGGGGAAGGAAAAGGGATTGGAAAAGGGAGGTATTATTGGGCCACCGGAAATCTCACTCAACGAACGAAACGCGACAGCAAGCTGCCAATTTAAGTCGGTTTTCTGTAGTAAAGACTGGCAAACGAGTATGTGGGTCCACGTTCAGATCTCCATCGCCCATAGTTACCTGCGAATCACGGCTTAGTTGCCAACTAAAGGGAATAGGGAGGAGGAAGGGCAGGGGGAATTGGGCCTCTGGAAATCTCACTCACTAAACAAAACAGCGAGCTGCCACTTTTCATCGGATTTCTGTGAGATAGTAGTATCAAACCGGTCGAGCCACCGTCATGCGCGCTGTAGACGTTACTATCTACTGTGTGGTCTACCACTCAAACTTATATAGGTACCTTTAATATCTCATTTAATATACTTAAAGTGCGTTTTATGTACGCGGCAGCTGAGATTCCCTTAAGGAGTCCAAAAACTATTAATACATTTTTTACGTAGTGCCAATTTTCTATACACATGATTTATGATTTAACTTCAAGTAGCCGTCCAATATATTGAAGTTATAAAACATGTTGCTGCCATCATTCTTCTTTTTATTTTAAACGTTATTGTTTGCGACGCTCAGCTGTATTAAAGTACTAGCTTTAGCCTGTGGCTATGCTTATATACCTCTATACAATAAAGTATTTTTTGTGCAATTAATAATCATCAATTACAAACCGGATCCCTCAGCTGGTGGTAGACGCCAGGTAGGCAAGCGGTTAAAAATAATGGCTTCCACGCACTTGCAATTATTTAGCCAATGTCAAGGTAAGTATAGCAATTATCAAGTTTTCAAAATGACAATTGGATGATCTCAAGGCCCTGCTGGGATTATGGCGACAATTCCTTCCAGTACGGCGCGGTGCCCCTCAGATGACCTTCACTCAGCGAATCGACCGGACAAAGCCAGTCAACACGCCAAGCAAAACTCGTCAAAGATCACCGATTAAAAAGTTTCCACATTATACTGTCCATCTTCGCTGAATTTTGGCGCATAAAACCAAATCATATTAAACAACAAACACAATTCTAGACAATAACATGAAATAATTTTAACATCGACACCCACCCTGTCAGACTTCCCGTCTAAATCCCCAACCGATCATAAAAGTTAAGCCAAATCCTTTTTGTGACATGCTCGAAAAAGTTTGTTGCACCGACCTCACATTGAAATGCGATAGTGGAAAAGAATAGCTATAAACTTTATACTATAAAGAAATAATTAAGTGTCGTCAATTTAGTGACGTATGTGTCAAATGTCAGGAGTCGATTATCGTTGAATTGAGAACTAATTCCATTTAAGTTCGTTAATAAACTTTTTTAATGTCACCTATTGCAACTTTACTGTTGAAAAATTAATTATGCTATGAAGATTATTAAAATTTTGACAAACTGTTTATGGAATTCGCCACTTATCATGCTTGAATTAATGTATCTTCAATTCATTGTTTGTTTACGGCAATAAATCATTCGGAACAAGCAACAAGCCCCTAAAAGGGCCTACAAGACAAGTGCAATAAAATCGTACCATTTTATTACCGCAAAGGATCTGATTTTACGATCAGAACTTGTTTGTTGTGCTTAACGCTGTATCAATTCATAAGGCGCTTTCGTTTAACACAGAAATAAAGTGTGAAATCTTTTAAATTACGGAGTAAGTTATTATACTGCCTCGGTGGCGTAGCGGTACTGCGGGCACGGTACGACTGTCGTCCTGAGGTCCTGGGTTCGATCCCCGGTCGGGCAAAGTGATATTGGGTTATTCAGTAAGTACCAGCGCAGTATCTGGAATTTGTGCCCGCCCGATATGGTGATAAGCTCGCCCCCTATCACATCTGGGACGGAACTAAGCTCGGCGAAATGTGGGTATTCTAGTTCGCTAGTTCGCCAC
Organism: Clanis bilineata; assembly: GCA_036417725.1. NCBI lineage: Eukaryota > Metazoa > Arthropoda > Insecta > Lepidoptera > Sphingidae > Clanis > Clanis bilineata. The sequence continues at coordinate 13,951,529 of CM071158.1, forward strand.
CGCCTATCCCTTCGGGGATACAGACGTGAGCTTCTGTATTTATGTTATTGACTATCGAAATTGTTAAGAGCTGGCTTTTTTATTACTATATAACTTTATTCTGAAGGTCAATTTTGTTATTTTGACAAATGTGTCATACATTATTACTGTCGAAAGTTGAAACGCCAAAATGATTCTTCTTTCAATATTAAAAAAATCTGTTTAAATTATTTAAATCACATCTTTCTTTTATAATGTCCATGTTATGTATGTATGGGGTAATGTTTATGAATTATTTCATACCATTATTAGTTCTACATATCTATCAGCGGAAATACGGGTAAAGCTCACTAAGGAGTACTAATGGCGCATAATAAGGGAAGTGGCCTATACGACTAGCGGCACGAGCGACGCGACACTTGGCTGCAAAATACTCGGTACTCCTATACGTTAGGATGTGAACACATTAGGCATTTGCCGTAGATTTTTATCGGTAAAAAAGGTTATGCACGTATTTTTTACCGGTATAACCGGGTTGCTAAAGTACTTATTCCTAATACTAACGACTAAAGAAAGAATAAGAGGATTTGGCATAATTGCGAAAAATTGCGTCATTTTAGTATCGCGGTCTATTTACATTCACCGTGTCATAAAACTTAAATGAACGTATAAATAGTTATTGATTTTATTTTAAGTGTGATGTTTTATTTACAAAAATATCAATTTCGGAATGTAAAGAAAATGCTTAATTGCTATATTAATGGGAACTTTCTTTTGCAAAGTCGGGATTTTGGTTTCGCTCTATACATTAGGCATGATTCATTTTTTCGTAGTTACGCCTCGTCCTCATTCTTCTTTTGTTTAAGCGTAATACACATACTTTTACATATCGGTAAATTATCGGTTTGTTATTTTTAGTAGGTACATAGGCAAAAACATAGCCTAAACTTATTTACGAGGAACAGCCATAAAACCATTTTCAAATGTGCGTTGCAGATTCTTAAATACCAGTTTTTTTGCATTCTTGCCTCGAACTCTATAGTTCAGACTTTGATTTTTTTTGTAGTAAGTAAACCTCGGTGGCATAGCTGTATTACGGTATGATTACCGACCTGAGGTCTCGGGTTCGATCCCGCATTCCGCAAAGTGATATTGGATTTTTTCAATATCAGTCCGGAGTCTAGAATTTGTGCCCGATATGGCAATAGGCTCGTCCCCTATCACATCACGGAACTAAGAAAAGTGGGTGTTCTAGTTCGATAGTGCGCGCATGCCTACCCCTTAAGGCTTACCGTAAGCTTATGTATGTTAACTACATTAACCCTTAACCAGTATTTTTGAAGTGTACACAGCATGTACACCGCGCACGATTTACAAGACAAAGAAAAATGTTAAAAAGGCTTTCAAAGAATCTGCGTGAAGGTTGTCGCTATGAATGACACCGAGGCATACCTCATAACGATTTATTGCGTGTTCAACGCCATAGAAATGTATTAATGAATCGTCAAACATCCTTTCACGTATCTATTATTCATCACTTATATTATTAAGTGAATGTTAACAGCAGTGGCGAAGGGTGCCAATGCTACTTTCTCGTCTACTTAATAACTATTTGTTTAGCCAACAATTTGGAAAATGGAAGCCGTTAGGAACCGTGTTGTATGGGTCACTTGGTGACAAGTGATCTATCACCCATGGACTTCCACAAGCCCAGAAAAATAGTAATCACGCTGGTGAACTTAAAATAACTAAATAGTGATTAGGGAAAGTAGGATTTAGGTTTCCACCAATATCACTTACCAATCAATACTGAACAGTAAGCTGCTACTTTACCTCGTTTTTCTATTCAACATTCTTATCTTGAGTGATAAAGCTGCGCTGTAGACAGCTACATCTACAGCACGAATGGGCCGGCTCGACCGGTTTGATACCACTGTCTCACAGAAAACCGACGTAGTGGCAGCTCTTTGTCGCGGTTCGTTTGGTGAGTGAGATTTGCGGTGGCTCAATTTCCTCTCTCTTTCGCAGTCCCTTTTACCTCCTTTTAGGTTGGCAACGTACCCATGATTTTCGTGTCTTGGGTGTCTATGGGCGGTAGAGATCCCTTAACATCATGTGACCCATCTGCTCGTTTGCTAGTCTCTTCTATAAAAAAAAACCGTCGACCCGATCGATTTGTACTGAAAACAAAATAACTTTTCTCTACTGTTTAAATATATCGTCTCTATATGAACTTACAAAAAGATTATTAGATTTGTCCGACTAATTATGTTATTTTTTAACGAATCGCATTAAAAAGGTTATGTGAACTGCTGAACTACAGACAACCTGCATAAAAACACACGTTAGTCTACAACTTTTGTAGTTAAAGCGCTAGCTTGTATTTTACTTTTGACCATTTTATTTGCGTGAAGGACATCTGAGTATTTCATTTGTTGCAAGCGCAAGTATACACAAATTTAAATCCAGTCTCATACTAAGTTTAATGTTTTGAGGCTTTTACAAGACACAAGGAAATTATTGTGATTAAATAAATATTTAACTCAGTGCGGGAATGGAACCCTCGTCCTCTCGAATTATTGTTTTGTTGCAATCGAATTAACTATAATTTTTTAAACCAAGTTGTTCAATACGATGTGTAAATGGCTAAACGGAATGAATTTGCCTTTACTTGTAAACGATTACAAGCATCCATTGGATTTGTGCCAGGACACACAATTTATGCAGGATGTTTGTTCCAACAGCAGTCGTATTTAAGCTCGAGAACAGGATATAGGAGACATTTGGGGACACCTAAAGACTGTCGGCGATTGAAACGAGTAACAGACGTAAAGGAAATGCGTACTACAGAAATTTGAAAAAATCTAACATGAACACAAATTAAAATTATTATAATTCTTTAGGTACACAAGAAGATTTTAAACAGAATATTTATTTTGTTTTCATATTTTATTTTTAGGCGACAATCCTTTGGTTTTTGTACCAAACAACGAGATGAGAAAGCCCATCGGACGCCTGATGGTAAACAATACCACTATTCACATAAACAGTATCAACACCTTACATCACCCGTTCTTTGGATAACAAAGTATTGAGTGGCGTTGCACTGCGCTCGCCACCACGAGACATTCGAATTGAAGCTCATAATACCCAATAACATAAATACATACATACATAGATACACGTCTGTATTCCCGAATAGAGAGAGGCGAACTAGAGTGATGAACTAATGTGAGTGTTCTAGTTCACTAGTTCGCCTCTGCCTACACCTTCGGGGATACAGACGTGAGCTTAGGTATGTATGTGTTGTGTATTTATTCAGTATCAGCTTAAAGTTTGGAATCTCATCTGAGACGGAAATTAGTTCGAAATGTGGGTGTTCTGTAGATCCCTAGTTCGCCTCTCCCTATTCGGGGATACAGTCGTGTATCTATGTATGTATGTATTTAACCCTATGCATGTAAACTTGATGAATATGTTTATATTCAATGATGTCGCATCTGCTTTTGCGCTCATGTAAAGCAATATTGCTTTGAATTTTTACGACAAGTAATTTAATCTAGAGACCGCGCGTAGCCCTACAGATTACTCGCTCTTATCCAGACATTTAGTTTTTTATATAACTCGTAAAAACGGGGGTCCTTAACTTAATAAAAATATGTTTTTGCAAAGGTCTTTAACACTTATTTGATTTAAAGCGCAATGAATTGCGAACGATGAAAAATGTTTTATGGATTTGTAAGAGGAATATTTTTGATTTCATAGCCAATTTTGTGTTTTATAGTAATTTTATTGTGTTCAGTTTAATGTGTTTAAGTTTAAGATAAATTATTTACGTCCTGTGTTTTATTTATTTTTCTAAATAACAGTTTTATTCATCAAACATAGATATAGGCCATCAAAACCATTGAAAAGTATATAAAAGGGCATCTGTGACGGTAGAGATATCGCTAGTGAGTAGAGATATCGCTAGTGAGTAGCGATAGATTCAAACTACCTGCCCAACTTAAAGTTTTAAATTGCTGCTTAATTTCTGTATATCTACAGATTTTAAAACTTATTAAATGTATATTAGAGTTTATTTTATAGTATTATATGTAATTTCGTGTTTTATTTGGAATAGGTTCATCAAATAGTAATTATCATTTGGTCAGCATGACTCATCCAACGCATATTCCTATTATTTCCTATACAATTAAATGTTTCCAGACTAATTCGTCTAGGGGTTAATTAACAGCTTCATAAAATAGGCTCGTTTATAACCACGGGGGCGGTTTACGTAAACGTCCCATACAATATACCCTAACAAACAACTACGCATAAAGAAAGAATACAATGTATCATGTATGTATGTATGTATGTATGTATGTACAATGGTCTTATCGACTTACTTTTACGCTAATTTCTATCGAAACTTTAATATATTTTCGATTCTAGCGATGCTTATGTATATGGCAGAGACTGGCAAACGAGCAGGTAGGTCACCTACAGCCCGAGCAGGAAAATTTCTAACAACCGTAAATGTATTCGTGCTCGATGCGCGTCTATGAAATTTGTATGAAATATTAATCAAATGTCATCAGTGCGCAGCGAGTTTACATTTACATTAGTTTTTCGTGCTCGGGCTACTGATTGTTAGTGATCTCTGCCCATACACCCCAGATACATGATGACATGATTGACAACCTTAAAGGAGGGAAAGATGAATTACGAGGGGCGGAGTGGTTGAGGCTATCGAAAATCTCGTTAAAAAAACACAACAGTGCCACTTAACGTCGGTATTATATAGGTAAGACAGTGGTGTCAAATCAGTCGAGCCGGTTCATTCGTGTTGTAGACGTTACTGTCTACAACATAGCTACTATCTCTACTACTCATATATGAAACACACACAGTCGGAAATTCAGTTCCCCTTTACAAGCCCCTTTTTCTCAATGAACTATATCACTTCAGAGATAATGTATAGGGCGTGTATATTTTGCCAACAGTTTTCCCGAAGAAAAAATGCAAAAATACCGTCACAAGCCGCGCTTTACCAACTCATTCATATTCAGGGTACGTTTGTATAACGAAATAAAATATTCTTTTTCCAATATTTGTATCACCAAAGGGTTCGGAAAGTTTTTTCCAGTGGCCGCTGATGAAGTGGACGGGTAATATCCTTTCCGACGTTAACAAAAGTTTTGCGGGAGAAATGGAAAAACATGAAAGTATCTCAGTATGGAAGGACGGACGTGAGCCGCACAACGAGTATGTGAGGATTTAAAATAGTAGCATCGCTTTTACTCAGAAAACAAGAGAAATATGGCACGCTGACATTTCTTTGATCATGCTCTGACACTATCGTTCTTGTGGAAACGTAGTTGTTTCACAAGTGTAGCAAAGTGCTGGTGAAAGGTCACAATATATTACACACGAATAGGTGCTGTTTTCTTTTTCTTAATGCAGACACTGGCAAACGAGCAGGTGGGTCGCCTAATGATCAATTATTTCTAGCATACATAAACACCCATGACACCCAAATAATTGGATACTTGACTATTTTTGAAAAAATATACATGGCTAATGGACATAAGTTTATCCTAAACACGTAAAAAATATTTCCTAATTTATTTTCATATATGTATTTAGTTTATAAAAGAAAAAAATATTATGTATAATTTAATTTGCCGCCAAAACGCTATCTGTTAACTGTAGATACGGGTGACGTCATCTTTCCTTACCATAGATACTAAATCGCTCATTAAAAAAATATTGCGGAAATAACATTTTATGCCCGGCAAAAAAATAAAAACACGTGATAGAATCCGTAAAAATAGTTTTATTTCAAAATAACAATTTTGAAATTTAATGACATGCTTAGCTTAGTCCTATCAGAAATTAAAGCCAGTAACGTGTAATAATGAAATGAAATGCGGTCACCGGCGCAGATAATGTGTTGGGGATGATTTATATGATCAAGAGAAGTGGAAAATGTAGGCACGAAGGAAAAATTGGCTGGGTATTAGACATCTTGGGTTCAGTGATATATAGCCTGAGGGTTTTTTATTTCCTCAATCCCATTGATAACGATGTGCTATTTTAATGGATGTTATTAATTGACTTCAAAAAAAGAAAGTTCTTAATTAGGTTTTTGACTGCCTTGGTGGTGTAGTTGTTTTCGGTACGACTATCGTCCTGGGGTCTCGGGTTCGATCCCCGGGTTGGGCAAAGTGGTATTGGATTTTTCCATATCAGCCTGGAGTCTGGAATTTGTGCCCGATATGGCGATAAGCTCGTCCCCTATCACATCTGGGACGGAACTAAGCTCGGCAAAATGTGGGTGTACAGTTGGCTACTGCGCCTTTGCCTACCCCTTCGGGGATACAGGCGAGAGTTTATGTATGTGTGTATGTGAATTTTGCGTATTTGTTAGTATAATATATAAGCTTGTAGTTGCCAAAATGTTATGTTTTATATATAGCTCTTATTTAAATTAGCTCGTAAGCTTTCGTAACTTCTTTATCACTTAGGCTTGAGATTGAATCCATACCTGCTGCATTTTGGTTATGACTTATTTATTTGATGGAGCTGAGTATACCTACTGGATTGTCTGCTCGTCTACCTTCTCATGCCAATATTATAAATACACCTAGTCCTGACTTCACACTAGGTACCTGTATTGTGGGTATCAGAAACTACGAGAGACTTTCGTTCTCACAACACCCTGACCCAAAACAAACATCTGTAAGTCACACAAACATTTGTCTCAGTACGGGATTCGAATGCACGGTCCCTCGCTTCGCAGACTGCCAAAAATATGTTTTTTTTTCTTTCCACTCATATCAGAGTACCAGTACTCATGTACGTCGTGTGAAATATCGACCAGTGCTAGATAAAAATTGTTATCTCAACGTACTCGTATCCCGTGGTTGGAGTTACTTCATGAATGCTAATACCTCGGGCCGTGTAATTCGAGATAAAGACGTGTGATAGCCACCCACTGGCTTTTGCATGTGAATCCTACTAATTTATTGAATGTTTGATGATCCATGTGAATCCTTGTAATCTACGTACCAATATTATTTAATATTATTATTTATTTCAAAAATCAAAAATCAAATCAAAATCAAAATATTTATTGAATCCATGAAATGTTACTACATTATTTAGATTCCGTCAAAGTTCCTCTACCGCCAGTTTGGAAGGCCGTTTCGCCAGAGAAGAACGGGCAAGAATTTCTGGCGTTGCTCTTTTAAATGTCATTTGACAATAATTGCTTATAAAGTACCATATGCAAAAAAAGATATATAAATTAGAGCCACCAAGAAAATACATACAAATTTTTTTTTATTTATTTATTTATTAATACATGGAAATCTTACGGCTAATAGTTAAATTAGGAGTAACAATTATTTGATTAACTGCCGCACTCAGAGTCGTTTAATCGTCCATTAAATCGTTCCTTAGTATAGATTTCAAAACGTTACCACTCAGAGACAGCTAATGATTCATTAGCGACCCTTAACGACAACGTACAGAATCACCTTTACTTAACTTCTTAACGATTGATTAGCATTTTACGTCAAACATTTGACATTATATTTTATTTACATTTGTTCCACAGGGAACCAGCTAAGATCAGAGACCATGCTGCCAAGTCATTAGTTACATGTTTTTCTTTCTTACTAAACCTAACCTATAGCTATCTATACCTAAGTTAAGTTAAGAAAAAACTATAGTTTAGTCCATCTTTTTACCCTAACCTGACTTGCACGATGATATTGCTAAAATCAGCGTAATGTGTTTGAAAATAATTTATTTCTTGCAACACGTCGACGTCCTGCCGCATGGATATGTATATCAAACTGTACTGTACAGTACTGTGTGACAGGTGATTAATAAATGACCACTTGCTCATAGATTTGGATCACCAGTTTTGTGGTGATGCCTGGTCTAGACTGGTATGGTATAATGTTTAAGGTCTTGCAGAAAATACCAGTGTATATAATAATCTAACATACATACACAAAACACAATACACAATACACAATACACAATACACAATAAACAATACACTAAACACTAAACACAAAAACAAAACACAATACAAAACAAAACCCAAAACTGTATGTATACTAGCGGTTTACCTTCCCATATGCCATCGAAAAAAATGGGCACAGTTATTTTTTTTAAATGTATTGAAATGAAATTATGCGTCTCGTTATGCCCTTTTCATAAAATAATCACACAAACACTTTTCCCAGTGCGGAATCGAACCCGCCGCGCCGCTCCTCACTTCACAGCCGGCTAATACTACTCGCACACTGCGCCACGAAGGCTGTCAGATCAAATGTCAAAGATCCGTCCCAGGGCGTCTACTACCAAAAACGATCGCCGAAACGTCGGCCGAAAACGAAGAAACGACGAACTTCCTATTTAACCTTACTACCAAATTACTTCGGATCCGTCACCGTTGGCTTCGGAGCCATAAACAATCGTTCGAATGAACATATTGTGTCGGATTAGGGAGGTATATCTTCAAAACCCGTAATTTTTTACCAATTGTGTCATTTTTGTGAAAAATGCATATAAAATAGATCTCTAATTAGGTTTTATGTAATAAGTATATCATTTCATATTTCGAATTAATTATTGAATATAAAATATTTAATATTTCTGCTAATTTTGCAATCTGCCCTAGTCTATTGCATTATGATTAATCTGTGGAATATTGTCATTTTTTTAATTTTTGATTGACACTGACAAGTTGACTAGAAGAATTCATTGTGTTGGTCAAGTATGTGTTGGTAAATTAATTATAAAAGTGTTATTTATTCCCTTTAAACGAATGATCAATTGCATTAAATGCAGTTACTGTGTAACAAAATGCAACTTCAATCAATGCATGAACACCTATTGTTACCCATTACCATAGCACGTGCTTTGAATGTGTGTGCATAAACTATATAACTACACACATTAACCTGCTTTGATGTAGGCAATTGTTCTTTTGAGTAATAATAACGATATTTAGACTGAAACAATTAACATTTAACTTATTATTTCCCCTAACAGATTCAAGGAGATTACGACCAGTGAGTGCGACCAGCGATGCAGGCAGACCTCCGTAATCGCGCCCTTCGCTTTGAAGCTAAAAACAAGGAGTTGCTGGAGGGTATTCAGTGGGAGTTGAGAGACCTTAATAAAATTGTAATAAAAAAAATTGCTAAAAAGTTGTTATTTTCCTAAATACATAATAATTTGAGTGCTTAAGTGGCGTAGTTGTGTTGTGTAAGCAGTAAGATTATTGAATTGAGCTCTTGGTTTCGATCCCCGAGTCCGGCAAAATTTTCTGCTTAGTATCACATCATGAGACCGAAAAAGCCTTGGCGTGAAGTAGGTGCTCTAGTTGCGCCTCTGCCTACCTCTTTGGGGATAACAGACATGAGAGTATGTATACAAGTATTTGAGTATCTTATACTTGGGAATATTGTTGGCCACGGCTGCTTTAACAAGTTGGCAGTCTTGTATTCATTCTCTTCTGAACCAAGAAAACTTTTATTTTGGAGGAAGCAGTATGTATGGTCTCGAGTTCGATCCCCGAGTCAGGCAAAGTGATATTGGGTTTTTCTACTCAGTATCATCCCGGAGTCTGTTTGTGCCCGATATGGAGATAGGCTTGCCCTCTATCACATCTAGGATGGAACTAAGTTTGGCGAAATATGGGTGTCCTAGTTCGCTAGTGGGCCTCTGCCTACCCCTTCGGGGATACAGGCCTAAGCTTATAATAAGTTACAATTCTTCATACAGAAGGAATCTAGCCATTTCGAATACTTCGAAACCAAAACGAAAAGCAAACGATAGGCTTAGAGCTTTCGTACAATCGAGGTTATGATCCGAACGAAGAAACGATGTATTTCATGTCACATTTGTTTTCATAGTAGAGTCAAGTAGGACGGACGAAAGTAATAATGTCAATAATGTCAAAATCTAAACATCGAATCCGTCGTCGAATCCGTCAGCGGATCCGCAACACTTCGTAGTACCAAAACGTGCGATCCGTCATCTGAAACTACGGATTTCGTTTTTGGTAGTAGACGCCCAGTTCCCACTGATACATAAAGTTGACATTAACTAACGAACCATTAAATTTGGACTCTGGGATGCAACGTTGATTAACGACTTTAATGTAAATTAGTTAATGACGAATTAGGTCTCATTTAATTATGTATTTTCACCTTGCTGTGTGCAGCAGTTCTTACTATTGTAATCTTATTTACATTTTCTTTCTACCTGCCCTTATCTCATCTTAATGTGTGGTCGGCGCAATACATTTTTTATTGTCACAAGCATGTTGCAGGAAGAATTTGGCTAAGTTTTTTACGACCGGCTGCCTTTCTGACGCCAACCCCTATCCTTTCTCCTTTTAGAAAAACACCACACCCGACCTGGGTATCGAACCCAGGACCTCCCAGTTCACAGTCCATATACACTGCCACTAGACGATAGCGCAAAGCCAACCACCTGTGCTACCATCCATCTGGAAGTCACATGTACAAAAGTACTAAAAGGAGCGCTATGAGGCGCCTCTTACGGCTGACACGGGATACCATTGGTGCTAGGACCTTCCATATTGGACAGCCGTCGTCCGAAAGCACCTGTTGCCCGAGACAATTTCGTCCCCATACTCTTAAAATGGGCTAAAAAATCTCTGTTCAAAATTGAACCATCATCGCATCGCTGTATGCGCTGGATGCTAATTACATGGCCGGTAGCCGCTGCCGCCAGAATTGCGATGTCTTGAAAGGTCAGGCACACGTTGTTTCCGGCATGACCTTTAAAATATTGTAATCATCATCATCATCAGCCACATGACGTGCACTGCTGGACATAGGCTATATTGTAATACGCAATGCGAATTTAACTCACAGGTATTTTACACAGGTAGAACACCCAGTTCGCTAATACGCCTTTGCCTAACCCTTCGGGAATACAGGCGTGAGCTTATTTCATATTTTGTAAAAATGTAACCTCAAACACAAAACGTAAATGTCCAAATCAATCATTAAATAGATAAGTAAAGGTCCTGTCGTATTTAACTTTAATTGTCATTAAGGGCTATTAATGAACCATTATCTGACTCTGAGAAGTAAATTTTTTAAATCTACACTAAGGAACTATTTAATTGACCATTACATGACTCTGAGTGCGGCAGCCCATGTATTCGGTATTGAAATATTTAATGTCAATTAGTTAAATACCAATTAGGCCTAATGTAAGGAACGTCTCTGAGTGCGGCAGTAAGTAACATAAAGCTAATAACAAGTTCTCACTTGTAGAACTTTAAAAAAAACTAAAAACCGACTTCGTCATTTTCACACGTTGAAGCCCATATCTTCAAAACTATAGAACCGATACATACACTTATGAAGTTTGGCACTCAGAAGCCCATATATGTAGATAAACATATGTGAATATCGTGCAATTCTAACAATATTATAATCATACGGGTCGAATTGATAACCTACTTTTTTGAAATCGGTTAATAAAACCAGCCACGGTGACTCCTTATGTGGATTGTGCCTAACATAGGCTGTTTCTGATTTTTTCTTTCCATATTACTCCTATTGTGTAGAATCTGTGTAGACTGTTGTATAAACATGTTTGTGATATTTCGTCTGCCCGAAAAAAGTAAAAAAAAAACAATGCATGTTAAATCTACTGTGTTTTGTTTCTTATTTCGTCACTAAATCCGACTTGAGCTGGATTCTTACGTCTAGCCTTATTTTCGTCTTCCAGTCTGGGATAGTGCTATCTGTATACAAATAAATGTATTTTGAATGGACATTGGACAGCTAGCTTTTATACTGGAGCTACATAAACATAAACTATTCTGAAGGTTAACGTATATATAAAGGGGTAGGTTGGGGTGCTATTTACACTAGTGAACAATAGATCATCCGCATGATATTATTCGTGAATCGTGCATAATATAATTAGAATTATCACTGCCTCGGTGGCGTGGTTGTATTTCGGTACGACTACCGTCCTGAGGTCTCGGGTTCGATCCCCGGGTCGAGCAAAGTGATATTGGATTTTTCCATATCAGCCCGGAGTCTGGAATTTGTGCCCGATATGGTAATAGGCTCACCACCTATCACATCTGGGACGGAACTAAGCTTGGCGAAATGTGGGTGTTCTAGTTCGCTAGTGCACCTCTGCCTACCCCTTCGGGGATACAGGCTTGAAATTATGTTGTTGTTGTATGTAATATAATTATGATAGATAAAATTATATAACAAGCTCACGCCTGTATACCCGAAGGGGTAGGCAGAGATGCAATAAGGAACTAAAACACCTACATTTCGCCCAGCTTAGTTCCGCCCCGGATATCTATAATCAATAATTGTAATAAAACTAGTTTTTTCTTTTAAATTTCAATGGATTACATAGCCCTAAGAAATAATAATATATTTTATTTTTTATTTTATTTTATTTTGGCAACAAACAGTCATTACAATATTACATTAATAACATAACATAACATAATATAAGCTCACGCCTGTATCCCCGAAGGGGTAGGCAGAGGCGCACTAGTGAAATAGAACACCCACATTTCGCCGAGCTTAGTTCCGTCCCAGATGTGATAGGGGGCGAGCCTATCGCCATATCGGGCACAAATTCCAGACTCCGGGCTGATATGGAAAAATCCAATATCACTTTGCCCGACCTGGGGATAGAACCCGAGACCTCAGAACCGTAGTCGTACCGAAATACCACCACGCCACCGAGGCAGTCTATTACATTAATGTATAAGAAAAATAGATTATTTAATACAATATTACTCTAAGCATTATACACCTAAAGTACCGAATGGAAATAACAATAGTTAAATATTTATTTAGATATACAAAAATATAAATAAAATCCATTTTATTATAACCCATATAAATTACTATCGTCGTATTTACATACGGTAAAAACCAGCAGCGATGTAAATAACGAGTTAGAATTTCCGGATAAACTCCGCTCTGATTACCTAAAATATACAGTTAGTTATACAGGCAATGATGCGAAAATACAGGCAACACGAAAAAACAGGAAGATATTATCAAGCTAAACAGGTGAATGGTTCGCTTTAAATCACTACCTAGGGAACTTTTTTTAGAAATGGGCTTGTGTTTCATTAACATAACATAACATAAGCTCACGCCTGTATCCTCGAAGGGGTAGGTAGAGGCGCACTACCGAACTAGAACACCCACATTTCGCCGAGCTTAGTTCCGTCCCAGATGTGATAGGGGGCAAGCCTATCGCCATATCGGGCACAATTTCTAAATTTATAGCATTAGTTCTCTCTAATTTTCTAAAGGGAGAATACAAATACTTATGTATTCTACTAGTTTTTGGGAGATTTTATGTATTTTTCTTTGTAATGGATAAATTCTATAATTACAAGTTTAAAAACTTAGCGTACCGACTATAAAATTCATCCGATCCAGACCAAATTTTTGAGGGACCACCCTTGAATAAGCTTTGTTGAACACAAAAAAGAATCTTTTGAAAAAAGGGCCACACTTGGCGGAGATGTCGCGTAACATACACCAAAAAAATACAGACGAATATAGATAGCTATTCGAAAGAGCTTATTTCAGGGGTAGCCCCATATAAATTTGGTCACGATCGGATTTGAAATCGGTCTGTTAAGTTTTTAAACTTGTGGTTATTTAAAGGCATCTCATCTTTAATTTGTCGAATTCTTGCATAATACGAGTACTTATTTTGTTGAGGAACCAGTGACGTCCAAATCCCTAATGATGCATACCTACGTCAATCAGCGGTGTTTTTCGATTCGAATTTACGTATTGTTTGCTAACATGCTTACCACATCATGGAGCAAAAATGGGTTCGGGTAAGCGTAGGTGGTTTAGATGCATCTGTGCGATCTGTTCATTGACCAAATTTATATGGGACCGCCCTTGAACCGACGAATTGAGGACCTCCTCCTTTTTGGAAAATCGGTCGAAAACCATTTTTCACTTACCGCACGATGCACGTAACTTCATTTAATCTACTTAACTATTAAAGTTTTGATAACATTCATCAATGATATAAAACTTATATTTTGAGGCCCAAAAAGTTTACTAAGATATTCCATTCCAATTTAAACTCCGTAAAAGTTTGCGAAAGATGTATTAATTTTTATTTTAATAGCGCGTAGAAACTACGCCACGCAGTTTGTGAGTGATCGACGAAACGCTCGCTCGACGCGGTTTATTTGTTTGATAATCTGGGGCCGCAGCACGGAATACTTTCGAATTCGAAAGCGAATCAAGCACGCTTTACACTGACACGTTTGTATGAAACTTGAAGCAAATGGATTGAGTGAGCACTGAGCAGCGTCTTCGATTCGATGGCGAGTACGAAAGTTATTAGAGCTTGGTACTTCGAAAAGAATTCAATATCCACAGTTTAATGAAAAGTGTGCACTTAATGAAAAACGGTACACGATTGCAATAAAAGTAGGAATTGAGAGCATTTCTTTTAATTTTGATACTATAATGTTATGCTATTATCTTTCTTATGTAGTACCTACAGCTCGGGAACGTCTAGGTTTCTAATCTCGTACTACGATTAGTCGTGTACTTTGATTTTATTAATTAAGACTTTACGAAATTAAGAAACATAAGCTCACGCCTGTATCCCCGAAAGAGTAGATAGAGGTGTAGCGAACTAGAATTTCGCCGAGCTTAATTAACGTCTAAGATGTGATAGGGGGTGAGTCTATCGACATATCGGGCACAAATTCCAGAGTTCGGGCTAATACGGAATTGAAACAACCCAATATCACTGCCCGATCCGGGGATCGAACCCGAGACCTCAGGCTAGTAATCGTACCGAAAAAACAACTAGGCTATCGAATCTTTTGAAACAAGACTTTAGTAAATAATTATTATCGAGGGATAATAAGAGAGAGAGAATGATCTATGTCGTTTTGTCATCATTTCGTACGGCGAGGAAAAATTAGCAAGATTTACGAATGTAGATCCATTTTTAAGCTTATTACGATAAATATTTGGCTTTAGTTTTCATGACCAGCTGTACCATACATTTTTTATACTTCTTTGTAGTTTCCGCAAGAGCCGCTACTGGTGAAATGAATAGAGATGATGATAAAGACTTAACGGACCTACGAGTAAAATTCATCCGATCGTGACTAAATTATAAACCACCCGTGAAATAAGCTCTATCGAGCACAAAAAGAATTTTGAAAATCGGTCCATATTTAGCGGAGATATCGTGTAACATACATAAAGGAAAGGTCTGAAAATCTACCATATCCCTGACGTCGACTGTAAAGAAGCTGAAACTATATGTGTACAGTCTATTAGAGATATTGAAGTCGAAGTTCAAAACAAAATATTTTTAGTTTAATTCAAAGTTAGCTCTATCGAACACAAAAATAACCTTGAAAATCGGGTCATATTTGGCGGAGACATCGCGTAACATACATACATCATCATCATCATCATCATCAGCCATAGGACGGCCACTGCTGAACATAGGCCTCCCCCAAAGATTTCTAGATCGACCTATTCGAAGCGGCCTGCATCCAGCGACTTCCTGCAACCTTTATCAGGTCGTCGGTCCACCTTGTAGGTGGACGTCCTACGCTGCGCGTTTAATTAAAATAAAATTTTCTTTTTAACATACATGCATAAAAATATAAATATTTGAGTACCTGCTTCTTTTGAATTGATCACTATCGTCGTCTAGAGTCTAGACTAAAGATAGCTACAGCTACCTGCCTGACCACAACCCGCAATGGGTGAATACAGTTTTTGATTATTGATAAAAAATGACGTTATGTTTCCAAATACAGTTAAAATCGCGTCTCCTGCACACTTTTTCAAAACAAAACACTATAAACACCTACACAAAATAAGGTTTTCTATTGCCTCCTGCTCATATAATAATTGACCATAGACAAAAATTTGTAGAAATACCATATTTTGTGTAATATTAATGCAGAAGACGCAGCTTTTGTTGAGTTGGTAGGAAACATCGCTCTAGGCACACTGTTCGTTTAAAATATATTTCTTGCCGTTCGCCAAAGAATATCGATATCGACTCGACGAGACATTGAGATTTGAGATATACTCGTATTTTACGAGATAAAACGTTAAGCCAACACAACACGCTTCAAGCAACATAAGATTTTAAGTCCAAATTGAACATTTTCCCAAACTCGTTTACCGACGAAAGCCTCACAATGTTTATTGTCAAGACTCGTGTAAATGTATTATTGCATTAAAGGAAGATCAGCGGGAATCATTTATAATTGAAGCGAATGACGAATGATCGAATTGTGTTTGAATCAAAAGCTTGTGAAATCTTCTCTAAAGGGGCTTGCGGCATGACTTGAGACGGGTATGGGGGTATCCATGTATCTGCATCGGTCATCCGCCTGTCTTATCGCAAGCCCCTCGATTTGCTTTTTCTCTCTTCGGATTCGGAGTGTGAAGAAGCATAAATAGGCCGGCATAATTCTAGCGACCAATAATAAACCCGTTGTTTGTCAGTGGTCGCTAGTTTTTTGGACTGCACTACGCTTACCATCGGGTGCAGTGTAGTCACTTTGCCGTGCCCGGCTAAAAAAATCTTAATGATAATAAATAAGCTTACGCCTGTATCGGGGGGTAGAGGCGAACTAGCTAACTAGAACACCCACATTTCGTGGAGCTTCGTTACAGTACAAGATATGAAAGGGGGCGAGCCTATCGACATATCGGGCACAAATTCCAGACTCCAGACTAATACTGAAAAATCCAATATCACTTTTACCGACCCGGGGATCGAACCCTCAGGAGGATAGCCGTACCGCGCACGCAAATTGCTACGCAACTGAGGCAGTCGTCAGAATAAATTTAGACGAGGAGTATTTCTACACAATAAAAAAACACCAATTTAACTTTTTGATTTATATAAAACATATTATAGAAATCATGGTGACCCATGATTCTTGGCAGCCTCCGTGGCGAAGTGGGCGAGTAGCCGGCTGTGAAACGTGAGTTCCCAGGTTCGATTCCCGCACCGAGACCAATGTCTGTGTGGCCCATAGGTAGTTTCTGATACCCGCGATACAGGTTACACCTAGTGTGGAGTCAGGACTATGTGTGTGACTGTTGGGTGTATTTATTTTATTATTATTCTTTTAGTGTCTTAGGTGTTTATAGGAGGTGTAGATCACTTGCCATCAGGTGACCCATCTGCTTGTTTGTCAGTCATTGCTATAAAAAAATAAAATCAAAGAGGAGAGAAGACCAATATCCATCAGTGGACAGTAGATGCCCTGATGATGATTTAAATCAATCTGGGTTTATTCAAAAATAATTCAGAATCGTACCGTATTTTAATTGCAAAAAACAATTTAAAATATCATGCATTTAATAATACTAATATGATATTTTAACGTATATGGTAAGAGAAATGGCGGAATCATAAAATGTAGATTACACACATTACACGAAACAATTTTCGCGCGCCTTTGTAATGAAGAAAATGAGCAAAAACAATTGAGATCACTTTAAATATGCTTTAAATACATTGAAGTGTTTCACATCGTTAGGTTCAAGTTACGATAATTTTCCATATTAGGAGCCGCAACCAAAGTGTTTAAGGTAATTAACACTCTGGTACTACCGAAGTTTATGTATTTCTTGCTCTCATTAACAAAGACGATATGACCGTGGAAATTCATCTCTATAATTGTTTACGTTGTATCAAAGCATATTTCTAAGTATTTTACCTACGGTCACCTCGATCGGATTTTACTCTAGTACGAGTTTTCAATACTGTTCTCGATTTTCGATATTTTATTTTTTTCCATTCACTTTTTTTTGTTTGTTGTAATCTCCGCAAGTGGCGCTGGTGGTAAAATGTGTGAAAACGAAAACTGTCGTCGATTTCAAAAATTCTGTCAAAAAACTCTTACAAGGGTCTCACAGAAGTTGATGCGAAGTAACAGATAGCTGTTGTATTTTCTATGATGAGTGAGATATTCGGAGGTAGACAGTCACCCTACCCTTTCCAAACTTTATTTCTTTACTTCTTTTTCACGATAGGTAAAGACTTTGCCTCAGGGTGATGATATCCACTTATCATCAGGTTGGCGGCCTGCTCGTTTGCCTTCGCCAATAAAAAAAATACATGTAGTAGATTTACAAGTACACTTATTAACACTGCATAAATGTTGTTCCATGTTTTAATTATAATAACACCAGATTGTGCTCACGGCTCTGCCCGCATGAAAGTGTTTTCCGTCGTATTTCCCGCATGAAAAGTAGTTTACGTCACTTCCGGCCTAATGCAAAAATTACGTCGCTCCATCGGTCCTTGGCTACATGAAAGGAGGAAATATTAATAATAATATATTTTTTTATTTTATATTGATATATTTAAAACTGTATAAAACAGCTTTTATAATAAAGAGTACCAACTGAACAGTAATGTTACAATAAAGCCGCGTCTCCTGCTTACACAAAAAATGGTACTGCAATTTTTTTTTGTGTATGGTCCATTGTGAAGACGGGTCTCCTGCACTAAAACATTACACAAAACACCCTAGAAACACATACGCAAAACAACGATTTTTGCTGTCAGCTAGTCGTTGAACAATGGACCATAGATTAAAAAATGAATGTTTTGTGTAGGTGTTTTAGTGCAGGAGACCCGGCTTTACATGAGCAGGAGACAATGAAAAACCATTGTTTTGTATACGTGTTTTTAATTTTTTTTTAAACCATATTTGGAACTTTGCAATATACTTTGACTTCAAAAACGGGTTCTGTAAAAACTACTTCACGTTGATGTCACTTGTATGTATAGCTTTAGGTAAATGAGCATCAAAATAAAGAACAAAATAAAAAAACAAAACATACATGATACAATATATATTATATCTATTAAAATATGTTATTGAGATACATTACAGTACGTTGGACTTTAATATTCGTGTTGAGCTGGTAAGTGTGATCCTTAAGTGTGCGCGTGCGTGCGTGCGTGCGTGTGTGTGTGTGTGTGTGTGTGTGTGTGTGTGTGTGTGTGTGTGTGTGTGTGTGTGTGTGTGTGTGTGTGTGTGTGTGTGTGTGTGTGTGTGTGTGTGTGTGTGTGTGTGTGTGTGTGTGTGTGTGTGTGTGTGTGTGTGTGTGTGTGTGTGTGTGTGTGTGTGTGTGTGTGTGCGCGTGCGTATGTGTGTATGGGTGTGTGTGTGTGTGTGTGTGTGTGTGTGTGTGTGTGTGTGTGTGTGTGTGTGTGTGTGTGTGTGTGTGTGCGCGCGCGTGCGTATGTGTGTATGGGTGTGTGTGTGTGTGTGTGTGTGTGTGTGTGTGTGTGTGTGTGTGTGTTTATGACTTACACCCAAAACACTTAAGAAATATTGCTGTGTGCTTCGCTGCTGCTCTTCGACGCGAGAACTGAATACTTCACATTCATGATTAGGTAACCTCACTGATGACTGATCGCAAGTAATATTGCAGAAAAATTACTTTCTGCCATTTTTTTAGGCACTGGTAATACCTCAGTCGAGCCGATGAATCATCATACAGTGCACTATTAGGTTTGTTTACATCGGTAACCACACTAGCTTACGTTTCAAAGATTTATCTCATAGAGAATGTAGAGTCCACGTAGAGCATGAAAGTTCAGTACAAATAATAAAAACCTGTTACACACAGTGTAAAGTTCCCTGCAAGTACCTAATTTAGATATCCGCCACAGATTTTCTGATTTTTAAAGCGGCCACCGTTCAATCAAAGTGTAATCTTCCGTAATTGACTGACTCGAATCGGGTTGCAAAAATCCGATGGTAGGTATAACGTTTGATGTACGGGACGCACTGGGAGCGCTCCTTG
Source organism: Clanis bilineata (assembly GCA_036417725.1). Classification (NCBI taxonomy): domain Eukaryota; kingdom Metazoa; phylum Arthropoda; class Insecta; order Lepidoptera; family Sphingidae; genus Clanis; species Clanis bilineata. Next base: position 13,971,403 of record CM071158.1, read on the forward strand.
TTCGTTTCACTTGTCGTGTAACTGCGGTTGAGAGAGAACGCGCCGGCCTATCCGCTTGCCGCAGTACTCCGCGATCGAAAACTTAAAAAATATTTATTCAAAGTAAAAATGTTCTTAAACGATGTGACCTGAAGTGGCAGGTTGGAATAAACAATAAAAAAGTTTCATAGTGCTGGCAGTAATGTTTTAAAAAAAAATTCTGAATTTAAAAAGTTTTATTGCTTAGTGTTTTTTTTTTATTAGCATAGACAATGTTTTCTTAAAGAAGGCGAGGTTTGTCGCAGACTTGAGGCTGAGGAGATAATCATTGTGAGTAATTAAGTATTTAGAGGTAACTAGCATAGAGCGATTAACTTGTTCGCACTTCGAGAACATATTACTTGAACTCCTTGGATTATATTAGAGGTACATTTGCAGTTAGTAATTATGTGTTAATTAAATAAATTAAACACGTTTATTGTAATTACAGAGTAAAGCTTAGACAAACTTCTTTTGTTATCACAACATATTGTGATAAGTTTACGATAGTACTTCGAGTAACTCTCGCATTGTATGACACTTACTGGAGGGGATTCCAGCTTTGATAATATTTGTATCAACGTTATCAATTCGTGGAATTAAATCATGTTTCAAATGAATTCATATTAATTACTTACATTCATAAAAATTGTGGATTGATAATGCTCTAACATTTTTATGATTACTGTGTACAAATTTGGATTATAGTACTCAGTTCTACAATTACCTACAACTACCTAGACGGTTATTACATTATTATAATGTTAAATGTATATCTTTTGAATATAGTTATATATTTAATATTATAAAACTAGCAATTTTTTATATTATCATTATTGGGCTATGGCCTTCAACTATTGAAAATATACTGAGGTTTAGACCTATAGAGTGCACTTCGACTAAGTCTAAGACGAAGAAACGACTTAGACCGAGTCAATTAAAAAAAAACACAGATGACAGACATACCAAGCAAAGAATTTCTTGTAAAAATAACTCGGAATAAGTCAAAGTTCGATTTAAAAATTCCAAATCCTCACTGAGTCTTTGACTCAGACTTAGTCGAAGGTCGCTTTAGAACTCAGCCTAAGTTCTTTCATGCAGTCCATGCTGGTCTAATGCGGGTAGACATTTTATAATTTGATTTTTTTATAATAATTGTCATGTGATGTTATATTTTTCTAGGGAAAGGACGTTAGCAAACTTTTCATCTTATTCAGAATACTTAGTAAGAACCAATCTTGTATTACGGAACTTTATAGTGCTTCGTTAAATTAATTATTCAAAATAAGAAGCAAACAATAAATAATATTTAATATAATATTTTTCTGTGTAAGATATTTTTTTGTATAAGTACGGTATAAACTGTCCTATGGTGAAAGTGGAAGTTAAAAACTGTTAATCTGAAATTACGAACAGACACTCCAATTTAATTTATTGGTATAGATTATATTAAAGTCCGCAATAAAACAAATATGTTTTTTTATTGTTTGAGGTATATGCAAAAGTTATATTGTGTATACGTAATTCAGTCATTAAACAAGTTTTGTTATTTATCAACTATAAAAGAATCACACATTTAATCATGTCCATCACATGGCTCATTCAAAAAAAAATCCACAAATATTTTGTGAGTGTTCTGATGGTTTTTTTTCTGAAAAAAAAAATACTATTTAGCATTCTTGACAATTTATTTATTTATTAAAATGAATCACTAACAAGGATTTACACAGATTTTTTGAAGTTATTTATATGTGATTATATTATTATATGTGATTAATCTTAATCGATAAAATGACTTGTGAACGATGATTCGTGAATTCACAAATATTTATGTTTTTTTTTTAATTGGTAAAATCCCATAATTTGTGAATGCATAAATGTTTTGTGCGCTGGTTATTAAAGTATACAAGTATTAAGTATGATGGAACTTGTTTGTTCCTCGGACTCGGACGTATAATCTGCAAACCGCAATTTTCGTTTCCATAATCATGTTAAAATACAAGATGGAGAAATGTACATTTGGACAAATTATGTCGGAACAAATTACCTTATTACCCTATATTCCATTAAAACAACAAAACGAAACTTTTTAAAACAAACTCATACGCAACGTATGATTAATGGCAATCATTTGTAGAAGTCGCCATTTTTCAAAAGTTTATACGCAGAAACATTATGACGGGCACAAATTGCATTACATTTAAGATATTTTGGATAGAAATCTGAAATACTCATGGTTTGTCAAGGTTGTTGTATGGAAAAAGTGGATTTATGTTTTTCTATTTGCGAATGTCACGGAAAACTGTATTAATCATGAACAACGAACTCATGAAATGAATTGACTAATGGGGAGCAGTGGAGTAGTAATCAGTATTCTTGGAACAACCCTAATTACACAAATAGTTGCTGAAAGGGCCAATAAATATCATACTTAATTAAATATATCTAAAATACATTCGTGTAATTAATTTGTATTTAGATTAGTGAAAATCAGCATTGTGTTGTGTTTCTCACCATAGCACAATATGCTGAGTAGTCACCTACCTGTCACAGCCACGGCGTGAAGCTTGTTTTCTTTTATTTTCCTTTATAGAGCGTAAGAAAATAATCTACGTCGTGTATTTGTGTCAAACAAATGTGCTTTTCTTTCTTTGCTTTCTTCTCTTTCTAGTTTCACGTAACATTGAAAATTCGGATGGAAAATACACTCGAGCCCAGCAATCATACATATGGTCCTGCATAGTCCTACCTTTACTACTTTAATAACCCAATGAAACATGACGTTTTGTTGTCTAATTTGGTCTTTCAGTAAGGGATCAATTTGATGGGCGTTGTCGGTGAAATGAGAGATTACGGCTCCGATTCCGCAATTAACATTCATGGAGGTTGCAAAACGACTGATCCCGTGATTAAACAATCCAATACCTATGTATAATGACTTCTTTTAACGGGGATGTTACATGTTGAAAAACTCGTTCTTGCCTATTTTATCGCAATTTATTTTCTTTTCAAAATCCAATATCATTTATAAATGATAGTATCTTATTAACATGTATTGTTTGTTTAACATTTTTATTTTGTGCCCGATATGACGATAGGCTCGCCCCTATCACATCTGGGGCGGAACTAAGCACGGCGAAATTTGGGTGCTCTAGTTCGCTAGTGCGCCACTGTCTACCCCTTCGAGTATATAGGCGTAAGCTTATATTATGTATGCATGTATGTCTTTATTTCTAAAAAAAACATGGAAGAACCAAAAATTGCAAGGATTCCTTTTCAAGCGGCTTTTAACCACAAAGGACATAAAATGTGCGTAATAATTTACATTGAATGTTATTATTAAAAACGTGTGAACTTTTTAATATTAAATTCTTCGTTGCACGCATAAAACAGCATTTAATGGTTAAGGAGACATATTACCGTATTATTTGAATAGTATAACTAAAATATATGATGCTATGTATGTGTCATGCCTCATTGGTCCGACAGCGTCCTTAGGCTGAGAACCGTGTAATTCTAGGTTGAAATCTCACATTAGTTAAATATAATTTAAGTGTTTATTAATTTGAAAATCACATATAACTCATAATCACACATAACAAACTCAACGTCATAAATAACAATAACGATGATTCCAGAATTCTAGATGGTAGAGTAGAGGTTTTTTTTGGGGAGGACTGGTGCTGATACAGGGTGACGATGAGTGCCAGTGATGTCAAAACATAATGCACCCAATAGATTAATTATAAAGAGTCAATAGTTTTAGATGTCTATGAGCAGCGATAGCTCAGTTGGAAATGGTACGGACTACTGAGACGAGTGTCGGAGGTTCGAAACCAATTCCAACATGGAGCATACACCTCTGACTTTTCTATGTTAAGTGTATTTTCATTGTGAAATATCGCTTGCTATAACGGTGAAGGAAAACATCGTGGGGAAACCTGCATACCCGAGATTTTTTTCACAAGAATTTCGAAGATATGTGAAGTCTACCAACCCGCATTAGGCCAGCGTGGTAGATTAAGGCCTAACCCCTCTCATTAGTAGAGGAGGCCCGTGCCCAGCACTGGGACAGTAATGTTACAGTGCTAACATTATTTATTATGAGGCTAATAAAAATGACATTAAATTTTAGGTAATTGCATGCAGCCCTTAAAATTATTTCATTATCATAGCTTTGCCCTTTAATCTTATAAAGATAAAGTTAATTAACAACCAAAGTGTTATTAAATAACTTTATCTTTAGTTATTTAGTTTTCTTAGTAAGTGATTCTTACGAGAAATAAGTGATTCTTAAACCTTAAGTGAAGGTAATATCGTATAATCTTACAATACCGACTGATGTATACAAGAGGATTATTTGCAAACGTGCTCGATGCAACTAACAAACAGTCTAGTTTAATTTGGCAACAGTATAAATGTCCAATACAATTACAATCGTCGCTCGTATCTGCAGTCTGCAAGAAAGGACTATCTAAATGCATGACTATTAATGTGCAAGTCAATTTGAAGTTCTCCTATTGTTTAAATATCAAAGAATCGAAGTGTTATTAACGAAACATCTATCGATACTAATAGGTAAGCAAGTCAATTCATCAATGGCCCTAGCAGAAATATTTTTGACAATCGAATTCATATTGAGCTCGATGCGCGCCTATGACATTTGTATGAAATATGAATAATTATTTTTTTGACAGCCACTTTGGCGCAGCGGGTGAGTAGGCTGTGAAACGTGAGGTCGCGTGTTCGATTCCCGCACCGAGACAAATGTCTGTGGCTCACAGATATTTGTTTCGGGTCTGGGTTTTGTGAGACCGAAAGTCTCTCGTAGTTTCTGATTCCCACGATACAGGTTACACCTAGTGTGGGGTCAGGACTATGTGTTGGGTGTATTTATTATTCATTTATTTTTCTGAAATAAATTTTGCTGTTAACATAACATTGCTTTTACAGCTTCACCTAGCAGTTAAGCCGGCGCTAATGGCGCTCTAGCTAGGAATTGCGATTTAGATCAATCTGTAACGATGATTATATGTCATGAGTACGCAGCAAGCTTGATACGAATTAAATTGCCCAAAAACTTCAAAACTGAACACTTAAAAGTAAAAAATCGAGTTTAAAAAAAATCCAGCCTTAGATTCGAACTCTAGTCTTTCAGGTGCACAATCCATACATGCACCCACTAAATAAAAATAATATTGAAAGAAACATAATTCACTTTTATTATAGACATGGATGGGAGCGTAACTTTATGCGAACATATTTAAGAAGTAAACAATAACATGCCCTTATGTATATTTTAACAATACACGTAAACATTAGCGAGGGCTGGTTAGTATTATAAGGGCCATAAAGAATAACATATGTCTATAAAATATTTTGTTGAATCATGTATGATTATGATGAAGCCCATTCCACACGTTGGGCAAGACTTGCATTAAATCCGTTGGTGATGTCTTGGCGGGACACTTCTGACGACTGACAATATAATGCGATATTTATAATTCCAAGTATATTGTCGAATCTAAAATCAAAGGATAGTGTCGGTTAATAAATTGTATGCAGTAGTAACATCAGGTACATTTTAGCATAACCTTTTTTTAATAGTTTTGTTGTTGTTCACTAAAGTTGGAATGTAATCTCTATGCAATTTTGTAATAAAGTCCAATGGGGTTGACATCTAATTATGATTAAAATACTTTAATAAATAAACGTAAAGACAATATATAGGACAGCGCGACCGGACGCGAGGTAAGACAAGACAGTCCTTTAAATTCTTATGACGAGTCCTCTCTTACAGTACTCCTGGCATGGCCAGTCCAATGTGTGGAGCTCGTATTAATTTCTAAAATAGAAAAAATATTTTGTCCTGTGTCTTGTCTGCTCAATTTATCATCGTAAATTTCACCGCGATCGAACTAATGGTATATGACATAGTATTTACAAGGTTAGCAATTCTAGAGAATATCCATAACGCTTAATTCTATTATTGTTAACTATGATGATAAATTTTATTTTATTTACTAATCATTAAGGAATGTCGAAATTATCTGAACCCGACCTGTTTTTCACTACATTTAGGATCATGAATGTAAACAAATTATGGTATATAAGTCAGGGCCGGGAAAATATTGAGGTGAATACTACATTAGTTAATAATATTAAACATGATTTTGTAGGTATTAGTAGTCTCTGGAAAATTTTAAGCCAGTATAATTCTAGCACAAGACTTGCAGGTAAGGAAAAGTAGAAGGGATAATCACAAGTTTAAAAACTTAACTGACTGACTTCCAACTTCAACCGATCGTGACCAAATTTATATACCTTTGAAGTAAGATCGAACACAAAAAGAATTTTGAAAATCGATCCACATTTGGCGAAGATATCGCGTAAGTCGTAACACACATAAAATACAGACGAATTGTGGACATTCTCCTTTTTGGAAGTCTGTCGAAAATAGAGATAGAGACATACTTAAGTGGGGAAGAATATTATATCAAATCAAGCCTTTTTCCGACTATTTTCTCGTTACGGGTAATCCCTCTACACAACTGTCACTATAAACTGCCAGTAGTGATGTTTGTCAAGTTTCTGCAAATAACAGTCTCTGGCTGAGATCTATAGAGCGAACTTCGACTAAGTCGTAAGTCAAAGTGAAGAACTCGGTGAGGATTTTGACTTAGTTCGAGTCATTATTTATAAGAAAATCTTAGCTTAGTCTGTCTGTCAGTCTGTTCTTCTTGTGAAAAATGACTCGAACTGAATCAAAGTTCAATTTAACAAACCCAAATCCTCACTGAATTCATTACTTTGACTTAGACTTAGTCGAAGTTCGCTCTATAGATCTTAGCCTCTGGCTTAGAAAAAAAATATATATTGAAATTAAACTATTTTTACGGATTATATCACGATTTGGTTTTAATTTTTATGCCCGACGTTTCGAAAGCTTTGCAGCCTTCGTGGTCACGGGTCAGACTATAAGATAGTTTAATTTCAATGAATAACATTCACGTAAACCTAAGAAATCATTAAAAAAATATATAGATAGAGAGAGAGTCAGTAGCTCTCAACATTACCTATCTTTTCATTCCAAAGGCAAAATTATTTTGCTAAGTTTTACATTAAACCTACTACATAGTATTAGCCCTGTAATATTACTGTCCCACTACCGGGCACGGGCCTCCTCTACTAATGAGAAGGGCTAGGCCATAGTCTACCACGGTGGCCTAATGCGGGTTACTAGACTTCACATACGAGTACCCTCGAAATTCTTATAACAAACATAGCATAACGAATTTTAATAACTTTACTAGTAGGCTTTCACTGCTCGCTAAGGCAACGACCCCTATAAGCTAGTAATAACATGTGTTTGTCATTTTGCGGCTGCTTTCGCAAAGCTTGCTCAAACAGAGCTTGTGGCAAGACAGTTTGCAACTTTTTATAATTAGCTTGACTAGGGTTTCATGTCGCTGATAAAATTAAATCCTCAGAGGAGCCTTATATTTCTTTATCGAGACTTCAAAAAAGGAGGAGGTTCTCAGTTCAGTCCTTTTTTATGTATGTTACGCGATATCTCCGCCAAATGTGGAGCGATTTTCAAGATTATTTTTGTGTTTGATAGAGCTTATTCCAAGGGTGGTCTCATATAAATTTGTTCACAATACAATAAGTTATTAAGTTTTGTTAAGTTTTTAAACTTGTGATTCTTTCTTTCTACCTGCCCTTATCCCACTTTAATGTGGGGTCGGCGCATCACACTTTTTCAAGCATGTTGCAAAGAGGATTTGGCTTAGTTTTTACGACCGGCCGCCTGCCTGACGTCAACCCCCTATGAGGGATCCAGTACCGGGCAAATTAAATTAGAAAATTTTTAATTAGATTTTTTATTAAATTTTAATTAGAAGTTTTTAAACTTGTGATTATTATCTACTGATGTCTATTAAAACGTTACATGATCCGAGTGCTATGACTTGTTCTTTTTTAAACGCGGATTAAAGAGTCACTTTACGGTTGGTAGCAACACGGCTGTTACCTCTGGGGCCATGGGCGGTGGTTACCGCTTACCATCAGGCGAACCGCTAGCTCGACTGCCTACTTCGGCAATTTAAAGAAATAAAATTGATGAACACGTACTGTATAAGAACCAGCATTATAAGGTAGGTATATGTGTAGAGAACTTGCTAAGCTCATCAGCATGAATACGGATCCATAGTGGCGAAGGTTTTACACAACGAGTTACTATACATTATACAGTATATAATTTTTTTACGTGAGCTTACGCCTGTAGCCTCCAAGGGGATGGCAGAGGCGAACTAGAGAAGTTTGTCTACATTTCACTTTGAGCCGATAAATAGGCAGATAACTTTATCTTGCTTTGACAGATGTTTCATACATTAAGTGTCAAAATGTCAAATCTATTCCCTAGCTAATAGTTACAGGATTATTTAGAAAAATGACCTAATATAGGCATCTTTCTAAAAGAATTGCCTTCGTCCAGTAGCGTATAGTCCATATAAACAAAGAGACACTATCCCAACAATTTACTATTCCATAAATAGACAATAAAATTATAACTAAATACAGATTTTCAAAATACCAATGCTCAGATTATGTTTTAAATCGATACAGAGATTATAATCGCTATGATGGTGTGGCAAGAGCTGAAGAAAATAATTGTGTAAGATTTTTGTCTATCTTGATCGGAATGTATGCACGTCACTACCTTCGCCAGTCACATAACAATGTTAATTTAAACGTCTGTTTAGTAATAATGCCAATTAAATATCGTAATAGAAAATGCAAGTCAAGTTAATGAAGTAAAATTTTCCTTATTTTTAGAGCGACCTCGAATACTTGTATCACCGTAGTTAAATTAAAATACATTTGCATATGCATGATTCATGTAATGAAAGGACTGCGACGATACTGATGACGTTTCCATGCAATATTTTTTATGAACTACATTAAGAACATCATAATAAAAATACCAAGTGCATGTCAGGTCACGGAGACTGAAAGGTTCCGTAACGGTTTTGGGAAGGTTAGAGTATATGTGCTGACTCCCTTTAGCACTGTAAGCAATTTTAGAAGCTCACATATCTCCAACTTGAAGTAGGTAAAAAAGGGCGGAAAAGTTGAAATTATAACCGTTTCGTTTTCATAATTTGGCTCCAGCGGCCTGAGCAGGAATATTTCTGACAATCGTAAATGTATTCTTGCTCGATGCGCGTCTATGAAATATCAACCAAAAGTCATCAGTGCGCAGCGAGTTTGAATACATTTACGATTGTCAGAAATATTTCTTGCTCGGGCCGAACCCTAAAAATAAAAACATCCGATCTAAATTAAAAAGGTCCATATTATCTGCGGATCGGAGTGTGTGAACTTTTTAATGGACTCCGTATCTTGGAAGTACATTCATCTTAACTCATTATATGGCCATTAGCAGATTTAAAATGTTCACCACCTTTCAGTCTTGGGCACATCAAGCATTAAATTTGACTATGTGCCTGCAAAGGTATACTCATTTAACAAAAGATTGGACAAAGGGAAACCTTAGCCAAAAAACGAAAGCCACGTCGGCTTACATTTTTCTCTATTTTATATTAGACCATCAATGGACGGAAGTCAATCATTAGTTCTGATAGTCAATATTAAAAACTTTCTTTTCTTTCTACCTGCCCTTATCCCACCTAATGTGGGGTCGGCGCAACACACTTTTTCAAGCATGTTTCAGAGAGGATTTGGCTTAGATTTTACGACCGGCCGCCTGCCTGACGTCAATGCCCTATGAGGGATCCAGTCCCGGGCAAATTAAATTAGAAAATTTGCTTTGCCCGACTTGGGAATCGAACCTTGGAACTCCCGGTCTACAGCCCATACATGCTGCCACTAGACCAAGGAGGCGACTGAAAAACATCCATCCATAAAAAATGTATCCCCGGAGGGTAGGAAGAACCATCCCTTGATCCACATCTTGCCAGACTTCCTTCATGTGCTTGCCCTCTACGAGCCTTTATGCTGATCACAAAATGAAAGGTGAAGAATATTTTTGATATTACTAGTTTTTGCCCTTAAATTCCTTTCCCTTTTACCTACACGATCCCTGCCAGGTTTACTATTTCTAGGCAAGCACCAAAATGGAATTTTTAACGGAAAATAAAACGACGTTGTCCTAAATATATTTGGAGGCACTCGATGTCATCGGAGCAAAACGTTTAGCCCAAGATAGAACGCGATGGCAAAGTACTGTATACCACAGGAGTTACAGGACATTAAATCAAGCTAGCCTTGGTCTAGTGGCAGTGTATATGGGTTGAGAACCGGGAGGTTCTGGTTTCTATTCCCAGCTCGGGCGAAGTGTTTTTCTAACACTATTTTTGCGGGACTGGATCCCCCGGACGGGGGTTGATTTCAGGTCGTCGTAAAAACGAAGTTAAATATTTTCAGCAAAATGCTTGAAAAAGTGTGTTTGCGCCGATCCCACATGAAGGTCGGATAAGTGTACGTAGAAAGAAAGGAAAAAGTCATATTAAAAATTTTCATGATTCGTTTCGTGAGTATATGAAATTGTAGATTACTCTAGTGTTTGTATATTATGATGTACAGTTGGTAAAAAAAAACGCAAAACTTCGTCGCGTCACTCCACTTGAACAAACTTGTATGACACTTCCGCGGCCATGGCAGCAACATTTTGTAGCTCGTTTCACGGCCCATTGGACGATATAACGAACTTTACTGACTGACCGTCCTTTTGTTTCAGTTGTTGTTTAGCCACCGTGTTTGATTCGCTATCTAATTTGTGTTTTTAACAATGTCCACTATTTTCGACAGCTGTCTAAATAACGCGCTATATTTATTTCGCACTGTGGGATTAATGTTATCTGTTTTAGTGCATATATAAGTCTGTGGGAAATGTCCGTATGTCAGTCATATTGGGATCGATAATAATCAACGTACACAAACATTTCGGAATGGAATGTCTGTTTAGGCATCCACGATACGAGAGCGTAGGTAGAGTACAAAGGCCCAAGCACGTATATTTTTGACAATTCGATTCGATTGTACTGACCACCGAACTTCGACCATGATTTTTTTTGACATTTGTCGCTAGAGACTACGTAAAATAATTTGTATGTTCATAATAAATAATTCACCAAGTATCCACTAAGGGCGTTCGGGTGTTTTTCATAAAAATATTTTACGAAGTCGCAAGGAAGAAATGACAAAAACTCATGGTTAAGCTTCTGATAGCATTTGGTAAATTAATACAAATTTAATACAAATGTCGCGTCAAACTCAATTCGAATATAATGTTTGACAAAAGTATTCATTCTTGGCTTTATCTTATTCTTGGGTTTCTCGTATTAATTCGCGAATTTGCGAACGGCAGATTTGAGATTTGACGTTTGGGTTAATTTCGAACTATTCATTTAGTTCGATCCCCGCACTGAGACAAAAAATTTTGTGTGGCCCACAGATATTTGTTTCAGGTCTGGGTGTTGTGAGACCGAAAGACTCTCGTAGTTCCTGACACCCACGACACAAGACTGGTATCTTAGTGTGGGGTCAGGACTATGTGTGTGACTGTTGGTTATTATTTATTCTATTCTATCCTATTGTGTCCCACTGCTGGGCAAAGGACTCCCCCATCTTTTTCCACTGTTCTCTATCATGGGCTAGTTCAGTCCACGTAGGCTCGTAGGCATCCATATCGTCAGGCCATCTCTTTCTGGTCTTTATTTATTATTAATTATTTATTTATTTATAGAAGCGAAAGAGGTGTGTTTGAACCGCGGCAATTGACGCTCCTTAGTCTCTACCTACCCCAACGGGAAACAGGCGTGAGTTTATGTATGTATGTATTATTTATAGGGTGTTAGTAGTCAAGTATATACGAAAGTCATGACAAGCGCACACATTGCTCAAACCGTTACGCAATCTAAAATGTTGAAGAATTGTTTTATGAATTTCTTCAACACAACTTGGCAAAAGAGCTTTACTTGTCCGACCCATATTTTATAGTAGACAGACTTTAAAAGTTCTTATCGGTTAGTCTCGGGTTCTTGCTACGGAATGTCCCTGTTTTAACTTATTTCAAAAGTATATTGTATTACGATAGCAATTTGTAACGATATGTCATTGTTACAATGTCTCGAATTATTTATTCATTTAATTCAACACATAATGCGTTTATTACATTAAATTAGCCGAGTACGTACTATGTAGTAAGAGTAGAGAGTAGAAAAAGAGCTGTTATAGTTGATATAACTATTAGGACAATGATAGTTTTAGCTTGGTCCCTAATTATTAGCGCCACTTGCGGAAACTTCAACGAACTGACATAAATAAACAAAATAAACACACCCAACAGTCACACACATAATCCTGACCCCACACTAGGTGTAACCTGTATCGTGGGTATCAGAAACTACGAGAGACTGCCGGTCTCACAACACCCAGACCCGCTGCGCCACGGAGGCTGTGTCTCAAATGTACGGAGAAAACAAAAATATCTTAATTTTCGAAGTCTTAAAACTAACTCGTACGGGCAACTACTTCTTTTCAAGAAGTGAGTATTCTGCGAAAACTAATTCATAAGGGCACAGCCAACATTAGGTTAAGGGTTCTGTCATCGGGACAGGAGGAGCCATTAGGACATTCAATTTTATGCAAAATAATAAGGCGTATTTGTATTTGGTCTAATAATTTTAGTTTTATTTAAGTTTATTGATCAAATGCATTATTTTTATTCGCCTTAATAACGAGTGTGCAGTATTTTACGTGATCTGGATACTCTAATAGTTTTTAGGCTATTTTTACGTGATAAACGCCTAAATATTCAATGCGTGGTTGTATTTCGGTACGACTACCGTCCCGAGTTCTCGGGTTCGATCCCCGGGTCGGGCAAAGTGATATTGGATTTTTCCATATCAGCCCGGAGTTTGGAATTTGTGCCCGATATGGCGAAAGGCTCGCCCCCTATCACACCTGGGACGGAACTAAGCTCAGCGAAATGTAGGTGTACTAGTTGGCTAGTGCGCCTCTGCGTACAGGCGTGAGCTTATGTATGTATGTATTCAAATAGCTAGAAAATTTTAAATTGCTTTTCCTTATGTCCCTTCCTCTTTCAACGTGTCATTTAGAAAAATCATCATGTCATTTAGAAAAGTCATCATGTCATTTATTTTCCAAATTTACAACCCAGACACTTATTCTGACCCATACAGTTTCCCAAAGAATATTAAGAACCACAAACTGCTATTATTAGAACAGTAGCCCTCATGAAAGTTAGGAATATTCTTTACACACCAACTTTGTTTCTTAACTACTTGACCTTTTTGTTGGGGTGAAAAGCTAAATTCGATTGCCTGTTTAATAGAAAAAAAAATAAGACAAAAATACTTTTGGTTAAACTCGATATACTTAGTTATATATACTTGTTAGATGCTGAGAATGTAATTTAAACCCCAGTAATATCTAGAGTTTAATACTGATCAGGCAGGTGTTTCGCATGCAAGAATCCCTATTTAGGTCCTTCTTATTTTTCTTTATCGACCGACTTTCAAAAAGGAGAAGGTCCTCAATTCGTCTGTTTTTCGACCGACTTCCCAAAAAAGAGGAGGTCCTCGATTCGTCGGTATTTTTTTTTATGTACGTTACGCGATATCTACGCCAAATGTGGACTGATTTTCAAAATTATTTTTGTGTTTGATAGAGCTTCTTTCAAGAGTGGTCCCATATAAATTTCTAATGATCGGATTTGAAGTCGGTCTGTTAATTTTCTAAACTTGTGGTTATTCTATAATGATTGCTTAGGTTGACGCGAATGTTATTTATTGAAATAAATCTATTTTTTACGGATTCTATCACGATTTGGTTTTAATTTGTATGCCAGAAGTTTCGAAAGCTTTGCAGCCTTCGTGGTCACGGGTCGGACAGTCCGAAAAATTAAAACCAAATCGTGATAAATCCGTAAAAATTAGTTTTACTTTATTCTGTTGAACCAGTTGAACTACTGACTGGCTATTCAAACTCGAGATTTATGAATTCAAATCTATAGAAGTATTTTTTTTGCGAATTCAAAATTGTGAGTTAGTTGTATTATGTATGTATATGCAATTATTGTGTCTATTATCTGTGAAGCAATTTGCACGTCTCGTTCAAACAAAAAGGAAACATGGCTTTGAGGAGTAATGTGCGAACATTTCTGTTACCGTTCTCTGAAAGGTCATACATCTTGTAAAGATAACTCCGACTGTCAAGTAAAGAACAAATTCAAAAGAAATAAATCAATGATACAGGCGTTTAGGCTGACGATTTTCATGTCAAAAACATGATAACAGAAACTGGGATCGAATGACTCGATCACAGACCCGATACATAGAAAGTACAAATAGAATTTCAGTCACGTTTTGGATAAATGCGAAAGTGTAGTGGAAATTGTTTTTAACTTGGATTTAATTTAACGAAGAGAAGCAATAGTAATGTTTTCTCAAGTAATTTGGAAGGTAATTAGTTCGACACGACATGTTTTATTTAAATTGTGAAACTAAAATCGTTACTTATGAATACTATAGAGTAATTCAGGGTAAATGTTTGCGTTGTAGCTTCGGTCAATTTTGTGTTTGTCATGCAGCATGCCATCCATAATAGAATATTACGTATATAAGCTCACGCTTGTTTCCCCGAAAGGGTAGGCAGAGGTGCACTAGTGAACTAGAACACCCACATTTCGCCGAGTTTAGTTCCGTCTCAGATGTGATAGGGGGCGAGCCTATCGCCATATCGGGCATAAATTCCAGACTCCGGGCTGATATGGAAAAATCCAATATCACTGCCCGACCCGGGGATCAAACCCAAGACCTCAGGACGGTAGCCGTACCGAAATACAACCATGCCACCGAGGCAGTCTAAAATAATTTAGTTTTATAGAATCACATGCAACTTTAAAGCGGATTATTTACAACTGAATTTTGAAGAACGGTGATAAATCCCAGGACAAGTCAGGCCATTTATTATAGTCAAAAGTGGCTGTGATGCGACATTATGCCGTAAGGTAGTAAATATTGTATCAGGTTATTCAAGGCTTATGCTTTGTACCAATTTAAAAGACGTTGTATCTGCCTACCCCTATGGGAATACGGCGTGAGTCTATGTATTCGTAATACTTGCAAATTCCATCCATAGTTAACTAATCTACTTCAATAGCTTAAATCCCAAACAAGCCGTCCATAATATAGATTTCTAGAATATTCTCTAGAGTACCCAGTACAAAGCCCGGGATTAACTTTCACGGATGTTCCAATAAGCTTGCTGTGTTTGGGCCATTAGGATAAATAAGTTAGTCTAATTTGACAACGGCAAGTTTCTCGGATCACGGTCAAAACGAAAACGTAGGAAATAAGTGAATTTTGTTACGATAACCTTGTTAAAAGGCCATTTGCCACGCCAACGTGTTTCAGTGCCGAAAACTATATAAAGTGTATTTAGAGAACAAGTAGTCTGCGTTGTTACCTAAAACACTCATATTTTTGTCCTTTTTCGGAATGTGAAGGAGTATAATACAGGGCGGCGTGATTCTGGTGACCGCCAATGAGCTCAAGGTTTGTCGGTTAGATCGGTTTTTAAAAAAGTTTCTAGAACAAATCAACTTACTTCAAAACTATTGTCACAACATCTAACATAAAAGCATAAAACAAAAATCAAATGAATTGGGCATAGCTTTTAAGCTATGCCCAATTTATTTGATTTTTCGCCCAGATTAGTTCCGTCCTAGATGTGATCCCTATCACATATAAGATGGAACTAAGCTCGGCCCGGTGGTGAGCCTATCGCCATATCGGGCACAATTTCCAGACTCCAGGCTGATATGGAAAAATCCAATATAGCTTTGCCCGACTCGGAAATCGAACCCGAGACCTCAGGACGGTAGTCGTACCGTAATACAACCACGCCACCGAGGCAGCCTTCTTACTTATTTTTCCTAAAGTTACATATAAACCTTAGCGACAATAAACATTAAGCTTCACTGCACTCCCAATGCCATCCTGGTCTCCAGCAGTGGGTCACGATTACATGTCATTATCGAGGCACTTTTCTACCCGATTGCGTCCTTCCATGTCGCTATTGACCCTGCATTTGCGTTCAATTGATTTCGAGTCCTTGGTTAGAGGGAATAAATTCTAATTTTTCCCTTACAGGGTTTCGTCCTTGACTTTTTGCATAGCCTAAGGACTTAAGGCGAGATATATGGGACAAGCTAAATGTGCAATAATAGGAAGTTAATGGTGTCTGAGGCAATTGCGTGGGTATTAAGCGGGGACGAGTGCGTAACGGTTATGTGTGAGAACGGTAGATTGAAAATTATATTATGCCATTTTACCTCTAACTTTTCTTTTGGAGTAAAATCTTTTTTTACATTCTTTCTATGAAAAGATCTATTGTAATTGAACTTAATAAGAGTTTCATGCGATATTATTTGTAGTCCAGTATAAGTTATTGGATATAATTATATTAATTGTGCCCGATATGGCGATAGGCTCGCCCCCTATCTCTGGGACGGATTTAAGCTTGGCGAAATGTGGGTGTACTAGTTGGCTAGTGCGCCTCTGCCTACCCCTTTGGGGTAGGCGAGCCAACGCCTGTATAGGCGTGAGCTTATGTTATGTTATGTTATGTTATATAAATATACCCATATTTTTTATCTGAAAACCTTTGCAATAGTCTACTGGTCATCTTTTTTCGCCATCAGTAGCTCGACCATGAGATTTTTTGGCAATTCACGCGAGCGACTGCGTAAAATAATTTATGCCATTTGTTAAAAAAAAAATAAGAAAAAGAAGAAAATAATTTATATGAGAAACCTTAATTCCCCACGTAACCATGTGAGGCGTTCGGGTGTTTTTTATATAAGTATTTTACGGAATTATGATATAACGGTGAAGGAAAACATCGTGAGGAAACCTGCATACCCGAGAATTTCTCTACAAGAATTTCGAAAGTATGTGAAGCTTACCAACCTGCATTAGTCCAGCATGGTAGACTAAGGCCTAACCCCTGTCATTAGTAGAGAAGGCCCGTGCCCAACAGTGGGACAGTTATATTACAGGTCTGATATTATATATATCTAATCGAGTCGCGTGGGTTAGTCTACGTCTTTACTTTTATTTTCATTTTATTCATAGCTTTCGCAGGAGCACTGTGGCACATTACAAATAAATCTTTCAATACATTATTTGTGTTCATTCTCTCGGGGACAAAACTACTATTTATTTCAAAAGGGTCAGTTGTGGTCTATCCAATTAGGTTACTTGTTCATTGAAAAATGAAATAATAAATGCTTTATTACTTCCTGACTAATACACAATGGTACAGCCTTCGTTTGCTGCAGTCCCTATGGAATGTAATTTATCGAGGTCGAGAAATACCGTCCGGCAAAAATAGATTTAACGTATAATGGTATTTAAAAATATAGGATTAAGAACTATAAATGCATGAAATAAAACAGGGTATTGTTTAATTTTAGGGTATTTTAGGCATTAATTTTGATCAAAACTCAATTTTTGTATGTAAAAACTAGTTTAGAATCTAGATTCATCCCTGAGTGTCGTTCTATAATATAGGCCATAGAGTGTTAAACTAAAAGGCCTCGTGAAATAGACCAATTTAAAGTAACTATGACGATTGAGGTGCGATTTCATACATTACGTTTTAATTTAGATTTATGTTATACGGAAGTGAAAAAGCGGGAATGTCTCTTGAGATGTATGGTCACGTTTTGAGGGAACCAAAGGAGTACATACGACGGCCGCGTCGTAAGTGTCTGGACCAGTAGTGCTATTCTGTTAGAACTTTTGTGTAACTCGACAGCTGAATCCACGGTAAGATATCAAGGCACAGGTCAAGTGAGCAAGGTTGCGAGGAACAATCGAAGTGAAATCTTACCCACGGACCTCGATGACGAGTATGACTTTTTACAGAATAGGACTGCTGAATGGGGTGCGTCCCCGTGGATGGCCCAGAAAGCTCGGACTAGACATGAATGGTGGACATGATAATGGTAGTATGATAGTATGATATGAATAGTCTCACTGTGGAGGATGCTCAAGACTAGGCGAAGTCGGAAGGCGGATTCTGACATTAGGATAACGCCAGGCAAAAAGAAAAAATAAATGAAAAGCAAAATGTGTTTATTTGTTTCGGTTTGAATCGCTCTGCTTTCAAAATACGTAGACCCCGTAGAATGTGTGCTACGAAGATCTTAATAATTATATTGTATCGATAATTCGATATGAACGAACCCATAGTACAGCAACACGTGTTATTGAAATATTTCGGGTGTTTACAAAACACGTAAGTTTTATGTTTTCTCTCTTTAGTTGTAGAGTTTACAGAGTTCGTACAAATAAATACCAGTGTTTCTTTACCACCTTAATAAAATTATTATGGCTTCGTGGAAAAATATTTACATTTTTTAAGATAGTACCGCTAGAGTAAGTGTGGGCAACTGCGCGTAAAGACTAAGCCAAATCCTTACTGCAACATGCTTGAAAATGTGTGTTGTGCCGACCCCACATTAGGGTGGGATAAGACCAGGTAGAAAGATAGAAGTTAGTGCAGTAAGAGATCTCTATCTTCTATGTCGCCTCCAGGTCGAGCAGTAGCGTATATGGGTTGTGGGTTCAAGTCCTCTAGGTCAGGAAAAGATTTGTTGGTTGGATGTTGATGGGATTTTTTAACATATTTCTCTGGCGGGTGTCAACTGTCAACCCTTTATGGGAGGGGCCGACCCAAAAATTCAAGCCAAGCCCTTTCTACTAGATGTTTAAAATGTTATCCTGTCATATACCTATTTAACGAAATGTTTTGTATGTACTATGTATGTACATAGCGCCATACCGCAGCCCATAAGCAGTGTAAGGCTGCCAGTCCACTGAAGCGGAGCGAGGTGGCGGAGACATGAGCGAGGTAAACATCTACCAATAGAAATTCATAAGATAAGAGGAGCGGAGATTTTATGCAATCCTATTGGTTAATATGTCTCAGTTTCTCCGCTTCGCAGTCTCGCTCTGTTTCAGTGGACAGGCAGCCTAAGAATCGCCTAAACACCGCGCGGATGGTCGGCTAAACGAATTGGAAGATACACTATCGTGTTAGTCGTCGTAAACCTCAAAAATGCGATGTTGATCAGCATTATGTTTGGGGTTCGTATCGTAATACATCGTAAACTGGTGTGTCTTATCACACAATGTTACGCTCCGATGACTTATCTGCTACCTATAAGAACTGATATTATTTTCTTACACCGTATCCAGGAAATGTATTCTGGAATTGTAAGATTCTTTCTGCCTCGGTTGCGCAGTGGTATAGCGTGCGCGGTACGGCTACTGTCTTGAGGTCTCGGGTTCGATCTCCGGACTAAGTGATAAAGGGATTTTCTATTTAGGTTCGCTGCCTATCACATCTGGGACGGAAATTAATTCTGCGAAATGTGGGTGTTCTAGTTCGCCTCTGCCTACCCCTTCAGAGATACAGGCTTCTATGTATGTGTGTAAGATTCTTTCTTTCCACCTGCCCTTATCCCATCTCATTGGAGGTGGACGGTGGACACTTTTCAGGTATGTTACAGAAAGGATTCGGCTTAGTTTTTACGACCGGCTGTCTAGTAGCTGGGGATCCAGTCCCGAGCAAATCGGTTAAGACAAACATTCGTTCGATCTACAATAATACTGCTTTAAGGCGTGTGGTGGTAACACCGCTGTTCGCCTATCGTCGCAAACAAATTTAAAAAAATACTTTCAATATGTTTACCGAATCTGTCGATAATATGGAGCTGCTCAGAATAAATCTATTTCCTCAGAGTGCTGAAGTGTTCCGCACGAAACCGCTTAGGGCGACTTGCACCACTATTACTAACCTACAGTTAGTCCTAACCTATAGTTAAATTGAAAATGAAATATATGAAGGGCATGTAATTCATTACATGTAATGTACTACATGCAATTACAGATAATAAATGATGGCATTTAACTAATTACATGTAATGAATTACATGTCCTTCATATATTTCTATTTCAATTTAACTTGAGGTTAAGGCAAACTGTAGGTTAGTAATAGTGGTGCATGTCGCCCTTAGCGGTATTACACAGAGAGAGTTTTTTAGATATACCTTTTGCCGAAGTGAAATCAAGTTTTCACAAATATAAAAATCAAAGACTTTTAAATAAATAATAATTTAAATAATGATTTCTTTGCTTTCGAACCGTCGGGAATAAAAATAAATAAAAAATAAATCGCGATAGAATCCGTAAAAAATAGTTTTAATTCAATAATAATTTAAATACAACATTTATTGTATCTTGACATAACTTCTACGCAGGAAGTTGCTGAATGCAGGCCGCTTCGCTTTGGGGGAGGCCTATGCCCAGAAGTGCACGTCCTGTGGCTCATGATGATGACATAACTTCACAACCGTACCTGGAAGGGGAAGGAACAGATGCAACCATTGCACCCTCG
Source organism: Clanis bilineata (assembly GCA_036417725.1). Lineage (NCBI taxonomy): Eukaryota > Metazoa > Arthropoda > Insecta > Lepidoptera > Sphingidae > Clanis > Clanis bilineata. The sequence continues at coordinate 13,991,938 of CM071158.1, forward strand.
TTTTAACGAGTTTCCATTCCATGGTGTGATAGCTTACCACCATATCTATAAAAAAAATCAATTCATAACAGGAAAGTCATGTGTTGCCTTTATATTTGATAAACTAAAACCGGTATTATGGCCTCTTTGGTCGAGTGGCAGAATCATTCTGGTAGGTCCGGGGTTCCTGACACCAAGAGGACTGACTTTTAAAACCAAGGCTCCACAGATTTCAAATGAAATTGAACTTTCTTTCTACCTGCCCTTATCCCACGGGTTGACGCAACACACTTTTCAAGCATGTTGCAGAAAGGATTTAGCTTAGTTTTTACGACTGCTGCCTGCCTGCCTGACGTCAATTGCCCTCTGAAGGATCCTGTCGCCTCAGAATCCCCAGGTCGGGCAAATCAAATTTTCTAATTTAATTTGCCCGAGACTGGACCCCTCAGAAGGGGTTGACGTCAGGCAGCCGGCCGGTCGAAAAACTAAGCCAAATCCTTTCTGCAACATGCTTGAAAAAGTGTGTTACGCCGACCCCACATTAAGGTGGGAGAAGGTAGAAAAAAAATTAAGCACTCCAACATCAATATAATATACCCTAGATACACAGTTCCTTGCAAATATCCTCCTAAAAAGTGGTCTCAGAAATAAAATAAAGAAAAACATCACAAGTTCTAATTAAATCAACACAAATATAACCCTATGCACATGTTATAAAGTAGCTTTTTAAATGAAACGAGCAAGCGTTCTTAAATTTGAATTTCGAAATTTAGAATTCTATCGGCGTCCGACTGTAGGCAAAAGGAGTGCTTAAGCACTCCTTTGCTGTCCCATTTTCCGAACGTCAACTGTGCATCTAGGTAAATAATATATCGATGACTTCCAACGCTAATTACTCAATCATAACTCTATTATTCGAATTTTCGTTGCGATTATGTCAACGAATGGCAGGTAATAAATCTTAAAAGATTGTTCAATTAAAGACGCATTGGGTTCACTAATCTCTTATATATTATGAAATAATTATTCTCATCTTATATCATTCCTAATATTTTATTTCTAAATGTATTATAACTATTAATAGAAAATCATTGTCTCGATGTTTGTCTTTTTTGGTCTTGTTTACAATGATATAGATTTTTTGGATGTATTTTGGTATTTATTGAATAGTTAGGAGTTAATAATCTATTTTATCCTTATAAAGTTAAAGGTAAAGCAAAAGTGTATAAATTTTAAATAAAAGTTCATCTTTGGTAGGACAGTGAAATGCTTTTTAAAAGGACATATATATGTGGCCATTACCAAAACTGATGAATATTTAAACCGCATTATATTTGTAAATAAAAATATATTTACATTTAGCTCATAAATGTACTTTTTGATGTTCTAATCTGTCGGACTGACGCAAATTTTTATGACTAAAATGGCAGTCATGTTGAATTTGTCCAGGTGAAATTGGTTGTGGTCATACAACTCCCAAAACAACATTGTACCTACAGCTTGTTTTGAAACTTTCTGTCACTGGGATTTTCATTAACGGATAGGTTCAGAAAAGGTTAGAACTTCCATACTTTGTACTTAGAGTAATACCGTACTTTGTAACGAAACTGTAGGTGTTATTAATCTATGTAATTAACTTGAATTGACAGCCTCCGTGGCGCGGTGGGCGAGTACCCGGCTGTGAAGCGGGAGGCCGCGGGTTCGATTCCCGCATTGAGACAAATGTATGTGTGGCCCACAGATATTTGTTTCAAGTCTGGGTGTTGTGAGACTGAAAGTCTCTCATAAGCTCTTACACCCAGGTTATACCTAGTTTGGGGTTAGGTGTGTGACTGTTGGGTGTATTTATTAACTATCATGAAAATTTTTGATTGTATTTGAATTGACACATAAAATGTAGAAATGATTTGAACTATAATTACCATTGCTTTAAATTCTTGACTACTTTGTTTCAATTTACCTGTTATTTATTAAAGCACTACTTCGCTGCAGTTGCTAATAAATTCCGTAGAATATTCAACTTCAATTACTCGAAAACCATTTTCTATTCAACCAAAGATATGTACAGTAGGAAGAACAATAAACAAAACTACGTAGAACTGGTTGTTTCGAGTCTGTAACGTTAGCAAATAAACATCAGCTGTTGCAAGCGCCACGTTTAGTTCACTGCCATACCTCTATGATTGCATCTTTTATGTCAAGAGCAATTTCGACATAATATTCAGAGAAATCATTTTTTTGTTTATGATACTAGTTCTGTGTTCCTCTTTTACGACTATTCTGTTCTGTTTTCTCTGTGTAAAACTTTTTTGGTTCATAACATAACAACCTCACGCCTGTATCCCCAAAGGGGTAGGCAGAGGCGCACTAGCCAACTAGTACACCCACATTTCGCTGAGCTTATTGCTGTTCCAGATGTGATAGGGGACGAGTTTATCGCCATATCGGGCACAAATTCCAGACTCCGGGTCGATATGGAAAATTCCAATATCACTTTGTCCGACCCGGGGATCGAACCCGAGACCTCAGGATAGTAGCCGTACCGAAATACAACCACACCACCGAGGCAGTCGATGCTTATGGATTTATTTATATATTTCATATTTAATGTGTAATGTGTAATGTGCCCGATATGGCGATAGGCTCGCCCCCTATCACATCTGGGACGGAACTAAGCTCGGCGAAATGTGGGTGTTCTAGTTCGCTAGCACGCCTCTGCCTACCCCTTCGGGGATACAGGCGTGAGCTTATGTTATGTTATGTTTCATATTTAAAATTCTTGTAATTTTAAATCTACTTCCATAAGACATATTATGTCGTACGTAACCTTCCAGAATTACAAATAAGAGTTTTTAAATAAACAAATATCTTCCATCAAGATACTCATAATTTTGTCCCCTCTCCACTTAATATGCACATACAATTTACATTCATCGTTGTATGTACATAATTTCTATAATTTTATGTCACAGGTGATTCCCGGCAGAGTGTTTCCCAAGGTCGCACCTTCGCTGTCATCAACATTACACTTGCGAGTTGCGAGCAAAAAATTAACCCATACTATGATACTGATTTCTTAAGTTTACGCGAATGCTATTCATTGAAATAAAATTACTTTTACGGATTTTATCACGATTTATCATGTTTGTTGATCAGTCCAACCCGTGACCACGAAGACTGCAAAGCCTTCGAAACGTCGGGAATAAAAATTAAAACCAAATCGTGATAAAATCCGTAAAAGTAATTTTATTCCATACTATGATATTAGCGGCGATAGCTCAGTTGGGAATGGTACGGACTGCCGAGACAAGTGTCAGAGGTTCGAGACCAACCCCAAAATGGAGCATACACCTCTGACTTTTCTATGTTAAGTGTATTTTCATTGTGAAATATCGCTTGCTATAATGGTGAAGGAAAACATCGTGAGGAAACCTGTATACCCGAGAATTTCTTCACAGGAATTTCCAAAGTATGTGAAGTCTACCAATCCGCATTAGGCCAGCGTGGTAGTGGCTATGGCCTATTTTTTACAATAATATAAAAATAAATAAATTAAACGCTACAATAAACACATCCACTGCAGAGGTTCTGTTTCAAAGATATATGCCAGTATCTTCAAATGAAGAATCCAGTATTAATCTACAGTTGAAATGTTCATATTCATCATCATCACCATCATCATCAGCCATAAGACGTCCACTGCTGAACATAGGCCTCCCCCAAAGATAAATAGTAATAAAATAATAATGTTCATATTAAATAATAATAATAATAAATACACCCAACAGTCACACACCTAGTCCTGACCTCACACTAGGTATAACTTGTATGGTGGGTGTCAAAGACTATATGAGAGACTTTCGGTCTCATAACACCCAGACTTGAAACAAATATCTATGTATCTATATTTGGACTGCACGGTACTCCTTACCTACCATTTACAGAAACAGTAGCTCAATCATAAGATTTTTGGACATTTCTAGCTACAGCCAACGTAAAACACTTGGACAAATATCCGAACGCCTCTAGCAGTGACGTGGTGGTGTAATGATTTCCATACAAATTATTTAACGTAGTCGGTACCGAGAAATAAAAGAAATCTCATGATTGAACTGCAGTGCTGCAAAGTCATTTTACCGTGTTATGACAAAATGCGGTGTTATAACTTATAATAATGACAACAGTAATAGTTAAATCATTTCCTAATTCCGTTATCTCAAAATTAATTGTACAGTTATTAGAAATATACGTGAAAATAAATTATCACCAAATCGAACCCAGAGCGTAGAGTTTTTGCCCGTAAGTATATTTTCTTAAACGCTTCCTTTTTGCCCTTCGCATAATACTTACATTTGTGGGTTTAGCACGTACGCCAGGGTATGGATGGGCCCACGCCAGCTATTTGTCAAACTTCTGAACTTCGGTAAGTGTTTAGATGATCTAGATTTTCTTCATACACGACATTCTTTTTCTTTCTTTTTTATTTTGAATATTCTGACACGCATCTTAATTTGAACTTTCTTTCTCTATTTTATGATGTCATCACGTTTGGATTTATAAGTCACTTAAATTGAAAATTTTATATGTACATACATTTTGTGTCTGACCGCATAGTAACTAACGTATAATAAAACATAACATAACATAAGCTCACGCCTGTATCCCCGAAGGGGTAGGCAGAGGCGCACTAGAGAACTAGTACACCCACATTTCGCCGAGCTTAGTTCCGTCCCAGATGTGATAGGGGGCGAGCCCATCGCCATATCGGGCACAAATTCCAGACTCCGGGCTGATATGGAAAAATACAATATCACTTTGCCCGACCCGGGGATCGAACCCGAGACCTCAGGACCGTAGTCGTACCGAAATACCACCACGCCACCGAGGCACGTATAATAAATGGGTGTTATTAATTAATATCTATACAGTTTTCCTAAAAGTAGGAAGATCTAAATTCGTTTAATTCTTCTTTCAATATCGGCGATATTACATGATATTTCGACCAAATATGGACAACCTTTGAGAATTATCTCAGTAAAATGATTTAAAGTTGCAGTTCGCTGTTGAATTCGTACGGTGAGTAAAATTTCCGGTGCTCCAATTCCCCCTTCTCTTTCCCAATCCCTATTTCCCTCCTTTTAGTTAACGCACCCATGATTATTTTTTGTCTTAGGTGGAATCGGTAGAGATCACTTACCATCAGGTAACCCATCTTGCTCGTGTACCAGTCTCAGCTATAAATTTATTTAGACGGCGGTCTTGAGTTGGATCTGTGTTTAGATTGTTTTAACTTTTAATCAGCTTAAGACTAAGGTTACTGATTGTGATTTTAATAGATGTATACGAAATAGCTTTTAGACAAATAATTATGTAAAATAGCTATGCAAGAGATTAAGAATAGAGATACTTAGAACAATTGAAACTTTGGTAAGCTTCCAATATTGCTGCAGGCTATGTGGCTCGGAAACTTCTGAAGTGATTCCACCCAAATATCTAGTTTTGAGACTGGACCACTATTTGTACAAATTGATAGTCTTAATTAACATTAAAATATGAATAACATCATCATCATCATCATCATCAGCCATAGGACATCCACTGCTGAACATAGGCCTCCCTCAAATAAATATATAATATATGAATAACATTAGCTTTTTATTGTAATTACTAATTACACATAAAGTAATAAAAATCAAATGTTATATTAATACCTTTGATTTTTTTGTGGCTTTATACAATGAAGAGGGTGTTCGTTAATTTTGAATATATTTTCATTTGGAATTTACATATTCTCTTTGTTCAAATATAAAACAAATTCACTATTCATAATTTACATTTCATATTTACGTTTTTAATAAATTAAATAGAGCATTTTTATTTTTACAGTAAATTACAAAGAAATCCGCTGAGACCATGAAAAGATCAAATTTATATTGCCAGAATAAATCATACAAATTGTGGCGAGAAGTATTACGAGGGATTAATACGGTTCAGGCATTACAAGTTATAAAATAAATTTATGCCAACACGATGAATGTTTATTTTAATTACACGAAATGTAGACAAGACCACGAAATACGAATTTGTTTTCTTGTACATTTTACTATCCTGTGGCCCGAGCACGAAAAACTAATGTTAATGTAAAAGTATTCGAGTTCGCTGCGCACTGATGACGTTTGGTTAATATTTAAGACAAATTTCATAGACGCGCATAGAGTTCGAATACATTTACGGTTGTCAAAAATTTTCCTGCTCAGGCCGCAGGTCATAAAACTAGCTAAAATATTATGTACAAAGAGATAATAAAAGGGATTATTAGTAATAAAGAAGATATTTTTAAAATCAAGGTTCATAACTCTAAATATAGGCTCGACAATTTAAAAACCAATCATTCCGCGCTAGTTATTTAGTAGTAAAGTAGTATTAGAATTTGGTTTGTAGACTATTTTTGGCGACTTCCACAAAAGGAGGAGGTCCTCAATTCGTCTTTTTTTTATGTATGTTACGCGATATCTCCGCCGAATGTGGTCCGATCTTAAAAATTCTTTTTGTGTTCGATGGAGCTTATTTCAAGGGTGTCCCATATAAATTTGGTCAAGATCGGATTTGAAGTCGGTCCGTTAAGATTTTAAACTTGTGATTATTTAAGGTTAATTTAGGTAAAAAAAACCTACATATCAGGAAATACTATCTATTACACTATTTCAAGAGTTTAACGGAAGCTCTACGAGATCAATGCGATGGAACAACTTTCATGAATGATACAAGCCATAGGTAAACATTTCCACATAAAACAGCACAGCACAAATTATAGAATACACGTAATTGGTACGAATGTAGATCTTAGCATGAGGAATCATGACCTACGTACTCGAATCGAGTACTGCGCACTCGTTCTTTTTATTCGTCATGCACGGAGCTCGTATCGACTGAGTTTCAATCTATTAGTGCTACGGCCTATGTACCTCATTTCATTCAGTCGGGGTGTGTTTACAAACATTCCACTGTGAACTAATTGAGTGTCGATAGTATGTTGACAGTAGAATAGATACATACTACACTCACCTGTGTCCTTGTGTGTCTTCAGAAAGTCTGCCAGTAAGTTTATACTGTTGATATACCACAGGTATATGTTTGGTTATTTTATGTTTGTGTTGAAATCATTGACTAGTTTCGGATGTTTGGATAACATAACATAAGCTCACGCCTGTATCGTCGAAGATGTAGGCAAAGGCGCACTAGTGAAATAGTACACCCACATTTCGCCGAGCTTAGTTCCGTCCCAGATGTGATAGGGGGCGAGCCTATCGCCATATCGCGCACAAATTTCAGACTCCGGGCTGATATGGAAAAATCCAATATCACTTTGCCCGACCCGGGGTTCGAACCCCAGACCTCAGGACGATAGTCGTACCGAAATACAACTACGCCACCGAGGCAGTTGTTTGGATAGTCGAGATTAATATTTTCTTCATTTGCACTTATTCTTGTATGACCTTTTTGGAAGTCGATCGAAAATTGAAGCAGAGTGAAGTTTATACTAGAAATCAAAAAACTTCCACAAGGTTTACCCGTAGATAATCTCCTAAATGTTAGTAAACTAATAAATGTTGTTCAACGGAAAACCGTAAATTCACTGTAAAATTAAACAAACTAAAAAACACTTTATTTACACAGTGTGTGGCAAACTTAGAGCGTCTGGTTTTTATAGCTAAAATCTGTAACTCTTGAAATCACATATTTGTGATAGAAAAGGTGAAATTAGTAATTTGACGGGGATAACGGGCATATATAACTATAAGTATTTGATTCTACAGACTTGAAACAAGTATTTGTAGTAACATATACCTCAGTATTGGTGTGGGAGTCAAACCCATGACATCTAGTTTTAAAACTAGGTACTCGCCCGTAAGTTAACCTTTTAATTTCTACTGGTGTATAAGAAATTATAACACCTGCATATTTATTGTTCAAGACAAGATAGACAAAGATTTTGTTTGTTTTGTTTTTTGTTTATTTTTTTACAACAGTCACACACCTACTCGAGACCCCACACTAGGTATAACCTGTATTGTGGGTGTCAGAGACAATGAAAGACTTTCGGTCTCACAACACCCAGACATAAAACAAATATCTGTGGGCCACACAAATATTTATCTCAATGCGGGAATCGAACCCGCGGCCTCTCGCTTCACAGCCGGCTACTCGCCCGCTGCGCCACGGAGGCTGTCAAAGGTAAGCCGGTAGAAGTCGTCTTATATCTTATACTATATCCTTCGCCCCTGTTTTTCAGTTAGCATTTACGGAGCGAGAATCTGGAATGTAATTTCATCAGAGCTAGGCTAAAGGGCTGTACACGCGCTGCTCAATTACGATTTCTCTATGCGATAAAACGGTTCCCTTTCACGGCCAACGCTAGGCTTCAGACGGGGATATACCGGAGTATTAGGAGTTGATATTGATTGAGGAGCTGTACGAAACATTTTGTTTGCAACATTTACAGGAATAAGAAAATTTAAGAAAACCTCCTCAATAGATTGTGATAGTGATGTACGGAAGACATTCACTCAGAGTTTAGTTTCATTCGAGATGTGATAGGGGGCGAGTCTATCGCCATATCGGGCACAAATTCCAGACTCCGGGCTGATACTGAAAAATCCAATATCATTTCGCCCGACCCGGGGATCAAACCCGGGAGCTCAGGACGACAGCCGTACCACGCACGCAATAACGCTACGGCTCCGAGGCAGTCTAGGTTCGCCTACGTTGTTAATCATCCTCATTGGTCACAGTCACAGCTATGTGGGCATTCTAAAGTAGACTTTGCGTATGTGCTTTGACTGCGAGATGTGGGTTTATCGTATGAAACATGATATCAAAGGCGTAAACGATATTGCAGTCCACCCACACTAAAATTTAGTACACCTGCTGGCTTATCACAAGTGGCGGAACATATTGATATTACACGTTGACATTTTGGCAATATTCTTTAACAGACAGCTAAAACTTAAACCTCCTTATTCATAATAATTTAGTAGAGCGTAATAAGACCACAATAGTACGTTTCATAAAAATTGTATTCATAATCGTTTAATAGCGTACTTTCCAACATTCGGTAGTGAAAACATAGCTGATTCCGATGAGCAGTTTCAAGTTTGATGTTCTTTCTTAATGACATTATTATTGTTATACTCTAGGTCCCGTTCAAAGATTGATAAATATTTTTATTGATTGTTTCCAGCCTAGACTTCCTGTTTCAAAGGTTGCCAGAGATAAAATATAATGTTTTTTCTGTAACCAGCAACACTGTATTCGATAAACGTATTTTATTTCTCTTTTAGCTAAAGTAGGGTTATGCTTTCGATAAGAACAAAATTTAATTATGTATAAGGGGGAAAAAATTTAACAAAAACTTAAAACCGACTTCACCATTTTCACACATTTAAGTCGGTATCTTCAAAACTGCCGAACCGATTTCGATGAAACTTGCACTATTCCCTAAGTTAGAAGATTCGTAGTCCAATAAAAAGATCCATCGCAATCCGATTTATAGGTTCTGAGATATACGTGGACAAACATACATACATACATACCTACATATACTTATCAAATTTGGTACATCTATTCAGAAGTCCATATATACTTACATATGCGAATATCGTGCAATTCTAACAATATTACATACATTATACATACGGGTTGGATTGACTACCTCCCTTTTTTGAGGTCGGTTAATAACTCAATTCGACATAACAGACTCAAAAATGAATAGTCAATAATAATTTCTTACATCAACGATAGTAGAATCTTTTCTATTTTACTTCTTAGTAAATAGAGTCATATGTTCTAAACTTATAGAACCCTCTTCTATAAAAAAAAAAAAAAAAAAACTTTTGACGTAGAAAAAGAAAAGGTACAAAAACTTATTGTGGCTCTTACTATAATAAACACCTGTATGTGCGAAATTTATCAGAATAACATAATCACGATGTCAGTGGCGCGAGCAGGAATAATTTTGACAATCGAATTGAATCAAGCTCAAATATTGACCACGAGAAGATTGTGTTAATCAGAAAATGAATTAAAAACTGGTTTATATTTATTGTAGATTTCACGTAATATAAATATAAAAAAACTCTGTTGTGTAATGATACATCAAGATATGAAACGTAATTGACAAACGAATTAAAACCCCTCTTTTTTAAATCGGTTTATAAATTAATCTTAAAAGGGCTCAAAAAAATAAGTAGCCACATTTATTTAAAAATAAGAGTCGCGCGATTGTTTTATATCAATGTTATTTTCAAAACAAGATCACCAACGTCGCGAATTATCTCATCAGTAGTCAATAGATAAACTTTCACCTTTTGTTTATCTCTGCAATGTTATTTCTTTCGAGTTTATTTGACGAATCGCCAAAGAATAGTAAGTAGTTCGTTAGAGAAGCGAACAATTTATATAAATCATAAAAAACGTGCCAATGTCTGTACATGAGAGCAACTTCCTTAATATCCTGGGAAAGGTCATGAAAATAACAACAAACAAGAAATTTCGCCGCGCGATGCGGCTGCCGTTCTAAATAATGTTTTTTTATTCGTTGGATGCAGGACGGTCTGCAAATATATTATATAATCATCATCATCATCATCATCATCAGCCATAGGACGTCCACTGCTGAACATAGGCCTCCCCCAAAGATTTCCAGATCGACCTGTTGGAAGCGGCCTGCATCCAGCGAATATATTAGTATAATAGCGAGTAAATAATTTTGATTTATAAAATAGAGATCAAACTCTCATGGAGAGGATCTGCGGTCTTAAGTTCGATCTCCGGGCAAGTCATAGTGATTGGGTTTTTTAATATCTGGCCGGAGTATGGAAGTTGTGGCTGATAGGGAGGTAGGATTGCTCCCTATCATATCAGGAACGGTAAGGAGTTTGGCGAAATATGAGTGTAGCTAGTTCGGCTCTACCTACTCTTTCATGGATACATGCGTGTATGTGTGTGCTTCAATAATTGTGACGTAATAGACGTTAATATTTTGAAAAATAGCCATTATCAACATAAGAAACAAGTCTTGTCACAGTATTATTTTCAGAATAAAAATACGCAGACAGTCACAGGAGAATCTAGTTCACAATTAAGTAAAATAAAAAACTCTTTTAAGGCGAAGGTAGATTTCAGACCTTTAAATAAAAAGCCTTTTTATGACAACTGTAAACTGGACCGTTGTTAATTCACTTGGCAATAACATCAGCAATTCTTTAATTGGAACGTAAAAACTTTTAAACATAAAATAATCAATATTGTCAATTGAATGTTGTATAAAAACCTTGTATTAAGAAAAATAAATAATATAGCTGTGTGTTTAGAAAAAGTGAGGATAAGTATGTAATTTCTATGAAAATGACTGCGCCAGTGGCGTAGTTGTATTTCAGTACGACTACTATCCTAAAGTTTCGGGTTCTATCTCCGGGTCGGTCAAAGTGATATTAGATTTTTTAACATCAGCCCGGAGTCTGGAATTTGTGCGCAATATGGCGATAGGCTCGGCCCTATCATATCTGGGACGTACTAAGCTTGTCAAAATGTGGGTATTCTAGATCGCTAGTGGGCCTCTGTCTACTCCTACGGGGATACAAGCGTGAACTTATATATATATATATATGTATGTTTTTATGAAATTGTATTTAGACGTAAATTTTAGATAAAATAATAATTTGTCAAACCACACATACAAAAAAAAACATTATAAAGATTTACCTCTCATAAAATAAATTCTTAGATACCTGCATGTACCTACATGTAATGTCATAGGCACGGACGTAAAAAAAATATGGACGGAGCGCTAAGAACAGTGAAAGTGAAGCAGGGTTTTCGGCTCATTCGATCAGTCGCCGCCATTACGTGTTGATAGATCGAATGATCCGAAAACCCCGCTTCACTTTGAATGTTCCTAGCGCTCCGTCCATCTTTTGTTTTACCGTCCGTGGTCATAAGGCTTCACTTGTGTAATCAATGCTTGTGCAAATGCTTCAATTGATAGCACCTATTTTGTGACATATCACTAACCTTCCGCCCATTTTTACGACATCCCTAGGATCATATGAACTATCAACGATTCCTATACTCGAATAGCCGTCAGTAAGAAATCATCTTTATAGCTTTTCATATTTTTAAATTGAGGGGCTCTCAATAAGAGCTATTTAACGCAGCCGGTACCTCAATTGTAGACTATCATCCTTATTTTAAATACTATCATAATATTACTTTTTCTACCTATAATTAAGACTGAATGTGATTGCTCAATATAGATGCATGAGATGTATAACAATGGCACTACAGTATTCGTGCATTACTTCAATACAAAATTAATTATAATTAAAAATTAAATATTTTTAAGAAAAAGTAGAATAGGGCTTTGCATAATACTTGAAGGCATTTCTAAATTTTGAACGAAATAATTTATTATGTATTAGTTCCGCCTCTGATAACAGAATAATCATGTATATTACGAAATAAATTGATAATCCCGTTCAGTTATAAATAGATCTCGAGTGTACAAAGTATTGATTACGCGGAATGTGGCTAATATATTTTAATTCAAAGTAATAACGAACGCCATGAAGTTATTTATATACACGATAGAAATATATTTATGGAACGATATTAAACTGTATGAAAGAGCAAGATGTATTTATTATTTTCAATCTTTTGTTGGTTTATGAACGTTTATGAGCTATGGATCTGACGCGTACAATGTACGTGTCTACTCTTTTCATACCGAGACACGTGCTTACTGATCGTATGTTTTATATAAAGCGCGGTATTATCTTTAAATAAGGCCTCGTTCAGACGGGTGTCCGTGTTGTGTGTACGTATTTTTACCGTATCCCGCAACACAGACTGGCATAAAAAATAAATACACCTTATCCTGCGGCCTGAGCAGGAAAATTTCTGACAACCGTAAATGTATTCGAACTCGATGCGCGTCTTTGAAATTTGTATGAAATATTAACCAAACGTCATCAGTGCGCAGCGAACTCGAATACATTTACATTTACATTCGTTTTTCGTGCTCGGGCTACTGAGCCCACACTAGGTATAATGTGTCGTGGATAGCAGAAACTACGAGAGACTTTCGGTCGCACAACACCCAGACTCGAAACATATATCTGAGGGTCACACAAATATTTGTTTTAGTGCTGGAATCGAATCTCGCTTAACAGCAGGATACGTGCCGCTGCGCCACGGAGACTGACAAAGATATGTTGACACATAATAGTTTGTTTCATGTTTTCGCGTGATAAAGCGAGAATTCCAGCGAGAAACCGTATGCGGGACGATGGTGTGAATATTTGCATTGTTATGTTATATTTGGGTGATTAAACTGGAATTTTTTTTTCTACTGGACAGCGACAAAACGAAAAGCCATTCCGACTGGATCGGATTTTTGCTGGATATCATAAGCAGTGCATGCTAGTGTGAACAAAAAATCGTACCTGCGAAAACGTGATACCGTGGGAACCATTTTGCATTATATTTTTGAAACGACTATGAATATTTTTTTATTAAATCATACGTTTTAATATTTATAGTTCATCGTGTTGCACCAACCCCACTTTAAGGTGGGATAAGGGCAGGTTTCTACCTGCCTACCTTTAAAGAAAGAAGGAATATCTATAGCTCATTCAATTACCTTGATGCGGGAATCGAACCTACGGCTTCTCGTTACATAACCTCACTCGCTGTTACCGAAGCTTTCATAACTCATAACAAAATAGGAACTGCCTTTAAGCTATAACAATGTTTATTTTGGGTATCGAACAATAAATTTAACTTCCCTCTGAGCAAAGATCTCATTAAAATTACGTTCTTTAGTCACTCTTTAACGTCTCAATAAACAGTTCACATCTTTCCCTTTCCAATTTCCTTTTAATTTCGTGCCGTGATTTAATAACGAGCCCTTATGAATCCTTATAGGTAGTACATTCAAACCTATTAACTTGGTAACTTATTGGAATGGTGGCAATAAAGATAATTATGTGGAAATTATATTTTGTATCGATTTTATTATAAGTAGAAGTCGTAATGTACTTATTTTTGAAGATATTTTTAAGAGTAATTTACTTTATGAGGAAGCGAATGTCATGGTCAGTTTGTACTTTGTACAGTGCCAACTCCCAGATAAGATAACGATATTACAAAAGATAAAAATATTTTGAAGTAATAATTTTATTTTCGACCAACTTCCAAAAAGGAGGAGAACCTCAATTCGTCTGTATTTTTTTATATATGTTACAATATCTCCGGCAAATGTGGGTCGATTTTCAAAATTGTTTTTGTGTTCGATAGAGCGTATTTCAAGGGTGGTCCAATATAAATTTGATCACGATCGGATGAAGTCGGTTTGTTAAGTTTTTAAACTTATTTATTATTAACTTATTATTATTGTTTATTCTAATCTAAATTGTGGATTAATAGGCTTTTTAAAATTGATTAAAACATTCAATTCACAGGGCATATACTGCGGACGTCCTATCTAAAGTTCTTTTATTGTTCTTCTTGTAATTCAATAATAATTTCTTGACAAGATATTTGACGCAATGGGCCTTACTTATAAAAACATTTTAGCTGAGCAAATGGTTAAACATTGTCTGTCACTTTCATTTTCAAACAATGTGACACAAGGAAAAAAGTGACAGACTATTCTTAACCATTTGCTCAGTTAAAATGTTTTTATAAATGAGACCCAATATGACAGTTCAGTTAATTTTGTCAATGATCAATGTATAAGCATAACATTGAGGACGATAAGATCTTGAAAGAGTATATTATTTTTTGTTAATACACAGTACTCGTCGTAACAACAGACCTTAGTTCATAAAGTTTAAAATAATTTTAAAAAGTGTAATTGTACGAGTAAGATACATACTTGTAATAAAATCTAATGTGTTGATATCTCTTATGTCTTAATTTTAAATTGGTCGTGTCTGTTAGCGCCACAAACGCGACATTTTATATATTAATTCTAAATATTTGAAAATTTTAAAACTAGCTGTCACATTGGTTTCATATCGCTGGATGTAAACCGGCGATGTAGCCATAAATCATTTTTTTATTAACCTCCCTGAATAAAATATTGGGCAGCGAATAAAACGTGTTTAGTGTCCGAATGACCAGAGAAACTGTGATAATGAAATAAACAATTTATGAATGTCTGATTTAGTGGTGTGGGGCCAGACTCCAGACCGAATCAAAGCGAAGAGAACTCGGCGCCGGCGCCTGCTGGCGTATCTCGAGAGCTTTTATAGCTTCGCCAATTTTTTTTCGTGGGTGTGAGAAATATAAATTTCCTGTAACAATACGTCATAACGCTGAGATTTTTTTAATATACCCGACATAAATAGAATGATATATAGTCAATCTGGTTCGCAACTGATCTGTACAGATGTAATGTTGCTCTTGTGATCTCGGCGCTTCCTAGTTTTTTTATAACAATATTTATGGATGTTAAAAATGCTTGAATTAACTGGGATATTAAATTGTTTCCGTTATGAAATGTTTTTATGTTCATTTACATTTATACTGTGCTATGCGTACTGATTAACGATCCAGCATAATTATAAAAAAAATCTTCCCTATTTTATATTTACTAGAAAATACTATGTAAAATTTACAACATAACACATAACCTCACGCCTGTATCCCCGAAGGGGTAGGCAGAGGCGCACTAGCGAACTAGAGCACCCACATTTCACCGAGCTTAGTTCCGTCCCAAATGTGATAGGGGGCGAGCCTATCGCCATATCGGGCACAAAATCAAGACTCCGGGCTGATATGGAAAAATCCAATATCACTTTGCCCGACCCGGGGATCTAACCCGAGACTTCAGAACCGGAGTCGTACCGAAATACCACCACGCCACCGAGGCAGTGTAAAATTTACGTAATATATTATTCTTACAAAATGTAAAACATAATACTATTATATAAACTAGGGCTGAATGAATAAATTCGACGAGAATAACAACACAACATAGTCATTAAAATGTACACTAATTTATATTAACAAAAGAAATGTATAATATGTTATGTAAAATATTCTTAAAATATTACTAAATTATTTCTACAAAATAAAAATGAATTATTTTAAAAACTAGGGCTAAATAAGCAAAACAGATTGTTTTACTCATTCTTGTTTTACTTCAGTCGTAATTCTTTACAAATTTAAACAAAGACTAGTAAGTAAATCTGAGGAGAATCCTGTAGAAGAGATGAAATTATTAGCCCGAGCACGAAAAACGAATGTAAATGTAAATGTATTCGACTTCGCTGCGCACTGATGACGTTTGGTTAATATTTCATACAAATTTCATAGACGCGCATCGAGTTCGAATACATTTACGGTTGTCAGAAATGTTCCTGCTCAGGCCGCAGGACCAAATTTTAGGTCATACACGAGCATAGTTACAGAAGCTCGCATTGTTGCAAAAACGATAGCTAAGAGCTAAGCTAAGCACTGCTTGTAATACGTTTATTCCTAATACTTTCCATGTAGGACATAATCTAGTATTTCGAAAGAAACTTTATTATATTCATACTTTTCTTTTTTGTGGTTATCAGCTGGGCTAAGTCCCTGCCAATGCCTATATCAACGATAACTGCTCACTATCAAACGGGCCGTTAGCTTCGTAAGCCTATAAACTTAAGTAAACCTGATTTAATTAAGGCTTTTAGGGCGATTCGCAACGCTATTACTAATCTAGATCTAGACTTAATCCTACAACTCGATTATCCTACAACTCATTCCTATATTTAAATCGAGATTTGAGATAAATATCATGTTTTCTAATTTCTATAAGTCGCCCTTAGTTTAGTTGTGTAACATAGGCTCACGCCTGTATCCCCGAAGGGGTAGGCAGAGGCGCACTAGCCAACTCTTACACTCACATTTCGCCGAGCTTAGTTGTGTCGGGGCCGCCGTCCCAAATGTGGTAGGGGGCGAGCATATCGCCATATAGGGCACAAATTCCAGACTCCGGCCTGATGTGGAATAATCCAATATCACTTTGCCCGACCCGGGGATCGAACCCGAGACCTCAGGACAGTAGTCGTACCGAAATACAACCACGCCACCGAGGCAATCTTTAGTGGTGTAACAAAAGAATATTCCCTGTTGTATACTAATCTTAAAACAAAGTAAAATATTATAAGGTTCATTTTGCAAGGAAACCTTAATAACAAATTGCAAAATTAATTGTGGTATATTTATATTCTGGGGCAGATATTTTTAACTGCGAAATTGGAACGTATTCCGAGCCCTTACAATTCCACTGAACTTGTCAAAGACGCTACCCAGAAAGTTAATCATGAATGAAATTGCCACCGTTAATCTGATTTCGTATTCATTCGTGATGTTTCATAATTTTCATTCATTCTTCTATTCTTGATTTCCCTTGCGGACTAAGGATTTAAGGCGGAATACAGAATTGTTACACATCGCAACGTTTAAAGTAACCAAAAATAAAAAGGGATATGAACATATTTTTTTAATATGATCATTAACACTATACATAAATAATAACAATCACACATATACATAGTCCTGACCTCACACTAAGATACGAGACTTTCTGGAAATCTTTGCGGGAGGCCTATGGTCAGCAGAGGACGTCCTATGGCTGATGATTATGATGATGATGATGATGATGATGATGATGATGATGATGATGATGATTAACCGAATGTCATCAGTACGCAGCGAGTCCGAATACCGTTTTCAGAAATTTTCCTCCTGGGGCTGCTATAAAATGTTTCTAATATACAACTTTATAACTACACTTCTTACGCCCGAATGGTCAAACGCTACTCAACTTTAATGGCTTCTTACATCGATTTTCGCCATACAATATTGACAGATAAAGCGGCCTTAAACGACTTAAGGTAACCTTAAGTGTATGAATATTCGGTGGTTAGTTTACAAGATAACAAATATACATTCAAAGTTTTCGGTGGCGTGGTGGTATTTCGGTACGACTACGGTTCTGAGGTCTCGGGTTCGATCCCCGGGTCGGGCAAAGTGATATTGGATTTTTCCATATCAGGCCGGAGTCTGGAATTTGTGCCCGATATGGCGATAGGCTCGCCCCCTATCACATCTGGGACTGAACTAAGCTCGGCGAAATGTGGGTGTTCTAGTTCGCTAGTGCGCCTCTGGCTACCCCGTCGGGGATACAGGCGTGAACTTATGTTTTTTTTTATTCAAAGTTATGTGTAAAGTCATTTTGCATGTACCAACAGCTGTATTTAACAAGAAGTTCCCTCCACCTAGTCAGTTTCATTTACTACAATAGTCTAGTTAAACTTGTTTCACCGACGTAACCAAGAAGTTTCAAGAGCAATAAACAACAGAAAATTAAAACCTATTTACATGAAGATAGGTTATCGTACGACCGAGACTAGGTTATGGTGTGGTCTCACAAGTATTCTTTAATAGTCTCGTCTGTACGAGAAAGTAGAAACTAGAGTGAAACTAGTAGCTAGACAAATAATAAACTGTACCAATAATCTTAAATACATATTTAATATTTTATATAAGGACATGAGCTTGGCCTCGAAATTAATATTAAGGTATAGCCCCGCTGAGTGGGTCAAAATAAGGAAAAACATTGCCACGAAAAGTTGCGCATTGGGCCACCTATAAAATTATTGACCAAGGGCAAAAGGCTCTCCCCTGGATTGTGGCACGGAAACTATTTAGTAAAGAATACGTTGAAATGATAATAGCATTTTAGGTTCGTTTTACTGTACCCCGAATTAATTTTACTGCACAGAAAATTGGTATTCATTTTACTGGATGAATAATTTATAAAAGCTCCAGTCATTTTCATCGTTATAGAACATGACATTATTTTTTTATATTAAAAGCTGTATTATAACCTTTATAGGCTCGGCTTATCTTACATCTGGGACGGAAATGAGCTCGGCGAAATGTATTACTAGACCTAACAAAATGAATCATTTAAAAATATATATTTCATATGCTTGTAAGTACCAGAAACATTTTGAGCAGTATTTGGTATTTTTCCTGAAAGTGCCAAAAATTTTTATGAAAGTAAGTGTAATAAGTCGCCTCCTTGGTCTAGTGGTAGCATATGTGGGCTGTGGACCGGGAGGTCGTGTGTTCGAATCCCAGGTCGGGCAAAGCGAATTTTCTAATTTAATTTGCCCGGGACTGGATCTCCCGAAGGGGGTTGACGTCAGGCAACCAACCAGTCGTCAAAACTAAGCCAAATCCTTTCTGCAACATGCTTGAAAAAGTGTGTTGCGCCGACCCCACATTAAGTTGGGATAAGGGCAGGTCGAAAGAACGTCAGTCACTAATAAATATTATTCACCACGCGTACATAGATTTTAAAAATATTATGACAGTTTTAAACACTGTGTAAACCCTAGAGTATTTAATTTCTTTAAAACGAACATCCGACCTCGAACCCAGAGCGCATAAACAAAGCATAAAGAGATTACGTAAATATTCCGAATATTATCTTGTGCAATCTTTGAAGTTATATTAAACTGTAATGGGACTGTCTGTATAGCCATTGAATTTCGTAAAAACTATAAAGATTACTGTCTATTTGCAAATCATTATAAATTGACTGATTTTCCGTAGTAAAAATATCATGATAATATGAGTATAATTCCTTGAAATATTTCCCACATTTCGCTGAGCTTAGTTCTGTCCCAGATATGATAGGAGTCTCCCGCCATATCGGGCACAAATTCCAGACTCCAGTCTGATATGAAAAAATCCAATATCACTTTGCCCAACCCAGGGATCGAATCGAAACCTCAGAACGGTAGTCGTACCGAAATACAACCATGCCACCGAGGCAGTCAATTATATTACACCACGACTTTTTATCAGTTTGTTAGAGACCCTTAGGCTGAGATCTATAGAGCGAACTTCGATTAAGTCTAAGTCAAAGTCACGAAATCAGGGGGATTTGTTATTGCTAAATCGAACTTTGACTTAGTCAAGGTCATTTCTTACCAGAAAAACAGACTGACAGACAGACTAAGCAAGTATTTTCTTGTAAAAAATGACTCGAACTTAGTAAAAATCCTCATTGATTTCGTGACTTTGACTTAGACTTAGTCGCAGTTCGCTCTATAGATCTCAGCCTTAATACTCATACGCCCAAATGGTCTAGCGCTATTCAACTTTAACGGTTTCTTACATTAATTTTCGCCATACAATATTGACAGATAAGGCGGCCTTAAACGACATAAAGCGACCAAAGGTCCACTTGCAACTCCGCGATAAATCCCTATTTATCCCAAATATTGATTTAAAGATAGGAGTGAGCTGTAGGATAAATTGAGATAAGGTGTAAGATTAGTAAAAGCGCTGCAACTCGCCCTAAGTGTATGAACATTCGGCGGTGAATGTATTTAATTTTAACATAACATAACATAACATAAGCTCACGCCTGTATCCCTGAAGGGGTAGGCAGAGGCGCACTAGCGAACTAGAACACCCACATTTCGCCGAGCTTAGTTCCGTCCCAGATGTGATAGGGGGCGAGCCTATCGCCATATCGGGCACAAATTCCAGACTCCGGGCTGATATGGAAAAATCCAATATCACTTTGCCCGACCCGGGGATCGAACCCGAGACCTCAGAACCGTAGTCGTACCGAAATACCACCACGCCACCGAGGCAGTCAATTTTATTTAATTTTAAATTAGTCGTTTATTATGTTTCTACACGTTCGAAGCTACGGGCAAAAACTAGTCATAAAATAATGTTCGTTTGGATTGATTTAATGTGATTCAATAAATCCACGATGTGATTTTTTGAGATTGTGCTCACGATGTTTGTGTGGGCGGTCGCTATTATTGGCCAGTTTAAATATAACTGGAAAGGTCAATGATGAGTTATTTTGACCGAGTATTAATAACTGCGATGTGAAGTGTCTGTGTCATTGGTGTCAGTGCTAAAAAAAATCTGTAAATAATTCTTAGGAAATTAAGTGAAGACTCATTTAATTTTTTACCGATTTAAGAAAAGAAGGAGGTTCTCAATTCGTCTATATTATTATATTTTATGGATTGGTCGTTTACATGACATTTCCCTCATGCGTAGATTAGGATGATTTTTAAAAGAATGTTATTCAGAGCTGGTCTCAAATGGAAAGCTTAAAAATGAATAAAGTTTCACCAAACTTAAAAATCGGCTTGTCATGGTGAATGCATATCAAATGGGAAAACACTGACTCCAACGATTTTTGCCTGGTTAAAGTTTATTAAAATTTTCAAACAAAATTTATTGTGTGTCTAAAGCCGCGTCTCCTGTACTAAAATATTACACAAAATATGGTATTTTTTCTATGGTCCATTGTTATATTAACAGGCGACAATGAAAACCTTTGTATTGTGTAGGTGTTTTTGGTGTTTTGTTTTGCTATAAAGCCATATACACCATAATATGTTCAGGTGTAGTGAAGTCACTTTGCCGTGCTCGGATAAAAAAAAAAAAAAAAAAAACATTCTAACGATGTCAGAAAACGATGAAATCTCAAGAGAAAAATGAATTATAAGTATATTTATTTACAAAAATATTTTACCAGGGAATTGTTCAAGACAGAAAAGCTTAATTTGTCACTGAACGAATCCTCTGTAGTGTAGTTGTAACAAGAAAAATCTTTTATGCAACATTCTGAGAAACTTGTTGTACCCCTTCTTCGAGTATTAAATGCATATTTATTGAACTAACGTTATTTTTGACTTCGCTTGAACCATTATATTTGATTATACGTTTTGTTACGTTCTTTAAAAATATTAAGATGCAAAAATAATAAAATTGAAAAGTACATCAGAACTTAGATTTTCTTATTTTTAATGAAATGAAACAAACATATATTTTAAGAAATATACAATGTACATTACAAACATATAGAAAACCATGAATCATAGACATTTCCAATTATATCAATCAGCATGATAACTTGAAATCAATGGCGTATTTCGATTTTGGCTGCCTAGGCCCAGTACTAGCTGCCACCCCTTTTAATCTTGTTTTTTTTTAGTAAACTACAGGTAGGTAGTTAGTTTAGGTACATGAATAAATAATAAAACACTAATCTACTATATAAAAATAAGTCGGGTTTTCCTTCCTGACGCTATAACTCCAGAACGCACGAACTGATTTCCACGGTTTTGCATTCGTTGGAAAGGTCTCGGGCTCCGTGAGGTTTATAGCAAAGAAAATTCTGGAAAAATTTCAACAGAAAAGCGGGAATATTTTTTCACATACAGCGCCATCTCTGATACATAGCATGTACTACAAACCAATATTTTAAGTAGGTGGCGCCGGTGCGTGAAAAAAGATTTTCCAGATATTAGAGATTTCACAGACGGGGTGACAATCGAGCAGACAGATGGGGTGACCGACTGGGTGACAGACAGTTGACAGACTGGGTGACAGACGGGGTGACAGACTGGGTGACAGACGGGTGACAGACGGGGTGACAATCGAGCAGATAGATGGTGTGACCGACGGGTTGACCGACAAGGTGACTGTCGCGGTGACCGACGGGGTGATGAACGGGTTGACCGACAGGGTGACTGTCGGGGTGACCGACGGGGTGATGGACGGGGTGACTGACGGGGTAACTGACGGGGTGATGGACGGGGTAACTGACGATGGTACTGACTGGGTGACTGACGGTGTGACTGACGAAAACGGACCAAAGTAGATCATCTCATTACCTCCTTTAGAATTATTGGATTATAGGTGCCAACAACTCATTCTTTCAACCCTCTCTCTCCTACGCAGACGAAGTTGCGCGGGTCAGCTAGTATACAATATTAATAAAATAACTACTTACCACTAGTTTTGACAACGTTTGTCGTTTCCTATTTGGCCGTCCCTAATAATTTAGCCGCCCTCGGCCCGCGCCTAGTCGGCCTTATGGGGAATCCGCCACTGCTTGAAATAATGAGGCTATGCTGTACATAGTTCAGTCATGTGATGAGTAAGTTTAAACAGTGTCAACCCTGATTACCGGGTTAATGTTGGTAGCGTACCCATGGTTTGGTACTGTGGTATTAAAAACGGTCATGCAGTATCAGGTGACTCGCTTGCTTGTTTGCTGGCAGCGTTTTAAAAGTACGAATAACAATTGCGTAGAGTCGATACAAGCACACCCCATGGCGTCGGCTGCCATATTTCAATTAATACCCACTGTGTCCGCTCATAGTTTGCCGCAGCATCTTGCATGGCAGCATGACAAGCGTGCATTATCGTTAAATGGCTACTTACAACTATTTGACTTAAAAATATTTGTCTATGAATGTTATAATGATATAAATGGAATTTGTGCCCGATATGGCGATAGGCTCGCCCCTATCACATCTGGGACGGAACTAAGCTCGGCGAAATGTGAGTGTTCTAGTTCGCTAGTGCACCTCTGCCTACCCCTTCGGTGATACCGGCGTGAGCTTATGTTTTATGATATAATAATATACATTGTGATCAGGCTGTTCTGATCGTAATTATTTAGTATTTATTATTAAAATAAGCAAGCCATAATTTAACTACACATAATATTATATGGTTACTAGCTGACCCGCGCAACTTCGTCTGCGTATGAGAGAGAGGGTTGAAAGAGTGAGTCGTAGGCACCTATAGCACAATAATTCTAAAAGAGGTAATGGGATGATTTACTTCGGCCGTCAGTCACCCCGTCTCTCACACCGTCAGTCACACCGTCTGTCAATCCGTCTGTCACCCCGTCTCTTACCCCGTCAGTCACACCCTCTGTCACACCGTCTGTCACTCCGTCTGTCACCCCTCCTGTCACCCCGTCTGACACCTTGTCTGACACTTTGTCTGGCACCCAGTCGGTCACCCGTCTGTCACCACGTCCGTCACCCCGTCTGTCACCCCGCCTGTCACCCCGTCTGTCACCCAGTCGGTCACTCAGTCGGTCACCCAGTCGGTCACCCAGTCGGTCACCCAGTCGGTCACCCCGTCTGTCACCCAGTCTGTCACCCCGTCTGTCACCCAGTCTGTCACCCCCGTCTGTCACCCGTCTGTCACCCCTTCTGTCACCCGTCTGTCACCCTTCTGTCACCCCATCTGTCAACCCGTCTGTCACCCCGTCATTCCTCACGTCGGTCACCCCGTCAGTCATCCCATTAGTCACCCCATCAATCACCCCGTCAGTCATCCCTTAGTCACCCTACCATTCGTCCCCTTGGTCAACAGTAAAATATTTTTTCAAATCGAACCAGTAGTTTCTGAGATATAAAATTCCCCGCTAGCAGCATTTTTCATTTCTGCTCCGCTTCTATTGGTCATAGCGTGATGTTATATAGCCTACAGTCACCGTCGATAATTGGGCTATCCAATACAAAAATAATTTTTCAATTCGAACCAGTAGTTTCTGTCTGAGATATAAATTTTCCCGATTTGGTAACATTTTTCATTTCTGCTCCGCTCCTATTGGTCAAAGCGTGATGTTATATAGCCTATAGCCATCTTCGATAAATAGGCTATCCAACACAAAAATAATTTTTCAATTCGAACCAGTAGTTTCTGAGATATCAATTTCCCGGTTTTAAACATTTTTCATTTCTGCTCCGCTCCTATTGGTCATAGCGTGATGTTATATAGCCTATAGCCACCGTCGATAATTGGGCTATCCAACACAAAAATAATTTTTCAAATCGAACCAGTAGTTCCTGAGATTAGCGCGTTCAATCAATCAAACAAACAAACAAACAAACAAACAAACAAACTCTTCAGCTTTATAATATTAGTATAGATGTGCTTCATATTGTATTTTCTCTGTTCTTAAATCTTATTTTTGTTCTCAGGTATGTGGCATCCTCATTGCCCGGTGTCAAAATAAAACCAAGAAAATAGCCAGTACCTAATCTCAGTGAGTTAAGCTGGGTCTTCACTTTACGAGTATTTCCGGACCGAGTGTGCTCAAACGTGCTATGGCGTATAGGACTCTACACGGAGATGCATTTTGTCTTCAGCACAAATTATCAGTGTTTATTTTATTTATTTATTTATTGAAAGGAATCACCAACAAGGATTACACTGACACAAAATTATTATATACATATGCATCCTAAATTATAGGTGATAGCCGCATGATTACATTATATCTGATTTATATTAACGCATGAAACATTGATAATAATAGTTATTTCAATTTTACATAATTTATAAATACATTAAACAAAAATTATACCATCACATGTCAAGCTAAAAAATTTAAATTAAAACATTTTGAGTTCACAATATTAGAATAAAATCGCGCTTAGACTTTCATGGTTACGTCTTACGAGTATTGTCCGAGTAGTAATTTGAAAGTACCAGTTCGAGAGCACTCACAAAGCGAAAACCCAACTTTAGTGTAAGGTAATACTAATAATCTACAAAAACCAGAGTCATCTACTTTTTAATCAAACAGCGGTGTATGATATCATAATTAGAAATATTTGTTATGTCCTTGGAGATTTTAGGAGCGTGAACCTTTTGCAAAATGATTTTTTTATAGTAGAGTAGTCTCGAACTGATCGAGACTACTCTGCTATGAAAAAATTTAAACTTAAACTGTGAGGGCCAGTTGCAGCTTCGTGATAAATTTCTATTTATACGAAATCTTAATTTAAAGATAGGAGTGAGCTAGGATAAATCAAGTTTAGGTTAACTGTAGATTAGTAACAGCGCTGAAAGTGGCCCTAAAACCCCTTTGTCCCAATTTAATTTTAAAGCGGTTGGTCAAGCGAATTTATGCTAGCGTAAATAATTCGTACGCACCGTGGCGTCTGTTCAAATTAATGAGACTTTGTTGCTCTAATTATAGTTCTTACACAATGTCACGTGTATTTTGAGTGGAATGTCGTTCACCTCATCCGTTGTGAGCCCGCATTGTGGACTGAGGTCCTAACTTCTTCCCGTTTCTTTTAACATCCGGCCCCGATAGTTCAAAAAGCTTTGGTAAGTACAATATTGTTTAACTGAAGTGCTATTTCAACTCTGATTTGAATAAAATTAGATTTATTACAACTAATTATTATTAATTTTAATATTATTTTAGCAAACTTTTAGCATAAAAACAATTTATCGTTGTATTAGATCAAGAAAAAAAAAAGACAGAAAAATACTTCTTTCTTTCTTTCCAATAGATCAACACACCTAAACTACTTTTTATAGGTAATGGGATGTAGTTTAGTAGAAATATCTTCTTTTCGACCGACTTCCACAAAAGGAGGACCTTAAATTGTCTGTATTTTTTTTATGTATGTTACTCGATATCTCCGCCAAATGTGGACCGATTTTCAAAATTCTTTTAGGTTTGATAGAACTTATTTTAAGGGTGGTCCCATAATTTGGTCACGATCGGTAAATTGGAAGTCGGTCAGTTAAGTTTTTAAACTTGTGATTATTCATCGTTATATTTTAGTTAACTTTTAGCATAAAAACAATTTATCGTTGTATCAGATCAAGAAGAAAGAAAGACTTCTTTCTTTCTTTCTAATAGATCAACACATCGAAACTACTGTTTGTAGGTAATGGGATATCGTTTAGTAGAAATATCTTTTTTTTTCTTTTTAACAGACAACATAAGCTCACACCTGTATCCCCGAAGGGTAGGCAGAGGCGCACTAGCTAACTAGTACACCCACGTTTCACCGAGCTTAGTTCCGTCCCAGATGTGATAGGGGGCGAGCCTATCGCCATGTCGGGCACAAATTCCACTTTTCTTTATATCTGCCCTTATACCAGCTCAATGTAGGGACGATGATCCACTTCATATTTTTCAATAAAATTGTCCTTAACACTCACATGTCGATAACATGCAAATCGGTTGCGTGACCGTGTAAGTGGTAATTAACCCTCGTCCTGAACAAAGAGATGGATGAGTGGGCGACGCAACTTGCCGTTTTATTTGTGGAAAGTAGAAAATATATCGCCTCATTAGTCTAGCCTAGTAGTGACGTCATTCAAGAGAATACACGACATAATATGTAATGTAAATGACACGGTAACATTCAAGAGTTAGCCCTCATTAGCAAGAAAGCTTTTTCCATGTGTGTTAAAAAAGGGTCTAAACATGTCATGTTCATATGATTGCTTGAAAATCATTCTTGCCTTGTTTTCTATTTCTAATAAGGTATGTTCTACATACCGCCCAAAATAAGCGCCGAGTTTTAAAAGCGCCGGCGTTTGAATTAGTATACTAGAATCCATTTGTTCCATTTCAACTATGTTTTAACGCGCTTTGAAAAAGCTCTCGTGGGAATGAGGCCTTAGATGTAAATTTTACAAAGTTCTAACGGTTATCGGATAAGTCTAGATACACCGAATAAGGTACCGACCTTACATAACTCGAGGATATAAGGAACTGTGACTTTTGGTCTCACAATGCCTAGAAATAAATATGTATACAACACAAAATATCACTTTATGAATTAATAAAATATGTTATGAAGAAGTACAAGGCTGCTTTGGGTAGAACATCGGTAAGTGAGCAAGTATCTGTATATTCTTCGCTTGTCAAACATTAGTCTTTGTTAATCTTAATCGACGAACTGTAGCCCGAGCACGAAAATCTAATGTAAATGTAAATGTATTCGAGTTCGCTGCGCACTGATGACGTTTGGTTAATATTTCATACAAATTTCATAGACGCTCATCGAGCTGAAATACATTTACGGTTGTCAGAAATTTTCCTGCTCAGGCCGCTGTTTGTAACTTATCAGTTACTATCTAATAATAGATGTAGAATTGTGGATGTCATCTTATTATTTAAATGTGACATAAAAGTAATGTATATAAAAACAATCCATATGATATGAAATTGCGAATTATAATGATTTATAACAGTTTTAATAAGCTCATTACGACTACAAATCACAACATACTTCCTCGTGTCATGTTTTTATAACTTCAGAGGAACATGGAATATATGATAAATAAATTTGCCAAAAGGCATGCTATAATTAGATGGAGAGGTTCGTATATTCGTATCTCGTTCGTATCTTCATGAGTTTTCGGCAGCGGAAGGGATTAACTGTTCTCTCGACTGATAAAAAAATCTACTGCCGACATACGAGAAAATGTCATCAAGTTTGCTCTCTTCGTAAGAAGGGATTATTTCGGGAAAGTCACTGACGCTTGATAAGGTTCGCATGGGAAAAGAACGTAACATTAGGAAGAAAAACGTTGGTTGTTTATTGATAAAGGTTATTGTTGGTAATTATAGAAAAAAATTAACTACCAAAGTGCTTTATTGGTTTTAATTCATGTTTTTTTTACATATTATTATTTCCTAAAAGTGGTAAATTACTATTTTTGACAAGGGACAACTCCCGCGCAATTTCGAAATTTCGAAGTCGACTTAACAATTCAAAAAAGTTTAAGTTTCAAATTAGAAACCGTAAGAATTGAAATGTGTCGAGAAAGGCATTTACAATAAAGATTAAAACTAAAACTATATAAGAATATAATAATCATGACAGTTAACATAACTATAACTAAACAGTATAAAACTAAACAGTATACAACTAAACAGTAACAAAAATATAAACGATATTTCCTGCGTGAATCAACTAAACATAACTTACAGAGAGAATTACAAATTGAGAGCCCTTAAATCCTAATTAGTCTGTTTTCTTTTGCCCTGGCAATTATACTAATGCAAAACAACATCTAAAGAAAAATCAAGGCAAGATTATTATTTCTAACAGATAATAATAATTTTATTGTTTTCCGTTACTCCCAGCTGTGAGTCGTAATCTTTTATTTTCTCCAAAATACTGGAGTGTTTTCATGATCAGTAGATATTGACCGGATATAATATTACCCCTGTAATATTACTGTCCCACTGCTGGGAACGGGGCTCCTCTACTAATGAGAGAGGTTAGGCCTTAGTCTACCACGCTAGCCTAATGCGGGTTGGTAGACTTCACATACCTTCGAAATTTATATGAAGAAGTTATCGGGTAGGCAGGTTTCTTCATGATGTTTTTCCTTCACCGTTAAAGCAAGCGATATTTCACAATGAAAATACACTTAACATAGAAAAGTCAGAGGTGTATCATTTTGGGGTCGGTCTCGAACCTCCGACACTTGTCTCGCAGTCCGCACCATTCCAACTGAGCTACCGCTGCTTCATTCGTTGACCGGATGTAACGAAGTAACTCTTTCGACACATCGCACCGCCTAAATATCCTCTGTGGACTTCATTATATTTTTATTGCCCGACATAAACCACTAGGGACATTATCACTCGGGATAACACGAATTCAGCCGAATCACAAGTGTACAAATAAAACGTGAACATTATAACATTTTACATTTACGATCGCATAAAATTATAAATAAACAGTAAAGACAAAAAGCTTTATATCTCAAAGCTCCATTTTACGATGGCGGTTCTTATCATATTTTTATCAGATGCTGTCGAAGGAGTTTTCGTATTCAGCCTTATTCTAGGACGCCTCATGGAATAACTTAAAGAGACTTAAAGTATTTGCCATTTTTAATATTCAGTCGTATAAAACTCTCTTTAAATTATACGGATTCATAAAACGGCGAGGATGAACCTCTGTAGGAAAACCGGTAGAGCTTAATATAAAGGGTGACAAAGAATTACTACATGAATTTTCCGGTTTTCAAAGAATTAAGCATATTTAACTTTTTCTTCTGCAGTTGTTCCAGATATTCTAATGGACACGATTATTAAATTAAAAATGCATTCTGAATTTTGTTATAATTCATCATGTTTCAACGTCACAAAACTTGTTAGACTTAATAAAAAAAATAATTTCCTTTTATTTCAATTTAATTTCGGAATATCTGTGGTTGACATTAGTCGAAAGAACAATGTATACCAAAATTCCATTTCGAAAAAATTGATTTCGTCTATCATACAAAGATTCCAGTGCAATTACATCACAAATCTATTAAAAGTATAAGATCTCGTATCACTTTTCAAACTAGAAAATTTTCCAACAATGGATTCTGGCTTTGTCTAAACTCTACATAATTTTAGGACTTAGATAATTCTGTTCAAAACCATTAAATTACCAGAATTTCGAACGATAAATCAAACAAGTTATCACAGTTTACATTTGTTACTTCACTTAAAATAATAATAATTTATTGCTATACAAAATTATTAATAGTTGGTATATTGTAATCGTGTTAAGAATGTGGTTTTACGAATACGATTCAATTTACAACCAAGCGCAACGTGAAATGTGTTCAGCCAGGATGCAAGTGACACATTGTTTTGTTGTTCATGACACATAAAAATTTACTGCGATTTTTATCACTTTCTTTTCTTTCCTTCTGCTCTTATCCCCCTTAATGTGAGGTCAAGAATGTTCCAGAAAGGATTTGGCTGAGTTTTTACGACGTGCTGCCTGGCTGACATCGACTGGGAATATAGTTCCGGGCAAATCGTGTTAAAAAAATACCCTGGGAATTGAACACTGGATTTCCCGGTTCAGAGCCCATATTATACGCTGTGACTACACCAAGGACTAGACCAATTGTTTGACACTTTTGTTGCCTTTTTGGTCTCATGATAGCGTATGAAGTCTGTGGAACGGTAGGTCCTAAGTCCGAATCTGGGATTAGGCAACCGAAGAACAAAAGCCGACTCCTTTCTGCAGTATGCTTTAAAATCTATTATGCTTCTGTAGTGGATTACATTGATAGGATTCAATCAACATTACAATAATATTTAGATAATATGTAAAGATTTCCAGACCAACCTGTTGGAAGCGGCCTGCATCCAGCGACTTCTTGCGACCTTTATTAAGTCGTCTGTCCTCCTTGTAGGTGGCGGTCCAACGCTGCGCTTGCCGGTACGTGGTCTCTACTCGTGAATTTTTTTGCCCTTCGGCTATCGCTTCTACCGTCTGGAAATCTTTGGGGGAGGCCTATATCCAACAGTGGACGTACTGTGGCTGATGATGATGATGATGATGAATATATAAAGATAAACCTTAACCTCGAGTAAGAACTCGTACATTTTTATTTCCAGCCATTTACTGTCGTCGCACTTGTAAGTGTCTTTCAAACGTGATTACTGATTACAGTATGTGACATTCCGAGAGTAGATTAGACATACCATAGATTTCGTTACATAACATAGCAATCCTTGGGATTAGAACGAAAATTAATAATTATTTGGCCAATTTCATATCGATTAGCAATAGACCAACGAATTTAGATATTTATTATCCTTAGTGTTTTGTTAGTTATTAATATTTTTTTTACCAATACTTACTAATTTTGGGTTCCTAACAAAACATATAATTATGTTACATTACATTTGTAGGATTTTTGTAGACAGTGGAACCAGAAGCAATAATTTTTCCAACGATTAGTATCGATCTGGCTTTGCAGTTATGACATTTAATTAATATTCAATTTAATATTTCATACAAATGTTACAAACGCGCATTGAGCTCGATTCGAATTCGATTGGCAAAATATTCCTGCTTGGGCCTCTGTTGGGTAACCAATACAAAAATGTTTTGCTCGTTAAGAAAAATGGAGTCATCCAAACAGATGCCGCCTAACAGAGCCCGAAGTTGTAGTTTCTGTGCAATAAATTATCAATTTAGGATTAATTTGCGGAAGCCGGTTAAGGTCCCTCGCGGACGACAAATTCGCAAGATTATCCCGGTCTGGTTGGTACGGATAATGATGCTTTCCTTTATATAATACATCCTGACCCGTCAGTGTGGGTTCGCTCAAAACTTTACAACTGTATCATCATAATACCCTTAATACACCACTACTGCATTAACTAACCGTAATGTATGGATTAGGGGAATTTCTCATAGTTGAGAATAGATGGAGTATTATAGTGATGTTCTAGATTTCGACTAGTAAACGATTATATTTCTGAAGCGTGACCGATCGTACATTATAGGACTTGGATATCATATGGGTGTACAAACTTCTTGTAGTATAATTCAAATGCTGCCTTAGTGGCGCGGTTGTATTTTGGTACGACTACCATCCTGAGGCATCAGGTTCGATCCCCAGGTCGGGCAAAGTGATATTGAATTTTTCCATATCAGCCCGGAGTCTGGAATTTGTGCCCCATATGGCGATAGACTCGCCCGCTATCACATCTGGGACGGAACTAAGCTTTGCGAAAGGTGGGTGTTCTAGTTCACTAGTGCGTCTCTGCCTACCGCTTCGGGGATACAGGCGTGAGCTTATGTTATGTTGCTTTAATAATAGGAGGAGAAAAGGACATCAATTCGTACGTTTTTTTTATGTATGTTACGCGATATCTCCGCCAAATGTGTACCGATTTCCAAATTATTTTTGTATTCGATAGAGCTTATTTCAAGGGTGGTCCCATATAAATTAGGTGACGATCGAATTTGAAGTGTCGATCTGTTAAGTTTTAAACTTGTGATTATTAAAACATAACATCCGCACGAATTGTTTCAGTGGTAGAGCCACGTTGTAGACAATTACGTCTATAGCGCGAATGGGCTGGTATGACCGGTTTGATACCTCTGTCTCACAGGACACCGACGTAAAATGGCAGCTCCCTATCGCGTTTCGTTCGGAGAGTGAGATTTCCTGTGGTCCAACTCCACCCCTCTCTTTCCAAATCCCTAATTCCCTCCCATAATGTTGGCAACGCACCCATTATTCTTCCTGTGTCTTGAGTGTCTATGGATGGTAGAGATCTCTTACCGTCAGGTGACCTGTTCGTTTGCCAGTCTCTGCCTAAAAAAACGAAGGCTCTAAATATTACAAGCGATTCCGCTTCCAGAACTCTAAGGCAGTATGTACATTTGAAGAGCGGAATTCCTGTGAATTCCTCCGAGACATTAACAGATTGGCGTATTTGTCAGTGAACATTCCTTAATGGTATTTTAATACGACGTGTACTGCACGTTATGAGGTAAACACGTTTTATTTTTGATGCGAGTGCATTATGTAAATTTCGTAAATTGAGTGCAGTTTTGAGCCCGTCGAGTGGTTAATTTGCGTCATTATGTGTGGTTATATTATATACTAATAATATAAATTCGATAGTATAATATATATATATATGGATGAATGTATGTTACTCAATTGGGCCAGAACGGCTGAACGAGTCTGGGTGAAATTTGGCACAGAGATAGATAATATTCTGGAATAGCACATAGGCTCCATTTTTATCCTGAAAAAATTTAAAGTTCCCTTGGGATATTAACGGAAAGTTTTGAGGGATGGATGTTTGTTATTAGGCCAGTACGGCTGTACCGATTTAGATGAAATTTGGCATAGTAAGAGATTATAATCTGGAATAGCATATAGTTTACTTTTATCCCGGAAAAACGTGGGATTAATTTATTAATGAATTGCCACGCGAACGAAGTCGCGGGCAACAGCTAGTATATATGGTTTCTGAGCAAAGACTGTTAAGAGTATTGTAAAACATCAGTATTTTTGAATTTCTAATTGATATCACATAATTTCCAGGTATATTGGTGAAAGTTTTCCAAAAAGTATTTTTGATATCTAAATGACACGTTTATTGTTGTTTATATAATGCTTTCAAGATAAAATAACTTGAAATGAGTATAAGTGCATAAGTATATCTCAATATACGTTATTGTGGGATACGACTTCCGCGTGGATGGACACGCGTACAAAAATTCATGTTGAAAATATTTAATTGACTTCATAACATATCTTAATTATTGTTTAATAACTATTGTTCAAACAAATATTTTTCTATGTAACTACATAATATAATATAACAAAGTATGTAAGTTTACACCATGCAACATATTATTGTATAATTTTTAACTTATTTTTATAAAAGCATTCAACATTGTTATTCGCACATCTTAAAACCTAGCATTAAAATCTTATGTTACCATGTGTTACCTATAATTATTAATAAATAATTTGTTATGAATGTTGTGTTCACCTCTGATTAGCGTGTATATACAGATCTCAGTTTATTGATAAATTAGCTTATAAAATGTTATATATATACGTGCTGTAGATGAACCTTTTAAATAAATAAATAAATAAATAAAGAAATAAATATCATACTCTAGTCATTCGTTTAATCTAGTTATTATTTTAGTTATTTATGATGTTATAAACTAGCTAAACATGACACGTGCTGGTAAATGCACTACAAATTAAGATACAGATCAAAACGAAACGCGCATATATTTCTCTAATATGACTACTTAATTGGCAATACTCAATAATAAATATGATAAAATATGACGCCATAGGTCTGTTTTTGCGACGGACAGCAAATAAAAATAGAATCTAAAAAAAATGTTCTGATTCCACACGCATATCCCGGTTAAACGAATTCACAGACGTACGATTATTAGATTCGATAGTTATAGCCATAACAATTCACTAAATATTTTAGACCTGACATATGTCGGCCGCTTTACCAAATTGT
This sequence comes from Clanis bilineata, assembly GCA_036417725.1. NCBI lineage: Eukaryota > Metazoa > Arthropoda > Insecta > Lepidoptera > Sphingidae > Clanis > Clanis bilineata. The sequence goes on from CM071158.1 coordinate 14,026,409, forward strand.
TTGAAATTATCAGTCTTTTTTATTACATTTTGAATAGTAACACACTAATAATGTGAGTGGCAGAGCCACGTTGTAGACAGTAACGTCTTCAGCACGAATGGGCTGACTCGATCGGTTTGATACCACTGTCTCACAGAAAACCGACGGAAAGTGGCAGCTTGCTGTCGCGTTTCGTTCGGTGAGTGAGATTTCCAGTGAATAAAAATAGGAAATCCGGTCCGGTAATTTCCGGTGGCCCATTTCCCTCCCTTCCTTTCCCAATCCCTTTTTCCCTCCCCTTCCATTTTCTCCTTTTAGGTTGGCAACGCACCCATGATTCTTTTAGTGTCTTGGGTATCTATGGGCTTTGGAGATCACTTACCATCAGGTGACCCATCTGCTCGTTTGCCAGTCTCTGCTATAAAAAAAATATATTACAACGGCGAAATTTTGTGAGTGTGTTTGTATGTTTGTTACTTCTTCACGCTATACGGCTGGACCAATTTTGGTGGGTATGGAGGCAGCTGACACACTGAATTCCCGGATTTTTATCCCGGAAAATCAATTTTCATGCGAACGGAGTCGCGGGAAACAGCTAGTTTAAAGTAAACAATGAAAATGTTTAACAGCCTCCGTGGCGCAGCGGGCGAGTAGCCGGCTGTGAAGCGAGAGGCCGCGGGTTCGATCCCCGCACCGAGACAAATGTCTATGTGACCCACATGGTCTGGGTGTTGTGAGACCGAAAGTCTCTCGTAGTTTCTGATACCCACGACACAAGACTAGTATCTTAGTGTGGGGTCAGGACTATATATGTGATTGTTGGGTGTTATTATTTATTTATTTATTTATGTTTATGTATTTTGTGTATAACAGGATAACTTTTATACCATACCTATAATATATAACCATTAATATACATAAAAAAGCAAATGCTGTCTTATCTAAGAATCATAAGATCAGTCTTTTGATGAATTACTTTTCTTAATCGCGTTTTATGTGACACATTCTGATTTCGTTCTCTGTAATTTGATGTCTCCAATTTTGTTTTGCAAATCATAATAAAAGCATGTTAACAAGAGTTAGGCTGAGATCTATAGAGCGAACTTCGACTAAGTCCAAGTCAAAGTCACGAACTCAGTGGAGATTTGTAATTGTTAAATCGAACTTTGACTTAGTCCGGGTCATTTTTTACAAGAAAAAGAAACTAACAGACAGACTAAGCAAAGATTTTCTTGTAAAAATGACTCGGACTTAGTAAAAATCCTCACTGAGTTCATGACTTTGACTTAGACTTAGAAGTTCGCTCTATAGATCTCAGCCTTAGACTGCTTTAACTTAGACTTAGAAGTTCGCTCTATAGATCTCAGCCTTAGACTGCCTCGATGGCGTGGTTGTATTTCGGTACGACTACCGTGCTGAGGTCTCGGGTTTGATACCCGAGTCGGGCAAATGGATATTAGATTTTTCCATATCAGCCCAGAGTCAGGAATTTGTGCCCAATATGGCGATAATCTCCATATCACATCTGGGACGGAACTAAGCTCGGTGAAATGTGGGTGTACTAGTTCTATGGGTCGCATCTGCCTACCTCTTTCGCGATATAGACTTGAGTCTCTGTATGTATGTATGTATGATACGAAATAATTACTCGATAATATTTTTGAAAACAACAACAGAACATTTCATCTATGTTATTAGAAAAGTTTGAGAAGCTATACCGTCATGAACTGGAAGTTATTTCCACCTACTTTTAAACTTATTTAATCAAGCTGTAGCATTATGACCTATCTTTTTTCCTGGAATTTTTATATATTTTCGTACAATACGAAAAGTTTGACGGCATTCATTTAATGTTTATTTCTTCAATTTCCTTGTTAAATAAAATTATAATAGCTACTAAAAGTCAATTGTGTATTAGCCTGTTATCTATAACCAATTTTTGACCGACATTTTATCATACTGATTTCTTAAGTTTACGCGAATGTTATACATTGAAATAAAACTATTTTGACGGATTCTATCACGATTATGTTTTTAATTTTTATTTCCGACGTTTCGAAGGCGTTTCAGTCTGACCCGTGACAACGAAGACTGCAAAGCCTTCGAAACGTCGGGAATAAAAATTAAAAACCTAATCGTGATAGAATCCGTAAAAATAGTTTTATTTCGACACTTTATCAAATAAAAAATAAACATGAGACATGAGATTATTTTTGTACCATTGGAATGAGTTAGTTTTGTCAGTTCTTACTTTAGAAAACTATTTTTCGTTTTCTCCATATATTTATTATAGTTTCTTGTAGATTCCGCAAGTGGCGCTGTTAACAAATGTAACGAAACGAAAACTCGTCGTTTTTGCAAACTGACAAAATTCATATTAAGGGCTCAATAGTGTAGTAATAAAAAGATAACAAAGATCCATAAAAAGTACTAGGTCATAACTTATCTCAAGGGATCTCAAGATGCCGCCTGCTGTTTCATACGACGTAAAAGAAACCTTTGAGGATTTTATCGCACTTTTATCATTTGATTTTATTACATTTATAACGGAAAGATATAGAAGTGTTGTCAGTACTGTGGTCCAAGTAGATATAGCATTTATGCAGGCCGGCATGACTCTGGCGACCATTCATAAACTATGTTTATCGATGGTCGTTGGTTTTTTTTGGACTGCACTACGCTTACCATCAGGTGTAGTGTAGTCACTTTGGCGTGCTCGGATAAAAAAAAAATCACATATCTCACACAACCCTCGTTTCATCATTTCATCTCTGTAAGGTGTCATAGTCGATCTGAAAATCTTTGGGGCCGCCTAAATACAGCATTGAAATTCTATGGCTGATGATGATGATGATGAAGCAGTTATAGTTCCTTGAGCTTTCAAAGATCCCATACGACCACGATGTAATAATCATCAGTTTAAAAACTTAACGGAATGATATCAAAACGTATCCGATCGTTACCAAATACCACCCTTAGAATATAATATGCATTTTTCCATATCAGCCCGGAGTCTGGAATTTGTGCCCGATATGGCGATAGGCTCGCCCCCTATCACATTTGGGACCGAACTAAGCTCGGCGAAATGTGGGTGTTCTAGTTCGCTAGTACGCCTCTGCCTACCCCTTCGGGGATACAGGCGTGAGCTTATGTTATGATGATGATGATGATGAAGCGGTTATAGTTACTTGAGCTTTCAAAGATCCCATACGACCACGATGTAATAATCATCAGTTTAAAAAACTTAACGGAATAATATCAAGACGTATCCAATCGTTACCAAATACCACCCTTAGAATAAGCTCCATCGAATACAAAAAGAATGTCGAAAATCAGTCCATATTTGGCTGAGCTATCGCGTCACAAACATATAGACGAATAATTCTCCTTTTTTGAAGTACCATATCAGGCACCCCCTACAAGCACTTAACTCACTTAGCTGCGGCGTATTTCATACTTCAGTACGGATCGTGAACTTCATTAATGAGCTTGATTCAAAGCAGTAGGCCAACCATGAGTTTTTTTGACATTACTCGCTAGCGACTCCGTAAAATGTTTGTATGACAAACACTCGAACGCCTCTAGCGATTACGCGGGGAACTGACGTTTTCCATACAAATATTTACCTCGCTCGCGTAAATACTTGCAACAAACTCATGGATGAGCTAATGCATTAACGGTTGATACTCATAAGCAAGACACAAAAACTACTAAGAAAGTCCTATGGCGTGTTAGTCAAAAACTCATTATTTTGAATACCGTCAATAATAGATAGTTGGTTAATTTGGATATGTAGTAAGCCATGGCAGGTACGAGTTCCTACCTGTAAATAGTTAGTAAAAAGAAAGTAAGTGGATTGAAAAGTCATAGCTGCGATTAATATCTAAAGTGTTTCGCCTTGCAAAAGATAAAAAAAGATGAGTTGACTGCCAAACTTTATTAGTTCGAAAGGCAGTGCAAGAAGAGGACTGGTAAGCAATTGTCACCGAAAGCTAGCTTAGTGAAATTAAATTAGACTAGCTCGCAGTGTGTGTGACCTTTAGAGGGAGCTGTGCGATTTAACCTCAATTTATTATTACCTATTTTAAATGAGATTTTAAGCTAGGATTTATGTTCATAGCCTAATTGCGCTGTCTCTAGAGTTCTGGAAAAAAGAGACAATAAAACAGTATTATTGGCACTAAAATCTCTACCATTAATGTTTTCTTTCATAAATAGTCACGGGCGGCTCGGCCTCCGGTGGCCCATACGCTTATGGAACATATATATGTGCCGCCTCTGACGGACGATTATTTCCTCGTCTTAAGAAATATCATTATTTGAGTCCATAAACAATCGATCGATAAACGGAGTTTTTATAACATGATTTGCCTGTACGCCTAGTACGAGTTTAATTTGACAATTCTCGATTCTCGAAATCGACGATAGATTACGTTTTGCCCATACCTATGAGTAGCAGCGCCACTTTGCGGAAACTACAACAAACTAAAAAATGTATGGAGAAACTGTAAACTATCGTTGATTTCGAGAATCGAGAAAAAATCGTATTAAGGGTACTGAGATTGGTCCTCTCAGAGGAGCTTTAGGTCAGACATGCGTGTATAAAAACTAAGGTGCAGGTCGATTCTCTAAGGTTTCATTTGTGAAAACAATGTTGCGGCATCATTGCGGCAACGATGTTTTCATTTTTGTATTCAGCAAGGAACAAAGCGCACGCACAAGCGCTTTGCGTGATAACGGCGCTTGTGCGAACTAGCCCTCTCGAGCGAGGGGTTTGACATAAATGTATGGAAAATGGTATTCTCTAAGATCCAACAACGTTGAACGTTCCGTCGATCTCAACGATGTGCGCTGCGGGAGTTCGTCGTCGATCGCGACGTTGTGGCGTTTCTTAGAGAATCGAATTGCTGAATCCTTAATGGAACCTGCTGAAAAGAGAGTATCAGGTGGAAAAGAAAGGCTTTAAACATTAACCTAGTCCCCAGACATATTGATATATTTCAAATAACATTGAAAATACAATATCCAAATACATTGGCGTGTGAATAGTACCTACAATATCTTATTCCCACACAAGACACTACGATTCGATGAAATATTCATGCCGTTTTTCATAGAAAACTTGGTTTGTGTCAGGTGTGTACTCGAGGTAACCCTTTGTGGTGGCCCCAAGGCTGTCTAACAATCATTATTATTTATTTGTATTCGAGTTTGGGGAAGGTATGTATTGTGATGATAATGTACTACCTCGTTCGTAAAGCTTTGTATTTTACCCGAATAAACAACGTTTTGAAAACAAGTGCCTTACTGCCACGGTGTGATCATATTTCGGTACGACTACCGTCCTGAGGTCTCGGGTTCGATCCCCGGGTCGGGCAAAGTGATATTGGATTTCTTCATATCCGCCCGGAGTCTGGAAGTTGTGCCCCATATGGCGATAGGCTCGCCCCCTATCCCTCCTATCCCCTATGTACCTAATTTATGTAGTGTTGGTAAATAGTCTTCAAAGAACTGACTTATGAATAAAAGGGACAAAGTTCAGCTTTTATTGTTTAAACTATACATATGTATTTGATTCGAAAACGCAACAAGCTGAACGCTTTCATATATTTCGTCGTCGCGATGATACGCGTGTCTTGTCCTTCACCTTCCGACCTTACTCTTTGTTAAATTTGCAAATACGTCGTAAACTACAATGTGTGCTTCTAATATAATTTAGCTGTTGATTACACATACTATAAATAAAATAGGACCTATTTCACTATCTAAACACAACCCTGTGAAAATCGAGTAAAGCCTAAATTACCAAAATGTTAATATGTTTTGATAATTTTCCACCTGTTTTTATCCTGCTTCAAAATACCATGAGTGTACCATCAAGTGACCCACGTGCTTGTTTGCTAGACTCTGCTATAAAAAATGTAGGGTGGCGCAACATACCTAAATTTTAAAGCATGTTGCTGCGGCCCGAGCATGAAAATTTCTAACAATCGTAAATGTTTTCGAGCTCGATGCGCGTCTCTGTAATTTGCATCACATATTAAACAAATGTCATCAGTGCGCAGCGAGCTCTGATACATTTACGATTGTCAGGATTTTTCCTGCTCGGGCCGCTGAAAGGATTCGCCTTGGTTTTTAAGACTGCCTGCTGCCTGACGTAAATTTCGATGGGGTTTTATTCCAGGCAAGATGTGTCAGAAAAACGTTGCCACTACACCAACGCGACCTCTGCCATAAGAAAATATGGTAATAAATAACGTAGAATCTATTCCCATCGGACGCGTTCCTTCACCTATCAACCTTGCCAATGTGTTTGAATAGACTTTGTAAACGACAATATGTGCTTATAATGTGCTTCGTTACACGGTACACCTCTGACTTTTCCATGTTAAGTGTGTTTTCTTTGTGAATTATCGGTTGCTATAGCGGTGAAGGAAAACATCGTGAGGATGAAAGTTACCCGAGAATTTCACCACAAGAATTTCGAAGGTATGTGAAGTCTACCAACCCGCATTAGGCCAGCGTAGTAGACTAAGGCCTAACCCCTCTCATTAGTAGAGGAGACCCGTGCCCAGCAGTGGGACAGTAATATTATCGGGCTATTAAAATAAAAATAAAAAAGTGCTTCGTTAACTGAAGTATTCCAAACTTTTGTTGTGTTATGTGTTCGGTTCTAATATTTTTTCTCAGATTTATCCAAACAGGGCGAAGTGATACACGTCACCTGATGATAAGCGCGTGCAGTCTAAAAATTACCGACAAATGCGTTTGTCGTTGGTCACCACACTCATGCTGACCTATTTATGTTTCTCCATTCTTCGAAGAGTGTAGAAATAAAACATGCGGATAAGACATATGGGTGACCGATGCAGACAAAGGTATCCCTATATGCGCCCTAACCAACCATCAACTCAGGTCGCAAGCCCCTCGAGGTAACCGAATACACAGGCTGATTCTGGAACGCGAAACACAAGGGTCGTTATGGCAGGTTTTAACACCATGTGAACGGTGGTCGCCCTTCGTTGGATACGAATATCCTACCAACAGCAAGTTTCCGTGGAATTAAATAAATTAAAACAAAAACAAGCACCTCCGAATACTCAAACCTTTGAGGTTGTGTTATGTCATTCAAGGCCGCCTTATCTTTCGAAATAGTTTGGCAAAAAACAAAGTATGAAGCCGGTAAAGTTGAGTAGCGTTTCAGTTTTCGGGCCCTAACTTACTTTAGAAGAGGAAACGACTTATTGATTTCCACTGCAGCCCTTCTCAATTTGCGTTTATCTTAAAGCCATACTCAAAGTACGTAAAAGTCAACTAAGTTAAGTCAAAATGCTCCTAATTGCTATTTATGATCTTCATTAAGAAATCCTACCCTAAGGATGGTAACCAAAGGAGTGCGTTCAAACAAAATAAATGTCTTTACGCCGCGGCATTCATCAGTGTCATGGCTCGAATATCGCATTAATTAGGAAAACGCGCCTTCGTTTGTAAGCTTCAGCGGCTTAACTTACGCTGTTTGATCTTGGCTTTAAGAATTAATTATTTGACAATTAACATTAATAATGATTTAGTCGACCATGACAATATAATTTCCTTTATTCCAGTCTGTCATATTCTGTTGTAAACCGTATTTAGCATTATCGATTATGAGTGAAGGTATGTAAGATTTATCAAACCTTGTTAGGTTAGCACTGTGTGGTGGAATAAGGCTTAAATTGTTCATTAGGACATGAGGCCCATATGGGCGTGGGGCTCGGACAGTACATATGTTTGAGTATTTTTAATAGGGAGACAGTATTATTTTTATCACGTAACTTATAGTATAAATAGGTAAACAAAATTACAAAATGAATATAGGTACTAAAATATGAGTTTTAAATTAGTGTTCACCTACGCAAACGCTCCACTTCGCTAGTAGTCAGTGTTACCTAATTGTATATATATATATATATATATATATATATATATATATAATAATAATATAATACTCTGTTGTAATTATTTTATTGTCTCTGCCTACCCCTATGGGAAAAAGGCGTGAGTCTATGTATGTAAAATATAATAAAAAACATAACTAACTTTACACTTATTAGCTACGGGCCTTCAAATGTTCGTTTATACTAGTTTGCTATTTTGTTGTTAAAATTACGATTCATTTATGTCAGCATAAAATTTTCGATACGTCTCATAAGTTAAAGTCTATAAACATTTAAGCTGCGAATATATGAGTCTGAAGTGCGATTACGACCAGCTATAATAATACGTGGAATACACACATTTTTCTTTTAAAAATGATACTAAAATCATTTTATAAGTAAAGTAAACAGTAAGAGAAATATTAAATAGAAAATGGTAAAAGAATCAATCAACGAAGTGAAGCGATTAATTGCAACAGACTTTTCAAAGATGGATTTTACATTTAACGATTGTTGAAATAATTGTATTGAATATTCAGAAGATAACTAAGCCAATAATATTTTTTGTTTTAAATATAAAATTGCAGATTGTTTGAGTTTAATTGCTAAGCTAGCATTTTAGTTGAATAATTTCGAGCTAGCTTTTGAAACAGCGAGTAATATTGAGCTTCGTACAGTTATTCGTATACTGAAACTTTATATTGGAAATATTAATAAAAGTTCTGGATTTGTACTCTAAATGAGTTTTACACGGACCGTTAATAAGCTTAGTAGGCTTTTAGAAAGTAAAGTAAAAGTTTATTAAATTAACACCAAACCACTTTTTTCAACAAAGATACTTTTAACACGGGACCGGAATTGCGAGCAATATCTATTTATTTTATAAAAGTATTATAGGTAATATAAGAAAATAAGTCAGTCCATTCACGCATTCACACATTCATTTGTCTCTTTTGTGTGCAATATCACTTCTTTGAGCCCTTTATAATTTATGCAAATTCTTTTTTAATAATTAACGTATTACAACATAACATATTTATAAATGACTTACGTCAGCAACATAATAATCTAGTTTCATAGTGATTAGATTGGAGATAAACGCTAGTTCACACCTCAAGCTCGTAAAAGGTAAAGAAAACTATCATAAATATGGATCTGAGTAATAGCCTTTCAGCGACATACATATTTTATTAGCGTGTCTGTTTTATTACCTGTCGATTATTTTTTATTATTCAATAACTCCTAGTTAGAATACCCTTTAGTCACTCTTATATTCTTAAAGTGTTTTGCTGTAATGGATACTTATACTTTGACTAAGTATCTAGTTTTATCGCAGACGTGCTAAGTTTGTGTGATCTATTATAATAAAAAAATGTGTTAATGTTAGGTGTACAAACTAGCTTTTACAACATATGGAGATCTTTATATATGGTGTATATTGCTTTAACGGGGAAGCAAATATCTTATGAAAACATTTATTATCAGAGAAATTTGTATAAGTATTTCGTAGGTGTATTCAGGCTATCAATCCACAATAGCCATGCTTGGTCTAATAAGGTTTAATCCCTCTAACCCCTAGGGCCTAGGGGGATCCTATGTATGTATGATCCAACAGTAGGGATAGTAATAAACAGGCCGGTTTTTTTCGTATAAATAAGATTAACTATATATTAGCCGATATTTTTTCTTTATTATACTAAGAAGGTAGACTTCACGCATATCCTTATACTAGGCTAAGATAGACTCTGGTACAAAGAAAAATTATTATATTGACTGCTTTGTATGAAAAATATATTCACCTCCTATATCTTGCACAGATCCGAATTTTATTGAAAGGTTTTTACGAGGCGCCAGCGGGTTACTGAAAACGTTACGACTTACCAAATTGATCATTCCCTATGTCGTTAATGATGCGCCACGGTCAATACTGGCTATCGGAGAGGTCACACCCAAATATAAATTGTATCTTTTATATTTTATGACCGAAAAGGTTTCTATTTTCTTCATAAAAGAAGGCTGATTGGATACTTTTTTGGAGCGTAAAGTATCTCATTTTTACAATGGTTAATAAAACACTTTCAGATATTTGTAGACTACAAAGGAGTTACTGAGTTATAAAATATGGTTAATGTACTTAAAAAGCAATGCTGTAAATGTGAATAGTAAACTCATTTTAATTTTTTTACTAAGTGCCTCCGTGATAAAAATCGATTTATACCAAATCTTGATTTAAAGATAGGAGTGAGCTGTAGGATAAATCGATATAGTCCCTTACTTATAAAAATATTTAAGCGCTGCTTATCTTTAACCATTGGTTGTCCCTTTCATTTTTAACAATGTAGCGCAAGGAAAAAAGTTACAGGCTATTCTGAACGAAAAGATAAGTGAAAACGTTATTATTTTTAAGCGTTATTAAACGTTTATTAGCATGTCATCCCACTGCTGGCCACTATTGAGGCCTCCCCTTTATCTCTTCACTTATCACGATCTGCAGGGTTACCACCATGTCTTACAGCAGTATTATTATAATCGTTCTTCATTTGTTTTGTATGGGAATCGGTACAAGTAAGATTATAATAATACTGCTATAAGAGGTGGTGGAAACCCCCCCGCAGCAAAATCCCACCAGTCGTCGCGGAAGGCATCCAGGTCATCTCGCCACCTTTTACGTGGTCTGCCCCATCTACGCTGTCCGTCCTACCCATTGGTACTTGGATAACTATTGCAACCAATATTTAAAGAAATCAAATAACGCTTTGTATTTAACGAATAAATAAATAAAACGTAACAATCACAAACAACAGGCCGCTTCCAACAGATCGATCTGGAAATCTTTGGGGGATGCCTATATTCAGCAGTGGACGTCCTATGGCTGATGATGATGAAAAAAACAAACATAGTCTTGACCCCACACTACCCATACCTATACTGTGTCTTGTCGTATGTATTAGAAACTATGAGAGATATTCGGTTTTATTTAGACCCGAAACAAATATTTGGGCCACACACACATTTAGCGATGTTAATGTCAATCATTTTACGTATTCGTTATTATTTGACGTACGTATATATGTTAACCAACATCGTGAAGCAACCCGCCCTGAGAATTAAATTATTGTAATCGCTTATAAATTGCACGTACAACACATTAAACTGAATATAACCACAAGTCACACGCAAATTGTGTTACTGACCAAAATGCATATCCGACCATTTAGTTAACATAAACAAATGTTAAAAGCCACATTTTTCATTGAATCTTCTTATATAGGTTAACGATGTATTTAGGTGTACGAAATGAGTACTGGCTCTGTGATCAGACTGCTTTATTATTGTTTTAAATCACTAATCAGAGTTAAAAGGAACATGCAAATATTTATGTGGTGACTTGGAAGGGCCGGTGGCGAAGGCGTAAAATTTGTGTGAGGAAGCCGATCCTATTCTCTATTTCTACCTGCCCTTATACCTTAATGTGTGGTAGGCGCAACACTATTCCAAGCATGTTGCAGAAATGATTTAGTTTAGTTTTTACGATCGGCCGCCTGTCTGACGTCAAACCCTTCTAAGGAGATCCAGTCCCGGGCAAATTAAATTAAATATTCGCTTTGCCCGTCCTGGGAATCGAACCCAAGACCTCCCGGATCACAGGCCATACATACTGCCACTAGACCAAGGAAGCCGATCCTAGTATCTTCTATAATTAATACCTACTTATTAGCAGAAAATGTGTTAAAAGTAAGCTGGAAGGACTCTTGTTGATCCGACACTTGACTACTGGAAAGGCCTGAATTGACGAATACCTTAGACACTTGCGAGCCCGAGCACGAATTACTATCGACCAGGTATTCGAATCAACGTATGGACGACATTTCATACAAAGACCAAAGCGCATCGAGCTTAATTCGAAATATTATTCATACTCGGGCCTCCGAACACGTAAGTCGTGACGTTTGTTTTCATATGTGTTGAATGAGCTACCGTGTTACAAAAATAATCGTCGCATTAAAATTACATATAAACATGCGGCTTGTGTCGTCGTATAAAGTAAAAACATATATTCGATTAGAAATAACCACAGGTTGGTAATTAAAATTAATGTATTTTCCACATATATTCCACCAGAAATAACCACAGGTTGGTAATAAAAATTTATGTATTTTACACACACATACATATCAGCTCACGCCTGTATCGCCAGAGGTGTACTAGCGAACTGGAACACCCACATTTCGCCGAACTTATTTCCGTCCCAGATGTGATAGGGGGCGAGCCTATCGCCATATCGGGCAAAAATAACAGACTCATGATACTGAATTAAAATACCCAATATCACTGCCCGATCCGGGGATCGAACGCGAGGATACCTCGGGATGGTAGTTGGATCAAAATACAACATCGCCACCTGCCTGTAATGTATTTTAATGTCCTATAAAGTGAAATTTCACATTAAACTTGGCTCTCAGACGAAGCATTCACCTAGTCTGTGAATTCTTGAGCGACTTAAAACTTACTCCATTACCTATAAAGAATTTCGAGTAATTAAGAAGTTAATTGTCCAGAAGTGAAGTCATTTTTACTGTAGATTAGTGAAGTTACAGTAATTATTTGAACTATTAACTGTTAAATATAGCTATTATAAGACGCACTAAAAATAGTAGCTTAATATATTATTTGGCATAAAATACGATAATATCTTTCTTTCCACCTGCCCTAATACTACCTTAATGTGGGGTCGGCGCAACACACTTTTCAAGCATGCTGCAGAAGGGATTTGGCTTAGTTTTTACGACCGGCCGCCTGCCTGACGTCAAACCCTTCTGAGGGATCCAGTCCCGCCCGGTCATCCCCGGGCAAATCAAATTAGAAAAATTGTTGTGCCCGACGTGGGAATCGAACTCCCGGTCCAAACCCATATATGATAGCTAAAATACTATAATGTAAAGAAGTGAATTGAACATAAAATATTTTCAATACCATAATCTTATGAAGACAAGGATATCCTTATTGAGGGCTTACTATTCTAGTTTTTATGACGTACTTAAACAATTGAGCACAATATCAAACGATTTAAATCAATCAATTTTATCTCGGCGCTTACAGTCGAAATAACGTAAGCTAAAAAAACATACTGCCTCGGTGGCGTAGTTATATTTCGGTATGACTAACGTCCTGAGGTCTCGGGTTCGATCGCCGGGTCGGGCAAAGTGATATTGGATTTTTCCATATTAGCTCGGAGTCTGGAATTTGTGCCCGATATGGCGATAGGCTCGCCCTCTATCACATCTGGGACGGAACTAAGCTCGGCGAAATGTGGGTGTTCTAGTTCGTTAATGCACCTCTGCCTACCCCTTCGGGGATACAGGCGTGAGCTTATGTTATGTTATGTTAAAAAAAACATTATTTTATTGGATGTGTAAACACAGATGAACGGTTCATATACTTTTAAATGTTTGCATAAACTCTAATAGTTTTCCCCGAAGGACCACACCAGGAATTTATACATAAACTTACGCCTGTATCCCCGAAGGGGTAGGTAGAGGTAATTTTTCCCTAAAGCGCCAAAAGGGGGCTACCGTGGAGTTTTTAGTCAGTATTGCTGGTATAGGGTGCACAATGTACATAGTGTTAGTGACGTGTCCTGGTGTCGCTCGGTTGTATTCCATCTTTCCCGGGCATTATAACGATGGGTCGTAAGACTGGCGACCCCGACATCTTGCCAACCGCCATGTCTTGCCCCAGGTATGGCGGCAGTGGGAAAACAAATTTTCCAGCGATACCTAATAAGAAAAAAAGTAGCGGCGAACCAATGACCTACAATTTCTTACAGCTCGTGACGAGCCTGTCACTAGATCGGGCACAAATTCCATAATATGAATTCGTCAAACATAAGCCTCACATTTTTCACAATAAACGTACTAAAAATATCCCATTGATTTTCAACAAATCATTTGCATGAATAAGCAATTAATTTTCGAATAAAAAACACCAATTAATATCATGGTTTAGCGTATTTATTGTCGATTCGACATTCTCACGTCGAAATGACCTCGCACCAAATATATTGCTTTCAATGAAAATTCTCCGAATTCGTTAAAGAGATAAAGAGGAACCAATTTACACAGGCCAAAGCAATTTGGCATTGCGAACCTTAATTCTACCCTTTGTGTTAGTTATTTTTCTCTACGCCTCTGGCCAGTTATTTTGGGAAAGTTTTTGAACTCGGCTTGCGGGAGTGTTATTTAGGACCAAGTGAAGTTGAGTACAAAAGTTTTCAAATATTCTTAGGTAAGTACCTAAAGCAAAGAATAATGTGTTCAATCTGAACTTACTGTGAGGATTTTGGATCTTGTACTTGCAAATGTAGGTAATGTAACTTGACTATGAATGTTTTGACATTTCACGCTAGCGAATCCGTAAAATATTTGTATGACATGCAACCGAGCGCCTCTAATGGTTACGTGGAGAATTTATGTTTTTAATACAGATAATCTTACGAAATCGCTAGCAAGAGATGTCAATAAAATAATGGTTGAGCTACTGGACATAATAATTATTATATTGTGAAGGTTATAAATGTTCATTTCATAACTTCGTATCAAACCTAAGGTATTTAAAATAGGGACTTTATTTTTACTTCAAACATTTGTATACACAAATCTTTAAACTATATTGTTCCTTTCTTATATACGTCATATAGTTTGAGAGTGAAAGAGACAATACAGTAAACCGACCGCTGCAAATGTTTTTTTTTTATAGCAAGGACTTTTTTTATTTTTTTTATATGGACGTCCTATGGCTGATGATGATGATGATGATGATTTATTTTTATAGCAGAGATTTATTTATTTTGAGATTTGTTTATAAATCAGTCCAGGTTAAATCACTGAGGAATCAGGATGGACAGAAACAAAATGTGCTAAGATAAGCTTCGCTTGAAAAAGTTATAAATTAGACCAGGATCAATAATTCAGGACTACATAAAAATAATACAGCATTTCATAAAATACTTATATTAGAAAAGACGCATTCCTTTCGCATCTTTTACCGTCAAAGCTATCGAATAACAATTTATTTTAATAACCCAATGAACAGAACGCACATCCGAATGAAATCTGCTAAACGTAATTCAACACTTCGCAGTCTTTAAATTTTTTCGCGCTTTACCACCGTTTTCTACCGATTACAAAGATAAAGGCCATGAACCAAGTGTGCTGTGTGTATCGTAAGTGTTCACGGCGGTTCCAACGTATATGTATTAATACTCATATTTAAAATAACTATATTAATGAATCACTATGTTTTTGTTTGGGCTTCGTTTTCTTGTCGGCTGCCTCGGTGGCGTGGTGGTATTTCGGTACGACTACGGTTCTGAGGTCTCGGGTTCGATCCCCGGGTGATATTGGATTTTTCCATATCAGCCCGGAGTCTGGAATTTGTGCCCGATATGGCGTTAGGCTCGCCCCCTATCACGTCTGGGACGGAACTAAGCTCGGCGAAATGTGGGTGTTCTAGTTCGCTAGTGCGCCTCTGCCTACCCCTTCGGGGATACGGGCGTGAGCTTATGTTATGTTATGTTATGTCGTTTTCTTGTAAAGATCCTTTTTTTGTTTGGCGAGGAAAACGATTTATCGGTACCAATCCACCCCGGGGGAAGTAACTTGGTTCTGTTGGTAATTTTATGTAAGTAATATAATTTTGAAGCAGCAGAGATAGCTCAGTTGGGAATGGTACGGACTGCCGAGACGAGTGTCGGAGGTTCGAAACAAAGCCCGAAAAGAGCATTCACCTCTAACTTTCTATGTTAAATGTATTTTCATTGTGAATGATCGCTTGCTTTAACGGTGAAGGAAAACATCGCGAGGAAACCTGCACATCTGAGAAAATTCTTCACAAGAATTTCGAAGGTATGTGAAGTCTACCAACCCGCATTAGGCCAGCATGGTAGACTATGGCCTAACCCCGCTCATTAGTAGAGGAGGCTCGTGCCCAGCAGTGGGACAGTAATATTACAGGGCTAATATTATTTTATTTGATATTATTTTGCAAAACTGTGCAAATATTGTGTCCTTGGTCTAGTGGGAGCACATATGGGATTTCTGGTTCGATTCCCAAATTTCCCCACATTGACCTATGATCAGGGCAGATCAAAGAAAGAAACCGTGCAAAAATTCCTAGATCACTATATTTATTTGACCTTTATCAGTTCAGTTTTTGTATTCGGGTTTATATACTTTATATCATTTTGTAATTTAACATAGATAGAAATCCCTGAAACGGCTCATTTAACACTGACAGTTGGAGGTTACCAATAAATTCAAATGTATATTTATTGTTAGCAAGTACCACAGACTGGCAAGTCTGGTACTTGCTAACAATAAATAGGTGCCCCTAGCTGTAGATTTAACACAAACCAGTGGCATTACACTAGTGTTTACGTCCGTACTGCACTAACAATATTCAAACAGTTGCATAGGCGACAGACATCAGAAATCGAGTCGTATGTAAACATACATGCATTACCATCTATCCCTTAGACAGTAGACAATATATTCTATAACAGGGATAGCCAACCAGTTGGCAGGCGACACAATTTTTGAGCACGTCACCTATCAAAAAAAATCATTAAATTTGTCAATTCAAGTATTATTGAGACGTTGCAAAAATATTTTATTTTATAGTAAATAAAGACTTTAGAGTTAATAGTATTTATTATCATTATTTTACCAAAAATCAAATTTTTTTGACGGCACGTCTAATACCTCAATAAATATTTCTTTAGAAAACGTTGTTACATAAAGGCTCGCTTACCTAGTTACGCTCGCCTGAGCAGTAAAATTTCTGACAATCGTAAATGTATTCGAGCTCGCAGCGCAGTGTAGATCAACCATGAGTTTTTTGACATTTCTCGCTAGCGACTCCGTAAAATATGTGTATGACAAACATCCGATCACCTCTAGCCTTTACGCGCGGAACTGACGTTTTTCATACAAATTATTTTACGTAGTCGTATAGTACGTAGTTAAAAAAACTCATGGTCGAAATTCTGATGACATTTGGTTAATATTTCATAGACGCACATCGAGCTTAAATACATTTACGATTGTCAGAAATGTTTCTGCTCGGGCCGCTGGTCTATAATATATACAAGAGTATTTGTCAACTCTTCTGCGCATCAACTAATTTTAATTAACCCTTATATTATAACCTCATCCAACAAAAGTGCCTTTGATTTAGATTGAGATTGACTGAGAATTAGGCTATTTGGTCTATAACAGCATAAAATACTAATGATAAACCTTTGAAATTTTGATCTCGATTGTACCTTAGTATATTATGTTTGAACTCCGATTGTCTGTGGTTTTAACCGATTTCAATAAAGGCGATGTTCTTAATTTATATACAGCCTCCGTAGCGCAGCGGCCGAGTAGCCGGCTGTGAAACGTGAGGTCGTGGGTTCGATTCCCGCACCGAGACAAATGTCTGTGTGGCCCACAGATATTTGTTTCAGGTCTGGGTGTTGTGAGACCGAAAGTCTCTCGTAGTTCCTGATACCCACGACACAAGAATCCATCTTAGTGTGGGGTCAGGACTATGTGTGTATTTAGAGGTATATCTCTTTGTTTTTGTGGTAACTTTTCATTTTACGCAACAAAATATGAAAGTATACAATAGCGGTGCGTGCGATTCTTTAGACGCATGCGGTTATTGCGACGCGTACGGCTTTTGCGTCACTTTTAAGAGTACTTTAATTCTAAGCACAGTTTTAAACATATTATTATGTAAACCATCAATGCTGGAGCATCTCTCGGTCGTCAACGTTAACGAGAGTTTACTCAAACACCACATCGAAATGAACAGAATAAATAAAAAATAAATGTTGAAAACGCAATTTCCACGCAAGAAACACGTGTTGCGAATTTACACATGATTTATGTTTACATGTGTTTTATCAATTTAACTTGTACCCTTAACGAACCTTTTGCAAAGTTATTGATCTAATAAGTAATTTTTGAGCATTTTCAATCGATAGAAGCTTATCTTAGGCGCGCAGTACCCTGATAGAATATATGAATACTCACAAGTTTAAAAACTTAACGGACCGACTTCAAACCTTATCTGATAGTGACCAAATTGACATGGGACCACCCTTGGAATATGCTTTATCGAACACAAAAATAATCTTGAAATTTGGATCAAATTTAGCAGAGATATTGCGTACACGCATACATAAAAAATACAGATGATTTTAAAATATTCCCCTATGTTTGAATCTTGATAAACAATAAAGAATTCTACCAAGGTATCATAAATATAAAATAGACTTATGCATAGCTTAGGATCTTTCTTTCCACCTGTTCTTATCCACCTCAATATAGGTAATAGGATTCGCGCAATACACTATTTCAAATATGTTACAGAACGGATTTGGCTTATTTTTTGTAAGTAGCTATCTAACGTCGAACCCCCTTTGCAGGATTCTGTCTCGCAAATCGTGTTAGAAAAACACCCGTCCGACCTGGCAATCGAACCCAAGTTTCTCGGGATCATAGACATATACGCTGTCCTTAAAGTTGGCGAAGGAGCCCATGAATGCCCCGACCTGGGAATTGAACCCAAGTCCTCTTGATTCATATCCCATACACTTTAGACCAAGGAGACGACTAATTCAACCACTGGATAATGTAGGAAGCAATCTTATAAATGTCTGCATAAAATAATATGTAAAAACTTTCCGATTGTGGAAAAAATCCGGAGCCTTATACTTCATGAATAATGTTCGTAGACACAACAGAAAAGATTAAATTGAAGTAACGCTACTGTCGAATGTATTTTAAGAATAAAAATAAAAAGGGTGCCTTATCTTTGGGCGGCCAGTGAAAAGGCAACCCTCTTCAACTCTACCGTTTATTAAATAACTCAAGAAATCCTTCCCGACTTGCCATTGTTATATTTTGTGAATACCAGCCGAAAACAATACGAGAAGAACCATGGTATTTATAAAATGAATCCTCATTTTAATTTTTTAAATTTAATTGAAGTAAACATTTCAGTAGATCTGTTCCATCTTATTTTAATTTTTTTAGTTTAAAATCAAAAGCTAAATAGCCTGCTTTTTCATTTGCTTATAAAGAATAAAAAGTGATATCTGTGCAACAGTGGAAACATCTTGCGGGAATTGAACCAAAATAAACGTCTGTCTAGTGTTTTACTGTAATTAGGATGGTAATCAGTGCCAAGTAGTGAAACTATGCAAGGATGTCTACTGTTGAACATAAACCTCCCCTAAAGATGGACATAAATATATAAACTAACGCTTATATCCCCAAAAAGGTAGGTAAAGGTGAACTAGCGAACTAAAACATCCACATTTCGCCGAGCTCATTTCCATCCCAGATGTGTTAGGCGCGAGCCTGAAGACAGATATATGGACAGACGATCAAATAAAGTCGTTATTAAAGGCTGTTGCTGGATGCCGGCCGCTTCCATAATGTGTAGAAATCTTTTTGGAGGTTTTTCAATGTTTTTTGTGTTGTTTTTTAAGCGGTCTAGACTTCTAGAGGTTATTGCACCATCATTATCAGTATGTTCGTATTTTACAAAGTTAATAATAAATAATAATAATAATAATGTTATATCCATGTATACGTCATATTTTAGAACGCAAGGATCTTAATTCCATACCACAAACGTTGTGTAAACGAAACATTATAACGTTTTGCAATCATTAGCATTGCGAGACAAAAACTAAAATAATTGCTAGCAAAGCACCGAACTGCGGAAAGGACGTGAATACTAAAAGCATAATTACTATAACAAGGTCCACGAAACTTGTGGAAACTACAAGTCGTACCCACTTTAAAACTATTTGTTGAAGACATTAGTCACAGAGTTAACATAGACTCTTCTCGTTTGGAAAACGCGTGGAATACTTAATTGTTCGATTAATACGCCCGAGTGGCTTGTGTTTGAATCGTGTATAAACAAACGCGCATATAAACAACCCACGATACCGAAGACACATTATTTCACATTGTACCTTCATATATATAGCAAAAACTGGCAAACGAACAGATAGTTCACCTGATGGTAAGTGATCTCCACCGCCCATAGACACCCAAGACACAATAAGAATCATGGGTGCGTTGCCAACCTAAAGGAGGAAATAGAAGGGGAGGGAAAAGGGATTGGGAAAAGGAGGAGGGGAATTGGGTCACCGGAAATCTCACTTACCGAAGGAAACGCCACAGCAAGCTGCCACTTTACGTCGGTTCATGTAGAACTTTCTTTCTACCTGCCCTTATCCCACCTTAATGTGGGATAGGCGCAACACACTTTTTCAAGCATGTTGCATGAGGGATGAGGGACCTACATTAGGGATCCAGTCTCGGGAAAATTAAATTAGAATATTTGCTTTGCCCGACCTGGGAATCGAACCCAGGACTTCCCGGTCCACAGCCCATACATGCCGCTACTAGACCAAAGAGGCGATTGCACCTTCATGTAGAACATAGAAAAAAATATTTAAGAGGCGATTTTAATATCCAGTAGCCCGAGCACGAAAAACTAATGTAAATGTAAATGTATTCGAGTTCGCTGCGCACTGATGACGTTTGGTTAATATTTCATAGACGCGCATCGAGTTCGAATACCTTTACGGTTGTCAGAAATTTTCCTGCTCAGGCCGCTGATAACTTTTATCCGAAGTATAATTTAGTTGCTTTGACTGCTTTGATAGAAGTTTCGTGCATCTACCGGCAAAGCTAAGGCTTGTGCTTTAGTTTGTGGCTTCAAGCGAACGAGGTTTTTTATGTCATACTTTATAGAAATGTAGCCTTTATCACTCTGCTTCTATGCAAAAATCAAGACTTATGTCCAACAGTGGACGGACGGATAGGCTCATGATGATGATGGTGCAAATATCATATCCATCTGTTGCTCCATTGTTGGATAAATTATATTTATGAGTGGTAGAGCCAGGCTGTAGATAGTCACGTGTACAGCACGAATGGGTCAGCCCGACTGGTTAAATACCACTGTCTCACAGAAAACCTAGGTACGTAAAGTGGCAGCTTGCTGTCGCGTTTCGTTCGGTGTGTGAGATTTCTAATGGCGTGACCACCCCCTTCCTTTCCCAATCCCTGTTTCCCTCCTTTTAGGTTGGCAATGCACTCATGATTCTTTTTGTGTATTGCGCGTCTATGGGAGATCACTTACCATCAGGTGACCCATCAGCTCGTTTGCCAGTCTCTGCTATAAAAAAACACTTTTGCATATTTAATATTAATAGTGGTCCCCACTGCTCAAAATTCGAGTATAAATTATTTTAATTAATGAAATGTATTTCTAAGTCATCTTATATAAAAAAAGCTTTATGCACTTCTCCATATAAACTTTAACTGTGTAAAATTTGACGTTCATCTGTTCGCGCAATTCTCTTAAAAATATGTACAAAGTTTTCACTTCACGTATTAATATATAGATGATCCTCATATTATAATAGGGTACTGTGTGATGATATTTTAAATAGCTTAATACCAAATAATAATAACGATGTTCCGTAAAATTTCCTTTTCGTCACTTATCGTGATTTTCTCTTTTTGTACAAATTACCAAAATCCAATAACAGATTTACAAATTCGCGTTAACGATCTGTAAATAATTTTAGTGACCAATAACAACCTTTTAGCGAAATCCTCTAATTATCAAAGTCGTGCGATAATTTTCTAAATTACACACAAGGTTTAAAAAAAGCTTCAATGTAACGGTTTCAATAAAATGAAAATTACAATTAGTAAAAATATTCAGTAGAAATGACACAATCCAAATCAAAATAGAACGAGATTTATAATTTGAGTTGTTTATTTTTAACTTTCGCAATGTAATACGCCGATTAAAAAGCGATTCACAATAACGTTTTACCTTCGATTTATCATTTGTGAATTGAGGTTATAATAAAAAAAAAGACTGGAAATAATTAAAAAGATCTTCATTTCCATAATATAATTAATTATGTACATCATATTATCAAAACGTACGAGTACCTACCGTCCGAATGTATAAAGACATATCTATTCCAAAGATCTCGCGTGAGTACGTGAGGCTAAAAAATTTAATTGGTATTCGAAAGTTAAAGTAATTCGACTTTTGATAAATTCCCGTTGATAATGTCATGGACATCCGAGACGTTCCGTTAGACATTTCTCGCAAGGGATTCAAGACGAGCGCTGCTGTAATAAACGATCTCTCAGCCAAAACGTGCCTCGCCTACAGATAAATAGATAACCGAGTGGATGTCCCAACTATTTTACATAATTATGCAATAAACAAATCAGTTTCAGGACAACGCATTAATAGTAATAAATAGTTTGAACATGGAACGCAGGTTTGTAATTATCGGTCCTCTGGATTTAGGCCTTCCTTAGCTTGAGGGGCTATTTGAGACGCAGAGTAATTTTAGGTAGTCCTAAGAAATATGAATATTAAATATTTCACTTTATCAAATGGCCCGTGATGATGCAGATTACTATGGGCAATACCGCATGGCGTCGCGCATACATATAGCACCCATCTAGAGACTGATGGTACATAAAACTTTATTGCAACGACTCAATAAGTCAATACTCATCCTAAGACGCCTAAGTCGGAATCCTTCTGAATTAGGTGGTAGGCGAGAGTTGTATGTTGTTGTGGCCTTCACAATTACTATGACAAATCAATAAGTAAGCAGTAGCCCGAGCACGAAAAACTAATGCAAATGTGAATGTATTCGAGTTCGCTGCGCACTGATGACGTTTGGTTAATATTTCATACAAATTTCATAGACGTGTATCGAGTTCAAATACATTTACGGTTGTCAGAAATTTTCCTGCTCAGGCCGCTGGTTTCTCGCGATGTTATTTTCTTCATCGTCAAAATGAGTGATAATGAATTACGTTTACTCTGATAACGTAGTAAATTAGAGATGCCAGCCTTAGTAGTCGGTTTTGGACTCGCGACACACATTTTAGTGGTATATACGGTGAACCACTCTCCAGGCTTTCGGTGCTGACACCAATTATATTATGCAAATTGTAATTATTCCAAGCGAGATTATTTCGTTGTTACAGTCAACAGTGCAATCTGTGAATTACACGAGCCACCAGAATAAACTTCATTTTGTTATAGATTTACGAGTTAACACTGCATTTGCCAACGATAATAGATCTATTGCTTTTGTTGTTGGGTCTCTAAATTATTCATTGAAGTGCGTAGTAGCTGAATACTTGAAATAGATATCGTAAACATCTTCATTGAGATTATTATTGTTTAACTAAATATTATTTCCCGCGGTTCTACCTAAGTGGTGAAGTTGACTTTTTTTATAGCCCAGACTGGCAAACGAGCAGATGGGTCACCTGATGGTAAGTGATCTCCACCGCCCATAGATACCCAACACACAAATGTATTTTTATGTGATTATTTTGGTTTTGTCATTCAGGTATTTTGGTATCAGGACATCCACCTACACGTTTGCCAGTATTTGTTATTAAATATCTTTCTTTCTCAAAATAAACTTCACACTTACTTGTTTTGTAGTCCTTTTCAGCTGAGGGACTATCTATATAATTAATATCTATCTGTAAAAAATAAGTCGTTTTTTTGTTTAAAAGAAAGACAAACAAACACTCTTTAGAATCTATGGTATAGGTAATATTCGAATGGGCGATGCACGATCTCTAATATGCATTAAGATTAATGCGTCTGGTTTTCTTAATCGTGAAATATGCGAACACTTCAGGTGTTTCTATATTTGTTTTACTATGAAGTGGACTACTTAGGTACTACATATGTATAAAAAGCAACCAGGTATAAAAGTTATTGTGAAGATTAAGAATTGTAATTGGTGAAGATTAAAGCCACGCTGTAGAAATTTTTGCCTACAGCATGAACACATGCTGATAATGGCTCAAAACCGTCATTACTAGTGTTTCACAGAAAATTGTTGTAAGTTGGCTTACTATTTGACAGCCTTCGTGGCGCAGCGGGCGAGTAGCCGGCTGTGAAACATGAGGTCGCAGGTTCGATTCCCTCACCGAAACAAATGTCTGTGTGGCCCACAGATATTTGTTTCGGGTCTGGGTGTTGTGAGACCGAAAGTCTCTCGTAGTTTCTGATACCCACGATACAGGTTACACCTAGTGTGAGGTCAGGACTATGTGTGTGACAGTTGGGTGTATTTACTTATTTATTATTATTGTGCTTGGTACGGTAAGTGACATTCTTAAAGTTCCAAATCTTGCCACTCCTTCCCTTTTCTCATAACTTTACTACAGCGGCTTGGCTGTATCAATGATATTGGCGATAACCATAGGCGACGGTAGCCACTAACCAACAGGTCGGCCTTCTGTTTGTATGTCTTTGTAAGCCAAATAATAAAAGTAAAAAGATCAGGGAAAGTAATTTTAAGATTTAAAGTTTGCATAAGAGATGATGCATGAAGCTGAAATTAATATTACCACCAATCTAAAAGCAATTTCCACCGGCAGTCTTGATTACAATTTCATACCATTAAAATCCGACGTCATTAAGGCGAGAGTTCACGCATCTATTAATAATAACGGTGTGAAGGTTTGCATACGCGTGAGCAAATCAAAACTTGTCGTGGATTCAACACACAAAGGAAATTCAAGATTTGTCTTTGTAGTTTGATTGAGGCGATGGAGTTTGTAGATCGTTATTAAACTACGATTATGTCAATTAAACATCTTGTTTCCTTTTGGCAATTAGTGATCGATGTCAATCTTCCGCAGATGGTGCATTACCTATCTAAAATGTAAATAGATGATCTCGATAAATAATATCGTGCCTATAAATCCCCTAGATTTATTTTTTCGAGTATAGATGGCCTTACAGAAGGCAGAACAAATCTCATAATGAAGGTGAATGCTGGCTGAATCGTAAAAGTTCCTAAAGATTGGGGCCCTAATATGCTAAGAGAAAGCGTGCCTTGCAAGCAACGGGAAATAAAATAGAACACCGGAATATCTTTAGTGTTAGAAAGGCCTCAGTTTATTCCACAGGATAAAAGCTAGCAGATGCTAATCGAGAAATACCATTAGGCGATGAACAATAAAAATCTCATATTGTTGGCTAATGAAGACACAGATCTGAATATACGACTCATAAAGATGTATGCTTCGCAGATGCGGCGAATGGGAGACTTGTGAATCGATTTCAGAATGTTTAATACAATATGAGTTTTGTTAACGGTCCCATGATTTAGATGGAGAGTTTTCAATACGTGTTCGACACAAAAATGTCAGTTACGAGGTGTCATATGATTCTCATTGGACGTAGTTATGCAAGAAGGATTCAACCTATAAAAGAAAAAAATAATTGTTATCGACACTAATACGGTTTATTCATGGATTAGTTCGTCATGGCATTAATTTTTTTTTTCCTTTTTTGCGGCCTGTATCATTTTGCAGTAGGAGTATCATTTTGCAGTATGGAAATGTCAATTATTGTTAATTCCCACAAACAATATTGTGTTTACAAGTAATTTTTGCCTCGAACGTTCGTTAAAATCTCTTTATCTAATTAGGGCTTACGATTGATATGACCTTATAAAAAACATATTTTAAATAATTATAATTGGAATTTGTTTTCTCAGATTTTAAGAAGTGCAATTTTTTGTACGTTATGTGCATTACTTTGTATAGATGAAATGACGTAATCAACGGTTTGGATCACAGAAGGTACAAACCTTGAAGGCAAAAGATCCATTAATGTTCTAGACTGAAGTTTTGAAATGCCTTTTGGGGCGGTATCGAGATGAATGAATAATTACCCTTGATTGATTAATTATTCAATTACCGTAGTTAGGAAATGTTCTTGAGTTTTAAGTAAATTTTGCTTGGAAAGTAAGGTGTGCAAAGCTTTTAACAGGTTAATGGAAATTTTGGTGCCCATTATACGTTTTGCATAATTATTAAGCTGGAATATTTTGGAGCGCTTCGATCCTAATAAATATTTCTAACTACATTTGTCCCACAAGACCTTCGTATCCAGACTATCGTTATGCTAACCAAAATCTAACTGAGGAGTAAGGCATAAGACAGTAAAATATGACAAATAATCACGAATATTAATAATGGTTACATAACATAACAACATAAGCTCACGCCTGTAGCCCCGAAGGGGTACACAGAGGCGCACTAGCGAACTAGAAGACCCACATTTCGCCGAGCTTAGTTCCGTCCCAGATGTGATAGGGGCGAGCCTATCGCCATATCGAGCACGAATTCCAGACTCCGGGCTGATATAGAAAAATCCAATATCACTTTGCCCGACCTGGGGATCGAACCCGAGACCTCAGAACCGTAGTCGTACCGAAATACCACCACGCCACCGAGGCAGTCATAGATACTGCAATGAAATATTCTTTATCCTGCAAATCACATTAAAATACGCCACGTGTGGTGCATTTCGATAGGTAATTCATTTAAAATATTCCAAACATTTCTATCTTTAAACACTTCTAACAAGCCAGCATTAAAAGCCTCTTACAGAGTATCTAACTCTATCAAAATAATACATTTAATGGTTGCAAAGACCTAACAAGTTTCAAAGAAAACTAAATCAGTCTGCCACAATACGTTTATGAATCCTATTATATCAAATTTATTAAATTTTCGTGCACGTAAGCAAATGGCTTTTACTCTTGAAGTTAAGATGTTATTCGTAATTTGTAAAGCTTGTTAATGTCGTCTGTGTCTTAATAAATTACACTGTATTTGTTTATTAAATTTTATCGTTCGACTACGTTTCGACTATCGAACTACTACGGTTCTGTAGCCCGAGCACGAAAAACTAATGTAAATGTAAACTCGCTGCGCACTGATGACATTTGATTAATATTTCATACAAATTTCATAGACGCGCATCGAGCACGAATACATTTACGGTTGTCAGAAATTTTCCTGCTCGGGCTGCTGAGGTCTCGGGTTCGATCCCCGGGTCGGGCAAAGTGATATTGGATTTTTCCATATCAGCCCGGAGTCTGGAATTTGTGCCCGATATGTCGATAGGCTCGCCCCCTATCACATCTGGGAAATGTGGGTGCTCTAGTTCGCTAGTGCGCCTCTGCCTACCCCTTCGGGGATACAGGCGTGAGCTTATGTTATGTTATGTTAGTATTTATGTAGTGATAGTATCTATATAAAAGACTTACATAATAATTTAGACGGAATAAAAATAACGAACTAAAAACTAACCGAATAAATGAGGATTTTTTATAATTACATGATTTTGATGTAAAGCTTTATAAATGTAAGAAACTTTAAAGAACCCACCAACAACATTATACCTCTATATTATGTTCTATAACATGCTAGGATCAGGAACTTGATACTTTGTCCCATAAAAGTATGTTACAAAAACATAGGACATCACTATTAATTAATGTTTCTGAAACCCTATTTTCGGTATTAACTCAATAAATAAATAAAATAAATCTACAAAAAACTAATAATATTAATGAACATAAGTAATAATAAATATACCTTAGTCACCTCCTTGGTCTAGTGGCAGCATATATGGGCTGTAGACGGGAAGGGCGTGCGTTCGATTCCCAGGTCGGGCAAAGTGAATTTTCTAATTTAATATGCCTAACTGGATTCCTCAGAGGGAGTTTACGACAGGCCGTAAACGTCAACCGGTCGTAAAAACTTAGCCAAATCCTTTCAGCAAGATATTAAAGCATATTAAAGAATTAAGCCTTAACAAACTTAAATTATTTATTAAACAAAAACTTTGCCGAAAAGGTTTTTAAAATGTAAAGGATTATTTACAAGACAAAAATGCTTGGGATTGAGCAGCTCACTCCTGACACTTTAAGGCTATATCAACAAAGTTTTATATTTTACATTTTTTTTTCTGACTGCTCTATTGGCATATTAATATATTATAGAATTTAGAAATAAGTTGACATTATAAATTTTGTCTGGACTTTAAAAGAGGCGATAAACCTTGAGTTTGTTTCGGCATTTCTTCTCAGGGATAGCCACGAAATGCCGACGTCATCATTATTTTTTCAATATATATTCGCAACTGACATGTAAAAGTGGTATGAGATATCCTATTTGCAGAATAAATGATTTGAATTTGAAAAAAAAGCAACTTGCTTAAATAGGTGGAATTAGGGCAGGAAGAAATAAAGCAAGATCCTTACCTACCTTTAGTATCAATAATTATGTTTTGATTTAGTTGTGCGTTCAACCATTTCTGCATAACTACATCCAATTTTGCTTCTCGAAAAGCGTTTGCATCTCATTATAAGCTTGCCTTTTCAGTTGGAACTAACGGGTCGCAATTTCCAATATATCGATGCTATTGAGTATGCAATAAAGGAATAATACGTATGGAATAAATATAAATTTCCAGTGAAATCCCGTTAGGAGTGCAACGGCACGTAGTTTACGTGTGAGAAATAAAATTATAAACATGTCAGGAAATTTCATATCGGTCAACGAACCGAAGTACAGCCGTATGAATTTCAATATCAACGACAGCCTCCATGGCGCAGTGGGCGAGTAGCCGGCTGTGAAACGAGACGCGGGTTCGACTTCCACACCGAGACAAATGCTTGTGTCGCCCACAGATATTTGTTATTATTGTTATTGTGATTAAAGTCTCTCGTAGTTCCTGATACCCACGACACAAAACTAGTATCTTAGTGTGGGGTCAGGACTATGTGTGTGGCTGTTGGGTGTTATAATAAAAAAAATTATGCATCGCTTGTACTACTGCATTACATTTTTAAGTACTCTAAAAGTATGTTGCATTAATATGCGTGGATCGGGATATGTCGGATGGATAAAAAAAGAATATTGATAAAATATACAACCGCATCACAATGGCGTGTAGTCCATATAGACACTAGATGTCTATTGTTCATCCTGCCAATTTGCTATTTACCTTAATAAAAATCTTGAAATCTATTTTCAAAATGATATCGTTCGGTTTATATTTTAAATCAACACGAGAATGACGATGTTAGTGATGGTGCGAGCTGAAGAAAATAATTTTGTAAGTTTTTTGTCTACCCTGTTCCAAATGCCTATGCACGTCACTGCCGCAACATCCTCACTTTATCACCACCGGATTCTGCGGTAGGTAAACTTGTAACAATTACACCTAATAAACGTCACATTTTATGAGTGGTAAGCCTCGATATATTATATACCTAGATGCACAGTTGACGCTCGGAAAATGGTTGGAAATGATATGGACTGCCGAGACGAGTGTCGGAGGTTCGAGACCAACCCAAAAAGAGCACACACTTCTGGCTTTTCTTGTTAAGTGTGTTTTCATTGTGAAATATCGGTTGTTATAACGGTGAAGGAAAACATCGTGAAGAAACCTGCATACCCCAGAATTTCTCCACAAGAATTTCTAAGGTATGTGAAGTCTACCAACCCGCATTAGGCCAGCGTGGTAGACTAAGGCCTAACACCTCTTATTAGTAGAGGAGGCCCGTGCCCAGCAGCGGGACAGTAATATTGCAGGGCTAATAATAGAACAACAAATGAATGATATGGTCAATGTCTAGCTGGTAAGTGACCCCCTACCGAACTATAAATCATTTATAACCATTACAATACCTAGCCACGATATCATAGATTAGTTTGCAAAGTCGAAATCAATCCAATAAGTCATCTATAGTTATGAAATTAATCTAAATCGAAACCGCATTGTTTCGTTAATGTCGAATCTGAAGATGTTTGAATAGCAGATGAATTGAATAACTTAATGTATCTCGAATAAATTATTACTAGATTTTGTTTGATCGTAGATGGATGGATAAGCAATTAGTTTTCAAGTGGTAGAGCCATGCTGTAGACAGTAACGTTTATAGCACGAATGGGCCGGCTTAACCAGTTAGATACCACTGTCTCACAGAAAACCGACGTAAAGTGGCAGCTTGCTGTCGCGTTTCGTTCGGTGAGTGAGATTTCCGGTGGCCCATTTCCCCACTCCCTTTCCCAATACCCTTCCCTCCCCTTCCATTCCCTCCTTTTAGGTTGGTAACGCACCCATGATTCTTTTTGTGTCTTAGGTGTCTATGGGCGGTGGAGATCACTTACCATCAGGTGACCCATCTGCTCGTTTACCAAAAAAAAAAATTAGTATTGTACTACGAAATCTGAAGTAGGGCAAGATTTTAAGCATTGGGAATATTATTGAGAAATAAGAAGTCCAGAATTATTTTTCTTTTGGCTAACGATGTGGAAAGTGAATATTTGACGCAACAAGACATACGACGACATTTGAAACTTCTCTCCCACTGATCAAAAAGGAATATAAGAAGCGAACGCGGCTGGCACAGACGAAGCGGGGCATTCCTTTCTGTAACTGGTTGGTGATCAAATACTTTTGTACATAAACAAAGTTGTTTATATTGTTTACATGTTTTAGTAAATCTGTTATTCAACATTAAAAAATTGTGTATACAAACCAACAAAAATATTTACGCCTGCCATGTACAAACACCAAGCGAGAGCCTCTTGAGGTGTTGGTCGAGGCTCATTGGTATCATGCTATGAACATTATTATTATCCCTATACGTATTTTTCTTATATCATATACCTATTATGTAAAAGCGGCTAATTTAACAAATAAAATTTATTTATGATACAATTTTGACTTTTTAACAGTTCTATATAAAATAAAAGTGATCTGGCTATTGAAAAATCAACCGAATAATATTATATACCTATTTTAAATTAGTATGAAAGCACACACTCTCTTATTAATGTACCATCTTGCTTCTAAGTATATATTAAGGCGTTTGAACAATCTCCTTACCAAGTACTCGTACCGCAAGTATCTATTATATCCAAACATCTTTTGTCTTCTAAATAAAGCACTTCAGAACCCAATCAGCAATCCGATGCCGACGAAGTAACAAAACTTTCCGATACCATCTCATCGTTAGTGGGTTAACAGTGGCGAAGGGAGAAAAATTTTAAAGGGAAAACCGGTGGTAGTTTCTCTTTCAACTAATACTTTATTAGCGAAAATACTTACGTGTATTGACAAAGATAAGCATTTCGCCAATGCTACATGATTCCAAGCCAATGCAATTATGAGCTCCGGATTTCGTTTATTGATTGGAATAAAAGACAAAACATAAAGCAAATGGCAGCAGCATTCTTCGAATCCAATAAAGCTATGAAATTAATCACAGTTTCGTTGCAGACGAGCGATATTTCTTATGGCTTCTGTATACTTCATTTTTGGGAGCAGGTGGATCACCTGATGGTAACTCTACTGGGTTATGAACCTTAAAAGAATAAAATGGGGATTATTCCTTACCAATTATTATATTCTTCATATTATTTATAGGTTGCTGGAGGTCCTAACACGCGATATAAAATTCAATAACGAGCTGCCTATAATAACGACGCGACCTATTAAATAGTCACGGGCTGCTCGGCCTCCGATGGCCCATACGCTTATGTAACATATACATATATGTACCGTCTCCGACTGGTAATTCCAGTGGAGCCGGCCCATTCGGCCCATTTATTTATTTAATAACCATTTAAGTACATTAATACGTCAAAAAGTACCTCTGATGCAAGTAATAAAGCGCCACTACAGCAAAACACCTAAAAGCAAATAAAATGTCCCATTTGCCCGGAACGCTATTGGTAAAGTTCGCGATATGAGACGAAAAGTTTGATCGGCATGGAGTGATAAATATCAACGGGCCATATATTATAGGATTTTGTGATAGCATACCGATATATGCCTCATAACATATGAAAGCCAATAATCTCTCTGATGAGGAGGCGGAATGAAACGGGAAACTATAGGAATTAGGTAATTTGGAAACAGATATTTATTGGACCTCTCTAAGAATAATGTATTTAGTGAGTGTATCGTAACGTCTACCTCTATATTTTGGCATGTTATGCATCAATATAATATACCCCAGATGCACAGTTCTTTGCAAATATCGTCCTAAAAAGTGGTCTCAGGAATAAAACAAAGAAAAAGATCACAAGTTCTAAATAAATCAAACACAAATATAACCCTATGCACGTGATATAAAGTAGCTTTATAAACGAAATGATCAAGCGTTCTTAAATTGGAATTTTCAAATTTAGAATTCTGTCGGCGTCCAACTGTAGGGAAAAGGAATGCTTAAGCACTTCTTTGCTGTCCCATTTTCCGAGCGTCAACTGTGCATCTAGGTAAATAATATATCGATGATGTTATGGCATCGTGGTAAGTCATCGACATACCAATATAAAACTGCACTATATCAAGTGGTCTCCTTGGTCTAGTGGCAGCATGTATGGGCTGTGGACCGGGATGTCCTGGGTTCGATTCCCAGGTCGGGCAAAGAAAATTTTCTAATTTAATTTGCTCGGACTGGATACCTCATAGGAGGTTGACGTCAGACAGGCGGCCGTTCGTAAAAACTAAGCCAAATCTTCTCTACAACATGCTTGAAAAAGTGTGTTACGCCGACCCCACATTAAGATGGGATAAGGGCAGGTAGAAAGAAAAAAGATCAAACTTTCGCTTTCTTTGCTACATTCATAGATACATTTTTTTCCACGTAGCAACTTACTACCGTTACTAGGTAACTTGCACCGCGTCGTGAGCTATGCTACGGCATGTTATGAATCAAACAAGTGAATATTTTACCGCCGAATGTTCATACACTTAAGGTCGCCTTATGTCGTTTAAGGCCGCCTTATCTGTCAAAATTGTATGGTGAAAATCAATTTAGGAAGCCGTTAAAGTTGAAGAGCGTTTGACCATTCGGGCTTTAGACTTACGAAAAGACTATCAATAGAACAAGAGCATTCTTTCATGATCAAGTTTGAACAAGATACTGGATTGAGATTGGTTGTATAAAAGAGGAAGAATGTGTGTATTCCGACGAAGCCGTCTTGAGCTTAGTACTAAACGTGAAAAGATTATCATATTCGCAAAGGCCAAAAATAATTCTTATAGGTAAGTACGGGGTTTTGGAGATGCTCAAGTTTATCAAGTTGTATTACGTAACCTTGAATTAGTTAAAATCCCAATTTGACTGGAAGGGGAAAGCTGTAGAAGCCTTTTTCACAGTGGGCTGTTTTAAACAGGATTATGCAAGTATTTCAGGAACAATCAAAAGTTTACGATTGTTTCGAAGGTCAACATAATATCATTTTTATAGCCATTTTCTCAACATTTAAGAACATAAACAAGGTCATAAAATAAAAAAAGTGTTTGCTGGAGATGTTATAAAAACACATTTTTGTTTCCCACAATTACGCACGACTTATATTTTGAGAATAGTGGTATTTTAATGAGCGGTTAGCGTTCATATTGTAACTCTTCTCATATAGCTAATATTGATACCACTGTTTTATAAATGTTACTTGATGCTCTAGCATGCTATCGTCATCATCATCATCATCAGCCATAGGACGTCCACTGCTGAACATAGGCCTCCCCCAACGATTTCCAGATCGAGCTGTTGGAAGCGGCCTGCATCCAGCGACTGCATGCTATGCTCTCAAATAATTTTGTCAATCGAATCGAAGCAAACTCGATGCGCGTATATGAGATTTGAACCAAATTTTGACCAAAAGTGTGCAGCGCGCTGGATACGAATTCGATTGTTCAAATTTTTCCTGCTCGGGCCACAGCGTCTAGTGGCAGGGGAGGCTGCGGACTGGGAGGTCCTGGATGCATTATTTTGTAATACGATTTTGCCTGGGACTGGATTCTACATATGGGTTTTCATCAGACAAGCAGCAAGTACGAAAAACTAAACTAAATGTTTTCTGCAATGTATTTGAAACACCCTCTTTTATAGGCACTCTGGTAATTAACAGCACGGACTTAATAATATTATATTTAGACTAATTGGTCACTTCAAACATTAAACTTTAATTCTATATATTATTTAATAGATCTAATCATCATCATCAGCCATAAGACGTCCACTGCTGAACATAGGCCTCCCCCAAATATGCCGATCTAATATCATGGTATAATTATAAGATTACTGTTTCTCAGAGAAACTTTAAGTATCGTATATACTTAAACATCATAAATATCAGCAGGTAATTAAAACAAAGACACCCCAAACAGTAACGTATTTGTTTTGTTTCGACTTCCTTATAAGTACTCTTATAACATAGGCTTATTATGAAAAGTCACGATTCTCGGAGCGAAATTGTTGAATTTTAATGTTAACCAAACAACATATTTTAATATTATCCATTTACATTACACTGATCAATGGGCATACCAACTTGTAATTATCTGAAAAAGCCGATATGGCGATAGGCTCGTCCCCTATCATATCTGGGACGGAACTAAGTTTGGCGAAATGTGGGTGTTCTAGTTGTCTAGTGCACCTCTGCCTACCCCTTCGGGGATACAGGCGTGAGCTTATGTATGTATGCAGCTAGCGCTACTGTAGTTGCCCGTGAATCTTCAAAACAAAAGCATTACCAGATCTTGTTTAATAAATAACTTTGGAAGTAACGTAACACGTTTGTAAACATGGCCTAAAATAAGACATTAAGGATGAGAGATTATGTTCGGAACATTGTCGGAACTTCGTAACTGTTCAACCCTAATTTCCACATCGTAGACCGGCGATCATTAAGTACCATAATACACGTATAAATTATATTTATTAGGTACCTATTTGTATGGTGAGGGTAACTTCTATAACAAATGGGCTCGTTGCTGTGATCTTGTTATGTCTTAATAGCTAGTTAAATGCCCAAAAATTATAGTAGCTGTTATTTAAGGGTTGGTGAACGCTAAAATGACGCGAAGTTACTAATACTTGAAATCGATATTAAACGTGTGCAAACAAAGTAGAACCGAAAACATGATTTCTACATTGAAATAAAATTATTTTTACGGTTTTTATTACGATTTGGTTTTAATTTTTATTCCCGACGTTTCGAAGGCTTTGAAATAATCTCTATCGAACACAATAAGAATTTTGAAAATCGGTCCACATTCGGCGGAGATATCGCGTAACATACATAAAAAAGACAGACGAATTGAGGACCTCCTCCTTTTTGGAAGTCGGTCGATAAGCCATTTTGTCGTTCTTTTCTGACCGACTTCAAATAAAGGAGGAGGTCCTCAATTTTTCGGTATTGTTTATGAATATTACGCTATATCTCCGCAAAAGTGGACCGATTATCAAGATTATTTGTGTATTCGATAGAGTTTATTACAAGGGTGGTCCCTTTGGTCAAGATCCGATAAATTTTGAAGTCGGTCCATTAAATTTTTAGTAGGTAAAAAAAAAATTTGATAATTTATCGATTTATTTATATCCACATATTTTAAGGACATTTTAAGGACGTGTCGAGGTCAAACATAGCCTATCTAGACTTTCACGTGTTTAACATAAACCTAAGCTAACAGAAGCGATCAAAGATTCCTCGCTATTCTTATAGTCAAAGACTGTCTGTTGAGAGTCCAGACGAAATATTGGCATACATTTTTATTTAATAAAGTTCTATTTTATAGCCCCTTACTTATAAAAAAAATTATGCACTGCTTATCATTAACCATTGGTTGTCCCTTTCATTTTTAAACAATGTAACACAAGGAAAAAAGTGACAAGAAAAAGAAAAGACAACCGAAAATGGTTTAATAAGTAAGGTCCATAGTTGTTTCGTAACTTAAAAACCAACTATGAATTATGAATAAGGTAGTGAACAACCTTAGTGGATCAAGTTTATATAATCAGAAAACGTCGCAAAATATTAGGCATTGTTTTGATTAAGCATCACAAACAGATGTTCCTAAATCCACAGTGGAATAAATTACTGAATGAAAGTTATTTTAATAATCCTCCACCCACATGATCCTTGGGAAATTGGGCCAAAAAATGTCGCATTATTAAAATATAACATTTTTACGCTTCAATTAACTTGTTTCCAACATTGTTTACTTTTCTGACAGACATCACGCCGCTTAATTAACAAAGTTCAACAAAGAAGTGCCATCTTAACGTGTACTTTGCAGCTGTGATAGATTTTTAAGTCGAATTAAAAATATATTTTGGGTAGGAGTATAAAGTCTTCTTGAAGTTTCTGTAGTAGGCCATTATTATTATTATGTGTCTTAGGGCGACTTGCATCACTATTACTAACCTACAGTTAGTCCTAAACTCAAGTTAAATTGAAAATGAAATATATGAAGGGCATATAATTCTGATTTCTTAAGTTTACGTGAATATTATACATTGAAATAAAAGTGACAACGAAGACTGCAAAGCCTTCGAAACGTCGGGAATAATAATTAAAACCTAATCGTGATAGAATCCGTAAGAATAGTTTTATTTCAAGGCATGTAATTCATTACATGTAATGTACTACATGCCCTTCATATATTTCTATTTCAATTTAACTTGAGGTTAAGGCTAACTGTAGGTTAGTAATAGTAATAGCATAACAGTGTCGATGTAGATAATAGTTAATAGTTTAGTTAGATAATAGTTTAGTTCCATGTCCGTGAGATAAATATATTATTTGGTATGCTATATTATTTAGCCTATATATGTTAACCATTATGCTTTAAATAGTTTTCCCAGTATGTAGAATTATTATTGGTACTAACTTTATGAGATACCCAGTATAAATCCCTACATTATTCTTGTCGTAGCCGTGTGTGGCGAGTTTAATATAATAAAGTCTTATAAAGTTATTATCTAAATTGTCTACGAAGTTGGAAGTATTTGCCGACCGATTTAATACAATCGTTTCTAATAGTTTACGGAAAACAATCAAATAAATCGAAGTCTTTGATCGTAAACTTATGAAGAAGAAAGTTTGAAATAATGTGGGGAAATATTGAAAAAAGTTATTTCTAGTGATATGTTTAAAATTCCTTTCCAATAACTTTGTAGCGTTATTTTTGTTTACATCAACTTCATAGTGAAATTAACTTTTTGTTTGCGGATGATCACAGAAACGCAAAGCTTTGTTATCTATAAATTGATCACTGGCAAGTTTATAACTCTTTAGATGAAATACATTTTATGTGAAACTGCGCTGTGAATAGAATTACAATATATTGCCACAATATAGGAACGTATTTTATCTATTATTAAATATATATTTTTTTTATAAATATTACGTGCTGCCTCGGTGGCGTGGTGGTATTTCGGTACGACTACGGTTCTGAGGTCCCAGGTTCGATCCCCGGGTCGGGCAAAGTGATATTGGATTTTTCCATATCAGCCCGGAGTCTGGAATTTGTGCCCGATATCGCGATAGGCTCGCCCCTATCATATCTGGGACGGAACTAAGCTCGGCGATATGTGGGTGTTCTAGTTCGCTAGTGCGCCACTGCCTACCCCTTCGGGGATACAGGCGTGAGCTTATGTTATGTTATGTTATGTAATATTGTGAGGTTTGGGTTCGATGCCCGGGTCGGGCAGTGATGTTGAATTTTTCCATATCAGCCCAGAAAGTCTGGAAATCGTGCCCGATATGGCGATAGCCTCGCCCCTATCAAATCTGCGACGGAACTAAGCTCGACGAAATATGGATGTTCTAGTTCTCTAGTGCGCCTCTCTGTACCCATTAGAGGATACAGGCGTGAGTTTATTATATGGTAATATTACGTACTAGTTTTTATTTGTAATCACTAGGCATTACGAGCATCGTGTGATTTCAGTCTTCGGGCTGATACTGAATAGCAAAACTCAATATCACTGTACCCTGTTACATTCATAGATAATTGTAGTCTATAATTGATATATACTTAGTCTATGGTAACTGATGACAACACTTACTACTTCCGTCTCCTCCGGCGTCGACCTGCAACATGTCGCCACTTACTCTGTAACCTGTTCTTATTTATTAATAAATTATTACAATCAAGTCTACGAGCCTAATTCACACGCACCCACATGACATGCCCGACGCGGGAATTGAACCGGAGACCTCAGGACGATAGTCGTACCGCGCACGCAATATAACGCCAACGCCAGTCGACTACCCAATTAAATTAAATATCACAATCATTTCTTAACTATATAGAGGTAGGAAAATATAAAACCTAACGAACCGTTTTCAAAATTGATCCGATCGTGACCAAATTTATTTGGGACTATCCTTGGAATAATAAGCTCTATCGCACACAAAACTAATCTTGAAAATCCGTCCATATTTGGCGGACTTATCACGTAATATACATAAAAAATACAGACGATTTCAGGACCTCCTCCTTTTTTTAAGTATGCTGAAAAAAAAAATTATTACTATTGGATTAAATATATGATTACTATTGGATTTTTCCATATCAGCCCGGAGTCTGGAATTTGTGCCCGATATGGCGATAGGCTCGCCCCCTACCACATCTGGGACGGAACTAAGCTCGGCGAAATGTGGGTGCTCTAGTTCGCTAGTGCGCCTCTGCCTACCCCTTCGGGGATACAGGCGTGAGCTTATGTTGAAAAAATATATACGTCCATACGTGGATTTGTGAACTTTAAGCGACGCATCTTGTATTTTGCGCGTATTTAAAAATTATATAAACTATAATAAACGAGGAAAAAATATAAAAAAAATAAAGTTTCATTGAAACTCCAAGGTTTGGTTCGTTGTAATCATAGATTTAATAGTGTTCCAGTGAAATCAATCGGCGGAAACATGAACTGATTCATCAAAAGCTTAATCAAAAGGAAGGTCTAATCAGTTTTCCACTAATACAGATAACAGATGTTACATTACAACGAGAATTTAATGTTTATTTTTAATTTCTGATTAAATGTTTCCTTAATCAATTTTATTGGGAAGTGAATCATTTGACCTTAATGTTTTAATGTTATGTGGGTTTGCTTACACACGACGAATTCGGTCGGCCCTGATGTTCTTCTCCGAACCCCGAGCAAAACGCCGCGATTGCTGTATTTTTTTGTTTTATATGTAATTACATAAGAAATATCAAATAAAAATATACCATATACATTGCCACTATATATTGTTTTATATTGGATGATTTAAATTATTTTTAAAAATATTTTACTAGATTTCGTTATGAAATAACTCCTAAATTGAGAAATTAGATTCCATGTACCTTGGTTTTAATTTCCAACTTAGGCTAACAGATTGAGAATTTCATAAGAAACATTTTTTTAGTTTTCAAAAAAACTCAAAATTACCAATTTTGCCTCCTGTTCCTGATTTATGATGACGAATTAGGTAAGATCAACGAATATATCCATCGAACATATAAAAGACTTTATCAATAATTTGACAAATAAGATACCAATCTGATCTTACCTAATTCGTCATCATAAATCAGGAACAGGACGTCCACTGCTGAATATTGCATCTCAAAGACTTCCAAATCAACATGATTCCCTATATAAGCATTTCAATACAATGATGAAAGCCCTAATCGATGATGTCTATAATACCTAATCGATGATGTCTCTAATACATTTCTCAGTGACCGTCCTGTGCCGAGGTTCGTAACCCGTTAGTGGGTTGCCCTCAACATGGTCACCTAACCTTTTCTTGGGTTCGTAACGCAGCTGCGTTCACCCAATAGACCGGTGTAGCTGAGTAAGCCAACTCGGTCGGGCTGCCAGCTGTAGGACAACAAAAAAAAAATGAAGTGAAAAAGTATTTTCTATATAATATAGCACCACTATTAAACGTTTCTAAGAAACTTAACCAACAAAGTTATACGATGAGTTCTTTTATAATAACTCGGATGGGACGTTTGATTACGTAAGATAATATGAATGGTGTCGTTAAGGACAATGCTATTCATTCAACCGAGAATGGCTGGGGTTAAATCTAAAAGCCTAATCGTTTAGGTTCACTATCTTATCTCTTTAACGAGTAGTATAATTAAGATCTAATTCAGTCTGAAGGCTTTTTAAACAGATTTCTATGTTATCAGTAAAGCTTTTTAACAAATATCGACCTTATACCGTGAATGTCGGCGCAATCGCAGGCAAGCACTATCTCATCAGATACTTTGAAAATATAGAGGTATTCCCTAAAGGCTCGGATCGAAGTTGCGAACTTCACTCGTATACGGTTCGTTTCATCTGTCACTAAGCTTGCGTTTGATCTTCAATTTTGCGATATACTTAACCATGTCACCTCCTTGGTCTAGTAGCAGCATATATGGCATGTGAATCAGGAGGTCCTGGGTTCAATTCTCAGCTCGGGAAAAGCCATTTTTCTAATTTAATTTGCTCGGGACCGGATCCCTCAGAGGGGTTGACGTCAGATACGCAGCCGGTCGTAAAAACTAAGCCTAGCCATTTTTGCAACATGCTTAATAATGTTTGTCGCGCCGACCCCACATTAAGATGGGATAAGAGTAGGTAGAAAGAAAGATATACTTAACCTTATCCTCCAACCTAAACGATTCCATTTAGAACAATTTTAACATCCCGGGTAGCACTGCCACCGGCTCTTAAGTCAAAGTATTTTGGCTGCCCACGACCATGTACCCACCCGTGATAAAATCTTGCACAGCAATCTCCAAGTATTCCTGGGATTTCTTTAAAACGAAATAGTATCAGGTGGTACCTACTATTATTTCTTTCTGCCTGCCCTTATTCCATCTTA
The DNA here is from genome assembly GCA_036417725.1 of Clanis bilineata. Lineage (NCBI taxonomy): Eukaryota > Metazoa > Arthropoda > Insecta > Lepidoptera > Sphingidae > Clanis > Clanis bilineata. The sequence goes on from CM071158.1 coordinate 14,066,931, forward strand.
ATCTGGGGTCGGAGCAACACACTTTTTCAAGCATGTTGCAGAATGGATATAGCTTTGTTTTTACAACGGGATGCCTGCCTGACGTTAACCCCCTCTGAGGACTCCAGCCCCGGGCAAATTAAATGAGAAATTTGCTTTACCCGACCTGGGAATCGAACCTCGGACCCCCCCGGTCCACAGCCCATATATGCTGCCACTAGACCAAGGAGGCGACTAAGGTGGTACCTTCTATTCTCAGAATGAAATCGCAACGGCATTGGGAACATCAAGTCTATCGCGGGTTTACACGTTTCATACCTATTACACAATCTTATCCCGTAGATCTATCACGTTCTTCTGTGGATTAATATTTTCTCTCACGAAACAATAGCACTGAATGATTCTATGAACTGCCATAAAACTTGTTTGTCAAAAGGCATAAACCACGTCCACAAATATATTGTCCACGAATAGCAGTTTAATTAAGAGTAATGTTGTGAAGATGACCTTTTGTACGGGGGTTAATTAAAGTGTAGCGGTCGGCTTGATCTTCGCCGGATATTATGTATGTGTTCATGCAGAAACTAACGAGCAAATTATACACTTTTACACTTATTTACATGAACAACCCATTTCGACTCCCAAAAAGGAGGAGGTCCTCAATTCGTCTGTATTTTTTTTTAATGTATGTTACGCGATACCTCCGCCGAATGTGGACCGATTTTCAAAATTATTTTTGTGTTCGATAGAGCATATTTCAAGGGTGGTCCCATATAAATTTGGTCCCGATAAGAATTCAAGTCAGTCCGTTAAGTTTTTAATCTTGTTATTATACAGTGTCCATTTAATGGCATGTGTATTCGTTGCTTATTCTTTGTTCACCTTTTGATTATAAGGCCTTAACGTTGTATCGGGATAGACGTTGCTTACCTTTGACAGGTTTGTGTAATTTACATGTAATAATAATTCTTCTTTATATAGTCTGATTACTTCAAAAAGTACAATAATAGAGTACAATATAAAAATTTTACCGGCCGAATTCAAATCCGATCGTGACCAAATTTATATGGGACCACCCTTGAAATAAGCTCCATCGAACACAAAAATAATTTTGAAAATTGGCCCACATTTAGCGGAGTTATCGCGATAACAGTTTGAACATGACTACGTCAAATGACTTGATTCGATTGGTTCATATTCGCGATCTATCTGAACTCTAAACTGAGATCGTTTATTGAAACCGCTGTTAAATACCAGTGGTATAGTATAACCAATGGTATGAACTAACCAATGATGTTGAAGTTGCCTATAGCATTGAATTTTAAAATTAAATCTTAGATACGCTATTGACAGAACATATCAATGTCAAACTAATTAAAACCTGGGGGTCTAGTTTGTAAAACGAAATCCGCAGTTGCGGACTTCGTTTCGGACGTTTTGCTATTCTATGTGGTCACGTATCGGACCGATATCGTTGGTATAAGTATCGTTTCTGAAAATGCTATTCTGTAATCCGTTTGACAGCTCACTATTCGGTGTTTGACGTTTATTTTATCATAGCTAAATGTCAAATTCCGCAGTTGTGGACTTCGTTTTGCTATTCTATGTGGTCACGTATCGGACCGATATCGTTGATGTAAGTTTCGTTTCGGAAAATGCTATTTTGTAATCCGTTTGACAGCTCAATATTCGGCGTTTGACATTTTTTTCGTCGAAGTTTTATGTCATATTCTACGATAGACCAGGGGGCCTAGTTTGTAAAACGAAATCCGCAGTTGCGGACTTCGTTTCGGACGTTTTGCTATTCTATGTGGTCACGTATCGGACCGATATCGTTGATATAAGTATCGTTTCTGAAAATGCTATTCTGTAATCCGTTTGACAGCTTACTATTCGGTGTTTGGCGTTTATTTTATCATAGCATAATGTCAAATTCCGCAGTTGCGGACTTCGTTTTGCTATTCTATGTGGTCACGTATCGGACCGATATCGTTGGTATAAGTTTCGTTTCGGAAAATGCTATTTTGTAATCCGTTCGACAGCTCAATATTCGGTGTTTGACATTTTTTTCATCGGAGTTTTATGTCATATTCTACGATAGACCTAGCTGTATCGTTTGCGTATCAAATGTGTTTTTGTTATTAACTTAAGAGAGTATTTATTGATTTGGTGAGTTTTCCACCGTGTTAAGGAAGACCATTTATTTGACTTTTACTCGATGCTTTTTTAAACTTTCTTTCCTGTATCATTTTTTTAGTAAATATGATAATACTGAACATTGGGGTGGGATAAGTCCCACCGCAAAGGGGAGTCAGCACAATACACTTTTTAAAGCATGTTGCAGAAAGGATTTGGCTTAGTCTTTACGACCGGCTGCCTGCCTGACATCAGTCTCTTCTGAAGGTTCCAGTCCCAGGCAAATTAAATTAGAAAATTCGCTTTGCCCGACTTTAGAATCGAACCTTGGCCCTCCCGGTCCGCAACCCATATATGCTGCCACTAGACCAAGGAGGCGACAATGTTTTCTTTAATCTAATAAAACAGAATTGGAGTTCATCGTACTCGCGGAAGAAGCAAGAGAAGAAAATCTCATTTAAAATAGAAAAGAACGCCGACGAGCCAAGGATGTCTTTTGCTCCCGAACTCTATTGGACGTGAAGTTTGTGGTGAATTGCCGATTCTTGGAAAATCTGTGCATTATTATTATACATAATTTTTCGAGCCGGCCTATTCATGCTACAGACGTAACTGTCTACATCTACGTGGCTCTATCGCTCAAAGAATATGTACCTAGAATAAATATAAATAGTCCTTTATAATTATTAATTATTTATTTGTATTCTAAGTTTGTATTTAATACAGAAGCTATATTTTTCAATGAATTCTTTAAACCGCTAGACTCGCTATGGATGCCAACGAGCTTCCCTTTCTTTAATCCTGCTGTATAGAGTTGCGCCACCATTGTCTTCGTCTTAGAATTTCGGATCTTTGTTTCCACCTATTCCAATGTGGGATCAGTGCAACACACTTCAAGAATGTTGAATGAAGGCTTCGACTTAGGCCTTTATTCATAATGACTTAGTGGGACGCTATAATACCGCTGTAGGACGTTTCCGAAAAATTGTTATTCATAATAGCTCAATAGCGTTAAAACGTTCCCAAAATCTTCCATAAAATGTCTGCAATTTATAGAAGCTGGCACCCTACTTTAACGCTTCAATAGCAAAAAATATGGCCGAGTTCGATCAACTGATTCGTATTTGACGTTCCACCAGTTTTGGTTGGGATTAATTTGAGGGTGCCTGCGACTTCTATCATAAACATTAAAAAATAAGCTCACGCCTGTATCCCCGAAGGGGTAGGCAGAGGCGTACTAGCGAACTAGAACACCCACATTTCGCCGAGCTTAGTTCCGTCCCAGATGTGATAGGGGGGGAGCCTATCGCCATATCGGGCACAAATTACAGACTCCGGGCTGATACGGAAAAATCCAATATCACTTTGCCCGACCCGGGGATCGAACCCGATACCTCAGAACCGTAGTCGTACCGAAATACCACCACGCCATCAAGGCAGTCTTCTAGACTTCAGAGAGACTTCTATCAAATGCAATTAATGTTATAAACACGATAGTTTGTGAGGTTGTATGGATGTTTTGTTACTCTTTCACACCAGAATGGTTGAACGGATCTGAATTTAATTTGGTAAAGAAATGGATTATAGTCTAGAATAAAAATGTCTAGGACAACAAGACAAATAAATGTTATGCAAAAGTTATGACCTCATGGTCATAAGTCGCTCAGTTTATTTGAAATATACGCGCGCCAGGTCGGACAGCGTAATAATATTGAGAGGATAAACTTGTCTTAAGTGATTCTTCACCATTCACAGAACATTCGAGGATGTATTTATTTATAAAGGAATAACACATAGGCTACTTTTTTCCAGAAAATGTAGGGTCTCCGTAGGATAGATTTGTTTGAAGTCAGCTAGTATTTAATATTTTCCGTGTGGTATTTAATTACATACCTTGATTTCAACAAAACATATTTTTCTTCAATATTATCATTATCTAAACACGAATATAGCGTCACATGAATAAATCAGACTGCCTCAGTGGCGTGGTGGTATTTCGGTACGACTACGGTTCTGAGGTCTCGGGTTCGATCCCCGGGTCGGGCAAAGTGATATTGGATTTTTCCATTTCAGCCCGGAGTCTGGAATTTGTGCCCGATATGGCGATAGGCTCGCCCCCTATCACATCTGGGACTGAACTAAGCTCGGCGAAATGTGGGCGTACTAGTTCGCTAGTGCGCCTCTGCCTACCCCTTCGGGGATACAGGCGTGAGCTTATGTTATGAATAAATCATGAGAAATAAAACATTTCAAAAATACAATGATGAATTTTATTAAATCTGATTTAACAAAAAATACTTATGCACGCATGTTGCCTAATTATTCTTCAATACAATGGGTTTTAGACGGTTCTGTTGAAGCCGCTGTGAACTGGAAAGTCCGGTCCTGAATTCCATTCTCAGAGAAGGAAGGGTATTTTTCTTACACGATTTGAAAGCCCCCTTTCTTTTCATTCATACGCTCCAAGGAATATCCTCCAAATCTAAATTTCATTTCCAAATATCCATAATCTACCCATCTTCGTTGATGTTTAGGTATTGCATAAAACAAAATCACTTCACATGCAACAAACATAGTTTTACTTTGATTAAATTAATTAAATAAATATATAAACAAACTAAACTGGTCGCCATGGTTGCCATGGTCGCGCGCGAATGATTGTTTTTTTTAGGCCATCGCTCCATGACTTTCCAGAGACAAAACTTGTTAAAATCACGTTTTATCTATGTACTAGCAACATTGTGACACGGTAAATATATTTTAGTTAATGAAGCTATAGTAAACGATTATGAATAAAGAATTTTATTGAACCTTCGATAGGCTTAAAATGCATTTTTACCAATATGAGTTTATATCTTCGATAAGGGTTTTATTATGAATAAAGGCCTTAGTCTTTAGGCAAACTTCTTCAAAGCGCTACCAAAAGCGCAAAAATGTAGTACAAGATAAAATATATTCATCTTTATTTAAAAAATATGGCCTTCTTCAAAATATTGATGATTTTGCCAACAACAGTAATAAATAATAAATCCATGTTTGACTGTGTTTTGACTATCAAATTATGACAATTTGACAAGGTCTACATTCTATGTGCACAAGTATAAATCTCTTAGATTCACTAAAGAGAATGTAATCACTTTCACTACCTACTTAAAAATTGTACCTACATATTTCATTGGCAAAAATAATTATATAATTATACTTATTTAAAAAAATCACTTAAATATCTATAATAATGGCTTATAATGCCATGGCGTGTGATATAACTATTTTTAAACACGTTTTTAAACATCAGTGATTTAGATCGATTAAAAAATTGACGTTGATTCCCGTCTGTGTTAAGGTATCATGATATTCCGCTCACTCATTGTTCCTTTCGGTGATCTCTAGATGCGCACGATAGTGGTGTCTATGGTGCCCCAACGATATAAGTAAATCCGATGGTGTTATATGCTAGCATTTTTGCACGATATCGTTAAAATATCGGACCGCATAGCGTTCCTCCGAAACGTTTTGTACCGAGGAGGCGAGACTATTAATACTAGAAAGCTGTAATTTGGCATGGCTATACATATCAATTACACTTTGTTGGTGTGGTCGGTGATCGGTGTGGTCCCCTGCTCGTAAAGTGGGGGTGAATTTTTTTTCGATTATCCTATGCTGGGGTATCGTAAGATAGGTCGTTGAAAAATATTTCGTGGTTTTCAACCGATTTTATTATTTTATTTATTATAACCGATTTTATTATTATTTAACAACATAACAACGTGGTTTGTTTTTGGAAATGTTAAAAAAGTCTTGGATGTACGGTATGATAACGAGTTTAAAAGAAAAACTATCTTATCTAAGTTTACACGTCAACGATTTCGTACAAATTCTGTTGAATACCACCCAAATTAAGTTGTTAGTTGTATAAAACAGGTAGTAAATATAAGTTTATAGGCCATGGTCACCTTAAAGTGTTATTTAAGGTCTTATGTATAATAAAATTATATTTCAGTAACAATTATCCCTACCACGGAACCCTGTAGTGTGCGTGGACAAATATGCTTCAGCCCCTGGCCGTTTTTTCTATACTTTTTTTTCGATCGATGTGCCAGCAACCCAAAGAGGTTCCACTTTTCGACAATCTACCTCTTTTTTTACAAAAACAAGAAAATTGTCTCATAAATAAATATTTATTGCCAAAAATAATAATATTTTTATATTAAGTGAAATAAACATGTAAATATCTATAATAATGGCTAATATAGACATCGAGTGTGATGAATCAATTTTTAAACACGTTTTTATACATCAATAATTTGGATTGATACAATATTGATGATAATTACCGTGTGTGTTGAAGCACCATTATAATAATATTGCATTCACTCATTGTTCCCTTTAGTCATCTCTAGGTTCTTCCGATAGTGGTGTCTATGATGCCCGAACGATATACGATGATGATATGTGCTAGCATTTTTGCTCGATATCGGTAGAGTTTCGGTCCGATACCGTTTGCCCGATAACGTATCATAGAATAGACACCCTGGCGGTATCGTTTGTGTATCGAATGTGCTTTAAAATTATATGATTTGTAGTTTTATGTTAGATTTCTATTGTAATTAACTTCCTAAGAGACTTTTTATTGATTTGGTGAGTTTTCCACCGTGCTATGGAAGACCATTTATTTGAATTTTCACTTGATGCCGTTAAACTTTCTTTCCTGTATATTTTTTTTCTACCTGCCCTTATCCCACGCCAGTGTGGGGTCGGCGCAACCCACTTCTTCAAGCAATTTGCAGAAAGGATGTAGCTTAGTCTTTACGACCGGCTGCCTGCCTGACGTCAACCGCCTCTGAGGGATTCAGTCCCTCCCGGTTTACAGCCCATATATGCTGCCACTAGACCAAGAAGGCGACAATGTTTTCCTTATTCTAATAAAACAGAAATGGAGTTGATCATACTCGCAGAACAACCAAGAGGAGAAAAACTCATTTATAACGCCGACGAGCAAGGGATACCTTTTGCTCACGAACTCTATTGGACGTTCGAGGGAGTTTGTGGCGAATTACCGATTCTTCGAAAGTCTGTGCATTATTACTATACATAATAATTTGTACCTAGAATAAATATAAATACTCCTTTATAATTATTATAAATTATTTATTTGTATTAAATACAGAAGTTATATTTTTAATGCATTCCTTAAACCACTAGGCTTGTTATGGATGCGCGTGCTTCCCCTTCTTTAATCCTGCTGTATCGGGTTCCGCCACCACTGTCTTCATATTGGGATTTCGGATGATTATTTCCACCTACTCCAATGGGATGGGATCAGTGCAACATACTCCAAGAATATTGTGTAAAGCTTCGGCTTAGTCTTTAGGCAAACTTCTTCAAAGCGCTAAGCTACTAAAAGCGCAAAAATATAGTACAAGATAAAATATCTTCTTCTTTCTTTTAAAAACATGACCCTCTTCAAAATATTGATGATTTTGCCAACAACGGTAATAAATAATAATTCCATGTTTTTACTATCAAATTACTTTGTCGAACTACGATAATTTCACAAGGTTCACTTTATAATTTCTCTTTATTCTTTGTTCACAAGTATAATATGTAGGTAGTATAATATCACTAAAGAAAATGTAATCACTTTCCTAAACTACCTACTACAAGTAAAAACAAGGACGTTATAAGAATGGACTCGCCTCGCATTTATTACTCTGAGGAAAAATTCTGTCACTTTTTGAGAGGGATCCGAAAGGGGAGAGAATAAAGAATGACAGACTACAGTCGATATTTACAATCGATAGTTTTATCAATAGTCTGAATATAAATTTTATCTTTCATAAAAATAAATAATTTTTATGTTAGAAATGTAATCTATAAACTAAAGCACTTATTAGCACCTAATATATAAATTAAAAAAAATATTATACCCAATAGAAAGGGATTATGGAGCTTCCCAGCAATTGAAAAAAAAAATTAAATGTTTTTTATTGTTATACCGGCTAGGCGTTTGACCATAGATCCTTATACTTAATGTTGCAGTTAAACATTATGTTCAATAGGTAAATATTAAAACAACATATTTCATCGATGTCATCTTTCTAAACACCGTACTACATCATTATAAAATTGTGAGGCGATGTCGTCATTCGATTACTACGATTACAATAGATATTCGATTATAAGGTTTCGATTTTACGTAATATCTATTACAAAAATGGAAATGGGAAATCGACATAATATACTTCTAAAATAGTCACATTTGAAATATAACTCCATATTTTTGTCACCTTATTTATTTAAAATAATCGTTTAAATGTCTACAAATAATGGCTTATTATATAATCAATTTTTAAAATCGTTTTTATACATCAGTGATTAAGGCTGATTAAAAATTGATTCGTTGATTCCCGTCTGTGTTGAACTATATTGGTGTTGAACAATCATAATATTGCGCTCACTCATTGTTCCTTTCGGACATCTCTATCTATGCACACGATAGTGGTGTCTATGGTGCCCGAACGATGTAAGTAAATCCGATGGTGTTATATGCTAGCATTTTTGCACGATATCGTTGGAGTATCGGACCGCATAGCGTTCCTCCGAAACGTTTTGTACCGAGGAGGCGAGACTATGAATACTAGAAAGCTGTAATTTGGCATGGCTATACATATGTATAGCATTGATATCAATCACACTTTGTTGGTGTGGTCGGTGATCGGTGTGGTCCCCTGCTCGTAAAATGGGGGATGATTTTTTTTTCGATTATCCTATGCTGGGGTATCGTTAGAAAAAAATCTTGGGTGTACGGTATTATAACGAGTTTAAAAGAAAAACTATCATGGATAAGTTCACACGTCAACGATTTCGTATAAATTCTACTGAATACCTACCACCAACCAAATGAAGTTGTTAGTTGTTTAAAACAGGTAGTAAATATAAGTTTATGGACCATGGTCACCTTAAAGTGTTACTTAAGGTCTTATGTGTAATAAAATTATATTTCAGTAACATTTATCCCTACCACGGAAACCTGTAGTGTACGTGGACAAACATGCTTCAGCCCCTGGCCGTGTTTTCTATACTTTTTTTTCGATCGATGTGCCAGCAACCCAAAGAGGTTCCACTTTCCGACAATGTACCTCTTTTTTTACAAAAACAAGAGAATTGTCTCATAAATAAATATTTATTGCCAAAAATAATAATATTGTTATATTAATTGAAATAAACATTTAAATATCTATAATAATGGCAAATATAGCCATCGAGTGTGATGAATCAATTTTCAAACACGTTTTAATACATTAGTAAATTGGATTGATACTATATTGACGATGATTCCCGTGTGTGTTGAAGCACCTTTATGATAATATTGCATTCACTCATTGTTCCCTTGAGTCATCTCTAGGTTCTTCCGATAGTGGTGTCTATGATGCCCGAACGATATACGATGATGTTATGTGCTAGCATTTTTGTACGATATCGGTAGAGTTTCAGTCCGATATCGTTCGCCCGATAACGTATCATAGAATAGACACCCTGTTCTTTTCGACCGACTTCCAAAAAGGAGAAGGTCCTCAAACCATTTGTATTTTTTTATGTATGTTACGCGTAACATACATAAAAAAATACAGGTTTTAATTAGTTTGACATTGATATGTTCTGTCAATAGCGTATCTAAGATTTAATTTTAAAATTCAATGTTATAGGCAACTTCAACATCATTGGTTAGTTCATACCATTGGTTATACTATACCACTGGTATTTAACAGCGGTTTCAATAAACGATCTCAGTTTAGAGTTCAGATAGATCGCGAATATGAACCAATCAAATCAAGTCATTTGACGGAGTCATGTTCAAACTGTGTTCTTATTGGTTAATTTTTGTAATCTATCTGCACATTCGAACTGAGGTTGTTTATTGAAACCGGCCGTAAGTGTTCTGAATAATAGCTGGTAAATGTCATTATCTTAATCACTCTAGCAAGCCATAATACTCAAACATGCTCTGGAACTTGGGAAGAAAATACCTTACTTTCATAAAACTTGAACAATTTGGTCACAGAGTTCACAAAGTAACTTAACATCAAACCCATTATGAAAGTAATAGGGAAGAGCATTGTAAGGATTAAAACTTCATCAACAAGAGGCCAAGAGTATTTGTGATCTTGACGTTCAAGAAGGAAATTTAATACTTAAATATTGTAGTCCATTATTAAAATAGTACACTGATGTTTTTTTTATAATAAAGGACACATTTGCTACATTGTTTGTATATCGTTTATATATACTGCTATTGTTTATATATTAACGACTATGGACAATACTGTCAGTATATAAATAATATTTACGGTCTACAGTAAATCATCAACTAAACCCCTTAAGCGTCGAATCAAAGACTAGACATCGCAAATGAAAATTAAAGTATCAGGTTTTATTTACTACTTGTTATAAAGTTACAAGAGTTTACCGATGAAGTATTTCAAAGGTGTTCTTAAAATCTTTAGACGCTGTTTACAATGTTATGCTTTCAATTTTTCTTTATATTGATAGCCTCCAAGGCGCAGTGGTCGAGTAGCCGGCTGTGAAGAGAGAGGCCGCGGGTTCGATTCCCCTATCAAGACAAACGTTTGTGGCCTACATATATTTGTTTCAGGCCTGGGTTTTGTGAGACTGAAAGTCTCTCGTAGTTCTTGCCACCTACAAGACAAGACTCGTATCATCGTCTGTTAGTGTATAATGACATTTTAATACCTTGTATAAATGAAATCTCTTTACAGGACTATGGAGCCAGACATCATGCAGGAAGAGTTCGAGGAGCTGTCCACGCCGAGCGCGTACCTCACCACCGCCTTTACAACAGTCCATCAGAACAGTACCAGTGTACTGAACATAACCACTGAAGAGAAAGTCAACGTGTACTACTTTTACGATGTAAGTTATTGTTTAGGTGGTACAGAATAAGGAGTCGCGATATTAAATCTGTTGTTAAAGTCTTGTAGAAGATGACTAAACTGAAACGAAGATGACTGAAAGTGACTGACGATATTAGAGCCGGGATGCAGGACACCAAGGTTACTGAGTCGACTTTGGTGGACTTTTCCAACGCTTTTAATACCGTCAGTCACGATATCCTGCTTTCTATCCTCTCCCGCTTGATGATCTCTTCCGTATCACTGGAATGGTTCTCTACGTATCTTCGAGGGCGCCAGCAGTCCGTACGCCTAGGCGAGACTTCATCAAGCTGGCGTGACCTTGTATCTGGTGTCCCTCAAGGCGGTATACTTTCTCCTTTATTATTTTCTATTTTCATTAATTCCATTACTGAAAATCTTCAGTGTACGTATCATCTGTACGCTGACGACTTACAAATCTATGCTCAAGCAGGCTTAGACGATGTAGCTGTAGCCATAGCACAAGTTAATAGGGACCTGAATAACATTAAGAACTGGTCGGATCGTTTTGGTCTATGTGTGAATCCTTCTAAATGTCAAGCGATGATCGTGGGTAGCTCGCGCTTAATTAGCAGACTGGACACTGAATCTCTTCCTCCAATTATATTTAATAATTCTGTTGTGGCACTGTGTCCAACTGTTAAAGACCTTGGGTTACTTCTAGACCCCTCCTTTGGCTGGCAGGTTCAAACTACCTCTGTCTGCCAAAGAGTTACAGGTACGCTCCGCGCACTCTATCGCCTGAAGAATCTTCTCCCGTGTAAAACCAAGACAATGCTTGTGCAGACCTTAATCTTCCCTATCCTCGACTATGGTGACGTGTGCTATTTTGAACTGAATGCAGACTTGCTCAATAAACTTGACCGTCTTCTTAATAACTGCATTCGATTTATTTTCAATCTTCGTAAGTGTTTCGTAACCACATAATTCTTTATTAAGTTTTAAATTTTAATGTACGTGGTGTTCATGTGGAGGGCGAATTCAAACTCGCACGCATTTGCCGCCGATGTGCCGTCCAATCAAATTGGGGTTGGTTGGATCTCATTGGACGATTAGCTGACTACTACCGAACGCGTCCCCCACACGCCGTGCCACCCCCTGCGACCCCGAGTAATAAACCAGATCACCGGGAACTTCCGAATTACAAGCGCGTGCGCTTCTACTTAGCAGCGCAAAAGCCGGCCGGCGCGCAATCTTCGAAACGTGGCAACGTATATGTGCCGATACAAAAGGACACTACCTAGGTACTCAAGAATACATGCTGACACTTGTGTTTGGTGATTGGTGATAAAGAGTGCCATCCCAGCGCTGGACAGTGGACTTCGAGACCCGTCACGCCATCAAACGCGGCAACTGTGAGTACCTAAGTTACTTGAACACCGAAAACGTACATTCACATTTCACAACCAATTTACCTCCCAATGTGTGTTGCTAACGACACATATTTTTTGGTGCCGAAACCCGGGAATCATCCCAATTTGCTTTAGATATTTGGTTCGAAACATTACGTATCCGCCATTACATACTTACCTACAATTCTTTAATGTAAAACTTAAACGTAATTTGGTTCAACGTATAGTGAAGGCATAGGAATGTTTTATTAAAACGGTAATATTCTTCATAAGAACTCAAAATTATTTACGATCAGTGTAGGTAATTATATTTAAACCGGCGAAATTGTGTGCATCGGAATGATTGCCTAATTTTCCATACCTTTTGCCTAACTAGTGCTTTTTCAAGTTTTCAATATCGATTAATTATTTCTATAAATAATTATTCTGTTGTTTATTTAATCGTGGTAAATTGGTTACCGATGCAAACATTTGAATTCGGTTTTGTTCATAGTAGGTAGTGTCGGCCATTTCGTTAACGTGATCCGCGCACGGCGTTTTGTCGCTTAGGTATATACATAATCACGCAATCGTTCGAGTACAATCCAGGGTAGGTAGTACCTATTTTGGTGGTATGCAATTGAATATAGTGATTTCTCCTCGTTATCTTTATTACATCAATTCCGTTGAAATTCGTCGATGTAATATAGTATTTCAATTCGTTCACATTATTCAGTTCGTATTACCTACTTGTGTATTTTTCCGTCTGACTTGTACATCGATTCATATTCGTAACGGTTTTAATACAGTAGGTGTTGTTCCATCGTTCTATTCTAGCGACGTCTATTGGTTAAAACGTTATATACCTACATGTACCTATTTAGGTAGGTTACATAAGCGACATTATTTTCCCTAAATACCTAATAGTCGTCGTGTATCTACGTGATTCGGTCAGCAGCCCTACTTGTCGTTCATTTATGTCAGTGCTATATATACCCGTTCTATTCTTTGTATATAGTGCTATTCTCCGCGGAAGGCAATAAGGCAGCGGCCAACCTTTTACGTTTGCGTAGATACCTACTTCTCGGGTGTGATTTCATTTATTTTAATAGATCTTATATGATTTATTAGTTTAAGCTGCGCCCAGTTTTAATTCGTGTGCTGTACTATCATTCAGTTTAGCGAGTACAGTGCTACTATCGGTAAAGTTGGCGGCAGCAACCATACAGTAGTTTTTTGTAACGTTTCGTTTTATTCGCTTAACTAATCGTTTAGGATGTCGTATCGTGCGGTACGCGTTCCTAATTCAAAAATGCGCGCATCAAAGACTTTAAGTCGAGATCGCCCCGGTGCTCAGGAGTTGTCCGCGCTGCGACGCAAGCGTACCCTAGCACTTAATCGTTTGAAAAAGGTTCTAAAAGTTGCTAATTTAGCAGAAAATGATGAATCAAATTTGGATTCATTTTGTGTCCATTTTTCCGCGTTGCCGAAAGTGATCGAACATTTTGAGATTGTTCATTCGGAGATTTTAGGCATTATCGAGGATGATGATTTCGAGCATGAAGATGAAATTCGTACCGAGTTTGACGATATTCATTTTGAGATTTCAACAATCCATCGCAAGTTATTTCCTAAGCCTCGCGATCAACCTTGCGATAAGAGCGTAGATCATTCATCCGGGTCAAACGTAAAGTTACCCAAAATTAACTTACCCTCATTTTCTGGGGATATAAAAGCATGGCCTAAGTTTTTTGATTTATTCAATTCTTTGGTTCATAATAACGAATCGCTTTCGGATACGACGCGAATGCAATATCTCGAGACATGTCTTAGTGGGGATGCCTTAGGTGTTATTCGTTCTTACCCCATTCAAGGCAAATATTATCGCGGTGCGTATGAAGCGTTAGTTGCTCGATATCGCGATACGCGCGAATTGGCTTTTACGTGTTGGAAAGAAATATTAAATGTGAATTTAAAATCACTTGTACCCGTTGACTTTCGTCGAAATTTGGATTTAATTAACGAGAATTTAAACGTGTTATCTACTCTCGACCTTCCTACTCATGAATGGGATTTTGTTCTGTGTTATTTGGTTTTGTCGAAGTTAGACGCCCAGACCCGGCGTTCTTTTGAACAAAGGCGGGAGTCCACTGAATTACCACAGTATCAAGAATTAAAAGCATTTTTATATAAAAAGGCTGACGCATTAATTCGGGATAACCATTTCTCGCCAAATGACCAGACGAAATCGGATGTCAGTAAATCCTCGGATAAATCTAAATTTAATAAAAACAATTCGAAGACTCCAAAGAAAACTTCCGTATTTCTTTCCAACACTACAGAGAAATCGACTTCTGAAAAGAAGTCTGGTTCTCTTTCGCGTGCACCTACAGAGCCGATCGTCAAGTGTTCATTTTGTTCCGAAAAACATTCTATCAATAAATGTAGTAAATTCGCGCAACTGTCTATCGCGGAACGTAGTGAACATGCTCGAGGTAACCGATGGTGCTTCAATTGTTTAAGGCCGTCTCATAGCGTCAAGGATTGTAAATCTTTGTTCAGGTGTTACAAGTGTCACCAACGACATCACACCCTTCTCCACGAAGAAGGATCCGTCATTCCTTCTTCTCATACTGTTCCGAGCGGAGATAAAACCAATGATCAAGTTCAAGTATTGACAAATACACGTGAACATTCCGTAGTTTTATTGTCTACCGCTATTGTTCAAATCCGCGACTCTTCGGGTCATTTCCAAAACTTTCGAGCTTTGATTGATTCTGGTAGTCAGAGTAACTTTATCACTGAGAGTGCTGTCAAACGGTTAGGCCTCTCTAGTACTTCAGCATCTCATAACGTTAGTGGACTAGGTAATTTTACGGCTTCTGTGTCAGGTATGATAAACCTTGACGTAGGACAGAACGCCAAAACGCTTTTTAATATGAAAGCTTTGACAATGCCTAGTATTTGTGGCAAGATGCCTTCAGTTCGGCTTGATACATCTTCGTGGCATCATATTAAATCGTTACAGCTTGCTGATCCTGATTGTCACAATCCTGGTCCTGTGGATTTTCTCATCGGCGCTGAATATTTCGCTTCGCTTCTTCTACCCGGATCAATTAAAGGAAACTCAAATCAACCATCTGCTTTAAATTCCGTATTTGGTTGGTTGTTGGTAGGTAACGTTGGTTGCTCAGGCCACAACCTGCATTCGTTCTTCGTTTTCGAGGACTCGCAACTTCATGATGATTTAAAGAAATTATGGCAGCTTGAGGAGTTAAACGTATCTCATGAAAAACCTCTTACCGTTGAAGATCAAAGATGTGAGAAGATCTTTGAGAACTTTCATTCACGAGATTCCAGCGGTAGATCCATCGTATCTTTGCCTTTTAGAAATGAAGGGCACGAGACTACATTTCCCGGATCTCGCGATATAGCCTTGCGATGTTTCCATTCTATTGAGAAACGTCTCCTCAAGAATGTAGAGTTGTATAAGAAATACTGTGAATCCGTGAAGGAATATCGTCTTAATACCGTAACGTACGGCGTGTCTTTCGCTCCTTATCTAGCATGTCGTACCGTCAAGCTGTTGCTTTGTGATGAGGGTAGCGATTTTCCCCATGCGAGTAAGGTTTTGGAATCCGATCTCTATGTCGATGACATAATAACGGGTTTCGACAATCTTAATGAGGCCCAAAATGCTAAATCCGAAATAATCGAACTTTTAGAAAAGGGTCATTTCGAGCTCCGAAAATGGGCTAGTAATGTTCCCAAGTTACGTGCTGATCTGCCACGATACCATTGCTTTACTGATCCTGTAGGCATGGATGTCGATGATAAACCTACTCTAAAGGTATCGGGACTTAAGTGGGATCCTCAGTTGCCCTCGGATCTTATCAACAATCGATTATGGTGGGCGGGTCCTCCTTGGCTCCGCTCCCCTGCTGATCAATGGCCGCAAATTGATATAAATCCGAAAGAAGAACTTCTTCATTCAGAGGAGAAGGCTCTGAAAGCGTTCTTAACTTCCGACGATGTGGAGAGTTCTTTCATAGACATTCTTCTTGATCGTTACTCTTCAATTCGAAAAATTCAACGCATCATTTGTTGGTGGTTAAGATTCATAGAATTTATTCGAAGTAAACGTACTCGTCGCTCTGACCTCTTTCTTACTCGAACAGAGCTTCATGCTGCTTTGTTGATTGTCGTAAAGCACAATCAGCAATTATTCTTCGAAAGCGAAATACAAAAACTGCAGGAAGGACAATTATTAACGAAACAAATGCGTAAGTTAAATCCATTTCTCGATACGCAGGGAATCCTCAGGGTGGGCGGACGTCTTGTCCGATCCGGTCTTGAGTATGAACATAAACACCCTGCCCTTCTTCCTCGTAAAGCTAGGTTAACTTACCTTATTATCGAAGCCGTTCATCGGGAAAATTGTCACGCGGGTGTAAACACCACCCAATATCTTATTTCGCAACAATTTTGGATTTTGTCTCCTAAGCGTGCAATTCGAAATTGTTTATCGAAATGTGTTTCATGTTATAAAACACATCCATCCCCTCTTGAACCTTTTATGAGTGATCTACCTGCAGTTCGTGTTAACCAGGTTAAACCATTTTCCATTGTAGGGACTGATTATGGTGGCCCTTTTCGTATAAAAATCGGTAAACATCGCGGTGCAAAAATCACTAAAGCCTATTTGTGCTTGTTCGTTTGTCTTGCTACTCGTGCGGTGCATCTCGAAGTAGTCTCCGATTTATCATCAGACGCTTTTCTCGCCGCGTTACGTCGTTTTGCCGGGCGACGTGGAAGGGTTAGCATAATTCATTCCGATTGCGGGACTAATTATGTTGGTGCTAATGCACAACTAATTCAGTATATGCGACAAGCCGCTCATGCGAATCAAATCGAATTTCGTTTCAATCCACCCTCCAGTCCCCATTTTGGTGGAGTGTGGGAAATCCAAATCAAATCCGTAAAATCTCACCTGTATCGTATTGTTGGCGATCAATGTTTAACTTTTGAAGAGTTAACCACTCTTTTCGTACAAATCGAGTCAATGTTAAATTCACGGCCCCTTTGTCCGTTGAGTTCTGATCCTAATGATTTCGCCGTTCTTACACCAGGGCATTTTCTTACACTTGAGCCACTAACGGCTGTCCCTGATGAAGACGTTACATCTTTAAATATAAATCGTTTGAGTCGATGGCACTTGATCCAGCGTTTTCAGCAGGATTTCTGGAAACGCTGGAAAAATGAGTACCTACATTCATTAACTCAACGGGCAAAGTGGACAAAACAGTCTCAGCCTTTAAGCGTTGGATCTGTGGTAATTTTAAAAACCGAAAATTCTTATCCGTTACATTGGCCTCTGGCTCGCGTTGACAAATTACATTTGAGTCCGGACGGTATCGTTCGAATTGCTACAATACGTACAGCTGAAGGTTCTCAGTTCACGAGACCATTAGTTAAACTTTGTCCATTACCTAATCAATTAAATTAAAAAATACAGTATTGTATTTTGGTGGGCGGAATGTTTCGTAACCACATAATTCTTTATTAAGTTTTAAATTTTAATGTACGTGGTGTTCATGTGGAGGGCGAATTCAAACTCGCACGCATTTGCCGCCGATGTGCCGTCCAATCAAATTGGGGTTGGTTGGATCTCATTGGACGATTAGCTGACTACTACCGAACGCGTCCCCCACACGCCGTGCCACCCCCTGCGACCCCGAGTAATAAACCAGATCACCGGGAACTTCCGAATTACAAGCGCGTGCGCTTCTACTTAGCAGCGCAAAAGCCGGCCGGCGCGCAATCTTCGAAACGTGGCAACGTATATGTGCCGATACAAAAGGACACTACCTAGGTACTCAAGAATACATGCTGACACTTGTGTTTGGTGATTGGTGATAAAGAGTGCCATCCCAGCGCTGGACAGTGGACTTCGAGACCCGTCACGCCATCAAACGCGGCAACTGTGAGTACCTAAGTTACTTGAACACCGAAAACGTACATTCACATTTCACAACCAATTTACCTCCCAATGTGTGTTGCTAACGACACAGTAAGTATGACCATGTATCTTCCTTCCGTTCCCAATTAAAGTGGTTACCGATCCGCCAACGCCGAATGCTGCGTGCCCTCACCACTCTCTATTCTATTCTCTTTTCTTCTAATGCCCCTTCTTACTTAAAAAACAACTTTCACTACTTAGGATCTAGCCATGTAAGAAATCTTCGCTCCTCAAACAGCCTTCTTCTCCAATCTCCCACTCACAGCTCCGATTTCGTTCATTCTGCATTTACTGTGCAATCTATACTTCTGTGGAATGCGCTCCCACTCGATGTCAGGGCGTCCACCAGCAAGGTCAGTTTTAAGTTCAAAGTACGAAAGCTCTTGGCTGATAGCGTATCAGAATCTCAATTTTAACCGATTTGCATTATTTATTTATGTATGTATATTTTATTTGTATTTATATGTAGTTTATAAAGGGTTATATTTTACGACATATTTATTTAAGTATTTTATTATATTGAAGTATGTATGGCTGTATTATTTTCAGCTTCCGTCTTATTTATTTGCCTCTATTTATATTTTATATATACACCCACATCGTTTTATCTCTGCACCACCCTCAGGTAGACTGGTAGATAATGCCTTTGGCATTAAGTCCACCTTTATACATGTTTGTATATAAAGTTTAAATAAATAAATAAATAAATAAAGTGGTCTTTATTAGTGACTTGGCTGTAAAGAGAGTAAGCATTGAGGATGAGTTCTGGGAAATAGTGATATAGACTTACGCTAATTTTATTAAGTCTTTCCATACTTCGATGCCGAATCGGCTTAAGCTGCTAAGAATTAACAATCTTCGAGATGTAGTTTAGGAATCACAGAATCAGAAGAAAGAAGTCGCGGTATTTAGATCTGTTGTTGAGGTGCGTAGAAGACGATTGAGATGATCTTTATCAGAGATTTGGCAGTAAAAACAGTAAGCATTGAGCATAAGTAAAATAGTTGGTGGTAGCTACTTTAAGTAAGTCTTTCCATAAATCAACGATGAAGCCGCTCAAAATAAGATAATATAAGACAATACTTGGCATTGATGATAATTTGATATGATTGTTTTTATTGTATGATTTATCATGATGATTGATGATATATCGATGATTAACTTACATATGAGATGAGCCGGGAGGTATAGAAAGCAACTAAAAACGACGTGAATTAAGCAGTAAACATTATAACTCGGAATCCTTAGGGACTTTAAAGGAGACGCTTTGATAGCAATAAAATTTTAATACTTGGAAGGGAGAAATTGGTGATAACAAATAAAATATATAATTTGAGTATTTTAACTAGATTATTGCTTGTATTGTACTTAAGATAGGGTTATTTTAGACCAGAAGAAGATACTTGTTTTTGTACAAGATTTCGATTCGTATCATTATGAATTTACATAGAAAGTGTTTCTAGTTCGGCATTCTATTATTGCCTAATCTATACGAAAATGAAACTAGGCTCAGAGGAGATGAGGCGTATCTCGAATAACGTTACCAAATGTAAAACCGTATCTCCAGATATTACCCATTCTTTTGTTTTCGAAAAATCCGAGTCAGCTCTTAAGAGTACTAAAAATATAGAGCAAATATTACTCAGCAAAACTTGGATAAAGAACTATTAGCGTCAAAATGTCTCGCGTCGCTTCAGGGTATGAAGAGCACTTTGAGCTGTCAATAACATTTTTTCTCAAGCATCAGGGAACATTGGAGAGTTATGGGTGTATAAAAAACTTCTAACAAAAGTTGATCATCGTGTTAATTTGCTAGGTATTTCGAAGAGCGACATTATTGTATGTGAAGAGCCTGAAGAGTTGACCTTAACCCGTATTAAATGACACTCAGACATGGTATCTAGATTCAATGCTTGTTTGCACAAACTAAAATCTTGTTTTATAACTATAAAGTATTATTGTTAGTGTTATATGAGTGGTAGAGTCACACTGTAGACAGTAAAATCTACAGCATGAATGGGTCGACGTAACCGGTTTCATATCACTATATCAGAGAAAACCGACGTAAAGTAACAGCTAGATATTGCGTTTGATATCGTTCTTCGGTAGCCTAAATCCTCCATCCTTTCCTAATCTTTTTAAAGTCGCCATCGCACCCATAATCCTTCAATTATTGTTGTAGTTCCTAGGTCGTGAAAATCAGTCATTCTCGAGCTCAGCACCACCACAGACAAAAACAAAAACTTTTAGACTCCAATTTATTTAGTTCTACAATGAAGGCAGCTCTTAAAATCGTTTCGCAATAAATAAACATTTTAAATGAATCATTGGACTATTCTTTTGAAAAATAATAAAATTTTATTTCATTGTACTGAAACCTTGGAGGAAATATTTACCTAGCTGACTCAGAGTAAATTAAAGTGAACCACAAGTTCATTGCCCAGCCAAAACCAAACAAAAACACGATGAAGCATCACTAGATGTAAACACATAACAGCCTGAAGCAAATGCGCAAATCTCATAAAAGCCCATGTGAACCGTCCCACGGCCCACCCACCACATTTTCAGGTAGATTAAGTATAATAAAACTTGAAAGGCTTTAATCGTGTAATGGATTTTTTGGGGATCGGTGATATGCTGAGAGCCTGTCATAGATAGCCGTATCGGTTGAAACAAACCTTTTAACAATACCAACAGTGTTGTCCTGCTTATAGAATTTAATCGTTTTGTCGCGATAAAGTGTATCGCGGATATGTATTGGCGTTATCATCACAAGGTATTGTAGGTTAAATTAAAATGTATGGCTACACTTCGAAATATGCATGGATTATGAACATATTGTTTGATAAAATTGATATCGCCCTCATATTGAATAGAGAAATGGCGTATGTTGAAAGCTCGAAATATTCGCTGAAAGTCGTCTTAATTAAAATCATTAATATCAATTGTTTAAGTATAAACCATTGATATATTATTTACCTACATGCACAGTTGACGCTCTGAAAATGGG
This sequence comes from Clanis bilineata, assembly GCA_036417725.1. Lineage (NCBI taxonomy): Eukaryota > Metazoa > Arthropoda > Insecta > Lepidoptera > Sphingidae > Clanis > Clanis bilineata. The sequence continues at coordinate 14,088,357 of CM071158.1, forward strand.
ACAGCAAAGAAGTGCTTAAGCACGATACATATACAGTTGGACGCCGATAGAATTCTAAATTTCAGATTTAAGGACGCTTGCTCATTTCATTAAAAAAGCTACTTATAACACTTGCATAAGGTTATATTATTTGTGTTGATGTAGGATAGTCACGGGCGGCTCGGTCTCCGGTGGCCCATACGTTTATGTAACATATATATGTGCCGCCTCCAACGGGATCTTGATTAGAACTTGGGATCTTTTTCTTTGTTTTATTCCTGAGACCACTTTTTAGGAGGATATTTGAAAATAACTGTGCATTTAGGGTATATTATATGGATGGTATAAATATCCTATATTGAATGATACATAATTACATTAATTTAGTATTTTACGTCACATTGTCGGTCCACGATTTTGCAAATGCTTAAGAACTTTTCTACCTGCCCTTGTCCCACCTTAATGTGGGGTCGGCGCAAAACTTTTTCAAGCATGTTGAAGAAAAGATTTAGCTTAGCTTTAGGACTGGCTTAAGAATATACAAAGAAAAAACCCGTATTCGAAAAATCACAATAAAACACGATTCCACTCGACGGAGATCCAACAATGAGAAAGGCAATCATATCTCATACTTGCGTATCAATTTAAAGTTTTCGTGTTCATCGTCTGCGCAACGGAAACTTTATAATCCTTCGAAGTTTGAATCACTAGAACTTAGTATAAAAGGCATCGATATATTATTTACCTAGATGCACAGTTGACGCTCGGAAAATGGGACAGCAAAGAAGTGCACTCATTTTGCCTACAGTCGGACGTCGATAGAATTCTAAATTTCAAAATTTAAATTAAAGAACGCTTGCTCATTTCGTTTACAAATTTACTTTATAACACGTGCTTATGGTTATATTTGTGTTGATTTAATTAGAACTTGTGATCGTTTTCTTTGTTTTATTGCTGAGACCAATTTTAGGATTTAGTGGTCTTAGCAATAAAACAAAGAATAAGATCACAAGTTCTAATTAAATCAATACAATTATAACCCTGTGCACGTGTTATAAAGTAGCTTTTTAAACGAAATGAGCAAGCGTTCTTAAATTTGAATTTTGAAATTTAGAACTACATCCACACTAAATCCTAAACACTAAATCCTACAACACTAAATCCTAAAAAGTGGTCTCTGCAATAAAACAAAGAAAACGATCACAAGTTGTAATTAAATCAACACAAATATAACCCTAAGCACGTGTTATAAAGTAAATTTTTAAACGAAATGAGCAAGCGTTCTTTAATTTAAATTTTGAAATTTAGAATTCTATCGACGTCCGACTGTAGGCAAAATGAGTGCTTAAGCACTTCTTTGCTGTCCCATTTTCCGAGCGTCAACTGTGCATCTAGGTAAATAATACATATATCGATGATAAAACAATATAGAGGTCTTTGATGATGTGATTACTTAGTCGGGTAAAGGTAGACATCGGATGGTCGCGTCAAGCGTCAGGTGAGGGCGTTACGCCCGTTTGTGTGTTTGTAGTGTTTGTACTGGGTATTACGTAAATCCATAGCAATCCTCTATAGCATTCCTCACTCATTGTGTCAAAAGCGCTTTTGGTCTGCGGTCCTTTCAGGCAAACGATGAGTGGTTGACTTTTACTCGACATGGATACACGTGGTTATTGCAGAGTTTGCAGCGTTTCGCCTAATTATTTAGTAGCGGCCTATTTGCAGATAAATGTCAGAATCTATATTCATATTTTATAAAATCTTACATTATACAATATAACAGGTAGCGAAAGTTCACGCGCAATGTTATTCAGGCGACGGCAACAAAGCTTGTGTTCATTTTGTAAATCGGAGTCATGTACTCGCCAGTAATCTGTTGCTAAATGGAACTGCAGCCTAAGCCATCATTCGCACGAGAGCTTTTCAACGCGCGTTAAAAAAGCGTTGAATTGGTTCAAATGAGTTCTACCTCTAGTATAGTTTTCATACACCGGCGCTTTTAAGAGGCGATTTTAAACGCAAGGCGTTGGGCGGGTTGTTGATTATACCTTTTTAGAAACAAGATAAGAATCGTTTTTAAGCACTCATATGAAAAGACATGTTGGGACGCTTTTTTAATGGACATTGAAAAACTTACCGTGCGAATGAGGGCTAAGAGTATGTTTAATTATTTTTACTGAAGCTTGTCGCGATCGCCGAAAGAGTACCTTTACGTTAACCCTATCAAATATAGCTTAATACAGGTTGCGCAGAATCGATTGTGTGTTGACGAATTATTTTTTTACAGCTTTTGTGAAAAAATATTCTCAATTTTATTATTTCTTTGGTGAACTAAAACATATTTTATTTTTGGTACTAATGCAATACCTACATATCAAAGACATGGAATTAAAAGTTTTATTAACATTAACATAACGCTAACTGATTTTTCGATGTCGATGATTTTTAGAATTAACCAATAAATAGCCCTGTATCATCATCATCATCAGCCATAGGATGTCCACTGCTGAACATAGGCCTCCCCCAAAGATTTCCAGATCGACCTGTTGGAAGCGGCCTGCATACTTCCCTGTATACTTGTAAAAAAAATTGTGAAGTACCCAATTATTGTATGTTCCAGGCTATCCAGTTCACTGTGATGTGGCTTCTCTTCGCTTCTATCGTAGTGCTCAACGCTTCAGTAATCGCAGCTTTACTCTGCACCAATGCTAGGAAGAGTCGCATGAATTACTTTATCATGCAGCTCGCCATAGCCGGTAAGTTTACAATATGCCTGATATAGATGGATATTATTTATAATGGAAATAGAAAAAGAAATTTCCGAGGACGGGTTAAATTATTCAAAAATATGAATTGTGTGAAGGGGTCTAGTAAATGTCACTATTTTTGTTATATTTTTATACTGTGTTCTCTGCTGGGGGGTTACCATCACCTCTTATAGCAGTATTATTATAATTTTACTTGTACCGATTCCCGTACAAAACAAACGAAGAACGATTATAATAATACTGCTATAAGAGGTCGTGGTAACCCTGCAGTACAATCAATCTATCTTTATCTAAATAAGAGATATTCTAATCTTTGCGCGAGTAATTTAGATTGAAATGAATGTTTTACTAGTGTAATTATTATAAAAAAATATTATTGCTTTTGTTAGCGCATTTTTACTTACAGGTATTTTGTTTGTAATGACGTATCCTTGAAATGGTTTAGAACTGCATTTTAAAACAGAATGTAATTAATGTAGTGTATGTAACACACACATACATAACATAAGCTCACGCCTGAATCCCCGAAGGGGTAGGCAGAGGCGCACTAGCGAACAAGTATACCCACATTTCCCTGAGCTTAGTTCTGTCCTACATGTGATAGGGGGCAAGCCTATCCCCAAATCGGGCACAAATTCCAGACTCCAGGCTGATATGGAAAAATCCAATATAACTTTGCCCGACCCGGGTATCGAACCCGAGACCTCAGGGCGGTAGTCGTACCGAAATACCACCACGCCACCGAGGTAGTGTATGTAATAATAGCGTTTATAAAGTACGTAGTAGCAGAATTGATAAACAAGAGTTTATAGTCTAGTACCTACTACTTACAAAATAGTGCTCCTGTTAAGTACGATGATAATACTCTACAATCTATAAAGTGTTTATTTAATAGTCCATAATGAAATTTTTCCCCATATCACTCTGCAACAAGTATCATATATAAGCACATATATACAAATAAATAAAATTGGAGTGTCTGTAATTTCAAATTAGCAGCTTTTCACTAAATGCACATGAAAGTACATATTATGGTTCTTATATAAAAAAAACTTAGACTACTTTTATTTTAGAAAAAGAATGGGTTCCTCGAAAACAAAATGTAAACTTTGTAATTGCGATAAAATCCGTAAAAACAAGTCTTATTTCAATGTATGTATAACATTCGCGATAAACATTACGACCTTATAAAGGTCGCAGCAAGTCGCTGGATGCAGGCCGCTTCCAACAGGCCGATCTGGAAATCTTTGGGAGAAGCCTATGTTCAGCAGTGGACATCCTATGACTGATGATGATGATAACATTCGCGTAAACCTAAAAAATCAAAAGTTAAACGGTTAAAGTTACGCAAATGTGACGTAGACAAAGTTGCGACTATAGTTAGAAATATTATAAAGCTTTATGATTTATAGAAACTTCGATCAAAAGTAGCAAAAATTTGTTGTAGTAATACCAACAATATAGCATCTATATTATCGAATGTATGCAGTATTGAGTTAGATATAACCAAGCTCACAGACTGTGCACCAAACTAAGCAAACATAATTTTAACTGTGATAATAACAGTTCACACTGTTTGTACAGTTGATTCGCAAATTGAACAGATACCAGATAATTCGAGTAAACAGTACGAATCAGGTATCAAAGCCAATGATTAATGGTATGTGCTGCAAAAAGGCATCATAAAGAGCGAAATGTATGCAGCGTAGCTCATATTCTTTCTTTCTACCTGCCCTAATCCCACCTTGATGTGAAGTCGGCGCAACAGGCTTTTTCGAGCATGTTGTAGAAAGGATTTGGTTTAAGTTTTATGACCGGCTGCCTGCTTGACGTCAACCTGCCTTTGAGTGATCCACCTCCACCAGTCCACCAGTGATTTCTCGGTCCACAGTCCATATACCACGGATGTACACGTTACTCATTGGAGGTTTATCGAAACTAATACTATTACTACTAGCCCTGTAATATTACTGCCTCACTGCTAGGCACGGGCCTCCTCTACCAATGAGAGGGTTTAGGCTTTAGTTTACTACGCTAGACTAATGCGGGTTGGTAGACTTCACATACCTTCGAAATTCTTGTGAAGAATTTTCTTATGTATACAGGTTTCCTCACAATGTTTTCCTCCCGTTAAAGCTTATAGCACCGTATAAGCGATGAAAATACACTTAATATAGAAATGTCTGAGGTGTATGCTCTTTTTGGGGTTGGTCTCGAACCTTCGACACTCGTCTGGGCAGTCCGTAGTATTCCCAACTAAACTATGAAAGGTCTATAATAAAAATGTTTTAGACTGAACTGCAGATCTGTATTTCGTATTCCAGATTTCCTATTTTGAAAGCAGTTCTCGAATGGCAGCTGCTGTACTTTGCTTAGCCATTCGACCGATTTGTGTTCACGCCCACGTACGCTTTGTATCGATTTACTAGATGGACAAATACGTATATTTCGAAGGCTTGGGGCTTATAGGACACTGTACTTTCGATGATTTGATTGATTATGTTATCCTAAGAGGTGTGTTTCATATGCTTACATATCATATTGCACCTTACTTATAAAAATATTTTCGTGCTGCTTATCTTTAAATAGTCACGGGCGGCTCGGCCTCCGGTGGCCCATACGCTTATGTAACATATATATGTGCCGCCTCTGACGGGTTAAGAATAGCTGCGTAAGAACTAAATGCTATACATTCATTGTTTTGATAACATTATAAGTAAATGCAAGAATGCCTCGGTGACGTAGTGGTATTACGGTATGACTACCATCCATCTCGGGTTCGATCCCCGGGTCGGGCAAAGTGATATTAAATTTTTCAGTATTAGCCCGAATTCTGAAATTTGGGCCCGTAACGGCGATAGGCTCGCCCACTATCACACCTGGGACGTAAATGAGCAGGCGAAATGTGGGTGATCTTCTCTAGTTCGCCCCTGCCTATCGGATGCTATGCCCCTGCCTATGCCCCTACCTTCGGGGATACAAGCGTGAGGCTATGTATGTATGAGTACATACCTTTAGTAAGGACTTTACTACAGTACCTTTATCCAAAATCAACAAAAATCTACCAACTGACAACAGCAGGAAATTGCGTTTCAAATAGGTCTGATCCACAGTCTTTCGTACAATCCGGGGCTTTTCCATTCCAGTAAAAATGAAGTAACGGATGTATTACAAACAACCAACCGTGTTTATAAATCTTTTGAACCAATAAAATTGTTAATACTTCGTGGAAAATATGTTTTCGCACATTCTTCCTCGCGGCTCGACGTTGTTTCGATTTTTGCTAACCGAATAGTAACCGAGGACGTATTTTCGTATGATTTATTACTTGAACTTGGTCGTGAAAGATGTTTGTAGATCATGGGAAGTGGTTGTGTGAATGTAAATATTATGTTGGTTTGGGTTGAAGATTTTATTAATGTTATCAGTTATGTAAATTGCGTCAGCAGTTTCCTAGTTAGTTAATTCGTTGAGATTGAAGTTAAGTAATAGCTACTATTTTCTTGACCTTACTGTTACTTTTTCGACATTAAAGTTTATACCATACCATTATTTGGACGTCCTGTGGCTGATGATGATGATGAAATTATTACCGGCACCCATGAGTAGCGACACCCATGAGACTGCCTCGGTGGTGTATTTCGGTACGACTACTGTCCTAAGGTCTCGGGTTTAATCCCCGGCTCGGGTAGTGATATTGGATTTTTCAATATCAGCCCGGAGTCTGGAATTTGTGCCCGATATGGCGATAAGCTCGCACCCTATCACATTTGGGACGGAGCTAAGCTCGGTGAAATGTGGGTGTTCTAGTTTACTAGTGCGCCTCTGCCTACCCCTTCGTGAATTCAGGCGTGAGCTTATGTACGTATGAGTAGAGGTAGAGTTAGTAGATATTACCACAATCCACAGCAGATACATAGCTAAGTATCTACCTATTGTTTAGGAAATTAATTAGGATTAAGATCAGGAGGTGGTATTTCGGCCTCTGGGAAATTATCCATAAATGAAGTAAACTTACACTTTGCAGTAAATTTTTGATATAATTTCATCAAAAAGAGTTTTGATACATAAGAAAATTATTGACGTAAAGTTTTTGATTAGAGCTATTCTCTCACCACTTTCTAAGACATAAAAATATCCTAATGGTTTTTCTTATTTGCAGACTTGTTCGTGGGCCTTATATACGTGTTTCCAGATATCATTCAGAAAATCACGATAGCATGGCTCGGCGGGGAGTTTATGTGCAAAACTGTGAAGTTTCTACAGGTGAGTAGTAACTACAACGTATTACACTTCAGAATTCATTCTGGTAATGGATAGATAGGATACTACAGTAGTAAACCTTCGGAATGTCTTACTTTTATTTAGCTGAGTGTGGTGATTTTCATTGTTTGTTCAATTCCACCTCCTCAATATCCGTCTCATCGGCTAGCATCAGCATACTTAGTTTCTAGGTTCAAATTCTAAGTTTAGCAATCTCAAACCATGCTTATTCTTAATTCGCGAAGGCTCTACAGTTCAACCTTTCCAAACTGTAGTTTGAAACTTAATTGACGTTCGACGTTTTAGCAGGTCGATTCTCTAAGATTTCATTTGTGAACAACGTTGCGGCATCTATGTTTTCATTTTTGTATTCAGCAAGGTACAAAGCGCACGCACTAGCGCTATGCGTGATGACGGCGCTTATCCCTACTAGCTCTCTCGAGCGAGGCGTTTGACATAAATGTATGCAAAATGGTATTCTCTAAGACCCAAAAACGTTGAACGCTCTGTCGATCTCACGATGTGCGCTGCCCGAGCTCGTCGTCGATCGCAACGTTGTGGCGTTTCTTAGAGAGTCGACCTGCAGTTTTCCGTTTAGCATAGTAAAACGTCCATCGGCCCGAGCACGAAAAAATTTTTACAATCGTAAATGTATTCGAGCTCACTGCGCACTGATTACATTTGGTTAATATGTCATACAAATTTCATAGACACGCGAGATCGAATCGTAAATAACGATTGTCCGAAATTTTCCTGCACGTGCCGCAATTTTTACTAATTCAATGAATTCAGTTTTACTCAGGATTTGAGTATTTTTATTGTGTAATAGTAACATTTATTTTAAAAAGTCGTATTTGTATATTGTTGCACGATTTATTTGATAAATGCACGATATATTATGAAGAAAAATAGAATTACATTTAAGCAGAACCTTGTGATTGGAGTCAGGCTCGTCTAATATTTATATTGTGAATCACTTTAAACTCTTTGATTATAAACACGCATTCGTAATCCAATAAAATACAAGATTTGCTCAAAGTGTTGTCAAAGAGAGAATGCGTACAATTCTTACTAAGCTAGTTAAATACGCATCTGTGACCAACGTCGTACATTTTCATTATACGTGGGACGTGAAATTCTATTCAGAATAGATGATTGTGCCAAATAAAATAACAAGAATGTTACGCATTTATTCGGCTTGCGTGTGAGTAAACAGGGAACAACAGACGGTTTTGATTTTATGTATTTTGAAGAATTTTGAAACAGTCAGCGGGTCGTTAGATTTTGTTATCTCAGGCGTCGACGAAAGTGGATGCTCCCAGTTCCCACTATCAAGTTTTTATTATTATTTACATAAGAAGTTATATTTTAGTTTAATGCAAAGACATTCAGCAGTATATAGACGGGACAACAGCACAAAACTTGTGATCCAAAAGTTATGACCTATTAGTCATAAGTCGCTCAGTTTATTTGAAATATACGCGCACCAGGTCGGCCAGCGAAATAATATTGAGAGAATAAACTTATCTTACGTGATTCTTAACCATTCACAAAATATTCTGGGATGTAAATTGTAATAATCGCCCTCGCATTGTAATAAGTAGTTGATGGTGGTACTGAAATTTGAGATCAATTTCTTTGTATGGAAACTTGCTTCATAGCCTATATATAGTCTATAGTTCGTTATATTAAATCTCTTTGGTATAATGTAATCATTGTATAGTCGCCTCCTTGTCAGAAGAATCCTAGCTCCGAATCCTAGGTTGGCGGGTGTTTTACTACAAAATTTACCAGGCACTGGATCCCCTAGAGGAGGTGATGACAGATAGGCGAATGCTTGAAGTAAAATATGCCGAATCCTTTATGCTTGAATGTGTTGCGTCGACCTTACATTGAAGTGAGATATGTGCAGGTGAAAATATAGAGAGCATGCATAGCTGGTATGGGCTTTTGTTACTGTAACTGTTTTGTCACTTGTCCAGTCAGATAGGTCATTAAAATTTAAAAGTAGACAGTGCGCCGTATCTTTATATAACAGTTTGCTGAAAATGACAGCTGAAAGTAATACCGGAACCACATGTCCCTTCGTTTATAAAATCGTTCCTAATTTAAATCAACGTTGACGTCAATGATCTTGTTTATTTTATGAAATTATGATGTTTGGAAAGATTTATTTAAATCTTTCATCAACTCAATATTTTGATTTGATCAATTTACATGTCTGTTTTCGTGACATTGGTCAGTAAACAAAATAAACCCAGCAATATTTTTCTTCTTGTTATTTACTATATGGCGTTTAGCCGTTTTGTACTTTCGTCCTATTTTTAATCACATTACTTAATTCTGCTTTCCTAAGGGCCACTTGCAGCCCTATTACTAATCTAGAGTTATATCTTATCTCAATTTATCCTACGGCTCGCTGGTATCTTTAAATTACGATTTGGTATAAACAGACATTTATCGCGGAGTTGCAAGTGGCCGTCAATGACTTGAAAGTTAGTCAAATGGTACTTGCCTACTTAAAACTGTTAACTGTTTTAAAATAATTTGTTGGCGACAAAGACTTCTATGTATTTACTAGACAAGCTGTTTCGAAGTAAAATTGTGGCACATAACGGCGAGTGTTTGACGGCTAAGGAAAAGAGCAGATTTCTATAGTGAGTTGAGGTCGATTAACAGAGACTTAGGCTGAGAGCTACAGAGCGAACTTCGACTAAGTCTAAGTCAAAGTTACGAACTCGGTGAGGATTTTTTACTAAGTCCGAGTCAGTTTTTACAAGAAAATCTGTGCTTAGTCCGTCTGTCAGTCTGTTTTTCTTGTAAAAAATGACCCGGACTTAGTCAGAGTTTCAAATTATTTTGGGCCACTTTATACCCTACATTATGAACTAGGCGCAGCAGCAGCTATTTTGATTTACTAAGTCATTAAAGGACCAACTCTGAACGTATTGTTTCAAACTAAAAATCTTCCAATATATTCTAAGCATCTCGGAGTTGTCGGTGTTCATACATATGTATACATAGGAATTGAGAACCCCCTCTTTTTGAGGTTAAAAATTGTTACTCGTCTTGGAATTCCAGTCCATTCAATTCTGGTGGATACTCCATCTACGCTGACACCAGATAGCAAAGCGATAACTATAGTCAGTGTGTAACGGCGCGTCTTCTGCACTAGTTTTTCACAAAATAAAACACAAAACACATACTCAATGATTTTCGTTGCCTCCTGCTCATAGAACAATAGACCATAGATAAAAATGTGTAAGGAAACCATGTTTTGTAGACGTTTTGTGTAATGTTTTTTTTTTGTAGGAGACACGGCTTAATGTAAACCGATTTTGTTTCCAGGCTGTGGTGATGTACGGCTCAACGTACGTGCTTGTGGCGCTCAGTATAGACCGCTGTGACGCCATCACGAATCCTATGAACTTTTCTGGCAGCTGTAAGTATGCCAACTATACAGGGGGCCAAGGATGTGCCGTATACAACATAGTTTACGTATTATAATAACTGTAAACCCTCTTTGTTTTGACATATAAAGGTTTTTTATATGCTTATGTGACCAATAAAGATTTTTATTTATTTTTATAAACGCAACACACTCATCCGTGTCGTTTGACTGTGATTGGTTGAAAGACCAAAGTGTGATGTCCATTTTATCGACCAATCACAGTTAAACGACACGGAGCAGTGTGTTGCGTTGTTACGGAACATTCTAGGGCTGAGTGTTGTAGAAATGTAGCATAGGTGTTGACAAGAGTCATGAGCACAGATGAGCAGTGACGCTTGTACGTTGTCCGACAAAGTTATTAAAACTTTTTTAGGGTTTCGAAATGAAATGGCAAAAAGGTATCTAATTTATATAGTTTAGCCATGTTTGTCTGTCTGTCTGTCCGTCTGACCGCGGTTTATCTCAGAGACTTAATAGTCTAGTACTAATGTAGTAGATAGCTGTAATTTAGCATGAGTATAATATATCTAACTACACTGAGAAAACGGTAAAATAAAATAATTATATTTTGTTTGGTGCCTTTCCCAATTTCAATTAAATTGATTGTATTTATTGTAAACAGCGTGATTAAATATATATTTTCGACATTAGAATTCGTAGACGATAATAATAATGACGTCGCGTAAATTGCATTATGAATATCACAAACGTTTCTTAATGAGAACAAGTTTAATGAGAATCTATAAAAGTGGGAACATTTAGTTATTTCATCAGTTAAAATGGATATACTTAGTTTAACTTTGAACCATTTAATTTTGAACTTGGTCCGTTTTTGGTCTTTGATCACTTCATTCGTTATGAATTTGCATTATGTTACTTAATAAGTGACTTTAAATCTTATTATGTGACGTAATCTTAAAATATATAGATAGGTACTATTTGGAATATTAAGGAAATGAAGTCGGCGAAATCTGGGTGTTCTAGTTCACTAGTTTGGCTCTGCCTACTCCTTTGGGTATACAGACTTGAGCTTATGAGCTTATGTATTATTAAATTTAATATTTTTAGCATTCTGATGTCTAAATTTTCCATGAAATAAATGATAATATTCTCAAACGAGGTCGTCAGTAACATTTCGGTTAAAATAACGTTTACATTTTATGAACATCAAATTATTTCGCAGTGAATTAAATCAAAATATGTACCTTCATAATAAACATTTCCACATGTTCATATATTATTACCTACTCCAGAGCTACAAACAAAATAAATAACTCGTATAATTACTAATGTTTCGTCCATTCACAATTTTTTCACGAGTTTTTATTGAATTATCGTCAGTTAGCCTACTTCTAAAGCCAATTTTAATAAAACTGTCCATTGCGGTCGCTTATAAAATTTATAGGCAGTTACAATTTTTATTTTTCTATTTGCCACAACCCGGTCAGTGTCGTTATCTTTTATGGTACTTTGAATTTAAAAAGTTCTTTATTCTTCTCGATCATTTTCATTGGTTGTTTGATTGAATTGTTCTTTTTTTTAAATGGTCGTTTTTGACCATCGAAAAAAGGCATTTGAGCTTTAAAATTGTATTTTATTGGCTTGTTTTCCGAAGTAGGTACTATACTTTTGAACTTCATATCCATCGATATATTAATTACCTAGATGCACAGTTGACGCTCGGAAAATGGGACAGCAAAGGAGTGCACTCGTTTTGCATACAGTCCGACGCCGATGGAATTCTAAATTTCAAAATTCTAATTAAAGAACGCTTGCTCATTTCGTTTAAAAAGCTACTTTATTACACGTGCATAGGCTTATATTTGTGTTGATTTAATTAGAACTTGTGATCTTTTTCTTTGTTTTATTCCTGAGACCACTTTTTAGGAGGATATTTGCAAAGAACTGTGCATCTAGGTTATATTGATGTTCATATCAATGAAAAAATGAACGAGAGTATTCTCGTTACTTAGATTTGAGTATATTATAGGTTCATTATCAAGAGCCACTTGAACCTAACCTACGTACCTAATAATATATCCAAACTGTGTTTTTTTCAGGGAATCGTGCACGAGCTCTGATTGTGTCTGCGTGGTTGATCAGCATTGTCTTCTCCATACCGCTCCTGATCCTGTACGAGCTTAAGGAAGTTCAAGGTAATACTCATCGTCATTTAAAAGGTCCCTATGATGGTTAAGATTTGGGATGTTATTTATTGCAAACTATACTACTTACGTATTTAAATATTATTAAAATTGTGAAGTATAATGTCGCAATTATAATCCTTTACTTATGCAATTATGACTATTAAAGGTTTTAAATTATACGCATTTAAATACTACTCAACTGTAAGAGCTGCTATGCAAAAGTAAATCAACATAATCAAGTTTATACGCTATCATTTAGTTAAATATAATGCCCCTTACTTATAAAAATATTTACGCGCTTTTTAAATTTAAAACTTCTTTCATTGTCAAACAATGTGACGTAAGAAAAAAGCGGCTAACTATTCTTAAAGATAACAAGTGCTTAAATATAGAGGCAATGACCCTTATAAGTGTCCGACTGAACCTTCGAATTCTCCCACCTTCGTCCAAAAAATCGCCTCCGGCCAAAGGTTAGGCCAAAATGGGCCGGAGCTTTGGCATTTTAAAGATAAGATTAGCGAAAAAGGTTTTCTAAGTAAGGTCCATCGTTGATATTCTGTAATTATAGTCTGAGAGCAGAAAATTAGCATGTTAAAATCAACATAATCTGTATCGACATATCAAACAAGAATGAAGTAACCATAAAAAAATCGATATTCCAGGCAAACCTCAGTGCTGGATAGATCTGGGGACTCCGAGTAGGTGGCAGATCTGGATGACTCTGGTGTCTGTCATGATCTTCGTGCTTCCCGCGTTAACCATCGCGGCGTGCTATGCCGTCATAGTCCTCACCATCTGGACGAAGAGCAAAGCCGTCGTCATGTCTCCGCCCATCAACTCTAGAAGAACCAAAACCATGAGGAATGGTTAGTTTTAACTATCTATTATTTGTTGAATTAATTCGCGAATTGGAACGTGTTATGCAGAAATAATTCAAACCACAAAAACAATTTTTTTTTACATCATTATGGTCTATTAATGATTTAGATAATGTTGGCATAAAAAAAACCTTTTATTGTGGGTTTGATCATTTCTGCACAACACGGTCCAATCGTCCCACGCCTGGGACGAAATACAGCCCGACTCAAAAAAGTTACGTGCCGATAAATGCATCCACAATGCTGAGCAATAGTTCGGTAGCCACCGTGAGCGAGTAGCAAGCTGTGAAGCGGGGGTCGAACCCCGCACCGAGTCAAATATTTGCATGACCCATAGAGGAAGGGGAAATTGGGCCACATGAAATCTTATTCTCCTAATGTAAAGCTACAGCGACAAGCCATTTTACATATTTTTTTCTGAGACAGTGGTATCCAAGCAAGTTTCTGTGACAGTTGTCGAGTAGTCCTTGCTGTAAACGTTACTGTCGACAGCGTGCCTCTACCACTCCAGTTTACAAAATTAATGGGCTATGTCAAGCTGGGCACGGGCCTCCTCTACTAATAAGAGGGTTAAGGCCTAACTCTACCACGCTGGCCTAATGCGGATTGGTAGACTTCACATCCCTTTGAATTTCTCGTTGAGAAATTCTCGGGCAAGTTTCATCTTCACAATGTTTTCGTTCGCCGTTATAGCAAGTGATATTTCACAATGAAAACACACTTAACATAGAAAAGTCAGAGGTGTATGCTCCTTTTTTGGGTTAGTCTTGAACTTCCGACACCCGTCTCTACATTCCGTACCATTCCAAACTGAGCTATTGCTGAAATTAAAAATTATAAATTAAAACCAAATCGTGATAGAAACCGTAACAATAGTTTTATTTCAATGAATAACATTCACGTAAACCCAAGAAATAATTATGAGCTATTGCTACTAAAAAATACAGTGCCACCCACAAAATATCGCGAAATGCTGCATATAGTTTTGCTTGGAACCATTATAATTTTCTGAGGTATATTATCTGTTACCAGGTCAGGTGGAGAGCGATCCGGATTCCCGGCGTGCGAGCTCCAGAGGGCTCATCCCTAGAGCAAAAATTAAGAGTGTTAAGATGACTTTTGTTATAGTTTTTGGTAAGTTTATTTTGCTATTAGAGGGTGCCTGTTATATAGGCTGGATAGCGAATACCGTATACACGAACCGCTATAGCTGTGCTAGGGTCGAAGTTACTACCAGTAGGCCATACTCGAATAATTTTGAACATTAAATTTGTATCAAGCTCGGTAGGCGTTTATGAAATTTTAAACCAATATCATTAATGTTCAGCTAGCTTAGATTTTAGTTTTCATTTGAAAGGTATCATATTAAAAACTAGCTGACCCGCGCAACTTCGTCTGCGTATGAGAGAGAGAGTTGAAATATGAGTTGTAGGCACCTATAGCACAATAATTCTAAAAGAGGTAATGGGATGATCTACTTCGGCCGTCAGTCACCCCGTCTCTCACACCGTCAGTCACACCGTCTGTCAAACCGTCTGTCACCCCGTCTGTCACCCAGTCTATCACCCCGTCTGTCAACACGTCCGTCACACCGTCTGTCACCCCGTCTGTCACCCCGTCTGTTACCCCGTCTGTCACTCCGCCTGTCACCCCGCCTGTCAACCTGTCTGTCACCCCGCCGGTCATCCCGTCTGTCACCTCGTCTGTCACACAGTCGGTCACCCCGTCTGTCACCCTTCTGTCACCCCGTCTGACACCAAGTCCGTCACCCCGCCTGTCACCCCGTCTGTCACCTCGTCTGTCACCCAGTCGGTCACTCAGTCGGTCACCCAGTCGGTCACCCCATCTGTCACCACGTCCGTCACCCCGTCTGTCACCCGTCAGTCACCCCGTCTGTCACCTCGTCTGTCACCCGTCTGTCACCTCGTCTGTCACCCGTCTGTCACCTTGTCTGTCACCCAGTCGGTCACCCCGTCTGTCACCCAGTCTATCACCCCGTCTGTCACCACGTCCGTCACCCCGTCTGTCACCCCGTCTGTCACCCCGTCTGTTACCCCGTCTGTCACCCCGCCTGTCACCCTGTCTGTCACCCCGCCGGTCACCCCGTCTGTCACCTCGTCTGTCACACAGTCGGTCACCCCGTCTGTCACCCTTCTGTCACCCGTCTGTCACCCCATCTGTCACCCCGGCTGTCACCCAGTCGGTCACCCCGTCTGTCACCCCGTCATTCATCTCGTCAGTCACTCCGTCCGCCACCCAATCAGTCAGCCTGTCAGTCACCCCGTCATTCCTCACGTCGGTCACCCCGTCAGTCATCCCATTAGTCACCCCATCAATCACCCCGTCAGTCACCCCTTAGTCACCCTACCATTCATCCCCTTGGTCAACACTAAAATATTTTTAAATATTTTTTTCAAATCGAACCAGTAGTTTCTGAGATATAAAATTCCCCGCTAGCAGCATTTTTCATTTCTGCTCCGCTTCTATTGGTCATAGCGTGATGTTATATAGCCTATAGCCACCGTCGATAATTGGGCTATCCAACACAAAAATAATTTTTCAATTTGAACCAGTAGTTTCTGTCTAAGATATAAATTTTCCCGATTTTGTAACATTTTTCATTTCTGCTCCGCTCCTATTAGTCAAAGCGTGATGTTATATAGCCTATAGCCATCCTTGATAAATAGGCTATCCAATACAAAAAAAAAATTTCAATTCGAACCAGTAGTTTCTGAAATATAGTCTTTTCAACATTTTTCATTTCTGCTCCGCTCCTATTGGTCATAGCGTGATGTTATATAGCCTATAGCCACCCTCGATAATTGGGCTATCCAACACAAAAAGAATTTTTCAAATCGAACCAGTAGTTCCTGAGATTAGCGCGTTCAATCAAACAAACAAACAAACAAACAAACAAACAAACAAACTCTTCAGCTTTATAATATTAGTATAGATATGATAAATATTTTGCAACTTCGACGATTCAATATAATACTCACTCACTCTACTTACTACCTGAGGAGTGAGATAAGGGAGGGGCAGGATTTATTGAATGAAATTCGAATTTAGAACAAATAATTTCATTCACTAATTTGGTCCCCAAAGGCAACGCAATCGTTTGCATTTTATTTTTTATCTACTTCCGATATACATTTCTTTCTTACATTTCATTTGTTAAAACATTGGCCTCCATTATCAATCTAGTGTAGTAGTTAAATCGTCGAAGTTAGCAACCGTTACGTTTTTTTAATATATACAGCAGAGACTGGCAAACGAGCAGATGGGTCACCTGATGGTAAGTGATCTCCACCGTCCATGGACACCCAAGACACAAAAAGGATCATGGATGCGTTGCCAACCTAAAGAGAGGGAAATAGGGATTGGGAAAGAAGGGAGAGGGGAGGGGGAATTGGGCCACCAGAAATCTCACTAACCGAACGAAAGGCGACAGCGAGCTGCCAGTTTACGTCGATTTTCTGTGAGACGATGGTATCAAACCAGTCGGGCTGGCCCATTCGTGTTGTAGACGTAACAGTCTACAACGTGTACACTAAAAAATAAAAATGAACTTAAAATATATGAAGCTACTGGGAAATCGGTACACAAGTTTAAATTCAGGAACTCTATTCAGATGATGTAAAATCAGATCTGTAGGGAATTATTAAAGCGAAATTAGAATAGTTCACAACTTTCAAATGAACAAAATATTGTTATTGTGTGTGTCATTTTAAAAAGTAAAATTGTTATTTAAGTTATGGTGTATGTTTAGTGTTCGTGCTGTGCTGGTCGCCGTACATAGTGTTCGACTTGCTGCAAGTGTACAACCACATCCCGCCGACGCAGCGCAACCTCGCCATCGCCACGCTCATACAGAGCCTCGCGCCGCTCAACTCCGCAGCCAACCCGCTCATATGCTGCATGTTCTCACCTCACATATACACAAGTCTCAGGTAACATACATAAACATGACATAAGCTCCTGTAAGCCAGGATCAACAATGGCACGCATTTTACGACACCGAGCAATGAAGTTCGGCGAGTCTCAGAGAAGGCAAAATTGTATTCATCCCGCAACGAAATTAATCAAACAGAAAGATAGGGAGGAGTAGGCAGAAGGAGTAGGCAGAGGTGCACTAGAAGTAGAACACCCACATTTTGCCGAGCTTAGTTCCGTCCCAGATGGGATAGGGGGCGAGCCTATCGCCATAACGGGCACAAATTCTAAACTCCGGGAGGATATGAAAAAATCCAATATCACTCCGCCCGACTCGGGGATCGAACCTGAAACCTCAAGACGGTAGTCGTACCGAAATATAACCACGCCACCGAGGCAGTCCTATGTAATTTTTCTTTTACTTATTTTCATTTATGAGTATTCCAATGGTATTCTTTTAAAATAGATGTAGTTAAGCAGAAACGACTCATCTGTAAAAAATATAATTTTGTGTTTATAGAGGTATATATGTACCTATGAGTGAGTACAGGGTGATGATAATGAGTGCTCAACTAGTACTTATTGATGTCAATGTGTTCCATTAATAAATTAAATCCATATTGATAAAATACAGTTTTTAGTGAGGGGAGTACTTTGTACTCTACCACGCCGAATTTGACATAATGATACGTGATCTCTAAATGCCGAAAAGAGCCTATTCATGAAAATTGAGTGATCGTTATTATGTTCAAAGAATATGCTCTGAATTCGGAATGTATAAACCATCTGGTGGATGATAAAAGTACCTCGATTTAAATTATGGCAAAGTGACCCACGGTTGCTCAACTAATTTACTAGACATAGGTGCTAATAGGTTATCCTTACAGGATATCTCCAAGTGAAAACTGACTGGTTTCCAATAAAACACACTATGTATTGGCAACTCTTTGCAACTGGTAGGGTAGGCTCTATTACATTTACGATTGTCAAAGATTTCCCTGCTGGGGCCGCTGCTCTTTTCCTTAGCCATCAAACGTCAAACATTAGCCGTGATGTAACACAATTTTACTTTAATAGCAAGAGAGGCCAAGAGGGTAAATAGGGATTTACTCGACCGTCGTGAGTACCTATTGTGTTATGAAGATTAGTGACTTAGTGCGCAAATTCGATGTACCGAACAGGCTGTCTAGTAGTATAGAGGTACATAGAAGTCTTTGGATTTTTTTTTTATTATTTTTATATATATATAAAAATAATAAAAAAATATTATGCCAATGTATACATTATGCCAATGTCAAGTTAGGGAAATTGTTTTCCTACGTCTAAGTTTTCGCAAGTGCAATGAAGTCGGATGTGTTCGATTTCAAGGCCCTGCTGGAGTTTTGGCATCAATTCCTTCCAGTTTAATGTTTTTTA
The DNA here is from genome assembly GCA_036417725.1 of Clanis bilineata. Lineage (NCBI taxonomy): Eukaryota > Metazoa > Arthropoda > Insecta > Lepidoptera > Sphingidae > Clanis > Clanis bilineata. The sequence goes on from CM071158.1 coordinate 14,107,192, forward strand.
GACGATTTTCTCGCAGCGGAGGAATCGAACATGGTCGACCCATCCACCCGACAAAAATCATCCAAAATCACTTATTTTAAAGCTTCCACATACTGTCCATCTTCGTTGATGTTTGTTGCTTAGTTACACATCACATTTAAACCACAAACACAACTTTAGACTAAAATATGCAATCATTAAAACAAGCGACCATCCGCACCGTCAGAATTCCCGCCAAAACTCCGTCTTTGGATTTAGTAGATGCTATGTTTGTGTGCGTGTGTGTGTGTGTAGACGCGTGCCTCCGTACAAGTGGTTGTGGTGCGGTCGCCGGCGGCAGCGGCACGCGCGCGGCACGCTCCGCTCGCGCTCCGACTCCACCGCCAACTCCGACCTGCTCAGCTCCACGCACGCCAGGAGGTCGCACACTGTTGCTATGGTAATACTGTCATGCCTAAAGCCTCATTCGCACGAAAGATTTTTCAACGCGCGTTATTGCGGGTACACACCGGCCGAACGAAGGAGTAAGAATCTATGCCTGTTTCATTCACACAACAGCGAAAGTTTGTTTGTGAACGTAACAGGCATAGATTCTTTCGCCTTCGTTCGGCCGGTGTGTACCCGCCATTAAAAAGTGTTGTAAGACCCCGTTCGCACGAGCGCTTTTTCAACACGCGTTAAAATCGTTGTAATGGAACAAATTAATTTTAGTATAGGTATTTAAACGTCGGCGCTTTTAAAACGCGGCATTTTTTTGGCGGTATGTAGAATATACCTTATTAGAAACAAGACTAGACTAGACCAGACTCCGGGCTGATATGGTATAATTACAAATTTAAAAACTTAACGGACCGACTTCCAATTTACCGATCGTAACCACATATATGGAACCACCCTTGAAATAAGCTCTATCGAAAACAAAAATAATTTTGAAAATCGGTCCACATTTGGCGGAGATATCGAGTAACATACACATAAAAAAATACAGACGAATTGAGGACCTCCTCCTTTGTAGAAGTCGGTCGAAAATCTAATATCACTTTTCCCGACCCGGGGATCGAACCTGAGATCACAGGACGGTAGTCGTACCGAAATACAACCACGCCACCGAGGCAGTCTATAAAAACAAAAATACTTCCTTGATTCCAGATACTAAACCGAACCCGCAGCAGCAGCGTATCTCGGCCGCAGTCAGAGACCCGCCGCACCCAACTCCTCGTGCTGGTGTCCACGAAGGACTGACAGCGAGTGATCAGCGAGCCGGCGCGTGACGTCATGCTTTAACGTACACTTACCACGTGTTCGCACGTCAAATACTATTAAATAGGTTAAGAACAATGACTAAAAAAAATAAGAGGACCCGACGTAACTACGAAAAATACGTGTTTACTATGAAGTCGATTCCGCCATTTTAGTTTCGCGATCAATTTACATGTAAGTTGTCACCGTGTCATCAGAATTAAGTAACGTATGAATACTTATTGATTTTGTTATAAATACGGTGTTCTGCTTACAATAATACTACTTTCGGATAATGAAGAAGATGCCTAACTGTTATACTAATGGGATCTTTCTTTCTCAAAGTCGCCATTTTTGTTTCGTTCCATACATAGGAATGCTTCATGTTTTCGTAGTTATGCCCTGTCCTCTATATTCTTTTGTCTAAGGTTAAGATTGATCAATGGTTGATATCAGTTGCAGCTATAAGTAACATAGCCCCTTACTTATAAAAATATTTAAGCGCGGCTTATCTTTAACCATAGGTTGTCCCCTTTCATTTTTAAACAATGTAACGCAAGGAAAAAAGTGACAGGTTATTCTAAGCAAAAAGTTAAGTGAAAATGTTTTTATAAGTAAGGCCCATACTGCCGTCCTCAAGCTAAAACGCCGTTAAGTGAATAAACCTTATTTTGAGATACCTCCAAAAATGTGGAAAATATTATCCATAGAAATTTATTAGCCTGTTGATTTTATATATAATAGACATAATAACTTGTTTTATTTAAGATTTGAAATTACCATAAATCTAAGAAGTCTCTAGGGACCATATTTTCCACGTTTTTAGAGACATCTGAAAATTAGGTTTATCGGGCATAAATTCCAGACTCCGGGCTGATGAGAAAAAAAAAAAAAAATCAAAATATCACTTTGTCCGATCCGGAGATCGAATCCGAGACCTCAGGATGGTATTCGTACCGAAATACAACCACGCTACCGAGGCAGTCGATTCATCAAAAGACCAATTAAAAGCGAATAGCGACAGTTACGTTTACTACCAAGCATAGACTTGTCTGAAGTTCAGATTATGCTTATGGTGATCACACTTAGCTCTCAATTTCTCTCATAAGTAGCTCTCTACGTCTAGTCAAACGATCAATTTAAACGACGCATTTACTTTATAAACCAGTACTTAGTATTACTTTTATAATCCATGTATTACTAGTTTTAAGCATATTACCGTTATTTTATTTTATAAGTTGATTTAAAAATAATGACAATGATGAGAATTGAAAAATATAACATATGTAAAAATTATAAAAATGGTTATTAAGTGTAGTTATAGGTCGCTAGCTCCTTTATATCTACAAAAAAAATTGAGTACCAAAGATTATGACATTCAATCAGTACTCTTATAATAATATTATATTTATCAGATTAATATAATATGGGACAGTCGCGCGCCGATCGGTGTGAGAAGCGCACGCGTATAGAGTGATAACCAGTGCGTCTCATTACATTGTTATTTAGCAGCGCGCGCGGCGCGGCGCAGCGCACGCGAGTGCGTCGTATCGAATAAATACTTATGGCAAACGAGGCGGAGATGGACGAGCGAGAATTTATATTATCGCCGGATAATATCTTATCCGACAGTTCTTTATCGAGATTGAAACGACTGAGAAGTGACGATTTCGAAGAGGACGAATTTATTCCAGTTACTCGCAAACCAAAGCGGCGTTATAGAAATGGAAATAATATGGAATCAGTCGAATCTGATAAACAATGGGGATCGTTACCGACACATACCCGGGACATGTACGAAGTAATTGTAACCTCAACAGAGTCATTGCCTAAGCAAATGGCATTAGCAAAAATGTTAAAAAATTTAAACATCAGAGATATAATAAAAATTAAGTACAAGGGTAATCATAAAGTAGTTTTTTCTTTTGAAAATAAAATGAGGGCAGAGGGACTATTGAGATGTGAAGAATTAAAAAAAAAAGGTTATAAATTTCAAGGATCGGACGAAATGAATTTTAGATACGGAATCGTAAAGAAAGTGGACCTTGAGTTAGAAGAAGAAGAATTAAAAAACATATTTGAATGTGACTATTCTGAAATTGTATCAATCTTACGTTTAAAACGACAAACAAGTGAAGGTAAATGGGTCGAAAGCGAAACTGTTCGCATATGTTTTAAAGGTATCACTATACCTCCGTATGTTGAAGCATATGGTTGCAGGTTTATGGTGGAACCGTACATTTTTCCCGTTTCCCAATGTTCGGGGTGCTGGAGGTTTGGACACAGAGTAAAATTTTGCCCTACTAAGAAAATTTTTTGCCCAAAGTGTGGTTTGAATCATTCTAACTGCGAGACAAAAGATTTCAAGTGTATCAACTGTAAAGGTCCTCATATGTCAATAGAAAAATCGAAATGCCCTGCATTTCATAGAGAAAAAGGTATCCGATCTATAATGAGCGATGAAAACTGTTCATACAAAAAAGCCTTCGATATATATCAAGAAGCTGAAAAATCTAAACTTCAATCAAAGGATAATGTCATTGTGATAGACCTGGAATCGATGGAGGTGACAGAAAATGTTTTAGAACAGATACAATCGGGACAGTATAGGGATGCTTTGTTGTCTACAACAGCTATAAACGGGAACGAGGATGGCAATGTCTATACCGAAGAATTTTCAAAAAAAGAAGGACAACTAAAGAAAAAGAAACAAAAGAAGATAAGTAACGAGAATATTGAAATTCAAAGCGAGATAGAAGCAGAGAGCAGCAGAGACCTACAAGATAAAATTATAAATAATAAGGGGGATAAACCAAAGAAGACAGGATTTAGTTTTATGAGAATATATAATAAATTAAAGGAGATAATTGGTTCAGAGAGATCACTGGAAGATAAAATAAATAACCTTTTATGTGTCGTTTTTGAAGAGTGTTACACTTATATAACCGAGGTTTTCAAAGTAGAGGATTGTGTTGGTAAAATCCTATCCATAATTAAAAATGGATAACAGTTGTTCAGTACAACGTTTTATTAACATAGTCCAGTGGAACGCTCGAAGCATCAAACCGAAGCAGTCAGAATTCGAATGTTTTTTAATTGAACATAAAGTGCACATAGCTATTATTACAGAAACTTGGTTAAATAGCGATATTAATATTAATATAAGTAACTATAATTGGTATAGAAAAGATCGATGTGACTCATACGGCGGAGTGGGTATACTCGCTCACAAGTCTATTAAAGTTGAGGTCTGTCCGTTTAATTTGACTAACACTGGTATTGAAGCCATAGCAATTAGCACGTTAAATTGTAACTTTATTTCAAAAATCGTATGCATTTACTGCCCATCATCGATTTGTACAACCCAATCTGATTGGGATGAATTATTTTCACACTTTAGTACTAAAACATTAATAGCCGGCGATTTTAATGGGCACCATAAGAATTGGTCTTATAAAAATGATAATAGAGGATTCAAAATTATGGATTCTTCTTTAGAGCATGGCTTTATTTACATGAATGATGGTAGTGTAACGCGAACCGAATACGTTGATAATTTCTTACAAAAATCATCTCCAGACATTACATTTGCGTCTTCGGATATAATTATTAATTTTGATTGGACTGTCCTTAACGAAAATTTAGGCAGTGACCACTTTATTATAAAAATTTGTACTAACTATCAAGATATAAATCATTACATTAAAAGACGAAATTACAAAAAGGCGGACTGGAGTTTATATTCGGAATTGATAGACCATGCAATAAAACGTAGTTCCTGTAATAATCATTTAGATATACAAAATAGATACAATGAGTTTGTAGGGATAATTAACCGATCAGCTGATAACAGTATCCCGAATTTTAAAATATGTACTGATCCACAGCGCAAATTTATACCTAAACCGTACTGGAACGCTGCCTTATCAAAAATTGTAGCTCAACGGCGATTAGCACTTAGTACTTTTCGTCGTAATCCAACGCCTGATAACCTCACGATATTAGAAAACAAGAATAAAATTGTTAAAACAGAATTATCTCTGGCAAAATCAAAGTATTGGAGGGAGTTCTGCAATTCTGCTAATGAATCCACCTCTTTATCGGATATGTGGCGTCGAATGCGGTGGTTAAAGGGATATCGCAAAAATAAGTTTCAAGCGCCCGCTGAAAAGAAACTAGAGTTGTTACGTAGTCTTGCTCCTGATGACGTTAGAATTAAAAAACCGTCGTTTGTATCGCGAAATAGTATATTAGAACAAGAATTTAGTTTGCATGAATTTGAAATTTGCCTAAAAAAGAAAGATTCGGCTCCCGGAAATGATAATATCACATATTCAATGATTTTTAATTTACCTTTAGTCGGAAAACAATTTTTAATTAATTTATATAATGATATATTTTATTCTGGATATGTACCAAAACAATGGAGAGATATTAAAATTGTACCTATCCCTAAAGCAGTTCAATCTGACTCGACAGAGATCAAGTTAAGACCTATATCTTTGATATCGTGCATCTGTAAAATTTTCCATGTAATGTTGGCGAAAAGATTAGAATGGTTTATAGAAAAAAACAATATATTAGCACCATTTACAACCGGTTTCAGAAAAGCTCAATCTTGTATAGACTCAGTAGCTCGATTAGTATCTTCTATTCAAATCGGATTTACGCATAACATACCTACTCTTGCATGCTACCTTGATCTTGAAAATGCATATAACAACGTACTTATAGATAAGGTTGTATTGACCTTGGACAGTCTAAACGTTGGAGCCATCTTATGTAACTATTTATGGGAATTTTTGAGTGAGAGACATTTGAAAATAATAGACGATTTGGGAGATAGCTCATCCATAGCCAGATGGTCCTCGAAAGGGCTCGCCCAAGGAGATCCAATCTCGCCTTTATTGTTTAATATTGTTACTTTTCAAATATGTCAGAATATTCCATCAGAAATCTCACAGTACGCAGACGATATTGTTATTTTTACAAGCAACAAGAACATTGAAAATAGCGTTTACATAATTCAAAATTCTTTAGACATAATTGTAAAGACTTTAGCTAAAATTGGTCTACATATCTCTACCAATAAAACAAAATTTTGCTTATACACTAGAGGACATAAACGTCATCAGATAGAATTAAACGTAAACAATATACCGCTATCCCGTGAAGCCAATATTAAATACTTAGGTATTTGGTTAGATCGGTCACTTCGATGGGGTAAACATGTTAATGAAGTATCAGAAAAGTCACTCAAGTTTTTAAATATCCTCAAAGTCCTAGCAGGATCTGGCTGGGGAGTCCACCCCAAGCACTTGCGGAGATTATATATCAACGTTATTAGAAGTCGTATAGATTTTGGGAGTTTTTTATATGACAATAGCGCAAAATCGCATACTTACAAAATAGATAAAGTCCAAAATCAAGCCCTTAGAATAATAGGTGGGTTCATCAAAACAACACCCATACATGTGATGGAGAGCGAGGTCTGCGTACCTCCTCTATTTCTAAGAAGACAATATTTGTCACTTAAATTCTGTCTTAAAGCTAAATCATGGACAAATGGTATAACCCTTAATTGCTTGAAATCGCTCAGTGCTCTTTTTGCTAGTAGATATTGGTCAAATAAAAAAAAACCGTTATTAATGGAGACATATAATATTATAAAAGATGAAAAAATATCGTCGTCAAACCCCCTTGAAATGTTTCGGCTTGACATGTGGCCCTCAAAGATTAATGTTAAAAATATGGTTAAATGCAGTTTAGAATGTGTACAAACGGCAAAAAGAGATTATGATAAAACATTATTAAAAGTTGAAATACTAAGTGAACTAGATGTAAAATATAGAACATGGTTTAAAATATTCACAGATGGTTCAAAAAGCTCTGGCGTTTCTGGCGCCGCTTTATATGACTCCGCTTCTGGGTACGGGGAACGGTTTAAGAATTTATCTAATGTATCCATAATGTCGATGGAACTATTCGCTATCTCAGAAGCTTTAACATATATAAAATACCACATCAACTCGCACTTAAAAATTGTAATATACAGTGATAGTAAAAGTGCATTACAACATATAGTTAGCTGTTCTCAAGGGAATCGTGGTACGGCGATAGCCTATAGCATTCTCCGAAAACTGGAAGAATTTTCTGTAAACAATATCCAAATAGTACTACAATGGATCCCATCACATATAGGATTGTATGGCAACGAGGTGGCAGACCAATTAGCTAGATTAGCTGTGTCAGACAACTCAGAAAATATATACATTTTACCTTCATACACGGAACTTTTACCAAAATATAACAAAATGTATTATGATCACTGGAGAGAGTATTTTGATGAAAGATCGAGAACAAAGGGGATCTGGTACAAAATTATCCAAAGTCAACCACCTCGTCTGCCGTGGTTCATGGGAGACATATGTAGAAAACATGTTGTTATTGCACACAGACTTCGTTCCGGACATATGCCACTGAAGAAATTTGCATTCTGTATGGGAAAAGTACCGTCACCGAATTGTGAAACGTGTAATAAACCGGAAGATGTATACCATGTCTTAATGGAATGTGTCCGGAACCAAACTGAGCGGCAAAACATTCTAAGGAAGTTGGATGCTAATATTGAAGACATTGGAATGTTTCAGTCTATATTATGCAACCCGAATTCAAAGGAAGCCCTAATGGTGTATAAATTAGTCGATACAGATAATTAGTGTTTATGATAATTTTACTTATAAATATGTGGGGGGTGCGGGTGCGCATCGAGGTGGACAGGCGTCCACGGGTGCGCATGTGCACTGACCACTATTTCTTTATTTAGAGGTGTATATTTTAAGTTGGTTGTTTATATGTCAGAGAATATTTCTTTTGTTTACAGTATAGGGCTGTCATAAACTGTGTTTAAAAGCCTTTTAAATAAATGAAAAAAAAAAAAAAAAAAAAAAATAATATGGGAGATATAAATCATTTTTGTGCGCGTTATTACGCCCCATACTTATAAAAATATTTAAGCGCTGCTTATCTTTATACCATAGGTTGTCCCTTTCATTTTTAAACAATGTAACGCAAGGAAAAAAGTGACAGGTTATTCTTAACCATTTCAGCTAAAAAGGCTGTTTTAAGTAAGGCCCTACGTGTGCACTGAGCTCCTTACTTATAAAAATAGTTAAGCGTGGCTTAACTTTAACCATAGGTTGTCTCTTTCATTTTTAAACAATGTAACGGAAGGAAAATGTGACATTGCACATTATGGGCCTTATTTATAAAAACAGTTTAACTGAGCAAATGGTAAAGAATAGCCTGTCCCTTTTATTTTCAAACGATGTGACACAAGGAAAAAAGTGACAGGCTATTCTTAGCCATTTGCTCAGCTAAACTGTTTTTATAAGTAAGGCCCATAATGTGCAATGTCACTTTTTCCTTCCGTTACATTGTTTAAAAATGAAAGAGACAACCTATGGTTAAAGTTAAGCCGTTAAGGCTCAATGACTTTGGGATTATGACGAAGTAGGCGAGTAGCTCGACCATGAGTTTTTTTACTTTTCACGCTAGCGACTACGTAAAATAATTTTTATGAAAAATGCGCTCCCAGCGTAATCGCTAGAGGCACTGGGGTTTTCACAGGCATTCTCACATAAGTATTTTAAGTAGTCGCTAGCGTGAAATGCCAAAAAAATTCATGATCAAGGTACTGTTCCACTACTAACTGGCAAGTTATTAACACAAATAAAACCATTTTACAAGTTCACGCACACATTGCAACATGTACACAAATGAGACAAACTATTTATTTTCATCTAATTTCACTATATTATAGGTGTATTTTAAAATATTCTAATATTTAACAATGCATTTTTTAAACAGATGATGAATATTACTTTATTAACTGTAGTTTTGAATTGAATTATTATATAAAAATATGTTTTAATTGCACAAATAATATGTATATTTGATACTTAAGAGTTAGTAATAATAAACAGCAGAACAGTGCAGAATTTATCCAGAGCTATGTCTTCCACACACTTAATACTAAAAGTTCAAAGAATTATAATGCAAATTGAAATAAAACTATATTTACGGATCCTATCACGATTTGGTTTTAATTTTTATTCCCGACGTTTCGAAGGCTTTGCAGTCTTCGTGGTCACAGGTCGGACTGAGATGTCATTTGTCCAAGAATGTTAGTATTACAAAATCTACCTTCAAATCGTGATAGAATCCGTAAAAATAGTTTTATTTCAATGAATAGTATTCGCGTTAACTTAAGAAATCAGTATATAATGCAAATATATTAATTTTATCTTTTAAAAGCACACGAAGAACTGACGGAGTAGATTCTAAGTAAACAATAACTTGTAAATAAATGAATTAAAATAGTTTTATTGCAACCAAACATTACTTTAATGTAATTACATCATAAGTAGCACACACATCGTTTTATTCATATTATTATATATTTCAGGCAAGCTGTATTGCATTTTCGACAGACTTCAAAAAAAGGAGGTACCTAATCAATTCGTATGTATTTTTCGACCAACTTCAAAAAAGGAGAAGGTCCTCAATTCGTCGGTATTTTTTATTTATGTTACGCGATAACTCGATACGCATTCGATAGAGCTTTTTTCAAGGATGGTCCCATTTAAATTTGGTCACGATCAGATTTGAAGTCGGTCTGTTAAGTTTTTAAGCTTGTGATTTTTTTAATGTATGTTACACGATATGTCCGCCAAATATAGAGCGCTTTTCAAAATTGTAGTGGTCGCTAGAGCTTGCTCCAAGGATGGTCCCATATTCATTTGATCATAATGAATTTTTACGTCTGATTTTTAGTTTTTAATTTGTATTTACACATAGGAATTTTTTTGCTATTCAATGCGTTGCGGCTCGCCTACATGTTTAAAGCTCTATATCATTTTAGAGTTGCTTGCAGTCTATGGTCTGCAGTATTACCACCACCTCTTATAGCAGTATTATTATAATCGTTCTTCGTTTGTTTTGTATGGGAATCGGCACAAGTAAAATTATAATAATACTGCTATAAGAGGTGGTGGTAACCCTCCAGGTCTTATTAGGCATTTTCTGTTAAATGATCGTTTAGTTTTTATGAAGAATATTTAAAAACTTAGGAAAATTACGACTTATTTTGAAATTATAATATTATTACTTAGAACTACTTGCAGCTCCGCGATAAATCTCTATTTATTCCAAATCTTGATTTAAAGATATGAGTCAGCTGCAGGTTATCCTACAGCTATATCTAGCTATATCCTACACCTATCGAGATATGGTGTAACTTTAGACTAGTAATAGCGCTGCAAGTCGCCCTTATAATTTTTATATGAAATAAAGTATTACAAAATGTTGTAATTAAATATTATGTAAAATTGGTACCCGTTTAAATTAAGTTAAAAACAATTTTGTGTAATTGTAAAATATAGACAACGAGAGGCTTACGAAAATTGTACAATTATTTTTGTACTATGGATAAAAATGTATTTTAAAATATAATTATTTAGATGAAATTATTAAATGTGTCGTATCAGTAATGTATTTTTATCTTCACCACCTTTTTGTAGAATAATCAAAGAAATCTTAAAAAGCGAGTTGCACCCACAAATTGAAAAAGAACAATATTATTTAAAGAAAAGGTAGATAAAACGAAAAACGATTTTTCCTTTAATGACAGAAAACCAATCTTCAACCATCAAACTCTATCCACCAAACTGGGGCTTTTAGATTCAAAACTATAGGAATCAAAGGAACACATAAAATAAGAATTTACTAGAATGCGGCGTCGTGTCGATCACTAAATACCCACATAACAGTTACATTACTCGGAACCAGAAAAAGAAGCCTATAATACTACGAGAAGAGCTAAGTAAGTACATTTAAAGATTGCCTAACCCTACACTTAGGTTTTTACTTATTGCTTTTGTAACACTATCAGTATTGGTATTTTATCTGCATCTCCTATCACATCCTACAACTCCGAGAAAATAATAATTTTAAAGAAATGACAGTCTAATAAGTCAGGGAGCTAATATTTTTTAGGATTTACGCTTGACCCATTAAAATTGTTCTTTTTGTAATCATTGAAGTTCAAAGAAAAGATACGGCTAATGGCGTTAAAGATATCAAAACTACTATGGCTACTCGCCCGCTGCGAAACAGAGGCTGCCAATTGATTAACAGATTATAAATATTTCTGATATGAGAAAACTAAATATGGAATTTACTAACTTGAAATAACATACTTTCTAGATTAGGACAGTTGTTGGCGATACCGTCCATAAGCTGTCAATGAAGATAATATTTTTTGTAAGTGCATAATAAGAACGAAAAATAGAAATATTTAGTATCTTTTCCCACTATTCAAAAAGCTTAAATTTGACTTTTAAATAAGGTTATGTTGGATTAATTTATTCATCTATTAACCTGATCAACGTGGATATTAATTCCTAGACGTTCCTGTGTTTCCATTATGAGAATCCTGAAATACACGCAATGTTAAAGATTAATTTACGAAAAAAATACGATTTGTGCAATAAATGTAACTACAACAATGATGGTTAACGAACTCATGGAGAGAATACAAGGTACCAAGAAGAATCATTTTAGCATACGAACAAAGACCATAGATTAACCAATAGCCTTACCAAAGCCCTCATTCACAGCGCCAAATATTTTCTATCATTAATATAAGAGTAGGTACACTAACTGATAAAAAATGTAACTGGTTGAAAACATGAATAATCGATATCCTACTACCCTTCGAAGTCCTTTGGAAGCTTTAAATCCCTCTTTAGTGTACAAGCACCCTTAAGAACAAACATTTCAAAAATATTCTCATGAAATGTATTTTTATAATCCACTCACATAGTTCAGAATGAAGTCGGTGTCGTGGGAGCAGTACGCGTCTAGACTTCACCGCGCGATTTAGACGTCGGATTGTATACCAACGTATTAAATATTAATAATATCTTTTCTAAATTCCATTTTCGAAGGCGTTGCCCATTTGGCAAAGCGTTGTGTATACAGTTGTAAAATATCACATTCTCCCCAAACGCGGTTGAGATCAGGCAGCTGGTCGTAAAAAACAAGCTGACTTTTTTATTTGGAATAAAAAACTAATTAAACCAGAACTTAACTTGGGTTAAAGGCAGATGAAAGAAGAAAGAATACTGCATTACAAGATCATCAACGTGTTAGGTGTTTTATATCTATCATCATCTATTTTATAATTTGATGTATGTCCAGTGGGGTTACCATCACCTCTTATAGCAGCATTATTATAATATTACTTGTACCGATTCCCATACGAAACAAACGAAGAACGATTATAATAATACTGCTATAAGAGGTTGTGGTAACCCTGCAGAAACAGACTTTTTGTGGGGTTTTGGCGGGAAGTCTGACGGTGCGGGTGGTCGCTTGTTTTAATGATTTCATATTCTAGTCTAAAGTTGTGCTTGTGGTTTAAATGTGATGTGAATCTAAGCGATAAACATCAACGAAGATGGACAGTATGTGGAAGCTTTGAAATAAGTGATTTTGGACGCTTTTTGTCGGGTGGATGGGTCGACCATGTTGGACTCCTCCGCTGTCCGCCGAAAATCGTCTAAAAAGCATCAAACTGGAAAGAATTGACGCCAAAACTCTAGCAGGGCCTTGAAATCGAACACATCCGACTTCAATGCACTTGCGAAAACTTAGATATAGGAAACAAAGTGTAATAAATAATAAAAAGTATACGGCTGAAGGACATTGTATCCATGGCTATGAACAATATAGACTTAAATGTTTGTTATCCTCTGCCATAACGGTGTCATATCTGTATGAAGTAAACACCAGCCGAATATCACATCTATATTTACCAGTACCACCGTAGTTATGACGTCCATTCTATTACACGCCCATTCTATTAGTCTAGGTTTCTTACATACATTATACCGATGCATTATACATATTATTATGCACACTGTTTCGGTAGTTATCAGTTAACTATATTTGCAAAGATCTATTTTTAAGACTTTACCTCTCTGAATCAGGTATTATTGAAATGCTATTGTTTGATGTTTATTTTAGCTGAATATTTAGAAACAGTTATCGGTTTACGAGATAACAACCAAGGAAAACATCAATATGGAAATAAACACTCATAATATTTTCGACTTTATTCCTACTGTGATAAGTTTAAAGATTCACTAAGCAACTGAAATATAGAAAATACTGATAAATATGTTGATACTGGCATATACAAATAACAGAAGAGAATACGATCATGATACTTTGATTGTGCTGTAAAATAATGAAATAATGACCCAGATCAAAGAGTTGTTTAATATAAAAAATAAATATTCTCAGGAAATATTCTTAGTACCTATATCCGATGATCACATCTATTATGTTAAAAAGAAAAGATTGAATTGATTATTCTATGACCACGTTTTTCGAAGACATGACTTATTTTTCATTATGTGTTCTTTTACGCTTCATTATTGATATAAACAAAATGATAACTAAATAATGGTGGCAAATTAACAAGCTTTAGAGGTCGCAATCCTTATGTTGAACGTAATATAGGAAATTCTAAACGTCAAAGTTCAGAGACAGACCTAAAACAAATATTTCTTAATCTCACAAATATATATTTATACTGGAATCAGTGGCGTAACTCTACCATATGAGGTCCGTGGCAAATTCATTGGACGGGGCCCTCCGTAAAAACCGTCACGTTTTAATTGATTTTCAATAAATCGCCTGAATTAGTTAAAAACATAACAAAAGCTCGCGACACCTCTAGCTGGGGACCCCTCGGGCCAGGGGCCGGTGGCATTTTGCCAGCCTATAGAACCCTCGGCCTCTCGTATCAACTTATACGCAGTGTCACTGAGACTTAAAAAAATATACACTTTGATAGACACAACACAAAATTATTTAGTATAAGCTTAGTTTAGAGGTATATTGGCCTGCCCATGTAATATCGAAATAATAATCACAAAGATTTTCATGTAATGAAATGTCTGATTGTGGTACATAAACGTTATACGAACTGGCACGTAGCGTTCTAAGTTCTCATTTCGGCATTTTCGGTCAAAATAAAGCAAAATATGAACTTATTATTATCAAGGTTATTGACCAGTATAATATCTTATAGTAGGTATTCTGTATTATAAGTAGTAGAATAAATACGAAAAAAAAAATGCTTCGGTGGCGTAGTTGTATAGCATATGAGGTAGGACTACCTGAGATCTCGGGTTCGATCCCCGGATCGAGTATAGTGATATTGAGTTTTTCTACTTAGCATCAGTCCGGATCCTGGAATTTATGCTCGATATGGTGATAGGGCTGTCTCGGTGGCGTGGTTGTATTCCAGTAAGACTATCGTTTTGAGGTGTCGGGTTCGATCCCTAGGTCGGACAAAGTTATGTAAATTTTTTCCATATCAGTCTGGAGTCTGGAATTTGTGCCCGAAATGGCGATTAGCGTGATAGGGGATCACACATGGGACGGAACTAAGCTCGGCGAAATATGGGTGTTCTATTTCGCAAGTGCGCCTCTGCCAATCCTTTGGGATACAGGCGTGAGCTTATGTATGTTGATGTTTATGGTGATAGGTTCGTCCCCTATCAGATCTGGGATGAAAATGCGCTCGGCGAATTGTGAGTGTTCTAGTTCCCCAGTTCGCTTCTGCCTAACCCTTTGGGAATACAGGCGTGACCGTATGTATGAAACAATAATGGTCTTTGAAGACATCTATTACATTAAACAATACAAATATGTATTAAGAAAATAATAAGAACCATTGTTAAAAGTAAAGTAGGTAACATTTATTTTCCTACAAAAACACACAAAGAGCTGTTAAACCTGAATCTTTGCGTTGATCGCGGAAATGGCGAACATGGGAGCCACAAAGCATAATATTTTGTTTTGATATCACTCGTGATGGTACTCAAATGGCTTCTAAAGGTAAAACTTTGAGAATTCAGTTTTAAGTTTAAGAAGAACGTAGCTTTGCAAATAGGAAC
Source organism: Clanis bilineata (assembly GCA_036417725.1). Taxonomy (NCBI): domain Eukaryota; kingdom Metazoa; phylum Arthropoda; class Insecta; order Lepidoptera; family Sphingidae; genus Clanis; species Clanis bilineata. Next base: position 14,122,443 of record CM071158.1, read on the forward strand.
AATCTCACAGAAAAAAATGTTAAATGCCATCGAATTCCATCTAAATTCATGAATAGCGCAAAGACATTCAACAGTACATAGACGGGACAAAAGCAGGAAACTTGTATCCAAAAGTTGTGACCTCGTGGTCATAAGTCACTCAGTCGTGTTTGAAACATACGCACGTAAGGTCGTGCCAGCGTAATAATGTTAAGACAATAAAAATCTTACGTAATTCTTGAACATTCACAGAACATTCTAGGGTGTAAATTGTAATAAGCATTAAGCACCGTCGCATTGTAAGTCGTACATGGTGTTACTGACATTTGAGAAAAAAAAATGTGTGGAAACTTGCTTGATAGCCCATGTCTTGGATAGATATTATTGTCAGAATGAAGGCCTAATTGAAACATATTGTGGAAAGAAAAGGAATATAGTTTGAAAAGGACAAGTATTTAGCCTCCGGTTCACACACCGTACGAAACGCAACAGCGATATGGTTCTTGCCGTAATACATGTTTATCTGCCTGTCGTCTTTCTTTCAATCTATCCTAATCCCACAATGTTAGGTCGACGACACAACAACAACACACTTTTTTAAGTATGCTGAAAAAAGATTGCCTCCGTGGCGTGGTGCTATTTCGGTACGACTACAGCTCTGAGGTCTCGGGTTCGATCCCCGGGTCGGGCAAAGTGATATTGGATTTTTCCATATCAGCCCGGAGTCTGGAATTTGTGCCCGACATGGCGATAGGCTCGCCCCTATCACATCTGGGACGGAAGTAAGTTCGGCGAAATGTGGGTGTTCTAGTTCGCCAGTGCGCCTCTGCCTACCCCTTCGTGGATACAGGCGTGAGCTTATATTATGTTATGTTTTCATAAAATGTTATGTTATGAAAAAAGATTCGACCTAGCTTTTACTATCAGTTGCTCCGTCAACTGATAATAATATAATAGACGTATAAAAAATCCAGTTCTCGTAATAATATCAATACGTACGAAAATAATAATAACATAAGATATGATTTTCGGTCAGTCGTGAAATTATGTCTTATTGTCGACTAAGCTGAGCCAGGAAAATTGGCACTCCAGAGGGAACACCCAAACGAATTCCCGTTGAAGATTCCGTATAAGTAGGATGGATATATTTTTATTTGATTGAACGCTATCGAAGATGTGCCAAATAAAGTTTGGACAACCAGAATTTTTGCGACGTAAAAAGTTCGTAGTAGATTACGACAGAATTCCATAATGGGCATGCACGTTACATAAAACTTACATTGATACATGGACGTAACAAAAGATGGAAGGAGCGCTAAGAACATTAGAAGTGAAGCAGGGTTTTCGGCCCATTCGATCTATCGACACGTAATGGCGGCGACTGATCGAATGGGCCGAAAACTCTGCTTCACTTTTAAGGTTCTTAGCGCTCCGTCCATCTTTTTTTTACGTCCGTACATTGATAGTACTAAATATAATTTATATAGTACTAAGTATGTATAATTAATTCTATTATCGCCTGCCATTGCCCCCCTCTAGTAAAGGGTTGACACAACATACTTTTATTGCATGAAGTTTTAGTTGCATAAAGAATTTGGCTTAGTTTTTAGGACCGATCGCCTGTCTGATCCAGTCCTGGGTAAATACTGTTAAAAAAGTAGGTATTGAAATCTTAATAATTACAAGTTTAAAAACTTAACACACCGACTTCAACTCCGATCGTGACGAAATTTATATAGGACCACGCTTGAAATAAGCTCTATCGAGTACCAAAAGAATTTTGAAAATCGGTCCACATTCGGCGAAGATATCGCGTAACATACATAAAAAAAATACAGACGAATTGAGGACCTCCTCCTTTTTGGAAGTCGATCGAAAAAATGCTTCATTCTTTACTTTAAATGCAAAGACATTAAACAGTATAAGTACTTTAAATGTTAATTATATTTCATTATACATCATCTGGAAATCTTTGGGGGAGGCCTATGTTCAGCAGTGGACGTCCTATGGCTGATGACGATGATGATGATGATGATGATGATACATTGTACGCAATGGCCAAATATCGAGAAATAAAAAAATGAGCAGTTAATTTGCCTTGTCCTAAAAATAAACCCTTATTAGGTTTATTCAGAAATTTATTGCCTTGTAATCAAACGCACGAACCATGTGGAGTACACTGAATTAACTCCCGATCACAATATAATGAACGAATAATTCTTTATTATGTTTCCTTTGACAATATATTTTGCCAGTGGTAATTGCGTTGCCTCAAGAGCTAATCTTTTAGAATTTAATGTCGTAATAAGGTAGAAATAAGTTATAAATCAATTAATGTAAATTAATGTAAGAAAACCGAGTGATAACTCACTTGGAAATTGGTACTATTATTCTAAATGCAAAAATGTGGTGTAAAATTATCCTTTTTTCGTGCTGTCTTTCTTTTTACATAACATAAACTAACATAAGCTCACGCCTGTATCCCCGAATGGGTAGGCACTGGGGAACTAGTACACCCACATTTTGCCGAGCTTAGTTCGTTCTTTTTACCAGTTCTTATATCATCTCAATGTGCGTCGGCACTCGACGCAAAACATTTTACAAGCATGTCGATGAATGGATTTGGCTTAATTTTTATGACCGGCTGCCTGCCTGACGTCAACCACCTTAAGAGTGATCTATTCACAGGCAAATAGTATTACAAAAAAATCCCGTCCGACCTGGGCATCGAACCTACGACCTCCCGATTCACAGCCCATATAAGCTCTATCGAACACAAAAATAATCTTGAAAATCGGTCAACGTTTGGCGGGGATATTGAGGAACATACTTAAAAAAAATACAAATGTATTGAGGACCTTCTCTTTTTTTGAAATCGGTCGATAAGGTTTTTATTTCAGAAACGTAACAAAGGGGATTAAAAACAAATATTTGCAAGTCGTAAAGCTTTAAACACGTTTGTGGTCTCATTATTGGTGTTTGTTTTGTATTGAGGAAGTACCGCGTGTTTACAACTAATCTGCGGCCTGAGCAGGAAAATTTCTGACAACCGTAAATGTATTCGAACTCGATGCGCGTCTATGAAATTTGTATGAAATATTAACCAAACGTCATCAGTGCGCAGCGAACTCGAACACATTTACATTTACATTAGTTTTTCGTGCTCGGGCTACTGTTTCGGGTCTGTTATACAGCCTCCGTGGCACAATGGGCGAGTAGCCGGTTGTGAAGCGAATGGCCGCGGGTTCGAATCCCGCACTGAGACAAACGTTTTTGTGGCCCACAGATATTTGTTTCAAGTCTGGGTGTTGTGAGACCGAAAGTCTCTCATAGTTTCTGATACCCATGATACAGGTTATGCCTAATGTGGGGTTAGGACTAGGTGTGTGACTGTTGGGTGTATTTATTTATTTATTTATCCGATTAACAATATTCTTTCGTTTCGTTTCTTATTTTCGACCGACTTCAAAAGAATGATGTAATCAATTCGTCTACATTTTTAAGTATATTACGCGACATCTCCGCCGAATGTGGACGGATTTTTAAGATTCTTGTGTTTTGTGTTCGATTCGATAGAGTGGTCCCATATAAATTTGGTCACAATCGGATACATTTTGAAGTCGATCTGTTAAGTATTTAAAAATGTGTTTGATATTATTACACGTGAAATTAACGTTATCCGGTCGTAAAAACTGAATACCTTTAGCAATATGCTTAGAACGTGTGTTTTGCTGACGCCACATTTAAGTGGGTTAATGGCATGTGAATTCCACCAAGCTAACTCAATTATGGTAAAAAATATACTCCAGCTAGCAGGCAGTGTAGAGCGTGATAGAGCATGTACAAACAAAATCTTATAATCCCTATTTATTTACTTTTCAGCATTAGGCACCTACTTAAACATTATGGGTTTTACTTATAAAATCATTTTAGTTGAGCAAATGGCTAAAAATAACCTGTCACTTTTTTCCTTATGTCATATTGTTTGAAAATAAAAGGGACAGGCTATTGCTTAGCCATTTGCTCAGCTAAACTGTTTCTATAAGTAAGGCCTTATATTGGTATAAGAGAAAAAACAATAAAAAAACAGTTACCATCTGCACCATTTCTAAATTATTACGAGTTTAAAAGCATTTGGCATTCATAAAAGCATGAATAAAATTAAAAATGGTCACTTTCAAAGCGACGACAAAAATAAATCAACCGAAATGAATCTCGCGAACGATTTGCGTGGGAACCTTGACGATTGCACGAAATCCATCCAATGTCTAGACTTGTAAACGTTCGATCAACACAACATAACATTGATAGCGTATCATTCGCATCGAGCAGGGTCGAGGGAACCGTCTGCGGCTGTGACGACATCTATGACCAAATGACGCGAAGACACTTTTTTATAGCAGAGACTGGCAAACGAGCAGAAGGGTCACCTGATGGTAAGTAGTCTCCATTGCCCATAGACACCCAAGACAAAAAAATCATGTGTTGCCAACCTAAAAGGAGGGAAATAAGGATTGGGAAAGCAAAGGGGGTAATTGGGCCATCGGAAATCTCACTCACCGAACGAAACGCGACAGCGAGCTGCACTGACATTTTACGTCGGTTTTCAGTGATATCAAACTGGTCGAGCCGGCCCTTTCGTGCTGTAGACGTAACTGTCTACATCATGGCTCTACCACTTTGTTGCGGGCTTCGGTGAATGATATGGTTGCTTAGAAAGTTTTTATATAATAATAACATTGTTAGATCTATGTTAAAGGCCGTCTTACAGCAGGACATCGACCTGCTCTACGCATAGCCTTAATCTACCACTTTCGCCTAATTAATATTGCTAAACTTTACTATGTTATGCGTAAACCTTTGTACATTATTCATAACAAATATCTTACCAGAACGATAGTAGTCGGTGCCAGTGCCGATGCTTATCTAATAAATATACATAAGCCTAGCACACTAGCGAACAAAAGCACTCACATTTCACCGAGCTTATTTCCGTCCCAGATGTGATAGGGGATGAGTCTATCGCCATATCGGGCATAAATTCCAGACTCCGAGTTGATACTGAATTAAAAACGCTAAAATCACTTTCCCTAACCCGGGGATCGAACCCGAAAAATACAGTATTCAATGGAATCATATATTCTAGCTACCTACGATCTTCATTCCCTTCCACTCCAATTATCTACAAATAACAAACAAATCAAATTTGTTAGTGCGTAAAAACCAATTTCCTAAAAGTCACACACATGTGATAACTGAGCCGAAATAAAGTTTTTTTTTTCAATTTATTGAAAAAGACATTTACACAAACTCATCGAAACGTATATTGGGCTCAGAATGATTCCATTCAACCAATGGGATACGGACGGCTGGGAGCCTATTGAGAGGATCACTGTTTCTTACATTTTGATAAAATATATTTTTCGTACACTTTTATTATAGAAATGTGTTATTTACGTTTTGTAAGGACCAAAAAATCCATTGATGTCTATTGACCGAATATTATCTTGTTATCACAGTTCATTTTCTATAATGGTCCCTTGTGAGATTGCGGAGTGGTTAAGTACCTACCTAGTTAATACACATTTCGAACAAGCAATATCTATCAGACAAATGGTTATGGGTGTTAACTATTATTTGAGCCTTGGGGGCTTACACTGCCCTTTAAATGACAAAGTTTAACGCCCGAATGGTCAAACGCTGCTCAACTTTAACGGCTTCTTATATTGATTTTCGCCATACAATTTTGACAGATAAGGCGGCATTAAACGACTTAAGGCGATCTTAAGTGTATAAACATTCGGCCGTATGAGTAACAAAGCAATAACACTTCAGTGCGATATTACACAAATGTAGTATCTACTTTCGACCGACTTCCAAAAAGGAGAAGGTCTTAAATTCGTCTGTATTTTATTTTTTATGTATGTTACGCGATTTCTCCACCAAATGTGGACCGATTTTCTAAATTCTTTTTGTGTTCGATAGCGCTTATTTCAAGGGTGGTCCCATAGTTTGGTTATGATCGGATTTGAAGTCGGTCCGTAAGTTTTTAAACTTGTGATTATAGTAGATGATAACTTTTTGAGCAGTCCAAAAAATCTTCAAAACGTGAAGAGTTAAATTTTCAGTCAAATAACGCTGTCCACACTAATCTTGGCGTGCTGAAATGTGGGTGGTTATTATTTCCACTATCACGGAAGTGAGAAATTGAGGAAACTCCCGATATTTATACACTGATTTTAATTATTCTTTTTAATCAATTTGGACCAAAAACTTATTACATAAACATAATTATATTGCCATGTTATTAATTGAAAACATAATTAATGCATTCTAGACAATCTTCAGCACTTCTGAAATACTTAAAATACTTAACATAGATACATATTAATCTATGAAACGAGATAAACTGTGAACCCCAGAGAGTAGCTATTCTCTCTACCATGTCACATAAACTATGCAAATTCGGGCGAATATGTAAACCCCTTGGTGGCAAATCGGAACTATGCCGCAGTTTAACTGTACTAGGCAACAATATATTATACCCTAGATGCACAGTTCTTTCCAAATATCCTCCTAAAAAGTGGTCTCAGAAATAAAACAAAGAAAACGATCACAAGTTGTAATTAAATCAACACAAATATAACCCTAAGCACGTGTTATAAAGTAGGTTTTTGAACGAAATGAGCAGGCGTTCTTAATTTGAATTTTGAAATTTAGAATTCTATCGACCTCCGACTGTAGGCAAAAGGAGTGCTTAAGCACTTCTTTGCTGTCCCATTTTCCGAGCGTCCACTGTGCATCTAGGTAAATAATATATCGATGGTACTACGCTCTCAGAGTTTATTTTTCAGATAACTAGATTTTTTTCTGTTGAGTAATTTTGACGTTTTGACAGTTACTGTATGTGTTTAGCAACAAAATTATCTCTAACATAAAACATGCCTGTATCCCTGAATGAATGCACTAGAGATGCACTAAGGAACTAGAACACCCATATTTCGCTGAGCTTATTTATTTGTATCCCAGATGTAATAGGGAGTGAGGCTAACGTCATATCGGGCATAAATTCCAGACTTCGAGCTGATACTGAATGGAACTCAATATAACTTTATCCGACCCGGGGCCGGAACCTAAGACCTTAGGAACCTCAGGAACCTCAGGAACCAAGATTAGAACCTTAGTACCGCTATTTCTACCTGCCCTTATCCCACCTTAATGTGGGGTTGGCAGAACACACTTTTTCAAGCATATTGCAGAGAGGATTTGGCTTACTTTTTATGACTGGCCGCCTGACTGACATCAAACCCCTCTGAGGGATCCAGTCCCAGGCAAATTAAATTAGAAAATTTTTGGTTGCCCGACCTGGGAATCGAACCCAGGACCTCCCGGTCCTCAGCCCATACATGCTGTCACTAGACCAAGGAGGTGACTAGTTGTTCCACGCACTCATTACCTTAATTACAATAGTAATTATTTCCAAGATAAACGTTAGACTAAAGTGGTTTGAAGCTGTCTAATCACAAAAACGATTGAACTACTTCATCAGTACAAAATCCTGATGTACAAAGTACAAAGTGCTCGTTCACCACAATCACTTTGAACGTGTTTATCGGGTTCGTCGAACGATACATGTATGACCGTCGCCATGGCCGGGTTGACCTTGTTCCCGCCGTTACGCTCGGGGACTAGAGATATCCGGCCGGCCCGGGGCGTCCGCGCCATTACGATATTGTACCGTGCACCGCCAATTGAACTGATACCACTCCGGTTTATTCTGTCTTATTTGTGAAATGGCAGATTGGATTAAGATGATTGTGAATTTGAGAAAACTTGACATGTAGTGTTCACATTCTGTAGAACCACATGTATCTACGTATAGACGAATGGACGTATGATTTAAATCACTAGACTGATCATCTACATAAGATCATACTTGTATCCTCGAAGGGAAGGCAGAGGTGAACTTGACCTGGGGGTCGAATCTAAGACCTCAGAACGGTAGTCGTATCGTGCACGCAATACCCACTACGCCACCGAGGCAGTGTATTTATTTCATTTTGAAATTACATATACGCAACTGTTATACTTGTTATCTCCGAAAGAGTAAGCAGAGGCGTATCTGGTACACATAGATAAACATAATAAGCTCACGCCTGTATCCCCGAAGGGGTAGGCAGAAGCGCACTGGCTAACTAGAACACCCATTTCGCCGAGTTTAGTTCCATCCCAGATGTAATTTGGAACGAGCCTATCGCCATATCGGGCACAAATTCCAGACTCCGGGCCGATATTGAAAAATACAATATCATTTTGCCCGACTCGGGGATCGAACTCGAGACCTCAGGATGGTAGTCGTACCGAAATACAACTATGCCGCCGAGGCAGTCATCATTTCATTTGCAAATTAGAAATACTGACTCCTGCTCAATGACTGATGCTTGGCAGCAAGAATAGGTAGGGCCATTCCCTATTATTGTACCTTACCAGGTACCACTGTACCTTACCTACCCGGCAGTAGTTGCATATAAGAGAGCTCTATCGCCAAGTAGATTTGCTAGCCTTACCGAGGTAGTACCAAGATAAGTGATGGCTGACAACTTATAGTGTATGTAACCCTCATCTCAATAACCACGATCACTCAACAAAACAGGACTAGAAGGATAGATTTATTTTTATGGCAGTGACTGGCAAACGGGCAGATGGGTCATCTGATGGTAAGTGATCTCCACCTCCCATAGACTTAAGACATGAAATCTCTGGTGCGTCGCTAACCTAAAAGGAGGAAAATATGGATTGGGAAAAAGGGGAGGGGAAATGGGCCACCGGAAATCTCACTCACCGATCGAAACGCGACAATGAGCTGCCACATCTGTGAGACAGTGGTATCAAACCCGTCGAGCCGGCCCATTCGTGCTGTAGACATAACTGTTTACAGCGTGGCTCTATCACTCAAAAAGTTTTATCTCTTACGTCCATAATTACTACATCCATATTACCGTTGACACTTTCATTACAGCCACTACGACCTTTCGCGATTTTGTCTAACTTCTCACTTTGTTAAATCAACTTTTAGATTTAAGAAATGGCAATTTGAAAGAACTGTCACCTTTGAAAGGTTTATAGGTACTTAATAAAAATAATTGCGCTGTAGAATGACACAAATAAAAGGATTAAAATATTTTATTGCAATCGCAAACGCACACGGACTGAGACTGGATACTTTCCAAATTTTATTACTATGGGAAAGCACGAAGTGATCATAATGTTTGAATACTCAGGACAATTTAATTTCCGACCTTTGGCATTAATTTATTTACTCCGCCATTTAGTTAAATATAACACAATGAAATAGATCAAAGTTTAAATAAAAATAAAAACAAAGCGCCATAAAATAAAATTATTTTTAAATGTCTGGATTATAATTCTTTCATTATTTATATCTGATTTATTATAATATTATTATTATAAAAGAAGATTATGTTTTTTATTGATGCACCATTACGAAAAATGCAAAATAGCTCTAATAAGTATGAAAGATTAAAGTTACCAAACTTCCTCAACCGATCTCCACATAAATCCACCATTTTAAACTACATTACTCGAATAGAATGCCGAAACAATTTAAGTTGAACTATGTTTCTAGTTGTTTGGACCCAGTTTTAAAGTTTAAATTCTGACGATGTATCAACGTTAACTGAAGCATATTTACCATAAAATTTATTATAGTGTGTTGTCATACAATTAATGATTTCCGAAATGTATTTAATTATTTTAGATTAGTTAGTTCGGTGGCATTGTAGGTGCACGGTACGACTGCCGTCTTGAGGTCTCGGGTTCGATCCCCGGATCAGGCAATTGTAATTGGATTTTTCTACTCATTATCTGCCCCGTGTCTGGTACTTTTACTCGAAATGGCGATAGGCTCGCCGCTTATCACACCTGAGACAGGAATTAGCACGGCGAGATGTTTGCTAGTTCGGTAGTTAGCCTCTGCTACCCCTTTGGGGATACCAGCATGAGCTTGTGTATCTTTATCATTAATTACATTTGATTTTACTACCACCAGGTTTTTTTAATAGCACTATATGACAAATAACTTCAAGTTACAACAACTTTATTTACACTATCTTTTTCGTTTTGCAGAAAAGTTTCGCCTTCGAGTTTCTACGACCGGCTGCCTGCCTGATGTATTTCTATCAAACTTTGTTATTAAAAATATACGGCTAAGTCCGCATATTTTAAATAAATAAACGTATAATTGCAGTACAAATCGGATTTATATTACAAACTTTGGTTGTTCGAGGTAGTATGCGTTTGTCAGATATTCGGTAGTTGGTGTAACGCCAAGTTTTTATCTTCCTTATTGAACCATTCTGAAAAGAATTATCGTATACATTTTAACAATTGTTATTTTTAATGGAAAAATAGTTGTGCTTTAGATTTTTAAACTTTCCAGTCTTTACGAGTATTATATTTTCAATTACGTATGATTTGGTTGTTCTCTTGTTCAATATATGATCCTATATAATACGTTTATCTATATATATAAAAATGAATCCCTATTTCCCTTGGTCACGCCATCACGCGTAAACGGCTGGACCGATTTTTAAAAAATATTTTTGTGTTGGATAGCCCAATTATCGAGGGTGGCTATAAGCTATATAATATCACGCTATGACCAACAGGAGCGGAGCAGATATGAAAAATTTTGCAAAATCGGAAAAAAATATATCTCAAACAGAAACTACTGGTTCGAATTGAAAAAATATTTTTATGTTGGATAGCCCATTTATCGAGTACGGCTATAGGTTATATGACATCACGCTATGACCAATAGGAGGGTGACTAAGGGGTGACTGACGGGGTGATTGATGGGGTGACTTATGGGGTGACTGACGGGGTAACTGACGTGAGGAATGACGGGGTGACTGACAGGCTGACTGATGAGGTGGCGGATAGGGTGACTAACGAGGTGACTGACGAGGTGACTGACGGGGTGACCGATAGGGTGACTGATGGGGTGACAGACAGAGTGACAGCCGGGTGACCGACACATGACAGATGGGGTGACAGACGTATGACAGACGGGTGACAGATGGGTGACAGACGGGTGACAGACGGGTGACAGACGGGTGACAGACGGGTGACAGACGGGGTGACAGACGGGCAGACAGATGGGGTGACCGACTGGATGACAGACGGGTCACAGACAGGTGACAGACGTGGTGACAGATGGGTGACAGACAGATGACAGACGGGGTGATAGACTGGGTGACAGACGGGTGACATATGGAGTGACGAACGGGGTGACAGATGGGTGACAGACGGGTGACAGACGGGTGACAGACTGGGTGACCGACGGGTTGACCGACAGGGTGACTGTCGGGGTGACCGACGGGGTGATGGACGGAGTGACTGACAGGGTAACCGACAGGGTGATGAACGGGGTGACTGACGGGGTGACTGACGAAACCGGACCGAAGTAGATCATCCCATTACCTCCATTAGAATTATTGGATTATAGGTGCATACGACTCATTCTTGCAACCCTCTCTCTCCTACGCAGACGAAGTTGTGCGGGTCAGCTACTTCTGTTATAAAAATGTTATTTTAGTTAACATTTTAATGAGAAAACATGTTAATTGAAAACATGTTTGCTCTAATACTATTATGTTGTTATCTATAACTACAGTTCATTGTGTTATGACTGACACATGTTTAACAAATAAATATATCTTTACCTTGAATAACCAAACCTCCGTGATTTAATACGTGTGTCCATTGTCTATCTACTATCTAGACTGACAGAGGATAGATTAAGGGTACTAATATACATTAATCTCTCTATTGTGATGCTTATGAGACATGGCTTTCATTTCCCTTCCTCTGTATTAGATAAGAGAAGACAAGCTTCAGGTGCAATGCAATATTTCTCGTTGTGTTCTTAGGACGTACTGTAAGGTTTTACAAAAGGGGGCGTCCATAAATTACGTGAGGTGTTTAAGGGGGGGAGGGGGTCGAGTCAAATCTCATTTAATCTTACGTTGGAGAGAGGGGGGGTCTCGGCAAATATCACGCAATTTTTTTTCTGATTGAAACAAAAAAAAATATATACTATTTTGGTCCATTTAATCCAGATTGTACATGCGTTTACGTAAGAAACTCACATTTTGAAAAATCTCACGTGAGATTGGGGGATGGGGGAGGGGGTTGAATAAAATCTCACGACATCTCACCAGGGGGGGAGGTAGGGGCAGGAAATTTAAAAAAACACCCCACGTAATTTATGGACGCCCCCTAACAGCTTTTGTGGCGAACGAATGTTATCTATAATGCTACCACTAGACTATCTTATTTTTAGATAACTTTTTCTTACTTAACTTCTTATGGCGCGTACACACCGGGTCGAACAAAGGCGAACGAATCATGCCTGTCTCAGTCACACAACAGCGAAAGTTTGTTTGTGTGAACGCAACAGGTATAGATTATTTCGCCTTCGTTCGACCTGCCATTAGGGCCACTTGTAGTGCTATTATTAAACTAGAGTTACATTTTATCTCGATTGATCGTACAACTCACTCCTATCTTTAAATCAAGATTTGGGATAAATCAAGAATTCTCGCGGAGCTGCAAGTGGCCCTTACAAAACTAGACTTATTCGTTTCGTGTTGATTTATTTAGTAAATATTTTAAAGATATTTATAATGATGAACGAATGGGCCGGCTCGACCGGTTTGATACTACTATCTCACAGAAAACCGCCGTAAAGTGGCAGCTTGTTGTCGCGTTTCGGTCGGTGAGTGAGATTTCCGGTGGCCCATTTCCCCCCTTCCTTTCCCAGTCCCTTTTTACCCCCCTTTCCATTTCCTCCCTTTAGGTTGACAACGCACCCATGAATCTTTTTGTGTCTTGCGTGTCTATGGACGGTGAAGATCACTTATCATCAGGTGACCCATCTGCTCGTTTGCCAGTCTCTGCTATAAAAAAGCATTATTTATTATACTAGTTTATTCAATACAAAAAAATAACCAGGATTGTTTAATACACCAACCAAAAATATTACCTACTTATAAACTATTGACGTAACAATTCACTTAAAATGTCCAAAACTAGGCTAAGCCCAAGTTTTTGCGTCCTACATCAACGCACCAAATAGCCACACTTCAAACTTTGCAGCAAACAAGTCGTTAACCTTTTCATCTCATGAAACATGTTGAAAAAACATGTTCTGTGTACCCGCAGCATCAAGAAAACTTTTAAAGTACCGTTTGGTTGCCAGGATAACTTTTATCCTTTATTTTGCATACTTAATATCTTGTTAAAATAGTAAAGGATACATATTTTTTGAGTGGTAGAGCCACGCTGTAGACAGTAACGTCTACAGCACGAATGGGCCGGCTCGACCGGTTGGATACCACTGTCTCACAGGAAACCGACGTAAAGTGGCAGCTTGCTGTCGCGTTTCGTTCGGTAAGTGAGATTTCCGGTGGCCCATCTTTTATGTTACTTTGTCCTATATTATTAGATGTCTATTGTAATCATGATTTAGCTGCTCTATGTTAAGGTTTTTCTGTATCAGGTACTGCACTGTAAAAGAGCAACCTCAGAGTTTCTTGCCCGTTCTTCTCTGGCGAAACAGCCTTCCGAACAGGCGGTAGACTTAAAATTTGACGGAATCTAAATAATTTTTTAACATTATATGGATTTAAGAGGATATGAGAACAAAATAAGGATTTTCACGAGCTTGGGTGTCCTAAAGTACTAAGATTACGAAGGTAATTTTTTGAAATGTATTAATAGACCATTTAACTTAAATTCTGTCGTGAGCAAAAACATAATTACTAAAAGTTTTCTCGATAGAAAAAAAATCCAAAGTTACCTCTCATCTGTTTTTGAAAACCTTGAATCTTCCGTACGGCGAACGATATAAATTTGTAACTTGATTTAAAACGTAGACATCAATATTAATTTAATTGTGTCGAAAAAAAAATTTCACCAAGTTCAATAGTTTTATCACAATAAGGAAAAAATTGGTTTTGCACATACGCTGTGGCATTATATCATTGTTTTCTGAGACGGCCCGTGTTGATCTCAGTCGTCCGGTAACCATTGAAGGGGAGGGACGTGCTCGACATTTTCAACTCTGATATTACGTTTATTCAGTTCTTTGTGTCAAATATAAGACATTGATAGTCTAGGAGTCAATCCATTTTGAAACTCCTTGATGGATTTCGATGAAATTTAGTATGAGGATACTTTTGACCAAATGGACACAAATTTAACAACCCTAAAGGGGTAAAAGTTTATATGGGATTCCAGAAACGGCTGAACGGATTTTTAAGAAAGTTGGTATGAGGATACTTTTCTAGTCGCCTCCTTGATCTAGTAACATAGGCAACATATATGGGATGTGAACCGGGAGGTTGTGAGTTCGATTCCCATGTACGGCAAAGCGAATTTTGTAATTTAATTTAAGACTTGTTCCCCCAGAAGGGGTGGATGTCTGGCATGATCCCTATTTCAACCTACATATAAAGGGATGAAATAGGGATGGAAAATTTGTTTTTTGTCCTTAATTCGATTTACTTCAATATATCTGGGTCACCTCGTAGTTTTTAAGGACAGATCCAAGGTCAAAATCAAGAAAAGTGTCCGCCATTTTGTTTTTCTTTGTTTTTGGGCCGATTGACTTCAAAATCGATATCTGGGTCGCCCCGTAGTTGCTAACGACCGAACCAATGTCAAAACTGTCATAAGTGGCTGCCATTTTGTTTTTCTTTGTTTCAGGGCCGATTGACTTCAAAAACGATATCTGGGTCGCCCCGTTGTTGCTAACGATGAAACCGATGTCAAAACTGTCAAAAATGGCCGCCATTTGATTTTTCTTTGTTTCGGGCCGATTGACTTCAAAATCGATATCTGGGTCGCCCCGTAGTTGCTAACGACCGAACCGATGTCAAAACTGTCAAAAGTGGCCGCCATTTTGTTTTTCTTTGTTTTCGGGCCGATTGACTACAAAATCGATACCAGGCCGCCCCGTGGTTTCTAATGACGGAACTGATGTCAAAACTGTCAAAAGTGGCCGCCATTTTATTTGGGCATGTCGCAGCATATTTTATACTAGCTTTTGCCCGCTGCTTCGCATGCGTATTTTGTAGGGCCAACGGTAAAAACTATTAATTTTTCGATCCACCCTGTCGTTTTAGTCTAAATATTCTACAACGGGACGACTCAGATATCGATTTTAAAATAAATCTGCCCAAAAAACAAAGAAAAACAAAATGGCGGCCACTTTTGACAGTTTGACATCGGTTCCGTCGTACAAAACCAAGGGGCGACCCAGATATCAGTTTTGAAGTCAATCGCCCCAAAAACAAAGAAAAACAAAATAAAGGCCACATTTGACTGTTTTGACATCGGTACGGTCGTTAGCAACTACGGGGCGACCCAGACATCGATTTTGCAGTCACTCGGCCCAAAAACAAAGAAAAACACAATGGCTGCCATTTTTGACAGTTTTGACATCGATTCCGTCGTAAGCAACCACTGGGCGGCCCAGGTACCTTTTGAAGTCAATCGGCCCAAAACAAAATGGCGGCCACTTTTGACAGTTTTTACATCGGTTCCGTCGTTAGCAACCAAGGGGTGACCCAGATATCGGTTTTGAAGTAAATCGCCCCAAAACAAAGAAAAACAAAATGGCGGCCACTTTTGACTGTTTTGACATCGGTTCCGTCGTTTGGAACCACGGGGCGACCCAGATATCTATTTTGAAGTAAATCGGCCCAGAAACAAATAAATACAAAATGGCGGCCTCTTTTGACAACTTTGACATCGGTTCCGTCATTTGGAAGCACGGGGTGACCCAGATATCGATTTTGAAGTCAATCGGCCCAAAAACAAAGAAAAACAAAAAGGGCGGCCCCTTTTGACAGGTTTGACAGTGGTTCTGTCGTTCGGAACCACGGGGTGACTCAGATATCGATATTGAAGTCAATTGGCCCAAAAACAAAGAAGTACAAAATGGCGGTCACTTTTGTCACTTTTAAGAGCGGTTTCGACGTTTGGAACTACGGGGGGACTCAGATATCGATTTTAAAGTCAATCGGATCAAAGATTAAAAAAAACTAATTTCAACCCCTATTTCATCCCTTTGCTGACTACAGTATTTTGGACATGTGGCTCGCCGGGACCCCCCCAATTTGGAGAAACTACTCTTGGTTGGAAAGGTAGAAGGGAAACGACCGCGAGGGCGTGTGCCTAGCCGTTGGTCCGATCAAATAAAACTACTCACGGAACTCTCAGTAACAACAGCAATGACGCAGGCTAAGGACAGAAAAACCTGGAAGAAGATCATCCCAGAGATGCGACGGAAATTTCAAGACGGACACGACCTTCAGAAATGAAGAGTGCGACCAAGAAGAAAGATTCATCCCTTTTTGCAGATAAACACATGTTTGCAAAACATCACATCCTCATACCAACTTATATCAAAATCCGTATAATCAGCGGTTTCTAATTTCCGATATAAACTTTTATCATCTATTTTTTTTAAGAAAGAAAGAAAAGCAATTCATGCCTATAGGTGTTGACTTAAAAAAATAAACCCTTGTGTCCCTTGTGTCTGTCCTCAGACCAAAGATATCCTCATACCAAATTTAAAAAAATCCATTAAGTGGATTCTAAACTCCCATACAAACTTTCATCCCTTATTTCGTCCTTTTAGGGGTTAAAAAAATGAAGTACCCCATTTGAGTCCCTACGGTCAAATGTATCCTCATACCAAATATCATCAAAATCTTTTAAGGTTTCCGAATGCCCAACCAAACTTTCAACATGTATTTCATCCCTTTAGGGGTTAATAAAAAAAATTAAGTACCTCATTTGAGTCCCTAAAGACAAGTGTATCCTTATATAAAATTTCATCGAAATCTATTAAATTAAATTAGCTTTGATCGATCTGGGAATCGAACCCAGAACCTCTCGGTGCACAGCCCATATATGCCACTAGACCAAGGAGGCAACTGAATTAAATTGTAATTAAACAATTATTTCATCCCTATTAGGCCTGAATTCATAAAAATATCCTGTCTGCAGATTGAGATGGCTAAGATTATCCTCATACCCAAATTCATCGAAATAGGTTCATTTTGTCAAATAGACCACTTAAGAATTTTAAGATTATTTCAAAACAACATTTCTATAATAGTGGTATATGTGAAAAGTTTCAAAATTTTTGGTCAATATAATAATATTAACCCTGTAATATTACTGCCCCACTGCTGTGCACGGGTAATTAATAATTAATTATTAATTTAAACGAGTTGCAGATCGTTCAGTTATCTATTTAGGCTAGTTTATAAATGTTAACAAATTATATGAGACACAAGCTTTTTTTTCTTTTGAGCATCTAATCTTCATAATCCAAGAGGTCATGACGCGCGTTAGCATCTTGGCTCTTAGGCTAAACTGTTTAATGTCTTTGTGCTGACAAGTTAATATGTCGCGGGCATTACCGTGCTGATGCGCGCACCGGTGTGCGCGTAGAATACGTCAAAACCAGCCCTTCACGCTTTCATATTTTATTCTCATATCGTCTTAATAATTGATTTGATTTAATATTTGGATAGCTCTTTAACCGACTTTAAAAAAAACTCTTTTTGAACACCTCATGCAATGAAAATAAATTTATAGTCCATAATTGATAAAACAAATACATTATTTTATTCAAACCTAACAAAAACTTCTGTCTTTTTTTCTAGTTGTTCTTAGCTCACATTAATGTGGGGTCGGCGTAACACACTTTTTAAGCATGTTGCAGAAAAGGTTTGGCTTAATTTTTAACAGTCCCGGGCAAGTAGTGCCGACAGCCAGCCCAACCTGGGAATCGAATCTACGACCTCCAGGTTCACAGCCCTAGCCACTGGCACTAGACCAAGGAGGCAATAACCTCGACGTAAACTGGACTTGTAGGAATCATGTATATTTTATTAAATAATAAAGTATGTTGGAAGTCGCTTCCTTGGTCTAGTGGCAGCATATATGGGCTGTGGACTGGGAAGTCGTCAGGTCGGGAAAAGCGAACTTTCTAATTTAATCTGTCCGGGACTGGATCCCTCAGAGTGGGTTGACGCCAGGCAGACAGCCGGTCGTAAAAACTTAGCCAAATCCTTCCTGTAACATGCTTGAAAAAGTGTGTTGCGCTGACCCCAGATTAAGGTGAGACAAGGGCAGGCAGAAAGAATAAAGTATGTGGGTAATTAACCCACATAAAAATCTTTTTCATATTTTTCCAATTACATTCCATAAAACGGAACGAGAAATTCATTATTTATTAAACATCAAAGCAAACCACTTAGGAACAAAGTGGTCCTTTTTCGTTATTAAAGCTAAGCTTGAGCTTAATAATAGGGTTTTAAATAATCACATTTTAAGGTAACTTCCATACAGATGCGGATTAAGATAGGGTTACGGTGTGCTTTGTTTCTTCTGAACTAAGCTCGGCGAAATGTGGGTGTTCTAGTTTGCTAGTGCGCCTCTGCTTACCCCTTCGGGGATACTGGCGTAAGCTTATTTTATATTACAGTGTGCTTTCTTTTTTCCTATAGAACATTTTTAGACAAAAAGGATTGTTGGTAATGGTTGATTGGTTTACCTTGGTAGTTTAATTTTTTTTTCTTTCCCCAATGCATTATTACTTTCATTTTTAAATAGACCGTCAAGAATTGGCGACTATAACCTCATTGTAGAAAAAAATTATGTAAATATTTCGAATATATTTTATAAATAAATAAATGCATCAAACAGGCACACACATAGTCCTGAGCCTGACTCCACACAAGTGTTGTGTCGTGGGTCTACGAGAGACTTTCGGTCTCACAACACCCAGACCCGAAACAAATGTCTGTGGGCCACACAGACATTTGTCTCGGTACGGGAATCGAACCCGCGACCTCACGTTTCACAGCCGGCTACTAGCCCCCTGCTCTACGGAGGCTGGCATTTCCGTTGTACTCTTTCACCCAAGTCTAATATACATAGGTAAACAAAAAGGCAATATCATGTTAATCTTTCTAATTTTGATATAAACTCTTTAAAAGCCAGACCTTTTTCCAGGCTTAAAAATGTTATTCCACAAACTCATTTTATATTTCTGTGCTAATAAACCTTTTAGGACTATCAAAAAACCCACACGAAATGTTCTGAGTACGCACCAGTTTGCCGGAATAGTCAACAACGACTTCATTTGCAAGATTTTCTTTGCATTATGTAAATTTTGACCGGGGAAATAACAGTGGATAATAAGGCAATTTAACACTCATAATGATGCCACCCTGACACACTTAATTAAGTTACGAAATATATTATAGTTATGTACTTTAATTCTTCCTCTTCTACTACGTTTATTCACTCTAAGGGGCTGTTCAAGTATTACGTAAGCAGATGTTTTACATATGAGTACTTGACTATTTTTTAAAAAGTATACAGGGCTATTTATTAGTTTATCCTAAACATGTAAAAAAATATTTCGCAATTTATTTTCATACATTATGTTAAAAAAAAAGCAACAATTAAAATGTATAATTTAGTTTGCCGCCAAAACGCCACCTGTTAACTGTAGCTACGAGTGACGTCATCGTTTCTTACCATAGATATAAAATCGCTTTTAAAAAATACATGCATACTTAAGCTCACGCCTGTATCCCCGAAGGGGTAGGCAGAGGCGCACTAGTGAACTAGAACACCCACATTTCGCCGAGCTTAGTTCCGTCCCAGATGTGATAGGGGGCGAGCCTATCGCCATATCAGCACAAATTCCAGACTTCGGGATGGTATGGAAAAATCCAATATCACTTTGCCCGACCCGGGGATCGAACCCGAGACCTCAGAACCGTAGTCATACCGAAATACCACCACGCCACCGAGGCAGTTTCAATGTATAAAATTTGTTGTAATTCTGCGGCAAGAAATATCAATAGAAAAATCGGTTTCAATGAAATTCTTTTAGAAATAATACGTGTCATACCTACATATTTAATACAATTTTTAGGTATTTAAGACTTACTCAAATGTCTAGGCACCTTTCTAAATGGCAAGATAATTTGCCTTTTTACTTGATGAAACACTGGATAAAGTTTTATTAAATTTCTTGCTTCTGAGTTTGACAACAATCAAGATTCGTTGTCAAAACTTTTGTGTCGCGAGAATTTTCATAAAAAGTTTTCGATTACGCGTTGAGTAAGATAGATCTTGTTTTTTAACAATAGCTTCCTGTTTACATTGTGTGTATGTTATGTCTTACGAGAATGATAACCAAATTGCTAAACTGTAAGTAATTCTCCTTTTTTATTTGATGATTTTAACTAATTTTTACGTTTTTTATTGTTTTATCTTGTTAATGACATTGCCTCTTAAAATTATACTTCTTATAATTCACGTTTCAGTGAAAATATCTCAAAGATAAATCACGCATAAGTTTAAGATGACACTTATTTAATAATTTTCGAAAAGAAAATCATTACCCTTTTTTATTTATTTAGTTAAAGGACTTTGTCGCTGAGCGACTACATCGTACTATAAAGAATACAATATTTAAATAGCCTTAATCCCTTAATCATAAACTATTACTTTTTAAACATATATCAGCTAACCTTATTAAAACCTTAGCCTCTTCTGACGACGGCAAAGCCAAAATGCTGTTAATATAACCGATTAGTTTTATCTTATCTCTTGGAAAACACAATGTCCTAACTAGTTCGGATCAGTACCCTTATATAAATATTATACCATTTAAATGCCTTGCATGAAATAATACGAATTTCTAACTTCTCGTAGTACTAAATTCTTTTACTCACTCGCTTCCGTCGACACAGGTAGGTTTTATTTAATCATCTTGATATAAATTCAGGAAATTGAGTTACAAAACTAAATATCATTTGTGCTGCTTCAATATGAGCAAACGAGTTTGTACGCGTGGAGCGTATGTGAGAAATGTACATATTTTAAAGAAATGTTGCTCTCGTTATCTTAAAATTAGGTTAAATTAGGAAAAATAAAGTATTTGTAGTTTGACTGAGAAGATTTTTTTAAACATGAATGCATTAGCTCTATTTGGGAGTTGGTACCATTACCTCACAGAAGTCTGACGTGAGGTTTCCGTCGCTCATGGACATCGATAATATGAGGTGCACTGTTAGCTGTGCAACCACCTTAGGGTGGTGTCTACTGCCTGTAGGCCTCAAAAAATCATTATCGTCGTACAAAATGAATCAAGAAGCAACTAGTTTAATTCTGTTTTTAATGAGCCAATGGTAATGACATAGTCGAGCCGGCCCATTAGTGGTCGAAGCCAAATTGTTTAAAATTATAAAATTCTTATTAAACAACAACCAATCGCAACTATTCCTTCATTCTATTAACAGTTTGGATGACTATCCGCGGGTAGTGGACATCTAATAACATCATGTTGACTAGCTTGTATACTCGTATCCCTCCTCCGCTTAAAAATTTCATCTCCTTCATTAACGCCTTAAATGATGGAACATCATCTATGTAAACTAGTGCTTAAATTATTTCAACAATCCAATCAATTACAATAAAACCGTCATCGTAAACATCTCTAGCAGAATATAAAAGGGCGACAAAGGAGTTTAATGTAGAAAACTATTCGTAAGCACCTTGTAACTTGTCAGAGTTTATTGGAAAACTTATTAGAAGTATCTGCGTAGTGTAGTGAGAATTTTGGTAAGATTCCAAGATGGAATAAGGATTCTGTGTTGTTTTTTTTCAATACTCGTAACGATTGGGTTGCAGAAAGTCATAATAGTACCTACGGTCTGGTCAGCAGATGTGCAGAAGTTATCCAAAACACATAAAAAACAACTTTCGTTTGATCGCCAAGATGATCTAATTCATTAATTAAAGCTGTCGATAACATTTTTAGAAATGTTTGTGGGTTGGACCGTTTTTGCATAAATTTATCTTTAGGCACGAGTATGAATTTTTTTCCAATCGAATTTGAATCTAGCTCAATGCCTACTGACCGCATCATGTCGTATTCATTAATCTAAGACATCACTGTTACCATTTTATACAAATGCCGTTAGCGTACGTAAACCTCGGCTTAATTTCTTTCGTAAAAATATTGGTACTCAGTACCTCTAATACAAGTTAGTTTCTCAATACTCGTTTCTCGAGAAGCTTCTTTTCTCTAGATTTCGTTTTCTTCAAACATGCATTTTAGTTTATTGTAGTTTCGCGAGAGGTGCTACTAGTCAAATATCGAAACTCGTTGAATATCGTGTATTTCTAGGATCAAACTAATTTCATGTTAGTTTGTATTAAACGTAATTTACTTTGTATTTACTATTTGCGATACATTAGGAACGTTATTAATAGAATTAGATTTCGAATAACAGCCGCTCGATGTAAACGCCTCAGGCAAAGTCTGTTTCGTGTGTTTCTCTGTGGGAGACATGTAGATAATACTGTGTTACGTTGTATGTTTAAACCACAGTACAAGTTGCTTATGTACGTAAATAGTATTAAATGTTAATCATGTCTATTGGGAATATACCTTCCATATACGATGAATATAATCATCATCATCATCATCATCATTATCATCATCATCATCAGCCATAGGACGTCCACTGCTGAACATAAGCCTCCCCCAAAGATTTCCAGATCGACCCTTGTTGATATGGCAGTAGGCAGGGCACATAGCTCGTAAAACTGATAGCCGATGGGGCAGAAAAGTTCTCGAGTGGATACCACGTACCGGCAAGCGCAGCGATGAATATAATAAGGAACTTTAAATAATTATGTGTCGATAGGAAGGATATTATGTCCATACTTACTTGTTCCCATAAGTTGATAGGTAGAACGAGATGCTTATATGAATGTAGATCTGCTAACAAAGATTAGAACATAACATAACATAAGCTCACGCCTGTATCCCAGAAGGGGTAGGCAGAGGCGCACTAGCGATATAGAACACCCACATTTCGCCGAGCTTAGTTACGTCCCAGATGTGATAGGGGGCGAGCCTATCGCCATATCGAGCACAAATTCCAGACTCCGAGCTGATATGGAAAAATCTGATATCTCTTTGTCCGACCCGGGGATCGAACCCGAGACCACAGAACCGTAGTCGTACCGAAATACCACTAGGCCACCGAGGCAGTCGAGGCAATCAGGCATTCAGAGAAAGATTAGAAAATATATGTAAATAAATATTTAGATGTTATGAAGTTCGAATTGTAAACATGCTGTAGACAATTATATCCACACTAAGAATTACACTAAGGCAGCCCACGTTTGCGTTTTGTTCGTGAGTGAGATTTCCTTCGCAATCCTTACTCCCTTCCTTATAGGTTGGTAACTCACCCATGAATCTTTTGATATGGCTTCTTTGCTATAAATATACAACAAGCAATAGTGTGTACTAATGACTTACGCGTCGCCCGTGTTCGCTCACATACCGCCCGCTCGACTTAAGCGTATGCAAGTACTGCAAAACGTCTTTTTAAGACGAGCGCTTAAGGCTCCGTGGTACGTCCGTAACCACGACCTCCACGTCGACACCAACTTGCCGACCATCAGGCATTTTATGCAGATGGCTAGCAGACGCTACTTCGATCGGGCGGCACACCACCCAAACACGCTTGTCCGTCAAGCGTCAATATATACTCCATTTGACCGTGCGAAATGGAGACGTCCTAGATCCGTTTTGTCAGACCCTGATGATGCCATCACTCTGGCCATTCAACGTAAGATCGAGCATCTTAAATCGCTCCCACACTCCATACGACCGATGTTCCGTCCCCGCCGACGAGGACCACGCCGCGCTCCCAGTAGCAGCCCCCCCGACCCTGTTAACAATTCCGGCCCGTGTGCCGATGACAGAAATGGATAGTTAGGAAAACACGTCCACACTCCCCTAATCGTTGATGTCTTCAACATCACCCTCTCAGTGACCGCCCTGAGCCGAGGTTCGTAACCCGTTAGTGGGTTGCCCTCAGCGTGGTCACCTAACTTTAGGGTTGAGCGCACCTGCGTTCCTCCCAACAGACCGGTGTGGCTGAATTTGCCGACTCGGTTAGGCAAGCGGCTGTAGGGCAAAAAAAAAAAAAAAAAAAAAAAGGGTGTACTAATTACGCACATCCTAATTATGTATACCACAAACGCTACTTTAACCAACTTTTTTCAACTTTGGCCCTGGCAGAATACCAGTGTCAGGTAGATACCTACTTCTACTTGGCGAATACTGAGCCTGTGGCCTTTTTAGTCATGTCTCGGGCATGGATGGTTTAGGATATGTGCACGTTCATGATGTTTTTTTTTTGTGTACTCTTTTTTATTTTTATTTTTTTTTACTTTATAACTTTATAACTAATAAATTTGTTGCCTATTAGTGTTACATATTTTGTCTTTTTTTGTGTTCTCTCACTTATTGTTGCCTGAGACATTGGCTGAATAAAGTTTATTTCTTTCTATCTTTCTTTCTTTCTTTCAACTTCAAAAAAAGGAAAACAATGTTATTATAGTCATACCGCTGAACGTTCATACACTTAAGGTTGCCTTACTTCGTTTAAGGCCGCCTTATCTGTCAAAATTGTATGGCGAAAGTCAATGTAAGAAGCCATTAAAGTTGAATAGCGTTTGACCATTCGACCGATACACTGGTTTACTGTCAGTAAGTACAAGATAATGTACCAATTAAAATTAAATACGAATTACATACTAGCTTTACAAACTGCCGACTGTTTAATTAACAACATGTACACAGATACTCCCACAAAGGATCTTTGACAATTAGACGTCGTAAATAAATACGTTTTATGGCAATGAATTTTCGTGCCCTGGCTGTTAAACAAGCCATTGCCCTTTTGTTTTGCAAAAAATGCTTTTTAATCTTGTATAAGGTTTTAATTTTCACTCTGATGTCAAGTTTCACGATGTCAAGGAAAATCGTAAGCTATTTGAAGAGAAACATTAAGAAAATGGGAGATAATTACTGTCGAATACTATTATGCATGATGTAACAAAATTGACTAGGTCGAAAAATTCTAGAATCATATAAAAATGCTACGACCAATACACGAATATCAAGCTCATCAATTCAATGTTGACGGGGAAAAACTCGACCACATCAACTTATTGTAGTTAGGAGGTAAAATAATTTATTATTCCTCTTAATTCATACAGTTAATACAGAAAGTTTGTGTTCTGTTATAATTAACACACATCTAGAAAGCGGACTATTTGCAGAACTCTACGAATTCCACAACATTGTCGGTGAATTCATAGTAATATTCAACTCTAATTATGCTGAAGACACCGAAGTGACAAACGTTTCACCAAATAACAAGGTTCACGGGCACACGACCAAGAAAATTGGCAGTAAACAGTGATCTCGAAATTAATTAAGTCAACCAAATTACACGAAACATCGTAACGTTAAGCTACCTAGACCGAGGCGATATCTCCCCTAATTGTGGGAAACGAGCGAAAATTTTTATTGAGCAGTAAATGTCTACGTTAAATCGGAGGAGTTCGTTGCACTTTGTTATTTGAACAGATTTTTATGGTGTTTGCAGTCTTACTGATTTATTTGTGAAGAAAGTGAAAGTTGGTATAGAAGCAAGTGCAGGCGACGGCCAATGAGCTTTGCAACTTTTGATAAATCACCGAAAAATTCAACGAATTAGGCAATAAGTAAGAACAGAAAAATCTATATCGTTATACTTCTTCTCAAAATTTTTACCTTCACTTTTGATATTATATTTGTGCTAAGGATTTCTTTCTTTGATCTTAATAGTGAGATATCAAATACATACTGAGTTTCGTATTTTTCTCCTCAGCAATCGTCACGTTTTGTGAATTTCTATACAATTGTCGGTATCTATCAAAAACGAAACCCAATCAATCGTTAAACTGCCACAAAGAAACAAAATGATATGTTTATTTTTAGATGAACATTTAAAATAAAACAAGAGTAAAATATCTTCACATCGTAAACTTGCGTGATGTTTGAAATAGTTGAATTGTACGCTATAGTAGCATAGTTTGAATGAGGCGATAAATAACAACTGTCAACACTTGTACCATTATCCAAAGGAATTCGAAATGCGCTATATAATATTTAGGTCTACAGAGTTGTTGACCTATTTCCGATTTTTTATTATCTTTATGGTGGCTAAATGTACTATCATGACGTACGCGTAATGTTACAAGGTTTTTGTTACATTTTTAAATATAAATGTAAAAGTTTTCACCTGGCGAGCTAGGGACTCAAGATACTGGGGCAATGGTTGAAATCTCGGAGTGAGAAACATCCACCATCCTCCAAAAACACTGCCTGTGTAAGGCTCTTTTTGGAATTTAATTAACATTACTAAAATTTCAGGCTTCTATAATTTTACGACATGTATCTATGACCATCACTTAAATCCATTCTGGGCTAACTCCCCTGGCTTTTGTTGTCTGGAGGTCAAAACTCATTTTGTTTTCCTGCGTCAGATGTAATAGCTGTAGTTCTAGTAAGTATAAGTATGAATAATGACCGTTTTTTAAACCTTTTAGGCTGAAATCTATAGAGCGAACTTCAACTTAGTCTGAGTCAAAGAAACGAACTCAGTGAGGATTTTTAAATCGAACTTTGACTTAGTCCCACCAATTTTTTACAAGAAACACAAACTTATAGGCAAAGATTTTCTTGTAAAAAATTACTCGGGCAAGTCAAAGTTGGATTTAAAAAATCCAAATGCTCATTGAGTTCATTGAAATAAAACTATTTTTACGGATTCTATCACGTTTTGGTTTTAATTTTATTCCCGACATTTCGAAGGCTTCGTAGTCTTCGTGGTGACGGTTGGCATCGCTCTATAGATCTCAGTCTTAGTTTCAGTATCAGTATAAAGTCTACCACGTAAGTATCTAAAACTCAATTACCATATCTCACACCCCGCGCTGATGACCCCACGTCGACACAATCTAGTGCTACACCTTCCGAGGTAAAATGTTTTTGCCGTGCACATTTTCTGCTGGCTAGATTAAGTGTAAGAAATAAGAAGCATTTTTCAATCTAGAAGAAAATTCGCCAATAGAGAGTAAAATTAATCGTCAAAGTTGGAAACCTTGTTAAGAGTTTCTTAGTCTTAGGACTTGTTTCGTAGGTTTACTCGAAAAGCATAATAACTCTACTAAATTTTTCTTCCCTATTCATGGGTAGGGTTGCCTCATTTTCTTTGGTTTTTATCTCATAACAGATACGAATTGTTCTGTCCGCAAATCCATGGTTTGCTCGTTGATGAACATTTGCAATGCAATGACACGGAGCGAAATATTCGTAGAATTTTAAGTATACCAGATACAACAAATCATCATATTAATTGTTAATTAAGCTTTCCAATTACGAGTAGTAGTTCATCACCAACACTTGCAAAAACTAAATAGTTACTAACATTACAAAAAGTCACTTCGCCCGCCTTCTAAATTCGCGACCATAATCCCATATCAGTGCAAATCCTAATTCAGTTCTGGTAGGTCGTGACTCGTGACTCATGTGTCCGCAACCTTGCCTGCCCTTGACTTGTTATCAACCCGGAGGCTCCCGCCAACAGGTTTTACGGTACATTTTATTGCCTGGATTGGCCGGGTGCGAAATCCTCCGGCTTCACAGAAATTCCGGTAAAAACAAGTTTTCAATAAATAAGGCAGTCGTGTGTGTTGATCCGTGAAGATAAACTGTCTCAGATTTGAACACACCTTTTTTGTTTAAATTTTTTTATATCTGTTTTATTTACAGGTTTTAGTTACAGTTTTTTTCTCTTTTAGAAAATGTATGCATTGTACATTTTAGAAATTCGCTAAGAGGTTTGGTTGCTTTATTCGATATCGAGGGGGTACTCTGGGGATTTTTACAATATAATTAAAATGAACTACTTTGTCCCGCAGATCCGCCTTAAAATACTTTTCTATCCCCTTACTCCCGGCAATGGATACATTATTATAATACGTCATATCTCATTGGTTATATAATATTATAGAAGGGCATAATAATAAATTTCAAGCAATTCGATCTAAAAGCAATATCTTCCTTCTGGGGAAAGATTTCTCGTACAAAATTTGCAATGTCTTATATATTTCTGAACTATTAGTGCTTATCCATGAATTCACTGATGAATCGGGTTGTTAGTTCGTCACTCACGGTATATTATATGCGTCATTCAATTATCTCATATCCGAGAATTAAAACCTCAAATCCTATTTAATTAGTAACTCATCCTCCCACGCTACAAAATTTAAAATTAACATCATATACTACTCGTCTGCCGGATATCTATCTCAGTACCGGAAAATAACTGTTGTTACTTACCGGAACTATAAAGATAATATAGCATACTATTAGAGATTCCGGTTGGAATTCAGTACACATACATAGTTGTTGCAGCAATTCAACGGGCGCTGTTTTACACCCGAACCTCGCTTGAAAATATTAATTAAAAGAATCAGGGAAATGATCTTATATACGTATTTTTTAAACCGTGGGTCTCAGGCTGCAGGGATCACAGTGAAGCTCCAAGGGATTGGAAGACGTTGGTCATATACGTTAAAGAATCTACGTACGTATAAATGGCAGAGTTAGGGGATCTTCAAAATTCTTTTTGTGTTCGATAGAGCTTATTTCAACGGTGGTTCCATTATAAATTTGGTCACGATCGGTAAATTGGAAGTCGGTCAGTTAAGTTTTTAAACTTGTGATTATTTATTTCTTTTTAAGTATGTTACGCGAATCTCCGCCGAATATGGACCGATTTTCAAAATTCTTTTTGTGTTCAATACAGCTTTTTTCGAGGGTGGTCCCATATAAATTTGGTTACGATCGGATTTGAAGTCGGTTTGTTAAGTTTTTAAACTTGTGATTATTGGCTTCTTAAGCCGTGTTATTCAAGATGATATACATTGGCCTAGAGATTTTTAGGAAATTTTAAAGCTTAAAGAGCATTCGTATTTTAACGATGTGGAATACACCGAACTAATAAGAGCAAAATGATTTTATATCCATGTGCCCGGGGTGTGCCATAATATGGGTTATATTATCATTTCGTGCTACGACGATATTTCATAGAATGAACGCATCGCTATAATTAATATTAATTGCTAGTAGTAGGATATTCGTATCCGACCGGAGGGCGACCACCGTACATATGGTGCTAAAACCTGCCATAGTGACCCACACTTCGTGTGTGGTTCGTATTCCAGGATCAGCCAGTGTACTTTTGGTTCTCTCGAGGGGCTTGCAGCATGACTTGATGGTTGGTTGGGACAGGTATGAAGGTATACCTGTGTCTGCATCGGTCATCCATGTCCTGTCGCAAGCCCCTCAATTTGCTTCTATCCTCTTCGGATTTGGAATGTGAAGAAGCCTAAATATGTAGGTCGGCATGAATCTGGCGACAACTGATTAACCCATTATTTGTCAGTGGTCGCTAGTTTTTTGGACTACACTACGTTAACCATCAGGTGCAGTGTAGTCACTTTGCCGTGCCCGGATAAAAAAGAAACATTTTGAAAATAAAATATTTATAACAATTTTTTTGTATAATAGTATATACGCACGAAACGTAACCATTGTTATTATTTATCAAACATCGGCGACGGACGAATGAATCCAAAAATTATTCGTACGAAAATAATCGTGTGTGCTTGCATAGATCTGCCATTTCTATTCTATTTCTTACATTCAAATACACGTGTAACTTGCCTGTAAACGACGAATGCTCGGTTATGTTATGGCGCTACACTGCACGAGTCATTCTCGCAATAGTTTCTACTAGCATTTTAGGTACTGTATTTATGATTTTAAACTTACTTCGTATTTTAAAGATAAAGCTCTTGATGCGCGTTTCCACTGGATCGGGATTATGTGACGCTGAGAAAAGACGTGTAACAATAAACCACTAAGATTATTTAAATTTTATTACATCTCTTGTGTCGACCGTTTTAATGGAAACACTAGTCTCTTTTATATGGAGTTCGATGTTTTGAATGTTCCAATTATAGATGTTATTTCCTCTTGTTAAATGTCATTTTTGAGTGCACAACATGCAGAATATTAATGACAAATTTAAAACGTAACGGATCGTCTTTAAACTTATATGGGACTACCCTTGAAATAAGCTCTATCGAACACAAGAAGAATCTTAAAGATCGGTCCACGTGTAGCGGAAATATAATACATATATAAAAAAAACATATAGACGAATTCAGGACCTTTTACTTTTTTGAAGACAGTCGATAAAGACAAAATCTCTCTTAGTAATAATGTAAAAGTATTCTACATAATACTACTACCATTAGGTGCTATGATTATACTTACTCCCGGCGGAGTTTGATATCCAGCACTCGACACTCAGTCGTAAAACTAAGCCAAATCCATGCTGCAACATTAATTGTTCATTCGTTCAACATTCATTCCTGCACCGACTCTACATCAAAGTGGGACTAGGGCGGGTAAAAAAAAATAACTTTGACCCATGGATGTAAAAAATATGGACAGAGCGATAGGAACATTGAAAGTGAAGCAGGGTTTTCTGCTCATTCTATCTATCGACACGTACAGCAGCGACTGATGGAAAGGGCCGAGAAGCCTGCTTCACTTTCAATGTTCCTAGCGCTCCGTCCATATTTTTTTTACGTCCGTGCTTTGACCTTAGATTTTAACAGTCGCGCACACCTTACCATATGTAAGTATTGAGACAACTTTTAGGATGTCAAAATACAAGTTTATACGAGTTTATGGCTGTATATCTTAAATTCCGAGATACTTACCTAACTTTGACTAAGATGACTGGACTATATTGTAAACATAACATAACATAAGCTCACGCCTGTATCCCCGAAGGGGTAGGCAGAAGTGCACTAGCAAATTAGAACACCCACATTTCGCCGAGCTTAGTTCCGTCCCAGATATGAAAGGGGGTGAGTCTATCGCCATATCGGGCACAAATTCCAGACTCCGGGCTGATATGGAAAAATCCAATATCACTTTGCCCGACCCGGGGATCGAACCCGAGACCTCAGGACCGTAGTCATACAACTACGCCACCGAGGCAGTCTTTCTTTTCGTCAGTTTGTAAAACCAGGAAGACACCTAGTAAAGAATAATTATTTCCTAGGGAGCTAGTATCCGCTGCCTTCCCCACGAGGACAGTAAACTGAGACAGTGGAAATGGGGAAATAAAATAAAAAAAAACATGTTTTAAGTATTCTTGGCAGACAGACAGCAAACTTAACTTTTTACGGTATCATAAAAATCCCGGCCAGACCAAAAGCTTTTATTATTTCGTAAAATAAATTGTAGTCGAATGATTTAATTATTCGCAATAAAGATTGTTTAAAAATAATAAAAATATCTGCGGGCATGAATAATATTTCATTGATGTTATTCACAATATTTATTTCTATTGTGACTTCAATGTAGCAGTCAGGATAATGTTTTTACAAATGCCAAAATTATGGTAGTGGCATCTTTTTTCCGCCATTTTAATACCTTTTGTTGAAAGAGTACAAAACATTTACAATTTAATTTACAAATTTAAAATATTTACATGAAAATATTGCCGTGAGCACTAAAACAAAGAAATCATAATTTTCAATATTAATTGTTCAAACACAAATCAACTCGCCTCCTTGGTTTAATAGCTTAGATAGGCTGTGGACAGGGAGGTCCTGTGTTCGACTTAATTTGTCTGGGACTGGATATCTTAGCGGGTAGACGTAAAAACTAAGCCAGATCCATTCTGCAACATGTTTGAAAAATGTGTTGCACGGACCCTACATTAAGGTGGGATAAGGGAAGGTAGAAAGAAAGACATCATCAATAATATTTCTTTAAATTGGTTGTATCTTTATTACCTATATGATGGTTTCTATATAAAATCTAAGCTCAAATAACTAGTAATAAATATGAATGATGAAGTCGATAATAATCTCAGTAAACCCAAATCTGGTATAAAAAATACTGCGATCTGTGCAAATGGCCCGATCACTGGGCTAGGAAACGCTCCATAACCACTTCAAATAAGTATTACTATAAATGTGGCAAAAACTGGAACTTGATGTAGGTTTTGATACGAGCTATATTTTATTGGATTTTCGTTTCAGTTTGCAGGCTTTGATAAGAAGATATTATCGAAGTTTGCACGATGCAAATGATTTATGTAAAAAAATGTATGTATAATTATTAAGGTGTGTATTTCATGGAAATAAGCGTAGTTTTTTCTCGCTGCCTACCCCTTTGAAGATACAGATAAGTATCAAGTTTGTAATATTCTGTAGGATATAATTAAAATATAATTTAAACATGTAATAAATAGATAGATAGATAATAAATTATTCCTGTAGCTCCACCATGACTTTTTTGATATATCGCGCAAGTGACTACGTAAAATAATTCGCATGATAAACCTTAATTCCCCACGTAAACACTAAACACTAGAGGCGTTCGGGTAGTTTTGATATTAGTATTTTACGGAGTCGCTAGCGAGAAATGTAAACTCATGGTTGACCTACAGATTTAAAGTAACTTTCGAATATGGAGCAGTGTTTTGACATCATACAAATCAATACCGAACACCTTTCTATCTAGTAGGTACCACCATACTTTAGACATGTCAAGGTGCCTTGCTTTGTTCGGCACCGAAATGATTTATCTTTCAACAATCAATCAAATTTTAAATATAGCCGTTAGGGTGGGGTGAGAGTTTTCCTTCCATGGTAAATTGGATAAGAAAAGGTGTTATATTTTGGTAAAAACGAATGTTCGTTTTTAATATCCGTAGTTATATCTATATCGTACATTAAATTCTCAGAGCAACTTAAATTTATCATCATTATAATCACGCCTGGATCCCTGTAAGAGTAGGCAGAGGCGAACTAAGAACTAGAACACCACAATTTTGCGACCTTATTTCCGTCCCTGATGTAGGGGGAGAGCCTATCGCCAAATCGGGCACAAATTCCAGACTCCGGGCTGATATTGAATAGAAAAACCCACTATCACTTCACATGCGAAAATCGAACCCGAGACCTCAGTACTCGTATCGCGCACGCAATACAACTACCACTAGCCACCGATTCAGTATTGATATATAATTAATTATTATAAACCTTAGGGACTACAGATAATAGTGCAAATTAATGTGCTTTATGAATCGTGCCATACAATTTGTTGCGAAAAATACAGTTTTGTTGGAATGGAGCCAAAATACGGAGGCAAGTTTATGTCAGCAAAACTAACTTGACAAGATCTTCCGCGTTCGCGTAAGGCTGTGAAACTTCGCAGCGCTATTTTGTAGCACTCTGAACACATATTTTACGCAAACATAGGATATATTTTACATATCTCATTGATGTTGCATAATGCTGGGTATTTTTCACTTCCTTTACTGTTGAGAAGCATAAATAACATAACATAACATAACGTAACGTAACATAACAACACGCCATAGCAACATAAGCTCACGCCTGTGTCCCCTAAGTGGTAGACAGAGGCGTACTAGAGACCTAGGAAACCCACATTTCGCCGAGCTTAATTCCGTCCCAGATGTAATAGGGGGCGAGCCTATCGCCATATCGGGCACAAATTCCAGACTCCGTGCTGATATGGAAAAATCCAGTATCACTTTTCCCGACCCGGAGATCGAACCCTAGACCTCAGGACACTGGACACATTTAAAATGAGGTGTTGGCACAATTAATTATATAAATAAACTAGCTGACCCGCGCAACTTCGTCTGCGTATGAGAGAGAGGGTTGAAAGAGTGAGTCGTAGGCACCTATAATCCAATATTTCTAAAGGAGGTAATGGGATGATCTACCGGCCGTCAGTCACCCCGTCTGTCACCCCGTCAGTCACACCGTCTGTCACTCCGTCTGTCACCCCGTCTCTTACCCCGTCAGTAACACCCTCTGTCTCACCGTCTGTCACACCGTCTGTCACCCCGTCTGTCACCCCGCCTGTCACCTCGTCTGTCACCCAGTCGGTCACCCCGTCTGTCGCCCAGTCTGTCACCCGCCTGTCACCCGTCTGTCACCACGTCCGTCACACGTCTGTCACCCGTCTTTCACCCAGTTATTCACCCCATCTGTCACTCCGTCTGTCACCCCGCCTGTAACCTCGTCTGTCACCCCGTCTGTCACCCAGTCGGTCACCCCGTCTGCCACCCAGTCTGTCACCTGTCTGTCACCCGTCTGTCACCCAGTCGGTCACCCCGCCTGTCACCCTGTCTGTCACCACGTCTGTCACCATGTCGGTCACCCATCTGTCACCCTTTTGTCACCCGTCTGCCACCCAGTCGGTCACCCCATCTGTCATCCCGTCTGTCACCCAGTTGGTCACCCCGTCTGTTAGCCTGTCAGTCACCCCATCATTCCGCACGTCGGTCACCCCGTCAGTCATCCCATCAATCACCCCGTCAGTCACCCCTTAGTCACCCTACCTTTTATCCCGTCGGTCAACACTAAAATATTTTTTCAAATAGAACCAGTAGTTTCTGAGATATAAAATTCCCCGCTAGCAGCATTATTCATTTTTGCTCCGCTCCTATTGGTCATAGCGTGATGTTATATAGCTTCTAGCCATCTTCGATAAATGGGCTATTCAACACAAAAATATTTTTTCTATTCGAACCAGTAGTTTCTGTGATATCAACTTCCCCGCTTTTCAACATTCTTCATTTCTGCTCCGCTCCTATTGGTCATAGCGTGATGTTATATAGCCTATAGCCATCCTCGATAAATAGGCTATCCAACACAAAAAGAATTTTTCAATTCCAACCAGTAGTTTCTGAGATATAAAATTCCCCGCTAGCAGCATTATTCATTTTTGCTCTGCTCCTATTGGTCATAGCGTGATGTTATATAGCTTCCAGCCATCTTCGATAAATGGGCTATCCAACATAAAAATATTTTTTCTATTCGAACCAGTAGTTTCTGAGATATCAACTTCCCCGCTTTTCAACATTCTTCATTTCTGCTCCGCTCCTATTGGTCATAGCGTGATGTTATATAGCCTATAGCCATCCTCGATAAATAGGCTATCCAACACAAAAATAATTTTTCAAATCGAACCAGTAGTTTCTGAGATATCAACTTCCCCGCATATTCTTCATTTCTGCTCCGCTCCTATTGATCATAGCGTGATGTTATATAGCCTATAGCCACCGTCGATAATTGGGCTATCCAACACAAAAATAATTTTTCAATTCCAACCAGTAGTTTCTGAGATATCAACTTCCCCGGTTTTAAACATTTTTCATTTCTGCTCCGCTCCTATTGGTCTTAGCGTGATGTTATATAGCCTATAGCCACCGTCGATAATTGGGCTATCCAACACAAAAATAATTTTTCAAATCGAACCAGTAGTTCCTGAGATTAGCGCGTTCAATCAAACAAACAAACAAACAAACAAACTCTTCAGCTTTATAATATTAGTATAGATAAATACTTATATTTCAATATATATTTTAAGTTTTAAGCTAGGTTACATAAACTATGTAGTAATGAGGACGGTAGTCGTACCGAAATAGAACCACGCCACCGAGGCAGTGGAAATAGAAAAATATAAAGAAAGGAAATGATTTTAAATGAAAACGTATAATATGTGCAAACGTTAATCTATTGTGTTAAAAGTTTTTACCAATAAAATAACCTGTCTATCCACTACTATCAAAACTCATAACAATGTGCTTTGTTTACTTGTTTAATATGTCGATCGATTGCAAATATTAATAACTAGCTGGCCCGCGCAACTTCGTCTGCGTATGAGAGAGAGGGTTGAAAGAGTGAGTCGTAGGCACCTATAGCACAATAATTCTAAAAGAAGTAATGGGATGATCTACTTCGGCCGTCAGTCACCCCGTCTTTCACACCGTCAGTCACACCGTTTGTCACACCGCCTGTCACTCCGTCTGTCACCCCGCCTGTCACCCTGTCTGACACCTTGTCTGTCACCCAGTCGGTCACCCGTCTGTCACCACGTCCGTCACCCCGCCTGTCACCCAGTCGGTCACCTAGTCTGTCACCTCGTCTGTCACCCAGTCGGTCACCCCGTCTGTCACCCAGTCTATCACCCCGTCTGTCACCACATCCGTCACCCCGTCTGTCACCCTTTCTGTCACCCGTCTGTCACCCAGTCGGTCACCCCGTCTGTCACCCAGTCTATCACCCCGTCTGTCACACCGTTTGTCACACCGTCTGTCACTCCGTCTGTCACCCCCGCCTGTCACCCCGTCTGACACCTTGTCTGTCACCCAGTCGGTCACCCGTCTGTCACCACGTCCGTCACCCCGTCTGTCACCCCTTCTGTCACCCGTCTGTCACCCCGTCTGTCACCCGTTTGTCACCCCGCCTGTCACCCAGTCTATCACCTCGTCTGTCACCCGTCTGTCACCCCGTCTGTTACCCAGTCGGTCACCCCGTCTGTCACCCAGTCTATCACCCCGTCTGTCACCACGTCTGTCAACTCGTCTGTCACTCCGTCTGTCACCCCACCTGTCACCCCGTCTGTCAACTCGTCTGTCACCCAGTCGGTCACCCCGTCTGTCACCCCGTCTGTTACCCGTCTGTCACCCCGTCTGTCACCCAGTCGGTCACCCCATCTGTCACCCCGGCTGTCACCACGTCCGTCACCCCGTCTGTCACCCCTTCTGTCATCCGTCTGTCATCCCGTCTGTCATCTCGTCTGTCACCCGTCTGTCACCCCGTCTGTCATCCCGTCTGTCATCTCGTCTGTCACCCCGTCTTTCACCCAGTCGGTCACCCCATCGGTCACCCCGGCTGTCACCCAGTCGGTCACCCCATCTGTCACCCCGTCTGTCACCCCGTCATTCACCTCGTCAGTCACTCCGTCCGCCACCCCATCAGTCAGCCTGTCAGTCACCCCGTCATTCCTCACGTCGGTCACCCCGTCAGTCATCCCATTAGTCACCCCATCAATCACCCCGTCAGTCACCCCTTAGTCACCCTACCATTCATCCCCTTGGTCAACACTAAAATATTTTTTCAAATCGAAGCAGTAGTTTCTGAGATATAAAATTCCCCGCTAGCAGCATTTTTCATTTCTGCTCCGCTTCTATTGGTCATAGCGTGATGTTATATAGCCTATAACCACCGTCGATAATTGGGATATCCAACACAAAAAGAATTTTTCAATTGGAACCAGTAGTTTCTGTCTGAGATATAAATTTTCCCGATTTGGTAACATTTTTCATTTCTGCTCCGCTCCTATTGGTCAAAGCGTGATGTTATATAGCTTATAGCCATCCTCGATAAATAGGCTATCCAACACGAAAAAAAAATTTCAATTCGAACCAGTAGTTTCTGAAATATAGTCTTTTCATCATTTTTCATTTCAGCTCCGCTCCTTTTGGTCATAGCGTGATGTTATATAGCCTATAGCCACCGTCGATAATTGGGCTATCCAACACAAAAATAATTTTTCAATTCGAACCAGTAGTTTCTGTCCGAGATATAAATTTTCACGATTTTGCAACATTTTTCATTTCTGCTCCGCTCCTATTGGTCAAAGCGTGATGTTATATAGCCTATAACCATCTTCGATAAATAGGCTATCCAACACAAAAAGAATTTTTCAATTCGAACCAGTAGTTTCTGAGATATCGCCTTCCCCGGTTTTAAACATTTTTCATTTCTGCTCCGCTCCTATTGGTCATAGCGTGATGATATATAGCCTATAGCCACCGTCGATAATTGGGCTATCCAACACAAAAATAATTTTTCAAATCGAACCAGTAGTTCCTGAGATTAGCGCGTTCAATCAAACAAACAAACAAACAAACAAACTCTTCAGCTTTATAATATTAGTATAGATTACTTTACATGTCGATTCCAACATTCCTAGGTTTAATATTGGTTTTGATTATAATGAGGATTATCTACGTTTAATTAACTATAATAAAAGTACTTTGATCGGGAATAATTAAAAATAATATTTATGAATTAACAAATATTTTCATCGCAGCTGGCACTGAAACATTACAAATGCACTTTGATCGAGAATATTAAAAATCATATTATTTATGAATTAACTAATATTTCCCTGCAACTGGCATAAACATTCCAATCCCTAAACTAATGGTAAATTCGAACTGCAAGGACCAAGCCGAAGTGGCGAAGAAATAATATCAATTACAACGCTTGAATAAAATTACGCGAAATATTTCAAACAAAAGAGAATAGGGCTCAGAGCCTGATGACCTGGCATTTGTGCATTTTATGAACGCTTTGAAATAAATTTTTGTGTTCGAATATTTGGATATAATATCTATGTCGATGATAAAATGTTTTCTAAGTGCAAAGAAGTATTATGGTATTTTAGAAACAAGGACATAAAAAAAGTATGGACGGAGCGCTAGGAACATTGACAATAAAGCAGGGTTTTCGGCTGATTCGATCTTTAGACACGTAATGGTTTTTGGCCCATTCGATCAGCCGCCGTCGCAGTCGAACCCTGCTACTTTCAATGTTTCTAGCGCTCCATCCATCTTTTTTTTACGTCCATGTTTGGAACGATGCTCTTGTTGACGTTAGTACGTACGTAGTTAATGACATACTATATTTTTGAGCTAACATATACCTATTTATGGTCCATGGTATAAGTCCAGTCAAATATCGTCTGGAAGAAATTATCGAAATCTATAAGCTCACCCATTGTATTTTATGATGGTGTCATACATTTGTCTTATTTTATTTAAATAAATACATAAATAACACCCAACAGTCACACACATAGTCCTGACCCCACACTAAGATACTTATCTTGTGTCGTGGATGTCAGGAACTACGAGAGACTTTTGGTCTCACAACACCCAGACCCGAAACAAATATCTGTGGGCCACACAAACATTTGTCTTCTTCTTCTTTATTTAAAAATTATGGCCTCCATCAAAGGTTGATGATTTTGCTAACGACAATGTTTAATTAATCCATTACTCAAAAAAAATTGCTAGTCAAACATTTGTCTTGGTGCGGGGATCGAACCCGCGGCCTCTCGCTTCACAGTCAGCTACTCGCCCGCTGCGCCACGGAAGCTGATTTAAAATGAGGTGTTGTCACAATTAATTATATAAACAAATAAATACTCATATTTCAATATATATTTTAAGATTTTAAGCTAGGTTACATAGACTATGTAGTAATGAGGTAAGACGCATACAATTAACATGAAATCCGCACAAACAAAGTAGAGTACGGAATGCGCATTTTTGTAAAATGTACAAATTATACTTTTACGACATCCGACGGGAGGAAAATACCGTTGGCGTAATCTTGGTGTCCTCTGGAATGTCTGTTTACCGGAATGCGGATGTATATTAGTGGTGAAGTGTTCATAGCACGATTTTTACCGGCTTTCCTTGATTCGCTTTTGTTATTCTTTTGTACTTTCCTATATACAATATGATTACAATTTTAATTTAGCCCGCTGCTACGGATTTACTCGTCCCAAATAACAAATAACATCATTTGTAAAGTTTGTTTATTTATTGCGTTTTCCTTAATGCATTCTTGCACTGATATTCCTTTAAACGCATCACGTAAATCATTTTCAGCAAATCTAATTATAATGAAATATGCGCATGAGGAATGAGATCGTTTTAGTTGACTAATGTTATTTTGTCGTGAAATATTTTAACATCAATAAATGATTTAATTTGTTATTTCAAGATAAGTTATGTTGAAGAACAGTATTACAGAAATAATTATACCTCACTATACTTTTTGTTCTTACATTAGTAATGGGATATGTAAATATAAATGCATTTATTTTTGAAAATTCAAGTTTTTCATCCTTATCTTCACCCGGGGAACAACCAGTGCAGTATTTGTGTTTCATAGATGTTCGGTAACCTAATGTAACAAATGACAATCGAATTGCAAACCAGACCGAAGAAGATAGACTTTCCAAAAAATATCCTTTATCTTTTACCACATTAATGAGGTATTCTTATCGAATAGTTGCACCATTTACATCTTTCTTATTAGTTGATAATTTTCTGTAAGTTTAACCTTGGCGCACCAAAACACACAATCTTAACATTAGTAAAATCATCGAAAATCCGTGAAAGCTATTTATTTTAAAAGAAGAAGTCTATTTCCCTCCTTTTAGGTTGGAAACGTATCCATGATTCTTTTTGTGTCTTGTGTGACTATGGGAGATCATTTACCAACAGGTGACTCATCTGCTCGTTTGCCAGTCCCTGCCATAAAAAAAAACTGTCCTTATCTCACTTTAATGAGTCTCAGCAGCTTACTTGTACTCTGTGGACAGTGGATTCGTTTCTATGTAACATAATTTAGATGAGACGATTCAATGTTCAGTTACTATAAAACTATCTCCTGTCCACGTCAACAAACAACCCAAGATGCATTAGGGTAAGACAAACAAATCCATGCATCCTCTATCGCTGAAAGGTCAAAAGACAGATGAAATTACCCCGCCAATGTTACAAATTCAGTCGATTCCAAGATAGATGTAGTTGAACATGTCGCAAGCTTTAAACTAGTTGCAGAAACTTCTCATGCGGATTACGGATGCAGTTGAGCGGAGGTGAAATGGGTTGGGTGTTACTTCGATTTAGGTACGAGTTCTTAATAGTCGTCGCAATTTTGTTGAAAATGTCATATATGTGCTTAAAAAATATTCTTACCTTGTTTCTAATAATGTCTATTCTACATACCGCTAAAAAAACGCCGCGTTTTAAAAGCGTCGGCGTCCTACCAACTATACTACTATACTAGAACACATAATATGTTCCATTTCAACGCTTTTTTAACGCGCGGTGAAACCTCAGCGATAGCTCAGTTGGTAATGCCGAGTGCCGAGACGAGAGTCGGAGCTTCGATCCCAAAAAAACATACACCTCTGTTGACTTTTCTATGTTAAGTGTGTTTTCAATGTGAATTATCGCTTCCTTTAACGGTGATGGAAAATATCGTGAGGAAACCTGCATACCTGAGAATTTCTCCACATGAATTTCGAAGGTATGTGAAGTCTACCAACCCGCTGCTAACCCCTCTCATTAGTAGAGGAGCCCCGTGCCCAGCAGTGGGACAGTAATATTACAGACGTAATATAAGGTGACTAACTTCTCAGTCTGACTTATCAAACCAACATTATAAAGGCGAAAGTTTGTATGTGTGTATGTGTTTGTTACTATTTCACGCTCAAACAGCTGGACCAATTTTTATGAAATTTGATATGGAGTTAGCTGACATCATGGATTAACACAGAATACTTCTATCCCGTAAAATAAAATTCCATGCGAACGAAATCGGGGGTAGCTGCTAGTATTTCATATACCTAAATTACATGAAAATAATGAATGATGTTGATGAAATGCATGTTTTGTTTTTTTTTGCAAACTCGGTTAGTGATTTGAGGCCATTTTCCTTATTTCCCGCTGGTTACAGTTTTTAATAAACACACTCTTTTGTTTAAACAAAATTACTTTGAGCTTTAGAAAATGCTGGTGCCTTGTGCAACCTACAAAATGTACCGTTATTAAGTGAGATTTTCCCTCGCCTGCAACACCTTATTTATAAAATTTAAGCTATTGAGAGTTTGTTTTCGTTTAACGCAGTCGGGTTTTTCGACCGACTTCCAGAAATGAGGAGGTCCTCAATTCTTCTGTATTTTTTTATGTATGTTACGCGATATCTCCGCCAAATGTGAACCGATTTTAAAAAAAATGTGTTCGATAGAGCTTATGTATTTCAAGGGTGGTCCCATATAAATTTGGTCACGATCGGAATTGAAGTCAGTCTGTTAAGTTTTTAAACTTGTGATTATTTATTGAATTGTTGACTCTTTGGTTTAGTGGCATATATAGACATTAGCCTGTGAACTGGGAGGTCCTGGATTCCAGGTCGGGTGGATGTTCCCATACGATTTTCACGTTATATATTTCGCAGATGAGTGGGGAATGTCAGGCGGACAGCCGGTCATAAAAAATAAACGGAATCCTTTCCGCAAAATATTTGAAAAAGTGTATTGCGCCAATATCACTTTAAGGATGGATAAGGAAAGATGTAAAAAAATATTTACTTCAATTTGTTGTGTATAAAAATCGACACAGTACCTAAAGTTATAAACGACAGTAAACAGGCCATAAACCAAACAATTCCTACACTTCATATGGATTAATAGTCTTCGTGTACTACAATTAATTGCTCGCCTTGCCTGCCTGAATTGATCCGTGGCTCGCATTGTTTCTGTATTGTAACTCAAGCTGCTAAATAACAATGTATTTACTTCATGAAGCGTGCAATAGTGTGGTATAACACCATATAATATTACTATGCTATATAAGGTAGTTACAGATGAAACTTTATGAGAGAAAGAAATAAAACATTGACACAAACAGCGCTTGACTAAATTATCGTATGACTAGAGAGACGTAAAGATAAAATATTGATTGATTATCTTATAACGAACCAGATCTAGGCATGTTTTGTACTGATCAACAGAATAAATAAACTGGTCAAAATTTGTTCCAATATTTTCATAATATTATTCGTATTCACATAGTTGTAAAACAAGTAACTTAATTATTATATTTGTACGGTGCAAGCAACGTACATCGCCCTGCGCTGTGTCAGCGCTTTACGCCACATTATATTATTTGACATACATTTCATACACCAGCGGCCTGAGCAGGAAAATTTCTGACAACCGTAAATGTATTCGAACTCGATGCGCGTCTATGAATTTTGTATGATATATTAACCAAACGTCATCAGTGCGCAGCGAACTTGAATACATTTACATTTACATTAGTTTTTCGTGCTCGGGCTACTGTTCACTATCGGTCACCAATCGGTTCGGGTGTTCTCATAACCATACCATAACCATATCATACCGTACCATTTAGATTACCATTAGTTTGAATAAACCATACTTTTTCCAAAATAATATATTTCCATTTACGAACCATACGTAAATCGCTGTACGGATACTAAACCCCGTACAATATTTAAACTAAATTGTATAAAATATTCATATTGTGAAGAATTTCGTTACAAAATATCCGCTGAACTGACAAATATTTATCATAGCATGCGCAAAGCATTATATTAAGGATACGAAATTTTATATCCTCATAACCCGAGTCCTTCCCCTTGACTGACCTTCACCTCGTGATAGCTCGCAGTTCAACATAAAACGACGAACCGTACCCATAAGACATGATACCAAAATAATACCATAAAACCCATTGGGGTATAAACTGTCAAATTTTACAAGACCTGGCAGAAGTATACACCGCGGAATTATACCGGGTGTTTCTTAAAGTTGGTACCAATAACAAGTCCATATACAGAAGGATCGATTTAAGGTATAATGGTAAAGTTAAAAAATAAAAATTTGTTTTTTCGACCGACTTCCAAAAAGGAGAAGGTCCTCAATTCGTTTGTATTTTTTTTTATCTATGTTACGCGATATCTCCGCCAAATGTGAACCGATTTTAAAAATTCTTTTAGTTTTCGATAGAGCTTATTTCAAGGGTGGTCCCATATAAATTTGGTCACGATCGGATTTGAAGTCGGTCCGTGATTATTTTGTATCAACTA
This sequence comes from Clanis bilineata, assembly GCA_036417725.1. Lineage (NCBI taxonomy): Eukaryota > Metazoa > Arthropoda > Insecta > Lepidoptera > Sphingidae > Clanis > Clanis bilineata. The sequence goes on from CM071158.1 coordinate 14,166,081, forward strand.
TTAAGTCCGGTGATATTAAAATCGAAACGAGACTTTTAAATTGTCGTAATTACCATAGGAATGGCTTGGTGTATACTATAAAATAAATTATTACCCCATAGGTAGTTTGCAAATGTACTGCAGCTGATCCAATAATCAAAAAACTTTCGTTATAAATTCAAGTTTCCATTATTCAAAAACTATGGACCTTACGAAATTTTAAATTTGTCCACTAGATAGCCAGTCTTAAGTGTGGTTATTATTGGTAACAACTTTATGAAATACCCTGTATATATACCTTTCGAATTTGATAACATTTTACGCCTTTTAAACTTTTACGACTCTACCTGTTACCATAAAACATCATTGTTCCGGATATATTTATAATTTTTCTTGGAAAATAATGATCTTTTCAAATTAAGGTGAAATATAAATATTTATCTATAAGAAATCATATTGAAATCAGTAAAATAATAGTTCAAGTACAATCATCATCATCATCATCATCATCAGCCATAGGACGTCCACTGCTGAACATAGGCCTCCCCCAAAGATTCCAGATCGACCTGTTAAAAGCGGCCTGCATCCAGCTACTTTCGACTTCAAGTATAATACATTAATGTAATTGATAATCTTTGAAGTTTCAATAGGTACACCAATTTTTCATGTCGTCTTACTAAACTTATTTTATATCCTTGATTATATTCAGCTTAATTTACAGTTCAATTAAGTTCATAATCACAACTTTAAATTTTACATAATTGGAACGATTATATTCATTATTCATTGAACAAGACCAGCAAGCGATTTTAAATCATCAAGAAACAATAAATTTTGTAAAAAGTGCGAGGCTCAGATATTACATTGTAAGTGTCCTAAAATGTCCCTTAGGGAAGCACTATCTTTATTTCAGCTATTCACTGACTAACATCGCCAACATGCTTAAGTAATATTTGGCATGAAAAAGTAACCCTATATGAATTTACAAAAATGTTAAGCTTGGATTTTTGCGGATTTAGATGTGTGTGTTGTCTTAATAGTCGGGTGGATTTGGTTGAAATGGCGTCAGAGGCATCAAGACTTGCTTTAGGACTTATTTTAACCCTAACTAGTTTCTATGGGGTATGATTTTACCGAGGGCATTGCGCGAGTAAAAACGAGTAAGCAATGGGAAAGTGTTAATATTATGACTACTAACGTGTAATATACTAATTAGTAATTTATTTATTTATTATTATATGGACATCCAACAGCTTACTAAATTATCTTATTACGGATACAAAAATAATATTGCTTCGCCAATCATAGGATATCACAAAAATTATAGTGTGTTAACATTTTTTATAAACTACGTGTCAAGAGCGGTATAAATGATTATAATATGGATAGGTGATAATATTATTGCTTAGATAAAATATATATAAACATCAAGAAATAAATATGTATATAGGTAATAAATAAATGTAATGACTAATATAATAATCTAATATCTTGTAATAATGTAATGTTATGACTTTACAATCACATAAGCGAACATGAGGGAAAAACGGCAGGTATATATTTTTTCAATCGTTGTACACTCAATCAGCTTTTTCCACGAAACTAAACAAAGAAGCTTTATAAACAAAGAAAAATGTTTGGATTGCGGTTAATTTTATCAAAAAATCTACATTTTTGTAATGTTGTTGAGCGTGTTGGCGCATGAATGCTTCGAATAAGGATCGTTACCGTATATAATGTGGACCACAAGTCACAACTATTCGCGTTAACTTTAGTGTGGCTTTCGGTCCCACAGCGCTTTTGGTCTGCCATTCATCATCCCTTACATCTTACTCATACTTATACTACTACATACATACATAAGCTCACGCCTGTATCCCCGAAGGGGTAGGCAGTGGCGCACTAGCAAACTAGTACACCCACATTTCGCCGAGCATAGTTCCGTCCCAGATGTGATAGGGGGCGAGCCTATCGCCATATCGGGCACAAATACCACTTATACTACTCCTTACTTAAAATTTGAAAATGGGTGTTTTATGTTTAAATATAAATGTGTCAGCCATATTTTATAATAGATAAACTGGATAAAGTTTGACTAACATGTCCACCATGACTCTAATTTACATGCGGGTAAAGCCGTGAGCAAAAGCAAGTGTTATAATAAACAGACACAATTTATAGAAGTATAGATAACGAACACTGATATTGTTGATATAGAGTGCCATCGATATAAGTTACTCATAATTTTAAAAAACACAGTAGGTACACAGTGGCAAAACATCCCATATAACATTGCTTACGGATTAACTTCGCCACACTCGCTACTAATCACTAAATTAAAAGAAAAACTAGCATTCTCTTTAGATAATTTTCACACTTCGCCAATAGCACGACAATGTTACAATTTTTTTTTACGTAATGTAAGAGTATATAATTATTTTGTACATTTCTTATTATAAATGATGGGCCTTACTTATAAAAACATTGTCGCTTATCTTTTCGCTAAGTATAGCCTGTCACTTTTTTCCTTGCGTTACATTGTTTAAAAATGAAAGGGACAACCTATGGTTAAAGATAAGTAGCGCTTAAATATTTTTATAAGTAAGGGGCAATGTAGATATGCACGAACGCACGCACATCCATAGCTCGGTGCTTGGTGTCATTCATTTGCTAGGTAGTAATTACCATCTCATCTGTGTTGATGTATACACGCTCGTTCATTTACTTAATGAGACACATTGGACTGGCCCACGCCTGGCCCGTAAAACGTGCCTAATCACCGAAGTGCATTTTGCAAATTAACAACTTCATTTGCATATAATGTGCTCGTACGATGCCTTTGGGAGGTAGGAATTCCTCAACGATAGTGTGTTTATACTAGAATGATAATGATTGACTGCCTCGGTGGCGTGGTGGTATTTCGATACGACTACGGTTCTGAGGTCTCGGGTTCGATCCCCGGGTCGGGCAAAGTGATATTGGATTTTTCCATATCAGTCTGGAGTCTGGCATTTGTGCCCGATATGGCGATAGGCTTGCCCCCTATCACATCTGGGACGGAACTAAGCTCGGCGAAATGTAGGTGTTCTAGTTCGCTAGTGCGCCTCTGCCTACCCCTTCGGGGATACAGGCGTGAGCTTATGTTATGTTATGTTATGATAATGATTCTACTAGATCAAGCTCGAGCATGAAAAAATATCGAAATATATTCGTATTCGTGATTGCGCGTTCACACAACAACGAAGGTTTGTTTGTGTGAACGCAACAGCGAAGATTCGCGAATGATCGGGAACGTTCGGTCCTCATCGCTGATGGCCCTTTGCGAACGTTCTTTCGCCTTCGTTCGGTTGGCATGTACCCGACATACTGGTGTCGAACCCACATTATATTATGGCGCGTCCACACCCGGCCGAACGAAGGCGAAGTGCGAAAGTTTCATTCCCACAACACCGAAAGTTTGATTGTGTGGACACAACAGGTACAGATTCGTTCGCCTTCGTTCGGCCGGTGTGTACCCGCCGTTAGGGGCCTGCTATGTAGTTAAAGCTCCGTAGAAATTACTCTCGAATACCAGACGAATATTCTTCGAAAGTATTTCGTGCATGCGCTGCTGTCAGTAGTCCAGTCTGTAATTAAAAGGTTTTATTATAATACATTTTTAAGGGTGCCAAACTAAAGCAGTATATTATCTCTTTCATACTCGTACTATTTGACGTAAGATAAAATAAAATATATTGCTTTTAAAGCAATGAATTACTTTACTTTATTTTACTAATAAATTACTTTTAAGCACTAATCATTTCTCTATAAGTAACTGGGGGGTTACCACCGCCTCTTATAGCAGTATTATTATCATCTTACTTGTAACGATTCACATACAAAACAAACGAAGAACGATTATAATAATACTCCTTTAAGAGGTTGTGGTAGCTACCCCAGCAGGGTAATGTTGACAGTCACTAGACTTATTCGGGCCACAAGGTTAGTCCATCGCCTGAGTCCTGACACAGTAGGCTGTAATGCCTAATTAAAGCATATTTATTCACAACTATATTAAATAATGCATACGCGTCGCCTTCTTGGTTTAGTGGCAGCATGTATGAGCTGTGGACCGGGAGGTCCTGGGATCGATTCCCAGATCGGGCAAAGCAAATTTTCTAATTTAAATTGCCCGGGACTGGATCCGTCATAGGGGGTTGATGTCAGGCAGGCGACCAGTCGTAAAAAATAAGCCAAATCCTATCGGCAACATGCTGGAAAAAGTGTGTTGCGCCGACCCCACATTAAGGTGGGATAAGGGCAGGTATAAAGAAAGAAAGAAAGCATACGTGTATATGTAATGTAGAATATTGGAACTAACGGCTTGTTCTTCAGAAAAAAATTGGACAAACTCAAAGAGGCAAAGACGCTCTACCATTTAATTATAATTGATTACCATACTTATATTACCATATTATAGTTTTACAAGTTTTAAGAGTGGTAGAGCCACGTTGTAGACAGTTATGTACGTCTACAGCACGAATGGGCCGGCTCGACCAATTTGATATCACTGTCTCACAGAAAACCGACGTAAAATGACAGCTCGCTGTCGCGTTTTGTTCGGTGAGGGAGATTTCCGGTGGCCCAATGCCCCTTCCCTTTCCCAATCCCTATTTCCCTCCTTTTAGATTGGCAACGCACCCATGATTCTTTTTGAGTCTTGGGTGTCTATGGGCGGTGGAGATCACTTACCATCAGGTGACCCATCTGTTCGTTTGCCAGTCTCTGCTATAAAAAAAGCATTCATGACAAAAATCACAAACTTTACACCAAATACAAATTAAGTACCCGAATAAATTCCAGGTTAGCAAAGATTGATACTTCCATTAAGAAACAATATCTATTGGTGTATACGGGACAGGGAAATAGAATATGATAAGTGGTTCATGATTGTATAAGAACGTCTATAGAATTTCATCCGACAGGCCCTTAAGAGTCATCTTGTAATAATGGATACGCAGAATCAGTGGAGGGTAATTTCTGAAGCGGGCCTTGAAACCCAACCAATGGGTAAAAGTAACGAAATTATGTAAGCCCTTAATGTTAAAATGATTTTTTATACAAATATTTTTTAAGCCATACATATACACCTGTACATACGGACAGCCTCCGTGGCGCAGTGAGTGAGTAGCCGGCTATGAAGCGAGAGGCTGCGGGTTCGATTCCCGCATTGAGACAAATGTTTGTGTGGCCCACAGATATTTGTTTCAAGTCTGGGTGTTGTGAGACCAAAAGTCTCTCATAGTCTCTGACACCCACGATACAGGTGTGTGACTGTTGGGTGTATTTATTATTATCTCCTTATTTATTTGTATTTATTATTATTATTATTATTATATTCCTCATTTATTTCAATAAATTTTTTTTACATTTTTAAATATAAATTATATAAAAATAAATACATTTAAAAATATAAAAATAAATAAATATCACCGTCCCGATGACGAGGCTTGAGACCCAAGCCACCGGTGGTTATTATTATTATTATTACATAGGCTCACACCTGTATCCCCGAAAGGATAGGCGGAGGCAAAGTAGAGATCTAGAACACTCACATTTTGCTGAGCTTATTTTAGTTCCAAAATATGTATGCGAGCCTATCGCGATATCGGACACAAATTCCATTCCTAGGGCTGATACAGAATACTAAAACCAAATATTACCCAGGGATCGAACCCGAGACCTCAGGACGGTAGTTGTACTGCGCACGCAATACAGCTACGCCACCGAGGCAGTACTAAAATTAAGTTAAGCCACACAATTAATGTAATATTATGAACAATTATGTAAACACTGTCACCTTTTAAGTCTAGTGGCATCGTATATCGGCTGTGGACCAAGAATTCCAGGTCGGGAATAGCGGTTTGTCTATCATGATTTACCCAAGACTGGTTCCTGTAAAAACTAAGCCGAATCCTTTTTGCAACATGATTAAAAAACCATGTTTCGCCAATCCCAATATTAGAGAACACTATCTAATATTAAATAATATACTATAAGGATATAAGCCATGTAATATTACTGTCCCACTGCTGGGCACTCCTCTATTAATAAATACATAAATGACACCCAACAGTCACATACATAGTCCTGACCCCACACTAAGATCGAATATTGTGTCGTGAGTATCAGAAACTACGAGAGACTTTCGGTCTCACAACACCCAGACCCGAAACAAATATCTGTAGGCCATACAAACATTTGTCTCAGTGCGAGGATCGAACCCGCGGCCTCTCACTTCACAGCCGGCTACTTGCCCGCTGCGCCACGGAGGCTGTCAGTGAGAGGGGAGAGTGAGAATGTAGACATCTACATAATGAGAGGGAGAAATCTATATAATGTATCCATCTATAATATCTTTCCTTTATCTCAATAAGAACAGGTAGAAAAGAATATAAAAACAAACAGATTAAAGTATTATGTTGCTCATTCCATGTCTCATTAACATACATGATGTGTATATGAACAAAGTCACAGAGAAAGCTTTTGTAATTCATAAAAATTAACTGCGAACATTTACAGGCCATCAAAATGGTCGTTAAATTATTATTCAGTGCCCCGACGCCATGTCAAAAGGCTAATGTTTCGGGGTTACGGATTAATTTCATGCAGAGGGGAATTTATTTGATGTCCATAGTGAAAATGAGGCGATTCAGCATCGATAGGGTCTGTCAGGCCACTTCTAATCTGTGATTACGGTCGCACGACTGACGGGTTAAGCCTCCGTTCCGTTTATATCGGATTCCTTGAAGTTAATTACATCTATAAAGGAGTCCGTTCCTACAGCGTGTAGGCCACTCTAATTACTCTTCGAAATTGTGCACTGTGATGTAGGTCTAGGCTTTGTTTTTGATGTATTGTGATTGTCGATCGTGTGATTGGTAGATTTAAGATAAATGGTAGGGTTCCTGATTCGTAATTTCCTTGGTCTAGTGGCAGCATATAATAATGGGCTGGGGGTTGATGTCAGGCAGGCAGCCGGTCGTAAAAACTAAGCCAAATCCTTTCGGCAACATGCTTGAAAAATTGTGTTGCGCTGACCTCACATTAAGGTAGGATAAGGGCAGGTAGAAAGAAAAGGTAGGGTTACTGATTAAAGTGAAGCTTTAAAGAAACAGCATTCCTAAAGCAACTCGTATATCATCATGATCTGCTATTTATGTAAAATCAATTTACAATACCTAATCCCAAAATAATAAAATATTAACGGATTAACCAACATTTATTTTCATTTCAAAAAACATTCATTTCTTGTGCCCGATATTGCGATAGGATCGCCCACTATCACATATGGGACGGAAATATCGTCAGAGTTGAGACTTTGTAGTTTCTAATAAATAAATCGATTTTTTTTATCCAAATTAAAACAGACTCCACTCACTATTTTGTACCAAACATGAAACAGTTTTCGTGGAAAGACCAATTTTGCTCCTTCGTTCAAATGTTCTTAAACCCATATCGTTTGTTACAAACCTTCACAAAATTACTTATACTCGTAAGTCGTACCCTTTCCTTATTAAAATATCTTATTTGAATACCTAATTTTAGTCTCGAAACAAGAGAACCTTTACTTTTCATTGAGATATTAAGATGTTTATCTTTTTAGATACCCATATTTAGTAATAACTGTCTTAAGATAAAAAATCTCTTAAACACCAAAACAACGGCGTTACCAAAAACTATCAAGAAATAAAATTATTTTTATAAAGGTCCACGAAATGAGCTCCTAAGCCAGCTGTTGGTGAATCTTACCCTTCACAACAGCAAAAGAAATTTTAATTATTCCGTTGTAAACGCTTACTGTATATTAATAAATATTAAATTGTAAAGCCTTCAATTGGCATACATTTATATAAGCTACATCCTTGAAAATAAAATGTAGAGTCAACATAAAGTAGTGTAAAATAATAAAATTATCGATGAAATATTTTATTCGTCACATATTTTCTAATTCATTGTTAAAAAATCTGTTTAATAATATGCGCCTCGTTGGTCTAGTGGTAGCGTATATGGGCTATAAACCGAGAGGACCTGGGTTCAATTACCAAGTCGGACGGGGTGTTTTTCCAACATTATTTTCCCGGGACTGGATCCCCAGACAAGGTTTGGCATCAGGCATCTGTTCGTAAAAATTAGGCCAAATCCTTTCGGCAACATGCTTGTAAAAGTTTGTTGCGCCGGCCCCACAAGGGATAAGGGATTCTGTGGGATAAGGACATTTAGAAAAAAAATGCAATTTGAATTTAAAAAATACAACACACTTCTCAGTAATTTTAAACACCACCCAGGATCTCTAATATGTGCTGTACAGTGTGAAAAGGGCCTTACAGTAAGCGTGCGTCACATCGGCTCTGTTTCAGTAGTCGACAGAACCCAACAGATTCTAAAGCTAGCTTTCGCGCGGGGTGGTCGCTTGTGGAGCGCTCGGAACCGGTATTATACGATCTCATTCCTCAAAAAAGTTGTATAAAACTATTTTATGGTGTTTCGCATATAAATAAGTGTCTTCAGTGTGAAAAAAAAAACTTTTGTGTAAAAAGGAAGATTGAAAAGTTCCAAAAGCATTTTTGTAAGTAAGGACATTATTTCGACAATATAATTCTTTCGTCGGAACTCATTAATGATGTAATTTTATGTTCGCTTTTGTATTATTATTGCCGTTAAAAGAAATTTATAACTATTAGCACGGTATTCTAATTTAACAGAAAAATGGGAAAAGTTTTTCCTTTTTAGAATTATAAATCCTGTCGCTTTTGTGTTGTGTTAAACTGTAAAGCGATAAGAATCATTTTTATTCGCACGTTATGGGCCTATTATATTTAATAACTATAACGATCTAATTTATTTTATAAGAAAGTAGTGTATAAATCACGCTAATGTCGGTATTAGGCTTAAAGCGGCCTTATGATAAGCGACTGTTCGCTTAAATTGTATTTTCTTATTTTATGTAGGTAACATGACCGAATTTGTACAAACCTTAATTAATTATTAAAAAAACAAAACGAAGGCATCCATTTATTAGTATTATAATAGCTGAATACATTGTATTCATACATTTTTGATAACATTCTTCGCGTTCGTACTTGTTATTCGGAACTATCAATCAGTGTCCGATGTCGTTTTGTTAAGTATTTTCCGTTTTATAAATGCTTTCATTGAAGAAAAAGTATTTGGTATTCCTTGATCTACATTTAGACCTGTATTTGGGGATAGGTAAATTAAATTCATAGCTCACGCCTGTATCCCCGAAGGAGTAGGCAGAGACGAACTAGAGATCTAGAACATCTATATTTCGCCAAGCTTATTTCCGTCCCAAATGAGAGAGCCTTATCAATATAATTGTTGTAATTTTACAAAAAAATAAAGTTACATTTAACTAGCGTTCACAATTCTGGAATTTAATTAATACTTTTTACATAATCTCATTCATAATTTCATAATAAAATTAATTAAGCTTTCAACAATAAGGTAATGAAAGCGTCTTTTATTACAAGTAAATTAAAAGTTACATTATTCTTTTATCCAACGAATTTTATTTGTATCTGGAACTTTCCACTTATTTTGTTTCTTTCCAATTCCCTCTCTAACAAAGAATTGTGTTTACCATATCAATCACAAAGAAAAGTTCCTTAAAACTTCTAGCCAAAAGCCGTAAATCATCAATAGCGTGTAATAATCGGCCGGCGCCCGGCGACGGTCACCATTCAGCCTGGCCTCCCGCCAGTTTTCCATAATTTTCACATAAAAAACCACATTACCTCCCATCAAGTACTGTGGATCCCGAAATGGCCGGAGATGTGACAATTTTGTCAGACTTACGTAGAAAAATATGTTTTTGGGTATCGGTAATAAAAATAATTGGCTTATAAATTACAGGGGCAATAATTGAATTGGCCAATATATCGTACACGGGGTATCTTTTTGATATCATTATGACTTTATAGTTGAGTGGTAGAGTCACGCTGTAGACAGTTACGTCTGTCTGAAAAGTCCACCCGAAATTGATAATTGAGATTAATAAAGCATTAAAGCTTTGCTGATTCCTAATTACCTAACTTTAATATAAAGATGCTAATGTCTACATCCTAGTTATTTACAGAAGATAATGTAGTCACGTCTTAGAATATAAATTACTTTCCGAAATATTATTCTAATCAAACATGGTACCAAAATATTGATATATATATTTTTTTGTAGACCAAACAAGATATTTGTCCATAATCCCATCTGATGAAATGTGATTAGACCCGAATACTGTAACTATCTATATATAATATTTTTGCTAAATAATTAAAGCTTTCTGTGTGCATTACAACCAAATACATTCAATAGTATATGGACCAGACAACAGCACAAAACTTGTGATCCAAAAGTTATGACCTAGTGGTCATCTTACCTTACGTGATTCTTAACCATTCACTGAACATTCTAGGGTGTAAATTTTAATAATTTTAATGATTGCATTTTAATAAATGGTACTGAAGTTTGAGATAAAAAAATATATGGAAATTTGCTTGATAGCCTCTATAGTTAGTAATATTAATTATCTTTGATTACAACAGTGGGATTAAGCATTTCAATACGAGAAACTTCAGTTTAAATCGACTTTGTTATCTTGAAGCAGGGAAAATACGCCACAGAGAACGCAATATTGCATTATTGAGTGACGCTTAAAGATAATATTCAATTGATTCAAAGCAAATATAGATAGCGACAGGCGAATACATTATTCAGCTTAATCGATACCGTTTCTAACTCCCTCAGATACGGGTTTACGTCAGGCAGGCAGCTGTCGTAAAAACCAACCTAAATCCTTTCTGCAACATGCTTGAAAAAGGTATTGCGCCGACCCCACATTAAGGTGGGATAAGGGCAGGTAGAAAGAAAGATCCCGTTATAACTATTACATACTAAGCTTATATCATCATCATCATCATCATCAGCCATAGGACGTCCACTGCTGAACTTGGCCTCCCCCAAAGATTTCCAGATCGACCTGTTGGAAGCGGCCTGCATCCAGCGATAAGCTTTATTAGTAGTTAAATTCGGTATTATTTAAGTGGTGGCACGAATGGGCCGGCTTGACCGGTTTGACACTACTGTCTCACAGAAAACCGACGCAAAGTAGCAGCTTGCTGTCGCGATTCGTTCGGTGAGTGAGATTTCCGGTGGTTCAGTTATCACCCCCCTCCCTTTCCTAATCCCTTTTCCCTCCCCTACCATGGACTCCTTTTGGGTTGGCAACGCACCCATGATTGTTTTTGTGTCATGAGTGTCTATGGGCGGTGGAGATCACTTAGATACCTTCAGGTGACCCATCTGCTCGTTTGCCAGTCTCTGCTATAAAAAAAGCATAGAAACAATATCTATAGTAAAAATCAGACATTGAAATATATTTATTATAGCGATATTAAACCAGATTGTCTGATCAGGATAAACTAAATCCTATAACCTAATCTTCTTATAGGTTCTGATACATCCGTTTTCGTACCCGATTCTTATTTATTGATGTTAACAGCTATTACAGATAATAAAAATATTTGTTGACTGGCACATTTCATGCGGTTTTACTGACTTCCATTTTATTGTTTTGTTTATAATGTCGTTACATTGATTACGTTATTTCTTTATTATTTTGACCTTATTCGTAATAACATAAAATGTATTGTTAATTTAGGTATTGGCATACAATAAGTTTATTTAAAGAAATCATTAAAATTGTTCTTTTCCCACATAATAAAATTATATAATAGTTACGAACAAAATATTTATCATAATTAGAAATACGGCTTTTAAGGTTATATAAACAGATAATCACTAGTTTAAAAACTTAACTGATCGACTTCCAATTCACCGATCGTGACCAAATTTATAAGGGACCAACCTTAAAATAAGCTCTATCGAAAACAAAAATAATTTTGAATATCGGTCCACATTTGGCGGAGATATCGAGTAACATACATAAAAAAATACAGACGAATTGAGGACCTCCTCCTTTTGTGGAAGTCGGTCGAAAAGATTTACGAAGTTTAGTGAAATCAATATCAAATCTTTGCTAGAAAGTTCCGTAAATGGTCATTTATACTAACAAAAGGGCTATGAATCTCGGCTGAATGCATGATATATGTATTAGTTGAAATGGTTCTCCACAGCGAATATAACACACGAAAAAATCAAACACATTTAATCACAGTTAACTTTTATTTTAGGCTGTACCTATATTTTTCGTAACCTATAACGTATTTTATTTCACTTTAAAATAACAATTTTCTATTTTAAAATAATACACCGACCGACTTAAAAATTTGTTTCAAGTAAAATGGAACAAGGTTTACTATTTTACATAGTTATCAAACTATTTCATGTAAGTGAGAATTTAATTTTCAGTTAAGCAGCTAAAGATACCCATGCAATGTTTAAATTTTAAATGCCGTTGTTTCTATAATAATAATATTAGCCCTGTAATATTACTGTCCCACTGGGCACGGGCCTCCTCTACTAATGAGAGGTGTTAGGCCTTAGTCTACCACGCTGGCCTAATGCGGGTTGGTAGACTTCACGAAACCTTCGAAATTCTTGTGGAGAAATTCTCAGGTATGCAGATTTCCTCACGATGTGTTTCTTCGCCGTTACAACAACATAGAAAAGTCAGAGGTGTATGCTCCATTTTGGGCTTAGTCTCGACCCTCCGACACTCGTCTCGGCAGTCCGTACTATTCCCAACTGAGCTATCGCTTTCTATATCGGACAGCCTCCGTGGCGCAGCGGGCGAGTAACCGGCTGTGAAGCGAGAGGCCGCGGGTTCGATCCCCGCACCGAGACAAATGTTTGTATGGCCTACAGATATTTGTTTCGGGTCTGGGTGTTGTGAGACCGGAAGTCTCTCGTGGTTCCTGATACCCACGACACAAGATTCGATCTTAGTGTGGGGTCAGGACTATGTATGTGACTGTTGGGTGTTATTATTATTATTATTATTATATATATAAAGGTAATATGTAATTTAATTAGAGACAAAATTTGATTACGCCAGACCCTTTCTATGACGTCACAGAACCATTTTTTATAGACATCTAGGCTAACATCGATTGTATAAATATGTTTTGCATAAAATCATGTTCAATTTAAATAAGAACGGTTAACCTAATTTATTATAATTAGCTATCATAAAATCTGTTTAACAACATGGTATTTATTACGTTGCAGTTATTAGTTTCGGATATAATAGCGTTCAAAGCATAATATATTCTAGATCGTATTTAAAATTGACCTAGTTTTAGACCTAACTATGTGACAAGATAAAAAAATGACTCTAAAATAAGAACATGGCACGAAAAAAATAATTACAAATATCATACATACATACATAAGTTCACCTCAATATCCCTGAAGCGGTAGCCGTCGTTTTGCCCTACCAGGATTCCAACCCAGGACCTGATATTAAAATTAAAACTGTCACTAAAACTATTTATAAATGTACCGCCTCGGTGGCGTGCTTGTATTTCGGTACGATTACCGTCCTGAGATCTCGGGTTGGATCCCCGGGTAGGGCAAAGTGATATTGGATTTTTTAATATCAGCCCTAAGTCTGGAATTTGTGCCAGATATGGCGATAGGCTGACCACCTATCACATCTGGGACGGAACTAATCAATAAATCCACATAAAGTCCGGATACTAATACCTTGGCAGCATCCCTTGTGTTACTCAATACTGTCAGTACAGATTAAGTATTCGCCGTGAGAAAGGATATAGTTCCGTCCTATTAGTGATAATTTCATCCGGGTTTTGTCGTCAATAGATTGCGTGGGCGCCGCATGCAGGCGGATTTTTGATGACATGTCCAGCGTCAGACATTAACGGTCTCTACATAGACCTATCAACGAATAATATAGACAACGCAGTTATTAAGAGTGGTAGAGCCACGCTGTAGATAGTAACGTCTACAACTGCAACTTAGATAAAAACATCCAACGTCGACTCCGCACAGGATATAAATTAAGAACACGTGCCAGTCTAAAAATATGTCCACACCAGTCACCAACCCACATTAGGACAGATTCAGTATATAATAGTCCTGCCGTCTATTCATAATCCCCTCATTTAGTCTGTGTCTTCTTGCACATGATGCCGATGGCGGTATAATAAATATAATAATATTAGTCGTCTAATATTACTTCATGGTCTTGTGGCTGCATACATGGGTTGTGGATCGGCAGATCGGCTCGATTCCTTCGTCGGGCAAAGCGATATTTCTAAATTTTACCCGGGACTGAATCCTTTAGAGGGGTGTTGACGTCAGGTAAGCAGCCGGTCGTTAAAACTAAGCCAAATGTTTTCGGCAACATGCTTGAAAATTGGCAGAAAGAAAGTCGTGTCTCGTTGCTGAAAGAGTATCACTGCTGGGCTCGGGTCGCCTTTACTGTTACTTTGCTAATGCATTAGGCCTACTGCGGGTTGGTAGACTTGACATACCTTCGAAATTCTTGTGAAAAAATTCTCAGGTATGCAGGTTTTCTCACGGTGTGTTTCTTCGCAATAAATAGACACTTAACGTATAAAAGTCAGAGGTGTATGTTCTTTTTGGGGTTGGTTTCGAACCGCCAACGCTCAACACAGCAGTTCGTACCACTCCTTTACTTTGGCACTTTGCTACTGCTTCTTGTACATTTTCTTCTTTCTTCTTGCTTTGCTTCTTCTTTGCTTCTTCTCCTTTTCTTCTTGCTTCTTCTTTGCTTAGTAGTCTTTATTTTAATATATTTTTTTTTACATTTTTAAATATATGTTATAAAAATACATTTAAAAATATAAAAATATTCCCCTCCCATGGCGAGGCCAAGAACCCAAGCCACCGGCGGTTAGGACCCCAGAGTGAGGAACCTCCTCACAATTCGTGCCGTATCTAGTAACACCGCCTTCTGCATTTGGCTCTTGACCAAAACACCAACCGAGAGCCTCTTGAGGTGTTGGTCGAGGCTCATTCTTATCAAATGGGCAGAAATGACTATCGGAACAATGATTGTTGAATCCACATCACACATGCGAGTAACCTCATGTGCCAAGTCTAAATATTTCGACATTTTGTCCTTTTCGGCTTTCACAAGGTTCTCATCATGCGGAATCGTGACATCAACAAGCATCGCCCGGCGCGTCAATCGATCTACTACCACAATATCAGGCTTATTTGCCACAATAGTCCTGTCCGTGATAACAGATCGATCCCAATAGCTAAAAATATATAGAAAAATATATCTGTGAAAGGTATATTTATTAAGGTACATGAATAAAACAGTATAATATTATTTGATAATACAACTTAGCATCATCATTCTCAGCTTTTTGGCACCCACTGCAGGACATAAGCCTGCTCACTTTTACGCAACTACAACCTATAACCTATGCAACTACTGATTGATATTAAACAAATCATACAGTTTTCGTTATTAGGAAGTATTAGGAAGACACACATTGTATTATGCAGCGTCGAGGTATATATCGAGTATAGTTTAGGCTTAGTAATAAGTGAGAACTTGTTATTGGCTTAATGTTACTTACCGCCGAATGTTCATACACTTAAGGTCGCCTTATGTCGTTTAAGGCCGCCTTATCTCTCAAAATTGTATGGCGAAAATCAATATAAGAAGCCGTTAAAGTTGAGCAGCGTTTGACCATTCGGGCGTTAATCTAATACTCCTACTTTAACTATTAGCCGTAAGTTTTCCATGTAATAATAAATAAATTGACATTCAAATTCAAATCATTTATTCTGCAAATAGGATATTTTATACCACTTTCACATGTCAATTAAGAGTATATATTGATTTTAAGATATTGATAAAGTAATAAATGCGTCGGCATTTCGTGGCTATCCCTGAGAAGAAATGCCGAAACAAACTCAAGGGTTAATAAATACATGAAGTTCATCTTATATCTCTCTCGATATTATATCTTGACTGCTATGATTGTTCTCACAAAAGGCATTCTATGACATGCATTGCACTTGCATATCTCAACGTTAACAATATTTTTTGTTTTTATGAGTGTGGCCCATAATAATTGCATTAAAATTTCGGTAGTTAGTAACTATATTTTAGTATCTCGTCTCACTAATCTTACAAATATTATAAGAGCACAAAGTTTCTGTGAATGTGTTGTTATGTTGGTTACTTCTTCACGCTCAAATGCTGGATTAATTTTGATGAAATTTGGTATGGAGGTAGCTGACACCGGGATTAACATACAGGTTATTTTCTATCCCGGAAAATAAATTTCCAGGCGAACGGAGTAGCCGGCAATAGCTAGTTTAATTATAAATGGAATTATCTTTCATACTCGCATATTACAGCGTATAAAAATGCCTGTGCGGTATCCATTTTAAAAATATTCTCCCGTTGCATCTTATGAGACGACAAATTGGATTTTCCAGTGGCGATAAATTCCAATTCCCGTTGAATACCAAACAAAACAAGATAGTTTACTCGAATATCAAGTAATGCATATGTTTTAAATAAGATTTTTATGATTTAAAATGTTATCGTAAAGTAAAAATGGTAATATAGTGAGTGCCGAATACGCAATTGAAAGATTTAGATTCGAAACGAATTTCTAAATAAATAAGCCTTAAGTCTAGTATTTTAAATTTATATTTTACTGTATTTTTACAGTCGCAGTACTTAGGAAAGTAAACAAAATTGTCTGGTTTGAGTTCATTTTTCGTAAACAAAAAGATCTTTTAGGTATTTAGTAACTTTATTTTATTTTAAAATACATCATAGTAAGTTGGATATTAATAAACATGTTAATAAATAACTAAAACAATTTAGACATGGACAAAGGTGAACATGAAAAGGAAATCTATATTACGTTTTATAAATAAGATTAGGAATTTCGTGAGATCTCAAGTTTTGGACTCATTGAAGAAAAAAAACAACAAAATTATTATAAGTAATTCGAGTTTAAAAAATCTGGCTTATCTTTCGATATACAACTGTCACGTATTTAACCAAATAGGAAAAAACATTTAGCTTCAACAAACTTAAGTAAATTCAATTTATCTCTCGACCCTACTTTAGTCCATCTTCTGTAAACACGTATTATTGGTGCCAAACCTTTTTAGTCTACGTGCTAAGTTCGAACCTATTAGCTTAATCATATAAAAGGGCCAGATAAGGTTTTTAAGACCCTTATAGATACCTACAGCTATTTTAGGATCAGAAGGGCTTTTCGCAATACAGAAACGTCAATAAAGACAATATGATATATCCAGGTGATATGTCAATCTATTTTCATTTGCTACGGTAAAGTTTTCAGGGCTTGTTAAGTCGCCCTGCGTCTTTCCGTTCCACATACCTCATCATACGTTTATTATAAACAACATCATTAAATATAATCGCATTACGTCACCTCGATTAGCTTAGCAAATAGTGTGGCTTATACTTAAGTGGCACTTAGTTGTATTTGTTTTCTGCGTAGCAAATGCGTAGTACCCGCGTAGTACCAGTACAGCACCCGCTTAAAACCCGCGTAGTACTAGTTTAGTACCCGTGTAACCCCCGCGTAGTACCTACCCGTATAGCACTAGTGTAGTACCCGTATAGCACCTGCTTAGTACCCGCGTAGGACTAGTGTAGTACCTGTATAGCACCCGCTTAGTACCCGCGTAGCACTAGTGTAGTATCCGTATAGCACCCGCTTAGTACCCGCGTAGCACTAGTGTAGTACCCGTATAGCACCCGCGTAGTACCCACGTAGCATCCGTGTCATCCATCGTGGGCATGAAGTAAAGTTTATAGCGCGTTTTTACTTCGATAATTTTGCGCATAATTTTTACTTGTAATAATTACATGCATTATTAATTAGAAAGTATTTTCTATCTAAAATATATTAAAACCAAATCGTCACCACAAATACCGTTTCACAAGAGTAAACGAGAGGATCATAGATATTGTATGCAAATAGTATACGTATATAATTAATCGGATTGCGATATGAAGACAATGTAACCAGATTATAGTAATAATTAATGGTTATAGTACAAATTGAATATGTTTGCACTTGATATCAAATAGGAAATAAACAATATTATAAGCCGATAATTACATGAATAGTAAATTAGTGATATTATCATGAAACCAATATATAATAACTTAACATACATTAAATAATATTATTATTACTAGAAACAAGGTTTTAGAAATAAAAACAATAATTTATATTTTCGTCTTGAAGCATTTCCTTCCTTTTTGGATTTTTAACATTCATTATAATTATTGTATTTTTTTATTTCGTAGTTTCCTCCAAAGTTGTAGACGTCAGGCAAGCAGCCGATAGCGAACATTAAAGCCAAATATTTTTTGCAACAGGTTTGAAAAAGTGTGTTGCGCCGCTCCCACAGGTCATGAGATAAGGAAGATGAAGTGGTTTTATAAAAAAAAAAAAGCGTAGACCCGATACTCTCTTATTATGTAAAAGTAGTTGATGAAATGCTCGACCAAATTGTTTCTACGCCCCCATTCTCGTACACTTTGGCCACTGACGGGTACTGGCATTGACAAAGCCTTTCCGACGTTTCTTATTGTTTATTTTATACCATTCATATCCTTTACCTTATTCAAATGCTGCAAAAACTTGACAGGCGAAACACGTTCGGTACAAAAACATTCTAGTATGTAGCCTAACACAGAGTGTAGCTTTGTCTGAAACGAGTGGAATATGGAAATATGTCGGTGGAAACATTTTTATAGAAGCTAAGTGAAAGGAGGGGACGCTATTTGATACTGATGTGCGGCGTAGCATAAAGCGTCATTTAAATGTGGAGAGTTTCTTAAATGTCGAAGGAGAAGAGGCGTTGAGTGGTAGAGCCACGCTGTTGACAGTAACGTCTACAGCACGAATGACCGGACTCGATCGGATTGATGTTTCACAGAAAACTGACGTAAAGTTGCAGCTCGCTGTCGTGTTTCGTTCTGTGAGTGAGATTTCCGGTGGCCTAATACACCTCCTCCATTTCCTAATCCCTATTTCCCTAATTTTATTTTGGCAACGCACCCATGATTATTTTTGTGTCTTGGGTGTCTAGGGCGGCGGAGATCACTTACCAGGTGATCCATATGCTCGTTTGCCAGTCTCTGTTATGAAAAAGAGAAAATACAGCGGATGACTAATATTTACGAGTAACCAACGACTCAGTCAGACGCTCACCTTCTAATGACAGATTACTGTTGTTACTGAATGTCTCTTACGAGATTTTTGACTGACTTGCGAGACGGGATCCCTCAGAGGGGGTTGAGGTCAGGCAGGCAGCCGGTCGTTAAAACTTAGCCAAAACCTTTCTGCAACATGCTTGACAAAGTGTGTTGCGCCGACCCCACATTAAGGTGGCATAAGGGCAGGTAGAAAGTAAAAAAAAAAGTAAGTGTTGGTGCGCCGTCTAATTCTGGACCATTACGACAAATTATATTGTCACTTTAAACAAAATGTTCTCCACATACTTTTAATCCATAATTTTACAAGTCAGAAGGATTGTTCATCTTCGCAAAAATATTACATGCAGCGTTGTAACTTATCCCTTCATTTCGAGCAAAACATCCAAGTTTCATAATACGCTCACAAAAAAGGTCCTGGTATAAACGAAAAATTTGGGACTAAATCGTAAAATATGCTTCAAGGAATAATTTTGTACACCGTACACGAAAATTACTTACAGCTTTTATAGTTCGTACCTAAAAAAGTTCAAATTCTTCTAAAAGTAGGCAAATCAAACATTTCATAATTTCATCCAAAAACTGACTGTCTCGGTGGCGTAGTGGTATTTCGTGCGCGGTATGACTACCGTCCTGAAGTCTCGGGTTAGATCCCCAGGTCAGGCAAAATTATATTGGATTTTTCTATACCATTTTAAAAGTCTGAAATTTATGCCGAAATGGGTATAGGCTCGCCCCTTTTGACATCTGGGACGGAACTAAGCTCGGCGAAATGTGGGTGTTCTAGTTCGATAGTGCGCCTCTGACTACCCCTACGGGGATACAGGTGTGAGCTTTTATTATAATTTTATTAAGTTGAACATTAAGGTGTGAATGATAATAGATTGAAAGACCTCTTGAAGTTCGAAGAACATTCTTTGACTTTTTTTATAATACACCTATTTAGCTTTCTAAAAACAACATAATACCTCTAATTGTAAACTGTCATGCTTTTCTATTAACTATTGCAGTACGCTCTAACTCTTAGTTCTACGATAAAATATCAGCTAAGTGTTACGTTGTTAACAGCAACGTCATTCTGCAGCTCTTAAACTTTTAGTGAAGGAAACCTCATAAATAAATCCAGTGAACTTCGTATCTAAGAAAATGAGTACATTTTCCACCTTTGTACGAATGGCTTGAGATACATCTCAGTTGATATTATGTAGAGATAAATGATAGACTTAGTTACTTAAGCCGCAAGATTAGTTGTAGTACAAGATATAAGCGATAAGCCTAATTAGCCTCCTCTTATTAATTTACTAAATTTCCATATTGTTTGGCGTGAGATGTAAATTGTTAATACAGTTGACCTTCCATACAAATAATTCCTTATAACACAAATAAAAAAAGCATAAGATAACAAACCGCTCTACTGAACTATAACAACAAAGCAATTATTCTTAGTTTTGGTTTTATTATTATGAGTAATTATTCATCTTCTATTTTTCGTGTTTATTTTAAAGCATTATCTTATGATTTGGACCGTGTGCAACGACTGAGAAGAAAAACAGAAGTTTTCCTTTCATCTGAACATGGTTGATGGCACGTAAATACCAACTATGGATAAGCTCACAGTTTACTACGCTACTTTACGTCAACGGTTTTGTTCTAGGATTTCAAATAAACATAGAATAAGATCTTATAATTTAAACCAAACAACAACGCACAGTCAATCCAATACTTTGAGTCTGTGGTGGAATTTATAGAGCCCACTTAGAGTTTGATCTGACTTTCAGTACGAATATTTGACTACATGAATATCTTTTTTTTAATTACAGTTATAAACACTACTACTAAAATATTTTTTTCGATACAAATTTAAATAATCACAAGTTTAAAAACTTAGCGGACCAACTTCAAAACTTATCCGATCGTGACCAAATTTATATGGGCCCACCCTTGGAATAAGCTCTATCGTACCATGTACGTAAATATTCGGCAATGTACCGAAAACCCCTGCTTCACTTTCAGTGTTCCAAGTGCTACGTCCATCTTTTTTTTACGTCCGTCCGACGAATCGAGGACCGTCTTTTTTAAGTTTTACGAAAATACGCGTAGACTGAAATATTCACTGCGTCGGTGGCGTGGTTGTATTTCGGTACGACTACCGTCCTAAGGTCTCGGGTTCGATCCCCGGGTCGGGCAAAGTGATATTGGATTTTTCCATATCAGCCCGGAGTCTGAAATTTGTCCCCGATATGGTGAAAGGCTCGCCACCTATCACATCTGGGACGGACCTAAGCTCGGTGAAATGTGGGTGTGCTAGTTGGCTAGTACGCCTTTCCCTACCCCTTCGGGGATACAGGCATGAGCTTATGTTATGTAATGTGCAATATTCATACGGTAACTTTAAGATAAGTGAGAGCAAAGTTTAAATACTCTCTATAAAAACTATAAAAGGTCATTTCAAAATCTTATTTTACCAATGTTTGGTTACGTTTAATTATTACGGTTACTACTGTATTGTATCTAATTGGAACTGTGGTTAACAACATCCCCCTTATAATTGAGTCACGTCATTACGAGGGAGTCGGGGACCGGGGTGTTATTAAGACAGCGAATCTTGGCGGGTATTAATGATTCTTTACCAACACATTATACGAAGAGGACATTGTAAGCAAAACTCATATTTCATTAATGCTTTAAGAAATACATCAGCGGCCTGAGCAGGAAAATTTCTGACAACCGTAAATGTATTTCAGCTCGATGCACGTCTATGAAATTTGTATTAAATATTAACCAAACGTCATCAGTGCGCAGCGAACTCGAATACATTTACATTTACATTAGTTTTTCATGCTCGGGCTACTGGTGTTCACTTTCAGTCATTTAAACTTGATCAAATTAAATAACTACAAAAAAATACATTCATCGACTAAAGTATCTAATACAAATACAGAACTGTGGTGTATACTCGTATATAATATAGAATACAGAGAACAGTAGGTGGTAGAGCCACGCTGTAGACACGCTGTAGTGCCGGCTCGACCGGATTGATACCACTGTCTTGTAGAAAACCAACGTAAAGTGGCAGTTTGCTGCTGTGTTTCGTTCGGTGAGTGAGATTTCCGATAGCCCAATTCCCCTCTCCCTTTCCTAATCCCTAGACCCCTCCTTGTGGGTCGGCAACGCACCCATGATTTTTTTTTGTGTTGGTTTGGTTGGGTTGTCCGTCCGTCCGTTGCGGGCCGTATAGCTTTTATAAGGGTGAGTAAGTTATTACATTAGTACAAGAAAAAACTAGGGATAAGAAAAACCAATTCTTTCTACCTGCCCTTATCCCACCTTAATGTGGGGTCGGCGCAACACACTTTTTCAAGCATGTTGCAGAAATGATTTGGCTAAGTTTTTACGACCGGCTGCCTGCCTGATGTCAACCTCCTCTGAGGGGTCCAGTCCTGGGCAAATTAAATATGAAAATTCGCTTGGCCCGACCTGGGAATCGAACCCATGACCTCCCGGTCCACAGCCCATACATGCTGCCACTAGACCAAGGAGGCGACAAGGGTAAGAAAAACCAATACTTAAGATAAAGGTACGTCGGCCAAAGTATTACGTTTTATATTATTTACTTCAAAAACAGATAATGTCTAAATCATATTCCACTGACTAGTTGAGCAGTCAGTGGGCGTGGATACATCTTTCACAGATTCGAGAGCCATTAAGGCAGGAATTGCCACTGTCTCCCAGGAGTGCATATTGGCCATCGATTTTGGTGGATTGATGAGGGTCGCAGATAGCCATTTGATACAGGCGACATAGTAACTGTGTGTATTGAAGAAATCACGCCTATAGTTTCAGTAATAAAACTACTCCTTTACTATTTAAGGATAATAAAGACACGTAAATATTAGTTCTTACCTAATAAATGAAAAGTACTACCTAAATTAATTATCTTAAGGCTGTCAAGACTTCCAATAATCACAAGTTTAAAAACTTAACGGACCCACTTCAAATCCAATCGTGACCAAATTTATATGGGGCCACCCTTGAAATAAACTCTATCAAACACAAAAGCATTTTGAAAATCGGTCCACATTTGGCGGAGATATCGCGTAACATATATAAAAAAAAGAAGTCCTTTTTGGAAGTCGGTCGAAAACGAGGAAGGAGGTCCTATCTCCGCCAAATGTGGACCAATTGTCATATTTTTTTTGCATTCGATAGAGCTTATTTTAAGGGTGGTCCCATATTAATTTGGTCACGATTTGATTTGAGGTCGGTCTGTTAATTTTTTATTCATTACTAGTTCGGATATATTTAACTGTACTACCTATTGCAAATAAAACTTTAAGGGCCACTTGCAGCTCCGTGATAAATCTCTATTTATCCCAAATCTTGAATTAAAGATAAGAGTGAGCTGTAGGATAAATCAAGTTTAGGTTCAACTGAAGATTAGTAATAGCGTTGCAAGTCGCCCTAAGAATAAATACGTACAAAGCAGAGTTCTGACTTTTATAATAAAAGTTAGAAGTGTGCGTCACTGACACCCAGTTCTGTCAATGGCATCAAGTGTTAAGTGCCACCACCTTCGTGTCTCAGCCTTACCCTCGTGCCAGCGTCGTATGATCTCTTGACTCTAAAGTGCGTGGTCGTAGTATGAAATCGGACACGACGGTTTCTGGCGAGCTTTTATATGACGCTTGAATAGCAAAATGTTAAATTTATTTTTTAAACAACGCATAGTAAATCGTGCGTAAATATAATTTATAATATGGTAAAAAATACACGGCATACGCGTAACGTCGGAGATCGTGTGTTGCTTATTTTTATTCGTGTTTCGTGCCAAATTTTGTATAAACGAATTACATATGGAATCAACTCAGAATCTGCCTACCGAGACGGTTTTTTGCTTTTTGGCGTAGCTTTCAATAATGATCCATATCTCGGAGTGGGCAAGTTTAAATGTATAAAAGTTGTAGAGGTAATTATGAATTAATTTAATTTGCTTTTCTAAATTAAAAAAGAGAGAATTACAACAACGCTGACCTGCTGCTGCTTATACCACAGTGGCGAAGAGTGAACAAGAAAAAAGAGTGGAAAAAGAAAGCAGCGTCACTTTTTATTTCATCTCTAGTACCATTATCATTATTATTCCACATTTCTTCCAAAGGCGAGCTGAAATAGGAAATATATATATTATAATAAGCATTCGCTATTTCTATAAATAAATATAAGCCCCGTAATATTACTGTCCCACTACTGGGCACGGGCCTCCTCTACTAATGAGAGGAGTTATGCTTTAGTCTTCCGTGCTCTTCGCCATTGCTGTACCATCGCATAAATATAAAACATAATGTTATACCATAGCATATAATACTTTATATCGATATCACAGAACAATACATTACGGTAAACGTATCTGGAATTGGCATAGACATCAAAGCGATTGCCTATTTACTTCATTCGAATATTGCCAAACAAAGGATTCTAATAAATCGAGCCACTCTGCTGCTAACGACGATATTTTTCATCTATCAAGAGCACACCACAATAAGCCTTTAGATTGTTTCCTTTATTTCACCCAGTCTACAGCATTCGTGCTACGAAGGGATCACGAAGCGGAAGCCTCGTGTGCTCGGTAATTTTCGGCTCCACTCGGTTCTGTTGACTTGAATAACAATTGCGGCCTTTTGCACGCACGGCCAGACCTAATTTCTGATAAGTATGTAAGAATATATAAGAGGTACCTTGTAGAACATCGGTACCAGGGTACAACAGCTCCCATTGCTTGTCGTGATATTAATATGTAGTACCTGATGTTTTTTTTCCGGTTTTCTTACGTAGTTTATCGTCGTTTTTTTTCAAGCGAAGGTCTGTTTACTTGTATTCAGAACTTAATATATGTATAATTTATTTTTAGTTAATATAATGTATGATATGTTTTGCTTTCTGTCTACCTGCCCTTATCCCACCTTAATGTGGGGTCGGTGCATTACACTTTTTCAAGCACGTTGTAGAAAGTATTTGGCTCAGTTTTTACGACCGGTTGCCTGCCTGACGTCAACCCCCTTTAGGGGATCCAGTCCATGGAATCGTACCCATGACCTCCCGGTGCACAGCCCATATATGGTGGCACTAGAGTATAGTATCTAGACCAAGGAGGTGATTAGATTATAATGAGGTATATAGATTACACATAATATTAATATAGACTGCCTCGGTGGCGTGGTGGTATTTCGGTACGACTACGGTTCTGAGGTCTCGGGTTCGATTTCCGGGTTGGGCAAAGTGACATTGGATTTTTCCATATCAGCCCGGAGTCTGGAATTTATGCCCGATATGGCGATAGGCTCGCCCCCTATCACATCTGGGACGCAACTAAGCTCGGCGAAATGTGGGTATTCTAGTTCGCTAGTGCGCCTCTGCCTACCCCTTCGGGGATACAGGCGTGAGCTTATGTTTGTTATGTTATTAATATAGATAATGTCAATTGTATCTAATTAATTGAGGATATTGGTATTTTTAACCTTTATGTTAACAATGGCCCGAGCAGGAATATTTTTGACGGTCGAATTCGTATGAGCTCGCTGCGCAATGTTGACATTTGGTTAATATTTCATACAAATATCATAAACGCGCATCGAGTTAGACACGAAATCGTTTGTCAAAAATATTCCTGCTAGGGCCACTGAGAATGGTCGTAGCAAGTCGCTGGATACAGGGCCACAGCACCTTTAACTACATTAACAAAATAAAGGTCATGCTGTAAGCGTACCTTAACATAACAAAGCTATTTTATAAAGGCCTATAATCATGTAAATATATTCCTCAAAGAAAAATTACCAACAAAATATAAAGTCACATAAAAGGTTAATACGAAAATTCTTAATTGGCTACTTGACTAAAATCCTTAAAATTTAAGCGCGATAAAAGAAATCCTGCTCGTGAGACCAGATTGCTCAGAAGTTTCCAAATTATTTGGCGCAGTCGTTACCAAGTTGATCAGTCTTGTGGCCCTTTATACTGTTATTGTTTGCTTGAGAGGTTTACATTGATTAATTGCCCAGTTTAATTAAATCGGTATCATCTTATATACTGTTACTGATACTGAGACAATATAAATAGCAATTGGAGAACCATTAAGTGGTGCTGATAATCCTAAAATAGGCTACAATATCTAGTTAAAGATAATTTATTTTGTACAAGAAATGTGAAATTTTCATTGTGAATTATCGCTTGCTATAACGGTGAAGGTTTTTTTTTTGGCCCTACAGCTGGCAGCCCGACCAAGTCGGCTTACACAGCTACACCGGTCTAGTGGGTGAACGCAGGTGCATTGCGAACCCATAAAGTTAGGTGACCATGCTGAGGGCAACCCACTAACGGGTTACGAACCTCGGCTCAGGACGGCCACTGAGAGAGAGATGTTGAAGACATCATCGATTAGGGGGTAAACGGTGAAGGAAAACATCATGAGGAAAGCTGCATACCCGAGAATTTCTTCACAAGAATATCAAAGGTATGTGAAGTTTACCAAACCGCATTATGCTAGCGTGGTAGACTAAGGCCTAACACCTCTCATTAGTAAAGGAGGCCCGTGCCCAGCAGTGGGACAGTAATATTACAGAGCTATTATTATTATTATTATATACTTTGCTGGCCCATGTGTTACAATTAGTTATTTAAGTTACATTAGGGTATTGTTTGTATGTTTCCTTTAAAAATAAATAAAATAAAAATATTGAAATAAAACTATTTTTACGGATTCTATCACGATTAGGTTTTAATTTATTTTATTAATTTATTATTTTTATTTGGGAATAAAAATTAAAACCTAATCGTGATAGAATCCGTAAAAATAGTTTTATTTCAATGTATAACATTCGCGTAAACTTAAGAAATCAAAATAAAAATAAATAAAATATTTATCTCTAGATAAGAAATATTTATAAGAAATGTAAAGGATAAATTAATTTTACTCAAGATTTAAAATTAAATTTAAAAAATGTGATAAATGGAATAACAGTAATAGTCACTCATTTTAGTCGCGCAAAATTACCTCTTATAATTGCTCTAATTGTGGCGCTCGGTACATTTTGTATACAGTGGGCGTTTGCACTGTGCGAACTCGCTAATTGTACGCTTGTACTACAGTTCCATAACGGGCGTACAAAGCTTGTCTATTATTAGTATCCGTGTCTATTTTACAAACTGTACGGAAATATAGCTACAAAGAATAACGTAACATTATATTTTTTACTTAATACAACATAAAACATAAGCTTAGGCCTCTATCCCCGAAGGGGTAGACAGAGGCGCACTAGCGAACTAGAACACTCACATTTCGCCGAGCTTACCTCTTTTCCAGATATGATAGGGGACGATCCTATCGCCTATCGAGCCTATATTAAAAGCCATGTAAAAACGATGGATTAAACTGCCTCGGTGGCGTGGTGGTATTTCGGTACGACTATGGTTCTGAGGTCTCGGGTTCGATCCCCGGGTCGGGCAAAGTGATATTGGATTTTTCCATATCAGCCCGGAGTCTGGAATTTGTGCCCGATATGGCGATAGGCTCGCCCCCTATCACATCTGGGACGGAACTAAGCTCGGCGAAATGTGGGGTTCTAGTTCGCTAGTGCGCCTCTGCCTACCCCTTCGGGGATACAGGCGTGAGCTTACGTACTTTCGATATTTTTTTGTTTACGTCCCAAGTCCACGGTAGGCAACGGGTTCGTTAAGTCTCTGGCATTACCGTTGGTAAAATATATACTATCTCATACGTAATCTTTATCTCATACATTAGATAAATATACATAGAACGCCCTGATCGGAATAAACTCCACAGATATGGAGTATGACCAGTGATGGATGCGTAAAATTCAATTTCCGCCGTCACGGCCGTCACTTCTCATGAATTCAAAACCTTTTCGGCTTGGTTCGAATTTAGCGTCTCCTTGATTCTTCGTAAACTCTTGATGGATTTGTGTGTATTTGTTTCAAGGATTTTCGTTCAATATGCGGAAAATGAATGTGTTCATCTTCCGTGGCGCAGTGGACGAGTAGCTGGTTGTGAAATGAGAGGCAGAGGTTCGATTCCCGCACCGAAAATAAACAAAATATGTTTGTGCGATCCAAAATTATTTATTTCGGATTAAGGTGTAGTGAGTTCGAGATTTTACGACGAACTTCCAAAAAGGAGGAGGTCCTCAATTCGTCTGTATTTTTTTCTTTTTTATGTATGTTACGCGATATCTCCGCCAAATGTGGACCTATTTTCAAAATTCTTTTTGTGTTCGATAGAGCTTATTTCAAGGGTGGTTCCATAAATTTGGTCACAATCCAGTTTGAAGTCGGTCTGTTAAGTTTTTAAGCTTGTGATTATGTAGTTACAGATGCCCGCGCCACAAGTTGAAGTTGCACGCCACAGTTCCTTAACCGTACCTATTGTCTCAGACGGACCCATAATAATATGTGTGATTGTTGTGTGTATTTAACTTTTTATTTGCTTAAAAAACTTGTCTCTTTTGTCTTCTTTATAGCGTTCTATATATGTTTAGGAAATATTTCCAGAGACTTATTGGATTGAAGGCTTAGAGCATGAACGCAACAACTAACAAATTACGCATAGCAAATTTTATGCTGAGCGGCAACTAGGTACATAATATTATAACCAAAGGCTCGAACTTAAATATAATATTGTCCATCGTATTCGGATCAAGCTCATCATCATCATTCATATGTAGCCCGACCCGAGTTTTTTTGACATTTCTCGCTAGCGACTACGTACAATAATTAGTATGAAAAACTTTAATCCTCCACGTAACCGCTAGAGACCATATCCACAGCTGAGTGCACGAAGCTTGTTCGCAGCATGCCGCAAAGGATTGCGGCAGTGATCAAGGCCAAAGGCGGACCCACCAAATATTGACTGTATTTGATTCTTTTCGTGAATACACAAATGTAAATTAACAAACTAGTTTAATTTTTCACCCCAAACTTGTGTAGCGTGGTAAACTGTTAGGTGCCTAATACTTTTGGCCAAGGCTGTAGGTATTTTACGGGATCGACAGTGAGAATTGTCAAGAAAACTCCGTAAATGGTCAACATACTGTGCACAATAAGGTCGATACGAATTCGACTGTCAAAATCTTTGTGATCAGGGCTCAGGACTGAACTACGTAATAAATAATACATAAGAAATACTATTTCGACAAAACAACGTATTTATTTTCATAACTATGTCTGATATAACATACTAGAGCTGAAATCCTCGCCACATAAAAACCAATTATTCAAACCACTGACTTCTAAATAATACAAAATATTTCTCAGAAAGTATTCACATACATATTCCACACAGCTGTACTGTAGGTGTACTATGAATATTAAGATGCCGAAATGCTCATGTATTTGTCTTTCCCCTACTGGGTATAATACATTCCTAATTCCAGGTCACGCGTAATAGATTAGATGCTGGGATAACCCAGTTTACCAACTATTGTTAGCTGGAATTTATGAAATATTAACTAGATACTATTGAATTTCTTGGTAAATTGATATTAATTACCTCTGAGGGAAATTCATATATTTAAATCATGAATCTGTAGCACAGAAAAAGTAGGTAGAGTTGTGATGGGCACCCTATTTATCGACATCGACGAGTATTTCGAATTGAAAAATGTATATCTAAATTGTGCTAAATCAACTTTATGTTTTACTCCAGACTTGATGGTTAGCTTAAATATAATGCTAATAGATAGTTGCTTAGCTTAAAGGCTGTGCTACTAGATGGTTGCTTAGCTTAAAGACCATGCTACGGTTGCTTAGCTTAAGGTTCCTTAGCTAAACAATACCGTATTTTTTCTAGCATCATAAAGTGATTGAGTACAAATGAGCTGTCGCTAAGTACAGTAGCCCGAGCACGAAAAACTAATGTAAATGTAAATGTATTCGAGTTCGCTGCGCACTGATGACGTTTGGTTAATATTTCATACAAATTTCATAGACGCGCATCGAGTTCGAATACATTTACGGTTGTCAGAAATTTTCCTGCTCAGGTCCAAATATCTTTTCGAATAGCAGCCATTTCCATACTCTACGTCGACATAAAGCTACTGTGTACATACTCTCTGACCCTGGATCGCCTGAAGGAGCCACTGTGTCTAATATTCACAATGCAGCATAATTAAATCCAAAACGATCTGAGACTTAATTTTTTTCCAAATTATTTTAACACTGTCATTTGTTATCTTTGTACATTATTCAAGCACGACAGAGCCGACTGTTTTTCAGCAGCAAAAAATACCTATGTAGATTGAATTAAGTGCCGAAAAAGTCTCGCTTCAAACAAAATTATTTCGGCAACGAAGTGACTTTTAAATAACAGTTGGGCGAATATGGCTTTAAGGAATATCTGATCCGATTGTAGAGCTTGTCTTTTTAAATTAAATTATTTGCTAGAATGGTAATAAAAATTCTCAATTTTAATTCAGTTACCACAATTTTAATTGAAATTACGTTACATTATTGTATATAATATACACAGACATTATAGACAGACATCTTGACAGCCTCCGTCGCACATTGGGCGAGTATCCGGCTGCAAAACGAGAGGCCGCGAGTTCGATTCCCGCATTGAGACAAATGATTGTGTGGTCCACAGATATTTGTTTCAAGTCTGGGTGTTGTGAGACCGAACGTCTCTCATAGTTTCTGATACCCACGATACAGGTCATACCTAGTGTGGGGTCAGGACTAGGTGTGTGACTGTTGGGTGTATTTATTATTTATTTATAGATCTAATAGCAGACTATGCGCAGAAGTGATTACGGAAGAACAGTAGGGTAGGGAAGGGATGTAGTAGGAATTAGTATGTACACTAGATACAGTACTACTTGTCTTCCGGGGTTTAGGGCCACTTGCAGCTCCGCGATAAATCTCTATTTATCCCAAGTCTTGATTTAAAGATAAGACTGAGCTGTAGGATAAATCGAGATAAGGTGTAACCCTAGATTAGAAATGCTGTCTCTGCATGTCGCTCTAAGACCTAAACTTACATATGTGACATATACTTCGTTATAAAGAAAGAAACGTTTTACGACCAATTCCCAGTAAATAATTATACGTCTGCAAAATAAAGAAATCAAATTAACTTTTATTACAAATTAAGCAATATTACTTTTTTATTAGAAATTAAGTCCCAGTTCAATCTATTGGAAATTTACACCACTGGTACATAATAACAATAATATTAGCCCTGTAATATTACTGTCCCACTGCTGGGCCTCGGACCTCCTCTACTAATGAGAGGGGTTAGGCCTTAGTCTACCACGCTGGCCTAATGCGGGTTGGTAGACTTCACATACCTTCGAAATTCCAATTTAATCCAATTTAAATTCCAATTTAAATACAAAATAATATTGTGCTATCTTCTATTAAATAGACAAATTAATTAAAATAAATTAAGTTTGCAATTGTATGCACTTTCAACAGTATTATAAGACCAGATCTAGATCTATAATTCTCCATTTGAAACCACAAGAAAATAGTCAGTTAATTAAACTATACAGATAAATTCAAGAAGGTAATGGGATTAGATAGTCGACGTAAATTATCCATTCTTGCCGGGAGATTAGAATGTATTTTATTTCTCCATTCCCATTACATTAGTTTATATGGTTGGATCAATGACTAAAGAAAAAATAAGACGACCTCGCATAACTACGAAAAATACGTGTTTACTTTGAAGCCGGTTCTGCCATTTTAGTTTCGCAATCTATTTGTATGTAAGTTGTCACCGTGTCATAAGAATTAAATAACGTATAAGTACTTATTGATTTTATTGTAAATACGTTGTTTTGTTTACAATAATACTGGTTTCAGAATATGAAGAAGATGCCTAACTGCTATTTTAATGGGATCTTTCTTTCGCAAAGTCGCCATTTTGGTTTCATTCCATACATCAGGCCGCTGCGGCCTGAGCAGGAAAATTTCCGACAACCGTGAATGTATTCGAACTCGATGCGCGTCTATGAAATTTGTATGAAATATTAACCAAACGTCATCAGTGCGCAGCGAACTCGAATACATTTACATTAGTTTTTCGTGCTCGGGCTACAGAAATGCTTAATTTTTTCGCAATTATGCCTCGTCCTCTTATTTTTCGTGAGTGATTTGGTTAGATCAAAGATTTACCTTGATTAAGAGACATTTTACGCACAAATACGGTCCCGACAGTTTTATTAACATACCTACAAATTTTTATTACTTTGCCGAAAGGGTTCGGGAAAGTTTGCTCGTTTAATGAAGCATGTAAGATGTGTTTAGTTCGAAAGGTTCTTGATTTTTAAAGTATAGAGGATTTGCTTCTTCTGTTCAGACTTGAAACTTTTTATCTATCGTGAGCAACAAAAGTTTGTTGACCCTTCAAGAATTGCTCTTTATTTAAAATAGATATCTTTAAAGTAAAAAATGTCTTATATAAATGCAACAATTATATCATCCACATTTATTAATATCATATGCAGGCTGTGGACCGCGAGGTTTAATTTTATTTTCTTGGAACTGGATTCCCCCTAAGGGGGTTGATGTTAGGAAGGCGACCGAATATAGCTTACTATTTTTCTTTTTTTTGTTCCCTTATAAACATGGGAAAGATACTGTTACTAAAGTAAAGAATGCCTGAAAGTTTGATTACATCATCCAGCCGTGTCACAGCTTAAATATTTTGTTCACC
Organism: Clanis bilineata; assembly: GCA_036417725.1. Taxonomy (NCBI): domain Eukaryota; kingdom Metazoa; phylum Arthropoda; class Insecta; order Lepidoptera; family Sphingidae; genus Clanis; species Clanis bilineata. The sequence goes on from CM071158.1 coordinate 14,199,023, forward strand.
AAACATAAAATACACCAGAGTGAACTTAGATTATTTAATACCACTATTAAAATATAAAATAGGGGTCTGTCATTTAAGCTTTATGTTTTAGAGTCGGAGATTCAATCTTCAAGGGATGTAGAGAAGTTACCCAAGAGTAACAACTTTGAAACAATTTAGAAGCGATATATTATTTTCAAACTGCGGTAGACGAAACGTTAGGCCAGTCGTAATAAATGACAGAAACTGATTGGTCAAGTTCAAATTACAATTAGTTGATACAGAATGTACCGAATATATTAATTAATATTAATATAATAGAGGTACATAAACATCGATATATTATTTACCTAGGTGCATAGTTGACGCTCAGAAAATGGGACAGCAAAGAAGTGCTTAAGCACTCGTTTTGCCTACAGTCGGACGTCGATAGAATTCTAAATTTCAAAATTCAAATTAAAGAACGCTTGCTCATTTCGTTTAAAAACCTACTTTATAACACGTACTTAGGGTTATATTTTTGTTGATTTAATTACGACTTGTGATCGTTTTCTTTGTTTTATTCCTGAGACCACTTTTAAGGAGGATATTTGCAAAGAACTGTGCATCTAGGGTATAAAAATAATATATTTATGTACATAAATCTTAATTATAGAAATTATTTTCTTACTTATTTCAGCCAACGTTTTATTTTATTAGCAGATTAGCATTTATTTAATAGCATATTTGTTTCGGGTCTGGGTGTTGTGAGACCGAAAGTCTCTCGTAGTTTCTGATACCCACGATACAGGTTACACCTAGTGTGGGGTCAGAACTATGTATTTGACTGCTGGGTGTATTTATTATTTATTTGATCCCCCGAAAAGACAAAATAAAACCAAAGCCACGAGCAATAACTTTTTGAGATGTTTTAAAGATAGCCGAAGCATAAATCTTCATCTTAAAATTAATTTGATTAATGGGGTTATATCACATTACTAATACTTCTGCTATACCACGTAGCTACTTCCCTAGCACTTGGTTACAAATTGAAATCAGAAATCAATCCTGAAATGTAATAAATCCAATTACCCCGTGGCACAATGGGAACGCTTCCTTCGACTCAAACGTAATCCGTTTGAGGGTTGCGAATGAGCTTTTCGTAATTTTCCGCAGCTTGTTGGAATAAATCTGGTTTAAATTGATTCCATTATAAATTTAATTTGTTGCCATTTCATTTCTATATATATATTATTAAGGTGACGTGTTCACTCGAGTGAATGTTGATATTACACAAAAAAGAAGGATGTTCTGAATTCGTCTGCATATTGTGCAGTGTTCTTTTTTGTGATTAAGTCCCTTAAAGGAGGAGCTAGAAATAACGGAAACAAAGATAAATTATTATTTACTTTCTGAAGCGTGGCTCTACCGCTCAGAAAATTGGATCTACCAGAAAAATACTTTAAATAACCAAAAGAAAACAATCTAGCCAAATTCATAACATAACATAAACATAAGCTCACGCTTGTATCCCCGAAGGGGTAGGCAGAGGCGCACTAGCGACCTAGAACACCCACATTTCGCCGAGCCTAATTCCGTCCAAAATGTGATAAGGGGCGAGCCTATCGCCATATCGGGCAGAAATTCAAGACTCCGGGCTGATATGGAAAAATCCAATATTACTTTGCCCGACCCGGGAATCGAACCCGAGACCTCAGGACGAAAGCCGTACCGCGCATGCAATACCACTACGCCACCGAGGCAGTTAAAATTCATTTATTATTATGTTATAAATTGCAGACATTTCATATCAGTTCTTAAAAGACGTCACGAGTACGTTGACCCATGCAAAGCAACTCAATGAGAAAAACTACGTTGAAGTTTGAAGTTGTAACCTAGTTACCTTTAACGTGATATCTTGTCTACTCAATAGGTCCCGCTTGAGTGACTTATCAAGGATCATTGACACTATATTTAGTGGACGCAAATGAACCATCGATATATTATTTACCTAGATGCACAGTTGACGCTCGGAAAATGGGACAGCAAAGGAGTGCTTAAGCTCTCGATTTGCCTACAATCAGACGCCGATAGAATTCTAAATTTAAAATTCAAATTTAAGAACGTTTGATAATTTCGTGTAAAAAATCTACTTTATTACACGTGCATAGGGTTATATTTGTGTTGATTTAATTAGAACTTGTGATCTTTTTCTTTGTTTTATTCCTGAGACGACGTTTTAGGAAGTTATTTGCAAATAACTGTGCATCTAGGGTATATTATATTGATGAGATGAACAGATATTATTTTTTGGCATTATGATGAGTCTAGTATTGTGATGGATGGTGCTTATACTTTATTTTTTTAATGATAATGACTTTCAGCCTGTGTTTTCAACAAACTTTATTTGCATCTAACCTTGTATGCCCTAAATAATCACAAGTTTAAAAACTTAACGAACCGACTTCAAAACTTATCCGATCGTGACCAAATTAATTAGACCACCCTTGGAATAAGCTCTATCGAACACAAAAAGAATATTGAAAATCAGTCCACATTTGGCGGAAATATCGGTGAACATACATAAAAAAACAGACGAATTGAAGACCTCCTCCTTTTTGGAAGTCATTCATAATATAAAACTTATTAAAAGAAATATAGTCACTGATTTCTTAAGTTTACGCGAATATTATACATTGAAATAAAACTATTCTTACGGATTCTATCACGATTAGGTTTTAATTATTATTCCCGACGTTTCGAAGGCTTTGCAGTCTTCGTTGTCACGGGTTAGACATTAAAACCTAATCGTGATAGAATCCGTAAGAATAGTTTTATTTCAAATATAGTTACGTCTGGAATCTTAATTATTACATAAAACTTAGGTAGATAGTTATTATAAAAATCTTTTTTGTACTTTCATTGGTCTTCATATTATTTTCGACCGACTTCCAAAAAGGAGGAGGTCCTCAATTCATCTGTATTTTGTTTTATGTATGTTACACGATATCTCGGCCAAATGTGGGCCGATTTTCAAAATTCTTTTTGTGGTAGAGCTTCTTTCAAGGGTGGTCCCATTTTTGGTCCCGATCGGGTTTGAAATTGGTCTGTCAAGTTTTTAAACCTGTGATTATTTATTTCTGGCCTTTGAAGAAAAGTAAAAAGGTTGTGCAGCAATTTAATATTATAACATTTAATATAACTATGTTCGTCGTCGCCTCCTTAGTCTAGTGGCAGCATGTATGGGTTGTATACCGGGGGTTCCAGGGTTCGATTCCCAGGTCGGGCAAAGCAAATTTTCTAATTTAATTTGCCCGGGACTGGATCCCTCATAGGGGGTTGACGTCAGGCAGGCGGCCGGTCGTAAAAACTAAGCCAATTCCTCTTTGCAACATGCTTGGAAAAGTGTGTTGCGCCGACCCCACATTGAGGTGGGATAAGGGCAGGTAGAAAGAAAAAGATTTAATATAACTATGTTCCTTTCATATACCGGTATTTCTGTATAATAATTATGTTGATATTGAAAACCTCCCAATTTCCTAGGGTACAAAACATGTTGCTTCCAAGCCATTTATCGAAAGTAGTTTCCGAAATTTACGATATCCATAATCTGTAATTTCCACGCAGAGCTTTTACGACCAAATATTGAAATATATTCCTACCTAGGAATAAATGGAACGAAGGCTTTCATAGTTTTATAATCATAAATAATAATTTAAAAAATCGTTTAAAAAATATTTATACGACAATGGCCACAGAGAAAGATATTGTTTCCACGATCACTTAATTTATATGTTTTAAAATTTGAATGAAGAACGATTGTGAATTTGACTATCAAAATATATGGTTATAAATTAAAAGTCCTAATTGTCAGTAAATTGAGAATTAAATTAAATTTGGGTGTATATTTGATAAATTAGATCACTTTCAAGTGCCAATTCAATCGCCTCGTCGCCTGATTGATTACTTCAACTTACTTCATCCATTATTAAAGGGAAATGTGTCTTATTGTAAAGAAATGGAATCCAATTTCCAATAACTTAATAAAGGTGATACCGGCTATGACTTTCATATTGGCCGATAAAACGTCCTTACAAGGCACGTCTCGATTTAATTTTTCTGAAAATATCCGAGAATATTATAATGTATGTGAAGATGTCCTTACAACAGTCAACCCTCATAAATAACACCCAAAAATCACACACATAGGGCGGGTTGTACCAAAGGGCTGGTTGCCGTATGAAACCTACGGCAATTAATAATAAATAAGTAGGACGTTTAACACTCGTTAAATAAAAAGCGTTGCGTCATTGCTTAAAAAATCGCTTGCAAAAGTTATTCGAGTTGCCAATATTTAATACACGATACAAAATAATCAACACATTAATTACAACTTCTTCTTCTTCTTCTACCTGCCCTTATCCCACCTTAATGTGGGGTCGGTGCAACATACTTTTTTAAGCATGTTGTAAATAGGATTTGGCTTAGTTTTTAAGACCTGCCGCCGGCCTGACGTCAACCCCCTATGAGGGATACAGTCCCAGGCAAATTAAATTAGAGAATTTGCTTTGCCCGACCTGGGAATCGAACCCAGGACCTCCTGGTCCACACATGCTGCCACTAGACCAAGGAGGCGACTAGGAGGATATTAATTATAACTTGCTAAGTATAAATCCGTTGTCTCCACCCACCCCTATGGGGGGAGTCATTAGTCCTTATTCAGACATTGACTAACCTTAGATGTACTTAAGCTTTACCTTACTGGTGTAGACACTTTAGATGCATTTTAGCTTTACCTAAATAGTGTAAATACCTTAGATGTACTTTAGCTTTACATTACTGGTGTAAACATTTTAGATGTACTTTAGCTTTACCTTACAAGTGTAAACATCTTAGATGTAGTTTAGCTTTACTTTACTAGTGTAAATACATTAGATGCACTTTAGCTTTATTAGTTAAACTAAAGTAAATATTCTGAAGTGTCTATTATTAGGATATTTTGTTTAAGTAACAAAATTGTCATCCAAAGCAACCCTAGTCAAGATATCTCAATAAAAAAGAATAAGTAATCTTGTCGAAAATACAAAAAAAAAACAATTGTGGCGAAATTAACATACTGTGTAAATAAACTACTGCGCCAATTTTAGTTTGTGTCGGGTACAGAATTTACAAGAAAAATATAATTTAAATATTAGGTATTTATGCTTCTGGCACCACTTGCTATGCTCGTTAAAATTTGATTACATAAAGTAGTCTACATTTTGGTTGAGCTTTTATAACACAACAATATGCAAGATACAGTTCTACTCAACTATTTCACTTTGTTTATTATTAGTCATGTTCTAAAAAAATACATAATAAGGTCGCGCCTGTATCCCAGAAGGGGTAGATAGAGGTGACTAGTGAACTAGAACATTCATATTTCGTCGTGCTTATTTCCGTCCGGATGTGATGAGGTTTTTAATAATCACAAGTTTAAAAACTTAACGGACCGACTTCAAATTCGATCGTGACAAAATGTATATGAGACTATCCTTGAAATAAGCTCTATCGAACACAAAAATAATTTTGAAAATCGGTCCACATTAGGCGGAGATAACGTAACATACAAAAAAAATACAGACGAATTGAGGACCTCCTCCTTTTTGGAAGTCGGTCAAAAATATTATCAGTGATCCAGTACAAAACATAGGTTATTATTTGCCACATTTTCTGGAATCGAATATTAAAAAGCAAAACAACTTTTAAATTCAAATTTTTATCAATAATTATTGACTTTCAAACTTTCAACGGCAAATTAGCTATCAGACTCAGTTGTCTTGTTTATCTCAAACTGCTTTTCTTTTGAAAATCTTAAGAGTAAGATAAGCAAAAACCCAACCATAATAAGTGTAGTTTTAACTAAAACACGTTACTGTAGCATAAAAGACCACCAAGGGACGCTTCACACGTTTGTAGCCACATACAACTGCATTAAAACTTTATACTCATTTGAAGTAACAGTATGTCTGAGGTCTTTCGTACGTAATAAACCCAAACGTAACCCTACAAAACAAATCATCCAATCTCTTATTATCCAATTGTTACTTCAATCACTTCTCGATCATTAATAATATATTAGCCCTGTAATATTACTGTCCCACTGCTGGGCACGGGCCTTCTTTACTAATGAGAGGGGTTAGGCCTTAGTCTACCACGCTGGCCTAATGCGGGTTGGTAGACTTCACATACCTTCGAAATTCCTGTGAAGAAATTCTCAGGTACCTATGCAGGTTTCCTCACGATGTTTTCCTTCACCGTTATAGCAAGCGATATTTCACAATGAAAATCATCGATCATTAATACCATTTAACAAATATGAGCCTTTAAGATTGCCTTGAAATACTCAGCGTATATTCGTGGGCTTATAATTAATAGTGTTGTTAGCGGAACGTTATATCGAATTAATTTACACCCTTGTTAATATTAGTTTTGGTCCCAACCGGTATTAACTAGTATTAAGACATTATACGGAGAAGTTCTTCATGCAAGTTATGCAAGCAATTTAGTATCTAAAATTATAATGGACTGCAGCGATGGCGTAGTTGTATTAAGTGGTACTACCGTCATGAGGTCTCGGGTCGATTCCCAGGTCGGGCAAAGCAGTTTTTCCAACACAATTTCGGGACTGGATACCCTAAGGCGGTTGTCGGCAGACAGACGGTCATAAAAACTAAATCAAATGCTTTTTGCAAAATGCCTCGGTCGCGTGGTTGTGTTTCGGTACGACTATCGTCCTGAGGTCTTGGATTCGATCCCCGGGCCGGGCAAAGTGATATTGGATTTTTCCATTTCAGCCCAGAGTCTAGAATTTGTGCCCGATATGACGATAGGCTCGCCCCCTATCACATCTTGGACGGAGCTAAGCTCGGCGAAATGTGGGTGTTCTAGTTTGCTAGTGCGCGTCTGCCTACCCCTTCCGGGATACAGTCGTGAGTTTATGTTATGTTATGCCTAAAAAAGTTAAGGTTGTACCTACTCAAGAATCAGCATTCAAACTACAGAAGATATTTATGTGTTCTGTGATTATAATTAATGTACATATACATATACTGCTTCATCTGATCACTGCAAAACTAACTGTATTTGTTGTGGTCTTATTTTTTAGGACCGTGGAAATGGAAAACAATGACGTCACTATTTACTGCACACTAATGGATTGCAACAATATATACCACGGTATCCGAATAACCTACAATAGTATTGTAACTTATTTCACTGCATAGAGGGGCTATCGAGCAAGTTTCCATACAAAAAAAAAAGTCTCAAACTTCAGTACCGCCATCATCCACTTATTACAGCCTCCTTGCGCGTAGCCGGCTGTGAAACGTGAGGTCGCGGGTTCGATTACAGCACCAAGAGAAATGTTTGTGTGGCCCACAGATATTTGTTTCGGGTCTAGGTGTTGTGAGACCGAAAGTCTCTCGTAGTTCCTGATACCCACGACACAAGACTCAATCTTAGTGTGAGGTCAGGAATATGTGTGTGATTGTGTGTATTTATTACAATGCGAGGGCGACTATTACAATTTAAATGTTTTGTGAATGATTAAGAATCAGGTAAGATATTTTTAAGCTGGCTGGCCCGGCGCGCGTATATTTCAAATAAACTGAGCGACTTATGACCACTAGGTCAAAACTTTTGGATCACAAGTTTTGTGCTATTATCCCGTCTAAATACTGTTAAAAGTCTTTGTTTCACTGTTAGCCATCTAAGTACGTCCTCCAAGCATCGTTAACTTGATTTTTACATCCTCCATGATTTTCATTTTGTTATTATTTACGCCCACTATGACGCCGTAAACTTGACAGCTTTTTTACGAGGGGATTTGACGATCCGATCTATATTCATATTTATAGTGGATACTTAGATAATGATGAGTGGGTATGAATATTTTTATAAAATGTTATGATAGGGATATCGAGTCATATCAGATGTTTTCGTGATGCTTTTAGCATGGAATAAAAGCGTGAAGTGCCCTTTTAGCAAGCCTAAATTGAAATACTTTAATATTATGATTTGGAGGACGATGCAAAATGGGTGATTCATAAACATTAAAGAATGCTTTTGTCCAACAGTGGAGCACATAATAGACTTCTAACAAAACTATCTAAGAAATAGTACAACAAAATCAAGTACGTGTCTCACTACGCACAGTGAAGGGTTTCGTAATATGTATAAATGTTAGTTAGATAAATTTCCATATTAATAAAAAAAAATCGAAACATTATTTTTCCTACTCGAGAAAGGTCAAATTAAATTTCCCTAAACCGACGTGCATGCATGAAGAATGAATGAGACTGAATGAGGCGAAAGAGGTGTGTAAGGATCGTAGCAAGTGGAAATCCGTTGTCTCTGCCTACCCCTATGGAAAAAAGGCGTCAGGCCATGTATGCATGTATTTTACCCCAAAAAATATTACGCATATATTTTTTCCATAATTTAGTTGAAAGTAATCTTTATGCTCTTGTTCTTTTAATTATATAATAATCTTTAAGTTAAAGGGAAACACATTTTTATTTTTACGAACGGACGTGGTTCTGTTTTTGTCCGACTGTTCTGGAAGAATGTTTATAAATGACTACGGAACCCTGGAAATTAAATGGTTTTTGATCTATTGATGAGGCAAGGTTCCGTAAAAATCCAATTTATAACTGTTGAAGGGAGCTGTTACTAAGCCGGTGCTATCACGACATTGATGAATAGATTCAGGAGGACGTACGTCTTACAGTAAAATTAAAATACTCTTTGTTCGCATTTTACGAAAAAATAAATCGGCTGCAAACTTATAATTATAGTTAAATTGTCATAAAAGCTTTCTACGACGACAATGATAGCTTTTGCTTTAGTTTCCACTAAATAAATCATTACACTCAACAGTCATACACTTAGTCCTGACCCCACTCTAAATACAATATGTATCGTGGGTATCAGGAACTATGAGAGAGACTTTCGGTCTCACAACACCCAGACTCTAAAAAAAAATATGTGGGCCCCACAAACATTAATAGCTTCAATGCGGGAATCGAACCCGCGGCTTCTCGCTTCATAGCTGCCTTCTCTATCTACGCTTAATAGCGTAGATAGTAAGTAACATAATAAAAAAACTTTTGCACTAATACTGATTTTTGTCTACGTGTACCTACAATCTACACACGCAACACTTTATCTAAACCGGTTCAGCTATTCTTCTTCTTCTTTGTCGTGTCGATGGTTTTTGAAATCATACTATTTTGGCCCAATACTCAGCAACTGCCACTCCAGCGGGGGTAGCCGCAGCAAGGTCATCAGCAGTGCAGGAGCTAGGGCACTGCGGACATGACAACAGGTTCAGCTATTAAAACTTGATTATATATCATCATCATCATCATCAGCCATAGAACGTCGATCTGGAAATCTTTAGGGATGGCCTATGTTCAGCAGTGGACGTCCTATGGTTGATTATATTATATATTTCTTTTTTTTTATCCAGGTACAGCCAAACTACACTGCACCTGATGGTAAGCGTAGTACAGTCCAAAAAAACTAGCGACCACTGACAAACAATGAGCTTATCAGTGGTCACCAGAATCATGCCGGCCTATTTATGCTTCTTCATACTGCGAATCTGAAGAGGGAAAAAGCAAATCAAGGGTTTTGCGACAAGACAGGCAGATAACCGATGCAGACACAGGGATACCCCCATACCCTTCCCAACCATCAAGTCATGCCTCAAGCCCCTCGAGAGAACCCAAAGTACACTGTCCAATTCTGGAACGCGAACCACACACGGAGTTTAGCTCACTATGGCAGGTTTTAAATCAAAGTCGAATAAAAAACCAAAACCTGTCTAAAACAATATCAATAATCAGTAGCATATAATTAGTTTACAAAATTCATTGCATACACCATACAGATTGGTGAATCAGTCGCCTTATCCAAAATTTTATAAAAAAATATGTAAATGCTCAGTGTAGTTCGGCACTAAGGTTCCGCTAAATTTTAAAATTCATGAGATTACTCAAGAAATTAAGACATTTTCAATTAAAATATCTTACAGGGTGAAACAAGGTTCATTAATTAAACATTAGGGTTCATTTCGGCAATTAACTCCGTTCCCCTTAACGTTAATGAAATAAGATATTTCTTAGCGAACAGATAAAATGTTCGTAGTTTAGGCGATACTTTTAGTCGGGCTGGGTGTCTTGTTTGAATTTTTATTAGTTTTGCTTTGGAATTTATTACAATGCTAATGAAGTAATTGTCTCCTTTTAACGACTGTGAATAGTATTCTTATTTTTATTTTAAGACTTATTATTTACTAATTCTTTAGTTCTTAGTATCTTTGGTACGTAGAATTATTTTCGACCGACTTCCAAAAAGGAGAAGGTCCTCAAGTATTTTTTTATGTATCGTCTGTATTTTTTTATGTATGTTACGCGATATCTCCGCCAAATGTGGACCGATTTTCAAAATTCTTTGTGTGTTCGATAGAGCTTATTTCAAGGGTCCCATATAAATTTAGTCACGAACGGATTAGAAGTCGGTCCGTAAAGTTTTTAAACTTGTGATTATTTTAATCGCTTTGTTGCTCGTAAGTGAACAAGTCGTGCTGTTAAAGCAACATAATATTATATATTTTTTATATTTGTTTGTTGATTAGTACAAGGCTCGATACCCCAGAGGGATTGACGTCAGCTGATCTTAAAAACTAAAACCGAATCTTCTCTGCAACATGCTTGAAAAAACCTGTTGCGCCAATCCCACGAAGAAGTAGATTAAAAGCAGGAAGAATGAGAATATTATGTCTTCTTCTAACAATAAACGTCATTTCTGTATCATTTTTCTTTCTAAGAAGGAAGGAATGTAAATGTGTGTATTTAATGTGTGTATGTGTATATATGCACATGTGTACACATGTGGGTGTGTGCACTTACTTATGATAGTGTTTTTTATTTTTAATTCTATTTTTTTTCCCTCTGTGTATTTTAATAGACCTAAGTACCTAATTATGTAACAGCTAAAACGCAATAAATGTCATTTTCTTTTTTTCTTTTCTTTTCTTTTAATGTTAATTATATATTACTACATGCTAGGCTACATGCCATATGAAAGAATAATAATATATTCCTACTCTTCTCCAGGAATACTAGAGACAAGATGTGAAGAAGCAGGGTCATGGAGGACGTCGAGTGCGCCAACTGCAGCCTGCACGCTGACCTGAACGACACCCTCCTCTACTCCAACCACTCCGGGAATGTAACCTTTATAGACAAATTCTACTTTTACCAGGTACTCTTCCTCAGACGACAGTAACTGCAGGGTTACCACCACCTCTTATAGCAGTATTATTATAATCGTTCTTCGTTTGTTTTGTATGGGAATCGGTACAAGTAAAATTATAATAATACTGCTATAAGAGGTGATGGTAAGCCTCCTGTACTGGATGTGGGGTGCTATTCCCCTTAAACAGTCTTGCTTATAGTGCTAAACTAAACTCAAACAAACGACGAAGTATTGCAATGATGTTTAAGCGTTGTATGGAAAACTGTTTTTTTGGGATAGGCCCCCCTCTTCTATTTGAACTACTCAGGAAATACTTCATTTTTTTCTTAGACAGTAGTGACTGCAATGGATCCGGAGTGCTATTCGTCTAAAAAAGTATTCGCAGAGATGAAAGGATACACGGAAATGGTTTTTGGTTTGTTTTTCTTTCCCGTGACAACGAAGTGGCATATTATTTCCTTGATACGTATCAGGCCTTTACACCAGTAGCCCGAGCACGAAAAACTAATGTAAATGTAAATGTATTCGAGTTCGCTGCGCACTGATGACGTTTGGTTAATATTTCATACATATTTCATAGACGCGCATCGAGTTCGAATACATTTACGGTTGTCAGAAATTTTCCAGCTCAGGCCGCTGAAATATGTTTTTAAAAGATTTCTGCGCTGATTCAATGCAAGCTAGAGCTATTTTAACATTTTTATGGAAAATGAAAGGGGCCCTGAAGCCATATCACAATTCTACAGTAAAGTGCCTAACTCCATGGAATCTAAATATTTTTCTCGTGTTTTCACATAGATAAAAATAGTTAAGACGTCACAGATCGGCATTTACGATTTAACACAGATGAAAACAGTTTGAGGAATTTTTGGTAAACATCTTTTTATTTTGTTTACTATGGAGACGAACGAGGTCACACGAACTATCACAATTATGTTGAAATGTAACATTTGCGCCACTCGTCCTCTTCTCTAACCTTATTTTAATGAGAGTCGCAAATAACTGTAAATTCAGGGTTAACATTATGGAAAGCAGTTGATAGTTCTAAAGATGTTAGTGTCAGAATTTATTTACATAATAATATGTTAATAGAAGAATTTACACAGTACAAACATTTACGCGCGTCTTTTTTTTAGCTAGTTTGTCCCTTTCATTTTCAAACAATATGACACAAGGAAAAATGGCAAACTAATTTTAAAGATAAGAAGCAAGAAAATTTTTATAAGTAAGGGGCAGAATGATTAAACATGTCCTCTTTAGCTAAGTTTTTATGAAAAGAATTTATTCCGGTGCCAACAATTTTAATTGCAAAATTAATCACGATCGTTGCCAGTTGGCAGCATATAAAACATCGAGGGCTGCAGTTTGCACGCTCATTATTTCACTTACACGCCTTTGTTCTTTTGGAATCATATATGTAGAATCCAACTATGTTAAACTTTGGGGCGTTGAGACATCAAACACCACAAGATGAGTGGTAGAGCCACGCTGTAGACAGTAACGTCTACAGCACGAATGAGTCGGCTAGACCGGTTGGATACCTCTGTCTCACAGAAAACCGACGTAAAGTGGCAGCTTGCTGTTGCATTTCGTTCGGTGAGTGAGATTTCCGGTGGCCCATTTCCCCCTTCTCTTTCTCAATCCCTTTTCCCTTCTATTTCCTCCTTTTACGTTGGCAACGCACCCATGATTCTTATTGTGTCTTGGGCGTCTATGGGCGGTGGAGATCACTTACCATCAGGTGACCCATCTGTTCGTTTTCCAGTATCTGCTATAAAAAAAAAATAAGATTGCAGTCAAAATAATTTTAAAACAAACTTTCATATTATGTCTTATACAGTGTTTAGTATACACGTCGATTACATTACTCGTATAACGCACACCCAACAATTTAATATATGTACGATATAGTCGAGTAGAAACTATTGGACCGCAACTATGATCACGTGATGAGATATTGTATCACGTACGCAGTTGAGACATGAATGGATGTGTACATACATTTTGGGATTCCATGGTTTATAGTCGTTCCAAACACATGCTAATAATATAACAAACTGTAGTAATTGATCTACCCCCATTCCACGGCCTAAGACATAAAGGTCAAAATCATACTACAGTGTTGTGTCGATCCAAACGTTCTATCGAAACTGTATATTTTGTTTGAAGACACACTTCTCTGTTATAACTTCGACATTACTCTTGCTCGGCTTTACAAATAATAGGAACTCGACTGAAGGCAATTCCGCGATATATAATTAACGCGATATCCGAAAAACTTTATGAACTATCTCAGTATCTGGACTTGGAAATGATCAATACATTTTTGATTGACTTATAAGTTTGTTTCAAAATCTCATAGAACGCGAATGCTATCATCAAAAATAAATAGCAATGACAGCCTCCGTGGCGCAGCGGGCGAGTAGCTGGCTGTGAAGCAAGAGGCCGCGGGTTCGATCCCCGCACCGAGACAAATGTTTGTATGGCCTACAGATATTTGTTTCGGGTCTGGGTGTTGTGAGACCGAAAGTCTCTCGTAGTTCCTGATACCCACGACACAAGACTCGATCGACTGTTGGGTGTTATTTAATTTATTTATATTTATAGAGGAAGTCCATTCAGTTTCTGCTAGTCATAATTAATTACAAAGAAGTTCTTAACACTGGAACTTCGTTTTAATGAAATTGTTTAACACGGTGATTATGTTGCGGATGCTCGGGTCAGAGTTAATTGCGTGCGAAACCTTGAAGTATGGGTCTAGACGCGCTCCTTGTATTCTAATATCGTAGAGACTGGACGAGTGAGAAACGACGGGCGGATATTAAAGCTAGAAAAGCTACAAGCAATAAGAATATTAAAGTGTTTTATAAAAAATAACGTCGCTCCAAAAGCAGTTAATATAAAGTATGAGTCATAAAAGTAGGGAATATGGATTTGGAATTTACATGAACCACGATAACAAAAAATACGTTAATGTACCTACATAATTATTTCTACACAGAAATATTTTATTTGAAGCAATGGTTGAGGTGCGTCTCCTGCACTAAAACATTACACCCAACACCTACAAAAACTTGGTTTTGCTACTCATATATAGTTTTATTCGCTACTCATTTTAGCTATGGTCCATTGTCCCATTGTCCATTGTATAGAGAAAAACACATTTAGGAGACGCGGCTTTAAAAAACCAAAAAAAAAAATTACCTACTTATATTTACAATGTTATAAATTGTCATAAGCTTTTTCATTTCACCATTTACATTCTTTCATAAATTAAACCCAAATCCATTAACGATGTCAGGCTATTTTAAATTCTGTCATTAAAGCGCTACATGGCTGACCCCATTCAAAAGGATCCCATCATTTTGCGCATTATTACATGCATACTCGTAACTTGTTTTTATTGCAATAACTTTCCAGTTTGTATGAAATTCATACCACGAATGGTATATATTAATTCCAAGAAAAGGTATATTTCTATAAACCTAATAACAGATTTAAACAAATTATGACCTGTAACATTTTAAACTCAGGATGAATTTTTAGACAAACATAAAATTAATAACATATTTTTTCTACAGTCTGCACAGTTGGCGATCCTCTGGGTGCTGTTGGTAACTATTGTGGCGGGCAACGCAACCGTTGTCTTGGCCCTGCTTCTTACCAAGTCCCGGAAAAGCAGGATGAACTTTTTCATAATGCAACTAGCTATAGCCGGTAAGTACTATCTGAGTAATAATGTAGGGAATTCAATTGTGAAATGGAATTATGATGATAAACATTTTCTGTGTGTTGTTGGTTCTTACATTATTGTAGTAAAAAAAATTTTAAGGAATTCTAAAATCTATATAAAGACATCAAGGTAGACTTTAAGGTGATGCCCAAGCTATTATTGATTTTTTGTTCGATTTTCTAATGTTTCAAGACTTGTCGTTGTCGCCTAACTCGCCTAATGTAGCAAAACTTTCAAAATCAAAGTCAACTTCAGACAAGTTTCAATTTCAGTAACACTGAATTGTTACAGATTTACTGGTGGGATTGATAAGCGTTCTACCAGATTTAATACAAAGGATTACAATTACGTGGCTCGCCGGATCGATCACTTGTAAAATGATGAAGTATTTACAGGTAACGTCTCTGATTTGTTATTTCAAATCCAAGGTGATAAATACTAACCTACAGTCTATGTTTTAATAACTATGGGTTTTAATCAATATTACATAATTAACATAACCAAATTGTTTGATAATGTGTATGTTTAAGCTTTTTAAGTGCTACATTGTTTTACAACGTCACAACACGAATCTTATTGTAAAAGTTTTTGACGCGGCATTAAAAATAACATTTTTAGTTTTGCCTTTATCATATAACAAATGGTCTCAAAACAGGACTTAATTTTTGTCACAGATGTAATTTGCGTGTGTGCTGTGTGTGTTTTATAATATTTTACTAAAAGTATTACGCATATTCAGTGAAATACATTTTACATTAGCCAGAATTTTTGTCATGGTGCAATAATTACAAAGACAATGCTGCTATATTTGTAGAAATGAGAAACTCGCGAGCCAAATAATTTACGTGTATAATGCCGCTCGCTATTTGTCTACATTTGTAGAAATATTTGTATGCTTATATCATTTCTAGAACAATATTGTAATGAGAACTATGAACCTATGGGATATAACATGCCAGTCAGTCATTATGTCAATATATGTACGGCATTTGCTGAACATAGACCTCCCTCAAAGATTCCCAGACCGACCTGTTGGAAGCGGTTTGCATCCAGCTACTTTCTGCGACCTTTATCAGGTCCTATGTTCAGCAGTGAACGTTCTGAGGCTGATATAATGGCCATGATGATGATAAGGCGTCACTAATACTGTAAAGCTTTGAAAAAGTCATTACTAACGCTTGCGAACAGCGCGACTATTGTTAATTAAATCTCTCCTGCTTATAGTTAGTTATTAGGAACTCGTATAAGAATGTTATAACATAACGTTTTTTCAGGGCGTAGTGACATATTCATCGACGTATGTATTGGTGGCGCTAAGCGTGGACCGATGCGACGCGATCACTCACCCCATGAACTTTACTGGAAGCTGTAAGTTAAATTGAAATATTTTAATTTACATTCTGAATCCTGCTCATATTTTGTTTGCGAATTACGCCGTTTATCAAACAACCAACTCAAGTAGTTCGATATTACATAATTTATGTCATCATAAAGTAACCTAGTTTACTTATTTTTCGACTGACTTCCACAAAAGGAGGAGGTCCTCAATTCGTCTGTATTTTTTATGTATGTTACTCGATATCTCCGCCAAATGTGGACTGATTTTCGAAATTCTTCTTCTGTTCGATAGAGCTTATTTCAAGGGTGGTCCCATATAAATGGTCACGATCGGTAAATTGGAAGTCGGTCAGTTAAGTTTTTAAACTTGTGAATATTTGCATTCCAGATATATATTTAATTATACATGTATAGAATAAAAACGTTACAAAAATATTTCATTCATCAATAGAATATGAATGATCGTCTTTTTTCCTTGTTTAATCAAGTGTGGTTTTTTAATAGGGCGCCGAGCTCGGGCACTCATTCTAGGAGCTTGGCTCGTCAGCTTCCTGTTCTGTGTGCCGATGCTGTTTCTCTTCAATGAAGCGAATGTAGAAGGTAAGATATCATACACAGTATTTCTATTACGTTATATTTAAGAATAATAATAAAAGGAATCTTAGGGCGTTCGGAGATAAATAAATAAATAACACCCAACAGTCACATACATAGTCCTGACACCACACTAAGATCGAGTCTTGTGTCGTGGGAATCAGGAACTACGAGAGACTTTCGGTCTCACAACACCCAGACCCGACACAAATATCTGTAGGCCGTACAAACATTTGTCTCGGTGCGGGGACCGAACCCGGAGATACTTAATAAATTTAAATCAAGGACTATAGTATCAAAGAAATTGACATTATTGTAAAAGTCCCCAGTTTCTAAGGGGGAAAAAATATATGAAAGACATGTAACTCATTACATGTAATGAATTAAATGTTATTCATAGTGTAAGCCACCTTAAGAAAATAAGAAAAAGAGTTAAGCTTGCTAATGCCACATGACGAATTTCAAAATAAATAACTTCATATTAGGTTTCCACAGTGCGTTTCCACCTGAGTACATAACTTCAAAAAGTTTTTTTTAAATGCTATCGATAAGGCCAACCTATCAAACTTACCATAAGTGGCGAAGACGACTTTGAATAAAAAAAAATAATTTTGACAAGCTAATACACAAGTATGAAGTAGGTTCAGTACATGCGCGTAAATGTAGCGTGTGGTACCTCTACGGGAAACGCAATTTTCTTACTACATATAAATGTTTACAAAATTTATTAAAACTTAGCAATGTGGAGTCTTGTGTCTAAAAAGTTATTTAAATATTTAACTTAACAAACATTAGTAAAATAATATAATAATACTATTTACTATTATTACTAACTTTAGTAAAATGAGTTAAGTAAATCAAAATTTCCAGAATCAGAAAGTGGCTGTGTCTAAAAAAATATGTTTCCATTTGCCAAATAGCAGCTTTTTATCGAGCATTAATATTTGGGGGAGGCCTATGTTTAGCAGTGAACGTCCTATGGCCGATGATGATGATGATGATGATTAAATACTCAGGTAAAATCAATTCCTGCTTCGCCTATTCTTGGGAGAACGGGTTTGCTATTAATTACCTGAATACATGTAAAATTTATGCACAAAACAATGAAACGCTTATTCCGTCAATAAAATACCTAACCTAAACGGCGGCCTGAGCAAGATTATTTTTGATATACGAATTCGAATCGAGCTCAATGAGCGTCCATAAAATATTAAACAATAGTCATCACTGACTGCCTCGGTGGCGTGGTAGTATTTCGGTACGAATACGGTTCTGAGGTCTCGTGTTCGATCCCCGTGTCGGGCAGTGATATTGGATTTTTCCATATCAGCTCGGAGCCTGGAATTTGTGCCCGATATGGCGATTGGCTCGCCCCCTATCACATCTGGCACGGAACTAAGCTCGGCGAAATGTGGGTGTTCTAGTTCGCTAGTGCGCCTCTGCCTACCCCTTCGGGGATACAGGCGTGAGCTTATGAGCTTATGTAGTCATCAGTGCGCAGTGAGCTCAATACAAATTCAATTGTCAAAACTATTTCTGTTCAGGCCGCTGATCTTTACTCAACTAAAATAATTTCATTATCGCAGGTATTCTACAATGTTGGTCTGGAATAAGCAAACTTCAGTGGCGTATTTGGATGACAAGCGTTTTCGTGTCGCTATTCGTCGCTCCGGCCCTCACTATATCTGCGTGCTACGGCGTCATAGTGGTCACGATACGACAGAAGAGCCAGCGGGTCCTCGGGCGTAGAGCCACGGCTACTAGGCAATGTAAGTTCATTGTACGAATATTTACCATATTTTTATTGCAATTGGATCCTTGACTATATTTGATTTTACATAACATAACATAACATAAGCTCACGCCTGTATCCCCGAAGGGGTAGGCAGAGGCGCACTAGCGAACTAGAACACCCACATTTCGCCGAGCTTAGTTCCGTCCCAGATGTGATAGGGGGCGAGCCTATCGCCATATCGGGCACAAATTCCAGACTCCGGGCTGATATGGAAAAATCCAATATCACTGCCCGACCCGGGGATCGAACCCGAGACCTCAGAACCGTAGTCGTACCGAAATACCACCACGCCACCGAGGCAGTCAGTATTTGATTTTATACATAGTTATATGTAGTAGCAAATAAAAAAATGAGGCAGTAATTCATATTTTATATTGGAGATTCATATTTTCAGCCTCCGTGGCGATTCCCCGCATTGAGACAAATGTTTGTGTGGCCCACAGATATTTGTTTCAAGTCTAGGTGTTGTGAGACCGAAAGTCTCTCATAGTCTCTGACACCCACGATACAGGTTATACCTAGTTTGGGGTCAGGACTAGGTGTGTGACTGTTGAGTGTATTTATTATTTATTTATTTAGATATCTATCCCATTCCAACGCACGTACCGTTACGGCGGTGACGTGATGATACTGATTCTTCTCTTTCTCGCTTTTTTCCACACCAAACTTCAAAGGCTTATATTTTTTTTTAAATATTTCAATATTTCTTCCCGTTCTATATTTTAGATGACGTAAACATATTAAATTTGTTAAAAAATAGTCAAGTACCTAATTCAATGATGAGACAAGCAAGCGGCTCACTAACCGCCAAACTGTGGCCCGAGCAGGAAAATTTTGTAAATGCATTCGAGCTCGCTGCGTACTGATGACGTTTGGATAATATTTCATACAAATATCATAGACGCGCATCGAGCTCGATACAAATTCGATGGTCTAGAATATTTATATAGCTCGACGATGAGTTTTTTTACATTTCACGTTACGTATTTATCATACAATATTTAACAATTTCGTTATCGATAAACGTCAAAAAACGTATGTTTGAGCTGCAGAATTTCACTTATCATACAGTCGAGATTTTATACAACTGTTGATAAATAAATAAGCCCACAGTATTTTATTCACATAAGCTAGTATCTTGGCTTAAACAAACCCTGCCAATCGAACACAAACAATAGGGTAAAATAAAACATTTGCTCGAAACTGGCATCCGAGCAAATTAGAGTGTACGTGAGTAGAACGTCGATAGTTCACTTATGAAATATGAAGACGAGAGGCTCTAGTTTATGTGGCCGAATAAAATGCTGGCCGCTAGCCTTTAGTACGTTTATAAACAGAAGCGCAAGCTTATGAGGTTTTGTTGTTATTCGGAATACCGAATATTGGAATAAAATATAAAGTACTACATTTTTTCCACGAAAACATCGTCAGCATTATTGCATTCTATATTAATTTATTTATAGTTAAATGTTTTTTCATTTAAATCTTTTGAAAAAATATTTAAATATGTAGATTGGTTTGCCGAGTTATAGATAGATACCTACTCTGTTAAGATTCCATAAACGTAACATATTTATTATATAAATATTAATTGCAAAAAACAAATGCATATCTAAACATAAGCTCACGCCTGTATCTCCGAAGGGGTAGGCAGAGGCGCACTAGCCAACTAGTACATCCACATTTCGCCGAGCTTAGTTCCGTCCCAGATGTGATAGGGGGCGGGCCTATATCGGGCACAAATTCCAGACTCCGGGCTGATATGGAAAATTCCAATCACTTTGCCCGACCCGGGGATCGAACCCGAGACCTTAGGACAGTAGTCGTACCGAAATACAACCACGCCACCGAGGCAGTCTATATAGTCATATCTAAACAGAGATTACGTAATAAACTTCGAAACATTATGTAAGTGGGGCACTTGCGATAAATCTCTATTTATCCCAAATCTCGATTTAAAGATAGGAGTGAGCTGTAGATAAAGCGAGTTAAGGTTTAACTCTAAATTAATAATAGCACTACAAGTCGCCCTATAATGTCCAAAAGATAATTTAATGAGAAATATCCATATTACAGCATCCCCGCTCCGACTCATTAGGTGGTAAAAGTGTATAAGCGAAGAATTACAATATTTTTTACGGCCACCAACCAAAAGCCATTAAAGCGGACTCATTTGAATTAACGACTGTATCCCGTTCAGGCAGACGGGAGGTCTCGAAAAATGATCTTTATGATATATTCGGCTTTATCTTTCGTTCTTGATGATTTATTTTGTTCATACGTTATTTATCTTGCATGAGAAATTACAGTTTAACGAGTTCATCCTGGAGTTACAAATAACGATATTAAGGATATGTATAGATAAATTATGAATGTACGAAACCGATAAAAATATGTTGCTTTGAAAGAAAATTGAACTCTGCATTTGTTAGTCATTTAATGAGCATGTCTTTCAAAATAATTTGATGATAAGCATTTTCACAAACTTCTCATCTAAATAACAATAAAAAATCAGAATTCTAATGTATATTTCTTTTTCAGATAGTGACGATTTGGACAGTCGGCGAGCAAGCAGTCGCGGCATCATACCTAAAGCGAAAATAAAAACCGTAAAAATGACTTTCGTCATCGTTTTTGGTGAGTATATAATAAATAAGTTTCTTTTAAAACGACAAATAACATTCAAAATGTATCAGCTTTTAGACGGAATGAATTCATCACACGATCGAAGCCAGACAGTAAAGCACCAATAACGTGATTGAGCTATACATCGTGTAAATAAATGATTATTTAGTATTTCAAATATTACACCTACATCTAATTAAACAGAAAACCTTTTAACATCCACAAAAATACAGAAATGTATGTTTACCAATGACAAGTCACTATGTCAGTCTACACGGCTTAAACAGTGATTAAGTGATATTAAACGCAAACATTTCATTTTGATAGACGCTACACGCCAGTGAAAACGTTTTATGTGATTATGACGTCACATGGCACGACAAATGTATTAAAATGTTTGTTTAACTAACCTGCTTCTGCGGTGGAGCGTGAAACTTTAAAAATGTACTTACACAGTTTTGCATAGCATAGGTTTGATACCTTAGCAACGTATTTTAAAAACAATCGTCGTAAAATTTGACTTTCAAGAAAAAAAATATATAAAAATGGAAGGCGTTTTAGGAAATTTCACTTTAAGGTTTTTTTATGTGGGTTTCACCTCGGTCGAGTTGCCTTATAAATTTTGTCACAGCTTTATCTAAATTATACTGGTGGTCGCCCGGTGGTCGAAATTCCACCATAATTTATAAAAAAATAGCTTTCTGCTCTTCTTCTTCATATAAACTTCAGCTGTGTTAAATACGTCCATCCGTTCCACCAAATCTCTTAAAAAGGTGTACAAAGTTTTCGCTTCACCATTAATATATAGATTCAGATTATTTTAAAGATTTTGTGACTTTTTAATTCCAAGTATTAAATAAACAAATTAAGAGAAAATAATTATTATACTAAATCTTTCTCCCACCTTCTGCTTGGAATATATTATATGAGGGAAATCTCTTAGAAACTCATAACAAATATAAGTCTAGTAATACGAGAAGAGGCCACAAAAGCGTCGGGCACAATAAAAGTTTATGAGCCCGCCATCATGTCTGGACGGAGCCCTCTCATAGCACTTTGCTCATAAAAATCATCATAAATAAATTAGCAGTTAAAATATTAGTAACAGCTGTTGTCGGGAGTATTTGGAATTTTAACGATAGGTATTGATTTGTCTTATCCCACTTCAGCGGCCTGAGCAGGAAAATTTCTGACAACCGTAAATGTATTCGAACTCGATGCGTGTCTATGAAATTTGTATGAAATATTAACCAAACGTCATCAATGCGCAGCGAACTCGAATACATTTACATTAGTTTTTCGTGCTCGTGCTACTGATGTTTTCTAATTTTAGCATATTCTAGCTTTCCAACATACATATATTTTTCGAAACACACATAAATAACTTTGATTTTCATTTTATATTGAGAAATAATGTTTGTTGCAATTTATAGGTGGTAACAATCATCAATGATGATAATTGTGATATTATATTATCAGATAGAATGTCTCAGTGACCATATAGGGGGTTTCTAAATTCATCTGTATTAGAATTCATTTTTTTATACTCTGTTTTTCGCCAAAGCTGAATAATGTTTTATTTTTCCCTTAGAATTTGACCAATTACTTTAAGGGTTCTACTTAATTGCTTAAGATCTGATTTTTGGTACCTATATAAAGAGAAGTTCAAATAAATCCTTAACGCAAATGCAATGTAACTTTTTAGTCATTGGTTTTAACATTTATTTCGTTTAATTTTATTTTTATTAATGTAGGAGATATTAGCAAATTACTTATTTTTAGTACCTTCAAACCTGCAAAAAATAAAGATATAACAATAAAAGACTGTTTATTTTCGACGTGCTTACGCCATAAGAATTTACTTGGTCATATTTTCAATCTTCTTTATCCGTAGCCACTTTGGTTTGTTCATTGCATGAATTACCATATTTCTTACAGATCTTATCCTATGCTTCGCTGTTTTTGTTCAGATTTTGGTATTATATAATACCTGATTCCGCTGAATTGAAATTCTTATCATGCCCTTATCACCCAGTTTTATACAACGGGATAAAACTTTGCCTACCTTTTTACATTAGACTTTGTGTTTATTAAGTTCATAACAATATTATACATTCTTTATGGGACCTAATTTTGCCGTGCTCGCTATTAAGTTTTAAACTTAAATGATGTAAAAGTATGTCAGATAGAGTATTTGTTGCAACGATTTAGGTAAGAACAGAAATCAGAAAACAGTTTTCTCGAAGCCGTATCATACAATTTGAAAAAGCATACTATGATGTGGTTTTATAAATTACAGTTCTCCTTGATATTCTTGCATCTATTGTGCATGCGATAAAACTGTATCCATTGAAATGTGGCTTTATTTCTATGCTACATTGCTTTGACATCATAAACTCTTGTAGTTGAAGAGACTATAATTGGTACCAACTAGCGCATTATAATCGAATTTCACAATCCATAAAAAAAATTAATTTCGTATTTCAAAGTACGATCTTACAAAATAGGTACATATATGTACTTCTTTTAATTTGATGGAGTAAAGGAATCTTATCACAGTAAAGTTTTAAATGAAAATAAGACTTTTTGTATTTCACATACAAGTCACGTAGATCCCATTAGACGGGTCCAAATAAGGAATTACTTATTGAATAGGTCCCAGTACAGAAAGAACCATGGGGGCTATCTTAGTTGAAGATCAGGGAATAAATTGTTCCCTTTTTTAGGTTTTATACTACCTTTTATCATTAGCTTTATTCAAATTATTTAACATAAAATAGAAGTTTTTTTAAAAATTAACTGTCATTCCATTAAAGCTTGATCTTTTTATCTGCCGTTTAATCTATGTATGATGAAAATATAATACAACATTTTATTACCTGTGGAAATTAAATCAATTATTCATAGGTAATATTTTTACGGTACCAAAACCGATCAGATTTGTAGCAGGGATACTACGTTATACAGGGTGTATTATTTTGCTACTCTATCCCCAAATCCTATTCTTTTCATTTTTTTTTTCATGGTAGGCATCGACTTATGGCCTTTGGCATTTTTGATATAAACAGGCAACGGTAACAAATTACAATCAAGTGGTCCTGCTCATCTTCCTTCGTAGGCTAATAAAAAAAATATTACAGATAATGTTCATGACCGACTAACTCCGCCATACTTCTTCCCAAGCTGCATCGAATGTTTTTGTTTACAGTATTTGTCCTCTGCTGGTCACCGTACATGATCTTCGATTTACTACAAGTATACGACTACGTCCCGAACACCCAAGTAAACGTGGCAATAGCTTCCCTCATACAGAGCCTGGCGCCTCTCAACTCCGCAGCCAACCCAGTCATATACTTCATATTCTCTAATCGAATATTCGTTAGTCTCAGGTAAGTTTACGTCTTGTATACCTATGTATCTCGATAGATTGTAGTCGGAAACATCATCATCATCAGCCATAGGACGTCCACTGCTGAAGATGGGCCTCCCCCAAAGCGTTGTTGCGTGTTGGAAGCGGCCTGCATCCAGTCGGAATAGGAGAAATAAACTAAGGATTTACGTCAGGCCAAACATACAAGGTTTAAAAATTTCAACAAAAGTTCTTCATGCAAAAATTATTTTAAAACATTATAAAATACTTGGTTTATATTTTTTAAATGAATCCAAAGAATTTACTAAAACAGCGCCGAGGTATGGAATAAAGGAGAGTGTAAACAGCAGTAAATGTATTCAATTACACGATTTCGGTTATCAAAATTAATGCTGGAACCACTTATTTGATTTATAACTTTTGTAAGATTAGATTAGAATAATGAATGGCTACGTTCATGGTTATTAACTAATAATGACCCAGCGCATAGACTTTCAAACATTGGTTAACAAAATAATATAATAAAGAATAAGACTTCAGTGTGTCACTAACCTAACAGACATAATACCGTTATTTAGGAGAGCGTTGCTTTCCACGCGCAAGTTGAATCAGCAGACGAACACGAGTATGGAGATGGAAATTGGACTCAGTTATAAAATGAATCAATCCAACCTAGATTCTCTGGAAACGTTTTGTAAGCAAAACATTTTGCAACCCTTCCATGAGATTGTTCTTATTTACTTCTACATATACATACGATCACGCTTGTATCCTCAATGAAGTAGGCAGCGATACAACTGGGTCATCGATTGTTCCAGATACGTAGTCGATACATCGATAGTATTCGAGCTCAGCAGGTAATCTATCTTAGTCTAACACTAAACCCATAGACAATTTTAATCTAAAATTAGATTTGCAGTTGTTTTGTTTTGTGTGATAATAATATTTAATCATACGTTATTACGTTAAAATAATATGTAGCTTGTGATCCACTTTTTGGGTAATATTTTACAAATATACTTTGACATAAAGAATATCTACTAATTTATTTTCACGATCAAATTCACAGTTAAAATTAATAAGCATACAAGATTAATTAGCATTAACTTAATTAAAATTAAATACACAACTCCTAAATTCTACACCGAAAACTATGGAAATGTCAATCATCGTCCTTTGTGCGTACTCAAGATTAATTAGTTATTTTCAGCGCCGTTAGAGTCGAGTTTACTTCGTTTATTTGACTCAGCGAAGTTTCAGCACATTTTCATGATTTACGATGGTTTGAAAGTCTTGTATTGTCTAGCTTTCGAAAGAATAGGCTTTATAGGAACCCCGGTAGACTTAGGTAAGACGCCCTCGAGATAATTTATTGTTTCCGTAAACAAAAGAGTGGAACATTTTCTTAATGAGAGCGACAAAAGGTTTTAAATAAGCGCCCGTCTGGAACATTGAAAACCCTTATAAAAACCGGTTACGCGATTAAGACTCTCAACTTGTGAAGGCTACTTGCCATCATAATATTTATTAGAGCGTACTTTGGGATTTAAAGTATTTTTAATTTTGCATTTTGAAATAAAATTAATTAATCATTGATTTTGGGATTTTTTTCAAGGCTCGCGAATTCTAAACGTTACAAACGAACCAAAAAATAAAACTGAGGTCTATATCAAAGAAAAAATTAAAATACGTAGTTGATGTGTGATTGAAATAATTACATTTATTACCAAATTCATTTATCCACCTATAAGATATGTCGGAGGCCAACGCTAACGTTGTTTTTTAAAAACGGTGACGTCAGCATGGCTGACGTCACTTTTGACAATAAGATGATTTCTCATCTTATTTATCAACTGTGAACACTGAAATTCACTAACTCCCTTTATTAACGGTGCTTAAGAGCACCGTCTAGTCAAGGATGTGGACAGTCCGAGTGCCGGAGCACGACTGTGTCGAATCTGCTCTGAACACTCCTTTTATAGGGTGCAATATTTGCAACTACCTACTCGATACCGAATATTGAATGTCAAAGAAATAATTATAATGATTATTTTAACTTTTTAGAATCTTTTAACGATTCAGCATTTTAACAATAGTAAAATGAATTAATAACGTGAAATAACAACGGCTTTTTAAATAAGCTTGCTATTCTGCGCCGATAGATACATACAAAGAAATTTGAACCGCTAATGATGCAAGAGCCGTAAAAACTCCAAGTTAATTATGAAAAAGGAACATAATGTACTCACTCATGCTTAGCTGCGCACAAAAATTTCGAACAAACGAGAATTGAAGCGGAATGACTCTGTTGATAAGCAAGGTGTGGTTGAATATCAACCCTATCAATTTTGGGAAGACCTTTTGTGGAAAATATTGTAAAGTTTTTAAATATTATGGGTAGAACATATACTTACAAACTCGTCATAGTTATTCTGAGATACATACATGTAGGTACCAGATACTTCTACGAGCATAAATAATTATTTATTTGCATTTTTATGAGTATATCCCATTGCAGGAAAAAGGCTCCTTTTCTAACCTTCCATAAATCCCTAGTGAGTATAATTATGTCTGATAATTTTAAGTTTTGATACTCGTAGAATTAAAAAATAGGTAAATAAAGATATCTAAACTATACCAACTAACATAAAGGTACAGTATAATAGTTACTTAACCGTGAACAAAGCCACAAGATTTCTCGTTACTTACTATAAAAACGTCTTCAAACGATATCTAAAACACTAAAGGATAGTGTACCCCGGTGAGCAACAACTGAACTATTCCTTAACTACATCGTCAACCCACTAAAACTACAGTAACGGTAGTGTAGTAAACACAAAACGACTGCACTTAGCAGTAAACGACACTACGGTTTATATGCTTTTACTTAAGCTATAAAACGCCTATTGGGCGAGCACTTAAAGAATCTGTTGCCTCGTATAGCCGATTTATGAACTTCGTGGACTATCGCTGACAGACTTCGAATACAAAATACCAGTTTCTACAGCTGGATTGTAGTCAACGATGTGAACATTCT
The DNA here is from genome assembly GCA_036417725.1 of Clanis bilineata. NCBI lineage: Eukaryota > Metazoa > Arthropoda > Insecta > Lepidoptera > Sphingidae > Clanis > Clanis bilineata. The sequence continues at coordinate 14,226,777 of CM071158.1, forward strand.
GTATTTGTTTTAATATTTTGTTCCTCTATGTTTCATTAGCTAACCGCAGCGATAGCTCTATTGGGAATGGTACGGACTGCCGAGACAAGTGTCGGAGGTTCGAGACCAATCCCAAAATGGAGCATACACCTCTGACTTTTCTATGTTAAGTGTATTTTCTTTGTGAAATAACGCTTGCTATAACGGTGAAGGAAAACATCGTGAGGAAACCTGCATACTTGAGAATTTCTTCACAGGAATTTCGAAGGTATGTGAAGTCTACCAACCCGCATTAGGCCCGCGTGGTAGACTAAGGCCTAACCCCTCTCATTAGTAGAGAAGGCCCGTGCCCAGCAGTGGGACAGTAATATTACAGGGATAATATTATTATATATTATGTTTCATTGGAGCGATTTCAGAGAATATCTTCTATATTTCTTTGGTACTAGACAATCATGCCTAGATTTCGCAAACCAATAAAGTTTGAACTATGTAAAATATGTACGTTTTGGATTGTGATTAATTTAAGGAATAAATTATTTATTTTTAATGATGTTTCTCCATTATGCTACGGATTCCGTAGCACAAATGGCGTGTAGTCTTTTGTGAAATTTTCGTGAGCTACATCGAGCCAAATATTTGTGTGATCCACATATATTTGTTCCGAGTCTAGGTGTTGTGGGACCATAAGTCGCTCGTAGTTTCCGATATCTACAATACAGATTAAATCTACTGTGAGGGCCAGGACAATGAATGTGACTGTTGGATGAATTTTATTTATAGATACATAAGTCAAAAACAAATTCCACCGAATACAAGTTGATTAAAAAACTTTAAACATTTACCGAACTCGACTATTTGACATTTGAATCCAATACTATCCGAAATCCGAACAAAGCTTGAAACAATAAACACAAATGAATTATTCCACACAATCAGAAGTTTTAATTATAAAATCTCTCGACAAGTTATTTTGGAATTAATTTTCAAAAAGGTCAACAGTCAATTAAATGTTTCTGTTTTGATTGACATAAATAAACGTTTAAATGAAAAAAAAAATTAATGCTTCCATTACCTTTAATTGCTTGATCTTGTATTTTCATGAAAATAACAACATGTGCTTGCTTGGGGAATAACGGAATCTCATGTTTGTATAAAAAAAATCACAAATTCATATTTTTGCCGTACCCTCCGTCTTTTAAATAGTCACGGGCGACTCGGCCTCCGGTGGCCCATACGCTTATGTAACATATATATGTGCTGCCTCCGACGGGTTAAGCGAAAGAAGGCAAATTTATATAAATAAATAAATAAAATAAATAAGTAATACCCAACAGTCACCCAAGAGATACTAGTCTTGTATATCTTTTTGATATCCAATCAAGAACTAAGAGAGACTTACAGTCTCGCAACACTCAGATCCAAAACAAATATCTTTGGGCTAACAAGCATTTGTCTCAGTGCTGGAATCGAATCCGCGGCCTCTTACTTTACTGGCAGCTACTGCGTCACGGAAGCTGTCATCTATTTTAAATATTCTCATTTCTTAAGTTTACTCGAATATTATACATTGAAATAAAACTATTCTTACGGATTCTATCACGATTAGGTTTTAATTATTATTCCCGAAGTTTCGAAGGCTTTGCAGTCTTCGTTGTCACGGGTCAGACCTAAACCTAATCGTGATAGAATCCGTAAGAATAGTTTTATTTAAATATTCTCCTTGATTAACTAGAAACATTCCACCATACAAATGGCTGTGGTGCACGGTGAAGTCGAGCGACAGTCCTGTCGGCAACGAGTCGCGGGCGCACACTGAACTCCTCACTTCTTCGCACAGGAGGACTCGGCATGATCTCACTATAAGGGTAAGAGGAAATATTATTATGTTGTCTCTTTCTGTACATAACATAACATAACATAACATAAGCTCACGCCTGTATCCCCGAAGGAGTAGGCAGAGGTGCACTAGCGAACTAGAACACCCACATTTCGCCGAGCTTAGTTTCGTCCCAGATGTGATAGGGGGCGAGCCTATCGCCATATCGGGCACAAATTCCAGACTCCGGGCTGATATGGAAAAATCCAATGTCACTTTGCCCGACCCGGGGATCGAACCCGAGACCTCAGAACCGTAGTCGTACCGAAATACCACCACGCCACGGAGGCAGTCTTTCTGTACACTGTTATTATAATATAACAAGTAATAGATTCTCATATTTTATGGCGCCTTCTGTACCCCTAGTACGAGGTTAGGTTTACGCGAATGTTATTCATTGAAGTAAAACTATTTTTACGGATTCTATCACGATTTGGTTTTAATTTTTATGCCCGACGTTTCGAAAGCTTTGCAGCCTTCGTGCAGTCTGACCCATCAACACGAAGGCTGCAAAGCTTTCGAAACGTCGGGCATAAAAATTAAAAATCAAAACCAAATTGTGATAGAATAAAAATAGTTTTATTTCAATTATGTTGACAGTTCTCGATTCTCGACATCGACGATAGTTTGCGTCTTCTCCATACACTTGACTAGCAGCGCCACCTTGCTGAAACTACAACGAACTAAAAAATGTATGGAGGAAGTGAAAACTATCTTCGATTTCGAGAATCGAGAACTGTCAACACAAACTCGTACTAAGGGAGCTCTCAAATAAAGAGACGTTTATCACGGTGATAAATGTTCATCATCATCATCATCATCAGCCGTAGGAAGTCCACTGCTGAACATAGGCCTCCCCCAAAGATTTCCAGATCGACCTGTTGGAAGCGGCCGGCAAGCGCAGCGTAGGACGTCCACTTACAAGGTGGACCGACAACCTGATAAAGGTCGCAGGAAGTCGCTGGATAAACGTTCAATCCGTCTTAATTAACACCTTTATTTTCAATGATTTGATTTTAGTTTTATAATTCAAAACATAGTTACGATTCTTCATGAAATTAGTAGTTAAGAATCATACAATGCAATTTTTTATTTCTGGTGAAATAATCCAACATTTCCTACTTTTGATTTCATCGGTTAGAGAAACCTTTTATAAATTATTATTTAAACCCTCAAAGCTTATTGTGGGACGAGACTGAGGCTAAAAGCTTTTAAAATATTTTACGTAGTGGAATTAAATTTAAGGCGAGGCTACTTTAATTTTGAAATGTATAGTGTACAACAATTATTTACTTGCCTGTTTTGTAGTTGCCTGTTTAGTAATATGTAGATTACATCAGCACTTTTATACAAAATAATGTTAGCGAAACCAGCCCTTACTCGTATGGTAGTTGTAAGAAGTACCTACTAATTTTATTGAGTGACTACACATCGCAGAATCGCCTTAATTATACCACGAAATAACCATTGAAATTGTTATCTTATATATGTTATCAAGCCAATATTTTATGAAAGCGCGTCTCGTGCACTAGTTTTTCTCGAAACATTACACAAAAACACATACGTAAAACAACGATTTTCGCTGTCTCCTGCTCGCAGAACAAAAATACGTGTTTTGTGTAATGCTTAAGTGCAATAGCCCGAGCACGAAAAACTAATGTAAATGTAAATGTATTCGAGTTCGCTGCGCACTGATGACGTTTGGTTAACATTTCATACAAATATCATAGACGCGCATCGAGTTCGAATACATTTACGGTTGTCAGAAATGTTCCTGCTCGGGCCGCAGGAGACGCGGCTTAAGTATATCAAATTCAAATTCAAATTCAAATCATTTATCTATGAGATCGGGTATAAATACAAATTACACATACGTACATGTGCATAGGTATGAGAATAATTCACATCTATGTATAATTTATTCTAATATCATAGTGAAGAAATGCACGCCGATGAAATCATGACGTAAAGCTAAGCTAGCTATCTTCTTTTATGACTAACTATATCTACAGGTAAAAGATGACAGCATTAAATACCCAAAGGCGAGGATACATCAGAGCAACAGTACCAACTCGCGAAAAGTACGACTGCATCTACCCGAAGGCCAGCAAAACAATAACAACTGCCATCCGCAACGCAGGCGAGACGACACATTCTTGTAGTTTACTTAAGAGATACTAAAGTACTGTGTGTATACTTTAAAATAAGATTTTAAAGGTGTTAGTGAGTGTCTGTTGATGTTCTAGTATATTGTGTACAGTGATGTGCTACATTGGTAGCCAATTTTATCTACTTTTCACAAAAATTGCTCTGTTAAATACCAGTATTTTCTATTCTAAAAACAATACCTACAGCAAAAACGTACAGATAATGGTAAATTAATATATAATTTAATTATAGTTAATGATGATTTATTTAATAGTTGACGATTGATTTAACGATCAATTGTCTTTTAAGAATTGCCACAAATACAAACACAGCCCGACTAACATGCGCGCCACGAGAAAATGTTGTCTACGCTTTTTGTCTGTGGGTTTTCCATATTTGTGTGCGGACATTAATTACATGCGTTCTCGTTTATTTTCATACAATATTGACAACATGTAGACAAATCTCTACAGTCGGTTATCCAGATATATCGTAACATGTATGCTAGCCAGGCAGGTGTCCGTTTCAAGCCTTAAAAGAAAGAAGTTGATGTGAGTTTTTCTAATACGGTTTTAGGCTCACGAAAGCTTTAGATCTCCGGAGGGGGTTGACATTAGGAAGGCAGACGGTCGTAAAAACTGAGCCTAATCCTTTCTGCAACATGCTTGAAAATTTTGTATTGCGCGGACCCCACATTAAAGTGGCATAAGCGTAGGTAAAAAGAAAGATACAATACAATTATGGTTTTAAACAAAGATAGTTTTCACTAATGTCAAAACATTATTATTTTTACACGTTTTTTTAACTATATAGTGCGTACTCACGGACGTAGAAGAAAAGAGGACGTAGCGGTAGAAACATGAAAGTTGAAGCAGGGTTTTCTGCCGATCCGATATATCGACACGTAATGGCGGTGACTAACAGCCGGTTTCAATAAACGATCCCAGTTTAGAGCGCAGATAGATCGCGATTATGAACCAATCAAATCAAGTCATTTGACGGAGTCATGTTCAAACTGTGGTTCTTATTGCCTATTTTTTGTAATCTATCTGCAAATTCGAACTGATATTGTTTATTGGAATCGGGTGTTAGTGTACACGTTTGTGTGCATGGTTTATCTGTGTGTCGAGGGTGGCGCCCGTTTATCTATAGGCGAGACGGTGTCCTCCTTTTTATATGTCCGTGTAAATACTATAAATTATCTATGATTTATGCAGTAAAATCTTTAATTACTTCACAAAATAAGGCTTATTTACAAACCGATATGTATTACTGTTTGAAAAACGTATTTATTATAATGTAAGTAGCAAACAGAATACAGGGACTATTTATTAAAAGTAATACTTTTCAATCTACTATTGGGTACTTGACAATGTCGATTTTATACACACTTTATATGTAATAGCTAATAAAACAAAATATAAACCTTCCTGTAAAAACTGCATCGAAATTGGTTGAAAAATGAGACAGTAATTCATATTTTAAAATCTGCAATGAGCAAGAGTGGGGGCGTAATGGGGATATGTAGCTATCCCTTTTCAACGCACGTTCCGTTATGGCCCTGACGTGATTATACTGATACTTCTCTTTCCCGCGGTTTGAAGGTTACACCAAACTTCAAAGGCTTAAAACATTTTTATTTTTGAGAATATTTCAATACTTTTTTCTATGTCATGTTTTAGACGACGTAAATTTCATATAAAATGAATTTAAAAAAAATTGGTCAGGTACCCAATTGTACTACTCGTATCTCTCGTACCAAATACATGTAAATACGTAATTAAGTATTGTAATCGTAATTTGTGAGGACACTTTTAGGTTAATTTAGATAATTGGTGCCAAATTAATGGAGTCAGACTCTAGTCATGTAGGCTACATAATTTATAAGAACGTTGATGTCATGGCAGATACACACTATATTAAGCTGAAATGTTTGTATGTTTATTTAAACGCTGTAAATCTAGAACTACTAACATAACATAAGCTCATGCCTGTATCCCCGAAGGGGGCGGCAGAGGTGAACTAGTGAACTAGAACACCCACATTTCGCCGAGCTTAGTTCCGTCCCAGATGTGATAAGGGGCGAGCCTATCGCCATATCGGGCACAAATTCCAGACTCCGGGCTGATACGGAAAAATCCAATATCACTTTGCCCGAAAACTCTTTGGAACTACTAAACCCATTCTAAAAATCATTTCAGTATTAACTTCTCCACTAAGTGACATAACTGCTTTTAAAAATCAGTAACTCGGCCATGAGTTTTTTCGACCGACTTCCAAAAAGGAGAAGGTCCTCCATTCGTATGTTACTCGATATCTCCGCCAAATGTAGACGGATTTTCAAGATTATTTTTGTACTCGATAGAGCTTATTCCACGATTTGTTTGTTATCTTATGGTCACGTCACGTCTTATGTCACGATCGGATAAATTTTCAAGTCGGTCCGTTAAGTTTTTAAACTTTGATTATTTTAATTTCACGCTAGCGACTTCGTAAAATATTAGTATGACACACACCCGAACGCCTCTAGCGGTTACACGGGGAATTGACGTTTTTATAGAAATTATTTTACGCAGTCGCAAGCGTGAAATGTCAATAAAACTGATGGTCCGGCTATAGGACTGAGCCGCGAGCTACAACTAATCTTAGGCCTCATTCACACGAGAGCTTTTTCAACGCGCGTTAAAAAAACGTTGGTACAATGAACAAATGAGTTTTACCTCTAGTATAGTTATTCAAACGCCGGCACTTTTAAAGGGCGGAGTTCTTTTTGGTCTGTAGAATATACTTTATTAGAAACAATACAAGAACGATTTACAAGCAATCGTATGAACAAACATGTAGAGACGCTGTTTTAACGCGCGTTCAAAAAGCTCTCGTGCCAATAAGTCCTCACAAACTTAATAAATCTTGGGTATGTATTATGATTATATATTATTACTTGCGGTAATCACGATACGAATGCTTCATATCAAAAAACTCATTTAAATGGATAGAATATATCGTATTATGTAGGCGAGAACATAACAGATTCTTATGAAGATCTCTTAAATATTTATTTTCTTGTCTCTCGCATAAACTCGCTCCATGCAAATGGGACTTTACAGATATGATGTTCGACGTCTCTAATGTTGTTATGATAACTTGTATACTGTTTTGTACGTATGTAATTAACATAAATCATCAGCCACAGGATATCCACTACTGAAGATAAGCCTCCCCTAAAAATCTCATCAAACGACTGGCCGTTATCTTTATCAAATTATTTTATATCGATATCAAAAGTACAAGCACAAGCCGGATTCCATCTGTTAAACGATTCTCCATTTTTCTGTCAGTCGGTTTTATGAGTTTTCTTAACTAACGTAGAATAATATTTAGGTATTTATAAGTAATTGTAAAACACCTATATTTTCATGACAAAAAACACAAGATAAATGTACATTGTTTATACACTGTATAAAACACGAAGTCTATAATAAATGTTTGGAATGTAGTCTGTTTTTTTATTTAAACCCCATAACATCATGTAAAAAAGGTTGACTGCCGGTGTTGTAGTTATATTTCGGTAGAGGTCTCGGGTTCGATCCCCGCTGCGGGCAAAGTGATATTGGATTTTTCCATATCAGCCCGGAGTCTGGAATTTGTGCCCGATATGGCGATAGGCTCGACCCTATCACACCTGGGGCGGAACTAAGCTATAGTATAAATATAAAAATCGTTTACATAATGATATCTTAGGTTTACGCGAATGTTATTACTATTTTTACGGATTCTATCACGATTTGGTTTTCATTTTAACCCGTGACAACGAAGAATTCAATGAAAATCATTGATAGTAATTTATAGAATCCTTCATAAAATAAGTCTCGAAATAATCTCATATAGCATTTCAAGTAAAATAGCCTAAAAACTTTAAAATCGTTTAAACCAATAGTTTGGCCCTGATAACAAATCCATCTTTGCAAATCAAGGAAGAAACAAAAACTGGCTGACCTTAATCGAAATTTAAGTTCGACTCTCTTTAGGCGAAACTCGAAGAAACCTATCAACTGGATAGACCGCATTAATAACACAAAAGGAGCACTAAAAGCTGAATCCCCGACATAAAAGCCAATAGAGCCAATCTATCCAGCGCCAACCAATCACAAATTGGACGTTTCAAGACCAAAGGCCGAAGTAAAAGTACTTCTCAACGAATGTGACTCTAACCCCCAAATGGTCAAACGCTGCCTAAATATTTAGGATGGCCTTACCGATTTAAGCACTCGTTATTCTTCAATTTGGCATGGTCAAACAGAACCTATCTCTTCACATTAAATGTAAGCAGGACCCAGTTTAAGGCCCGCTTATTTCAGAAAACGGCATGGTCAACAAGTGCCTAAAGTTTGACAGCTATTTAAGGCCCGCTTAACTAGCATTTAATCGACATTAGTTTGAGAGTACCTGCGACCAATCTCAAATGAAACTATTGTATAGTTTGTGATGATGTATGGATGTTTTGTTACTCTTTCACACCAGAATGTCTGAAGAGATCTGAATGAAATTTGGCACAGAGATGGATTAAAGTCTGAAATAGCACACAGGCTACTTTTTTCCCCGGAAAAATGTATGGTTTCTGTAGGATAGATTTGTTTAAATAAATAAAATTTCACGCGAACGGAATGGCGGGCATAGGTTTGTATTTCATGATTTCCGTGTTCCGTGTAGTGTTTGATAATATATACCTATTACCTACCCCTTGATTTCAATAAAATGTATTTTTCCTCAATTTATCGCACTCGTAGAAGCCAAAACAAATAAAAGACTTCAAAAATACAATGATTAATTTTATTAAATCCGATTCAACACTACTGCATGTTGCCGAATTCCTCAATCCTCTCCAATATAATGGTTTTTATATGGTTCTGCTGAAGCCAGCGTGAACTGGGACGTCCTGAATTCCTTTCTCAGATCGGGCCGAGTATTTTTCTTCACACGGTCAGACACAGTCCCTGGCAAGAAAAATTCAAGAAGACTTCTTTCATTGAAACGCTCCAAGAAATATCCTCCATATCTAAACTTCATAGTTACCATAATCTCTCCATCTGCGTTGATGTTTATTACATAAAACAAAATCACTTCACATACAACAAACACAGTTATTTAATTACGAAAATAAATATAAACAAACAGGTCGCCATTTGCCAATTTTTTTTTCAATTCTTCCACAGAAATCATTGACTAAGGACGAAAGATACATACTGCCAAGTGGTAAATATTTTAACAAGATACTAATAAATTATAAAAAGATCCATTTTAAGTTCCGTTTCTATTATATAAAAATGTATAATAACAAAAAATAGACAGAGATAACATAAACATTACAGAAAAATTTACTACAGATGAAATATGATCGGAATGGCACATGGAATGCAAAAAGGTTAAATAAACATTATCGAATCATGTATTCTGCCAATTATTTATTATAATTATCTTAAAAAAACTAAATGAAATAAAATGATTCTACGTGAAACGAAACAAAAATATAATTTTATAAAAATTTTGTAATCGAGAACAAACTTTTATTATCTGTAGCAAAATGATTGATCCTCAGCTGATTTTTCCGCCAAGTCTTCTCAAGTGCGTACGACCATGCCGCTCAAAAATTATTGTCTGCTTAACTTTGGGTAGTGCTCAAATGACTTGGATGATTGAGCACTGTTTGACCATTCGGCCCTTAAACTCATCAATATAATATACCCTAGATGCACAGTTAATTGCAAATATCCTCCTAAAAATTGGTCTTAGCAATAAAACAAAGAAAAAGATCACAAGTTCTAATTAAATCAATACAATTATAACCCTGTGCACTTGTTATAAAGTAGCTTTTTAAACGAAATAGGCAAGCGTTCCTAAATTTGAATTTTGAAATTTAGAATTCTATCGGCGTCCGACTGTATGCAAAACGAGTGCTTAAGCACTTCTTTGCTGTCCCATTTTCCGAGCGTCAACTGCGCATCTAGGTAAATAATATATCGATGCTAAAACTATACAACACAGATTAAACTCTGATAATTAAATATATAGGTACATGGTTTTTTATAGCAGAGATTGACAAACGAGCCTCCTTGATCTAGTGGCAGCATATATGGGCTGTGGACCGGGAGGTCGTGGGTTCGATTCCCAGGTCAGGCAAAGGGAATTTTCTAATTTAATTTGCCCGGGACTGAATCCCCCAGGGGAGTTGACGTCAGGCAGGCAGCCGGTCGTAAAAACTTAGCCAAATCCTTTCTGCAACATGCATGAAAACGTGTGTTGCGCCGACCCCACATTAAGGTGGGATAAGGTCAGGTAGAAAGAAATAAATTGACAAACGAGCAGGTAGATCACCTGATGGTAAGTGATCTAGACCATCCATAGACGCCCACACTAAAAGAATCACGAGTGTGTTGGCAAACTATAAGGAGGTAAATAGGGATTTGGAAAGGGAGGGGGGCGGAATTGGGCAACCGGAATTCTCACTCACCGATCAAAACGAGACAGCGAATCACTTTATGCCGGTTTTGTGTGAGACAGTGATATCAAACCGTTCGAATCGGCCCATTTGTGCTGTACACGTGGCTCTACCACATTAGAAAATACAAATATTTTATCATGTAACATTAATAATTAAAATATTATAAAAATAAAGTTAAGTACAAACAAATATCTGTAGGCCATACAACCATTTGATTCGGTGCGGGAATCGAACCCGCGGCCTCTCGCTTCACTCGCCCGCTGCGCCACGGAGGCTGTAATTAAGTGTTTTTCAGAAAGACAATTAAGCATAATAGTATCAATGGATGCTTATTAAATTTATTATTCTCAAAGTCACTACACTAGACTATTCAATATAACAACGATTATTTTGTATTTGAAATAAAAGGGTAGGCAGAGGCGCACTAGCGAACTAGAACACCCACATTTCGCCGAGCTTAGTTCTGTGCCAGATGTGATAGGGGGCGAGCCTATCGCCATATCGGGCACAAATTCCAGACTCCGGGCTGATATGGAAAAATCCAATATACCTTTGCCCGACCCGGGGATCGAACCCGCGACCTCAGAACCGTAGTTGTACCGAAATACCACCACGCCACAGAGGCAGTCTTAAGCACTTAGATAAATCTCGATTTAACCCAAATATCGATTTAAATATGGGCATAAGCTGTTAAATCTTGTTTAGAACTAACTCTAGATTAGTAATAGCTCTGCAAGTCGCCCTTAAAGAAGATGTCATCATTATTCTATATTCATAGTTTACGAACCGGCAGGCGAAGTGTCGTGCATTAAAACAAAATCATCTAGTTTTACTACTGTATTTAATCTTCTCGGGTCTGGAATGGGCTGAAGTATTAAACTGTTAATCCGGTATGAAATTGAACTCTCGACTCTCGAGCGAGTCTCAAGTGAGTCTTCATGGTAACTAACAGAAAATATTGTATCTAGCGAAATAACGCAGTCGGTCGTAGTCTTGGAACTTTAAACATGAGCAAGCGTGAGCTGATATTTAATTTTAATGTGTTCTACAATGCTTGAAGATAGATCATGGTAGTGCTATTATTATAGTGTAAGAAATATAATAAAATAGCAACAAAACATACACGTTTACAAATTCATAAACATAGACGACCTGACAAAGGTCGCAGGAAGTAGCTGGACGCAGGGCGCTTCCAACAGGTCGATCTGGAAATCTCTGGGGAGGCCTATGTTGATGATGATAAATAGTTTCACCTTTACATTATATCATATGATATTTATAATATACATTCTAGTTGAACAAACAATCAGTATTGATAAACTACTGCTTCTTTTAATTCTGTTAAAATGCAATGGTTCTTTCAAGGAATACACGGATCTCTTAAAATAACACGAACCAGACTGTAGTGGAAAACATTCAAACCTTAGATTGAATAAAGCTGAGATTGCGAGGCGTGGCAGCACAAAGACGCGCTTTTTATTCAACAAATAAATGAAAAGAAAAATTAATCAAAATGTCTCTGCAAAGGCCAAAAAAGCCAAACTGTGAAAACCATTATCGTAACGGTCAGAGTATAGTCATAAAGGTGTATTCCTTTACGTTCTCCTTACTATTAGATTATTATTGAAATAAAACTATTTTTACGGATTCTATCACGATTTGGTTTTAATTTTTATGCCCGACGTTGCGAAAGCTTTGCGGCCTCGTGGTCACGGGTCAGACAAAGGTGTCATTTGTCCAAAAATGTTAATATTACAATATCTACCTTCATTTTAAAATTATACAAATTTAAATTTAAAAAGTTAGTTATTTACGATCCGATTTACGCAGTATGAGCTCACGGTGTCTTGAGGTCTGACAGTTGGTCTTTTGGATTCTGATTTAATTAAATGTATGATTGGATCCCAGGTTTGTGCAAGCTTCCAACCATCTTCTCTTTTGCAATTAGGGTGTTTTTTAAATTCAATAGCCTCGCGTATCATCCTAGGTAGGAATCGGTGTTCTTTGGCAAAGATTTGTGGTTTGTTTGAAATAGTTTTATTTCAATGAATAACATTCGCGTAAACTTAAGAAATCATAGATTATTATTTTTAAAGTATATAAAACTATATAATACTTGGTAAGTGGTTAAAGCAGTACAGTCCAAACATAAAGTCGACGTTGTTGCTTGACCTAAAAAGGAGACAAATATTTTATGATAAATACAAATTATACAATGATCGCAGTCAGACTAACCGTTGCTGTATTTGATTAAACCACAATCACTGAATCCTTGTTGGGGCTAAGGAGAATAGTAAAAAGTATTTGCCAGAGGACTGTTATAGGACGCCTCAAATAAATCTGGGCTCGGCTTAATTCGTCCTTTATCTCTGATTACATTGACAGTGGAATGGAATCACTTTGACCTTTCAAAGTCAGGGAAGTTGTACGACGAGTGCACTTTCTTATTCCACGAGATTATTTAGGTTACTAGTTAGCCACAAGTCTGGCGATGTGTAGTGTATTATGTAATTCTACTAGATGTTCTTTGTATTTTACTTGCATTATTATACGTGAGTAGAGCAGTAGCCCGAGCACGAAAAACGAATGTAAATGTAAATGTATTCGATTTCGCTGCGCACTGATGACGTTTGGTTAATATTTCATACAAATTTCATAGACGCGCATCGAGTTCGAATACATTTACGGTTGTCAGAAATTTTCCTGCTCAGGCCGCTGGTTGTAGATTTTAACAATAAATAAAAAAAACATAGCGCAATATATTTTTATGTTTCTAGGTCCAGCAGTATAATAAATCTGTCAGTCAGGACATGTAATTGTGTACATATAGATAAAAACTAAGCAACACAATAAAGATATATCGAACACACGGTCCAAGAAGCGGTAGATAGATTGATAACATCAATCATAAAACAGAGCTAGAGCCGCAAGTCGCAACTAATAAACAGGCACATTTCCAAGAACTAGACCCACCAATTTGTTTCACATAGTTTGTTATTGCTTACATACTTCAAACTTGTGCCATATCGATATCAATAATTTCTTGTTTTCATCCACTTTCGGTATGAACAGATAAATCAACAGCTGAAGGATGATAGTCTTTGAGAAATATTGCGTTGACCCTGCTTTCTGTTTTTGTAGAATATTATGGTTCGTGTGATGGGTTTTGGGCTTTATGTGCAATTAATGCATCTATTTTAAAAGCGCATGATGCATATTCATTTAGCATGCACTTGGCCGGTTTTTTAATTAACCATCAAATTCTTGCTTATTTGTCACTTCTTAACTAGTCGAATAATCTGTATAAATACTTAAATAAATATTTTTGAATGGTTCTTGATGAGAGCATTCCTTAAAATATTTTAAGAAGATAATTTCACTTAAATGTATGGAACAAGATTCTCTAGACCAAATGGCCACCGCCCTATCTGAATCTGGTACATTCATGATATACCCAAAAATAGCTACAACATTTCAACTAGGTACTTAACTAGGCATTAAGTTAACTTGTAGTTAAACTGTCAATTGATTGTTCTTCGACTGCAAACCAGCACTGCCTACCAGCTTACTGTATTGTCACGACTCAGAAGCTACAATTGAATAATACTCAACATCAGCATGAGCCTTCGTGGCGTGGATGTATTTCGGTATGACTACCGTCCTGAGGTCTCGGGCTCAAAGCGATATTGGATATATTTTAATTCAGTATCAGCCCAGAGACTGGAATTTGTGCCCGATAGGGCGATAGATTCCCCCACCCCCCTTTCATACCTGGGATGGAACTAAGCTCCATGAAATGTGGGTGTTCTAGTTCGCTAGTGTACCTCTGCTCACCCCTTCGGCGATACAGGCGCGAGCTTATGTATGTATTATTGACCTAATTCTAAGAAATCCAACCACATCGTATTTACCACAAGACCCAAGAGGGATGTAGCATGGAAAAAATATGATACATCTAAAGCACACTATGACAAAGGAACAAAGAATGGACGGCCCAAAAATAATGCTAAACATTCAAGTAACCCTATATGAAACCAAAAAGGTCTGCCATTAGAGAGAGGCACGTCCCACAGCGGAGTGCAAAATAATGTACGAGTACAATTGTTGCGAAGATTTGTTGCAAAGGACAAGGCCTAACCGTTCTTAGATTTTTGTTGCGCTTAATACTCTTGTATTCGAACCTAAATAGGGATTAATGCCACTTATACAAATAATTTAATAGTAGTTACTCCAAAATAACATGACACAATAAAATAAATATAATATCCACAATAGATAATTAAAATGAGACAAATTTTTGTTTGGTTACGTATATTCCTCAACTTATAGGGCCTTACTTATAAAAACATTTTAACCGAGCAAATGGTTAAGAATAGTCTGTCCCTATTATTTTCAAACGATATGACATAAAGAAAAAAGTGACAGACTATTTTTAACCATTTGCTCAGCTAAAATGTTTTTATAAGTTAGGCCCATGAAGGTCAATGATATTTTAATTCTACGTGGTCAAACTTATGCTATAACTAACTATGTATGTACTTGTCTAAGCAAAGAAACAATTGATACAAGTCTACAAACTTTACTTACTTTAAGTAGGATTCCCGATGCAAGAGTTTGTAAGACTCAAATCCTCACCGAACTAGATAAACAACGATCCTTAATCTGGGTAACTAGTTTCTCTATCTAACAGTTTGAGCTACTCACCTAGCTGGATCACTACTACTATGTCGCCCAGCCGTCTCAAATGTCAAATTTTCTCAAATGTCTCCCTTAATTCTCTGCAGCATTCTCTGTTTAACGCTATTGCAAGCAAAGTAATTATATTTTTATAATCCATACATCTTTACAAGAGGTATCCTTGTAATTATTGTACTTGATTTTCTGTTTAATGAAGTTTTAGTCTAATATCAAGCTTTCTGCCCTTATCCCACCTTAATGTGGGGTCGGCGCAACACACTTTTTCAAGCATATAGCAGAATAGATTTGGCTAACTTTTTACGACCGGCAGCCTGCCTGACGTCAACCCCCTCTGAGGGATCCAGTCCCGGGCAAATTACATGAGAATTTGCTTTGCCCGACCTGGGAATCGAACCCAGGACCTCTCGGTCCACAGCCCATATATGCTGCCACTAGACCAAGGAGGCGAGTAGACTAATATCAAGCAATGCAGAAATAATAAAATCATATTAGAAACACACCAAAGGTATCTGATATTCGATATAACGAGCAAAATTATTTCTTTGAGCAAAGCATCTGTCGACCTAAAATTAGTAACGTAATTTTAGTTTAATACGGGTAGTATTCTATCTACTCAGTATAAATCATATTTAGTTTCATCAGTGTTAACAGAATTCATAAATGATATCAGGTTTCAGCAACGCGAGGTATCGCGCTGGTAGGATTAACATTTCGGTCACACACCGCCCAAGGCAACGTTCGCTGCTCAAGCGATACCAAATGAAAATTTGTAGTTGAATGTATGACCCAGGAAACCGGGTCAAAGCCAAACGCGTAATATTTCGCCGGCTCCTTTATATTGACCCTTGATTTAATTAAAATTAACGTTTCCGCGCTAAACTGTTTCGGGTAAAAATAAAGCGAAACGTTTAGCACGAGGCGGACAATAGTGACCCTTGATGTGGGTCATCCGTCCTGCGGGCGTCTCTTTATAGACGTGGCCGCCGGCAAAATTTAACACTACACTCTCTCTGTTCGAATTACTCTGTTATGTAATTTCATCATTTACGGCCGGTTTCAATAAACGATCTCAGTGTAGAGTGCAGATAGATTGCGATTATGAACCAATCAAATCAAGTCATTTGACGGAGTCATGTTCAAATTGTGTTCTTATTGGCATTTTTTTGTAATCTATATACACATTCGAACTGAGATTGTTTATTGAAACCGGCCGTAAATTAGTTACATTACCGATAGTCGTTTTTGAGTTATGTGTGTGTTAAGATTTGAAGCCATAGTAATCCCTCATATTAATATATTATTGTATTTAGGAATAATTTGACATCTTTAATTGTGATTTTATATATTATGTATTGTCTGGACTTTAAAACAGGCGATAACCCTTTTGTTCCGGCATTTCTTCTCAGGGATAGCCACGAAATGCCGACGCCATTAATATTTAAACTAGTAATTGATATGTAAAAGTGATATTAAATATCCTATTTGCAGAATAAATAATTTGAATTTTTAATTTGAATATAGGTTTCTTTCTTTCTTGCTACCTGCCCCTATCCCATCCCAATGTGGGGTCAGCGCAACACATCCCTTTCAAGCATATTGCAGAAAGGATTTGGCTTCTACAACCAGCTGCCTGCCTGACGTCAACCCCCTCTGAGGGATCCAGTCCCGGGCAAACCAAATTAGAAAATTCGCCCCGCCCGACCTGGGAATCGAACTCAGAACCTCCCGGTTCATAGCCCACACATGCCGCCACTAGACCAAGGAGGCGACATAGGTTTCTATGGAACAAATATAGAATTGGTTTTATGCTGGATATTCGTATAGCGACCACCGTACACATGGTGTTAAAATCTGACATAGTGACATAGTGAGTCACTATGTCTCACTATGACTCTATGAGTCACTATTACTGACCCACACTCTTTCGCGTTCTGTATTGCCGGTTCTCTCGAGGGCCGTGCGGCATGATATGATGGTTGGTTAGGGCGAGTACGGGATTCTTGTCGCAAGTCCTTCGATTTGCTTCTTCACTCTTCGTATGAAGAAGCATGTATAGGCTGGCATAATTCTGGTGACAACTGACCACTAATATGATAAACGCATTGTGTGTTTTAACGAAACATTTTTTTTAACGCGACGTTAGTGCATTTTTTAACTCAATTTCGGTGGAATTTTAAGTCACTAGATGAAATCGAATAGTAGTCGAAAACCAATCGAGCGTCAAAAGTTACCCTACAGGTTTTTTTTTAAATAAAATTCGAAACGAGCTTGATGCGCGTTTATGACATTTGTATGAAACATTAAACAAATGTCATGCGCACTGGCGCAGCGAGCTCAATACGAATTCGGTTGTCATACATATTCCTGCTCGTGCCACAGTTATCCATTATGTTATTTAAAAATATAACTACAAAATACACTAAGCCGTAGATAGTATTTGCGCTCACAATAAAAATAGCAAGAAAACAAAACTAATACATCAAGACAGATTTATGGGTGTATTATGACAGATAGTTGGACGAAACAGTAAACAAATAAATATTTTATCGGTCACTTGTTCTTAGAAACAGCTTCATAAATGACCCGTCTTGCCTTTGCCTAAATCCTAATTATCATTCATATTGTATTAGATAATGTTAGAAAATATACATCTACGTACTTGAAAAATATTTCACTCGTGATTCTATTTATACCTCTACAGACTCTGATGTATAGTTGGGCAAACTTATACATGCGTGTAGCGAAGACTCCACTAGCAAAACGGCTGTTAAATTCATTGATGCATAGAAATGTAATATGTAAAGACGTTTCCAAATTCTGTTTCTTTTTTTCTACCCCTTATCTCACCTTAATGTGGGGTCAGCGCAACACACTTTTTCAAGCATGTTACAAAAAAACATTTCATTTAGTTTTTATGGTCGGCTGCCTGCCGAACGTCAAACCTCTCTGGGTGATCCAGTCCAGGGCAAATCAAATTAGAAAAACCACTTTGCCTGACCTAGGAATCGAACCCAGGACCTCTCATTCCACAGTCATAAATTATGCTGTCACTAGACCAAGGAGACGATTCAAAAATAAACATATTACAAATCATTACCTTTAGGTGCCAATTAAAATAATTCGACCTATCCAAAGAATAAAGTTACATATGAAAATGAATCGAAATTGCTTTCTTATTTTTCTAAGCTTATATTTACCTATATATTTAACTAGTAAATATTTAAGCTATGTCTATATATGTATAATTTAACTTGTTATTATGTCATAACTTAATAAAAAATACTAATTAAATATATAGGTAAATATAAGCTTAGAAAAATAAGAAAGCAATTTCGATTCATTTTCATATGTAACTTTATTCTTTGGATAGGTCGAATTATCAATATGTTAAGTCATGTCTCCTGCACATGTTTTTTCAAAACAAAACATTTAAAACTCCTACACAAAACAAGGTTTTTCATTGTTTCCTGCTTATATATCAATGGACCATAGACAAAATGTTAAAAAAGAAAGAAAAATCCATAGAAACCATATATACCATACCATGTTTTGTGTAGGTGTTTTGTGTAATGATTTAGTGCAGGAGACGCGGCTTTATTTCTACATTGCATTCCTACACAAAACAAAAACAAGTTTCCGAATTTTGCATGAACAGTGTAGTTAGCCAAGCTATACGTTTTCTATAAAGACATGATGCAAAACTTAACCCATACCATAACATTTTATATTTCAATGCGATTGAAAAACGTATCGACTTTACTGAAGAAACTTCAAAATCACAAGTCGTTCGCACTCAATAAAATGCAAATTCCCAATATAAAAGTATAAGGGACATGAATAAAGATGGGAAAGTATCAACCTGTGTACGGCGCGCGTTGAATTATTCAATAATATTCGGTGAACAAAACTCATAGCGATTTTATTACGAGGCATTTTGGTACTTTGTGTAATAAAAATGTGTTTATCATTTCACCTTTTTGTATGGGATAAAAAATGGTTCTGAGTTTAGGAAACGCGTTATATTTTTTGCAAAGACTTCTATGTATTTACTAGACAAGCTGTTTCGAAGTAAAATTATGGCACATGACGTCGAGTGTTTGACGTTTCACGGCTAAGGAAAAGAGCAGATTTCTATAGTGAGTTGAGGTCGATTAACAGAGACTTAGTGCGCACATTCTATGTACCTAACAGCCAGTCTAGTAGTATACATAGAAGTCTTTGATTTTTTGTACTTTCAATCAATGCATCAGATTTCATACAATGTGTGGACTTAGGCTGAGATATATAGAGCGAACTTCGACTAAGTCTGAGTCAAAGAAACGAACTCAGTGAGGATTTGGAATTTTTAATCTAACTTTGACTTGCCCGAGCCATTTTTTACAAGAAAACCATTGCTTAGTCCAAATACTCACTGAGTTCGTTCCTTTGACTTGGACGTAGTCGAAGTTCGCTCTATAGATCTCAGCCTTAAACTGGTGCACTGCTAGTGTAGCACCTATGGCGTAGCGGGTGGGTAGCCGGCTGTAAATCGAGAGGCCGTGGGTTCGATTCCCGAACCGAGACAAATATTTGTGTGGCCCACAGATATTTTTTTCAAGTCTGGCTATTATGGGACCGTAAGTCTCTCGTAGTTTCTGATCCCCACGATACAGGTTAAACCTAGCATGTAGTCAGGACTATGTTTGTGACTGTTGGATTTATGTGTATTTAGACAGGCCTCCATTAATGCTCATGATTAAGCTTAGATATTATGTACATCTTTTAAGCAGCGATATGGACTGCCGAGACAAGCGTTGGACACACTTCTGACTTTTCTAGGTTAAGTGTGTTTTCTTTGTGAATTATCGCTTGCTGTAACGGTGAAGGAAAACATCTTGAAAAAAACTGTATAAACGAGAATTTCTTCACAAGAATTTCAAAGTCTACCAAAGCGCATTAGGCCAGCCTGGTAGACTAAGGCCTAACCCCTCTCATTAGTAGAGGAGGCCAGTGCCCAGCAGTAGGATAGTAATATTACACGGCTATTAATATTATATATTACATATATCTTTGCATTCAATTCCCGTCGATAAATCAACGCCGTATCCACTCAGGAAATGTATTATATAACTCGGTTATTAATTTCCTATGATCCAATACCACTTCAGATAGTTAATGCTTTAAGCCATGTGGACTACTTTAGAATTTTTGTGAATCACCTCGTAATTAATTCTGTCTGTCAAATACTCCGAGATAACACTCCATAATGCACTGCTAAAAACTTTTTCAAATATTATTCAACGAGCCTAAAATAAATTCGAATACTACATATAATGATGATCATTGATAATTTAGATCACGTTGTTTTTTTTGATGTCATCATCATCATCATCATCATCAGCTATAGGACGGCCACTGCTGAACATAGGCCTCCCCCAAAGATTTCCAGATCGACCTGTTGGAAGCGGCCTGCATCCAACGACTTCCTGCGACTTTTTTTGATGTAGTGGCACCATATAGGGAAGGTCAACCAGAAGAACCTGGGTTTGGACCGGGTTGGGACATCTGTGTTTCCTAATATGATTTCCTCGAGACCCCCAAAGGTGGTCAAAAATAATCAGAATCTTCCGGTAAGGGCAGGTGGAAAGAAGAAAATAAGTATAATGATCATCTATACTGGAGCTTATCATCACATAGCATAGGATGCGTTCGTTATACGATGAACTATGTACAATTAATTCACGCTTACTAAAAAAAAATAAGTTATTTGAAAACTGCCTCGGTGGCGTAGTTGTATTTCGGTATGACTACCATCCTGAGGTCTCGGGTTCGATTCCCGGGTCAGGCAAAGTGATATTCGATTTTTCCATATCAGCTCGGAGTCTGGAATTTGTGCCCGATATGGCGATAGGCTCGCCCCCTATCACTTCTGGGACGGAACTAAGCTAGGCGAAATGTGGGTGTTCTAGTTCGCTAGTGCACCTCTGCCTACCTCTTCGGGAATATAGGCGTGAGCTTATGTTATTTTAAAAAGAGTATCAAACCTTAATCCTTTTAAACCAAATTGTCGGAGCCATTAAAGAAACAGGAAGTAAGTGACATAAAACAAATATCTTGACCTACATTTATTAACAAACTGTGAACTGCTCAGTTAATTAACTGCACGAACAATTAATACAACTTTGCAAGGATATTAAATAAAGTTCAAGTAACATGGAGTTTGGACTGCTGGAATTCTTTCATGTCGCGACTGCTCGAAACAGTATATGAGAGTTTGAAATAAATGGAAACCGGTTGAACGCCAAGTAGGATTTTTAAAATATATTTATAATGCAATTCTATTCACATTGCTTGAATGTTGTTTATTTTGCTACAAGTTTCAAAAGCATTTCGCTCTTTCGAATATATATTTATTACTATTGTCTGAAGCTCTGCTTGCGTGATTCTTATACTTTAAAATTTAAATGATTCCCAAGGCAATGATGAATTACTTCAGCTTATTATGTATGTAGGTACTTATGTAGATACATCCAATGTGATATCTATCTACCTCTTTCATTTTTGTGTTGTAGAACTACACTGTACACCCGTTGACACTACTAACTTACAGAAAACCGACGAAAGTGGCAACTGATGAAAGTGGTAATCTGTTGAGCTTCGTTTGACGATTTCTGTGGCTCAAATCACCCCTCCCCTTTCCAAATCATATTCTCTTAGCTTCTTTCAGTATGGTGGGTGCCAATAGGCCGTGGAGATCACTTACCGTCAGTAACCAGCTCGTTTTCCAGTCTCTGCCATAAACAAGACTAAGTGATAGAACCACGGTATAGACAGTTACGTCTATAGCACGAATGGGCCGGCTCGACCAGTTTAATACCACTGTTTCACAAAAAACCGACGTAAATTGGCAGCTGATTGTCACGTTTCGTTCGGTGAGTGTGATTTCCGGTGGCCCAATTCTCCCCCTCCCTTTTCCAATCCCTATTTCCCTCCTTTTAGGTTGGAAACGCACTCATGACTTTCTTGTCTTGGGTGTCTATGGGTGATGGAGATCACGTACCATCAGGTTAATCTGCGTGGTTGCCAGTCTCTGCAATAAAAAAATTTCCTCGACGTGGGAATTGAACTCACTACCGGGTTGAAAAGACCCTATCTCTGACCGCGAAATAAATTATGAAAAACTCAACAGCAACAAGCGAAGTCACGTGGAAATTGGAACGTCCGTATAATAAGGCGTGTCCTAGACTTGTGATGATCGATTGTTCAGCGACACTGGCCCCGGATTTCCATTAATTTTACATCTTATCATCGCATGCTCTAGACACCCCATGTGGTGCTTATTGATTATTTTAGTACCGTTAGGAAACGTTTACAGAGTTTGCTCTGTGCCCTTTACTTATAAATACATTTACGCGCTTCTAATCTTTAAAACTAGTGTCACTTTTTCTTTGTGTCACATTATTTGAAAATGAAAGGGACAAACTAGTTTTAGAGTTAAGAAGTGCGTAAATATTTTTTGACCGACTTCCACAAAAGGAGCAGGTCCTCAATTCGTCTGTATTTTTTTTATGTATGTTACTCGATATCTCCGCCAAGTGTGAACCGATTTTCAAAATTCTTTTTGTGTTCGATAGAGCTTATTTCAAGGGTGGTTTGATATAAATTTGGTCACGATCGGTAAGTTGGAAGTCGGTCAATTAAGTTTTTAAACTTATTTATTATTTTAATCAATATTAGGTTACATTGGAATTAATCAGCTTCAATCAATCACTTACAGCCCCGCGATTAATCTCTTTTTATCCTAAATGTTGATTTAAAGATAGGAGTAGACACTCTGCATACTTAGGTTGACCGGAAAACTGACTCGCAGAAAAACGCCGTCAAGTGAACCAAATAATTGAATAAAATATTTCCAAGGCATTGCTGAAAACTATCAAGCAAATTAGACCTCTGAAAACACACGTGACTTGTTCTTGGGCATATTAAAATAGATTTAATAATTCTTACTATAGAGGGGCTATCAAGCAAGTTTCTATTAAAAAAAAATGATCTCAAACGTCAGCAATGCCATCTACCACTTATATCAATGCGAGGGCGCTTTTGACAATTTACACCCTAAAATGTTGTGTGAATTTTCAAGAATCACGTAAGACTATTTTATTGTCTAAACATTATTACCCTGGCACGACCTTGCGTGCGTATGTTTCAAATGCGACTGAGTGACTTATGACCACGAGGTCACAACTTTGATTCACAAGTTTCGCGCTATTGTCCCGTCTATGTACTGTTGAAATTGTTGAATGTCTTTGGCCGTATTCAACTACTAGTTCCAGTAACATTTGATCTTAAGTAAATAACATTCATAAGTTATACGTCTGTGTTCATAATAGAGCTCTTTTCAGCAAATGAGTATAGTGGATCTGAGTGGATCAAAGCGAACTGTCAACGCGGTGAATAAACATCGTAAACATCGCTTGCCAAACATCGTAAAATCTACAGGACGTATAAAATATTGTAGAAATGGATCATTGCCATATTGTGATGACACTAAAACAAGAACGCTTAATTTAAATAGTTACTGCTGCTATTTATTATTAACTTGTGAAACTACTTCAGAATTCAATGCACTTGAAAGTACACACATACATACATACATAGACTCACGCCTTTTTCCCATAGGGGTAGGCAGAGACAACGGATTTCCACTCGCTACGATCCTTACACACCTCTTTCGCCTCTTTCAGTCTCATTACATTCTTCATGCATGCACGTCGGTTAAGGGTACTTTTAACTTGACCTTTCTCGAGTATATCTCTGACTTGGTCAGAGAATGTTCGATGAGGTCTTCCCCTTCCAACTCTACCATTCACACTTGCCATATATATTCGCTTTGTCAACCTCCTTTCATCCACTCTTTCTACATGCCCAAACCACCGCAACATTCCTTTCTCAATCCTCG
Organism: Clanis bilineata; assembly: GCA_036417725.1. Classification (NCBI taxonomy): domain Eukaryota; kingdom Metazoa; phylum Arthropoda; class Insecta; order Lepidoptera; family Sphingidae; genus Clanis; species Clanis bilineata. Next base: position 14,250,918 of record CM071158.1, read on the forward strand.
TTATTATTTCCTATTTCAAACCACACCGCTGTCTCACCACATCATTTCTTACCCTATCACTCAAAGTCACACACACATACTCCTTAAACTCTTCATTTCTACTACATTTATTTTACTTTCATTCTTTTTCTGCCACACCCAACCTTCACTTCCATACATTAGAAAACACTTGAAAGTAAATGCTAAGTAAATACAATTATATATAAAAGATATAAAAATATGCCAATGCGATATAATGAATGTATTATATGGGACCACCCTTAAAATAAGCTCTCTCTAACACAAACTGAATTTTGAAAATCGGTCCACACTTAGCGAAGACATCGAGTAACATACATAAAAATTAAAATAAAAAAAATCATGCAGACGAAATGAGGACATTGTCGTTTTTTGAAGTTGATCGAAAATTGAATTTTCTCATTAACCTAACTCTACTGTGTGATCTATAACAAGCTTATTGGCGTTAGAAACATAAGCTGTAGTTTCTCCAAAATAAAATAAACACCTTTCGTAAATTGATTCAAAAACAATAAAATAAGATAGGAAGGTGGTGTAGCAGACCGTGGCTCGTGTACCACGCGAACATTTTCACGGTCCACCCGAGTTGCTGCGATCCCCGATAACGGCTGCTTGCGACACGAGACAACTTGTTATTGGCTGCACTTTCTATTCAAATTCTTTAGAGAAAACTTATTTGTAGGGTGTACACAAAGATGCTGTTTTTGAGACTTTATTAATTATTTTTTAATTCTGAATTGAATTTAATTATTTCAGTGGGGTCGATTCTAATTTAATTTTTCCGGGACTGAATTGACGTCAGGCAGGCAGGCGGTCGTAAATTCTAAGCTCAATCCTGTCTGCAAGATGCTTGATAAAGTGTGTTGCACTGACCCCACACTATAGTGGAATAAGGTAGGTAGCAGGTGGACAGAAAGTTTTAAGTCACATAATTATACTCTGATCTTCAAATATTTGAGTAACTTTTAAGTTTTAACAAATATTAAAATGAATGTTGGGATACTTGTAGGTTTGTTGAACAATGATGCCGTAATATGTGAAAGGATTTCGTTGAAGTTTAGGAGATACTTAGGCAATTTATTATTAATCTATAATGATCTATAATCTCCGGATGATATGGAAAAATCCAATATCACTGTGCCCGACCCGGGGATCGAACCCGAGATCTCGGAACCATAGTCATACCGAAATACTACCACGCCACCGAGGCAGTCAGGCAGGCAAGAATGTTAGTACAGGGCTAAAATCAGGAAAAAAGTTAAGGATAAATTAAAATGAAGCAAACGTTATCCCTAAATCATGCCCTACCAGTCAATCTTTGAGTGGTGCAGGCTTAGGCTGAGATCTATAGAGCGAACTTCGACTAAGTCTAAATCAAAGAAACGAATTCAATGAGGATTTGGAATTGTTAAACCGAACTTTGACTTAGTCTGAGTCATTTTTTAAAAAATGACTCGGACTAAGTCAAAATCTTCACTGATTTCATTTCTTTGACTTAGACTTAGTCGAAGTTGGCTCTATAGATCTCAGCCTTAGAGTATTTGAACGTCGTTGGGTGCAGAGGATAAACAAGAATAAAGTCCTACATATCTTTCTATGCATGGTCACTATAATCTCCCTTGTCGCAACTCGCAGATAGCATTATCTTGACAGTTTTTACAAGCTGCGCTTGGTAAGCATTGGATATAAATCTAATATGCGTATGAAAATTTCCACGATTTCTGTTCAAAACTTTACCCAGTGAATGAAAAAGTATATTCATGTTGGTAATAAATAGTATAGTTCGATGTTTTATGAATTTATCGTCGAAATTTTCGATATTATGCATCAGAAACTGGCTAAGTTTGGAAATAAATTATTCTGAAACAGCACAAATAATCAAGTTTTTATTTAGATCGGTCCATAGAGATTAAAGCATTGCACTTACACTTGTCACGATATACGTTGCAACATGGTTTTGCTTGTTCCTTAACTATGGTTAATCAGTTAAATATATTAAGATTCAGAGTTTTCTAAGGATTTCCAATTCCTCCTTGAGCTTGACTCATTTTCTTATTATTCTGTCCCGCTCTAATGGAATCATAATATTCTATAATCTAAAATAAATGCGAGTCCTGATCTATTCTTGTGGCAATACTTCCAAGCCACTGGAAACCAGCTGAGCTATCTTATGAGGTCGATAACCTTACTTCTTCGTCAGATTAGATCCTTACGGATCCTGTTATTACACCCTGAAGTGCTTCAAAATGGCTCTTTTTGCACTTTGCTGAGTAAAATAAATCTCACTTTCCTAATTAAATTCCAAAGTTTCCAAGCAAAGACCGCATTTCATCTCATATATTTTTACATCGCATAAGTTAAATCTTGATAAAATTTTCACAAATCACCCTCAGCATTTCTGAGGTCACTGTCAATCGCGTCGTAAACCTTTCGACAGAGGGCAACGTCCATTCCGAGTTTTATGGCTTGTGTAAAAAATAAATGTTGCTTTATGTGACGCGACCTTACCCTTGCCTGAACAAAGACTTTAAACGCCACATTACCACTTTCACATGCATTAAGTGTTAAATAAAGGATTTACATAAGCAGTATTTTAACTGCTTATTTACGATTATTTGATTAATGATTCGAGTATAGAAGGCATCGATATATTATGTACTTAAATCAAGGACGTAGAGGTAGATGCACTGTTGCCGCTCTGGGAAAATGGAACAGCGAAGGAGTGCTGTGATCTGTTTCTTTGTTTTATTTATTATGACTACCGAAACCGCTTTTTATGAGGATATTTGAAAAAGAGCTGTGCATCTAGAGCATATTATTATATTGATGATAGAAGGTCTCTAGTTCTCTTTCGTCAGGTATTTTAGAGTAGGTAGGTATTTAAGGTATTTTATGGAACTTGGATATATTTATTTTATTACTAAAAAGTATTTGGCTATATTTCGGCTCATCGTTTCTAGTTTTTATGGTAAACCTACTTTTATATTAATAAATAACTGCAATATTAATCCTATTTAGTTATAAACTTTTTAATAAAATAAGGATAGAAATAATATATTTAAAAATCGAACGACGTTGTCAGACTGCCATCTGTCAAATGATTTACAAATTATACCGTGTCAAACCAAATTTTCGAATACAGTAATAAAAAATTTCTTTCTAAAATGAAAGTGGTATAAAACACAAAATGTGCGTACACAACATTACATAGATGCAAAACAAAAGTACTCAATAAAAATGGATAGTGAAAGCTTTTGTAAGTACCAAAGACATAGACGGGACAAGAGCACGTAACTTGTGATCCAAAAATTGTGACCTCGTGGTCATAAGTCACTCAGTCGTATTTGAAACATACGCGCGCAAGGTCGTGCGATAAAATTGTCTTACATGATTCTTGAACATTAAGAGAAAACTCTAGGGTGTAATTTGTAATAAGCGCTCTCGCATAGTAATAAGTGGTAGATGGCGTTACTGACGTTTGAGATCAATTTTGTATGGAAACTTGCTTGATAGCCCGTCTACCTACATCACCATCATCATCATCAGCCACAGGACATCCACTGCTGGTCATAGGCCGGTGGCTGGTGACCGGCGCGGTGTGGCTGTGTTCCATACATACATAATAATCTCTGTCAAAAATAGATATAAATAAATAAATACACCAAACAGTCACACACATAGTCCTGACCCCACACTAAGATCAAGTCTTGTGTCGTGGGTATCAGGAACTACGAAAGACTTTCGGTCTCACAACACCCAGACCCGAAACAAATATCTGTGGGCCGCACAGACATTTGTCTCGATGCGGGAATCGAACCTGCGACCTCACGTTTCACACTACTCGCCCGCTACGCCACGGAGGCTGTCATGATTAGAGTAATCGTTCTAATAATGTAATATAAACGTAATTTAAAATTATGTACCTACTTTATTAAGCATAAATTATTACAGTAGAAGCAAAGTATGTCGCTGTACCTTATTAATATTCAAATATAATTATTGACTTTAACAGCATAATGTCACGCGTAAACAATCATATTGGAGATGCTTTTAAACAATTAACGCTGGAATTTAATAAAATCTCCCCCATGTTACACAAAAACACGTAATTAATTGCATTTGAGGGGTATTTTTGTTTATCGGAATCATATCTTTTCACTTTTCTAACGTGGAAAACTTTTATCTTTTATTTTGTCTATTCGTTTTCACTGATTACAGTTAGAATAGACAAAAAGTAGTTTTCCATTGTTTCTTTCCCTCTATTGTATATGATCAATTGTTACATTTATCGCTGTTTCTTTTCTTCGCACTGATTTAGAAGGGAAGTTACGTCATATATAATGTAGGTATTGCTTAAATGTTTGATTTGATCTCAAAGACAAACAAAAACCGACTTAAAAAAGAGAAGTTCCTCAATTCGTCTGCATTTTTTATGTATGTTCGCGATATCTCCGCCAAATGTGGACTTGTGCTGGACAGAGCTTATTTCAAGGGTCCCCCATATAAATTTGGTCATGATCGGATCAAGTTTGAAGTCGGTCAGTTAAGTTTTTAAAGTTGTGATTATTTTTGGCAAATTTCTTGACGCCTAGAGTTTAATAAGAATCCTTCCAACCACAAATATAGTATTTTTTGTTAAATATAGTTTTTTCTGGTTTATTTTTAGCTCTTCCAGGCATAGAAGATATTGTCGATACAACTGACTCAGAAGAATCTTCTTCATCGTCCAACCCAATATTCAATGCGACGGAACCATTTGTTTTGGAGCTCCATGACCTGGTGAAAGATGGACCTGGAACTGACAATCCAGCACCAGAAGCAAATGTAAGAGATATAGAGTGATGTAGCTGTAGAATAAGAATTAATAGAGCGGAATCCCGGAAATGCAACAACGAAAACTCTTTATATAGGTTCTAATTTTAAATATGATGTTCTTATTAACAGTGATATCTTTTCTTTATTATTCTATATTCTAGAAATTTCAAAGCGAATCGGACATAATTTTAAAAGTCTCGAGCATAACAAATGAAACGTTTCAACTTATTCTGCAATTTAACAAAAGCTATGAAAGGATGGTAGTAAAGAGACATAATTTATGCGACTTTAATGGTTCTACTGCGTTTGACTTTGAATAGTGCAGCTATTTGGCAGTGAGCTAGCTTGCTCTTTCAATTTCCTATACTTATCTTAAAGTGTGTGCCATAAATCACATATTTCGCTTTTTAAGTGGGAGTACCCACAATGTGTAAAAGATTTCGTGCCAAAACATTTGGCAGGAAACTGGAAGAAACATCATTATATTAACTTAATTTTTATTGATAACATAACATAAGCTCACGCCTGTATCCCCGAAGGGGTAGGCAGAGGCGCACTAGCGAACTAGAACACCCACATTTCGCCGAGCTTAGTTCAGTCCCAGATGTGATAGGGGTGAGCCTATCGCCATATCGGGCACAAATTCCAGACTCCGGGCTGATATGGAAAAATCCAATATCACTTTGCCCGACCCGGGGATCGAACCCGAGACCTCAGAACCGTAATCGTACCGAAATACCACCACGCCAACGAGGCAATTTTTATTGATAGTATCTTCTTATTAAGGGGGACGGTTGTAAAGTATTCCTTCTTGGATTCCATTCGTTGGAACCTTGCGTTGGAATCTACCGTAGTGAGACCATTGGCAGATATGTCTTCCTGTCCTGGGATATGTTAATCCGTGTTGACACATTTCTCAAGTATGTTGCAGAAAGGATTTAGCTTGATTTTTACGACCAGCTGATTTACGACAACCTCATCGGGTTCCAATCACGAGCAAATCAAATTAGAAAAATCGCATTGCCAACTTGGGAGCCAACCCCGGGATCTCCCGATTCACAGGCCACAATAAATTATTCATATAATAGTTGCTTTAAAAGGTGAAGAAGCACAAAAAGAAAAAGAAAATAATAGTGCCACACATTAAAAGTCATCCGAGCAATTCATCTGCGAGCGTGTCAGAAGTCAGCTCCATGGACCCATCCCTCCTGTCCGTTGATGAGCCTAACAAAGAGGAATATTTCGATGCCCACGAAAGCTATCACACTATGCCTGGTAATCATAGTTTTAATAATGCATACGAACATTCAGCAGACCAGGTGGACAGACGACGTGGTAAAGGTCCCGGGAAGTTGCCGGATGCAGGCCGCTTGCAACAGGTCGATCTGGAAATCTTTGGGCTATGTCCAGCAGTGGACGTCCTGTGGCTGATGATGATGATGTTATTCGTGTTACGTGCGTGTTTATTGCCACTTCTCGTTTACTTTCAATGGATCCTAAATCATTCGGGGACAGTCAACAACACACAAAAAAATCACCAAAATCGGTCCAGCCGTTTAGGAAGAGTTCAGCCACATACACACTTATAGAAGAATTATTATAATATGAAGATTATATGACCACAATTGCTTCAGAGTTTCCAGTGTCAACGTCCATGATGGGGACAAGCTTGACGCAAACGCATTCAGAAAACGTGCCGAATCCAAAAGCAGTGCAAACAACCATCGCTCAACGACCGCAAGCAACCAGCCGCGAACCGACCACACCAATAGACGTAAATATATAATAACAATAATAATATTAACCCTGTAATATTACTGTCCCACTGCTGGGCACGGGCCTCCTCTACTATTGAGAAGGGTTGGGCCTTAGTGTACCACGCTGGCTTAATTGGTAGACTACATACCTTTGATTTTTTTATGGAGAAATTCTCGGGTATGCAGGTTTTCTCAACATGTTTTCCTTCACCGTTATAGCAAGCGATAATTTACAATAAAAACTAAATGAATTCAAACCTAATAAAAAGTTTGTTTGCCCCAACCAATTTTCTTTGTATTTTTAACGCGTATGGATGGTACATCCGACACAGTAGGTAGGTGTATAAATACCATCCTACGCGATTTTCCGGGACAGTAGCTCTATACATTAGTTACTGTAAAATTTCACTCGAGTTGTTAAAAACGATAATGGCGGATGGAACTTCATCTATACAGTCTAATTAATTGAATTTTTAAAATTAATGCCAAAATGTGATTTCATTTACAGAAACCAGTTACGCGTTCGGAGTAAGACAACGTAACACGAATCACGATCTAATGGTGAGATAAATTAATTAATAAGTGTATTTGAAGTGTAATTGATTGTGAATTGTGTAATTGAAGTATTTAGTAAAATTACATCGGCATTTCTACATTAGTTGCTCCCGATGGAATTTGCGTTAGACCCCTAAATAATCATAATTCCATTAATCCTACCAATGCTTTAAGGTATACTGGAATTTTTAACATTACCTATAAATTGACAGTTCCCGTGGCGCAGTGGGTGAGTAGCTGACTATGAAGCGAGACGCCGCAGGTTCGATCCCCGTAAGGAGACAAATGTATGTATGTAATTGGATGGCCTACACATATTTGTTTCGTGTCTGGATGTTGTGAGACCGAAAGTCTCTCGTAGTTCCTGTTACCGACGACACAAGACTTGTATCTTAGTGTGGGGTCAGGACTCAGGACTATGTATATGACTGATGGGTAACATCTACTAACGGCAAATTTTTTTAACGGCCATGTAATTTTTATTTGGGTAATTTAACTTTTTGACGGTTATTCACTAGAAACATGTCAAATTAACAAAAATAATCTAGTTATTGAAAAACTACTGTAAGTCCTGTAATTGGAGTAATTCATGGTATCTCTTTTTATTTTATAATGTTACCTATTTTCGTTTCAGGTAATCTTCGAACTTTTGACGACATAAAAATGTTAACAAAATAAAAATATTTATAATCATCTAAATGGTTTTATTTCAATATTTCAACAATGTGGTAAAATAGGGAACTGGAATAGAATATTAGTTTGCTTGCAAGCCGAATATAGTTATTCATCAGCTTTATTCGTCAGAATAAGCTGATGAATAACTAGAGCTTATGTGAGCTTATGTTATGTTATGTTAGACCAAGAAGGCGCCATGTATAATGCTTTTTGTTACGAAACTTTTTTTTTTTTTTTTTTTTATTATTTATGGCAATTGAAATACATTTTGCCAATGTCAAGTTAGGGAAATTGTTTTCCTACATATAAGTTTTCGCAAGTGCAATGAAGTCGGATGTGTTCGATTTCAAGGCCCTGCTGGAGTTTTGGCGTCAATTCCTTCCAGTTTGATGTTTTTAGAGGATTTTCTCGCAGCGGAGAAATCGAACATGGTCGACCCATCCACCCGACAAAAAGCATCCAAAATCACTTATTTCAAAGCTTCCACATCCTGCCCATCTTCGTTGATGTTTATTGCTTAGATACACATCACAATTAATCCACAAACACAACTCTAGACGAAAATGTGAAATCATTAAAACAAGCGACCACCCGCACCGTCAGAATTCCCGCCAAAACTCGTTACGAAACTTCAATATGCAGGAACTATAGAGAACTACCAAAGACAATGACAATTCATGTCATTTTGATAGATAACACGTCAAAATTTACCAAATTTCTAGTTTCGTATTCAAGTCTGATAAATATAAGGTAAATAAGTTATTGTCCGGGAGTCCCGTGCATACGGGACTTCCCGAAGTTCTCTGTTATGTGATATTCACTGTTAACCTGATATTGAATTACCAGATTTCAGAAGAATAAGTTGATACAAAATATTCTTATAGGGTATGTATTGTGATTTTATGGTTACCTATTCTTGGAATAAGAAAGATCATGGTGTTTTGTACTAAAATAGTAAAAATTCACAAAGGTTTACATAAACTTTGTGCCAAATTAGAATTATTCCGCACGCGCGAAGTGTTACGTACCATTTACAATACGTATATCATAGTAGCAAAACATTTATTTGTTAATGTTATTATAGATTAATACTTACAGCCATGGAAAAATCAGGACGTTACAAAAACAAAAATAAAAAGCCACCAAAAGCTACGAAGAAACGCAAAAACGAGGGTAAAAACGTTTGGCACTTGGAATTTTCCTCTAGAAATAAAAGCAAAAGTATTAAAAAAATTATAACTCCTTATTTTATATAGGTCCAACTTGTTCTATGTTCCTATCAGAACTAACTAGAAAATTAGCAATGAAAAAGAAACAGGAAGAAGAGTCTCCTAAAAATATCGTAGGTAAGAATTTGTGTTGCACATGGTGTCTCTACCATATCTCAAGGAAATACAATCACGTTAGCTGTTCTGCAGGTCGATTCTCTAAGGTTTAATTTGTGAAAACAACGTTGCGGCATCGTTGCGGCAACGATGTTTTCATTTTTGTATTCAGCAAGGTACAAAGCGCACGCACTAACGCTATTCATGATGACTGCGCTTATGCGAACTAGCTCTCTCGAGCGAGTCGTTTGACATGAATGTATGGAAAATGGTATTCTCCAAGACCCAACAACGTTGAACGCTCCGTCGATCTCAACGATGTGCGCTGCGGGAGCGAGGCGTCGATCGCATCGTTGTGGCGTTTGTTAGAGAATCGACCTGCTGCTTTCATTCGATGTCTCTTTGTAACGCAGTATTATGCAGATTGATCACCTGCAACAGTTCTAAGAATTTACTAAAACTAAAATTAGTTTAACAATTACGGATTTTACAACGGTCGGATTGACCATGAAGGCTGTAAATCTTTCGAAACGCCCCACTGGGACTAAAACTAAGAACCAGTCGCGATAGGATCCGTGAAACCTAATTTTATTTCAATGTGTAACATTCGCGTTAAGAACTCACTGTATTAATACAATAATATTGTCAAAAACGAGATTTTTTTAAAATATATTATATTAAAAATTTTGCGAGCATTATTATACAAAGCTGTTGCCATAACAATTTTTATTTCAGAGACCATAATAGAAAGCATAACGAATGCATTACCAATTAAGTTTTCAAGGAAGTCACCGCCAAAGAAAGATTCACCGATGAAAATAGAAACTCTTCAGTCATTCGCTCCCGAACTCATATCCAAAGATACTGTGGCCTTGCCGCCGCTATCAGCTTCACTCATCAAAGATGAATCGCTAGAAGAAATGGATACAGCTTCCCACAAATCTGCTTTCAAAATGCCGAAAATGCCTCTTATTAACAGTGAAGTGCTGAAAATAGCAGTTGATAAAAGAAGACGAGCGATGATGCAAGATGCATCTGTGAACACGGGTTGTGACCACGATATGGCCAGTGAAATAGAAAAACATGTCGGGACGTTGAGAAAGATATCATTAATTGCAGAAGAGTTTAATCAAAAAACAGGTATGTATGTATGGTGTAGACTTACTTTTTCATACATGAAATATTTATGGTATCTACCGATTTTTTTATATGTATTAAAATAAAAATATATTTATATTTATTCGAAAACATTACAGCAAAAAGTTTGAAAGAAATAGTAGACAGTGTACAAGAAGACCTTATGAAAAAATTAGAAGAAATACATTCACATCAGCAACCTGGCACAAGCGGATATACTGTACATAGAGATAAGGCAGATGATAATAACAGGGATAAACTCCGATGATCAATCTTTGACACCATTAAAGGCGATGACAAAATTAGAAGAAAATTTTGGACAATGTCAAATTTTATTGTCAAATTCTGTATTTCAATTTTGATATAAAATATAAAAATTAAATATTGGTTTGTGTTTGTTGTTTTGACTTTTTCAGAATTATAACGTGGTTTACGACTAGTTTATTCGCTTCTAATTACTGCATTTTTTAATAATCTATTATGGAAACAGAAAATGCAAAACAAATACCATCTACAAAATTATTTGCTACTCGTGGATGTAAGTCTTACTTGCACATAATTATGGTTTGTATATTTAGTAATTCGACGTTTTAAATTGACGACAATGTTAATTCTTATAGTAAAAACCAAAAATATGTCTGAACAAACAAAGAAAAAGTACACAAGTAAGTTACCTAGGTTTGTCAGAACGTCATCCTTCTACAGAAATAGCAAGAATATTTGTAAGCAGAATGGAAAAGATATTGCAGGTAATGTGTACATTTTTATTACCTGCACTGCGTCCATTATTATTTATCCTTATATTTGCAAACTCCTACTTTCATACACCATCTAATAATATATAGTTGTTGATTTTAGGTGAAAATGTTGGTTCCAGTAAACGATCAAATCGGATCCAAAAACTAAGAAGTAATGACATACGTAAGTAATATGCTGCAGCGTAAATTAAATATTTAACAAAAGTACTATACAAATACTCTGTTACAGATAAGCAAAAACCTAGTTGTATACCTCGACGGAAGAATACTAAAGTGGAACCAACAAAAGATAATATAAGCGTGAAAAAGTCATCGAATCGTCTGCTTATTGAAGCTAAGAACATACAAAGAGTTCAAATGTTAATTAATTCTGGTAAATAATTATCATTTTATTTTTGCATGGTTATGATAAATTTCTAATACTTTCAATATACTATAATGTTTTTCTCACAGCAATGGCAAAGGCTTATCGCAGATTTATTTTGCGTATGAAACGTGAGCAGCAACTATGAAACAAAATTAGAAATACCATCATAATCTATTCACTTATTACTACAGATTTATGTCCCGAAGATCGGACACAAACCAAGTCTTTAATATCAGCGAAACCTATACCAACACTGGGACAAATATATCGACCGAATAATCTGATAGAAACTGACCGCTTTCATGGTGACTAAATAATATATTTTTCCTTTGAAGAAATAGATCTAATAAAAGGCATATATTGTATATAAACCTAATTACATTTTCAGACTGGTTCATGTCATTGAACACGCCCTTAAATTCCTTTGAATCAAACCCAACAATACAATCAAGACCCTCGATTGATAGCGAAGACACTACAAGAGGAGTGATTAGCATTGGTAGGTACATAAATCTAAATACATAAAACCTTATTTGACCCTTCAAATGGTTAAATTGAAGACAAATAGGACTCTGCAGTTTTAACGATAAAACTAACATGATTCGTGATTTTAACATCTGTTTCTTTCTCGTTTATTTTATCGAGCATGATAATATACATTCTCAAATTTTAAAAAATATTTTTTTTAGATAATGACACAAGCTATGACGAATCGATCCTCGTGATGGACAGATTGAATCTAATCCAGCAGATCTACAAAAGCACAAACGAAAACGTCGGCGAATGGATCAACGCGGAAATGGAATGTTTAGGAGTGGACAATGAATCTGGTATTTAGCCGACAATTTGTGAAAACAATCAACTTGAAACGTTTAAGCCAAAATATTAACCACGTTCCACGATTTCATTAAAACGGTCGTAACCTCGATAAAATCATACAATTTCCTTTCTATTACCTCTGTTTCACTTTTATATTGGTTGTTTTAGGATATCGCTCATCAAGCCCTGAAAACGCGTTGCGCGTTGTCACCGATATTGAAGCTAAACAAACAAATAATACGGCTATTAAAAGTACAAATGGAAATGATAGTACAAGTGAAACCAATAAAGCGAACACGGTGTTTTTGATAGACTTGAATGAAGGTATTAATCAACATTTAATACTTCTGGGAAAGGATTTGGAATATTCAACAAAATACCCTTTTTCTAGCGTTGATGGAAAAGGATGAATCTGTCGCTGATAAGAATAAAATGGATACTATCCTAAATAATGACGTAAAACCGAAGCAAAGCGTCTTAAATTTCAAACTATCCCAAGAGAGTACATATAGTAAGAATGAATGTTTTTATTACGAGATTGAGTTTCGAGACATAATCATATCACCAACTAACAAAAACGTCACATTTTTACATTCATAGCGAAAACCAACTATTAACTACTCAAAACAAATATACGTCACTGAAATCTCGCTTGTCGAACACTACGTAACATAACATAAGCTCACGCCTGTATCAGGCCTGTATGTAGGCAGAAGCGCACTAGCCAACTAGTACACCCACATTTCTCCGAGTTGAGTTTCGTCCCAGATGTGATAGGGGGCGAGCCTATCGCCATATCGGGCACAAAGACTCCGGGCTGATATGAAAAAATCCAATATCACTTTGCCTGACCCGGGGATCGAACCCGAGACCTCAAGACAGTAGTCGTACCGAAATACAACCACGCCACCGAGGCAGTCAAACTGTCCAACACTATCATTCGAGAAAAATCGTTATATGCCTACAACATACATACTCTGTCCAAATAATTAGAGTCACTCTTTGATGTTCGGATCATTCATGTATTGCCGATTTGTTTACGCGTTGTACCAAAAATAAGCTGAATATAAGTAGCAGCGAGTAGTAACTGATGTTTTTCACAAATAATAGTAGCATTTGTACGCCCACTTTGTTTTAGCGTAGGTCTTTCAATAAATCACTTGATTGCTTAAAATTTAGTTATTTATTTGGCAGTCTTCTCAGAAACATTTGAAAATAATGAGTATTCTTCCAAGAGAAAAGAACTCATAGAGCAAGATGGGGATAGTCGCAAGGAAACTATTTCTTATGCTGAATGCCCATCAGAGATACTGCAAAAGACAACTAATTTCGAAGGTGAATTTCTAATAATCTTTTGCTACCTTACATAGCTCTATCATGATATTATTGTTATACACATAACACGTTGTACCTATAAATTATGTCCTCATTTATTTAAAAAAAATAAGTTTGCTAATTCCTCAGAGGGGGTTGGCAGACGGTTATAAGAACAAAGCCAAATCTTTTTTGCAATGTGCTTGAATAAGTGTTTTGCGCCGACCCCACACTGAGATGAGATAAGGGCAAGTTTATAGAAATAGGTTTACTAATATTCATAATCAAGTCTAAGATATGTGTGGGAAAAAGTGTAGCTCAAGATTATGTTTTTAAGGATGTGATTCACCGAAGACTGTTAGCAGTACGATGGCAACTGATGTTGATTTAAGAGATGAATTATCCAGCCAATGCACTCTAGAACAGATGGATGATAACAGTGTGCTTGACGGTCGCAGTGCCGACGATTGGGCTTCGCAATGCAAATCCCACCGAAGCGAAAACTTCATAAAGAAGGATTCTAAGGAAAGCATGTCGGAAAGTACGCGACATCAATCTTGTGAAGAAATTGAAAATACTAATAGATTGGATTGTTTAAGTAACATATCCAGTGATATCATTCCTTTTTGTTATTTATGTTACTCACTTTAAGTAAAGTTTAAAACATAATGTATAATAAGTCCACCGAACAGAAGAATCATTAAAACTTGGAGTGAAATCTCAGTAGCCTACCATTGTAAGACGTGTAAAAAATGTCTGCAAATATACTTTTGTTTTCAGATTCTCGTCAACATTATCATAACGCCAATTGCTGGAAAAAACGACTGCTCCGACAGAAGTTTAGGACAAAAAGTAACATAAAAGGACGTTGCAAGAAATGTCAACGATTTAAAAGATATCCTAGTGCCCGATATAATAGTGAGTTTATTAGAAGTTAGAAATATGAAAAATAAGGTTACATAAGTAAGTCGCAGTGAGTTTATGGACTACACCGAGTCAATAGATAAATGTAGTTCTAACTTCTAAGTACTTAACTAAACGCAGCTAAGATTCGTAAATATGGATCGCTTTGTCTTTTACTTCACATAGAACATCTACCTACTTAAAGATACCATCAGAGAAACTATTAATTATTATTATTATTGGAAATTTGGAGTCAACAGATCTAAATAGACAACAAAATCAATATAAATGTGTCGTATTTTTATTACTACACCAAAGTGTGAATAAAAAATTATTAAAATAAATTTAATAATTGTGAATTAAAATAATACACTCGAAGGAATTAAATCTTTAATTGCGCATGCCCAAACAGTTCAACACGCAAAATTCATTCAGTTATTATCCCTATTAAGATCTTTGTGTAGGTACTGTCACGAATCACGGCAATTAAAAAGCCAAGTTGTTTTTACATTGCTGTTTAATAAGAGCAAAAGAAAATATATTCAATAATACATATTTCCTTTTCCTAAGTAACGAAAGGATTAGACTCGTTTAAGAAAGAACCATGGATAAGAATATGTCGAAAAAGATGGAACTACGTGTGGAAGAAGACAGCAGAACGTTGGGCACTGTGGTCGAAATCACCTACAAAATTAAAGAAAAGTAAGATTATTAAAATATTTAGACGTACCTAGTTGGTAATAATATATTTTAACATCACTTACTCATACTGGAAATAAGATAGCGATAACTCTTTCATCCTGGCACTGCAAAAATCCGTAACCATATCATTAAATTTGTTCTTCAATAAAATCACACCTAACCATACAAATAATAAGAATAATTTTTCCAGTTCGCATGATGCACTATCTACAACGCTCGATAATATGGGAAGATGCCAAAGTACAAACAACTCTACTTGCCTTCAGGGAGATCGGTATATTTTGTTATTTATTACGCTATGGACAAAAGCTCTTACATCAAGTTGATACACATCACGATAAGTGTAAATAGCTTTGCGTCTCTCGTAGAATATTTATTTTGATGTGGATATAGAATAGGTCAGCCACCTTTGTAAGTGAATGTTCTTATGAAAATGAGTAATGTATTAGTGTTCATTATGTTCACTCTAATGTCACTCCATAAACCAATTAAAAAAACAACACGAATTCATTAATCGAAACCGAGTGCAAAGAAACGATAACTCCGTCCGAAATAAAGCGACTCCATTCTTTATGAAAATATATACGTGCATTTTACAAGTTTCTTTTTATCTGATAATGAAATTGTCTTACATTAAAATACAAAACTGGTACACTTTATAACTGGTCCCATCCTTCTATTAACTAATATTTGCTGACATTTTCAGATTACTTGAAAGGCCCCGTAAATCATTCTATCTGGCTGGCCGTCTTCAACTATCCCTGCCATAAAGTGGTCTTTCATCCCTCTTAGAACATAGTTATGTTAATACATATCACAGACTTTGGGTCCACGCATACGTCTGTAGATCGGCCAGTTTAAGTACTTTCCCTCATAAATCGTCAAAACTATTTCCTGCACGTAACAGTGACACATTTTTGCTTTTAGGCACTGATACAGTTTTAAGGGAGCAGAAATCTGCAGCGATCTCGACTTTGTTGAAATTGACGACTGAGCTAAATAAATATTCTGGTATTCTATCTTATTTGTTGAAATTGACGACTGAGATAAATAAATATTCTGGTATTCCATTTTATTTGTAAATTTTTTACGTTTTGCTATTTCGTGGAACAGCAACATTAGTATCCGAAACTATTGTTATACAATTTGTTTTAATAATTCATTTCGGGAAAAGATCTAATAAGGTATCGTTAGTTTTATTTAAAACTTTTTTAACCTCAATCTTTCAGCTGCACCTAATACATCTATGAGTAAGAAACCTCGGATAAACTCGGGTCCTTCAATGTTTCCTTTCCTACATAATTCAAGTAAGTTACTAATTATCCAATACTGTTTCTTAGTTTATAATAATTTTAAAACCAATACATATCTGGATTACAAAAGGCTAGCAGCATTTGTAGGCACGACAACCATCGATAACTGTAACATAATCAAAATTTGGCCGCCGCGTCGCGCCTTTACGTTGTCCTTTAAAATAAAATAATAATGAAATACCTAATAAAAATGTAAAATTGTAATTTTTTACTAGGTAAAACATTTTCTGAACTGCCTCAAAATTACTAGCAAGTTCACAATATAAGGCAAAATTCATTTCGCCGTCGCGTCGGTGTGACGTTAAAATATCCTATTAAGTAAGATTTCGCCTAGCGTTTCGGATATAATTGATTTTTCTGCCTCATCTTTATAAAGTACTTTTCAGAAAATGATATTTCTAAGGCTTTTGCTACTGTAGATAGTCACGGGCGGCTCGGCCTCCGGTGGCCCATACGCTTATGGAACATATATATGTGCCGCCTCTGACGGGTTAAGTAACTGCATCTTATAAGAAATTACTATAAAATGCGCACTATGGGTGTTATTATAAAACGTGAACTACTTTAAACATGGTTTATTATTTATCTAGTTCATTAGTTATTATGGTTTGTGAGGTACGTTTACATTTTCTAATGAGACCTTAAGTATCTCTATATTTATTTTCAGAGCACAAAGTCATTTCCGTAGATAAAAGAAAGGATAGTTTTGGAAATATGATACCAAACACGTCTAATCCACTCGCAGAATATAAAGTTAATGAAATTAGTTGTGATAACAAAGAAGATTCGTTTATACATAACTACGATGATAATGAAATTCGTGATATACACTACATAACATTCGAAGAAGGTGGAGAACTAGATTATTTTATTACTTTACATAAACGTGTTACATTGAATTATATTAGAACTACGAAAGTGTATTTAGTAGTTTCTTCTTTTGCACACAGTAACAAAAGAACGTATCGATAGTACATTTTTCAAAGATATCATCTATGAACTGTAGCTCGACCATGAGTTTGTTGCACGTATTTACGCGAGCGACGACGTAAAATATTTGTATGGAAAACGTCAGTTCCCCGCGTAACCGCTAGAGACGTTCGGGTATTTGTCATACAAATATTTAACGGAGTCGCTAGCGAGTAATGTCAAACTCATGGTTGGCCTACGTAACTATTTCAACGTAGACGAAGCCGTAAGAAATATCTAATATTTAATGTGAACTTACATACATAGACTCACACCTTTTTCCCATAGGGGTAGGCAGAAACAACGGAATTCCACTTGCTACGACCTTTACACCGCTTTCGTCTCATTTAGTGAACTTATTCATTGTTTTTTCAGCCACAAATACAAGTTTAACACGATATGATGTACAAACAGCAGCTAATCACATTCAATTGCAAATGCCTGCTGTTTTAGAAGTAGGAACTCAAATATACATAACTTGCAATAATGCAGGTAAATTAGTAAATTAGTGTATAATAAATATAATACAGACTTATTCAATGAACAAGGTTTTCCGCCATCCTATTTCATATTCACTTTTTGTCAATTCTAAATAAACTTCGTCCCTATCGTTTTGTTTTGTTACAGAAACTGACGCACTCACTAAATCTTCGGTAGGATGTAATAATTCCGTAGCAACAGTAACGTCCCATCCCGTACCATTGTATCAAGCCTCCGGGATCACTACAGGTACCTAAATCTGGGCAATTTACCGAGCTACCTCCATCTTGAATAATCGGGATGAAGCCTACTCAGCTGAGATCAAAGCCACAATCTGATCAGAGTGAATTTTGGTGTTTGCGATACTTGTGACGAAAACAACATGCACAATAAGAGCTCAATCATTTTTATGTAAAATTAAAAGTAATGCCTCGGTGGCGTGGTTGTATTTCGGTGCAACTACCGTCTCGAGATCTCGGGTTCGATTCCCGGGTCGGGCACAGTGATATTGGATTTTTCCATATCACCTCGGAATCTGGAATTCGTGCCCGATATGGCGATAGACTCGCCCCCTATCACATCTGGGACGGAACTAAGCTCGGCGAAATGTGGGTGTTATACGTGTACGTGTGATTATGCTCCCAGTACGGTAGATTTTGATTTTGGTATTGATCAGCTTTAGAGAAACGAACGTTAGTGTCTATTTAGTTTTAAGAAGTTATTATAATTTGCCTTTACTTACAGAGACGCAAGCAGCGCCTCCGAGAACTATTAAAATTTCGAGAGCCATTACAACGGCAAAACATGAAAAACGAAAACCTCCTGTCGTAGCAGGTATTATCATAATATTACTAATTACTATTTGCGATAAAGTCGCCTTCTTGGTCAAGTGGCACCATATATGGGCTGCGCACCAGGAGGTTCTGAGTTCGATTTCCAGGTTGGGCAAAACTGGATCCCCAGAAGGGTGTTGTCATCAGGCAGGCAGCCGGTCGTAAAAACTAAGCCAAATAACTTCTGCAACCTGCTTAAAAAAGTGTGTTGCGCTGACCCCACATAGGCGGGATAAGGGCAGGTAGAAGGAAATACTGTTTTAGATAAGGGAATTAATAATTCCTGATTCCTGACTCTCAATGACATTGACGAGTGAGAGTTCTTGCGACGAATATAGGAGTACTATGGCAGCTATTATGCTTCCCCTGATAAAATACGAGTAAAATGTAATGTTCAAACCTTAGCAATGATGTGTTTATGACATCCTATTACAAATCAAAATTCAAGTAAATAATATTCAACGCTCAAATAGTAACATAAGCTCACGCCTGTAACCTCAAAGGGGTAGGCAGAGGTGCACTAGCGAACTAGAACACCCTCATTTCGCCAAGCTTAGTTCCGTCCAAGGTCTGATAGGGGGCGAGCCTATCGCCATATCGGACGCAAATCCCAGACTCCGGGCTGATATGGAAAAATCTAATATCACTTTGCCCGACCCGGGGATCGAACCCGAGACCTCAGGACGGTAGTCATACCGAAATACAACTACACCACCGAGGCAGTCAAGTTCAAATAATATTAAGTAATATTATAATATTTTTATTATAGGTACATCTACGTCAGTTACTGATATCCAAAAGAAAAACTTTTCCGTCCAAGCAGTGCCGCTAACATCGACTTTCACGCTCACAAGTAAATTACTTATTTCAAATTAGAGACCCCAAATAACAATATGACTATGAAGATCAAAATATAATCATAATATGACCCCTATAATAATGCTGTCCCGTTTCTGGGCACAGGCCTCTTCTACTAATGAGAGTTTAGGCCTTAGTCCAGCACGATGACCTAATGTGATTTCGTAGACCTCACACTTCGTAGACTTCACCTTCGAATTTTAAATGGAAATTATGGAAAATTCAAAGATATGCAGTATTCTTGCGATGGTTTGCTCACCATTATAGAAAGCAAAGCTTTTTGAGTTGGTCTGGAACCTGTGACATTTGTCTTCGCAGTCCATATCACTTCCAAGTCCCAACTGAGCTATCGTCGTTCAGAATATAAAAAATATCAACATTTATAAATCAACAAATTTGTTTAAGTGTAATGGAATTAACAATTACAGGTCTTCTATGAGAATATGAATCGCATGAGATTTTGTGAATATAGATATATTTACTATAGATAAACATATGTTAACCGACTGAAAAAGGAGGTAATGTGTTTAATTTTCAGAACCTAAACTATTGTCGATATCGTCAGCTATAATGAAAACTGCTTCAGCAGCGGTTTCAAAGCAAGAAGTAATTACCGCAGGTAGGTTACAATTTAATATGCTTTGCACTATGTATGTAACATGTAAGCTTGAGAAGTAGAGCAACTCAATCTCGATAAGCTTATTTCCGTCTTCTCACATCACCATACCGGGAAAGAAAATTCAAATGTAATTACAATATAATCACTTAACTATAATCTAGACATTTATAAATTCTTGAATAAAGTAATTTAATGTGAAGTTTATTATCAATTGCTAGGAGTTTCTGCTCATGCAATTAACATAACTGAGTCCTGCCAAGGCATGACCGCGCCCTATGGTCAACGTAGTTTGGACAGTCGAGCTGATAACAATACTTGTGGTAAGATTTTCTAAAAGCATTAAAAGTACAATAAAATTGTAAAAAAAAAAAACTTTAATTACATGGACGCAGTTTAGCATAAAGAACACAAACGTTTATACATCAATGAACAATAATACATAATAAAAAAAATAGCTATTATTATGTATCAAATTCATGGTTTGAGTCCTCTCTGCCAAACCATGTCTACATAATAACATAATGAATCCAAAATTCATTCATAAACATTTATAAAATATTTTTAGGAATGAAACTAAGTGAACATTTGAATGGCGGATCCTACGTCATTTCGCACATGCGCAGCGATAAATGCCCTATAAACTCGGATAGCTTTACACGTACAGGTGAATCAAATTTATGAAATTAGAAGTGTTCTTTATCAGATCTAATATAGTAATCTATAATAAACATAATTACGTTTTGGGACACCATTTTTATCCAAACTATTTCAGCAGTTTTAAGAAATATCTTCGATACATTATTGAGCTAGTATTGTGTTTTTAAACTACATTTACTTTTTTATTATTTAGGTACGAGTATACGTTATAGGTACCCTGTATAATTTTTTTAAACCTATATCACCCACTGCTAGACCTAGACCTAGGCTAGACCCAATGTCATAACATGCTATTGTGTTTAACTTCTAAATTGTTTAGCCGCCGTACAGCTTCAAAATTAGAACCTCTGGACTTTCAATTTTTTTAAGCTCACTACAAAGTCCCGTAAAACAGTATTAAGCGTCCGAAGTAGACTATTCAAAGTTTTATGTTCAGGTTTATCTTTCAACAGATATAACAAAAGTTTTAAACATTTCATGATGGAGCCTTAGAGGCGTGCTTTCTGTGTTTTTATAACAACGAAATGTAAAAAGAATCTAAATAATTTTTATCCTACTATTAATTCATGCGTTGTGTAGTAGAGGTTCTAACTCATATTAAATACGGCAATAAGCACAACACCATGACATATAATCGAAAATTAATCAGGAGTTATCGTAAAATAAAAAAAGTGAATTATAAACTGGTATGAATGGGAACTTATATGAGCTAATCTAATAGTGACTCCTTTATTACAGAAACGTTTTCAAATCTTGTATGTGCTGTAAACAGTAACCCTACAGATCGTACAAAACCTGATGTCACGAGCGTAAATGAAATTTCCTTGCTTGAAAACACAATGGCACCATTTGACATCAGCACTGATATTGAAAAATTCAAAAGAAAGCGTTTAAATCCAAGCACAACTCCTAACAATAAGAAATGTGTAATTAAGGAAAATTCATCTACTGGCACATACACCAAAGTTAATCTATCACGACCAGAACTGATACATAAAACCAGGAGTTCATTTGAAAAGTATAATTCTACTGCAACAGCCAAGTGTCATACAAGAACGGGAATAGCAATTAAAGAAGCTGCAAGTTCAGCAGCTGAACATTTGATTGATAAGAAAAAAGATTTTGCAACCGCATATACCCATGTTGAAATAGAAGCTCGCCCAATTGTAATCGAGAAAGCCACTGACTTGATCAGTAATAAACGTTTTGTACAAGAAAAATCGGTATCTACTTCCGCACATACCAATGTGAATGAAACTATAGAAATGATTATAGAGCAAAGCATCGACGAAGCAAATAAAAAACCTTTGTCTCTTCAAACATTTAAATCTTTCGAAGTACAAACGGAGCCAATCTTTTTCGAACAGACTACAGTTAAACCAAATAAAAAATCGTTACTAGAGAAGAAATCGGCAACTACGTCCATTATAAATAGTTTTAAACTGCATGGTCAACAAATCTCATCAAATGTTATTAATAGAGAAAAAAACAGGTCTTTGACGGAAGAAAAGTCTGTATGTGCAAATTTTACGGTCTTTGAAAATCAAATTCAACCAGAATTTCAAGAAAAAATCACCAGTATCGAATTTAAACCATTCCAAGAAAACTCTGTTATAGGTTCCAATTGTAATTACGTTAAAGATATAATGCAGGCAATTTCAGAGACACAAACTCCTGCCTCCAACAATACCCCGTTTATCAAATCGAATACCAAAATCCACATACAACGTCCATCGAAGAACAATTACGGTATTAATTATATTATTATGATTACTATAAATAATGTTTATATTTACAGCGCTATCCAAAAGATGTGTGTCGCCTCCTTGGTCTAATGGCAGCAATTACGGGTTGTAGACTGGGAGGTCCAGGGTTCGATTCCCTGGTCGAGCAAAAAAATTTTCTAATTTAATTTGCCCGGGACTGGATCCTTCAGAGGGGGTTGACGTCAGGCAGGCAGCCGGTTATAAAAACTAAGCCAAAGTATGTTGCAGAAAGGATTCTGCAACAGGTATACATATACATTTTTTTTATAAGTTATTGCTTGCTTTCAGGACGAAACCACAATATATCAAATTGTATTGGTCAGAGCGTTCTAATGACTGCCTATATACTCAATCAGTCCTTAGAGGAAATGACAACACAAACTGAACAAAAGACCAACGAAGCTGGTAATATAATATAAACAAAATATCAATGTAAACTTGGATATTTTCTAACTAAACTTTTTTCTATTACAAATTCGTAATCTAATCGAGGAAAAGTTAATAAACAAATTGATTTTTACTTTTAATAATTTATTCGGCGTCTTCACGTTACCAAAGTCCTTAAATCTGTTTTTTGCAACATTATTTCAAAAAGCCAATCTGCATGTATGACGTATGTATAATGTAGGTATATTTAAAATATGCATAACTCAAAACTGACTGCCTCGGTGGCGTGGTTGTATTTCGGTACGACTACCGTCCTGAGGTCTTGGGTTCGATCCCCGGGTCGGGCAAAGTGATATTGGATTGTTCCATATCAGCTCGGGGTCTGGAATTTGTGCCCGATATGGCGACAGGCTCTCCCCCATCACATCTGGGACGGAACTAAGCTCGGCGAAATGTGGGTGTACTAGTTCACTAGTGCACCTCTGCTTACCTCTTCGGGGATACAGGCGTGAGCTTATGTTATGTTATAACTCAAAACGTTCTCTTAAATATTTCGGGCAGAAGATTGTCCCCTCGCATTACGAGTAAGGAGCGGTAATTTTTCACCCGTTTATTCACGCAACTCTTTACAAATGCCCCTAATGGCACCATACAGGATTGTAAGGGGGACAATCCTTACCTACTGAGTATTCTGGTATGTATTTTTCCTTTGCAAGGAATCAGAACGCAGATTATTTAGCCAAATTACTTTGCGCACTATATCAAACAATAATAAAATAATTATATTTTATTATTGTTTTATTAGTGGAATTATTATCAGGACCATTGCATGGTACTACGCGATATCAACGAATCCTACTTAATGCGTTTAATATTTATAGTTGTACCGTCTTTAATATATCTTCAGGACCAATTCGGGCATGCGCTTGCGCGACACCGAACTACGATTGCGGAACGAATACACATATAACAAGCACTGAAGGAACAAGTAAATATTTATAACTCTTTTATATATATACGTAAATGGAATTTAGTAGCAGAAACTTGCTTTATTGTAGCAGTATTTTTGTAACTGCTAAAAATGGGAATCGAGAATCATGGAGTTTATTTTTCACAAACAACATTGTCAATGAATAATAAAATGGATAATGCAAATGTATTCTTGTGTCAGATTCAATTTAACTTTGTGTTCAGAAGGCTCGGAGTGCGCTACCCAGACGATATCGACACATCAAAGGAATACGGAAATTACAATATCTACATGCAATCAAGACTCTTTCGTGCCAACCAAGAAACATCCGAAAATACATGGTATGATTTTAGGGATGTCTCTTTTTAATAAAAACGAGTACGATATGGGTCGTTGTAACTTAACATAACGGCTAGTTTGAATACTTATGATACTGGATAATAAATAAATACACCTAACAGTCACACACCTAGTCCTGACCCCACACTAGGTATAACCTGTATCGTGGGTGTCAGATACTATGAGAGACTTTCGGTCTCACAACACCCAGACTTGAAACAAATATCTGTGGGCCACACAAACATTTGTCTCAACGCGGAAATCGAACTCGCGGCTTCCCACTTCACAGCCGGCTACACGCCCACTGCGCCACGGAGGCTGTCTAAAAACTAAAAAGAAAGATAGTTGGTCTATTTAAATTTCGGCTCGAGATCATACAGAATCATATTATAAGAGGATATCTTCTATGGCTGATGGACCACGCTTGATGATATTTGCTTTGTTTCGAAATTGTATACGTTTAGAATTCTTGACTAGGCTCTCTATTCTATCTATCAATAGCTGAAAGTTGAGATTCAATGTGCATTTCGGAAGAAACTCGACACATTTTAGACACCAAACAAAGTTTATATTGACTGAAAGACTGTTCTACTAGACGAGACGAGTACGAAAATCTTTGTATTTTCAGATAACTTGAGCGACAAAATTATATCGCTATCGAGATTAATTGGTCAGCGTGACCCAAGTTTAGAAAACGATTCTCATCGTTATACAAGTACTATGCCGTCCAGTTCTTTGAATGCTAGTAAATGGATCAAAGGATGCACTTCTTTACAAAAAGGAGAATTCGGTAATTTCATAAATTCAAAATCTAATACACATTTTAGAATAACAAACAGAATCATTTAATTATTTTTATCTCATATTTTATGTTCATATTGCTATATCCCTGAACAGAGATTCACGTGGTCCCATTAACCCAATATATTATCAAAATTATGCAATCATTACACTTACCATATTATTGTACACATACGTATTTCTAAATTCAATAGTACTCTACATTTTCAGCTTTGCAATCTTTAAATAACTATAAAAAATCTGTATCTAAAGACTTAAACCATCATTCTTATGATACAATTGCTGCAACCAGCTTGGACATACATAAAATCAGAAATAATTCAGAACACATTAAACTTCAAGATTTCGGTAAATAATAATCTATACTTACATAATATTAAAACCATTGAACTTAGTAAGCTTTTATGTAGATAAATAGATCAATCACTCGACTATGAGTTTTTGTCAATTTACGCTAGCGACTACATAAAATAATTTGTATCAAAAACGTAAATTCTCCACGTAACCGCTTGAGGCAAACCGAACGGTTTTTCATACAAATATTTTGCGGAGTCGGTAGCGTGAAATGCCAAAAAAAAACTTATGGTTGGAACTACGAACCTCAATGTGTGTGCAATAATTACAGTAACATTGCCAGCAATTACGTTATCAAAAGACAGCTTGGCAGATGTACTTCCTACTCCAAAAATAATGCAGAGCATGTCGACTGCGGAAAATCAAAGCAAAGATCGAATTATGGTTAACCAATCTACTTCAGGTATTCATACATTTATTATTATAAAATCATGACCCCTTATTTGCAAACTAAATCGGTAATTTAGGACAAAACTATAAATACTAAGTAGTTATCCCAAATACTAAATAACCTATTACGGCTAAATTATTCTATTATTTCTAGTTTCAGCAAAAAAAATTGTGGCGCGTAGGCATAAACAGAAACCTTTTAACATGTAACGATAAGACCAAGATTCATTCAATGAGGTACGAATATTTAGTGAAAAGACGTTAGGTATTATAAAGATGTTTCTATTACAGACGAAGTGAACGCAAAGCATGTCAAAGAATTCACTATGCAAGCTTGTCCAGAAATATCTAATAAAGGTGCGAATATTTTTAAAGAAATTCGAAATGTGGTTTCTTAATGAAATAGTCATTTTGGTCTTTCTTTCATAGTTACTGCACCCACAACGTGTGACTCAAAATTGAGTATAATATTAAAATTGAATAAAAAACGCAAACACAAATTGGTGGTAGCAATTTTTACTAAGTCCAGAAAAGATAAATAGGTAGGATTTAATAATTACTAAAGTCTTATATAAATTACTGTGACAATTAATATTAATTCATTGTATTGCAGCTACAGATTTTCCAGTTTCTGATAATCATAAGTCTGCTTGCGTGCTAACATCACGTTGTTTGTTTCCGACATCGGCGCCGTGCTGTCAATCTAATAGATTTGAGAAAGGCTCCTCGGGTAAATTAGTAGTACTTTTACCATATACCGTACTATTACCATAGGTATTACTAGGAAAATTACATTTTCTACTTGTCTATCGTCTGAGGTTATCTTAGCTTGTTGGCTCCGAGTGACGTTTCTAGTTCCGTCGATCCTATACATAATTTTATATCCAGGTTTGATTGTATTACCTTGAGTAATCATGTTATTGCACATATAATATTCAATAAATTTGATTAGAATAATTATTATAGGCTCTTTTATATATGTCAGACATTGGAGGATTTGCAATACATAATGCTTCTAGACAATTTGTCTTTTATGGAGATATTTAGAACTTCATTTATAAAGATATGTACCTCTGGGTATTATTAAACCAAAACTATTTTTCATTAACATCTAAAAGGTAATTTACAAGGCTTTTGTGCAACTATAGCTACGGAATCTGAATAGACGTTTCATTTACTTTGGAACGTGACTGTACGGATTTCAGAATAACACGCAATTTAGTTTTGGACCGTCGTATCTTTTTAATCACTGTGTCCCAATACGACTTCTGTATCTTTGACTTATCTCTTTTTCGCTAAAATAAAAGAGCATGAAATGACGTAAAAATAAGATTGTATTGTGATTATAGCCAAAATTATAATCGAAAATATTTATTAAGTAAGTAATCGAATAATAAGTTTTGAACAATTATTAAAAATCAAAAATAAAGAAGTAGAAATTGACGTCAGGCAGGCGGTCAGTAGCTTCCTTTCTGCAAAATGTATAAAATAGTATTGCGCCAACTCCATATTGAATGAGATAAAATATAAGGAAAGAAAGCAAGATAATTAAAAGAAAAATGTTAATTTGATATTCTTTGTTCCTATATTTACTAAAATATGGCTAATGTATTTATTGTCACACTATGTACTTATTATTAGACGTAGATGCTAATACGATATCGTTACAGATTGTGTTTTTATTTATGGAGAACCACGCTGTCTTATACATTATCAACAAACTGATGCATCAATTCAAAAGACACCTTCCAACAAGGATGTAGGTAGGTATCATATTCGGTAAAAAGAAATTATTGCTAAAAATAAAGTACATATTATACCCAAGAAGCTTAAACGTCCGCAACGGACATATTGCAATTTATCATAGACATAACCATAAGTTACAACATTACACGACTGCCTCGGTGGAGTCGTGGTATTTCGGTACCTATGACTACGCTTCTGAGGTCTCGGTTTCGATCCCCGGGTTGGGCAAAGTGATATTGATTTTTTCCATATCAGCCAGGAGTCTGGAATTTGTGCCCGATGTCTGGAATTTGTGCCCGATATGGCGATAGGCTCGCCCCCTATTACATCTGGGACGGAACTAAGCTCGGCGAAATGTGGGTGTACTAGTTTGCTAGTGCACCTCTGCCTACCACTTTGGGGATACAGGCGTGAGCTTATGTTAATGTGTGTGTAACATTACATGACAGACATACGTTTTTAAATTAAATAATAAATTCGCTCAAATACCTTATACCATTTTCAGAAGTGGATCCTATAGAGACAAAGCAACAATTACGCGTTTCTGTAGACTCAACTACATCGTCAAACAAAATTCCAGTCTGTCTCAAGAAGAGAAACGATGTTGTAGGAGAAGTGCTATCACCAAGAGGTGAAATTATTTTCTTAAAAGTCTTTGTATGTCACTTGTTTGCTTCATATCTTATTCATAATTTAAATTTCCAGTTTACAAAGCATTGTACGAAACGACGAAGTTAGTGTTTAAAGAAGATTTAACTCGGTCGCAACTAATAAAGTGTCATAATCATCAGCCATCGCTCAGAAATGCGGCTATAAACTCTCATCCTCTCAAAACAGGTAAAGTTTCCGTCTCTAACTATTACTTAGTAATTAGAACTTGGTTATTGTATTTAGTGTACATGTTACCAACCGTTAATTATTACGATCAGTATTGTTCTTGTTATTTTATCTTATTTTATTTTATTTGGGTGGCTCACAGCTATCAATATCACTACTATACTACAATAGCTATCAATATGTTTAATTGTTAATATTTATTTTTTAGTAGTAGAGCCACGCTAGAGTTAATAATGTCTACAGCACGAATGGGCCGGCTCGACCGGTTTGATACCACTGTATTATACAAAACCGACGTAAAGTGGCAGCTCGCTGTTGCGTTTCGTTCGATGAGTGACGTTTCCGGTGGCCCAATTCCCCCCATCTTTTCCTACTCCCCATTCCCCTCCTCTTGGGTTGGCAACGCACCCATGATACATTTGTGGGTGTCTATGGGCATCGGAGATCACTTACCATCAGGTGACCCACTTGCTTGTTTGCCAATCACTGCTATAAAAAAAATAACAAAAATGTTGGCTCTGTAGAGCAAAATTATATTATACAGCAAGAACGCACAACGTGATTACTATCAGTGCCAACCGTGCATTCTGTATGGTGGAGTAACTGATTAGTCTGCTTATGATAATTTTGTTTCATGTGTTTTGTATGTAAATTCTTAGCCCCACCGTGTATATCTTTCTGCTTTGTAAGGTTTTAAAGAGGTCCTTGCTCGGAACTTTGGCAATAACTTCACTTAGACATGACATCCATAGTTTTTACTTTTAAAAAATTACAAAAGTAAATATACATAAATACATACATATGCTCACGCCTGTATCCCCGAAGGGGTAGGCAGAGGCGCACTAGCGAACTTGAACACCCACATTTCGCCGAGCTTAGTTCAGTCCCAGATGTGATAGGGGGCGAGCCTATCGCCATATCGGACACAAATTCCAGACTCCGGGCTGATATGAAAAAATCCAATATCACTTTGCCCGACCCGGGGATCGAACCAGAGACCTCAGAACCGTAGACGTACTGAAATACCACCACGCCACCGAGGCAGTCAAGTAAAAATACATAGACTATGATTTTATTTTAGACATCAAATTCACAATGGCAAATAACCCTGAAGTTCGTTCAGCTACCGTGATGACGACCCGATCTGCTAGTTTGCAGAAATCACGTCAGTTTGTGGATCAATCAACCGAACCTGGTAAATACAAAAATCAAAAAGTATCTATCTAAATAAAAACTAGAGACCACTCGTCACCTCCATATAATATCGACATGTACAATAACTCAGCGGAATAATACAAAGAATGCAAATGTGAGGTGAATCTAAAACCAACTACTAAACTCTTTATACTAAGCAGTAATCTCAAACAAATTGACTGGGCATCTTTATCACGCCATCAAACCAAAGGATAATCACAAGTTTAAAAACTTAACGGACCGACTTCAAATCCGATCGTGACCAAAATTATATGGGACCACCCTTGAAATAAGATCTATCGAATTTTGAAATTTGAAAATCGGTCTACATATCGCGTAACATACATAAAAAAATACATACGAATTGAGGACCTCCTCCTTTTTGGAAGTAGGACAAAAATTGAACTTAATCATACGCCTTTAAAATGCGGCATAACTACAATTAATGTCAAAATTATCCGAAAACAAATCATAAATGAGTGTATATTTTTTTTATTCAGACGAGACCAAGACTAATCTAGACATTGACGTCACAACACAGACACGTTCGGCGTGTCGCGTGTCATTTGTCGATGTGTCTGGTGAGAAAGGTACATAAGTACTCTTTTTAATTATTGTGTAAAATATAACTCTCAAACAATTTACAGACTCCACGGAGTGGGCGGGTAGTAGTGAAACCACATACATTTGTTTCGGGTCTGGGTGTTGTGGGACCAAAAGTCCCTCGTAGTCCTGATACCCACGATACAAGTCTAACCTAGTATTTATTTATAATGCCTTCTTCAGCTAAGGTTAAAAGTACCCATCAACTTCCAGATTGTTCTGAAGACTGCGTAAAGACTCAATTGGCGGCGTCCTGTCGCTACTACAGCAACTTGCTGACTAAACACATTGGTCGAGTTAAGGAAAATTGTAAGTCCATGAATTATTCATTATAATAAGTACCTATTCCTTATCTATTCATCTCTAGCTTCTTGAGTTCATGTAGAGATTGGCTCTGTAACGTAAACTCACCTTTATTTTTATGACATTCCGTGCGCGTACAACTACCGTCCTGGGGTCTCGGGTTCGGTTCCCGGCTCGTGTAGCGTATTGTTTATTTCTACTCAGTATGAACACGGCATCTAGAATTTGTGACTAATATGATAATAGGCTCATCCCCTATCAACATCTGGGAATGAAGTTCGCCTCTGCCTACTCCTTCGGGGATACAGGCGTAAACCTATGCATATATCTACTTGATAAAATATTAATTGTTTGTCTTTCTATCACAATATTTGACGAGTGAAATCTACTTTATAAAAGTGACTCACGAAGAAATAAATCAACAGACAGCTGCAGCAGGCACTCAACTACTTCATCATAATGTGCTTAATCTCAGTTGAAGAACTTTTAATCGTCTCCAAGTTAGAAACAATATGGATTTTCGGCGCGTATTTCACTACAGTTTTGTTTTAGTAAAATTAACAATTTCGGTGTACCTCTGGTATGACTTACTCTTGACTGTTTTCACTTCTGGAAAACGATGATACAGTTTCGTTTATTTTACTTGGTTGTAATTACCGCAAGTGGCGCTGCTAGTCAAAAATTTGGAGAAAACTATAATCGTTTTTGCAAACTGTCAAAACTCGTACTACTTAGAAACGTTAATGATAAATTGATTGTACCTACCTTAACAATATTTTTTTCACGACAATACGATTGCAAACTACAGTGATTTCCTGTTTCGACATTTCCCCTTAAACAGTATGCACCACTCGTGAAACGCATCTTAAACCCTGATTATAATATAAATTATTCTGTACAATCCATTTTAGCACCAAATAAGTACAAAACACAGCCTTTTTGTCATATCACATACACTCCCGCTGTACTTTTTTCACTACACTTGTTTTAGTAACAAGACACCTAGCGCCACCTGCCGACACTTACCGGTACGACGCCACGCTCCCTAACATGCTTGAAGCGTGCACCATGAAACCAAGCGCACGCAAAGAGCTCGGCTGTCAAACGATGAAGTTATGTCGATATTGCGACATGAAGAAACCGACGTCCTTTATACTGTCGCCCACGTCGAGCTTAACCGATATCTGTCGGTATGATAGGGAACATCTCAAGTCGGTATACTACATGCTGAGCGCCATTGAAGGAAGGATCCGTAGATTGAAAGCCAACGTACCAAATTAGTACCACGTGTGGATACTAGATGTCGTCTTTTTAAAGTGAATCTCGTATATATTTTGAAAATGTCTAAATTACAACCAAAGTGTGAATAAAAACGAATGATGTTTATATTGCATAGTTTTATTTAATGTTCGGGTAAATACAAATTTTAAAAGCAAAACAAATAACATAGTATGCGCTGAAATGTGCGAGTTTGATTGGGAGAATTTAGATTTACTAATTTACAAATGGTGAATGTAACAATGATTCTAATTTAAAATAATTATCTTAAATTTTAAATGCCATTTCAAATCACCAACCTTGATTGTAATACTGCAAAAAACAGATATGTTATGGTTAATAATAGTCTACAATAAAATTTATATTATGTATATCGAAAACGCTCGACAACAGCGCCACCACACTATAACGATATCGATTATTGTGCTGTGGGTATCAGGAACTACAACAGACTCGGTCTTAAATTCTCTATAACAGACCCACGTTTTCGCGAGTGCAATAAGATTGTGCAATACTAACTGCACAGTACAATAAATAATATGTTGCAATAAAAAAATCTAAACCTGTCCCATCATTGGACAATATTAAATACTAAATTCAAACTGTTAAAAACATTGCGCAATTTGTTTATTGTGATGTGCAATACAATTGAACATGTAAAGCGATTCTTACACATCGCGACCTAAGACCATTTCTATGTAGTACAATTTTTATCGACTATCGATATTTACAAAATATAATCAGCTCACACATAAACGCTTATTAAAATCTACATATTATGGAGGCCATAAAAACACATTAAACAGGAAACATTGCCATTATAATTTTCGATATTTCAACAAGCTAACTACAATATACACATTGCCATAGAATATATCATACACTATCTCTATTATAAAAAAGTATTTACAACAGATTAATAATCACTATAATGTACGAATAATTTGCGTTGTTTTACTTCGTTATTGCCAATATTTATCATATTATAAACTCGATAACAAAGTATATTATGTTACAATATATGAAATAAAGGGTCCTAATCAACCCAATAAAATATTTAACATAACTTTAAATAAGCACTGCGTCAGTATTATGTTACATACATACATACATTTAAACAAATTAATACTTATAAAGCAAATAGTTTGCTCTGTGGAACGCTTAAACATAAAGTCAGTCAAGTTGCTTAGAAATAGGTTAACGAGAAATTAAAATAAGCATCACAAATGGAACATTGCGGCGAAATAAACCGCTCAAATGAAAATATTTTATTTGAAATTATACGTTTTGTTATTGCAGAAGCTTTCTTGTCAAATCTAAAACGGTTTCATCATATATGTACATAATAGAGAAAACGATTGGTACCACACACGAATAACACTGAAATACTTGTTCCAGCCTAGCAAACGTGTAGTGTAGCTCAAACTCGATTCGAATATGGATTACAAAGTTATTAATGCTAGGGACCCTTAAGGGGAAGGCCCACGCCTACTCACCAACAAAATGCTTGCAAACTTCAAGGTAATAAATGGTAATAAATAATAATGGCCTTAGTAGACTAAGGCCTAACCCCTCTCATTAGTAGAGGAGGCCCGTGCCCAGCAGTGGGACAGTAATATAACAGGGCTAATATAATGCGGAACGTCTGACTTTGCGTGCTAAACATCAACCACAATGATTAATTACATACGAATGTAGAAAAAAACATTAACCATAACAAATATTCGTTACTTACTAAAATACTCGTACGTATATATAAGACTCTTAAAATAACAATAGATAGATTATACCGTTGTTATTGACATTCCAAACTATAGTACAATCGATTTATCACTAGAATCAACACCATCTCATTTTAACTTTTTATAGTATTTCAATTTTTTTTCGATACTTTTTGATATAAGTTCAAACACTTGTTTCTCGAAAAGCTAGACGAAGATGCAATTCTTGAAAATACGTGCCCGGAGTCATACATCAAACTCGATGAACCAGCATAAGATTTGAATGTGCTTCATGGTTTTGAAACCTAGTATGCGGAGTGAAGCAATCCTGTCATTTTTAATTTCAATACATTTTAAATTTACAGTTTGAGTGTACCTCTGGTAGGAGTTACTTTTGACTGTCCTCACTTCTCTGAAACTATGATTTTTATTTATTGTAGTTCGTTGTAATTCCGCATGTGGCGCTACTAGTCAAAAGTTTGGAGAAAACTACAATCGTTTTTGCAAAGTGTCAAAACGTGTACTAGGAGCGTTAACTATGTCTGAATGCCAGATCTAATGATAAATTGATTGTACTTTAACAATATTCCTTCACGACAATAGATTGCAAACTACAGTGATTCCCTGTTTCGACATTTCCCCTTAAACCCTATGCACCATTACACCGCTCGCGAAGCGCACCTTAAACCCTGATTATAATATAAATTATTCTATACAATCCATTTTGGCACTACATTTACGTACCAAACCACAGCCTTTTTGTCATATCACATACACTCCCGCGATACCTGAAACCAATGGATACAACTTATCGACATCGATAATTTATTCTCACTCAAACTGCGGACCACAATATGTAATTATGATGCATGTCGGTAGAGAAGTAAAATCTTATTTTTAAGGTAAATAATATGTGATCTCACCACCACCCATAGACATCCAAAATACAATAAGAATCAAAGATGCGGGGTTGGTAAAGGGAGGGGTGAATAGGGTCACCAGTCTCTCACTCACCGAACGGAACTCAACAGCGAGCTGCCATTTTACGTCAGATTTTCTTCGTTTCATTAGTGCTACAGACGTTACTGTCTACAGCGTGGCTCTACAACTCAATATTATTATTATTACTTGTAATTACTGCCTCGGTGGCGTAGTTGTATTTCGACACGACTACCATGCTGAGGTCTCGGACTTGATCTCCGAGTCGGGCAAAATGATAGTATTTTTTCAATTCAGCCTGAATTCTGGATTTTTGTTTTTTTATCCGGTCATGGCAAAGTGTTTACCTTTATAATTATGTGTTTATGTGCACCTGACGGTAAGTGTACTGCAGTCTATGTGGGGGTTCTAGTTCGCTAGTCCGCCTGTGCCTACAGGGTTACAGGCGAGCTTAAGAAGAAGCTTATGTATGTACCTGTAACGTAGCCTCATACTAAAGAGCGCGGTATAAAGACGTGCACGAGCGAGTCCCACCCGCAGTCGGCGAGCTGGTGCGGCCGCAGCGCGTTCCAGTCCAGCCCGTACGTGAACTCGGAGTGGTGGCGGATCGTCTCCAGCGGCTCGCACCCACGTTTCAGATCCCATATCCTGGAAAACAAATATTTTAGCATATCTATTTACTTCTTTGAAATAAAATTATTTTTACGAATTTTATCCCGATTTGGTTTTAATTTTTATTCCCGACGTTTCGAAGGCTTTGCAGTCTTCGTGGTCACGGGTTGGACTGAGTCTGACTGACACCAAATCGTGATAAAATCCGTAAAAATAATTTTATTTCAATGAATAGCATTCGCGTAAACTTAAGAAATCAGCATTTACTTCTTTCTACTCGCTGTTATCCCACCTTAATTTGGGGTCAGCACAACACACTTTTTACGACCGGCTGCCTGCCTAATCAACCTCCTCTGAGAGATAGCATTTATATACCAACAGTCGATATATTTATCGATAGTTTCTTTATAAACAAGCAATTATGCATAGATTTAAGGTAATCGACGGTAATACAGCTTCTGGTGATTAGGACAGGAATGAGATCGGAACGTAATTAGGAGAACATAAAAACGTAGCAAACATACGGGCCGGTTCGTCAACAATAACAACTTCAACCATAACCATAGGACATATAAGGTCGAGTTTCTATTGCCGAATTTGAACTCACAGAGCCTTACAAGTAACAGGCTTATTCTATTATATACCTTGTTGTGAAGTCATACGAGACTGCCGCCAATACAGAGGGTGCATGTGGCGAAAACTGCACTCTTCTTACAGCACATTCACAGCCTAAAACAACAAACTTAACACTCAAATACCATTTTCATTACAATAGACACACAATATTGAGAATACAGGTCGATCTGGAAATCTTTGGGGGAGGCCTATGTTCAGCAGTGGACGTCCTATGGCTGATGATGATGATGATGATGATGATGAATGGGAATACTTATAGCAGAAGACTGATAAATATACAATTTGTCACTTGATAACAAATTATTTTCCTTTCAATCGACATGAATCATGCAAATATTTTAAAGTATTGGGGATTTTCAGGGTTAATTTTCGTGTCATGCCGGGTACACACCAATCAAACGAAGGTGAAAGAACGCTCGTTCGAACGAACGTTCCCGATCATTCACATACCTTCGCTGTTGTATGAACGCAACAGCGAAGATTCGCGAAAGATCGGGAACGTTCGGTCTCCATCGCCGATGGCCGTTCGCGATCATTCTTTCGCCTTCGTTCGGTTGGTGTGTACGCGCCATCACAAGAAAAATGCTAATCTTTAAAAAAAGTTACAATACCAATGGCACAGTTTTACATGCGTTTGCAGGCTAATTAGTTATTTCTTATAGATAAATCCAAACTTTAAAAACAAATTTCCGTATGCGCAATACATATTGCCAAGACAAGATTCACCATAAAGGAGTTTCTTTCTGCCT
This sequence comes from Clanis bilineata, assembly GCA_036417725.1. Classification (NCBI taxonomy): domain Eukaryota; kingdom Metazoa; phylum Arthropoda; class Insecta; order Lepidoptera; family Sphingidae; genus Clanis; species Clanis bilineata. Next base: position 14,287,417 of record CM071158.1, read on the forward strand.
TTCTTCTTCGGGTCGTCATCCGTAGGTAGCTAGAGAAAGGCTGGTAGGTTAGCTAGGATAGGGCCTCACGTACCAATCCCAACTGCTTCCAGTATTTCCAGTCAATCCCCTGCCACCATTCCTGCCATATGCCACTCCCATACAATCCATTCCCTTACACTCTATTCCTATTTCCCCTTATCACCCTATCTCAGCCATCCCATCGTTATTATGTCCATACTTGCCTGCCTGTTGTTAAATTCAAATATATAATGTAAATTATATTAATCCTAATTTAAAAATTTACTTGTGTTGACTTGTCATAAGCGCTTTTTTACATGCCTACGTGATCAATAAGTTTTTTTTTTTTTTTTAAACACAAGTTGGCAAACTCGATGTTTTTTTTATGAAGCATTCATTAATATTGAATTAGCTCAAAGCTAACACTAGTTATACGAAATCAAATGTACCTTTTAGAGTGAACATAGGGGATGTTAGCCTCCTCAAGTCCCATCCTCGGACCAGTCCATCAGAGCCGGCTGTGGCTAGTGCATGGGTTTCTGTTCTACTCCAATCGCATGACAACACCTGTAAATTATAAAAGGTTCAATGATACTAATAGATAAATAATATTAATTTACATGTTAAGTTTTAATGACAATGTAAATTACCGACTACCACCATAAAGATGTCAATCTCATTTCGTCCATTTTTCAAGTATGTTACTCTTTTTAAAGAAAGAAAGAAGAAGTATGTTGCTCAACATATCCAGAAAATGTGAACAGATTTTCAAAATTCATTTTGTGTTTTATAGAGCTTTGAAGGTCGTCTTATCGCCTCCTTGGTCTAGTGGCAGCATGTATGGACTGTAGACCGGGAGGTTCTGGGTTCGATTCCCAGGTCGGGCAAAGTAAATTTCCCAATTTAATTTGCCCGGGACTGGATCCCTCATAGGGGGTTGACGTCAGGCAGGCGGCCGGTCGTAAAAACTAAGCCAGATCCTCTTTGCAACATGCTTGAAAAAGTGTGTTACGCCGACCCCACATTAAGGTGGGATAAGGGCAGGTAGAAAGATAGAGCTTTGAAGGATGGTCCCATATAAATTTAATTAAAATAATTACACATTTCAAAACTTACAGACCGACTTCAAAACTTATCTGATTGTGACCAAATTTATATGGGACCACCCTTGGAATAAGCTCTATAGAACACAAAAATAATCCTAATAATTGGCCCACATTTGGAGATACCGCGAAACTATCTTTCTACCTGCCCTTATTCCACCTTAATGTGGGGTCGGCGCAACACACTGTCAAGCATGTTGCAGAAAGGATTTGGCTTAGTTTTTACGACAGGCTACCTGCCTGATGTCAACCCCCACTGAGGAATTCTCTGAAGGATGAGGATTTGGATATAGCAGCGATAGCTCAGTTGGGAATGGTACGGACTGCCGAGACAAGTGCCGGAGGTCGAGACCAACCCCAAAATGGAGCATACACCTCTGACTTTTCTATGTTAAGTGTATTTTCATTGTGAAATATCGCTTGCTATAACGGTGAAGGAAAACATCGAGAGGAAACCTGCATACCTGAGAATTTCTTCACAGGAATTTCGAAGGTATGTGAAGTTTACCAACCCGCATTAGACCAGCAAGGTAAACTAAGGCCTAACCCCTCTCATTAGTAGAGGAGGCCCGTGCCCAGCAGTGGGACAGTAATATTACAGGGCTAATATTATTGCATAAAATTTACCTCCGCATCATGAGCCTTAACAACTGCAGCAGGCCTCGCGGGTTCCGTACAAGTCCACAGCTTGAGATGTCCATCGCCGGACACCGACGCGAACGTGGCAGGGGAGTGTGGGGAGAACGCGGCCGTGTACACCAGCTGGGAGTGACCCGCGAATGTGCTCAAGCACGCTTCTGTTTCAGGATCCCACTATAGAAAAAAACTCATTATACAATATCTACCAATTGTTCCTTTTAATTAAGTTTATTGTGGAATGAAGCCAGCATTCCCAAAGACTTGCTGAAGTTCACTGCTCAGTGTTATTAAATGCATTCCATTATTTACAGTGTATGGGCGGGATAGTCTCACATGGAACAATAAAAAACACGAAATTAAATATTATAAAGCTTATAAAAACAACTGACTGCCTCGGTGGCGTGATTGTATTTCCGTACAACTACCGTCCTGAGGTCTCGGGTTCGATCCCAGGGTCGGACAAAGTGATATTGGATTTTTCCATATCAGCCCGGAGTCTGGAATTTGTGCCCGATATGGCGATAGGCTCGCCCCCTATCACATCTGGGACGGAACTAAGCTCGGCGAAATGTGGGTGTTCTAGTTCGCTAGTGCGCCTCTGCCTACCCCTTCGGGGATACAGGCGTGAGCTTATGTAAAAACAATGCAAAAAAAATACATAAAAAAGCGATCCCAGAACCTCCCTGTCATGCCACAGCCCATATCCACTACTACAGCTAGACCAACAGTTACAACAACATGTATGGAAATAAAATGGTCTTTGAATTGCTCATTATTTGACAGTAGACTCAAGGAGGCTTTTAGTATAAAAACATACTACAGAGTACAGCCCCTCTAGAATGTTCCATATAGACATGTTTATATGGAACATTCTTGCCCCCTTGGACACTTACCGCCGAATGTTCATACACTTAAGGTCGCCTTATATCGTTTAATGCCGCCTTATCTGTCAAATTTGTATGGCAAAAATCAATGTAAGAAGCCGTTAAAGTTGAGCAGCGTTTGACCATTCGGGCGTTAAACACTACGGCTCTCGCTTATAAAAACATTTTAGCCGAGCATATGGTTAAGAATAGTGTAACTTTTTTTCTTGTATCACATTGTTTGAAACTGAAAGGGACAGACTATTCTAAACCATATGATCAGCTAAAATATTTTTATGAGTAGGGCCTACATGTACATTTACTCAACAAACCAATTTAATAGTAGTATCCCAGCTAGCGCTAAGCAGATGCGTCCTTGGCCAATCAACGGAGCATACTTCACTGGTATGTGCTTTCAACACTCGTAAGGGTGCGGCACAACCGACCCGCCATATGATAACGGCACCATCGCCTGCTCCACAAGCCGCCGCGCTGTCTGTGGTGCCGGACCATGTCTGTAAACAATATAACAAGCATAAACTCACGCCTGTATCGACGAAGGGGTAGGCAGAGGCAAACTAGCGAACTAGAACACCTACATTTCGCCGAGTTTATTTCCGAGATGAGATAGGGGGCTATCACCATATTGGACGCAAATGCAAGACTCTGGGCTGATTAAATATCACCTTTACCCAACCTGGGGATCAAACCCGAGACTTCAGGACAGTAGCCATACGTCACCGAGGCGGTCAAAATTGACACATAATATGAAAATAATAAGTTTAACATGCTTCCAACACATACATAAATAATAAGATGAAATCTAATCTTATGGGAAAAAGTAGCACTAGAAGAACGAACATCTGTGTGAATAATTTTGCGCAAATAAGGGGGCGTCCATAAATTACGTGAGGTGTTTTTTAAAATTTTCTGCCCCTCCCTCCCCCCCTGGTGAGATGTCGTGAGATTTTATTCAACCCCCTCCCCCATCCCCCAATCTCACGTGAGATTTTTCAAAATGTGAGTTTCTTACGTAAACGCGTTGGATTGCTATTGTAAAAAGAAAAAACAAATTTGCTTCATGCTTTTATTTACGACTAAAATGAAAAATGTTCAGAAATAAGATTTCATCGTTACATATGTGTGAAATGTAACACAAATTTCATTTCGTCTGTTATTGCTTTTACACCGCGAATGCAACATCCCACCATTATGAGACTGCAAACTCACTGTTTCAATACAATAATAAGAATTGAATAATTATAAGTGATTTATATCCACGTAAACTGCAGAATAAAATATGCTGTCAAATTCTGTGCTCAAAGCAAATGCGCAAAGCAAGAATTTCTGGGTATTCGATGCGAGACAAAGAATTAGATTAGCATCTTTGTTCAACACACTTAAATGCGTATAGCACCATCCCGTTTCTTCAATATGTCAGTGAGGATAGTCCAGTCTATATTTAGTCTAAGGTAAATTCAGATTAAATTGAGCTATTTGGTATAAAACAAATATGGTGGTTTGACAGTCAGTAAATGTATAACGTTGAAGTATGAATGAAATTATTTTCTTTCGAAAGAATTAGTGAATGATCTTAATCGTATTATGATTAAATCTTAAGCATGTACAATCTGGATTAAATGGACCAAAATAGTGTGATTTTTTTTTTGTTTCAATCAGAAAAAAAATTGCGTGATATTTGCCGAGACCCCCCCTCTCTCCAACGTAAGATTAGATGAGATTTGACTCGACCCCCTCCCCCCTTAAACATCTCACGTAATTTATGGACGCCCCCTAATCACACTGAAATCAACAAAGAATCTGGATACGCAAAAAAGTAATAATAAAAATTGTAAATATTACTTTTTTAATTGTAAATATTTCTTGCTTAGTAAAAACCAAAATTGATTATTTCGAGAATAAAATCATAGTTACTATAACTCAGTGGAAATACAGTATTTAGAGGTAGATGGCATCGATATATTATTTACCTAGATATAATTCTAAATTTCAAAATTCTAATTTAAAAACGCTTGCTCATTTCGTTTAAAAAGCTACTTTATAACACTGGCATAGGGTTATAATTGTGTTGATTTAATTAGAACTGGTGAATTTTTCCTTTGTTTTATTACTGAGACCACTTTTTATGACGATATTTGCAAAGAACTGTGCATCTAGGAAATATTAAATCGATGGTAGATGGGCAAAATTATTATATTAATCGAAAGATTGAGCTGCAATAAACAAAAAACTATAACATTCGAATTTCGCAGGCTAGTGATCTTAATACATTTTAACACCTACCAAAATACTTAGTTATCATGAAACCTAAATCTTGCGTAACAAGATAAGGTATTTGTTAAGCTATTTATTAGTGCTATTGCTACTTTTATCTATTGTACAAAAACATAATACTGTCTGAATTATTATGTTAATAATGTAATATTTACATAAGGGGAAAGGGGTAGGCAGAGGTAAACTAGCGTACTAGAACACCCACATTTCGCCGAGCTTAGTTCCGTCCCAGATGTGATAGGGGACGAGCCTATCGCCATATCGGGCATAAATTCCAGACTGCAGGCTGATATGAAAAATCCAATATAACTTTGTAATATTTCTAAAGTGCCTTAGTTAGATTGCATTTAAGGCAATATGCTTTTATAATATTTTAGAATACATTCAACTTTATAAAGCTTTGCATACATGCCCCTTAAATAGTCAAATTGTCACATAGTATATTATTTGTGGGGAAGTCAGTCATACTCATGAATCACTATAGCTATGATATAATACACAAACAAGGAGTTACAAGAAATACAAAGAGTTCTCCATCTAGACTGTTTTACTGTGTGCAAAAACAGTCACAATTTTATAAGAATTGCATATCCCTATTCAAAGTTGGAGGAAATAGTCCATAAATACAAATATAATCTTATAAGTCCATTAACAGTGTTGTAAGTACGCACTCTTATATGTTGTGTGGCTTCACAGGCTCATGCGGTTTGATAATCAACATTTACTCACTCACATAATTGCTTTAATTTAATAAATAATTATGCAAAAGAGTATATGCATAAAGCTGTTAGTATGACTACATAGGATATGTTGGGTTTTACAAACCTTTAACTGTAAAATACCATAAAACTAGCATTTGCTATGGTTTCAGATCTGACAAAAAGGTAACCAAGGTTATTTTACTTTTAATTCATTGGTAAATCTTTAAGTAGCTGTGATTTAAACTAATCGTATTTAACACCTACTTGTGAGATTTCCATGCAAATTAAGGAACAATTCAATTTGTTTTTGTGTCACAGAACTCTTAGGAAATTGTTGTTTGGTCTCATTAAGTAAGTAAGCAACTATACTATCAATGATTATTCCATTGATATTAAAGATATTGATTGATATTAAGTTGACCGAGATTCTTATAGGAAAATGCTACTACAAAGCTTTATAATAAGGTTGACTTTTCAATATATTTGCATGAAAAATAGACACATTAAAAAGTTTTGTGCTTTGAGATATTGGAATAGTTGTGTTACTTTTTGGATTAGGTATGTTAAAATAGAGTAATGTCTTAAATTAACATAACATAAGCTCACACCTGTATCCCTAAAAGGGGTAGGCAGCGGCGCACTAGTAAACTAGAACACCCACATTATGCCGAGTTTAGTTCCATCACAGAAGTGATAGGGGGTGAGCCTACCACCATATCGGGCACAAATTTCAGACTCTGGACTGATATGGAAAAATCCAATATCACTTTGCCTGACCACAGGATCGAATCCGAGACCTCAGTACGGTAGTTGTAAAACCACCACAAATACCACCTTATTTCTGCATGACTACCATCTTGAGGTCAGGTCACACGTAATGACTGCCTAGGTGATGTGATAACACACCAAGGCAGTCATTACGAGTGTCTTAAATTACACTTTCCAAATTAAACTATTTCCTATTAAACGAAAAGAAGTAATCCATTTTAGAGATGAAATTATCTAACATGTAAAGGACTTAGCTAAAACGTGCCTCTTATATGCACTATATTGGAATATATATATATGCAAACAATTGGAATATTTCTGTTTTTAATATAACATGAGTATGCTCATTTCATTTTAATCTACAACAGTACTTCAAGAATCAGAGTTTGAATAATTTATTATAAAGATATTGTAATCTTCTTAATGAACATTCTGTTTTAGCACATACATGTATATATAGGTTAGGTCTTTAGTAACAATAAAGATTTAAAATAATAGTCTATATTCTAGGTTTCATTGGATCAGAAAATAATAACAATATAATGTAATAAAAAAAATATATCTTTAGCTCCTTTTTTACACCAGCTAGAATCATTGCCGATAGTATAATTTATGATACTATTTTGATCAAGATTATCCCATGTGAATGGTGGTTCATTGAAATTCTTATTGGAATGTCTCACCACATCGAAAAGTCCGTCGCTCCATTCCAACTTCTGCACTTCAAGTATAGTACTTCCATCGGGCGCTAACTCCAAGAAAAACAATGTTCCGCCGCCGGCCAGACCGTAGTATTGACTTGTGGCAACAGCGAGGGCGTCCGGGCGAGTCCTTGAGAACCGCACGCTGTACCCATGGCGACCCGGCGTTAAAAACGTCGGCATACTGATGGTATAGCTAAATAAAAAGTAAACATTGATAATTTGCGCCGCTAGCCATTAATACCAACAAGAAACTAGGTACTCACTTCAACTATTCAACATTGCTTTAGGATTTATTGTATGAATATAAATGTATACGATAAGAGCACACGATGTTAAAATAATCTAATTGGATTCACTCTTGGTGTTCAAAACTGGTTTAATTTAATAAATTATATTGAAATTATACTTTTGTTCCCATATACCGCATATCAAGCTCAAAAGTCAAAACTCAAAACAAACGTCATTACAGTGACATTACCAAATTGTCATGATTAGTGTTGTGCCATCTGCAAAAAATATCGATTTGCCAGCAGTATAGTACGTCATACGACAATAATCTCATTATCACGCCTACAGTCAATATCCTATTAGCCCGTAAACGTACCTGCATGAAACCTCACATGTAGCCCTCATATATAAGGAAAATGTTCATGCAATATTCATTTCTGGTGAACGCTTCAAAACAAAATAAAGTCCAATAGCTCTTCCAAACCCTTTCAGCTGTTTTTAAAATCTTATAGTGGTTCATTCTTGTTATAAAACCTGCCTATAACCTACTTCAAACATGTTGGATTATCTTTCATTGGCATTTGTTGTTGCCGTAAAAGTATTCAAAAAAACTACCCCAAATGGAAAAGTCACGGTATACCTGGGCAAACGTGACTTCATTGATCATATGGATTACTGCGATCCTGTCGATGGAGTTGTGGTAGTCGACACTGAATACCTGAAAGGAAGAAAAGTTTATAGCCAGGTACTTCAATACACTTATGTGATTTTAAAAACTGTTTTAAGTGGTGTGTGCCAAAATATAATGTGATTTTATTTTTGAAACAGCTGGTGACAACTTACCGCTATGGTCGGGAAGAGGATGAAGTGATGGGAGTGAAATTTTCCAAGGAAATGATTATCGGACAAGATCAAGTTGTACCAATGGTGAATTCGAAAATGGAGCTGACTCCGGTCCAGGAGAAATTACTTAAGAAACTTGGCCCCAATGCTTATCCTTTTACATTCAGCTTTCCTGAGATGGCACCCAGCTCGGTAAATTATTGATTCTATTATTATGAATTCTAGTGAAGCGCTGGATATTTCTAATAAAATACAAATGTTTGCTAGGTAACTCTCCAACCTGCCGAAGAAGACCAAGGCAAACCAATGGGTGTGGAATACTGTGTGAGGACATACGTTGCGGAGCAAGAAGACCAAAAAAGTCACAAGAGAAGTTCTGTAACACTAGCAATTAAAAAGGTACCTAGCTTCCTGAAATTATTGTACTTATACAAAGAAACATGTTTAACTAATGCTTTAAAATTACTACTTTGTAGTTGCAACATGCTCCAATTTCTCGCGGACGTCGTCTCCCAAGTTCTCTTGTGAGCAAAGGATTTACATTCAGCAACGGAAAAATCAATCTTGAAGTGACTCTCGACAGGGAGATTTATTACCACGGAGAGAAGCTCGCTGCTAATGTTATTATTTCAAATAATTCGAGGAAATCAGTCCGAAGCATCCGCTGCATCGTCGTGCAGCATGTTGAGATTACAATGATCAATTCGCAATTTAGCCGTCACGTGGCCTCCTTGGAAAGTCGTGAAGGATGCCCTGTTACCCCTGGAGCTAGCTTGTCTAAAACATTTTATTTGGTACCACTTGCTCGCAACAGCAAGGATGTGCGAGGTTTGTATCGAAAATATTTAAGATGCGTGGATTCGTTGCAATATACTTTTTCAATCATGTTGTCGAAAGGATCTGGCTAAGCTTTATTTAAGAACAGCTGCCTGCCTGATGTTAACATATCTCGGAGGGAGTTCCGGGAAAATCGTGGTACAAAAACACCTCAGAATCGAGCTCAGGACCTCCCGATTTACAGCCCATACATGCTGCATGGTTTAGTAACCAACGAGGCGAGAACAACGTAAACCATTGCAAATGGTGATATAAGTACAGCAAACTTTAACTAAATGGACTTAATTATTTATGTATTATCTGGATTTTAGGTGTTGCGTTGGACGGTCATCTGAAGGAAGACGATGTAAATCTGGCTAGCTCAACACTGGTTGCCGAGGGGAAATGCCCATCTGATGCTATTGGTATCGTAGTGTCCTATTCTGTACGAGTGAAACTGAACTGTGGAACCCTTGGAGGAGAGCTTGTAACTGACGTGCCTTTCAAACTGCTGCATCCTGCTGAAGGTTAGCTTAAAACTATTTATTAAAGACAAATAGAAAAGTATAATCAATATAAAATTTAGATACATTTGAACTCTTCATTTTTTATTGATTATATTTTGACCCTAATATTTGTTTCTACTAGGCACTGTTGAACGTCAGCGTTTCAACGCAATGAAAAAGATGCAGTCGATCGAGAGACATCGCTACGAAAATACACTTTACACTAATGAGGAAGAAGATAACATCGTATTCGAAGACTTCGCGCGTCTCAGAATGAATGAGCCTGAATAAACCGTGGAATGAAAATATAAGAAGAAAAAACAAAAAAATAGCAAAATCAATACAAAAAATAACAAAAATAACGCAATTAAGAAAGGTTAACAATACTTACTCGTTTCGTAAAAACTTCCTTTTTCATTTATAGTAACATAACGTTATAATAATCATTGTAGAATAGATTGAAATTTTCATATCCTTAGTATATTATCTAAATAATATAATTATCTAATTGTATAACCAATTAAGTAATGTTTGAACATCCTTTAATTAATTTAAATATAATTTGGCTTACATACATAATTACATACCTTTCGAAAATGTAATCCTTAGTAAATAAACATCACCAGAAAAAATGAGTTTAATTTTTAATATAATTTATGTGATGTATACTTGGCTACAGCTCGTTTCAAACTAACAACAAACTTTAACTATACTATCATAATCGTAATCACAAACCCTCTTCAATCGATTATGCATTTTGAAAGGGGTGAAATGTCCCCGCCCAATTTTTTTTCTTCAGCGTATCGGCCAAGCAAAGACATTGCTGTCTTACCGAAATTACTGACATGACAAGGGTATAAACACGTCCTTATCTTCAATATCATTGGTGAAAGGACACAATATACATTTGCATTTTCTTTTTTTTATGATTAATCAACTATTTTATTTTGGCTATCATTTAGTATTTCCTCGCTTCCTTAGTCTAGTAGTTGTGTATAAATAATATGGGCTATAGACCGATAAGTCCAGGGTTCAAGTTCTAGGATAGAGGTAGGATAAGGGAAGATGGAAATAAAAATATGTAGCTACTTCCGTATACAATGAAAATTGTTTTTTGTAAAAATAATACTTATAAGAGACTGGCCGACAAATGGTAGGTAATTTAAGTGATATCTATCACTGAGCCGGACGCGTTGTAAACATTTACTATAATAGCTGGTACCTGCCAGATTACCTACCTGGTATTACCTACGTGCCAAACAGTGACTGTTACATAAAGACTACAGTTACCAAACAGTGACTCTTCGTGCGGAATTTTTCAAAACTGTAGGTATGACCACGCCTTCGGTAACCGACGATTATTAGTAAGTATTGCTTTTTCCCTCTTCGGATTCGGAGTGTGAAGAAGCATAAATAGGCAAGCATGATTCTGGCGACCTCTGATAAACCCATTGTTTGTCAGAGGTCGCTAGTTTTTTTTGGACTGCACTACGCTTACCATCAGGGGCAGTGTAGTCACTTCGCTGCGCCCGGATAAAAAAATATAGACAAGCACCAGCCAAGCAACTGCGTAGTGCGTAACATGAAAAGGAAACCAATGGGCATTGGAAAGGGCACACGGTATTTGAGCCGCATGAAGCGTAACAGCAACCTGATAGTTCATGTCAGTTTTCTATGAGACAAAATTGTCCACAGCGTGGTTCTAAATGTTGTGGTATAATTCTTTGACCTGCCCGTTGAGTGATTCGGTACCTTTTAGGGTCCGACTGCCTGTCTAAAGGCGCGTCTACTGCACCTATATTTTCTGAAACAAAACACAGAAACACATACGCAAAACAGTGAATTTCACTGTCTTCTGCTTATCTATATCTTCTTTATCTTTACAGTATAAAACATAGTCGCTTCCCGCTGTGCCTAAGTCCTTATGTATGCTTAGATCTTTAAAACTACGCACCGGATTTTCATGCGGTTTTTTTCAATAGATAGAGTGATCAAGAGGAAGGTTTATATGTATAGTACATACATAAATTCATCTCCTAAAGGGGTCCATTATAATGGGGGATGAATGTTTGTCAAGACTTTCATGCGGACGTACCCGCGGGCAAAAGCTAGTAGAACAATAAAATAAAATAAATAAAATAAAATAATATAGGAATGCATTCAGAGATTTTTTGAGTGGTAGAGCCACGCTGTAGACAGTAACGTCTACAGCACGAAAGGGCCGGCTCGACCGGTTTGATACCACTGTCTCACTGAAAACCGTTGTTAAGTGGCAGCTTGTTGTCGCGTTTCGTTCGGTGAGTGAGATTTTCGGTGGCCCATTTCCCTTCCTTTTCCAGTCCCTTTTTCCTCCCCTTCCATTTCCTCCTTTTAAGTTGGCAACACACCCATGATTCTTTTCGTGTCTTGGGTGTCTATGGGCGGTAGAGATCACATACTATCTGACCCATCTGCTCGTTTGCCAGTCTGTGCTATATAAAAAAAGTTTTCATTAAGTAATTACCTAAGAATAGGGTGATATTTCTTTCTGCTCTCATAACTTATGACAGGGTGCGTTTTACAACTAAGGACAGTTAAGCATTCTGTGTCTACTGCGTCTTAGGGCCACTTGCACCTCCGCGATAAATCTCTATTTATCACAAATCTCGATTTAAAGACAGGAGCGAGCTGTAGGATAAATCGAGGTAAGGTGTAACTCTAAATTAGTAATAGCGCTGCAAGTCGCCCTTAATCACTAATTAAAATTAATAATAATTTGATTTTAAGATCACATTCGTTTTTATAATCACAATAAATGCACCTTGACAATTACAAACTTCAACAACTTCGAAATCATTTCTTCACAATTCCGCTTAAAAGATTGCGACGCAATTATTATTAGGCACTGCAAAAAATATTCCAATCAAACGTTTAAGATTTTCACATAGTTTTTAAAACCAGTTTCGTGGACAATGGGCGAGGATGACAGTACTTTCCTATTAGTCAAGGGGTTCGTCCGCAAACCAGTTTGACCACTTTGCAGTGTGAGAAAGGACAGCGCAAATGACCCTTTATTTGCATGCATCGCAATTTTTACTATTGTGACACACGGTCGATATGTGCGCTGAACGTAGTTTTATTGTAAATAATTATAAATAAAACGTACTCTAAGTATGTTGTCTTTTTATTTCCAATATTATAATTCGGTCATTACTTTAACTTGAGTTACTAAATTATGGCTCCGAGTCATGATAAAACCATAAGATGACAAGAATCGTTCAGGTGAGTCGAGTGCCGGGAATCGGAATCAGCCAGTGCATAAGTAGGTAATTTCAAACCGGCATAATCTAAAATACTCGTATGAACCTACATTTCATACATTACTTTGGACTGCACGTACTTGTATGAATTTTCCTTGTCGAGATGGATATAAAAATAAAATTATAGAATATAAATCTTTTAAATTCAATTATAATCCAAATCTCTATTGTACCTAAATAGTATCTTTCAAAACATCGCCATAATAAAAATCTTACTAAAATATTTATCGTCAAATTAATTTGCATTTGTTCGACACACCACTCACCCCTGCGTATAAGCCAAGCTGTCCCTTATTATTCCACCCTTCAGGACAAGTGTACAACACCCTTGGCTATTGAAGGTGATTCGCAAGCAGACAATGGCCGCAAGCAACAAGCAGTGGACAACGGTTCCCACGAAGAACTGGTCAAACGAGTTTGTCTAAGGGTGGACTGGTCCCTTTGACCGTCTTGTGAATATCCTACGTGATAACCGTTATTTAGCAAGGATTAATTTGTGGGAAAGGTTAAAAGTAATAAAATAATTTATAACGTAATTATTTTATTACTTTCTACCTTTCCCACATATTATTATTAGGTCTATTTTGTTTTATATGACCATTAAAACTTTTCATGCGTTTTAATAGAGTAGGATATCCAATCTCAGTACCAAAATCTCTATAGTCTTACAGGTGAGGTCTAGATCCCTAATGTTTAAAACCTTAATGATTTTCCAAAGAATTTTCTCGAACAGAATTTTTTGTATTTTGGAAGTACGTTATCAAGCCTATCTTTAAACAGTTCTGGGATTCCTATTCCTTCCACTTTGCCCCTATTTATAATATCCATTTAAATATTAATAATGTTTATTTTTATCATAAATCCATTGTTAAGGTAGGTAATATTAAGTAATACAAAAAATCGATATCTCTAGCAAATAGGAATGATGGATTATAATACCCAATTACTTACAAACATACGGAAGTTGTACCTAGACTTAGAGCCTGGCTGAGTGGGTGGTAGAGCTACGCACGTAAAGTGGTAACTAGTTGTTGCATTTCGTGCAATGAGTGGGATTTCCTGTTGCCCTAATCCGCCCTATCTTCCTAATCCCTATTGCCGCACTTTATGGTTCGTTGCCAACCAATGATTCTTAGTGGAGACCAAGTACGAGTAGACCTGCTCGTTTGCCAGTCTCTGCTATAAGGCTATAGTCAATTTGGCTTGCAACATTATTGCCTCTGTCTAATGGCGCGTACACACCGGGCCGAAGGCGAACGTACCATGCCTGTTTCATTCCCACAACAGCGAAAGTTTGTTTGTGTGAACTCAACAAGTATAGATTCTTTCGCCTTCGTTCGGCCGGTGTCTACCCGCCATAACAGAAAACCGACAAAAGTGGCAGCATGCTTTTCAGCTTCTAGGCCCATATTCCATATCCCTATACGAGACTGGTGAGTCGACAATGGTCACTTTAGTGTTATTTTGGTAAAAGGTGATGAAATACATACACTAGTATAACATTTCAGTGCTAGTACTGCTCTCCGGATTCTTTTAATACAGCAACCCTCTTTTGTACAGTTTTTTTCATCTCAGGCGCGTGCCCAACATCCGTCTGTGGGTTTGTAAGGGAGATGTGGTACATTATTGTTCCCCTATTTTTATACAAAGCAACCTGTTTCATTGTTTATTTAACGGTTAGCTGAGCAGTAAATAATTACGATGTTGTTATATTGTCTTGGTGGATGTATGGATCGATTTGAAGTTATTATATTGATCACTAGGCATTGTTGTCTTTTGAAATCAAAAACATTAAACAATATAATACTAAATCTCTTTGCTAGTAATAAATCCGTATTTATTTTGGTCTATTCGGTGAATAAAATTACTTCGATATATTTTGTTTCGCAAAGAATAGTCGTAAAGAAAATCAAAATGAACAGTTGATTCCATCGGTTGATTCATATAAATACTAGGCAACATTAAATAGAACATTCTACTCCAAATATTACTAGTGTAATATTAGACTTAAATATTATGCGTAAATAAGAACTTGGATAATCAAATGCGAAAATATGAACACAGATTTGCACAGCAGCTGTTTTTTATTTTTCATCAAATGAAACATTACTTTGCACAAGTTTCCAGACGTCGTTTTGTCAATCTGTCGTTTGTTCAATTGCAAAATAACAGTTGTAACTGAATAAAAGAGGATAGGTTATCTCCTTGTCGATCAAACCTGTATGACCGGTGATGGGACGTGAGAAAGACCACCAATGACCCCTTCATTTGCATGGCATGAAGGTATTACAGTAGATAAAAGAGTTGACACGTCCAACGGAGGGGTTCGTGTTGTGAATGAATGTTTTTGGTAACGTTTATGTAGGTACGTTACTTGTAAAAGCTTGGTCATGTGCAAAATTCATTTCTGTATATTTAAATAAATATTTTATTTTCCTGCAATCGGTGAATTACTAGGAAATTTAAATATGTAATTTAAAGTCATTATTGATGTTTGTACTATAAACTTGAACGATATTGCGAGAACTCCATATTCTTTACAAATATTTTATACTTACCTAGGTAGGTACCTACTATGTGATTATTATTTTTGTCAATCCACTACAGATTTATAGGCGGCCCATAAGGAATATAATAACTGTTAAAACGAAGTTTGTAAGTTCTTTAATCAAAGTAATAAATAGTTATAACAAGCTTAAAATTATTGTACTTATTTAAAATTAAAGACTAATTAAAACGTTTATTAGCTATATTATTAATAGCTATAGGTTGCAACACATAAGCTTGGCCTGTTGCTCTATCCACTACGTGTCCAGTAGATGGTTCTAAAAATAATCTAGGTACTGTAGCTGCTGCGTTGATATATTCAGGTGGTAGGTGCTGTCTTACTCCTGCTCCATCTTCGTATGGTACATATTGCTTTAATTCGGACTTACTTTTTGGTGCCTCAGTTGTCATCTTCTCAGCATCATCTTTCTTGCTGATTACTAACACAACTTGATTTCGCTCACTTTTCGGCCTAAGATTTTCATTTTTCTGTTCGTTTCTCTGCGATTGTCTTCTAGGGATAACATAAGATTCTTTCTCTTCAGGATATTCTTCATCGGACGAAACTGCTTGTGTCTCTCTATTCCGCTGCTTTTGAGATTTTACTTCTTCTTGGTATTGCCTGTCTTTATTTTCGGTTTTGATTCTTCGTGGAGGATGATCTCTCTTGGCTCGACCATTTTCTTCGTAGCTGGTCCTTTCTGGCTCATATTCTTCTGTACCGTATGTGTGTCCACTGGGTTCATTGTAAGAGTTTTTATTATCGTGATCATGATCATGATCATGTTCATGATTGTTATCATGGTAGGATCCGTCATCGGAATCACCTTCGTAATCATCGTTACCATGGTTACCAACATGCCCAGCATGATTTAAATCCCAGTAATGTTCTCCATACCCGCCTTTTTTGTCTCCCCAACGTACCTATAGGAAATTGAATGTTAGGTATATTTGTAAGAATGTCAATTGTATCCATATACCTAATATCATGCGAAGACCATAATGGAATAGTAGAAAAATAAGTTTCAGAAGGCAGAATGGTTAATAGCACAAGTAACACAGAAGACCAAGCAGCTTAAAAGAAACAAATAAATAAGATAACATTATTATTAAAGGCTGAATAGTTTGATAGACGTACCTACACTAAAGATGTAGAGGTAAATTACGTTTTCTGCAAGAATTTTCTAATAATCAACTGGTGTTAATTTTAACGCTTCCATTTAATTAAATTGTAACATTATAAGTTTACTAAATATCATGGATAATTATATAATATGTAGAACGTTATTGGAAAATTATTGCAAATATCGATATTAAGCATTAAAAGCATACTTTAGCAGCGAACAGTCCTGCTGAGGGTCGGGACCTCTCATGACGCTCAGTGAAGTGGCGTTCGCTTCCCAAACGGTGGCCCTGATCGAAGTCCTCCGAAGTGGGTAAATGCCTGTACCTTCAGCGAAGCCAAGCGAAGCGAGACAGAGAAAGAAACACAGAATAGTTAGTGACAGAGCAAGATAGAATGTTCGTTACTTTTCCCATGTCCCTGTGGTTCTTAAAGTCTTTCTTCTCGTACCGTTGCTCCCACGTGTCAGGGTCCTCGCAGACGTGACCGAACTCTATCTTGTATGGGCTCAACTGTACTGAGAAAAAATCCCTATAAAGCAAATTATACTTTTTCACTAAATCATTAGTGAAGTTTTGGTATGTTTCTTGAGTCGGGGGCACACTGTGGTTAGGGGCTATGCGGCATGTGCTACGTAGGCGGTACTTAATATTTTACGTAGTATATTATACTTTGCAATAGGTACTTATCTTTTTTATTTCTTCTCCAAATATTAATTTCAAAACCCTTCCGTAAGGTAAAAATCCTTTTGCAGTATCTACGATATTTTTTATTGTTAAATAATGAGATACAGACGGCAGTAGCAACACTAGCATCTCATACTTGTTTCGAAAAAAATAGCTACAATTTACAAGTTCGTGTCTATTTGGTTATAACTAGGATGGATTGTTAAAGTTTTGTTCTGGTCCATATAGCAGCTATTTTTCGGTGAGTCAAGCTCAACTGCATCCATAGTTCCTTGCGGCGTTTTGCGGCTGCCGTCAGTTACTTGTCAATGGCGACGTTAGAACAGACTTATTATCTAGCTCTAACAAAAATGAAACCGGATTTCAAATTGTTTGTAAGCATTTAATTACGCTTTTTAATCGTCAATCTTACACAGTTAAGTAAACAAAAGAAAAAAGTCTGTTGCAAATGAATCGAAACTCCTTGCATATCATAATTACGATAGATCTCGAGTGGAACGAAGGCTGAGATTTGAATAATTGTTACGAGGCCGCTTTCTATCTCATTAAACGTAAAATGAAATTTTAAATTAAAGTGTACCACTTACTGAAAGAATTTAGCTTGTGCTTGTATAATGGACGGATCGCTAGGTGGAGTTCGGACTGTGACGCTGCCAACTGGATTCCATTGTAATCCAATTTGTATGAGTAGAAGGTACCAAAGCCATGTCTGAAAATAAAATGAAAATATAAAATTATAATTAAAATTAACAATTGTAATATCCTCTTAAGTTTAAGCCTCAATTCCATTTTTATAGCGCTACGAATTTTTTAACCAAGTTAAGTTTTAGTTAAGTTAAAATTTTACACAGTTACTGTAATCAAATCAAATCCTTTAGAGCTATATTGAAATTAAATTTTACATTACTAAATTAATTTAATGTTTTTTTTATTTAGAAGGTAACACAAAAAAACGTTATGTTACACTGACAGGATATAGAAGTGACGTATTTACCGAATTAAAAGGCTCTATATAAAGATTTTAGATATAGTAAGTAAATAAAGTTATTCGCGAACATAAAATACTTATTATTGCAAATATAAATTAAGACCATAATTTGCGTGCACGTGAAATTACAAACTTGACGCCGAAAAATCTTGTTTATTTAGTAATTTCACACCGAGTCAATGCGGCAAATGGAACTTAATTAAGATTTAATAATCGTTTCAGAATACAAACTCCAAGTTCACTCGCACTTCACAACACATGTTTACAGTATTGATTTGTGAATTGTTGTAAATAATCGATTCGTATCAAGTACCGTTGTGTCGAGTACAACACGTTGTGACATCTCGGTTGTTCGATGGTGGTTCTGTGTTGTCGCTGACAGTTACTTCATTTATAGACAAGACGGTAACAATTCACCGCGTTCAGGTGTCGGCAACTATTTGGAACTAGATCAACAATAACTTCATATGGCACAGGCCAGTGATTACAATTTCTTTTCGAACGACTTGCAAAAAGGAAAAGGTCCTCAATTCGTCTGTATTTTTTATGTATGTTACGCGATATCACCGCCAAATGTGGACCGATTTTTCAAATTATTTTGTGTTCGATAGACTTAACTGACCGACTTCAAATCCGATCGTGACCAAATTTATATGGGACCATCCTTGAAATAAGCTCTATCGAATACAAAAAGAATTTTGAAAATCGATCCAGTTATCGATCGGAGATAACGCGTAACACAATTTAAAAATTACAGACGAATTGAGATACCTTCGACCGAGTTCTAAAAAGGAGAAGTTTCTCAGTTCGTCTGTATTTTTTTCAAACCTGTGATTATAGTCATAAGTGGCGGACCCGTTATTATTTTCAAATGACCGGTGGAAGGAAGGGAGAGAGGCCTTTGCCGGCAGTGGGACCTTAATGGCTAATGTTTCTACCTGCCTTTATCCCACTGGGGTCGGCACAACACACTTTTTTAAGCATGTTTCAGGAAGGATTTGGCTTAGTTTTTACGACCGACAATCGCCTTACGTCAACCCCCTCTAAGGGATCCAGTCCCAGTTAAATTAAATTAGAAAATTAGCTTTGCCTGATCTAGGAATCGAACCCAGGTTCTCCCGGTCCACAGCCCATATGTAGAGGTAGATATGCGATCACTAGACTAAAGAGACGACTAGGACTGGGACATTAACGGCTAATTAAAAAAAAATAAGGTTCCCCCTATCACATCTGGGACGGAACTAAGCTCGGCGAAATGTGGGTGTTCTAGTTCGCTAGGGCGCCTCTGCCTACCCCTTCGGGGATACAGGCGTGAGCTTATGTTTGTGAATAGAAAAATAAATATAAAATGATAGATGTAAATGTATCTTCTTGTATGTCAATATACTTTCCCCGGACTGCCCATAAATATTGACGAGAGCTCTTCAAATGTGGACGACCTATGCATTATCTGACGAATGACTAACGGAATCGCACCGCGTTGATACTCGATAGAGTCGTTGTGTTTTGTTGATTTTGTTCGGCAATCAAGCAGAACACGCTGATTTGTTTTCGAATACATTAAGATAATGATCACTCGTATTCCTATTATCGTTTATTAATCTTTCATTCATAGATATATTTGATCTAAGCGTAAATCTTCTTCTTCGTAGTCTTCAATACTGGAAGTCATGCCCGTCCAGAAAATCATGACTAGACACTGACGAGTTGCTTCCATAACACTCTATCTTCAGCGCGTCTCAAGGCAGTGGTAATATTAATTCCAGTTATGGCTTTGATCTGTAGGGTTACCACCATCTCTTATAGCAGTATTATTATAATCGTTCTTCGTTTGTTTTGTATGGGAATCGATACAAGTAAGATGATAATAATACTGCTATAAGAGGTGGTGGTAACCCTGCAGATCAGACCAGCGGTTCCTCTACCATCCACTTAGTTCAAGGGGTCAAGCTCTGAAAATAATGTCATAGAAATAAATAGTTACTTCAAGATTCAATAAATATCCAAAGTCCGTGTTTACGTTATTGTGTAATAACGTAAATAAGACGAACTATTATTTCAAGTAACTAATTCAGTTTTATTATTAGGCAAGAAATTAATTGTACAAATTACAAAAAATATTTGTTGTAACCTAAAGCTCCGATGGCAATCGACTAATCAACTGTTGAGCAATTTATAAACTGAATTATGCGTCCTAAGTACTTAATAGCTAATTAGACTATCGGAAAATCGTGTTAATTATCGTTTTCGAAACGGTTAAACTCATTGCTTCAGGTGGAGCGACAAATTAAGTTTTTATAGAGGTATTCGCTTTCATTTGCGGCGCGGCTAGTATTGAAGTCTTCCCGACATATTTCCAAAATAAAAAATAATTCGTGACTCTCCCACCCACGACCTATCTGTATTCTGTATATTTATGCAGCAAAAATATATTTGAAAATACGTCCGAAATGCAATCCCCCTTACTAAACGCATTTACGCGCTTCTTATCGTTAAAACTAGTCTGTTACTTTTTAACTTGTGTCACTTTGTTTGAAAATGAGAGACACAAACTATAGCAGGATTGCTAATTAAACGGAGGAAACTGACATTTCAAATGTTGCCACTTTTTCATGAAATTTAAATAGTGCTGCGTAAAAACATCAAAATTATTACATTTCAATTCAGTGAACCATTTTATTCTTTCATTTTCTAAAGTCCAACTCAAAGTCGTAATTCCTGCCTAATGTCTGATTAGCACTGTCTGTCTATGTCTATAATTAAAATCATAGTAATTTACTGCATGCTGAGTTATGGCATGTCTACTGGAATTATAGCCATGGTTCATTATAAACAACACTTGAATAGCTATGAATGTGCGGAACGCAATTTTTCTCAAATAATAAAAGTAGAGTTAATATTTGTAATTTTCATTGTTATTATTTCGCGTATTTATTGTGATTATTTACGCAAAATTATTTACACAGATATTTAGTCTATGGGTTAAGCTGAATTTTTCAAAAAATACGCAACAAAATTCTAATTTTGCAAGCAAGTGCTGAGTTATTGTTTCTTTGAATGATAAAAATTGAACTAGATCAATCGCTATGTTTTGAAAGTAAGCAACATTATTTTGAAAAGTGACATTTTGATCTGTCAGTTTACTCCGTTTAATTAGCAATCGGACTATAGTAGGTATTAATGTTAAATCTCTCTTACTTGCTGATCCCCACGAAACAGGGAGATCCAAGTGTGGGGTCAAGACTGTGTCTATTTGGTGATTGGTTGTATGTATTTATTGTTATCTATAGTTATGTTTCATTTAATTTATCTTGATCAAGACAAAGTAGTTCAAATAAAACTATACTGAGACTACAAATAAAAGTTATGCTACGTTACGGTAACACCACAAAAAGAAAAAATATTTAGAATATTTTGTTCCTTTTATGTCTGTGGTTAATCCTAATACAATAAAATAAGTAAATTATGTTAATGTACCGATCACTTTGGAGTTTGGATTTTCTTTAGTTGTTACACGACAAAAGCCTCTATGCAAATACCGACGATATTTTACTTTTTTGACGTTTAATGCAGTTCATGAATTATCTGTTCCTTATCGGTTTGGAACTATAAGAAAGGTTTTCTTCTCCCACAATATTATTTTCTATCTGGGCACGGCAAAGTGGCTACACTGCACCTGATGATAAGCGTAGTGCAGTCCAAAAAACTAGCGACCACTGACAAACACTGTTTTTATCAGTGGTTGTCAGAATCATGCCGGCCTATTTATGCTTCTTCACACTCCGAATCCGAAGAGGGAAGAAGCAAATCGAGGGACAGAGTGAGGGTATGGCAGGTTTTAGCACTATGTGTACGGTGGTCGCCATCCGGTTGGATACGAATATCCTACCACCACCATAATGACAATATTCTCTTTCTTACCGAAAATCAGAATACCGCGTTATTACACGAATCTCAGCGGAATTTTTAGCCAATACCAACACGAATCTCACTGCCCATAGCAGAGAAGCGAAAATTACTTAAACAACACCAAAGGAAAATGCTAAAGCACCCAGATGCAAATTCTTGACATGAGTAGACAAATTGACGCACAAATTAACACTTCATTGTTAGTAATGAGCTACACATACCTAAATAAAATATTAGTTTTCAGAATACATCTCTTGCGGAAACACGCTCACTGAAGATCCGTCGATGCATAAAAACAAATTGTAACGGTTACGCGAAATTATTGCATAAATATCCACCAGCTAGAGTTATCTCTTTTTACACAGAATAATTTGTGGTGCATTGTTTTTGTGTTTGCTATATAATTTACCATTTTGGTAACATAATAATGTTATTATTTTACGTGATAAAATCATGTAAAAATTGATGTATGGTTTTAACTTTTAAATCTTTTTTTCCATATATATTACACTCTTATTTAGAAATATGTATAATGTATTTATTTGACTTAAGGTTTTTTAAGTCTATGAAAGAACCATTACGATTATCATTGAGGATAATTCTCATTTTAGATCATTCATATTATGATCACAAGTTTAAAAACTTAACGGACCAACTTCAAGTCCGATTATGACCAAATTTATATGGGACCACCCTTGAAATAAGCTCTATCGAACACAAAAAGTAATATAAAAATCCGTCCACATTTGGCGGAGATATCACGTAACATACATAAATAAACAGACAAATTGAGGACCTTCTCATTTTTGGAAGTCGGTCGAAAAATAATAATACAGACGAATTGAGGACCTTCCTCCTTTTTGAAAGTCGATCGAAAAGAAGGAGTCAATCAAGAACGGGCATTAGGATTAATTAGATCGAGCATGCAAAGGTGCAGGAAAGAGCTAGTATTTAAAAGTTTATAAATCCCGAGTCCATACAAGGTCTACAAAAATAACAAGGATATAATACATATTATCTATCTAATATTCATGTAGGTCCTATTATATTTTGGTAGCAATGCGTGTTGGTATAATTTTTAATAAGAAGCAAACGGATAATAAAATATTATCACCTCCATCACTTTTATCACCGAACCCCCGTCGTGATGCGAACTAGTTTGGTAACAAGGAAGCGGGAAGTGTTCCGCTTTCCCTTTAAGCATTGTATTAGATTTGTTAAGGTAATCGAATGGTAGCGGCTGTGTCTACAATACGAGAATTATCGTTGCTTTGAAGGAAGTAAAAATCGTGTCGAATGACTATACTATAGAGTTAATAATAATAGGAGAAGTAACAAATAATAATATAATCCCAGTATTGCTGCTGAAAATGCTGTCATATAAAATAAATTATCTAAAGTATTGCCATCACTACTGAGTGCTGAAGTGGTTAAAATCCAAAGAGCAGCATAACTAGATTAAATCATAAATAGTAGCTACGTTTGGTTGCTGGCTCTGATAAAGTTTTGAAAGTCTTGCTTTTAGTAGCGAAAGATATCACAATGAATTAACGTCGCCATGAAGTTTAGTCCCAGTACCACAACTTCGGGGTTATACACGGGATATAATACTTACTACAATAGAGGATACTAAAGTATGTGCTTACATTGTATATTATAAAGAAGAAATTATTAAAATAAAAGCTACGTATATGTAATTATAATCTTAACAGTGTTATCCCAGCGGGCTTAGACAAGTGGCTTATGCGCTAATCGAATAGAATAATAAATGTATAGGAATTACATAAGAGTACGCTATATATAGCGTACACTTATGTCATTCCCGTACATTTATTCTATTAGACTTTTCTATTCGACTATCGCATAAGCCACTTGGCTAAACCCGTAGGTCTACGAATAGCCATTGAATTAGAAACATGGTAAAATTCATTAAATAAAAACAAATCAAATCAAAATATTTATTGAATCCATAAAATGTTCAAACATCATTTAAATTCCGTCAAATTTTAACTCTACCGTCTGTTCGGAAGGCTGTTTCGCCAGAGAAGAAAGGGCAAGAAACTCTGACGTCGCTCTTTTTAACACCAATTTACAGTCAGTTACTGATACAGTACAGCACCAGATACAGAAAGACCTTAAATTAGAGCAGCTAAACCATGATAACATTAGATATTATTGGATATAGGACAAAGTAACATACAATATACACTGAGTGACCCCCATAGTCACGGCAAGTTGAGCTGAAACAAAAAAGCAAAACAGTCCAGGCAGACCAGTCTCCACAAGCAGCACCCGTTCACGAGTATGACGCATGTGCCAGCCATCGACCTCCTCAATCATGTTGCAAGGAGTGATTAGAAACTTTCTTCATTTCTTTTTCAGTTAGAAGTTAGAAGGCTTTATAACATTAAACAAACCTTAAATAGATTTCACGAATGAAAAACATAAAATAATCAATTTGATTTTATTAGACTTAGATTAGGTAGGTACGTCTAGCAGTCAAATTTTATTTTAGTTGTGTACATTTGACTCACCTACATTTCATTGTCATTCATTGCAAAGAAAACACGAAGCTTTATTATTTAGATAGATCCATTGTAATATAAACTGTATATTGTAACCTTGACAGATTGCTAACAGTTTCTGCAATGTGGATACATAAGATAGTTCAAGCAACAGGAAAATTAATAGAAATTAGTGTGTTATTCAAAAGCATTTTGCGAGGATTATTCAATTTTTTTTATATTAATTGAGCAGTTACATGTTGTACCAAAATAAATCGTATTCAAAACTGATGAGAAATCATAAGCGTAAGAAATAAATACCTTATAACTAGATTTCAGATAGGTGTCGCTATCCGCAACGCACACATATGTTTTCGAAGTTATATTTAAGTTAAGTGTCTGTAACGGTAATGGAAAACATGTGAAGGAACTTGCGTACCGTAGAGTTACACTTGCATTCAAGAATTTTTAGGGTCTTCCAATTTACTGTACCCTAGTGCTGTAGTCGACTAAGGCTTAACACCTATCATTAGTGCTCTCTCTAACCCATGTTCACTAGTGAGAATTTAAATAATAAACAATTTCTTCTTTAAAAAGTGTATCCATCGTGATTTTACCAAAGCCATTTTCATTTAATTTAAATATGTTTTTATAAATATACTTTTCTACAGTAAATTGTTCTCAAACTTTTAAAGTCTATACCATCGGAATAGACATAATCGTGTTCGAATATCTGAACCGCGTCGACGGCATTCAAGCGTAAAACCGTCTCATAGAAAGTGTTTTAAATTCGTTTTCTTTCTACTTTATAAAAGGGAGATTTGTCACCGTACCTGCCATTTCCATTTAGCACACGCAAATTACTGTTCATTTGGTTTCGAAACATGGACGTTAAAATATTGGTAAGTTTTTTGGCAATAATCTTTTTGCGCTGCCCGATAATCTTTTTTGTGCTGTACCTACTATTTGTTAAACAATGTTTACTTTGTAAACCCACTTTTTTACAACTAGAGGCTTTTGTATTTTTTATTACTTTTTCTTTCGCTGCACTTCACTACAATTTTTCGTAATAATCCAACGCATTTTGGAGTCAATGGATACGGGTTACTTTGATCACAGTGACTGTTTGAACTTTAAAGTCACTGTCACTTCTATCGATATATTATTTACCTAGATGCACTGTTCACGGTCGGAAAATGGGACAGCAAAGGAGAGCTTAAGCACTCCTTTTGCCTACAATCGGACGCCGATAGAAATCTAAATTTCAAAATTCAAATTTAAGAACGCCAGCTCATTTCGATTATAAAGCTACTTTATAACACGTGCATGGGGTTATGTTTATGTTGAATTAATTAGAACTTGTGATCTTTTTCTTTGTTTTATTCCTGAGACCACTTTTTAGGAGGATAACTACAAAGAACTGTGCATCTAGGGTATATTATATTGGTGATCACTGTTGTCCAGTTCAGTTAGGAAAATCTATACAATGTAGATAATTAACCCGAACTTTATGTGCTCGGACATAAAATCATTCAGGATATAGTTGTTTTTGAAAATTTTAATCATGATTCGCCAGCAATTTATGCAAAACTTTAAAGTCTGTTCATTGAATTAAACAATCTCAAACTACTGAACTTATTTTTAAAACAATTATTATATTATTTTATTATTAGAAAGCTACATTATTTTTAACCCAGGAAGACTATCACGAGGGAGAAGCCACAAGCAGCAGGTAGTTAGATATGTAATAATAGCTGCAGAAAAATTCCTTACTTATTAACTAAGTAATCTTTAGACTTTTAGATGTAGAGATAAACGTAACATATTGTAATAATTGTTACTTTTTAGCTTATCATGTGCTGTATCAGCATAAGTCTACTAAGATATCAACATCTTATGTAAATTGTATTGTTTTATGTAAATGTGCATTACTTCACTGCATGTACCTAACGTGTTAATGAGCATGCATTTTAAAAATGTAATTGGACATTTGGCATTGATTGTTGTACCTAAAGATTGTGAAAGACGCTTGTTCTTGTTCAAACCTCATTATTCCGATAAGAATTGTGCAAAACACATGCTTTTGTTTGATTTGTCTCATTGGCCTAGCGGTAGCGCACGTAGACTGAATAACCAGAGATAAAAGACTCGCTGCAATAATTATGCCAACAAACAGCGTAAAAAGTGTGCCTTTTTTGCGCCTAACATTGCTTAACAGCAACGTTCGTACTCAGTGCGTGCTCAGAATCAGTCCGAGTCTCATTTATATAACAGTACGGTATAATTGCGCTCATTATATTTAAGTATTACTTAATTCTTTATCAGACCAACCAACGTAACCTAATGAGATCACACATATTAATGTATAATTACTAATGAAAGTAAATTTATTTAATGTTGGATGTAGAGGCACGGTCGGTCGCCTCCTTGGTTTAATAGCAGTGTATAAGAGCTGTAAACCGAGAGGTCCAGTGTTCGATTCCCAGGTCGGCCTGGGACTAAATATTTCCGGGCAAATAGTATTAGAAAAAGACCCTGGGTATCTCCCCAGATGGGGGTCGACGTCAGGCAGGCAGGAAGTTCCAATGTAGAATACTTTGTCTACTGAATGAATGGGACTTCCCGACCAGAATTCAACCACAACGGCTAGAAATGTCAACAGTGGGCGAGGTTAAGCATAACTTTTACTTAGAAGTAAATGTTTCTTTAAGATCATCAAGTTATTACTGATCTTTTGGTCATGTGATTGTTGATCGTTAGTGAAAGTCATTTACAACTATATGACCACATCATTGACAAAGTATTATTCAGATATTCGGCCGAGCAGGAAAATTTCTGATAATCGTAAATGTATTCGAGCTTTGATGCGCGTCTATGTTTGTATGAAATATTAGCCAAATGTCATCAGTGCGCAGCTCGAATACATTTACGATTGTCAGAAATTTTCCTGCTCGGGCCGCTGTTGTTTCCAATGAAATATTATTGTAATAAAATCGTATTGGAAACGGTCAAAAGTTCACTGGACACGCTTTGATAGAGTCCAATAGGCATGTAAAGATGGAGATTGGAGATTTTTTCGGTTGTATTAAGAAACTTAAATTAAACACTGCTTAGGTCTACTTTACCTAAAAATATGTATTAGATGCGAATTACTTACTGTTATTTATATATCTAAGTAAACATTCGAATTTTAAGAGTTCTGATACAAAACGCACAATTTCACTTAACAAAGAGATGCTTATTCCAATGGGCAACTGGCAACAATCCCTACTTAATTAATTGAAATTAATGTCGGTTTATGTTGATTAAAATTAATTACTAGTTATTAAAATCAAATATTAATAACAAACATAACATAAGCTCACGCCTGTATCCCAGAAGGGATAGGCATAGGCGCTCTAGCGAACTAGAACACCCACATTTCGCCGAGCTTAGTTCCGTCTCAGATGTGATAGGCGAGCCTATGGCCATATCGGGCACAAATTCCATACTCCGGGCTGATGTGGAAAAATCCAATATCACTTTGCCCGACCCAGGGATCGAAGCCGAGGCCTCAGAACCGTAGTCGTACCGAAATACCACCACGCCACCGAGGCAGTCAATATAATATTCATTCAATAATAATTCTTATTAGAGATAAGTACTCGTATGTGTTAGTTTTTAAAGATTTTCTAATTGGACCTAATTACGTTTAGGGATCGACCGACTTCAAAAAACGAGGAGATCCTGAATTCCTCTGTTTTTTATGTATGTTACGCGATATCTATGCCAAATGTGATCCGATCTTCAAAATTCTTTTTGTGTTCGATAGAGCTTATTTCAAGGGTAGTCCCATATAAATTTGGTCACGATTGGATTTGAAGTCGGTCCGATAAGTTTTTAAACTTGTGATTATTTTGTAGTTAATATTGGCATGCACGTTGGCGATAGCAGCATCATGGTCTCCGCCATTCTACCCAGTTCAAAGAGTTCCACTAAGGGTCACGAGATTCGCTCCACCACCACGACGTGTGCCACGTGAGTAACCTCCAAGCTTTTCTTATAGACACAATCTTTCTCGCCACCTCTCTTTTTCCCACTCCAATATGGGATGGACATAATTGAAGATACACTTTATCAAGCAGAAAGTCGAGCATATCGAGCAGTTGCAGAAAGGATTCGGCTGAGCCTTTACGACCGGCTGTTTGCTTTACGTCAACCGTTTCGGGGCGGGTTTCAGTCCTGGGCAAATCTTGTAAAACAAATAGCTTTGCTCAACCTGGGATTTAGCACGGTTCACAGCCCATATATGCTGCAGCTGGACCAAGGAAACGACTTTCGCGAGCCAAATTGACAACATATAAAACTGCCTATAAATGTTTGATATTTTAAATCTAGTATACAAAAGTAGTATATTTTAATATTTCTATTATTAGGTTATCATTATTTAGAACAATTAATTATATTGCTTGAATACTATATTTATTTAAAAATCATGTGCATGCACTAATTAATGTTTTGTTTGAATTTATTTATTGTGTAAAATTCGGAAATATAAAGGCTATAAATAAAATGCAAAAATAGTATGTATGACTGCCTCCGTGGCGCAGCGGGCGAGTAGCCGGCTGTGAAGCGAGAGGCCGCGGGTTCGATTCCCGCACCGAGACAAATGTTTGTATGGCCTACAGATATTTGTTTCGGATCTGGGTGTTGTGAGACCGAAAGTTTCACGTAGTTGCTGATACCTACGACACGAGACTCGATCTTAGTGTGGGGTCAGGACTATGTATGTGACTGTTGGGTGTTATTTTTTTTAATATAATTTTAGTATATCGTAATTGTAAGACAGGTTGACCAAGACTGTATTTTATTTTGAATCAAAGTAGAAAATAGAACACAAAATGAAATAAAACTAAAAATACTTCGGCATAGTAGATATTCGTTTTTATTAAGAAATAAATGATTATTTGTTTTTATACATAATTATGTAGATTGTTATGTTTGAAACTAACTATATAAGTGAATTTTTAAAGTAAAACTTTAATAATATGTTTACACTATCCTTCAATTACATAGGACAGTTTTCGCTTATGAAAAGACTTCCACGAAAGAGATGACGGTGGAAAAAAAGCATCTTCTAAATGATTTGGCGGAAAATAATTTTGTTAAACATTCAATCTCAAAACTACTATTAGATTTTGTAAATTCGTATAACCTAATTTAAACATAAATTTAGCAATCCGGTTAACATTTCTTCCTTTCACAGTGTCGTTTCGGCCTTACATATAATATTTGGTAATCATTCAGGTTGTTCTGCTAGTGCTGGAAACCAGTTCAGACACTTGCAGTCCAATAACAAAAACTCGTAACAATATTCTATAGATACAAGTTAATAATATGTATTTGAGGTCACGATGACAAAAAAGAAATATAAATATATTATTAATCTATTTCGTCTGTTTATTTTATTTATTTGTCTAGAAACCAACGGCGTTTACAATTATGATAATGTGTTTGAGGAAGTCAATGATGTTAATCTGAATGATGATAATTGCATGCGATTTTTTACCATGATTGTTATTCATGATGATCAAAATCAAATCATAAGAATATTACTAGTATTCAAATAAAGTAAATTCAATAATTTCTCGACATTCATCACCCTAAAACTAAAAAGAAAGACTGTTAGGTTCGACCTTTCAATGGATGCACATCAAGCTCTAGTATTTTTTGTTTATTAATTATTTTTATAGGTATGGATTTTGTTACTTTTATATGAATTGTAATACTATATAAAATATACAAAATATAAAAAAAAACCTACAGCTGAGTTCCTTGGTGCTTCATCTCAGACCAGTGGACTTTTCCGAAGCCCGGTATATTATGTGACGTGTAAAAGTGCCCCTAGTGGCCTAATTACTGGGTAAGGATTTGAATTTAAGATACACTAACAAAATTAATATATTTCAGTGGAACCAGTCGCAGAAGAAGAGGAAAGGCATCAACAGAGGCCAAAACGAGGCCACGATTACGACCACGATTCAGGTCATAGAGGGACCGGTGGAGTCACTGGTCCTGTCCACACCTTCGTAAAGACGGACAAAAACGCTAACTATAAGTGGGGTGTGAGGCATCACGTCGGAGACAAGTACTCCTCGTAAGAGATCGCTGCAAGATTTCTGCTATGTAATTTATTTAATTTTACTTATAGATTCTATTGTAATACTTTTAAATTAAACCGCGTTAGTAAGTACAACATTGCTTGATTTTGTAGATAGTTCGTAATTCGTATTTATGTCTTAACTTCTGGGAGACGTTTAAAATAGAAAGACTATCGCCCGAATGGTCAAACGGTACTCAACTTTAACTTCTTCCACTGATTTTCGACATATAATTTTGACAGATAAGGCGGCCTTAAACAACATAAAGCGACCATATGTGTATAAGCATTCGGCAGTATACTCAATGAACTTTAATTATCATTCAGACTCACGGATAGCTTATATGCTATGCTATCATCCGAATAATTTACTGCCAATTTCCATAAAAGATTTTAATTTGTTTGAAGACTAATGAAGAAAAACAAATTAAAGTATGCAATATTTAAATATTTTTATTAGTTACTTCTGTATAAATTGTGGATTCGGAGTAAGTACGTACGTTACTTTCTTTATTCATACAGTTGGGTAAAACATTGCAATAAGTCGCAAAATAAATATCATATTTTTTAAATATTTTTCTCACTCTACGTCTTCCAGTATCCTCAGTACAAAATGATGTTATAAGTTATAATTCATTCAAAATTGACAAATGTGACCGCCATTTTGTTTTTCTTTGTTTTTGGGCGGATTGATTTCAAAATCGATATCTGAGTCGCCCCGTGGTTCTGAACGACGGAACCGGAGTCAAAACTGTCAAAAGTGGCCGCCATTTTGTTTTTGGGCCAATTGACCCTAAAATCGATATCTGCGTCGCCTTGTAGTTCGAAACGTCGGAGCCGATGTCATAATTGTCAAAAGTGACCGCCATTTTGTTTTTTTGTACTTTTGGGACAATTGACTTCAAAATCAATATCTGGGTCGCCACATAGTTCCTAACGACGGAACAAGTGTTACAACTGACAAAAGAGCCCGAAATTTTGTTTTTATTTGTTTTTGGTCCAATTGACTTCAACATCGATATCTAGGTCGCCCCGTTGTAGAATATTACGACTAAAACGACAGGGCGGATCGACAAATCAAAAGCTTTTCCCGTTAGTCCTACAAAATACGCGTGCGAAGCCGCGGGCAAAAGCTACTTCATAATAATGTGATAAGAAAATAAAACGAACCGGAACTGGAATTAGTCAATGTCTCAACTTTTATTTATTTAGTGTGCGTGATTGTAGCATTTCCGAGTTTAGAAACTAAATTAATCGAAGCAATGCACAAAAAGTTTTCAGACATGGCCCAAATACAAATGCGTTTGCGATCTCATATTCTGTAATGGCAGCTTGCACATAGTTTTTATAACAGTATTCATACAGATTCTAATATTTTCAATAAAGAAGTCACGTAATTATGCATCATAACAATTGTTGTAACATGAACGACACAATTCAAAATAATATAAGAAATAAAACATAATACACTTTAAGGCAACTCTAAATTGCGTTATTCGGAACAGATAGGTATAAATCAAATATTTTACTTCTGTTCCACAACATAAAATAACGCAATAACGATGAAGTTATTTTATTTACATTATGGACCAAGCTTGTTAGTCAATGAGCCAAAAATGCAATAGATTTTTAATAAAATCGGCGTTGTTAAAAGCACTACTTTATTGGTGATATATATTTTTTATAACATTTTATTGGTGATAGTGCCTTTTTTAAATCCTTAGTAAAATATAGAGGTAAATAGTAATTAAGTAGATGCATTTGAAGTCACACTATACTTGAGTTATCCACGCCCTCGTTTATTGAATGAGCAGTCTTTTGAGCGCAGTATGATTCCTTGGTCTAGGTACTTATGAAACACGTACTATACATACTTACGTACTTAATTCGGAATAGCACACGCATGTATCTTAGCTGTCTTAGGCTGAGATCTATAGAGCGAACGTGAAGTAAGTCTGAGTGAAAGAAACGAACTCACTGTTGATTTGGAATTTTTAAATCAAATTTCGACTTAGTCCAAGCCATTTTTTACAAGAAAAACAGACTGACAGACAGACTAAGCAAAGATTTTCTTGTAAAAAATAACTCGGACTAAGTTAAAGTTTAATTTAAAGATTCCACTTCGTCACTGAGTTCGTTTCTTTGATTTAGTCGAAGTTCGCTCTATAGATCTCAGCCTTAGAAGCTCAGTAGGCTTAGCCAAGTGGCTTATGCGCTAGTCGAGTATAGCGCTATATATAGCGTACTCTTATGTCATTCCCATACATTGATTCTATTCGACTATTCTATTCGACTAGCGCATAAGCCACTAGGCTAAGGCCGCAGAGCTTTTGCGTTTGAACCTTTGCTAACTTCGTAATTTAACTCCAAAGTGACACGCGTTATCATGTCCACAAGGGCAATTACGGTACAACATCCACAATGCGGTCATGTAACAGTTTTATAACCGGGGTGCGGTGTGCTCCAGTGAACCCTGCCACGCCTCTCTCTTGAGCAAAATTGTTGCAACACACTAGGTGAGTCGGTGTTACGCACTGTCACTCGGCCCTATATGATATAATTTTACTTTAAGACTTTGTAACTAAAGCGTGTGTCGTTATACGTGATCAGTCTTCTCAGTATCAAGTCACGGAATAGCTGACAATTCCTTATTTATTTATTTTTTTAAAAATGAAAGTTTACAGCACTTGGCCAAAAATCTTACATTTTACATTATCTATAATCTAAAATATAATAAACTCAAATCTAACAACACCAACAATAATAAAATTTAAACAAATAACATAATTACTAACTAATAAATATATAACTGTTACTACCTATTTTATTAATTTACTTAAATAATAAATGAACTTATAAAACTCTCTAAAAATAACTTTATCTTATTGTAAACATGACAAGGTTTGTCGTAGAAAATATTTAGATCTGTATGGTGAGTGTGCAACGTATTGAGTAGAGTGATGCAAAACTACTGTAGAGGTATATGGTATATCAAGTCGTTTTGCATTTTTAGCTATTTAATATCCATACATTTGAGTAGTAGTTCTCTCGCTGAACCTACAATTAACTTAATAAATGTTTTTTTTTTATAGACCCAACTATTACACACATATACTTAGGTGTTGTGAGACCGAAAGTCTCTCGTATTTTCTGATATCCACGATATGGGTTATACCTAGTGTGGTGTCAGCGGCCCGAGCAGGAAAATTTCTGACAATCGAAATGTATTCGAGCTCGATGCGCGTCTATTTAATTTATATGAAATATTAACCAAATGTCATCAGTGTCCAGCGAGCTCGATTACATTTACGATTGTTAGAAATGTTCCTGCACGGGTCGCTGACACCACACTAGGTATAATCTATATCGTGGGTATCAGAAAATACGAGAGAATTTCGGTCTCACAACCCCCAGACACGAAACAAATATCTATAGCTCGTACTTGAATATTGTGTCGGTAAGAATCGAACCCGCGGCCTCTCGTTGCACAGCCGGCTACTGGCCCACTGCGCCACGGAGGTCAAAAGGATATTATGTAGGTACTAATCAATTAATAATATTAGGAGCTAAGATAATTAAAAAGAAATTGAGAGCGGTTTATGAAGGACAATGATATTAGGATATCCTTGATTCAAGCAATTTGAAGTGCGTCTTAACCGTACGTTGCAACATTATGTTATTGAATTAGAAAGTTTGTTATCGCCAATTTCGAAATCAATAACGAGTATTAAATGCAAATTTATAACCTTTTGATTTATTAGATAGTGCGGTATCTACAGCTTTGTCACTTGATCAACAACCGCCTAAACGGGTCAGTCCAATCGACCTAGCCGAATGTTATACGCCTGCGGGCTATTGTTTTTATATAACTACATTATTGTGTTTTAAATACTTAGGAGTAACAAGGTTTAACAAAACACTCTAAGCAGCAGTCCTAACTTTGAAAACTAGGGTACAGCAGTGGCGAAGGGTGAAAATTGTCAAACGGGAAGCCAATGTCATTTTCATTTCTAGATAGTACCTAGATAATACTTATTTATTAGCCTACAATCTGACAAGGGGAAGTTGGTATGAATCGAGTTGTATCGACCCTACGGCACTGATACAGGATGTAAAATGGGCGTTGGTGCATTCCAAAGCATTCTTTCAGAGCCTCATTCTAAATCTCTATATTTATGAGCCTAAGTGACTGAGGCTAAAAATAGGGTATATTATGGCTGGCATAGATACTATTCATCTTTTCTTTCTGCCTGGCGTTATCCCGGCCTTCTGACAGGGTCCGCCTTCCTACTTAAACGCTTCCACTTCGCCCGGTCTTGAGCATCCTCCTCAGTGAGGCCATTGGCTCTCATATCTTCCTCCAGAACGTCTAACCAGCGCTTCTTAGGCCGTCCACGGGAGCGCACCCCTGGTATGATTTGGGCCAGACACATGCGACCGACGTACTCCTGTGGCTTCCTCAAAACGTGGCCATACCATCTCAAGCGACATTCCTGCAGTTTATCTGCCACGTCACGGACGCCAAGACTGCCACGGATGTGCACATTACGTATACGATCCAGTCGTGTAACTTTGCACATCCACCGCAACATTCATTTCCGCGACGTGGATTTGCCTAACATGACGCTTTAGGGCAGGCCACGTCTCACACCCATACAGAAGTACTGGCCGAATAATGGTCTTGTAAATGAGACCTTTAAGTCTCATCGGCATCTTTCGGTCGCAAGTGACGCCCGTGACCTGTCGCCACTTAGCCCAGGCGGCGCCAATACGTGCCGTGACGTCGGAGTCGATATCACCCGACTCGTGCAGTACAGACCCTAGGTACTTGAACTTGTCCGTTTTCACGGCAAGCTCGCAACCTATCCGGATACTATCCGCGTCTGCACTCCTGCAGCCCATGTACTCGGTCTTCGCCACATTTAGTTTCAGACCACCGTTCTCAAGCGTCTCCTTCCATTGGTTTACCCTTTGCTCTAGGCGCTGTTTGTCCCCATCTATTAGCGCTATGTCATCGGCATACATAAGCACCCACGGAGGCTGCTCCTGTACATCCGCCGTTGTGACGTCGAGCACTATATTAAATAGATGAGGACTTAGCGTCGAGCCCTGGTGCACCCCCACAGTTATCGGGAAGGAGTTGGTGTCGCCAACAGCGGTCCGAACCAAAGACTCGGATCGGAGGTACATGTCCCCTATGATGTCAACATAGGTTTCTGGCACTCCTTTTACCCTTAATGCCCACCAGATCGCCTGACGGGGCACACAGTCGAAGGCCTTCTGCAGATCTAAAAAGGCGATATGCAGAGGTTTCTTCTTCGCCCTGTATGCCTCGCCCAGCGACCTAATAGCAAAAATTGGGTCCATGGTGCCACATCCGGGTTTGAAGCCATATTGACACCCAGAGACATCACACTCTTGGCGGAGCCTGGATTCAAGGACGCATTCGAAAAGCTTCATGGTATGACACATGAGTTTAATGCCGCGATAGTTCCCACAGTCCTGAACACTACCCTTACCCTTGTATACGGGAGTTAGAAAACTCAACCGCCAAGGGTCAGGCATTTTTTTGGTGTTCAGTATGCGGTTAAACAAGACGGCAAGAAACTCCACACCATGGGAGCTCATCGGTTTCCACGCCTCGATAGGGATGTTATCAGGCCCCACCGCTTTCCGATTCTTCATGCGACGGAGACAACCGAGAACCTCGTCGGACGAAATCGGGGCAACCAGTCCCTGATTCGAAGGCACCTCAGGGAAAGACACGTCCAAATGCTGGGTGTTTAGCAGACGGTGGAAGTAGGAGCGCCATCTCTCCTTTACCGCGCTGTCCTCACAAACCAAAACACCCCGGGAGTCCCTGACACATCGACATTTAGTAATGTCGAGTGTCGCTTTCTCCCGAGCCTTAGCGAGCCTATATATGAGCTTTTGGCCCTCCACGGTCTCTAACTTCTCGTATAGAGGTGCCAGATGATCATGTCGGGCCTTAGCCACTGCTCGCTTTGCTGTGTTTTTGGCCGCTCGGTACGCAGCGCGATCTTCAGGAGATCTGGTCGCTTGCCACACTTTGAACTGCGTCTTTTTCTCCCGAGTCGCCTCCCGAACCATATCGCTCCACCACCACGTCTCCCTATCAAGGACTCGGCCTCCCTTGGTGATACCGAGTTTCGATCTGCCAAGAGTAGTGATCGCTGACTGTATCCCTTCCCACTGTTCCTCTACGGAGCCAGCCTTCACACTCGCGAGTTGTGTAATGGCGGCTTCGCGGAAGTCCAGCTGTTTGGGACCATCCAGCAACCACCACTTTATTCTTGGCAGTCGTCGCTCGGTCATTTTCTTTCTCGGTACTACCTTTACGTCCATGACAAGGAGGCGGTGCTGTGGTGCGAGACTTTCCCCCGGAATGACCTTGCAGTTGGTCACCTTACTGATGTCAGACCTCCTCAAGAGCAGGTAGTCTATTTGTGATGAGTGGTTTCCACTTTTGTATGTGATGAGGTGCTCGGGCTTCTTTTGGAAGAACGTGTTCACGACGGCCAGGTCTGAAGCGGCGCAGGCTCTGAGGACAGACTCTCCTTCTGCGTTATGCGCTCCAAACCCGTAACCGCCGCGAACCCGTCTATAAGTGCCCGAGTCCTCACCAACATGACCATTTAGGTCTCCACCCACCACAATGCCCTCGGATTGGGGTACACTGCGAATGGTATCGTCAAAGAGCGTCCAGAAGGCCTCTTTCACCGACTCTGGGCAACCTACTTGAGGGGCGTAAGCACTGATTAAGTTGGTTGTGACCCCCTCAATCAGTACTTTAACCCGCACAAGCCGGTCGCTCCGTCTGTCGATTTCAAGAATTCCCTCCTGGAGCTCCGACGACAACACCACAGCCACCCCGTTCCGGCCGGAGGAGGACCCACTATAAATCAGCTGGTAACCTTGCCCGATCTTCCGGGATTTGTTGCCCTTCCATCGCGTTTCTTGAAGAAACGCGACTTTCACCCGACGTCTCTCGAGTACATCTGCGAGCTCACGGCATCGTCCGGTGAGAGAGCCAATGTTCCAGGTGGCGAAGCGGAACTTTATGGGTACTAACTTCTTTAACCGCGCCCGTACCGTGCGCGGTAGCCCTTGCGCACTTGGCGCAGGTTTAGGGCGATGTTCCTGCGCGTCATTTTGCGGTGACGCCCTAGCCGTACCCAAGATCTTTTTCGTACTGTCCATATGATTTGACGGAATAGGTATTACGTGGGGCGACCCGCCGTCTGACCCCCACAACCTGCAGGACAGGAACCTAGGTTTCGCCAGAGCCTCGTCGGTTAACCAGCAGAGTGTACCACGTGCAGGTGAGGTTGGCTTTGGACCTAGAGGTGTTGGTGGCCCACTTACACTGGCATAGATACTATTCATAATAAAACAAATATCTCAAGTAGATATATTCATTTTTAGATATAGGTACAATCATATAATTAAGTTCTTAAGGTATTTGCCATTTACAAGCTACACTTTCATCAGTCTTGAGAAAACAGGTGAAAATCAACTAAGTAGATTACATACATCGTCCATAACCAACAGTGAAATTACCTTGAATAATATGTAACAATTCAGTAATAACACTGAACGACACCACCGCCGCGTCACTTCACACTTTCACCATTTCCTTACATCCGTAATTAGTTTACACTAATTGTATTCCTCGTTCAGTCTTAGATAGTTTACATGCTTAGAAAAACGTTAAAAACTAGGCTCTTATTGAAACTAAATAATGGATATTTTGAAGAATTGACTGTTATGTTATGTAGACTGCTAAATGCTAATCTACTGCATGTGCTATTGACTACAGCACCACAGTAAGTGTCATATTAAATGCAACACATATTTTTTTTGTACCTGCTCTTATCCCACCTTAATGTGGGGTCGGCGCAATATACTTTTTAAAGGATGTTGCAGAAACGATTCGGCAAAGTTTTTACGACCGGCTGCCTGCCTGACGTCAGCCCCCTCTAGGAGATCCAGTCCCGGGCAAATTAAATTAGAAAATTCGCTTTAAATGCAACACATCGTGTTATTAAATTCAAAGACAACAAAAAAACGGAATTTCGAAACAATGTTTTAACACGAACCATGTGTTGTGTTGCTCAATAAATAAAAAAACTATAAGATATTCATAACAAAGTCACATGAAGGCAATAGAATTCTTCATGACTAATTCGTAAATAACAACATTGTGTTTCCAAATCTTTCTAATATGGCGTGCCGTTGCTAAACAAACACAGCCTTGGCGAGGTGGCACCTCCACATAAGGTACATACTGCTTCTTCTTCGGGAATTTATTGAGCCCTCTTTTACTTTATTCTCCAGAAGTTTTTCTTTCTACCTGCCCTTATCCCGCCTTAGGTGTGTGGTCGGCGCAAAACACTTTTTCAAGCATGTTGCAGAAAGGATTTGGCTAAGTTTTTACGACCGGCTGCCTGCCTGACGGCAACCCCCTCTGGGGAATCCAGTCCCGGGCAAATTAAATTAGAAAATTCGCTTTGCCCGACCTGGGAATCGAACCCACGACCTACCGATCCACAGCCCACATATGCTG
Source organism: Clanis bilineata (assembly GCA_036417725.1). Taxonomy (NCBI): domain Eukaryota; kingdom Metazoa; phylum Arthropoda; class Insecta; order Lepidoptera; family Sphingidae; genus Clanis; species Clanis bilineata. The sequence continues at coordinate 14,326,665 of CM071158.1, forward strand.
CTACTAGACCAAGGAGGCGACAAGCATTGTTTTCATTTTTTTTATTTATTTATCGTTTGAACAATAAAGCACACTGAAATTATTATCTAAAGGTAGTAGCACCTATTAACCACTAAGGTTTGTGTTGTGCTACCGAATTTTATACAAATCCACTAGGTCAACGGTACACCAAAAAAGTAAAATAAAGTATAAAATAAAATTACGAACACAAGAGATCATAAGAGTATGAGGTACATCCAAATTGTAAACATAAATAGTAACCAAGGTACGTAATATTAATATTGTTCATACATTGATTAAATCTTTGTAGATGTTTTTCTTTAAAACGTTAATTTCTCCTCTTTTTCTTGGTCTATCGGTTCTGGCTAGCGCTGGTAGTTCTTGCTTTCCACTGTGATTGGGCTCCTACTAGCAAAGGATGAAAAGTTCTGTGTTATCCATGTACAACTTTAATCTCATATACGTCAGCCTGGATTGGTACATATGTCTTTCCTATGTTGGTTTGAACAGTTATCAGATAGAGTTAATATTATAAGAACGATCTTATTGGAGCATAACTTAATATAATGTGATGCAATCAGTTTAATACTATCTAACCATGACGCACTTTCTTCTACTACTGAACCTGCCATACAAGTAGATCCTGGCCTGAATTAGATTATAGAATGTAGTACAATACCGGTACTACGGATCTTGTAGGATAAAAATATCTAGCCCCAGGAGTCTAGAGAAAACGGTAGTTATAACATAAATTCAAGTTTTACAGCGTCCGAATAAAGTGCACACATTTAGCAACCTACATCGCCAGCGATTGTACACTTACCTGACTGGTTATCAGTTATGTTGACAAAATCTCGGCCGGTCACGTGCCTCGATTAATGTAGAGTCAAATTGCAGGCCAAAGATTTGTCCACTGTGTGCTCCAGTAATAGGGCTTCGCTTTAAAGAGATCATGGTTATTCTGAAACTTGGGGTGCTTCCATTATACGCTATTGAAGTGAACCTTCACTCAGAAGCTAATAACTAAGTTTTTATACTGAACTAGCTGACCCGGCGAACTTCGTTCCGCCTAACAGTCGATTCTTTAATTTATTATTATTTTTTTTAATATGTCTAAAATAAACGTAGCCTAAGTTACTCCTAATTACATCAGCTACCTGCCAATAAAAGTCCCCTCAAAATCGGTCCAGCCATTTCAGAGATTAGCCGGAACAAACAAAAATTGAAAAAAATGTTATTTGGTGTATATATCGTATACGTGTAGTAAAAACGGTTATTTCAATATTACATACAGACACTCCAATTTTATTTTATTACCTAGAAGGTGGACCGCCGACCTGATAAAGGTTGCAGGAAGTCGCTGGATGCAGGCCGCTTCTAACAGGTCGATCTGGAAATCTTTGGGGGAGGCCTATGTTCAGCAGTGGACGTTCTATGTCTGATGATGATGATGATGGTTATGAAATATTTCTAGACGTATATGATCCAGGTCAATCTGGAATTCTTTGGGGGTGGCCTATGTCCAGCAGTGGACGTCCTATGGCTGATGATGATCCTATTATTGAGTAATTCTATAAAAAAAAAAAATATATATATAGTTCTATAAATCTGGGTGTTCTAGTTCGCTAGTGCGCCTCTGCCTACCCCTTCGGGGATACAGGCGTGAGCTCATGTTTTATGTTTTTTTTCTATAATCAAGGGTTTTAAAATTACTAGGTTGTTCTTGTTGTGATAATAAAGTGGTCAGCTACTTCTAAATAACTTTAGAAACGGTGTTTTATCGCAATCTCTGATAACATATTTAAATTTTAATAACATTGCGTCGATAAAATGGCATAGGCGCTTACAAACTGCCATTACAAGCGATCAAAATCCGCACCCAATGCATAAGTACTACGATCATTTTAGCTTTAAAGGTCATATCAAACATAATGTGTATACTAAGCATGAACGTGGATCCGGTCTGTTGCTAAGCTGCAACAGTTTCTCGTGCAAATTGCAAGCCCTACATATTAAATGTTCACGCAGTATGTTCACAGTTCTCCAATCAGTCTATCAATGACAATTTGTGTTCAATGACAACATACGATATGCATAGGTACTTTATTATACAAGCTATGGTGTTCGTACCTTTTGCTTCGTATAAGTGTACCTTTTATAATCACAAGTTTAAAAACTTAGCAGACCGACTTCAAATTCGATCGTGACCAGATTTATATAGGACCACCCTTGAAATAAGCTCTATTGAACACAAAAAGAATTTTGAAGATCGGTTCTCATTTGGCGGAGATATCGCGTAACATACATAAAAAATACAGGCGAATTGAGGATCTCCTCCTTTTTTTAAGTCGGTCGAAAATTAATTTTTAGTATTGACAGCCTCCGTGGCGTAGCGAGCGACTAGCGGGCTGTGAAGCATGATGCCGCGGGTTCGATCCCCGCACGAGACAAATGTTTGTGTGATCCATAGATATGTTTGTATCCATTGCCATCCATATCTTTAGTTTTAATTATATTTGAGAAACTCGCGAATTTTCTAACTATATACCTACTTTTTTTTATCCGGGCACGGCAAAGTGACTACACTGCACCTGATGGTAAGCGTAGTGCAGACTGCCGGCCAAAAAAACTAGCGACAACTGACAAAAAAGGGTTAAAACCAAATAAATTACCACAAATTAAACGTTTTGTAAAAAAAATTCGTCAATGTAGTTCATTATTCAAAAAAGAAAACATAATGGTACCTACACTAATATTTACTTTTTCAACCAATTTCAAAAAGAGATTATCCATTCGTTTATAATTTTTTTTTTCAAATGTTTTTGTGTTACCCTATACTCCGGCAAGTGAAGACCTTTTCAAAATTATTTTGGTGTTCGATAGAGCTCTTTCCAATATGTAATCCCATATTTGGTTTCGATCGGATAAATTTTGAAGTCGGTGGTTTTTGAATATTTAAGCTTGTGTATATTCAGGAATACTAAATATTTTATATGGTCATTGAAAAGGTATTTTGTCCCGACCCCACATTGGAATGGATTTTAAAGGATTTACTTACTGTTCAAGTACAATCATGCATCTGATGGACTATAAAGATATGAGATATATCGTATAAAGCCACGTCCGCGTCCCCCGTGGCGCGACATTGGAGTTTTATTTAGAGCTGTTTTGGCTCACTGCCTAAGCCTACATTCTAAGGCTTGCGTAAGAAAGTGTTGCACTTCGACAGGCTGCAGATAACAAATTTAGGGCAACGATTTAATTTAGACCATTAAACACTATTCATAGAAGTGTACAAAATGCCTTGCTTAAAACACGTTCACTCTAAATTTTTAGTTTGATTTTGTTTTAAATGCTTCGTTAGATGATGGAACGATGGATCTAATTAGGTATTATTATGAAAGTAAGTGCATGTATAAGTAAGTATTCTACATACATAACTAGTGATAATATTAACTACTAAGTTATATAAAACGGCACACCTAACCTAACTAAATATATTACCATAATAACACACTAACTACCATTAAACAAATGTAGCCGGACATCCACCCGGTATCACAAGATCTAAGGTCACACTTTCCTAAATCAGAGAACGGTACCACGACCCAAAGGTCACTCCAGAACTTTTCTTAAGCACAGAAAAATAAGTCACGACACGAAACAACTGTAAGTGAACGCAATATGGAGTACATTGAGTGCATTGGCATATAGAACGCAGTCAAGGCCAGGCTCAGAACAAATTGCGTTAGATACTATTCAGAACTAATAAGTGACATTAGTCACATGTCGAGTGGAAATACTCCGCACGACTAGCTCAACTTGGCTAATAACAGTCTTCACTTAGGGCATACATCAAAGACATTCAACAATACATAGAATGGGACAACAGCTTAAAACTTGTGATCAAAAACTTGTAACTTCGTGGTCATAAGTCAATCAGTTGTATTTGAAACATACGCGCGTAATGTCGTGCCAGCGTACATTCACAGAATATTCTAGGGTGTAAATTGTTATAAGTGCTCTCGCATTGGCGTTACTGACGTTTGAGATAATTTTTCTAAAATGGAAACTTGCTTGATAGCCTCTCTATAGTTAGTGATATTAAATATCTTTGGCATAAATATAGATAGACTCACGCCTGTATCACTGAAGGGGTAGGCAGGGGCAAACTACAGAACTAGAACACCCACATTTTGCGGCGCTCATTTCTGTCTCTAATATGATGGAGGGCGAGCCTATCGAAATTTTGGGCACGAATTCCAGACTCCGGGTTGATATTGAATAGAAAAACTCAATATCACTTTGCCCGAGATCGAACCCGAGACCTCAGGACGGTAAATCAACTATGCCGAGGCAGTCACTTATGGGCCGTAACAAATTCGACGTGGTTCTACGAGATCTATGAATTTTATGTGTAGTAATCTTAAGACACGGTATCACTGTATAAGTTTGATTCTTCCACATGCCCATATTTCAGCCTAATAGGTTGACGCAATACAAAAATTACCAAGTTTCAGAAATAATTTGGTTTTAGTTTTTGCGATGTAGGTACCATGGACGCTTGCCTAATGTCAATCTTCTCTAGGGGAGCTAGTCCCTAGCAATTTATGTCCCGATACTCGTTCGCCCGAGACAAAGACAGGTTTCTCGGCCCATTGCCCATATACCTACAATGTCACTAAACCGAGGAAGCGACTATTTTAGTTGTCACTTAAATTTTCATATCTCCGACGATGCAGAGCTTGTATATCCACAGGCCGGCCGCCGAGCTTATTATCCGTCCCATGAATTACTGATAATACTGATACATAGGCGGCAATGCCATATCGCCATGCCGAGCAACAATATCAGTTCCATCGTTTCTGTTTCGTTGTTCTAATATTGTCGGCCTTGAACTTTGAATCAGCTAACCCACATATTTAATTGCCGACTTTTGTTCGAACAAAAGACTAATGATAGCTTCAGGGAGTAGCAGCTAGCATCTATTAAAGTTTGATGAACAATTATCATGATATAAGTTAGGTAATCATCATCATCAGCCACAGGATGTCCACTGCTGGACATAGACCTCCCCCAAAGGTTTCCAGATCGATCTGTTGGAAGCGGTCTGCATCCAGCGACCTTTATCCTTTACCTTTTTAATGCAGACTTTAAATCATAAAAAAAAAATACTAAGAAAAATCTTCGCACAATATTTGTTCTATTTCGACTTACCCTTACTCCACTCCTATATGGAGTTGGCGCGTGCATTTTCCAGAATATTACAGAAAATATTTGGCTTAGTGTTTATTTGCTTATCTGATAGTACTGATAATATGTCAATATATACAACAATAAAAAAATAATTAGAATCAACCTTCACTTAACTCTCAGTTGCACACGCAACAACCATTGGCCTTAACAATCAACACTTATGAATTGCATTGGATAATTAAAACAATTACCAAAACTAATAAAGATCCTCGACTTCGTTTACTCATTTCACCTATTGTAAAGTAAAATATTTTTATATTATGAATACTTATCAACCTAAAAGCTTTTAACCAATCTTTGTGATTTGCCACGATACAAGCATACCTTAGTGTGGGGATCATTGATATATTGTCTAATCTGCTACAGTAGTAGTACATACAATGTTACAATATTTTGTCCACCAATGTAAACTAGAATTTAAGAAATTTGAATGTAACACTGTTTTTGTCGAAATAAATGTTTATTATTTTTATTTTATTATTAAAAAAAAATGTGATGAGCTTAAAAACATGTCAACATTCTGCCTTCTGCTTTATCGTTATCATTGAAATGACTCTGTAGTAGTTATTTAACATCATAATTTATATTACCTTTTCCATTATGAAGTACTAGTATTTAATTACTCGTAAGGTAAATCCAAACCTTCTTTAAACGCCTAACAGTCAAGGTTGAAATTTTTTATTGAAACAAAAGAAATTAATAATCTACAATTCAGTCAGACAAACAGTACGATTATAGATCTTGATAATGAATACCTTTGTAGCTTAAGTATCATTAATTTTGCGTTTAATAATTTTATAGCAGTAAATTAGCAAGTTTTTGTAACTATGTCGTCAGCAATTGCTCTGAACACATTAAGATTAATGCAATTGAAATTAATGAACGCGATATTAACAACAGCTTCTTAAAATTTACTTAATATAATTTACATATTTTCAATAAACGTATTAGGGTACTGTATGCTACAAAATTACTGTCCAATATTTGGAAAGGCATTGTTCGTATAATCCTATTCAGAAAACCTTCTGCTAACTTACGTGCCGGGAAGAGGTTCTTCAGACAAATTTAAAAAAATTATACCAAAGAATCTTATTTAGTAATCTAAACAGTCATCTTTTAGAACGTGACGTTGAAACTTATTTAAATTAATTGTACTCTATATTTTATCACTGGAGTCAAGTCCTCCCGAAAATTGTATTGCTTCGATTTATACCAATCGGTCTAAGTAATATTAGAATTCGACATATTAATTTGTCGAAAACAGTACATTTTTACTTCTTTTTCTACAATAAACAGTATCCAAATAATAGAAAAGTAAACAAATACAAGAAAAGACCAAGTCGTTTACATATTCAAGCTTGTTAAAAGTGACTTACCGACCAATTATTGTGCTCCGCTGCATGCTGATGTAATATTCTTTAGCTTTCTTTTTTCAAACACAAATTTTCAACAAATTGGTTAGATAATAGCGCATTTTACATACCTGAACAGTAAACAGCACTAATCTGTTACTGGCAACCAAGGACCTGATGAAAGTAAACAAAAGGCAAGTATGAAAAACTGCTGGTAACTCATTTAAATTTTGAAGCCCACATGCTCATTTTACTGCACCACTCCCGCCTTCATCACTAGAAGGGGTGCCTCTATATAAAGTGAGAGTTACTTACACGCATCGCACGATACGTAATTGTGGACGCGAGTGTGGTGTGGCCTTTTTTAAGGAAATTAATTTTAATTAATTAATAATTTTGTGTGTGCAAAATGTTGAGGCAGTGCGTAACGTTGGCGGTCCTAGGGTGTGTTTTGGCGGCACCTCAGCATCCCTATCAGGGACAACAACAAGTGAGTTTTTTTATCTTATCTTCTCATCTTATTAGACCATATCATCGCACTGCTGGGCAAAAGGTTTTTTTAATAATCATATTATATTAATGTTTAAAAATAATTATCATTGGTTTGTTTAAGTGAATTTTAATTTTATTCTAGAGATTTATAAATAATTATAATTTAAGTTTACTTAGTATATTTTGTTCTAAATGCTCTTAGTCTTGTGTGATAGATTGTAATTTGCTATAATTTACGTTCGTTATAATGATGTTATGTATAACAATTGACGCAAAAAAATTAAATGCAAACAGGATGTTTTACAAATAAAAATAAAATATTATGAGTAACATTTATGTAAATTAGCCAATTTCTTTCGTTTGAGCTGTTGTGTAGTAAAGAAATAAAGAAAGAAAATATTTATTGCCTTTTAAACGCATGCAACAACACTTACTCAATATAAATCATTATATATTATCAGTTCTTTGACCTTATTATGCATTCAATAATAACATTAAATCATATATTTCGGAATTATTTTTGTTATTTTATCATAAAATAATATTATATTCCCTTATTCACACATGGTAATCAATGTAAAGGTACAGTACTTAAAAGGAATAAACCTATCAATAAATTAAAACCATTTTACGATTCAATAGACAATCACAAATCAGTAGGTATGCTATTTGTACTATCAAATCAATTTGGCACTATTTTGACATTGTTACCGAATAGCTTAATAATGTGTAAGCAGTCAATCATACATGAATTTATTGTAATGAAGACGCGTTAAGTGAGCATAAACTTAATTCGGCGGTTGAGCCACAACTCTAAAACCCGTTAGACTTCACGTACTGAAATGCTTGAGCATTAGCCTTAAGGCTAACCTATTGTTTTAAAGCAGTTGCATCAGTCGTTCTCGTAGTTAAGTGGAGTATTTATGCAAAAGTAACAATGAGGTTAAGTTATTTTAAACTAAGAGCTTTTGTTTGTTCATTAATTAACACAACAGCGGTTAAAATGCCTTTTAAAACGTCGTTTTTACTTTTAACTAAGCAAAGCGCATATTATGAATCAGAAAGACTCTGAATCCGAATGTCCCTAAAATGAAAATTACTGATAAGTAAATACCCATAGCTTTTATTTGGGGACCACCCATTACATTAAAAATTCAAGGACCTCCATACAGACATTCTCATGCTTGAATTTATAAATAACTAACAACGGCCGTAGTTGATCACTGATTGAAGATACAAGTTTAATTATTTTACATACATAACATAACATAAGCTCACGCCTGTATCCCCGGAGGGGTAGTCAGAGGCGCACTAGCGAACTAGAACACCCACATTTCGCCGAGCTTAGTTCCGTCCCAGATGTGATAGGGGGCGAGCCCATCTCCATATCGGGCACAAATTCCAAAATTATTTTACATCATGTACGAATTATGTACGTTCGAAGCAGTAAGTTATCTAGTGTTACAATTTTACGCATTTCACAGTCAGCAGAGCGCTTTATTCGAATTCAGATTCATCGATTACACAAACTGTCCGGTATTATCTAAGTAGAGCTGTTATATAAGGATAAACGAAAGACGATCAACGATAAATGAGTAAGAAGATATACGAAAACTTTAAAGCCTGTTAAATATTATTGATCTGCAATATTATTGTGCAGCGATACCTATTTCTAAGACGGATATTATAGGTACTGTTTTCGTTAAAAGTAAATGATGTTATATTGTAAATTAATATCTCACTCTATAAGTAGAGTCGCTTCTGTCTATGTTAATATCTTTCATGTTTACTATTGAAATATATATATATATATATCTTCATTTAATCTATTTCTTGGAGCAAGAATCACATTTAACTGTATTTATCGTTCTGCCAATTCTTTTATAATAGTTAATCTTTGTATCAGTTCTAAAACTGCATTTCTATAATTTACAAAATTTTTACAAAGCTTGTCTGCTTCCTAATTACTAAAGCAATTGAACTAATATGTACTAAGTACATTTTCTCCAAGTTTTCCAAGCTGTGAGCAAAGTATAGTAGTATTATAAAATAAGGCATAAATATAAAATGTGTCAGTACAAGATGGTTACGCATGCCATCCCATTACATCAAAGCGCGACGAATTTTAAACGGTCACTGAAGAAGTTTGTAATGCTATTACAGCGTGCCGGGCCATCATAACCTTATTGCGTTTGCTAACTTTTTACTGTGGATTCCTTTGCGTAACCTGCTAGCGTAATTTCATTAAACTCTACACTTCCTTTATTGAACAATGTACTATACTTTGTAAACACGTAAGGTGTGCATTTCATAATGAAGTTTAATTTTAAATACTCCTTGCATATCATAAAAACTTAAAGGACCGACTTCAAATCCGATCGTGACCTAATTTATATGGTACCACCGTTGAAATAAACTCTATCGAACACAAAAAGAATTTTGAAAATCTGTCCACATTCGGCGGAGATATCACGTAACATACATAAAAAAATACAGATGAATTGAGGACCTTCTCCTTTTTGGAAGTCGGTTGAAAATAATAAGGAAGTTTTAAAACGGTAGCAATACACTTATCACAAAAACATTATGTAATGGACACTATGTTTCTTCAAAGCTAAGTAGGTACTTACGGAATGAAATGTCTGGGTCTAGATCATTATGTATCGTGATTTATTATCAGTTCCTTGTTTTTATTTCTTAAAACGTATGAACAAATACGTAGCCTATTCTTTGGCCAAAGCGTGTGTCGTATCAGCCTGATAAAATGTTAAGTATCTTGCCTACTTCCTAGACTCTAATTGGACCGTGTTGTGCAGGAATGAACCAAATCACAAAAAAATTAAAAGAAATGTTACTGATGCCGACATGTTTTAAACCATTAATAGACCATATTGGTGTCAAAAAATATTTTTGCTCTTTTTGTGTGTGTGTGTGTGTGTGTGTGTGTGTGTGTGGTGTGTGGTGGATCATTTCTGCACAACACGGTCCAATTTCTCTTTTGTCTTGTTTACAAGCCAGATTTCTTTTGTCTAACCAATTTCTTCAAAATACAAGTTTTATGTATCTCTTCGTTTACGAAAATGTGCGAGTACAACTAACGATCTGAAATATTCCTAGCAGCAGCCAGAAGGTATCCCGCCACATCTATTGAGACAGTACCTGGCTGACCAGGGTGGCCCTGCTGCCGCACAAACTCAAGTCATCCCCAGACCAGCTCACATCCCAGGATCCGCCCCTGCACCTGCCCGCCTCGTAAGTTTTATTGTAACGTTATTTACTCGTGAATAAATGTTATGTTATGTTATGTTATGTTAAACGTTGAGGCTTCCAATAACTTGTGTGAGACCAATAAGTTGTCTAGTAAAATCACGCATATTCAGACTAATAGTCTAGTGTTCAGTGTTTGGTTAATTTTGGTTTTCATTGACTAATTTGTGGACTGCATTAGCATTTTATTACCGTCAGATGTGTCATTGTCATGCTAGTTCAAAAAAACTCTTCTGCATCTTTCAACAGGCAACTTTGCCGACTATAAATGGAAAAGACTGTACCGTAGAGTTCAAGGATTATTGACTTACACATATCGCCCCTTACTTATAAAAATATTTGAGCGCTGCTTATCTTTATACCATAGGTTGTCCCTTTCATTTTTAAACAATGTAAGGCAAGGAAAAAAGTGACAGGTTATTCGTAACCATTTGCTCAGTTAAAATGCTGTTTTAAGTAAGGCCCATTGTGTTTAGGAATAAGTGATAAGTAATAGGAAGTAGGAGTAGGAATAAGTAATCATATAAGTGTTGACTGATGCGAGCATAATGTAATTAATTTATCACCTTCTTGATTTCATGTCAGCAATATAGGCTATGCACCCGAAGGTCCTGGGTTCGCATCCCAGGTCGAGCAAAGCAATTTTTCTAACACGATTTACCAGGGAATAGATCTCCCAGAATTACAAGGTTAAAAAAGTGTGTTCCGCCAACCCCATATTGAAATAAGATAAGAGCAGATAAAACATAATCGAAATTCATTCATTAACACATTAATTCTTTCCAACAGCCATACTCTGTCCAGAACGAAGGTCAATACCAACCCCAGCCTCAATACCAGGCGCAACCGCAACAACAGCCACAGCAGTACAGACAGCAATACCAGCCCCAGAGGCCGCAAGAGGTTCGTGAACCCCAAGAAGACTATGATGTAAGTTTACAATTAATTATGAACTGATTAATTTGTCTAAAACCACAGCTAGGAAAATGCCAGAATAGATATTTTATACTTACGAACAATAAAAAAGATATATCTTATTTTAATCTATTTCTTGAAGGAAGAATCACACTTAACGGGATTTATCGTACTGTTTTTTTTTTTATAATAGTTACTCTTTCATTAGTTCTAACACTGCATTTCTACAAAAGTCTGATGCATTTGGCTGCTAAATATATTTAGCAAACGTCAAATGGTATGCAAAGACACCGGTAAATATATTTAGTGGCTAAATACGATTAAGGATCGTTGGGCAAGTCAGTCTAAGCTTTGAGATGAAAATTAAATCTAATTAGTAGGAAAACAAGTTGGAAAAGCATGTTATGCAAACATATTGTTGTTAAAAATGAATGGAATCTTTTTTTTTTTTTTTTTTTTCTTGTCAAGTAATTAGTAGTTAGGTACTTATTCTGCTCTTTTGTTTTCTGAAGTGTCTATATATATGTGACATCATCTCGTATAGAGAGTTTTCAATATCGCGTAATTTTTTTGGTTCATGATGCATTAAATTTGATCTCTGCACCATCCTAGGTTGACTGGTAGAGAATGCCTTTGGCATTAAGTTCGCCTTTATATAATTTGCGTAAAAAGTTTAATAAATAAATAAATAAAGATAAAGTTACTACTAAATGATTCGCATAAGGGGATAAAATTAAAGGGAGACAATAAAAAGGAAACAAAAACTCCTTTATCGCGGATTGCAACTTGTAAAACATTCTACAAAGAACATTTTGGTAAAGTTGAGTAATTTTTCAACCTGTTTTATTGCATCGAATGATTTATAATGCAAACCGCTTGCAATTATTCTACTTACCTTATATGTCTCTGGTAAATATTTCTTACATTTCTCGAATTGATATAATTTTTGTAACCGGTTATTTCATTTTGAAATCGGTGACATTTAGCTCAGTTATTTCAATCAGTGTGTCGTAGCCTGATTCATTACAAAATTTAATAATAAAACTGATACAGTTATGATATTATTAGGTAACTGTTATAAATATTGTAACAAAACTTAGCAGTTTAATAAATTATGTAGTCGGTATAATCGGGTCTAACAAGTTGGATAATGTTGAATCATAAAATATTTAAAGCACTCCTTGGTCTAGTGGCAGTATATATGGGCTGTGGATCAGGAGGCCCTGGGTTCGATTCCCTGGTTCAATCCAATTTTTCTAATATGTTTTCCCCGGGATTGGAATCCCAGAAGGGGCTGACGTCAGCCAGGCAGCCGATCGGAAAAACTAAGCCCAATCCTTTCTGCAACATGTTTGAAAGGTGTGTTGTGCCGACCCTCATTAAAGCCTGTAGAAAGATCAACTATACGTAGACTTTCCACACAAACTCAAGTATTAAGTATGGTAGAATTACTTGAAAACAGATAATTATTCTAAACTTGCTACTACGGTTTAGTTCGCTTGAGATAGAATCAAAACAATGTAACAAGCTAACGAGCGCGGAAGTGCAGCGACCATATTTAACATCGTATTTATTGCCACAGCATAAATTACCGTTTACGTTCTATTTTACCAAGAAACACAATATAGTAGGCCGAGTGCACGCGGATGGATCAGATCGGAGTGTAGCGACCAGTGCCCGAGCTACTTTCACTCGGAAACTTGTCTACAATCTACTGCACACTCGTAACACAAAGCCGATTATGAAAGTGATCTATTTATTTAATAATAAATCTACTGTAACACTAGTAATAATTGGTTTCCGATTGTGTTGTATTCGATTTTATTTGGCGTAATATGAATATGCATTGATGACCTCGTTAGGCTATTTTGTAAATCGAATCAGACGATATCGATTGTTCTAGTCACGGACGTAAAGAAAAAGGACATCATCTCGCCTATAGTTATACGGACGCCACAGAAAAGCCACGCACATAAACGCGCCTGTACAAAAGTGCCTCACGCACACACACAGTATTAAGTATCGATAGATCAAAGGGGTCGAAAACCCTGCTTCACGTTCAATGTTCGCTCTGTTCATCTTTTTTTTTACATCCATGGTTCTAGTTACTTTACCGGCTACCTGCCGATGTATATGAAACTTTTGCTGCAAATATCATGGATTCCAAAGTAAATGGGACATAGAGGACAATCATAAACGCTTTGACGTAAACAATCTTGCTTCAACAATTTCAAGCAGACATAACACATAAATATTAAAGTAGTGACTGCCTCGGTGGCGTAGTTGTACCGCGCTTGGTACGACTACAGTTCTAAAGTCTCAGGTTCGATCCCCAAGTCGGGTAACGTGATATAGTCTGGAATTATTTCCGATATGGCGACAGGATCGCCCGAAATGTGGGCACTTTAGGTCGTCTCTGCCTACCCAATCAGCGATACAAACATGGGCTTATGTATCTATTATTATAAATGATTCCTAGTTTAATTATTTATGTTATATAAGTAATGTTTTAGTATATAGTAATAGTTATAGTATATAGTTGTATGTTTGTTATTTCGTTTTAGTATTTTTGTGTAATTGTCCCACCAGTTCAAATTGGGTATATCCTGTAATGACTGTGTGTGTGTGTGTGTTGAATAAATAAATAAATAAATTATTATAGTAGCATAAAAGTGAATGATGCACACAAATTACCATTCCTATCACTTACCTATGGTTTCGTTCTTTCTAGCCCCACCCCTCATACCAATTTGGTTTCGATGTGAACGACGACCAATTTACCAACTACCAAAATAGGAAGGAGCAGCGTGATGGTGACGTCATCAAGGGCTCGTACTCCGTGGTCGATAGCGACGGATTTATCAGAACTGTCACATACACCGCCGATCCCAAAGAAGGTTTCAAAGCTGAGGTAAGCATTCGATCTGCTTCTGTGATGTCTTTTGTTGGGACTTTTTTTTATTTAAGCACGGCAAAGTTACTACATTAAGCCGGGTCTCCTGCACTAAAACACCTACACAAAACATGCATTTTTTATCTATGGTCCATTGTTCTACGAGCAGTTGACAGCTAAAATCATTGTTTTGCGTACGTGTTTTAGAGTTTTGTTTCGAAAAAGCTAGTTCAGGAGACCCGGCTTTAAGTACACTTGATGATAAGCCTAGTGCAGTTCAAAAAACTAACGACCACTAACCATCGATATATTATTAACCTAGATACACAGTTCACGCTCGGAAAATGGGACTGCAAAGGAGTGCTTAAGCACTCGTTTTGCATACAGTCCGACACCAATGGAATTCTAAATTTCAAAATTCAAATTTAAGAACGCTTGCTCATTTCGTTTAAAAAGCTACTTTATTACACGTGCATAAGGTTATTTTTGTGTTGATTTAATTATAAATTGTGATCTTTTCTTTGTTTTATTCCTGAGACCACTTTTTAGGAGGATATTTGCAAAGAACTGTGCATCTAGGGTATATTATATTGATGCCACCAACAAACAATAGGTTAATCGGTGGTCTGGTAAAATAATACATAAATACTTCTTGATACTTCGAGGAAGAAAGAAACAAATTGATGGGCTTGGGACAGGATAAACGGATGACCGATACATATTATAGATATATACAAAGATGGTGGTACATAATACCCGTCTCAACCAAAATTCAAATCATGTCGCAAGCCCTTCCGCAGAACCGGATATATACTGATCCTGGAACACGATGCACATGAGTGTGGGTCGCTGTGGCCGGTTTTGACACAATGTGTACGGTGGTCGGTGATCGCTATCCGGGCGAAAATATGTAGAACCTTTTTTATCAAAGGGTTTAAAAAACTAACTATGGGAACTCTATGTAGAGATCGCCCGAAGAGCAAACATAATATTTTACGGAAAGCCGCGTCTTTTGCACATGTTTTTTATTGAAACAAAACACGAAATGTTTTTCGCTGTCTCCTGCTCATGGAACAATAGCCCATAGACAAAAATGTGTAGCGAAACCATGTTTTGTTTTTGACTTGGCTTTAGAGATAAGCCAAAATCTAAATAAACACACTTTCTAGGTACAAAGACAGCCCACAGACATCGTAGTGAAGATCCCCACGCCCAAACCGCAAGCTCTCCAACCGCAAGTAGCGCCTCAGCCCAGGCCACAACAGCAACAAGCGCCCCCACAGTACTACCACTACGACCAATAGAATAGTTTAATTGTATGAGTAATAATGTCTACATGTATTATTTTTGTAGTTTAATTCGAACAAAAAGTCATTCTAACTTTGAGGCAAATTATTTTACAAAGAATGAAGGCCTTCCATAAATATATAAAGGATGTTTCATATAGTTGGTACCAATCATAATTCCACATATAGATGATTTAAAATGCAATGGTAAAGTTAAAAAATATATTTTATTTAATTAATTATTAAGCATGGGGATTTTAAAATCGGAATGCGACCTGTAAATGGTCGCAAATAGCATGGGAATAGCTTTGTGTATGCTAAAAATAATTAATTACCCCATAGGGTGGTTTGCAAATATACTGCATGACGAAATTAACCAGAAATTAATTTTTCGTCACAAATTCCAGTTGTCATTACTCAAAAAATATGAGCCTTACGAAATTTTAAACTTTACCCCTAGATTGCTAGACATCCTCTCTTTAAATGTAGTTATTATTGATACCAACTTTATGAAACATCCTGTATAGGTACGAATATGTCTAATGAGGGTTAGCAATTCTGTCACTAAAGGTAAGCACCTACGGTATATTGAGGTTAAACAAATGAACGAGAAGTTGCAAAATTCGATTTCATTATTCATAACATTGACAAAATATTACCAAATCATTTTGATTACTTTTCAATGTTATTTAACAATGATAATAAATTACTTTATTCTGAAAGAATAAACAATGCTTATAATATAACATTATATTGTCATAGATTGCTAAATCGTTTGTAACTGTTGAACTGCTGTTATGCCTAACACTTATCAAATGTAACGGTAACATTTTTAAAACGGAATCCATCTAACTCGCGAGTACCTAAAACGTGTTCATGTTCTGTTTTTCAATCATTAACATCATGATAATCTCTGGCCTCACATATCGTCCATCATTTTACTGTCTTAATATAATTTTTCCATCATATGGTCATCAGTTCATCGAATCATAAAACCATCCTTTATAGTCTTGCTTCCTCCTTGCCATAAAATATCCATTTTATTTATTTTCTCTTTTGGAAATTCTTCATCTAAGTCAAGTAATAAATAGACATTATTATACTAATAAGTTTAGATAGGTAGTTGTTTGATACTCTGTTTCTCGTAATTTAAGTAACTTCCGTACCTTCTTCATGTTTTTTGTTTCCTTTAGTTTAGTCAATTGTGCCTTTTCTTTCCTCAAAATGATCACTGTTGAGTGCGTAATAGTCAAATATATTATTAGGCAATTTAAGTTTTTTATCTGTATCTAAATTTTGTGTTTGGAGCTTGAATTACAATGTTAATAAACTTATTTAAGACATTAAAAGGATTACTTATTTATTTATGTTTATATTAACCCTATAATACCCTAATAATATTGGTTGACGGGCCCTCCATCCGCTTGCCAACTGGCATTTAGTAACTGGAATAAATTGTACAATTTCCAGATTGAGAACGACGTGGGTAGATACATGGTATGCGAACGATCAAGGACCAACCGCTTCTATAGAGCACGCTGGTGATCAGTAATTAAATTATATAACATAAGCTCACACCTGTATCCCCTCTTAGGGGATACAGGTGTGAGCTTATGTTATGTTATATCATTAAATTAAGCGATTAATTAAGTGTTAAGAGGTAGGCAGAGGCGCACTAGCGAACTAGAACACCCACATTTCGCCGAGCTTAGTTCCGTCTCAGATGTGATAGAGGGCGAGCCTATCGTCCTATCAGTCACAAATTCCAGACTCCGGGCTGATATGGAAAAAAACATCACTTTGCCCGACCCGGGGATCGAACCCGAGGCCTCAGGACGATAGTATTTCCGAAATACAACGACGCCATCGAGACAGTCAGTTAAATTATATAAACGAAACATTAACGAAATTTTTTTTAGAGCTATTATTAATACAATAACTAAAAGACATTGAAACATGAATTCGGCAATTCAATGACCTTGCGCATGACTAAGGGCTGCTTGCAGCAATATTTATTCTAAAGTTAGTCCTAAACTCGATTTTACTTTAATGTCATTCGTATATTAAAATCGTCTTAAAAATAATTAACAAAGTGGTGCAAGTCGCCACAAGGATTTTAAGGTATTAAACCTTCAACCAAATGAATCTTTGATGGATTACCATCGTTTAAGTGAAGGATCGGAAAGGCTGTAGGGAGGAATAAGCTTTTCCTCAAGGGTCGAGGTAAATTATTATTGTAGAGTAGGTAGGTAGTCAAACTTGCCCATTCTCCTTTTCAAAATAATTTAATAACGTTTAATACATTATCATTCGTAACAGTAACTTAACGTAACACGAGCGTTCGATATAAAATTAACTTCAATATATACTTATTTAGTTACAATATTACACCGTTCGAAGGAAAGGCCAGTGTATTTGAAGAATTTTAGGTATTTTCCATAATCATGGATAAATAAAATAAATCGAATCTGTATTCCCCCCAAATTCCGTATTCCCCCTTCTCCTCTTGTAAGCTTAGGTTTTTTCACATAAATATAAGGTATCCTCCGATAATAGAACCTCTAAAAAACTTGCTAGACTTTTTTATGTCTGAAGATTTTACTCAATAATATTAGGTAAAGACGTGAGTGGCTCTGTATGTATGTGAAAATCTATTGATTACATTCAAATTAAGCATTCATGACCGTATATATTCAAATAGTTTTGTGAGAAAGTGAACATTTTGGAATTCGATTTTTCGGGCGTACATACGTCGCAGAATGCGGCAAGTTCAAGAACTTGTTTTATTTGAGTGGTAGAACCACGCTGTAGACAATTATGTTTACAGCACGAATGGGCAGGTTCGACCGGTTTGATACCACTGTCTCACAGAAAACCGACGTAAAGTGGCAGCTTGCTGTCGCGTTTCGTTCGGTGAGTGAGATTTCCGGTGGCCCATTTCCCCCTTGCTTTCCCAATCCCTTTTTCCCTCCCCTTCCATTTCCTCCTTTCAGGTTGGCAACGCATCCATGATTATTTTTGTCTTGGGTGTCTATGGGCGGTGGAGATCACTTACCATCAGGTGACCCATCTGCTCGTTTGCCAGTCTCTGCTATAAAAAAAAAAAAAAAAAAAAAACATTCAGCAGTCCACAGACGTGACAACAGCGCGAAAGATTTGTGGCCTCGTGGTCATAAGTCACTCAGTCCTATTTTAAACATACGTGCGCAAAGTCGTGCCAGCGTTGTAATATTTAGACAATAAAATTGTCTTGGCCGCAGGAGAAGAGAGACCTGACGATCTGCGGAAAGCGGCGGGCAAAAACTGGATGCAAATAGCTAAAGACCGAGCTCAATGGTGTGCATTAGGAGAGGCCTACGTCCAGCAGTGGACGAGTATAGGCTGATGATGATGATGATGATGATGAAAATTGTCTTACGTGATTCTTGAACATTCACAGAACATTCTAAAGTGTTAATTGTAATAGACGCCGTCGCAACATACATCGCATACATCGCAAGCCTTACAAGTTTGGAGGATATTGATAGTTTTTGGATTGCAGGGGTATGTAACTATGGACGATATCTTCTGTAGATAGTCACGGGCGGCTCGGTCTCCGGTGGCCCATACGCTTACGTAACATATTTATGTGGCGCGTCCGACGGGTTAAATACAGGGGTTTGTAACTAATCTTGAAGGTATATTTTGGAATAGGCTTAGAATAAACCAAAATGCAGAGGAAACGGGGGATTACCTACTTATGAATGAACAAAACACCACAATTCACAAACCTTTCCTCGTAATAAATATCTATGACATAAATAACAAGAATAAACTCAGTCTAGATAATATTAAAAATACAGATATTGTTGAACCGCAAAATGGTCGAAAAATCACAATTTTCAGTAATGGAATGTTCAAATTATTATTCTTCGGCGATTTTACAGTATTTTACTTTACACCTCCATAACCGATTATTTAGAATTCATTCGATTCTTATAAAAATATAGAATATTCATAAATAAATTTTCATAAAGTTAAACTAATAAATGCACATATTTTGTATTCAACATTGGCTTAAAATATATGGGACACATCCACAATGAATTCGTAAAATGTAATAAACTCATTTGTGCACGTTAAGCCAGGTCTCCTGCACTAGCTTTTTCGAAACAAAACACTAAAAACACATACGCAAAACGATTTTTGCTGTCAAAGCTCGTAGGACAATGGACCATAGATAAAAAATGCATGTTTTGTGTTGTTTTTTGTAGTGTTTTAGTGGAGGAAACCCGGCTATACGGCATAACACGCATGTATGTGCTGAGCTTGGAATTCAAACCGCAATACAAAGTTATAGCTTGATGGGTAAATCAACCTCAAATTAATGTCCTCAATGTAAATGTGTAGATGATGTTTTTCATCTATTGATGGAATGTGTTCGAAGCGAGCCTTTGCGGAAACAATTAGGGCTTAGGACAAATTGTAATGTGGGTACGTGTAATAATTTTTTAGCGGCACCATCATCAACTGAGGCGAAAGTACTAACAAAAATATGTTGATAAACCTTTTTTTAAATTCTTCAAATAAATTTACTATTTACAATAAGTCCATTGCTTTTATAGGGGTGGCATAGTCAACTTTATGACTAAAAGCCTAGGCTAATAAAGAGAAAAAAGAAAAAGTTATCGCGGAGGTACCTACCCAGACAGA
The DNA here is from genome assembly GCA_036417725.1 of Clanis bilineata. Lineage (NCBI taxonomy): Eukaryota > Metazoa > Arthropoda > Insecta > Lepidoptera > Sphingidae > Clanis > Clanis bilineata. The sequence continues at coordinate 14,346,818 of CM071158.1, forward strand.
CTCTCTCATGTAAGAGTCCTACCCCAGTAAAGCCGCTTCTCCTAACAACACACATACGCAAAACAATGAATTTCCCTGTCACCTGCTCATAGAACAATGGACCATAGATAAAAAATGCATGTTGTGTGTAGTGTTTTAGTGCAGGAGACCCGGCTATATGGCATAACACGCACGTATGTGCTGAGCTTGGAATTCAAACCGGAATACAACATTACTAAGTTAAAGCGGAGGTACCTACCCAGGCGAACTCTCATGTAACAGTCCTACCCCAGTAAAGCCGCTTCTCCTGACAACACACATACGCAAAACAATGAATTTGCCTGTCTCCTGCTCATAGAACAATGGACCATAGATAAAAATGTGTAGCGGAACCATGTTTTATAGAAGAGACGCAAGCTGTATTATTTCATAGTAGGTAGGTACTGAGAGCGTACCTACTATTTACAGGTTAAAATAAATTAATTCCTCATATAACATTGGCATGCAAATTATTAATAACCTAAGTCCAGATTCATTACATTATTGTAAGTTAACAAACAAGTTAACCAACACCATAAAAGTGACTAAAAGAAAAAAAATATCTCGCATACCTAGTTTAGGTACTTTAACCGAACCTATAACGCCAAAACATAGAATTTTAGATATATAATAACCAAAGAGTTTATAAAAAATAAGGGACGCTTTACTTCAAACACCCTTGTCCTCAACTCTAAAACAATTTGATAAGAGAGAGACTATAAAGTTTCAGAATGTTTATAAGTAAAGGACAAACAGCAGTTAGGTGCATAACTTCAATATTTTCTATGTGACTTTCAAACCATTTGACGAATACACAATCTACTAAAGTTCCACAACGGTTATAAATACCTATAAAGTGCAAAGAACATTCAGATGCATAACTTAAATAAAATGTTATCTCTATTTCAAACTATTTGACGAAGAGACAGACTGCTAAAGTTAATTCAATAATGTTAAGTGCAAAGAGCGCGGCCGATGGTCCCATATCAACTGAAAACACTTTGACTAAAGCTAGTTCTAGGGGTCTAAGATCAGGCTTAGGGGCCGATCAAGTATTACGTAAGCAGATGTTTTATAATTATTAACCCCCATCGACACTCTCGTCAGCAAAAGTAAGCAATGTTCTTACCCTCCAACACCTATGCTTACATAAACATTGGTACATGAATTTATCAATTTGTTCGGGTTTCTTTATTAAAAGAAAATCCAACAAAGTAAAAAATAATAATGCTGACGTAATCACCATCCAGACCTCTCATCCCCTGTGTCAAAAATAAGCAAAGAAAAGCCCCCTCCCCCTAGTGCTAAAATCCAACAAAGTAAAAAAGAAATAATGCTGACGTAGTCACCATCCAAACCCCCCATTTAATAAAAATAAGCAAAGAAGACCCGCCCCCAATGCTTACGTAATATTTTAATTGCCCCTTACAAGCGCATCGAGACTCGGTTTATAAGTGCAAAGAGCGTGATCGATGGTCCCATATAAACTGAAAACACTGGACTAAAGCTAGTTCTAGAGGTCTAGGGCATAGGATCAGGCCTACAAGCGCAACCAGACTCGGTTTATAAGTGCAAAGAGGGTGATCGATGGTCCCATATAAACTGAAAACACTGGACTAAAGCTAGTTCTAGAGGTCTAGGATATAGGATCAGGCCTACAAGCGCATCCAGACTCTACTAGCACGTAGTCCTGTCCCGTTAACGTGACCGGTCCTAGAGGCAGCACTAGAAACAAATACGGCACGTATGTCTGTGTACACGTCCCCCTTACTACTGAACACTCGCTTGACCTGGAAATAAATACAATCAACCAATCAATAAATAGCAGGTCACAATAGATCGATCTGGAAATCTTTGATGTAGGCCTACGTAAATTTCTGTATGCTTATATTTTTAAATATTTAAGCATGTTGATGCTTGGGAAACTGTGTTGCGCTGATCCTGCAATTGAGTGGGATAAGGGCAGATAGAAGAACCCTATGGAAGACTAAGTATTTTATGTGTGCATTTAGTAAGAATATAGAGGACTTTAGGTAGTGAATGTATTGATGCAGGTGGCTTCCAACAGGTTGATCTGCAATCTTTGAGGGCGGACTATGTTCAGCAGTGAACGTCCTGTGACTGATGATGATGTATAAATAAGTATGTACAGGTGCATACATTATCATCATCATAATAATCAGGTACAGAACGTCCACTGCTGAACATAGTCGTTCCTCATAGCTTGCAGATCGACCTGTAGGAAGCGACCTGCATCAATACATTCAATACCTAAAGTCCTCTATATTCTTACCAAATGCACACATAAAATACTTAAAGTCTTCCATAGGCTTCTTCTATCTGCCCTTATCCCACTCAATTGCAGGATCAGCGCAACACAGTTTCCCAAGCATTAACATGCTTAAATATTTAAAAATATAAGCATACAGAAATATTAAGTTTGTTTTGAGTTTTTAAGACCTGCTGGTCAGCATGACTTTAGCCGTGTCTGGAGGATTCAGTCGCGAACATCGTTTTGAACAACATGACATTTGAACCCAGGACCTCTTAGTCCACAGCCCAATTGACTTTTATGACGTGGCCGAGGCGGCGGCCTAAATCCTCACATTATATTTTGAGTTAGACCAGAATTGGGCCCCTGTATAAGACATTTTTGAGTGATAAAGCTAGTCTGTAGACAGTTGTCGACAGATTTGATACCACTGTCTCACAAAAAAACGACGTAAAGTGGCAGTTTTGATGTCTCGTTTCGCTCGGTAAATGAAATTTCCGGTGGCCCAATTCCCTCCTACTTAACCTAATCCATATTTCCTCCATATTCGTGTCTTGGGTGTCTATGGGTGGTTGGGATCATTTAATATCAGGTGACCCATATGCTCGTTTGCCAGTCTCTGCTATAAAAAAATAGAACATTTTACACATACATTCTTCAGTGAAAGTAAATAGAAAATAATTGGAAGTACTCACTCGCAAACTTCGTAAACGACCTGCTGCAGCAGATCAGGGAACTTCTGCACTATGGTGACGGGCTGTCCTGAGGTTAGCGACACGCCGTACAGAGGCGCCGTCGTATTGAACCTCGTCCTGCACAGCCGGCCGCCGCCGCAGGTGTTGGCTGACGGAGCCATGGCGGCCACGTTCATAGCACGGGCTGAAATTAACGACAAATCAATAATAATAGAGGTAATACCTAAATAACACCCAACAGCACGCACATAGTCCTGACCTCAGAGTAAGATACGAGTCTTGTGTCGTGGGTATGAGGAACTGCGAGAAACTTTCGGTCTCACAATACCCAAATACTGTGGGCTTCACAAATATTTGTCTCGGTGCGAGGATCGAACCCGCGGCCTCTCGCTTCACAGCCGGCTACTCACCGCGCGCCACGGAGGCTGTCAAAGGATAAACATAAGCTCACGCTTGTATCCCCGAAAGGGTAGGCAGAGGCGATCTAGCGAACTAGAACACCCACATTTTGCCAAACTTAGTTCCGTCCAGATGTGATAGGGGCGTGCTGATAGTGAAAAATCTAATATCACATTGCCCGACCCGGAGGTCGACCCGAGACCTCAGAAAGAGTACGCCCACCTCACTCTGGCGTATGATAAGGGCAGGTGAAATAAAAAGAAATACCTGGAAATATCGTATTAAACATTTATGTAGGCTAGGCAACTGTATTATGTCTGTATAACACTGTGGCGGCACTAGAACAAAATTGAACGTCGTCGACATGAGCTTTGTGAGGCCCCCTGACTTTCCAGTGTATGTTTATTAGTAGTTTTATACGATATAGCCCCCTTCCAATTAAGGTAGTTACGAAGCCCCTTAGTTGCCAGGACGTCTGCGATGACCAAAGTCGCCAATACCTAACGCCGCCTCTGGTTCAACACATCAGCTTAAGGTCCAGGGGCTTATTTTACACTATACCTAAGACGGCCATGCCAGGGTCTAGGGGCGGCCATGGGAGCCTTTAATAAATCCGCTCCTCACTTATACTTTATTACTTTTTACAAGTTACCTCCTTGGTCTAGTGGCAACATATGGGCTGTGGAACAGGAGGTCCTGGGTTCGATTCTAAGGTGGAGTAAAGCGATTTTTCTTATTTCATTTGGTGGGAACTGGATTACCCAAATGGGGATTGACGTCAGGCTGACGTCGGTCGTAAAAACTAAGCCAGATCCTTTCTCTAACATGCTTGAAAAAGAGTGTTGCCCCGACACCAAATTATAGTTTAAGGGGCAGGTAGAAAGAAAGAAAGAAATTATTTTGGGATAAAGTCAGGTAAAAGAACGAAGGAATGAATTATTTTATAAGTTTTATAACAACTGCGAATTACTTACCAGTTCTGTTATTTTTCTGTACCCTCGGAATGCCCTCAGAGTACATAGTATGTGCATCCAGTAACGCTCTTTGCATTTCACGTGGGTCCACTGTCCTCGCCACTCTGCCTTGCCGCGACGACTGGCTCCAAGGACCGGACTTCAGTGCACGGTTCACCAAATGCCTGGAGATGAAAACATTATACAATTAATTTTCAAACATCACTCCACCTATTTGTATTTTAGTCCGGTTTTTTCCCTTTTTTACATGAAACAAAATGATAGAGATGAATATATTCTATAGAGTAACCACTATATACCTACGTTATTACACCCTATTCTACACTAATGTGGGGTCGACGCAACACATATTTCTAACTCTAAGCATGTTGCAGAATGGACTTCGCTTTAGTTTTTTGCGACCAATTGTGTCATTGTATCATCGGGTATCGAACCTAGGATCCCTCAGTCGACAATTCTATAGACATACTAAAAACAACAATACATTTAAAACACGAAAAGTCATCACATTCGCAATCGATTCACAGAAATAATTAAATTGAATGCTCTATAAATGTTATCATCCCATGAACTAACGTAAATAAATTATTTAATGGCAATGAGATTTAATATTACTAACTATAGAGGAAGCAGCGATAGCTCAGTTGGGAATGGTACTGACTGCCGAGACAAGTGTCGGAGGTTCGAGACCAACCCCAGAATGAAGCATACACCTCTGACTTTTCTGTGTTAAGTGTATTTTTCATTGTGAAATATCGCTTGCTATAACGGTCAAGGAAAACATCGTGAGGAAACCTGCATACCCGAGAATTTCTTCACAGGAATTTCCAAGGTGTGTGAGTGTGAAGTCTACCAACCCGCATTAGGCCAGCGTGGTAGACTAAGGCCTAACCCCTCTCGTTAGTAGAGGAGGCCCGTACCCAGCGGTGGGACAGTAATATTACAGGGCTAATTTTATTTTTTAAAGTGGTAGAGCCACGCTGTAGACAGTAACGTCTATAGCACGAATGGGCCGGCTCGACCGGTTAGATACCACTGTCTCACAGAAAACCGACGTAAAGTGGCAGCTTGCTGTCGCGTTTCGTTCGGTGAGTGAGATTTCCGGTGGCCCATTTCCCCAATCCCCTTCTCTCCCCTTCCATTCCCTCCTTTTAGGTTGGCAACGCAGCCATGATTCTTTTTGTGTCTTGGGTGTCTATGGGTGGTGGAGATCACTTACCATCAGGTGACCCATCTACTCGTTTGCCAATCTCTGCTATAAAAAAAAAAAAAAAAAAATTATTATTATTATTTTATTTTAACTATAAAGGGGCTATCAAGCAAGTTTCTATACAAAAAAAATATATCTCAAACGTCAGTTATGCCATCTACCACTTGTTATATTATTATCAAGGCGTTTAACACAATTTACACCCTAGAATGTTCTGTTAATGTTCAAAAATCACGTATTAAACAATTTTATTGTCTATTTTTTTTATTTTTAGGAAGTCGCTGGATGCAGGCCGCTTCCAACAGGTCGATCTGGAAATCTTTGAGGGAGGCCTATGTTCAGCAGTGGACGTTCTATGGCTGATGATGATGATGATGATTGTCTAAAGTAAACATTACGGTGACACGACCTTGCGCGCGTATGTTTCAAATACGACTAAGTGACTTATGACCCCGAAGTCACAACTTTTGGATCACAAGTTTCGTGCTGTTGTCCCGTCTATGTACTGTTGAATGTGTTTGTTTAATGGTCATGATTCCAGTATTCTCAGTACCTACTTAATATCATTGCACATTATAGTTAATAGTTAGCAACTATTCCCACCGTTGTTAAAACTCATAGTACTGAAACCGCAGCAATTTGCATAGCCATAATACAAAATCCAAAGAGAGACTTCTTGCATAGAAGGTAATAAATATAGGCAATACAGTTCAATAAACCATGCCACAGAACACAATAGGTATTAGTGTTATGCTTTGGAAATATTGCCGAGTACAGTTAGAAGAGGTGTGGTCAAACAATGTAATAAGTAAACTTGGAGAGTAAAGGAAATTGATTTGAGGAGCTGTTCTTTAAATTCTTCACTTATACTACTAAGTACTTTATAATAAAGCAGGCATGTAGATATATCTACAATCTTAGATCTACAATCTATATATATAAAAATGAAACCCGTTTTCCGTTGTCATCGCATCACGCGTGAACGGCTGGACCGATTTCGTTAATTCTTTTTTTAGAATATTCCTCGAAGTACGAGGATGGTTCTTACGGAGAGAAAAAATTTAAAAATTGCCTAAAAAGTCTAAAAACAACACTTTTCTGTACTCCCATACAATCGATTCGTAATAATACTTAAAAGTCAATTTGAACTTTAATTCCATACGATAAAGTTCAAATTTTAGTGGAGAGGTTCCGGGAAGGCAAAACAATTGAGTGACGTCAATATTTGTCAATATTTATACGATGGTAACGTCACTCTGACCCGGCGCTGCGTCCCGAATGGGAGCGGAGCAAAAATGAAAAATGTTAAGAAGCGGGGAAGTTGATATCTCAGAAACTACTGGTTCGAATTGAAAAAATATTTTTTTGTGGGATAGTCTATTTATCGAGGATGGCTATTGGCTATATAACATCACACTATGACCTAAGGGCTGACTGACGAGGTGATTGATGGGGTGACTGACAGGGTGGCTGATGGGGTGGCGGACGGGGTGACTGACGAGATGACTGACGAGGTGACTGACGGGGTGACCGACGGGCTCACAGACGGAGTGACAGACGGGGTGACAGACGGATGACAGACGGGGTGACAGACGTATGGCAGACGAGTGACAGACGGGTGACAGACGGGTGACAGACGGGGTGACAGACGTATGGCAGACGAGTGACAGATGGGTGACAGACGGGTGACAGACGGGTTCACAGACGGGTGACAGACGGGTGACAGACGGGGTGACAGACTGGGTGACAGACGGGGTGACAATCGATCAGACAGATGGGGTGACCGACTGGGTGACAGACGGGTGACAGACTGGGTGACAGACGAGTGACATACAGGGTGACAGACGGGTGACACACGGGTGACAGACGGAGTGACAGACTGGGTGACAGACGGGTGACAGACGGGGTGACAATCGAGCAGAAAGATGAGGTGACCGACGGCTTGTCTATATATATAAAAATGAAACCCGTTTTCCGTTGTCATCGCATCACGCGTGAACGGCTGGACCGATTTCGCTAATTCTTTTTTTAGAATATTCCTCGAAGTACGAGGATGGTTCTTACGGAGAGAAAAAAATGAAAAATTGTCTGAAAAAGTCTAAAACCAACACTTTTCTGTACTCCCATACAATCGATTCGTAATAATACTTAAAAGTCAATTTGAACTTTAATTCCATACGATAAAGTTCAAATTTTAGTGGAGAGGTTCCGGGAAGGCAAAACAATTGAGTGACGTCAATATTTGTCAATATTTATACGATGGTAACGTCACTCTGACCCGGCGCGGCGTCCCGAATGGGAGCGGAGCAAAAATGAAAAATGTTAAGAAGCGGGGAAGTTGATATCTCAGAAACTACTGGTTCGAATTGAAAAAATATTTTTTTGTGGGATAGTCTATTTATCGAGGATGGCTATTGGCTATATAACATCACACTATGACCTAAGGGCTGACTGACGAGGTGATTGATGGGGTGACTGACAGGGTGGCTGATGGGGTGGCGGACGGGGTGACTGACGAGATGACTGACGAGGTGACTGACGGGGTGACCGACGGGCTCACAGACGGAGTGACAGACGGGGTGACAGACGGATGACAGACGGGGTGACAGACGTATGGCAGACGAGTGACAGACGGGTGACAGACGGGTGACAGACGGGGTGACAGACGTATGGCAGACGAGTGACAGATGGGTGACAGACGGGTGACAGACGGGTTCACAGACGGGTGACAGACGGGTGACAGACGGGGTGACAGACTGGGTGACAGACGGGGTGACAATCGATCAGACAGATGGGGTGACCGACTGGGTGACAGACGGGTGACAGACAGGTGACAGACTGGGTGACAGACGAGTGACATACAGGGTGACAGACGGGTGACACACGGGTGACAGACGGAGTGACAGACTGGGTGACAGACGGGTGACAGACGGGGTGACAATCGAGCAGAAAGATGAGGTGGCCGACGGCTTGACCGACAGGGTGACTGTCGGGGTGACCGACGGGGTGATGGACGGGGTGACTGACGGGGTAACTGACGGGGTGATGGACGGGGTAACTGACGAGGGTACTGAGTGGGTGAATGACGGGGTGACTGACGAAACCGGACCGAAGTAGATCATCTCATTACCTCCTTTAGAATTATTGGATTATAGGTGCCTACGACTCATTCTTTCAACCCTCTCTCTCCTACGCAGACGAAGTTGCGCGGGTCAGCTAGTACTATAATAATAATAACATTTATCGATGTACAGGAGTGACAATACTTTGTGTGCTATTTAGTATGCCATCTAAATACGTATAATTTACAATTAAGTGTTAAATGGGCTAATCACTACTATACAGCGTGCTTGGTTTGCAAAAGCTTTCCTGTTTTCCCCAACCCCTGAGTTACTTTCGGCATTTCTTCTCATGGTGCGTCCACACCGGGCCGAACGAAGGCGAACGAATCATGCCTGTTTCATTCACACAACAGCGAAAGTTTGTATGTGTGAACGGCAACAGGTATAGATTATTTCGCCTTCGTTCGGCCACCGTTAGAGATAGCTACGAAATGCCGACGCCACAAAGACTTCTATGACATAAAAGTCTCTGCGACGCCATTATTATTTTTTTTAATATATACTCGTAATTGACATGTGGAAGTGATACTTAGATAATAGATTATCAAGTGATATGAAATATCCTATTTGCAGTCTAAATAATTTGAATTTGAATTTGCACATCCGATTTTGTTTTTATTATTTAAGTTGGGCAGGTGGAAATGCGGTGACCTATATTCTTTTTATAATTAGACTCCAACCGGTTTTACTAGATTTTTCCAAAGCTGCTAGTAAAATCAATATTTTTTAAATCCGACAGGCTACCTTGCGCATTGCCTACCACTTCGGAACACTTCGTTATAGAATGATATGACATTGTTCCGCGAAAAACAATAATGTCTTGTATCTAAATATTTTCATTTCATCTACAGATTAACGTCATTAAGAGACATAAGCACCTACTTACTCATTTATATGTTATCCCTGTTTTGAATTTTGAAAATGAAAATTAAATGAAATTATACTTTGCACATTATGTTACATATACGTTACACTAAAGTAATAATTAAAGTAGACTTCAAATACTAACATACATTCAAAAAGGAAACCAAAACCTGTTATTATTAGTACCTCCTCTAAATGTATAAACAACGGGATATCTAAGCAAAAAGCGTTTCACCAAACAATAATTAGCATTCTATGGCGTCGAAATATCGCACCATGCTGATATAAAACAGTACAATAATCAAATAAGCCCGCATTTTCGTATGTGAGCGGACATGACGGTGCGGCGTGCTAAATTGATCTTTCAAGTACCGTTACGCATCATAATCAGGCAGACATAATAGAGATTATTTTGTAATTATAGCGCGTGGTAGGAAGTGGTGAGAACATTCCCATGACGAACAACTTGCCTCATCTTAACGGGACTCTGATTGTTTGAAGTTAATTTGCGGATTGCGGACTGCCTCAGTGGCGTGGTGGTATTTCGGTACGACTACGGTTCTGAGGTCTCGGGTTCGATCCCCGGGTCGGGCAAAGTGATATTGGATTTTTCCATTTCAGCCCGGAGTCTGGAATTTGTGCCCGATATGGCGATAGGCTCGCCCCCTATCACATCTGGGACTGAACTAAGCTCGGCGAAATGTGGGCGTACTAGTTCGCTAGTGCGCCTCTGCCTACCCCTTCGGGGATACAGGCGTGAGCTTATGTTATGTTATGTTATGTTAATTTGCGGATGTGTTTGTTTAGGTGAACGAAATACATGACCTTAAAATATGGTTGTTTTTAACTGAACTTAGACGTACGTCGTACAGTTCTGTTGTCACAAGTAAAAATATGTAGGTCCCCTGAATGTTTTTCATTTCATTACGCATTTTTCCAATGGAATATAGTGTATATGAGTAAGGTAGCAGTTACCTACCAAAGACATAATTCTTCCGTCACATACGGCAGGATTGATGTAGGTATTGGATTTGAAAATACATCATTAAATGTCCATGTCGTCCTCATTTATTTCATTCTCTTCTTCTTCTAACTTTATAAAAGACGATGGTATTATCAAAGACTCTTGCAGTTTCAATTGTTTTGGAACATAGTCTGCAGCGTTATTTTGTTCTAAATTATCAATAAGATCCTGTTCGGTTAGTAGGTCGTCACAGTCGTTCCTAGACATGATTGAAGTTAATCCTTTTCTTGGGTTTATTCCAAAAGTCATTTCACTCGGCGTTCTACATAGAGTCTCATGGAATGTCGTGTTCAATTTATTTTGAACAAACTTTATTCCTTCCTGCCACTTAACGTTTTGTGTTTTTATAAGCCAGTCGTTTAGCATTTTTAATATATCTTCATTGCATTTTCCTTTAAAATCATGGTCTGGGAACACATTCTCTGAACAAACAACTTTGATATCTGGACATATACTAGATACACGTCTGCAAATAGGCTTTGCTACCTCAATACCGTTCTTAGATTGCAATATGTTTGGCGCACCAAATACAAGAAAAATTTCTAATAGCGCGTCAACAGCTTCATCCACACATAATTGCTTCATAGCCTTTAAGTGAATGAATTTTGTAACGAAGTTCCTATAAACCATCAAATATTTGTATTCCTCTCCGGAGTCATTCATAACACTTAACAAATCGACTTGCCCGCGCGAATAAAGCTCAGGGTACTTCCAACCTTGCTTCTCCACTGCTGTTGTTTCTCTGGACTTTATGTCCAGTGGTAGTTGATGTAAAGGATCAACTTCAGGTTCCACAAACGCAGCAGCTTTGACCTGCTTCGACTGCAAGTTTCTTGGACGTACAACAAGCCTATTCTTACAAGTGTGACAGAGTGAAGAAAATAGTAAAACGACTTGGGCGGTAATATTCTTATATTTTCGTTTAATTTGTGCCATCATGCGGCCTCTGCCACCATGATTTAATTTTATATGATAGTCGCGTATAATATCATACATCTCTTCTATAGGGACAAGAATTAACCGTCTGTTATGTTTGTCCTGAGGTGTAGGCATGGCCAACATACGTTCTCCCTCTGGTGTATTGACAACATCGTACTTTTTAGATAGACGATAATCTGCAGGAGTCTTTCTGGGATTTGTTTTTGATAGTTTTATCTTCTCAATTATACGATTGTACCTTTCACGTGGAAAAAGCAGAGTGTTCGTAGATTGTTTGCTGATCAATTCGGATAATCGCTGGTAAAATACATCTCTGTCTACCAACTGGTCTACATTCATATTTACCTTTGTTTCTATTGCAACAGAAATAATGTAGCACAATTACTGACAATACACTATACACTGCCTCGAACAGAACTTTGAAAAAAAAAACAAAGAAGTTGAAACGCTCCTAGCGCAAACGAGTAACAAGTTGCGTATTCTGACTGGCACAAAATGATAAAATCGAAATGAAGCTCCGACACGAAGTTTCACGAGTTTTAGCCGGACAAAGCCGAACACAGTATCCTATCATTACGTCCAAGTTGTAATACGGTTCATGCTGCCTCGCTCTTACACCGCGCAGCGCGGCGGGGTGTCATTGCGGCTTCGTTCATTACTCATTAGTCAATATGTGAAACCGCCAGTAACCGGTTTTGCTCGTATTACTAGGTCATTGTACGATACACATGTACATGTGTGTACCTGTTATTATGATTTCCAAGTTAACTAGGCAAGCTGAGCACCTTCTTATTATTGTAATTAAATACCTAAACATGTAGATTGCAGATAGGTTTCTGTTGAAGGAGTTATTCTACCTACTGATGATATTAAGGTTAGCTTACTTACCTAGTAAGCAGGTACCTAACTTTCTTTTTGCGCTTTGTCCATAGGTCCATAGAAATTGTTAAAATTCCCAAGTACCTACGTAAGTAAAATTTAAAACATAATATTCACATCATTCAAATACCACACTGATAATCACTCCACATCTCAAAATCTGAGTCCACACCAAATGTACAATGTTAAAATTGCCGCGTTGACATTTTTTGCATGTTGGTATAATTATTATTGATAAGTTTATAAAAACCGGTAAGTTCAATCAAAACCGTTAATTCACCTGGGATATGGAGCTCCATCGGGGCCAGGGCAATCTGTACCTTGAAGCGCGTCACCCCAAGCAAATTTTAAGCGTGGTCCGCATTCTGCCGCCACATAAAAGATAAGGAGTGCCTGTAATTATAAATAAGTAAAATAATTAGTACCTAATATATCTCAATAAAACTTAAACGGAAATCTTATGGTATAGATCATTTTGATAATTAAATACCGTAAATAAGTCTGTGTGTTTTGTTCAAGAAATAAATAGTGAGATTGTTATGATTCATAACAAAATAATCGGACATCGCAGGTACACAATGAAGTTGGCGCGTGGGCCAGTCAGTGCCGTATGTATGTCGTGGCCGAATGACACAGATCTTGCTTCGAACTATCTTTTACTAACAAACCTGTCCTTTTTCTTGTAGAAACCCATTGCTAAACGTGCATATCATAAAGTTGTCTGAGCACGAATCATTGAACGAACTACAAAATCCTACACGTTCTGTATAGATCGTGACTTGGCAAATCTGGTAACTGCTTAGAAAAGTAGCGTCGCGTGAGCTTTTTGTTAGCTTTCCAAACTTGTCCTCGAGAAAATGTGAGACGAATGGCAAGGCAAAATGTAAGAACTAAGCAGATACTCAATAGTACTATCTCTTTAGTAAGTCATAATAATATCTGATTTATGTTTAACATAAGATTCTATGAAAGTGTATTGAATTAGAAAAGATTATACATTTTTATTAGCTTCTAATAATTCATATTATGTTGGATGAAGTTGTAAAAATAGCTTAGTTATACCAAATGCTTCTAAGTACAAAAGTGCATAGCGATAGCCGAGATGAAAATGAATTAATTTTTTGTTACAAATATAATCAGAGTGAACAGAAGAATGAAAACATATAAAGAAACCGTAATATTATTTGGATAGTCATATTCTAAAGTTTTTTTAATAACCAATCACAAAGGATATTCCTAGCAAGTATGCCAGTTTTAATTTAACATTTAGTGAAATGAAACCATTTACTTCAGTTAAAGTTAAGTCGATTAGCAATAAAATAGTTCAAAAATTATTTCCGTGGTTACTCATGTTCATCGGAAATGAAAGGGTAATCGAATGTGCGTTGAATCAGAAACACCCTCAAGAAGAAAGTGTCAGCGTCTGATATCTGGGTCACAGTGTGAATAACATGTCGTTGAACTGTTGTACCGAACAAGTGCTCCTCTACAACCTTTATAACATTGGAGGTCTTGCATCGCGAAAAACAAAGGTGAAATCGAACCAAATTCGACAATTATAAATTGATAAGGTTGTATTATTCGGACCATGAAGTGCGGAGATCACATGTAAAAATATGTAGTATTGTATTTCATTCGATTAAAGCCTGGCAGAAAGGCTTAAGAATGGTACTAGATGTTTCATGGAACAAGGTAAAGTTCAAAAGCTCTAACTTGCAGTTAATCTTTACTCGTTGTCATAGTATTGGACTAAATGAAATAATGTTTGTCGATATTATTATGTATCACAAAAAGTAATGTAAGTAGAGTTGGTTTTCCCTATTCTTAAAGATCTACTTTCCTTTAGGTGTTGTTTACTTCTTGCGTTTCACTTTCACTAGAAAAGGGTATGTAAAATTTACATGACAAATGAATGCATTACGTGGCACCACATAAGAGTATAATTATTTAACTTGCTTTAATTTACCTTTAGTTACTAATACTAACTCTTCTTTAATATCTATGAACAATAACTACATAACTCACCATTACTAAATTCAGGTCTGTCAAGACATATTGCTTTTGATGGTAAATACGTGCTTTCCTTTGTTATTAATGAGTTAAATTAATACATACTATGAGTATAATATTGATTTTCTAGTATCATTAAATACCTATGTCCTTTTATTGTAAATCGTAATCATATTTTGTTATGCAATCTAGGTGCTAATAATTTGTTTTTATGTCTACGTATACACAATAACAAAAATGAAACTAACATCTTCCTTGGTGTATTAATTAATAAAACGTATATTGGCTATCAATTTCGTTATATCACAAACACATTTCCTTTCAGTAAAGACTTAATTGACGCAATGATGTCTCAGGAGATTATCGTTATATCTGGTCTTTGGGGACGTGAGGAATATATGCAAAAGTGAAATTAGATTATAGAAAAAGCAGCGAAAGTATTCTAGTCCCCAAAGCCTATTGTATGGTAAGCACGTTCTGAATGGCAGTTTGATGCTCGATTTCCGACTTGAAGTGACTAAATGCGGCAAATGCAAAACATTTACATTTAAAAAGTATAACGCAGTTGCGAAAGTTTTCATTAACGTTTTAACTTTTATTTTTAATGTACTAAAAATGTAGTAACAGACCATGTATGTACATTTTTAGGCTTAATATTAATAAATAAGGTTTTGCAACTAATACCTAATGACCTGTTGGAAATATTATAAATATTACTTACCTACATCAATATACCGTAAAAAAAACGTAGACATTTTTATTTGTTTTAACCTGTTAGAGGCGGCATAACACACATTACATTAACGTCTCGGCCACCGGTGACGAAGCCGCCTGTTACTATTTTAAAGGGACTCTTTTCATCTGTCCGTCTATAAGACAACTGAGACCGATACTTCAATTATTATTTTCTCTCCAGTGCGTTGAGGATCAGAAATTCTCCTTGTTAAAGTAATAACACCATTTAACATAGCGACTGAGACGGTTGCTTTTACTGGCAACGAAATTACTACCTAGTATTTGAAACGATGACTTTTACGTATGTGAACAAACTAAAACTTTCTACACGTACGTTTGAAATCTAGTCACGTACAGGAATGCGCGTGTACCCTTGAACTTTGTGTTTAAAATATAAGGAAAGCTTTGTATACATTTAATTAATTTTATGGTTCGACAAAATTAATGTTCATGTAAATAGAAAGAAAAATATTTAATTACTACTGAAAGTTGAAACTATAAGGAATGCGATATTTTGTATGAAAGGTTTGTTTTATAGTACCTACCTAAATAAACTATTTTAAAATGTAGATTAGTAAGTAGAAACATATAAATTTCGTCCATAGTTTTTAAACGAATTATACAGGTACGATACGATAATTATTGAAATCAATTGATTGGGACTGTTTCTATTCATACAATGTTAATATTTGGACTACCTTTTAATATCATGAAATCATTCGCACAAATATTATTATATTAACAATTACTTGTAAAAGCTCACAAAATCACAATGTTTGGATATTTATATTGTATCCTCAACTATACGGCCTATAAAAGATAATAATTAATTATTTTTGGGCTTCTCAGTTTTAAACTTAAGGTCAGGGAGTTATTAATCTAATGTCAGTTTTAATTTTTTGTTAAACTTAACCTGACAATTATATAATCGTTATTGCACAAGCGTTGATGAATCTAAATAACTTACAACCAGGGTGACCATACCTATGTTACCACTGTTCTATAATATATCCTTCTAAACAGACAAGAAATTCATAGAGAAAAGGTACGTAATTATGGAATGTATATAAAAAAATAATTGACCGAGAACAATCAAAGCTTAAGACGTTATCCGGTTAATTAGACGTCAATATCTTAGAATCAAAGCAATCCTACTTAATATTGACTTGAGCATTTTGTCCAAACCACGATTTGTCTGGAAAAAATACTTCCTTATAAATAACTGTGATTGACACATCTTTACAGTTATTGCCTTGTTATAGCTTGATGCTAATATTAGTGACATGTTCGGAAGATAATTTTGTTGACATACTCTTAGCTAAATTATTAAAGTTGACCTGTAAAGTTTCACGACTTCTGCTGTGAAAACAGCATAAGATGTCGGTCAGCAACCTTCAACTAATGACATGTTTAATGCCTTAGACGGAGGCTAGTTGCTGCCTAACTGTAAAATAAAGATAAACACCCAGTGTTTCATAGTTTTTACTTATCTCCTTTAGCGATGCGCTCTGAATACATGGAGAATGAGTCAGTCAACCATGCAATAAATGCTTTAGTTATGTACTTAAAGTTTTTGTTTTTACACCTATTGAATTGAATTGTGAATAATAAACAGTGTCATGAACCAGAAAATATTATATGTGAAAGCTTAATGTTATTCGGTTCACTATCACGCATAAAATGAAAGTAGCCATAAAATTGATCGTCATTTGTAATAAGAATAATTCAATTGCAATGATTTTATGTCGGTTTAAAAATTATATATACTTATCAACAAAGCTCATTCTGTACATTACAAAATTATTATGTTTATTATCAATGTCTAAAATTAACTTAATCTTTACCTAATGCTATTGAAGGTTTATCCTATTAATTTTATGGTAATTTACATATATCAAAGAAAATATTGTAATAATTAATAACTTACCAAATTAATATAAAAAGATAATATATATTTTCCTGAACACATTGTACAAATGGAACAGCTATAATTGAACTAAAATTAATAAATATGATTTATTAGTGCGACACACTTTTATACGCGAATTCTTCTTCGAGTGTTAAGATGACACATTCGCGTGAGTGGAAGGGCGTGCGGTCGACGCACTGCCCGCGCAGACAAGTGGTGTTCCGTGTTCATTATAACGGGAGTTCTGCGGGGACTTCTCAAAGCGGGTGTGAGCGCCTACTTTAGTTTTGATAGCGCTAACTCTCTACAAACTTTTAAAAAAAGCGCCATCTGTAAATATCATGGCGAGACCGTTTACCGGTAACAATCTCAATTTTACCGGTTTTGTGACTGACATTTGTCTGTCATATGCCACTCGGCCCTTGGCAGCACTGTTTTCAAACATGGCCGCATGGCGCCATGACAGCGGTCAGTTTAATATATCGTCACAAAACATTAGAAATGTTTTTGTAACTGAAGATTTTGAGAATATATTGGATAATATCGGGGAAGACGTGCATTTATTGGAATTTGACAAGAACGTTACGAATTCAAAAGTATGTAATTCGCCGAAAAGTTCTTCCCAGTGCGCCGTGACGTATAAAAGCGAATCAAGCAGCAAGGACGAAGTTGTTGACATTCGTGAAGGATTTTTATCGTGAGTTATGAATATCATTACATATTAACGAATAGTTCCCATATTATTGCATATTATGATGTAGAAATACAGTTTTACCACTGTGAAACAATTATCCAATCAGCTGTTTGTCAATAATGTTCCATCTCGCTCGCTCTAACGTGATTGTACACAAGTGGTCTTTTTCTCGTATATATCGTTTTTGGGCATTCTATTTTGGTACATTACCATCACGATGTGATGCAAATATCCTATATTTGTTTTCTCCAATGAGTACTCTGGTGGGATCCATCTGAAAGGTACGTTTTTTGTATTTAATATAATGGTCTTTAGGAAAATATCAATGAAAATATGCATTAAGTACCTACATAAATCGTAAACAACATTATATTCCGAAAGATAACTGAACCGCCATAATACTTGCCATAGACGACATAGTAGACAGACAGGTTACTATATTTTAAACACATAACTTAAGGTATCCCAAAGTAACAGTATAATTTCAGGCACAATGAGACGTCAGAAATGCCAAAGTGTAATATTGAAATGCCAAAAACAAACATGGATAAAAACAAAAGGAAGACGGAAGACAATAGTGCACGGTACAAATGTGAATATGACGGGTGTGAAAGGACATACAGCACAGTTGGAAATCTGCGGACACACATGAAAACACACAAAGGTATTGTGCAGTACGGTCTTTAACATAAGAGCACATAAGGCCCGTACCTATGCAAATCCAATGGGCTTTGCACATGTGGGTTCACCATCCTCGTCGCCACTGTTAAGTATATGGATAAGGACTTGTGAAATGACAGGCTGCTGTATTCACACTGAGTGAGAAACGTCACAATATTTATAGCACCAGGAGTGGAAGCAACCACCCCCATATTACATATATAACATCCTGCAATATCACGGGGCCCTCGAAATGCTAATAAGTACTTACATTCTCTTATGCAATCAATTCTTTTTACTCTCCAAGAGAATCCCAAATTCTTTTGTGCCCAGGAGTCCACATATGTCTTACAACGGTCCTGGTATTGTGTTAACATTTATATCGTAAAATTATAACTCAGTGGTGTACATTGGGATATGGCTATGTATAAAGTATATGTAGTACATGTACACATGTAAAAAAATATAATTCTATGTAATTAATTAACAGGCAACTACTAATTACGATTAGTTTTATAAATAATCATTAATTTATGTCTGAAACTAGTCAGATAAATCGGAGTCAGATTTTTGTACATTGGTCAGTTAGTCAGTTTTTTTCGAAAATGCTTAGTTTTGTCAGATTTATGTAGTTGATTGATTAGGAACATACATAAAAAAAAATGATGCTCTATTGCCAGCAATAACAACAACAAAAATAACAACAATAAGCACCAGTTGTCACCTAGCATGCCTGATGACCTTTTTTTAAGGAACTGTGTCAGCGTCTTTTGTCAGTACCATTCTTACATTACATATTGTTTGTAAATTGTGGGTACTAATTTCATACATGTATTATATTTCATTATTACATTTAATTTAATATGCTCACACAGACAAAATCTGTCCCTATTGACTACTCTTAAAACTCTATTAAACCTATTATATTTAAAGAATGTAGATTACAATACACCATGATATTATTTATTCCATAGTTTCTACCTGATAAGATTCTGTGGGATATGAAAAAAGATAGGTTTCGAGCCTCATTATCAGTCTACACATTTCAACCCACAGATTAATCTTATAAATTGCCCTTTACAGGTGAATATAGGTTCAAGTGTCCAATGCAATCATGTGATAAGGCATTTCTCACATCATACAGTTTGAAAATACACGTCAGAGCCCATACAAAAGCAAAACCTTTCATGTGCAATACCGGGCTGTGCAGGAAAGCTTTCAATACACTTTACAGGTTAGTGCTAATAAATATAATAATATTATTATTTCAATCTTATACAAAAATTTGTTTTAAATAAAAAAAAATCACAATCAGAATAATACCTGAGTATTCTTCTGTAATAATGACCGTAGAGAATGTAATTAACAATTCTTTGTCTGGAAATATCCCAGGCTAATGACAGGGTCTACCTTCCTACTTAAACACTGCCACTTCCCTCAGTTTTGAGCACCTTTGCCTGGTTTTGAGCATCTTTGTTTGGCAGTTTTGAGCATCTTTACACGGTCTTGAGCATGACAAAAAGATTTTTGTTTTTCTGTTGTCACTGGTAATTAGTTACTTTACACACAAGAAACAATATAACCTTGTTTTTATGGGTTTATATATGCAAATCAGCATCTGATGGTAAGTTTTCATCACCAATGATATATTCGTGATGTTGGGCCTAATGCCAAGCTGCTGACTACAGTAGTAAAGAAAAGGATTATTTGGAAATCTGATTACATTTTGTTTTCTATGACAATCTTAAAAAAATGCAACAATTTAATATGTATTTGTTTTTTTTTCAAACAATACTATTTTAATTTGTTCATATTTTTCTAATTATTAAGACGTATCATCTTTCATGGCTAGTAACAGAATAAATATTATTTGCAAGTCACGGAATTTATTGTTTGAAAACTTTAGTACCCATTATAGTTTTATATAACATCTATGTATGCCCTAGTAGTATGTACTGTAATCATCACTACATTGTAACAAGATATTACATGGAACTACATCCAAAATATGCAACTAATCACTCAGTTGATATCTTGTCTCACACACTTCTTCACGCATGTACTATAATTGTCACAGGCGATTGACAGATGGCACAAGCGACGTTCAAATAGCACGATAATTTATATCATCACTAAATCTTTCAACTGCTCATTCTTGTCTATATATGTCCAAGTCCGTAATAACGAAAATATGCTTTACTTCTCGCAGCTACAGCCTTCATCGCATTAAATAGTAAATTTTTTTAAGCACACTATGGTGTAGGGCTGGTCTAGGGGCCACGTTAGTTTTATATGGCGGGTACACACCGGCCGAAAAAAGGCGAAAGAATCTATACCTGTTGCGTTCATACAAACTAACTTTCGCTGTTGTGTTAATGAAACAGGCATGATTCGTTCGCCTTCGCCCGGCCCGGTGTATACCCGCCATGAAACGTAAAAATAAAGCTTAGGGCCCATCTCTGAAGAAGGGGTAGACAGAGGTGCAATTAATATCCTCATAGCTTGCTAAACAGTAAACATATTTCCGATATAGGCAGCGATCAGTGATAGTGTTTAATACATACCACTTTAAAATAGTAATTCCTATTTACACTATAGACAAAACTGCTCACAGAGTGGCTCTGCCACTTGAAATAATAATTATAATCTCATATCTTTATATCAGGTTTCAGTATCTTGAGTGTTTGTCCATCAGTAATAAACCAAGCTTATAGTTAAATTACAGGTTATATTATAGTGGTTCTGAATTTTATTTGTGGGGTAACTTAAAGCTGCTTCTCCTGCACTAGTTTTTTTCTAAATAAAACACTAAAAATACCTACACAAAACAAGGTTTTTCATTGTCTCCTGCTCATGTAACATAGACATGGACCATTTTAGTGCAGGAGACGCGCCTTAAGATGAACTTTATAAGAGTCAAAGAAGTTGTGTTTTTTGGTACACTTGATTCAACTCTATTTACCTCTTCAGGTACAGCAAGCATAGCCTATGTGTTTAATTCTCCCAAAGTAACCAATACTTATACATCCACGTTTGTAGATTTCATAGGTTTATTTTTGTTTTTAATTTACAATAACAATAGTCTGTTTGTTGTATGGGCTCCCTATTCCTCACTCAGCCTTAAAACGCTCGTTACTCGTATCACAGAAGCCACAATAAAAAAATGTTTTCCTTGTTGCATTATTGTTCGTGTGTTTTTATTTATTACCACTTTTGAGAATTTGAATGTGACCTTTTGAAAGCGAATTGCTTCGAATCGCTTAACGCAGCTTGCAATTGAGATGTTTCTGTTTCATTCTTGCATCCGTCTTGCGAGATTTTTTTTCCTCATCTAAATGAAGCTTTAAACATTGTATAAAATCTTGTGTTAAATAAGTAGATAAAATACTAGATATTGCAAATTACTGGTGTTTGCCAACACGCATAAAACTTATTTCTTTTAGTTCATAATCTTATAAATCTGTACATTTCAAACAAAATACATAAATCGCAAAGTTCGTGTGATTTATGTTATTTGGGTATTTGCCAATAAAGTGTAAATCATAGGATATAGTGTGAAATTTATTTACATACTAATACTAGTATAATTATTATTACCCATTGCCTATGTACGTCTCTATTTTAAAATTAGAATAATAATAATCAAAATGATATCGATTCTAAAATAGAGTTGGAATACAAATATTTTATTTATAAAATGTTACTCATGCTTTCTCAAACGAAATTAAGTGGGCGCAATATTGTGTTAGAAATAGCATCTCCTATCATCTTTTATTTTATTCTTAGGTGTTATTTTGTTTGTAGTGTGTAAGAATAAATCTATTGAGACACGGAAAATGCTATTAAAAAATTGTTTTTGGCATATAAACGTTTTCATAACATGCATTTTATATTACGATGGTCCTTAGTCGCCACTAGACATTTCATGATTTCCCATTGTTGAATCTCTATTCAATTGAAAAATTAAAAAAGGATACAATAATATTGTTTACCTTGGTGGATAGATAATAGTTTTAACTAAGAAAATTGTGAACTAATTTTGGGTGTTTACTTACAGGCTAAGAGCCCACCAAAGACTTCACAACGGAGACACATTCAACTGTAAAGCTGACGGCTGTTCAAAATTCTTTACGACCCTTAGTGATCTCAAGAAACACATTCGCACGCATACACAAGAGCGTCCTTACAAGTATATATACGCTTTAGTATATTTTAGTTTTAAGAATTAAAGAAATATATTCGTTGTTATGTAGTTCGCGTTCCCCAGGATCAGCCAGTGTGTTTCTGGTTCTCTCGCCATCTCGCCCTTATCTCGCAAGCTCTCTTGCTATAGCAAGAGAGCTTGCGAGATAAGGGCGAGATGGCGACTCGACCTCGACCAGACCAGACCTCGACCTCGACTCGACCAGCCATCAAGTCATATATGACTTGATGGCTGGTCGAGATTGGTACAGTGTCTGGTAAATTGGTGTCTGCAGTGGTCATCTCCCTGTCCTGTCGCAGGCCCCTCGATTAGCTTCTTCCTTCTTCAGAGTGTGGAGAAGCATAAATAGAAGAAGCATAAAACCGGCATGATTCTGGTGACCATCAGCACGTGTAATGTTGTCAGTTTACCATGCTCGTATAAAAAATATGTTATTAATTTGGCAGGTGCAGAACAGAGGGTTGCGGCAAGTCGTTCACGGCGTCTCACCACCTGAAGGCGCACGGGCGCACCCACTCGGGCGCGCGGCCGCACGCGTGCCCCGCCCCCGACTGCGGACGACTCTTCTCCACGCCCACCAGTCTCAGGGCACACGCTAAGAAACATCAGGTCAGTTTCATTACATCCTACAATATTAATCTCATCAATAATGACTACCAAGCAAGTAGATTCTGCACTTTCAACTATGATACTTGTTGAAACAAAAATATCATAATATAGTCTTACTTTTACACAAGTGTGTGTGGCTGGTAGAGCCACGCTGTAAACAGCAACGTCTACAGCACGAATCTGTCGGCTCGACCGGCTTGCTACTACTGCCTCATATTAAATGAACATAAAGTGGCAGCTTGCTGTCGCGTTTCGTTCGGTGAGTGAGATTTCCAGTGGCTCATTTCCTAACTTCCCTTTTTCAAAACCTTCCCCTTCCATTCCCTCCTTTTAGGTTGGCAATGGACCCATGATTATTTTTGTGTCTTGGGTGTCTATGGCCGGTGGAGATCACTTACCATTAGGTGGCCCATCAACTCGTTTGCCAGTCTCTTCTATAAAAAAAAGATAATGACTGCCCTTTTGTAGTTTTTAAATTCAATTACGAAGCCTGCTTGATATGTATTCAACTTTATTTATAGATTGAAACGGAAATGGTGACCATACAAGTGACAGAACTCCCACAGCCAATCCTACAGCCGACTGAATCCAACACGCAAACGAAAACGAACGACATGATGAATTGGGACGGCTTACTGGAATCCTTTGGCAGAATTACCACAGAGTCGAATTCTACAGATGGGAGTTTAGAGGATATAACAAGCGTCAATAACGTCGATATAACTAAACTGCTTTTCGATGCCACTAACAACACTAAGAATAACGAAACTAATAATATAGCTGTAGATTACGATTTGGCAAATCTAACATTTTCTCCATATAAAGCCGAGAAAAAGGAGAGAGATGATGCGTGGGTAGATGTTAATGAACTGCAACCAACTGTGCCACTTCAGTCAGATATAGATAATTCGATAAAAATGGAAGTTAAATCAAAAGCGCTCCAACTAGCTCTAGCAAATGAAATTGAATTACAAGCTCCTTGGGTAGACGTGAGCGCCTTGGCGGCTTCAATATCAGAAACTCCAGTGAGCATTAAGGAACAGACACCAGAAAGCATTTTCACTTTAGCAACATTTGTCCCGACACATATGCAAAGTTATATCGACTTGAATACAGAAGTTGCACCCACTGCAAATATTATGACTCATACTTCTTTCGATCTGGACACTCCTAACGTTTTAGACATTGGTGATAAAGTATTCAATGACAGTGAAATAGTCATAAATCCAGAACATAACAAACTTGATACTGATTTCGACATATTTTTCAGACCTGATGACGATAGATCTCTAAATACACCTCCACCGTCTAAGGTCCAACATAAAATTGAAATAAATCCTGCGAATTCTGTTCTGTTCAACACGGATTTAGATTTAGAAGACACCTTGTTATTTGACAACGAACCACCCTCTGATATGTATGTCGTAAGGACGGAGAATATTTTCGGCAAAGAAATAGCGAAAAGAAATGCTTTGGAGCAATTAGCTGCTGACGCCGGTATCTGTTCATGTACTAATTGCAAATGTAATCCTTCAGAAGGAGAATGCAGAAACTGTAAAAATGACACTCCAGCAGTGGAAAGTCAACGATGTACGGAAGATACTTGTTCGTGTGTTAATTGTGAATGTGATCACGCAGCCATGAAATGTGCCGTCGGATGCGGACAAGCGACAGATACTAACCACAACACCTTTCTGCATTACCATCGACGGCATAACAACTCTAATCTAGAAGATTTAGGAATATTCACCCTTCATGAATGCGACGAGGACGCACCGACGACAGCACTGGACAATATAAAGTGTACCTGCAACGATTCTAACAAAGATGCAACTTGTCATAGTACCAGTGAGAAAGGAGATGAAAGCTCATGTTGCAGTAAAAAAAAATCCTGTTGTATCACAATTTGTTTCAAGAAACTCGATGCGTTCAAACAGTTTCTTTCAGACAATGAGCTAGTGCATGCTTTAAAATCGCACAATTTAACAACTTCTTCGTAACAATTCGCTTTACAAACTGCATTTAACAATGTTCTGCAGCAGTGAATGTTGCATTACCATCGCTCCGCTATAGTATGCCAACGTGATATTTAGATTTTAAATGATTGCCATGTATGTACTTATGTATTTGTTGTTTTTTGTTTAGTGTGCAGTATGAGCCTTACTTATAACAATAATTTAGCTGAGCAAATGGTTAAGAATTGTCTCCCTTTTATTTTCAAACAATGTGACACAAGAAAAAAGTTTGACTATTCTTAAACTTTGCTCAGCTGTAGTTTTTATAAGTGAGGCCCGATATGTAGGAGTTTGGTCTCACAACAGAGTGCGTAGATCTACGCGATGATATTTTGTGCAATAATTGTTAGAAATTTAATATTTTATAAAACATTAATTAATGTGCTCTCTTATCGAATTTAAAAATTGGGTATTGAGATTATTTAGTAGATGGTGCATACTGGTTTGTGGATTTATCTAACAATTATCATCTTTACAAATTTTATGTTACAAACGACTGCCTCGACGGCGTGGTTGTATTGCGTGCGCGCTACAACTTCGATCCCCGGGTCGGCTAATGCGATATTGGGTATTCCTGCTCATTATCAGCCCGGAGTCTGGAATTTGAGCCCGATATGGCGATAGGCTCACCACTTATCATATATGAGATGGAAATATAAATAATACCCAACAGTCACAAACATAGTCCTGACCCCACACTAAGATCGAGTCTTGAATCAGGAACTACGAGAGACTTTCAGTCTCACAACACCCAGATCCGAAACAAATATCTGTGGGCCGGACAAATATTTGTCTCGGTGCGGGCATCGAACCCGCGGCCTCTCGTTTCTCAGCATGCTGCTCACCCGCTGCACCACGGAGGCTGTCAAATGAGCTCTATCTAGCTCTGTTCTAGTTCGCCTGTGCTTATTCCTTTGGAGATACCGGCGTGAGCTTAGGCTTATGTTACAAACAACTAAAAACTTAGTCTTCATGGTATTTGAACAATGTGTTTGGAACATTATGTGCTGGCTTAAATCATCCATGCTTTTAGTTAGTAATAACAAAATACTTGAAACTTATCAGTGAGAAGTGCCATATTTATACAAAAAATACTTAATAGATTAGGACCATTTTTCGTGTTATATATTTGGTGCTACGAACTTGGTGCTATTATAAAATAAACACAATGTGCCTTAAATGTTGTTATTGTACTTATTGTTTCAAATATACAAAGTGTTATTTATGTGTAAAGAGATTTTATTGTGCATAATATATTGAGCCGATAATGGTTTTTACTTTGAGAAATCTGTATCTTTTTGAAAATCATATTGGTTTGTGTCATTTTATACTGTCAATTATAATACGTAAGGCTGTATTTATGAAACGTAACTGATCTAACAATGGTCATAAAAATGTTGAAAATATTATTACACAACTATTTATTTTTGACAATACTATTTACCATTACTATTACCATATGGACCTGTGTATGTATAGATATACATATTTTAAATATAATTTATAACAAATTGGTATACTTATAAGCAAAGCAATAAACATAATGCTGTAAAATGTCTAGTCCATGTAACAAATAAATGCTTTTTATTATTTGTATATTTATTTCTTCAGAGAAGAGATTTACATTGATCATAACATTAATGAGTAATTCTTACGTAAATAATGGTACTTTTAATTACCAACTACATGTAAAATAAATATATACGTTATACAATGATACATCAGTACCTAATATCAGATACACTCACTTAAACTTTATCTAATGAGAATGAATTCTCGCATTTTTTTTTGTTATTGAATAATGTTGAGTATTTTTTTCCAGGTATTTCTCATTAATTATTTTCAGGTATTTTTCATAATTTCCTTCGTTATCAGGTAGTGTCAATGTTCTTTAATAGCTAAGGTAATCTTTTACAACTATGCTGTTGAGGGCAATACTTGGTTACTTCACATTACTGAACATGGATAGTATACGAGACAAGTAGCTCGAACATGAGTTTTTTTCGACAATTCCCGCTAGCGACTACGTAAATTTGTGACTACGTAAAAAACTCATTCACAACATTCTACTTCGTGATTGACACAAATTAATTACATTTAATTAGGTGTTTACTCATTTTGCAGTATGCCCATTTATAACGTTGACTTCTTTAATTATTCATTTGAAACAAATACAAGAAAATCAACAGTGCGTTATTCTTTGCCTGTCCCTATTAACCGTGTCGGAATTGCTAATCCATAACATTGCATATCCTACATTGGTAATAGCGACAGGTGTTTTGTATCATTAGATGGTCATTGAAAAAGACATTGAAAACAGTTCATGGAAACTGTCTATTACCAAATTAACCTCCATATTGACATGTTGAGTTAGCGGCGTTTCTTCTTGTCATGCCGTCTTGTACGAGACAAGGTTGCTCTGTGGCCTGGTGATGATTGTTCTGAACTGCATTCATCACTGTCAGTGTATGACTGAAACAACAATGCCATTATTTATGCTATGAAATATATTTTTCTGACGTTTATTTGAACAACCCCCACTTGCCTATAAATTGAGGTATCTATCTGCCTAGCTATAAATGTTTTGGGTGGTAGAGCCATGCTGTAGACAGTTATGTCTATGAATGGGCAGGATTGATCAGTTTGATACCACTGTCTTACAGAAAACCGACAGAGTGGCAGCTCGCTGTCACATTTCATTCAGTGAGTGAGAATTCCGGCGGCCCGGTCCCTCACCCACTCTTTCCCAATTCCTATTTCCCTTCTTTTTAGTTGGCAATGCACCTATGTTTTACATGTCTTGGGTGTCTATGTGCAGTGAAAATCACTTACAATCAGGTGACACATGTGGTTGTTTTGTCAGTCTGCTATAAAAATAAAAAATGTACCTGCACCTAGCACCTATTCAATGTTATGTGTACCACCCAATTAGTTGCTAATTACCTCACCAATATGTCTAAACTACACCTGCTTCCCTCTATATGAGACATTTACGATTTATCAACAGAAAGACAAGATGAATAATCATAATATGTTCAAAAACTGACTACATTTATGAGATTGTAACCAAAATATAGGACCACCCTCGAAATAAACACAAAAAGAGTCTTGTAAATCAGTCCACAGTTGCCAGAGATTTCAGGTAATTTGAAACAGGTGGATAATTTTGTGGCACAGTTATTCTGTTGCTCAAATGGTTGTCTGCAACAGATCGCTTTTAGCGATAAGGCCATCACTTGTGGCAGTTATTATGTTGCTC
Organism: Clanis bilineata; assembly: GCA_036417725.1. Taxonomy (NCBI): domain Eukaryota; kingdom Metazoa; phylum Arthropoda; class Insecta; order Lepidoptera; family Sphingidae; genus Clanis; species Clanis bilineata. The sequence continues at coordinate 14,375,309 of CM071158.1, forward strand.
ACCTGCTCTGTTACCTGTTTTTTATGTGTGTCTGCAATAAAGAGTTTCTATCTATCTGTCTATCTATAAATTGATAACTCATTTTGTAATTGGTTGAAAAATATAATCATCTATTGTCTGACATTGCAGAATTCACTGCTAGCATGGTAAAGCCATAGTTGATTAAAATAATTTAACACCTAGTCCCACATTCCAGTTCAAGCATAGATTATTGTGCTTTCTTATGGAAGTTTTGGGTTTGAATCATGCCTCGAAACCTTTTCTAAAATGATTAGCTGATTTTAATTACTAAACTGAATCAATTTTGCAACATGCTTCAAAATGTGTTGCGCTTATTCCACATTAAAGTGGAATAAGAGTAGGTAGAAAGGAGTAATACATACAACCGATTATATTTAGTGAATTATAAATCTATGGTACAATTAGTAGAATAGTTTTACTTGAATTAATCTAAAAATTTAGAGAATAGTCAACTTATAATTGAAGTAAAAGAAATCTAACAACGTTAATTATGTACCATTTCCATACCTTTTCGTAAGGGTGAGTTTCGCTCTGCTCGTCTGATAATGTAACACAGGCAACCAGACAAAACAATTGAAATGCAGCGCCTATGTATAAGCCGTAACGAATCACCGTATTCATCAAATCTTCAGCAAATATCTCACTAGGAATCATATTTAAAACGATCGATATTGACAAGTTCACAAATCTTAGCTATGAGGCGAGATCTTAGGGCGAGATATAGAGTGAAATGAATGGGTTTTACAAATTCTGTTGATTATATCTATGGCAAACTATTATATTCTCTATTAAATGTAATGAATTTTAGACCAAAGTTGATTACTTAATTAATATTTTCCAAATCCCAACAGTAAATAACAAACACGCCGGTAAATTGTAGTTTGTGAATCGAAACTCGAGGTTGCTGGCTCGCTGCAGCTCGCTGGTCGAGCCAAAGAGGGTCGAGCGAGAGATCAGAGAATCGAGAATTCGAGATAGACGGCTAGGCTATGAAAATATATAATCGAGATATCGATAATTTTTCTTATAAAATTATTGTTGTCGTCAATAGTTTTTAAATAATATACACTATTAGGATATTTATACTAGTATACTATTTAGGATATTTAAATATATGTTTGGGAGTATCGAACTTCTGTCAATTTCAATTTAGGTGAAACAACAAATATTATTAACGACATCCTGCTCGCGTGCTCTCTTTTTTCTAGCCCATACAACCTCATCTTATGTGCTTCTTTTTTTGTTATTTTCTAACCTAAGTTTCGCAAGCGCAATGAAATCGGATGTGGTCGATTTTAAGGCCATGCTAGAGTTTTGGCGTCAATTCCTTCTAGTTTGATGCTTTTTAAACGATTTTCTCGCAACGGAAGAATTGAACATGGTCGATGCCTCCGCCCGGCGAAAAGCATCTACAATCATTTATTACCAAGCTTCCCTACGCTGTCCACCTTCGTTGATGTTTATCGCATAAATTCACATCATTTTTAAACAACAAACATAACTATATACTAGAATATGAAATCATTAAAATAAGCAGCACCGTCAGGATTTCGCAAAAATGCCACTTAATTGTAGGCAACTTCACGAAAATGTGTGTTGCACCAACGTGCAATATTCTTTTTCATGGATGTCGCAGATAACACAAATTATATTTGCCTGTTACTTTTTTATGCTATAAGTGTGCAGTGTTCAACAAAGTGTTAAGATATAATCTAAAATACATTTATTTTTTCAAGTAATTTAATAATATTTTGGTCGTTAACCATAAATATCTTGCCACCAGCAAAGGGTCTGTATAGGTATCGATATTATGTTTCTATACTTTTTATCCCATAATTATTTAACGACCCCGATGAAATATATCGATACAATAATTATCGATATGTTTCTTTTTACTTGCTATTCTTACCGACGGCCGACCAGCTAAACGAAAACGTCAATTTTTTTTTTTTTTAATTTTCCCTCTCGGGAAGGCAAAGGGATCTAGCCCATACAGCCTCGTCTTAAGTGCTTTTTTTCTTCATTTCCTTATATCTAATTTTTCACAAGTGCCATGAAATCGGATGTGTTCGAATTCAAGGCCCTGCTGAAGTTTTGGCGTCAATTCCTTCCAGTTTGATGCTTATTAGACGATTTTCTCGCAACGGAGGAGTCGAACATGGTCGACACATCCACCCGACAAAAAGCGTCCAAAATCACTTATTTCAAAGCTTCCACATACTGTACATCTTCGTTGATGTTTATTGCTTAGATTCACATCACATTTAAGCCACAAGCACAACTTTAGACTAGAATATGAAATCATTAAAACAAGCAACCACCCGCACCGTAAGAATTCCCGCCAAAACTCCCGAAAACGTCAACTTGAAAGTCAATGACAATCTTGACATCTTTTTTATTTGTTCATAGTCATTGATTGCAAATCTTTTCGCCAGATACTTTTATAAATTAAATGCGACATTAGCGCACTTTTTAACTCGATCTATGTGGAATTTTGAGTCAAGAATGAAACCGAAATGTAGTTAAAATCGAATCGAGTGTTAAAAGTCAGGGGGGCTGATGGAGTTTTGTAAACCGCAAACTGTGCATTTCTCATCGCAAACACATCATCTTTCTCGTTATTTCCCTTGATATGGGTATTATCTTGGTATTTTCCACTAATTAAACAACATTTAACACATTTCAAATTCCCCAAACGCTGGTCTTTAATTCTAAGAATATGAAACTATCTTCTATCTGTGACCTATTTGTTTGAATTTAGCTGGTCTTAACCGGAATATAGGTTCGTTATCAAAGAATACTATCAATTTTATTGAAATATAAAAGAATTCGGTTTTGGGGAATGTGGCTACGAACAAAGACTTCTAATAGAAGTCTTTGGCTACGAAGGCTTTTAATGGCAGTCAAGCAAACATCCTAATGATGGTAATCAACAATAGGTAGGTACCTACTGAGGGACTTCGGCCACTGCCTACCGATCAGGATTTATTTGGTTATTATCAGCAAACTGCATAAATCCATATGAAAAGCTAATTGGGCGCATAATTGAAAAATTATGCACGGCGAATCCACCATCACATTGAATTTTAATGTTGAGAATTTAGAATACCTAGTAAATAATATTGTGGGCTGTGGCGTACTTTTATGCAGGAATTTCTACGAAAATATGAAAGTTTTAGTATTTTGTGAGTACCTACCTACTAAAACGTTAACTTAGAGATAAAAATATACATAACTATCGCCATAATTCATTGACCTAATGTAAAATACATTTGCATCAAAAATATTTCTTATAAGTACCTACCTATCTATACAAAGCGGCTAGCCAAAACTCACTAACTTTTAAAGTTATAATGCTTCCACTATTAAAAAAATCTAGATCTAATGAAGAGCACAGCTTCTAAGTTCTAACTCCGAAAGGTCTAACTCGACAAAAGCTACGTCTTAATCAAAAAGTAGATAAATACAACGATAAAACGATAGAAAATTAATTTACCTACCTACTGTGCCTCTAGTATTTCTCAATTATACAAAAACCTACCTATCTAATTTGTACAGTTAAGGCATATTAGAGTCCGTTCAGTGGCTCTTCATGAGACGTCATATTTTTTAACAGTGAAAGCATTCTAGAGCAACCTTCTTTTGATAGGTATAAGAAGGAGGTATCGAAGTTTAATGTTTCTATTATAGATACTGTTAATTATGATAGTAAATACTAATTAATGAAGGTCCATTAAATAATTATAATCCGCAGTAACTTTAGCACTGCTTTCATGCGTTTTGGTGACAACCAAGAAGATTAAGAAAACCTACTCCGATTCAGACTATAGTGATAGTAGCTATGAACAAATCCGTAGAAACACCAGTTTCGATTTAAGGGGAAGCTTAAAAAGGTCTTTTGCTCTTGTAAGTACCTACACTTAAGTAAATTTCTAATGGGAATCTAGTATTATTAGGACGAAAATTATATTTTCGACCGACTTCCAAAAAGGAGGAGGTCCTCAATTCATCTGTATTTTTTATGCATGTTACGCGACATCTCCGCCAAATGTGGACCGATTTTCAAAATTCTTTTTGTATTCGATAGAGCTTATTTCAAGGGTGGTCCCATATAAATTTGGTCACGATCGGATTTGAAACCCGTCAGTTAAGTTTTTAAACTTGTGATTCTGACCATAACATAAACCCACGCTTCTATCCCCGAAGAGGCAGGCGAAGGCGCACTACTGAATTAGAACACCCACATTTCGCCGAACTTAGTTACGTCCCAGTTATGATAGAGGGCGAGTCTATCGCCATATCGGGCACAAATTCTAGACTCCGGGCTGATAATTGAAAAACCCAATATTACTTTATCCGACCCAGGTACCGAAATACAACTACGCCACTGAGGTAGTCACATTTTTTTCTCTGAGGGACCTAGACCCGGCTAGAGAGACCAGTTTAGAGAGCATATACGATGCCACCAGACCAAGGACCCAAGGTAAGCGAATTTATTTCATGTTGTAAAAATATGTGATGTTACAGGAGGCAACATTAACAGATCCCCAAGAGAATGTATTATGTTCGCCGTTGTCTGCACTTCTGCCGTTGGGTAAACTGGTATTTGGTGCCAAGGGACTAACACGTCATGAGATCATGTCTGCGATCGGAGTTTATAAACGGAAGCAAGTAAGAACAGTAAATTTTAGGATCGTTTTAAATTAATCCATAACATAAGCTCACGCCTGTATCCTCGAAAGGGTAAGCAGAGGTGCACTAGCGAACCAGTACACCCACAATTTTTCGCAGCCTCCGTGGCACAGCGGGCGAGTAGCCGGCTGTGAAACGTGAGGTCACGGGTTCAATTCCCGCACCGAGACAAATGTGTGTGTGGCCCACAGATATTTGTTTCGGGTCTGGGTGTTGTGAGACCGAGTCACTCGTAGTCCCTGATACCACGACACAAGAATCGATTTTAGTGTGGGGTCAGGGCTATGTGTGTGACTGTTGGGTGTTTTTGTATTTATTTATTCGCCGAACTTAGTTCCGTCCCAGATGTGATAGGGGGCGAGTTTATTGCCATATTGGGCACAAATTCCAGACTCCCCGGGTCGGGCAAAGTGATATTGAATTTTTTCATATCAGCCCGGAGTAAATGTGGGTATTCTAGTTCACTAGTGCGCCTCTGCCTACCCCTACGGAGATAAGGGCGTGGGCTTATGTGATGTTAATTATTTCGAAGGTCAAGAAAATATTCACAAAATTGTTGAAAGATTTACAATTTCTACCCGAAGTATCTCTGGACATAGCCAGCCGAATATACGTGGCAAGAAAAACGAAGCTGAATTCCAATTTCAGTGCGAATGTAAAAAGTGTTTTCCAGTCCGATGTTGAAAAGGTTTCCTTTGATAAACCTAGAGAAGCTGTTGACGAAATAAATGGATGGGTAAGTTTAATAATCTTGACTCTGCCGCTTGAAAAACCATTTATACTATACGTATTATAAGTTACTTTTCGACCTGCTTCCAAAAAGGAGAAGGTCCTCAATTCGTCTGTATTTATGTATGTTACGCCATATCTCCGCCGAATGTGGACCGATCTTTAAAATTATTTTTGTGTTCAATAGAGCTTCTTTTAAGGGTGGTCCCATATAAATTTGGTCACGATCGGATTTGAAGTCGGTCCGTTAAGTTTTTAAACTTGTGATTATCTATGATATTCTTCTCCGTGGCAAGATATGCTGACTGCGCTGGATCATATGGTACATAGTACAATTCAATTATATTCACAGTCGAGAGTACGAAAATATTCTGTCCGTTGTGACCACATTATGCCAACCAAAGGTCCGAGCATGAATAATTTTGGCAATTGAATTCGTATAGAGCTTGAAATTGTAGCCACTTATTATAAAAAAAAGAAGAAATTGTACCGAAATGTCATATCTATCTGAAATATATTGTCAAAATTATTTGAGCTAATCACAGGCCTCGTTGTCTCGTTGAGTCAAGTTACTACGCTGTGGCTGAAACGAGCCTCTACGGTGGACGATGGAAGTCCTAAGTTTAAAATAAATAATTAATTAACGATTATTCATTGACAGTTATAAATTACGACAACCGTTCTGAGGTCTCGGGTTCGATTCCCAGGTTGGGCTAAGTGATATATTTTTTCAATATCAACTCGGAGACTGGAATTTGTGCTGGATATGGCGATAGGCTCACCCCTATTACATCTGGGACGAAACTAAGCTCGGCGCAAAATGGGTATTCTAATTCGCTCGTGCGCCTACCCCTTCGTGGATAAAGACGTGAGCTTATGTTATGTTATTTTTCATTGTTACTTAGGTTGCAATACAGACTAATAACATGGTACCAACAATTTTAACTCCAGGGGACATTTCTCCGTCGACGTCACTTGTACTTGTTAATGCAATCTATTTCTCAGTAAGTAAAACACAAATCAGTATCGTTTGGCAATTATTATGTAACCTTTTGTATTCATGTCATCAATATACCTAGATGCACAGTTGACGCTCGGAAAATGGGACAGCAAGGAAGTGCTTAAGCACTACTTTTGCATGCAGTCGAACGCCGATAGAATTCTAAATTTCAAAATTCAAATTTAAAAATGCTTGCTCATTTCGTTTAAAAAGCTACTTTATAACACTGGCGTAGGGTTATAATTGTGTTGATTTAATTAGAACTTGTGATTTTTTTCTTTTGTTTTATTACTGAGGCCACTTTTTATGACGATATTTGCAAAGAACTGTGCATCTAGGATATATTAAATCGATGATTCATATGTTTAATATATTTCCTTATAATGTTTTCCTTTTTATGCCCAGATTGGAGTAGTATAAAGTTAGAAGAAGAATTAATAAGGGTGACTTGCACCGCTATGACTAACCTATAGTTATTCCTAACCTAAGGTTAGGAATAACTATAGGTTACCCTAAATTTAAATTGAAAAAATATATGAATGACATGCAATTGATTGGTCGCCTCCATGATCTAGTGGCAGCATGTATGTATGGGCTGTGGACCGGGAGGTCCTAGGTTCGATTCCCAGGTCGAGCAAAGCAAATCTTCTAATTTAATTGGCCCGGGACTAGATCCCTCATAGAGGTTGACGTCAGGCAGGCGGCCGGTCGCAAAAACTAAGCTAAATCCTCTCTGCAACATTCTTGAAAAAGTGTGTTGCGCCGACCCTGCATTAAGGTGGGATAAGGGCAGGTGGAAAGAAAGGCATGTAATTGATTACATGTAGGTAGTCAATTACATGTCATTTGTGTATTTTTTAATTTAACTTGAGGTTAGGACTAATTGTAGGTTAGTAATAGTGGTGTAAGTCACCCTAAATGTGCAATATTTTCAGGGTAAATGGAAATATCCATTTGACGAAATATTTAGTTCCACATTCTTGTCACCTAGGGGCCCTGTCATCATTCCTATGATGAAAAATGTCGGTGAATACAATTACTATGAGAGTAACATTTTAAAATCTCAGGTACGATCATAATATATATTAAGTTGTTGTGATTAAACTTTACGAGCATTCTGTGTCTATAAGATTATTATGTCTTTTAAGCATCAATATATTATACCCTAGATGCACAGTTCTTTGCAAATATCCTCCTAAAAAGTGGTCTCAGGTATAAAACAAAGAAAAAGATCACAAGTTTTAATTAAATCAACTCAAATATAACCCTATGCAGTGTAATAAAGTAGCTTTTTAAACGAAATGAGCAAGCGTTCTTAAATTTGAATTTTGAAATTTAGAATTCCATCGGTGTCGGACTGTATGCAAAACGAGTGCTTAAGCACTCCTTTGCTGTCCCATTTTTCGAGCGTCAACTTTGCATCTAGGTAAATAATATATCGATGCTTTTAAGTGGTTGTATAGGTCGATCTGTAAATCTTCGGTGTAGACGTCATTAGTGGACATACTGTTGATAGTGTGAAAGATACCTATATTATGTCCCAAAAAGTAACAACTCGGAGAATAAAATCGGCTGCCTAGATAAAGTAGGTATTGCGTGCGCGGTACGACTTTCATCCTGAGGTCTCGGGTTCGATCCCCGGGTTGAGCAAAGTGATATTGGGGTTTTCCACTGGTCTAGTGGCAGCATGTATGGGCTGTGGACTGGGAGGTCGTGGGTGCGATTCCCAGGACGGGCAAAGCGAATTTTCTAATTTAATTGCTCGGGACTGGACCCCTCAAAGGGGGTTGACGTCAGGCAGGCAGTCGGTCGTAACAACTTAGCCAAATCATTTCTGCAACATGCTTGAAAAAGTGTGTTGCGCCGACCTCACATTAAAGTGGGATGAGGGCAGGTAGAAAGAAAAAAGATATCCAAAATTGTACGAGGCTAATTAACATGATTGTGTTTTCAGATATTAGAAATGCCGTACGCTGGCAGCAATGCATCGTTCATAATAGTTCTTCCTACAATAAAAGATGGGCTTCAAGTCCTACTTCGAAGTCTCAAACTAGCTCCAGAGATTCTAAATTCAGAGATGAGGAAATTGGAACCGCTAAAAATGGAGGTGGTGATACCGAAGTTTAAAATACACAGCGAAATAGATTTAACGGTTTTATACGAAAAGGTAAAACATTGTTGCCCATACTATCTACTATTATAAGGAGGTAAAATAAAAGTTAGCTTGTCGGTTTGTTCATTTTGGGTAAAGACTTTTATGTTGGTAAGTGTGCCGCAATCAATACGATTCGAGTTTTGTGTGGTATCAGAAATTACGAGAGAGTTTATTTCTCACAACATCCAGACCCAAAACAAATCCCGAGTGGTAGAGTGGTAGAGCTACGTTGTAGATAGTTAAGTACAGTACGAATGGGCCGGCTCGACCGGTTTGATACTATTGTCACATAGAAAACCGACGTAAACAGCTCACTGTTACGTGTCATTCGGTGAGTGAGATTTCCGATGGCCCAATTCACCCCTTCCCAATCTCTTTTCCCCTCCTTTTAGGTTGGCGACGCAGCCTTGTTTATTGTGTCTATGTTTGGCGCGGTGGAGATCACTTACCATCAGATGATCCACATGATATGCCAGTCTCTCTAAAAAAAAGATATAAAAGTTAGATTGTGAGTTTGTTCATTTTGTTTTGAGTAAATACTTTTATGTTGATAAGAAAGTCGCAATCAACACAATTCGTTTTGTCTGGTATCAAAAATTACAAGAGAGTTTAAGTCTCACAACAACCAGACACGAAACAAATATTTGTAGGTCCTACAGACATTAAATTCATATGAGAATCAAACCCGAAGCCTCTCGATCCATAACCCAGAGCTATTTGCCCACCATGCAACAGAGTCAGTCAATTAATTGCATGTTTCAGATAGGCGTAAAATCTATATTTCAAAGAGACTCAGGTTTATCGAGAATCGTAAAGAACAGCACAGTCTACGTATCGAAAGCCATTCAAAAAGCAGTGATAGAAGTAAACGAAGAAGGGGCCAAAGCAGGAGCTTCTTCTAGTAAGCATTCGATTTTATTTCTTGTTATGTTTACTATTTTAAAAGATTGGCCCTACGTACATAATATTTATGACGAGTCTTTGATTAAAGAGTACACAGTAAAGATAGAACCTTTGAACAAAGAACAGGTAAACATGATTGTCTTTATTATTGTAATTAACAAGCAACAACTAAACACGTGCATCAATTTGGCACTCAAACACAGAAATGTAATAATCTTCCAAAATATAAAAATGTCGATACTAAAAATCATACTTATTATTGAAGTCAGTTTTAGAGTTTTTGTTAACCTTTATAAAATACATAATATTAAGGATATTAACACTTTATTTATATATTTTAGTATATTCCGTCCTGGGACTGACTCTTGTCTCATTAACGAAATTAATCGCTGTACATCCATTCCTGTTCTTCGTGAAAGTAAATGAAGAACAATTATTTGCTGGAATATTCAACGGACAATAAAGTGAGATGTTGTATTTAATAATTAACTAATTAAATTAAACATTTTAAGAAATAGATAACTTTGATTGAGCGTATTATTTTAGTAGAGACTAATTATCGAGTGATATAAGTAAATGACGTCGATCGTTCATGAACAACTCTAATATGATCTTGTGGTTGGGTTGTTATGGTTTTCTGTGGTAGAGTCTGTCTGACGACCAGAGAGTCTGACTGGGTTATTGTCAACACTTCATGCAGCGGTAGGTACCTATATTTACTAGATTTATTTTCTTATACATATACTTGGAAGTCTATCGCCTCCTTGCTCATGTGGCAGCGTATATGGGCTATGGACCGAGAAGTCTTAGATTCAAATCTCAGGTCAGGTAAAACGGGATCCTTCAAAGGGTATTGTCATTAGACAAGCAGCCGGTGATAAAAAACTAAAGCCGAATCGTTTCTGCAACAAGTTTAAAAAGTTCGTTGCGCTGACCGTGTGTACATATAGTAAGATATAGTGGAAGAACTAGACAGCTATACAAACAGTTGTTGGTACAAATAATATTTTGCTCGATCCATCCAATGATATCTACGATTTTGCTATTTTTATTTACGTTTCCCGATATTGCTTTCATGTTTTATTTAATATCCTTGATTTTATTATAATTCACGTTTGTATATTATTGGAGAATGTTTCCATGTGCGTGTGTACAATGAACATTTGTATACCTAAATCCCAACAATGTATTTTTTTGAAAAGTAGTTACATGATTGGTCTTAACGTTAGTAGAGTCCTATCTTTATGCCTACAGTAATCGATTTGTTTAGTGACTTTATAGTCATAACATAAATACTATGCGTTTCGCTTCAAAAGCAAGCTTTTGGCAAAACGTTCAGTTAGTAAAACGCTGTTAGAAATAAAGTAAGTCCTTCAAGATTATTACAATAGTAATTTTCTAGTACGTATAAAGTTCCTTATGGTTAGGCCATCCTATTTTACCGCCATATAAGATTTCTCTAATCACAAAACAAAAAGTACAGTACTTAAAAGTTTAGGGCATGCGCAGCGGTGACTTCAGAGGGGTAGGAAACTTTATTCATCCCTTATAATACCAGTCGAGCTACGATCGTCGCGACGCCAGCACCTACCCGTTTTAGGGTTGAAATACGAAACTTTTACGAGATTTTTTACGAACACTTATGCCGTAAAATAAGTTGGAAAAGTAAAGCTGCGAGATTCTATTTTGGACAACGTTATAATATGCTGATCAGTTTATTTGCGTATAACTAATGTGTAAAAAAGTGTAGTTCTAAAGCGTACTTGCGACAATAGTGGTTTATTTTTTATAGAATGTTTTGGTGAAGAAATCCAAGTGCGTTATAAGGGGTTGATAATAGTTTGTCATACATTTAGACGTATAATGTAGTTATAACTATTTAAAACACAATCAAAACAGTTATGGAAAATGAATGCGGGGAGGCCGTTGTTAATTTAAATAATTTGTCTAACGATACGTTTATAAATGGAAGTGAATTTTATTTGGATTTGCTTTTACGTAATACACGTACAATTTGTGTTTCTTGTAAATGGACAGAATACTGCAAAAAGTAAGTAATTTCGTTTTAATGATTGCATCGAATGTAATATTATTAATTCTTATTTTTATCATTTGGCATATGAAAGCTCTTTTTGATTTCACACGATGTATTATTGCCTGTAGGCGATTATCCATGAAGCCTATTTCTATGTTCTAACGGATTCTATTATAATATTAATTACACGAAAAATTAGAAATTGATGTTAAAATATTTTTATGTATTTCATCAATTTTTATGATGGCGTTAGTCACGAATATGTTTTTTGTAGAATCAAATCGTCGGAAAGATGTTGCACCAGCAAACATCGAAATGTCTCTAGCAAATGACCAAGAATCTAAAGACTATTACCTCCCACCTGTCTTAACTCATAACGAAGAGGAAGATGATGATGACGATGATGAAGATGATGAAAATGCTTACCTAGACTACGATTATGATACTAAAGAGTCGAATTATAAGGATTCACCCGATTTAGCAACAACAAAAACTAATGTGAACCAAGGCATAGATGATAAAATACCACTGCACACAACCAAAGATAATTTGCCAATTTTTCTTTTGGAACCGGAGAATACTTACGTCGTTAAAAATAAGCCGGCCACTTTGAAATGTCGCGCAGCCAATGCTTTGGAAGTAAGTAAACTTGATTGCGCGTTGGTTCATAAAATACCTATATATATAAATACTTAGATAAATGTGCTCAATTATTTGTTGAAATACCAGTTTGTTGTTCTTTATATTTTCCGGTACAATATTGTTTCTTGTCTTATATCCTAGATTGGCTTCTAAACTAGACATTGTTTTTATCAATAAAATACCGATTTCAATTAATGTTATAAGGAAGTCTCATATTTTGTGATCTATTGTTAAAACTTAACTAACGTTACGCGTTTACTAACACAAAGCTAACAGGGGATATTTGTATTTTATTTATAATGAATTTTATTTCAGTAACAAAAACGGCAATATTTTTTTTGTAAATTACTTATTTAGAACAATTATGTTCATATTATTTTCAAAGAAATTATGTTCACACAATTTACTTTTTTAAGGTGTTTTTTCAAATGCAACGGTGTTAAAACAAAAGCGTTGAATTTTGAATTTGTTGATCCACAAACTGGAGTAAGAATCATAGAGGGTGAACATAAAGTTACTAGAGAAAATGTTGAAGAATACTTTGGTAACGATAAATATCAATGTTCATGCTTTGCTTGGACTAGTAGAGGACAAATTAGGAGTCAACCAGCCGCTATTGAGATTGCTTGTGAGTATTTACTAATTGAATTGATGTTTTGTTATCGATAGGTGCGAAGATAATTTCCGAGATGTTCCTAGTTCTGTTTTAAAAGTATGTTCTTGCTGACATAAACTTAAAATAGAATTAGAATATTGCCCATTTCCACTATCAGTTTTGGAAAAATATTGAATAGCTTCTGTAACATTTAATCGAACCTTCTGTTTGAGAATTCAAATACCTTTTATGTAATATCAGAAAGATTGCTACATTTTGTAAAAACATAACATTTCGCTGAAGAATTTCGCAGACAACTATAAAATTCTGTGACAGAAAAATGAAATTTCTTCAAAGTAACGTGGTGGCGAAATTTTAAAAACTGATTTAGTACCTGAACTCGACGATGTAAAGTACCTATCTTTAGCATTTTCCTCCAGACATCCGAAAGCTTTTATCAGTGGCTCGTAAATTACAACCAGTCGAGTTTGCCACGCTTCGCTGACTACGTTTGGAGTTCATTCTATCATATTATAGTGGAACCCTTTATTACGTCATTGATAAGGTCATCATAGTTGATTTAATGTATTATTACATTAAATTATTATTTATTATCAATTATATTTTGAGATCAAGATGTAAGGATAGTACGATTATTGCCATTGTCATGTGATTCAGCTCCGTTTAATACCAACATGACACCCAATAGCCAATAAATACATAGTATGCATGTTTGGAGTTGCTATTGATTAAACTTGTACATTATGGGCCTTACTTAAAACAGCATTTTTAGCTGAGCAAATGATTAAGAATAACCTGTCACTTTTTTCCATTGCATTACATTGTTTAAAAATGAAAGGGACAACCTATGGTATAAAGATAAGCAGTGCTTAAATATTTTTATAAGTAAGGGGCTATTTGGCTAAGAGGTTAATCTGTTACAATTTGTGGACTGCATTGGATATTCGGCTATTCCGGGGAGTATATACCTCTAGTGTTAGTTACTTGCATAAGCAAATAACAGTTTTTAATAAAGTTATTCAATTTCATAGCCAAAAAAGTTAAAAATGTCAATAAGTTCTATTATGGCTACGTGTGCACCGATTTCAATCAGCCTTTTAAATCTAGAGGCATTTAATGATTCTCCTTCTTTCTTCTTCGTTCTTGTCTAGACATAAAGAAGCTGTTCTCAGTCGCTCCTCAGTCGCAACTAGTGAAGCAGTACACCCCGGTGACATTCCGCTGTGAACCGCCGCCAGCTGCTCCTTTCGCTCAACTCTACTGGCTCAAGAATGGGGCGCCCGTTGTGGTGGATGACAATGTACAGATCACTAAGGAAGGCGACTTGGTTATCAAACAGGCGACTTTACTGGCAAGTGATAATATCATAATTATAAAACATAAACATCACATAAGCTCACGCCTGTATCCCCGCAGGGGTAGGCAGAGGCGCACTAGCGAACTAATACACCCATATTTCGCCGAGCTTAGTTCCGTCCCAGATGTGATAGTGGGCGAGCCTCTCGCCGTATCGGGCACAAATTCCAGACTCCGGGCTGATATGGAAAAATCCAATATCACTTTGCCCGACCCGAGGATCGAACCCGAGACCTCAGGACGGTAGTCATACCGAAATACAACCACGCCACCGAGGCAGTCATAATTATAAGTGTAGTATTTTTTATCATAAATTCTGGGTAAGATTCCATTCTATATTTCTGGGCGGAAAATTCAAAACTAATGATTGTCTGTCTTATCTGATTATAAGACAATCTGCAATAATGATCAATAATACATGATTATAATTTTAGATACCTACAGTATTCACCAATTTATAAATGAGTTCGTTAATAGAAGATATTTAAACAAGTTTAAGGCGTAAATCATTATAATACATAGATACATACATGTATAATAAAAAAAATACTAGTTTTATTCCCCGATGAGTCAACAATAAAAACAATGTAGGTAATAATAAAATGTTAACTAAATTAGAATTAATAAGTTATTATAAAGGGGATTTCTTACCAACTTTCTACTAAACATTTCAAATTCATGAAACGGACAAACGTACGGCGCGGCGCAGAATTTCATTGTGAAACAATTTTCAGGATATGGCGAACTACACATGTGTCGCTGAAAATTTAGCTGGAAAAAGGCTGTCTGAACCTGCGCTGCTAACAGTTTTCGGTATGTGCAAATCGAAAAATCTTTCATGCATTCCAAATGTATATGTATACTTGAATATTTTGCATTGCAGAGTATTTCAATAACAAAGACTGTAAATTCTGGATTCGATTTTTGAGTGCATATGTGAGCATTCTAGTGATGACCTATATAGAGGTATATTTATACTTACACAGGCACCGATAAATAAGATTAATAGTAAGTTCATACGTCAACCTGATAAAGGTCGCAGGAAGTCGCTGGATGCAGGCCGCTTCCAACAGGTCGATCTGGAAATCTTTGGGGGAGGCCTATGTTCAGCAGTGGACGTCCTATGGCTGATGATGATGATGATGATGACATACGTCCATTCTTGTGACCTGGGTTCGCATCCCAGGTGAGGCAAAGCTATTTTTCTTAAACGATTTTCCTGTGACTGAATCCCTCGTGAAAACTAAGCCAAATTCTTTCTGCAATATGCTTGTAAAGTGCGTCGCGCCGACCCCACATTAAGGTGGGTAACGGCAGGTAGAACGAAAGTTAATATTGTGGAAAATTATCATCGTTTAGTAAACGGAGGATGGAGCGCGTGGTCTGCGTGGGCAGAATGTTGTTCACGAAGGGAAGGACGAACTGGAAGAAAAAGAGAAAGGACTTGCACTGCGCCTCGACCCTTGAAT
Organism: Clanis bilineata; assembly: GCA_036417725.1. Classification (NCBI taxonomy): domain Eukaryota; kingdom Metazoa; phylum Arthropoda; class Insecta; order Lepidoptera; family Sphingidae; genus Clanis; species Clanis bilineata. The sequence continues at coordinate 14,390,927 of CM071158.1, forward strand.
GGAGGCCAGCCTTGTGTGGGATCTAATGTACAGAAAACGCAAGACTGCGACATGGACTGTGATATGGGTAAATCCTTAACTTAGATCCTTAAACCAATGCTACAAAGAATATAAAGTTCAGGTACATCGAGGAATATCTGTTTCTCTAATTTGCATTTACTGAAAAAACTTTTGAAGTGTTATTATGAAAATTTTAGATATATAAATTGCAATTCCTCAATGAGTGTTTTGTGAAGTAGGTGATCATCGACAATCTGTGTAAATAGTCGTTATTTTATTAACAGAGTTCAAAAAGAACGAGGTTCTCAAGTCGTGTTGGGCTTTGCTTTTTTATTTCTATTTAAGAATGCCACGGCGCCTATTCCTTAAACTCCCTTTTTTCTTCAATAAAGATCAAGAGATAATTATTATATTCCTTTTCAGATTTGTATGTAGATGGTATTGATGAGCTTGCTGATGAATCATCAGATATTTTACTAGGTAAATATTTGTTTAGTCTTTGATGTTAAATCAAGAAATAACCTTAGACAAAAGAAGATAGAGGACAGGGTATAACTACGAAAAAATTAGGCTTTTCTAATGTATAGAACGAAACTAAAATGGCGACTTGGTAAAAGAAAGATCCCATTAATATAACGGTTAGGCATCTTTTTCATATTCCGAAAATATTATTATTGTAAATAAAACACCGTATTTACAATAAAATCAATAAGTATTTATACGTTATTTAATTCTTATGCCACGGTGACCACTTACATGTAAATAGATCGCGAAACTAAAATGGCGGAACCGGCTTCATAGTAAATACGTATTTTGCGTAGTTATGCCGGGTCCTCTTACTTTTTCTTTAGTAATTGGAAATAGTTGTGTACACTTATTGATCTAGCAATAGTTGATAGTGATACAATTCCGCTCAGGTCGTTGGTCTCAATGGTCAGAGTGGTCGAGATGCGATTCAGATTGCCTCCAAACTAGACGAAGACGTTGTTTGACAAGCACCGCATGTCTCGGCAAGGATTACCAAGTACTTCAGTGTGCCATGTGTGTGAGGACTTCTAAATCTGAAATGATTAATGATGGTAGGTGGTATTATGAAACTTATAACCCAGGCCACGTTGCAGAGCACTTCCACTGGAAGGTAAATGGTTACTGTAGAGTATAGCCCAAGCCAAAGGAAAAAGACGGGATTGGAAAGGGAGAGCATATTATGATCATGGTAAATTTCATTCACCGTAAGAAACGCAACGGCAAGCTGCCAATTCACGTCGGTTTTCTGTGAGACCTTCCTCTTACATCTGACGTGAAGTAACATTGCTATTTTCGACCGATTTCCACAAAAGGAGGAGGTCCTCAATTCGTCTGTATTTTTTTATGTATGTTACACGATATCTCCGCCAAATGTGGACCGATTTTCAATATTATTTTTGTGTTCGATAGAGCTTATTTCAAGGGTGGTCCCATATAAATTTGGTCACGATCAGTAAATTGGAAGTCGGTCAGTTAAGTTTTTAAACTTGTGATTATTTTACCTTCTTTCCGAGGGATAATAATCACAATGTGAATAACATTTTACAGAAGACTTTATATAATGTAGCAAATTGTACCCCTTACAGGTTCGTCTTATTGGCCTCTGTTGGTGGCGTTGTCAATTGCTTTCCTCATATTTATTGTTGTTATTGTATTGGGAGTTAAATACATGAAGATTAAATTGACTGAAAATTCACCGTATGTCAAACCACCTTCTGGTAAGTGTTTCTTTTATAATTTCTAGGCGCAACCTAGAGTAATAGATCATGCTGTAGAGGTTTTTAGTTTTCAACCTACTTTCAAAAGAAGAGAGTTTTTAATTCATCGGCATTTTTAGTATGCCGATTTTCAAGGTCATTTTTGTTCAATAGAGCTTACAAGGATGGTCCCAAATTTAGGTCACGATAATATATGATGAGGTTTCGAGGTAAGATTTCAAATGATTTGTTTCGTCTGCCTCGGTGGCGAAGTGTTATTTCGGTACGACTACGGTTCTGAGGTCTCGGTTTCGATCCCCGGGTCGGGCAAAGTGATATTGGATTTTTCCATATCAGCCCGGAGTCTGGAATTTGTGCAAGATATGGCGATAGGCTCGCCCCCTATCACATCTGGGACGGAACTAAGCTCGGCGAAATGTGGGCGTACTTGTTGGCTAGTGCGCCTCTGCGTACGCCTTCGGGGATACAGGCGTGAGCTTATGTTATGTTATGTGTGTGTACATGGCTTTGAGGTGCTGGGTTGAATGACGCTTATTTCTGTATCAGGTTCGAATTATTTTGGAAATGTTATAAAAAGAACATTAACCAACCAGCCTGACTTGATACACGAAGAGTTCCAGACTGTGGATTCAAGACGCACGCACAGACACACAAGCACCTCAACAAACACGCGGCATGAACATCTGTATGAAGTACCACAGTTAGCCAATAGGTAAGATTTATTGCCTATCAACAGGAGTGTGTGAAATATAAGAAGAGCTGGATTTAGAAGTATGGGTTTTGAAGAAGAGAGTTTCTAATATGATATAAGAAATTATTTATATTTATATCTTGGGACCTAACTAGTTGATTAGTAGAGGTATTGTATGTATAATTTTGTTTATTTAGTGCCGCAATGCTGGACTACGGCTTCCCTCAACTTTCCCATCTCTTATGATCTTGTGCTGTCGTCTGCCACGACAAAAACAAATTATGTTGTCCTTCCAATATTATCTAGACTGCTCTCATTCTCTTTTGCGGACAGTTGGTGGCCAATCTGTCTGTTGTGTCTGAATCTATTCGATGTACGTTTCAATATTCAAATTAATTTTATTTTTTGTTATAGCTATATAGCACCAATAGATCACGAGGTAAGAGACCGTTCGGAAAGAAATGCCGCTTGCAAGGAAGCCGCCGAGTCAGACCGCTCTGACTCAAGCTGCTTTTTGAGCTGTGAGTCTCGCACTTTTCACTGCTTATTTTTAACATAAGCTTTGCTGTATTTTTCACTTACATGTTATTACGCTTATGAAGAATTTATTTCAGCATATTTTTGATGTTTTTTTAGCTGGTGTTGTATATTTTAGGTATACTCCCATGTTGGGTACCTATGTAGTATCTAGAGGTATAATTGTTTGAACGCCATTTACTATAGACTCTAAATTGAAATGAACTCTCTTAAGATTAGTACCGTCACTTCATTTGACTAATGTAATTGAGTAGGTGTGAAAGCATGTAAAAACATGTAAACTCATCAGTAATTTTACTGAAAGCGGTACTTGCATTGCGTTATCATATTCTTGGATGCAACAAACCTGTAACAAAAATAGTAATAAATATATTTTTGGGTCATCAAAGTAGTGAGTGCACGTAAGAGCATTTCAAATTGCATGTGCCTACAAAATATTCATGATGCACACATAATATTTATTGTTGATAACCATTCACTTTTCGTTTATTACATTCGAATAAATTTACGATTGTCAGAAATTTTCCTGCTTGGGCCGTTGATTCTTCATTCATAGCAAAAATCAACGTTGGTTATAAAGTAAATCCAAAGGTTTTTGGCATTTCACAGTTTTAACTTGGTTTTATCTTTATTTTTGGCTCTAATCTATAAGCTGTTATTTACCAACTTATCAATAATATGAAGTAATATGCTTGTGTAATGCTTTTACTTCAGTTATTAGCTGCACATGAAGAAACTGAGACTTTTGTAGTTATTATTTTTATCCGACTGCCCCGAAAGGAAGGTTTTTCCCATCACATTTTAAACTAACAGTATCAATTCTTCCAGCCGGTTCGTCGTACAACGAGAGCGTAGAAATGTCGCCATCGTTAAAAAACAACGCATCAATAAATTCTAAATATCGCAGTACGCATTTCGAAATTACGAAATCCAAAATGGTGTCGAGTGATGGCCAATGGTTGAGTCTGGATAAATGTGGCGTCAGTTTGTATGTTCCTGATGGTGTGGTGGATAAGGGTGAGGAACTATTCTCCATAGAGGTTGTTGATGAAGAATGGAACAGGCCGATCTTACAGGAAGGTGAGTGGGATTAAGTATAATAATTATCAGGAACAACAGGACTGCCTCGGTGGCGTAGTTGTATTTCGGTACGACTACCATCCTGAGGTCTTTGGTTCGATCCCCGGGTCGGGCAAAGTGATATTGGATTTTTCCATATCGGCCCGGAGTCTGGAATTTATGCCTGATATGGCTCCCACCCTATCACATCTGGGACGGAACTAAGCTCGGGGAAACGTGGCTGTACTAGTTCGCTAGTGCGCCTCTGCTTACCCCTTCGGGGATATAGACGTGAGCTTATGTTATGTTATGTATGTGAACAACTTTTTTAAAAATTTGTTTTGTGGTACACTATATCCATGTCAATATTTGAGATCGGATATTTGGCCGCTTCCAACTGGTCGATCTGGCAATATTTGGGAGAGGCCTATGTTCAGCAGTGGACGGCCTATGGCTGATGATGATGATGATCATTTGAGATCTCTCAAACAGGCTGCTTGCGTGACGTGTAAATGCTAATACCGAGACATCTCCAAATAAAATGACTAATGGACTGGGCTTTTAGATATTATATTTTTAAACTGTATGCAATGAGTATTGCTCATGTAATTGATATAAATTATTGTGTTAAACATAGAAATGATTTGTCTTCTAAAATTGTAATAAACGAAATAATACACAATTCTATAAATTAATTTGTTATTGAATATTCAATTTATAATCCGCTTATAGGAATTTCAAAAGAATATCTTGTTACAATACCTTTTTAGATGACCAAAGCTACCTTTAATCCGTTGTTAATAGCTTCCGCGACCTTTCTCCGACCTAAATTGCCGTTAGAAAATAACGCTACAGTGGAACCCCTAAATATATGAAAACGTGTACGATAGCCATTCGATTTTTAACCTTATCAAAATATAATAGAGTAGTCAATAAGTTATAAGAAACAAGACACCTGTAGAGACATCGAGGCAAACAAGAAAGTTCTATTTAATATTAACCCGTGTCCATTGTAAGGCAGTGTCTGCTCCGAAATAGGATTACCCGTGTTGTGACCTAAATCTCAAATGTCAGACGACTTAGTTCTGGCCGGAGAAGCCAAGTACGACGCAAGGCAATTCAGTTTTGGTATTGGATGAATTCTATACGAGGATTGGAGTTATCACTCGATATATTATGTATACGTACTTGTCTGATTGCGACTATTGTTGATTTGATGTATTACTGTATGTACTGTATATTTTAGGGAATTATCTAAGAAAAATATTACCACAATGTGTCTTTCAATGAGACATTTCTATTCAGTACTTTTATCACAACATAATGTTTTTATCTTTTTCTACCTGCCGTCTACCTGACGTCAACCCCCTCTGAAGGATCCAGTCCCGCGCAAAATTATAAAATTTGCTTAGATATTAGATTATTATAATAGAATGTATATTGACAAATTAAAAAATAATTTTAATTTAAAAATAAGGTAATTTAAGGTATAAAAGAAGGGCAGACGATGTGAACAAAAATGAAAGTCAAACTTTATTTTTGATTAGAATAGACCAACCACAGATTGAATTGTTTGATTTCACGATAATAGATATTAAAAAGTTTCCGTAACATTGATTGTTATAGAAACTGTGTCAAACAATGTATTTTCATGTCAACAATTTTATCATATTTCTGCCAGGTGAAACCCAGCTAAGTCCAGTCATCAGATGCGGACCGAAAAACTTCCATTTCCGCAAGGGCGTTGTGATAACTTTGCCACATTGCGCAGCGCTGAAGAATACAAACTGGCTGCTCTCCATACTTCAGAAGCCCGAGGACATCAACTCATCGGAGTGGCGTAAAGTGCTGACTTTAGGCCAGGAGACGCCCGGCACGCCGATCTTCGCCCAAGTAGACCCAAACAAAGCGTACATCGTGTGCGAATTTCTCAGCGACTTCGTTTTAGTCGGACGAAGTTTTAGCGGCTTAGATGCTAAGCTTCTCAAACTAGCTTTATTCGTGTCCAAGATGGACGATTGTTTTTATAGCTTGCGAACTCACGTGTTCGCAGATACTCCGTACGCTTACAATGAGTGTTTGGACGTCGAGAAGAAGTCGGGTGGTTCCTTACTCTGTGATCCAAAGACTATATGTTTTCAAGAGAATTGCTCTGATTTATGCATTAACGTTAGAGATGTAGGGGTAGGATGGAAGATTCATACAGGTGGGAAGTACCAGGAGATACCATATTCTCAAATTTGGGACATGTCTCTCAAATCTGTGAGTTGCGTATTCATCCTTCACCAAACGGATTCGATAAACTGTTTGGAACTGAACGTTTCTGTATACCAAAGGCAGAAACAGTCCAATTCCGTCAACTTCAATTTGAAAACGAACGATTTGAACACGAACTGCAAACGGCACAGTTATTCAACTATCGACACTGTAAATGTTATAGAGAACCCCTTCAATTACTCTTCGTTGACAAAAAAATCTGGCAGGTACGACTTCGTGTACAAACACAATACATTTAAAAGTAATTTTAGCGTCGACAATAACTATAGGACTAATGTATTGACTAACTCGGACAGAGTTATTTTATGTAAGCTGCTGGATTGTCAGACCTCTAAAGGGAACGATTGGCGTTTATTGGCTGAGAAGTTGAGGATAAGTTCTTACTACTATTACTTTTCTAATACGTGTTCTCCAACGGAGAATATTCTGAATCTGTGGTTATGCAGGAATAACGATGCAAATATGTTGGTTAATCTGTCGAGAGTGTTCAGAGAGATGGGCCGGGTTGATTGCGCCACAGTCGTCGAGAGACGCTGTTTCCCCAATTGAATTGCATTGTTGCGGTGTGTGTAACTATACAAACCCACACAAATGGGGAGTAAATTGAATGCATTTTAGATTTTGTGATAAAACTGCGTGAATTGATCATATTCAAAGAAAGATTTATTGTTCGGTTATTTTGATTTTTACATGTCTTTGTTCTATTGTTTCAATATTAATATTTTTTTGAGTGGTAGAGCAGAACAAGAGGACGCTGAAGACAATAACGTCTACAGCACGAATGGGCCGGCTCGACCGATTTGATACCACTTTCCCGTAGAAAACCGACGTAAAGTGGCAGCTTGCTGTCCCGTTTTGTTCGCTGAGTGAAATTTCCGGTGGCCCAACTCCCCCATTATTTCCTTCCCCTTCCGTTTCCTCCTTTTAGGTTGTCAACGCACCCATGTTTATTTTTATAATTAATAACAAAATATGTACAGATATAGTCTACTATGACAATAAGTAAGCAATCATTGGCCTGAAACTGTTTGAAAATTAATGAATAATTAATTTAAAATTTTATGTATTGAGGTTAATACTTCATGGTTTAGACTCTAAACACCTGCATTTTTGTTTCGGATAACGTTTAAGTCACCAGAGATCACAATATTTCATTGATAGAATTTAGTAGACACAGTTTTTAAATTTTCTGACTGAATTTTTATTTACTGATTTCTTAAGTTTACGCGAATATACATTGAAATAAAACTATTTTTACGGATTATATCACGACTAGGTAGGCTTTGCAGTCTTCGTTGTCACGGGTCAGAAACGTCGGGAATAATAATTAAAACCTAGTCGTGATATAATCCGTAAAAATAGTTTTATTTCAATGAATTTGTATTATTTAGAATTATTAGGATCTCACAGTTTATGGCTTGTGTATTAGCTAGTTACTCAGAATATGTTTAAGTATTTATTACCCAGTATTAAAGATAACGTAACAAATGTTTGAAAGTTAATATAAATAATTATTAGAAATGCTTTTATGGATATTTTAATAAAGAATATGTTTAAAAAACATTATTAGATGTATATAATGAAAAGATAGACACTGTATTGTATGTTTAAGAAAATTGTAGTGATTTTAAACTTTTGAATTAAAATTAAGCATTTTGAAAATTGAGTTTTATTGCGTAGGCATTCTTCATTTTACATATTATATTCTCAAATCATAACATATAATCGATTACGAAGTGATGTACCTAACATTTGCATATACACGATTTAAAAGTTAGAATATATAAGTAGAATTTTTGAAATTTAATTTACCTAACAAAAAAGTACCTAATTAATAAAACTAAAATTGTATTTGACTTATAGCTACGGTATAGATTAGACTACGAATAAACTCAAATCAAAATTCCAGACCATAAAAATAATGAAATACTTTAGGAAAAAAGCTACTTCGCCCACACCTTTACGATTCAAGTATCATCCCGTAAGTAGAATAAATTCGGAAAGCAGTTAGGGCTGGCATGTAAAATTCAAGTCAAGATATCATCACTAAATAATTTCACTCGCAACACGGATCGTATATTCCACGTCTGTTGACCCAAATTCTAGGTATTCAAGTATTAAAGCTAGGGTTGCGCTGCGTCTCTGACGATTGCATTGTTTAATAATTGAGACCACGTTCCGAGTTCCGACACGGTGCTTCGTATTGGGCCGGGCGTGGTACGAGGGATGAGCGAGTCACTTTAAAAATTACTTGAGTGAAGCTAATAATCCTGGAATAAGGAGCCTCTAAGTTGGCGCCCGATATTTATTGTTTAACGGAGTAAATACGTTGACGGTTGGTGAGAATAATTATTATTAATATGAGTCGAGCACCTAACATGCCAAATTGTGTATTCATTATTTATTTAATTAAGTACAATGACCGTTGCTCAAGTTGATATGAATGAGTTTTATAATGAATTCATAAAAGCATTCATAGAATAAAATATATCTCTATTTATTTACTTATTGACAGCCTCCGTGGCGCAGCGGGCGAGTAGCCGGCTGTGAAGCGAGAGGCCGCGGGTTCGATCCCCGCACCGAGACAAATGTTTGTATGGCCTACAAATATTTGTTTCGGGTCTGGGTGTTGTGAGACCGAAAGTCTCTCGTAGTTCCTGATACCCACGACACAAGACTCGATCTTAGTGTGGGGTCAGGACTATGTATGTGACTGTTGGGTGTTATTTATTTATTTTATTTATATAAGAAATGGTTACATGTTAAGAATTACTAATTATGAGCTACCGTACCATATAGAGATATAGTGTTGGAAAGATTTATAGAGCAAAAAGACTATATTATCTAACATCGTTATTTTTTTTATTCACTTGGATTGGACCTAACATCTCTGATCAAGTAGGAAAGGCCCAATAATAAAGATACGATAAATAGTAAAGCACTGATGTTTATTATCCTATTCATAGCTCAGGCAACGATGTGGTTGGTGCCGCAAATACAAATTCTCGCTGTAACTCGTGCGTTGTACTATACGTCGCAGTTTCGTGAGTTTCCATTTGCCTGTATTAAAGAAAACCCTTCATAAAGATGGTGTTACGTTGTTTTTAAACGTACTTACCTTGCTTACTTCGCGAGGACTACTACTGTCCTTTTCGCGTCCCGAAATAAAATGTAAATGTCTGTATCCCCGAAGGCGTAAGCAGAGGTGCACTAGCGAACTAGAACACCCACATTTCACCGAGCTTAGTTCCGTCCCAGATTTGATAGGGGGGGAACATAGGTTCATAGGTCATAGCGATAGTGCTATATCGGGTACATATTTTAGACTCCGGGCTGGTATGGAAAACTCCAGTATCACTTTGCCCGTCCGGAGATCGAACTCGAAACCTCAGGACGGTAGTCGTACCGAAATACAGCCACGCCACCGAGGTAGTCAAGATAGATATTATTATTCTTCCGTGGCGCAGCGGCCTATTAGCCGGCTGTGAAACGTGAGGTCGCGGGTTCGATTCCCGCACCGAGACAAATGTCTGTGTGGCCCACAGATATTTGTTTCGAGTCTGGGTGTTGTGAGACCGAAAGTCTCTCGTAGTTTCTGATACCCACGATAAAGGTTACACCTAGTGTGGGGTCAGGACTATGTGCGTGACTGTTGAGTGTATTTATTTATTTATTTATACAATACAGTTCGTTTGGTTTGTTAAAATAATACCAATATATACTGTTACGACTTCGGATAATTGTTGTGATTTAGTACACGATATTGAAGGGTAGTATGTTAATTATATTTATATTAACTACCCTCTAAGTAATTCATAATATTTGTAGAAGGTATTTCTTTATTAACTAAAGCAAAAGGTATAATAGAGCGGGAGCTATCATTATTGACTTGGTCTCCCTTTGGAGCTGGAAGTGTACACAACTAGTTTGAGATATACAGTAAAGTTGTGTAGCGAATATAGTGCATATAGAGGCACGTTTTAATCAAGTATTTTACAATACCTACACATATTTATTTATTCTTATTACTGCTGATGAAGATATTATTATTCTTATTTCTGCTTAAACGCAAGCTTTGTCCACATCCCAGCGTCCTGTACAACGCCTCTATAAAGTGACCTTTGTGACCCTTATCAGTTTATCTGTCCATTTAGTAAGGGTTGACCTTCCCTTTGTCTTCTGGAGGGCACTAGACGAGAAACTTCTTGTTTGAAACGTCGATTTTGAGAGCTATCTGCCATTTAAACTCACCAACGACTTGTACTATAAAACCTAACATAAAATAACATAAGCTCACGCCTGTATCCCCAAGGGGTAGGCAGAGGCGCACTAGCGAACTAGAACACCCACATTTCGCCGAGCTTAGTTCCGTCCCAGATGTGATAGGGCGCGAGCCTATCGCCATATCGGGCACAAATTCCAGACTCCGGGCTGATATGGAAAAATTCAATATCACTTTGCCCGACCCGGGTATCGAACCCGAGACCTCAGAACCGTAGTCGTACCGAAATACCACCACGCCACCGAGGCAGTTGTACTATACACACATTCAACAGTACATAGACGGGACAACAGCGCGAAATTTGTGATCCAAAAGTTGTGACCTCGTAGTCATAAGTCACTCAGTCGTGTTAGAATTATACGCGCGCAAGGTCGTGCCAGCGTAATAATGTGTAGACAATAAAATTGTCTTAATTTAATAATTGTATCTTTGAACATTCATAGTACATTCTATGGTGTAAATTGTAATAAACGCCCTCGCATTATAATAAGTGGTAGTTGGCGTTACTCACATTTCAGATCGACTTTTTGTATGGAATTTTGCGTGAGAGCCCCTCTATAGTTAAAAAATAATAATAAAAATAATATTAGCCCTGTAATATTACTGTCCCACCGCTGGGCACGGGCCTCCTCTACTAATGAGAGGGGTTAGACCTTAGTGTACCACGCTGGCCTAATGCGGGTTGGTAGACTTCGCATACCTTCGAATTTCTTATGGAGAAATTGAAATATCGCTTGCTATAACGGTGAAGGAAAACATCGTGAGGAAACCTGCATACCCCTCTAGTTAGTGATATTAATTTTTTTTAACTATACAGTACTGGCGTTTAATAGGTATTTGGTAGTTTGAGTGGTGGAACCAAGTAGATACATGGTATTTAAAAAGCGCTTCCGAGCTCCGCGGAAGTCACAAGCTTCACAAGTGCCCGTCCTAATTGGAGGGCACTTACATAAAGCGCCCTTGCGACATCTTGTCAAGAATCTAGTAAAGAACCCGCACCTGTGGTTTTTACTTTTGCTTTTTACTTTATATTTTACAAGGGTTAACAACTTGAGTTGGTACCCAGATTAAATTATGTATTTAGAACGAGACCAGCAAAGGGGCAAGTGGGACACATGATGGTTAGCGATCTCAACTGCTAATGAACTTCGATGTGAAAGGGACTAAGCTTCTATTAGCTTAAGTAATTCAACATCTTCCAACTGCCCTTATTACAATGTTGGGTCCACACAACACACTTGCAAGCATGTTGCAGAAATGATTCGGCTTTAGTTTTATATACCTTCTACCTGCCTGGTGTCAATCTCCTTTAGAGGGAACTTAACATTATGCATGCATATTTTTGAAATCAACGGAGATTATCAAACGCTTAGCTGAAATCAGAGATAGTATGAGTATACTTATAGCCCATTAGATATTATTATATAGATGCCCCTTTAGTATTTATAAAAATTATCTCTAAAACTAGTTTGACACTTTTTCCTTGCGTCGTATTGTTTGAAAATGAAAAGGACAAACTGGTTTAAAGCTAAATCGCGCATATTATAGGGCATAGTATACAAGTAACTTTTTCCACACATCCACATACAATATGACATATTCCACTCATATCTTCACTCTATTACTGCTAAAACAAAACCATTTCGCAAACACTCAAGAGCAAGCACGATCATAAGTTGTAGCATTCACTCGACGAACTCGACGTGCGTGTAACAATAGGATAACAAATAGAGCTTTTAGCCAGCACTACCGCACTTTTGTAAGGAATACTTATAATAAATCGTAAGGAACTGATTTACACCGTCTCATCAGCGCGTTGACGTGGATAATACGATATGAAGGCTGGAAGGGTGCCAGTGCATGTAAACGGTTTGTTTTTGAAAAATAGTGGTGACTATTTCTTGTAAAATGGGAATTAAGTAGAAATGTTCGGGTTTAGTTAAGTTCATTTTATATCTACATCATTTGCCGCATTTATTTTTAATTACAATCATAATGACTCTGATCAGTGCTAGCGGTACATTACTAATGTGTAAAATTCAGTACGTAGGTAATGCTGAGAAATGGAAGTGTTACACGTTTAAACTGATTTATAACCAAAATATTTATATGACTGCCTCATTGGCGTGGTGGTATTTCGGTACGACTACGGTTCTGAGGTCTTGGGTTCGATCCCCGGGTCGGGCAAAGTGATATTGGATTTTTCCATATCAGCCTGGAGTCTGGAATTTGTGTCCGATATGGCGATAGGCTCGCCCCCTATCACATCTGGGACGGAACTAAGCTCGGCGAAATGTGGGTGCTCTAGTTCGCTAGTGCGCCTTTGCCTACCCCTTCGGGGATACAGGCGGCGTGAGCTTATGTTATGTTATGTTAATATAGAGTTACACCTTATCTCAATTTATCCTACAGCTTATACCTATCTTTAAATCAAGATTTGGGATAAATAGAGTTTTATCACATTTTTGAATCACATTATAAGAAGCTTAGAAAGAATCGAATGACAACCATTTTTTCGGAATTAAACTGTGAAGCAAATATTCAGCGTAAAGTCCATTCATTTAACAGAGTTAAGTTTCTATGTAATCTTATGCATGTACGTATCCCAATGTCCATGTTGTGCCGAAGGTGGATCGTTATGCAAATCTAACCCTTAACTTTGTGCACTCCGTTCGGATTAATCGCTCGAATTTCCTCAAAGTTTCCTCAAGAAACTTGCAGAATGGAAGGGTGAATAAATTTAAAAACCTCTTAATACGTAGTGGGTGAAAGTTTATGTTTACTTCAGAAGTGTTGTATTTTTTCCTCCAATCTAAGTGAGTGCTCGATATTTGACGATATTTTTTTATTAACTTTACGAACTCCGTCTACGAGTTAAATCCCGTTTTATTATTAACGTCTCGTAGAAGCGGTTGAGATGTTTTGGATGACTGCAAGTTGTGAAGGTTCTACTTTAACTTTATGATTACGAAAACTGGCGGACTTCAAAGCCTGTTAACCTGGGACCTCGAAAAGAATATGAATCGATCGATGGCAGTCTCTGGGTTTCTTATCTTGTATACAATAATAATATGTATCACGTCGCATTTATAAATTGGGTAAAACAAAACCAAATATCTCAACTACTTTGTTGCGTTAATTTAATAACTTATTAGTCATTGAAATAAAACTAGTTTTTACAGATTCTACGACTACTAGTCCCGACGTTTTGAAAGCTTTACAGCCTTCGTGGTCACGGGCCGGACAGTCCGGACTAAAAATTAAAAACAAACTTACTTACTAGTCACTTATTTAGGACTTATTAGTCACTTGATTAGGACCTAACTTTTACTTTTTCTACACTCCAGTTCCGTCGTAGACCGTAGGAACTCTCACGCTCGACGGATCGCATCACCCAAAAATGTTACGTCGCAATATGCGTGTAACTCTTTTAATACCAAATCACGCGTTTTATCACTTAATTTTATAAGCAGTAAGATTCAAAACTGAGTGGCGGTGCGTCGTTTTAGATTAGACGATCTGTATCACAATTTCTGAGTTACAATGCGCCCCTGCGTTCCGCGGAAGTGCACACGCGTGCTATCAGGGCCTCGCTACTTACTCACAGTCTAATAATTACATACAAAATCGTAGTCTTTTATTTCTTGGCATTGTAATACGGGATTTGAAGTTTAGGATCGTTGTATGAACTTGTAATGTATAGGAATAATTTGACCGAGATGAGAAAATTACGCACCATGTTATGCTTTCATACATCAATCATCATCGTCATCGAGTCGCCTGTCTAGTAGCAGCGGCGCTGAATCCCCCAGAGAAGGGATGACGGCAAGTAGCTGGTCGTAAAACCAAGTCAAGTCCTTTCTGTAACAAGCTTGAAAAAGTGTATTGCACCGACCCCACGTTAAGGTGGTATAAGGGTAGATAGAAAGAAAGAAGGAGAATTACGCAACATCTGTATGTTGCACAGGCACGGGACTGTTCCCGTGCCTGTTTCATCCATGTATGTTTTGTTATATTGCATTTCATCAGCATCATCATCATCATCATCATCATCATCATCATCATCATCATCATCATCATCATCATCATCATCATCATCATCATCAGCCATAGGACGTGCACTACTGAACATAGGCCTCCCCCAAAAATTGCCAGATTGTATTGCATTTGCGATGTTGTAAATTTTGTTCGTTCTATCTCCAATCGGGTTTTCTTTCTTTATATACCTGTAATATTGATAATATAAGGAGTATTTAAAAATTGTTTTTTTTTTAAATCGAAACACTTTTTATAACAGAAACTGACAAACGAGCAGATGGTTCACCTAATGGTAAGGGATCTCCACCGCCCATAGACACCCAAGACACAAAAAGAATCATGGTTGCGTTGCCAATAAGAATAAGGGGGGAATAGGTATTGGGAAGGGCAGGGGGCCACCGGAAATCTTACTCACCGAACGAAACGGGACAGCAAGCTGCTACTTTACGTCGATTTTCTGTGAGACAGTGGTATCAAACCGGTCGAGCCGGGCCATTCGTGCTGTAGACGTTACTGTCTACAGCGTGGCTCTACCACTCTATTGCCGGAAATGAAGTTTGAATCCAGGACGGCATTAGTCCTCAAACTTAGTATGATATTAGTACAATGAGGTGATTTGGATATGTTACGTAAAATATTTTGATTCTTTCTGTTTTCATCTTACTGTTATATAAAACTTTGCGGCACGGTCAAAACAACTTTATTTATTACATGTCAAATAAGAAAGAAAACTTCAAAACTGGCGTTCACCCAAGTTGGTTGTCTTGGAACTCCATAACAACAAATAAAGAAGCACTTTACTGTAACCTTGAGACAGTCGGATGAGATACTTAAAATAAAGATTGTAGGGATATTAAAAAGGAAACAACTTTATTTTCGACCGACTTCCAAAAAGGAGAAGGTCCTCAATTCGTTTGTATGTTTTTTGTATGTATGTTACGCGATATCTCCGCCAAATGTGGACTGATTTTCAAAATTATTTTTGTGTTCGATTGAGCTTATTTCAAGGGTGGTCCCATATAAATTTGGTCACGATCGGATTTGAAGACGGTCTGTTAAATTTTTAAACTTGTGATTATATTAAAAAGGATAGGATCCGTAACATATATTTCTTGGACTGTCAAGTGCAAAACCAAGCTACTCGTATGTAGGTACGCGTATACACTCTCTTTTTCTTCCTACCCTTGTCCCACCTTAATGCAAGGTAGACGGAACCCATTTTTTCATACATGTTGCAGAAGAAACCCCTCATAAAGGGTTGACGTCAGGCTGGCGGCAGGTCGTAAAAAACTAAGCCAAATCCTCTTTGCAACATGCTTGGAAAAGTATGTTGCGCCGACCCCACATTAAGGTGAGATAAGGGCAGGTAGAAAGAAAGAAAGAAAGTCGCAGAAGGGATTTGGTTTAATTTTTACGACCGGCTAACGTTAAGAGGAAAACAAATTAAAAATCGCTGTGCCTGAGCTGGGAATCGAACGCAGCCTCCTGGCCCACAGACAATCATTGCTGCCACTAGACCAAGGAGGCGATAACTCCTACTAGTATACAGTGTACATACAATAAATAATCGCAGTTATGCACGTTACATAACAGTGAAACAAAAATCTCGAGGCAAAAGATTCGTTCCCCAACCTTCCCCTTTGTGAGGGAGACACAGGAGCGGCGGATCGTAAACTTTACGAGCATTCGTCTCTTTGTACGAATATGTGCATTTTGTTCGGATTAGTTCATGCTTATCACCGGGGCTGTCATCCGGTCGTCTGGATGTGAACAATGATTGCTTTTAAGACGTAGATGTATGATACTTCCAATGATTTGTAATATTATAACAGCTCTTATATAACTCTTATTTACTTATAAATAACCCTGTCCATTGTTAAAAACCGTACGAAAATCAGTTTATAGCAGTTCAGACAGACAGATTCGGCGTAGCAACTTTGTTTTATCTATCTAAGGATATATACTATCTAAGGATTATATTCCGCGACACTCTTCGTATTTTTTGTGATTGTATGAAATTAATTATTTGTTATAGCATATTTTAATATCCTTTAATTGTAATATAATTTTAATATCATTATGCTAGAATTATTTATAATTCTTTTCATATCCATTTATTGGACTTAATCCAAATTTCTCTTGGTATTACATATCTGTGATTCAGGCTCTGTTTTTTATTTATTATACGGATTTTATTTTTTCTTTCTATAACTATAGGTACCTCTAGTTATTTTAATAAAAACACATAACAATGCACCCAAACATTTTTAACTTACATACATACATAAGCTCACGCCTGTATCCCCGAAGGGGTAGGCAGAGGCGTACTAGCGAACTAGAACACCCACATTTCGCCGAGCTTAGTTCCGTCCCAGATGTGATAGGGGGCGAGCCTATCGCCATATCGGGCACAAATTAGATGCTCCGGGCTGATATGGAAAAATCCAATATCACTTTGCCCGACCGGGGATCGAACCGGAGACCTCAGAACCGTAGTCGTACCGAAATACCACCACGCCACGGAGGCAGTCACATTTTTAAGGAAAACATTAAAATTCGAAAAACGATTCCAATTCAATGTTTCATTTGAATCTATCATTGCAAGACTGTATGCCACATCCATAGCATGTGCTTTCAATTCCCTTGCTTAGGAATCTAGTTCACATTTTACTCTATTGAACGTGGCCACACTGGCTACACTCGGAACGTAGGTGAAACTCAAGGATATAAATACGGTTTAATGACCCATTCAGGCCAGACTGTTGGCAATCAAACCGTTGATTCAGACGTGGATAATGCCTTAAGTGCTTGTGTGGAGCCGGTAAAGGGTGCAGGTACGCATAGAAGGAAGGCAGTTTTGAAACATAGAACAGTTTATAACCTCCTGGCTCCTGGTCACCAAGTTACCTACTATTTTTTGTACATGTTTTCTGTGTCCTGGTATTATGTCCGGCTTTGTCAGGGTTCGTTTTCCTGCTTTTCGCCTGATCTTGAGCATCCTCCACAGTAAGAACATGGGCTCCCACATCTTCCTACAAAACGTCTAGCTAGAACCATTCACATTATTGTACCCAACTAAATAACGCAATAACTTTGCTATTAATTGTAAGTATAATAATAAATGGGAAAATGTTTTCTGGTTGATCTTATTTGCGCGGTGACGGAGTAATTAACAATATATATATATTTAAATACATCCAACAGTCACACACATAGTCCTGACCCCACACTAAGATCGAGTCTTATGTCGTTGGTATCAGGAACTACGAGAGACTTTCGGTCTCATAACACCCAGACCCGAAACAAATATCTGTGGGCCGCACAGACATTTGTCTCGGTGCGGGAATCGAACCCGCGACCTCACGTTTAACAGCTGGCTGCTCGCCCGCTGCGCCACGGAGGCTTTTGTTGCATAAAGTAGTTTATAGACGGAATTTTAACAGGAATACGAATTTAAGGATATATTAAATATCGGTAAAGAAAACGGTACTGTAAGCAAAATCTAGTATGATTATTGCCGATTAATTCTCACTATAATAAAAACGATTTATGAAATATATTTTATATCCAGAGTTGAATACTATGGTTATGTTTCATAAAATCTTTTCATGAGATAACAGTTGGTTTAACAGCTCGTCGGGCGGATTTACCCGAGCCCTGGGCCCTTTCCGCAACATAAAACCTGTTACGATAAATGATAATTATTATATTGTTCAAGTATGATGATGTGGCTGAATAAAATATAGTCAGTTATGTTTCAAGGCGTAAGTAATATACTTTTAGCGGAAAACATATTATGTATTGTTTTCAATGAAGAGTAAACTCAATGCGAGAAGAAGGTACCTATAATTGTATATATCGGCGCAATATCGCAAGCTTATTTAAACAGCCGTTGTTATTTCACGTTATTAATTCATTTTACAATTGTTAAACTGCTGAAACCTTAAAAGATCCTAAAAAGTTAAAATAATCGTTATAATTATTTCTGTAACATTCGATATTCGGTATCGAGTAGGTAGTTGCAAATATTGCACCCTATAAAAGGAGTGTTCAGAGCAGATTCGACACAGTCGTGCTCCGGCACTCGGACTGTCCACATCCCTGACTAGACGGTGCTGTTAAGCACCGTTAATAATGGGAGTTTGTGAATTTTAGTGTTCACAGTTGATAAATAAGATGAGTAATCATCTTATTGTCAAAATTGATGTCAGCCGTGCTGACGTCACCGTTTTTAAAAAACAACGTTAGCGTTGGCCCTGCGACATATATTTTACGATAACTCCAGCAAAGTAAATGTACAGTGGCCGATTTTCTTTATTTTTTATTATCTCGGAGTTGGACTCATGTATACAAAGGAAGAGTATAAATAACTACAGAGAAAAAGCTACAACTCGTCAACAATAAACAAAAAACTATCATGATTTTAAGTGCTCATCTAATGGCTGAGAAAGGAATTAATTTTTTATTGAAAAAAACACTCGTACAGAACAAATAATGGGACAGAATAATGGAACAGCAAAAATATGCTCTAGTGACGCACTAGTACCACCATTGCTACTTTTTCTTCTTAATAAAGATGTTTTTTCAACTCTGTTATAAAGAACTAAATTCTAAATAATTAATTACAATCTAGCCTATGAGACTAATAAGCAATTTGGATCTTACTTAATTTAATCTGAAAATCTTTGGGGGAGGCCTATGTTCAGCAGTGGACGTGATATGGCTGATGATGATGATTGATTAAACTAAAAATAGTGTTCTTAGCACTTTTTTAGAGTCTGATATCAGAAAAACACTTTGTATTATATACATAGCACTATCACTATTGTCTATTAGTTTGATTTAAACACTACACTAGACTTTTTTTTTTAGTCTTCGCACAATATTAGTGGTATCAAGCAGCTGCTATTTATGTAGAGATTGAATTACTACAAAACCCTCTTAAAGTTCATACCTCATTCCCTCTACTCATCCGACTGTCCTCGCTTTCCGGACGCAGACAGGGCCGTGGGGGAATATTTTAAGGGGAGGCCGGGTATTTGGACACTTTAATGCGAGTTTTGATGTTTTATGTTAATGTACAGTCGGTAACTTTACCCAAAAGTCATTGGTTCGACGATCGTTACTGACTTCTCTCATACAGTAACCTATACCAAATTAATTTTCGATATTCTGCGTAGTGTGCAGGTTTCTTTGTACGGCTGTTGGTCTTCTACCTACCCTTATCCCATTATGAGATCGACGCTAAGCATTTTTCGAGATGGATCATATTATTCTATGGAGGTTGAAGGTATTAAATAATATTCCGTGGAAATATAACTATAACTCGATATTTAATACCATCAGTATATTCTAAACCCGTTATGCGCTAGATATACTCCTGTAACGTAAACCTCACGATAAAAAGACAAAAACTATATTACATACATAGACTCATCTATGTATGTAATATAGTTTTCGTCAGGCATGAGCCTGTATCCCCGAAGGGTTAGGCATATGCGACCTAGAGAACTAAATCACCAACATTTCGCCGCGCTCATTTAAGTCTCAGATGTGACAGGGGCGAGCCTATCGCCATCTCAGGCACAAACCCCAGACTCCGGGCTGATACTGAAAAATTCAATATCACTTTGCGTGATGCAGGGATCGAAACCGAGACCTACTGTAATACCACTACGCCACTGAGGCAATACTATATTAAACTTTTATTCATCATCATCATCATCATCATCATCATTATCAGCCATAGGACGTCCACTGCTGGATATAGGCGCCCCCAAAGATAGGACGTAGGTGGTGGACCGACGACCTGATAAAGGTCGCAGGAAGTCGCTGGATGCAGGCCGCTTCCAACAGGTCAATCTGGAAATCTTTGGGGGATGCCTATATCCAACTTTTGATAATAATTATGAATCCTGTATCTATATTATCTAACTGTTGGACGCGGACTTCCTTTACTGTATAGGAATTCCTTCGCACACTTCTATCAAAAGGCTGACCTACTAGGGGTTGGTACACTACACATATATTTAAAATTGCTTTGGAGAGTTTTTACGCCCAAATACCGGAACGCTACTCAACTTTAATGGCGCTCATTGTTTTTCGCCATACAATTTCAGAGATAAGGCGGCCTTAAACGACATAACGCGACCTTAAGTGTATGAGTATTCGGCGGTTAGTTACTCAGCTAGTCAGGACTCCTCATGGTAACTTCACCGCTAAACGAGCGATTAATTAGCAATTAATACAACAATGGGATGATGGGATTGAACCCACGACATCCGTCTCGACAGTCCATTCCCCTCTCCGCAACGCTATTGTCGCTGTTGAAATAAATTAAAATGAACGACCTATGTGGTGCGCTCAACACATTTCTACAAATGTATAGGAATGTATAGGGTGTTTAATTTCTATGGCTTATTTTTGCAATGTCGAGGGTTGGACCCTCTATATCTAACGTAACTCTACGTATATCTATAGATACTGTAAGCGAAGCGAAATGTATACGCGGATTAAATGTATTGTTTTTGAGGTTAGGTTTTATTGAAACCTTATTTTTCTACATGCCTTTATCCCACCTTAATGTGGCGTCGGAGCAACACACTTTTTCCAGCATGTTGAAGGAAGGATATGGCTAAGTGTTACGACCGGCTGCCTGCCTGACGTCAACTCACTCTGAGGGATCCAGTCCCGGGCAAATTAAATTAGAAAATTTGCTTTGCCCATCTTGGGAATCGAACCCACAACCTCCGGTCCACAGCCCATATATGCTGCCGCTAGACTATGGAGGCGACTTCAGTAGACCAAGGAGGTGACTATTTTCGTTTATTGTCGTTTTATTGGAACCAGCTTCGATAAATAGTTATCCATTAGGCCAGCGTGGTAGACTAAGGCCTAACCCCTCTGATTAGTAGAGAGGCCCATGCCCAGCAGTGGAACAGAAATATTACAGGGCTAATATTATATTATATCATTATAAAAATAATAATTTGATCTTGGAAATAACAGGATCATATTATAATGATTCCTTAGGTTTACGTGAATGTTATTCATTGAAATTAAACTATTTTACGGATTATATCACATTTAAAAAAAAATTAAAACCAAATCGTGATATAATCCGTAAAAATAGTTTAATTTCAAGGATCATATTATATTATCGTGTCACAAAAAATGGTATTGTATACGAATATTATACTATCCAGAAATAAAGTTTATACAGCTCCTAAAACAAACCATGTTTAGAGGACCACCATCAAACGAATAAAAATTTATTTGCACTCATTTGAATTTCATTTCACATATCTCATACATAAGGAACGTTATTTCCTTATACTACCGTTTTTATGCGGGAAAGTTATGTTATCGGAGATGTAGTTCTACATTTTGTAAATATTTCCCTAAAGATATACATAAACATAAAATTTTATTTAAAATATTTTCTCTACTTTATTATTAAATGGATATAACGCAAAAAATTATTGAAATTCTGTATTGCAACTTAATTCATAAAAATAACATAGGAACGTAGATTAGCTAACCTAGCTTCAGCAAACTTTGCCTTTAAAAAAAACAGCCATGTTCATCTAAAGCCGCGTCACCTGCACTAAAACATTACACGAAACATGATTACGTTACACAATTTTATGTATGGTCTATTGTTCTATGAACAGTAGCCCGGGCACGAAAAACTAATGTAAATGTAAATGTAATCGAGTTCGATGTGCACTGATGACGTTTGGTTAATATTTCATACACATTTCATAGACGCGCATCGAGTTCGAATACATTTACGGTTGTCAGAAATTTTCCTACTCAGGCCGCAGAAGACAGCGAAAACGATTTGTTGTGTTTTGTTTCGAGAAGAATAGGTGCATGAGGCTTTGAACTTGTTACATCTATGGCATATTCACAATAATTCGGGAAAACCCGAAGATTGCCGAGCGCTTACAACCGTACTGCCTATAAGTACTACCCTAGACTTCAAATAATATTGAATTCTACTCCTTATTAAAAGGGGAATCTATTCATGTCGGTACGTATCGTCTTCGCCCACGCTCTCAGAGCGGAGACATCGTCCGCGCCGCGCCACGCCGCACGTTAATAAATTCCCATGGCCGGCAAAACGTCCTGGGGATCGAGATTGCAGCGGAATGCGACGATGCCAATAGGGATTTCAATTATGCAGAATTCTTTAAAGTAAAAGTGAAATTCGATATTTTAGCTAAACTATTTTACATACATTTATACATAATACATACTCACGCATGTATCCCCTAAGAGGTAGGCAGAGACGAACTAGGGAACTAGAACACTAAAATTTCGTGGCGCTTATTTCCGTACCAGATGTGATAGGCGACGAGCCTATCGACATATTATGTGCCTATCATGGCAAAGGCTCGCCCCCTTGGTCTAGTGTCAGCATATATGGGCGGTGGACCGGGAGGTCGTGCGTTTGATTCCCAGGTCGGGCAAAGCGAATTTTCTAATTTAATTTGCCTGGGACTGTATCACTCATAAGGGGTTGACATCAGGCAGGCAGCCGGTCGTAAACACTTAGCCAAATCATTTCTGCAACATGCTTGAAAAAGTGTGTTGCGCCGACCCCACATTTAGGTGGGATAAGGGTAGATAGAAAAGTGGCGAAGGGTCCAAATAATGTGATTCCTTCTGGCATACCTTTTTCGAAATGTCTTTTAATAAATAGGTTAATATCATGATAAAAGTAAATTTGGGGTCGCTTTGCCTTTTGAAAATTCTTACTTTTCATCACTGGAGCTTTATATTAAACAGCACGTATAATGTGTGCTTTAATAATTATAAGCACAGTTTTAAAAACTTAATGAACCGCCTTCAAAATTTATTCGATCGTGACCAAATTTATATGGGACCACCCTTGGATTAAACTCTATCGAATACAAAAAGAATCTTGAAAATCGGTCCACATTTGGCAGAGATATCGAGTAACATACATAAAAAAGAAATACAGACGGATTGAAGACCTTCTCCTTTTTCGAAGTCGGCCGAAAAGATTCAAATCAAGAATTCAATAGTATTTCAATGTTATGAAAAATGTCAGAGATGGATAAATATAATATTTTCATAACGAATTATATGCACTTAGCCGAATTCTTACAGTAGGTACATTATGTACATACCACTGTGCAAGTTCCTACAGAAAACTGTCATACAAAACTTTTTCTTGCCTATCTCTCCCCTTGAAGACGTTTTATAATCCATTAAGACGTCAAAGAAGATTGATATAATGAGATGAGGATTGACTTACGTGGGTGCATCGTTAACGATCCGCTTGTGATCTCTGTTTCAAACGGAGACAAAAAGGAAATCGCTGTACAAAGAAATCCTTAATGTGATCACATACTGATTGGTATAAGGGTCCAATAGGATTTGTTTTACCTTGGAAGACCATTTTTTATACACCCAATTATAGTCACATATTTTATTAAGCAACGTTTAGGACGCAAATGTATCCTTCATATAGGACAATATTTTTCGTTCAGTCAGTAATTAAATATTCATGATTGACTGATATGATATGCCTCCTTGGTATATAGGCTGCGGTCTTGGATTCGATTACCAGGTCGGGAAAAGAGAATTTTCTAATATAATTTTTCCGGGACTGCAGACTGCATCCCCCAGAGGGGGTTGACGTCAGACAAACAGCCAGTTGTAAATCTAAGCCATATCCTTTCTGCAACATGCTTGAAAACGTGTGTTGCGCCGACCCCACAAGGGCAGGTAGAAAAAAAGGTGTTAAGCCCGAAAATGTGTTCATAAAGTTAGTAATTTTTTTTTGGTTATTAGTCAATCTTTCAATTATTGTGACTGACATCTAAATGTGCTATTTTGATTTATTTGCAATGTATCAGTCGCCTGGTACAGGCGTGTATATAATTATCATTGGCCTTGTACGTCTGTTTCAACTTTCAGACGAGTTAATCATTGTCTCGTAGACAAGCACGTTTCTCATCGCTATAAAAGCCAATCCTGGAGCGACAGATTCGGCCGCATACCTGGCAGGACACGCCTTCAGTTGGTGGGATGTTATCCATATGAGCATTTTCTAAACTTTTTTTTATTTAGTCCTGCCCCCACACTAAGATACTAGTCTTGTGTCGTGGGTATCAGGAACTACGAGAGTCTTTCAGTCTCACAACACCCAGACCCGAAACAAATATATGTGGGCCACACAAGCATTTGTCTCGGTGCGGGAATCGAACCCGCGGCCTCTTGAAACTTGAAACGAATTCAGTCAAATTCAAGTTACTGGATGTCGACTAATTTGCAGTGTGCGTTGGTGGTAATAGTCTTTTGAAGGCAGGATGCGGGCACAAAAAATCGCTCTTTCACTTGGATGCATACAATCAACAAGCAGGAAACAGCGAACTTTTGAAAAATTTCCGCCATATCCGGCCTTTGTGAATATCAAAGAATGGTTGAACGGGTGCCAGATTTGTAGAAGCTTTGGTAAAATGGGTATTATTGATTTACGTATATTTACAGACAGATTAACAAGTTTATGCGATGTACACAATAAAATAAATGAATATTCTCAATGCAAGCACGCCAATCCAAGCCCAAGCACGGGCTCGAGCAAGGATATTTATGACAATTCGTATCGAGCTCGCTACGAACTGATGACGTTTGGTTAAAATTTCATATCATTTGTATGAAGTAGACGCGCATGGAGCTCGATACAAATTCCATTGTCGATTCCTGCTCGGGCTGCTGATCCCACGCTAAGATTCTAGTCTTGTGTCATGGGTATCACAAACTAGTTTTGGTCTCATAACACCAGGACCAAAACGATTTCTTTGGGTCACACAAACACTCGTTTCACAGCTACTCATCACTGGGGCAATCTTGTTCTTCGGCTTCTAGCTGAAAATATAAATGGGAGACATGGATTTTAATTATCATCTCAAGACGTGTTGCGATATACGTTATAGATTTTTATCTGATAAAAAAAATTATTGTAATATGTAGGTCTGAAGTTATTAGATAATTTCTGATACTTGAAACGTAACTCGACGGAAGAAACCACTATGGCAAACTTTCACCATGCGTGGGTACGGACTGCGGTGTATGTTTTTCAGGTTCTCCGCTGGAAAACAAATAAATGTCAGTGACCATCCCACTAACATCTAAGTGAATAGATATTGGAATAAAATTGGTTTCTACGGATTCTATCACGATTTGTTTTTTTATTTTTCGGGTCGAAATGCGACCCGTCACCACGAAAGCTGCAATGCTGTCGAAACGTCGGGACTAAAAATAAAAAACAAATCGCGATAGAATCCGTCAAATCCAGTTTTATTTCAATGAATAACATTCGCGTAAACCCAAGAGTTAAGAAATCATTAAACAATAGATAGATTATAACTTTAGGTACTTACAATGTTCGTTGTTATCGAACGACGCATCTGCATACATACTCTATGTCGATTGTCATTTTTCCGCTCGGCAGGAGGGTAGTGTGACAATGCGCCGCGGGCCGGGGCGGCGAGACGTGTTCGCGATGTTTTCATTTTCACTCACTTTTCACATTTTTACACAAAAAATACGGTGAAAAGTACCGTTTTGATAGAACTGAAGCGTAGCCAGTGATGGTTATGTTCGTTGTATTTTTAAGTTGTAATTTTTACATGATACTATGAGCGCAATGTTGGTTCATGCTTAGCGGTTCCCAGTTTAAAAACTTGAGCATTTTTCTAGCCGCGGGATAAAGCTTTGTTCATTTTAAGATAATCAGAACGGGGGGGCGGGCAGTGAGGTTTCGTTGATTAGAGATGAAAAACCTTAGCCGGATGCTACACCGACTAATTAAGGAACCGGTAGGATGCATAAACAAAAGTAAAGCTATTTAATAATACCGATTTTGTAGACACAATATTTTCACTAAACGAGTTCCAAATACTTAGTTCAATTTTTCAAGGTGTAGATATTATGAATCAAAGAAAGAAGAACCGTGGTGGCACCACGGACGTATAAAAAGAAGGACACCATCTCGTCTATAGTTAAACGGACGCCACAGAGAAACCACACACACAAAAGCGCCTGTACAAAAGCCCTACGCTCACAATAACACTCATAACACGCTCAGTCGCCGCCATTACGTGTCGATAGATCGAATGGGCCAACAATCCTGATCACTATCAATGTTCCTAGCGCTCCGTCCATGTTTTTTTACGTCCTTGAATACTACTAATAAAATAATTGTGCGCCTTCATTCCATATTCAAAACTACGAAGAGGAATATCAACGCGAACCATCAACTAAGTATCAAGTTTCAATACGTATCCTAAAAAACATATCAAAGAATACGAACAATACAAATTGTGTTGCGACTTGCGGGGGATTATGGCGTCATTACGTCGCCCCTGTAGAAACTCTAATTGTTTCCGACCGGCTCGGGACGTATCAATTTGCAAGCAATTTAGCTCTGTACCTTACATACGGTACGTGTACACGAGCCACGAATAACGGTTTCTCAAGTGATTGTATTATTATAGTTATTTCGTTTTAATGGCCATGTAGCCATGTAATTGAGTGTATAATGGAGCTAGTTGTGTAGGTTTTCCACTGGTTTGGCACTAAAACTAATGGAAATTCGTACGAAGTAAGTACATATTTGGTGATTTTTGTGTAATCCCTAGAAACGAGAAACATTTTTGTTCGAATTAGAATTTGTATTTTGGATATACAGTCTTTATTTAACCAACATTTTTATAAATGTCACCTCTTGGTCTAGTCTATCTGTGTAAAGTGCGCTCCGGTCCTATAATTCCTATCAAGGTCCTGGATTTGAATCGCCGGCCAGGCAACGTACTTTTCTGACGTAATCTGCCTTAAACTGGATCCTCCGCACCGAATAGTAACATCCTCCAGATGACTTCAGTCAGGCATAAAAAAAAACTAAACCGATTCCTTTCTGCAACAAAATAAACTATTTTGGGCCGACGGGCCGTAGTGGAAAGATAAATAATTATCTAAAAAAACTTAACGAACCGACTTCAAATTCGATCGTGATTAAATTTATATGAGACCATCCTTGAAAGAAGCTCTATCGAACACAAAAAGAATTTTGAAAATCGGTCCACATTTGGCGGAGATATAAAAAAAAATACGAACAAGTTGAGGACCATCTCCTTTTTTATACTCGGTCGAAAAATAAACAAGTATTACCATAAACCTCCCTACCGGTTTAAATAATGAAATTCCTCAAGACGGATGACTCCAAATAAAATACTAAACTGTTATTTCCCGTTTGTCTGGATTAGCTTCAGGGTCCCGAGATCAAAGCGCGGAGACAATCTGATTACTGAATCGTTTAAGTAACATTCAGTTATAAAGTTACTGAACTTCGCTTTTTTCTTTTCGCATCTTAGAAGCTTTTTTATAGGAGAGGATGGTAAACGAGCAGGTGGGTCACCTGATGGTAAGTGATCTCCACCGCCCATAGACAACCAAGGCACAAAAAGAATCACGGGTGCGTTGTCAACCTTAAAGAAGGGAATGGAAGGAGAGGGAAAAGGGATTGAGAAAGAGAGGGGGGAATGTGCCACCGCAAAACTCAGTCACCGAACGAAACGCGACAGCAAGCTGCCACTTTACGTCGGTTTTCTGTGCGACAGTGGTATAAAACGGTTGAATCGGTCCAAGCGTGCTGTAGAAGTAACTGTCTGCAGCATGGTTCTACCAGTCAAGCAAGCTCGTTGTTGTGGACTGTATATGTATAATTTTGTTATTAATTAAAATAACTTCTTCTTCGACGTAATTGTTTATTGATTTTCTTGATTCGTACTGTACACTTGTTCTTACTTCTTACTGATTTTCATACTGTTCTTACTTTTTACTACAATTCTTACTGTTCTTCATACATTTCTTACTTTTCTTCATACATTTCTTACTGTTCTTCATACATTTCTTACTTTTCTTCATACATCCTATTTACAAATTTGGGGCGCTTAAGTACTAATTTCACGCTCGCAACCGGGACCGAGTGCGCGCCTTGGTTTTAGTGCGCGCGCGAACCGGGCGCGGGCGTGTGTCGTGGCGAAAGCGTGGCGAGAGGGAGACCTTTCCGCAATAGCGGCGTCCCGCTCCCACCCTACTGTTTACATATTTACAATACATTATTATATACTAATTCTTAAAATTAATTCGGGCTTGGCGTCCTCAACATCCTCCCCCCGGCGCAGCTCGCGTAGCCTCTTCTTGTCGCAGGACGACGAGTTTGCTGGTGGGTCGCTTGAATGTTCCCGTCCTAGTCCTCACGTCCGCCACGCGTACGCCGCCGTCGGGTCCCTCGTACACTCGCTCGACGATTCCTCTGGGCCAGACGTTACGTGGCAGCGTGCTGTCTGCCACGATGACGATGTCCCCGGTGCGTAGCTGTCGTCTCTCGTTCAGAGACTCGCCTCGAGGTATTAATGTAGGCAGGTACTCTCGTAACCAACGTCGCCAAAACTGGTCAGCGAGCGCCTGACTTGCTCGCCAAACTCGCCGATCTGCGTCGGCGCAAGGCCCAGTTATTGGCAGGCCGTTCGACGTACCCAATAAAAAATGATTCGGCGTCAATGCTTCCGGATCGTCGGGACTCACGCTCACGTGAGTTAGTGGTCGTGCGTTGACGGAGAATTCGGCCTCTGTCAATAATGTGGTCAAAACTTCTTCCGCCGGCGCCTTCTCACGAAGCGTAGCGTCGAGCGCGTTCTTGACGGAGCGTACAAGCCTTTCCCACGCTCCACCTTGATTTGGAGCGCCGGGAGGTATGTAACGCCATTCCATCCGGTGCTTCCATCCTTCGTCTTTAAGTGCCGACGACCACTCGTTGTACGCGGCCCGCAGCTCTTGATCGGCTCCTCGGAAGTTCGTCGCGTTGTCGGAATACATCAGCCGCGGCCATCCTCTTCTAGCTGCCATCCGTCGGAGCGCCATGATCGCGGAGTCCGTTGTCAGTGACGTCACAACCTCTATATGGACCGCGCGAGTGGTGAGGCACGTAAACAAAGCGCCCCACCGCTTCTCTCGGCGGCGTCCCACCTTGACCGTCATGGGCCCGAAGTAATCGACCCCGCAATTAGTGAACGGGCGATGAAAGGCGTCGAGGCGGGCGCGTGGTAGGTCACCCATGATTGGTGCCCTTGGTCTTGCTCTTCTTATTCGGCAGATCGAGCACTCCTTTTCTATGGCGCGTACAGTTGGCCTTAAGTGTATGACCCAGTATCTTTGCCGTAGATCGTCGGTGACACGCTCTCTATTGGCATGTCCGGCGGCACAGTGTTCGCGTAGCACAAGGAGACGCGTGAGTCGATGTCGCCCATCCAAAATGATCGGCCTCTTCGCGTCTTGGTGTGTTGTCGCGGCCTGAATGCGACCGCGCACTCGTAACACGTCCTCCTCGAGCACAGGGTCTAGTCTGAATAGACGGCTACCACTCTTAATCGGGCGCGCGGCCTGGAGATTGCTTATTTCTTTCCCAAAGCTGTCTTGCTGTGCTTGTTTTATAAGCTCCTTTTCCGCGCGTTCAATATGTCTATACTCCATCTCGGTAGCTCGGCGTCGGCATATATCTATAAACGCCAATGCCCTTGCCGTAGCTCGTACTAGCGTTTCGTATTTAGAGAAACGCTCTGGTTGCGGAAGCCATGATTCCCCTGCGTCCGTGATGTGCAGGACTTCCGCTTCATTCTCGACCTCTTCCTGTGACTTGTCTTCAGTGGGCCACTCGTCCTCGTGTTTATACAGGAAATGAGGCCCTTGAAACCAGCGGTCGTTGTCGCTTATCACGTGGCTGTCTAATCTTGTCGCGTCGTCTGCCACGTTTTCTTTTGTAGGCAACCATCGCCACTCATCTCGGTGAGTAAGTTCCGCCAACTCGCCGAGCCGATGCGCGACGAACGGCGTATATCGGCGTGCATCGTGCCGAATCCAATGCACTACCGTAGATGAATCCGACCAATACATTGTCCTCCGTATCGCGATTCCGTGCTCCTTTGTTATGTGAGTGGCAAGCCTTGCCCCGATGATCGCTGCTTGCAGTTCCAGACGCGGAATAGTCTGTGTACGTCGTGGCGCTACCTTAGCTTTAGCGGCCACTAATGCGACTTGAACGCGACCATCGTGGCTTGTCACCCTCCAGTACGCCACAGCGGCATACGCTTGCTCGCTGGCGTCGCAGAACACATGCAAATCCGTGTGGAAGTATCCTCCCAACGCGTAGCACCTTGGAAGACGTAGTTTGGTTATCTCTTCCAATTGCGATAACCACATGTAAAAGAGCTCCTTCTCTTGGTCTGGTATTGACTCATCCCAGGATATCTTTAGGCGCCATAAACTTTGTAATATTATTTTCGCCCTGATGGTGTAACTACTGAGTAATCCCAGCGGGTCATATATGGACATGACCGCGCTGAGTGCTTCCCGCTTCGTCGGTGCCCTTTTCTGCGCTCGCACTGGCTCTGGGACTCGGTTCATAGATGTGTTGAACCCCAATTCATCCTTATCGGCGTTCCATATGAGCCCGAGTATTTTGTTCTCTTGTTCGTCTCCCCCCAGTGGCGTAAACGAGATTGCGCGTAATTCAGTGGGCACGTCGCGTAGAGCGTCTTCATGACTGGCGCTCCATTGTCGAAGCGTGAAACTCGCTTCTGCGTGCACTTTCCTTGTTTCGTGTATGGCTCGTTGTGCTTCTCGTATGTTGTCATAACTTGCCACGAAATCATCCATATAGTGACTCTTAGTTATCGCTTCCAGTGCTTTTGGATATTCCTCGCCGTGTTGTTCCGCATTGTAGTTCCGCACAAAGTGTGCCATAAAAGGAGAACTCGCTGCGCCGAAAATCATGCTTGACATCTTGAAATGTCTCGGTGGATCGCTTCGCTCCATACCCCGCCACAAGAATCCTTGTGCAGGTTGATCCTCCTTGCGTATCTTCACTCGTAGGAACATTTCTTGGATATCGGCTGTCACGGCGATCGCTTTCTCCCGAAAGCGAAATAATATACCCGGTAGCGATAACAATAAGTCGGGCCCCTCTAACAACTGACTGTTGAGACTCACGCCATTGCTTTTTGCCGCAGCGTCAAATACCAATCGTTGCTTGCCCGGTTTGTTGATATTCTGCACGGCGAAATGCGGTAGAAACCAACCAACACGACTACTCATCTCTGAACCATCGCATGGTTCCGCGTATCCTTTTTTGAGCAAGTTTTCAATTTGCGTGGTATACTCTGCAGCGAATGTCGGGTCCGAGTCCATCTTCCTTTCCATGGATTTAAGTCGTCGAAAGGCTTGATCATAACTTGGTGGCATCTTAATTTTATCTTGACGCCACGGTAGGCCAACTTCATAACCATCCTTAGTTTTCTTAATTGTTTCTTGGACCAACTTCATGGCTCGTTGGTCCGCTTCACTGACGCGCCGTTGTTGCGCGACCCCTAAGGCGTCTATTGTGAAGTGAAATTCGACTAAGTTATGAAGTCGCTCATCTTCATGTTTTCCCGTGCATTTTTCTGTTACGTGTAGAACGCTATCTTGAGACTTGATTATTCTACGCGGTACCGTGCCGTGTACCACCCATCCGAGCTGAGTTCTTGAAGCCGCTGGTTCGCTGGGCTTGCCGACACGCAGCTCTTGTGATACGATTATTTCCCAGTGATCAGTACCCACTAGTATGCCCGGTCGTGTTGTAGCGTAGCATATCACGTCTTGTTCTAAGTCGCGGAGATGTGCATACTTCGCTATATTTTCAGGCACTGTTTGACGGTGCAACTTCATGTCTTTGATAGTTCGCGCCTTTATGCTGTGTGACGTGTTTTCACTCTTTCCGCGAACTTGCACCGTGACTAACTTACTTGTTTCTTGTTTTTGTGACATATTCACGCCGTGGAGGTATAACGGGTGCCTCGGACCCTCCGCACCGACTTTTCTGGCTAGATCTTCGTCGATGAGGGTGATTGTGGCCCCTTCATCCAGTAAGGCGTAGGTATTCACCTCCCCCCGTGGTCCGGCAACCACCACGGGGCACATTTTTAACAGCACTGTTTGTGCGCCGGTGGCTTGGTTTGCGGCTACCGACAAAACAGCTTCGTCACTCTGTGGCTCTGATTCTGTTGCAGGCTTGTCTTCCTTGTCATAGTGCAACGACGCATGATGTGGGCGATCGCATTGTCTTACGCCGCATGATTTGGCTTGACAACTCCCGCGCCGATGTCTGTAGTGTGCACACTTGAAGCATATTTTCTTTGCCTTCAAGAAGTCCCAACGTCGTTCCACTGTTAGGGCTTGATATTTCGGACATTGGTGCATTTTGTGAGCTTGTCCGCATTCGGGGCATCTGTCTTGTTCCTCCATTGTGTTGTATACCGCGTTCAATTTCCTTTTCGGGATTACCGCCGGGTTTCTTGTTTCCTTTCTCGCAGCCGCGCTTGTAGATGGGGCATAACTGTAACGCAGCGCGCGGTCCGCTTCACGCATAAGAAATCTTGATAACGTAACTATTTCTGGATCTGCGGTTTCTTCGTATTCGCTTGCGTAATCGCACCATCTTGAACGCACATGTGGGCTTAGTTTGTCTAGCACTTCTCTTGCTAACAGTGGATTGTAAAGGTAACCTCGGCGGTCGATAGTCTTGAGTATACATACAATATTTTGGAGTTTTATCGCGAAATGATTGAGCTCGGTGGCGGACGATCCCGGTTTTTGCAGCCTTTTTAAATCTTCGAGAGCCTTGTCTATTATTACTTCAGGCCTCCCAAAGCATTGTTCTCATGTTCGCATAATAACATCTGGGTCGGTGGCAGTGTGTAAAAGCGCGGCCACGGCGTCACGGGCCTCTCCTTTCAAACAACTTCTGAGCCGTTGTATGTTCTCCGCAGCGGACACGTGGTATATTTTTGTGCTGTCCTGCATCGCCGCTTTAAAAGGCAACCATTCATTTATGGCCCCCGAAAAGGTCGGCAAGTCCGTTTGTTTTAATCTCGGCCGTGCCATTTTTTCTAAAGTCGCCGCCAGATGTTCGATGTCGCCTTTTGTTCTCGTTGGCGTCGGTGAGCTTTCTCTTACTACGTCGAACCGTAATTGTTTATGATCCGTTCTCGGATTGGTCTGCAACCATTCGTCGACTCGCCGATGTCCCTCTTGTGGACCCACCGGCTCTTCATGTGTGCTTTCTTGATCGTCTTGGATTACAGATACCTCGGCCGCTAGGCGTTTCTTTATAAGCTCTGCTTCTAATTCCAACTCTTTTCTTCTGATAACAGCCAACTTTTCCGCAGCCTCTAATTCAGCCATACGCAGTCTTGTATTGACGCTTGTTGTCGACCGGTGCGAGCGTACTGAACGCGCCGGTGATTTCGACCTTTCTTCTCGCTGCGTTTGGCACGATGTACCTGCGGTGGCTGTGAGTAGCGTGGTGATTTCGCGTCGCTCCGTACTTGTAGGCTTAGAGATTGGCGAGGCCGGCGGTTCCATTGTCAAGCGCCTGACTCGCTCGATTTCGATCCGACGTCTCTCCTCCTCTTCGTGGCTCGTAGTGGGTTGTTCGCGGCGTTGTCGCTCTTCTAATTCCGCAATGTCACCTTGACTTCTTGTGACAACCATCGCGTTCGGTAGATGGTGCGGAATTCTTTAGCTAGAACGTTCGCGTAAATCTTCCCGTCTTGAGCGCCTTGAGCGTAGCTTATCGCTTCGGTTTCCTTTATTCGGCCTCTTGATTCGGCCTACCGATGAACCGCTAAATGTTCTCTCTTGATCCGGCTTACTCGAAGGACCAGCAAATGTTGTGGACTGTATATGTATATTTTTGTTATTAATTAAAATAACTTCTTCTTCGACGTAATTGTTTATTGATTTTCTTGATTCGTACTGTACACTTGTTCTTACTTCTTACTGATTTTCATACTGTTCTTACTTTTTACTACAATTCTTACTGTTCTTCATACATTTCTTACTTTTCTTCATACATTTCTTACTGTTCTTCATACATTTCTTACTTTTCTTCATACATCCTATTTACTTTTTTTTTTTTTTTTTTTTATGGCCCTACAGCTGCTTGCCTGACCGAGTCGGCAAATACAGCCACACCGGTCTGTTGGGAGGAACGCAGGTGCGTTCAACCCGTAAAGTTAGGTGACCACGCTGAGGGCAACCCACTAACGGGTTACGAACCTCGGCTCAGGGCGGTCACTGAGAGGGAGATGTTGAAGACATCATCGATTAGGGGAGTGTGGACGTGTTTTCCTAACTATCCATTTCTGTCATCGGCACGCGGGCCGGAATTGTTAACAGGGTCGGGGGGGCTGCTACTGGGAGCGCGGCGTGGTCCTCGTCGGCGGGGACGGAACATCGGTCGTGTGGAGTGTGGGAGCGATTTAAGATGCTCGATCTTACGTTGGATGGCCAGAGTGATGGCGTCATCAGGGTCTGACAAAACGGATCTAGGACGTCTCCATTTCGCACGGTCAAATGGAGTATATATTGACGCTTGACGGACAAGCGTGTTTGGGTGGTGTGCCGCCCGATCGAAGTAGCGTCTGCTAGCCATCTGCATAAAATGCCTGATGGTCGGCAAGTTGGTGTCAACGTGGAGGTCGTGATTACGGACGTACCACGGAGCGTTAAGCGCTCGTCTTAAAAAGACGTTTTGCAGGACTTGCATACGCTTAAGTCGAGCGGGCGGTATGTGAGCGAACACGGGCGACGCGTAAGTCATTATCGGTCTAATACACGTTGTGTAGATCCTAATCTTGTTGCGGGCTGACAACTTGCTCTTTCGGTTTAAGAGAAAATGTAATCGGGCTAACGCGAATGCGGCTCGCGCGCGTACCGCGTTTACATGAGTGATGAAGTTCAGTCTCCGATCAAGGTTGACTCCTAGATACTTGGCGTTGTTGGTCCAAGGGATAGCCTTATTAGCCATGGTGACTGAAGCGTTAGGCGTTTGGGTGAAAATTCTCTTGGTAAAGAGAATTGCCTGACTTTTGGCGGGGTTGACAGTGATTCGCCATTTGCGGAACCACTCACCGAGTTCGTCGGCTGCGGTTTGCAAAATGCGAATCACTTTATCCGGGTCTCTACGTGAAGCGTAGATTGCCGTGTCATCAGCGAAGAGCGCCAGATGGGCGTCCTTCGGTTTAGGAATATCGCTAGTGTATAGCGAGAAAAGAAAAGGGGACAAAGCAGAGCCTTGCGGGACTCCGGCAGTGATGGTGTGTCGGGAGGAAAGAGTTCCCTCCACGCGATATTTGAAACCGCGATTCGACAAAAATTCTCGTATGATGTGCACGAGCTGTGTGGGCACATTGAAGGTATACAACTTGTAGAGCAAGCCGTTGTGCCACACTTTGTCGAATGCTTTTTCAATATCGAAGAAAAGAGCACCGGTAGGGATTCCGCGCCTAAAGTTGGCGTGGATATGCTCCGTGATGCGGAGAATCTGATTCACGCAACTGTGCCTACTACGAAAACCAAACTGCTCTGGAGGGAGCAGATGGTGAAGGTGGGCGACTATCTTGATGCGATCGAGGACGATTCGCTCGTAGAGTTTACCCAGAGCGCTGAGTAAACTGATGGGACGATAAGAGGAGGGTTCGAAAGCGGGTTTCCCCGGCTTGTGAATACCTATCACAACCGCCTCTTTCCAGACGTCTGGAAAGAGGCTGTTTTGGAACGCTGCATTGAAGATGTCAGCGAGAATTTTAACTAGATGCTCCGGGAGCATTTTCATGACTCTATTTGATATACCGTCGCCCCCGGGGGCTTTGCGTCTTTTGAGCGCCTTGATCAGAGAACTGACTTCTTCGATTGTTACCGGCGCGAGTGGGTCGGGCGGTTGGTCGACATCCGGGTCGACGGGTGCCGGGCGCGGACGCGGAACCGGTATCGGTGGCGGCGGGATTGCGTTCCTACTTTCGACAAAAGTGTCAACCGCAACAAGATGCTCTGGGTCAATGGGAACTGAGGTGAGTGAACATTGAGCCTCCAGGCTGACAGCCAGCAGTTCCGCTTTCTCGTCGTCGTCAAACGCCGGGCGTTGATTCGGACGATTGAGCGGGGGCATGGTGACTGTATCGTTCCTCCTGAAGGAACGGCACAACTGCCAGAAAGCCTGGTGAGTTGGATCTAGCTCTGATAAGTGAGTTTCCCATCTCGAATCGACGGCCTCTTGGATGCGACGTTTGGCCTCGCGTTGGAGGAAACGCGTTAGATGCCGTTGATCCGGGGAGGGATTCGTCTTACAGGCTCTCAGCGCGGCGTTTCGCCTCCTCACCACACATTTCACGTCTTCGGGAAGGTGCCAATGGCTAAGCATAGCCTCCGGCACCCTCTCGGAGCTGTCGCTCACGACGTTTTGGAGATGTGCGGTGAAGGAGCGAATCGCGCCGGACGTCTCTTCAGGAGTGACTATGTTGGTCGGGATCGCGGAGAGATCAGGGGATGAGGTGTCCTCGAGCTTGGTGCCTAGGAGACGCCAGTTCGTTTTCACCTTCATCGGTACGTTAGGACCTGTGTCTGTGGGACCGTTTATAGGGACTAGATCTAGGATCACAGGTCTGTGGTCAGAGTCTAACTCTTGTAGCACCCGCATGGAACGCACGCGTAGGCATACGTTCCTTGTAAGCGCTATGTCGAGTATGTCAGGTCGGTGATTGTCGTTAATTGAACTATAATGGGTGGGTTCTGATGGAACTAGAATTTCCATATCAATAGTGTCAAGACATCGCTCTAGAGCTGCACCTCTGCTGTTGGTAGAGTTGCAGCTCCAGAGCGTGTTCTTGGCGTTGAGGTCGCCCGCCAGAAGGACAGACTCCCCCATGCTCAGTAAGGTCGAGATTTCATTGGAGTGAAGCTCCTTACTGGGTGAGAGGTAAGCCGAGATGATAGTGATCGGCGGATGTCCTGTCATTGCTAGCCTGCAAACTGAAGCCTCAATGTTCGTCAGGTTTTCGGGGGGATCTAGAGGTATGCAGTGCAGGGACCTTTTGAAATATATTAGGGTGCCACCTAAAGGGCCAGTAGTGCGGTCATTCCTCACTACTTTGAAATTAGGGATACTAGGGTTCCTATGAGCGGGTTTGAGGAACGTTTCCTGGATGAGGAAAACGTCTAGGTTATTATCGCGGACAAAATGTGCGATTTCGGTACATTGGCCGCGAATACCGTTGGTATTGAAAAAGCCCACTCTGAGGGAGCGAGGCTTGGTCCGCGACGGGGGGGAAAAAATATTATTATTAGTAGCCATTGGAAGGCGTTAAAATTAAGCTGGCGATGTAGGATCGCTGTTCCCTGTATAATTTTTGTAAATCCGACATTAATTTTTCGTCCGGGTGACCTTTTGCCGCTATTTCCCTTATTTTTTCCGAAATAAGGGTGTAAAAGTCGACCGGGGGGCTTAGAATGGCATCGTAGATGGCATCTACCTCCTCTTTGGAGAGTACTCGAGCGGCCGTGGTAGGAGGAAGAGGTGCAGGTTTTTGAGAGCGCGGCTGGGCTACCCTGGGAGGGTTAGTCCGGGAGGCCGCTGGAGTGGGAGCAGTGACGGGAGCGGGAGCGGGGGTGACCGCCGGAGCGGGAGCGGGTGCGATCGCTGAAGCGGGCATAGGCGTGACGGGAGTGGCTGGTTTGGCGGGAGTGACTCCACCAGGGACCTCTTGGGCTTTTTGGGCTTTGACCCATGGGTTGTGCACCGGCATGGGTGCGGGGCGGAATCTGGCCTGAGGGGCTGGAGCTTTAGGAGCTCGGGAGAATGGTTTCTTGGGGGCCTTCGGGCAGCCGCGGTAGCTTGCCGGGTGTCCTATCTGTCTACAGTTTGTGCACGAAGGCGGCTCCGTGCACAAGGTCCTGTCCTTTGGTCGTGGGCACTGTTTGGTGCCATGCTCCCCTAGGCACTTGACGCACCTGGAGGGGAGGGAGCACCGCAAGGACGAGTGCCCGTACCTTTGGCAGTTGTGACACTGCCCTATCAGGCGATTTTTGTATGGAGTCTCCACGGTGAAGCCGCGGAGGCCCAAGATGTCTTTGACGTCAAACAGGTGTCTGCCGTCAATGGGGGTCTCAACAACAACCATAACCATCGTGTATGGTTGTTGTTCATTGAGAGAGGTATTTGATTTGACTGTGCGGTACATCCGGTGTACCTCTGTGCAAGATATGCCTTTTTCGGTAAGGCCTAATTGGATTTCCTCTTCCGTCATCTGCAGGGGAATCCCACGGATGACGAATCGAAATCGTTTTTCGTCAGGGAGGGCATACGTGAAATAGTGGACGTCTTTGGCTTTAAAATATTTGGTGAGCGCCCTATGGTCGGCTATCGTGGCTGGAAAAACTGATAGAAGATCTTGGCCTTCTAGAAATTTATTGTGGGTCAGCGTTATGCCCGCTTCTTTGATTCGGGCGAGGAGGGTGGGGACTGTAATGTCATTTGACATTAAGATGTTAAGCCTCGGCGGCTTCTTGCCCTTTGGCTCAGAGGGAGCAGAGGGCTTGTCGGAGGTAGGTGGTGCGGCAGGTGAGGATGGGGGTGAGGGGGAAGCCGGCGAGTCGGTGTCGAAAGTCGGCGCTGAGGGCGCCGGCGTCGACACCGACACGGCGGTGGCCGAACGCGGCTTCTTCCTCCTCCCGCGTTTCACGGTCGTGAAGCCGTCGTCGTCCTGTTCGGACGATGACGACTCCGACCGAGACTCGCCGGAGGATGACGAAGACGCAGGCCTTTTGGTGGAGACGGGCGGGTCGGTTTCCATCGCCGTAGCGATGGGCTCCGAGGGAGTGGTGGGCGAGGCGGAGGGTCCATCGTCCGTTGATGGGCTCTCCGTCTCGTCGGCAAACAGGTCCGGTAGAATGTCTTTGAGTGCGGACTCAAGACGTGCCCACGCGTGTGGGTTTTCTGCCACCTTCGCAAGGGCCGCGGCACACTTCTTGCGTGACGGGGCCATTGCGAGTGTTGCAGAGTTTGACGCGGCGCGAGTGTGTTCCGACGCGGGTGCGTTCCGCCCGGGAAAGAACACACAAGAAACCGGGCGGCGCTCGCACTGACGTACGGTCGCGGATCGCGGGTCGCGGTGGGACGCGTGAATTTACGTCCCCGGGTGGGTGTGCCCGGGGCTGAGTATGTGAATGACCCTCCTCGCCGGGTATAGGCGAGGGGGGGTGTACTTAAAATTAGGTGTGCCCTAAGCTGGTATCCCTTTGCCAATCTTAATGTGCGAAAGGGTTCCTAACAGTCCGTGCACCGTAAGTGGTATTGGTCCGAGGACCGCACACTCAACCGGATACACGGGATGGAAATCGGGATGGGTAGGGTTGGGAAGGCGATATGCGGGGGAAAGAGTGGTGTGCCTCCACTGATTCCTTGTCCGCACCCGTCCGGCTTGCTTCA
Source organism: Clanis bilineata (assembly GCA_036417725.1). NCBI lineage: Eukaryota > Metazoa > Arthropoda > Insecta > Lepidoptera > Sphingidae > Clanis > Clanis bilineata. The sequence continues at coordinate 14,430,955 of CM071158.1, forward strand.
GCCCTGAGGGGGCGTGGCGCGGGCCGGGTCACCGCTAGCTATCGGTTTGTTGTCACCGTGAGGTTTACCACCGAGCTAATTCCCTGAAGGGGACAATAAAACACTATACCGAGAAATTCGGGCTAATCCCTGTCCTGAAAAGGACGCGGATGGGCCCTTTGTTCGGCAACCGACAATAACAAAGCGGGGCTTTGTTATTGGCCGGATTACCGAGAATGCAGCGCGGGGGCTGCGTTCCGACCTAGCAGGTAGGCCGGTAATCGGTTGTAAAATCACTGCAGGTGCAGTGACAATACGTCCGAGAGCGACCGCTGCCAAGAGCGGAATGATCCTATTTACAAATTTGGGGCGCTTAAGTACTAATTTCACGCTCGCAACCGGGACCGAGTGCGCGCCTTGGTTTTAGTGCGCGCGCGAACCGGGCGCGGGCGTGTGTCGTGGCGAAAGCGTGGCGAGAGGGAGACCTTTCCGCAATAGCGGCGTCCCGCTCCCACCCTACTGTTTACATATTTACAATACATTATTATATACTAATTCTTAAAATTAATTCGGGCTTGGCGTCCTCAACACTCGTCAAAACTAACGCAGATACCAACAGTATAGTATAAAGAATCCTCATCTGTAGTACTTTTCTTTCCACCTGCCCTTATCCCACCTTAATGTGGGGTCGGCGCAACACACTTTTTCAAGCATGTTGCAGAAAGGATTTGGCTCAGTTTTTACGACTGGCTGCCTGCCTGACGTCAATCCCCTCTGAGGGATCCAGTCCCAAATTAAATTAGAAACTCCGTTTTGCCCGACCTGGGAATCGAACCCAGGACCTCCCGGTTTACAGCCTATACATGCTGCGACTGGACCAAGGAGGCGACCTCATCTGTAGTACTATAGATAGAATAAACTCGTAATACTTTGTGGTTGTTGATATTGAAACAATAAAATATTACGATTGTTATAATTCATAAACGTATAATACGTAACATGAACTCATCTCTTCAAACACCGTAGATGTCATACCAACGTTCGTAAACTTTTTATTAGCGTTCGGGTGTCGATAAAATTGAAAGGCAAGAATCAACAATAAGTTCTCTGGAGCGGTGAACGATAAAACTTTAAATTATACTTGATAATACCACGTAACGTCGACTTTATTACTTTACTTTATTACTGTACGTAAGTTTCAATAAAAATCGCTGCGTGAGTTCTGTCTGCGTTTTATATTTCCCCGGAACCAACGAGTGTAGACTAAAAGTAGGTAAATGTAAACAAGACAAACTTGGAATTTGAAACTGCCTCGGTGGCAGTTGTATTTTGGTACTATATATCGTTCTGAGGTCTTAGGTTTGATCCCCGGGTCGGGCAAAGTGATATTGGGTTTTTTCATCATCAGCCTGGAGTTTATTTGTACCCGATATGGCGATAGGCTCGCCTCTTATTATATCTGGGATGGAACTAAGCTCGGCGAAATGTGGGTGTTCTAGTTCGCTAGTGCGCCTCTGCCTACCCCTTCGGGGATACAAGCGTGAGCTTATGTTATGTACAGAAGCTGATTCTTTTAGTACTCTTTGGTCATTTTATTTCGTAACTAGCTGTTGCCCGCGGCAAATTGAAATATCCAACGGGAACCGGTCATTTTTCCAGGATAAAAAGTAGCCTGTGCGTTATTTTATTGTATAATCAATTATAAAGTTTCATCAAAATACATTTAGTAGTTTTTGCGTAAAAGAGTAACAAACATATATGTATACATACTCACAAACTTTGGAATTTATAATATTAGTTAGACATAGATTGGAATCTAAATATTCACGAGACGACGTCTTAATTTAAAGGGGTTAGTCTTCGTCAAAAATAATTGCTAACAATGCTTTACGACGAAAACTTACTTAAAGCTGTGCAAGTGTGACGTAAAAGACATTTTGAAACTATTAACAAATTAATATGAATAAAGTTAAAAATATATAAATTAACATTCACATATACGAATTACTAAAACGTAATTTAGCACATATCTTTTAAAAAATAATAGAAACGATTCAGAACGTCCCCGTGGGCCGTGGTGCGCGCGTGACTCGACCAAATTGGGCCAATCTACACACCTTTGTCTCGACACGATGCTACAGTTTGATCAAATATTTGCAGCCTCCCAAGTTATACACGTTTTCTGTAACGATGTAACTTTTACAATGAGTTAAGATGGAAAGTTCGAAGGACCGTTTTGCTAGAGCCTTTGTGTCGCGACTTACGTAGCGTTCATTCAAGACGATCTTTAGTAGAAGAGAAACGGTCATTTCGTTTCTTAGTGATAAGTGCCTCGATAGCGTAGTTGTATTTCGGTATGACTACCATCCTGAGGTCTCGGGTTCGATCCCCGGGTCGGGCAAAGTGGTATTGGATTTTTCCATATCAGCCCGGAGTCTGGAATTTATGCCCGATATGGCGATAGGCTCGCCCCCTATCACATCTGGGACGGAACTTAGCTCGGCGAAACGTGGGTGTACTAGTTCGCTACCCCTTCGGGGATACAGGCGTGAGCTTATGTTTTATGATAAGGTCATTCATAAAACAAATCAATACTTAACTTTGGAACTAATTTAAACTATTGAAGTGACAGTGGCGAAGGTTCCACACAACCCGTTTTCTACTGGTTTCCCTTTGCTAGATTATAGCCTATTACATAAGTATTATGTTTGTTTTTTAGAAGAGAAAGTAGCATTGGCTTCCTTTCTTTAAATATTCACCCTTCTCTACTATAAAGTGGGTAAAGAAAAGCCTCATAAAGTAAAAGGTTCACACGTCCTTTCAATTTTTAACCTCCTTCGTTCTGTAACAGACTAATTTAGAAAGAAAATCATAATAATATCAAATTTTTGTTTGCACGATATGACTCATATTTATTGTTATATGAGTCCTCATAGTTATATGAGTCCTCATAGTTATATGAGTCCGTAACACGAATAGCTTTCGACTGCGATATCTCGTTATTGGTTCTCTCGTTTTTCATATTGCACAGACTAAGTCAAATAGGAAATTCGAGTTGGCACTGAAGGATCCAATGTTACATTACAAAAATTCTGCTGACTTAATTTTATTATTCAATGCAAGATTTGCACCTTTAACCATTAAATACGACAGTTTTTATTCGTTGTAAGTAAAAATGTATGTTTGTCCATTTGGCTCTATGCGTTCATAAACCATTCGTCCAATTGTTATACAACTTTGGCCAGTTTTTATGCGTTTTCTACAGAATTAAAGCCACGGGAAATAGCATTTTATACATAATATTGAGGCATATTTCTTCATAATCGTTTCAAACAATATCAATTAAGCATTTGGTCTAAACTATTTAATTGAATTAGCCGACCTTCAGCTAGAGTTTTAAAAATAAAACTAACAAAAGCCTGTGAGTACAGTGGCGTGTAGACTCCGATGCATCATATTTAGCGGTGTGCGATCAATCAGTGCTGGCTGTCGCATCGGCCATTACTCAATTAAGAACACATGATCGATGTGAGAGGGGACAAAATCTTCGACTATTTTGAATATTTGGGAAAACATGTATGTTTATAAACTAATGTTTCTGGAACATCAACGCCTCTAGACAGTAGTATTCTCAAAAAAGAAGAAAAAAGATAGAAACGAATATGAGATTGGTCTGATCTTTTAATATGAAATATCTTTCTTCCTACCTGCCCTTATCCCACCTTAATGTGGGGTCGGCGCAACCCACTTTCTGCAAGCATGTTGCAGATAGGATTTGGTTTAGTTTTTATAACCGGCTGCCTGCCTGACGTCAATCCGCTTTGAGGGATCCAGTCCCGGGCAAATTAAATTAGAAATTCTCTATGCACGACCTGCGAATCGAACCCATGACTTCCCGGTTCACAGCTCATATATGCTACCAGTAGACCAAGGAGGCGACAATATTAAATATTACCAAAAAAAGATCGTATTTTAAATTACGTAGGATTTAGTTTGTGCTTTTATTAAATGGAGTATTTGCTAATTTGAGTTGCGACCGTTGATGCTGAAATTCATCTTCTCTCGTTTTAATCTCTCGGAAGCTGTCAAGAATGTCCTAACTCCAGTCTCTAAGTAGCAAAGACGCTCTGTACAAGGTGGCTGTCTTATTAATATGGGATTAGCGGGTTTGAATATTATGGGATGAATGTCTTATTCAATTCATTTCATTATTTGAGTACGACACAGTAACAATAGTTCAGAAGAGCAGAGATAGCTCAGTTGGGAATGGGACTGCCGAGACGAATGTCGGAGGTTCGAGACCAACCCCAAAAAAGCATACACCTCTGACTTTTCGATGATAAATGTATTTTTATTTGTATGTATTTAAATTATCGCTTGCTATAACGGTGAAAGAAAACATCGTGAGGAAACCTCCATACCCGAGAATTTTCTCGACAAAAATTTTGAAGGTACCTATTTGGAGTCTACCAACTCGCATTAGGCCAGCGTGGTAGACTAAGACCTAACCGCTCTCGATAGTAGAGGAGGCCCGTGCCCAGCAAAGGGACAGTAATATTACGGGGCTGATATTATTATATTATAATAAAAAGCAAACGTGTGGCACTCGGGGACTGCCGCGGTAAAGCTATTGCATAGCATCCAAAATCAATACACCTATATACTTTCTCACAAACAGCTGATTACGTATTTGTCCGATTTCGGAGCAGCTCGTCTCGATTCGTGCGAGCTTTGTAGAGTCGTACCATGAAGTAAATACAAAGAGGAGGTGCCCTAACGCCGAAACTCTAAGCAGGCATGAGCCACCAGATTGCGGGGCGAAGAGGGGGATTACGCATGCGCAGTAACGCCGATACAACCAATGCCACCTAGAGGCGAGTTGCTGAACTAAAGAGACAAGCGTGATATTTCAAAAAAGTCATTAAAAGTTCTGCTATTCATCGATAGATGGCAAAACTAAAAAGTATCACCGCTGTGCAGGTCGGGTGTTAGGTTATTTTGGTTACGGAATTTCTGGATTCGGTCTCCACGCTCAGGCCCGCGATAGAAGCTATGCAATAGCTTAACAATGCTACACTCTATAGTAACCGCAGTACAGTCAAAAAATACCAGCGACTACCTATGGGCAATGAGATTATCAATTTTATCCACAATGGAGTCATAAGAAACATTGAAACTTTCACGATTATAACAAAATCGGGTATAATGTATAGACTTATAGAAGTAGCAATGTATGTAGAAAGTCGCTGGATAAAGGTAACAGCGGCCTGAGCAGGAAAATTTCTGACAACCGTAAATGTATTCGAACTCGATGCGCGTCTATGAAATTTCTATGAAATATTAACCAAACGTCATCAGTGCGCAGCTAACTCGAATACATTTACATTTACATTAGTTTTTCGTGCTCGGGCTACTGGTCGTTCATTGTTGAACATACGCATCCCCAAATATTTCAGATTGACCTATTGATAATATAAATGTATTTAATTCATATTTTTCGTGACATTGGTTTTCACCGACTAATAGGAAACATAATTTCCCGCTACGCTCGACACTGTGGTATCCTTCTATACGGGTTGCAAGGGAATCTCTACAAAGTAAATATTTGGCAAAGTAATTAGCGAGTTGCAAGGAGTTAGCGAGTGCCTAAGTGGCCCAACTGCGGGATCCAAGACGCGACGAGCCCTGGAAGCTGATGATGTATCAGATAACATTTCGACGGCGAATTTCTTGATGTCGTGGAATTATTTCTTGAAATAAACGAAAACATAAACAAAGGAACGGAAGTTTAAAGGGCGTGATTGTACTTTGTAGGTAGGTACCTAATATCGGCAAGGAAGGCGGACCCTGGCAAAAGGCCGGGATAACGCCAGGCAGAAAGAAGAGTTAATGACAGCCTCCGTGGCGCAGTGCGCGAATAGCCGGCTGTGAAGCGAGAGGCTGCGGTTTCGATTCCTGCATTGAGACAAATATTTGTGTGGCCCACAGATATTTGTTTCAAGTCTGGGTGTTGTGAGACCGAAAGTCTCTCATAGTCTCTGACGCCCGCGATACAGGTTATACCTAGTGTGGGGTCAGGACTAGTTGTGTGACTGTTGGGTGTATTTATTTATTTATTTATACAATACAGTACGGTTGGGTTATGGGTATACCTACACATTCACGCCTGCGTCTCATGGGGTAGGCAAAGACGATTGAGCGGTGAGCCTCACTAGCTATCATCTAACAATACAGTGCGGACAGAACGGTGTACATAAGCTAATTCGTGAAAATACATTTTAAAAAAATCGGGTACATAAATGCCATAAATACCACGTGCGCAAAACCGCAGAATATCTCGTTTGTATTCATAATTCTCCACATGCAAAAATATGACGTCATCGCCAACAACGCCGCATGTTTATCATGTTCTTTCCTCTCACATTATGTAATTGTCAAAGGAAAAATTCAAAAATTTCTGGAGTTTAACAATGTTAAACAGCGGCGAGAATTGCCCCTTCAAAGGATGGCTACCATTAAAAATACCATAATCATAAAAGATATGTAATATGTAGGGACACAAACATGTTTTTTACAACGGTATATTTTGTGAAAATACACAATTATACTAACCAAGTACGTGTAATAGTGGCATAAGTCACAATTTCACGAAAGATTATCCTACAATATAAAAAATGACAGAGATTTAAAGGTTTTACGACGCCCAGAATCAGGTCAAGAAAATATTATTATATCCGAATCAATTCATTTATTATATTGAAATAAACAAAAAAAAATCTAAAATATCTAGGGATATAACCACATGATCTACGGTAGTAATAAGAGAAATAAAATAGAATCATCAAAATGTATTAATCTTATCAATCTCATAACAAATGTGGCGTTAAGAAGAAAGTAGTGTTTAAAAGGAAATAATAAAACTCGTCGCCTTCAGCCTCAAAGAGGGAATTCTCTAAGCAACCGAGTGAAAATGGCTTTACAGCGCGTTTGCAACCAAGTTTAACGTTCAACTTTGTACATTACATTGGTACTTACAAGAAAATTGTGATTTCACTTATTTGCTGCGGTTCTATACGTCACAAATAATGTTTCTATTTCCTAGCGGTGCGGGCTTAGAGATTTTTATTGCTAGATTTTATATGAAATACAGTAGTCACATTTACGGATACATTACATATGTACATATATGTACATGACACTGATTTTTATTACAACTCAAATGATAATGAATGGCTAGGTTTTGCTTTAACTAATTTTAATACGTTATTAAAAGACACATTATGTTAATATTTATTATTATGTTATTATGCAAAAAAAAGGTGTATATTTGTTGAAAGAGGTGTCTTATTTTTGTACAAAAGCTACAAGAATACGTATTTATAACTTTCTCATAATACTTATTGTAGAGGTATAGGTTATATAATCGTTTTTGTTATAGGAAAACTTAACAGACCGATTTTAAATCAGATAGTGATTAAATTTATATCGGACCATCCTTGAAATAAGCTCAATCGAATACAAAAATAATTTTGAAAATCGGTCCACATTTGGCGGAATATCACGTAACATACATAAAAATTACAGACGAATTGAGGACCTTCTCCTTTTTGGAAGTCAAAAATAAATCTTTAATGAAATTTTACCAAACGCTTTGAACTAATAAAACTATATCTGCCTAGAAGGAGTCATTTAGAACTTATTCCACGTAGTCATTCGAATAACACAAGCCATTGTTCTGCAGCGACAGCGAGTGTTATCAGAAAGATCGCAGACGCAGCCCTTAGCGAGGGCTCGCAAGATGCTGCAGATAACATTAAATCTAATTGAAACGCCCACCATCATGTTTAAGACCATGTTTGTTGGATTAGCGGTGGACTTCCAAAAAGTTATGGAAGTGAGAAAATCAGTACATTGTAAAATTTCTTTACAATGAAGGAAAACATCGTGAGAATACCTGAATATCGAGAATTTCTCTAATAGAATTTCAGAGGTATATGAAGTCTACCAACCCGCAATAGGCTAGTGTGGTAGACTAAGGCATAACCCTTCTCATTGGTAGAGGAGGCCAGTGCCCAGCAGTGGGACCGCAATATTAGGCTAATATTATTATGTTATCTTTAAGTGTTAGAAGCGAGGATGTAAACTTGATTGTAAATATAAAATATAACATTTGAATATATGTTACATAAATAAGTATTTTATCTGAGATTAAGGATTTGATAAGTTGCCAATATCTGGTTCTATTGGTTGAGATTAAATAGTGTGAATTAAAGCACTAGCGTGTAGCGATTAATTTGTTGTTGGTTAATGAAGCGTTATATTAATTACGGGTTACAAACCGATTAAGATTGTGGTATTAGGAAAAATAGCAATATATTTTACTATTTTTGCACTTTCAATTCAATGGTCTTTTCTACGAAAACTAGCAATATTCTAAAATGATCTTGCATAAGGATCGCACGATCAAAACATTTAATGAAGATAGCGTAGTAAATAAATTATAATTCTTGATACTTCGTAATTATGCACATATTATTGTTGCACATCCTTGTTACTATTTCGAAAATATGTTCCAACTTTTTGCTCATTACTCTTATTTTTGGGGATGTGGCTTTATCCTTTGGGACAATTCTGCCAACATCAAGTGTGACAAATACACGCCAACAAACACCGAAATTATAAATGATATAAACGCGAGATGCCCGGTGAAAACATTTTCTGCTGGGATCTGCTGTCACACCATTACTATCATACAAATTTAACACAACTAACCGATATTTCATTCCTAATAATATCTATCGGTATCGCATTATCTAAATCGATTCATGAATTACGATGGAATAAAAAAACATAACTTTTTTAACATGTGCTTCTTATCCCCCATAAAATGCTGTTTGACATCCCGTTACATTCCTATGACTTACTCCACATAGTTGGTCAGTAATTAGTGGTCGGTACAAAACTTCCGAGCCATTAGTCGGTGCGCGTCGTTACCTCACTAATTGCGGTCTTACGGGCGGGAGTCGGGAGTCCGACCACCGCGGGCCCAGCTCACTGCTGTTTTTGTGCCCAATTACTGTAGATACAACAGTTTTCGACCGTTCGCACTAAACTTAACGACACCCGTCAGCGAATCGATGGATCCCTTATCTGGTTTTGTAGAATGTAATGACTGGGATTTTACATTATTAATTAAGATCAATATTTGTATTGTTACAGACAATATAGAGGTACACTATATAGGATGAGGGAAAGGGAGATAAAATTATGTTAGAAAAGTCACAGTAGTCACAGGGAAAACAACTCTGCTCGATATGCGATTCAAACCCAGCACCTCCCACTCAACAGCCCATGTATACTGCCACTAGAGCCAGGAGTGGACATAATGCGTAACATGCACATTTAATAATCACAAGTTTAAAAACTTAACGGACCGACTTCAAATCCGATCGTAACCAAATTTATATGGGACCCTTGAAATATGCTCTTGAAACAAAATAATTTTGAAAATCGGTCCGGAAAAAAAGCGGAGGTATCGCGTAACATACATAAAAAAACAGACGAATTGAGGACCTTCTCCTTTTTGGAAGTCGGCCGAAAATTACGAACGAATAAATAATAAACTCCTTTTGATGTAGAAAAATGTTGAACTCTAACAAAATGCGCTACAGTAACAAATTCTATGGACATTAACTGTTTTTATTCACAAGGAATACAAACGAGCAATATCAATAAAGCAACTACTATGTATTGCACTGCCATTAATTCTTTGTTTAACAAGATTTGTGGTACTTACAGCTGAAATTACATGGCTGCAGCGAAAATAGGTGGAACCGGGTCAAAGAAACAGTGGCGCCGAGTCGTCGCCCCGCGTCTTTGCGAATAATGCATGGATATTGCAAATTCTGGATAGTTCTACACACTTTTATGGAGCGATGAGAAGGAAGCTTCTCTATAACATAAAATAAACATGGGAAATGATATAATTTGAAACAGAATACCTTTTTGATAGTGAGGTATCATTTTACTGCTTATTTAAATTGTTTTTCTTACATAATACAAAAGTTATGACATTTGAAATTAGATTTGTATATTATTGGCGCTTGACCATTATGATGTTATATCATTATGTTATGTATAAAAACTATCAGTTACACTATAAACAGGGCAATGTCGTTCAACGAAAGTGAATTGAGGAAAACTGAATAGCGATATAAAACATTATTATATTTCTCAGACAAAAGCGATTACATTCCAGAATTTTCGAATCCATGGATATATGGCTTCAAAACGTGGAGGTTGGAGTGAAACCAGCCGTTTCCTTGCGGCTCTACCTACAAACCGTATAATTTATAGTTACGTATCGGAAACGCCTCCGCAGTGCATCGCCTCCTAACATATTACAAGAAAAACACCCACGTTTTGTACAGTGATATAAATAAGGCAAAAATAAAGACGATGATTGCTTGGCTAAAATCTACCGATGGACTTATAAGAAGATCATAATTATAAAGCTTAGTAATATCTACGTTTCCGGTACGTCTACCATACCGAGGTTTCGGGTTCGATCCCCGGGTCGGTAAATTGATATTAGGTTTTTCTACTCAGTATTGGCCCTGAGTCTGGAATTTGTGTTGGATATGAAGATAAGCCCACCCTCTATCACATTTAGGATGGAAATAAGTTCGGTTAAATGTAGGTATTTTACAACAGCGTGTGGCATTTCTAAAAAAAATCCACACCTAGAAAGAGAAATCAGCATATAAAAGAGAAATCAGCATATAAAAGAGAAATCAGCATATAAAAGAGCATGAAACTAACCATTACTTGTAAGGCCGCGTCTCCTGTACTAAAACATTACACAAAACACCGACACAAAACATGATTTCACTACACATTTTTATTTATGGTCCATTGTTCTACAAGCAGGAGACACCAGAAACATTGGATTTTCCGTATCAGCCCAGAGTCTAGAATTAGTGCCCGGTATGGCGATAGACTCGCCCCCTATCACATCTGGGACGGAACTAAACTCGGCGAAATGTGGGTGTTCTAGTTCGCTAATGTTTCTCTGCCTACCCTTTTGGGGATACAGGCGTAAGCTTATTTTATGACATGACATAACACGTGGTCGCTCCCCATCCAGAATCCCCACCCACTTCATCACAAGAGCTAACTAGGTGCTACAAGTCCCCATTTTATATCTCTTAGATCTTATTCAAACAACCCTTTAAGGTAAAGTTAAAAAATAAACACAGTTAAGTTCAGTTAACCAATTAGCAACATAGCAAGTATGGCTCTTTGTACTAAATGTTGCAATACTTAACAAGTTTAAAGTCTTCCTTAACTCTGCTAACAGACGACTCTTTGATCCCGTTCTCTTTACTTTGAAACTATTTCATTTTCGACCTAGTTGGAAATGAATAAATTTCGCGGATCTGTTTTGCAAAACTTGTAAAGTCTATTAATTTATTTATGACTTAAGAGATATACTACCCCAGTGGTTTCCGTCCTAAGAACTCGGGTTCGATCCTCGAGTTTGGCAAAGAGTTTCATTTTTATAAAAATGCAAAAACAATTCGCGAATCTCGGATTTATCAGACTGCCCAAGAAATAAAACTAGTAAGGAACGGTCATTTATATCAATCACCGTGATGTGTCGCTACTAACTACTGTCTATACGAATGATTAGGATCCAGGATAGAAGCAAAAAATCTATACTTATAACTTACCAGTTTGTGATTGATTGGACAAATAGATTAGAAAAGGGTATGCAACTTGAATCGTCAATTGATTATAGTTGATTTGAGATATATCTTTTATTTTTATTCTAGAAAGTACCTATTTATTCCAGAGAGCTGTTAAATCTCGAGTAATATTACATTTATATTAGATAATGTCTTTAATATTCAGTTCTACGACCAGACTAGACTACAAGACACTATAAATACAATAATAACACCGCTTAGTATTATAATGATTATTTTAAAATAATCTTGAATGTATAAAGTTAATAAAAGACAGATTACAAGTTACAACCGATGTTTATGAATAAACAAAGAACTATCCAGTTTATTCAAAGTGTTTATGATACAGTTAAACTACCACGTTCGGAAGTAAACAAGTCGAACAACGAAACAATAATTACGATGTTATTAATTTTACGTTTGCGGAACTCGTCAAACTTTACGCCAACTCATAAATTGAATAGGAAAATTTAGTGCCATCTTATAATTCAGACAGGCATCGAATCGTGAACAGGTTCCTACTTTTGGTTCTCATCGGATTAATACTTATCTGCTATTTTGTGAATTTTGATTTATTTTAGTTAAGTCTCATTTATATGAGCAATTTTACTATACCTACCATCAGGTGCAATGTAGTCACTTTGTCGTGCCCGGATAAAAAAAAACTTCGGTTGAGGCGAGTATAAAATATCTTGCTTAATTGAATAGTTGTGATGTGGTCTCATACATAGATAACAATGGCACGAAACATGATCCATCAAATCAAATTTCAATTCGATTTAAATACTTATTCATAATCGTACTTTTCGAATTCTTTAACAATTCTAATTTTATGTAGTTGTGATCTCAATCCAGCGACTTCTTGTGATCTTTGTCAGGTCGTCGGTCCACCTTGTAGGTGGACGTCCTACGCTGCGCTTGCCGGTGCGTGGTCTCCACTCGAGAACTTTTCTACCCCATCGGCTATCAGTTCTGCGAGCTATGTGCCCTGCCCACTGCCATTTCAACAGGTCGATCTGGAAATCTTTGGGGGAGGCCTATGTTCAGCAGTGGACGTCCTATGGCTTTTGATGATGATGATGATGATATTCAAATTAAATTTCGTTCATAATCACTAAATTATCTCTAACATGCAATGTTAAACCTCTAACGGCCTTTTTGCAGCTCCGCGATAAATCCCCATTTATCCCAAATCTTGATTTAAAGATAAGAGTGAGCTTATACAGCGTTGTAATTCACCTTAAGTTCTAAGCGTTAATTACCAGTTTCAAAAACTACAAACTCACGCGAGTCATCATAAGATCTCAAACCAGTGGTAAGGTAACCGCTAAGGCTAGGAGTCGTATTTATGCGTCTGAGGATCGTACTGTTCCGCATAAATAACGGTCAATGGCACGAAACAATAATTTATGCACGTTCGTGTACCATGCACGGAAGCACGGTTGTATCGAACTTCATACAGCCTCTAGTCTGTACTAAGTTATAAAGAACCGTCTTAGAAGTAGAATTCATGTCTTGAATGAAATCAAAAACATAAAGTCACATTGCGTCGAAAATCTGAAATAAGTTATAGTTATATAAATATAAGCATATATTCTGCATACAATACGTAACGAATTCCACGGAGGCCGTTTTATAATCATTTTATAATCATACCAACAGTACCTCTATAATCAGTGTGTCCACCTACAAGGTGGACCGACGACCAGCGGCCTGAGCAGGAAAATTTCTGACAACCGTAAATGTATTCGAACTCGATGCGCGTCTATGAAATTTGTATGAAATATTAACCAAACGTCATCGGTGCGCAGCGAACTCGAATACATTTACATTTACATTAGTTTTTCGTACTCGGGCTACTGATAAAGGTCGCAGGAAGTCGCTGGATGCAGGCCGCTTCCAACAGGTCGATCTGAAAATCTTTGGGTGAGGCCTATGTTCAGCAGTGGACGTCCTATGGCTGATGATGATGAATCAGTGTATAATGGACTTGCAATCTTAATTAAAGAAGAAGCTTGCGAAAACTTTGGCAAACATACACAATTTTCATATGCGAGTGTTGTCCTTGCGTTCATATATCGAATAATCAAATATCGATTTGAATTCCTATTAAAACGACTACCAAGGGTTTGTTACATATTGTATATCAATTACTTCTGAAGAATATATGAAATTCATGTATGGAATTTGTGCCTGATGTGGTAATAGGCTCGCCCTATGTTAAATCTGGGATGGAACTAAGCTCGGCGAAATGTGGGTGTCCTAGTTCACTAGTGCGCCTCTGCCCCCCCTTTCGGGGATAGAGGCGTGAGCTTTTCTATGTATGTGATATTTTCTCTACCATTTTGAAAATTCGGGAATTACACTCAACGTTAATAAATAAGAAAAATTATATCCATCACCATATTAATACGTACATAAAAACAAATTGAGTTTGTGACTGATGGGGACCATTAACAGATAAAAGTGTATCCACAAGTTGGGGGAAACTTCACCATCGGGCCCATTCAGGCGGAGGGAAGGCGCCGACTGAGACATCGGACATGACTCCGCTTTTCCATTCTCCCCATCTTACTGTCTGATAATGGTTGAGTACCTTTCGTTTGCTATTGTGCTTATTGACTTGTTTAAACGTAGCTAGTTTGCTGGAAAAGCAGAAACTAGTCAGATATCTCCCTTGTTTATATGCAACTGACTGCCTTGGTGACGCAATTGTATTGCGTACAAGATGCGTCTACCGTCCTGCGGTCTCGGGCAACGTGATATTGGATTTTGCAGTATCAGCCCGGAGTCTGGAATTTGTGACCGATATGGCGATAGGCTCGCCCCTTATCACATCTGGGACAGAACTAAGCTCGGCGAAATGTGGGTATTCTAGTTCGCTAGTTCGCCTTCGGGGATACAGGCATGAGCTTATGTATGGCGATGGGTTCCCCCCCGATCACATCATAGTACGAAAATACCCTTGGCGAATAGTGGGCGCACTCGTTCCGCCTCTGACTACCCCTTCGGAGATAACAGACACGAGTGTATGTATGTTTGTAATATGAACACATACATACATACATAAGTTCACGCCTGTATCCACGAAGGGGTAGGCAGAGTTGGAAAGTGTAATATGAAATATCAGCAAATAGCCTATCATTAGACGAAGTAAAGACATATTCAAATGATTATAAGTTCCCGTGAAGGTTTTTATAATATGTAATATATCTTTATATACATATTAGAAGTTTTGGTAGTGCAATTTGGCTTTCAGGAAATATGTGAAATATTCGTCTTCGAGAGGAATAAACATGGCAATAAATTGAACCAAACAGCTTCCTTAGCAATAATTTACTTCACCAAAAATATTATACCTATATACTAGGTACTTTTTGTATAAGTACGGCAAAAAATAGTACAAAATAAAAGTACTGTCAGCCTTACTTATAAAAAATTAACTAAGTTAACAAAAAGTGCTCTCAATGTTATAAGCACCACCAATTATTCACTTACATACTCTATTATTAATCTCTTAGGGCCACTTGCAGCATTTTTACTAATTTTCAGTTAATCCTAAACTAGATTTAACCAACATCTCAATCCTACATTAAGGGTGACTTGCAGCCTTGCGATAAACGACGTTTAATCGTAAAATAAACTCCATTTTGGCATCATGTCAGTTCAACGTCTTGCACGTCGTAGTTTTACCCTTCATCTCGATTTAAATAAACGTTTAACTTAAATGGGCATGGCCGCCGGTTTAAAGTCGCTAATCTTGATTATAATGACAAACAACATAACCATTTCACTAAAGAATTTAAACTTTTCACATTATTTCTTGTTGTTTAATGAAAATCTATGATAAAAATGGCTTTGTTTTTTACACAACACGATTTGGTATCAAACAAGGATGATGAAATTGTAAAATATATAAAAACCCAAGATTTTTTAGGAAGAGTACTTTATTATAAATAACCCATACATATACCTTACAAACTAACATTGTATGTACATAATCTCTTGAAAAACCACATCATTACAACACTTCACTATTATGCACGATATTTGTGTGCGCACGTGTGGCACTAGTCCTTGAAAGCGGTGATATACCACCCACGCCCGACCCGGTACAGCAGTCAAAAGTTTTCCTCGATGTCTCGTCGCACCTCAATGCAAGATAGGTTTCAGCACACGCATCACAAACGCCTTGAAACTGGCGCAACTCCACACTTAGTTCATAACCAGCAGCGAGAACCTTGTTTTCTTGTGCACGCTCGCACTTCGCAATGTTCTTATATTACAAAGTACATTAGTTATTCTATTTTCTAGGAGAGCGTTGTTTTCGAGATGATAAATTTCACTTAAATTAACGAATTGCAAAGTTACTTCTTGATAACATTTTATTATACCTCTATTATAGAAATTACCATTGTTGACAATAGACTTGTGTAGTTCGCGAACGAACTAGTGCGGAGACAGCTCCCACAGAAGAAATGAACGAACTAGTTACCAGATCTCTTGTTCTTTAGTTCGTTAATTCGTTTGATAAGTTAGGTAGATTCTAAGTCTTGAGTATCGTCCAAAGTAAGACCATTGGTTCTCATATCATTCTCTAAAAAGTCCAGCAAGCGCTTTTGGGGTCGGCCAGGCTTCCTTAAAATAACGCTGACAGACCACGTATCGCAGATATACACAGAAGTACTGGCCAAATGATGGTCTTGTTTTCGTAACGTAGTCAATAACCACTAGGGAAATATCGTGCTTTTTCAAGCTATATTAAAATATGGTGCGCAGCACTTTTTAGTCTCACAGATGGCAACACATCATAATATTTTCTTTTACTTTCTTCGATAAAAAATATTTGAAAATATTTATAAAATACTACGTGTACGCAACTCATGTACTTGATCTTTAGCACATTTCCTTTCAGTCGGCCATTTTCAAGCGGCCCCTAGACGTTGTTTGTCTTAGACATCAGCGTACATGAACACCCACGGTGGTTGCTGAACCTCCATAGTGAACGGGAAGGGTTTGGTGACGCCAAAAGCAGTCCGAATCAAAGACTTTGATCGGAAGAACATGTCTTCGATAACGTCAACATAAGCTTTTGGCACCCCTTTGAACCTTAGTGCCCACCACACCACCCGTCGGGACACAAAGTTAAAAGCCTTCTGCAGATCCAGGAAAGCGATATGCAGAAGCTTCTTTTTTCAACATGCATGCCTCGCAAAACGATCTAATGGCAAACATTTGGTCCATGGTCTGTCCCCCATACCCTGCGAGGCAAGAACCCAGGTTTCGCCAGCACCTAGTCCGTTACTCAGAAGAGTGTACCACATGCAGATAAGGTTGGCTTAAACCTAAAGGTGTTGCTGGCCTACTGTGTAAGTAAGCCACCGTCATCGTTGGGTTCGTTTGGTAAGGGTTGTCCCTTAGACGACGGCACTACTCCCCAAATATGTACAAGTAAAACAAAATAGCAGCATATTATGAAAGAATAAAAAAAAACGAATCGGCCCAGGCGTCTTCGAGTAATCCGGGAACATACATAAAAAAGATTCCAACGAATTGTTAACCTCCTCTTTTTTAAGTCGGTTAATTCACCTCCTCCTTTTTTGAAGTCAATTAATAAATAACCTCCTCCTTTTTTGAAGTCGGTTAAAATTCGTGCAAATAATATTTTTTTAGTCTTTCTTTGATTCGAAACGAGAACTAAAAGAACGAACTAGTTGTCGTTGAGGAGCTGCGAACTAAAGTGACCACTCCTTATCGCGAAATATTATACGTATGTCTAGTTGACAAGTCGTAATCTAGACAACTGACTCTGTTTTATTTTTTTCAATTTTGCCTTTCATCAGTTAGGCAAAGGAAGCAAGCACATACAGCCTCGTCGTATGTATGTTTATATTACATGTATTCAAACTGAATTAAAACTAAATATTTGACAACTATTGACACAAGAGAATCTATTGAAATATAATATAAAATAAAATACAATTCTTTCTACGCGAAATTGTGATGATAGATGTTGCGAGACGGCACTATAGATAATAATATGAAATTTACGGAACGTAAATAATGAGTAATTGTTGGGATTTAGTTTATTTTAAAATGCAAAAAATATTTTTTTATGCGGAATTGTGATTGTGGTTATATATTTTTTGTGAAACGGAACTTATGAATTTGGAGTAGTGAAGAGTGTAGGCATCTTGCCCGCGTTGCAAAATTTCCCAATTTATCGGGATATTTACTGATTTTGGTCATTGCTCACGATGTCCCGATGTAGCAGTCCTATCTGCCGAATTTTTGGATTTTCAACTAATGTAAAATAATATTCTTATAAAAAATGGAAAATAACATTATTAATACGGCAAAACTAAAAGAAACCTGCAATATAATACAATACGATAATACTACATACAATAAAATACGGCCATTCAACTTCGCGGTATATTAAAGCAAATTGTACTGTAATACCTTATAATAGAGTTTATTATTGTCTGGTGAGTATACAAGGGAAAATAAATAAATAACACCCAACTATCACATACATAGTCCTAACCCCACACTACGATCGAGTCTTGTGTCGTGGGTATCAGGAACTACTAGATACTTTCGGTCTCACAACACCCAGACCCGGAACAAATATCTGTGAGTCACACAAATATTTGTCTCGGTGCGGGGATCGAACCCGCGGCCTCTCGCTTCACAGCCGGCTGCTCGCCCTCTGCGCTGCAGAGGCTGTCAAATGTCTCTGAAGATAACTTCGTTCGGGTTGTTTCCCAAATTGGATAACTTATACTTGCTTTAGTCGTTCATTATAGTCCATTCATAGAATCGCATGCACATGTCATAGAAATATAACACATAGAACGACAGTACACGGCCGCGGCGTGAAGGCTTTCCAAGTGAGACATTATTGTCTCACTACGTTGCACGGCGTCATTATCCAAGGTTAAAACTTAGTTATGAAGAGCTCGCACAAAAATAACGCAATAAACTTTCCACTAAGTCAATGGTAGGTCTTCTACACTCAAAAAGATGTATAGAAAACAACAATCAATGTTGTTACAATTTTAATAAATATGAGAAAATGTTCACGAAAATAGGTAGTAAGAGGTGGTAAGAAGACGAAAATGATTAATCAATGTACAATATATCAAACTATAAATGATTATATGTAACTTACTGATTGTAATTAAATAAATGAACGCATTATTAACATAAAATACTTGTGTTTCATTCCGAATAAAAATCTCCCGATTTTCAGATGCGAAATCTAACGAGTTTTAATTTTACACTTTTGCAACACTGCATCTTACTCTATTCGCCGTTTTATTAATACACGATTCAGTCCTAAATGTCATTTAAATCAAATGTCCCATTAGTTGTCTTGCACATACACATTTCTGGTTCGATTTAAGAAATTCGAGTGTAGATTATTAATCCGCGATTTCATTACTACTACTCGTTCTTTACGTTCCGTTAGATTCATATCTAAAGTTCCGTAACAAAAGATCTATCATAACAATTTCGAATAAAACGAATTCTAGTTTGTTTTATATGGGTTTTCAATAGATTCTCTTAAGTCAATAGTCGTCAAATGTTTACATGTAATACGAACACACATATGATGAGGCTATTTATTTATTTTTATTATTTTTATTAAGGAGTAACTTTGCACTTTGTTAGCTCAAGCGGAATTTATCATCTCGTAAACAACTGCAGGGTTAACACCACCTTTTATAGCAGTATTATTATAATCGTGCTTCGTTTGTTTTGTATGGGAATCGGTACAAGTAAGATTATAATAATACTGCTATAAGAGGTGGTGGTAACCCCCTGTCTCCTAAAAATTGTTGATGAGATTCATCGTGGTTTACTGCGGAGCTGCGAGTGAATTCGTTACAACTTATATGACATTTGATTTTAATCAAGTTTAGGACTAAGTCGGGGACTAATAAAATGGCGATTATAGTGAAATCCCTGCAAGTCGCCCTTAAGCCCTTAATTATTAATCAAGCTCAGGTGACATCTACTAAGGGCCACTTGCCGTTCCGCGATAAATCTCTATTTATCCTAAATCTTGATTAAACTATAGGAGTAAGATAAATCGAGTTTAGGTATAACTGTAGATTAGTAATAGCGCTGCAAGTCACTCTAAGATATCAGAATTTACGAAGGTCTTCGATCGCGTCATCAAATATTTTGTATAACCGAAAGGAAATCAAATGCAAATCACCTGACGAATAAATATGTTCAAATAAAACGACAAGAAAGATTGACTAAACGCTAAAAGCCTGTCGCTCGGCGGAAATGTGGTTGAGCGAAATACTAAAATACCGATGGGATTATATTATAGATATATCTCGTGTCTATACGCAACAAAACCACTTTCGTAATAACAAAAGCAGTATTTATGGAGGTGTAATATTTTGCAGTAAGCTGAGTCGGTTGAACTATTTTATTAATATTGCTTGGATTAGTAATTTTCGACCGACTTCCAAAAAGGAGAAGGTCCTCAATTCGTCTGCATTTTTATGTATGTTACGCGATATCCGCCAAATATGAACTGATTTAAAATTATTTTTGTGTTCGATAGAGCTTATTTCAGGGGTGGTCCCATATAAATTTGCTCACCATCGGATTTGCAGTCGGTCCGTTAAATTTTTAAACCTGTGATTATGTTTAAAGGATTAGATCAACAATCACAATATTTTGAAAAGGTTGAATAGAAAAAAAGAAAGAAAATCGTTTTATTTTTATACAGATTGGATGGTTACATTTGAATACAGTTACATATATAAATGAGACAATATTGTAATTATAACAGAAAAACAAGATAAAAATGATTGTAAACTCCTCATTTAATTTCAAATGAAGTTCTCACAAAATAAAACAGCTCATCCCAAAATTCAACAAACAAATTAATTGTTTCCTATAAAAGAATCTGACCTAAATAATCCCCGACTTAACCAGTCGACTTTCCATCTTATTTCATATTCATTGCCTTCTAAGAAAGCGGTATTAAAACAGAAATAATATCCAAGGAGGTTAACCAAGCATTGTTGCGACGGCTGCGGGTGAAATTTAATTTTTCATCTCGTTGCGATGTTTTCTGCCGCAAGAAAAGTGCAAATGACGCTTACAGAGATTTCTGAGGAAACAGGTCGCGGATGGAGGCGACGCGGGTGACAATGGCAGGCACTGGTGTAGACGAGCGGTTTTGGGGCAGGCGTATTTTTTTGATTCAATGGTAAATACATAGTACGGACAACATAATTATTACAGACATGGAATCAATCAAGAGTCGCTGACGTTTTATGGATTAAACTATTGTTGAAAACTGTTTACCTGAAAATGATTATTTACACGAATTTCAATACACCAACCCGTATTGGGGCAGCTTGGTGTTCAGAGTTCGCATTTTTCTCATTTATAGGGAGAAACCACCACCAGTCCAGAACTCCGAGGTGAGACCCAGGTAACTAGATTTCTGAGTGGTAGAGCCACGCTATAGACAGTAACGTCTACAGCACGAATGGGCCGGCTCGATCGGTTTGATACCACTGTCTCACAGAAAACCGATGTAAAGTGGCAGCTTGTTGTCACGTTTCGTTCGGTGAGTGAGATATCCGGTGGACTATTTCCCCCACCCCCTTTCCCAATCCCTTTTCCTTCCCCTTCCATTCCCTCCATTCCATTTAGGATGGCAACGCATCCTGATTCTTTTTGTGTCTTGGGTGTCTATGGGCGGTGGGGATCACTTACCATCAGGTGACCCTTCTGCTCGTTTGC
Organism: Clanis bilineata; assembly: GCA_036417725.1. Classification (NCBI taxonomy): domain Eukaryota; kingdom Metazoa; phylum Arthropoda; class Insecta; order Lepidoptera; family Sphingidae; genus Clanis; species Clanis bilineata. The sequence continues at coordinate 14,452,464 of CM071158.1, forward strand.
CATAAAAGAAGTACGAACATCAATATTCATTATAATTCAATTACATAAATCGTAAGGTGTAACATTATGAGTAGTTTGTGTATACTCATATTCTGAAGAGGTATAGATTGTTAGTCCGTTGATGTGAATATTAATTATCTTCTTTTACATTATCGAATGATTTAAACAGCAGGTTTCGGTTGAAATTCCACGCGGTCGACATTGCAAGGGAAGCTAGTAAAAACTAGAAGCGCCCATTCCTAATATCTTTGTATCGCTAAAATCTAGCATTTCATACCAATTTTATTCATTACACGCTCGTCTACAAAACCAGCAACAAAGGACAGAAAACGTTAACATCGCTCCTAGATGAAGCTATTCATGTCGTGAGGTTATTGTCTAATTGGCTTATTGTTCGGAAACCTCTAGCTGGTACCGCGATGGGCTGGCTTGGCCCTTATCGCCGCCCTGCGCAGACATTTCACTCCTAATTCAATTCACAAACGGCAACGGGCTAAGCGCTCAGTTAATGCCATTAAATCTTTGAGTTTAAAGAATTACGTTGTTTGTAAATGTCTTTTGTTAGCGACCCGCATCTGACGGGGATCGTACTTTTTGAATCATTAGAAGAACCTGGCTACAAAAATTATTTAATATTACATAAGGTAGGCTTTACAAAACAAAATTAAATATTGTATGACTCATCCTAGTACATGACATTTATTGAGTTTTTCTGAAACGGCAAGTAACAGCATGTAACATAGTCGGATTCCATCTAAGAATTCTATGGACGATGTGGCCGCAGCATCCACTTTCCATTACACTAATAACAAAATCATTTTTTTTTCCTACCTGCCCTTATCCCACCTTTGTGGTCGCCGCAACACACTTTTTCAAGCATGTTGCAGAGAGGATTTGGCTTAGTTTTTACGACCGGCAGCCTATCTGACGTCAACCCCAGTCCCGACAAAAACAAAATCACAACTATGAACTACCAGAACAAAATTATTTGTACCGTGTTGCAAGTAAGTATTTGCGGAGCTATCTATGTTGTGAAGTATATCGACTATCGACTCTGATACTCGTAAGTATAAATCCCTTTCACACGGGACGGTCGTTTCACCGGCAATCTGAACGACGATGACTTGGCGTTTTCACGCTCAATGGAGCATGTGCGTGTGGGCTCACTGCGAGCTGGAAACTGGAGAGAGAAAATAAAACATCGTTTAATATTTGGTAATTCCAGATCGACCCTGTTGGAAGCGGCCTGCATGCAGTAGACGGCTTATGGCTGATGATGATGATGATTTAGTATTTTGTAACTACAGCTATAGAGGTATTCTGATCTTATTGTACCAATTGAATAATTAAAAGTTTGATTGATACCAAAGAGTTTTATTATCTTCGAATGACTATCTTTATCGACTTTTTGATAGCCAGTGTAAGAGTCCGGTTGTGAAACTATATAATAGTTATAGTGATTCGCCAGTACCCAATGTTAAAATTATAGTATTATCAATTAGTGGCTACATTATATAGTGAATTAAATAATCACAGAGTTTTATATAAAAAAATATATATGTTGAGTGTGGGGAGAACAAAAAAATCAGAATAAAAAGATATTAAAGAAAAAATTGCTTACCTGTTTGAAATTACTAGTCATTTTACGATATTGAACAAATTATGCCATAAACAATAATTATGTAGATATCTAATACAATATATCAACATAGCCAAAACAAAAAACATTTAAAGCTTTGGCATTTTATCTAGAATACATAAAAAATATGATATATTAATATATAGCCTAAAAATCGCTCACCGCTAACATTAACACCAACCTTGGCTAACAAGCAAAAACGTCCGCGTATTCAGCGGCCCGAATTACCCTTATTCTGGGTAATTACAGAGTGGCAACCCTATCCCGAGGACTATGTCATCGTGACGTCATTAGTGGTAAGCAAAATTGTTTGTACTTCAAAGGGCTCTGATTGAAAGGTTGCCTGCTAAGGTTGAATCAGCCATTATCTGTATTGCGGGGTAATTATAAAGGTATAATAGCTTGTTGTGTGCTGCATCATGCAGGATACAAAGTAGCAGTGTCAGGCACGACAGACGGAGCGAAGAGGTAACTTTAAGAACTTCGTTATAGAACAGCAACGTGGCCTCTTGGGTCTAATCACGGCATTTATGGTCGATTTTCATCTCAAGTGAGTGTTTTCCTAACATGATTTGAGAATAGATCCCAGACAGGGGGGTTGACGTCAGGCAGGCGGCGATCGTAAAAACCAAGTCGAATATTTTCGGCAACATGCTTGAAAAAGTGAATAGGGGTACTTTGCTACTTTATACATTTATTTGACCGTGTTTATTTATAGCAATTCAAGACATATATTGGGTTAATAGATCCTAAATAGCGCCTTCATAAATTGTTACTGAAGTCATAAATAACAATTTAGATGCACTGTATAAAGAATAGCTTAAGGTAATTTGTAGCACATTATTTCATAACAAATATAGAGGAAAGTATAATATTTTGTTTTATTTTAAATATAATATTTAAGACTTTCAAGTTCATAGAATTATTTATTTCGTTTTACAAGTTTATATTTTTATAATTAAAGACTTAACCTGATTTCGTACTGGTCATGTACAAATCTATTAAAACTACAAAACAACAAATCCTCTTATATCATACAGAAAAAGAAAGCAAGATATTGATTTGCCAACAAAACCAACGATAAAGATAAAATGTAAAAGACTTCCATGGTAAAGAATAAGAAATTCTCGGAACTAACATAAAAATCCCAATTCAATGGACAATAATATGCAATCTATAGTCCAATGGTACAGCGCAGGCGCCAGTTTTATCTGTGATGTTTATCTTCATCCCCCGTCTGCCGAGGGGTGGGCAGTAATTGGGCGGTGATGTGGCCGAGATAGCGTCCGTCTGGCCCACTATCGCTGTAGTGATTAAATGCACACGCATACATTTTGTACAATTGGAACCGTGATATTATTATAAATTACGAAATTAAATGTTTAATTAATTAATCGATGTCATTATTTAATCACATTACTATCAGCGGGTTTAGACAAGTGGCTTATGCGCTAGTCGAATAGAATAAATGTATGGGAATGACATAAGTGTACGCTATATGCGGCGTACTTTTATGTCATTCCCATACATTTATTCTACGAGGCTAAACCCGCAGGTGTTATAAATTTCTTAATTTTAAAGATACAGAAAGATTAACTTGGTCATTATATTATTGGACTAAACGTTCAGTGTATATTGAAATTACTATTACATTCATCTATGACATAGTAATATTATTTTCACGATAAAATACCGACCACCCTACTAAGTTTGATACTGTTAATGTATTCTTTCTGACCACCCTTGTGCTATTTTTCCAAATGCAAGGTCGGTGGAACACCCTCCTTCGACTTTCGATTGGTTAGTTTAACGACAGATCACCTGCTTGACGACTGGGCGCCCTAGAGGGAGTTGCCCTCTACGGCGCCCAGTCCCTGGGAAATGCTATTAGAAAAACACCCACCTAGGCATTGAATCCAGGACCTCCCGGTCCACAGCCCATATACAAGCCATATATGCTGCAACTTAACCAAGGAGGCGAGTACGATACGGTATATTATATTCTCCATAAAAAAACAGAAACTCTCAAGATAAACAGGAAAAATACTCATTTTGAATTACGTTTGTCGAATTCAAACTTGTAAGAAGAGCTTAATACCTCGTAACACAGCGAGTAGTTAAATAAGCCAGACAAACGAGGTTAAGAGCGTGGAATTAGCGGACCCTAGATAATTGCGCTGTGGCACCCCTGGCTGGCTTTTCACCAATTACGATACTTTTTACACCCTTAGTTGTGCTAATTTGATGTACACTTAAATATAACTATGTGCATTTTTCCACGGCAATTTAACTATGCTTGTGTTTGTCGCCTCCTTGGTCTAGTGGCAACAAATATGGACTGTGGATCGGGAGGTCGTCGGGTTCGATTCCCAGGTCGAGCAAAGCAAGTTTTCTAATTTAATTTGCCCGGGACTGGATCCCTCGAAGAGTGTTGACGTCAGGCAGGCAGCCGGTCGTACAACTTGGCCAAATCCTTTCTGCAACATGCTTGAAAAAGTGTGTTGCGCCGATCGCACATTACGGTGGGATAAGGGCAGGTAGAAAGAAAGAGTGTATTTTATCCCAATTATTTTAGTATATTATAGAAATCAATCCGAAAAGCTACATTATTTTCAAAATATATTCAACGAATTCCAACATAATAAAGTAATACGAGAAACCGTCACGCACTTCCGAGCGAGCCCTATTAGTTCCCGATCCACCCCATTAGATATTCTTACAGTTCCTACCATTTTATATTTACCGTAAACATATAACATTTACGCTGAAATGGACTTTATTTCTAAGCGTTAAAGGTGTATTTGTAAAGATACTCGAAACACAATATTTATTTGTCTCGCCTTATTTAGTGTCGTATGACATTGACCCGGCATGGGGACAGATGAGTCACTGGCTAGAGGAAAATGAGGGAAGATTACGCATCACAGTGTGTTGGATTCTGTGAAAGTTGTTGCTCACCTAAGCCTAATTAACTCTCAAATAAACCGCCTAAGATTTCTAGTATTCACTTCTTTCTACGGAATGATCAATATTATCACCTACTTACTTTTGAACAAGGATCAAGAATATTCTGGGTGGTAGAGCCACACTGTAGACAGTTACGTTTACAGCACGAATGGGCCGGCTCGACCGGTTGATACCACTGTCTCACAGAAAACCGACGTAAAGTGGCAGCTCGCTATCGCGTTTCGTTCGGTGAGTGAGATTTCCGGTGGCCCATTTCCTCCTCCCTTTCCCCTCCCTTTCCATTCCCTCATTTTAGGTTGGCAACGAGCCCATGATTCTTTTTGTGTCTTGGGTATTTATAGGCGGTGGAGATCACTTACCATCAGGTGACCCATCTTAACTTAACCCGGAATCTGTATTTGCCCGACAATTTTTTTTGCCGTTTTAAGAATTTTTGCCCCTCTATCGAACCCTTTTTTATTCCTGTGAAGAAATTCTCGGGTATGCAGGTTTCCTCACGATGTTTTCCTTCACCGTTATAGCAAGCGATATTTCACAATAAAACTACACTTAACATAGAAAAGTCAGAGGTGTAAGCTCCATTTTGAGGTTGGTCTCAAACCTCCGACACTTGTCTCGGCAGTCCGTACTATTCTCAACTGAGCTATCGCAGCTTGCTTTACTAGAATTGTTAGAATGTTTATATGTGTGTGTAAAATATACATTCTGAGCAAATGCATGAAGGGTTGCATCTCAAGGTAACATGAGAAGCTTTCAGCAAAGAAAGCCATACAAACTCGCCCGCTAAGAACATCTACTGCATACACGTTTCTTGTGAAGTATTTTAAAGCCACCATGACCAACCAAACTGATTAGACCTCTACGAAGCAGCATAAATACAAGAGAAAATAAAACAGACTGACTCCGTGGCGTGGTGGTATTTTCGGTACGACTACGTTTCTGAGGTCTCGGGTTCGATCCCCGGGTCGGGCAAAGTGATATTGAATTTTTCCATATCAGCCCGGAGTCTGGAATTTGTGCCCGATATGGTGATAGGCTCGCCCCCTATCACATCTGGGACGGAACTAAGCTCGGCGAAATGTGGGTGTTCTAGTTCGTTAGTATGCCTCTGCCTACCCCTTCGGGGATACAGGCGGGAGCTTATGTTAATGTATGTAAAATAAAACAGACACGTAATAACAGAAACTAGAAATCAGTTGCGCAGGGTTCATACAACACGATTCCTTTCGGCTTACCTTTGGCTAAATGCCTACTAATAAATGGATATGAATATAAAGAGAATCTAGCATCGGCTTTCCTTTTAGAAATTTTCACTCGTCGCCACTGCTAGAAATATTATTTGGGGGGCAGGAGACTTAGGCTGAGATCTATAGAGCGAACTTCGACTACGTCTATGTCAAAGTAATGAAATCAGTAAGGATTTTGACTTAGTCCAAGTCATTTTTTACAAGAAAATCTTTGCTTAGTCTGTCTGTCACTCTGGTTTTCTTGTAAAAAATGTCTCGGAGTAAGTTAATGTTCGATTTAATAATTTCAAATCATCACTGAATTCGTGATTTTGACTTAGACTTAGTCGAAGTTCGCTCTATAGATCTTAGTCTAAGAAGGGTTTATAGTTTCTTCATATATCGCAAAAAAATAACTAAAGTTGAAGCAATATCTTTCACTTGACGTTACTGATACGTTGGCTAAAGACAGTTCTGCGGCCTGAGTAGGAAAATATCTGACAACCGTAAATGTATTCGAACTCGATGCGTGTCTATGAAATTTGTATGAAATATTAACCAAACGTCATCAGTGCGCAGCGAACTCGAATACATTTACATTTACATTAGATTTTCGTGCTCGGGCTACAGAGGATAGAGGCAAAAGTGATAATAAAAGTCACAGCTAGAATTATGATGTATCTTTCTTTGGCTTTAAACTAGTAGTATAATGTTTGTCAGCGATGAGTTTTGAAGAATTAATATTCGCATAAAATTAATAATTTACAAAATAATCTGTCAACGAACAACCACAGAATAAAATATCGATTAACAAATTTGCGTTTCACCGCTCACTATAATGGAGTGGTCGCCCCTGCACAGAGCACTAACGACAAATAACCCACAAATGATTTGCAATTATGCAGTCTCAATAGACTTATTACATCAATAGAGGGGGCTCTCGAGATGGACCCGGCGGGGAGGCTAGCAACAATTGAATTTTAACGACCTATAATAGCGATACACACGTGGCATAAGAGCAGTCAACTTTAAACTTTCATTTTTTTAATTATTGAAACATTTGTAGTTTAATACAAGCAAAATGGTAATTTTATCTGTAATAGAGAAAGAAATAAAGAAAGAAAATATATTTATTGGTTTACAAGTTGGGTGGTTATCTTACTTGTGAACAATTTAATATATATCGCATGTATTGAATATTTAGATATTCAACAAACGAAGAAGCAATAAAAAAACATAAGAAAAAATAAACAAAGGAGGAAAAAAACAAACAATTAGGTATGCATCTACATATCACGATATCACCCATCGTGATGAGAGCATATCCCACCACAACTGCACCTAAAGGAACCAGATCAGCTAATGCCCAACACTAGATGTTAGGCGCTGGTTTTCATCTGGGCCCTTAGGTTATGGATGTCAGTCAGAAGCATAAGCAACTAATAATCAATAAGGCTAATTAGATATTGTTATACTGCTTATCCAAAAAGTTACGGTAATAAGAAGGCCATTACAGTAACACAGAAAGTTAAAACCAACATAATAACCATGAAAGTCCATTCCTTAGTAATGACCAATTAAATAATCTTTACTTAACTATGTTGCACAAACATGCACTAAATGATATATTTTTTATCAGAGAATAGCAAACGAGCAGATGGGTCACCTGATGGTAAGTGATCTCCGCCGCCATAGACACCCAAGACACAAAAAGAATCATGGGTGCGTTACCAACCTAAAAGAAGGGGAATTAGGCATTGGGAAAGGAAGGGGCGGAATTCGGCCTTCGGAAATCTCACTCACCGAACGAAACGCGACAGCAAGCTACCACTTTACGTCAGTTTTCTGTGAGACAGTGATATCAAACCGGTAAACCAACAAACAAAACAAACCGGTGCTGCAGACATAACTACCTACAGCGTGGCTCTTCTACTCAAGAATAATTATTTTATGAAAGAGACAGCAAATGAACAGATAATTAACTGTATAAAAAGCTACCCGTGGAAGTCTACGACAGTAGAGGGATTATCGGTGATTTAGGTACCTACTGCTTGGCATAACTTGACATCAACTTGTTCGTGTTTGCCGTTAATGACGACTGTGTGTCACCCTAAAAGATTCGGGCACAGATGGCCGTCCAGATTTGTGCCTCATAGTAAAATCCTATTTGTAGCAAAGAACCGCTGCGGTCGGCGAAATGTGAAAACAGCCGTAGCGGAAACATTAATAAATAATTTATATCGCTTCTCGTCTTTACAGGCTTAACTTGAGAGGGCCTTCTTTGATATTTAAGTGTACGTACGATTTATGTTATCGTCATAAACACTTAGCGCAGATTAAGTTTTCTATATCGACGTAATAATATGGTAAGTTCGTGCATAAAATATTTTTACTGATACTATGAACGTAAGAAAATACAGCACGTAAATCCAAATATATTCAAAGCAATTGAGAATCCTCTGTATTATGTCAGAATGTATTATGGTCTTAGGTATTTTAGGTCTTCGATTTGTATCTACTATAACAATGAAAAGTTGTCACTATTTAGAACGTCGTAGCTAGAACCATTTCCTATTGGATTTTTATCAAAATCCATATAGTCAATATTTTTTTATTTTGAGTATTTTATTCCTATGTAATATAATGCGCTATTACATTAATATCACACAAAACGTCCAATTAGCGTGCAATGTACAAAATTATCTGAATTTATCAATTAGAATCGTAGGCCAGCACGTGCAGTGCACGCGTCACGCTAACAAGATCCTGTGACGACGCGACGTGATGACGTGTCAAAGAGCTGACGCGTTAAATGACTATGACGCGGCGCCGAATTGATACAGTTGCACTAATTGAGGATTAGTGCTAAAAATATATGGCACGGACAATTTTTAACAATTTTAGACCGACTTCCGGTCCTCAATTCTCATTTTTTTATGTATGTTACGCGATATCTCCGCCAAATGTGGACCGATTTTTAAAATTCTTTTTGTGTTCGATAGAGTTTATTTCAAGGGTGGTCCCATATATTTTGGTCACGATCGGATTTAAAGTCGGTCCGTTAAGTTTTTAAACTTGTGATTATTAGGTCTCGGTATTAGGCATCGATTTATTTGGCTACCCCGATAGACACATGCACAGAGAGGGCGAAAGTAATACATGTCCAATATATTTTTTAACTTTTGCAGGCCATGCCTGAGTGGCAGTTAACTGCGGAAAGGAAGAGTGGAGATCGCAGATAGCATGAGCATTTCTGCAGTTTGTGCATTTTACAAAGTCGCGCGGATTTCAAACCTCAGCATTCACAATGCAACTTACGCACTTGTTTTATTTCTGCACATTTTAAACAACTACGCACAAATGTGGCGTAAGCAGAAAGCGTTAAAATAATAAATAGTATTCATTAGAGATAAATTGACAGCCTCCGTGGCGCAGTAGGCGAGTAGCCGGCTGTGAAGCGAGAGGCCGCGGGTTCGATTCCCGCATTGAGACAAATGTTTGTGTGGCCCACAGATATTTGTTTAAAGTCTGGGTGTCGTGAGACCGAAAGTCTCTCATAGTTTCTGACACCCACGATACAGGTTATACCTAGTGTGGGGTCAGGACTAGGTGTGTGACTGTTGGGTGTATTTATTTATTATTTATTTATATAAGTCTTTGAATCAATTTGTCGCCTTTACCCATAATATGTGATCATAAATGTGATAACTTCCATGGATAATTCCTCATATGTTAAATTTTAAACTGATTTGTAACGACAGTTTATAAAAATAGAAAAAATTGCGTGTTGAAAACAAAAATGTGCGATAACAGGTCAACGACAAAGTTAATATGCCGAAAACTGATGTTTCGTCATGTTCCACAAACAAAAGTTAAACAAAACACGAAATGTTTATGGTTATTTAACAAGTACACGCATCTAACACTCACGCAAGCAGGCATTTTAATATAATATACCCTGTTAACTAAATGAGGAAATTATTTCATTGAAATATTACTCTACATTCAATGGCGAAAATATGTCAAACGAAGTTAAAGCTCTCTGCGTGAACCCACATACACCACTACAAATATGGCATTCCAACATAGTATAACATAAGCTCATACATAAGCTCACGCCTGTATCCCCGAAGGGGTAGGCAGAGGCGCACTAGCGAACTAGAACACCCACATTTCTCCGAGCTTAGTTCCGTCCCAAATGTGATAGGGGGCGAGCCTATCCCCATATCGGGCACAAATTCCAGAATCCGGGCGATATGGAGAAATCCAATATCTCTTTGCCCAACCCGGGGCTCGAACCCGAGACCTCAGAACCGTAGTCGTACCGAAATACCACCACGCCACCGAGGTAATAGTATAATAATAATAATATTAGCCATGTAATATTACTGTCCCAATGCAAGGCACGGGCGTCCTCTACTAATGAGACGGGTTAGGCCTTAGTCTACCACGCTGACATAATGCGGATTGGTAGACTTCACATACTTTCGAAATTATTTAGAAGAAATTCTCCGGTATGCAGGTTTCCCCACGATGTTTTCCTTCACCGTTATAGCAAACTATATAATTCATAGTTTATAAAACATAATTATCTACAGTCCGTTAATCGCTTGTGCTGAATACTAGCAATCGATCATTTAAGTTCATACATCCAAATTCATACATTGACTCACGCCTATATTCCCGAACTGTACAGCACGAATGGGCCGGCTCGGCCGGTTTCATACCATTGTCTCACAGAAAACCTACGTAAAGTGGCAGCTCGCTGTCGAGTTTCGTTCGGTGAATGAGATTTCCGTTGGCCCAATTCCTCTCCTCCCTTTCCCAATCCCCATTTCCCTCCTTTTAAATTGGCAACGCACCTATGACTTTATGGTTTTTGGGTGTCTATGGGCGATGGAGATGACTTACATTCAGATGACCTATCTGCTTGATTGCTAGTCTCTGCTATAAAAAATACATTTGAATACAATGCTTGTACTTGGCCTGGACGTCGCTTGTATCACGTCTCATCTATCGATAACAGACCTCCAAAAGTACCAAACTATAAACGAGTTGAAATCACTCTTGTTAACACAAAAATATGTGCATCAGAAAAACGTGACTTCCAACCTCCCGCCGGCTGATTCAGTCAGTCAAGTGAACTGAACGAACTCAGGATTCATGTCACGCGACGCAGCACCACTCCCAATTTGTGCAAGCGTTCTATTATGATGCATTTTTGAATATTAAAAACGTGCTCCATTCAAATAAATGCTTTCTATAAACACGAATGTGGGTCCCATTATGCAGAGTATTTAACGAGTTCTCTTGTGAGAGCTTTGATGACTGAATTTTATTAATCTGCGTGATGTAGGAACATACATGTAGAATGACAAATAAATAATTATAAACGTGAAAGTAGTAGTGTGAAGTAGCTCTTAAATCACATTCTTATTATTGTATCCATACCTGCCTGGTTGTTTTCTAAATTGATAGTGTTATAAACACAGTTATAACAGAATTATTATATAAATACCTAATGACCTACTTCTTCTTCTTCGATGATTTAGCCTTTGTCAAGGTAAATAGAGCAATTATGTTTTCACAATGACCATGAGACCCAGATGTGGATGATCTCAAGGTCCTGCTGGGATTATGGCGGTAATTCCTTCCAGTGTGATGACTCCCTCAGATGACCTTCACTCGGCGAATCGACCGAACCAATCCAGCCAACGCACCAAACTCATCAAAGATTACCGGTTAAAAAGTTTCCACATTATACTGTCGATCTTCACTGAACTTTGATGCATACCTAATAACCTAGACCTCGTTTGTTGTGACGTGTCATAAGTGCTTTCCATATGCCTTCATGACCAGCGGCCTGAGCAGGAAAATTTCTGACAACCGTAAATGTATTCGAACTCGATGCGCGTCTATGAAATTTGTATGAAATATTAACCAAACGTCATCAGTGCGCAGCGAACTCGAATACATTTACATTTACATTCGTTTTTCGTGCTCGGGCTACAGGAAACATTTTTATTTTATTTTATTTAAACCAGAATAAATTTGAACTGATAGAAAGAGCACGATAAGATCTGTATAATACTACGTAATATTATTTAATATTTTGCTAAAGCGTTATGTATGTTAAACATGTAGTGTTAAACATCTAAATACCAAGTAAGTAGTAATAATAATAAGTCTGACCCGTGACAACGAAGACTGCAAAGCCTTCGAAACGTCGGGAATAGAAATTAAAACCTAGTCGTGATAGAATCCGTAAAATTAGTTTTATTTCAATCTAAATACCGTTATTACTTATCTTACTTTGTGAGCTAATGCATTACTCTTCACATAACAAAATATTACGGCTAAGTCATCATATGAAAACTGCCAAGCAATTCTAAACTTTTAATTACAATTTAATACGATTTACGCGTAATAAGCAAACGAGTGCACGTCTTTATGAAGCCAGCTCTAAGCTCTTTGAACTATAGCCAGCAAATTCATATTTTCCCGGTCAATGGTCTCGAAAATTACTAGAATTATACGTGCGAATTGCAGCCACAGAGCGCCCTACATCAACGATAAGACTAACTTAATATAATAATATCAATATAAGGTTGGATACACAGTGCGAAAGGTTACTAAATGTGAATATGAACAATAAACATTGTTACATCTACTTTCTCTATAATTAAATACACTGTAGAGTCATTGTAAAGTATTTTCAGTCAATCTTTATATTCCTTTCTGTAACTATTTTTATCCACATTAATACGGGATAAGGGCAGATACATAGAAAGAAAAGTTTAAATTATTTTTGGTAGTAGTTTTAAAAACTAGAACTACCTTTGGAGAAGGACCGCCATAACATGATTCTTTGGGCTTACCTTTGCCAAAAACTTTACTAACACTTAGATATTAATCATAAAAACTTAAGGGACGGATGTCAAAACTCATCTCATCGTGACCAAATTAAATGGGACCACCCTTGGAATAATCTCTATCGAACACAATAAGAATCTTGAAAATCGGTCCACATGTGGTGCAGATATCACGTAACACACATAATAAAATACAGACGAATTGAGGACCTCCTCCTTTTTTGATGTCGGTCGAAAAAATAATCACAAGTTTAAAAACGTAACGGACGAAGTCAAATTCGACCGTAACCAAATGTATATGGGACCACCCTTGAAATAAGCTCTATTGAACACAAAAGGAGTTTTGATAATTTATCCACACTTGGCGGAAATATCGCGTGACATACATAGAAAAATACAGACGAATTGAGGACCTCCTCCTTTTTTGATGTCGGTCGAAAGAACAAATTGCTTCCCTTTAAACATTTTCACCCTTCTCTATCTTCGATAACAACTAGCTTGGTACATATAACATAATACATATATATTTACTCATGCCGTTCGCTTGACGTAGTACCACGACCTATTTTCACTTTTGCGCCGCTTATTTACTTCCTTTGATGAGTTTCTCCAAGAATATTCATCATGAATGTAGGGTCCTATAGGAAAAATGACTTTTATTTACGAAAAACCCTCTATTATGACAATAAAACGTATATTTATTAATTAACGTAGGTTTGCACTAAAAAAATAAAAATAATGGATTTTATTCTGTATTTTATACAAAATTCTGCATTGGATGCTTTTCTACTAATGACGTTTCCATGCATCTTCCAACTATGTCATTATCTAAGAAATCTATAAGGTCTGTACATTTAGTTGTGCTAGCATACGAAAGGTCTTAGCGACCGAAACTTATAGTGACCGAAAGGTCCTAGTCACAGAGGTCATACAACAGTTAAATAAAACTCTGTGCTAGAGTAAGCAAGAGAACGAATAATATAGAGTCAATATTAATTATTATATTATGCTGGGAAGTTAGGTTTAAACTATTTTCTTACATTCTTTCTTCCTTAATAATGTACGGATTCACTGCACCAAATATATTGTATATGCTGATGGTGATGTATTAACTGAGCTACGACTACTAGATCTCCAATAAACTTTTGATTAAGCAAATACAAATTGAGTTCGAAACAAAACATTATTGTAACATTAACTAAGTAATCACACACCATGTCGCAGCAAAATTGAATGTTTGCCATTCAATCGATACAAACGTACAATAATTAATCTACGTATACATATTTATAATTATAGATACACCACACTAATAAGGAACAGTAGAGCAATACGACAAATATCTGGGGGTCTAGTTTGTAAAACGAAATCCGCAGTTGCGGACTTCGTTTCGGACGTTTTGCTATTCTATGTGATCACGTATCGGACCGATATCGTTGGTATAAGTATCGTTTCTGAAAATGCTATTCTGTAATCCGTTTGACAGCTCATTATTCGGTGTTTGACGTTTATTTTATCATAGCTAAATGTCAAATTCCGCAGTTGCGGACTTCGTTTTGCTTGTCTATGTGGTCACGTATCGGACCGATATCGGTGGCATAAGTTTCGTTTCGGAAAATGCTATTTTGTAATCCGTTCGACAGCTCAATATTCGGCGTTTGACATTTTTTTCATCGGAGTTTTATGTCATATTCTACGATAGACCTAGCGGTATCGTTTGTGTATCGAATGTGCTTTAAAATTATATGATTTGTAGTTTTTTGTTAGATTTCTATTGTAATTAACTTCCTAAGAGACTTTTTATTGATTTGGTGAGCTTTCCACCGTGCTATGGAAGACCATTTATTTGAATTTTCACTTGATGCCGTTAAACTTTCATTCCTGTATATTTATAATTTCACTTCTTCATGAAATTTGCAGAAAGGATGTATCTTAGTCTTTACGACCGGCTGCCTGCCTGACGTCAACCGCCTCTGAGGGATTCAGTCCCTCCCGGTTTACAGCCCATATATGCGGCCACTAGACCAAGAAGGCGACAATGTTTTCCTTATTCTAATAAAACAGAAATGGAGTTCATCATACTCGCAGAAAAAGCAAGAGGAGAAAACCTCATTTATAACGCCGACGAGCAAGGGATACCTTTTGCTCACGAACTCTATTGGACGTTCGAGGGAGTTTGTGGCGAATTGCCGATTCTTCGAAAGTCTGTGCATTATTACTATACATAATAATATGTACCTAGAATAAATATAAATACTCCTTTATAATTATTATAAATTATTTATTATTTATTTGTATAAAATACAGAAGTTACATTTTTAATGCATTCCTTAAACCACTAGTCATAAACTTGTTATGGATGCGCGTGCTTCCCCTTCTTTAATCCTGCTGTATCGGGTTCCGCCACCACTGTCTTCATATTGGGACTTCGGATGTTTATTTCCACCTACTCCAATGTGGGATCTGTGCAACACACTCCAAGAATGTTGTGTAAAGCTTCGGCTTAGTCTTTAGGCAAACTTCTTCAAAGCGGTACTAAAAGCGCAAAAATATAGTACAAGATAAGATATCTTCTTTCTTTTAAAAACACGACCCCTTCAAAATATTGATGATTTTGCCAACAACGGTAATAAATAATAATTCCATGTTTTTACTATTAAATTACTTTGTCAAACTACGATAAATTCACAAGGTTCACTTTATAATTTCACTTTATTCTTTGTTCACAAGTATAATATGTAGGTATCTCTGATTCACTAAAGAAAATGTAATCACTTTCCTAAACTACCTACTACAAGTAAAAACAAGGACGTTATAAGAATGGACTCGCCTCGCATCTATTACTCTGAGGAAAAATTCTGACACTTTTTGAGGGGGAACCGAAAGGAGAAAGAATAAAGAAAAAGGACAGACTACAGTCGATATTTACAGTCCATAGTTGTATCAATAGTCTGAATATAAATTTTAACTTTCATAAAAATAAATAAATGTTATTATTTAAAATCGCTTTTATACATCAGTGATTTAGATTGATTAAAAAATTGATTCGTTTATTCCCGTCTGTGTTGAACTATATTGGTTGTATGAACAATCATGATATTGCGCTCACTCATTGTTCCTTTCGGTCATCTCTATCTATGCACACGATAGTGGTGTCTATGGTGCCCGAACGATGTAAGTACATCCGATGGTGTTATATGCTAGCATTTTTGCACGATATCGTTGGAGTATCGGACCGCATAGCGTTCCTCCGAAACGTTTTGTACCGAGGAGGCGAGACTATGAATACTAGAAAGCTGTAATTTGGCATGGCTATACATATGTATAGCATTGATATCAATCACACTTTGTTGGTGTGGTCGGTGATGGGTGTGGCCCCCTGCTCGTAAAATGGGGGATAATTTTTTTTTCGGTTATCCTATGCTGAGGTATCGTTAGAAAAAAATCTTGGGTGTACGGTATTATAACGAGTTTAAAAGAAAAACTATCATGGCTAAGTTCACACGTCAACGATTTCGTATAAATTCTACTGAATACCTACCACCAACCAAATGAAGTTGTTAGTTGTTTAAAAGAGGTAGTAAATATAAGTTAATGGACCATGGTCACCTTAAAGTGTTACTTATTTCTTATGTGTAATAAAATTATATTTCAGTAACATTTATCCCTACCACGGAACCCTGTAGTGTACGTGTACAAACATGCTTCAGCCCCTGGCCGTGTTTTCTAAACCTTTTTTTCGATCGATGTGCCAGCAACCCAAAGAGATTCCACTTTCCGACAATGTACCTCTTTCTTACAAAAACAAGAGAATTGTCTCATAAATAAATATTTATTGACAAAAATAATAAAATTGTTATATTAATTGAAATAAACATTTAAATATCTATAATAATGGCAAATATAGACATCGAGTGTGGTGAATCAATTTTCAAACACGTTTTAATACATTAGTAAATTGGATTGATACAATATTGTCGATGATTCCCGTGTGTGTTGAAGCACCTTTATAATAATATTGCATTCACTCATTGTTCCCTTTAGTCATCTCTAGGTTCTTCCGATAGTGGTGTCTATGATGCCCGAACGATATACGATGATGTTATGTGCTAGCATTTTTGCACGATATCGGTAGAGTTTCAGTCCGATATCGTTCGCCCGATAACGTATCATAGAATAGACACCCAGATCGTAATTAGCGCATAGATTGAGATTTGAATTCAGATTGTCCATATTAGCATGCACTGGCCATAATTCAGGTGCCGCAATGCAACCGAACGGGTAGATGGCTGATTAGCAAAAAGCGTGGTTCGCGATCGTTCGCCGGTAATGTTTGTGAGTTGCGTGTATTGTTTGTTTGTTGCGATATTCTGTTGGGATTAAGTTTGTGATGCGGGCTTAGCTGATACGATACTGATTGTAACGACGAGCTTTGTATTGGCTTTAGTATGAGATGTGGCTGTTTATTGTATTTTTTTAGATATGAAAATATTTTATCAAACGATTACGCAATCACGTGCAACAACTATAATATTTGGTCTCTTTTCAAAGAATAGCAAATTTTGACAGAACACTTTAACTCCCGAGTAAGTAGTTTTAATAGGATTCGCAAGCAAAAGCATTTAATATAAATTCTAAGATTTTGTACCTGTCCATGTATAGGACGTAAGTTTACTTACATGATCTAATGACATATTTTAATTAAAACATACCTATGTAATAAATGAATGACTGGATCAATAAAACTCATACTATGCTGAAATCGTTTTTGATAGAAGACAGGGAAAATGGGCAAGTGGGTCACCTAATGTTAAATGATCACCGCTACCCATAAATATCCACAGTATCGAGGGAATCATGGATGCGTTGCCGGCCCTTGAAGTAGTATAAGCTCTTTTCTTGAATGTCCCTAACTCGTAACGGTCTGGAAACACAGCCACTGGCTAGCTGCCCTGTTATAAGAGGCTCAAAAAAAAATTTAACCTATTTTCCTACCCAAAGTTATATTTATCAAGTCACCATACTATTTCCTATCAGCATCGCGCGTTGCCATTGTATTCCTTTGCAGGCGTACTAGCTGACGGATTGTATTATCAATTATCATGGCAAACTAATCTGTTGTGTCCCAGTTAGGTGAATATGGGTATTTGTCAGGCCTCCCACCCTCCCGATAACACAAACAATATCTGGAAATCAAACATACGTTTGAAACTCTGATCATGGTATTGTTGATCGAAGGTTTGAAAGGATTAGGCTTCATTTCAATTGCACATTGTGATCTATCAGTTAATTAGGAATGATTAATGGAATGGAATGACACACATAACATAAGCTCACGCCTGTATCCCCGAAGGGGTAGGTAGAGGCGCACTAGCGAACTAGAACACCCACATTTCGCCGAGCTTAGTTCAGTCCCAGATGAGATAGGGGGCGAGCCTATCGCCATATCGGGCACAAATTCCAGACTCCGGGCTGATATGGAAAAATCCAATATCACTTTGCCCGACCCGGGGATCGAACCCGAGACCTCAGAACCGCAGTCGTACCGAAATACCACCACGCCACCGAGGCAGTGGAATGGAATGATGAGTGGATAATAGACTTTACATTACTGTTATTACAAAGAGAAGCCGTGCTTATTTGTAAAAGTTTATTAAAGCTCATATTCGTTTCTCTCGCTATGTGTGTGTTAGTTGGTAAATAATTAAGTATTATGTAACAGTCTGACGTCATTTCGTAAAGTAAATCTTATACATATGTACATCTTGATCAATATTGACGATAGTTTTCTAGTAGAATAATTACACATATACAAATAACTGTAAAATTGTTTGTAGGTACTACAGATTAACATACGAGACATATATTTTTTTGGGAAAACCGTATGTATAAATTTCACTTACTCACTAATCCTTATCACACATCTGGCTTTATGTCGTTAATTGTTAATTAACATGTGCTCTCGTATTTACAACAGATAACACAATGCGGGCTGCACTACAATAATTTAATTTTAACAATTTTCAACGTCAAAATTGTTTCGTAATCAAAATTAGTATTTCCAGCGTAACTGTTGAAGTAACTACCTAAAATCTCAAATTAAAAACCGTGGATAGGATGTCTTCGTTATCCCCAACATGCTTAACTTTTGCAATTTCCATGTTACCCAATAAAAGTTCCTTTGCAGAATGGCTTTTTTTATTACCTTTAACACGGTGTAAACGAGTGTCGAACGTCTTTCGGACATCAAAGCTCGGATAATCCAATAAGGTGCATCCAAGGACTCCAGCGCGGATAATTTGAAGAGGGTGCTATCTTAATGAATTTGAATGAAGAAAAAGATCTTTTTATATTAGCCGTGTAACAACCTTAAATTGTGACGGCCTGATGAATTAGGATGAAAGGTTTTGCTACGAAACGCCACGTTCTAAGGAATTTGCAAGTTGATTAAAGGGAGCAAACCGAAATAATTTCTTTGAATTACAAGATCGCGGTATTTGAAATGCTAAGGTATGATGAGAATATTCTGAAACATTTGAATTACAATGTTTGTCTAAATGGTAAAATAAATAACGATATCATTTATTTAAGAACATAAATAAGTGCAATATGTACCCTCAAAGTTACTCTGCCGAGATAGAATCAATAATTAGAAAATCGTTGTTTTTATAGGGAACAAGAGGAAAGAAAATATTCAATCTTTAGTTTTTATTATTCATCCGTTTTACGGCTTTGAATTTTACGATTTTTTTTCTTTTATTTAATGTAGGTTAAAACCATTCATTACAATAACTTTATCATAAAAAATAATAATATGTTGTATTAATAATATTCTGTTTATTTTCCAATACAATAATAATCCTCTATTTCCTACCAAGATTTTCGTCAGAGCAAGTTCGCATCGCAGTTTTTCTCGTTGGCAGCGCCTTATCTCCTAAAGACGGTACATTGAATTATGTTGTCACGACAAGATTAATGTGATTACGATGCTTCTGTCGGCGACAGTTACTTACCTAGTTTATTGGAAATTCTATACGAGCCTATCTCTTTTCATTCAGAATATTTCTTTTGAACAAATGGATTATCTTGGCCTAACCTAAGCCTTTATTTTTTTGTGTGAATTGTAATTTTGTAGAGAAACCGTGATATTGTCTGTCGTCACCACTTTTAGTTCCTTTTTCAATTGACTTTCTAAAGATGGTTAAATTCAAAAAGATTGTAAAAGATTTTCACATTTCGTCAATATTTTTTTATGTTATCGAATTTCTGACTGCATTTTTATGCGAAAACTAATTACGTTTGGAAAACTCTCCGAAGGCAACATTAATAAAATATTCTTAAATAAAATAAAATTGAGGAAATAAATGTAAAACAAGTATTTGAATACGAAGTTTAAACGATAAATTCCTTTAAACTCAACAGCTCAGCAGTCGGCACGGCCCGACATCGGACTAACTTTAATGAAAAACAATAAACATAGAGCCTCGGTAATATAAAATACTTGAAGTATTTATCAAACGGAGCATTGTAGTGGAAAGTTGGAACAAAACCGCGTGGCGAAGCATTGTTTCAGTTCAACTTTCCGCCCGCGGTTTTGTCTGTGGCTTCACGAGTTTTTTGTGCAAACAGAACTCTGGCCGCAACACATTGAATAAAAGAAGGTAGGAATTAGTGATTGAATTGATTTTTCCCGATTTTGCTATATATATTTTTATTTAAGTTATAATATTGTTGAAATAAAACTAGTTATCGGCGCAAGATCGCAAGCTTATTTAAAAAGCCGTTGTTAGTTCCCGTTATTAATTCATTTTACAATGTTAAACTGCTGAATCGTTAAAAGATTCTAAAAAGTTAAAATAATCGTTATAATTATTTCTTTGACATTCGATATTCGGTATCGAGTAGGTAGTTGCAAATATTGCACCCTATAAAAGGAGTGTTCAGAGCAAATTCGACACAGTCGTGCTCCGGCACTCGGACTGTCCACATCCCTGACTAGACGGTGCTCTTGAGCACCGTTAATAAAGGGAATTTCAGTGTTCACACTTGATAAATAAGATGACTAATCATCTTATTGTCAAATTTGACGTCAGCCATGCTGACGTCACCGTTTTTAAAAAATAACGTTAGCGTTGGCCCTCCGACATAGTTTTTACGGATTCTATCCCGATTTGTTTTGTATTTATTTTTAGTCCCGACGTTTCGAAAACGAAATCGCGATAGAATCCGTAACAACCATTTAAATGAATGACATCCGCGTAAACCTAAGAAATCATCATTATATACCTCTAATATTGTTGTTTTGACAGATGTTGCTTTTTTATCCACGGACTGGATTGTGACTATTTACACTTCATCTGATGGTAAGTGCAGTACATACCATAAACCACTGTCTCACAGAATTTGGGGAGTAAGATTTCCGGAGACCCCATTCCCCTTATGTATTCGAGCTCGATGCCCGTCGAATGAAATATTAACCAAATGCCATCAGTGCGCATTGAGCTCGAATACTTTTACGATTGTCACAAATTTTCCTACTCGGGCCGCTGCTTGTTTGCCAAACTCTGCTATAATACAATATTTAGACTCTTTCAACGAACGCCTTCTGTAAAGTCACTTTACTTGGTTACCGGCCACGAAAATGTTTTACTGTTAAAGTTGCCCATTCTGGGTGCTTCGGCTATTTGAATATGCAAAGTTGTGACAAAAACCGCTTGTAGGTGAACGAAAAATGGGCTCGGACAAAGGAAATTATTGTTTATCGCCACATTTTTGTTTGTCTACCTGTGGCGGTATTTTGTGTGCTAATAAAAGTTAACGCTGTGAATAGCCTTCGCAGTCTTTTTTTTTTTCAACTAGCAGAGACTGGCACACGAGCAGATGGGTCACCTGATGGTAAGTGATCTCCACCGCCCATAGACACCCAAGACACAAAAGGAATCATGGGTGCGTTGCCAACCTAAAAGGAGGAAATGGAAGGGGAGGGAAAAAGGGATTGGGAAAAGAAGGGGGGAAGTGGGCCACCGGAAATCTCACCGAACGAAACGCGACAGCAAGCTGCCACTTTACGTCGGTTTTCTGTGAGACAGTGGTATCAAACCGGTCGAGCCGGCCCATTCGTGCTGTAGATGTAACTGTCTACAGCGTGACTCTACCACTCAAAAAGTCTCATAGTCTCTAGTAGTCTAGTCGCCTCCTTGGTCTAGTGGCAGCATTTCATTTGAGCATATATGGGCTGTGGACCAGGATGTTCTGGGTTTGATTCCCAGGTCAGGCAAAGCGAACTTTTCAATTTCATTTTCCCGGTACTGGATGCCTCAGAGGGAGTTGACGCCAGACAGGCAGCCGGTCGTAAAAACTAAGCCAAATCCTTTCTGCTGCATGTTTGAAAATTTATGTTGCGCCGAACCCACATTAAGGTGGGATAAGGGCAGCTAGAAAGAATTATGTTGCACGATATAAACTACAAATACCTACAAAGAATATATGTATTTAGCACTATTTTTTTCTCGCACAATAACAGAACCTAATCCAATGTACATACATATCTCCCATACCGTCTTCCATTCCCACTCCAATGTGGAGACGGTATAACAGTTTTTTTTAGACCGCCAGCCTGACGTCAACCCCCTCTGGGGCATGCATCTACCGCACGGATATAATTTTATTGACTTCAAAACAAAATTCCCATCAAAGCCATTAAGAACAAACGAAATACATTCATTAATATTAAAACCACTCGTGTTTCAAATCACAATCAATTTATTTTCCTTTTTGCGACAAACAATCATTGTTTCTTTTAACATAAGCATAAATAAGTACGAATATACAAAATAAGTATAAGTACGTGCGAATAGCTAGGCAAACTTAGCTGTGAGTGTTGTGGAAATTAGAAGCAGCATTGTATTATTTACACCTGTGGGAAATAAATAAATTAATTACGCTGGAATGGTCAAACGCAACTCAACTTTAACGGCTTCTTACTTTGATTTTCGCCATACAATTTTGACAAATAAGGCGGCATTAAACTACATAAGACGACCTTAAGTGTATGGACAGTCGGCGGTAAGTAGTTTATTTATTGTTATTTAATTTTGTAATAGAATGGTCGCCTCCTTGATCAAGTGGTAGTGTATATAGATTGAAAGTCTGGGTTCTACCCCTGGTCGGGCAACGCAGTTATTCTGACATGATTTGCCAGGGACTAGATTTGCGAGAGGGAGTTGATATCAGTCAGTGACTCTTAAACAAAATAGCTTAGCTGAATCCTTTCTGCAACATGTTTGAAAAGTGTGTTGTGCCAACCCCGTATAAGGTAAGTGCAGAAGGACGGAAAAAAGTTTTGTAATATATTCATTGATCGATTTATGTTACGAAATTATATTACAACGAAAATTGTTTGAATTGTCATCATTTCTAAACTCAATTAATCAGTCTGTGTTTGTGGCGCCCAGTCTTCGCCACAGGCACAGATAATCTTGTCAAGCTGTAAGTAAATACATACAATCGATTCTGTTTATGCTCTCGACGGAAACACCATCTGTCACGTCGATTCCAATTGATGTTTTTATTTTCACGTTTCTTTTGTTTTTTGGTTTTTCTTTGTTTAAGCCCCATTTAGACGGAGCGAGTTTATCGCACGATAGAGACAGGCATGTCATATGTAACCGAATACTGATATTTATTGAGCCGCATCATATGACTCTTTATTTCAAATTCTACAACGAGGTCACAAAGAAAACAGCTTATTTTTATTTTTGGAGATATTTACAGTCACCTATTACAGTCTACAGCATTGTAATCACTATTTTGTTATTATAAATATCATGAGTGATACTGGTACGGACTGCCTCGGTGACGTTGTTGTATTTCGGTACAAGTTACAACTTATCATGAGGTCTCCGGTTCGATTCCCGGGTCGGGCAAAGTGATATCAGATTTTACTATATCAGACCGGAGTCTGGAATTTGTGCCCGATATGGCGATTGGCTCGCCCCCTATCACATCTGGGACGGAACTAAGCTCGGCGAAATGTGGGTGGTACTAGTTCGCTAGTGCGCCTCTGCCTACCCCTTCGGGGATATAGGCGTGAGCTTATGTTGGAAATTCTGGGGGATATTTATGTTCTAGTCCTCTACCCTTTGGTACCCTTTACGCTTACCATTAGCTTAGACAGTGTTTCATAAAGCTGGTATCATTAATAACTACACATAAAGAGGCGGGCTAGCAATCTAGCAGTATATATAAGATCACGCCTGTATCACCGAAGGGTACGGCAGATACGAACTAGAGAATAAGAACACCCACATTTCGCTGAACTTATTTCCGTTGCAGATGTGATGCTAGCTTATCGCCATATCGGATACAAATTCCAGAGTACGTGCTAATACTAGAAAAAACAATATTTCCTTACCCTACCCGGAGATCGAACCCGAGACATCAGGGACAGTAGTCGTACCGCTCACAAAGTACAAGTACGCTACCGAGCCAGTCAGTTTTTATATAATGTCATGTACAATTAATTTTATTATGATTGCCCATGAATCTCCACGTTTTTCCAAATTGCCCTCGAGGACTAAAAAATACTAATAAAAGTTGAAAATAGAAGAATCTGGCTTAATACGAACAAATGGGGGACATTTGGCCACACAAAAAGGGAACCGAGTCCTTAATTGATTTAATTTGTCGAGAGTCAAAACTTCGCTGTGAGGTGTCGCTGTCACGCGGAATGGTAAAGGTTTTTACACACTGTGATTATGTTTTAATATCTTTTTGTTACAGCTATTACTGTGTAGGTGTAGATATTAGTATCCTAAGTCTTTCTACCTGCCCTTATTCCACCTTAATGTAGGGTCGGCGCAACACACTTTTTCAAGCATGTTGCGGAGAGTATTTGGCTTACTTTTTACGACCGGTCGCCTGCCTGACGTCAACCCCCTATGAGGGATCGAGTCCCAGGCAAATTAAATTAGAAAATATGTTTTGCTCGACCTGGGAATCGAACCCAGGACCTCCCGGTCCACAGCCCATACATGCTGCCCCTAGAGGCGATTATATTAGTAGCGATGATGTTAGTAACCTAAGTAAATTCATATAATATAATGAAGTTGAGGGGTAGAGCCATTCTGTAGACTGTTACGGCTACGGCTCGAATGGGCCGGCTCGACCGGTTTGATACCACTGTCTCACAGAAAACCTACGTAAAATGTTAATGTATGTTAAAGTGAATTTTCCGGTGGCCCAATCCCCTCCCCCAATCCCTATTTCACTCCTTATAGGTTGGGAATGCACCCATGATTTTCGTGTCTTGGGTGTCTATGGTCAGTGGAGATCACTTACAATCAGGTGACTCAACTGCTCGTTTGCTAATCTCTAAAACAAGTCTTTCTTTCTACTTGCCCTTATCCCACCTTAATGTGGGGTCGGCGCAACACACTTTTTCAAGGATGTTGCAGAAATTATTTGGATATTTTTTTACGACCGGCTGCATGTCTGACGTCAACCCCCTATAAAATTCGTTTTGCCCGACCTGGGAATCGAAACCACGACCTCTCAGTCCACGGCCCAAATAATCTGTCTCCAAAATAAATTAAAAAAAAAAATTTACAAACCAAAAGTAATTAAAATATTAGTCTGTACATATAGGCCACGGAAAAAAATCAATTGTTTTTTTCATAAGTCCCAACGGCATAACGCCAGGCAAAAAGAAAGCATAATAGGTTGAATGTATGACACCATCTTTCGAAAGAAACGGTACCTTATGAAAACCCACTTTAAAACTATCCTCAAAGCAATGTGATATGCAGATCAGTAGCCCGAGCACGAAAAACGAATGTAAATGTAAATGTATTCGAGTTCGCTGCGCACTGATGACGTTTGGTTAATATTTCATACAAATTTCATAGACGCGCATCGAGTTCGAATACATTTACATTTACATTAGTTTTTCGTGTTCGGGCTACAGTATAACAAAATGGTACTTACATGTTACTTAAACCATAATTATTATCATATGCAAAGAGAACATCACAACACTGCATTTTTTTCTTTATTCTCGTTGTCAAAGTGCGGCCTCATTGCGAATACGCCCTTAAGCCATGTTTTTTTTAAGCGACACTTTTCCATTTGTTTTCATTAAAGCGCGCCGGCTTTATTGCGCTCTATTTACATGCCGCCTGTGAAAGGGAAATCCGTTAATGAATCTGTTATCACTACCCTAGTTAAAATAGATCATTGTATTTACTCTAACTAGGATAGTGATAAAACACTTACGCCCTTCATGATTGAACACTTAAAATGAACGACTGATTACTTAAAATTAATGACTGATTTTCTTTGGCTGATTAATGACAAAATTACTGTCATAATAATGGTCTTCTTGGTAGTAGAAGCATATATGGTCCCATAATAGATAATAGGTTCGAATCCCAGGTCGCAGTGTTTCTGACACCACTCGCCGGGGTGCTTTCATGAAAGCATCCGATCTAAAAAACTAAGCCGAATCCTTTATGCAATGCTTATAAAGTATGTTGCGCCGATCCCATATTAAAGCGGGATAAGGGCAGATGGAAGAATAGCGAGAGGAGGAAGCTGCTCGTCTGATGGTAAGCGACACGACAACCCATGAACAGTAGCTTGTCTCGCCATTCGATTGCAATAAAAATTACGGTAGCAAAAGATACTTCAATTATAATAAAATAAAGTCATAGCAGGTGCTACACTAAAGAATTATTTCCATTATGTATCGGAGATGATCCACTATATCACATTTAAATTCCCGTACATCGAGCGTCAGATGCACCCCGGATGCAGCCCGCCACTTTTATTGTGATTCCCGAAGCGCGCCGCTCTTTGTGATGTAAAAGATTGATGCCCATCTCTCATGCTTACACTTAGGACTGCTCTACTAACTAATAAGAAGATGTAGAGACGTATTTTTGTGTGTTATAAAGTATTCTGTAACAATGGAAATGTTGTCCATAAGCTCACGCCTGTATTCCCGAAGGGGTAGGCAGAGGCGCACTAGCGAACTAGAACACCCACATTTCGCCGAGCTTAGTTCCGTCCCAGATGTGATAGGGGGCGAGCCTATCGCCATATCGGGCACAAATTCCAGACTCCGGGCTAATATGGAAAAATCCAATATCACTTTGCCCGACCCGGGGATCGAACCCGAGACCTCAGAACCGTAGTCGTACCGAAATACCACCACGCCACCGAGGCAGTCATGTTACACACAACATGTTATGTTATGTTATGTGGAAATGTTGTCCTTAAGAGGTGCCTTAGCTTTGCTAATTTTCATTAGCGTCGATTATCAAATAATAATAAAGCTAGAATTTTCCCAAGATTCATGGGCGCTAATGATAGAAAATATTAGATACTCGTCTGCCTAAATTATGAGTTTAATAAAAGTGCAATGATTTTTATTACTTTTATATTTTACTTATATTTTTGTCATCTACAACAAGCAGGTCGATTCTCTAAGAAACGCTACAACGTTGCAATCGACGACGAGCTCCCACAGCGCACATCGTTGAGATCGACGGAGCGTTCAACGTTGTTGGGTCTTATACAATACCATTTTCCATACATTTATGTCAAACGCCTCGCTCGAGAGAGCTAGTTCGCATAAGCGCCGTCATCACGCATAGCGCTAGTGCGTGCGCTTTGTGCCTTGCTTAAAACAAAAATGAAAACATCGTCGCCGCAACGATTCTGCAGCGTTGTTTTCACAAATGAAACCTTAGAGAATCGCCGTGCAGAATATAATCATGTAGCATGACAATATTTTAGATTTTCTACAGCAAAGTCAAATAACTAATCACCACAGTGACGTTTCTCGCAAACATCTAGAATGTTCTTTGAAATGATCAGCCGAAGCCACGGCTCGACCGTATATCCCATAAAAGATCCGTGTGAATACGTAATGCGACACGGGACGTAATGTGACGTTGCATTTTGTAGGTGCCGTTCAACTCCATCTTATTTTACAATGCAATTGTGAGCTGGAATTTTATTTTATTTATTCAACAATTCTGGAACACCGAAGGTGGTGGATATTTTTCATTATATTTTACGATAGGAATCACCAGTCTTTGAAGTACGTTAGTACTATTTCATCCATACTGTGGTACTCCTTACTAGAACATAAAACATGATATGACATGACCTACATAAATAAAGAATAGCAATTACCAGTTTTATTAATCGAAAAAAGTTAAACTAACATTTTTTATAGCATAGGCTGGTCAACGAATAGGTGGGTCACCTGATGATAAGTGATCTCTACTGCCTATAGACACCCAGGATATCAAAAGAATCTTGGGTGAGTTGCGTACCTAAAAGAAAGTGAATTGGGAAGGGTGATTTGGGACCGAATTTGGACCAAAATCCCACTCACCGAAAAATATTAAATAGAGCCTTAAAATGAGGCTACAAAATGAGCTTCAAAATTAACTAAGCATGACGTCAAATGCAGAAACATTTTGTGAGACTGTCATTCGCACGCCCAGTTAAAACTATGAAACGTACGACTATTGTTTATAACAGTATGGTCTAGAGTTTTATTAAAATGCATCCTAAAAAACCAGGAGAGCGGCTGGGAGAGCACAAAGCACTGAATTTATCGTCCCCCTCCCTGCCCGAAACACTCCTACACGGACCAACAGACGGGAAAAATGAATAGATGTGACAAAGCATATTAATTTTTAGAATAATAATATTTTGGAGATGCAGTGTTGAATTAATATTTCAGGATTTGAAGACATGATTGTTTTTGTTAGAAATGCAGGTATCAATGCATTTGTACTATATTGTTAAGAACAGAGGTCGACTAACACAGTTATCGGAGTAGGTAAATACAGCTGATTGGGTCGACTCGTTTTTTTTTTTTTTTTTTTTTCTCTTTATTTTCATAGGGGGTTTTTTCGGTAACGAAAACGTCACCCCCATTATTGAATACAAAATACAACACACAAAATACAAAATACAAACAACAACATACGTTAAGAAGAAATAAACTAATCTCCCCGCAATCTTAGACCCGTAATTATTATTTTATAAAGCATTTTAGCCTCGTCCGATCGAGGAGTTGACAAAATGCTATTATAAAAACCTAAAGAGTAACCAGTATCACCAAAAGCCTTTGAACCTCAATACGGCTACATTCATATAAAATGTGGTAAATGTCTTCTACTACACCACATATTGAACAATTAGGTGAATTTATTTTACGCATCATGAAAGCAAAACTGTTAAGTGGTACGTGACCAGATCGAAGCCTCAAAGCCATCACAATCTGTTGTCGACTGATCCCACTCACATCAAACCACAAAGAACGAGGCAGCGACGGTTGAATTACTCTGTACCAAATACCCTTAGTCAAAGACCTTTTGTCGAAATACTCTGACCAAAACTCGAAACATTTGCTCCTAATTCTGGGCAGAAGCTCTGTATGCCAAGGTAAGATGCTAAGAGGTACTCCATCGGACCCGGCTTTGTTTGCTAATTTGTCCACTACCTCATTACCCTCAAGTCCAATGTGGGATGGGATCCATTGTAATACAATTAATTTATTTTTACCAACAATTTCATAAATACTTCTTATAATACTATATGCCAATGGAAACCCTCTAAAAGATGAAGTGCATTTAAGCAAGTGGAGAAGAGCGCTTTTTGAGTCAGTGAGAATAACAAATTTATCACCATTCAATGATTCAATGTAACCTAACGCCTCTGCGATGGCAATCAGTTCTAAATGCATGATTGACAATGCAGAACACGTCTTAAATTTACAAAAGATACCAGAATAAAAGTCTAAAAAGGCAGCGCCGGCTTTATGTTCAAATTTTGAACCGTCTGTATAAATTGGATAAAAACCACGATATTTTTCATTAATAGAGTTACTACAAAGTACTCTTAAATTTGAAATAGTATAACTATGTTTAGGATTATCAATCTGTTCTAATATAGGTTTAACATAGCAGGATAGGTTCATATTACTGACCCAAGTGTTCATAGAATATATGTCAAGTGTACTGCT
Organism: Clanis bilineata; assembly: GCA_036417725.1. Taxonomy (NCBI): domain Eukaryota; kingdom Metazoa; phylum Arthropoda; class Insecta; order Lepidoptera; family Sphingidae; genus Clanis; species Clanis bilineata. The sequence goes on from CM071158.1 coordinate 14,482,212, forward strand.
ACAGTAAAAACGTTCTTGATTTAGAATTTCATACATTATTACTAAAAGTGGTTTCTTTTTGCGTCTCCAGTAAAGATTTCTACATAGATTTTTTAATATCTCGAGTATTTTAATTATAGGGAATTTATAAGATTTTGATTTGATATAAAATTTACCTGCTAAATATCGACGACGTACAAATAGCGGAGATAACAATAACTCGGACTCCATGACGTGGACAGGGGTGCTTTTTACAAACCCACCTATCAATCGTAGACATATATTTTGCAATCTGTCCAGCTTCACTAAATGACTTTCCGCGCTGTTATCAAATAAAAAGCTAGCAAAGTCAATACGGCTTCGGACAAGTGCAATGTATAGTCGTCTTAAGTAAACTGGGTGAATACCCCACCCTGGTCCCACTAAAACCTTAAAAATGTTAATGAATTTTACAACCCTAAGACAGATCTCATCAATGTGTTTTTTCCATCGAAGACCCCTGTCCAGCCACATGCCCAAGTATCTAACGCTATTTACTGTAGCTAACGATGTACCATTCAAACGAATATCCACGGCTTGCCTGCGATAACCTCTATTAAAAATACAGATTTTACTTTTAGAGGGCAAAATGTCTAATCCCACACGTGACAACATTTCATTGACCCTATTAAGCGCAGCTTGAATTCTAATTTGTCCTTCACAACTAGATACACATTGCGAATAAATAACAAAATCATCAGCGAACTGGGAAATATGAACATCCTTCAGCCGGATTTTGCAAATGTCGGATGTCACCACATTAAACAGTAGAGGAGATAGCGGGTCTCCCTGGGCTAAGCCACGACCTGAACTTCTACTAATATATCCACTACCTGATCTAATCTTGAGAATTCTATCACCGAGGAAATTCCACAGATAGTTACAAATTAGTGGACCTACTTGGAGATTGTCCAAAGCTCTAATTAGGGCAGTATTATCAACATTATTATAGGCACTTTCAATATCTAAAAAGCAGGCTATAGTGCAGGAGTACTCCGAAAAACTTGTTTGGATAACAGAAACAAGGCAACTCAAACTGTCTATACAAGATCTACACCTGCGAAATCCTACCATATTTGAAGAAAATGCATTACGTTTTTCAAGGTACCATTCTAATCGTCTATATAATATATAATGAAAGATTTTACATACACATGACATAAGGGATATGGGCCGAAGAGAAGAGGCATCATTAGTATGTCGGCCAGGTTTTGGAATTGGGACAATACAAATATCACGCCACTGATAAGGGACGAAACTGTTGACAAATAATTTGTTATATATGGCTAAAAGGAAGCGCTTAGCTACTTCAGGAAGATTTCTAATCATAGAGTATGATAAATCATCATATCCAGGAGATGTATCCTTTGATTTGATACACTTTTCGAGCTCTTGAATAGAGATCTCACACTCTAAAATAGGGTTATGATTGTGAATGATAGGTGATGAGGGTGACACATAATCTGGCGTTAAGGAGCGAAGCAAATCTTCGCCGCATTTAGCATCTACATAACGTCTAGAAACACGATACCCTTTCAGCCATTTCATTTTACGCCACATCTCTCTGGAACTTATGGACTCGTCAACCGAATTACAAAAATTATGCCAGTCCTGGTTTTTAGCCTGACGAATTAGTTTCTGGGCGGAATGGATCTTATTTTTAAGTATGTCCAGATTCTGGGGAGTCGGGTTACGTCGAAAAGTCGCCAAAGCTAATCTACGACTTGCTACGGCTTTCGAAAGAATAGCAGTCCAATATGACTTCGGGGAAAATTTTGAAACTGGGTTTTGGTTGAATTTAAGTAAAGGTATAAATTTACTTGCGGCGTTATCAACAATAAGTAAAAATAGGTCATAAGCTTTTTGAGGATCGAGAGGTAAGCACAAATCACGAAATTTCGTTTCTAAATACTTCGAATACGAAATCCAGTCTGCTTTGCGGAAATTTCTTTTAAACATTGACGGAAGTTGTGAAGAGACGAGAGTAGAAATTTTGACTATTAAATGATCGCTCCCCAAATTTTAATTTAGTACATTCCAGTCAAAATTAGCAGAAATGTCTAAAGAGACAAAGGAGATATCTGGGGATGATTGTTGTAAAATAGTATCGACTAATCGAATTCGAGTGTGGGACCCATCATTTAGAGATATGAATCTACTATCCAAAAGAGCATCATAAAGTAGATTACCTCTGTGGTCAGTTTTATAAGACCAGCTTATGTGATGTGCGTTAAAGTCGCCTAAGATAAGAGTTTTAGATGACCACATAGATAGGAAGTTATCCCAGTCTCGTTGAGATGTAACAATTCTCGATGGACAGTAGACTGCAACGATGTTCTCAATGGGGTGACAATTAAACAACTGGACACTCACTGCTTCTATGCCACGGTTCGTAATTTGAATAGGACTCCGTTGCGACTTAATAGATTTGTAAACTACCAGAGCTACACCACCATAAGAGTCATCTCGGTCAGTTCGATAAACGTCATAACCACTTAAATTAAAGTGACTCCCTGGCTCGAGCCACGTCTCACTAAGGGCAGCAATATGAACCTTTTCTTGTTGTAAAATTTCTAAAAAGGAAACTGTCTTAGGTTTAATGCTTTGGGCATTCCATTGGAAAATATTGAGCTTAATTTCTTTATTGGCCATCACTGTGATTGTGTAATTAAACTGAACAACATTTTTACCCAGGGCCAATCGGAGATATAACTACTCAACGCTAATGTAAACCATTCTAGGCACAACTGAATAACAGAGTGAATTTTAACCGTCATAGTGGCTTGTCGAATGAAGATAACTTCTTTAAGACGAGAAAGGAGCTCACTAAAAGGAGGAAATTCCTTTTGTTGACTATTGTCTGCAGGTGGAGGATCTTGCGATTTGTTGTCCGCATCTAAATTCCACGTACTCCAATTATCTTCAGTAGGACATTTATTTTTATTAGTTGAACATTTCGTGTAACTTTTGGCTAAATCACTAGAGCATTTTGCCCCCGTTTTAACATTGAGAGTTTTGTGTTGAACCGCCTCTTTAAACGTGGAACAAACTGGATCTTGGGACGAAACTATTCCCTGTTGTTGTAAAATTGCAGTGGGTTTAGCTTGAAGAGGTGGAAATTGGTTACTATTATTAAAATCCATCGGAACTGGAGAAGGGTTACGACTCTCTGAAGGGACGATGCATTCTAAGGCTTTTCGGTATGTGCACCTAAATTCGGCCATGATTTCTCTGAGTCGCCTCTCTTTTTTATAAACTGGGCATGACTTGTTCAATGAAATATGATCCCCACCACAGTTGACACATGAAAATGAAGTGGTCAAATCAAATCACAATTCTCGTGACGTCCGCCACACTTAGGACAAATTACAGCCTTACCAGGGCACATCTTCCTAGTATGTCCTAGCTTCCAGCACATTGAACATTGTGACACCTGGTGAATATATGGACTTACTTTTATATTTAAATCACATACGCGAATATATGCTGGCAGTAAGTTACCATCAAAACATAAGCGAATGGTTTCACTGGGACACCACCCACCTTCGTCCCTGTTGCGACGGTTCAGTCTTTTAAATGATAATAATTTCGCAGGGGGCGGACATGTAATATTATGTGTAATTTCATCGTCAGTGAGATCAAGATCAACATCTCTAATGAGACCGTAACAAACTGTTAATTCATTCGCCTTTTGAATTCTCCAACCTTTAGTTATAAGGTTCTCACATTCGAAAAGACTTCTGGCGGCTGCTTCATTTTCAAATTGAAGTCGTATTTTAAAGTTATTTAAATATTTAATATGGAAAATTTTATTTATTTTATTTTCTTTTAAAATTCGAGCCATTGTAAATTGTTTAGGGAGACGTTCTTTAGAGGAAATATAAACCTCATATTTGTCCTCTTTGATGCTACTAGCATTGTCACGACATGCCCTTTTACCCTTGACTTTCGTCCAGCTCTCGCCCTCATCATCCTCACTACTGTTCTCCCGCTGCCTCTTTGAAGTCCTTCCTAACTCTTCTTCATTTTCACTACTCACATCTAGCTCCTCTATGTCATTTAAAACAAAAGGTGTATTACAACGTGATGTAACACCTACGTCGTCCGTTATAGTAACCGCATCGGTATCATTAATAAGTCGATACGTGGCCATGTCGCCAGACACTCCGGCGCACGCCTAGCGCACGTGATAATGCTACGTAAACCGTGCGCAAGTAATGATAACGACAGGTACCGCGACAGAATAACACACAACCGGCCCGTATGATTGCCGACACGGGACTACGACTCGTTTTTCATGGTGGAGACTGTAGAGGAAACTGAGGTAATAATAAAATTATATAAAACAGTAAAACAAAATTATAATCTTAAATACCTTCAATGCTGCCTCGGTGGCGCGGTTGTATTTCGGTACGACTACCGTCCTGAGGTCTCGGGTTCAAACCCCGGGCCAGGAAAACTGATAATGGATTTTTCCAGATCAGCCCGGAATCTGAAATTTGTGCCCGATATGGCGATAGGCTCGCCCCCTAAAACATCTAGGGTGGAACTAAGCTCGGCGTAATGTGGGTATTCTAGTCCGCTAGTGCGCTTCTGACCCTTTCGGGAATACAGGCCTAATGTAATACCCTCAATGTCGCTAAACATTTTTTTTGTCATAAAATTTGAGTGTAAGTACGTAGTTTTGTACACTAGTAAGCGTAGTTAAAACAATTTTTGGAATACAGTTCCATATATCTAACATCCAATTGAGTGAAGGAGCTACGCTGTAGACAGTAACGTCTACAGCACGAATGGGCCGGCTCAACCGGTTAGATACCACTGTCTCACAGAAAACCGACGTAAAGTGGCAGCTTGCTATCGCGTTTCGTTCGGTGAGTGAGATTTCCGCTGGCCCATTTCCCCCCCCTCCCTTTCATAATCCCTTTTACCTCCTTTAAGGTTGGCAACGCACGTCCTGAGCCGAGGTTCGTAACCCGTTAGTAGGTTGCATGATCACCTAACTTCTTGGGTTCGAGCGTACCTGCGTTCACCCAACAGTACCGGTGTGGCTGAAATTGCCGACTCGTGTCAGGCAATCAGCTGTAAGGCCATTACAAAAAAAAACATGATTATTTTTGTGTCGTGGGTGTCTATGGGCGATGGAGACCACTTACCATCAGGTGACCCATCTGCTCGTTTGCCAATCTCTGCTATAAAAAATACCTGATTCTATTCAGATGGTGCATCCAGTAATTTGTAACGTGGACTCGTCAGTGTACCAGTGTCCACGTAAACAATGCTCGCAACACGGGGACAACTTTCCCTTTGTGGTTTATATGGAATGCTTTTACAGATAATATACACAGCTGCGGTTAAAAAGCTTTGCCTCAGTACAGGTATTCTCACTTATTCATGCATATTTGGGCTTCGCACGCGTAATCCGTCGATTATGGTCGCGCTGTATGGACACAAACATGGTATTAGAACCTTTACAAATGTAAATGTTGCTGCTTATTTTCCACGGTTTTGTTTTAGGGGCTTAGGGTGAAATACGAATTGGTTTAATTTTAAATTTTATGTTTATATTTATAGGAACATAAAATTAGTTTTAAATCGTTAATTTAATAATTTTCAGTTTAGACGATACCAAAATAGCGCGTTTTACATTTCTCAGCACTATTATTTATCTCATTTAGTACTAGAATGCGATAGATGGCACAGACATAATACGCATTTTTAGCGGCTCCATACAATTTTATGCCGATAAGTGCAGGCACTGCTTATATAGAGGTACAACTTTATAATTTTCAATTTTCGTATTTAACAACACTGTATTTTATTACCATTGAATCCGGGTTAATAGCACATCACAGCTCATTACTATATTTGTAGAAAACCGAACTTTACTGTCATAGTAATACAGCAGTTTTGTATGAACTTTCGTAACTCAATGCTCGCGACCGAACCGCAAACCGTACCGCGACCACAACACGCGGGTAACGGCTGGTTTCGTACACGAACAAATTTAGAATCGTTATATTGTTCGTATTTCACTATTTAACACGTTTGAAAACTGCGAAATCGGTAAATAAGATACGGTCTACAGTTTTAATTGAAGGTGTGACGACTTGTTACACCATTCTATACAATTATTATCTGTCCCTCGGGCATTTTATTCGCGTGCGTATTACTGTTCCGCTCCAGTGGTCGTAGAATGATGTCATATTGAATAATCGTCTAGACAAAATACACGACGTGACTGTGGGTCATAGTCACGTCATATAAGTCATAATCAGTCAAGGCGTTCAAAAGATACACGATCACGCAACTATACATGCAATAAAGATAAAGAGGTAAAGGTTATTGTTTATGTTTGATCCGATTCAGATTTATTCATAAATAAGAAGAAAATTTACATAATAATATTAAAACATATTTGCACAATACGTTAAAGAACACCGAGCAAGAATGTTCGTTTCGAGTTATAATGCGAAAATAGTAAATTTTTTTCAATGAGTTCCTGTAATCAATTAATTACACTTAAACTTCTTAACAGTTCCAAGATTTTATAAATTTCGTACTGTCAGCTCTACTTCCGATCTGTTTTAAGAATAAAGACAGTATGAAGTTTAGTTGAAGGGTAAAGGGAAATTGTGTTTTTGATACGAGAAAAACATAATTAACTACAAGGACATTGTTACATTTAAATACTACTTAATTTCGCGTAATACTATCTTGATGCTCTCTTATTACACATGCAAATTAAACTCGACCAAAAATCTCGCCAAAAATATTTTTACACAAGAAAATACAAATCAAGTAAATAATCAAAATTCAAACGGCCGGAATATTAACATTATCCCCGCCGAATCTTATTTAAAATTCAAATATAGAAGTTAACAGCTTGGCGGAATTAGCCGGAGATTCTTGCTCCGAAGGTCGTAGGGCAGAGGACGGCACTGCTCATGTAATCCCTCAAAGTGCTCAAAGTGAGAAAATAAGGGTTAAGTTTTAAAAGCACTTCGTCTGGAATCGATGGTGGCGTGAGATGCCAAGAGAAGCGTTTAGCTACTGAATGCAGTTCAAGTAGTTTAACTAATCGGATCTAATATTTTTTTATAGCAGAGCTTAGCTAACGAGCAGGTGGGTCATCTAATGGTAAGTGAGCTCCACCGCCCATGGACAACCGAGCTGGCACTTTACATCGGTTTTATGTGAAACAGTGGCATCAAACCGGTCGAGCTCATTTGTGTTATAGACGTAACTGTCTACAGAGTGGCTCTACCACTCAATCTAAATATTTAAGACTAAAATATTTTGAAATTTTATAATATTTTGAAAAACACAATATTAATTTCAATGACAGAAAGAATCACATTTATCCGGAGATGAAATACAAATACACTAAAAATTACATTAACGATTGAAGTAAATACCTACAAAACATTGATGCTAATTGCAATGACTGACATGGAAATATTTTAATAGCAATTTAAAACTTTATATGCAAAGACGATCTCTTCCGTCTTGCACCGGCCTTTGGCAACGTACATACGACAATCGGATCGGGATTTTAAATAAATAATGAGGGAACACGCGCACCCGGCGGCGCCGGAACACTTCGCTTTTAACTTTTTAATAACGGCCCATCGGCTCCGTAATAAGTCCAGTTTGTTTTAGATTGGCGTATCAAATAGCTCAATTACATGTCATGTGACACACATTCAGTATTCACGATAATATGCGGTGTCACACGACACTGACAGAACCTGATATGTCGATAAATGTGGGAAATAGAACGATCTTTTTAATTATTGGAATGGTAATGGTATTTGAATATTTAATTCATAGCTTTGGGTAGATTAAGAAATAATATTTATGACTACTAAAACAATACAACCTCAGGCGGTACGTTTTATTGACCGAGTTTTAAATTTATCTATGTACAAGGTTTTAAATGTATGTATAATTTTTATAGTGTGTTACAAATTGCCTCTGCAATATATAGATTGGTTTTAACGACACTTTTTAATAGACTTTACTGAAATAACGTCCGAATGGTCAAACGATACACAACTTTAACGGCTTCTTACATTGATTTTCGCTCCACAATTGTGACATGTAAGGCGGCCTTAAACGACATAGGGCGACCTTAAGTGTATGAGCATTCGGCCGTAAGTCTCGTTAACGTCTAACAGAAAAAATAGGTCACTAAACGAGTATGCAATTCGATTATTTTAACTTCAAACTAAGTTTTTTACTCCAAGCACGACAGTAGTACATTGTACTACGGTTCAAAAAACAGCAAATAAAATAGAAAATGAGCATTTTAGAAACTCATTGTTTTTACACAACATGCCGCAAGTGTGCCTATTCCTAGTTCTGGACTTTATCATTCCTCAATTCAGTCATGGCGCCAAACATTCTTCAACTATTAAATAGGCGCCACTGTCCAGTTACATTTGCGTGTAATAACTCAATTATACGGTAAGGTATTTTGTTCATAGAATGGTTGGTATCAGTCTTGTGACAAAATGGAATAGGTGTGGTGGAAGGAGCTGTCAGTTGCCGGACTAGCCAGTAAGGATGAGAGTTGATTGATATAAACTGAACAAAATTAACAAATAATTTTGATAATGATTTCTTAGGTTTACGCGAATGTTATTTATTGGAATAAAACTATTTTTACGGATTTTAAAAATTAAAACCAAATCGTGATAGAATCCGTAAAAATAGTTTTATTCCAATAAATAATTTTGATCCATAATAAATTGATTATAATTACAGCTATCGTATTTGTGAAAATATATCAGAGGATCAACCATGAGTTTTTGACGTTTCTCGATGAAGTAAAATAATTTGTATGACAAATCGTATCCTTGGTCTGGTAGTAGCGTATACAGACTGTAGAATGGTCCAAGGTTCAAATTCCGAGTCTATAATCTGTTACTTGTAACACAGTTTGCCTGGGACTAGATCCCCTAGAGCCTAGAGGAAGTTGTTAGACAGACTGCTAGTCACAGCTACAAACGCGACCAATTCTTCCCTTCGTAATCGCATAAAAAATAGGGAAATAAATATAATTTATGGTGTGAATGACCTAGTTGTCAGACAAATGTCAACAAAGTCATGGAAATCATTACCAAATGACGGCCGTTGGAACCCTAATAACCCACCCAATTATACACCTTCAAATACTGTAATTCTGTCTGTTTGTAAATAGCCTACACAGTAGATAAACACTCGATATTAAATTGTAAGACATTGACGGTAATAAGTAGTTAGTCGGCCATACAGCCGTCGCTTCCTGCGGTGGTGCTAATATATGCAAAAAGCAAATTGTCTTTGGACTATTAGAGCGGCCTATAATTACTGCGTTATGGTACTAAGACTTTATATAGTCTTATTGATCTATATCCAGAAGTGGACTTCCTGTGGCTGATGATGATGATTGGTCTAGTGGGCGCATTGGGTGAAATACCGGGTGTGTTCCTGTGTTCACATCCTGGGTTAGGCAATCGCAGTTTGTGTTTAAGTTTATTAATTATTATTAACAAAAGAGTTATCCTGGTTAGTGACCGGAATGACCTAATAAAAAGTGGCAAAGGTGGAAATACCCATAGGAATCGAGTTATATGTATCCTTCGCCACTACTTCAAACAAAACTTTCTATGAAGTATGATTCATATGGTAGCATTTTGTAGCATTTTCGTAGCAGGTCCGTAGCACTATAAGTCTACGATTTTCCTATACCACAAAACAATAAAATCTCACTGACTATCAACACTAACAACTACACTCACAAATACAGAACAAAAATTGTTGTATTTTTGAAACATTCTAATTAAAGCATTAAATTGTGTTTTTTTATCGTATTTGTACTTTTTAATCAATTTTTTTATCAGACTGAAAAAGACGAGGTTCTTGTTTAGTACGCACGTGTACATTTTATTACGTGATGTTCGCCAAATGTAGACCAAATTTTAATATACAGTTGTTACTATAAACAATGTCCCGAATTAAAAAAACTTAAAAACACAGTCTTCGAGTTTTATTTAAAATCGGCCATTTTAATTTTTATTTGGGTTAGGTACTTTGGTACTAATAATGTAGACATTTAATTATTTCTAATTTACATTAATGTATTCATTAATTACTATCCAGTACATTACCCCTACCACCGTACCCGAAGTCGAAACTCTCACGCGTCGCTTATCTTGTTAAATGTGGTGTACCAGTCATATTTCACGGTCCTTCCCGTAGTTCCCGCTCCACTGCACACGACAACGACGCGACGCCTCACTGTCTGCGACTTCGGGTTATCTACCACCATAAATAATCGTATCATCGCATCTTTATAATAGAAATTGGATAAGGTTGGGTCCAAAGGTCCAAAGGTTGGCCCTAAACGTTTGTGATGAACTATGCGAATGGTTTGCTTTTGTGCGGGTGAAAAGTGACCGGATACAATTATTAGTATGGGGTTTATGTTAAAAAATGGGTTATAAATACAAAGAAACCTATGTAGTTATATGTCACATTAGCAAGTAGGAGGATTCCATAGGGTTTATTGCGTCGTAAGTTAAAAACATTGAGAAGCCTGTATAGCTCTAAACTGAACTACTCAGTCAATTTTATTCGAATAAAGCAAAGGCAATCGAACCATTAATTTGGCATAACACCTTTTTTTACGGTGAGTTAAACCCATAAAAATAATTTCTTAAAAATCTTAAGAAGAATTTTAACGTGTACGGCAAAATTACGCTATATATTTTTTTAAATGTCGCTATATTTTTTAGGTTGAGTCGATTCCAGAATACTGAATACCGAACTTTTCTATTTTTCTTTAAACGTCAATTGATTTCAGTATCACATAAAGATACAACAATTCTGTGCCGAGCAAAGTTTGATGAGGAACATTCTACTAAAAATACAAGCACAAATATGATTTTTAAACCCAAATAATCAATACCAACCAATGCAAAAACGAATCACAGAACCATTATCTACAAACTCAAAATTTATGCAGATACATCAACAAAAGGATTCGCAAATCGCGCACCGTTTTTGTCCGGACAAAAACTTACAAATGATTTAACGCGTTCACACCTTCGACAGGTCCACCATAAATCAAAACGGAGTACAAACACGCGAACAAAGGAGTGCTGGTGTTGAAGTGTGAGTAATAGGTCGCTTTGGGGAATATAAATAACGCGTCCGGCGAGTCCGGGCCGTCCGTCGGTGGATTGTGGACCACCGAATCGGCCGGTAACCGTACACGATTATTGATGGCAAAGCGTAGGGGATTTGCATGGGAATGGGGCTACCGATATTTTATACGACACTGTGCTATTGTTTTGTTTGTATGTTGTTTTTTAGAAATGTTTATTTTTGTTTATATTTCCTATAGAATGTTAGATTCGATTTTTTGGGTATTGGTTAGGCCATTAGTCCCACTGAGTTTTCCCACGATGGACAACTGACATTTGTGTGCAGTAGGTATCATAATGATGGTAAAGAAAGTTTAAATTATAGTACTATAGTACTAGGAGTGGATTTAAGATGTCTAAAAAGCATTGGCATGTATAATTTCATTGTATTTTATTTAACTTTAGATGACTTTAGCTCATTTTTGTGTTTGCAACAACTCACTCAACAACAACTTACTCGTAGTTTTAAGTTATAACCAGAATTATGTTTTACAGAAACCACACACCTTCATTTATTTTCCGATCAATGACCATTTTCGTTCATTAAGGCCAATATGTCCATCAAATAAACATAACATTGTCTAATTCATACCAACCATGGCACACTGTAGCCTTCTTAAGGCACCCATAGTCCATTACCCCAGTAGGTACACATTGTTCTAAAACCCGCAATTTTCATGTTTATTAATGAGATTAACAAAAGACGCCATTGTAAGGAGGCACGAAGAGGAGCTACAGAATCTTCTAGTATTTGCTAAGCAGGAGGGATTTAAGCCCTCCACCCTCGGAGCACTGCCGGCAAATATTGACATTTCGCTGTTTTAATGCCGACGTCAAACAATCGGCGATTTACTGAACATTTTTATTATGGACAGTAGATTCGACCCAATTAACAATATCTTTCATGGATTTTGTTACAAAAATTAATCGCGAATAAACTTACAGTTTTGTCATTTTATTGCATTTTGTTTTAGATATAACGATAAAGTAAAAAATCATTTTCCCCTTAATAGTTGTATATTGTAGAAACAGTAAATGTTTTCAAGAAAGCAAACATTCATTGCCATCGTAGAAGAAATTAAAGGAAAACTTGGCACAAAAACTATTGCTCGATTAATTTATATGACACTTTAATCGTTGAATCTAATCCAATGCTGTAGACAAGACAAAACAATTACACTAACATCTCTGGTTTTATAAGTTAACAAGTGTCTTACTTTGGAGGAAATTGTTATATTCTACCGGTATATAAATTCAGAATAACTTAGTTAGTAGGCAAAGCCTGGTTTTGGTCACCAGTTTCACAACTCTTAAAGTATACTAACTTAAAGAATTACTGGTTACCTGAAAAACAGGCTTTGCGCAGGTATATAGATCAGGCACCAGGCTCCGTAGAAATTATAATATGACTGTTCATAATTTGATGATGAGAAAAATAAACAATTTATTATTAATTACAGCATTTACATTATTTGACAGCCTCCGTGGCGCAGCGGCCGAGTAGCCGGCTGTGAAGCGAGAGGCTGCGGATTCGATTCCCGCATTGAGACAAATGTTTGTGTGGCCCACAGATATTTGATTCAAGTCTGGGTGTTGTGAGACCGAAAATCTCTCATAGTCTCTGACACCCACCATACAGGTTATACCTTATGTGGGGTCAGGACTAGGTGTGTGACTGTTGGGTGTATTTATTTATTTATTATCTTCTGATGTTTTTGTCATTCTGATTAAATGTTTTGTTCTGGCAATGAATCTTATAATGATTTCTACCAAATTTTGGTATCAAATGCGCGGTAGTTAATAAGAATCCCCGCGTTCGTCGATGCTGCGATAGCGCGCACCGCAAACAAGAGGGCGCTTTGTTCAAGCCCCACCATTTGCAATACAGCCTTTTTTATTTTTTTCACTTATACATCTTAATTCTTTGCACAATAGGCGTTAATACCCATCCGTGATGTTTGTATTCGTATATAGGGACATTTGTATTGAAGAGGGTACGAAAGATATTATATATAAATTCTTGTGGATTTGAAGTTCAAATTTTGAACACTTTCTGACTAAATATTTTTTTTGTTTATTGCTTACTATAAGGTCGTGTTAAAAGTTGGGATTACTAAGCAAACTCACTATGAATTTCTAATGAGAAAAAAAAATTATATCCTTTAAACCAGCTTTGTATTTTTATTAAAAAGGTATTATTACTATGACTGCCTCGGTGGCGTGGTGGTGTTTCGGTACGACTACGGTTCTGAGGTCTCGGGTTCGATCCCCGGTCGGGCAAAGTGATATTGGATTTTTCCATATCAACCCGGAGTCTGGAATTTGTGCCCGATATGGCGATAGGTTCGCCCCCTATCACATCTGGGACGGAACTAAGCTCGGCGAAATGTGGGTGTTCTAGTTCGCTAGTGAGCCTCTGCCTACCCCTTCGGGGATACAGGCGTGAGCTTATGTTATGTATTATTACCAATCCCATTTTTTAAATATATTTTTTTTAATACAGACACTAAAATATAGTCTTGCCATTTGAAAGTCAACAACAATAAAATAATTAACTTTATTTCACCGAAATAAACCGCGAGACAAACATGATAATCTAAAAACAAAACAGATTAATTTCAAAGACGCCAACGGGGTGCAACTTTCTTTAATTTCACGCTATAATCACCTCTAATTGTACAAAATGAAGAGCTATATTTGCATACTCCCCCATCCCAGGGGAGCGTTTATGCAGTCTGCATAAATAAATATGAATGTCCCGCTTTGATACGGAACACTATCGAGTTTAGAAAGTTGTACGCTGGTAAAATTTTGTGGCACATTTTCCGTCGACAAACTCTGGTGCGGATACTTTGAAAAGATTCACCAACTTGAGTGCTAAAATAGAATGTAGTTGAATTTTCTTTTAATATTTCTATGTTGATGTGGAGTGATGGAGAAAATAAAGTTACGGTGTGGGCGTTTTCCCACGCTTTGACATAATTGCCAAAAAGCTTTTAAAGTATTTTAGTGTTTAATTTATGAATTTACTAGCTGTTGCCTGCGACGTCGTTCGCGTTTAAATTTTTTAACAAAAATCGAAATTTGAAAGGATGGATGTCTTTACTCAAACATGCCAAAACGGCTGAACAGATCTGCATGATATTACGAAGAGAGAGATATATATAATCTGGAATAGCATATAAGCTTCTTTTTATCCCAGATATATGTACGGTTTCCGTGAGATATATTTATTATTTATTAACAAATCTCTACGCGAATAAGAATTATTTTATCCGCATAGTAGAAATCTTCAAAATGTTCGCCTCCTTGGTCTAATGGCAGCATGTATGGCTGTGGGCCGGAAGGTCCTGGGTTCGATTCACAGGTCGGGAAAAGGAAATTTTCTAATTTAATTTGCCCTGGATCCCTCATAGGGGGTTGACGACAGGCAGGCGGTCGGTCGTAAAAACTTAACCAAATCCTCTTTACAACATGCTTCAAAAAGTGTGTTGCGCCAACCCCACATTAAGGTGGGATAAGGGCAGGCCAAAGCAAAAGTAGGAATCTTCAAAAATTGGAAATTCGAATTACTCAAAAACTAATTACAAATATCTCATTAATACGGGACATCGTGGAATTACTACAGGGTTCTAAGGTCTGCGTTGCCTCAACGGTAATTACATCCTTTGACACGACCCTCGCCTGGGGTGGTGGAAAAATTGCAGATCAGAATCAACTGAAAAGAGAATTTGCTGTATAATTTTTTGAACAACTGCGCCAACTGGAGGTACGAAATCATAAGGAGTTACAATAATGATTAGGTATATAACTGTACTCATCGTTGACCTAATCGCGATTGGTTAAATAAAAGTTACGATTGCGTTTAGATTAGTAATAAAAAAATAAATTTGTTTTTACAGACTCTCCGTGGCACAGCGAGCGGGTGGGCAGCCTGCTATGAAACGAGAGGCCGTGGGTTCGATCCCCCACCGAGATAAATGTTTGTGTGGCCCACAGATATTTGTTTCGGGTCTGGGTCGTGGGACCGTAAGCCGTAAGTCTCTCGTAGTTCCTGATACCCGCGACACAAGACTAGTGTGGGGTCAGGACTATGTGAGTGACTGTTGGGTGTTAATTATTATTTATTTATTTATTGTTTAATTTCTGTTAGGATAAGATAGAGAGATATAGAAGAGATATAGGATAAGATAGAGATAAGG
Organism: Clanis bilineata; assembly: GCA_036417725.1. NCBI lineage: Eukaryota > Metazoa > Arthropoda > Insecta > Lepidoptera > Sphingidae > Clanis > Clanis bilineata. Next base: position 14,497,624 of record CM071158.1, read on the forward strand.
AGATATAATAATAAATTAATACCTAATATTAAATTATAGTTCGATATATTAAATAGCACTATATTTTGCAATGCATTATATTTTTTATCGTTGACCTAATCGCGATTGGTTAAATAAAAGTTACGATTGCGTTTAGATTAGTAATAAAAAAATAAATTTGTTTTTACAGACTCTCCGTGGCACAGCGAGCGGGTGGGCAGCCTGCTATGAAACGAGAGGCCGTGGGTTCGATCCCCCACCGAGATAAATGTTTGTGTGGCCCACAGATATTTGTTTCGGGTCTGGGTCGTGGGACCGTAAGCCGTAAGTCTCTCGTAGTTCCTGATACCCGCGACACAAGACTAGTGTGGGGTCAGGACTATGTGAGTGACTGTTGGGTGTTAATTATTATTTATTTATTTATTGTTTAATTTCTGTTAGGATAAGATAGAGAGATATAGAAGAGATATAGGATAAGATAGAGATAAGGAGATATAATAATAAATTAATACCTAATATTAAATTATAGTTCGATATATTAAATAGCACTATATTTTGCAATGCAGTCATTTTACGTGACCTAAATTTGTCGAACTATACCTACGAACTATACACCTTTTCAGTAAGCGACCGAAAAGTCAAATAAAACTATAAAATCATAAATCCCGATGAAAGATATCCTAGCGTGACTGCCGACAGGTGAAGGTTAATTCTCTTTGAGTCTTCATATTCCTTTTATATAGTAATATTTTGTTCTTTATTTCGAAGTAGTAATGGCCATTTCATCCTGAAGTTCAGCGCAATAATTAATGAGCTGAGATGGCACTTCAGCATTTAACTAGGTACATAATAATTGAAAAATGAACTGCTGTTTCAATTATTCTGTCTTTACACCAGCCCTTACCTCACCTCAATGTGGATTCGGCGCATTTTATCAGGCAAGTTGCAAATAGGATTCCTCTTAATTTTTTTTACGATCGGCCGTCTGCATGACGTCACCCCCTCTGGGGATCCAGTCACGAGTAAACCATGTTAGAAAAACACTTGCCTAACTTGGAATTTGAACTCAAGACCTCCTGGTGCACAGCCCTTACACATTGCTGTTACAATTATCGTGTACCTTCAAATTGACTTTTACTTAATGTTTTCATGCTTTATTGTATGCAAATTACAGATAAATTGTTTAAATTAGTATTAATTGTTGATGCAGGCCGCTCCCATCAGGTCGATCTGGAAATCTTTGCGGGAGGCCTATGCTCAGCAGTGGACGTCCTATGGCTAATGATGTTGAAGCTAGTGAAAAAAAATCTTAGCTAGTCTATTTATATAAAATGTACCGAATAAAATAATAAAATAAAAATCAAGAATACCAAGTGGAACATGCCCGTTTTGACAAATCATGTCGTATAAAACAACAGGTTGGTTTGTTAAATAAAGTTTATGTTAACTGCCTGTTTATGATACGAAATTGCTGAAAAGGCCTGTTGTATGAATAAATAATGGGTAATAAAAATATTTCAGACACAAAAATAGAGTTCAATATTGTATTAACATAACATTAGTGGACTTGCGCACTTGTAAAGTAATGTAATTAATGCAAAATTCATTTGGTTTACGAGTTTTTCGACAGACTTCCAAAAAGGAAAAGGACCTCAATTCTTCTGTATTTTTTTTATATATATGTTACGCGATATCTTCGCCAAATGTGGACCGATTTTCAAAATTATTTTTGTATTCGATAGAGCTTATTTCAAGGGTGGTCCCATATAAATTTGATCACGATCAGATTTTAAGTCGGCCTGTTAAGTTTTTAAACTTGTGATTATTTTAGGTCAATAAATTAGCACCGAGTAGTCGCCCATTAATCTAGCTACAGCGTGTATGTGCTGTGAACATGGGTTCGATTATGGTCGGGTATGTCGAGGGCTGGGGTGTATTAGTAGCACCAAAACCCCAGAGGTGTTGACGTCAGGCAGGCAGCCAGTCGTAAAAAATAAGCTGAATCTTTTTTGCAGCATGCATGCTTGAAAAGCGTTGCGCCGAACCCACATTGATGTGGGATCAAGGCAGGTAAAAATAATAAAGTATACAAACACAGCAACTAATTTCAAGGAATAAAAGGTTATATCCAATAACTGTGGTGTACGGAGGCCATAAAGTGAAAATCAACGGCTAGTTCGAACATTTACCGTAATAAAAGAACTCATCTGATCTGAACCCGGGACTCGCGCCACGCCTGCAGTTATGAAGCATGGTGCTTGTGCGTATTTTTGTATTATTTTCCTTCATAGTGAAGGAGTAATTTAATAACACAGCTTATAGTAAAGGAACAGAAAAGTTAAGGACAGTTTCAAATCAACAAAGTTTTAATTTATAATCTAGAGTGAGTATCAAAACCAAATTTGATAATATGCAAAATACTATGACAATTTTGATCATTGTCTTTTTACATTTGACTATGGTCTCGTTAAAGGTGAATTTTTACATACATAAAGCTCACGCCTGTATCCCCGAACGGGTAGGCAGAGGTGTACTAGTGAACTAGAACACCAACATTTCGCCGAGCTTAGTTCCGTCCCAGATGTGATAGGGGGCGCGCCTATCGCTATATCGGGCACAAATTCAAGACTCCGGGCTGATATGGAAAAATTCAATATCACTTTTCCCGACCCGGGGATCGAACCTGAGACCTCAGAACCGTAGTTATACCGAAATACCATCACGCCACGGAGGCAGGTGAATTTTTAAATAGTCATAAAAAAAGTTTTGTGGCTTTTGAACTGCCCCCTACACAATTCAAACTTGTAAATTGTACCCAAAAGTAAAATAAAATTTATTTAAAAGAAATCAGTACAATAATCTCGTTTTAGCAGTTATTGAACCTATAGAAAATGCACGAGAAAATGTGATTCGAACTAGTCAATAACATTATCTAAATAATATGATATCGCGCGGGTTATATAGAGTTACAGATATTAAATACTTGAAAGGGAAATTGTTCTTGATTATAACACATAACATCTCATACCTTAGTCTTGCAGGGGTCAATCATCCATTGATCGGTTTTATTTTATTGGATTATAGTTTATTTTTAAACATAAATAAATAAATAGGCTTTTTCTCTGTCTTTCAACTTGCCCTTATCCCAAAACGTGGGGTCGGCGCACAATACTTTTACTAGCATGTTGCAGAAAGAATTCGGCGGGTCGGTATTTTGTTACACCCGCTTGCCTGCCTGACATCAAATTCTCTGGAGATTTCAGTCCTGGACAAATTAAATTAGTAAAATTGCTTTTTCCGAGCTGGGAATCGAACCGAGAACCTCTTCGTTCACAGTCCATATATGCTGCCACTAGATCAAGGAGTTGACAGACATAAATAGATAGTAATGGAGAAATATGTTAGTCGCAAGCAAATAACAATTATCGGGTGAATTCCTACTTTGTTGATTTCCTACGAGAAAATATTCTCATCTTAATCCATGATTCTGAATATTATGTCTTAATAAATAAAATAAGTAAATATAGTTACTCCATGTAACTTTGTTCCCGTACGTGTGGACGACGCGCTGCGCCGCCGCGCCGTTTAAAGTTTATTCCTATGGATTCCTGAAGGAGAACTTAGTTAGCCGGGGCTCATATTTCTGATATTATAAGCAAGAAGTTTGTTTTAGTTAATGCTTTAGTACTAAACGTTACTGCTTTCAGTACATTCCTGTACAAAATAGTACGGAAACATATTCTGTAAATGTTGCCAGTTCACGTAGTCACTATAAACATAAAACAAGCCGGACGAAGTTACGAGCCTTTTCGAGCAAAGATATTATGTATTTGGGTACATCCACATAAAATAACCGCCGGAATGTAAGAGAAATATGATTGAAATGAAAGATTGATCGGGATAATCTCGTAGGTAATTCACGTATCGGTACTACAATACATTTTGGGCTAGTAATATGAATTGGTGAAGAAACAAAAGATCACAATTTACGATTGTACATAATAATGAAATAACACATTTTAAGTTACAATAATAGCTATCAAAATAATATTAAGCACGTTGTAAATGCTGGTGACTAATAAATACTTTTATCTTTCTTTCAAAAAGACTGCCTCGGTGGCGTGGTTGTATTTCGGTACGACTACCGTCCTGAGGTCTCGGGTTCGATCCCCAGGTCGGGCAAAGTGATATTGGATTTTTCCATATCAGCCTGGAGTCTAGAATTTATGCCCGATATGGCGATAGGCTCGCCCCCTATCACATCTGGGACGGAACTAAGCTCGCCGAAATGAGGGTGTACTAGTTGGCTAGTGCGCCTCTGCCTACCTCTTCGGGGATACCAGGCATGAGCTTATGTATGTATGTAATGTATGTGTCAAAAAAAGGTCTCCCTTTTTACCATTTTAATAATAAGTTATCATTATTAATTTTTAGTTTTAGGTCAGGGCGCCTAGTTTGTAAAACGAAATCCGCAGTTGCCGACTTCGTTTCGGACATTTTGCTATTCTATGTGGATCACATGTCCGACCGATATGGATGCTATAAGTTTCGTTTCGGAGAATGCTATTCTGTAAACCGTTTGACAGCCCATTCTTCGGTGTCTGACATTTATTTGATCCACGTGCATCTATATTAGTCTGTGCGGAAGAGTACTGGTCCGATATCGTTTTATAGAATAGACACCCTGATCTGTTAATACAGATACAGGAAGGATACAGGCGTGAGCTTATGTTATGTTAATATAACTTAAGCTCACGCCTGTATCCCCGAAGAGGTAGGCAGAGGCGCGCTAGCGAACTAGAACACCCACATTTCGCTGAGCTTAGTTCCATCCCAAATGTGATAGGGGGCGAGCCTATTGCCATATCGGGCTCATCTGTATTATTACGGCATAATAACAACTAGGTATCGTATATCAAGATTATACAATGTTTTGTCTTGTTTCTTCTAAGGTTAAATGTTACTCAAAAGGAAAAACGCTTAATTATAAATGTAATAACTAATAATAATATACATTGACCTTTAGCACTTAGCATTAAATAATCAATAACTGCTTTTGATAATCTTATTGATATTTGTAAGCATTTACCATCTGTTATGCTCGCGACGCGACGGTTCTTTATCACCAAAATCCTTGTAAATTTATTATAATTTACAATGTTTAAAGCGATCCAACTTGAAGGCCGACAAATCAAACGGGTACTGCTGGTCACGTGCAAACATTGCAGCCACTTCACCCAGAGCTGACACAAACTTGAACCCGTGCCCGCTGAGTCCCGTCACCACCATCATGTTAGAGCAGTTCGGCAGCGTGTCGATGATGAAAGCCTCGTCTGGACTCATATCGTATGTACACGCCTCACCGTGCACAATCTCTCCTGCTTCGGGCATGATCTCCTTCATAAACTCCAATAGTTCTGTCTTATCTTCTTCAATCTCACCATAAGGCACGTAATCTTTATTAGATGTCATCACCTGTCCGCCGTTATGTTTGCCAACTTTGAACCCAATATTATCTGCCGGAAATCCATAGTATTGGGAATTTCCATAACGAACGACGAAACCAGGTATATTCTTAAAACCGTCAGTCCGATGCCACATGAAGACCTTGCGTACCGGCTCTATTGGCATTTCTGGCAGTAAGTTTCTGACCCAAGTACCGGCAGATACCAATGTTTTGCGTGATCTGAACTTTCCAGCACTCGTGGTGACTTCCACTCCATTTTCGATCGGTTCCACGGCAGTGACGGTGGTATTGAACAGCTGTTCCGCACCAGCTTCTTTGGATAACTTGATATAAGCTCCAACGGCTGCATCGGTTTTTAACACACCTGCTTCTGGTTCATACACAGCTACATAATCATCAGGAATCGACATTTCAGGCCATCTCTTCCGTACTTCTTCGGGAGACAAAACATTTGCATTAAGATTAAACTCCTGAACACAAGTCTGCGCGTTTATCAAGAACCCTGAGTCTTTTGCTCCCATGTTGATGATGCCACATTCTTCCAACACTTCCTGATGTGACAATCGACCTAACTGCCTCCACAATTCCTTGGCTCGAAGGACTAATGGCACATATTTTGGTCCTTCGCCGTAAGCGCACCTAAAGATCCTCGTGGCGCCATGATGACTACCATTTCTATGCGGTGGTGTGCTACTGTCAATCATTAAGACTTTGGAGCCAGCCTTTGCCGAATAGTAGCCGGCTGCAGATCCTACAGAGCCGCTGCCCACTATTATCAAATCGTAATCCATAACGATGGTGAAATTAAATAGAGGTAAAGTAAATCGTTTTTAAGCAAAGTCGCAATCAGCACACGCGACTTTTTCAGCAAATTTGATAAATAAAATTAAGCTCACAATTTATTGAATTACCCAAAATTTAGACTACAATCGAAATATCACAAATATTTATAAATGTACATTAGTGGTACCACAGTGATAGTATTTGCCTATGCCGATGGCACGTAATAACTAACGCGTGTGATAAATACTTGTCGTTTTTATCTTGTCCAATGTAATTAAATTTATCAGTTGAATACATAATATCAGCAATACAAAGTAACATCCTCGTAAGATGTAAATATAGCACATATTTGCGGCTTCATTTCTCAAACAGAAGCGTACAATGTACATGAAGCGAAAATTGTCAAGGCCACAAAAATACCAATATTTGATTTGATTTGAGATTTTTTCGATTCTACTTCAAATAAATCTAGCAAATCTTACTTGGGTCAATAAAACGTGGGGTCGGCGCACAATACTTTTACTAGCTTGTTGCGGAAAGAATTCGGCCGGTCGGGATTTTTTTATGCCCGCTTGCCTGCTTGACATCTAACTCTCTGGAGATTTCAGTCCCAGACAAATTAAATTAGTAAAATTGCTTTTTTCGAGTTGGGAATCGAACCGAGAACCTCTTCGTTCACCGTCCATATATGCTGCCACTAGACCAAGGAGTTGACAGACATAAATAGATAGTAATGGAGAAATATGTTAGTCTCAAGCAAATAACAATTATCAGGTGAATTCCTACTTCGTTGATTTCTTACGAGAAAATCTTCTCATCTAAATCCATGATTCTGGTTATTATGTCTTAAATAAATAAAATAAGAAAATATAGTTACTCCATATAACTTTGTTCCCGTACGTGTGGACGACGCGCTGCGCCTTCGCGCCGTTGAAAGTTTATTCCTATGGATTCCTGAAGGAGAACTTACATAGCCGGGGCTCATATTTCTGATATTATAAGCAAGAAGTTTGTTTTAGTTAATACTTTAGTACTAAACGTTACTGCTTTCAGTACATTCCTGTACAAAATAGTACGGAAACATATTCTGTAAATGTTGCCAGTTCACGTAGTCACTATAAACCATAGAAATATCATACATACGTAATTACTCTAAGCTACAAACATAAAACAAGCCGGACGAAGTTACGAGCCTTTTCGAGCAAAGATATTATGTATTTGGGTACATCCACATAAAATAACCGCCGGAATGTACGAGTAATATGATTGAAATGAAAGATTGATCGGATAATCTCGTAGGTAATTCTCGTATCGGTATTACAATTTTGGAATGGCTTAAATTGTGCTAGTAATATGAATTATTAAAAAAATCAAAAGATCACAATTTACGATTGTACACAATAAAGAAATAACACTTTATAAATTGCTATAACAGGTAACAAAATAATATTAAGCACGTTGTAAATGCTGATGACAAAGACATTCAACAGTATAATATAGACGGGACAACAGCACAAACCTAGTGATCCAAAAGTTATGACCTGGCGGTCATAAGTCTCGCAGTTTACTTGTAATATACGAGCAATAATGTTGAGAGAATAAACTTAACTTACGTGATTCTTAACCATTCACAAAACATTCTAGCGTATAAATTGTAATAATCGCCCTCGCATTGTTGTAAGTGGTTGATGGCGGTACTGAAGTTTGAGATCAATTTTTTTGTATGGAAACTTGCTTGATAGCCCCTCTATAGTTAGTAATATTAAATCTCTTTGACTGGTTACTAAGAAATACATTTTTCTTTCTTTAAAAATCTATTCACCATTTTAATAATAAGTTATCATTATTAATGATCGGTCTCTGAGGTTCTGACAGCAGTCTATGTATTATTACTGAATCATAATAATTACTGCCTCGGTGGCGTAGTTGTATTTCGGTACGACTATCGTCCTGAGCTCTCGGGTTCGATCCCCGGGTCGGGCAAAGTGATAATGGATTTTTCCATATCAGCCCGGAGTCTGGAATTTGTGCCCGATATGGCGATAGGCTCGCCCCCTATCCCATCTGGGACGGAACTAAGCTCGGCGAAAAGTGGGTGTACTAGTTCGCTAGTGCGCCTCTGCCTACCCCTTCGGGGATACAGGCGTGAGCTATGGCTATACGTATGCTATGTACATATGTATGTATGCATAATAATTATCCCAGTATATCAAAATTATACAATGTTTTGTCTTGTTTCTTCTGAGGTTAAATGTTACTCAAACCAAAAACCCTTAATCATAAATGTAAAACTTTGTACTTATTTAATATCAATTGTATTGACCTTTAGCACTTCGCATTAAATAATCAATAACTGCTATTGATAATGTTATTGATAATTGTAAGTAGTCATTGTCTGTTGTGATCATCGCGACGGTTCTTTATCACCGAAATCCTTGCAATTTATTACAATTTGCAATGTTTATCTAATAACTTTTATCCTTCCATAGAAATCGAGATATATCTACACAATAATTGCTCTTTTGCATATTCATAAGTCAAAAAGCCAGCTTCATTTATTTTTTGGAAATGAACAAACAACAGCCGAGGTAGGCGTTGTATTACCAATTTATTTGTCTTCCATTTCATTAAAAAAAGTAAAATGATCAGCGGCCTGAGCAGGAAAATTTCTGACAACCGTAAATGTATTCGAACTCGATGCGCGTCTATGAAATTTGTATGAAATTTTAACCAAATGTCATCAGTGCGCAGCGAACTCGAATACATTTACATTTACATTAGTTTTTCGTGCTCGGGCTACAGTTTCTTACTTGCCATCATAATATTTCAAGTGATAATACGAGTAGTCAATGATGATAAAAATTAAACACTTGCTTTGTTATTCTAATGACGCCAATATATTGATAGATAGTGCCAAAGAAGTTACTATACAATAAGTTAATAATAATATTATATTATTTAATTATGCGAGAATATATTACAATACAGATATACTCGTACTTTATAAACCCGTTCAAACATTTGTGATGCTATATTTTAATGGTAATGATATTATAATTAATGCACAACATTTGGCAACTCATTGTGTATGGGGCCCACTTGTCGGATCTCATACGAAAAGTATCAGTTAAACACAAAATTGTGTGTAATTATTTAAATCGATCTAACTTGAAGGCCGACAAATCAAATGGGTACGGTTGGTCGCGCGCAAACATTGAAGCCACTTCACCCAGAGCTGATACAAACTTGAACCCGTGCCCGCTGAGCCCTGTCACCACCATCACGTTAGAGCAGTTCGGCAGCGTGTCAATGATGAAGGCCTCGTCTGGACTCATGTCGTATGTACACGCCTCACCGTGCACAATCTCTCCTGCATCGGGTGTGATCTCCTTCATAAACTCCAATACTTCTGTCTTATCTTCTTCAATCTCACCATAAGGCACGTAATCTTTAATAGATGTCATCACCTGTCCGCCGTCGTGTTTGCCCACTTTGAACCCAATGTTGTCTGCCGGAAATCCATAGTAATGAGAATTTCCATAACCAACGACAAGACCAGGTATATTCTTAAAACCGTCAGTCCGATGCCACATGAAGACCTTACGTATCGGCTCTATTGGCATTTCGGGCAGTAAGTTTTTAACCCAAGTACCGGCAGATATCAATGTTTTGCGTGATGTGAACTTTCCGGCAGTCGTAGTGACTTCCACTCCATTTTCAATCGGTTCCACGGCAGTGACGGTGGTGTTGAACACCTGTTCCGCACCAGCTTCTTTAGACAACTTGACGTAAGCTCCAACAGCTGCATCGGTTTTTAACACACCTGATTCTGGTTCATACAAAGCTAGATAATGATTGGGAATTGATACTTCAGGCCATCTCTTCCGTACTTCTTCGGGAGACAAAACCTTTGCATTAAGATTGAACTCCTGAACACAAGTCTGGGCGTTTATCATAAATTCCGAGTCTTTTACTCCCATGTTGATGATACCACATTCTTCTAACACTTCTTGGTGTGACAATTGACCTAATTCTCTCCACAGTTCCTTGGCTCGAAGGAGTAATGGCACATATTTTGGTCCTTCGCCGTAAGCGCACCTGAAGATCCTCGTGGCGCCATGATGGCTACCATTTTTATGCGGTGGTGTGCTACTGTCAATCATTAACACTTTGGAGCCAGCCTTTGCCGAATAGTAGCCGGCTGCAGATCCTACAGAGCCGCTGCCCACTATTATTAAATCGTAATCCATAACGTTGGTGATATTTAATACAGGTAAAGTTAATATATTTTTACCGAATTCGCAATCAGCACACGCGGCAAGTTTATCAACAAATTAAACGAAGAGCTCACAATTTATTGGATCATTTATTTCATCTAGAATTTAGACTACAATCCAAATATCACAAACATTTATAAATGTATATTAGTGGTACCACAGTGATAGTATTTGCCTACGCCGATGGCACGTAATAACTAACGCGTGTGATAAATACTTGTCGTTTTTATCTTGTCCAATGTAATTAAATTTATCAGTTGAAAACATAATATCAGCAATACAAAGTAACATTTAAACATCCTCGTAAGATGTAAATATAGCACATATCTGCGGTCTCATTTCTCAAACAGAAGCGTACAATGTACATGAAGCGAAAATTGCCAAGGCCACAAAAATACCAATATTTTATTTGAATTGAGATTTTTTCGATTCTACTCCAAATAGATCTAGCAAATCTTACTTAGTTCATTAAGAAATTGCTATTTTAATAACTTTTTTGCTTCAGGGATTTTTTTAAAGTTTTTAGTATTAAGTAGATACCTGCCGCCTCCTGGGTCTAATAGCAGCATGTATGGGTTGTGGACCGGAAGGTCTTGACTTAAATTCTCATTATGTATTATGCTTTAGATAGTGGTTCACGCAATACATCATTCTGATTTCATATTTGATGTGAATAGTTTCCGAGCAAAATGGCTGTGACAGATGCACATGACAAAATTATTAGAACTTTCTTTTTGCCATTTGGCTCTAGAATCCTAAAAAGAAAAACGAACATTAAATTCGAACGGAACTTAAGTAACAATTGAAAAGGAAGTCTAGAGCCAAACGGAGTATTCAGCGAGGCGGAGTCCTGCCAAAACCGTTGCATATAGATCAAGCTGTGGATGTATTGCAGACGTATAAATCAGTGTTCGTCGAACATTAAATCTGGCCTCACTTAGCTCTCGGTGCCAACAATGCGGCGGACCCCGCTCGAAGACGAAAACATCGGAAGCCACTCGCCATTTAATAGTACACATTGTCATACGATACGATATTACTCAATAAGGAATAAGGATGCTCTAACAAATTCAACGTTCTATTTCTAAGATTATTGTCCACATAATATGTCAAACATACGGACAGAAATACCCAACTCTACTATGGTTAATTAAAGATAAATCTCAGATCATAAAAAATAATAAAAACTAGATAAGTGACGTTTTTATCACTAAAAAATTGTTTACTTGTGATATTGATATCCCGAAATCGTCCGCTTATCACTAATTTAATACCGTGGTCAAGTTGTAGTTCACACATTCTGAAGAGTTTTCTTTTTAAGTATGTGTACTATATTTGTTTGTAACATTGAGGATTTTGCCTACAAATAATCACAGAAATCCGATTTAACCAATCCACAGCATACTGTTAACTGATCTGTAAATAAATGACATAGGGCCTTACTTATCAAAACAGTTTAGTTGAGCAAATGGCTAAGAATAGGCCGTCACTTTTTTCCTTGTGTCACATCGTTTGAAAATAAAAGAGACAGGCTATTTTTTACCATTTGCTCAGTTAAACTGTTTTTATAAGTAAGCCCCATAGTGTGTAAATTTAGTCAAGGGACATGTTTAAGGAAGTGACTCGGCGTTCGACTCTCGTCCCAAATATATATAAACTATATTATTTTATGAGAATTTCCATGAAATACATATTTTTGCTTGCCTAAGCCAGGTTGAAAGTATGAAGAGAAAACGGATAATACCTAAAGGTTATTCATACGTAATGATCGATAAGATAGGTCAAACAGTAGCTGGCACAAGGGTATCGACACGTTATAAGACTTTTTATGAATTAGAAAAAAGGGTTATTTTATTATTTTATAGCAGAGATTGGCAAACGAGCAGATGGGTCACCTGATGGTAAGTGATCTCCACCGCCCATAGACACCCAAGACACAAAAAGCATCATGGGTGTTTTGCCAACTTAAAAGGAGGTAATGGAAGGGGAGAGGAATGGGATTGGGAAAGGGAGGGGGGTAAATGGGTCACCGGAAATCTCACTCTTTACTCTGCCATTTATAATTTTTTTGCATATATTTTTATCAATTACATGGCATGAACTGCCATGTGTGTAAATATGTTCCTCGACTCAATCGACTCAAAATAAACATTCTATACTAGAGTACAAAACAAGAAATAATATGAAATCAATTTTAAAACTGCTATAATGGAAACGCATCAAATATTCTAATACTTTCAGCAAATACGACGTCTATGAGACAAAACTCACGCAAACTTCAAGGGTAGCTTACGAGGGGTGGCTTAAGACTTGTTGCGGTTACCCTAATGTATAATACCGCTGCAAAATTAATTATGCACTCAACAGACCTTAATCTGGACCTTATTACAAATACAGCAAAATCCAAAATCTAACTTCATAATACCAAATAAGCTGTAGACGTGAAATATGATAATTTCGCCGATGACGGTATTCATAGTAAAGTAAATATAGAAGCCTTGGATGTCTGAGAGGGGAATATTAGTGTCCATTTCATTGTATTCGTACATACAGTTGCAAGATTACGTATATAGAGCTAACTGTATAATATACTGGTAAGACCGGCATGTGGCATATCGGCAAATGCCATGGGTTCCCGACCATAGGGGGCCCTAACGGTGATAGAAAGAAGGCCGTGGACCGTAGGGAGGCGTGGACTGACAAGATCTCTTTCCAAAGGTAATAGGACTATAACAAAGTAGTACAAACTAATAACAAAGCACTATTTTCTTAGTGCTTTGTTACTAACACTTCGGGTGGTGTTACTACTGCAGCCTGAGCAAGAAAATTTCTGACAACCGTAAATGTATTTCAGCTCGATGCGCGCTATGAAATTTGTATTAAATATTAACCAAACGTCATCAGTGTGCAGCGAACTCGAATACATTTATATTTAAATTAGTTTTTCGTGCTCGGGCTACTGTTCATGCTTCGCTTGTTTGGCTTACTCATCTTATCATTTTCTTTCTACCTCACCTTATCCCACCTTAATGTGGGGTCAGGGCAACACTTTTTAAGCGTTTTGCAGAAAGAATTTGGCTTAATTTTTACGACCGGCTGCTTGCCTAACGTCAACCCCCTCTGGGGACGCGTTTTGTCATTCGATTGCAATAAAAAATTAGAAAGCTATAGCCATAGATGACTTTTAGTAGTGACCTATCTATGTAAACGACTGACCCATGTTGCAATTAGATTTCTGCAGCTTAAAATAATTCCGACTACCTCGGTGGCGTGGTGGTATTTCGGTACGACTACGGTTCTGAGGTCTCGAGTTCGATCCCCGGGTCGGGCAAAGTGATATTGGATTTTTCCATATCAGCCCGGAGTCTGGAAATTGTGCCCGATATGGCTATAGGCTCGCCCCCTATCACATCTGGGACGGAACTAAGCTCGGCGAAATGTGGGTGTTCTAGTTCGCTAGTGGGCCTCTGCCTATCCCTTCCGGGATACAGGCGTGAGCATATGTTATGTTATGTTAAAATAATTCCGACGTTAATCGGATTTGAATGACGGATTAATGTTCTCATACAGGAAATATCCGTTTCGCTGAGGAAGTATGTCAAATATGTACAACGATTTACATATTAAAATGTACATTTATTTCTAACCTCACGTTTTTTTTATTGCAGAGATTGGCAAACGAGTAGATGGGTCACCTGATGGTAAGTGATCTCCGACACCCATAGACACCCAAGACCAAAAAGAATCATGGGTGCGTGGCAACTTAAAAGGAACGACAGACCCGAACAAATTTCTTTGGACCACAGCAACATTTGTCTAAGTGCGGGAAACGAACCCGTGGCCTCTCGTTTCACAGCCGGCTACTCGCCAGCACCGAGGCTGACAACTGTCTGAATAGTTTTATTTCAATAAACTCCGAATAATTCACTCCCCCATAAACACACATTTAAGGTGATGAAATTAATATTTTGATAAAAAAAAAATTATTTTGATCGGTTAACGGTGTTCCAGTTTAATTAACTCGTAATTTTTTGGGTTGGAAAGCCGATGTGTATTTCTTTAATTAATCATAGTTGTAGTAGATTATGGCTATTGATACCTATTTAAGTACAACTACGGGCGACTTCAAACTTTACAAAAACGTTACGTCAAAAATAGTATCTAACGTCCATCATAGGCGGTTCAAAATCGCCTACCATCTACCACGACTCTCTTGCAGGCCTTTCCTAAAACAATGTATATCGGTGTAAAGGTACATAGGTATACATATTCAATACAAAAACAAAAGAACCACAACTGCCTTCATAAAATAACAGTTCATTATAAACGTCAGATGCTGCATAAAGCTATCAAGTGCAAAGGGTAAATTCTCATCTGTAACTGTCACAATATTTTCACATTTAAAATGCCATCACAAACTACTCCTACGGAAATGTTTCCATTCAAATAAAAAATTTAAAACATCCTCATTTTACACTACCGTTTGTTCCAAACAATTACCATAAAAGCGTGGATGTGCTTCGGCGGACTGTGTTGGATCGCAACTCACTTGTTCACAAACTTATAAATAAAATATGTGTAGTACGTTCCCAGCGAGTTTAATAACTGTTAACAATAATATAAACAATTATAATTAAGTACCTACACATAGAACCTAAATAAATTCTACATCTTTTATTTTATGTACGTTCCGTTACCTAAAAAAGCCGACTCGCGTAGGTTTTTAAGCTGTAGGGTCAAACAAAAAAATAAAATAAATCTTGCCTCAAATAACTCAAACAACAAACTATGTCTTTCTAATATAATTATCTAAAACTCAGAATATACAAGTCATATCGAAAATGCATTTTAACATCTACAACAAAGCATAGAACATAAAGAATAGAACAGTCGTAAAAATTAAAGCCGCCACGCCATTTGTGTACAGCACGGTCGCACTTACGCGATTAGTGCTCGAGGTACTACACGCTAAAAGCTCAAAACTCAATCCCCTGCATCAAGCATTCAAGTGGCCCTGGCGACAATCGCACGCACCTGTCAACCGGAGGGCTAGCCTGTGGCTCAAGTTATAAGACCTGGCGTTTTATATCACACTTGATGCTCACAATTTCATAAATACTTAAGATCCATTTTATTTTTGGTCTACGTCGTCAGGTATATTTTTTCGATCGGTTTTACGAGAAACTTCTCGTAAACCAAATCTGCAACAAAAGCGTAACTAAGTACAATAGTATTCACCATCATCAGATACAGGATGCCCACTGCAGCATAGGTCTTCCCTAAAGATTTTTAGATCAACCTCCGATACTATAATAATAAGTACAATAAAAAGCTATTAAATTATTGTCATTTTTCCCATCTCCATCGGAGTAAGCGTATTGATGACCATCTGGTTATATGTGCAAGCATCTAGGGTTTAAGCATTATCGGGATCGTGTGATCCTGTTTGGTGATTGAACTTATAAGAACTGCTGGGTTTGATAATACTGTTATCAAACCCAGCTGTTCTTATAACTTGTAACACGTGATTCCTTTGTTTGGGGTCCTCACTTAGTAAGGGGTGACACAGGTGTGTTAGGTGTACGTGCCCAATCAAGGGACGACAAATTGTTAGACACAGCCCTTTGATGATATTTGCCGCTTTTAGCCCTTTCCGTCGGAATGTTTCTACCAGCGAAGTTCCTTTTAGGTCCGTCAAATGTCTGCCATACTTTAGGAGTTAGTTAAGGTAAACATACCCCAAATCGCATCATGTAAATATGATGCAATTAGAACAATGTTTAATTTTGATTCTACGTAGTATAACTTTTACACTGATTTGCTACAATCATAAACACAAACGTCATTATAATTCTATAAAAGTAAAAATCTTAACACAAACCACCTGAATCGACTTGTATCTAATATTTCCAGATTGTGATAGCGGCCACACTAATAACTATCACCTTAATTGGCAAAAAATGCAGTTTAAATTGGACCTGAGATTTTCAATCTAGTAAGAAAGAAGAAGAAAATTGAAAAAAAATCCGTAGAGAATGAACATTTTATCCCGTCCCAACAGAATGACAGCTTCAACGCTCTTAGATTCGCAGCCTCCGAGCCAGTGCTCAGTTCTCAAGTGACAGTTAACGCAGTACATATCTCGTGAGTTGATGGCTGAACAAGGAGTGGGAACGCGCCCAAAGACATTGAAAAGCTGTCGCATGCGGAAATGTTTGACGTTGTATTGAAAGTTCTATGTGATTTATTAATTGAGCTGATGCACCATATACTTGTACGACCGCAGGTGCCTGATGCAGTTTTAAGAACCGTAGTTTAATATAAAAAGCATTAACGACCTGGCAACTACATTTAATAAAGCACTCTGCTAAGAGCAATAATAATATGAGTTAAATAATAAATAGAAGAGGTTAAGGTTATGACAACATAATTTTTATTTTTACTCTATTCCGGAACTCCAATCAGCAATCCAAAATTATCTTCAAATAGAAAAATAAAACATAGACAGAAGTAATTAAAATTATGCATCAGTCAACATCATCCCTGAAAACAGAAACGTACCCACTGTTCGAAACAAATGCTTCGTGCTCATACAAAATAAGCAACATTTAGCTGGCTAAGCACACGCCCCGCAATAAAGAGTTTAGTTTATCGTGACTACCGTGACGCAAGGCGCTGCACTGTGCGGTTTTACTGCACCATTCACGATGCGAACTAACGCTGGTTTTACACACGCCTTTTGATTTATTTAGTAACGTATACTGTATTGTAACCACAAAGAAAATGTTGATAATTTAATTTAAAGTAAGGGAGCGACAAAAGTCTATAATTATCTTCAATTCCTTTTTTTACAGATAGATAGTACTCTGATTTACCGGTTCGATTTCGGCACGACTTTCTCACAGAAAATGATTTAACGTAGCAGCGCACTAAACTCTACTTGTAGAGACTGGATTTCCTGAGGCCTGACACCCATTTCCAAATCATATCCATGATTCTTCTGGTACAGCGAATATTGAGGATGGTCTTAGTGGCTTACCATTTGGTGATCTAGGTTCGAACAATACGATCGAAACTGTGTACAAAGGTAAGAATAGTATCGCTTAGAGTCAGAACTTCTTTGTCGCAACAGCACAAGTAAAGAGCATTGTGGAATTCGCAATTGGATTTGACATTTCGATAAGAATGGATAGTTACGGAACAGTCGATAACCTGCTTATGACAATACCCAACATGAGAAAGATAATAACCGTCTCCAAAACTGCATTCGAATATCCACCTAATACAGTATTAAACATGGTTGAAACTGGAAAGTTGCTCCAGATATCAGCCATAGATACGCAAACACTGAATCAAAGTAATGCATCATTAGGCAAGTTGTGAGTTTGGCATTCAAGGTCCTCCCCCAGAGGGCGCAATTTGAAGCGATTGATATTTCCCTTAGAGTGCGTGCCCTCTCCCCTCCCACTTTGTTCGGATGACATGCCATTTGGGAGACGTAATGTCAGTTCACAGCTTGGGAATACTTGTCTATGCACCTACACATTTGCGAGGGGAAGTCATTCATTATTTACAGTGTCAAGGAATGAGTGAAGTGAAATATTAAAACACATGATTTGAATATTTTGTAATTCGTAAGCATGTTTGAAGAGATATTCGAAATAAGTAAAACACTACAATTGATGTATAATGATCGCTACACAAAAATTCAAATAATTAGTTGCTTGTTGACGCAACACAACTCACTGCCCAATGTCTGATAAAATATGTTTACAGGTTTGGATGTTAATCAAGCAGGTTTGGAAGCAGTAAAAAGAAAGACAATAATTACTAATAAAATGTAGCAACATCTCACTCGATTCTTAAATATTCCCTTCTCACAAACTACTAGCTGACGCGTGCTACTTCATCTGCGTCACAAGGAATAAATTTTCCCCGATTTTACAACATTTTTCATTGATGCTCCGCTCCTATTGGCCATAGAGTGATGTTATATTGCCTATAGTTTTCCTCAATAAATGGGCTATTCAACACTTAAATATTTTTTCAATTCGAACCAATAGTTCCTGAGATTATCGCGTTCAAACAAACAAACTCTTCAGTTTTATAATATTAGTATAGATAGTATAGATAAACCACGTTTGAAAATTCAAAGTCAACGGAATACCCAGATTGAAAAGAACTGTCTGAACTGTAAACTGATGGCAAATAGATTTAGACGGCAATATACGCCAAGTTACCTGCGCAGAGACCCGCCCAAGCCATGTCAAAGGATAACGACATGCCTTACTCAATCTATTCCCTTCTATCATCTGCTACTGGTATTGGTTCAAAAAAATAATATATGACAGCAATTTCATGGGTTTATTTTAAATCATGACAATACTTCTCTCTAATGTGTTTCATTCAATTATGACTTCCACACTACATGTAGATTACCTTATGGTAAGTTCTCCTTTTATCACTCTTGAAAAAAAAAATACGCGTTGCCAACGTTAAGCCCTTGGCCCTTCTGTGGATAGGTAAACAGAGGAGAGACCTTTTTTGTGTCTCACAATCTTATCTTATATAATCAAATGAAACTGTAACATTTGGGTTTCTATAAGACAGATAAAAAATTAAGATTTTCAATTCACATGCATAATTACATAGACTCATGCCTGTATCCCCAAAGGGGTAGGCAGAAGTGAACTAGGGAACTAGAACACCCACATTCCGTCCCAAAAGAGATGAAGGGCGAGTCCATCGTTAAGTACATTGAAAGATCCAATATCACTTTGCTCGACCCATAAATCGAACCCGAGACTGCAGGACGGCGCGGCAGTCATACCGCAACACAACTAAGCCACCGAGGCAGTCGTGAAAAATTAAAGATTTTCAATTTCGAATAAATTATATTGGCGACTGGACTAACTATTAATTTATGGGAATGGATGACTCAGTCGTCAGTAAAAAAAAACAGTGCTTTAAATAGATTTTAACAGTCTATCACAAATAAAGGACTACCCTTCAAGCGTAATAGCTCTTGTACTATCACAAGTCTGCAATTTGCATCCAGATCCCAGACCAGCACTTGCGTCCTGGCAAAATATACTCGAGCTAACGATGCGGTCCTTATTCTGAAGACACTTGTCTTTTTCCTTGTCACCACACACGCCCCTCGACTTACAGATACCTGGCTCCAGACGTTCCTGAGTTGTTCAAAGTGGTTTTCTTACAATGAGTACCACGACTCACGTCTCCTGTAAACCCGTAAGTGTGATCTTGTAAAGTTTCGTGTTGTTTAAGAACTGTATACAATATATTTTAACAAATCCGCATTGTCAATCAACTTAACTAAACTAGCAGTTGATATAAAATTATAACTGTCATAACATAATTGCTACTAAATTATTTAGATATAATATATATTTTATTTTTTACAGCAGAATCTGGCAAAAGAACAGATGGGTCACCTGATGGTAAGTGATCTCCACCGCCCATAGACACCCAAGACACAAAAAGAATCATAGGTGCGTTGCCAACCTAAAAGGAGGGAATAAAGGGAAGGGAAAAGGGAATGGGAGGGGGAAAGGGGCCACCGGAAATCTCAATCACTGAACGAAACGCGACAGCAAGCTGGCACTTTACGTCGGTTTTCTGTGAGACAGTGGTATCAAACCGGTCGAGCCAGCCCATTCGTGCTGTAGACGTTACTGTCTACAGCGTGGCTCTACCACTCAAATGTATGTATACCGATATAAAATATAGGTACTATATAATGTGTGTGAATAATAACCTAACGCATCGCGTAGACAAATATTTACTAATGTTTAATTTACCAGTAAGAAGGCACTTTAGCGTAAATTAAGTATAATGTGAAATAATAATATTTCATCATTATAATATCTTAGTTAAACAATGCAATCAGAATGACTTTTCAAAAAAAAAGTTTAGCAAATAACTAACAAATGATTGACGAAACTCCAGACTTAACTTTCATAAGAAAATAAACATTACGGAATATAAAGACAAATAACATTTTACAAATGAATAAACTGTGTGAAACCAATCCGAAAATAAATAAATTCGTACGTTCATAAAATAATGTACTTGATTTTCGTAACTTTTCATAATAAATAAATGTCTGTACCGGTCTGTACATAATGTCGTACATATACCATCAAAACATAGTTATTATTTCGTCGGGTTCTGCTATCTAAGCGGCTTATGGGAAAAATCAATTTCGTTTGTCATAGCCACTACGGTGACAAAGAGATCAGGAAAAAACTATATGTTCTTTAATGATGACTTAATTATCTTTTGTTTAGACTAGATAT
Organism: Clanis bilineata; assembly: GCA_036417725.1. NCBI lineage: Eukaryota > Metazoa > Arthropoda > Insecta > Lepidoptera > Sphingidae > Clanis > Clanis bilineata. Next base: position 14,518,449 of record CM071158.1, read on the forward strand.
AAAAATTTACGCTAGGCGTAATTTCACGATAGTACGAAATGCAGTACTATCGTGAAATTATTACGTCTATTAAAAAAAATCCTACGAAAATACTCAGCATGAATTATGAATGTCATATTAAATATTGAAAATATTTACTATTATTGTATAATAAGTTATTTTCTTTTATTTAAATAGTAAATTGTCAAGATAAGCGGTGTGTACGGTAAACGATGTTTCTTTGCTTGTACTAGAAATCACGAAACTAACGACATCAAATGGGCTTGGTATCGTCTGCCTTTATAAGACTATAAAAAATACTATTGACGGTAATCAAATCTGATATAAATTAATGGCATTGAAATAAACATCAATAATACACAATATATTTTAATATGCGTTTGTGAACCGGGAAGCCGGAATTAGACTATCATCATATATTATGTCGAGAGGTTTTCTAACATCGTGTGCTCTCAGGCAGACAGCCGGTCTTTAAACCTGGACCGAATCCTTTTGGAAATATCCTTAAAAAGTGAATAAGGGCACGTGGAAATATCACAAACATCACAAATAAAATATTAAAACTTTCATTGTTCATATCCGAAAGTACCCGAAATTATGGTGACTATACGCGCTTCCCGCATAACCCTACTTGTGCCGACAGAATTAATTTCCTGGCCCTATAACTCTCGTATATTGCACGTTCGACGACAGTTGCGAGTGGCTCCGATTTATGGCACTAGTGTCGAGGCCAGGTACTACCCACGGTACTATTCTATTGTACGTAACGCATCTTGAAAGATTTATTATGAAATTACTAGATACAACATTATATTGCGGTCATAAATAATTCGGGGCTTATCCTGTGTGTTTACTTCATTTCTTTCTATCTGATGTACTGAAAATGGAGACAGGTATTTCTGCATTTGATGATGATATTACCTTATGATTAGCACTAATAAAAATCTGCTGACCAACTACAAAAAATTCAAACAAAATATAAGTAATTCAAATTCCACATTTGAACAGAACAATTTATTATAATGAGTCTACATTTATTTAAATTACAATCGCTTTAAGTTCTGTTACTAGACTGTCCGAGCCTGGACTGTGACCACCATGGTAAATTTTAGCTATTTATTTATATCTAAACGATAGTCGTTTAGTAGCATCATCATCATCATAATCATCATCATCATCAGCCATAGGACGTCCACTGCTAAACATAGGCCTCCCCCAAAGATTTCTAGATCGATCTGTTGGAAGCGGCCTGCATCCATGTTTAGTAACATACAAAATATAAAAGCGTTCCAGCAATATTGAAATGCCATACGTTAGCTCAATTTTGATTAACCCTTCTGGATACTTCAAATTCATCTAACCTTGAGCATCCTCTCTAGTGAGACCACTCACATTCATATAGCTATCAGAAAAATATATAGGTATATTATTATTATATTAATATACCGCTGTCAAAAATCCCGAAGCCATTTTGGTATGGACTTTTTTGAAGATATATTATAGATAAGACAGATATATTATAGAAGATTATAGATACGACTTTTCGACCGCCTTCCACAATAAGAGGAGGTCCTCAATTCGTCTGTATTTTTTTTGTGTATGTTACTCGATATCTCCGCCAAATGTGGACCGATTTTCAAAATTCTTTTTGTGTTCGATAGAGCTTATTTCAAGGGTGGTCCCATTTAAATTTGGTCACGATCGGTAAATTGGAAGTCGGTCAGTTATTTACTTTTATTTTCTCCAATTTTTCCGTATTTTTAGCTGTTATAATAGTGGTTGCCTAATCCAAAACATCGTAATTCTAGAATAGAATACGGCTCTGTAGTCCTTTATCCCGGCGATGTTGCGTAATCGTGTGTCGCACCCGAGGCAGCCACGTTCGGCACTGGTTGACTCTTGTATTGAATGATTTGATTTAGTTGTTTCGGATAACTCTGTGCTTAGTAGTTTGTTTTAGATCTTTGAGATTACACGCGTTTCGAAAATTATTTAACAAATATTTGCGAAAAGCTGCACACAAAATAAAACCACAGGAACAAGAAATCCTAAGTACAAATCTTTTTGTTAGGGTCTAGATTTGTAAATATTAACAAGAAAGCTAGCTGAACTAATAAATAAAAAAATACACCCAACACTCACGCACATAGTCCTGACAACTGCAATACAACCACGCCCCCGAGGCAGTCAATTCAATAAAAACAAGACAATTCTGGGTCAGTCCTCAATGAAAAAAAAACAACAGAGTTCTTATTACTATCTAGCCCATCTATGTACTACACAAAAAATATAGTCTCATAGTTCCATCGATATATTATTTATCTCGATGCACAGTTGACTTTCGGAAAATGGGACAGCAAAGAAGTGCTTAAGCACTCCTTTTCCCTATAGTCGGACGCCGATAGAATAATAGAATTCTAAATTTCAAAATTCAAATTTCACAACGCTTGATCATTTCGTTTAAAAAGCTACTTTTTAACATGTGCATAGGGTTATATTTATGTTGATTTAATTAGAACTTGTGATCTTTTTCTTTGTTTTATTCCTGAGACTACTTTTTAGGAAGTTAGCAAAGAACTATGAATCTAGGATATATTATATTGATGCATAGTTCCCACAAAAGTTCTACTGCCACATACATACTAAACCTTAACATTACTAAACATCCCCAATGAACCATCATCCCACACAACACGTTATTAATTACGCACAATTACAAGACAATTAACGCTCGTACGGCTCACAAGTTGGTCTGGCTATAGACTGAGCAATGCCTTTGAAGCCGTGTTGATCAAGTAATTAGCAACTTACATAAACGCACGGTTGTCGTCACCAGAAACCATGCAAAAGGCTGACTACGTGGATGTGGTACAAATGTAATTGATGCACAACTGGAAATCTGGAAATCGTCATTAGATACTAGAAGAATATCCTTCCAAGGGCTGCAATGAAATGGCTTGAAATGCAAATACATAATTAAAAATTGTAAATAAACAATTACCATGATTGTCCACGGGCGACTTATGATTACACTAATTACTTTTTCCTAGAAGTATTCATAGCATTCTTGTTAGATTATAGGTATTTTGGTGCTTGCACGCGCGGTGGTAAACAATAAACATTAATTTATAATTCATATTATAGAGAAAGAAGAGACTCATTACGATGAATTAAATGTACTGCTTTTATTAAAGAAATTCATTGGCATTATAAGCCCCGCTGTGAGGCAGGGCATACAAAAATATTAAAGACTCATTTGAGTGTTCCCCTCCACGGAAATCTTTAGTAAAAGGCGAAAGATTTGTACGTTATGATGGGAAACCAGAGTTAACAGTTCATACAAGAATTATAGCTTATACGTGGGCCTTGTAACGTATCTATAACCAGTTAAAAACAGCGAAGCGCCATCTAGCGCCATACTAGTAGAACTAAAAGTTCTAATGATTGCAATCACATCACCGAACCTTAGCACTATCTTTGCACGTCATTACTTTGATTTAAAAATCAAAATTAATCCCAAAAGCATTCTATAACTATTAATTACTATCGTGTACTTAAAATGTAAAGCGGGTAAAGATATTCTTGAGTAAAATATGTATAGAGGTATTATATAATTTCAACAATATGTTGCGATCTCTAATTAGAAACAGTAGGGTAACTTTTTACACTTGATTCGATTGCGACGACGATTCAGTTTCATTAATTGACTTAAAATTCTACTGACATCGAGCTAAAAAGTGTACTAATTTCGCGTTAAAAGTTACCAAATGACAAGTTCTCAAATCTAATACGAAATTAGCGCACTTTTTTACTAGTTTTCGGTGCAATTTTAAATCAATAAATAAAACCGAATCGTAGTCAAAATCGAATCGAGTGCCAGGGGGCAGATTTAATATCAAACGATATTACTAAACATCTATAATACATAATGGGCTTAATAAATAAATTTCGAAAACATGATTCTTTATTAGGCGTCCCAAATTCCGTAGACATCGCATAACACTTCGAACACGTTCCAATACCTTCTCCAAAACAATGTAGTATTAAGCATCGAAGTAGAGAAGCAGAGGCGCGAACGCAACTTGGCGCAATAAATCTGGAACTACGCTCAAGTTTTCATTCAAACGACTGTCACGCCTGAAACTCGGCTAATGGGAATGTGCTCGATTGAAACGTCTCCTGGGAATGATATATGCTTACATGTAATTTATCTACCTATCAGAGATAACGACCGAAGTTGATGTTCCGAACGTTCTGACTTGTATTCAAAGTTGCCTTTGATTTATCGCTTTGTAGGAAAAGAAATAGATTCATCTAGAATGTCTTCGATAACTTCTTGAATCTTAATATTTATTTCAACATCTTTCTGGGTCGAAATACGAATATTACAAAGTATACCTACATATTATTATTGTTTCATTGGTTTCCTCATCATCAATAACAGAATTTTCTTTGTGCAACCACTGTAGAGGAAGAATATAAGGATCTTCCAAATAGTTCTACTTAGTCTAATGGCTTTTTATTACTATAAAAACTATGTTGTCGTTATTTTTATCAACATTTTATATTGCATCAACTACATGACCTCGTAACTTGTTTTCATTAAATTCTCCCTTTACAAAAAGTGCCAACGCAATATTGAAAGAGCTGCTCGAGTCAAGTATTTCAATCGCTTCCAAAATTGCTTCTGCGTCCTTTAGGCGTAAAATAGTAGGGCTTGTTTACATGGTAGCCGGTCTCAGGTGCGAGACGCTTCGGCAACACTCATACTAATCTACGTAGAGACAAATAGCGTCCTATACGACGAAGGCGGCTATAGACCTCGATATAAAAAGAAGTTCGGGAGTCTAATTTGAAAAAGGTAATGAAGTGACTTATGTTGAACAGTGGACTATAGTTGATGATGATTATGAAAGAAACGGTAGGAAAGAAACTGTATAGCGACTGTCTAACACGTTGTGAAATTTTAACAAAACTTAAAAACTGAAATAATAATTAATCTTTGGAATTTGTGCCATTTCCTTTAATCCATATTGGCCCTGGCACCGACATTAAAGATAAAGTATTTTTAGTTTTTCACAAACAAATAAGCCCCTTACCTATAAAAATATTTAAGCGCTGCTTATCTTTAACCATAGGTTGTCTCTTTCATTTTTAAACAATGTAACGCAAGGAAAAAAGTTACAGGCTTTTCTTAGCGAAAATATAAGCGAAAATGTTTTTATAAGTAAGGCCCAATATGTTATCAAACTAAGCACCAAAATTGCTATCCGACACAACAAAAACTTTTGAGTAACCAAAATTTAAAGTATGATTCTACAAATAATGTACACGAAACTCAAACACAAAAATCAAAACAAATATTATTCTTTTCACCTGCCCTTATTTCACTCAATTAGGGGTCGGATCAACAAACTTTCTTGAAGATCTTGCACAAAGGATTCAGCTGTTTTCTTATTATTAGCAATAATTTTCAGTTTGCCATATCTGGATGGTGAGTAGGTCTGTATCGTTTATCTCAAGGTAGACCCTTCAGTTAACGAGTTGCTTGGGAACTGAGCGCCGCGTACAGGTGTGTGGGACGTATGAAAGGTATTGTATGTTCGTCCATGTTATCACAAGACCACTGTGCTCCTATCGTAAAGTTTCTGCCAACATCGTCCGCTTCGATGTTTCTCAAATGAAGTCTTGTTAGACAATTGGTACATATTAAACTGTTATTTACTTTGCTAATTACCAAGTTCCCAACTATTTTTAAAGAACTAATAAACATCCTGAATGTAATGAATAATAATATATGAGACGTAATCTTTATAAATCTAATAATCTTTATAAATCTATATTCTGATAACTGATGATGATGATGATGATGATTCTGATAACTCTCTCGAAAACACTCTTAGATGTACAAAAAATCTTTATGGTGACTATTAAAACTATAGGATCTTACCTCTCCATAAATGAGCAATAAAAAAGAAATAAAGCATCGTAGTACCTATCAGGAGGTGCTGACCTAGTTGATTTATTTCTCAATTTCTTAATTAATAAAAATTAAAGAGGTCATATTCATTTTTATTTGAAACAGGTGCAAATACATTTGTGCGACATATCGGGTATTCAATGTCCCAACATAAGTTATGATATAATAATGAACGACAACATTAAAAAGTGACGGGCGGCTCGGCCTCGGGTGGCCCATATCTACGCTTATGTAATATATATATATATATATATGTGTCTCCTCCGACGGGTATAATAAATAATTGATCGAATATAGTGCTCTTCATTTTCTACAAACAGAAAAAATCTATTTAAAATCGAAAATTAACAAGTATTGCAAGGAATGACTTGTTTCAAGATTCAATAAGGTTGGTGATACAAACGTTCGACGCCTTCCTGCTGCTAAGCTTCCTTCCGACAAAACAATGCCTGCGAACTGGCCCGTCCAATAAAATGTTTAGTAACAAGATCTGCGTTTAATTAAATTTTACTTCTGTCGATTGCTGTTCGACTTCTATTTATTCACCCTCCTTGGAGTTTCAATCACTGTTACTGTCTTGTTTATTTATTCACTGTTAGATTTTTATAGTTATTTAATTGCACTAGATTATCGATGGAAAATATTATATAATAATAATATCATATATATCATAAAAAGATTATCATGTATGGGAAAATGTATTATCTATTAGCTAAGCCCGTTGAAACCTTTACATACAAAGTAACTACAAACAATGACCATTATATCGCAAAGTAAATTCTTAACAATTTATTAATGCTGCGAACCGGTAATCACTGTCTCGGAAGAAGACAAAATGGAGACCACAAAAATTTGCATGAAAAATCCGCGGCAAAAAAGGACAGAATCTAAATAATAAATTGTCCATTGTTAGGTACCGTTTATACAAATGTATGTATATTTATTTATCCAGACATCATAATGAATTCTCTAGAGACGTGGCGATTATGCAGATTTTTTACGCTCGCGCTCTTTGAACTGACTCCTTATTATGTAAGTTGCAGGAGACGGATATTATATTATTAATTGTATGCTAAATATTTAAGAAAAAAGCGCTAAATAAGCCTTTTATTAACAATTTTGTCGTTTAATGGATGGTAACACATACAAGTGTTTCCTAATATTATTTCATATATACCGATTTTTTCAAATAGCCAAAAGCGATAAACCACTCTATCGTGGTATGTATTGGCGTGGTATAAATGAGCATAGTAATTTTACAACTGCAGTTAATATTTTAATCATGACAACATCACTTTTAGGTAGGTACAGTATAAACAGTAAACAGAAATAAGTATATACCTTCTTTCTTTTTTCCTCTGCCCTTATCCCACCTCAATGTCCGAAAAATCCGACTGACACTTTTTCAAACATATTGTACAAAGGGTTCAGCTAAGTTTTACGACTGGCTGGCTTCCTGACGTCAATCCTGGGAATCCATTCCCTGAGCCGGCAGATCGTAATAGAAAAATCACCAACGTTAAAATCGAACCCATGACCTGCCTAGAGACCAAGGAAGTGACTTATAACCAACCATACTTAACATAGGATGAAATAATTTAACTTTCTCCATTACCTTAATTTTCAGAATAACACCGTTTATGTAATGTAATAATGAAAGTCGGAGAAACGTTAAATGTGAGTCAAAGAGAATTTAGCGCTACATTTACAGTTTTCAAGACATTTGTGTTGCGAATTCAACTCTTCGTCTAGTTAAGTGAAGCTCTTAATTCGCGAATATTTAACAAAAAATATTTATAATAAGAAAATTATAATTAAAAGTGGTGATATCTACGTAGGCAATAAGAATGGCATTTTTGCTTTGCTTTATTCTTTAGAGATATGAGTACTCAAATACATAGCAACCTATATAAATAAAATAATAAATAAATACACCCAACAGTCACACACATAGTCCTGACCCCCACACTAGGTGTAACCTGTATCGTGGGTATCAGAAACTACGAGAGACTTTTGATCTCACAACACCCAGACGCGAAACAAATATCTATGGGCCACACAGACATTTAATGTAATGTAATCTTTAATAAATAATGTAAAAAAATCTAATTTTATTAGACATAATAATTGTGTATTAAGAACTACATTTATGAAAGTGCCATCTAGCGATATGTAGTGGAACTCGAATCATTCCTCACAACAGAAACACGAGCACAAAAGGATGGTCTCTTTCCAAAGTGACTAAAAATAATCCGAACAAATCAAAGATGGCATTTGTATGTTTCATTAGGCAAATGGGGAAATTGCATGAAAATTATAACGAGAATTTGTGTTGATAAAAAAAATAGCTTTTTCTTTTTTATGGGGAAATTTTATAATTATGATAGGCCCAATTTCACTACTCTACTACTAAAAATAACGCTAACCAGACATGTTACAGCTTTCTAAATAATATGTACATATCTGCGTAATGTACAGCAGTGTAATATTTTTCTAAATGGATTCCAGCGTTCTAGACAAATAAATAAGTTTTATCTATTTGTATTTTAATTAGCATAGATTTAAAGATCATACATATCGTACCTTACAGCATTCTAAACATAAATATTAATTTAACAAATCGATAAAAACTCCGATCGATAAACATTGCAATTGGAACAACCTTAACCCAGTAACCCAATAAAAACATACTCTGGGATAGTTTATGTACATTTAATAGTACCTAAACGTCATATATCATTTAATTAAACGTCGCATTAGCTCTGGCAATTCTAGATTACAAATGTATAGGGATGTAAGGTATAGGGTATACTTTTGACATTGATTTGATTTCGATTACGATTTGATTCCATTTAAGGTAAAAAATGCACTAATGTGTCAAGTCAGGGGGTTGAATCGTGCTAGATTGAATAGAATAGTATCTGTGCCCCATTGTTCTAGTGGCAGATTAGGCTCAAAAACGAGAAGTCCTAAGTTCAAATCCGGTATGGCGATAGACTCGCTTCCTATCATATGACGGGACGGAAATATCTTTTACATATGGATGTTCTAGTTCTATAGTGTATCACTACCTAATCCTCATGGGACATAAACTAGATAGCCTCCGTGAGCAGTGGCCGGCAGTAAAACGGGAGATTGCAGGTTGGAGTGTGTGAGTTGTGTGGCCCACAAATATTTATTTTAAGTCTGGGTGTTGTGAGATTAAAAATCTGTGGTGGGTAGTGATGTGGATAATCGATTATTTTTCATAATCGATTATTCAATTAAAGACGTGGTCGAACAATCCGTTAGCCAATTATTATCTCAACCTATCATCGTCCATTGCTGGACGTAGGCCTCCTCAAGGGAGCGCCAAACATCCCGGTCGATTAATAATATAATAAAACATCTTTAAAAGATAATCGATTATCATAAATAATCGATTATCCACATCACTACTGGTGGGTCCTGAATTCCTGATACCGTGAAAAGAACATACCTCTGTATAATACCGAGTCTGGTTTCTTACTGTGGAATCAGGACTATGTGTTACTTAAGCACTAAAACATTACACAAAACACCTACACAAAACATGTATTTTTTATCTATGATCTATTGTTCTACGAGCAAGAGACAGTTAAAATCGTGTTTTGCGTATGCGTTTTTATGTAATGTTTCCAGAAAAACTAGTGCAGAAGTCGCGGCTTAACGCCCGAATACTGGAACGCGACTCAACTTTAACGGCTTCCTCAGGTGTATGAATATTCAGCGGTAAGAATGTATTTATAGACATATTCTTGTGTTGTGTAATGTGTTATGAATCTTAAAAGAGATTCGTCACTAGTGATGTAAGTTTCCATTCATTAACATTGTTTATAATCCAGTCAAAGGCGTGTTTTGGAGTGAACAAGAATAAAACTGAACGCCAGCACGCACATCAATGGGATGAAAATGTTTTGTATAAACTGTATTCATTGTTAGACACGATACGATATTTTTAATCGACTTCCAAGAAAGGAGGAGGTTAACAATTCGTCGGAATCTTTTTTTGATGTCTGTTCCCCGATTACTCGCAGAGGCCTGGGCCGATTCGAGAAATTCTTCTTTTGTTTAAAAGGATATACTTCCCAGGTGGTCCCATTGGCACCAAGTTAGGATCTGATGATGGGATCTGGGATCCTAGAAAAATCAAGGGCAACCCTGAAATTTTATAGGGACCCATAGTGTGTTTTATATATTTCCTAAAACTATTCAGATTTTGTGTCTGGTACTCATCATTACATGTTGCTGAGCTGATGATGGAAAATATAACTCCTTAACTATTAGGAGGTGGTGGATAATTCTTTCAATATTACACTAAAAACAGATACATAATAGTCACAGTCTTCAACCGACTTCAAAAACGAACACTTAAAAGTAAAAAATAACAATAATATCTTACTCTCTTTGGAGTCGGTGCCATTTCATTTAATCTGCTTCGACCTCAGCACCGACTCCAAAGAGAGTAAGATATTATTGTTATTTTTTACTTTTACGTGTTCGTTTTTGAAGTCGGTTTTCATATTTTGTTAAACTTTATAGCAAAGTATAAATAAATGTTAAAATCGAAATAAAATATATAATGAGATGAAAATTGTATGCATGTATGTATATAAAATGCTGCATAGACTCGATAATCAAGCGATAATCAAATCTACGAAGAATTTGAACATCAATCTTAACCTAGAACTAGTAATAATAAATAATAAATACACCCAACAGTCACATAGTCCTGACCTCACACTAGGTGTAACCTGTATCGTGGGTATCAGAAACTACGAGAGACTTTCGGTCTCATAACACCCAGACCCGAAACAAATATCTATGGGCCACACAGACATTTGTCTCGATGCGGGAATCGAACCCGCGACCTCACGTTTCACAGTCGGCTACTCAACCGCTGCGCCACGGAGGTTGTCTTCCAGGAACTTCCTTCTTATACAATCTCAAGTTTAAAAACTTACGGACCGACTTCAAAACTTATCCGATCGTGACCAAATTTATACCACCATTGTAATAAGCTATATCGAACACAAAAAGAATATTGAAAATCGGTCCACATTTGGCGGTGATATCGGGGAACATACATAAAAAAACGAATTGAGGACCTCCTCCTTCTTGGAAGTCGGTCGAAAAATTGGATAATAATGAAATATATTAATATTATGCTCAGATATAGTCTGATATATAATATAATAATAAATATAATATCAGCCCTGTAATATTACTGTCCCACTGCTGGGTACAGCAGGGTTACCACCACCTCTTATAGCAATATTATTATAATCGTTCTTCGTTTGTTTTGTATGGGAATCGGTACAAGTAAGATTATAATAATCCTGCTATAAGAGGCGCTGGTAACCCCCCAGGCCTCCTCTACTAATGAGAGGGGTTAGGGCTTAATCTATCACGCTGGCCTAATGCGTATTGGTAAACTTCACATACCTTCCAAATTCTTGTGGAGAAATTCTCGGGTGTGCGATAATTCACAATAAGAATATACTTAACATAGAAAAGTCAAAATTGTGTGCTTTTTTTTGTGGTTGGTCTCAAACCTCCGACACGCGTCTCAGCAGGCCGTATCTATCGCTGCTACCAGGCCGTATCTACCGAGCTATAGCTGCTAGTCTGATATAGTATAAAGAATAAGTACGTAAAAACTAAGCCAAAACATTTCTGCAACGCGGTTCATTACAAAAGTATATATACAGATGAATTGAGAACCCTTTTTAGGATTCGATTAGAAACTGCGTGTCGTTGACCTCACATTCGAATGGAAAAAATATAAGTTAAAAAAATACTACATTGATTATATACATAATGGAAACTAACTTCTTATATAATTATCTGCTAACAAACACGTGCAATAACACCTGTTTTAACGTTTATATTAATATCTTCAGCCTGAAAGCTTTAGTTTTGCCAATTTTTTTATTTGCTGAAATTTGTGACTTAGTGGTACATTCACACTAAACGAATGATGCGACCGACTGAATGAATGAAACTGTTTATAGTGCTAGGCGTAGGAGTCCTATAAATGTTAGATCTGTATCTATGCGCGTAGTAGGTTTACGTAAATGACGTATTTGATGAAATGAATGGAATGGTTTATACTTTATACCGCTAGGCGTAGGAGTGACTCTCAGTGAAGAACTTTGCCAAGTATCAGTAATAATAACAAAGCTACTAACTTTACAAACATGGAGTACAAAGTGATCTTGAAGGCTGGCTTAATTAAAAAAAATACATGAAAGTTGCAGGATGATTCGTCTTCTTCTTTTTTAAAATTGAAGCTCCATCGTGAAGTACAGTCGCCTCCCGAGTAATCTAGAATTGAAATGTGGAATATTTACCAACAGTGATATGTATGTAAAACTGCCCATATTAAAAATTCTTAATTTTTTCCACAATATAGCTTCTTTGTGTAAACCTCGTTAAGCCAGTTCTTAGACTATGAAAGATTATGTTGCATTCGTTTGAGGTTTTAACAATGAAAATTACGTCAAGGAAATGGTCTGGTAGCTCTTGTGTTTGCTTTGTCTTCTCGGCCTTCCCCTATTTGTTCTGCCATGTGCATTGTTCCATGATCTAGTTTTAAGACGTTGGGCACATATTTAGTACGTATATTGAGTTGATTCAACACCGATACTAATAGTGCAATGGATTTCTACTTGAAAACACATGCTTCTTGATTTGTTAGCAATCCAGGTTACTCAGTTGTCAGCTTGGACTGTTTAGTAGCTTTTATCCAAGAGTCCTCACATTTGACGTAAAGGCTTACTTACCACCTTATTCAACGGTTTTAGCTTTAACCGGGATCACGATATCTTGATTGAATCTACAAGACTGCCTCGGTGGCGCGGTGGTATTTCGGTACGACTATGGTTCTGAGGTCTCGGGTTCGATCCCCGAGTCGGGCAAAGTGATATTGGAATTTTCCATATCAGCCCGGAGTCTGGAATTTGTGCCCGATATGGCGATAGGCTCGCCCCCTATCACATCTGGGACGGAACTAAGCTCGGCGAAATGTGGGTGTTCTAGTTCGCTAGTGCGCCTCTACCTACCCCTTCGGGGATACAGGCGTGAGCTTATGTATGTATCTACAAGAGTTTACTTATGCTTTGAGCTGCATTTGTTGTTATTTCACTTTTTGACCGACTACTTAAAAGGAGAAGGTTTTTTATGTATGTTACGCGATAACTCCGCCAAATGTGGACCGATTTTAAAAATTCTTTTTGTGTTCGATAGAGCTTATTTTAAGGGTGGTCCCATATAAATTTGGTCACGATCGGATTTGAAGTCGGTCTGTTAAGTTTTTAAGCTTGTGAATATTTCTTCAATTATCTTTTAAAATAACATCTTTTAAAATAAACCTACTTGCCATTTTCTTGTACTGAATAATTCAAAAGACCTGATCTTGCCGTGTACGAATCGTCGAGTTTAGAAATAATTTCCACATTTCGTTTCAAATATTTGATATAACTAGTTTTATGTAAAACAAAATACAATCAAAAATTTAATATGTGTGTATAAACTCCGCTTAAAAACAGTGCCGTCATGTGACGAAGTGGGAGTATCGAACACCCGTGACGTGTACCGCGTAACACGACGTCGTTAGCTAACATAAATCTGAAGCGTTAAACATTATCGAAAATACATTTTACGACAACACTGTGAACGTAGTCATTTCAATTTATTTAGATGGAGACATGAGAGCATACGATTTTACGATAAATACTGCTTAAGCATAACATAACATAAGCTCACGCCTGTATCCGCAAAGGGGTAGGCAGAGGCGCCCTAGCGAACTAGAACACCCACATTTCGCCGAGCTTAGTTCAGTCCCAGATGTGATAGGGGGCGAGCCTATCGCCATATCGGGCACAAATTCTAGACTCCGGGCTGATATGGAAAAATCCAATATCACTTTGCCCGACCCGGGGATCGAACCCGAGACCCCAGGACGGTAGTCGTATCGAAATACAACCACGCCACCGAGGCAGTCGGTATAGATAATACTGCTTAAGATTGGAATAAAATGGTAATATAAAAGGAAAAAACCATTCTGGCAAAATCGTAAGCCAACGTAAGGCACAAAGAAAAAAGACTTAAGTAGTAGCCTTAATAGTTTTAAAGCCTGGTAATAAGCACTATTCCTGTCCTTAAACAACACCTTTCAGAACTTTGATGTACTGCAAAGCCGTTATCACTCCATTAGTTCTATTTGACGCAGAAAGGAACATAGCGGTGAAAAGTATTTGCTAAGACAAAATTTCGAATAGTAGAGACGACATTAAAACCTAAATCTATCTCTTGGAAAATATTTCCAAATTCTTCACGCGTCTTATTCATTGAGAGTCAATTTTTAGAACCAAAAGGAGCATTAGCGGCGTTAGCGTATTTAGAAATGATTTTGTTCCACGAGTGAATATTTCTCCACTTCAGCTAGATTTAGTGGAATGTCTACAAGCACCTGCCAGTAATAACAATTTTAAATCGTAAGAATCCATTACCCTATTGTGGGATGTCAAATTGACACGGAAAGTATGCACATCACGTCTGTGTCTCTGCCCACGCCGCTGTTGCCACCAAACGTATAACAATTTACGACCAACAACTTTCAACTACGGCTTACATCCACCAATATTTTGTTGCAATAAATATTTAGAGCTTATCGTGTATTCTAGGTGCTGAAGTCAGAATAAAAATACTTGAAGAAAAATCATTCAATATGTAAAGTCTAAACATCACGCCACCCATGCTCATTTCAATTTGAAACTCGTAATATGAGGAAATACCTTTCATTTCAATTTGAAACTCGTAATATGAGGAAAAACCTTTTGAGAGTGTTTGATGTATTCCAAAGGTACCCAGGAAGTGTAGTCTCGAACAGAACAAACCTATAGAGGTGTCGGCTTATATTATTTAAAGACGGAAAATTTACTAAAAACAAATTACATTATTACAGGATTAACAATCTGTACATACAGGTAGTATACTCAGTCAACAGGCGAAGTGGCGTAGGTCACTCGACGCCTAAGAATTTAGTTAGAGACATCTAGTTTCAAGCACGGACATGTAGTTTCAAACAATGTTATTTAACAACATGAACACTAAACAAGGCGCAATCTTCGTAGTTAACGCCACCGTAAGCATTATGCCCCTTACTTATAAAAATATTTAAGCGCTGCTTATCTTTAACCATAGGTTGTCCCTTTAATTTTTATACAATGTAACGCAAGAAAAAAGAGACAGGCTATTCTTAGCGAAAAGATAAGCGAAAATATTTTTATAAGTAAGGCCCAATGTTTTTGAATCACAAACACTATATGGTCAGTGCTACACTTATCCAGCCAACATATAATATGTATTAGGAAATCTCATAATGCTCATCAAAAAATGTTTTATTGTAATGAATGGCAAAATGAACTTGCCTCTAAACTTCTAAAATATATGTTTCAAGATAACCTTGTGGGATAATAGCATGTCACTTCGTACCTTAACTATCGTAAAAACAAATAACAAATCACATGTCGACATAACACCATTTGCTCCCTGGCCAAATTCCACGACGATGCGCTGTCCAAGCGTAATAGAAATATAACTCTTTTATTATTTAGTACCTACGCATTTTCCAGTGGTTATATTTTTGCTTCGAGTCTGAAATAAACTTTGGCAAAGGAATTCGATGACAAGTACGTTTTCAATGTTCTGTACGTTGTCGTCGATGTTTTCATGATCGTAAAACTCGTTTTGGTCTGTTATCAAATAAATTACGTTAACTGGTAGCTTCGTGTGAAGGATGGTGTTATGTAGTATAAGGGCAATCAATTGGTAACTCAACATTTTCTATAATTAATTTGCGGAGTTCTGCATTGTTAAGGCAGTATTGACAGAACGTGGATGTCCTAGTTACACATCTGCATACTTCTTAGAGGATACCGAATTGTACATATTTTATGTAATTAATTCATTTGGGAAACGTAAATAAAGTTCGTTATACATATTAAAATGTAGTCTTCATCTCTTTTCGTTTATCAACGTAAACCTGATCGAATGCATAAAATAATAACCATTTAATTTGAATTACTTTTATTCATTTAATTCGATCACATTCGGTTAAAATATCGCATAATATGCCGTATAAAAACAGATGCGAATTGTATAAACCATTCCTGATTTTAAGATTCACGTATAAAATAGACAACCTTTTGATCCCTAGAATCATTTGAGTATGCACGTCAATAAACAAATATACAAAAAAGATACACTATATCATTTTCATTACGGAACACAGGATGCATCTATTACAATAACATTATCATTAATTTTCCACTTTAAAACTAAAATATTTAGAAACAGCGAAACTAGACGCACATGCTACGTAATAAATCTCGATGCGCCATGCAGTTGACTCACTCCAACCTTGAGGATGACCTTTGAATTGATGTTTACATTCTTTTAGAAAGAGTTAAACATCACGCTGGCTCTTGCAGTCTTTCATCCGTGATGCACTGTACTGTAGTCTGTAGCGACTAACACTATAATGCATGCTATTTTTCATTTGACTTTACACAATGTGAATTAGTCTTTGAGCCAGATAGATAAGTTTACTTCCTCTCATAACAAGTAAGACGGATTAGTACAAATCTGCTACCAAGGGTAACAAAATTGTACAAGATCTGACCGATAATTAGATATAGAATAAATAAATAAAAATTAAAAAATAAATATAAAACATATCGCGATAGAATCCGTAAAAACTACTTTTATTTCAAAAGATGTAAAATAGTTTACAAAAAGTGAGTCAATCAATTCATTTCGAAACCCATTTAATCCGTATCTTTTAAAATTTCCAATAATAACCCATTTAAGGCGAGAATTTCAACTGGTTGAAGATTACAGGTCATACGTCACAAAGTGTCTTCAGTATTGAGTTTTGTCCTCAAGTATTTGTCAAGGACTATGTTAACATGCCAATACATCCTTTGATTTATAGATCAGTGAATATTTCCCTATCAGAGCGTCACGTACAATTTATAAAAAATAACACATAAAATAGTTGCGGTTGCAGTCTGGCTGTATGTCTACAATTAATTACAATGTTTTGGTTGTTTCGGTCCAAACAGGTCGATAAATTTTGACATACTCTCCATAAACACATCTAGTTGAATTATCGACGCCGTTTAAAAATTAAGAGGCACTTATTTCGAAAACAGGGTAGGTGGGTGATGATGGTACGGTCACCTTCAAATTGCAGATAAATTGTTGCACGTTGTATTGCTTGGTGAAATATTATACATTCGTTCATTATCATCATCAGCCACAGGATGTCCACTGCTGTGCACGGGATTTCCCCAGAGATTTCCAGCCCGAATGGAAGCGGCCTGCATCCATTTATTTACAATTCTCTATTTTTATAGCAAAGGCTGGGAACCAATGAGTCATCTGATGATAATCAGGCACAAAATACTAGAGGAAAAACAACCTTTAATTAGAGGGGCAGAGTTTTCGGCGGTGCTTTCGAAATCTTAATGCCCGTAAAACAGCAATCTGCTATTTTACGTCGTTTTTCTATGAGAATAAACAGGCGTAACCCTAATCAAGTTAGCTATATTAATGCAATAGACAACAAGTTCTACGTTTTGCTCTTTCTTTTCTTTCTGCCTGGCGTTATCCCGGCCTTCTGCCAGGGTCCGCCTTCCTTCTTAAACGCTTCCACTTCACCCGGTCTTGAGCATCCTCTATGGGGAGACCATTGGTTCTCATATCTTCCTCCAAAACGTCCAGCCAGCGCTTTTTGGGTTGTCCACGGGAACGCAACCCTGGCACTGTCTGGGCCAGACACATGCGACCGACGTACTCCTGTGGTTTCCTCAAAACGTATCTCAAGCGACATTCCTGCATTTTTGAATTTTTTCTACGTTTGGCTCTATCATTTAAAAAAAATGAGAATTCCTTCGTCTTCGCGAGAAATAATGTACATTCTTTTGGATACTTACACTTCAGGCAATTACCAAATCGTCTACAGAATATTCTCAAGTGGACTGAACGTCTTAATTCATTACACTTCAATTCCATATTTAGATAGTAATGTACTACAGACTAACATTCCAATATATACTTCAAAACCACATCCTCTCGAAAATATCACTCTAAGAAAAGACAAGTGGTTTTGATAAATCCATATCGTAATCCTCATGGTTATATTATTCTCGTGGTGCTGCTTTACAGGGATGGACCCAGACTAGTGTGTCCGGGTAAACAGATTAACTGTTATATGAAAATGGATCTGACGGCTGTTAAAATTATTTTAATTCTATGATTTACAATAACAAAATACAAAGTAATTTGATTTACAATAAAAACTACTAACTACTATACTAAGTAATTATCTGCGTCTATTGACTCTAGCATTGATAGTTTAATTGAAATTCTTAACGTAAATATTTCTTCAAGGGAGACAATTACTCCAACCGCGCATCTTGATAAGTCTCAGTAATCCATCTAAATTTAGGTACCCAACATACAAATGGCCGTGCTAAATGTAGAAACGCATCACGATACCAGTGTTGCACCGTGATTCACCCGGCCAGAATAAACCGCTTGAAGTTCAAACGGCCTGCGAATCGGAAATTCTTTAGTAACTGCTTTTACGATTTGATATAATAGTAATGATTAAAGTCACCTCCTTGGTCTAGTGGCAGCATACATGGGCTGTGGACCGGGAGGTCCTGGGTTGGATTCCCAGGTCGGGCAAAGCGAATTTTGTAATTTAATTTGCCCGGGTCTGAATCCTCCAGAGGGGGTTGACGTCAGGCAGGCAGTCGGTCATAAAAACTAAGCCAAATCCTTTCTCCAACATACGTGTTACGCTGACCCCATATTAAGGTAGGACAAGGGCAGGGGGGCTATCACAACCTCTTATAGCAGTATTATTATAATTTTACTTTTACCGATTCCCATTCAAAACAAACGAAGAACGATTATAATAATACTGCTATAAGAGGTCGTGGTAACCCTGCTGGTAGAAAGGAAGAAAGTCATGTTTAAAGTGATCTTAATAGTATTTCTACTTTTTGATAATTGTGAATCTATTTTGTAGTCAGCAGTCAGCACATATTGTGATGATAACCATATTGATACATCAGACCATTACGTCTCATCTGATTTTGAATGAATTCGATAATAAGTGTACTACCAATTACGGTCAATATAGAATACAATGAAGTTACTGAACATTGTCAACATTTTAATATGTCTTCGGATGATAAACACAACAAAGTGTAAAGTACTTTGTAATTCAAAGTGATTTATTAAGTGCTGATTAGAGCTGCCACGACACTTATTATTAGCTGTATGTCCACTAATAATCTAACAGGGAAGTAATTATAAATGATTCAGAAAGGATTATTTAAGATCAAAGGATACGATGTCGGTCGAATGTGCAATGCGTACGCATCACAGATTCTGAAATGCATACATCATATTAATTATGAAAGTTGACTGCACGCTATATCTGTTAATTAAACCTTACTTAGCTTTCATCTGATATGTAAGATACATAACTGGCTACGAATGTAACTTAGCTAAATCATAAAATGATGGTTGGGTTACAAGAACTTCTAGGAGAGGCCTTTCTAATGATTGCTACAGATTATTACAAATCTCTTTTAAATCATCTCCATCGTCGACTCATTCATTATAGAATTATCTTTAAAGGAATTTCTAAAATAATTAATAATTAATTTTAGCTAATTTTCAATAAAGCTACTAAATCTATTGTCATGTAGTGAATTTTATTAGATTTTCAAGTTTCTTATTAAAAACGGTAGCCTTGGATTAATCGAAAGTAGCCAATCTGTTTTCTATTAATATATTATTTTAAATCTAAACACAAACTAGTACAGATGATTCAACAGCTCAAGAGAGTGTATCTAGATTTTCGTCACTACACGGCAAGACATCCAGGGACCGACTGCGCCAAATGTTGCCTAACACGTGTTGAGTTTGAAAGTTAATTTTAACGACATGTATTGCGAGTTCACTCGTTTGTTCAGTTGCTTTATTTTGAATGTTCCATATCCCGTCAATTATAAGTTTTTTTTTATTACCTTTAGCATGGATTCGTCATACAAAAAACAACATCAAGATACAGCCACTACACGTAGGTTTTTTATAAGACTGTACAACCCCAGTAGAGCGAACCTACATACCTACATATAAGATCTTCGGCGCGGCTCTATCATTATTTACTAAACATCATTCATCATAATTTTAATTTACTTAATTTTTCTTTTTTGTTGTTTTGAAAACAGCATATTATAGTACATAATATATACTACCAAAACGAATTTTATGGTCCATGATTAAATTCATCCAGTTGCTTTATTAGCTGCTATCCTCGTTTAACTCGTAACTCCATTGAAATGATATCATCAATTAAGCCAATTTGAGCTCAATTAATTACACATCACATTTAGGATGTTAAATTTTGAATATACCCACTGTTGTGTTTGAGTAGTTTATTGATCTCATCAATGAGACTTGGAATGTCACGTGTCGAGTTATCTTGTACCAGAATAATATAAATTATTCGTTAAATTGCTAATAATTGGTAACCTCGTCTTTTCATTCATGTTCATGGTAACCAGAAGTATACTGAAATGTTGGAAATAATGCCTTGCATATACTATTCCACCAACGAATGGTCTCTCAGAGATATACTTGACGCATAACATAAACGCACTGACACAAGAGTTCGTGACGATTGATGCAATAATCCGAAATAACTCGTCACTGCTGACGTGCGAGTTTCTTTCTTCGTCAACGGCAACGTAACTCAATTACTGAAAACTAATAACAATGTGTCAAGAAGTTACAACAAAAAACGTATTAACACAGATTCAATTCTAAGTTTTATTTATTTCGAAATGATACAATAAATTCCTAAAACTGTTGAACATTTATAAAACGTTGTTATTAATCAAGCAGGCGAAGAAGACTTCGGCATGCAGATGAATAATGAGATGTGTCGCGCTCCGGACGTTACGACGCATCGCTTAGATTTAATATGACAACCAACAAATGTTTCTGAATTAAATGCACTACCCGCTAAATTTCTGGGGAGATCTGCGACTTAGGATCCTCCAATAACGCCGGAATGGTCAAACGCTACTCAACTTTAACGTCTTCTTACATTGATTTTTGCCATACAATTTTGACAGATAATGTGGCATTAAAAGACATAGGCGAACTTAAGTATATGAACATTCGGCGGTAAGTGCCATACTATAACGCAACTGAATCACGTCAGCCTTGATCGATATAAAATGTCAATTAATTGTATGTCGATTTAATGTGATTCTAGTGCCCTATTTTTTTATTTTATATGATCACCAGACAATAGAAGAAGAATAGAGAAAAAGATACTTAATCAGAAAAATCCAATTATTTCACATTTGCAAGAAAAATAACTTTTGTGAAACGATTTGACTCAATACCGAAGTTTTAATTGAGCATTATGCCGAAAAATACCTGAACCACCGAGGAAAACAAAATACTCGAGAAACGCAGCAAATGATACATTCGAGGAGCATTAAACACTCATAATCCTCGGAATCCAAAGTAATTCTTGGCAAGTGTGCTTTAATCGGCCGGACACTCGACCACACTAACAAAATTACTCACTATTAATTTTCGAAATCATTTAAATCCACATTTACGATACATAAATCGCTTTCAAATGGAAATCTGACCAACAGATTGGTGGGTGGAGCCGCACAGATTTTAGAGTCATAAAACTCATAGATGCATCGTAAATATATTAGACAGACAAATGGGATATAACACTTAGACACCTGATTGCCAATCCTAACTGATTTGGACTGTATCCAATAGAAATGGAATGTAGCATGTTTTTGGTGTGAGAGAAATGAACCTTATAAAGATTTCTAATTGAGTCCGAATTGCTACTTAAACACGGATTTCACATAAAGTCCTTTTAAATTATAACTTAATTCTGGTACTAATGCATACACTTGTCTTTGATATAAATAATGTTTGCTTTTGCTTTAATAATGCCATGACTACAAGCTATCTACATCATATAATGGGAATAAATAACATTGCGATGTTATATTAATACCTACCTACTGCTATTTTCCCTGTAAAAATATAAGTACAAAAATATACGTAAGAAGTATATTAGTAATCTATTTTGAATACTTACTAACGACGCAATAGAAGATAAACATTCACAAGAAGGAATGTGAAAGATCATTCTGAAAAATCAACAAACATATGACGCGCCATACAATAAGGCGCACAAAAATAAAAAGGGCATAAAAGTGTTCAAAAATAGAATTAAATACATTGTTGAGCACCACCTACTCCAAAGTTTGATCAACTGACTTGTTGCTTAAATTATATATTTGTCGCAAATATAACGCGAATCACAAGAAAAATTAGGTCGGCGACGTATCAGAATATATCGAGGTTATATAAAATACATTTATAGAACTTGAAATAAATAAATTCTAGGTCGCCTAATAAATTGCTAAAAACATGTAAAGGCGAAATTATTTGTACACACGTAACCAGCATGAGTGATTAAACTAGAATAATATTATTTCTGAGAAAGCTGGCGGGATTTTTTGTAGTAATTTCGGTTGATTTATATTATACTACTTGTAAAACGTCCTAGATAGTTAAAAAAAATGATCAGTGGAAAGGCTATGATGACGATCGGATTATTCAGTTCAGTTTCTCTTCTTTATTAATGAACCTGATGAAATCCTTAGATTAAGGTCATTGTCGTTTTGAAGATGAAAGTGAAATAGTCTGGTAAATAATGCAACTAGTAACTATCCGCAAACTACATACATTCTTGTTTCTCCTGACACCTGTCCTTAAATTATTTTTAGTAAGTATTTTATTCATAATATTAATTAATAATAATAAATAATAAATACACTCAACAGTCACACACATAGTCCTGACCCCACACTAGGATCAAGTTGTGTCGTGGGTATCAGGAACTACGAAAGGCTTTCGGTCTCACAACACCCAGAGCCGAAACAAATATCTGTGGGCTACACAGACATTTGTTTCAGTGCGGGAATCGAACCCGCGACCTTACGTTTCACAGCCGGTTACTTGCCCGCTGCGCCACGGAGGCTGTCTCTAAGCTGCTCTAAATTAATTTTAGGGATGATATTGTATTTATTGTCATCTGTTGTTTTTTCCGTCAGAGTTCCTTACCTAATCTTCTTCAGCGAACCAGCTTTTGGAACTGGCGGTAGGGTAGAATTTGAAGGAAACTCCAAATATCATGATCAAGTTCCAAATATATGTAATATTTTGTAGATTGAATAAACAGTTTAATGTGATTTATTCCACTCAATTGTGGGGTCAACATAACACGAACACTTTTACAAGCATGTTATTTAAAAGATTCGGCTTAATTTTTACGCCAGCATACACGTGTAACGTGAACACTCCTCTGAGGGATGCAGTCCTAGTTAAATCGTCACAAAAATACGCTTTGGCCAACCTGGAATTCGATCCCAGCACATTGCGGTGCACAACCCCTATATGTAATAATGTTACGCCTAGACCAAAGAGTCGCTTATAATATTACGTAATATCTGCATCCATTCAAAAATAAAGTTGATGTAACAATGTTGTATAAAACAAGCACTTTAAATTTTAATATCTTTCACGTGATCGTAGGAGATATGATGAATTGATCACAAATAAAACTTTATAATGTTCAAGAATAATAATAAGTCAAAATGACTTCATTGTTTATATCAATTTTTCGTAGGTGGAAAAATATAGTGATTGATAGTATATATCTATACTAATATTATAAAGCTGAAGAGTTTGTTTGTTTGTTTGTTTGTTTGATTGAACGCGCTAATCTCAGGAACTACTGCTTCGATTTGAAAAATTATTTTTGTGTTGGATAGCCCAATTATCGAGGGTAGCTATAGGCTATATAACATCACGCTATGACCAATGGGAGCGGAGCAGAAATGAGAAATAAAAAACGTGGAATTGATATCTCAGAAACTACTGGTTCGATTTGAAAAATTATTTTTGTGTTGGATAGCCCAATTATCGAGGATGGCTATAGGCTATATAACATTACGCTATGACCAATAGGAGCGAAGCAGAAATGAAAAATGTTGAAAAGCGGGGAAGTTGATATCTCAGAAACTACTGGTTCGAATCGAAAAATTATTTTTGTGTTGGATAGCCCATTTATCGAGGATGGCTATAGGCTATATAACATCACGCTATGACCAATAGGAGCGGAGCAGAAATGAAAAATTTTGCAAACCGGGAAAATTTACATCTCAGACAGAACTACTGCTTCGAATTGAAAAAATCTTTTTGTGTTGGATAGCCCATTTGTCGAGGATGGCTATAGGCTATATAACATCACGCTATGACCAATAGGAGCGGAGCAGAAATGAAAAATGTTGCAAAATTGTGAAAATGTATATCTCAGAAACTACTGGTTCGATGTGAAAAATTATTTTTGTGTTGGATAGCCCAATTGTCGAGGGTGACTATAGGCTATATAACATCACGCTATGACCAATAGGAGCGGAGCAGAAATGAAAAATTTTGCAAACCGGGATTTATATCTCAGACAGAAACTACTGGTTCGAATTGAAAAAATCTTTTTGTGTTGGATAGCCCAATTATCGACGGTGGCTATAGGCTATATAACATCACGCTATGACCAATAGGAGCGGAGCAAAAATGAATAATGCTGCTAGCGGGGAATTTTATATCTCGAAAACTATTGGTTCGATTTGAAAAAATATTTTAGTGTTGACCGACGGGATGAATGGTAGGGTGACTAAGGGGTGACTGACGGGGTGATTGATGGGGTGACTGATGGGATGACTGACGGGGTGACCGACGTGAGGAATGACGGTGTGACCGACGTGGTGACAGACGGGCTGACAGACGGGTGACAGGCGGGGTGACAGATGGGTGACAGATGGGTGACAGACGAGGTGAGAGGCGGGGTGACCGACTGGATAAAACACGGGATGACTGACTGGGTGACAGACGGGTGACAGACGGGTGACAGACGGGGTGACGGACGTGGTGGCAGACGGGTGGCAGACGGGGTGACAGGCGGGTGACAGACTGGGTGATAGACGGGGTGACCGACTGGGTGATAGATGGGTGACAGACGGGTGACAGACGGGTGACAGACGGGTGATAGACGAGGTGACAGACGGGGTGACAGGCGGGGTGACAGACGGTGGCACAGACGGGGTAAGAGACGGGGTGACAGACGGCGTGACAGACGGTGTGACTGACGGGGTGAGAGACGAGGTGACTGACGGCCGAAGTAGATCATCCCATTAACTCCTTTAGAATTATTGGATTATAGGTACCTAAGACTCACTCTTTCAACCCTCTCTGTCATACGCAGACGAAGTTGCGCGGGTCAGCTAGTCATAAATAAAAGGAAATAATATATAGGTGGTCTTTTACTTTTTAAAATCTGTCAGATTATCTTTTATTCTTCAAGTGAACAACGTTAACAATAACAACACAGGCGTCATTTGATTTTCAATGTTCATTTGATTTAGAAGCGATGTGGTGCGTAGCTAATGTCTCTACATTTACTTCGAAAATTTAACTCTTCTTGTCAGCTTGCCGTCTAAACTAGTCTAGTGTGAAATAGAGCTTAACAATGCAATTAATAAAACAAAAGACCAGTTAATACTGGCACAGAGAATAGAGGTTAACAACTTATTGTTTCATGTTCGAGACGAGACTCGCCTATTCACTGTTCCATCACAATTCACAGCTGTTTTATCTATTCGTCGTATTACTACATGTCTTGTTTGAAGTTGACATCTGTACCGTAGATCATTAATCCTACAAAAAGTGGGATAGTGTCTGTCCTGGTTTCTTTAAATGATGCGCTATCATTACAATACAATACACTAAAATTATTCTTTATTGCAAACCATTTACACACACAGAAATAACAATTAAAAGAAAAGGTGCTTAAACTATGGTCGCCATAACTTTCTCATTTTTGGAATATTTGTCCCACATCAATTGCGAAGTGAATTCTTTCTTTTTAGAAATAACCCTTTATGGAAGAATAGTTTAAAACATGATTGTTAGTTGTTTTTAATATGGAATTTATATGAACTCACGCATGTATCCATATAGGGGTAGGCAAAGGCTTACCTCTTCACAACCATCGCCCACCTCTGCCTACCCTTTCGGGATAAAAGAACTACATGTATTAACATATTGGCTGTAGTTATTTAAATGCCTGACTGCCTCGGTGGCGTGGTGGTATTTCGGTACGACTACGGTTCCGAGGTCTCGGGTTCGATCCCCGGGTCGGGCAAAGTCATATTGGATTTTTCCATATCAGCCCGGAGTCTGGAATTTGTGCTCGATATGGCGATAGACTCGCCCCCTATCACATCTGAGACGGAACTAAGCTCGGCGAAACGTAGGTGTTCTAGTTCGCTAGTGCGCCTCTGCCTACCCCTTCGGGGATACAGGCGTGAGCTTATGTTATGTTATGTTATTTAAATTTACTAGAGTAGTAGAACTACGCTGTAAAGAGTTATGTCTACAGCACGAATGAGCCGGCTCAACCAGTTTGATACCACCGTCTCTTAGAAAACTGACGTAAAGTGGCACTTCGCTGCTGTGTTCCGTTCGGTAAGTGAGATTTTCGGTGATCCAATTTCACCTTCCCTTTCTCAATCCAATTTCAAAATCTCAATTAGGTCGGCAACGTACCCATGATTCTTATTATGTACTGGGTGTCTATGGGCTGTGGAGGTCACTTACAAGCAGAGACCCACCTGGCCGTTTACCAGCTTCTGTTGTATTTTAACAGCTCTTTGGAATACATTCTAGCTTCTAGATTTTAGGTCAACACATTCAGAATTAGAGAATGTTTCAACAAGTGAAACACCTGTAAACTTCACACCAATAGGTATTACACGCATTTCAGGTCAACGACCCAACACATCATTCACCAAAATAATTTGATTACTCACGGTCTGTTATATTCTGCCTACGTTACACACCCTTATCTTTAGATTTTATGTGTGCGAATGATACTATAGTAAAAATAAACAAGACACCAAAAAGGAAATGGGACTCTCTCACCCAAATATACAAAAGCGTCTTTCAGTTTCTATTTGTTTAAAGCCATGTCTCCTGCACATGTTTTTTCGAAACAAAACACTAAAAACACCTACACAAAACAACGTATTTCGCTGTCTTCTCGCTCATGGAACAATGGACCATAGACAAAAATACCGTGTTTTGTGTAGGTGTTTAGTGTAATGTTTTAGTGCAGGAGACGCGGTTTAACGCATCCTCATGTTTATTTACATGTTTTCATGCAAATTACGAGGTATATTGGCCGCCATTTTATTTAGTAACGGTCCAGTGTCATCACAACTATTAACTGCGTATACGCACCGAACATTTGCTCCTAAACCAGGTAGAACTAACGCCGGTGAACGTGCTCCATTACACCGTATTATGAAGTCGTATAATGATTGCTTCTCTGACATAGATCTCTTTGCCATTACTTTACACAAATTTAAAAAAGCTGTTTTAGATAAACTATTCTCTACTCATATTTAAAAAAGGAGGAGGCATATTGTATTCCGCAATTTCCTCCGTTCTCTATCTTTCTTCCATACAAGGTTAAACTCGGATTGTGCTCTGTACCGCATCATGAAAATTTTATATTATTTCGTGGATAACAGTGCTGGTTATGTAATTAGTTAAGATTACTAAATTATTACAGTTAGTTTATAGTTATTACATAATTGTTTGTTATCCTAAATAAATAAATAAAAAAAACTATAACAATGCCTCCTAGTAGATGTACTCAAAATATATACCTCTATAGTGCGATTCAAATAAGAATAGGAACGTCAATCTCTCAAATTAACGAACCATCTGTCAAATGTCACTTGAAAAGTAAGGTTAGCAACGAAATTTTATTTGCGTTTCAATAATGTTTTTTTATTATTTTACTATCTCAGTAACGCTAAGTGAAAAAACGTCTAAATTTAGTAATAAGTATTTAAAAAAATGTTGGCAAAAATTCACCAGAAAGTAAAGAAGACCCCAAGTTTTAATATTCTCTTTGACGCCATCTCAGTCAGTGATGCAGAGATGAGCGAAAGTGAAGAGCTTAATTCTAATAAAAAAATATTCGTTCATGATTCGTAAATAAATTATATTTTAAAAAATATCTTGTTTTGCTGACCTTACCCAACTGATTCGAATTGACAGCTATGACGTCACAACATGACACAAAGTCAAACCTATTATTTGAAACGCGTAGTACACAAAAGCACTTGGAATAGATCAATGACAACTTCAGTATGCCTTCTTTAATTATTTTCAAGGTTCCCCTTACGATTTTCATATTGTTACACATGTAAACTTGGGAGCAAGAGAGCAAAACTTGACTTATGGAGGAACTATTCTATATAATTAGGACTGAATTTTGAAAAGCCAGATAACTTTTAACCGAGGAATGATGTTGACGTTTTTGTGGAATCAAAAAAATATTCCTACCATAAAAGCTCTGACGATTGAAAAAAAACACCCTTAAAAAAATTATCTATGAAAAAGAAGAAAAATGCCCAACTCGAAAAACGTTATTGTTATTTCAGTCCAATTCAGTCAATCCGGCAATAGTCTGTTTTTCATATGATACAAATATATTCGTACTTGTGAAGGTCGCGTAATGAGGCGCAGTTTCTGTTTACAGGTGAGAAGAAAAATAGCACACGCCCACGCCAAACTAAAATAGTTTTAGATACAGGTACACTCATTTGCCATTATGCATAATACATAATTGGGGTATCTGGCGTACCTTGTTACTGCACAATTAGATTTGCATCTTGCGGGATCGCGAGTTACATTTAATTCCTGACACTCAGGTACAAACTATAAATTACCTTAATTTAATTAATTACCTCACATTTGGCTGTTTCATTGATTTATTTAAATTTAAACGCGTGTTTTAATCAACTTAACCACATTTGCAAAATGTAGCTGTCGTTAGAAGGGAGAGAGGTTATCGCACAATACAACATGGGCGAGAATATTCTATATATCGCTTACTATAACTGTGAAGGAAAACATCGTGAGGAAACCTGCATAGCCGAGAATTTCTCCACAAGAATTTCGAAGTTTTGTAAATATACACTATGACTAAAGCAATGTTTTGTGTATTTTGGTAAAAAATAAACATTATATAATGTAGAGAAATAGAAAATACACAAAATAAATATTTGCCTCAATATTCTGGCAGTGGATAACATAATCCTTACTTCTTTGTGCCAAGTTCATAAAAACAAGAGATTTGGCGAACAAACAATTGTGCTAGATTTGTGTTGGGTTACATGATGCATGCAATACTTGTACCTACAGAAAAATAACCTTGCATTGGTGTAACCTCTTAACCTCGTAAGGCGGTTTTTTACAATAATAACTTTCTTTCTTTCTACCTGTCAATATCCCACCTCAATGTGGGGTCGGTGCAACAAACTTCGTCAAAAATGTTGCAGAATGGATTTGGGTTAGTTTTTACGACCGACTGCCTGCTTGAAGTCAATCCCCCTCTGGAGGATCCAGACAATTCTTACAATAAATTAAAAAATAATAATATTAGCCTTCTAATATTACTGTCCCACTGCTGGGCACGGGCCTCCTCTACTAAGGAGAGGGGTTAAGCCTTAGTCTACCACGCTGACCTAATGCGGATTGGTTCTTACAATAATAATTAAATATAACGTGTGATTGTTTATAAAGCAAAAACAATATTTTCAAGTTGATTTGCCAACCAATATCAAGGTATTATGGTTAAAAAAAAATATAAGGAAATCCAAACCAGAACATTTTATTTTATTCTGGGACAGAAATATGATTACACTACACCTACCTGATTATAAATACAGGGAGGTTACCACCACCTCTTGTAGCAATATTATTACAATCTTGCTTGTTCCGATTCCCGTACAAAAAAACGCAGTAAGATTATAATAATACTGCTATAAGAGGTGGTGGTAACCCCCCAGTTAGGTCTAAAGACAATGTCGATCTTCGAGAGATATTACCTCATGATCGCGGAAATTAATCATGCATCTTGGAAAATATAAACCCAGACCCTGGTATTTTAAAGTTAGATAATATAAATTAGTAGTTATTAGGAGTTTCATAATTATAAATACTTGCTACACTTTTATTTTCACTTTTTTGTGCATATAACCTATTTATTTCTTAGTTAATAAAAACGAAATTCCAACGTGACTCTGTTGCACTACACGTCATACACTATAATCGCGGGGTACGATCACATCAATACAATTATGAAACATTAATCGTCCCAAAACTTTCCACGGCTCTCATCAGTTTACCTTCCCATAAAACACACAATAAAAGTGTAATGTGCTACGTAACCCTGAGCTTCACAAAGGCACCCACATATTTCCTGTATAAACCCGTCGATGCTGCCGATTCTCAGTGTTTACGAATGTTACGTTTATTATAAACTTTGGAAATATATACTGGACGGCGCCAGCGCCAGTGCGACCGTCTTCGTTTGGAATGTGCAGGGCCGCCATTTGAAAGAAATGCAATAATGTTATTATTGAAAGCAAATTCTTTTATACGGATTCTATCGCGATTTGTTTTGAGTTTTAGGCCCGAAGTTTCTAAAGCTTTGTAGCCTTCGTGGTCACGGGTCGAACCTGCATCTGCATTATGCATGTGTGTTGTATTTCAATGTATAACATTCGCGTAAACCTAAGCAATCATAATGTTACTAATTGAATATACATTTTTCACTTAAACGTTTCTACTTTAGTTATGATGCTTAGTTGTTATCATTTTAAAACTTGTATATATATATTCTTGGTTTCTATCATTTAGGTCACTGCTTTGTCCAGGCTTGGAATTTGTACAGATACTCATTTGACGGACATAAGCCGTAAGGTGATCTAATGTACTCTAGTTTGCTATTTCCCCTCGGACTATCCATTCGTCCTTATGGTCCTATAATATGAGATTGTGCTATGTTATTTTTATCAAATAATTAGAATTATATTATATTATAAGGGCAGAGGGTCTTCTTTATAGACATCTGTCCGTTGTCTATAGAGAAGGTTCGGGTTTGGCGGCCCCGACCTCCTCGAGCCTCTACGGTCACCTCCTCCATCCGTCCGTGGCTGTAGAATCCTATCACCTTAATATTCCTTCCTATCCCATAAATCCCACTATTACGTCACCTCCTATTTCCTATCCGCCAATCCAAGGTCAGCAGCGCCGAGGGATGCATGGCTAGGGGCGAGCCTAGTCGTTAGTATGCCTGTTGTCTGGTACCGGGTAACCCCAGGCACTAATTTTACCTTACCCTTACATGCGGGGCTCTGTAAGGGTTGACCGTTCACTTCCCTTGCTATTCGTGGGAACATTATGAGAGCACTAAATAAAAATCTCGGAGGCGGCGATGCTGTTCGCCACACATCACGCCATTGTATCTCACGGGGCGAAAAGCGGGCTGCGGAGTGCTGCATAGCTACGCTTAATGTACAGGGAGGGATGGGAGATAAGATGGATGAAGTGTGTCAGATGATGAAAGAAAGACATATTGATATTTTAACTGTGAGTGAGACCAAACGGAAAGGAAAGGACATGACACAGCACGGGAATCTTACGGCCATTTGGTCCGGAGTTCCGGAATCAGAGCGAGCTTGCCAGGGTGTTGGAGTGCTCCTTTCTGACCGTTTGACTCAATGTATGAAAGGATTTGAGTGCATAAGTCCCAGACTCCTCTCAATCCGATTTAAAATGGGGTTATGCCGGATATTTGTGCTGGCTGTGTACGCACCGCACATGGGTTGCTCTGTTTCAGAGAGGGAGGAGTTTTGGGAAAATGTTAGAGGAATTTTGAATACCTGCGGAGTTAATGAAAGGATAATTATGATAGGTGACTTTAACAGTTGGGTGGGAGTGGAAAGAGAAAATGTCGAAGGGGTGTTAGGAAAATATGGAGATGAGAGAGTGAATGAGAATGGTATGCATTTGTTAGATGTATGTATGGAGAGGGACCTTGTGGTAACAAACAGTTTGTTTGACCATAAGGATATCCATAAGTATACATGGGAGAGGAATGGAAGCAAAAGTGTGATCGACTTGGTGATTGTAGACCGTAGGCTTAAAAGGCATGTTGTCGACACCAGAAGTTATCGTGGAGTTAGTGTGGGCACAGACCATTATTTAGTGGTAAGCCGATTTAGAGGTCTCTTGAAATTATGGAGACATAGACCGCAAAAGTCGACAACTAGCCTTGGTCGCATCAAAGTCGAAAGGCTAAGAGAGATAGATGTGCAAGAAGAATATTTGAAAGAGTTGCGAGAAGAGACATCTCACCTTTGGGAGAAAGATTATGAGGGAGGAATGGATGATATTTGGGAAACTGTAAAGACTGGTCTGGTTGGAGCAGCTACCAAGGTATGTGGTGAAGTGAGAAGAAGAAAGAGAATGATTGAGGATAACTGGTGGGATGATGAAGTGAAAGAGGCAGTAGAAGAGAAAAAGAAGGCATGGCTAGATTTAATAGCAATTCATGGAAGAGGAGGCATGCATGTAGGGGGAATTGCAGATTCACAGATTTCGAAAGCAGTAAGTATGTATGCAGAAGCGAAAAAGAGAGTTAAGAAAGTAGTTGAGCAAAAGAAAGAAAGAAAGAAAGAAGAGCTTGATGAGAAGCTCTCTGACGACTTCCAAACTAATATTAAACTATTTTGGAAGCAGGTCCGATTGTCTAGGGGAGCGTCAGGGAATTCTAAGTTAGGCGTTATTAGGAATGATGAAGGAAGAGTGTTAAATAACGAAAGAGAAGTCTTGCATCGTTGGGAATGTTATTTTCAACAACTTTTTGAGTGTGGCGTTGATGATATGGCTAATGGGGACGATTCCATAAGCCCGTCCAACTTTAGGAACGATGCAGACGATATTACGGAAGATGAAATAGTGAATGCGTTAAAAGGAATGAAGTTGGGTAAGGCTGCAGGGTATGATAGGATTACCGTCGACATGTTGAAGAGCGGCAAAGGGATAGTGGTTAAATTGTTGTGGCTACTTTTTAATAGATGCTGGAGGGACTGCCGAGTGCCAGAGGACTGGTGCAAGGCTGTCATTGTTCCACTCTATAAAGGCAAAGGGTCACAGCAAGAATGCCGAAACTATCGAGGAATAAGCCTTCTAAGTGTCGTCGGTAAATTGTATGCAAAGGTTTTGATTAACAGAGTGATGAATGTTACGGAAGAAAATATGTGGGATGTGCAAGCAGGATTTAGAAGAGGAATGGGGTGCATCGATCAGGTATTTTCTATAAGGTGCATTACTGAAAAATACTTGGCTAAGTCCGGAAAAGTGTTTTGCGCCTTCATAGATTTGGAAAAAGCCTATGATCGTGTGCGGAGGGATAAACTGTGGTCAACGCTGTCTCTAGTGTATGGGGTGGAGGGCCGCCTGGTGCAGGCTTTGAAATCTCTATATGAGAATTCCAAAGCTTGTGTCAGGGTAAATGGAGCGTACTCAGACTGGTTTAACATCTCTAGGGGTGTTAGACAGGGATGTGTCGCGTCTCCATGGCTCTTCAACCTTTACATGGATAGCTGTTTGGCAGGTTTGAAAGAGATGGAATGTGGATTAAGAATGGATGAGTTACATGTCAAGTGTCTCCTTTACGCTGACGATCAAGTATTACTTGCGCCGTCGACGGAGGAGCTACAAGACATGCTAAATGTTGTGAATGACTCGTTTAAGGACAAGGGAATGAAAGTGAACGTAAATAAGACGAAAATTATGGTTATAGAAAGAGAGGACGATGTTACTGAGTGTAACATTAGTATAGATGGTGAAAGAGTGGAACAAGTGGATGAGTTTGTGTATCTGGGAAGTATGTTAACGAGAGATGGAAAATGTGATGCGGATATTGAAAGGAGAGTGATGGCTGGTAATAAAGTGAACGGTGCCTTGCGCTCCATAGTGGGTAGCCAGGCAGTGTCGCAAAAGGCGCGAATGGCTGTCCACAATGGAGTGCTGATACCGACGCTTACATATGGAAGTGAGTGCTGGGTCTGGCAGAAGAAACATGAAAGTCGAGTGAATGCGGTGGAAATGCGTTGCCTGCGAAGTATGTGTGGAGTCACCCTTGCCGATCGTATGAGGAATAGCAAGATAAGGGATTGTTGTAAGTTGAAGAATGATGTGGTGACTAGGATTGAGAAAGGGATGCTGAGGTGGTTTGGACATGTTGAAAGGATGGATGAAAGGCGACTTACGAAAGGTATTTATCGTGCTAAAGTGAATGGTAGGGCCAGAAGAGGGCGCCCGACACGATCCTATATGGATCAAATAAGCGATATCCTTCGTAAAGGGCAAGTTCGGAGTACCCTCAACCGGCGGAAATGTATGAAACGATGCATGAATGTGGATGAGGCAAAAGAGGTGTGTCAGGATCGTAGCTTGTGGCGCTCAATTGTCTCTGCCTACCCCTATGGGATACAGGCGTGAGTGTGTATGTATGTATGTATGTATATTATATTACGCTTGGTTTTCTTTAATTGAAAATTGACACTATCCTAGCTCCATTAGGCTGGTTATTGGTTATATACGAATTCTATTATTAACAAACTATCTAACATAATATTATAGTAAACCTTGTT
This sequence comes from Clanis bilineata, assembly GCA_036417725.1. Lineage (NCBI taxonomy): Eukaryota > Metazoa > Arthropoda > Insecta > Lepidoptera > Sphingidae > Clanis > Clanis bilineata. The sequence continues at coordinate 14,553,225 of CM071158.1, forward strand.
ACCAGCCCTAACTGGAGTTGAACTATATTAGAACTGGGCAAGCGACGTCTCGAATTCTTTACATTTCTTCTTGTTTACAAACCTTACCCAGATATTTTTCGCGACATTTCAGGTCGCGACAGGTCGTTTCTAGAACCACAATTCTGTCACTTTCTTCGAATTGCTTTGTTATAACAACACTTCATGTATGTTAGGTATACGATTTATTGAGCAAAACATTGTTTTTTATAATTTTGTAATTGTATTCAAGCTTTAATATATGTCTTAGTTTTGGAGGCATAGTCCAAGAATCCCATCGAATCCTCAGAATTGTTGGCTCAAATTGTAGATAGCTTCAATATGGAACAAGCAAAATGAACAGTAGCGGTATCTAAACCCACAACTTAACCAGAGCTTAATATATTGGTATAGACATAAAACAAGCAATACTTATTTTTCAATTTTCATACAAATCCATTATGTGGTGAACTTGCGTACGGTGATAGATTGGATACTTATACGAAAATTGTATATGCTAAAAGACATAATATCCAAATAATCGTAATTTCGTCAGTCTACGCAGCCGACCTTCTTCGGCCTTGTTGACTCTTATAAATTAAATGGCGAAATGGACCGTGAATCAGAGCCAAGTTTTATAGTCTTTTTTTTATAAAAACACGAAGTCTATCTTCAAAACGAAGCGGGGCAGGGAGCGCAGTAGAACAGAACAACCATAATTCTTAGGGGATCGTTGAATAAGACTAACTTCGATTGTTTAGCAGTAGTTTGTTAGTGTTTGTAATACACGTTCATTCAAGTTATTTACATAACATAACATAACATAAGCTCACGCCTGTATCCCCGAAGGGGTAGGCAGAGGCGCACTAGCGAACTAGAACACCCACATTTCGCCGAGCTTAGTTCTGTTAAAGTCAAGTTATTTAAATGTTTTTTTTTTTTCATGACTGCCAATAATACAGAACACACTCTACCTCTAGTACTTAGAACCCATACTGTCATCATCATCATCATCATCATCATCAGCCATAGGATGTCCACTGCTGAACATAGGCCTCCCCCAAAGATTTCCAGATCGACCTGTTGGAAGCGGCCTGCATCCAGCGCGATCCATGAGGAGATCCCTAGAAGAACGAAAGTCACCGACATAGCTTAGAGGATTAGCAAGTTCAAGTGGCATTGGGCAGGGCACATAGCTCGTATAACCGACAGCCGATGGGGCAGAAAAGTTCTCGAGTGGAGACCACGTACCGGCAAGCGCAGCGTAGGATGTCCACCTACAAGGTGGACCGACGACCGATACTGTGCTAGGTTCTAATTCCGTCAAAAATCAACGTTTCATCAAACTAATAAGAAAGTCATTTTGCAACCACCAAAGACTTGCAAACTGATCATTTATTTGTAATTAACAGCCGACCTTAATTCCGAAACCTGGAGCGGTTAGCATGCCTTCATAGGGTTGTCAACCCTTTAAACATCATGCGAGGTAATATACGTCAAGGCCCGAAGGTCGAACAACTTCATTTATTACTACCTGCCCTAAGTCTTTAACCAACTTCATTGTGGGATCGACCCGTGGTGGTAGGCAAACTATTAGGCGTCATAACGTGAAAAAGATTTAACACAGGTCTTTCTTTCTTCCTACCTGCTCTTCATTATCATTAGCCACAGGACGTCCACTGCACTTATAACACAGTTCGACGAACAATTATTTCTCGAGTACCCTCGCGCATTTTTACACTTAATGTAATAATAAATCTATAAAATGTAATAAATATATATCTTGGATACACAACTCACAAGTACACTTGTGTTAAAGGTAATATAATTGCATAATATTTTTCTTAGTTAATTTTATTTTATATAAATTCCATCTGGATTTTTTTGAAACGGTTCAGCCCTAGTCGCATACCACGATGGGATACCGTGGCGACGGATGTGGGTCACCCGCATCCGGCCATCCCGAATTGGAGTGGTATGCAAGCCCAATAAACTGTGTATATTTACCTCATCTGGGGCGGACACGTGCTGGAATGCACGTATTGTTATGAAACCAAGATTTGATGAAGTGCAGTCAGTGTTATTACATAGGTACAGCAAAATATTCTACTTGGTATTGCGCGTGGAACGAACTCCAACATAAATACATTTTTTTTCACAACCGTCTACCTGTCTGATCTTTACTTATTTTGGGGGAAGTTTCAGCTCATACAAAGTCAGATATTTGAACAATCATAAAACCTTAGCATGAGACTATATTTGTCTGGGGTGACTTTATACACAATATAAATACTTACTGCATTATCACTTTTGGGGATAAGGACCGTCCTTTGAACAGAGCGACCGAAATACGTAAACAACATCAAAAATAAATAAGAAAGCAGCTGTCGTTGTCCTTCGTGAAACAAAGAATTTTCGTTTGGAATTCAGTGACGAAACGATTTTTCTCCACAGTAAATAAATGTCATTTATATTTTTATTGTCGCCGTTATTGGGTTGTAAACCAAAAATAATGATAATAAAAACTGTAATCCAGTTTTCCGGTATAATAATAAATGGAGATATATTACTGAACTCGTTCTGTCTACATTACAATTTACGGTTATAAAATACCTAGTTGATGTGAAATTGTGTCACAAAGTACCTGGATTTTTATCTAAAATCTCAATAATTTGAAAACATACTAGTCCCGGTTTTCGAAGGGTAATGCTTAAATTGATTAAATATCGATCTAACCTCAAACCAAGTAAAATAGAATTGTTAGAAGCGTGGCCAATGATTTCATAAAGAGACTAGAACGTGACCGTGACAACGAAGACTGCAAAGCCTTCGAAACGTCGGGAATAATAATTAAAACATAATCGTGATAGAATCCGTAAGAATAGTTTTATTTCAATTATAAATACTTTACGAACGATGTGAAGCCAAATCTCTATCAATTGAATGTTTTCGCTCAATCATCTTTTGTGATGGCTTTTAAATAATCACGGGCGGCTCGGCCACCGGTGGCCCATACGCTTATGTAACATATATATGACCCGCCCCCGACGGGTTGAAATATTATACATATGTTGTTCTTTTTCTTAGTCATATGAATAAGGTGATAGCACCTTGCTAAGGTAAACGCTATCCGAAATAACAATAAAAATATAAGATCATTATCACAGTACTCGTATATCAACATAGAATTTAGTTTGCAAATTGCGCCCGTAATATTGAAGCACGATTTTCACTATCAACTCAATCATAACATAATGGGCCTTACTTATAACAACATTTTCGCTTATCTTTTCGCTAAGAATAGCCTGTCACATTTTTCCTTGCGTTACATTGTTTAAAAATGAAAGGGACAACCTACGGTTAAAGAAAAGCAGCGCTTAAATATTTTTATAAGTAAGAGGCAATGTAACACAGAAATTCTTTTTACTTCGTATATTAAGATATCATACAACGGGTACTTCGCTCGTAGATGATTCACCACAAACACAAATATTGCTGCTGGCTATTTTTAAATCATTGTCCAGTTGAACACAACACGTGTACATATTTCAAGGCACGTATCCAAATTATCCCACAACTGCCCTGAATCGCAACACACCATTTTAAACTTGCCCTAAACTTATAAAAACATTTACGGGCTTCTTATCCTTAGGAATAGTTTGTCACTTTTTCCTTGCGTCATATTGTTTGAAAATGAAGGGACAAGCTATTCTTAAAGATAAGAACCGCGTAAATATTTTTATAGGTAAAGGGCATTATTTATAATGGAAAAATATAATTGTAATTAGAATTAAATTCAACATATTTTTTTCTACCTGCCCTTATACCTCAATGTGGGGTCTGCGCAACACACTTTTTCAAGCCTGTCGCAGAAAGGATTTGGCTTAACTTTTAAGATCGGTTACCCACCTGACGACAAGCCCCATCTGAAGGATAATTTTGGTAATGTGATTGGGTCAACGTAAGTCAAAATTTGAGTCTCGAGAATCGTCAAGATTATTCTCCCTATTTACAATAATATACCAAAAATTGAGCTTGAGTAACGTATTTACATAGAGACCGTTCACTTTTTTTAATACGAGATCCTCCAGCAAACATGAGCAGAATGAATCAGTCCACATGCTCACGGCTAAGCGTGTTTGCAGATCAATCTTTTATCCAATCCACGGTGGATAATAAAGTTTCCACAAGGTTACTGAATCATTGAGGTAAACACACGGAGATCTTGATAATTATTTTCCTAATGAGATAATTAATATAGGAGGTACGATCTGGTAGTTATATCGATTAACATAACATCTTTTTTTACCTGCCCTTATCCCACCTTAATGTGGGTTTGGCGAAAGACACTTTTTCAAGCATGTCGCAAAAAGGATTTTGTCTAATTTTTACTACCAGCTGCCTGCCCGACGTCAACCTCGTCTGAAAGATGCAGTCCCGGGAAAATTAAATAAGAAAATCCGCTTTAACCGACCTGGGAATCGAACCCAGGACCTCCCGGTCCACAGCCCATATATGTTCCCACTAGACCAAGGAGTCGCATAACATAATCAATATTTGTGGTCACACTATAGATATCTACAGAACGAATAGGCCGGCTCGGCCGGTTTAATACCACTATCTCACAGCCGTAGAGTGAAAGAGATTTCTAGCATCCCAAATTCCCCCTTCCCTTATTATATACCTATATTATTCATTATTATTAAGGTTGGAACGCACCCATGATACTATTGGTGTCGTGGGAGTCTATGAGGGGTGGAGATCACTACCATCAGGTGACCCATCTGCTCGCTTGCCCGTCCCCACTATAAAGACATAACTAATGACAAAATCGTAGCAAAGCCGATTCAGACATTTCAAATTCTAAAATAAAAAGTACAATAATAATGGCTTTACGTCGTTTTATCTTAAAATATTTTATCGGCATTTAACTCAACATTTATTTTCCAAGTTATGTTAAAAGCCGTATCAGCATCCAGCATACAAATCGCATATAAAAATAAATACATTTTATTTGAATCGATAACAAAATGTTGAGAATTGCTCTAGAAATAAAACTAAGGTCATTAACACCAGTTGTAACGCACGGTTTATTTCGACATCATAAATCTTACACCAAGCTAGACGCAATTCTACTGGGATATAAATATTTTACCATTATAACTACACGTTACGCTATTTTGACACGTCATAAGAGTTATAACCACAGCCATGTATATAATTAATAACGTTATTAACTGCTTTCTTTTAATAGTCAACTGACGTATGGACCATCGCTTTATTTGTTTAAGAAACGCCATTTATACTTGTGGTAGAAAAAAATACTGGAAAAAGGAGTTAAGTAAAAGTCTACAAACTGCAGTGTCACCACCACCTCTATAGCAGTATTATTATAATCGTTCTTCGTTTGTTTTGTATGAGAATCGGTACAAGTAAAATTATAATAATACTGCTATAAGAGGTGGTGGTAACCCCCCAGAGAATTAATCTTTCATTATAGTTGGTAGAAAATAGTAAATTACTGTTCCCCGTAAACATCTTAGGGTAACTTGCACCACTATTACTAACCTCAAGTTAAATTGAAAAAGAAATATACGAATGACATGTTATTCATTACATGTAATTAATTAAATGTCGTCATATATTATCTGTAATTACATGTTATGAATAACATGTCATTCATATATAACTTTTCAATTTAACTTGAGGTTAGGACTAACTGCAGGTAAGTAATAGTGGTGCAAGTCGCCGCTAGGCGCGTCTCCTGAACATGTTTTTTTGAACAAAATACAAAAAAAGAACACCTACACCAAACAATGTTTTTATTGTCTCCTGCTCATGTAACAAAGAACCATAGACAAAAAAAATTAGAAATAATATGGTTTGTGTAGGTGTTTTGTGTAATGTTTTAGTGCAGGAGACGAGGCTTTACTCTAACTTAGTTTTTGCTAAATTAACTTAAATGTTTATCTTCTAATTTTACATTAGGTTGTAAATTAAGACTCGTCAATTGTGTTTTTAAACAAACCATTACTGCGCGTAATAGCAAAATAAACTGTTTAAAATAACAAAGCCTAGACGTATAAACTAAAATTTCTGGCATTCAGCCTAACTTCTTTGTTAACCTGTCTGCAAATGTCTCACATTCATTCAAACAATGGTGAAATTGTTTTAATAATGAAACTCCCACCTGCCATCACCTTTGAATTCTTCCAGTTTCATCACACCCATTAACATTTGGGTTCAGAATTTCTAAGCGATGGGTATAACCAGCGCATTCCTTCAGCCCGTGTCATTTTGGAAGTGTGCCAACAGACTGAATGTTAATACCTCGATTAGGAGAGCTACTACGATACAGAAGCTGTTTATTGCTGAGGTGCGAAGGGTTCATAAAAGATGACTTTTTTTGTAATAGAGTTCCACTAAGATTATTTATTTTTCCTTTCTATCCTGCCCTTATCCCACCTTAAAGTGGGGTCAGCGCAACACACTTAATCAAGCATGTTGCAGAAAGGATTTGGCTTAGTTTTAACGACCAGCTGCCTGCCTAACGTGAACCCCCTCTGGGGGATACAATCCCGGGCAAATTAAGTTAGAAACTACGCTCCGCCCGAACCTCGATGCCTCGAAATGCCCCGAACCCATGACCTCCCGAACCACAGCCCATATATGCTGCCACTAGACCAAGGAGGCGGCAGGAATAATTTGTCACTCAACACTTAAAAAAACTTAAACAAACTTAACTGCATTACGCATCGATTATGTCCTCCGATAATTGAAGGTGCACCGCATCTTACTGCACGATTCATGAGTATTTTGATACAATATCTAATAAAGTTATAGGGCGAAATCAAATCGGTCTTCTGGGAAAGACAATTGCGAACTTTTTTCTTTAAGCCGCTACAAAGCTCGATGATACCATACTTAATACTACAGAGGTATAAGTAACTTAGAAGGTAGAACCCGGTACAATTTTAGAAGTAAGTATAATAAATGACGCCTTAATAAACGCTAACACTGCGATCAAGGCATTCATAACTCTTGATATAAAGTAGGTGTGTCCGTGACGGAGCCCGCTGTGATTTATCGACTGTGACTGGCCCGAGCATTGCCAATTGGCATTTCATTCTACGGCCCTCTCGTAACGTCCTTTCTTTTTGCTTCTATATTAGAAGTTTCCTAGAATTGATGTAAAGGAATTTGAATAGTATGCTTTAATGATTTCTTATTGCATCGCTATAATTAATTCGAATAATGTACGTTTTATTGCATCACTTTAATAAAAGATGGCTTTATCTACTCGCTGAATTTGGTGGCGAGAAGGTACCATTTTGTATCAATGTCAGAAATGCCATGCTTAGATTAATGCCATGTTTATTAGTTTGTCATGACAGGTAGCAGCAGCGTAACTTTATCACGATTTTGTGTGTACAGATAGTTAGAGGCCGCCGAATGACAGCTCACATTTTTTACAGAAAAGATTTCCTGGCTGGTGGAGTCACAACTCACAAGCCCAAGCCAGTTAACATTAAAAGAAACAGAAAAAACTAAGCCAAATCCTTTCTGCAACACGCTTGAAAAAGTGTGTTACGCCGACCCCATATTAAAGTGCGATAAGGTCAGATAGAAAAAAGAATACAGCTCATAATTACTGAATAGGTTGTAGTGGTCTCTACCTTCATCGTTAGTTCAAAAAATCTCTAATTAAAATGTTCACCCAGTGAGAAAATATTTCTTTGTTATTCAAAAATAGAAATGAGATGTTTCCGATGGGTATTCGCCGTCGGTTTTACAACTGACAAGCAATAAACCCAGAATAAAAGCGGAAGAGAATAACTCAAGGGCAAGTCGGAACCGTGGTTTGGTTAGTGATTGAGATTAAACGAGTAAAATATATAAGAAAATAAAATAAAAAAGATAAAATACATAACATTTTGCTTTTTCAAATTATCAAATTGATGTTACAAAAATGATTTTTTGAATTCAAATTATCCTTGTTACTCAATGTTTTATGCAGAGCGTTTGCACCTATTTTCGGATACTTTTTAGTCTTTAATAGGATTTAAATTTTCCAAATGTTTTACATTCCCGGGAGCCCAGGAAAAATCATTTATGTTTACAATATTAAAGACCCTTATAAAATGCTCAGCAGCGTAAAGTCATCTGATGCTACGACTCCTCATTCCAGAAACAATTACAATCCCGGTAAAGGGAATTTGGGAAAATTCCTAGTCTGTAACCTTAACACACATACATAGTCACACGCCTGTATTTCTACCTACCTCTATCTATGGCCATCAATATAAAACAATATAATATAATGAGGTGGAACAATGCGCTTGTTATTATTGAAGCTTATTATACTGGTATAAAAACCGTGTCCAATCCTACGCTTGTCAATCACGATGCACTCGCAATGTCACTGAAAAGTGACATTCTTTTATTTTGTCAACGCGATCTTCCCACGACCTTGGTTGCATTTGCCAAATCAATATAATAAAAATTACGACTGTTATAAAAGTTTATATTTGTTTTGTTAATTCCAGATGCATTCGCTACCTCCCTGTTATGCATCCCGTCATAGTTCTCAGCAATATACTAGGCACTATTTTATAAAGAAAATAGAACAGTAGAACTCGTAATTTTGATACTTTGAGTTGTATCTTGGGTTTACACTGGTTATTTCGCAGTCCTAGAATGCGGATACTTTTCTAGTCTCTTTGCTCCGGTGTGTTTTTAGACAAATTAATTACATATTTCATATCAGCAAGGGAGGTCCTGGTTTCAATTTCTAGGTAGGGCAAATCAATTTTTCTAATTTGATTTGCTGGGACTGGATGCCCAAGAGACGGGTTGTCGTCAGGCAGGAAGCCGGTCGTAAAAACTAAGCCAAATCCTTTATGTAACATGGTTCAAAACGGGGGTTGCGCCGATCCCACATTAAGGTGGGATAAGGGCTGATAGGACGTCCACCTACAAGGTGGACCGACGACCTGATAAAGGTTGCCGGAAGTCGCTGGATGCAGGCCGCTTCCAACAGGTCGATCTGGAAATCTTTGGGGGAGGCCTATGTTCAGCAGTGGACGTCCTATGGCTGATGATGATGATGATGATGATGAAGGGCTGATAAAAAAAGAACAGTAAGCTATAAAAATAGAACCATCCTTCGTTAGGACGGCGTAGTGGATTATCCCTTTATGTCTAACAGTATGACAGTATTAGTACCACCTACCAATATTATTCTAATAGCATATACCTATGCGAAAGATTCTCAAGTATCATAAATCATAATTCTCTTAAATAAACTGGTTCTAATTTAAGAATATTCGCATTTGGCAACGAAAATGAATAATTTAAGTACTGCCGCCAATGTGTGTCGGCCAGGTGGAATGTTTAGGGCTGTTTCTGGCACCTTGACAGATCCCTACGCCGTTCTAAGTACTGGCACACATGACAGCCTGGTACATTTCACTAAATATCTTCTAATTATATCCGAAGGTATGTCGGAATCCACGGGCGCACAGGAAATGAGCCACGGGATGGTTGCACCTGCTCCAGAAAAAAGGCGAAGAATTATTATACTGTCTGGAAAAATATTTATGTATAAACTGCTATAGATTTCTACGCGAAAATATTTTAGACGTCGGATTTTCTTCGAATATCTTAACACTTGGTTCTAAATGCCAATATGTAAGAATTATTCCCAATTATCTATGGCATGCATGTCTATGGCAATAACCATGAACTCGGTTTATATTAACAATTATCATTAGAAATAACTAATTTAGAACCTAATCTCATTCGAAATTATTCAAAGAGAGCGAAAAATTAGATCACAGAAAAGGATCTAATTCCTAGAACTCCGATAAAGTTACAATTTTCAATCTTTATCTTACTTAACTCATAGCACCAATAGTTCTGCCGCATAATTGCATCTCAATCGGATCGTAAGGTTTGTATTAAAAAATTACCACTAAGAAAGTGACAAGACATTCAGGGCGACTTGCAGCGCTATTATAAATCTAGACTTAGTCCTAAACGCGATGTATCCTACAACTCCTTCCTATATTTAAATTGAGATTTGGGATACATCAAGATTAATCTAAGTGCTGCAAGTCACCCTTATAGTATAGCTGTGGCCTGTACAGACATTTATTTTTAATCTGCGCAGTTCTACTGACCACAAAAAAACAATTTCGCAATACGTGCGTATTGCCAAAATATGTGTCAAACAATGCTTACACAATAAATGGCTCAGCAGTCAGCACGCGAGACTAAACACGCTTCGGTGAGATTGCACTCTTTCATCTCGCGCAAGGACATCTTTTCTGGAGCATGCGGCGCTAAAAATCATTCTCATGGAATGTGCATAAAATATAGATGCGGAATGTGAATACGACAGCCGTTACAGACCGGTGGTATATGTTTATTATAAATAGATTGGAATTCACCACGCTGCGGCCTGCGACACACACTTACTTTCGGACTTTTCTTTTGAGATTCCAGACGGCAAATGTCATACCGACCAGCCAAAATGCCATACGTCAGTTTGGCCCAATTCCTCGCAATCTGATCAATTTTGAATATCTCATAACGGAATGTGATTCAAACAGCTGTAAAGAGAATAATCTAAGTTGTAAATCTATGAGGGCTCAGGAATGTATAGGTACCTACTTACTATCCTTTGTAAGGCTTGTTGATGACAATATGAAAGTGCTAATGGTAAGGCAATCACCAAATTGACTACCAAATAGACCAAAGACTTCTATGTACTACTAGACAGGCTGTTCGGTACATAGAATTTGCGCACTAAGTTTTGACCGCAGCTCACTATAGAGATCTGGGGAGTTACCACCACTTCTTATAGCGGTATTATTATTTTTTATATAAATATTATTGTTTATATAAATATAAATAAAATAGAATACAAAAAGAATTTTGAAAATCGGTCCATATTTGGCGGAGATATCACGTACATAAAAAATATAGACGAATTGAGGGCATCCTCCTTTTTTGAAGTCGGTAGAAAAGCAAGTTATCGGCTGCAATTTATAATTAAAAAACAATTAACTCGTTTGAGGCGGATATATGTTACATAAGTGTCTTAGCCGCCGGAAGCCGAGCCCGTCACTATTTATTACATATTATACTATTTTTATTCCCATAGTTGTTGAAACTACATGTGCAATCCTATATAATTTATTAGAATATTTTTTCACAGGAGATAATGTAAAAAAACCTCATTATATATCATAAAATACTTTCTTTCTTAAACATATCAGTATAAATATGTTGATAAGCCCATATTTAATGGTTTATTACTGCTTTTTGGCAAAATCTTTGCGTTCACAAAACGAAGCGGCTATAAATCATTTGAATCACTTCTTTGTGTAAACAACATTTATTATAACTGTTTTGTTTTAAATCACACTCATGACTGATGCTTAGCTTGTAATGGAGAAATTTATTGCTTTATCAAAGCTGTAGGTCGAAATCAGCAACTATTATAACGGTAGATGTTGAAAATTTAACGTTAATAGCCGTAAAATTTAATGTATCCCGTAGTTACACGAAAAATACACAACCTACTTTGAAACTTAATGTGGTTGGGATCCTTTTAAATCTTATTTGGGTTACGACGATCGATGTATACGTACGGCATGAAGAATAAATGGAAGAAATAGGGAATATTAGTTATCAAACCTCCAATGACAAACCTCACATATAAAACATTTGTCGGTGATCACTAGTTAAACAAAAATCATGTTTTTGATCCACTTTCGCTTTGCTACAGTTCGGAACAATACGGTATCTGTTAAAAAAGCAGTTAGCATATTTTCGAACTTCGCTATGCACAAACTGGTGCTAAGTAAACTTCTAATAGAAAAGGTCCGTTAGCGTAATTTACTTCCGAATTTACCTGAATTTGCAATGAAATTCACGCTATAGTCCGATTGCTAATTAAACGGAGTAAACTGACAGATCGAAATGTCACTTTCCAAAATAATGTTGCTTACTTTCAAAACATAGTGATTGATCTAGTTCAATTTTTGTCATTCAAAGATACAATAACTCGGCACGAGCTTGCAAAATTAGAATTTTATTGCGTATTTTTAGAAATTTCAGCTTACCCATCGATTAAAAGAACGTGTCAATAAGTTTACGTAAATAATCACAACAGATACGCGGAATGATAACTATGAAAATTACAAATATTACTTTATTATTTGAGAAAAATTACGCTTAGGACATTCATAGCTTTTGTTAAGTTTTATTTATAATGCCCCATGACTATAATTCCAGTAGACATGCCATAACTTAGCATGAAATAATTTACTATGACTATAATTCAATAGACATGCGGTACTAATAACACATTAGGCAGAAATTACGACTTTAAGTTGGACTTTAGAAAATGAAAGAATGAAATGTTTCACTGAATTGAAATGTTTAAATAATCTTGATCTTTTTACCACAGCACTATTTAAATTTCATAAAAAAGTGGCAACATCTGAAATGTCAGATTACTCCGTTTAAATAGCAATCCTACTATAACTAGGGAATTACCAATAAGTACACTTAGGTAAAAGCATTGTTTCTGAGAACAATTGATTTTCCTGTTAATATCCAGTGTTTTAGAAAACGCAATATTCATTGTTTAAAGCGAAGGGAAATGTTATTACTATATGTATTTGCTGATTGTGTATCTTGTTTATGAATTCAGAAATGATTTAACATCAGTAACCATACACGATGAAATCGAAAACCAAAGAGATTATTAGAGTCATTTTGGTATGAAATTTCTAACAAATTCAAATTTTTATTCAGTAATTAGGTCACTTGGAGCACTTTACACATAATTGAATCTACCGGTGCTTCAGAAAATCCCATTGGTCTGAGAAAAATGATCAAGAAACTCAGCATTGTCGGTATTCGGGTACCGGGATCCTCTGGACTGACCATCTGGAATAAGTAATATGTTCAATTCTCGTTGTTGAATCAAATACAGTTTACTTCAAAGACCTAAATCATTTCGCCTTCTAAAGTCTGTCTGACACTACAAAGTAACAATTTTGAGATTTTGACGTAGTTTTATTTTTACTTCAATGAGTGTATGACTAAACAGAACATGTTCCGCAGACAAATGTCGGTCAGAATACTTTGTATCTGATTTATTGAGGAATTCGGCCTTCGCTACTACCTTCCGTAGCATTTCAGGCTATTTCCATTCCACAGCGACCTTCCTATCCCATTGCCAATCAAACAAAAATATTTATGTTATTAGGCAAATGTAAATACTTTACTTTCGTTGTTATTTGAGAATTTTAGATGAAACTGGGAGAACTAGTTATTTGACAGATTCCTTGAAGTTTAGAAATCGATATTTGTCACAGGTATTATTTTTTATAACATAGTTAAAAGCAATTTAATAGATTTAATTGGTTTGAATAATTTCTTCAGAATTGGTAGAAACAAAATCCAAAATGTTCAAGACGACTAGTTTCCGTTCAGTATTAGTAGTTTCACGGATAATGTCGCCAAACCGACTTTAGCTAATAGCTGCCGAAAACAGACAGTCTCAAAAAGACAAATCAACAAACACATCATCAGCTAAAAATACGTTAAAGACGTGAAATACTCATTAACAAAACAATAACCCTGACGTGACAATGTATTCTAAAATAATAAACATAAATACGCATAAAGCTATTATTGTATAGTTTGGCATGTACTCAGACTTGCAGTCAACAATATTACAGAAATTATGCCACTTATAAAAATATGAATATATCATAGATACAAGGTCACTTATATTTTGGTAACACTCCAAGCAGCACTTACATTAAATCCAATTGTGTTCTAATCTCGGCGCGTTTTCTGGTATACAAAATTATTTTGATGAATGTATTACACTATACAGTTGCATCATTCATTATGTGTATGGTTCATTATGTGAATACAGAATTTCCATTGAACTTTAGTGTGACGTCAAACCTCATCATCGGGAATCAGTCCCGGGCAAATTAAATTAGGAAATTTGCTCTGCCCGACCTGGGGATCGAACCCAGGACCTCCCGGTCCACAGCCCATACATGCTGCCACTAGACCAAGGAGACTGATTGTTTTATTAATAGTCTTTAATAGAACAATCAGTCTCCTAGGTCTAGTAGTCAAATTAGCCGTGCCCGTGGCTTTGCAGATTTCGACGACCGTCTCGGAGGTCAATTTCTATGAAAGAAACTGTCAGCTTATTCGCTTTTGTAGTTTAAGACGAAGGCTATATGAGAGTCAATGGTCTAACTACGACGGATGCTTAAGTTCAGCCGAAGTGGAAGCATCTGTGTAGGAAGACCGACCCTGGTTTTAGGCCAGGGTAACACCAGGCAGACACATTGCGTTTGTTAACAAAAGAATATCTAAAAGCACTGATGTCTCCTGCGTATTTACACCCAAACACTATGAAATCGTGCCAAAATATAATCCATTTTACTTTATCGACACAAAGAAATTTCTCAACTCATAGAAGAAAACGTGGGCCAAATCCCAAAATATAATGTCTACTCATCGCTAAAATGTAACAAAGGATCGTATATGCTTTAAATTATCTCTATAAATACCATTATTAGGAATTAATCGTAAAAAAAATAATAAATGACACATAAGCTCACGTCTGTATCCCCGAAGGGGTAGGCAGAGGCGCACTAGCGAACTAGAACACCCACATTTCGCCGAGCTTAGTTCCGTCCCAGATGTGATAGGGGGCGAGCCTATCGCCATATCGGACACAAATTCCAGACTCCGGGCTGATATAGAAAAATCCAATATCACTTTGCCCGACCCGGGGATCGAACCCGAGACCTCAGAACCATAGTCGTACCCAAATACCACCACGCCACCGAGGCAGTCTGTAATGACACTAACCGAGATATGGAATTAATAGATACAGGACATAGCAAATAGAAAAAATAAACTTTATTTAGGGAATGTGAGACATTAAGTGGAAAAAAAGAGTAAATAATAATATATAGTACTAAAAGGTAAATAAAAGTTAGGTTAATTACTATGTAAAAAGATGAAAAAAAGAAGAAAACAAATATTTCTTTAGTATTTGAAAAACATCCTTGCATTCCAGCCTCGATCCCTGTCAAACATACAACCTCAAGAAAGACCTAGACAGCAAATTCAAATGAAACATGAAAATACAACCAGAGTATTTTCAAGCCGTTTCCACCGAGCACCATTTGTGGTCGGCAACAAGAACAACGAACTTTTAAAAATATTTTTGACACGTGATTGACGTTCGTAAAGTACCAAAATTATTTGCGGCGACGTAAAAACATCAGAGGATGGTCCAAAAATGCTTCTCATTACATCCGCTGTAATTAGCGGTAGCAATGAACTTGTACCAATGTTTGCCAATACAGGTGAAACGTCACGTGCCAGAAATACTGGCTAATTACACTTTTTATTCCAAAAGGCATGGCCTTAGGCATGGCATTACCAATGACGTTGGAACCGCTCCGCTTATGGGCATTACTGATTGATGACATTCACTGAAAGAAAATTATAAAATAAGTGACTATCATCAAACGCAGCAAAACTCGGAACTAGATAGGCCTACAAAAAAGAAATCGGTGTATTTTAACAAATTTTGTTCTATCACTCATCACTTATTTTGTTTCAGTAGTTAAATGTAGGTAAGTACTATTGCTAAATTAATTCTGTTTTGTCGTGGTGGATCAGATAAGGCGCTGAATGTTTTGTTTCGGTTACACCTATTTTCCATATCATGCCCCTGTTTTCTGGGTAACTTTTTGTACCAAACAAATATTATTCTCTCATGTTTTTGTTGCATTAATCCAACAAAGATATAGTCTTTGATCAGCGGCTTAAAAAGAATATCCACTTACTTTAATAAAACCCCATCCCAAAAAAATATGTTTATCAGAAATCTCAATGAAAAATATCACTGCACAACACCGCACTGGGTGCTTCTGCTACATGTAACCTCTTTCAGGTTCAAGTGGTGGCATATGTAAATCCAAGAACGCGGAGTGGCTCATGTTCGGTCACCCTTATTTAAAGGTGTAGAAGTTTGCGTGTTTATGGCAGTGCCACGGGGATCGATACCAAAGTACTGCGAGCGGTACCATGACACGAGCGACGTTAAATAAATCGATATTATAATGTTGTATTTAAAATAATAGTGTGTGATGCTACTACACTCGAAACAACACTCAAAAGATTCAGTTACGAAACACGTGACTTCCATCGCTTTTTTCGCACGTGAATATGATCTTATTTCAGCTCACATGCAGGCGGGAAATGCCAATTACCAGTTTAAATAGAATCATTTTAAATAGTCGTTTCTTATGTAACAATAGTCGCGCAATTTTTTCATAAACACGTGTCATTAATTTGTCGGATAATGCGGAAGCGTGTGCGTCGGCGTGCGGCGTACTCGCTGCCGTGACGGATCGCACCGCTGGCGCTGCAAAGAAATAGCTGCTATTTCTGTCGAGCCGCACCAATGCCACGGGGCCAACAACACTTCAATGAACATTACTCATTACTACATAGTAATTATGTATAACGGTTAGAAGGCGAATGGCTACGGAACGGAAGCACGAGCGAATGGACGTGTAAGATTACTTTGGAGTATAATTTCTTGCGTGTTTCCCGTTTAAACGTGATGAAATTAGCTTATCCTATATACAGGCAAGAGTATCTAATTTATGAAACCGCGGCCCCAATTTGATAAATAGAATTACCTATTTAATGCGGTCTCGTAAATTACTTATGTTGAAAAACTGTCAAAACCAGTCGGTAAAAACTGTGAAGCTATCATTTGGCAATGTAATATTCTTTTAAAATTGAAATCCATTGATTATAGCACGCACAGACGTCAGCATTACCAATTGATCTACACCCACATCACCTAATACGTAGGTACCTTGTTTAATCTTCACGCTAATCGATTACCACGCCAGTCATAAATCAAAAATGTGTAGCAAGAACACAGCGATTCAAGCAATTTCATATTCACAATACGTGAGAAATAATAAAACTCTGAAATTTTTAATATTACAGTCCGAATGATAAGAATCCTTTATATCTGTTTTATTCCAGTAGTAAATCTACTTAAAGTAGAAGCAAATAACCGCCTTATTGTTATCGAATAAAACTGCTAAGGCTCAATTGCACCACTATTATTAACCTAGAGTTAGTCCTAACCGCAAGCTAAATTGACAGAAAATGTAACTTAACTTGCGGTTAGGACTAACTCTAGGTTAATAATAGTGGTGCAATTGAGCCTAAATTGTGTAACCATCTAAAGAAATATAATGGAGGAAATCATTTTCGACAGACTTCCAAAAAGGAGGAGGTCCTCAATTCGCCTGTAATTTTTTTTGTACTCGTATGGTACGCGATATCTCCGCCAAATGTGTACCGATTTTCAAAATTCTCTTTGTGTTCGATAGAGCTTCTTTTAAGTGTGGTCCCATATAAATTTGGTTAGGATCGGATTTGAAGTCGGTCTGTTGAGTTTTTAAACTTGTGATCTTTAAAAAGTTCATTTGTTGGCTAATTTCGTAGGCTTGATTGAAGTGTGTGTGAGGGATGTGTATGTGATTTGCCATATCTCGTTATATGATAAAATTCGTAGTACATTAAAAGATCGGTTTTCACTTGTCTGAGTTTTGCCGATTTTTATTTACCATTATCGTAGCTGATACTGTGAATGACAGTGGTAAGA
Organism: Clanis bilineata; assembly: GCA_036417725.1. Classification (NCBI taxonomy): domain Eukaryota; kingdom Metazoa; phylum Arthropoda; class Insecta; order Lepidoptera; family Sphingidae; genus Clanis; species Clanis bilineata. The sequence goes on from CM071158.1 coordinate 14,570,980, forward strand.
GGGGGTAGACTATAATACTTCTACCTGTCCCTGCTGATGCCACCCTCGGACTTACCACTGGTTTTCTATATATCTAGCATGATGTTAGCTTTAAACTATCTCGTCTTGATAAAACAATTATTTGATGTAAATATGACCTTTTTCAGATAAATCGATTTTTGGACTTAGGGATGAATATTTTAAACTTGATATTTCTTTAAAGTAGAAAAAGAAACACCAAAATAAATTTAAACAATCGCTTATATATTTTTGGTCCCATAATTTTAAAATAAAATCAATCTTATAAGATACATCGACGTAACATTAGTTTTTTAACAATATTTTATATCACATAATTTTCACTTAAATAAGAAAGAACATTTTAAATTAGTAAATGGGTACTGTTGATAATAAATAAACAGAAAATTAATATTAAGAAACATAATTTCCTAACAATGACATGTTTTAAAACACTCTTATTGTATTTAAATCGGATCTTTGACACTACAAATGTAGAATTATCATATCTACCAACCATTCTTTCATTCATGACTCTGCGGTGTTAGTTACAAAAGGCGCCTTGAAAATTACTAAGTTCAAGAAAAGACGGATCGTTCGACAGATTAACAAATAAAACCGCAGACTCTCCAACAAAATCACACCCAGCATTCGAAGTCCACTCATCCATTCAGTCTTATATTAACATACTTCCCTTTCGCCAAAGTGAATCACAGCTATCCTTATCTATCATTCTAGTTCATCATTCAGCTCTTTTCGATGGGTCCGTATCGCTGCCTGAACCAGGTCATTCCGCTGTAATCTGGCTCGTAGACATCTGGAATCTCTTTATCGATGGCTTCGCAATACACCATCTTCACGGAAGCTTCTCCAAAGAGCCGTTCTTCGAATTTGATCAGTTGCTTGAAGAATCCAGTATTTGGTCGGATTTGGTGCCTAATGGAAAGAAAACGTTTCAATAACAATACAAAAACATCTGCCTTATTCAGTGTAAGTTACATAATATGGTTCTGGAAGATCGTTAGTTAAAAATAACAAAATACAGCAGTCAATAGCTGCAAATAAATACTTTATTTGTTTCTTTCAGTACATTACGTGTTCCCCTAACAACACTCGTTATGACTCATGTAGGCTAGGCTCGTTTTAAATATATTCTTATACAATTTACAGACTGCTGGCAATTACGTCAGTTGTGGCATCGTGGAATATAATAATTGTAAAAATAGACAATATTTTATAGGATAATAAAAATACCATACCGTCTTTGTTTCAAGTGATGATAAGCATCCCTTAGAGTCATCTTCTGCCACTTGATCAGGTATGCCAGGCAAAGTGTGACAGAGCGGGAGACTCCAGCGACGCAGTGGACCAATACCACTTCTCCATTTGCGACCACCTACGTGATGGAAAATAAAAATACACTAATGACAGTAACTGGGAAACCCCGTGAATCGTTGGCAGAAAATGATTCACAGCTGGTATATTTTTACGGAGTTTATTATAAGACACCGAAAGACAAACGCAATGAAATAAGAAATATTACGTAGATAGGTGCTAAAATAGTGATTATTTTATAGAGTTATAAAATATTATAGGGCTGTAACTGGAGTTTAAATAAATTAATTATAACCAATGACTACTTGCAACTCTGCGATAAATCTCTATTTAACCCAAATCTCGATTTAAAGATAGAAGTGAGATGTAGGGTAAATCGAGATTAGCTTTAGCTCTAGATTACTAATAGCGCCACCCTTAGTATTACAAGTACAGTGTTATAAATGGAGGTTTTAAAAGAAATTCTTACCTCATTAATCAGGTCAGCAACACGTTCCATAAACGGATAGATGTCTGAATTAGGCGTGTCCAGTAGAGGAACGAAGTGTCTCGGAACATAATCTTCTGGAGGTGGAGGAAGTTCCGGAGCGGCGCTGACGATCAAACCAGGGTGTAGAGCCTTGACTGCACCAGGCAGGGCGTGGGCCCCGCATACGTACACCGATGAAGTCACACGAGAGACTCCGAGAGGACATCCTCTGTTCGACAAAATAATCACAATAAAGAAAAAATAGTTAAAGTTGTCAAAAGAATAGGTAAAATTAAATTGTTGATAAACTAACTTATCTAAAATGTATCTGTGTCATAAGAAGTATCAAAACGTCGAAGAAACAGATCGATCAAACCATCAAAGGGTTATCGTAAACAAACACGTTCCCTATAAACAAGCTTTTACGCTCTTCATGTAGTAATCCAATCGTAAACAGAACATAAAGTAAGAAAACATTATTGAGTGAGCAACATTCCTGTCCAATTCATGACAACAACGCGACTGGCCGGTCACGTAAACATCAAATACCACGAGGTTGTGTCACTCTGGCAAAGTTCCAGGGCGGCTGACCTAGCGAACTTGCTCATACTACGAGTACTTTTTTGCGAAAAACTTGTTATGGGCTTAAATCTGCAATCAGATGTTCTTACTAGCGTTCTTCATTTCTTTTGTTTCTATGTTATTCATGATTGCTATTCTTATATATAGCAAATTTTTAGTAAATGTTCATAGGTAACTCGTAAACAACATTTTGTTTATATTCATGTATTTAAATAAACACAAAAGATGAATAAAATCACCAAACAATGATATAAAACCGGTATATGATTTCGATAAAGTACAGTTCACTGTCACATTTAGTCAGCGTCCTTAGAATTCATCAGTTTCATCTGTTATTTCTTGTCCATACGTTTTATTTTATTACTTTGTGCTACCAACTGAAAAGTTCAGAAAAAAATATATTTTCCCGACTTTCTAAAGGTATATTGTGCTTAAATTTCCATATTTCATATTTTAATTAGAATAAATTTAATCTGAACTAATTTAAATTAGCATTTTTCCTATTTACCTGTTTAATTCCTCTCTGACTAACTTCTGTGTATCAACAACAACAGTCGGCTCATTCTCTCTTCCAACATTCGCTACCTTATCGCCGACGGTAAGGACTTTCATGTCTAAAGGATCACTTTCAATCTCAATAATATCTCAATTGTTAGTTCACTCTTCACTATCCACAAGACAACACAAAATCTGTACACTTTGTTTTATAATATTTAATTTATCGTGTTCAGTTTCGACAATGTGTTCGGTAGTTTCGAGGCATGCGTACGCTCGATACGTAGACTCGACGCGTACTGACTGAAACCGCTGTAGCTTCAGGCACCTGCGGCTACGTGGCATGCCATAGCCCGTGACGGACTCACGGATTGCAATATCCGGCATTCCATAGTTATTCTCGTACGACGATGACGCTTTTTTTGTTTACATGCGCTTTTCTGTTTTTGGTTAGACTCGTTCATCCTTATTTCATTCATTTTTGTTTCCATTGTCTGTAAACAACATCTTTAAGTCATCGCAAGCAGTATCTTTGCTCAGTCAACAATCAAACAAACTTGAATATCCCTCTAAGTTATATGTATATGTAGTTAATTCTACGCAATATTTTTTGTAGAACACCAGGTTGTACTAGCGGCTCTGCCCGCGTGAATGATATTTCTGGTGTCACTTCATTTATATCGGCTGATTTGCGTGATTGCAATATATTAGGCGCTCCTAGACTTAAAAACTAAAACTAATTATATTTTTCTACAATCAGTCACAACGACACAATTCCTTCTAGATTAGCTTTCCCAAACTGTTGACTATTACACTAGTTTACAGTGAATCTGTTGGCGGGAATTTTTTTGCTGTTGCTGACTACATATGGTACACTAAGTTCAAATATATAATTAGAATTTTTCAATCAGGTCTAGTTTTTGACTTTCAGATATCTACGTTTGAAACGTAAAAACAGGTGTATATACTACGATTTTTAAAAGTTTAAAATTCAATTAAACATTGGGTCCTAAAAAACTTCGTTTTAAAGCTCTCTTCTAATGTGTAGACTTTGGAAAATGGCGTATCAGAGACCAGAAATAGTAAGACATCATATTAATATCACAAAAACCCTGAAAGCGTTCTTCCATGACGCGTAAATCTTGATGCATACGCTCACCCTGCTCTTCGCTCAAATCTCCTAAACTTTCAGGAAATCTGTCCAGGTGATTATGGAGAAAGTAGAGTTTTATACTCATATTGCACCGTAAACTTTTTAATTGTAGAAGGAGATCTTCTACAAGCTCAATATAATTTTCAGCTTTTCTATTTCCGATGCATCTTCAAAATCAGTATCATTTTCTGAGGAGTTTGATTTATTTTTGGGTTTGTACTGATGGTATAGATATATTTTTACGCACTGAAAATTGCACTGGACGCTGAACACAAGTGGTATTTGGATACTGCCATTTAACTCAATTTTTAGAGCTCATGCCTTTTATGTTTGCACTACAAAAATAACAATCATCGAGATGATTTTGTGGTTCTCGCCAAATGGTTGATGTTTCAAATTTAAACGCATCTCTTTTACCACCTTTCCACAATTTTAAATATTCAACACATGACTGAAAAACATAATTAGGTGCCCAAGACTTCTCATTTTTATCCAAGAGCATTGCAAAATAGAGCAAATAGGTATTTTTACGAACTTTGATATCGTTTTTCTATAATTTTGAAACACATATAGTCCACATATGTAACAAAAATAATTCGGATTGTTTAAACAGCTTCTCCTTGATGTAGTCATGTCACAAAACTTTCAAACAGCGGCTTTCCGTGGCGCAACGGGCGAGTAGCCGGCTGTGAAGCGAGAGGCCGCGGGTTCGATTCCCGCACCGAGGCAAATGTTTGTATGGCCTTCAGATATTTGTTTCGGGTCTGGGTGTTGTGAGACCGAAAGTCTCTCGTAGTTCCTGATACCCACGACACAAGACTCGATCTTAGTGTGGGGTCAGGACTATGTATGTGACTGTTGGGTGTTATTTATTTATTTATTTATTTATTTAAACATTAATTTTCGCAAAGAAAAACAAATGCTTTTTTAACTGAAAATTACGCTTAAATTATAAGTTTAAAAAATAAAGTAATTGGACCTACGCAAAAATTTTTGGCGGTAAATTTTGCAACTACTAACGATATCAACCATAGAGTTCGCGGCAACAGATAAAAATTATTTTTTTGTAAACTAGTGTTATTAATTTAAATATACTTCACCACATTGAAAATTAGATTAAAATAGTTGGCCAAATCTTGGATTATTTCAGATCCTTAAAAGAAAGGAGTAGAAACTATCAAATACAAAAATAAAATACTCAAAATCGATCTACATTTAGTCCAAAAAAAAACATTATTATTATTACATTAAAACATACTTTCTCCTTATTTTTTTATATTATATGGGTTCCACGCATTTGCGATGATTCAGCCAATGTCAAGGTTGGATCGCACTAAGGTTATAATTACAGGAAATTATCGACTAAAAAGAGAGATAGTAAATGGTCCAAGAATTAGATAAGAATGCCTCCTTAATTTTGTGGTTTTAGTAGTTATAGGGGACAAAACATACATTAAAAAATACAGAATATAATAAAGAACCTCCCCCATTCAGTATTTCAGTCGGTGGCAATAAAATTATTATCGGTGGGAAAAATCTGTCTCAGTTTCGGTCGTGCAAAACTCATTTTTCAAACAACATCTCGAGCGTTTCTCATAAATATAACGAGTAATAAATCGCATTGCAAGAATGGCGAAGCAACATTGTTGGTTCGGCTGGTTTCTATTTGTATCACCAGTGGCTCAGGTCACAGGTGGCGCCGCTTCCTGTTGCCTTGGATTGTATCATTCCGTGTTAAAAATATATTTTCTGCATTTTTTGCAAAAATATATAACGATTCATCTTTCTATTCATTCTTCTTTCATATATGCAAGGACGTCGATTCTCCGAAAATATCTCTGTCTAAAAGTATTCATTTTTTTTATTTTCGACCGACTTCCAAAAAAGAGAAGGTCATAATTTCGTCTGTATTTTTTTATATGTTATTTTATTTATTTCTTCTTTCTTTTATATAAATTGAGGGTTTTTGGTTTGGCTTGATAAATTACTTAAAAAGATAAGGACGTAGTAGATATTGATGTAGATGCATCCGCCTTATATGCGTAAAGTTTGGCAGATATTAATCAGACTCAGAAAAACCATGTTTCGTCGAGTTTTTCGTTTACCGATATCTCAAGTTAAGCCGTTAATTACAATATCCCATTACTGCGGACGTTACATTTCTACTAACGGGAGAAGGCCTAAGAACATCTAATTATATACATACACTGCCTTATAAGATTATTATACATATCTTTTCATAATAATACTCGCGTATGTGATAAAAATCACGTACGCACCAATATTTCTAAACTAAAGGCAGAGGAATGTCTTCCTGCAACAAAGCGTAAAACGTAATAAAAGTAAACTGTGAAATGAAACGAAACATATTAAAACACAATTAAACTGTAACAATCGGTTTAAATTGGCCTCACGTGTATATCTGCGTGAAGTGTCTGCGCCACGTGTGCTCGTAGTAATAAAAAGATTGCGCCGCACGTTTTTTCAGTATAAAACACCTATACGTCCCAGCTTTCAATGTGGTGTAAATATAGGCCGGCCAAATACCCCGCTACAGTGAACGGCTTTTTGTCGTACTCGTGACTCGTGGCACCACAAAAGTTACTTAGTGAAATCTCTATTACGCTTTGGTGCTATAGCTTGAAATGTCCTTGATAGAGTCTAAAAATAGAGCTCTATTATGAATAATAAAAATATTAGCCCTGTAATATTACTGTCCTACTGCTGGGCACGGGTCTCCTCTACTAATGAGAGGGATTAGGCCTTAGTCTACCACGCTGACTTAATGCGGGTTGGTAGACTTCACATATCTTCGAAATTCTTGTGAAGAAATTCTCGGGTATGCAGGTTTCGTCACGATGTTTTCCTTCATCGTTATAGCAAGCGATATTTCACAATGAAAATACACTTAACATAGAAAAGTCACAGGTGTATGCTCCATTTTTGGGGTTGGTCTCGAACCTCCGACACTTATCTCGGCAGTCCTTACCATTCCCAACTGAGCTACTGCTGCTTTTGATTATGAATAATAAGATAAAAAAATACACCCAATAGTCATACATAGTTCTGATCCCACGCTAAGTATAACCCGTATCGTGGGTATCAGAAACTGCGAGAGACTTTCGGTCTCACAATACCCAGACCCGAAACTTTCACTGTTCATATTTATTTGACCTAACGTTATCTATAAGATTTTGCTAAATGGACCTGTGGGAACATAATATGGCTTTATTCAACAATATAGTACTTTCGTATAACTTTACAGATATTAATATTTAACAATTGGGTGGTACGCTATATTAATAACATAAACATAAAATATAAATGCAGCCGAAATACCATTCTTTCTGCCTGGCGTTATCCCAGCTTAGTGACAGGTTCCGTCTTCCTACTTAAACGCTATCACTTCGCTCGGTTTAGAGCATCCTCGACAGTAAGACCATGGACTCACATCTCGTATCATCGTTCAAAACGTCCAGCCAGTGCATCAGGTATACGTATACGTAGCTTTATAAGGATTTTTTTTAATATGATTTTGTGGCAACCCTAAACCCAATACAACATCAATTACAGCTATAATCCTATATAAAAAAAAAATTAAGCTTAGTGTTCGAATGTCCAACTCGAGCTGTATAAATAGCAGCGGAATATAAATGCATTCAACTGAAAATAAAACGTATAATGTTATTAGTGTGAGGTGTAGGTTTGTGCCAATTTGCACACATTACGTTTTTCAACACTTAGTTGATTCACGTGTCTAATGTATTCAATGTAGGTGGGCGATAGCGCCAACAGATTAAGTAAATTAATTGATTAGAAAAAATAACACTTTAATATGCAGAATGCAGTAACTCTGCCGTTCATTAAGAAAAGAAAGGGTATTTGCGACCCTTATTCCAGAAATGTAAATAAACATCTGCCTCCTTTTTTAAATATTGATTTTCAGAACCTGTACATATTAACTATTAACTTCATAATTATGACGACTGCATCCTACGGTTTACCTACTATTATACAATTAGAATTTTACATTCTTAGTTACATTTGTCACGGACACAAGACAGATAAATCATCAATTAATTACTTTACCAAATTAATATGTGGGAAGATATTTGTTTACATTTTTGGATTAACAATTGTGAATTTTAGGCATCTATATATTTTTTGAAATTAAACTATTTTTACGGATTATATCACGATTTGGTTTTAATTTTTATGCCCGACGTTTCGAAAGCTTTGCAGCCTTCGTGGTCACGGGTCAGACAAAGCTTTCGAAACGTCGGGCATAAAAATTAAAACCAAATCGTGATATAATCCGTAAAAATAGTTTAATTTCAATGAATAACATTCACGTAAACCTAAGAAATCATTATCTATATATTTTATCTAATTTTTCCTATGAATCATAGATCTACTACTACAACCAAAAGCTAGGCCCGTAATACCTACTAGCTTCTCTCATTAGTGCCTGTGACATTATTATTAGCAACGAAGTCTCGATAAACTTATAAAATTACTACAGGCGCTGTGTTTCTTTAAAATCAGACATTCAACAGTACATAGACGGGAATATGTCGTCAGGTTCGTGGTCATAAGTCACTCATTCGTATTTGAAACATAAGCATGCAGCATAATAATGTTTAGACAATAAAAACGTGATTCTTGAACATTCACAGAACATTCTAGGGTGTAAATTGTAATAAGCGCAAAGATAAGATAAGTGTAAGTGGTAGATAGCGTTACTGACGTTTGAGATATTTTTTTTGTTTGGAAACTTGCTTGATAACCCCTCTGTAGTTGTAGTAAATATCTTTGTCCAAAATTCATCTTGCTTACATGCATGACTTCAAATTATATATAGGAAATGAGGACATACACTTATTTCCACATCCACAGATCCGTTGGCGTAATGGCGTCTCATGATGTGATATTTATTTTGTAACTTTTTAAAGACTCATTCCTCACATTATAGATAGTCTATGGGTAATCTTGGTAGAGCCTCATATAAAACTAACATTAAAAACAACTTTATACCTGTCGATCCACTGACTCAAATGGTACTAAGCATAGGTACTAAGACGTAAGCTAATGAGCTTATGTTTATTTATTATGTCTAAGAACAATAAAAATCATTGTATAAAACTATATCTAAGTACCATTTATACATATGTATATATAATCGAGAGACTGTTGTTATTTTTACGGTCTTATCCAGTTTTATCACGCACATAATAACGTATGTATGTCATGTCTTAAATACGAAATAAGGGCATGTGATGTCGAGCCATAGGTACTTAATGCCACGGATATGGTAGGTATTATTTATCTTTTTAACTAAACCAATACTAGCGTTGTCGATATAACTAGTTGGGTTACTCATTAATTTCTTTCGAGGACGAGCAGCGCCTCATTTTATATGAGTGAGGTGCTCGTTTCGTATTCTTCTTTTAAAAAAATGGCTTCCACGCCTTTGCGATGATTTTGCCAGTGTCAAGGTGAATAGGGCAATTTTCAGGCAGTTTTCGCAATGCTTTGAAAGATTCTTTTTGTGTTCGATAGAACTTATTCCAAGGGCAATACCATATAAATTTGGTCACGATTGGATACATTTTGAAGCCGGTGTGTTAAGTTTTTACTTTTTAATTGTGATTATTATAGTAGAGAATGGCAGGGGCATTTTGAGACACCAGAGTAAGGTCCCATTTAGATGTAGAGATTTTATTTAGAAACTGGAAAACAAAGAGTTAATTTCCAGTCTCAGGAATAAAAAAACCTTTTTTGGTAGATAGAGAAACTAATATTCTCACCATTGTTATGCGATAAAATATTGGCATATAAATGGGACTAATATACTGAGTCTAGTAACAAAGCTAACAAAATCGACTTAGTACACGTTATAAATATATATGTTGAGTATAATAAATAGGTGCTAATAAGTGTTATTAGCATTGTAAATATTTTCACTTCTATATAAGTCATAATAAACAGACGCATTAACAAAGTGCAATAGTCGACAGCTTAGACATATCTGATAAGAATATCAATTAGGTATGTTATCATAATTTACGATGCATTATTGACTTACTGTTCCATCGGTTTCCGTTTAATAATCATCAATTTGTTTTATTTATCAGTACCTAACCTAACTTCCACAGGACGTCTTAACAAGGACATTGCACTTTACCAGGTCATTCTTAATTCATCGTCTGATACCTTTAAAATACCCGTTTTCAAAGATCTGCTAACTGTCATTATCCCACTCCACTGTAGGGTCGAAGTAACACATTCGTTCAAGCATGTTATTACAGAAGATATTTGGCTTTAGTTTTAACGACCGCCTGCCTACCTGAGAGTGGCGGCGCTAGACCAAAATCACATCGGCGACCACATCGGCAACATCAGCTTTGCGATATAATATTATATTGGCAATCTTGTCCCATGAGGCCCCCTTCGAGGGTGAGTGGGAGGCCCCCTGAGGAGCGAGGCCGTCGGCAGTCGCCAAAGCCTAACGCCGCCACTGCTGACTGACGTCAAGCTGCTCTGAGACATGGGGGATCCAGTCGGGGATGGACCAGATTTTCCAATGGTCAAATAGTGTTAAAAAAACTACTTCACCCGACCAATGATTTGAACCTAGGACTTTTCAGTTCACAGCCCTCTCCTCTCCTTCGGTATACTTAGATGCGCGACCAAGAAGGGGCCCTCTATACTTGGTATACCTACTGTTGATTATTTTGTTAGTCTATTTTATTTTACGGGTTGTAAAAATCTTGGTGATCTAGGTAATTAAATGATACCAAAGAATGTTTTATATTTATATGTATAATGTATATCAACATAAATGTCGTAAATAAAATTGCCTCTACCAACAGACTTGCAAAAACTTTTAAATCATTAATAACTTATCGTGCAGATTTGTACATCGATTTTCGCGATTAATAGATAATTATATTTAAGAATCATCGATATATATTATATACCTAGATGCACAGTTAACGCTCAGAAAAAGCTCATTTTCCTTATAGTTGGACGCCGACATTTCAAAATTCAAATTTAAGAAGGCTTGCTCATTTCATTTAAAAAGCTACTTTATAACACGTGCATAGGGTTATATTTGTGTTGGTTTAATTTGTGAATTTGTGATCTTTTTCTTTGTTCTATTTATTATGACTACCGAAACCACTTTTTATGACCACATTTGCAAAAAACTATGCATCTGGGGTATGTTAAAATATTAACAATAATAAAAGATAGACTGTTATGTGAAATTTGCATTTATCAAACACGTTTGCGACGTAATTATACGTCATTTAACACAAGAGAAATAGTTTAGAATGTTTTCTGTCTCAGTTTAAGTTTCAGAGGTAGTCCTCCGCACACTCCTTGAACAATGTTATGCGTATGTTTAACGAGAGGGATCCGGCGCGTGTCGGCACATGGCTCCACTGTGAACTTATGCAACACTGCCGCCAGGCCCGCCAACGATTGCATTTCGCCTAGACGAGCACCTGCAAATTACAACAGTACTAGATTTACATCCTAACACAGACATATGTACATAAACGGTAGGAACATCAATCACACTTTAAATTATAAAGCACGGATTAGCACTGCATATGCGTCACCTTAAAATTTTAGATGTTAACTGCCGAATATTTAATTATTTATTTATTTTATTTAGAATGCTCATACACTTGAGGTGGCCTTATGTTGTTTAAGGCCGCCTAATCTGTCATAATTGTATGGCGAAAATCAATGTAAGAGGGCGTTAAAGTTGAGTAGCGTTTGACCATTCGGGCGTAAGTCTCACAAATTCATAATAACAAGTAATTACATTGGCTACAATGTCCTTCAAATCTGCATACAATATTCTACAAACAGTAGGTAGGTATCACAAAACCGGACTAACGACTGCACAACGGGTAACAATAAATGGCGGTCAACACAAGTTCTACTTTTTTGTTTACGGTACTCACTGTATCTAATTATTGCGATGTGTTGGACTTTGAACTTTTATGCCTTCTGACTTAAATACATCTGCGTTTTATACACTGTTAGAATATGTCCCCGCTCGCTGTTCAATGTATGTACTTACATGCAACATAATATTATATTTATTGTACTTACCAATACAAGCTCTTGGACCTTCACCAAACGGCATAAACGTGTACTTATGTTGCGTAGTATCCATTCCAGCAAATCTCTCTGGATTAAACTTTGTCGGCTCATCAAAATACTTCGGGTCATTTTGTATTGCTTGAATGGGAATGAGGATTTTAACTCCGGGGTCTATTGTAATATCAAGTTCTGGTATGGTATATCGACGAGCACAAACCCTGTGTAAATTTCCTAATGATGGAAATATTCTCAGAGCTTCTTTAAAAGCCATGCTCAGCAATGACATTTCCGCGACTGCGTCATAACACAATTCATTGCCATACTTTGTTAATACCTCATCTATTTCTCTTTGAACCTTACTTTGCACTTCTTGATTGAAAGCCAGTTCATGCAGAGTGAAACTGGTAGCAGATGACGATGTTTCGAAACCCGCAGCGAAGAATACAAACATTTGCGCTATCATGCATTTTGTATCCATATCCATTTCAACCAACACCGGTGTCCCGTCTGGATTTATTTTTTCTATAGATTCTCCTTCGATTTTTCCCTTTTGTCCCAGCTCTAAGAGAAGATCTACAAAGTCATTACGGCCTGAGGGTTTTCCGTTTCTCTGTTTTCGAATGTTCTCAAAAATTATTGTGATAGCTTTCTCTACTTCGGCTTCACGAATTTTCAAAACACTTCTTAATTCTGGGAATATGTCCCACAAGCCTACCACAACGATATTCATCCAAGAGCGGCTAAAAATCTTCTTTCCTAGTTCCCTGAAGCGAGAATTCTCGTCGTTTATGGTGTCTGTTTGTATGCCGAACCCGCAGGCACCGATGAACTCCGTTGTAAAGCGGGCCATCAGCTCCCGGACGTCGCATTGGCCACCTCGCTCTGCGAAGCTTCCAGCCACTGTTTGCATTTTTTTCGCACATTGCACCACTAGAGGGAACATACCTTTTAGCTTCGCGGTAGTAAAGGCCGGTGTCAACCTTTTTCGTAGCAATTTCCAAGTGTCACCGTCGGCATGGAACAGATTCATAAGTAACGGCTCCAATTCAGTGTTCCTGCCTACTCCTCGAAGATAAAAGTGCGCGAAGTCTACATTCAGAATATGCCTTGCTATAGATAAGTCCCGAACAATCAGCTCTGGTGTGTTTCCCCTATAATATCCAATCACTTTCTCATCGGGGTACTTGTTGTACATTTCAACAGTGATTTCTGTAATACTTTTTAATCCGATTAAGTTTCTCAAGTGATTTCCGAAGATTGGTATCGGTCGGTCATGTTTCACATTACGTTTTGTCCAATAGTCGTGATTTCTAGTGAAGTACACAAATGCAACAATCACCAACAGCAATAACAATAATACAATCATGTTAACTACGCGAGCGACGGGGCCACAATGTTCCTACTCCGTTTACTGTCTAAACTATCAAACATATATACGTAACACTTTAGGCGTGTTCTCAGTAGGGATTGCAATCCGGTTTTCCGGATCCGGTAATCCGGCGGGTCCGACGACATTTCACCGCAACCGGATCCGGTCTCTAAATTAAAAGAAAATATCGGCTAACTAACTATTTCTATGAATTCCCAAATTACCTAAAAATGTGATCTTAATTTACTTGGAATCCACCTGGAATGTCTCTAATGCTCTATAAAAGGCCACCAGTCACCACAGTCTACAGATAATCTGTATTATAAGCATAGCTTGAATCAACTTAGAATAGGATCTCGTTCTAGTATACTGTCGGATATGAACTGGGGTTAAAGGCCGACTAGTCCAGCATACCACGTAACCATCGCTCTATCTATTGGACAGGGGCAGACAGGAACTTATAGATTCGGTTTTTCCAGGAGCAAAAAAGGTTAAGTTTAATTAAAGTTCCTTACAATATTTTGTTACAAAATTATTGAAAGCGCCGCAAGTTATTAATTGTAACAATGAAAATAAATTTAACAGTAATATAAATAATTTATGGCATAATAGACCACTACATAAACATAAACTATACAGAATGGGATAATTAAGTGTTTGATGTCACTGCAATGTACACAGACTATGTATTACATTTCTAAGAATTCGGTTCTCCTCAGGTGCTTGCGACATTTTTTTTTACCGAGCACGGCAGAGTGACCACACTACACCTGATTGTAAGAGCAGTTAGTGCGGTTAAAAATACAGTCGGTGGTGACCAGAATCCTCCCGGCTTATTTATGCTTCTTCACGCTCCGAACAGGGAAAAGCAAATCGAGGGGCTTGCGATGAGATAAGCGTATGACCGATTAATGCACAGAGTCGTAACCCCGTGTCCGCCTCAACCAACCATCAAGTCATATCGCAAGCACCTCAAGAAAACTAGATATACACCAAGCATGATATACATGACTTGATGGTTGGTTGGAGTGGGTTAGGGGGTATCGCCTTGTATCCCTATGTCTACAGCGGTCATATGCCGACCTCGTCGCGGGCTCTTCGATTTGCTTCTTCAATCTTTGGTGTGTGATGAAGCATGCACGACGCCATCATTTTGATGATTGATACACTCATTTTGTGTGTAGGTACATTTAGACTGCACAGCACTTACCGTCAGATTAATTGTAGTAACTTTGGCGTACTTGAACAAAAAATCTTGGTACTTAGTTGATTCTAGAAGAAAACAATTTTTTAAGGATTTCACTAATCAGGCCGGATCCGGCCAGATCCGACCGGATTTAAAATGGCACCGAATTGAAATCCCTAATTCTCAGTACTATGTAAATATTAGAACGATAGAATGGAAAACTTTAACTCATTCTTCATAGATTAGACGTTCCGGCTCTTTCTATCTTATTTTGCACGCCATCAGAAATAGAGACCAAATATGCAATAGTTAAAATGTCATTTGATTATGATTAGGATTGTGTACAATATAATAATAAATTGTGTCTAAAAACTTTATATTGATGTTTGTTAACGTAGGTACTTATTGATATTATCACTATTTCTAACTTTTATAACCCATCCGAACTAATATTTATCAACAAAATAAAAAACTATCTCTAGTCCAAAATCCGATTGAAATACGTACATTTGCCAAGGCAACTCATCAAGATGAATAAAGCATCTAATACTGGAATAGTTAAAAGTTAACTACGCAACAAAATAGATTTAACTCAACATACCTACGTCTATAGATAATAATATCGTAATAATCTAGGTTTTAAATGGTATTTAGCGACTTCAAAAACTGCAAACGTATGGCTGATTCTTATTGAAGACTCCCCTTAGGATTTAAGGTCATCATCCACTATCACGTGTCAAATGTCAATTAGCAAAATCTATATGTACACAGTGGACAACAAAAGGCCGTACGACGCAGCGCGTTATCCACTGTTTTTATTTCATTAAGAAATCGGAAATATGCAGTATACAATTTTTCTACATTAAAATGACATTGTTCATTAATATTATGTAAAATAT
This sequence comes from Clanis bilineata, assembly GCA_036417725.1. NCBI lineage: Eukaryota > Metazoa > Arthropoda > Insecta > Lepidoptera > Sphingidae > Clanis > Clanis bilineata. Next base: position 14,586,583 of record CM071158.1, read on the forward strand.
TGCGTATTATTAAATATAAATATGTTGAAATAAAATTATTTTTACGGATTTTGTGCGGGACGTCGCAGCACCTGCGCCCCGCGCCCCGCGTGCCGCGCATGCGCACCGCAACTGCGCATCGCGGCCCCCCTCACACCGGCCCCCGCTGGATCAACTCGCGCGCTCATTGGCCGAGCGCACAAGCCAGAACATCGCGCACCTTAGAACTCATCCCGACGCGTCCTGGGGAAGAAAAGTAGCCACCCTGGAGCGCAGCAGTCAGTCCGGAATCCGACTTCAGAAGAAGAACTTCTAAATCAAGAAAGAAGATAAATCAAGAAAGAAAAACGTGTAGGGAACGGCGTTTTTGTCAAAACGCACGATTGTCGCACTGAAATTCTGTACATATTGTTTTAAAACGAGCTACTTTATTGTTTCATATAAGGCGAAAATATAGGTATTTTGTACAGAATAGTCGTACAGTTTCTTTCTCCCCTCCGACAAGAACCTGCAGCCACCGGTGTCTGGACCCACGCAATCCCAGCGCACCCGCACATTTTCTGGTCCTTCAGAAGCCGAATTAACGTGGGTTTAAGATGCCGGTGACTAGGTCGGTCGGGAAGAGGACTGTGTCGGCTACTGCGACCGACTCGACCCCCGGAACATCGTCTGCGACGCACACGGATACCACCGTATCGGGCACCGAAACCAGCGGCATCACGACGGAGTACACGGGAACATCGGCAGCGACGCAAACATCAACTTCGCGATCTCCCCCCGCCGCCTCGCGTTCCCCGCCGCCTACCGTCGCACCGTGTCCGCCGCCGCCGCCGATCGCCGCCGCCGCCGCCGCCCCCGCCCCCGTCACCGCCGCCGCCGCCGCGCGCCTCGAGCCCCCCGTCGCGGAACAAGAACCGCTCGCCGCAATAACCGCGTCGAGAAGAAGCAGACCGGCATCGATGAGAAGTTCCAGATCACGTCGCCTCGCCAAGGCCAGGGCGGAGCTCCTTCATCTCAAGGTCCAGTTGGCCGCCGCCCGCGTCGCGGAAATAGAAGCGGAATCAGACATCGAAGACGACGCAAGCACCGCCGTCACGGAAGTCGAGCAAGAACAACGCGTACACAGCTGGCTAGAGAACAGCCGCTTGCTCGCGATCGACGACCGACCGGCCGAAGTCGCGCACCCCGAACCTCAGCCGCCGACCGAACCAATCCCAAGAAGGGATACCCCGGCGACTGCACCGGCGGGAGTCACTGCCGTACCCCCGCACCCCCCGCGCCCTTCGACCCCCGAACCATCGATGTCTCGGCCGCCGCCGCCGCCGCCCCCGCCCCCGCCCCCGCCAGCGACGTCAACTTCGCCGCATATTGCCACACATCTTTTTGAAGTCGGACTCATGAACACGACTGCGCAGGTACCGCCGCCAGTGATCACCGCCGCATCCTGGCAGAACTTTGGGACTACGCAGCCGCATCCAGAGGTCGCCGCCGCACCCTGGACATCGGACCACCTGAACCTCGGCATCGTGCCGCCGCCTCCGCCAGCGCCCGCCGCCGCCGCCGCCGCGCCCTGGCACCCGAACTTTGGCTGCGCACGACTGCCGCCGTCCGAGACCCGGACATCGAACCTGAACCTCGGCACCGTGCAGCCGCCTCCGCCAGCGCCCGTCGCCGCCGCCGCCGCGCCCTGGCACCCGAACTTTGGCTGCGCACGACTGCCGCCGTCCGAGACCCGGACATCGAACCTGAACCTCGGCACCGTGCAGCCGCCTCCGCCAGCGCCCGTCGCCGCCGCCGCCGCGCCCTGGCACCCGAACTTTGGCTGCGCACGACTGCCGCCGTCCGAGACCCGGACACCGAACCTGAACTTCGGCACCGTGCCGCCGCCTCCGCCAGCGCCGGCGCCCACCGCCGCGGCGCCCTGGCACCCGAACTTCGGCCGCACTGAACCGCCGCCGCCCGCGGCCTGGCAGCAGACCTACGAGACGTCGCAACCGCAGCCAATGATCACCTGGCAGAACTCCGGACCTGCGTCGCCGCCGCCGCCGCCACGAACAGATCCGCCGCAGTGGACGCCGCCCGCGCCCGCTCCCGAACCCGGCGGAACGATCGCCGTCCACCAGAAGAGGACGGACCTGCAGGAGCTCGCATCGGCCATCACGCACGCCGTGCAAGCAGCGCAGCACAAACAACCATTAAGGTACAATGACTTGCCTACTTTTAATGGTGCACATCAAGATTGGCTCACGTTTCGCGCCGCGTACCTTGAAACCGCGCATCACTTCTCCGCGCTTGAAAACATGTCCCGACTGCGCAGAAGTTTGAAAGGAACGGCTAAGGAAGCGGTCCAAGGTTTACTGATCACGAACGCGGATCCAAACGGGGTCATGAGAACACTCGAGACTCGATTCGGGCGACCCGACTCTATCGCATCTGCCGAGATAGAGCGACTCCGAACATTGCCGCGCCTCACCGAGTCACCGAGGGAACTTTGTACTTTCGCCACGAAAGTCGAAAACATCGTAGGTACGCTTCAAGCACTGGACTGCGCAGTATATCTCTACAACCCGGATACCACGAAGAACCTGATAGAAAAATTGACGCCGACTTTGAAGCGGCAATGGTATGAATTCTCCGCCACACAACCTAGGGGTAATCCGGACTTATTGAAATTTAGTAGATTCTTGCAGAAAGAAGCAGAGATATGCGCGCCATTCGCACCGCCCGAAGCTATCAGCGATCGAACACCCAGCAAACCGAACACCGAGACACGTCGGCAACGTGTGCACACAGTCGCGGAGAAGAACAAGACTAGCTGCGTCTTATGTCAACGAGAACATGGAATCTCCGAGTGCGCCACGTTCAAGAACGCAAGCACCGACACTCGCTGGGACTTAGCCAAGAAACATCATTTATGTTTCAGATGTTTACGCACAAGAACCAAACAACACTCGTGTAAGCCTAAGAAGTGCGATATCGACGGGTGCGTGCATTTACATCATAAGCTCCTTCACGCCAAGAAGAAGGACACGGAACAAGAGGAACAGAAGGTCAACTCCGCATGGTCACCGAAGGTATCATTTCTTAAAATAATACCAGTACGAGTCTTGGGACCGGCGGGAGTTGCCGAGACCACAGCGCTGTTGGACGACGGGTCTACGATCACCATCATCGACGCGAAGCTCGCTAGAGATATCGGAGCCGACGGCCCTGAAGACCCCATGCACATCGCCACATACAACGGAGACCTGGAAAGTTACGCCAAGTCACAACGGGTAAGCTTCAGGATCAAAGGCGCGAACCAGCGTGACCAAACGATCCAGGCACGCACCGTAGAAAATCTACACCTAGCGGCACAACGCATCCCGAAGGAAGCCATCGAGGAATGTGAACACCTGCGGGGCATACTCTCCGAGTTGCAGCCGGGCGAGGCGGAGCCTAAGATCCTAATCGGTCAAGACAATTGGCACTTACTTCTCGCCACAGACGTCAAGATCGGCAAGAAACACCAACCCGTCGCGTCCCTCACACCACTCGGCTGGGTAGTCCACGGCAACCACACAAGAACATTGGGTCACCGCGTGAACTTTCTGCGCCTCTCTACGACCGACGACCATCTAGAGGACTTGGTACGTGAATACATCACTACGGACAACCTCTACGTGGACCCCAGGAGACCGAAAAGCGACCCAGGAGAAAAGGCGCTTCGCATTCTCGAAGAACACACCCACAAAGAACCCGATGGCCGATTCCAGACGGCTCTCCTGTGGAAAAAGGAGGACGTCGCGATGCCGGATAACTACGAGAACACGCTGAAAAGGCTTCACAGCATTGAACGAAAACTGGATGCGAACCCGGAACTCAAGAGTAGGTACACAGAACAGATGGACGCTTTAGTAGCAAAAGGTTACGCCGAACCCGCGCCTCCGTCAACGAACCGCAAGCTCTGGTACTTACCTCACTTCGCAGTTTTCAACCCGATGAAGCCCGGGAAGCTACGCGTTGTCCACGACGCCGCAGCCAAAACCAAAGGAACTTCGCTGAACGATCAACTACTGACCGGACCCGACCTGTTGCAGCCACTCCCAGGAATATTAATGAAGTTTCGTCAACATCCGATTGCAGTCACGGCTATTTCGGAAATGTTCATGCAGGTGCAACTACGACAAGAAGACAGGGACGCACTCAGATACCTGTGGAGAGGGGACACACGCGATCATCGCCCACCTCGACAATATCGCATGAAATCTCTGATCTTCGGGGCATCAAGCTCACCCGCCACAGCTATCTACGTGATGAACAAGAACGCCGAAGAACATCGACACACCCATCCGGAGGCCGTGGATGCAATAAAGAACAAGCACTACATGGACGATTACCTGGATAGCTTCGAATCCCTGGAGAAAGCGGAAAAGATAACAAAACAAGTTCGCGAAATACATCGCGGCGCCCATTTCGAACTGACGAAATGGTCATCGAACTCATCAGAACTGTTACAGGCATTGGGCGAAACTGGTGGCGGCGGCGGTAATACGGTCGATCTGGACAAGACCGAACGAGTGCTCGGACTGATCTGGAGACCGGGCGAGGACAGTCTCGGATTCAACCTGCACCTCGCTCGCATCTCACCGAGCATCATGGAACAAGAGACCCCTACGAAGCGACAAGCGCTGAGAACGGTAATGTCGTTATTTGACCCACTCGGACTCGTGTCCCCTATAACTGTACGAGCAAAACAGATACTGCAGGAAGTCTGGAGGCGTGGGACATCATGGGACGACCCCCTAGATCCGGACCTGGCGGCGAGCTGGTCGAAGTGGCTCGCCCACCTGAAGAACTTACGATACGTATCCGTACCAAGATGTTATCCCGGATATACCGCAGCGGCATCGCTTCAACTTCATGTCTTCACCGACGCGAGCGAATCTGCATACGCAGCGGCACTATTCTGGCGAGCTGTGGACGCGGAAGGCCACGTCACCATCACCCTGATCACGGCAAAAGCAAAGGTGGCTCCGCTGAAGACAACATCGATCCCGAGGATGGAGTTGCAGGCTGCGGTACTCGGCGCCCGTATGGCGACAGGCGTACGAGAAGAACACGAACGAAAACCGGAAACAACAACATTTTGGACAGACAGCCGCACTACTCTAACATGGATACGCACAGGTTCCAGGTCATATAAACCATACGTCGCGCACAGAGTCGCCGCAATAGAAGAACACAGCCGGACGAGCGATTGGCGATGGGTGCCGACCAAGCTCAATGTTGCAGACGACGCGACCCGCGACGTGCCCGACAACTTCAATGAACAACATCGTTGGTTCCACGGTCCCGAATTCCTGTACCACGATCCCCAATTCTGGCCAGCGGATGGCAATGAAGCAATACCGAACACAGGCGAAGAACGGGCGCTCGCAGTCGTTACGACAAGATCACCGAAGCTCAGCGAGGCCCTCCCGAACGTCCACCGCTTCTCACGGTGGTTACGCTATCTCCGCGCCACAGCTAGAACTTTGCAAGCCATCGAACTATTCCGCCGAGCCCCCAGGAACAAGGTGAACCATAAAAGGAACGCGCAGAACCCCAGCTCTGACCCGACGTGGCGACGTGCCAAGACCACCGCCACGCGACCCCGAAAGGCACAGGTTTCGGCATCAAACCCGGATCTGTACCCAGCCATCCCTGCAGACATCCAGCGACGCGCGGAGCTCCTCATCGTACGAACTTCGCAGGAAGAGTCTTTCGCCGAGGAACTACAGACCATGAAGAAAGGACGAGACCTGCACCGCGACAGTCGGCTCTACGCGCTGAGCATAGAACTTTCCGAACACTGCATCAAGCTTAAGAGTCGCATAAGAGCCACCAACGGAATCTCCGAGCAGCTCAAGAACCCCGCAGTACTCGACGGCAATCATCGCGCTACGCACTTATGGATAGAACACGTGCACCAACAACTGCACCACGCGGGCGTCGAAGCCACCGTAAACGAATGTCGACAACAATATTGGGTACTGCGTCTAAGGCCGACAGTAAAGAAGATAGTGAGCCGGTGTCTACGGTGCCGCATACGAACAGCAACACCCCCGCAACCGATCACAGGAGATCTGCCGCCGTGTCGACTAGCACACCACCAGAGGCCCTTCACCTTCACAGGCTTGGATTACTTCGGCCCTCTGAGCGTCACGTCGGGAAGAAGCCACTTAAAAAGATATGTAGCGCTGTTCACGTGCCTCACAACACGCGCCATACATTTGGAACTAGTGCCGTCCCTTAGTACTGACTCGGCGATAATGGCACTAAGAAGAATGATCGCTCGTCGCGGATGTCCGACTCAGATCTGGTCAGACAACGGAACTAACTTTCACGGTGCGGAAAAGGAACTCCGCACCGCTTTGTTCGCAGGAATCAAATACGAGGCAAGCAAGAAATCAATAGACTGGCGGTTCATCCCTCCTGGCGCGCCGTTTATGGGCGGCGCCTGGGAACGTATGGTGCGGTCGGTGAAAACCGCACTCTGCGCCGTTCTGTACGAGCGGCACCCCACAGAAGAGGTCCTGTGCACGCTGCTCACCGAGGCGGAGTACACCGTCAACAGCCGACCGCTCACCCACGTGTCGGTTGCTCCGGAAGATCCAGAAGCCCTGACGCCCAACCACTTCCTGTTGGGCGGTCCGGGTCGAGTCTCCGCACCGGGCACCTTCGACGACAGCGACCTGAACCTGCGTGCCAGCTGGCGCGCCTCGCAACGCCTCGCCGACCTGTTCTGGGCCCGCTGGCTCAGAGAATACCTGCCGGAGCTGCGCAACCGACGAGATCCACGCGGAAGAGGACCTGAGCTCCGAGTCGGCGACCTCGTCCAGATCGTGGACGGCAACCTACCTCGCAACGTCTGGGTGCGCGGGCGCATCAGCGCTACACACCCGGGACCTGACGGCGTCGTGCGAGCTGTCGACGTGAGCACCAAGGGCGGCGTCTTGCGGCGCCCCACCAAGAAGATCATCATCATCCAAGCTGCGGATCCCGCACCACAACTGGCTGCATCGTCCACAGCGGCGGCGGGCGATGCACGGCGGGAGTAATGTGCGGGACGTCGCAGCACCTGCGCCCCGCGCCCCGCGTGCCGCGCATGCGCACCGCAACTGCGCATCGCGGCCCCCCTCACACCGGCCCCCGCTGGATCAACTCGCGCGCTCATTGGCCGAGCGCACAAGCCAGAACATCGCGCACCTTAGAACTCATCCCGACGCGTCCTGGGGAAGAAAAGTAGCCACCCTGGAGCGCAGCAGTCAGTCCGGAATCCGACTTCAGAAGAAGAACTTCTAAATCAAGAAAGAAGATAAATCAAGAAAGAAAAACGTGTAGGGAACGGCGTTTTTGTCAAAACGCACGATTGTCGCACTGAAATTCTGTACATATTGTTTTAAAACGAGCTACTTTATTGTTTCATATAAGGCGAAAATATAGGTATTTTGTACAGAATAGTCGTACAGTTTCTTTCTCCCCTCCGACAAGAACCTGCAGCCACCGGTGTCTGGACCCACGCAATCCCAGCGCACCCGCACAGATTTTATCACGATTTGGTTTTAATTTTTATTCCCGACGTTTCGAAGGCTTTGCAGTCTTCGTGGTCACGGGTTGGACTGAGATGTCATTTGTCCAAGAATGTTAGTATTACAAAATCTACCTTCATTTTAGAATTATACAGATTTGAACTTAGACGTAAACTTACTCATCCCATCGTCAGCAAAACCACCAAAAATGTATGGGTTACCAAAAATACACAAACCAAGTGCCCCGCTACGTCCCATTGTGAGTCAAATCGATACACCAACCTACAGATTGGCTCAGCACGTAGCAAAAGTCCTTTCACCACTCAGAGGAAACACTAAGGCTTCTGTGAAGGATTCATACCAATTTGTCAGTGATATTAAACACCTAAAATTAGCTGACAATGAAACCATGGTCAGTTTTGATGTTCAGTCGCTGTTTACAAGCTTACCAATACAAGACTGCATTGAAATTGTATCTAAGAGGTTAACAGAGAACAACATACCCCTGGCATATGCAGAACTACTCAAACATTGCCTCACATCTGGCTATATGTTGTGGAATAATCAATTCTATGTACAAGTGGAGGGCGTAGCGATGGGCTCACCTGTATCTCCAGTAGTCGCCGATATATTCATGGAGGACTTTGAGGAGACAGCCCTAAGCACTGCCCCAGTCTCACCAAGGTTTTACAAACGGTACGTAGATGATACTTTCACAATTTTACCATCAGATAAAGTAGCTGCATTTTTAAATCATCTTAACTCCATTAACAACAAAATTAAATTCACTATGGAGTTAGAACAGAATAAATCTCTTGCTTTCTTAGATGTTTTAGTTATCCGTAATTCTGATGAGTCCTTGAGTCACACTGTGTATAGGAAAAATACCCATACTGATAAATACCTGAATGGAGAATCTCACCACCATCCGAAACAGTTAGCTACCGTGGGTAAATCTTTGTTTCAGAGAGCACAAGGAATCTGTGACGAGGAACATCTTGCCGCTGAGCTGCATCATGTCAAGCAAGTCCTGCGCGACAACAAGCTCCAAATTCCACGGCGCCGTCACAGAAACCGAGTGAAACCAGCCACTGTTGAACGCGTCCCGGTTGTATTACCATATGTAAGAGGAGTCACCGACAAGATTGGCTATATCCTGAAGCGTGCTTCTATAAAAACTTATTTCAAGCCGCCTAAGAAGATTAGTCAATTCCTACCACCCGTCAAGTGTAACATACCTCTGCAAGAACCAGGCGTGTACAAAATTGATTGTGACTGTGGTCTCTCTTATATTGGACAAACAAAACGTAATATAGGGACCCGCGTAAAAGAACATATAGCTGACGTGAAACACCGACGCTCTACGAAGTCTGCAGTTGCTGAACATTCAGAGGAAGGCTCCAAACATTACCTAAGATTTGACAAGCCACAAATCCTTGCCAAAGAACAACGATTCCTACCTAGGATGATACGCGAGGCTATTGAAATTAAAAAACATCCTAATTTCAATAGAGAAGATGGTTGGAAGCTTGCACAAGCCTGGGATCCAATTATACATTTAATCAAATCGGAACCCAAAAGACCAGCTGCCAGACCTCAAGACACTGTGAGCTCGTACTGCGTAGATCGGAACATAAACGGTTAACTTTTTTAAAATCTGTATAATTCTAAAATGAAGGTAGATTTTGTAATACTAACATTCTTGGACAAATGACATCTCAGTCCAACCCGTGACCACGAAGACTGCAAAGCCTTCGAAACGTCGGGAATAAAAATTAAAACCAAATCGTGATAAAATCCGTAAAAATAATTTTATTTCAATGAATAGCATTCGCGTAAACTTAAGAAATCAGTATATAAATATGTTGTCACAAACCACTTATTTTGAACGACCAGACAAAACGACACAAACCAGTTTTATGTATCGGGCACGAAAGACACGGCCCACGAGAGAATCATTGAGGTTATACAGAGTGAGTGGTGAGTGAGAGGTATTTTATACATTATTCACGAGCACATGTACTATATTTCGTAAACGCAATATTAGGCCCACTGCTCTCGACACCAGTGATAACTTCACTTCATGACGTATGTAGTCGTCAGTTGTTTTTACCCGACTTCAAAAAAGGAGGAGGTTAACAATTCGTCGGAATCTTTTTTTTATGTATGTTCCCCGATTACTCAAAGACGCCTAGGCCGATTCTCGATATTCTTTTTTTGTTTAAAAAGGTATACCTACTTCCCAGGTGGTCCCATTGGCACCAAGTCAGGGTCTGATAATGGGATCCTTGAAAAATCGAGGACAACCCTCAAATTTTATAGGAACCCATAGTGTGTTATATTGTATTCTAAAACTATCCAGGTATTTGCGTCTGGTACTCATCATCTCGTATTGTTGAGCTGATGAAGGAAAATATATCTCCTTAACTATTAAGAATTGGTGGATAATTCTTACAATATTATAGGCTGGTATAGACCGCTACTTATGTTGCTTTGAGCTATTCAGGTGAGCTGATGATGGAAAGTAAAACTCCTTGTTAGTTCGGAGTTAATTCTTAAAGTACCGGATAGACAATTTCAAAACTATTTCGGTGATTGCGTCGGGAGTCTCAGTTTTATGCTAATGAACACTAATGAATACTAGAAATAGACAAATAATAATTAAAGTTTAACAAAAACTGAAAACCGAATTCAAAAATGAACACTTAAAAGTAAAAAAATAACAACAATTTCTTACTATCTTTGGAGTCGGTGCCCTTTCATTTAATCTACTTCGTCCTCAGCACCGACTCCAAAGAGAGTAGGAAATTGTTGTAATTTTATACTTTTAAGTGTTCATTTTTGAAGTGGGTTTTCAGATTTTTGTTTATACAATTTTTGTTTTACTTTATTGTTTATCTTGTCTTTGCATTTAATACCTAGTATGTTTAGTGACAATACACGCAAGTATTGGACGATAACGATAAGATTGTGGATATAGTTGATACTGTTATTCTCATTGTAGTATTTATACCGCCGCTCTATAGTAAACATGATTATAATTATATTAGTTGTGTGCATTTTGTACGCGTTTTACGTTTTTTCAACTAAAAATCACAACTATTGGAAGGACCGAAACGTGAAACATGATCCACCAGTACCTCTATTTGGAAATCATTTTAGCAATCAATTCGGTTACAAAAGCATCACACAAATCGCAACTGCGTTGTATAATAAATATCCAGAAGAAAAAGTAGTTGGTTACTACCAAGGCACAATACCACTGTTGTTAATTCGAGATTTAGAAATAGCAAGACGGATATTGACGGTAGATTTTTCCCATTTTTACTTGCGAGGACTCGGAAGAAACCCTGAAGTGGAAGCGATATTATCAAATCTGTTTCACACTGATGGCGATTCGTGGAAACTTCTTCGACAAAGACTGACACCTGCGTTTACCACAGCGAAGTTGAAAGCAATGTTCCCACTGGTTGTGGAATGTGCAAAGAAACTACAAGGAGTGGCTGAAGATGTGGCTAAGCGCGACGGGTGCTGCGATGTACGAGACCTGGTCGCGAGGTTCACAACAGAGTTCATCGGAGCATGTGGGTTTGGGATTAACATGGACACCATTAACAACGAAAAGTCAATGTTCAGAAATCTTGGAAAAATTATCACAGCTCCCCGTTCCTTGGGACCAATAATTCGATATGTGCTATGGGAACTTTTTCCTGTCGTAAGAAAATTTTTATACGTCGGTGATAGGAGAGTTGAAGAGAGTATAAAAGAAATATTGCTTGAAATACGTAAAAAGAGGAACTACAAGCCGAGTGGTCGTAATGATTTTATAGATCTTCTTTTGGAGCTTGAAGCTCAAGGCAAAATTACAGGAGAATCAATTGAAAAACGTAATGAAGATGGGACACCTAAACATATAGAAATGGATATGAATATGAGATGTATGGTGGGACAGGTGTTCGTATTTTTTGCTGCGGGGTTTGAAACATCTTCGTCAGCTTCGAGTTATACTTTACATCAACTTGCCTATAATCCAGATATTCAAAGCCAAGTCCAAGAAGAAATAGATCAAGTATTAAACAATTATAATGGAGAACTTTGTTACGATGCAATTGCTGAAATGAAATTATTAAGCATGGCATTCAAAGAAGCAATGAGAATGTTTCCATCGCTAGGAGTGTTAAACAGAGTTTGTGCCACGCGATACAAAATACCTGAACTCGGCTTCACCATAGATCCAGAAGTAAAAATATTAATTCCCATAGAAGGTATACAGAATGATGAAAAATACTTCGACAATCCTAAGGAATTTCGGCCGCAGAGATTTGCTCCTGAATCCATTAAGGAGCTCCAAAAATTTTCATACATGCCGTTTGGAGAAGGTCCTAGAACATGCATAGGTAAGTCTATAATTTAAAACAAAACAATATTAAATGCGTAAATTCCTCATAGTTTACCAAAAACTTATGGGACTAATTCTAACGTTTTGGCGAAAAATGTATGAAACATCTGTCAATAGGTACTTCAAAATTATAACCAGATAAAAGTTATCTGACTATTGCTTAGGAGGCGAGTCCATTCATAGAACGTCTTTGGACTATTGTAATAATGTATTTATAATATAAAACTTAAATTCATACTCATCTAATGCTTTAATTATAGAGGTACTTCTAAATTTCAGGGGCTCGACTTGGTGAGATGCAATCACTGGCTGGTCTGGCAGCTCTTCTGCATAAATTTACTGTAGAACCAGCGCCATCATCCAAACTAGAGGTTCAAGTGGATACCACGATGAACGTCGTGCAGTCGCTTAAAGGCGGAATACCTCTTAAACTTAAACCGAGAAAGAGTAAATCGGCATAAGTAAAAGGCATCAATAAAAATAGATACCAATCTAGAGAATGTGAAATTGTTTCTTTGGCGAAGTGACTTAACATTGAGAAACTTTGAAATAAAACTATTTTTACGGATTCTATCATGATTTGGTTTTAATTTTTATTCCCGACCTTTCGAAGGCTTTGCAGTCTTCGTGGTCACGGGTCGGATTGAGACTTTTTCGAAATAACCTTTTAATAATCATAAAAATATCTTTTTTCCCTGTATTTGTCAGATCAATACACCGTAGGTGTCATTCGTTAATCTAATATAATCGGTGTATTTTTTTATTTTATATTTGTTATATTTAATCATCATCGTCATCAGCCACAGGACGTCCACACGGAGATTCAATCATAACTGTTAAATTTCTGATAGTGTATTAGAACCCTTAAGTAAATCAGGATATTCCGCAAGAACATTGTTGCTTAAAAATAAAAAGTTCCTGTGCAAAACCCAAAGAATGTCAGTTCAGTATATTAAAATATACTATGGACCGTGTAACTCATGTCACACAGTTACGCATAAGCCACAGAAACTTAGGGGCCTTAGAGGTAAGCGTAATTTATTTCAATTCAAAGAAAAGTCTTCAATCTATTAAAACTTAAATGTAGAGTGAGAAGAGTGTTTTTTTTATGCTATCTATCGATGACATTAATATTGCTATCTATCTACCTACAGATCGACTCCAAAAACTCGGCTTCAGAGTCGATTTAGTACCGGTGGATTTTGTAAATTACTGCGTGTTAGAAATGTGTGGACACGAAGTAAGTTTTATTTACGAGGAAGAAATTTGCCTCCTATAAAGATAAGCTATACAGCTACTAGCCTATAAATATATAGCTTAGATTAGGAAGATAGAGCCTAAGGCCAAGAGTATAGTCTAATTATCTACATTACAACAACGAAACACTAAACTTAACGGGCCTTACTTATAAAAACAGTTTAGCTGAGCAAATCGCTAAAATAGCCGGTCACTTTCTTTCTTATCACATTGTTTGAAAATAAAAGGGACACTCTTTGGGACAGACTATTCTTTACCATTTGCTTCGTTAAACTGTTTTTATAGGTAAGGCCCAATATTGTTTCCACATCTCACGGAACAAATTTGGATATTATCAGCATTAACATTTTCATATTATATTTTTAAACTTTCAATAAATTAATTCTGAACAGGTACTTAATATCACAAACTATAGGTACTATCGTCACCTTCACGGGCAGTATATCAAGTCCAGAATAAGAACGACCTGTTAGAACATGGAAGACGCCTGCATCAACTATACCAATATTTAATGACACAGGTGTTCCGGTGCAACATCCAGAACCTTCTATTTAATACTCCATACCACTTAGACCCGGTATGTCAACGAGCAATCAGCGCGGTGTTAGAGTCCACAGTTAAGTTCAGACGAGCCCGCAACTATCTCTGGTTCTGGACGCTCATCGAAGACCAGATCTTCATGAGAAATGAATTCATGCCAACAGATCAATGGCCATTCAGTTGGGACATCCAGAACTACACAACCTGCGTAGAGTGTATTAACTGTTGTGGAATACTTGCAAATTGGAAGAAAACTTAATAAACGCTCTGTAAAATGTTGGACACATGATTAAATTATGTAGAATAAAAATTATTATATTTGTAGTCAACGTAACCGATGCTCATATTGGTGATAAGTTAATGACGCAAAGCGACATTATTAATCCTGGGGCGTTCCTAAAAAGATGTAGTGCGACAGCCAGACCAGGGGGGTTACCACCTCTTATAGCAGTATTATTATAATCTTACTTGTGCTGATTTCCGTACAAAAAAAACGAAGTAAGATTATAATAATATTGCTATAAGAGGTGGTGGTAACCCTCCTGCCCCCTTACTTTTGACACTCGATTCGATTGTGATTTCGATTTGGTTTCGTTTATTGACTTAAAATTCCACCGAAATCGAACCTTCCACCTTTTAAAGTGCGCTAATGTTGCATAATATTCGAGAACTTATCATTTTATAATTTTTAACGTGACATTAATGCAATTTTAACTCGATTTCGGTAGAATTTTAAGTCAATAAATGAAACCGAATTGAATTCAAGTTCGAATCGAGCGTCAGGAGTCACCCCCCCAGGTGTTTCGCGGTAGAGCTACCAGAAATTCCCTAGTTTTTTGTTTGATTTTTCATTGATACGAGACATTAACTGAAATGGTCAAATGAAACAAGTGTGATTTTGAATTGTTTATATTGAAACAAATTACAAGGCTCTCGAGTTCAGTCCGCTAACAGTGCCATAAGTAATATATCAGTGTCGCTGCAGTGTCCTATGTATAGTGATGACAATTCTTTCACATCGTTCATTTTTCCATTTCCATTGTTCCTACCATGAGTATGTACTATAAAACGAGAGACTATCGGTTTAGCGTCAACTATTTGTCTTGGTACGGAAATCAACGTATATCAGGCCCGCCCGGCCCCGCGTCCTTTAGCGGTAACAGGTATACATATCATGTAATCCTACGAGTTCGTTTTACAACTGGCTATTTAGTATTTACCCTGCGTTATAAAGGGGGACGAATTTATCCCTATTCTAATATCGTATAATGTGTGAGTCGGCTCCTTGGTCTAGTGACAGCATAGATGAGCCGTGGACCGGGAGGTCCTGGGTTCGATTCCCAGATCGGGCAAAACGAATTTACTTATTTACTTTGCACGACTGGATCCCTTAGAGGAGGTTGACGACAGACAGCCGGTCCGAAAAACTAAGCAAAATCTTTTCTGCAACATGCTTGGAAAAGTGTGTTGCGCCGACCTCACATTAAGGTGGGATTAGGGCAGGTAGAAAGATCGTATAGTGTGAAATAACGCACGCTGCCAAATTTAAAACATTCTTGTCTACGTAGACACAAAATTAAGTATAGCAATTCATGCAGCAGAGGGTCATTAAAGATTAGACAAGAACATAATAAGGCAGTCGTAAAATTTATCGCACGGTTGTATTAAAATTAAACCAGATATCATGATCGATGTGATAACAATTTGCAATAATTTGTTTCAAAATAACTAAATGCATTCGAAAACAAAGACGAACGATTGCAATAAATATCGATAGATTCGTGACTGATTGTTATTGATATAAGGCAATTAATCGTACACTAATCTATAATTAAATTAAAGTAAACGAAAATAGCCATTAATCACTAAACGTTTGAGAATGGTTACAGTCGATCGTCTCCGTACCTCCTAAGAAACTGAACGGTTGAAAATTCACCTCATTAGAAGCGCCATTATATTGAAAATCGATATACCTACTTGATCTCAAGCAATAATTAAAATATTTGGCTAAAATGTTAGACAATTTGCCAATGTGATGTGATTCTATAAGCACAATTTTTTTCTTTTCTATTCCATATAATATTTGCGATGTCGATCTAAAGCGGGTCTCCAGTTCATATTTTTCTCGAAACTTCGTTAAAGTTATAAAGGGCGTTAATAAATAACAGGCACTGTTAGTATTGAGGCCTGATTCTCTATGCACAGTTTAAAACGAAAGATAACGTACCTTATCGCATTATAGACTTCAAGATAATGGCATAAAGAATATTTTTCCATACGAATTTCATTCAAGCGTGACGTGACCGCCCTGCCCGTCCACATGTTCTTAGCGAACAAGGACCCTGAGCATACCATCTGGGCCTTTAGTACGAGTTTTGGCAGTTTGTACAAGCGTTGATAATTTTCGTTTTCTTGATACATTTGACTAACAGCGCCACTTGCAGAAACTACAGCGAACTAAAATATATATACGCAGAAAACTAAAACTTTCATCGTCTTCCAGCCGTGAGACCAGTCAAAACTACCTCGTACTAGGAGTACTGAGGTTATACTCAGTACACATGTCATCACAAAACAGTTGCAGAACATTACGTTCCAGTATAAAACCGATTTCTAATAATTTCATAAATAATTTTTATTCAATTTACAAACGAACTTAATCGAGTGCTAGTACATACAAAGAATTAAAACTATAGATACACCTTATACCGAAATTACAATAAAAATAAAATTATTCTCTTTCTTGCGTTCTTGAATATGTGACACAAGACGACGCATGTACCGACACGCCCTAGTATAGAAAAATAAACATACATGCAGTCTGTACACGAAAAACCGTAAGTCACACAGAAGGTGCTCGCTTATTGCTTACTCATATATTAATAACTCCATTTATACTACATAAAATAGTCATATATTTCATAATATCTTATTTCGCATCCCGTCATGCGTCACATTCTAGACTAAGGCTGAGAGATCTATAGAGCGAACTTCGACTAAGTCCGAGTCAAAAAAACGAAATCAATGAGGATCTGGAATTTTTAAATCGAACTTCGACTTAATCCGAGCCATTTTTACAAGAAAAACAGACTGACAGATAGACTAAGCAAAGATTTTCTTGTAAAAAATTATCCGGACTAAGTCAAAGCTGAAAATTCCGTATCCTCACTGAGTTCATTTCTTTGACAGACTTAGTCGAAGTTCGCTCTATAGATCTCAGCCTAAGAACCAAACAATTTCTTAAAGTATTTTTCATTTACATTAAGACAAGAATTTATCATTCGCTTTACATTTACATGACGTTATTTCCCGTCTTACATTTTATATGGAATATAGTAATTTCCACGCCCACCTAAAATATTAATTTATGTCGACGCAAACCCACATAGCATTGGCGTTAAAGTATTTTTCATAAGTATAACAATCCATTAACAATCAACGTTTACAAGTACATTATACATTAGAACTGTGAGAAGGCATGGCAGGCCTACTATCGACTACTCAACAAGAGGTATTAAACCCGACTATTCCTTTACTGTTTTCCCATGACATATAGCATATTATTATGGTATAACCCATAGAATAAA
Source organism: Clanis bilineata (assembly GCA_036417725.1). NCBI lineage: Eukaryota > Metazoa > Arthropoda > Insecta > Lepidoptera > Sphingidae > Clanis > Clanis bilineata. The sequence goes on from CM071158.1 coordinate 14,603,898, forward strand.
CGTTTTCCTTTTGGATAGTATCGAAATCAAAACAGATGAAACAGAATACCTTTAACCCTTTTAGATAGAGTACAAAAATTAGCTTATAAGAACTGAGACTGAACATGACGCCGACACTTAACCGATCGCTTAATTTGATTGGTCCATTGTAACAATCTATCTGCACGATTGCGATCGTTTATTGGGACCGTCCGTTAACACTGAATTAATTCCTAATAATCTTTCAGGTCAATCTGGATATCTTTGGGGAAGGCCTATGTCCAGCAGTGGACGACCTATGGCTGATGTTGATGATGATGATGATGATGATGAATCTTGTATTACATTTGCCTAGAAATCCCGACAAACTTGTAAACGCTACAAACTCACAATAGATTGCCAAATACGTAGGGCGTATTCATACTTAAATGATAACATAGTCAACCGTTCGCGCACCATCCGTGTGACTAATATTCGATACCTGACTCATCACACAATCTGTACCACACAAAACAAAATACAGCCACTTACAAAATTGTAAAACATGCATACTTATCAACCCATTTATTACTAGAAACATTTTTCTCTCACATAAAGAAGTAACAGGCAAAACTTCAGTGGTGTTCTTTAATAAATCGATAAAGTATCGACAAAAACTATAGATAGCATTGCGTGAAATGATTCCGTCAGCCAATTTTTTTTAAATTACTCGTTATTTTGACATCTTACTAAGTAATTGAATAAAAATGGATATTAAACAATTCGACATAATATTATTATGAGATAGACAATGCTGAGATATCCTATTAAGTTAATACCAATCGATAGCTAGCATTCATTAGCATCCAATAGTAATTAATAGAATCGATTTTATACAATATACAATGTGTTGTATGATTTTTGTCGATATAGTACACAATTATTATAAAAGAACACTACTACAGTACGAAACTACTTTTTTCAAACAAATAATACAATTTTTGAACTGATATACATACATCAATTCGATATAAATCAATTCATTTATTGTTCTTCATTCAAAATTATCGAAGCCTATTTTTATAATTTCAAAATCAAGTTCATAAATATTTATGTTCGATTTTATATCAGTCAAATATATATATTTTTTGAAATTATAATGATAATTTCCTGCATCGTCACAAATTATATGATGTTTCATGGACCTGATTGATAATAATTAGTAATACCCAAATTTTAATAATCGCCAGTTAATTTGGCAAATGTATAACCATTAAACTGGGATATCAACAAAGCTAGCCAATCAATCTATTATGGTGGGTACACACCGTTCGATCGAAGGCGAACGAATCTATACCTGTTGCGTTCACAGAATCAAACTTTCGCTGTTGTGGGAATGAAACAGAGATGATTCTTTCGCCTTCGTTCGGCTCGGTGTGGACCGCCATCATACTTTTGTTTATGTATGTTGACACACAATATATTATTACGGACTTTATTGCTCGCCATTTAACCGATTAATCGATCAATTAGCAGAGTATTAATTGTTTAATCAAGTAATACACATGATTTTAAAATCATGATACTATTAATGTTGTAGTTTGAAATTTGAAATACATAGAATATTTATTATGTAGTAATATAGAACCCAACATTATTGAGTTCTATTGTCACAATCATTTATAAAAGAAACTGTGCATTCGAGTCGAGCTTCGATCGAAAACTGGATACTAAACTATGCGAATCAGTCGTTTACTACAGTGTTGAGGGATTCCTAACTTTATTAATGCCTTTAACGTAACCATAATCTTGTATAGCCTCATTTTAGAATATAATTTAACACTTTATTGTTCTTTAATATGAAACCATTAGTCTCAGTCACGTAATGACTATGGGTTATAAAATATCAACAATTTGCTCATCCGCAATATCGAGTTTTCTCGAATCTCGACTTCTAAGAATGCGAAAGCCTTATTGCACTTAGGGCAGTGTCATAAGTCCAGTCCTTTGGCAATCACTTCACAACACTAGCTAACGCATCGTATGAGAGATCCATACACGCGCGCACTGTCCCGACCGTCCCGTCCGAAACTCGGCCGCGACCCACTCGCGACTCATTTCACTTGAGTCTTCACGTGTTGTAAGAACTCGTAGTAGGAGAACGCCGATTCGACCCTGTCGTCGACGAGCCTTTCCGTAAACAATGATTTGTTAGGCGAGTTGTCTCTGCGAAAAATAACATTTTATGAACTAAAATACTACCTACTTCGTATTCGATTACTTTCGATTCCCAGACCTGGCAAAGCGAATTTTGTAATTTAATTTGCTCGGGACTGGATGCCTCAGCGGAGGTCGACGTCAGGTAGGCGGCCGGTCGTAAAAACGAAGTCAAATACTTTCTACAACATGCTTAAGTGTGTTGCGCCGATCCCACCTTAAAGTGGAATAAGGGCAGGTAGAAAAAAAAGAAAGATTATCTACTTGATATTGTTACCATATTATATTGGCGGCCATGAACTACCAGCAGACAGATACATATGTAGATACTACATGCTTGTGATACCACGTACACACCAACCGAACGAAAGATCGCGAATTTATGCCTATTGCATTCACAAAACTTCGCTGTTTTGTTTGTTTGTATGACCACAAAAGGCGTAGGTTTGCAAACGTTCGTTCGGTGGGTGTGTACACGCCATTATAGATAAAAACTTAAAAACAAAATCGACATAACCTGTGTTATGTTATATGTGTAGTACATAATATGAGGTACTGACCTGAGCATGATGATCTCGGAGGCGTACGGGCGGTCGTCGTTGAGTTTGTCGATGAAGGCGTGCAGCAGCGCGTTGCCGTCGCTGCGCAGGCGCGGCACGGCGCGCGCCTCGTCGGGCAGCTGGCTGAACGCGGCCACGCCGAACGTGTCCGACAGGAAGGCGGGGCTCACCGCGTGGCACACGTACACTATCATACACTCGCCGTCGTCCAGCAGGTACGCACCAGTCGAGTTGATTCTGTCAACAATTTGGCGCATTCAATGATAAGACACTTTTTTATTAGCTTTGTATCCTATTCTTCTTTAACCTTTTTGCTTCTTCTTCTTTTTTAAAAAATATCATCTACACATTGGCGATAATTTTGCCAATATCAAGGTAAATAGAGCAATTATACTGTCTGTCATCTTTACTGAACTTTGGTGCATAAAACCACATCACTTTAAAACAACAAACACAACAATAATATAAAATAATTTTAACAAGCGACGTCCACCCTGTCGAACTTCCCGTCAAAATACCATCTACCTTTGTTATTTATATTTGTTTGTTGTACCTGTTCATTTTTATGTGTGCCGCCCAATTAGTGTCAATAAATGCTTCTTTCTATCGTTCTCTTTATTAGACCATGACCATCATAACAAGATTATTCTCAAGGTAAACTGTTATATGCACAAAAATGATTTTCTCTTTATTTCGATTTGATTTCTGCTTGTCACCCACCTCTCAGCGGAGAGTTGCATCCTGGGCGGGTCGGGCGCGGTGTCATCGTCGTGTTCCGCCGGGCGCGGCACGTGGTCGCGCAGCTCGTGCAGCGGGTACAGGTCGGGGTAGACGAGCCGCGCGAGACAGTGCAGCGGCAGGCACTTGAGCGCGCACATGTCGGCGACGCGGTCGTCGAGCCGCGTGCTGGTGCCGGCGCGGAACGCCTTGCGCTTGAGCAGCGCGAGCAGGTGCAGCGGCAGCAGGCGCAGGGAGAGCGGCGCGTGCAGCGTGTCGGCGCGCGGGCCGGCGGGCAGGTTCTGCGCGAGGCGGTGCGCGCTGAGCGCGTCCACGGCGACGTTGCTGAGCGCCTCGCGGGCCTCGCTCAGCGACGCGCTCACGCACCGGTCCACCGCTGACACAATCGAATACGTTATTCATTTCTTTCTACCAGCCCTTATACCACATCAATATGGGATCAACACATCACACTTTCTGAAACATGTAGACATCGCATGTAGCGAAAAGGATTTGGCTTAATTTTTACGACCGACTGCCTGCTTGACGTCAACCGCCTTATGCAGGATCCAATCTCGGGTACAAATTGTGATAAACACCCTGCCCGACCTGCGAATCGAACCCAGGGCCTCCCGATCAGCTCATATACACTGCACTAGACTAAGGACGTAATTACCTACACTTATAGACACATACAAAATATAATCATTTCAGATATCTTCTATGGTAGAGTATAAATATATTCTATTTAATATTTTTTCAATTCATCGATATGCATTATGCATTATTCACAGATCCCTAGTATACAGTTAAAGAATTCGATAAAGCAACACTTACCCATTTTACTGACTAATCCTATAATACATTGTTGATCGGCGGCATGTAAAACTTCAGTCAAGTTGCTCGCTAGGGGCAGCGCGAGCGTATGCACTCGTATCCGCCTCTCACCTATAGAAAAATGTATTATGTAGTTTCCAATAAGTATACAATAGAATCGCAATTGGTTACATGATTATGTTTGATTTCATACACATATTTATAAGTAATAGAAAATGAAACAAAAAAGAAACCCTTCTGTAAAAACTGCGCTGATATTGGTTGAAAAATGAGACCGTAATTCTTATTTAAATTCTGGAGTGGAGCGTATTGAAGATATCTTACTATCCCTTTCCAACGCACGTATCGTTATAGCGGTGATGTGATTATACCTCTAATTATACTTCTCTTTCCCGCAGTTTGAAAGTTACACTAAACTTTTTATAACTTTTTTATTTTTGAGAATATTTCAATGTCTTTCTGTTTTATATTGTAGACGATATAAAATTACTAAAATATAGTCAAGTAGCCAATTAAATGAAATAATATCGATACCTTTACTACTTGTGTAGAGTAACGCGGCCTGGAAGCAGACCTGCTGTAAGTCTGATAGCGACTCCTCGATGGTGAGCTGCATGCCGAACCCGGCGTCGGGCGACACGTTCGGTAACGACAGCAGGTCCGTCGAACGCACGAAGAAGTTGCCGTGGAACGTGTGTATCGATATACCTCTGGAATAAAAGTGAACCAATTAAATCGGGTTTCGTGTCACAACACACACAACTGTCGCACCGATATAATAATATGTTATGACTCACGAACGACTTAAACAGCGTGGTTCCTGTCTCTTGATATAATATAAACATTTTACTCATTTTCGTTAAAAAAAAATTGGAAAACATGATTTGAATGCATTTACCTGGTACATCGGACCCTCATGACCGCTTCGAAACCTATCTTCCTGGTGAGGTATCGCGTGAATATCCTGGTGAGATGTTCCGCCTGGTGCGTGCGCGCAGCTCGAAACAGCGGCATGTGGTATACGCTACCTGCGCTGAACTTACTCATGCCACCTGAACAAATATCTCATTTTAGGACTTCAAGAAAAAAATTTCAGACAATTCTATCTCAGTTCTAAAACTACATATTGTAAAACTAAATTACCAAAATTGAACATGCTGAATGTAACAATTATTTTTACTATAGATATGTATAACTAGTATAGAAAGCGAATATTGGGCATTGAATCAGACAATTACTTAGATACATTATATAAATAGTAAGGGTTCGTCATTATTCAGAAATCCTGAAACCGTGAATACGTTATCAACCTTTATAAAATCGAATCGTTAAAGAAACAATGTGTATTTCGGACTTCTGGCCTCAATAAAATATTTTAAAATACTATCCACGGATAACGTTTTGCTACCGATAATTTAGTGCAAGCAATTTTGAACCTTAACACGTGACACATCACGTGGTTATATTCAGTGAATAGTAGTGAGAGGGCTAGGTGTAGTGAGAGGTGTACTGACTGAGCGTGGCGAGGTCCGAGTACTGCGAGTTGAGCAGGAACAGGTCGACGGCGACCTGCGCGCCGCTGCAGTCGAGCGCGAGCCGCTTGTAGAAGTCCGTCGCGGGGTTCAGGTGAGCCACGTCCTTCGATGAACGAGCGTTTGGATCCTCTCTATAACATACAACGATCGATAAAAATAGATCATAGTAAAATCGACTCAAAAATAATAAATCGATTGCATTATTAGTCTTCTTATGCAGCTGTGTCCCTAGTACTAGTTAGTAACAGTTCTCACTTCTGAAAAAACTATGATAGTTTTCGTTTCTTCCATACAATTTTATTATTTTAATAGGGAACTTGCGTGTAATTTTTTTATTGGTTCATTGCTAAGAACAACGTCTCAAATAAACACACCAGAAACGAAAACATAAAAATATGCACAAATCATTGAATTATCGCAAGTCTAAATAGGACTTACAAAACCCCGCGCTAAAAAAGGACGTGACGTCACAGCTTAAAAATGCCATTTTGTTGACATCTTAGTTGACACTGACGGCTAGTGACATTGTCTGGAATGACGTTTGAACCGCTATAATTGCCTATCGTTTAAAATTTCCCCATGCCGAACAAAAATTTCCCCAAAAATATTGAAGCTATTTCATTAAATAACGAAGTAAAAATAAGTTGCACCCTTGAATCCTGAGCGAGAGGTGGTAAAGTTACATGAAGAAAATAATTTGGAAAGAGGAGGACCTCTCATTCATCAAGTACTACATACTAAACATAACAACAGTTTTCCGCAAAATTGGGAAAAATACCCCAACGTGGAAACACTGGCTAATGCAACGACGTCACTTGGGTTTTGTAATAACGTTCCATTACACGTAATTTCTAATTAAGATATTTTGTAAAATATCAATTATTTTATACTACAAATTTCATCATAGCACATTTCAAGGTTTTGTTTATTAATTTATCAACACAATTTCTCGTTATAATTTTCGTGCAAGTTCCCCATTAGTTGTTTTCCGCAAGTGGCGCTGGCTGGCCGCTTAGCAGCGTAAGCTAATGTATGTAAAAAAAATATATCGATTTTTCAAGCTATCAAAATCACGAAAAAGGGGTACTGAATAAAAAAGCAAAGTCGGTCACCTGACGGCACACGCCACGCCTGCCAAATAAATAATAGCTATATCATATCGCCCAGAACTCCGAATTATAAAATAGTGTATGATACTGCATATGTTACTTGAAGAGGAGACCTATTATTAAATCTCAATATGCCCAGTATTACTTATAATGTGATAATGAAAATTACCTTGGCTGTAACGCGCCGGGTCCTATGTTTGGTAAACATGTCTGGAATACTGTGATCCTTCCTCCCGTAGGAGCCTGTGGATATAAAATATAGAACTGTTACATTTCGAAAGAAAGGCTGGCGATTATGATTAGAAATATTTTGGGTTGTGATGAATTGTTTAACTTTTAATAATTTCCTGATAAAAGGATTGACCACAGGTAGATACCCTAGCCGACCTCAAAAACGAAGCAGAATATTTTTTTGCAACATGCTTGAAAAAGTGTGTTGTGCTAATTTCTCGGTCCGTCACATTGAAATGGGATAAAGGTAGTTGAGGAATAACCTATATAGTTACTGATTAGTAAATGATTTGTGTAAATGACATAACTATCCAACTTTTCCCTAGATGTTTATGACCACTAACATCCTCGTTTATTTTGTCGTCTCCTAGGTCTAGTAGCAGCATATATAGGCTGTGGACCGGGAGGCCGTGGGTTCGTTTCCCAGGTCGCGCAAAACGAATTTTCTAATTTAATTTCCCCAGTACTAGATTATCACCCAGAGGGCGTTGACATCGGGCAGGCAGCCGGTCGTAGAAACTTAGCCAAATCCTTTCTGCAACATGCTTGAAAAAGTGTGTTGCGCTGATCCCATATGATTAAGGTGGGATAATGATAGGTAGAAAAAAATTTTAGACGACATCAGCTCTCCAGTATGTTGTTGATATATATCACGACATGCATGTTAGCCGGGCTGTCGTCACTGTTCCATATTTTGCGTTATGAGTAGTATAGAAAAAAAGACGGCGCCCTGAAAAATGAATAAATCGCGGCTATTCAATATTTTTTCTCCTTTTTTTTTAAATGTAGCTTTGGAAATTTAATTACAGTTACATTAAAATTACGTACTCAAGTCATATAAAATTGGCATATTAACACAAGATTTGATCTCTCATCATCATTATTATCATCAGCCATAGGATATCCACTGCTGGAACATAAGACATAGGTGTTCCAGATCGACCTGTTTTGTGATTATATTGATCTCTATTAGATCATATTGCTAAAATAGCAGATACATCGAAATTTTCATTCATTATTCAGATTGCCGCCTTTGTTTCTATACGACTCCTATATCTTGACATATAGTAAGGTGAGAGGTGTGTTCCGGTAGCAGTAGCAGCAGTAGCAGTACCATGAGTTTGTATGCGGCCTGCAGCGCGGCGCCGAGCGCGGATGCGGGCGTGCCTGGCGTGCTGTACCGCGCGGGCAGCGCCGCCAGCAGCTCGCGCACCGCCTCGCGCCGCTCGCCCAGGTTCACCAGCAGCGACTCCGGCGACGGCAGGAACACGTCTGCACAACAACGATATTTTTTTTTTATTTTTTTTATATAGCAGAACCCCTTTTAAACCCTCTCATTAGTAGAGGAGGCCCGTGCCCAGCAGTGGGACAGTAATATTACAGGGCTAATATTATTATTATTAATTATTATATTATATATTATTAATATTATTATATAGCAGAGACTGGCAAACGAACAGATGGGTCACCTGATGGTAAGTTATCTCCACCGCCCATAGACACCCAAGATACAATAAGAATCATGGGTGCGTTGCCAACCTAAACAGAGGAAATGGAAGGTGAGGGAAAAGGGATTGGGAAGGGGAGGGGGGGAAGTAGGCCACCGGAAATCTCACTCACCGAACGAAACGCGACAGCAAGCTGCACTTTACATCGGTTTATCGATATACATAAATACAGTCATTTACATCAGTGGTCGGCAACCTTTTGGCAGGCAGGGGCCGCAAGGTGGCAAAACACAGTAAAGGCGGGCCTCACCTCATATTTTCCATCTATAGAGGTATAATCTATAACATTTTAGATATTTATGACTAATTTACAAAACAATCACGGGTTGCAAATAGGACGTAACAGGCTGCATATAGGATTTCACGGGCCGCATGCGGCCCGCGGGCCACGTGTTGCGGACCGCTGATTTACATGATACCAAAGATATTTAATATTACTAACTATAGAAGGACTATCAAACAAGTTTCTATACAAAAAAAAAATGATCTCAAAATTCAGTACCGCCATCAACCACTTATTACAATGCAGGGGCGATTATTACAATATACACCCTAGACCGTTTTATGAATGGTTAAGAATCACGTAAGATAAGTTTATTCTCTCAATATTATTACGCTGGCCAGCCTGGCACGCATATATTTCAAATAAACTGAGCGACTTATGACCACTAACTAGGTTATAACTTTTGGATCACAAGTCTTGTACTGTTATCCCGTCGATATACTGTTAAATTTCTTTGCATATTACACACAAATAATGCACATTGACAAACATCAGACACGATTCTATTGTATATTGCAAAATAATTATGAAAACATCGATGTCAGTAAATCAAAGAAAACAAAAATTTTGCGCGACGCATTTTTCAGTGTTTAGCACAATATTACTTGTTAAGCACCAATCGAAAATCAACGGCATCCCTATGACAGCTTTATTACTAAAAATACTCACCGTCGATATCGAGCACGGTCATCTCTTTAGGCCTGGTGAGTCCATCGCTCATGAGATAGTAGTGCACATGCGCGTCGTAGCAGATGAAACCGATCTGAGTGCGCGCGTCACCCGGCAACTGCTCCAGGTTGCTCTTCAGAGTGTCGCATACAACCTAACACCATACCATGTTATACTGTATACATTATAGTAGTAATATAAATATTAGTATAGTATAGCTCTTCTGAAATAAAAGAAGCTCCAATAATCCCGCAATACTTAATTTTGTCGCCTCCTTACGGCCGGTTTCAATAAACGATCTCAGTTTAGAGTGCAGATAGATCACGATTATGAACCAATCAAACCAAGTCATTTCATGGAGTCATGTTCAAACTGTGTTTTTATTGGCTAATTTTTGTAATCTATCTACATATTGGAACTGAGATTGCTTATTGAAACCGGCCGTTAGTCAAGTGGCAGCATATATGTGCTATGGACCGGGAGATCGTGGGTTCGATTCCCAGATCGGGCAAAGCGAATTTTCTAATTTAATTTGCCCGGTACTAGATCCGTGAGGGGGTTGAGGTCATGCAGACAGCCGGTCGTAAAAACTAAGCCAAATTCTCTCTGCAACATGCTTGAAAAGTGTGTTGCGCCGACCTCACATTAAGGTGGGATAGAGGCAGGTAGAAAGAAAAAGTAAGATTCATAATAACAGAACACATCACATCATATTATGTGATTAAACATTATGAATAATTAATGATGAAGGATCTCTATTGTTAAAAGATAGACAGAAAAATGCATGAAAAAAATTCGTAGCTTGAAGTTTCTACATACCGACTAGCAAAGCCATTTGCATATACAGTAAACCTATCCAGACCTTCCGCAGTGGAATCACTAGTAAGAATAACAAAATAATACAAAGTGGTATGATACCTGCAGATACCCGGAGTCTCTCGCGATCTGCGAGACGTCGAACAGGAAGAGATAGACGGCGGGCTGCGGCGGGCGCAGCATGTACTCGCCGGGGGCGATGAACTCGATCGTGGCCGACTTGATCTCCGGCCGTCGGGACGGGTCGCCGTACGACTTGCTCACCGGGTCGTATTGGAACTCTTCGGGCACTGGTAAAAAATATACTCATCAAACTCCGCCCCTTTTACCACTGTTTTAACAACAACTGCCTCGGTGGCGTGGTGGTATTGCGTGCGCGGTACGACTATCGTACTGAGGTCTCGGGTACGATCCCCGGGTCGGGCAAAGTGATATTGGATTTTTCGGTATCAGCCTGGAGTCTGGAATTTGTACCCGTTCCGGCGTTAGCTATCTATATATAAGCTTTATTTCTTATAGATTTAACAACAACGTGACTATGATCATATTAAAGTGTATTCACAATCCGTATTCCAGAAACAAATTTTTAGCCCATTTTAAACATGTAGTTCTTTTAAGAACCTGTGTATGGTCTATAGAGGTATACAACGTTACATTTGCTACAGAATGAACATCATAATAAGTTACATTACAAAAACAGTGGAATCATATCAAATATTGCATATAATTGAAATGTTAATTGATTTTTATTTACATTTCTGGAACAATGATCATGAAATTGTAATTGATATTCCAGAATATGAGTTTATTTACTTTTACATTTCATCCATTCCTTTCCACACAAATGTGGGAGGTGTTATATTCCATTTTACCAGATCTAAATTCCCCGAATCATCACGACAGAGTAGCATGAAAGAAGGTTGATAAAAGACTCCATCAAAGCCTTTCAAGAAGAGCACCTACATAAAGAAGAAGGAGGAATTGAATACTCCTCTTTCTATGGAAACTATTTTGGCAATGCGTCCATATTTTTAAGGATCGATTGGACGATCGCATTATAGACCTTGACACAATGTATTATTCTATTCATGTTATTGACACAATTGCCTAATCGTCAGCAGACTATAAATTAAATTCAATGATTTTCACCGCAATGTTTTTTGTGTGTACATTATGACGTGATGGAATGACGCCGCTTTTTAATTGAAATCGGTGTGTATGGATTGATAATATTATGGGAGATTATACGATTATGATTTGATAATACTAATTTGAATTGCTTGTTAATAAGATAAAGGTAACAATTATGACCGTCACATACATACAGATTTCATTTCGGGACTGGAATCAATAATTTAATAAATATTACATAATATTAAAATGTAAGATATGTAAATGACAGATCTTAAGAATAGCAATATTTAAAAGTAATCTATAGATAAGAGACAATAGATCGATCAATAATTGAAAGATCGATTCAAGGGATCGAGTGCGACTATTTATTTAAATCACATTTGCGGTAGATATTTAACTTGATGCGGTGTGTAGAAGTCTAGACGCTCTAGTTATGTCTTAGGAACTGACACAGATTTATAATGGTTTTTCTAACAGGATTTTCCTGAGATTGGATTCCCTAGGATATCAGACAGTCGGTAAAAACAAACCCGAATCCTATCTGCAACATGCTTGAAAAAGTGTGTTGTCACATTAAAGTGGAATAAGCGCAAGTCGATTTTTTTTATAGGAGAGAATAGTTTCTCTGCGTAGTTTCTCTGCTTTAAAAGGAGGGAAATAGAGATTGGGATAGGGAGGGGGGGAATTGGGCCACCGGAAATCTCACACACCGAACGAAACGCGTTGAAACATTGAACTGCCACTTTACGTCGGTTTTCTGTGAGACAGTGGTATCAAACAGGTCGAGCCGGCCCATTCGTGCTGTAGACGTAACTGTCTTCAGCGTGGCTCTACCACTCAAGAATAATACATAATACAGTAGACTCACAGTCATTAACTCTATAGCAAAGGTTGCACTTCCACCGCTTGGCGTCGACGAAGTACACGAACGGATTTATGTAAGTGCGACACGAGCGACAACGCACTATCGTTGTGCACTGGATCACAGGGAGATGCTGGAAACAACACATTAATTAGTTATAAATGTACTAGCTGTTGCGACTCCATTCGCATGGAAACTTATTTCCTGATGTATAATCTATATAGTTGTAAAGTTTCATCAAATCCATCCAGTAGTTTTTGTGTGAAAGACTCACAAACATACTCACACGCACAAACTTTCGCATTTATAATATTAGTGTGGTTATATTGGTTACAGGTGATACATTAATACACAAATCAAGCATTCATTGTATTATAGTTGTAATATAAACGCAACCTCATCATAAGATGTAGATCTCAGTCAAAAAGGAAGTATATTATTTTAGATATACTTTATGATCACTATCATGAAGTTAATCTGTTTATCTCATTACCAAGAATGATGAAATAGCACGATTTTTTAAGGTGAAGCTAAAACTAATCAACAAAACCTGGATCTTTTTATGTTTCATTAAACATGTGAAAAGTACTACAATGATTTCTGGGGTATAAGATACTGTAGACCGAGATCTGGCTGCAAGATCACTATGTTCATAAAGTATGTAGTGAAAATCTATTTTTTATGGATAAATTATAATAGGGGATCTTGGCCTATTGCAAATGTTCATAAACGGATTTCTGTGTCACAGAGTTCTACTGGTTGAGACATTAAACAAATAGTAATATTAAGTACATACAAAATTATGAATTTATCGTGTTTCTATTTAAGATAATATGAAACAAGAACGTACCCAACTTAATATTGTTAAATATCTTTTAAAGTGGAACAGGTATATTCGACATTGAATAATTTGTAAGGGCGAAAAAAACTTAATTTAGCAAAAAAGAACATTTGGGTAATTTAAAATATTATGCTCCTTATTGGGCTAATATAATGCATACAGTAACACATTATGCTCCTTACTTATAAAATAATTTACGCACTTCTGATCTTTAAGTATAGTCTGTCACTTATTAACTTGCATCACATTGTTTGACAATGAAAGACATAAAGTTTTCTTCAAGATAAGAAGCCCGTAGTTGTTTTTGTGAGTGGTAGAGCCACGCTGTATAGACAGTAATGTCTACAGCACGAACGGGCCGGCTCGACCTGTTAGATACCACTGTCTCACAGAAAACCGACGTAAAGTGGCAGCTTGCTGTCGCGTTTCGTTCGGTGAGTGAGATTTCCGGTGGCCCATTCCCCCCCCCCCTCCTTTTACCAATACCTTCCCTCTCCCCTTCCATTTCCTCCTTTTAGGTTGGCAACGCACTCATGATTCTTTCTGTATCTTGGGTGTCTATGGGCGGTGAAGATCACTTACCATCAGGTGACCCATCTGCTCGTTTGCCAATCTCTGCTATAAAAAAAGGGGCTATGTACTTTTCTCTTTTAAATTACAATTTAACTTTAAACTTTCATTTCTACATAGAAATAGTACATACTAATGTATTGTGTAAAAAAATCACAGAATATATGTATTTCAGTTAAAACATTTACGTACATGTAGAATTGCTATTCTCAAATAACGCACTATCTTACCCCCGAATGGTCAAACGCTGCCTAAATATTTAGGATGGCCTTACCGATTTAAGCACTCCTTATTCTTCAATTTGGCATGGTCAAACAGAACCTATCTCTTCACATTAAATGTAAGCAGGACCCAGTTTAAGGCCCGCTTATTTCATAAAACGGCATGGTCAACAAGTGCCTAAAGTTTGACAGCTATTTAAGGCCCGCTTAACTAGCATTTAATCGACATTAGTTTGAGAGTACCTGCGACCAATCTCAAATGAAACTATTGTATAGTTTGTGATGATGTATGGATGTTTTGTTACTCTTTCACACCAGAATGTCTGAAGAGATCTGAATGAAATTTGGCACAGAGATGGATTAAAGTCTGAAATAGCACACAGGCTACTTTTTTCCCCGGAAAAATGTATGGTTTCTGTAGGATAGATTTGTTTAAATAAATAAAATTTCACGCGAACGGAATGGCGGGCATAGGTTTGTATTTCATGATTTCCGTGTTCCGTGTAGTGTTTAATAATATATACCTATTACCTACCCCTTGATTTCAATAAAATGTATTTTTCCTCAATTTATCGCACTCGTAGAAGCCAGGCAAATAAAACACTTCAAAAATACAGTGATTAATTTTATTAAATCCGATTCAACACTACTGCATGTTGCCGAATTCCTCAATCCTCTCCAATATATGGTATATATGGTTTTTATATGGTTCTGCTGAAGCCGGCGTGAACTGGGACGTCCTGAATTCCTTTCTCAGATCGGGCCGAGTATTTTTCTTCACACGGTCAGACACAGTCCCTGGCAAGAAAAATTCAAGAAGACTTCTTTCATTGAAACGCTCCAAAAAATATCCTCCATATCCAAACTTCATAGTTTCCATAATCTCTCCATCTGCGTTGATGTTTATTACATAAAACAAAATCACTTCACATACAACAAACACAGTTATTTAATTACGAAAATAAATATAAACAAACAGGTCGCCATTTGCCAAATTTTTGTTTTCTATTCTTCCACACAAATCATTGACTAAGGACGAAAGATACATACTGCCAAGTGGTAAATATTTTAACAAGATACTAATAAATTATAAAAAGATCCATTTTAAGTTCCGTTTCTATTATATAAAAATGTATAATAACAAAAAATAGACAGAGATAACATAAACATTACAGAAAAATTTACTACAGATGAAATATGATCGGAATGGCACATGGAATGCAAAAAGGTTAAATAAACATTATCGAATCATGTATTCTGCCAATTATTTATTATAATTATCTTAAAAAAAAACTAAATGAAATAAAATGATTCTACGTGAAACGAAACAAAAATATAATTTTATAAAAATGTTGTAATCGAGAACAAACTTTTATTATCTGTAGCAAAATGATTGATCCTCAGCTGATTTTTCCGCCAAGTCTTCTCAAGTGCGTACGACCATGCCGCTCAAAAATTATTGTCTGCTTAACTTTGGGTAGTGCTCAAATGACTTGGATGATTGAGCACTGTTTGACCATTCGGCCCTAAATGACTTAATTGTAGTGTCAGTCTGTTAGTTAATTTCTTCCAAACGCTATAAACAAGTGTTCTTTAGTCATGCTTTTATATCATTATTGTGTTTATTTAAGTGTACATTATTATATTGTATGGAAAATGTGTGTATTTACTAAAACAACAAGTTGGTTACTAATTTACCTATGATATGTTAAATTTCGTACTCACATTAAGATCCTTGAAAGGGTGTATCAGTATACCAAGGGGTAGTCGTGACTTTTGTAGCAAACTGTTTGTCTCCGGTATGCGATTTAACGTACATCGGAATATTCTGCAAAAATAATATACATATATCAAATACTATTTTTAAAACAATCGTCATGGTTTTTGGACTGTATTTTTTTTTTATTGGACCCTCTGTCCCATTGTAATTATGACAAATACCTCACTTATAAACCAGTTAGATTAGTACCATTTTGGGCCTTTTATTGACCTTATTTACGTAAGATGAAGAAGAATATTAAAATACACTGACTAAAAACATGTTGAGAATAAAATCATTTTTATAGTTCATAAAATTACTATCGGGCAATGCGAATTTTATCAATTCTTAAAACATCTGAGTTTAGAAATGGTGGCTGATATGGCATGGATATAAACTGATTTTGCAGATGGCAAATAAACATATTAATGAATTAAAATTTTGTAATAACTGTATTTTGTATAGGGTATAAATTATTCTGTTCTTTGCTCTCTTTTAACCAAGTCCCCGCCCATATTAATTTGGTCACACGATTATGACGCAAGCTGGACATTTTATAGCCTAATAAGGGCATGGAAGTTTCTTCGTGAATTATCGCTTGCTATAACGGTGAAGGAAAACGTCGTGAGGAAACCTACATACCCGAGAATTTCGAAGGTATGTGTAGTCTACCAACCCATTAGGCCAGCGTGGTAGACTAAGGCCTAACCCCTCTAATTACTAGTGGAGGCCCATGCCAAACAGTAGTACAGTAATAAAGTGTTGAAATGGCGTACCATACTGGCCTATAACCAGCAGTGTATAAAGAAGCAATAGCATTACTAGCACAACATGACACCAATATAAACTCTAATTGCTTCCCTGTCTAACCTTTTGGAGGTAAAGCGCGTATTATGTTTGTACAGTGTACTTTAAAAGCAGGTCAGTAGCACCACAGTGTTATCGAAAACGCATAATAATAAAGTAGCGTTTAATACTTTGTCCTTTTGGCTGCACGTGTTCCACGGTCTGACCTTACTTCAATAGACGTATCGTATCGCAGATTGTGCAAACGGACGCGTGTAGTTTTTGATAACGTCAAGAGTAAGACGAGCAACTCTCACATTTTGGGAGCAATATTTTATATATGAGTTATTGTTGGAGATAACTCATATTAAGATACTGCCACATTCTACGACCTTTACTTATCAAAGAATTAACGCGCTACTTATCTTTAAGTACGACTTGCAGCACTATTACTAATCAAAAGTTAGACTTAAATTCGGTTTATCCTACAGCTCATTCCTATATTTCAATCGATGTTTGGGATAAATTGAGATTTATTTAGTGCTGCAAGTTGCCCTATGAATAGTTTGTCACTCTTTTCCTTGGATCATATTGTGAGAGTGAAAGGGACAAACTAGTTTTAAAGTTAAGAAGCGTGTAAACACGTAAGAAGCTGCACATTGTTGC
Organism: Clanis bilineata; assembly: GCA_036417725.1. Taxonomy (NCBI): domain Eukaryota; kingdom Metazoa; phylum Arthropoda; class Insecta; order Lepidoptera; family Sphingidae; genus Clanis; species Clanis bilineata. The sequence continues at coordinate 14,621,177 of CM071158.1, forward strand.
TAATTGCACATTGTTGTAAGAAAGGTACTCCTTCTTTGTTGAATAGTAAAATACTTTAGGAAACACAGAGAAAACGGGACAATGATAAGAGACGGGCGAGAATAGCTAATGGTTATAATAAATTCTATTGATAAGGCCACAGATTAGTCAACCAAAGTGACATCAATTTGCGGAATTTAGTATTTAATTGTTATTGACGACCAATCCAATAACAAATTAATGACTGATAAGGAATTTTGGGTGTACTAGATCGCTAGTGCGCCTCTGCCTACTCCTTCGGGGATACAGGCGTGAGGTTATGTTAAGGAATTGAAGAAATATTCTCAAATTGTCTAGATACACAATTCTGTCATCATAATCTGTCTTTATCAATAATGTTGCATTGAATTGGTGATTATTCAGGTAGGCCAAGGTGTTCAGGAAACCATTAATCAACTAATGGTTTGCTGGTGATCATTGCCTTTTTAGACTGCACTTACCATCAGGTGTAGTTTATAGTTACTACCATACTTACATAAAAAATAAAAGGGTTTTTACTAGTGTTCACCCGGTGGTCGAAATTCAACCATAATTCATTAAAAAAATGTGTTATGCACTTCTCCATATAAACTTTAAATGTGTCAAATTTCAAGTTTATGTGCAATTCTTTCAAAAAGGCGTAGGTACAACATTTTTGTTTCACATATTAATTATAAATAAAGCTATGTATATAATAACAATTATTATCATACATAAAATGTATGTTGGTACTATAGTATACTAGTATACTATACTATAGTATTTATTATCATTATCATAATAAATTATATTAGTCTAAAAATGTATTTAGTTGATATTGTAATTCTCCTAAATACATGACTTAATAATTATTGTCAATTAGTGAATTATAATACAAACTAATTCTCTTTTATTAATAACATGGATGAATAATATAAACATATCATGATAATAACAATAACAAAACAAACATACTATGTGAAAACATGCATGTCAAACAAGTTAATGACCTATCAAAACACTTATTTGAGTATTGAAAACATGTAAATAATATTGTTGCTCTATGTATAAGAATATCAATTAACACATCAGAGGCGGCACATATATATGTTAAGTAATCATATGGGCCACCGGAGGCCGAGCCGCCCGTGACTATCTATAAGTCTGAACCATTAGTCAGGTTCATAAGTGACAATATTATAAATTAAACAAGAATATATTATAATAAATCTACATTATAGGTATATTACACAATAGATTTATGTTATTTTGGGAATTCAAGTTATAAGTCCAAGATTATTTAGTATAAAATAATCCAACCAATGACAACCCCTAAGAAGATAATATGTTGTTTATACAAATGGGATTATACAGGTAGATGCAATTCAATTCCAATTCAATTCTAAATTGCTTCAAAATTAGTAAAATTCTTGCAAAACTAAGCTACCTATTAATTGTATAATATCAAGTAGATAACTAATTGTATGATGAAACAACAAATTGCAAAAAAAGAAACTTACTCAGGGCTGCAATTCGGTGCATCTGCAAACTGGTGGGCCAATCTTATTTCTGGTGGGTCTTCAGGGTATTCAGGAAGTATATGTTTGCACTGTAGTAAATCCACCATGTGATGACCCCATAACTGGTCAAAACCTTGTTTAGTCACACTTAACTGACTCATCTGCTGAGACAAACCCTGCGTGTTGTACTGCTGGGGGTACTGGTTTGTATGCTGAGCGTGCATTGCTGGCTGATGGTTGTAGTTGCCTTGTGGCATCTGTGGATATCTGTTCTGCATACTCGTCTTTGGAGCTCCTGGAGCACTACTACCCGGTTGAGGTGACATTTGATGCCCTATTGGTGCCACATTCTGTGCCATGGGTGGTATATTTTGTCCCATAGGTCCTGTAGGAGGCATGTTTTGTCCCAGTGGTGGCATTTGTGGTGGCATATTCTGTCCCACAAACATATTTTGTCCGATCGGAGGTGCAGGTGGACCAATTGGTTGATTAGAGGTCATCTGCTGGCCTGGATAGGGTTGAAGTGGTGGAGCACTGACTGGCGGCATGGACGGAACACCAATCATTCCAGATTTTGCAGTTGTTGAAGGTACAGACATGGGTTGGATCTGAGGTGGTAAATTGGGTCCATTGATTCCCATCCTCTGTCCCAAAGGTGGTCCAGGATGCCTGGGCATAGTCGGCCCACCCAAGGGTGGAGCATTTACATGAGGACCAACCAGAGGGGGGGCACTCAGAGGAGGGCCAGCTTGAGGTGGGACACTCATGGGAGGCCTTATCATAGAAGGTGGCCCACTTACTTGAGGCCCTGGTATTAAAGGACTGTCTCTCAAACCAGGGGGCCCAGAATATGGTACATTGGGCTGACTTGTCATAACAGGTGGCCCAGTAGGCCTTGACACAGGTGGTGGACCAAATGGTGGGTTCATAGATCCTGGGCCATAACTAGATGTCACTGGTGGTCTTACCATGGGAGGACTGTAAGTATTAGAAGACACTGAAAACTGACTTGGTATAGATGCAGGTGGAAATGATGGTGGTCCATTTACCATTGGCTGATTAAACTGACTAGAAGGTACAAGAGGTGGTGCATTTTCATTGATTTGTTTCTGAGGTTGATAATTGGGAGGAAAGGGTGTAGGAGAAGGATTGGTATTACTAATAGGTCTAGGACTCGATGAGGACAAAGGATTAAACTGCATTGGTTTAGAACTTGGTGCCACATTTGTTGGAGGCCTGACTGGTGATGACTGAAATGCATTTTGTGATGGAGGCATGATCCCTGGCTGGTTAAATGCAGGAGAACTGCTTGCACTTTGACTGTAATTGTTCACATTTTGCATAACACTATTCTGAGCGGACACCGCCCCATGTGACGGACTGTTAGAATTCGTGTCCTTCAATCCTCCATAACCTGGCGGCAACTGGCTCACGGGCACTTGATTGAATGGTTGATTGTGGTTGAAAACAAGCCCAGAGTTGGCATTGGCTTGTGAAGCCGCCGGGTGGTTATTGTACGGATTCGGAGGTAAATTCGACATGATTAAATCTGGAACAAATTATTATAAATAAACGTCAAAACAAATGTACCCATTAGGTTTTTGTGTTTGTAACCTATTGTAAACGGAACATTGTTTGTGTCAAGATAAAAAAAGGCTGATATCAACATGGATTTAATTAAAACATGCTAATTCACTCGTTGGATGACGGATAGCCCAGAGCAGAATAACTTTGAACAGCACTTACCGCTTTATAGAACGAATTACACACAAATAAGTTTCACGAGCACTTATATAATATTATACCATTCTCACATATTATAATAGAATGTAAAATAACGTTATTAAAATTATCCAAGAAAGAAAAATACGACCCTGACTTACGTGGCCGAGCAATATAAAGCGCCCTCTGGATTGATTTTTGACATATCATGTCAATTAGTGTTGTAAATCTAGTCGATACTCTTAAAAACCGTAAAAGAAGTCGATTAATATTTTTTTTTTTTACTGAACATTAACAATAATTTTTTTTCTAATTACCGCATCGGGCAAAGATCAAAAACTTCATTGATCTTTTATTTTTTTAATGCAATTGAAATACATTATGCCAATGTTAAGTTAGGGAAATTGTTTTCTACATCTAAGTTTTCGCAATTGCAATGAAGTCGGATGTGTTCGATTTCAAGGCCCTGCTGGCGTTTTGGCGTCAATTCCTTCCAGTTTGATGTTTTTAAGACGATTTTCTCGCAGCGGAGGAATCGAACATGGTCGACCCATCCACCCGACAAAAAGCATCCAAAATCACTTATTTCAAAGCTTCCACATACTGTCCATCTTCGTTGATGTTCATTGATCTTCATTGATCAAAATCAAGGACGTTTTAGGTACAGTTTACATGCTCTTTGGTTTTAGGATCAAAATATTCTATTTAATATAGTGTATACATTTATTTACTCATAATAAATCCACGGTTGCATTATTCAGCGTACTTTATGTAAGACAATCTAGGGGAAATCGAAGTAAGATGTGAATTGCTGCTTTCCTCTTTACGGATTATGATGCCGCATTACCGGCTGCCGCATTCTGCCTAGGCACATAAGAATTCGGGAAATTCGGAAAGAAATACCGCCCCTCTTGGGTACAAACGAAAACAATCCATTAATACGATTGTTAGCTGCTGACAGTGTGATTACAATCAGTACCGTCTTTACCGTAAGGGCACACGGGGCTTCACGAGGCCCCCGAAAGACTGATAAGTACCTACATTCTCTTACACGATCAATATTTTTACTCTCCAAGGGCCCCGGGGGTCGGAGCCATGGGCACGGGCCCGCGTGCCCTTATGATAAAGATGGTACTGCGCACAATCAAGACGGCCGTGGCCCAGCGCCTACGGCAACGCGAACTTTCACGCGCGCCGCTGCGCCGTGCCGTTCATTTTGGGATCGCACCTTAAGAAAGTCGTGCGGTCCATGCACCCTTCTACTAGTGACCGTTTAGATGGGTTCAATAAAGACTACTATGCAGGTATACCTACTCGCATTCTTGGTCTAGTGGCAGCATATATGCGCTGTAAACTGAGAGGTCGTTGGTGCGATTCCCAGGTTGAACAAAGCGAATTTTCTAATTTAATTTGCCCGGGACTGGTTCCCCTAGGGGAGGACGTCAGGCAGACAGCCGGTCGTAAAAACATTGCCAAATCCTTTCTGCAACATGCTTGAAATGTGTGATGCGCCGACCCCACATTAAAGTGGGATAAGGGCAGATAGAAAGAAAAATGTAAGTATACCTACTATACAAAATCATTGGGTTCCTATACGCCCACTGTGTCACTTCAATACATACCTAAACCACAACGTTTAGTAAAACACCTTTTTGGCACATCACACGTGATGTCGCAAACGATGAACTTCCCCGACAGTCTGTGACCTGACACAACGAGCAAGGAGCCAGTTGAGAAATGCAAGGCTGCGGGTTCGTACCGGCACCAAAAATGATATAAATACATAAGCTCACGCCTGTATCCCCGAAACGGTAGGCAGAGGTTTCTAGCGAGCTAGAACACACAGCTTAGTTCCGTTCCCAGGATGGTATTCGTACAGAAATATAACCACGCCACTGAGGCAGTTTACTGATATCACCACTACGTTATCGGCACTAAGACAAATTTTTGTGTTATGCGCAGATAGGTATTTGTTTCGGGTCTTGATGTTGCGGGACTGTAGACCCTCGTAGTTCCTAATACCCACGATACAGAACTATTGTTATGAAAATAAACTATGACGAACCTCACACTGACCTTACTTTAAAATTATCATGATAATCCACTTTTAAGGGTTCTAATAATTAAAAATAAAAGGCGACATAAAAATTCAAACATCTGTATTTCAAATGACATTTCAAATCAAAGATTTAGTCGAAAACAATTTTAACAAAGTACGTACTGCGTAAGTAATGTTTAGAATTGATTGGATAAAGCCACCCGGTTATAATTACAAAACATAATAATATAATCTGAAAAATATAAAATTTATGTAAATGTAAACAATAACGGCCAAACTGGTTGTACTACGCGATCCTCCTGCTTTCTCCAATCAACGATCTACGCACGGTTACATTACAGTCTAGCAGGTCTACACTTAACATTATCTCAACACTTCATTCTTTCAGCAATATAAAAGTATTCAAACTGATCACAATGGTATGGCAGCTCCATGGAACCCCATGCAACACTTAACGTATGTAATGTACCGACTCCGACCAGCTCATATATGACATTTACAATTGGCTCAAGTGTCCGTGTCTGTGTCACTTGCACAATACACAAGTCACATCTCATCTCATCTCAGTTCTCACCCTCTTCACTATCATAACTTTACGAAGCGAATTAAACTCTTAATTATTTAATAGTTAATAATATATTATTACATCGTAATCGTAATGATCGAAATACATACACTACACTACACTTGCACCCTCAGATAAAATGTCACATATCGCCTTCATCAATATTTCATATAAAACATTTACTTCACTCATTCTTAATTAGTGAGATGCCGTTTTTCCATTGTCGGTAAAAATGCAAAAACAATCACATAAACAGACTAGTATCCGAAAACGCCATCGAAAAATTACACAATTTCTATTTATTGCAAGGGATAGGCCACGAACGAAAGGCGACTACACGAGTACACAAGCTCAACTTCAAATCGCGGATTTCATAAATCCAAAAATAATCAAGCGGCGCGCCGGACGCGAGCCACGCCCACGGCCGCGACCGATCGATCCGCGATCCACGGTCGATCCATGATCCACGATCGACGATCGACAAGCATCGCCAACCAACGCGCTCGCCTCCGCCGAGCCGCCGCATATCGATAAAAACTACTCAGTCGTTTTTATTTATAATAAAAATATATGTTTAAAGGCTCGATCAGGAGCCGCGTCCCCCGCACCCCCCGCGTCCTCCGCTGTGTTGTCGTGTGCGGTGACGTCACGGCGGCGGTGTGGCGCGGTGGAGCGGTGGAGGGGTGGAGCAGCTCGTCACTGGGAACGCGTCCGCGTCGCTCGGTGGAATGTGTGCGCGTGCGGTGTGACGCGGCGCGGCGGAGCTAGTGCACCGGCAGCGGCTTGTCCTGCAGGCGGCGGCGCAGCAGCTGCGACTCGGCGGGCGGCGACAGGCCGAGCGGCGCGAACTCCTCCGCCTCGAGCAGCTCGGCCGCGCCGCCGCCCGGGTAGCACGACTTGCTGCACCGCACCGCCGCCGGACGCTGCATGTACGTGTAGTTCATAGAGAAGTGCTGCTGGATCACGCGGTTCACCGCCATAGCCGACTCCGCGAAGTTGGACAGGTTGCGCGCGGACATGTTGCTGGACGACAAATAAACAACGTTAGGAAATAAATCGATAATACAACGAAGGAACTGGTTGTTGTTACGGTTGTTGTGTAGTAGATATGTACCGTTTAATATTGAGAGGCGTGTGTAGGTTGGGATGTATGGCGCGCGAGTCTGCGCGGCGCAGCCAGGGGTGCTGCAACACGCGCTCGGCGCTGAGCCGGTGCGACGCCTCGCGCACCAGCAGCTGACGGATCAGGTCCTTCGCCTCAGACGATATGTCCGACCATTCCTCTTCAGGGAACGAGTACCGCCCCTCCTGAGTACAAACAAAAACAATCCATCAATACAACTGTTGGTTGGCGACAGTATAGTTACAATCAGTACCGTCTTTACCATAAGGGCACACGGGGCCCGTGCCCAGGACCCCGACCTCACGAGGCCCCCGAAAGGCTGATAAGTACCTACATTCTCTTACACGATCAATTATTTTTAACTCTCCGAGAGGCCCCCGAATTCTTGTGTGCCCAGAGGACCACGCAAGCCTTAAGACGGTCCTGCCCCTGACTCTTGACACTCAATTCGAATTTGACTTCGATTCTGTTTCATTTATTGACTTAAAATTCCACCGAAATCGAGACAAAAGTGCGGTAATGTTGCATTAGATTCGATAACTTGTCGTTTGGTAATTTTTAACGTGACATTAATGCACTTTTTAGTTAAAAGTATATTATTAACTGTATATAATAGAGTTCTATTTCGATGGAATTTTAAGTCACTAAATGTAATCGAATCGAAGTCAAATCCGAATCGAGTATCAAGAGTCAGCCCCCTGATTACAATACACTCCGTGGAATAAAACTATGTATGTAATTACAAAGTACGTAGAGGTATGCGAACACAAAGGACAATAAACATGTGTCTGAAACCGAGTATTTTAGTTCATTCTATCCAATTACTTCCTGAACTACAGTACAGGTAATTGGATTGTCTAGAAATAAGAACTACGAGTACATTATACTCGTGCATGTATTGTGTGCGGTGTGATGTTTACATCGGAACTAATTATAGAATAAAAGACCGGTACATAACAGATTACTTATGACTACAAACTTGTTATCAGTAATACGGATAAGGACGTGTTGATATCTTGATAAAAGATCATAAAGATAAACGAGGAACAACTGCATTTATTAAATTAATGATTTAACTTTATGTACCTATTTAAGTATGAGTGTTATAGACCGCTGCAAGGCCTCGTAGTTTCTGATGCCCATGATATAAGAGCTTAGTATGTTAAGTATGTTAGATAATTAATTATTATGTAAAAGAAATGCTACACACAGACATGACACATTATATACTAATATCGTCATACTGAATCTCTAATAACCACAAGTTTAAAAACTTAACGGAACGACTTTAAATCGGATCGTGACCGAATTTATATCGCACTACCCTTGAAATAAGCTCTATCGAACACAAAAATAATTTTGAAGATCGATCCACATTTGGCGGAGATATCGCGTAACATACATAAAAACAATTACAGGTGAATTGAGGACCTCTTCGTTTTTTGAATTCGGTCGAAAAACACGCAAGTACAATTTTTTTTTGATAGGGCACCCAAAACGAAATAAATTATTTTATTGTATGTACATAATACTCAGTACTCACTTGTATAGAATTGAAGAGTAGGTCCTGACAAGCGCGACAGTTCTCCCCGCGCTCCCATCCGCAGTCCGCTCCGCAGTCCGCGCGGAACGGCGGATATCCGCACAGAAGGATGTACGCGATGACGCCGAGCGACCACAAGTCGCAGCGCTTGTCGTAGTGCGCCGCCGCCGAGCCCGCGAATAGAGACACCACCTCGGGTGCCATGAACTCTGCGCTACCCACCTGACGACAACACAAATTACACTATTAATATATTTCGATGACTATTAATAATCAGTGCCTCCGTGGCGCAGTGGTCTAATAGCCGGGCCCTAGGCACGGGCCTCGTGTACCCTTATGGTAAAGACTGTACTGCCGAGGGTTCGATTCCTACACCGAGACAAACGTTTGTGTGACCTACGGATATTTGTTTAGAGTCTGAGTGTTGTAAGACCGAAAGACTCTCGTTATCTCAGTGTATACTTTTGGGTGTTATTTATTGATTTATGTATTTAATTACTCCTGTACTGATATTAATCGACTGTCGATACATTCGACGTGTAAATAACTATTGTTTATTTGCAACCAAGGGATTTATGAAACTTTTATCATAGCTTAACAAAATAACAACATTAGACATTTTATGTATAGTGCAATCCAAATAATTATAATTGCATCGACGACCGCAGATTTCTGCAAGTCTGAAGTTACTGGCACTGGATTTGTATCCAGTGTATCCATAATTGTTATTCTGACTTAACCCGGAACGCGACTCAACTAAACGAGCCAATATAGTGAGTATTTTATTGAAAATAACGGCCACAATAGAAAACAAATTACACTTTTTATAATAATTTATTATAACAGCAATCGAGGAACTGTGTCAGAAAAACTGTTTGTTCCTTGAATCTGAACATCTTGTTAAGAATTGAATTATTGAAATTTAACAAAACGGACTGTAACAAAATGCGGAAATCATACAAAAATTACAACCGTGTCCAAAAATAGGTAACCTAGTAACTTAACCGCGTCCTTGGTCTTTGTTATTTTGTAATCTAACAACTGCCTGTTAGAAATACTCTTTGAATTAGTTGTGAAGGTACAAAATTATTGCGATGCCACGTCTCCTGCACTAAACTATTACACAAAACACCGACGCAAAACATGGTTTGGTTACACATTTTTATCTATGGTCCATTGTTCCATGAGCAGGAGACAGCGAAGAACATTGTTTTGTAGGTATGTTTTGTGTTTTGTTTCAACAAAAACATGTGCAGGAGACGCGACTTAAGCAAGGTCGGTTGGAAGGGACCGTGAACTAAGAGACCATCCCAATGACATTCAAGGACCCAAAATCGCGAAAGGAGACGTGTCGTTATCCGATGGCCGATGGAAATTAGTACAGAAAACTTCTTGATGTTTATAACCGAACCAAATTCGAGATTGTCTGCTACGCCGCTTGTAACAAACAATATTAAAAGAAGCCATAAATGACAATGAAATTAATAGACTTCTCAAGATAAATTCGGTTATAACAAAAACATATTACTGTTTACATAACCTATTCAAGTACTTGGGCACATATATAAATACATAATAATGTGGTGGAGTTTAGTTTCGATCGCAGTCCGTCTGTCTGCCCTATTTCGAGCGACAATTTCGGCCCAGAATAGATAATATCGCTCTTGCTACACAAAGCATTAATCATATCCCACTGAACACCGTTTGAACGTTTATGTCTTTGTATTAGAGTACCTATTTGTTAATCAATAATAATTGTCACGGGTGGCGTGCTTGTATTGCAACTTGGTACGACTATCGTCCCGAGGTCTCGGGTTCGATTCGCGGGTCGGGCAAAGTGATATTTTTCCATACATTAGCCCGGAGTCCGGTATATGTCCGTAATGGCGATAGGCTCGCTCTGTATTATATCTGGGACGAAAATGAGAGTGGAGCAATGTGGGTGTTCTAATTTGTTAGAATTGGGTGTTCTAGGTGGCCTTTACCTATCCTTTTGGGGATACATGCGTGATAAGGCGTTTTAATCATGTATATATTTGTCATAATATCTAAACAACTTAGCTGTTTTGGATAATTTCACATGGACATTACGATACTTTTATGCTAAACTAAACAAAAATGGAACATTTTTTAGCGAAGCAAAACCTCAAATAATATATATCATTGCCTGTTTTGTATCACATTTCTCATAAATCTTATATCACGTTCGGCATCAACCTCTACTCTGCCGACATTTTAAAGTCCTATCTACTCAATAATCACCGTATCTTATCGACAGGATATTTCCACGTGAAGTTTCGAAAGCGATAATATACGATACCCGCCAAGTATCTAGTTGTTATTTACATAAGTTGATAGCTCACGAGTAATTAAATATATTCCACACTCAAGATAGTGGTACCTTCTGTGTAGAAATAAAAACAAAACAATATACTACACAACTTTAGCAGGGCTTTCTAGAAGGTTCTAAACATAAAATATATTATTATGATAAGTACTTATTTGTTTGGCAGTTTATTTTGAGATAGAGATATTTGGATGTAGAGATGTAGAAGTATATAATTTTTATTGATGTCCCTGGACTATATGGGTATAATGTGTATGCGTTTCCGTAACTCAAAAGTCAAGTATTTTTACTGGGGAAAGACTATCACGAAGCTCACAGGTGAACTAGTGAACCACACCATGCATCTCCTGGACATGTTTTTTCGAAACAACAGAGAACACCTACACAAAACAAAGTTTTTCATTGTCTCCTACTCGTGTAACAATGAACCATAGACAAACATTTTTTGAAATACCATGTTTTGTGAAATGTTTTAGTGCATGAGACGCGCCTTTACCACGCAAAAACAACAACGCCATGGAGGCAGTCAACTATTACGAAGCCGCGACAAAAGCTGGTATATAATAGTCACAGATGGTTAAAGAACAATAAAGTTGAATGTACATATGGTTCAATGAAAGAATGTTTGTAATCGGCTTTAAACCTCAACACTCTATGTAGATCGTTAGTCATAAAGTAATTATAATAGTGATATTACAGTAATTTGAACCGCATTGTTTGATACTGAAGGTGACTAGCAGATGTGATCATTCGACACACATCACCACTCCTATTGTTATCGGTGTATGTAAATTTCACAATAGCATATACTGTTAAATCATTTTTTATAATAATATTTTTCTTTACAAGGCTTTACAAAGCCCTTTCAGCCATTTTATTTAAGAATTTATTTATTTTTATCGGATGTTGAATAATCTGAAGGTTTATTGTCAATTAGCATTTTATTTTTTTTAAATACAATAGCAAGATATCACCGATAAAGTTATGTAGGTAATAGCTATATAATTTTATAGATATTAAGACACGGTTCTAAGATACTTATTATAATGCCCAGTGCTACTTGCATTGCAATTCATGTTTTATCTATAGTCTACTCACTTTAATTAGTAATTTGCTGTTTAAAGTTAAAAATATATGACATAACATAACATAGGCTCACGCCTGTATCCCTGAAGGGGTAGGCAGAGGCGCACTAGTCAACTAATACACCCACATTTCGCCGAGCTTAGTTCCGTCCCAGATGTGATGGGGGGCGAGCCTATCGCCATATCGGGCATAAATTCCAGACTCCGGGCTGATATGGAAAACTCCAATATCACTTTGCCCGACCCGGGGATCGAACCCGAGACCTCAGTACCGAAATACCACCACGCCACGGAGGCAGTCAAATATATGTTATAGTTTAAATGCAATAATGATTTCGAATGACTTCATTGTAACGAAGATCAAGTTGTGAAAACAAACAGCATGTGATGTGGTGAGAACACGCAGTGTTACACCATCATAATTAACACTTAAACAGTACAGAGTACTGAGATATGTATATGCATTTGTCAGTGTGTGCCATCTTTGTTTATTTACAGAATGGTGTCTCACTCATGCGCTTATTACATAACACATCAAGGTTCAGTTCATTGTCAATTTGGCCGTAAACATCGTCTGATATTGTGTCATGGACCAATGAATATTTGGAATTACCTACCCATGGATTGATTCTAAATATACTATGTCAAATAATAATATAATAAGTTTTCATCGTTCTTCACAGACATCAACGTAATGAAATAGCATATTGGACGACATCAAGACCTATATAAAGCACATACATAGCTAAGCAAGAAATATGAGCAGACAAAATATGCTGGTAATTTTATCGTTGAGATTGTGGATGCCCACGTACACAATTTTGTTTGTCAGCCAGTTGTCAACTTAATGGTGCTAAATTTTGCTACTTCGGTGCTTTCTCTCTTTCTATCTGACCTTATTCCACTTAAGGTGGGATCGGCGAAACATACTTTAACAAGCATGTTGCAGAAATATTTGACTTAGTTTTTACGACCAGCAGCCACTAGACCAAAGACGACAATAAGTAAATGTGATAGGTTACCGGTGTCATAAGCTGCGGCGTGGCGAGCGGGCTGGCGAGGCTGGAGGTGAAGCTGATCCCACTGCCCAGGTCGAAGTCGCATATCTTCACCGGGCAGAGCCTGTCGCGGTGGACGCACAGGATGTTCTCCGGCTTGAGGTCGCGGTGGGCCACGCCCTTGCCGTGCAGGAAGTGAAGGGCGTTGGCGATCTCGCGCACGATCTCAGCCGCTTGCGGCTCTGAGAAGTAGTGGTGCTCCTGTATGCGCGACAGGAGCTGACCGCCGTTGATCTGTCGACAAAGATCACATAACGTTATTAAACGGCACAGTACCTATAAAATAACACCAACACATTCATAGATCATCATCATTAGCCACAGGACGTCCATTGATGAACATAGGCCTCTCCCAAAGATTTCCACATCAAAGTATCAGAAGCGGCCTGAATACAGCGACTTTGTTCGACCTTTATCAGGTTGTCTGTCCATCTTGCAAGTGGGAGTCAGGCATAGATATTTACTTAAAATTTAATTAGATTATTGTGTTTTTATTACTCAAGAAATATTTATTTTATCATTGATACTGAATCAGGCCCAGTTATAGAAAAGATAAAAATGACTGATAAATAAATACTGGGTTAATTGTCTACAGGTAACAAAACCAAAACACCCTATCTAAATTATATTTATAGATCCGGCATTCACGCAACATATACGTCTAATGTTGATGTTACGCAAAATTGAACACAAAATAAACTTTACATAGCAATTACCGAAGCGGCGGCTTCCAAAGTCAACTGGGACTTTTGGCGGACGTTGGGGTTGCTCTGAACGAGAATATACGCCTAAATGTGGACGAAAGGCAACAGGCACGTATGTACCTAAAATTATATTCGTGCGCAAAAGTACGCGTTACTTTCCTAACTGTTGATCGTAAATTGTGTTTTTATTGCTGAATCGCGCACTCGATGCTCGCTTATGTATGTTTTGTTTCAATGAATTATCTTATTACCGAACACTAGGATAAAAATTATTTACAATATAACCACTTAGGCCTAGATCATAACGGTGCAGTCAACCTGTTAAGGCCTACAATCTAATAGTGGTTAAAGCAGGATTCTAGATCTTTAGAAGTTCTGTAAAAATAACATTATCAAGAACGGTCAATCTTTTAATTGGTTTATCAACGTTTAAGGTGCATTTATGATAAAATATATCCTTTCGTTTATGTTTCTGTCCATGACTCGCTTGCAAGCAATGAATTGGCATTTACTATATACCTAAAAATTTAAGTTTTTATCACCAAAATGACTCAGTGACACCCAAAAAACAAATCCCCGATCTGCTGAAATTGAAACTGCGCGTTCGAAATTTGGCAACCGTAACGATATCAAAACTAAACTGTAAAATGGTGCTACGTGGTACTAGATTGACCATCAAACAGTCACAGACTATAATAGTCATCGATTTAATGCATACGCAGGACCGAAATAAAGACAGTTCACGAGTTTATCACGCGACATTATGTAGGTGTAGAATGCATTAACGATAAAAGCAATAAACTACATATCAGACCACTGACCTGGCTTGAGTTTACAAGCCGATACTCGATAATGTGATAATATTGATACATCCGCAAACGGCTTTATCATAGTTTCTAAACTATGACGATACAGCGCATGAACTGCAGTTCGCGATTATATCTTTCTTGTCATTTTGGCGAATGTCACGATCAAAGGAATAAGACAATAGATGATTACGTTTCTTTTACAGATTATTCATCATGTTTGTAATATAATAAGTGTATCGATAAATAATAATATTTTTTATGCTCAGGAATAGACAATAGCATCACACTAGGTACTTATAGGCTGGATGGCAATTGTAATGAAAGAAATACCAATCTATAAAGCAATTCATAACGAGCCCATCCGCAACTAAGTTTGATAATTTGTTGTATATACGAGTGTTTCCTCATCATTGTCTAATAAATTGAAAACAATTACAGTGTTTATAGCTCGTGGATGGACAATCATAAACATTGCGGTTTATGATTTAGATACTGTAATTACAAACAATTCTGACAACATAGTCGCTATGTGATATTAAACACTGATGTCGTTATTTTTGTCTAAGGCTTTTTAGTGAATCATGATTCATGACATTTTAAGTATAGAACCCAGCAGGAGCTGCAGGACATAATAATACAATGCTTAAGTACGTACGAGTAGTGTTGCGATGAGCAATTGATGTTATTATAATATGCATGTTATTAATGACCACAGATACCTAAAATATAAGCTCACGCTTGTATCCCCGAAGGGGTAGGCAGAGGCGCACTAGTCAACTAATACACCCACATTTCGCCGAGCTTAGTTCCGTCCCAGATGTGATGGGGGGCGAGCCTATCGCCATATCGGGCATAAATTCCAGACTCCGGGCTGATATGGAAAAATCTAATATCACTATGTCCGACCTGGGGATCGAACCGAGGTCCGAGACCTTAGGACAGTAGTCGTACCGAAATACAACCACGCCACCAAGGCAGTCCCGCCATACCTAAAATATCGCTTATAAATACTAAAAATCGTATGGACACATATGGCACAAATTTTGACAACTAAAACTGAATATCTTTGAGTTATTGGCAATAGTATGCGTGTAGAAGCTAAATGCAGCCATGTAAGACATGTTGCGGTGAACCGTGAATATCCACACGCGATGTGGATACATCGCTCATTTGCGACAACAGTGTCACATCTCGAAAATCACGATTCTACAAATAACGCTTTTAAAATAAAGTTTTAAGATTGTTTTCTGCACTATCGAGGCTTTCGAGATATTTTATGACACTGTTGTCGCAAATGAGCGACATATCCACGTGAATTATGTCTCATCTCATAGCATACATAATATGCGACGTCTACATATATTATTTTTATCCTATGGTACTTATCGACCGTATGCTGCCAATACCTCCTAACTAACATTTTTACCAAAACATTTTTTTATGCGCTATCTGTTAGTAAATAGTAAATATTAATAATAGTAAATATTTACATCACGTTCCATTAGATGGAACGTGATGTAAATATTTTCTTATTAGCAATATTAAACTTATGTAAAATTAATAAACTTGGAATTTGGGTGCATAAATATCATCTATTTTTTTATTATATTTAGTTTTTATTAGTTTTTATTGTCTCCTACAAACTTGATTTCAAGGCACTTAGGAGGTATTGGCGGCTTGTGGTCGTTATGGTAGTTTATTATGCCAAAAACATTTCTCAGTTTCAAAATTATGTTATGGACAAAAATATCAGATATTCAATCGACGTTATGTTTTTAAATAAGCGCCCGTCTTTTGCATTTATAAAAAGAATAAAATGCCGGTTGAATTTCGGCACGTGACTTGTTTCATAAGGTCAGGGCTAAACGCGGTTCTTATATAACGCATGTAATTATGTTTATAAACACAATTGTCAAGAAAATAAACCTGTCGGAGTGTCGTCTAATTAAGTTGTACCACATTCATAATAATATTCTCGACCCGTTTCCTCAATGTATCTGCGCAGTATTTATTGTACATAGGCTGTCATATATAAAACTCACTTGTGACATTTCGCCCTTTTAAATGCATTGCATCGTGGTGAAAGTCACTCAGCCACTTTACAAGCTCGTAAGGCGATTACGACTGATAACGTTTTGCTTGTGGTTGTTTTTGGGTTCCTTACCGTAGGGGTGCTTACAGAAACCTATGAACGAGCATTGCATAGGTACTGTACAAATTATCCGTGTCTTTTGAAGGACATTTATTTTGATTATTGATAAGTAATTGACGTAGGCTGAGATCTATACAGCGAACTCAGATTAAGTCTGAGTCAAAGAAACAAACTTAGTGAGGATTTAGTATTTTTGAATCGAACTTTGACTTAGTCCGAGCCATTTTTTACTAGAAAAACAGACTGACAGTCAGACTAGGCAAAGATTTACTACTACTACTATCTACTGCATGCCTTTATGAGTCACATCATTTCTCGACTCATTAGAACGACCACCGTATGAGCTCACATAAATTTGCAATGCTTAAATATTGTACCACCATTTCATCAGCCGATTATAACTATTAACATACGTGTTTAAATGCATGAATGTGAGTAATGTTTGTGAAAAATGGAAATTCTTTGAGCATGCGTCATAATTTATTGGTTCACCGACATCGAGGTGGTTCATACACACCAGACACCAGCTGTATAAACTAGTGTTTATTTGCATTATAACCTAGCTGCGCCTAGACATGTAAATTGTAATGAAATCAAGTGATGGCTTATTATGAGATGACGTTCAAACTCCTACGAATAATATTGTTTATTTATTTTTTCTCGTTTATATGTTTTACTTATAGGCTACAGACGGTAAGTAATTTACGAAAATAATACTGACATTCACTACAATGATATACAGTCTTTTGAATATTCCAACATATAATATGAGCCTTGCCTGTTATATACGTAAGTATTACCTAAAAGATTGGCGAGTTGTAGGAAGTGGCTGCACCACTACTAAGTTTTAAGACCAGCCCTTGAATACTGAAACGTTACCCAACTTTAATAGCTACATACATCGTTTTGCACCATACAACTCTCGACAGGATACGGCGGCCTCAAATTACATAACGCGAACTGTTTGAGTTGCGTTTCAATATTCGGAGTTAAGTAACGTATAGGCATACATTCAACAGTAAACAGTATATAGACGGGACAACAGCACAATACTTGTGGTCCAAAAATTATGACCTCGCGGTCATAAGTCGCTCAGTGTATTTGAAATACGCGCGCCAAGTCGGCCAGCGTAATAATATTGAGAGTATAAACTTTTATAAGAAAGAAAGAAAGAAATAAACTTTATTCATCCAATGTCTTAGAACATTCTAGGGTGTAAATTGTAATAATCGCCTTCGCATTGTAATAAGTAGTTGATGGCGGTACTGAAGTTTGAGATATTTTTTTTGTATAGAAACTTGCTTGATAGCACCTCTATATTTAGTATTATTAAATCTCTTTGCTCATAGGTAATAAAAATCTCACCTTCTCGAAGACAAGATAGAACTTGTCCGTGTCCTCAAAGAACTCAATGAGCTGGATTATGTTCGGGTGTCCCTGGCAGTAGTGGAAGGTCTCCACCTCGCGGAACACCCTGGCGCGGGCGTGCCCCGGCACTTTGTCGATGATCTTCACAGCGAACTCGTGGCCCGTGTATATGTTAACGCACGTCTGAACCGAGGCGTATGCGCCCTCGCCCAACACTTCACCCGTAAGCTTGTACAAGTCTGTCAAACAAAATAAACATTTAATAAATTTAGCCCGTGCCCAGCAGTGGGACAGTAATATTACAGCTAATATTATTATTATTATTTTTATGTTCAGAGTTTTATACTTCTCCCATTATACAATGGGGTGATTATACCAGAGATGCGGGCTTTTGGCCAAACATCTTCGGCAGTTGACTTCTTTAGTCTATGGATAAAAATTTCCTAACTATCCTGCAAGTGTTCAAAATTACTGCCTTTTGTAAGAGTATGTATGTGAGTAGGTGAATGTTTTATTATTATTATTATTATTTAATAAATAAATAAATAAATAAATACACCAAACAGTCACACACACTGTGCTCCTTACTTATAAAAATATTTAAGCGCCGCTTATCTTTAACCATGGGTCCCTTTCATTTTTATACAATGTAACGCAAGGAAAAATGTGACAGGCTATTCTTAGCGAAAAGATAAGCGAAAATGTTTTTATAAGTAAGGCCCATAGTCCCCACACTAAGATCGAATCTTGTGTCGTGGGTATCAGAAACTACGAGAGACTTTCGGTCTCACAACACCCAGACCCGAAACAAATATCTGTGGGCTAGACCTTGTCTCAGTGCGGGAATCGAACGCGCGACGTTTCACTGCCGGTTACTCGCCCGCTGCGCCACGGAGGCGCCGGTGGAGGCACATTATTAGCTATGTAAGCGCATTTTGTGTTATCATAATCGGGGACGAGTTCGTTTCTACTCAGCCACGTTAGCTTTGAGGTGGGGCTGCTCTAACATCACCTCAAGTGTGGAAGCAATAGCCAAGCCTAGTTGGGGGTTTACATTACAGAAACGAGTCGGTGCAGTGGGTCAGCAACAGCCACCGGGCGTTTGACTCACTCGCGAATCCTGGGCCCCAGCACCACCAATGACACGCACGGCGTGTATCGTGATGTACTGTCGTAATGACATGTTTTCAATAATTTGCCTCGAACTACTATGGGTAAGTACCTCCTGGGTAGGATAGCCAGGATTTATATATAATCGGAATGATGGATTTCCATTTTAGTAATTTAGCTGACATGAGGAATCGTTATAGACATAGAGGTATAACGAGGGTGAGAATTCACCGCGCAGATTTGAAATACATAGGTACATAGGTTCGAGAGTAAAAAGTAGAACGCCAGTACCGTAGCTGGACAAGCATTCAAAAATTAAACAAATTTGCCGAATTTTTGGATTCTTTGTAAACCTAGTTTCAGAAGAGCCAGGTTGGTTAAATTCATCAGCCTTTAAATCCAACGTTAAGTGTAGAACTCGAAACAAGAAACCTATGTGACATGCCATCAAGCAACCTGGCAGGTGCATCAAAAACCGTAACATTATGTATTTATGAAGTTTTTTTTATAGCAGAGACTGACAAACGAGCAGACGGGTCACCTGATGGTAAGTGATCTCGATCGACACCCAAGACACAAAATAATCATGGTTGCGTTGCCAGCTTTAAAGGAGGGAACAGGGTAGTAAGAAAATTATAGTATATACCTTGGAAACATGACGTAACAACGGAGCTCCCAGAGCGCTTCTTCCTGCGGCGCTTCCTGCGCGCCTCCTCCTTGCGCCGCTGCAGGTCCTCGTTGTCGGGGATTGGTACCGGCGCTGACGCCTCATTGCCGCGCCGCGTCTCCTCCTGCTCGCGATCGCTACCCGACTGACTGCTGCAACGGCCCACGCCTGCGGACAACAGAATTGGAACATTTAAGTACAATGTTGCAGCAGAATGCCTGTGCAGCTTTTGATAGTCAGCTATGAAGCTACTTAAAATGTGAAATTAAGTTCCTTGCACCAAGATAAAATATAAATAAAAAAAATACCAAAAATAAATACACAGATTATCAATATAATATATAATATTAGCCCTGTAATATTACTGTCCCACTGCTGGGCACGGGCCTCCTCTACTAATGAGAGGGGTTAGGCCTTAGTCTACCACGCTGGCCTAATGCGGGTTGGTAGACTTCACATACCTTCGAAATTCTTCAGATTATCAATACTTAAAAATAATTTAGAAGGAAAGAATTTTGATTCAATTATATTAGTAAAGTCCTACCTAAGAAACTAAAGCGATACAAGGCAGTTTCGCCGGTTCTTTACAAAATCACTAGCAACCAAGACGTTAGACGCCCATAGATACCTAGATCTAACCTGTACACTTCAACGTCCCATAAAACCATGCGGATGGGACTGAACAAAAGCTTGCTACGTGTGTATAAAAATCGAAACAAAGAGTTGATAGTTTAAAGCAGCTATAGCTCAATTGGGAATTAAACGGATTACCGAGAGTCGAGAAGAGTGTCGAAGATTCGAGAGCAACTACAAAATGGAGAATACACGTTTGACTTTCCTATGTTAAGTGTATTTTCTTTTTGAATTATTATTGCTTGCTATAACGGTGAAGGAAAACATTGTGAGGAAACCGGCATACCCGACAATTTCTCTACAAGAAATTCGTTGTTACATATGTGAAGTCGACCAACCCGCATTAGGCCAGCATGGTAGACTAAGGCCTAATCCCTCTTATTAGTAGAGGAGACCCGTGCCCAGAAGTGAGATAGTAATATGGGCTGATATTATATTATATTATCATAAAGAGTTGACAACAACTAAAACTTTCGAGGCAATTTACCGCAATCCCGGAACCAACAGAAGCTTTATCGTGTAAAAATGTGGCGACAGACATCGATAATATAATTTTGACGCGAGTCGAGTACACACGCTGAGTTGGCAAACAAAGCCGGTTCATCGACCCACATGGGCGCACCCAGCGCGCACGCACGCCCACTGCGAGCTGCGACCGACACAGTACGCAACCCGCAACGTCTCTTGGCATAAAAACTGGCGAGCTGGCAGACGCCAGACGCAATACGCATTCTAGATATCGATCAAACATATCGCATCCTCGATGTGCCTGCATACTAAACTGCATTCTATGTACAAATTCTACTGACAAACTATATTGTGAGCAGAATAGTCTCGCTCTGCGCTTGTAGAGTCGTAGACATTCCACATAATCGATGTAAGGTAAAGACATAAAGCGCTTAAATGTTATATAATTGGGATTATGTTCAAGCTACTACCATTTAGGAAACGCCTAATCGTTATATTATCTAGAATATCTTAAAGCGTAACGTTCTTATACGATACACCATACTCAACGAAGCAAAACTCAGGTTAGTCCCGATGACCCAAGCAAAGTAGGCGCAGCAGTAGAAAAAACGCCGGTCAAATGCGCAATAACCACACGAGTGTAACAATCGCTGTAGAGGCACACCCACACACACACAATCACCCGTTTCGACACACTTCCTGTTTAACACACAGAATTGTTCTAAATTAATGTACAAATTAATGTTTCGGAACACTGTTAGCATTAGCGCCATGTTTGTAAACACGTTCAACTTTGCATGGAGACAAAGAGCCATATGTGTGCGGGAAGGATTGGCGATGTGAAAACACTGAACAGTGACTCATTCATAATTATATCGAACATAATACATGTCACTACCCACATTTCACCTTGATAACTTAAAATAATACTGTGTCATATAACATATTCGAGTCGAAACACAAATGTATTATTTTTAAGGAGGAAGTGTTTTCATGTGTAGATAAAGGGCGGTGATTCAACGCTAAAGTATAGATTGTAGTAGGTATGCAGTACATTGTTAATACCGGAGTAATTGTAGACTTGCAGGCAAGTATCGTGTGTACTGTGTAGTGTGTGGTGTGTAACCGTCGTGTCGTCGCGTTGTGTGACTTGTGTGAGACCACCACGTGGCGGGGCACACGGCACTCGGCCCACAACGTGGCCGCTTACGTAATGTCTCGAGTCTCGACAGACGCAGAGTGCGGACGTGGTAGCCCTACAAACTCCGACATCGCAATAATTATCCCCATTCCCCAGCTCTTACATCATTTCACCCTATTCTTAGTCTATAGAATCAAAGACTACGTCAAAAAGAACCAGCCAGAATGTTCTTACAAAATACCTAGTTAAGGCAACAAACAGTCACTTATCTCAACCGTCCACATGAAACAAGCCCTAAAATACCAATTTTTTTTTGTTATGTTAGCCTTGGTTACAATCTATTATGTAAATTAAACCTTAACAATCGTAATTACCTATTTGTTCTGCAAAATATGCAATAATTTTTTAACCAATAGTTACGGGTATGTATGTGGAAATTAAACGCATTACATATACTCATTACTCACGCAATCTCATGTATATTCAATCACGGGCTGTGTCTTATTCATCAATTAAATTATGCTTTATCGAAATAACTGTGTACTGCCCTGTGGCGCCATGGCGCCAAAAGAAGCTTTGTTATGCACAAATTGCCACCGCGACATTTACGCCCTCAGACTGGAGGTTTCTACTTTCTAATCTTGTCGGTCGGCATAAACGGTTGGCCGCAGGCACCACAGGCACACAAGCGCTCTCTATTTTCTGATACTTCCAATTACATTTTTGTTTCATACCCTTAAGCTGCTTAAGACGTGTTCACGGTTTCTAATTGCAATGCAAATGTTACAACGTGTTGGTACCTACATTCATGTAATCACGAATAATCGTAATTTAATCGGTAGTTACTAGTATCTATAGGTATTATTCGTGATCTTGTTGAACTACATGGCAAGCGGACCACCAAAATTAATCACCATAGAAATACATGTTAGTGAGTGTATTATCAGATATTCTATCATTTATCACATACATTCATAAACGGAGTACATTATAAAGGGTACATTCGACTAGATCAGATAACTCAACACACAACCAATAAATCCACAACAGGCTGCTCCAAGATCGTAAAGACACTCTATAATTAAAGAAACGAAAAACCGCTCGTAAACCTTTATTGCCGTCACAACAAATTCCATATGTTCAAGTATGGGACATTGTACACAGCCAACTTGGCTACATAGCCAAGCTCAAGTAGAACTAATATGTACATAATAACCGTGCAGTTAAACCGTTAAACATACTTTGAACTGTAATGCCGTCGTTTCTAAATCAGAATTGCGATCAATCATAATCATTATCATCATGCCAAGACAGAAGTGGAACTCTGGCGTGGTACAAAATATCAGTCACCCTGGCATCACCGAACTAGCTGATAACATCTAATGAAACTTTCAAGCAGGGCGTTTTAATAACATTGCATACCGTACTACTTTCACTGTTCACTGATTTAGCTCCTTTCGTAATGAATATTCAATATGTAATTAATAGTTATTTATTGTATTACTGGATTTATAAAAGTATGGATAAAAATCACACTCATTGATCTATTTTATCTGGTCCTGTCCATACAAATATGGTATCATAATTGTATGGACAAAGCCATATACACTCTAATTTTGAATTTGTGCCCGATATGGCGATAGGCTCGCCCCCTCTCACACCATCTGGGACGCAACTAAGCTCGGCGAAATGTGGGTGTTCTAGTTCGCTAGTGCGCCGCTGCCTACCCCTTCGGGGATACAGGCGTGAGCTTATGTTATGTTATGTTATATACACTCTATATCCAAAAAACAACTGGCCTGGCAGTTCACTGGCACAATGATGGCTCACTACACATTTCGAACGCTGCTCACGATCCGACAAAATAAAAGCATCCAAGTAAACCAAGATAATCCTGGCCAGACACAGACAGATAGATGAATTGCTCTATATTGCCTTTATTATACTGAACTAACCAAATTCCACTGAGTCGGAGCTGCAAGTGGTTAGATACACTTAGACAAATAACTAGGATATAAAGTAATTTGTAAGCAATTGTTGCTTCGCTACTGATTTGCTCCGAAGGAGTTTGCGCGTAGAATTCTTAACGTGTACTTAACAAGACAAACAAACCGGAATCTAAACGAGAGCTGCAAAAATATACAAGTCAAATAAAAATTATATTATAATGCTTCGGAATATACCTCTACATATGAGGAATATATAGAGGTATATTATATATGCCTATATATGCCTATAAATATGAGGAATGAGCAACGAACTAATTAAAATAAGTATGTAGTTCAAGTACATATACAGATTAACGAAAAATCGTTTACTAAGACGTTAATCTTATCATAATTGTACACCTATAACTTGTTCACATAAAGTGGCCTCCAAGTACAAATCGCAAGATTTTAAAATCTTGTCCGGCTTACATACTATAGGCTTTACGTACCTAACTTTATCCAATAAAAGGAACATAACTATTAATTATAACATGTTGTCATTTCTAATCGCATTCTTTAGTAAATGGTGTATTTTCATCGTCATCATCTGCCTTTATCCACTCACTGCTAAGCTTCATCTCTAATAACTGAATTCGAACCCGTGCCATCCTTATTCAAAAATGTCCAACTTACCCCACAATGTCGTATAAGACTGTTGATCTGCTTACAGATCCCTTGCTCAGTCACTCTGATAATGTCATCGTAGTTAATAAAGATAGACACAAGAAATATTTCGCTACCCGAATATCATAGAAAAAAACTTTTTAACAAAATTTGTAAACATGGAAATAGAGCGAGAAGCTATTGATAATATAATCCACATGTTATATCATCAATATATATGAATACCAAAACCGTTTACCAGTCGAAAAGCGCCTACAATGGCCTCTGTGATGATCTATTAATAACTTGTTAATTTCTGCCGTCACGAGACTTGCAACTGAACAGATGGTTTAAGTTCATCGCCGTGACGCACTTCATCCCGACTCACAGACGCGGCTCCTAATTAAATATACCAAGTAACACGTACCAACTAATACTACTGGCGAGTCGTCATCTAAGTATGTGTTAGTATTTAGATTAATAAACTTTAAAATTATAAATGCGATTAAGGAACTAGTCCACAGTTGAAACCAGAAGCATAGATTCAAATATGTACCTACTATACATAGTAAGCCGTCTTATCTTTATGAGGCTAGTCTTTACCTTAATCGTCATATCCACCTATACCTACTTTAAATAGTATACACCTACACTATGCTATTCGTGAAATTATACAATCTCGTTTAGATTTATTTACACTCCAGCAGTACAATTAATCAACCAACCCTATACGTACCTAACTAGAACAACACAAAGCACGCAGTTCGCTACTCCACACACACACATTATCACTCAATGAATTCACAAATCGATAGCAGCACACACGCAAGGGCACAAACCACGGGTGACGGGACACGGTGCAACTGCGCCAAAAATCGATTCGAAAATAAGGCGCAATGGGGTAGTCGGTACTAGGGGTGAAGGGAGGTATTACGCAGCGCCGGTAGCCGGCACATACCTACGCTCCCATCGCTCATGGCCAAGGTTACTCAGCTTTACGCGATAGTCATGGATGAATGCGTTTAATTGACGGCGAATCAAATTCTAATCGTTATATAACAGTTCCGATAGCTACCAACACCACCTCCATTATGTGAAATAATCGTAAGTACATACTTTTGCAGATAGCGGAGCAATTAAGTTTAACTGTGGTAAAGAACACAATTTTTTAACAATACCTTATTAATAAACAAAAAATATGTCACATTAGAATAATGTTGACATAATAATATTATACTTGGGATTCCCATCAAGACATTACCTTAATTTAATGTGTGATTGGGTACAAAACTTCAAACAATGTCAAAATTGCCAAAGATATGATGAAGAAATGCGCCGAGAATTATCCACACATTTGGATAAAAACTCTGTAGAAAGGGATATTTATGGATATTTACTTGCACTTGGGTATTTATCCACGGAGAAACTCATCATTACTTTGAACAGATTTTTCAATAGCCAGATAAACACATTAACTGTTAATACGTTAATATTATTACCTTTCTATCAACCTTTCTTTCTATATACAACGAAAATTATCTTTCTATCGAAAAATCGTCTCTTACGACGTTAGAAATGTTGTCCATATAAAAATGTAGAGCCCCACAAGTCCTGAGCATATGTCTCATATCTACAAAAGTATAATTATCACGGATGGAGAAATATATAAAATTTTATAGATTACAAATTCGAATTTCAACTACATACATATTTACATTCCGGCTGTAAGGGTCAATGTAAGATAGTTTGTGCATGACATAGAAGTCCAAGAGATGTAGGTACATAAACACTAAATTGTGGTGCACGATTCGATTATTTAATTCCAGCCAGACGGTGAAGGGCAAACCTGTGAGGAAGTCCGCGTATTAAAGTTTAGTTCCTAATAAGATAAGTATACTACCTACATTACCAGACTGAAATAGAACTCGCAGCTATTAAAGTAGAGTCGAATCTCCATATACGTCCAAGAATTTAATCACAATTTCTATTGAGTTTTTAATTATACCCAGTGTATATAGTATTATCGACAATTACACGAAACTTCATGAAACGGTATTAAGCTGTAGGTAGATATTTCTCATATTTCTGAAATGGCATGGCGACTAGACTCTACTTATTGTAAGTGACTATAACTAACTTGTTGTAAGTGATGTTACTCTGTTGATGTTACAATGTTTACTTGTGTTACATGAATTATTGGTCCTCGATACATAATCTATATGTCATAATAACCTTAAATTCAATGTACTATTACAATTTACAGGATACGTTACATTAACACGGTTAATAACACCAAAACGTGACAAATATGTACCTACGTACTTACGTAGGCGCGTCTCCTGCACTAAAACATTATACAAAACATGTATTTTTTATCTATGGTCCATTGTTCTACGAGTAGGAGACAATTAAAATCGTAGTTTTGCGTATGTGTTTTTGTGTAATGTTTCGAGAAAAACTAGTGCACGAGACGCGCCTCAAATGTAAACACAATCGAATAGCGCTTGTGTTGAATAATAAAAATAAGAAACGGACTAAAGTGTTTATAGTATACTATAATATAAAACATGGTAGTCCGAAACGAATGCGCAGTTTTGTTTTAGTTGGCGACCTTGGCCGTGAACGCTGTTTGTGTGTGTGTGCGTGTGTGGTTATGTTGAAAACCGTGGAGTGTAATCGAAATGCATTCCATTATACACGCATTCCTTGCCAATCTCATATCGAAACAAACTCATAAAACCAGTATTTTCATCAAATTCATGGTATAATGATGACTGTATGAAAAGAGTCGACCAGAATCTGTGTTTATACTAATTCATTGTTAAATCGTGGACTACATCGTACACGGAATGTAAACAATCAAATCCTATATAATAAGCATCATTCGTCAACTTTGCGAAAATAATGGTAAAATACCACATATATACTACTTTAAGAAACATTTTAAGGGCCCTCTTTATGTTTCCACTCCTCAACAACAAAGCTTAAATTGTTAATACATTTAAATCGTGAAGTGATCACTTAAGAGGTTTAAAAACAATCAAACACATCAATGTAATTGAAATAAAGAATCAAATGAATTTATCAGAAGTTTAAAAGTTACATACCAGTAATGTAAATAGTAGAGCATAAGAAACTCATATCTCTGAACCTTCTCAAGCCAAGCCAACCCTATAATACCCGGCCAATGTGTATTTTTTATTATGTCATTCGTCGTTCAATAGTAACAAACAATTTGTGGTTTTATGCTGTAATTCTAGAATCTATAATATAAAGCCACGCAATTTTCATCTCCAATCAGCGTTAGTGAAGTTCAAGCTAGAGAATTATATTGAGTTCATCGAGTTTTTGGGACGCGAGTTTATAAAAAATAAATACACTGGGGACTTGGAAGTACAAGGCTGATACGCTTAGTGGCTAGATAACGCCCATTCTTGATATGTGTAATGTTACATTTAGTTTATACAATTCATAAATCACGCTTCGATATCGTGTTATAATGTAGAAAAAACAACAAATAACAACGAACTTGAATTATTTGCGAGGATCGTTATTACCTTACGAAGCATAATATTATTTAAGTGATATTGCAGATTTGCGAAACACCGGCGCGGTTAGGTGGGTGACCGGTCAACGGTCGGCACTCCGCTGATGTTACGTGAACTTTGACATTTATTGAAACAATGTTCCGCCGCGGTTCGCTCTAGCAGTGCTCGCGTGCGATTATTAATTAAAGGTTCTTTTCAAAATTAATTAGCTAATGCTTGTTAATAGATTTTAATATTGAGGCTTCTCAATATTAAAATCTATTAACAAGAAATACTTCTGCCTACAAGAGACATCCACATAGAGTTTTGAGCAACTTGTTTGATAACAAAACATCTTAAATAAGATATAACATTAGGAACCACTTAATTACGCGTCGTTTGGGAATCACGTGTGATGTAAGTACATACTAAAATGAAAATTTCGTTTGAATAATACTAATATACAGATCTAGGAAAAATACCAAGATTTTATGTTTCGAACTAGAACATTCTGTTTGAAAAAAAAAGATAAGTCTACAAGATATCAGTCACAAAGAAGGCTGAATGAGCCGCTAATTAGGTATACTGTTACCCCGTTATTCGTAATAACTTAGTAGAGCGTAATAAGACCGCAATAGTACGTTTCATAAAAAATGTATTCATAATTCCAACATTTGATAGTGAAAACATGTCCGATTCCGATCAGCTGTTTCAACTTTTCTTTCTTAATGACATTAATTTTGTTATAGTCCCTAAATTATTTGTGGGGGGGTCCTAACCCCATCTAAGATTGATATATATTTTTTATTTATTGTTTCCGGTCTAGACTTCCTATTTGTTTCAAAGCTTGGCAGAGATAAAAATAATTTTTTTTCTGAAATCAACAACATTGTATTCGATGAACATATTTTAGTTCTCTTTTAGCTAAACTAGGCAGAAGTAGGGTTATGCGTTCGATAAGACCAGAATTTCATTATGAATAAGGGGGTTAGTCTAGTCGGTTATCTTTAAATACGTATAGGGCCTTACTTACAAAATCATTTTAGCTGAGCAAATGGATAAGAACAGCCTGTCAATTTTTTTCTTGTGTCACATTGTTTGAAAATAAAAGGGACAGGCTATTCTTAACCATTTGCTCAGCTAAAATGTTTTTATAAGTAAGGCCCATAGTCTCTAAGTACTACGTGTACAGAATCACAATGGGCATTTCGTTGAAATTAGAATCATCGTGGAAATTCAAATAATTTATTTTACTAATTATAAAAGCAAATAATAATTAGTGTATTTTATACTATATATTTTGTGCTGTTGACTATTATATTTTACAACGTGCGAATGACATTAGAGACTAGCAGTAAGGAACAATAGGCTCGGGCCGAATTTCAGAGTTGTTCTTCTCTAACAACACTGTGCTGTGGTCGCTTCGCAACGGTGATAACATTGATGCGCTATCTATAGCGCAATACACGTACAGCATGATTTAAAAAAGAATAACTTAATATATTTATTTAGTAACCAAAATTATTATATAAGTTATTTTTCCAACAATAAGTTGCACCGTCTTGTGCAGAAATGATCCAACCCACATTTTTTTATTGATGCCAACATGATCTAAGCCATTAATAGACCACATTGATTAGAAAAAAAATGTTTTTGTGGGTTAGATCATTTCTGCACAACACGGTTTAGTTATTCAACATTTCAGTAAGTTTAGTACGAATGATAATACTATATTTTCTGTACTTTAAATAAATAAATATAAAATGTATTTTAACCATACGCAAACTAAAGTAAATTAAACTAGAATCTGAAATGCAAACGTGAAGTATTTACATAGATACGATTTTATTAATGTTATAAATGGTTAAAGCCTAGTCAAAGCACTCAATAATATCGCGTCATACCGTCGTAAATAGGTGGATACTTGGGATTGGTATTGAGCGTGGTCAGTTACGTGTAATATTATTGGATTGTTCTTAGAAAACAAACGAAGTTCAGTGGTAGAGTACCTATTAATAACGCTTAACTAGCGCGAAGCCACGGACACGATTTATCACTGTTATTATTGCAGGCTGATGCAATACCTCACAGAACGTGATAAAAATCATACGTATAACGTAGGTAGAAATGAAATGTAATCGATAAAACTACCCGCGAATTGCAAAATAAAAATATTATTGAAGCTAAATTAGCACTTCTCTATTAATTTATATTTAACTAAAGGTACTCGTTGGACTCAATTTTCTAAAGGACGAACAGATCCATGCACTATGCAGGTAAAACAATAGCAACATCTCAAATACTCCTCAACGTATACATCAACAGCTGTAGATATATGTAAGAAAGAAAGAAAGAAAGATAGAAATGTTTATTGTACCTATCACTTTATATCATAATTTACATATACAGTACACACTACATAGGCACAAATACAAAAAACCGGTATGATCATAGATATATAACTACACACAATTATTATTGGTATGTAGATAAAGTATGTTATACGTAGGTGCCTACATACACAGACAATATAAAATATGAATGAGCCGGTCGTTCAAATTGAATGAAAGGATTACTCACCGCTGTCTACACTCTCTTCTGATACCTTCTTCACCATCCTGATAACTTGATGCGTTGATACAGCGATATTGAGATTTACGACGAGTAGGTGTACTACTCTTCAAAAGCCGCTTTCAAACTTGTGGCGGCCGCCTTCTCGACGTGAAATCGGTCGACGTAAAGTAAAGATAGAAAATACGACGTCAAAATAAATTATTTGTAAATATGTGTAAGCACCACGTTCGAGAAGGATTTGCGGAAAGTGTGCCGGAAGGTAATAAACAAACACTGCTAGAAGGCGGAATTGAAAAAAAACTGCTGTTATTGCTAGCGATCCATCCTACACACGCCCGCCCGTCCGATGTTCTGAAATCCAACTGAGGATTCGGGCTTCGGGCTTCGGTCACGATGCCGGCTCGGCCTGGTGCGCACATACGTAGAACGGCCGCCCCTCGCCCCACGCCGCACCGCACCCTGCCCCGCCGGTCTACAAAACTGTGCGTCGTTGTTGTGGCCTCTATCGCCAGCGCATGCGTACTCACTCGCACCACGGCTGCTGACGTGTTTATATTTTTTTCGTTTATTTTTTCTGACATCGTAATTCCTATCTAGCCACACCGGTATTCAGTATTTTATAATATCCTAAATCCCAATTGTATGTACATATTTTTACGTTAAAATTATATTGTACACTATACTTAATCCTTGAAATAAAACTATTTTTAGGGATTCTATCACAATTTGGTTTTAATTTTATTCCCGACGTTTCGAAGGCTTTGCAGTCTTCGTGGTCACGGGATTGACGGTTATTACTTACATTCTATAATTATAAATTAGGCTGAAAACAAAGAACATAGTACATACCTATTTATACTCATACCAATGTTTACCGACAACCTTGCTATTAGTACAAAACCTATACATAAAAGTATGTATGAAATCCAATAGTAATTATCCAGATCTCCTTAGAAACTCTCAGATAAGAAAGAACCTTAGCGCCCGAATGGTCAAACGCTATTCAAGTTTAACAGCTTTTTACCATGATTTTCGCCATACAATTTTGACAGATAAGGCGGCCTTAAACGACATTAGGCGACTTTAATTGTATGAACATCGGCGGTAGATCTTATAAAATAACTACGCCCAAAATAAGACAAAGAAACCACTGAATGAATACCTAGGTAGATATATTAAACAGCCGCTAGCAGTTTATTACATCATACTGCCCAAACTAAATGTAATAGGTACCAACAACGTACCAATAATATAGGTACGTATATTTATATTATCTACATTAAAACCGGGCCTTAATGATGTAATAGTCCTTCTTTTTGTTGTATTATGCAATAGGACCTCCTTTGTCTTCTTTCTCCCCATGAATGACCTTCACAGGGCATTTGTTGACAAACAAGGCACAGGAACGACTGCTGTACGACGCAAAACGCACGTGGTACGGGCCGACCGGTTCAGCCGGCAACCGGCTCCGCCATGTTTGTTGTCACGCCATCTTTCTATCCTTTTCCAACTATGGGCGCATCTGCTCCATGATACCTCTCTCTCACTCGCATTGGCTATCTCACTCGATGGCCTACGTGACCGACAATAACAATAACATAACCCAAACGAATTGTCGTCGCGAGTCGATAACCAAACATTACATATACACGGATATCATTTTAACTTGTCGACATTACACACAATCAAGTTAACTACATTGGTGCATACTAATTCCACCAATTAACATAAAGTTGTATCGAATTCCTAGCCCTTTTTATTGAGCGGGGCAACAGATTGAAATGATGAAATTAGAGTCTATCACTTGAAACTTCTCGGCACATAGAAAACCGATGATTAAACGAATAACGCATGAGCTTGATATATTTTATCGTTACCCAAACATGTCAAGATGATCTTCACAAATTTTAAAAAATGCGTAATAAAATAGCGTGATAAATTACGATCTCAGTGATTGATCTATTGTTTTCAAAAACTAAATTTTTGTTTAACACGCAGTCATCGACGCCGGAAAGCATAGTTGTCGTATCTGGAAAAAAGTCAAATACGACTTATATATATTATTGAAAAGAGAAACAACTCACTCTTGTTTTTGTATGATTAAAAAACTTTCACACAACGTTGAAAAAAACGACTTTAAAAAAAACATACTTCAACACAATGTAAGTAGTCAAAAATTAGTCACTTTTCGAAATTTAACAGGTACGCCTAAATCGCTTCCAGTATTTTCTAAAGACATCCAACATACGACGTAATCGCTTCCAGTATTTTCTAAAGACATCCAACATACGACGTACAACGTAGTCAAATAGTTGAATAAAGTTACGACGTCGGTTTCACGTTAATTCAGATTGATTTGATGTCCCTCCCTATGGAATTCACCTGAGCGATAAAACGGTTTTGCTGCTTAGGATTAAAATTAATTCAAATAATACGCATTCTAAATATGGAATTAATATATCTTGGTTTAAAAATGTATGATTTTTTAAAATAGTTTTTTGGCTCTCCTGTAAAGTTGGATTTTTCAAGATACTACAAGTATGCTTTCGACCGTCGATATACTTACTATGATATTCATGAAGGTTTGTAGTTTAATTGGTACCTGCCCATTTCATAAAGAATATGTTGCACTGCATTCCGAGACTGAAGTGACTCATAGCAACTCATAGGTACTGGCCCGTAATTGTTATGAATTATAACTATCGAGCTTCTGTGTCACATTTGCAAATAGCAGAACAATTTCTCAGCTCAAGTTATTTGCAAATTACGCAATATTCACCCTTGACGACTAGAATAAAGATATTATCATATGCACACCGAAGAGAACTGTGACGTAGAGCCCTTAAGTTGCGATGAAAATGCAAACAGAACATAAAAGCATTTAGAGTGTAATTCTAGGCTATATTGGCCCCCTGTTATTATTTTTTTTTTTTTATAGCAGAGACTGGCAAACGAGCAGATGGGTCCCACCTGATGGTAAGTGATCTCCACCGCCCATAGACACCCGAGACTCAAAAAGACTCATGGGTGCGTTGCCAACCTAAAAGGATGGAATGGAAGAAAAAGGGATTGGGAAAGGGAGGGGGAATTGGGAATTAGGTATTTATAAGAAATAACTAAAGTTTTACTAATTCCGGCGATATGCATAAAAGTGTTACAAACAGAGGGAACTGACATAATTTCTGCGAATTATTAGGCACCTTTTAACTCTACCCATGGACTCTACACACTCTGAAGTCTGATGTGGTATTAGCCCTTCCGTTTATAAAAGGCGGTGTTGCCATTTCCTTAAACCTGGTCAACTATTGATAGATGTCGGTACTCGATGCATACCTATACATCACTATTAAGTGATCAAGTGGGTTTTGTCATTGGCGAAATCACCGATGAAGCGGTGGCACCGCCATATTTTTTTAAAATAAGAAGAAGTGATTAAGTGAAAAGCAACATCTACAGAGTACACAGAGACTTTTATACCGAATGTAAATGCAGGAAGGTGATTATAATAATATTTGTTAAACAGAGAGAAGGATTAAAAATAATGAAAATTGAATTTATTATTTTTATAACATATTTAGCATAAGATTCTTAAAATCGCAATATGACTGGTTAATGACAATTACGGGATTTTAAAGTTTACTGGTTAATTTTCCATTATTCTCTCCGTAAGTGTAACTATTATGTTGATACCACCTTTTTGCAACATCCTATATTACAATGTATTTAGGTACTATCGTTCTACATTATTAGTGTCGATTATAATTTAATTATATTATTATTACATTATCTACATGTCTGTGGTCAATTATTAAAGTAATATCTAATTTTATGGTAAATTTTACATATGCTTGGTTTCATTCAGCAAGACCATTTTATGTCGTTATGTTTTATATCTCACATAATACATAAAAATATATGAGCATTGCTGAATAAAGATGTTCAGATTAAAAAAAAGATATTTTGAATAAAATCTCAAGATACCAAAATCCTAACAGGTGAAGACGCTATTAAAATGCATCAAGAAAACATACATACTCACGTCACCGAAAGGGTAAGCAGAGCACAACTAATGCATCTTGTTTTTCTCAAGCTTATTTCTTCAGATCTTCAGGGCGACCTGTGCACCCAAAGATTTTGCGGGGGTGGCTTATTTTAGTAAACTTTAGTAGTGGACTTCATGTGACCTATTATTATTACGAAGATGATGTGATAGAAGGTGGGATAGCAGTCGTACCATGTACGCTGCAGTTAAACTACCCAGCCAATCAAATTTACAACATAAGCTCACGCCTGTATCCCCGAAGGGGTAGGCAGAGGCGCACTAGTGAATTAGTACACCCACATTTCGCCGAGCTTAGTTCCGTCCCAAATGTGATAGGGGGCGAGCCTATCACCGTATCGAGCACATATTCCAGACACGAGCTGAAATGGAAAAATCCAATATTACTTTGCCCGACCCCGGGATCGACTCCGAGGCCTCAGGACGGTAGTCGTACCGAGATACAACCACGCCATCGAGACAGTCATAATTACAACATGACATCAATATGACATACAAAATATAATATTACTAGCTGACCCGCGCAACTTCGTCTGCGTATGAGAGAGAGGGTTAAAAGAGTGAGTCGTAGGCACCTATAGCACAATAATTCTAAAAGAGGTAATGGGATGATCTACTTCGGCCGTCAGTCACCCCGTCTCTCACACCGTCAGTCACACCGTCTGTCAAACCGTCTGTCACCCCGTCTCTTACCCCGTGAGTCACACCCTCTGTCACACCGTCTGTCACTCCGTCTGTCACCCCGCCTGTCACCCCGTCTGACACCTTATCTGTCACCCGTCTGTCACCACGTCCGTCACCCCGCCTGTCACCCCGTCTGTCACCCCGCCTGTCACCCCGTCTGACACCTTGTCTGTCACCCGTCTGTCACCACGTCCGTCACCCCGCCTGTCACTCCGTCTGTCACCTCGTCTGTCACCCAGTCGGTCACCCAGTCTGTCACCCAGTCGGTCACCCCGTCTGTCACCCAGTCTATCACTCCGTCTGTTACCACGTCCGTCACCCCGTCTGTCACCCGTCTGTCACCCCGTCTGTCACCTCGTCTGTCACCCCGTCTGTTACCCAGTCGGTCACCTCGTCTGTCACCCAGTCTATCACCCCGTCTGTCACCACGTCCGTCACCCCTTCTGTCACCCCGTCTGTCACTCCGTCTGTCACCCCGTCTGTCACCCCGCCTGTCACCCCGTCTGTCACCCCGTCTGTTACCTCGTCTGTCACCCCGTCTGTTACCCAGTCGGTCACCCCGTCTGTCACCCAGTCTATCATCCCGTCTGTCACCACGTCGGTCACCCAGTCTGTCACCCCTTCTGTCACCCCGTCTGTCACCCCGTCTGTCACCCCGCCGGTCACCCCGTCTGTCACCTCGTCTGTCACCCAGTCGGTCACCCCGTCTGTCACCCCGTCTGTCACCACGTCCGTCACCCCGTCTATCACCCCGTCTGTCACCCTTTTGTCACCCGTCTGTCACCCTGTCCGCCACCCCATCAGTCAGCCTGTCAGTCACCCCGTCATTCCTCACGTCGGTCACCTCGTCAGTCATCCCATTAGTCACCCCATCAATCACCCCATCAGTCACCCCTTAGTCACCCTACCATTCATCCCTTCGGTCAACACTAAAATATTTTTTCAAATCGAACCAGTAGTTTCTGAGATATAAAATTCCCCGCTAGCAGCATTTTTCATTTCTGTTCCGCTCCTATTGGTCATAGCGTGATGTTATATAGCCTATAGCCACCTATCCACCACAAAAATAATTTTTCAATTCGAACCAGTAGTTTCTGTCTGAGATATAAATTTTCCCGATTTGGTAACATTTTTCATTTCTGCTCCGCTCCTATTGGTCAAAGCTTGATGTTATATAGCCTATAGCCATCCTCGATAAATAGGCTATCCAACACAAAAAAAAATTTCAATTCGAACCAGTAGTTTCTGAAATATAGTCTTTTCAACATTTTTCATTTCTGCTCCGCTCCTATTGGTCATAGCGTGATGTTATATAGCCTATAGCCACCCTCGATAATTGGGCTATCCAACACAAAAATAATTTTTCAATTCGAACCAGTAGTTTCTGTACGTGATATAAATTTTCCCGATTTTGCAACATCTTTCATTTCTGCTCCGCTCCTATTGGTCAAAGCGTGATGTTATATAGCCTATAGCCATCTTCGATAAATAGGCTATCCAACACAAAAAGATTTTTTCAATTCGAACCAGTAGTTTCTGAGATATCGCCTTCCCCGATTTTAAACAGTTTTTCATTTCTGCTCCGCTCCTATTGGTCATAGCGTGATGATATATAGCCTATAGCCACCGTCGATAATTGGGTTATCCAACACAAAAGTAATTTTTCAAATCGAACCAGTAGTTCCTGAGATTAGCGCGTTCAATCAAACAAACAAACAAACTCTTCAGCTTTATAATATTAGTATAGAGAACCAGTAGTTCCTGAGATTAGCGCGTTCAATCAAACAAACAAACAAACTCTTCAGCTTTATAATATTAGTATAGATTTATTTTGCTGTCGCATTATGAGGTACTACAAAGTATGGCGCGGCGCATTCGTGTATGTCGAGTGTCGACTGTCAAGCCGCGCCGAGCCGTAGAGTCGCGCGGATGCCGGGACGGGGCGGTCGCGGGAGTGCCGGGACCCCTCCTTTGTTCGAACTGCGGAGTCACAACCGTGAATACGCCGCAATAAAGGCTATTGTATGAGTTTGGCATCCATTTCGGTTTATTGAATTTTCTTATTGGACTGTCAAATTAAACTCATAACATATGGCAATACAAAAAAATATTGTTAGTTACTAATCTCTCACAATATGAGACCACAGAAAAATGCTCCTTGATGTCATAATTATATTAAATCTTAAACTATTTTTACGCATTATATCACGATTTGGTTTTAATTTTTATGCCCGACGTTTCGAAAGCTTTGCAGCCTTCGTGGTCACGGGTCAGACCCGTAAAAATAGTTTAATTTCAATGAATAACATTCACGTAAACCTAAGAAATCATTATATATTAAATCTCTTTGGTAGGTCCCCAATTATTTCTCTCAGATGATCAGATCAGATTCCTGTATACAGCAAATACGTACATTGCGTCAAAAGTGTTGAACTTCTATAACACTATAAAATTATAATTACATAACCAAGTAGCGACCACTCATCTCTAGGAACATTCAAAGCGGGTTGTAAATCTATTCACAGAAAATTTATTACATGGGCCCTTACTTTACGCACACAACAGAATATAAACTTGGGCTCTGTAACATAGAGTCCGATTTTGCTCACCCTATTTTCATGTTAA
Organism: Clanis bilineata; assembly: GCA_036417725.1. Classification (NCBI taxonomy): domain Eukaryota; kingdom Metazoa; phylum Arthropoda; class Insecta; order Lepidoptera; family Sphingidae; genus Clanis; species Clanis bilineata. Next base: position 14,659,309 of record CM071158.1, read on the forward strand.
ATGTTTATTTATGTTTAAAAAGAAGAGTGCACAGGGGTATTCCCGAGACTCAATTTTATTTCCTTTTTTGTTAGTGTTCACAAAATTGGTGCCCGTGTGCTTCAGATCAATGTGTTGAACAGTGTAACGCGTCCGGCATTCATTCGATCTAGATATGACTCCGTAATCTTTTGACAAGTTGCCATACATTTAATGTACACTTCAGAGAAATTAGAAAAAATATTGTATAATACTAGCGGTTGTTCAAGAAGTCACGATATAGTCTATATTTTTACTGACTTTAAAAACGAGACGTTATAATTATTCCGCCGTCGAGGATTTAAAAAAGCTTTTTTTTTTTAAAGTGGTAGAGCCACGCTGTAGACAATTTTGCCTACAGCACTAATGGGCCGGCTCGACCGGGTTATTACCACTGTCTCACAGGAAACTGACGTGAAGTGACAGATTTTATGCTGTTGCGTTTCGTTCGGTAAGTGAGATTACCGGTTGCCCAAACCCCCCCCCCCCCAAAATGGCAGCGGAATGTAAAAAAGTTTTACCCCAGGAGGGTACCGGCACTTTCTGTGTCGGAGAATCCCTCCCTGAGCGCTCCTGTTCAGGCTGCCCTTCGTACTCTGGGGAGGGCAACAACCCGCTCTCATGTCGTAATGCCAGGGGCAAACGAAACAATAGACTCGCGGCACCCCCTTCCATACTCCACGTGGACTTCTGCAATATCAGGGGAATTAATTCAAACATCAATGCCGTCCACTACCATCTTGAGACGAGTAAGCCGGCCTTATTGTTTCTGACTGAAACACAGATATCCTCGCCCTCTGACACTTCGTACCTGCGCTACCCTGGCTATATTGTTGAGCATTTTTTTGTTCCCCGAGCCGGTGTCTGTGCGTATGTCAGAGAGGATGTCTGCTACCGTCGCCTCGGCAATCTTGAAGGTGGGGACCTATCTACACTTTGGTTGCGCGTAGATTGCGACGACCATCCTCGCATCTATGCGTGCCTCTACAGGTCCCATAGCGGTAATACCGAAACTGACCGACTCATTGAGCATGTCCAAATGGCGACAGATTCTGTACTTCAACAGATCCCCTCCGCGGAGATTGTCATACTTGGTGATTTTAATGCTCACCACAGTGAATGGCTTGGGTCACGTACAACTGACCACGCGGGGAGGTCTGTTCACGGCTTTGCCCTGGCCTATGGTCTGACACAACTGGTCCCCTCGCCCACGCGAGTGCCTGATGTGGAAGATCATTTGCCTTCCCTGTTGGACCTTCTGCTGACCTCTCACCCGGACAGATACGACATCATCGTAGACCCTCCCCTCGGATCGTCCGATCACTGTCTGATCCGGAGTACGGTGCCTCTCACGCGTCCATTAAGATCGCGTCTTACTGGTTGTCGCCGTGTTTGGCACTACAGGTCAGCAGATTGGGATGGGATGCGAATGTTCTTCGCCTCCTACCCATGGGGGCAGGTTTGCTTCTCACTGGATGATCCTGACACTGTCGCCAATTGTGTTGCCGATGTGGTGCTTCAGGGTATGGAACTATTTATTCCTAACTCCGTGGTACCCATCGGTGGCAATTCTCGACCCTGGTTTGATCGCTCCTGCAAGTTGGCTTTTCGCCTCAAGCAGAAATGCTATCGAACCTGGGTTGAGGCGTCGGTGTCACAGGATGAAAACACCAGTGTTGCCAAAAAGGAGTATAACTCTGCCTCTAGGTCCTTCAAAAGAGTTATCGCTGGGGCAAAGTCAAAGTACATAAGAGGCATTGGTGAGAAATTAGTCCGCCTACCTTCTGGTACGCGCGCGTTCTGGTCTCTCACCAAGGCTGCTTTAGGGAATTTCTGTACGCCATCTATTCCATCTTTGCGCAAGGAGGATGGCTCGCTTGCCCATGACGCAAAGGACAAAGCCGATCTCCTGGGTTTTCTCTTTGCGGCCAACTCGACTTTGGATGACAGGGAAAATCCACCGCCTACCATCCCGCGATGCGATAGCTCCATGCCGGAAATAAAATTCCTGCATAGCTCAGTACGTAAAGCACTGCTTTCCCTGGACATCCACAAGTCGAGCGGGCCAGATGGGATCCCACCCATTGTGCTGAGGACATGTGCTCCGGAGTTGACGCCAGTACTCACGCGTCTTTTCCGGTACTCTTACTCAAAAGGCGTGGTCCCGAAGTCGTGGAAGACTGCTTTTGTGCACCCGATCCCCAAAAAAGGCGACCGCTCTAACCCGTCCAACTACAGACCTATTGCCATCACCCCCTTGTTCTCCAAAATAATGGAGTCCATTATAAACTGCCAGCTCTTAAGGTACCTAGAGGATCATCAGCTGATCAGTGACCGTCAGTACGGTTTTCGTCAAGGTCGATCTGCGGGTGATCTTCTGGTCTACCTTACTCATAGATGGGCAGAGGCAGTTGAGAGCAAGGGGGAGGCTTTAGCTGTGAGCCTGGACATAGCGAAGGCCTTCGATCGGGTCTGGCACGGAGCACTTCTTTCGAAGCTTCCTTCATTCGGGCTTCCCGAGAAACTTTGCCACTGGGTCACCAGTTTTCTCACAGGGCGGAGCATTCAAGTCGTTGTCGACGGTTCTTGCTCGGAATCCAAACCTGTGAATGCTGGTGTACCTCAAGGCTGTGTGCTATCTCCTACACTGTTTCTTCTACATATTAATGATATGCTGCGTATCAACAGCATTCATTGCTATGCGGATGACAGTACTGGGGATGCCTCATATACCGGCCGGGCTAATCTTTCTCGGGAAAACATTAACGAGTGCCGGAACATGCTTGTGTCTAAAGTCGAGACCACACTGGAACAAGTCTCAGATTGGGGCCGATTAAATCTAGTCCAATTTAACCCCGAGAAGACACAAGTATGCGCATTTACCGCTAAAAAAACTCCCTTTCTCGTATTTCCTCGGTTCGATAACACCCCTATTGGTACCTCGAGCAATATTAGGATTCTTGGCGTCGACATTTCGAGTGATGTTCAGTTTGGCGGTCATTTGGAAGATAAAGCAAAATTGGCTGCAAAAGCTCTTGGTGTTCTTGGGAGAGCGAGACGGTATTTCACGCCGGCCCATCGCCTTCAACTTTATAAGGCACAGGTTCGGCCTCATATGGAATACTGCTCTCACCTCTGGGCAGGGGCACCTCAGTACCAACTCCTTCCATTTGACCGTATCCAACATAGAGCGGTTCGGATTGTCGATAGTCAAACGCAATCGATTCGACTCGATCCTCTTGCGTTGCGAAGAGATGTTGCATCTCTTTGCATTCTTTACCGCTTGTACCACGGGGAATGTTCCGAGGAATTGTTTGGCCTAATACCAGCCGCCGAATTCCATTATCGTACCACACGCTACAAGCTGAAGTTTCATCCTTACCACCTGGATGAATGGCGTTCCTCAACAGTGCGTTTTACAAGGAACTTTCTTCCGCGTGCAACGTGCTTGTGGAACCAGCTTTCGGCGGCTGTGTTTCCTGACCGTTACGAGTTAGGGACCTTCAAGAAAAGAGCCTATATCTACCTCAAAGGCCGGCAACGCATCCATGATTCCCCTGGTATTGTGGATGTTTATGGGCGGCGGTGATCACTTAACATCAGGTGACCCACTTGCTCGTTTGCCCCCTCTTCTATAAAAAAAAAAAAAAAAAAAAAAAAAAAGTTAACAACACTTAAAAACCAACTTCACTTTACATTGATGTCATTAATAACAATAATTTCTTACACGATTAATAAAAAAATAAGTAGAGAACTAGAAATCATTATTTATTGTTATCAACAACTCTTCAATCCATCTTTGAAGTCACTTTTAAGTTTTGTTAACTATAGATGTAGAATTGAATAGCATTTTTAATGTCTATATTTTGTCCGGAGTTTTGTTAAGCATAATGGCGAACATTTATTTTGTTTTGTTCTGGATATCCATGACTGATAAAACTAAATTGAACACAAAATAAAAAGAGATATTGATGCTACAAGGTTCTTCGAAGTCCTTCCTAATCACAATAACTGCAGTTTTATGCGAAAAAAATTAGCAAAACTGTAAACGGCGGAGCGTCGACAAATTATACCTAATCTATACCATATAATGTGAGTGAACAATAAATTACTTTTATAAATACAGGGCTTTATAGAGTATGAGCAGTGAGTAGGTATATATTGTAGAATGGAACATCGTGTTTAAGATACACAAGGTTTAGTAATGTAGAATGCATAATAAATGTATATATTGGCTGAATACAATTGCATGTCAATGGGTTGGTCGGGGATGTATCTGGAAGATAGTTCAAGGAACAAAATACAAATAGTTGTTGACTTGAGCTGAGAAGCTTTTAAACTAATACTCTGCTCGAATAATTTCCATTTGAAGAGTTTGAAGTGGACCGTGAAGAGTGAAGTGGAGTGGATGTGGGTAAAAATATTTTGAGCATGACTTACGCCCGGTTCCAATAAACAATTCGGTTCGAATGTGCAGATAGCTTACAAAAATTAGCCAATAAGAACACAATGTTTAACATGACTCCGACAAACGAGTTGATTTTATTGGTTCATCAATCGCGATCAGTCGCGATCTATCTGCACTCAAAACTGAAATCGTTTATTGAAACCAGCCATACATGAAGTGGCTTACTAAGATAATTACATATGTTATATGTATAAAGTTATAATTAATTATTAGATATAACTTAAATCATGCCAATTGAAATTGTTAGTAGTAGGTACTAACTAAACTTATGCCTCAAGCTGCGACCTAAATCCAACCATGTGAATAATATACATAACATTTAGTACAAACATTAATATTTAGTTGTTACATGTGACAATAAATTATTGAGTAGTATGTTGTACTTTTACATAACACGTTCTTCTGATGGCGGAAAACACCGTTAGTTTACCGGATTTTTTCACATAACAATATTTTGTTTACGAAATTTGTATATGATTTGTAATTTGAAAAATATTTTTAACAACAATGTGAACTTAGATTAATTGAAGCGATCTACGGTCACCAATTATTTGAATGTTAATTATTTTTAAATGTGTGCCAAATATAGAGATATTCGCAACCATATTATATTAAATAAATATAAGATTGTCCTAATCCTAATCGTAAACAGTGAATGTCCTTATTATACATACTCGTACATGACTTTGTATACGTATGTAATCAAATAAAAAAATATGACAATATCTTAGAGACTATATATTATATTTAACGAAAATATAAAATAAATAAATTTAAACATGTTACAGTAGAATAGACATATTATATAACATTTTGTAGAAGTAGAACAATCAAATTATGTGGATAAAAATATCAAATTTATCACGATCACAATAGAAAACCAGCGAGACCTAGTTACAACAAAAGAGTACAGACAAAGACGGTGGAAGATAATATATATATGTGTGTGTGTTAAATAATTCAGACGCCATAGCACTACTCGTTACTTTGGGGCTGCTTCATCATTAAAATTAATTGAAATGAGTTCTGGCTGTTGTTCGTAGCGCCTACCATCACAGTCGTTCGACACATAGAAAAGACCACAATTTAGTTAATCTGTAGGTATTGAACTAGCATTATAAACGCGTAAGTATATTTATTGGTTTTCTATTTTTAACGCAGCAAGCTAGCATGTAATGATTTATGGCACATAAATGGTTTTTATGTACAAAGTAATATAAGGACTCTACTTTTTATCGCGAATATGACGGAAAAGACTTCAACGCGAGCGGAACTGAGAGCAAATGTTAGTAAAAATTCATTAAAATGCAACTTCTGAGGCACATTCTTTGCTCTAAAAGTTTAACAGAAACTTAAATATTTACTACCAAAATGAACGCTAAGAGTCATTAATAATAATTACTATTTCTTAAACATGGTAGAGTAGACTGTAGCAACTTTTCGAGTCTCTGCCAGTCAACCGTCTGACGTCGCACTATTTTGATATTCCCTTATATCTGTAATCTTATTTTGGTCTAATATTATTAATCATCATCATCAGCTACAGGACGTCCACTGCTAGACATAGGCCTCCGACAAAAAATCCAGTTCGACCTATATTATTATTATTTACTGATTCAGATAAAAAATATTCAAAGACAGATTTCTCTTTTTTATTAGAAACCTAATTTAATCGTACTACTACAGTGCCACTTGATCAGCCAACCATTTACCATCAGAACAGACCTTTAAACATAGGACTGCAAACACCCTCTTTAGTGTGAAGTACATTCCAGTTTTATTTCATTCTATTATAAGGCAATATATATACGGTCACCCAATCCAAGGTTACAGAAAAGTTAATATTTGCAATGCTGATGTAGCCTTTTTGCGCTGTTCTGTCGATGTTTTATACATATGGGGCTCGGATCGGTGAAGCCGTGTCGATCACCTGGCTATGCCTAATGTACCTACACTTCTTAGACTTTCATAATATAAACCCGACTTTGAATGTTGATCATCTGCATCTGAATTCATCGTAACCATTCTTAACTGGAGACAATAAGGATCACGACTGCCTTAGGGGTGTATCGTTCCGCCCTGTGGTATGGGGGCGTTTGGAGAATTCCACCACGGTATCCCCTGCCTGTCGTAAGAGGCGACTAATAGGGGCCTTCCGGGGTCGCGGGCGTACAGCGGGGGGCTGTGTGCCCCTTTTAGTACTTTTGTACATGCGGCCCCGGGACGGACGGCAGCACGGACGGTCGGCCTCGTGCTGCCGTAGACGCCGAGGGCGTCGTTCGGCGGCGGGGGCTTATGAGCCCCCCCCTAAATTGGAGACGGGCCGCAAGGCGGCACCGCGCAGGGGCGGTTCCGGTAGCAATCCGAGTCTATCTCCGGATACCCCGGGACCGCCCCACGAAAGCGCCGAAGAAGGCCACCGCGGGGTTTTTAGTCTGTATTGCCGGTGTAGGGTGTATATAGTGATAGGGACTCGGCCCAGCGTCGCCCGGATGTCGACCATCTCTCCCGGGCATCACGGCGCTGGGTCGTAAGACCGGCGAACCCGACATACCCGCCGCGTCCACCCCCCCGGGCGCGGCGGCAGTGGTAAAACACTTTTCCCCGCGACAAAAAAAAAAAAAAAAAGGGGTGTATCGTTATCGTGTCGGCCCTATCTGGAATTTGTGCCATCATATAACATAACATAACATAAGCTCACGCCTGTATCCCCGAAGGGGTAGGCAGAGGCGCACTAGCGAACTAGAACACCCACATTTCGCCGAGCTTAGTTCAGTCCCAGATGTGATAGGGGGCGAGCCTATCGCCATATCGGGCACAAATTCCAGACTCCGGGCTGATATGGAAAAATCCAATATTACTTTGCCCGACCCGGGGATTGAACCCGAGACCTCAGAACCGTAGTCGTACCGAAATACCACCACGCCACCGAGGCAGTCATATCTAAGACGAAAATGAGCTCGGCGAAATGTGGGTGTTCTAGTTGGCCTCTAGCTACCCCTGCTTCTTAACTTAGACAATACTTACGTTATTTTTGTGTGTGTGACTGCCTCGGTGGCGTGGTGGTATTTCGGTACGACTACGGTTCTGAGATCTCGGGTTCGATCCCCGGGTCGGGCAAAGTGATATTGGATTTTGCCATATCAGCCCGGAGTCTGGAATTTGTGCCCGATATGGCGATAGGCTCGCCCCCTATCACATCTGGGACGGAACGAAGCTCGGCGAAACGTGGGTGTACTAGTTCGCTAGTGCGCCTCTGCCTACCCCTTCGGGGATACAGGCGTGAGCTTATGTTAATGTATGTACGTTATTTTTTCTTAAAACGCCACATAGTTGGTATTACAACTGCAACTATAAAGTTTATAATTACTATATATTATCATATAGAGGTATATATATCGCTTAGATTAATTTGACCATGTTGTGCAGAAATGATCCCACACCAATGTGGTCTATTTATGATGTAGAACTATTTTATGATTTTGTGGGTGGGTTCATTTCTGCACAACACGGACCATTTATGCGAAGGAGAGAAAATATACTTGATAACAAATGACAATACATTTTTAACAAATGACAGATATAGTCTCCACAGCATACCGATCAGAATTGTTAAAGATCAGGGGGGGTAACCACCTCTTATAGCAGTATTATTATAATCTTACTTGTACCGATTCCCATACAAAACAAACGAAGAACGATTATAATAATACTGCTATAAGAGGTGATGGTAACCCTGCTGGTTTACTTTAAGGTCCGTTTTCCCAGAGTGTACTATTATGGCACCTTAACAGCCATTCTATTTATGAGACATGACTACGTTACATACATCAATCGATTGGCTAAGAGCCGTATTAGAAACTGGAAACATAATAAAGTAACATAAATAGCAAGTTCCTATGCAAAGTGAGCCAAGTGTCATAGATACTTTAAAATTAACATAAACATAACATACATACACATTTTTATATTAATTTTAAAGTATCTATGACATTTTTACTTTAAAATTAAAGTAAACAAGTTGCAAACTATTGTTAAAGTAATAATCAATTAACGTAATTAGGCCGTGTGTTGTATGGTTAACCGCAGAACGTTGAAACTTAGGACTTATATCCACGAGAAGCTATATGATATTATAAAAAATAATGAATACTTAAAACAAAATCAATATAAAAATAATAACGCCTGCCTCGGTGGCGTGGTGGTATTTCGGTACGACTACGGTTCTGAGGTCTCGGGTTCGATCCCCGGGTCGGGCAAAGTGATATTGGATTTTTCCATATCAGCCCGGAGTCTGGAATTTGTGCCCGATATGGCGATAGGCTCGCCCCCTATCACATCTGGGACAGAACTAAGCTCGGCGAAATGTGGGTGTTCTAGTTCGCTAGTGCGCCTCTGCCTACCCCTTCGGGGATACAGGCGTGAGCTTATGTTATGTTATGTTAACGCATAAACTCAATAGGTCGGTCGGGAAATCTTTGGGAAAGATGTATGTACAGTGGACGTCCTGTGGCTGGTGATGATGATGATAATAAACGTAACTATTCATACACACAATACATCGTAAAAGTTTATTATAATAACATAATATAATAATATACTAATGGGGGTCCAGATATAATGTATACCATTTCATAATACCAGTTCTTAATTCTATTAATTTTATTTTATAATTAAACTGATAAATGTGAGAACAAACACAAGTTAAATAACTCAAATGTAGCGAAGCAGCCTAACCGCGAGTGTTAAGACTTGCCGCAAACTAAATATACAAATATTGTCACAGTAGAAACGTAGAGTTTCGGCGCAAACATAACAAATGTGTTGGTTGAATAACAAGCATAATGTAATATCTCACGAAAAATAAGATTTATATGTATGAGTACAAAGCAGGTGATAATTATGATGGTCACGTGCCAGTTATGGGGGAATGTTATAAATTATAACACACGATATTATTTTCACCTGCCCTTAGCTCATTAGCGTGGGGTCGGCGCAACACACTTTCTCAAGCGTATTGAAGAATTCGGCTTCCTTTCTACGACCGGCTGCCAGCCTGACGTCAACCCCGTCTGCGTCTGGGTGTTCCAGTCCCGGGAAAATCATGTTTGAATAACTTTGCCCGGTACTCAAACGCAAGACCTTTCAATCCACAGCCTACGCTGCCACTAGACCAAGAAGGCGACATACAACATTTACCTATAAGCTAAACCTATTACGATGTTTAAGTGTTGAAAAGCATGCTAGAGTCCATGTCAGCTATAAGCCAAAGCCTGTTTTAAAAAATAATATTTCATCCGATTCATTAACTACATAGACACGCTAACATAAAATTATAGTGATTTTGTTGTGCCTTTGATGGAATAAAATCCTTAGAGTGGGCGATAAACTGCGTTACCTTCGGTTATGTGGTGAACACGATTAGGTATACATTATAATAACATAAAGTAGGTACATTTATTATAATTATGTTATGTTCATAATACCTGAAGTAATCTTCCCGCCCTTATACCACTTCACTGTTAGATCGGCGCCATGCACTTTTTTAAACATGTTGCAAAAATGATACGTCTACTTTTACCATCGGTTACCTGCCTGCCATCAACTCACTTCGGATGATCCAGTCACGGACGAATCGTATTAGAAAAACTTTGCCCAACGTGGAATTGAAACCCAGTATCTCCCGGTCCACAGACCACATACGCTGACAATAGGCAAAGAGGATAGACAATGGATTTTTTTTATTAAGATTTACTTAATAGAAAATTATGGACAAATTGTTTAGGTATATCAGATAGACTGTTTGCGTGCCACAGCCCACAAGTTATTTAAGCAGCAATTGATCACTACCAGTCTACTGCTACGAAAGATAAACACATTACATAACAACGTTGTTAATCCATTTTAAAATTGGTTATATTAGTATAGACTATATAATAATTGAAACCGAACAAACAGAATGCCCCATTGTACCCTTTTTTTTTTTTTTTTTGTTGTCGCGGGGAAAGCGTTTTACCGCTACCGCCACGTCTGGGGGGAGACGTGTCGGTTATGTCGGGTTCGCCGGTCTTACGACCCAACGTTGAGCCGCCCGGGAGAGATGGAAATCATCCGAGCGACCGTTGGGCCGAGTCCCTAACACTATGTACACCCTACACCGACAATACCGACTAAAACCCCGCGGTGGCCCTCTTCGGCGCATTGGAACGGCCCCGGGTTTCCCTAGGCGAGAAGCGCCCAGGCTTCAACCGGGACCGTCCCTGCGCGGTGCCGCCATGCGGCCCGTCTCCATTGTGGGGGGCTCATAAGCCCCCGCCGCCGAAGGACGCCCTCGGCGTCAACGACAACACGAGGCCAACCACCCGTGCTGCCGTCCATCTCGGGGTCGACTGTACAAAAGTACTAAATAGGGGCGCTACAACAGCCCCCCGCTGCGCGCCCTCGACCCCCGATGCCCCATTGTACCCTAACAAACAATGATACCAGATATACATTGTATATACACCTGTACAGTTCTATAGTCCACGAGGCGCTAGTGGTCAAGGACAAGCAAATCAGAATTTCAAATTACCGAAAAAAGTCAGTTCTATAATATGAGCAGGCGAAAACATGAGAGTTTGTTGCTCCCGTGTGGATGATAAGCATTCGATGTAGATGTTAGAAAATGGGTTCTAAATATATCTGAGGATTATAGAAAAACAACAGAGCCGCTTCTATACAATTCATACATAAATACATTCATAGCATGGCCTGACATCTCTTTAATATTGAACGAGGTGGTTTGCGCCTTGCGGCCTCCATAATTGATTGACGCCTGGTACGGACTGTATAAAATTGTTTATACCAATTGATAGACCACCATTCCATAATTACGTTTTTCAGTCCTTTACAACACATCTGCTATTTTATAAACTACTTATTATCAACAACTATGCGCTGCTTCTAAGGTCTGACCGTTTACATAATTCTGAATACGAATTTACACAAATACTATATTATGCAGGAATGCTTTTTCGAACATTATTCAGTTTTAAAAGCGTCTATTCTAAAGTGACAACCAACCTATTACTTCGGGGAAATAATACCATTGGCAGTTGAAATGTACTATTTACATATCTCGATACGAGACAGGCTTCATAACAAGTTTGGTCAGATTACTCCGATACGAGACTCAAATGATGTCATCGTCAAGACAGCTTTAAAAATGTGTGTCTATGTGTGTGTATGTAACTGTGTACACACATTATCTAAACAAAGACACACACAAACTAACTCCATGGTGGCATGGAAAGTTCCACGATGGTATGTACGTACATTTTAAATTTAAAATCAACACTTGATTATGTATCTTTCGCTGAATGCCAATTGAAGTCCATTATAAAAGGAAATGAAACTAACACCGAGCAAAGATCCAGTTATTTGATCACAAAAAATATTTTGTTTTTATGCTGTAAACAAGTTTTTGTTAAGCAGTAGTAAAAAACTTATCGTTCCTTCAGTTGATCACAAATCACAATACAATTTCGGTCAAGGATGAATAGTTGCCGCGCAAACAACATTTAAATATTATGTTATCAGATTAAACGCACTCTTAATGAAGAATTATTTTATTTCCAAAAGAATACGTCTTGCTTCGACGCTCTGTGATTCTGTGAATGTGTTGTGAAAAGTGGCATTTATTGGTGGTGAAATTAGTATTGTTTAGATTTATTAAACGCTAAAGTTGTAATTACTAATAATAATAATATGAAGGTATACTACGGAGTACAGACTATCTGATACTTTTGACTTTGGGGTCCAAACCGCCGGTGGCTTGGGCCCCGAGCCTGGCCATCGGAGGGAAATAACTGGTTATTTTTATATGTATTTTATATTTGTGTATTTTAAATACAAACTTTAAAAAACAAGCTTTAATATAAAGAGTACATACTAAACAATATAAATGCATCAGTAGTCAGCTCAGCTCAGTCTCAGTCTTTATTCAGAAAAGTTTAATCTTACTACTATCACATACATACATCTGTATAATTTAATAACACAATTTTTCAAATTACGTAAACGCAACAACTAAAAGTGTGAAATAAGAGGCCTAAAATATAAGAAGTTACATGAAAAGCGAGCTTCGCATTTCATGCAAGTCGCAGCAAACGCGTCCCATTTCCATTAGCAAGAGCCGACAAAAGAATCTTTTACGAGATGAGCCTTCAAAACCAAGTCTTAAACTAAAATCGGGCCATCGTATGTTCTTGCAACTTGTATACCAAAGTGAACAAGTTACTAGTTGAGGTCAATAAATGTTCTGCCCACGTTACACAGGAATACTTAGGTGTGGCTTTCTAATGATATTTTGGATCAAAAGCACCGCGCTGTTCTGAGTGACTATAATAATTAAAGAAACTATTGATAGCTCTATGGCAATTATTTACCTACATACCTTAGGGGCGAATTGTCAGTATCCAAATAACTTTTAGCTATTATTTGGGGCCATAATGTGACATTTGACATTTAACTAATGTATGAATTATTGCTCAGGATAAAGTTGTCTAACTAGTTACTAGTTAGACAACTTTAGTTTAGTTTTGAAAAATCGACTCTTATTGGTATAAACTATGGAGTACGTGCCTTATATGACGCAGCATATGATTTTCTAGAACCTTAATTCCATTAATTTCAATTAATTCATGTACATTGTACCTACAATCTGCATTTCAATATATTATGTACGGTACTGATTTATAAGCAGAATTTTAATTTCTTTATTACGCCAAATCGAAAATAGTCAAGACTTAAACATTTTAAATATTTATGCCTAATTGAATAACACTATTTCATCGATCACACTTTTAAGCTATTTTTGTTTGCTTCCAACCATTAATAATCAAATTCAATTAAATAAAAAATTCTACGTAACCTAAAACGCATTATAGACTCCGAGATACACCATTGTTTATAGTTTCCATTGATCGCTTTTTAAACTTTCGTGAACTCTACCACTCTCCCCGATATCAGATTAGCGGCAAATGAATCCTAAATAGCCAGGGCAACTGTGAATGTAAGAACAATATTTCTAATTACTAAGTATAGACCGATCACGGAAAATATAGATGCGGCTGTTATGAATGTCAACTGGTGCGATAAAAGATTGAAAACATAATAATCGTTTCCTATGTTTTGTCACGCTGTTTAACCGAAGCTGGAAGCAAATAATACTAATCGATAACATAATCTCGCATTCTTTACGTAAAACTGTTACTGATAACCTGAAATGAACGCGACGTCCGCGATAACGGAACGAAAACAACGATTACACAATTATCATTAAAAAATAATAATCAATTTGTCATGAATAATTAAATCACATTTTGTGTGTGACTTTTGCAGCCGTTGCTGAAAAACGTGAAAATAAATGTATATTCTTCGTCTACATCAAATTTTAAAACTATAATATGCCAGATTTTAAGTCGCTTAATATTTTGTGAAATGTCATGTTAAAAGACCACATATATTTTTAAGGCACGATTATTTTATGTAAAATCTGATAAAGGCCATGATATTAATTCATAATAATACCTAGTTATTAAATACTCATTTATTTATTATCATTTTGGGACTCCAAACAGGAACACAATACTATTTCAACCATGACACGCAGTGGCGCATTTAGAGTGTTGGCGGCAAGGACTCAGGAAAAAATAAGAGAACCCGGCATAACTACGAAAAATACGTGTTTACTATGGCCGGTTCCGCCATTTTAGTTTCGCGATTTATTTACATGTAAGTTGTCACAGTGTCATAAGAATTAAATAAGTATAAATACTTATTGATTTTATTGTAAATACGGTGTTTTATTTACAATAATTATAATTTCGGAATATGAAGATGTTGCCGCAAAGTCGCCATTTTGGTTTCGTTCCATACATTAGGAATGCTTCATTTTATCGTAGTTATGCCCTGTCCTCTATCTTCTTTTGTCTAAGGTGGGCGGCCCTCGGCTTGTACTATGTACCTGCTCTTTATAACATTTTTTTAACTGACTTAAAAATAAATAAAAATGAAACGCCTCTAGCTGTTACGTGGGAAATTGATGATTTTCATAAAAACTATTTTACGTAGTCTGAAGTCTAGCGAGACATATAAAAAAAAATCATGGTCGAGCTACTAGTCTTAATAAATCTTAATAAATGAGTAAAATTACAACAGTAATAATTAATATGTAGCCCACAATGTTATACTCAAATTACTATTATTAAGTATTAGTTTAGATAACAGTATTACCTCATTGTTTCAGTACGACTTTCTACTATTGTCTTTGCCATTGCATCATAAGCTGACAACCAAATCGGATTTTTGTAAGTCGTAATTTTTTTGGCTTCCAATCAATTTCGCGATGTAACAAGATTAAAGAATATAATATGTTGTCTGTGTTTAGTATTAACGCGAAGCTCCTTATTGAACGTAACTCTCATTATATGATATTAAACTCGATTTTTAGGTTAGTTATATGCTTTTTAAAGCGTGTTGCAGAAAGGTTTCAACTTAATTTTTACAACCGGCTACCTGCCAGACGTCAATCCCCTCTAGGGAATCGCGGGAAAACCGTGATAGAAAAACAACGATCTGGGGACGACTCCTGACGCTCGATTCGAACTTGAATTCGATTCGGTTTCATTTATTGACTTACAATTCCACCGAAATTGAGTTAAAAAGTGCATTAATGTTACCTTAAAAATTAACAAATGACAAGTTCTCGAATATTATACAACATTAGCGCACTTCAAAAGATTTCGGCGGAATTTTAAGTCATTAATGAAACCAAATTGAAATCGCAGTCGAATCGAGCGTCAGGAATCACCCCCCTGGGATTCCAACCCAGGACCTCCTGATCCACAGGTCGTATACGGTGCCACTAGATTAAGTTGGCGATGAAACAATTACATAAATAATTGCAACAAAACATTATATTTATTATGTTCTCAATATAGGGTAGCGTTATATGTGGGGTCCTATCATCCACCACCCATCCCTCTAAAGATACGCTTTTATTTTCCGGCGCTTTATTCTCTTGCTCGAGTTGCACGTAATCCTTTCATATTGACATGATTACAAAGCTCAAACTGAGGGACTCACCCCCTACGTGTACCTCTATATTAAAAAGCATAAGAATCTATACAATACGAATAATAATTAAAAACTTAACTGTGTTCAAGACACATTCTAAAAAAATAAATTACATGTCACCATTCTTCTGTAGAACAAATCTTTTGCTTGGTTTTAAAATATTTTAACGTTCTAGAATGTTTCACACTTACTAAATTTAGTTGTCACTTGCGGTGTAGTTTTGGCCTTAGTGCTTGTCCAAAGCAAACAAAACGCTACAGCCGCGGGGAAATGCAAATATAAATTAACAATTTAAATATATTAGAAACATGACACACCACTATAAATATAGAACTCAAGCATCGCTGCAATTGGAATAGAACGCAATTTAAAATCAACATATGTTTAAGGATGTCGCATTTCCTCGCAACTATGTGTGATAACAATGATTACTTGGCTGCACCATGTTCACATTAAGTGCAACTTTGTTCGCTGCATTGCTCACTGCACACGCAATACGATTCATGTTGTTTACAATCCATGACCTGGTTATCCAAGTTTAGTTGACGTTTTCATATAAGTTCACTTTATCTTTCTACTTTTTTTATAGCACAGACTGGCAAACGAGCAGATGGGTCACATGACGGTAAGTGATCTCCACCGCCCACAGACACCCAAGACACAAAAATAATCATGGGTGCGTTGTCAACCTAAAAGTAGGGAATGGAAGGGGAGGGGAAAGGGATTCGGAAAGGGAAATCTCTCTCACCGAACGAAACGCGATAGCAAGCTGCCACTTTACGTCGGTTTTCTGTGAGACAGTGGTATCAAACCGGCTGAGCCGGCCCAATCGTGCTGTAGACATTACTGTATACAGTGTGGCTCTACAACTCAGGAAACTCTCTAAACACTCACCACTTGGTGTTATTCCAATCTAATGCTAAGTTCCGCCTTCTTACTTAAACGCTTCCACTGCGCCTTTCTTCTTTCCTCTGTTCCTCCCCACTGAGACAGATGTGTTTTTAAATACGACCTATGTAAATGCAAATTTTAATCCTACGATCTCTATGGATCATTTTAATCAATTTACAATTTTGGCAGCTTCGCAACTATTGAATTTTATATTAATATAAATCTTTCAGGAATATCTTTTATCCTGAGTTTAGTGTAAAACAGATGCGCGTATAGCATTTTATTGAAAATCACCGTCCACAATGTAGATTTCTACTCGTATGTAAGTATTATAAACACCATCTTTAATGGCAAAGCAAATAAGAGGATGATGTAATTAAATAATTATTCACCATAAAAGTAAGCGGAGTGATGGCGCAGTACGGTGTTTTTTTGCTCATCGTCAGTTGCTACTCGCTTTACAAGTCTATCTACGTGCCTAGTGGTATAATGATCAGCTAAGAGTCAAGGCCAAATGTTATATAACGTGGACTCGCTTTCCGCGCTGTAGCACGGGGAACCGCCATGTTTTTCATTCCGCTTTTAAGGTTCCGTAAATTCGATGAGAGAACTTTGGAACTTGAAATTTGTTTCTCATAAAAGGCGAGAATTACTGTCAAACGTGTGAAGTTAAAGTGGAACGAACTTTGTTCAAAGCATCACGGAGAGAGAAGTTTTAACAACATATTTAATTACATAAATGAAAATATTATAAAAGGTGTATCGAATTTATACGTTCAATAATTTCCACGTTCATTTTGAGTGATTCTCGAATGCCTTAGGTAAATGAACCTCCTGAATTTTGACATTCGATTCGATTGCGACTACGATTCGGTTTCATTTAGTGACTTAAAAGTCTCATATGATTCGAGAACTTGTCATATGGTAATTTTAACGCGACATTACTGCACTATTTTGTTTGATTTCGGTGCAACTTTAAGTCACTAAATGAAGCCGATTCGTAATCGAAATCGAATTAAATGTCAAAAGTTACCCCACATGTGTTTAGCCTAGAAAGCTAAAGATTTTACACCGTATTATTTTAATAATACCAATCAACACCAAATACAGTTTTTTAAGTTCTGTAAAGGACAAAAAATATGTTCTAACTTTGAATTTTATGAAACCAAAACATGTAGTGCTGCTTGCTTATTCATTTATCCATTCAAAACTGAACGTGGCTAAAATTGTGAGAACAATCAAACGTAATTTATCAGACAAAAAATAATAGTAATATAAAAATATAATACTTGTATTAATTGTATATATCATTCATAATTTAAGTCTAGAAATTTTGATAGATTTAGAAAAAAAATCGTACGTACGGAACGCAGGTTGTAAGATAAAGTTATATTCACACTTGACACGTTTTTAGTTTACGTTATTACCGTGCCCCTCGGTGCCCCAATCTACATTACTCGTTTAGGAGTTGTATTGTTTATCTGATATCTCCATTGTTTATATACACTAACACCATTCTTTAACCATTCCTATCTTTTAATCTAGCTTTTATGCTTTCGTAGCTGTTTTGATAGCTGATTAAGCTCTTTTATTTGTAATTCATACTTCTGCAAAAGATGAAATTAGGTATAATTAAGACAAGGTGGACCGACGACCTGATAAAGGTCGCAGGAAGTCGCTGGATGCAGGCCGCTTCCAACAGGTCGATCTGGATATCTTTGGGGGAGGCCTATGTACAGCAGTGGACGCCCTATGACTGATGATGATGATGATGATGATGAAGATGAGATTGACCTTAGGCAACGTTTTAAGACATTAGGGGTATGTAAACGATTTTTGTAATTTTGACTTTAAATTTCGTAAAGAAAAATAATAGGATATTATTGGATTGAATATTCAATGGATTCTAAAGCAACATTAATAATTTCAAATCTTTTATTATTTGAAACAAAATGGCTTATTTGTATCGCATGTTTATGTAAATCTGTATAAGAAACTAAAGGATAACCTAAGCAATATTGCATGATTGATTGACTATTGTAATAACAGCATTAAAACCTTTTTCAAGAATTTGATTTGGATGCGTCATTACTCATAAATAATAATATATTAAATCAATACACTTGCAATCTTTTATCACGATGCAGTGATCGATAGCGTCTTGTGATAAGGGACGTAAACAAAAACAAATACCGAGTACCTACTTACTACGTATGCATTAACAGTATCCTATCACACTTATGAAACATAAGTAATTTGCGAGTTGAAAATATTTTCAACCCACTTGTTACTACACGTAACGGCAGAAGTTCCTGTTGTGATCTTGTTTATCGTGATAAGGAAATATCCAATAACATTTCAGACGACACCAATTTTCTTTTATACGATCGGTAAAAATGTTTGAGTCAGCAATGTCTTAAATAAAATTATTTATCATATACCATAACATGAATATTTTATTGATTTTTTGGTTCTCCAATTTTTTTCTGGAAATATTTATTGCGTTGCTCTAAAATCGTAGCTTGTCGTTACTATACGGTTTATTCAACTCAAACGCAGGAAGCCATGTATTATGCAGAAGGTTCACAAAACTAAAGGGGGTACAGCTTGTTTGTCATTGAATATTATTATTTCCACAATTTTTCGTTTAGTTATTCAATGTTTAATACATTACTACTTTAAGGATCGATCAATATATAATGCGAGCCTCACGTGTCAACGTTTGGACTTTAATTTTATTTGATTGATGAAGGGATCACTTGAATTCTACCAATTCAAATTACCAGCTTCATTCCATGACAAGTACCTACATCATACGGACGAAAGTTGATGAAATTAAACACAAATTCCGATTTTTTGGTACTATTGAAATGAACGATACGATTGAATCCATTAAACATATTTTTTCAGCTGCCTTTCTATCCAAAAGCAACTGTTCTAAAAACCAGCGTTGCTACTTGTTATTGGACAAAACATAGTTTAGAGAACAGGTTTGTATTGCGTACATGTAGGTTGGGCCGGGCTAGCGAACACCGGTCGCCCAGAGCCTAATGTCGAGTTCAGTGGCGTGCCTTGTACCGTGTACGAGTCTAGAGGCCTAGGTCCGAAGAATTAATTCAAATATTCTGTTTTATATATGAATACCAATTTAATTCATTTGTTGAAATCTAGAACCTACAGGTTATTGTGAATACATTAGTATAACATTGATAATTTGTAAATTATTTGTGCCAAATAGAAGCACAAGGTTTTTGTCACGTTCTGATATGCGTTCTGGATTCAATTATGGTTCGTTCATTGTGGGTTGCAACGAGGTCATTATATATTATAATGAGTGGAGTCAGTTAGCTATGTATTTAGTCGCCTTTCAGGTCTACTGGTCTGTTGCTAAATGGGTGGTAGTCGCGGTTTCGAATCTCAGTTAGGGCAAACGGGTTTTCTGATACGCTTCACCTGAAACTGAATCCCCCAGAGGGAGTTGACGACAAACTGGCAGCCGGTCGTAAAATCTAATTCGAATGCTTTGTGCCGCGCTGACCCCAAATTGGTGCGGGATATGGGGATTTGTGGAGGAAGAGTTAGGTTAATGTTTACTCTACACCAGATTTTCCTTTCATCTTCTATCTAAAATCTGGTGATGTCTGTTTATGTGAAATAATGCAGCAGAAGTAAATAAAGCTAGGCAGGATGAGGCAACCCTACACACGGTTTTTTGTAGATAAAAGATAAGACATAAGCTAAGTTGGCGCAAGTGAAATGTAAACAAAGACATAGATAAGTGAGGGAAGTGGGTGAATCTCAGGGCTCGTAGCAACAACAATCAGTCAATCATCTCGCTTGAGCCCGCCGTCCGGTGCCAAAACATTGAAGGTCACGAGTATCTGCGCACAAAGTCGATCTACGCAATACGAAAAAAAATACTATTAATAATAGGTAACATATGCAGGAAGTGGTAAAAACGAGCAGCTAATATAAAATCAGCCCTAAGCCAATTACCAAGTGTTGTCACTTTTTTTAGTATTTATGATGGCAGGTGTAATCTTAAACGAAAGGGTCAGTTCATGTATTTTATTATACGTTAACGTATACCTACGTAGGTCACCGGACAGGAAGCACACTTAAAGCCAGCTCGACTATGAAACCAAGTACAATGTAAAAAAATGTGTGGATGGGTAAAAACCCTCGAAGAAACTATGGGGAATCCTAGTTTTATAATCTCAGTCACTGTCATGTCCTTGCAAAACGGGGTAAGTAAAACTCATCACTTGTCTCACTTTATTGTGGGATAATACAAGTAAATATATTTTTATTCATTCAAAACCAGACCAAACCAAACATTTTTTTTATAAAATAAAAAATAATGTCTTCCTAAAATCCGATTGTTTTTGCTGTCTTGCATTCTGCGATCTTGATTCAGTACAATAGGCTTTATACTTTCAAAATGTAATATGTATGAAGTATACAATAACGATAAGACCTATCGTTATTATTCCCTGAGAGGTCATGAACCCAGCTCCCGAACAATGTATAAATAAAGTAAGACGACGGACCTTAGTTTACCGTCTAATTTTTGCAATCTAAAAATATTTTGCATTCTGAAACAATACTGATAGAACGAGTAGGTAACACTAGGAAAACACCTGTTTATATTTATCTGTTTTCATAGTCGATAGTAAATATGTTTATGTAATTTTAGCCTTGGTGCGATCCAGGACGCAGGCTCGAAGCCATTTAAAAAAAAGTCGAAGTAGACCTGATGGTAAGCGAAGTCCAGTCCAACAAAACCAGTGACCACTGACAAACAACAGAATACTGTTTATCAGAGGTCACCAGAATCATGACGGCCTATTTATGCTCCTTCACACTCCAAATCTGAAGAGGAAGGAAGCAATAGGGGGACATGTGGAAGACAGGCGGATGATCGATGCAGACACAGGGATGTACCCCGATGCAGACACCAACTAACCATCAAGTCAAAGAAACTCGTATATTATCATTCATACTCGCATATACCTCTAATTATTTCAACATATTGGTGATATTACAATAATCTGGAATTTGTGCCCGATATGGCGATAGGCTCGCCCCCTATCACATCTGGGACGGAACTAAGCTCGGCGAAATGTGGGTGTTCTAGTTCGCTAGCGCGCCTCTGCCTACCCCTTCGGGGATACAGGCATGAGCTTATGTTATGTTATGTTATTACAATAATTGTCGCCTCCTTCGGTCTAGTGGCAGCATGTATGGGCTGTGGACCGGGAGGTCCTGGGTTCGATTCCCAGGTCGGGCAAAGCAAATTTTCTAATTTAATTTGCCCGGGACCGGATCCCTCGTAGGGGGTTGACGTCAGGCCGGCGGCCGGTCGTAAAAACTAAGCCAAATCCTCTGTGCAACATGCTTAAAAATGTGTGTTGCGCCGATCCCACATTAAGGTCGGTTAAGGGCAGAAAGGTAATATTACAATAATTAATCACATAACATAAGCTCACGCCTGTATCCCCAAAGGGGTAGGCAGAGGTGCACAAGCGAACTAGAACACAAATGTGATAGGGGGCGAGCTTATCACCATATCGCGCACAAATTCCAGACTCCGGGCTGATATGGAAAAATCCAATATCACTTTGCCCGACCCGGGGATCGAACCCGAGACCTCAGAACCGTAGTCGTACCGAAATACAACCACGCCACCGAGGCAGTCTATAATATATATACAAATAATTAATCACTAATAACAATAACAGTATTAGCCCTGTAATATTACTGTCCCACTGCTGGGCACGGGCCTCCTCTACTAATGACAGGGGGGTTAGGCCTTAGTCTACCACGCTGGCCTAATGCGGGTAGACTTCACATACCTTAGAAATTCCTGTGAAGAAATTCTCTGGTATGCAGGATTTCTCACGATGTTTTCCTTCACCGTTATAGCAAGCGATATTTCACAATGAAAATTCTCCATTCCTCTCCATTTTGGGGTTGGTCTCGAACCTCCGGCACTTGTCTCGGTAGTCCGTACCATTCCCAACTGAGCGAATCACTAATATTTTGCAATAATTATGAACATCCTGGCGGGTTAACACCGCGTTTTGTAGCAGAATTGTTATATTCGTACTTTGATTTTTTTGTACGGGAATGGGTACAAGTAAGATTATAATAATACTGCTAAAGACTTGGTGGGATTAACAAGTCGATTGCTCCGGGATAAATTTCTGGAAGGGAAATGACGTCAGGGACTGTGACGGTCACAGGGTGACCCCACATTGGGCTGGGATAGGGGCGGATGGAAGGAAGGATGTTGCAATAAGTTCGAAACACAAAAAATAATCATTGTCATGAAGTAGCCGTAGTATAAACCAGCCGGAAATTAACAAATTAATTATTATTATTTATGAATTTTCCTCGGTTATTATGTTACATACTGTTACAAGTGAGCTCATGTCTCATTTGTTTGCCAGTGGTATGATACGGCGACCCCGATCTCGGCCGACCTTCATCGTTTCATCTCACAAGAGTTTTTAGGTCACTCGTTCTTTGAAACGATAAAAAGTCATTTTTGTTACATAAAGGGATAGATAGATATACCTAGCTGTACTGCAAAATGATATGTAAAAATGTTCCTGTAATGTATAAACACTCACAAGCCTCCTTTCGTCTTCTTCCTGTTGTTCCCGAATGGATAATCATTATTCGTCAACGGGCTTAACGATTGTCATTCACGATGCCATTCATTTTTCGAACGATTGATAAACGTGGATAAGTTGAACCTTAGGTCTCAAAGTTGAATCCAACCTGTTTCAATGTGGGTCAGGCACAACAAACCTTTCAAGCTGCAGAATTGAAATGCAATCAGCCATCTTTCTGACCTCAACCCCTTCTGGATGCAATCCCGGGCAAATCATGTTAGAAAAATCACTTTGCCTGACAAGGGATCCGAAGTCATCCTAGCCTACAGCCCATATACATATGTTGGCACAAGAGCAGCCTTTCCACAAATAGTTATTTGGTAAACATTGCCATATTCAACTTGATACCCTCGCATTTATAATTCGTCTCAATCTATCGCATGCTGTTTGCTGGTGGAATGTACTACATACTACGGTAGTATGTAGTACATTCCACCAGTAGTATGTAGTATTACTACCTATCAACAATCAGCAGATGCTATTTAAAATTCTCATCGTTACACCTTGATGGTTTGGAATTCAAAACATCGTGTATAGTGAACACTCGTAGAGGTAAATAAAACGGGTTTATCTATTTCCGACACAAACGTGTATTTTCGGACTCCCGACTATATCTCAAAACGAATCGAGCGTGAAATTTTCATCTTTAGAATCATCGATATAATAATATACCTATATCGATGTTTAGAATAGTGAATTTGTAGGGTTGGTAATGCATGTAATATAGAGTTAACTTATTCTTATACGTACATAACACATACATATTAAAATTAGCTAATAGTTATACGCGAATGCATGAAGAGATTTATGAAAGTAGATGAAGCGAAAGTAGTATGTCGGAATCGGGCGAAGTGGTAATCCATTGTCTCTGCCTACCCCTATGTGATACAAGCGTGATATTGATTCTGGGGGATCCAGTTCCCAGAACATCTTGTTACTAAATTGCTCACATTACCATACCATAGCCACATTAAACAGAAATATACAAGATTGTGGCAAAATGCTCATTTAATTTGTGCTTTCTTGACTTTTTCGGAAACATTTTTTGGGATGGAATAAACTCTAAATATTAGCTCTGTACAGGGACTAAATCAGAATTTTCCTGTTTCACAATCGGTTAATAGTTAATTTTATTTCACAACTTATCCTGAAAACAATTTTACATTGTAAATTCATTGTTTTCAGGATGAGATGCTCATAAAATCACCATCAGACGTCACTTAAGGTAAGCTAGTCTAATTTCATGATTATGTCATGACGAGTGTTTCTTATTGGGACTATGGTTATTATAATTTTTGTGAGTTCAAGTTGCCGCATTATATACCTAAACATTTTACACAATTACATAACAAAAGGATCGTCCTAATTATATATATGAGATAAGTAAAGATAACGTGTGAAAAACATAATAAAACACATCAACACGCTTATCTTAGTCTCCAAAATTAAAATATCACAGGTAGGTATCAACGTTTGTAGTAGTTGGTGAACAGAGAGAACACGATGAGATATAAACATGAAGTTTTCGTATGTTATGATAACCAGCGCTACACGAATATATGAGACGCAAAATATGTTCTTATATATTATCTGATTGAGTGGTAGAGTCACGCTGTAGACAGTAACGTCTACAGCACGAATGGGTCGGCTCGACCGGTTTGATACCACTGTCTCACAAAAAACCGACGTAAAGTGGCAGCTTGCTGTCGCGTTTCGTTCTGTGAGTGAGATTTCCGGTGACCCATGTCCCCACCTTCCTTTCCCAATCCCTTTTTCCCTCCCCATCCATTTCTTCCCTTTAGGTTGGCAACGCACCCATGATTCATTTTGTGTCTTGGGTGTCTATGGGCGGTGGAGATCAATTACCATCAGGTGACCCATCTGCTCGTGTGCCAGTCTCTACTAATAAAAAAAAATATGTAAAATGTCGTGGTATATCGGATACTTATTAACTAAATTGAAATACTAAATTCACAATATTAGATTAAATTAATACTATTAAGGAGGTACGAATAGGACATTATGCTCCGAAAATTTTATGTACATAGAATATCGTTCCATGGATAATCTCCGCCCTTATCACACTCAAACATGAGGTTCAAGCAATACACTTTTTCGAGCATGTTGCAGAGAGAATTCGACTTATTTTTAATCACGGGCCGTATGTCTGACGTCAACCCCCTCGGAGAGTTATAGACTAATCGATAACGATGTTAATTATTATTTTGTATATTTTGCATTTAAAAAGAAAATGTTTTTACGACGTACATAGGTGAAAAAAAAACTTAACCTATACCTACATCGATATATTATTAACCTAGATGCACAGTTGACGTTCGGAAAATGGGACAGCAAAGAAGTGCTTAACAACTCGTTTTGCCTACAGTCGGACGTCGATAGAATTCTAAATTTCAAAATTCAAATTAAAGAACGCTCGCTCATTTCGTTTAAAAACCTACTTTATAACACGTGCTTAGGGTTATATACATATGTGTTGATTTAATTACAACTTGTGATCGTTTTCTTTGTTTTATTTCTGAGACCACTTTTTAGGAGGATATTTGCAAAGAACTGTGCATCTAGGGTATAATATATTGATGCATACCTATAATAGCAAACGCAACCCGATTCAGGTTTTGATGTCTTAAGACTCTGTAGCTAATTTTAAGTGTGGTCCTTTATGTAACCCAGCGTTGAAAATTTTAGCTGTAAACAAAAAGTTCGCCTACTATGTAGGTACAGGTGGGTTACCACCACCTCTTATAGCAGTATTATTCTTACTTGTACCGATTCCCATACAAAACAAACGAAGAACGATTATAATAATACTGCTATAAGAGGTGGTGGTAACCCTACAGAACCTTTCACTAGGCGTAGTCTGATACGCACTGGGATATTTTTTTAAGTATTAAAGTAACACCCATGTAATACACCACATAGACACCACAATCAAACAAAGATTAGTAAATTCTGAACAACTTTCCATCGCACATTTCACAGTCGACAACTTCAACAAACAGCTCTACAGCAGTATTATCTAACAATATTATCAAACGCGTTATCAATACTAATGAGTGGAAAAATTTATGTAATACAAGTTGTTGACTATTAACTGGCGACATGTGTTAGCGTTGCGAAGTGGGTCAAACTCGAGATGCCTATATAGTGCTGTGTTGTGTGTACAACAGCTGACGGAGGTCAACGACCAGAGCTCTGTAACGAGGTCGACGACCCCACGCCGCACCCTTCGCTCAGGTGAATGGAGTGAGGGTTGTTATCGTACTGGATTCTGTAAATGTTTTGTGTCATGTGGGGATCAAACTTGTTTAAATTTACATTCACTATAAGTATATGAAATATACAATAGATAAATATTGTATAAAAAAATTGCAATTATGCATCACATCTTGTTCTGACAGTAGAAGGAGTGCGTACTCCTAATGTATTTACTATGTTTGGATTAGTCATAGAAATATTCAATTTAAACTTTAAGCAATACATATTACAAACTACTTATATACATACCGGTTGACCTATTGACATATTATTATATCTATAAATATACAAATAGCATGCCTACAGGAAATGAGATAAATATAATTAATATGTTCCGAAAGTAGTTACTATAATGACGTTTTAGTTAACCGTACACATGTATTTTATAGTTATTCATAAGTGTTATTATAATATATCACCAATCAATGAGCAAAAATATACACCATTTGTCACCTTAATTATAATTATCATAAAGTCAAAGCTAAAGGTGACATTAAAATTGTAACAAACTTCAGAACGGAAGCTTCTACAAGGAAAACGGTTACAAGCGAAGGGACGGAAAATTCTACTAATTAACAAATAACAAAACCGATTAAGTCCACTGTGAATTCGTCAAGGTGATGTAAATCGGTCGCATATTGCTGTCCTACCGACAACTGACGTGACACAGCCCTACGAACTTATTCACGTTACTTCGATATTTAAAGGGATAATAAGCGACTTTTATATCTCAAACTCTATTAGATTTGTAATATTGCACATATCGAGGCTTTGGAACAAGTTTTTAGCAGTGTGCTGAACTTTAAACATAACTCCTTCGAATTGGATACAGTAAAAATCATTAAATACCTAAATAGAGATTTATCTAAGTGCTGCAAGTCGCTTTTAATAAAACTTATTAAGTACATATCTGTCAATAACTCTAACCGCAGTACTTTAAAACTAGCATTAAAACGATTAGTACGAAACACATAATATAAAACCTCACAACAACAAAAGACTTCACACTCCGTCAAATTTTTTATATGAAAAACACCCGAACGCCTCTAGCGGTTATGTGAGGAATTAAGGTTTTTCATACAAATTATTTTATGTAGTCGTTACTGGTAGATGTAAAAAAAACTCATGGTCGAGCTACTATGCGCAATACGAAACAACTATTAAGTATCTCAAAACTTTCCGTTTTATAAACGAAGTGCACTAAAAATGCTAGATACGATGCTGATTTACGGATTCAATAATTTGTCGCTGGTGATAAAAAGCGATTATGAGAATTGGAGCAGCGGAGCGCGGGTGCGTTGCCGTCCGCACGTACGCACCATGCCGGCCTTGTCGTTATTTGTAACTACTAACTCGACAATAAACAAACTTAATGAGATCTAGCATAAACAACGTTATTGCGCATTGTTTTCAAATAAATTGTTAGGTAAAATATAAAAATATACACGCAAGAAGTGTTGTTTTTCAGGTTCATACTGCTAAAAATCTGTATGTCGTCGAAATTCGTATGTAGACTCGGTCGCAATGATCGGTCCTCGATCGATTATGAGACCTTATTGGACTATTTTGTGGCTATGAGCATGGTTGAGGAGTAATGAAAAACCGGCAGTAAAAATTCAATCAATCCAATCCTAGCTTACTTCGTAACTTCCTAACTTATCTCATTCCAATTCTCGGCAAAGGCGTCCTCGTTATTTCTCCACTGATCCAATCCGTACTATTCAATTAATTCTATCGTGAGTTGTGATACGAGATTAACGCGGGCGGAGTCGCGAGCAATGACTACTCAGCTATAATTCTACCCACGATCAACAAATCTCTTGAATCACCTTCAAAGCATAACCTGAGTACGTACTTACGTAGATACTTGATAATGACACTAAAACATAACGCAAATAGAAATGTATGCGAATTAGCAATAGAACTTGTAAACAGAATATTTCCATAGAATCGAATGATGCCCCTTTATATGGTTGTGTCAGAATTGGTCGCCAATTAGCTGCATCACAAACGACCTCCCGGCACCATAAATCCTGTTAATGGTATCGTAACGTTACATCCAATGTGTAAAATCTTGTTCATATTAATAGTGCTAATGAATTTATGCCCTACGTCCTTGGTTCCGAACATCAATAGTGTGTAAAAATATAGGTAAGTAGTATTTATACCTCTAGTTATTATTTAGTTACGATTAAGAATCATCACTAACTTCTACATAACAACAAACCCTATCATTCTCGTAGACAAACATCAAGCCACCACAACACCAACAACAACAATAATTACCACAACTGGCAAGAATACGAAATACTATAGATATCGCGAAGTCTCGTGTAGTAGCGGATTTCCCGAAGGTACCGTACCCGGTGCCCGTTGGGGCTCGAAATAAACTTTATGAATTTAATGTTACATTTAAATCTATTAGAGAATTTCACTGTTCAGTTGCCGCTAACTTTGATTCGACATCCAAACAATAGGTAATATCGAAGTCTCAGGCCAAGAGAGGCTTCTACATATAGTAAGTGAATCGCGTTGTAAATTGTAGACAAGAATAACACCCGATGCTATATTTAGCGAATACTTTCTCAGACATTTGGCATTGAAAGTGGAAAACAAATTCAACTGGATTCGTCAAAAGTATTCCTTTTATTAACTTCCCCATTGTTGTTATGCATATATATGACTAGCTGACCCGCGCAACTTCGTCTGCGTATGAGAGAGAGGGTTGAAAGAGTGAGTCGTAGGTACCTATAACACAATAATTCTAAAAGAGGTAATGGGTTGATCTACTTCGGCCGTCAGTCACCCCGTCTCTCACACCGTCAGTCACACCCTCTGTCACTGTCACCCCGCCTGTCACCCCGTCTGACACCTTGTCTGTCACCCAGGCGGTCACCCGTCTGTCACCCAGTCGGTCACCCGTCTGTCACCACGTCCGTCACCCCGCCAGTCACCCCGTCTGTCACCTCGTCTGTCACTTAATCGGTCACCCAGTCGGTCACCCCGTCTGTCACCCAGTTTGTCACCTCGTCTGTCACCCAGTTGGTCACCCCGTCTGTCACCCAGTCTATCACCCCGTCTGTCACCACGTCCGTCACCCCGTCTGTCATCCCTTCTGTCACCCGTCTGTCACCCTGTCTGTCACCTCGTCTGTCACCCGTCTGTCACCCAGTCGGTCACCCGGTCGGTCACCCAGTCTATCACCCCTTCTGTCACCACGTCTGTCACCCCGTCTGTCACCTCGTCTGTCACCCAGTCGGTCACCCCGTCTGTCACCCCGTCATTCACCTCGTCAGTCACCCCGTCCGCCACCCCATCAGTCAGCCTGTCAGTCACCCCGTCATTCCTCACGTCAGTCACCCCGTCCGCCACCCCATCAGTCAGCCTGTCAGTCACCCCGTCATTCCTCACGTCGGTCACCCCGTCAGTCATCCCATTAGTCACCCCATCAATCACCCGGTCAGTCACCCCTTAGGCACCCTACCATTCATCCCCTTGGTCAACATTAAACATTTTTTTCAAATCGAACCAGTAGTTTCTGAGATATAAAATTCCCCGCTAGCAGCATTTTTCATTTCTGATCCGCTTCTATTGGTCATAGCGTGATGTTATATAGCCTATAGCCACCGTCGATAATTGGGCTATCCAACACAAAATGAATTTTTCAATTCGAACCAATAGTTTCTGTCTGAGATAAAAATTTTCCCGATTTTGCAACATTTTTAATTTCTGCTCCGCTCCTATTGGTCAATGCGTGATGTTATATAGCCTATAGCCATCCTCGATAATTGGGCTATCCAACACAAAAAGAATTTTTCAAATCGAACCTGTAGTTCCTGAGATTAGCGCGTTCAATCAAACAAACAAACAAACTCTTCAGCTTTATAATATTAGTATAGATTGGTACGAGACCAAATTGATTGCACCAGTATTGTTTACCACTATTCTCAAATTATTCTGTTGTCGATCAATTTAATTTTATAAACAAAATATCACAAACCGCTATCACAAGACAAAGTTGTTGTGTAATTTTTCTTTATTTACTTTATTATATTTTACTTCATTTTTCAGGCTGTAGACAGTAGAGGTAAGATCTACAGAACGAATGGGCCATCTCTACCGTCTCACAGAAAACCTACCTAAAGTCAAAGTTCTCTGTTGCGTTCTGTTCTGTGAGTGAGATTACCGGTAGCCCAATTCCTGCTTCTCCTTATGATCCCCATTCCCCTCCTTTAAGGTTTGCAAACATATCGAAGGCATTTTGTTTAATGAAAAATGTGCGATGGAAATGTGGTTTGTTCTGTTTCAATTGACTTACAACAAGTTACAATACAATTGCAACTACTAGAATGTACACGTACGGTAGTTTTAACAAACTATTTGTTCAACGTCAATAATGAAAGCGCTTCTGTCGTCGAGTATACTTTCAGCTTCCCACGCGCGTAATTCAAATTTAGCAATTGGCAAAACGTTGTCCACAAAAGCAGTATTATTTTCATATTAGTTTATTTTTATGAAACCACTCAAAAGGCACAAATCATTTTCAAAAATCATATTACAGTATGCAATTTTCAACACATGTACAAGGTTACAATTTTTACAATTTTATTGTTACAATGTTCATATCACGAAAAAGGCGAGAATTCTTGTAGTCCACGCAATGTTTTTAAATAACTTTTCTTTCAGAATTGGTTATGGTAAACACTTTCATAAAGTTCTTACACTAATTCTAACACTAGTTGGTACCCTTAGAAGCTAAAACTGTTTCATTAACAAATACATATAAATTTATTATTATGTAAAATATTTTTATAATTAACTTAAACTTCCAGATTTTTTTTGTGATACCGATGGATTAAAAAGCGCCAAACAAGACAATATTTTGAACGACAAGCTTTAACATGTTTTTCCTATACCTGAATGATTGAAAAGTAAGTCTTACCGATAATAAGATATTTCATAAAAATTGATTAAAAATACGCACAATAGGAACCAAGGAATATTTAATGTTTTTTCCTATTCTGTGCTGCAATGTACATACATACGTAAGTGAGATGCGATAGGAGTCATGGGATATATATTTTTTTATTATTTAATGCCTACTTGTTATTTATAATAATCGTTGGTTTTAACATTCCATTTAATTTATGCAGTGGGCATAATCATAACAGTAAATCATGTTGCAGTCAAGTGGCTCTACGACTAAAAAATTCTAACAAATCAGTTGATTATCTCCCTGAGTCACTTCCGCGCACATGTTCGCGTAGAGTTTTCTAACAAATATTGCTCCCACACTGGGTCGTTTACCCAAAACAACGTCAGTAAACTCATTCCATTTTTATTTCTGGAAACCTATTTGCTTCATAGCTATTACTTTTTGGTTATTCGCCTAATAGCAAACTTTCGTAAAACTAATAAGGATAATCAATCACTGGTTAAGTGTGACTACGATTCCTGCAGTGGATATCTTCAGTAGGTACTAGGTAGGGGTACTGTTTACAATCAATAGTTTGCTGCCATTTAAAGTATAAATAAAAATAGTAACTAGCTATAGGGCAACTGCCCAGCATTATCAGCACGTGATTTATATTATTGTTTCGAAGTAATGTTTTATTATGTAGAAATTCATCAATTATCTTTATTTCTCGCAGAATAATTTTCGTGGGAAATAAATCTAAACAGTAGGTACTATTTTGTAAAAAAAAAATGGGTGCGTGTACTTATCTACGCGCGTGAAAAGTTATACTTCTTTGGCATCATTAAAAAATAGTTTTTAATTGCATGCAAATAATTAATTACAATAAAATAATAGAAGGATTGGAAAAGGATAATCAACAAATAAAAACATACGCAAAACAACCATTTTAGCTGTCACCTGCTCGTAGAACAATGGCCCATGGTATAAGATGCATGTTTTGTTCCTTTAGGCGCAGAATGTCCAATTCTCACATGGTCCAATTCTCAAAATGTCCAATTCGCACAATGTCCAATTCTCATAATGTCCAATTCGCGAAATGTCCAATTCCCAAAATGTCCAATTCGCGAAATGTCCGTTTCGCAAAATGTCCAATTCCCAAAATGTCCAAATCTCAAAATGTCCAATTCGCGAAATGTCGAGTCCTCAAAATGTCCAAATCTCAAAATGTCCAATTCGCACAATGTCTAATTCGCGAAATGTCCAATTCTCAAAATGTCCAATTTTCAAAATGTCCAAATCTCAAAATGTCCAATTCTCAAAATGTCCAATTCGCAAAATGTCCGTTTCGCAAAATGTCCAAATCTCAAAATGTCCAATTCGCAAAATGTCCAATTCTCAAAATGTCCAATTCGCGAAATGTCCAATTCGCGAAATGTCCAATCCTCAAAATGTCCAATTCGCGAAATGTCCAATTCGCGAAATGTCCAATCCTCAAAATGTCCAATTCGCGAAATGTCCAATTCGCGAAATGTCCAATCCTCAAAATGTCCAATTCGCGAAATGTCCAATCCTCAAAATGTCCAATTCGCGAAATGTCCAATTCGCGAAATGTCCAATCCTCAAAATGTCCAATTCGCGAAATGTCCAATTCGCACAATGTCCAATTCACACAATGTCCAATTCGCACAATGTCTAATTCGCGAAATGTCCAATTCTCAAAATGACCAAATCTCAAAATGTCCAATTCTCAAAATGTCCAATTCGCGAAATGTCTAATTTGCACAATGTTCAATTCGCTAAATGTCCAATTCTCAAAATGTCCAAAACGCGAAATGTCCAATTCGCAAAAGTCCAATTCGCAAAATGTCCAATTCGTAAAATGTCCAATTCGTAAAATATTCAATTCGCAAAACGTCCAATTCGCAGAACGTCCAATCCTTACATTAGTCACAAGTAAAGTATATTAATTAATTATTATTATATATTTAATATTATCAAAGAATTTAAACAATATTAAATTGCAATCGAAGTCAAATGGGTGCGTCTACGTGTACGCGGTTAAGCAGACAACTTCATACTGTAGACAACTTCATACTGTTAATTTTTTTCGTCACAGATGTGAAAATTTCACTCTCATCATTTTTTCATAACGCGCCTAAAGAAGTATAACTTCAATAATAGATTATTAAGTTGAAATGAAGCCGCGTCTCCCGCACATGTTTTTTCGAAACAAAACACAAAAATTCCTACACAAAACAAGGTTTTTCATTATATCCTGCTCATGTAGCAATGGACCATAAACAAAAAATTGGAGAAATACCATGTTTTGTGTAGGTGTTTTGTGTAATGTTTTAAAGATGTGGCTTTATTTACATAGTGTTTAAGGTGTAACAGAACTATCTTACTATTATGTACAGTTATTGTAACCGGCAAGGGGTCGTGAAATATAAAGGTTTTGACATTTTGATAGTTCTAAAACAAACGGAACGGAGTCAATTCTGATTTGAAGGATAGGTAGCTGAATTAAATATACCATACGAGTATTGATATTGAGTACCATATGGCCCAGATAGCATCTGTTGGAATTCAAACATAACGAGGTGAAGATAAATACACAGAACGTATAGCCGGACGGACACACGGACAAACTCCGCGTCCTAAAGTGATTTATACTACTACTTTTTACGAGAACAAAGATCTACTTTCCACATTGTAAAAGGGAACTAACGCGCGTTCCGAGAATAGTAAATGTAAACTAGGTTTAGTTGTGGTTCTAAATACAATATTATATTATAAACATTATGAATAATGAGTGTCATACGATTTACAAGGATTTAATATCATGGAAGGAAATCTTTGGGGGAGGCCTAGGTTCAGCAGTGGACGTCCTATGGCTGATGATGATGATGATGATGATGAATATCATTTTTATTTTATTATGGGTGTCCATGGGTGAAATTAACAACATACAATCAGGTAACCAGGTCAATCATTTGCTAGCCTTCTACGATAAACAAATCTAATTAAAAGTCAGAAAAGTAATTGCTAGCATATAACAAACCAGACAATAGAATACCGTATCTATCGTTCCGATGTCTCGTTAATTGAAATCGCTTTGGCTGACGCACGACCTAGCGCGGCGGTGTCATTGCTCTAACATTTATTATACAAGCACAAGGCCTATGATACTATAATACCACAATAGTGCTATGCAGTTGAAAAAAAGATGTTGGTCAGGGCATCAGGAATAGATCTTAGGGTGACTACAAATCAAGGAGTATATTATACTTTCTTGATCCTTCCCCTGTAAGCTGTAATACGTGTATCGTCCCTGCGAATGTTCGATGAAGCTGACGAAATGTTTACTGGGAGTGTGCGTTTGCTTATTACATTCATCTATGTATACCTATTTTGTGTGTACTCTTTGTCGCAATCTTGGATGTACAGGTCTCTACTCCGATAATTATCTTTTATGGTTATATTAAAAAGACAGACAAACTTCTAGCATGATGGTCTGTAATTAACATTGGACTAAAAATCGCAGGAACTAAATAATCGTCGTGGCTTTGCTCGACGAAATGTAGTTTTTAGTATTAACTTGACGCGGTAGAGACAATTCAACAACTCGAAGTACAATTTTAAAGAGGATCTCGTGCATTTCCATATCAGCCCGGAGTCTGGAATTTGTGCCCGATATGGCGATTGGCTCGGAACGGAACTAAGCTCGGCGAAATGTGGGTGTTCTAGTTCGCTAGTGCGCCTCTGCCTACCCCTTCGGGGATACAGGCGTGAGCTTATGTTATGTTATATCTCGTGAGACCGGAACAGTATTTTATTTTACAAATTGATTTTAAAAATCATCTCTATTTTCACAACCATTTTGTTTTCTTCTTTCGGAATTATAATTGTTATGACCATTATAAACGACCTGATAAAGGTCGCAGGAATTCGATGGAAGTAGGCCTCTTCCAACAACTTCGGTCTGGAAATCTTTAGGGGAGGCCTATGTCCAACAGTGAACATCCTATGGCTGATGATGATGATGATGATGATAGCCCAATATTTCATAATCTAACCGCAAATGATAATACTATTGTAGGTGGTATGTTGAATCAGCAAATTGGTAGAGTGCCTAAGTATCTTCATGACGCATCCGGTTAGTCAAATGATCAGTCATTATGCCATTTCAGTACACAAGTCAGAATTGTGTGGGTTGGTTAGTTTTATCTTACATCCATTGAGTTACAGTATCTCGATATAATTTGGAATTTTGACTTTGACATAATCCCTAAAAAAATTACCAACTTCGAATATATTATTATGAACTTAGAGTTGATTTTTCAATAGCCAGATAAATTTTACCTAAATAAATGTAACGTTATCTATATATAGTTAATGTACAAAATATTAATTATGGAATCAGGAAAATTATCCCTCAAATCAAAATTATCTGGCTATTGAAGAATCGGCGCTAAAACCGAGACCAATATTATTTATGCAGTCAGTATTTTTTATTTTTGTACACTTTTTAAATTTAATATTAACATTTGGTATTAAAATAGAAAAAGACCCAAATTCATTATCGTTATCAGGCAGCCTAATAAAGATGTACAATTTTCAAGTGACTTTATTTCAACGGTTTTATTGAAATAAACTAAGGGCCACTTGCAGCTCCGCGAAAAATCTCTATTTATCCCAAATCTTGATTTAAAGATAGGAGTGAGCTGTAGGATAAATCGAGCTTAGGTTTAACTTTACATTAGTAATATCGCTGCAAGTCGCCCTAAGATTTGTAGCTCTTAGATAAATACCAATTTATCCCAAATCGCGATTAAAATATTCGAATGATATTTTTATGTAGGTTAAATCGAGTTAAGGACTAACTCTAGATTAGTAGTAAATCCGCAAGTCACCCTCAAGCTCTAATTACTAATCTTAAACCTAGCCCTTACCTCTCCCTAATGACGTAAGACCGACCTACCTACGATGTAATTATTTTACAGACCGAAATAGATGGGACTCAAGGGAAGGTCACCGACCTACATTTTTAATACAAATTTTACGTCAGCAGTACCTACCTATTACAAGTACATTTAGTCCGAGATCCGGCTGCAAGATCACTACGTTCATCATGTACATAATTATGTAGTCAAAATCTAATTTTTATGGATAATTATAAATGGGGGAATTTATTTTTGCCTAGGTGCCAATCAAAATTTGTCCGCGAGGTTTTTTAATTAATATTATTTAATGAAATACTTGATGAACGTAGTGATCTAGCAGCCGGATCTCGGTCTATTTGTAGATACTGGTATCGGTGTTACACGCCATACCACACGCGAAGATGTATAATAAGCAGCAAGGTTAAAGGTGTGTGTCTTAACTGAGGGTCACGAGTTTATTATTTATCCAGCAATAACCTGAGTTACGGGCGAATTTCAAAATTACTGATGTGAATGGTTCAATCGGAAGAGATATATGACTCTTTTATGTCTTTATAATTCAAAATTGAATACATTATCTGGTGGTAGGATAACAAACTACTCATTGTGTTAAAGTCTGCCATAGTGAATCATTCACCTTGTGTGGAAGCGTTCAAGGATCAGCCAGTCTGATCTCCCATATTGCCAAATGGCTTGCAACTTTGTAGTTGGTTGGTCTATGCTAAGGCTGTGCTTGCCTCGATCATCCAGCTTTGTCTCAGCCTCAGAACTCTTTGCATTGTAAAGTACATACAATTCGGCATCATTCTGGTGACTACCGATAAACACACTGTTTGTCAATGATCGTCTTCTTCCTCTTCTATTATTTTGGAGTGGGTAGTGCAGTAGTAAGTAGTCACTTTGCTGTGCTCGAATAAAAAAAGAAAATACAGTCTAAATAATTGATTTATTGTTGCAAGTCATGTATAATTTTAATCTCATCGGAACAGTTGGACATTATGATTCCGAGGTATTCAGAAGCGCGTGTTGTCGTCACAGCGACAGTCGCGTGATCGCGTCACCTGCATATAAAGTAACGTCATTGCCTTACGTCTGCGCACCAGGAAGCGCTGGAGCCGCGTCCTGAATAACAACAGCCCGGTGTTTGTACACAACTTGTACCAACCATATGTTAAGGGCCGTTCATTGGACTATGCTGCGGTTCATAGGACTCTATTAATACATACATAATACCACCTTCAATCTTATGTCGAGAATCTTGTTAATGTATTAAGAATTTTAATAGCAGAGGCTGGCAAAAAACAGATGGGTCACTGACGATAAGTGATTTCCAGCGCCCATAGACACTCACCATGAGACACCAAGAAAACATAACCATGAGTGTCTTTGCTAAGCATAAGGGAAAATAACAAGGATAGGGGTTTCGGGATTCTGAAAATCATACTCGCATAACAAAAAAATTCAAAGCATGATACTAAAATTCTGAAAACCACTAGAAGACAAAATTACAACTCTCAGAAAACTTTATAGGTGGCGACCACAGTCCACGCCATGCCACGTCGCGCATTAGTCACGGATTTCATTACTCCCGTGTTATGTAAACATTTGCAGTGGGAGACGTCGTCGGCCACGCACGGAACAGCGTGAACATTCCGAAAAGTTGTCTACGTGCTGGCCAAGCGCCAATGCCTTTCGCCAGGTCATTCTCTTAAGAAAGTCTGGAATAACGGACACCAGTATTATACAATATAGTATGTCATGTACGGAACTGAACGTCCGATGACTGACGCTACAAAAATATTTTCCTCGACCTAGGTGTTAAGCGGAGATTACAGTTCATTTTAAAAGTTTTACTGTAATTTTGCGTCTACATAATTAAAATGGGCATGCCCGTTCCAGGGAACTCTAATTGAATAAATCAGTAGAAATTATCAAAATAAATAAATACCACATGTGACATAATGGTTTATTTTTGGTCTGTATTTCATAAAGCAAAATTCCTCCTTGATCCAGTGACAGCATATATGGGCTGTGGACCAGGAGGTCCTGAGTGCGATGCCCAGGTTGGGGAAAACGATTTTTTTAATTTTATTTGCCCAGGACTGTATCCCCCAGCTGAAGGGAGGTGGTTGACGTCAGGCAGGCAGACGGTCTTAAAAATAAGCCCATTCATTTCTGCAACATTGTTGAAAAAGAATTAAGAGCAGGTAGAAAGGTAGAAATTTTGTACAGCAGAAAGAAATACAAAACAATTGCACCGAGAATATAAACTTGATATTACTAGTTACATTATAATTGGATTTCAGCTGCAAATTTTAAAATTTGCTTCAACATTAACTAAGAGTTATAAAAAATATAGCATACTGATACAAAATACAGCAACCTGTATCAACAAGCGAATTGTAAATAAAGTCTTAAAAGAGCTTACCAATAAAACGAAGGCGCTGCAGGAGTAATGTGACGTCTATTATTAAATGTTATTGACACAAGTCACTTACAGATCACCCGTTTGCAAATTGCTGAGATGGTCTCAACAAGTAATAAATTGAGATTAACAGACATCAGTTTACTGTATACAGCGCTTATTCGCAAATGTAACATTAAGAAAATAGAGGTGATCTAAGAAAATTCATGAGTAATAGAGTTATGTAGAAATTCACTTTGTGTTTTTATCGAGCAACTTCTATACCATCTCTATCGCTGAAAGTGAAAGACGAATGAAATCGTATTGCTTAATGGCTTAATTTTGTAGCGAGTGATAAAGAAATAAATTTTGTTAATGCAGTTCCTTATTTACTCATAGTTATAATTTACAAACTATCTCTTACTTCTTCTTCTTCTTCTTTTAAAAATAATGGCTTCCACGTATATGCGATGATTTAGCCAATGTCAAGGTAAATAGAGCAATTATGTTTGCGCAATGATCATGAGACCCAGATGTGGACGATCTCAAGGTGCTGCTAGGATTATGGCGGTAATTCCTTCCAGTGCAATGCCCCTCAGATGACCTTCACTCTGTGAATCGGCCGAACAAAGCCAGCCAAAACATCAAGCAAAACTCATCAAAGATCGCCGATTACAAATTTCCACATTATACTGTCCATCTTCGCTGAAGTTTGATGCAATAAACCACACCACTTAATGACAACAAACACAGCCCTAAAGAATAATATGAAATAATTTTAACAAGCGACGCCCACCCTGTCAGACTTCCCGTCAAAATCCAACTACTTCTATATATCCCTTACTTATAAAAACGTTTACGCGATTCCGCGTCACATTTTCCTTACGTCACATTTTTTTAAACGAGTCACTAACTAATCTCAAAGATAAGAAGCGCGTAAATGGTTTTATAGATAAGGGCTAGTTTGTAACTTTAAGCAATGACAAAGTAACGACGTCATTCTGTTAGCTACTAAAGACATAGTTTAAACAGTAAATACAAAAAGTGGGTCTGGACTCTGAAGACAGCAAACAATCAAATATCCGATAAAACGGAAATACATTTATCCATGACGGATTATCAATTTAATGTTAATTAACGCTAATCAATCGGTCGCAAACTACGCAGTTCTGTCGTGCGGGGAACAAATATGTTTAATGTCTATTATTAATAATGTAGGTTATTTTATAATCAATTAAACTATTGTGTTATTTAATTGATTGTCCTGCCCATGTCGTCAGCTTGTTCCGGTGTGTGTATTTATTAATATGAAACACGACACTTATTCAATAGTAGTCAGACTCACTGTTGTGCTATAATTAAAAACGTTAAAGACTTTAAACGTTGTTTACATTTTTAAACTTCAAAACAGCGAACCTATAGCCGGAAAATGAGAAAAATAAATATTGAAATCTGGGATTACATATCAATGTATCCCAGGGGATATATGTAATTTAATACGATTAATGACAAAATATGTGTTATTATAAATTCTTGCAACTCTCTAAAGTCTGCAAAAAAGTTATCGAAGTTAAACGAAGAACGATTATAATAATACTGCTATAAGAGGTGGAGGTAACCCTGCTGAACTTAATCAAAAGTTTAAAAAACTTGAAAACCTTCAAAATCTCAGTCGCTTATTGTGTGTTATTTGTTTAGAGGTTTATTCCATACTTCTTCATCTAATCTTTAAAACCAGATCTAGCATATTATCATCATGTTACAGAATAGATTTGGCTTAGTTATTACGACCGGCTGCCTGCCTGACGTCAACCCTCTCTGAGGGATCCAGTTCCGTCAAATTAAATTTAAAAATTTGCTTTGCCCGACCTGGGAATCGAATCCTGAACCTGAACCAAGATCCACAGCCCATATATGACCAAGAAGGCGACATCTAGCATATTATTATACAAAAACAAAATCGGACATAATATCGAGATACAGACAAAAACGCAGAAAGGATATTTTTAAATACCTTTTCTAAAAGGATTAAAAGGCATTGCATAGTAATTGTATAATTTTTCGACCGACTTCAAATAAAGGTACTTAATTTGTCTGTAGGTATGTTTTTTTAGTATGTACGTGACGCGATATCTCCGTCAAAAATGGACCGATTTTCAAGATTTGTGTTCGATAGAGTAAATTTGTCACATTCAGATACAGATTAAAATTTTGAAGTTGGCCAGTTCAGTATTTTAACCTATGATTATTTCACTTCAATCCGTGAGGAAGAAGATGAGCTAGCAAAGTTTATAAAGGAAACACATATTATTACCGTATAAATAGTCTCTCCAGAGGAAAGTCGCAAGCTGATTCAATTTAATAAAATAATACGACAAACTACAACGCGGGCGAAGCACCCAAACAACATAGCATGACATTAATGAACAAAATGACGAAACCAGATATAATATGAAAATTGTATGCACAAGCATGTCGTTTGATTTCGGCGTGTAACCTATGGATGTGCCGTGCTTTCGGATATATTTAGACGTAGCCGTTTCGGATCCATCCGATGCGCAGTTCGTTATTTCTGTGTGGATAACAGCTGACACCCGGCTACAAAAGCACGAGGAAATGGTAGATTTTTATTAAGTCTACATAATGGAGTATTATTTTGAGTATTGTATTAACTTCTTTCCAGATCGATCTGTTGGAAGCGGCCTGCATCCAGCGACTTCCTTCATCTTTGGGGGAGGCCTATGTTCAGCAGTGGACGTCCTGTAGCTGATGATGATGATGATTAACTTCTTTATCATAGAAAAAATAATTACTGATAGTAACAGAAAACAATAAAATTATAGTCTATATCAATATGGGTTAGCGCAACATATGTATAATAAATATTCCTTTTAAGATAATAATAATAATAATAAATACACCCAATAGTCACACACATAGTCCTGACCCCACACTAAGATTGAATTCTTGTGTCGTGGGTATCAGGAACTACGAGAGACTTTCGGTCTAACAACACCCAGACCCGAAACAAATATCTGTGGGCCACACACACATTTGTCTCGGTGCGGGAATCGAACCCGCGACCTCACGTTACACAGCCGGCTACACGCCCGCTGCGCCACGGAGGCTGCCTATTTTAAGAGGTTGTCCAAAGGATTTGATATGTGCTTTTATAAAAGTGTAGTTAAATCAAAAGTAAATTCCTTATCGAAGATTAATTACATCATCCATATAGTTAATTATTAAGATCGATTTTGCTATTATCATCATCAGACACAGAACGTCAACTGCTGGACACAGGCCTATTTTGATATACTAAAACAAAACATATGGGAGAACCTTGGGAAAACTGCGTGACGTGGAATAACATTCTTTAAACACGTAAACCGTGCTAAATAACGTTAGACATGCGACACATTGTAATTGGCATTTGGCACACAATTTACTAACAACGCTGCAATACGGTAAGAAATTAACCATTCAATATGGAAATCTATACATATGTAAAAGGTATTCAAT
The DNA here is from genome assembly GCA_036417725.1 of Clanis bilineata. Classification (NCBI taxonomy): domain Eukaryota; kingdom Metazoa; phylum Arthropoda; class Insecta; order Lepidoptera; family Sphingidae; genus Clanis; species Clanis bilineata. The sequence goes on from CM071158.1 coordinate 14,701,544, forward strand.
TTAATCGTAATAATATAAAATTGAAGAGTGTCTTACTGTCCACATAGTAATGATCATTTAACGCTTGGAAAATTGAGGAGAATGTGTCTCGTTGGAGGATCTTGTCTCATGCAGCAAGCCATAGCAAGTGTTAATAATAACTATAAATGTAAATGCGATAATAGTACACAAAAAATTAACATATCATCATCTCAATCTGTTCAACGTGTCATGTCTTAAAAAAACTATATAACAGAAAACCGATGTAAAGTGACAGCTTGCTGTCGCGTTTCGTTCGGAGAGTGAAATTTCCGGTGGCCCCTTTCCCCCCTTCCTTTCCCATTTCCTTTTCCCTTCTCTTCCATTCCCTCCTTTTAGGTTGTCAATGCACCCATGATTCTTTTTGTGTCTTGGGTGTCCTATGGGAGATCACTTACCATCAGTTGACCCATCTGTTCGTTTGCCAGTCTCTGGTATAAAAAAAAAAACATAAAAAAAAATATATCACAGTAACAATAGAGTCTAAGCATACGTCTATGCTTTAGAAACATGGAAATAACGATGATGTTAGACAGAAACAATGTAACTTATGTTCTCTTTAACATACAACTACATAAACAATATAGTTTGCTACGGACATAGGCTACGGACTACCGCAGCTATGTGCCACGATTTTCGTGACATCGCATAATACAAGCGATTAGTCATAAAGTTACTGCTGGCTGAATAGTCACGTCCCTAGCTAATGCATAAATCACCGGAGCCAATCGTCGAGCGAAAAGCAAAATTATTGAAACTCGGTGTAATTAACAGTACGGAACAAAGTTCGCGTAATTGGAGAAACTTTCAACGGAAACGAAACACCCAGTCAATAACACCTTTTTAAAGCAGGTGGAAATTGTGGTAGGCCCTGAGGGACGCGAATGGCCTAAAAATACGAATTTAATTTTTACATAGCAGAAGGTAAATCATGTTTAGTCCTCGTCCCTGGACTACCAAAGGAATCGTAACTATAAATTATCTGGATTTAGTTTATTAAGTCCTTACAACTTCCCTACCTGCCTTAATAGCAAATAACATTAAATCAAAAGACTGCCTCGGTGGTGTGATTATATTTCAGTACGATTACCGTCCTGAAGTCTCGGGTTTGATCCCCGGATATTTCCATATCAATCCTGCATCTGGAATTTGTGACTGATATGGCGATAGGCTCGCCCCATATCACATCTGGGACGGAACTAATCTCGGCAAAATGTAGGTGTTCTAGTTCGTTACTGCGCCTCTGCCTACCCCTTCGGAGATACAGGCGTGAGCTTATGTTATGTCAAAAAGTATACCATAACAGGCACCCTACCTTATACGGCTGTCAAATTAAATAAACACAATCACACCTACATGTATCCTCACCCCACATACGACATACATACATACATAGGTGGTGGAGTTAGGAATATTATAATTCTGTGCAATTTTAAAGCTCCCTTTCACTAATTAAGGAGACATTTACATAAATATTCCGTGTTCCAATAAAATATTAATAATATTTACAACAAATAATTGGACGTAATAAAGTCATAAACCAATGGCATTTTATACTGTTGCTACTTGCTAGCTACAACTCGATTCTTTTCACTTTACAACAACTTGCAATTATTAACAAAATAATTTACATAAGTTTAGAGAGCCTCTGACAACTCTCCCTCGTAACTACACATTTGCAAAGCGGTAGACTTAATAATAATGTAGCTTTAATACGAGTCTCTCGATTGCTTATAAGTTAGTTATCTAATTACAATCTCTGACTTCCTGGCAGGTAGTGGTCGGACAAGAACCAGTGGTCACTCCGCCCCCAAACCCACCGTACTTATAATTTGTTCCGCTGCCTCCTGTATACAATTTCGTTTGAGCCAGTTAACGAATATTTGCATAGTTGATTTAACCTTGGCAGTGTAGGATCCGAATACGTAAATAATTTATGACGCAATTCTCATCCCAAAAATGCTATTAAAATGTATAAAAACACCCGAAAAGCGATCCCCTTCCGCTCATTACCTACATTTACGCACGACATGGACTGCCGGCTGCGACCTATAATATTATATTCTCTAATTTTTCTTTCTACTTGCCCTTATACCACCTTAATGTGGTGTCGGCGCAACACACTTTTTCAAGCATGTTGCAGAATGGATTTGGATAAGTTTTTACGACCAGCTGACGACCTGACGTCAGTTCCAGGCAAATTAAATTAGAAAATTTGCTTTGCCCGACCTGGGAATCGAACCCACGACCTCCCGGTCCACAGCCCATATATGCTGCCTATGTTAATATGTTCACTAATGAATTTCGATTTTTTTTTTTTTTATAGCAGAGATTGGCAAACGAGCAGATGGGTCACCTGATGTTAAGTGATCTCAACCGCCCATAGACACCCAAAGACAAAAAAAAATCATGGGTGCGTTGCCAACCTAAAAGGAGTTAATGGAAGGGGAGGGAAGGGGATTGGGAAAGGGAGTGGGGAAATGGGCCACCGGAAATCTCACTCACCGAACGAAACGCGACAGCAAGCTGCCACTTTACTTCGGTTTTCTGTGAGACAGTGGTATCTAACCGGTCGAGCCGGCCATCCGTGCTATAGACGTTACTGTCTACAGCGTGGCTCTACCACCTTAAAAATTATATCCAAACAAAAATGTCTCATCGTATCCTTTCACCACGACATCGATAATGCATACGTAATCTTGCACTCCCGCTTAAGGTATCAGAATGAAGTAAGGCATGTCAATCGATCGAAGACGTCCAAGTTCGTCGGATGATTTTGCATCGCCTACACATTATACGTACGTCGAGAACAAAATTGCTTTGAGTAATTAGCACTATTTAGTAAATAGTATTTACAAATATGGTATAATTATTTTAGTTAGTAGAAATAAAATAGTGATATTTAGGAGTGCCTTGCCGAGTTCAGAAGCGTGTAACCATGTGGTTTTGGGCACGCACACGCATATGGCGCACGTTCTGTTAATGTTCTAACAGCCGACCTCGTCGAACCTCTATCGAGCTTGATCGTTTTATTAGCTAACAGACTAAAATCGTTTTTTTCTACGTAATGTAGATTTTGTTTATAAACCAAAGCACAAGATTAGAAAAGTTCACCAACACTAAACTCTTTAGACATATTACAGGTACATACATACAGTGTACACGTCATCTTAAATTGTTCGATATATTTACGCACTGCAGCTAACCTCATCTATACGTTGCTAAGAATAATTAATTATCCGTTCAAAACTATAAATATAACATTAGTTTAAAGAACATAGTATAATATAGAGTGTAGACTACAGCCGAATCATCGGCCACAGCCAGTTCTAATGAACTCGTTAAAATTAAACTCTCTGGCTCGGAGAATCACTTTTTTGAATCACACTTTACTGAACAATAAAATTCATTTGGAAATCGAAATGCATATCAAGTGTCAACCAACGTTAACAGGTATTCATGTTTTTAAAATACAACCACAAATTTAACATCGTTGGCAAGATAAGGTGAGGTGCATAATATAATATACAGCCGTTGATAATAACGAAAAGAAGAAGATTATTGGAGGTTAGTCTCAAACAATTAAAAAAGCATATTAACTAATTCATGAAGAAAATGTAGAAAATGATTTTTTTAACATTTTCATAAAGCATTGGGCCAGTATATAACAAGAAAGTGGAGAAACTGTTGAACATTCGTCGTTTTTGGTGCTTTAACGAGCGTCCATGTCAGTTTTATTTCTTTTTACACATAAATAGCACGATCTATGAAACTTTGGCAGCGGTTACCTTTGCAGGAGACGCGCGCCTTATTCCAACTCCATTTTATCCGAGAGAAAGGTTATTATTATTTATAGAAACACCACGTACCAACTGCTGGCAACGTTTGTTCACAGGTGAAGGCCAAGAATCTCATAAAATATGGGTTCACTTTATAAAAACAAATAAACACAATGTGACGTCAAACGTCGCTTTATTAGCTGAACTTTAGACTAATTGATAACCTTTGTTGCTTGTAAGAATACACAGGCTGATAATTTTTAAACCGCTACAGTTTACTAAAGTCACGACTCACAATATTTCAATTATGTTGTAAAAGTTGTAGTACAAATCTTCAAAAGCTAAACGAATCGACATAATTTAAATTAAACCAATGGAAGTATAACTCATCTTTTCTCAAAATGACTATAAAATCATTTAGAAAATTGCTCTAATTTTTAAGAACACTAAGTATCCGCAGATTTTTAACTATAAGTAATTTCCTTGCGTAATCAGCAGACAATAATATTTTAGCCTTACTGAGAATAACCAAAATTGCAAAAACAAATCTAGAAAATAATATTTTTGTTTCCTTCGCATATTTAAAAAATCTCAAATGTAATAATAGTTGTAACTTGTAAGACAAAAGTCATAACCCATCGCTCTTGACATACTGTATACCAATTGACTTTATTTTTATGGCCGAACGGGAGGCCCGCGTACACAAATGGATTTGACGCAAATTTTAAATGTATTGGGCAAAGATCCAAGAAAGGGGAAATAGTTTAAACTATCACAAAAAGTAGTAGAATTTATGTCGGAATAGTTTATAATACAAATATCGAGAACATTAATCAAAGACGCATACAATTAAACTGTTTACGGAACACTGAATTGTTTTTTTGGTGATTGTTTATGAAGTATCTATAGTGCATCATATCTCTTGGAAACTTTAAAATAAATTATCTAAGTAGAGCCACGCTGTAGACAGTAACGTCTATAGCACGAATGGGCTGGCTCGACCGGTTAGATACCACTGTCTCACAGAAAACCGACGTAAAGTGGCAGCTTGCTGTCGCGTTTCGTTCGGTGAGTGAGATTTCCGGTGGCCCATTTCCCCACTCCCTTTCCCAATCCCCTTCCCTCCCCCTCCATTCCCTCCTTTTAGGTCGGCAACGCACCCATGATTTTTTTGTCTCGGGTGTCTATGGGCGGTGGAGATCACTTACCATCAGGTGACCCATCTGCTCGTTTGCCAATCTCTGCTACAAAAAAAAAAAAGTTCAGCTTCCTACAGTCTATATTGACAGCCTCCGTGGCGCAGTGAGCGAGTAGCCGGCTGTGCAGCGGGAGGCCGTGGGTTCGATTCTCGCATTGAGACAAATGTTTGTGTGGCCCACATATATTTGTTTCAAGTCTGGATGTTGTGAGACCGAAAGTCTCTCATAGTCTCTGACACCCACGATACAGGTTATACCTAGTGTGGGGTCAGGACTAGGTGTGTGACTGTTGGGTGTATTTGTATTATTTATTTATATTTTAACACAGTTCATGAATGGGTTCAGTTCATGAAAGGGTTATGTTAGTTTAGTATGTATTAGTGCAGATTAATTCATTAATCATCGGCTTGCAAAATTGTTTAATTTCTCCAAATAATACGAAATCTATAAATATATTAAAACGTTCACACGCACGTTTGTATAGTACCTACACCCATAATATGTAACGATTCCACATCTGCTCCCGGTTTGCTAACGTTGGCAAAATGATGACGTGAATATTAACGTCATGCCGTTAATATTGTTTTTTCTTTTGTCAATAGCTATATGTGACTCGAAATCTAGTATTTAGGTATAAATTTAGCAATCAAAAGTATAATATATTTCCTAATATCGCACCTTTTTGTAATAATAGATGCCAGTTTATTAATCAATTAGCGATAGAACAAAAATGTGTGTTTTTTAAGGAATAGGAAGGCCAACGAGCAGACGCGACGGGCCGACTGATAGTAAACGATCCCCACCCACGAACACCTACGATACGGCAAAGATCTTTAGAAATGCAATTTAAAGAAACATTTGAAACTACCGAATGTCTGTGCTCCATACAAGCGTGCACGTGGATTGCCGGTCAGAAAGTATTTTGGTGGACAGAAACCGGACCGCGAGTTCAGAAACGAAGCGTTCACTCGTAAATTAGTACAGTGCGAATCTTTTGATCTATGTAACTATGTAATACTTTTCCTTAAACATTTCTTGGAAACCGATATAAGAAAACTACTGGTAAGTGTATTTTTGCACTTGCAAGATACATGGGCCCCTTGCTTTCCTATACTATATATACATACTTAAGCACACGCCTATATCGCCGAAGGGGTAGGCAAAGACTAGAACATCCACATCTCGGCGAGCTTATTTTATCCCACATATGATATAGGGCACAAAGTCCAGACATCGGACTGACTGAAACTCAGTAACGGTGTAGCAAACTCAATATCACTTTACTCGACCCGGATATCAAACCCGAAACGTCAGAACAATGGTCGTGCCACGCACGTAACAACGCAACTGAGAAGCATTCTTGATCCTTTTCTCTTGATTCTCAGTATCCGTGATAACCTACTGATCATTCTTGATACGCGGAGCTTTATTATAGATATTTGCGTCTCACAAGATTTATTCTATTATGCCACAAAGCCCCAATAAAATAATTATTAAAACAAATCAAAAAACTTCCGGACTATTCATCCACCTAAATGAACTTACATAAGTAATTCTACGTAATATCACTGATTATCTGTATTGAAAAGAGAGCTAACGATGGCAGATTTAATAAATAACTCGGAATTGCGTATAAAACCATTGGAAATGTATTTTCGATTGATTGCGGAAGTACTACATATGTACCTATAAAGGTAGATGCGGGTAATAAGTATTATTACGGATATCTACACTAGTTCTATTTACTGTGCAAAAAGGTTTCACTTTACAACGCGGTAGACGATTTCGCACAAGCCATGAAGGGTCTAAAACAAAATTACTAATACCTAACACGCTTTTTAGGTTTAATTTATTTCTCAAATAGTGCCTATTTTTACTATAGTACAATAATGAATAACAACTTTACCATTAAAACACAGATAGATAATAATAATTCTGTAATCACGACTTTGTAAGTTCGTATTATATTCAGTCTCCATCAAACGTCGGAACGCTAAAACATCTACAACGTATGTTTTGTTTGCAGTTCATCAAAATTGCATGGTGCTACGTGTAATTATAAACGATCTCTCTGTAGTAAGTTTAGACCGCACGACGCCAACGGTTCGTATAGGATTTATTTTTGCAATTTCATTAAAAGATTCCCGTAGCTTCAGTTTCAAAGGTAAATTTAGATCTCTTTCATCCATCGCCATGATTTAAGCGCTACGCACCTATAGTCTCAGATTTTTCCACCACATTTGCGTATTCACGTTGTAGGTAACGCGTGGCGAAACTGTAAACATTGCAAAAATTGAAATGAAGCAGGCAGCGCGAGCACCCGCACAGATTCACAGATAAAAATCAAAATAGATTTTGGCTAGGCGCCGCGTGCGCCGCCGCGCCACGCTGCTCTAAACAATACTGGAAACTAGGTCGACGATGTGTTTACTGTGTCAAAAATGCGAACAATCCACATTAGCAGGCGGCAAACCATTCAAACTCATATTAAGATTGAATGTCCTTCCGACATGCCATGCCGCATCTTTAAACTGTCTCTAGAATGTTCTTTTCAGAGAGCCAGATGGAAGCTAAATTCATCAGTGGAACATTGGTCTGTAAATCGGTAGATCTGCCAAAATAATTTAGGCTGGCGGCAAGCAAGCAAAATCGTATTATCATCAACCATCATCAAATTACCAGCATAACCAGTTATATCTGAAAATAATGTTTTCATGTCACTAAGGCTTTGAAATAACCAAGACTAAGAAAGAGGATAGAAGAGAATGAGGAGATGTCCCCCATCTCCCCAATCTCTTCTTTCCTCTTTCGTATTTCGATATTCCTATCACGATGATAGAGGCGGTAGAGGGGCTTTGTGCAACCTCCCTCAGTGACTAATGCACAAAACGTAACACCGAAGCTTAAATTTCACACCAGTTTTTAGTCATACAACCTAGTTCCTAAAAACCCATCCGAATACATATAGCCCGTTGATTAAAATTGAAAATTGAAAATTGAAACTACGTACGGCAAGATTTTATACTTGTTCCAAATTAAAAACAAATTATAATTATCATTATTGAATAAAAGATAATACAATTTAATTTAAAGCCGTATGAGAAATACACGAAAAGTAAGTAATAAATGCACATAAATTCGTGCGATGGCGGAATTCCGAGTAATTTATTTTAATTCTGTGTAAAAACAGAGGTGTCCTCGCCTATCTTCCGTATTAAACAGTCCACGAGAAAGTGCTGTCTGTCGTTCAATAATCGACTACTGAACTTTTAAATCGCAATTAACATTGTACAGATATATTTTTATGATGTGCTATTTCCGCGTGGCTCCATAGTCTGTAGAATTCGCCAGAACTCTCGGATGTCACCCTGAACCAAGCTCGTGTTATATACAATGCAGTTTCATCTAATTTCAACTTTGTTGACTCCTAGGTTCCATATATCCTTAGTAAACCATGTCAAAGTGTAATTCTCGACATATACAATTTGTATAAATAGAATTTGCATACCGCCAGACTTTTTTTAGGCCACAAATTAATTATCGTTTATTAAGTGCTTACTTGCAGAGATATTTTATGAAAATTTTAATCCGCCAAAGAAAAAGGTGGCCGTAGTTCGTATTCATTCATCCGAGCCCCCAACTTAAAGTGTCTAAAGTTAGAACAGATAAAGATATTCAGCGTCAGCTAACATAACGATTATAGCACAAAGCATTCCTCCATGCTACAGAAACTGGCTCGAATACAGCTTACCATGGCCATAAGAATCCAATCAAAGGTGTTTACTAAACTGTCCTAATTCCATACCAATGGAACCTTACTTAATAACGGCCACAGTAAAGGAAATTATTATAATTATTGTAGTAGTGGTATACAAACCGATAACTTGGCCTTCAACCCAGTATTTCTGCGATTATTGGAAGTTAAAAAAAAACTGAAAACAAACCGTGAGCAAAATCGTACATGACATACATAGACTGACGCCTATATCCCCGAAGGAGTAGGCAGAGGCGATCTAGAGAACTAGAAAACCTACATTTCGCCAAGCTAAATTCTGGCCCAGATGTCATAGGGGGCGCGCCCATAACCATAGGTATCGGGTACAAATTCCAGACTCCGAACTGATACTAAATAGAAAAACTCAATATCACGCGAGCAAAAGCAAGTATTAACTAACTTAACTTCATTCATTCGCATTTAAAATGAAAGGGCATGACCACACCGGAAAGCGTACTTTGTTGCCACTAAACTGGTTCTAGAGGAGCATACTGCATGGCTGCGAGAACCTTGACGGCAACTATGAACTTTCGTTTGTCATGCATACAGAATAACCTATATTATGATGATGAATGTGCCACACAGCACACCCGCGACATACAATCGCGGTCATCAGGCTATTTCAATTTTCAAGAAGTAGTCTAGGTAAGTTTCGTGGTAACCGGGAAATATGACAAGAATGATTAATCAGTCAATTTCTTCGAAAGTATAAGTAATTTAACATGAGCCATAATATTATGTGTTTGCACTTATACAAATCTTTATCTCGACTTGCTCTAGTTGGATTTCACATTCAGTGCATCGACTAACGACTAATGACTTGTAAATTGTTTGTTAATCAATTACAATTTAACGACTGAACCTATTTTAATAAATTTAGCATACAGGTAGACCGTGGTCCGTATTACGGAACATGATTATTGTTATTAGGAATTTGATGCAGGCAGAGACTCCGGTACCCGTTAGGCCTTTAGCCCCCTTTTTACGAACAGTTTTGATAAGATATAATGCCATTAAATAAATATATTCATAGATATACGGGGCACTCCATTATAAATACCCTCGAGACTCGACTCTCGACCCTCGAGTCATTCGCAGACTCTACACAATATCTACATTCAACACACATTCATGTTGTTGTGACTTCACGAACCGTACATTTTGCAATATTAATTCAACCTTGAACGTCTTTAATCGAGTATAGCGGCGGCATTTGCAATATATTTTCAGCTCAATATCACACAATACATAGAGGTGGGACGAGAGTCGAGACAATTGGACTCGAGTCAAGAAGCCTCAAGACCTGATTCCATTCAGAATCTATTCAACAGATACGTGATCGATGTGATGAGAAAATTACGGTACTTTACGTTGTTTTATAGTAGCAGAGGAGGGTGACCTAATAGCAAAGATATTCAATAGTATTATGCATTCAAATATCTTTGCTTAATAGTAACAGTAAATAAGTATACCTACCCGTAAATATCAGTGGGATATAGTCAGTCACACAGAACCACAGATGACAGAACACAAGAATACAGTATATAGGAATCACGAACATAGAAAAAATAATAAGTAAATACAGCCAACAGTCACACATCTAGTCCTGACCCCACACTAGCATAACCTGTATCGTGGGTGTCAGAGACTATGAGAAACTTTCGGTCTCACAACACCCAGACTTAAACAAATATACAGATATTTGGGCAACACAAACTGTTGAGGACGCCAAGCCCGAATTAATTTTAAGAATTAGTATATAATAATGTATTGTAAATATGTAAACAGTAGGGTGGGAGCGGGACGCCGCTATTGCGGAAAGGTCTCCCTCTCGCCACGCTTTCGCCACGACACACGCCCGCGCCCGGTTCGCGCGCGCACTAAAACCAAGGCGCGCACTCGGTCCCGGTTGCGAGCGTGAAATTAGTACTTAAGCGCCCCAAATTTGTAAATAGTATGTATGAAGAAAAGTAAGAAATGTATGAAGAACAGTAAGAATTGTAGTAAAAAGTAAGAACAGTATGAAAATCAGTAAGAAGTAAGAACAAGTGTACAGTACGAATCAAGAAAATCAATAAACAATTACGTCGAAGAAGAAGTTATTTTAATTAATAACAAAAATATACATATACAGTCCACAACATTTGCTGGTCCTTCGAGTAAGCCGGATCAAGAGAGAACATTTAGCGGTTCATCGGTAGGCCGAATCAAGAGGCCGAATAAAGGAAACCGAAGCGATAAGCTACGCTCAAGGCGCTCAAGACGGGAAGATTTACGCGAACGTTCTAGCTAAAGAATTCCGCACCATCTACCGAACGCGATGGTTGTCACAAGAAGTCAAGGTGACATTGCGGAATTAGAAGAGCGACAACGCCGCGAACAACCCACTACGAGCCACGAAGAGGAGGAGAGACGTCGGATCGAAATCGAGCGAGTCAGGCGCTTGACAATGGAACCGCCGGCCTCGCCAATCTCTAAGCCTACAAGTACGGAGCGACGCGAAATCACCACGCTACTCACAGCCACCGCAGGTACATCGTGCCAAACGCAGCGAGAAGAAAGGTCGAAATCACCGGCGCGTTCAGTACGCTCGCACCGGTCGACAACAAGCGTCAATACAAGACTGCGTATGGCTGAATTAGAGGCTGCGGAAAAGTTGGCTGTTATCAGAAGAAAAGAGTTGGAATTAGAAGCAGAGCTTATAAAGAAACGCCTAGCGGCCGAGGTATCTGTAATCCAAGACGATCAAGAAAGCACACATGAAGAGCCGGTGGGTCCACAAGAGGGACATCGGCGAGTCGACGAATGGTTGCAGACCAATCCGAGAACGGATCATAAACAATTACGGTTCGACGTAGTAAGAGAAAGCTCACCGACGCCAACGAGAACAAAAGGCGACATCGAACATCTGGCGGCGACTTTAGAAAAAATGGCACGGCCGAGATTAAAACAAACGGACTTGCCGACCTTTTCGGGGGCCATAAATGAATGGTTGCCTTTTAAAGCGGCGATGCAGGACAGCACAAAAATATACCACGTGTCCGCTGCGGAGAACATACAACGGCTCAGAAGTTGTTTGAAAGGAGAGGCCCGTGACGCCGTGGCCGCGCTTTTACACACTGCCACCGACCCAGATGTTATTATGCGAACATGAGAACAATGCTTTGGGAGGCCTGAAGTAATAATAGACAAGGCTCTCGAAGATTTAAAAAGGCTGCAAAAACCGGGATCGTCCGCCACCGAGCTCAATCATTTCGCGATAAAACTCCAAAATATTGTATGTATACTCAAGACTATCGACCGCCGAGGTTACCTTTACAATCCACTGTTAGCAAGAGAAGTGCTAGACAAACTAAGCCCACATGTGCGTTCAAGATGGTGCGATTACGCAAGCGAATACGAAGAAACCGCAGATCCAGAAATAGTTACGTTATCAAGATTTCTTATGCGTGAAGCGGACCGCGCGCTGCGTTACAGTTATGCCCCATCTACAAGCGCGGCTGCGAGAAAGGAAACAAGAAACCCGGCGGTAATCCCGAAAAGGAAATTGAACGCGGTATACAACACAATGGAGGAACAAGACAGATGCCCCGAATGCGGACAAGGTCACAAAATGCACCAATGTCCGAAATATCAAGCCCTAACAGTGGAACGACGTTGGGACTTCTTGAAGGCAAAGAAAATATGCTTCAAGTGCGCACACTACAGACATCGGCGCGGGAGTTGTCAAGCCAAATCATGCGGCGTAAGACAATGCGATCGCCCACATCATGCGTCGTTGCACTATGACAAGGAAGACAAGCCTGCAACAGAATCAGAGCCACAGAGTGACGAAGCTGTTTTGTCGGTAGCCGCAAACCAAGCCACCGGCGCACAAACAGTGCTGTTAAAAATGTGCCCCGTGGTGGTTGCCGGACCACGGGGGGAGGTGAATACCTACGCCTTACTGGATGAAGGGGCCACAATCACCCTCATCGACGAAGATCTAGCCAGAAAAGTCGGTGCGGAGGGTCCGAGGCACCCGTTATACCTCCACGGCGTGAATATGTCACAAAAACAAGAAACAAGTAAGTTAGTCACGGTGCAAGTTCGCGGAAAGAGTGAAAACACGTCACACAGCATAAAGGCGCGAACTATCAAAGACATGAAGTTGCACCGTCAAACAGTGCCTGAAAATATAGCGAAGTATGCACATCTCCGCGACTTAGAACAAGACGTGATATGCTACGCTACAACACGACCGGGCATACTAGTGGGTACTGATCACTGGGAAATAATCGTATCACAAGAGCTGCGTGTCGGCAAGCCCAGCGAACCAGCGGCTTCAAGAACTCAGCTCGGATGGGTGGTACACGGCACGGTACCGCGTAGAATAATCAAGTCTCAAGATAGCGTTCTACACGTAACAGAAAAATGCACGGGAAAACATGAAGATGAGCGACTTCATAACTTAGTCGAATTTCACTTCACAATAGACGCCTTAGGGGTCGCGCAACAACGGCGCGTCAGTGAAGCGGACCAACGAGCCATGAAGTTGGTCCAAGAAACAATTAAGAAAACTAAGGATGGTTATGAAGTTGGCCTACCGTGGCGTCAAGATAAAATTAAGATGCCACCAAGTTATGATCAAGCCTTTCGACGACTTAAATCCATGGAAAGGAAGATGGACTCGGACCCGACATTCGCTGCAGAGTATACCACGCAAATTGAAAACTTGCTCAAAAAAGGATACGCGGAACCATGCGATGGTTCAGAGATGAGTAGTCGTGTTGGTTGGTTTCTACCGCATTTCGCCGTGCAGAATATCAACAAACCGGGCAAGCAACGATTGGTATTTGACGCTGCGGCAAAAAGCAATGGCGTGAGTCTCAACAGTCAGTTGTTAGAGGGGCCCGACTTATTGTTATCGCTACCGGGTATATTATTTCGCTTTCGGGAGAAAGCGATCGCCGTGACAGCCGATATCCAAGAAATGTTCCTACGAGTGAAGATACGCAAGGAGGATCAACCTGCACAAGGATTCTTGTGGCGGGGTATGGAGCGAAGCGATCCACCGAGACATTTCAAGATGTCAAGCATGATTTTCGGCGCAGCGAGTTCTCCTTTTATGGCACACTTTGTGCGGAACTACAATGCGGAACAACACGGCGAGGAATATCCAAAAGCACTGGAAGCGATAACTAAGAGTCACTATATGGATGATTTCGTGGCAAGTTATGACAACATACGAGAAGCACAACGAGCCATACACGAAACAAGGAAAGTGCACGCAGAAGCGAGTTTCACGCTTCGACAATGGAGCGCCAGTCATGAAGACGCTCTACGCGACGTGCCCACTGAATTACGCGCAAACTCGTTTACGCCACTGGGGGGAGACGAACAAGAGAACAAAATACTCGGGCTCATATGGAACGCCGATAAGGATGAATTGGGGTTCAACACATCTATGAACCGAGTCCCAGAGTCAGTGCGAGCGCAGAAAAGGGCACCGACGAAGCGGGAAGCACTCAGCGCGGTCATGTCCATATATGACCCGCTGGGATTACTCAGTAGTTACACCATCAGGGCGAAAATAATATTACAAAGTTTATGGCGCCTAAAGATATCCTGGGATGAGTCAATACCAGACCAAGAGAAGGAGCTCTTTTACATGTGGTTATCGCAATTGGAAGAGATAACCAAACTACGTCTTCCAAGGTGCTACGCGTTGGGAGGATACTTCCACACGGATTTGCATGTGTTCTGCGACGCCAGCGAGCAAGCGTATGCCGCTGTGGCGTACTGGAGGGTGACAAGCTACGATGGTCGCGTTCAAGTCGCATTAGTGGCCGCTAAAGCTAAGGTAGCGCCACGACGTACACAGACTATTCCGCGTCTGGAACTGCAAGCAGCGATCATCGGGGCAAGGCTTGCCACTCACATAACAAAGGAGCACGGAATCGCGATACGGAGGACAATGTATTGGTCGGATTCATCTACGGTAGTGCATTGGATTCGGCGCGATGCACGCCGATATACGCCGTTCGTCGCGCATCGGCTCGGCGAGTTGGCGGAACTTACTCACCGAGATGAGTGGCGATGGTTGCCTACACAAGAAAACGTGGCAGACGACGCGACAAGATTAGACAGCCACGTGATAAGCGACAACGACCGCTGGTTTCAAGGGCCTCATTTCCTGTATAAACATGAGGACGAGTGGCCCACTGAAGACAAGTCACAGGAAGAGGTCGAGAATGAAGCGGAAGTCCTGCACATCACGGACGCAGGGGAATCATGGCTTCCGCAACCAGAGCGTTTCTCTAAATACGAAACGCTAGTACGAGCTACGGCAAGGGCATTGGCGTTTATAGATATATGCCGACGCCGAGCTACCGAGATGGAGTATAGACATATTGAACGCGCGGAAAAGGAGCTTATAAAACAAGCACAGCAAGACAGCTTTGGGAAAGAAATAAGCAATCTCCAGGCCGCGCGCCCGATTAAGAGTGGTAGCCGTCTATTCAGACTAGACCCTGTGCTCGAGGAGGACGTGTTACGAGTGCGCGGTCGCATTCAGGCCGCGACAACACACCAAGACGCGAAGAGGCCGATCATTTTGGATGGGCGACATCGACTCACGCGTCTCCTTGTGCTACGCGAACACTGTGCCGCCGGACATGCCAATAGAGAGCGTGTCACCAACGATCTACGGCAAAGGTACTGGGTCATACACTTAAGGCCAACTGTACGCGCCATAGAAAAGGAGTGCTCGATCTGCCGAATAAGAAGAGCAAGACCAAGGGCACCAATCATGGGTGACCTACCACGCGCCCGCCTCGACGCCTTTCATCGCCCGTTCACTAATTGCGGGGTCGATTACTTCGGGCCCATGACGGTCAAGGTGGGACGCCGCCGAGAGAAGCGGTGGGGCGCGTTGTTTACGTGCCTCACCACTCGCGCGGTCCATATAGAGGTTGTGACGTCACTGACAACGGACTCCGCGATCATGGCGCTCCGACGGATGGCAGCTAGAAGAGGATGGCCGCGGCTGATGTATTCCGACAACGCGACGAACTTCCGAGGAGCCGATCAAGAGCTGCGGGCCGCGTACAACGAGTGGTCGTCGGCACTTAAAGACGAAGGATGGAAGCACTGGATGGAATGGCGTTACATACCTCCCGGCGCTCCAAATCAAGGTGGAGCGTGGGAAAGGCTTGTACGCTCCGTCAAGAACGCGCTCGACGCTACGCTTCGTGAGAAGGCGCCGGCGGAAGAAGTTTTGACCACATTATTGACAGAGGCCGAATTCTCCGTCAACGCACGACCACTAACTCACGTGAGCGTGAGTCCCGACGATCCGGAAGCATTGACGCCGAATCATTTTTTATTGGGTACGTCGAACGGCCTGCCAATAACTGGGCCTTGCGCCGACGCAGATCGGCGAGTTTGGCGAGCAAGTCAGGCGCTCGCTGACCAGTTTTGGCGACGTTGGTTACGAGAGTACCTGCCTACATTAATACCTCGAGGCGAGTCTCTGAACGAGAGACGACAGCTACTCACCGGGGACATCGTCATCGTGGCAGACAGCACGCTGCCACGTAACGTCTGGCCCAGAGGAATCGTCGAGCGAGTGTACGAGGGACCCGACGGCGGCGTACGCGTGGCGGACGTGAGGACTAGGACAGGAACATTCAAGCGACCCACCAGCAAGCTCGTCGTCCTGCGACAAGAAGAGGCTACGCGAGCTGCGCCGGGGGGAGGATGTTGAGGACGCCAAGCCCGAATTAATTTTAAGAATTAGTATATAATAATGTATTGTAAATATGTAAACAGTAGGGTGGGAGCGGGACGCCGCTATTGCGGAAAGGTCTCCCTCTCGCCACGCTTTCGCCACGACACACGCCCGCGCCCGGTTCGCGCGCGCACTAAAACCAAGGCGCGCACTCGGTCCCGGTTGCGAGCGTGAAATTAGTACTTAAGCGCCCCAAATTTGTAAATAGTATGTATGAAGAAAAGTAAGAAATGTATGAAGAACAGTAAGAATTGTAGTAAAAAGTAAGAACAGTATGAAAATCAGTAAGAAGTAAGAACAAGTGTACAGTACGAATCAAGAAAATCAATAAACAATTACGTCGAAGAAGAAGTTATTTTAATTAATAACAAAAATATACATATACAGTCCACAACACAAACATTTGTCTCAATGCGGGAATCGAAGGCCGCGGTCTCTCGCTTCACAGCCGGCTACTCGCCCGCTGCGCCACGGAGGCTGTCATGTCAAATAGGACGTAGCACTAGTAACATTGAAAGTGAAGCAGGGTTTTCTGCCGACACATAATGACGGCGACTGAGTGTTAAGCTGGGATCTATTGAGCGAACTTCGACTAAGTCTGAGTCAAATAAACGAACTCAGTCAGGATTTGGAATTTTTAAATCAAACTTCCACTTAGTTCGAGTCTTTTTTTGGTTAATCTGTCTGTCAGTCTGCTTTTTTGGTAAAAGAAGGCTCGGACTAAGTCGAGGTTCGATTTAAAAATTCCAAATCCTCACTGGATTGGTTTCTTTGACTCAGACTTAGTCGAAGTTCGCTCTATACATCTCAGCCTTAGTATGTACGTGGGCACTTTTA
This sequence comes from Clanis bilineata, assembly GCA_036417725.1. NCBI lineage: Eukaryota > Metazoa > Arthropoda > Insecta > Lepidoptera > Sphingidae > Clanis > Clanis bilineata. The sequence continues at coordinate 14,718,923 of CM071158.1, forward strand.
TAGAGACGCGTTCGTGTGCATGGTATATCTGTGGGATCCTTTTAACTATAGGCGAGATGATGTCCTCTTTTTTAATACGTCCGCAATAGGAATATAGTCTAAGATTGTTGCAGTTGTGTTGCCGATCTTTGAAGGAAGAAAAAGGATTATGAGGCTCCACTTCAGAATATCACTGAAGCTCCAGCAATATTACGAAACACTCTGTTACAGACATGAGGAAAGTAATAACTGATCGGTTCCTATCTAAAATGTCCTACGTAAAATGTAAAATAATAGATAAATAAAATACTGCAACCTGTAGCTACACAACTGGGTAACAAAATCCACGCTCGAATATTCCGCCGAGTTCGAGAACTCGGGTCGTTAAGGTTAATATGTAAATACCTTTATACTTATTTGAAATCTATACTGAAAAAGTCTATCTTGTTTTATTGAATTAAACCGTGTAAGTTGAACTAACCTCATTAGTTTAACGTACAAGCCTAAAGACAACATGTAGGTAGTGTAAAAAACCTCATCAGCAGCAACCGCTATACCGAATTACCGTCTTAGCAATACTACTACAGCCAATGTGGGCGCAAATTACTAATTAAATACCTAGCTACTTTCAAGTGAAAATACTTGTCAAAGTCTTCGCAATGGTGTTTTAACTTAGTAATACATAGACTCATCACGTCTGTATCACCGAAGGGGTAGGTAGAGGCGAACTAGCAAACTAAACACCCACATTTCGCCGGGTTCATATCTGTTCCAAATGTGATAGGGGGCGATATCGCCATACAGGGCACATATTCCAGACTCCGGGATGATACTGAACATAACAACCCGATATCACTTTGCCCGAACCGGGGATTGAACCCTCAGGATAGTACGATGGCAATCGTCACGCAATCCAATACGCCGAGGCATTCTAAATAAATCTATCATCATCATCATCATCGTTATCAGCCATAGGGCGTCCACTGCTGAATATAGGCCTCCCCCAAAGATTTCCAGATCGACCTGTTGGAAGCGGCCTGCATCCAGCGACTTCCTGCGACCTTTTTCAGGTCGTCGGTCCACCTTGTAGTTGGACGTCCTACGCTGCGCTTGCCGGTACTAAATCTATAACAGACAAAATAAAATCTAGAAAAATATCTTATTTGAATAACTGATTTTTACGATAACATACAATAACGTGTGATCCATATAAAATTGATTCTACGTACCACTATAATTCCACACGCACACCTACACAAGTTTCGTAATATTTTTTCCGCGTTCCTATTCAAAAATTATGAATGTATTTATATTATTTTCACCTATGAGTATTTGATATGCTTCGATGAGTATTCAAAAATAAAACCTGATTATGCATGAATTGTTATTATGTGTCATCGTCATGACGAGTACATACCAAGCAAACGAAAGCGAAAGAACGTTCGCGAAGGGCCTTCGACGATGGAAACCGAACGTTCCCGAACATTCAACAGCGAAGATTCACGAATGTTCGAGAACGTTCGGTGTCCATTGCCGATGGCCCTTCGCGAACGTTCTTTCGCCTTCGTTCGGTTGGTGTGTACTGGCCATCATACGCAATTCGTAAAATGATAGAATCGATTACTTAATAATACCTAAAGACCTATAGGTTGATTGTAAATCTTTTTTGTGCGAAGATATTTAATAATAGAATAACGCGTAGTATAACAGCTCCCATGAACAACATCCTAATATCATTATAACCATAACCGGATCTGAAACATAATTAATTGGACAATAAAAAGATTTTCTAAAAAAATCAAATACATAAACTGATTTAAAACACGCTTTAGAAATGTCAAATAACAACGATACTCGTGGAGGTGTGCCGGAAAACGTCTGGCGGTCATGCCACAATTTATGCTTATTAAATATTCGGCAACATTATTCGGTTCATTTTCATCGACTACGCAGCAGCAAATTAGTGCTTATGTAAACTTATTTACTTTATTGTTATATTAAATATTATCTACCTACGTGAAACGTTCTCTACCGATTTTATTGCAATTTTAATATTCGTCCTAGTTATAATACTGATAAAATAAATAAACAACACCCATCAGCACACACATAGTCTAGACCCCACACTAAGAACGAGTTTCGCTCTCGTGTCGTGGGTATCAGTAACTACGAGAGATTTTCGGTCTCACAATACCCAGGCCCGAAACAAATATCTGTGGGCCACACTAACATTTATCGCGGTGCGGGAATCGAACCCGCAGTCTTTCGCTTCACATCCAGCTAAGGCAATGCTTTTTCGCGGCAAAGAGCAGGACTAGCATAATAATTATCGACAACCCACCACTCATCATAAGACTACGACCACTCAGTGAGGAGTGAAATAAAATTAAAGAACACACTTCGATCAGACGGCACTCTTCGAACATTTTTAAACTGGACCACACGGAGTTTTTAGTGCAAGAATTCTCGTTAACTGCCAATATCTACAGACGTGAGCTGTTAAATGTGACACATCACCGACACGAGCCTTGGGTCAAGGATATTTGAACATTTAGAACAAGTGTTTTTTATCTCTTGAATATTTTCAATTAGCAACTCCAAGTGCTGCTGGACCATTGCTGAACCAGCTGTTAATATTAGTTACAGTCAACTCGCACCCAGGCCCCTGACTTTTGACACTCGATTCGAATTTGACTTCGATTGGTTTCATGTATCGACTTAAAATTCCACCGAAATCGAGTTAAAAAATGCATTAATGTCAGTGTAAACTACACCGACTACGGTTCTGAGGTCTCGGGTTCCATCCCCAGGTCGGGCGAAGTGATATTGCATTTTTCCATATCAGCCCGGAGTCTGGAATTTGTGGCCGATATGGCAATAGGCTCGCCCCCTATCACATCTGGGACGGAACTAAGCTCGGCGAAATGTGGGTGTTCTAGTTCGCTAGTGCGCCTCTGCCTATCCCTTCGGGGATATAGGCGTGAGCTTATGTTATCGAAGTCAAATTCGAATCGAGTGACAAGATTCAGCACCCAGATGCGGCGTTTCGAATCGTAAAACAGAGGTAACAAGGCGATAGCCCCGACTAGAGTTCTTTAACCCGAAGGGTCAGGTCAAAATGTCAATAGCATTTTAAAAATGCATAAGGATTGCATTTGGTAACAAAATAGGTCCATATTATATTTATACGAGGAATCTAATACAAATGTATGAATCCGAGAACATTCAAAATTTATGAGGATGTATAAACAAAGAATATTAACTAGTTAGTATAAGGATCCAAGATTGTAAATAAGGATAAATTTAGTGAAAATATAATAATATAAATAGAGATAATATAAATTTAACTAATCCAAAATAATTAATTAATTTAATTTTAATTTAAATTTAATATATGTGTGTTTGAACCGAAGCAATTGGCGCTCCTTAGTATCTGCCTACCCCAACGGGAAACAAGCGTGAGTTTATGTATGTATGTATACATTTAAATGTCTTACAATATACACCCAATTTTCAAAATGCTTTAACCGTGGTTTGCGTATTCGAAAGATATTTTAAAACTGCTCTCAAAGTACCTGCCTCAGTTGTAAAAATGGATTTCAGAGGTGGCCCTTTTCGTCGTAAATATAGCTAACCCTATTAAAAATAAAAATTTAACAGTTTGGATGTTTGTGAGTTGGTGAATTAGGATATTTGGAATTGGAATTTCGGCATTAGAGAGGCTAAGGGCGATTTGCAGCGTTCTTACTAATCGAGACTTAAGCCAAAACTCGATTTACCCTACAGCTACCTCATATCTTAAATCAAGATAAAAAGTGGTTTATCGCAGAGCTGTAAGAGGCCCTAACAGTTTTAAATATTTGTCGAAACTTTTTAAAGGCCGCGAGCTATGGTTAGTTTGTACTATTAATGTGATATTTAAATAATCGAATTTCCACGCTAATAATGACTTGTAAGACACTGAAATCATAAAAATACGAGATACTGGCAACAAGCTTCCTTGACAACGAACAAATTCGTATATAATCTGAGCATTAAAATCATAATAACACAGTAGGTCAATGCCACACGGGCTGTCGATTTTGGACGCTCAATATCGAGTCAGTTGAACTAGAATTTTGTACTTATTTGCCGTGATAACATTAACTTGTAAATAAACAATTTTAGAAGCGAATATCTCGCCAATAATTATAAAATAAGGATACAGAATATAGCTCAGTTACATTCATGGATATAACTATCTCAAATTCAATTTCTCCCAATTTCACTCCATCTTTTTAGGTGGCGGTTCACAAAGCACACCTGTCATCTAAACATACGTAATGCTAACCATCGACCGCCGATAAACAATGAATTTATCGGTCAAACGCTTCATCACACTCCGAAGTGGGAAGAACCATTGAATTGGAAGAAGAATTGAAGGGCTCGCGTCAGGACAAGTGAATGATAGATACTAGCACGTGGACATAAGGAAGTATCTCGACACTCGCCTCCACACAACCAACTATCAAGTCATGACGCGAGCCTCTCGAAAAAGCGGAATATATATTAGCTAATCTAGGAACGCGATCCAGTCAAAGTGTGGGTCACTAGTCACTATGAAAAGTTTTGTGTTTTCACAACAGTGTCTAAGACAAAGATTTGTCAATTCTACAGACATCGAGACAATTTAATAAAAAAAATGAAACAAAAATATCATACTTATTGAATATTTAATTCATAATAAATTGACCGTACAACATACAAACGAAAATAAATAAGATTCGTGCCAAGGTTCAAAGGGAATAAGAGTCAACTACTTTAAATCGACTTCATGTTTTAAAGGAGTAATAAAATAATGCAAAAACGTAAACAATAATGACCAATTTAGATATTAATAAGCAATTGTAGTAATAACTGCAACGGTTTTACAAATCGACTAAGATGTTGCATCAGATATTGCGACATCTTTAGACTGTACTGCATGCCCTGCATGAGGGAGTACAGAGAAAATATTATCGACTTATGCTTCGGATATAGATACGTAGATGTAATATGTTATCGTAAAAACACTCATGCTAAAAGCAAAGAACACTATCACTACTTAGTTTCTAAAAGATAGGAAGTTTTCAAAACAAAAAATTGAAAGAAATAGCCGCAGTTTAATAAATCGTCCGTTGTTGCCGGAGAACCGTTTGTTGCACAGAAAATTTCCATGTTTGCATGTCTCGGAGTCTGTTTGAATTTTAAATTAAGAGCGCATGATACCTCAGCTCAAATTCAAATTTTGCACCCGCTACCTGTCCCTGCTAGAGTGCGCTATCGTACGCTGTCTCGCTCATACACTAATGGCGTCATAGGATGTCAAGCGGTGTTGATAAGACAAACAAGTGACGTAGCGTGGCGGGCCCGCATTTACGACGCATTAGGACAATTTATTTACACAAAACATAAGCTCACGCCTGTACCGCCGAAAGAATAGGCAGAGGTGCACTAGCGACTAGAACACCCACATTTCGCCGAGCTTAGTTCCGTCCGAGATGCTATAAGGGCCGAACCTATTGCCATATAGCGCTCAAATTATAGACTCTGGGCTGATATTGAAAACATGCAATATCACTTTGCCCGAACCAGGGGTCGAACCCAAGACCTCAGGATGGTAGTCGTACTTAAATACAACTAAACCCCGGAGGTAGAGTTTACACACATAGTAACACACAATCGAGGCACAATTTATTTTAGTACAATTAAAAAACTTTTCAATGGCGTGTCAGCGCTAACGCTGTCTGTCGGGCTTAGAAAGTTATGTTTGAGCCATGGATCATCGAACCATCAGGTAACTTTTCTTACAAGATAACTTTGGTTTAGGTGTCCTCTTAACCAGTCACACAGCCCACCTGTGCTATAAGTTCTCCTTGCTGGAACTTCCGTTGACAAACCTGTAGAGAAACGGATGTCAATGTTCCTCCACTGGATGGGGACAGTTTCTTGTCAGATAGGTTTAAGCGGCTCCTCCAGTGTTTGATGTTTAGCGGTGGTATATAGAGTTAGTCCCAATGTATGTAGAAAACTGAAAGGAGACTACAGGATTCGTAATAATAAACAACTTTTATATTTGCAAAATTGTCAATATACCTGATGTTTCATAGATATTGCCATTCAAAGATTTTATAAATAATCCGTGTACTTAACCAAAATAATTTAGGTGTATTCGTCAGTTCTTTGCGTTCTTTCTATGGAGAAAATTCTTATTTCTTACCCGATGATCCTCACACCTCTACGGACTAAGTCAAGGATGTGGATATTGGGAATTAAATGATTCACTGCCAATACCAGAATTCCAGAGTATATCACAGCTAGTATAACAATGTCGGCGCCGTCACTGCACGTCTTAAACAGCTCGCATAATTGGCGTGAAATGTCACCTTTAAGGCTTGGAGCCCTATATCTGAGGAAGGGAAAGAAAAGTTACGTACAGCTTTCGAATCCAACAGGAGGGCCAAGGGAAAATACCTATGCAAAATTGAAGGGCGACAGAAAAGCTATCTCGGAAATCTAGCTTTTGGTGACTTGTCATCGCAATGTAAAGCAGTTTCTACTAACTTAATCTGCAGTCACTGCGTAAACTTGATAACCACAGAAAATAACACTCATCTTTGAGTTGAACCCTTTGCCTCAAATTCGATTTTGTACAATGGTGGAGCCACGCTACTGCACGTTGCACCGGCGCAGCGTGTGTGGAGTACTACATGAATCCATATCAACCTGTATGCGGTCAGGCGAGAGCCTGAATCTTGGACATTCGAAAGTCGGGCATGGCTGATTGTATTCCCGTGGTGGTTCTTAAGACGTCCGCGGCTGAGTTAACCCTCGTTCTCAGGAGTATCCTCAAGTTTTCATATAAGAGTTCCGACTCTGAAGAATTTTTGACATCCATCTATGTTGAAGACTGCGCACACCAATCGGAAATCCTAATAGAGTGACCGGTCGGACCTTTCCAATTATAGTCTCCATCACGTCCTTTTTTTCCAAAACTCATAGCAATTAATTAATACATGGCTCCTGAAGTATTTATAACTCGCCTCATTGATCTATTCACTATTGGTAGCGTATATCGGGTGTGAACTATGAGGTCCTGGAATCCATTTCCAGATCGAGCAGGCGTTTTTGATTTTATGGGTGGGTCATTATACAGGTAGCCCATTGTAAAAACTAAGGCCAAACACCTCTGCAACATGCTTTAACAATGTGTTGCGTCGACTCCATACTGAGGTGGAATAAACGTACGCCTACATAATATCACGCCTGTATCCCATAGGGGTAGGTAGAGACTATAGATTTACACTTTGCCCGATTCGATTTCGCTTCATCTACTATCATGATCTCATTAGAGTCTGTTTAGTTTTTTATTTGTTCTTTAGTTAATATATCATCAATTTATCACCAATATAAGTGCGATGCGGTCGCCCTATACCGACTTTTCCATGCACACTCGTCTTTTGTCACTATTTCGACAATCTCCTATCATCTATCCTCTCAATATGTCTGAACCATCTCAACATCCCTTTCTACTTCTTATCACTACATCTTCTTTCACTCGACAGAGATCCAACACCACTTTATTCACACTCTATCACGCGACACATGCTCCTTCATGCTCTCATTTCCACCACCCTGCGGGCTTACCCAAGTAGCTTATGCGCTAGTCGAATAGAATAGTAAATATATGGGAATGAGATAAGAGTACGCTATATATAGCGTACTAATAGAATAAATGTATAGGAATGACATAAGAGTCCACCAGTAAGCCCACTGATCTTACTTTCATGCCTGTTCTGTCACACCCAACTTTCACTCTCATTTATAAGTGTGGGCACTAACACTTCTTTATGAACGGCCAATCGTGTCTTTTTAGAGACCTTTCAGCTACTCATAAAGGTGTTCAGCGCTCTATTAACTCGATTACCTGCACATACTTGTCTTTTAATGTCGCTATCAGGCTACCCATCACTTATAAATATACAACCCAGATATACAAAGTCTTTCACTTGTTCTACTCTCTCGTTACCTATCATAATTTTGCACTCTGTTATACTTTCATTTCTTTAAAAAAACATACTTTTCGTCTTACTTACATTAATTTTCTCCTTTCCTTTTAAATGCATCATCCATAATTATTACCATTGTCTGTAATTCGTCCTAGGCGTTCTCCAAGTCTACAAAGGCGCAAAAGACTTTTCGTTCTTTGGCTGAGAATTTTTCCGGAAAGCTTCGTAGGGAGAAGATCTAATCCGCACATCCCATACTCTTTCGAAATCCCGCTTGTATATTCTATAACTCATTATTCGTCTCATACATTACCCATTTCAATCAGAACTTTCGCATATAATTTGCCGACAACACTAAGAACGTACTCTGATAGTCTTGCCGTGACTCCTTATCCTTATACAACGGAACAATAAATTTAAAGATGGAATAAAGGCAGGTGATAAAAAAATATACATGGTTAGTCGGAAAGTGTGTAGGGAGCCCTGGCCAACATAATGTATCATTATTAAATATTTCTACCGTAGATAGCGTACGTCTTTTAATCTTTCTTTCTACCTGCCCATAACCCACTTTCATGAGTGGTCGGTGCAACACCCTATTTCAAGCATATTGCAGAAAGGATTTGGCTAAGATTTTAGTTTAACCAGCTACCTGCATAACGTCAACCCCCTCCGGAGGATCCAGTCCCGGGCAAATTAAATTAGAAAATTCGTTTTACCCGACCTGGGAATCGAACCCACGACCTCCCGGTCCACAGCCCATATATGCTGCCACTAGACCAAGGAGGCCACGAGCGTACCTCATCTTAATAGTAGGACATTTTTTATTTCATATAAAAAGTAAACTACCTATCCCACGATTACATATCGGCAAAATACGTGCCGCTTACGCAATGCGCGCGCCCCCATACTGTAATTTTAACTAAGATATAGTTACTATGCGTCTTTTAATTATTATTATCTAGGACTTATACAGCACATTGTCACTAGATAATCATCGATTTAGTAACAAAATCATGAAGTTACCACATTAATAGCCACTTAAATAATGATTACAGATTAAACTAATTATTGAAATAAAACAATCTTGGTAGCTTAGATGTTGGTAGCACGCCCTGCGAAACATTTTTCTGTCTGGCTTTATCCCGGCCTTCTGCCAAGGGCCGTCTTCCTACTTAAACGCTTCCACTTCACACGGTGCTGAACGTCCTTCATAGTGAGGCTTGGCTCTCATATCTAGGAAGATATCTCCAGAACGCTTTTTGGGCCTTTCACGACCGTCCACCTACCGGAACAAATGCAACACTTATTTAAAATATAGCCTACAATACAAGTATTTGAATATTATATTCCTCATTTATTTCAATTAACTTTTTTTTACATTTTTAAATATAAATTATATAAAAATAAATACATTTAAAAATATAAAAATAAATAAATATCACCCTCCCGATGACGAGGCTTGAAACCCAAGCCACCGGTGGTTAGGGGCTCAGAGTGAGGAACCGCCTCACAATGCGGGCCGTGTCCAATAACACTGCCTTCTGTATCTGGCTCTTGACCCAACGCCCGATTGAGAGCCTCTTAAGGTGTTGGTCGAGGCTCTTTGCTATCAACCCATTAGCGGTAACGACTATCGGGACAATGATTGTTGATTCTACATCCCATATGTCGGAAATCTCGTGTGCCAGATCCAAGTATTTGGACAACTTGTCCTTTTCGGCCTTAACGAGATTTTCATCATGCGGAATGGTGACATCAACAAGTATTGCCCGGCGCGCCAATCAATCTACTACCACAATATCAGGCTTATTGGCAACAATAGTCCTGTCCGTAATAATAGATCGATCCCAATACAGTGATGCATGTCCATTTTCAAGAACTGGCTGGGGCTGAATATTATATTTATTATTACAATTTTAATTTTGTTTTATATTTTCATATTTTATCTGTTTTTATCCATTATAAATATAATAAATAAATATAAATATAAAATTTATTAGTTCTCAAATGGAAATTACAAAAGCGAACTTACAGCTATTACAGTAATTAACAACTATAATAAGCCAATTAAAACAAACTGAGAAAACAAGTGACTATCTATAAAACATTAACTGTTAACCTCCACACTAGGAATAAACTTGTCTCATGGGGGTCTTCAAGAGTGCTTTTAGAGTTCTCAAATATTGTTCAATTAGCCATTACATACAAAAGAGGTTAAAGTGTGTGTGCGTGTTATGTGTGTGTGTGTATGTGTGCGTGTGTGTGTGTGTGTGTGTGTGTTATGTGTGTGTGTGTGTTTGTGTGTGTGTGTGTGTGCGCGCGCGTAGGTATGTGTGTGTGTGTGTGTGTGTGTGTGTGTGTGTGTGTGGGTGTGTGTGGGTGTGCGTGCGTATGTGTGTGTGGGGATGGATGTGTGTGTTTGTGGGGATGGGTATGCGTGTGTGAGCGTGTGTTAATATATTTCAATTCATTATCTTTAGGAAATCTTCGGTTTCAGAGTAGTCAAGGGTAAATAACCATTTAATAACAGTCATTTTTGCATCTTTTATAGAACATTCCTTTATATCACAACATAACACGACCTTATTATATATATACCCATGATATATATATATATATAGCCTCATGTATATCTCCATATGCTGGGCAAATGATGTATTGCACTGGACCTGTTGCGTTCTAAAGACGCGTCGTTTTAAAAGTAAGGGGTAAGCGAGCGAGTTAATTACTTCTTTGTGCTGTTTTAGTATTATGTCACATATTATTAAAGATTTTTGTTTCTTAAGATTTCGTACTTATAAAAATTATGTTGAGTTTAAAGGTTAATAACACTAGTAATGACAACGAACACTATGCCTCTGCATTATCTGAATCTGGCAGTATCAGTGATGAGAGTTGCCATAGTATTTCTTCGCTTCGTGATAACCTTGAGAGTCAGTTTTCGGACGTATCTAAGAATTTTAATATCGTTCATATTAATGCGAAAACTGCCTCGACTGCCTCGGTGGCGTGGTTGTGGTTGGGTACGACTGCCGTCCTGAGGTCTCGGGTTCGATCCCCGGGTCGAACTAAGTGATATTGGATTTTTCCATATCAGCCCGGAGTCTGGAATTTGTGCCCGATATGGCGAAAGGCTCGCCCTCTATCATATCTGGGACGTAACTAAGCTCGACGAAATGTGGTTGTATTAGTTTGCTAGTGCGCCCCTGTCTACCCCTTCGGGGATACACGCATAAGCTTATGTTATGTTTATGTAATGCAAAAAGTATTCCGGCCCATTTATCCGATATGTTGGCATGCCTAGACCATAAAAACCTTTACTTTACACCTCCGCTTATCTGCTGATCCTTTAACCCCTTCAGAATGTTATCTGGAAGAGATCGCTTCAAGCGATAAGACAGCGTATTGTAACATTTTATAGTTTAAAGTTCTGTCTGTACTGTTAACTTAATCCTTACTATGGCGTTAAAGAGTTATCTATCTATCTAATCGTTCACGAATGACAATATCTATGAAAGTATTAGGTATATTGTATTTTTTACTGATATATTCTTGTTCATTATTATGAGTTCTGTAGTATCCTTTCAGTTTCTTTCAAATATTACGACAAACTTTGTATATTATACGAAATCAAAGTTAACAGGAATACACCGTGTGGCACCAACATAACTTAAATTTCGTCGCAAAAATATAATTATGCGGTAATATGCACGGGCCAACCTAGATGTATGTAAACTTCAGTAAGTATACGGCGTGACGTCAAATCGCGCGTTTGTCAACGACAAAAGTATTAAACCGCTAATATCAACTGTTTAAGGTTGCTCCGAACGTACATTATGTGCAAAAATTTTGAAAACTAAAAAATCAATCCTATGGTTATTCTATTTATTCGTCTTATTTTTTGTACAAGCCCTTGCAACATTAAAAGGTACATATATATATATAGGGGACGATTGAGTGTCGGTAGGTCAGCGTCAATCATTATGTAAAAAGCTTAAATTACACTATATTTTTTTAATGGAAGACCCAAGCTGTTGACAGTTACTTCTACAACATTAATGGGCCGGCTCGACCTGTTGGATACCACTGTCTCACAGAAAACCGATGTAAAATGGCAGCACGCTGTTGCATATCGTACGGTGAGTTATATTTTCGGTGGTCCAATTCCAATCTCTTTATCAATCCCTTTTCCCCTCCTTTTAGGTTAGCAATATACCCATGATATTTTTTGTCATAGGTGTCTCTATCTATGGGCGGTGGAGATGACTTACCCTGACCCACGAGCAATCGTGTTACTGCTATATAAATACTTTATATTTAAATTTTTAATATACATATACCTAATAATTTTATGTAGGATTTAAAAATAAAACTTTGTTTGGCAATATCTGTGAAAATATTAAGTATATTGAAAAAATTGCAAAAATAAAAGTTGTTTATTATTACGAATACAGTATCCTTTCAGCTTCGTACATAATAATTTATGTTCTAACTCACCGTGTGTAATAGTAGAGGGCCCGTGACATTTGCTATACTTACGCCGCTGACACGCGACTGGATTTCTAATCTACTAAATATTCAGGTAAATGGAAACCTAGAAAATACTGACTTATTTATTAGAATATTCTCGTTATCATCATTATAATCACCTACAATACGTTGTTTAATTGATGAAGTATCCCAGATATATAAATTATATTTATTTATTTTGCTGACAGCAAGCGACACAACCTCCCCGTCTGACAGCCGAAGCGGGAATGTGTGCGGGCCGGGCGGCAGGGCGGTCATAAATAAAACGGTGCGCAAAACGCGGAAATTTAGATAATTGGATCTTACAATAAAAAGACAAATTATTTTCAAAATCCAAAACACATAACCTATGCGTATTATTTAACTAAGTTACTATACAAAATTTCACGATCTTATTTGAAGTATGTAATGAGTAATCCGGGATATTAATTCGGTTTAGAGGTAACTTTGCAATTTTTTTCTATCGAGAAAATTTTAAGGAATCGTGTTTTCGCCACACATGTTCACTCACATAAGCCCTCGACTTTATCATATATTTATTACAAAGTAAAAGCTGCAGTATTGTTGATTTTATCCGGGTTCAAAATAAGCCATTTGAGGTAGTATAGGCCCTTAAGGGAATAGGTTACTGCCCCAGTTTTAAAGGCCATAGTTATACTTGGTCACGAAGGTAAACAGCACAAAAGATGTATGAAGCGTAACATAGATCGGACGAGCTATTTCGAACAACCGACATTTAATTGATTCGATGCAAAACACAACCAAGTCTTTGTTACCGCTATGAATATAAAATACGGATACCAACTTTTGGTGCGTCCTTTTAAAAGGTATAATATTCAATAGGTTTTCGTTTGTAATTATTATTTCCACACTGCTTGCAAGCACTTTACAAGTTAAATATGTACCTATAATATGTAGGTAGGTGGGTATGTACATGTCAAGTACAAGTGTTCAACATTTGTGTAAACCTTCTACTCGTTTACAAACTCTACTGCAACGTGGAGGGTAAATGTGCTCAAAATTTACCTATACGATGAATAAGTCGAATGGAATGAAATGAGATTTAAACGAATGAACTATTGTATTTATAACAGTCAACATGCTGCACATCAACCAAAAAAAAACTAAACTGCTAAATACATAAACTCTAAGGTGAGGCGCAATTAATATTTTTTATTTTATATTTTCTAAGCGTATATGTATGTTCTACATCCACAAATAATAATATAAAAAGCAATTACTAAGTGGTACAACCGCGATGTGAGCTATATTTAACTAATATATTATTATGTGCCCACCGCCTCCGTGGCGCGGTGGGCGAGTAGCCGGCTGTGAAGCGAGAGGCCGCGGGTTCGATCCCCGCACCGAGACAAATGTTTGTATGGCCTACAGATATTTGTTTCGGGTCTGGGTGTTGTGAGACCGTGCGTCTCTCGTAGTTCCTGATACCCACGACACAAGACTCGATCTTAGTGTGGGGTCAGGACTATGTATGTGACTGCTGGGTGTTATTTATTTATTATTTATTTATGTTAACGCATGTCTTATGAGTCGACCGACTCTATCAGGGTTCTTCAGTTCTCACAAAATGCTAAAGACACGTTTTGACTTCACAGAAGAGCAAGGCAGTTTTCTGTTCACAGAAATCATCACCATAATCAGCCATAATATGTCAACTGCTGAAAATTAGCCTCCCGCAAAGGGAAATGAGACAACCAAAATCCTTTCTTTCCATAATTTTCCATTCGTTTCCTTGAAGTGCTACGGCGGTCGACTTCGCACCCCTGTTCCTGGTGTTAAGAAACCAAGTAAAATAACGAGATTCCTTTAACTTCGTGTGCCTTAACTCTAACTCTACATAATATTAATATTAACATAATATAACTCTACATTACATAGTCGTCGATCAGAGTTTAAATACTAGATAGACAACAAACAATAAGTCAATCGTGCCCTACAAAGTATTTATATTTTAAATTCATGACTCACAGTTAATAAGCCTTGAATAATGGACTTTTAATGATATAGTGACGGACTGACTCAGCTATACGTGAATTTTGAAGAGCAACATTATCTATCTGCGTAACACATGCATTTTATATCATCGTGACATCAGTATTGACCGATTGTATTTGAACCAGTAAACTAGCAGCAAACAATATTATAAGATTCCAACATAATATTGACTTAGGATCATTCATAGGGGCTTGTTATGTATTAAGTAACCTTCAGAACCACTTTATCTCACACAGGCTTTTATCTCACTTAATATGAGGTTGGCGCAACACACTTTTTCAAAATGTTGCAGAGCCTGACAACAATCCCTCTCTGGGGGATCAATCGCAAATGTCAATTAATTATCCCATCCAGGTTACTGTATTACTACCTGCCCCCATCCCTCCCCAATGTGGGGTCGGCAACACACTTTAACACTTTTTCAAGAGTGTTACCGAAAGAATTTAGCTTAGTTTTTACGACCGGTTGCCTGTCTGACGACAACCACCTCTGAAGGATATAGTCCCGACAAAATTAAATTAGAAAATTAGGTTTGCCCGAACTGGGAATCGAACCCAGGACATCGCACTCTATATATGGGCTGCCACTAGACCAAAGAGGCGACGATCCAGGTTACGAATTAATAAAAATTGGTGCCGACTGCTGACTACAAAAAATACTTGAAATTTTAGAAACGGGATTAGGTTTAACTCCGTTCAAAACCACGAAGTTTTAAACTTTCCCTAGAGGCAATTTCAATTTAACACAGGACTTTTATTATTTAGAATGTACCGGTACTTGGGATAGCCCATCCTAAGTCTATAGGCATCGTCCCCAGACAAATCGTGCTTATCGAATTGAAAGACACCAAGGATAACTTGACCTACGGATTGAACCTCAAATACCACGGTTCATAAACAACGTAAACGAAGCCATTAAATATAGTTACGGTTTTAAGGCAGAGAAGTAATATTAACCTGGTACCACGCGCAGCTGCAACCGCGAACTAGTTTATATTAGTTAACATTTTGTAGGTTTTTGTTACCATTAGGTCGAACCTCATGGGAACAAATACATACCAATCCTAGACTAGCATCATCACAGAAAGCATCTTCGGTGTTATTGGTCCTAACCGTACTAATTGATCAAATAAATACAAATAAGAATAGCCACGGGATTTTATGTTGTGTCAGTCGGCCACTTATCCTGTACCATATCCATCGATTTACTTCTTCCTTCGGGAAGTATTTGTGCCGAATTTATTAAGAGCGCTTTAGCAAAATCTTTCCGCTCAAGTTTAGGTATTTTATGACAGCGCTGCACCTGTGTGCGTCGCACACATGCCCGAGTTGCAATCCGGCACGTAAACTCAATGTATACTTGGATTGAAAAATCTTGATCCTTAGTAGTTAGTAGTTAGAAAAATAAACTTCAATGTCGGATCGACGCATCATATTTATACACGCTTTATTTCAAGCATGTTGCTAAAAGGTGCTTTCTAACTGATTGTTGTACTCAGTCTGGGCAGTCATGCTCGTTTAAATGTCTATGTTAGCGATGCCTATAGGCACAATAAATAAATAAATTGCATAATTTATTTGCCTTGCCCTTCGGAAATAATAATAAAACGTCTGTAACCTCTTTGATCTAGTGATAGCGTAAATAGGCTGTGAACCAGGAGGTCCTGGTATAGATTTTCAAGTCAGACGTGTATTGTTCTAGCAAGATTTACCGGGAATTAGATCCGCAACAGAGATAAGAATGTTTTTTCCGAGCCAGACAAACTAAACGGTGGCCCAAAATCGTTTGCAAATTTGAAACATGAATATAATTAAAACTAGAAATGATACAAATGATTCCTTCGACGTAACAAACATCTATGTTTTTTTAATGATGTCTCGTCGTCGGGAATCTAGCAAACATCTTTGCAAGTCTTTGAAAACTCTCTGACACATGCTGCCGGTGATTTTTTCGTGGATGTTTTATTTTAATCGGGATATTGTCATCGGTTTCTTGGATATACACAACTTTTCAGGTATCCCCACACGAAAAATTCGCAAGGTACGGGCCGGGCTCCTCAGAGACAATGGAATATCTTGTAGTTGGTATTGCCGGAGCCACCGAACGCTTATGTTTCTTACGAAAATTTCAACCTCCCAAATGTTCTATTTGCTCCTTGTTGAACGTGGCCGCCTTCTTTAATATTCGGTATGGAAACAATTGGTTCGAACTTCTTGTTGAGTCAAGTTTTAATTAAATTAAGACTCACACCAGGTTATCAATATTCAATTCTACACAAGCGTCGTCTAGTAATGTAGGAGTTGTTGTTTTTGTTAAATTTGATACCTGACTCACAGAAAACCGACGTAAAGTAGCAGTTTGCTATTGCGTTTAGTTCGTTGAGTGAGATCTCTGGTAGCGCAATTCCCTCGTCCCTTTCCCAATACCTATTCCCCTCCTTTTAGCTTAGCATCGAACCTATGTTTCTTTTCGTGTAATCGTTTTTCATATTTCGTCTGGGCACAGAGGACAACAGGCAGTATTTTGGAACACAGGCAGTGTTCCACAAGTTCCAAAATAAATTTAAAAAAAATCGCTGTTACTAAAGTATTGACTATTTTTATATTAACCTAAAAATATATATAAGGTTGATTTATTTAATTGTTTTGTATATATTTTATTATTAGCTTTTGCCCGCGGCTTCGCACGCGTATTTTGTTGGGCCAACGGCAAAGGTTTTGATTTATCGATCAGCCATGTCGTTTTAGTCTAAATATTCTACAACGGGGCGACCCAGATATCGATTTTGAAGTCAATTAGCCCAAAAACAAAGAAAAACAAATGACGGCCCATTTTGACAGTTTTAACATCGGTTCCGTCGTTTGGAACCACGGGGTGACCCAGATATCGATTTTGAAGTCAATCGGCCCAGAAACAAAGAAAAACAAAATTGCGGCCGATTTTATCAGTTTTTACATCGGTTCCGTCGTTTGGAACCACGGAGTGACCCAGATATCGATTTTGAAGTCAATCGGCCTAGAAACAAAGAAAAACAAAATGGCGGCCAATTTTGACAGTTTTTACATCGGTTCCGTCGTTTGGAACCACGGGGTGACCCAGATATCGATTTTAAAGTCAATCGGCCCAAAAACAGAATGGCTGCCAATTTTGACAGTTTTGACATCTGTTCCGTCCTTTAGAACCACGGGGCGGACACAGATATCGATTTTGAAGTCAATCAGCCCAGAAACAAAGAAAAACAACATGGCGGTCACTTTTGACAGTTTTGATATTGGTTGCGTCGTTTCGAACCACGGAGTGACCCAGATATCGATTTTGAAGTCAATTGGCCCAAAAACAAAGAAAAACAAAATGGCGGTCACTTTTTAGATTTTGACCGCGGATCACTTAACGACTTTAAAATCGTTCAGAATTCGTAAAATATTCAATATGACTCAGAAAATATGGTAACGCCATCTATTGATAAACTTAAAAATCACTTTCAGGCTTTATAGAACTCCCAACAATCGCACACATGATACAAAAATGGCCTCCTCATAGTCAAATAACTCGTTTCAATGGCCGTAAGTTGTCACTAGTAACGGTAACACACAATGATCAAAGACTTTTGTATTCAGGCACTGAGGTATTTTTCACGGGAAGACCTCAACAACATAATTTGCCGAATGCTATCCAGTCGAACTGAATTTGATGATTGACCTCTTTCAAAATCGAACCTGTTTAGGTAGATACCCCATGTAATAGACATTTTTCTATATCCAGAGTTTCCTATACTAATTTTCGAGTGTGCACAACATGAAAATTCGACATGATCATCGTCTTATGCATGTTCATTTTAAGACCCCTAGTTGGAACAGTTGAGAATATTATATTACCTAAAAAGAGTACCCATATACTGTTACATTTTATACTCCAGAGGGGGGGTTAATGTCAAGCAATTTGTCGTAAAAACAAAGCCAAATCCTATCTGCAACATGCTTGAAAAAGTGTGTTATGTTGAGCCCACGTGGTCGCTGCCGTGAGATAAGGACAGGCAGAAAGAAAGATATCACATTCTAAATTCTATTCAGTTGCTATCGCTTAATTCATTACAATCAATCATAATCATGAGATGAATAATTTAAATCAGAACAAAATCCAATTATGTAATTCAATAAAAATGTAGTTAGAGAAAATCTCAAAACATTAATACAAACAAAAATCGTCTAATATCAAGTCGAGTATGGTCGCGCATAATTACTACAAATAATTGAAAATTTCGTAATTCGAACAACTGAAAATGACGAAAAGATGCGATACGTCCTCGCTCTGAGACCGCTCAGCGCGGTGTGACTTGACTGTTCAAATGGCTGGCTATTTATTCGCTGTTTATATCGATTTTTGCTATGGTTTCAAAAACATATTTTGGATATTATATCAAATAATTTGGCCCTCATATTTTTTTTTATAAAAGCCAAGATATTAAACTTTATTATGCGATATTTTTTATTTTCATATGTAGTTTATATTGCGCAAAATAAATTATGATTTCAGACGCAGTTTTCAAAATTGTGTTTGTTTTAAAAGCTATTTTCTTGACATTTTTGTATAAAACGTGAAAAAAATACAATAGCCACCACGGATAAGAAGATATTCTTGTTGTGTGTGCATCAATTGTATGTCATAATATTAATGTATAGTTTCTCAAAAAGTTATCAAAAGTCAGTAAAAAGTAACATTTTCGAAAACACCTCTTCTAGTACGCGGAATCATAAGGTTTTGTCTTATTTAATGAAAAAATTAAGATGTACACCACGTCCGGAATGAAATGACCTTCAAAATGCATATGTTTTTAGGATTTGTTTGGTACAAAAATTTTCAGCGAGACACTTTCAAAAGTCAAGCAAAAACGTCGATTTCAATGAAAGGCGCGAAAGCCCTCTTAAACCTTTTTGCCTAGACATATTGACAGTTTCGCAATACATAATAATATATTTTTTTTTAATCTGTAATAATATATTTTCATTTTTTTATCATCAGCCACAGGACGTCCACTGCTGGACATAGGCCTCGACCAAAGATTTTCAAATGGACCTGTTGGAAGCGGCTTGCATCTAGCGACTTCCTGGCTGTGGTTAATTATAAGTATATTTTTGCATCTATAAAAAAAACAATATAAAATTCTATTTTATAACGATGATCACTGATGTGCTACATGTGATGGAGACACAACGGCCCTGGCGATAGAAAAATACTTTTTCAAATCCCGTCAAATATAATACTGCCGTACGATTTTCTAGGAATTGTCACGAGACGTCATACCAAGATTCTTGTGATTCAAGGAAGTTGCTAAAGTTTGCCAAAATTTATTTTTATTTCACTACAAATTAACAGTGTTTAGGTGTCGCAGTTGTTGTGGAGGTCACTCCCATTTAAAAGATTAGAAAAAAAGGAATATTACGCGATGTCACACGTGAGACACGTGGTATACAGACGTCATAATAATATATGGATCGGTCGACGCAATTGGGTAGGTACTTGACTATTTTTTTAAAAGTATACAGGGCTATTTATTGGTTTATTCTAAACATGTAAAAAAAATCGTAATTTATTGTCACATATTTAGTTAATAAAAACAAAAATTGATATGCATAATTTAGTTTACCACCAAAACGCTACCTGTTATAGCTACGGGTGACGTCATTGTTCCTTACCATAAATACAAAATATCTTTAAAAAAATTGAGGAAATAACATTTAGGATTTCAAACTAAAAAAAACCGGGTCAGATATTTCATTCATCAAATATCGATCGTCAATCACATTTGCGTTAAAATTAAATTGAGATTTAAATAAGACTACAAAAAAAATGCCAATTAACCTGGTAGTACGACTTTGGATCTTAGGTCTTAGGCCCTTGTGGAACAAATAAACAAGAAAAATTAGTAATCTGACATCATGCATCGTGATTGGTGTTTACAGTCACGTAACTCGCAGATAAAAAATAAGTATTTCAATTCATCATCATCATCATCATCATCATCAGCCATAAAAAACTAAAATAAAATTATCCTTGGAGTATTTTTAATAAATTCCTATTGCATACGTTATTTAGATGATAAATCTATATTCCTACAGAAATTCATTCATATTGGTTACTATAGTCAAGTACCCAATTACACTAGTAAAAATGTATCTTCTTTTCTCACTATTTTATTAAATAATATGTATACAGAAAATACAGGATGTAACACGATCGACCTACCAACGAAAACAACCCCCTGACTTTTGACACTCGATTCGATTTTGACTACGATTCGGTTTCATTTATTGACTTAAAATTAATGTTTAACGCGACATTAGTGCACTTTTTACCTCTATTTCGGTGGAGTTTTAAGTCAATAAATGAAACCGGATCGCAATCGTAATCGAATCGAGTGTAAAAAGTTACCCTACAGCCTACAGCCTCCTGACTCTTGACACTAGATTCGAATTTGACTTCGATTTTGGTGAAATTTTAAGTTACTAAATGAAATCGAATCGAAGTCAAATTCGAATCCAGTGTCAAGAGTCAGCCCCCTGGTCCGTGCCTATTTGTGGGATGGAAATTATACAGGGCTGATATAATAATAAAACGAATAATATAACACCGTGTAATATAGTGCACTGTTTACCGAAGTAGATCGCGTCAACAAGCCCTTGCCGCATCCACCCGCCCGCGAGTCCCGCGACATCGCCACATCACGTCAGCCACGGTGCGACAACCGGCCGTGACCGCGT
The DNA here is from genome assembly GCA_036417725.1 of Clanis bilineata. Classification (NCBI taxonomy): domain Eukaryota; kingdom Metazoa; phylum Arthropoda; class Insecta; order Lepidoptera; family Sphingidae; genus Clanis; species Clanis bilineata. Next base: position 14,740,236 of record CM071158.1, read on the forward strand.
TATATTGCCAGCGAGCACTGAGCAGCGAGTAGGTACAGACCAGCCGTCAGCCGACAAGGTGTCCTCCCCACATTGCTAACTGCGCACTTGCGTAAGAATATGCATCATGTTACACGCTAAACGCCATGTTTTATATGTGCACGCATTTATGTTTCATAAAGAATTACTTATAGGTACGACTGAAGGGAGTATTTGCATCACTTCACTGCCGTCACCGAAGATCAGAGAACCAAAGGGTAGGGACAAACCCCCACCTCCCCTGGCTCAACCAATCTTCTGATTATCTTTCTACCCGCCCTTATACCACCTCAATGGAGAATCGGCGCAGCCCGCTTTTTCAAGCATGTCGGAGAAAGGCTTCTATTATTATACTTGATTTTTTATGATCAGCTGCTTACCTGACATCAACCCTCTTCTGGGGATCTAGTCCCGGGCGAGTCGTGTTAGAAAACGTCCGCCCGACTTGAAAATTTAACTCGGGACCTCCCGCTTCTCAGCCAATACTCGCTGCCACCAGACCAAGGAGCCGACCAATCTTCCGATTACATGTGGCCTAATCTCAGGGGACATCGCGCGGAATTTGCCACTATGTGCTGCTAGGCAGCGTGCACTCCGCCGCGCGAGGTTCGCGGTCCCTATAAGTTGCCTGTTTATCTTCGTCCTTGGTCCATTTTGCAACTCTACCCCTTCGTCTGGGCTGCACTAATGAGTAGCATTATCTTAAAGAAAAGTTGTTGCTGGTTTTGTTTATAATGAATGACGAGATGGACAATCGCCTCCTTGATCTATTGGGCTGTGGATCAGGGCGTCCTAGAACTGAATCTCAGATCGGGTGAAGCGATTTTTCTGATATGATTTAACCGGGACTCAGAGAGGGTTGACGTCGACCAGGACATCGGTCGTAAAAACTAAGCCGAATACTTTCTGCATTATGCCAACATCACATTAGACTGAGATAAGGGAGATGGAAGGAAAGACGAGATGGATATGTGCTCATCGGACAGGTGAAATTACTCCGTGCAGTCCTTCATCATCATCATCTTGCTCTAGAACCACCCGTAGAATAAGCTCTACGGAATATAAAGGTAGATCACTGGAGTTATCTTGTGACATAGGCAGATAGGTACATCAAAAACATTAAGACAAATTTATAACTTCTCGGTGAAATATGGGTGTTCTAGTTCGTTAGTGCGTCTCTACCTACCGGGCCCGCCTCTGCCTTCAGGGATACAGGCGTGAGCTTATGTTATGATAACTTATTTTTATTTTTGTCTGTTAAAAACCGTTTTTTGCATCGAAGCAGATATAAACTAGGGGCATGATATAGTTCTATCGGGCGGTGTAATGCCGCAGTATGGAACTGTGGAGATTGGATTGGAGGCAAACCTTGTAAACTAGTACACAGCGCCATCTAGTGACACTAGATCTGCTTCACATTATGATAATAAAACTCATAGTCATAGCTCATAGTAGTTCCCCTATGTAGAGGTACATAAGTCATTCATCCCTCGCACCCAGTTGATACAATCTAGCAAAACAATAATAAACAATATCGGGCTCAATCAGTCTCCGTTAGTGTATTGGTGTTCTGTGATCAGTGTGAACATCGACCACTGTGGAGTGTGGACATGGGCATAGCTAGGCAAAAACAACTGTGGGCATAGTTCACCGTAGAAATCCAGAACAGATTCATCTCTTCTGTGCAGTGGCAGAACTATAGGGTGGCAGGGCTGGCAAAATGGCCACGGGCCCCTGGCCCGAGGGGGGCCCCCAGCCAAAGGTGCCGCGAGCTTATGTTATGTTTTTAACGAATTCAGGTGATTTATTAAAATTCAATTACAACGTGACGATTTTTACGGGGGCCGCATCCAATGAATTTGCCACGGGCCTCAGATGAGATACGCCACTGCTTAGGTGCTAGAAATCTCATTGACTCAAAGACTTCTATGTATTAACATATAAGTCAATGCATTGTCTAGATGATTTCTAGCGACGCTAATAATTAAATGGACTTACGACAAAATATATTCATTATGCTCCTCCATCAAAACACAATTCACTAGCGTCGTGGATAAAGATGTCCCTAAAAATATGTGAAATTGTAAAACAAACTAGGTATTTCTTGGCTTGGTAAAAATAATCATAATTAATGTGTTAATTTATTTAGATTATCAAGGAAATGTGTATTATGAGTAGGTACAAAAAAATCTAACTTACTTATTAAATCCATATACAATTTATATAATTATATTTTCTTATATTAATGAGTGAGAACTAGGGTGTCATCTCAGATAAATGAATGACATGGGACTTTAAGTGTCATGTTGCCATTTTAATTATTCATCAAAGCATTTTTATCTTAGATTATTACAATGACTAAAGAAAAATATATAAATATATGGATTATTACGTCTATGATTTTTGTTATATTTATTTCTTTCAAAGAGAATGTAATCACTACGTTTAGTCTCTTTGTTTTCCTACGATTTAATCTAAGAATTTAATATATATGTATTACCATCTAAGGCAGCGGTCGGCAACACGTGGCCCGCGGGCCGCATGCGGCCCGTGAAATCCTATTTGCAGCCCGTGAAGTCCCATTTGCAGCCCGTGATTGTTTTGGAAATTAGTCATAAATATCTAAAATGTTATAGATTATACCGCTATAGGTAGAAAATATGAGGTGAGGCCCGCCTTTACTGTATTATGCCACCTTGCGGCCCCTGCCTGCCAAAAGGTTGCCGACCACTGATCTAAGGTATTACCTATATCATGCAAAGAGGTTGAAACCCTCCCTCAGTGGCGTAGTGGTATTGCGTGCGCAGACGACTATCGTTTTGAGGTTTCGACATCAATATATTATACCCTAGATGCACAGTTCTTTGCAAATATCCTCCTAAAAAGTGGTCTCAGAAATAAAACAAAGAAAACGATCACAAGTTGTAATTAAATCAACACAAATATAATCCTAAGCACGCGTTCTAAAGTAGGTTTTTAACCAAAATGAGCAAGCGTTGTTTGATTTGAATATTGAAATTTAGAATTCGATCGACGTCCGACTGTAGGCAAAACGAGTGCTTAAGCACTTCTTTGCTGTCCCATTTTCCGAGTGTCAACTGTGCATCTAGGTAAATAATATATCGATGGGTTTCGATCCCCGGGTCGGGCAGTGATATTGAGTTTTCTATTCAGTATCAGCCCGGAGTCTGGTTTTGTGCCCGCTATGGCGATAAGCTTGCCCCGTATCACATTTGGAACGTAAATAAGCTCGGCGAAGAGTTTTCTAGTTCCCTATTGCGGCTCTGCCTACTCCTTCCACTTCTTTTCGTAAAAAACGACCATTTCTTACAGGCCGTCTTAGGTAGGAAATAACATCTGGAGTTGTAGACTATATGAATGTTGTAGAAACTAGGGCGAATTTCCGTGCATTCCGAATTTCTTGCCATACATACAGGTGGTAGAGCCACGCTGTAGACAGTAACGTCTATAGCACGAATGGGCCGGCTCGGCCGGTTAGATACCACTGTCTCACAGAAAACCGACGTAAAGTGGCAGCTTGCTGTCGCGTTTCGTTCGGTGAGTGAGATTTCCGGTGGCCCATTTCCCCACTCCCTTTCCCAATCCCCTTCCCTCCCCTTCCATTCCCTCCTTTTAGGTTAGCAACGCACCCATGATTTTTTTGTCTTGGGTGTCTATGGGCGGTGGAGATCACTTACCATCAGGTGACCCATCTGCTCGTTTGCCAATCTCTGCTATAAAAAAAAAACATATTACTGAAATCAACAGCTTGCATGATAGAAACCACTAAAATTATATCTGTGGTGCCTTACATCTGGCCTCTCCAATTGTAAATGTCCCTATGTATGAGGTTGATGCCTCTTAAATTAATTACATTGTTTCCCGCTTTTTTACGGAGGGAAGTGCCTACTCCTTTGGGAAATGGGAATACAGGCGTGAGCTTATACATATATGCTCCAGCTTCATCATCTGACCCTGGATATCGTCTAGGTCTTAGAGTGTCTAGGTCTATGGTCTAGGTGTAAAGTGTTCCTCGAGACGAATCAATCGAGCCCAAATTCGGTGGGGTTATGTTGTTTTATCACAGATATGCCGTGGCTATAGATGGGTTAGCTCCCGAGAAAAAACCAGGATTGGAAAAACCCGTTTATATCCATTTTTCCCACCCATTAGGAATTGAAACTGATTGATTACTGAAATTGAAACATGCAGCATGTACCTACTGGCCGCGCGTCCGAAGGTAAAACATCACAATAGGGATGATCGATATTCATCGAATTTTAATAAACATCGAAAAGCTAGATAGCTAGCAAGATAGCTGGAAAGTATCGATGTTTTGACATCGATGTTTTGATTTCGATAACAACGACACATCGATGTTATGAGAATAAAATATCGAAACGTCAATATATTCTTTAGGGCCATCTAGCGTTGGATGGACTAGCTAGGGACTAGATTACTATGTGTTCAACTATTTAGCCCTAGATGACACTGATCAACATCATTGAAGTAAGCCATACGAATAGTTATTTTCAATGCTAGACTAAAGAGAAAACACCTGAAAAAGTTTTTTTTTCACAGAGTGTGCCCATAAAATACTGGGAATGTTAAAAAAATCCTGTATTGTGTTTTCAATAACAATAAACACATAAATTAAAAAATAAGAAATAAATTTAAAATAAATGGAATACACAGTTTTATTTGCTACAAAAAACATCGTTTTTTGACATATCGATGTTTATCGTACATCGATACTTTTGAATTGATGTTAGCATCGATGTTTTTCTAATATCGATCATCCCTACACCACAAACTACATAGAGATACTACGTAAAAACATTATGGGAGCCGGAGGGGGACATTATTATCCAGATCAGGGTACTGACTCTTGATACTCGATTCGAATTTGACTTCGATTCGACTTCATTAATGATTAAAATTTCACCGAAATACTCTAAGAATTAATATCGATTTTTATTTCTATATCTAATTTCATAAATAATATCGTTTTTAGAAAACCGGTATTTTAGGCGATTGTAATCGTCTATAGGACTTCAAATGACTATGGATAACATCACTATTCACCTTTAGCGTGAAATCAATGAAACTGTTTGTGGCGATATTAAATTCTTAAAGAAAAATTCTAGATAAATTATTACTTGCATAATAAATAGGATAAAATAACTTCTAGCTTTATCGATATATAGTGCGTAAAAATATTTTGTTAATGGTTCATAACATTAAACTTATAATGACGCGATTGAATCTATTATAGGTTAGTTTAGAATTTGTGAACTTTATAGTGACAATGAATAGTGAAAAGAGAAATGCTCGTGGTAGAGGCCGTGGCCGTGGCCGAGGTAGAGGCAGAGGCAGAGGTAGAGGTCGCGGTAAAAAAGTGCCTAAAGTAATGTCAAGTGATGAAGAAGAGTGCTCGGTGGAAGAAACTACGCAGGAGCAAGAGGAACCTGCTGTAGAGGATGTGAAAGAAGAACCTGAACTAGCCGAGCCGGCTAAATGTACGTACACCCATGTTTTCATTAACACACTGATGTTAATATAATAAAAATTCAAACTGTAGAAACAACAACATCACCTAGGCAGGCAGGGCTGTACAACCACTGAGGTCAAATTTTGAGATCGGGGGGGGTGTATAATCACCCCTGAGAAAGGAAAACGATACCCCCTCCTTTCTGAGATATGAGAAAGGGTGTTTATTTTTTACATATTTTTGTTAAATATAAATAAGCTACTTTTAAAATTAAGTTTTGGCACTTGCGTAGGGGGTCGCAGTTCCAACCCTGCCTAACCGTAAATGTATATTCTTGCATTTGCATCTGTCGATATTGACATTTTTTTTCAAAAACATTCAAAAGGTACTTGTAGGTACTTAAGATTTTACGTAGGTTTTGTATCAAGTGTGGAAAAATACTGAAACTTGATGGCAAAGAAAACTTTGTATCTAAAATATAATAAAAAAAACAATTATTAATCTACCATCTGCCACTTTTTGACAACCTTATTCAGTTTTAGGCAACATACCAATTAAATACTAATCGTCAATTTTAATAAAATCTATTGAGATTTGAAACTGATAGATAACAAAGAAATATATGTTTTTAAGTTACAGTTGTTATGAATACTATTAGATAATAAATTACTTGTATGTTTAAATATAATATAAATAGCTACATCTTCACGAGTTGATGTACATAAAACAGAACATTCAGGATGTTGGATTATAACCTACAAGTGGTTTATTTTAGAGATATTTAAATATTTTCCGGTTGAAACCTATTACTTTCTGCTTTTATAGACACTGTGGGAATGTTTGATTAAATAAGACCCTTTAATGTCAAAAAATATAAACTCAACTCACTATATTCTGTTATCAGAGAATGTACAGCTTATCCAGTGTTTTTTACGTGACAATGTCTTTTATTGTCTTGACGAAGTTGACAATTTACACTCATACCAATTACTAATATAACATCTAATGTTGTCAGTATCCTGGCTACGATCACCAGGATAACGAATAACAAAATGTGATACACCAAAAATCAAAGACTGTAATTAACTAATTACACTAAAAATAATAAAACAAACTCTTGAAAGTCATTTTCGTGTGTTTGTGCATGATCATGTATGTTTGGAGTGCTATACATAATATTTCATCTTTATTATCCTTTATTCTTAAAAGATTTGGTTTCCAAGGCACTGATAATTTTCTGATCATATTTGTTTTATTGCATCATTAATTCATACATATCCTATATTATATCACTGCATGCAGGTAAAGCTGCGAATTATCATATTATGTATTAGGTTGGAATTTGTAGCATTATGAATTTTTAGTGCTGTATAACATTTTTTTGCCACACATCTTATTTTTTTTTAAGATGGTGAAGTTTGTACAAAGTAGTGATTTTGCAGGGATCTAGGGAATGTGGTTTATTATGATAATTATGTTACATGAAGTTAAAACCAAATTAAACCATCACTGGCTGGAAAAGCCCAAAACACACTATAAAATTATTTTGGAACACAACAATGCTCGACTGCACATCACACAACCAATGAAATTATATCTACAAACACTGAAATGGGTTTTTTTTTATTTTTACTGCTTATGAATATTGTAAAAATTTGCTTGATTCATAGATTGCCTCCAAGTACGAAGCATGCTTTCAGCAACTATCCATTTTATTGTTTTAAGTATTTTTTCAGTTTCAAAATTGTTATTTGTTGCGCAAATTAATTTCAACAACTAATTAGTGGTAACAAGTAAAATGAATTAATAAAATAAAATAAGTAACAACTAATATTATTTGTATAATCATTTTGAACTAAAAATTAAACCAATGTAAACAATTAACTCTGGTCTATAGCAACATTTCAGCAATTTTGCAGATTATAAACTTGCCTAAATATCTATCTATAAGCCATTTCAAACAGACAGTGTAAACAAAGTGGGCATAATTTAATTATCAACATCATTATCAGCAAGTGATAGTGGTGTGTGGCCACATTATCACCTATCACATGCCTGAAGTATGTGCCTGCATTATTATAAATAAGTGTTCTCTGTGATGCAAGTGCTTCTGACTTCTGAGTGAGTAATTTGATATGGATATTTTTTAATTATTTATTTTACCTTGTTAGAAATTTTGGTAAGACAAAGTTATAGTTATAGACTACAAATTAGTTTACATTATAAATATTGAATGTTGGGATTTTTTATATCTGCTAATCAATCACAGCTTAAAAGACCTGGATTGTGATCACATTTGACAAAAAATAAACTATTATATGGATTGTGACATACATAAAAGTAAAAAAAAGACCTAAACAAACACACTTTAAATAACACATCATCATCATCATCATCATCATCATCATCATCAGCCTATACTCGTCCACTGCTGGACATAGGCATCTCCTAATGCAACAAACCTTAAATAATCCTCTCTTAAATAACACACCACACTAAAAAACATGATAATAATTTTTCAGTGTTTGTTCTAGAACAATATAAATCATTGTACAAAACGTGGGGTGAAAATAGATGAATGGGGTGGGTGAAAAAAACGCTGAACAATTTAATTCAAATTAAAAGTTATACTAGTCAGAGAAATTGTTCAGGCAGTTCTAAACTATGCAAACAATAAAACATTCATTCTCTCAAATAGACTCGTCATAACCTTTTACAATATTTTATATTAATTACATCAGGTATGTATGTAAAACAACTTGACTGGTCTGAATTTGGTAAAATTATGTACTTCCCAGACTCCCAGTTCATGTTAGTGTAAGAACAATAGTCCCCAGTATTACCATGTTGCTAATGACTAACTTCAATGTTGTAATGTTAGGTTAACGCCCAAATGGCTAAACGCTACTCAACTTTGAGGGATTCTTACATTGATTTTCGACATACAATTTTGACAAATAAGGCGCCCCTAAACGACATAAGGTTACTTTAAATGTATAAGCATTCGGCGGTAAATTATTTTCGGTGTGACTTGCAGTGGAGGTTCCGTCAGACATATCACAATTGGAGGCACCGGTGTTCACAACCCTGCAGCGCGGCCCGCCCGAGCCCATGCTGCGTCTCGACTGGAGCCACAGAGCAACGCTCATCGGAGAGAAAGTCCTCAACCCCATGATATACTGCTGTGATACATGTTCTAAGCCTATTCTTATATATGGACGAATGGTGAGATACGATATTAACAACATTCATTCATTCAAATATTGAGTGATCTTTATCGACGACTTCAAAAAATGGAGGGGATTCTCATATCGTCTGTATTCTATTTTACGCGATATCTCTGCCAAATATAGATTTTGAAGTCTTTTTCTGTTAGATATTGCTTATTCCAAGGGTGGTCCCTTATGAAGGTAATATAAAAAATAAGTTTTGAAGATGGTATGTTAAGTTTTTAAATCATCAACATTATCAGCCATAGAACGTCCACTGCTAGACATAGGCCACTTCCAATAGGTCAATCTGGAAATCTTTGGGAGAGGCCTATGTCCACCAGTGGACGTCCTATGGCTGAAGTTTCTAAATACACTAAACAAATTATTCACATCCTAATTTGTAAGTTATTTGTTAAGATGCAATCAAATTGAAATTAACATTTTGAAATTTTCTAAAATTAAAGCAATGGTTATTATGATTTCATTTCTGATGACTTGTGCATATAATGCATGCAACCTGTGCATTAATGTTAATTTATTTCAGATACCATGCAAACACGTGTTCTGTTTGTCCTGCGCGAGAGCAGACCACACTCATTGTCCACGGTGTAGAGAAAAGGTAATATTTACATTAAAAAACTTGCAATATTATACATATATATATTATGTATATATATGTGGGATAGGCTCGTAGAAAGCAAATAAAAACCAACTTGTTTCTTCACTTATTCGTCTTTTAATTAAATATCTCACAATCACAGAACACTTCTTCACGTCTTAATACCACCGTCTCCTCCATTCGTCTTCCCTCTCTCTCTCTCACATACGTCGTTCCTTTCCCTCATAGATTCCTTTCCTCGCAGAATATTTAATACTATTAGTTACAATGAAAAAGAATATCAAATAAAATAAAAAAAATATTTAATTTATTCCTACACTCGGCCATTCTGCTCCCAGTCTGCCCCCAGACTGGTGCTAGGTACTAAAAGGTTAGAAAATACAACAATAATTTTTACCCAGACAAGAATTCCTAAACATTTACTACAGTTTACACTTATGTTTTTGACTGTACAAATAATTTTTTCTCAACTAAACAATGACTTATTTCTCACATCTAACTCTATGCAAAAGTTTTTTTTTTTTATAATTTACCACAATGTTAAAGTTATTCATGCACACTGCCTTTCACACCTAGTTTATTTTTTACTAATACAACAACTTAGCTATATCCAAAACTTTACGTTAATTACAATTTAGTTTAACTTTGTGAAAAGAACACAAAACAACTGAACTACTTCTTACTTAATATTTAGTCGCAAACTTATAACAACATAACAATCTAAACAGTCTATTAATCTTACTACATGGCAAAACAAATGACCAACATGTGAAATTTACCAGGTATCTACTTGTTAACTTAACACACTTTATTCAAAATAAAATGGTAAGTTGGGCGTCTTCACTGGTAGGGTAAGTATAACTTGTTTTTTTTTTTTTTATTATTTTTTTTTTATTTAATAATTACATTTTTTTTTTTTTTTTTTTATATATAGGATGTATCATTCAATTAAAGCCATCTTTTCATATAATCTACCGCTGTAGTTGTCTTTTTAGGACCTTCATTACTGTTAACAACTTTCTCTACTTCATACCTATCTTTACCTATCTTCCTAACAATTTTATATGGACCAAAGAACTTTTGTTTTATTTTTAAATTAGTCCCGAACTGTGTTCGCTGTATAGCAACTAACTCTCCTACATTGTAAATCCGACCCTTCTTTCTACTCTTATTGAATGACTTCCTATTCTCTTCCTGTAATTTTAAAATCTGTATTTTTGCTTCTCTTCTTAATTCTTCTCTTTTTCCAGTAAATTCAATTCTATTTTCTTCTTCTAATAACTCCACTATCTTAATATTTTCTTTCTGTTTCAGCTCAACTCCAGTCAACAACTTAAATGGTGAGGTGTTGATACATCGTTGATAGGAACTATTAATGACGCGCTGTAGTCTACTGACATGCTTGTACCAGTGTACAGGCTCCTCAATGCATAACTTGGCCAGGACTGAGATTATAATTTGGTTCATACGCTCCACTTGACCATTCCCTCGTGGGATGCCTGTTGTCACTTTTATATGCTCAATTTCTTCTTCAGCACAATAATCAACAAACTCTTTCCCAGTAAAAGCAGTACCCCGATCTGTTATTATCCTCCGGGGATTGCCATAATCCTTTTGATGCAATTTCAGTTTATCAACAGTCTCTTTAGAAGTCAATGTCTTTACAGGATATATCCAAACAAATTTAGTATATGCATCAATTACTGTTAGTATGTATTTGTAAATTTTTTTAGTTTCATCTAGCGGCCCCACATGGTCACGAGTAAGTTAAATCTTCGCCCGTAAATCTCGGGACCGGCTCCGCCATATTTATTACGCCCGGCAGCGTGTGCGTCGTTGCATCTTCCTTCATAGTCATAATCGATCGGTACCAGCCGCGAATATCCCGGACGAGAATTGTGGGATAGGCTCGTAGAAAGCAAATAAAAACCAACTTGTTTCTTCACTTATTCGTCTTTTAATTAAATATCTCACAATCACAGAACACTTCTTCACGTCTTAATACCACCGTCTCCTCCATTCGTCTTCCCTCTCTCTCTCTCACATACGTCGTTCCTTTCCCTCATAGATTCCTTTCCTCGCAGAATATTTAATACTATTAGTTACAATGAAAAAGAATATCAAATAAAATAAAAAAAATATTTAATTTATTCCTACATATATATATATTATGTATATATATATATATATATATACATAATATGCCGACAAGCAGCAGCAGTTTTTTTTAGAAGATAATTTGGTGGCGATTGACGAAAGATGCAATGGGCTGCTGAAGTGACTTCTGTTTGGCCAGGTTATTTTGCATGTATTATAATTAAAAAAAAAAAATTAAAGATATAAAAATAATGTCTGTAAAATCAGAAATATGCCATTATGGTACTTATTCGTTATTTTAATGCAAATAATGTTTAATATTCAGGTATTGCGTGTGGAACAAACTGGCCTGGGCACCGTGTTCATGTGTACACACTCGGGGACGCGCTATGGGAACTCGGGCTGCAGACGGACATATCTGTCACAGGTATCATGATTGTATATAAATTTCAATATACGTAGATAACTATTTACCTAATTCGTATGAATTATTTACAGTTTAAGACAAAACGAATTATACAAGAACACACACCTCTGTATCTTATTGTGTAGTAAGGAAGTCATCCTCCTCATGTGTGTGATTGTTGAATATTATTTGTTTTTTACTATAATTTTTACAATTTTTGAACCTCTATATTCCAGAGAGACTTGCAAGCACACATAAACCACAGGCACGTATCGTCGAGTAATAATGAGAGCAAGCAAGACGCCGAGCAACCGTCGGGTTCGGTCGCTGTCGTCAAGCCTTTGCCTGTAAGTAACTATCTAAATGGATATGGATAATAAGTAATTTACACAATTATTTATCCGTAAATTTTTTAAATTAGAGTTAATGAATGTTAGATGCGGTTGCGGTGTTACGGCCGGTTTCAATAAACGATCTCGGCTGACAGTGCAGATAGATCGCGATTATGAACCAATCAAATCAAGTCATTTGATGAAGTCATGTTCAAACTGTGTTCTTATTGGCTAATTTTTGTAATCTATTTACACATTTGAACTGAGATTGTTTATTGAAACCGGCCGTTAGTGAAGATGTGTTAAATGTATGTTGTAGATGGCGCCATCGTCGAGCGACCCGCGTGGGCACGGCGTGTCGCACGAGCGCACGCGCACTGCACGCACCAACCTCATCACCGTGCCCATACAGGATCAACCTGATGCGCATACTTACTACAACTACTATCCGGTCAGTTCACAACACTCTTTCAATTAATTTTTAATTATTTTAATCTTAAACAAATACAAATAAAATTCAAAGCATTGAAGTTAGCCAGGAGCGGCGTCTGAGATTTATTCATCACATGAAGTGATCCATTCGCTTGTTTGCCCACACCTCTGTATAAACAAAAAGTGTGCGTCTCGGGACGCTCGACAGAAGTGATAACTTAAACAAATCTAAGTTGAACTAATTAATATTGAAATTGTTTAACTTGATTAAAGCTTAGGTTATTACTTAAACTATATGTATATTAATATGATAAGATGCCAGACAGAGTGGCGTCTTAACGCGTTACGTTAAGAAGCGGTTTAATTCAATTCAATTAGAAGTGGTTTAATTCAATTCAATTAGAAGCTGTTTAATTCAATTCAATTAGAAGCGGATTAATTCAATTCAATTAGAACCGGTTAAGAAGCGGTTTACCCTCCCATAAGAAGTTATCACTTCAAAAAGTGAATCAAGCAACTTTTCTGTAATCTTGATTAGTGTTAATAAAAGGAAGTTGTTATATGAGCGCAGGCGGCGGGTGGCGTGGGCTCGGCGGTGTCGGCGGGCGTGGGCGTGTCGGCGGGCGGCGCGGGCGTGCTGCCGCTCTCCGTGCCCGCGCCCGCGTACTACGCGCCCGCGCCCGTCTACTCCGCGCCGCCGCCCAACTACCATCACCAGCCCGGTAACTACCACCACCAACACTCACACTACTAGTACTACCTAACTCTAGTGATTCTGACTAATTGTCTAAGGGCATTAATATAATAATACACACTAAATGCACAGATCTTCAATAATATCCTTCTAAAAAGCGTTTTCGATAGTAATAATAAATAACATACGTACATAAGCTCACGCCTGTACCCACATTTTGCCGAGCTTAGTTCCGTCCCAGATGTGATAAGGGGCGAGCCTATCACCATATCGGGTACAAATTCCAGACTCTGGAATCATGGAAAAATCTAACATCACTGCCCGACTCGGGGATCGATCCTGGGGCCTAAGACGGTAGTCGAAATACAGCCACGCAACCAAGGCAGTTAAATTAATACAAATATAATCCTATGCACGTGTTATAAAGTAGCTTTTTAAATAAAATGAGCATACATTCGAAGCGGATTTTACTTAAAGCACTCTTTTGCTGTTTTATTTTTTGAGCGTCTGTGCATCTAGCTATATAATTGTTATTATTATAATTATGTATGTTAGTTTGTAAGGTATCTTTCTCTTGGCCATAGTTGCCTGAAAAAAAAATATTGATGTCTAAGGTATTGAATACTAAAGTATGTCAAGTATAAGTTGGCGTTGCAGGGGGGGGGGGGGGGCACTCCAAGCGCTTATGTGCTGACACCAAATTGCTTTGTGACTACAAATAGTAATTTTTACTTGTTAAGTATGAGTGGGATATCTATCGAGTCTGTTATCTCCATCTAAACTAAACTCGAATTACCGGATTTTTATTAAATATTGTAATAAGAACCACGTTCACGTTAGTTAGTTTTTTGCCACATGCCAACTTATATTTGACAGACTGTATGTATCGCAATACTGGAGTGAGTATGTGCGACCGGCAGGTGGCGGCATGACGAGCACGGTGTCGGGCGGGCCGCTGCCGTCGCCACTGGGCCTGGGCGGCGTGGGCGGCGTGGGCGAGGGCGCGCGCTCGTGGCCAGACTCGTACGGCGCGCACTCGGCGCACTCGTCACACACGCCGCCGGTGCAGTGGCCGCCGCCGCCGCAATCGCAGCACCACTACTACAGGTAGCCCCGCCGGTACTACCGGTAGCCGACGCGCACCCGACACCGCTTGTGACTTGTGACTCACGTGTGTGAAATGTGCATCGATGAACCCCTCGAATGTGACAAAATCTATTGCAACATGGACTATGGTGGACAGTAATGTCAGCGGTGTATACAATGAATACTGAAAATATTTAAAGTGGTGGCTTGTGTTACATAGTAATGTTGGATTACGGTATTGCAAGTGATTTGAAAAGTTTATGTTATAACGAAACTCCTGCTTTTCGCACTTTTTTGTACAGGTTTACCTGAAACTATAAATATATGGACTTGCGCCATATTGAACTATAATGAAGTTTTTTTTATATTATACTAATAGCAACTGCCAGTGAAATCTTAACCCGCATAATGGCTGCAATATTGTTGCCATTTAAAGATTTTTAACCGGCCTCATGAAAAGCCATTTGTCAGGCACTACATTGTCTACAATTCCTTCTGTAATCTGTGCAATTCATACACTAGTTTTACGATTACCTCTTTTTACTTAATGTCGGTTATATGTTTTTTATACATTGCGTAAAGGCTGATTTTTGTCCGAATTTCCAACTTTTGTAGATGATAAGTGATTCCATTGTTATGTTGTAAATATTAACAGCTAATAGACGCAAGGCGATACGTTAATAGTTAGTTTTCAACATATATTTTTTAAAATATTATTATACATGTAAGTTTTCTTTTACTAAGGGTCATTTTTTTCAAAAGTCATATATTTTTATCTCAGCGATGGTTGTTTTTTGACAGATAAATGTATCATGTGTGTATATCTCTCAAACGCCAAATATTATCATAAATAATAATTATCTGACTATTGAAAAATTTGGCTTTTATCAGAATTTACAAATATAAATGTTTTGTTCCTTAACGTTAATAAATATACATAATATAAAAATCTGGCAGCATTAATTATTATTTTTAAATAATATCTTGTTTATAAAAAATAAAATTCTCCAGATCGAGATTGTTTATCATTTATTTATAACTATAATCAATATCATTTATATTTACAATATCTCACAACACTCACACATTTTAACTAGATACAATTAACAAATGCATTAAAATTTGCAAAAAATATTTCCTTTTTTTTCTAATACATATCCCATACATTCAACTATAAACATACTGTAAAGATAATATTGGATTTATTAAACAAAATAAATACTATTCCTGTATACATTCACAGTGCCACTGCAGAAATGCTGAAGTAAACATTGGTATTATATTTTGATAGCCATATCCAGTGGCCGATTTGCAATTCTGGCTGCCCTAGGACCTAATGCCGCCGCTGCATGCTAATCTGCCAATATAACCTTGTTTTAACCGATTTCAAAAAGGGAAAAGGTTCTCAATTTTATTGTAGATAATGGAGTAAACTTCGTTAGTAAGGTGGAATTTGTCAGAAGTTTTGTTTGGCCGCCCCTAATAATATAGTCGCCCTAGGCTCGGGCCTAGTTGGCCTTAAGGGAAATCCGCCACTGGCCACATCTACAATCATTATGCTACGTGAGTAGCTTTATTACTTTATACAGGTTTTCCGTAATATGTAAGGCATATTGGATCGATGATTAAGTAAGCTCATCTTTAACAATCTTGTCCAGTGTTACTAAAATGTAACATAAAGGTCGTAACATACATACTCGACTTTAAACCTGTATTTGCCTGCCTTCAGCTACAGCCTTCTGTTGCGATACACACATCATACAGTGAAAAGGATCATAAATAATTATATTCAATATTGCCCTCCTTCAAGTTAGATAATGAAATATTAAGTTGAACTCACACTTACCGAATATAATAAATAAACCTAATCACAATTATCATCATACTCCCATCATCAGATTTTAATGACATTTATATAGAACCACCCTCAGGGTAAATACATATAAATATTATCAATAATCTCCATCCAAATTTATCATGACAATTTAAACAGAACAAAAATGGATGGACATCAAAACATATGTATGTTTGAAGTTATTGATTACAAACACAGCCAATAAAAACGCACAAGCAACAAATACCAATTAGCTTTTACATAATAGTTGCAATCAGTGTTGATACTGATTGATAGATATCATCGCTAGATATTTCTATCCATTTTATTTTACAGCTTTCTATGTCTTTGTAGATATTTTCACGATACATCTGATTTTCTGTTTCGAATGTAGACTATTTTATCGAGTATGCTTGTGAACCTAGTGTGGCGAGACGAAACGAAAAAATAGTGGTTTAATAACGGTTTTCTTTCTGTAAATGTGACTTAATTAAAGTGAACTATAGTTTACAAAACAAAAGCGTCTCACCATGCCTTCGACTCGCTAAAATGTTGTGTTCTAGGGAGAGTAGAAATCTAATCGAATCCTTCGGTGAATGTTCTGAATGATCGTGTATGCGGATCCGCCAACATAAGGTGCCGTTATCTGTGAGTGCCCGCTCGCACTCTGAATGCGATCAAAACCCCACGCTAATTCTCAATACTAAACGGCGATGCGCTGAGGTACGTTTCGCGACGGCACAATGCACATAGCGCATTCTGTTTTAGTATTGCGATGGTTCTCAGTTAAAAAAGTTTTTTTTAAATGTTCTTTTTAGGCACATGCCACTAAAAACTTTCAAGGCACAGCAATAACTTCGATATTTTTTTCTTTGCTGACCCTTCCAAATTCCAACAGTCCCTCCAATGTTATATACAAATTTAAATTCCGTGACTCCTTTACAATAAAATTGACATTATATTTATTTGTAAAAACACTTGGCATTATTGTGTGCATGTTCAGTACCTTGATAAGATGATTTGAATATCCATTGGGCCGGTCTAAAGGCATGAGGTAGATACGCGCCGATTTTGTGCTTGCACTTCTCAACTTAATAAATAAGTACCTCAAAGTAATACCCGATGTTCAAAATTCTATTGGTATAGAGATTGCTTTGTTATGTATCATTAGCTAAAATACTTTATAATGACACATTATAATTTATCACTCAACTGAAATCATAATTATACGTATTTGGTACAAGTACAGAAAAAACTGAAAAGGACTAAAGACATCAATATAAAGTGTATTTCTTACTTATAGGACTATATTACAAAATGATACTCAGGTATGAATCTAGATTTAAAGGTACTTTTCATGTACAAAAACCTTGTTTCAAAACTAGATCAAGTATCATTATCTAGTACAGGCCTTAGTGTCTTTGTGATGTTCTCATTGCATGAACAACATACTTTTTTCTACATTGGTTCTGTGAACAGCCTTATTTAACACATAAATTACCAACAATAGATATCGCGTAAACATAACAACTTTCGTGTACCATGTTATCAGTAAAATGAACACAAACCAATACGTTATACTTTGTATTCAGTACATTTTTGAGACACATTCATTCAGTTTGATTGGTCCGATATCGGTGTTGTCGGATCATAGAATCTCATGATGCGGTATCTATAGGAGGTAACCTGTCTCTGTCATGATGGTCGGTCCGCTGGGATCATGATTGTTTGGTGGTGGGCGGCGCGGGGTCGGTGCCGATGTCGACGAGCGTGGCCTCGGGCCCCTCCACCCCCGTGACCCCCGCTGCCGGGGGATTTTGGCTCGTCTCCGGCGAGGTGAACTGCGGTATGACTTGTGACGACTGCATCTTTCGCACCGCGTCCATGTTCACTTTAGTCGATAGATTTTTCTGTCGCGTCTGCTCGGACGTTTTGGATAATCTCTCGCTCAACGCCTTGAGCGCGATTTGTCTGGAATTTTCAAATTATTATATCTTATGGAAAATCAAGTGTGTTGCCAATCACTGACAATTAACTATTCCTGCCTTTATCAAATTGTGGGTCACAAAGTATATTTCATTGAAGGTCGAGAAGTGAAGATGTCTTACAACATTAAAATATCGTTATGGTATAGGTCGCGAAATATTTTTAAGTCCATTTTGAGGTTTTGGTGGTGTTCAAAAGTTTTAGAAATACTATTATTTAGAGTATCTAAGGAAAAGCTACTGCTCTCTTTGCCCCAAATCCCCCTAGGGTCACCCATGTGCACAATCATATCATAATGTGTAACATAAAAATAAAAATATCATCAGCATCAACAGCACATTAAAGGAAATCAAATAAACATTGTGTTTTACATATAGAACATCCCAAAATATATCTACAGTTGTCTTCAGTTTATGGCGATCAGGCCTAGAGAAGAGATTGCTGTAGCCACTAGTGATACATCGATCTCTGCTCTAAGCCTGATCACACAGAACTGGTAGTGATGTAGTCACAAATGAAAGTAGTATAGTACCTTCTCCTTTCCATATCCTGAGGTTCAACACCAGGCATAGATATTGTTACTCCTCGAGGGCTCAGGGCGAGGTGCACTCGGCGAGGGGTCGGTGAACACAGGCCCATTCTTATGAAACACCGATGTGGCGGCCCGAGTATTCCACGTACGACTGGTTGCAGGACCGTTGGAAAAAAACTGGTACACGAAAAAAACAAAGCACCATCATGCATTAACGACCATTCAAGTATTACATAAGTACTACAACATGGCGGGGGGTCTTCTCTTTGCTTATATTTTCGGACATCGGGGATGGCGGGTCTGGATGACGATTATGTCAGTATTATTATTTTTTTACTTTATTGGGTTTTCGTTTAATAATGAAACCTTAACACAATATTGGAATCAGCTGACCCACATGATGAAAAGGAAGTGCATTTCTTAATTAATACTGTATTTTGCCTGCAGTTTACTTACTATCAGGTGCAGTGTATTCACAGTTGTGCAAGGAAAAGAAAGAAGTAAGCAATTTTGGGGTTTCTAGTGCAGTAAGTAATAACAGCAATATGGATTAATTTTTATACATATTATAATAGTATAGTTTGAGGCTACATTAACCCTAATGACAATACTTTCAATGGTTGGGTAATATTATAATATTATCATCATCAGCCATAGGACGCCCACTGCTGAACATAGGCCTCCCCCAAAGATTTCCAGATCGAACTATTGGATATACTATGGTTATTTATGTTGCAATATTATGAAACAGTATTCAAGTCCTAAAACAGTCATAGCATTTTACAGTGATTAAAATAATAAATCTTACTTATCAAAACTGAAGTTATCAGCCATGTCACCTCTTGTTCCACTGCTGTGTCTTTGCCAGAACCTGAGGTATATCCATGAGAGGATGGTCCCGCTGCCCCACATGCATGGATATGTTCCCTCTAAGGCTCCTACCGCCCACAATATTATGGCGACAATTAGAAGCAGCAGGGGTAATGACCGATTTGTTAACTTGCCTAAAAACAAAATGGATGGATCATATAAATATTGTTTTTCTTTCTTTATACCTGCCCTTATTCCACCTTAATGTGGGGTCGGCGCAACACACCTTTTGAAGCATGATCCAGAAATTATTTGGCTTAGTTTTTACGACCAGCTGCCTGCCTGACATCCATCCCTTTGGAGGGATCCAATTCTGAGCAAATTATTTTCTTAAAAATTCAGCCCAACCTAGGTATCAAACCCAAGACCTCCCGGTCCATAGACCATATATACTGCCACTAGACCAAGGAGGCGACTACACAAATATTGTTTTTATATTAACTTAAATTAGCTGTTTGACATTTAATCCTGATGTCGGGAAACTCATTCCATTACATCTTGTCATAAAAATAAGCTCAATAAACTGTGGGTGAACTCGTATCACATTGGTTTACCTGATTCAACATACAGGAATATTGCTCTAATACATAATTATCAAACATATTAACTGTAAGTTGTGACTTATTGTTCTAGATTGATCATTTTCATCAATGTTGCTAGACAAATTATATTAGGTATTTGAACATAGTATATTGATAATATTATATTTAATATTTATTATATTATGCTTATATAAAGTAGGTATTTAAATTATGCTGGTGACTCGAGTGCATTTTTGACAAAGATAAGTGGTATAAAAAATTTAGTTAAATTAAATAATTCAAACAGCTATTATACCATATGCAGTTACTGTATGTTATATGCAGTAAACTAATTCTTCAGTGGTCCAAATTATCATTGGTGTGCATATTAATAGTGGAGTGGATATTATAATTATTTAAACAATTTATAGTCACAATAGAGTAGATTGTCACACACACACACACACACACTTGCCTTTGATAGAATATGATATGCAACAGATCATTTAATAAATTATACTGTGAAAATAGAATCAGCAACAAGTCAATGGATACTATGTCATCATCATCATCAGCCTCACAACATCCATTGCTGGACGTAGGCCTCCCTCAAAGATTTATATTATATTTATAGGTATTATATACGATAACTAAAATGCTTAATGAAAAGTTAATATCACATGGGTTCAACATACATATTAAGTATATGCTGTAATGGTTGTGTTGAAACGGAGTTAGTTTTATGCTGAACATGAAAAGCCAAAACGTATTGTACAATACTTATCACAGTCGCACCTAATGGTGTTCTTATCAGCAGATGATCGGGCATAATCTGCTTGACTGCAACACTCACCGCAGCCAGGTAACCCGCCAGCCCGTGAACGTGTATGTCAAACAAGTACGACGTCTGTTTGGTACACGCAAATATTACTAGATAGTAGAACGTTGTTAAAAATGCTACGCCAACGTTCGTCAACACGAAGAACTTCATCATCTCCATCTGGCCCCATAGTGGCTCGATCAACTTCCCGCACAGCCCCACAGTCACTATGTCGATAATCACCTCCCACAAGTGTATTTCAAGGAACCAGAACGTGAAAGTAGACCACAGTTGGAATGAAGGTGGCAACAAATAGCCTGGTGTCACGCTCAGAACATCCACAACATCGTCCGAAAACGACAATATATAGCCTATAATCACTACTACACAAATAAACTTCACGGAAGGAGACGTATTCCCTAATAAAGCGGCAAATTGTTGTCGTAAATACGGCAAATTACGGCTGAATACCCGAAGCGCAGCCATTTTTATGACGGATACGTTAATCAAACTGACAAGCCAAGTGACAAGTTTGAAGTTTGTCAATTTTGTTATTTTCCATATTGTCTTTTACAACCTATCGAGTATACATGGGTTACTCGTCAATTAAATCTGAGGACGAGGGAGTACTTCATTCACCCAAATGAACCGAGTAAGAAGTCTGACTAGTTTGAGGTATTGTTGTACTGTGTAAGCCCCATTGTTCAAGTCGCGAAGACCCCCCCCCCCCCCTCGGAAGACATTATGCGAAGACACGAACACCGTTGCGTCACCTTAATCGACTACATAATAATATATATAATCTTTTTAACATTAACTAACATGACATAAGCTCACGCCTGTACCGAACAACCACGCCACCGAGGCAGTCTACGCAGTTTTTAATATTCTTTGATTTCACACCTGGAATATAAAGACGATTGATCAAATCCACTAATTTCGAAAATAAAATCATCATATTTCATTTTGCAAAGTTTTGTTTTTTATTTATAGATATACTTATGGTTTTGAAAGATTTTTTGGGGAGTTTTATTTTTGCATAAAAATGAGATGATGAAATAGTGCCATATGTCTTGCAGTTTAATAACCTATATAAAACCAAAACTTTTGTTAATCGAAACTTAGTTATTAATTTAGTTTTAAATTTCAAATAATCCTACTGCAAATTTTGAGAGAAAAATATTTGTATATTATATATACGTGAGGCAGGTAGCCGGTCATAAAAACTAAACCGATTCGTTTCGTTGAAAGGAAGTTACACCGACCTACAAAGGGGATAAGGGTAGGTAAAAATAATGTAATATAGATATCATTTTTAAAAGGTATTTACACCCCCATTATTATTATTATTACCAGTAATTTACCTTTTAACTGACTTCATATAGATTAATATTATCAATGATTTTGCGCCCTCTATGACAATTACGCAAAAACGCTATAGAGACGCCAGATGGCATTGAATAATATTTACTTCATAAACAAAATATTTTTATAAGTAAATTACAGATAATATGCAGAGAACTCCCACAAAATACCAAGTACATGTTTATAAAAAACAAAAAAATAAAACTAAACTTAAAATAAACAATGATAAATTAGGATTTGATCGGTCGACTTCATTCAACTAAGTACAATATGAGCCATGAGGTTTGAAATGAGGCAAACGCCTACACCTCAAATTTGAAGAATTGTTGGCGGCCTAAGTCATTTCCTCGTGAGGCGCGCGACGTGTTTCGAGTTTGAACTGTGGTTGCCGGCATGGGTCGTTTCCTCGTGACTCGAGTATGAAGTATGAACTATGAAATGTAATTTACGTTGCGCATCGCCGCGTCTACTTGCGGGTCGCGCCTCAAGTTTGAAATTCAACTATCGGCTATGGCTCGTGAGGTTAAACTGTTTAAAGTTTTGCTATAAAATATAAAATTTTGGTTTGTAAATCGTAATAGTACTATTAGGTAGGAACATGTTGGGCATTCATTAGGTGTTGTGGTGATGCGGTTCATTGTTTAAATTCGAAGAACTCTTTCAAATTGTCGTTACTACGCGCCTCAACGAGTTGACTCACGAGTGAGGAGCCCAAGTCTACTATCGAGTATAAAGTTTCATACAATCAGCAAAAAATAAAGCTATCTCTTTTTTACTAATGGTTGTCAACTCAGGTAAAGAAGGATCAATATATAAGTGTTTGTTCTTATAGGCCCGCATCCGTCACTAAGCCACGCCCAGGAACAAGTAATAATAATTAATAATACGGCAGCTGAAATGGTGCTCTAGTGATGGGACGTGATTCATTGTGTATGGTATCGATATCGATAAAATGTTTTATTTAGTTATTTCACGGTATATTATTTTGCATTAAATACATATTGTCACACCTGTATACCATAAGAGTACGTAGAGACTATAATTTTCGATTTTTATAGTAGAGATTAGCAAATGATTTTTTGAGTTATTCTCATGATTGATGTCAACAATAAATTTATTGTAGCAACAGTATTAATCTACGATAATACAGAGATATAAAATAAATTATGTGGAATTACGTTCTCAGAATCATACGAACTAGAAAATTATAGTCTTTGCCTTCCCTTATAAAATACAGGTGACCAGCATCATTATTACCTCAGCAGGTCATTATGACCTCAGTCTTATTGAATTCAGGTACGGACATCATCAGTTACAGAATATTTATAAAAATAATAAATAAATTTACTATAGCAATAGTAATAATCTACGATAATACAGAGATATCAAATAAATTATGTGGAATTACGTTCTCAGAATCATACGAATTAGAAAATTATAGTCTTTGCCTTCCCTTATAAAATACATTACATTACATAATATTATATTATGTGATAATATAATATAATATTATGTAATGTAATAAGAAAAAATAGGGCTTCTGATCTGATGGCGCGTACACACCAACCGAACGAAGGCGAAAGAATGTTCGCAAAGAGCCATCGGCGATGGGAACCGAAAGTTCCCGCATGTTCGCCGTTGGGTCCACACCGACCGAACGCTAGCGAATCGCACCGAAGCTTGGCGAACACATTTAGGATTCCACAGCTAAATGATAAAAAATTTATGGGTTCCATTATAATTTCATCATGTTGGTCAACCCAAAAGTGGAGTGAAATTAAAAAAATATATTGTATTGGGATACGTATAAAAAAGTCTATATTATACTAAAAAAACTTTTCTATTAATGTTACCTTTACCTTCGAAAGTTCATTTCACGTTTAGCATTCTCGAAAAATAAGAGTTGATTTTGAAATTTATAGTATTAGGCATTTAGTATAATTTTTTTACTCCTAATTTTATAGTCGCTATTTTTTAGAACCCTTTACCGTGATTTATCCTTATAAAATCACCGATGCGTCCACACCGCGTTCGCCGATTCGCTATATTTTCCTTTGGTATACCTAACGACGATGAAATAGCAGCGATAGCTCAGTTGGGAATGGTACGGACTGCCAAGACAAGTGTCGGAGGTTCGAGAACAAGCCTAAAATGGAGCATACACCTCTGACTTTTCTATGTTAAGTGTATTTTCATTGTGAAATATCGCTTGCTATAACGGTGAAGGAAAACATCGTGAGGAAACCTGCATACCCGAGAGTTTCTTTACAGGAATTTCTAAGGTATGTGAAGTTTACCAACTCGCATTAGGCCAGCGTGGTAAACTAAGGCTTAACCCCTCTCAATAGTAGAGGAGGCCCGTGTCCAGCAGTGGGACAGTAATATTACAGGGCTAATATTATTATTATTATTATACTTAACGACAGTTGTCATACTCCGACAGTACGCGTCCTTTCGTTCGTTCGACTTCGGTTTACGTCCACACCGACCCCTTCGCGAACGTTCTTTCGCCTTCGTTCGGTTGGTGTGAACCCGGCATAAAAACGGAAATAAAATATTGATCGATATCGATAACATATGCAATGAATCCGACCCTCGTCACTAGACCCCCATTCCCATTGCCGTAAGATTATTACTTTGGCCCGGGTGCGTGTCTATAGGATGAACACATGTATATACATGCCTCTTTACCTGAGGTAGTACTTATTAGTTAAAAAGAAATAGCATTATTTTTAGTTGATTCTATCATATTTTATATTCGATAGGTTGTAATAGACAATAAAGGCGCCACTGTGGATTCTATCTAGGGATGATCGATATTAGAAAAACATCGATGTAGACATCGATGCTAACATTGATTCAAAAGTATTGATGTATGATAAATATCGATAGCAAAACATCGATATGTCAAAACATCGATGTTTTCTTTAGCAAATAAAAGTGTCTATTCTATTTATTTTTTATTCATTTCTTATTTTTTTAATTTATAATAAAAATAATCATTATTAAAAGGTAAAACACCCAATACATAAAATCAGGTACATACATATCGAACATACAAATTTATAAATGCTATTACATTTACACATAAAATGTTGCAGCACTAATAGCAGCTATAATATATTATTATGTCATACCATTTAGCGTCAACGCTTATCCGCTCGTTATTTATGTGTTTATTGTTATTGAAAACACAATACAGGAAAATGTTTAACATTCCCAGTATTTTTTTTGCACAATTTGTAAAAAAATAACTTTGTCAGGTGTTTTCCCTTTAGTCCGTGCATTGTAGGTGACAGTTTTGTTTTTAATGTCTTAGGAAATGACCATTAAAAAAAAACAAAAAAAATAACCATTCATATGGCTTACTTCGATGATGTTGACCAGTGTTATCTAGTGCTAAATAGTTGAACTCATAGTAATCTAGTCCCTAGCTAGTCCATGCAACGTTAAATGGCCCTAAAGAATATATTGACGATTCGATATTTTATTCTCATAACATCGATGTGTCGATGTTATTGAAATCAGAACATCGATGTCAAAACATCGATATTTTCCAGCTAAATATCGATGTTTATTAAACATCGATGAATATCGATCATCCGTAATTCTATCATTCTATACTCAATAGTTGATAGGTCGAATTATTGTAATTTGTAATATTTGTATTTACGAATACGTAATCTTTCAGCGTAATCTATTATATTAGAGGAGATATTTGTTTCTCGTACTTTTGTCTGTAATGAATAGGCTCAAAAACTACTATAAACTGATTTAAAAAACCTGGTTTTGATTGTGAACTGTTTGTTTCTACTTTCGAACATACATAGTATCTCTATGTAGTTTGTGTTTCGAACTTCAATTTGGTACCCAAAGAATCTAAGTTGGTAGTGTTGGTACTGGTTGGTACCTATAATAATATCTTTGTGTTGAACGTTGGTGACTTGATTTCTTCTTTCTCATTACACCTGTACATCCTAAGAACCAATTGTGGATCTAATTTGTGTTCGTTCCTCCTTCGGCTCCTCGCTGCCTAATTCCCAATTTTTAACAGCATAATAATAATTCTTGTAAAATTTATAGAGACTTTCTTTACCCATAGGTTTCATTCGCCACATTCAATAGTCCTAAGTTCTGTACGTACCTATATTGTAGCAAAGTACCTTGTGATTTAAATGTTATTTTTTAGGTTGATCGGGAGTGCTTTACTGGTAAATCGTTAAATATATTTTACATTATAAAACTCATAATTTTCTACATTATTGTCTATTGCCGATCGGCAATCAATGATTAGTTTATCTGAATAACCAACTTGTTTTATGTAATGTAGAATTGATAAATTTATCATTTCAACTACTACAGTTACGAGTGGCAAACGCATATGGTGGAAGCATGATGGCCGGCAAACATTGCTTGACTGGACCTACAAGATATCTCAATCAATCTGAAGCGGTAGCACTTGATCAGGAGCTTTTCAATGAGTATAAGTTTAGTGTTGACCAGCTGATGGAACTGGCGGGTCTTAGTGTTGCGACAGCTATCGCTAAAGTGTACCCATCTTCTAGGTATGTATGATACTTTTAATATCTTTTGTACATATACATATAAGGAGGAATTCCTAATGTATTTAATATACAGGTCAAAATTTCTATTTACCTTTAATACAAATCCAATAACTGAATTACAGGTATAAGTCATCATTAGTTGTGTGTGGTCCAGGAAATAATGGTGGTGATGGCTTAGTTGCAGCAAGGCATATGATACTGTTTGGATATAGAGTTGCTGTTTACTATCCAAAACGAACACCCAAACGTCTATATGAAAATTTACTTCAACAATGTAAACATTTTGGAGTTGATATTGTAGAGAAGTTACCGCCTCCCCAAAACTTGAATAAGGAATATAATGTTCTTGTGGATGCATTGTTTGGATTCAGTTTTAAGCCACCTGTAAGAGATGAACTGAAGCCAGCCTTGGAGGCTTTAGTAGACTCAGGGCTGCCTGTGTGCAGGTAAATTGTTTTAATCTACTCTATATTATACTTTTCAACCAACTTCCCAAAAAGGAGGTCCTTGATTTGTCAGTTTTTTTATGTATGTTACGCGATATCTCTGCCAAATGTGGACCGATTTTCAAAATTCTTTTTGTGTTCGATAGACCTTCTTTCAAGGGTGGTCCCATATAAATTTAGTCATGATCGGATTTGAAGTTGGTCTGTTCAGTTTTTAATTAATAATTTATTTTTACACTTGTTTTCATTTTTTGATTCCAGTGTGGACATACCAAGTGGTTGGGATGTAGAAAAAGGGCCGAATACGGACAAAGCTCTGAAACCAACTTTACTCATCTCACTGTCTGCACCAAAACTGTGCTCCAAACCTGAGTTTCTTGGAGATACCAAACATTATTTGGGAGGAAGATTTCTACCACCATCAATAATTACCAAATACAAATTGACATTACCACCATATCCAGAACAAGAACAAGTAGTTCTGTTGTCTTGTTGAAATAAAAAAGAGAGAATTGTAATACTTATGTTTATAATATTTTACTTATATATTTGATTATATGTATATAGAAAACCATTGTATGTAAGTAAAGTCATATTAATTTAAAGAGTTTATTAGATGGAATTTTATTACTAAAACATTCTATTGTCTTTTTTCTCATCTATACTAATATGTACATACATATTATAAAGCTGAAGAGTTTATTTGTTTGTTTGATTGGACGCGCTAATATCAGGTACTACTGGTTCGATTTGAAAAATTATTTTTTGTTGGATAGTCCAATTATCGAGGATGGCTATAGGCTATATAACATCACGCTAAGATCAACACGAGCGCAGTAAAAATGAAAATTTGAAAAGCAGGGAAGTTAATATCTCGGAAACTACTGGTTCGAATTGAAAAAATATTTTTGAGTTGTATAGCCCATTTACCAAGGATGGCTATAGGCTATATAATACAACGCTATGACCAATAGGAGCGGAGCAGAAATGAAAAATGTTGCAAAATCGGGAAAATTTATATCTCCGACAAACTACTGGTTCAAATTGAAAAATTATTTTTGTGTTAACCGACGGGATGAATGGTGGGGTGACTAAGGGTTGACTGACGGGATGACTGATGGGGTGACTGACGGGGTGACCGATATGAGGAATGACGGGATGACTGACAGGCTGACAGACTGGGCGACCGACGGGGTGACTGACGGGGTAACCGACAGGGTGATGGACGGGGTAACCGACAGGGTGATGGACGGGGTGACTGACAGGGTGATGGACGGGGTGACTGACTGGGTGACTGACGAAACCGGACCGAAGTAGATCATCCCATCAAATAAAGGTATTCAGGGCGTCTTAGTAAGTATAAGTTTAATTATTTTTCCTAGATATGTAAAAAATAATTAATGAATTTATTTTCAATAATGTAAGCTATGAATTTAAGCGAAATAAAAAAATATGTATATTTTTTGCCGGCGAAACGCTGTTTACAGTTTACTTTTTTGTTCTACAGGAACTGGGCGAAGTCAGTCATTTTTTTTCTTAAGCCGCGTCTCCTGCACTAGCTTTTTCGAAACAAAACACTGAAAACATATACGCAAAAGAACTTATATAAAGAATGTAATAGATCGGGCGTCTAAGTAATAAAATGAATCATAAATGAGATAGATAAATGTAGTTTACAGTGTGAGTGATAGAGACAGACGAAGAATTTTTTGAAGTTATACTTCTTTAGGCGCGTTATGAAAAAATGATGAGAGTGAAATTTTCAGATGCGCGCGCATCTGTGACACAAAATTAACGGTATGAAGTTGTCTACAGTATGAAGTTGTCTGCTTAACCGCTCATTAAGTCTCGAAAAAAAAGCTACCAACAAAATAGAAATTGAACCTCGATATTAGTCGCGCATGTTGGTACGCTCGTCACCTCTGATCACTGTTTTCATATTTATAATATTTATCAACATGTTTCTAGTTTATACATTCACAACACGAGTTTTAGTTTCATACAAGTGCGAATTATATATGTGCTAATAAATTATATTCAGTAGTGATTTAAATTGAATATTTTGATTGATATTACTTACTATTTGTGAATATTAGTGAAAAAAATTGTGCTTATATACTTTTTCAAGTGCTCCAATATAATTGAGGTTAACTATCCGTATGTATTATTTAGGCTCAATTGCACCACTATTATTAACCTAGAGTTAGTCCTAACCGCAAGTTAAGTTACATGTCATTCATACATTTTCTGTCAATTTAGCTTGCGGTTAGGACTAACTCTAGGTTAATAATAGTGGTGCAATTGAGCCTTATTGATATAAATTAAAAATACTTTTATTTAATATAATTAACACTAAATATTATTAAACAAAGGAGTATAACAGCACCCATTTTTATCTCGTTCTGCGTATGCGTTTTTATTGTCTGACACCAGACAGTCTGGTATCAGACAATAAAAACGCATACAACATCAATACAATTTAGGGTTACCAGGAAAACAAAAACTTAATTTCCCAAATAACGGGAAGTTTACATTATGTCGCGTCTCCTCAAAGGATAATAAATAGCGAATCGGCGAATGCGGTGTGGACGCATAGACGAATGTTCATGAATGCTCATTCAGCGATAACGAATATAAAGAGCGGAACATGTGAACTGTATGAATAAAATGGAGTGGTCCAATAACAAACTTGTGTAACTAAATGTTATTTAACGATAAATCACGGTAAAGGGTTCTGAAATATAGCGATTATAAAATTAGGAGTAAAAAAGTATAATGCATAATAATACTATTTCAATATCAACTCTTATTTGTCGAGAAAGGTAAACGTAAAATTAAACAAGTGCGTATCTGATCACAGTAAAAAAAATCTATATTATATAGATGTTTTATACACATGGGCCTTACATATAAAAACAGTTTTCTTGTGTCACATCGTTTGAAAATAAAAGGGACAGGCTATTCTTTACTATTTCCTCAGTTAAACTGTTTTTATAAGTAAGCCCCAATATTTTACCTAATTTCACTCTACCTTTGGTTTGACTGGATGACGAAACTCTAACGGAATCCTTAAAATTGAAATAAAAAAATTTATCGATATTGATAATATACGCAATGAATAACGTCACTAGACTGCCATTCCTGTTGCCGTATTATTATTACCTTGGCCCGGGGGCGTGGCTTATTAACGGCTGCGGGTCTATTGGAACAAATACTTGTATATTGGTCTTTTTTACCTGAGACGACACCCATTAGTAAAAAAGAGATAGCACTATTTTTTGCTGGTTCTATCAAGTTTTGTACTTGATAGGTTGTAATAGACAATAGGGCCCTGAGACTTTTCGCGCCAATTTTTCCCGCGACCGGCTGTCATTTTGTTTCTTTTTTGAGGTCAGCGACTTGTACGCGTTGTGTTCGATTTTTCATAATTTCTTTCTCATTTTATTATCTTTTTACGTTATACGTAAGTATTTTGTACTATATCTGTGTTAACTTTGGGTTTTTGAGCATAATGTTATTGCACTTAATAATAATTTTCTGCTATCTATCGGCAATCTCATTTTGGTTGTACATGATTTGATTCAACCGTTGAATTACCCTTTCATATTGTATAATAGGCCTTGCGGTATATCAAAACTAGGATTTAAACGTGTTTATGATTATGACATCCTAATTTTAGAGAATGTTCGAAGCACGCCTACTCCGAAGTTCCATTCTGAAGAAAGTACTCGAAGCTATCAAAGATCTTCTCACGCAAGCTACATTCGATTGTGACGATAATGGCATCCAACTACAGGTAAAATAGCAAATTTAGTCCTATTTTGAATATATCACTATTAGTTCTATTGAATACCTACCACATAGTAATAAGTAGTTCTACCTATTACCTACACATTTGGGCCCATGTACGAAAGGTTCTCATTTCAATTTTATTTGTTGATGCTGGTACATTATCTGAAATTCTTTTTCTAGTTTTTGTGAGACTGACCTTGAAATGCCCCATCTTTATTCAAAAAGGCCCATCTATTCACCAATGGATGGAATGATTCATGATGAATGAAAAAAAACTGCGAGTGGTAATATTAGAAGTTAGAACCTGCTATTGACAATGGTCAATGCTTTTTTATTTATTACAAGGTTACTAATATAGCTTATCCTAACAACAAAATACATTTCCCAGCAAAATAAATCTTCTATTCAACCACAATGTTCACAAGTTTTACTAGCACATCTATATATATATAAAAATGAAACCCGTTTTCCGTTGTCATCGCATCACGCGTGAACGGCTGGACCGATTTCGCTAATTCTTTTTTTAGAATATTCCTCGAAGTATGAGGATGGTTCTTACGGAGAAAAAAAAATGAAAAATTGTCTGAAAAAGTCTAAAAACAACACTTTTCTGTACTCCCATACAATCGATTTGTAATAATAATTAAAAGTCAATTTGAACTTTAATACCATACCATAAAGTTCAAGTATTAGTGGAGAGGTTCCGGGAAGGCAAAACAATTGAGTGTCGTTAGTATCTACTGGTTCGATTTGAAAAATTCTTTTTGACGCTATGACCAATAGGAGCGGAGCAGAAATGAAAAATGTTTAAAGCCGGGGAAGTTGGTATCTCAGAAACTACTGGTTCGAATTGAAAAATTCTTTTAGTGTTGACCGACGGGTTGAATGATGGGGTGACTAAGGGATACCTGACGGGGTGACTGATGGGGTGACTGACGGGGTGACAGACGGGTTACAGACGGGGTGACAGACGGGTGACATGCGGGGTGACAGACGGGTGACAGCCGGGGTGACAGATGGGTGACAGGCTGGGTGACAGATGGGGTGACAGGCGGGGTGACCGACGGGGTGACAGGCGGGGTGACAGACTGGTAACAGACGGGTTGACAGACGGGGTGACAGACGGGTGACAGACGGGGTGACAGACGGGGTGACAGATGGGTGACAGGCGGGGTGACAGACGGGGTGACAGACAGGGTGACAGACGGGGTGACAGGCAGGGTGACTGATGGGGTGACAGAAAGGTGTCAGGCGGGGTGACAGGCAGGGTGACAGACAGGGTGACAGGCAGGGTGACAGACAGGGTGAGTGATGGGGTGTCAGCCGATGTGACAGACGGGAAGACAGACGCGGTGACAGACGGGGTCACAGACGGGGTAACATACGGGGTGACAGACGGGGTGACAGACAGGGTGACTGATAGGATGACTGACGGGGTGATAGACGGGTTACAGACGGGGTGACAAACGGGGTGACAGACAGGGTGACAGACGGGGTGACAGACGGGGTGACAGATGTGGTGACAGGCAGGGTGACTGATGGGGTGACTGACGGGGTGACAGACGGGTTACAGACGGGGTGACAGACGGGTTACAGGCTGGGTGACATGCGGGGTGACAGACGGGTGACAGACGGGGTGACAGACGGGGTGACAGGCGGGGTGACAGACGGGGTGATTGACGGAACCGCACCGAAGTCACGTACTATCTCTCGAAGTTTAGCAAAACATATCATTACCTTTTTAGAATTATTGTGCTATAGGTGCCTACGACTCACTCTTTCAACCCACTCTCTCATACGCAGACGAAGTTGCGCGGGTCAGCTAGTAAGCCAATAAAATGTAAAATTTTATTGATAACAAAAACAATTATTTCTAGGCTATGGATAATTCTCATGTTTCACTGGTATCTCTCACTCTCCGGGCTGATGGTTTTGACAAATACAGATGTGACAGGAATATTTCTATGGGCATGAACCTGGGTAGCATGTCCAAGATCTTAAAGTGTGCAGGAGACAAAGACACTGTCACCATGAAGGCACAGGACAATGCTGACACAGTCACATTTGTGTTTGAGAGTCCAAACCAAGAGAAAGTTTCTGATTATGAGATGAAGCTTATGAACTTGGATCTTGAACATTTAGGTATGATGTTGTTTACAATAATAAATTGTCTAGTTTTTCTTTCTTTCCTTCTGCCTTTATTGCACTCAGTGTGAGGTCAAGGCAAAGACTTTTTGAAACATGTTCAGAAAGGATATGGCTTAGTTTTTATGACTGGACAATCCCTGAAAACCTTAACAGTTTCAAGGGAAAATGTGCCTGACCTTTTTTTTTTTTACAAATAAATTGCTTAGGTCTTCAGATCATTCTTCAGATTTCCCGTCATTTTTAGAGATGTGTAATATTTGCCATTAAATAGTCACGGGCGGCTCGGCCTCCGGTGGCCCATACGCTTATGTAACATATATATGTACCGCCTCCGACGGGTTAAATAATGTAATGTGTAATGTCGATCTGGAAATCTTTGGGGGAGGCCTATGTTCAGTAGTGGACGTCCTATGGCTGATGATGATGATGATGATGATAAATGTAATGTGTATGCCCCCTCCAACAGATTAAAGTGCATCAAATGTTCAGCTCGTTTTTCCCCGGTAACTGTCAGTAGTGTTGGAAGAGACAACCCATTTAGAATATAACTGGTAGTATATTATAAAACAGGTTAGATGATAATTAACAATTTTACTATGCAGGCATTCCAGAGACTGAATATAGTTGCACAATCCGTTTGCCCAGTGCAGAATTTGCAAGGATCTGTCGAGATCTCTCACAGTTTGGTGAATCCATGGTCATCTCTTGCACGAAAGAGGGTGAGTATTTTATTTCACATCTTTTACTATCTATGTAATAAATAGGCA
This sequence comes from Clanis bilineata, assembly GCA_036417725.1. Taxonomy (NCBI): domain Eukaryota; kingdom Metazoa; phylum Arthropoda; class Insecta; order Lepidoptera; family Sphingidae; genus Clanis; species Clanis bilineata. The sequence continues at coordinate 14,774,269 of CM071158.1, forward strand.
ACAACAAATCAATGGCCTGAGCAGGAAAATTTCCGACAATCTTAAATGTTCACTGATGACATTTGGTTAATATTTCATACAAATTTCATAGTTGAGTATCAAACTCAAATATATTTACGATTGTCATAGATTTTCCTGCTAGAACTGCTGTTCAGTAACTATTTTTCCTCTGCTTGTCAATTGATTTTCTTTTTTTGTCTTATTGACGAGCTTCATGTTATAGCCAATAAAGAAAAAAATTATATTATGGTACAATAGACCACTAGGTGATACTTTAATTTTATATGCATATATTTCCAGGTGTAAAATTCTCTGCCACGGGCGACATCGGCTCTGCGAACATCAAGCTCGCGCAAACCGCATCTATAGACAAAGAGGAAGAAGCAGTGGTCATTGAAATGGACGAGCCAGTCACGCTCACTTTTGCCTGCCAGTATCTCAACTATTTCACAAAAGCCACTTCACTTAGTCCTCAGGTAAAAATGTTATCCATTATTTTATGATTGCATAAATATGTGTCGAGTTATACAGATAAAGAAATGGCAATAATGATGTAACAATGGGACTGATGGGTAGAGGGCAAAACCTTTTTTTTATTAGCCTTCTAATCAGACATATTGAATTTAGGCAGTTTTAGTGAAGTAAACTATACATGTTAACATGTAATGTATGTGATGTGTGTAGTGAAGTATTTGATGTTTAGTTAGTATTTGCAAAGGCTTTCTTCAGCTGTTTTCAATCTGATCTTTCTCTGGCTACTCTCCCATGATGTTCCAGTAATCTGTCTGATGTCCTCAAATCGTTTTGAGGCCTGTCTCTCTTTCTTTTACCTTCTCTTCGATACCATTGGTTATCATATGGCCTGACCATTTGCATTTTTGGGGCAAAACATATATAAACATGATATCTTTTGTCTATAGGTACAACTTTCAATGTCGGCTGATGTACCTTTAGTAGTGGAATATCGCATTCAAGACATTGGCCACATTCGGTACTACTTAGCGCCAAAGATTGAAGAGGACGACAGCTGAATATGTACATGAATGATATTACTGTGCCTTTGTTATCCTCTATATAATGATGTAATCTTTAATTATGGTGATACACCGGATGTAACAGAATAATTGTTTATAAGAAGTAATCTGTAAGAAATTTAATAAAATATTTTGGTCAAATCAAGAAATATAATTTAACACACCAAACACAGTCAAGATCTTTATTCCACATGTATTTTAAAAACGAACAATACTATTTCAAATTGTGTCCACGTTTTGCATGAAAATAAATTAATCTTACTGGTTTCTTAAGTTTACGCGAATGTTATACATTTAAATAAAACTATTTTTATGGATTCTATCACGATTTGGTTTTAAGTTTTAATAAATATTAAAACCAAATCGTGATAGAATCTGTAAAAATAGTTTTATTTCAAAATAAATTAGTCTTATTTTGACACTGACAACTTCCTCAGCATTAAACTAGACAAAACACACTGAGGGAATGATGAAATTAAAGCTGTAATCCTTAAACTCAAAACTTTTATGCTAACTCTTAAAAATACTAATTGCATAGCTGCAGTTGTAACTGTGTATTTACAAGACAAGTATTGGGTAACAAACTAATAAAGTAATAGGGAACTTGCGTGTAATTTTTTTATTGGTTCATTGCAAAGAACTACGTCTCAAATAAACACACCAGAAACAAAAACATAAAAATATGCACAAATCATTTAATTATCGCAAGTCTAAATATGACTTACAAAACCCCGCGCTAAAAAAGGACGTGACGTCACAGCTTAAAAATGCCTTTTTGTTGACATGTTAGTTGACACTGACGGCTAGTGACATTGTCTGGAATGACGTTTGAACCGCTATAATTGCCTATCGTTTAAAATTTCCCCATGCCGAACAAAAATTTACCCAAAAATGTTGAAGCTATTTCATTAAATAACGAAGTAAAAATAAGTTGCACCCTTGAATCCTGAGCGGAGAGGTGGGAAAGATACATGAAGAAAATAATTTGGAAAGAGGAGGACCTCCGAAATCTCATTCATCAAGTACCATACTAAACATAACAACAGTTTTCCGCAAAATTGGGAAAAATACCCCAACGTGGAAATACTGCCTAATGCAACGACGTCACTTGGGTTTTGTAATAACGTTCCATTACACGTAATTTCTAATTAAGATATTTTGTAAAATATCAATTATTTTATACTACAAATTTCATCATAGCACATTTCAAGGTTTTGTTTATTGATTTATCAACACAATTTCTCGTTATAATTTTCGTGCAAGTTCCCCATTGTAATGGTTAAAATACCTTACCATATTACTATAATTATACTACTTCTTATCGAGTGACTAGAAGTCAAATACCTAAACATACTAATTAAGGAACATATAAAAATAATTTATATGAGAAATATATTAAATGTTAAAATAATTGTTACGAAAGGAGGGTGGGCAGGAGAAAGTGAACGAACGATCATTTCCGACATCGCTACAAATTTCGACGAAACTAAACGACATTGAATACGCCAACAGATGACACATTATAAGCCTATTATGATGCCCCGTTTGTGTAGACCAACACATCTAAAACATTGTTTATCAGCTCAGTCAGAATTCGCCTGGCATATAACAATGTCCTGATTGATCTTGAATTTTATTTTTAGCATAACGGCAGCGACCTTTATAAACTGCGTCATCTATTGTGCCTAATCTATATAAGATCAAAATAATGTAACAGAACGAAAATGTAGTAGCGAGCGGTCGAAAGGGCGTTTTTCACTGTTTCCATTTCTTGGCGGAGAAGAGCACAGCGCGTTGCTTGAGGAACAGTGAATAGTTCTGCTTGCGCGCCTGCTCCGGCGGCTGCTTCTTGCGCGCCGCCGCCTCGGGGTCCGCCGCGGCGCTGCCGTACGCGCGCGCGCCGCGACCTCTGCCTGCGCACGTATGTATTTTTTACTATTAGAAAATATATTTCTTGCACGTATATTTCACCTCATGTCAGATCAGTAAGGTATAAGAGATGTACCTTTTTTGAGTAAAAACTATATTTCACCAGTGGCGAAAAGTCCATACAACTTGATTCCTGCCGGCTTACTTTTCCAAAATTTCCAGTAATAATAGGCCTTAAGAAAAAGACATCGGTTTCCCTTTTGAAAATTCTCACCCTTCGCCACTGTATTTCAGTTACATACATACATACATATGCTCACGCCTGTATCCCCGAAGGGGTAGGCAGAGGTGCACTAGCGAACTAGTACACTCACGTTTCGCCGAGCTTAGTTCCGTCCCAGATGTGATAGGGGGCGAGCCTATCGCCATATCGGGCACAAATTCCAGACTCCGGGCTGATATGGGAAAATCCAATATCACTTTGCCCGACCCGGGGATCGAACCGGAGATCTCAGAACCGTAGTCGTACCGAAATACCACCACGCCACCGAGGCAGTATTTCAGTTAATGTTAATTATTTTGAACACTGGTGCGTACCTGCCCGCCCTCCTCGTCCTCAGGACTCGCGCTTGACTTGTGTCGCCGGCGGTGTGGAGGGCGCGGGCGGCGGGGGTGCGGGTGTCGCGGCCGCGGGGAGGGTGGAGGGGCCGGGCTCGTCCTCGTCGCCCTCCACCTGCGCGGGGCTGATGATGTGGTCGTGCAGAGTGCGCAGGTGCCGTAGCAAGTTCGACTTCACGTTGAACCCCTTGTTGCATAGACCACACACGAACGGACGCTCGCCTGCGATTAAAGGCGTTAGTTTATTGGTGAGCTCGCGGCTATTTTAACGGCGACGTTACCCAAATTTTCCATAAATTATAATTTCAACAAAACAGGGGTTATGGCCTTGAATTGCAGTCTTCAATAGTTTTGGTACATATTTTTAAAGATTTGACAAAATTTTCCAACATATTTAGTCATTCAAACGCAAAAGGGAAGAAAAGGAAGCCCAGCTGTATTTAAACGATTCCATTTTCCTGATTAAGTACTTAACTTAAGTACTTACCAAAAGAGGACTTATCAAGATTTCCAAAGATCGGACACTATCGATATTCTACCTTATGAATAGAACATAATTAAAATAATACACAATACTGGTAAATGAAAGGATTTTGATAAAAAATGAATAATTCATTTTTCTTAACTGCTGTAAAACTGACATTTCATTACTATATATACCTAATATAACAATGAAATAACGATGACAGGACTGAAAGATCGAACATAGTTATTATCCAATACTTACATACCCGTTTTTCAACCGGTTTCTGGGTGGCTACCATACTCATATAAATAATCAATTTCTTCTGATCTCTTTGTATCCTCCGTTCTTGGCGTTGATAAAATGATGGGTAGACATGCTATGTATTGTCCCTCTCGAGCGTAACAAACTCGGATCAAACCGAATACAGGGTTTGTCCCAAGTTTGTCCTCCGAAAGGGGCAAAAGCTAGATCTTGCACGCGTATACTTGTCATTCCTGAGGTGTTGAAGCAACTGTAGGTAGTCCCAGAGAACCTCCACCGACTCGACAGATAACTTCATTCATTGACAATCATTTTATAGCTATAAAGTTATTTTTGCTGGTATATATAATTGTACAAGTAGATGTTTGCACTTACCTGTGTGCGTTCGCATGTGTATGAGCATGGACGCGTGCGATGGGAATGATTTCTTGCAGTTGGAGCAAGTCTTGTTTTGGGCGCCCTCTGTGAAACGATTGTGACGTTTTGGTGGGGCACTGTTGTTTGATATGGCCAATTCTAGACAATCGACATCGGAACGACATTTAGAACAGGGTTCAGTCACAGACGATCACAAGGATGCAACGCTTTGTTTGTGTTTATTAGCAAATAATATTCAAACAAAGCATTCCAATGTAAATATCATTAGAACATAACTGAAGTGATTATCATGAGTGTAGCGAGGTAGGTACACTGTGTGGTGTATCTAACAAAATAAAATAAACAATCACTGGACACAGTAACACAAGTTAAAACTCAAGGTGAATCCGTAAAATCAACTTCAATCACATAAAATAATAGGTATAGTGACGTGATGTCCGTTTGTCGAGAATTAGCCACATACATAACAATCAGATTTCAGCTATGTTAGTAAAACACATAAAGATTACAGGATTTTTAGGAACTATTTAATTTTGTAGTTTGCGAAAACCAAAACATAAAAAAATCTTTAACATGTGATAACAACTTTGCGTCTGATCATTATGAATTATATATTATCCTAAAGGCGTTATAGTAATCAGTGCACATCAAATAACAAACAGCAACTAACTACCACAATGAAAAACAACATCCAGTCAAATAAATTTTATGAGATCACATAATATCTTGTTCATTGCACGTAGGTACTACGGCGACATGGTATCTGCAGAAAAAACATTATTCACCTAGTGTCATGGTAAGTGGTTATTATTACTCCAATGATCGAGGCTCCCACCTTTGTCTGAATGCGATTAAATTACGTATCTTAATAATTACTTATACCTTTCTGTGACATTTCATGTATGTAAATTAAAAACGTAATTTTTAAGCAATCCCTTCACTTACCGTCAGGTGTCCTCTTGCAAGTTGCAATAACGATTGCCTATTACGTACTTAAAAATTACAATTGGCTATATATATGCTCACTTATTAATCTAAGAACATTTCCTGGTAAATAACGTAAGTGTAAGCGTTTCTTGCAATAGACAATAATCTACCAAATAGAATATTGGCTTCTTACCCGTGGCCCGCTTTATCGGATCACAGAGACGAGGTAACGGTTGATTTTCTACCGATTTCAAAAGAAGGAGTTCATCAATTCGTCTGAATATTTTTTATGTATGTATGTATCGCGACATCTCCGGCTTTAGAACGATGTTGATTTTAACAATTAGTGCTTCTACTTACATTTCGGTGGAATTTTATGTCAATAAATGAAACCGAATCGTAGTCTCAATCGAATCGAGTTACAAAGTTACCCTGCTGTGTAGTGTGTACTTACGGGCCTGTGTATGTAAGCGTGTGTGTGTGCAGGTTGTACTGACCTGACTCTGTGTGCGTGCTCTGTATGTGCCGCACCCACTCCGCCGGGTTCGGGAAGTGTTTCTGACACAGATCGCAACGTAGTAACGCCATGGTTTCTTCAGTGTCGTCGCTCTAAAATTAATCACAGTCTTTTTACATAAACTCTACTAAAATATTCCAAGAGCACATGTAGTATTCAATCAAACAATTAAGCCTAAGGTAGGTTAGAAGTGCATTTTAACGCCCGGTTCCAATAAACAATCTCAGTTCGAATGTACAGATGGATTACAAAAATTAGCCAATGAGAATACAGTTTGAACATGACTGTCAAATTACTTGATTTGCTTGGTTCATAATCGCGATCTATCTGCATTCTAAACTGAGATCGTTTATTGAAACCGGCCGTAAGTCTATAAAAAAGAACATCTAACTTGAATACATAGTTATATTATGGTAGGTATAGTATATTTATTGATTAAATTATGGGGTACATTCTATGATCATACTATGAATCGATAATCAAGGGAGATCTGTAATCGCGCGCGTCGCGTCGTCGACGTAATGCCCGTTTTTGGTATGTGAACCTGAAGAGTTACCACCAAGTCTTATAGCAATAATAATATTACGTTTTTTGTACGGGAATCAGTACAAGTCAGATTACAATAATTCTGCTGTAAGACGAACCCCCCTGTAGGTACTACGAGAACGGAAAAGTGGAAACGCATTTAGTAAAGTTTTCTACGTGTGGGTGTCGTCGACGCCACCATCGAGTTCAGTTTAGCCGCACTGCTGGCTAGTAGAGTGAGTGTAGTGTGTGTGTGTGCGTGTGTGCGTGTGCGTGCGCGCTCGTGTGTGTGTGCGTGTGTGCGCGTGCGTGCGTACGTGTGTAGTGAGTACTGACCGCGGATCTGTTCTTCCTCTTGCGCGGGTGGTGGTGGTCGGCGCGCGCGTGGTGCTGCACGTGCCGCACCCACGCCGCCGGCACCGTGAACACCTCCGCGCACAGCTCGCACGCCAGCGGACTGTAGATCTGAACATAACCAAATACATACTCCCAAATACATAAAACCAAATCGTGATAAAATCCGTAAAAGTAATTTTATTTCAATGAATAGCATTCGCGTAAACTTAAGAAATCAATACAAATACATACTACCATACAACACTCATCATACACCATACAGAGATACAACCACTACAGTATACTACTTCCAGCTTTACAAACAGATCATCTGACCACAATTTGGTAATTATATAATATAGGTAGGTACATTAATACGATTTAATATAAATTAATACGATTGAACAATAATAATAACACAAAACAGTCACACACATTACGTGACTATGATAGTCCTGACTCCACACTAAGATAAGAGTCTTGCCTTGTCTTGGTATCAGGCACCACGGAGACTTTCGTTCTCACAACACCCAGGCCCGAAACAAATATCTGTGGGCCACACAAATATTTGTCACGCTGCGGGGTTCGAACCCGCGGCCTCTCGCTTCACAGCCAGCGCCACGGAGGCTGTCAAATATAAAATATAAAACACAAGTAACATCTAAAACCAATCGGTGACAAAGCGTCACATAATGACAAACGATGCTGTACGAAATCAGGAATCAAAAGCAGAACTATTTAATTCGCCAATGTGAAATATTTACAGCAGAGCTGAGAGCAGCTATAGTCGTCATTTGTTAATCAATGGCCTAACTACAAGGTGGCATGGCGGCAAAATGTCACGAGTCCCGGACTATAGGGAGGCCCTCGTAGATCGGAATGAGTCCAAGGCAAAGAGCCCCGTCCTCAATTTGTGTGTATTTTTTTGTATGTAACGCGATATCTCTGCCCAATGTGGACTGATTTTCAAGATTCTTTTTGTGTTCGAGAGCTTGTTCCAAACGTGGTCCCATATAAATTTGGTCACGATTGGTTAAGTTTTTAAGTCGGTCCGTTAAGTTTTTAAACTTGGGATTGTTCAAGCTATATTTTACATCAAGCCACGCCGCTTGTTGGGCGTCAACCCCTACTGGGGGACTAAGATGCAAAGCTTGATGGGGGTGAATCATTAATATGTAATTATCTAAATTCAAAACATAAGACGGTGATGACATAGTCTGATGGTACTCACCAAGCTCTCTTCTTCAATTTCGACTTCATCAATAGGCTCCGATTTGACGCTCATCTCCGCTTGGAACATTTCTGCTATGGATCGTTCTTCCTCCTCGATACTGCTTGCGTCCCATTCCGGCTCGTCTTTGATCTGCACCTCTGTTGTTGTATCTACCGCACTTTGTGATGATTTTTCTGTATGAAAATAATAATCATCGTCAATATTTCTTCGATTTACCTAAACAATCAAATTCGTTGTAAATACTTAGGTACTTACTGTGTTATGTGTGTGATTGTGACCCATTGATGTGGAATGGTAATTATGAATAATTGAAGCAAATGGCTTCCGTTTCTATAAAGTTCATTATGGCATTGGGAGGTGTCCATGAGTGTAGATTACTTATCAACTTATCCATGTAGGGCTTTTTTATAAAAACATTTTAGCTGAACAAGACTATTCTTAAACATTTGCTCAGCTAAATTGTTTTTTATAAGTAAGGCCCATAATGCTGGCTTCTGCTATAAAAGTGATACTTACTGGAAGTGTCGGACACATTATCAGCGTGCATTTCTTCGGCGGTCTCCTTGAGCTCTTCCTCTGGGGGAGCATTGTCAGTCTTCTGTCGCTTGCCGTACTTGCGTTCAGCGGCGTGCCTCCTGAGTATCCGGGGTGGGGGCACGTCATCTGGGTCGTCTGCCGTGGAGGCCGAGGCGAGGCTGGTGACGGAGGCCGAGCTCATGGACAGCGGCGCCGTGAGAGTGGTGCCGTCGGAGGAAGCGGCCGCCGTGGGAGCCACTAGGATCGTCTGACCTTTCGGCGCGACGGGCCGTATCGCCGCCTGGGCCGTGCCGTCCGCCGTCTTGATGAATACCAACTTCGGTGGACCGATGAACATTGGCCTGAGTATAATATTCTGTATGATTTCGTTTCCATATTGACAAGATTGCACTGAGTAGATTATAGAAGATAAACGGTTCTCGCCCCCTTACAGGCGATTTTAAACTTTGTAAGTAGGTACATATCCAGAAATACACTACATAATGAGATGGTATTCAAATTGAAAGCGTATGATGATTGGCAAACTTGGTTAATATTTTTTATTAGTGGTATCTAAGTAAATTACGAAAGATTTTGTTCATTTCGGGCAGTGCCGGATCTAGGGAGAGAGGGGGCATAGAGTATCCTGGGCGGCAGTATTTGGGAGGCGGCAAAATCTGGAGGGCGCCCTAATCGGGGGGGGGGGGGGTAAATCGGGAAAATTTAGAGCTTGCCCCCGCTTTGAAAAAATCTAGATTCGGTACTGATGCCGGGTCCACACCAACACGATTCTTCGTGAATCTCCACGAATGTTTGGGAACGTTTGGTCTCCATCGCCAATGGCCCTTCGCGAACATTCTTTCGCCTTCGTTCAGTTCGTGTGGACCCGCCATCAAAACAAGATATTTTGTTAAAATTTCATTTCTGAAATAAAATTCAGGGTTAATAACAGGTTAACACATTTCTACGTATCAAAAATCTATAGATAAGAAGTTTTTAAGTCGTTTTTCATCCGATCTTCGGTCCAAGTTCTTTACATTTTTCCCCAATACTTATACAGATATACCCGCCAAGACAATGTTTTATAATACTTAGTGCAGTACCTAGTAACACCCTGCTGTGGTACAGGGTTGAAGGTCTTTAGTAGCTTGTCATCCTTTTTGAGGGCTATCTTGGGCTGAGCGTCGTCGGGTTTTTTTTGCGCTACTTGTTTGTTGATGTTGGCTGCGGTGTGAATTTGAGATGTCTTTTCGTTGGACGCGGTGTCGGCACTGCCATCTTCTGTCTGCCTCCATAATCCTCGGATTTTGAGGACCTCACCAGCCTTCAGTACCGTGTCTAGAACTTCATTGGATACTGTTGTTTCGCCTGAATAAAAATTAATTTAAACATACTTTTTCCAATTGGTTAATTGTTCAATGATAACAGATCCAATTTGAAAAGACCAGGCGCTCGTAAATTCCATACTAAGCAGTAACATACGGTCTGCTTTATCTCTTCAATTCTCTTCTATGTACCTACTAAAGGTACGAACCACGAATTCAAGGGTGGTGGGATTAAAAGTGAAGTCATATACAAAAAAAAACATATTGTACATAATTATACGGACCATAGAATCAATACCTTTGTAACTAGATTCAAATTAACGGGCCACTTCAAAATTTATCCGATCATGACCACAAAAATTTATATGGGACCACCCTTGAAATAAGCTCTACCGAACATAAATCTTGAAAATCGGCCCACATTTAGCGGATATAGAAATTTAGCGGATCGAAATATAAAAATAAATAAAAAAAAATACAGACGAATTGAGGACCTTCTCTCTTTGAAAGCGGTCGAAAAGTATTCAAAGTCAACTAACCTTTATACATATACTCGACTAATATCTTCAGTGCTTTGGTGGATATTTCTGATGGGAGTACCACGTAGAGCATCCCCCCCATGCGTGTTACGGACCTCTGTCCCTCGAACAGGTTGCTCAGGTAGACGCTGCACGAGCTCAGTATGAACTTGTGCGCGGGTATCTGCGAGCCGTCCATCGTGCACAGCACCACGTCCGTGAACCGCTCCGAGCGCAGCAGCGCCGCCACCGACCCGTTCAGATGCGAGCTGTGCGAGTGCCATTTCAATTGGTACGTGTCCGTCGACGTCATCCTGACTGTTTAATTTACGCCATCTGGAAAATACATGTTTAATACTTGGGCACAATGGTTTTTAATTATTTTTTATTTGCGTTGTTGTTAGTTTTAAGCCGCGTCTCCTGCCTTCTCCACTAAAACATTACACAAAACACCTATACAAAACATGGTATTTCTAATTTTTTTTTGTCTATGGTCCATTGTTATATGAGCAGGAGACAATGAAAAACCTTGTTTTGTGTAGGTGTTTTTGTGTTTTGTTTCGAAAAAACATGTGCAGGAGATACGGCTTTAGACAGCGATATTATGATAGTACGTTTCGACTTTTTTACGCTGTTTAAAGTTATTTAAGTTTTATGTGTCGTTGAAACTTAAAATCATATCACACGTGGTGCTTAGTTATTGTGTTAAAACTCTTTAACGTGATAAGGGACAGATTATAAGACAAGTACAATAAAATTAATCTTAATAATTTTAAATTAGGTAGCTACATCAATACATTTCCTCGCCTCCTTGGTCTAGCGGCAGCGTACTATATGGGCTGTGGACCTGGGTTCGATTCTCAGGTCGGGCAAAGCGAATTTTCCAATATAATATGCCCGGGACTGGATCCGTCAGAGGGGGTTGACGGCAGGCGAGCAGCCGGTCGTAAAAACTAAGCCAAATCCTTTCTGCAACATGCTTGAAAAAGTGTGTTGCGCCGAACCCACATTGAGGTGGGATAACGACGGCAGGTAGAAAGAAAGAAGCTACATACACAATACATTTAGCTTACCTACTTGAAGTCGCTTACACAGAATAGCGCGTTAGTTACATCAAAATCAAAATAGAAATCGTGAGTCGTGACTCGATGTTTAAATAGGTACCAGTTAAGAAACTTGAACTAAATCATGGTAAGAATCGACTAATAAAAATATACATAAATTAATTGTTCTTGTCAAAATTCATTTGTTTAGCATTGGTTTAGCACAAACAATTGGACCTTTAAAAAGGTTTACCTACTGAATGAAATACCTATAGTTTAATAATATCACTGAGTATAGTTTTAAGAATATCCCATGGGAATATCATACACTATAAAATACAAAACTCATTATTAACTATAACTATTATTTAAAAAAAAGAAAATTACCTTGTTATAATTATTTGAGTTGTGAAAATTTATAAAACTTTTTATCGGACTTATCATTTATTGTTGTTCCGTTACGAAAATACACAAATAACTATATAGAACTAGAACATTTGAATAAGTTTGAAACGATGCGATGCGCGCACCCACCGCGTGCGACCCTCGGTTCCGTTGTGCGGCGGCTGCGGCTGCAAAAATCGATAGAGTTTGTATTGATTTAACTCGAAAAGCGGGGTTGCGCGTTTATCAGATCGATCCATGGCAGGAGTGCCTCGCGTCGCGTCGGTTACGCGGTGGATGGCGCGGCGCGGCGCGTGGATGGCGGCAGGAGGCGCGCGCCTGCGCCGTGACTCGTGTCGCCGCCGCGCCGGCGAGGGGCGCGCGCCAGCCGCCGCGCTCCACGACCAAGCCGCGAGCGACGCCCGCCCTGCCGACCGTCGCAACGCCACCCTGTTCACGCGCAAATTGCTTTGTTGTACGGGGCCGGGCACAGCGCACTAGATCTAAGTAGGTTAGTACGCACTTCTAATAAAGTACCTACTTATACCTACCATACTTAGATACTAGTATTACATCCAACTCATACGCATAATGGCGATATCTTGGAAAAATCAGTGCCATCTGGATCTTGTCATCCGAGGTCAATAACTTATCATAATAGTTAAAACATATTAGCTACCTACCTAGGTAGATAAATATTTTCTGGAGACTTGTATGTGGTCATATTTTCCAGGTCTAAAGCTATATCCCTGTAATTTGAAAACTATACCTGCCATATCACAGAACATCAGCATCGCGCCGCCGCGTCGCGCCGCCTTCGTAATGTTAGATAGAAATTAGTTACAAATTCAAATATATTGAAGGGATTATATAGAAACTCTTTAATGTAGACACACAGAAAACAGGTAACAGTAAACTACATAATAACACCGCCACAAGTGGCGGCCTCATCGCTTATAGTGATCTCTTTCAGGTAACCATCTGGATGGTTTCCAGATTTACCTTATAAGAATAGCTTGAATATTTATATTCTAGTGCTTAGACCTATGGTTATTCTAGTTCTGCTAGAATATAGGCAAATCAAATCTATATTGAAAGTAGAAACACAGGAAAATGTTGCTAGAAATGAATCATTCGATGCATGTAGGGTTCGACCTACACACCTATGGGTTTCTAGCATAGGTTTCTAGTTATAGTCGAAACTTTAATGCCCTTTTGTTATAAAAATACTAAGGCGCTTCTTATATTTAAGAATAGCTTGTCCCTTTCATTTTCAAATAATATGACGCGAAGAAAAGTGACAAACTATTCTTAAAGATAAGATAAGCGGAATAGTTCTTATAAGTAATCCATCATTCATAATTATTACATTTATTTACAAGTTTACAACTTAATAAATTATACAATACATAGGTACCTAATTATTGTAATAGGTATAATTGATACAAATTGATAATTATAATCTAACAATTAATATAAACATAACAAGCAGTATAGAGATTTTATTATCAACTAAGAACGTAAACAATAAACATCCGTTCCCACGCATCTGAATAACTCAAGCGGCAAGGGTTCACGTAGTCCGAATAAAAATTCTATAATACTCGGAAATGCGGATTCTAGTTGCAATGGATTATTTAGTGTTTCTTATGCTTCTAACGAATCAATGTGAGTGGTGATGCACTGGATTGTGTTGATTATGGCATCGAGGCCCCCTTCAAACAAGCTAAGCACCTAAGTCCTAGTTGAGCATTTATTCCTTTATGGGATGAAAAGCATACGTGTCACATGACCCAATATGATGCAATGTTTTTTTTTATTGACCAACGAACGCAGACGAAGTGGAACAGACGCGACGATGGTAAATAGTGACTACCTGATGGTAAATAGTGACTGCCTACTGGTTAGCGTCACTCATGGAAATCGGCAATGCCAGTGGCACGGCGAATCCCACAGAACACAAAACATTCAATCCTTAACACGCGATGTCTACAAGCTATTTCTACAGTGCCGACTTACCTAAATTAGATAAAACTATAATTTAGGAAATGGTCGTAAATCTTCATTATATCCTCAATTTATTTTAGAACATTACTTAGTATGTAGAGGTATTATCTGATCATAATTGGGGGAGGCCTATGTTCAGCAGTCGACGTCCTGTGGCTCGCCCTCTATCACATCTAGGACGGAACTAAGCTCGGCGAAATGTGGGTGTTCGAAAAAGTTCGCATGTGGGCCTCTGCATACGCCTTCGGGGATACAGGCGTGAACTTCGTTATTTATTTATAAGTATGTCAAAATGTTATTATCTGCTTTTATCGGTAACACCGCATAGAGTAATATTCTCATTAGAAAATAAAATCAATGCACCGAGTACATACTCAATGAATAATTGTATAAATCGATCATTTCATAATTAATAAAGCATATCGAACTACGCAATAAGTTCCGTAAAGTTAATTGTAATATTGCTGTACGTTGTTATAGTTAGATATAATATAGGTACGAACTACGACCCTATTTTCCTATCCATCGGGGTGGTGCGGCGCGGCGTGCGCTGGGACGTGTTGCCATCGAGTTTGCGCTCATCGCGTGCGCACACGTTATTGATTTTCCTCCAGCCACCCCACGCTTTAGCATTTCATCCCTCCATCTATTTAAGTTCACTATTTACGTATAAAACACTTTGCAATTATATACAAAATGCGTTAAGTCATATTTTTAATTATAATTATCGTTCTTTGCATTACGTATGTAGGTACCCATTTGTAACACATACATAATAATAATCAAGATGTAAAATATCAAATATACCTCTATACCTAATGATTATGTGAATATAATATTTCACGATAATCCACCCTTAGGGGTTCCATGTGTTTACGTTTTTCATATAACTCTGTCTGTGACTCAGTACTTAGGTACTTTTATAGTCCATTTCAAACATGATTACATTAATTATTTCTAATTATCCCATAATTATTATCTACCTATTAAATGGAAGTATAATTCTATGTAAATACCCTTTTCCGGATAAAGCGCACTATGAAATGGAGTATTTGTAGGATTGTCGGATTAGATCTAAGTATATTCTATGTAGATAGCGTGTTGCGGATTAGTTACCTATATGTACCTATTACCCAGAGGAGTGGACATTGGGCGGAGATTAGATATTATTTTCCCTGAATTTCTCACGTCCGCAACGTACCGCTAAGAAATTCTACAACAAGCTAAGTCTGCAAATAGCCATTGTGTTATCCAGACTTCCATCAAGCTAGGATCCTGATTTTCAAGTTATGTAGGTGCATACACTTACTTACCAATTACTTACCAATTTAGTCACAAAGCTTGAACTTCAAATGCAATAGGTACTAAAAATACAGCGCCAACAAAATTGCTAATTTTACTTTATATATGCGACCTTTGTATGCGACGTTTCAAACTTTCAAGTGGTCAGTCTGGTGTTTGTAGCATTAATGGGAAAATTACATCAGGTGGTCTCTTAGGGCCTGGTATATCTCCAAAAAGATCGAGGTTTATTATTAGTAGATCGATTGGCGCGCAGGGCAATGTTGATATCACGATTCCGCATGATGAGAAGCTCGTGAAGCCGATATATAGATGTCTATACTCAATATTTAGATTAGTCACATGTGGGATGTGGATTCAACAATCATTGTTCCGTATTTAGTCTAAGGTTCCGATAGTGAGGTCTGTCCATGTAGGTTTGATATCAATGAGTCTCGACCAGTTGCACCTTCAGAGGCTCTCGGTTGGGTCAAGAACTCAAGAGCCAAATGCAGAAGTCAGTGTTACACCACCACAGGCATTATGAGGAGGTTCCTCGCTCTGAGGTCCTAATTGCAAGTGGATTGGGTCCCCAGCGTCGCCATCGTAGCGGAATAAATAATAATTTCATATTTTTAAAGTTTCTTTTACACATAACATTAAATTTTTTTGTATATTTAAAAATGTAAAAATCACCTTATAAAATAAAGAGTAAGTGCCTAATAAACAGATACTTGAATAATAAATAAATAACACCCAACAGTCACACACGTAGTCTTGACCCCACACTAAGATATTAGTTTTGTGTCGTGGGTATCAAGTACTTCGAGAGACTTTGAGTCTTACAACACCCAGATCCGAAAGAAATATTTTTGGAGTCATAATAACTACCTAATTCAATGATGTTTTAGTTACAAATAAATCATAATACCTAATTCAGAGATTTTTCAGTTCTGTTCACAGGTTTGTCTGTCTTATTCTATAAATATACCACCTTTGAAACGATTTCATTATTATTTTTGAGAATACGGAAATGAAGAAATGCGTGACGAGAACGAGAATTTATTTATTTTATATTGACCTCGCTGAGCTTGAAGAATCTACCAGCCAGAGTGCCCAGACTGTGGACCCCAGAGTTCCCAGAGTAGAATACAGAGCAGTTTACGGCCTCCGTCCATTGTTGGACATAGCCCTCTCCGATTGTTCGCTGACAACAACGGACTCATAGACATGATTTAGCATCCAGAATACCGTATAGCCCTATGAATCCTCCTAATAGGAGGCGTAACTACAGGACTTAGGTCTAAAGGTGTGGGCCTTCAAAAGGCACTCGTAGCTTTATTTGGCACCCCAGTATATCCATATATTATATTAAGTAGGCCGTATGCCACCATGAGTCACCTGCTGCTCATTAACAGGGTGCACTACGAGTAGATAGGGTTGACTGTTAAATATTTTCGTAGTGAAATACTTTGTCGAACAAGGTCGATGAAATTACGTTTTCACTTTTCCTATTCGGGCTTATTCTGGTAGAGACAGGGTTCGCAGTGGCAGAATGAGACGATCGTTTAAGGAAAGAATATAAACAGTAAATATATGTATAGGAAAAAATAGAGACTATATATTCCGTAAATTTTCACTTTAAAAAAAACACATAATTAATCCCCGAGTCAGGCAAAGTGATATTGGATTTTTTCATATCAGCTCGGAATCTGGAAGTTTTGCCCGATATGTCGATAACGAAGACGTGCGACGGAACTAAGCTCGGCGAAATGTGGGTGTTCTAGTTCGCTAGTGCGCCTCTCCTTCGCTAGTGACTACCCCTTCGGGGATACAGGCTTATGTATTTTTTTTAAATATTTTTACACAGAAGTGTGGATTGTTTATCTACGGGAATGCAGAAAAATAAAGCAAATGATGCAAGTAGGTTGTCCGAATCATACGAACTAGAAAATTATAGTCTCTACCTACCCTTATGGGATACAGGTATGATAATATGTAGATAACGTAATAAAAAAATATATCGTAAATTTAACGGAAAGAACATTTTATCGAGATCGATAATATATGCAATGAATTACGACCCGCGTCACTAGACCGCCATTCCTGCTGCCATATTATTATTACTTTGGCCTGGGGCGTGGTTTATTGACGGCAGTGAGTCTATAGGCACAAAGACATGTATATTGATCCTTCTTTACCTGAGTTGACACCCATTAGTAAAAAGAGATAGTATTATTTTTTGTTGATTCTATCAAATTTTATACTCGATAGGTTGTAATAGACAATAGGGGCCCTTGTGCGAAGTACGAACTCAAGTGTTTGGCGTAGCACAATAACCCAGTGCTTATTGCCATAAAAAAAAACTCAAGTGTCAACTGTCAAGTTAGTGTCAAAGTGTCAATGTCAAATTACTCAAATTCTTTTTTGGAGTCGACGCTGAATGCTGATTTGTTGTTTTGTATATTATTATTTACTTTTTATTTAAAAAAACTCAACTAAAATGTATGAAAAAGCTCGATCTATGTGGTTATCTTCTGACTTGACAAATTTTGTGGATGGTGTCTCAAGAAGGAATGCACAAAATGCGCCGGAGCTCACTAAAATTGGCATTACCTTATTGAAGAGCTTCCCAGCTGCAAGAGATGCCGTTTTAGAATATTTCGCTATGGTATTTCACGATGCTGTGAATGTCGCTATTAACCAGTCGGATTATGAGGTATTTTCTGCAAGTAACAATTCTATAACCTAACATAGACAACACTAGCCGCTGAACTGTTTAAATTGTAAAAGCCCTTCTTGTGTTCAGTGTTGGCAATGGTATGTAGAATGTTGTCAATATTTAATATTGTAATTGTATGTTTGTTTCAGGCTGAGTTAAGTTCGAATGGTTCTGTAGAGAGTGTGAATATGATAGGTCCTGAGTTATGTGCCCTGGGGCAATCTTGGGCACCTTTCATTGCTCCATGGTGTATCAATTTAATCATAGATATTGCTACAAAGAAGTCCAATGTACCAAGTAAGTAAAGAATGTCTGAGTGTATCATGTGCATGGGCCTAATTATTAATTTACTTGTTAAGATACATCATTGGCTATTAGTTGATATTATGAAAGGCCAGATGTGGCATATAGGTGTATAAATTGAGTTGTACATATATTTTAATATTGAAGAAACCACAAAATTAAGAAGGTATTCTTATCAAATTCTTGGACTATTTATGATCTCTCTTTTTAGTCGATAATTTTCTGTAATTATAACCTTGTTGGTGTATCCAACCTTGACATTGGCAGACTCATCGCAAATGCATGGAAGCCGTTTATTATAAAAAGAAGAAGAAGAACCTTAACAAAATTGGGACCAAATTTCTGCTGCCAAAATTGTTTCTGATACCAAAACTATTTTAATTTTTTTGTAGGAAAATATTGAGACACCTTAAAATGGTTACAACCTTGTTATCTGATATACATAATGTGATGAACAATTCTTTATAATGCTAGTTTGATCTATTAAAAAAAAAGCCATCAAGTAAAACAAAAAGTAATTTCTTTTTTTTTTTTAGATTCAACACTACAGAGTGCAGACCCTATAAGAGTGCTATTGGACATAACAACCCAAAATTTAACATTATTAAATGCTGAAGAAAGGGCTAAATGCATTGACATGATGCTTGGTAAGCTGCAAAGATAATAAATGTAAATTTTGCCTTGTGTGTCTAATATTAATGTAGTTTTATTTCTATTAGACATATATTTTTCTGCAAACTTACAAATTAGGATGTATACAGGAATATTACATACTTGTAGGTGGTCATAATTAAGATCAGGGAGGTAATTTATTTTATATGCTCAAATAGACCTGTCAAAAGTAAGTAATTTTACCATATTCTGTGTATCTCCATCCCTGTTTGAATTTAAGATCAATAGCACCCTCCTTTATAATTATGACAAAGTGAATAAAATACGTATAATCACCTATAGATGGACCTATAACATCAAAATGTATCCTCTGTGATAATGCCCCTTACTTATAAAAATATTTAAGTGCTGCTTATCTTTATACCATAGGTTGTGCCTTTCATTTTTAAACAATGTAACACAAGGAAAAAAGTGACTGGTTATTCTTAGCCATTTGCTCAGCTAAAAATGCTGTT
The DNA here is from genome assembly GCA_036417725.1 of Clanis bilineata. NCBI lineage: Eukaryota > Metazoa > Arthropoda > Insecta > Lepidoptera > Sphingidae > Clanis > Clanis bilineata. The sequence goes on from CM071158.1 coordinate 14,793,660, forward strand.
TTAAGTAAGGCCCAATATGTTTAAGTGTATTCAATTTGTAATGCAATATATGAATTGTTGAGGTTCATGGGCGTGTTCGTGGGCGGTGGGGTGGGTGGGCCGCGCGGAGCCCGCGCTGGTGGCGCCGCGCGCGCTGGCGCTGGGCGCGGACGCGGCGTGCGCGGTGCTCGCACACCTCGCGCACCACCCGCCCGCGCTCTACCACGTGCGCGCTGCTCTCTCCGATCTCTTTCAGGTTAGACTAAATCATCATTTATTAGAGCCTGATTATATTGTCATAAGTACCTTCATTTTGTCTTAACAAAAATCTTCTCTGTTGAACATTCATCACAGTCATCTGTCTTTAACCCGTCGGAGGCGGTACATATATTATGTTACATAAGCGTATGGGCCACCGGAGGCCGAGCCGCCCGTGACTTATCTACAAAATATGGCCTCTGTCAAGACATTGGTGAATTTGCCAACAATGTTTAATAAATCCATTGCTCCAAAATGAATAACAAAAGATGATTATGATCATGATTTATTACAATTTTATTTGTTTAAATATATCCTGTGGTCACCAAGTTTAAATGTTTCTATTAGGAGGCCATAAAAGAAGACAGCAAACCAGAAAAGAAGCGCGACGTTATACCATATTTGCTGAATCTAGCATCCAAATCTGAAATCGTTTTAAAAGCTCTCACACAGGACATTGAACAGACACGTAAGTACAATATAGAAAGGATTATAATACATCTAAATAACAATAATAAAATAAAATATTTAGTCTAAGCTAATTTTTCAATAGCCAATAACTATTATTTGGAGAATAATATTGACTTTTTGACTGTTACCATAATAAATTCATCTATGGAAGCACCTGTCAAAGCAACAAATTATCAGGGTAAATGATATTTTAAATTGTATTAAACAAAAATCCCAAACTTTAAGGTTGAGAATAATTTCACACACACTGTGTTAATTATAAACTGCACTAATTATAACTGAATTCGTAGTGACTGATGAAGTGGTGGAGCGTCTCTGCGCGTTGTGCTCGTCCCAGCGGAACACGCCGGCCTGGGAGGGCGTGGGGCCCGCGTCGCTGGTCACTCTCTTGGTGAACGCGGATGTACACTGCCTGCTGCTGTTGTTGCGTCACGCGCAGAGAAATATGTTCTGCAGGCAGTTATTGGGTAAGTAATAGTATTATTTGACGGAAGAATCATAATATTTGTTCTATTTCTGGACTCCAAGCTATAGAAAATGTTATTAGAGTACATTAACATGCATAGGCATTCCGTAGAGGGTAGACAAAAAACTTGCACAATTATTTTCTTCAACTCTTGCACCGCCATTACTATGATTATCATCTCCTTGTCAGTTTAATTTTAAAAATAAGACGGGCGTTGCTGTTTTGAAAATAAGTATTTATTCACGATTTTTATTCTTTATTTATGGAAATAGCAAATTGTCAGGGTAGACATTGTCTCTTTGTCGATATGAACTGCACGCCACTGTTAGAGTATGGTGTACACAGTTACTAATGTTTTTTACAAAATAATTTCTATTTTTAAAACAGAATCATTTTATTATTCACTGCTTAGAATATGTATGTAATATGTACTGAATATGTATTTTAGTAAAAAGGATAAGAATATAGTTACTTTTTTAGAAAAAAATCTATCACTGATCCCAGAGATAAAACGGTGTTATACTTCATTCTGTATATATTCCAGAATATCTCCTTCAGAAATTAGAGTATGAAAGTCTGTTACCCGACAAGACGATACCTCTGCTGATGAGCGCTGCAGAAGAAATAAATATTGTTAGAGAGAAACTGCTGGATGGGAACCAACTCGAGAAGTATTCGCTAGCTCGAATACTCATATTAGTTTGTAAGTCTTTAATATTATCAAACTTAACGTCCAAAATAACTTCACCACCCTAATAGAAGTCGCACAGTCCAGTGTTTACTATGTTTACCTTGCTTGCGATAAACAAACGATTAACTTCAAAGCAGTCACATTATTATTTTCATGTTTTGTTAATATTGTATTTCTATACTGTGGCAATTTTACAATATAATAGTCTTGTCAGCTGAAACAAACTGTTACAATTGAGTTAACTTTGAGATTGAGTTAGTGTTATCTCTCACTCTTATTGATTTCAGGTTACAGCCAACCATCAGAATTTGTAAGCACCGTAAGCTATTTCCTGCAATATTCGAGAGATGACACAACACTAGCCCTCTTAGTTCGTATAATATCTGGCACAATAACTATGCACACGCCGAACGATTCGCCCGACATCAACGCGGACACTGAACGATATCAGAACTTCATTAAAACTGGCGTTGAGTACGCGCTGAGGGACGCCATGCTCTCCGACACTCAGATAAAGCGATGCTTCGTCGAAGGAACTGTCACTAAAGATCACAAGACATACTTGCACTATTTGTGTTTGAATCTCATTACATTGTTGAGGTTAGTTATATTGTTTTTTATACTAGATATTAGAAATTGGCAGCTGCTCATGAATTACCTGTTTGATGGTATGAACATACTGATTGATCTCCATCGTCTATATTTAACACCAGAAAAATCATTAGTACAAAATTTTAATGCAAACGGCAATATGTGACGGAGAAGGGGCCTTGCTTTGTCTTCTATAATCTTTATATTTCTTTTTCAAAGCATATGAATATTATGAATAGGGAAACTGAGTTAAACAATTAATTATAATACAGCTTCCGTGGCGCAGCGGGCGTATAGTCGGCTGTGAAGCAAGAGGCCGCGGGTTCGATCCCCGCACCGAAAAAAATGGTTGTATGGCCTACAAATATTTGTTTCGGGTATGGGTGTTGTGACACCGAAAGTCTCGTAGTTCCTGATACTCACGACACAAGATTCGATCTTAGTGTGGGGTCAGGACTATGTATGTGACTATTGGGTGTTATTATTATTATTTTCAATTAGCATATTTCGTTCCCAGTAATGGTCCTTGGTTTAGTGGCAGCATGTATGGGCTGTGGACCGGGAGGTCGTGGGTTCGATTCCCAGGTCGGGCCAAGCAAATTTTCTAATTTAATTTGCCCGGGACTGGACCCCTCAGAGGGGGTTGACGTCAGGCAGGCAGCCGGTCGTAAAAACTTAGCCAAATCATTTCTGCAACATGCTTGAAAAAGTGTGTTGCGCCGACCCCACATTAAGGTGGGATAAGGGCAGGTAGAAAAAAAGTTCCCAGTAATGTAGTAATGTTGTGTGTGTAGATGGGAGAACTCCCGTCGCGCGGTGGTGGTGCGCGGGCGGTGGGTGTGTCGCGCGGTGGAGTGGTGCGCACGCGCAGTGGCCGCCGCGCTGTGCGAGCGCGCCGCGCCGCTCGCGCCCGCGCACCACGCGCACCACGCGCACGCGGACACCGCCCCGACCACTCCCATCCAGCTGGACCAGATGCCCACCTGCCATGCGCTCGCTGAGGTATACAGTACACACGTTCTTTGTACTAGAGTAGTTAACTACATTTTTTATGTATTTTTAATTTTGATGGTGGCACCTGAAAATTATGATGTATAATTCCGCCATAATGTAACAAAAATTCACTCATTAATATTTTGCAGGTGTTAGATCGAATAGATATGTCCGGAACGAAGGCACCACCGCCGAGCGTGGAAGTCATTTTGAAAGTAGTACAAGCGACTGTCAGATACTTTTTTCGGTGTCTACACGAAGCAGGTGATACTCGATAAGATATTTTTTTATTTATAAATAGCCTGAGATAAAAATAATTATTCCTTTTTCAGATATACTGGACAAGCTCCGGGGCGTTCAGACAGCTTGTAGGTTACTGCGCAAGTTATGTCTACACAGTAAGCTGGCGCGTGCAGTCGCGCTGCGGGATTTACTAGAGACCGCGATGTTTAGAGAGGAAAAAGTGTTCGGCAGTCGAAGTGTGGTCACCAACGCGATCACCGCTGGCAAGGATTGGACAAACGAAGATCTACTCATACATCTGAATCAGAAACATGTGAGGGACGATAGATGTTCTTTTTTTGTGAAGTATTGGGTTTATGTTCTTTCAAAAGCCTACATGATGCACATAAAAGAGTAAAATTTAGTCAGTTTTCTAGTTGTTTCTAAATCATATATGAGACTAGCTGACCCGCGCAACTTCGTCTGCGTAGGAGAGAGAGGGTTGAAAGAATGAGTTGTAGGCACCTATAATCCAATAATTCTAAAGGAGGTAATGAGATGATCTACTTTGGTCCGTTTTCGTCAGTGACCCCGTCAGTCACCCAGTCAGTACCCTCGTCAGTTACCCCGTCCATCACCCCGTCAGTTACCCCGTCAGTTACCCCGTCAGTCACCCCGTCCATCACCCCGTCGGTCACCCCGACAGTCACCCTGTCGGTCAACCCGTCGGTCACCCCATCTATCTGCTCGATTGTCACCCCGTCTGTCACCCGTCTGTCACCCAGTCTGTCACCCAGTCTGTCACCCCGTCTGTCACCCGTCTGTCACCCTGTATATCACCCGTCTGTCACCCATCTGTCACCCAGTCTGTCACCTGTCTGTTACCCAGTCGGTCACCCCATCTGTCTGCTCGATTGTCACCCCGTCTGTGAAATCTCTAATATCTGGAAAATCTTTTTTCACGCACCGGCGCCATCTACTTAAAATATTGGTTTGTAGTACATGCTATGTATCAGAGATGGCGCTGTATGTGAAAAAAAAATCCCGCTTTTCTGTTGAAATTTTTCCTGAATTTTCTTTGCTATAAACCTCACGGAGCCCGAGACCCTTCCAACGAATGCAAAACCGTGGAAATCGGTTCGTGCGTTCTGGAGTTATAGAGTCAGGAAGGAAAACCCGACTTATTTTTATATAGTAGATTACCAATCTTGACAATGTTATAATATTACCTTTTGGTACAATACGATATCGAAGAGCTTTGTGTGTGATGTTTTTAATGGTAGTTTTAGCTCTGTAGTTTTGTTTAATTTGGCTTGCATTGTGCGTTTTATAGTTTATTGTGCTGCAGTTCACCTCGATATGGGATGTATCTCGAGTCACGCCACGCGTTTCCAGGGCCCGATGACGCAGCTGACGCAGAGCCACACGTCGGTGTTCCACGCGGGCGTGATCGGGTCGGCGGCGCGGCGCGGCGGCTGCGCGAGCGCCGAGGGCCGCGTGCCGCCCGCGCTCTCGCACCACACCGAGCTGCTCATGGGCGCGCTCATGGCTTGCATGGTTACTCATTACATTATCTACTACTACTCCCGCGATCGAAAACTGGACCCCTACTCAACTTTAACGGCTACTTGCATTGTTTTTTGCCATACAATTTGGACAGATACGACGGCCTTAAAATACGTAACACGAGCTCAAGTGTTTGAGTATTCGGGTGTGATTTTCGATCTTTAACTTTTAAAATATGTGTGTTAATTTGACTTGTTAAACAGGACGGCGATACAGGCGTTGCAGAAGGAGCCACGTCCGTTTCATTGCTACTCGTGGAACTGGTGTCACCAGACGTCATGTACAATGGCCTACCTTGGCCCGATGAAGACTTCACAAAGGTATTATTTACATGTTTTTCTTTATACCAGAGACTGGCAAACGAGCAGATGGGTCATCTGATTTAATGAGTTGTGACTCGTGGTGCGAGTATGTGCGTTGTGACTCGTGTGTAAGTGTGTAAGTAACACGTTTGTCGTGGTTGTGTTGTAGCAAGTGAGCATCGAGCGCGAGCTGTACATGCGCGGCGCGGTGGAGCGCAGCGCCGTGTGTCGCGCGTGGCTGTGGCGCGCGGCGGCGGCGCGGCCCGCGCTGTGCGTCGCCTCGGCGCTGCTGCGCGCCGCCGCCGCCACGCTGCTGCACAGGCTGCGCGCGCATCTCGGTACCCTTTACATGTTATATTGATATTGAAGTCATAACTTCTTATGGGAGGGTAAACCGCTTCGCAACGTAACGCGTTACGGCGCCACCCTATCTGGCTTCTTATCATATTAATATCATCGATATAATAATATACCTAGATGCACAGTTCCATACAAATATCATTGTAAACAGTGTCCTCGACAGACAAAACAAATAAACATCACAAATTTAATTAAATTAACACAAATATGACCTTATAGACGCGGCATAAAGTAGCTTTTTAAATTGAATGTTCAAACGTTCTTGTATTCGAAATTTTTGAATTTCTAATCGTTTTTGAATTTGACAATAATTTGACATTATTAAAAGAAACATTCTAGTCACTTGGACAAAGATTGAATGGAGTCGAATAGTTCTTGTATTTATTTGTGAGAAATGTTGACCACGTGGCGTACAATGTAGATGAGAATGGCGATATCTGTATAATAATTTTACTTACATTAAGAGATAGATAGAGTATAAATGTTTAGAAGATAACAAAGCTTATTAGTTATGAATATGAAATAAGCACTGTTTTGCCTTGACGTGATTCATAAATAAATAAATAACACCCAACAGTCACATACATAGTCCTGGCCCCACACTAAGATCGTCCTTTGCTCTTTAGATTCTTAATAATTTTCTTTAGACTATCATTTCGTTTTCTTAATCTTTTGTTCTGCCTTTTTAAGTTTCGCACTAAATTAGATTTAAGTTTAAATTTTTGGTTGCGTTCTTTCAAATTATCTCTCAAAAATAACGTCTTAGGTGTGTTAAAGATTGATGAAAATTCTGATGGTATTGGTGATCCTTCATTATTTATTGGTTCAATTGCTGGTTCCTGGAAATGAATGTTTCCAATAAATGATGACGCCACAATTACTGTTGTAGTAATTATGCCTAACGACCGATTCCAATAAATGATCTCAATCCGAGAATCCAAGATAAAAATGAAAAATTAAAAAATGAAAAATCGCGAGAATGAATCATTAAAATTATTATTTGACAGCGGAATGTTCAACTTTGTTCATGTTGGCAAATTTTTATGATCTGCACACTTTGATTGAAAACGTTTATTAGAATTAGCCGCAAATTATTAAATAGTCATTTTACATGGCAGTATGTACCTAGTATATGCTTGCTATTGATGAATTCTGTATCAAATTTTTTTCAGCTATTACACTTGTACTGCACCCTGCCTCATTTAAACTTGTAGTTACGACAATCTAAAATAAAGTCAATAAATGTGGCAATATTTATTTATTTATAGGTACACCAACAGCATACATATTGTTAAAATAAATAGTAAACATTAGTTAAGTACAATGTAGCTGATGACAATTTATCACCTTTATTTTTGGTACAGCATTCTTTTTAATTTTCCTAATCCCTTTTTCTGTATAATATCCATCGGAATCGGCAAAATGATCTGAACAAACCACACTTGAGTAATTGGGTTTAAAATTTTCTTCTCTCCTTTCTTCGGAAATAATTTTACGCCATTATCTCTTACTATTTCATTTCATGGAAATCTGTAATTAATAAATAAAATTAATAAAAAAATTCATAAATTTAAAATAAATATAATATATTTACAAAAAAAACGACTCCATATATTTCATTGTTCCAAATCATTATTTCAAAAGGGACAAAATATTTTATTAACTGAATTTGTTAAATTAATTATTTATACACGTTTAATACTTAATTTAACATGATTAAGGTTTTAAGAATCAAGTAACGGAATTATACTTACTTAAAATATGAAATCCCATGTGTTTTGCGCTTTGTAAGAGTGTTATTTTTGCACTCTTTCACAGAGCATTTAGGCATCTTCACAGACGAACGGTCGGCGCCCGACTGACAGCCAACAAGTGCTTACTTACATTTTAAGCACTCGTTGGCTGTCCCACTTTCTGAGCGTCAACTGTGCATCTAGGTATATTATTATATCGATGATTAATATACATAAAGTTTTAGTAATAACCTGAGCTTTTCTCAAGTTAAACAATTTCAATATTAAATAGTTCAACTTAGATTAGTTTAGGTTATTACTTCTGTCGACTGTCCCAAGACGTACACTTTTTTTTATCCTCACACGGTACAATAACTATATATTTTTCTTTTTGAATACCTGACTGCCTCGGCGGCGTGGTTGTATTTCGATACGACTACCGCCCTGAGGTCTTGGGTTCGATTCCCGGGTCGGGCAAAGTGATATTGGATTTTTTTGTATTAGCTAGGAGTCTGGAATTTGTGCCCGATATGGCGATAGGCTCGCCCCCTATCAAGTCTGTGATGGAACTAAGCTCGGCGAAATGTGGGTGTTCTAGTTCGTTAGTGCACCTCTGCCCGCCCCTTCGGGGACACAGGCGTGAGCTTATGTTATGAATGTATGTTATGTATGAATACCTGATTCGTTGATGGCAAAAAAAATGTTATGTCTTTGTACAACATATGGGATTGATTAAAAATAATATTTTTTGTTGCCGTCACTGCCGCACAGATCGCCACACAAACTCTGGCGAGATGTCGCGCGAGCGTGCGGCGCTGACGGAGCTGCTGTCGACGATGACGCTGGGCCAGCTGCTGCCGCCGCCGCTGTGCCACATGCTCGAGCTCGCGCCGGACCTCAGCGCCAGTGAGGTATGCACATTGCACATTACCAACCTCTATGTTGGAATCTATTTGAGATGAGCGATTTGTTTACTTAGAGCGAGATAAAATTTATTTGAATCGATTCGGAAAATATACATTTGACATGGGACTGAATTTTTTTGTACTTAGCTATTTACTCGTTTTGCTAATTTGCATAAGTATTTTAAAACTGTTACAGCTTGTGCAAGTTTTACGTGACTGTTTGTGGAACTACACACGAGACCATGTGCCTTCACCAGCTTTGTTCATTGGAGATTCCTCAGGTAATCATCATCAATGTTATATTTGTACAAGTAATTTGGTTTTCTTGAAATTGACATAATTTATTTGCTTTTACTATTTTCAAAATCTGTTCTGTTGTTATGGAGGCCGCTTTGGTTTTGTTAAGGCGCATCTCTTGCACAAACCAGATTTGGTTCTAACTCATATCTGATAGTCCCAGGGTTTTCGATTCATTCATTGCTAATTATTTTTCTCACAGGTATACATTGGAGAGATCCAAGCACTTGCAAACCACCCCCGACGTACACCGACACATTGAGGCTCATTATTCAGAAGAAAATATCGACCCTCGGACATTTATATCCTATCATGTTTTTAAATCTCGAAAAAGATGCAAATTAAAATATATTGTGAAATAAAAAATGTAAATATGTATCAAAGTAATGAAGACAATAAAGTGCCTATTTTTATTTTGTTAAATGCTATTTTTCATATTATATCTTAGATTATTTATTATAAATATTTCGTAAGGTTTATTTTTGTTATAAAGTTGTATACATGTACCGCCAATGGGGTAAGCAGGAGTGAACTAGAGAACTTCAGGTGAACCCCATCATTCAGATCCCGGTTTCTCGGATTCATAACCATACTTGCTTGTCGTGGAACGCTCATAGAGAACGCCTTATGGAACGCAAATGTAAATCTATAAGTTGATTATTTGTCTTCTTATAAACTTTTTTATCAGACTTGTTCTATAAATATACCAACTTCGATATATTTCATTATAATTTTTGAAAATACGGGAATTAAATTGTTATGAATGAAACTTAGATTAATAAAGTTAGAATGAAATTAATTGTCACAGGAATTAATTCTGCCGACCTTGAAGGATTACTAAAATATTTTATAATTTGGCAGCATGGTCTAAGACTTTAGCCTTTAAAAAAAATGAAAATTGTCATTATGGTTCTATAGTGATGATACATAATAAACATCAATGTTTATGAACGATATATTGATAACGTTAAAAAATCGGGTCTAAGTATAATGGATGTACCGTTTAGTATTTAAACTAATCTACTACGTCTGGAGTGAAGATAACATAGTTATCACTCCAGGTGAATCCAGTATCGAAGATATCTGTTAGTAGTTAAACGACGAACTGGACCTTGTGGTGTTATTATTTTTTATCAATTCCATGAAATTAATAAGCATAATGACAATCAAGTATCGAATAAGATTAAATGGCAATTATAAAAGAAAAATGAGGACTTAGCGTGATTAGGAAAAAAGAAGTATGCCTTATATACAGGATGTTTCATAAAGTTGGTATCCATAATAACTTCACTTAAAGGGACGATGACTACCAATCTAGCAGTAAAGTTTAAAATTTTGTAAGGCTCATAGTTTTGGAATAATGGAAACTTGAATTTGAAACTTTTTGCTGGCTCACTGGGTCAGCTGCAGTACATTTACAAACTACCTATGGGGTAATTAATTATTTTTAGCATACACAAAGCCATTATTTTGCTATTTGCGACGATTTACAGGTCACATTCTGATTTTAAAATTCCCATGGTTAATATTAATTAAAAAATTTAAATAAAATTTTTATTTTTTAACTTTACCATTGCACTTTAAATCGTTCTCCCTGTATGTGGAATTGTTATAGGTACCAACTTTATGAAACACCCGGTATATTAGACATATGTATTTCTTTTTTTCTTGTTAAGGAGAGAAACCCAAAATTCCGACTTGGCGAAGGAAATATCCCATTTCAAAGTAATATAGCAGTTAGGCATCTTTTTTGCATTCACAAATTAGTATTATTAATAAAACTAAGAAAATAAATAATTATCGTGATTTATGTGTTATGACATGGTGACAACAATAGTAAATTATAATTGATAAAACATCGTTATAAAATATACTTGAAATATTCTTTTGATCGATGTATCTTTGATGTTAGGGGCGTTAGAATCGATGTTTATATCGATGTGTATCTTGACATCCCTATTTATCATTTTGTCAACGATAAATACATATTCTATTGGACTTTTCTATTGACCTAAAATTATATGAAATTCTGATTTTTATTCGTGTAATATTCACAAATCACTTACAATGTCAACCGCTGCAAGCAGTTCTGAAGTCATGGAAGAAGAATTTAAGAAACCGGTCTGTTTAATTATTTTAGGTTAGTTTTTTGTTTGTTTTCCTTTAATGCTTAATATATTATTGTTTGGCTTAATTTTATAGTCACCGTTTTGGATAACTTGCTACCTATAAAATTAATTTAATAAGTGAATATCCATGATGATGTTTAGCGCGAGATGGTAAGCTTATGCATTTTGCTGACAATAAAGTTAATATTTAAAACAATACTTATTGATTTCTTAAGTTTACGCGAATATTATACATTGAAATAAAACTATTCTTACGGATTCTATCACGATTATGTGACAACGAAGACTGCAAAGCCTTCGAAACGTCGGGAATAATAATTAAAACATAATCGTGATAGAATCCGTAAGAATAGTTTTATTTCAATACTTATTGGTTTTGTAGGCATGGCCGGAGCTGGAAAAACATCCTTTACTCGACGTCTTGCCGGCAAAGTAATAGATGGTGCAAGGCCTTATCTTATTAACTTAGATCCAGCATGTAGAGAGGTGCCTTACCCTGCTAATATTGGTAAGTAGAAATAGAACATAGACGTGGCGCAGCGGGCGAGTAGCCGGCTGTGAAACGTGAGGTCGCGGGTTCGATTCCCATACCGAGACAAACGTCTGTGTGTCCCATAGATATGGGATTCGGGTCTAGGTGTTGTGAGACCGAAAGTCTCTCATAGTTTCTGATACCCACGATACAGGTTACACCTAGTGTGGGGTCAGAGTATGTATGTGACTGTTGGGTGTATTTATTTATTATTTATTTATCATGAAATTAAGCTATGAAACTAAAAAAATATCTGAGTGGTAGAGCCATGCTGTACACAGTTACATTTACAGTACAAATGGGCTGGCTGATCGGTTTGATACCAACTCATAGAAAACTGATGTAGATTGGCAGTTGGCTGTTGCATTTCATTCGGTGAGTGAGATTTCTGGTGGACAATTCCTCCCTTTTCCAATGCCTATCCCACTTGTTTTAAGTCTGCAATACACCCATGATTCTTTTGTGGTGGAGACATACCCACCTGTTAGGTTGCCAGCTTTTGCTATAAACAAAAATTTTAATCCAAAACTAACAAATAGTATTGATAGGTACATTTGTGCCGGGTTTGACTTATACCGAACCTTAAGGGTCTGATCCTAAATTCTTATAATATAGGTTGTCCTGGACCAAGTATCATGTTACTTTTGAGTGGTAGAGCCACTCTGTAGACAGTAACCTCTACAGCACGAATGGGCTGGCTCGACCCGTTTGATACCATTGTCTCATAGAAAACCGACATAAAGTGGCAGCTTGCTGTCGCATTTAGTTCGGTGAGTGAGATTTTCGGTGGCCCTTTTCCTCCCTTCCTTTGTCAATCCCTTTTGCCCTCCCCTTCCATTTCGTCCCTTAAGGTTGGCAACACATCCATGATTCTTTTTGTCTTGTGTGTGGGCGGTGGAGATCACTTACTCTCAGGTGACCCATCTGGTCGTTTGCCAGTCTCTGACATAAAAAAAAAACTTGTTCGTACAAAGTGGACATGTCTATTAGCTTTGCCACTTTTACACCCAAATTAAAATTCTTCACAGATATAAGAGACACTGTTGATTACAAAGAAGTGATGAAGCAATATGGTTTGGGACCCAATGGAGGTATAGTCACTGCTCTCAATTTGTTTTCAACAAAGTTTGGACAAGTTGTGGATTTGATTGAGAAGGCTGGCAAGAAACACAAATACTGTGTTATTGATACACCAGGTATACATACTTAGGCTGAGATCTATAGAACGAACTTCGACTAAGTCCGAGTCAAAAAAACGAACTTAGGATTTGGAATTTATAAATCGAACTCGGACTTAGTCCAAGTCATTTTTCACAAGAAAAACTTTGCTAAGTTCAAGTCCACAAAACCTTGACTTCGGTCTGTCAGTTCGGCATGCAGTAATACCAGTATCGAAATACTGACATAAAATGTAGAAATTGTTTTATTCATTCTAACGTTTTTTAAACTAAAATACCAAAACTATTGTTAGAAAATGTTTAATAATTAAAGGTACGAGATTTTCTTATATTGCAGTACCGTTTATTATACTGTAAATCGATCTATTAATTATTAAAGTTTAACAAAAATAGATAATTTTGTTTGGAATAAACTTGTAACCCAGAAGATGCCAAAAAAATAGACAAATGTTTTGTCAACTTCCAGTATTGTCCTGAATAATAATTAATATAGCCATCTTATAAAAGAAGAAGAATAATTAATATAACATTAAACCCGAAACCGTGCTCAGAATTAAAAAAATCGTTCTGCTGAGCCATTTGCAAAGCGCGAAAGGTGACCCGAGAACCAGTGGGAATGGACGGACGGCGGACTTCATCGCGGCGACCCACAATGCAACAGTGACCATCATGCTATTGCTCCAATAATATTATCATCATCATCAGCCACAGGACATCCACTACTGAACATAGGCCTCCCCCAAAGATTTCCAGATCGACCGGTTGGAAGCGGCCTGTAACCAGTGATTTCATGTGACCTTTGTCAGGTTGTCTGTCCACCTAGCAGTCATATTAAACAGACAGTGAATCAGTGAATCAGTGAAAGTACATATTATATTAATTATTATGTAGTCGGCCTAAATAATGTATAGATATTTTGAGAATGAATTGGTTACATGTTGTCAGGAAATTGATTTGCAGTAGGTAAATAAAATAATAATTATCATGAATAATATTTATTTATTACAATCTCTGATATCCTCTGTTATTTGAGTGTTGATAATCCTTTGTTATTTGAGTGAGCATACATACATACATACATACATAGACTCACGCCTTTTTCCAATAGGGGTAGGCAGAGACAACGGATTTCCATTTGCTACGATCCTTACACACCTCTTTCGCCTCATTAAGGCTGAGATCTATAGAACGAACTTCGACTAAGTCCGAGTCAAAAAAACGAACTTAGTGAGGATTTGGAATTTATAAATCGAACTCAGACTTAGTCCAAGTCATTTTTCACAAGAAAAACTTTGCTAAGTTCAAGTCTACAAAACCTTGACTTCGGTCTGTCAGTTCGGCATGCAGTAATACCAGTATAGAAATACTGACATAAAATGTAGAAATTGTTTTATTCATTCTAACGTTTTTTAAACTAAAATACCAAAACTATTGTTAGAAAATGTTTAATAATTAAAGGTACGAGATTTTCTTATATTGCAGTACCGTTTATTATACTGTAAATCGATCTATTAATTATTAAAGTTTAACAAAAATAGATAATTTTGTTTGGAATAAACTTGTAACCCAGAAGATGCCAAAAAAATAGACAAATGTTTTGACAACTTCCAGTATTGTCCTGAATAATAATTAATATAACATTATTGGAATTATAGAGAATCATTGTTTATGATTTAAAAAGATAGTAAGTATTCTCGATGGTTCCGCTCTCTCTCTCTGGCTCTCTGGTTCCGATGACGCATCGTAAAAATGTTGTCCTGTTTATAAAAGTAAGTTTTCTATTAAATAAATCATTACATCACTTATGGGCTATTTAATTATATTTCCAATAGGTTATGGGCCCAGGCCGCCCAGGTCACCCATTAATTAGAGCACAAAAAGTGTTACGTGATGTAAGTCAGATGACAAAGATTAGCTTAGGGACAGTGTCGGCCATTGCTCACAAGTAAGGAAATATTTTTTTTTCTACATTATCAGGTTATCATAAATAAGATATACAGTATTACACAACTTATAATGGAGAAATTAAATTTATTGAACATACCGCAATTAGAAAGTGGGAATTTCAATAATTGGCTTTATAGAATCGAGATGGCGCTCGATGAAAGAGGCGTTAAGGAACACATTAAAAATAAAATGGAATTAAAAGATAGCGAGCTAATTAAAAAGGATGCAAAAGCAAGAAACCTTATCGTACAGGCGTTGCCAGACAAATATTTGGACACTATAAAAAGTGCCAGCACTGCTTATAAAATGATAGAAAATTTACGTAAAATATTTGAACGGAAAAGCACAATATCAAATATTTATTTACGCAGAGAATTAATTAATCTGAAATGTAAGAAGACGGACAGTGTAGAGGATCACTTCTGTAAGTTTGAAAAATTGATTTATAAAATAGAGTCAAATGGTAGCAAAATGGAAGAAAAAGACAAAATATGTCAACTATTGATAAGCTTAGAGGAGTCATATCAACAAGTAGTATCATCATTGGAATTATGCGACACACCTTTGACAATTGATTTCGTTAAAAACAAAATATTGGATGCAGAATTAAAAAAGAAAAATCAACAAAGGAATGTTGTCTCGACACACAATGAATTTGTATTCCAAAGTAATCAAATAAAGTGTTACAGCTGTGGAAAAGCAAATCATTTTGCTCGAAATTGTCCAAATAAAGCACGTAAATACAATAACTACAATCAGAAAGGTAGAGGAACTCCGATATATAGAGGAAGTCAACAAAACTACCAAAACAACAAGAAACCAACAGCTAATGTTGTTGAGGAAATAGACCATAAGAAAATGGTATCATTTTTAGCCGCTCAAGCTTACTCCGCTAGAATAGATAGCGAAATTAATTCAATTGAATTTGTTATTGACTCGGGAGCATCGTATCACATGGTAAATGAAAAATATGAAGGGTACATGAAAGATATCAATACCATACTAGTCATTAAGATACAAGTAGCTAATGGAAGTACACTCACGGCAAATAGAAAAGGAAAGTTAATAGGAATGTCAAGTGAGGGTCATAGAATTGTAATAGAAGATTGTCTAATTGTAGAAAAATTATCACATAATCTCTTATCCGTATTAAAATTAAATGAAAAAGGGCTACGAGTAATATTTGAGAAGAATAATACAGTAATAAGTAATCAGAATATAAGAGTACAAGGACAAAGTAATGGAAAATTGTGTACAATTAATTTAAATATTCATGAAGAAAGTTTAATAAGCACTAACGATGTAGATTCTAAATTGTGGCATCGAAGAATGGGGCATTTAAATTATGGAGGTCTGAAAATACTAGGTTTACCATTATGTAGTGAACGTTGTACAATATGCATGGAAGCAAAAGGTACACGTTGCTCATTTAAATCTGTACCAATACCAAGAACTAAGAAAATTGGCGATTTAGTATACTGTGACATAGGAGGTCCAGTAACACCATTAAGTATAAACGAGGAAAAGTACTATTTGACAATAATAGACGACTATTCACATTTTACGGAAGTTTACTTATTAAAGACAAAAGATGAAGCGAAATATTATATTATGAAATACATTAATAGAATGAAGAATAATAATATAAATGTTAAAAGAATACGAACAGATAAAGGTACAGAATTTCTAAATAAAGAATTGAAAACATTTTATGAAAGACAGGGAATAAGACAGGAAACTACATGTTCATATACACCACAACAAAATTCAGTTTGCGAAAGAATGAACAGAACACTGCTAGACAAAGTAAGAGCCATGTTGTTAGAAACTAATTTACCAAAACATTTATGGAGTGAGGCAATAAGATGTGCCACCTATATAGTTAATAGATCACCTACCAAAGCACTAAAAGGTAACACACCAGCAAAAATATGGTATGGAAAGAATCAACTGGATAAAATTAGAATATTTGGATCAAAAGCTTGGAGCATAAGTTTTCCACGACCTAACAAACTGGAACCAAGAGCAAAACAAATGATTATGGTAGGATACAGTGGATCAGGTTACAGGTTATGGAATCCGAAAACAAATGAGATCATTGAGTCAAGAGATGTAAGATTTGATGAGACAAACTTTAAATATGAGATTACAAACACTCATATTATAAATAATGATGAAGAAGAAAAGGAAATAGAAGAACAAGAAGTAGAATATTTAGACTGTGATCAAGAAGATATTTCTAACATAGAAATAGATCAGATAGAACAATCAAGTGAAAATCAAAAAGATAGAGAAATTAATAAAAGGCAAGTAAAGTTACCGAAAAGATATGAAGAGTATGATATGACGAATTTAGCATATGCATTAATGATTGAACAAGTGCCAATAAATTTTACTGAAGCTATAGAAAAAGAAGGATGGGCACAAGCTATAGAGAAGGAACTAGAAGCACATAAAACGCTTGGTACATGGGAAGAATGTGAATTACCTAAGGGATGTAAAGCAATAGATACAAAATGGATATTTCGAATAAAGTCTGATAACACTAAGAAGGCTAGATTAGTCGCACGAGGATTTCAAGAAGAAACTATACAAAATATGTATGCACCAGTTGCTAGGATGACAACTGTGAGATTATTTATTAATAAGGCTGTACAAGAAGGTCTACAAATCAGACAAATGGATGTACCAACTGCATTTTTAAATGGCGAACTAAAAACAGATATTTATATAAAGTACCCAGAAGGTCTTGAAAAGAAAGAAGGAAAAGTTCTAAAACTTAGAAAATCTTTATATGGTTTAAAAGAAGCACCACATTGTTGGAATGAAAAATTGAATGCTTTTTTATTGAAAATTGGATTAAAACGGTCACAAAATGACTTTTGTTTATACATGAATAATGATGTATATGTACTAATATTTGTTGATGACATATTAATAATGGGAAATGGATCAACAATAATACACAAATTAAAAGAAGAATTTAAAGCCAAAGATCTCGGAATCATCAATAAATTTCTTGGAATGGAAATTAAACACTTTGAAGGGCAAATTGAAATCAAACAAACACAAATTATAGAGAAAATTTTATTAAAATATAACATGCAAGACTGTAAAGGAATAAGTACACCTATGGAAGTTGGTTTGAATATTGATCGTGAAGAGGATATTATTCCGAATAATACACCGTACAGAGAACTTGTTGGAGCGCTTATGTATTTAGCGACAATTAGCAGACCAGACATTGCATATTCAACAGGATTTCTAAGTAGATATTTGCATTGTCCTACAACTACTTTATGGAAAGCTGCAAAGAGGATCTTGAGATACCTGAAACAAACAAAGGATAAAGGATTAATATACAAGAAAGAAAGTACTAATCATAATTACTTACAGGCTTTTTCAGATTCAGATTGGGGAAGTGAAAGAATGGACCGAAAAAGTATATCAGGTGCTGTCATTTTTCATCAAGGGAACTTGGTTAGTTGGAGCTCAAAGAAACAGCATACTGTGGCATTGTCGACGGCAGAATCCGAATATGTTGCAGCAGCGTTAACTGTAAGCGAAACTGTTTATATCATTAGAATTTTGAAAGATTTAAGTTGTGATATAAATTTGGATTGTTATTTAATGTTGGATAACCAAAGTACAATTAAAATGATACAAAGTTATGAGAATAGTAAAAGATCTAAACATATAGACATTAAAGTGCATTTTATCAAAGATATTATACAAAAAGATTTACTAAAGTTAAAATATGTACCAACAAATTATAATAAAGCAGATATACTTACAAAGAGTTTACCAAAAGTGAAGCATGAGTATTTTTGTAAGGAACTAGGTTTAAACTGAATATTTATTGTATGTTTGCATTTATTGTTTCGATTAGTTATTTCTTTTGTCAAATAAAACTAATGTTTTAAGTTGTTGTTACGAATCTGCACATGTAGGAATGTACAATGTTTTGTTATGAGGTTATGTAATTGTTTTGATATTAACTGTCAATGTCAAATTGTTGAATGACACTGACAATACTAGCGATGTGTAATGAATCACATATTGCATGTAAGAATGTCAAGTTGCAAGTTTAATTAATTTGTTGTTATTTTAAGTTTATTGATTTAATAAAACTTGAACTTGAGCTGGGGTATTGGAATTATAGAGAATCATTGTTTATGATTTAAAAAGATAGTAAGTATTCTCGATGGTTCCGCTCTCTCTCTCTGGCTCTCTGGTTCCGATGACGCATCGTAAAAATGTTGTCCTGTTTATAAAAGTAAGTTTTCTATTAAATAAATCATTACATCACTTATGGGCTATTTAATTATATTTCCAATAAACATTAAACCCGAAACCGTGCTCAGAATTAAAAAAATCGTTCTGCTGAGCCATTTGCAAAGCGCGAAAGGTGACCCGAGAACCAGTGGGAATGGACGGACGGCGGACTTCATCGCGGCGACCCACAATGCAACAGTGACCATCATGCTATTGCTCCAATAATATTATCATCATCATCAGCCACAGGACATCCACTACTGAACATAGGCCTCCCCCAAAGATTTCCAGATCGACCGGTTGGAAGCGGCCTGTAACCAGTGATTTCATGTGACCTTTGTCAGGTCGTCTGTCCACCTAGCAGTCATATTAATCAGACAGTGAATCAGTGAAAGTACATATTATATTAATTATTATGTAGTCGGCCTAAATAATGTATAGATATTTTGAGAATGAATTGGTTACATGTTGTCAGGAAATTGATTTGCAGTAGGTAAATAAAATAATAATTATCATGAATAATATTTATTTATTACAATCTCTGATATTAACCTTTGTTTATTTGTGTGAGCATACATACATACATACATAGACTCACGCCTTTTTCCCATAGGGGTAGGCAGAGACAACGGATTTCCATTTGCTACGATCCTTACACACCTCTTTCGCCTCATTCAGTCTCATTACATTCTTCATGCATGCACGTCGGTTTAGGGTACTTTTAACTTGACCTTTCTCGAGTAAATCTCTGACTTGGTCAGAGAATGTTCGATGAGGTCTTCCCCTTCCACCTCTACCATTCACACTTGCCATATATATTTGCTTTGTCAGCCTCCTTTCATCCATCCTTTCTATATGCCCAAACCACCGCAACATTCCTTTCTCAATCCTCGTTATTATTTCCTCTTTCAATCCACACAGTACATAAATGGTATTCTCAACTATTGTGCAATATACCTACTGCACAAACTACTGTAATATTGCTTGTGTTTGATAACTTGTTCCACAGTTGGTTGCATGTGTGAAAATTTAATAACTTCAAAATGTTATTTCTGAAACAGAAGAAATAAATATCAGACAGAGTTTCCCTCAGATCTTTCATTATTAATCAGCAGATCACCACAATGGCAATTTGCATGGTCTAGCTGACAATAAGCTTGCCTGGCAGGTTAACCGCTCAGATGGTACTCAGATGGTAATGCCTCAACAGTTTACCGCTGGCAGGAAATGTTAATAAGGCATGGTTTTGCTTTGGGCTTGCTGGCTGACTGAGATGCAATTTATACTCTACATGGGCTGCTAGTAAACAAACAGACAGACAGACAATTTGCTAGTAAACAGTCTCCAAAATACAAAATCCCTGTTTTAACAATTTTGATAAATTAATAAAACTTTTGTCAATATATTAATATGAAATAATGGCAGTGGATTAGCTAGAGCTCTAGGAATAGGTATGACAGAGTCGATCACCTCACTCATTCACCTGATTGTGACTCCTGGCATATTTGAGCCCTTGTAATTCTTATGGTAGTTTACACTTTACTTCATCATTTTAGAGCTTAGAATGCTTTTTTTATGTCATCACGTTTTCATCATCATCATCTTGTTTCTTCTTACTTTAAAAATTATGGCCTTCTTCAAAATATTAATGATTTTGCCAACAATAGTGATAAATAATAAATCCATGTTTTGACTATCAAATGATGACGATTCATGTTTATTCTTTCTTCTACCTGCCCTTATCCCACCTTAATGTGGGGTCGGCGTAGCAAACTTTTTCAAGCATGTTGCTGAAAGGATTATAAGACGATTTATGTATAATGCGGTTTGTTTTTCACTTGACATTTCAAAGAGCGTCAGCCATTTTGTCAGCTGTTAATTACGTAATACGTTCCTTTACAACCTACAAATATAAAGGCGCGTCTCCTGTAAATATATAAAAATCTTACGTTTCTTTTGTCAAAGGAACTGCGTGAAACCGATAACGTCTGAGTAGACTATGCAAAGACAAACTATGGCTAGCCTGAGTTCGAGTTCGAATTATAAATACGCAAAAGTTGACTTTCGCTTAGTTCACTCCAAAGACGACTACGCTGAGTCGACTTTGGTACAAGACTTAAGTAAGAACTATAGATTTCAGCCTTATATTTTACATACAAAGTTTGGATGTCTGTTACTGAATCATTCCAGAATGGTTGAATGCATTTGGATGAAATTTGGCACAGATATATTATAGTATGGAATGGGCATGTGAGATTTAGAATTGTTAATATATTTCCATGTAAATGAAGTTTCAGGTGACAGTTTCTATCAAATAATGTAATTAGGTTGGTTATTTGTCTGTTTTACAAGGTGTTACGGGAATATAAGATCATCACTAAATATTATGCTATGACTGCCTTGGTGGTGTGGTTGTATTTCAGTATGACTACTGTCTTGAGGTGTCGGATTTGATCCCCTGGTCAGGCAAAGTGATATTGGATTTTTCCATATCAGTCTGGAGTCTGGAATTTGTGCCGGATATGGCCATAGGCTCACCACCTATCACATGTGGGACGGAATTAAGCTCCGCGATATGTGAGTGTACTAGGTCATTAGTGCACCTCTGCCTACCCCTTTGGGGATTCAGGCGTGAGTTTATGTTATGTTATTTACAGGTCAAATTGAAGTATTTACATGGTCTGCATCAGGAACTATAGTGTCAGAAGCATTAGCATCTTCATGTCCAACAGTTGTTGTGTATGTAATGGACACAGTAAGGAGTGTATCTCCAGTCACCTTCATGTCAAACATGTTGTATGCCTGCTCTATACTGTACAAGACACGATTACCATTCATCATTGTTATGAACAAGGTATATTTTTGTTTTGCCTACTTTGATTTTATTACATTTAAGATATTGTTAAAATTAGTAACATTTCAAGATCTATTCATTGTATTACCACTTGCGAGTTTGTTAGTCTGATTCATTCCAGTTGGCCTGATGCTACTCCAATGTGTGGTTGATGCAACTTGGTGCAAGTATATATTATGATCTCGTTGGGTTCATACGATCAGCCGCCACACCGTCTTCACGACGTTGCTTGACTTAGAGTTCATTCCCAGATATTCTCGGTACACCATAGGTACATAGAGTGGCGTGCAATCTATATAGACAAAGATATACTGACTACCATGAGAATTTGCTATTGACATATAAAAAGAATGAAACTCATGAAAAAAGATTTTCAAAACAGCAGTGCCTTGCTCATATTTTAAATCGACTCAGGGATAATAATGATAATAAAGTAATCCGAAAAACACCATAATCAGAATGCCTGTGCACGTCACTGGGTACATATATGTTATCTTAGAACAAGAAGGCGACGTTTGATAGTTTCTGCTATAAAAAACTACTTGATATGGTCTTACAGTGTAAACTGCAGTATTATGTAACTCCTTTCTGTGTTTTTACCTGACTTGGAAAGAGGATGTTTTTTAATTGGGATACAGTTACTAAACATAAATAATTATATATTTTTTAACATAACATAAGCTCACGCCTGTATCTCTGAAGGGGTAGGCAGAGGTGTACTAGCGAACTAGAACACCCACATTTCGCCAAGCTTAGTTCAGTCCCAGATGTGATAGGGGGCAAGCCTATCGCCGTATCGGGCACAAATTCCAGACTCCGAGCTGATATAGAAAAATTCAATATCACTTTGCCTGACCTAGGGATCAAACCCGAGACCTGCCCACCTAGCCTGCGTGCCACGAGATATCTCGATAATCGACAGTCGAGATATTGTATGTAAAAAAACGAGGGCGCATGTTAGTCTCTGTAGATAAATAGAGAAAACAGGAAAAAAGCTAAAGGGCTGAGAACGGTAGTCGTATCGAAATACAACCACGCCACCGAGGCAGTCATATTTTTTTGACTGCTAACTAAAACGTATTTGTAGACAGATGTAGTGAACAATTCATATGCAGTGGAATGGATGAGAGATTTCGAGGCATTCCAAGACGCGTTAGACGCAGAGGGCGCGGGCGAGACCGAGACCGAGGGCGGCAACACCTACATCGGCAACCTGACGCGATCCATGGCGCTCGCACTCGACACTTTCTACTCCGACCTCAAGTGCTGTGGGGTTAGTGCTCACACGGGAGAGGTCAGTACTGTTAAATATTATATTAGTGAAGACATTATTTTGATATCAAGGTGTCAGTGACAATTCGAAAGTAAAATAAATTTTATAATTTATTTTTAGTCTTATAGACTAATATCACCAAATTAAGTAGGTAGGTTATTGGACATTCTATTTTTATTGCTTTTAATTAGTGGTTAATAAATAATCTTTATTTTAATCTTAAATCGATCTAACCTTAATATTGGCAAAATTATTGCAAATACGTAGAAGCCATTATATTTTTTAAAAGTAGAAAAATTATAAGGACTCCAATTTTTCAAATGAATATTAAAAATTGTACTTTTCGAGTGAGGCATAAATCCGCATCATAAAAAGGAATAATAACTTTCGAACAGAAGCGGCTAAATAAAAGATTAGTTATAAATTAATAGGTATTGGATATTTAATGTTTTTTTAATTATATTTTCAGGGTTTAAACGAGTTCTTTAAGTTGGTAGATGAAGCAGCAGAAGAATATGAGAAGTTAGTATTTAGATTGGAATATAAGCATTTTTAGGAATAAACTGTTAAACGATGTTAAATTCTCAGGGAATACAAAGCCGATTGGCTTAAGATGAGAGCTGAGAAGTTAGAAGAACAGAAAAAGGAGGCAGAAGAATTGAAGAACCCTAAGCCAGGTACAACATTTTAAAGTTTGTAAAATACTGTATGATATTTTATCTATGTAAAATGTAATTAAGAAATAATAAACAATCATAGGAATATTTCCTCTGCCTCAAGACATGTGTGTTTGCATAGGGAAGTCGATTATATTACGAAAGTATCGATAAATTACCTTTATGACTGCCTCGGTGGCGTGGTGGTATTTCTGTACGACTACGGTTCTGAGGTCTCGGGTTCGATCCCCGGGTCGGCCAAAGTGATATTGGATTTTTCCATATCAGCCCGGAGTCTTGAATTTGTGGCCGATATGGCGATAGGCTCGCCCCCTATCACATCTGGGACGAAACTAAGCTCGGCGAAATGTGGGTATTCTAGTTCGCTAGTGCGCCTCTGCCTACCCCTTCGGGGATACAGGCGTGAGCTTATATTATGTTACATAAAACATCAACATATGTTATGTTAATGTTCTATTATAGTTGAGGATGACGCAGTGATAGACAAAAAGAGTTTGATAGAAGAAGTGCCTATGGGTAGGCAGTTCAGTGACGTGTACCTAAAGCACCCAGCCAACGAGAGCTCAAGCGATGAGGAAGGCACAGAGAGGGAACCAGAAGCCGGTGAGTAGTGATAGCGTCATTTCTCAGGATTTGAAGATGCCAGCATTTTATTAAGCATTATCTAAATGTAGTGTGATTGTGCATGTATATGGTTAGCCATGATTGTATATGCGGCCTGTACACGTTAGACCTATTCGAAATATCTATTCGCCAATGATGTTTTTAGGGTTCCGAAGTCAAATGGCAAAAAAGGAACCCTTATAGTTTCGCTATGTCCGTCCGCCTGTCTGAGATTATTAGTACTAGAGAGCGGTAGTGTGAGTGTACATATCAATCACGCAGTAAAAACGGTAAAATAAAATTTCGAAAAATATATTTTTCACCAGTCACTATTTAACTAACCGAAAGTACAATGTGAGCCAATCTTTTGCAATGTCTAATAATATTTGTCAGACAATAAATGTTGATATCTATTTCAGATGATAAACCAG
The DNA here is from genome assembly GCA_036417725.1 of Clanis bilineata. NCBI lineage: Eukaryota > Metazoa > Arthropoda > Insecta > Lepidoptera > Sphingidae > Clanis > Clanis bilineata. Next base: position 14,818,393 of record CM071158.1, read on the forward strand.
AAGATGTAGCGATGTTTCAAGAGTTCATACGAAAGCATGTCAAACCAAACAACACAAGCGATACCAGTTAAAATCTTATTATGTTTATTATTTTTGTACATAATGTGATATAGGGATAAATAAAATAAGTTTTATTTTAATAAAAATATTTTATTGAAACAAAAAGCAACAAACTAATATTTATCACAGAAAAAATATAATTCGTCTATTTAACATAATTAATAATTATCTATTAAAACAAGGTCCGAATCTAAACAAAGGATTTCAAAAAGTCGCATGTCTGTATGTTTTTTTTCTTGATACCCACAATACAGGTTAAACCTACATATAGTGGGATCAGGGGATTACTACCACCTCTTTTAGCAGTATTATTATTATCATCTTATTAAGTTTTTTTGTACGGGAATCGGTACAAGTAAGATTATAATAATACTGCTATAAGAGGTGGTGGTTAACCCCCAAATCGGGATTATGTGTGTCTTGTGTGTATCTAATATGATTAAAAGTGAAATGATGGTAACAATATGTGGGGAATGTTTAATTTGCTAATTTATATTGATTTGCCCTTTTCGGTTTTACACTAATCTAAATATCGACCTATCCAAAGAATAAAGTTACATATGATAATTAATCGAAATTGCTTTTATATTTTTCTGAGCTTAAATTAACCTATATATTTAACAAATACTAGTTTTTTTTTTTATTTTTGACATAATAACAAGTTAAATTATGACATAGCTTAAAAAAATATTCACTAGTTAAATATACAGGTCAATAAATAAGCTCAGAAAAATAAGAAAGCAATTTCGATTCATTATCACATGTAACTTTATTCTTTGGATAGGTCGATATAAGTTAACAAAAATCACGAATGTCATACACAAATGCTTTAAAACCATTAAAACTACAATAAATAAATATCCTATTTCTAAAAAAACAACCAATTAAGTAGACAATGTTTAAAGAAAATGAATGCACATAATATAATTTTTAAACAATAAAATGTTGCTTAAAAATATTGCAGCTTCTACTCTAATTAAATTATTTTTAGTGTCTAAATAAATACAGGAATATGTTTTGGCAGATCAATATTTAAGTACAGTAATTAAATGTAAGATCAGCACCATGTGAGTGGAGGTGAATATTTACTAAGGAAACTAATATTACGGAATTCTGAGGCTTTCTAATTGTAGTACCCGTCACCTACTTGTTTTTTATTCATCATCATCATCATCATCAGCCATAGGACGTCCACTGCTGAACACAGCATTTCTTATTCTTAGTATATTTTAAATATTTTTTACTAGCGACCCGGCTCGGTTTCGCACGGGTGCAATTTATACACATGAACCTTCCTCTTGAATCACTCTATTAAAAAAAAACCGCATCAAAATTCGTAGTTTTAAAGATCTAAGCATACATAGCGACAGGCAGCGGAAAGCCACTTTGTTTTATACTATGTAGTGATGACAAGATTCATGTGGCTTCTACAGCAAAATCATCGATATACCTATTATTTACCTAGATACACAGTTGACGCTCGGTAAATGGGACGGCAAAGAAGTGCTTAACTCGTTTTCCCTACAGTCGGACGCCAACAGAATTCTAAATTTCATAATTCAAATTTAAGAACACTTGATAATTTCGTTTAAAAAGCTACTTTATGATACGTGCATAGGTTTATATTTTTGTGTTGATTTAATTAGAACTTGTGATCTTTTTCTTTGTTTTATTCCTAAGACCAATTTTTAGGGTGATTTTTGCAAAGAACTGTGCATCTAGGGTATATTATATTGATGAGCAAAATGGATGTAGCTTCAAATCTGTTATTGTACTACGACACGAAATCACTAGTTTTTGAGTCACATAATGAAAGATCGTCTTTAGGCTAATGGATCAATTAACCAGATATAAATTAGTAGGTGATTGAAAAAATAGCCCTAAGCTATCATTTGTTTAATACATGTATACATGGCAGTGGTAACAAGTGGTTTGGTTTGCATTATTACCATACTTAGTGTCTTTTTGTCTGTATAGACGGCACGTCATTGATAACTACGTGTTTCATTTTTTGTAGCGTGTTCATAAAGGCGCATCTCCTGCACTCGATTTTCTCGACACACACAAAACAACGATTTTAGTTGTCTCCTGCACGTAGATCAATGGACCATAGATAAAAAATACATGTTTTGTATTAGGGTTTTGTGTACTGTTTTAGTGCAGGAGGCAGCTTAACATAAACACTTTATGCAGCAACATGATTCAATGTAATAATTAATATCTGAAAATACGCTGCCCAGCATGATAACAATATGTTAGCGTCTTATCCACTATTATTTTCCAGACAACAACGAAACTGCAAGTATGGTTAGAATGCAGGTTACCAGCGTGTACAAAGAAAATTAAATTATACATACATACATAAACTCAAGCCTGTATCACTGAAGAGGCACTGTAGGCAGAGGCGCACTAGCAAACTAGAGCACCCACATTTCGCCGAGCTTAGTTCCGTCCAACATGTGATAGGGGGTGAGCCTATCGCCATATTGGGCACAAATGCCAGACTCCAGGCTGATACTGAATTGAAAAACTCTCCCGAACCGGGGATTGAACCCGGGACTTCAGGGCGGTGGTCGTACTGAAATACAACCACGCCATCGAGGCAGGAATTAAATTGTACCGTATTGGAATCTATTTCCTAATAAGTTATGCCCCTGGCACGTTTTAAGATCATGCTTCGTCTCTTCTAAAGGAAGAAACATTAATAAATATCTATTTACAGAATTACAGTATTTTTATAACCGATATCAGTTTTACATCGTCAAGATTCATTGTGAAATAGAGACAAAGCAAAGTCTCAGTCGTGTGACTAATAAACTATGGCCCTTACTTATATTAACATTTACGTGCTATTTAACTATAAGATTAGCTTTAGCTTGACCACGGAGTTTTTTGGCATTTCACGGTAGCGACTACGTAATTATTTGTTTAACAAACACCCGAACGCCTCTAGCGGTTACGTCGGGAATAGACGTTTTTTATATTAATTATTTTACGGAGTCGCTAGCAACAAATGTAAAAAAAAAATGCTCGACCTACCGGTCCCTTGCATTTTTAAACAAAGTGACGCAAGGATAATCACAAGTTTAAAAAGCTACAGACCGACTTTAAAACTTATCCAATCGTGACCAAATTTATATGTGACCACCCTGGAAATAAGCTCTATCGAAGACAAAAATAACCTTGAAAATCGGTCCACACTTAGCGGAGATATTGCGTAACATAGAGGCGAATAAAAAAAAGATTTTATTATAAGTCAGTCGAAAAAAGTGACAAACTAGTTTAAAGATAAGAAGCGCGCAAATGTTTTTACAAGTAAAGTCGCGTATCCTGCACATGTTTTTTCGATACAAAACTAAAAACACCTACACAAAACAAAGGCTTTCATTGTCTCCTGCTCATATAAAGCCGGGTCTCCTGCACTAAACATTACACAAAACACCTACACAAAACACGATTTTTTATCTATGATCCATTGTTCTGCGAGCAGGTGACGGCCAAAATCGTTCCGTATGTCTTTAGTGATTTGTTTCAATAAAGCTAGTGCAGAAGACCCTGCATAGACAAAAAACTGGTAGAAATACCACGTTTTGTGTAATGTTTGCAGGAGACGCGGCTTAAGGATCTATATGTCGACTAGAGATGAAACGGATAGTGATTTGACCGGATACCGGATACCGGATATTCGGCAAGTTACAAAGCCGGAGCGCCGGATATCCGGCTACCGGATATTCGGCCTGAACTGAACCTGTATACCCGAGGTGATTCCGCATGTTTCTGCATTAAAAAGTATTTAGACAAAAACGAGACTGTACAAATAACACCGGAATAGCTCGTACGAGAGCTTTGTTAAAAGCTGAATTGGAAAGTCTTTTTAAATCTTTAGGAGAGAATCCGAACTACCTAATCGCTAATAATTTCTTAATGATTCTTAACCTAATCGCTACTTTTTTTAGACCCAAGGTTCAAGTCAGACTATTTAGGAGTTCTTGAAACAGAAAAGGCCCGACAGAAAATCATGAAAGATCTTCTTCTGACAGTAACATACCATCGCCGTCTTCAACGCCTGCTATACGAATAAAAGAAGATGAAACTGGATCCAACTTTACACGTGAACATCATGTAATTTTTGGGAATGTGTCAATGACACTTTATTGACACAGTCCCAAATCACTACTATTATCCTTTGCCACTGCAAAAGGTAATAGTGGTAATTGTCTTGACCAAGAAAAACAAAGTCCAATTGCTAACGAGATTGTCTTTTCTTGAAAACATCTTGAAACGATCGCAATGAAGATCTATAAATTTGGTGGTCATTTAATTTGAATCAGTACCCGCAGTTGTCAAAGTTTGCTAGAATTTATCTTTCAGCACCTGACAGTAGCTTTTACAGCGAAAGCTTTTTCAGAAGATGGTCTGGTGTACGAAGCCAGCCAAGCGCCTCTTACCAACAAATGCTGAAAATTTTGTATTCTTTCACCATAATTTGCCACTTGTTAATTTTGAGTACTAAACTGATTAATAAAACGATCATTTTTGACGTGCGATTATAAAAAATGAACGGTGTCCATAACCTTGTAGTATTATTTGCCTTGTGTAAAATAATGAGATTTTTTCAATTTTACTATCCGGTATCCGGCCGAATACTGAATTACTATCCGGTATCCGGCCGGATAGTGAAAACAGTGCCGGATAGGCCGGATAACGGATAGTTACCGGATATCCGTTTCATCTCTAATGTCGACGGTCCCTACGTAAAAAGCGACATGTCAAAATGTCATATTTTTTATTGCATATATGGCTTTAGATTATCCATACGCTCATAACTATATAGATGTATTTTTTAATTATTTTGTATTCTAATCTAAATACTAATCGAACAATATAACAAGTATGATAATTCATAAACTTATAAATCGACCTATCCAAAGAATAAAGTTACATATGATATTTAATCGAAATTGCTTTCTTATTTTTCTGAGCTTATTTATTGACCTGTATATTTAACTAGTGAATATTTTTTTAAGCTATGTCATAATTTAATTTGTTATTATGTCATAAATTTAAAAAAATACTAGTATTAGTTAAATATATAGGTTAATTTAAGCTCAGAAAAATATAAAAGCAATTTCGACTAATTATCATATGTAACTTTATTCTTTGGATAGGTCGAAATGAACTTCATTTCGTTCTTCTGAAAACCTCAGTTTTTGACATGTCGCTTTGTACGTAGGGACCGTCGGGCGTCGATTTGTATGTAACTAGTGCTACGATTCCCCGTTTTGTTGAACGCCATTAGAGTGACCGTTGCCGATAAGTGTCGGCTTGGTCGGTGTGGTCGGCGGGTGAGCGCCGCGACCCGCTCGCTCCTGCGAGGGGTCCTTCAGCTGCCACGCGGGGAGGTAACTCGTATAACCACACTCGTCTGTGTAGGCTAACGAGGGATTGGGCCATGTGTTTACAACGCTGCCTATTGACGTATATCTGTGGCAAATTATGGATGTGTAGTTTATAACTGTTTTTTGTTCACATACATTACACTTAAAATTAGGTACTATATTTGATTTTATACATATATTTATATTGACTAGCAAATAAAACAAAAAATCAATCCTTCTGTAAAAACTACATCGGAATTGGTTGAAAAATGATGCAGTAATTCATATTTTAAATTCTGGAGTGGGGGCAGATTGGTGATATCTTGCTATCCCTTTCCACCGCACGCACCGTTATGGCGGTGACGTGATTATACTGATACTTTCCCTTTACCCTCCCTTCCCTTATAACGTTTTTATTTTGATAATATTTCAAGGTTCAAATGATTAATTCCTTTTTGCGGTGTTATTCAGACATAATACCCAGAGTCGCCTTTCTACTTAAACGCTTCCACTTCGCACACTTTCAACATTTCCAGTGAGGATATTGGCTCTTAGGGCACCCTCCAAAACGAAAATCCACAACACATCGATTCCAACCTTCTTCAAAGTTACTGCTTCAGGTTTGTAACTATTATCTACTTTTGCATATACATTAATTTTTTGAGTGGTAGAGCCACGCTGTAGACAGTAATGTCTACAGCACGAATGGGCCGGATCGACGGGTTTGATAACACTGTCTCACACGACGTAAAGTGGTCGCTCGTCTCGATCGGTAAGTGAGATTTCCGGTGGCCCAATTACCCCCTCTTTTTCCCACTCCCCATTCCTCTCCCTTTCGGTTGGCAACGCACACATGATACTTTTGTGTCTTGGGTGTCTATGGGCGGTGGAGATCACTTAGCATCAGGTGACCCACCTGCTCGTTTGCCAATCACTGCTATAATAAAAAAACTACATTTAGCGATGATCCAACTGTTATCCGCGACTTCCTCAGATGTGATTTATGTGAGCCTTCTTCGATATATGGTGATTTCTAATTGAATATATTATTTAGAATCGAGGCGTACTTACCCTCTATCATATAAATTGCAGTAAGGCACGTTTCTTTGCAATATATAACTCCATATTTGGTGATACGACCAGTCGAGAAGAGGTGACACACGTAACATCTGCGGCCAGTTGGGATCTGTTTTCTGTTAACAATGATATTTATTTAATTTTTCATTCATTAATTCAGTTGATGGAGCCAGAAGTTTGTTGTAGGAATTTGTGCTTTGTAAAATGTTTATTACGTCACTGTATTTGGAACTCAGATGGTTGTGTGTTTGTTAAACTATTGATGCATCTGAGTCTCTGCAATAAATTTAAACAAAATCGAAATATTCATAAATATTAATATACACAATTCCCCTTACTTGTAAAAATATTTAAGCGCTGCTTATCTTTAACAATAGGTTGTCCCTTTCATTTCTAAACAATGTAACGCAAGGAATAAAGTGTCAGGCTATTCTTAGCGAAAAGATAAGCGAAAATGTTTTTATAAGCAAGACCTATAATAGTAAGGTACCTGGATATATTTCAACGTATCACTGTACGGATCGGTCCGTCTGGTTCCCATAAGCACCGCTTTCAATTTTGTGTCCTCGTCTAACAGCTTCTGTAGAGTCATTCTCATTTCACCCTCTGTCACAATAAGTCTAATGCCGTAATGTTTTTTAACAATATTAACAAAATCTTCAATTTCGCTAAAGGGCCCTTTTGTTCGTATGTATACCACTTTGATATTTTTTTCTACATCTTCTCGTTGGTACATATCTTTTAATACATTTAATGTGACGTCTAATAGAACTGTACAGTCTTTGCCTCCGTTGAATGATATAAACACCTCTTCTAGTTTATATTTTTCAAAACATTCTCTAATTATCTGGAAATAGAAAATAAAGTCTTCATAAAGATATACAAAGGCAAAGTAAGGTTTCGATGGCCTTGACATAATATATACGAATGGTCTGATTTCAGGCCTATATTTGGCAGCGGACGTTCTGTGGCTGATGATGATTCTAAATACTTCAGAAGTTATTGTTCGGCAGGAAAAAAGCAGCGATAGCTTAGTGGTACGAAGTGTTATTCCAAGACAATATTTGCAGGATCGAAACTATTCCCATAAATCACGATCACGACGAAAGTCATGATGTGGTATATCTAGGAAATCTCCATAAAAATGTATGTGAAATCTAGTTCCGAGATTTTTTTAGAACAGTAAAGATGAATTCTGAGTAACATTATTTGCATATTACATTTTACGATCATAAAAAGAACTTCAAAATTAATACCTGTTTGGCATCGTGTAACACGTCAGCGTAGTCTGGCAAATCCATGTCGGCCACCTCACACTTGGGCTGCATCGCGGGGTACTGAAACAATTGGCTATTATATTCTCATGTACATGTGTTTGTGCGTCTGCAACGCCAACTTGTATCTTCAAGGATATAAGTATATACAAAATATCACGCAATATTAAAAAACGTTGAGCAGTGTACCTACAGGTAGAATTTATTAATAATTTGGCACTACGAATAGGATTCGCATATAATTGAAATATCATGATACAAAGAACTGAATTTAGTGTAAATTGAAAAAAATAAAATATAAAGTAACTGAACCCGCGGGTAGGTAACAGCAGCAATATTTTTAATTAGTTACAGTAATTAAGTTTAGAAACTGTGTCTGATAGTGATGTTAATGAGGGGATCAGTCCCATCGACAGTTATACGAATTACGAATAATTTTGTTCGATGTTTGTACAGGTGCGGCGCGGCGCGGCGTAGTACGAAAAAATAATAATTCCAACATTTTGTTAATTACCGACTGGGGCCGTTACATGTCGACTATCGGCCGGTTTCAATAAATGATCTCAGTTTAGAGCGCAGATAGATCGCGATTATGAACCAATCAAATCAAGTCATTTGACGGAGTCATGTTCAAACTGTGTTCTTATTGGCAATTTTTTGTTATCTATCTGCACATTCGAACTGAGATTGTTTATTGGAACCGGGCGTTAAAGATTTACTGATGGTTAAAATGAGCTGATGGTTATTATTATTTGCAATTAATTCGAATTGACCATATTTGCATGTCAAGACGATGCGTCGCGTCGCCTCCTTACAATATTTAGCCGTTTGTGTCCCGGGAAGATATATGAACTTTATTTTAGGGGAATATTGTGGAATAAATGCATTTTAAAATTAACGTATTATATGGATATTTGTAACAGGTCTATTAGTTTAGAATATTAATTTATTGCTTACCTATGTTTCTGCGACGTGACGGTGAAAACGTTTCGCATTGTAACGCTTATTACAAATTAAGTAGTTATCTACAGATAGGTACTCAAAAAATTATCTTATTTGACAATTCCTTATCGTACTAATAGCAACATAATCTTTACCAAATCTAACAACATTAATGTCATTACGATTGCTACTTGCATAATTGGGTATTATGCAAGTAGCACTACTATTACTACTACTACTACTATTTTATTTATTAATTTTATATAAAAATTACGTCGTCTTATATAAAGAACAGAAAGAAATATTGAAATATTCTCAAAAATAAAAAAGTTATAAGCCTTTGAAGTTTGGTGTAACGTTCAAAATGCGGAAAGAGAAGTATCAGTATAATCACGTCACGCTATAAAGGTACGTGCGTTGGAAAGGGATAGCTAGATATCTACAATATGCTCCCACTCCAGAATTTAAAATATTAATTACTAATTATAAAAAGGGTTATTTTTTTGTTTTATTTGCTATTGCACATAAATATGCGTGTAAAATCAAACATAGTCAAGTACCTAATTCTGGAAATGTAGGGTTATAGACCTCCATGCAATTTGATGCCTTGACATGCATAATGAATGACCATCAGCGAATCTTGTGGTTAACGAACAAAATTATTGTGAGAGTCATATTGAGTATGAGTATTGATTCACATGAATTAAGTTTGTTAAATATGTTTGAGGTTTCAGTGCCTTTATTTGGAAAACAATAACATTATCCGTTAAATGTGTTATGACTTTATGACTGGTGTTGTAATGGAAATCGTGTACGAAAGTACAAAACGATAATTTTCACTTTTCAGTAGATACCTAATACAGCATTGTTAGCAATACAGGATCTCACTTTTAAAAATATTTACACGATTCTTATCTTTAAGATTAGTTTGTGCCTTTCCTTTTCAAACAATAGGACGCAAGGAAAAATGTGACAATCTATACTTACCGATAAGAAGCGCATTTATGTTGGTATTATTGTACGTACCCTCATTTTTATAGTCTCTACGTAACCAATATTATGCCGTTGGTTGAACACTTCTGTCTGCAGTTAATACGCTACTAAACCCAGTTATGTTACAAAACATAATAAAAGTTATTATCAAGCGTTAATTATGGTACACATGGTTATGGTAATAACTTATCTAAATTGGTGTAATGAGCAAATAATGTTCTGAGATAAAGAATTGTTTAGTTTGCAATAACACATGTTGATTTAACCTTGAACCGAAAGTCATGATATTGTTACCATAAAATATACACTTCTGTATAGCTGATATTTTTTTTATATAGCAGAGATTTGCAAACTAGCAGATGGATCACCTGAGGTGTTACCACCACCTCTTATAGCAATATTATTATAATCTTACTTGTACCAATTCCCGTACAAAAAAACGTAGTAAGACTATAATAATACTGCTATAAGAGTAACCCCCCTGATGGTAAATGATCTCTACCTCCCATAGACACCCAAGACACAAAAATAATCATGGATGTATTGCCAGCCTAAAAGGAGGGAATAAACGGGGAGGGAAAAGGCATTGGGAAAGGGAGGGGGGAAATTGGCCACCGGAAATCTCACTCAAAAAAGTCAAGAAAGTCAAAAATATGAAGTTAAAAATACATATGAAGCTACTGGGAAGTCGATACACAAGTTTAAATTCTAAACTCTATTCAGATGTAAAATTAGATCTGTGGGGAATTATAAAAGTTAAATTAGAGGTAGAATAGTTGCACAACTTTCAGAAGAATAAAATATTGTTATTGTGTACAGAATATTAAATCGGTAAGGTATTATTGACTGCGTCAAAGAAATAGGACGAAAATCAAAACTTTAAAAATCAAAAATTTATCCAATTTTGACCAAACTTATAGGACCCTTGAAATATGGTATATCAAACACAAAACGAATTGAGAACCTCCTCCTTTTGAAGTCGGTTGAAAATTATTTGATCATTAGAGCCATAAATGCTCTAAGTTATGAATCAAGTTTCATACGTAGAAATCTAAACAAATATTGCAAAGAATCCATAAACCCACACTTACGTTAGTTTCCATTGAAGAAGAAACACGAGAAATCGATTGGTAGCGAGTTGAAACGAAAGCGAAAGGTAAACTCTGGTTTCCACGTTGAATCGCTGCACCGTCACTACTCACTAGTGAAAGTGTTTTATATGATCGATTTCTATGCCATAATTATTTAATACGAAAGCAACAAGAAGATCACTTTTAATAGAAATAAAGAAATATTTTATTCGGAACGGCACATGAGACACAATGATACAAAATGAAATTAAAAACGGAACAGAAGAAAAATTCAGGAAGATACAATAATTTAAATTAGTAATAATAATAACTCATTACCTACATACAGACTAGTTACAATTTTGTCTCTCACGATGCTGCCGAGAAGGTTAGGCTCAGCATATGCCAGATAATATAATGTCTGACACAGGTTTTCAGCCCAACCTACCTAATAGAGAGTGGGCTGTATTCATTTGTTATCTATAAGCATAACAATAGCAATACATCGGAATGTAAACGATTGTCGTCATATACAGATATCGGCAATGACACGGTGAAGCCTCATTTGAAGTCTACTTGGTCACGGTTTGGAGGTATTATCACGAATTTCAGCTTATGCTGTCGGAATTCTAAAGTTTGACTACCTCAGTGGCGTGGTTGTATTTCGGTACGACTCCCGTCTTGAGGTCTCGGGTTCGATCCCCGGGTCGGGCAAAGTGATATTATATTTTTCCTTATCATCCCGGATGATCTTTTGTATGTTTGTTATGTACTTCTAAGCTTTTAGGTCATTATAATATTTGAATCTACTGTCAGATTAATTAACTGCTAATACACCCTTATTTTCATCCTAATCAAATAAGGCCTTTATTCATAATAAAACCCCTAATGAAGATATAAACTCATATTGGTAAAAATGCATTTTAAGCCTATCGAAGGATCGATAAAATTCTTTATTCATAATAGTTTACTATAGCTTCATTAACTAAAATATATTTACCGTGTCACAATGTTGCTAGTACATAGATAAAACGTGATTTTGACAAGTTTTGTCTCTGGAAAGTCATGGAACGATGGCCTAATAAAAAAAACAATCATTCGCGCGCGCCTTGCGCGCGCAATTCGACACACCCGTTGGCAAATGGCGACCATGGCGACCAGTTTGTTTATATATTTATTTAATTAATTTAATCAAAGTAAAACTATATTTGTTGCATGTGAAGTGATTTTGTTATATGCAATACCTAAACATCAACGAAGATGGGTAGATTATGGATATTTGGAAATGAAATTTAGATTTGGAGGATATTCCTTGGAGCGTATGAATGAAAGGGAGCTTCCAGTCTTTGCAAATCGTGTAAGAAAAATACCCTGCCTTCTTTGAGAATGGCATTCAGGACCGGACTTTCCAGTTCACAGCGGCTTCAACATAACATTGTATTGAAGAATAATTAGGCAACATGCGTGCATAAGTATTTTTTGTTGAATCAGATTTAATAAAATTCATCATTGTATTTTTGAAGTGTTTTATTTCTCTTGATTTATTCGTGCTTAGATAATGATGATATTGAAGAAAAAGATGTTTTGTTGAAATCAAGGTATGTAATTAAATATCACACGGAAAATATTAAATATTAGCTGACTTCAAACAAATTTATCCTACGGAGACCCTACATTTATGGAAAAAAGTAGCCTATGTGTTATTCCTCTATAAATGAATACATCCTAGAATGTTCTTTGAATGGTGAAGAATCACTTAAGACAAGTTTATTCTCTCAATATTATTACGCTGTCCGACCTGAGGCGCGTATATTTCAAATAAACTGAGCGACTTATGACCATGAGGTCATAACTTTTGCATCACATTTATTTGTCTTGTTGTCCTAGACATTTTTATTCTAGACTATAATCCATTTATTTACCGAATTAAATTCAGATCCGTTCAACCATTCTGGTGTGAAAGAGTAACAAAACATCCATACAACCTCACAAACTATCGTGTTTATAACATTAATTGCATTTGATAGAAGTCTCTCTGAAGTCTAGAAGACTGCCTCCGTGGCGTGGTGGTATTTCGGTACGACTATGGTTCTGAGGTCTCGGGTTCGATCCCCGGGTCGGGCAAAGTGATATTGGATATTTCCATATCAGCCCGGAGTCTGGAATTTGTGCCCGATATGGCGATAGGTTCGCCCCCTATCATATCTGGGACGGAACTAAGCTCGGCGAAATGTGGGTGTTCTAGTTCGCCAGTACGCCTCTGCCTACCCCTTCGGGGATACAGGTGTGAGCTTATTTTTTTATGTTTATGATAGAAGTCGCAGGCACCCTCAAATTAATCTCAACCAAAACTGGTGGAACGTCAAATACGAATCAGTTGATCGAAATCGGCCATATTTTTTGCTATTGAAGCGTTAAAGTAGGGTGCCAGCTTCTATAAATTGCAGACATTTTATGGGAGATTTTGGGAACGTTTTAACGCTATTAAGCTATTATGAATAAAAATTTTTCGGAAACGTCCTACAGCGGTATTATAGCGTCCCACTAAGTTATTATGAATAAAGGCCTTAGTATATTAACAAAATTATTCTAAATCAGGAACATTCGTTTCAACACCTGTCGAGGAATTAATTAGGGAAATAATTTAAGGTCGAAAATTATTGAGCCTAAAGTATGTATTGTGTTTATAGTTGTATATAAGATTTGTAACAACATAAGGGAACGTACTATGCTTGGTCACACATGGGGGGGGGGGGGGCCTTAGGTTTTCGTCACGTAGTCAATATCCTCTAGGGAAATCTCGTGCTTTTTCTAGCTATATTCAAACATGGCGCGCATCGTTCAGCACTTTTTAAACTCACAGGTGGTAACTGGTAACACATCATAATAATATTTTTATAAACTTTTCTTTCACAAAAAATTATTTAAATTTGTAAATTACTACGTGACAGCTAGAGGGGGAGGAGGGGATCTTGCCATATACTACAGGTGGTCACCGAGGTGGGGGGAGTGGTCTAAAAATTGTAAAGAATGGGTCACGTAGTATGGGTATGTTCCCTAACGGCCTGTGCCAACACAAGTGACATGGATTCGATTCCCGCACCGAGACAAATGTTTTAATTATGATCCTCAAATATTTGTTCCAGATTTGTGTGATGTGGGACCGAAGTTATTGGTAGGTCTGATAAGTACGTAAACATTGTATTTTATTATAGGGTCAGGAGTCAGCATTATAAAGCCGTGACTCCTGCACTAAAATATTACACAAAACATCTACGCAAAACATGTACATATTTTTATCTATGGTCCATTGTTCTACGAGAAGGAGACAGCTAAAATCGTTGATTTGCGTATGTTTTCGTATAATGTTTCGAGAAAAACTAGTGCAGGAGATGCGGTGTGTGACTGTTGGGTGTCTTGTTTTATGATTTAAAACTAGCTGACCCGCGCAACTTCGTCTGCGTAGGAGAGAGAGGGTTGAAAGAATGAGTAGTAGGCACCTATAATCCAATAATTCTAAAGGAGGATCTACTTCGGTCCGGTTTCGTGAGTCACCCAGTCAGTACCCCCGTCAGTCACCCTGTCGGTTACTCCGTCAGTTACCCCGTCCATCACTCCGTCGGTCACCCCATCGGTCACCACGACAGTCGCCCTGTCGGTCACCCGGTCTGTCACCCATCTGTCACCCGTCTATCACTCGTCTGTCATCCATCTGTCACCCCGTTTGTCACCCAGTCAGTACCTCGGCAGTCACCCCGTCCATCACCCTGTCGGTTACCCCGTCAGTCACCCCGTCCATCACCCCGTCTGTCACCCAGTCGGTCACCCCATCTGTCACCCGTCTATCACCCCGTCTGTCATCGGTCTGTCAGCCGTCTGTGACCCCGTCTGTCACCCGTCTGCCACCCGTCTGTCACCCATCTGTCACCCCGTCTGTCACCCGTCTGTCACCCGTCTGTCATCCCGAGTATTTTTTTTAGTTTTTTTAGTTTTTAGTTTTTCACTATTTTTAATATGTATTCTGCTATTCGAGGAGGAGACAAATCCAACGAATCAAAAACCATGAAAATTGGTTCAGCACATCTCGAGTTATAAGTGTTGTAACAAACCCGTCTTTGTTTTATATATATAGATTATAAATTATTGTAAATCGTCAACGATTTGTATGTACATGTCTTTATTTCTTGGTTATCTACAATAATGTCAATATTTGTAATTGCCAAATCGAGACACGTTTTCAGTCCCATCAACACGTGATATAATGATGTGTGATGTAAGTATTATCAAATGAATAATAGCAGATTCATAATACGCAGTATGACAACAAATAATAATTGCGATAGCTATATTGATTGTAAATTATTGTAATTCATCGACAAAATAAACGATTTTTTTACTACATTATATCGAAAACGTACAGTTCGTAGTTATCTAGGGAGACCTTTAGAGATATCTAGCTCTTTTTTGCTACCTGCCCATATCCCACTTAGATGTGGGGTTGGCGTAACACACTCTTTCAAGTATGTAACATGTTGCAGAAATGATTCGACTTAATTTTTACGACCAATCCCCTCTAGGGATCCGGTCTAGTGCAAATTGTGTTAGACAAACACCTGACGGACCTAGGAATTGAACCCAGAACCTCTTGCAGACAGCCAACATATGCTGCCACTAAACCGAGGAGACAATCTAGCTCCATGCTACGATAGGTGAAAATATAGCAGTTTTAATAACACCTGTTTTTTGATTTCCTATTTTTTGGTTATTTAAGTTGATGATTTACTGACTTGATCTAATTTGTAAGTTGCAACTTATCATGGTATGAGATATTGCTGCTTAGTTATAAAACATTGACATACTACTCAACTTTCAACTAATTTTTTCCTTTTATTTTCAAAGAATGCGATGCAAGGAAAAAGTGACAAACTAGTTTTAAAGATAAGAACTTCGTAAATTTTTTTATAGGTAAGAGGCGTTACGTATATTTTTATCAGTCATTGTACAGGATGTTACAAAAAGGTGGGATCCATAATAACTATGTATACTTAAAGGGAAGGTGGCTTTAACAATGTTTTTGAACAATGGTAACATGAATTTGTGTTGAAAAAATAGGTTCTAAACCATTGGGTCGGCTGGGGTATAATTATAAACCACCTAAATGCAGTTATTAATTATTTACTTAATCACCGCCATTCTTATAGAAATTCTGATGATTTACAGGTTGTATCTCGATTTAACCCATCGGAGGCGGCACATATATATGTTACATAAGCGTATGGGCCACCGGAGGCCGAGCCACCCGTGCCTATTTAAAAAATAACCCTGATGCTTAATTATTGAAAAAAATAACCCATTTTTAACTTTACCATTACACTTTAAGTCACCCACCTGTATATGGAACCATTATTGGTATCAACTTTTTGTAACAACTGGTACATATAAAATTATGATATTCTCAATAAAATAATGTTTAGAAAATTAAAAACATTAACATGTATGTAAAACATTTATTGATTAGGAAATACAATTCATGGTTCACGGTTTTCCAAACATAGTTTTTTATTTGGAGGTTCACTTGTATCTGACTCATTTTTATTTGACAACATTTCACTTAATAATTTGAATGTAACACGCATCATTTCCTTGTTTGGACCAACATTTCTTATGTATTGTACATCTAGTATTTGATCAGTTATGTCACATCCAATATTGTCAATCACTAACTGTTTTGCTGAAGTAGCATTATCATCGCCAATAACAAAACAGTATACATACACAATTATTTCATTCTTCAAGTTTTTTGCAACATCGTCATTGATTAATCCTCTAAAATACTTCAAAAATTCAACCGCCATTGCTGGTAAATTCATTGTAACATGAATTTTTGCGTTGTCATCAATAGTAATCTTGCCTTCACACAATTTTTGTATGTAATCTTTAAACACAGAGCAAATAAAATCTTTTCCATCTTGATTGTAGGACTTGAATAATTCTGGTTTGATTTTATTATTCTTGGCATTATGGTTCAGCCATTTGTAGGATTCTGGATTTAAATCATTTGCGAAAACGGTGCATTTACGTTTTACTGCAGGCAGTGAGAACGGTCCAACTCCACAAAATATATCAAATAAAACATCACCTTGTTTTAAATAACTCAAGATTCTTTCATGTTCCATGCCCAACCGTGGATTCCAATACACTTTTGAAAAATCAAATTGGAAGATAATGTTGTTTTCTTTGACTGTGACGAAAAAGTCTTCATCCCCACCTATCACTTCCATACTGAAGTTGCGGTATGTGTTGTCAATAATATTGCTTTTATTGACAACAGTTCTACATGATTTCACTTTGTCTACAAGTACTTGGCCAATAAGCGACTTATAGACAAGCAAGTGGTCTCTTAAATTAAGATGAATAATGTGTCCTACTTGTGAAAAACCACTCACAATTTCTTCATTTTGAGGCAGAACTGCTTTGAATATTGTGTCATATGTCCAATTGTTGTATGTTAGTTGTATATTTTTTTTGTAAAAGTTACTTTTGTGGACACCTAATTCAGTAATTTTATTGCGATCCTCTTCTGAAATATCAGTCCATTCAGAAATTCTGTCCGGGTTGAGGTGTATACATTTCTTGAATACAGCATCTTCATCCTTTTCCACGTCACAAATGGGTTTGAATTGTTCAAGTTTGAGGAAGTAAGGTTTGCACAACGATATAATTTTCACCAAATTTTCTTTAGTGACCTTCAAAGCTGGTACTTGTAAATTACGCACGAATTTTTCACGATCAAGCACTTTCATGCCGCGTACATCGATCGGTGTCAACAGAGAAACACGTGAAGAACTCATTTTACGAAAAAATAAACGTATATAGTTTATAGTCATAACAAATATGAGAAAATGTATTTTCGTTACACATTGATATACTAACCTATACGTAGGTCAGAACTAATACGCCTTTGATTCTTATTCCAATGAGCAGCTATCTCATGCTGTAAGAACCACTTTACAATTGTAATGTCTGTGAAAATAACATAATAAACATAAATAATTGAATTTTATAATCGAAATAAAATTCGAGATTTTTACTTGTCAATTTGACATTTACTTATTTTAATTTGTTTTGGATAAGGTCAGAAACCATACTGCCAAGTGAATAGTTTTAATATTAGTTCATCATTATCATCAGCCACAGGACGCCCACTGCTGGACATGGCCTCCCCTCGAGATTTTCATAGTTCATATCGTTAATATTAGTTCATAGTTTTGTAAATAGCAACTGTAGTCTGTCCCAGGGCCGTTTTAAGGCATGCATGGGCCCACAAGAATTGGGGGACCCCTTGGAGAGTAATAAGATCGTGTAAGACAGGGGTTCCTTAAACTGAAACGTACTAGCTTGGCTGGTGACGGTGTTTTTTTTTTGTTTTAGGGAACTTAGTTTATATATTCGCTCAAACCTACTAGCTTGCATGGTGACGGTGACCTTCTTTTTGTTTTTTGGCGAACTTAGTTCATATATTCGCTCAAACCTACTACCTTGCCTGGTGACCTTTTTTTAGCCAACTCAGTTCATACATTCATATTTTGGAAGTATACATATAGGAGAATGTAAGAACTTATCCGCCTTTCGGGGGGCCCCCTAAGGTCGGGGGGCCCTGGGCACGGGCCTTGCTCTTATGGTAAAGACGGTACTAGTCTGTCCCTATGCGTTATTCGTTCCTCCTTGCTCCTCAAAATTGGACAGTTTTTTTCTTCAGAGTAATAGGTGTGTGGCGAGTCCATTCTTATAACGTCCTTGGTCACCTGATGGTCAAGTGATCTCCTCTGCCCATAGACACCCAAGACACAAAAGAATCATGAGGGCCAAAAAAAGAGGGAAATAGGGATTGGGAAAGGGAGTGGGGTAATTGGGCCACAGGAAATCTCATTCTCCGAACGAAACGCGACAGCAAGCTGCCACTATATGTCAGTTTTCTGTGAGGCAGTGGTATCAAATCGGTCGAGCCGGCCAATTCGTGCTGAAGACGTAACTGTAATAGAGTGGCTCTATCAGTCAATATGTGCAAATTCAAATAATTTATTCTGCAAATAGGATATTTTATACCACTTTCACATCTCAATTACGAGTATATATTGATTCTAAGATATATTGATAAAGTAATAATGGCGTCGGCATTTCGTGGCTATCCCTGAGAAGAAATGCCGAAACAAACTGAAGGGTATGTTATTAATTAGCATTTAGCTGTGCCATGTAATGTCGCTTGCTTGGTCTAGTGGCGGCATATAAAGGCTGTGTATTGGGTTTAATTCGCATGTGGGGTGGGGTGGGGTGTTTTTCTAATACCATTTGCTCGGGAATGGATCCCTCAGATAAGGATTGACGTCAGGCAGGCAGCCGGTCGTCAAATCTAAGCCAAATCTTTTTTGCAGAAAGAAGAAAAAGGTACTTGAAAATTGGGATGCACCGACCCCACATTAAGGTGGGATGAAAGATTTGCTGTGCCATATTATATCTTTTATTTCCTTTGAACAAACATTTATTAGTTTCAAAATCTCGTTTTGTTGTTACGGTAACCGCTTGTTTAAATATGCCTTGATGCACAATGCAACGCACAATGTTTGTTTGATGGTTCGGTTGACGGCGGACTTTTTGGACTTACTCTACCCCTAACTTCCAAGTACTATAATCATTGAACTCACAGGATACTTGATTATTAGGATACTTCTGAATGATTTGAAAGAAGAATAAAAATATAATCGGATAAGAGCTGAAGAAACGGCTGAACAGATTTTCTTGAATCAGGTGCTAGGGTCAGTTCAGTCGTTGATCGTTGAAAAAGCAATAGTATCTGGATAGGTTCCTTTGTTTTTTTTTTCAAATTCAAAAATGTAGAAGAATATTTTGTTATTAGCGATTTATTTAACAATTTATAAAATTCATAAGTTAATAATTATGTACGAATTAACATAACTCACTACGTCGAAAATAAACAAAATGTGCGAGAATAATTTTGTTCCTCCAACAACATTGACTTTATCAATTTGTTGCGTTGTCCATATGGCGCCGGTTCCCGAAAATTTTCAAAAAATAAATATTGTTCCAGCGGACTATAACAAACAAAGGGGCCTTCGCTTGCGAAATAAATTACACAAATTCGTATAATTGTTCAGCAAAGCTACAAATCAGATAAATAGGTACTTCGAACGTACCTATAGCTATACATTTATCGTTTCATTAGTATAACATCGTATATATTGCATTGTACGTAAGCTAGAAGGAAATCGCAATATAAGGTTTAGTCTTGTTAAATCGCAATCGCATGAGTTTTTTTCACATTACTACGCTAGTGACTCCGTAAAATATTTGTATGACAAACACGTATATCAGGCCCGCCCGGCCCCGCGTCCTTTAGCGATAACAGGTATACCAAACGAATGTACTCATTGCGAAAATCATATGTACCGCTTTCATTTTCAATGTACCTCTCTAATTTTCAAATTACAAGCGCTTTATGGTGGCCGGGCCAGCCTGACTTTTTCAGCCCGGCCCCTCTGTAATTCAAAAACTACAAAACGTGCTGATAAAGTGATGGTACAGAAGAAATGTACTCTCCAAATTACGTATATGTACAGCTTAATATAACAATAAAATGCAATATCTTACGAGATATTCAATCAGGAAATTAGGGAATCAGGGCCGGGCTGAAATTATTTATATAGCTCTGTACAGAAAAACTACAAGGCATTGATCTGAACTATTGATGTACATACAATGTACCCTGGATGTAGTTCATATGTACTTACTTCGTTTTCAATTATATTAAGTAATTATAAAAATATGTCCATTTGTAATTATTTGAGACCGGCACTTTACAATCGTCCATATCTTTTTAAATATAGCATCAAACTGATTAATATTGTGTTTTTTGGAATAACATACGATAGTGCATTCGTTTAAATTGCCTTGTGTGTCTATTTGCGGGTTATTTGAATAAATATTTAAATTATAACCTAATACTAGTAAAGCTGCAGTACAGTGACCATCAATCAGTCACAAACAAATTTCCGGACCGTGATGTAAATAACATAACACAAATTCACGCCTGTATCCCCAAGGGGGTAGGCAGAGGCGCACTAGCCAACTAGTACACCCACATTTCGCCAAGCTTAATTTCGTCCCAGATGTGATAGGGGGCGAGCCTATCGCCATATTGGGTACAAATTCCAGACTCCGGGCTGATGTGGAAAAATCCAATATCACTTTGCCCAACCCGGGGATCGAACCCAAGACCTCAGGACAGTAGTCGTACCGAAATACAACCACGACACCTAGGCATGATGTAAATATATGGAATGAAACAATATTACGTTGAAAATATTCGTTTTTATTAAATTACTTTTATAAATTTGTGGCAACCAACATCCATATTGTATATTTAACTTATTAACATGAAATAATGTCATTTTTTTTAATACAAAATAAAATAGCGAAACAAAATATTTTTTTTTTCTACCATAGACTATGGAGTAATTTCAGATACAGCATGATTATCAACGTAAGTACCCCGCGTATAATTATTTTGTTTTCATGATGAAAATAGACATTTTCTGTTCTACCTATCCTTTTCCACGTGTTTTACTTGAAATGTTACATAATAAATATAGTAGAAAACCATTTATTTTGTTTGAGATGTTAATATAAATTATCTGTTTATAATTTTCATCAGCCACAGAACGTCCAATGCTGGACATAGGCCTCGCCCAAATCGACAATAAATTGATAGCTGGACTATAAAATCTCTCCATGGCCGCCACCGTCTCGCTCTGACTAGTCCTAATGTTGACAAGCGAGCGTCATACTCATGGCTACAGAGAGGCGAATTGTTTCCCGAAACAGAAGGATGAATCCTTATACAATATCAGGTTACAGACATTAAAAATTAAAGAAAGTACATAATTCGTGATAGCATCTTAAATAGATACTTAAACTGTTCAACCCTAGCGATATATGTACCGTTTAATATATGGTACGGTATCAGGGCATTTGCCTCTTCTGGCCCGAAAGTGTCCTAGTTGGCTAGTACGCCTCTGCCTACCCCCTTGGGGATACAGGCGTGAATTTGTGTTATGTTATTTACATCACGGTCCGGAAATTTGTTTGTGACTGATTGATGGTCACTGTACTGCAGCTTTACTAGTATTAGGTTATAATTTATATATTTATTCAAATAACCCGCAAATAGACACACAAGGTAATCTAAACGAATGCACTATCGTATGTTATTCCAAAAAACACAATATTAATCAGTTTGATGCTATATTTAAAAAGATATGGACGATTGTAAAGTGCCGGTCTCAAATAATTACAAATGGACATATTTTTATAATTACTTAATATAATTGAAAACGAAGTAAGTATATATGAACTACATCCAGGGTACATTGTATGTACATCAATAGTTCAGATCAATGCCTTGTAGTTTTTCTGTACAGAGCTATATAAATAATTTCAGCCCGGCCCTGATTCCCTAATTTCCTGATTGAATATCTCGTAAGATATTGCATTTTATTGTTATATTAAGCTGTACATATACGTAATTTGGAGAGTACATTTCTTCTGTATCATCACTTTATCAGCACGTTTTGTAGTTTTTGAATTACATAGGGGCCGGTCTGAAAAAGTCAGGCTGGCCCGGCCACCATGAAGCGCTTGTAATTTGAAAATTAGAGAGGTACATTGAAAATGAAAGCGGTACATATGATTTTCGCAATGAGTACATTCGTTTGGTATACCTGTTATCGCTAAAGGACGCGGGGCCGGGCGGGCCTGATATACGTTGACAAACACCCGAACGCCTCTAGCGGTTATGCGGAGAATTGACGTTTTCCATACCATTTACGTCCTCGCTCGCGTAAATACGTGCAACAAACTCATGGTTGAGCTACAGGTAATTCCCTCAGTAGCTTATGTCTCACATAATATATCATAAAATAAGCTCACGCCTATACCCCCGAAGGGGTAGGCAGAGGCGCACTAACGAACTAGAACACCCACATTTCGCCGAGCTTAGTTCCGTCCCAGATGTGATAGGGGGCGAGCCTATCGCCATATCGGGCACAAATTCCAGACTCCGGGCGGATATGGAAAAATCTAATATCACTGCCCGACTCGGGGATCGATTGATCTAGTTTTAAAGCAAAATTTTGTATGAAATTTAGTTTTAAATCTAGATTTATACTCAAGTGACCCGCCGTTTTGTGATAGGGGCCAAGAGTACCAGTCTACTAACCAATACATTTTTTAGATTCACACTTATATAAATTATCGGCAAGAGAGACAGGTAAGGATCGCGGCGGCATACCTGCTCAGTTATTTATGAGCCACCTTCGCATACAGGGTGTTCGATTCGTGTGAAATGTGGGCGGTCGTTAACAAAAGAGTTTTTGCCGAAGTACTCCGCACTCGGATGGGCCACGTATTTCACGTCTAAATGTCAATGTAATCACAATGTATCGAGGGGACACTGCCGGCTCTAATTATAACGTACGACGTTGGATTTATTATTTAACTAGATTGCTAGAGTAAAGACTCTTTCCTAATCTTTGATACCTAAGTAACATAAACTAATTATATAAGTACTTTCAAAAAGATAAGACATTTAAACACATCAGCATAAGTTGATAACAGCAAATAACCTTCAAAAACAACCTAAAAACGAGCCTTTACTCTACCTTTTTTAAGAGACTTACATTTAAATAAAATAATTAAATATACCAAACTAACACATTGTACTGACCCCACACTAGGGCTGAGATCTATAGAGCGAACCTCGACTAAGTTAGAGTACAAAAAATCTAACTAGATTTGGAAACTTTAAATCGAATTTCGACTTAGTCAGAATATTTTTTTTTACTAGAAAAACTGTCGCAGTTCGCTCTATAAATCTCAGCCTGGGTATTACCTGTATTTCGGGTATTATAAACTACGAAAGACTTTCGGTCGCACAACACCCAGACCCGAAACAAATATCGGTGGTTCCGACAAACATTAGTCTCGACTCTCAGTGCGGGAGTCGAATTCGGCGGGTCTCGCTTTACAGCCGGCTACTCGCCCACTACGCCACCGCGGCTGTCAAATTCATAGAGTATTTCATACGATGATTTCATAACATAACATAACATAAGCTCACGCCTGTATCCCCGAAGGGGTAGGCAGAGGCGCACTAGCGAACTAGAACACCCACATTTCGCCGAGCTTAGTTCCGTCCCAGATGTGATAGGGGGCGAGCCTATCGCCATATCGGGCACAAATTCCAGACTCCGGGCTGATATGGAAAACTCCAATATCACTTTGCCCGACCCGGGATCGAACCCGAGACCCCAGAACCGTAGTCGTACCGAAATACCACCAAGCCACCGAGGCAGTCTTTTTTAAGTATTTCAGTCTTTTTTAAATTATTATAATCGAAACTTTTATAACGCTTTCATAGCTAAAACTCTATTATACTTAACTAAAGCTTGTTACAGTTAGCACAACGCCGCGTATGGGTGTTATTGGCTTTTAAAACGATTTGCGGGCGACTTACGCCCCACTCATTCTATTATGATTCCTTTTAAAACTGTATAGACGTCTCGATAGGTGTAAAGTGGACTGTGTACGTGTTTGGGATGATAAGTTTGATAAAATAGGGCTTAGGGCATACTATTGTTGTGATATTGGCTACTTTGATTTTAAAGTTTAAAAACTGAGTTAAGTAATGCATTATGCAACACGTCTTTACAATGATTTCAAGGTAGAAACAACTTTGTGCGTAGGTCACAAGGTGTATTTATCCCAAATCTTGATTTAAAGATAAGAGTGAGCTGTAGGATAAATCGATATAAGGTGTAACTCTATATTAGTAATATCGCTGCAAGTCGCCCTAAGGCATGTGGTTGTTTTCAAATAAGGTTTTAGTATGTAAAAACTAGCTTTAAACCTAGATTCATGCCTAAGTATCGTTTTGTAATACAGGAATATACGGGCTTTAAAATTAGCTCCGTTTCATGTTTTTCTGTAAGTATGTTCAGTAGTATTATATTTCAAAATTTATTTATACATACATACATACATGTATGTATGTATGTATGTATTCATAAATTTTGAAATATAATACTACTGAACATACTTACAGAATAACATATGCTAGTATTATTGGTGGTTTAGCTGCTCTGATTTATATATATTTTTTTTGTGTATGGTACTTTAAAAGCAATTATTGTCAACTGGCATTTAAAAGAGCAACATCAGAGTTTCTTACCCGTGCTTCTCTGGCGAAACGGCCTTCCGAACTGGCGTTAGAGGAACTTTGATGAAATCTAAATGATGTAGTAAAATTTCATGGATTCAATAAATATTATAATTTGATTTGAGTCTAGCATCGGTCGAGCCGGCTTATTCATGCTGTAGAAATAACTGTTTACAGCGTAGCTCTACCACGGACCTCAAAAATCATTACGTCTACGTAGTATGCGCCAAATATGCAACAACACTGTTCAGAGTGTTCACATGTATACATAGAGTATGATATGTGTGTGAGGCTAGTACAATAATTGTATTCGTCTCCTTGATCTAGTGGCAGCGTATATGGGTTATAGAGGCGAAGTCCTGGTTTCAGTCGGGCAAAGCAGTTTCTCTAACACTGGGGTAGCGATGGTTGATGGTTTGATGGTTCTAAGGCAGCCGGTCGGTAAACCTAAGGAATACAGAAACAATATGACAAAAAGAATAACTGCTCAACGGTGAAATATGAATGGCTGAAATAAATAATGCCATATCGAATCCGATATAAATGGCAGTTTTATTTTTCATTTTGCCGGCAAGATCTTTGGTATAAAATAAGCTATTTTCCCAGTGGATAAACACGTCGCCGAGACGTTCGCACCATCAGTTTCCCTTCAGCGTGATCTCGTATGGCTCAGTTAACTGCCGTGTAATGGTGTTTTTATGATTTCTCCCCTAACATCAACGTCGTTGTGATGCAGTCGGTGTGAGAGCGGTAATGCAACTTTATGTCGACACGAAGACAGAGTAATTGTTATGGGTGCTAGTTTATTGCGTAAGGATTTAATAAAGCTTTTTTATATTCTTAATTTTCCGACTTCACCCGAGATTTTCTCTCCTATTTCTGCCTAGTCTGTTGTACTTTTTAATTGGTTTTAAATTCAAATTTATTATTGTTGTTTTTGTGTTCCACATTACATGATAATATGGATGATATTATGTTAATAATGTTTTGCTTACGGTAAGACCGTTTCTACTTTTGTCCGCTAAACGTAGAGGTATTTTCCCCTATAACGGCCATAAAGTCAACAGAAAGTTGTCTTTTGTACTTATTTTAGTTTAATTTGTCGAAAAATAAATTGCTTGTTTTAACTGTGGGTGTAAATTAACTTTATTAAGGAACATTTGATTTAACATTTTGAGTTAGGTCCAGAGAATAAATATAAAACACAATATAATTTGTTGACTACGATAAAAATTACGCGATAAGTAACTTCATTGATCTACTATGTCTCTATTGACTATGTAAGAAAACTCCGTTGTTTCAGCCATGTGATTTATTCGCACATTGGCGAATATATGAGGTGTTTAGAGGCGCGGGATCTTGTGGCGTTTTAACAGAACGGTAAGAAAAAATAAGAGGAATGGGTTCTTCAACAACCTCTACTTATCCTGTACTGATGAGTTATCAGCATAGGTACTGGGCTATAGAAAGCGTCTGATCGAATTTAGTGCAATGACTACAGATTATGCGAGGTTGTATATTATAATGTCATTGGAAAAATGTTAATTGTGTATCTTAAAATACGGATTGTTGTGAATACGCTTAGGTACCTACAGTTAATAATCTACCACATTTTGGAATCATACGAGCGTGTAGCCTGAAATTTATTTGGCAATAGACTTCTCTTGTTTCCTTTCAACGTGGCCAAAACCACCGAAGCATTCCACTCTCAATATAATTTTTTTTTCTTTTCACTCTAAACATAGACTTTTGCGTATTAAATACCTAATCGCCAATACGGAAACAAATCGAGAGGCGCTAAGTCGTCTGTACATATACTGGATAGCGCGTTTGTTTAAACGCAGACAGGCTTGTGAAAACTCATCCCGCCATTTGTACAGCGACTGGTTTGCGCAAATGTTTGCATGGCCCGATATTGCACGCCACATGGTGCTTTTTGCACCGCCAGCCAGCCAGCTCTGTTTGAAATCATGTCCTGTTTGCAGTGATCACTTTCATCTCCATTTGATGCATCGTTGATAATCGTTTGAATCGACATTTCGATAATTTGGATTTGCGTTTGTTAAAATTTAGTTCTCTGTTAGGCTAGTGTTTGTTTTCATGCGGATGAATTTTGTTAGAATTGGCGTTTTGTTCCACTTTGTCCAGTATTTTCACAGTATTGTTTAAAACGTTAAAGCTATTAGGAATAAATAAAGGGAAAAGCTGGTCGTAAGCGTTGGATACAGTAGTATGTGTGAAAGGCTTAGAGCATTTATGAATGGAAGGGTAAGGGTAAGCTGATTGCATTCCTAAATTAATACTTTTTGGACTCAATTTAAGTATGAGAAATATTAAAACCTTTAAGAATAAGTCATAACATTCTGTCAAAGATCAAAGCCAAAACCAAACTGTAAAACCAGGCAAATTACAAACATTTACCAACGTCCACAAAAAAATCCTAAGCAATTTCCAATTCCAAGAATTAGAAATACAAAGTGAACAGAAAACCCAATTTATTTTAAATTATGACTTCTATAGTTGGCCAGCCAGTGAAAGTCCTCTACCAGCATGCTGGCTCTTCATCCTCCGAAGATCCTCCAATGGATGAATGGTCATCCTTGATTATTGCGCGGTCTTCTGACAACCCTAAAAGAGCTCGATATGAAGAGGGACTGTATGACCCTGGCAGTGGAGAAATATGCACCAAGTCCTTACAGCTCTCGGCCAGTTCGGTTAGGAGACATCCTTATTATAATTACCCTGGTATCAAAGATCCCGGTATTGTTGAAGCTTTATTGAAACCTGGTTAGTAGACTACTATTTTATACTGACAGGTTACTTGTATAAGTTACTAATTAAATAATGCTATGTATACTACTTAGACAAGCTGAGACAAGCTGTTTAGAAGTAAAATTGTGTCACATTGTGGTGAGTGTTTGACGGCTAAGGAAAAGAGCAGATCGCTATAGTGAGTTCCGGTCAATTTACCGAATCTCTATGTACAGATCAGCCTGTCTAGTAGTATACATAAAAGTCTTTGTTATGTAATAGCTGTTGATACTTGTCCATTACCATGGTAAATCCCGTTATAAATATATGTATGCAGTATACATTGTCTTGTCCCCATAATACGATTAGAAAGACCGAAATTATTGTCATCACATCCCAAAATTCCTGTTTGCCATCTGCCAATAATATCAATATTTATTTATTAACTAATGTATTTTCATATTGAAAATTAATTAAAATACAACAATTATTAAAGAGGGGTTTTCCCATCTGTGTCGTTTAGCAGTAGGATACTGTAGGTTGATAATAATGAATAATAATTAAAATATCTCGCCTGCTCGGTCTAGTGGCAGTATATATGGGCTGTGGACCCGGAGGTCCTGGGTTCGATTCCCAGTAGGGTAACTTTTGACACTAGATTCGATTGCGACTACGATTCGGGTCCATTTATTGACTCAAAATTCAACATAACATAACATAAATTTAATTGGCCCGGGACTGGATCCCTCAGAGGGAGTTGACGTCAGATAGGCATCTGGTCGTAAAAACTAAGTCACACCCTTTCTGCAACATTTAGAAGTACCTAAAATCTATGACTACGACGGTCAAGAATTGTACTTGGACTTGTGCGATCAGATGAACGTGGGTCCAGTGAGGGATTTCTACAGAGGACTTCTCAAGGAGGCCATCAATTTGAAGGTAACCGTTATTGCGCTTTGTTTACAGTGGCAATGTATGAAGACACTTCTCATTTTGTAAGTGTACATAGGAGTTATTCTTGGTTTTTACTAACACACGAATATAGGATTAAGTTAAGATGTTAGTTATTCATGATCTCTAAATTTTGGACTGCGTCGGTAGCGTAGTTGTATTTCGGTACGACTACCATCCTGAAGTATATCGGGTTCGATCCCCGGGTCGGGCAAAGTGATATTGGATTTTTCCATATCAGCCCGGAGTTTGGAATTTGTGCCCGATATGGCGATAGGCTCGCCCCTTCGCCCCAGCAAGATCCTGCGCTTCTGGTCGGAGCTAAGCTGGTTAAACTTTTAGCTGGCATCACGTCACGCACAATGGTCCATCATCGGAATGGACTGATTGCGGAAAATGGAGCCCACACAACAAACAAACACACAAACAAGGCTCGCCCCCTATCACGTCTGGGACGGAACTAATCTCGGGGAAATGTGGGTGTTCTAGTCCGCTAGGGCACCTCTGCCTACCCTTTAGGAGATACAGGCGTGAGCTTATGTGTAAATATTGGAAACACCTAGTTTATTCAAAACTTAAAACAATCAGATACAGTTAATAGAACTATATTTATGGATTTTCTGCACTTTTCGGCCGACTTCCACAAAAGGAGGTCCTCAATTCGTCGGTATTTTTTTTATGTATGTTACTCGATATCTCCGGCAAATGTGGACCGATTTTCAAAATTCTTTTTGTGTTCTATAGAGCTTATTTCAAGGGTGGTCCCATATAAATTTGGTCACGATCGGTAAATTGGAAGTCGGTCAGTTAAGTTTTTAAACTTGTGATTATTGGAAAGGCACTTAGTATAAGCTTTCTTTGGTCGGTAGTATTACGGCGTGAATCCTGTGGGTGTGAGAGCCATGGCGATGGCCTTATCCAACAACAGGTACGTGAGGAGGTTGGACCTCACCGGCAACTTTTTGAACCTGGACGCGTGTCTTCACCTAGGACAGATGCTGGGAGAGAGTTTCGCCTTGCAGGAGTTAGTTTTAAGCGGTTGCAAGTAAGTGTAGTTTTGTTCGTTCATTCTTTCTTTCTTTCTGCCTGGCGTTATTCCGGCCTTATGTCAGGGTCAGGGTCTGTTGGTTCATTATTTTTATAAATTACACATAACATAACAATTGTGTAATACTAATGATATTTATGTCACATTTTATTTATGCAAGACGATGTTAGGTTAATATTACTTACTATGTTTTAAGTTATTACTTATTCCATAATATTATTCAATGTATACCATTCGCGTAAACCCAAGAAATCAGTAGGTGCATCACTATTTACTTAGTTTTGTTGCAATATTTAAATACAGTGTGGTATTACTTCTGCCTTTAATATTTACGTCATTTTAACATATTTTACATATATTTTACCTTTAAACAGACTAACAGCATACGGTCTTCGGAACATAGTCGCAATGTTGACCAAGCGGTCATTAGAACTGCTCGATATATCCAAGAACGCTATAACAGACGCTGGGTTGCTCTTCCTCACCAGACGGATTAAAAAAGGAGTAGTTATTAAACGGTAATGACAGAGATAAATGATATTTTTTCGCACATTCACTCATTATGTGTGGTTCAGGACTCCTGCTATCGTAGTTAGAACGATACATAAGGGAAAACGTTTAGGGTCGCCGCACATGGGTCACACGCAACAGCCACAAAACGCTGCCACCGGCATATTTCCTGTAGGCGGCCACCGGTGTCAACCGTGTGCGACGAGTCCACATAAAATATAAGAAAACTACAGAAAATATGCTGGTGGCAGCGTTTTGTGGCTGTCGCGTGTTACCCGTATGCGGCAACCCTAAACGTTTCATTTTGGCTTTGGTCGTTCGTAAATATGTAGTATAGACGTTGTAATGTCTAGACCTCAAATGTCGTAGTGGTCTTTTGTTGTGTCAGTGAGACAAGTTAAGAACCAATTTTGACTCAAACCCAGTTCTGAGATTCGTATGATATATAGATAAAACCTATTATTGTAGATACACGCAGAAAACAGTAGCCCGAGCACGAAAAACTAATGTAAATGTAAATGTATTAGATTTCGCTGCGCACTGATGACGTTATTTTTTATTTTTTATTTATTTATTCGTTACACTATCGGTTTATCACATTAATTTATATAATTATGTGTTTACAATATGTCCTTATTCTAGATGACAAACCTTTACAAGTGTATACAACATTACATAGTATAATCATAATATTTATTTTATTTTAAAAAGAAACCTTTAACAGAGACTTAAATAAAAATGATAAAAGAAAAAAAAATTGACCACAAAAAATTTGGGATTAATATTAAAGTAACAATAAGAATTTAAAGTAATACTTGATTATTTACGTATCTTTATATGTCATTTATTACAGGAAAATAGTGGATATGTAGGAAACATAGGAAACAGTTATTTTATTAATTAGTTTTTGTAAAATTGTCGTTACAAGCAGTTGTGCACACTTTACGAAACTGATGAACACTGTTTGAATGGAAAATGTCAACTTCGCTGCCATTGCATAAATCATTGTATGTCATTACGAATCTATTTAATGGAGTATATTTGCCCAAATTGGTTCTGCTGCGGGTGAAGGAAAATGTTTGCGATATAGGGAGTCTTGGTAAAGTACGAGGAACCGTGATATTAAGTCGTGACAGTATCTCAGGGGAATTTATACCTCCATGTATTAACTTAAATAAAGTTATAGCATCAGCCACTTTACGTCTAGTTACAAGAGAACTAATCTTAAAATGAGAGAGTCTCACTGAATACTCAGCTCGGTATGGACAATCGCGATCCCTAAAGGCCAAGAAACGAGTAAAATTACGCTGAATGCGTTCGATTCTATCGCTATGAACTTTGTATGAAGGGTTCCATATTGGAGAGGCGTACTCCAAATTACTTCGAACTAGGGAGTTGTAAAGTGTTATTAAGGTGCAAGGATTTTTAAAGTCTTTACCCATACGTTTTAAGAAACCCAACATTCGCCAAGATGTTTGTATAATTTTGTCAATGTGTGCTATAAAGTTTAACTTGGAATCTACAACAACCCCCAGATCACGCATGGAGGAACATTTATCCACCTGTACCCCGTCAATGAAATATTTAGAGTCCGTAATACATCTTTTTCTTGTTAATGTTAGATGGACGCATTTACCTGGATTTAAAACCATTTTGTTATTAATACACCAGCTATGTATAGAGTCTAGATCTGATTGAAGTAGCATGGCGTCACTTTCGGATTTAATGCATCTGTATAATTTCAAATCATCCGCGAAAATCGAGTAATCGCTGTGTTTAATGGAGTCCGATATATCATTTATAAATACTAGAAATAGTATCGGACCCAAGTGAGATCCCTGAGGTACTCCTGAGAATGCCGTAAAGGGAAATGAACGACATCCTAGAGCAGTGACAGATTGTATTCGATTCTCCAAGTATGAACCAAACCAGTCCAATAACGAACCATGAATACCATAACATTTTAGCTTAGATAATAAAATTTTGTGGTTAACTTTGTCAAAGGCAGAACTAAAGTCAGTATAGATCACATCGACTTGCGTTTTAGCATCCACGTGTTCTATAACATCCGTAATGTAGGTTAAAAGATTACTAACAGTTGATTTATTTTTAGTAAAGCCATGTTGGTTGTTTGAGTTTAAACTGCTAAAATGAGCCGTAATAATTGGACAGACAATCTGCTCAAACACCTTGGAGAATAAGTTCAAAATAGACACAGGACGATAATTTTTGATGTTA
Source organism: Clanis bilineata (assembly GCA_036417725.1). Lineage (NCBI taxonomy): Eukaryota > Metazoa > Arthropoda > Insecta > Lepidoptera > Sphingidae > Clanis > Clanis bilineata. Next base: position 14,850,975 of record CM071158.1, read on the forward strand.
CATTTATCCTGTTTTTTATATATAGGCATAACGTTAGCAGATTTCCACTTAACCGGAAATACAGAGGATTGAAGGGATTTCTTAAATATAATTTTTAAGGGTAATGTAAGATATTTATAGGTCCTTTTAATAAAAATGGGTGGTATCCCGTCTGGTCCAGCGCCCTTACTGATATCAAGTGATTTCAAAATCTTTGCAATGCTATGTTCACATACTTCTATGTTGCTTAATGAGGTCTGAGGAAATCTGTCACCCAAGTCTAACAGTCGAGAGTAATCCGTAGATGAGTATACCGAGGAGAAATGTATTGCAAATAAGTTGCAGATATCTTCTCCTGTTTCTGCCGAGCGATTATCGAGATACATTTCTCCAGGAAGATTAGATGACCCTCCACGAAGTTCTTTAACGTATGACCAGATTTTTTTTGGATTGGTACGAATCGAATACTCTACATCGTTGACATAGTCAGAGTAACAAGACGCTATCAAGGCATCGACTCTTTTATTACAGAGTTTCAATTCTTGTTTATCCCTAGAATTGTTATAGATTTTGTATCTTTTGCGTAACTTATCTCTCTCTCTTATCAAGCCTATAAGATTTCGCGTGAACCAGGATGGGTATCTTAAATTACGTGTTTTGGTTCTAGGAATTGTAGAATTTATAATGGAGTTTAGTTTGGAATAAAATTTTGATACTGCGACATTGACATCCTCGACATGTGACAATTCTGAGTTCCAATCAACAGCGCTCAGTTTTTCATTAACGACGGAATAGTCTGCTTTTTTAAAGTTATGTGTTGCAAACTGTTTGTTTACAGGAAGTGATAACTTCTTAATTTTTACAATTATGTCTAGCGGAGGATGATGACGATCAATTTTACTGAGAGTATGTAAACTGTCATCTACTGAAACACCTTCAAAATTACTAAAAATAAGATCCAGAATACGGCTATTTTGATTTTTGATACTATTAAATTGCATTAAATTATTAAGTGACATAAAATCGACCAATGCATATCCCAAACGATTATTATAATTACACGGTGTTACATTATTTGTATCGTTGCCTCCATGCACCCACTCAATAAAGCCCAGGTTAAAATCGCCGAGAATTATAACTTTACCCGAGTATGACTGCATAGCAATGCTCATATTTCCCAGAGCACAATCCAAATTTTCGTTGGTGATTGGTGGAGGTATATAGACGGCACAGACAAGAAACTCTGTTGAAGCTGTATGCGCGCTTTTTACTGAGACCCAAAGATCTTCAATGGAACTTTCAAAGTGTTGAACTCTTCTGGATTTAAGTCCACTTTGTACAGCGATAACGACACCACCACCACTCTTTCCTGAAAGTTGACTTGTGGATCGATCCCTCCTGTAAACAACATAAGCATCACCAAACAGTTCGTTATCCATGACACTCTCGTCCAACCAAGTTTCAGTGCCCACGATGATGTCATAATTAGAGCTCTGAGCGGCCAGCCTTAACTCCTTAGTTTTGGTTTTTATTCCCCTAAAGTTTTGGTAGTAGATCCTGAATGTTAATAAAAATACTTTAGTGACCTCGGTTTGATTTTTTGTATATTATGTTACAGGTTATTTAAGGATTCGTAACATTTAATTAATTTTGCAGGGGTTTGATCGTTCTTCCTGACGTATATACGCCCATTGCGAGTCCAAATGTATTTATATTGTTTATCTCGAGCAACTTGTCTTGTGCGTGCATGAAGTGCCTTATTGTAAGGAGATAAATGCTCCGAAACATAGACAGGTGATTTCGCGCCGCCATAACCCAAGTATCCAGAGTGAAGCTTTTCAGCTGGCCTAGACTTATTAAATTTGCTAACTGCAGAAATGATTTCATCTCGAATTTTGGTAGTAGGTAATTTAATAATTACTGCGCGCGGTCTAAGGTTTCCGTCATTTAACTTTCGTACCCGAGAGCAGGATACAATGTCTGAGCTTTGAATAGGGACGGAGATAACTTCTCCAAGCTGCTTAACAATGGAGATCAAATTTTCCGACTTATTTTCGGGAATGCCATTTATTTCAATATTTGTTTCGCGCGTGTGCTGCTCAAGTAAGTTAAGTCTATTGGAGAGGTCGTCTACTTTGGTATGTAAAGCGGAGTTGGCTTTTGTTAATGATATGATTTTCTCTTCTGAAGTCTTGAGATCGGATTTAATTTGGTCGTACTCTTTGCTTAGAAACTCTAACCCATGTTTAATATCTTGAAGGGAGCTCAATTCTTGTTTTATGGTTAAAAACTCTTTTGATAAAGCTGATTCTATATACAGTTTTAACGATTTTTCTATTGAGGATTGTATCTCAGACCTGATCACAGATAAAAAAGTGGGGTCCATATGTGCTGAACAGTGCGGGCTGGAGGGGGAAATTTGATGTTTCTTGCGTTGGGTGATATTATCAGAAGAATCAGATGTATCGAGGTCCATAAAAGTAATAACCTTCAGTTCGCTATTTGATGTCTTAGGATGAATCGGTGTATTTGTATTGTCGCTTTTCCTTATTTTGTTTCGACAGGCTGGACATGACCATTTATCCCTTATGTCTTTGGACATTGAAGCGAGGCTTTGGTGGGAAACATTGGCGCACTCTATGTCGTATGAATCATAACAAGAATTACACGTTAAAACATCCATCCTGTTTGTAATTTTGTTTAAACACCCCGCACATTTCTTAATTTTCGAACTCATGTTGGTTCTCGAAGGCTCAGTCAGGTTATTACAGATCGGTAATTTTGACGTAAGTCCCGCGCGAGCCTTGGCCTGGAGGACAGTCGTCGCGTCTCGGCTCGGCTCAAACCGCGACCGATACTCCGACCGCGGGTTAGAGACCCCTCCTTGCAGTAGATAATAACGCCCTCTCAAGAAACCGCAATGAACCCTGCGATACCAGCTATGACTACCGAGTAATCATTAAAGATTGACAATAGAGCCGACAGGTGGCGTCCAGAGGTAAGAAATATTTTAACACAAATTAAAAATTTCTTCCGCAGTGCAGGGTTCGAACCCTCGACCAACGATGCAGGCTTACAAACCGTCGCAAAATAGACGAGGCCAACCGCACACTTAAATACTTATCGAAATAAATTAGTAGTTTGTGGATTCCAAGTCAATTATTGTTTGAATTTGTAACCGACTTTTGTATAATTAACCACCAATGTAGGTACTCCGATACAAGTATAGCTTGAATGTCTTTTTTAACACTTTACACTTATTTCACCTCTCGTATCGCACCCTTAGTCACTCGATAACATCGTTAATGCGTAATTTTCACTATTGCCACCAAAAATAACAATTTGCGCGCTAATTAGTCACTGTTTATGTAATGTCCTTTTAACTTTGCAGCTTCTGTATATTATTCCTGGATAACATTTCCACACACTTATAGTGCATTATTATTGCACTGTATACTGTTTTTACTTTAAATTAGACAATAAAACTGTTTATTAGAGAAAAAGATATATGGAGCAAAATATACTATTACAACGCCACCTAGTGGGAGTCGACGTTTGGTTAATATTTCATACAAATTTTATAGACGCGCATCGAGTTCGAATACATTTACGGTTTTCAGAAATTTTCTGCTCAGGCCGCTGGTATCTAATAGTAAATAAGTAAATTTTTCTATGGTCATAGTTTATGTGAGAGCTTTATCGTATGTATTGAAATAGGTTGAACCTGAGTTACAACGATTTGGGCGTGGATGCAGCCGTCGCACTCGCTGAGGCGTATGCAGTAAACAACAAGGCGACTCATCTTGACGTCTCGTGGAATAGAATGTTCCCAATAAAGGGTAAGACAACGTCTCGTATAAAGGGATATCACTCACGCGGTACAACCGCACTTTAGGGTGCACATGATCGTGTATGAATACATAATATGAAGCAATTTATTGCAAGAATTTTCACAGGAAGTTAGATACTAGTTGTACGCAATACCAACTTAGTTAAAAATATTATTACAATTTAACATTGTTTTTAGCATAATGGTATGTTATAGCTTTAGGATACTCCAATTAAACTAGACAATAAAGTAGTTGAAGCTCTGCTAAAGAATAAAGATAGGTACTGACATTGTACAATTTTGAACATTACAATTTTAAACATTTTACAAAACCCTCGGGATATTTCAATGTCTGAATAAAGTACCCAATATAGGTGATACTCAGTTGAGATTCCGCGAATTGGAGATTTCGGGAATTAGATGTTTTGCGCACGCTGGACATTTTGCACCTAAACGTTAAACATCATAATGAGTATGCTCTCTGTGAGAGTTTGAGTTCAAACGAATCGTTTAGTTTAAATAAAAAGACTATAATACTACAATACTACTACTACACTATAACATCGTTTTCACGTCACAAAGGACATTATTGTGTTATCGGTAATGCGATGAAAGTTAGCAATAAAATTGTTGAGGCGTAGTGAGCGCCGCCGCGCCGCGCCGCGCCGCTCGCGACCGTTTAGAAACGTTCACCGTTCACCCACTGAAACTTTCTGTTGGCTATTTCATTCGAGTCGCGGAGGCCTGTGAGTTGCTCTCATAAATATTAAACAGTACACGGGTTCGGCTCTGTGCCGTTTTATTTTAAACATGTGCGACGTGCGTTCTGCCTTTTATATCTATAATATTATGAAGTTTGCTTGGAATTGAAAAAATGTTGCGCTCTACTCCACGGGTTGTCTTTGATGTGATTTTATTGACGCGAGAGTTGGGAACGTTGTTATGTGTGAATTTGGTAATGGAGTTTTGTATTTCGTTTGCTTTAATGTTGAAAACCATGTTGTGTTAAAATAACACACAATGGTTTTCCTTTGGAAATTCAACAATCAGGATTTAGGACCCTATATGACATAATTTTTGTATACAGCAAGATCATGTAGTAGATATGTAAAGTAGTGTGCCAAAATGTTCTTACCTATATTGTTGGTACAAAGACCCAAAATGAGCCTAGCCTTTGACACCAAAGACGTCACTACTCCCTATCCTGTGAAATCTCTTGCTATGAGGTCGATGAGAGCTCACGTAAGTTCTCTATAGTGTATTCGCTCGATTTTTTTAATTTTATACTTGTTCAGGTGCGAATCAGTTGATACGCACATTAGGAGACAACAAGGCGCTGGAAGAGCTGAACATGTCCTGGAATGGACTCACCGTCTCGCTCTCCCTGAGAAAACTGCTGACTGTCCCTGCGCTGAGAATCTTGGATTTGAGCAACAATAAGTATGTGGTATAATATGGAAACATTTTTCGTTATAACTTGAAAGTTACGTTTATTATATTTATCGGTAAAAGTGTTGATCATGGGTATAAGTTAAATCTACTTTACATGTTGAAATTAAAATGGTAGGTACGAACATATTTAAAATAAGTATACCTATGGACTATAAGTAAGGTTGGAAATTTGGACATTTGTAATTTAATATATATTATGTTTTGGGGTTATTTTTTATGGGCAAGCGTGGGTTGGCTCGGGTTGGCAAACTGTTTATTTCGTCAAACGGTTCACCTGTTGTCTGGATTTTTTTAATAACTAATTTAGATTGGTTTCGGCTTATAAATATATACATAGATCCACGGCTGTATCCCAGAAGCGGTAGGCAGAGGCGAACTAGAGGACTAGAACACTAAAATTTTGCCGAGCTCATTTACATCCAAGATGTGATCTCCGCGAGCGTATTGCCTTATCGAGCAAAAATAAATAAAAGAAAAATATGGCACTGAATAAAAAGATCCAATATTACTTTGCCCTACCAGGGAATCGAACCCGAGACCTCTGGAAAGCACTCGTACCGCGCAGGGAATTCCACTACCCCATCGAGGCTATCTTGACTCATAAATGTTTTTTTAGATTGTCTACAGATGCTGCAAATGCCATCGCCATGAGGCTTCCAAACGCGATTTGCCTGGAAACCTTGGATTTATCTAACAATCCTTTTCAACCAGCTGATGCTCTACAACTTCTCCTGTCTTTAAAACAATCTGATGTTAATCTTCAAAACCTATTGATGGACAATGTTATCGTTACTAAGGATTTTATAGTAGTAAGAGTTTTGAGATTTAACAAATATCCTCATATATAAGGTTATAAACCACGACTGCCTCGGTGGCGTAGTTGTATTTCGGTATGACTACGGTCCTGAGGTCTCGGGTTCGATCCCCGGGTCGAGCAAAGTGATATTGGATTTTTCCATATCAGCCCGGAGTCTGGAATTTGTGCCCGATATGGCGATAGGCTCACCCCTATCACATCTGTGACGAAACTAAGCTCGGCGAAACGTGGGTGTTCTAGTTCGCTAGTGCACCTCTGCCTACCTCTTCGGGGATACAGGCGTGAGCTTATGTTATGTTAAACCACGATAAAATAGGGAGGTACACGATAAAAACACACATCTCCGACTCCATAATAGGTAAATCTGCATCGTGGGTATCAGGAGCTATGAGGGACTTACAGCTTTGCAATATCAAGATCCGATATCTGTGGATCACACAAACCTATCGGTGCGGTAGGTTTTTGGCTGAGATCTATAGAGCGAACTTCGACTAAGTCTAACTCAAAGAGACGAACTCAGTGAGGATTTTTATTTTTTAAATCGAACTTTGACTTAGTCCGAGTCATTTTTTTTACAAGAAAAGCAGATTGACAGATAGACTAAGCAACGATTTTATTGTAAAAAATGACTCAGTCAAAGTTCGATTTAAAAAATCCAAATCCTCAAAGGTCGCACTTTTATCAGTTCGTCTGTATACCTTGTAGGTGGCGTCGTGACATAATATATCAACTATTATTGTCATAGTCAATACATACATACTCACGTCTTTATCTCTGAAGGGGCAGGCAGAGGCAAACTAGAGACCTAGAACACCCGTTATTAATAGAATCACAATTAAAACATCTGAAATAAATGATTAAGCATCTGTAAGATAACCACAAGTTTAAAAACTTAACAGACCGACTTCAAATCCGATCGTTACCAAATTAATATGGGACTACCCTTGAAATAAGCTCTATCGAATAGAAAAATAATTTTAAAAATCGGTCCACATTTGGCGGAGATATCGCGTAACATACATAAAAAAACAGACGAATTGAGGACCTTCTCCTTTTTGGAAGTCCGTCGACAAGTGATATTAGTAACACAAGCGACGTTCCCTAGGAAAAGGAAGAAATATTAAAGTTGGACTTCCGAGCTAATTGCCGCATAACCCACGGTACAGTTACTAAAAACTATACTCTCAGCCTCCCCGACATGAGGTTAATTGTGATGAAGAGAATTGACTTCTTGAGTGCAAGAGCCAGTAACAAGTGCAAGCTGGATATTGCGTTAGTGTATTTGTTCATGGCTACAGTTTAATATTAATAAGGGAAGTTGTATCAGAGAGAGTTGACGTCAGGGATGCAGCCGGCCGTAAAAACTAAGCCAAATCCTTTCTGAAACATGCTTGAAAAATTGTGTTGTGCCGACCTAATGTGAGGTCGATCGGTTGAAAAAAGAGAAAAAGAAGTTCTCAAATTTCACAAAATAAATATGACATTTTGAAGCAAATACCTACATAATCAAAATTTGAATATAAGACCAAAATTGGAAACTAAACTAACGGCGCAAGATCAACAACAACAAAAAAATATAACAACTGAGATAAGTTGAAATAACTTTAGAAATAATAAATAATTATGTCTAATATAATTAGTGATAGAATAAAGACCCTCATGGTCAACGTTTACATATCATGCTCTTTATTGACTATGGTCTATGACCATATGAATGCGTTAGGTGGTCGTGCCACATTAACTATGGAAAAATGAGCTCTATCCCATTTTCTTTAATTATATACTTCATTAATGCCATCAAATGTATTACACACCTGAAATGAACTCTGGTGGTAGAACATAATGCGCTAGTTTTTATATTATAGAACTAACATACTATATTTTATACAGGCTGTACTTATTAAAAGCGCGAAAAACAAACGTAGGACCTGACCTTCCGGTGAGAAATTTGTACAAAAGTTTGTTGGTAGCTGGTGTCCCCATAGAAATGGGTCTGCTTGACGAGATGGCCAATGTTTTTCCCGGACAACCTGGAGACAAGGGAGCTAAAACCATTAACCTTCGCAGTGAGTACTAAAATTTTAGAATACACCGAAAGTTATGTACACAAGCCCCCTTATTAGTGTAGTTAATTCAATTAGTTCTGTACTTATTATAAACAATGCCATTGCAATGCATATACATCTTATTTGACTTCTGATTTATTTTTGCCTTGCGTGATCCCGGGTCCATCTTCCTAATTCCTACTTATACGGTTTGGCCCGGCATTGAGCATCCTCTGCAGTAACACCCATTGGCTTTCATATCTTTATAGGTCCAGGAGGAATCTTGGATACCTACAAATGAGCAATCCTAACATTAGGCCTGGTCTATATTATAATTCCTGTATTCTACGGATTGGGTGATTGGTTGACCGACATACGTCCGAAATTCTTATTACGATAGCAGTATATGATTATTGCATCAGAAAGTTTGAATATTTGTTTGTGTATGCCAAATTCTTTATTCCTACGTCGTGAATCTTCTAGTTTGTGACATATTCGCGACCCGTTACTGTACGAAATATATAGGAATAACTAAAAAAATATCGAACAGGTGTGGTGGAGTACGTGCGTAGAATGTGGCCTGATAAACAATTACCACCAACGCCCCCTCCCCCACCAGCCAAACGTAAAGGCAAGGGCAGGAAGAAAAGACGATAATAATCACACTTACATTCGACAATCTGAAAAATGAATGAATCGTGGCTTTGCAATGTTTTTGCTTTTTTTTAATGTAGCTTTGAAAATTTCATTACAGTTATATTAAAATTACTTATTCAAGTGATATAAAATTGGCGTACTTGCACAAGATTTGATCTCTGTTAGATCATATTGCTAAGAAAACATACACGGTCGAAGTAGAATTTTTTATTAATTTATCAGATTGCCGATTTTGTTTTTATATGACTCATTTATAATACCAGTATTTAATATACTAAGGATAGGTAAGCATTTATAGATTGTTATTGACTTATTGTTATCAATATATTTCTAGTTTTTCATATGTACTTAAGGATGCAGATGAATGATTTTGATGCTTTTAATTTTATGTATGTTTTTATTCTTAATGCCTTCCTTGTCGTCTGTTAATTTTCTTTATTAGAGTAATGCATGTCTTCCGCCATAATAATCAAAGTGGGCGTGTTTAGTGGATTAGGTTCTGAGTAAGTTGATTTAGAGTATATTAATAATGCAACTGGTAATGTTATCGATCAAAAGCCTACCTAGTGTTCAAGCGTGATTGCTTACTTTGCTTAGCCTGTTTTGGTTAAACAAGATGTTTTTTTAGATCTTAAGTCTAACTTGGCTTATTCATAACTATTCGCCAAAAACACGGCCATTGTCTTTTTTCCAAGAAGCAAAATTAGTTGCCTTTAGTTTCAGAATAATCCCTTGTTATCTTAGTCCTTTGGTTCATATATTTTAGTCGACATATATAATTCACTTTATGAAAACTTTGCGCGTTAGTTTTTTTTATCGGCGCTCAGATTATACTGTAATTTTATAAGACATGTTATTCGTTAATATTATATTTTAAGATTGTTTGTTTATATTGTTGTGTAGTTCGAGTTAATTTTAGAATAATTTAAGTCGAGGTTTATTTAGAGTTTTATAGTTAATAAAGTTGGTATATTGGACATGAGTCTTTATTTTTTTTTTCTTCTCGGTTTGAAATGTATAAATTACGTAAGCTTTAACCAAGGATAAGGGGATAACCGGGGATAAGGCTGCGTTTCTACTAGAAATTTGCGAGTAGGCGAGGCGGAGTGCTAGGAAAAAAATGCGAAAAAAAATAGGATTCCTAGCTTCGCGCAACTCAACTCTGGTAGAAATAAGCTAGCGGAGCTAAATATTTCTACATACAAAGAATTCATATATACATTTTTAGTTTCACAACGCATCTTCGCCTCGCACAGACTCGCTATACACCCTCGCGCCGCGCCGCAACTCCTTGTCACCTCGCACATCTCTGGTGGAAACGCAGCCTTAGCGGTGTATAGTATCCGACACCACTTTTGCATATTATTTGGATTGTAGGGAAATCAGGGTGGCCAAGTTTGTGTGGGACCATGCACCATAGATGTAATGTAATTATTACGTTTACAATGGACAGAGACAGGGATCCATGGGATGAACTACTGCGCTGAGTGTATACCGTTATGACAAATCTAGTGGATGTAATGGGGGCTTAGCGGTTGAAAACTATTAGATTTATACACCATATAAACTATTATATTTATATGGTGTTATAAGTCATAACATCAATACTATTGTTGCTGCTTGGATGTTTCTATTCCGTAGTTGCTGTAATAAATAATAAAGAAATAGATTTCTTAACCATAAATACTGTTTTGCCACAAATCTTTTTATTTCATTGCTGTTTTGAAAAATACCGGCCGTAATAAGCACAAGTTCTAAAAAAAATCAAACCTGTCATAACCAAAACAAATATAATTGACTGAAGAGATTAGAAAACAAAAAGATAAAGTAATGATTATCGTAAACAGAGACTTGTAGTATACATAAATGTCTTTGATCGTAAATTATCATCATTATCGATGCAACTAGTTACAACTTACAAGAAATCGAAAGAGAAGATAACTTAAACGAAACTTAATTTAGTAAAAACCGCTTGACTGTATATAATCATGACTTCAAACGTTAAGGCTAGCAAGTCAGTTAAAGTCCTCTTCGAGAACATTGACTCTTCATCTTCTTCGGAAGAACCGCCTATGGAAGACTGGTCATCATTAATTCTAGGACAATATTCTGACAATCCTAAAAGGATAGCCTATGAAGAGGGCCTGTACGATCCTGGCAGTGGAGAGATATGCGCCAACTACATTCCGCTCTCAGATAGCACAGTTTTACAGCATGTTTATTATAATTACCCTAGTATAAAAGACCCGGGTATTTCTGAGGCTTTGTTTCGACCAGGTAAGCTTTCACTTCTATATACATTAGTATACACAAAAGTCTCGAGTATATGTACATTCATACTTTATAGTCTCTGTTGTGCAATAGCAGAGTAATCGAAAAGGCAGGCTTGAGACAAATGTACCAGGGTACGTGCTCTACGGCAATTTAAAGAGCACTTAATTAATCTTTCTGGGCAACCTTTCTTAAACCCATCCAGAGCGTTTTCTGTATTATCAATTGCTGTTGCAACGAATTATAGCTGGTTATGATCGTATTCAAGCAGATTTGCAAAAAATTTGCCGCCTCTAGTAAAACTAGATCTGCTACAACATAGTACAATTCAAAATGTAACCTGTTGCTTAATTTCAGAACCTCAGAAAGTATACGATTACGATGGCCAAGAGTTATATTTGGATTTGTGCGAAGAGATGAAAATAGTTCCGGTCAGAGACTTCTACAGAGGTTTACTTAAGGATACCATTAATTTAAGGGTAGAGATTATCCTGTTAATTGTAATTCACTTGACTCTATTCTGTTCAGATCAAATCACTTATTGATTCCATAAAATTTTGTGCATCATTTCGATTTCGAAAATTTTTTACTCAATACAGTTGGATCGCCAGAGACGAATGGGTAGGAAACACTGACAATGCCTTTGAGCTTTGTTCTTAAAAAAAAAATAGTCTTTCTTTCTTTCTACCTACCCTTATCCCACCTTAATGTGAGGTCGACGCAACACACTTTTTCAAGCATGAGCTGCCACTAGTCCAAGGAGACGACGACGACAGAAAAAAAAATAGTCTGCAAACAATTATTATAAAGTATTAGTTACAAAATCATTCCTTTCATTACCAACATTAGAGCAGTTAGTCGATAGAAGAATACTATTATAGAAAAAAATATACCTCTAAAATAGATTAAATACCCCCCGCAAGATTGCTATGAGACCACTCTTTTCTTCTTCTTCTTCTTTTAAAAATAATGGCTTCCACGCATATGCGGTGATTTAGCCAATGTCAAGGATAGAACAATTATGTTTTTACAATGACCATGAGACTCAGATGTGGATGATCTTAAGGCCCTGCTGGGATTATGGCGGTAATTCCTTCCAGTCCAGTGCCCCTCAGATGACCTTCACTCGGCGAATCGACCGAACAAAGCCAGCCAACGCACCAAGCAAAACTCATCGAAGATGACCGGTTAAAATTTTTCCACATTATACTGTCCATCTTCACTGAAGTTTGATACATTAAACCACAACACTTAAAACCAACAAACACAGCTCTAGAGAATAATATGAAATAATTTTAACAAGCGACTCCCACCCTGTCAGACTTCCCGTCAAAATCCCACTCTTTACTTCAAGGTAACATGTGTCAATTTTTTTTTATAATTTTCACCGGCAGTATTACGGCGTGAATTCTATAGGTATAAGAGCAATGGCAATGGCTTTATCCAACAACAAGTATGTGAGGAGATTGGACATCACCGGTAGCTTTTTGAGCCCCGATGCGTGCCTTCACCTTGGACAGATGCTGGGAGAGAGTTACGCCTTACAGGAGCTGGTTTTATGCAGTTGCAAGTTTGTATAATTGCTGTAATTAAAATTTAAGGGTAGTGATGCAAATATTTATTTTTTTATGTGTGTGAAACAAAAATTAGAAGGAAAGAAATTGAAGGTTGATGAATCTAACATGCCGCATTCTTAGCATTGTACTAGCTAAATAAGTAAAAATAAACCGCTCCATTAGTAAGCGTTATTTTCTTATATACCAAACAAGGTGTCAAAGGTCGCATGTCATTAATCTAAGACAGGGTGATAGTTAATTTTTAATATGAATCTGTAACTAACGAATATACTGACCAAAAGGTTAAATTTAAACAGATTACAAGCTGAAGGTGTCAAAAACCTTGTCGTAATGCTGTCCACACGCTCATTCGAACTGCTTGATTTGTCTAGAAATGACATCAAAGATGCGGGCTTGAAATATCTCACCACACAAATATCAAAAGGGGCTATTATTAAACGGTAATGGACATTTTATTATATCGTAATCTTAGTGATAATTTGCTACGGGCCCCAACTGTTACGTCACTGATTAAATCATTACGATTATTATTTTATCGTCATCTCATTCCAGTGTTCTAAGGCATACCCTAGAGAAGGGCATACCCTAAAGAAAATTATTTCTGCAACATATTGCAGAAATAATTTTCTTCTGTTTTTGCTACCGTCTGCGATCTGGGAAAAATTCCTCCGACGCACGTTGTTGGGGGATGTGATCCTAGAAATATGGTAGTGGAAATGAAATCAACCTCGTGTCCCTTAGCCATTGCATTATGCTATCGCTGTTTCGGCACAGCAGGTGGCGACTAGTTATAAATAATTTTCAGCTTGAATCTAAGTTACAATGATCTGGGGGTCGATGGAGCCATCGCCCTCGCTGAAGCGTATGAATTTAACAACAAGGTTACGAATTTTGACATCTCGTGGAATCGAATATTTCCACTACAAGGTATGCATCCAGTTGTAAATAGACTTAATCCTCCAGCTGGTTTTACCTTAGTCCAATATATACCACCTTCAATACGTTACACTTCTTCAAGAGTGTTAGAAAGGAGTAGGCTTAGTTTTTACGACGTCATTTGAAAGGATCATAAAATATAAATACATATACGAGCTTTTTACACTTTTATAATTTTTTAAAATTCAATAATACGTGTAGGTGCAAATCAATTGATACGGACTTTAGGGGACAACAAGAAGCTAGAAGAGGTGAACATGTCTTGGAATGGACTCATTGTTGGACTCTCCCTTAGGAAACTTCTAACTGTGCCCGCGTTGAGAATATTGGATTTGAGCAACAATAAGTATGTATGTGTATTTTTTAGCCTTCTGTTGGGTTTCTAGTGGACTCCTTCGTAAAGACATTCTAGTTCCTTATTAGTTAAAAAGTTAGAAGAGTGGTATCGATGGTCTTCTAATCTCTTCTTTAAAATTTACTTTAAATAACCTAAATAACCTTGCATTGCAATTGTAGTGTTCAATTGTGTATGTGGTATGTTCAGGCTCTAGGAGCTATGCTATCTCTGAAGCCTGTCAAACTATCGTTTCTAATAGTGGTTACGTATCCAGGGTTTGAATAAAAATCATAGCTTTTAAATCAATACCTGGAAAGAATCTTAAAACAGCTTACTACTTAAATCTTTGCGATTTTTAGATTATCTACAGCTGCAGCGAAATCTATCGCCCTAAGACTTCCAAACGCCACTGGTCTAATAACGTTGGACATATCTAATAATCCCATGAGTCCTGCAGACGCCTTGTTAATTCTTTCCTCTTTGAGAGAGAAGGCTGTTAAAGTTCGGAATTTATTGATGGACAATATTGTTGTTTCTAAGGATTTCATGGCAGTAAGAATTTTTTGTTGTAATATGTAATACTATTGGAAAGTGTTTTACTGGTATTTTCTTTTCTTTCCATCATGTTCTAGCAAATTTGTTAGTTAGTGGCCTGAAGTTAAAATTAATCTTTTTACTTTGGAAAATTATACTATTATCGATGGTACTATATTCTCCAGCAAAAGGAGGATATATTAAAACTTCGCTTTCGTGCCAAAACTCGGATAACCCATGGACCTGTTACAAAAAACTATACCCTCAGTATTCCTGACATGAGGATGATTGTGATGAAGAGGATTGATTTCCTGACCGCACGAGCCAGCAAGAAAGCCACGTTAGATATTGCGTAAGTAAATTGGCGTAGCTACAGTATTTAGCACCATGAAAGTTTGATTGATTTGTTAGATATCTGTATTTAATTCAACATTAAATCCTACCAATTTTACAGAAAACCGAGTCATTAAAGTTTCCCTCCAGATCTAAGATTGTTTTCAAGTTGCTCTGGAGTTACTATCAACTTAGGTACGGCTTCTATCTGTGACATTGTCTTGAAAATAATTGAATTCCTTTTCCTCCACTTGTAGGTTGTTCTTCTTGAGTACGCAGAAAACTAACGAAGGACCAGACATCCAGGTCCGGCTATTGTACAAATACCTAATGGTAGCTGGTGTTCGCATAGAGATGGATTTGCTTGAGCAGATAGCTAACATTTTCCCTGGACAGCCCACTGATAAAGGAGCCAAGACTGTGCACCTTCCTGGTTAGTATAGTGCGTTTATTATCAGCTCGTGGTTTGATCTTCCGTCGTGCAGTGCCACTAGTGTGTAATACACTTTATAATTTTATGTATTTAAGGTAATAAATCAGTAGTTCCGTCAAAACTCAAATGTGAAGTCTTTCTGTTGAATTTCATCCAGTCTGTGGGCTCAACAAAATAAAACCGACGAAATACCTTTCCTTGCTTAGTAGATCTAGAATTTACCACCAATTCATATGTTATTGTTTAAGTTCAATTTAGACCCGAACTGCCTTTAATGGTATGGTATCTATCTTTGACAAAGACTGATATTGACTGACTGATTATAATTTGTTATGGGGGGGGGGGGTTTAGGTAAAGTTTGATAAATAAATGTTGGTCAGGTGTAGTGGAGTATATAAAGAGATTGTGGCCGGAAAAACATTTGCCACCAACACCCCCGCCGCCACCGCCTCCTCCACCAGTCAAGTCTAAGAAGAAGAAAGGAATAAAGAAAAACTGATCTTTCAGTTTGTTGTCTATAATGCAACCATATTTAAGCATAACGCTATATTGTTACGTCTACCTTTAAGATTACGTACCACGTCACGTATGAACGAATATTATATATCTTACTGCCATTTATATTTTTAAATACACTTATTATATTATTGTTATTCTAATAGTTTCCAACACAAGTTTATGATTTTTTGTATTAAATATAAAAGTAGTTCGGGGCAAATTTATATTTCAATAGAAATTATGAAGATGAAATTGTGTTCGATTACATAGAAAATGATCTTTTATTTTACTTCCTTTTTTTTGTCATTGAAAACCTAATTGTTTCCCTTAATTAATACACAGGCAATTCATTGTTGGATTGGGAGTATCGCCATAGACGTAATTTCTAATTATTTACTGTAAAGTACAAGAATTGTTTTTTTTTTTTTTTTTTTTTATAGCAGAGATTGGCAAACGAGCAGATGGGTCACCTGATGGTAAGTGATCTCCACCACCCATAGACACCCATAACGCAAAAATAATCATGGGTGCGTTGCCAACCTAAAAGGAGGGAATGGAAGGGGAGGGAAGGGGATTAGGAAAGGGAGTGGGGAAATTGGCCACCGGAAATCTCACTCACCGAACGAAACGCGACAGCAAACTGCCACTTTACGTCGGTTTTCTATGAGACAGTGGTATCTAACCAGTCGAGCCGGCCCATTCGTGCTATAGACGTTACTGTGTACAGCGTGGCTCTACCACTTTAATGTTTGTATGTATAATATGTTGTTCTTAATTAGAATTTTTATATTTGGAATTAGATATATTATATGCGAGCAGTTATTTAAGTTTTATTTTTACGAGTAACCACGGCTATGATTATTTGTTGTATTTTATAATTCCCTGTAGTTGGAGTTAATTTTAGAGTAATTTAAGCCGAAGTTTATACGTGATAGTAAATAAAATGGTATAGTAAAGGCGAATTTTTATTTCTTCGTAGTAAAACCGTCTTGAAAGTGTTTTAACGGGCGATAAATAAGAAATTTAAGTCGTAGTGTAAATATTTCCCGGGGAACGGACGTAACCTCGGGGATTAAGGCTCTGTAAATAAGTTAGAGCGAAGTTGCAGCGTTATCGTGATCCTCAGACACGATTACTCCATCAAACTTGGTGATTTTGTATTTCATTTCCACTAAAAGGAACTAGGAACATTTCATTTTTACGTGTAGTACATTGAATAATTGAATGGTTTCCATAATGTTTGTTGTACTAAACAGTACCATATTATTATTAGATTTATTTTCGACCTTTCAAACTACAAATATCGTAGTTTTTTATTGGGTTTTGATATCAGTGAGGGTCAATGCTTGTTGCGTCCATAGACGAAGAGTTGACTGAGGCGCTCGAATCAAACGTCTCGTCATAGTGGTTTCTTTAAAAAATGTGATTATGAAAAAGTAATAATTATTTCACCTAAAAATTTGTGTTTCATAGTTATAAATCGTACATAAAAAGGGTTTATGTGCTGTTCCCGACTATAATCTATCTCTGTGCCAAATTTACTCCAGATCCATTCAGCCGTGCTGGCGTGGTTGAGTAACAAATAACCATTCATTCCAACTTTTGCCTTTATAGTATAAGGCTGAGATCTATAGAGCGAACTTCAACTAAGTCAGAGTCATGAATTCGAACTCAGTGATTCAGAATGATCAGTGGATTTGGAATTTTATAAACGAACTTCGACTTAAGTCATATTTTGCAAGAAAAACTTTGCTTAGTCGTGTCTGTCAGTCTATTTTTCTTGTAAATAATAACTAATTCAGAATTCTCACTGAGTTCGTTTTTTTTTTACTCTGACATAGAAGTTCGCTTTAGTGATCTCAGTCGTAGTTAGGATTGCTATAGTACCTACCTGTTTAAGTTTATTCGACGAAGTGCTTATTCGCTTTGGTATATTCATACTCACGATATAAAACAAATGACGTGTGAATTGTGATATCGACTGGTTCGCAGCGCTCTCTGAACGAATGTTGTCACATAATAGAATCAAATATTTTGCTAAATGTAATAGTAGACCCCGGTTTCTAAAATGGCCAATTAACATTTAACTAGCAGGTTTGGTACACGGCTGTTAAAGTTCTTCGGAATTATAGCAATTCGATTTTGATTTGTTATGAGATTTGAGAGAATATAGGTCCCAATTCCATAGTCCATGAGTCTTGTGTCGTGGATATCAGAAACCTGGGAGCTTCAAAATAAAGACACGAATATTCGTGGATCACACAAGCATTTGTCAGAAAGCGGAGTTCCATTGCCGAATCAGTGACTTTTGCTTCATAGTCGGCTACTCGCCCACTGCGTCACGGAGATTATCGGACATTTTTATAATAAAATATCACACCATATTAAAGTAATTATTATATTTGTAGCTTTATATTCTAATCAGAATCAGCATCGATTTAATATATATCTTAGATGCACAGTTCTTTGCAAATATCGTCATAAAAGTGGTCTCAGTAATAAAACAAAGGAAAATATCATAAGTTCTAATTAAATCAACACAATTATAACCCAGTGATATAAAGTAGCTTTTTAAACGAAATGAGCAAGCGTATTATTTGAATTTGAAATTTTGAATTCTATCGGCGTTCGACTGTATGCAAAAGTAGTGCTTAAGCACTTCTTGGCTGTTCATTTTCCGAGCGTCAACTGTGCATCTAGGTATATAATATATCGATGAGAATCAGATTCAGCGTCGTACCCATTTCGTTTCAATAATAACCAATATAGTAGCTTTTAGATATTCGCTTGCCTATAATTATACTCTCACTGATTTAATTATCGCACAAAAGCACCTCTATCGGTGGCAGAAAGCGCGCTGTACAGGAAGAGACACATACATATAAAGTGGCATAATGCGGGTCATGTCACGCACAATTGGGGACAATTTTGTATCGTCAGTAGTCAGTACTTAGTACAGCTCGGTATGGAATCAGATCCGGTGAGATCGGCGAACTACACAAATTAATAACATAACAAAACATAAGCTCACGTCTGTATCCCCGAAGGGGTAGGCAGAGGCGCACTAGCGAACTAGAACACCCACATTTCGCCGAGCTTAGTTCCGTCCCAGATGAGATAGGGGGCGAGCCTATCGCTATATCGGGCACAAATTCCAGACTCCGAGCTGATATAGAAAAATCCAATATCACTGCCCGACCCGGGGATCGAAACCGAGACCTCAGAACCGTAATTGTACCGAAATACCACCACGCCACCGAGGCAGTCGAAAAACCACCACGCCACCGAGGCAGTCGAAATACCACCACGCCCCCGAGGCAGTTTTTACAAATTAATAAAGGGGGCAATTAATTGCAATTAAACATGTTCTTATATTCTGGTCTAGGCTCAGCGTCAAGAATGTCGTAAATAGAAATCCGTTAACAATTAATCCAATATTCGACTTCAACGTGATATTATACTGAATCTCTGTTCTTTATTCACACTCAGTGTCAAATTGGTAAGAGAATTGGCCCTCAGGTTGAACGCTCTATGAGCGTGTATTCTTTATACATAGGTACGCATTACTTTATTTAGTTTTTTTACGGCGTTTTTCCATAACTGAAGGTTGACTGTCAACTTCAGATACTGTTCCCTATTTCTCGTTAGACTATAGAAATATTTTTTAATTCAATTTTGGAGTCGCCATGTCAAAAAGTTTGAAAATAATTACAGAGGATGGGTAATGCACTGGTGAATTTTCAAAAGGCTTTTAAACCAAACACAAAAGGTTTCGTGTTTCGCCACTATCAACTATATTAACCATGATTGCAATTCTGGTAGAAATTGATTGCACGTGGCACCTTGTCACGCCGGGTTTGTGACAAGCACATGGTTGGTTTTCCTCGAATGTGCAGAGTGAATTCAGATCACTGCAACGCGACGCGGGTGTTCAGTGTATCGCGTAATTTTTATGACGGTTGCAGCTGATGGGTTAATCGAAAACTGTGGTTTTCATCATGGCCTAAAAATGTGTCATTATTTTTCGAGATTCCCGTCATAATGTGTAAAGTAAAATGAATATTGTTTATCGGCCACCATCGGATACACAAAATGTAGACTCTCGTCACCCGCTATTGCTTAATCATTTCATACTTCCTTATGATATAAATGTAGCTTTAGCAATTAGACACATATTTAGTACACACCATATATATACCGCGTATTTACCATAATAGAGCGCATCCATTTGAAATTTCCAAGTGCGTGTATTATTGTTTACTAGTTTACAGCGGCAGAGGCGGAGAGGCCAATATCGGCTGACCGCAGTAAAGCGACGGGAGATGGTGCTGAGAGCCGGAGGCCTGCAACCGGCAATTAGTATTGAATCACGTACATTGCACAGTGTACTGTGTACCTGAAATCATTTGGTTTCACATACAACCCTTTACAGCCTGCGAGTGAATGAGGCTCTGTGATGGCGCTGATTAAGGGGTATTGATGTCATGTTGTGCGTTAAACTTTGTTATGATGTAGGCATTTGTATACGTTATACAGCTTGGCATTATTTAGAAGCTTTCTTTATATGGGACCGGTTTATCAATACATTTTGTCTCGGTAGAATGCACTCCAGGAGTGAAGCCAAAGGTCAAGATCTATTGACAAAGTTACGAATTTAGATTTTTTATTTTTCTTTGTATTTTTAACAGCAAACTCACTACAAATAGATTTTGCTGTAAACTGTTACTTAGCTTATTCCTTATACTAGCTGACCCACCCCTATTTTTAAACGACGTTTATTTTGATTTTATATAACTATATAGTACTAGAAAAGCCAAAAGAAAAGCTAAAACTAATAGAAAATCACACGCACTATCACAATTGACTCTGTTTGAAACGAACGTTCTATACAATGATTGTACGTTATCCATCGACTCCAAAGGGCCTTGTATATGAGTGTACCGAAGTGAATTTGCATTGTTTGCGCCACTATACTCGTATGTGTAGGGCCGACACGGCATCAATTAACTCGGACAGTTCAACTTAATCAACATTATTATGCTGTCGGTACGAGCGGCCGAGTCTTGTAGTTGTGTGGTGTGTCATTATACTGTAGACCAACCAATTGTTTTCATATAGCCACATTGGTATTTGAAGTTAAATAATATAAGGGTGTACAAGGTGTTTTTGGATCTGTTTGGGGCTGATGTGGTGCATTGCTGTATGATTAAGTATATTTATTGTACAGAATTGTTGTGATGAGGCTGCAATGACATTTAATATTTTTTTCTATTTTTTTAAACTTTCACATCATGCAGCTCAGCATAAAATGCTAGACTAGACTGCGTAAAATGCTCAGCGTATTTTAAATACTATTAAGTGTTTTAGTGATACAATCCAATTCTCCGTAATATTTTTAATGTTATGTGTACCACGGATCACCCAACTAGTTGCCAAAAAATGCTCTTTCATCTTCTTGTCTTATTACATTGGCAAGGTTTTTGTCTACAATAATAGACGGTACTGACTTTGATTTGTCGTAAAGAACTTATTGAAAACTAGCAGTTGCTTACGGCGCAATACTCATGGTAAAAGTATTTTCCGAATATAGAGGTAAACCAATGTCCTTCAGGGATAGTGAAGCTTTCTAATTTATTTAGTTCTACCAGTAATATTAATTTGAAAATCGGTTGAGTACTTCTAGAAATTAGCGTATTAAAAAAACAAACAAACTTTCCAGCTTTATATTAAACTGATTGGCACCACTTTACAAGAGCTTTGAAACTTAGATATCAAATGAGTCTAATCATTTCACCAAGAGCCGAGTTGGGCGCCGTAAAATGTGGATGAAGTAGTTCAGACAATATAAACTAGGCACTTTAAAACCGTATTTTAATAAAGGAAAAAAGGAAGCAAACTCATTTTAAAATTTAAATAACGCTATAGAATTTTAACGAGTTAACATAAAACTGTGGCCTTTGAACTTCGGACTGCTCCGAGTAATTATGCTGGACGGCAAAAACTTGCCATAATCCACAGCACCATCAAGATGTGCTTTTGGAAGTCATTTTGCAAGTGTTTATTCGAGCAAAAGTTTTGAACTTTCTAAATATCATACTGGTAAAAACTAAAAAGTCACACATCAAATTATCATAGTTCAAAAAGCAAAAACAAAAAAATATAGAGCATTTAAGTGCGCTGTGATTATGCTTGATATGTCTCGCAACAGGGTGTAGTTTGTGTATTTAATACAAAATTCTTTAAAAATCCAATCAAACTCTACAAATCCATTAAAAGATTAATAAAATACCCTCAATACTTTTAAAATACGCACTAATATTATTGCGTTGTATTTCAGTAAAATCACCGTAAAATATTAAACAAAATAATTAAGTTTTAATTTTCCTTTATTCGATTAACAATTACATTTACCTGCGAATTGGTTTGGTTTCCCACAGTTTTCACATAACACCGTCTAATCAACAACCCGAGTTGCCGTAGATTTTATTGCAAATGGAAAATTAAGCTGTTTTATCGTCTATTCGTCTCACCTTTGAGGTCCATTTTTGCTTGTCTATTTGCCTGGCCTGTACTTTGATGGGATTGTGGACTTTAAAGTGGTTGATAGTAGGGTCATATTGGTGTACCTGTTCGTCGTTGTATATTCTTTCTCTGTAGTAAGGAAGTCCTGTGTATCGCCGTCAAGATACGAGCCGCTGTTGTGCACTTAAGATAGCCTTCTAGGGTTGTCAGCTTGTAGAAAAGTTGGTTATCTTAATAAGGAACTTATCTTAATAAAAGGCACCAAATAGGTTCTTCAAAGACCTAAGTGTGAAATTGTTTTTAAGTTAAGTATTCTGTTAAGTGTATTTCTAAAGAGCATGCCATTTTTAAAGTTATAAGGTATTGTAATTACACTAAATTATCCTGTGCGAATTCTTTATGTACACTTCCAAAGACTTCATTAAACATTGAAGTTGTTGCATACCTACTTCATACTCGTCTACGGTTACTGAGTGAAATATGTAGTAATAAAGCAGATAATATTGGTATTCACTATAGGGCGGATTTTTCGATTGTTAGATCGTTAATTTAGGTAATATTATGATGTAGGTATACATGTAGTATAAAACATCTATTAAAATTATCCCTTTGTTTTTTTATTTATTTAAGTAGAAACAGTCAGACAAAATCATGCTTAAAATATATATATTTCAAAGTTGTAGACCTATAGTTTCCTGTATACAATACTAAGATAGTATAAAAATGATGTTACCAGGGATCGCATCTCTATGCCATATCAGAACCAAGTGGCTTTGTCCTTTCAAAGAATTGAATTAGACGGTCACACAGGTGATTATAAAGAAAGAAGTATCGTACAGCCCTGGCGGCATGGCGGCGCTGGCGGCGCGGCGGACAGTGCAGGGTGGACCGGGCCGGGCAGCGAGTGACTCGGCTCGTTTTTCAGTCGAATGCACATTACAGTCTCACGGCGATCCTACAAACAACATTAAACTTTTTATCTGCACGTTCGTACCTGCCTGTCTACTCACATAAACAGTTTACGTCTGAATTCCGCCGGGAAGGAATTCACTTTGATAAATCATATAAAACTTGTCAACTCACTTGTGAACGGTGCACGCATAAAGCTTTTGTAGTATCTGTTTTATTGTTTAGAATATGAATTCATTGAGTTGAAGCTATTTACTCGCGTGGTTTCGAGTTTTCAGTTGACGTGCTTATTTTCTATAAAGCCCTGTTTAGATGGATGGAGTTTATCATATGACAGCGGAGATAATGGAATTACAGATGTCATTTACCATATCGTGACTTGCAATTTAAAATAATGTCACATCAATATAGTCATTAACTATTTTCGCCTGTGTAGCTCGTGGAATTCTTGGCGTCGAAGCTTTTGATTAGGCGAGAGTATCGGTGTTAGTCATGAGATCAGCCGTGGGAGAGCAGGCCTAATAATACTCCTTTCTACAATTGATATCGTGAAAAACTGCTCGTTTTACTTCCATCGTAAATCAAGGGATAACATTATAATACAATAAGTAGAAATATTAAACACCCGTGTTGACAGAACCTCATAGTAAAAATCAACTTAGCACTAAAATGCTGTCTTTAATAAGTAGAGAAAGTTATTGAGAAATAGGTATTATAAGACGCAAAATAACATTATCTAACATAATTCAAGTGCGGATCGAATTTTATGTAATGTTGGGGGCATGGTGTAAATTCTGAGAGCGGTGGTCTCGCTAGTCTCGCCCCGTGGCCATTGATAGCACTCGTGTCACCTCGCGCTACGTACGATTTGAAAGGATCTTCCCAAGATTTCTGAGCCAGGAACATTCGTACTTCTTAATTTGATGGAGAATTGTCTAAAGTACTATATCGATTTTGTTTTGGATATGCTAGTTTTTTTTATTCGCTTGAATTTCAGCGAATTGCATGAATCCGTTAATGGCATATAAGTATTTACAAAAAAACTTTACACTTAAAATTATTTTAGATTTTGTCAAAGTGGACACGCGGTTGTTGGTGTTGGGGTCGTAAATTCCTTGCTACAATTATAGAAAAAAGGAAGTTTTCGGCTTACCAATACGTATACATTGATTACTATTTGGTATTTAGTTACCAATTCTAGTTAAAAATGTCTCAAATATTGGCACTTACATAAATAAATAAATAAATACACCTAACAGTCACACACCTAGTCCTGACCCCACACTAGGTATAACTTGTATCGTGGGTGTCAGAGACTATGAGAGACTTTCGGTCTCACAACACCCAGACTTGAAACAAATATCTGTGGGCCACACAAACATTTGTCTCAGTGCGGGAATCGAACCCGCGTCCTCTCGCTTCGCAGCCGGCTACTCGCCCGCTGCGCCACGGAGGCTGTCAAACTTACATACATATAAGTTATTAATATAAGCAGTCGGTTAATATACTCGAGTCAAGTTTCACTCAAAAAATATAAGATAATGTAAATACTTATCCAGCTGTGAGGTCTGGGGCCCTGGGCACGGGCCCCGTGTGCCCTTATGGTAAAGACGGTACTGTTTATGGATGGGATACGAAGTCTTATCCCCTATATACCTTCTAGCTAGTAAGGTATATCCAGAGCAACACCACCCCGGTCTCATCCCAGCCGCGGCGACCGCCAGACATTATTTATACGCCGGCGGCGCCCTAACGTGACATATTTTAAAGCGACCGTTTTAATAAGTCGCCTTTAACCTGCCATTTTGTGAGTTAGCCGTCTATTGAAGTGACTAGTTGACTCAATTTGTTTGAACGAATGAAAAATATAGAGATTTTGGTATAGTGAAAATTTATTTCGGCGTTTTCTGATAAGCAATGAATGGGTCGGAGATTGTTAACCAATATTCACATGATATTCTTCAAATTAAAGTTTAAAAATCCGTGTAAAATAAGGTTTGTGTCAGGATTAATGCAGACCAAAATATGAAAAGGCCCCGATTTCAAAGAGAGTAAGAAAATATTTTCAACTTTTTGGAAGTCTCTACCATGGTATAGTCATGGCTGAATACTTCCAACTACTTATGTCTTCTGGTTTCTAAAGTTAAGGAAAGTTGCGGATTCTTGATATAATTAATACAAGTACTGTGTACAGTAGTAGATACTGTTTATTTAAAAATATATATATTTTTAATTTTATTTATAACATAACATACATAAGCTCACGCCTATATTCTCGAAGGGGTAGGCAGAGGCGCACTAGTACATCCACATTTCGCCGAGCTTAGTTCCGTCCCAGATGTAATAGGGGGCGAGCCTATCGCCATATCGGGCACAAATTCCAGATTCCGGGCTGATATGGAAACTTCCAATATTACTTTGCCCGATCCGGGGATCGAACCCGAGACCTCAGGACAGTAGTCGTACCGAAGTACAACCACGCCACCGAGGCAGTTTTATTTATTACAGTATACAAATATACCCTTCCGATAGCGAGGCTTGAGACGCAAGCCACGTGTGTACTTAATTTGTATAGAATTAAACATATCGTATAGTAATAAAACCCATCCAGTTTGTATATATCTGTGTGCGGTCCCTGGACGGTGCCTATATAAGTTGTGAGGATTACCCTCGGCACCTCCTAAAATCTAAAGCTAGTGGCATGTGTTACTAATTGATGTGTTCTGCGGGGAATAAAAACTGCTCCATTACTAATACCACTAATATTTCAACAAATATTAACGGATCGGCTGGTTTGTGTTTACGTTTAGTGAATAAACATTTAACATATGGCTATATATATCTAAAGACTGAAAAGAGATGCACCACGCAAACGTTACGCCTACATATCGTTTCATGATATGAGAAGTTTTTGTTAGTGGTATACCATACTGTATCTATCAATATTAAACAGAGGGAATAGACGCCAGTCACGTAGCTAAGGCGGTTGTAAAAACTAAGCTAATCCTTGCAACATGTTTGAAAAAGTGTGTTACGTCGATACTACAGATATTTTGACCTGGGATAAAGGTAAGTGGAAGGAGAACAATGTGACTATCCATGTAGTTGTAGTTGTTGTCCAGTTGTCCATAAAAGCATTAAAAGAGTAAGTCTGAAGCTCTTGTAACGTAATGTTCTGAGATTAGTTCAAAGTAATATTCAAACTAACCAGCATTCCGTCGATGCACTCGGAGAACAAATATGCATACAAGAGTTCATCACTACTTAGCTAATACGGAGTGTATTAGCACACAGAGTTATTACTTTAACAGTATTAAAACAGTTCGTAGAAGCAGGAGTTTGTCGTTCAAACATCGTAGTGAACAAACACTACGTATCCGCTAAAAGCGTCAGTATTCGCCGCCGCAAACTTCGTTTTTGCCTTGCATTGTTTATGGTCACAATAACGGCCCTACAACGAACCAATCCCCAGCAACTGTGATAAAATGTACGCAAATTAATGCGTATTCCAATCTTTGTTTACGTTTTGCTGTTTCATTGAAATTTGTTCGGAATTTCGCAACTGATAAATTAAGGTATACAGGTATTTCCCCGCTAAATCTTGTCCGCGCGAAATCACAGCGGTTTCGCGTGATTTACACACCAATAAAGTTTTTAATTTCAAGTGGGAACATTCCATTATCGCAGTTTCGTTTTTAATAAGCGAGGGCAGGAGGTGGACTGGCCAATTTCGCTGTGAAATTGAAAAAGTTAAACGGCAACATCTACAATTGGTTCGGGGCGTGTAATAGAAATTTGAAACTGTTGTTCTGACTCGCGCACTTCGACTGTCTTGCGTTTCTACAGAATTTATCGGTGTGGCTTCTACTTTATTGAATCAAGATGCTGCTAGAAATCAAGATTTTTAATATCTACTAGGCTACTATTTTTGTTCTAGCTCTCTACCAATATATGGCCAGATTCAGGCTTCTTGGTAACAATAATTTAGCTAATAAAAAAGGAGAATGATAGCAAGCGACAAATAAATCGAAGAAGGGCGTAAATGGATCATTTTTCATGATCGATTTTAAAAATGATTGTTCAGTATTTGTCGACCTACTTCCAAAAAGGAGAAGGTCCTCAATTCGTTTGTATTTTTTTATTTATGTTACGCGATATCTCCACCAAATGTGGACCGATTTTCAAAATTACTTTTGTGTTCGATAGAGCTTATTTCAAGGGTGGTCCCATATACATTTGGTTACGATCGGATTTGAAGTCGGTTAAGTTACCGTTACGTTACCGTTAAGTTTTTAAACTTGTGATTATTAGTAATCTTAACTTTAACTTAACCAGAACTTACCTAAGGACCATTTGCGTAGACAATTTACGTACCTATAGGTATGTACGTATACAACGACGTGTTGGTTGAACAGATTCTGGCTCCAGAAATTCCAGAATGCTATCAATCGGTTCTGAACTCTATAAAACTGTATATAAGGTTTCGAATTAAAAGGGGATGGGGTTGGGGTTGTTAATAATTCCCAAGTGGACACCATCACCGCTGGCCGTAAGCTGGTTATGTTACCTTTAGGGATTCGGCTGTGACTGATTTCTATTGAAGCGTTCTGAATTTTG
This sequence comes from Clanis bilineata, assembly GCA_036417725.1. NCBI lineage: Eukaryota > Metazoa > Arthropoda > Insecta > Lepidoptera > Sphingidae > Clanis > Clanis bilineata. Next base: position 14,878,721 of record CM071158.1, read on the forward strand.
AATTGGCATCACCGGCTCCGACATTATTTCAAAAGTATTTTGGCAATCATTTACAAAATAAAAGTGTATTTTGTTATTTGTTTGATATTAAAAAAGGGTTTGTTTTGGTGAGTATTAAGCACTAACATTGAGTTGGAATTGGACATTATCTCATGTTATAACATAAGATTTAACTTATTCAATATTCAACCGTTTCACTTAGCTAGAATGTAAATTTAAAGATAGGTCTTTTCGAAGGGGGACTGTAGTATTACTTCGCAGCTTTGCCTAAGTAAGTAGGATAGTAACATCTATGGGCATGTCGTTATTTAAGTATTTAACAAGTAATAATGAGGGCTATACTTTGTATGAAGAGAAAAGTTTTTTTATTGTAACGAACTTAAAAATTCTTTCACCCTTGGAAAACTATCTTATCAACGAGCAACATACGCGCGAATGGTCAAACGCTACTCAACTTTAACGGCTTCTTACATTGATTTTCGCCATACAATTTTGACAGATAAGACGGCCATAAACGACATAAGACAACCTTAATTGTATGAGCATTCGGCAGATAGGCTACTTTTTAGTCAGGAAAGATCTCCGGTTCCCGTGGGATATCCACGCGAACGCAGTTAGTAGGTACTACGAGTAAATATTTTTACTAACGCGCAGCAGCAAATTACATCTTTAGTTATTGCAAAAGCTTCCTGAACAACAACGAAGCGATAGGTGTGTGAGTGTATGTAGGATTTACCGTCGGCTCAGATGATGTAAGATACAGAGTGTTGCAAATTACAGAAAATACGGACGCGTTGTACACAGCGGCTTAATTTATTTCACTTCCCGCTGCACTTGTACATAGAGTAGCGCGATATAGTAACGTAAACTACGTTACTAATTTTAAATTTTAAATTAAAAATGGCGATTATATAAACCTGTTACTAAAGTTTATTCCGCAATGGTCAGTTCCGGCAAATATAGAAAAAAAACGCACAAAAAACCTTTTAAATATCTAAATTAGTCGTGATAACGTAACGTATAGGTTAACCTATAAAAAAATTACGTTAAATGCACATCGCTTACCATCAGGTGTTGTGTGGTCACTTTGCCGTACTCGGATAAAAAAAAAGTTAAATAAAAACGTTTAATTTTTTTATGCTGTGTGTAAACACAAGCATAATCATCACGGTGTTTCAGAGTACCTAGGATCGGCGAGAATCGTTTTTTATACAATATTATTTTCCTGACCATCATGCATATTATCAAGAGCGAAATAGAGGTTACTCATTTTAAACACAGCATTAGTTAGACCAAGTATATTGCTGTTGATTCAAGGTGTATCTTTGCATATAATGTATTAATCCAGACTGATAGCGAAATTCTTATAAGTTCCTATGATTATTATACCGCTGATTTACCCTACTGTATTATTATCCACTATGGTATCAAAATATATGTTTGAATTTTGCCGTAAACATTCAGCAGTAACCTGTAAACCATTTAGCTAAGTGTTTCATGCCGCGGTTTCCATTTAGATATTGAAAACTTCATTCGACCGACAAGCTCAGATTGGAATTGGCATAAGCTACTCCGGATTTACCGTCGCCGATCACTAAATTGGGTACTTTTAAATCAAGTAACAGTTTCCCCCCCGTCTAAAGTGGATGGATATTGCGCTGCTAGTTTGAGTTGATCATATCTCGTATATATGCAGGGAATTTAGAATATTACTTTGTATTGGACGTATTTTAAAATAAAGCAATGTTTCACAATCTCTTGACGAATTTAACCGTTCGATGATTTGAAAGAGTTCGAAGACAAAATATAGGAGCCAATGCAAAATGTATTGATACATTACATTACATTACGATGTGTAAGGATCGTAGCAAGTGGAAATCCGTTGTATCTGCCTATCCCTATGGGAAATAGGCGGAGATATCGAGTAACATACATAAAAAAAATACAGACGAATTGAGGACCTCCTCCTTTTGTGGAAGTCGATCGATAAAAGCATGAGAGAAACAGAGTAAAATTAATGATTTGCCCTTAATGTTGTATAGTACCCGTTAAAGCTTATTCTACATAATCTCATTCGAATAGTGTTTACTAATATGCTAATAACATTATTAGTTCTACGATTTGCCATTGCATAATCGAATAAATTTCATATTTGCTGTGATATTTGATGTCAATAGCGCAGCGTGGTGTTTAGATTACTGAGCACAATTTCATTCATATTTATACACAAAGTGGGTCGCTTGACGATTTTCATTAATAATTGTTGGCTTGTATGTGTTGGTTTTTCTATTACGATTCACTAGATACTGGAACGCCCAGTGCAGTTGACGTGAGGCCGCCAGCCGGTCGTGAAAGCTACGCCGAATCATTTTTTTTCTATCCGGGCACGGCAAAGTGACTACACTGCACCTGATGGTAAGTGTAGTGCGGTCTAAAAATACTAGCGAACACTGACAAACAATGGGTTTATCAGTGGTCGCCAGAATGATGCTGGCCTATTTATGCTTCTTCACTCCGGAGCCGAAGAGGGAAGAAGCAAATCGAGGGGTTTGCGACAAGACAGGCGGATGACCGATGCAGACAGAGAGATACCAACCATCAAGTCATGTCCGAGGCCCCTCGAGAGAGCCGGAAGTACATTGGCCGATCCTGGAACGCGAACCATACACGGAGTGTGGGTCACTATGGCAGGTTTTAGCACCATGTGTACGGTGGTCGCCATGCGGTCGGATACGAATATCCTACCACCAGCATTGTGCATCATGATTCATTTATCCTCTCTCCGGGGCAGTCGGGTAATAAGTGTTGCCCTAGTGACATGAGTTAGTGGTGTTTGAACACACACTCTAGATTGGTAGAGCCACGCTGTAGACAGTTATGTCTACAGATGGACTGGCTCAACCGGTTTGATACCGCCGTCTCACAGATAATCGATGAAAGTGGCAGCTCGCTGTCGCGTTTCGTTCGGTGAGTGAGATTTCTGGTGGTTCAATTAATCCCCCCTCTCTTATTTCCTAATCCCTATTTCCCTTTAAAAAATATTGGTTCTAGAATCACACAGTATCTCTCACCAGACGGTGTTAGCATTTATTATTCCCAGGCCATACAAACATAATCAAATCACGATATATCTAGAAACAGGCAGATAGGACCGAGGTCCTAAAGGAAGGAACAAGGAAGCCCCTTCAATTTTCGACGTCATAAACATACTTTACGAGCCGGGGCGAGTGATGGACGCGCTAATACGTGCGAAACAAGAGGGGCGCTGTGCTTTATGCTGTTCGTAAATTGACTCGATGGTTTTAAAATTATCAAGGCTTGTAAAGGTCATAGATCTGTTGGTAACTTATTTTGCCTATTTGTAGGGGCATTTAACAGCCTCCATGGCGAAGCGGGCGAGTAGCCGGCTGTGAAACGTGAGGTCGGGGGTTCGATTCCCGCACCGAGACAAATGTCTGTGTGGCCCACATATATTTGTTTCGGGTCCGGGTGTTGTGAGACTGAAAGTCTCTCGTATATTCTGATACCCACGACACAAGACTCGATCTTAGTGTGGGGTCAGGACTATGTGTGTGACTCTTGGGTGTATTTATTTATTTATTATTTTTTTAATTATAGACGACGATTGTTTTGAAGCTTTTCTTGATAGTCATTTAGACAAGTGTAGGTGAAAACAATTCGATTCAAGCAAGATAATTATGTTGGTTACCTACATCATTTTTTTTAGAATAATTGGTATTTAATATAGTAGAATAAATAAATAAATTTGTTAATATCTGCGCCTATTTCTAGATACCTATTACATATAGGAATATGCGCAGTTAACATGTTGGGAGTTTTTGAGTGTATTTGTTATATCAGGTAGGCAAGGAAATAGCTTTTTCACAAGTCAATAGAGAAAAAAATTACAATAACTCATGTATACTTTGTGTTACATATTATAATAATTATTGAGAAGTGTATAGACAGGCACGTATGCAAACTAAAAGAATAAACTAACCCTGAATGTTATTAGTTGTTCTGATGAAACGGACATCGTTTGCGATGGGGTGCCGATGATTCTATCTCCGTTAACCCTCAACTTGCCTGATTGGGTGCTTAACCGCTCAATCTGCCGATTAACTTCGTCCCTGGGAAATTATTAGCGACAGGATTACAGAGGGATCCGCCCCAAGAAATGTTTGCTTGGGCTTTCACGGCCGGCTGCGTGCGAGGGTTGACAGAAAATTACAATATGTATTGATATCTCATTCTAAACTTCTAAAGTAAGTAAACAAGTGTCTGATGGATTCTGTTGTCCATTTCTCTTAGAGTTTACATTGTCATTCTGTTTTAACGACATGATTATAAATAAACTTGTGGTTTTCTAAAGCCGATAACAGTAAATTAAAGTGTGACGATTATTTTTGTTAGCTATAGTTTTTACTTAAAGTAAATTATAATCTTATAATCTATAATTATAAAACATTAATCGCTGTGATATCAAAGTGTTTAGATAAGTACTACATACTATATAGTAACCTAAGCTTTTACTTTATGTATTAGAGACACTATGCCGTCAACCCTTCTGGATGGTTTTGTGAGATAGTTTCTTTACAATTGTATCATTTATACAAATTTTGTATAATTTTTTTTATTGCAGAGACTGACAAACGAGCAGATGGGTACCCGACACAAAAATAATCATGGGTGTATTGCCAACCTAAAAAGAAGGAATGGAAGGGTAGAGAAAAGGGACTGGGAAAGGGAGGGGAGAATTGGGCCACCGGAAATCTCACTCACCGAATGAAACGCGACAGCGAGCTGCCACGTTACATCGGTTTTCTGTGAGATAGTGGTATCAAACCGGTTAAGCCGGCCCATTCGTGCTGTAGACGTAACTGTCTACAGCGTGGCTCTACCACTCACTACCACTCTTCGCTGACCTATCATTGCTTCCACTGAGCCACAACCTGATCAAATACTAAAATTATATTAGCCCATTAATGTTGGCAAAACAAACAAGACCCTTCCACACTTCCGAAGCCCGATTCAATAAAACACAGTCCTCTTGCGAAGTTCCTGCCCGTGTCCTGGATTAGAAGCGTAAGTGTGTGTTCGCAAACATGGTACAGGTAAACGATCCATTTGAAAGCAAATCCCGTGTAATCCTGAAATGTGTTCAATGTTTCGTAGTTGGCGAGTGTAACGTAAGCGCAGTTTTGTCCGTTTTGTTCTCATGAGCTGTGTGGTCACATTGGTTATGTTGTGGACATTCATTTGTTACTCGAAGTTTGAATTTTCTAGATGCTATTTAAATGTAAGATTGTGCAAACCATGCCGATTTTACTATTTATCTAATGTAAATCACGATATTAGTAGGTTTGAGATGTTGGTTATTGATTTATGGTTATTTATAGATGAAGTTTTTTCTTCTAAAATTACCAATCAATAGTGTCTTCAAAGTAAATCGTTTATATTATATTTTTAATATCATATATTTCTAAAATCACAAAACTCTTTTTTGAAGATTTCTTGTTTTCCTCCTAATAAGCGCCTATACTATCTTTAGTATATGACTCTGACTTCAATATAGTATACCCTAGATGCACTGTTCTTTACAAATATCTTCCTAAAAAGTGGTCTTAGCAATAATTTGTTTTATAAAAAGATCAAAAGTTCTAATTAAATCAAGACAATAATAACCCTCTGAACGTGTTATAAAGTAGCTTTATAAACGAAATGAGCAAGCGTTCTTAAATTAGAATTTCGAAATTTAGAATTCTGTCGGAGTACAACTGTATGCAAGAGGAGTGCTTAAGCACTCCTTTGCTGTCTTATTTTCCGAGCGTCAACTGGGCATCTAGGTAAATAATATACCGATGGTTACAATATTCAATCGCATTTGGATTTTGTTCTAAAAATTCCTTATACATTCAATACATAGTTCGTTTGATTAGTAGTCAAAGACCCAATTACGCGCACAGGAGGCATGTTGTAACATATAGGTCACAGAATAATCCGACCGCAGGCCTAACGTGGACTGACTGATTAAATGGTTGAATATCGGCAAAAAGGAATATGTCAGTGGCTTGATAAACTAGTGTGCTCACGTGCCGGCAATTTGTGAAGGTACAGAGTCGCACAAAAGTTTCGCCGTACCTGTAACGAACCGAACTCAATTGGTAGCGTTTAAACGCCTTTACGTGCGTCTCAAACTATTGCCGACTATGAGGCGTAACATATTGCCGCTATTGTAAATTGCTACAATCAATAGAATTTAACGTAATTTATTTAGTGTGTTATGCTGCACCTTGTAAGTGCTGCATCTCGTCGCCTCCTTGGTCTAGTGGCAGCATGTATGGGCTGTGGCCAGGAGGTCGTGGGATCGATTCCCAGGTCAGGCAAAGCAAATTTTCTAATTTAATTTGCTCGGGACTGGATCCCCAGAGTGGGTTGACGTCAGGCAGGCAGCCGGTCGTAAAAACTTAGCCAAATCATTCCTGCACCATGCTTGAAAAAGTGTGTTGCGCCGACCCCAAATTAAGGTAGGATAAGGGCAAGTAGAAAGAAAGAAAGCTGCACCTTGTAAGTAACAAAATCTGATGCAAGGTCAATATACTTAAGTACTCTTAGTTATACTAAATATTGGCCAACGTTCAACATCTTTGCCATCGGTGAAACAGTCCACACTACAACAGAATTGTTGAAGTAGTCACCGAGCATAAGGTTGCTGGACCAGACGCGTCTTATTCGTTCAGCTGAGGAAATAGCTGCTCGAATCTCCTTGCATAGGACGGTTCAGTAGCCAGAATACAGTCGTTAGGTCACTACAAAGACTTCTATGTATTTTACTAGAGGCTGATCGGTATTTACAATTTGCGCACTAATTTTCGGTAGATTGACCGCAACTCACTATAGAGATCCCTTAGCCGCCAAATGTTAAACACTCACCGTAATGTGACAAAGTTTTACTTCTAAACAGTTTGTGTATTATTTTTTTATTTAGTATCAATGACTAAATAAAAAAATAAGATGACCCGGCATAACTACGAAATATACGTATTTACTTTGCAGCCGGTTCCGCCATTTTAGTTTCGTGATCTATTTACATGTATCACTGTGTCATAATTAAATACCGTATAAATACATATTGATTTTATTGTAAATACCGTTTTATTTATAATAATACTAATTTCGGAATATGAAGAAGATGCCGAACTGTTATATTAATGAGATCTTTCATTCGCAAAGGCGCCATTTTGGTTTCGTTCCATCCATTAAGAATGCTTAATTTTTATCGTAGTTATGCCCTGTCCTCTATCTTCTATAACAGTAGTATCAGTAGTATACATACATGGAAGTCGTTAGGTCATACAATAAATTAAATATCACTTGGAAAGTTTAAGTGATGGCTTTCAACGAGGAAATAAAGCCGCGTGAATATGAAAAAATAAATCAAACGAACACGTAGCGCCCCATTGTCCTCTCACATTAAAAACATCATTTTCGAATGTAAGCCGGTTATAAATTTAACAGTATTATGAATACGTTACACAGTTGTTAGCCGCCGTTTGTGAGGACAATAAAAGGGGAAAAAATTAAACATAAAAATGTGCCCAATCTATGATTTTTACGCGAGTTTAATGGCGTTATAAATCAGTGGAGATAAAGCGTTTTATCTGATGCCCTTTAAGAGGACTCCTCTTTTTGATTTTATTATGGGGCTCTATCTGGTTTAATATCTGCAGATACGATGAAATTCAAAATAATAAAAAATATGACATTGTTTCCTGAATTCATTAATTTTCGTTTTATTTATATGCGTGAATTTTAGGTAGGAGTATATCTAACTTCGATTTCTAAAGATGATTACGTCATGGATGTTTACTCCTGTGAGTAAACTGACCGAAATAGAGTTTCTTTGTCTGTACAAAGAAACTCTATTTCGGTCTTCCGTAAGCCGTCATTGTATAAGGCTACGAGATTTGTATGAAGTTTAATCAAATGCCATGACGGCATTACGATATTTTCCACAAGCTTCAACTTACAAACGATTAAAACAGATTCTAACATCATTAGATGTTCACCACCTCTCTACATCTGAAAGAATGGACGAACAGTTTGATGATCACATCTCTCTCTCTCTCTCTCACTTCCAAGCTATTTATCTCACATGGTGGTGGGGTCAGCTTTCCTTGTTTTTCTTGATGATCACATAATATCGTTTTATAAAATGTACCGCCATCTCAATACGAAGAAATACGAAAACGTGGTTGATAACTCGATAATTATACATGAAACGGACTTCTCGATAATTATTTTTCATTGTGTTGTGAGACCGAAAGTTTGTCGTAGTTCTTGATGCTTAAATTACGACACAAGACTTATAAAATATCTTAGTGTGGGTACAGGACTCAGGACTATGTTTTTTTATAGCAAAGACTCTCCACCGCCCATAAACACCCAATACAAAAGAATCATGGGTGCGTTGTCAACCTAAAAAGCGGAAATGGAAGGGGAGGCAATTGGGCCACCGGAAATCTCACTCACCGAACGAAACGCGACAGCGAACTGCCACTTTACGTCGGTTTTCTATGAGACTGTGGTATCAAACCAGCCGAGTCGGCCCATTCGTGCTGTAAACGTAATTGTCTACAACGTGACTCTACCACTCAAAAACTATGTGTGTGATAGTTGCGTTTATTTATTTATAATTACTATTATATATTAAACTTTACTTACCTACCATTTTGTTTACCTTCATTCAATGAAGATACCTAGTTGATTACAACCAAGATGATTTTATTCGTAGTTATTTAATAAGATTGTATGATTGTCAGTATATTAAGATTCAGTCACACTGCTCTTCTCGAAGTCATTACAAACAAGCAACGCATACACGTAAATATGATAGGGTAAAGCTAATTTAACTGGCGGGGGAGAAAGTTCACCGATAGTTTTGGCAGGAACTTCGGGAGGAAACCATTCATACAGCGTAATGTTTCCGCCCGGGCCCTTTATTACGTACCGCCATTCTAATAGAACACATTCGTTGTTAAACTACTGTCGACAACGAATTAACTTTAACGTTTTTTATTTTGAATGTAAGGAGCTGATTGCGCGGGTTTATGTTTAATGATTATTGCTAGTGTCGTCTTTGGTATAGTGACAGCGTATAAGATATGTGGAATGGGAAGTCCTGAGTTCGAGTTACAAGTTGGGTAACGCGATTTTTAACAAGACTTTTCTAGGACTGGATCCTCCAATGGGGGTAGAGGTCAGGCAGGCCAGACGTAAAAAGTTTGTTGCGCCGACCTCACATTGGAATGGGATAAGGTCAGACGGAAAGAAAGAAAAGCATTGCCAGTCTTCAAAACGTTTGCTTCATTTATTTATTATTAAATATAGTTAGATAGGTCCGTAAAACTGATAAAGTTTAAAACGACAACATAAGCTCTGAGATTTGAAATAAAAAAATTGACCACTGTTTACTTTCATTATGATAAACTAACCATTCTATACATAAGTTCAACCCTACTTGTATGAGTACGAAATAAAATGAAAAAATATCAAATCTATCAATAATACAACATAGATATTCAATCCAGAAGTATTAATGGATGTATCTGAATGAAGTAGTAACGTATAAAACGTCACATAAAGCGTACCTTGACCGTGCACTAATCGTACTTCGCGCGTACCCACCTCGCACCGCGTTAATGGAATAAACGGGTGCTTACTGCAAGGTTGTGATACTCAGATCCAGGCAGTCCCGCGGGCTGCGGCCACTCTGCCGCCGCGACTCAACGCTGCCACCGGCCAATTGTCTATAATAACACCACTCTAGAGAGTATCCGTCCAATGTACTCTTAAGACAACGGAGTCCATCAGTTCATTCTCTGACTCCACGTACCCGTGTCCTCTCGGTGAACGTTTAAACAAATTCGTGAGATCCAAGTGTGTGTAATGCAGTAACAACTCCAGAGTTAGTTCCAACAATGATATACGAGTCGAGCATAATGACAACAATGAACCTCGTGGCTAACGTACGGGAAACAGTGACGGATTACACATTCAGCTGCGATGATTGATTGAAGTAACCGTGGAACAACAGGCGGACATCATGAACGGAATAAACATATCCGCGGGTAAAACAGGAACTGTAGGGGAGCCGCGGAAGGATGAGGCTAAAATGAAGAAATCAAGTGTGAAAGAGAAGTTGATGCAGATCCGGTCGAACATCACCGTGGAGCCAATCATAGCGTGCTACATAATGTCCAACGTGTTCTCGGGACTGGCTGTGCAAAACTTGAATTTGGAAAAAGCATGTCGCGTGAACTTAGGATATGATGATGAAGTGTGTTCAGCATTGAATCGGAGACAGACGGAGAACTACACGATGGAAGAGGCTGAAGTGCAGAAGCTAACAGCATCTGTTCAAGCGTGGAAAAACATTGTGCAAACAGCGTTTCCGTGCATATTGGTGCTGTTTGTAGGATCATGGAGTGATAAAACGGGAAAGAGGAAAGCATGTATTTTACTACCGATAGTTGGCGAAGTATTGTGTTGCACTAGCTTTATCTTGAACACATATTTCTTCTACGAATTGCCTCTGGAGGTCACGGCCCTCTCGGATCTGTTTCCGTCACTCACCGGAGGATGGATTACCGTGTGCGTTGGTGTGTTCAGCTACATAGGTGATGTAACAACAAAAGAAATGAGGACATTCAGAGTGGGAGTGGCCAATTTGTGCATGTCATTGGGAATACCGATAGGAATGTCTCTGAGCGGCATTCTTCTGCAGAAAATTGGATACTACGGCATATTTTTTATATCAAATTGCTTATACCTTACAAGTTTGATATACGGGTATATAAGACTAAAGGATCCAGTGATTTCACAGGACAGACAAAGAGTAAGTGTACACAACTCCATGATGAAAAATTCATTTCCCCTATTGGTCTTCTAGGCACGTATCTCAATTTGCGGAGAATCCTTTTAAAGTTGATTACTTTGCGATCATTAATCCGGTAGGCAATTTGAGATCCAATAGTAGACTGATGGAGTATCGAAGGTGTCAGGATGTGCGAGGCGCGTTGAAGGCATACGTCACTGGAAGTGTAGCGCGACGCGACGGGCCGGTTACTCTTATGCCTAAGTGATAAATTGCTTTGCGCACACTACGCAAATTCGAACGAAGGGGGACACCGTAACACAATCAGTGATTTTACGCGAGGCTCGGCTAGGTGTCGGCAGGGATTTATATGCCGCTACTTTATCTTATTTGACATTGGGATCACTTTCGAAGGGCTTGAATTAAAATGTGCTATCGTTTTATCAGTGGAATAAGAAGTTGAATCGCAGAGACGAAAATGATACTTACTGGCTTGTAATTTATTGAACATTTTCTGTCTAAGTTAATTGGGTAATAGGTGATTTTAACAAAAATCTCAATGTGAAATGAGTTGTATTTTAGGTATGTTTTCAATGAAAAACAATCTGTTTTAAATTTTAGAACCTTTAGATCAAAATTATAGCAATTGTAGCAGTCTAAGAAATAGTATACGTAGCTACATAAACCCTGAGTCTTGAATTTCTATGGGTTTGCAACTTACTTATTCATGTTAGTTTTGTTATTGTTCATAAATTCTCATTAAATAGATTAATGAGAACTTATCCAGTAAAGTTCGCTTTTACCTACCCCTTTCGGGACACAGGCGTGAGGCTATGTATGTATATATTTTTTTAATTTATTCTTTTATGCTAGAATCTAATCTACGATTTATATCAAGAGCGTTTAATTAATCTTTTATTAATAAAAAGTTGAAACTTTTACTCCTCCACAACATAAGCTCAGAAACAATACGAGGTATTTTGAGATCACTTAACTATAATCGAATAAGTTTCGTTTTCCCATGCCATTTTTATGAGATTTAATACAATAACTTCAATATTTTTCATGCTCATAAAATTGTCGAATGAAATCATAATTGACAAATGTGAGTGGATGCTTCCACTCACCCTAATTTATGAGTGAGACAAGGGTCTCTGTTTTACGTTTTACTTGCGACAAATTTTCGTTATATTCTACGTTACTTTCAAGTACTTATTTACTGAATTGGTTTATAAAATTTCCCTAGCTCAAGTTTTAGTCGATTGTCACTAGTTTTTAGTTACTTAGTACCTAGTTTAAATGACTTAAGCCCTAATTGATTTTAACTCTATGCCGTCGATGTCTTGTTATAGTAAAAGGGATTTTGATTTAGCGCTACAACTTTTTATAATGTATTGGATAAATATTTATTTCAAATAGCGTTACGTAAACCGAAATCCTTTTATCCTTAAAAGAGTCGACATGATGTGTAATTATTCTATACTATGATTACTAAGAGTTCCCATTAGCAAACATATCGATATTGCGTAGAAAAACATTCGTGTTTAGGATTTGTAAACTTTTAATCACGAGAATTATCATAATATTTGAGAGTATTGTGGATGTTCGTGAGTCCTCAATTCGTCAGTTTTTTTTTCTTTATGTATGTGACTCGATATCTCCACCAAATGTGGACCGATTTTCAAGTTTCTTTTTGTGTTCGATAGAGCTTATTACAATGGTCCCATATAAATTTGGTCCCGATTGGATAAATTTTGAAGTCGGTACGTTAAGTTTTTTAAGTTGTGATTATGTATTGCAAATTGATTTTCTAACATTATTCCGTCATCTGTCTATAATAGTACGTGCCACTATGTTATTACAATCTTCCCATTGAAATAAAACTATTTTTACGAATTCTATCACGATTAGGTTTTAATTTTTATTCCCGACGTTTCGAAGGCTTTGTTGTCTTTGTTGTATAGTCTGACCCGTGATAACGAAGACTGCAAAGCCTTCGAATCGTCGGGAATAAAAATTAAAACCTAATCGTGATAGAATCCGTAAAATAGTTTTATTTCAATGTATAATATTCGCGTAAACTTATGAAATCAGTCTACAATATTCCCTTCAATTCCAGGAGCAGCCGGTGGGGTGCAGAGGCTGGGTGTGCTCGTTCTTCGACGCGCGGCATGTTCGAGAGACCCTCACAGTCGCATTCAGGAGTGGACCGCGGCGGCGGAGGCTCAGGGTCTCACTGCTTATCGTCGTTGTTTGTGTCATATTCGGACCACTGCATGGTAAGGGGCTTTTGTTAAAATACTCCAGGTTGTGAACTCCTCGTACCAGTGCGGTTTGATCATGCTTTCTTCTTGAACACGGTAGGTATAGTTTCGATAATTTCATAGTTTTCCTATTTTACATGTCCTTATTCCATTCCAGTAGACTAACATTTTTCGCTAGCAATAACGTAAATATTTGTAGAACAAATACCCAAACGCCTGTAGCAGTTATGTGGTGAATTGATGTTTTACATATAAATTATCTTACATTGTCAATGTCAAAAAACTCATGGTCAAGCTAAAGCAAGGGGGTCAGCGCAACATTTTTTGAAGCATGTTGATGAAAGGATTCGGCTTAGTTTTTACGAACGGCCGCCTGCCTGACATCAACATCATCAGGGGAGAATGTCATTCAATAATCTCCATGCATTTGTTTAAATTAACAACATTCGTTGGGATGCGGACGACTAGTGGGCTGTAAAACAAAAAGCCGCGGGTTTGATTCCCGTACCCAGACAACTATTTATGTGTACCAAATATATTTCTTTCTGGTCTGTGTGTCGTGTGTTTCAAGTATATCTTGGGTCATAAGTCTCGTAATTCCTGAAGCACATCATAAAAAGTGTGGATTCAGAATTTAAAGACAAAAATATGTAGCTATAAAAATAATAGTCTTATGTAAATAGTTGTAAATATTTTAATGTCCTACAGGTGAAATGAACGTGCTATATCTCTTCATGAGGTACAGATTCAACTGGGACGAGGTGCAGTTCAGCATGTTCTGCACATACAGCATTATTACAAACTTAGTTGGTAAGTACTGCATCAAACCTTAGGGAACGTACCCATATTACGTCACCCAATTTATACTATTTTTATACCCCCCCTCGGTAACCACCCGTAGCTTATGCCTAGACTTCCCCCTCTCTCCCTCTAGTTGTCACGTAGCAATAAAAATATGGTTTTGAATATTGTTTTGTCAAAGAAAAGTAAAAAACACAATACATATTATGATGTGTTGCCACCTGTGACTATAAAAAGTGCTAAACGCTGCGCATCGTATTTGAACATAGCTCGAAAAGCACGCGATTTGCCTAGAAGATATTGACTACGTGACGAAAACCTAAAACTGCCTCGCCCCTGTGACCAAGGTGGTATTTTGAAGACCCCCTCCCTCTCTGAACTGCTAACATAATATGGGTACGTTCCCTTAGTGCGATAGTCGCAACGAAGTGAATGTTGATCAACTGATGTGGGGTGTCGGGGTCGCCTTCTTGCTGATTAGACTGGTGGCAGGTAGGGGCCCGATATTCAGCGATTAGTAATTATATTATTTATTTGGGTGTTATATAAAAAAATCAGACACTACAAACACAAATCTTTCCTCTCTACAGAATATCTTTTATGTTCTGTAAACTTAGGTTCAAAATTATACAATAAAAAGTATTGTTAAAGGAAAGTATTTTTGCAAATAAAACATTTCTTTAAAATGTCACGACAATATCTCACAAGCCAATAATATATGTCGATTTTCCAACCGTTAAATGCGTCGATGTAACCCGGCACAGGAGCGCGCTTAGGAATTAGGTGTGGTGCTTTAATAGAAGAAATACAATAGATATTTATACCAATACGCTTTTTGTGCACTATTCACATTGTCATCTTTAAAACACTTTCAGGTATAATGCATTTTTTTATTAAAATTCTCTTAAAGGACATAATTCATTTAAATGAAGATATATTTGATCAGCGCCCGGAGTGGAGGCATTTTCTTAGTCGGCATATATTTAATTTTGAATCAGTAAATCGTGATGAACTTGATTATTGGCGGTAAATTATTTTCAAATATATTTTGGTAAATAATTGTGCTGCAATTTTCGAAAACGCTGAATATTTCAATAGAAAGGGGGTCTTGGTCCCTGTGTTTTAACTAACTACGTTTTTATATGACTTCGACACACGATGTTATAAAACAATATTCGTAGTTCTACAGTTCATTGAATATGTACTGATGTATTTGAATGTTATTTGAAAACTTTCGATATTGCATCGGGATATCGTTGTTTCTGCGTTTATTCTTTTAACATAATTCTCTTACTATTTTTCAGGTTATTGATACTTGTTCGATGTTTATGAAATAAATAAAATTCCATAAAAGTATTTTGTCTTTCTCTCTTACTTTCTTTTCGGCTATTCACCCCCATGGTGGGATCCACTTCGTCCAATCCTTGAGATCGTATTCGGAAACATTACATATTATCGTGTCTCGTTGAAGCATATTTTGGTCGTAGCTTTTGGTCTTGCTCTTAATCTTTTTAACTGCAATGAACTCTTAAACTACCTGCGTGTCTACACGTATTCGAGTGGTATGATACACAGTAAATAACTTTTCTGGAATAAATCTAGTCATCTAACCTTCTCCACCCGGGAATAGTAACATAATTCTCTAGCTATGCTTTCTAAAATAAAATAAATAGTTGTGACAGCTCTTGCCAAATTCTTCTTCTATTCTTGTAGTGTCTCTCTAACTAGTGAAGGTTGGCCGTCCGCTCAGCATATTTATCTTTATCCTTTGCGAGGCGAAATACTTCAGCAGCGCTCGCAATGCCTGTCCACTCTCGGATGTTCCGCAGCCATGACTTCTTCCTACGACCGACTTTCCTTTTACCCGCCACTTTTCCCATCATTATAAGTTGTAGACTAGAGCCAACTAGAGCACTGTATTGTCAGTTTTATAAATGTACGCAAAGTACCTTCTTCTTATGAAAAATCGATCACATTTGTATTAATTTTTAAAGTAGCAGTTATTTATTTTCTGGTAAAAACATGTAATAGAGCATTTTATCCAAAACATGTAAACAGCCATATTCTAGCGGTGAAAACATTTTTATCGTTGCGAAGCTGCCTTAATTTTGAAGTTACATGTTGTATCGTTTTCACAGGCACGTTATTTTCAATAAGTATATTCAGCGACTTTATGAAACTGGACGACACTGTGGTGGGCATCATATCCTGCACCAGCAAGATCCTGGCTTCATTCATATTCGCCTTTGCTACCACTACAACAGAAATTTACATTGGTGGGTTATAGTAACTATATTTTATACATATATTGACGTAGAAGGAGCGAAAGCTTAGTTGGGAGTGGCATGAAGTGCCGAGACGAGTGTGGGAGGTTCGAGATAATAATTAAAGAGTTATCTTCTGATTTTTCTATATTAAGTTTGTCATGAATGTAATAATAAAAACTTCCACTACAGTGAAACCATAAGCAAACGCTAGTTCAAAGTAAATGTAGTTTGAATTGCCGTTATGGAGGCCGACAAAAATATTAACATAATAATTATAATAAGCGGTGTAGAGTTTGACATTTTCAAATTACTTATTTTTTTATTGCACTTGTTTATTTTAGAGTCATACGAGCATGAATATGTAAATACCAGTTGTTTTGTTCGCCATAGCTAACTGCTAAATGTTTGTTATTAAATATTAGTATGTGTTGACGTCAGGCGACCGACTGTAAATACTAAGCCGAACCCTTTCTGCAAGATGCTTGAAAGAGTGTGTGTGTGTCATATTAGAGTGGGATAAGGTCAGATGGAAGACAAACATAATTAGATTTGTTTTTGTTACAGCGCCCTTGGTAGAGATATTCAATGGGACCTCTTTCATAGCAATGCGGTCGATTGCTTCGAAACTTGTAAACAGTGAAGAACTT
Source organism: Clanis bilineata (assembly GCA_036417725.1). Lineage (NCBI taxonomy): Eukaryota > Metazoa > Arthropoda > Insecta > Lepidoptera > Sphingidae > Clanis > Clanis bilineata. Next base: position 14,895,576 of record CM071158.1, read on the forward strand.
GGTGAGTACTTTCTTTCTTTCTACCTTTTTTTTGTCGCGGGGAAAATTGATTTATCACTGCCGCCCAGGGGTATGTCGGGTTCGCCGGTCTTACGACCCAGCCCCGTGACGCCCGGGAGAGATGGTCGACATCCGGGTGACGCTGGGCCGCGTCCCTAACAAATGCCCTACACCGGCAATACCCCTTATCCCACCTTAATGAGGAGTCGGCGCAACACAGTTTTTTAAACATGTTGCAGAGAGGATTTGGCTTAGTTTGAGCTTTTGAGCGTTTGAACTCCCTCTGAGGGACTTGGTATGTACTAATATATAAAAAAACAATATATAAATTGAAAGAAAAGTGACAGTCCAATTCGGAATGTAGCTATCAATAGGCTAAAGACATGACCTAAACTGTCACTATAATTATATAATTATACTTTTGAGTGGTAGAACCACGTTGTAGACAGTAACGTTTATAGCACGAATGTGCCGGCTCGACCGGTTTGATACCACTGTCTCACAGAAAACCGACGTAAATTGGCAGCTTGTTGTCGCGTTTACTTCGGTGAGTGAGATTTCCGGTGGCCCATTATCCTCCCTTCCTTTCCCAATCTCTTTTCCCTCCCCTTCTATTTTCTCCTTTCAGATTGGCAACGCACCCATGATTATTTTTGTGTCTTGGGTGTCTATGGGCGGTAGAGATCAAGTAATCTCCACCGCCTGATGGTACTTACCTGATGGTAGGTACCATCAGGTGACCCATCGGCTCGTTTGCCAGTCTCTGCTGTAAAAAATCCTTATATGCTGGGTGGTCACTCTCTGCTTCTAAAAACTATATACATAATAGTAGGTATAATGGTTCAAAATCAGTCACATACAAATATGAAAAAAGGTATTCTCTCATCACATTCTTACCTATTCTTATAGATAACAACCATAGATAAACTTTAGGTCAATATGAATGACGATGACATGAATCGTGTGTGGTTTAACCTTAGATAATTGTATTTAAGGGTTTAACCAATATGGACTACGGGAAAATGTTATCAATGAGCAATTTGTGAAAATTGTAATGTATTACTTTGACATATGGTTGAAATTCAATAAGTGTACGTGATCAATGCGGGAATACCTCTCATATCACTTTTAATTATTGGTAGAGTAAAAAAACAACTGGAAAATATATTGTTATCAATTGTTTTAAATATTATATTATGTATAATCACGGACGTAAAAAAATATGGACGGAGCGCTAGGAACATTGAAAGTAAAGCAGGGTTTTTGGCCCATTCGATCCATCTAAAGTGGCAGCTCGCTGTCGCGTTTCGTTCGATGAGTGAGATTTCCGATAGCCCAATGCCCCCTCCCTTTCCCAATCCCTTTTCCCTTCCCTTCCATTCCATCCTTTTAAGTTGGCACCCATGATTATTTTTGTGTCTTGGGTGTATATAGGCGGTGGAGATCACTTACCATCGGGTGAAACATCTGCGCGTTTGTCAGTCTCTGCTATAAAAAATATATATATTGTCCTCAGGGAAGGTGAACTCCTTGTTCGGACTGGCGGAGGCGATGATGCCCCTGGTATATGGGCCACTATACTCAAGAGTGTACATGGCGACGCTGAACATACTGCCGGGCGCTGTGTTCCTGCTCGGGGCTGGCATGACTGTGCCTGCTGTTGCTATTTTTGGGTGAGAATCTAAACTTTGTAGTAATTCTGGTTGACAAAAATTCTGTACTAAACATAGAATTGGAAGAGACATTGGTCGTTGTTCTAAATCTTGCTAACGTCTCTAATCCAATATCCATGTGGGATCCACGCAACACATTCCTTTAAGTATAATGAAGATAACGTTTGGCTTAGTTTTTATGACCGGCTGCCTGTCTGATCAAGTTTAGAAAAACCGCTTTGCGCGACCTGAGAATCGAACCTAGGACCCCTGGACCGCAGCCCATATATGCTGCCACTAGGCTAAGGAGGCGATTGATATGATGATTTATTGATATCATACCTCTATTATCATCATTATGGATTACTGCTATTGAGGACTGCCTCTGTGGCGTAGTTCTATTGCCGGACGACTATCGTCCTGAGGTCTCGGGTTCGATCCCCGGGTCGGGCATAGTAATATTGGGTTTTTCCAATATCAGCCCGGAGTCTGGAATTTGTGCCCGATAAGGCGATAAGGCTTCCTATCACATCGGGGTGGAATTAAGGTCGGCGAAATGTGGGTGTTCTAGTTTGCTAGTACGCCTCTGCCTACCGCTTCGGGGATACAGACGTGAGCTTATGTTATGTCATTATGGATTAATACAATGTAATGTGAATAGATGCGGAATAATTAGTCAAGTGGAAAATGTCATATCAAGTGCATCGTAATGAGAGGTCAACCGCAACATTGTATAATGATCCTAAATAAAGATGTTGGTTTATTGACAGCCTCCGTGGCGCAGCGGGCGAGCAGCCGGCTGTGAAGCGAGAGGCCGCGGGTTCGATCCCCGCATTGAGACAAATGTTTGTGTGGACCACAGATATTCGTTTCAAGTCTGGGTGTTGTGAGATCGAAAGTCTCTCATAATCTCTGACACCCACGATACAGGTTTTACCTAGTGTGGTGTCAGGACTAGATGTGTGACTGTTGGGTGTATTTATTATTTATGACCGCTATCGTTTTCCGTATTAGTATTTGAATATTTTTGGAATTGCACTTGGTGATTATTTGGGATTCCCGTAATTTGATTAGCACTTATATATGTATGTATGTTAGTGATAGTTTACTCTTGTGTAATATATCATGTATGTATAATTAGTAGCTTAACTGTTAGAAATGTAATTCATTTTCGATCGACTTCCAAAAAAGGAGAAGGTCCTCAATTCGTCTGTATATTTTTTTTATGTATGATACGCGATATCTCCGCCAAATGTGGACCAATTCTCAAAATTCTTTTTGTGTTCGATAGAGCTTATTCCAGGGGTGGTCCCATATAAATGTTGTCACGATCAAATTTGAAGTCGGTCCGTAAAGTTTTTAAACTTGTGTTTTTTACAATAAAGATCTGATTGAATTATTTTAGATTTACATTTAAATATGCTTAATAGTCATCATCATCATCAGCCATAGGACGTCCACTGCTGAACATAGGCCTCCCCCAAAGATTTCCAGATCGACCTTAATAGTACAAACATATTAATGTCCAACGAAAACAGTTTCCTCTCAAAATATAATTAGCTTATGTAAAATAAAGTCACCTCTTTGGTCTAGTGTCAGTATTTATGTACTGTGAACCGGGAGGTCCTGGGTTCGATTCCCAGGTCGGGCAAACGTTGAGGTCGGGCAGGCAGCCGGTCGTAAAACCTATGCCAAATCCTTTCTACAACATGCTTGAAAACAGTGTGTTGCGCCGACCCCACATTACAGTGGGATAAAATAAAGCTAAGCTAATATAAAATAAATACACCCAACAGTCACACACATAGTCCTGACCCCACACTAGGTATTATATGTATCGTGGGTATCTAATAAACTACGAGAAACTTTTGGTCTCACAGCACCCAGACCCGAAACAAATATCTGTAGGGGACACAAACATTTGTCTCGGTGCGGGAGTCGAACCCTCGGCCTCTCGTCTCACAGCCGGCTACTCGCCCATAGCGCCACGGAGGCTATCAAATATCATTAAATTATCAATATTGCCCCTTACTTATAAAAATATTTAAGCGCTGCTTATCTTTAACCCTAGATTGTCCCTTTCATTTTTAAACTATGTAACGCAAGGAAAAAAGTGACAGGCAACTCTTAGCGAAAAGTAAAGCAAAAATGTTTCTATACCTCTAAGTAAGGCCCATTATGTGCACTTGCTATATTATTATGTTAAATAATATAAGTGTGGTTTAGGCATTGGGTTTTCCACTTCATTTAACACATACTTACTAATTAACATTTAGTTAAATTACCAATATTTCATGCTATGGTAAAGAACATAACAATATAATCAGGAAAATCGGTATGTTGAATTAAATTAACTATGAATCATGAGTGTGTACATGGTTTTTAACAGGTGTACGCTAGAGGACACAAGCTTGTTGATATGTCGTTATTCTTTATCCCCCATTGCCATTCCCTCCTTTTAGGTTGCAAACGCATCTTGCCTAACGTGTGAAGCGCGGGCTACAACAGTTTCAAACGTAATACTTTCATAGAGCCAGCATCTTTCTTTCTACCTGCCCTTATCCCATCTTAATATGAGGTCGGTGCAACAAATTTTTTCAAGCATGTTGCAGAAAGGATTTCGATAAGTTTTTATGACCGGTTGCCTACCTGGCGTCAACCCCCTCTGGGGATCCAGTTCCAAATTAAATAAGAAAATTCGCTTCGCCCGACTTGGGAATCGAACCCACGACCTCCCAGTTCACAGCCCATACATGCTGCCACTAGACCAAGGAGGCGACAATGTTTACTCTACAACTACTACGATATGTCAACCTCGTATTATATTATTATTATATTAGAGATATATAATTCAAGATATTGCATAATATATGCTTAATTGTTACTACCTCTATAATAATACGTGTTAGGTTACTTAAATATAAAAGCTGAAAACTTGCGCCATATTATGACCAAAATTAATGGCTTCTCTAATGTTTACGTGAATATTACACATAAATATACCAAGGAGGCGACTACTAGATCAAGGAGGGGACATAGAGCCAGCATATAAAACATAAAATAATCACTAGTTCAAAAACTTAACTGACCGACTTCCAATTTACCTATCGTGACCAAATTTATATGGGACCACCCTTGAAATAAGCTCTATCGAACACAAAGAATTTTGAACATCGGCCCACATTTGGCGGAGATATCGAGTAACATACATAAAAAAAGACGAATTGAGGACCTCCTCCTTTTGTGGAAGTCGGTCCAAAAAAATAGTTGTCTTCTATAGAGGTATAAACTAGTGACCATTACTATTTCAAAATTGCACTAGTTTATATCGTGGCCTTTAATTTTTTGGCTCACAATGTAAATGTGGTCGCGGAAATAATCTCACTGGTTCTGACATTGACCTGCAGCAAACGCGTGGAAAATAATTTTGATAATAAACATATTATTTTGACAGCCTCCGTGGCGCAGCGGGAGAGTAGCCGGTTGTGAAGCGAGAGGCCGCAGGTTCTATCCCCGCACCGAGACAAATGTTTGTGTGACCCACAGATATTTGTTTCGGGTCTGGGTGTTGTGAGACCGAAAGTCTCCCGTAGTTCCTGATTCCCACATCACAAGACTCGATCTTAGTGTGACTGATAGTAGATGACTTAGTGATATAGTGAGGACTATGTGCGTGACTGTTGGGTTATTTTATATTTAGTTATTTATTATACATTTTTTAACCATATTAATATTATGAAACAGTTGTCCCCTTGGACTATTGACCGCGTATATCTGTAGACCAGGAGGTCTTAGGTTTGAATCCCAGTTTGGGCATCACGGTGGTGTAATTATAATAATGATAAATATCATTGACTTACTATCCCTAAATACAATGATAACAGTGGCGTGCACACTATATAGATAATTGTCAGGATAGACAGTGGTATATCCTGACAATTTCATAAATAAAGAATAAATCTTATCCGAACATACAATATTATCAAACTTGTTACTCTTGGCTTCTATATTGACGGCGCCCGTTATAAGTAGTACGTAGTATACGGTGGTGAGAAAGATGATTATGATGGTAATGAAATTTTGTAAGTGTCTAGCTTATTCTGAATGTCTATGCACGTCTCTGATGATAATGACATGACATGATATAAAATCACGTCTGTATCCCCAAAGGGGTTGGCAAACTAACCAACTATAACGACAATGGCTATCTATGTCATTATACAAAAATATTTAAATTATTTTTTTAAGGCGAGCGGTTTGGTTGGGCGTCACGTTGATGAATCAGTCAATCAGTTATGTGCATGCAAAGAGATTTAATATTACTGACTATAGAGGGGCTATTAAGCAAGTTTCCATACAAAAAATTGATCTCGAACTTTAGTAGGTACCGCCATCAACCACTTATTACAATGCGAGAGAGCGATTATTACAATTTACATCCTAGAATGTTTTATGAATGGTTAAGAATCATGTAAGAAAAGTTTATTCTCTCAATAGTATTACGCTGGTGGACCAGGCGCGCGTATATTTCAATTAAACTGAGCGACTTATGACCATAGGTCATAACTTTTGGATCACAAGTTTTGTCCTGTTGTCCCATCTATATATTGTGGAATGTCTTTGTGTGCATGAAATATAATTTTGGTATACTTACCCACTCAAATGTTAATGGATTTGGTTTTCATTTTAACATTTACATATTTGCGTTTGTCCCTTTCAGGTGGATGTATTTTGAACAACGCAAAGACATCAAGCAAGTTGATGAAGTGGAAAATGTCAATAAAGAAGTTTAAAATAATGTATTGACTTGAAAAAGCATTTATTTAGACTTGAATGTGTTAATGGACAATTAGTGAACGCGTGTTAAGTGTGAATTCAATAAAAAAGTCTAAACATGAAGTTGGTTTACATTGGCTAACTCGTTAAGGTCACAGAGACAGGTTTCATTAATTTATTTTATTAATGATCCAGATGATTTCGCTTCGATGAGTTGTTTAAACTGAATATCGGTCGTGTTCAGTTTATTTTCGATTTCTCCGAGTGTGTTTGTGGACGCATTACACTGATATGGCAACATAAGTGTGTTTGCTTACATAAAGCCGAACAATACAACGCTAGCGGCGCGCCGGTGTTGACGGCTTCGCTAGTAATTCAATATTACAACTTATTTATCTTGTGCTGTGTAGATGTGCTTGTAACAACAATGTGACGGCTCCTTCTATATCCACTTCCAACCACCAACGAGCACTCACGTCGATTCCTCGCCTGTTGAACATTTTTGTGATTTTTCTATAAATATTTTCATTATTTTTATTAAATATGGCTAAATCTCAGTTATCAGGATCAAAAATGTCGAACGATGCTGAAATGTTGCCACTAAAGGCCGATCCAAAAGTTGACATACAAAGTATGAGTTGTGCGGAAAAACTGAAATACGTGAAGTCAAACATAACGGTAGAGCCTGTTCTGGCTTTTTTCGTGATGCCAAGTGTGTTGGCGATGCTGGCGACGCAAAACCTTAATTTGGATAAAGCTTGTCGTGTAAATCTAGGTTTCGGGGATGAAGTATGCACAGCGCTGCGACTTCGAAAACGCGACAATCATACCTTCGAAGAAGATGAGGTGCAGAAGCTGATAGCGTCAGTGCAAGCGTGGAAAAGCGTCATCCACACAGCAGTGCCCACATTGTTGATGTTGTTCATCGGAGCGTGGAGCGACAAAACCGGCAAACGGAAGATTTGCATGCTAATGCCCATCTTCGGGGAATTCATGTCGTGCTTGCTCAACATCACAAACACGTACTTCTTCTACCAAGTCCCCGTGGAATGGACCGTTTTTATGGAAGTTATATTCCCGTCCATCACTGGCGGTTGGTACACGATGTTCTTAGGAGTTTTCAGTTACTTGGGCGATATAACGTCGACGGAGACGAGGACTTTTCGTATGGGTCTATTGAATCTATGCATGACGGTGGGATTTCCAGTAGGAATGGGTCTCAGTGGCATTCTTCTGCGTACTCTGGGATTTTATGGAGTGTTTGGTATATGCGCCTCACTGCAACTGCTCAATTTCTGTTATGTTTTATTTGCTATTGAAGATCACACGTGGCTCGAGAATAAGAACAAGGTTAGTTTTATATTTTTTATATAATTTTATTATGTTTATTTATGTACATATGCTATTACCGTTTTTTACATTTATTTATATTGCGAATTCACATATGATCATGGTTTTTTTGTCGTTCTGTCCTTCACCTATTACATTTATAAATATCTATTATTAAAAATTATCACGAAGACGTATTATTAGTTTATTTTGAAAACAGCTTCTGTGATAGAACAGGCTTGTTTGCGTAATGAGCCACTCGATCTTTATATCTCTATAATGGTAATAATACAACGTAGTAAAAAAAGCTTTATAAAAATCTGGCTTATATATTTTCCTTCTTGAAACAGGATTAAGTATTTCTTTCTAACGAGATTTGATATCATAATTATATGCACATTCATATCCCAATTGCATTATACATCCATACTTAGATATAAAAAAGTCATAGGCTGAGATCTATATAGCGAATTTCGACTAAGTCTGTGTCAAAGAAACGAACTCAGTGAGGATTTGGAATTTTTAAATCGAACTTTGACTTATTCAGATATATTTTTTACAAGAAAATCTTTGCTTAGTCTGGTTTTCTTAGTATTAGTCGAAGTTCGCTCTATAGATCGCAGAAATAGTTTTGGTGTACACATATTATGATTAACTGCGGCCCGAGCTGGAAAACTTCTGACAATCGTAAATGTATTCGAGCTCGCTACGCACTGATGACTTTTGGTTAATATTTCATAGACGCTCATCGACCTCAAATACACTTACGTATTAAAAATTTGGCAAAATTAGTTTTTAAAAAACTTACATTAAAATTATCATAATATCGAACATGTTGTATCTTTGGTAATTCCTTCAGTGTAGTAATAGATAAAGCTAAGTTAAGCTACAGTGAAGTGTAATTTTGAAGGAGCCAGTGGTGGACAAATGACCTGATAAAGGTCGCAGGAAATCACTGGATGCAAGCCGCTTCCCACAGGACGATCTGGAAATCTTTGGGGGATGTCTATGTTCAGTAGTGAACGTCCTGTGGCTGATGATGATGAGTTTATCATAGGCTGCACGACTAAGACGAGCATTAATTAGAAAACTAATATTATAAGAGCAGCCTTGTCAATAATAGGCCGAGATCCGGCTGCAAGATTACTACGTTCATTATGTATGTAGTCAAAATCTAATTTTTATGGATAATTATAAATGGGGGAATCTATATTTGCCAAGGTGCCAATAAAAATTTGCTAACGAGTATTTTTAATCAAAATAATGTTGATATAATCCATAAAAATTAGATTTTGTCTACAATCATGATGAACGTAGTGATCATGCAGCCGGATCTTGGCCTTTAACAGTTTTCTTCCCATAATCGCACTAGAAATCTTTTTATCTCATCTCTTTCTAAATAGGGTTTATGTTAGACGATTGTTCGTAGTCTTTATGTATCGTACTGAAAATTTGATTATTTTAGGTGAAGAAAACAGGCTGCACAGGGTTTTTCTCTGAATTCTTTGATGTAAAAAGTCTGAGGCATACAGTTGAAATTGCTTTTAAAAAAGGACCACAGAACAGAAGATTGCGGATATGCCTCATTTTGACTGCTGTTTGTTTGTATTTTGGATCTCTATGGGGTGAGTTATTGCTTTTACCATCGTTATTTAGAAAGATACTTCTTCATTGCCACTAGCAAGTTTTGATTACGTATTGAGCAAAAGCTATAAAGTATTTTATATTATGTAGAGGTAGTATACTCACAATTTTCAAGTATATTCTTGATAACTTTTACAACGCCGTGTAAGACGTTTAACATATAGTTTAGGTGAATGTTTATGAATTTTGATCGAATTTCAACCACTGAGCGACAACTAGTTATGTGAACTCAGTTTTGGACTCCAACGTTGTCTCACATTTAATATATCACTCATAAGCTCACGCCTGTATTCTTGAAGGGGTAGGTAGAGGCGCACTAGCGAACTAGAACACCTACATTTCGCCGAGTTTAGTTCCGTTCTAGATGTGATGAAACGCGAGGCTATCGCCATGTCGGGCACAAATTCCAGACATCAGGCTGATACTGAAAAATCCAAATCCCTTTGCCCGACCGGGATCGAACCCGAGACATCGGGATGATAGTCGTACCGAAATACAACTACGCCACTGAGGCAGTCTTCGTATATATTTAAGTATATCTGAAAATCATTGGGGGGGAAGGGGGGTCCAGCAGTGGACTTCGTGTGGCTGATGATGATGATCCGAAGATAAAATGGGACATGGTTGGGTAATGTTATTAGTAGCATCGTGGTATAGTGCGATATTATTTATGCAAAAACTTCATTGCATTAATTTGTCATTGAAATAAAACTATCTTTAGGCATTTTACCAGGAGCTGTTATAATTTTGAGTTTCAATGTTTCCAAACCGCGAAATCCATAAAAATTTTTTAATTTAGTGTATAGCGTATACATAGAAAGATAATATTATGTAGTCTCTCTTTTTGCGTAATATTATTCCAAAACAAATAGTAGTTTTGCTCATAATATAGCGCGAAATTCATGCTGTATTTTTATATGTAAGCAACTAACACGTCTATAGTGACAATTAAACAAATATTATGCAATATCTTGCATTATTCTGTAACGCAATAATATGAGGTGGACACTGGACAAATCGCAGTAATTGTAGAGTAAACATGAACAATTGCAAGTAAAACACCTTTATTGCATATGTAGTTTATGCGCCATAAACTGACATTATAAGGCCCCCTTTACAATAAGTGGTACTGCGCATTGCTTTTGCATAAAATATTTTTTACATATGTGTATTTATTCGTTTAGTCGCCTCCTTGCTCTAATGGCAGCATATATGGGCTGTGGACCAGGAGGTCGTGGGTTCCATTCCCAGGTCGGGCAAAGCGAAGTTTCTAATTTAATTTGCCCGGGACTGGATCCCCCAGAGGGGGCTGACGTCAAACTTTGCCAAATCCTTTTTGCAACATGCTTGTATGTGTGTTGCGCCGACCCCACTTTAAGGTGGGATAAGGACAAGTAGAAAGAAAAGTATATTCATTCGTTTATAGCTTATTATTTGTACATGTTAGTTAACGCCTTTTAGACCTTTATTGTAATTTATTTATGACGACGATACTATTAGCAGCCATTCATGCATATAGCAACAGAATTAACAGGTTCACGATCTTGCTTTTGATTGCATGCATTTAATTATAAGTAAAAATGAATCAGATCCGTATACTTATAGGTTTATTATATTACTACCTATATTAAATTATTTTTATAATTTTAATTTGTCTAAGATTGTGAAATCTTGTTTTTGTAGTAATGGCTTTTAGTGACTCCTGACATTTTAGAATATTATGCAGTTTTTTTCTATTATTGTCATAAAAATATTTTATTTTATGATGCAAGATTATATTATTATTAGAGATAGACAAGCTCGTATGTATTTTGCTGACAGATTCAAATGCGTGTCATTAAGAAATGATAATATTTTTGCATGTAGAGGACAATTATTAAATTAGATTTGAGTGGTAGAGCCACGCTGTAGACAGTGACGTCTACGGCACGAATGGGCCGGCTCGACCGGTTTGATACCACTGTCTCACAGGAAATGGACGTAAAGTGGCAGCTTGCTGTCGCGTTTCGTTCATTTCCCCCCTTTCCCAATCCCTTTTCCCTCCCCTTCCATTTCCTCTTTTTAGGTTGGCAACGCACCCATGATTCTTATTGTGTCTTGGGTGTCTATGGGCGGTGGAGATCACTTACCATCAGGTGACCCATCTGTTCGTTTGCCAGTCTCTGCTATAAAAAATGATTAGAGATATAAATAAATAACTCTGCAATCAAGTCAAGTACACAAGAAAATAACATAACATAACATAAGCTCACGCCTGTATCCCCAAAGAGGTAGGCAGAGGCGCACTAGTGAACTAGTACACCCACGTTTCGCCGAGCTTAGTTCCGTCCCAGACATGATAGGGGGCGAGCCTATCGCCATATCGGTGGTATTTCGGTACGACTACGGTTCTGAGGTCTCGGGTTCGATCCCCGGGTCGGGCAAAGTGATATTGGATTTTTCTATATCAGCCCGGAGTCTGGAATTTGTGCCCGACAAGAAAATAGTGTAATATAAGTGTTCTTATTAATAATATAGTTGCTATACTATCTCTATGGTAGGTAGGTAACAAATTATTAACTTTGTAATCAATATGTAGTGGACCTATGTCATATATTTAACCTAAGGCGGATGTGTTTATTTGATTATAATCTATTAGAAAACGCAGTTAATTAATGTATAATTAATTTGAACTATATATCATAATATTAGATGCAGTAAATTTATCTAGCAATAAAATTATCACGTCTCAATTCAAAGAACGAGTGAATCTGTCGCTGTTAGCTTTGTTTACTTAGCAATTGACTGGACTATTTGCACAATAATGACTAATATTTACATGCCATATAAATAATATTAGTATGGTCTGGTTCGTTTAAAGTTGATGTGGATCTTTGTGCAAGACTTGGACTGCAGTGTAGGAACCTGGTGTTGCAAACTCACAAACCAAAATGCCAGGGAATTCTTTGTATGTCCTCCAAAGCAGTACTGCATTTCCCATTCACATTGGTCATTTAACCCGTCGGAGGCGTTACATAAATATATTACATAAGCGTATGGGCCACGGGAGGCCGAGCCGCCCGTGACTATTTAAAAATAAGGGATATAAAACGGAGGAAAACAGAACAAACTTACATAAATATTTGTTACCACATCGCATAAGGCCATAGTGTGCTCACCACATTATGGCATTATGTAGACTACAAACACGGAGTGAGACTTAACCTATCTCCTTTTAGATAGGTCGGTTAAGTGGTTTTTATATGTGTTTTAAATTACAAATATTAACCATATACATTAGCAAATAAAATGAAGGTTCAAAACTAGTTTTCGGTGACGCCATTCAATAGCTAATGCATTAATAAACGATTAAAAACAAATTCTTAATGCGTCGTGAAACCAAATAAAGTTATTCCTATTGTAGTTTACAATTTAAGAATATCAAAAAAACATTATGCGTATATGTATGTTGAAAAATTATAAACATGAATATATGAACGGATAGGAAACAGTGCAATTGTAATATAAATCTGTGGTTCGATCTATTTATTGACTTAAAATTCCACCGAAATAGAGTTAATAAGTGCTCTAATGTCACGTTAAAAATTACCAAATGATAAGTTCTCGAATCTAATGCAACATTAGCGCACTTTTTTACTCGATTTCGGTGGAATTTTAAGTCAATAAATGAAACCCAATCGAAGTTAAATTCGAATCGAGTGTCAAGAGTCAGGAGGCAGAAGATACGAAGTAGGGTACTCGTAAAATATAATATATCGGTGTTTCAGAAAGTTGGTATCAATAACAATTCCACATGCAGAACGTATGCTCACGCCTGTATCCCTGAAGGGGTAGGCAGAGGCGCACTAGCAAACTAGAACATCCACATTTCGCCGAGCTTAGTTCCGTCCCAGATGTGATAGCCTATCGCCATATCGGGCACAAATTCCAGACTCCGGGCTGATATGGAAAAATCCAATATCACCTTGCCCGACCCGGGGATCGAACCCGAGACCTCAGAACCGTAGTCGTACCGAAATACCACCACGCCACCGAGGCAGTCAGCACATGCAGATGAGCGATTTAAAGCATAATGGTAAAATAAAAAAAATTAACTTAATTTTTTATAACTATTATAATTCGTCGCCGTTAGCATAGAAATGATTTTGTATAGCTAAGTTAAAAATAATTAATTACCCATAGGTGTTTTGCAAATGTACTGCAGCTGACCCAATGGGCTAGAAACATTGTTTTCGTCACAAATTCAAGTTTCCATTATTCAAAAACTATAAGCCTTAGGAAATAAACTTTACCACTAGACGGCTAGTTATGCTCTCTTTAAGTGTAGTTGTTATTGATGCCAACTTTATTAACTTATAAGACGCCTCACAAAATATGTAAAATATGAATACGAAATCAAGTAAAAGTGCATTACTCGTTTTTTTTCTTTTTTTCGTTATAGCAGATATTGGCAAACCAGCAGATGGGTCACCTGATGGTTAGTGATCTTCATCGCCCATAGACACCCAAGACAAGAAAATCATGGGTGCGTTGCCCACCTTAGGATGGACATAGGGATTTAATTGGGCCACCGGAAATCTCACTCACCGATCGAAACGCGATAGCGAGTTGCTACTTTACCTTTGTTTTTGGTGAGACAGTGGTATCAAACCGGTCGAGTCGGCCCATTCGTGCTGTAGACGGAATTATCTACAGACTGGATCTACATTTCGCTATGAACTTGCATGCTATTTAACTAATTGAATGGTGTTTTTTAGAATAAAAATGTTAGAAAATCGATGTCTATTGTATAAGCTAGATTGTCTAGATATCCGGACACAAACATTCCATTGCATGTTACAAGAGCGTTGGATATCACAGTCTGGCCCGTATTTGAGGACAATGTAAGGGACTACATGTCCCCTGTTCCGGTACGACGTGTTCCCAAATGAATATAGTAATTTGAAATTTTCTTTACTTTATTTAAAGTATCGTAAAATACATATGTTAATTTGCCTTAAAAAATTATCATTTGTTATTTTTGGCGACTCTAAAATTATCATGTTTATTATAGTATATCGTTAAACAGCTGTCGTTTTTCGAGCGAATTCAAATCCAAAATTCAAATAATTTATTCTAAAAATAGGATATTATGGGCCTTACTTGCAAAAGCATTTTTAGCTGAGCAAATGGTTAAGAATAACCTGTCACTTTTTTCCTTGCGTTACATTGTTTAAAAATGAAAGGGACAACTTATGGTATAAAGTTAAGCAGCGCTCAAATATTTTAATAAGTAAGGGGCTATATATCATTTTTACATGTCATTTAAATATGTTTAAAAATAAACACATCAGCATTTCGTAGCTATCCCTGCAAAGAAATGCCGAAACAAACTCAAGGGTTATCGCCTCTTATAAAGTCCCAGACAATAGTTAACGTTGAGATATGGGAATACTCATTCTCATGGGAATTAGATTTGGCCGTCCTGTGGCTGGCATCATCATGAATGGGCAACGTAAAACATAATATATGAATGACCTGGTTCTATTCATTGATATGTCTCGTTGTGTAGCTATTCCTGAGTCCGTCCCTGCCCGCGCGCCTGTAAATCTCCATAACTAACAGAACGGGCCCATGTATGTGATTTATATGACAATCAGCCGTGCAGGAACACGCTGTGTCAACGTCCTGCCTAGTGTTTGTCATAGCTAAATGTTTATTCGATTTGTAATGCTTTACTATCGGAGTTATGACTCGAAAGTGTGTTGAACAATTATAGAACAATAGACATGATAAAATGTTGATTGCTATAATTCGTACCTTCAATATGATATTGGTTTGTCTACGATCCATCACAGTGTAAATTGTTTTCCTAATCCTAGAAACGTGTGCTTTGATAATAATTATAGGAATTTATTTAACAAGGAACAATTTTTATTTTATTGGTAGAGCCACGCTATAGACAGAAACGTCGACCGCACGAATGAGCCTGCTCGACAGGTTTGATACCACTGTCTCGCAGAAAACCGACGTAAAGTGGCAGCTTGCTGTCGGGTTTCGTTTGGTGAGTGAGGTTTCCGATGGCCCATTTCCCTCCCTTCCTTTCCCAATCCTTTTTCCCCCCCTTCCATTTCCTCCTTTTGGGTTGGCAACGCACCCATGATTATTTTTGTGTCTTGGGTGTCTATGGGCGGTGGAGATCACTTACCATCAGGTAACCCATCTGTTCGTTTGCCAGTCTCTGCTATAAAAAAAACAAAATAAAACTTAGTTTTACAAAAGTAGCCACTTTGTTAATCTTAGTTTCTTAGTAAGATATGTATCGATAAGTAGATTATAAGTCCGATATCTGTAGAGGCCGAGATCTATAGAGCGAATTAAAAAAATCAAAATCCTTACTTAGTTCGTTTCTTCGACTCAGACTTAGTCGAAGTTCGCTTTATCTAGGCCTTAAATTACTTGCCATCATGAAAACCCTAACGAAAGCGTCTTATTTTAATTCGCCTCTCCAGTCACAATGTTTATTTAGAATCTAGATTATGGAGTACAGTAGGTCGAAATACGATTTTACACAGACAGATTGACAGGCAAAAATAGTTGTCGATGTCTTGTATTACATCAAAGAGATTTAACATACTACACTGTTTAATGTCTCTGTGTTACATACATCAATGGCTTAGGGTCCATATAAAATATAATTTCAATTTCTACGATACGGCAAAAAGTGGAAACCAGCATCTTTCCCATTTGACAATATCCCTCTTTGCCCATGATTTACACAATGTTTAAACGACAGTTCAAAACATTTAATCATACAGTAAATTACCTACTGAATGTCTGTAAACATTGTGAATAGGGTCCATATCGGTATTTAAGAAGGTTCTTGTATAAATATTATCCGTTGTGACTTGTGAATGTATATTTAATGTTCATGTCCACAGGTGAGCTCAGTGTTATGTACATATTTACGCGGTACAGGTTCAATTGGGATGAAGTTAAGTACAGCATTTACTCTACGTACCACCTTGTCACCCACTCTATGGGTAAGTCAATTAAGTTTTTGTACAAGTATTTATAATGCAGCTTCAATATTTTTTTACAGCCTTTTTATTGACTTTTATTAGTCATGTCACACTGTGTCATCATCATCATCATCATCATCAGCCATAGGACGTCCACTGCTGAACATAGGCCTCCCCCAAAGATTTCCAGATCGACCTGTTGGAAGCGGCCTGCATCCAGCGACTTCCTGCAACCTTTATCAGGTCGTCGGCACTGAAACGTGGCCTCTAACTATGGGCCATACTGTGTGCATTGTTATAATTACTTTAATTTACTGTATTTGACCTGTGTGATGACTTGCGTAGCAGGAAGAGGCTGTATGTGGTAGGCGGAGGGCTGCCAGGGCTGGCGCAATCTAGGAAAGGCCTATGCCCAGCAGTAGACGGGTACAGGCTGATGACGATGATGACTATTTTTGATATAATACTGCGGTAAAAGATTTAAATGTTTTTTTTTCGATCGTATTTATAAGAATGGGGCAATGACGAATCTTTATTTTTTATGTTTATGCTACGTGGTATCCGGCAAATGTTGAACAATTTTCAAGATTCTTTTTGTGTTCGATAGAGCTTATTGTATAAATGTGGTCATAATAGGATATAGTCGGTTTCATTTTTTAAACTTGTGATTTGTTACCAATGTAATTATCTCTGCCATCTGAATTGGATTAGGTACTCTTGAGAGCTCCGCGATAAATCTCTATTTATCCCAAATCTTGATTTAAAGATAGGAGTGAGCTGTAGGATAAATTAAGTTTAGCATTAAGTCCGCCTTTATACTTCGTGTATAACAAGTGTAAATAAATAAATCGCGATAAGGTGTAACTCTAGATTAGTAATAACTCTGCAAGTCGCCCTCAGTGGATGAATAAGTACTAATTTTGTAATCATAATGCGTATGTTTCTGAAATAGGCATAAAATCATATTTCATTAAACGATGTTGCAGAAAGAAGTCTGCTTAATTTTTTTACGACCGGCTGCTTGTCCGACGTCAAATCCAGGCGGATCCTGTCGGTGCCAACTATGTTACAAAAAAATCCGCCCGACCTTCTGGTTAACAGCCCATATAATAATAATAAATAAAACCCAAAAGTCACATACATAGTCCTGACCCCACACTAAGATTGAGTCTTGTGTTGTGGGTATCAGGAACTACAAGAGACTTTCGGTCTCACAACACCCAGACAGAATAGATTTAGGCCATACAAACAATTGTCTCGGTGCGGGGATCGAACCCGCGGCCTCTCGCTTCACAGCCGGCTACTCACCTGCGCCACGGAGCCTCTCATAAACACTGCCATAAGACCAAGAAAACGTCTAATACACACGAACACATGGCCTAAATTGCAACTAATCTTGATTATGGACATAAAGTATTTTGACAAGAACATTTGTTGCTCTATTAGATGCGTGATAAGCAAACTAGACTTTAAAATATACAGCAGGAATAAAAAAGGCAATGTTATTGCGCAACTGCTTAACATATTAATAAACAACATAAATATTTATGACTGATCAGTGTAAATAAAAAAGAACCACAAGGATCAATATGTCCGCCAAATAAAATACATGCATAATTTAATATTCAAATGACTTCCTTGCGATTTGCTGAGCTGACTAGAAACTTCGGTAGCAACAAGGATCTGGTAAACTAACGTCGAAGCTTACCAAAATTTGATTTGATAACCTGACCCTACAAGATCTTGATTAAATTTGAATGGGACCACCCGTGGAATAAGCTTTGTTGAACACAAAAAAATACTGACGAATTGGTACCGTTCCTTTGAAGTAGGTGGATGGAGAATTAACGTCGTAGTTTATTTGCTTGCGTCAAATAGATTTAATATTACTAATTATAGACGGGCTGTCAAGCAAGTTTCCATACAAAAATTGACCTCAAATTTCAGTAACGCAATCTACTTCTTAATACAATGCGAGGGCGCGTATTATAATTTACACCCTAGAATGTTCTGTGAATGTTCAAGAATCTCATAAGACAATTTTATTATCTAAACATTAATACGCTGGATCGACATTGCGCGCGTATGTTTCAAATACGACTGAATGACTTATGACCACGAGGTCACAAGTATTAATCACAAGTTTCACGGTATTGCATTGTCCCGTCTATGTACTGTTGAATGTCTTTGGCTTCAACAATCACCACTTGATCGATAAGTTCTGTAGTTTGGATATAGGTGGAGGATAATAAACTGCTGAGAATGCGATACAAAAAAATACTAATGATTTCATTATCGTATTAAGTATGCCTAAAAAGTAGTGGGTGTAATACCTACACCAGATGGCATATTAACTAGTACTCAAGTCGAACCATTGAGGAATTCCGGGACACTAGATTAGCTTTGCTTGTTGCGATGACGATGCGGTTCATGACAGCTTTAGCTTAGTAGATTGTTTTATATAGGAACTATGGGCCTTACTTATAAAAATCATTTTAGCTGAGCAAATGGTTAAGACTCTTCTGTCCCTTTTATTTTCAAACAATGTGACCAAAGGAAAAAAGCGACAGACTATTCTGAACCATTTGCTCAGCTAAAATGTTTTTATAAGTAAGGCCCTATATATCCTTACCAGTGAGGACCATAGCGCGTTTTCTTACTACTTAACTTTTTATTGCCAATTGATTGTAATCTGATAGTCTTTTGAGGCTTAAACAAATCCTCCTTTTCTGCCGATTACAAAATGTTTAAATAATAAGTACACCCAACAGTCACACACCTAGTCCTGAACCCACACTAGGTATAACCTGTATCGTGGGTATCAGAAACTATGAGAGACTTTCGGTCTCACAGCACCCAGACTTGAAACAAATATCTGTGGGCCACACAAACATTTGTCTCAATGCGGGAATCCAATCCCCGGCCTCTCGCTTCACAGCCGGCTACACGCCCGCTGCGCCACGGAGGCTGTCAAATATGAATGATATCTCGTTTATCTCCGTTGGTTTTAGTTTTAGTCAGTGTTAGTTATTTTAGTTGACCGAGTTTCATTCAAACACTAGTTCATGGGTGTAGCACTTTGAATGTTTCAATGTTAATAGCCCTTTGTATGTGTTTAAAGAAAATGCGTTTTAAGATATATAATAGAAAATATCATAAAACAGCATTCAGTTTAAGGTTGTTATATTTGTAGTATCAAAGGACACTATTCTAGTGGTCGATACGATGACTCGAACACAATAATATGCAAGCTCGAGAAGTTCAGTAAAAAGATTTTGTTTGTAAGGATATTTTATGATATAAAATAAAATGGAAATTGATATATTATGAATGATGAATACTTGGCTCTATTTTTCGATCAAGTTATCCATTTTATCTTCACAGTGGCGCACTATATAATAATTTATAAATGCTAAGAATTTAACTGTTTCTCGGTATTGTTGTTGAAATGAAGTAAGCTAGTTTTTTTTTATCCGTGCACGGCAAAGTGACTACACTACACCTGATGGTAAGCGTAGTGCAGTCCAAAAAAAACCAACGACCATCGATAAACATAGTTTATGAATGGTCGCCAGAGTTATGCCGGCCTGCATAAATGCTTCTTCAGGCTTCGCTTAAAGGACCCAATGTCATAGGAGGGAGGGAACACGTGAGCCGGCACACTATTCCACAGCAAATATAACAATTGACAATCACAAATATTGTAACAACTAGGTAATTGTTTTTACTTTGAAAGATCTTGTTTTCAACGACATTTTTTTTTATGAGCTACAAGCAAACGTGTTTTCTATTTCAGGTACACTGTTCTCAATAAGCGTGCTCAGTAGAAAGATGAAGGTTGATGACGCTGTGCTAGGAATAGTTTCCACATGCAGCAAGATCTGTGGTTGCATTGTGTTAGCATTCGCTAGGAATAACTATGAAGTTTATATGGGTAAGTAGATTGCTGTGACTTATAGGCCTCTTTGACATTCTAAGACATATTTTTAGTGTAGGCGGTAAGGCTAAGATCTATAGAGCGAACTTTGACTAAGTCTAAGTCAAAGAAACGAACTCAGTGAGGATTTGGAAGTTGTAAATCCAACGTCAACTTAGTCGGAGCCATTATTTTTTACAAGAAAAACAGACTGACAGACGGACTTAGCAAAGATTTTCTTGTAAAAAATGACTCGGACTAAGTCAAAGTTCGATTTATAAATTCAGATTTAGTCGAAGATCGCTCTATAGATCTCAGCCTCAGAGTCCGTGTGGGTGACAAGTGACAACTACCGCGAGGCCGCGATACATTCGCTTTCAAACTAATGTTATGACAACACCGTTGTATTTCCGCTGGGTTGGCTTTAGCCAATAAAATCACGATTCGTGACTATGTTACAAATCTCCATACCCACTTATATTTTACGCTAGGTCTTAAATACAATACTCCTTTGTGAAGAATGCTTTGTTTCGATGTATTGAGAGTTGTTGCTAATTTTTATATGCAGGCGTGATATAAAAACAATACCACTCAAAAATGATTTCTTAAGTTTACGCGAATGTTATACATTGAAATAAAACTATTTTTACGGATTCTATCACGATTTGGTTTTAATTTTTATAAAAAAAAATTTTTTTTTAAGTTTTTGGACAAATGACACCTCAGTCCGACCCGTGACCACGAAGACTACAATTCGTTCGAAACGTCGGGAATAAAAATTAAAACCAAATCGTGATAGAATCCGTAAAAATAATTTTATTTCAATACCACTCAAAGCTTGTCTCGACATGGGAAGAAAATGTTGACAGACATGTTTGCACTGCTGTAAACGAAGTGTTGTTTCAGCTCCTCTATTTGAGATTTTGAACGGGACTACAGCCATAGCTTTAAGGTCTATCGCTTCTAAGTTAGTCTCTTATCAGGAATTTGGTAAGTCAGTGCTTAATTTAATTTTCGATTAATGGGAACAACGGGACTTAGATAGTTTGTGATTTGACAAGCTAAGGTATAATAATAATTACACTAGCCGCAGCCCGCGATGACGAAATTTATGGTCCGGGATAAAAGTAGCCTAAAGATGTTATTCTGATATCATCTATATAACTAAAGTAATGTTTCATCAAAATCAATTCAGTAGTTTTTGAAAGAGTAAAGCCGTGTCTCCTGCACTATAACGTTACACAAAACGCCTACACAAAACATATTGTATTTCTTATCTATGGTCCATTGTTTTACGGGCTGGAGACAGCTAAAATCATTGTTTTGCGTATATGTTTTTGTGTAATATTTCAAGAAAAACTAGTGCAGGAGACACGTCTCCCGGCTGTTTGTCAGCCACGGCTGACAAACACACATAGGTACTCACAAACTTTAAGTTTGTAATATTACTAGAACTATTGGACTTCCGATGAAGCATATACAATAATTGAGCATCTTTTCCAGGTAAAGTGTATTCATTATTCGGCGTGGCGGAGACGATGATGCCGCTGATATTCGCGCCGGTGTACTCCCGGGTGTACATCGCGGTGCTACACATACTGCCCGGGGCGGTGTTCCTGCTCAGTGTTGCTGTCACCATCCCGGCTCTCACCATATTCGGGTGATTATGGTGATTATATTTGACAGCCTCCGTGGCGCAGTGGGCGAATAACCGGCTGTAAAGCGAGAGGCTGCGGGTTCGATTCCCGCATTGAGACAAATGTTTGTGTGGTCCACTGATATTTGTTTCAAGTCTGGGTGTTGTGAGACCGAAAGTCTCTCATAGTTTCTGACACCCACGATACAAGTATACACCCATATACCTAGTGTGGGGTCAGGACTAGTTGTGTGACTGTTGGGTGTATTTATTATTATTTATTATTATTATTATCTACCATGGCGGGTACACACCGGCCGAACAAAGGCGAAAAAATCTATGCATGTTTCATTTACACAACAGCAAAAGTTTGTTTGTGTAAACGCAACAGGTAGATTCTTTCGCCTTCGTTCGTCAGGTGTGTACCCGCCATTATGTGTTGATTTTGCTGGGTAATGAAGGGAATCAGTATGTTCTTTTGATACTTTGGATAAATTAAAATATGAATCGAAATCAACAAGTTATTACCAAAATATTAATTAAATTAAATATTAATATTTTATAGGTAGATTTTGAACAAATGATCTTCGAAAATTAAGAGTTTTAAAACATTTGTATCGAGTAAACGGCGAAGGTAAACATTGTGATGAAACCTGAGAGTTCTTCACAAGAGTTTCGATTTGAAGTCTATCCACCCGCATTAGACCAACGTGTGGACTGAGGCCAAACACCTCGCAATAGAGAAGACTTAAATTCAGCAGTGCAACAGTAATATTATAGGCCTTAAACATCAACTTGTTTATTTAATAATGCGTTCTGTTACATTAACGAACGACTCCTACCGGCTTTCAAATTCTTTGTGTGCATTACCGTTACTTGAAAATTGTTCAATGGAACAATCTAGGCTAGACAGAGCTAATAAAACGGGACACGTCGATCTAGACCTAACTTAATCCTTTAATCTTCCATAAACTAGAAACGTAAGCCGAATGTCTTTTGCCCGAATAAACAGCACAAAATCTCGAGGAAATCGCAGTACAGTTAGTGTGTAATTAATGATATTATTGGAATAGTTTCAAGCTCACGAATAATAATAGGCGCCGACGTCAACGCCCATTCGATCACAAATCCTATTGTTATAACCAATAACAGAAACTGTTTCGTCTAGAACAAAGCTATTTAATAACACATTGGAAAATAAACATAGCATATTTCATAACGTTTATACATCTCATTATGAAAATGAAAAATATCTACACATTTGATATAGTTCGCACAACTATTGTAATATCTATGTTATATCTGCAAAATGTTATTTTAAGAATAACTTAAGGATTTTGCTAAATAAATAAAATTCACGTTAGTCACGTTAAGATATGTAACTATATCAATCGGATCTAGTTCAGTGTGTTGTGTTGTTTTTTTGTGATAAGATTTTTTAAAAAAGTCTTATAGTCCCGGAACTGAGCTCCGATAAGACCTTCGCCTGCCCTTATCCCACTACAACCAGGGATTGGCGCAACGCAGTTTTTCAAGGATGCAGAAACGATTTGGCTTTAGTTATTATGAAAGGGTGCCTATCTGACGTCTACCTTAAAATGCTGAAAATATCGTATTAGAAAAACTGCTCAGAGCCTAGACCCACAATATAACATACATAACATAAGCTCACGCCTGTATCCCAGAAGGGGTAGGCAGAGGCGCACTAGCGAACTAGAACACCCACATTTCGCCGAGCTTAGTTCTGTCCCAGATGTGATAGGGGGCGAGCCTATCGCCATATCGGGCACAAATTCCAGACTCCGGGCTGATATGGAAAAATCCAATATCACTTTGCCCGACCCGGGGATCGAACCCGAGACCTCAGAACCGTAGTCGTACCGAAATACCACCACGCCACAGAGGCAGTCACAATATAATCGTAAAGAAAAATCCGAATCTTATCAAAAAGCATTTGAACTCTGGTTTATAGTTAAGCTAATTATTAAAATAGTTTTGAATTTTTGTTAATCCCATATTAATTTTTTTCCAGATGGTTCTACCACCAGCATAAAAAAGACAGGAGGGAAAAGCTATCGGAAATGGATACTACGGCACCGTTGTCTCCCGATCCATCTACATGAGGCCATCAGCAGGAATAATTTTGACAATCGAATTAGGATCAAATCAAATCAATTATTTGTAAATGTAGGTAGGTATTGTTTAGATGTTATTTTTTTATTTAGTGCACTACATTTTACTTAAAGTATACAAAATTAATATTTACTTTAATTAAAATGAATTAGAACTACGCAATCAATGAAATCATTGAATAAAAATCAACTAAAAGATAATTAAATGTACATTGTGTGTATACCATAAATAAAACATTACGAGTAGGAATAGGAGTTTGATGCGCGTTTTTACCTTTTGTACGATATTTTTACTAAATGTCTTGAGTGAGCAGCGATCTCTCTACTATTTCGATTGTCAAAATTATTCCAGTAGTTCTACCATGAGTTTTTTTTCACATTTTACGCTAGCGCCTACGTAAAACAATTTGTATAAAAATCGTCAGTCCCCAACGTAACCGCTAGAGGCGTTCCGGTTTTCTCATATAAATATTTTACGGAGTCGATAGCGTGAAATGTCAAAAAACTCATGGTCAAGCTGCTTCTCGGGCCACAGGGTCTTACTTCCCGGTGTTTTGGTTGAACAAAGTCTTGAATTACACAAGTTAGGGTGACTTGCACCACTATTACTGGTTAGTAATAGTGGTGCAAGTCACCCTAACTTAGGTTTACAGTAGTTAGGTTTACACTTAACTGTAGGGTTACAGTTAGTCCTAACCTCAAGTTATATTGAAATAAATATGAATGGCATGTAATGAATTCAATGTCATTGATATATTTTCTGGATTTACATGTAAAAAAATGCGGTTAGGACTAACTGTAGGTTAGTAATAGTGGTACAAGTGGCCCTTAGACACTCTAATTAACTAACATATCAGTTTCCGTGCGGTATATTTTGCATATTATATCACTACTGAACGCTTATTTCGCACCGTGTCATAGAATGTTGCTCATCAAATAAAATGAATACAAAAAGTCACACTTCTACTGTCATTTTACTCAAAAAGCAAAAAAAAAACATAAGTAAAAACATAGCCTAATCAGGAATTTGTTCATCAAAAATGCTTATATTCGGAGGCGGCACATATATATGTTACATAATTGTATGGGCCACCGGAGGCCGAGCCGCCCGTGACTATCTACATAATAATTGTATAACGATTTTTATTGTTTTATAAAAACAGTATTATTTTGTTAAATATCTAATAAATTTTTTTTATATTTTTATTGAACTTTGATTTTACTTTTCTGGCACTAACCGTTCTATGGTAAATATTTTTTCAAAGGGATCATAATTCTAAACATTGAAATCGTATTGACCTATTTAAGCGATTATTGACGCGATATTATGGCGGGTACACATCGGCCGAACCAAAGCGAAAGAATCTATGCCTGTTTCATTCACACAACAGCGAAAGTTTGTTTGTGTGAACGCAACAGGTATATATTATTTCGCCTTCGTTCGGCCGGTGTGTACGCGCCATTAGGTGATCACTTAAAATAAGCTTAAAATACTGATTACGTGACGACGAGTTGTTACCCTTTTCAGATTATAGTAGGTATTCATTTTAGAGGTATATTCCAACCATTTTATATTCCACTGAAGATTTAATAACATAACATAACATAACATAAGCTCACGCCTGTATCCCCGAAGGGGTAGGCAGAGGCGCACTAGCGAACTAGAACACCCACATTTCGCCGAGCTTAGTTCCGTCCAAATGTGATAGGAGGCGAGCCTATCGCCATATCGGGCACAAATTCAAAGATTTAATAAATATAATAATATTTCCTCATTTTGTATTTTAACCATCAACTATCTAACCGTATACAACTATACAGAATCAATAATTAAACAACGTCCAGATATGAAAATGAGCGAGGGAAATGAAAAACACAAATCTCTCAGAACTTGGTTATATTTGGTGTGATTTATCATTGCGTTAATTCATGACAGCGTACACGATACAGGTGGGCGTAGGGTTGCCAGGTGTCACGCTTTACCTGGACATGTCCGGCTTTTTACGGTCGTTTACGGCGAAAAAATATTAAGCTTTTCTACCTCTACATGCCGATCAACAAAGCAGTGATGCTTGACACGGCAATAGTGACCGTCGAACCGACCCTTTTTATAAACCGATAAAAAAAGAGGTTATTAAAAGTGGTACGTGTTGTACAAAAATTATTCAATCCACAAAATATATGTTGGCAAGATTATCTAAACCATTGATGTCAATATTTTTATATTTTTGTTGTGTGTTAGTTGTTGCACAACAAGGACCAAATTTCTTTTTTTGTGAATAACATAACATAAGCTCACGCCTGTATAGGTATGTATATGTAGGCAGAGGCGCACCAGCGAACTAGAACACCCTCATTTCGCCGAGCTTAGTTCCGTCCCAGATGTGATAGGTGGCGAGCCTATCGCCATATCGGGCACAAATTCCAGACTCCGGGCTTATATGGAAAAATCCAATATCACTTTGCCCGACCCGAGGATCGAACCCGAGACCTTAGAACCGTAGTCGTACCGAAATACCACCACGCCACCGAGGCAGTCAATAATGTACGTTAATTTAATTTAACCTAAACTTTTAATCAGACTACATATTTTATCTAAGAATATGTTACACACTTTTCTTATTGTCTCTAAAGGTTCAAGTGATGTCCGAATAAAATGTCGAGTTCGTTTTTTTTATTTTAGGGCTTGCCATCCCTACGTGGGCGGTGGTCGGTACTCGTATATCACAACTTAATTGGTACATCCCCAATTAACAATCATTAACACGTGAAATATTACACGAAGATAAAAATATTTAGAGTTTCGAAAAGTATAGTGTGCATGCAGTATATTGTTTTTATTACATTAGTAAATATGCGTCAATTGTCTCGATGGCGTAGTTGTAACTCCCAAGTTCGGATATTGGGTTTTTCGTCAGTATAAGCCCGGAGTCTGGAATTTTTGATCGAATAGGTTCGCCAACTATCACAACTGGGACGAAAGTGACCTCGGCGAAAAGTGGGCGAAAAGTTCACTAGATCGCCTCTGCTAACCCTTTCAGAGAGAGCTTATGTATGTACACACACATACGACAAAAAATATCTACACCAGTTGAAGTTGTATTAAACCGCTGCGGCCACTTCATCTTTATCCCTTTATTTTTTTTATTGCAATCAAATGTTGAGACGAACAAGACGCTGGCCTGATGGTAAGCGATACGACTACTGGACAGTAACAAGTAACAACACCACCTACAGCTAGTCAGAGAGAGAGAGAGAGACAGAGTTTTTTTTTACATTTCTCGCTAGTGACTACATACAAATTTGTATGCAAACACCAAGGGCCTTACTTATAAAAATAGTTTAGCAGAGCAAATGGCTGAGAATAGCCTGTCAATTTTTTCCTTGTGTCACATTGTTTGAAAATAAAAAAGACAGGCTATTCTTTACCATTTGCTTTGTTAAAGTGTTTTTATAAGAAAGGCCCCAATTCTCCACGTAAACGCCTCTAGCGTTCGGGTATTTTTCATATGTTTTACGGAGTCGTTAGCAAAAAATATAAAACAAATTCATGGTCGAGCTACTAATCAATAAAATAATTGAATTCGCTTTATTACTATATTGGAGTTTTGTGCCTGATATGGCTATAAGCTCGCCCCCTATCACATCAGGGACGGAACTAAGCTCGGCGAAATGTGAGTATTCTAGTTCGCTAGTATGCCTCTGCCTACCCCTTCGGGGATACAGGCGCGAGCTTATGTTATGTTATGTGTTTATTATCATAGCGTTTATATATTTGTATGCGTGGCGAAACGTGGGTGTAGTTCTTCGGTAGTGCGCATTTGCCTACCCCTTCGGGGATACACGCGTGAGCTTATGTTATGTTGTTGTTTTATATTAACCAATTGTCATCGTTGCGCAGGGAGTTCGATACGAATTCTATTTTCAAAATTAATCGGCTCACAATAAACGTAGACTTCATAATATACATCTTCATTAAAATTGTTTAAATGTATAGATGTACCTTTTTAATTGAGACTGATTGAAATTTTTTTTTTATGCATTTGTATAAATTCACATTTCTGTAGGAGTAAAATTTATATATTAAAACTAAACGATTCATGAAAAGAAATTTGTAAAAACTTTAAACGATTTAAATAAATTTGCATGGCTTCACTAAATAAAAAGGTCTGACGAATTTTAATCATCTCTTATTTAAGTAATAATGCAATGATTCGATTCAAAGAAATATAAATACTTAAGATTTAAATGCCTTTATTGAATATTTTAACCTTTAGTTTTCTTTATTGATTAAATTTTATTAACTTTAATCGCCGATTTTGACAGAAATGTTTTTATAGCAGACTGGCAAACGAGCCGGTAGTTTTTCAACCGCCTACAGACACCAAATGAAAATGAAGGATGCGTTGTGTCACTTAAAGGAAGGGAATATGGGTTAGGATGGGTATCCAGATGTTTTTGGGGGTAATTTTTTTCATTTCTAATTATTATATTGTGCAACGTCGTCATTTAATGATGGATATTTCTAGCATTCTGTTAAATTATTTTCTCGAATGTGCGCATCGAATAAACTTCGTTCATGTTAGTGGGACTTTGAATTTGGTCGCTACAAATTCTTTATTCTGTTTTTCTTTGACTTGTAACTATATTACGCTTGGAGATGTTTTAGTAATAAAAGCGTTTCAAAACGCTCCCAAAAATATTTGTTTAACGTCCGTTGAATTTTAGGTAACCAAGTTTATTTATTCATGGACATACGTAATTGCTCCTTTGACACCGCGTCACAGTCCACTGGAACGTTTTAAAACGAAAATGGTGGATATTTTTTTTGGACATTTGAAATGGAAACACTAAATCAAATACGTGAAAACGATATTCTATTGATGGATGGGACGGTTTTGTTTTTGGATGACTGTCCAATATTCTGTCATGCTCTGTAAAGTTTGTGCGATTTTTCTATTGTTTTTTGTCCGTTAATGCTATTTTCCAATGGTACATAATTTAAAGCATTAACGGCCTATCGTAACCTCATAATAATTTTAGTTTTAAGGGATCGGACAAACGAGCAACAGTCAGCTGCGGCCCGAGCAGGAAAATTTCTGACTATCGTAAATGTATTCGACCTCGATGCGCGTCTATGAAATATCAACTAAATGTCATCAGTGCGCAGCGAGCTCGAATACATTTACGATTGTTAGAAATTTTCCTGCTCGAGCCGCTGATGAATAGTAGGTGTGTTGCCAGTCTTTAAAAATATAGATTGGAGCACGGCGATAATATTTAGGTATCCAGCAAGTGTATTCATCTTATGGCAGACAACATCGCAGCTGCTATTTTTCGAAGGTTTTAGTAAGTGCAGACTGTAGTCCGTTGTATACCACATAAAATTACTTGCCATACACATTTCTGACACCAAACTTGGCCCCAAATTAACTACACTTGTACACTTGAAACTTTCAGTTACTTTTTCATGTGATAACTTATTAATAATACAACGGCAGTTACCTCTTTAATTACGTTATTAATATCGGAATGCAACGTTTGTTCGACTTCACAAACGCTAGTTCAGCTTGATGTCAAATATAACTATTTGTGTAACCATAGATAAGGAGAACAAATAATTATTGTTGTGCCATATTGTTGGCGAACTCATCGACAATCGATCGAGCAAGTATTTAAAAAAAAAGTTTTGTTTATCACACGTGTAGGCAGTTTAACGTTGCCATCGCTGTAAACTAATATATGAGATGGAAAATATGTTTTAGTTTATTAGTTAGTTTTCCTTTCTGTCTAAACACTTCAAGTATCTTGCAGCAACGTGGGCTAATTTTTTGGACTGGCCACCTGCCGGACGTCAACTCGTTCACAGTTTTACTGCTGTTGATTGGTAGAGCAGTAGACAGTAACGTCTACAACACAAATGGATCGGCTCACCTGGTTTCATACTCCTGTCTCACAGAAAATTGACGAAAGTGATAGCTCGCTATTACGTTTCGTTCGGGTGTGAGTGAGATTTCCGGTAGCCCAATGCTCCTCTTTTTCCCAATCCCTT
This sequence comes from Clanis bilineata, assembly GCA_036417725.1. Classification (NCBI taxonomy): domain Eukaryota; kingdom Metazoa; phylum Arthropoda; class Insecta; order Lepidoptera; family Sphingidae; genus Clanis; species Clanis bilineata. The sequence goes on from CM071158.1 coordinate 14,925,714, forward strand.
TTCCTCTCCTTTTAGGTTGGCAACGCACCCATGACTTTTTTGTGATTTGGTTGTCTATGGGCGATTGAGATAATTTACTATCAAATGACGCACCTGCGCATCTGCCAGTTGCTGGTATAAAAAAGAACCCCTGCAGAAGAATCCAGTCCCGGGCACATTGTGTTAGGAAAACCGTTTTTCCTGATCTGGGATTTCAACCCAGAACTCCCTGGTCCACAGCCCACGTGCAGTGGCACGTCCAGACCACGGAGGTTAATTTATTAGTTACTTATTTCTTTCTACCTGCCCTTATTCTACCTTAATGTGGGGTCAGCGCAACACACTTTTCAAGTACGTTGCAGAAAGGATTTCGTTTAGTTTTTACCACCGGCTGCCCGCCTGACGTCAACGCTCTCTGATGAATCCAGTCCTGTGCAAATTAAATTAGAAAATTCCCTTTGCCCGACCTGGGAATCGAACTCAGGATCTCCCGGCGACAGCCCATATATGCTGCCACTAGACCAAGGAGGCGACAGTTTATTAGTTACGTTGTTCATCCTATACATATAATCTGTACTGTCAATTGAAACGTGCTGAGTACGAGCACTGTGTGAATAAATACCTAAGAATAACCCGACTTAAACCTGAAGGTGTAAGGCAGAATGCCGTCAACCACGTAATTCTTGAGTTTGGATATAAAACTCGAATAATTATAGAAGTTCTAATATATTCGTAATTTATACGGAGGCACGTTTAAGACGAAGTTAATCGGTAAAGATATGGAATGCGAGTTAATTAACTCTCACACTGAGAATGGTAATAATTGCTCGGTTATGTAAGGGCGATGTCGTGTTAAGAGCGATTTTCGAGTGCTATTAGTTGAATTTTCAATTCAGAGACTATACCTACTCTAATATAAGTTAATATAACATAACATAAGTTTTTGCTTGTATCCTAAAACGAGTAGGCACAGGCGCCCTACCGAACTAGAACACCCACATTTCGCCGAGCTTAGTTCCGTCCCAGTTGTGATAGTTGGCGAGCCTATCGCCATATCGGGCATAAATCCCAGACTCCTGGCTGATATGGAAAAATCCAATGTAAAAATCTAATGTAAATGTAAACTCGCTGCGCACTGATGACATTTGATTAATATTTCATACAAATTTCATAGACGCGCATCGAGCACGAATACATTTACGGTTGTCAGAAATTTTCCTGCTCGAGCTGCTGCTCGTTTGCCAGTTTCTGCTATAAAAATCTTCCACTTTACAAATAAATTTGAAGTCTTTGTTTATTATATCAAGATAACATATTTATTTAAAGTAATTTATCAAAAAAAAAATCGTTTTAGTCTGTTTGTTCCAGTTTATCTCCGAAACGGGTGAACCGGTTTTGACGGGACCTTTACTGGTTTTATTACAGAAAAATAATTAAAAGTAAGGGTTCTAACTTCTATCCCATGCAAATGAAGTCGCTTCAGCTAGTTATAATTAATAATAATAATAATAATAATAATAATAGATTTATAGATTCGGTGACCCCCTGGGATCAGGGCCATGTACGTGACCGTTGCATATGGATTTAATGGGTTCCCAAAACCAACCTGAGATTTGGATATCAATAGCATTTAATATTGCGATCGCGTGCCTCCCACAGTGTGACCGTTCGACCAACAATTCCCAACTTTACAAGACGGACCCAAAAACTCTTGACAAACGACACGAGTGTAAGTGAAAAGCGATGTTTTGCGTGGGGTGATTTCCTTAAATCTAAATAATGGCTCGCAATACGAACAATTATAAATTCCGCGTGTTTTGTGTTCTCTAAGCTACTGCGGTGGTATAAACTGGGCAAATACACTTTACTTCTACAATTTAAGGAGAGTATTTGTGTAGTAATGATAAGGTTTTTGTTAATTACTTGATTTATTGTTTTAACGCTCAATTTGATAACAATGCTTAATTACGTACGATGAAGATATGATAGAGACTGTCGCCTCCTTCGTTTGATGGCACAGTATATGCTGTGAACAGATAGGTCCTGTATTTGATTGCCAGGTCGAGCGGGTGTAACACAATTTTCCGGAGACTGGATCTCTAGAAGTGGATTGACGTTAGGCAGGCAGCCAGTCGTAAAAAACGAAGGTGACTCCTTTTTATAAAATGATTGAAAAAAGTTTGTTACGCCGACCCCTCATCAGATAGGAAAAAAGAAAGTAGTTAGTACAGATAATAAATACACATAGAGGAGATATACAAGGTGTTTCATAAAGTTGGTATCAATAATAACTACACTTAATGAGAGTATGGCTAGCAATCTAGCGGTATAGTTTAAAATTTCGTAAGGCTCGTCGGTTTCGACCGACTTGCAAAAAGGAGAAGGTCCTCGATTCGTCTGTATTTTTTTTTATGTATGTTACCGCGATATCTTCGCCAAATGTGGACCGATTTTCAAAATTATTTTGGTGTTCGATAGAACTTATTTCAAGGATGGTCCCATATATTTGGTTACGATCGGATTTGAAGTCGGTTCGTTAAGTTTTTAAACTTGTGATTATTGAGTAATGAAAACTTCAATTTATGACGAAATATTTTTTTCGTTCGGTAATTAATTATTTTTAGTATATACGAAGCCATTCCTATGCTAATTGCGCGATTTACAGGTCGCATTCCGATTTTAAAATCGCCATAATAATTGATTAAAAATGTAAGTTCAATTTTTTTTTTTACTTTATCATTGCGCTTTAAATCGTTCTTTCTGTATGTGGAATTATTATTAGTACCGACTTTATGAAACAACCAGGATATAGATAAAAAGAGTACCTAATAATACAAGGTAGACTCAACAATATCGGCCTCATAACTTTATTCAGTCATGCGACGAACAATCTCCGAGAAGTCTATCATCGCGCTAAAGCAACGTTGATAGCTTTAATTCAACCACTCCATTAATATTCTAATTCATTAGTAAGCTGTCAATCGGAATATTCACCCGACCACTCTCATATTTGTTCACAAAAGGCGTCATAACGACATCCATCTCCCTCGAACGAGCGCTGACGACGTCGGATCAAAGCTACTTATAAAAGCTTCCATTATTCAACCTAGATCGTTAATTATTTTCAAAACAGTATTTAAAATTTGAAAACCTCATTAAGATACGCACGAACCGCTTCCACATAAAGGGGTTTTCGAATAATTCAGAAGGTAATTTTCGCTTATTCATTAAACGTAATTAAAAGGGGAGCGATAATGATGGTGGCTCGGTGAAATTAATAACATGCAAAATAACAGGCAAGTCAGTGGTTATGTGTAATACTAGGTTAATATGTGGGTGTTGTAAAGCGCGTTAACGTGTGTCGGCACCAATGCTTCCCAAACTTTCAAGTTATGCCCTCTTTGACTATAGAGGTAATATAGGCGCGCCCCCTATTACATCTGACGGACCGAAATGACAACAACACGTGTTGTGTGTATATATAAATAATAATAATAATAAATAAATACACCCAACGGTCACACATCTAGTTTTGACCCCACACTAGGTATAACCTGTATCGTAAGTGTCAGAAACTATGAGAGACTTTCGGTCTCACAACACCCAGACTTGAAACAAATATCTGTGGGCCACACAAACATTTGTCTCAATGCGGGAATCGAACCTCACGTTTCACAGCCGGCTACTCGCCCGCTGCGCCACGGACGCTGTCATATATAACATAACAATGAGCCTGGCAAAAATGGGGTGTTCTAGTTCGTTCGGGTTTACAGTGAGAGATATACATACTATATAGAGGTATATCTATTTATCTCTGTCGCCGTCCACTGCTACCTCGTATGTACGTTTACCATCATATTGATTTGTTTGCAGAAGGACTGTTTAAATTCATACCTGTATTCATTTAGAGAATGATATTCTATTAAAATAAAAGAATCCCAATACGTTGATTAAAGCGATTTATAATAAAAATGCTGTAAATATTTTTCCTTGGCATGTTCTGTTGTTGTCTGGTCGTTTAAAAATTATTAAATAGTAAATAAATAATTAATGAATAAAAGACAATGACCTTATGAAACTGGTACCTGAATGCCTTCTGGCTTATGACTAGCCTTAGGCTTTATTTTTGCGTGGTTTTGATTGACAGTTGCAATGAAATTGTTATATTGTAGAGGTACTCATCCACGTTGGAACGTATCCATGTTCCTAAAGTATCTTTTGTAATAACTAGTTTTAAGAATTAAATTCTACGCCGTTGTGTAACAATAAACATTGTTATTTATAGATATAACAAGAAAATGTGTGATTATGAATAGAAATTAGCTGATTATTAGTAGTAAGTTGGACGAATACTTATTTGGTAGGTAGGATCATCGATCGATCGATCATCGTAGGACGATCTATAGGTCGTCGGAGGGCATCAGTTTTATATTGTTTAAATTTTGATATTGATATAATTTTTCATAATGTAAAAAAGCCTCATAAAATAAAGAGTAGTATGTATACGGAACATTATGATTAGCGCTGTTTAACGAGTTCATTGAAGTTTGACTCTGAAATTATCGGATATTTTCTTTTTGTATTTCGTCCCTCCAAACATTGAGAACCGTTATCATGTCAATCCCGCAGGACCTTACGAAATCCCTCTTTATAGCCGCCTGTAGGTAATTTGATTTACGACCGTTAGTGCTCAGGATCAAATGCTTGAGCTCTCCAGATCGGGGCGATGGTTTTGATTGATTATAATTATTTGTTGGGCGAGTTGAATGTCAGATGTTATTTTTAGTATTTTTGTTTGATGTTAGAAAAGTCGGTTATCGTATGGATTGTGTTTTTCTTACCTTGTCTGTATTGGGCAGCGATTCTTAACCTTGTGATTAGGGACCATTTGACAAAATTGTGTTTTGCCATGGACCACCAACTGTTTAAAATATCACAACCAATAGATTGTTTTACGTGGCACGCGATAGTGTGTTAACTTGTTATTACTTGCTTAATATTTTTTGGATGCCTTCGCGGACTACTTCGCGGCTTCGGGTGCTTCCAAGGACCACTAGTAGTCCGCGGACCACTGGTTAAGAACCTCTGTTTTAGGAACCTCTGTTTATTAGAATTTTAGATAGATATAGGGTGAAGTAGTGAGTGAGTGTAAATATAGTGAAATTATTGTCCGGCGGCGTGGTATATGTCAGATAAAACATAATACTGTCAAATGACACGTAAATATTCCGGAGTTTAGTAAATTATATTTTTGAAATAAATGGGTTTTTGTGTCATATTTCACCTATATTCGTACTCACTCCATCTCCACTCAGCTCACTCCATCTGAGGGCCAATTTCTCAAATGTCAGTCAACTTTTATCTAGGGGATCTTTTATCTATAGTTTCCAGTCTGTCAAACTGTCAACATTATCTAGATAAAAGACATTTGGCTGTTTAAAAATCGGCCTTAAATGAATCATAATTTCTTTTAATTCGCAATAAACCATGACGCATTGTATCAAATAAGTTCTAGTTCCCATAGTGTTGTCGTCTATCCGCACAAACTCCTATTGTTGTACATAATTCTAAATTGTCTACATTGATAAGCAACGCGTTATATATGGAAATCATTATCTCGTAACGTTTATTTGTACTTAGGTAATAATAAAATACACAAATATTGTATTATGACGTTTGTTTTTCTGCGTCGCTTACTTTAGCATTCCTTGCGATGTCTTTTTTATGTTCGAAGTATAGCCACCTGTAAAATACAAAGTTTAATTTGTGTTTAGTGTTTGGCGAAAATATATTTATAGGTAAGATTATTTAAGTTTGTAAAATTCCGCTCAGTGGCTCTAGCAAGAATATTTTTGACAATCGAATTCGTATCGAACTAGAATCTTCGATATTTGTATGAAATATTAACCTAATGCCATAAGTGCGCAGCGAGCTCGATTCGAATTCGATTGTCAAATATGCCTGCTCGGGCCATAAGTAATGACTTTTATGTATACTACTAGACTGGCTGTTCGGTACATAGAATGTGCGCACTAAGTCTCTGTTAATCAACCTCAACTCACTATAGAAATCAGCTGCCTGAGCAGGAAAATTTCTGACAACCGTAAATGTATTTGAACTCGATGCGCGTCTATGAAATTTGTATGAAATATTAACCAAACGTCATCAGTGTGCAGCGAACTCGAATACATTTACATTTACATTAGTTTTTCGTGCTCGGGATACTGCTCTTTTCCTTAGCCGTGAAACGTCAAACACGCGCCGTCATGCCACAATTTTACGTCGAAACAGCTTGTCTAGTAAACACATAGAAGTCATTGGCCATAGGTATTATATATATTTGTAAAGTTATAAAAAGTTCTTACCCAAATATAAAGATGGAAGGTAATAATAGAACAGCACCGAGAAGGAATACAGCGCCAGGAAGTATGTTCATGGTTGATATATACACCCTGGAGTACAGGGGTCCGTAGACCAGAGGCATCGTTGCTTCCGCCAGCCCAAACAGGGAGTTCACTTTGCCTAGAAAATATGAAGGTAATATAAAATAGTGACATAAGATTCTAGAGGTATTGTTGTAAGGTTTACTTACAAGTACAATTAAAGAGTTGCGATATCTTCAAATTTACCAATTTTCCAAAAAAAAAAAACGATTGATGCAAAAAGTTCCAAAGATTTTTGATTGTTAAGTCTTTGGCTAGTCCACTGACTTTAAGACATATTCTTCCGACTTTTCTGAATTACATCTGACCTGAGATATATGATATATTTTGTTATTTTCCTTCCGCAAAAAGTGTAATAAACATATTAATAAAATCCCAGAAGGGTAGGTACGGGCACAATTAGCGCACTCACTTTTCGCCAAGCTTATATCCGTCCAATGATGTGATGGACCTATCGCCATATTGGGTACAAATCGCAGACTCTGGACTAGTATTACAAAAACTCATCACATTACTCGACTCGGAGATCGAACCTGAGACTTCAAGGCAGTAGTTAGTCGTACCGCATACGCAATACAACTACGCCACCAATACAATGTTATGTAAATTTGCACGCGCATAGATGTATGATAATGCTTATTGACTTTGTTCTTATGTCTCATGCCACGTGCGGGTATGCGTCAAAAGCTCCACGTATTTAGTACGAGAGAGTGCCTCGTTGGCGTAGTTGTATTTCGGTACGACTTCCGTCCTGAGGTTTGGGGTTCGATCCCCGGGTCGGGCAAAATGATATTGGATTTTTCAATATCAGCCCGGAGTCTGGAATTTGTGCCCGATATGGCGATAGGCTCACCCCCTATCACATTTGGGACTGAACTAAGCTTGGCGAAATGTGGGTGTTCTAGGTCGCTAGTGCGCCTCTGCCTACCCCTTCGGGGATATAGGCGTGAGCTTATGTTATTAAGTATGAGATATGAGAACCATCTTGTCAACTCACCAAACTCTTCGCCGCTGACTAATTTAGTCGCTATAGACCGCATAGCGATGAACGAAGTACCATTCAAGATCTCCAGCAGAGGCGCTGTAATTAATAAAATGTAGGAACAATTAGCGACGTAATTTAATTAATAAGAATTAAGTAACGACAAGAGTACGTCGGTCGCAAGTGTCTGAAACGGATTGTACTTTAATAGGAGTTTGTCCGCGTGGACGGCCCAAAAAACGCTGGCTGGACGTTTTAAAGCATCCTTCGTCATATGAGAAAATATGAAAGACAACTTATATCATATGGGTACAGTGGAAGATGATCAACATCGGACAAAGTGGAAGCGTTTAAGTAGGAAGGCGGACCCTGGTATTAGGCCGGGATAACGCCAGACAGAAAGAAAGAAATTATTTAGTAACATTTTTTTATCTAACTAGAAAACTATCATCACTTCGAACAAACTAATAGGTACATTTATTGTGTTTCTGATTTTCATCTTTTTTATCCGAGCACGGTATACACTACACCTGATGTAAAGGTTTTTGATCGTGGTAGAGCCACGCTGTAGACAGTTACGTCTACATCACGAATGGGCCGGCTCGACCGGTTTGATACCATTCTCTTACAGAAAACCGATGTAAAGTGGTAGCTCGCTATCGTGTTTCGTTTGGTATCCGGTGGCACAATTCTCCCCCTCCCTTTTCCAATCCCTATTTCCCTCCTTTTAAGTCAGCAACTCACCCAAGATTATTTTTGTGGTTTGGGTGTCTATGGGCGGTGGAGATCACTTACAATTAGGTGCCACCCATTAGCTAGTTTGCCGCCTCTGCTATAAAAAAATAGCAAAGATTTTATGCGTCAAATCTATATTTCTTTTTTAGATTCAAGAAATACACGAGTGAAGTCGACTAGACACTAATAGGTATTGTGATTTTATTATGTAAGTTGGGCAGACAACTGTAGCCCGAGCACGAAAAACTAATGTAAATGTAAATGTATTCGAGTTCGCTGCGCACTGATGACGTTTGGTTCATATTTCATAGAAATTTCATAGACGCGCATCGAGTTCGAATACATTTACGGTTGTCAGAAATTTTTCTGCTCAGGCCGCAGAAAGAGATGAGGTAAAAGCAAAAATACGCCCCGAAACAAATGTATTGCCTATATCTAAAGTTAATATGTAAATACCAGAGATTAAAGGCTAAGCCGTGCCCGGCAGAGCTCGTAAACAGTGAAATCCCGCCAGAAACTTGGAACAAGAGTAACGTTTCCAGTTATAGAGTTATATGGGACCATTCGGTCGCACTCGCGCGTTTAATGAATCCGCTGAAGTTATAGCTCTGACGTACTGCTTGAGTTGACTTGTTTCGAATATTTTTGTTTATTGGTAAATGTTTTGTTTGCTTTTCAATTGTTTCTTGTTTTCAATGTACATTAGTGAATATATAAGTTCAAAGTATTTTTATTTTTAAACTGACTTCAGAAAAAAGGAAACTTTTATTGGAACTTAATAAGGGGGAAGTTTTTAAACAGTCTTTATGTTTGTTTGTGTATATATTATGTGGTATCTTCGGTAAATATAGATAGAGCTTACTCTAAGGGTGGTTTATATTTTAGTTAATAATGAAGAACAATAAACCAAAACCACAGACATCGCTATTGGTTTACCCAAAAGTCGGTTAAAAATAGACAATATAATCTTCATAACATTAAATGAAACGGGAAAGAGTAAATAGAAATAGCTTATGTTGTGGTTAGTAATCAATATGCTATAATTATTTCATATCTAGTAAAGAGTAAATACAGGTCGCTAAATGCACTAAAGCTATAAAACAAATTACAGCCAGGCAATTGTGTTACCAGGTAAAATGTAAAAATTGCGGAATAAGAAAAATGTAGCACAAAAAAAGGTTGTGCAAGCAGAGGCTGTATCTTTTTTCAAACACTGGGTACTTATTATTCATGTACTTAAATTTTTAAAAATTAATACCTTTTCACTTTTAAAATGTCTCGTAATTCTTTGATAAAATGTTGAATTATGTAGGATATGAAAATCGCGTTAAGTAATACTATCAATTATGTATATGAGCACATTCAAAAGTGGCGCCGCGTAGCGTTTCAACGCAAGGCATCATTGGAACCACCAATAGGCTGTTGAATGGCGATGACGTCACGGACACTGGCGCTTGACAAGACCATCAGAAATCGGCTTTAAGGACCAGTAACAAAATAAAAATATTGACAAGTAAGAAAACAATTAGACTTCACAAGAAATGTGTACATATTCCTTTGGAATTAAAACTATAAAACATTTCTGTAAAACTGTATGGTCGCGCAAACCTCACTTGGCAACATCAACCCAACACGAACAACAAAGCACCCTGAATCATGGTTAACCTACCCATATAAATCTCGAAGTTGTTCCGTGCGAATGCGTACGCGAAAGCGGACACTATTTTACTCGTGTTCGATATAATGCCCAGGATAGTGTCGTCTAGCTTCAGGTAGTTGCTGAACAAGCTTATTGAGAAGAATGTACCTGCGAAGTAAATACTGCTTTAGTTTGTACTGTATTTTTATTTGTACGGGTAATGTTGAATTGTCGCCTCCTTGGTCTGGTAGCAGTTTATATAGCATGTGAAGAGAGGTCCTGGGTGGGGTGTTTTTGTTCGGGCCTGGATTCCCAGATGGGGGTGACGTCAGGCAGGCTGCCGGTCTTAAAAACTCGGCTAAATCCTTTCTGAACATGCTTGAATAAGTGTGTTGCACCGACCCCATATTAAGGATAAGGGCGGGTAAAAAGAAAGAAAGAATTATTGCAATTGTGAGACTCTAGAAACTAACACGATTGAACTAACAAAAACAGACTCATTAGATTAAAGAAATTAATATATAACATGAGGAATACCAACACTAGCTAAAAAAAAGTATTGAAGTCTCTTCGTAGCTTCATCTAGTACTATTAAATATCTGGCTAGGATGCACATACATACATACATAAACTCACGCCTGTATCCCCGAAGGGGTAGGCAGAGGCGCACTAGCCAACTAGTACACCCACATTTCGCCGAGCCTAGTTCCGTCCCAGATGTGATAGGGGGCGAGCCTATCGCCATATTGGGCACAAATTCCAGACTCCGGGCTGATATGGAAAAATCCAATATCTCTTTGCCCGACCCGGGGATCGAACCCGAGACCTCAGGACAGTCATCATCATCATCATCAGCCATAGGACGTCCACTGCTGAACATAGGCCTCCCCCAAAGATTTCCAGATCGACCTGTTGGAAGCGGCCTGCATCCAGCGACTTCCTGCGACCTTTATCAGGTCGTCGGTCCACCTTGTAGGTGGACGTCCTACGCTGCGCTTGCCGGTACGTGGTCTCCACTCAAGAACTTTTCTGCCCCATCGGCTATCAGTTCTACGAGCTATGTGCCCTGCCCACTGCCATTTCAACTTGCTAATCCTCTGGGCTATGTCGGTGACTTTCGTTCTTTTACGGATCTCCTCATTCCTGATTTGATCACGTAGAGAAACACCGAGCATAGCCCTCTCCATAGCTCGCTGAGTGACTGTGAGCTTTCTAATGCGGCCCATAGTTAGAGGCCACGTTTCAGTGCCATAAGTCATCACTGGTAACACACACTGGTCGAAGACTTTTGTCTTCAGGCACTGAGGTATTTAGGACGAGAAGACCTTGCGTAGTTTCCCAAATGCTGCCCAGCCGAGCTGGATTCGACGAATGACCTCTCTCTCAAAGTTGGACCTGCCTAGCTGGACCGCTTGTCCTAAATAGACATATTCGTCTACAACTTCGAGAGTTGAGTTCCCTATACCAATTGGGGTAGGAACGACATGGACATTCGACATGATTTTCGTCTTGTCCATGTTCATTTTAAGGCCTACTTGTTGGGAAACTCGGTTGAGGTCTTCGAGCATAGTACCTAGATCTTCCAGGACCTTCAGACCTCAGGACAGTAGTCGTACCGAAATACAACCACGCCACCGAGGTTAGAATGCCTAGGGAGATAATTAGAACCACTAAGATGCTACCAGATGATTCTTTGTGCTCGTAGTACTTTCTGTTGATTTGACACATTTAATATTAGTTTGATGTTGATCAAGGTACCTCGGAGCACGGGCACGCTCTTAGAGAATATAATTGTATAAAATAAGGAAAGTCTTGGGATATGTATTTTATTCTTGAGCGTTGTACATCTGCGTTCACACATTAGTCAGATGATTAATGTATAGGCTGCGCCGGAAAATAAGCAACAAGTGTAATATATTATGGTAGGAAATATTGACAAACTTACCTATGAGATTGGTGACGATAGAATAAGTAGACCACATACTGAATTGTACTTCGTCCCAATTAAACCTGTATCTCGTAAACAAATACATTATAGTGAATTCACCTGAAAAACAAAAATAGAGTTAGCTGTAGATCATATAATATAGATTTCTAGGTCACATCCTTGGTTTAGTCGCAGCTTGTTTGGACTGTGGACGACGAGGTTCTGGTCTGGGGGCTCCAGTCCCGGAAAAATAATATAAGAAAAGGCCCGATCTGGGAATCGATCACAGGACCTCCTAGATTACAGGTCATATACGCTGCCATTAGATCAAGGAGGCGATGACGTCAACGTCATCGCCTCAGGAATAAGAGCATGTTTAATGACAAAAAAGGCTTAATTTGCATTTTTGAAACCCGAAAAAAACATAAGAAAATTATTATAAACCGTACCATGCATGGGTCCGAAGACAACGCAGACCACGATAAGAAGCAGGCCCACTCGGAGTCTCCTGTTGCCTTCGCCTTTCTTGAAAGCAACCCTGAAAGTCTCCAGAACCAAGCCCACATCGAAGAATTCCACGAGGAAGCCTATACAACATGGTTGCTTTTTCTGCAACAATTTTCATATAATAATAATAATATGAGCCCTGTAATATTACTATCCTACTGCTGGTCACGGGTCTACTAATGAGGGGGTTACGTCTACCACGCTGGCCTAATGCGGATTGGTAGACTTCACATATGTACCTTCAAAATGTTCGTGGAGAAACTCGGGTATGCAGGTTTCCTAATGATGTTTTCCTTTACCGTTATAGCAAGCGATAATTCAAAATGAAATTTTCACATAATTATGTTAATTGTAACTCATGAGTTCGTTCTCGTGGAAATTTATTTTTTACAAGTCTATCCTACGGAATCCCTACAATTTTCTAGGATACAAAGTATCATATGTTACTCGCTGATAATGTAGCTTTCCATAGCTGAAAGAATATTTTCTATTTGTAATATTATATAAGTGCTACTTGCAGCTCCGTGATAAATCTCTATTTATCCCATATCTCGATTAAAAGAAGAAATTTAAATATTCAGTAAATAAAGATAGGAATGAGCTGTAGGATAATTCGAGTTTAGGTCTTACTCAAGATTAGTAATAGCCATAAATATATTATAGTTTAGAAATATAGATGGAATAACTTGACGTGTTTATCGAGTTTTGTTGTTGGCTGCACTATAATGTAGTATAAGGCGACACGTTTTTACGTTATATTATATCATACATTATATATCGCAGTATTTACTCTTTTTTAATATCAAGATAGTTTTTAACAGTATAAGATTGTGTTGTACTTTGGGGATTGCGCCTATCAAACATTTGATTAGAGACTGGACTAAAATATTGCTATAAGAAACAAACCAACATAATTACAGCATTTGAATAAGGTTAAAGCCGACGGATATTTCCACTAGTTATGTATTTGCCAACCTAGTAAGCGATTGTTTTATCACTTTATTATTTGATGGAAAGTTTTAAAGCTATTGTAGTCTATTGTTGCCACGTTTGTATTTAACATTTATTGCTGTTAGACAATCTGTCGGCCGTGATAAGCGAATTATGCAAAGCCTATTTGTTTTCAAAGTAGGCTAAGGGCGACTTGCAGTACTATTACTAATCTAGAGTTACTCATAACCTCTATTTAACCTACATGTTGTTCGTATATTTAAATAGAGATTTAAGATAAATCGAGATTTATCTAAGAGTTGCAAGTCGCCCTAAAATGCTTTTTATATTTATTGTTTGCTATGGAATTTTATGGCAAAGGAAGACTTCTTCTTCCATCTACTCTTATTCCATTCGAATGTCAGGGCCGGCGCTACACCCATTTTTATTAGTGTTACAGAAACGATTTGGCTTTAGTTTTTATGATCGGCCATCTGTTTTACGTCAAATCTAGGGAATCCAGTCCCGGTCAAATCGTGTCAGAAAATAACGGGTTTCCCATTTCTCGACCTGGGATTACAACCCAGGACCCCTCGGACCACGGCCATATACGTTACCACTATACCAGTCGCGTTAATTATTCGTCGTCAATCCCGGTACATACAAACATAATAACGTCAGAGAGCCGACGTCGAAAACAGGTAAATATTAAAGAAAATCATAACGTTATATAGCTTTCTTAAATTTTCTTATAAGCATAATTATTTATTTAACAACCAATAATTTTAATGAGCTTTGGTTTTCTTTGTTTCAGAAACACGAAGTCTAAATACAAAAAAAGAGAATTGTAGGTAAATAAACAAACCATATCACTTTATCGGAAAAAAATATCGTCAAATCTTTGAAGGCTAAACCTCTTGGGATTGCAGTAAAACCGTGTTTTTAATACAGTCAAATATATTCTTGACGTGGTAGGAATCTTTTCAACCTACTTGAAAAAAGGAGAAGGTCCTCAAATCGTTTGTATTTTTTATGTATGTTACGCGATATCTCCGCCAAATATGAACCGATTTTCAAAATTATTTTTGTATTCGATAGAGCTTATTTCAAGGGTGGTTGCGATCGGTTAAGTTTTGAAGTCGGTCTGTTAAATTTTTAAACTTGTTATACAGTTTTGATTTTAGGAATATAATTTTAGATTTGATAAACATTTAGATTTCAATTACTTACTTTTTTCGTCGACGGCTTCCTTTTCGGATCTTCTAAGTAGTAGTAACCGTATATTAAACTAAACAGGTACAGCATAGACGATATTGTGAATACTCCATAATATCCGATCAGGTTCAACAAGATACCGCTGAGCGCACTGCCAATCGGGTAGCCGAGTGACATAAACATATTTACTAAACCGACTCTGTACGTCCTATTTTCTGTAGTCGTTATATCACCAATGTAGCTGAATACACCGATGAAATTTGTGAACCACCCTCCAGTAATGGCTGGGAATATCGATTCCGTTAACGCTGTTACTTCAACTGGAAGTTCATAGAAGAAGTATGTGTTTAATATGAATCCTATGCACGATAAAAATTCTCCTACTATAGGCATCAGGATGCATGCTTTTCGTCGGCCAGTCTTATCACTCCATGCTCCTACAAAAAGTATGAGAAGTAGAGGAATTGCAGTTTGCACGATATTTTTCCAAACTTGTATAGTTGCTATGAGTTTTTGTACGTTTTCTTCGTGCTCTGTGTAGTTCTCTGTCTGTCTTAGGTTTAATGCAGTACATACTTCATCTGTATAATTAAGATTAACCCGACACGCCTTTTCTAAGTTTAAATTTTGAATTGCTAGAGATGCAAGTACACTAGGCATTATGTAGCATGCCATAATAGGTTCCACCGTTGTGTTGTCCTTGATGAGTTTGATTCTTTCCCTAATTGTGAGTTTCTTCTCTACTAATTCATTTTTTTCATTTATAACTTCTGGTTTCGGTTTTAGTGGAGCGTTTTCATCATTTACTTCTTTATTTTCATCGTCCATGTTTGTTTTTTCTTTAAAGTTATCGAGCTTAATTGTTTTGTCGAGGTCCATTGTTACTTTTTTACATGTCGGTGTAGTGTTTTCAATATGTGAGCCGTTAATGGAATGAAGATGTCGTCAAACAATAAATTTATCTCAGCTGAGTATATTTATATTTCAACTATTTGTATGATACTTATAATATATAACACTTAATCCATTCCAATATTTGTAGAGTTGCAGTTATTTCTGATAAAGACCCATATCATGACTGCCGATTATGTTACATATTAAATTGCGTTAATTTTTAGGATAGTAAATGTTACTTTTAAGGGACCCGTACCTCAAAAGCAAAAACGCCTTTTAGAATAACATTCTCGTTCATCCATCTGTTTATCTATCTCTAAGTAAGTTTTAGCAAAGAATCCAAGCTTCTTTGTTAGCCCAATCAAAGATACAGTTGTTTTTGGTTTTTCTCATGCATTTTTTTCTCATAATTCAGTTATTCACTGATACGTTCTCAGATGGAACATCGACTGTTGTGTATAAATGAGGAAAAAAAAAATTCATATATCATTTTTTTTTGTTATTCAAAGTAAGAGGCATGCTTCTTTCTTATGTTATGCAAATGAAAGTATGAAGTGTAGGTATGCTGTACTTTACTGCTAATGAAAAGGACCTAGACTTTAGTCCCTTACACAGGCCTCTTTTGTCTGCCAAAGACTTCATATACGGGTATAATCAGAGTCTCTATGGAAAAAATATTTTGCATACAATGTCAAGGTGCAAGATCTCATTGTTCATACACGACAGGACGAAGTTTACTTACTAGCTGGAACACCATAAGCGCCGGCATATTGTCAGGTGAAACTGTAAAAACAATCGGTACAACCCATTGATTTGATATTATTCTAGATGCATAGTTCTTTGCGAGCAGCGATAGCTCAGTTGGGAATGGTACGGACTGCCGAGACAAGTGTCGGAGGTTCGAGACCAACCCCAAAATGGAGCATACACCTCTGACTTTTCTATGTTAAGTGTATTTTCATTGTGAAATATCGCTTGCTATAACGGTGAAGGAAAACATCGTGAGGAAACCTGCATACCTGAGAATTTCTTCACAGGAATTTCGAAGGTATGTGAAGTCTACCAACCCGCATTAGGCCAGCGTGGTAGACTAAGGCCTAACCCCTCTCATTAGTAGAGGAGGCCCGTGCCCAGCAGTGGGACAGTAATATTACAGGGCTAATATTATTATTATTGTTTAATACAATTATAACCTTATGCACGTGTTATAAAGTAGCTTTTTAAACGAAATGAGCAAGCGTTCTTAAATTTGAATTTTGAAATTTAGAATTCTGTCGGCGTCCGACTGTATGCAAAAGAAGTGCTTAAGCACTCCTTGCTGTCCTATTTTCCGAGCTTCAACTGTGCATAATGCAACAGTACAAGTCGCTTTTTGAAAAAATAATTATTTGCTGGTACTAAACATTATTAAGATGAACCACTGCAGTAGATATTTTCAAGACATTTACACGGAACTGATAATAATATAATTGTAGTCTTCTAGATGCAGTAACTAACTATATTAAGAGCTCAGATAATTTTACCTTATCTTAACACCGCTATAGAAATTATCTGTAAATATTGGCAATGAAAATAAAAGACTTTAGATGTAAAAAATATTTTAGCCCCTTCTTCTTTTTTGTGTGATAATGTTTAAAAATGGATTCGGCTGAGTAATGAAGCTTCTCTGTCTTCTGATTACGTTTGTGCGTTTCACAAACACAATACTATAAAAACATACTGATTTCTTAAGTTTACGCGAATATTATACATTGAAATAAAACTATTCTTACGGATTCTATCACGATTATGTTTTAATTATTATTTCCGACGTTTCGAAGACTTTGCAGTCTTCGTTGTCACGGGTCAGACTGAGGTGTCTTTTGTCCAAAAAAGGTTAGTGTTACAATATCAACCATCATTAAAAAAATTATACAAAATCAAAAAAGGTTAATTATTTGTGTTCCGATCTATGCAGTACGAGCTCACGGTGTCTTGAGTTCTGGCAGCTGGTCTTTTGGGTTCCGATTTAATAAGATGTATAATTGGATCCCAGGTTTGTGCAAGCTTCCAACCATCTTCTCTATTGAAATTAGGATGTTTTTTAATTTCAATAGCCTCGCGTATCATCCTAGGGAGGAATCGGTGTTCTTTGGCGAGGATTTGTGGTTTATCAAATCTAAGATAATGTTTGGAGCCTTCCTCTGAATGTTCAACAACTGCAGACTTCGTAGAGCGTCGGTGTTTTACGTCAGCTATATGTTCTTTTACGCGGGTCCCTATATTCCGTTTTGTTTGTCCGATGTAAGAGAGACCACAGTCGCAATCAATTTTATACACACCTGGTTCTTGCAGAGGTATGTGACACTTGACAGATGGTAAAAATTGACTAATCTTCTTGGGCGGCTTGAAGTAAGTTTTGATAGAAGCACGCCTCAGGATATAGCCAATCTTGTCAGTGACTCCTCTTACATAAGGTAATACGACCGGGACGCGTTCGACGGTGGCTGGTTTCATTCGGTTTCTGTGACGGCGCCGTGGGATTTGGAGCTTGTTGTTGTTGATTAGCTGCATAGATCGGAACACAAATAATTAACCTTTTTTGATTTTGCATAATTTTTTTAATGATGGTTGATATTGTAACACTAACCTTTTTTGGACAAATGACACCTCAGTCTGACCCGTGACAACGAAGACTGCAAAGTCTTCGAAACGTCGGGAATAATAATCAAAACATAATCGTGATAGAATCCGTAAGAATAGTTTTATTTCAAACTATAAAAACAGTTACATACAACTTTTAGAACTAGGAATTTTGGCTATGGTTGACTGTGATGTAGTTCTAAGGTTGCTTTCAATAAACATAGAATTTGCGTCAATCTTCACATTCTTCTTTGTCTTTTCATCTGCTTCTAAATATAATTCCATGTGAAGATAATCTTTTAAGCAGCAGCGGATAAAGAGAGACATGATTTTTCATAGGCAGTTTATAAACCGGCAAGTACTAAAGAGGTGTGATATTGACTAGAAAGACTTCGACGCAAGTGAAGCCGCCAGCAAAAGTTAGTAGTGATTTATGGTTTATGTAGAAGCATAGAAGCTAGACACTTTAAGTTACGTTCCTCTCATCAGTAGACATGTTAATGAGGTGCGAATCGTGAGTCGCGACTCACAACCGTCTTCCATACCTTCGGAGTTCTGAATTAACGTGCAGTCTTATATAAAGCATCAGTATGATATCATTGCAGTTAAAATATTATAGAACTTCGCGAATGCTCGTAAAATGAATTGCATGCTAAACTTCTGATTGTAATATTCATAAAAATAGTTTTAATACATATTATGCTAAAGGCGCGGTATGTTTGCACTGATGATATTTAGGATAAACGATAATTAACTAAAAGTTCTATGGAAAGTGACTGGAGAATTCTACTAGGTATTTGCAACACGAATTAAATTTCAAAAATGTTTTAAGAAATTTATTTAATTTTGCTAGACATTAATCCACTGTAAGTAAGGGATTCACGTAAATAAGTTTTCTTAAGGCCTTGAAATACTCTGTTTGATTAATGATAGAAGATTAGTTTCGTTTGATTTACACTTGACTTACTGTTTGCATGTTTATCGCGCAGTCTGGAGTAAAGTGGCTAAATACAGTTATAAACAAAAAGTACGCTGTCAGGTGTTTCGCTCGTTAGTTCAAATTGTTAAGATTTTCAAAATTTGTCGTATTCGGCATACTACTGCTAAGAATGGAATTGATAAAATTTGGTTCGATTTTTTCGTTTAGACTTAGTAAAATCTATTGACTAAGTCCAAAATAAAATCAAGTCGACTCAGCGACGAATTATATATTCATAAGTATAATTTCATATTTATATTTGTAGGTTCTTCACCTGATTACATAGCTATATCTAGCGTTTGGTTATTCAGTATTAAAATTATTATATTTTGAACCGGCTTCATAATTCCGGAAGTTCAACGTATAGTTTGTTCCTACCATAATATCTGTTAGTAATAATTTCCTGTGTCGATCTCCATTTCACAATTTAATGCTAGGTCCACGCAAACCGAACAAAGAGCATCCGTGATGGAGATCGCATGCTCGTTCGCCTAGCGTCCGGAGCGCGGCCGAACGGACCGAACGCCTTCGTCCGTTCGTTCGCCTTCGGCAAAACATCCATACCGACTCGTTCGCTTTCGGTCATTCGCCTTTGTTCAGTTGATGTGGATCCATCACCCATTCAATCTAACACAATGTGTGGCCATTGAAATAGGCCTTGTTGCAGTGGCGAAAGGTCCATAAAACTCGATTCCTACCGGCTTCCCTTTGTCAAATTGTAGGCTAATAAATAAGTATTATCTAGGTGATATATAGAGAGAAAATATCTAGCATTGGCTTCCCTTTTGAACCTTTTCACCCTTCGCCACTGTTCTGTTGATAAAATTGATTACAGCGTCGCTCTGCAGGGTTAGTATTATTATAATCGTTATTCGTTTGTTTTGTATGCGAATCGATACAAGTAAAATTATAATAATACTGCTATAAGAGGTGGTGGTAACCCCCCTGTTATTACACTACTACTAATAGTACCATTCAATAAAGACATTGAGGTAACAGTAAGCGGTATATCATAGAATATAATCAGGCGTATAATAATTGATATACTTATCACTTTTTTACAACAAATACAATCTATTTACAAGTAAATAATTATATCTAATCCTATTGACCCAATTTCATTGAGTAAATAATAATAAATATATTCGTTAGAGGTATTTTCATTATAATACTAATTGTTATGTTTACTACGTCATGGGTATTCCGTTGGCTTTTTCATTTTTTAACCTTTTCACTTCTTGTAAGTGCTTCCATAACAACCATCTGAAAATAAAATAAATATAAAACTCTATTAACCAAAACACCAGTAAATGGACAAAAAATAATATTAAAATCCATTGCGCCTAAGTAGCTAACGAGAATTCGAATTGGAGTCTTCCATATCCATTCCATGTATTTTGCTATCCATTACAAAACTATTTAAAATAGTTTTTGCACTGTCATAACACTTGATCTGACACTGACGTTCCCACCAGTAGCCATGAGTTTTTTTTACATTACTCGCTAGCGACGCCGTAAAGTATTTGTATGTCAAACATCCGAACTCCTCTAGCGGTTACGCGTGCTACTGACGTTTACCATACAAATATTTTACGTCCTCCCTCGTGTAAATACGTGCAACAACCTCATGGTTGAGCTACAGTTCCCACGAGTTTTCTACGGTAGAGCCAGGACGGTCGCCAACGTGGTCGCGAAGGATTTTTAAAGTCAATGTTGAGCCGCGATGTTAAAAGTCTAAAAAGTACATATTCACATAGAAATACTTACGTGAATGAAATCAGGGCCGGCACCGCCATCATAGCTCCTAAAAGATACACGGCGCCTGGCAACTTATCCATGGTCGCAGTGTATACTTGAGTGTACATAGGTACATATATTAATGGAGTTAGGTTCTCAATGAAACCTATTAGTGACGTCATCTTGCCTGCAAACAAGAAAAAGTATTCATATAAGTATAACCAGTATGGGAGAGTCGCGAATACGGATGCTAGGTAAGCTAAGTTAGCGTCATCCAGGTGTAAATAACAATTATAGGATTTGTTCTGTCCAAGTTTAATCTCCACAGTCCAAGACTGGTCCTATATAAAAGGCTAGATCAATGGTCCTACCAGGAATATTTTTGACAATAGAATTCGTTTCGAGCTCACAGCGCACTGGCGATATTTGGTTTATATTTCATACAAATGTTATAACGAGATCGATTCGAATTCGACTGTCAAAAATATCGCGCCTTTGCGGGCTTAGAGAAATGGTTTATGCGCTAGTCGAATAGAACAGTCAAATAGAATAAATATATGGGAATGACATAAGACTACGCTATATGCGGCGTACTCTTATGTCATTCCCATACATTTATTCTATTCGACTAGCGCATAAGCCACTGGTCTAAGTCCGCTGATGTATTATACAATATACAGGCCGGCATAATTCTGGTGACCATCAGTGAGCTCATTATTTGGTAGTGGTTGCTCTTTTTATCTGGACTGGACTCCTCTTGCCATTATGGAAGTGTGCTCGGATGTTTTTTGTCACTTACCTATTTCATTCGGTTCCAACAGCTTAGAGTATAGTGATTTTATGGCCAATATTGCTGTCCCGTTCAATAGGTCGACAGCAGGACCTGAAACGTAACAGTGGGTTTAGCCAAGTGGCTTATGTGCTAGTCGAATAGAATAAATTTATGGGAATAACATAAGAGTACGCTATATGCGGCGTACTCTTATGTCATTCCCATACATTTGTTATTCTATTGGATTAGTACATAAGCCACTTGTCTAAGCCCCCAGATCACACCTGCATTCGGAAGGAATAAATAACATAACATATCATAACAAAATAAATAAATCCATAATATATCCCATCCCAAAATGCTTTATGATAAAATTCTAGTACAAATCTCGTAAGTACCAAAAGTACGGACTACGGAGGCATTACGACGACCTTGCCTGATGACCTGTGATATAAGATTTAAATATATTTCTGAACGACACAAATATTTGTCTCAGACCTGAGTGCGAGCCATCGATCTCGCGGCCTCTCATTTCCAAACGGCTACTGCCCTCGGTGCTACGAAGGTTGTCTGATTAGATAGGAATTGATCTATATGGCACAAAAATGTTAAAAAGTGGCATATTTGAATTTAACTCACCGATATAGAAAATTGCTGCGGTTGCTGCAAAACAGTACACGAAGGACGAGGCAATCTTGCTGATTGACGACGTGATGCCCAGAACAGAGTCGTGCCATTTCAAATATTTGCTGAACACCATTATAGAGAATATTGTACCTAAAAATATTTTTTTAAATATGCGCTGAATAAATAATGTATAGATCCAAGTGTCTCATTAAAGAATGGAACGACTATGTCATTAATAGATAAGACTATAACATTTGGACACAGATCAATTAGCTTATTAATTTGTTTAGGATCTTGATTAATATTAGAAACAGAAGATTGTAATAACTACTAATGTGACTAGTAACCTTGATACGTAATTATTGTATACTAGCAGTTACCCGCGGGTTCATCGGCATGGGAATATATCACGAGAAACGTACACTTTTCCGGAATACCAGTAGCCTATGTGTTATTCTTATGTATACCTAATCTATACTTATAAAGTTTCCTCAAAATACATTTGGTAGTTTGGTGTGAAAGAGTAACAAATATCCATCCAAACATCCTCACAAACTTTCGCATTTAAAATATTAGTTAGATTACTATTGTAGTGGGAAATAGCCCACATGACACACCAAAAATTATCGAGACTAATCAAATGATTATAGACGATAGCTTCGGCATTTGAACAAATATTAATAAATGTTGGGAAGCTTGGGTAAAATAAATTGATTCGATTGAAAATTAATTGACCAAATAAAATATCGGTGTTGAATAAAATTGAAGATGGATACTCTTGTATTCTAATAAACTCCGTTTAATCTTGAATTTGCATTGCCATATTATAGAGGTATACTGCGGCCCGAGCAGGAAAATTTCCGACAATCGTAAATGTATTCGAACTCAATGAAATTTGTATGAAATATTAACCAAATATCAGTCAGTGCGCAGCGAGCTCGAATACTTTTACGATTGTCAGAAATTTTCCTGCTCGGGCCCCTGGACCAATGGTGGCATTACTCACCAATAAGATTCAATAAAAAATTGTATGACTGGAAAATGCTAAAATCAACTTCATCCCAGTTAAATCGATATCTCGTAGACATGTACAGGATTGATGTTTCACCTGTAAATAAAAACATAGGATGTTAATGAAATAATCAATTCATCAATCATAAGTGATTAGCAAAACCGAAAATGACTTAAGTACGATTTACTTAAAACTGGAAGATAAGACGTTTTGAGTTGAAAATTAGGTGCTAGGTATCAATAAGTTCAAGTTTATTTTATTCATAATTGATCACAAAACGACTGTGTATTCGTAATGGGTATAAAGCCAGATTAATAGTGTATTCCTTTTGATTAAAATTCCATATCTGTGAATAAAATACAGATAAACTTGTTGACGAATGTTTTTGAAGTCATCATCACTCCTAAGTTCAGGCAAAGAAAGAATAGAAAGTTTACATTTTAGTACCAGCTACCAAGAATCCTTAATGATGTACTTCTATGATGTATATATGTACAGTGTTTACTTATAGCAACTCCTTCTACCTGCCCTTATTCCACCTTAATGGGGGGTCGGCGCAACGTACTATTTCAATCACGTTGCCAAAATGATTTGGCTTAGTTTTTACGACCGGCGTTAACCCCCCCTTCTGGGGGATCTAGGCCCGGGCAAATCAAATTTGAAAAATCGCTTTGCTCGACATGGGAATCGAACTCAGAACCTATATGCGGCCACTAGCCCAAAAAGGGGACTGTTTACTTATAGCAACTAGCATAGCAACTCCTAAATTAAGCCCTAATAATTTATACCAATTACTTTCGCAATAAGTATTTAAACAGCAATTATAATATTTTGACCATTGAGGAAAAGAATTTGTGTTGGACAAACTCAGTTCGACAACTCAGTTTAATCACCAAGAGGAACCCGTTTTGCAGTGAATGATCACTTACCATAGAATGGTCCATACAGGAATGTGACAGTGACAATAATAACAATAAGTTGTGTTCTTCGGTTATTTTCTGTATTTTTTAACAAAACCTTGAATGTTTCTTTTATGGTGTTCGGGTTAAAGAAAAGCTTTAAGAAATAGCAAAATCCTTGACCGTCATGCTGCAAAAAATGTGTTTAATTTATGTTTATAAAAACTAATTAGAATCGTTATTTGCAGAATTCTGATAACGATAATTCTATCTGTTATATAAGTGTGATGTTTTTTTTTAAATATACAACTATCACCAATACACGTAGAAGTATAAGTTTATATAATATTCGTCTAATAAACCTTCTTTACTAATCATATTATGTAAAAGTTATTGAATTTAAACTCTTACTTACTTGCCTTCGTTCTTCAGTTCTGGCCTGGTCAGACAGTCTTAAAAGTACGTACAAGAAGTTAAAAACGTGTAACGTCAAAGAAGCTCCATATATAGCAAAATATCCAAGATGTCTCAACATAATACCGGATAAGGCCAAACCCGTTGGTATTCCAGCAAATGTACATAAATTGACTAAACCAAATCGATGAGTTCTGTTTTCTGCGGTTGTGATGTCGCAGATATAATTGAATAAAGCTAAGAACATGACACTGCTACCGCCGACTATACCGACGAAGAAAGCATCAAAGAAAAGGAGCGCTTCCAAAGGAATTTCATAAAAGAATATGACGCTGATTATATTGCTGAGGCATTGCATTATTTCTCCACTAAGGCAAAACATCATAATAGCTTTCCTTCTTCCAGTCGCATCGCTCCATCCTCCTACAAATAGCAGCGTGACACATGGTAACAGGGCTTGAAGGGCACTCTTCCAAAGCAACTGGTTTGCAAAATGTTCTTGTACCATTCTTTCGTAAATCGTAAAATTGTTTGATTGATTTTGTATTCTAAGTGAATCGCATATTTTGTCATCTAAACCTAAACTCACTCTACATGTTTTTTCTAAGCCCAGGGTTTGTGTCGCCACTGATGATAGTATACTTGCAAATAAAGCAAAAAAGGCAACTGGTTCCACTGTTATATAACTTCTAAAGTTTGCAAATCGTTCACAACATGTTGCATTTTTTTCTTGAACTGTTCGTGCCTCGTTTAAGGGGTCCGTTTCTCTGGCATCTTGAAGCTCCATATTATTTTCTAGGTACTTGCTTATTTTTTCAAAATCACTGTCAAAAAATGTGCCTAAACAATGTACACAGTTTGCAGTGCCATGCTTTGAAATAATGTTTTTATCGTAACGATAACAATAAATTGTGCTTGTGGGAGATAGTAGAGATTAGTACAGAACCGGTTAATACTAGGGAAAGATAAATAATCTATTAGTCATAGCACTAAATGGGTCATTCTAATTTGACGCCAAAAATGTTACAACTAAGTTTTTCGCTCCGATTTGTTTATTACTGAAATACGAACGAATAACACGCCTTTGGTTACCTTTATTTAATTTATAGTGTTAAAATTCTTGTCTTGTAGATAATGTATGCATTTTGGACTTTGGACTTCGTTCGTTGGAGACTTAGTTTCCTTTTTCAAAAGATAAAACATTTTGTACTCATTATTTTTCTCTTAAATGATTGACCAGACTGGACTGTACCTGGTATTCATTGCATAATAACTATAAACGTAGTAAAACAAAATGGTTGACGCATATAACCTTATTCGCAAAGCAGTATGTCTGTATTAGTATGAGTTTTGAATATGAGGTTTGTGAATTTGTTTCTGGTTTCAGAATTAGCGTCATAGTGTTCAGAATGAGCCATATAACCAATGGCTGAGTCAATTTTACCATTAATTTAGATTACATATATAGTTATGTAAGTAAGATAAAATTATACAACATACATGACGTTATTAAAACTCCTTCATTGACATTCCTAGAAATCGTGACAACTGACACCGACACGCGACTATACACGCACTTTTTATAACGTATAGTGTGTTTTTTTAATTGGGACAATATTGGGGAAATTGGATTTTATACGAGATACAGTCTTAGGAACGATTTTAACTTTTTTGTGAAAATATAATATAATTTTGGCAGGATAGCGGAAGTTGATGACCTTATTTTTACTGAATATACACGAGCACAATTCAGAATAACTCCAGTGCCCTTAAATAAAGATTTTTTTATAACAGCAATTAGCGAAACTGTTATATATTCAGGGTAAATAGGGTGTGAACTAAGGGGCCCTGGGTTGGAATTCTAGGTCAGGCTTGCTTTGCTTGCTTTAAGGGCAAAGGAATGCATCGCGACGAAAGGTGCATACTACAGAATTTTTCAAAAAAACGAAAGTTGTGAAGCATACCGTGGTGGAATTCTCCAAACGTCCCCGACCACAGGGCGGATATGAGCCTGCCTGATTGAAAAATTGAAGAATGAAGGCCTAATTTATCTTCATAGTAGAGAAGGTATATGCTCAGCAATGGGCCTACTGATACGAGACTGTTATTACAGTTATTATGATAAGCAGCAGGATGTACATTAAGTCCAACTATAAATAAGCTGACGACTTTTCAGAATTATTTATCATCGGAAGTACTTATTTCATATCTATAAATATAAGCACATCTATAGAGAATAATCAAAATAAGTCATTTTTTTTATCTGTTTATGATATTACAATAAAATATTTTGTAAAATTTAGGTATATGTGTATATTAGTTTCCGTTCCACATGCCTGTAATGATTCAATCATCTGTTGATCATCACCTCCTTTTTTTCAAGTGGACTAAAAATGTGCCAATGTTAAGCCGCGTCTCCTGCACAATAACATTACACTAAACATGTATTTTTGTCTATGGTCCATTGTTCTAAGAGAAAGAGACAGCTAAAATCGTTGTTTTACGTCCGTGTTTTTTTTTTGGTGTAATGTTTTGAGAAAAACTAGTGCAGGAGGAACCACCACCTTTTATAGTACATACATACATACATAGACTCACGCCTTTTTCCCATAGGGGTAGGCAGAGACAACGGATTTCCATTTGCTACGATCCTTACACACCTCTTTCGCCTCATTCAGTCTCATTACATTCTTCATGCATGCACGTCGGTTTAGGGTACTTTTAACTTGACCTTTCTCGAGTAAATCTCTGACTTGGTCAGAGAATGTTCGATGAGGTCTTCCCCTTCCAACTCTACCATTCACACTTGCCATATATATTTGCTTTGTCAGCCTCCTTTCATCCATCCTTTCTACATGCCCAAACCACCGCAACATTCCTTTCTCAATCCTCGTTATTATTTCCTCTTTCAATCCACACCGCTCTCTCACCACACCAGTATTTATACTTTTATAGTAGTATTATTATAATTTTACTTGTACCGATTCCCATACAAAAGAAACGAAGAACGATTATAATAATACTGCTATAAGAGGTCGTGGTAACCCTGCAGGAGACGCGGCTTTACATTACCTTTTTTCTTAGGCAGTCGGGGAAAAAACATTGTAATTTACAATAACAGGCAGCTGGTTTTGGTAAAATAACACATGATAAAATCAACTTAGCTATTTCTACGAGCATATACAGAGAGAGGTAACATTGCTACATATATTTTATTTTATGCGACATTGTGCTGTTTTTTTTTAATTGATTGTTTATCACTGTCCGAGTCTGAAAAAGATACTTTCTATATAATTATATTTAATATTTTTATGATTTAAATGTCGTCTCTTTGGTCTAGTGGCAGCATGTATGGGCTGTAGATCGGGAGGTCCTGGCTTCGATTCCCAGGTCGGGCAAAGCAAATTTTCTAATTTAATTTGCACGGGGCTGGATCCCTTAAAGGGGGTTGACGTCAGGCAGGCGGCCGGTCGTAAAAAGTAAGCCAAATCCACTCTGCAACATTGTTGAAAAAGTGTGTTGCGCCGACCCCACATTAAGGTGGGATAAGGGCAGGTAATTTTTATGATTTCAATCATTGTTTACGTATTTGCAGGCAATGGTTTTCCTTTGAACACAAAGACATTAAACAGTACCTCTGTATACCTCTATATAGTATGTAGTGTTAAATCTCTTTGTTTAAACATAATAATTGCTGTATATCTTAAGCCGGGTCTCCTGCACTAGCTTTTTCGAAACAAAACACTAAAAACGTATGTGTTTTGTGCAAAACAACGATTTAACTGTCACTTGCTCGTAGAACAATGGACCATAGATAAAAAATGCATGTTTTGTGTAATGTTTTAGTGCAGGAAACCCGACTTAATACCAACAACATTCGAATAAGTTTTCAAATCGTATTTTTTGCGCACTCTAAATTTAAATGTATTTTTAAAAAACCGTATTGACCGTGTAGTGTGTTCAAATATTTATTTTTTTGTAATTTTTTTGAGCTTGCCTTCTGGTAGGGCAAGAGCCTCATCTAAAAGATGCATTTTAAGCCGGGTCTCCTTCACAAAAAAATTACACAAAATACCCTAAAAACACATACGCACAACAACGATTTCAGCTGTCACCTGTTCGTAGAACAATGGACCACAGATACAAAATGCATGTTTTGTGTAATGTTTTAGTACAGGAGATTCGGTTTTATCCCAACTGACAGACTACCGTACACACGGCGATAAACTGGACTGGACTTTGGAAAAATTTTATATTTTATCATCAATTAGTGTCGATACTTTCTCATGATCAAAGTCTGACGTAATGCTAGATAGCTAGAAACTGCAAATAAGTGTTTTTTATGTATTTGTAGGTTAGGGTTACGAGCTATGTTCAGCGGCCCGAGCATCAATATAATATACCCTAGATGCACAGTTCTTCGCAAATATCCCCCTAAAAAGTGGTCTCAGGAATAAAACAAAGAAAAATATCACTAATTCTAATTAAATCAACACAAATATGTATGATATTTCTATGCACAAATATAACACTATGCACGTGTGATAAAGTAGAATTTTAAACGAAATGATAAGCGTTCTTAAATTTGAATTTTGAAATTTAGAATTCTATCGGCGTCCGACTGTAGTCAAAAGGAGTGCTTAAGCACTCCTTTGCTGTCCCATTTTTCGAGCGTCAACTTTGCATCTAGGTAAATAATATATCGATGGGCCCGAGCAGGAAAATTTCTGACAATATTAACCAAATATCATCAGTGTGCAGCGAGATCGAATAATTATAAGAAGTTTTTATTATTTATTTATTGGAATTTTGAAGGTACATGTAGTCTACCAACCTGCATTAGGCCAGCGTGGTAGACTAAGGCCTAACTCCTCTCATTAGTAGAGGAGGCCTATGCCCAGCAGTGGGACAGTAATATTACAGGGCTAATTATTATTATTATATTATTATATGATACTAATGGATCTAATTAAATTTTTTTTATTTGACAATATTAGGCCATAATTACAAATAAGTACAACAATTATTATTAAATACATATTTCTAAAACTTTTTTCTTATACTTAGAGGTGTCCGTGATGATCAAGATCATGTAGTTTCGCCAGAGAGTTGTAACACATAGACAAATTTTCGTCTTTATAATATTAGTGTTTAATAAAAACCATTTAGGTGAAATCAAACTTTTATGCCCTACAACATACAAGCTATTCGACATGGAACCCGCGCGACTTCGTGAAGTGAACTACATACTATTATAATATGTACTTATAATTTAAATATATTGTATTGACTAACACATCAATCCACGTTTTTGCCATCAGTAGATCGAGGAATTTGTTGATAAGTCACAAGAATATTTTTTCGACTTAATGCGACTCTGTGCATGTGGAAAAGATAACTGAAAATAAATATTATTTGGTAAATAGTATCAAATTAAAAAGTGTAGCCTCCTTGGTCTAGTGGCAGCATTATGTGCTGTAGACCGGGAGGTCCTGGGTTCGATTCTCAGGTCGGGCAAAGTGAATTTTGTAATTTAATTTGGGACTGGATCCCTCAGAGAGGGTTGACGTCAGGCAAGCAACTGGTCATAAAACTAAGCCAAATCGTTTCCGCAACATGCTTGAAAAAGTGTGTTGCGCCAACCCCACATTAAGGTGGAATAAGAGCAGGTAGAAAGAAAAGGAAAGAAGAACTGCATAAATGATTTTATAAGTAAAGGGCTATCTATAAACTTACATAAATGCTACTAATCCTGGTATGGTTACAGAGGCTCCAAACAAATACACTGCCCCAGGTAAGGTGTCCATAGTAGCAGTGTAAATTTTAGTGTAAATCGGTACAAAAATGAATGGCATCAAGTTTTCTACCAAAGTTACTAATGACGTCATCTTGCCTGAAAATAACAAGTATATATGTAAAGGTACATGACATGACAGCCTCCGTAGCGCAGCGGGCGAGCAGACGGCTTTGTCGCGAGAGGCCGTGGGTTCGATTCCCGCATTGAGACAAATGTTTGTGTGGCCCTCATATATATGTTTTAAGTCTGGGTGTTGTATATATTGTGTGTATATTCAATCTTTATATTTGAAATTGTTTTATCTGGTCTGGGACCTAGTACATTTTTACCTGACTACGGCAAAGCAAAAGGAAGGGTTATGATTTTAGCAGAAAATGATTGCAAGTATGTTGCTTTATAATGCCTTAACTACTCATCCAATTTTGATAAATGATCGATTTATTATTATGGTACAGGTAAAGCCGCGTCACCTGCAGGGTTACCATGACCTCTTATAGCAGTATTATTATAATCGTTCTTCGTTTGTTTTGTATGGGAATCGGTACAAGTAAATTTATAATAATACTGCTATAAGAGGTGGTGGTTCCTCCTGCACTAGTTTTTCTCGAAACATTACACAAAAAAAAACACGGACGTAAAACAACGATTTTAGCTGTCTCTTTCTCTTAGAACGATGGACCATAGACAAAAATACAGGTTTAGTGTAATGTTATAGTGCAGGAGACGCGGCTTAACATTGGCACATTTTTAGTCCACTTGAAAAAAAGGAGGAGGCGATTTAGCGATATTTTTTTCTACGTAAACCGTACGTAGAAAAAACGTATTGTGTAATATAATCTACTTTCACGCACTCCCAGAATCCGGATTTCCAATCCCTACAAAATAAGATGAAAGAGAATATTTCGAATCAAGACATCTAAATATTATAAATAAACTAGCTGACCCGCGCAACTTCGTCTGCGTAGGAGAGAGAGGGTTGAAGGAATGAGTTGTAGGCACCTATAATCCAATAATTCTAAAGGAGGTAATGAGATGATCTACTTTGGTTCATTTTCGTCAGTCACCCAGTCAGTACCCTCGTCAGTTACCCCGTCAGTCACCCCGTCCATCACCCCGTCGGTCACCCCGACAGTCACCCTGTCGGTCAACCCGTCGGTCACCCCATCTATATGCTCGATTGTCACCCCGTCTGTCACCCGTCTGTAACCCCGTCTGTCACCCGTGTGTCACCCGTTTGTCACCCTGTATGTCACCCATCTGTCACCCAGTATGTCACCTGTCTGTCACCCGTCTGTCACCCAGTCGGTCACCCCATCTGTCTGCTCGATTGTCACCCCGTCTGGGAAATCTCTAATATTTGGAAAATCTTTTTTCACGCACCGGCGCCATCTACTTAAAATATTGGTTTGTAGTACATGCTATGTATCAGAGATGGCGCTGTATGTGAAAAAAGATTTTCCCGCTTTTTTGTTGAATTTTTTCCTGAATTTTCTCAGCATTACATACAGCGCAATCTCTGATACATAGCATGTACTACAAACCAATATTTTAAGTAGATGGCGCCGGTGCGTGAAAAAAGATTTTCCCGCTTTTCTGTTGAAAATTTTCTTGAATTTTCCTGCTATAAACCTCACGGAGCCCGAGACCTTTCTAACGAATGCAAAACCGTGGAAATCGGTTCGTGCGTTCTGGAGTTATAGCGTCAGGAAGGAAAACCCGACTTATTTTTATATATTAACTTATTGAAATAAAACTATTCTTACGGATTCTATCACGATTATGTTTTAATTAAAACATAATCGTGATAGAATCCGTAAGAATAGTTTTATTTCAATGTATAATATTCGCGTAAACTTAAGAAATCAGTATATTAACTTATTTTTATATATTAGATGGATTTGACGATGTGACCAAATATCTTTGTTACCTTACCTAGTTCATAAGGGGTCATTAACTTGGAGTATATTATTCTCATAGACATCATTGCTACCATGGAGCCACTAAGTATATCGGCCAGAGGTGCTGTAGACAATTTTACAATGGTTATTGGTTAAGCTGAATATAATAATAAATAAATACACCCAACAGTCACACATATAATCCTGACCCCAGACTAAGATCGAGTCTTGTGTCGTGGGTATTGAGAACTACGAGAGAGATGTCAGCATCAGCATGACTGATGACATACTTATTCCATCACATAAAATAAATAAATAAATACACCCAACAGTCACACACCTAGTCCTGACACCACATTAGGTATAACCTGTATCGTGGGTGTCAGAAACTATGAAAGACTTTCGGTCTCACAACACCCAGACCTGAAACAAATATCTGTGGGCCACACAAACATTTGTCGCAATACGGGAATCGAACCCGCGGCCTCCCGCCTCACAGCCGGCTACTCGCCCGCTGCTCCACGGAGGTTATCATATTCTGATTAGCCTTGAACTCCTGATTAATTCAAACACTTACCTAGATAGAAAATGCGTGTGGTTGGTGCAAAACAGTAGAGAAAAGATGTAACAATTTTACTGGAAGTTGATGTTATACCCAACACGGAGTCGTGCAATCTCAGATACTTACTGAACAGCATCAAAGAAATTACGGTACCTGTAATTATTAAACAAAGTAACCCCCTTTTTGAAATCGGTTCACAAGCTTTTTCTCTCAGCTGACCTTCATGGGCCTTAGTTATAAAAACAGCTTAGCTGAGCAAATGGCTCAGAATAGCCTGTCACTTTTTGCCTTGTATCACATTGTTTGAAAATAAAAGGGACAGGCTATTCTTAGCCATTTGCTCAGCGAAACTGTTTTTATAAGTAAAGCCCTATATGGTTAAAAAATTGCGAATTTGCGTAATTACCCACAAATATTTGTTAGGCGCTCGTAATCAATTTTCAACTATTTCAACCAGTATTTTACTGGCAGTAATAGTTTGAAACAAAAGGTAATCTTTCAAATTAGCGAGGGTTCAATCTTTGTTCACAAAAAAAAACTTTAAAATAGGTGTAATGGTTCAGAGAGTTACTTTTAAATTTTTAATATAAGTAGGTACTAGTATCAATGGCTAAGTGAGAATTAACAACGCATCCATGATTCTCCTGGTATTGTGGATGTTTATGGGCGGCGGTGATCACTTAACATCAGGTAACCCACTTGCTCGTTTGCCCCCTCTTCTATAAAAAATATTATTATTTTTACATCGGTAGATTATATTAAAATTGATAAGTTATTGATGGAGGAAATAAAGTTACTTTCGAATATTTGTTAACACAAAGAGCAACTAGATACTAGAGGTATTATTATAAAAAACATGTGAGTAAGAATAAGGGAATACCTATAGAACTTATAAAGAAGCTATACGTCTGGTACAAACTATACTGCACTTCATTCCATTTAAAACGATATCTTGTTGCCAAAAACAACGTTGCATGTTCTCCTGGAAACATTGTTACATATTATCATCATAAGTTTAATAAATATAATCACAAGTTTAAAAACTTAACGGACCGACTACAAATCCTATCGTAACCATATTTATATGGGACCACCCTTAAATAAGCTCTATCGAACACAAAAATAATTTTGAAAATCAGTTTACATTTAGGGGAGATATCGCGTAACCTACATAAAAAAATACAGACGAATTGAGGACCTTCTCCTTTTTGGAAGTCGGTTGAGGTTTTTTTAAAATTTGAGTTAAAAATGTTGCGTTAACTACACTGGAGTAGAAAAAAAACAAATAATTATAATATTAACCCGTCAGAGGCGGCACATATATATGTTCCATAAGCGTATGGGCCACCGGAGGCCGAGCCGCCCGTGACTATTTAATATCTTAATTGATTTACCATGAAAAGTCCCATATAAGCAACCGACGGTACCAAGAAGTATAATCAGCTGTTTCCTTCTGTCGTTTGCTGTCTTTTTCCATACCATAGTGAATGTTTCCTTAATGGTCGCTAGGTTGAAAAACATCTTCAAGAACTCGATAAGTCCTAGATCATCGTACTGTATACGAAAATACAAGATAAATATCCACTTCTATTTATCAAACAATTAAAACTACGCAATAATATTCTGCTAGCTGCATGGCATCAAGGTTACTTTTGAGGAATACCGATTAAATATCAAGGCAAAGAATATGTCAAATGAATTCAGTCAGGATAAACATAGGCTTCCAACAGGTCCATCTGGAAATCTTTGGGGGAGGCCTATGTCCAGCAGTAGACGTCCTGTGGCTGATGATGATGATGATGAATTATAGACTCACGCCTGTATCTCCGAATGGGCAGGCAAAGCGAACTAATTAGAACAGAAGGGTCTGTCACACCTGGGACGGAAATAAGCTTGGTGAAATAGGATTTCCTAGGTGTGGAAAGGGAGCGATCCTTTTGTGTACAAATATCCAGGCTGATACTGAGTAAAAAATAAGAGCAATATTCATGGACATTCGACTCAAGGATCGAACCCGAGACCTTAGGACGGTAGTAGCACAGCGCATGAAATACAACTACGCCACCAAGCCAGTAATGTAGTCAGTCGATGAGACAATGGTCTTGAAATTTGAGCAAACAATTTCGGTGACCCAATTCATTATTCCTTTCCCAAATTTCATTCAATTATTTTAATGTCACCAATCACCATATTCAGGGTGTTCGTGTTCTGGGTGGTAGTGAGCACTTTTCACAGGGTGAATTTTGTATATAGAAAACCGCATTCAAATCTGCTTATTCATTTACATCTTAGAAGCCGCGATACTACAAACAAGTTTATAACTAAGCTTCTGCACGTATTCACAAATGGATTGCAATGCTAATGTGACAAAACAAAACCAAAATAAGAAGTCATTAAAGTAAGTCACTATTATGCGAATACGACAGACGTCCATAACAGAGTAAAAATATAAAGTGTATGAATGATTTACCTTTCTTTGTTCCTTGGTTCTGGCATGATCAAATATTAACCATTTTACGTATACAATATTTATGATGTGCAAGGACACTGCCACTCCAAATATAACGTAATATCCTCCACGATTTAAAACAATGCCTGACAAGGCTACACCTAATGGTATTCCAGCAAATGTGCATAAACTTACAAAACCAACTCGGTGTGTTCTGTTTTCTTCCGACGTAATGTCACATATGAAATTTAACACAACCATGAACATAACACTGGGTCCTCCGATAACACCAACAATCAATACATCGAAGAAGAAATAAATTTCCAAACTGATTTGAGTGAAAAATATAACGTTAATAAGGTTATTGAGACATTGAGCTATTTCACCGCATATACAAAATAACATTATGGCTTTCCTTCTACCAGTCATGTCACTCCAACCCCCTAGAAATATCATCATTAAACACGGAAATATGGTTTGTAAAATGCTCTTCCACGCTAGTTGCTTCGAATAAACCTCCTGCACCATCTTCTCGTAGACTGAGATATCCATAGTGTAATTCTGTTTTCTCAGAGCATCGCAGATTTCATCTCCTAATTCCAAATTTACTCGACATGCCTTCTCTAAGCCTAATACTTGCATTGCGACTAATTGCAGAAAACTTGCAAATAGTACTAAAAAGGCGACCGGCTCTACTGTTACGTGTTTTATAATATTTTGAAACTGTATACAATATGTTTTTTTTATTTTAACATTTTGATTTCTGTGTTGAATTTGCATGTTTATTTCTTCAGCTGCCATATTTTATTCAATTTTTGTTTTTTTATCAAACGAGTTCTCAAGTAAGACTTATACAATAATTATAGTTCTAGAATATCTATTTTGCAATTTTGTAACGTTGTCCTTGTCGTGGTGTTAAAGTAAACATTAGGATTGGAGATAAGGCGGTTAACCAAATTCAAAACTTAATTTAGGCTGTTTCTCAACTCTTTTTTTATTTTTTTTTAATTTTTGTTTCCTATGGGTAACGTTAACATAAACAACGATAACCCAGTCAATGGAAAAGATAACAGCACTGCTTAACTTAGATAGAAATACAATGGATCATATTATGATGTGCCGGATCGTCATCATAATCGTATCATTCGATCTATTTACGAGAAATACTGATAAGCAAATTGATGCATTTATCGTTTTATTTTTGCCAGGTCTGTTTATATTGACTGGAGATACGAGTACCCTTGAGAAGTAGCGACACCGTCTGCAATTTGGTGCAAGCATCGGATACCAATGCAGTGCTCGTCAATCTGAGATAGGTATTATTAGATGTTGTGTCGTACTCTCCAGTGAGGGTTGTCATCAGGCAGGCAGCAGGCCGTAAAAAGAAAGCCGAATCCTTTCTGCAACAGTAGTATAAGGTACTGTAGTATAAGGCATATTGGGATAATGGAATGTTGAAAGAAAATTTTGTAATGCCCAATAATTACACTGATTGTAATGGCGTTGGATCTTAATGTTTGCACAGTAATTTGGCGATAGAAATAGACATTTTGGTAGTACCTACCAAGAAGGACATATAAGACTTTTACCATTAGTATAAATGCAGATGCTAGGTTTTGTTTTAAGTTATGATTATATGTTGATGTTTGTTTTTCAAAGTTAATAAGGATAATAAAATAAGCAGTAAAGCAGTAATAATGATTACATTTTATTTGTAAGGCAGTTAAATGATCACGTTTTTTTCTTTGCAGGTAACTCCACTACACTTGATACTGTAGTGGCATAGAATTCAAAATAACCGATAAATTGACGTTACACGCATAAAAAAGGCTTCGTTAAAACGGCTACTGATTTAATTATTAAAAATGTTCGTCTACTGTTGATAAAACATAGGTAATCGTAAACATACGCCGATCCTTACTTTTAGAAAATAAATGATTAGTCTGTCAATGAAAAAACTGTTTTATTATTCAATATTATAATATGATATTATCCGTCACTATAAAGCGTATGAAAATAAAACAGCGGTTCCACATAATGTATTAATGGCAATATAAAACTTATAACAATCAGGTACATAAGTATAATATTTTGGCAAGAACTTCACCATTTTTGAGCCTAGTTCGAGAAAAAGATGGTAAACATTATACATACACACATCCACGCCCTGTCATCTCTGAAGAGGTAGGCTGAAGCGTATTTAGTGCCCTATTTTCGTTAAGCTTAGAAAAACCCAATACATATTACTTAACCCCACAGTGGACCGAACCTAAGACTTGGCAATAAATTATACCATGTATGTACAACTACTCCATCGATTATATTTTATTTATCTTTTGAGTATAAGAATGCTATCTCAACCTACAGGTTCTTGATAGCATGCGTTGTAATATTTTTTTTTAAATTAATGTCAACTATGGTCGAGACTTATCTTATTTGCACAACATGCTCCATAATTTTTAGCGATTTAAGACTAGTCCTTGGAATGCAAATTATAAGGTTGTTCCGACTAAAGTGTGGGTGCTACTGAAATTCTATGCTATATAACGAAATGATGCTATGACTTTCGGGAATGTGCATATTAGAAAGAGTAGATTAACTTTTACACTAATATATATTTTTTTAATATTCATTTATATGAATGAAGTTAGTAATATTTATAATAATAAGTCCCGTAGTAATGATTATTATATTCAACTTATAGTCTATGAACTTTGTAGTTTCGTTTCGTTTTATAGCATAGAGGTCCTAGTTTCAGGAACCAGGATCATCTCGAATGACGCATAAGATGGTCTGTGCTGTAGCGTTTGGTTTTGCCTATACAGGTTTTAGAAACTATGCTTAGTCATCGTCCAGAGCCCGGATAGGTTGTCACCTTTCCTGGATGACTATACGTAAACAGACGAGTTCAAACTTAACCTTTCTACCTCCCCGTACTACCTTTATTTACATCGAGAAAAAAGATGTAGAATACTACCTCAATAATAACATATCCCGAGAAAAAAGTTGTACTCTAATAACCTATTATGTAATAATTAATGGATTGTAATTTAAGAGTTACCATACCAACACTTCAAGTATCACGCATTATTTACAAGATTGAATGATTCTATGAATCGTTTTAGAATTAAAGCTTAATCCAGTGGCTTAGATCCTGTTGTTGGTGTTTTCAATTTCCGCCGATTTTTTCTATGCTCTGTCAACAACCATCTACAAAGAAAATTATCAATTTAACGATTTTAAGAAATTATATTCGACAATAATTCGCATATACAACAAAATTCCTATATCTGCGAAAAAAATATTCAAGGTGAAATGACAAAAATGTAGGATGTTGCCTTTTCTTGTATACAATATATTATGTTGGAATTTGTTAAACTAGCGTTGATGATGTAAATGTAATTGCTTCTCTTTAAAAAATGATAACCTAAAAATGTGTGCATATTTTTTTTTTGTAGCAGAGATTGACAAACGAGCAGATGGGTCACCTGATGGTAAGTGATATCCATCGCCCATAGACACCCAAGACAAAGAATCATGGATGCGTTGCCAACCACAATGGAGGAAATGTAAGGGGATGGAAAACGGGATTGGGAAAGGGAAGAGGGAAATGGGCCGCCGGAAATCTCTCTCACTGAACGAAATGCGACAGCAAGCTGCCACTTTATGTCGGTTTTCTGTGATACAGTGGTATCAAACCGGTAGAGCCGGCCCATTCATGCTGTAGACGTTACTGTCTACAGCGTGGCTCTCAATTTTTTTGTAGAATATGACTTCAACTATTAAAATCACGATGTAGAAATAGTAATTCTTAAAATAAAACTAAGCATATCTATATCTCTCTAATAAGCAGCGATAGCTCAGTTGGGAATGGTACGGACTGCCGAGACAAGTGTCGGAGGTTCGAGACCTACCCCAAAAATGGAGCATACACCTCTGACTTTTCTATGTTAAGTGTATTTTCATTGTGAAATATCGCTTGATATAATGGTGAAGAAAAACATCGTGAAGAAACCTGCATACCCGAGAATTTCTTTACAGGAATTTCGAAGGTATGTGAAGTCTACCAACCCGCATTAGGCCAGCCTGGTAGACTAAGGCCTAACCCCTCTCATTAGTAGAGGAGGCCCGTGCCCAGCAGTGGGACAGTAATATTACAGGGCTAATATTAAAATATTAAATTAAAATAAAACTCACATGAATACAAAAACAGCGGGCAGCGTCATACCAGCTCCCATCAAAAACACAGCTCCAGGCAGCACTTCCATGGTAGCCGTATATACTTTGGTGTACAATGGGACATATACCAGAGGCATCAAATTCTCTACCAGCCCTATTAGTGAGTTGACTTTTCCTGGAATTAAAATGAAGATTATATCAGATTTATTTCTATACTACTGTATTTGTATCTGTACTGTATTTCGGTATGACTACCGTCTTGAGGTCGCGGGTTCGATCCCCGGGTCGGGCAAAGTGATATTGGATTTTTCCATATCAGCCCGGAGTCTGGAATTTGTGCCCGATATGGCGATAGGTTCGCCCCCTATCACATCTGGGACGGAACTAAGCTCGGCGAAATGTGGGTGTTCTAGTTTCGCTAGTGCACCTCTGCCTACCGCTTCGGGGATACAGGCGTGAGCTTATGTTATGTTATGTTATGTTTATTCCTATAGTAGTCTCCTTGGTCTATTAGCGTATATGGGTTGTGGTCTGAAGAGACTTGGGTTTGAATCTCTGGTGAGGATCACGCAAGCATTTTGACATTAATTGCTCGGGAATGCCTTCCATATATCCATCGAACAGCCGGCCGTAAAAACTAAGTCGAATCCTTTCTACAACACCCTTTAAAATATGTGTTGTGTCCACCCTACATTGGATTGGGATAAGTTCAGATAAAAGAAGATCAGTAAATCATATTATGATTATTATAGGTATTGCCCTTACCTAACTCATTTGGCTCCACTAACTTGGAGAATATTGACCTGATGGACAGTAACGACGTGCCGTTCAGCAGCTCTACTAGAGGTGCTGTAAAAATAATAAATGTTTTATCACATTATTGAAATAATAACGACTGTTGGGTGTAACATTTATTTAAATGGACAGAGCTTGTATAGGCGATAATTTACTAGAAAAGTAACATTTATGAGGCCGCTTGAGTTTATTGTTTACAAAATGTTTGATTTGACTGCTTTGGTGACCTAGTTGTATTACGGTACGGCTATCGTCCCGAAATCGTCCTCGAGTTCGATCACCGGGTCGGGAAAAGTTATATTGGATTTTTCAGTATCAGCCCGGAGT
The DNA here is from genome assembly GCA_036417725.1 of Clanis bilineata. Classification (NCBI taxonomy): domain Eukaryota; kingdom Metazoa; phylum Arthropoda; class Insecta; order Lepidoptera; family Sphingidae; genus Clanis; species Clanis bilineata. Next base: position 14,966,034 of record CM071158.1, read on the forward strand.
CTGAAATTTGTGCCCTATATGGCGACATGCTCGCCCTCTATCACATCTGGGACGGAACTAACTTCGGCGAAATGTTCTAGATCATTAGTACGCCTCTGCCTAGCCCACCGGGGATACAGGTGTGGGCTTATGTTATGTAAATGTTTGATATGACTTTGCTTTCTGTCATATATATGCCACTGTCGAGTGATAACCTCTCTCCGTATAAATAAATCTCCTTTCGTTATAATATTAACGAAATATGGCCTTTCGTTATAATATTATGGCGTTTTCCATTTTTACTTTAAAAACGAGCAGGGTTTCCTGATGGTAAGTGCTGCTACTGTCCATAAACACACACGAGATCAGAAGAAGCATGGGTGCGTTGCCAACCTTAAAAAAAGGGATTCGGAATGTGAGAGGAGAATCGGACCACCAGAAATCTCGCTCACTAAAAGAAACGAAACGACGAGCTACCACTTTAAATCGGTTTTTTGTGACGATATCAAACCGATTGAGCCGGCTCATATGTGTCGTAAACGTTAAAACGTTATGACTACCAGTGGCGAAGCGTGAAAATTTCTAAAAGGGAAGACGATGCTAGTTCCCCTTGAATTAATATCGATTTATTAGCAAACATTTTAACAAAGATAAGCCGAAAGGAATCTTGTTGTATGGACCCTTCGCTACTGTTATCTACCACTCAAGAAGCAAATCTAATATATAAAATTCTCGTGTCACAGTTTTCGTTGCCATACTCCTCCGAAACGGCTTGACCGATTTTGATGAAATTTTTTGTGCTTATCCGGTATCTATGAGAATCGGCCAACATCTATTTTTCATCCCCCTAAATGTTAGGGGTAGTCCACCCCTAATTTTTTTTTTTATTTTTTAGACAAAATTTTTAATTTCTATTTTTTTATGATACAACATACAAAAATACATACAATCCTCAATTTTCACCCTTCTACGATCAACCCTTATTTTTTAATAGTCATTTTAGTAATTTAATCATTTTTCCTCTCCGGTCGAAAACTGATCAATCGTCATTTAATTAGTTATCCCCGCCAGATGTCTACAGGTGTCACTTGACAGGCGGGGTGACGGACGTGGTGACAGACGGGTGACCGACTGGGTGACAGAAAAAGTGTCAGACGGGGTGACAGGCGGGGTGACAGAGGGTGTGACTGACGGGGTAAGAGACGGGGTGACAGACGGTTTGACAGACGGTGTGACTGACGGTGTGAGAGACGGGGTGACTGACGGCCGAAGTAGATCATCCCATTACCTCTTTTAGAATTATTGTGCTATAGGTGCCTACGACTCACTCTTTCAACCCTCTCTCTCATACGCAGACGAAGTTGCGCGGGTCAGCTAGTATTGTATAAAATCCAGTTTGCCTATGTCATAATATTTTCGACCGACTTCCAAAAAGGAGGAGGTCCTCAATCCGACTGTATTTTTTTATATTTTATGTATGTTACGCGTTATCTCCGCCAAATGTGGACCGATTTTCAAAATTATTTTTATGTTCGACAGAACTTCAAGGGTGGTCCCATATAAATTTGGTCACGATCGGATTTGAAGTCAGTCCGTTAAGTTAAAATAATTAACACTTTTGTAAATGAAGACTTACCAGCATAGAATATTTTCGCGTTCGGTGCGAAACAATAGACAAAAGAGCTGGCTATTTTGCTGACGGTAGATATAATTCCCAGTATAGAATCGTGCCATTTCAAATATTTGCTGAACACCAAGATTGAGAAAATTGTACCTGGGAATAACAAAAACAAACTAAAATCTACTGTTTATACTTCGGAAAAAGGTGGATGAGTCATATATTAATTAAATGAACAGAATAATTAAATTAATTTGATAATAATTTACTGATGACTGCCTCGCTGGCGTCGTTGTATTTCGGTACGACTACCGTCCTGAGGTCTCGAGTTCGATCCCCGGGTCGGGCAAAGTGATATTGGATTTTTTCATATCAGCCCGGAGTCTGGAATTTGTGCCCGATATGGCGATAGGCTCGCCCCCTATTATATCTAGGACGGAACATTGGGTGTATTAGTTGGAGCTTATGCTATGTTTTAATTTTCTTCTCCTGACATCATGCTGGTTTGTAGAAATATGAGGGATTTATATATGTGTTTGAGTGTAATACATGTTTTGATAATTTGCAAAAAACCATAATCATTTTTCTCTTTTTCCATACATTTGACTAGCAGCGCTTAAAAACCAAAAACATTTACTCTAACGCTTAACCGTCATTGTTTGCCAAGGTCTCCTTTTTTTATTGGCCTTAAAAGGCAAGCGAGCAGACGGTCCACCTGATGGTAAGTGGTTACCGCCGCTTATGGTCATCGGCAATGCCAGGGACACAGCCAAGCCGGGAAAAATGTTTTTTTTAAGTCCCGTCTCCTTGGTGTAGTAGCAGCATATATGGGTTATGGACCTGGGTTCGATTCCCAGGTCAGACAAAGCGAATTTTCTAATATAATTTTCCAGGTCCTGTATCCCTCAGCGGGGTTAAATGTCAGGCAGTGTAAATGAATAGAAAATTATATTAGACCCAACAACGTTAAACGCTCCGTCGATCTCAACGATGTGCCCTGCGGGAGCTTGTCGTCGATCGCAACGTTGTGACGTTTCTTAGAGAATCGACGTGCAGATGAGGTGTCGCGACAGCGTATACTTAGCACAAAAGAAATATGTTTACCAATAGTTATTTACCAATAGTGTGCGTGACAAAGTTGTACGTTTGAAATATGCTAAAATCAACTTCGTCCCAGTTGAAGCGGTAACGTGTCGACAGGTACAAGACAGATACTTCACCTGGAAATATATGGAAAATCATTAATTTCAAAGAACACAAAAGTATATTAGGAACTTATACGACTTATAGAGATGACAAAAGTATCACTTAATAAATGGAATAGAAAATTTAAGTACCAAATATGTGAGTTGCTTTGGTATAATTTGTCGACAGACGTGAGTCCAGCCTGCCTAGCATGCGCGCTAATAGAAAATGTTGATAAGCTTTTTGGGTGTTATAACCGGTTTCCTTATTTGTCTACGAATACTAAGATACGTTCTCGTTTATTTTCATACAATATTGTAGACAATATGTAGGAGGTGTAAGTGGGCCACTAACACCTTTAGGTCCATAGGCAACCTCACCTGCACGTGGTACACTCTGATGATAAACCGAAGGGGCGCTTGCGAAACCTACGTTCCTGCTTTGCAGGTTGTGAGGTTCAGACGACGGGTATAATACCAAACTCCTTCTAATTATAATGGATACGAACAGAAAGAGAAAAGGTCCGAAAGATACATCCAGCCCGCCTAGCATGCGCGCCACGAGAACATTTTGTCTACGCTTTTTGTCCTGTTATAACCGGTTTTCCCTATTTGTCGACGGGCACTAGCATACGCCCTCGTTTATTTTCATACAATATTTTAGACAACATGTAGACATCTCGACTGTCGATTATCGCGATATCTCGTGGCGCGCATGCTAGGCGGGCAGAAAGATTGTAGACAAGTCTCTCCATGTTGGTTATCGAGATATATCGAGACACGCATGCTAGCTGGGCAGATGTACTTGAGATGAACTCGACTCAGATGGATCCAATCTTTCTGCAGCTCACAAAGTGGAACAGCTGATCTATTTTCAACCAGTGATGCATAATATTTTGAACTACATACATAGTTGAGATACGATATCTACCGTACGAACAATGGAAGAGTCCGTAATTTATTACACAAGTATTAAACATTATGAGCATGTTTGTCTGCTACAATAAACGGTGCAATTAAATTATATCAGACAATGAACAAATATAATGCGTATTATTGTATCTTGTGGTTATACGCCTGTAGAATAAATAATAAGATAATATTGATTATTTACTTATCTACTTTAATAAATAATAGGATATAGTACAGCAGTAATAAAACGTTTTCATTTTAATGTTGTTTATCACCCTACTTGTCAGTAAAGGTTTTTCTTCTTTCTTTAGTATTACGAAAAATGTTTACTGAATAATCTGAATCTCAGAATTAATATCTTTAATTTGTGCCCGATAAGGCGATAGGTTCGCCCCCAATCACATCTGGGACGGAACTGTGGGTGTTCTAGTTCGCTAGTGCGCCTATGCCTACCCCTTCGGAGATACAGGCGTGAGCTTATGTTATATGTTATGTTATCTATTTTTTATATCCGAAATGAAAAACTGCTAATTTAATTTTATATTTTCCGTCATTTTGAAAGTTTTGAATAAAAACAAAATTCCCTTCTTAATCTTCTTAATTTGATGGTTAGATCAAATTATTTGAACTTTTTTAGCAAGTTCAGAACGAGTATTAGTATTTTAGTTGAAAAACACACTGTTACGCGGTGTCTTTAATAATTAATTAAATAATTACATTAATTGCAAATAAGGCTTAGAATTTGCTTGTCATGATAAAGTGATAATATCGTACTTATGATAAGTACAGTGCACTCCAAAGGTATATAATATCGACTGCACAGATACACTGATTTTGCTTCCCACAAGTACTAGTGCCGGGATGAAGTACTGCAGCCTGAGCAGGAAAATTTCTGACAACCGTAAATGTTCGTTCGAACTCGATGCGCGTCTATGAAATTTGTATGAAATATTAACCAAACGTCATCAGTGCGCAACGAACTCGAATACATTTACATTTACATTAGTTTTTCGTGCTCGGGCTACTGATATTATTACACAACTCACTTGAACTATTCAAAGCAGCATATTCACATTAGTCGATATCCAGTTTAGTTTAACTACGAGTAATCGTACTATATCTAATACTAACTACTAAGTAATCCTAAGATTAGCTTATTTTTCGAGTGTTTGTTCAAAATATCAAGCACATCACTAAAAGAGCTGATATCCTTCGATCATTTATTTATGATATCACAAACTATATATATTTATGTAGGTATTTATTCAAGATAATAATAATACGAAACAACTGCGATAAGTAACTGCACTTACTTTATTATAAACAGGAAAAATTATCATTTTAAGTAATGTTAGATGCAACGTAATATGAAATTACAGTAGCCCGAGCACGAAAAACTAATGTAAATGTATTCGAGTTCGCTGCGCACTGATGACGTTTGGTTAATATTTCATACAAATTTCATAGACGCGCATCGAGTTCGAATACATTTACGGTTCTCAGAAATTTTCCTGCTCAGGCAGCAGATCCGCTTCTTATTCGGAAGTTAGCAAATCGTTTTACATGTCAGAAGGAACAATTAGTGTTTATTAGAGTTATCATATACATATTCTCTACTTACCATATATAGGCCCGAACAGTATGCATACTACTGCAAGAAGAATGCACAATCGTATTCTTCTGTTCTCAGGTGTTTTCCTGAAGACCACCCTCACGGTATTTTTAATGTTGGTGAGATCAAAGAAGGTGCGGAAGAAATGCCCAATGCCTTGCCCGTCGTGCTAAAGAAAAAATAAAATTAATTATTAAGTGCAAATATCATCAATATAATTACCCTAGATGCACAGTTCTTTGAAAATATTCTCCTAAAAAGTGGTATCAGGAAGAAAACAAAGAAAAAGATCACAAGTTGTAATTCAATCACCACAAATATAACCCTATGCACGTGTTATAAAGTAGCTTATTAATTGACATGAGCAAGCGTTCTTAAATTTGAATTTTGAAATTTAGAATTCTATCGGCGTCCGACTGTAGGCAAAAGACGTGCTTAAGCACTCCTTTGCTGTCCATTTTCCGAGCGTCAACTGTGCATCTGGGTAAATAATATATCGATGGCAAATATATTTAATTTATATAATATCTTTGAAACTTTGACCATGAGTGCAATGTAAGGGCGCCTTCAAATTGATCGCCGAATGCTGCGTGACTGTTGCGCGTTGAGCACATGGCAACCGCGTGCGGCGTGACAGATAATTTTCATACAGTAGTCAGCAGTGGAAAGGGCAGAAGAACGCTCAAGACTCGACCGAGTAGAAGTATTTATGGTATAAGACTGGGATCATGCCGGATAGAAGGAAAAAGTCTGTGAGAAAAATTAGCCAGCATGCGCGGCCGGTGTGTTGTAGCCATGCTATACTCGACAACTTTTGAAGCGACACAAAACTTGTGATCCAAAAGTTATGACCTAGTTAGTTAGTGAATCACTTTGGTTTTCATATAACGATTTAAATACATATTTACCTTCTTTTGTTCTTTATTTCTCTTCGGATCCTTCAAATAGAAGGCTGTGTACATACAATTAATTGCGTGCAAGATCGCTGCGAGTCCGTAACATCCGTAATAACCTAAATTCTTAATCAAAATTCCGCTTAGACCCATACCTACTGGAAAACCCACAGTCATGCTAAAATTTATCAATCCCATTCTGTACGTCCTAGTTTGTTCTGTAGTAATTGCACTTATATATGAAAACACAGATAACAAACAGACACACCAACCCCCGGAGAAACCTTCGAGTATAGCTTCAGAGAAAACTAGATGTTCCAATCTGAGCTGATGGAAGAAATACACATGGATCATGTTGTTGATATTAATTAACATTTGTCCACAAATTGGCAGCATGATAAAAACTTTCCGGTGTCCAGTTATGTCCGACCACGAGCCTATGTAAAGTGCCATGATGCACGGCACAGTCGCCGAGAGGTATGTTCGCCAAGCCATGGCAGAGGCAAGGAGTTTCTGTGCTTGTCTCTCGTATTCATTCTGGCTTCCAGCTTGTTGAGATTTAAGCGAGTCGCAAATTTCTTCGGTAAAGTTGAGATTTACACGACAGGCTTTTTCCAAATTCAGATTCTGTGTTGTTAACATAGTTATCATAGCGGACGCTATGAATAATAATACGCATGGTTCTACCGTCACATGGCTTAACACGTAAAAACAGTTTTCTCGAAAGGTTCTCTTCGGTTCCTGTTTTTCTTCTTCACATTTCTCTTTCAGAGGGTCTTCTTCTGTGAATTCTTTACGTGGGATTTGATTTTCACTATCAACGTTATTTGAGGTCATTTTATTATTATTTTAATTTACCAAAATACAAAATTATTTACATTTAACGATCGACATACTCTTTAATTGTAAATTAAATAAACGTTGTTTATCAACTGGTGTAGCTTCCTTTCTAAAGCTAACTACGTTATGAAGAAACAAAACGATAATGTTATAATCTTTAGCGTGTGTTATATCGGAATAATAACGTGATTAGCAAATTTGACTCTTGATAAGCCCATACCTTTATCCAATTTATAAACCAATGGCTGTTGTACTATATTAGCCTAATACCGAATTATCTGATCGTAAATTGTCCCTATCGGCGTTAATACATACATGATTGGAAGTTTTTAAAGGTCACTATAATTGTATTTTCATGTTCAATGTTTAGAATGAAATAAAAATTATATTAATATTATTAATTGCCTTCAGACTTAAACCTTCAAAGGCTCTTTGCTGGTTGGTGCCAATTGGTGCATGGGTCAAGAGCCCAATGCAGTGCTGCCAAAGGCAGTGTTAGCGGGCACGCCCATGGCACGCATTACCAGTAGATTCATCACAAAACAGGGTGTTAACTACTGTAGGCTATCCATGGGTTTTGAAAACTCATGGTCGAGCTAAAATGCTCTATAGTGAATTCTGGTTAATTGATCGTAACTTAGTGCGCAAATTCTTTGTACCGTTTACCCTGTCTATAGAAGTATTTGCTTTAAGTGCTATTTTTTGTTACAGTCAAGTATCCGCATACCAGCTAGACGACTGTTTGTGTAAATATGAAAAATATGACAAAAAAGAATCTTGAAAATCGGTCTATATTTGGCGGAGATATCGTTTAAGAGGGCTTTCGCACTTTTCAGTGAATTCGACATTTTTGCTTGACTTTTAAAAGTGTCTCGCTGAAAATTTTTGTACCAAACAAATCCTAAAAACATATGCATTTTGAAGGTCATTTCATTCCGGACGTGGTGTACATATTAATTTTTTCATTAAATAAGACAAAACCTTAAGATTCCGCGTACTAGAAGAGGTGTTTTCGAAAATGTTACTTTTTAGGGAATTTTGATAACTTTTTTAGAAACGATACATTAATATTATGACATACAATTGATGCACACATAACAAGAATATCTTCTTATCCGTGGTGGCTATTGTATTTTTTTCACGTTTTATACAAAAAATGTCAAGAAAATAGCTTTTAAAACAAACACAATTTTGAAAACTGCGTCTGAAATCATAATTTATTTTACGCAATATAAACTACACATGAAAATAAAAAATATCGCATAATAAAGTTTAATATCTTGGCTTTTACAAAAAAAAATATGAGGGCCAAATTATTTGATATAATATCTAAAATATGTTTTTGAAACCATAGCAAAAATCGATATAAACAGCGAATAAATAGCCAGCCATTTGAACAGTCAAGTCACACCGCGCTGAGCGGTCTCAGAGTGAGGACGTATCGCATTTTTTCGTCATTTTCAGTTGTTCAAATTACGAAATTTTCAATTATTTGTAGTAATTATAGCGCGACCATACTCGACTTGATATTAGACGACTTTTGTTTGTATTCATGTTTTGAGATTTTCTCTAACTACATTTTTATTGAATTACATAATTGGATTTTGTTCTGATTTAAATTATTCATCTCATGATTATGATTGATTGTAATGAATTAAGCGATAGCAACTGAATAGAATTTAGAATGTGATATCTTTCTTTCTGCCTGTTCTTCAAGGTCACGGCAGCGACCACGTGGGCTTAACATAACACACTTTTTCAAGCATGTTGCAGAAAGGATTTGGCTTTGTTTTTACGACAAATTGCTTGACATTAACCCCCCTCTGGAGTATAAAATGTAACAGTACATGGGTACTCTTTTTAGGTAATATAATATTCCCAACTGTTCCAACTAGGGGTCTTAAAATGAACATGCATAAGACGACGATCATGTCGAATTTTCATGTTGTGCACACTCCAAAATTAGTATAGGAAACTCTGGATATAGAAAAAAGTCTATTACATGGGATATCTACCTAAACAGGTTCAATTTTGAAGGAGGTCAATCATCAAATTCAGTTCGACTGGATAGCATTCGGCAAATTATGTTGTTGAGGTCTTCCCGTGAAAAATACCTCAGTGCCTGAATACAAAAGTCTTTGATCATAGTGTGTTACCGTTACTAGTGACAACTTACGGCCACTGAAACGAGTTCTTTGACTATGAGGAGGCCATGCTCGGAATCAGGAATAAGGTGATCCTTAGAAGAACGAACATTCTTGACATAAGTCAACGGATTAGCAAGTTGAAGTGGCAGTGGCCCCTCAATTTAATTTACTAGTTCCCTCTTCGTAGTGTGAACAAGCATTTGAATGTAATATTTTGTGATTACCGGAGATTTTTGAGTGCACTGCGCTTACCATACGATATAAAGTGTGGGCCAAAAGTTTTTTCAAATATCGACCGTCTGTTTGAGTTTATTAAAGAAAACCATAAGAGGGATGGGCTCAGGGGTGGCGGGATATTATGCGGTTATTATGACTGCCTCTTCGTGTAACTTCTTCGCCAAAAAGAGTAAAACGGGATAGGACCCAACAGAGGGAGTTAGAGGAGGCCTTTGCCATGCGGAAAACTGAGATTAGGGATATTATTTAAAATCAGGTTACGAGAGACCAATCTAAGCTAAGCGAAATGTAGATGTTCTAGTTCGCAAGTGCGCCTCTAACTAACCCTTCGGGGATACAGGGGTGAACTTATGTATGCATCATGCGTCGCTACATGCAATTTTTGTCAAGATTGAGCCTAAGCGTGCTTTTGAGACTTTCAAACCAGCAGATGGATCACCAGATGGTAAGTGATCTACACTGAAATAAAATGAAATGTAGGCTAATAAATACCTCTTATGACAAGTCAATATCATCATCATCAATACATATAATAAGAATGTAAATATCGCGCGTCTGTACATTACATAGATTTCCAAAAAAACTAATTGGGGGGGTTTAGAATTAGTAATAGGATACATTTTTAACATTTTTAGATTTTTTGTCTGTCTGTCTGTCTGTTTGTATGTTTGACCGCGCATAACCACCAAAGTAATTTTACGGAACTGGATAGAAAATCGCAGACCACATCTTGGAATAATATTTAAGCTTTGTTTTATTGACATCGGTCAACTCTATCAAAATATATGGATATTTTTGTATCATGTGTGCGATTGTTGGGAGTTCTATAAAGCCTGAAAGTGATTTTTAGGTTTATCAATAGATGGCGTTACCATATTTTCTGAGTCATATTGAATATTTTACGAATTCTGAACCATTTTAAAGTCGTTAAGTGATCCGCGGTCAAAATCTAAAAAGTGACCGCCATTTTGTTTTTCTTTGTTTTTGGGCCAATTGACTTCAAAATCGATATCTGGGCCACACCGTGGTTCCAAACGACGCCACCAATGTCAAAACTGGCAAAAGTGACCGCCATGTTGTTTTTCTTTGTTTCTGGGCTGATTGACTTCAAAATCGATATCTGTGTCGCCCCGTGGTTCTAAAGGACGGAACCGATGTCAAAACTGTCAAAATTGGCCGCCATTTTTTTTTTTGGGCCGATTAATTTCAAAATCGATATCTGAGTCGCCCCGTGGTTCCAAACGACGGAACCGATGTTAAAACTGTCAAAATGGGCCGTCATTTGTTTTTTTTTGTTTTTGGGCCGAAAGACTTCAAAATCGATATCTGGTCGCCACATAGTTCCTAACGACGCAACAGGTGTCAAAACTTACAAAAAAGACCGTCATTTTGTTTTTATTTGTTTTTGGGCCAATTGACTTCAATCACTTCAATCGATATCTGGGTCGCCCCGTTGTAGAATATTTAGACTAAAACGACATGGCTGATCGATAAATCAAAACCTTTACCGTTGGCCCAACAAAATACGCGTGCGAAGCCGCGTGCAAAAGCTAGTAATAAAATATAACACAAAACAATTATTTAAATCAAACTTATATATATTTTTAAGTTAATATAAAAAATAGTCAATACTTTAGTAACAGCAATTTTTTTTTAATATATTTTGGAACTTTTGGAACACTGCCTGTGTTCCAAAATACTGCCTTTTGTCCTCTGTGCCCAGACGAAATATGAAAAACGATTACACGAAAAGAACCATAGGTTCGTTGCTAAGCTAAAAGGTGGCGCTACCAGAGATCTCACTCAACGAACTAAACGCAATAGCAAACTGCTACTTTACGTCGGTTTTCTGTGAGTCAGGTATCAAATTTAACAAAAACAACAACTCCTACATTACTAGACGACGCTTGTGTAGAATTGAATATTAATTACCCGGTGTGAGTCTTAATTCAATTAAAACTTGACCCAACAAGAAGTTCGAACCAATTGTTTCCATACCGAATATTAAAGAAGGCGGCCACGTTCAACAAGGAGCAAATAGAACATTTGGGAGGTTGAAATTTTCGTAAGAGACATAAGCGTTCGGTGGCTCCGGCAATACCAACTACAAGATATTCCATTGTCTCTGAGGAGCCCGGCCCGTACCTTGCGTATTTTTCATGTGGGGATACCTGAAAAGTTGTGTATATCTAAGAAACCAACGACAATATCCCGATTAAAATAAAACATCCACGAAAAAATCACCGGCAGCATGTGTCAGAGAGTTTTCAAAGACTTGCAAAGATGTTTGCTAGATTCCCGATGACGAGACATCATTAAAAAAACAGAGATGTTTGTTACGTCGAAGGAATCATTTGTATCATTTCTAGTTTTAATTATATTCATGTTTCAAATTTGCAAACGATTTTGGGCCACCGTTTAGTTTGTCTGGCTCGGAAAAAACATTCTTATCTCTGTTGGGGATTTAATTCCCGGTAAATCTTGCTAGAACAATACACGTCTGACTTGAAAATCTATACCAGGACCTCCTGGTTCACAGCCTATTTACGCTATCACTAGATCAAAGAGGTGACAGACGTTTTATTATTATTTCCGAAGGGCAAGGCAACTAAATTATGCAATTTATTTATTTATTGTGCCTATAGGCATCGCTAACATAGACATTTAAACGAGCATGACTACCCAGACTGAGTACAACAATCAGTTAGAAAGCACCTTTCAGCAACATGCTTGAAATAAAGCGTGTATAAATATGATGCGTCGATCCGACATTGAAGTTTATTTTTCTAAGTATTAACTACTAAGGATCAAAATTTTTCAATCCAAGTATACATTGAGTTTACGTGCCGGATTGCAACTCGGGCATGTGTGCGACGCACACAGGTGCAGCGCTGTCATAAAATACCTAAACTTGAGCGGAGAGATTTTGCTAAAGCGCTCTTAACATCATCGATATAATAATATACCTAGATGCACAGTTCCATACAAATATCATTGTAAACAGTGTCCTCGACAGACAAAACAAATAAACATCACAAATTTAATTAAATTAACACAAATATGACCTTATAGACGCGGCATAAAGTAGCTTTTTAAATTGAATGTTCAAACGTTCCTATATTCGAAATTTTTGAATTTCTAATCGTTTTTGAATTTGACAATAATTTGACATTATTAAAAGAAACATTCTAGTCACTTGGACAAAGATTGAATGGAGTCGAATAGTTCTTGTATTTATCTGTGAGAAATTTTGACCACGTGGCGTACAATGTAGATGAGAATGGCGATATCTCTATAATAATTTTACTTACATTAAGAGATAGATAGAGTATAAATGTTTAGAAGATAACAAAGCTTATGAGTTATGAATATGAAATAAGCACTGTTTTGCCTTAGCGTGATTCATAAATAAATAAATAACACCCAACAGTCACATACATAGTCCTGGCCCCACACTAAGATCGTCCTTTGCTCTTTAGATTCTTAATAATTTCTTTTAGACTATCATTTCGTTTTCTTAATCTTTTGTTCTGCCTTTTTAAGTTTCGCACTAAATTAGATTTAAGTTTAAATTTTTGGTTGCGTTCTTTCAAATTATCTTTCAAAAATAACGTCTTAGGTGTGTTAAAGATTGATGAAAATTCTGATGGTATTGGTGATCCTTCATTATTTATTGGTTCAATTGCTGGTTCCTGGAAATTAATATGTTTCCAATAAATGATGACGCCACGATTACTGTTGTAGTAATTATGCCTAACGACCGGTTCCAATAAATTATCTCAATCCGAGAATCCAAGATAAAAATGAAAAATTAAAAAATGAAAAATCGCGAGAATGAACCATTAAAATTATTATTTGACAGCGGAATGTTCAACTTTGTTCATGTTGGCATTTTTTTATGATCTGCACACTTTGATTGAAAACATTTATTAGAATTAGCCGCAAATTATTAAATAGTCATTTTACATGGCAATATGTACCTAGTATATGCTTGCTATTGATGAATTCTGTATCAAATATTTTTCAACTATTACACTTGTACTGCACCCTGCCTCATTTAAACTTGTAGTTACGACAATCTAAAATAAAGTCAATAAATGTGGCAATATTTATTTATTTATAGGTACACCAACAGCATACATATTGTTAAATTAAATAGTAAACATTAGTTAAGGACAATGTAGCTGATGACAATTTATCACCTTTATTTTTGGTACAGCATTCTTTTTAATTTTCCTAATCCCTTTTTCTGTATAATATCCATCGGAATCGGCAAAATGGTCTGAACAAACCACACTTGAGTAATTGGGTTTAAAATTTTCTTCCCTCCTTTTTTCGGAAATAATTTTACGCCATTTATCTCTTACTATTTCATTTCATGGAAATCTGTAATTAATAAAAAAAATCACAAATTTAAAATAAATATAATATATTTCCAAAAAAAACGACTCCATATATTTCATTGTTCCAAATCATGATTTCAAAAGGGACAAAATATTGTATTAACTGAATTCGTTAAATTAATTATTTATACACGTTTAATACTTAATTTAACATGATTAAGGTTTTAAGAATCAAGTAAGGGAATTATACTTACTTAAAATATGAAATCCCATGTGTTTTGCGCTTTGTAAGAGTGTTATTTTTGCACTCTTTCACAGAGCATTTAGGCATCTTCACAGACGAACGGTCGGCGCCCGACTGACAGCCAACAAGTGCTTACTTACATTTTAAGCACTCGTTGGCTGTCCCACTTTCTGAGCGTCAACTGTGCATCTAGGTATATTATTATATCGATGTTTAACATACATAAAAAATACAGACGGATTGAGGACCTCGTTTTTTAAGTCGGCCGAAAATATTCTAAATGTGGACATAGAACATATCGATATATGTCGTCTGCGATTACAACAATAACAAGCTGTTAAATATCGACCTTAAAGATATCTTGAATTAGAAGAAAACAAGCTGAGAAGCTTAGAGCTGAGACGATAGCTTTTTAAAAAAACATAAGTTGTAGCGTGATAAAAAGTAGCCGATATTTCCATAGGTAGGTACTACAGAGGCATTAAAGAAAACGTTATACAGAGTAAATTCTCATAAATTACCAGACAGATAAGCGTGATTCTGTCCCTATCGTTGATGTATTCGGTCCACATTTATAATCTGATTAAAATATGGGTGTGATGAAGTCATTAAACCCGTCAATAAAATCGATTTCAGGTATGTTTTGTGATATAGGGTACATATTAATTTCATGCATCAGGCAACTTTTAACGGTCTCATAGAAAAGTATAATTTTGATAACATCTTATTTTCTTATTAACCTTATCCCACCGTAATGTGGGGTCGGCGCCACACACTTATTTAAGCATGTTGCAGTAATCATTTGGCTTAGTTTTTACGACCTCTGGAGAAACTCTGCAACCCCTCCTGGCCTGGGGGGGATCTAGTCCCCGGAAAATGAAAATAAAAAAATCACTTTGCCCGACCTGGGAATCGAATATATGACCTCACAGTCTACAGCCATATATGCAGCCATTAGACCAAAGAGGCAAATTTTGATTACATAAAAAAAGGTAACTGGTTAGGGGAATGTCATTAAATAAAGAGGAATTATTAATAGGAAAACATATGTACACTCACACACTTACGTGAAATTCCCCAGGTATAGGCAGAAGCGTAACTAGGTACGTAATAACTATTCAATAGGTAATCACGGACGTAAAAAAAATATGGACGGAGCGCTAGGAACATTGAATATGAAGCAGGGTTTTTGGCCCATTCGATCTATCGACACGTAATAGCATGTGTGTGCGTAAGGCACTTTGGTTCAGGCGCGTTTGTGTGTGTCTGGCTTCTCTGGCGTCCGTTTAACTATAGGTGAGATGGTATCCTTCTTTTTCATTACCTCCGTGTAGGTAATAACGGCTACCACCCACATAACGCGTAACGAGATATCGCGTAACATACATAAAAATACAGACGAATTGAGGACCTTCTCCTTTTTGGAAGTCGGTCGAAAATAAGATAACTGTGTTTTAAAATAACTGGGTTTATTAGTTCATAAAAGTTACATACCTATATTACAAAATATATGCCTAAACATTGCATATACCGTGGGTTTCATAAAGTTAGTACTAATAACAATTCCACAGACAGGGAGAACGATTTAAAGTGTAATGCTTGATGTAAGAAATCAGTATGTAATGCTAAAGTAAAAAAATAAATATTCAACTTAATTTTTTAATCAATTATTAAGCATGGGGATTTTAAAATCGGTATGCGACCTGTAAATCGTCGCAATTAACACAGGAATGACTTTGTGCTTATGCTAAAAATAATGAATTACCCCATAGGTGGTTTGCAAATGTAGTGCAGCAACCCGAGCAGGAAAATTTCTGACAACCGTAAATGTATTCGTGCTCGATGAGCGTCTATGAAATATTAGTCAAATGTCATCAGTGCGCAGCCAGTTTACATTTACATTAGTTTTCGTGCTCGGGCTACTGTTGATCCAATGAGCCAATAAATTGTTTTTCCTGCAAAATAAAGTTTCTAGTATTCAAAAGCGACGAGTCTTACGAAATTTTAAACTTTACCCCTAGATTTCTAGGCATCTCCTCTTTAAGTGTAGTTATTATTGATACAAACTTTATGAAACACACTGTATACATGATTCACGCCTGTATCCTCGAAGTATTAGGCAGAGGCGAACTATAACCAAAACATTATATACAAAGACTATACTACTGTTGTAATAAATAATACTGCTTCGATGGCGTGGTGTATTTCGATACGATTACTGTCCTGAGGTCGAGGTACTGTTCAATCCCCGGGTCGGGCAAAATGATATGGATTTTTCCATATCAGCCCGGAGTCTGGAATTTGTGCCCGATATGGCGATAGGCTCGTCCCCTATCACATCTGGGATGGAACTAAGCTCGGCGAAATGTGGGTGTACTTGTTGGCTAGTACGCCTCTGCCTACCATTTTGGCGATACAGGCGTGAGCTTACATTATTATTATATACAAACATTACAAGCACTTAATTATTTACTTGATGTTCTTATCTGAGAATACATTAAAACTAATTTTAATTATAATAATGTGTTTAATTAACTTCGGATTTTCTGAGCTTGTGACAGTTACTGACTGGTTTTTGATTAAATATAATTATGTATAGGTACATCCACCTTTGTTGTCGCCTCCTTGGTGTAGTCGCAGCGGACGTATGTGAGCCGGGAGGTCCAGGGTTCGATTCCCAGGTCGGGAATGGTGTTCTTCTGATGGCAGGTACACACCGGCCGAACGAAGGCGAACGAATCTATACCTGTTGCGTTCACACAAACAAACTTTCGCTGTTGTGGGAATGAAACAGGCATTATTCATTCGCCTTCGTTCGGCCGGTGTGTACGCGCCATCACACGATTTACCCTAGGTTGGATCCCTTAGTTAAGGCTTAACGTTAACCCGTCAGAGGCGGCACATATATATGTTCCATAAGCGTATGGGCCACCGGAGGCCGAGCCGCCCGTGACTATTTAAGCAGGCTACCGGTCGTAAAAACTAAGCCAAATCTGCTCCATGCTTGAAAAAGTTAGTAATTAATAAGGATTCTTCTTCGATTCGAATATCTTGGTGGAACATTAAAACTTGACAATGTTTCAAAATCAAAAAAAAAATTCGTAATACCCAGCCCCAGTGATGAATTATCGAACCCACGGCCTTGCGTTTTATGAGTATTATTTGTACAAATTCTTAAATTACAATATCAAACAATATTTCGATGTGTGTTATGATTAGTGTTTATTAAATAAATTTAAAATATTTTATTTACAATTCTGCCGTGGTTATCGAGTTAGCAGTAAGTCCGCAAATCGATTTCGAGGAAAATTAATTTCGCGATTTCAAAATCGTGTTTGTAGAAAAAAAAAGAAAGGGGAAGGAGATGGAAGTAATGGCTGCGCAACATGAGGGAGTGGACCGGAATAAAAACAGTTGAAGCGCTGTTCCGTTTAGCCATGGACAAGGAGATGTTCAAGGAACAGTAAGTCGATTCTATAAGGTTTCATTTGTGAAAACAACGTTGCAGCATCGTTGCGGCAACGATGTTTTTATTTTTGTATTCAGCAAAGTACAAAGCGCACGCACTAGCGCTATGCGTGATTAACTAGCTCTCTCGAGCCTGGTATTCTCTAAGACCCAACAACGTTGAACGCTCCGTCGATCTCAACGATATGCGCTGCCGGAGCTCATCGTCGATCGCAACGTTGTGGCGTTTCTTGAAGAATCGACCAGCTGACTGCCAACATTCAGTGTTGGAGAGGCACTTGAAGAAGAAGTAATTTCGTGACTTACGCCTTCTCGATGACCACGGCAGAATGGTTAGTGTTGTATTTTCTGAATTATAGGTAGTACTAGTGTCTATGTTTTAAATATGCATACTTATTGAGCACCTCCTCCTTTATAATGGGAAAGGTTTAGAATTTATTCAGGAAAAACGGTTTAAGTATTCGAGACTAATATTTTTATTTTTCATCTATTGTGTGTTACACAAAATAACATTTACAATGGATTACATGGATATTACATAATATTAAACACATATAAACAAACCAAATGACCGAATCCAAAAATAAATAATGGATGGAATGGATTTATCAATCCAGCCCCAATTCAAATTTTCATTTAAATTTTACGTCTTTTACCGCCGAATGCTCATACACTTAAGGTCGCATTATATAATTTAAGGCCGCCTTATCTACTGATTTCTTAAGTTTACGCGAATGTTATACATTAAAATAAAACTATCGCAGTCGGACTGTCCGACCCGTGACCACGAAGACTCAAAGCCTTCGAAACGTAGGGCATAAAAATTAAAACAAATCGTGATAGAATCCGTAAAAATGCCGCCCTATCTGTCAAAATTGTATGTCGCAAATCAATGTAAAAAGCCGTTAAAGTTAAGTAGCGTTTGACCATTCGAGCGATAGAATCACGGATATACGTAGATAATTAATTTCATACACTATAACAACACAAGGATTCAAATAAAGAGCGTTTTAGGAGATGTCAAGATTATAGTAAGTTTTTATCTACCAATTATAAGTATAGACAGACGTGTGGCCAGATTCTTTATGCCCACAGTCATCGATATAATATACCTAGATGCACAGTTGACGCTCAGAAAGTGGGACAGCCAACGAGTGCTTAAAATGTAAGTAAGCACTTGTTGGCTGTCAGTCGGGCGCCGACCGTTCGTCTGTGAAGATGCCTAAATGCTCTGTGAAAGAGTGCAAAAATAACACTCTTACAAAGCGCAAAACACATGGGATTTCATATTTTAAGTAAGTATAATTCCCTTACTTGATCCTTAAAACCTTAATCATGTTAAATTAAGTATTAAACGTGTATAAATAATTAATTTAACGAATTCAGTCAATAAAATATTTTGTCCCTTTTGAAATCATGATTTGGAACAATGAAATATATGGAGTCGTTTTTTTTTTGGAAATATATTATATTTATTTTAAATTTATGATTTTTTTTATTAATTACAGATTTCCATGAAATGAAATAGTAAGAGATAAATGGCGTAAAATTATTTCCGAAGAAAGGAGAGAAGAAAATTTTAAACCCTATTACTCAAGTGTGGTTTGTTCAGACCATTTTGCCGATTCCGATGGATATTATACAGAAAAAGGAATTAGGAAAATTAAAAAGAATGCTGTACCAAAAATAAAGGTGATAAATTGTCTTCAGCTACATTGTCCTTAACTAATGTTTACTATTTAATTTAACAATATGTATGCTGTTGGTGTACCTATAAATAAATAAATAAATAAATATTGCCACATTTATTGACTTTATTTTAGATTGTCGTAACTACAAGTTTAAATGAGGCAGGGTGCAGTACAAGTGTAATAGCTGAAAAATATTTGATACAGAATTCATCAATAGCAAGCATATACTAGGTACATACTGCCATGTAAAATGACTATTTAATAATTTGCGGCTAATTCTAATAAATGTTTTAAATCAAAGTGTGCAGATCATAAAAAATTGCCAACATGAACAAAGTTGAACATTCCGCTGTCAAATAAGACGTTACTTTTGAAAGATAATTTGAAGGAACGCAACCAAAAATTTAAACTTAAATCTAATTTAGTGCGAAACTTAAAAAAACAGAACAAAAGATTAAGAAAACGAAATGATAGTCTAAAAGAAATTATTAAGAATCTAAAGAGCAAAGGACGATCTTAGTGTGGGGCCAGGACTATGTATGTGACTGTTGGGTGTTATTTATTTATTTATGAATCACGCTAAGGCAAAACAGTGCTTATTTCATATTCATAACTCATAAGCTTCGTTATCTTCTAAACATTTATACTCTATCTATCTCTTAATGTAAGTAAAATTATTATAGAGATATCGCCATTCTCATCTACATTGTACGCCACGTGGTCAAAATTTCTCACAGATAAATACAAGAACTATTCGACTCCATTCAATCTTTGTCCAAGTGACTAGAATGTTTCTTTTAATAATGTCAAATTATTGTCAAATTCAAAAACGATTAGAAATTCAAAAATTTCGAATATAGGAACGTTTGAACATTCAATTTAAAAAGCTACTTTATGCCACGTCTATAAGGTCATATTTGTGTTAATTTAATTAAATTTGTGATGTTTATTTGTTTTGTCTGTCGAGGACACTGTTTACAATGATATTTGTATGGAACTGTGCATCTAGGTATATTATTATATCGATGCCCACAGTGTAAAATTATGGCGTACTCCATTGTTTAAATAAAAATTAGACATAAAGGATACTTTTCAATACGAACTTCATTAAGTAAACGTAACGCAGTCGGCGTTACGCGTTCTTAATATTATTATAGTCATAGCGAAACAAGACCCTTTTGAAGTAGACCATAATATAAACTGCATAATAACTGTTTTAACTTAATAATACACTAGCCTTGTTCGCAGATCTGTTTACGTGAAGGTTTTTGCCGTCGTGTTTCCAGGATATAAGTAGTCTAGTAGTCTACGTAACGACATTAGAGCTGGAGAGTGCTACGATGTTTGATAAAATATAAGCTACGATCTATAAATTATTTTATACGAAATATCTTAGAGTATATAACACATAGACAACAAGTAATAACACATAGAGTGACAATTTCAATCAAAATGACGTTAGTGAGTGTCGCGTAAATGATGAAGATTCAACGCGTGCTTAGACTGCGCAGAAATACTTTCCCTGAACACGCACAAGCGCATAAATAGTGTTGCAAGGAAATGATACTTTACCAATGAAATAGGGAAATTTAAAGTCTTCCAATGGTCCAAATCACGTCGAACCATGGCTACCCTCGTAAAGAACGACAAAGAACCACTTTTTCGCATAATATAAGTCTAGATCTAGCATTTGGTAACTTCACTTTTTTCTGACGTGTCATATACTCCAGCCGCTTCCATCTTCTTCGATTCCGCTTCCTTAGCATCTTTCTTTTCTTCTGCTTCAAATGCTTTCTTTCTTAAACTCTTTACTTCTTTTCTGTGGTGCATGAAGAAAAATCTGCAACATAATAGTAAATACAATCAATATGATAATTAAAACTTCTATTAAATGTCTAACACATTGAATTTAATCAATATAAATAAAAAAAATATCGTAAGGTAGGTCAAGACTAATTATTATTAGTAATTACCTATTAAATGTTAATTAAAGAGATCTGTCAAAACTGATATACAGTCTAGACTAGTACCCAAGTATAAATTTGTAGGCAGTGGGGATTTTTTTTTATTACACAAAGTAGGTACCTACACTTTATCGATTCGTTGGTCATTTCAGGTCATGTTGTAGGCCGGCTGGTCCTAGCCTAGCTTTAAACTACAAATCCCGGCGGGCCGAGCAGGAATAATTTGCGATTTGCGAATAATTCATACAAACGCCATATGCGCGTAAGCTCGATACGAATTCGACTATCAAAAAACGGTTTTCCATCACCATACGCCCGGAACTGGATTCACTTCGCGTCAGCGTGTGACATTTGAATAGGAAAAACGTAATAAAGAATACTAACGCAAGTATGATAGAGGCTGGTATTGTGCTTGCTGCACTGGTCAGGAACACAGCACCAGACATAGTCTGTAGTGTCTTCATGTACAACCACGAGTAGAAAGGATGGAACACCAGCGATGCCAGGGTCTCCGTCAGAGAAAATATTGAATTCACTTTAGCTGGAAACATTACAAAATTTAGAAAAGGTGCTACAGTGAATACAGAGTGTTGCAATAATGTAGTAGCAATAATAAATACATTTAAAGGGAGGATGACTAGCAATTAAACAGTTAAGTATAAAATTTCGTAAAACTAGTAGTTTTTATTTCCCCATGATTAATAGTTTATAAAAATTTGGTACCAATTTTCTGCAACACCGGTATAATACAGGGCGTTGTTAATTGGTTCATAGAATTGTATTAAACAGGTACTACACGATCGTCTAACGATCCAACATGAGTCCAATATGTTTTGTATAAGTCATGATTGACCAAAACTGAATATCTAACATTAATAATTTTCGAACTACGTCGTTATAAGCGGATGTTTGTTCGATCAGTTGGAAAGTTGGGCGATCGTCTAGTGCCTGTATTAACGATAAAATGTAAATCACTACCAAAAAATCTGTTTAGTTTTTAGTGAAAATAATATATTTTTTGCTAGTTTCGTAAGATAATATTTTGTTTTTAGCAATTAACGCAGAATATTGAATTCATTAATTTTAATTATGTATCTTGTTCCGAGGGAAAGTATAATGTTGTAGAAGTATTTTATCGTGACACGTCACTCGACAAATATCATATCGACGTATAAATTTGTCTATGTATCGACGTAATACTAATGTATTAGTCTTGTATTAGTATAATATGTAAATTAACATAAGCTCACGCCTGTATCCCGTGTTGTGGTTGTATTTCGGTACAACTACCGTCCTGAGGTCTGAGATTAGATCACTGGGTCAAAGTGATTTTGGATTTTTCTGTATCAACTTGGGGTCTGGAATTTATATTCATATATGGCGATAGGCTTGCCCCCTATCACATCTGGGACGGAATTAAACTCGGAGAAATGTAGGTGTTCTAGTTCACTAGTGCGCCACTGCCTACCCCTTCGGGGATACGGGCGTGAGCTTAGGTTATGTACTCGTATGTGATAGTTTATATTCCAAGTTCCAGTAACATCACGAATAATATAAGTGTTATAAGTATATAAGCATCATTCTTACCAATCTCCTGCTTTTCCACCAGTTTGGATATGATTGAACGCAATGACGTGAAAGTGGTTGCGTTCAATAATTCGGCCAGGGGCACTGCAATGAAGGACAAATCGCTGATTTAAAAACACTTTTTTTTCGCCTGAATGACGAGAAGAGACAGTTTACGGCACGAGCACTAGCACAACCATGAGATTTTTGACATTTTTCGCTACCGACAACGTAAAATCTGGCAAAAAAGCGGCACGGTCGTACCATCCTTTTCTCGAAGCTGCTCAGGCGATTTTCGACCCCCTATATCGTTAATATTCGTTGTGGATAAAACTAGAAGGCTGAATTTTCTGTAATCTTTTTTACTGTATAACAAACACCAAAACGATTAAATAATTTTAACAATCGATATCTCGAAACAATCACCTTCAACAGTACACAGACGCGACAACAGCGGGAAACTTTTGATCCAAAAGTTGTGAGCTCGTGGTCACAAGTTACTTACGGCCGGTTTCAATAAACGATCTCAGTTTAGAGTGCAGATAGATCGCGATTATGAACCAATCAAATCACGTAATTTGACAGAGTCATGTTCAAACCATGTTCTTATTGGCTATTTTCGGCCGGCTTCCCAAAAAAAGAGGAGGTCCTCAATTCGTCGGTTTTTTTATGTATGTTACTCAATATCTCCGCCAAATGTAGACCGATTTTCAAAATTCTTTTTGTATTCGATAGAGCTTATTTCAAGGGTGGTCCCATATAAATTTGGTCACGATCGGGAAATTGGAAATCGGTCAGTTAAGTTTTTAAACTTGTGATTATTTGTAATCTAACTGCACATTCGAACTGAGATTGTTTATTGGCGTTATTTGTATTTAAAACATACGCGCGCAAGGTCGTGCCAGCGTAATAATGTTTATAGGTATACATTAAAATTGTCTTTCATGATTATTGAAATTAATGCAGGCCGCTTCCAACAGGTCGATCTGGAAATCTTTGGGGGAGGCCTATGTTCAGCAGTTTAAAGTGGTAGAGCCACGTTGTAGACAGTAACGTCTATAGCACGAATGGGCCGGCTCGACTGGTTAGATACCACTGTCTCACAGAAAACCGACGTAAAGTGGCAGCTTACTGTCGCGTTTCGTTAGGTGAGTGAGATTTCCGGTGGCCCATTTCCCCACTCTCTTTCCCAATCCCCTTCCCTCCCTTTCCATTCCCTCCTTTTAGGTTGGCAACGCACCCATGATTCTTTTTGTGTCTTGGGTGTCTATGGGTGGTGGAGATCACTTACCATCAGGTGACCCATCTGCTCGTTTGCCAATCTCTGCTATAAAAAAAAGAAGCAGTGGAAGTCCTATGGCTGATAATGATGATTATTATTGAACATTCCCAGAACATTCTAGGGTGTGAAATGTCAGAAGCACACTCGCATTGTAATAAGTTACTGACGTTGAGATCAATTTTCTGTATGGGTACTTGCTTGATAGCGCCTCTACAATTAGTAATATTAAATATCTTTCCCTCGAAAGCAGCTTGCTCACTTCGTCATTTGGTTGCAAACAGTGGTTATTATAAAAAATAATTACTAACCTAAATACATTTCGATGTCTGTCTGGACGAAGGCGGTCCACGTAGAGCCGACAAACTTGCTGAGGACGGAAACAAGGCACAGAGCTGAATCGTCTATCTGCATCCGCTTACTAAGCACTGTTATTGAGAACATCGCACCTGGAATTCAAATATTTATGAGTTGCTAGCTTTTGCCTGCGGCTCCACTTGCACAGGAAACCTTTTGGATCGGGAACTAATATTATTATTTCTCAAAAAATCTGAACACAAGTTTCGTTTTAAGTTAAAAGTAAAGTAAACTTTTGCAAAAATTTTAGTCGAAATGTCTGTTTTTTTAATCCGGGCACGGCAAAATGCATCTGCGGCCTAAGCAGGAAAATTTCTGACAACCGTAAATGTATTTCAGCTCGATGCGCGTCTATGAAATTTGTATGAAATATTAACCAACGTCATCAGTGCGCAGTGAACTCGAATACATTTACATTAGTTTTTCGTGCTCGGGCTACTGGTAGTAAGCGCAGTGCAGTTCAAAAAAAAACTAGCGACCACTGACAAACTATGGGTTTATGAGTGGTCGCCAGAATCATGCTGGCCTATTTATGCTTCTTCACACTCCGGAGCCGAAGAGAGAAGAAGCAAATCGAGGGGCTTGCGACAAGATAAGCGGGTGACCGATGCAGACACAGGGATACCCTCATACCCGTCTCAACCAACCATCAAGTCATGCCGCAAGCCCATCGAGAGATTTATATTGTTGGGTACAAAACGCTTTTTAACATGTTGCAGGAAGGATTCGGCTTAGTTTTTTACTTTATCTCTACTCTCTTTATCCAGTCTCGCGGGAATTATATCACAAAATCCGCGAAGATATCGCTGGCCTTAGCTCAACGAGGTAGAAAAAGTCTTTTTTCTAATTTGAAATGCAAGTCCGTTGATTGAGCAAAATAATAATTGAAGTGGCCTTTATAAAATAACGTACCAACACAAAGATATTCAAAAGTATATAGACGGGACAACAGCGCGAAACTTGAATTCCAAAAGTTGTGACCTCGTGGTCATAAGTCACTCGGTCGTACTTGAAACATATACGCGTAATGGCGTGTACACACCAGCCGAACAAAGGACAAAGAATCTATGCCTGTTTTATTATGTGAACGCAACAGGCATAGATTCTTTCGCCTTCATTCGGCCGGTGTGTACCCGCCATATGATCGCGCCAGCGTAATAATGTCTAAACAATACAATTGTCTAACATGATTCTTGAACACTCACAGAACATTCTAGGGTGTAAATTGTAATACTCGTAAGCGCTCTCGCATTGTAATAAGTGGTAGATTGCGTTACTAGCGTTTAACTTTTTTTTTAAATGAAAACTTCCTTGATACCCTCTCTATAGTTGGTAATATAAAATCTCTTTGTACCAAAAGAATGTTACCAGTATTGAAAGAACGTTACCAGTATTGAATTTACCAGAATGTTAGTATATATCATAATCTTAAGTGTGTTTAAAATAAGGTATGTTTAATATAAATGCTGCCAAGGAAACAGTCGATAAATTAATGTCAACGACTGATTGCTTAACAGACGTCTCGGCTCCTCAATCAGGCTATCATGGCGATTGCACATAATCGATATCTCTAATGTAACTATTCTTTGTTTGTACAATAAATAGTATTTATTCTACAGGAGACTTGGTTATGAAATTAAAGTGATTAAAGTAATCTCATGTCAGTAATAATGCTTTGCCGATAATTATTGTAGTCGTTGCAAAAAGCAATGTGGGTTTTTTCAAATGGTAGCAATTAACGCCTCTGCCTTAGTAGCGTATTTGTATTCTGTGCGCGTTATGACTAGCGTCCTGAAGTCTAGGGTTCGATCCTCAGATAGGGCAAACTGATATTGGACTTTACAGTTCAGTATCAGCCCAGAGTCGTGTGACGGATATGGCAATAGGCTCGCACCCTATCACACAATTAGCTCGGTGATGTGTTGGTATTTTAGTTTGGCTCCACCTACCCTTTCGAGGAAATACGCGTGAGTTTAGGTATGTGTGTATGTTTCTTCTTAGAAACAGTGACTGTTACTTAATTTATTACAAAATAATTAAGTGCCATTAATGTTAAAACTTTTATTTACACTTAAAAATAATTATTATGGTCAAACGAGTTTAAAATAGTTGGTATGAAGTTCATAATATTGTAAACTGGTTTAGGATATTTACATATTTTAAGAGCCACTATGTATATGATAAAATCCATCTCGTCTAAAATTGATTTTGTTTTCAAGCCCATTTTGAAAAGACTGAAGTTCTTGAACGGTCGACATCTATATTACGCGATATCTCCGCCAAATATGAAACAAATCATCAACTTTTTACATTATTTTTACCGTAATCATAAATACGTACTTAGAAATAAGTACGTATAGGAAATGTAAACATCATCAAGTACGGAATCCTTTTGGAGTATAAGTCCTGCTCGTACTTGACCGGCTTATACTTTTTTTGTTTGCTCTGGACTTGTTATTTTATTGAGAGATTGCGCTTGGTGAATGACCTCAATTGACAGTGAGTGTCCTCTACTAAGTAGAGGTATAAAATTCTATACTAATATTTTTTATTAGACGGAGTAAAATGACAGATCGAAATGTCACTTTACAAAATAATGTTGACAACTTCATAAGTTTAATTTCTATCATTGAAAGAAACTGCTGAGTATTTTAAAAAAATCAGATCAATCCTTCGAATGATTGATGGAACACACATAAGATTAGATTATGAAAGATTGAAATGGTTCACTAAATTGAAATGATTATTAATTTTGATCTTTTTACCGCAGAATTATTTAAATTTGCTGAAAAATGGATAATTTTGAAATGCCATTTTACTCCGTTTAATGAAAAATCCAGGTATACTTATAATTTATTGACTACAAAATGAGAACATGCTTTTCATTATTTACTATTTCACATCAGTTATCCCAAAGAGGAAATTGATGTCAGGCGGACGGTCACAAAAACTAAGCCGAATCCATTCTGATGCTTGAAGAAATGTATTCTTTAGACTAGACTTTGTAATTATTTAAGGGGAGGTAGAATATTATGCCACAAAGTCCTACACAGATAGATAATACTAAAGAAAATCTTACCAAATGAATGTAGAATGATAGAGTAGCTAATATACACGCTGAATTTCACCATGTCCCAGTTTAGTCTGTTTCTTACAAACAAATAAAACACCGAATGCTCCGCTGAAAAAGAAATATAAATATGAGAATATCTGCAGCTGTATGTATACTCAAATATGTATCTACTTATTCATTTAGAAATATTTATGATGGGTTAAAATAGTTCGCTGTGATTCAAAAGTATAGATAATACAACTGCCTGACTGTTTCGGCGGCGTAGTGGTATTGCGTATGTGGTCCGACTATTGTCTTGGGTTCGATCTCCAGTTCAGGCAAAGTGATTTTTTTAGTATCAGCCCGGAGTCTGGATATGGGCCGATTTGGCGATAGGGTATTACATCTTGGACGGAACTAAACTCGGCGAAAGTGATTTTGGTGGGTGTTTAACTTAGCTGATGTGCCTCTGCCTACTTCTACCAAAAAATATGGACTATAGCTTATACCAGTATGAAACAAAACTAAAATGTGACCACACTCCTAACCTTTTGGAGTTACATACATAGGTTGTGTGGATCGCGTTAAATAGTATTAGCGACTCGGCCTGGCGGCCATCTGGATGTTTACCATCTTTCCCAGGCGGCTGAATGCTGGGTCGTAAGACCGGGGAGTCCAACATAACCAGTTCACTTCCCCCCGGGGTGGATTGGCAGCGATAAATCGTTTTTCCCGCGAAAAATAAAATAAAAAAGAAAATGGGTTGGTCAGTGTATATGCGGTTCTCCCGATGGCTTGCGACATGAGGATGGTTTGTTTGGGTCTGTCTTTTCGCAGGCCTTCCATTTGCTTTTTCCCTCTTCGGAATTTTGAGGAGCATTTACACAGGCTGGCATTATTCTGATAACCACTGGTCCTTTTATGAACTACAATGTACACCAACAGGCGTAGTTAATGTAATAAATTTGCTGTGCTCGGGTATAAAAACCAAGCCAGCTGTGTTCAAGCTAAGCATCGCGTAGCATTTTCTAAGTGTGACCCAAGAGGTTTCTTTAAAAACTATTAAAATCGGCTTCTGAATTTTAAATGTTCACGCCACAAATATATCCTTTGATTAAAATTGAATTATTTCAATTGTTACCAGTGCTCGAAACGGATGGGAATGGATCCTTTTCTTAATAGAGCCACGCTTTTGGGTGGTAGAGTTACGCTGTAGACAGTTACGTCTACAACACGAACCGGTTTAATAACACTATCGCACAGAAAACTGACGTAAAATGGCAGTTCGCTGTCGCGTTTCGTTCAGTGAGTCAGATTTCCGGTGGCCCAATTACTCCCCCTCCTTTTTCCAATGCCAATTTCCTCCCCTTCCATTCCCTCATTTTAAGTTAGCAACACACTCATTCTTTTGGTGTCTTGGGGGTGTATGGGCAGTGATCACTTACCATCAGGTGACCCATCTGCTAGTTTGCTAGTCTCTGCAATAAAAAAAATATATACGACTTCCCTTACGTAAAAAATAATCTCACACATCTCACTTCCCTTTCGTAAAATAATTGTCCGTATAATAAAAGTAGCGTTTCATTTTAGACACGCAGAGGAAAAGCGTTCCCTCGTGAAAAAGTCCATTTCGACCACTGATTGTTACTAAATTAAGTGGTACTTACACGATGTTGGTCCGAATAGTATAAATACGCAGAACAGTGTGAGTAAAACTTTCAATCTCCTATAAGAGGATCGTTTCCTAAACGCCACCATCACAGTGTCGGAAACATGCGACGCGTTGAAGAACGAAACCTTCGTCGTGTTGTCTCGTTGGATCTGCAAATTAAGCTCTCATTATACAGAGTCTTATGAGCAATGCTCCCCAAAGCCGCCGACCCGCCGGTTAATGTTGGCAACTTTTGCCGGCGGGCTTGTTAGCGGCTTCAATCCTTACAAGTCGGATCATTATAGGCCGCCGGGTTGTCAGCGGGCTATGTCGGCGACTTTGGTGTGTATTGCGCTTTAGAATTTTTATATAGGAAAATTTTGATTCGTCAACTTTTAAAATGAGTTGGTATCCGAAGAGTAGAGATGGAAACTTTGTATAAAGCGGAGTTGGGAATATAAAACTAGGTATGTCATAGTTGGAAACACAATAGTAAAGTGTTAACTAGCGAAATATTAAGTGACGTCAATCGAGAAGCAATACCACTTTATCAAACGCTTCTACGAATATAAATAAAAAACGAAGTCTATGTAAAAAGTTATAACACAAAAAAAGTTGTTTTTGTCACGTTGTTTACTATGTTTTTACAGTTTTGGACCTCAAAGCTCCTGCCGAGCCCCTTTCGACAATAACAAATTAATGTATAGTATCGAACGGAATATTATATTTATCGACCGACTTCCAAAAAGGGGAAAAATTAGTCTGTATTTTCCCAAAAAGGAGGGGGTCCTCAATTCGTCGGTTATTTTTTTTTATGTATGTTACGCGATATCTCCGCCAAATGTGGACCGATTTTCAAAATTCTTTTTGTGTTCGATAAAGCTTACTTCAAGGGTGGTCCCATATATATTTGGTCACGATCGGATTTGAAGTCGGCCTGTTAAGTTTTTAAACTTGTGATTATTAACAACAATTAAATTTTGATTAACATGGCGATAGGCTCGCCCCCTATCACATCTGGGACGGAAATAAGCTCGGCGAAATGTGGGTATACTAGTTCGCTAGTACGCCTCTGCCTACCCCTTCGGGGATACAGGCGTGAGCTTATGTTTGTTTATGTTTATGTTTATGTTTTGATTACGGTTGCAATCTATTAGAATTTTTACTTCAATTTTTCCAAAATTAGTCTAGTCTACTTATAGTCGCCTTCTAGGTCTAGTGGCGGCATATATGGGCTGTGGACCTGGAGATCCTGGATTCGATTCCCAGATCGGGCAAAGCGATTTTTCTAACTGGATTGGCCCGGGACTGGACTCTCCAGAGGGGGTTGACGTCATGCGAGCAGCCGATCGGAAAAACTAAGACACATCCCTTCTGAAACATGCTTGAAAAAGTATGTTGCACCGACTCCACAGTGAGCAGGTAGAAAGAAAGAAGTTCAACTTATACCAAGTTGGTTCAAAAAGTAATGTGATCTGTAGTCCGAGCACGAAAAACTAATGTAAATGTAAACTCGCTGCGCACTGATGACATTTGATTAATATTTCATACAAATTTCATAGACGCCCATCGAGCACGAATATATTTACGGTTGTCAGAAATTTTCCTGCTCGGGCTGCTGTTGTTCCGTGCAAGGACAGACCGACATGAAACACTTTCGCAATTAATATATTGGTAATGATTGTCGGGATTATCCTTGATAATGCCTAATATATTTGGTCGTGTAATATAAAGAACAGTATTTTTCTTAAACCTAGTAAGGCTTAGGGACTCAGTATCACAACTGGGACGGAACTAAGCTCGGCGAAATGTGGGTGTTCTAGGTCGCTAGTGCGCCTCTGCCTACCCCTTCGGGTATAAGGGGCGTGAGTTTATGTTCTGCTATGTTTTAATTTATTATGTTTCATACTATATTATTGTTAGAAACCACAGTCTACGCAAATACGGAATTTACGTGGAAAATGACAAGTAAGGCTAAAAAAGGTAAACATTAACGATCGTCATATCGAATATGGATTTCTTTACAATTTAATTCATCATAATAATATTCGAGAATATGAAGTCTGAGCTTAATTATCATAAGTATGTTGCTTGCGGTTTTTGATGCAAAAATATTTCTACCTATCCTTAACTCATTCTTAATAGGCGCAACAATCTTTTATAAACAGAAAATAAATTGAATTGTTACAGAAATAATTCTGCTTAGATTTTACAACCCCAAGGATTCAGTTGCGAGTAAAATCGTGTTAGAAAATCCATAATACCCGATCTGGGAATCGAACCCAAGACCTTCCGGTCCACAGCCCATATACAATGCCATTAGACCAAAGAGACGATTATGTATAGACTGATTTAAAATATATTAATCATTTGTTCTCACGTTACTATACAGATTGTTTCATAAAGTTGGCAATAATAATAATTACACATAAATAGAGGATGGCTTGCTAGCCATAGAAATTTTAAACTTTACCGCTAGATTGCTATCTAGCGGTAAAGTTTAAAATTTCTAAGGCTCATAGTTTTTGAATAATGGAAACTTGAATTTGTGACTAATTTTTTTCTGGCTCATTGGGTCAGTTGCAATACATTTACAAACCAGCTATGGGGTAATTAATTTTTTAATGGTTGATAATCGCGATCTATCTGCACTCTAAACTGAGATCGTTTATTGAGACCGGCCGTAAATCGTTCTCCTGTATGTAGAATTGTTATTGGTACCAACTTTATTAAACACCCGTTATATTACCTACAGAAGACACAATGGTATTTTTTGCATTATCCGCCAAAATTCAACGCAAATTGCGCAAAGAGGTGATAAACTAATACGGCAAGGTCGTTTGAGCTACTTTAATCTTGTATCTAATACGAACGTTAATATTTACTTTACTTAATTTGGCAAATAGAGTATCTACATAGTACTTTAAATATAGGTAGCGTCGACTTTGTTAAAACTGTTTGCCAGCAGGGGTCGGGATTCTAGTAAATCTACAGTCACTTAGGCCTCATTCGCACGAGAGTTAAATAAACGTTGCGTCAAAACCCAAAGGTAACACCTTTAAAACGTCCTGATTCGATACCCTAAAAATTTGTTTTCATGATTTTATTTTACCATTCTGTCAGTGTGTTTGGTATGTATATTGTATACCCATGCCAAATTACAGTTGTATTTTGACAGGAAGTCTGACAGGGTGAGCGTCGCTTGTTAAATTTTTTGCATATTATTCTCTAGAGCTGTGTTGGTTGTTTTTAAGTGATGTGGTTTAATGCATAAAACTTCAGTAAAGATAGACAGTATAATGTGGAAATTTTATAACCGGTGATCTTTGATTATTTTTGCTTGGTGCGTTGGCTGGCTTAGTTCGGTCGATTCGCCGAGTGAAGGTCATCTGTGGGGCATCGCACTGGAAGGAGTTACCGCCATAAACCCACCAGGACATGGTCATTGTGAAAACATAATTGCTCTATTTACCTTGACATTGGATAAATCATCACATATGCGTGGAAACCATTATTATTAAAAGAAGAAGAAATTACAGTTTTCTAGTACAAGTAGTCTCTGAGCTAATCACTTATCAGGCAGACAGACATGACGAAACTATAAGGGTTCAAGTTTTGCCATTTGGCTTTGGAACCCTAAAAACATGCGATTAGCTCAGTGCACCGAGCTCGCGCAAATACCGACATAATAATACTACAAACGCCTAAATAATACACGTGAGTCGTTATCACGTGGGCTCATATACATCAGTTACATCGGGTATTAATTATTCTATGTAAATTATTTTTTTATCACTTAGTGGCGACTTATGTTATTAACCTTAAGTTCTTGAGATGAAAAAGTGTGACAGGGACCACGTGGACACGTGGTCGTGTCCAGGTCTTTTGAGATGAAATGATAAATTAAATCACGTGGACAATTTTAATACTATGTTGTAACATACACTAGTCGCCTCTGTGGTCTAGCGGCAGCATGTATGAGCTGAGGACCGGGAGGTCCTGGGTTCGACTCAGGTCGGGCAACATTTTCTAATGTAATTTGCCCTGGATGGGACGGAACTAAGCTTGGCGAAATGTGGGTGTTCTAGTTTGCTAGTGCAGCTCTACCTACCCCTTCGGGGATACAGGCGTGAGCTTATGTTATGTTATGTTATATAGGATTCATTTTTTGTTTTGAGTGCCTCGAAGGCGTAGTAATATTGCGTGCCCGGTACGGTACGACTACCGCTCTAAGGTCTCCGGCTGCCCTATTACGTAAAATTCAGCAAACGACGAAACCATCGCAAAGCAAAAGCAAAGCCGTAGCGATCGATCGCAAATTGTTTAAAATTTTGGTATCACGTAATCATTTTTTTGCTTATCGCTCGCTGTCCGCTTTTATGCAGTTATTGCTACGACACTAGCGCCAAAAACAATCAAGTGGCAATCAGTGCTATTATTTCACGTCAATCTTGGAACATGTGTTTACTTTTGTTACAAACAAAGAAATTAATAAGTAGGTAAAAAGTATCTCTCTCTCTCCCTGGTTATTCATCCCAGTGTTGAAAAAATCATAGCTGAGACGTCGCACACAATCCACTCCAAATTTTAACAAAAAATAATAAGGCGCCTCATAGCACATTTAGTGAAACTTGTGAAACATGTGTTAAACATTATTAAATATAAGAAAGTTAACAAAATATCACTAAGCGCCCCATGGTACTTCGTAAGACTAAGGCTGAGATCTATAGAGCGAACTTCGACTAAGTCTAAGACAAAGAAACAAACTTAGTAAGAATTTGGAATTTTTAAATCGAACTTTGACTTAGTCAGTGTCATTTTTTACAAGAAAATCTTCGCTTAGTCTGTCAGTTTGTTTTTCTTGTAAAAAATAGATCGGAAGTCGAAGTTCCATTTTCAATTTCAACAAAAAATCCAAAACCTCACTGAGTTCGATTCGTTGACTCGGACTTAGTCGAAGTTCGCTCTATAGATGTCAGCCTCAGTGATATTGGGTTTTCTAATTCAATATCAGCCCGCACGCTGGAATTTATGCCTGATATGGCGATAGCCCCGTCTTCTATCATATCAAAGACGGAAAAACTTTAGCGAAATGTGAGTGTTCTAGTTGTCCTTTTCGCTTGTGCCTACTCCTTCGGGGATACAGACGTGAGCTTATGTATGTATGATAATTATAAAGTATCTGTAGATAGACGATTAAATATTATTTACACATATATAGGGTTATCAGTGCTTGTTATTGATCATATTCTAGTTATTGATCATATTCTAGATAAACTTGGAATATTATGCTCATAAAGGCATTGTTTATTTTTTTGTTAAAAGCTTCTGCTTTTTTATATGGGAAGGTTGCGGTCACATTTTGCCTTATCTATTTTTTCAATTAGTTTTTAGTTTTTTTACCAACTTGTCCAACGCAAGTGATGTAGAATTATTTATTTTAATTTTATTTATTTATTTAATTCAGGCAACAATGGAACCATATATTAAAAGTGGTTTGTTTAAATATACATATTAGCTCGTTTTTTGGATCCACGATTTCAGTTCGTCTACGATTTCGTTTATTTGTTATAATTTATGAGATTTACCATAAAAAAATAATTGCATAAAATAAATTAACAATTGTACCAATAATCCTATTCGTATTTTATCGGCTAAATGATCAAAAGTTTACTATATAAATGTTTTTTTGTCATCATCATTTCATCTACATGGGCTTTGGTACCGATCTCTATAGAACGTAAAAAACTGTTATTGTTATGGATTTTTAAATGTTCATTATTTACCTGACAGAGTTTTGTTGTTTCCAGACAGGTGTTTCCAATGACTAAAGAAAAAATTTAAGGACTTGGCATAAATACGAAATATACGTGTTTACTTTGAAGCCGATTCCATCGCCATTTTAATTTCGCGATCTATTTACCTACACGTGAGTTGTCACCGTGACATTAGAATTACGTAACGTATAAATTCTTGTTGATTTTATTATAAACTAGCTTTTGCCCGCGGCTCCGCACGCGTATTTTGTAGGGCCAATGGAAAAATCTTTTGATTTGTCGATCCGCCCTGTCGTTTTAGTCGAAATATGGGCGACCCAGACATCGATTTTGAAGTCAATTGGCCCAAAAACATAGAAAAAGCAAATGGCGGCCACTTTTGAGAGATTTGACAGCGGTTCTGTCATTCGGAACCACGGGGCAACTCAGATATCGATTTTGAAGTCAATCGGCCCAGAAACAAAGAAAAACAAAATGGCGGTCACTTTTGACAGGTTTGAGAGCGCTTCTGTCGTTCGGAACCACTGGGCGACTCAGATATCGATTTTGAAGTCAATCGGCCCGAAAACAAATAAAAACAAAATGGCGTCCACTTTTGACAGGTTTGACAGCGGTTCTGTCGTTTGGAACCGCGGGGCGACTCAGATATCGATTTTGAAGTAAATCGGCCCAGAAACGAAGAAAAACTAAGTGGCGGTCACTTTTGACAGGTTTGACAGCGGTTCTGTCAGTCGGCACCACGGGGCGACTCAGATATCGATTTTGAAGTCAATCGGCCCAGAAACAAAGAAATACAAAATAGCGGCCACTTTTGACAGTTCTGACAGCGATTCTATCATTCGGAACCACGGGGCGCCTAAGATATCGATTTTGAAGTCGATCGGCCCAGAAACAAAGAAAAACAAAATGGCGGCCACTTTTGACAGTTCTGACAATGGTTCTGTCGTTTGGAACCACGGGGCGACTCAGATATCGATTTTGAAGTCAATCGGCCCAAAAACAAAGAAAAACAAAATGGCGGCCACTTTTGACAGTTCTGACAGCGGTTCTGTCGTTTGGAACCACGGGGCGATTCAGATATCGATTTTGAAGTCAATCAGCCCAAAAACAAAGAAAAACAAAATGGCGGCCACATTTGACAGTTCTGACAGCGGTTCTGTCGTTTGGAACCACGGGATGACTCAGATATCGATTTTGAAGTCAATCGGCCCAAAAACAAAGAAACAAATTTTCAACCCCTATTTCATCCCTTTGTAGGATAAAAATATATCACACCCCATTTCTGTTCTTAGCGCTACTATCTATCTAACTATCCTCATACCAACTTTCTTAAAAATCCATTCAGCGGTTTCTGGATTCCCATAAAAACTTTCATCCCCTATTTCATCACATTAGGGGTTGATTTAAAAAAGTGGCCCATTTGTTTCCTTAAACTCAAAGGTATCCACTGTCCCATACCAAATTTCATAAAAATCCATTAATTGGACCTAAAATCCCCATACAAACTTTTAACCCTTATTTCATCCCTATAGGGGTTGATGAAGAAAAATGAAGTACCCCATTTTAATCCCTAGGGTCAAATGTATCCTCATACCAAATTTCATCAAAATCCATTAAGCGGTTCCAAAATTCCCATACAAACTTTCATCCCCTATTTCATCCCTTTAGGGGTTGATTTAAAAAAAATAAAGTACCCTATGTCCGTCCTTGGGGTTAAAAGTACCCATATACCAAATTTCATCAAAATCGGTTCAGCGGTTTAGACGTGAAAACGCCACAGACAGACAGACAGACAGACAGACAGAGTTACTTTCGCTTTTATTATTTAGTAAGGAGTAAGGATGTAGTGTTTTATTTACAATAATTCTAATTTCAGAA
This sequence comes from Clanis bilineata, assembly GCA_036417725.1. Taxonomy (NCBI): domain Eukaryota; kingdom Metazoa; phylum Arthropoda; class Insecta; order Lepidoptera; family Sphingidae; genus Clanis; species Clanis bilineata. The sequence continues at coordinate 15,002,726 of CM071158.1, forward strand.
TGTGAAGAAGATGGCTAACTTGAGATAAGATAAGATAGCTAATGGGATGCTTTCACAAAGTCGCCATTTTGGTTTCGCTCCATACATGAGGCATGCTTGATATTTTCATAGTTATACCTCGTCCTCTAATTTTCTTTAGTGATTTGGTGATTCATACAATAATTTTCAAAATGCAAAATTATTCTAGTGAAAAAAAATATCCACTTATTGAAAAAATAGTTCTAAAGAAATAATTATTCTGGTATTCAATTATTATAATAATTATAAATCTTATGTTTTGTGTTGTAACCGATATATACAGTTTGACATTATCTTCACCTATTTAACAAAAATAAAATCTTATCATATCTCTGATTAAAATATAATTTATGCCTTCTGAATAAACCAATACAATATTCTTCTGTGATAATGTGATAATTTAATGGATTACGCTAGCTTAACATGTGTTATTGTAAACGTATTATTATTATTTAATAGAAAATGATGTTGTGTTATTTCTTCAAAGTTATTTTTATTAGTGTTCGTTGATCGGAATTCGATCATAATAAAAAAGCGTATTTAAAACTGATTAAATTATTTTATTGTGACACTAAAGCTCGTTAATAGCTACTATAAACATTATATTATTATAAAGCGTGTAAAAGAAAATCAGTTTCGATAAAGAAGAAAAATAGGTACTGAACTGTTTTGTTTTTACCTATTTAAATAAACAACCTATTTAACATTATTTCTTTGGCAATAACCTGTTACCTATAAGTATAATGCCCGTTACATATAAATATTTAAGCGGTTATTAACTTTCAAACTGGTTTTGCTACTCTCTTTGTTACGTCAAATAGTGATTTAAGCAGCCTCTCCTGCACTAAAACATAACACAAAACATATACACAAAACATGGTTTCCCTAGACATTTTCATCTATGGTCCATTATTCTATAAGCAGTAGACAGCGAAAATTAATTGTTTCACGTAGGTATTTTTTTGGTTTTGTTACGAGAAAAACAAGTACAGGAGACCTTTAGAAAGGAAATTATAGCATAAAAGAATTATTATATTTAAGCAAACGGTATTAGGTTGTTGTATTATTGATGAAATAAATTTTACTATACTCTTTATTATAGAATTTCCGTTAAAGTTAACTAAGAATGAAAATATCACTTACCACAGGCAGGCCTTTTGACTGAAGCCATTCGTCAGGTTCCTTTAGGCAGAGACTTCCATACAACAATACCAGTATGAACATACCAGCAGTTAATGAAAATATTCCATAATATCCCATCCTCCGTAACAATATTCCACTCATCCCAATTCCAATTGGAAGACCGGCAGTGAAACAGAAGTTTACGACACCAACTCTGAATGTCCTAGATTCTTCCGAAGTAATATCACTTATGTAACTAAATACTCCTAGGAACATAGTAACCCAACCTCCCGTTATAGCTGGAAAAAACGTCTCTAAAAACACTGTGATTTCTACAGGAATCTCGTAGAAAAAGTACACATTAACCAAATTATTGATGGACGTCAAAACCTCTCCGTAAATCGGTAGCATTATACACAGTTTTCTCTTCCCAACTCTGTCGCTCCAAGCTCCTAAGAACATTATTATAATGCAAGGTAAAGCCGTCTGGATCACACCTTTCCATATGTCAATTGAAGATATCAGCATTTGCACCTGTCTTTCGTATTCTGAGAAATTGTTGCCAGTTTTCTTCACTAAAGCATCACAGATTTCATCGTCAAATCCTAAATTCACTCGACATGCTTTGTCCAAATTCAGATTGGTCATGGCAAATCTTGATATGACACTTGGGATGATGAGGCCAGCCAGTAAAGGTTCCACGGTGATGTTGTCTCGCATATAGTGTATCCTCTCGCTCCAATTTCTGGTCTCGTATTGCGGGACATCTTTGTTCAACGGTTTTTCTTCCACACCGCCAGGTATCTGCTTTTCTTCTGTCATTTTGTCGATATATAATTCGGTTGTGGTAATTTTATACCATTTTACGAAAGCGTTTGAGCACGACTGTCTATCACTGTTGCAACGTCTGATTTCACATTATGTGTGCTTCTGTTAGGGACACAATAATTGCCTTTATTGTTTGACTTACCGATATGTTTGTTTGATATCAATTACGAGTTGATAACGATAATGGCGTACAATTCTAATTGATAAACGGCTTTTGTTTTGTTCTTATGAGATTAGCGCATATTATGTTACTATGTTTTGTGGCATATAGGTAAACTTCATTTTAGTCGGTCCAGTGTTCAATGGTACGCGGTTGGTCGGCAACTGGCACCTGCGAGAAAAATCCACATGTTTAATATTATGATTATGCCGTGTCAACAGCTAGCACTTAAATTTACAAGCGAGTTAGCGATAACGTGAAAGATTTTTTGTGTTAATTAAGTTTTTTGTTGGACCATTGGCGACTTGAGAAATCAATCGACCAGCCTGTGTTCCCAGTGAACAATTGATAAGATTGCTGTATTGTATATAATATATCTAACTATTATGTGTATCACGGTTTTATACTTAATAATGCATTTTCCTGCATTTAATTTACAACTTGTCACTACAGGAAAGTTCTGCGATTCTAGCTGGATATCATCATAATAATCAGCCACAGGACGTCCACTGCTGGAGGCCATATGGACACATAGGCCTCCTTCAAAAATTTCCAGGTCGACCTGTTGGAAGCGGTCTGCATCCAGCGACTTCCTGGACTACTACGACTAGCCGGATATATTTACTTTTAATACAGTACATTTCTGGAGGCATACAACCAGTTTTAAAAACTGAGCCGAATTGTTTCTGCAACATGCTTGAGAAAGTATATTTCGTCGACGTCACATTGAAACAAAAAAAAGACGGTGCATATAATGAGTTCATTTGTCAGAATATTCTGATATTTTCGTAACGCTGATGGCTTAAAATGACGTTTTTATTGTCCCTTCTATATACTGTTGAATGTCTTGACCTATATTATGTAGGCAAAGACATCATATTCATACACATTCATCAGGTGATGAAGGTCCTCAATTCCTCTGTTTTTTTATAGATGTTACCCGATATCTCCGTCATGTGGACCGATTTTCGAGATTTTCTTTGTGTTCGATAGAGCTTATTTAAATAAATAAATACACCCAACAGTCACACACCTAGTCCTGACCCCACACTAGGTATAACCTATATCGTGGGTGTCAGAGACTATGACAGACTTTCGGTCTCTCAACACCCAGACTTGAATCAAATATCTGAGGCCCACACAAACATTTGCCTCAATGCGGGAATCGAACTCACGGCCTCTCGCTTCGCAGCCGGCTACTCGCCCGCTGCGCCACGGTGGCTGTCAATTTTAATGTCAATATAAATTTGGTCATGATCGGAAACATTTTGATGTCGGTCCATTTTTAACCTGTGATTATTGATCTGTCTTTATTTATTATTCCTTAACAAAAAATGTCTTCGCAATGATGATGTGACACTGTTGCCCTAATTTATCTGCTATCAACAAAAGAATGTCCGTACTATAATCTACTCATTGTTTATTGATAAATTTTAATATACCAATAATTTCTTTGGGATTACGTTTATTGTAGGTACATACGATGAGGCATTGCTGTTTATAAAACGCCATTTGAAATTATAATCTCAGACTTGTACTATTATCTACAGTTTTATTATATTTTTGTTTCGTAACTGGGTTTTCTCTGCTCACAACTTGATGGAAGAGTTCTTCTCTGACTGTCTCGGTGTCATAGTGGTCAAAGACTGCTAAGTATACTACTAGACTAGCTGTTCGGTACATAGAATGTGCGCACTAAGTCCCTGTTAATCGACCTCAACTCACTATAGAAATCTGCTCTTTTCCTTAGCCGTGAAACGTCAAAGACTCGCTGTCATGTGCCACCATTTTACTTCGAAACAGCTTGTCTAGTAAATACATAGAAGTCTTCGGTAGTGGTATTGCGTGCGCGGTACGACTATCATCCTGTGGTCTCGGGTTCGATCCCGGGTCGGGCAAAGTGATATTGGATTTTTCAGTATTAACCTGGAGTCTGGAATTTGTACCCCATGTGGCGATAGACTTGTCCCCTATCACATCTGAGACGGAACTAAGCTCGGCGAAATGTGGATGTTCTAGTTCGCTAGTGCGCGCCCACCTACCCCTTCGGGAATACAGGCGTGAGCTTATGTTATGTTGTTAAAAACAGAAAAGAAAGTTTCAGTGAACTTTGGTGGATGTCTGTCTAAAGGCGCGTCGCCTGTACATGTTTTACGAAACAAAACACAAACAACAACTACACAAAACGAGGTTTTTCATTGCCTCCTCCTCACTCCGCGTGTGGTTCGCGTTCCAGGATCAGCCAGTGTACTTCCGGTTCTCTCGAGGGGTTTGTGGCATGACTTGATGGCTGGTTGAGACGGGTATGGGAGTATCCCTGTATCTGCATCGGACATCCGCCTGTCTTGTTGCAAGCCCCTCGATTTGCTTCTTCCCTCTTCGGATTTGGAGTATGAAGAAACATAAATAGGCCCGCATCATTCTGACGACCACTGATAAACCCATTATTTGTCAGTGGTCGCTAGTTTTTTTGGACTACACTACGCTTACCAACAGGTGCAGTGTATTGTGTAGTGTACTTTGCCGTGCCCGGATAAAAAAAATTTAACAATGGACCATAGACAAAAAATGTATAAATAGGATGTTTTTTGTGTAATATTTTAGTGCAGGATACGTGGCTTAACATGAACCATGTTCCAGATCCTGAAAAATCGTGTTAGAAAACCGCATACCCACCTGGTATTCGAACTCGGGCTCGAATAACAGCCCGTGTATGTTGAACGTGGCCACTGGCTATGAGCCCCATAAGAAAGCTCACAGTCAGGCAGCGCGCTATGGAGAGGGGTATGCTCGGTGTTTCTCTACGTGATCAAATCAGGAATGAGGAGATCCGTAGAAAAACGAAAGTCACCGACATAGCCCAGAGGATTAACAAGTTGAAGTGGCAGTGGGAAGGGCACATAGCTCGTAAAACTGATAGCCGATGGGGCAGAAAAGTTCTCGAGTGGAAACCACGTACCGGCAAGCGCAGCGTAGGACGTCCACCCACAAGGTGGACCGACGACCTGATAAAGGTCGCAGGAAGTCGCTGAATGCAGGCCGCTTCCAACAGGCCGATCTGGAAATCTTTGGGGGAAGCCTATGTACAGCAGTGGACGTCCTATGGCTGATGATGATGATGATGTATGTTAAACACAACGAAGGAGACGACAATATTAAAGCACGCTTAATATTACGAATTCGAAAGTATGTTTATTGATTTGTTAATTTCTCTTCCTTTCACTTTGCTACAGAGTAACCAATGGACAAGATTTTGCGTTTCTCATCGACAACCAGTAGAGTAAGTTTTGACACTCGATTTGATTGCAACTACGATTCGGATTCATTTATTGACTTAAAATTCCACCGAAATCGAGGTAAAATGTGTACTAAAGTTGCGTTAAAAATTACCGAATGACAAGTTCTTTAATGTAATGCGATATTAGCGCAGTTTTTAACTAGATTTCGGTGGAATTTTAAGTCACTAAATAAAACCGAATCGTATGTAAAATCGAACCGAGTGTCAAAAGTTAGGAGGCAGGCTGTGTCGGCGACAACGACGACACACCCTATTAGACGGCGGTTTCCAGGCGACCGATATCTGACAACACATATGACTATAAAATCTAATGTAACGAAAGGGTCGATTGTTCAAATCAGATTCGACCACATCTCCGAATCGTAAATACATACATGAATATTATAACGCACCCTTGCAAGACACGGTGGTTTATACAGCCAGATTTTGAGCTAGGTACCAGAAAGATGGCATAGTCTATATATGAAGCAAACTTTGTACCTCTTTTTAAGATAAATGCGCGAACGGATAAATTGACAACTGGACACAGTTTCATATGGAAAAGAAGTGCATAAAGCTATTTATTTAATATATAATGCATTAGTAATACATTAAATTTTTACTTTAATTAAGTAAAAATTACAAACACTACTGCTGGAATGACACACAACATACATACACCTACTTATGGTCTTTCTTTATGGAATTATGGTCAAATTTCGGCCACTGGGCGACTATTAGTATTTAATAATGCAGTATCCCGCTTCCTTATATCTTGGCTCACTGGCAGATTTGGGTTGATGAGAAATATCGAACATTAGGTGTCTATTAGGAGACGTCGTCGCTGGTCGGCAAAGTCCCTTACACATAAATCAAAAAGAAAGAACCAGTAATGAATACTTCTATAACACATTATATGGTATAATTACATATTAATAGTTAATGTAAATATCGCCTGATTAAGCACGGTATTAATTGTTCGTTTCGTTCAATGAATGATAATTCAATTCAAAAACCGATGTTAATGTTAGTAAATAGAATATCGTTATCCGTCTAGTTTCCTCATGATGTTTTCTTATTACGTATCGACTCAGCATGTCAATATTTACACTTCGTGGAATCAGTTATTGTTCGAAATCCTAAACAAATCTGACTATTGTGTACAAGACTAAGGTTCAGAAAAAAACCTCGTGATATATTGGATGGTTAGTCAAATCGTTAGTATTGTGAAGTAAATGGGTATTATTATATCATCAGTCATGTTCGGTCGCTTCCTCAGTCTAGTTTTTCTAACACTATTTACAAGGCATTGATTCCTCAGAATGGGGGTAGATAGTCACGGGCGGCTCGGCCTCCGGGGGCCCATACACTTATGTAAGATATGTATGTGACGCCTCCGACGGGTTAATGTCAGGCAGACAACCGGTCGTATAAAGTAAGCCAAATGCTTTTTGCAACATGTATAAAGGCGGGATGAAGGAAAGTAGAAAGAAGATGATATTAGCAGTCTTCTCAGTTAATACAGCTCTACCAATTTAGTGGTGATTTTGCTAGAGCAAAGTAAATAATGGTATTTAATTGTTATACAACATGAGTTTTTCTTTACCTTAAAAACACAAACACCTCAATTAAATGACTTAAAAGTTCAGAAAATAACAATAATAGTGAAAACTCACACGGTGACGAATATTGTCCTGTCTCTCCAAAGAATTTACTACCTTATTTCCGGGCACGCGTTACTTCGTACTTAAGTACTGTGAGTAGGCTAGCGACTCGCGCGATGAGTTATGCTGATTTTATAATGAACTATATATAGTATTGGATTATATTACGCATTCTGAACTAACTACTTTCGGTTTTCGAGTATACCAAAACTCACGCATACAAGAAAATACCGACGATGATATAAAAGTGAAAGTAGAATCGTACAAAGTAGAAATCCTACCTCTATTTTGTATACTTATTATGTATTAGCTGCTACTATTTCGACGAAGTGGTTGCGTCAATTCAATGTTTCGATTTTTAAAATTAATTGTTACAGATTCGCTTTTGTGATCTTTCGGTTCTTAACGTTCGGCAAGGTACCGACGTCTCCTCAATGAAATGAATGAACGAATGAATGAACCGTAATGGTTGTTCATGGGCGTCGTTGCTCAATTACCATTAGGTGGTCTATCCGTTTGTCTACTGAGTTATATGAATAAGTGCATGTAACTACAGTGTTGCTCTTCATGTTAGAGGTAGTGAAGATTTAAAGTCATTTTTATGAAAATTATGGTTATAATAGAAATAAAACCAACTTTTACCTATTTAATCGCGATTGGTTTTTATTTTTAGTTCTGACGTTTCGAAAACTTTACAGCCTTCATGGTCGTAAAGACTAGTTTTGTTTTATAGTGTATATAAAGCCGGGTCTCCTCGTCAAAAAAATTGCACAAAACATTTTTTATCTATGGTCTATTGTTTTACGAGCAGGTGACAACTAAAATCGTTGTTTTACGTATGTGTCTTTAGTGTTTCGTTTCGAAAAAGCTAGTGGAGGAGACCCAGCTAACATTCACGTGAACTTAAAACACCAGTATTATTAAATTTGAACCTTATTGCTTATTTTTGTTTTGTTAAGACCAAGTTTCATTGGATAATATTACGCTACCATCCATACCACGCATAAGCAAAAAAGTAGGTGGAACTGCTACACAATTTTACAATTATAATTACTTTTCTTCATGAAAATTTTCTAGTGGCCCGTTCCCCCCCCCCTCTCTTTCCCAATCCCTTATCCCTTCCCTTCTATTTCCTCGTTTTAGGTTGGCAACGCACCCATGATTCTTATTGTATCTTGTGGGTATCTATGGGCGGTGGGGATCACTTACCATCAGGTGACACATCTGTTAGTTTGCCAGTCTTTGGTATAAAAAAAATAAAACATTTTCTGTCTGTATTATGCATAACATAACATAACATAAGCTCACGCCTGTATCCCCGAAGGGGTAGGCAGAGGCGCACTAGCGAACTAGAACACCCACATTTCGCCGAGCTTAGTTCCGTCCCAGATGTAATAGAAGGCGAGCCTATCGCTACATCGGGCACAAATTCCAGACTCCGGGCTGATATGGAAAAATCCAATACCACTTTGCCCGACCCGGGGATCGAACCCGAGACCTCAGAACCGTAGTCGTACCGAAATACCACCACGCCACCGGATTTTATAATTACTTTTCTTCATGAATATCCACACCATTTCATACTAAGAAATACAGGCAGAAAATGGTGTTAGATTTTCATGAATAAGGCGAAATCATCTTTTGACTATAATTAATGATGAAAACAGGAGTTTGAATGATGACTTACGATTTTACTCATGGTGATTACATGGACGCGATATCGTCACGGTACGGCGAACGGTAAAATTTACATCGAGCGATGCATAATTTTGTATGAAAATTGAACAAAATATAGTGACAAACGCTGCAATTATTGTGATTGGTGTACGTTTTGCACGTGCACGCACATACATGATGTGTAAACTGGTATGATCATATTTGATAGCGTTTTTTTACATTTATTGCTAGTTTTTGCTCATAGTCTTTTAAAAACATTGTTATTAAAGTCGTACTTATACCCATTGAAGGTAAACAGCTTGGTTGTGCAAAAAGCAAGCATTTATTACACTAGACCGAGGAGGCCGTTTTTTGTAGAAAATAAGCTATTAATAAATATCGCCTTCTTGGTCTAGTGGCTTCATATATGGGCTGTATATCGGGAGGTTCTGGGTTCGATACCTAGGTCAAGGATTGGTAGATGGACGTCAGGCAGGCAGCCGGTCGTAAAAAATAAGCCAAATCTTTTCTGCAACATGCTTGAATAAGCATATAACATGTGTTGCGGTGACTAAAGTTTGTGGGATAAGGGCTGGTTGAGGGAAGGAGAATAAAGCTGTTAAAAAAATTATATAAAGACGTAAATACCAGTATAATAGTATTTTTTTATCCCAGAAAATCATTATTATCCCGGAAAATCATTATTATCCCGGAAAATCATTATTATCACGGAAAATTATTTGTATCTCGGAAAGTCATTTTTATCCCGGATAATAAATTACTACGTAAAAAGAGTTGCGGGCAACAGCTGGTAATAACATACGATCGGAACCTTTCAATTATGATCATCTATTTCTACGCTTTATTTTTCTATAAGGTTGAGTTGTTTTGTAGTTTATTAAAACAATGCAGATTAAGGATATTAGTTTCCAAGAAACCAGATAAGAAATTACAATGATTTTGTAAATAAAAGAAATATATACTAATGATTCACTGAGCCGTTGCTAGTTTTCTTTCATTTAGGCTCAGATATATATATATAGCGAACTTCGACTTAGTCTGATTCAAAGAAACGAACTCAGTGAGGATTTGGAATTTTTAAATCGAACTTTGACTTTGTAATCTATGCTTAGTCAGACTGACATACTGACTAAGCATAGATTTTAAAGTTAGAACAATTTGAGGACACTCAATAATAAAAATAAATCTTACCCGAAACAACGATCACACCACAGCCAAACAATAAATTAAGTCGCCAAATCATGCATAAAACATATTATGCAATGCATTTTTTTATTCACTTAGAGTTGGATATGTTCGATTTACTCTGTGTGAGTTTCAAACGACATTCATAAAGTATGGACCACAATGGACTGGACGCCCCATTCACCGTAACGCGATGGCCAATTACCTACTTTAAAGAAGATCGTATGTCATGACATCAAATGTTGAGTTCACAATTTACTTGTTAAAGGCTTGGTTAGTTAATCTTTGAGAACATTATTTGACTGCCTCGGTGGCATGGTTGTATTTCGGTACGACTGAGGTCTCGGGTTCGATCCCCGGGTCGGGTAAAGTGATATTAGGTTTTTCCATATCAGTCCGGAGTCTGGTATTTGTGCATGATATGGCGATAGGCTCGCCCCTTATCACATCTGGGATGCAACTATGCTCAGCGAAATGTGGGTGTTCTAGTTCGCTAGTGCACCTCTGCCTACCCCTTCGGGGATACAGGCGTGAGCTTATGTACGTATGAAAAATATTTGAGTATTTATTTATTTTATTTATTTAAAAAGGTTAACTATACAATTGTTACACCCATACATTCATACATTAAAACTTAAAACAAAAATAAACTAGGTGTACAATACAAAGACTTCTATGTATACTACTAGACTGGCTGTTCGGTACATAGATTGTGCGCACTAAGTCTCTGTTAATCCACCTCAACTCACTATAGAAATCTGCTCTATTCCTTACTTAGACTAAATTAATAATTCCTTAGTTGTGAAACGTCAGACACTCGCCGTCATATGCCACAATTTTACGCCGTCATGTGTCACACACATAGTCTTGACCCCACCCTTAGATGGAGTCTTGTGTCGTGGAAATCAGGAACTACGAGAGACTTTCGGTCTCACAACACACAGACCCGAAACAAATATCTGTGGGCCACACAAATATTTGTCTCGGTGCGGAGATAGAACCCGCGGCCTCTCGCTTCATAGCCGGTTGCTCGCCCACTGCGCCACGGAGGCTGTCATAAGGTATTTGCAAGGCCATGTCATGTATAGCTCCACTTTTCATTCATAGTGTTTATTCCTTTTGCTTATGGTCGAAAGTGCATCTTTATTTTTTTTTGTAGGCGTTCAGCGACAGAGTTCACCAACTATCATATGACCGAGGGGCATATTTGAGGGCATCTGATTTCTAAAAAATACTATTGACTATCGATAAAAGTTAAACATAATAGGTAAAGAAAGAAAGCATTTATTGGAAAACTAGTTGGTTGGTAAACATCATAGTACTTACAAGATAAAAAAATAAAATCATATTACAACGGTTGTGTAGCCTACGCATCACGTTACGCCGCGTCTCCTGCACTAGTTTTTCTTGAAACTCTCTTTCTGCCTGGCGTTATCCCGGCCTTCTGCCAGGGTCCGCCTTCCTACATAAACGCTTCCACTAGTTTTTCTCGAAACATTACACCAAAACACATCAATCAACAACAGCTGTCTCCTGCTCGTAGAACAATAGACCATAGATAAAAATACATGTTTTGTGTAGATGTTTTGTGTAATGTTTTAGTGCGGAGACAGTGCGGCTTTATACAAACCACAGTTTTATTCTATGATTTTTACAACCGACTGATTTCCTACAGTCCGTGTTCCTGAAAGTTCGAACAAGAAATAATTTAATTTTACACAGTTTACGACTGACTTAAGGTACTGTAGCGGGACTGGCTGATTTTTGACGTCCAGAAAGTCAGTTGCCAGTCACTGGAAGTCAAAGTACATGTTTCCAGTCAAGGTTATGACCATGAAATACCGTCAATTAAAGTGGATCTTATAGCTGTGAACGTTTTATATTGCAATTAAAGGTCGAAACGAGTAACCTGGTCGCCTGTTAGTAAGCCATATAGGGCTAATTATAAACAGTAGCAACATCACTCGCACTTTGAATAACAAAGTACGAGTGGTGCTTTATAGCGCTTGTACTTGATAGTGTTTAAAATAATGTTCAGTTACACTAATCATCATCAATGAAGCATTTTTATCTTGGTGACGTTGCGGTACGACTAGCGTCCTGAGGTCGCGGGTTCGAACCCTGGGTCGGGCAAAGTGATAAAATAGAGTCTGAAATTTGTGGCCGATATGGCGGTAACGTCGACCCCTATCACATCTGCCTACCCCTTCGGGAATACAGGCGTGGGCTTATTTGAGCAATTCGAGAAATTAATCGATATGATGGTATGTCGAACCTTGGATCTATACCTACCTACTGCCGTCTGAGACTGCCATTACTGATGAGGCCATTTAACAATATCATAATTTATAAATCTAGCTATCAATTAGGTTAGAGATAAAATGTTTGCAACACCTGACTTGTGGAACTTGACCTGAATTAGACTCACTATGTGGTTACTAGACTCGCTGTTTATGTATTTTATGACGACCGCGATTTGACCATGTCCTTAACATAATGGGCATGTTGACAACAACAAACTGAAACAATATGTAAATATTCTAGATATTTTTTATAGTAGAGACTGGTAAACGAGCAGATGGGTCAACTGATGGTAAGTGATCTCCACCGCCCATAGACATCCAAGATACAGGAAGAATCATGGGTGCATTGCCAACCTAAAAGGACAGAATCGACGAGAAGGGAAAAGGGATTGGGAAATGGATGGAGGGAAATGGGCCACCGGAAAACTCACTCACCAAACGAATTGCGACAGCAAGCTGCCACTTATGTCGGTATTCTGTAAGACATTGGTATCAAACCGGTCCAGCCGGCCCATTCGTGCTGTAGACGTAACTGTCTACTACTCTACCACTCAAAACTGTGAAATGTACTGTATATCAGCCTAGAATCCAGAATTTGTGGTCGCTATGGTGATAGGTTCGCCCCCTATCATATCTGGGATACGATTGTATGGAGGGACATTAGGGGGGTTACCACCACCTCTTATGGCAGTATTAATATAATCTTACTTTTACCGATTCTCATACAAAGCAAACGAAGCACGATTATAATAATACTGCTATAAGAGGTGGTGGTAACACTGTTGGAGTGGGTGCAATATTTACGCTCTTTCCCTCTCTAGGATAATAAGCGGGATAGTGTGTGTTAATAGCTTATAACACTATAGAATATTTATAATCGGAAGCTTAGCAGTTATGTAGCTGAAAGCAAAATGTTGGTGAGATCTTGACTATTAGAGTCAATAAAAATATTAGATTTTTAAACGTTTATTGTTGTTTTTCGTCATTATTGTCACAAGCGGCTTCGAATTTCGCTGTTTGTATTTGAATTCGTTTTTGTTTAGTGTCTCGTCGATGCTGGACGAATAGCCATCTGAAATGGAATATATTAAATTCATTTGTAACAATTCATCATCATCATCATCATCAGCCATAGGATGTCCACTGCTGGCCATAGGCCTCCCCCAAAGATTTCCAGATCGACCTGTTGGAAGCGGCCTGCATCCAGCGACTTCCTGCGACCTTTATCAGGTCTTTAGTTTACAATTAACTAATTGTTATAGCGCAGCTGGCCATTTATATTAGAATAATTCTATTATTTTGCAATACAAAAACCTGCCTCCTGACTTTTGACACTCGATTCGATTTTGACTACGATTCGGTTTCATTTATTGACTTAAAATTCCACCGAAATGACCGAAAGTATGGATTTAGGCGTGTATTAAAACATAATTAATATCAAAACTAGTATATTAAAGTAGTGTAAATACTAGTAGATTAAAATTAGAATAATAAATGAAATTGTCAAAGACAGGAGAACGACGGTCACAGGTACGGATGAGGGCTGCGGCCCCGTGGACGGCACAAAAAACGCTGATTGTTTTGGAGGAAGATTTGAGAACCAATAAATAAATAAATACACCCAACAGTCACACACCTAGTCCTGACCCCACACTAGGCATAACCTATATCGTGGGTGTCAGAGACTATGAGAGACTTTCGGTCTCACAACACCCAGACCCGAAACGAATATATGTGGGCCACACAAACATTTGTCTCGGTGCGGGAATCAAACCCGCGGCCTCTCGCTTCACAGCCGGCTACTCGCCCGCTGCGCCACGGAGGCTGTCAATCCCAATGATCTCATTAAGGAGGATTCTCAAGGAGCAAAGTGGAAGCGTTTAAGCAGGAAGGAGGTAGGAGTAGAAGGAAGTAGGCACTAAAGTCGGGATAACGACAGGCAAAAAAAAAAAAGAAATTACTATACTACTAAGAATAAAAACTTAACAGATCGATTTCAAAATTTATTCGATCGTGACCAAATTTATAAGGGACCAACCACCCTTAGAATACGCTCTATCGAACACAAAAATAATATAAAAATTTAGTCCACATGTATCGGAGATATCGTGTAACACATAAAAAAATACAGACGAATTGAGGACCTTCTCCCTTTTTTAAGTCGGTCGACAAAAAACCGAAACGTAAAAAAAGAGAAACAAAACTTAAAATTACTCACATCAAAATACTGATCGCAGGAAACGTCATGAAACCGCTGAACAAGAACACAGCGCCTGTGAATATTGGTATAGTCTTGGCATACATGGCCGAATATGTTGGGTCAAACATCAAAGCGGCAAGCGTCTCTACCAAACTGAACAGGGAATTCATTTTACCTGCAACAAACATTCGATCTTCAATTAAAGATGTTAAGTCCAGCTTTTTGTTTTTGATGCTATGTTATTAAAATTAATAGTTTAAACTAGAAAGTGAATTTGAAATAGCTGAGCTATGTTAAATTTATTGTAAATTTCTAAATTCCAAAAACAATCATACATAAGCTGACACCTATATTTATTTTCCTATATTCCTAAGAGATAACTCCCAGATAATTAAATCCTAGTCAACTTTAGTGGTTACTTAATTTCGATAAATACGGTTGCCTCAAAAGACATAAATTTGAATGGCATTTCAGTATTCGAGTATTAAAGTTGTAATAATCGCCCACCGTATGGTTGGGGACTGCTGTATCTACATGAAATATGGAGCGAGGCTCTTGCCATACTGAACTCTGGACAAATTATGTATAATTTCTCAAGTAATTAATGAAGTAAATCAGAGATTTATGAAAAATATTATACGTATACTTCAGTGGCCAAGTGTCCCTACAACCTTATTCCTACCAGCTTCCCTTTCGCAGATTAAAGACTATTATATAAGTCTTAACCAGGTATTAACTAGAAGATAAAGTAGCACTGGCTTCCCTTTTTAATTTTTTCACCCTTCGCCACTAGTATATTTAATGATATTTTGCTACGTTTAGCGCTTTTAACATAACACATGAAAATCCTCAGACAAATTCTATTCGTATCCTTGGTGTTGTAAAAATACGACACTAGATTTTATTTCATGAATAGCACTCGTAAAATTGTCAAATAGTGTACAAGAGAATCGCATCAAGGCTTACCTAGCTCTTCGCTGGGCACCAGTTTAGAGGCCAACGACCTCAGCGATGTGAATGTTGTTGCGTTCAAAATCTCCACCATTGGTACTGGAAATAAAAATAATCAAAATTTTGCAAAACTTACAACCAGAGTTCTAAACACCATTACATCTTCACCTTCCGATAAGACCACTCTTGGAATAAGCTCTACCAAACACAGAAATTATCTTGGAAATCGGTCCCTATTTGGCGGAGATATCGCGTGATATACAAAAAAAACAGACGAATCGAGTACCTCCTTCTTTTAAAGTCGGTCGAAAACACCAATGAATTGACAACTTCTTTTTATTCACAGCTTGAAGGTATTACCGTTGTCATAAATTATATGTACTTACTTTTTTATTCCTCTTATCTTACATTTTCTGCAAATATTTCAAATTACCCAGAGGGGGTTTGACGTCAGTCAGTCGTAAAAACCAAGTCAAATTCTTATTGCGACATGCTAAAAAGTGTGTCTATTCCTCATATTATAGTAGGGAGAGAGCAGGTGGATGAAGATCTATTGAGTACTTACCCATAAACATATGAAAGTCTGTCTGTACGAACGCAATCAGTATGGAGCCAGCCAACTTGCTCACAATCGAAATGAGACACAATACTGAGTCGTGAAAGCCCCATCGCTTACTGAACACACTTATTGAAAACAATGCTCCTGGAATTCAAAGAACAAAAATTAAAGACTACAATGTTACTGTTAATTTCTGTTATTGTTTTATAGTTCAATTGAAAGGTATTGGAGGTAAGTTACTATTTAAAAAAATTGGTCTGTAAATTCTTGATGGAGGCATATATTTAGCAGTGGACGTTCTCCAACCAATGTTGATCAAGATGAACTATTTAAGGCCCAATTGCAGAACTATATTTAAAACAAGATTTTAGTATGTTAATAAAAGTTATGAAATATAAAAACTTCAAAACCCCAATAACGACTCCGTACGCCTTCATCTTCAGATATTAACCAAAATACAGGGCCGTAGAGTAATTATATCGAACACAAAAAAAATCTTGAAATCGGTCAACATTTGCTGCTTTTCTTGATTTTGTCATAGCAATGCATATCACTCCTTGCGTATCTTTGATGTTTGGTTTGATATTATAAGGTTCTTTATATTTTCCAAAACAGATATATTTGTCTTCACAAGTATTGATTTTTTTGTTTTCTATCAAAACAAATTACAGAGAAACATTGGAAAGATACGTGTCTCATCAGGCACGTAATTCCATCGAATAGCTTAGCTGTAAACTGTCCAGCCAATGAATTGTGAGTTGGAACGAAATTGCGTATTCGTGATTTGCAATAAACACTTTTTATAGCATTGATTTCTTTTTTATGTGCATATATTATATTTATGTGGTGGTCGGTTTGCTTACTTATGCTTTATTTTATTCAACGACTAATATTCCAGAAGAATCTTTCACAGTAACATAATATAACCTCAGGCATGTATCGGGATTAGATAGTCGTAAAAGCAACTAAGCGTTTCTGTTCCACGGTTTGACAGAAGCGTTTCTGATGGTATGTGATTGTGTGATGAGAAGGGACGGAATAAATGCTGTAAGGAAATTTAAAGGATTGATGTAGAAGATATTAGAAATAAAAGATCCACGAAAATATGGATGAACTGTGTAATCGATGACGTGAAGGAAAAGGGAGTGAATGCTGATAAGTGGATGTGAAAGGAAAATAAATGTTGCGCCGACCACAAATAATATGGGACAAGGGCAGGAATATGATGTTGATGTGGTAGAAGACAAGACAAGATATACAAAGTACAAGTTCTAATCTAATAATAATTCAGAAAACAAAAGAATCGTGATTGGCTATTTGGCAATTAATAAATTTTATCAAGTTTATCCCTTTAGGCTCAATTGCACCACTATTATTAACCTAGAGTTAGTCCTAACCGCAAGCTAAATTGACAGAAAATGTATGAATGACATGTAACTTAACTTGCGGTTAGGACTAACTCTAGGTTAATAATAGTAGTGCAATTGAGCCTAAGTGTTTGATACCCTCAAACACACACTCAGAAATTAACTATCATAGAATTGAAGCATTCATACAATCCATACAAAACATAGTAATATTTTGTGAAACTAGTGACCTATGACGGTGCAGTTTTTTTTGACCAAGTATACTATTTTACCATAAATATAAAAGTTCGGGTTGTATATTTCCTACGTTATTGTTATTTTAAAACTTTAATTGTGCAATACTGAGAATACATAAGATATTATATCTGGGGAAACTGTGAATACATAATATCTTGCACAAAGAGTTTGTTTTTTATCCGAACACGGCAAAGTGATTACACTACACCATTTGATTGACAAAAATATTATTGCACGGTCTACTGATGGTAAGCGTAGTGCAGTCCAAAAAAACCAGCGACCATCTATAACAAGTCATCAAAATCATACTGATCCTATAATGCTTCTTCACATTCCGAAGCGACAAAGCAAATAGAAAACATTGCGACAAAACATTACCTACGCCAAGTTACAATATTAACTCACCTAGTGAATGTGTAATGATGCTATAAGTAGAGTATAAACTGTATTTGAGCGCGTCCCATTTCAGTTTATATCTTACATACATATAGGTAATGATTCTTTCACCTGTGGATGACAAAACATTATATAACACCTTACTACTATTATAAATGCGAAAGTTTAGTACTCAATGACAGCTGAACGGATCTTGACGAATTTTGGCACAGAGATAGATTATAATCTCCAATAGCACATAGGCTACCTTAACCTTAAAAAATGACAGTTCTCGTGGGATAGGTTTGTTTATGAATCTCCTTGCGCCTTTTCCTTCACATTTGAAGCCTAGCCTTAGTAATCAGTGAATAATTTGAAAAATATGGAGTGTTTTCGAACCTGTGATTTTTGGCTCGAATCAGTATTTATTTAAATCTTTATGTAGTAACGCCAACATAACGTACATTATCTCAATCTTAAAAAAATATATGATATAAAGATATACTTGCTTAGGAGGTGATTATGAATCATTATAAATTATCATTATACGCCTCATATCACGAAGTCTAGCGATACCTATGTGGAGTGATACAGCAAGGGTGATATGGTAATATCATAAAAACAGGAAAGTCACCGTGATTAGGTCCATATATGATAGCAACTACTGATAGGGTTAATATTATTTTTGCTCTAAAGTTGCTTTGTCTCTTTTTAAACGCTACTGCGCCTGTTTCTTTAATCAGCGATAGTAGATCCATACATGTTAGTGGTTTGGCCTGGAAAAATAAATTATTTTTAATCTATAGAAGTAGGTTAAAAAGAAAAAAATATAAAATTATAATGATATACGGATTAAGCGGAATTCTGTTGAAAAAAATCCTTGTGGCCCGGTATATTACCAAAGTGGCATAAAGCTGTTACACACGTATTGGACTGTTTTGGTGTTGTAGTTGTATAGGTAGTGGGTATGATTGCCCGAAGACTCGGGTTCGATTATCAGGTCGGGTAAAGCGATATTGGATTTTCTGTTATGATATTCCCAGTACCAGTCTGGAATTTTGCCTGGTAAATGGCAATAAGCTTGTTGCCTATTAACATGAAACCCAACATACCTACGTCTAAAAATATGGAGGCGTATTGTATATGCTACATTGCTGATTGGTATATAATCTATTTCTTAGTTACAAAATTAAAATACATAAAAATATACAATATCAGCATTTGCAAGTTGTAAAAGCTGGAAAATGTCCCAGAATAAATTTCAAATACTATATGAGACACCAAAGTAAACGTTTCGTATTCAAACTAAATTATTATTGCCTCCATTTATTTTCGTTGGGTGAGAATTGAGGTAAAATACACAAACTTGTGTTGATTTTGTTTACTACCAGTACCTATTATACAGTTCAGTACACCCAATAGCTTTGTTTACAAAATAAATAATTAAATGTCTACTTACTTTTTCACTGTTTCCAGAATTAGGTTTTGTGTTGCTTTCCAAGCAGAGGAGACCGTACAGGAATGTTATTAGATAAATACTTCCAGACAATATAAAAATTCCATAGTATCCCCACAACTTTAGCAAAATGCCACTCAAAGCTGTTCCTATGGGAATTCCAGCTGTCATGCACAAGTTTACTAAACCAACTCGGAAAGTCCTGGATTCTTCATCGGTAATATCACTTATGTAGCTAAATACTCCTAAATATACCATGACCCAACCTCCAGTTATGGCGGGAAAGAACGCTTCGGAGAACATGGTCACTTCAACTGAGATTTCATTGAAAAAGTACGTACTCAGCAAATTGCACAAACATACCACAAATTCTCCAAATATTGGAAGGATAATGCAGATTTTTCTATTACCAGTTCTGTCACTCCAAGCTCCCATGAAGATCACAAGTAATGTAGGGATAGACGTTTGGATAATACTCTTCCATGATTCAATAGTGGATATCACCTTTTGGACTTCACCTTCGTAGTATGTAAGGTTGTCTTTCCGATCTATTAATGCATCACATATTTCGTCACCATAACCCAGTTTCACACGACATGCTTTATCCAAATTCAGGTTCTGTATAGCTAGTCTGGCTAGCATGGCTGGAATTATGAGTCCAGCTAAAATTGGCTCCACTGTTATATTCGATTTTAGGTAGCATATTTTCCCAATAAACCCTTTGTTGTTAAAATCATTGTTTTTATTTTGTTCTTTGAGTGGTTGTGTTGCGGGATCATTGGGTATTTGTTCATCACCAGACATCGT
This sequence comes from Clanis bilineata, assembly GCA_036417725.1. Taxonomy (NCBI): domain Eukaryota; kingdom Metazoa; phylum Arthropoda; class Insecta; order Lepidoptera; family Sphingidae; genus Clanis; species Clanis bilineata. Next base: position 15,022,912 of record CM071158.1, read on the forward strand.
GTACGTTCTTGTTCAAAGCCCAGAATGTACTAGTGATGTTGTTATATTATCACATTATACAGTTCATTCGTCTCATATTTAAACAATTTCTTTGTTGGATATCGTATACGGCTTGATTTAAAGTATTAACAAAAATAAGTATTTTTACAGCGTATATGGTGTCTTATTTTTAAAATGTTTATAGCAATGTGCTTATTTGTTGAACACGCGTTTTAATATTTTCAATATCTTAAGACGACTCTAGAATTTCAATTACTATCTTTAATTTATTATTTGCAAAGAATATTACATGTATCGATTTGTATGTATAACCAATAACTACTTTCCTTTTTTTTTTAAATAATGTTTGTGACTTGGCTCTCGTGACAAAAAGGCTGTATCGATATCGATTCAGTGGTCCTTCCTACGTACAAATTAACAAATATGATATACTTATTATGATCTGCTTCGGTGTTGTATTCGATTTAAAAAAGTATGTAGCACCGACTCCACTTTGGTGTGGGATAAAGAAATACGGTAGAAGAAAATTGTAGGGATAAATGTACATCCTGTGAATTCGACACTTACGAAGTTGTTATAAACTAATTAATATTTGCACATGTGATGTCTAGATAACGATTATATAAATATCAGTCAATTCCTCTCATATTTGCTTACTGATATGCCAACTTGTATAACAGTTTTATTGAATGTGCTGCGCTTCTATGATTTTTAGTTTCAATGACTATTTAAAGAGCATTTAATCGGTTGTGGACAATGATAATTGTAGTTTTCAAGCTAGGCGAGTTGTTAGTGCTTATTGTTTCTTGAGCACCTATTGATGACTATCGAAGTACTTAGTACATATTCGAGATGTTTCTATTTTGTTTTTAATGATTTTGTAACTAGTTTCTGTTTCAAAAATAATCTCCCTTTTCTTCTTCTATATACCCATATCTCTCTCCATTTGTATTATTAGTAAAAGGGTTAGGTAAAAATGTATCTATCCCTTCGGAGACAAACAAAATTTTATCAATTGTTTTGTGTGTAAAATAAATAAAATAAAAATAAATACAGCAATTTTAAACCAAATATTTGTGTTCTGTGTGAACACTTATTTCACTTAATAATAAAGAGATAAAATAATTGATTAGTCAGGGGAAGAAAACAGTTATACATAATTAGGCATTACACTTTTAAAAATTAAATCGGGTTATATAATGAGTATGTAGCCGAATATTAACAAATATTTGATTATTAAAACTACTGTCGTTATTTTGAAGTACCTGTTGTAAAACTCCGCATTATGATTCGAAATTTTATCATTATCGTCATGATCTCAATAACCTACAATGAGTTTATTTTTAACTGTGCCCTTAAAAAAACTTCAGCTATCACTGTTAAGAACGTATTTTTTGTACGAGGATAGCAAAGTGAACTTACTAGGCGTTATCATAAGTCTAGTGGAGTTTAAATACATTCGGTTCTAAATCTAAAGTCTAAACTATCATATATGGCTCCAAATATTTTATTTATGGTTTTTAGCAATATAATCTCAACGTAACTGCTATATGCTGGCAGTGTGTTGTACCTACCTCTATAGCGTGACCCTAAGATTCCTAAGACTATGAATTAAAACTGTGGAGCGAAGGAAATTGCTCCGGTAATCGGTATAATTGCGGGAAACGGAAACACGATTTCCTCGGATCTCTTGGGAGATCATATATGGGGGAGTTGCATTACGTGTTACTGAATATTGTACTGTAGTGAAAAATTCTAAAAGGGAAGAGCCAAAGCTAGTTTCTTTGTAAATTAATATCCCACTTAACTGTGAGGTCAAAACACATTATGTATTTCCAAGCACGTTGTTGAATTTGACTTTACTTTTTACAACCGGCTGCTTGACGTCAAGAATAAAAGACATAACTTTAACTCACACCGTAATTATATTTATTATGTAACACTATAAAATATTCTCATCTGCCAAGTCAATGCTGCTGATCAAAGGTATTTGTTTCGGGGATTTTGCTTCTAATTCTTCAGAGGAATTTACTTTTTTTTCCTTATCCATCTCTATATCAATCCTTTCAGAACTTGTTATCTGCGAATTTATCCTGTGTTGAATGAAGAACCACCTATTGAAAAATAAATTACAAGGCATATTTTTATACATTATGTACCTATTTTTTTTACCTGGCCGTATCCCACCTTAATGTAGGTTCTGCGTAACACACTGTTTCAAGCGTGTTGCGGAAATGTTGTGGCTTAGTTTTTACGACCGGCTGCCTGCCTGACGTCAAACCCTATCATATCAGCTTCAGTTTAATGGTTACTGTGCTGTATTAATATAAAAAATAGACCTTTTGATTGTTTGACTTAACTGGATCCAGAAACTCATGGTTACTTAGACTAGACAGTCTCCGTGGGCGCAGTGGGCGAGTAGCCGGCTGTGAAGCGAGAGGTCTGGATCGGGATGTTATGAGACCGAAAATATCTCGTTGTTCCTTACAATAACGACACAAAACGCGTATCAGGGTTCAGGACAATGTATGTGATTGTGGGGTGTAATTTATTTATTTATAATAGGTTGTTACTGACGTGGTAAAATATGGACTATTAAAAAAATAATGCTTAATGGTGCTTTCTGTCGACACTTTTCGTTGGTTGATATGAAACTAGGAGATGAATATATATGCGGATAAAATTGGAATAAAAAGGCAATGTCCGATTACATTCATATCATTTGTAGATACAGACAGTAAATAGAGAGAATATCTTGTATTAGCCATAAGATTTGTAAATAGGTCGTACGTAGATAAACAATTTACTTGAAATTCCTGTGATTAAGAAAACTATGAAATGATACTATTCATGAATGCCTGTAGGTTAGGTTAATGTGTGTTTTATTTCAACGGGCAATTGAGGATAGATTTTAGAATTCCATATCAAATAGCTAAAATAAAATCTAAATAGCTCTTAATTTATTGCGGTGTATTTATCACACTTATTGGTGGCAGAATTGTTGCAAGGAACAACACCATATCCCCAAAATTAATAATAACTAGTGGTTGAAATTCGACCATAATTCAAATAGCCTTATGCACTTCTTCTCCAAAAATAAACTTGTCTGAAACTGTATTAAATTTCATGTTCATTCGTTCGTGCAATTCTCTTTCAAAGGGATATTAATTTTTCAAATCACACATCTGTATGTTATTCTTGGACCTCCTCTATTTCTTTGAGGCATATTTTTAAGACCACATTGTAAAAATCTTTGGCTCTTATTTACTTATCCAGGCATGTACTCACCCAAATATCATTAATGTTGGTACCGTAAGGAATGTGCTGACATAGTATATGATTCCGGCATCGATTTGTATCGTCATCATGTATATCCATGAGTATATTGGACCGAACACCATTGACGTCATGACTTCCATCAAATTGAATACTGACGTCATCTTACCTAAAAAAATAATTTTAAATATTAGTAATTTACTACCTTTACTGCAATACTGTATAATTGCAGATATATTTCAAGGAAATGGCTTTTCTACAACTACGATCTTGCGAGGATTTCCAAATTCAATATAACATATATTCGGCGTTCTTTTGTTCAAGTGTAAATAAAAAAATTACACCATATTATTTCTGCCACAGATAATAGACGACGACGGCTGTTCCATCTGATGTGATGATAGAACAGGACAGGCTCGTTTAGAGTATAGACCTGGCAGTATGATAAAGTACTATACTGTGGTAGTAGAGCTTCATACTTATCAGTCACAGGACGTCCACTGCTGGACATAGGCGTCTCCCCAAAGATTTCCAGATCGACCTGTTGGAAATGGCCTGCATCCAGCATTTTTCTGCGACACTCATCCCCTACACACATACACAATAGTATAACTTACTTAAAGTCAAATAAAAAAAAAAAGATCTTATGAAATCAGGTTTAAGTATTGAGTAAATTCCTAAAAGAGCATTTTAGTAGGTTGGCCGTATTGCAGTGACCTACAATAGGCATATTCATCCATAAATTGTCATGATTGTTCATAGTTCATACCTAATTCATCACTAGCCACCAGTTTTGATGATATGGACCGTAATGCAGTAAACGAAGTAGCGTTAAACGTTTCTATTGCAACAGCTGAAAAAGATATATCACGTTATAACATTTTTATGAAACATCTTTCAAAGGAGAAAATTATCTCGCACATAAAACTCTGCCTATTGAAAAATTGTTCTAATTTATACATATACATATAAGCCCACGCCTGTATCCCCAAAGGGTTTAGCCATATCGGGCAAAAATTCCAGACTCCGGGCAGATATTGAAAAATCTAATATTTGCCCGACTCGGGTTCGCACCCGAGGACGGTAGTCGTACCGAAATACAACTACGCCACCAAGGAAGTCTGTAATTTATTGAAGTAGAAAATACCTTTTTGTATTGTTATGGTTATAGGCTTATTGTGGTAAAAAGAAAGTGAAGGAAAAGTTCAAAAGGAAACTGATTATTAAGTTTAGTCCACGAAATAAGTATGGGTACTTACCAATATACATTTCTGTACTATTTCTGGCGAATCCCGTTGTCAAACATCCAATTATTTTGCTAAAATTCGATATAAGGCCTAAGACAGAGTCGTCCCACTTGAACCTTCTACTGAACAAACTTATTGAAATGAAGGCACCTAAAAATAAAATATTTTAATTATTTAATTATATTGAAATTCACTTTAGACTATTGTTTTTTTAGGCTATAAACTTTACACAAAACATGTATTTTTTTATCTATGGTCAAAGAGATTTATGTTGAATGTCTTTGTCTATGGTCTATTGTTCAACGAGCGAGAGACAGCGAAAATCCTTGTTTGTATGTGTTTTTGTGTTTTGTCTCGTGAAAGCCTAGGATAGGAGACGCGCCTTTATTTTAACCTTAATTTATATGTCAGACGTACACTACTTATTTAAACTACCCACATACCTATTAAATGTGTGACAATAAAGAAAGTGTTGTAAAAGCTGTATTTGAGCGCGTCCCAGTTGAAACGGTAGCGGCAGAACAGATAACGAACTGTGTATTCACCTGGAAAATAAATTGTACAATTAGGTAGTTTTATTTATTTTATTATATTTTTTCATAAATTTAAGTCATCTAAAGTATAGCAGAGAGAAGTGTAAATATTCTCAAAACTTAAAAGTTATAAGATTTTAAAGTCTAGTGTCACCTTCAAGTAATATGCGATAATACCATGCGATGCGAGCGTTAGAAAGGGATAGCAAAATATCCCCACTACGAGCCTCTCTTGGTCATTGCAAAATTTCAAATATAAATTACTGCCTCATTTTTTAACTTCAATTTCGAGGCAGGTTTTACAGAAAAGTTCCCTGTTTGTACTATATGCCTAAACTTGTTCAAAACCTATACTTCTCGTGAACTCAGGATCTCGAAATTTGATACGATGCAACGTCTTATAGCACAAATAAAGAAAAAATTGCGAAATTCATTATAAACCTACTGGTTTGTACGGAACCTTCGGTGCGCGAGTTCGACTCACACTTGTTTTTATGTAAGAACTGTTATTAAATAAAAAGCATTATCAAAGATTGTTTGCAAATGAATATGCAATGCGAAAATGAGATTACTAATGTATACATTGATATCATGACACAGAAGTGCACAATGATAACAACACCTCACCTCATTATTTTTAGTAGCCTAGAGTTACATTTGAGACCTAAATAAATTAATAAATAATATGAGATCACTTGTAAGCACCCACCATAAGACGAGCCGTATATAAACGCGATTGATGCGAGCACCAAAATGGATTTTGTTCTTCGGTGATTGGGTCCCTTTTTGAATGCTACAGTTAATGTCTCCCTAACGTGTTTTATGTCGAAGAAGGATTTGAGGAAACCTCGCAGGTCAGTCGATTTATCCTGCAATTATAAATCCCACATTATTTATTACTTCTAGGGAAGATTATCGGTGCCGCTGGTTAAAAAGACAATCATAATTTTTTTTTGCAGAAATATTTAAATTTTACAAATAAACTTTTACTGATACAAAATTTCAAATCATTTCATATTAGCGGTAGCCCAGTGGTCGAAATTCGACCATAATTCATAATGTAAATGCAAAAATAAATGCAAATGGTAAATGAGTACAAAGTTGAACTTCACGTATTAATATATAGATAACCGAGTATTATATATAAACAACAGTAACCTTATTCTTTTCTGGTGCAGGAGCCTTCGGATCTTGAATATAGAAAAAGCCGTACAGGATACTAAAAAGATACAAGATACAGCTCAAAGTAAACACACCATAATATCCAATATGCTTCAGCAACACACCACTAAGCACAGAACCGATTGGAGTTCCAGCGGTTAGACAAAGATTAGCTACGCCCACTCTGAACGTTCTAGATTCTTCATTAGATGCATCACTTATGTAACTAAACGCTCCCATATACATTGAAATCCAACCTCCTGTTATAGCTGGGAAAAACGCTTCAAAAAACATCGTCACTTGCACTGGTAGTTCGTAAAAATAGTAAGCGTTAGCTATATTACTTAAACACATCAGTAATTCTCCTATGATCGGCATTAAAATACATATTTTCCGCTGGCCAGTACGATCACTCCAAGCTCCTAAGAACAGAATCAGGCAGCTAGGTATCGCTGTAAGAAGAACGTTCTTCCAACTTTCCATTCCAGCTATCAACTCTTGAACGGCAAGTTCTTTGTCCAAATACTGGTTGCCTTCTCTAGCTAAAAGAGCGTCACAAACTTTGTCTCCATAATTCTTGTTGACTCGGCACGCCTTGTCCAGATTTAAATTTTGGGTTGCAAGTCTAGAAAGTACGTTTGGAACAACATAACAAGCGAGAATAGGTTCTACAGTGATGTTTTGTTTTATTTCTGTGATTTTTTGCTTCCATGTCGGTTTTTTCGGTTCCTCCTTCTTTGACTTCAGTGGTTGCTCTTCATTAACCATTTTCACCGAATGTAGAATGTACACTGATGTATATTCAAGTAAAAATTGACGGAGAATAGATATGGTGCATTACGATTTCTTGGTTAAATATTAACTTTGTGTATGATAGGAAGATTTGTTTTAATTATAGTAAATTATCAGTTTCTCAATGTCGTTGAGGTGCACAAATAAGGGAGTTTATTGTTTGTAATGTAGTTTATTTACTGTTTACCGTATATATTGTAGCCGAATAAACAATACGATTCTTTGCATAATATTGGATAAAAACAGGAAAACGTGGAATAATGCGCTAAAGGATTTCGACTGTTTTATTATTTTGATGACTTTTTTAAAACATGTAGTGATAAGAGCCAATAACTACGCTTTTCGAATTGTAGCCTGAGCAGGAAATTTTCTTACATTCGTAAATGTATTTGAGCTCACTGCGCACTGATGACATTTGGTTTTTTCATAAGAATTTCATAGACGCGCATCGAGCTCGAATACATTTACGATTATCAGAAATTTTCCTGCTTGGGCCGATCCTAGCCGCGGTGTCCAGTTCATGATAATAGCTTGAGATTTGAACTGATATCCATAAATTAGAAATAAAAATATACCACAATAGAGTTTAACAAACACAGAAATTAATTATTTTTGGAATTCACTTTTTTTCGTTAGGATCGACGTTTCGAAAACAAAGACGACTGGGCGATGAAAGAAAATTCAGCTTTCATTCAGGCTTAGTTTTTATGACCGGCTGGTTGCTTGACATCAAACCACCTCTGGGGATCCAGATCAGGCAAATCGTGTTAGAAAACTTTCCGCCCCACCTAGGAATCTAGGTCCATACATGCTGCCATTAGACCAAGGAGGCGACGCTTTAAAGGACCATGAACAGTTTGTTAATGGCGATGCAGCGTCAGAGAAATATCAGCACGACGCGACGTCATCGCAACGTGACGTCAATAAAACAATGTTTCATATTGGCTTCACAACACGGCCTATGTATGTACTTCCTAAGACCACAAGAACTGTGGAGCGGAGGAAATTGCTCCGGTAATCAGTATAATTGCGGGAAACGGAAACACGATTTCCTTGGATCTCTTGGGAGATCATGTATGAGGGAGCTTTATAGTATGTTATTGAATGAACTCATACAGATATATCGTAAGGTTTGCGGTGATTGCGATTCTCCTCCCAGACAAAAGGTAAAACACTTTTCCCCGCGATAACAAAAAAAAAGTTTTCTCAGGATGTTTTCTTTCACCGCTATCGCATGTGATAATTCATTATGAAAACCTTAGAATTGGAGGTGCATGTGCTTTTTGGGGTACGTCGTCGCTGGTCCTGAATCTCCGACACTCGTCTCGGAATTTCTTACCACTCCCACCTCAGCTGTCGCTGCTACTTGCAACATTAGCTATAAAATAATAAGGTTTTTGGGGTGTTTATAAAATACATCGATTTAATGTGCGTAGAAACTCATTGAAATGAAGGCACCTAAAATAAATTTGGATTACCTAAGTAGGTACTAACAATAAAACTCGTCTCGGAATATGGTATTGTTATTTGTTACATAGTTGGTTGACATTGCAACAACCATGGTTGTTTTGTAAGCGTGAATTTCTATGTCAACATCAAGTTATTCGTTTAAATAGTGCGGCTCGAACAGGAAAACTTCTGACAATCGTAAATGTATTCGATCTCGCTGCGCACTGATGACAGTTGGTTAATATTTCATACCAATATCATAGACGCGCGTCGAGCTCGAATACATTTACGACTGTCAGAAATTTTCTGCTCGGGCCGCTGGTTACCTTCTCTAGCTAAAGAAAGAAAAGAACATCACAAACTTTGTCTCCACAATTTTTTATTGACTCGTTCAAATTAAAATTTTGGGTAAGTCTAGAAAGTAAGTTTGGAAGAATCGATTTGATAGTTATATTTTGTTTAATTTATGTTTTAGTAAAAGCCTTAGAAACAAAGTGCATGCAGGAATGTTTTTCGGAATGCTTTGTTTCTTAAAACAATAAATCTGCATTACTTTTTCTATTTATCTCAAGTTCTTTTAGTAGTATTCTATACAATATATTCACTGTCACCAAGTCTGTGCACTCTTTTTGTAGTATAGGGCGACAATGATTACGGAAAATGTTATGTTGGATTCATATTAATTTCACTAAACATTTTCCTGCATAAAAAAGTGAACCAGAATAATATATCTTCATTTTTGTAATGAAATTAAAATCTTACTGATTAGACTTATTATTATTAGACTGCTTCGGCGGCATGGTTGTATTTCGGTACGACTGCAGTCCTGAGGTCTAGGGTTCGATTCCCGGGGGATTTTTCCATATCAGCCCGGAGTCTGGAATTTGTGCCCGATATGGCGATAGGCTCGCCCCCTATCACATCTGGGACGGAACTAAGCTCGGCGAAATGTGGGTGTACTAGTTGGCTAGTGCGCCTCTGCCTACTCCTTCGGGGATACAAACGTGAGCTTATGTTACGTTATGTTAATTAAAATCTAAGTGGTATTCCTATTATTATTTGAATATACTCAATGTCGTTCCCAAAAAACTATTGTAACCCGAGTGTGTAGATAAATCGCGAAAAATACCTAATGAAATTAAATCGGATTAAGCACGTTTATTGGGACGCCCGTAACGGTCATATTTGAACGTACCTCTTGGGTTTGTCCTTCAACATTATAGATAATTAACATTATTTTACATTATAGGTTACCAAGACTATAACTTCTTTCTATTAAACTATTCTACAATAAAATGGTTAGGGAAACATTAAACATTTAGTTTTAGTCCACATTGTTATATCAAATATTAAATTAGTTTTAATGTCCATTTCAAAATAATTATCCTGAGTGGAAATAATTGTTGGCTATTCTACTTGCTGTTGAAAAATGTAAGAGAAACTCAGTGTCTGCGGCCCTAAGCCAGAGTTTTCTAACCTTAATTTACTGCCCACGTATTTTTCTCCCTTTCAGCTAAAACAACGGCGTTTTCATTTCCATCACCTATTTACGTAAGTTTTACGATCCGGTTAACTGTGCGTTTCGACGGATCTTCGTGTAAAAGTAAATTAGGCCTTCTTTCTTAACTCATTGTGGAGTTGTTTCCGATTACGAAGGTCGAGCATTAAGTGTATAGTTGGGTCTGTTGTTTGGATGTATAAGTACAGTTAATATTTTGGACTTTGAAAATATTTGTATGTTCCGGGCTCATCCTTGTGTCCCTGTGCCCTGCACAGGTCATCTACTTGTCCTGTTCGGCCTCTCGATTTTCTTCATTCCTCTTCAATATGTGAATCAGCATTTATGCAAGCTGGCATGATTTTAGTAACCACCGATAACACATTGCTTGTCGTTTGTTTTTTTTAACTGCACTGTGCTTACCATTCAGTGTAGTGCAGTCACTTTGCCTTGTTCGGGTAAATAACTAATATACAATAAATTTCCGTTCGTGAAGAGCTGTAGCCCGAGCATGAAAAACTAATGTTAATGTAAATGTATTCGAGTTCGCTGCGCACTGATGACGTTTGGTTAATATTTCATACAAATTTCATACACGCGCATCGAGCTGAAATACATTTACGGTTGTCAGAAAATTTCCTGCTCAGGCCGCTGATAAGTTTTTAAGAACAAAAAAAGCGCATTATCTATTGTTACAATAAGTAAATAATATTATCCAAGCTCATAATTTAAATGGGAATACTAAAAATGAAATCAGCGGCCCGAGCAAGACATTTTTTGACAATCATAAATGTATTGAGCTCTCTGCGCACTGATAATATTTGGTTAATATATCATAGACGCATATTGAGCTCGAATACATTTACGATTGTCAGAAAATTTCCTGCTTGGGCCGCAGATGAAGTAATGTAGCGAACTGCGAAGTCACATTAAGTTGATTATAAAATCATGTTAATGTATTATATCTACTAATAAACCAACTTAATCCGAAAAATCTACGGAAATAAATTAATCATAACGTTTATCAGTTTAAGTTATAGGTACCCCCCCGTTCCCAAAATCCCTTCAAAATGCGACAAACTTGGGGTTTTAGTCGGTACAAATCCGGCATACCTCGTCGGCGGGGATCCAAGAGGATTTCTACATGTAAAAAAAGGATTATTATCGCCAGTTCTGATGACCTAAAAATGTGTGTTACAAACATAACAAATATGATTAGATTAAATCCATTTCATTTCTTTTAAAACTTACAAACCTACTTTACGAAATATGAAAGATGCCGAGCTCGAAAACAAGATGATGAAAAAGCAAAGTTTTGAGCGCAGCAAAAGAGCAAGTTCTCAAAGTTACACAGAAGTGTTCTTTTAAGACTACCTATTGAAAATCTATCGAAAATTCCTTGCATAGATTAGCAATGCGCTTCAAACCGCAAGGTAACTTCGGAGTGAATTGAGCTGTTTTCTTCAGTTCACTTGGAGTTTGTATGAGTTTTAATAGGTATAGTTTGTGCGCGAAAATAAAGTATTTTATTGAAGTTCAAATATCTTTCGCTAATGGAGATTCGGTTTTATAACAGGTTTCTAACACCAACACCACCAACGTTGATGAAATATTATAATGATTAATAATGATTTTATAATCTATAGTTACAAAACTAATATATTACTTTATAGTTCGGATATAGATAATCATCATCATCATCATGATCAGCCATAGAACGTCCACTGCTGAACACAGGCCTGCCCCAAAGATTTCCAGATCGACCTGATGAAAGCGGCCTGCATCCAGCGACTTCCTGCGACCTTTATCAGGTCGTCGGTCCACCTTGTTCCACTTCTTGAGTGGAGACCACGTACCGGCAGCGCAGCGTAGGACCGGCGACCCGATATAGATAATAGGTAGCTACAAAATATGTAGATAAAATAATAGAAAGAAAGAAATAAACTTTATTCAGCCAATGTCTCAGGCAACAATAAGTGTAATAGTAATAGGAATACACAGTAATAGGAATAAAACATAGAAGACTGGAAAGCGTGCTACTTAAGAAATGCAAAAGTGATAATTAGAATAATACCCACAATTTACATACCATACTCTGGCATATTACCTTCTTTGTCAAGCGTTTCCTTTTTTATACCCGACTGCCTCGGAAGGAGGGTATTATTTTTTAAATGTCCCTTCATTTGATGTTTGACCAAAGTAAGAAATATTAATGAATTTTAAACTTGCTCGAGTTTACATCTTGCCAACTCGATTTTAAAGTAATAGTCAAAGTATAACTTGAGCCCAGCCACTGTGACTTTAGGGCATTTCCCTGAAACAATTTGGACACAGTCTATTGTAGATAATATACTGTAGACATTGTTACGATACTTCATCCTAATATCCTTGTCGCTATCCGTTCTTTACTCGAAGCCACCTGTGTTGGTAGTACCAAAATGCCTCATCCCTTCATCATCACTCTCTTACTGAATAGATTGGCAGATGGCTTACTCTTAAAGTAAACGAATTTCCTTATGTAAAAAAGGTCTTCTAGTAACTTATATTGCCACGTAAGCTGAGAGGTATTATGAGAAAATAAAAACTAACAGGAGGACATCCCTCAACTATTTAAACTTCTTCTGTCAGTCTATTATACTTGTACTTTGATAACAATAAGATATTTTTAGCTGACTTCAAAAAAGAGGAGGTTATGTTTACCGACAACATTGGCTTTCTATGAGACAGTGGCAGCTAACGGGTCGAGCCGGTCCATTTGGTGCTGTAGACATGCCTGTCTATAATAAGACTCTTCTACTAATCAATATTATTATTGTTATTTTCAACCTTTCGACTTGCTCTAATCCCACTTCAATGGTCGGCGCAACACACTATTTCATTCATGTTGCAGAAAGGATCTGGCTTATTGTATGACCTGCTTGTCGTTAGCCTCCCTCTAGGGGAAACAGCCCCAATATTATTGTAATAAATGTTATAATATATTGTAACAAATATAAAAAAAAAAAACGATAAATCGCTCCGTTGTCGCTTATCTCTTGTCCATCATAAACAAACGGTAAAATCGCTCCGCGAGTTTCCTTACGTGTTTACTGGAAGACGAGTCAGGAGTCAAAGCATGCCGCGCGCCTGCCGAGTGCCGACTATGTGACGCATTTGAGATTCTCGATAAAGTTGTCGAGTATGATATTCAAAAGAAATATTTTTAATTTCAGCGGTTGTAATATACATAAAACTGAAGATAATAAAGGTATAGGGCTAAAATTGACGCTGGAAATGAAGAGAAAAGGAGAGAGAGATCGACAGCTTTCGAATATACTGTTTTCGCTTCGAATGGCGATAAGATAGGGTCCAAGTATTGAAATCTAATTAAATCGTTTAAGATCGTATATGTTTATATTATTGTTTATATTACTATTATTATTATAAGGAGTATAACAATATTGATGGAAGTAGAAGATATCGTTTGTTTACTACAATCAAGAGCTCAAGGTTGTTTTGTGTATTAGGTTAGTCTTATCAAACAGATAAATGTGTTTGTTATTTTAGGATCATCTATTTGGACAGGAGTTAATCGTGGTTTAGTTACGCATCTTTTTTAGTGATAATAAAATTAACACAGAAATTGCAAAATCAAGTCAACTTCTAATTCAAGTGTCATAATTTACATAATATGAATTTTGTGGAAACAATACTACGACCGTACCCAGAATACCTTTGTAGGTAGCACGAAGCAAAAGAGGATGAAAATATTCGCGTATTTTCGTGTATTCCTTCATTTGTTACGTGACTAACGCTTCTCAAAGCGGCTTATTACGTTTGACAGGATCCGCTTGGGGGCCTCGCGTTTGTTTAGCTGTATGTCCGGTGTTTTGGCGTGAGATTTGTCGATCTTCGATGGAACCTTCGAGATCGTATTCGTCTTTATGTTGATATAGGACTCCCTTAAATTGCTGTCGATATCTTTTTGTTAGTTTTTGCGGCTCAACGACTTTCTCAAATTTGAGCCCGATATACCCACAGCGTAAGTACTGTTTTAGTTACGGTGATTGGCTTGGGAGATGGAATGGCGTTGAAATAATACCGGTTCACTTATCGTAACTACCTACATCTATAGCTACATACTTTTATTTAGTTTAATTTGTATTAAAATTTCAAAATATTTATAGAATTTATAAAATGTTTTACATAATTTAGTTTCCGTCTTGCTACTTCTCCAGTTTCAAAAGCTCACCAACAAAAATCTGACGTTGATCTATTAAAATCCAGTTTATTTTTGTTTTAAGGGTTTATAATGATAGTAAAATTTCATTCAGATTCCTGTGACATAAAACACTTTGTCTTATTGAAGATCTTCCGAGCCATTATTTCAATGAAGTTAGTACGTCACGCGAATAGTATCTCAGCATATTGTAATCCAACAGTCGGGTATTCGCTACTGTAATACTTGCGATTACATTGTAATACCTACCAGTAATTTCACTGTAATACCTGTAATTTTGCCAGGTAATATTTGTAAGCGCTCGCCTTAACTGCGCGGGTATGCAATACAAGTGATTACAGAAGACTCACTATATTTAAAAAAATATATATGATTATTTGAATCTATTAACTCGAGGAAATAATTTTTTGGTGTGCAAAGTGGTCGTTGCGCAACGCAACTAGTTGACGAAACGCTAACGCCTGAATCAACTGTAGATGTTGGATTCAACGCAACTAGCTAACAGCTAATAGGTAATAACAACATGGCGGGCTACATCATGTTGGCTATAACCGTCAACGCAGCAATGGTTGCGGCGCGGCGTTGCGTTGTGTTGTTAAAAGGCGTGACTCTGTTCCATGGGCACACACATTGCGTTTGACCTTTAACAGTCCATATATTAAAACTTATAATTATTATAGGTTCAATCGACGTCAGAAACTTACATACAATTGTCTGTGTATGATCATAAAAAACAGTGGGATGCATCGACCGCCATGTTGTTTTTCTTTGTTTTTAACTCGATCGGTTTCAAAATCGAGTCTGAAGTTTGTGCCCGATATAGTGATAGGCTCGCCTCCTAACACATTTGGGTCGGAACTAAGCTCGGTGTAATGTAGGTGTTCTAGTTCGCCAGTGCGCCTCTACCACCCCGTCAGGGATACAGAATAATTTCTCACTCCCATAATGTTGTACCTACATATTACCCATAGCATATTATCAACGGACTTCCAAAAAGGAGAAGGATCTCAATTCGTCTGTAATTTTTTTATAGATGTTACGCGATATCTCCGCTAAATGTGGACCGATTTCCAAGATTCTTTTTGTATTCAATACAGCTTATTTAAAGGGTGGTCCCATATAAATTTGGTCACGATCGTATAAATTGAAGTCGTTCCGTTAAGTTTTTAAACTTGTGATTATTCTTTATGTTTTAAGCCTGCTGTACAAAATTCGTTGTGAGTTAACCGCGTAAGATTTTACACGTTGCTATCTCGGAGTGAGTTTACGTTGTGTTTAATTGTACGACGATAATCCGCCGAGATTTTCGTTTGAGATGTTGTTTTAGTGATTAAACCACTCCGCGGTGTGGATTTTTGTATTACACTGTGTGCAGAGGTGGCAAACGTGTGAGAAACGTGCCAAATCGAATTGTATCACATGCCTTTATTCATCAACATCAAAAAAGAAGAAGGTCCTCAATTCGTACTTTTGTTATGTATGCGATATCTCCGCCAAATGTGGACCTATTTTTAAAATTATTTTTGTGTTCGATTTTGTGGTCCCATTAAGTCCTTTTAAGTTGTTATACTTTTTAGGCTTCTAAAACCAAATGACAAAAAAAGGAACTCTTATAGTTTCGCCATGTCCGTCCGTCCGTCTGTCTGATCGCAGTTTATCTCAGAGACTATTAGCACCTACTGCCTTGGTGGCGTAGTTGTATTTCTGTACCGTCCTGAGGTCTCGGGTTTAATCCCGGGATCGGGCAAAGTGATATTGGGTTTCTCATTTTGTATTAGCCTGAAATCTGGAATTTGTGCCTGATTTGGGTCGTCTCCGATAGGATGATGGATGTGATGGATGTGATAACATCTGGGACGGAATTTAAAGCTCGGCGAATTGTGGGTGTTCTCTATCGGGGAACAGTCGTGAGCTTATGTAATATTACTATTAGTGCTAGCGAGCAGTAATTTGGCATGGATCTACACTAACCATATGAGCCCCAGATGAGGGTTGACGTTAGACACGCAGCCGGTTGTAAAAACTTAGCCAAATCTGAAACATACTTAAAAAAGTGTGTTGCACCGATCCGACATCGAGGTGAAAAGAAAATAATATGATGAAATATGATAGGTTATGATTGCAAGAGATAGCTTTTAGGTATATAGGCTTATAGCGATAAGTCCGCCACTTGTGGCACAGTCTTTATGTTAGTTAATATGTTTGTGTGTGTACCTATCTACAAAGAATTACTATCTAGATAGATATCTATGATAAATGGTTGGTGGTTCATTTAGTTTAACTCACAGTACAGAATGTAACAGTAATACTACTGATTTCTTAAGTTTACGCGAATGTCATACGTTGAAATAAAACTATTTCACGAATACTGCAAAAACGTCGGGAATAAAAATTAAAACCACATCGTGATAGAATCCGTAAAAATAGTTTTATTTCACAATAATACTACTTCAACTTGCGTTGGTTTTCTGTGATGGCGGGTACACGCCGGCCGAACGAAGGAAAAATAATCTGTGCCTGTTTCATTCACACAACAGCGAAAGTTTGTTTGTGTGAACGCAACAGGCATAGATTCTTTCACCTTCGTTCGGCCGGTGTGTACCCGCCATGGCGCCATGAGAAAAAGACCTGGTCGGGTCGGCCTATTAATGCTGTAGGCCAAACTGTCAGCATGCCTCTATCACATCAATCATATTTCGGTAGATTGATCTAATGTCATTATTCAGAATTAAAAATTTATAGACTTTACGTCGATATATTAATATTTTTTTTAGTGTTATACGTTCTTTCCAGCATTGTATTGCATCGGTAATCCGATTGCCTGCCGCACGCTTCTTGATTTGCTACTTCTTCTTTTCCTAAGAAGATTTGTCTGGAACCGGTTCTTCAGACAAAGTTGACGTTAGGTGGATAGTCGGTTGTAAAAACAAAGCCGAATTCTTTCTATAACACGCTTAAAATGTATGTATGGTGCGACTAAGGTTGGTTAGTTTCGTTGGTTAATGGCAGGTGGATAGAATTGTATCTAAAATATTATCATCATCATCAGCACAGGACGTCCTCTGCTGGACATAGGCATCCGCCAAAGATTTCCAGATCGACCTGTTGGAAGCGGCCTGCCTAAAATACTATCATCATCATCATCAGCCATAGACGTCCACTGCTGAACATTGGCCTCCCCCAAAGATTTCCAACAGGTCGATCTGGAAAATACTATGTGCAAATAGTCATTTCAACATTTTAACATTGCGTTGTTTTCGAATTCAGTGAAATAATTGAAAAGGCCTAAAGGCACAAAGTAAAGCGGGAAACCGCATTTCGGATCAAATAAAACAAACATAATGAACAATTAATGAAACACGTAATTATATTTATAATTTATTTAACAGACTTCATCAAATGAAATTACATCATTGAGCAAACAAACAAACGTGAAACTCCATCGTATAAAATTTATCCGTAAACAACGAAATACCATCTAGTAGCTATATTTAAAGTTTATATAAAATGAATATTCAATTCATAGATACGTTAACCTAACAACTGTTACAGAAATCTTCATAGACTTAGTACTTATACGAATTTTAATATTGTCTACAACTTTATTAATTACATAATACTTTGTTACATACAACCCTTCTTTCACATCCATATCTACACAAATATTGGCATAGGTATATAGGTAAGTACTTAATATTTATATTTTCATGAGAATAGTTTGATTTTTTTCAATCAAATCCTTTGTTAGTATATAATATTGTTTTTATTTCTTGGAGAATATGTAGTTATTACTTCCACAACGCTTAAAAAAGTAATTATTTATATTTTGGAACTGAAATGAAATATCAGCAGAAATAATAACAATTTGATTTATTTGGCCTGTTATAATTTTACTAAATGTAAATTAATAATTAGGTAAATATATTTTGATAAACAAATTCTTTACTGGAATAATTAGGTACTTTTAGCATAAATATAAATGTTATTACTGTTCGGAAATCTGTTATTTGCTTTATAATAATTTGTTTGCAACTTTTTCGCCTCTTTTACAAACAGACCGATTTTATAACCCGGGGCTGACTTTTCAACAGAATATTTTTTTATCTGTGGTATAATTACGTTGTTTCGAGATATGTTTCATAAATTAAAGACAAAATTAAAAATTGCTTTCCAGATAAACTTTATCTGTCTATTGAAAAATCAGCACGCAGTTAGCACAATAGTTGTTAGATCTTTCACTGCTTTAAATCGCTAAAACGATTTCTCGAGATGGATTATTTATGCAATCTGATATTATATTAGTAGTTTGGTAATATAATAGCAACCAGTCGTCAAAATTAAGCCAAATCCTTTCTGTATCATACTTGAAAAAGTTTTGCCGACATCACTTTGAGGTGGATTAAGGGCAGGTAGAAAGAAAGGTCTCCTAGGTAGGCAGGTAGGTCTCCTAGGTAGAGTGCAAGCTTATTTAGATGGTGGACTGGGATTTCCTGAGCTTCAAATCTGCTTCTGGTTATTTAAAAGTCAGTCCTTATTTGCATAACATCGTCTATGATATTACATAAATCATAAATGCATAATGTACCTATAATGGATAAGGGAAATTAAGAAAAGCTATCGTGATATTGTGTACCAAAATAATCAGATATTATAAACCGTTTAGGATATATCAGTTGCTTGTATTGGTATTATTAATGACGAATTAATATGTGAATATTTTACTGCACTACTAATACGCAGTGTATTTAATGTACAGTTTGTATTCCACAATGTTTTATTAATTCCTTTGTAATATTTTATTTACTGTGTATTATCTATATTAGTCTATCTTTTCATACATACACATTTAAATGACGTCCAAAGGAAAAATGTTGTACCAATAAATCATTAAAGATTAATAAAATGTTTCACATATTTTGTATATCAATTTAATTATATTAAGTTTATATTATGATCCATTTCTGTTTTAAATATTGACGGGCGGCTCGGCCGGTGGCCAAGACGCTTATGTAACATAGACGTATATATGTGCCGCTTCCAACGGTTTAATAACGTAAAACCTTTTTATGTTTATTATGTTATAGTTTGTTTTTGATATTTCCACATGTAAGGCCTTACTTATAAAAACATTTTCGCTTATCTTTTCGCTTATAGCCCGTCACTTTTTTCCTTGCGTTACATTGTTTAAAAATGAAAGAGACAACCTATGGTTAAAGATAAGCAGCGCTTAAATATTTTTATAAGTAAGGGGCATTATGTTCATATTTCACATCATACTGGATGTAATGTGTATAATTACAACATTTTCCCTCAGGACGACGGTAATAGGAATCGCTGCTACAATTTCTGTACCGTACACAAACAAATGTAACAAAAAATATTTTTGCTAATTCTCAACTACAATATCCTAAGGATCACACAATTAATTATTTTATAATAGGGACATTTAAATATATTTATTTTACATAATAATTATTTACAAGTTGCAAGTAGGCAGATTTCGCTACTAGTGAAAATTAATTTCTAAGCTGATAATCGTTTAGTATAAATTATTTAATTTAATTTTTATATTATAATTGTCATGTGATTATAAAATAATACAAAATAATATTATGAGAACATTATAATTTCAATATTTTTTCTATGAACAAATTATATAACATACTTGTATATACAATTACATATTAATTTAAATATGTGTGTAGATAAAAATAATTACATATGATTATAACATAAGCTCACGCCTGTATCCCCGAAAGGGTAGGCAGAGGCGTACTAGAGAACTAGAACACCCACATTTCGCCGAGCTTAGTTGCGTCCCAGATTTGATAGGGGGCGAGCCTATCGCCATATCGGGCACAAATTCCAGACTCCGGGCTGATATGGAAAAATCCAATATCACTTAGCCCGACCCGGGAATCGAACCCGAGACCTCAGAATCGTAGTCGTACCGAAATACCACCACACCACGGAGGCAGTTAGGATATTATTATGGTTGTTAATATTATATTTTTTTCTAAGTTATACTTTATTTACTACATCCAACGGTCCGTGAAGTGTACACGTATTAGGGGCATGCACTATTATATTCGTGCATACCTTCATATAAATAAACGTGCTACAAATAAAATGCATGCAAAATCTACCTTACTCACGACGCTTTTAGTCTCCATCAAACAAATAGTTAATACATGGTTAGACTTTTCAAACATTATGCGACAGTTCAAAGTTATAAATAATATTCATATTTAAATTTCGTTGTATTTAGAATCTGAGTTTGTATGTACATAGTCATGTATTTACTGTCTCGTGCTGTCATGTTTCTCATGTATTACATGTATTGATGTATTACATGTATTACATGTATTGATCAAATTAGACTTGACTATTGACATAAATCATAAGTCAAATATCGTGTAAAATATAAAGATCATAATAAATGGTTAACACAAGTTAAGTTAGTAATTAGGCGCTTAGATGTATTTATTTATCTTTCCTTACCTTTTTATTTAACAATCGCACGTCATCTTGTAAAGCAGTAATCATGACATGACAATGTGAGTCAGTCAAAACAGCGTAAGAAAATAAAATGATTTGCTATTTAGCTATAGATTCACAGGAACTAAATATCACAATGCAAATCAAATTCATCGTAGTTTATCAATCCTTAAGATTTCGTTTATTAATATTATCATTCCAAGCGCACTCATAGAAAAAATAACATTATAACTTTAATATATTTATAATTGGCTATTAGGATTTAAATATACCTTTTAGTTACAACAAAATACTGGATAATATCATTTTTATTTATTTTTAAAAACAAATTTTATGAAATAAAATACATATTTTTTTATTACTATCATATTAAATAATCCAGCATTACAGCGAATAGAACTAAAGTCATCTCAGAATCGAGTGTACAACAAAAATATAAGTAGGCTAACCATGAGTTTTTTGACATTACTCGATAGAGACTCCGTAAAATATTTATGACAAACACCCGAACGCCTCTAGCGGTTACGCGGGGAACTGACATTTCCCATACAAATATCTACGTCCTCGCTCGCGTTAATACATGCAACAAACTCATGGTTGAGCTAAAGATCTATCATTCATACTATACTCGATAAGTACACGAACGATATCCGTATACGTGATGGCTTCCTACAGAAGTTCTTTAATATTATCTTCTCAGTTATTTAAAAAATCTTATTTACAATCTGGATGCATCCAGTGGTAGCTGTACGCCCAGCGACCGGCATCATCGCAGGACTCTGAAAAATAAAACAGAATAGAAATTAAGATACGTGAAGGATTTAGGGCGACTTGCAGTGCAGAGCTAAATTGAGTTTGACCTAAACTCGATTTATCCTATATTTAAATTAAGATTTATCTAAGCGTTGCAAGTCGCCCTTAATTTAATATATATAATAATTTAATTTGTATGCATTAAAAAATGGCTTGTAAAATATCTATAGAATCACTCCTCCATCCATCATGTCATTTAACAGCCTTCGAGGCGCAGCAGAATTTTGGGATTGAGTGTCATGAAAAGTCTCAGGTAGTTTCTGATACCTACGATACAAGACTCTTATCTTACTGTGGGGTCACCAGACAGGGCTATGTGACTGTTGGGAACAACCAATGTTGAAGTATTTCTAACAAATTATACTCGTAAATACATAAAATTAAATAAATAAATACGACCTGGTAAAGGTTTATTATAATAATAAATAATAATAGTAATTTTAATAATTAGGCTGCTTCCAACAGGTCGATCTGGAAATCTTTAAGGGAGGCCTGTGTCCAGCAGTAGACGTCCTGTGGTTGTTGATGATGATGAAATAAATAAAGCAAATTAAAAAATATATATTAATAAACATGTCCCTTTAACTATTTGAGCGTCTTTCAAAATTCAATTCCTTCAGTGTGCAGGGCTGCGAGCAGCAGCTAGTATTCGGTCTGGAGACTTACCTTAGGATTATGTCGTGGATGGAAATAGTGTAGCAAAGTGCGACGAGAGAGATTGAAGCTGCTACCGGACCTGGAACAAGCACAAATCATTTATTTTCTCAAATTAAGCTATGACAGCCTACGTGGCGCAGCGAACGAGTAGCCGGCTGTGAACTGTGAAGTGAAAGCCGAGGATTCGATTCCCACACCCAAACAAATGTTTGTGTAAACACATAACATAAGCTCACGCCTGTATCCCAGAAGAGGTAGGCAGAGGCGCACCAGCGAACTAGAACACCCACATTTCGCCGACCTTAGATCCATCCCAGATGTGATATAGGGCGAAACCATCGCCATATCGGAAACAAATTCAAGACTCCGGACTGATACTGAAAAATCAAATATCAATTTGCCCGACTCGGGGATCGAACCCGAAACCGCTAACGAGGCACTCTGTGGCAGGCAAATATTTGTGTGAACTACAGATATTTGTTTCGCTTCTGGGTGTTGTGAGACCGAAAGTCTCTCGTCGTTTTTGATACTCACAACCATCAATATAATATACCCTAGATGCACAGTTCTTTGCAAATATCCTCCTAAAAAGTGGTCTCAGGAATAAAACAAAGAAAAAGATCGTAAGTTCTAATTAAAGCAACACAAATATAACCCTATGCATTTGTTATAAAGTAGCTTTTTAAACGAAATGATCAAGCGTTCTCAAATTTGAATTTTGAAATTTAGAATTCTATCGGCGTCCAACTGTAGGCAAAACGAGTGCTTAAGCACTTCTTTGCTGTCCCATTTCCCGACCGTCAACTGTGCATCTAGGTAAATAATATATCGATGCTCACAACACAATATTAGTGGATGTTAATGTGCGATCAGTGTTGTGTGACTGTTGGGGATATTGGGCCTTAATTATAAAAATTTGAACTGAGAAAATGGTTAAGAATAGTCTGTCCCTTTTATTTTCACACAATGTGACACAAGGAAAAAAGTGACAGTCTATCTTACCCATTTGCTCAGCTAATCTAATTTTATAAGTAAGGCCTATTGTATATTATTTATTTTATGTTAACCTAATAGCATATACACACGGCACACGACACGTAGGAACCCGCACTATGCAAACTTGCATCGCGGATTAGCTGAAAAATTTGCAAAATAATTTTCAATTAATAATTATGCGTGAAACGACATACTCTAAGGCTGAGATCTATAGAGCGAACTTTGACTAAGTCTAAATCAAAGTCACGACCTCAGTCGGGATTTGGAATTGTTAAATCGAACTTTGACTTAATTCGAGTCATTTTTTACAAGAAAAACAAACTGACAGACAGACTAAGCAAAGATTTTCTTGTAAAAATGACTCAGACTTAGTCTAAATCCTCACGGAGTTCGTGACCTAGACTTAGTCGAAATTCGCTCTGTAGATCTCAGCCTTAGTGTGAGTAAAGTCTATGCCCCTTACTTATAAAAATATTAAAGCGCTGCTTATCTTTATACCATAGGTTGTCCCTTTCATAATTAAACAATGTAACGCAAGGAAAAAAGGGACAGGTTATTCGTAACCATTTGCTCAGCTATAATGCTGTTTTAAGTAAGGCTCTAAGTGTACCTACGACCTATCGTATCATCAAATCCCGAAAACAAAAGATTATCATGCTTGCCAAACAGAATTAACCGTGCATAAGACAGGGAAATGGCTGTCCTATATTCTTTGACAGAAACATTTTTCCTACAAAAGATACCAATAAGGAAACAAATATAATGTTAATTGAATAAACGATATCCGATTCTTAATATATTGTGAAAATATTATCTGAGAGATATGTCTTAGGGTCGCCTCCTTGGTCTAGTGGCAGCATGTATCGGCTGTGGACCGGGAGGTCCTGTGTTCGACTCCCAGGTCGGGCAAAGTAAATTTTCAAATTTAATTTGCCCGGGACGTAAAGTGTAGTTTTAGCGTAAGTTGCATGCTGTGGTTGCCTGTAACTGGGAGCAATGATATAAGTGTTAGTTACTTAAGTTTATTTGTAACCCCTTGGCGATCCTAAATAAAATAAAATAAAAAAAAATAAAGTGGCAGCTTGCTGTCGCGTTTCGTTCGGTGAGAGATTTTCGGTGCCCATTTGCCGCCCCCCTCCCTTTCCCAATCCTATTCCTCTACCCTTCCATTCCGTCCTTTTAGGTTGGCAACGCACCCATGATTTTTGTGTCTATGGGCGGTGGAGATCACTTACCATCAGGTGACCCATCTGCTCGTATGCCAATCTCTGCTATAAAAAAAAAGTCACAAGAAAAACATTGATGAGTCAGTTCCTTTGACTTAGACTTAGTCGAAGTTCGCTCTATAGATCTCAGCCTAAGCATGGAATAATGTATGACAGTGGCGAAGGGTAACAGTTTACAATAACGAAGCCGAGGTTAATTTTTCTACAGCTGCTGTGTGGAATTTATGTATAAATACGAAAAGTAAGTGTTGAGGACGCCAAGCCCGAATTAATTTTAAGAATTAGTATATAATAATGTATTGTAAATATGTAAACAGTAGGGTGGGAGCGGGACGCCGCTATTGCGGAAAGGTCTCACTCTCGCCACGCTTTCGCCACGACACACGCCCGCGCCCGGTTCGCGCGCGCACTAAAACCAAGGCGCGCACTCGGTCCCGGTTGCGAGCGTGAAATTAGTACTTAAGCGCCCCAAATTTGTAAATAGTAACATTCCGCTCTTGGCAGCGGTCGTGCTCGGACGTATTGTCACTGCACCTGCAGTGACTTTAATCCGATTACCGGCCTACCTGCTAGGTCGGAACGCAGCCCCCGCGCTGCATTCTCGGTAATCCGGCCAATAACAAAGCCCCGCTTTGTTATTGTCGGTTGCCGAACAAAGGGCCCATCCGCGTCCTTTTCAGGACAGGGATTAGCCCGAATTTCTCGGTATAGTGTTTTATTGTCCCCTTCAGGGAATTAGCTCGGTGGTAAACCTCACGGTGACAACAAACCGATAGCTAGCGGTGACCCGGCCCGCGCCACGCCCCCTCAGGGCTGAAGCAAGCCGGACGGGTGCGGACAAGGAATCAGTGGAGGCACACCACTCTTTCCCCCGCATATCGCCTTCCCAACCCTACCCATCCCGATTTCCATCCCGTGTATCCGGTTGAGTGTGCGGTCGTCGGACCAATACCACTTACGGTGCACGGACTGTTAGGAACCCTTTCGCACATTAAGATTGGCAAAGGGATACCAGCTTAGGGCACACCTAATTTTAAGTACACCCCCCCTCGCCTATACCCGGCGAGGAGGGTCATTCACATACTCAGCCCCGGGCACACCCACCCGGGGACGTAAATTCACGCGTCCCACCGCGACCCGCGACCCGCGATCCGCGACCGTACGTCAGTGCGAGCGCCGCCCGGTTTCTTGTGTGTTCTTTCCCGGGCGGAACGCACCCGCGTCGGAACACACTCGCGCCGCATCAAACTCTGCAACACTCGCGATGGCCCCGTCACGCAAGAAGTGTGCCGCGGCCCTTGCGAAGGTGGCAGAAAACCCACTCGCGTGGGCACGTCTCGAGTCCGCACTCAAGGACATTCTACCGGACCTGTTTGCCGACGAGACGGAGAGCCCATCAACGGACGATGGACCCTCCGCCTCGCCCACCACTCCCTCGGAGCCCATCGCTACGGCGATGGAAACCGACCCGCCTGTCTCCACCAAAAGGCCTGCGTCTTCGTCATCCTCCGGCGAGTCTCGGTCGGAGTCGTCATCGTCCGAACAGGACGACGACGGCTTCACGACCGTGAAACGCGGGAGGAGGAAGAAGCCGCGTTCGGCCACCGCCGTGTCGGTGTCGACGCCGGCGCCCTCAGCGCCGACTTTCGACACCGACTCGCCGGCTTCCCCCTCACCCCCATCCTCACCTGCCGCACCACCTACCTCCGACAAGCCCTCTGCTCCCTCTGAGCCAAAGGGCAAGAAGCCGCCGAGGCTTAACATCTTAATGTCAAATGACATTACAGTCCCCACCCTCCTCGCCCGAATCAAAGAAGCGGGCATAACGCTGACCCACAACAAATTTCTAGAAGGCCAAGATCTTCTATCAGTTTTTCCGGCCACGATAGCCGACCATAGGGCGCTCACCAAATATTTTAAAGCCAAAGACGTCCACTATTTCACGTATGCCCTCCCTGACGAAAAACGATTTAGATTCGTCATCCGTGGGATTCCCCTGCAGATGACGGAAGAGGAAATTCAATTAGGCCTTACCGAAAAAGGCATATCTTGCACAGAGGTACACCGGATGTACCGAACAGTCAAATCAAATACCTCTCTCAATGAACAACAACCATACACGATGGTTATGGTTGTTGTTGAGACCCCCATTGACGGCAGACACCTGTTTGACGTCAAAGACATCTTGGGCCTCCGCGGCTTCACCGTGGAGACTCCATACAAAAATCGCCTGATAGGGCAGTGTCACAACTGCCAAAGGTACGGGCACTCGTCCTTGCGGTGCTCCCTCCCCTCCAGGTGCGTCAAGTGCCTAGGGGAGCATGGCACCAAACAGTGCCCACGACCAAAGGACAGGACCTTGTGCACGGAGCCGCCTTCGTGCACAAACTGTAGACAGATAGGACACCCGGCAAGCTACCGCGGCTGCCCGAAGGCCCCCAAGAAACCATTCTCCCGAGCTCCTAAAGCTCCAGCCCCTCAGGCCAGATTCCGCCCCGCACCCATGCCGGTGCACAACCCATGGGTCAAAGCCCAAAAAGCCCAAGAGGTCCCTGGTGGAGTCACTCCCGCCGAACCAGCCACTCCCGTCACGCCTATGCCCGCTTCAGCGATCGCACCCGCTCCCGCTCCGGCGGTCACCCCCACTTCCGCTCCCGTCACTGCTCCCACTCCAGCGGCCTCCCGGACTAACCCTCCCAGGGTAGCCCAGCCGCGCTCTCAAAAACCTGCACCTCTTCCTCCTACCACGGCCGCTCGAGTACTCTCCAAAGAGGAGGTAGATGCCATCTACGATGCCATTCTAAGCCCCCCGGTCGACTTTTACACCCTTATTTCGGAAAAAACCCTTATTTCGGAAAAAATAAGGGAAATAGCGGCAAAAGGTCACCCGGACGAAAAATTAGTGTCGGATTTACAAAGATTATACAGGGAACAGCGATCCTACATCGCCAGCTTAATTTTAACGCCTTCCAATGGCTACTAATAATAATATTTTTTCCCCCCCGTCGCGGACCAAGCCTCGCTCCCTCAGAGTGGGCTTTTTCAATACCAACGGTATTCGCGGCCAATGTACCGAAATCGCACATTTTGTCCGCGATAATAACCTAGACGTTTTCCTCATCCAGGAAACGTTCCTCAAACCCGCTCATAGGAACCCTAGTATCCCTAATTTCAAAGTAGTGCGGAATGACCGCACTACTGGCCCTTTAGGTGGCACCCTAATATATTTCAAAAGGTCCCTGCACTGCATACCTCTAGATCCCCCCGAAAACCTGACGAACATTGAGGCTTCAGTTTGCAGGCTAGCAATGACAGGACATCCGCCGATCACTATCATCTCGGCTTACCTCTCACCCAGTAAGGAGCTTCACTCCAATGAAATCTCGACCTTATTGAGCATGGGGGAGTCTGTCCTTCTGGCGGGCGACCTCAACGCCAAGAACACGCTCTGGAGCTGCAACTCTACCAACAGCAGAGGTGCAGCACTAGAGCGGTGTCTTGACACTATTGATATGGAAATTCTAGTTCCATCAGAACCCACCCATTATAGTTCAATTAACGACAATCACCGACCTGACATACTCGACATAGCGCTTACAAGGAACGTTTGCCTACGCGTGCGTTCCATGCGGGTGCTACAAGAGTTAGACTCTGACCACAGACCTGTGATCCTAGATCTAGTCCCTATAAACGGTCCCACAGACACAGGTCCTAACGTACCGATGAAGGTGAAAACGAACTGGCGTCTCCTAGGCACCAAGCTCGAGGACACCTCATCCCCTGATCTCTCCGCGATCCCGACCAACATAGTCACTCCTGAAGAGACGTCCGGCGCGATTCGCTCCTTCACCGCACATATCCAAAACGTCGTGAGCGACAGCTCCGAGAGGGTGCCGGAGGCTATGCTTAGCCATTGGCACCTTCCCGAAGACGTGAAATGTGTGGTGAGGAGGCGAAACGCCGCGCTGAGAGCCTGTAAGACGAATCCCTCCCCGGATCAACGGCATCTAACGCGTTTCCTCCAACGCGAGGCCAAACGTCGCATCCAAGAGGCCGTCGATTCGAGATGGGAAACTCACTTATCAGAGCTAGATCCAACTCACCAGGCTTTCTGGCAGTTGTGCCGTTCCTTCAGGAGGAACGATACAGTCACCATGCCTCCGCTCAACCGTCCGAATCAACGCCCGGCGTTTGACGACGACGAGAAAGCGGAACTGCTGGCTACCAGCCTGGAGGCTCAATGTTCACTCACCTCAGTTCCCATTGACCCAGAGCATCTTGTTGCGGTTAACACTTTTGTCGAAAGTAGGAACGCAATCCCGCCGCCACCGATACCGGTTCCGCGTCCGCGCCCGGCACCCGTCGACCCGGATGTCGACCAACCGCCCGACCCACTCGCGCCGGTAACAATCGAAGAAGTCAGTTCTCTGATCAAGGCGCTCAAAAGACGCAAAGCCCCCGGGGGCGACGGTATATCCAATAGAGTCATGAAAATGCTCCCGGAGCATCTAGTTAAAATTCTCGCTGACATCTTCAATGCAGCGTTCCAAAACAGCCTCTTTCCAGACGTCTGGAAAGAGGCAGTTGTGATAGGTATTCACAAGCCGGGGAAACCCGCTTTCGAACCCTCCTCTTATCGTCCCATCAGTTTACTCAGCGCTCTGGGTAAACTCTACGAGCGAATCGTCCTCGATCGCATCAAGATAGTCGCCCACCTTCACCATCTGCTCCCTCCAGAGCAGTTTGGTTTTCGTAGTAGGCACAGTTGCGTGAATCAGATTCTCCGCATCACGGAGCATATCCACGCCAACTTTAGGCGCGGAATCCCTACCGGTGCTCTTTTCTTCGATATTGAAAAAGCATTCGACAAAGTGTGGCACAACGGCTTGCTCTACAAGTTGTATACCTTCAATGTGCCCACACAGCTCGTACACATCATACGAGAATTTTTGTCGAATCGCGGTTTCAAATATCGCGTGGAGGGAACTCTTTCCTCACGACACACCATCACTGCCGGAGTCCCGCAAGGCTCTGCTTTGTCCCCTTTTCTTTTCTCGCTATACACTAGCGATATTCCTAAACCGAAGGACGCCCATCTGGCGCTCTTCGCTGATGACACGGCAATCTACGCTTCACGTAGAGACCCGGATAAAGTGATCCGCATTTTGCAAACCGCAGCCGACGAACTCGGTGAGTGGTTCCGCAAATGGCGAATCACTGTCAACCCCGCCAAAAGTCAGGCAATTCTCTTCACCAAGAGAATTTTCACCCAAACGCCTAACGCTTCAGTCACCATGGCCAATAAGGCTATCCCTTGGACCAACAACGCCAAGTATCTAGGAGTCAACCTTGATCGGAGACTGAACTTCATCACTCATGTAAACGCGGTACGCGCGCGAGCCGCATTCGCGTTAGCCCGATTTCATTTTCTCTTAAACCGAAAGAGCAAGTTGTCAGCCCGCAACAAGATTAGGATCTACACAACGTGTATTAGACCGATAATGACTTACGCGTCGCCCGTGTTCGCTCACATACCGCCCGCTCGACTTAAGCGTATGCAAGTCCTGCAAAACGTCTTTTTAAGACGAGCGCTTAACGCTCCGTGGTACGTCCGTAATCACGACCTCCACGTTGACACCAACTTGCCGACCATCAGGCACTTTATGCAGATGGCTAGCAGACGCTACTTCGATCGGGCGGCACACCACCCAAACACGCTTGTCCGTCAAGCGTCAATATATACTCCATTTGACCGTGCGAAATGGAGACGTCCTAGATCCGTTTTGTCAGACCCTGATGACGCCATCACTCTGGCCATTCAACGTAAGATCGAGCATCTTAAATCGCTCCCACACTCCACACGACCGATATTCCGTCCCCGCCGACGAGGACCACGCCGCGCTCCCAGTAGCAGCCCCCCCGACCCTGTTAACAATTCCGGCCCGCGTGCCGATGACAGAAATGGATAGTTAGGAAAACATGTCCACACTCCCCTAATCGATGATGTCTTCAACATCTCCCTCTCAGTGACCGCCCTGAGCCGAGGTTCGTAACCCGTTAGTGGGTTGCCCTCAGCGTGGTCACCTAACTTTACGGGTTGAGCGCACCTGCGTTCCTCCCAACAGACCGGTGTGGCTGTATTTGCCGACTCGGTCGGGCAAGCAGCTGTAGGGCCAAAAAAAAAAAAAAAAAAAAGTAAATAGTAAGTATGAAGAAAAGTAAGAAATGTATGAAGAACAGTAAGAATTGTAGTAAAAAGTAAGAACAGTATGAAAATCAGTAAGAAGTAAGAACAAGTGTACAGTACGAATCAAGAAAATCAATAAACAATTACGTCGAAGAAGAAGTTATTTTAATTAATAACAAAAATATACATATACAGTCCACAACATTTGCTGGTCCTTCGAGTAAGCCGGATCAAGAGGAACATTTGCTGGTCCTTCGAGTAAGCCGGATCAAGAGAGAACATTTAGCGGTTCATCGGTAGGCCGAA
This sequence comes from Clanis bilineata, assembly GCA_036417725.1. NCBI lineage: Eukaryota > Metazoa > Arthropoda > Insecta > Lepidoptera > Sphingidae > Clanis > Clanis bilineata. The sequence continues at coordinate 15,053,770 of CM071158.1, forward strand.
TAAAGGAAACCGAAGCGATAAGCTACGCTCAAGGCGCTCAAGACGGGAAGATTTACGCGAACGTTCTAGCTAAAGAATTCCGCACCATCTACCGAACGCGATGGTTGTCACAAGAAGTCAAGGTGACATTGCGGAATTAGAAGAGCGACAACGCCGCGAACAACCCACTACGAGCCACGAAGAGGAGGAGAGACGTCGGATCGAAATCGAGCGAGTCAGGCGCTTGACAATGGAACCGCCGGCCTCGCCAATCTCTAAGCCTACAAGTACGGAGCGACGCGAAATCACCACGCTACTCACAGCCACCGCAGGTACATCGTGCCAAACGCAGCGAGAAGAAAGGTCGAAATCACCGGCACGTTCAGTACGCTCGCACCGGTCGACAACAAGCGTCAATACAAGACTGCGTATGGCTGAATTAGAGGCTGCGAAAAAGTTGGCTGTTATCAGAAGAAAAGAGTTGGAATTAGAAGCAGAGCTTATAAAGAAACGCCTAGCGGCCGAGGTATCTGTAATCCAAGACGATCAAGAAAGCACACATGAAGAGCCGGTGGGTCCACAAGAGGGACATCGGCGAGTCGACGAATGGTTGCAGACCAATCCGAGAACAGATCATAAACAATTACGGTTCGACGTAGTAAGAGAAAGCTCACCGACGCCAACGAGAACAAAAGGCGACATCGAACATCTGGCGGCGACTTTAGAAAAAATGGCACGGCCGAGATTAAAACAAACGGACTTGCCGACCTTTTCGGGGGCCATAAATGAATGGTTGCCTTTTAAAGCGGCGATGCAGGACAGCACAAAAATATACCACGTGTCCGCCGCGGAGAACATACAACGGCTCAGAAGTTGTTTGAAAGGAGAGGCCCGTGACGCCGTGGCCGCGCTTTTACACACTGCCACCGACCCAGATGTTATTATGCGAACATTAGAACAATGCTTTGGGAGGCCTGAAGTAATAATAGACAAGGCTCTCGAAGATTTAAAAAGGCTGCAAAAACCGGGATCGTCCGCCACCGAGCTCAATCATTTCGCGATAAAACTCCAAAATATTGTATGTATACTCAAGACTATCGACCGCCGAGGTTACCTTTACAATCCACTGTTAGCAAGAGAAGTGCTAGACAAACTAAGCCCACATGTGCGTTCAAGATGGTGCGATTACGCAAGCGAATACGAAGAAACCGCAGATCCAGAAATAGTTACGTTATCAAGATTTCTTATGCGTGAAGCGGACCGCGCGCTGCGTTACAGTTATGCCCCATCTACAAGCGCGGCTGCGAGAAAGGAAACAAGAAACCCGGCGGTAATCCCGAAAAGGAAATTGAACGCGGTATACAACACAATGGAGGAACAAGACAGATGCCCCGAATGCGGACAAGGTCACAAAATGCACCAATGTCCGAAATATCAAGCCCTAACAGTGGAACGACGTTGGGACTTCTTGAAGGCAAAGAAAATATGCTTCAAGTGCGCACACTACAGACATCGGCGCGGGAGTTGTCAAGCCAAATCATGCGGCGTAAGACAATGCGATCGCCCACATCATGCGTCGTTGCACTATGACAAGGAAGACAAGCCTGCAACAGAATCAGAGCCACAGAGTGACGAAGCTGTTTTGTCGGTAGCCGCAAACCAAGCCACCGGCGCACAAACAGTGCTGTTAAAAATGTGCCCCGTGGTGGTTGCCGGACCACGGGGGGAGGTGAATACCTACGCCTTACTGGATGAAGGGGCCACAATCACCCTCATCGACGAAGATCTAGCCAGAAAAGTCGGTGCGGAGGGTCCGAGGCACCCGTTATACCTCCACGGCGTGAATATGTCACAAAAACAAGAAACAAGTAAGTTAGTCACGGTGCAAGTTCGCGGAAAGAGTGAAAACACGTCACACAGCATAAAGGCGCGAACTATCAAAGACATGAAGTTGCACCGTCAAACAGTGCCTGAAAATATAGCGAAGTATGCACATCTCCGCGACTTAGAACAAGACGTGATATGCTACGCTACAACACGACCGGGCATACTAGTGGGTACTGATCACTGGGAAATAATCGTATCACAAGAGCTGCGTGTCGGCAAGCCCAGCGAACCAGCGGCTTCAAGAACTCAGCTCGGATGGGTGGTACACGGCACGGTACCGCGTAGAATAATCAAGTCTCAAGATAGCGTTCTACACGTAACAGAAAAATGCACGGGAAAACATGAAGATGAGCGACTTCATAACTTAGTCGAATTTCACTTCACAATAGACGCCTTAGGGGTCGCGCAACAACGGCGCGTCAGTGAAGCGGACCAACGAGCCATGAAGTTGGTCCAAGAAACAATTAAGAAAACTAAGGATGGTTATGAAGTTGGCCTACCGTGGCGTCAAGATAAAATTAAGATGCCACCAAGTTATGATCAAGCCTTTCGACGACTTAAATCCAGGGAAAGGAAGATGGACTCGGACCCGACATTCGCTGCAGAGTATACCACGCAAATTGAAAACTTGCTCAAAAAAGGATACGCGGAACCATGCGATGGTTCAGAGATGAGTAGTCGTGTTAGTTGGTTTCTACCGCATTTCGCCGTGCAGAATATCAACAAACCGGGCAAGCAACGATTGGTATTTGACGCTGCGGCAAAAAGCAATGGCGTGAGTCTCAACAGTCAGTTGTTAGAGGGGCCCGACTTATTGTTATCGCTACCGGGTATATTATTTCGCTTTCGGGAGAAAGCGATCGCCGTGACAGCCGATATCCAAGAAATGTTCCTACGAGTGAAGATACGCAAGGAGGATCAACCTGCACAAGGATTCTTGTGGCGGGGTATGGAGCGAAGCGATCCACCGAGACATTTCAAGATGTCAAGCATGATTTTCGGCGCAGCGAGTTCTCCTTTTATGGCACACTTTGTGCGGAACTACAATGCGGAACAACACGGCGAGGAATATCCAAAAGCACTGGAAGCGATAACTAAGAGTCACTATATGGATGATTTCGTGGCAAGTTATGACAACATACGAGAAGCACAACGAGCCATACACGAAACAAGGAAAGTGCACGCAGAAGCGAGTTTCACGCTTCGACAATGGAGCGCCAGTCATGAAGACGCTCTACGCGACGTGCCCACTGAATTACGCGCAAACTCGTTTACGCCACTGGGGGGAGACGAACAAGAGAACAAAATACTCGGGCTCATATGGAACGCCGATAAGGACGAATTGGGGTTCAACACATCTATGAACCGAGTCCCAGAGCCAGTGCGAGCGCAGAAAAGGGCACCGACGAAGCGGGAAGCACTCAGCGCGGTCATGTCCATATATGACCCGCTGGGATTACTCAGTAGTTACACCATCAGGGCGAAAATAATATTACAAAGTTTATGGCGCCTAAAGATATCCTGGGATGAGTCAATACCAGACCAAGAGAAGGAGCTCTTTTACATGTGGTTATCGCAATTGGAAGAGATAACCAAACTACGTCTTCCAAGGTGCTACGCGTTGGGAGGATACTTCCACACGGATTTGCATGTGTTCTGCGACGCCAGCGAGCAAGCGTATGCCGCTGTGGCGTACTGGAGGGTGACAAGCCACGATGGTCGCGTTCACGTCGCATTAGTGGCCGCTAAAGCTAAGGTAGCGCCACGACGTACACAGACTATTCCGCGTCTGGAACTGCAAGCAGCGATCATCGGGGCAAGGCTTGCCACTCACATAACAAAGGAGCACGGAATCGCGATACGGAGGACAATGTATTGGTCGGATTCATCTACGGTAGTGCATTGGATTCGGCACGATGCACGCCGATATACGCCGTTCGTCGCGCATCGGCTCGGCGAGTTGGCGGAACTTACTCACCGAGATGAGTGGCGATGGTTGCCTACAAAAGAAAACGTGGCAGACGACGCGACAAGATTAGACAGCCACGTGATAAGCGACAACGACCGCTGGTTTCAAGGGCCTCATTTCCTGTATAAACACGAGGACGAGTGGCCCACTGAAGACAAGTCACAGGAAGAGGTCGAGAATGAAGCGGAAGTCCTGCACATCACGGACGCAGGGGAATCATGGCTTCCGCAACCAGAGCGTTTCTCTAAATACGAAACGCTAGTACGAGCTACGGCAAGGGCATTGGCGTTTATAGATATATGCCGACGCCGAGCTACCGAGATGGAGTATAGACATATTGAACGCGCGGAAAAGGAGCTTATAAAACAAGCACAGCAAGACAGCTTCGGGAAAGAAATAAGCAATCTCCAGGCCGCGCGCCCGATTAAGAGTGGTAGCCGTCTATTCAGACTAGACCCTGTGCTCGAGGAGGACGTGTTACGAGTGCGCGGTCGCATTCAGGCCGCGACAACACACCAAGACGCGAAGAGGCCGATCATTTTGGATGGGCGACATCGACTCACGCGTCTCCTTGTGCTACGCGAACACTGTGCCGCCGGACATGCCAATAGAGAGCGTGTCACCAACGATCTACGGCAAAGGTACTGGGTCATACACTTAAGGCCAACTGTACGCGCCATAGAAAAGGAGTGCGCGATCTGCCGAATAAGAAAAGCAAGACCAAGGGCACCAATCATGGGTGACCTACCACGCGCCCGCCTCGACGCCTTTCATCGCCCGTTCACTAATTGCGGGGTCGATTACTTCGGGCCCATGACGGTCAAGGTGGGACGCCGCCGAGAGAAGCGGTGGGGCGCGTTGTTTACGTGCCTTACCACTCGCGCGGTCCATATAGAGGTTGTGACGTCACTGACAACGGACTCCGCGACCATGGCGCTCCGACGGATGGCAGCTAGAAGAGGATGGCCGCGGCTGATGTATTCCGACAACGCGACGAACTTCCGAGGAACCGATCAAGAGCTGCGGGCCGCGTACAACGAGTGGTCGTCGGCACTTAAAGACGAAGGATGGAAGCACCGGATGGAATGGCGTTACATACCTCCCGGCGCTCCAAATCAAGGTGGAGCGTGGGAAAGGCTTGTACGCTCCGTCAAGAACGCGCTCGACGCTACGCTTCGTGAGAAGGCGCCGGCGGAAGAAGTTTTGACCACATTATTGACAGAGGCCGAATTCTCCGTCAACGCACGACCACTAACTCACGTGAGCGTGAGTCCCGACGATCCGGAAGCATTGACGCCGAATCATTTTTTATTGGGTACGTCGAACGGCCTGCCAATAACCGGGCCTTGCGCCGACGCAGATCGGCGAGTTTGGCGAGCAAGTCAGGCGCTCGCTGACCAGTTTTGGCGACGTTGGTTACGAGAGTACCTGCCTACATTGATACCTCGAGGCGAGTCTCTGAACGAGAGACGACAGCTACGCACCGGGGACATCGTCATCGTGGCAGACAGCACGCTGCCACGTAACGTCTGGCCCAGAGGAATCGTCGAGCGAGTGTACGAGGGACCCGACGGCGGCGTACGCGTGGCGGACGTGAGGACTAGGACAGGAACATTCAAGCGACCCACCAGCAAGCTCGTCGTCCTGCGACAAGAAGAGGCTACGCGAGCTGCGCCGGGGGGAGGATGTTGAGGACGCCAAGCCCGAATTAATTTTAAGAATTAGTATATAATAATGTATTGTAAATATGTAAACAGTAGGGTGGGAGCGGGACGCCGCTATTGCGGAAAGGTCTCACTCTCGCCACGCTTTCGCCACGACACACGCCCGCGCCCGGTTCGCGCGCGCACTAAAACCAAGGCGCGCACTCGGTCCCGGTTGCGAGCGTGAAATTAGTACTTAAGCGCCCCAAATTTGTAAATAGTAAGTATGAAGAAAAGTAAGAAATGTATGAAGAACAGTAAGAATTGTAGTAAAAAGTAAGAACAGTATGAAAATCAGTAAGAAGTAAGAACAAGTGTACAGTACGAATCAAGAAAATCAATAAACAATTACGTCGAAGAAGAAGTTATTTTAATTAATAACAAAAATATACATATACAGTCCACAACAGTAAGCCTGTACGAATCATCTTACTGTCCTTTCAACGCGTTTCATTGATCTAGTTTTAATTTTTTTGTTTGAGTAAACAAATATATCACTTTGCCAGCTATGACAGATGACAGTGAAAAATCTTTAAAAATGACGGACATAATGAATAAATGAAACGCTTGAAACTTATAATTATACGTCTTACACTTTACTTGTCTTTGTCTTTTTCAGTCGCTGGATGCAAGCCGCTTCTACAGGTCGATCTGGAAATCTTTAGAAGAGGCCTATGTTCAGCAGTGGACGTCCTATGGCTGACGATGATGATGATGATGACATTTGAAGTCATTCGGAAGCCATATAGACATTAGCAAACGTTAATTATTAAAATAGAAGTAATTATCTAAATCCTTGCCGTTACGTCCATTGTCCATCGTAACACGCCAACAAGAATATAGCAAACCATATGAACGCTATACAGCAATGTATTGTATTATATTTTAATCCTCCACAATTGTTCCTAATACTGAGAATTCCTACGTAGTACAGGCCACATGTTACCATGGGAATATATATTTAATCAAGTTGGCCAAATGAACAATGGATTCGTATTGTACCAAGAAAGATATTAGGAATCGCCCCAGGGCTGGCTCCCGTAAAATATCGGAGACCTTTGTCGACTTCGCGTAGTGTTGTGGAATGTCGATGAAACTATCGATATATTAAACCGTATCGTGATTTTATCGTGCGAAATCATGATGATACTTTGATAAGTAACAACTGCTGTTGGTATTGAATTGGCCTGCCCTCATCACACTTAAATATACATATGTCTAGCGCAACACACAGTTTTTAAGCATGTTGCAGAAAAGGAAAAGGATAAAGGATTTGTCTTCGTTTTTACTCTGTCTGACGTTAACCCTCCCTCTCCCCTACCTCTCTCGCCTTCCTCTCTTAACTCCCTCTGAGGGAGTTAGTCCAGGGCGAACAGTATTAGATAAAGTGCTTTGCATGACCGGAAAACTCAGCAAACTATATACACTGTCACTAGACCGAGAAGAAGACTAGTTGTTGTTGAATATCGGTTAATATTTTGTATCTATAGGGTGCCCACGGAACCTTGTTACTAAGCCCAGTTGCAGCAGCCCGAGCATGAAAATTTCTGATAATAGTAAATGTATGTAAGCTCGCTGCGCACTTATATTTCATACTTTCATAGACGCGTGTCACGCTCGAATACATTTACGATTGTCAGAAATTTTCCTGCTCAGACCGCTGTTTCTAGGCTACCTGCGTAACCGGTAACCTGATTTTACAAAATATGTTATTCTAGCCGATATTTAATCTAACAATAAATAAAAGCTCAGCTCCCGATTCCAAATCGTTCGGTGTTAGACTCAGTTGGCCAATTTTTATGTTTTTAATAGTTTATCAGTGAACATTTACGCGCTCAAATCTTTGTATACAATGGGATTTCCACCTTTATTATAAACTGTTGTAGTTCATAAAACACTTTAATGTGGGGCTTCAATTATTTACGCCTCGTTTTGGAATGATTAACAAAATTGTCAGATTATTTATGTTTGTGTTCAAAATTACGTAAAGAAAACGTTTATTACAGATGCATTTATTTGTTCCTGAAATGTTATGTATAATGTTGCTACATAAATCACAAAATCAATATGAGTCAAGAACCGGGTATGTCTTCAAGTGCCTCACAGGTCGCTAAACTACGTCACCTAAATATTGTAAATAGGTGGACGCTTATGGTTTTAAAACATTAAAATAAATTAAAATAAAACTAGTTTTTACGGATTCTATCACGACTTGTTTTTTATTTTTAGTCCTGACCGAAGGCCTTCAGCCTTCGTGGTCACGGGTCGGACTCCTCGTCTCGGTCATTTCAGCTCGATAGTGTTTATACCCAACACTATTTTCCACATATCGATTGCGAACTCCACTAGTGACCGGTTTTTGTCAACTTCTCGTACAGAGTTTCGTAATAAATGGGCTCCCATTCCGCGAGCTGTTTGGGTTTCGTTCCTGGATATTGTTTGCATTACATTTTGATCATTTTCGTTAATTTAATATTGTTTCCAACAGGTCGACCTGGAAATCTTTGGGGGAGGCCTCTGTTCAGAAGTAGACGTCCTATGGCTGATGATGATGATGATGATGAATATTGTAATAGCTAATTATGCTCACAGTACTGAAACATATGTGTAACAGTATTTATGATAACAAACAAGCAGTGCTTTTGAATTGAGATAAGAAATCTCAATTCTTTCATCAGAACTTTCATCAGAATTTTACCAGAATATGGAACCGGCCTTAGATACGTTCTTGTCAATCAGAATAATATTACTGAAATTGGTCCACGTTTGGTCGCATTAACGCGTAAGATTCCAACCTAGAAAAATAAGTAGAGATGCAACAGTAAGCTTTACGTACGTTTAAAACAGTTTCTCGTCTATGCAACAGTAGTACATTTGTATATGGCATGGTTCTAGCCAAATCTGACGGTTACACAAAAATCATTATACATAAAATACATAGACATACATACTAGCATAGACACGGAATTCACTTACGCGACTTTCAAGTTGTTGTAACAGGCGCGAGCAAAAGATTTGCATTATCAAGAAAATACACGCAAGGCTCACTCACACATGCTCTCTTACAAATAGGACATCATCTCCAAATCATAAAAGAGTATTAAAACAAAAATCATAGCCAAAAGCAGAAACAATACAGCAAAAATGTCTTTATTTATTGGTCGTACCCTTACAAATGGAGTAAGCGGGGCTTGTCTCATTGACAAGAAAATAACTAACCGCAACCCACCGACAAATAGCAAAACGTTGTTTTATGATAAAAGCAAACACACAGAGTACGGAATACGCAATAAATATAGTTTTATCTCCCTCATCCGTTGAACAAGCGGTCTGAATAAACACGCGGCCGATCGCTGCCTTCAGACACTTGAGGCCAATTCGAAGTACAAACTCAAATATTTATGTTAAAGTTCATGAATCAACTTCAATTTTGCAAGTCTATGGAGTTTCGTTTGAAGAATTTCTAAGTACATAATTATGGCAATATGTATTTCTTTATTAAAACAAATGAAAGTAATATTGCCTTTTAGCTAGTGTTTATGAAATTAAGAAATCAATTTATTTTGTATCAGTAGATTTATGACCATTATCTAATTGGAGCGTGTTGTGCAGGAATGAGCCCACCCATAAAAAAATGATACCAACATGTTCAGCGGCCTGAGCAGGAAAATTTCTGACAACCGTAAATGTATTCGAACTCGAGGCGCGTCTATGAAATTTGTATGAAATATTAACCAAACGTCATCAGGGCGCAGCGAACTCGAATACATTTACATTTACATAAGTTTTTCGTGCTCGGGCTACTGAACCATAAATATTGGTGTATTTTTTTTTGTGGGTTGGATCATTTCTGCACAACACGGTCCAATTTATCTTATTAGGGGTATTTGTGATGTATAAATATTAATTCCCTAAAGAAATAATTGTTTGTAACTTGTACTAAGCTTGTGTCCGCGACTCCGTTCGCGTGGAAATTTATTTTCCGGGATAAATTGTATTTACCGGTATAAAAAGTAGCCTATGAGTTATTCTGATGTATAATCTACACAACTGTCAAGTTTCATCAAAATCCATCCAGTAGTTTTTGCGTGAAAGAGTTTTAAACATACACAAACCCATAGTGTTAAACTTTCACGTTTATAATATAAATAATAATAATAATAATAAATACACCCAACAGTCACACACATAGGTCCTAGTCACATAGTCCTGACCCCACACTAGGTGTAACCTGTATCGTGGGTATCAGAAACTACGAGAGACTTTCGGTCTCACAACACCCAGACCCGAAACAAATATCTATGGGCCACACAGACATGTCTCGGTGCGGGAATCGAACCCGCGACCTCACGTTTCACAGCCGGCTACTCGCCCGCTGCGCCACGGAGGCTGTCATATATGTCAATATAGCAGGATAAATAAGACAACAAATGTTACTCAATATGGAAATGTCCTTAATATACGCCTGCTACCTTTTTTTGTCCAACATTACATGGCATATATAAGTAACTTTTCTGTTAAGTCAGATTATAGGACCAGATATTTCGAAATAAGATGCGTAATATGAACTGAATCGAAAAAGGATATTTTGTGACTTGTCTAAGGAATATTTTATGTGTGTAATACAATATTTTTATCATATTTACATCGTTTAATAAAATTTGGATATACTGCCAAGTAGGAAATTAATAAATGGGTTAAAAACAAGTTATTTTAATTTTATATTACCTTAATTTAGAATTCGCCTCCTTGGTCTAGTGGCAGCATGTATAAGCTGTGGATCGGGACTTCCTGGGTTCGATTCCCCGGTCGGGCAAAGTAAATTTTCTGATTGAATTTTCCCGGGACTGGATCCCTCATAGAGGGTTGACGTCAGGCAGGCGGCCGGTCGTAAAAACTAAGCCAAATCGTCTCTGCAATATGATTGAAAAAGTCTGTTGCGCCGACCCCACATTAAGGTGGGATAAGGGCAAGTAGAAAGAAAGATTACCTTAATTTAGAATAATAAAGTTAGATGTGTAACCAATCCCGGGCAAATTGAGTAAGAAAATAATTCTTGATTGACTCGAGATTCGAACGAAGGACCCCCCGGTCCACAGCCAATACACGCTGCCACTAGACCAAGAAATCGAAGGGACGTTTATTATGGTTTTCCTTACATAAGTTAATGCCTGTGTCCCTGAAGGGGTAGGCAGAGGCGGACTACCGAGCTAGAAGACCCACTTTTCGCCGAACTTATTTTCGCCCCAGATATGATAGGAGACGAGCCTTGGGCCATATCGATCATAAATTCCAGATCACAAGTTTAAAAACTTAAGACACTGACTTCATATCCGATCGTGACTAAATATATATGGTACCACCCTTAAAATAAGCTCCATTGAATACAAAATGAATTTTGAAAATCGCTCCACATTTAGCGGAGATATCGCGTAACATACATAAAAAAATACAGACGAATTGAGGACCTTTTCCTTTTTGGAATCGGTCGAAAACCGAATATTATTTTGCCTGACCCGGGGATCGCACCTGGGACTTCAGGACGTAGTCGTACCGAAATACAACCACGCCACCGAGACAGTCCTTTCCAGAGGTTTTCCTTAATTTAATCACAATTCCAACATCAAACGGCTCTATCCGCTTAAGCGACTGTTCATAATCAAACTCAAACGGTTCATAATGAAAGCCCGTAGCGCTAGTAGAGACCGCAAAAATGCCCGCAAGCAAACGGTCGACTAAGCCAACTGTCACATCGTCTCCACTCCACATAAATAATACAGAGCAATAACAACTCAGCAAGCTAACTGCGGCGTGCCACAGTTATTACTTCCCACCTCTACTGAAGCCCCTCATGTCCTCACGCCCCCCATGCCCCACGCCCCCGGGGCGAACCCCCGCTCCCACCTAATGCGACATTCTTACGTGACAACGATTTATCCAGCGTGTATTGTGCTACGTTAATTTATGGCGCCGCTTAAAACCTGACCTGGACAAAATTATATTCGAGAATTCGAAATTTATCCAGGAATTTGTTGATGACTTTTTTGGAACTTAGATTAAGGGTTAATCTTAAACTTATTGGGTTTACTTATAAAAAAATGGGTGCGTGTACTTACGTACGCGCGTGAGAAGTTATACTTCTTTTCATTAATTTATTCGAAACAAAGACTAAAAACATACGCAAAACAACCATTTTAGCTGTCACCTGCTCGTAGAACAATGGCAAAGGTATAAGATGCATGTTTTGTTCGTTTAGGCGCACAATGTCCAATTCTCAAAATGTCCAATTCTCATAATGTCCAATTCGCGAAATGTCCAATTCCCAAAATGTCCAATTCGCACAATGTCCAATTCTCAAAATGTCCAATTCGCGAAATGTCCAATTTCCAAAATGTCCAATTCGCGAAATGTCCGTTTCGCAAAATGTCCAATTCTCAAAATGTCCAAATCTAAAAATGTCCAATTCGCGAAATGTCGAGTCCTCTAAATATCCAAATCTCAAAATGTCCAATTCGCACAATGTCCAATTCGCACAATGTCTAATTCGCGAAATGTCCAATTCTCAAAATGACCAAATCTCAAAATGTCCAATTTTCAAAATGTCCAATTCTCAAAATGTCCAATTCGCGAAATGTCCAATTCCCAAATGTCCCATTCGCGAAATGTCCGTTTCGCAAAATGTCCAATTCGCGAAATGTCGAGTCCTCAAAATGTCCAATTCTCAAAATGTCCAATTCGCGAAATGTCCGTTTCGCAAAATGTCCAATTCCCAAAATGTCCAAATCTCAAAATGTCCAATTCTCAAAATGTCCAATTCTCAAAATGTCCAAATCTCAAAATGTCCAAATCTCAAAATGTCCAATTCTCAAAATGTCCAATTCCCAAAATGTCCAATTCGCGAAATGTCCAATTTCCAAAATGTCCAATTCGCGAAATGTCCGTTTCGCAAAATGTCCAATTCCCAAAATGTCCAAATCTAAAAATGTCCAATTCGCGAAATGTCGAGTCCTCAAAATATCCAAATCTCAAAATGTCCAATTCGCACAATGTCCAATTCGCACAATGTCTAATTCGTGAAATGTCCAAAACGCGAAATGTCCAATTCGCAAAACGTCTAATTCGCAGAACGTCCAATCCTTACATTAGTCACAAGTAAAGTATATTAATTAATTATTATTATTATATATTTAATATTATCAAAGAATTTAAACAATATTAAATTGCAATCGAAGTCAAATGGGTGCGTGTACGTGTACGCGGTTAAGCAGACAACTTCATACTGTAGACAACTTCATACTGTTAATTTTGTCTCACAAATGCGCGCGCATCTGAAAATTTCACTCTCATCATTTTTTCATAACGCGCCTAAAGAAGTATAACTTCAAAAACATTTTAGCTGAGCATAGGGTTAGAATAGTCTGTCACTTTTTTTTCTTATGTAATATTGTTTGAAAATAAAAGGGACAGACTATTCTTAACCTTATGATCAGCTGAAATGTTTTTATAAGTAAGGTCCATTGCTGTTAACTGAGGTGTTAATATAGCTAATATTATTTACCATTCAAGTTATAATAATCTTTAGTCTTTAATAATATTACAGTTGATGGTAGGATATTCGTATCACCCCGGATGGCGACCACAGTTGACCGTACACATGGTGTTGTAACCTGCCGTAGTGCCACTTATGGTTCGCGTTCCAGGATCAGCCAGTGTATATCCGGCTATCGCGGGGCTTGCGAGATGACTTGTTGGTCGGTTTGGTCGGGTATGGGGGTACATTCCTGTGTCTGCATCGGTCATCTACCTGTCTTGTCGATAGCCCCTTGTTTTGCTTCTTCCCTCTTCTTCCCATCTGCTATGTGAAAAAGCATAAAAAGGCCGATAAATCAGAAATCTCGCCTCAACTCCATTGTCATCTTCGTTCGGGGCAATTCATTTTTAATTTTGACTATAAAATATAACATGGTCATTCTGTATTGACATAAGCTCACGCCTCTATTTCTGAAGGGGTAGGCAGAGGCGCACTAGTCAACTAGAACACCCACATTTCGCTGAGCTTAGTTCCGTCCCAGATGTAATAGAGGGCGAGCCTATCGCCATATCGGGCACAAACTCTAGACTCCTGGCTGATATTGAAAAAATCCAATATTATTTTGCCCGACCCGGGGATCGACCTCGAGACTTCAGGACGGTAGTCGTACCGAAATACAACTACGCCACCGAGGCAGTCATTCTGTATTGATTAATGACATATACAACATTGGCTAAAGCGTGGCTCTACATCATTTAATTATTGAATAAAATGAATGCAGTGAAAACCGCCATAAAAGACAACCTTCTTACACAAGGAAATCCGCATCCGACATCTAGTAGCGTATAAAAGGTGAATTAAACCGGGCCAGCGCTCGAACAAATTGTAAAGCCCATTTGGCACCATTCCTCGGCATTACATAATTATAATCCTGGATAAAGGTTGGGATGTAACATAATTATTATCCTGCCGCCGAGGGCCGTTATCTAGCGCCCTCTGCACAATTTTTACGATAATTACCCATTCTTTTTATAGCTTTAATTCAATTTTACGCAACTTACGAATTACGGACAGTGTCGACGTCTAAATAATGGAGTTTCGTGTTACATTGTATTATAATTTATCGTTGAAGTTGTTTGCTTACGGCTTCGTGGGATTTTCCGTAATTACTTGCACAGACGGAAAACGATACTGGGCGTAAATCTTGCTTATTAGCGATTGGCGGGTGGTGTCTGTGGTGTTTATTGAAATATAATATTGCCAAATAATCCTGAGAGCGGCGCGATATCTCAATTTATTTAGGCCAAGTCTATTGGTTATGTGCAAAGACTCCGTGAAATGGTATAATACTGCATTCATTATACGAGTGAATATTATATGAAGTTAAAATTAACAAGGTAAATGCATATTGTAGGTACGTACAAAGTTAGGCCTGTATCCCTAAAGATGTGACCATAAGAGTACTAGCACATCTGCATTTTAACCTGTTTAGATAGGTATCTTCACATTAAGATATGGTAGGGGAGGCCGTACTACATCGACCTTCACTCATCTGATAATCAGATGAGATATATTTTTTATCAAATATCATTTATTTACTAACACGCCTATATAAATGAGTTCATAGCTATTTTTAATTAAAGTAATTGTATTTTTTTTCATAATATTAATTGTTTAGATAACCGAAAAAAATTAAATGGTAGTGTTTAAAATAGAGAATATGCCTTGGTAGGTTTGCCTACTTAATGTATATGGCTACATGGTAGGCAGGTATGAACAGGTATGCCAATATCTGATAACCAATAAAAATTGGTATCATGAGAAAGATAATTGAATTACAAAATCAATCGTATTGTCTTGCCTGCCAAAAAACCGTTAGGAAAAAACTTTTTGATAGGCAAGATTTTATAGGGGTGTATGTAATTAATTGATATTTGTTAAAAAATATGTCTCATATGGTTATCAGATGAGTGAAAATCGATGTACCAACGTCTCTTAGGCCAATAGTGGGCGAATTTATCGTCATAATTATCACAAGTTTATTGTAATACAATTACTATTTCACCACAGTTTTCATGATTCAGAAAAGGAGTGCTGTGATTCTACAACTAACAAAAGTATTTTTTGAATAAAACGTTTAGTTCATTACACAAATGAAAGTTATGCAACTTTATTCCGCTGCATTTTAAAATGGCTCTATTTTCCTTCTTTCAACTTTCGTGCAGAAATGGCAACGTTTAAGGTTAGGTGTATTTAATTAATTCGGTTTATGGCCAAACTGTTTTTAACTTAAAATATTTTTATTAAAAAGCTTTTTTAAGAATTATTTATTTACAATTATATGTCGTCTCCTTGGCCCAGTGTCAGCGTATGTAGGCTGTGAACCTGGAGATATTGGGTTCGATTTCTAGGTCGGGCGGGGTTTTCTAATACTATTAGCCCGGGACTGGGTCCCTCAGAAAGAGTTTGACATCAAACAGGTAACTGGTCGTAGAAACTAAGCTAAATCCTTTATGCAACATGCTTGAAAATATGTGTTGCGCCGACCCCACATTGTGTTGGGATAAGGTAGAAAGGATTTTTTTAAATTAAAAAGTAGATTTAAATAGTGAAGGGCGTTTCAGCCATTTTTATATTAAAATCAAGTCAGAGATGTACTCGAGAAAGGGCAATTTAGAAGTATCCTAAACCGACGCGACATGTGGAATGTAATAAGAGTGGTGAATGAGGGCTGTGTATGAATCGAAGTAAATATAACGTGGTATCAGTCTATGTACTCGTATGTATGTACGTATTAAAAGTCAATAAAGCAAGATAAATCTTATAGATTTTTTTTCAATATTATCTGAAGAGAAATATTACGTGTCCTATGAATTGTGACCTTTGGATTTATGTAGTTCAAGATGTCTGTCTGTAGATTATTTAAAGGTCAAGCTAGAGATCGCTTTAAGAACGGCTGGCTTGTGCCTGGATCAAATCATTACAACATAAGTTTACATTTTCACGGCATAATACACATAACATACTAACGTTGACGTGAACTTTTACGTCCGTATCCCCGAATGGGTAGATAGAGGCGCCTTAGCAAACTAGAACTCCCCCACATTTCGCCGAGTTAATGTCCGTCCCAGATATGATAGTGGGCGAGTCTATCGCCATATCGGGCACTTTCAGACTCTGGGCTGACATGGAAAATCCAATATCAATTTGCTTCGACCTGGGGATCGAACCCGAGACCTCAAGACGGTAGTCGTACTGAAATACAACCACGCCACCGAGACAGTTACAAATCAGGCATAATGCACATTCATGCCATAGCAATAAATCATAGCAAAGTTGATTACTCCGAAACAAAATGAATACAATAATAATTTACTACATAAACAGCCACTAAAATCCATTTGCTGTAACTAACTTTTCCACTAGTCACTCGGAAACTTGCATACGGAAAAAAACACTTAGCCACCAAACAAGGGGAACAAACGAAAAAAGTTAGTTAGGAGCAAAGACAAAAAGAGCAGTCTAATGGGTCCAAGTTTGGGAAACACTTTAGCTAAACATTCCCTAATGGAAATGGAAGGCGGCCAGCGGCTGTACGGGGAGGAGGGGGCTGCTTTTTTGTATTAACAATGTTGCCAAATTGTAGTAAAACGTTTGCTCGATTTAATATAAAGTCGCACGGGACGTCGCGTTTTTTGATTTCAAGTTTTTAAAGCTATGATTCAAACCCGGCATTTAACTTATGTAAGTCAAGACCAACACTGGATTGCTTTTTTCGAACCAGAGTAGTGAAGATCGGCGATCCTCTAAAAATGTGAAGGGATTTGTGATGTTTTACAAGAAAGAAGATAATATTTATAAAACTTAGTAAAAAATCATGATAATCGACAGCCACCGTGGCGCAGCAGGCGAGTAGCCGGCTGTGAAGCGAGAGGCCGCGGGTTCGATTTCGCATTGAGACAAATGTTTGTGTGGCCCGCAGATATTTGTTTCATGTCTGGGTATTGTAAGACCGAAAGTCTCTCATAGTATCTGACACCCACGATACAGGGTTATACCTAGTGTGGGGTCAGGACTAGGTGTGTGACTGTTGGGTGTATTAAAAAAAATGAAGTTCATTACAATCAAGGCTAACGAAACAACTGTCGTTGCTTTGTCACAACTATTTAAATATATTATTATATGTTATAAGACCGCTTTTAAAAATTAACATGCCTTCAATAATCCAAAAGTAATAAACAGTAATATTAGATTAGAACTATTATAAAAATCCTGTCAGTCCGCGACTTGGTAGTTTCTGCGATATGCATATTTAAAATCTTGTTTTCTAGCAGAATAAATGAGTATTCCAAAATACTAGTCATAATAAGTATACGTAGTACTCCGCTAGCGTCTTCAAGATACATTATCATATACCAAATATCAGAAATTATAGCATTTAAATATGAAACAGTCAGTAATAAACTCATATATTTCTGTAACATTAACGAAACATTCAGGTTCACGAAAATTTTGTCTAAATATATCTCACTTTATCCAACAACTCCCTGTTACAAGTTGGTGCTACATTTGGCTTAGTCCTCGAATATCAAATCCAGTCATATTTAGTAACGAGCTCTCTAAACTTTCCTTCCATTACGGTCACTAGTAATTTAATTTGCATCAAAGGTCTTTGTACATCACATAATTAAAAGTTAGGAAATTGTCAGTATCTATAGATGAATCACGGACGTTAAAAAAGATGGACGGAGCGCTAGGGACATTGAAAGTGAAACAGGGTTTTCGGCTCATTCGATCAGTCGCTGCATTACGTGTTGAATAGAATGGGCCGAAAATCTTGCTTCACTTTCAATGTTACTAGCGCTCCTAAAGTTCCTAATTCGGAATATAGCCGATTAAGGAATAATGCTGTTTATAGGTAGAAATACAAATTAATACTTTTACTCATCCTGCTAGATGGCGAAGGATAGTGTCGTTCGGAGTTCGTTATCAATTAGTTTGAAACGTTGTGCCTACGAGATACTATAGGTATACATACTTACTCAAACAACCTACATACATTGGCTCACGTCTGTATCCCCGAAGGGGTAGGCAGAGACGAACTAGCGAACTAGAATCCCAAATTTCGCCGAGCTCATTCCCGTTCCAGATGTGATAGGGGGTGAGCCTATCGCCATATCGGGCACAAATTCAAAACTTCGGGTTGATACTGAGTAGAAAGCCAACATCACTTTGCTCGACCGGGGATCGAACCAGAAACCACAGAACGATAGGTGAATCGCGCACCCAATACCACCACACCACCAAGGCAGTGGTAAGCAGCCTTTGGTCTACACAAGACCTACCTAGTAGAGTACTACTAATAGGGACGAATACAGAGATATTTTTCCCCACAGTTTGGAGAATGTTGAAAAAAGTTGAGCCATAAGTCAGGAGCGAGCCGTGGTAAGGTGCAGGTGTTTTGAACTGCCCCTCGATGATTTATCCGCCAACTCGCTAACTGTTTTTAATGCTCAACGTTATTAAGTGTTGAAAGCGTTGGTTATATTTGTTGAGTTCTTAATTTAACGCACAAATATTTATTTATTCACCCCAAAAAGTAGGTCTATGAAAGATAATAAGCGGTTGTACATAAAAAAACATAAATATGGGAAGTCGAATAAAAGGCTTTTGCAAAGTGTTGAGGCATATATGAAACCTGCCTTGAGTTCTCACGTTGGACAATTAAAAGTGTATAAGTTTCACTCTCGAGTTGTCCTGGGGTCCTGGGGTTTCTGAAAACGTGGGTTAACTGACGGTTAGTTATGTGTGTAGCCCATATACACCAAAATTATCATGTGTGCGTTCACATTGTGGCGTTAACTTGATATAAGGATGTGGCCATTTTGATGATTCGGTCATCAAAAATCCCCACACTGTCAACTCATGTCTATCATTATGGTACGGAGATAAACTGCGAAACATAGAAGGATTATGAGTTTTGATTATTCTCGCTAGCGACTACGTAAAATATTTGTACGACAAACACCCGAACGCCTCTAGCGGTTACATGGGGAATTGATGTTTTTCATACAAAATACTTATCGTTATCGAGAATCATCAAAAAATCATGGTTGGCCTACTAGAATACAAACGTAAACTTATATATAAAAATCTCTGTACATAAATTCTTTATTACAAAAGAAACCAGTTTTCATTAATATTTCCAATACAAACGAAAACTACAAGTTGAAAGTTTCGAAAGAGTCGTATGTAACATTTTTAATTTAACCAGAAACAAAAGCGCTCTGTGTTTTGTTGAACAGTTCCGATTTAACACACAATGAGTTATTGTTGGATTAGTTTCCAATATTTTTGTTAGTCCTGTACACATTGTTAATATAAGTTGGTACATTTGTGAAATTAATTTTGAGACTTGTGTGTTTAGCCTTCATAAAATAGCTTTGGGAAGTTTCGATGGAGTGCTAAAAGATGTTTTAGCTACTACTGGCCTACTAAAAAAAAGATTCAAATATTTTTTTACCGAGAAAGAAAAAGAATACACTACACTTGATGGTAAATGTAGAATACTTCTTCATACATCGAAGAGTGAAGAAGTTAATCGATGATCCTGCGATATGACGAGAATAGCTAATGGCCAATGGAGGCACAGGGAGTAGGGACACAAAGACGAAACTAATGTCATCGATGGAATTATCAATAACACTAGTTTACAGTGCATCTGTTGCCGGGAAATTTTTTGCTGTTGCTGACTACATATGGTATACTAAGTTCAGTTGACTTTCAGATATCTGCGTTTGAAACGTAAAAACAGGTATATATACTACGATTTTTTTAAATTTAGAATTCAATTAAACATTTTGTTCTAAAAAACTTCGTTTTAAAGCTCTCCTCTAATGGCGTATCACAGACCAGCAATAGTCAGACATCATATTAATATCACAAAAATCCTGATAGCGTTCTTCCATGACGCGTAAATCTTGATGCATACGCTCACCCTGCTCTTCGCTTAAATCTCCTAAATTTTCAGGAAATCTGCCCAGGTCACTATAGAGAAAGTGGAGTTTTATACTTATATTGCACCCTAAACTTTTTAATTGAAGAAGGAGATCTTCTACAAGCTCAATATAATTTACAGCTTTTCTATTTCCGATGCATCTTCAAAATCATTATCATTTTCTGATGAGTTTGGTTTGTTTTCGGTTTGTACTGATGGTATAGATATATTTTTACGCACTGAAAATTACACTGGACGCTGAACACAAGTGGTATTTGGATTCTGCCATTTAATTCGATTTTTAGAGTTCATGTCTTTTATGTTTGCACTACAAAAATAGCAATCATCGAGATGACTTTGTGGTTCTCGCCAAATGGTTGGTGTTACAAATTTAAACGCATCTCTTTTCCACCTTTCCACAATCTTAAATATTCAACACATGACTTAAAAACACAATTCTGTGCCCAAGACTTCTCATTTTTATCCAAGAGCACTCCAAAATAGAGCAAATAGGTATTTTTGACGAACTCTGATATCGTTTTTCTGTAATTTTGAAACACATATTGTCCACATATATAACAAAAATAATTCGTATTTTTTAAACAGGTTCTCCTTGATGTATTCATGTCACAAAACTTTCAAACATTAATCTTCGCAAAGAAAAAAAAATTTAACTGACAATTACGCTTAAATTCTATGTTTAAAAGCTAGTAAAAAAAGTAATTAGAGCTACGCAAAAAAAATTGGCAGTAATTTTGCAAATGTTATGCCCAATACTAACGATATCAACCATAGAGTTCGCGGCAACAGATAAAAAATATTTTTTTGTAAACTAGTGTAATTGATAGGTGGATTATGTCCCTATATCGATAATTTTCTATACAGTTTAGTCTAAAATATGGATTTATATGGCTCAAATGAGACAACTTACGTAAATTAGCAATTCATTATTAATATTGATCCAAAATGCTCAATCAACAGCCACTTATGCAACAAAATCAAATCTAATTTTCATTATGTTCTAGTATTGTCACTCCTTAGCGACTTAAACATGTTCTATTGCAAGGATATTGTACATTTCTACTACAGCATTCTCGTCTTTAATATTACGAACATAATAACCTTAATAAACTAAGCTCGGTCTAAATGATATTAAAATTGCTCTTTCAAACAAGTGAGTTAATTAAAGTCAAATATTATTTCGGCGCATCCGTGACTTTGACTCAGGCTGGGGAATTAGCTCGCTGGAGTAGATGACGTATTAAAACAAGATAATAAACTTTTGGTTTTGTATGCATGCGTTTTATAAAGAGTTCGGTTTGGATTGCTTTTCATTGTTCTGTGTAATGTGGAATTTAATATTGAAGTCTTAAAAGGAATTTTTGCATGTTAAAAATACAATGGGCGTTCAATTTAAGATTTTCTTTGGAGATAAATGTGGATGAAATGGATAGAATATTGGAAATAAGTGTAAAGTATATTTATTTAATCCCTTTTCATAGCACAGTAATCGTCTACTTTTAATATTACGCCTGTTAAAGTATCTGAATATAACATTTATAATGTCTATGATAAATTTTACAAAATAATTCCATCTATGACATCGACGATTCTAATGTCAACTCACAATAGAAGATCGACGAAAAATCGTGAGCGAAAAGTTATCAAAGACTAAAGCATAAAAAAATCTCCATTACAAGACGTAGAAACAAAAACAGTCACAAATTGGCATAGCCCAGATATCCTCGAGCGCCTAACAACAGATTCCGATGCAGTGACAAATGTTAGGTTTTACGCGCACCACCAACCCGCCTCTAAGAAAATGTTGGGCTGTAGAGTAAGCGTACGCAAGAGCGAGATGATGTTTTCGCAGTTATAGCTTTATATGTGACAAACTGAACTTAATAAATTGGGTCACCCACCACAAACTGTTCAATTTTTTATTTCATAAAAAATTTAATAATAAAACAAGGTTTCAAGCAAGGTTATAAAGCAAAAGTAACGGCAAAACTCGTCAATTTTAGTTGTCTCTAACCTTTAAACTGTCGTTTGCCATACATTTGCTAACGCATCAGCACTGTTAAGTAGAGAATATTGTTTTACTTACGTTTAGTTGTTACTTTAGCTGTAAATATAGGGTTACAGTACAGGAGGTCAAATCAGTTGTATATAGATTTCCACTAGAATCTTGACAGCATAAAGAGATATACATAAATCGCTCGCTACCATATCCGCTGTTTTAGCGTCGTCACCTCGAGTGGCTCACAAAAAACGGCCCTAAGCGGAAATTCAAATTGAATGACAATAAGATTGACGGCCCGCTGCGTGATAGCGGACCGGTCTCATTTCGCTAAGGTTTTACGTCTAACGCTCCCGGAGACATATTACTTTTTCGGTGTCTTTCACAAGCTTGATCCACGTTACAGATGCTTCAGTGTTGCTTTTGTTTTATGCGTGCTATAAAGAAGTGAATGTATGGTAATTGTTGTAAATGTATTAGAAAACGGTGATAGTGTGTGATACTTATCCCGCCGCTTATAAGCTCACGCGTGTATCCCCGAAGCGGTAGGCAGAGGCGCACTAGCGAACTAGAACACCCAAATTTCGCCGAGCTTAGTTTCTTCCCACATGTTTGATTTGATTAGGGGGCGAGCCTATCCCCCATATCAGTCACAAATTCCAGACTCCGGGCTGATATTGGAAAATCCCAATACGACTGCCCGACCCGGGGATTGAACTGGAGACCCCAGGACGGTAGTCGTACCGAAATACAACTACGCCACCGAAGCACTCAACAAACACATCAGGGAGTAATAACTCGCAAGTTTTGCGTCAAATAACCACTGGCAAAGACAGCACCTCGGGCAAAATCAATATCCAGCAACTCAAACGATAAGACCTCATTATTCACACCAGAATTAGAGTTTAACGTAAACTGTCGAGTGTGGGAGGGAACTATTAAGGAAGTTTTTCATGCAGAACGCTCGTCGGCCCGGGCGAGGCGAAGCGTGTCGGCATGTTTATGTTTGTATTTAATTCATGCCCCCTCTACGAGTCCACAGAAATGAGATACGCTGGAATACGTCCAACTGTCTCGGATGTACTTCAAAATGGATTTAATGCGGTTTCAAACTGTTTTTGTGTGTGCCTCACGCGATGTCTATGTTCCGCGAAATGTTTTAATTAAATTTAATTTAATTTTGTCACTGAAAACGTCGCGGTAGACGAATTTATATTAAACCGTTGAAACCGAACTTTAGTAATAAAATTCATAAGTTCAAATTGGGCAAACAATGTAATTTATAAAAACTGAAATATAAAAGACATTTTAGACATTTAAGACATGAGTGTCTTGGTATTTTTGAGCAGTGTGCGTTACCAAAGCATTGCTAAATGCAAATTACGTATAAAAGTAGCCGTAGTGGCTCAAAAGGATTTTGTGTTGCAACTCGGTTGACCTATTTATGGTCTAAGAGACCGTAATACATCGACCTTCACTGATCTGATGACCAGATCAGGCATATTTTTTTTATCGTATATCAATTATTTACAAACACGCCTATAATAGCTTGCCTATCGAAAAATGTTCATGGCTTTTTTCATAACGGTTTTTTGCAGGTAAGCCTATACCATCGATTTTGTAATTCCATGATCTTTCTTATGATATCATTTTTATTGGTTATCAGATCGGTGTAGTAACTTATATTGACATACCTGTTTATACCTGCTTGCCAAGTAGCCATGAAAAATAAGTAGTCAAGCCTACCAAGGCATATTCTCCCTGTTAAAAACCATTTAATTTTTTTTTTCAGTTATCAAAAGAGTGAAGGTTAGGAATTTAAAAACAATTAAAAATAGCTATGAACACATAGGCAAGCTATTATAGGCGTGTTTGTAAATGAATGATATTTGTTAAAATATATGTTTCATTTGATTATCAGATGAGTGAAGGTCTATGTACCACAGTGTCCCATACCATTAATGACATAAAAATTGATACAGGCATTAAGACGTGATTAATTGATTACATTTAAGTAGTAGTCCTTATTAAGGAGAATAAGCCGAAAACTTCATAGTACCTCAAAGAGTTATAAAAGTACAAAAGCACAAGCTCTATCACTTAAATAAGCCCATACAACAGTAGTTCTTTTACCTATTTAGTTATGGAACAACTTTAAAAGCATTTCCTTTTATCTTTCGTGTTCTTTTGAGCGGAGTTCTGCATCGTTGAATGCACTTTAAAGTTTAATCGAATGAACACGGTATAATGATGTTGGATGCTAGACTTTTGTTTAACATTAGTATTTTGTTATGTTTATTCGCCTCCTTGGTCTATTGGCAGAATGTATGGGCTGTGGACCGGGCAGGTCCTGGGTTCGATTCCCAGGTCGGGCAACGTAAATTTCCTAATTTTATTTGCCCGGGACTGGATCCCTCATAGGGGGTTGACGTCATGCAGGCGGCCGGTCGTAAAAACTAAGCCAAATCCTCTTTTCAACATGCTTGAAAAAGTGTGTTGCGCCGACCCCACATTAAGGTGGGATAAGGGCAGGTAGAAAGAAAAAATAAAATGTTTATTCTATAGTGTTATATTTATATTTCATTGACATTTTATGCTTTATAAAATCAATATTTTTTTACATAAACGATATATTATTTTTATTTAGAGTCTGTACTATAGAGTAGTAGTAGTACAGTAGTTCTACTAAAAGCGTTTATGTATTTATTGTACCTGTCACATTTGGACCAATATCTCAAAGTCTCATAATCAAATTCGACAAGACGACACTTTGTTCGACCTGGGAATTGAACCCAGGACCTCCCAGTCCGCAGCCCGTATTTGCTGCAACTAGACCAAAATAAAATAACTATAATACGAATGTATACTCCTCTACTCTACACTTAAAGACACGACTTGGACAATAATTCATGAAGCTGGCACAATGCCGTTCGGTGATGTATTTTTAAGAAATTTCCATTCGATTGCCAGAATTTTTAACTAAACCATATGCTTAATATGTCTTAATGACGATTGGTTAGCAACTGCAGGGTTACCAAAATCTCTTAGGCTCAATTGCACCACTATTGTTAACCTAGAGTTGGTCCTTATATGTTAAGTTACATGTCATTCATACATTTTCTGTCAATTTAGCTTGCGGTTAGGACTAACTCTAGGTAAATAATAGTGGTGCAATTGAGCCTTATAGCAGTATTATTATAATCGTTCTTTGTTTGTTTTGTATGGGAATCGGTACAAGTAAAATTATAATAATACTGCTATAAGAGGCGGTGGTAACCCCCTAGAGGCCAATAGATTTTTATTTCAAAGTAAAATCTAAAATTAGCCTTTGTATCTGCGGATGGATGGATAGTTATATTATCCGAACACAACAAAATGAACATACACCTAACTGTAAGTGCAATGCAGTTTAAAAATACCAGAGACCAGGATAAACCATGACTCAATATGAAGGGTAACTTCTTCTTCTTTTAAAAATAATGGCTTCCATGTATATGCGATGATTTAGCCAATGTCCAGGTAAATAGAGCCATTATGTTTTCACAATGACCATGAGACCCAGATGTGGATGATCTCAAGGTCCTGGGATTATGGCGGTAATTCCTTCCAGTGCGATGCCCCTCAGATGATCGACCCTACATTGGGGTGGGATAAGGGCAGGTAGACAGAAAGAAAGTGTTTGATTTTGTTATGAGTGGTAGAGCCACGCCGTAGACGGTAACGTCTACAGCACGAATGAGCTGGATTGACCGGTTTGGTACCACTGTGTCACAGAAAACCGACGTAAAGTGGCAGCTTGCTATCACGTTACGTTCGGTGAGGGAGATTTCCGGTGGACCATTTTTCTGCCCCCTCCCCCCTTCCATTTCCTCCTTTTAGGTTGACAACGCACCGATTATTCTTTGTGTCTTGGGTGTCCATGGGCGGTGGAGATCACTTACTATCAGGTGACCCATCTGCTCGTTTGCCAGTCTCTGCTATAAAAAAAAAAACACAAATCAATACAAAGGTTTCTCGCAACCAAATTCGCCGACTCATTAGCTCACACAAGAAGTTGCCACATCAGAGTATAATTGCAAGTCATACAGCAGTTTCTATTCAACAATCTCGTCCCCTTGTGTGGCTGTGAGCGGGAACTAGTACGCTCACTCCGACTTTTTAATTCAATACATTTTTTATTCTGTGCATTCCCCGTTCGTTTACTTTGCTAATTAGCGCGGGTTGAGAGTGCCATTAGTTCGCTTGTTTTGAACGACTCAATAAATTTATAATTAAGTTTGTTTTGTAAGTTTGCGTCGCGCTCTCGATAACGCGTAGTTGACCGTGATGTGTGAACGAGGGTATGTTTGTTTGATTAACTAATTAGTAATTATACACGTGCGCTTCGACTCTATATCGCGATAATTAAGTTATAATTGAACTGTACTGGACTATATTTCTCTATACGCTTATGCCTCTAGAGACTCTTTTTTTCTGCCTGGCGTTACCCCGGTTTTCTGCCAGGGTCCGCCTTCCTACTTAAACGCTTCCACTTCGCCCGGTCTTGAGCATCCTCTATGGTGGGGCCATTGGTTCTCATATCTTCCTCCAGAACGTCCGGCCAGCACTTTTTGGGTGGTCCACAGGAACGCAACCGTGGCACGATCTGGGCCAGACACGTGCGACCGAGGTACTCCTGTGGTTTCCTCAAAACGTGACCATACTACTTCTTAAGACGTCATGAGTTATTATGAACAGCTACTGAGGTTTTTGATTGTTTGATTTTAATCAATTTCAAATATTTTTTTAGTAAATAAGTCATTAAATTTTATTAAATCTGGCCATTTTTAAATGTCATTTAATCTATCATCATTATCTTAATTGTATTTAATCACTATAACTACAGTTCCTAAAATTGCTGGACTTGTCTAATTTTAATAGATTAATTAGAGTTTTATTTATTTTAAGCATTACAGATAATCAGAACACATCTTTGAGCCAATACAAATAAGACTTTAGAGCAAGATACTTTAAATATCCTTAAACTAGTTTTTAATTGGCACAGTCCAAAAAGACGAAATTATACCTTTTTTGAACTGCAATAAAAATATTTGACAAGTTCATTGTAAGTTAGGTAGTAATCGATTTTATTCAGTCGTTTTCACGTTACGTTTAATGACTATGGCGGAGTAAAGCGCGGCTTTATCCGAATTATTCGATTGATCGATTTAATTTTCCACGTCTCGAGCCGTTAAGCCGAATAATTTAGCCGAAACGCCCATTTTTCTGAGGATTAAGTTGAAAAAATTCGCCATCCATTTGTATCCAATTTAAAATCAAATTAGAAGTAAATACACTTTCTTTTTTATCCAATCACGTGCGAGCCGGGGCATCACTTAAGATCGCGGAGCGCGGTTCAGGAAAATTCCCCATTTCCCCAGCCGAGTGGGAGATTTACCCCAAATCGAATTCCGCTCCCCATCTTGAATGGCCTTAATTTAACGGGCGAATTTGTTTAATTCCAATTCTTATGCTGTGACAAATGTAGTGATTTTTATTCAAGTAACGTCTTTGGAAAATGTCAACAGGCTATCTTAGGGTTGAACGTAAATAAAAAGGGATGAAATAAAATCTAGTTTATGTATTTTGTTTCCTAAGCTTAATTTGGATATTTATGTATTACACAATATTTTGTATTTTAATGTACATATTATTTATTACACTTAAATTTAAAACAAAATCTTTATTTTTGAAATAAGACCATAGACACAATATAAGTCACCTTCTACTAAATTGATGATTGATTTATAAAACAAAACATCTTATAAATCTGAAGAATTGAAACACCTAAAATACAACACGAAATACAAAAAAACGAATATAATTTGCAATATATCACGTTTTATTGTTTTGTATTTGTAAATGTTGAAATACTTTTATTCACATATCTGGAACTACAAGCAGCGATAGCTCAGTTGGGAATGATACGGACTGCCGAGACGAGTGTCGAAGGTTCAAGTCCAACCACAAAATGCAGCATACACCTCTGACTTTTCTATGTTAATTGTATTTTCATTGTGAATTATCGCTTGCTATAACGGTGAAGGAAAACACCGTGAGGAAACCTGCATACCCGAGAATTTCTCCACAAGAATTTCGAAGGTATATGTAGTCTACCAACACGCATTAGGCCAGCGTGGTAGAGGCCTAATCCCTCTCATTAGTAGAGGAGGCCCGTGCCCCGCAGTGGGATAGTAATATTACAGGGCTAATATTATATCTACAACTTGAGTTACATAGATTTTTGTTAAATGTGAAAACACATTAAAAATAAGGGTTATTACCAGTCATCTAACATTTAATTTTGTATTTTATAGCATAGCTACCACTACGTATGACCGATGACGGACTTAATATGGTGGACTATGGGCGATAACTTGAAGAGTAAAAAACTGAAGCAAAGACAGCCAACGAAATACAACGTAACTTCCATAAAACAGCGAAGCCAGGGGAAGATCGACAATCTATCTCCCTGTCAGCGTTAGATAGTGTTAAAATTTGTCATTCACGCGTCTCCCGCAATCCCGTAGCACTGTCAGTTCACTTGGCTTCAGCGCGATAAGATTACGTGACAAATAGCCCGCTGTGTCACTCGCATTTTTATTTGAATCCGTATTTTTTCCATTCTTACCTTATAAGTCTGTGTGGATAGATGTCGGATCGAATATAAAAGATATAGATATATACCGACTTAAAAACAGCGAGCTGCGGCTTCGGCGTTGGCGCTCATTCTAGGCACGGTACCGACTTTAACGAGACACCTAGCTACAGCACCATAGTAAGAGGTTCTTAAAAGTAATTATTAGTATAAATGACTTTTCGACTGACTTAAAAAAGGAGACGGTCCTCTATTCGTCTGTATTTTCGACCGAATTCCAAAAAGAAGGAGGTCCTCAATTCGTCTGCATTTTTTTTATGTATGTTATTCGATATCTCCGCCAAATGTGGACCGATTTTCAAAATTCTTTTTGTGTTGTGGTCCCATATAAATTTGGTCACGATCGGTAAATTGGAAGTCGGTCAGTTAAGTTTTTAAACTTGTGATTATTTTATAAACATATGTTCCCCAATATCTCTGACTTCAAAACTTATCCGATCGTGACAAAATTTAAATGGGACCTCCCTTGAAATAATATCGAACAAAAAAATAATATTGAAAATCGGTCTACATTCGGCGGAGATAGCGCGTAACATACATAAAAAACAGACGAATTGAGGACCTTCTCCTTTTGGGAAGTCGGTCGAAGAGTTTAACTTAGCAAATGGTAAAGATTAGGCTGTCTCTTTTATTTTCAAACAATGTGACACAAGGAAAAAAGTGACAGATTATTCTTGGCCATTTGCTCATCTAAACTATTTTCATAAGTAATGTAGAGGTATAAAATGAATTGGAAAAGAGTAGTGAGGCGATAAATGGGATCACACAGCCTCCGTAGCGCAGCGGGCGAGCAGCCGGCTGTGAAGCGAGAGGCCGCGGGTTCGATCCCCACACCGAGACAAATATTTGTGTGGTCCACAGATTTCAGACCCGAAACAAGTAGATACTTGTGTTGTGAGTGTTGTGAGACCGAAAGTCTCTCGTAGTTCCTGATACCCACGACACAAGACTCAATCTTAGTGTGGAGTCAGGACTATGTATGTGACAGTTGGGTGTTATGTTATGTTATGTTATGTTAACAGGGAAGAAAGAAATTATGTTTTTGCACGTAGGCAATTTGAATACAATTCATAAATAGAGAAGTCATCGTGCCGCGCTCGTGTTTGAACCTTTTTGGAAACGTACCTCGGTACACATCCTACGTTTCCTGTTTCCACAAAGGGCTGCTTTGATGTAGCATTTCCAGTGTCATTGATTGATTTAGGTAGACTCGCACAAAGTGGTCCGTTGACGGCGCATCCTAACTTTTGTTTCATGTTTTAACCATAATATTTACTCTGCTCAGGAATTGTTCTATTTTTGTTTCAAAATTGTAATGTTCTATAATGTGTAGGAAATTCCCTATTCTTTAATGAAATTATCTACAACGCACTCAATAGTCTCGCCTCGGGACGGAAAGACGGTGCCCATCCGTCTCCGAGTACATGCGCGCTTTAGTTATATAGGTACGTTTAGGTAGGATATTCGTATCAGCCTGGATGGCAACCACGGTACATCATCATCATCAGCCACAGGACGTCCACTGCTTCACATAGGCCTCCCCAACGATTTCCAGATTGATCTGTTGAAAGCGGCCTGCATTCAGCGACGTCATGCGATCACCGTACACGTGGTGTTAAATGAAAACGTAACATACATAGTGACCTACACTCCTTGTGTGGTTCGCTTTCCAGAATCAGCCGGTGTATATCCAGTTTTTTCTTTCGACGTGACTTGATGGTTTGATGAGACTGCCTGGGTGGCGTAGTTGTATTTCGGTATGACTACTGTCCTGAGGTCTCGGCTTCGATCCCCGAGTCAGGCAAAGTGATATTGGATTTTTCCATATCATCCCGGAGTCTGGAATTTGTGCCCGATATGGCGATAGGCTCGCCCCCTATCACATCTGGGACGGAACTAAGCTCAGCGAAATGTGGGTGTACTATCTGGCTAGTGCGCCACTACCTTCCCCTTCGGGGATACAAGCGTGAGCTTATGTTATGTGTATGTATGGTATCGAAATCAATTCAGTCATTTGAAGATATGGATTTAAATGTGTGAAAATGAAGTCGGATTTAAGGTCAGGTGTACACACTTTGCCGGGCTCGGATAATAAAATATACACATATTTCTGAAGTTCTTATAACGGTCACAAACACTATTGGAATTGAAAGCACAGCAATAAAAATAATAAAAAAAAAAAAAAATCTTTATTGATCACGTAGGCATGTAAAAAAGCACTTATGACAAGTCAACACAAGTAAATTTTTAAATTAGGATTAATATAATTTACATTATATATTTGTATTAGACAACAGGCAGGCAAGTATGGACATAATAACGATGGGATGGCTGAGATAGGGTGATAAGGGGAAATAGGAATAGAGTGTAAGGGAATGGATTGTATGGGAATGGCATATGGCAGGAATGGTGGCAGGGGATTGACTGGAAATACTGGAAGCAGTTGGGATTGGTGCGTGAAGCCCTATCCTAGCTAACCTACCAGCCTTTCTCTAGCTACCTACGGATGACGACCCGAAGAAGAAAGGCAGAAAGAAACTCCGGGCTTATTTTTTTCATCATCAATTGTCACCATTTCTTTTTTATTTTCTTTTGTCTATTTTCCTTTTTTAAAAAATTTGATTTACAAATTGTCAATACAATTGATAATCATATTTATATGGATTCACGCATCCTCAATACCACTGGAGGTGTAATTACCAAAAGAATGATTAAAAGGTGAAATGGCATTGTAGGATGCAAAAACCCATACTAACAAAAATCCTTATATCTATGTATATCAACAACAACAACAAAAAAAATGTATATCAACAGCAATAACAGTCAACACGTCTGACAAACGCAATCGCGTCGCACATGTAAAATAGTTTCACTAACATCCGAAGTATCCCTCGGGGAATTAATTTCCGATGTGGATGATAATGAACCGGCGCTTTCCGGCTCGTTTGCATTCGATATTTCGATGTCGCGTTGTGAAATGAGCAGCCGTGTGCAAATGTGCTTGATGTCCATACATTGGCGGTATTGCATGGTTATTATGTGTAAAGCATGGACGTAAAGAAAAAGGACACCATCTAGCTTATAGTTAAACGGACGCCATAATGAAACCACGTAAACAAACTCGCCTAAGTATATAAAAGTGGCCTACGCACACACACGCCATTACGTGTCGATAGATCGAATGGGCCGAAAACCCTGCTTTACTATCAGTGTTCCTAGTACTCTGTTCATGTTCTTTTTTAAGTCCGTGGTGTAAAGGCATATTTTTTAACAGTGGGTGTAAAGATAACCTATGGATAACCTATCTAAGTACCCAGATTACTAGAAATATGTTATGTTTTTAACCCATTCGGTATTTGACTGTGTTTGGTTTTATACACATTTTTATATGTGTAATAGCAAAACAAAAAAGAAAACCTTCTGAAAAAAATTGCATTGAAATTGGTTGAAAAATGAGGCAGTAATTCATATTTTTAATTCAGCAATGCGAGAGTGGGGGCGTAGTGGGGATATCTTGCTATCCCTTCCTAACGCTCGTACCGTTATGGTCATGACGTATATCCTGATGCTTTTCTTTTCTGTAGTTTGTAGGTTACACAAAACTTCAAAGGCTAATAATTATTTTTATTAGAGTAGGTAAATTTCTTTCTGTGCTATATTTTAGATGACGTAAATATCCTATAAAATTTATTTAATGTAAAATACCCAAATGCAAATGAGTAAGATCACGTCAAGTGGATCCCCCATTTACCACTTGATCATAAAAATTTAATCTATATATATTTTTCATAAGTACTTATGATGGAAAAATGATCCCCCAAACGATTTTTAAAAATTTTGATTTTAACATTTTTTTTTACAATGAAAATTTTAAGCACTTTTAATTAAAAAATGGATTAAAAATCAACCGTAAGAGATAAATTCATTAACAAATGAAAATTTAACTCATTTCTTGGTAAAAAAATGAATTTTTTTTTCATCGGTCACCTGTTTATTCATTTAAGTTTAAGATTCCGGAAGAAAATTTCACTGCTCGCCATTAGTTTAAACAAAATGAATTTATTTATGATAGCGCGCCAGCCGCCGAGCGCTGTGGAAGCGCCGTGCTACCGAGGGTCTCGTACTGCATTGAAGCTTTTATCAGTGAAATTTTCTTCCGGAATCTTAAACTTAAATGAATAAAGCATGTGACCGATGAAAAAAAATGCATTTTTTTACCAAGAAATGAGTTAAATTTTCATTTGTTAACTTAAAAGTTAGTTAACAATACGAAAATAAACAAATAATCTTAAGTCGTTAATATATTCTTAAAGTATAAACATTTGACCATGAATGCTGAAAATTTCATGAATTTATCTCTTACGGTTGATTTTTAATCCATTTTTTAATTAAAAGTGCTTAAAATTTTCATTGTAAAAAAAAATGTTGTTAAAATCAAAATTTTTAAAAATCGTTTGGGGGATCATTTTTCCATCATAAGTACTTATGAAAAATATATATAGATTAAATTTTTATGATCAAGTGGTAAATGGGGGGTCCACTTGACGTGATCTTACTCAAATGTATCCAATTAGTTCTTAATAAATGGTTTTGCCAGCGTCAAATGTGGGCCGATTTTTAAGATTATTTTTGTGTTCGAAAGAGCTTATTACACGGGTGAACCCATACAAATTTGGTCAAGATCGGATAAATATTGAAATCGGCCCGTTATTTTTGTATAATTATTTTGGTTCAAATTGTACCCAATTAATGAGTATCCAAATAAAACATAATTTACTTTTATATATACATAGGCTCACGCCGGTATTCCCTTAAGGATAGGCGAACGGGAACTAGAACACCTTGTATAGTTATTTACTACGGTACGCTAACAGCGAAATGATATAAAATTTTTAAAATACATAAATTTTCAGCTGATTATACAATAAGTTTTAGTTGACAAATAAAATTAAGCTCAGCACTGATTTATTTTCGCCCCTTAATTCGTTTAGCGCCAATCCACGCCATCTTAACTCCTAAGTAATTCTAACACTCCTAACGACAGGAAAAAAGACACAGTAACTCGATTTCTTGATTATTGAATAAAAATAAACACCAGGCCTTTCAAAAGGAATTTAGTATTCCCTAAAAAAATCTTAAATTACCCTTCAAAAAGAACTTTTTGGAACTCTATATTTTGAGAAATAAATAAACGCTCTTTTGAAAATTACAGACAGCATATAATAAAAACTTAGCGGGAAAATAGATATCACACATTTTTATTTTATCGTATAAATCTAGGAAGCGCTCTAACAGCTGTTAATGTATTAGTCCGTTGTAATAACCCTGAAAAAAAAAATTGAATATTTTTTTTAAAGTGCCCTTATCCCACTCTAATGTAGTCAAATTACACAATAACGTTATAACTAAAAATAAAAGAACCAGCGCTGTTTTTACAACTGACTGCCTGTCTGACGTCAACGCTGGAGGTGACAAGTCCCAAGCGAATCATATTCAATGCTCGACATTAAATTCGAACCCAGGATCTCCCGGTCCCCAGCCTACATACGCTACCTTTACACCAAAAACGACATAACAACAACATTACGTATATTATACCAATTATTATGTTACACTGACTGCCTCGGTGGCGTGGTGGTATTTCGGTACGACTACGGTTCTGAGGTCTCGGGTTCGATCCCCGGGTAGAGCAAAATGATATTGGATTTTTCCATATCTGCCCGGAGTCTGTAATTTGTGCCCGATATGGCGATAGGTTCGCCCCCTATCACATCTGGGACGGAACTAAGCTCGGCGAAATGTGGGTGTTCTAGTTCGCTAGTACGCCTCTGCCTACCCCTTCGGGGATACAAGCGTGAGCTTATGTTATGTTATGTTATAAATCGTAGTGCAAAAACGCATTAACTTTCTATAATATTTTTTAAGTGCTGTATATATATAAGCTTAGTTAGATATATTACATGTTGTTGATGCTTCGTCCAAACCTCAAATATTGTACGATTTAACAACTTCCAATCATTGGAATCGATGTACAATTTGCCGTTTACTGTTATTTGTATCGGTATGTTTACAATATAAAATGCATGCATTACATTCGAATATCGATAGTAACGAGAATTAATCGATGGCATTTATTTTGAAGGATGATTGGTGATATTGCAGTTTTATTCGGAGTTGATAAATGCGAATTTAAAAAGATATATCAATAAAATAACTCATCATAAACCTGTTTTTATTTATATTATTTATCAAGGCACGATTTTCATATAAAAATATCTTTGTTTTATTACTAAAACTGTAAAAAACGAATAAACTAAAAACTAAACTTTAAACTGCCTATGAGTTCGATCGTGAGAAAATTTTTCAAAAATCTATCCCACGAGAACCATAATTTCTTTCCAGGATAAAAAGTAGCCTATGTGATATTTCAAAATATAGGGCCTCACTTATAAAATTTTCGCTTATCTTTTCGCTAAGAATAGCCTGTCACTTTTTTCCTTTCGTTACATTGTTTAAAAATGAAAGGGACAACCTATGGTTAAAGATAAGTAGCGCATTAAATATTTTTATAAGGAAGGAGCATCCAAACATTCAAATCCGTTTAGCTGTTCTGGCTTGCAAGATTATCAATCACCCATACATCCTCACAAACTTTCGTATCTATAATATGAGGTGGATTTTATCATGCCACCTCAATAACCACAATCCTATACAGACGAGGTGTATGTTATATTATTATATATGTCGGAAAAAACGAACTTTCTTATTCAATTTGCCTGGGACTGGATCCCCCTGAGAGGTTGACGTCAAGCAGGCAGCCGGTCGTAAAAATTAAGTCTAATCCATTCTGCAACATGCTTGACAAAGTGTGTTGCGCCGACCCCACATTAATGTGGGATAAGGCGGGTAGAAAGAAAAGGTATATAGACGAGCAAATTAAATCCTATTCATATGAAATAGACATAGTAACATACGTTATAATATGATATAACTTATATCTTAACAATACAACTTGCACAAGTTCTAACAAGATCTCTAGTAGTGTTTGACTTGTCCATCAATAATTAAGTGCCATTGTGAGGAACTTGTCATACGAGACACACATCCAAAGAAACTATAAAGTTATCATAGAGCACGTACGGGAAGCTTACAAAGTTGTTCTGAGCTTAATGGG
Organism: Clanis bilineata; assembly: GCA_036417725.1. Lineage (NCBI taxonomy): Eukaryota > Metazoa > Arthropoda > Insecta > Lepidoptera > Sphingidae > Clanis > Clanis bilineata. Next base: position 15,089,727 of record CM071158.1, read on the forward strand.
TATTTGAAATATTCAATAGCACTAATGTCTGGAGAATTTAATAATTCATCAGATTATAACTCGATCTATCCAAAGAATAAAGTTACATAAGATAATGAATCGAAATTCCTTTTTATTTTTTTGAGCTTAAATTGACCTATATATTTAACTAGATTTTTTTTAGTTATGACAAGTTAAATTATGACATAGCTTAAAACAAATATTTACTAGTTAAATATTAGAGGTATATAGGTCAATTAAAGATCGGAAAAATAAAAAAGCAATTTCGATTCATTATCTTATGTAACTTTATTCTTTGGATAGGTCGAATATCGTAAAATGAATGGAATTGCAGACTGACGCCTTTATCCCCAAAGGGATAAGCAGAGGCAAACTAGCGGATTAGAACAATAGATTAATGGAATTGATTTTTTTAAATCGCGAATCTAACGTCCGTGGTTACCTAAGTACGTTTTTCTCCGGACTGGATCTCTCAGAGAAGGGTTGAAGCTGGGCTAGTCTCGTCCTGCCCGCCTAGCATGCGCGCCACGAGATATCCCGATAATCAATTGTCGAAATGTTCTCTCCTAAGGCGCGCTTCTATCAAAACTTACTTCAAGCCGCCCAAGAAGATTAGTAAATTTTTACCATCTGTCAAGTGTCACATACCTCTGCAAGACCCAGGCGTGTATAAAATTAATTGCGACTGTGGTCTCTCTTACATCGGACAAACAAAACGGAATATAGGGACCCGCGTAAAAGAACACATAGCTGACGTAAAACACCGACGCTCTACGAAGTCTGCACTTGCTGAACATTCAGAGGAAGGTTCCAAACATTATCTTAGATTTGATAAACCACAAATCCTCGCCAAAGAACACCGATTCCTCCCTAGGATGATACGTGAGGCTATTGAAATTAAAAAACATCCTAATTTCAATAGAGAAGATGGTTGGAAGCTTGCACAAACCTGGGATCCAATTATACATCTTATTAAATCGGAACCCAAAAGACCAGCTGCCAGAACTCAAGACACCGTGAGCTCGTACTGCATAAATCGGAACACAAATAATTAACCTTTTTTGATTTTGTATAATTTTTTAATGATGGTAGATATTGTAACTCTAACCTTTTTTGGACAAATGACACCTCAGTCTGACCCGTGACAACGAAGACTGCAAAGCCTTCGAAACGTCGGGAATGATAATTAAAACCTAATCGTGATAGAATCCGTAAGAATAGTTTTATTTCAATGTTCTCTACGAGTTGTCTATAATATTGTATGAAAATAAATGAAAGCGCATGTTAGTGTCCGCAGACAAATAGAGAAAACCGGTTTTAACAGGACAAAAAGCGTAGACAAAATGTTCTCGTGGTGCGCATGCTAGGCGGGCTGGCCGTAAGAATTAGGCCAAATAGTTTCTGCAACATGCCTGTGCTGGTAGAAAGAAATAAATAATCTGATTGATTTTAAATAATTATGTTAATGATTAATTACAATAATTCGATATAAAATTAACATAACATAAGCTCACGCCTGTATCCCAGAAGGGGTAGGCAGAGGCGTACTAGCGATCTAGAACACCCACATTTCGCCGAGCTTAGTTCCGTCCCAGATGTGATAGGGGGCGAGCCTATCGCCATATCGGGCACAAATTCCAGACTCCGGGCTGATATGGAAAAATCCAATATCACTTTGCCCGACCCGGGGATCGAACCTGAGACCTCAGAACCGTAGTCGTACCGAAATACCACCACGCCACGGAGGCAGTCAGGATATAAAATTAATACAATAAATACGTTATTAATCTTCGGCGAATGTTTAGGACTTGTAAAGTTACAATGTAGTAATGTAGGGTAGGTAATACTTGCCGTAATAAAATTTAATGCAATATACATGATTTAATTTTTATACACGTTTAGCGAACAACAATGTTATTGCTGTTTTATAAAAATAATAAAATGTAAACACATGCGGCGTCTAAGGTTATTGCTTCCGTTGTAGCGCGACTCAGCCACGTTAAATATATGTGTACAAATGATTTCCTACGGTTTCAGCGGCATTACGAATGATTATTGCAAATTTAAGGAACTATTTCGTTATAAAATTTAATTTATACAGGTCTAACAAAACTGACTGTAGTTGCATTAATATTTGAATATTTATATGCGTTAAAAACCCTAATTAGCTTATAACTTGGAGTTCATATTAACATTTTGGTACCTCCTTAAAACAGGCTCCACTGGAATAGTAGGTAGATCTATCTATCTTGGGTGTAGGCTATTTAATAATAAGAATGATCTAGTCTTTGCGACTTTTTCCTTCGAGTTTAAGTTAGGCGAATTATAGTAACTAGTGGTCGCCCAGTAGTCGAATTTCGACCACAATTAATTATTTAAATTAATTTAATATATTTTTAATGACTGCCTCGGTAGCGTAGTTGTATTTCAGTACGACTACCATCCTGAGGTCTCGGGTTCGATCCTATGGTTGGGCAAAGTGATATTGGGTTTTTCCATATCAGCCCGGAGCCTGGAATTTGTGCCTGATATAACGATAGGCTTGCCCCCTATTACATCTGGGATGGAACTAAGCTCGGCGAAACGTGGGTGTACTAGTTCGCTAGTGCGCCTCTGCCTACCCCTTCGGGGATACAGGCGTGAGGTTATGTTCATGTGATGTATGAGTATTTCTAATGTATTTTATACAAAAAAAATAGTTGTATGCACTTGTTCTCCATAGAAACTTTAACTGTGTAAAATTTTACGTTCATCCGTTCGCGAATTTGTCTAAAAAGGTGGGCAAAGTTTTCGATCCATGTATTAATGTATAAATCAAGTAACACGTGGATATATAAATTACCAAAACATAGATGTGAATCTTGCAGTTATAAAAACATAATAAAATGCGGATTCTTGGCTTCTTTCAGACCCAAACTACGGACTAGTCGAACTATGTATTAACATCACACTATACAAGTGTTTTGTGGCCAAAATAAATTCAACATACAAAACAAAACCGAACAATTTAACACGCGCGAGAATGTCGGCGTGTATTGTTAATATCGCCCATATATTACGCGGAACTATTGTCTGTATTATATATAGCCGGGACGATTGTTTTTTTTAATTTTCGCAGGATCTGCGTCTCGCGCTTTTGCCAGTAAAACGTTTGTTATACTATATGTTACGAACTGTTTGTTCTAGCTAAACTTGTGATATAACGTGAATAATTTAAAGAGTTTCGTAAATAGTCTATATCGAAGGATATTTTTTTTTAAATCATCTAAAAGATATTTTTTTATTTAAGTTGAGGTTAGGACTAATTGTAGGTTAGTAATAGTGGTGCAAGTCACTCTAAGGTAATAACTATTTTATTTTCTCTTTCTTCTTCAATCTTTAACTCGCTATCAAGTGCTTATTATTTATAATTAAAAACTATCCAAGTTACATCAAAGTTACAAAGACAGTAATTGCATCCCGGAGTAAAATGTTAGAAAGGCAAAAGAACGGGGCGGTTTAAATAAGAAATATCTTTATTAAAAAGCTTTGTTTTGTAATTAGGGGCCGTTGCGCCCGAATCATTAGCCTAATAGCGTTAATGGGCACGTAGATAGCTAGAGATGGGAAATACGTATCGATAAATCCTACAAAACATGACATTATTGACGCTGAGATGAATAGTTAATTGAAAATATTATTAAGCGTTAATTTCTACTGGTTACATTTGCCAAAATATAAAAGTACGTTGTTAATTTCTATTTTTTTCCGTGTCATTTCAGTATGTTAAAGTCATTACAAATACTTAATTTAGCACGTAATATAAGAATCATTGGCTCCTTGCTTAAGAAACAGGCCTAAGATGTCCTAGATTCAACATTAGATTAGAATAGGTAGGTATTTAATTAATTTCTCCGGCATGGGATTTTTGACCTTTGTGGCTCTCTCTTTAATAAATCATGAGACGAAAATAATCGTGGGTACATAACTACCTGGACCATTAGGGATACTTTTGCCGGAATAAACCTTAGAACAGTAACGAGTTGGTGGGCGAATCAAAATTATGTACACGTGTTTTATCGACATCGATACTTACCTGAGTTTCAAATGCGCAAGCATCCAAGTAAAAACTGTTAAGACCCTACCGTCACGAATTTCCCCCCGAAACGAAAGAAAACGCTGTAATTCCTCGTAATGAATATTTAATTATTGTTTTCGTTTTTTCCCCGTGAACATTTTTATCGCGAATTTGGGGTAATTAATTCATTACACGTTTTTTCATACACGTTTTTGCACTCACTTTGAGCGTGAACTTTGTTGATTTTTTTATTTTCTCTATATCAGGACTTAAGAGTGTTTTTTAAACCACCTATAATATTTTTTTTTTGTGGAAGCTTGAAATGAATAAGTGATGGAGATTTTAGAGTAGTATCTAGGATATTGAAATTGGTCTAGTGGCAGCATATATGTGCTGTGGACCATTGGGACCGTATGGATCTGGGTTCGAATGCCAGGTCAAGCAAGGCGTGTTTTGACACGATTTGACCGGAACTGGATCACTCAGAGGAGGTTGACGCCAGGCAGCCAGCTGATCATAAAAACTAAAGTCAAATCCTTTTTGCAAAAAAACAACTGCCTTCTGTGTTGCGCCGCCCCATATTGGAATGGGATAAGATAGAAGAAAATAATGGGATGTTGTTTCTGATTCTTAGAACAACCAAGATAGACAGGCAACCCTGAGACCCTATATTGGTTCTGTTTTCTTCACTACGAAGTACAGAACTCTAGTACCAACTAAAATACTTTAAGCCACAAATGCCACAACACGAGTCGATACTTTAAAAATCTCGCAGAATGTTCACGTAACAAATAAGGCTAATATACGGCTAGTTGAGGCTGCAGCGCGAGCCTTAAGCCCCACAGTCTGCCAACTATTGCGACCAGCTAAACAATTTAATTAGTTTCTACACAACACACCCCAACAAGACGAAGTTGATGTAATACTGCATTCGATGGCAACAGGCAACTTCAATAAAGCTTATGGATTAAAAATATTGAATAATGCCTTTACACTTAAAGTCAGCCTAACTAAGAAGTGACCACATGAAGTAAATTCTGCATGGGATGGCAAAACGCAACTTCGATAAAGCTTATGGATTAAAACAACTTGAATAATGGCTTTACATTTTCAGTCAGACTGACTCAGAAGTGACCATTGGACGCAACCAGCTGCATGAAATCAATTTCAAAGATTTACTTCTAATTTTTTTTTAATATTTTGAACATATTTTTTATATTCAATTGGAACAAATAATATTTGACGCTAAAATATTTACGATTACAAGAACCTGCGAGAGTTAAAAATTGCATAAGCTCAAGCTTATTTTTTATTAATTTTGTTTAATGTTATATACTTTGATACCAGCGTTCTGGGGTCAATTCACAGTGGCGTGATTTTTCACATAACTTGAATGGCCAACTACGGGATTGGAATTAGTGCTCCATATGATAGTAGGCGACTTCCTGCGACCTTTATCACGTCGTCGGTCCACCTTGTAGGTGGACGTCCTACGCTGCGCTAGCCGCTGGATGCAGGCCGCTTCCAACAGGTCGATCTGGAAATCTTTGGAGGAGGCCTATGTTCAGCAGTGGACGTCCTATGGCTGATGATGATGATGATGATGATGATGGTAGTAGGCCCCTTGTCATAGATCTTGCTGAGCTTTTCCGTTCCTTCGTAATATGTTTGATCGAGATACCCATTTCACCTATGTCTACGCCTTGCGCTACACAAACGTGATTTTTAAATTTAGAAGTGAAATTATATTGTGTCGAAAATAAAATAAATAAACAAAGTTAAATGAAAATACAATGGGCTTAATTTTCTTCGGCGTTGATTTTATACTAAAAATAAAAATAAACTTAATTAAATAGAACAAACTTTCAAGAAATTTAAATTGAATTACTTCTATCACTGCGTCTATGAATGTTTCATTTGTAGAAAATTAGATTTGCATTCATCGGTGGATGCACTATAAAGTAGTAATATCCCTTATTTATTGAAACTGTGTTTATTCAAATACATTTTCCACCGTCTAGAGTCTAGACGAAATAGATATCGCAAGATTAGTGAGGCACGATTGTCGATATTCCAATCACCATATCGATAAGTATACGATTCGATGAGCGTGGTGTTCATTGATTTCTTAAATGAGATTAATAAATACAGATAAACTATACTCAACAATATTTTAAGTTTAATATTTATATTATGAATGAAAAAAGTGTATTGATGTGTGATAAAGCATGATATATTCATACTTAAATGTTGTAATTACAATTATATGGCCTTACTTTAAACAGCATTTTTAGCTGAGCAAATGTTTACGAATAACCTGTCACTTTTTTCCTTGCGTTACATTGTTTAAAAATGAAAGGGACAACCTATGGTATAAAGATAAGCAGCGCTCAAATATGTTTATAAGTAAGGGGCATATTGTTATAACCTAGAAAACATTAGTTTAGAGAGACTACATTTCTTTTATACAAAATAAAAGAATCCCAAATAAGAAATCGATTACAATTACATTCATCTATTACAATTTTTGGACAATTTTGTAATATTCTTAACACGTTCTGCGAAATTCTTAACAAATGGATAAAACTCTATGGCCCTATTACATTTATTCAATTAGGTATATCTAAAGATTTAATTATTATATCAATTATTTTATTAAAGAGAAAATAAACAATATGACCCTTACTTATAAAAACATTTACGCGCTACTTAACTTTAAAACTTGTTTGTCCCTAATTTCCAAACAATTATATGCAAGGAAAAAGTAACCAACTTCGTTTTAAAGATAAGAACTACATACGTAAATGTTTTTGTAACTAAGATCGTTTATAACTTCCCATCACTACCTAGTGAATCGTTACAAGTGTTACGATTATCTGTAAATTGTAATGAATAAAATCTGATAGATTCGAAATAAAATAATTTTCCTTTTTTTATCTGTTGATCTTGTTTCGATGTGAAACGTAATTTACAATCTAACTTATTATTTTGACAGCTGCAAATTTAATTTACGAACGTCTGGGCGTCGACGTTTGGGCTTGAGTTTTTGCAATTCCCTTGTAAATTGTATTATCTGTAAGGATTTTGTAAGCACAATTCTTTATAAGCTGACAATGTTTTCAGTTATAACCATATTCAAACTAATTATAAACATTTAAATTGTGAATTTTATTATATTTAAATTACACAGGTCTGAAATTATTCGTTAGGTATTTCAAATACAACTAACATTACATTATTATTATTAAAAAAAAGTTTAATAAGAAAATTGAATGTTATGTAGTTTTATGTGTAGCGTATTTAATCAGTATGTTTAAAAATATATTTTTCTTTACGTCTATTTATATACACCCACATTGTCGCTTCTGTGCATCACCCTCAGGTAGACTGGTAGAGAATGCCTTCGGCATTAATTGCGCCTTTATACATTTCATGTATATAAAGTTTAAATGAATAAATAAAATAATATTGTAACCCAACAGTAGAGCAAAAAATGCCATTACAATAATAAGCTTTGATAGACTACATACTAAAATTTGTTATAAGAAATGTAGTATTTATTGGAACAGACATTTCATGAATTCAGAAATTGCTAAAAGCAACTGAAGCTTTTCTCAGTAGGGTCCGGTCGCTTCAAATTTTTTCAACAACTCTATAGTTGTTTGGATAGGATTGAAATCAAAATGGATATTTGATAGATAAATGTAAGTAAATAACAAATCTCTTTCTGTTTGAAAGTCTGGAGATTACACTCTACAAGTTTAATTTTATAATCGGTTTACGTACATACATAGGATCACGCTTCTAAAGCCGAAGGAGTAGGCAGAGGCGAATTAGCTAAATAGAACATTTCGCCGATCTGATTTTCCATCCCAGATTTGATAGGAGGCCCTCCTATCACCAAATCGGGCACAAATTCTAGAATCCAGGCTTAAACTGCGTAGAAAAACCCAATATCGTCTTGCCCAACTCGGGGATTGAACTCGAGACCTCAGGATGATAGTTGTTCCGCGCACGCAATACCACCGCGCCATCGAGCCATTCATTTGTTTATTTAGATAGATATAGATAGATAACTATTTATTGCACACCAAGAAAAAACAAATTACAAAAATGAATAATAAAGTGTAAACAATAGGCGCTCTTATCACTTACAGCGATTTCTACCAGACCACCATTAATTGCATTTATCTAAATAATCTTAAAAAAATTACACCCAATGCGAACATGCAATCTGCTGCGCAATGACTCATGATCAGGAGAATCGCAAATGTATTGCTGACTTTAAAGAAAGAAAATTTTAACAATATTTCAACATCATCATCATCAGCTATAGGACGTCCACTGCTGAACATAGGCCTCCCCCAAAGATACATAACCTACAAGGTGGACCGACGACATGATAAAGGTCGCAGGAAGTCGCTGGATGCAGGCCGCTTCCGACAGGTCGATCTGGACATCTTTGGGGGAGGCCTATGCTAACAATATTTAATCAACATTAATGTATTAATTACCATTTTGTTTTAAATCTCACACGGAATGCGACAAAATACATTTAAATTTCAGTAATAACCAGCGGCGATGTTATTTGAATGCTACACATCGACAAACAGTGGAGCACTAAACATTACCTTTGCTTAGTGGGTCGGAATATGCCGAGTGTATACACTGCCGATGCCGAAGCCAACAGTAGCAAATATTTTAGTGATTGCCCCCGTGTACGAGGATTTGTCGATACGCGCCTCGCCGTAGTGTTGGCAAGATATCGAGCCTAAATACCGTTTTTGATAATAAGTCATAATTTTTGTATAATGTATTATTATAGTTGAATATAATTTAATTGTACTAATTAAAGGGCTACCAAATAATATTAATTTAGCGTTGTAGATAAATATTTTTACCGTATAAAATACAACGTTCAGGTATGCAGTGCCAATACAATTGTTATTTATAATCTGTGGGATACCATAAAAATAGAATCGCTTATTTCTAAAAAAAAACTCTACATTTTATAGACGTGAATCCATTTAAAATTGTTTACTCAATATTTTTGTTCTACCCTATCAATAGTACATACAGAATTTAATCCACAATCACGTTAAAAATTAGTTAAATTTGCCGATATATATAAATGAATAATTCAATGTAAAACTGAACTCACTTAAGTTTTAATACCATATTGGCCAATTTAATTACAGTGAGACACCCCTATTGAAACTATCTGTACGAAAGTCGATATTTTATATGCGGTACGCTCGGCAATATCGATGTTTTATGCTGAATGAATGCCACTTCGCTACTGGTGGCGGGTTATTGAGTCGGCGTGAAGTACTATATTGGGGCTTTTATTATACGAATTTCGGTTTTGGTGTTAAGTGAAACGTAAAATAGAAAGTCGGCAGTTTGTTTACACATTCATTAAATCTTCCGAATTAGTTTTCAAGAGTTGCGCGCATTAAGCTCTTGAATTTAAATATTTAAATTAAAATTGTTGGTGTTGTTAATTGGATTTTATTTTTTGTTCTAGCTCTACGTTATCCCTGGATTGCGACCTTTAATCTGTTTTGATTATTTACGTTAAAAAATTGTTTACATAAAACGAATTGAAATGATAAGACTGTCTTAATTAGTTAGTAAAAAATATTTAGTTTAGGTAGAGAAAATATAGTATGTGATAAAATTTTAAAAGTCAAAGCCAAATTCCTACTACCATTATATGAATAGAAGATTATTATTGACAGCCTCCGTGGCGCAGTGGGCGAGTAGCCGGCTGTGAAGCGAGGCGGCGGGTTCGATTCCCGCATTGACACAAATGTTTGTGTGGCCCACAGATATTTGTTTCAAGTCTGGGTGTTGTGAGAGCAAAAGTCTCTCATAGTCTTTGACAGCCACGATATAGGTTCCTTATATTATATTAGGAGATTTATACTTGGATAACATTTAGGGCCACTTGCACCTATGGGATAAAGCTCTATTTATCCCAAATTTTTATTTAAAGATAGGAGTAAGTTGTATGATAAATTGAGTATAGGTTTAAGTCCTTACTATGTTTCTAAAATCTATAATATGCCTACTAAAGTTTCTAAAACTTTAGTAGGCAGCGACATATATGTATGTGACGGATTTGTGATTATAGGCATTGTCCATAGACGTAAAGAAAAAGAAGGACACCGTCTCACCTATAGTTAAACGGACGCCATAGAGAATCTACGCACACAAACGGGCCATTACGTGTCGATAGATCGAATGGGCCGAAAACCCTGCTTCACTTTCAATGCTCCTAGCGCTACGTCCAACATTTTTTTACGTCCGTGGCATTACCCGTGATTAATTCCGACCGAGCCATGATCTCGACATTGGTCGTATATATGAAACAATGTTATGGTTTTACTAATACGAGTATGTTTCATTTTCATATCACTATTCGAAAGCCGGCGTCTTTCATGTAAAAGTTCTCGTAGCAAATTGTAGAGCAAGTCCGCCGTGGCAAATATTTGAATTGTAGAGTGGGATTCTACGTACTCAGTAGCACTGTTTACATCGAAATATAAAAAATTATTTACGATCCAGAACCCATGCGGGCGGACTTGGCGAACATCTCGGGGTTTTCGTGAATTTTATAGAAATTGCTGGAAGGTTTCCGGCGCTATTCCTCGGATTTGTTGTCCGTCAAATTTAAAATATTGCGTAACGAAAATTGTTTTTTATTATAGATGTGTTAGGAGTATTATGTTATGTTTTCGGGTATAGTAAAACCAAACGTATCAATACCATACAAAAGCTAAAGTATTAAATTAATTAAGTAATAAATGATTTTTATACAAAGTGAATCCTAAAATAATCACAAGTTTAAAAACTTAACGGACCGACTTCAAAACTTATCTGATCGTGACCAAATTTATATGTAACCCTTGAAATAGCTCTATCGAAGACAAAAATAATTTTGAAAATCGATGCACATTTCTTCGCTAAATGTGGATTAATATGGCACAATATACATAAAAAAATACAGACGAATTGAGGACCTCCTCTTTTTTGGAAGTTGGTCGATAATAGTTTTGTAGATTGACCACGAGCAAAATATTACTGTTACGTGACTAAATTTATTTGAAAATCACTTCGAATCGATTAAAGAGACTCACTTGATGTCAAAGGTAATCCAGTACGTACCTGAAGCAGCGTCCCTGGTCCCGAGCACGGAGGCGATCTGCGGCCGCTCCTCGTTGATGACCAGCTCGGCCTGCTCGCTGTACACGGAGTGCACGCTCGAGATGCACGTGAGCCGCAGCTGCCCGCGCTCGAAGCTGTCCGGCCGCACCATGAACGACAGCTGGCTTATAGACGCCACCTATGCATTATAATGTGAGTTTAAGAATACCCGAAAACTAGAACTAGGTATCAGTGACGTGCACAAGCTATTAGATTCTTCTTCTTTTAAAAATAATGGTTTCCACGCATATGCGATGATTTAGCCAATGGCAAGGTAAATAGAGCAATTATGTTTTCACAATGACCATGAGACCCAGATGTGGATGATCTCAAGGTCCTGTTGGGATTATGGCGGTAATTCCTTCTGGGATGCCCCTCAGATGAACTTCACTCGGCGAATCGACCGAACAAAGCCAGCCAACGCACCAAGCAAATCTCATCAAAGATCACCGGTTAAAAAGTTGCCACATTATACTGTCCATCTTCATTGAAGTTTGATGCATTAAACCACACCAATTAAAGACAACAAACACAGCTCTAGAGAATAATATGAAACAATTTTAACAGGCGACGTCAGACTTCCCGTCAAAATCCAGGCATTTAGATTAGGGTAGACAAAAATCTAGCATAACTATTTCTTCAATTTGTTCTTGCTTTATTTTAACCATCATGATCATTCTCACCTTGATTTAAAATAATACACCCAGCGCTGTCTTTGGTGACCATTGTTTTCTGTGATTATGAAATTTTCCCAGATGTAGTAGGGGGTGCGCCTATCCCCATATCGGGCACAAATTCCAGACTCCGGGCTGATATGGAAAAATCCAATATCACTTTGCCCGACCCGGGGATCAAACCCGAGACCTTAGGACGGTCGTACCGAAATACAACTACGCCACCGAGGCAGTCTACCATACCTAATCCCTTTCTTTAATGTTACTCTTTTAAAGTGAAAATCGAGCTCACAATCTTCAATTTATCAACGTTAGTCTGGTCTTCCAGTCGAAGCACTAGCAACGATATCAATGTAGCTATTAACTTTATTATTGAAAATGTATTCAATCATTGGTTTACTTGTCAGGTTAACCTCAAATCAATACCGCACTGTGGTCGTTTTATTCATTGGCGTCACCATAATTGGAAATAAGCGTGGATTGTGTTGTTAAATAAAGCGCAATGAGGCGGCAGCGCGCCTCCATTTTATACCGATTATAAAATGAAATAATAGTCCTTTAAAAGTTCTTTTAAATCGTCAAAACTTATAAGAGCGCGTTGGAACGTGCTAGACTTATGAAAGCTACGACAGAAAGTTTCTTGTTAGTTTACTATGCCTCAATGGCATTGACGGCGCGCAGGTCGGTCATGAATTACGAGAAGACGCCGTGTGGGCGTCGGGTGGACAGAGTGCGGATGAATGGTCAGCGCGTGGACGTCGGGTGAATAGCGCGCTGACGGCCCGTGGATAGAACACGGACGCTGGGACAATTAAATTGGAATAAAGCCGAGAGCTAAGTTGATGCCCGATCAGTTGTAGAAGCGTTATAATTGATAATATTTTATTTTATTCTCATGCACCTTGGTTATTATCTTTTTTTATCCGAGCACGGCAAAGTGACTAACTACACTACACCTGATGGAAAGCGTAGTGCAGTCCAAAAAAACCAACGACCATCGATAAACATAGTTTATGAATGGTCGCCAGAGTTATGCCGGCCTGCATAAATGCTTCTTCACGCTTCGCTTAATAACGATTTGTTAATTTTATTAATTGAAAAAAACCTAATTACGGATTCTATTGCGATCATTTTTTAAAAATAACTAGTCAAAACCTTTTTTTTAACAACATTGATATAATGTTGATTTATTTTTGATGATTAGTTTAATTTAATGATACCTAATCAAATTAGTAATTACTATTTTGACATGTCATGAGTATTTGTATGACGGTTCATTACACTGATCGAGAACAAGGTATATATCTGGAAATTTGTGGTCACAGGTAATTAGACCTCTGTATATTATGTTCCCATAATAGATGTTCACGTTTGTAACAGTTAGGGCTATTATAGTATTGTAATTAGTACTTTGAACACATAATGAGAACTATTATGGTAGTGGCAGATTATATCCACTATTTAATATATTCTAAAAATAGAACCTACATTCACTAACATACTAACATAACATAAGCTCACGCCTGTATCCCCGAAGAGGTAGGCAGAGGTGCACTAGCGAACTAGTACACCCACATTTCTCCGACTTAGTTCAGTCCCAGATGTGATAGGGGGCGAGCCTATTGCCATATCGGGCACAAATTCCATTCAAAATTGCATTCACTAATATCAGAATAACAGATAAATCAGTTCTTTTTTCGATATGATACTGGTATGTGTCCATAAGCTTGTAAGATATAAATTATCTTGGTTAATTTTTATGTGCGTGCGGTGAATTGAAGGTACATAGAATAATAATCTTTATATTGCATAAAACAAATAACAAACAACGTTTTATTGTCTTTAGGAAAATAAATACATTGATAAATAAAGGGCTTAGATTTTTGTAATAGGGTCGTATTTAATATGTTGATTATTTTTACGTATTCAGAAAATTATCTCAGCTTATATATCTATGCATTCATAACATAAAGCCCTAAAGATAATTTGACAGACGCTACCTTGCAGGCTAAACGTTATATTTTATTTAAATTTTAGTGATGGTGGTGCAATAGCCGCCATATCATAAACGTTCTGTACAACCGACTGCCTCGGTTGCGTGGTTGAATTTCGGTACGACTACCTTCCTTAGGTCTCGGGTTCAATCGCCAGGTCGGGCAAAGTGATATTGGATTTTTCCATATCAGCCCGGAGTCTGGAATTTGTGCCCGATATGGCGATAGGCTCGCCCCCTATCACATCTGGGACGGAACTAAGCTCGCCGAAATGTAGGTGTTCTAGTTCGCTAGTGCGCCTCTGCCTACCCCTTCGGGGATACAGGCGTGAGATTATGTATGTATATTTGTTCTGTACAAAGCCAAGGTCTAATTATTTTCATTGTAAGAAATGACCTGTTGCATAGTAAGATGGATATAATAATTAGTATTATTAACCTTATTTGAAGTTTCTGGTGTCGGCACTGGGTCCGTAGCATCTTCGTCTACGGATGTGTCGTGATGTCTCGGAGTAGGCAGCACCACTGAGTCTTGACTCGGTAGCACGTCACCATCCTGAAACCAAGTTTTAGATTAAATTTAATCGTACCTCACTCTTTCTACTTCATAAAAAAATATTAGCTCTGTAATATTACTGTCCCCGTGTGGGCCACGGACCTTTTCTAAGAGACACGGTCTTTATCCCTTCTCTCTTTTTCTTATAAGAGGGGTTAGGCCGTAGTCTACCACGCTGGCATAATGCAGGTTGGTAGATTTAATATACTTTCCTTCTTTCCTTCCAATGGTTGCCTGGACGAGATTGCTTTTAGCGATAAGGCCGCCACTTGTGGCACTGTTTTTTTAAGTTGTTACCTATTTCTATGTATGTGAGTGTCGACTACAAAGACTGCTATCTATCTACATATTTGCTATCGAAATTCTTGTGAAGAAATTCTCAAGAATGCAGTTTTCCTTTCGATGTTTTCTTTCACAGTTACAGTAAGCAGGGGCGGAACTATAGGGTGCCAGGGCTGGTAAAATGCCACGGGCCCCTGGCCCAAGGGGGCCCCCAGCCCGAGGTGCCGCGAGCTTATGTTATGTTTTTAACTAATTCAGGTGATTTATTAAAATTCAATTACAACGTGACGATTATGGGGGCCCCATCAAATGAATTTGCCACGGGCCCCAGATGGTATAGTTACGCCACTGGCAGTAAGTGATAATTCATACTGATTCTACCTGTTACGGCACAAAATTAGGTACGGTGACTATATTATGTGTCGCTGGCTATATGTTTTGGAAGCAGATGTAAGAACCAATAGTCTCGCTGTGGAGGATGCTCAAGACCGGGCGAAGAGGAAGCCTTTAAGTAAGAAGGCGGACCTTGGCTTTACGGGATAACTCGAGGCAGAAAGATAGAAGAAGACGATAATATTATTGTGTGTGTGTTGTGGAAATAGAACTCGATTTAACGTCACCGCCTCTTTAGATTTTTATGACCTTTTCACTACGCGATAAAACGTTATACAACTATTATAACTATTTTCTCGTTGATAAAACAATTATAGTACCACTTGACAAAAGTGGTTGGTGATAGATAATAAATAATTTTCGCATTTATTGTTTATGCACCAGAGTCGCCTCCTTGGTCTATGGGCTGTGGACCGGGTCCTGGGTTCGATTCGATTTCGATTTAGAAAAGCAGCGATAGCTCTGTTGGGAATGGTACGGATTGTCGAGACGAGTGTCGGAGGTTCGAAACCAACCCCAAATAATCACAAGTTTAAAAACTTAACGGACCGACTTCAAATCCGATCGAAACCACATTTATATGGGACCACCCTTGAAATAAGCTCTTTTGAACACAAAAATAATTTTGAAAATCGGTCCACATTTGGCGGAGATATCGCGTAAGGTACGTAAAAAAAAACAGACGAATTGAGGACCTTCTCCTTTTTGGAAGTCGGTCGAAAAGAGCACACACCTCTGACATTTCTAGGTTAAGTGTGTTTTCATTGTGAAATATCGCTTGCTATAACGGTGAAGGAACACATCGTGAGGAAACCTGCATACCCGAGAATTTCTCCACAAGAATTTCGAAGGTATGTGAAGTCTACCAACCCGCATTAGGCCAGCGTGGTAGACTAAACCCAACCCCACTCATTAGTAGAGGAGGGCCGTGCCCAGCAGTGGGACGGTAATAAACAGGGCTGATATTATTTATGTTCAGTACTCTTTATTTTTAAAGTTTTTTTTTACATTTTTAAATATATGCTATAAAAAAAAATACATTTAAAAATATAAAAATATTCCCCTCCGATGGCGAGGCTCGGGACCCAAGCCACCGGCGGTTAGGACCCCAGAGTGAGGAACCTCCTCACAATTCGTGCCGTATCCAGTAATACTGCCTTCTGCATTTGGCTCTTGACCCAAACACCAACCGAGAGCCTCTTGAGGTGTTGGTCGAGGCTCAGTGGTATTAAACCATGGGCAGAAATGACTATCGGAACAATGATTGTTGAATCCACATTCCACATGCGAGTAACCTCATGTGCCAGGTCTAAATATTTGGACATTTTGTCTTTTTCGGCTTTCACAAGGTTCTCATCATGCGGAATCGTGACATCAACAAGCATCGCCCGGCGCGTCAATCGATCTACTACCACAATATCAGGCTTATTGGCCACAATAGTCCTGTCTGTGATAACAGATCGATCCCAATAGAGCGTTGCATGACTATTTTCGAGAACTGGTTGAGGGACATATTGATAATAAGGCACCTCAGAAGCCACAAGGCAATATCGAAGAGCAAGTTGCTGGTGTAGGATCTTGGCTACAAGGTTATGCCTATGCAAATACTCGCCGTTAGCAAGATACGAACAACCGGAAATAACATGCCTGATGGATTCTCCGGGACGGTGGCATGCTCGACAAATGTCGACCGTGCCGTCCTTCATGATGTATTTCCTATAGTTGTTCGTCTTGATAACTTCGTCCATAATTGCAAAGACAAAACCCTCGGTCTCCCCAAAAAGGTTACCGAAACGTAGCCAAGCCACTGAGGCGGTCGGATCTACATCTGGCCCATGAAGGGCACGGTAGAACCGCCCATGTAGCTCTTTGCCCTTCCATATCTCCCTGCGCTCCCTAGTGCCCAATACAACAGGCCTCCGCCAATTCCCGTTCGCCAAGGAGAGCGGAGTGAATCCTTTATCCACCATAACTACAACCCTATGCATATCCACATCACTGTGAAGGAAATAATCCCTGAGATTGCACATCTCACGGTTATGGAGGTCCTTAGCGTTAAGTAAACCTCGGCCCCCACATCTCCGCGGGATATACAATCTCATCACCGATGATCGTGGATGATGCATACGATGTGCAGTCATTAGGGTTCGGACCTTTCGATCCAGGGCATCTAACTCAGTCTGAGTCCATCTGAGTACGCCAAAGGTGTACATGAGTACAGGCATAACCCAACCGTTGAAAGCACGGTTCTTGTTCCCACCTGATAAAAGACTATTAAGTACTTTTGTCAGGCGACTGAAAAAACGTACTTTCACCGATTGTTTTACGTCTGCAACCATTATACCTAAAGCCTCGGGCATACCCAGATATTTATAGGTTTCCGTTTCCGAGAGGGACCTGAGCCGTATAGTCTCTGAGAGCGATATGTCATCAGAGACTATAGATTCCCCACGTGCCACATGGATAACCGCACACTTATCAACACCAAATTCCATATTGATTGAGTTGCTAAAATTTTCAGTTAATTTTAACAAATCAATCAATTCAGATTTTTTTGATGCAAATAACTTGAGATCATCCATGTAGAGCAAGTGAGATATAGGCTGACTCCCTCTGCGTAAACGGTATCCTAACCCTGAATGCAGCAAAAGAGTGCTGAGAGGGTTCAGGGCTAGGCAAAACCATAAAGGGCTCAAACTGTCACCCTGGAATATACCCCGCTCAATCCTAATCGGCTCATCACAATCACCGGGACCCGCACCACCTGGATACCTAAGGACAGTGGTCCACCGCCTCATACATGCCGCAAGAAAGGCACATAAATTTGTATCAATTTTATACAAATTTAGTACCCTCATGAGCCAAGTATGAGGCACCGAATCAAAGGCCTTTTTATAATCGATCCAGGCAGCAGATAAGTTCCTACGATTATGACGAGCTTGTTGACAAATAGTCATGTCAATGAGAAGGAGTTCCTTTGTACCACGAGACCCTGTCTTGCACCCTGTTTGGCCGGGAAAAAGAATATTAAATGTGGTGATGTGTTCTGTAATTTTGTGTCTAATTATTGAGGTCAAAAGTTTATATAGTGTGGGAAGGCATGTAATTGGCCTATAATTTTTTGGGTCTGTGGTACTTCCAGATTTATAGAGGAGGTGTGTAACACCTGTGGTCATAAATGTTGGCAACGATCCCATACCAATTATTATTATTATTATTATTATTTATTATTATTATTAATATTTATTGACGGGACTATAAATATTGTTGTTGTATTCAATGAATGTGATCCTTCCTTTACGTCGAATTATTCACTAATTTAAATAACACTTTATTCTGTTAAAACTATATCCTTACTAAATAATAAAAGCGAAAGTAACTCTGTCTGTCTGTGGCGTTTTCACGTCTAAACCGCTGAACCGATTTTGATGAAATTTGGTATATGGGTACTTTTAACCCCAAGGACGGACATAGGGTACTTTATTTTTTTTAAATCAACCCCTAAAGGGATGAAATAGGGGATGAAAGTTTGTATGGGAATTTTGGAACCGCTTAATGGATTTTGAAGAAATTTGGTATGAGGATACATTTGACCCTAGGGATTAAAATGGGGTACTTCATCTTTTTTCATCAACCCCTATAGGGATGAAATAAGGGTTAAAAGTTTGTATGGGGATTTTAGGTCCAATTAATGGATTTTTATGAAATTTGGTATGGGACAGTGGATACCTTTGAGTTTAAGGATACAAATGGGCCACTTTTTTAAATCAACCCCTGATGAAATAGGGGATGAACGTTTGTATAGGAATTTTAGGTCCACTTAATGGATTTTTATGAAATTTGGTATGGGATAGTCCATATCTTTGAGTTTAAAGACACAAATGGGCTACTTTTTTAAATCAACCCCTAATGAGATGAAATAGGGGATGAAAATTTTTATGGGAATCCAGAAACCGCTGAACGGATTTTTAAGAAAGTTGGTATGAGGATAGTTTTAGCCCTAAGGACAGAAATGGGGTGCGATATTTTTTATCCTACAAAGGGATGAAATAGGGGTTGAAAATTTGTTTCTTTGTTTCTGGACCGATTGATTTCAAAATAGATATCTGAGTCGCCCCGTGGTTCCAAACGACAGAACCGCTGTCAAACCAGTCAAAAGTGGCCGCCATATTGTTTTTCTTTGTTTTTGGGCCGATTGACTTCAAAATCGATATCTGAGTCGCCCCGTGGTTCCCAATAACAGAATCGCTGTCAGACCTGTCAAAAGTAGCCGCCATTTTGATTTTCTTTGTTTCTGGGCCGATTGACTTCAAAATCGATATTTGGGTCGCCCCGTGGTTCCGAACTACAGAACCGCTGTCAACCTGTCAAAAGTGGCCGCCATTTTGATTTTCTTTGTTTCTGGGCCGATTGACTTCAAAATCGATATTTGGGTCGCCCCGTGGTTCCGAATGACAGAACCGCTGTCAAAAGCGGCCGCCATTTTGTTTTTCTATGTTTTTGGGCCGATTGACTTCAAAATCGATATCTGATTCGCGCTGTGGTTTCGAACGACAGAATCGCTCTCAAACCTGTCAAAAGTGGCCGCCATATTGTCTTTCTTTGTTTTTGGGCCGATTGACTTCAAAATCGATAGCTGGGTCGCCCATATTTAGACTAAAACGACGGGGCGGATCGACAAATCAAAAGTTTTTTCCGTTGGCCCTACAAAATACGCGTGCGGAGCCGCGGGCAAAAGCTTGTATTAAATATATGATTATGTATTGCTACAAAGTCGAGCTATTAAACCGAAAGCTCACCTTTATCATCCTTCATACCTTTGTGGTGTAAAGTGAGCGAAAACACAAAAATTCGGGTTCGTCTGATGATCAAATTTCCGATGACTAATATTTCAAGGCGCACGGTTCAACCCAACAAACCGTGGGTTGTCGACCTCGTTACGGCTGATTGCTTGCAATTTTTCATGTAATATGTGCACTCTTTGCACAGTCACTGAGCTGGATATGTTAAAATTTGATCATTTTATAAGCACGGCTTTCCATAAAGTACCATTACTTGAGTGGGTAACTACTTAAGCCACGCTGTAACTGACAGTAAAGTCTATCGCACGAATGAGCCGGCTCGACTGGTATGATACTAATGTCATGCAGAAACCGACTTAAAATGTCAGATTGACGACCCATAGAACATACCCATGAACAGTAACAGCACTTCTTATACATTATTTATAAAGTACTGAGTGGCACACAGCTCGTAGAACTGATAGCGCAGCGTAGGACGTACACCTACAAGGTAGACCGACAACCTGATAAAGGTCGCAGGAAGTCGCTGGATGCAGGCCGCTTCCAACAGGTTGACTTGGAAATCTTTGGGGGAGGCCTATGTTCAGCAGTGGACGTCCTATGGCTGATGATGATGATGATGATAATGATGATGAGTGGCACTGAACTGCGCTCGTCACCCTGAGACATTTGATGTAAAGTCTCATAATGTCCAGTAATTACACTGGCTACACTGTCCTTCAAACCGAAATCACCTTGCTTGGATAATGGCTGCTTGATAGTAGAAAGGGATACTGCGGTATTGCGCTTCCCTTACACAAAACTTGGTTTCGCTACACATTTTTATCTACGGTCCATTGATCAATGAGCAGGAGTCAGCGAAAATCGTTGTTTTGCGTATTTGATTTTGTGTTTTGTTTCGAGAAAAGAGGTGCAGCAAACGCGGCTTTACCTAAACATTGCATGTGGGACTCCTACTACCATACATAATATTGTCAAAACATCGAATTAAATTTCAAATTACACATTTGTTAACGTTCACGCTTGACATGTTTTCAATATCGTTAAACAAAATAACGATACAAAGAAATATATTCTTCTCAAACAATTTTAATAAAACTAAGTGAAAAATAACAATTCCCTTTTAGTAGATTGTTGAATTTGCTTAGATGCATTCACGCTTATATATTGATGCATTCTAACATACAATAGGGCTATAAAATTGCTACAATTCTATATGTTACAAAATTCATTTTATTTCACTATCTTTAATTCAACTTTGAATCTATTTAATTTGATACGAGCAGTCATAAATCGGCTCGAGCATGATAGAGTGGCGTATAATGAAAAGGTTAATCTTATTAAAATTCTTTGAAACTATAATGGTAGAGCCATGCTGTACACAGTAAAGCCTACAGCACGAATGGGCCGGCTCGATCGCTTTGATACCACTGCCTCACAGAAAACCGACGTAAATGGCAGCAATGCCGCGTTTCGTTCGGTGAGTGAGATTTCCGATGGCCCATTCCCCTCCCTATCCTATTCTTTTTGTGACTGGGGTGTCTATGGGCGTTGGAGATCACTTACCATCAGGTGACTCATCTGCTCGTTTGTCAGTCTCTGCTATAAAAAAAAAATAATATCTTGACATGAATAGGGGTTGGGATTTGGGCCAACTAAAACCTCACTCACCGAACGAAACGCACCAGCAAACTGCCACTTTACGTCAGTTTTCTATGAGAATGTTATCAAACCGATCGAGCAGACCCATTCGTGTTTTAACGTTACTGTCTGAACGGTTTATAAATTAATTACCCAGGTACAACTACCACCTTTCTTTTTTCTACTTTCTCTTATCCTACCATAACGTGGGGTCCATGGAAAACTTTTTCAACCATGCTGCAGAAAAGATTTATTTACTTTCCTTTTTACCGGTTGCGTGCCTGACGTCAACCCTATCTGAGGGCCTGGTTCCTGAGAAAATAGTTTTAAAAAAACTCCACAACCGAACTGGGGATCGAACTCATGACCTCCCGGTTTACAGCCCATATACACCGCCACTAGACCAAGGAGGCGACCAAGGTACAACTTCCAGCACGCTAACTTATTCCAATTTGTTGTAAATTCAATACCCTAGTTCCGCGATGTTTTCCGACGTGAAATACGCTAAATAAAACTTAGCTAGCCGCGATAAGATTGGCTCTGTTAACTCACTTTGTATGGCAGGTTGATTTCTTGGCGCGGCTCCAACAGATTTGGGACGGAACTCTGTGTTTTTCGACATTTGTAGTTATGTTAAGTAGGAAACCAATTTTCGATAACAAGACGTTACGAATCTCCTATGTTTCATATAATATTTAACCACCGTAATAATGTTAGTCATTTATTTATTATGTTTGTAGTAAATGTTTATCGAATCAGCAACGGTCTACATATATTTCTTTTACCCAACTCAAACACAAGACTAGACGATTGGAGAATACTGAGAAATGGGTTTGAAGAAAAAAGATTGTTACTATTGATTTAATGAAGGACTTGGTTGAAATTATTTATCGAAGTTTCGTGATTATGTAAAGAGGTTATATAATGAGCACAATATACGCGTAAATACGTGCTCCTGGTATTGCCGACGACCATGTACAGAAGTAACTATTTATCAAGTGCTTTGTTTGCCTTCATAAGCAAAAAAAAACATGTTTCAGCTATTTTAATAACGGTAAGCATCAATATAATATACCCTAGATGCACAGTTCTTTGCAAATAATAATATCCTCCTAAAAAGTGGTCTCAGGAATAAACCAAATAAAAAGATCACAAGTTCTAATTAAATCAACAAAAATATAACCCTATGCACGTGTAATAAAGTAGCTTTTTAAACGAAATGAGCAAGCGTTCTTCAATTTGAATTTAGAAATTTAGAATTCCATCGGCGTCGGACTGTATGCAAAACGAGTGCTTAAGCACTCCTTTGCTGTCCCATTTTCCGAGCGATTTTCCCATCCCATTTTCCCATTTTCATGTGCATCTAGGTAATTAATATATCGATGTTCGTGAGTGAAGAAAATAGTTAGGGAGATATCTAATACAAGCGGAAATACGAAGGGCTTACTTTAAATAACATTATAATAATAAATCTAACCTGTATAGTATCCACGAAGGGACCAAAAGCCTTCCAGGGACTAAATATAATATTGGTATTTTCTTCGCCAGGTATCGCTGTATTCCGAAGACTGTGCGGCGCGTCTATGGAAACCACTGGGCTTGGCAGGATCCTCTGCTGAATAATCGGCTTGCCTTGGATCTGGAACAAACATAGCTTATTTGAGAGAGGCAAAGATATTTAATATTACTAAACTATAGAGGGGCTATCAAGGATTTTTTTCCATATAAAAAATTAACATACATAAGCTCACGCCTGTATCCCCGAAGGGGTAGGCAGAGGCGCACTAGCGAACTAGAACACCCACATATCGCCGAGCTTAGTTCCGTCCCAAATGAGATAGGGGGCGAGCCTATCGCCATATCGGGCACAAATTCCAGACTCCGGGCTGATATGGAAAAATCCAATATCACTTTGCCCGACCCGGGGATCGAACCCGAGACCTCAGAACCGTAGTCGTACCACCACGCCACCGAGGCAGTCGATATAAAAATTATTACGCTAGCACGATATTGCGCGCGTAAGTTTCAAATACTGTTTCAAATAATGACTGCCTCCGTGGCGTGGTGGTATTTCGGTACGACTACGGTTCTGAGGTCTCGGGTTCGATCCCCGGGTCGGGCAAAGTGATATTGGATTTTTCCATATCAGCCCGGAGTCTGGAATTTGTGCCCGATATGGCGATAGGCTCGCCCCCAATTCACATCTGGGACGGAACTAAGCTCGGCGAAATGTGGGTGTACTAGTTCGCTAGTGCGCTTCTGCCTACCCCTTCGGGGATACAGGCGTGAGCTTATCTTATGTTATGTAAGTTTCAAATACGACTAAGTGGCTTATGACCACTTGGTCACAACTTTTGTATCACAAGTTTCACGCAGTTCCATCTATATACTGTAGAATGTCTTTGGAAACAGGTTCCAGATATTTATACAAGTCTATCTGCGTTAAGTATTCTAGAGATGACAAGAGATCTGTGAGTAGGTCAGCAGCCCGATGGTCAGACGACATTGTGAGACAAGCTCTACAGTATTGCATGTGACCTGCACAAGACCGTTACATTTGGCGTACCAGATAAGAGGCCTATGCCCAGCAGTAGGTAGGTAGATGGATGATGTTTTATATAGACGTAAGTACCGGCTTTCTAAGGGAACTGCAGTTGCACCACGAGACGTTATCTGAAGCAAGTCAATAGTGTATCTACAAGTGTAGATGAACCAAAAGGGCAATACCAAGATCGTTCTTTTACCATTAATAGTCCCTGCTCATCTATAGACAATAACGTACAAGTTTGTATAATGCTATAGTTCAGAAGCCGTATAATAGAGGACATCAAATGACAATCCGATCACGAGTCCCGATATAGCGTGTCGGTTAACACGTCAGTAAACGTTATGGACGGCGCCGCTGTGCCTTGCAGCTCGGCCTTCATCGAGACGTGGCCTGACCGAGTGCACCCATCGATCATGGAACGATTCACTTGATCGTTCGGAGATGGCGGATTATTGACATCGATGGCTTTGATTTTTGGCAAACTTTCATGGTACTAAGTACATTCGTTAAAATGGAAAGCACTCTCATTGATGTATATATACATGTCGGAGGGCCAACGCTAACGTTGTTTTTGAAAACGGTGACGTCAGCATGGCTGACGTCACTTTTGATAATAAGATGATTTCTCATCTTATTTATCAACTGTGAACACTGAAATTCACTAACTCCCTTTATTAACGGTGCTCAACAGCACCGTCTAGTCAGGGATGTGGACAGTCCGAGTGCCGGAGCACGACTGTGTAGAATTTGCTCTGAACACTCCTTTTATAGGGTGCATATTTGCAACTACCTACTCGATACCGAATATCGAATGTTGAAGAAATAATTATAACGATTATTTTAACTTTTTAGAATCTTTTAACGATTCAGCAGTTTAACAATTGTAAAATGAATTAATAACGCGAAATAACAACGGCTTTTTAAATAAGCTTGCGATTTTGCGCCGATATACAGAAAACACTTTGTACAATTTTACCACAGAGCTCATATATTTAAAAAAAATATATATAATACTGGGTTCGATTCTCAAGTCGGGCAAAGTAAAATTTCTAATTTAATTTGCCCGCGACTGGATCCCTCAGAGGACGGTCTGTCGTAAAAGCTAAGCTAAATCCTTTATGCAACATGCTTGAAAAACTGTGGTGCGCCGACCCTGCATTAAGGTGGAATAGAAAGGCAGGTAGAAAGAAAAAATAATAACAGTACAATGTAGAATAATTGCGTGTTTAAAATAAAAACGAAAAAGTATTCTTCACAAGTTACATTGTAACTCATAGCACAGTGAGTTTACATCGTTTTTATTCGAGTGTACGCGTGACAAAACACTAGATTCTTTTATCGCGAACTGCTGTTGACGTTGTCACGCGCCTCATGACGTGTTGTCACGTCGCGTAGACTGCGCGCCGTCTGTCGCATGTCGCCTGTCGCGCCAACCCGTGAAACACGAGTGCCTCAACTATTAGATTTGGAAGTGCGCTCTGTTGTTTTTCAGTTTCATCAATCACTATGTTGGTATGTAATGTTTTTTCTTATATTATTAGTTTCAACGAGTATTGTCTGCAGATAGTCTGATTCAAGTTTAGTTTTCACCATCATCAGCCACAGGACGTCTACTGCTGGACATAGGGTTCCCCAAAGATTTCCAGAAGGAAGCGGCCTGCATCCAGCGATATAACGATTCGGTTTTTGCATACCCAAAAACAGAAAGTGGTTTGTTTGTTCAGAATTAGTAATATAATATAGTAGGTACAAAGACTTCCATGTATCAATAGACAGGCTGTTCGGTATATACAATTTGTGCACTAAGTTTCTGTCAATTGACCGCGACTCTCTATAGAGACTTGCCCTTTTCCTTAGTCGTAAAACGTCAATCACTCGCCGTATTGTGACACAATTTTACTACTAAACAGCTTGTCTAGTACTATATGTAGAGGTACATAGCAGTCTTTGAGTAGGTACTATAGTTTTTAACATATTCATCTCAAAACCAGAGTAAAAATTCTTGCAAGTTGAATGTCTCATTATTACTGTCCCGTATTATTCATATAAAATCAGCTGAACTCAAGCGCGCGAGTCGCTAGCCTGCTGACACAGTACGTAGGTAAGTACGAAAGCACGCGCGCGCAGAAAGACACTCGTGAATTCATTGTATCGACAGGACGATACTCGTAGGATGTCACCGTGTGAATTATCATTATTATTAATATTTCGTATTTGATCAACTATTAAAATTTAATTGCGGTGTTTAAGCTTTAGGGTAAACAAAAAATCATCTTACATCGTCTCTTACATCAAGTTATTTGGTTGTCGGAGTAATTCTATTCAAATATTATAAATGTGGAAGTTTGGATGTCAATCAATCACGCCTTAACGGTTGAACGGATTTGAATGTTGGGAATATAGATAGATCATGACGTACATTAGGACATTTAGGACAGGTTATTTTAACCTAAGACGATTTTTTTTATTTTCCCTTATTTCTATCGCATTCGCATCATATAAACCATAAAGGTGATTTGAGTGGTAGAGCCACGCTGTAGACAGTAACGTCTACAGCACGAAAGGGCCGGCTCGACCGGTTTGGTACCACTGTCTCACAGAAAACCGACGTAAAGTGGCAGCTTGCTGTCACGTTTCTTTCGGTAAGTGAGGTGGCCCATTTGCCCCCCTGCCTTACCCAATTCCTTTTCCCTCCCCTTCCATTTGCCTTTTAAGTTAGCAACGCACCCATGATTCTTTTGTGTCGTGGGTGTCTATGGGCGGTGGAGATCACTTACCATCAGGTGACCCATCTGTTAATTTGCTAGTCTCTGCTATAAAAAAAAAGTTGCCGATAGGTTTAACGTGTCTTTACGATTTACAATCTATCTGACGTCATTCAAAAGATCGAATACATAAGATGCTATATGTATGTATATTTATATCTCATCTACGGCTTATAGACAGTAAAATCCATCACAACTTGAGATTCTGGTAAAACATGATCGTATTCAAGTATCTGCTGTTATTGAAAATTATCGAGAGCCTTGTTAATGGAAGTTTGGAGGAAACTCCTTTTGTGCGGGACAAACTAAAATTGTGGTGAAAATATTGTCGGCGAACGCTTTGTCAAACTTGTAACAATGGCGACAATGACAATTTTTTCACAACGGGAATTTCCAATATTTATACTCTTTCTGTTTACCGCAGTGTTGCCAGATAAAATGTTTTAAACTTGTACTAATTGTTGTGTAAACAGTGTTTACAAACATCTTTATTGGAGTATTTTAGTGCGAAATAATACGGGTTTTTTCCTTCTTTGTTTGGTTTGTTTATTGTGTCCTGTTTACAATATAAACTCACAGAAAATCGACGTAAAGTGGCAGCTCGCTGTAGTAGTTTGGTGAGTGAGATTTCCGGTGGCCCAATTCTCCCGTCCTTTTCCCACTCCCCATTCTCCTCCCTTTCGATTGGCAACGCACCCATAATAAATTTGTGTCTTGGTTGTCTATGGGTGGTGAAGATCACTTACTATCAGATGACCCACCTGCTCGTTTGCCAATCACTGCTATAAAAAAATATAAAATTTCAATAAAAAGATTCTTGCCTTCTATGAAGAGTAAATGTGAGGCTCATGGTAAGTGATACGATTACCCATGAATCGTAGCAGCACCACCCGTATTTTGAATTACAAAGCACCGAGTGGCACTGCACTTCGCTCATTATCCTTTCCTATATCATACGCAATAGTTACTCTGGTTACTGTCCTTCAAATCGGAACACAAATATTGCTTGCATCAAAGCTTGCATAATACTCGTATCTTAGTGTAGGGTCAGGACTATGTACGTGTTATACAAATGATATAGATGATTTGTGATTTCACACCAATGACTACAGAAAAAATAAGAGGACCCGGCATATCTACGAAAAATACGTGTTTACTATGAAGCCGGTTCCGCCATTTTAGTTTCGCGATCTATTTACATGTAAGTTGTCAACGTGTCATAAAAATTAAATAACGTATAAATACTTATTTATTTTATTATAAATACGGTGTTTTTTTTTTACAATAATACTAATTTTGGAATATGAAGAAGACGCTTGACTGTTATATTATTGGGATATTTCTTTCGCAAAGTCGCCATTTTGGTTTCGTTCCATGCATTAGCAATTCTTCATTTTTTCGTAGTTATGCCTTGTCCTCGACCTTCTTTTGTCTAAGTTTCATACAAACATACAAATGACATAGACGAGTAATCGAGCTCGATCCGAATTCGATTGTAAAAAATATTCGAGTAGCTCGTGGTAAGTTTTTATCACATTTCTGGTCAGCGTCCACGTAAAATATTTTTATACAAGGGAGATATTATAATGATATTTAAAGTTAGCCGTTCGTTCGTGGCTCCACCCGCGTCAGATACCTACTTTCCTACCTACTTTATTAACTAAATAAACTTGTTTTTAGCTTATGAAGATAAATAAGACACCAAAAGGCCAACCATGATTTTTTTTTACATTTCTCGCTAGAGACTCCATAAAATATTTATATGAAAAACACCCGAATACCTCTAGATAACGGTTACGTGGGGAGCTGACGTTTTTCATACAAAATATTTTACTTAGTCGCTAGCGAGAAATGTAAAAAAACCCTTGGTAGAGCTACCGCTACTGTTAACGTTGACGCCCGGTTCCAATAAACAATTTCAGTTCGAATGTGCAGATAGATTACAAAAATTAGCCAATAAGAACGCAGTTTGAACATGACTCCGTGAAATGACTTGATTTGATTGGTTCATAATCGCGATATATCTGCACTCTAAACTGAGATCGTTATTGAAACCGGCCGTAAATAAACTTCGTCGCAATCTGTCGTCACACTCCCCTATAAAACTACCACGTATTGACGAAACATAGCATAGAGAACAGCTGAGCCATGCGGACTGGGGTTAATGACAGTGGGGTAGAAAAGAATAAAATGGAATTAGCAACACAAAGAGCGAGCGCGGGCGAAAGCGGAATAAATTGCACATACATGACTTTTCTATGGACCGCTATAATGTACCGCACATTCATATCTACAGAATAATACGTATTGCATTGTGGTGAATATTGCTTCATCATCATCATCATCATCAGCCATAGGACGTCCACTGCTCAACATAGGCCTCCCCCAAAGATTTCCAGATCGACCTGTTGGAAGCGGCCTGCATCCAGCGATTGTCACAAGTTCTCGAGTGGAGACCACGTACCGGCAAGCGCAGCGTAGGACGTCCACCTACAAGGTGGACCGACGACCTGATAAAGGTCGCAGGAAATATTGCTTACTGGTAACAATTAAGGCTGAGATCTATAGAGCGAACTTCGATTAAGTTTAAGTCAAAGAAACGAACTCGGTGAGGATTTTGAATTTTTTAAATTGAACTTTGACTTAGTCCGAATCTTTTTCTGCAAGACAATCGTTGCTTGTCTGTCTATCAATCTGTTTTTCTTGTAAAAAATGTCTCGAATAGTCAAAGTGCGGTTTAAAAAATTCAAAATTTTCACCGACTTCGTTTCTTTGACTTAAACTTCGAAGTTCGCCCTATAGATCTCAGCCTAAAATCTCTTACTGCAAATACATAAAGGGTCGATTTCTTGGTCTAGTAGCAGCGTTTATAGACTGTGGACCGGGTGGTTTTGGGTTCGATTCCCAGGTCGGGCAAAGCTGTTTTTCCAACACGATTTGCCCGGAACTGGATCCCCAGACGGAGGTTGCGCCAAGAGGTCGTTCCATGTTTTATACTGTATACGGAGGTAATAGAGAAAAATTGATTGCATATTTTTTAATACTAAAATTGTTTCTCCTG
Organism: Clanis bilineata; assembly: GCA_036417725.1. NCBI lineage: Eukaryota > Metazoa > Arthropoda > Insecta > Lepidoptera > Sphingidae > Clanis > Clanis bilineata. The sequence goes on from CM071158.1 coordinate 15,119,708, forward strand.
AAATATCCAAAAACTTATAAGTTTGGATTATTTTAACGTCGCTGCGATTTGAAATTGCGATCGTAACCAAACTCGAAAACGTTCAGGTTCCACCAGAACCAGCGTGGCTTAATGCAGAAAGCATTGCTTTCCCAAGTGCGACGGTCTAAGTTTAAATCAAATGCTGAATTCGATATCATGGTCCTATAGCAAAGCGATCGATTATCCCGGCGACTGCACCTTTTGTTTTAAAATGTAATGGAAATAAATGAATTTCCGAATACATATTTATAAATGAATGCACGTATAATTATATTACTAAATTGTCATTTTATAGCTTATGTATTTAGCTATAGCATAAATAAATAGACATTTATCTATCATTCTATATCATAGATATTCTATATTATATTGTAGGTATTATATTCTATATTCTATTCTATATCTATTTATCTATGCTATAAAGTTTATAGCATTTCTTTGTACTCTTGAAGCTATGGGAATCCGGAAAATAAACATATATTTGATTTCACTATGATAGATAAAAGCAAGCTATTAGTGGCTATATAGTCGCCATTTCGGTCTAGTGGCAGTTTATATGGTCTGTGGACGAGGAGGTCCTGGGTTCGATTCCCAGGTCGAGCAAAGAGAATTTTCTAATTGAATTTTCTCAAGACTGGATCCCACATCAGGCAGATAGCCAGTCTGAAAAACTAAGCCAAATCATTTCTGCAACATACTTGAAAAAGTGTGTTCCGCCGACCCCACATTAAGGTGGAATACGGGCAGATAGAAAGAAAGAAAGATAATAGAAATCTATTACAAGATTCACCAATTAAAGTTACCTGCAAAACCATGCCTACTTTTTCAATAATATTAAAATTTCTATATTAAAGAATTTTAGCATCTCATGAGCGTATAAACATGTTTATGTAATTCATTTCATATAGCGACGATAAAGAGGCCGTGAAACAAAACGTAAAAATATTAACGCGTTCTCCGCCCACTTTACAATTCAAATTGAATCATATTTATCGTGTTTCAATAATGCTCGCGTAACATACATTAATATCCTTGATATTCATGGAATCTTCGCACTGTAATCAATTTTCTTTCATCTTCAGTTGAATAGCGAGATGTAAACAAGCTAATATTTCACACGGCACACACAGGTGAGGCGCATATCGAATATGTAATTCTATCGAGACGTGGATTGTGCATGCGTTTTGTAGTGGTCGGATATTCCGAAATATAATGTTCATAATATTATAATTTCCGAAATATGTTTTTTTTTTATTTTAATATAATTTCCGATAAAGTAATTTCTGAAATATTATTTTTTATACCAGTCAAAACATTTTCTTTTACTTTTATAATAAATGGAACTTAAAAACTTCAACATGGTGTTAAAAGCTGCCGCAATGACCGATAAGCCTATACCTCTACACCTTGTGTTCATCACGTGAGCGTATACATGCTATGATACGGGAGTTCCTGGTTTCGATTCCCGAGTCGAGTGAGTGTTTTTCTAACACGATTTTGGCCATTTTAGTCTAGTACTGGATCCCCCAAAGAGGGGTTGACTTTAGGCAGGAAGCCGGTCATAAAAAATTAAGCCATATATTTTCTGTAATATGCTTTAAAAATTGTTTTGTGTCAACCCCACATTGAAGTGGGATAAGGACAGGTGTAGAGAAAGATTGAATATATAAAGCAATCTGTTAAATCCCGACCTAATCCTACCTCGTTATGATGTATGGAAACCCTAATCGAGTTAGGCATAAGCCCGCGAGAGAGGGAATAATGCACGAGGCAGGAATGCGTTTGGGTACGCTCCATGGAAGAACTATAGGATTTTTGGCTGTGACAATGTAAAACAATGTCCTCGTGACTGATAAAATCAATGTAGATGGAGCGGTGAGTTTGGATTTCCTTATTATGCTTGGAATATAGTATCAGTACCTCAGGTGTAGGAAAAATATGTCATATTGTTGTAAGGATAAAGAGAACTTTATATATCCACCACTTCGACCTGCAGCGTCTCGTCTCACCGAATACTCGTTCGCTAAGGAAACTATCTTTAAAGTTTAACTTAAGCAGTGTTTTGTTTATTTAAATCTCAAACTATTTGCAGTAAGACCGAAGGGATCTATTTAAAAAAAATATTACAACTTAGTTTCTTGTTTATGAATAAGTTGCATTGTTTCATTGGTTTCATAGGTTTACTCAAAAGTCTACACTTCTACAGTGTATTCTAGCAAAAGTTGTTTATACTTCCAAAACTTTAAACCAAACCCACTACTGACCCATAGTGAGCGTTGAATGATAAAGTTTCACATCAAACGAAATTCAAATACATTAACAAAAACTTGTAGAGAAATAAATGGCCTTTGAAGTTCGGAATACAGTTTAATTTCGACGTAAACAACGGAGATATTTATAACACCTACTTGAAAATGAAGAAAAGTCGACAACAATAAAACAAAGCGGAAGGTGTCGTTTCCAACTGTTAACTTTTATTTGTGCTAGTAAGTTGGAACGTTGCTATTTAACGATTACAAACTTTAATTCTGTTGAAAACAATGTCTCCGTGCTTCACATACGTTTTGCTTTGAAGTTTTGTCAATTATTCAAAAGTATAGAATGTTTCGTAAAAGTTAAAGCATTTAGTCCTCGTTTGTAACTTACACAGCCTTGTTATAGAACGTGGTCTAATTTTAAATTTAGTTTAAAACTAGTTACCATTATAACCCGTAGGAACTAGAAGATTTCTCGTAATTTTATATATTACATAACACGAGTATAATCGCGCAATGACGCTGTTTCAATGACCCGCGGTAATTGATCGCTTGCGTCATTCGTCCATAGGTAATCTTTTTAAAATTTTGAAAATTTGTAAGGAGCTTTATAAAACTGAATACTTTAATGCTACATTGTAAATTCATGCATGTTATATTATTTGAAAATTCTTTTATTATGTATTAAATTGCAATTTTAATGCGTTACGTGTATAAAACTTAAAAAACAAAAATGTATCATAAGTAACATAATAAAATTATGTTATAGGATATAATACTTATAGTACACTGACAATGCGCGGTGAGACAAACTAAAAATATTTAAAATAACATAACATAACATAAGCTCACGTCTTTATCCCCGAAGGCGTAAGTAGAAGAGAACTAGCGAACTAAAACACCCACATTTCGCCGAGCTTAGAACCGTCCCAGATATGATAGGGGGCGAGCCTATCGCCATATCGGGCACCAATTCCAGACTCCGGGCTGATATGAAAAATCCAATATCACGTTGCCCAAGCCGGGAATCGAACCTGAGACTTCAGAACGGTAGGCGTACCGAAATACAACTATGCCACCGAGGCAGAAATTTAAAATACAAAGAATAAAATCCCTAAGAGACAATTTTTCAGTGAGTTTGTGAAAGAAAATGATAACGAGTTCACAAAGGGGATATGGGACTTCCTATTTCCATAAACCGTACCGGGTAACAACTAATGTTGCCAGGGGGAAAGAAAAATAAGGATTTTATGTTCAATTCATAAAATTATTTCGGTTAATTTTAATTCGCTTACAGACTTATCAATACCCAACTTTGCACCTAAAAGGCTGTTTTGTGCAGAGCTGCCTTTTAAAATACATAAAGAAAAATAAATGGTATTTATTTCATACCATATAGACGTGTGGACCGAGAGGTACTGAGTTCGATTCCCAGGTCGGACAAAGCGAATTTTCTAATTTAATTTACCCGGAACTGGATCCCCCCACAAGGTTAACGTCAGGCAGGCAGCCGGTCGTAAAAACTAAGCCAAATTCTTTCTGCAAAATGGTTGAAAAAGTGTGTTGTGCCGATCCTACAATCCACATTATGGTGGGATAAGAGCAGGTAGAAAGAAAAGATAGACTTAAAATAGGAATTCGAAGTGTGTATGAAGAAATAAGGGAAATACACGACGAGAATGACTCCTACACAGGCAGCGCAGCGAGTAAAAGACAGTGTAAAATAAAATCCGTTATTTACTCATTTATTCTAGTTTTGTGACGAATAGAAATGAGTTCTTGGTTTTAAATTTGGTAGTAAATATGTAACGCATTTTTAGATGAAAACACTCTGGCCTTGCCACAATAAAAAAAATCCACGGAATAAGTAAGTCTTACAACACTACATAATATTGTAGTCCAACAACTTCACTGTGGGGTTGCTTCCTTGCTTTGTGAACTTTTAATTTAAACTTTTCCATAAATGAAAATTAATGGAAGTTTGATTGAGTTTTGGCGATTAGTTTGTAACTAATGATTTTGTTTTCTAAAGTTAAAATTGCCTCTAAAGTAAACATATTAAAGGTTAAAGACAAAAAATTTACAATTCCTTGTCCGAAAATTAACAAAATGAAAAATTATTTACCAGTCATTACTATGACATTATTATGACTGTATATTAAGGTACTAGTATTCTCTCATAAGTATCAATAACTACAAAATGTTCGATCTTACCTTACTTCAGCTTATATTTAGATCAAGCACATTTGTCTTTGTTAGAGAACAAGAACTCACCACCTCTTGTTGTCTTCTTCTTTTTTAAATGGGTTCCGCATTAGTGGCGATTAAACAAATATCAAGGTAAATAGAGCAAATATTAAGTTTTCGCAATGACTATGAGACTCAGATGTGAACGATCTCAAGGTCTCGCTGGGATTATGATGGCAGTTGCTTCCAGTGCGATGCCGCTTAGATGACCATCCCTCAGCAAATCGATCGAACAAAGCCAGCCAACGCATCAATCAAAACTCATCAGAGACCACCGACTAAAATGTTCCTACAGTATACTACCCATCTTCGATGATGTTTGGTGCATAAAACCACATCACTTTAAAACAAACACAACTCTAGATCAAATAATTTTAACAAGTGACGCCGGCCCTGCCAGACTTCCCGTAAAAATACCCCCCTCTTGTTGTCAACTGAATACTCTCACTGCGCTACGGACACTGTCAAGTTGAAAAATTGGCATATTTTATCATTACGATGAAAACAAACCAATTTAATAAAAAAATATTTTTATCGCTAATCCAATAACTAATTTTATAAGCCCAGGATCGAATAACAAACAAACTTCGCATTCTCTGTCCGAAATAATTTGGAGACATTTCACCCGAGAGTTAAGCGCAGCTTATTTCAATCTGAAGGACTCTCAGTCTGAGTGGCCCGGTCTTACGTTAAACTCTTGGCAATGCTTTTTAAAACAATGCTTGAGTTATATTTAGCGATAGTTTGAAGAACATTTGAACAAGTTGCTTATTCGTTAGGCCGTCGAGTATAACAAAATATGTGGCTTTACTAAAGTGATATAGGATAAAGTATTTTCTTTCTATGAGAGGATATTTTTTTAAATATTATTGTCGCTGATTTTATCTAGGTATAGTATAATAGGTAGGTACATCCATTATCGTACTTATGACTTTAGCATATATGCCCTGCAAGTTTTTTTTATAAAGTACTAATTACTGAAAATTCTTTAAATTTAAGAAATACAATTCTAATTATAAATACTTAACATTAAATATCGAAGCTACAAAATACCAAGCATTCCAAAATGGTACATAAAAATTCCAATAATTTTAAGTATAAACGGTCAACGAATCAATAGCTTATACAAAGAAGTTCCCGCAACTTTGGAAAAACAAGCTTAGTCCGAGTTGTCGATAGTGCGCACCGTTTATCAAAAATACTCGGTCGTCGGAACCGCGTCCGGATTTCGGTGCAATACTTTCAAAAATAATAACTTTCGACGATGTGTTACGTAGGACAGGTTACTTGCTTAACTGCAGTCGGAGTAGGACCATTTTGCATTTGATGCGCCTATGAAATTTGTATGAAATATTAATCAAATACCATCAGTGCGCACCGAGGTCGAATACATTTACGATTATTAGACTGCCTCAGTGGCGTGGTTGTATTTCGGTACGACTACTGTCCTGAGGTCTCGGGTTCGATCCCCGAGTCGGGCAAAGTGATATTGGATTTTTCCATATCAGCCCGGAGTCTGGAATTTGTGCCCGATATGGTGATAGGCTCGCCCCCTATCACATCTGGGACGGAACTAAGCTCGGCGAAATGTGGATGTACTAGTTGGCTAGTGCGCCTTTGCCTACCCCTTCGGGGATACAGGTGTGAGCTTATGTTATCTTATGTTATGTCGTTAGAAATTTTCCTGCTCGGGCCGTTGTACTAACAAATATGGAGTACTTTAGTGGCGTATGGTACCAGAAAATGATACCGGCTTTTATTAAATTACTATATTTTTGGATGATGTTCAGTCACCAATCATTACATATGACGTTCCAACAGGTCGATCTGGAAATCCTTAGGGGAGGCCTATGTTCAGCAGTGGACGTCCTATGGCTGATGATGATGATGATGATATGACGTTATGTTTAGCTAATCTGGGATTTGAGAAGAATGATAGACATAGAAATGTAATAAATCCATACATTAAGATTTATTTCCGTCTGCCCTTATACTGTTCCATATGGAGTCGGCATACACATATTTTTAAGGATATTGTAAAAATAATTCGGCATGATTTTTACGACTGGCTAGGCTGCCTGCCTTTAAAACAAATCCCCTTTAAAACATGTTACCAAATATTTTTCCAAAATAAAACTTTTGGGCGAATAGCACGGTTATATGCGCCATCCTAGTTTATTCCAATAACTTGCTTTCAAAAGTTAAGTATTTTAAAGTACCAAAAGACCTTCGAAATACTAAATAGCCTTCAGAGTGTTGATATTGTTACGCACCCTTTGTAGTAAAAGTGTAAAGTATAAATTACCTAGGGGTTCAGTCTTTGAATTTTGATCAGCAAGCTGTAGCCCGAGCACGAAAAACTAATGGAAATGTAAACTCGCTGCGCACTGATGACATTTGATTAATATTTCATACAAATTTCATAGACGCGCATCGAGCACGAATACATTTACGATTGTCAGAAATTTTCCTGCTCGGGCTGCTGAAGCCTATGTGTCGTGGCTTATTTTATGTATCGTGTTAAGAAAACTAAGCTTTAAAAACAAGTGTGTGTTGAGTGGTAGAGCCACGCTGTAGACAGTAATGTCTACAGCACCAATGGGCCGGCTCGACCGGTTTGATTCCACTGTCTCACAGAAAACCGACGTACAGTGGCAGCTTGCTGTCGCGTTTCGTTTGGTGAGAGAGATTTCCGGTGGCCCATTTCCCCCAACCCTTGCCCAAACCTTTTCCATCCCGTTCCATTCCTTCCTTTTAGGATGGCAACGCACCCACGATTCGTTGTGTCTTGTGTGTGTATGGGCGATGGAGATCACTTACCATCAGGTGACCCATATGCTCGTTTGCCAGTCTCTGCTATAAAAAAACAAGTCCGTAAATATACGACTAGTAGTGTCGAATATGTTTTTCCGTTTCATAATGCTGTGGGTACTGTTGAAAGCTTTCTTTCCACCTGCTCTTATCCTACCCTATTGTGGAATCGGCTCAACACACTTTTCAAGCATATTGGCGAAAGAATTTGGCTTAGTTTGCACAGTCTAACAGTTGACGTCAACTCCCATCTGGGAGACCTAGGCAAATGATGTTAGAAATACACCCGGCCGACCTGCAAATCGAACCCAGAATATAAGCCATAAGCTGCCAATATAACAAGGAGGCGACGATACGGTTGAAAGCATGCACATTTATTAAGTATCGTACTAACACAGACGTAAATAATCACAAGTTTAAAAACTTAACGAACCAAATTCTACTCCGATCGTGACCAAATTTATATGGGACCACCCTTGAAATAAGCTCTATAGAACACATTCTTTTTTTAAATCGGTCCACATTTGGTGGAGATATCGCGTAACATACATAAAAAAACAGACGATTTGAAGACCTTCTCCTTTTTGGAAGTCGGTCGAAAAAAGAAGGACACTATCTTGCCTATACTTAAACGAACGCCACAGTGAAGCCACAAACAGCACACAAACGCGCCTGTACAAAAGTGCCCTACGCTTATAACACGCTTAGCCGCCGCCATTACGCGTCGATAGATCGAATGGACCGAAAACCCTGCTTCGCTTTCAATGTTCCTAGCACTCCGTCCAACTTTTTTACGTCCGTGCACACTAGTGAGAATTTATACGCGCTGATTGAATTTACCAGTAGATGAGAAACATCGCCGCATATTAAATAGTCTAAACTATACTTAAGTGTACTAATAAGGAGCCTATATACTTAATTGAAGTACAATCCAAGCTTAGGAGGAATTTAAAAAGCAGCGTATTTTTTCAATAAAATAAATAAATAATACACCCTACAGTCACACACATAGTCCTGACCCACACTAGGTACAACCTGTAACGTGGGTATCAGAAACTACGAGAGACTCTCGGTCTCACAATACCCAGACCCGAAACAAATATCTGTGGACCACACAGACATTTGTCGCGGTGCGGGAATCGAACCCACGACCTCACGGTCACAGGCGGCTACTCGCCCGCTGCGCCACGGAGGCAGTAAAATAAAAATACGGTTCATATTAAACTTTTTAGGAGCGAATGTTTAAAACAAAATGTCTTCAATTAAATATAATGGGAGATTCTCCGGTCTCCAAGGATAACCTTATTTAGATAGACAAAAGTAACTTTATTTGAAATGCTTTGTCACGTGTGTAGAGGTAATTTTGCGTAGTTAAATTGAAGGTAAGTTACACGGAAACGACATTATTATTTTTCTAGAGGAGATACACAAAATGGATTATCGTTTAGTGTTATCAAATATGGAGCTTTTTTGCGTAACTAAATAATAAGAGTCTAAGCGCCACTTGCTCTGTTGTAATTCTCTATTTATCCCAAATCTTGATTTAAAGATAGAAGTGAGCTGTAGGATAAACCGAGTTTAGGTTTAACTCTAGTTTAGTAACAGCGCTGCAAGTCGTCCTTAAATATATTGATATAAAACTAGTTTTATTTCAATGAATAATATTCGCGTAAACATAATCATTACTCTTAACTATAATCAACTAGCTGTTGCCCGCGACTCCGTTCGCGGGGACATTTATTTTCCGAGATAAAAAGGAGCCTATGTGTTATCCAGTGTATACCTTCATACAAAATTTCATTAAAATTATTATGTAATCTATACTAATATTAGAAAGCTGAAGAGTTTGTTTGTTTGTTTGTTTGATTGAACGCGCTAATCTCAGGAACTACTGGTTCGATTTGAAAAATCTTTTTGTGTTGGATAGCCCAATTATCGACGTTGGCTATAGGCTATATAATATCACGCTATGACCAATAGGAGCGGAGCAGAAATGAAAAATGTTAAACGGGGAAGTTTATATCTCAGAAACTACTGGTTCGATTTGAAAAAATATTTTTGTGTTCGATAGCCCAATTATCGACGGTGACTATAGGCTATATAATATCACGCTATGACTAATAGGAGCGGAGCAGAAATGAAAAATGTTAAGCGGGGAAGTTTATATCTCAGAAACTACTGGTTCGATTTGAAAAATTATTTTTGTGTTGGATAGCCCAATTATCGAGGGTGGCTATAGGCTATATAACATCACGCTATGACTAATAGGAGCGGAGCAGAAATGAAAAATGTTGCAAAATTGGGGAAATTTATATCTCAGAAACTACTGGTTCGAATTGAAAAATTCTTATAGTGTTGACCGACGGGGTGAATGAAGAGGTGACTGAGGGGTGACTGACGGGGTGATTGATGGGGTGACCGACAGGGTGATCGACGGGGTGACCGACGGGGTGTCAGACGGGGTGACTGCCGGAGTGACCAACGGGGTGACCAGTGGCGTGACCGACGGCGTGTCGGACGAGGTGACTGACGGGGTAACCAAAAGGTGACCAACGGGATGACCGACGGGGTGATCGACGGGGTGACCAAGGGGTGACCGACGGGGTGACCAACGGGGTGACCATCGGGGTGACTGACGGGGTAACCAAAAGGTGATCAACGGGATGACCGACGGGGTGATCGACGGGGTGACCAACGGGGTGACCGACGGGGTGACCAACGGGGTGACCAACGCAGTGATCAACGGGGTGACCGACGGAGTGTCCGACGGAGTGACCAACGGAGTGACCAGCAGGGTGACCAACGGGGTGACCAGCGGGTGACCGACGGCGTGACAGACGAGATGACTGACAGGGTGACCGATAGGGTGACCAACGGCGTGACGGAAGAGGTGACTGACGGGGTAACCGAAATGTGACCAATGGGGTGATCAACGGGGTGACCGACGTGGTGATTGACGGGGTGACCGACGTGGTGATCGACGGGGTGACCGACGGGGTGACCGATGGGGTGACCGACGGGGTGACCAACACGGTGATCTACGGGGTGACCGACGGAGCGACCAACGGGGTGACCAGCAGTGTGACCAACGGGGTGACCAACGGGGTGACCGACGGGGTGACCGAAAGGGTGACCAACGGGGTGACTAACGGGGTGGCCAACGGAATGACCGATGGGGTGACAAACGCGGTGATTGACGGGGTGACGGTGACGGAACCGCACCGAAGTCACGTACTATCTTTCGAAGTTTAGTAGATCATATCATTACCTCCTTTAGAATTATTGTGCTATAGGTGCCTACAACTCACTCTCTCAACCCTCTCTCTCATACGCAGACGAAGTTGCGCGGGTCAGCTAGTATATGAATATATGTGCCGCCTCCGATGGGTGTGCACTAAATTAGCACGACTAAAGCATTACAGCATGCTTTAGTATACTATACTGTAATTAATTAAAGTTTTATTATTTTACTTGATTTTGACTAGGGATTCCAATCCCATTTTCAATCCGGACGAATCCGGCCGGATTTTTACCGATCGAGGATATAAGATATGTACGGAGGTACCAAGAGACAGAGCGATGGTTATGCGGTATGACTGACTAATCGGCCTTCCACCTCAGTTCATATCTGAGAGTATACTAGAGCCGGATTCCATTCCTAAGTAGTTTAACTACACTGTTAATGCCGATTACCTGTGGACTGTGGTGACTGGTGGCTTTCTTGAGAGCATGATCCAGGTTCCAGGAGGATCTCAAGTAAACTAAGATCATATTTTAGGTAATTTGGGAGGTGCTAGTATTTAAGCCGATATTTTGTTTTAATTTAGGTACCGAATCCGGCAAATTAGTACCGGATCCGGTAGGTGTCAAATGACGCCGGATCCGCCGTATTTCCGGATCCGGAAAACCGGATTGGAATCCCTAGTTTTGACACTTTGCTGAAAGTATCTTATTTAGAATACGACCAAGTTAAATAAAAAAGTTACGCATGGAACTTAAGACTTTGTGGAGACTGACATAGTAGTAACAGTTTCTACCTTATTTAACTCATGATAGAGTTCAGTTTCCCTTCAAAGCGAACGAGTCAACCAAATTTTTTGATAATTAGTGTCCGAATCGAGCCCTCGGGTCCCATTTTGTAAGGGTTCCTGTCAATCGAACCTCATTAATCGGATTACGAATGCTATCCCATCTTATATCAAATGCTTTCATTTGAGTTAACTTAATTATTTGGCTTTTATTTGAAAACGTTTTAATTATTTGCTATTTATCTATGTAAATACATGATTAATTACACGATCATAAAATTATTATGATAGACGAAGCATTGTGTACCCTCTTTATTTCTTGGAAACTTCATTCGTCATGCCTATTACTATTTTAATTATGTGTGCTTGCTACGATATAATTATCGTACATTCTATATTATTTAGTTGTTCATGATCCTTATCACTAAGCTACACCCTAACGCCCGAATGGTCAAACGCTGCTCAACTTTAAGAGCTTCTTATATTGATTTTCGCCATGCAATTTTGACAGATCAGGCAGCCTTAAACGACATAAGTCGACCTTAAATGTATGAACATTCGGTGGTAAATCAGCCATCTTGAAGGTTTAGATATAAATGTCATATCCAGCGGACCGAGCAGGAATATTTTTGAAAATCGAATTCGGGGCCGTTCAAGTATTACGTAAGCAGATTTTTTTACAATTATAAACCCATCCCTCCCCTCGTTAGCAAAAGTAAGCAAAGCCCTTTCCTCCCCCATGGTAACGTTATCATTGGTATTTACATTTTTCAGTGTGTGTTAGTTTTCAATGTGTTTTAGTTTCTTTATAAAAAGAAAATCCATTAAAGTAAAAAAAAAAACTGCTGACGTAATAACCATCCAGACCCCCATCCTCCATGTCATCAAAAATAAGCAAAGAAAAGAAGTAGTACTTACGTAATACTTTAATGGCCCCTTGGAATCGAGCTCGAACCAAAACTCATCAGTCCGTAGCGAGTTTGATACGAATTCCATTGTCATAATTATTCCTGCTCGGGCTGCTGAATTTGATGTCCGGTCGAATATGCCAAACATTTTGGACGACTTTTTTATCGAAAATACTCATGTTACGTGTTGAAGTCAATAAGTCATAAAATCTGAGCCGAATCGTTTCTGCAACATGCTTGAAGAAGTGTATTGCGTCGACCCCATATTGATAGGGGTACGTGGAATATTTGGATATTTAGCGGTGGCGAAGATTTCACACAACACGATTCCTGCCGGCTTTCCATTGATGAATGGTCTACTAATAAATACGTATTAAAATAAAAGTGACATTGACATCGGCTTGCCTTTTACAAATTTTCGCCTTTCGCCACTGATATTTTGTTATGGTGCTGAGTTGCTTCTTAAATACAAACCTGTCAATAAATTATGTATATTCGATGTGCTGACAATAAAATACCTAAGTTAATTCAGGCGACAACGAACTTCTACGATCAAAAATTCAAGAAGAATTATCCCGCAGTATTACTATAAAATGGGTCTAACAATCTTCAGACTAAAGACAAAAGATTCGAGCCCATTCATTTATCAAGCGTAGACGTGCTGCCACGTCTTCGTGACGTCAGCTGACGTCCCGAGCGGGTTGCAACAAATCCACGCTGTTTTATATCCAATGTATTTTTATCTTTATGTCTACTTAAAGATAAGACGGGGATATGGGCGTTGTTAAATCATTTGTTTTTGATTTTTGAGACGCAGTTTCTAACGCCCGGATACTGGAACGCTACTCAACTTTAACAGCTTCTTACATTCTTTTTCGCCATACAATATTGACCAGTGAGCATTTAAATTTTTTAAATCGAACTTTGACTTAGTTTGAGTCATTTTTTACAAAAAAATCTTTGCTAAGTCGGTCTGTCCGTCTGTTTTTCTAGTAAAAAATGACTCGGACTATGTCCTTTGACTCAGACTTAGTCGATCTTCGCTCTATAGATCTCGGCCTAAGTGAATAAGTATTTGGCAGTAGTTAGACGTTTTGAGAAAACGACAGGAGTACGTCGGTCGCACGTGTCTGACCCAGATCGTACTAGGGCCCCGTGGACGGCCCAAAAAGCGCTGGCTGGATGTTTTGGAGGAGGATATAAGAGCCAATAGTCTCACTGAGGACGATGCTCAAGACGATACGTAGGAAGACAGACCCTGGCATAAGGCCGGGATAACGACAGAAAGAAAGAAAGTTTCTAAGTTAAAACTAGCGCGTACGGGCGACTTTTTGTAACTTATGAAAGTGTAAGGAAATTCACGTAGTTCGTTCAAGTTGTTATATGCGCACCATACATTGAGAAATTTACCAAATAAAAGTGAATAGGAGTCATGGTGACCAAAGTCATTTGTGCGCTGGCTTTTTTTTATAGCAGAGATTGGCAAACGAGCAGATGTATCACCTGCTGGTAAGTGATTTCCATCGCACATAGACACCCAAGACACAAAAAGAATCATGAGCGCGTTGTCAACCTAAAAGGAGGGAATGGAAAGGGAGGCAAAAGGGAGAGGGAAATGGGCCACCGGAAATCTCACTTACCGAACGAAATGCGATAGCGAGCTGCCACTTTACGTCAGCTCTTGTGAAATATCTTGCTTTCTGCTTCATCCCACTTCAACGTGGGGTCGGCGTAGCACACTTTTTCTAGCATGTTGCACGATTCGGCTTCGCTTTTACCACCACTGCACTGGTCGCCTAACGTCAGCCAGCTTCTGGCTCTTACGTGAAATATTGTGTTTTAAATTGTCGACATTACCATTCAGTGTCAAGTGCTCATATTCCTTGTAATTATTTCGATAAAATATTCCTATTTCCACTTCATAACCGTCATGATGTTGAAGTGTAATCAATTTTATCGCATGTAATCAGTTTAATTACGCGCACTAATTACCTTGGCACTTCCGCGGCTGCGTCGCGAGCTCGCGGGGCTAATGTCAAGCTTGATCACGTATTGTTAGGAAATACGCCACGCAAACGTTTCCGATTATGTACGTCACTTTGAGATTATCACTGTGATTATACATGCTTAGCAACTGGATTATAGCCTTGGGTAAACCTCAGGTCGGGGAATCATTTGTGTGAGTTATTAAATTTCATTTCACTAGTAAAGGTCACCGCTGAACAAAGACTCCTACGGCTAGGTACAGCAAAGCTGCGACCACTATCGAATTATATTTATATCAGGATGTTGAGAGAACTATGGGTCTCGTTGGTCTAGTGGCAGAATATATAGGCTGTGGACGGTGAGCTCCTGGGTTCGATTCACAGGTCAGGCAAAGCGATTTTTCTAATTTCTTAAGTTTACGTGAATATTATACATTGAAATAAAACTATTCTTACGGATTCTATCACGATTAGGTTTTTTTGGGAATAATAATTAAAACCTAATGAAATAAAACTATTCTTACGGATTCTATCACGATTAGGTTTTTTTGGGAATAATAATTAAAACCTAATCGTGATAGAATCCGTAAGAATAGTTTTATTTCGATTTTTCTAATTTAATTTACCTGGGACTGGATCCTCTAGAGGAGTTTGACGTCAGGTAGGCAGCTGGTCGTAAAAACTAAGCCAAATCTCTTCTGCAACATACTTGAAGTAGTGTTTCGTTGACCCCACATTAAGGTGGGTAAGTAAGTACAAAGAAAAGAAAAGAAAGACGAAGAACTATGAAGCAATTTATAATTAAGTTTTGATTGATGTTGTTACTGTCCATATACATGCGCTTATGATCAGGCACATAATGTATGTTATTCAGTGGTTCATAAGTCAGGTGCGTCTCCTGCACTTAAAGACCTACACAAAACTTGGTTTCACCTCACATTATTGTCTATGGTCCATTGTCCATGAACAGGAGACAGCAAAAAACATTGTTTGGTGTAGGTGTTTTTGTGTTTTGTTTCGAAAGAAAACACGTGCAGGAGACACGTCCTTATACTCACATCTCGTCCATTGAGAAGCCACGTGAGATTAGCTGGAGGATCTGCGGGAGGCGATGAACATTGTGCGCGAAGAGAATCGCCAGACGCGTACCAGCCCTTCTCCGCTTTGATAGTTGGCTTGTCTGGAGGCAGCTCTGCGGACAAGATTAAATTGTTTATTACATCTTTCTTTCTACCTGCCCTAATCCCAACTTAATGAGGGTCACACACTTTTTCAAGCATGTTGCAGAAAGGATTTTGCTAAGATTTTACGACGAACAACCTGCCTGACGTTAACTTCAGAGCGATCCAGTCCCGGGCAAATTAAATTAGAAAATTCGCTTTGCCCGACCTGGGAGTCGAACCCACGACCTTCCGGTCCACAGCCCATATATGCTGTCACTAAACCAACTGCGACGAAACTGTTTATTACATATTATTCGGAAATGTACATATATCTAACATTGGGACTGAGGCCCGACTGCGAATAATTTTGACAATCGAAATCGCATCGAGGGGGAGGCGCTCGTATATCGCAAAAAACTGGCTTCAAATTCGACAAAAAATATTCTATAAAGGCTGAGGGACAACGTTAAGTACGTAAAAATGTTGATACAAGATTTAATTTAAAAAACATAACATAAGCTCACGCACATTTCGCCACACCCACATTTCGCCGAGTTTAGTTCAGTTCCAGATGTGATAGGGGGCGAGCGTATAGCCATATCGGGCACAAATTTCAGACTCCGGGCTGATATGGAAAAATCTAATATCACTTTACCCGACCCGAGGATCCAGGAACCCGAGACCTTAGGACCGAAGTCGTACCGAAATACAACTACGCCAGCGGGGCAGTGAGTAGAATAACAATCAATTGTTAATTATCATGTCAGAATCGGTGATTTCCTAAAAGAGATAAATCATTAATAGCAAGTCATCGATATATTAATTACCTAGATGCACAGTTGTCGGAAAATGGGACAGCAAAGGAGTGCTTAAGCACTCGTTTTGCATACAGTCCGACGTCGATGGAATTCTAAATTTCAAAATTCAAATTTAAGAACTTGCTCATTTCGTTTAAAAAGCTACTTTATTATACGTTCATAGGGTTATATTTGTGTTGATTTAATTAGAACTTGTGACCTTTTTATTTGTTTTATTCCTGAGACCACTTTTTAGGACGATATTTGCAAAGAACTGTGCATCTAGGGTATATTATATTGATGTAGCAAGTAAATAAGTCTGACCAAATTAGCTATATAGCACACCAATTACGTTATTCCTGGAATTTATTTAACAAATCTTATAAATTGAATTGAATTTGTGCCCGATATGGCGATAGGCTCGCCCCCTGTCACATCTGGGACTGAACTAAGCTCGGCTAAATGTGGGTGTTCTAGTTCGCTAGTGCGCCTCTGCCTACCCCTTCGGGGATACAGGCGTGAGCTTATGTTATGTTATGTGTAAATCTTATAAAACCTTACATTTTAGTAACTTTGGAGATAATTGCAAAGAATTTAAATTCGTTTGGCAAGTTGAATAACTAACGCCCGAATGGTCAAACGCTGCTCAACTTTAACGGCTTCTTACATTGATTTTCGCCAGACAATTTTGACAGATAAGGCGGCCTTAAACGACCTTAAGTGTATGAACATTCGGCGGTAAGTGTAACTAATAATTCAAATAACATTACCAAGATTTTAGACTTTTGGTAAAACGTCTACCTTGTGTGTACACAAAGAACATGTTAGTTCTGTAATATGATCATAATTATTTGTTTGGATTATTCAAACGACGTGGACCAATTTAGACCCATAATTTACTCTACCTACACCCTTAAAGGCTTTAAGTTAAAGCCAAAAGAAATTAATATGGTTGTAATTTTACTGATACTATAATATTCTTCAACGAAGATGAAATTATATTTATTCACTATGACTATATAAAAGCGTTAGGCGGACGTGTTCTTATGGAAAAATATCCTCTAAGGTTATATTTAAGTATACATATATTTCATTAATGCGACAAGAATATACACTCATTTTGTAGTTTGTTGGGTAGCAGCGGTAGCTCAGTTGGATATGGTACGGACTGCCGAGACCAGTGTCGGAGGTTCGAGACCAACCACAAATTGGAGCATACACCTCTGACTTTTCTATGTTAAGTGTGTTCTCATTGTGAAATATCGCTTGCTATATATAACCTTATATATTGAAGGAAAACATCGTGAGGAAACTTGCATACCCGAGAGTTTCTCCACAAGAAATTCGTAGGTATGTGAAGTGAACCAATCCGCATTAGGCCAGCGTGGTAGACTAAGGCCTTACCCCTCTCATTAGTAGATGAGGCCCGTGCCCAGCAGTGGGACAGTATTATTACTGATATTATTATATTTTGAAGTTTGTAGAGAATCACGCCCCAGTAGAGTAGAATGATATAAAACGATTGGCACGTAATAGTTGTTGATGATTGACATGTTAGTCGGATCGTAGTCGATAATAATATAAGTTATAACCAATTTGTCGTTACGATTATTTAGTCGTCTCTTTAATCACCCAGTTCGAATAACATTATAAAAAATTATGAATAATGTACCTATCACAGTAAACTCGTTTTTATTTCTGTTTAGAACGAAATGCGATAACATCATTAATCTGTCTTATTTTTAACTTCAATGAAAGATTATTCCAATAAAGTATTTAAAGCGTTTCCTCGAATCTTGAATCAAGATTATTATTAAAAACGAGAAAACTTTCCAATGTTATTTCAACGTGCTTCACTAAGGAAAGTAATCGTGGTCATAAAAATAGCCCCAAAAGAGACGAACATGGATTTCATTTTAGGCCCAATGAATAGACCTTACGCATTGACGAGAAAATGCGAAAGTGCTAGACTGAATCGAGGATATATTTTTTTTATCCGAGCACGGTAAAGTGACACTACACCAGTCCGCCTAGCATGCGTGCCACGAGAACATTTTGTCCTGTTATCACCGGTTTTCTCTATTTGTCTACGGACAGGCAGGTGTTACCAGCCCGCCTAGCATGCGCGCCACGAGATATCTCGATAATCGACTGGCTAGGTATTGTCTACATATTGTCTACAATATTGTATGTAAATAACATAAATAAGGACGCATGTTAGTGTCCGTTGACAAATAGAGAAAACCGGTTATAACAGGACAAAAAACGTAAACAAAATGTTCTTGTTGCGCGCATGCTAGGCAGGCAGGTAAGTCATAAGTGTAGTAAAGTCAAAACCATCGTCCATTGACAAACAATGAATTTATCGGTGGTCACCAGAACCATACCGATTTGCATAAAGGCTTCTTCACACTCCAAGGAGGGATAAATAAATCGAGAACACAGTATAGGCGCATGACCGATGCACAGGAACACAAGGATGTACCCACCGCAGCAAATCATTAAACCATGTCGCAAGCTTCTCCAGAACACCAGATATACGCTGTTCCTGGAAGACGATCTACACAAAGTGTGTGGTTTGGTCCAGGTTGGGCCACTGTGGCATGTTTTAGCATTACGTATATCCTATATGTATAAAAATATCCTACAAACTGCAACTGAGAGTGATCTAAAAAAAATATAAAAATATAATACAAAAAGACCTTCTAATATAGGCCAGCAAAGCTCTGCTCTCATCTGAAGAGACGATCTGTTCCTCATAATTTAGAAGTGATAATGAACTACAAAATAAGGTGTAGTCAAAGACTTCTATGTACTTACTAGACAAGCTGTTTCGAAGTCAATTTGTGGCACATGACGGCGAGTGTTTGACGTTTCACGGCTAAGGAAAACAGCAGATTTCTATAGTGAGTTGAGGTCGATTAACAGAGACTTAGTGCGCACATTCTATGTACCGAACAGCCAGTCTAGTAGTATACATAGAAGTCTTTGGGTGTAGTGTATTATTTTTTCTGTGTCAGGAATAAAATTTGTCCCCCGATAAGACTTGCACCGAAAATCAAACATTCTTTTGGAGTTATGTAGTTCCTCAATCTTCTCCTACCTCTATAATCGATTATAGTGGATAACGAAGCAATCCGACGCCTCGGGCCTACCTGCGATGTTTATAAGAAAAAAGGATGGAATTTTAAAGGAACTCAAAAGCTTTTATATCACGCCTCAATTTAATTTTAATTTTTGCGAACGTTCAGTGTTTAATCGTCGATGGTTTTGCACGTACGTTTCTGTTCACTCGAGAAATTCAATTAGATTTTGAGGGGTTTCCAATCACAGTTTTGCTGTTTGCTGTCCCTTAGCGTCTGGATTGGACGCTTTTAGCGAGCAATAAATACATTTGCTTGTTCAATGTAGCTGTGAAAAGAGTACGATATAAATGGATACTGTACTACTATAAAAGTGGTACTGAGACCCCAGAAGGGTCAATACGCTAGGCAGGCAGCCGGACGTAAAGACTAAGCCAAATCCTTTCTACAATAGGATTGAAAAAATCAATGACGATAGTCGTATATAATGATATCTTAGGTTTACGTGAATGTTATTCATTGAAATTAAACTATTTTTACGGATTATATCACGATTTGGTTTTAATTTTAAAATTATTTTATTTTTAATCCGTAAAAATAGTTTAATTTCAATGATAATCATATAATTGGAGAACTACAACATTGATTACATCTTAATTATATCAAAAGGATGATAATATAAACCAAAAACAAACTTAAATAAGAAGATATGATTGTGTACCTAAACTAAACTTTTTGGGTTTTATTACAAAAATCACTGTTCTACTTAAGTCGCCTCTCCTGCACATGTTATTTAGAAACAAAACAACAAAACACCTACACAAAACAAGATTTTTTCATTGTCTACTGCTCATGTAAGAATGGACCATAGACAAAAAAATGTAGAAGAGACGTAGCTTTACAATACGATACCAAGTCAACAAGATGTTTCCAACCAGACTGTTAGAGTCTGGAATAACTTCAAACATATTTTATAGATATGAATGCTGTCTGCTGCCAACCACAGACATTAATGTAAAAAAGGGAGATCCACAAAACACCATAAACAAAATACTCCAACACCAGCAAAATTTAATTAGCGTGTCACAATTAAGGCGAGTCACACGTTTGTCCCATTCCAAAAGGCCGGAATATTTTCCGGACAAGCTGGAATGAAAAATTCTTCGCTGTTCCGCGTCACTCGTCAGGCACTTCGGAAAAAAGTAAAACATTGCCCCTTGTCGGCTCCAACGAACTGGCAAAGTCAATACACTCAACACAAGTGGAAAGCTACGCTAACGAGCCCATCACGCGCCCCGGGACTCATGGCAAATATTATTCTGACTCGAGGCAGTTATTTCAAGTCGACGCGACGTGAAGGTAAATTGAAAAACGTCTCTGTCTGGGATTTGTAGAACGTTAGCAACTGCGGCTGTCCAGTTAATTACGATTAGTAGTCTAGAAGTTGTTCTAACATTTGTTTTTTTACAGTATTTGATAAGTCTTATTTTGCTTAATTAAAAATTCAAATTATTTATTTGCCTAAATAAGAAATGCTGGGGTGCAAGAATATCTATAATGTAACTTTTGCAACGAGACCAAACCTAGGCATTCAAGCAGCGGATTTCAATTATTAACTCGTGGATGATTCTGAACGTCATAGTCGCCTCCTTGGTCTAGTGGCACCATACATGGGCTGTGGACAGGGAGGTCGTGGGTTCGATTCCCAGGTCTGGTAAAGCGAATTATCTAATTTAACTTGGCCAGGACTGGATCCCCCAGAGGGGGTTGACGTAAGGCGGGCAGCCGATCGTAAAAACTTAGCCGAATCATTTCTGCAACATTATTGCGCCGACCCCTTATGGGATGAGGGCAGGTAGAATGAAAGATTCTGAGCCTCATCATTAACAAAAATACTTTTCAAACATATTATTTTATACTGCGGCCTGAGCAGGAAAATTTCTGACAACCGTAAATGAATTCGAACTCGATGCGCGTCTATGAAATTTGTATGAAATATTAACCAAACGTCATCAGTGCGCAGCGAACTCGAATACATTTACATTTACATTAGTTTTTAGTGCTCGGGCTACTGGAGTAATAGATCACTTAGATCGCAAAACATCAATGGATTTTTTGAAATTATCTTATTTGTTATAGAATTCAAATAACTAATAGTCTTTTTATTGTACGCCAGGCAAATAAGTCATTTGAATATTACACCCAAACATTATAAAATCATTAAAAAAATAATAATAATGACGTCAGGCAGGCAGCCGATCGTAAAAATCAAAGCCGAATCCTTTCTGCGATATTCTTGACAAAGTGTGTTAAAGGCAGATAGAAAGAAAGAAATACCCAAGTGTGTCTAATTTAATTTATATCTAAACTTTGATATTAGGTAACAACCCACAAAAACAATACAAATCTCTCAATGTTAGCTTGTGTAATAAGATTTATGGGCTATTTAAGCGAAATCTCGCGTCTAGACGGCTTAGACGAAGTTCTTAATGGAAATAACATTAAACAATACGTTCTTGCCCTAAGCGACCTAATTTAATCATTCAGCTCCTTTAGAGGAAATTTAACGAAACATTTACACTTTTGTCACTGTACCTGTACAGTTGCCAAAATACTCTAATACAATATTTACTATAAAAAATACTTATAAAATATTTCAGCTAATGTTAAAGTTCAATGTTATACTGTTGATGTTTCAAATATGACCGAAGATTTCTTAATGTAACTATTACATTGGTTTAATACTTAGGCTTAGAAACGTAAGATTCTGGGTTCAATCTCAAATCAGGATATCACATAATTTTAGCGAAATTTATGTGCTATCACCGCGGCCCACACCTTCTGACCAGTGCAGCGAATAGCAGGAATATTTTTGACATTCGAAATCGTATCTAGTTCACGGTACACTGACGACGTAAATCCCAAAAACGCATCGATCTCGATTCGAATTCGATTGTCAAAATTATTCCTGTTCGAACTCGATACAAAAGTTCGACAGTGTACGGTCATAGGCTGAGATGATAATGACATATGAAAGGATTTCTAATTCACTTATTCTCTATCATAGGCCAATAATTTAATGTAATCAAGACGTGTAATAAGGGTTAATTGTTTTATACAGAAATAATGGAAATATGGAAAAAATTTCAAACAGATCCGTATAAGGCAGTGCGATATAAAATCGAGTAAAGCTAAGTCAAGTCCTTGTAAAGCAGATAAGTTAGAGAAACACACTAAGGGCCCTCCGCAATACTTCAAAAACAAATTCGTCGGGATAAAAAGAGATACGGCGAATGTATTATGTAGATATGTAACTGGTTAGCTGTTGTCGGAACGGGGTTAAAGTTGGCTTATGGAAACAATGTAAGGGACAGAATGTAGGGTTACACGCATTTGTTGTGAATGTATAAAAACTGAGCGCTTTTATTGCGCACGTGACTGAACGGTATAACAGAAAAAATAGTATTATCCGCATATTATAGAATAATATATGGCCAGTTTCTCGGGTTGCTGGTAACTCTCTGAGAAGTTTAATAAATTCTTACTGACGTGAAGAGAATTGATCAAGTAATTTGTAATGACGTTAATAAGGTCTGTGTTGAAGTATCTAAGTGATAGATTATATTAGATGCCAAATATATTAATCATAATAAATCCGAAGTTGTCCGTGTATTATTTGATATGCGAATCGTAGGAGAGGATTAATATGTAGATCATATAAAAAATCTTTCTCATTTATCTTTATTTTATATGGAGAACCAACACAAAAATATATTTTTACTAATTTTGCAGTTACTGCAATGTGCCATTATTTTGTATAGCAGAGACTGGCAAACGAGCAGATGGGTCACCTGACGGTAAGTGATCTCCACCGCCCGTAATACTTAAAACATAGAAAGTATCATGAGTGCGTTGCCAACCTAAAAGGATAATAGAATAGAGATTGGGAAAGGGAGGGGGCATAAGGGATTGGGAAAGGGAGGAGGAGGTTGGGGGAATTGGAACATTGGAACTCTCACTCATCACTTATTTATACTCATATTCGATTTTAATCAAATTAAATTTTCATCAGTGAAATAAATTTCGGAATCAGGCCCATCGTATCAAAGATTCAAATATATTGACTACAAAAATACAGTCACTACTTTTCCTCCAATGATATATTCTATAAATGGAATAAAGAAGACTAAGCTTCACACAATTCGAATATCTCACAAAATGTTCAATATTATGTAGTTAAAAAGTAAGACGATTTCACTTTACACATAAAAGAGATATTATCATGCGAAACCTTTTTATCTAAAAGTTAAATCACGTAATAAAATGTTGATAGAATGAAACATTCGCGGGATAGAAACTCATTCTGCAAACATAATCATAATAAAACACTCAATTTCTCATATCTAGTAAAGTAACGAGCAAATTTACACAGAATACTTTAACTTAATTCACTCATCAATGATGTTTTATTAAAAAAATAGTTTTAAGTTTCTATAATGTGTTAAGAAGTGAGCAGTGATTTACTTAATGAAAATTAAATTTTAATTAAAAGCTAACGAAGATTTTAAATGCAAATACAGTTTCTATGTAATTATTTGTAGTTGCAATAGCTCTACGTCCATAAAATAAGCTAAGGCTAAGATCTATAGAGCGAACTTCGACTAAGTCTAAGTCAAAGTAACGAACTCAGTGAGGATATTGACTTAGTCCGAGTCATTTTTTACAAGAAAATCTTTGCCTAATCTGTCTGTCAGTCTGTTTTTCTTGTAAAAAATGACTCGGACTAAGTAAAAGTTCGATTTAACACTCCCCAAATCATCACTGAGTTCGTTACTTTGACTTAGACTTAGTCGAAGTTCGCTCTATAGATCTCAGCCCTAGTGTTTTATAAAAAATACCTAAAACGTAGTTCATTCGTTTCGCTTCATCTGTAGTGTCGCTTACACATGTCCATCATGTTGGACACAAGTCAACGTGATAAATGTGTGTGCACACACAACTGGATTTCTGTTTTTAATAAATAAGGTTTTCGAGGGATCAACATTGCCTATATTGTGCTCAATTAATATTTTTTAACAATTATTTTGTATTCGACAGACTTCCAAAAAGTTCGTCTGTATTTTTTATGTATCTTACGCGATATTTCCGCCAAATGTGGACCGATTGTCAAAATTCTTTTTGTGTTCGATAAAGTTTATTTCAAGGGTAGTTCCATATAAATTTAGTCATGATCGGATTTGAAGTCGGTCTGTTAACTTTTAAAACTTGTAATTCTTATATGTATCTAGTTCAACGATTTAACATACATATATACTTATTCTCGTAACACCGAAGGAGTTGGCAGAGGCAAATTAGCGAACTAGAACTCATTTCGTCGTGCTCATTTTTACCCAGATGTGATGGTACGAGCCTATCGCCATATCAGTTTCAAATTCCAGAAGCCATGCTGATACTACGTAGAACAACCCAATATCACTTTAACAAAATTATATAACTTTTAATAATGATAGATCGGAATCAAGGGTTCAGAAGAAGGGTACTGGAATAATATTTACGGCGTATTTATGTTTTCGTAACGGAATTCTACTTGTCTTAAAATGTGTGCGTATTTTGAAATGGACCGAAAACATATTAACAAATGGTGTTAATCAAATTAAAATTGTGTCCAAATCGATCAGGGAAATAAAGCAATCCGTTTTGATTATATTTTAATAACCAAAACGGATTGCTTTAATTTATAGAGCCTTCTGGGGGGTTACCACCACCTCTTATATCAGTATTATTATAATTTTACTTGTACCGATTCCCATACAAAACAAACGAAGAACGATTATAATAATACTGCTATAAGAGGTCGTGGTAACCCTGCTGTGGTACAGTTCATTATAATGTTGCCAACATTTGCATCAAAACTATGTGGTTTATTATGTAAATGAAAACAATAAAATTAACATTATTTTCACACGCGAAAACAAAGAAAAATCATAAAGCATGATTTTGTGTACGTGGTCTCGCTTGCGGTTAAAATTTTATACGTTTGTGAGACTTATTAAAGCCAGGGCCGAACTGAGGCTGCCACTTAAGCGTCGTAACGTTCATATTTCGTCTCATCATATTTCAGTGGAAAGGGGAGAGGCATGACGTCACTGGCGAAAAGGTGCCAGTGGATTTTGTAATTCAAATACGGCCCAGCTCTCAGGTATAGCGGTAAGCCAAAGCGATATTTAAATATGAAATATAAAGATCTACCAAAGAATAAAGGTTTAATATTTTGCGGCAAAAGATAAGAATAATTTTGAATGAGATATTTTATGTGATATATGCCAATTTTGGTTCTGAATTAAATGAATAGAAAGTGCCAGCATGCGTAGTGTATAGTTTTATTGTTATTACTGATCAACATGAATTGAATACACTTAGAAACTCAATAGAATAACAACAGGTTCAAAATACAGATTAAGTGGTAAAGCTACGCTGAAGATTAACGTCTATATCACAAATTGGCCTGTTCGACTGGTTTGATACCACTCTTTCACAGAAAACCACAGTAAAGTGGCAGGTCGTTGTTGCGTTTATTCGATGAGTGAGATTTCCGGAGGCCCAATATTCTCCTTCCCCTTCCAATCCATATTCCCGTTCTTTAAGGTTTGTAAAGTACCCATAATTCTTCTTGGTATTCATAGGTATCAATGGACCGCGGAGATCACTTGGCATCAGGTGACCCATCTGCTCGTTTTCAAGACTCTGCATTAAGAAAACGCAGCAACATCCTGATTCCGGCCAATTGCTCAATTTATATTAACATTAATACAACAGGCGTATGTAACGCGATTTCAACTTGTTTAAGTACTGCCACACCTGCCCAAAATTTCAAAGTAAAGCAATTTGCTCCGAGGGAAATTACGACGGTATAACACCTAATCCCACTAATGTGTGATGTCAAGACATTTCCAAGAAAATCGCGTGATTATAAGTGAAACATTCGTCTGCGTTTTAAAATGGGGTCGAGAGTCACATTTAAGTGGCTTTTATCGTAACATTCTTTGATTTGATTCTTTTTCAAGCTAAATCCTATGATCCCCTATTATCTATGATGTAAATTTTAAAGTGTATTAAGCATTTAAGATTTTATACAAAAAAGTTCTAAATACTGCCTCGGTGGCGTGGTGGTATTTCGGTACCACTACGGTTCTGAGGTCTCGGGTTCTATCTCCGGGTCGGGCAAAGTGATATTGGATTTTTCCATATCAGCCCGGAGTCTGGAATTTGTGCCCGATATGGCGATAGGCTCGCCCCCTATCACACCTGGGACGGAACTGCTCGGCGAAATGTGGGTGTTCTATTTCACTAGTGCGCCTCTGCCTACCCCTTCGGGGATACAGACGTGAGCTTATGTTATGTTATGTTCTAAATAATGACTTAATTTGCTTTGAAAGTGTTTGTAGCGCAATAAATGTTTCATACAGGCATTAAATGCGATAGATTGCTCATTTAACAATCTACGACAGATTCAGTGTTGATCGATGGCGTTGATTCCAGTAACAATCCTATCCAATTAATTTTCGTTTTCTTCAGAGTTGACTGCCCGAGTTGGACTAAAGTGTATCTTATATATTCGACATTATATGACCTAACCTTAACTTTTTCTTATCTTCTATATTAACCTCATTCAGGCGAAGCGGACACCGGTGTCCGGACGAGGGTCACGCCAAGGACGACCTTATTGCCTATTGATTTTGTACCTATATAAACACAACAAAACCCACAAACATGAATAACACCAACAGCAATGGCGGACGTAAACTCACTTATTTTTTTTATAAAATCCCGCTACTTTGTGATGTTTGTTACTGTATTACAAGACAAAAAATTTAATAAACTGCCAAATTATAATAATGTTCAAGGTAAAATAAACTTTATTTTTAAATGAAAGAGTCTTTACTTAAGTACAAAATCGCATGGGAATAAGGTCGACGTTGGCGTGACCTTCATCCGGACACCGGTGTCCGCTCCGCCCAAAGAAGGTTAAACTGAAGCACTTAATTAAAAGATCAAAGAGTGCGATTATAATAATCTTATAATTGAAATTATGTTCGAATTAATCCCTGTCGACTGATCACGGTATCGATAATCGCTCAAAAAACAATTAGGAAAATGGGACACCAAGCCGAATCCGACACTGGTGTGCCATTTTCACGAGCGGCAAACTTTATCGATAGCGCGACATTTAGATTAATGGAGCTTCCCACCTGGAATTTTTACGGTAGGTAAATTCGAAAATATTTATGCCGAGATCTATAGAGCGAACTTTGACTAAGTCTAAGTAAAAAAAAACGAACACGGAAAAAAAATTCGAAGTTTGAATTAATCCGAGTCATTTTTCGACCGACTTCAAAAAAGAAGAAGGTCCTCAATATGTCTGTATGTATGTATGTTACGCGATATCATCACCAAATGTGGACCGATTTTTAAAATTATTTTTGTATTCGATAGAGCTTATTTCAAGGGTGGTCCAATATAAATTTGATCACAATCGGATCTGAAGTCGGTCTGTTAAGTTAATTCCAAGAAAATATTTGCGTAGTCTCTGTCTGTCTGTTTTTTTTATAAAAAATGTCTCGGACTAAGTCGAAATTCGATTTAAAAATTCAAAATCCTTACTGAGTTCGTTTCTTTGACTCAGACTTAGTCGAAGTTCGCTGTATAGATCTTATCCTTAAATCCATTCCTTAACAACATCGGGCACAAATTGCGCTTACGATAAAATTCATAAAGCCAAAGTGTTGTGCAAATGCCACGTTAAGTCTCGGCTAACGCAAGTTGGCAACAGCATTGAATGTAAAATAGGTAAAATATCAAAGTTGAGGTAACAAGAAAAACACATTTGTGGGCGAGAAACTTTCGCTTAGTTCGAGGTGAATGGGCCGGCCGCGTGTCGACCAGTTTATGTTCGGAGTTTGATGGCCGGGCCCCGCGATATTGAATCCGGCCCTGGATTAATTGAATTTGGGAGTTTGGCACAATGCGTCGGGTCTGCGTGGGTCGGCCGGGTTATTAAGAAATCCATTGTCGAAATTTCAATAAAAATGTTATGTGATTAAGTTTGCATGAGGTAGATGGACGTGTGCGTATCGGTTTTATGATTTATTTTACATATTTTATGAAGAATTGTGAGTTTTGTAATTTGGTTTGACGTGGATCTATGTGGCCAGGTTATATGCAAGGCAAAGTGACACTGGTCTTAACGGTAACTACAGCAAGCACGATTCAACAATTCTCTACAAATATACAAAACTGTCAAGACAAATATCGTGACGATATTTGCCTTGACAGTTTTGTATATTATATTATCGTTTCTTGGTGGTCGGAAAGTTTTTTTTTATAGTAGAGACTGGCAAACGACAAATGGTAAGTGATCTCCACCGCCCATATACACCTTTCTTTCTGCCTGGCGTTATCTCGGCCTAGTGCCAGAGTCCGCCTTCCTACTTACCTAAACGCTTCCACTTGCCACCGCCCATAGACACCCAAGACACAAAAAGATTCATGGGTGTGTTGCCTAAAAGGTAACCTAAAAGGAGGGAAATAGGGATTGGGTAAGGGAAGGGGGGAATTGGGGCCCCCAGAAATCTCACTCACCGAACGAAATGCGACAGTGAGCTGCCACTTTTCGTCGGTTTTCTGTGAGACAGTGGTATCAAACCGGTCGAGCCGGCCCATTTGTGTTCGTTTGTAGACGTTACTGTCAACAGCGCGGCTCTACCACTCAACTAAACTAAACGTATGCCGGTCTGATATTACAGGCTTGACTTGCAAGGTGATAATGCCAGCTAATAAATAATGATACCACAAGTAATTAAATAATATACAGTAATCTCGTGTTGTATTTAAATTTAATTCTAAAATATAAAATCTTAATGTATTCATAGAAGATATTGTTATATGTAGTTTTATTCTAACTCTACAAAACTCTCATTACTATCAACGAAAATCACCCTATCATTCTTGTAAATCCTACATGAACCAACAAAAATATACTCGGCAAGATTCTCGAAAGCGCTCAATCAATCAACGGGGCACTAAAGCCGCGGACACACGAGCGCATCGGCGCGCGATCATTCGTTCTCTCGAGCATATTCGATTCACGAGCAGAGTGATTTATAAGGGCGATTGCAGCTATCGTCTCGCATCGCCGGATGCGATAATCGATATTCACTTTTATTATGCCCCCGTCGCCGGTCCGTGACGATTGCGCGGTTGCAACTTTTCCCGATATTAATTCGCGGCGTCTGCATTTAATATCGATGCGACGGAGATAATCGATTCTTAGGTTGATTGTTTTCTTTGCAGAATATTCGTTGAGATTACTATTGGAATTGATTACATTTTGTACTTTCAATCATTGTAGATTGCCGTCTCCTTCTATTGGCGACATACCTTTATATGGGCTGTAGACCGGGAGGTCGTGGGTTCGATTCCCAGGTCGGGCAAAGCAAATTTTCTAATTTAACTTGCCCGGGACTGGATCCCTCAGAGGGGTTTGACGTCAGGTAGCCGGTCGTAAAAACTAAGCCAAATCTATTCTGCAACATATTTGAAAAAGTGTGTTGCGCCGACCCCTGCATTAAGGTGGGATAAAGGCAGGTAGAAATAAAGAAGAATCATTGTAGAGTATATTATGCAGCAACCCTCTCTGAGGGATCTATCTAGTCCTGAGCCAATTAATTAAGAAAATTTGCGTTGCTCGACCTTGGGATCGAACCCAGGACCTCCCGGTTCACAGCTCATATATGTTGTTCCTAGATCAAGGGGTTGACATACCGTAATATAGAGGTAGTATTGGGGCCATAACATAACATAAGCTCACGCCTGTATCCCCGAAGGGGTAGGCAGGGGTACTAGTAGGTACCCCCACATTTCGCCGAGCTTAGTTCCGTCTCAGATATGATAGGGGGCGAGCCTATCGCCATATCGGGCACAAATTCCAGACTCCGAGCTGATATGGAAAAATCCAATATCACTTTGCTCGACCCGGGGATCGAACCCGAGACCTCAGGACGTTAGTCGTACCGAAATACAACCACGCCACCGAGGCATAAATGATAGAAGTATTTTTATGAAACAACTGAAAAGCATAGTATATATATATTATGGTCATGAAAGACATGTAACTAAATTCAATACGAAAAGAGACGTCGACAAGATCCCAACAATATCCTTAATATAAACTTTACTCTGGACCCGTGAAATGAAATTTGTAAGGGTTTTGAAATGTATCCGCCAAATATTTTTTTGTACGTCCTTATGTCTTCACGTCTTCAACATTTACTAGAGTAATATTATTTTTAGATATCCTTGTTTTGACGGAAACGTGAAAATTCAAGATTACTCGTGAATCTCTTTTGGTAATGGAAATGACACTAGTCCGACATTGAGCTATGTTAACATCAATCTATTTATGAGATTCCGTTAATAATTTAGCGCCCTCAATAGTAAAAACAAATAACATACTTAGTTTAAAATTCCTTGAGTTTCTGAGTTCAAGCCATGCTAGTAGGGGGAACAAGCTTTGAACAGTTTGCAAAACGATAAGTAATTATTATAAGTATAAGTATTCATTTTTTCGACCCACTTCCAAAAAGGAGAAGGTCCTCAATTCGTCTTCATTTTTTCTATGTATGTTATGCAATATCTCCGCCAAATGTGGACCGATTTTCAAAATTCTTTTCTTGGTCCCATATAAATTCGGCCACGATCGGATCTGAAGTCGATCTGTTAAGTTTTTAAACTTGAGATTATCGTTATATAATATCTGAGTATTCTGAGTAGCAGCGCCACTTACCAAAACAACAGCAAACAAAAACTATGTGAAGATATCAAAGTGAGAAATGTCAAAACTATCTCGTTCCAAAGGCACAGGCGACCAATGAAATAATATACATTCGATTCTAAATATCGCTCGAATGGAATTGGAATAATGTGTCTCGAGCGAGAAACTCCTAATCTCATAAAACTGTGGTAAGTGTTAGTTGTACCTAGGCTTACCGTTTTGGAATACATGCATGAGATTATGAACGTTATGTATCAAAGTTATAACTTCACGACATTATTAAAAAAATACATTTTTATTTTTAATTCATGCTGCTTGAAAAGAACTGTTGGCATAAAACGAGAGAGCTGCGAACATTCCGCGGGGAAATAAACTCGATGTGAGTAGTTATTGGTCCCGTTTTAATAATAAATGCTAGTTTACCACTTCATATCACGCTATCTGCACATTTTTATGATGAAGTGTCATACGATCGTCGTGGAGTGATTGAAACTATGACTTATTAAAACTAATTGATTGTTGAACATGCATTTGTTACGTATTTTGATTTTGTGGCACAATAAATATTTGCTGAGTTTTTAGCAGAGACACAAAAGTTCACAAAACTGATATATTATTTACCTATATTAATTAAGCCTATATCCCCGAAAGGGTAGGCAGAGGTGCACTGACATACTAGAGGTAGAACACCCACAGTTCGCCGAGCTTAGTTCCATCCCAAATGTGGTAGGAGGCGAGCCTATCGCCATATCAGGCACAAATTCCAGACTCCGAGCTAATATGGAAAGATTGAATATCACTTTGCCCGACCCGGGAATCGAACCCGAGACCTCAGGACGGTAGTCGTACCGAAATACAACCACGCCACCGAAGCAATCAAACTTTAATTAAATAATAATAAATAACATTCCATAGTCATGTAGGTACTCCTGACATGTATCATAATCCTGACTGCACACTAAGAAACGAGTCTTGGGTCATGGGTATCAGGAACTACGCAAGACTTTCGGTCTCAAATTGGTAAAAAATATGTTTTTTTAAAGTGACCTACTTTCATTCAGCTACAAAATAATTATATTTTAGGCTTAGGCTATGATGTTCAAATAAAGAATAAATCGATCTACATCATGATTACTGACAAGTAATCTCTAAACGGAATGATCGATATCAAAACAGGACTTTCTACGTGCCCTTATCCCACCTTACTGTGGGGTCGGCCCAATACACTTTTTCAAGCATGTTGCAGAAAGTATTTGGCTTAGTTTTTACGATCCGCTGCCTGTCTGACGTCAACCCTCATCTGGGGAATCAGTCCCGGCTCACGGGAAATTTAGTGCTAGATAAACGCCCGACCTGGGAATCGAACTCAGGACCTCCCGGTTTACAGCCCATACACATTGCCACTAGACCAACACGGTTAATATACTTAATAAATAATCAAGTTAATATACCAAGTTAAAAATTTCATTAGCTCTAAAACTATAAATAAAAATATTAAAAAAAAAAAAAAAACTCCATAGCAATTACTATTGCTTGGTGTCAATACGTAATAACTCTGTGAAGCGGAGCTTGCCACTGTGCAGCGGTACCTACTGATAGATTCTTATTCTACCCTCACTTTAGATATTTAGACTTATTGCATGTGTACTCGAACTAGATTATAGATTATAACATTATTTTAAGTACCTACCTTGTATTTCTCACACAAATGAATTGTATTGTAATTCTTCTGAGAAATAAATGTCTTAAACCTCATAAATACAAGCTCTGCTGTTCGTATAGTCTAGGGTCTATAAAGCTGACGCCGAACAAACATTTGTCAGCGGTGAATGTAATCCGTCTGTCTGTCAGTGCGTCGACACATCCGCTTGACGGAAAGTCGATGATTCTTCCATCGATATCGATTGACAGCTGATAACCGAAATTCTACTTTGATCGGAACGGCTTAGCGTGCAGAATCGCTTGATTGATTACGTCGAAGTAAAGAGGGGCTCGTGATCTCGTCCGTCGGTCGGTTGTTTATGGATCTTTGCTTTGTACAGTGGACCAAGCCGCCGCTTGATCACCCTTAAGACCAAAGTCGCGTGACAAGAACATTATTCTCGGCGTAAGCGCGCACAACGACACGCAAAAACCAGTTTTACGGCTAGGAGGCGCGGAATCCATTACTCATGTAAATGTGAGTGTGTCGAGACACTGTAAATCGTTCAAAGGAAAATGTTTAAAAACTGGATCACCGGCGACTTGGTTAACTGTACATGCTGATTATTGCTGATATGGTTGTCCCGTTTTGGAATACTATTTTTTATTTTCCCTATTTAGCGAAAGTTAATGAATTAATCGCCTCCTTGGTCTAGTCGCAGCACATATGGGCTGTGGACCGGGAGGTCCTGGGTTCGATTCAGAGGTATGCAGATTCGAAGCAAATCTTCTAATTTAATTGGCCCAGGACTGGATCCCTCAGGAATGGTTGACGTCACGTAGCCAGCAGGCCGTAAAATTAAGTCAAAGCCTTTCTCCAACAGGCTTGAAAAAGTGTGTTGTGCCGACCTCACATTAAGGTGGGATAGACTAAAACCTAGACGAAGGAAGTGAAATCTATCTATCTACCATCATCAACATCAGCCACAGGATGTCCACTACTAAACGTAGATCTAATATACCATTCTTTATAGAAAAGCCTTATTTAACATGCAAAACAAATTGCACATATTTACCCGAGCTTCATAGGAAAACATTGTGCTGATGATGTTAAAAATAGCTGCCAAATGGCGCAACCAAATTCCCATCAATCTAAAAGCACCGAGCGCCATTTCTCCCGGCTACGACGCGCTACGACGTGACGTCACGATATCACGCGTAATTCTCGCATCAACGCCATCTCGCTTCTTGGTTTGACTTTGAATTTGATGCTATATATTTAATTTGCTTGTTTTTGGAGGCGATACAGATTGTGCTGTTCAAAATTATTTTAAAACAATAACTAATGCGTCTATTTACAGAACGTTATGGTTTTTTTCGGTAGTACCTTTATTTAATTATTGCTTCTAGAAGTTCTTGTTACGTAAAAATAATTCAGGAATCTGTTCAAATAACGTTTATTTTGGTTTTGTCCATCAGTTTCGAAATAAAAACCAAAAAAAAAATTAGTATTCGTCTCGTTCTTCACACATAATACTCACATAACATACGCTCAGACCTGTATCCCAGAAGGGGAAGGCAGAGGCGCATTAGCGAAAAAGAACACCCACATTTTTCCGAACTTAGTTCCGTCCCAGATGTGATAGAGTGTGAGCCTATCGCCATACCGGGCAGAAATTCTAGACTCCATACTGATATTGAAAAAATCCAATACCACTTAACCGGGGATCGAACCCGATACCTCAGTACGGTAATCGTTATACAACTACGCCACCGAGGCAATATACTTACACCTACTGGATTCGCAGAGAAACTCAAAGATACCTTGCCTTTGGGGAGAGACCATGTTATTTAGGGTTTTATAATAGCATCCTGGCTTCTCCGGTATCTGTTGAGGCTAGGAAGCTTTATAAAATAATTATTAATACATTTCGCTTACGTGTAACAGATTAGTCTGATCTATTACTTCATTTTCTTGTAATTATTAGATTACGTTTCTTATATTTTTGTTATTATGTATGTATACAATAATTGGGGTGATATTTTCATGATTGAAAAAACCCCCTCAACAAAATAAAGAGAAAAAAAAAACCTATTGGATTTTCTTTTTACAAAACAAAGTCATAACAAACATCAACATTCAGCCAGCTCGACGTTAATATGACCACACGACTACGGTTAGTGATTTCAAACACGTTTTTGCAATTTAAATCCGAAATATCACTTAGATACTTTACATGCGTCCTGTGGGCTCCTTCTGTCCGAGCCAAACGCTTCTGTGGCCCATTTGCATTGCTAATCACGGGCCGTGCCTGCCTTTTTGTTACTTCACATCCGCGGCCGAAAATCGTGTAGGATTTTTTGGGAGAAAGATGTTTCGGATTGAATATTGATATGGTTGATTGGGGTGTATTTATAGTGCAATAAGCTTACTTATAAGCGGAAAGTTGTGGTATTTAATTAAAGAATATTGCTAGTTATAAGAATTATTCTGTAACAATCAGTTGCGTACTAATAATTATAATAATTACTGCCCTGCAATATTACTATCCCACTGCTGGGCACGGGCCTCTTCTACTAATGAAAAGGGTTAGGCCTTAGTCTACCACGCTGGCCTAATGCGGGTTGATAAATACACATACCTTCGTAATATTGTGGAGAAATTCTGGGATATGCAGGTTTCCTCACGACGTTTTCCTTCACCGTTATTGCAAGCGATAATTCACAAAGAAAACACACTTAACATTGAAAAGTCAGAGGTGTATGCTCCATTTTGGGGTTAGTCTCGACCTCCGACACTCGTCTCGGCAGTCCGAACCATTCCCAACAGAGGTATTGCTGCTTCTTCGTTATACTAGTCGCTATAGTTCCATACTTACGAGTACAAAATATTTATCCTACAAATTTCAAAACAACAACCAATGATCAATATCCCATATGTCCAAGACAATGTTCAAGTGGTAGAACCACGCTGTAGACAGTAACGTCTATAGCTCGAATGGGCCGGCTCGACCGGTTAGATACCACTGTCTCACAGAAAATCGACGTAAAGTGGCAGCTTGCTGTCGCGTTTCGTTCGGTGAGTGAGATTTCCGGTGGCCCATTTCCCCACTCCCTTTCCCAATCCCCTTCCCTCCCCTTTCATTTCCTCCTTTTAGGTTGGCA
Source organism: Clanis bilineata (assembly GCA_036417725.1). NCBI lineage: Eukaryota > Metazoa > Arthropoda > Insecta > Lepidoptera > Sphingidae > Clanis > Clanis bilineata. The sequence continues at coordinate 15,155,642 of CM071158.1, forward strand.
ACGCATCGATGATTCTTTTTGTGTCTTGGGTGTCTATGGGCGGTGGAGATCACTTACCATCAGGTGACCTATCTGCTCGTTTGCCAATCTCTGCTATAAAAAATAAAGACAAACGTTATAGGTTCTATTTCGTATACCTCCTGGAGTAGGTATTAAACTAAGTTATTAGTTATCTATCGCCTCCTTGGTCTAGTGGCAGCACATATGGGCTGTGGACCGGGAGGTCCTGGGTTCGGTTCCCAGGTCGGGCAAAGCAATTTTTTTTATTTAATTTGCCCGGGACTGAATCCCTCAAATGGAGTTGACGTCAGGTAGGCGGCCGTAAAAACTAAGCCAAATCCACTCTGCAACATGTTTGAAAAAGTGTATTGCGCCGACCCCACATTAAGGTGGGATAAGGGCAGGTAGAAAGATTAGTTATCTTCTTTCTTTAAAAGGTAGCTTCCAATTGTACTGCCATCGGTCCTTGGTACGTGTGCGGATTTTCAAATTCATTAGACGTCTTAAAGATGGAGAAAATCATGTTGAAATATAAATAAATAAATAAATACACCCAACAGTCACACACCTAGTCCTGACCTCACACTAGGTATAACTTGTGTCGTGGGTATCAGAAACTATGAGAGACTTTCGGTCTCACAACACCCAGACTTGAAACAAATATCTGTGGGCCACACAAACATTTGTCTCAGTGCGGGAATCGAACCCGCGGCCTCTTGCTTCACAACCGGCTACTCGCCCACTGCGCCACGGAGGCTGACACTATCTAGATACATACAGTTAAAGCGTGTAAAAGGGAAACCTCTTAAAACAAAAGTGTTTGCGCACATTAAATCATAAACATGAAACATAACTTCAATGAGAATACGTGATAAAGCGATGAATCATTGAAAATTCCGCCCTAAAATACATATTCCGCATGCATTAGCCTACAAAATTGTTGGATGCCATAAAAAAACGACCGCCATAACGTGAGGGAGTGAAATTATTATAAATCTTCATGATATTACCATGGAGCGAGTTAGGGAACTTTGCTCTTTGCAAGATATTCGGCTGGTAAGTGGGCTGTAAGTCATCCGGGCCTATAGTGTCGCCCCTACTGTTTGTTTAGGAGCTACTTTCGAGTGCTAAATAATGCGAGTAAAGTGCCGTATTTTTAGCAAAGGTTCCCGGTAATAGCGATGAAAAATGTGTGTTTAACGGAGAAAAACGACGATAGGGGTAATTTTAAATAATTATAACATAACATAACATAAGCTCACGCCTGTATCCCCGAAGGGGTAGGCAGAGGCGCACTAGCGAACTAGAACATCCACATTTCGCCGAGCTTAGTTCCGTCTCAGATGTGATAAGGGGCGAGCCTATCGCCATATCGGGCACAAATACCAGACTCCGGGCTGATATGGAAAAATCCAATGTTAGTTTGCCCGACCCGGGGATCGAACCCGAGATCTCAGAACCATAGTCGTACCGAAATACCACCACGCCACCGAGGCAGTCTATAATTATACTGTAACTTTATGAAAATATAATCTAGTATACTCTACACAAATATATATGACAAGAACATCACATGCTGCATAACTTTGTAATTAACTCTCCTTGCTACCTGCCCTTATTTATGTGGGGTCGGCGCAACACACTTTTTCAAGTATGTTGCAGAAAGTATTTGGCTTAGTTTTTACGACCGACAATTTATCGGCGATCCAGTCCCCGGTAAATTAAATTAGAAAATTCGCTTCGCCTGACCAGAAAATTGAACCTAGGACCTCCCGATCATATGATCTTGGTCTAGTGGCAGCATATTTCGAGTATATACTCGTAATAATAGCTGCCACTAGACCAAGGAGGCGGACTTTCGAATTAACGTTTTCGAAATAGGTAATAATCACCTTTTAGCAAGATTTTATCATAATTATTGTCTCGTTTAACTGCTATGCTTTCCGTTATCTTGTTAAAATTTACAATAATATTTTTTTTCAATGCTTAGAGCAAAAAAAATAGTTACGTTGAAATAAAACTAGGTTTTACGGATTTTATCGTGACTTTTTTATATTATTTTTAGTCCCAACGTTTCGAAAGCTTTACACTTTACAGCCTTCGTGGTCACGGGTCGGACACTCCGAAAAAATAAAAGTATAAAAAAGAAATAAAATCGCGAATCCGTAAATTATATTTTATTTTAAAAAAAAGGATAAACCTGAGAAATCAATAATTAGTTACGTTATTTGCCAGACCCATGATAGGGGTTTGCAAGAGACCACTGCCAACTATTTTTGTTACAACGCACATACAAGGCTATTGAATCCTACTGAAATGTATATCAAATCAAATCAAATCAAATCGTTTATTGAATCCATAAAATGTCACACATTGTTTAGATTCCGTCTAAAATGTTTACTCTACCGCCAATTCGGAAAGCTGGTTCGTCAGAGAAGAACGGGCAAGAAACTCTGACGTTGCTCTTTTTGAGAATAATAACCAGTTTACAGTCAGATATTAATACACAACCAAAATAAGAAAACAAAAAATTTCAATAATTTACATTAAATTAGAGCAGCCAATCTACAACAAGGTAACCTCCATGTAAAATAAAAACAATATAGGAAAAGATAACGTGATTTTTAATAATACATACAGATTTTGTTTCTTGTAGGAAAAACAGTTTACTTATAGGATTAGGATTGAGATGGATTTAATGTTTTGTCTTGTATATAAGCCACTCCGCCATGACGAATAGTACAGATAAATGGTTTATAGATAAAAAATAGTCGCCTCTTTGATCTAGTGGTAGTGTGTATGGACTGTGGACCGGCAGGTCTTGGGTTCGATTCCCAGGTCGGGCGTGGTGTTTTTCTAACACTGTTTTCCCGGGACTGGATCCCCCAGATGAGGGTTGACGTCAGACAGGCGCAGGTCGTAAAAACTAAGCCAAAACTTTTCTGCAACATGCTTAAAAAGTATGCTACGTCGACCCCACATTTAGGTGGGATAAGGACGAGTAGAAACCTGACATAGACAAGAGGTAACAAGTATAATTCTTTCTTTCTACCTGCTCTTATGCCACGTAAATTTTGGATCGGCACAACACATTTTCAAGCATGTTGCAAAATAGATTTGGCTTAGTTTTTACTGACGTCACGTCTAGGGGAACACAACATTATTAAAATTCATATATCAATTAAATATAGGCTGAGTTTAAAGTGTTAAGTGACACAATACAAAAATCGTACCAGAGCCTACCAAAGATTTTCAAGTACCTTCATTCCATAATAAACACTACTTCTCACATATTACATCACACTCAGAGCTTGTATTATTTTTGTCTCTTACCCGTTTGTTATGGCATCCTCGGGACGTAGAGGACTATTTATTGGCGCAAATTACATTGTTATCACTCGCGGTTACTATATTTTTCACGACATGAACTATATTTGAATAACATATAACAAGCCGGCTGGCTCATGAGCAAACATTCTATATTCTCGAGATGTTTTCTGTTACGCCGCGAGTCTTATTATTCTTTGTCCTTTGATTTTTCTGCGATGTTATTGTTATTCACGATAATATTGTACTTCCTAATATTATTTCATATAATATTTGTAGTTTTCCCCGTAAAGAGGTATTTTTTTTTATTAATATGGAACATGGATAGCAGCGATAGCTCAGTTGGGAATGGTACGGACTGCCGAGACAAGTGTCGGAGGTTCGAGACCAAAACCAAAATGGAGCATATACACCGCTGACTTTTCTATGTTAAGTATATTTTCATTGTGAAATATCGCTTGCTAAAACGGTGAAGGAAAACATCGTGAGGAAACCTGCATACCTGACAATTTCTTCACAGGAATTTCGAAGGTATGTGAAGTCTACCAACCCGCATTAGGCCAGCGTGGTAGACTAAGGCCTAACCCCTCTCATTAGTAGAGGAGGCCCGTGCCCAGCAGTGGGACAGTAATATTACAGGGCTGATATTATTATATATTATATTAATATGGAACAAAATCGCGGTTGGCGCAACACAATTTTTCAAGCATGTTGCAGAAAGGATTTGGCTAAGTTTTTACGACCTGCTGCCTGCCTGACGTCAACCCTCTCTGAGCGATCCACTCCCGGGCAAATTGAATCAGAAAATTCACTTTGCTCGCCCTGGGAATCGATCCCACGACCTCCCGGCCCACAGCCCATATGTGCTGCCAAGACCAGGAGACTAAGGAGACGACTAGATATGCATATTGAAATGATATATTAATATTCCATCAGCCCATCTTGCTCGTTTTAAAACATCCGCTCGGCTGCCGTATAAAAGCAAAAATGTACGACGAAGATTACAAAGAATTTTCTCTTCAATATTTCTTCAAGTCTAGAACAATGAAGTTGCTCCGGATAACCGCGCCAGTTTAATGAGCTAGTTCCATCTATGTCGTCTAGCTGTTTCTAGCGGTATATTGCACTCGGTAGGGTTATCGTTGCAAGAGAACAGTACTTCAATTTGCATAGCGGTATTTTTATGAATATTTAAAATAATAGTTAATAGTGAATGGTAGTGTCGGCCGTGGACGTCCTAGACGTACCTTTAAGGACCAAATTGGCGATCTCCTGAAAAAAGGCCAAATAAGGAGTTCTCGTAACCGACGAGGGTGCATGAAAAGACTGATGACTGTAGAAGAAGCGAAAGAGGTGTGTTTGAACCGAAGCAATTGGCGCTCCTTAGTCTCTGCCTACCCCAACGGGAAACAGGCGTGAGTTTATGTATGTATGTTTAAAATAATACCAGAGTTATTATTAATACATTTCAAAGTTAGTTGGTGAAATAAATCGATACGTATTTCGTTAAAATAATTGATAATAAGATAAAACAATTTTGTGTCTTATTTTTTTTATAGCAGAGAATGTTAAACGAGCAGATGGGTCACCTGATGGTAAGTGATCTCCACCGCCCATAGATACCCAAGACACAAAAATAATCCTGGGTGCGTTGCCAACCTAAATGGAGGAAATGGAAGGGAAGGAAAAAGTATTGGGAAAGGGAGAGGGGAAATGGGCCACCGAAAATCTCACTCATATTTTTAATGTATCGGATCAGTCATCCGCCTGTCTTATTGCAGGCCTCTTGATTTGCTTCTTCCTTCTGCGTAATGTGAAGAAGCATTTATGCAAGGCGGCATGATTCTGGGGAGCATGATAATATACTGATTGTTTGTTGGTGATATCTATTTTTTAGTACTACACTACTGTAGGATATTCGTATCCGACCGGATGGCGACCACCGTACACATGGTGCTAAAACCTGCCATAGTGACCCACACTCCGCGTGTGGTTCGCGTTCCAGGATCAGCCAGTGTACTTCCAATTATCTCGAGGGACTTGCGGCATGACTTGATGGTTGGTTGAGATGGGTATGTGGTATCCCTGTATCTGCATCTATCATCCGCCTGTCTTGTCGCAAACCCTCGATTTGCTTCTTCCCTCTTCGGATTCGGAGTGTGAAGAAACATAAATAGGCCGGCATGATTTTGACGACCACTGATAACACAGTGTTTGTCAGTGGCCGCTAGTTTTTTGGACTGCACTACGCTTACCATCAGGTGCAGTGTAGTCACTTTGCGGTGCCCGGATAAAAAAACTTCGCTTACCATTTATATTTAAAAAAAAATTAAGTAAATGAAAATATTTAATGTTACGTTACTGTTGGTGATCCTCTGCCCTACATCGCTATAGGGTAAAGCCTACATGAGTTGGCATGTCTTATTTCAATGAGCTTGACTGATGGACCCACGTCAGTCGGCCCGCAGTACAGCTCTGTGCTATATTTGCGTTTTATGTTTAGAATATTGAAAAGAGGCGATAAATAATAAACTATGTAATAAAGATGAGCTTCAATTACTTAAAATATATATTTTTAACACTAGACTTTCTAAATTAAATACTAATTTTCTAGCAGAGAGCAGATGAGACAAACGATCAGATGGGTCACTTTATGGTAAGTGGTCTCCACCGCCCATAATATCTATATATACACCCATGACACCAAAATAACCACGGTGTTGGCATGTATGTAGGATGCGTTTCCAATTTTAGAAGAGGGAAATAGGAATAGGGAAAGGAGTCGGGATTCGGGGCACCAAAATCTCACTTTTCTCACTTACCAAACGAAACGCAACAGCGAGTACGTCGCTTTTTATTTAACAAATTAAAAATATTTAGCGTAGAATAGGCATAGTTGTTGATTGGGTTTAGAGGGACTTATTAAAGTCGAAATTACAATTGGAAATTGCTCTACCAAACAAAATGAAGAGACTAGATAGAGCTGAGACTTCTCCATGACCAAAATACATATAGAGTGTTTAATGCAATGACAGCCTCCATGGCGTAGCGGACGAGTAGCTGGCTGTGAAACGTGAGGTCGCAGGTTTGATTCCCGCAGGGAGACAAATATCTGTGTGGCCCACAGATATGTTTCGTGTATGTTTCGGGTCTGGGTGTTGTGAGACCGTGCGTCTCTCGTAGTTCCTGATTCCTACGACACAAGACTCGATCTTAGTGTGGGATCAGGACTATGTGTGTGACTGTTGGGTGTATATTTATTTATTTATTCTTATCATCGCATAAATAAAACATATAACATAACATAACATAAGCTCACGCCTGTATCCCCGAAGGGGTAGGCAGAGGCGTACTAGCGAACTAGAACACCCACATTTCGCCGAGCTTAGTTTCGTCCCAGATGTGATAGGGGGCGAGCCTATCGCCATATCGGGCACAAATTCCAGACTCCGGGCTGATATGGAAAAATCCAATATCACTTTGCCCGACCCGGGGATCGAACCCGAGACCTCAGAACCGTAGTCGTACCGAAATACCACCACGCCATCGAGGCAGTCGCAAGCATAAAATATATACCTACTTAAAGAAAACGACAGAGAACAATTTTCCATACAATCAAACACACAGAGTCACAGTGAATAAAGGCCCTAAGTTTCGTCAATTTTCCAAGCTCACCAAGTAGGATTGAAGCCCATTGAATAAATAAACAGTTGTCATAGATAACTGTGGTAGAGGCGGCCACATAACAGGAGAGCGGACATTTATCGACGGTGCACTAATGGAGTCCGGCTATTTGTACTAATAGATTCCGCTTTGTTACTCTACTTTAAACTGTAGAACCGTTATGCCGAGACACGGAGAAATGACGCTTACGAGTGGTTCTTTGTTGAAAAATGTAATGTAAGGTCTAACATATTCTCACATATACCGGATGTTTCATAAAGCTGGTACCAATAACAATGCCACATACAGGGAGAATGATTTAAAGCGCAATGGTAAAGTTAAAACATATATTTTTTTACCAATTATTAAGCATAATAAATAATAATAATATTAGTCCTATAATATTACTGTCCCACTGCTGAGAGGGGTAAGGCCTTAGTCTACCACGTTGGCCTAATGCGGGTTGGTAGACTTCGCATACCTCCGAAATTCCTGTGAAGGAGTTATCGGGTAGGCAGATTTCCTCACGATGTTTTCCTTCACCGTTATAGCAAGCGATATTTCACAATGAAAATACACTTGACATAGAAAAGTCAGAAGTGTATGCTCCATTTTTGGGGTTGGTCTCGAACCTCCGACACTTGTCTTGGCAGTCCGTACCATTCCCAACTAAGCTATCGCTGCAATTATTAAGCATGGTGATTTTAAAATCGGAATGCGACATACTATAAATCGTCGCAATTAGCATAGGAACGTCTTTGTCTATGCTAAAATTAAATAATTACCCCCATAGGTCGTTTGCAAATGTACTGCAGCTGACCCAATGAGCCAGAAAAAAAAAGTTATTATTGATACCAACTTTTTGAAACATACTGTATACACTCACGCCTGTATCCCTAAAGGGCCAGGCAAAAAGAACTAGATAAATAGATCACCTACATTTCGCCACACTCATTACGATCCAAATGTAATCACATTATAGGGGCGAGCCTGTCGCCATGAGGTAAGGTAATTAAGTAACGTCTAAGCTCATAAGCAGTGATGTAGGGATGTATGAAGTTTTATAAATACGGAATAAGGTTCAGGCATAAAACTTATTACTTATGCTAAACGTGATTTTTTTTTTATGCTATAGTATTTGTCAGACAGTGCAAAAGTAATAGGTTTGAGGACAGGGCTTACGCCTCGCATCACATAGTGTAAATTTTTTTTTGTATAATCCCAAGACGACTGCCGTCCTAGGGTTTGATCTCCGGGCCGAGCAAAGTGATATTGAGTTTTTCTATTTACTATTTAGTATCCACCCGGAGTATAGAATTTGTGCCCGATATAGCGACAGGCTCGCCCCCTATCACATCTGGGACGGATTAAGCAGTTCGCCGATGTAGATGTTCTAGTTCTCTATTTCACCACTGCCTACCCCGTCGGTGATACAGGCGAGATTCTATGTATCAGTGGTGAAGGGTGAAATTTTCCAAAAGGGAAGCCGATGCTGATTTCTCTTTGTATTAATATCTATTTATTAATAGACATTTTCAGAAAAGGTAAGCCGGAAGGACTCGAGTTGTATGGACCCTTTGCCACTGCTATGTATTATGTAGGTAATTAAAAAATCATACAACAAAATCTATTTAGTCAGTATTAACGATCAAATGTTACATCACTATGCGGTTTAACTGCAATTAGAGTGGCAACCGTTTAAATGGAAATCAGTTAGAGATGGTTATCTTGAAACCTCAGAGCACACTAAATCGTCGGCCTGGTTGTAGTTAAGCTACAACAGTCGTTAAAGTAAAGCGCACATTCGGAGGCTAGAATACTGCCATTAGAATATCTCATATCTACACAGTATGAAATAATATAATCACAAATTTAAAAACTTAACGGGCGAACTCCAAAATGTATCCGATCGTGACCAAATTTCGGACCATCCTTGAAACAAGCTCTATCGAAAACAAAAATAATCTTGAAAATCGGATATATCGGGGAAGATACATAAAGAAATAAAAAAATACAGACGAATTGAGGACCTTCTCCTTTTTTGAAGTTGGTCGAAAAGTTAAAATCCAACTTCAATAAGTTAATCTTTGGAGTCTTTGCTTTATGATTTGATCTGCAATTAACCTGGAAACAACGTAATCGTACTATTCTACTTCTTTTAAAATAAATGGCGTCATCGTACTCAATAATAACAAGTTAAAAACTTTCAGACCGACTTCAAATCCGATCGTGACCAAATTTATATGGGACCACCCTTGAAATAAGCTCTATCGAACACAAAAAGAATTTTGAAAATCGGTCCACATTTAGCGGAGATATCGCGTAACATACATAAAAATACAGACGAATTGAAGACCTCCTCCTTTTTGGAAGTCGGCCGAAAAGTAACAAACATTTTCACGATTTACCTTCGTTACTATCGTAATCATTGTGTTACTTTAACCATAATAAATCATCGAATTTTGAAATCTGATAAAATATGCACCCTTTTTGCTATACTTAAAATGAAATTAGACACTGATTCAGCGCGAAAACGATTAATTTTTGTAACAAATTGTAAAACGCAACTCCGACGCGTAACCACCTCATACGCGATCATAAATCAATCTTTCAATTAATCACGGCCGTGCTGACTCGTCTCCCGCAAAAGTCCGTCGCTTAATTCTACGAATCCAATTGAACTTAATGACTTAACTTCACAAAGGATATTTAGGGACGTCATCAAAGCGATGTCATGAAGGGATCTTTTCGCAAAATTGTCAAAAGAATAAAAAGCGCGCGTCTCCTTGGAACGAATTATGTTAAATCGAGATCCGCAAAGCGCGCCTCTCGTCCACAATGGTGATATTATTTGATTACTGACTTTTGGATGGTTTAAGCATTTTTAACGTTTCCACTTATTATGTTTTATCGGGCTATATGTGGCTTGTGGTTACGATCCAGTGTTTATTTCCAAGAAATGTTGACTTATGTCTTTATGTACATTAAATAGATATTAAGTACACATTATAACTGTTTATTTCCAAGAAATGTTTACTTGTGTCTTTATTTATACTCGATTTAAAAGGATCGCAAGAACATAATTACAAACCAACTCCGTAAGTAAATATTACGAGAAACATACACAGCTTTTTTTCAAAGTTAGCGAAAAACACACCATTATATGGCACTCATTAGACGTGCTACATGACTCGAACAGATTTCACAGAATTATTTTTTCAACATGTTAACATAACAACGTACCGATCTTGAATATACGCGCTATTGAGATGGAGTGAAGAAATAAAACCATGTTTGAATCAGTTCCATCAAGCAGAGAGCTAACGCGCAGCAGGGAGTTCGTTTATGATGTTTGCGCCCTATATACTCAGAAATGGTTTACGGCCGGTTTCAATAAACGATCTGAGTTTAGAGTGCAGATAGATCGCGAATATAAACCAATCAAATGAAGTCATTTGACGGAGTCATGTTCAAACTGTGTTCTTATTGGCTATTTTTTGTAATCTATCTGCACATTCGAACTGAGATTGTTTATTGAAACCGGCCGTAAGTGATTCCACTTGGATTTGAGATTTACTACAGTATAGGTTAGAGAGAGTTCTTGACAGTACAGATTTAGTACAGTAAAAAAAAGTATGGTCTAAAATACACATACATGAACTGTATTAACTATGGGCTGATTTTTCAATAGTCAGATAACTTTTATCAAATGAATAATTCTAGCGTTTCACAGTACTTAGCCTTCATTCACACGAAAGCTTTTTCAACGCTCGTTAAAAAAGCTTTGAAATAGTGCATATTATTTCTAGTATATTGCTCACACATCGGTGCTTTTAAAACGCGGCGTTTTTTTTGGGCGGTATGTAGAATATACCCTATTTCTAAACAAGGCATGAATGATTTTCAAATAATCATATAATCAATCATAAATCCGCAGATAGATTCAATCGCCGGTTCTCTAACTAATTCATTCATTCTTCATAAATAACCTACACGAAGGCGGGACCTTTATAGAAAAACAATTTAGTTACCATAAAACACTTATAAGAAAAAACCGAATTAAAACCCTTTTTAACGGACTTAAGTCTCTTCCAATAAACTCATTGCTGAGTGCAGTGTAGTAATACTAACTGACTATTGAGTGAAGTGTAGTAATAAAACTTAGCTTACGTAAAGATTAAAAAGTTTTTATTTATTAGAATGCATGTTTTAATGGCAATATAAAGTATAAGAGGCCCGCAATGCGGTGCACTTAAAACAATTAGTAGCTGTAATTAACTCCGCAAGTTTTTTCTAACTTACATTTATTAGCAATGGAGAAAACAGTTCTGTGCTTTCTTTAAACATCGGCTTGTGTATGAATTCTAATTTATTCTAGAGCCTTTTGTTAAAATCTATACTAGCTTTTGCCCGCGACTCCGCATGTGTAGAAATCCTTGATAACATTATATAGGTATCTAAAGAAGAAAGTATTAAAGTACAACCACTTTTCTTATACGCCCTGCGAAACGAGTACAATAATGACTAATGAGTATGTACAGATTTCTTTTTTTTTATTATTAGATAATTATTTTTAGCATTGCTTGGACTAAAGCCTACCCTAGCCGATTATTACAGAAATTCCGTAGCTAACATTGCGATAGAAAATCATTAAATTATTTTATTTGTATTACTTTGATTCAAGTTTAATATTATATTGAGACATGGGTAGTACTACGAGTGCGGCTACGAGCTATATTGTAGCGGATAGGTAATAGATTACGCTACGACACGACGTAGCGCGGGGCGTAGCAATCGACATTTCACACTGCTTCAGTAAGAAGATCAATTTTCCTAAACGTTCCCTTTTCCAATTTGACTTTGAAGTCCCGTATAATTCTTTGTTATAAATATTTAACACATTTATTCCTTGGAATGGAATTCAAGAGAGAATCGAGAATATCGTATAAAGGCATGAAAAAAAGCCTTATCAAATTCCTGCTCCTCTGTTTACACTTAAAAAAATACTTGTTAGGGATGTTTCGTGATTTCATAAATTGTTTGTTACAAAATACTAATGACCTTGGGATGATAAAGCCTGAAAAGCTATCTAAATGTTCGGACTATAAAAACTTAACAGACCGACTTCAAATCCGATCGTGACCAAATTTATATGGGACCACCCTTGAAATAAGCTCTATCGAACACAAAAATAATTTTGAAAATCGGTCCATATTTTGCGGAGATATAAATACACACATAAAATAAAACCGAAGAATTGAGGACCTCCTCATTTTTGGAAGTCGGTCAAAAAATAAATAATAAATTCAAAAAAAATAGTTTATCTCAAAGTATATTCAAGTATAATGGCTCTGTCTACAGTTTCGGGAATATACACGCGACTCTATAATAATACTCGTCATAATTTTATTGAAGATGTAGGCCAACTAAATACGAGAACCTGAAATATTTGAATTAAAAAAGTTACAAGGAAAAATAACAGCACACATAATACGACAGCCCATCGAGATCATTTTCGGCAGCGTCTAGAGGCTGTGTTTTTGCTTATGAATATTAATGCTTGGGGAATTTTCCATTTTTCCATTATCTCACGGCCGAGACGACTGTCGCGAATACATAAAGCAAAAGTTTCGCCTTCGTAAGTGATTTAGTAGCTATTATCGTGAACTTGTTAAGTCGACGGAGCATTTTCGCCGAGTTTTTCAATGCCAATGTTTTTCGAAAGTGTTGTTGGCGGCATATATCTTTATTAGAACGAAAATATGGATGTTGAGGGCGAACGACGTTGTGTAAGCAGCCATTAAGGGAATATGGTTGTGGAAGTGATTCAAGATTTCCTTAAAGGAAAAAGCAACACAATAATAATAAAATAATATTAGCCCTGTAATATTACTGTCTCACTACTGGGCACAGGCCTCCTTTACTAATGAGAGGGGGGGAGGTCAAATAGCTCTTCTTCTACCTGCCCTTATACCACCTTAATGTGGGGTCGGTGCAACATACTTTTTTCAATCATGTTGCAAATAGGATTTGGCTTAGTTTTTACGACCGGCCGCCTGCCTGATGTCAACCCCCTATGAGGGATCCAGTCCCAGGCAAATTAAATTAGAAAATTTGCTTTGCCCAACCTGGGAATTGAATCCAGGACCTCCCGGTCCACAGCCAATACATGCTGCCACTAGACCAAGGAGGCGACTGAGGGGGGGAGGGGGAAAGGGGGAGGTCAAATAGCAACATGTTAAATCTATATATGTATAATGTCATGAATCTCGAGTATGATTATACAGACTAATATTATAAATACGAGTGTTTTTTTTCTGGCCGTATTACGTTTGCACGGTTAAACCACATAACCGAATTTGTTAGAGAAAAGCTTAAAAGCTTATGTTACATGCCACTTTTTATCTAAAAAATAACTGGGAATAAAACATACCTTAGTTACCTAAGATTTATTACTTGTCTTTAATTTACAATTTTAAGAGTATTCCTCTTGACTTTAAATCCAAACCCGTCTCATAACAAACGAAACTCTATGTAGTGGCCCCTTGACATTTAACTTTCAATGTCGAAGCGTCCACTTAACTCCCCTTCTGTATCCTCAGAATGTATTTAATCTCTAGTAATAGCATCTTGGAAAGGTAAGTAAAGTCCCATAATAATCATTGAGTTGGAAATTCGGACCTTAACAAGATAATATAGTTCCCTCGATATAACGAAATACTGTTAAAACGAATGTAAAATACGGGATTTAAAATATTTCTTATATTATCATAATGATTTAAAATGTTATCTTATTATAAAGAAGGAGTCGTTTTTGTATTCCTTGTAATAAACACGCTTCAAAATGCATATGTACAGAATAGTATTGGGAAATAAATATTAAAATCTAAAATTAAAAAAAAATATAATTTACGCCTTGAGGACAACTCATATTAAGTATTGATATTCCTACAAGGCATCATCATCATCAACAACTGGTTATATGTAAATCCTACTAATCAAATAAATAAATAAATGATTTAAGTACTCGGAAAAAATAAGAACAGAATGTTTTAAACTAACTTGTTGAAAACGGCTCAATTTATATACAAATACAACTACGTCGTAATATGAAGAAGATCTGAGTTTAGAAATGATTGTTTTTCTATTTTAATTATACTTCCTACAGAATCCAATAAACATTTCCAAGTTCACACGATGTCGTAAAATTTTGTCACACCGGCTAAATTCGACTTAAACGGCACCTCACGTTTACGCACCAGAGCGAATCCAGCAGCGGTCCACACTATAGCATATATTATTAACTTTGCTAAAGGGAAACTAGAAATGTGAGATCCGTTTAATTTTAGTCCAACCGAGTTGTAATATTCATATTTTTGTTTGCTATTAATATAGCTTTTACGAGGTTCCTTAAACTAAATACTTTTATGGTGCAATTTATAACTTAAAGCATTGAATAGATTATGATAGGAATTTGGTATGAATAAACCTTGAATCCTAAGAATAAAAACTTTCGTATAAAAAAATCTAATTTTTTTACGCTATTACGCAAATAATAAATAACGATCCACAAATAAAAAAATAAACATAATAAGTTAGTAAGTTCATAAAATGAAATATAAAAAGATTCCTTGTGATAGTCCAAAAGATATTAATAAATGGTTTTAGATAATTCAATACAGATATTAACTTCGATTGAAGTGGGTATTTCATTAAGAAAGAACAGAGCAAACATAGTAATACGCTAAAAATAGGGAAAATGTATGGCTATTTTCTTCAGCACGAATCTTAAGCTTCTCAAAGTGGCGCACGTGGGCGTTAGTATTAAGTAAAATATCATTCGGGCAACAAACACCCACGCGACAGACGCAACGCAAGAATGAGACATTTAAGTCAAATGTCCACATGAGGGAATAATTCATTTTATTTATATCCAACGTTAAACCTCTTACGTGATGGAGATAAAGTCTAAATGACTAAATTGTATTGTAACTTCTAATCAGTCATATATAAAGCATTTTTTAAAATTACTAGACGCTGGTAAACGTACAGGTGGGTCACCTGATGGTAGGGTATATCCACCGCTCATGGAAAAAAAAACAATATGGAAAAGAAAGGAAGGCCTATTTTCAGCAGTAGAAATCCCGTGACTAATAACGATGATTATTCAATAACTTGCATCTAATTTCACAATTAATGGATAATAAAATAATAATAAATAACATCCAACTATCACACACTGAGGAAGGAAGGAGACTTTCGGTGTCAATACACCCAGGCTTGAAACAATTTGTACACCCAGACATTTGTCTCGGTGCGGGGATCAAACCCGCTGCCTCTTGATTTACAGGATGCTACTCGCCCGCTGCGCCACGGGGGCTGTCAAATATAATAAGACTTTGTTCCATGGTTGTTGATGTTACTAATAAAGTGACTGAAAACTTTCTAGAACTAAATTTTTCAAATAACTGTTCCATAAGTGTTTGTTAAGTTAATATAGTAGACAAGACAGCTCTGTCAATCAGAAAGATTAATGCTAAAAATATAATATTGCATAAGCAATATATAGTCATAGGAGTAACATTTTCATGAGGTGTCCAGTAGGTACTGGAATCCCAGATCGAAAAAACGGTTTTTTTAACACGATCTGTCTGGGACTGAATTCCTCAGAGAGATAGTGTCCGTAGCCGCTCGTAAAAATGAAACCTTTCTATAATATGCATAAAAAAGTGTTGCGCTGACCCCACTTATTAGAGAATTACAGACCTTACTTGAAAATAAATTCTATTATTTTATAGCAATTATCATATTACTTATCACTTATAATTATTATTTCCTTGCTTTGTATAAAATAATAGAATATAACATTGGCAGAGGGTCGGTGATGTATGCATGAATCATCACCCACAAACCAACTTAGGTTTAAGTGACTTGTATATACATAGATAGTATGTGTGTAAAATATTTGGTAATAAAAAAAAATATAATCTATGCTGTAGACTAGATTATATAGACTCTATAGAAACCATATTTGTTTTTATCTGAGGTCGGTAAAGTGACTTAACTACACCAGCGGTCAGAGCAGAAAAATATCTGACAATGGTAAATGTATTCGTATCGAACGCGTCTATGAAATTTGTATGGAATATTATCCAAATGTCATCAGTGTGCAGCGACCTCGAAGGCATTTACGATTGTCAAAAATGTTCCTACTCGGGCCGCTGATGAGAAGCGCAGTGCAGTTAAAAACAACCAGCGACTACCGACATACAATTTATGTAAAGTACTATTCATTTGCGAGACTTGCCGACCTACATAGATGTTTAAAGAAGTAGATAAGTATAGCATAGTGTAAAGAAACTCCAACGAGGATAGAAGAAAATCAGGAGGCCTGCGATAAGACAGACTGATGACCGATGCAGGTACGAGGAGACGGGTTATATACCATATCCACCACAAGGAACCATCAACATTAGAGTTTTTTTTTCTTTATTCATGAACAAAAAATAATAAATATAAAAAATAATTACAAGAAGCAGTGAAGAACAACCGCCAACAGCTTATACTACGTGTTTAAATACATAAGTATTTAAATTAAAATTACTAAACACATAGTATAAGGTGTGAGCGACGGCAGTGAGACATAAAACGTCGGCGGTTTCTCTTCACTGCTTCTTGTAATCATTATTTTATGTATATTATTGTTTATGATATTATTATGGTAAATAGTAATGACCTTAGACAGAGTTATTACTTACTTCAGCTATAAGACGTCCACTGATGAACACAGACCTTCCCCAAAGATTACTTACTTACGTGCGCATTTATTCATAAACAAGAATATGGTTGTAATTATTTACTAAGATCTACACGCAAATAGACGTTAAACATAATATTATCACGATACAGATTTTACTCAAGAGATGTAAGTAAGTACAAGATAACATGGCATTTAAGAATTTCCCCTCCGCTGTTAGAGTGAGGGTAACCGAGTCTTTACACTGCCTACACTTCGCCCGGAATGTCAATTCAAATAAACCTTTGTTGCGTGAATGTAGACAATGCCCGACTTCAAACGACTTGTGCGACGTGTTACGAAAATTGTATTAAGGTAAATCATTATTTTACGAATATTAAACACTGGGATCAAACAATTATGCGTATTATAATTACAATAAATATAAGCAGTTTCAGGTTTTTAGAACGTGTTATTATTTTTTTTTTGTTACTATAGCAACCGGAACGCTATCTATAATAAGTATACAGAGGTAGTTTTACTAGATACCATACGATACTGCAGTTCATCCATATCATCTGGAACAAATTTGTAGCAGTATGGTGAGTTAAATAATAAAATAAATAAATACACCCAACAGTCACACACCTAGTCCTGACGCCACACTAGGTATAACCTGTATCGTGACTATGAGAGACTTTCGGTCTCACAACACCCAGACTTGAAACAAATATCTGTGGGCCACACAAACATTTGTCTCAATGCGGGACTCGGGAATCGAACCCGCAGCCTCTCGCTTCGCAGCCGGCTACTCGCCCGCTGCGCCATGGAGGCTGTCCCAGTTGTCTTATAATGTTTTCTTCATAATGATAAGCGTTTTACGTGAGGAATTTCTATTTGAATTAGACATGGCTTCTTATTATCTTTTTCTTGGAATCCTCAGCTCTTATACTCATGAAAGTAGCTAAGTAATTAATTTGATTTTATGAACACATGAATTATTTATATAGACTCTATGAAAGTTGGTAATTTGTAAATAAATTAAGTATTCTAATTTTATACTTTGGATACTCAACAAGGAAGGTTTTCGCTGACTGCTGGAATATGTCTATTTAGTTAATAGTTTATATTAAGTTGTTACAAACTAAAGTAAAATTACCTTCTTTACATTTAATAACATTAATAACAAGATTATATTAATGACACACTCTGTAGATTGACATAACATAAGCCCACGCCTGTATCCCCGAAGGGGTAGGCAGAGGCGCACTAGCGAACTAGAACACCCACATTTCGCCGAGCTTAGTTCCGTCCCAAATGTGATAGGGGGCGAGCCTCGATATGCCCGATATCGCCATATCGGGCACAAATTCCAGACTCCGGGGTGATATGGAAAAATCCAATATCATTTTGCCTAACCTGGGGATCGAACTCGCGACCTCAGGACGGTAGTCGTACCGAAATACAACCACGTCACCGAGGCAGTCTGTAGATTGATAGTACAATTATTTTTTACCGGGTCTTTGTATCCGAGAATTCATAGGAAATAAGGAACGAAATTCTTAACAAAATAAGTAAAAAATCAAGAAAAAAAATTAATGCGAGTTATCTGCTCTGGTAATTAGTATTCGACAAGTAATAAATAATGTTCGTCAAACAACGCGTTTTAACAAACAATAAGCAAAAGTAATGGTATATTTACGCGAATATTGCACATTTATATGAAACTACGGAAACTTTATCTTAGTTTATAATACAAAAAAGGTTATATTTCAATTAACCAAAAGTCTACTAGTTTAGTATCAAAAAACAAAATCTCGTAATTCGATACGAAGAGATACGAAACCCAACATACTGTATACGATTTATTAATTTAGTAGTGTATATAACAGCAAATTACCATTTAAACAGAATCAATACATTGAAATTGTAAGCTGATCGTAAATAACTTGGTTTCAGTCCGCCAATACTTGGAACTCGTTTAAAACGTATTGATCGTAATGGGTTCCACGAGGTTTCGTGACAACGAGCACTTTGCTATTATATTTTATTATGGGGGTTAAGAATCGTATCACAGTCGTATCAACCATATACGAAACCTATTATGCAGTCACGGTATTTTAAATTCAACTTTTTATTGAGTCATTTTAGCTTTGTTTTATTCAAGTTTCCAACTTTCTTCGGGTTACTGGCACAAGAAATTGTTTTTGTAAGTGGTGAGTTGAAACTGACTTGAGAATATAATATTTCTGAACATTGAAAATTTTTCTTTTTTTTTTTCGCGGGTAGGTGTGAAAACGTACATACCTATTTGCAAATCAGCTGATCAATTTATTTAAAATAATTAGAAATACTCTAGTTATATATATTTCGTCTAGTGATTTGCATAAACAGTAGTGTAAAAAAGTATTGCTTACATTTTCCACCCTATATGTAAGTTTTTCATCATATATACACCACCTGCCAGCTAAGTACTCGCACATTCTCACTTTTAAAACATCACAAAAGTTCTGTTCACTATGGCTCAACTTGCTAGCATTCAAAGCACTCAAAATAAGCTGGAAGAATGCTTCAACCACAGGATGATGGAGCTTGAAGCAAAGCTGCAGTCGGGTGGCCCGGGAAAAGATACAGTGGCGAGGGTCGCTGAAGAGTTCAGGACTTTCCGGGAAATCATGTTTGAGATGCTTCGGCTATTGAGGCGGCAGATTACAGAATGTGAACACATGGTGGATGTCATCGAGACAAGACATCGAAGGAAGGCACTGATATTCCTAGGTGTTCCTGAGACTCCAAATGAAAACTGTACATCCACAGTCCTGGGTACTATCAACAATGTGTTGGCTCTGAAGAACATCACAGCGGCTAATATATCTTCATGCCATCGTATTGGGACACCCAGTGAGGACCACCATCGTCCAATCCTGACGTGGTTCTCGCAAGTTGAACACCGTTCTGTGGTGTGGAGGGCCAAATCGAAGCTCAAAGGATCGTCGACATCTGTTAAAGAATTCCTAACTAGACCTCGACAACTGGTTTTTGCCAAAGCTCGGCTGCATTTTGGAATGCGAGCAGTTTGGTCACAGGACGGCATCGTAATACTAAAAGCCCCTGATGGTACTCGTCACAAGATCTTCTCTGTCGACGAGCTGAGTTCCCTGTCTGCGAAGCACCCAAAATCAGCGGACCCTTCCTCATCCAAGGCCGAGAGCGGCGGTGGTCCAGCAGCAAACTCGGGTCAAAACACGAAGACGCGTAAAAAGTAAAATAATTTATATAGTTAAGAACTTTATATTATGTTTATACTTTTAAAAGTTTTGATATTTAATTCACTACTTATTATTTAGGTGCCACTTTATCTATTTTGCTTTTTGCGATTGTTTACATCACTTGTTTCTGTTGTTTGTTCAATCCGAAATAATTTAGCATATATTTTACTATGATACCCCCAAGTAATAACATGTTTGGACATATTTTGTGTTTTCGAACTGTCAACCTGACGTAAGGTAAGATAAGTGTTTTTTTTTTATTGGAGGCTAGGGTTTTAGCCCATACAGCCAAGTCATCTTAAGTTTCGTTCTTTAACCGCATACTTGCTTTGGGTCGGGTTGATAGGACTATGTTTCTATGTGTGTAGTAGATCGGCTGGCGGGTGGTGCAGTGATTGTAGTGCACTACTGACAGCACGTACCTTTTTTTTTTATTTTTATTCTTGCGTATTTATTTATTTTATAATTATATTATATATTTTGTTTTATACTATAACTATCTATGTTGCATTATGACGATGACTCTTTTTACTCCGCGAATGAATCCGCCACTTCATCCAGTGATGACAGCTTCTGCTCCGTGACCGACGGGCTTGGTGACTTGGTACGCCAATCATTTAATCAGTCAGCAGTTAACACCTTCAATGTGTGCCATATTAATGCACAAAGCGTACCAAGTCACTACAGCGATTTGTTGGAAACTTTCGCGAATGCTAACGTTCATGGCGTCCTGATTTCCGAGAGTTGGCTCAAACCTCATCTCTCTTCAGCCCTATACCCTCTCCCCGGCTTTATTCTGATTAGGAATGACCGAATCGACAGGAGAGGGGGTGGAGTTGCTATCTACTTGCGTAGTGGCTATAAATACTCAGTTGTTGCGTCTTCATCTCCTCTTTGCCCGCTCTCCGCGGAGTATCTTTTCCTTGAGGTTTGGGTCAGGGGAGTGAAAAGCTTACTTGGCGTAGTCTACTGTCCCCCATCTCTTGACTATTTCTCCAGCCTGGAAACAGTTCTGGAATCCTTGGGATCAGAATACGCACATCACATCATCATGGGCGATTTCAATACTGATCTCCTTGCTTGCCACTCCTCCCGTCCCCGAAAGCTCCTCGATCTCCTTGAATCCGCTAGCCTTCATGTCTTGCCACTGCTCGCCACTCACCACAATGCCAATGGCCATGACACTTGGCTTGACCTCATCATTACTTCCTCTCCTTCCTTGATCTCCTCACATGGCCAGCATCCTGCTCCCGGTTTCTCCCTTCACGACCTTATCTATATTTCCTATACCCTCAGACCTTCCAAATCCCGCCCCAAGGTCCTGGACATTCGTTGTTTCGGTCGAATGGATGTGGATAAGCTTTGCGAGGATGCTGCAAAACTAAACTGGGATAACATGTCAGCTGCTGTCACTGTTGACGAAAAAGTTAATATCCTTAATGCTAGTATCCTCGCACTTTATGACATTCACGCTCCTATTAGGAAAATAAAGCTGAAGCGTCTTCCAGCACCGTGGATGACACGAGGGGTTCGGATGGCGATGAGACGAAGGGACCGGGCTTTTCGAAAATATAAGAGAGATCGGACAGAGGAAAACTGGTGTCTTTTTAAGTCTGCAAGGAATCGTTGCAACCAGATGGTACGAAATGCTAAGCGCCGCCATATCCTTAGTAATATCTTCTCATCTTCTCCTGCCAGTATCTGGAAATTCCTTGGAACTCTAGGAATTGGTAAGGAGAAAAATCTGACCCTCCATGGGACGACTGTTGGTTTGGACGATATTAATCGTCATTTCTCAACTGCTACTTTGATAGATCACCAAACCAGGAGTCTTACCATGGAGTTCTTGGATAGTTTACCCAAACTCGTTATAGATCCATTTCAATTTTCTCCAGTCTCCCCGGGCGAGATCAAAAAAGTGATCCTCTCCTTCAAATCCAATGCGACCGGCTGCGATAAAATTAGCCGTCGCATGCTAATTCCAATCCTGGACCATATTCTCCCAGCCATTACACAAATAATAAATGCTTCCCTTCATACTGGCACTTTTCCGTCTTTATGGCGGAAAGCCTTTGTTACTCCTCTCCCCAAAATCTCTAATCCTTCACTTGTAAACCACTTTCGTCCCATATCTATCCTCCCTTTCCTTTCAAAGGTGTTGGAGGCCTGTGCTCATAAGCAGCTGACTAGTTTTGTGCACCTACATAACTTGTTGTGCCCACTGCAGTCTGGCTTTAGGCCTGGCCACAGCACCGTGTCCGCTCTCCTTAAAGTGACTGGCGATATTAGGGCGGGTATGGAGAATACCAAAGTCACGGTATTGGCTTTGGTTGACTTCTCAAACGCCTTTAATACCGTCAGTCACGATATTCTTCTCTCTATCCTCTCCCATCTTTCGGTCTCTCCCGAGGCACTGGAATGGTTCTCTTCTTATCTTCAGGGGCGCCAGCAGTCGGTGCGCCTTGATGGTAAATCTTCGAACTGGTGCAATATCGACTCTGGAGTCCCTCAAGGCGGCATACACTCACCATTGCTGTTTTCTATTTTCATAAATCTCATCACTCAAAACCTTCAGTGTTCGTATCATCTGTATGCCGATGACTTGCAGATTTATGCTCAGACTGGCGTTGACTGTGTGGCCGAGGCTGTAGACAGGGTAAATGGCGATTTGGCACTTATTAAAACTTGGTCTGACAATTTTGGTCTAATCGTAAACCCCATCAAATGTCAGGCCATTATTATAGGAAGCTCAAGGATGATGAGCAGACTGGACATCTCAAATATTCCTGCTGTCATTTTTAATAACTCTATCATCCCTTGGTGCCCCAGCGTCAAGAACCTTGGGCTCCACATAGATTCCACTCTGAGCTGGCGATCCCAGTTAACCTCTGTCAGTCAGAGAGTCACTGGTACCCTTCGCTCTCTTTATCGCCTGAAGAATTTCCTCCCTTGCAAAACCAAGACAATGCTTGTGCAGGCCCTTATCCTCCCTATTATCGACTATGGTGATATGTGCTATTTTGATCTGAATGCAGATCAACTTAACAAACTCGACCGTCTTCTAAATAACTGCATTCGATTTATATTCAACCTTCGTAAATATGACCACATTTCCTCTTTTCGCTCGCAATTGCAATGGCTGCCAATACGGCAGCGCCGTTCGCTGCGTGCACTTACCACTCTTTTCTCATTTTTAACGTCACCTTCTCCTCCCTCTTATTTATCTCCTTACTTTGAATTTCTCTGTGATGGTCATAGCAGGAATCTTCGCTCGTCTAACAATCTCCTTCTAAAGTGTCTTGCTCATAGTTCCGACTTCATTCACTCTTCCTTCCCTATTCAGTCTGTACTTCTCTGGAACGCACTCCCCCTCGAAATCAGGTCGTCCACAACTCGATTAGCATTTAAAATTAAGGTTCGGCAGTTACTGTTAAATGAATTGGCGGAGTCATCTTCACAGTAATTCGTATTCCATGTATTATAATTAATATGTATTATATTATCCTAGTATGTATTACATATATTGATTATAATTATATCTAATATCTATATATTTAATTCATGTATTTATTTGTATTTTATTCTTCTTTATGTATTTATTTAAGTAATCAGTTTTTATTTAGGCTGCTAAGAACATATTTCATGTCTGACTATATTATTTTTTTGTGTTCCCCTTCATTATTTTTACACCTGCCATGTACATTTCTGCATCACCCTAAGGTTGACTGGCAGAGAATGCTTTTAGCATTAAGTCCGCCTTTATACTATCGTGTATATAAAGTGTAAATAAATAAATAAAATATTGTTGCCTATTAAGACAGCCTCCGTGGCACAGCGGGCGAGTAGCCGGCTGTGAATCAAGAGGTCGCGGGTTCGATTCACGCATTGAGACAAATATTTGTGTGGTCCACAGATATTTGTTTCAAGTCTAGGTGTTGTGAGACCTAAAGTCTCTCATAGTGTCTGATACTCACGATACAGGTTATACCTAGTCTGGGGTCAGGACTAGGTGTGTGACTGTAGGGTATATTTATTTATTATTATTATTATTTATTATGTTCAGTTTTTTAAGGGTATGTAATATTTAGATTTTGATGGACAATTTTTTATGATATTAACGTTGGATAAATATGTTTTTGTTTGACACTTTTACTGTATGAGTTGCTTCGTATTAATTTGATCAAGATGGAATAAAAGGGAAACATTAAAAAACTCAACAAAAAATGATCGCACGTTGTTACGTTGCACGATATGTGAAGTCTACCAATCCGTATTAGGCCTGCGTGGTAGACTAAAGCCTAACCCCTCTCATTAGTAGAGGAAGTCCGAGCCCTGCAGTGGGACAGTAATATTACAGGGCTGATATTATTATGTGGGTCTAGTTGTAAAACTAGACAAGTCTGTAAAGACTTGTTATCAGGTTTATCTAACTAAACAAATCGAGCTAGAAGACGGTTATGATGTACACATTTTTAATGCTAATGACAGTACAATCCTGTATATATTTTGTATGTTTTTAAAAGAAGCTACTACAATAAATATTTCTGCTTTACAACCCTTCAATATAAAAATAAATAATAATCATAAAATAGTTCAAGAAAATAGAGGCGTCAGCAAACGATTTTGTACATGAATGAAACATAAACGAAAACAGTCTGTAATGTTCAGACTATTTTTTTTTTATATAGCAGAGATTGGCAAACGAGCAGATGGGTCACCTGATGGTAAGTGATCTCCACCGCCCATAGACACCCAAGACACAAAAAGAATCATGGGTGAGTTGCCAACCTAAAAGGAGGGAATGGAATGGGAGGAAAGGGGATTGGGAAACGGAGAGGGGAAATGGGCCACCGGAAATCTCACTCACCGAACGAAACGCGACAGCAAGCTGCCACTTTACGTCGGTTTTCTGTGAGACAGTGGTATCTAACCGGTCGAGCCGGCCCATTCGTCCTATAGACGTTACTGTCTACAGCATGGCTCTACCACTTAACTAATACCAATATGAGATTTAATCAAACCTTATTTGAACTGCAAGCTTAATACGCCTTTCTTAAAAGGACAATTTTCTTTGGCTAACGTTCAGCTATAAATACATCGGTACGGGCGTCTACATATTTCTTATTCGCGATCTGCGACTGAACGACAGAACGGCTATGATTTATACGATGAATGTCCCTATTTCGTACATCTTTTTGTAGTTTTTGTCATATTTTATACAGTACCGTTGTACGAATATTAGCTGGGTTATTTCATTGTTCTTGCGTAAAAACATTGGTATGATTTTCAGAAGTATCTTTATAACGAATATTATCTTTAGATAATTGAAACGAAGGCCCGTTTTTTTGGCAATACCGTGGTTTTAATAACCCAGAATAACTATTATTTGAAAAATTAGTATTTTTGGGAAAGTATTTCGGATTCATATAATCCCGGACTTTCTGGATTTCTAATATAAATAAGGATTTAAGACGAGAAATACTATACCGTAGACGATTTATCCTACATATATTGAATGAGCAGGCTCCACTATGTTATTACCACTAGCTCATAAAAAATCGACGTCAATTAACAGCTTGCTCTTGCTTTTCGTACGGTGAGTGAGATTTCTAAAGGCAAATATCCCTTTTCCCAATCCCCATTACTTTCTTTAAGTTTAAGGCTGACTAAGCATCCATGACGCTCTTTTGACATATAGTAGGTATCTGGGCGTTGTGATCACTTACCATCCGAAACCCAACTAAACCTTCTATAGTAGGATTGCTAATTAAACGGAGTAAACTGACATTTCGAATGTTGCCACTTTTTCATGAAATTGAAATAGTGCTGCGGTAAAAAGATTAACATTATTTAAACATTTCAATTCAGTGAAACTATTCATTCTTTCATTTTCTACAGTCCAACTTAAAGTCGTAATTCCTGCCTAATGTGTGATAAGTACTGCATGTCTTCTGAATTAAAGTCAAAGTAAATCACTGCTTGCTAAATTACGGCATGTTTACTGGAATTATAGTCATTCATATAGTCAGGTTGATTATAAACAAAACTTACAAAAGCTATGAATGTGCCGAAAGCAATTTTTCTCAAATAATAAAAGTATTTTTTGTAATTTTCATTGTTATTATTTCACGTATCTGTTTTGATTATTTACGCAACATTATTCACACAGACATTTAGTGGAAGGGTTAAGCTGAAATGTCAAAAATACGCAATAAAATTCTAATTTTGCGAACTAGTGCTGAGTTATTGTTTCTTTGAATGATAAGAATGAAACTAGATCAATCACTACGTTTTGAAAGTAAGCAACATTATTTTGGAAAGTGACATTTCGATTTGTCAGTTTACTCCGTTTAATTAGCTATTGGACTATAGTCAATGCTATAAAAAAAACTAAGCTATTCGATAAACAAATCATAGAAATAATCCCTCGCATGCCTTGGTAATTTTCACGCGCCAGCAACTTCTGATTGGAGACATTTCCTCCGCATGTTTGCTATAACTTTTAAAGCCCCTTTAAAAGTTAGTTAAGTCGGTGAGGGCGCCAGTGGCCCGATCGAAAGATTACGTGACAAGGAATTAGTGGAATGGATGTGGCTTCATAATGACAAAGCCTTTTAAAGTAATTTAGAATCATCTCAACCTATGGAATTGGATTTATTGTTAAAATTCTCAAAGCTGGATTAATTCAATTTTATTTTATTTAATTTAAAACTAACCGATGCTTGTGGCTCGGCATCAGCGATGGAGTCTTTTACCGAAAGAAAAAAATTGTCAATGTCACTCAGAGATATTTTTGTTTTCAAAGAGTGATATTTTCAAAAATAGGTTCAGTAATTCCAAAGATAGGGGCGTTCAAATAACAAAAAAAAGTATAATATACTGCATACACATAATATACTACAACTAGTTTTAATAAGTTTAACATTAAAGTTTTCATTCACTTTTGGCAATTATTATCTACATCCTACATATAAAACATTTGAAATAAAAATAACTCCCTTTTCTCAAAAACAATAATGACATTAAAGAGACGCGTCCTTATTACAGAGTCTTCCAATTTTATCTCGAAAATAGGTCTACTTGAATTAATCTTATGAAATCTCATTCCAGCTGTCAAGTTGATCAAGGTGAATTTTTTCTCGGCGATATCTGGAGTTTTAAAGGTTTTGACAGCGGCGTCGAATCTATTATTAAGCACGATAATTACCGAGAATTCAATTAAGAAAAATGTTGGAGAAGTCCGTTACAATGGCAAGGAGACAAAGAATTCGAAAAATGAATATAATCTTGAATTAGCCGTAACTGTAATTTGTGTTCAAGGTTGTTATAAATGGATTAGAATGGAATAACAAAGAAAGAGTAGAGAACATTTTTACTTAAATTATGTTTTTATTAAATCTCTGTATGCTTCGTGAGCTTAATATTATTAGGTAATTGAAGTTTGAAGAAAACAACCTTGGCTATATTGGCTACAAAATCTAATTTCTTTACTTGCGACTTTTAGGCCTGTATTACAGAACGGTACTCAGGTATTAATCTGGTTTTAAAGGAAGATTTGATATGAAAAACTAGTATGAAATTGAGAATTACGTTGGAGTGTCGTTATATATAATTAATAATTAATGAATTACAATTGTAATAACCTAAGCCTGAAAACTGCATTGGTGACGTAATGGTATTGCGTGCGCGGTTTGACTATCATCCTCAGATCTCAGGTTCGATCCCCGGGTCAGGCAAAGTGATCATGTGTATTACAGAATCAATCCGGAGTCTGGAATTTGTGCCCGATATGGCAATGGTTCGCCCCCTATCACGTTTGGGACGCAACTAAGCTCAGCGAAATGTGGGTGTTCTAGAGGTAGTTCGGCGCGAGCTTATGTTATGTGTAATTAATTTTCTTTTGACATATTTTTAAAATGAGGCTGGAAAAATCCTGCCCTATAGATCCTTGGCCACATTTCATACATAAGCTCACGCCGGTATCCCCGAAAGCGTAGGCAGAGGCGCACTAGGCAACTAGTACACTCACATTTCGCCGAGCTTAGTTTCGTCCCAGATGTGATAGGGGGCGAGGCTATCGCCATGTCGAGCACAAATTCCAGACTCCAGGCTGATATGGAAAAATTCAATATCACTTTGCCCGACCCGGAGATCGAACCCGAGACCTCAGGACGATAGTCGTACCGAAATACAACCACGCCACCGAGGCAGTTTATATTTATTTTATTTAAATGACATTTCCAATTTCCATAGTTCAATGGCGCTCTGAGCGCGTTCTTACCCCTATCGAGTTTTATTGAAATTTCGTATAACACCGAGCTAGTAATGGGCAATCAGGTACAGATATGTACGAATAGCGTGGGTGGTGTTAAATTGTGCGTTTAGCTCGCATGAAGCAATTTCGTGTTGCAATTTCGCGCTATTTTCAATTTCAAAATAATTACGAAATGATAAAAGACGAAAGCTATTCGAGATTTTCAATTTTAACTACAAAATTTCCTTCTGTGAGAGCAAATGTTTATTTTATTAAGCAAAGGTTTTTGTTCAAACAAGAGGGCAATCACGCAGGTGGGTCACCTGATGGTAAAAAATTACCGCCGCCCATAATCATCCGTCTCTTATTATCATAGGTTCACGCCTGTATCCCCGAAGGTATAAGCAGAAGCGCACAAGCGAACTAGAACATAAACATTTCGCCGAACTTAGTACTACCGTTCTAGATGTGATTAGGGGGCGGGCATATCGAAATGTATTCCAGGTTCCAAGCTGATACCGAGTAGAAAAACTGAAAACCACTTTACCTGACCCGGGATTCGAACCCGAGATCTCAGGTAAGTTAGGACAGTAGTTGTACTGGCACACAATAAAACTACGCCACTGACGCACGAAATTACTGTTATATATATTTGGAAGAATTAGATTAGCTTCACATCAGGCAATTCTAGTCTTCATTCCGGTCAGTTTTAATTAGTCACGATGATTAGACCATTCGCTATTAGTTAGTTATGTGTGTATAACATATTACTATTATTATTATTGCCATTATAACCATTCAGATAATGACTTTACTAAAGCAGATAGGCATAAGATTACCTACAATAGTGTCATTATGTATTAAGTATACGTTGTAATGTTCATCTTATTTCTGTGAAGCATTTCTTCATTTCCGTATTCTAAAATAATTAAAGTTTAACAAAACTTAAAACCAACTTCAAAACAGAACACTCAAAATTAAAAAATAATAACAATTCCTTACTGTCTTTGAAGTTGGTTAATTATTTCATAGTTATTTGTGAGATTACGGAAGGAATGTATGTCACGGGAATACTATGCATAGGTTTATTTATTTATTTTATTTATTTATTTATTTTCAGGGAACATACGGTGATACAAAAACAAAGCTATACAAATCACTATACACCAATTACATGTTTCCACAGATAGGTATTTAAAGTAGATAATTAAGTAGAGCGCTTTCATTATATAATACAAACCTTTAACCAAATTTACCTTAGTTTAAGAGTCAGAGTTTGTCAATCTAGAAACTTCTAACACCTTTTATACAATGTTTTGATTTGATTGCAGTATTCATTGAAATTAAACTATTTTTACAGATTATATCACGATTTGGTTTTAATTTTTATGCCCGACGTTTCGAAACCTTTGCAGCCTTCGTGGTCACAGATCAGACTAAGAAATCATTATGATTGCAGTATTGTTATCTACTAGAGGTATAAGTAGGTACCTCCCTAATATGTAATCAAAGTATGTAATGTTGTAAATGTACGTAAATGAATAAATAAATAAACACAATTTCAATTGCCCCTATCTTCTTTGATAAACAGAAAAATATTACTTTAAGTTCTGTTTCATCAATTAATAAAAAAACATTCTTTCATAATTTACGCGAATGTTATACATTGAAATAAAACTATTTTTACGTTTCGAAAGCTCTGCAGTCTTCGTGGTCACGGGTCAGACTGAGGTGTCATTTGTCCAAAAATGTTATTCAGGGCATAAAAAGGGCGAAACGTCGGGCATAAAAATTAAAACGAATCATGATAGAATCCGTAAAAATAGTTTTATTTCAAGAAAAACATGATTTAACTACTACCTGCACTTCGAGTTGTCGTCACTACAGAATTCCAGTTCAGAATTGTTATCATGCCTGAGCTCATGTCCGTAATACCTGCATGCTATGCAATGCAGTACTAAGCACCGAGTCTTATGTATACCACCTTTGTGGTTGATAGTTGAGAGTTGAGAGAGTGGAAGTATGTTTTCGACCGACTTCAAAAAAGAGAAGGTCCTGACTTCGTATGTTACTCAATACCTTCGCTAAATGTGGACCGATTTTCAAGAATATTTTTGTGTTCGATAGAGCTTATTTTAAAGGTGGTCCCATATAAATTTGGTCATGATCGGTAAGTTTTGAAGTCGGTCCGTTAAGTTTTTATATTTGTGATTATGGTAATCTCCTGTGCGGCTATGATTTTCCCCTCAACGATGAAGATGGCATATGAAAATTCAATATTTTGGCTGTCTTAAAGCAATGTTCGATAATTATCAATATGGTTTTATATTAATCAAGACATATATCTCATATTGGTCAAATGTATAAGAAAGGTTTATACATTATCTATACTATCTAGACGTATCTAATGGACAAACTTTTGAAAAAAATAGTATGTTTTGAGTTCTATGTGTTGTAAGACCCCGAGTAGTAAAATTTCTGAGAATCGTAAATATATTCGAGCTCGATGCGCGTCTGTAAAATTTGTATGAAATATTAACCAAATGTCATCAGTGCGCAGCGTGCTCGAATATATTTACAATTGTCGGAAATTTTCCTGCTTGAGCCGCTGAACGTTCATCACATTAGTTCCTAATATTAATGACAGAAGAGGCAAACTAGCATCATAGTATATGTTCACTCGGATGTTCGAGTATTTATTTATTTATCACGAAAGAAACATCAAGCATAAAATAGACAACTACTGTCTTCAATACCCAGCTTCACCCAATTAAAAGAGCGAAGAGAACAATAAACCCCGCAAATAAAATCTGACGTGCAATGACGTTTAAACCGCTATATATTTGTGATGCGACATAGGAAATGAATCAGTATGTGACAGCAACCGGAACTCGACGACCGACGTGTTTGGTCATAAAGTCCGAGGACTTTACTTCAGTTCAAGTCGTAGTTGGCCAAGAACTTGCTTTTGTTGCTCCAAACGTAATTTACGTCGCACGTGTCTTGTTGAGCATCATTTTGAATGCGAAGTCCTAGTTGAACATACATTGTGCCCGTCACAATAATGTACTGACTCACGTTAGCTGCTTGAAAATTTACTACAAGATTTGTCTAAGACTTATTAAGAAGTAGAAGAATGACTTATGAGCAAGCTCTCTAAAACTACCATAAGGGTCCGTATTAATATAAACTGAGTTCCGGGGAATAGCTAAATCGTAGTAATTTTCAGCCGATTGTCAAACTCAAAACTTCATCCCAAAAAATATTTTCTTTATGCCCAGCGTTATTCTGGCCAGGGTCCGCTTTCCTACGTAACAGCTTCAACTTCACCTGCGGCCTGAGTAGGAAAATTTCTGACAACCGTAAATGTATTTCAGCTCGATGCGCGTCTATGAAATTTGTATGAAATACTAACCAAACGTCATCAGTGCGCAGCGAACTCGAATACATTTACATTTACATTAGTTTTTCGTGCTACTGGTCTTGAGCATCCTCCACAGTGAGACTATTGCTTTCATATCTTCATCCAAAGCATCCAGCTGGTGCTTTTTGAGCCGTCCACGGGGACGCACCACTAGTACGATCTGGTCCAGACACCTGTTACCCACGTACCTACTCTTGTGATTTTAAAATTCCAACAATATCAGTATATTGAACCACTGCTGGCTATGGACTACTTCTTACTAATAAGAAGGTCTCGTGTGCTATTGTAATTCTGATAGACATTAAATTGCCTCACGTAGCGAAATAAACCAAAGACCCTATAAAACTTGACACAGCAAAAGATTGCTACATTTGTACAAAATTTTGCATCAATTGTGTTGCACGTACGGACAGCAGTGGAACATCGAACTTTTCTTATGAAAACTTTTTAAGGACGTTCTGGAAGAATTCTTCCGCAGTCAAAGTGTTTTTACTAGATATTCAAAGCGTCCTGTTCTACTGAATTTTTGATAAGTTCCCTTTAGTTTAGTTTGCATAGTTCGAGTTGAAGTTTGTGAACGAGATGTCTTTAATTAGTTTTAGGTGTTGATTTTTCGTTAGATGTTGAATTTTAAATTGTTAATTATTATTTTTTAATAAAAGTATGATGACGTGGACTAATAATCGTACCGTATAAATATTTTATGGTACAATATTATCAATTTCATGTAAATTAATAAAATGACGTAAATTGGAAGCTTGCTGTCACGTTTCGTTCGGTGAGTGAGATTTCTGTTGGCCCATTTCTCCTCTCCCTTTCCCAATCCGTTTTCCCTCTCCTTCCATTTCCTCCTTTTAGGTTGACAACGTACCCATGATTCTTTTTGTGTCTTGGGTGTCTATGGGCGGTGGAGATCACTTACCATCAGGTGACCCATCTGCTCGTTTGCCAGTCACTGCTATAAAAAAAAATGCCGGATATGGCGTCAGACTCGCCTTATCATATTTGGGACGTATATAAATTCGATTAAATGTGGATGTTCTAGTTAGTTCGCTTCTGCCTACCCTTTAGGAGACACAGGCTTGAGCTTATGTATGTATATAAATTAACGTATTCGTGTACAAGATAATAACGACACAACGTTGAATTAAGTTGTCAGATACATTGAAGTAAAACTA
Source organism: Clanis bilineata (assembly GCA_036417725.1). Classification (NCBI taxonomy): domain Eukaryota; kingdom Metazoa; phylum Arthropoda; class Insecta; order Lepidoptera; family Sphingidae; genus Clanis; species Clanis bilineata. The sequence continues at coordinate 15,188,493 of CM071158.1, forward strand.
TTTTTACGGATTTTATCACGATTTGGTTTTAATTTTTATTATTTTTATAACGTCGGGAATAAAAATTAAAACCAAATCGTGATAAAATCCGTAAAAATAGTTTTATTTCAATGAATAGCATTCGCGTAAACTTAAGAAATCAGTATATTGTCAGATACATTTATGTCACACTAGTTTAAATGATTGAATGAGTTTAATTATTGCCATCAGTCACTCCAAAGGATTTTTATCACGTAATTAAAATATACTACTTGGTCGCCCTCTTGGTTTAGTGGCAGCATATAAAGGCTGTGAACCGGGAGGTCCTGGGTTAGGTTCCCAGGTCGGGCAAAGGGAATTTTCTAATTTAATTTAATTTAATCAGGCAGGCAGCTGGTCGTAAAAACTAAGCCAAATCCTTTCTGCAACATCATTGAAAAGTGTGTTGCGCTGACCTCACATTAAGGTGGGATAAGAGCAAGTAGAGAGAATTAATATATACTAGCTGATGCCCGCGACACCGTTCGCGTGGAAATTTTCCGGGATAAAAGTAGCCTATGTGTTATTCTGATGTATAATCTATTGAACTGTAAAGATTTTTGCGTGAAAGAGTAACAAACAAACACATACTCGTATACAACACTCACATACAACACTAAACATACATTTCGCGTTTATATTAGTGCGGCGTAATTTATTGCTAAATCAATTAAGCCAATGATATTTTATTCTACATTGAAGCAAAGAAACTGATTTTACATACAAAGAGACGTGTAAAGAAGTATTTTAACAAGAATAGTTCGGTGCAATTGCCGCGGTCGCTGCAAGAAACTTTGTTTTTACAATGTACGTTTGTACAGTACATTTTATAGACAAAGCTTGTCTCACCGCGGATTTCTGTGTATTCCAAGTTGTGAGCATTATTCTCGGCGTAAAACCAAGTACGTTTGATGAAGTTTATTTTAAAAACTTCATTTGTTAATGCTGTTTAATTAAGTTTAAATTTTCTAACGAAACGCATTTTACTTACAAGTAATTGGTATTACAATAAAACGAAACTAATACTAAACTAAAATAATAATACTGAATAGTATCAAAACGTGAGGTTAGCATGAATTCTGTACATTCTATGATACAGTTCTAAATGTGTTCACAGCCTCCGTGGCGCAGTGAGCGAGTAGCCGGCTGTGAAGTGAGAGGCCTCGGGTTCGATTCCCGCATTAAGACAAACGTTTGTACGGCCCACAGATATTTGTTTCAAGACTGGGTGTTGTGAGACCGAAAGTCTCTCATAGTCTCTGACACCCACGATACAGGTTATAGCTAGTGTGGGGTCAGGACTAGGTGTGTGACTGTTGGGTGTATTTATTATTTATTTTTGTGCAAGCTTCTAACATTTTTGTAATAAAATTATTCCACACAAAGCCATAATAATAATCCAATAAAAATATACTTTTATACATTATTTGGGAAGGTTCATAAATTGTGAATATCGATCCAGATTAACCCTCGACTTCTTTATCCCATATGCTAGTTACTACTCTATCTGATACACATAAATCAATCCAAATCCTCGTTGTTTCCCCGACTCCCTCATATTCGTACTGGTAATATTTTATTTTCATCCAAGGAGATCGTAGAAAAAGTTTTATTTCTTCGGAACGAGAAATCCAGTGGCTCCTCGATGTTATTCTAGACGTGCTTGAGATATGCTGTATTTTTGTTGAAAGTCACTCCTTTTGCGACTTGACTTGGTAAGTTTGTATTGCGTATGTGACAGACCATATTGATGTATAACACAAGCGATTTATAACCTATTTCATAAAATTGGGCGACTTGCACCACTATTACTAACTTATAGTTAGTCCTAACCTCAAGTTAAATTGAAAAAGAAATATATGAATGACATGTTATTCATTATATGTAATTAATTAAATGCCGTCATATATTACCTGTAATAACATGTAGTACTTTACATGTAATGAATTACATGTCATTCATATATTTCTTTTTCAATTTAACTTGAGGTTAGGACTAACTATAGGTTAGTAATAGTGGTGCTAGTCGCCCTAAGGTAATTTCTCCATTATTTTAAACGAATATTCTTCTTCCACCTGCTCTTATCCCACTCAGAGGTAATGTGGGGTTGGCGTAACGCACTTTTCAAGCATGTTACAGAAAGGATTCGGCTTAGGCTTTATGACCGGCTGACTACCTGACATCAACATAGAACCTTGTTTGTAACAATTTGTACCTATACTTGATTATAACCTGTTTTGTGTTTAAAATAAATAAATAAATAAACCCCCTTTGGTAATTATACTTAGTCTATGATAGTATATTTCCATTAGTAAAAAAACTCTTGTTATAATAGACTTGTCAGTATTAATTTTTGAAGTAAATTTTCATGCTTGTATTTATCATAATTTACACAGATTAATTTGCGAGAAAAATAGTAATTAAATGTAAATTGATGAAAATAGACCCGACTCTTGGGCGTGTACGTCATTTTCTGGACCATGTTGGTTGTGACAGTGACAGCCTCCATGGCGCAGCGGGCGAGTAGCCGGCTATGAAGCAAGAGGCCGCGGGTTTGATTCCCGCATTGAGACAACCAAATGTCTGTGCGGCCCACAGATATTTGTTTCAAGTCTGGGTTTTATGAGACCGAAAGTCTCTGATAATCTCCGACACTCACGATACAGGTTATACCTAGTGTGGGGTCAGGACTAGGTGTGTGACTGTTGGGTGTATTTATTTATTTATTATTTTTCTGGATTTGCATTTTATAAGAGCCAGCTTTATTAACCTCATGATATTTTTAAAATATTTTATTTTAAAGAATCGCACTGGAGATTTTTAACCGGCATTGTTCCCTTTGCAAAATATGTAGGAGTCACTATGACCCTACAATTTTATTAAGTACATTTTTTTTTTTTTTTTTTTTTTTGGCCCTACAGCTGCTTGCCTAACCGAGTCGGCAAATTCAGCCACACCGGTCTGTTGGGATGAACGCAGGTGCGCCCAACCCATAAAGTTAGGTGACCACGCTGAGGGCAACCCACTAACGGGTTACGAACCTCGGCTCAGGGCGGTCACTGAGAGGGTGATGTTGAAGACATCAACGATTAGGGGAGTGTGGACGTGTTTTCCTAACTATCCATTTCTGTCATCGGCACGCGGGCCGGAATTGTTAACAGGGTCGGGGGGGCTGCTACTGGGAGCGCGGCGTGGTCCTCGTCGGCGGGGACGGAACATCGGTCGTGTGGAGTGTGGGAGCGATTTAAGATGCTCGATCTTACGTTGAATGGCCAGAGTGATGGCGTCATCAGGGTCTGACAAAACGGATCTAGGACGTCTCCATTTCGCACGGTCAAATGGAGTGTATATTGACGCTTGACGGACAAGCGTGTTTGGGTGGTGTGCCGCCCGATCGAAGTAGCGTCTGCTAGCCATCTGCATAAAATGCCTGATGGTCGGCAAGTTGGTGTCCACGTGGAGGTCGTGGTTACGTATGTACCACGGAGCGTTAAGCGCTCGTCTTAAAAAGACGTTTTGCAGGACTTGCATACGCTTAAGTCGAGCGGGCGGTATGTGAGCGAACACGGGCGACGCGTAAGTCATTATCGGTCTAATACACGTTGTGTAGATCCTAATCTTGTTGCGGGCTGACAACTTGCTCTTACGGTTTAAGAGAAAATGTAATCGTGCTAACGCGATTGCGGCTCGCGCGCGTACCGCATTTACATGAGTGATGAAGTTCAGTCTCCGATCAAGGTTGACTCCTAGATATTTGGCGTTGTTGGTCCAAGGGATAGCCTTATTGGCCATGGTGACTGAAGCGTTAGGCTTTTGGGTGAAAATTCTCTTGGTAAAGAGAATTGCCTGACTTTTGGCGGGGTTGACAGTGATTCGCCATTTGCGGAACCACTCACCGAGTTCATCGGCTGCGGTTTGCAAAATGCGAATCACTTTGTCCGGGTCTCTACGTGAAGCGTAGATTGCCGTGTCGTCAGCGAAGAGCGCCAGATGGGCGTCTTTCGGTTTAGGGATATCGCTTGTGTATAGCGAGAAAAGAAAAGGGGACAAAGCGGAGCCTTGCGGGACTCCGGCAGTGATGGTGTGTCGGGAGGAAAGAGTTCCCTCCACGCGATATTTGAAACCGCGATTCGACAAAAATTCTCGTATGATGTGCACGAGCTGTGTGGGCACATTGAAGGTATACAACTTGTAGAGCAAGCCGTTGTGCCACACTTTGTCGAATGCTTTTTCAATATCAAAGAAAAGAGCACCGGTAGGGATTCCGCGCCTAAAGTTGTCGTGGACATGCTCCGTGATGCGGAGGATCTGATTCACGCAACTGTGCCTACTACGAAAACCAAACTGCTCTGGAGGGAGCAGATGGTGAAGGTGGGCGACTATCTTGATGCGATCGAGGACGATTCGCTCGTAGAGTTTACCCAGAGCGCTGAGTAAACTGATGGGACGGTAAGAGGAGGGTTCGAAAGCGGGTTTCCCCGGCTTGTGAATACCTATCACAACCGCCTCTTTCCAGACGTCTGGAAAGAGGCTGTTTTGGAACGCTGCATTGAAGATGTCAGCGAGAATTTTAACTAGATGCTCCGGGAGCATTTTCATGACTCTATTGGATATACCGTCACCCCCGGGGGCTTTTCGTCTTTTGAGCGCCTTGATCAGAGAACTGACTTCTTCGATTGTCACCGGCGCGAGTGGGTCGGGCGGTTGGTCGACATCCGGGTCGACGTTTGTCGGGCGCGGACGCGGAACCGGTATCGGTGGCGGCGGGATTGCGTTCCTACTTTCGACAAAAGTGTCAACCGCAACGAGATGCTCTGGGTCAATGGGAACTGAGGTGAGTGAACATTGAGCCTCCAGGCTGTCGGCAAGCAATTCCGCTTTCTCGTCGTCGTCAAACGCCGGGCGTTGATTCGGACGATTGAGCGGGGGCATGGTGACTGTATCATTTCTCCTGAAGGAACGGCACAACTGCCAGAAAGCCTGGTGAGTTGGATCTAGTTCTGATAGGTGAGTTTCCCACCTCGAATCGACGGCCTCTTGGATGCGACGTTTGGCCTCGCGTTGGAGGAAACGCGTTAGATGCCGTTGATCCGGGGAGGGATTCGTCTTACAGGCTCTCAGCGCGGCGTTTCGCCTCCTCACCACACATTTCACGTCTTCGGGAAGGTGCCAATGGCTAAGCATAGCCTCCGGCACCCTCTCGGAGCTGTCGCTCACGACGTTTTGGATATGTGCGGTGAAGGAGCGAATCGCGCCGGACGTTTCTTCAGGAGTAACTATGTTGGTCGGGATCGCGGAGAGATCAGGGGATGAGGTGTCCTCGAGCTTGGTGCCTAGGAGACGCCAGTTCGTTTTCACCTTCATCGGTACGTTAGGACCTGTGTCTGTGGGACCGTTTATAGGGACTAGATCTAGGATCACAGGTCTGTGGTCAGAGTCCAACTCTTGTAGCACCTGCATGGAACGCACGCGTAGGCATACGTTCCTTGCAAGCGCTATGTCGAGTATGTCAGGTCGGTGATTGTCGTTAATTGTACTATAATGGGTGGGTTCTGATGGAACTAGAATTTCCATATCAATAGTGTCTAAACACCGCTCTAGTGCTGCACCTCTGCTGTTGGTAGAGTTGCAGTTCCAGAGCGTGTTCTTGGCGTTGAGGTCGCCCGCCAGAAGGACAGACTCCCCCATGCTCAGTAGTGTCGAAATTTCATTGGAGTGAAGCTCCTTTTTGGGTGAAAGGTAAGCCGAGATGATGGTGATCGGCGGATGTCCTGTCATTGCTAGCCTGCAGACTGAAGCCTCAATGTTCGTCAGGTTTTCGGGGGGGTCTAGAGGTATGCAGTGCAGGGACCTTTTAAAGTATATTAGGGTGCCACCAAAAGGGCCAGTAGTGCGGTCGTTCCGCACCATTTTGAAATTGGGGATATTAGGGTTTCGGTGAGCAGGTTTGAGGAACGTTTCCTGGATGAGGAAAACGTCCAGATTGTTATCGCGGACAAAGTGTGCGATTTCGGCACATTGGCCGCGAATACCATTGGTATTGAAAAAGCCCACTCTGAGGGAGCGAGGCTTGGTCCGCGACGGGGGGGAAAAAATATTATTGTTGTTAGCCATCGGAAGGCGGTAAAATTAAGTCAGCGATGTAGGATCGCTGTTCCCTATACAGAAGTTCTAAGTCAGACATCAGTCTTGCGTCCGGGTGGCCCTTGGCTGCTATTTCCCTTATTTTATCAGAGATAAGGGTGTAGTAGTCGATCGGGGGGTTTATGATGGCGTCGTAGATGGCATCTACTTCAGCCTTAGAGAGTGTGCGACCCGCCGCGGTAGGGGGTGCAGGGTTTTTGGGGCGCGGCTGGGCTGCCCTGGGAGGGTTAGCCCGGGAGGCCGCAGGAGTGGGAGCTGGAGCAGGAGTGGTAGGAACCGCGGTGGGTTGACTGGGAGTGGCGGGAGGTGTGGCCGGGGTGGCGGGAGTGACTCCGCCGGGGGCCTGGGTGGTGGCTGCTACCTCTTCGGCTTGCTTGCTTGGCAACTGCCAATGGTTGCGCGCCGGGATGGGTGCAGGGATGAATTTAGCCTGAGGGGCCTTGGGGGGTAGAGCTTTAGGAGCTCGGGTCGGTTTTTTGGGGGCATGCGTGCACCCACGATAACTAGCCGGATGGCCTACTTGGCGGCAATTGGTGCACGAAGGCGGCTCCGTGCACTGGGTCCTATCTTTGGGACGTGGGCACTGTGCAGTTCCATGATTTCCGAGGCACTTGACGCACCTGGCGGGCATGCGACAACGCAGCGATGAATGGCCATACAGTTGGCAGTTGTGGCACTGCCCGATTAGCCGTTTGCGGTGGGGGGTCTCCACGGTGAAGCCGCGGAATCCAAGAATGTCGCTGATGGCAAACAGATGTTTGGCATCAGCGGGGGTCTCTAATTCTAATTAAGTACAGACAAAAATATCTTCTATATAGGAATATTTGATGACAACACATAAAGGGTCACTAAATGCTCCCAAACCGGCCCATCAAGAGAACTTAAAAGCAAATTCTCGACACTGGGATGCGACTCAACCCAAGAATTTTATTCCGACTCCGGAGGGCGCTAATGGCGCCGGCTCCCAACAAAAACTCGCTTGATTAAAATCGTTTGTCGTAATAAAAGGAGCACTAAAAAGTTACAACCGTACGAAAGCGCGACCGGTAGGCCCGTAAAATCGATCAGCGATACTGATCGCCAGGACAAAAATTTTACGGTGCTCCGGCAAGATTACGCAGTCGCTTTAATTTAGTGCCATGAATGAGAGAAAATATTAAATTGGCCCTTCCCCGTCGCCGGCGGCCCGTGCTAAATGAGACATAAAGTGCGCCTATTTTATTATCAAGTGGCACCGCGTTCGTGACGCGAAGCCTACGCCTCCATATTTACATTCACTGTGCCGGCGGCGTGTGAAATTTTATTTCATCGAATCTGAGATGAGATTAGCTGTAAATTGAGTTTATGATGGAATCAAATATGCATGTCTCGGCCCCGTCTCCCCACTACTCTCACGGTTCATCGCATTCATAAATTCAGTCGCTCTTTTATTCCCGCGACTTATCCTGTCTCATCTACTGATCGACGCTCGAATAAAATATTACGAGTATTTTCGCTCTCTATTTTTCCGTCGAGTGTCTTTAAAAATATATGAGTTATTGCTATTCAGAGTGCGGGAATGTTGGTTACATAATCGAATTGCTCATGTTGGCGTTTCAATTAGTGTTTTAATTTTTATGTTGGTTTTTCCCCGGCAACGTTATTATGGATGTCAAAAACAAGGTTCGTTCCACAGGCACGTAGTAAGTAGGTAAATGTAGGGTGACGGTGCTCGAGTTGGGCGGCGGAACCCTCTGGCGCGTAAATCGAAATGTAACTTTGTTTACACCTACGTCGTTGTGTTGTGTAACAATAGCCTTATTTGTGAAGGATTTCTTTACGTGTCCCCGACATTGTTACAGACTCCGCGCCGGTAGTTTATGTCTCAGGTTTAAATCTAATATTCATATCAGATTTACATCAGAATTCAATGTTCTTCAGATTAATTTTGGTAATATTACGTACATCTATTTGAGTGGTAGAGCCCCGCTGTAGACAGTTACGTCTATAGCACGAATGGGCCGGCTCGACGGTAGAAAACCGACGTAAAGTGGCAGAACGCTGTCGCGTTTCGTTCGGTGAGTGAGATTTCCGGTAGCCCAATTCCCCCTTTCCTTTCCCAATCCCTATTTCCCTCCTTTTAGGTTGGCAACGCATTCATGATTTTCTTGTCTTGGGTGTCTATGGGTGTTGGAGATCACTTATCATCAGATGACACGTCAGCTCGTTTGCCAGTAAAAAAAATCTCTTACGTTCTATACGTAGTATGTTGATTATACTCTTTTACTTTTACTGACTGTATTCACAAAGTAGCAAAACTTTCTAGAAAATCACATAAATCACGATTTAGGACTATCATTTATTTGAGTACCATACGTGTATGTTATTACAAACTTAAGCTTTAAATTTATGACGCATAAAAGCCGATAGAAAATTTAAGTTTGAAAGTAAACGAGAAAAAGTTACTGAATTTTCATTCCATCCTTATCTACACATGGTTTTTCACATTCCTATCGTAAAAGATAATTAAACACGGACATCGGAATGAAGTTTTTCTATAAAAGCGTACACTAGTGTCGGGCAATAAAGCAGTCGGTGCAATAAAACAGTCCGTGAAGCAATAACAGTTAACAGTGCCAAGCGGATATATCCGGATACAGCCGGATATGTCCGGGTATAACAGGTGATTACTGCGGCCAATTAACGCGTCCGAGTTAATGATACATCTATGTGCCGCTTTACGAGCTGTTTCCTTGACATTTCTTGGCTTTTGTCGGATATAACCATCTCATTATCTTTGTGCCGGTATCTGACTACCAGTACGTAAGGGTCTTCTGTTTTAAATTATAGTTTTATAATCCTCTGTGCCGCGAGAAGCCGCGGGTTCGATTCCCGCACCGAGACAAATGATTTTGTTTCGGGTCTGTGTGTTGTGAGACCGAAAGTCTTTTATAGTTCTTGATGCCCACGACACATGAAACGATCTTAGTGTAGGACAGGACTATACATGTGTCGTGTGCCTGTTGGGTGTTATTTATTTATTGGCTTTCCTTTACCAACATTAAATAATAAAGTAGTTTGGGTCTTTAATAGCTACTAGCTATCAATAGCTGGTTATGAAACGAGATGCCGCGAGTTCTATGACGACACCCTACCAAATATAATACATATATTTGTTTGGAGGTTGAATATTCTGAGGCCGAAGCCTATCATGATTCCTGAAACCCTCAAAACACTGTTATCTTATTGTGGGTTTAAGACTGTATGAGATTGTTGAGTTTATTTATTTAAGTCTTTTTCATAATTCCTCATAAGCCATAGGACGTCCACTGCTGCATATGTCCAGCCATAGGCCTCCTCAATGATTTCAGATCGATCTGTTGGAAGCAGCCTGCATCCAGCGACCTCCTCTGACATTCATCAGATCATCTGTCCACCTTGTAGGTAGATTTCCAACGCTAGGTTTGCCGATACGCTTACGTTACGCTAACTAACGCTTTTCATAATTAGACTAATATAATAGGTCGAAACACCTCTAAAATTATTCTCTCTGTGTTCACCAAAACGAAATAGCGCTCAGCATTTAGTTAATCATAACTTTTACACTGTGACCTCTTGTCAGTAAATTGCTCCAGCTGTACCCGGCTGTCACCAACAACGTCGGCAAGCAAGCGGTTATGAAGTACTAGCGATGTGCTGAGTCGACGAAAATATCAACTTCAAAATTTACTTTACTTTAATTATATTCAAAGTTAAGTGTACATTTTTGTACTTATTATATATTCAGCTTCCGTGGCGCAGCGGGCGAGTAGCCGGCTGTGAAACGTGAGGTCGCTGGTTCGATTCCCGCATCGAGACAAATGTCTGTGTGGCCCACAGATTTGTGTCGGGTCTGGGTGTTGTGAGACCGAAAGTCTCTCGTAGTTCCTGAAACCCACGACACAAGACCCGATCTTAGTGTGGGTTCAGGACTGTGTGTGTCTGTTGGGTATATTATCGACCGACTTCCAAAAAGGAGGAGGTCCTCAATTCGTCTGTATTTTTTTATGTATGTTACGCGATATCTCCGCCAAATGTGGACCGATCTTCAAAATCCTTTTTGTGTTCGATAGACCTTATTTCAAGGGTGATCCTATATAAATTTGGTCACGATCGGATTTGAAGTCGGTCTGTTAAGTTTTTACAAGTTGGACCGATGACCTGATAAAGGTCGCAGGAAGTCGCTGGATGCAGGCTGCTTCCAACAGGTCGGTCTGGAAATCTTTGAGGGGCGCCTATGTTCAGCAGTGGACGTCCTATGGCTGATGATGATGATGATGAAGATCCACTTTCAGGACTTCACTTTTAGACAATATTGTAATATTAAAGTCTGAATGTACTTCCGAACGAGATTGTTTTTCCAACAACCAATATTCCTTAATAACGCAAGTTAACTTATTGAACTACCTTAGTGCGTTAAAAAGATAAATAAAAAAAATTATAAGTACATAGTCGATTCTTAAGCTTGGTACGTCACTATTAAATATATGCACATCACGCGCGCACCGAGCCAAAAGTTAAAGCTTGGTCAAATAAATTAAAATTCCCTTTGCAAGTTGGGGCGCGGGTAGAGCGGGGCGGGCGGGGTAGAGTCGCTTATTCCGCAGCAAAATGCAGTAAAATATACGTAATTGTATTTGTTGACGACTGAATTTTTTATCCGCCTCGCTTTTCCTGCGACTTATCGTGGGTTACTACTCCACAGCCCTGCTTTTGTCTCTGATCCAAATCTTGCAAATAATGTTATGAAAACAAAATAGCTCACCAATTATTTAATTTCTATATATAATACAAATAGTAGGGTAATCATTGTCGAACAAACAAACATTAATAGAAAATGCGACTGATTGGGATACAAAAAATCACAAGTTTAAAAACTTAACAGACTGACTTCAAATCCGATCCAAATTTATACGGGACCACCCTTGAAATAAGCTCTATCGAACACAAAAAGAATTTCGAAAATCGATCCACATTTCGCGGAGATATAGAGTAACATACATAAAAAAATACAGACGAATTGAGGACCTCCTCCTTTTCGACCGACTTCCACCAATAAATTTGGTCACGATCGGTAAGTTGGAAGTCGGTCAATTAAGTTTTTAAACTTGTGATTATTCTAAGTCGATCGAAAATAAGGGTAGGTGCAAACACGTAAGACAATTTAAATATCCATTCTACATATTTCTTTTCTTCACTTATTTTATTAATTAACCTTTTTACACAAAGCATGTAAAGGCGGACTTAATTCCAAAGACATTATCTACCAGTCAACCCAGGGTGGTGCAGAGATTGAAGACTAGTGTGATTATAATTTAATTAAAAGATGGATACGGAGATTCAATGTCCCTATTACAATACGTCACATCTGGGATGGAACTAAGCTCGGCGAAATGTGGGTGGTCTAGTTCGCTAGTGCGTTTCTGCCTACCCTTTCGAGGATAAAGGCGTGAGCTTATGTTATTACAATACGTTATTATAAATATAATAATGAATGTACTTTTCTAACTATGTAACGTGAAATTGCCGTGGGATTAGTTCCGGCGTGGCATTATGCAATTGTCCAGCCACAAGTCAGGCGCAAGCTCGTTATGCGTTATTAATGTTGGGATTTGGACTCGATAATTGTCCAAGTGACCGCTAGCCAACGAGTGTGCTCGCTTCTGACACGACCTATCGCTTAATATTATTAATTACTGACGTTTCAAATATTCTGTGCTACAACTATTATGTCCTATCTTTTTCGAATAAGATATCTATTCTATACTGATTTAATTGATTGATTTCTTAATTTTAATTTAGTGTCATAATAGAGTTATTGAATCGTAGTACCTTATACATATGTAATTATCACTAACCTCCAAATTACATATTAATTATTATGTTATGTTATGTTTATGTTACTACTGCTTACTATTAAAAAATGCGTTATAGTTACAGTTCAATAAATTATGGTTACAATACTCAACACTTGTTACGACACTGTGTATAATCCACTAAGTCTATCCGAAAGTTTTATCTGTTAAGTGTCACATGATCACATCATATACTTTAAGAGCCACTTGCACCTCTATTACTAATCTACAGTTACATCTTATCTCGATTTATCCTAAACGTCACTCCTATCTTTAAATCAAGATTTGGGATAAATAGAGATTTATCGTGGAGCTGCAAGTGGCCCTAAGTTACCACTTAATTTTCCTTTTGATTTAAAGTATCATTTGTTAAGGGCGACTTGCAGTGCTGTTTCTAATCTAGAGTTACACCTTATCTTAATCTATCCTACGGCTCATTTCTATCTTAAAATCAAGATTTGGAATAAATAGAGATTTATCGTGGAAGTGCGACAGGCCCTAATTTGCCATTCTCATGCTGATATTTTTTTTTAAATTCTAAATTGGTCCACTTTCCAGTATCGTCAAAGGTTACTCGCCATATATTTCCGTATATCGGGGTCAACGAGTATCCAAGACCATCTGCGCCTAATACGTAAAGCCCATCGAACAGGTCAACTCTATGGCGTGATGCCAGCTAAGCTAATCTTTGAACAACCTCCTCTTGCCAATTGTCGACGCAAGGGAAAAAATTAGGGACGTGTAGTGCCAAGTTATACCGTCAGAGGTCGCTATTATACGACCATAGAGGTATAATTAAATGTGTGTTGGTGACATACTAATTTAGAATTTAAATTATACTACGGCTAGAGATTTTATAATAGGTTATGTGCAATCAATTATGGGTAAGGCGGCGGCGCGGCGCGTTCGGAAACCTGCAAGCACAGTTATGAAATGATTCTGGGTACCGTAAACAAAAATTTAATAATTTATAGTATTAAAGAAATAAAAACATGGAAATGGATTTTTCGTATAGTAGTAGTAGTAGATAGTAGTAGTCAGATAAACCACGATCGTTTTTTTATAGCAGAATCTGACAAACGAGCAGATCGATCACCTGGCGATAATTGATCTCCATCGTCCATGCCCATCCAAAACATAGAAAGTATCATGGGTGCGTTACCGACCTAAAAGGAGGGGAATAGGAATTGGGATGGTAAGGGGGGATTTAGGCCACCAAAAATCTCATGTTACGTAGATTTCAAAAAACAAGTCATTAACTTGCAGCTGTTTCGATCATTCAATTATCAGAAACCATTATATTTATAAAATTATTAGGTTTTTATGGAATTTAATAATTGCAAATGAAAGAACATTATAATATTTAAAGTGGATGCATATTAATACCAAATCTATCTAAAATTGCACCCAAAACCGAATCCGATAATTCACCGTACCAATTTAGGATGACATGCCACTGCATCTAATGGGCTAATATCCAAATTGCGGTGAAATTTAATGCGAAAATTATAACATTTAGAATAGACTAATTCGCATCACAAATTAAATAGTACGGTTTACGTTGCGGACGGACATTTGATTATGTAATATTCATTTGTTTGTGACGATGTCAAAGCTTTGACACAGCGTTTAGTGAAAGCATTTTCAAAAGGTTCTTAATTGCCCTCAAAACTGATTAGTTTAACAAGTTTTCGAATTTTCTGAATACTATCTAATTTCGTATTGTAATATTGATGGCGGTGTGTTCAATGTGCACCGATTTTTGGCTAACTTGAAAATAATCAATTAGTATGTATTTTTGATCGCTGTTTCGCGATATCTCCGCCGAATATGGACCTATTTTCATATTTATTTTATTGTTCGATAGATCTTTAGCTGAGATCTATAGAGCGAACTTCGACTAAGTCTAAGTCAAAGTCACAAACTGAGAGGGGATTTGTAATTATATAATCGAAATTTGGCTTATTCCGGGTCATTTTTTACAAGAAAAACAGACTGACAGACAGACTAAGCAAAGATTTTCTTGTACAAAATGGCCTCGACTTAGTAAAAATCCTCACTGAGTTCGTGACTTTGACTTGGACATGGTCGAAGTTCGCTCTATAGATCTCAGCCTCACTCCACCGGCGGCCCCGTGTATATTGGTCAAGGTGTTGGGATTTTGAAGATAATTTCTAAGGGCGACTTGCAGCGCATTACTAATCTAGAGTTACTCCTTATCTTTTTCATCATACAGCTCACTCCTATCTTTAAATTAAGATTTGGGATAAATAGGGATTTATCGCGGAGCTTTAAGTGGCCCTAAGTCGTAAAACAGTGATTAGTTTAAAATTAATCAAGTGTTAAATAAAGTAGTTTTGTAAAATCTCGTTCGTTCCCTACACAAGCCTTCTTCGCCATATAAATATTTGCAGTAGGTAAAAGCGTGCGGTTTGTGCTACACCGCCAAACCGCACAGAGATTGCGTCCCGACCATATTTATTTTACTTTTGTAATTTATCTTGCACGATTCTATCTACTAGTTATAGAAAAGTTAAACTATAATATATGTGTGTGGGTGTAATACTAGTAAAATAATATGATAACAAGTTTAAAAACTTAATGGACCGACTTCAAATCCGATCGCCACCAAATGCATTTGGGACCACCCTTGAAATAAGCTCTATCGAACACAAAAATATTTTTGAAAATACGTCCACATTTGGCGAAAATGTCGCGTAACATACGGAATAAAATACAGATTAATTAAGGACCTCCTTTTTTTAAGTAGGTCAAAAATTATATTTCTCTACATTAACACTATAAATATTGTGACATAAAAGACTTGCACCATAATAACTGCATTTGTATTACTGTGTTACAGCTATTAGGTGCTCCACGGAACACATGACAATGAAATCTAAGCTTAGGGTGAATTGTACCACTATTACTAACCTACAGTTAGTCCTAACCTCAAGATAAATTGTCAAAAATATATGAATGACATGTAATACACTACATGTAATGTAATACATGTAATTTCAGAAAATATATGAATGTAATGTAATTCATTATTATTATTATTTATCTAGAGTTGTAGTTTTATTTATTTATTTATTTATTTATTTATTTATTTATTTTATTCGGGATAGCAAACAGCCATTTATAAACTAGTGAAATACATTTAATACTTATATCTAGGAGGCCACTAGACGCTTTCCACATACTTACAATATTAAATTTAATAGTAATCCGGGAATCGTGTGTATGTGTGTGTGTATGTGTGTGTGTGTGTGAGTGTGTGTGTGTGTGTGTGTGTGTGTGTGTGTGTGTGTGTGTGTGTGTGTGTGTGTGTGCGTGCTCGTTTACCTACATGTATGTTTGTTGCTACAAACTACTTACAAAATTAATCCTGTATACACATTACATTAATTTCCAGATGTTACTTTAAGGTACTACTTAGTGTAGATGTCACAGCCTTCTTAAAAGACATTTTGTTTAATAGAAAGATATCAATATCACCACATTGAGCATTATAAGCTTTGACTAATCTAGCAAACACAGCGTTTTGACCATAGTTAGTGGAGTGATGGGGAACATTAAAAAGTGGTGTATGTCTAGTACGGCGCTTAGGTACGTTAAAGGTAATACGTTCCAATAATTCAGCACAATCCAAACGTCCAGATATTATGTCATGGAGAAAGCCCATATCTAACATAATTCTACGTTCTTTCAAAGTGAGTAGACAATTACCAGATCGACAATTAGCGCAAGGGGTCATCTTTGAGGATGCCTTGTTTTTAAATGTTAAGAAGTCTAGAAATTTGTTTTGGATTTGCTCAATTCGGTTTATATACTTGTCATAGATGGGAGACCATATTGGACTCGCATATTCTAATATGCTCCGTACATAAGCGCAATAAACTACTATGAGACTAATGGGACTTTTAAACGGTTGAGTAGTACGCATAACAAAACCTAGATTTCGATAAGCCTTATTAGAAATTATATCAATATGATTGGAAAATAACATTTTACTATCCATATAAACTCCTAGATCGCGCACAAGAGTAACCCTATTTATACAAATGTTATTAAAATGATAATTATAGTTGAACGGTTTAAGTTTTCGAGTAAAACTAATGCACTGACATTTATCTATATTAACTGAGATTCTGTTACGCGTATAATAAGAATAAAGATTGTTAAGAT
Source organism: Clanis bilineata (assembly GCA_036417725.1). Taxonomy (NCBI): domain Eukaryota; kingdom Metazoa; phylum Arthropoda; class Insecta; order Lepidoptera; family Sphingidae; genus Clanis; species Clanis bilineata. The sequence goes on from CM071158.1 coordinate 15,204,719, forward strand.
TTTGCTGAAGTACTTTACAGTCATCGTCGGTTCGAATACTCATAAAAACTTTTTTGTCATCTGCGTATAAGAGATGTTTACAGTTATTATCATCATTAAAACACTCACTAATATCAAAGATGTACGCATTATAAAACAGAGGACCCAAGTGTGAACCCTGTGGGACACCAGATGGTATATGAATAAGATCTGATCTAAATCCACCCATCACAACAGTTTGGGAACGATTCGTAAGATACGACCGCACCCAACGCAACAAATCTCCATGTATACCAAGAGTCTGCAGCTTACTAATTAATATGTCGTGGTCTACACGATCAAAGGCCTTTTCGAAGTCCGTATAGACTACATCAATCTGTCCTCCGTTTTCCATATGAGAAGTAACAAAATCTGTAAACAAAGCGAGATTAGATAATGTTGAACGACCCCTCATAAAACCATGCTGCATCCTTGGTATTCCTTTGGAAATTAAAGGGTAAATATTGTTGTAAACCAGTTTCTCTAATAATTTACTCAAACAGTTCAAAATAGAAATGGGTCGATAGTTTTTGATCATGTTTTTGGATCCCTTTTTATGAATTGGTATAATTTGGGCTAATTTCCAAGGTGATGGAAATATACATTCAGATATAGATCTACGGAACAAGACACTTATTGGCCGTGCTAAACTGTCGGCACAAGAAGACAGAAATATGGGTGGAATGCCGTCTGAGCCACAACCCTTGTTTTTATCTAGGGAACGTAACAGCCTATGCACTGTGTTATCGCTGACCGTAATATGTGACATAAAATCATTATTAATGCAACTATTGCGACAAATAGTACTATTTAAACAAGAATTTATTTGTGATGGCTGAATAAACACACTTTCAAAAAATTTATTAAACGCAGTACAGATGCTGGACCCGTCACATAATTCTTCATTATTCAAGATAAATTTATTTGGATATTTCGATCCACTTCTTTTGGATTTAACGTAAGTCCAAAAATATTTTGGACGATAACGGATTTTCCGCTCAGCATCAAGAGTGAAACGAGAAAAACATTCAGCCTGAACACTTTTTTCTCTTGATCTAAGAAGTGAAAATTCGTCCCCATCGCGAGGATTGCCGAATTTTTTCCACTTGGAATGCATCTTGTTTTTTTCACGAATAATTTTAATTAGAGCAGGGCTGTACCATATAGGAAAATAACCGTTCCCAACAGGTTTATATATAGGAACATACTTGACTATACACTCATTCAATTTCTGATAAAAAATCTCAACAGCTTCATCTACAGTGTTAGCAGATGACAGTTCTGACCAAGTCAATGTGTTAAAATACTCGTTAATTTTATTATAATCACATTTACGAAAATTAAAACGCGGTTCAACTAGTTCCTTTATGGGAGTAAAATGTAAGTCCAACATCGTGATTATTAACGCTGTATGAGAATAGTCTTCTGTGACCAACGGACGTGAGGCCGTCTTTAAATCAAGAGATAAGTTACAAAAACAAAGATCCAAAGTATTACCGTAGGAGTTAGCAAAATAGTTAAATTGTTTTAATCCAGCATATGACAAATCATTCAAAAATGTGGTAGCAGTGCAGTGAATTAATTGCGATTGAGCAGGCAAGATGCTATAACTACCGTTTTTCCATTTGATAAAGGGAAGGTTGAAATCCCCTACAAGCAAATAATTATCCCCAGGCTTACTATCTATTATACGTAATAAATTATGTTTTATTCGTTCTATACGGTCAGCTAAGCTTGCATAATCCGGCGGTACGTATGCTATAGCTATGTGTAGGTCAACAGATGAAACGAGCGCACGCGCATTTATAGTTATACATAAGGATTCAGTATTGACGTATGGCCAGTCGGTCCTAAGTTGAGCGCCGAGTGTATGTCGAACACAAATCATAACTCCACCGCCTGATTGCTTATTAGTTAGCTGCAGATTGCGGTCGAAGCGAAAAATATCATATCTATTGTCGCATAGCTCAGCGTTAAATATGTCGTCCTGTAACCATGTTTCTGTCAAAAGTATTATGTCATAATTATACAATAAAATATTATTAAATAGTTCAAGACATTTTGTGCGTAGGCCACGGACGTTTTGGTAGTAAAGAGTTAAGTTATTGTTTTTAAAATGCGATGATGCCATTAGATAAAAATATATATTGAATTAGAATATTTGCGTAAAATGAATTACGAACATTGTCTAAAATGTGCAAATTGTATAATCTTACTATCAATAACGGGTGACTGCACAAAATGTATGGGAGGTAGACGGACCTGAACACTGTGATTGCATGACGACTAGACAAAACTATCAAAAGATGCACTGAATGCATGAAATATATATAGATGCAAAGTAATAAAGTGTAATTACGCATGATTATTTATAATTATGTTAAATTACGGTAATATATAATTATGTTAAGTACGGACTTGTATTTTACGGCACTCGTCACACTATAGTAAATTGCCACATATATAACATAATTAATACCTCTACTATATGTAAGGATAAAACTCGAATGTGTTGAACACATTATTTTATGAAAGCTATAGTATATAAAAAAAATTATAATATTAATGTGTATGATAGGTGAGCATGTAGAATGAATGTGGAGTAATGTGTACTGAAACTTGAAGGTGTGGATTGTTAGCGTGTATTTAATAATATTATTTAAGCTAATACCAATATTAACGCACAAAAATAGTCATTTCACTATTTTCCCAATGTCGTTATGGTCTTGAATAACAAATGACGATGAAGTGTTATCCTTCCTCACAAAGATTTTACAGTTACGAATCCAGACGAATGCAAAGCCAGCCTTCGATGCAGCGGCCTTTACTTCTTTGTATAGCATCTTGTAATGACTCGTAAGGTGCTCATTTATGTAAATATTTTTTTGGATATCGCTTATACCGAGATCACATGTTGTGATACCTTTCCTTTTGCGAGTCGCCGAAATGAGGCTGTCCTTCAGAAGTTGTGACCTGAGTTTAGCTATTATGTTTTTTGGTTTACCAGAAATACGCGTCGGTACTCGGTGAATATGAACTATATCTGCGGCAGTCATCTGTATCCCGACCAGATTAGCGATTGAGAACAAATACTGTGCAACGTTCTCATTCCTCTTCTCGGGAATGCCAAGAATTTCAATATTGTTTATTCGATCTTTCTGCTGTGAAATATTTTGCAAATTTTGAAGTTTACTCAGTTGAAGTCGAGTATCACAGAGGCTATTTTCTAGATCTTTAACTTTGTTTAGATTGCTGTAAAGGTCATTAACTCGTAAATCCAACTCATCCTGTTTTTTCGAGAAGAAGTCCAGTGACTGAGCCAGGTTGGATACCTCGGTTTTAATATCCTTTTGGTCCAGAACTAAATGGTCAGTGGTCGCCTTAATAGTAGCGAGTTGTTTTTTAATCTCGAAGACATTGGTTTGTACATTCATGGTTTCGTCATGTGAAGTGCGCTTAAAGTCTTGTAGAAATGACATGATTTCATTGCGAAATGTTTCCAAATCGTCTCCATAGTCTTGGCGAACGGATTCTTTACATTTTTGTTGGCTTTTCGAAGAATCCATTGTGGGTAAGTTGATTTTAGATGTACTAGCTTGAGCGCCAGCGGAAGTTGACCCTGATTTGTGCCTACTTGCGGTTCTCGTAAGTGTCATTCCGTGGTGGACGTTTGATGCAGGTAGCTCACTGAGGGCACCGTGAGACCGAGACAAAATCTCGGTTACGCTCTTTCCGCGTGCACACGACACAGAAGCAGGACGGCGTAGGTTTTAACTTGGCCACACTAAAAAACACTCACTGAAATCGTAATACGACTGGTATTGGTTTACAGCTCATTTAAATATTTAAAATAGAAATTTAAAATTTAAAGCATTAGTGTACACGTCTGCTCGCAACGATTACCGGGCGATCGATCCGAAAGGTTTTAAATCCTTTTTGTTTTTCTGTTAAGTTAATTTTATTTATTTCAATTCATAGTGTATTTTAATGTCAATACTGTCTTCTGTGTTTTTGCTATTAGAGGAAACTTTGTTGGATTATAAACCATAAATTGTCAACTTTACTCTTAGCATTATTTTTCTATAAATAAATAAATGTAATTTTCATTTACTTTCAATTTAACTTAAAGTTAGGACTAGCTGTGAGTTAGTAATAGTTATTGAAAGTCACCCTTAATATTATTCATATTTCATAAACTCAAAATCTATCTAGCTGTTAACTTTATTTTTTGGATTTCATAAATACGTATTGTCGGAGAGATATGGCCGTTAAGTTATTACTTATACAAGAAGATACCCATTTATCTAGTAGAACAATAGCGTTCAACGCTGTACGTAATTTGTCTCAAATGCAACGCATGTTCTGCCACCATTCATCTCTACGAACCAATAATCTAATGGAGAATGTATAATATATTTCACTCGACTATGATTAATACTAATACTAATTATTGACTGCCTCGGTGGCGTGGTGGTATTTTGGTACGACTACAGTTGAGGTCTCGGTTTCGATCCCCGGGTCGGGCAAAGTGATATTGGATTTTTCCATATCAGCCCGGAGTCTGGAATTTGTACCCGATATGGCGATAGGCTAGCCCCCTATCACATCTGGGACGGAACTAATCTCGGCGAAATGTGGGTGTTCTAGTTGGCTAGTGCGCCTCTGCCTACCCCTTCGGGGATATAGGCGTGAGCTTATGTTATGTTATGTGTTATGATTAAACAATTATCCCCCAGAGGGTGTTGACGTCTGGCGGCCGGTCATAAAACTAAGCCAAATCGTTACTGCAACATGATTGAAAATGTGTGTTGCGCGGACCCCACATAGAACTAAGATAAGGACAGGTGGAAAGAAATAAGATTGTGATTAAAGTATTATTTTCTATCGTTATTTTAACGTATGGATGCAAACTTATCATTGACATTACATTATTTCTTTGTAATTTTTAAATAACCCTTAAACAAAACAAAGATGTGTGCCTTCACTTGGTACTTGTAGCTGTACGAGGGAAAAAATAATCTCAGTTGAATATATTTCGACGCAAATATAATATGCGTTTTTTACACTTTCACTTCTTGAATAACAATTCAAATATTTTGTCATTTCTTTTCCCACTCATATAAGCACGAGCTAATTATATTTTATCTTCAATATAATCCTCCGAAACGGGCAACTCCAAACGATTCGTAAATGTAGGGTGAAAGATCCAATTGTCGACCGTGCGGCAACTTAAATAGAGCGGGCCACAATCAAGACGGAACACAAAATCCTATTTCGTAAACAGCGGGCCAGGTGGCCGGAGCAGGCAATCTCGTTTGTCTTGGTTCCGCACTGGCACAGCCGGAACGGTTGCAGAAGGCTTATTGCGAAACTAATATTGATGGTTTTGGTTATCGAGTGTTGTTACTTTACAAAGATAAATTTACATGCGATAGTTTAAAAAATATGCTGTGGAAATAATGGTTCAATAATATTTTGTTTGAGATAGCGACATAAAATCGTTAATTTAATGAATTATTTACCTACTCTAATAATCTAATATTACCATAATAGTTTATATATTTTAATATTATATCGCGTTTTATTTGACTTATGTAAAATTGTATGTTATTTTATAACATAAATATTACCGAAGTCTTATGAAAGCTGCTATAGCATGGCCGAATAAAATAAATTATATTAACCACTGAACGGAACCTAAAACTTCCTACACATGCCATCTGTACAAAACAGTATGGCGCTGGTGTCGGTCCACGGAAACACTAATTGGGTCATTTACCCTGGTAATCCAAGTCACAAATTTAATTTGCGTAGGGTTTGGGCCTTACGGCGCCTCGCTATCTGTGTTAGTTTGTGCACATGCCACCGCTCCTGATCTAATAATATAATCCCTATAAACATTGTATTGTTATACACAGTTTCCAATTAAATAGGACAGCCTCCGTGGCGCAGCGGGCAAGTAGTCGCCTGTGAAGTGAGAGGCTACGGAGTGCGGGTTTGATCCCGCACCAAGACAAATGTTTGTGTGGCCCACTGATATTTGTTTGGGGTCTGGGTGTTGTGAAACCGAAAGTCTTTCGTAGTTCCTGATACCTACGACACAAGAATCGATCTTAGTGTTGGGGGTCAGGAGTATGTGTGTGACTGTTGCGTCTTATTTATTTATTTAAATTGCAATTTCTATTTAAATTTTCTTTTTAACGCCGAAATATGTCGCTGCGTTCAGACTAAACGTTATCGTGCGACTAATCACTGTTTACAATCGATATCTTATAATAAACAAGTACATTATAAAGTTGACAAATGAAACAATCTATTTCGTATGCTTATTTTATAATGGAGATAATTTCATGTAATTTTTACTACATCAAAGTGTTTTAATTAAAGAATCTTATGAGATTAATGAAAGATTCTTGGGGATTGATTACGTAAGTTGCAAATGTCCTTACTAATTTAATTCTTCTGAAGTTCAAAAACAATTAGTAAAGCTTTTAATCAGCTCTCGCGTATAGTGTAAAAAATAGAAAGGTCGACACCGTGCCGATTCGCACCACCGCGGGCCTAACATAAATAAGATTGTTATCATTTCATTTCCTACACATTGTGCGTGCCGCCAAGCAAATATCAATTTAATTACCATTAACTGTCGCTGAACAAAATTAGGCTGTGTACATGTTATTTAATTATTTTTTTAATATTCACTAGAATAAGCCCACAACTGCAACCAGAAGATGACCTTTCAAATGTGTAGAATGGTCTAGAAATGACTATTAATGAAACAAAATCTTTTCGAATGTGTTCGGTTTCTACGAAAATTCTCATGAGAGAATAAGTTAAATCTATGAGTATGGTTATAAAATGTTTCGAAGTAAACCGAGGAGTTAACTGTTAGTTCAGTTTACCCAAGCGTAAATCTAAAATGTACAAGAACGAAATAGAAGTAGAGGTGGTATAGTTACACTGCGAATAATTTTGCTAATATCATGAATAATAATAATATAATGAATGTTAGGTACGCCATAATTGTCATACATATCGGAATGAATTGTATTATATAAGTTTTGTTCTTTTCTTTTATGATTAATATGTATGATGTGGTAGTGAACAACAGTTAGTTAGCAACATGCTGAGTTGGTCACCTTTTGTCACAAAGTACGCATGCACTATGTTTATTATATAATATATCTGTTTTTGCTTATTAATTTATTATCTATAAGTTCAATTTAGTAACTGATGTTGCATGCGTTCAGTGACAATAAACATTTCTTTCTTTCTTTCTTTCTTTCTAGTGCTAATTTAAATAAAATAAAAAATAAAATGTGCCGGCTCTACCGGTTACATTGTTTTATAAAAAAGGATATGAAGTAGTTGTTTGCTGTTGCGTTTCATATGGTGAGATTTCCTTATTTCCAAATAACCTTCTCCGTTCTACCTGCTCTTATCCCACCTTAATGTGGCGGCGCAACACACTTCAAGCATGTTGCAGAAAGGATTTGTCTAAGTTTTTACGACCGGCTGCCTGCCTGACGTCAACCCACTCTGAGGGATCCAGTCGCGGGCAAATTAAATTAGAAAATTCGCTTTGACAGACCTGGGAATCGAACTCACGACCTCACGGTCCACAGCCCATATATGCTGCCAATAGACCAAGGAGGCGACTCCAAATAGGTTTCTCCATTTCCAAATTTCTATTTGTTTCTTTCACGGCACAATAGCTAGTGACTTAGCTGTGTAGTGAGCATTTAGCAAGCATTAAACCAAAAAAAAATGTGCCCGATATGGCGTTAGGCTCGCCCCCTATCACATCTGGGACAGAACTAAGCTCGGCGAAATGTGGGTGTATTAGTTCGCCAGTGCGCCTCTGCCTACCCCTTCGGGGATACCGGCGTGAGCTTATGTATGTATGTATGTAAAACAAAAAAATAATAATGTTTAATAATAGCTTGACACTAAGCACTTTCTTTATAAGAATTACATTCCATTTTACCTTGATTTTCTGCACTTAACCCAAAATGCCAATATATTGCACGAATACCCCATTAAAAAAGCAATCATTTAGCGAACTAAAACCTAATCCAAGTATTAAAGTAACGCTCTATAAATTTGTTCGCAAATCCGCTTCGCTTATCAGGCCGTCTGCACCTTTAGTTTTTGTTTAATTCCAAGCGACAGAGCGGGACAAAAATACGGCCATTTAGGTTAATGCCCTTACAGAACGTATCGCCTAATTGCTGAATTTTTTCCTCTGTCGGAGGTCGTTACTGAACTCATCGGCTAACAAGTTTGATACGTGGCCGGTGTGCAAACCCTCTTATGAAGGTTTGTCAAGTTTTTGCTGTATGAGGTTTCACGACACGGTTTTTAATTTGGTATGAAAGTGGTTTTTATGATTAATATTTTATTTACGTCACTTTGCAATTAAAGAAAAAGGCTAATTACACTGCATGATTTCGTCTCCAATAAAATATACCTTGAAATTTTTCGTAGTAGAAACATGCGTAAAGTAAGTTTTAGCACTTACGTCCACCTTATTAATTTTACGATATATTATATCTGCAGCCCGAGCAGGAAAATTTCTGACAACCGTAAATGTATTCGTGCTCGATGCACGATGAAATTTGTATGAAATATTAATCAAATGTCATCAGTGCGCAGCGAGTTTACATTTACATTAGTTTTTCGTGCTCGGGCTATAGTAAGAAATATTTCTGAAAAATAACACGGGTCCACGTTTTAATTGGCTTTTAAAAATTTTGTTTACTTCATAATTTATTCGTAATGTATCGAATAACTATATTAGTTAGTCACTAATTACAATTGTCTATAACCATAAAAAATTACAGAACTTGTTCTAGTACAGTATTTTAGATGTAAAATGTTATTATATAGTTGGATAGTAATTTGATACTTACTTTCAATATTTTTTCACAAGAGGAAAAACCTTAATAGCTACGTGATTTCCCAAACGGCAATAAGTATTATATTTAGCCGCGTCAGGGTGGCACTGACCTTAGCAATATTACTCCATCATAAATCATCAAAACACCCACTAATATTAATGTAACGAGAATCTGCGTATGTCCACGGCAGTGTCTCACTGAATGCTTTTAGCTATAAACCTTTTATTGTACGTACAAAATTGATAATTTATTTGTTGGATATTATAGCAAAAACCAACGAGCACATGGGTTACCTTATGGTTATCCTCACGATCCAGAAAATACCATACGAATAATGCGTCGTAAATTTTAAAGAAACGGAAAGGGGATTGGGAAGAGAAGATGGAATTTGGATCATTGGAAATATCACTCACAGGACGAAACGTAACAGTAAATTCATTTTCTATGATGAATTGTTAATATTTTAGTGGTAAATAATATTGCAAGCATATGCGTTATATTTATATGATTACATTATGATTATTCAAAAGAGTATTTGTATAAATATTTTGACTTTAAAATTATTACTTTTATTATATTGAGTACCTACCTAACTACAATGATAGCTCAATATATAGATAGTATTAGTAATGTCGATATAAACTGAAAGTATATAGTATTTCTGCAGTAGCATAGTTACATAAAATATATTTATTTTAGGCTTTAATTCTGCAGTGAATAGCTAATATCTTATACTACGACAGGCACCTAACTAGAGATCAAGACCGAACTTTGACCTTAGTATAAAGCTATTACAGTAGTATTAGATCTGGAAGCCCGGTCCAAAGGCCAAATGGCGTAAATTCTCGCTAATTAAGATTTAGGGGAAGCCGTTTACCTAACTACATCCAGTTTTGGAATCTTGACAAAAATATTATCTCTACTTATATTCTATGGAAATCTATACATCTTGCCCCTGAATTTTCTCACTCGATTCTCTTTTTTAACTACGATTCGATTAATTGCAATCAAATCGAGTGTCAAAAGTTACTCAACAGTTTTTCCTTCTACATAACATTTATCTCAACCATGAGTATGTTGCACGTATTTACGCGAGCGAGGACGTAAAATATTAATTGTATGGAAAACGTCAGTTCCCCGCGTAACCGCTACAAAGAAAGAAAGAAAGAAAATGTTTATTGTTTACTGAACGCATTCGTTCGGGTGATAGTCATACAAATATTTTACGGAGTTGCTAGCGAGTAATGTCAAAAAAACTCATGGTTGGCCTATTAACCTCACTTTAATGTGCGGTCAACGCAATAAACATACTTTTTCAAGCACGTTGCAATAAGGATTCGGCTTAGTTTTTAGGACATGTCGCCTGGCTGATGTCAACCCCGTCTCCCCAGACGGGCGATCTAGTACCGGTCAATTTTTTTTAGAAAAACCGCGTAGCTCGATCTGGGATTTTAACCCAGGACCTCCCAGTCTTCAGCCAATAAACGCTATCATTAGACGAATAGTACTATAATCCATTACTTTCGTACTCCATAGAAATAATTTTGTCTAACTAGTTTTGTCGCCTCCTTGGTCAAGTGGCAGTATATATGGGCTGTGGACCGGAAGGTCCTAGGTTCGATTCCCAGGAAGGGCAAAGCAAATTTTCAAATTTAATTTGCCCGGGACTGGATCCTTCAGAGGAGCTTGGTGTCAGATAAGCAGCCGGTCGTAAAAACTAAGTCAAATCCTTTCTGTAACATGCTTGAAAAATTGTGTTGCGGCGACCCCACAGGAGATAAAGGCAGATAGAAAGAAAATTGTCTAACTAAATATTACAAGTGTTTCCCAACAGTTGTAAGACAAAATAAACTTCCAAGAAACAACTACATGATGATCCCGCACGTTCAACTTTTAATCACATTCGATTTTCTATTCGATATAAAGTTTCCCACGGCGCAGTTTGGTATGCAGTCGATCGTCGTAAATCGTGTTAAAAGTTGCCTCACTTCAAAACATTAACACTGTGGAAATAAAAGAATGCCTAATTCCAGTACAAACTGTGTGGGGTGGAGAGGTGTCTACGTGCCGGAAGTAGGCCGTTACCGCCACTTCCGCCGCCGCGGGCGCCACCTGACGGCAAGTTACAGAGTTAGCGCTCGGAACGCTTGACGGGTTTATAAAAATGACGGTCAAGTGCGAGTTGGACTTGTGTTGTTTCCTTGTTTACTGGTATTTTTTTTATAGCAGAAGCTGGCTAACGAGGAATTGCTGCACCCGATGATTAGTGATCTTTATTGCCCATAAATACCCAAGACACAAAAATAATCAAAGCTGCGTTGCCGACATAAAAAGAGGGAAATAAGGATTGAGAAAGGGAGGGGCGAATTGGGCCACCGGAAATCTCACTCACCGAACGAAACGCGACAGCAAGCTGCCACTTTACGTCGGTTTTCTGTGAGACCGTGGTATCAAACCGGTTGAGGCGGCCCATTCGTGCTGTAGGCGTTCTTGTCTACAGCGTGGCTCTACCACTAAACCATCACTCTAGTGTAAACTGCAGGAATAACTGAAAACTTCCTGTGATGGTATGATCACGTATTGATGTAACTACAGGAGTAAGTCGGTCGGAAGCCTGGTCTGGCTCAGATCTTTGGTACCAGGGGTCCGTTCCCGTGAACAGCCAAAAAGTACTGGTTGTACGTTTTGGATATAAGATGATATTTCGATATGAGATAAGATGGTCTCTCTATGGACGATGCCCAAGACTGGGCGAGGTGGTAGAGTTTAAATAGGTGGACCCTAGCCAGGATAACACCAGGCTGAAAGAAGGAATATTTCAATTACTTACTTAATAATCGACCGACTTCCAAAAAGGAGGAAGTCCTCAATTCGTCTGTATTTTTTTATGTATGTTACGCTATATCTCCGCCAAATGTGGACCGATTTTCAAAATTATTTTTGTGTTCGATAGCTCTATCGAACACAAAAAATATCTACATAAGCTCTTATTTCAAGGGTGATTCCGTATAAATTTGGTCACGATCGGATTTGAAGTCGGCCAGTTAATTATAGAATTATAACTGAGGCCATTAAATTATGAACTGTTTAATGATCTAATTATTATTCAAATTCTACTAAATATGAATAGAACTTGTAACTAATTAGTCGTCACTAACATAAACGTAATCTAATTCTATCTGAAAATCGCACTGGGTATTTACGTAAATGCGAACATACGCATTGGGACCTAACGCACGAGTTGGAATAATTTCGACAGAATTCGAATCGAGTTCGATGGTCGCCCTTGATATTTGTATGCTATTTTCATCAAATGTAGAGAACCCTTCGTACGAGTTAATTTTGTATTTTGACCCATCTCGAATACGATGACCTCGTTTTCTCCATGCATTTATTTTAACTCATTGTAGTTTCCGCAAGAGGCGCTGCTAGTCAAATGTATGGAGAGAACATAATTTATCATCATTTTTGCAAACTATTAAAACTTGTACTAAGGGCACAGTTATAACCGGTTTTCTCTATTTGTCTACGGACACTAACATGCGTCTTCGTTTAGTTTCATACAATATTGTAGACAACACGTAGAAAGTATCTCGACAGTAGTTTTATCGGGATATCTCGTGGCGCGCATGCTAGACGGGCAGGTCGTCGTATCACTCACTGGTTTTCCCTTTGAACTTGAAGTTGCTCTGACTTTATACGTATACGTTTTACTTCTGAAAGTGTATCCGATGGAAAGATGTTAACTCGTTTGAAACCAATTTGTAGTAGAAAGGGAGTTCGATTCGAAATCGGTTGTCCAAATGACTCGTGCTTGGGCCTCTGATGAATAATCACCATTTTCGAAGTCATCAATAATAGATTCGCAACGGGTCGCGCAAACGCGCCCCTGCATCGAACGAACCTTATTTCCAATACTGTATTTGAATTAATAATGAGAATATGTGAATTTAAATTATTAAGCGGGAACAATATTGGCTATTTTGATTGCCTTCAGGTTTGAGTGGATGGTAATGGAAAAATAAAGCTTTCTGTTAGTTTTACTATAGTTTGATATACGGGCTGTGTTTGAGTAAGTTGTATTCGGTATTTATTTTCGTAAAATTGATTGAAATGTTTTGTTACAAAGATTTGTTTTTATTTTTATGGTATACTAGTTGTTGCCCGCTACTCCGATCGCGTGGACGTCCCGTTTTTTTCTGGGACAAAAGCCTATATATTAATCCAGGGTGTCAGCTAGCTTCATACCAAATTTTATCAAAATTAGCCCAGCCGTTTGAGAGTAAAGAAGTAACAAAAATACAAACACTGTCACAAATTTTCGCCTTTATAATATTGGTGTGATGTGATATAATTCTAATTATAATAATAATAAATAACGCTTGTGTGTCATGTAAAATTCTAATTAAGTGATGTTGTTATAATTAAATCAGATTATATACATATATAATTGAAAAGTAGACCGTGCATCAAACTGTCAATTAAACATACATAGTGTAGACAAAGCTATACCTATAATTATATACTCTACATGGCTCTACCATTTGTAATGGCATTATGCTGTAGCAATGGTCAATAGATAATTATTTGATAATGATAAAGGCGGACTGAACGCTAAAAATACTTCAAGTCGACCTTAGGTGTGAACGGAATCAAGATGATGCGTAGGTATTTAAAGGAGGTGCAAAAATAACGAAGAAATAATGAATTATTGAGATTAAATTATCTCCTCCAACCGTACAATTGATACTAGGAAACTTATATTATGTCATTGCAGGTTTCAAAGAAAAGTGACAGATACTGGGTGGAGGAATGCGGAGATTTCTCCCGAAATCTACCATATCAAGTCGGTTTTCTGTAAGTCAGTGGTAATAGGTTGGTAGAGTTATCCAGATAAACACAAATTACTTTCAAATAAATCACAGGCTCATAATATTGGTGGTTTGATTGATGGAGTGTTAGAGCCACGCTGTAGGCACTAACGTCTACAGCACGAATGGGCCGGCTCGACCGGTTTGATATTACTGTCTCACAGAAAACCGACGTAAAGTGGCAGCTTGCTGTCGCATTTCGTGCGGTGATTGAGATTTCCGGTGGCACATTTCCCCCCTTCCTTTTCCAATACCTTTTTCCCTCCCCATCTATTTCCTCCTTTTAGGTTGGCAACGCACCCTTGTTTATTTTTGTGTCTTGTGTGTCTATGGGCGGTGGAGATCACTTACCATCAGGTGACCTATGTGCTCGTTTGCCAGTCTCTTTTATAAAAAACTCTGATTTACAAAAAACTTCAAGTTCTTGGTCTATTTTCAATGCGCATTCGTGAAGTGATCTTACCCCAGACGTGTCCCCCGGGCGCCATGATTTAACGTCGAGTGATCATTTGTCAATTACCACTCGTTCGAATTTTAATGCCGCCTTGGGCGATACCCACATTTCCATTTTATATTGCCTTTAATTATAATTATTGTCATCTATGTCGATACTTAATGCCTCTCATTAACTTAATGTGCTTGTCCGGTATTGTATTATACAATTATGTCGGCGGTATGCGCTGATACGAAATTAATACGTGGAAATTATTTTTTATATTAAGGTGCTGATAAAAATAATACGCTCTACATACGTATACTAAGCGATGTTGATGGATGTAGATTTTATGAGAACAAATATGTCTTGGGCATGAAAAGTTCCATAACTTCTTAACATAAACGATGTTATAAAAATATTCACGGCCCGTTTATTTATTAATTAACAGATTACAATCACATCATTACCATTACAATAACAACTATGTTTACATTGTCTCATTCTAGATTGTGACCCAAAACATGGGTACTTAGTAAACAAAATGTTATTCCCACAATCATTGTTTTGAATTAATAAAACCACCTTGATTTCACTGCATTCACAGTTACATACCAAAATCATTGTGTGTGAAAGAGCCCACAAGTAAAAAAACTTTTTTCATATTTGTAACTTCATACCCTTGTCAGGTGTTTCGAAAGGTTCTCGTAACGAATATGGTTGTCGCTTCCAATTACTCATAACTAGCTTTGACTCGTGGCTTCGGTCCCGTACCGTTTTCCCCGGGAAAAGTGAAGTCTTCGAATACTTGCTTTGTATTAGTAATTATCTGCCTACCCCTATGAGTCCATCGCCTCCTGGAGGCCAATCTAGCAAGCTGATATAATATGGCAACTATCAGTATAGTTGCCAAATTATTGCAGTGGCAAACCTATCTAACCTCTAAGAAAAAACGCGTGATTGTTTAATAACTCAATACAGTACAAATTTCCAAAGATAAGCATCTATCTTTAATTTAATTGTTTGTTTATTAATAAATTATTACTAATGGCGAAATGCTCAAAAACTGATCAATACTAAAATAAGCTAAAAATAATTCAAATCTAATTACAAATCAAAATTAAGTCACCCCGGGTTAAGATAAGTGGCTTAGGGCGACTTGCACCACTATTACTAATCTACAGTTAGCCTTAACCTCAAGTTAAATTGAAATAGAAATATATGAAGGACATGTAATTCATTACAAGTAATTAATTAAATGTCACAATTTATTATCTGTAATTACATGTAGTACATTACATGTAATGAATTACATGCCCTTCATATATTTCATTTTCAATTTAACTTGAGGTTAGGACTAACTGTAAGTTAGTAATAGTGGTGCAAGTCGCCCTTATGCGCTAATCGAATATAATAGTCGAATAGAATAAATGTATGGGAATGACATAAAAGTACGCTATATGCGGCGTACTCTCAGAAGAGTCAACGCGTTTGATATCGAAAACCGAAAGTGTTTTGATAGAGGTTCTAAATCAATTGTTAATTGATTATTAACTTTGATGATACGGGAACTAAGTGTTCTTTTACTTGTAACTTAAGTAAAAATCGACGCTTCAACAGTAGTGTTATAGTCAACCCATTCAGTCCGTTCAAACAAACACAAAAGATAAATCACACAGGAATAAAAGGAATCTGTACCAGTGGATATTTCTATAGATTCCGTATGACAGACAGGGCGTCGTGAAACTTTTGTGTTTTATTGGAAAAGTGTTCGAAACACAGCATTTTTCAATAGGATGGAGATTTGTTTGGATAACATAGATTGTTTATTGCTTTTTTCTACAATAAATTGTATTAGTTTTTGGTTCGCGTGAGGATTACATGTATTGTAGGAATCTTGATATATTTTATTGGAAGGGAAAGGCTGGCCTTTTTCTTCGTAAATAAAAATAAGTATCAAGTTTATTGCTCTAGCGGTTGAAGAAACGATAGTTTAGATGCGCGAGCAAAAATATTTTTTCAATCGAATTCTCGAATCGATTGGAGCTATGCACGTCTATGTCATTTGTATGAAATAGTCGTAATAATAGTCGCCACACTGGTCTAGTGGCAGTGTTTATGGGAGGTCCTGAGTTTGATTCCAAGATCATAGGTGGTGTTTTTTTAACACTATTTTCCGGGACTGTATCCCCCAGATTGGGTTGGTGTCAGGCAGATAGCCGGTTGTAAAAACTAAGCCAAATCGTTTCTGCAACATCTTGAAAAAGTATGTTGCGCCGAACCCACATTACCTTAATGTGGGTTCGGGATAAGGACAGGTAGAAAGAAAAAGTTTAGGTAGACTGCGAAGATGTGTCACAGGGTCGAAACAAGAGCGTGTGCCAGCATGAGATATATGCACAACAATTTCAAAAGTATGTCAAGTATACCAAACTGTATTAGGTCAGCGTGGTGGACTAAGGCTTAGATCTATAGAGCGAACTTCGACTAAGTCTGAGTCAAAGAAACGACCTCAGTGAGGATTTGAAATTTTTAAATCGAACTTTGACTTTGACTTAGTCGAAGTTCGCTCTATAGATATCAGCCTAAGACCTAACCCCTCTCATTAGTAGAGGAGGTCCGTGCCCAGCAGTGGGAGAGGGATATTAAACAGTTAATGTTTTATATTAACCACATCCATAGACAATTTTCCCCACAGCATTTGAACAGATGAATTTGATGACACTACATATTGCCAACACCTCACCAAAACCCATGTAAAGTGAAAGCTTGTTTTATGTCGTGTGGAGAAAAGTTATGAAGCTTCTTTATGAAACGCACAAACGAACAATGGACTATAGTATAGTCTACTTTATTTGTCGCAACAAAATTGTCTTTCACAAACGGAGTTGCATAAAAAGACAACAAATCCTTATATCTACACTAAAACGCTTCAGATTCAAAGTCTTGCGATACACAAATCGGATTTACGGTCGGCTTTATGTACAGAAAGAGTGGGGAATAAAGTAAAAACTACAAAAAGAATAGAGCTGGAGCTAAGCAAAGGTCAGCCGCTTTGTGGTCAGTTCTGTTCACTTCTTTAAACGGATATAACGACTGCCAAGTTTGGATTATATAATAGATATTTATATCTCTATTATTGTCGTAATACTAGGTGTTTTAACAATATAACATAAGTCACGCCCGTATCCCCGAAAGGGTAGGCAGAGGCGCTATAGCGAACTAGGACACCCACATTTCGCC
Source organism: Clanis bilineata (assembly GCA_036417725.1). Lineage (NCBI taxonomy): Eukaryota > Metazoa > Arthropoda > Insecta > Lepidoptera > Sphingidae > Clanis > Clanis bilineata. The sequence continues at coordinate 15,222,184 of CM071158.1, forward strand.
GAGCTTAGTTCCGTCCGAGTTGTCATAGGGGGCGAGCCTATCGCCATATCGGGCACAAATTTCAGACTCCGGGCTGATATGGAAAAATCCAATTTCACTTTGCCCGACCCGGGGATCGATCCCGAGACCTCAGGACCTACAACATTAGACTCGTATCTAATTATGAATTTAGGACTATGTATATGTTTGTTGAACATAGGCCTCCCCCAAAGATTTCCAGATCGACCTGTTGGAAGCGGCCTGCATCCAGCGACTTCCTGCGACCTTTATCAGGTCGTCAGGCCTATGTTCAGCAGTGGACGTCCTATGGCTGATGATGATGATGATGATGATATGTTTGTTGGGTGTTATTAATTTACTTATTTGTTATCCTGCAAACAAAAAATAAAAATAAAGCATGAACATAAAAATGTAACATAAATTGAAAATACGAGAGGATTTTTACGTTAGCACAATTTTACAAGAGATATTTGCTAAAAAGAATACGGTGTAATTTTGTCGTGGTTGTGAAGAAGTCTTTCAACGTTGCCGAGGCGGCTCCTAACGATCCCGCGGCGTGTACCGATTATGTGCTGTACACTGTACTAGACGCACCACAGAATTTTATCACATGAATGTACGTATTTAAAATAATAGAGGTACATTTTTAGTTCAGCCTGGAAATCCTTGTCAGCAATGGACGTCCTATGGCTGATGATTATAATAAGAATAATAAATACACCCAACAGTCACCCCCCACACTAGACATAACCTGTATCGTGGGTATCAGTAGCCCGAGCACGAAAAACTAATGTAAATGTAAATGTATTCGAGTTCGTTGCGCACTGATGACGTTTGGTTAATATTTCATACAAATTTCATAGACTCGCATCGAGTTCGAATACATTTACGGTTGTCAGTAATTTTCCTGCTCAGGCCGCTGAAACTATGAGGGACTTTCGGTCTCACAACATTTAATTTTTCATTATTTTTCATTAAAAAAACATAAGTTGTGTCCTTTGTTCTTAATTGTATAGTCAAATGAACACAGTACAATGAAATTGTGCGCAGTATTACAATAAGAGCATTTACTTTGCAGCATAAATGGAAAGACCACTTACTTAACGAAACTTGGACATAAAATGCTCGTCTCAGGATTTGAACCCAGGACGTAATTGTATTTCCTGAGGTCTTAGTTTCAATCTCTTGATCAGATACGTGATATTGGGATTTTTAATATCAGTCCAGAGTCTGGAATTTGTGCCCGACATGCCGATAGGCTCGCCCCCTATTACAACTCGGACGGAACTAAGCTCGGCGAAATGTGGGTGTTCTAGTTCGCTTATGCGCCTTTACCTACCCATTCGGGGATAGAGGCGTGACCTTATATTATGTTTATGTTATACACTACGTGGTTTATATTGTACTTAAATTATAATTATTTAATACAACCTATTATTATTTAACATTAAAGTCCCTCCCCTACTGGGATTTGTGTCTCTATCGACGTCTGTAATTTAATTAACAATAGTAAGTAATTCTCTGGTACCATCAAACCTTTGAAGGACTTAGTACCCACAGGACAAAAGTAAAATAAACAGAATGAACGTCCGACTCTCGGAACAAAGCACGTCGAATCGCAAACAACAAGCGGCCACGGTACTGCGAGCTTATTTTCCTTGCTTTTAGCTTGTTTTGGCATACTTGACGTCAACTTAATATTTGCTCAAAAGGATCATTTGCGAACAAACTGCGGTAGATTTGTTGAAACATTTTAATCAAACTGTTTGATTAAACGTCCTCTATTTTAATGTTGAATTTAAAACAATTACTATGAAAACTAATAGGAGGAGGGCAAACCCTGGCATTAGACTGGCATAACGCCAGGCAGAAAGAAAGAAATTATTATGAAAACTATCTAATCTGTGACCACTAACTACGTCATAGGCCAAAACTTACAAGTTACATGTAATATTGCGATAGATATACCCATATACACACATACTGACTCGGTGGCGTTGTGGTATTGCGTGAGCGATACGGCTATCGTCCTGAAGTCTCGGGTTCGATTCCCGGGTCGGGCAAAGTGATATTGGATTTTTCAATATCTGGCCGAAGTCTGGAATTTGTGCCCGATATGGCGATAGGTTCGCCCCCAATAACATCTGGGGCGGAACTAAGCTCGGCGAATTGTACGTGTTCTAGTTCGCAAGTGCGCCTCTACCTACCACTTCGGGGATACAGACGTGATCTTATGTTATGTTTCCACACATGCATAAATCATGAAGTAAAACATAATATTTTTGAGCAGTCGTATAAACACATTTGACTAGAGATTATCCCGCCCACAAACGTGCGGCCTGCCACTGTAACTCCTATAAGCCAGGATCAACAATGGTACGCATTTTACGACACCGAACAATGAAGTTCAGCGAGTCTCTGATAATACAAAACTGTCGTTATCCAGCAACGAAATTAATCAAACAGAAATATAGTGAGCAGTTGGAAAAAGATAGGCAGAAGTTGGAACACATTTGACAAGATACAACACATAACATAAGCTCACGCCGGTATCCCCGAAGGGGTAGGCAGAGGCACACTAGCGAACTAGAACACTCACATTTCGCCGAGCTTAGTTCCGTCCCAGATGTCATAGGGGACGAGCCTATCGCCATATCAGGCACAAATTCCAGACTCCGCGCTGATATGGCAAAATCCAATATCACTTTGCCCGACCCGGGGGTCGAACCCTAGACCTCAGCACCGTATTCGTACCGAAATACCACCACGCCACCGAGGCAGTTGATAAAACAAACGTCAGTAAAATAACTTCTCATATAAACTTGACTGGTAGAGTTACTCTGTAGACATTAAAGTCTACAGCCAGAATGGGCAGCCTTTGACCGGTTTGATACCACTTCATAGTAAACCGACGTAAAGTGGCAGCTCCCTGTTATGTTTTATTCGGTGAGATTTTCGGTGGGCCAATTCCCTTCACCTTTCCAATCCCTATTCCTCACCTTTAAGGCTGCTAAAATGTCATGGGCGGTGAAGATTACTTACTATCAGAATTCCGATGACCCAGCTGCTCTTTTGCTAGTCTATGCTTTTAAACAAAACTGCAGCCCGAGCAGGAAAATTTCTGACAACAGTAAATGTATTCGTGCTCGATGCGCGTCTATGAAATTTGTATGAAATATTAACCAAACGTCATCAGTGCGCAGCGAGTTTACATTTACATTAGTTTTTCGTGCTCGGGCTACTGGACGACACAAAAGAGATAAAACGCAAAGGAAGTGTACAGTGGAGACCCGACTCAAAATTATATAAAATGATTTAAACTAACCCACACTTTACGGAAACTGCGTAAAACTATAACAAAAGCAATTCGTACGTTTACATCCACGAAAATAGTCGGCGGTGACTCACAAAACTTTTACACTGAAATAAAAACATAGCTACAAAATAATTCTGGAAATTACTTCCTAGCCGAGTTCCCTGGCTCTGACAATTTTATCCGACGCCGAAAAAATTTTCATAAGCTATATACAACCTTCATAAAGTTCAACTCTTTGCCCGTAAAAGGGCGTCAAATTTTTTTGCTCCACTCAAGCTTTATAAAGAAGAATGCCTATACTACTCGGAGTGTTTATGAACTAAAATCAACAGTTTCATTGACAACACAAAACTGAAATGTTAATCTAAATCTTTCTTTCTTTCTACCTGCCCTTATCCCACCTTAATGTGGGGTCGGCGCAACACACTTTGTCAAGCATGTTGCAGAAAGGATTTAGCTTATGTAGTTTCTACAACCGGCTGCCTGCCTGACGTCATTCCTCCCTTAGAGATCCAATCCCGGGCAAATTAAATTAGAAATTTCGCTTTGCCCGACCCGGGAATCGAATCCAGAACCTTGGGAGGTTTTGGATTACTACTAGACTAAGGAGGCGACATAAATATGAATCTAAAAATCTTCTTCTTGTCCGGGCCTTCTCCTATCCTATGGTGGGAGTGGCAACACACTTTTTCAGCATTGCAAAAAATATTTGGCTTTCGACTCCTACCCGATCTTATACATCCATCCAGTTACGAGTATATTGTGTTTGAAAAATCAGTTTCTCCGACCTAGGATTCATTTAACATATACACCCAATAGTCACATACACAGTCCTGACCCCACACTAGGTATAACTTGTATCGTGAGTATCAGAACTACGAGAGACTTTCAGTCACACCCAGATTCGAAACAAATATCTATAGGTCATACAAACATTTGTCTCTGTGCGGGAATCGAACCCAAGGCCTCTCGCTTCACAGCCGGCTACTCACCTGCTGGGCCACGAAGGCTGTCCTTATATTATTTGAACCTAGTATAGCTGTAAACCGGTCGATAAACAGTAATACGCTACCACTCAACCAAGGAACATATCACAATAATAATTGTGTAAAAAACTCGTTCACCTACATAAACATCTACATACAAACGGAAACGATAAACATTTGTTCAACTCAGGACGGTCGAAACATTATTCCCAAACCCCAAATTCAATTTTACGCGCAATAATTTAAGTTTACTCCACAATTTAAGTACGCCAGTAAAAAAAATCATCAAGATACACCTTTAAACCCGCAAAGAATCTTTCTTCGGAGGTAGTAACAACAAAATTTTACGGCGAGATCGCTTTGGCTGTTTTACAAAGAATACTAGTCGCAAAATTTATGTGATTACCTATAAAGTGTAAGGTTTCCATGGAAAAAGCGAGTTTATTAATTCGCTCCGAAACCTAAGGAAGAACCAAGAAATGTAATTTTATCGAATGAAACGTACCTTTTATGATGTTCTACATAATCGGTGATTAATTTATATTGTTACAATCGTTATTCGTATTCCAAAGGAAAAATATGGGTGTTTCCTTTCAATAATTTAGCTTTAATATATTTAATCACTGGTAAATTCAGAGCTTAGAGAAAAAGAAAAGAAAAGGAAACCTAGGTGAATCTAATTATGTATTACGCCATTAAAGACATTTCATAGTTCTAATGTTAGCACAAATCAATTGTTAGTGTAATATTATGTTCGAAATAATTTTCGTGGATTAGTTCCAAAATAACAAAGCGGGCAGCGTTGTTGTTCGAAGAGTATTTACAAATCCATCGATGAAATACAATGACAGAAACAAAGCGAACTTAGAAAACAGAGCACAATAAAAGAATTATGTAATAAAAATTTAGAATTTAGTAAGTAAACTTCTCCAATCACCCATTGTGATTACTTTTAGAATGTTGAATAAAGTATTAATAGGTGCCTGCTCTTATCCCACCTTAATGTGGGGTCGGCGCAACACACTTTTTCAAGCATGTTTCGCAAAGGATTTGGCTTCGTTTTTACAACGTTTTCTAACGGCAACCCTTTCTGAGGGATTTAGTCCCAGGCAAATTAAATTAAAAAAAGTTGCTTTACTCGACCTGGGAATCGAACCCAGGCCACCTCCCGGCCCACAGCTCATACATGCTGTCACTAGACCAAGGAAGTGACGAAGTACAAATTCCTCATACCTTAGCACTATAATTCGTAAAATATTTGTCTAATACATAATCTCTTAACATACATACATATATAAACGTTAATCCATAAACAAGATACAGCTCCGCATATCCTACCCAGTAACATTTTATTCGGAAACTTTCCACTGGAGTTGATGCTTATGAAAAAACACCCACGGAGGATGGCCACTAAATTAACTGTATTCAAAAGTAATGTTCGACCGGCGATACGGTAAGTTTAACCATAAAACCGACGTAAAACTTCGCCCGGTTAATATGTTTTGAAGGGGTGATATAAAGTTGGAGGTTTTTTACAAACTCCCCTCAATGTAAATAGTCGAAATTGACGTCATAAAGACACGGCAACTTTTCTAATAAACATTCCTACAATGATGCGGGTTTAATTTAATCTGAATTGAAAAGATATCTGTAGCTTAACTTGCACACAAATCAAGTTGCGAAACTTGCTCATTCTTTTTAATTTAAATTTATAAGAGTAATAAAAGTCCAATGTAACGTTCGTATAGAGTATTAAGAAGCTATTTTTAAAGGGAGTATATTTCAATTTGAGATGAAAGAAATGTCTCATGATTTATAATATTTGCATAATTTGAAGGGTTTATTGGGGCTGAACCCACTTGCTTCTTTGAACGTCAGTAAATTTCCCCTGTCCCTCAATATAGGCCAATATTAAAAAGAGGTAAAATTAGTTTAGCACTCTACAATACAACCTACAACACTATATAAGCTGAACGTCGACCTCCCCTAAAGATTTCCAGAACGACCTGTTGAAAGTACTCTGAATTACGCGACTTCATGCAACTTCCTGGGGGAGGCCCACGTCCAGCAGTGGACGTCCTGTGGCTGATGATGGTGGTAATGATATAAGCTACACTATGATTAACATAGATTATTTTGTGTCACAAAAATATTTTTGTTATGAGGGCAGAGCCGTGTGCAACAACTAGCGTTACAGCGCCGAATCCAAAATTAAATATCTTTCAAGAAAAATCAACTATAGGTAATGGTACTATGCCATATACAACATAACAAAGTAATACTCAAAATACATACATACATAAGCTCATGCCTGTATCCCCGAAGGGGTAGGCAGAGCCCCCTAGCGAACTAGAACACCCACATTTCGCCGAGTTTAGTTCCGTCCCAGATGTGATAAGGGGCGAGCCTCAACCATATCGGGCACAAATTCCAGACTCCGGGCTGATATGGAAAAATCCAATGTCACTTTGCCCGACCCGGGGATCGAACTCGAGACCTCAGGACGGTAGTCGTACCCAAATACAACCACGCCACCGAGGCAGTACTCAAAATATACTAGGGAAATACTTATACACAACAACAAAGGTTAACCTCAATGAATGGTTTTTAATAGTCATCTTTTACAAAAGAAACAATGAACATCCATCTCACAAATGTCTACTAAAATGGCAGTTAAAACATTTAAACTCCCATTCCGCATTAAGGTATGAATGAAACGATTTTAAACAAAACGCGGTAAAGTGTAAAACCCGTTTCATTTAAAGGTACAATATGATTTAGTAGTTCCGTGTAGAATTTGAATGAGTTGGAAATGTTATACATTTTGTTATAAAAGGTTTTCGCTGTATGAGTTTCAAAATAGGGGTACATAATATAAGACCTAATAAAAAGGTTTTAAAACGTTAATTCGACCTTGACAGTTTGGGTGCAATTGCACCATCTGTTGATTAAAGCTAAAGTTATTACAAGCAATGGTTGTCGTTATTTACAGATGGTTTCGTTATTTTCCAGAACTACCAAATTGTGAAAACCTTTACGAACCAAAACGATGGATGGTACAGTTACGAATAAGTCTTTCAGACATAAAACCAGCCCAACATACGTCACATATCTCGATAAGCCGATGTAAACAAACAAAAAAAGTCATAGGTATCAGGTATGTAACGTGGAAGTTATCTTTAAGTTACTCTCATCAAGGAACCAGAATATCTGTCATTTCATCAATAATTCCAATAAAGTATTGAAAGATTCCTGATGAAATTGATACCATTCGTCGATAAAATGCCAACTCAACATGTTTACTTCACTTCATCATTGGTCTAATCGTAGTTGAGATGAAAACAGTAATTCAAGTCAACTTCAAAGCTACGGTATTGCGTATGTAAACATATTTAAATATTATGCCAAGGTAGAGTAATTTATTATAACGAGTTCTATATTTTAAGACTTTTTAACCTACTTAATAGAGTGAGAAAGAGAAAAAGAAAGTAATGTGTAATTCGTATCTACATTGTCCAAAGATTGATAAGTAGGGAATGCCGCCTAATGTATGCATCATTAATGATCATTTTTAAATGTTTCTCGCCTCATGTAAAATATTTGCACAAAACATAAAAATAAGGAAACAATGAGGCGTTCCCCGCTGAATTATAAATTGATAATCTCGAAAGTCATGGCAGATTGACGAGTCTCTTTGTTTACTGATAGAAGCAGGTTGCGCACATCGAAGATTAGACTCAAACTATTTACGGCCGGTTTAAATATACGATCTCAGTTTAGAGTGCAGATAGATCGCGATTATGAACCAATCAAATCAAGTCATTTGACGGAGTCATGTTCAAACTGTGTTCTTATTGGCTAATTTTTGTAATCTTTCTGCACATTCGGACTGAGATTGATTATTGAAACCGGCCGTTAGTAGTCATCCTTCTAGTTACCCATCACATTGGTAAAGTCGGTTTGTGACCAAGAGTGAATAGTTCAAATAAAACCATACATCCAATATTTTAATATAAATTAAGTTATGTTGAATAACTGTGTTCACAGCAACTGTGTGCAATAGTTTTGTGATGAGACAGCGGGACGTTGGATCGATGGCGCCCATTCTGCCATGCAAATAGCTCAGTTCATACGGCTATAGGCACCACGCATAATACGGGACGATTGCCCCCAGTCCGCGTAGATTTATGGCACTTTGTTTCTCTCTCAGTTCCCTATTGTCTACAATGTATTGTTTTGTTAAATGTATTAGAGATATAGTTTTTGGCATTGCTATTAAATTTTGGTCCTGCTGTCGATTCCCAGGGCAGGCTTATTTCTCGGTACTAAATTCCCCATCGATGGCTTGAAGTCAAGCAGGCAGCCGGTTATAAAACCTAAGCCGAATCCTTTCCCTGAATAACCCCACATTAAAGTAGGATAAAAGCGAGTAGTAAGAAAATATTAGTACATATATTCCTTTACGATTTCATGGTGTACGCACTTCAATACCTTCAAACTGGCAAATAGTTCGATAGTCGGTACCTAACAATAAATAGTTACAAAGCCTCTTATCATGGTGATCTGTGCACAGCAACATAGGCTGGTATATTGCGCACTTAAGCTTAACGATTCCATTCCATACCATGAACTTCCGCATCCAACTGATAGGAAACCTATAGCCTTCAGCTTTCTTTACACGCAGGAAGATATAGAAAATATCAAAAACCAAGGGCCAAAGATTTACACCGACGGCAGTAAAATCCAGGGGAAAGTTGGAGGAGCCGTCATATGCTGGAATAACGGGACAGAAGAGCGACAAGATACCTTCTCACTAGCGCCTCACTGCTCTGTCTACCAGTCTGAGTTAGTGGCTATATTAAGAGCTACAAAGATGGTGCAGACATTTCGACTTCAGGACGCTAACATCATAAGCGACTCAAGATCCGCCCTGGAGTCCATAGCGCGTCCAGAAGCTACGAACCCTCTTGTAGCCGAGATACAAGATCGTATCCACGAGTTAAGTACAATAAATATAGCCACACACCTGTACTGGGTTAAGGCACATGAAGGCATCGAAGGAAACGAACGTGCAGACCAACTTGCAAAGGAAGCAGCTCTGGAAAACGTTACAGAGCTGGCGTATGATAGAATCCCGGTTTCTTATCTCAAATACTCTCTCCGCCAGAGAACTATAAAGTCTTGGCAAAATAGATATGATGAGGCTAACACGGGGGCAATAACTAAAATATTCTTTCCTCAAGTTCGTGATGCTCACCTTATACTGGACAAAATTAAATGTACAAACATTATAACGCAACTGCTGACGGGGCATGGAGGGTTCAAAGCCTACTTACATAAATTTAAACTCATTAACGATCCAAACTGTTCTTGTGGGTCTGAGGTACCGGAGACAGTGCCCCATCTGTTGGATCAGTGCCCAAGATTCGGTACATGGAGACACGACGCAACACAAGAATTAGGTTACCAGATCAGTACAAATAATTACGCGAAAATATTGCTAAACGACGACGATCGCAGAATATTCTTACGTTATGCAGAAAAGGTCGTGAGGGCGGCAGCCAGGGGGAATGGAAGTACTGGGGTATAGCCTAAATAAGATACGATGTATGTCATGTATAATAAAATAAAAGTATTACAATAACAATATTATATAATTGATAATAAATATTAAAATATATAAATATGAATATATATGATTAATGAGAGTGTAAAATTAATTCATAATAATATTAAAGTTAGCATAATATAATTAAAATACAATAATCATAAAATAAGAAATAAATTGTAATTAATGAAAAGATATAATAAAAAAAAAACATATATGTAAGTAACAGAACTCAAAATTGCCATAAAATAAATAATGGCAGGTGTAAAAGAAATCAATAAAAAAAAAAAAAAAAAACGATTCCATTCCCAGCTTATTCTACGGGTCTTCCCCCATAGAACTTTTAGCCATATTTTACAATAACGTAGTCTGGAGGTGTTAAATTAATTTTACTAATAACTTAGGACTTCCCTGTATATGAATACTAGCTGTTGCCCGCAACTCCGTTCGCGTGGAAATTTATTTTTGGGGATAAAAATCCTATGCGTAAACCAGGGTGTCAGCTACCTTCATACAAAATTTCATCAAAATTGGCCCAGCTGTTTAAGCGTGAAGAGCGTGAACATACACACATACAAACTTTCGCCTTTTTAATCTTAGTGTGATGATATTTGCTCGCATCTCCCCTTTTCTATCTTCCCTTATGCTACCTTAATGTGGTGTCGGCGAAAAACACTTTTTAAGCCTGTTGTAGAAAGGATTCGGCTTAGTTTTTTTAGATCCTTTGGGGGATTCAGTTCCGAGTAAATCGTGTTAGAAAAATATCCGACCGACTTGGGAATCGAACCCAGAGCTTTTTAGTTTACCTTTTTAAGGATTGACTTTCGAAAAATCATTCCATTTACGGTAGCCAGGATTATATTATGTTAGTAACTGAATATACATAGGACGAGCCCGGAACGTGCCATACACTATTATGACAATACGCAAAACAAATAAACATGAGGAAATTAATTTCCGTCGCTGGAACGCGTGTGTCACAGAACGAATATTTACGATTACAATATCGATTTTGTTTCATTCCATAGAGAGTTGATCGCTTGACAACTGCTAGAATGTAGTAAATAATCACAACTTAACGGACCAATTTCAAATCCGATCGTGACCAAATTTATATTGTACCACCCTTGAAATAAGCTCTATCGAACACAAAGATAATTTTGAAAATCGGTCCACATTTGGCGGAGATGTCGCGTAACACACATAAAAAATACAGACAAATTGAGGACCTTCTCCTTTTTGGAAGTCAGTCGAAAATTGTTTATAATAATAATAATAATATATATATATATATAAGCCTGATATTGTGGTAGTAGATCGATTGGCGCGCCGGGCAATACTTGTTGATGTCACCATTCCGCATGATGAAAATCTCGTTAAGGCCGAAAAAGACAAAATGTCCAAATACTTAGATCTGGTACACGAGATTTCCGACATGTGGGATGTGGAATCAACAATCATTGTCCCGATAGTCGTTACCGCTAATGGGTTGATAGCAAAGAGCCTCGACCAACACCTTAAGAGGCTCTCAATCGGGCGTTGGGTCAAGAGCCAGATACAGAAGGCAGTGTTATTGGACACGGCACGCATTGTGAGGCGGTTCCTCACTCTGAGCCCCTAACCACCGGTGGCTTGGGTCTCAAGCCTCGTCATCGGGAGGGTGATATTTTTTTATATTTTTAAATGTATTTTTTATTACTTATATTTAAAAATGTAAGAAGAAGATAAGTTAAAATAAAGAGTATAATAATAATATTAACGTTTTTCGCATAATCTTGCTTATGTCATAAAAATTAGCACGGTTTGTTACTAAGGGCAACTTGCATCACTATACTAATCTAGAGTTAGTTCTTAACTCAATTCAACTAACATGTCATTCGTATATATTTCAATCGAGTTTATGACTAAACCTAGATTAGTAATAGTGGTGCAAGTCGCCCTTAGTTTCATTCGAAAACGTTTCAATAGCAAAACTGCTTAGACAATTCATTGAAATAAAAATATTTTTTACGGATTCTATCACGATTTGGTTTTAATTTTTATGCCCGACGTTTCCGACGTAAACCTAAGAAATTATTATGCTTGAACAATTAATCAACCTAAGAACCCGCCTCGCATGATCGATCCCATACGTCGATGTATAAGATCAAGCCCCTTACTTATAACAATATTTGAGCGCTGCTTATCTTTATACCATAGGTTGTCCCTTTCATTTTTAAACAATGTAACGCAAGGGAAAAAGTGACAGGTTATTCGTAACCATTTGCTCAGCTAAAAATGCTGTTTTAAGTAAGGCCCCAAATGATTAGCACCAATGACGTTGGAACCATCTGTTTAGCACATTCATGGTATTCACGTACTAGTGTGTGTAAATACGACATTTATATAAATGTGCATTTATAATAGTAGTAATATTAATAAATAATAATAATAGCTAGTAATAAATATAACAAACAAAGTATGTATGTTATTTAAGCAATAAATATAACATAACATAAGATCACGTCTGTAGCCCCGAAGGGGTAGGCGAAGGCGCACTAGCGAACTAGAACACCCACATTTCGCCGAGCTTAGTTCCGTCCCAGATGTGATAGGGGGCGAGCCTATCGCCATATCGGGCACAAATTCCAGACTCCGGGCTGATATGGAGAAATCCAATATCACTTTGCCCGACCCGGAATCGAACCCGAGACGTCAGGACGGTAGTCGTACTAAAATACAACCACGCCACCGAGGCAATAGTAATAAATCTCTTTATAAAATAAATAACCCGTCTATCTCAAAAAGTGGCAGAATTTGTCGGTCGTAAGCGCATTAGTAGTCTCGAGGTTAAATTGTTTAAGCAAAAACTTAATCTAGTTTTAATCCTGACGTACTTGATGAAAATCGTTCAATAAAATATTTTTTAGTACATTTTGTTAACCTATATCTTACATATTACCAATACTGTTGTCATGATAATAAGTATCTTAATTAATTACTTAGTTGTACGTTTACGTTGCTTGCACTATATAACTATTGTAAATTCAGTACCTACACATTTGTTTTTAGTTTTTAAAATGTTTACAAATTAAACATACAGTAAAATCGCAATTCGTTGTGTAACGTACCAATAAAAAAGCAATCAAGTTGTTAAATAAAACATTTTAAGTCATATCCAGGTTTTCGTTAAAATAAATGTTTGGGCAAAAACGAGAATTTCGCAAAAATGAATTGGGTTTTAATTGAATATTTTTTAGCCAGTATTGACTCGTGCAAGTAAACTTAAAGTTGTAAAAAATCAAAAGGGCGTGGTATACATTTCACGAAATTAATTTTCTTTTCCGTAATAACGAATGGCTGTTAGTAACCATATTTTGGCCTGACAATGCTAATGGGAAACCAATACATTATATTATTAAGGTACATATTATTTATAGAAGATTATGTAGAATATTTTTTAATTTTTACATTACCTAAAAAAATACACTTAAAAATGTAAAACTGTTCCCACCCGATAAGCTCGGGACTCAAGCCACCAGCGATTAGGACCTCAGAGTGAGAAACCTTCTCACAATGCGTGTCGCGCCCAATAACCTTGCACAAGAAGCTTAGTACTATAATATGTTTATCCGGATCACTGGTCGGGATTAAAAATCTGGTTCTGGATTGCGGCATGTCCCAACTAATCATCAAGACATCTTGATGGTTGATTAAGACGGGTATAGAGGTATCCCTGTGTCTGCATCGGTCATCCGCCTGTTTTGTCGCAAGCCCCTCGATTTGCTTCTTCTCTCTTCAGATTTGGAGTGTGAAGAAGCATTAATAGGCATGATTCTGGCGACTATTGATAAACCCGTTGTTTGTCAGTGGTCGCTAGTTTTTTTGGACTGTACTACAGTTCTTTGCTGTGCCGGGATATAAAAATAAAGATTGACTCACCAACTACATGTATATAGGCTGACCGAACTTGCGTGTGAAAGGAGGGCGCGTCGGCAGACACCTCGCATCGGTACCGGCCGGCGAGAGCGCGCGTCGCCTCACGAAGCACCACCTGCTGCGACGTTGATCTTGAAATCTAGAACAAGATTTTTGTTAAACCAGCAACTGAGTCACATCTACCTCTATATTTGTGGAATCAGCTGATCCAGATCAATTAACATAACATAAACATAAGCTCAAGCATACGGGAGAAATTCTCTACCTGCCCTTATCCCACCATAATGTGGGGTTGGCGTAACACACTTTTACAAGCATTTTGCAGAAAGGATTTCAAAATCAAACCCTGAAAAGTTTAAAATAACGACAAACTCTACCTCTATACCGATATAGATCAGATGAAAAGGCACCAACTCGTTATTTTTTATTTCGAGTTTAGATTTTTTTATATTATTAGTCGCTCTAAAAAAAGTTATTTTGTAATTTCATTTTTAGTGTCAGGTAAAATATGTCTTTGGTGTAAATTATAATACTTATTGTTATATTTAAGTCTATATCTTGAAAACCACTTAACCGATTTTGAAACTCTGTCAAACAAAGAAGAATCACACAAACAAGAAATAATCACCTAATTGTTCCACGCATGTTACGTCGGAGTTATGTATGAAGTAAATTTACTCTTGTTCATTCCCTTAGGAATGAGTACGTAATACCAAAAATTATTACTAAAAGAGATATTTCAGCGATCAATGAGAAGAATATTGAAGTTAAGTTCAAAGGGCTTACTTAATATTCAAGCTGCGTCACTTTACTCGGATTCGATTTTAGGCTTAAGGTCTGGGTATAAATACCCTTGTCCATAGAATTATTTATTTAGGACTGAAAGCATCATTCTATAAATGCTATTCCACCTTTTACTACGAGTTCTATTATAATACTAATGTGCGGTACAAAGAATCAAGTAAGATATAATTACCTTTAATGGATGCTTCACTTATTTAAAAAAAGAAATATATAATAGAAGATTCAAGCCCTTCAGAAATCTTATTCTTATACAATTTAATTTTATCAAGACGATGACAAACAAAAATGGCCAAAGTCTCAACCGAGTGCAGAATATAGTGCATTAGCGCAGGAATATAATAGTACATAAACATAAACATAAGCTCACGCCTGTATCCCTGAAGGGGTAAGCAGAGGTGCAGTAGCGAACTAGTACACCCACATTTTGCCGAGCTTAGTTCCGTCCCAAATGTGATAGGGGGCGAGCCTATAGCCATATCGGGCACAAATTCCAGACTCCGGGCTGATATGGAAAAATCCAATATCACTTTGCTCGACCCGGGGATCGAACCCGAGACCTCAGAACCGTAGTCGTACCGAAATACCACCACGCCACAGAGGCATAGTCTTACAGAATACACTGATCTATAATCGAAAATATTCGAAATAATTTATACAGTGCATGAAAATAAATAAAAAAAACTACTTTATATGTAGAATACTTTTTAAAGTCAAAATATGTAGAGCAGTGTTATATGAATATCCACATATCCACTCATATAATGTTACATTCTCCTTATCGAAATCTCGACATACATAAGGATATCCACAAGGGACAACCCATCAATTTCATAAAGAAATTGTTCAATAGACCGGGCGCCACTACACGACTCCGAAGCGACGGCGCGTAATTAAAACAAGCTTTTTTTTTCCATTTCAATGTCCAGCAATATCCTGTGTCCCACTTCTTCTTATTGATCCGATAGTAAACAGAGGGGTTGATGCTCTTTTGTTACGAAAGGTGATTTGATCAAATCTTCTTAGGTTCTTAGTTTTTTCTTGTTAGACTGCCTCGGTGGCGTGGTAGTATTTCGGTACGACTACGGTTCTGAGGTCTCGGGTTCGATCCCCGGGTCGGACAAAGTGATATTGGATTTTTTCATATCAGCCCGGAGTCTGGAATTTGTGCCCGATATGGCGATATGCTCGCCCCCTATCACATCTGGGACGGAACTAAGCTCGGCGAAATGTGGGTGTTCTAGTTCGCTAGTGCACCTCTGCCTACCCCATCGGGGATACAGGCGTGAGCTTATGTATGTATGTAGTTTTTTCTTTCTTTCTACCTGCCCTTAATGTGAGATCGGCACAACACACTTTTACAAGCTTGTTGCAGAAAGGATTTGGCTTTCGTTTTTACGACCGGCTGCCTGCCTAACCTCAACCGGAAGGATCTATTCCCGTGAAAATTGAATTATATAAGTCACTTTGCGCGACCTGGGAATCGAACCCAGGACCTCCCGGTGCATAGCCTATATATGCTGTCACTAGATCAATGAGTCGATAATGTGCTTAGCTATGAAGATTTTGAGAGAAGAGAAGAAGAATTTGTTAATCAGTTTGAAGATTATCAGCTTTTTATAGATGTAAGCATCTTCCATAGCTCTGATATCATCATCATCATCATCATCAGCCATAGGACGTCCACTGCTGAACATAGGCCTCCCCCAAAGATTTCCAGATCGACCTGTTGGAAGCGGCCTGCATCCAGCGACTTCCTGCAACCTTTATCAGCTCTGATATACATACTGTTAAACCCTCAATTATATAAATAAAACATAGTAATCTTGAGCTTAAGCAGCGATAGCTCAGTTGGTAATGGTACGGACTGCCGATTCGACTGTCGGAGGTTCGAGACCAACCCCAAAAAAAGCATACCCCTCTGACTTTTCTATGTAAAGTGTATTTTCATTGTGAATTATCGCTTCCTTTAACGGTGAAGCAAAACATCGTGAAAAAACCTGCATACCTGAGAAAATTCTTCACAAGAATTTCGAAGTATATGAAGTCTACCAACCCGCATTAGGCCAGCGTGGTAGACTAAGGCCTAACTCCTCTCATTGGTAGAGGAGGCCGGTGCCCAGCAGTGGGACAATATTACAGAGCTAATATTTTATTATTTTAAACCTTGATTTAATGGTACATCACTTGTAATTTCAAGAATACCTAATCCTCTTTTCAACTTACAGCAGAGCCAATGACATTAGCCCATCATGAATAAGAATATGACAAAGAAAGACCATTCTAATTAAGCATGATGCATAAAAATAAATAACTTTTATGCAACTTTTTGAGTGGTAGAGTCACGCTGTAGACAGTTACGTCTACAGCACGAATGGGCCGGCTCGACCGATTTAATACTAATACCACTGTCGCACAGAAAACAGACGTAAAGTGGCAGATAGCTGTCGCATTTCGTTCGGTGAGTGAGGTTTCCGGTGGGCCAATTCTCTTTCCCAATTTCTATTTCGCTGCTTTTAGGTTGGCAATGCACCCATGATTTTCTTGTCTTAGGTGTCTATGGACGATGGACGTCACTTCATCCATCTGCTAGTTTGCCAATCTCTGCTATAAAAAAAGTATATTACTATTATGTTTAAAAGACTGCCTCGGTGGCGTGGTGGTATTTCGGTACGACTACGGTTCTGAGGTCTCGGGTTCGATCCCCGGTCGGGCAAAGTGATATTGGATTTTTCCATATCAGCCCGGAGTCTGGAATCTGTGCCCGATATGGCGATAGGCTCGCCCCCTATCACATCTGGGACGGAACTAAGCTCGGCGAAATGTGGGTGTTCTAGTTCACTAGTGCGCCTCTGCCTACCCCTTCGGGGATACAGGCGTGAGCTTATGTTATGTTATGTTATGTTATTATGTTTAAAATTATATTCCATTGAATAGGTGCTTTCATTCAGCTCACTGGTTTCAGAACTAGGTCGACTCAATGAATAAAACCGTTAAATACAAATTACAGGCCCGCTTGAATCATTATCGGTGCTGTGACAATAATATCATGTTTTAGCTTTGACTGCTATGATATTGTGTACATTTATTACTACTGCTTCGCCTTAAATTAATTTGGTAATATGTATTGATCTAATTAAAATGTAAATAATGCTTCATTTATAGAGTTAAGAAATTTGTACATTTTTCAATTCAATACTCATTTAGCACGAAATTTTCTTTCTTTCAGCTTGCTTTCCAGCATGTTGCAGAAAGGATTTGGCTAAGTTATTAGGCTGCCTGCCTAAAGCCGCGTCTCTTGCACTAGGTTTTTCTCGTAACAAAACACATACGCAAAACAGTGATTTTATCTGTCTCCTGCCCGCCTAGCATGCGTGCCACGAAATTTCTCGATCATCGTCAGTCGAGATGTTGTCTACATGTTGTCTACATTATTGTATGATAATTAATGAGGACGCATGTTAGTGTCCGTAGACAAATAGAGCAAACCGGTTATAACAGGACAACAAGCGTAGACAAAATGTTCTCGTGGCGCGCATGCTAGGCGGGCTGGTCGTAGAACAATGGACTATAGATAAAAAATACGTTTTTTTTGTGTAAAGTTTTGTGCATTAAGCAGGAGACGCGGCTTTATGTTAACAAGTCCAGTCCTGGGAAAATCGCGTTAAAAAAACATACGCACAACCTGGAAAGC
Source organism: Clanis bilineata (assembly GCA_036417725.1). NCBI lineage: Eukaryota > Metazoa > Arthropoda > Insecta > Lepidoptera > Sphingidae > Clanis > Clanis bilineata. Next base: position 15,240,507 of record CM071158.1, read on the forward strand.
CAATCCAGGACCTCCCGGTTCACAGCTCATACGACCAAAGACAGCCTCTGTGACTCAGTGAGCGAGTAGCCGACTGTAAAATCAGAGGCTGCGGTTCGATTCCCGCGCCGAGACAAATGTTTGTATGACCTACATATATTTGTTTCGGGTCTGGGTGTTGTGAATCCGAAAGTCTCTCGTAGTTTCTGATACCCGCGATACAGGTTATACCTAATTTGGGGTGTAATGGTATGACTGTTGAGTGTATAAAAAAGGCGATAAATTATTACATAAGTAATATGACATAAAGCTTAATCTACGAAGTAAATACACAGAAATCCCACAATAAAGATCACATTGAATATTCATTGTCTAGTAAATAACATTTCCAAGAATAACATACTTGTTTTTGATTTTATTCCTCGAATCCCAACGAATTACTAAAGTAGGTATCCACAGAACACCCACCGGCCTCCTACTTGTTTACTGACCACGCTTGGAGCTCATTTTAATTTCCCACGATATTTTCCCTTTTATCTTTAAAGAAAGGAGCTGCCTCATTATTGCCCTATTTTGTGGAACGCTAGATTTTATTAGTGATTCCGTTTATTGTTGTCCATGCTTCGTAATAAATGAATAGATTAATATTGTAACAAAATAATGCTTCAATTAATACCTCTATATTACTAATTGTCGGTCGAGACAGTTAATAATTTCAGTTGTGTAATCAACGTTCAAATATCAAAGTTCTTAATAATTTCGTCGTAAATGCCGTTAATTTTTTATCACTATATCTTTCTTTCTACCTGACCTTAACCAAGAAATGCTTGAAACAGTGTGTTGCGCCGCGCCGACCTTACATTAACGTGGGATAAGGGAAGGCAGAAAGAAACTACTCCGTGGTACAATATTAATGAAATCGACTATCGACATCGAGACAACCGCAGAACAGAGAGGCCAATAGATGTCCTAGATTCAAAATTCAAAGAGGAACTATTGTCGCTAAAACACACAAATGAACATCAATTCGTATAATGCAATACTAATAAAAAATAATAATTTGAAAATACGTACCAGTAGTTGTTTATTTCGAAATAAAACTCTCCACTGTGTATAATAATCGATTTGAGTTCTTTGCTTTTATTTTGATCCAATCCTGTTTAAGGGTTGAACGACGGATTCGGGAAATGACCTTCCGGCTTCCGTTTTTTCTCCTATTGTCAATATTCGGGTAAAACTCGAACAGTTTATTTTTATTGTATTATAAAATTTTATTGTGCTAGTTCTTTGGACGCATTCTAATTTTAACAATCGTATTATTGAATGTTTTAGATATAATGTTAGTTTTCATGCGCGTATTGTTATGAAGCTTCTATGCATCTAATTTATATTTTTATGTATTCCTTAAGCATGCTTTTATTACATAACATAACATAAGCTCACGCCTGTATCTCCGAAGGGGTAGGCAGAGGCGCACTAGCCAACTAGTACATCCACATTCCGCCGAACTTAGTTCCCTCCTATATGTGATAGGGGGAGAGGCTATGGCCATATCGTACATACTGTAGTCGTACCGCAATACAATTACGCCAATGAGGCAGTAATTGAAGTTAGAGAATAACAAAATATGTTACAAGAAAATGTTTATAAATAGCAAAGCGAAACAAAACTCTCCAACATTTAGAAATTGACGGGTCTTATATTATTTAATGTTACGTGCAGCTTCAGAACAACAGAGACCGAAATAAATGTTCAAAGCACAAAGAATCTTGGTGATATTTTACGGAAATATACTTGGTTATAAATAAAACTAGTTTCCTACAGGAATCAACTAACGAATAATTCGCCAGTCTCAGGGTGATTTGCAGCGATATTACTAATCTAGAGTTAGATCTAAACTCGACTTATTCTAAAGCTCATTCCTATATTTAAATCAAGATTTATTTTACTGCTGCAAGTCGACTTGCAGCAGTAAAATAAATATATAAATAAATATACCTAACAGTCACACCGATAGTAGGACCTTACATTAGGTTTGACGTGTATCGTGGCTATCAGAAACTACGAGAGACTTCCGGTATCACAATACCGAGACCCGTAACAAATATCTATGGGAATCTAACCCGGGGCATCTCGCTTCACAGTCGGATAATCACCCGCTACGCCACGGATACTGCCAAAACATTCTACTCCACTAATTAATTAGTGAATTACTAGTAATTACCACCATTACTGATATTCAATTTTCTATAACACTTCTACACATGGTACATCGTAGACCAAAAAGATTTAATGTTACTGACTCTTATAGTTAGTAATATTAAATCAAGCAAGATTCAATACAAATAAAAATTGATCTCAAACGACAGTAAAACCCTAGAATGTTCTGTGAATCTTCAAAAATCGCGTATTAATTTACGCTAGGACGACCTTGCGCGCGTATGTTTCCAACACGACTGAGTGATTTATGACCACGAGGTAACAACTTTTGGGTCACATATTTCGTGCTCTTGTCCCATCTATACTAGTAAATTTGGCATAGATGCTTTAAACGACCACATCCGCATGCAGAAGTATGTACAGTTCTCCTGATATAAATATACGAAAATTCTAAAGTTGTTTGTGCCAACACGTCTAGAACAAAATGTTGATCAAAAGAAAATGTTAAAAGAAAATATTTTTCCAAGTTAACATTGTTGTTGTTGTTGAGTGTCAGCGGATTAAAGAATTTTCCCCAAGCTATCTGTTTTTCTTTCGCGGCTTAATCGTAACCTTAATGTATTGTATTAAGTTTCATAATCGCTTAAAGCAGCAGTTTAAGTTGTAATAATTGTTTTGAAAATTTCTTTAAACTTTGTTCGTTTAAAGAATTTTACAATAAAGAGGATTTACATTATACGGAGATATAGTGAATCAAGGTGGCGTGGCGTATAAAAATATGATTTGTATTAAAGTTGGGGATTTCGTGTAATTATCAGCATCAGCCATAGGACGTCCACTGCTGGACATACGCCTCCACAAAGATTTCCGGATCAAGCTGTTGGAAGCGGCCTGCATTTTTTTTTCAATTTTCGTGTAATAATAAACTTTAATAAGCGATGTACCTGTTTCTTTATTTTTTTTTTATTTTGTAATTCATAACATAACATAAGCTCACGCCTGTATCCCCGAAGGCATCGGCAGAGGGGCACTAGCCAACTAGTACACCCACATTTCGCCGAGTTTAGTTCCGTCCCAGATGTGATAGGGGGCGAGCCTATCGCCATATCGGGTACAAATTCCAGACTCCGGGCTGATATGGAAAAATCCAATATCACTGCCCGACCCAGGGATCGAACCCGAGACCTTATGATGGTAGTCGTACCGAAACACAACCACGCCACCGAGGCAGTTTTTTATTTTGTTTATCCTTAAATACTTACATAATTTATGCCTAGAATTTTTTTTTATGCAAGCACGTAACTACACTACATATATCTGAGGGTAAGCGTAGTCCAAGAAAACCAGCGACGACCGGCAAACAATGAATTTATCGGCGGTCACCAGAATCATACTGGCCTATTTATTCTTCTTCACACTCTGAAGAGGAAAAAAGCAAAGGGGCTTGTGACGAGAAATGGATGACCGATGAATACATAGGGATGTAACCCCATACCCGCCACAACCAACCGGACCAACCAGATACAATTTATGTTCGTTTAGAATTTCTAGACTTTAGTCTTAAGTCTAAAGCTTACTTCCCAAAAGATAAGTTGTTAGCACAGTACATTAATGAGTACCTACACAGCCTATCGTAAAGTCTTAGGCTGATATCTATAGAGCGAACTTCGACTAAGTCTAAGTCAAAGAAACGAACTGAGTGCGGATTTGGATTTTTTAAATGGAACTTCGACTTAGTCCGAGCTATTTTTTACACGAAAAATAGACTGACAAATAGTCTAAGCAAAAATATCTTGTAAAATCTTACTCGGATTAAGTCAAAGTTCGATTTGAAAATTCCAAATCCTTACTGAGTTCGTTTCTTTGACTGAGACTTAGTCGAAGTTCGCTGTATAGATCTCAGCCATAGTCTTAACTCTATTCTTACTATATCATACATACATACATAAACTCACGCCTGTTTCCCGTTGGGGTAGGCAGAGACTAAGGAGCGCCAATTGCCTCGGTTCAAACACACCTCTTTCGCTTCTTCCACGGTCATCAGTCTTTTCATGCACGCTCGTCGGTTACGAGAACGCCTTACTTGGCCCTTTTCTATAATATCGCCAATTTGGTCCATAAATGTACGTCTAGGACGTCCTCGGCCGATGCTACCATTCACTTATTCTTACTATATCGTAGAACCAATTACTAAGTTACTCATACTTCCAGCGCTTCCCCAGCCACATAAAAACTTGTTTTTCACACATTTTTATTTATACCACCACAAAATACAGGGATATAGCGCAATGGTGTAGTGATGGGGTGATTTGGCACGACTCTAGTTCCCGACCGAGCCGTTCTGACTGCGAAACCACTATCCGTGAGATACGACGAAAATGTACTCCGACTAGCTAATAAAATGTTACGCCGCTTTAAGATATTTTTTATTATTTAAAGATACAACGTTATTGTTGAGATATATTTCCATAAGCTCTATTTTTATTTAATCTAATTTAAACCCTTATTTTTCATGAATCTTCTATAAGTGCTTAGATAACATCGTTTGTTGTTTTTTTATTAACAGAGATTGGCAAATGAGCAGTGAGGTAATCTGCACCGCCCATAGATACTTATGATAGGAAAAAAATCATGAATGCGTTCACAACCTTAAAGGAGGAGAATAACGATTGAGAATTGCGACGACGAATTGAGAAGAAAAGTGACATGAAGTATAATTGATAATGCACGCGTTGTTATAAACTTGTTTGATTTAATTGAATTATAGTGGATGAATTATAGTGGCATTGAATTATAGTGGCAACATTACATTTATAATGCACATCTTTTTTTTAACCTGATGTGGGGACTGTTTGATTAGTCAGCATTTTTGTAACGGCCGCGCTCGCGACACGGTACCCCGCGCACACCAGTCACCTCGGTAAAGTCCGTAATGCATGTATGGGATACTAATAATTAATGTTTGTAAGGTTACCAATATACGTGCTTAATTAACTTCAAATTGACTTTTATTAATGTTCTCTACACCTGACAACTCTCTCTCTATTGCGTCGTATCATGTAAGGCTTACGTACTATTGTAAATTTAGTTTATTTATTAAAAGCTGTTATTATTACAATGAAACAAGTTTTATTAACAAAACATAATAATAGCCCTGTAATATTATTGTACCACAGCTGGGCACGGGCCTCCTGTATTAATGAGAGGAGTTACGCCTTAGTCTACCATGCTGGCCTAATGCGGGTTGGTAGAATTCACATACGTTTGAAATTCTTGTGAAGAAATTCTCGGATATGCAGGTTTCCTCACGATGTTTTCCTTCGCCAGTATAGCAAGCGATAATTTACATTGAAAATACACTTAACATAAAAAAGTCAGAGGTGTATGCTCTTTTTGGAGTTGATCTCGAACCTCCGATACTCGTCTCGGCAGTCCGTACCACTCCCAACTGAGCTATCGCTGCTCCCTAAACTAAATACCATATAGTTAATTATAATGTAGACCTATAAAAACTATACGCAAAGACCTGTTCTTTCAATCCCTGTCTTGGAATTCTAAAACCGCGTGTCTTTGTGAAATCAAAAATCGCACAATCAAACACAAATACTAAGACATTTATTATTATAGAGAAATGATATTACGCAATGAATACTTGATAAATACTAATTTCGCAGAAATCATTGCCGGATACTCTGAAATTATGTTCTGATTCGCAGTCGACTTAGCTGAAAATAAGCCAATTTTACCACAACAATCCTTACCACGGCAAATATAAATAGCCCGAGCACGAAAAACTAATGTAAATGTATTCGAGTTCGCTGCGCACTGATGACGTTTAGTTAATATTTCATACAAATTTCATAGACGCGCATCGAGTTCGAATATATTTACGGTTGTCAGAAATTTTATTGCTCAGGCCGCTGAGGTTTTTTCCGCAATAAATATATATTTTATAACTTCACAGAAATCATTGCGACATACTATGAAATTATGTTCTGATTCGCAGTCGACTTAGCTGAAAATAAACCTATTTTACCACAACAACCCTTACCACGGCAAATATTACTGAGCATTTTTTACGCAACTAGATACTAGGAAATAAGGCGCTAATTCAGTCGAACTAGCCGAAAATAAGCCTATTTTACCACAACAACCCTTACCACGGCAAATATTACTGAGCATTTTTTACGCAACTAGATACTAGGAAATAAGGCGCTAATTCAGTCGAACTAGCCGAAAATAAGACTATTTTACCAAAAAATCCTTACCACGAATATTGCCCGACGCCCAATAACCAGCAAACCATGACCCTTCATACATATTGAACAGTCATAAACTCCACGCAAACATTCCCAAGACCATCCCACTCATTTTGCATACGTCCTAAGCCATCGTGTAATTATGTACGTCTATACATTGTTAATCTTGCTTAACACCGGTAGTCAGGTGTAGTGAACCATTGCGAACCAATTAGAGCCTTTAGAATAGATCCATTACTGGTAAGGGCAGAGGATCGAGAACAGTGACGTGCATAGGCATTTGAATCATGGTAAACAAAAACTAACATAAGCTCATAAGCTCACCGCTGTATCCCCGAAGGGGTGGGCAGAGGCGCACTAGCGAACTAGAACCAGACTAGAACTAGACCCACATTTCGCCGAGCTCAGTTCCGTCCCAGATGTGATAAGGGGCGAGCCTATCGCCATATCGGGCACAAATTCCAGACTCCGGGCTGATATGGAAAAATCCAATATCACTTTGCCCGACCCGGGGATCGAACCCGAGACCTCAGAACCGTAGTCGTACCGAAATACCACCACGCCACCGAGGCAGACACAAAAACTAACATTATTTATTTCAACTCGTACAGCACCATCACTATCATCATCATCCTCTTTATTTATTTTAAAATAAAAACCAAGCGATGCTAATGAAAATGGCTTTTATGGTAAGATTTTTATTATTTATTTGGGTAAATAGCAAATTCTCAGAATAGACAGTGTCTATATGAACTGCACGGCACCGATCGAGAATGCTTAGTAATGCGTTAAATATTTATGCGGCTATGATGTTGAGATAAATAGATATGCGGTGAGTGCGGTTTCTTAATGGTCGATGTTGTGTTATCTTAGTGGGGAGAATTTCTCGAGATATGTTTGCTTTGGAATAGTTATTGCGTTAAAGACTATCATAGAATAAGAATTATGTCTAGCTTTAACTAAATTGTTTATCATCTTTTAGAGTTATTTTAAATATAGAATTGAGTAAATACCTCTGATTTCATATTTGTACAACATTTGATAAGCTAATATGAGCCTGAAATTAGTATTGTATTTATTGCTACCAGCCCAGTGGGCTCTTAGTGGGAATATCTTTCTGTCTCCGTCGCCTGCATCGTGATGAACATTTACAGGCGTGACGTCACCACGGCTGTGCATTTTTTTTCCTCATTAGATAGGGACCCTTCTGCCAGATTGAAATGTTTACTATTCAGATTATCCATAATATTATTTCGATTATATGATATATGATAGCTAAAATACAAACAATATATTTCATTTAACCAATAAAAAAATAAATACACCCAACAGTCACACATAGTTCTGGCCCCACACTGGGTTTAAACATGTATTGTGGGTATCAGAAACTACGAGAGACTTTGGATCTCACAATACTCAGACCCGAGACAAATATCTGTGGATCACACAAACATTTGTCTCCGTGCGGGAATCGAACCCGTGGTCTCCTGCTTGACAGCCGGCTACTCGCCAGCTGCACCACGGAAACTGTCACAAAGAACAAATGAAGAAAAATATATTGGTACTTAAATAAAATAGGGGGGGAAATGTCCCTCATAAAGGGTTGACGTCACGCAGGCAGCCCGTCGTCAAATCTTAGCCAAATCATTTCTGCAACATGCTTGAAAAAGTGTGTTAGCAGGTAGAAAGAAAGATTTGTACTAAAATATTGAAAAGCAATTCATATTTTTACCCGACTACGGCGAAGCAAAAAGGAGGGTTATGTCTTTTGTCAACACAATATCCACTTAAAACACCGGAAAGCATCACAAGAGACACATTACAATTTCATTAAAATGAAGTCATATCGTGTAAGGTAACGCGACGACATGCTCCTAAGTGTTATAACAGGAGGGTGTTACACGAACATAAAGATAACAATTGTTAACATGATCACTAAAAGGGATCCCCATTAAAAGCGGGCTATAACATAGCCACCGCAGGGTTGGCATTTTTGATATAGGGTTTTTAAATATTTTCTACATAGCTTTGCTCGATGACTCGGTTTTGACTGCCTCGGTGGTTGTATTTCGGTACGACTACCGTCCTAAGGTCTCGGGTTCGATCCCCGGGTCGGGCAATGTGATATTGGATTTTTCCATATCAGCCCGGAGTTTGGAATTTGTGCCTGATATGGCGATAGGCTCGCCCCCTATCACATCTGGGACGGAACTAAGCTCGGCGAAATGTGGGTGTTCTAGTTCACTAGTGCGCCTCTGCCTACCCCTTCGGGGATACAGGCGTGAGCTTATGTTATGTTATGTCTACGTAGTTTTGAAGTTCACGTTTTATAGCAAACTGGAAAAGAGTACTGGCTCACTTGATGGTAAGTGATCACTGCCACCCACGGCGCTGCGTTACGAAGGGGACACCAGAAATCTCACTCAATTAATGAAATGGGACAGCAAGCTGCTACTTTGTCACTTTTCTGTAAGATAGTGGTACTTATAAAACCGGTCGAGCTGGCCCGACTGTAGACACGACTCTACACCGCAGCTCTACCAATTATTTGTGGTAAAGTTTCGCCTACAAACTAGATAGACCTTCTTGACTGGAGTAAATATTCCACGAACAGACATCTAACTGCTCCCCGATTCCTATTCCTTTCCTTTAATATCAGTAAAGAAACCATATTTTTTATGGTAGATGGACTACCAGGCCACACATAGAAAAGTTTTTTTATAGCAGGGATTCGCAAATGAGCAGATGGGTCACCTGAAGTTAAGTGATCTCCACCGCCCATAGACAACCAAGATACACAAAAAATAATCATGGGTGCGTTGCCAACCGAAAGTGGGGATTGGGAGAGGGAGTTGGACCACCAATATTCTCACTCACCGAGCGAAACGCGACAGCGAGCTGCCACTTTACATCGGTTTTCTGTAAGACAGTGGTATCAAACCGGTCGAGCCGGCCCGTTCGTGCTGTAGATGTAACTATCTGTAACTGTAATAAATAATGTATTTTTGCTGGTGGTAGGATATTTCTATCCGACCGGATGGCGACCACCGTACACGTGGTGCTAAAACCTGCCATAGTGACCCACACTCCGCGTGTGGTTCGTGTTCCAGGATCAGCCAGTGTACTTCCTTTTCTCTCGGGGGGCTTGCGGCATGACTTGATGGTTGGTGAGACGGGTATGGGGGTTTCCCTGTGTCTGCATCGGACATCCGCCGGTCTTGTCGCAAGCCCCTCGATTTGCTTCTTCCCCCTTCGAATTCAGATTGTGAAAAAGCATAAATAGGCCGGCATGATTCTGACGACCACTGATAAACACAGTGTTTGTTAGTGGTCGCTAGTTTTTTTGGACTGCATTACGCTTACCATCAGGTGCAGTATAGTCACTTTGCCGTGCCCGGATAAAAAAAAATATAGATAAAATGCCACAATATAAATTGAAATCTAACTATGTATAACTATTGAAATAAAACTATTCTTACGGATTCTATCACGATTATGTTTTAATTATTATTCCCGACGTTTCGAAGGCTTTGCAGTCTTTGTCAATCTGACCCGTGACAACGAAGACTGCAAAGCCTTCGAAACGTCGGGAATAATAATTAAAACATAATCGTGATAGAATCCGTAAGAATAGTTTTATTTCAATGTATAATATTCGCGTAAACTTAAGAAATAAGTATGTATAACTAAATATGTTCAATGAATTGATTTAATGTGTGTAGGTATTATTAAATGTGAGCAAAACAGAGACAACTATCTGATAAAAAATCTCGTTGATGGCTATTTAATATTCACTTACCGAAATACCAATTTTGTATTCGAGTATAACATCATACTTTTCCATTTTTGTGTTCATCATACTTACAAATGTGTCCATAAAGTTATTTAAATTCGTAAACTAGCAACCTACTAATGATACCAAAATTCGTATAATTTATTTGGCGCAGTAACACGGTAAAGTTTTTATCTCGAGAAAATGAAAATTTCCCCAGAGACGGCAGATAAAGTTCACCGCGTTAGCCTGCCCGTAGTAAATAAATCAACATTCATCATTCATTTTGGTACAAATGCGGCTTCTCTAGTATCCGAATTTTATATTAGAGTTTTAGCCAATTATTCCCAAATATAGACGTAATTAACAGAAACAGTTTGATTAGCAAGTAGTGACATTTTTGTGAGTTTCGTTTCTAATTCATTGAATAATAATTGTTAATCAAAGTTTGCGTGGTAATTGCCGATGGTTAGCCTTGTGCAATATTTTCATTTTTTTTGCAACGACTGATAAACAGTGATATCACCCATAAACACTTTTGATCATTGGCATCTAACCGGTCGAATCAGCTCATTGGCGTTTTAGACATGTTTACTACAGCTTTCTTTATACCTGCCCTTATCCCACCTTAATGAGGGGTCGGTGCAACACACTTTTTCAAGCATGTTTCAGAAAGGATTTGGCTAAGTTTTTACGACCGGCCGCCTGCCTGACGTCAACCCCTTCTGAAGGGTCCAGTCCCGGGGAAATTAAATTAGAAAATTTGCCCGACCTGTGAATCGAACCCAGGACCTCCCGGTCCATGGCCCATACGTACTGCCACTAGACCAAAGAGGCGACAACATGTTTAGTATAGCGTGTTTGCACAATTTGCTCTACCACTCAAGTATGTTTAGTGTTCATTGAAATAAAACTATTTTTACGGATTCTATCACGATTTGGTTTTAATTTTTATTTTTATTCTTATTCAACCAACCCGTGACCACGAAGACTGCAAAGCCTTCGAAACGTCGGGAATTAGAAAAATAAAAATAAATAAAAAGAATTTTGAAGATCGGTCCACATTCGGCAGAGATATCGCGTAACATACATTAAAAAAAATATAGACGAATTGAGGACCTTCTCCTTTTTGGAAGTCGGTCAAAAAGTGATTTTAATTAGGATCTCATCATATTTATTATTTTAATATTAAACAAGAATCACACAGCCCTTGGCGTTTTTCGTTTCCTAAAATCGTGACCGAATCTAATAAACACACAATAACATTGAACGACAATGAAGGTGTAACAATAATCGTGCCGATCCGATACACCACGATTTACACCCACCCGCCCATTATAAGGGTGTTATTACTGTAATACGGCTTTTATTGTGATTAGATATGGATTATGGTGAAACAAGATAAATAAAATTCGTATTTTATTTAACAAAACAAACCAAAACAAATTAAAATTACTTAAACATTGTTGTTTAAGTAATTTTAATTTGTTTTGGTTTGTGTATTGTGACTTGTTGCGTAACATATGGAATGAAATATAAAATAATAATTCTCATAAGCTTATTGGTAACTTTTACAATAACAGCAGGAATGACATAAGAGAATCTCATGTAATTCCCATACATTTATTCTATTCGACTAGCGCATAAGCCGCTTGTCTAAACCCGCAGAAAACAACTGTCAAAATTCTGTAAAAGACCAGTTTTATAAACACGGATCAAAAAAATATAATATTATACGATTGATGCACTTACCATCAGATTAGTGTAGTTAATCACTAATGTGCTCGGATAAAAAAAATGTACGAGCACTTGATATCCTCAACTATAGTTGAGTAAAATTTTTGACTGGTTTTCTAGATATTGTTTTTGACAGCCTCCGTGGCGCAGTGGGCGAGTAGCCGGCTTTGAAGCGAGAGGCCGCGGGTTCGATCCCCGTACCGAGACAAATGTTTGTTCAGCCCACAGATATTTGCTTCGGGTTTGGCTGTTGTGAGACCGAAAGTCTTTCGTAGTTCCTGATACCCACGACACAAAACTCGATCGTAATGTGGGATCAGGACAATTTTTTTATATAGCAGAGCCATGCAAACAAGCAGACGGGTCACCTGATGGTAAGTGATCATCCATCCATCACCCACAGACACCTAAGATACAAAAAAAATCATGGCTGTATTGGCAACCTAAAATGAGGGAATGGAAGGGGAGGGGAAAGAAATCTCACTCACCGAACGAAACGCGACAGCAAGCTGCCACTTTACGTCGGTTTTCTGTGAGAAGGTGGTAACACACCGGTCGAGCCGGCCTATTCGTACTATAGACATTATTGTCTATAGCATGGCTCTACCACTCTCAATGTGTGTAACTGTTGGGTGTTATTGCGATTCTAGTTCAATAGAATTTGAGAAATGTCATAGGAACTTCTTAGCATTGACTCAAACCGAAACAAGTTACTGTGAAAAAAACAAACCTAAGTAATATAAATTATAACATAACATAAGCTCACGCCTGTATCCCCGAAGGGGTAGGCAGAGGCGCACTAGCCAACTAGAACACCCACATTTCGCCGAGCTTAATTCCGTCTCAGATGTGATAGGGGGCGAGCCTATCGCCATATCGGGCACAAATTCCAGACTCCGGGCTGATATGGAAAAATCCAATATCACTTTGCCCGACCCGGGGATCGAACCCGAGACCTCAGAATCGTAGTCGTACCGAAATACCACCACGCCACCGAGGCAGTCAGTCTTTATAAATTATGTGTCTATTTTAATCCACAAATCCAGGCCCAAAAGGGTCATGGGAAGACAAATGTTTGCCAAACCCTCACCCATGGATTAACATCATGGGATTATGCGTGAAATTTGAAAGTTTAAACATAGTTTTATGAAAGTTAAGCGCTGCTTAGTGGTGTGTTAAAACCTCCTAATGTACCGAGAGTTTGTTCAATGGAGTTATTGTGAGAATGTTATTTTCAATTTATATGAAATATATTACGATGGAATAAAATCTTGTAACGTTCGATATATTTTATATATCGATTTTCCCGCACCGAGACAAATGTTTGTATGGCCTACAGATATTTGTTTCGGGTCTGGGTGTTGTGAGACCGAAAGTCTCTCGTAGTTCCTGATTCCCACGACACAAGACTCGATCTGACTGATCAAGACTGTTTAAAAAAAAAAGAAAAATATTAAGTGGAAACATTCGCAAGACGTTTTTGAGAACAGTATTTTGCTTTTTGTTTGAAGCTATGAGTGGTAGAGCCACGCTGTAGACAGTAACGACTACAGCACGAATGGGCCGGCTCGACCGGTTTGATACCACTGTCTCATAGAAAATTGACGTAAAGTGACAGCTTGCTGTCGCGGTTTGTTCGGTGAGTGAAATTTTCGGTGGACCATTCCCCCCCTCCCTTTCCCAACCTTTCTCCGTCCCCTTTCCATTCCCTTTTCCTCCCTTTCCATTCCCTCCTTTTAGGCTAGCAAAGCACTCATGATTCTTTTTGTTTCTTGGGTGTCTATGGGCGGTGGAGATCACTTGCCACCAGATGACCCATCTGCTCGTTTGCCAGTATCACAACACCTAAAAGGACGAATCTTGTGTCGTGGGTGTCAGGAACTACGAGAGACTTTCGGTCTCACAACACCCAGACCCGAAACAAATATCTGTAGGCCATACAGACATTTGTCTCGACGTGGGAATCGAACCCGCGGCCTCTCGCTTCACAGCTGGCTACTCGCCCGCTGCGCCACGGAAGCTGCCAACTTCAACTTCAATCTTAAACAAAGCATACATTTTATTTTCTTAAAACGTCCAGCGTCAATGAAAACAAGGATGGGAAAAACTCTAGGCACTTGTTTACTCAAATTACGTGAGCAAGTTTATATTTCCACTGTACATAACCGTGAACACTTTGGGGATAAGTTTCCCTAATAAGTAGACGAAGTTTGCAACTATCGATGAACTTTGCCGAATTTAATACCGAAACTCATTGGCCCGAAAAATCGGTTGAGGCTTTAATAAATGGTTTAGGTCAACACGGGGTCAGAATGTTTTTGCTAATTATTAATTTTCGCTATGAAATTATGAATATTATTATGTCTTCACTGGATTTTTTGAGGTTTGTTAAGTTTCAACAAGGGTTCGGGCGGGTGTTTTGTTTCCAATGTTAACGAAAAGTATACGATTGTGTTTCGACCGACTTCCAAGAGAGGGTCCTCAATTCGTCTGTTTTTATGTATGTTACGCGATATCTACCACCAAATGTGGACCGATTTTCAAAATTATTTTTGTGTTCGATAGAGTTTATTTCAAGGGTGGTCCCATATAAATTTCGTTATAATCGAATTTGAAGTCGGTCCATTAAGTTTCTAGATGTTAACAAATATATGTCTACCTACTTAACAATTAATGTTTATAACGTTTTATGTAATTCCATGACTATTTTAGTAATATGCCATAGTTCCGTGATAAATTTAACTTTGTATGATAGTATACAATAGATTTATTAGTGTACAAAATTAACAGGTTCTTAAAATAAAAAAAAATGGCTTAAACAAATAATAAAATTACTTTAATTATATTATTATAGAAGCAGCGATAGCTCAGTTGAGGTTGGTACGGACTGCCGAGGCGAGTGTCGGAGGTTCGAGACCAACCCCGAAAAAGTTTTATGTTAAGTGTGTTTTCATTGTGAATTATCGCTTGCTATAACGGCGAAGGAAAACATCGTGAGGAAACCTGCATACCCGAGAATTCTTCGCAAGAATTTCGAAGGTACGTGAAGTTTACCAATCCGCATTAGGCCAGCGTGGTAGACTAAGGCCTAACCCCTCTCAGTAGTAGAGGAGGCCCGTGCTCAGCAGTGAGACAGTAACATTACAGGGCTGACATTATTATTATATAATTAAATTATATTATTCTCCCACTGCTGGGCAGGAGCCTCCGTTACTAATGTGAGGGGATAGGCCTAAGGACAGTGGCTTACAGACTTCAATTTACGTTAAAAATTAATCCCGACACATACGTCTTTACACAACAACCAAAGTACTCATAAACCACATTCATTCCCAATTCTTACACAAAAGAATGCAGTAAGGTAAAGATTTTCGCATCGGCTCGTAAATGGAATCTTGACAATGGTTGACAATAAAACGCAAAGAGTGCGTTAACGATCAATAAAACGTGTTTACTGTGAGTCGTTAAACAAAATCCGAATACTAATGGGGCGGGATGTTTTCTTGGGCCGCGGTTGTGATCAATGCGGATTTACTCAGATTTGAAATCTATAATGGTGAATAAAATCCGTGGGAATGAGCACGTGTTGGGGTTTTTATTATCGGGTTGCAGCTTTATGCGCCTATATTGGATTATTTCAAAGGCTTAAGTGTCTAGAAAATTTATTTAATATTTTCATCATCATCAGCCATAGGACGTCCACTGCTGAACATCGGCCTCCCCCAAAGATTTCCAGATCGATCTGTTGGAAGCGGTCTGCATCCAGCGACTTCCTGCGACCTTTATCAGGTCGTTTAAATTATTATTTGATATTTTACAGAATTCTTATTTGATAATAAACTTTAATATAAATACAACCAAAATAATATGTATCCTTAAGATAACTTTGTATTTTATCTCCCTTTACTATAATTTTATTTTTGAGCGTGTACATAAATTTATAAGGTAATGAATTATTATTATAATTTAACTACATACTCTATTAGTGGTAAATTAACGATTGTCATTATAGTAATCAATAGTCAATATTATTATCAAAATCTATATTATAGTAATATAGTACTTACTGCTTCACAATTTTTAAGAATAATTGATATGCCATTTTAATCCTATAAAAGTTCTCACAATATTAATAAATAATATTTCACTAGCACGCTTGCGAAAACTAAAATGAACTAAAATAAATGTGTGGAGGAACGAAAACGGCCATCATTTTGTAGAGGAGTTAAAACTCAAAACTTACTCGTACTAAGGCCTCATGGAAGAAAAAGAAAAATGACCAAAAAATAAGAGAAATAATTCAACTATAACTCTATAAATCTTCAAGCAAGTTCACTGCAAAAATCCTTGTTCATTAAACTAAGAAGAGAAGTGCAGTGTTCAGCGAAATAATACAATTTGAAAAATGATTATCCCGAACGTTACATAACTAACGGCGAGTCCTTAAACTGTTCGAAAGTTTCTCCGGCCAAGGGGCTGTTACCGGGGCTTGCGACTGTTATACGATCTGGGACACAAACACAAAGTTCGCCATTTTCGTGGCCAGTATCTGAAAGAATGTGCGGTATGTAGCACGATGCGGTGAAGCAACTTTATCTATGTGCAGAGATTAGTGAAGACTATTGTGGAATGTAACTGCAGTGGATGCCAACTGAATTTTTTATATTTATTTTTATTTTTTATGGCAGAGACTGGCAAACGAGCAGGTGGGTCACCTGATGGCAAGTTTTCACCGTCCATAGACACCCGTGACAACAAAAATACAATGGGTGCGTTGCCAACTGTTTAAGCAGAAGAATTTAGATTAATAAGGGGAATCGCGACCCTGGAAATCTTATTTTTATTTTATTTATTTAGGATCACCAAGGGATTACAAATAAACTTAAATAAATAACACTTATAATGTCATTGCTCCCAGTTACAGGCAACCACATCATGCATGAATGTGGTGTTTACACCAGACACAAATTAATATTAAATTTTGAACACACATAACATAACATAAGCTCACGCCTGTATCCCCGAAGGGGCAGGCAGAGGCGCACTAGCGAACTAGAACACCCACATTTCGCCGAGCTTAGTTCCGTCCTAGATGTGATTGGGGGCGAGCCTATCGCCATATCGGGCACAAATTCCAGACTCCGGGCTGATATGGAAAAATCCAATATCACTTTGCCCGACCCCGGGATCGAACCCGAGACCTCAGAACCGTAGTCGTACCGAAATACCACCACGCCACCGAGGCAGTCCAATTTTAAATTTTGAAATTAATTAAATTTCCTACTTATAGATGAAACGCAACAACCCATCCGCTAACGCATTACCCTTCTTCCGAGGCAGTCGGGTATAACCTCGCTAAGGCTGGCGTTTTGGTGAGCTAATATCCTTTCTTCTGTAGACAGCATTCTGTTAAGGACTGATATGGTTTAAACTATTCTTAAAATCCACATAGAAATAAATAAGATATGTTTGTTCTTGGTCTAATAACAGCATATACGGGGTGTGGACTGAAAGGTCTTGGGTTCGACTTCCATGGCTAATAAAACGGTTTTTTCAACTTGGGACTGGGTTGTCAGGATGACGTCAGTAAATCATAAAAAATAAGTTGAATCATTTCTACAACATGCTTAGTGTGTCGCGCCACACATAAGAGTGAGATAAAGGCATGTGGAAGAAGAATACAACTGTTTTATAATTAGTGAATATATGAACCTATCACCTTTCTTTTATGCCATCCGACTTTAAAATGTGAATAACTTTTTTCTTCTAACAGATAGTCCACTTTTTACAATAATACTTTGGATAAACACTCTGTAACATTTTTCCAACGTCGCTTCGCCTGTCATCCTTCAAGACATGGGTCAAAATGATTCGCTTAGAAAGCAACTTATGAAGGCCTTTTGACTTTGAAACGTTTTTTCTTATTGAATGGACAGACAAAAATTATTTCGGCGGACTTTACAAGTTTGATTTTCAGACAGAATTAAAACACAAGTACGCCTAAAATTCGTGTAGGCGTCTTCCATGGTCGGTAAATATTTTTGTTAAACGTACAAAATTAATAAAGCCCATTTATTATGGAAAGGAAGCTATTGTCTAAACTTATTCATGTTTAAACGAAAATGATATTTTAAAAGGATTTTTCTGGAGTCAACATTTTTACTTAACTGCTACGAAATGAGGATAATACTTTCTTGTATAATAAGGAATGAAGATCTAAAACTAAAAAGCACATGTAAACGTTATAAGATGCACAAGCCACCGATCACACCACCGACGAAGTACTTGGTCAAAACACATGAAGCAACAACATGTTTTTGTTTGTTTTAAGCCGGGTCTCCTGTATTAGCTTTTTCATAGTAGTAAATAGTAATAGAGGGTGAGCCTATGATCATATCGGGAACAAATTCCATACTCCGAGCAGCGGCCTGAGCGGGAAAATTTCTGACAACCGTAAATGTATTCGAACTCGATGCGCGTCTATGAAATTTGTATGAAATATTAACCAAACGTCATCAGTGCGCAGCGAACTCGAATACATTTACATTTACATTAGTTTTTCGTGCTCGGGCTACTGATATTGAAAAAATCCAATATCTCTTTGCCCAACCGGGGATCGATCCCGACACCTTAGGACGGTAGTCGTACTGAAATACAACTACGCCACCGAGGCAGTACCAGTACCGAACTACCGAGTAAAAAAATAGTAAATAACCGGTAAAAACATACGTTTAAACAAACGTACACACCACACATCGCACACCCAAAACATTTTGTGATTTTTCTATAATTATCATTCTATACTCTGTTATGTACTTATACTACATACTATATATGTACAATAGTAAAGAACTCCTAGCTTAAAAACATCGAAGAAAAATATATATTTGTTTCAAAGAAGACTAATTACAAAAAGAACGTAACGCCAAGTGCCTACTAGAAATTATACAGTTACAAGTATCTAGAATCTAGATCATCCTAATAGAAATGAGCTCGCTTATTTTTTAATGCCTCGGCTTTTTCATTTTCTACAAAAATCTCTTTAAATTATTTATTCAACAACGAGTGTTGAATAAAGTGATTTATTAAAATTTAACTTTGATCTAGTTCATAGAAAGCCTTGATGTGTTTAAAATATTGGAATTACTGACACAAGTGGTCTTGCCAAAGAGCTATTCACCCCATTATAATACAATAAAATTAAATATATTATTGATTCCACCCTTCGATATATTATATACCGAGATGCACAGTTTACGCTCGGAAAATGGGACAACAAAAGAGTGCTTAAGCACTACTTGCATACAGTCGGCCGCCGACAGAATTCTTCATTTCAAAATTCTAATTTAAGAACGCTTGCTCATTTCATTTAATAAGCTACTTTATAACAAGTATGTAGGGTTATTTTTGTATTGATTTAATTCGAATGAATGACCTTTTTCTTTGTTTTATTTATTATGATGCTGATTACCTGATTCTGGTCATTTTTGAACATACACTCATGCAAACTCACACTCACACACATATAATACCTAGTAACCTTCTAGCTTACTATAACGTATCTCATAGATAATATATTTACTCACATCGACGTCGATCCCGGGCTGTGCAAAGATCCTCGTAAACGGATATTCCTTAGGAAGGTAGCTGAAGAATTCCTGCCTGCCTCTGTACCATTTGACACTGTACAGAGTTTCATTTCCTTCCAGTGTCCATTTACAGCCGAGTAGCACCGTGTCGCCCAATTTGACGGCAGAGGGCGCTATTAGTTGCACGTCTCGAAGCGCTATGGTGTCTGTAACAAGAGATAGCGAGTTATATTTAGTTAAATGTTTTAATTTAGTCACAATTGTTAAATGTTGCTCGTGCGCAACGGAATAAAGGATAGATGCTTGGATGTAATAATGAATTTATAAAACTCGATTGAATTCCGCAAATGCTTATCGGTTGCAATAAACGCAAACTCAAGTATAAAAAAATTATAATTACTGTAGTACAGAGGGATCCCTCAAAGGGGGTTGAGGTCAGGCAGGCGGCCGGTCGTAAAAACTAAGCCAAATCCTTTTTGCAACATGCTTGATAAAGTGTGTTGCGCCGACCCCTGACTAATATGGCATAAGGGCAGCTAGAAGGACTGCAGTACATTATTGTTTATTTTATTCATTTCTCATTGATTTAAATTATTAGCAAATGTTACGCAAAACATCGAATCTTAATGTTCAATATGCAAAGATACTCAATAATAATTGTAGCTTATTTCAACGAAATATCATCTAAGATCGTTATTACGTATCTATTTGGTGATCCATTATGGATATAAAGTATTTACGAAGCTATCGAGAATTACACGAACCTTCCGAAATTAGAAGTAAAAATAAATATTAGTAATGGGGCAACGAATTCCAATACAAACAACTTATTTACATATACGCAAGATGTTACAGAAAGCAGCGCCTTTCAATTTAATTGAGGTACTTGAACTCAAATATAAGAGCCGATATACGAACAGTAAATCAATTTCCAAAAAAATATTTGTTGGAATATAGCATTTACTTTTCCTTTACCGATGAGGGTGCATTCGTAGTTGCGGCGAAAAAAAGAATAATCATATAGACAGTTTGGATTTTCTTAATTGTATGTAAAAAATAATGCAAATATGTATAGTATGTTCCGCGGTGGATCTGTGGTAGCCGGTCGTAATAACTAAGCCAAATCCTTTCTGCAATATGCTTGATATCTCCCAGACAGCAATTAACCTCTGGCAGTTATTCGGTCGTAAAAACTAACCCAAATCTAGCAACATTCTACATTAAGGTGGAATAAAAGCTGGTAGATAAAGTTAAGCAACCTAAATAAGCTAATTAACCAATAATTTAATCTCCCTCAGCTGTGATATCCGCGCACACATGCACCGCACCCTGATGTGGCTGGCGGGCTCTGTGACCGCAAACAATTACATTACAAGAGACGACGCCAGCCCTAACACAATTACAAGACGGACACACAACACGCCCGATTTATTTATAATTATAAACACTGACACTGGGCAGGTAACTTACGGCTGGTTTCAATAAACGATCTCAGTTTAGAGTACAGATAGATCGCGATTATAAACCAATCAAATCAAGTCATTTGACAGAGTCATGTTCAAGCTGTGTGCTTATTGGCTAATATTTGTAATCTATCTTCACATTCGAACTGAGATTGTTTATTGGAACCGGCCGTTAATCGCTGTTTTTTCGCACATATACTTATCAGAAGATGTATTTTAACTAAACGATTTTTTATCTCAGCCTCCGTAGCGCAGCGGGCGAGTATGTAGCCGGCTGTGAAGCGAGAGGCCGCGGGTTCGATTCCCGCATTGAGACAAATGTTTGTTGGCCCACAGATTTGTTTCAAGTCTGTGTGTTGTGACACCGAAAGTCTCTCATAGTTTCTGATAAGATACAGGTTATACCTAGTGTGGGGTCAAAACTAGGTGTGTGACTGTTAGGTGTATTTATTATATTATTAATATTATTATCTTTATTTTACTTGCTAAATGAACTATAGTGTACAACTGCTCTTATTCTAGCTCTTTGTTTGTCTAGTCTATCAGCATCATCAGTTACATGGCCAACAAAAATGACTAGACCGATCTGGAAGCGGCCAGACTCTAGCGACTTCCTGTGACCTTTATCAGTTCGTCTGTCTATCTTGTTGTGTCTCTTTAAACTGAAGATTTTAGTGCCAAATGAATGAATTAGTTCATCAAAGTTCCACGCGTGAGTGTCTGACTGACTGATTTCATACATAACATATGTATGTACCTACATAATCATATTATGATGATGTCATACGTACCAGCCGACAGCCGTACGTGTCAGCCTCGGTGGCGCAGCGAGCGAGTAGCCGGCTGTGAAGCGAGAGGCAGTGGGTTCGATTCCCGCACCGAGACAAATGTCTGTATGGCCTACAGATATTTGTTTCAAGTCTGGGTGTTGTGAGACCGAAAGTCTCTCGTAGTTCCTGACACCCACGACACAAGATTCGATCTTAGTGTGGGGTCAGGACTATGTATGTGACTGTTGGGTGTTATTTATTTATTATATATACCTATGTGGCCATCAATCATTACAGGTATGAGTAAATCTTTTCTTTCTACCTGTCCTTATCCCGCCTTAATGTGGGGTCGGCGCAACACACTATCTCAAGCATGTTGCAGAAAGGATTTAGCAAAGTTTTTACGAGCTGCCTGCCTGACGTTAAACCCTTCGGGGGGATCCAGTCCCGGGAAAATTAAATTAGAAAATTCTCTTTTCCCGACCTGGGGATCGAACTCAGGACCTCCCGGACTACAGCCTATATATGCTGCCATTAGACCAAGAAGGCAACTAGGAATATGTACGACTAAATATTAGTCCAAAAATACATTCAAAGTACGCTCGATCTAAAAGCGTTTTTGTAATCTCTTGATCTATAAACCAACAAATGAATTCACGACGGAATAATAAAGATGAATGAACAAACGACATCGAGTAAAGAATGCTTATTATAGATTGAAGTTTATTTTTGGACAATCATCGAGGTTCCAACAGATATCTATTTATATTTATCGCTCGTTCTTTCACTAATTAAAGGTAAGCTATCTCTGGAACCCACGTAATATAATATTGTAGATTAATTATCATGGATTTTGGTTTGAACAATAGTTCGAGTTTCAACAAATATTTATATCTATCGATCTTACCAGTTTGTTCCTTAATTTAAGGTAAGAAGATCCTACGGAATTTCTAGATTATTATCACGGGTTTGTGTGTTTAATGACACTAGTTTTCTCAATATAATAAATATGGCGAACTATCTTTTAGCCATGCTGATGCCCGCGTATATGCTATCATAATCATCACCAGCCATAGCTGCTGAACATAGGCCTCCCCAAAGATTTCCAGATCTACCTGTTGGAAGCGGCCTGCATCCAGGGACTTTCTGACCTGTATGCCGGGCACATAACTCGTAGAACTGATAGCCGGTGGGGTAAAAACGTTCTCGAGTGGTGACCACGTACCGACAAGCGCAGCGTAGAACATCCATTTACAAGGTGGACCAACGTCTTGATAAAGGTCGCAGGAAGTATATTATGCGATATTAAAATTTAAATATAATAAATATAAAAGATAATATGATTAATCAGCTTAAATATAATTCACCTGGCACCTCCAGAGAGGGATGCCATCAGTCGTAAAAACTAAGTCGAATTTGAAAAGATGTGTTGCGCCAACCTCGCATTATGGGATGAGGGCAGGTAGCTTAAAATAATTAAAGTTAAAACTTTCCATTGTTTGGTCTTCAATTCTGTTGAGATGGTATATAAAATATCTTGCAGTGGGCTAAAAAATAACTGTTATTATAATTTTAATAGTGCGTTAGGGATCCGTAGAGATTTATAGAAAACATAATTGGTTTGGTATCGGGCCGAGAGGCCTATTCCGGTAATGGACGGGCCTCTCTCGATCTCAACTTTATTACTTCGTTGGCCCCCAGTTCGTCTGCAATTTGTCCAAAGAAAAAACACTCTGTATAAATGCTTTAACTAAGTGATTTAAGCACTTTTAGTTATTCACTAATTGAGTTTTTCTTTCATTATATTGTTTGTATTGACAATTTGTAAATCAAATTTTTTAAAAAAGGAAAATAGACAAAAGAAAATAAAAAAGAAATGGTGACAATTGATGATGAAAAAAATAAGCCCGGAGTTTCTTTCTGCCTTTCTTCTTCGGGTCGTCATCCGTAGGTAGCTAGAGAAAGGCTGGTAGGTTAGCTAGGATAGGGCCTCACGCACCAATCCCAACTGCTTCCAGTATTTCCAGTCAATCCCCTGCCACCATTCCTGCCATATGCCATTCCCATACAATCCATTCCCTTACACTCTATTCCTATTTCCCCTTATCACCCTATCTCAGCCATCCCATCGTTATTATGTCCATACTTGCCTGCCTGTTGTCTAATACAAATATATAATGTAAATTATATTAATCCTAATTTAAAAATTTACTTGTGTTGACTTGTCATAAGTGCTTTTTTACATGCCTACGTGATCAATAAAGATTTTTATTATTTTATTATTTTTTTATTATTATTATTATAATATCAACAAATTGGGATTAAGAATTTGCAACTTATATAAAAAACTTTCAAAGTAATTCGATTTTAATTACACCTTTTGAGTATGATAAATTAAATTTAATAAATGCCATAAACGTAATTAAAGTTTTTCAAGCACGTTTCAGAAAGCATTAGGCAAAGACTTCTATGTATTTACTAGACAAGCTGTTTCGAAGTATTTATTTGAACCCAAGACCTCTCGGTGCACAGCTCATATACTCCCAATAGTCTAAGCTGAGTCCTATAGAGCGAACTACGACTAAGTCTAAGGCCGACTTGCAGCGCTATTACTAATCTAAAGTTAGTCCCAAACTCGATTTAACTTACATGTCATTTCTACATTTAAATCGAGTTTAGGACTAACTCTAGATTAATAATAGGGCTGCAAATCACCCTAAGTCAAAGAACCGAACTCCATGAGGATGTGGAATTTTTAAATCGAACTTTGACTTAGTCCGAGTCCTTTTTCTCAAGAAAATCTTTGCTTAGTCTGTCTGTCAGTCTGTTTACTGGTAAAAAATGGCTCGGACTAAGTCGAAGTTCGATTTAAAAATTCCAAATCCTCACTGAGTTCTTTTTTTTAACTCAGACTTAGTCGAAGTTAGCTCTATAGATTTCAGAATTAGAAAGCAATATTGAAGCACTTTTAAATACACACACACATGAGCTCATGCCTATATCCCCAAAGGGGTAGGCATAGGCGCTCTAACGAACCAGAACACCCAGATTCCGCAGAGTTTATTTCCGTCTCGATGTGATAGGGGGAGAGCCTATAGCCATATCGGACATAAATTCCAGACTCTGGGCTAATAATGAAAACCCCAAAAACTCTTTTCCAGATCCCAGAATCGAACCCAGGACCTATATCTACGTCACCGAGCCAGTAACAGTTAAATATTTCAATGGGAATTGCGTAAATACTCGTCCTCGAAGCTCCCCACCTACGTGTGCGGTTTGTGTGTTGTAACGGAAATTGAATACAACGGAGTTGACCGAAAATTAATTTTATACTATTTCGACGGAACGGCTTCTGAATAACGTTATAAATCAAAACAAACTTTCCTGGAAACTATATTCACAGCTTACAAGTATACAAGTTTAAAGTCAAAATGCCTTCTTGTTCAGAATGTGAATGTTAGTAGGTAAATAAGTGTATGAACAGCAGCCCGAACAGCAATATTTTTAACAATCGAATTCGTATCGAGCTCGCCGAGCACTAATGATATTTGGTAAATATTCCATACAAATGTCATAGACGTGCATAGAGTTTTCAACAATTCACGCTAGCGACTACATAAAAACGCCCCTATCGATTACATGGGGAACTGATGTTTCTCATACAAATTATTTTCATAGTCGCAAGCGTGAAATGTTAAAAGAGTCATGGTCGAGCTACAGGACTAGATGTTCAGGGATGTATTGCTATCTCATCTCTTTTCCTTGAATGACGCAATGACTGACATTCTTTCTCTCTACCTGCCCTTATCTCACCAAAGTGGGGTCAGCGCAACATCTCTCTGGAGAATCTGGGTGATATTCTTATTCTTTCTTAAAAGGGAAAGCAACCTCGCCGAGTCTATCTTTTGTAAAAATGTACTGATAAACATCTACTATAGACGGAATTAAGAATGTACATTTAAACAACATTTCCACTCCTACCCGCCTAGCATGCGCGCCACGAGATATTCCGATAATCGACTGTCGAGATGTTGAGATGTTGTGTTGTCTGCAATATTGCATGAGAATAAACGATAAGGCATTAGTGTCCGTAGACAAATAGAGAAAACCAGTTATAACAGGACAAAAAGTGTAGACAAAATATTCTCGTGGCGCGCATGCTACGCGGGCTGGTTTTACTTCTAAAACTGCATGGACGATCGACGTACTCGTATATAATGAAATTTCCATCGTAAGATAAATATTTATTCCAATATAGTAACGTCACCGATTGGGGATATCGGGATGCTATAACTGGAGACCGCAAGATATTGCATTACCCCGACGGGTCAGCACCGTCTAATTGAACCCTGAGGGTGACATTTTATATAAACGCAATGACAAAAGAAAAATAAGGATTTGGCATGAATACGAAAAAAAATGTGCATACCTAATGTTTGGAAAATGTAATGTATGGAAATGCCTGTTATATACCAGTTAGGCATCTTCTTCACACTTCAAAAGTAATATTTATTATTCTCAATAAAACACCGTATTTATTTTTAAATCAATTCGTATTTATTGATACCTCAATTACGTTATTCAATTGACACGGCGATGACTTACATATAAATAGATCGATAAACTAAAATGGCGGAACCGGCTTCAAAGTAAACAGATGTTTTCCTAGTTATACTAAGTCCTTGTTTTTCGTTTGTCATTGTATAAACATGATATAGAAAATAAATTAACTTTTTCACTCGCCCTCGTTTTTGTAATAAATTGAACGCTTTCTACATAAAATGTTTCAAGAAACGTGTGGGAGTCTTTGTATGGCAAGAGGCCAAGTATCAAACTTAGTAGATGCCCCCATGACCTGCAATGCTTTGGCTTTACGTTGAACACGCGTTCATAAATTGGAGGTGTTCAATCTGCATTTGATATTCTTATTTTGGTCGAAGTTATTGAATTGTAATTTAATATTACTTACGAACGAGCAGGTGGGTCACCTGATGGTAAATGATCTCCGTCACCCATAGACAACCAAGACATAAAAATAATCATGGGTTCGTTTCCGTATGACTGGTAGAGCCACGTTGTAGACAATAAGTCTACAGCACGAATGGGCCGGCTCGACCACTGTCTTACAGACAACCGACGTAAAGTGGCAGCTTGCTGTTGCGTTTCGTTCAGTGGGTGAGATTTCCGGTGGCCCCTTACCCCCTCCCTTTCCATTCCCTCCTTTTAGGTTGGCAACGCACCCATGATTATTTTTGTGTCTTGGGTGTCTATGGGCAGTGGAGAACACTTACCATAAAAAAAAATTGAGACAAATAAAACAACTTAGGGCGTTTAACTTTATCATTTAAATTGGATTACAGAAGAACCGAGTGCAAGGTAATGACTGTTCTAATTAACATTTCTCAAGTTTATGTCACTGTAAAACTTTATAATTGTCACTTTATTTCAAACCATGAGTAGTAATAAAACGTTTTATAAGCAAAGGTTTATTCCGAGGGTTGAGCGTTTTTGCAGCTTATTAAATATTAAAAGTAATTTTGTTACTTGACTGCCTCGGTGGCGTAGTGGTATTTATTGCGTGTGTGTGCGGTACGTCTCGTGCTGGGGTCTGGGGTTCGAACCCCAGGTCAGCCAAAGTGATAATTCTATTCAGCCCGGTGTCTATAATTTGTTCCCGAAATGGCGATAGGCTCGCTACCTGTCACATTTGGGACGAAAATTAGCTCGGTGTAATATGGGTGATCTAGTTATCTAATTCGCCTCTGCCTACCCCTTCGAGGATACATTCGTGAGTCTATATATGTATGTAATTTTGTTACTAAAGGCGACTCGCAGCGCTGTCACTAATCGAGAGTTATACCTTATCTCAATTTATCCTACAGCTCACTCCTATCTTTAAATTAAGATTTGGGATAGAGGTTTATCGCGGAGCAGTTAGGTAAATCTCAATTTATCTCTAATCTCATCTAGTCTAGCGGCAGCATATTATATGGGTTGAAGACCGAGAGGTCCTAGATTCGATTCTCAAGTCAGCAAATTATCTAAATTAATTTACCCGTGTCACTAAATGAAACTTAAACACAAAAGTTTTCCAATTCAAATATCAAACAACTAAGTTTGTTACACGTATATTGCATATAGATTAAATAATTTCCTCCCTCACTGGTGCTAAGGGTTTAATAGTGGACAACCCGCAGCCAATCAAGTGGAAGGACCTTAATTAACTCAATCAAGTGAAGCTGCAAAACAATGTACCGGATTTGCGAGGGGCACCCAGCTTCAATTGATAAGGGCTCTGTTAATGATCTTGTAATTATGATGATTGTTGTGGACTGTATATGTATATTTTTGTTATTAATTAAAATAACTTCTTCTTCGACGTAATTGTTTATTGATTTTCTTGATTCGTACTGTACACTTGTTCTTACTTCTTACTGATTTTCATACTGTTCTTACTTTTTACTACAATTCTTACTGTTCTTCATACATTTCTTACTTTTCTTCATACATTTCTTACTTTTCTTCATACTACTATTTACAAATTTGGGGCGCTTAAGTACTAATTTCACGCTCGCAACCGGGACCGAGTGCGCGCCTTGGTTTTAGTGCGCGCGCGAACCGGGCGCGGGCGTGTATCGTGGCGAGAGTGAGACCTTTCCGCAATAGCGGCGTCCCGCTCCCACCCTACTGTTTACATATTTACAATACATTATTATATACTAATTCTTAAAATTAATTCGGGCTTGGCGTCCTCAACATCCTCCCCCCGGCGCAGCTCGCGTAGCCTCTTCTTGTCGCAGGACGACGAGCTTGCTGGTGGGTCGCTTGAATGTTCCTGTCCTAGTCCTCACGTCCGCCACGCGTACGCCGCCGTCGGGTCCCTCGTACACTCGCTCGACGATTCCTCTGGGCCAGACGTTACGTGGCAGCGTGCCGTCTGCCACGATGACGATGTCCCCGGTGCGTAGCTGTCGTCTCTCGTTCAGAGACTCGCCTCGAGGTATCAATGTAGGCAGGTACTCTCGTAACCAACGTCGCCAAAACTGGTCAGCGAGCGCCTGACTTGCTCGCCAAACTCGCCGATCTGCGTCGGCGCAAGGCCCGGTTATTGGCAGGCCGTTCGACGTACCCAATAAAAAATGATTCGGCGTCAATGCTTCCGGATCGTCGGGACTCACGCTCACGTGAGTTAGTGGTCGTGCGTTGACGGAGAATTCGGCCTCTGTCAATAATGTGGTCAAAACTTCTTCCGCCGGCGCCTTCTCACGAAGCGTAGCGTCGAGCGTGTTCTTGACGGAGCGTACAAGCCTTTCCCACGCTCCACCTTGATTTGGAGCGCCGGGAGGTATGTAACGCCATTCCATTCGGTGCTTCCATCCTTCGTCTTTAAGTGCCGACGACCACTCGTTGTACGCGGCCCGCAGCTCTTGATCGGCTCCTCGGAAGTTCGTCGCGTTGTCGGAATACATCAGCCGCGGCCATCCTCTTCTAGCTGCCATCCGTCGGAGCGCCATGATCGCGGAGTCCGTTGTCAGTGACGTCACAACCTCTATATGGACCGCGCGAGTGGTGAGGCACGTAAACAAAGCGCCCCACCGCTTCTCTCGGCGGCGTCCCACCTTGACCGTCATGGGCCCGAAGTAATCGACCCCGCAATTAGTGAACGGGCGATGAAAGGCGTCGAGGCGGGCGCGTGGTAGGTCACCCATGATTGGTGCCCTTGGTCTTGCTCTTCTTATTCGGCAGATCGAGCACTCCTTTTCTATGGCGCGTACAGTTGGCCTTAAGTGTATGACCCAGTACCTTTGCCGTAGATCGTTGGTGACACGCTCTCTATTGGCATGTCCGGCGGCACAGTGTTCGCGTAGCACAAGGAGACGCGTGAGTCGATGTCGCCCATCCAAAATGATCGGCCTCTTCGCGTCTTGGTGTGTTGTCGCGGCCTGAATGCGACCGCGCACTCGTAACACGTCCTCCTCGAGCACAGGGTCTAGTCTGAATAGACGGCTACCACTCTTAATCGGGCGCGCGGCCTGGAGATTGCTTATTTCTTTCCCAAAGCTGTCTTGCTGTGCTTGTTTTATAAGCTCCTTTTCCGCGCGTTCAATATGTCTATACTCCATCTCGGTAGCTCGGCGTCGGCATATATCTATAAACGCCAATGCCCTTGCCGTAGCTCGTACTAGCGTTTCGTATTTAGAGAAACGCTCTGGTTGCGGAAGCCATGATTCCCCTGCGTCCGTGATGTGCAGGACTTCCGCTTCATTCTCGACCTCTTCCTGTGACTTGTCTTCAGTGGGCCACTCGTCCTCGTGTTTATACAGGAAATGAGGCCCTTGAAACCAGCGGTCGTTGTCGCTTATCACGTGGCTGTCTAATCTTGTCGCGTCGTCTGCCACGTTTTCTTTTGTAGGCAACCATCGCCACTCATCTCGGTGAGTAAGTTCCGCCAACTCGCCGAGCCGATGCGCGACGAACGGCGTATATCGGCGTGCATCGTGCCGAATCCAATGCACTACCGTAGATGAATCCGACCAATACATTGTCCTCCGTATCGCGATTCCGTGCTCCTTTGTTATGTGAGTGGCTAGCCTTGCCTCGATGATCGCTGCTTGCAGTTCTAGACGCGGAATAGTCTGTGTACGTCGTGGCGCTACCTTAGCTTTAGCGGCCACTAATGCGACTTGAACGCGACCATCGTGGCTTGTCACCCTCCAGTACGCCACAGCGGCATACGCTTGCTCGCTGGCGTCGCAGAACACATGCAAATCCGTGTGGAAGTATCCTCCCAACGCGTAGCACCTTGGAAGACGTAGTTTGGTTATCTCTTCCAATTGCGATAACCACATGTAAAAGAGCTCCTTCTCTTGGTCTGGTATTGACTCATCCCAGGATATCTTTAGGCGCCATAAACTTTGTAATATTATTTTCGCCCTGATGGTGTAACTACTGAGTAATCCCAGCGGGTCATATATGGACATGACCGCGCTGAGTGCTTCCCGCTTCGTCGGTGCCCTTTTCTGCGCTCGCACTGGCTCTGGGACTCGGTTCATAGATGTGTTGAACCCCAATTCATCCTTATCGGCGTTCCATATGAGCCCGAGTATTTTGTTCTCTTGTTCGTCTCCCCCCAGTGGCGTAAACGAGTTTGCGCGTAATTCAGTGGGCACGTCGCGTAGAGCGTCTTCATGACTGGCGCTCCATTGTCGAAGCGTGAAACTCGCTTCTGCGTGCACTTTCCTTGTTTCGTGTATGGCTCGTTGTGCTTCTCGTATGTTGTCATAACTTGCCACGAAATCATCCATATAGTGACTCTTAGTTATCGCTTCCAGTGCTTTTGGATATTCCTCGCCGTGTTGTTCCGCATTGTAGTTCCGCACAAAGTGTGCCATAAAAGGAGAACTCGCTGCGCCGAAAATCATGCTTGACATCTTGAAATGTCTCGGTGGATCACTTCGCTCCATACCCCGCCACAAGAATCCTTGTGCAGGTTGATCCTCCTTGCGTATCTTCACTCGTAGGAACATTTCTTGGATATCGGCTGTCACGGCGATCGCTTTCTCCCGAAAGCGAAATAATATACCCGGTAGCGATAACAATAAGTCGGGCCCCTCTAACAACCGACTGTTGAGACTCACGCCATTGCTTTTTGCCGCAGCGTCAAATACCAATCGTTGCTTGCCCGGTTTGTTGATATTCTGCACGGCGAAATGCGGTAGAAACCAACCAACACGACTACTCATCTCTGAACCATCGCATGGTTCCGCGTATCCTTTTTTGAGCAAGTTTTCAATTTGCGTGGTATACTCTGCAGCGAATGTCGGGTCCGAGTCCATCTTCCTTTCCATGGATTTAAGTCGTCGAAAGGCTTGATCATAACTTGGTGGCATCTTAATTTTATCTTGACGCCACGGTAGGCCAACTTCATAACCATCCTTAGTTTTCTTAATTGTTTCTTGGACCAACTTCATGGCTCGTTGGTCCGCTTCACTGACGCGCCGTTGTTGCGCGACCCCTAAGGCGTCTATTGTGAAGTGAAATTCGACTAAGTTATGAAGTCGCTCATCTTCATGTTTTCCCGTGCATTTTTCTGTTACGTGTAGAACGCTGTCTTGAGACTTGATTATTCTACGCGGTACCGTGCCGTGCACCACCCATCCGAGCTGAGTTCTTGAAGCCGCTGGTTCGCTGGGCTTGCCGACACGCAGCTCTTGTGATACGATTATTTCCCAGTGGTCAGTACCCACTAGTATGCCCGGTCGTGTTGTAGCGTAGCATATCATGTCTTGTTCTAAGTCGCGGAGATGTGCATACTTCGCTATATTTTCAGGCACTGTTTGACGGTGCAACTTCATGTCTTTGACAGTTCGCGCCTTTATGCTGTGTGACGTGTTTTCACTCTTTCCGCGAACTTGCACCGTGACTAACTTACTTGTTTCTTGTTTTTGTGACATATTCACGCCGTGGAGGTATAACGGGTGCCTCGGACCCTCCGCACCGACTTTTCTGGCTAGATCTTCGTCGATGAGGGTGATTGTGGCCCCTTCATCCAGTAAGGCGTAGGTATTCACCTCCCCCCGTGGTCCGGCAACCACCACGGGGCATATTTTTAACAGCACTGTTTGTGCGCCGGTGGCTTGGTTTGCGGCTACCGACAAAACAGCTTCGTCACTCTGTGGCTCTGATTTTGTTGCCGGCTTGTCTTCCTTGTCATAGTGCAACGACGCATGATGTGGGCGATCGCATTGTCTTACGCCGCATGATTTGGCTTGACAACTCCCGCGCCGATGTCTGTAGTGTGCGCACTTGAAGCATATTTTCTTTGCCTTCAAGAAGTCCCAACGTCGTTCCACTGTTAGGGCTTGATATTTCGGACATTGGTGCATTTTGTGAGCTTGTCCGCATTCGGGGCATCTGTCTTGTTCCTCCATTGTGTTGTATACCGCGTTCAATTTCCTTTTCGGGATTACCGCCGGGTTTCTTGTTTCCTTTCTCGCAGCCGCGCTTGTAGATGGGGCATAACTGTAACGCAGCGCGCGGTCCGCTTCACGCATAAGAAATCTTGATAACGTAACTATTTCTGGATCTGCGGTTTCTTCGTATTCGCTTGCGTAATCGCACCATCTTGAACGCACATGTGGGCTTAGTTTGTCTAGCACTTCTCTTGCTAACAGTGGATTGTAAAGGTAACCTCGGCGGTCGATAGTCTTGAGTATACATACAATATTTTGGAGTTTTATCGCGAAATGATTGAGCTCGGTGGCGGACGATCCCGGTTTTTGCAGCCTTTTTAAATCTTCGAGAGCCTTGTCTATTATTACTTCAGGCCTCCCAAAGCATTGTTCTAATGTTCGCATAATAACATCTGGGTCGGTGGCAGTGTGTAAAAGCGCGGCCACGGCGTCACGGGCCTCTCCTTTCAAACAACTTCTGAGCCGTTGTATGTTCTCCGCGGCGGACACGTGGTATATTTTTGTGCTGTCCTGCATCGCCGCTTTAAAAGGCAACCATTCATTTATGGCCCCCGAAAAGGTCGGCAAGTCCGTTTGTTTTAATCTCGGCCGTGCCATTTTTTCTAAAGTCGCCGCCAGATGTTCGATGTCGCCTTTTGTTCTCGTTGGCGTCGGTGAGCTTTCTCTTACTACGTCGAACCGTAATTGTTTATGATCCGTTCTCGGATTGGTCTGCAACCATTCGTCGACTCGCCGATGTCCCTCTTGTGGACCCACCGGCTCTTCATGTGTGCTTTCTTGATCGTCTTGGATTACAGATACCTCGGCCGCTAGGCGTTTCTTTATAAGCTCTGCTTCTAATTCCAACTCTTTTCTTCTGATAACAGCCAACTTTTCCGCAGCCTCTAATTCAGCCATACGCAGTCTTGTATTGACGCTTGTTGTCGACCGGTGCGAGCGTACTGAACGTGCCGGTGATTTCGACCTTTCTTCTCGCTGCGTTTGGCACGATGTACCTGCGGTGGCTGTGAGTAGCGTGGTGATTTCGCGTCGCTCCGTACTTGTAGGCTTAGAGATTGGCGAGGCCGGCGGTTCCATTGTCAAGCGCCTGACTCGCTCGATTTCGATCCGACGTCTCTCCTCCTCTTCGTGGCTCGTAGTGGGTTGTTCGCGGCGTTGTCGCTCTTCTAATTCCGCAATGTCACCTTGACTTCTTGTGACAACCATCGCGTTCGGTAGATGGTGCGGAATTCTTTAGCTAGAACGTTCGCGTAAATCTTCCCGTCTTGAGCGCCTTGAGCGTAGCTTATCGCTTCGGTTTCCTTTATTCGGCCTCTTGATTCGGCCTACCGATGAACCGCTAAATGTTCTCTCTTGATCCGGCTTACTCGAAGGACCAGCAAATGTTGTGGACTGTATATGTATATTTTTGTTATTAATTAAAATAACTTCTTCTTCGACGTAATTGTTTTTGATTTTCTTGATTCGTACTGTACACTTGTTCTTACTTCTTACTGATTTTCATACTGTTCTTACTTTTTACTACAATTCTTACTGTTCTTCATACATTTCTTACTTTTCTTCATACATTTCTTACTTTTCTTCATACTACTATTTACAAATTTGGGGCGCTTAAGTACTAATTTCACGCTCGCAACCGGGACCGAGTGCGCGCCTTGGTTTTAGTGCGCGCGCGAACCGGGCGCGGGCGTGTATCGTGGCGAGAGTGAGACCTTTCCGCAATAGCGGCGTCCCGCTCCCACCCTACTGTTTACATATTTACAATACATTATTATATACTAATTCTTAAAATTAATTCGGGCTTGGCGTCCTCAACAATGATGATGGATTTCTTGATGGTGCAGAGAATCGTTTATTGAACAGTGATGAGATGTGAATATAAATAGTAAATCAGAACTTGTGAGGTTTAGCTTAAATAAGTTTCGATTGGGTATTCGAAACGAGCTTACTACATTTGATTGAAATTCCACACAAATAATATTATGTGTTTTTTTTCATAGCAGAGACTGGCAAACGAGCACATGGGTCACCAGATGGTAAGTGATCTCAACCGCCCATAGACACCCGAGACTCAAAAGAATCGGAATGGAAGGGGAGGGAAAAGGGATTGGGAAAGGGATGGAGGATTGGGCTACCGGAAATCTCACTCACCGAACGAAACGCGGCAGCGAGCTGCCACTTTACGTCGATTTTCTGTGAGACAGTGGTATCAAACCGGTCGAGCCGGCCCATCCGTGCTGTAGACGTAATTGTTTACAGCGTGGCTCTACCACTCAATAATACATGTTTGTTCGAACCGAATGTCTAGTTGAAAGAAATACAAAGAATATTAGTCGGTAAGCAGAGGCCAACTAAAGAACAATTTGCCTGACCCGGGGATCGAACCCCAAACCTCAGGACGATAGTCGTACCACAATACAACTACGGCACAGAGGCAGTTCGTCAAAAGTTACTGTATAACGTGTTATGTAAAATTTTATTTGACGGCAACCGTTCCAGCGTACCAAAATAGGTTATCTATAGTCCGGTTTTTTTAGCATATAGACAGTGTTTGGCGAATAGTTGACGAAGCACGACTATTGCATATGAAATCGGTTCCCTCCATTTTAGGAATTCGCGCCGTACATGAATCCACCGGACCGGAATATCAAGATAAACGCCGAGTAAAAATTCAACTAAACACCGTCCAGTTTTATGCGATCCACCGTGTTTCTGTCAGTCTTTTAAACTCGGGTCAAATGAAGCGAGAAAGAGGCAGATAGAGGTGTCTGTATAATTTAGTCAGTGTTTTTTAGTGGAACATACTGTCAACGGCCTCACATATGGGCTATGGTGCTTTTAAAATGCAAATTGAATCCTAGTTCGGTGGTTTCGGTGTTTTTCCGTAAATCGAAAATAGTTTTTCAGTGCTCGAAAAAGCTGTTTTTAGGTAAAATTATTTTCCAATTGGTTTGTTACATAAGCTCATCTGCATACATACATAGATCTAGATACATTTTGGTTTGTTACATACGTGCAATTAAAGCGAGTACTTGAATAATATATCTACAATAGCGTTAAATATTTGCATTCAACTTTGAATTAAACGCTCAGTGGAATGTTTTACTTAGGTATCTCCCATGCTTATCTCATTTGAATTTTCTTGTAAAATTCAGTGGAAAATAGTTATTTGAAAATAATTTACTGTGGCATGTAATGTCCAGTGTATCAAATAAAACAATTTATGATATTTTATGTTTTACATACTACAGATAAAAGCTTGACCATGAGTCTATGTATATACCTATGTGTAGGGAATTAAATTAAGTCTTAAATTAATAACCGCAACAACTGACTGCCTCGTGGTTGTACTGTGTGCGCAGTACGACTATCCTCCTGAGGTCTCGCGTTCGATCCCTGGATCGGGCAGTAATATTGGATTTATATTCAGTATCAGCTCGAAGTCTGGAATTTGTCACCGATGTGGCGATAGTCTGGGATAGTCACATAGTCACATCTGGGACGGAAATAAGCTCGGCGAAATGTGGGTTTTCTAGTTCGCTAATGCTCCACTACTCCTTCGGGTATCAAGCATGAGTGTATGTATATAATACAGTATGTACAACTAATTTAATCATTTATTATACACAGTAAAACCGGTTGATATACTTAAACATGATACAGTAATAAAACGAAATTATAAAATTTCAAAAAAGTCCGAAGCACTCGAGTTTATTATATCAATTCGTCGAAAGAGGACGCACATTGTATCCATCGTAGATGTAACAAGGGTCCGCTTGTAGCCCAACTCATATTTCCCTTGGTTAATCCATATTTATTCGGGTGCCCTTGTGCACAACGGCTGCTGGTCCCCGATAAGGGCCCGGACTTTTTATATTAACGCTCTTAATATTTTTGGATGAAGTTGATCGACTAGGATCATGGGGTTTGTTTGACGTGCCCGGTATGGGAATGAGTATCTGCATACTCGTTTATGGGGGTTGTTGGTGGCATTTCCTTTGTAGAAAGTTGGACGTTTATGGTTCTTTGAAGAGAATTAATGTGGTCATTAATAATAATAAATACACCCAACAGTCACACACCTAGTCCTGACCCCACACTAGGTATAACCTGTATCGTGGGTGTCAGAGACTATGAGAGACTTTTGGTTTCACAACACCCAGACTTGAAACAAATATCTGTGGACCACACAAACATTTGTCTCAATGCGGGAATCGAAACTCGGCCTCTCGCTTCACAGCCGGTTATTCGCCCACTGCGCCACGGAGGCTGTCAATATCATACCTCTATAATATAAGAACAAGTTATTATTATTTTACACACTTTGTTCTAAACGGTACCTTATTGAAATCCGAAACGTAAGTAAAAATATGTACCTATTTTAAATGCCTTGGTTATTATGACATATTTTATTTCAGTTTCGTTTATTAAATTATTGTATGCTAATTATGGCGGGTCATAGCTGTACATTATAAGACTATATATAACACCTTCATGTTACCTATGTACCATAATGAAATTCATTTGATTTGATTTGATTTGATTACGGTTGGTATATGAATACGATATAAATTGTATATAATAATAATGATATTATTACACAAATCTTTATTTATATCTCTTATTTAATGATTTACCTTTTTCATTTAATATGGACGGTGACTCGTAGAACTTTAGTATATAATTAGGGGCTTAAGGCTAAAAAATAGAGATTACTCAAGAGACACAATATAAATAACTAAACAATGTAAACTAATTACTGTAAACGTCTATAAATTTAGTGATCAAAGTGCTGAACTACAGCACTAACAGTTATTAATCAAAAACACGCACACACCTGCACATGTGCCTACCAACATCAATTATCTAGGCTTTCTGCAAAATAACTAATCCTCTCACATACCCCTGACATGCATCTGTTTACTACTAAGAACATATTAATATATTGCGTACTCGTTACATAATACTTGTATTGTGATCTCGTGCGTCTTGTTCGTTGTTAATTAGCTATTGTGTATGTTATAGACTGTGATACACAAGATTACACTTTGATAGCTCATTACCGATCATTTTGTCGATGTTTCGGAGAAAGCTTTGAATTATAATAATAAAATAAAGATGTCAATAATTTATGTTTCTGTATGAAAGCTAAAAAGGAATGCGAAAGCTTGATTAAAAATATTGTATACTATATTTTAATGAAAATGTGTTAATCTAAGACGCGATCATTAATCATAAAAATATTATGGTTTAATAAACTGCGCCAAAATATAATATTACTCAACTACTCAATATTACACACTATATTTTAAACATATTTTAGTAGAAACTAAAATAAGGTCAGGGGGTTACCACCACCTTTTATAGCAGTATTATTATAATCTTACTTGTACCGATTCCCATACAAAAACGAAACCCTGCAGATGTTCCGACTTAACTTTATATTTAAAAATAATTTCACGTCGTTTTACTATTAAACGTATATAAATCATAATACTTTCATTTGTATTATACAATATGTAACATAAGCATGATATTACAAAACACTAACATTAACAGAAGTTTCAATTTCTAAAACTCCGCCAAGAGACGTGAAACTGAGCGCCATATATTTATTTAGCTCACAACTTCATCTATAAATTCAATTTGTGACGGAGCTAACTAAGCCGGGTACAGTATGGGCGGGGCGAGGCACGACTCGAGGCACGAGGCACCTTTGTTAAAGTCGTTTGTCACTTGAGTTAATCTGCAACAACAACGACCGTCTATATCTCAGTGACCAATCACTGTATTTGGATACCCTCGGACACACTGTTGTTGTGGATCATGGCTATTTTCGACCAACTTCCATAAATGAGCAGGTCTACGATTTGTCTGTTTTTTTATGTATGTTACGTGATATATCCGCCAAATGTGGATTTGTGTAGAGCTTATTTAACAAGGATGGTCCCATAAAAATTTGGTCACAATAGGATTTGAATTCGATCCGTTAAGTTTTAAACTTGTGATTATTCAGTAGCTCAGGGTGATGGGATTATTCTTTTACTTTCTACCCTTGCCCTTATCCCACCTTAATGTCGGGTCGGCGCAACAAACTTTTTCAAGCATGTTGCAAAAAGGATTTGGCTAAGTTTTTACGACCGGCTGCCTGGCTGACATCAAACCCTTCAGGGACATCCAGTCCCGGGAAAATTAAATTAGAAAATTCGCTTTGCCCGCTTTGAGAATAGAACCCACGACCTCCCGGTTCACAGCCCATATACGCTGCCACTAGACCAAGGAGGCGACTGATCTTCTAGATCTGTAAGTACGAATAAAAAATATATTTTAATATAATTAACTAATATGACTTTGGGATAGTTCAATGGTTGTTTGATTTTAAATAAGGAGAAATCTCTGACTCCCTCGGTAGCGTAGTTGTAACATTGAAACTGCTGAAAAAATAATTAAAATTAATGTTCTGGTTTCTTAAGTTTACGCGAATATTATACATTGAAATAAAACTATTCTTACGGATTCTATCACGATTAGGTTTTAATTATTATTCCCGACGATATAAGAAGACTGCAAAGCCTTCGAATCGTCGGGAATAATAATTAAAACCTAATCGTGATAGAATCCGTAAGAATAGATTTATTTCAAAATTAATGTTATTATTTATTATCATTGGATGATACTAAACCGATTATTTAATTAAATTAAGTTCTCGCGATGTTGTTCTAGCTCTGTAAGTATGAACATAAAAGATTTTTTAATACAATTAATATTACTGTACAAATATATATACAATTATATATACATCGTGTGGAAGCAATAGCCAAGCCAAGTTGGGGGGTTTGCATTGCGGAAACGAAGTCGGTGCAGTGGGTCAGCATCAGCCACCTGGCGTCTGACTCACTCGCGAATCCTGGGCCCTAGCGCCACCATTGACACGCACGTCGTGTTAGCGAGATGTACTGTCGTAATGACATGTTAATATACAATGACTTTGGGATCGTTCAATATTTGTTTGATTTGATATAAGGAACAATCTCTGACTACCTTGATGACGTCGTTTTAGCATTGAAATGGATAAAAAAAAATCATTAAAAAATCAATGTATTACTATAATGAGATGACAGTTAAACGATTTTTAAATAAGTTATTTTTCATCCAAAATCTTCCTCGAATAAATCCGTAAGCAAAAGTATATATTCCATAATAGTGTGTAAATAACGGTAATTCCCACTAATAAGCGTACTAAGAGCAACATGAGCTTGTCACTTTGTGTAGAGGTTTACCGCAATTACCGCAAATGTTAGTGCGGGTGACGCGGTTCATGTAAAAACATTAATTACTGCCTACTTACTTCATTACACGTTCTGAAAGCGTGATATTGAAAAATAATTCATTTAAATACGTTCTTTCTGGTTATTTTTAATCGTCGATTAGAATTATTATGTCACCTCGTTGTTCTAGTGGCAGCGTATATGAGCTGTGAACCTTGAAGTCTTGGGTTCAAAAACTAGATCAGGCGCGGTGCTTTTATAGCACAATATTCACGAGATATTATAAATCATATTAAATCAAAAATAGGGGAACACACTTCCAATTACGATTCCATCTTGTATACAAAACACCTCTGTGTTTTGTACACACAATGAATATTTAAATGTTAAAAAACTAACTTCTTACGGCATGTTTGGGATTGAGGTTTTTTAAACTACTTACCTTGTCATTATCAACAATAGAGTAAGCCATGTCAAATACAAAACCATCAAAATCTGTCACATTAAGGGCCGAATGGTCAAACAGTGCTCAGTCATCCAAGTCATTTGAGCACTACCCAAAGTTAAGCAGCTAATAATTTTTGAGCGGCATGGTCGTACGCACTTGAGAAGACTTGGCGGAAAAATCAGCTGAGGATCAATCATTATGCTACAGATAATAAAAGTTTGTTCTCGATTACAAAATTTTAATAAAATTATATTTTTGTTTCGTTTCACGTAGAATAATTTTATTTCATTTAGTTTTTTTTTAAGATAATTATAATAAATAATTGGCAGAATACATGATTCGATAATGTTTATTTAACCTTTTTGCTTTCCATGTGCCATTCCGATCATATTTCATCTGTAGTAAATTTTTCTGTAATGTTTATGTTATCTCTGTCTATCTTTTGTTATTGTGAAGGTAAACACATTTTTATATAATAGAAACGGAACTTAAAATGGATCTTTTTTTAATATTTATTATTATGTTGTTAAAATATTTACCACTTGGCAGAATGTTTCTTTCGTCCTTAGGCAATGATTTGTGTGGAAGAAACGAAAAAAAAATTGGCAAATGGCGACCTGTTTGTTTATATTTATTCTCGTATTTAAATAACTGTGTTTGTTGTATGTGAAGTGATTTTGTTTTATGTAACAAACATCAACGAAGATAGAGAGATTATGGAAACTTTGAAGTTTGGATATGGAGGATATTTCTTGGAGCGTTTCAATAAAAGTAGTCTTCTCGAATTTTTCTTGTCAAGGACTGCCGTCCGTCCCAAAAAAAAATACTCCGCCCGATCTGAGGATGGAATTCAGGACGTCCCAGTTCACACCGGCTTCATCAGACCATCTAAAAACCATTATATTGGTGAGGAATTCGGCAACATGCAGTAGTGTTTTATCGGATTTAATAAAATGAATCATTGTATTTGTGAAGTGTTTTATTGTCTTGGCTTCTTCGAGTGCGCTATATTCTAGTTTAGATAATGATATTGAGGAAAAATACATTTTATTGAAATCAAGGGGTAGGTAAACACTACACGGAACACGGACATTATTAAATACAAACCTATGCCCGCCATTCCGTTCGCGTGAAATTTTATTTATTTAAACATATCTATCCTACGGAAACCATACATTTTTTCGGGGAAAAAAGTAGCCTGTGTGCTATTTCAGACTTTAATCCATCTCTGTGCCAAATTTCATTCAGATCTCTTCAGCCATTCTGGTGTAAAAGAGTAACAAAACATCCATACATCTTCACAAACTTTCGTGTTTATAACATTAGATTTATTTGAGAGTAGTCGCAGGCAATCTCAAACTAATTTCGATCAAATGCTAGTTAAGCGGGCCTTAAATAGCTGTCAAACGTTAGGCAGTTGTTGAACATGCCGTTTTACGAAATAAGCGGGCCTTAAACTGGGTCCTGCTTACATTTAATGTGAAGAGATAGGTTCTGTTTGACCATGCCAGATTGAAGAATAACGAGTGCTTAAATCGATAAGGCCCTCCTAAATATTTAGGCAGCGTTTGACCATTTGGGGGTAAGACACATGGACATATAGTCATTGATCTAGTGGCAGCGTATATAGGCTGTGGACCGGGAGGTCGTGGGTTCGATTCCCAGGTCAGGTAAAACCATATTTCTAATTTAATTTGCCCGGGACTAGATCCCTCAGAGAGGGTTGACGTCAGGCAGGCAGCCGGTCGCAAAAACTGAGCCAAATGCTTTCTGCAACATGCTTGAAGGGTGTGTTGCGCCGACCCCACATTAAGATGGGATAAGGGCAGGTAGAAAGAAAGAAAAAGATCGTCTAGCAAACCTTAGAAAAAACATAGAGATCAATTGAAATCTCGCACAATCTTGCACGTTGAAGTTCGTAAAATCGAAAAGAATTAATCGAACATCGTTTCTCTAATGACCCACATCCACAAATCGAGTACACTAATTCCCGAAACCCGGCAACAACAGCCCGTT
Organism: Clanis bilineata; assembly: GCA_036417725.1. NCBI lineage: Eukaryota > Metazoa > Arthropoda > Insecta > Lepidoptera > Sphingidae > Clanis > Clanis bilineata. The sequence continues at coordinate 15,282,941 of CM071158.1, forward strand.
GGCCGAACTCCAAGGCTGTGTGTAGCCGGCACTCCAATTTATTGGATATCAAGCTGTCAGTGCCTTTGATGTTTCAGTCACCACGATAGACAGTGAACCTTGATTGTATACACCACAGTCAACAGTTTGATACTCCACACTTGTTCAAGTGCCATCGCGTAGATGAATCTCGATGCAATAAGTTTATACCATACATTGAGAGCGATGTACTTAATTTTGTTGCACGTGCAGTTTAAAAAAGCTTATAAGGGGGATAAATAGTTGCAATGTATGCGCTTCTGATCAGATTATGTAAGATGGACAGAGAGTAACGTATCTCTTTTCTATTTAAAGGCAAACACATAACACATACATACATGACTGCCTCGGTGGCGTGGTGGTATTTCAGTACGACTACGGTTCTGAGGTCTCGGGTTCGATCCCCGGGTCGGGCAAAGTGATATTGGATTTTTCTATATCAGCCCGGAGTCTGGAATTTGTGCCCGATATGGCGATAGGCTCGCCCCCTATCACATCTGGGACTGAACTAAGCTCGGCGAAATGTGGGTGTTCTAGTTCGCTAGTGCGCCTCTGCCTACCCCTTCGGGGATACAGGCGTGAGCTTATGTTAATGGAAACCTATAATAATTTTAAGACCGTTTAGAAAATTTAGTCACGTCACTAAACAGCTATAATATGTATGTATACTATAGGTAATTAATAAGCCACGGGACAGGTACGGACGTAAAAAAGAGATGGACGGAGCGCTAGGAACATTGAAAGTGAAGCAGGGTTTTTGGCCCATTCTATCAATCGACACCTAATGGCGTGTGTAGAGCACTTTTGTACAGGCGCGTTTGTGTCCGTTTTACTATACGCGAGACGGTGTCTTTCTTATTCTTTACGTCCGTGGTGACAGGTAAATATTCATCAAAATGTAATTAGAAATCATAAAAATGAGAATTTATTAAATTAATTTTCATAATTACGATTCATAAATCGTGAAAAAGGATGTTCCAAGGTTTAAAATAATGGAACTCAACAGTATTATAAAAAAATGGCGGAAAATATTCACATACAGTAGCCCGAGCACGAAAAACTAATGTAAATGTAAACTCGCTGCGCACTGATGACATTTGATTAATATTTCATACAAATTTCATAGACGCGCATCGAGCACGAATACATTTACGGTTGTCAGAAATTTTCCTGCTCGGGCTGCAGGTAGATCCCAGTTGCAGTCGTGTGGTAAATTCAAGCGGAACGAATCATAAAAATCATTTTGCAGTATTTGTGCAAAGCCGCGGGTGCGGTGTTAATGAGAGCTCCTATACAAAACTGTTTTAACCGCACCACACCTCGGACGCTTCATAGATTTTTCATGTAAACATGAAACAAGCAACATCACCACATGCTCGTAAAATGTATGTAGAGAAATGCATACGTTATTAATGAAGGAATGCTTTCAATTTGGCTTATGACACTATAATATAGACAACTCACAACTGGGCATTTTCGCGAAAAAAAGTCATTACCGACGTAATGGTAATGATTCATATGACCACGGTAATGACAAACTCATAATAGTATTATAATTAATAATTGTTATCTGTGTATATAACTTCAGACAACACCTGTATCCTCTGCATAGCATGGCATGAGCGTACAAGACATGAGACACGTATAAGAATAATCCATGAGAATGATAAAGTTTATAGATAGATAATAATCATTAATTATAATACTATTAAGGGTTTGTCATTACCGTGGCCATATGAGTCATTACCATTGCCTATACTTAACGACGGTAATGACGTGTTTTTCGAGGAAATGGCCAACTGCATATCGACACTGGATCTCCCGATTCACAGTTCATACAAGCTGCCACTAAGACCAAGGAGGCGACGATAAATATCGGATAAATATCGGTTCGCTAATTGAAAATACTAAATGATTTCCTTCACTGGTGGTATAAAGACAATCCATTTCCGCGCGTGTTTTGGTACTTTTACTATAATTTAATAGAGGTGACATAATAGAGTGGATAACATACAGTTTTTATTGATCAGTGATGGCGTTAATAGCGAAAAACTAATCTTAGCGATCTCTAGATATAGGGCCTAACCTATAAAAACAGTTTAGCTGAGCAAATGGCTAAGAATAGTCTGTCACTTTTTTCCTTGTATCACATTGTTTGAAAATAAAAGGGACAGACTATAATTTACCATTTGCCCAGTTAAACTGTTTTTATAAGTAAGGCCCATAGATATTTTCATACTTTAATGGCATATGGTGATGCGATAACAGGGAGAATTTCTTAGCACCTTGCGATGCGAAGAGTGGCCATTCTATATGTTAGGTATTCTATGACCTCACCCTAATCAAACATGTCGCAATAATACGTACGTCGTATCGTGTTTACCTCTCAAAACATAATAAACACATAATCACATTTGCAACAACAACTCCAGTCTCTCTGGTCACTCAACTATCACAAAACAGCCATTGATAGACCCCTTAACGACGACAGAGAGAATTATGCCCTCGATAAATTACTTAAAGTATCCAAAAGTCAACTCGCTTAAGCATTGTGCTCCTCGCCATAAATATAAAGGAAATTGTCTTTCGGGACTTCCTTGAACAATGGGGATATAATAGAGTTTCGTAATAATTATTTTACCCAGGATATAACAAGGTAGCTTAATTTCCACTTCAAGTTCAAGATGTTTCCAGAAGACGCAACGAAGATGTTTAAGTCTGGTTCAAGTATATTGAATTTTTAAGGCATTTTAACTGTGGATCGTCGCCTTCTTGGTGCTACGTAATATAATTGTAAACGCAAAGTCTAGATTTTTCTTTAATTAATTTGACTGCGGACTGTCGCCTTCTTGGTCCAAGGTGCAATATATATTTTTTCTATTTATTCAGGAAAACAAACAATTGCGTATTAAAATATTATACACATACAATACACAAGCCACAACATTTCCACAGATTAAATAAACAGTTGTTATATTGGCTCAAATTAGTGGATCATGAGTTCTTGAATTCGAATCGCAGAAGAAAGCGGTTTTTCTAATATGATTTGCCCCAAACTGTATCCTTGGAAGGATTTGACATTAGGAGTCGTTTAAATAGTATATTACGGCGACCTCACATAGAAAAGCAGGAGGGAGATGGCTTTTGATCACGTCCACCAAAGACTTCTATGTATACTACTAGACAAGCTGATCGCTACATAGAATTTGCGTCCGTTCCATTAATTAATTGCAACTCACTATCGGCCGGTTTCAATAAACGATCTCAGTTTAGAGTGCAGATAGATCGCGATTATGTACCAATCAAATCAAGTCATTTGACGGAGTCATGTTCAAACTGTGTTCTTATTGGCTAATTTTTGTAATCTATCTGCACATTCGAACTGATACTGTTTATTGAAACCGGCCGTTTAGGGATCTGCTCTTTTTCGTAACTGTCAAACGTCACTCACTTCCCTTTGTAGCATGTATAGTATAATGTAACAAGTGTACTGTAATAAGTGTATGTTTGGTCGATGTGTCAGGTTAAAACAAATTAAAAACCAAAGACCGAGATGTTCTCATACAATCTATATATTATTAAAATATCACAATCATTATAATTATTTTACTTTTATTTTTATAAAATCAATACAGAGCGGGTCGTGAGCCTACTGGATTTGCTATCGTTCAATGCTCGAGTACATTTAATTTTGATGTTATGATAGTAAACTGTTACCACAAATACAAATGTAAAGAAAACTAAAAGGGCGCCACCAGCCTCCGGGACAGACTGGAAATGGAATACGGAGGTACCTTCTAAAGGGTTTGCGGAGTGGAACTCGCAGCCAACTCCGAGCACAACCTCATATAAAATGGAGTGATCCACCAAACACGTGGACACCAACACGACGCGGCCACGCGCTCAGAGTCACCCACGCAGCTGGCCCTGGACCACACCTCACCCAGGTAATGCAGTCCAGACCACGGAGACCATCCAGGAAAGATAGTAATATCCAAGAAGGCCCCTGGAACCAATAAATTCCAGGTTATAACCTTAGAAACACAAAATCACCATGTGATTGGTGACTACAAAGGAAAATACACGTGTCCATACCTTGAGGGAACGCGAAGGATGCCTATAGATGGATGTCCCAAGCTGCCGACCTCAGCCTTAGGACCTTCTGGTTATCAGTTGGTGCCGAAGCGCTGCATGAGAGCGCTGTCGGTGACGAAAGGTCTCTGCTGCGGCCCGCCTTGAGGCACCAACGAAATCGATGCTCGCAGATCGAAGCTCTCAAGAAAAGGGACGCCCGATTGGGAGGCCGAGCTTTTTATACCTTTGCGCCAGGCAATAGACAAAACTCCATGACGCAAAACAAAAGTCCAAATCACAAATCGCAATTAATAACATGATTAATCATACCGATCGACATCTAAATAACTCAATAACTCATCTGTCAATCTGACAAAACATAATGTCAAATGAACTCTTATTTTTTTTAATTACCCAAGGAACACGAGTCGTTCTGCCAACGTAGTCTTAACTAATCGATTACATTTTTTTTTATGTTACACCTTAATGTGACAAAATTCGACGTCTAAACAGCGTCTCTAGTAAATACATAGAAGTCTTTGCATACCATACGTGACATAATAATCCAAAGTCTACCTACAAACAAAAATATCTAAAACAGATCAGTCACTGCAAAAACATTGAAACCATATCAGATCACGGTTGAAAGATTTATAAAAAGTCTTAGAAAGGGAAAGCGCGTCACCCGCCCTTTTACGTGGTAGGGAGCTGAAGCTAGTTCCCCATAAGGCATCGTTTACACAACAATATAGCGAGGTACACGTAAAAACGTCCGTTTACACAAAGGTATCACCGTATCATCAGCATCGTATGCGTAGGGTTTCCACAATATCCGAGGAATGAATATACCTATATATTGTTTTCAAACTGCTGCCTCGGTGGCGTGGTGGTATTTCGGTACGACTACGGTTCTGAGGTCTCGGGTTCGATCCCCGGGTCGGGCAATATGATATTGGATTTTTCCATATCAGCTTGGAGTCTGGAATTTGTGCCCGATATGGCGATAGGTTCGCCCCCTATCACATCTGGGACGGAACTAAGCTCGGCGAAATGTGGGTGTTCTAGTTCGCTAGTGCGCCTCTGCCTACCCCTTCGGGGATACAGGCGTGAGCTTATGTTAATGTTATGTTATTGTTTTCAAACGACTTCTAAAGAAAGAAATCAATTAATCAGTATATCTATATATGTTTTTTCGGCCATTATTCGGACAGCCTCCGTGGCGCAGCAGGCGAGTGGCCGGCTGTGAGACGTGAGGTCGCGGGTTCGATTCCCGCACCAAGACAAATGTCTGTGTAGCCCATAGATATTTGTTTCGGGTCTGGGTGTTGTGAAACACGCTCCCCGAACGAAACGCAACAGCAAGCTGCCACCTTACATCGGTTTTCTCGAGACAGTGGTATCAAACCGGTCAAGCCGACCATTGGTGTTGTAGACGTTACTGTCTACAGCGTGGCTCTACCACTCGCACCTAAAATCGTTGGCGCCTTAAGTCATTGACCCATACATTTTTTCATTCTGAATTCTGAATAAATCATTAATTAGTAAACAGAGCAAATGGCAACCCTAACACATCGTCCTCTCCGAGGCATGTTTTGAGAGACAACAGAACTCGGCGCGGTTTATGAAATCACTCTGTAGGCCTCGCTGCGCGCCCCGTGTTTTTACTTTATTTTTATATGTTTACACTAAAAATTGATGGTAATGCTCCAAATGGGCGCATAATTCTTACCCTCCGTGGATTTATCGCACTCACGTTATGAATAAATATTGATGAAAACATTCCAGTAAATACCTATACCAGATTTTACCAGGGGGGTTACCATCACCTCTTATAGCAGTATTATTACAATTTTACTTGTACCGATTCCCATACAAAACAAACGAAGAATGATTATAATAATACTGCTATAAGAGGTCGTGGTTACCCTGCAGTCATCATCTCGTAGACGTATCAAATTGGTCTGCGGCCCTAGCAGGAATATTTTTGACAATCGAATTAGTATGTGTGTGTGGGTGTTCTAGTTCGCTAATGCACCTCTGCGTACCGCTTCGGGGATACATAAGTGAGCTTATGTTTATTTGTAAATTCGTATCGAGCTCGACGCGCGTCTAAGAAATTTGTATGAAATATTAACGAAATGTCATTAGTCCGCAGCGAGCTCGATACGAATTCGATTGTCAAAAATGTTCCTGCTCGGGTCGCAGTTCGGTAAGTTTGGTGTGCAAAAGGAAGACATCTGAGCATTGACTTCAGAGTTAATTCAAGAGATACTCAAGACCGGATGAACAGTAGCCCGAGCACGAAAAACTAATGTAAATGTAAATGTATTCGAGTTCGCTGCGCACTGATGACGTTTGGTTAATATTTCATACAAATTTCATAGATGCGCATCGAGTTCGAATACATTTACGGTTGTCAGAAGTTTTCCTGCTCAGGCCGCAGCTCAAAACCGAGGGCGTTGTAAAACAAATGAAGGACTCTGGCATTACCCGTTGGACGCGGCACATATATACGTTATATAAGCGTCTCGGACACCGGTCGCCGAGCCGCCCGTGCGTAACTATTTAATATGAGACACATTTGATACCAAACTGTAATTTCTAGGGCGACTTGCAGTGGTTAGACATATCTCGATTTAAATATAGGAGTGATATGTAAGTTAAATCGAGTTTAGTACTAACTCTAGATTAGTAGTAGTGCTGTAAGACACCCTTAATGATTTAATTCTCGCGCCGCCGATAAGCCAGCTCGTACATTGTAATAATTAAATTTCATAAATGATTTTTGATTATTAGTAAATAAAAATTATTAAAAAACATCCAGCCACAAATGAAATGTCAATCGGTATAAGAATACAAACATTACTTGAAGAAAACCGGGACTAACGTCACTATATTATGTATCAAAGATAAACCTTCCATACGAGTATACTCGAGCAAGAATAAAATAAAAGGAGCTTATAAAACTATTTGCCTGAAAACTTCTCTTATGCCCTCTAGTGTGGCGCCATGAATTTTTAAATTTCAACTAAACAGATCCCCGTTGCGTATCAAATGTGTACCGCGTAGAACTACCTTCCGTATTTGCTATTCTGGATGAACTTTGTAGATTTCAAATGGAATAAATTGGCTAGTCTTATATGACACCAAATGCCAGTTTTAATTACATTTTGTGATCGATTTGATATAACATTTTCTACTTACACTTACTGTTGGGAAGGCTCATATAAGTCCAACTAAACAGATTCAGTTGCATACAATGTAACAAATAGGTACCGCGTACAGTAGCACCATTAATATCGACGCCTATCAATAATGATCTATAACCTACGCCAAAGCACAAATCCGGCGTTGTTGATTAGGCATGGCGATATTTGCTATTGTGTACTATCTCCAGAGATACAGGTGCTCAGCCTACTTCAGGAGATAAAATCAACAATATTTATAAACCCCTGCAACCACCACAGATACATACATTACTTTAAGTTACTATTTTAGAGGTATTATCTTTTTTTTTACACACAGTAATGTGTTTTGTAACCTTTATATTTGAGCATTGGTGGTGTGAAATAAACTATTTCTATTAGTGTTCAGCATACGCGTCACGATATTTATTTAATTATTTGGACAACCAGTAGTTGTAACATCAATACTTACGTCTAACATAATTTAAATCCTTAAGGCTCAATTGCACCACTATTATGAACCTAGAGTTAGTCCTAACCGCAAGTTAAGTTACATGTCATTCATACATTTTCTGTCAATTAAGCTTGCGGTTAGGACTAACTCTAGGTTAATAATAGTGGTGCAATTGAGCCTAATTAATTTAAATGCACAACATTGTAAGGTGTCACAGCATGCCTATGCATGCTGTGACACCTTAAATTAAATTTAAGCTATTAATACCGTTGTTACTCTTATAGAAGAGTAACATCGGTATTAATAGCTTAAACAAAACATTTAAATTAAATAAGACAGTTAAAAATAAGTAGTAAAAGTAGAAGATGAATTATAGATAATTATTATGATTTATTGTCTCTTAACAATGTCAAAACAACTCTTTTGAAATTAGGCAATTTATATAGAAATAAATTTTTATAATACACTTTTCCGCAAATAGTGTTATCTACTTTGGACAAACGAGATATAGGAAAGATATCTCGATAACCGACTGGAGTGATGTTGTCTACAATATTGTATGAAAATAAACGAGGACTTATCTTAGTGTCCATAGACATATAGAGGAAATCGGTTATAACACGACAAAAAGAGAAAATTTTCTCGTGGCGTGTATGATAGCCGGGCCCCAGCCCGTAGTCGAATAGCTTACAAGCAGGCAAGCGACATGTTTGTCTCTTCATTAGAATCATTAATTTGTAATAAAAAAAACACAATTCGATTTAAATGCGGTCAACATAATATCAAACCAAAGTGGAAGTGAAATCAAATTGTGACAGCGTTATTTTCCATCGAACGCATAATGAAACTCTAAAAAAATATACAACATATTTTTAAACGAACGTGTAAAAAATACAATCAAACCCATCCGTACGGAATGAATCTAGCTTCTCAGCTCGTAAATTATGAACATAAAAACATTATTCCGACAAAGCAAACAAGTTACACGGCCTATTTTTGTCACGTTTCATCGAGCTTTAATTAAAAGCAGTGTTCTGTGATTTTCGTGTAATTTTTTGTCCGTCGGGCCGGTTTGCGGTCACGACGCTCGCTGCCAACCGCTTGGGTAATATAAACCTTATTCCAGGCAGCGAATTTAAATATACGATCGAATGAATATTAATTTCCTATGGACGTTCAACGCAAGTTGTGGCTTAATAAGTAGAGTTATGTTTTATTTGCTACTGCTAGGAATATGCACAAATCCAATGATATTAAAACATTTAAATGAAACGAACCTAACAATTTCGGATTCTAGCCTAATAATAATCATACAATATACATACATAGGCCTTTATTTACATCTTTGGAGAAGGCCTATGTTCAGCAGTGGACGTCCTATGGCTGATGATGATGATACATACATAGAATCTTCGAAAGGGGTTAGCACAGATTTATATGTAAGGGAAAGGTAATGGCGAACTAGAACACACATTTCGCCGAGCTTATTTCCGTCCCAGATGCGATAAGGGGAGCCTATTTCCATATCGGACACCAAATCCAGATTCCGAAATCCAGGCTGATACTGCGTAGAAAAACCAATATAACTTTACCCGAGAGATCGAACAGAAGACCTCAGTAGGCCAAACATGAGATTTTTTGATATTTCACGCTATCGACTCCATAAAATATTTATATAAAAACACTAACGCCTCTAGCGGCTGCGTGGGGAATTAATGTTTTTCATACAAATTATATTATACGTAGTCGCCAGCGAGAAATGTCAATAATTCATGGTCGAGCTATAGGATGGTAGTTGTACTGCGCACGCAACACAATTCTGCCGGTAAGGTATCATCATCATCATCATCAGCCATAGGACGTCCACTACTGAACATAGGCCTTCTCCAAAGATGTAAATAAAGGCCTATGTATGTATATTGTATGATTATTATTAGGCTAGAATCCGAAATTGTTAGGTTCGTTTCATTTAAATGTTTTAATATCATTGGATTTGTGCATATTCCTAGCAGTAGCAAATAAAACATAACTCTACTTATTAAGCCACAACTTGCGTTGAACGTCCATAGGAAATTAATATTCATTCGATCGTATATTTAAATTCGCTGCCTGGAATAAGGTTTATATTACCCAAGCGGTTGGCAGCGAGCGTCGTGACCGCAAACCGGCCCGACGGACAAAAAATTACACGAAAATCACAGAACACTGCTTTTAATTAAAGCTCGATGAAACGTGACAAAAATAGGCCGTGTAACTTGTTTGCTTTGTCGGAATAATGTTTTTATGTTCATAATTTACGAGCTGAGAAGCTAGATTCATTCCGTACGGATGGGTTTGATTGTATTTTTTACACGTTCGTTTAAAAATATGTTGTATATTTTTTTAGAGTTTCATTATGCGTTCGATGGAAAATAACGCTGTCACAATTTGATTTCACTTTCACTTTGGTTCGATATTATGTTGACCTCATTTAAATGATAATGACAGCCTCTGTGGCGCAGCGGGCGAGTAGCCGGCTGTGAAGCGAGAGGCCGCGGGTTCGATTCCCGCACCGAGACAAATGTTTGTATGGCCTACAGATATTTGTTTCGGGTCTGCGTGTTGTGAGGCCGAAAGTCTCTCGTAGTTCCTGATACCCACGACACAAGACTCGATCTTAGTGTGGGGTCAGGACTATGTATGTGACTGTTGGGTGTTATTAGAAAAAAAACACACCCTATAAAATCGACTTGTGTTTTTTTGTTACAACTTAATAATTCTAATGAAGAGATAAGCATGTCGCTTGCCTCTGGTAAGCTATATGACTACCCCAGCCCGTCTAGCATGCGCGCCACGAGAAAATTTTCTCTTTTTGTCGTTATAATCGAGTTTCCTTTCGTCCTTAAGTCTACGGACATTAAAATACGTCTTCGTTTATTTTCATACAATATTGTAGACAACATGAAGACAACATATCGGTTATCGAGATATATCGTGACGCGTATGCTAGCTGGGCTGAACACTAATAACACCACAATAGCAAACATCGCCACGCCCAATCAACGACGCCGGATCTGTGCTTTGGCGTATGTTATAGATCATTATTGATAGGCGTAGATATGGATGGTGCTACGCTACGCCGTACCTATTTGTTATGTTGTAAGCAACTGAATCTGTTTAGTTGGACTTATATGAGCCTTACCAACAGTAGATTGTAAGTACTGAATACATCGATATATTATTTACCTAGATGCACAGTTGACGCTCGGAAAATGGGACAGCAAAGGAGTGCTTAAGCACTCCTTTTGCCTACAGTCGGACGCCGATAGAATTCTAAATTTCAAAATTCTAATTTAAGAACGCTTGCTCATTTCGTTTAAAATGCTACTTTATCACACGTGCATAGGGTTATATTTGTGTTGATTTAATTAGAATTAGTGATATTTTTCTTTGTTTCATTCCTGAGACCACTTTTTAGGGGGATATTAGTAAAGAACTGTGCATCTAGGGTATAATATAGGGTAAGGTATCATCATCATCATCATCAGCCATAGGACGTCCACTACTGAACATAGGCTTTCCCCGCAGATTTACAGATCGACCTGTTGGAAGCGGCCTGCATCCAGCTACTTTCTACCTATATATTATACATAGTCTAATATATTTAAGTCTAATTAAAATATGTAGGGAATACAGTTAAAGACCGTCTATAGAACTTCGTTAGTGATAATTATGTTGGGCATGATGTTATTACTCGATAAAATATTTTCAAGTAGTGACTAGTTTTATAGCAAACCCTATTGAAGCCAACACGAACGAAGATCGATCCCCATATATGTTGGTTAATAACATAATATAAATTATAGATGAATGGCCAAACTACTCCTTTTTGAAGGCACTAAAAACCAAACACAACGCTATTAAACCACTCAGACTTTATTCTGCGATATAAAATGTGTATCAGTTGCGATGAAACAGCCCGCCTAGCATGCGCGCCACGAGATATCTCGATAATCGACTGTCGAGAATCTACATGTGGTCTACAATATTTTATAAAAATAAACGAGGACGCATGTTAGTGTCCGTAGACAAATAGAGAAAACCGGTTATAAAATGACGAAAAGCGTAGACAAAATGTTATCGTTAATGTAAGGCGGGCTGGGCCCTCATTTCGCTTAATTTTTATTGTAAAAGAAGTGACAGTCTGCACGATGAGAATATACGAAACATCAGGCACAAACCGTGACGTCAGAAAATGAGACCGGCACCCGACAATCAGAAACAATTACGTGACACGGATACTGTGTTACAAGAAGTGACATTGAGAATTTACCTACACATCCTGTACACATCGAATGAAATCTAATCTTTCTTTCTACCTGCCCTCATCCCACCTTAATGTGAGGTCGGTGCAACACACTTTTTCAAGCATGTTGCAGAGAGGATTTGGCTTAGTTTTTACGACCGGCTGCTTGCCTGACGCCAACCCTCTATGAGGGATCCAGTCCTGAACAAAGTAAATTAGAAAATTTGCTTTGCCTGACCCGGGAATCGAACCCAGGACCTCCCGATCCAATGCCCATACATGCTGCCACTAGACCAAGGAGCCGAATAAATTAAAATCTAATATTTTTTCTACCTCTATATCGAATAAACTCTAAGCCTTAGTCATTATTGAGAAAACCAGAGGAACACATTGGTCGCAAGTGTCTGAACCAGATCGTAGCAGGGGTTCGTCCTCGCGGACGACCCAAAAAGCACTGACTGTTTTGGAGAATGATATGAGAGTCAATGGTCTTACTGTGGAGAATGCTCAAGACCGGGCGAAGTGGAAGCGTTTAAGTAGAAAGGGCCCTGGTACTAGGCCGGGATAACGCCCGGCAGAAAGAAAAAGATCTACATACATAGATACTAATAGGCCAAGGTAAGAGTTTGTGTCCGATGCTGAAGCATTTAATTAAGCGAGATGTAGGTGCTCTAGTTGTGTACATCGTCTCTGACCCTTTGGCGATACAAGCTTGAGCTTATATAATTATTAATAGTCCTGACCCCACACGAAGATACTAGTCTTGTGTCGTGGGTATCAGCACTACGAGAGACTTTCGGTCTCACAACACCTAGACCCGAAACAAATATCTGTGGGCCACACAAGCATTTGTCTCGGTGCGGGAATCGAACCCGCGGCCTCTCGTTTCACAGCCGGCTACTCGCTCACTGCGCCACGGAAACTGTCAATATTATGTATGACAAATAGGCACAAGCTGATAAGTTATATATATATTCAATAACTTTAACTTGAACACAAGCTGTAACTCGGCCATGAGATTTTTTTAAATATCACGCTAAGGACTACGTAAAATAATTTGTATCATCATCATCATCATCATCACGATAATAAAATAATTTGTATGCAAAACATAAATTCCCTACGTAACCGCTAAAGGCGTTTGGGTGTTATCCATATAAATATTTTACGGAGTCGCTAGCGAGAAATGTCAAATAAACCCCAGGGTAGGCCTACAGAACCCAAAGAAAATTAACTATAATGACATTTTTTATTAAAGTACATTGACTGGCTTGACATTAACATTAATATAGTTATCTGATAATAATATAGGACATTAGGTATATTTATTATATTTTTATTGTAAACAGACCGACCGATCGACCAATTTGGAAAGTGTATGCCATAAATTGTATAAAAATAATCATATAATGACTAAGCTTATTGTTTGTGATATATATAGATATAAGGATTTTTGTTAGTATGGGTTTTTGCATCCTACAATGCCATTTCACCTTTTAATCATTCTTTTGGTAATTACACCTCCAGTGGTATTGAGGATGCGTGAATCCATATAAATATGATTATCAATTGTATTGACAATTTGTAAATCAAATTTTTTAAAAAAGGAAAATAGACAAAAGAAAATAAAAAAGAAATGGTGACAATTGATGATGAAAAAAATAAGCCCGGAGTTTCTTTCTGCCTTTCTTCTTCGGGTCGTCATCCGTAGGTAGCTAGAGAAAGGCTGGTAGGTTAGCTAGGATAGGGCCTCACGCACCAATCCCAACTGCTTCCAGTATTTCCAGTCAATCCCCTGCCACCATTCCTGCCATATGCCATTCCCATACAATCCATTCCCTTACACTCTATTCCTATTTCCCCTTATCACCCTATCTCAGCCATCCCATCGTTATTATGTCCATACTTGCCTGCCTGTTGTCTAATTCAAATATATAATGTAAATTATATTAATTCTAAATTAAAAATTTACTTGTGTTGACTTGTCATAAGTGCTTTTTTACATGCCTACGTGATCAATAAAGATTTTTATTTTATTTTATTATTTTAAAGCAAAATATAAGTTCAAAGTAAAAAGTCAAACGGCTTACAGGCCTCAAATCTCGAGATTACCTCCTGAGCGAGTTTCAATTTTAATAAGAATATAATGCGGTATCTATCGGAGGTAATCTGCGGGCTGACGTCACCGGCTAGCAAAAAACTCCGTTCATATTTAGTGACAGCATCATCCCCGTGGGACGGCCCTTTATTGGCCGCCGGGTTGGCTGAATACAAAACAGTCCCGCCCACGGATTGACCGCGGAAGTGACAAAATAGAAACAATATAATGGACTCTGACACAAAGTCATTTTTCAAAGGATAAATAATGTTATTTTGCGACTTTTGTATATTTGTTTTCGGATATGTGGTTTGAGAGATTTTGTGTTAACAAGGTATGTTTGGTATAATTATTTTGGAATATTTTATTATAAGTGAGTTATACAGATTTGCCTGCGGATAACCGCACAAAATATTAATTTTGTACGTAATTTTAAGGCTGGATAAAATTTAACAATCTTACTAATAGTAACTATAATCTTTCTCTCTTTCTACCTGCCCTTATCCCACCTTAATGTGGGGTGGGCACAACACAGCATTTTTCAAGCATGTTGCAAAGAGGATTTGGCTTAGTTTTTACGACCGGCCGCCTGCCTGACGTCAACCCCTTATGAGGGATCCAGTCCCGGGCAAATTAAATTAGAAGACTTATTTTGCCCGACCTGGGAATCGAACCCAGAACCTCCCGGTCTACAGCCCATACATGCTGCCACTAGACTAAGGAGGCGACAAACTAATAGTAACTATAATGCAAGATATAATTATAATAGTTGATTAGGTTAATCAATAAGGTCTGAAATATATAGGTATTTATTTATTATAATCGTCAATGGGTAACAAATACACTTTAATAACTAATCGGTACTTAGATAAATTCCAGTTACAGAATTAACTAACTAACATAAGTATGTCATGAATAAGAATTATTAAACATTATTCATAAAGGATTTTATCATTATCAGCATCATCCCACCATAACCGATTACGTCATATTATACCAAGCCGGTCCCACATTAAATATGTCTAAATTTATATGCCACATCCATCGAATCATAATTCCATGACGGTCCTTTTTCTCCTATTATTTTCATTAACAGTGCCGCGCGTGATCGAAATAAAGTGGCCTTTGACGTTGCCAACGTTTTTGACTGACTTTTTTCCAAGCGTGGAATGGAAAAGAAATCACCGAAGCGGATTCTGATAAAAAAATCTTCCTTATTAAACGGTAGAAATTCTTTGCCGTCGCCTCCCTGCCCCCTGGAATATTATGTAAGGGCGAGCACAAGGTCGCCCGCTGTTTGACTTAGGGGAAGCTATTCAGCGAATATTTAAACTTTAAACAAGACTTTATTGAATTCGGACTGAATTTGGAAATATTTAAATTACTTTATGTTGTTATTGGGTGATTATTTATTGGGAATTACCATTGTATTAAAATTGATTTAATGGTTTTGCGTCGCGTCCTTGGGACTGAGGAATTTCGAGTTCTTAAAGCTGCTCAACATATTAACTTATATTAAACTGTAATTAGAGGAGGCTCGTGCCTAGCCATAGGATATAAATGTTATAGGATTAACACTAATTTATTATTCTTTATTATCATTTTTTTTTTACATTTTTAAATGTCAATTAATAAAAAAATACATATTAAAATATCATTAATATTAACTGTAAACAAACTGTTGGATTACCTGATGACGCCATGATACAAAAAGAATCATGGGTGTGATGAAGGAAACAGAGATTTGGTGATTTTAGGCCACTAGGATATATATATATATATATATATATATATATATATATATATATATATATATATATATATCTGTAATCTCTACTACACCTACTACATGACTTGCTAAAAGTTCTCACGTTGCTACTTCGAAAAGTATAATAAAAACCGGCCAAGTGCACTCTTCATGTCTGATCACGCACAGGATATGGTTCCGAAGTAGGGTTAAATGTTACTGAAATATAGTTTTATAAGGCATAATTTTAAGCGCATCGTCCATAAACATATATTTACTATCCATTTTGTATAAATAACAACTTCATCTATGTTGTATTCAATAGAATTTGTACGAAAGTTAGCTTTTTGCTTTGAGGGACTATTACTCGTTAACTTGTAAACCATGCTTAGCCGTGAGAGTTTTCCTTTTAAATTCATTATATATGCAGAGACAGGACATGAGGAAACTATCAGGGTTTTATATTTGCCATTTGGCTACGGAACTCTAAAAAGTGGCCTTTAGAAACTGTCGCTAGCGTAATGGTTGCCTCAGTTTTATATACATTTTCCAAGCCTGCATCTATTGAGTTAAGGGTTAATGAAACATTTATTAACATTAAAAAGTGGTCTGGATTTTAAAATGAAGCAACTAGGTCACGTCGAGTATCATAACATGAAAATGTTCCACTAAAACTTTCCAAACTATATTTGCAAAATAGTGCGAAACGCATATCTAGCAATGTTACTATATTGGGAATTGTAAACTGTAGATTTCCTCTCACTGTTAATAACTTTTTGTTCAAAGAATGGTTTTAAGCAAAATCGACGATGATATATGGAAAATAATATGATATACTACCCATAATATATCACACTAAACTCATCGCTACGGGTGAAAAAGAACTTTTTGAGTTTGACTTTCTCGATTTCTTTTCCGTAAAGGAAAAGGTGGAAAACCTGCCCTTATCCCATGTTAATGTGGGGTCAGCGTAACACTTACAAGCATGTTGCAATGGATTTGTGAGCTTTGAATTTTTTCAACTGCCCCTGTGGTTGTATTTCGGTACCTAATACCTCAGGAGGGTAGTCCCTCCTGAGGTATCGGGTTCGATCCCGAGTCGGGCAAAGTGCAGCCTGGAGTTTCTGTTAATGATTGATCTGCATGGCTGACTGTCGCGGTGGCGTAGTGGTATTGCGTGCGTGGTACGATTATCGTCCTGAGGCCTCGGGTTCGATCCCTAGGTCAAGCAAAGTGATATTTAATTTTTCAGTATCAGCCCGGAGTCTGGAATTTGTGTCCGATATGACGATAGGCACGCCCCCTATCACATATGGGTCGAAACTGAGCTCGGCGAAATGTGGGTATTCTAGTTCGCTAGTGCACCTCTGCCTACCCCTTCGGAAATACAGACGTGAGCTTATGTCATGCTATTTTTTTCCGAGCAGAGCAAAGTGACGACCCTACACTGATGGTAAGCATAGTGCAATCCAATAAAACAGTGATCACTGACAACGGTTGTTGACGGTGACGGGTTTTGTTAAGGGGCGTCTCCTGCACCCATTTTTCTCGAAACAAAACACATACGCAAAACAATGATTTTCCATGTCTCCAGCAGCCCGAGCACGAAAAACTAATGTAAATGTAAATGTATTCGAGTTCGCTGCGCACTGATGACGTTTGATTAATATTTCATACAAATTTCATAGACGCGCATCGAGCTGAAATACATTTACGGTTGTCAGAAATTTTCCCGCTCAGGCCGCTGCTCATAGAACAACAGACCATAGATAAAAATGTGTAGTGAAATCACATTTTGTGTACCTACACAACCTGTTTTGTGTAATGTTTTAGTACATGAGACGCGGCTTTAGTTGCTGCTTAGTTTTTACATCGGGTGCCTGACTAACGCCAATCCACTTCTGGGGGACCCAGTCCCAAGCAAATCGTGTTAGAAACCATCCCGCCCAACGTAGGACCTCTCGGTTCACAGGCCTTATCAGCTGCCACTCGACCAAGGAGGCGACTATTAGATAACAACACAATAACATAAGCTCACGCCTGTATCCCCGAAGGGGTAGGCAGAGGCGCCCTAGCGAACTAGAACACCCACATTTCGCCGAGCTTAGTTCCGTCTCAGATGTGATAGGGGACGAGCCTATCGCCATATCGGGCACAAATTCCAGACTCCGGGCTAATATGGAAAAATCCAATATCACTTTACCCGACCCGGGGATCGAACCCGAGACCTCAGAACCGTAGTCGTACCGAAATACAACCACGCAAGGCAGATACTATTAGATAAACCGTTGTTAAAAAGTCTCAAAAAGCGGGAATTACTCTTGTTACAAGCATATGAGAAGTATTACAAACTATGTACTGCAAAGTACACACTTTCCTCTAAAACCTTTATATTTATTTAGTACACGACCATTGTATCTTTGCTATCAGTGGACGGTCACTCCCATGCGAGCCGACTCAGAATTTCGCAGTTACGTGAAATGGCCAATTTATATGGTAAACGCCTCTAAATGTGTATCGTGTGAGATAAGATTTGCAATAGACGGTTAGGCTACGAAACTGACGTTTATTTAACAGAAAGTTTTTTTGTACTTTGAATTTGTGCTCGATATGGCGGTAGGCTTGCCCCCTATCACATCTGGGACGGAACAAAGCTCGGCGAAATGTGGGTGTTCTAGTTCGCTTGTGCACCTCTGCCTATCCCTTCGGGGATACAGGCGAGAGCTAATGTGTTTTTTTGTACTTACTGACACTGGTCTGAAGTTCGATTCCGGGGTCAAGAAAAGTGATATTGGGTTTTTCTAGTCAGTATCATACCAAAGTATGGATTCTGTGCCAGATGTGACCAAAGGCTGGTCCCCTATCACATGTGGGACAAAAGAGAACTCGGCAAAATCTGGATGTTGGTAAATTTAGCAAATTAATCTAGCTTTAGTATTTTAGAGCCACTTGCAGTTCGACGATAAATCTCTATTTATCTTAATCTTGATATATAGAAGTGAGCCGTATGATAAATCAAGTTTAGATTTAACTCTAGATTAGTAATACCGATGCAAGTTCCCCTTAATATCTGAACTGTAATACTTTAAAAGTTAATAAAACATAGCATAATAATTTGAAGTCGCTATAACACTTTAAAACTTTAGTGATCGTAAAAACTTACCGCATACCGACTCTTCTTTATTCAACTCGAGTCCATAGCGTGTAATACTCGCCAATTCTCTGGCCCAACAGGGCCTTATAAAAGGGAAGAAATTCAGCGAGTTTACTAGTCAGTCCCGAAAGGATAGAATTCAAGCGTTATTAGACATTGTTTCGAAATTGCTAAGCAATCTGTTATCATGCGATAAACTTTTGTCAAACTAACAATCTTAGTTTGATGTCACTCGACATTTTAGGGTTAACAGATATATTCAGTGTTATATATAAATTGTTAGTGAATTGAGCTACTATTACATATGTATTAGAGTATTATTTAATAGCATTCAAAGCAGCGATAGCTCAGTTGGGAATGGTACGGACTGCCGAGACAAGTGTCAGATGTTCGAGACCAACCCCAAAAATGGAGCATAAACCTCTGACTATTATATGTTAAGTGTATTAATAAGTCAAGTAGATACGTACAATGGATCTTATAAGCTCAGGTTCGTCACCTGAATCTCAAGGTCTGGAACTGGGGCGTTAAAAATAACTATTCCTTTCCTCGTGGGGTGTGGGATGTCCACAATCAGGTCAGCGCAAGACACTTTTCGAGCACGTTGCAGAAAGGTTTGACTTATTCTTTACGACCAACTGCCTGCCTGAATTCAACCCCCTTCTGGGGAATTCAGTCCCGGTCAAATAGAAGAACACGTCAGTCATCCTCGGACCACTCTGGGTCCCATCCCATTTGAGAGCGGGAGGCTCTCCTCCCGCTCTCAAATGGGATACGCATCGAGACCAAGAAGACGACTTATAAACCAAAAACATTCTCAACTGCAAGCTGTGGGTAAAGGGGAAAGAAAAAGGCACAAAAGCAGGATTAGGTGCCACTGCCTGTAGGCTCAGTTACGCCGCAATTACACTACATGCTTCCTGGATTATGCATTTAAACAAAAAGCCGGCAATTGCAATCCTGCCACTTATTGTCCGGACTGTAGCTAAGTCGTTGTATCTACATTTTGTATTGGAGCTGTGTGCTCAGGTTTTACTTTTAAAATGAGTAACGCGGAAATATCTAAAATACTTGGGTGTTTCACACAATATTTTAAATGTTTTGGGTTATGAATGCCATGGTCAGGTTCAAAACTAACTGACTAAAAATGTGTAATTTTTAGTATAAAAGTAGATAAATATTTAATGCACTAATATTAATTTCATATATTTGAAAACATATAGCTAATGCATCAGAATCATTTTTATAAATCCATATTGAATAAATTATTGCAATAAAAAAGTCGAATAGCAAATAAAAATAGAAAATGTTAGAACAGTTTAATATCTAAGTGGGAGCTTTTCGCGGAACGACAAAGTAAATAAAAGCTCTGTCGTCAGATTTACATCAAAGAGGAAAAATTGCTAGATTGCGGACCGCAAACACCATATTATTTCATGGAACAAAATTCATTTCAGAGACACACGACCTTTACCGGATTGTAACTTTGTTCCTCAAAATTGAGAAATTCAACACTGAGATAACTTTAAGAAGATTTTTTAATGTCCTCAATTGTAATATATAACAAATTCTTACCTTTGGAAGATAAAGCGTAACATCTGTAAATCAATTGAAGTTTTTCTCATCATCCTCAACCACAGGACGTCTAATGCTGGACATAGGCCTCCTCCAAAGATTTCCAGATCGACCTCTTGGAAGCGAAACGTAAGTCTAAAAGATAAAACTTTCGGCGCAACACACATTTTCAAGAATGTTGCAGAGGTAGTTTTGCTTAGTTTTTACGACTGGCCACGTGTCCGATGGCAACCCTCTATGAGGGATACAATCCCGGGTAAATTAAATTAGAAAATTCCTCCTCCCAGGACCTCCCAGTCCACAGCCCATACATGATACCACTAAACCAAAGCAGCAACAAAGATCACTGTTTATATAAATTCTACCGTTGCCTTGTGATCGGAGTTATAAGGTTACATGCTATAGAAGCTATTTTTCGCATGTGAAACTGACGACTGACTGACGGAAGACGCTTATTAATAAGTGCATAGATCGCACTCTAGATGCAGCACGCAAAATATATAAGAAACATACAAAATCTAAGTACCTACAAATTACTTCTTATAATAATAATGAACTCTGGGGGCTTATAACAAACCTGGCTCGGATGGCCGCTTATTCATTACAGTCGTAATTGGATAAAAAGATTATTACCTCATCACAATTCACATACATTAATTGTAGTTAATCTAAACAATAATGCAATATAATATCTCTTATCACGAGCAATAAATATACCATTCATTTCTGAATAAAGTATTGCATAACAATAATAAAATTAACGTATTTATGGTGCTTCAATTTTGGTGCGAATGTGTAAATTCACGTGGCACGTGAGATAAATTGGCAATATTAGCAATTTACATTCAGCGCTGGTTAACCTGGATGATACATGCTCCATATTTACCCAATGCATATTGGACCCGCTATACTCGAGTCTCGACTCTCGGCCAATGATAAACATTTTATCGTAGTTATAAATTAATTAAGCGTTGAACAACTTTGTTGGTGTAATGTGTATGTATCTATTAAACATAAGCATAAGCTCACGCCTTCATCCCCGAAAGGGTACGCAGCGTACTAGGAATTAGAATAGTGTAGAAGTAATAGGTTAAAGTACATATGTATGTATTTTCTAATAGCACTTTTGAATTTCTATAAAAAATGTATATTCTGATGTAAAAAAGCCACGTTGTTATGGCTGAAATTAATTGATGTCAAGTGACTACCTGCTGTTACGATTTAAAGTGACTTTTTGGGACCCCAATTAAGTAATTCTATTTTGAAATTTACGTGCAGTTGTTTACGACGTCTAAAATTAAACAATATAAAATAATTAAACTTAAATAAAAACTTACAAATCGAATTCACACATGAACACTTTGTCAAAACCTCAGAAGTCAATTCTATTTGAAGTTGATGCTTTTTATTTTAATATGCATTCTGCATTTCGTAGCACCACTGAACGGCGCGGTGGTTCCTTTTTGAAGTTGGATTTAAGTTATTGTTAAACTTTAATTATCTTGCCCTAGCAGTGCAAGTTAAAGAAGTGATAAAACTAGAAATTCTCAAGTAATTCCAGGCGTAAATAGTTAAATAGAGCTGGAAACGTCTTAGTATTTATCGCTCTCAGGCGAGACACCTTGATAAATGAGTGGCGAAATTGATCTCGCCTCTCCAGTTGCGTACATTGTGCTATGGAAGATAGCTTCTTTGATTAACTGGATATTTTCTTAGTTAAACGACAAAGAACACCCAAGTGGGTATCGTTGAACAAACTCCAAGTTACACACTAACGCTACAGTTACTACAAGTTACAGTTAATTAATTTCGTCCCTGATTTAGGTATTTATCATTATCATTCATCGATATATTATATACCTAGATGCACAGTTGACGCTCGGAAAATGGGACAGCAAAAGAGTGCTTAAGCACTCCTTTTGCTTACAGTCGGACGCCGAGAGAATTCTAATTTCAAAATTCAAATTTAATAACGCTTGCTCATTTCGTTTAAAAAGCTACTTTATAACACGTCCATAGGGTTATATTTGTGTTGATTTAATTAGAACTTGTGATATTTTTCTTTGTTTTAATCCTGAGACCACTTTTTAGGAGGATATTTGTAAAGAATTGTGTATCTAACGTATATTATATTGATGTTATCATTAGTCACAAGATAACCACAGATGAACCACATGCCTTCCCATAAAGGTAAGGTATGTCATATCGCAATTCTGGTCCCAACTTCAAATATTTTGAAACTGTGAACCCATGTTACAAACAATTTTGCTGACAGCATGACCCGGCTAGATCGGATTACTGCCAGGCTGGCCTAAATATTGTTTTTTTTCCGTCAGTTAAAGCAATTGTTATTTACCGTTTCCCGTACAAAATAAAACAGAGTAAGAGTATAATAATACTGCTATAATACTTGGTGGTAAACTCCAAGAACTATTCACAATATATGCTATGTACAGTTCGCACTGAAAAAGAAATGAATTAACTCAAGCGTTCCGTCTTCTCCTAAAGTCACGATTACTTTAACCGACGTCTGAAATAATCCGTCCTTACGCTCACCCAAAAATTGAAAGGACTTACGACTCGCACTAGCGTAATATGGGACAAAGCCAACCAAAATAGCCCCGAATATAGGATCAACTCGAAATATTTTTTCACTACTCGTTATCTCGGGATTATGCGTCCTTATTTTACAAGTGGGATCAAACTCACTTCGATGAAAATAGTAGAAAAGACGACTCAAGACTGCCTCGATGGCGTGGTTCTATTTCAGTACGACTACCGTCCTGAGGTCTCGGGTTCGATCCCCGGGTCGGGCAAAGTGATATTGGATTTTTCCATATCAGCCCGGAGTCTGGAATTTGTGCCCGATATGGCGATAGGCTCGCCCCCTATCACATCTGGGACGGAACTAAGCTCGCCGAAATGTGGGTGTTCTAGTTCGCTAGGCCGCCTCTGCCTTCCCCTCCGAGGATACAGGCGTGAGCTTATGTTATGTTATGTGTTAGAAGACGACTCAAACTAAAATTGTTTTTGCGGTGCGGCGGAGTCTGACTTTGCATGACTAAACATAGATTTTGATACTTTCAAGCTGTTTTAGGTGAAAAGTTTTGGAAGCGTGAATACAACATAAAGCGAGACCATTTCCTGCGTCATTAGTCTTGTGATAGCGTACACTTAGAAGAAACGGTGAGGTTCTGGGTTCAAATACAAACTCGGGCAGTTAAAATTTGTGTGAGTTTTGGAAAAATCATACTTCATAAGTTGACCCGGGGTTCTACTTATAGCCTGTATGGTAAAACCCTCGCTCCCTATCACGTGAAAGACAGATGCTATGTCTCGGCCATAAACTTAGAATAATTTGGGTGAACTAATTGGGTCTTCGCCTACTTCTTCCTTTTCTTTAAAAACATTTTTAGTTAATTGTGAAAAAATGTTTATACGCTTCGAATTTAGAACCGCCTCCAGTTTTCGCGGAATAATACCGAAAAAGACAAAAATAGAAAGCCTAATTAAATAAAAGCCATTAATGTTAACAAAAGGATTATTCAAAATAGAGGATTAAAACAAGTGGGATGTACTGATCGTATATAATATTCCACGTGCGACTGAGAACATACTAAAGACCAATTATGGATCAAGCTATAAGCAACAGCGGGTTGGTAAACTTTTCTAGAATTTCACAATCAGTGTGTGTGTTCATATAAGAGCATAAATTTATACATACATAATCTCACGCCTGTATCCCATAGGAATAGGCAGAGACTATGGATTTCCACTTCGTCCGATTCTGACACACTACTTTCGCTTCAGCTACTTTCATCAATCTCTTCATATATTCGCGTCGGTTAAGGGTACGTTTTACCTTTCCTTTAGTTAATATATCATCAACTTGTCTAAAATAAGTGCGATGCAGTCGACCTTTACCGACTTTTCTTTCCACACTCGTCTTGTGTATCTCTTCCGTCAATCTCTTATCATCCATCCTCTCAATATGTCCGAATCATCTCAACATCCCTTTCTCTATTATTGTCACTACATCTTCTTTCACTCCACAAAGTTCGATCACCACATTATTCCTTTAGACGGGGCTGTCATCACGCATTTTTGCAACATGCTTGAAAAAGCGTGTTACATTGACCCTGCAATGGATATATACTTTGGGATAAGGGCAATTGACAATAATGAAAAAGATTTTGTTCTTTGATTACAATAATACGGAACACCATAGTCATACCTTAAGAGAAAAAATAGTGCGTAATATAATGATGTAAAAGAGGTTTGTTAAATTATAAGATAGATACATACATAGATAATTCCTTCTTAAACGAGGATCCCTTATTCGCGTTACTTAATTCGTAACATACATAACATGAGCTTACGCCTGTATCCCCGAAGGGGTAGGCAGAGGTGCACTAGCCAACTAGTACACCCACATTTCGCCGAGCTTAATTCTGTCCCAGATGTGATATGGGGCGAGACTATCGCCATATCGGGCACAAATTCCAGACCCCGGGCTGATATGGAAAAATCCAATATCACTTTGCGCGATCCGGGGATCGAACCCGAGACCTCAGGACGGTAGTCGTACCGAAATTCAACCACGCCACCGAGGCAGTTTAATCGTAGTAGTGAACAAGTTTATTACAAGCATGTACATTACATGTTCACGCATGAGTATTGAGTTCATTATACATACGAAGGAGCATTAAGCCAGGTGCTGGATGATCGGCTATTAATATTCCACGTGGAATGTGATCGGATGATAGTGTAAGACCAACTCTGGTGAGTTGTAAGTTATAAGCGACAGCGGTTTCAAAGACAGCGGCTTCAAAACCTTAAAACTGACTTTATTTATCCGATCTTTGTCACATTTATACGTCCACCTTTGGAACAAGCTGTATCAAAAAAAAAAAAATGTAGAAAATCGGTCCTCATTTGCCAGAGATGTCAAGTAACATACATAAAAAATACCGACGAATCCTGGTTTTGGAATCGGTTAAAAAGTAGTAAATAAATACGATCAACCATGGCTATCTATCTAAGAAGTAGGCAGAAATGCAAAGTAGACCCATTTTTCGCTTCATATCAAGGTTACTACTAAACATAAATCTATATTTTTTACCCGACCTGGAGGTTGAAGCCGAAATCTCGCTAATCTCTCCGAAAGCTCGGCAATCGAACCGTGTATGTAGTACAACTTCGCCCCAAGACAGTCATTTTGATAGCCTTTATAGCTGATATTACATTGATATTGGTCGCCTCCTTGGTCTAATGGCAGCATATGTGGGCTGTGGATCGGGAGGTCGTGGGTTCGATTCCCAGGTCGGGCAAAGCGAATTTTCTAATTTAATTTGCGTGGGACTGGATCCCCAGAGGGGGTTGACGTCAGGCAGGCAGCCGATTGAAAACATAGCCAAATCCTTTCTGCAACATACTTGAAAAAGTGTGTTGCGCCGACCCACATTAAGGTGGGATAAGGGCAGGTAGAAAGAAGATAGCTGATATTACACCTATATAAACATAACGAACTGTTTCTGTACGGTCCAACACATCGGGTTTCCCGCATTAGTGATCAGCGTGTCCTGTAACAGTGTGTCCAAGATAGTTATCATCATCATCATCAGCCATTGGACGTCCACTGCTGAACATAGGCCTCCCCCAAAGATAAGACCACGTACCGGCAAGCGCAGCGTAGGACGACCACCTACAAGGTGGACCGACGACCTGATAAAGGTCGCCGGAAGTCGCTGGATGCAGGCCGCTTCCAACAGGTCGATCTGGAAATCTTTGGGGCAGGCCTATGTCCAAGATAGTCATAGGCGGATGTAAATATAAAAATCATAATCTCGCCATCGTCACCTCCTTTCACTTGTTCCACGAGTATTCGCGTTACATGTATATGTACAATGTGCCGATGATTTATCACGCGCCTCACACTGAACAGCCAGATCCTTTATAAATGTAACCTATAAAATTATATTAACATCGGCTTAGGAATTTTGCCTATGATAACGTCACCGCCTGTGAAATGCGAATGTATTGAAACAATTCGTTTTGAAGCGTAATATTATTATTATTACATCCCGCAAGTAGTAGCTCCTGAGTCTTATCTATACATACATACATACATACATACATACATACATACATACATACATATAAATAAAATTGGAATGTCTGTTTTTAATATTCAAATAACCGTTTTTACTAAAGAATTAAAGAATCTACTGTTAGGCGGAACGAAGTTCGCTGGGTCAGCTAGTTGGTAAATAAAATGAAATAAATACAAAACTGTTCCCTAAAGTTGCTCGTTTGCCCCCTCTTCTATAAAAAAAACACATTATTTTTGGAAACAATTAATAATTAATTTATTAATGTATTTAGAGTAGTTTGGATGTTCCAACGTATTCATATCTTAATGCTTCAACAACTGATAACAGAATGACGTCGTCTAATGGGAGCTTATGATCGAATAAATCCTGCACAAGGCGCTTATTTTCGAAGAAACATATAAAAACATGTCACTCAAAATCACATTAATCGTGACAAAACAATCGAAAAATAACTTAACCCAGATACATAAAAATGTTTAAAAACATACGCGAGCTAATTAAGCCCGCAGGCAAAAACTGTCCTAAACTAATAACTGTCAGGGTCAAAATAAATTGCTAAAAGAAATTAGAGACATGCCAAATATAATTGTGCCCCGTAAATACAAGAACGATATAATCTTGGTTTTATAAAAGTAAATAATTTTGTTATGAATAAAAGCTACAAGATAATATAAATTTTGAGGCATCCTACAGCACATTACAGCTCTAATCCATGTTATTATAAACAGTCCACACATAGCGGCTGTATGACAAACAAGCTTATGAAATTCCACAATATACAGCCACATAGTATATTGAATATACTTTAATTATTATATTGAGGACTCCGCGATACACAATACTATGTATGTATACTTTGACAGCCTCCGTGTCGCAGCGGGCGAGTAGCTGGCTGTGAAACGTGAGGTCGCGGGTTCGATTCCCGCACAGAGACAAATGTCTGTGTGGCCCGCAGATATTTGTTTCAGGTCTGGGTGTTGTGAGACCGAAAGTCTGTCGTAGTTCCTGCCAGATACTCACGATAGAAGACTCGATCTTAGTGCGAGGTGAGGACTATGTGTGTGACTGTTGGGTATATTTATTTATGTATTTTTTGATATGCCTGCAGGAGACAAATTTATAAATCACAAAAGATAAATCTATAGAGCTAAGCGTTGCTGCTGATAGATTCCAAATTCCCATTACAACAGTGATCTTTGTTATACGTATAAATAATTATTGTGGGAGGTTTCGAGTGGTAGATATTATATTAGACCACTTGTCTCGTTGCGGGAATTGAACTTGCGGCCTCTTGCTACACAGCCAGCTACCCGCCAGGCACCCGCCCGCATCATGGAGGCTGACAAATGTTTTTCTACACATGGCAAATCTTAGAAAAGACAAATAGATCGAACGTAGAACGGAAAGATTAATTATCAATAAACATAATTTGCATGCAATGGTATTTTCGCGGAACAAAACACAAAATCGCACAATCTGTAATAATTACCAGCAAATGGAGTACAAGAGCGATTCCTTTAATATTATTGGCAATAAAAAGCAATCCATTTATACGGTTTTTCCCTACTGATTTATTTAACGGCAGCAAGTTTTTATGGCATATAAAATCAGTCTATGATGCTAAGTCTGCAAATATTGAAGGATGCTAAAATAGCAAAGTTCAACTGACGCAATATTCTTACAAATAAAACGAGGAGTTTATTACAAACGGCACTTACGTTTCCACGACTCGTATATACAGGAAAATCGACTGATAACTTAGATTCTTGTATAAACCACTTTTTTTAATAAAATAGTAAATATATTCCAGCTTCAATTATTAAATAGAGTTATTTATCGTTGAGCACTTTACGCATATAGCTTTCCATGTTTATTTATTTATTTACATTTGATAAACACGAGGAATAAAGGTGGACTTAAAGCTTAAATCATTCTCTGTCAGTCAGAGTTAGGGTGATGCAGAGATGTATAGAGCGCAGATGTAAAAATAATGAGGTAGAGAGAACCCAGTAAATTAATATAATAATCAAATATAAAATAAGTTTATTGAGTAGTAGAGCCACGCTGTAGGTAATTACGTCTACAGCACGAATGGGCCGGCTCGTCCGGTTTGATACCACTGTCTCACAGAAAACCGACGTAAAGTGGCAGCTCGCTGTCGCGTTTCGTTTGGTGAGTGAGATTTCCGGTAGCCCGATTCCCCCTTCGTTTCCCAATCTCTTTTGCCTCCCCTTCTATTCCATCCGTTTAGGTTGGCAACGTATCCATGATTCTTTTTGAGTCTCGGGTGTCTATGGGCGGTGGAGATCACATACCATCAAGTGACCGAGCGGCTCGATTGCCAGTCTGTCTTCCAAAAAAAAATTGGCACAGGCACCAACTCCAAAAATATATTATTTTTTACTTTTCGAAGTCAATTTTATGTCTTTCCCCATCTGGGCCAATGCCATTCACCCGCCTCGGTATCCTCGTCGGTAAATAAGCTCGTTGAAATTTGAAACACCTCACCGAGGTCATCGGTACTACGACCTTTATATAACTTTGTTTTGAACACGCTTCAATTCGCAGATGTATCGGCATTGGCTTGTTTTCTTTAGTATGTAGTAAACAGTGATGGCACAAAGGGATGAGGATAACAGCATATTGTCCCTTTCACATACATACATGTACGCCTATCCCTGAAAGGGTAGGCAGAGGCGAATTAAAGTACTAGAACACCCACATTTCATCGAGGTTATTTGCGTCCCAGATGTGGTAGAGGCAAGCTTATCGTCATATAGGTCACAAATTCTAGACTCCGGACTGATACTGAAAAATCCAATATCACTTTGCTCCACCCGAGATCGAACCCGAGACCACATGGCGATGGTCGTTCCGCGCACGCAATACCACCAGGAGGCAGCTAGGCCAAAATAGCATTATTTAGTTAATCTTTCTTTCTATCCACCTTAATGTGGGGTCGGCGCATCACAGTTTTTCAAGCATGTTGCAGAAAAGATTTCGTTTCGTTTTTAAGATCGACTGCCTGCCTAAGGTCAACCGCCTCTGTGGGATCCAGTCCCGGGCAAATTAAATTAGGAAATTAGCTTTACCCGACCCGGAAATTAAACCCAGGACCACCCGGTCCACAGCCCATATATGCTGCCACTAGACCAAGGAGGCAACTTTATTATTTAATTAATCTATAATATAAATAAACTAAAATTAACAGAACAGTCATCATAGAGGTATAGCACACTACAGGGAGTTGAATGCAAATTGTTAGCCCAACTATCGGGCAGATAACGGAATACGAAATTGTTTGGGACGCGAATGCGCTGAGCTCAGACAGATGTCGCGTTTTGGATGCTGGAAGGCTCTAAATTATACCGAACTATAATGCCGGCTGCATTTGTACTGGAATTTGCTTCGTAGTTTTGGAAGGTTAATTGAAAAGCGTAATAAGCGTAATAAACAGATGTTTGTTCTCGCTTCACTGGAAATTCGTTACATTATGTGAAATAACTTTACAGGAGCAAGATATTTCTGGAAATTAAATACATATTATGTCGCTTATAAAATCGGAATATTTAATTTTCGTCCGACTTCCAAAAAGGAAAAGGTCCTAAATTCGTCTGTATTTTTTATGTATGTTACGCGATATCTCCGCCAAATGTGGTCCGATTTTCAAAATTATTTTTGTATTAGAGCTTATTTCAAGGGTGGTCCCATATAAATTTGGTCACGATCGGTTTTGAAGTCGGTCCGTTAAGTTTTTAAACTTGTGATTATTGCTAACATTATTCTGATTATTCGGTATTAACTGGATTCTATTAATCATATCTAAAATATATTATGTCCTATCTATTGCTATTTCAGTATTTCCGTAAATTTAAGTAGTCCTTATTTGTCCTAAATATTTTGCAATCAATAATTCCAATAAACAATTTAGAGTAATAAATAGTTATTTGTGTCTTCTTCTTTCCGTCTAGCGTTATCCCGGTCTAATGCCATCGTCCGCCCACTCCTAGGCTGAGATCTATAGAAAGAACTTCGACATGTCTGAGTAAAAAAAAAGAAATCAGTGTGGATTTTGAATTGCTAAATCGAACTTCGACTTAGTCCGAGCCATTTTTTACAAGAAAAACAGACTGACAGACAGACTAAGCAAAGATTTTCTTGTAAAAAATTACTCGGACTATGTCAAAGTTCGATTTATAAATTCCAAATCCTCACTGATTTCGTTACTTTGACTTAGACTTAGTCGAAGTTCGCTCTATAGATCTCAGCCCTAGTTCCTACGCGGGTTTCGAGGTTCTGAAGGGTTCCGCCCGGTTTTGAGTAGGCTCAACAGTGAGATCATTGGTTCTAAATCATGTGTAAAGATTCAGAATATTAGTTAATATAGACGAAACATGCAATAATAAATCTCCGTAAACAATATAGGTCGCCTCCTTGATCTAATGGCAGCATTAGCATATAATTATGGGGACCAGCAAGTGCGGGGTTCGATTATAAATGCGCTCGGGTCTGGAGCCCCAGAAAAGGTTGACGTCAGACAAGTAGCCTGTAACGAAACGAAGCCGAATCCTTTCTGCAACCTACGTAGATAGTCACGGGCAGCTCGGCCTCCGGTGGCCATATTCTTATGTAACATATATATGTGCCGCCTCCGACGGGTAAGAAAGTGTAGTGCGCTGATCCCACACTGATGTAGGATTAGGGGAGATAAATAAGAATATGAGTCGAAATATGCTTTACATTGTTTTGTCTATAGCGATTCGTTTATTATATCCATGGAAAGGGAAACAATTAATCTTTACAATGAATATTATTAAAATCCGATCTTTTATCCTTCTAACCTAAAATAATGGGTAAACAAAAACAATTTCACAAAGCCAAAGCAACTCAACAATAACATTTCGCCCGAACAACCAGTGAACGAATGTGGCCAGCGCAAAAAAAATATTAAAGTCCATTCAATTTTATTTCAAACAAAAAGTGTAATGGGAGCGACATTTTAACAGGACGACCCCTAAATAAAGGCAATGGGAGACACGAAAGGCTGGCTATAGGAAACAATTGGGCAAGTAATTTATGTTTCCACTACAGCGGTGTGTGTAGGGTTACCACTTTCCGATGATATGACAAGTACTATTATGCTTAATTTTCGGATGTTCGTGTAGTTACCTGCCCTAATATTAGCCCTGTAATATTACTGCCCCACTGCTGGGCACGGGCCTCCTCTACTAATGAGTTCACATACCTTCGAAATTCCTGTGAAGAAATTCTCTGGTATGCAGATTTCTTCACGATGTTTTCCTTCACCGTTATAGCAAGCGATATTTCACAATGGAAATAAACTTAATATAGAAAAGTCAGAGGTGTATGCTCCATTTTGGGTTGGTCTCCCTTCGACACTCAACTCAGCAGTCCGTACCATTACCAACTGAGCTATCGCTGCTTAAGCTCAAGATTACTACGTTTTATTTATATAATTGAGGGTTTAACAGTATGTATATCAGAGCTATGGAAGATGCCCACATCTAATAAAAGCTGATAATCTTAAAACTGATTAAAAAAAATCTTCATAACTAAGCTCATTATAGACTCATTGATCTAGTGGCGACATATATGGGCTATGCACCGGGAAGTCCTCACACCCATCTGGGGCATCCAGTCCCGGGCAAATACTATCCACACATGACTTAGAAATCGAAGTCAGGACCTCTCAGATCACAACCCATATACGTTGCCACTAGACCAAAAAGGTGAGTGTTGCACTTAACATAATAAAAATATATACAGTATTCAGGTGACAGCCCTAGCTACGCTGGTCACACTGGTTACCTATTTACATACATCATTTTACGTAGTAGCCAGCACCGACTCGCTTCTACTTCTTCATTGTGGATTACAGCTATCCATTCAGTATTTATTGAGCTATTAGTCTGCGAACGTGATTCCGACTGCGAATTTGAGTATCTATCTGGAAACTAGATTCGAACGAAAACGAACTGTGGCGGATTTGCTGTGTAACATTATTTTTACCGACTCCAAAAAAGGAGGATTTCCTCAATTTGTCTGTATACGGGGTGTTTCAGAAAGTAACCAATTTCAAAAACCAATAACAATGCCACATACAGGAGAACAATTTAAAGCGTAATGGTAAAGTTTAAAAAATGTTACATATTTTTTTATCAGTTATTAAGCACGGGGATTTTAAAATCAAAATGCGACATATAAATCATCGCAATTAACATAATAGTTAATGGCTTTGTGTATATTGCTTTGTGTATTCAATTACTCCATAGGTGAATAACAAATGTAGCGAAGCTAAACCTGAGCCAGAAACAATGTTTTTGTCACAAATTCAAGTTTACATTATTCAAAAACTATGAGAAATTTTAAATTTTACTGCTAAATTGCTAGCCATCTTCCCTTTCAGTGTAGTTATTATTGATACCAACTTTATGGAACACCCTGCATATTTATACAGCTTATACCTTTTTTATGTCATGTTCGTCCACCGTTCACCTCCTGGGGCTAGTGGCAGCTATGAGCTCTGACCGGGAGGTTCTGGTTTCGATTCCCGTTCAATTTGTCGTATCTTATTGGCCGCTCCTATGTATAGCCTTAAGGAAAATCCGCCACTGACTGTAGTACCTCTATAGTGTTTGTATATATTTAGATATGGTACATAAGACGAGACTACCTCGATGGGGTAGTTTTGTTGCGTGTTGGATACGATTACCGTTCTGAGGTCTCGTGTTCGATCCCTGGGTATCAGTCCAGAGTCTGGAATTTGTGCCCGATATGGCGATAGGCTCGCCCCTATCACATCTAGGACGGGAATAAGTTCAGTGCAATGTGGGCGTTGTAGTTCTTTAATTCATCGCGTTCATGATTTTTTTGTATCGTAAGTCTATGGGCGGTGGAGAATTCTTACTATCAGGTGACCCAGCTGGTCGTTTGCCAAACTCTATTTAAAAATGTATATGGAACGCCCTGTACATAACAATTACATAATCCATTGCTTCTTACGAGCGGTTTGACTATTACAGATAATTTGAAACATTAACCCTACCACAGAAACCCAGTCTAGGTCCATAGAATACGTACTTATATGTTTCTAAGCCTACAATACGGACGAAGGCATGTACCCTGTGGTGTGAATCTAGGTCAAATCCCACTGGCCTTTACCATAACAATAGCTTTTACTCGTGATTTCGTCTGTATGATGCTGGGAAATAGTCTGCGAGGGAATTTAGGCGGAGATCTATTTTTTTTTTTATTTAAAAGCTCCAAATCCTCACTAAGTTCGTTTCTATGACTCAGACTTAGTCGAAGTTCGTTCTATAGATCTCAGCCATAGTGTCAGGTGTAATCGTTTTTTTGGTTTAATCTAATAATTGTTCTTATTTAAATATTTTAATTTGAGCTATGCTTTGATCTCTTTAAAATGGCACCAAGAGATTTAATTTCGTTTGCGTATTTTATTGATATTACCGTAGTTTTAAAGTAGACTCCAATATTAAGAAATGGAATGATTTTATTAAACTTGAGCCTGAAAATGTTATTTGGCAGTCCGCAGACAGTTTTTTAACGTGGATTATTTTTTTATCATAAAAATGATTTAAATTCACGAAATCATTGAAATAATAGAATTACATTACAAGCTCATTAACACAGAATTCTTATAGAATTAAAAATATGGATATTAGAATTTTTTAGTCTGTGGCATATTATCTATACACATACATACATGTACACCGGTTAATATATCGACATTAAACATAACATAAGCTCACGCCTTTATCCCCGAAGGGGTACGCAGAGGCGCACTAGCAAACTAGTACACCCACATTTCACCGAGCTTAATTCCGTCCCAGATGTGATAGGGGGCGAGCCTATTGCCATATCGAGTACAAATTCCAGACTCCGAACTGATATGGAAAAATCCAATATCACTTTGTCCGACCCGGGGATCGAACCCGAGACCTCAGGATAATAGTCGCACCAAAATACACCGAGCCACCGAGTCAGTCGACATTAACTTGTCTTAAAACATTTCATCATAAAAACAAAACGAACGTATAGATGGATACTAGTTTCGTGGTAACTGGTAACAAAATTTCACGTGTGGACTCCTAAATACTCTACACATTACACAGCATCGATATCGCAAACTCATACATTTACTGCGTCATAACTAGTTTGTGTGTGTGTATTTCCGTGTGTTCCATTTCGGCAAGATAGTTACGCGCACGATCACTAAGTCGAAACCAGCACGTACATACATTTTAAGTGCCATTTTAATGGAACAGGTTTAACATGACTGTTGCAAGTTTTTAAATTTTGGAGAGACTAGCGTTATCTAAATGGAAGTTTCTGATCAGCTTTAACCTCACTCAGTTGAGATCCCACTTCTGACCACGGACCTTCTTTACTAACGTAATGAGATTAAATTTCACACGCCTTCGACATTATCATTTTCGGCCGACTTCCCAAAAAGGAGGAGGTCCTCAATTCGTCGGTTTTTTTATGTATGTTACTCGATATCTCCGCCAAATATAGACCGATTTTCAAAATTCTTTGTGTTCGATAGAGCTTATTTCAAGGGTGGTCTCATATAAATTTGGTCACGATCGGTAAATTGGAAGTCGGTCAGTTAAGTTTTTAAACTTGTGATTATAGTTTATCTAAAGAATTGAATTCTTCTTTGTAGTATCATTATTTACTGGTACCCCCTGATACAATGATGTTTTTTTTTTCTTTCTTATACCACTACAGGTACACAGCTGATGGCTTACGTCGCGTCGTATACATAAGACAAGAATCGTATAATGCACATTTTTAAGTAGCATAGAAACTAGTTTTATGTAAATGGAGCTTTCTGATCAGCTTTGACCCCACTCACTTGAGATCCCACTTCTGACGACGGAACTCCTTTGCTAATAACGCGCTAACCTAATGAGGTTAAATTTCGCACGCCTTCGACATAATTTCAACATTTATCTTAAAACAAAGATATATAGGGCTTTAATATAGCGAAATTTATGACTCAATTTTGCCGATATCCTACCCAAAACGCATTAAAGCCCACATATCCTGTACAAACACCACATCAATTATGCCAGACCTTTACGATACGAAAGCAAACGTCAAAACGCTGATTTATCGTGAGGATTTTAATCCGGACGTTTCCTTGGCAACTTCGACGGTCAGCCTGCCTAATATCTCACCTATAGTTATATCTAATTTTTGAACTGTTGTTACGTATAATCTGGCTGTATTTCAACATGGTTGGACTAGGAAGCAATTCGGTACTGATTTATTACGCCGTCTATACGATATGTTTACTTGCCATCAAAGAGATTTAATATTACTTACTATAGAGGCTATCAAGCAAATTTGCAAAAAAAAATGATCTCAAACATCGGCAATGCCTTATTATAATGCGACGGCGCATATTACAATTTACACCCTAGAATGTTCTGTGAATATTCAAGAATCACGTAAGACAATCTGTGTAAACATTATTACGCTGGCACGGCACGACCTTGCGCGCGTATGTTTCAAATACGACTGAGTGACTTACGCGACGTCACTACTTTTGGATCAAAGTTTTGCGCTGTTGTCTCATCTATTTACTGTTGAATGTCTTTGCTTGGCATCGATCCGTTTCTGTTTGTTTGTCCGAAACTGGGATTTAATTTCGACCGGACAGTACATGGCCACAATATTGGACTGGACGTGTTTTCTTGGTAACGGGAACGGTGTGCAGTGAACTGCGGACTTAATAACCTTTCCGGCTTTAACACAGTCACGCCTGTTATTCCCAAAGGGTAGGCATAGGCGCAACTTATACCCAGTTTTCGCCAAGGTTGTTTTCTTCTCGTGATAGGGACGAGCATATCGCCATATCAAAAAATGCAAACACAGGACGGACAATGCGAAGAAAAATTCAATACCACTAACAAAACGACCAAGAATTCAGGATGTCAAGTTATAACGCGTACGCTACCGAGATAGTCACGGATTTGACGTGACATGACGACGTGACGTAACACCGTCTTGTGGTTACGGTTTACGTTCGAACTAAAATTAGGTCTCAATAAAAAGGACCACACTAGGAAGAAAAAAAAACATACATACAAAAGCTCACGCCTGTATCCCCGAAGGGCAAAGGCGAACTAGATAACTAGAATACCCACATTTCACCGAGCTTAGTTTTGTCCCAGATGTGATAGAGGGTAAGCCTTTTGCCATATGGGGTATAAATTCCAGACTCCGGGCTGATACTGAAAAATCCAATATCACTTTGCCTGACCCGGGGATCGAACCCAGGACCTCAGAACGACAGCCGTATCACGCTCGCAATACAGCTACGCCACCAAGCCATAAATCTGTCTCTACGATATACAAGGTTCAGAATTTTTATAACATACAAATTGACAAACTAAAACTAACAAAAATATTAAAGGTGCCAAAATATTTACGAATTTTTATCGACTATGCGGTTCAAAGAAACCTTTCTACCGTTCAAAAGGAATAATATTGCCTTCTTGAGTAAAGCCTTTAAGCAACCGATTGCAAATACAGCTCTCTCGAAAAAGATTTTAAATGTAGCCACTGTAAGTACATAATTGTGCATTTTCACTTGACCTCTTGCGAGCTATGTCTTTGAATATATTACTTCCGTGAGCAGTTAATGTCAAAATTTTCAGTACAAGATAGAAATATTTAATATTTGATAAAAATATGTCTCATCTGGTTATCGGATGAGTGAAGGTCGAAAGACCACGGTCTCTTAGACCATTTTTTAATAGCTGACAGTGGCATACGAGCAGAGATAAGTGATCTCCACCACCCATAAACACCCAAGACACAAAAATAACCAAGGTTGAGTTGCCAAAAGGATCGAAATTAGGAGAGAGAGGGGCTGGAAATGGGCCACCGGCTATATCTCGCTCACCGAACGAAACGCAACAGCGAGCTGTAACTTTACGTTGGTTTTCTGTGAGACAGTGGTATCAAACCGGTCGAGCCAGCCAATACGAGTAGACGTTAGTGTCTACACCGGGGCTCTACACACACACACAAGCTCACGCCTGTATCCCCGAAGGGGTAGGCAGAGGCGTACTAGAGAACTAGAACACCCACATTTCGCCGAGCTTATTTCGGTCCCAGATGTGATATGGGGCGAGCCTATCGCCATATCGGGCACAAATTCCAGACTCCGGGCTGATATGGAAAAATCCAATATCACTTTGCCCGACCCGGGGATCGAACCCGAGACCTCAGAACCGTAGTCGTACCGAAATACCACCACGCCACAGAGGCAGTCATCGCCGTGGCTCTACCACTCTATTAATGGCGTTCTTAACACAACGCGTGATTTAAGTCAAGTGAAGGCATGGGACGATAATTGTGTGCCACAGGGCGGCTCATGTGCTCGTTGGCCTCTTTTATTTCATTATTCCCTCGTTCATTAGAGCATCATCATTTTCCTGCCTTCCTTCTTTGCGTAGGTTTATTAAATTGTATTTTTATAGACTGCCTACGTGACGTGGTTGTAATGCACATGTGGTAAGATTACCAAACTAATTTGAAACAGTGATCAAGTTCGCCTCTGCCTAGCACTTCGGGATCCGGGCGTGAGCTTATGTAATTTATAGTGACAGGTTGATACATTTTCTTAAATATTGCGTACATACGTAAACTCACGCCTGTATCCCCTAAGGAGTAGGCAGAGGTGCACTAGCGAACTAGAACATCCATATTTCGCTGAATTTAGTTATGTCTCAGTTGTGATAGGTGGCGAGCATATCGCCATATCGGGCACAAATTCCAGACTTCGGTCTGATATGGGAAAATCCAATATCGCTTTTCTCGACCTGGTGATCGAACCCGAGACCTCAGGAGGGTAGCCATACCGAAATACAACCACGCTATTGAAGCAGTTAGAACATACAATATAGTATATCT
The DNA here is from genome assembly GCA_036417725.1 of Clanis bilineata. Classification (NCBI taxonomy): domain Eukaryota; kingdom Metazoa; phylum Arthropoda; class Insecta; order Lepidoptera; family Sphingidae; genus Clanis; species Clanis bilineata. Next base: position 15,321,614 of record CM071158.1, read on the forward strand.
ACCCAAAATAAACGATAATCTAGGTCAGACTAATCCAATTACATTAAAGTCTATAGAGACCTTAATACATCCTGAAAACCATCTGAGGCTAACAACTTTCCATTCGAAAATAGCTAATAACCATAAAGGCGTATATTAGAAAAAATATTTTATGCGGAACACAGGTGGTGTAAGAATGAAATAACATTTTAGCAAAACTCATTGGGGCCGTAATATCGACAGGGCCGAATAATACTAATAATGGCTGGAGTCGGGTCAAAGAAAATCATTTCCAACTGGTAAATTTGTTAGAGAGAAACTTTCTTCAATATAACGAATTATTAGATTCTGAGACGGCGGGGAATAATCATATCGGACATTCGGATGGTGATATCTTTTTTGCCGAGGGTTAGGGCGTGGTCAGAATATACCGAGGCGGTGAGCGACAGCGGGCACATACAACTGTATGCCCAACTTGGCATTTTACGAAGCCGCCGAGTGGTCATACACTTAAGATGGCCTTATGTCGTTTAAGGCCGCCTTATCTGACAAAATTGTATGGCGAAAATAAATTAACAAGCTGTTAAAGTTGAGTAGCGTTTGATCATTTCGGCATTTCACTTTTAAAACGGCATTTTTATTTTTTTTTAATTTAAAATTGACCACCGAAAAAGGGATTGGGAAACGAAGAGAGGGAAATGGGCCACCGGAAATCTCACTCACCGAACGAAACGCGACAGCAAGCTGCCACTTTACGTCGGTTTTCTGTGGGACAGTGGTATCAAACCGGTCGAGCCTGCCCATTCGTGCTGTAGACGTTACTGTCTACAGCTGGCTCTACCACTTGAAATACCATCCAATAACCAACCATAAGTACTAAATTATCTTAACTTACATAAGAATGCTGTATAGAGGAGAATTAAGAACAATATTTCTTTAATCGGTTGAAAGTAAATCAAAATCCGCACCCGCTCCTCTCTCCACAAAACACGCGCCTTTCAAACATGTTCGAAGGACAATTTGATCTTTGGTCGAAGAAAATTGAATAATATGTTACTAGATAGAAGATATTAAGGTTACATTGTTATTTTTTACTCGGACCTCGATCATTTTCTCGTTGGTTAGACATTTGTGTCGGTATTCAACAAAAAAGCGATGTTTTTTGCACTCTATCGCTGCTATTATGGATTTTATTGGAGCAAATGTTATTAGATGGCTCTACTAGCCGCGAGATCGTCATAATATGATCCCGATGTTATCATAAACCGCACGTTTCGACGTATTTTTATTTGTTATTGTCTATTAAAAATACAATTTTTATATTTTAAAATTATTTTTGTTTACAGAGGTACATTTGTGTCGCACAATTCTGTATCGAATAAATATTTTTTCTTTCTTTCTATTAGGTCTTTTTGAAACAATTTACGATGGAAATAATATGAGCAATAAAAGGTAAAGAATATACAGTAATTCATTACCAATTATATTATTATTTAGTCCTAGATAAGTTTAATAATAGTTAAATAGACGCCACAGAGGGGCCACGCACACAAACGCACCTGTACAAAAGTATCATACGCACACACGCAACTCTCATAACACGATCAGTCGCCGCCATTACGTATCGATAGATCGAATGGACCAAAAACCTTGCTTCACTTTCAATGTTCCTAGCGCTTCGTCCATCTTTTTTTACGTCCGTGGGTAAGCGACAAGATTATTTATGAACAGAAACAACTCTAAGGAGTTACTAAGCACTGGGTGGCACAGTACTGCTCTCGTCACCCTAAAACTAAAACTTTTTTCTTTTACCTGTCCTTATCCCACCTTAATGTGGGGTCGGCGCAACACACATTTTCAAGCATGTTGCAGAAATGATGTGGCTAAGTTTTTACGACCGGCTGCCTGCCTGACGTCAACCCCCTCTGGGGGATCCAGTCCCGGACAAATTAAATTAGAAAATTCGCTTTGCCCGACCTTCGACCGAATCGAACCCAGGACCTTCCGGTCCACAGTCCATACATGCTGCCACTAGACCAAGGAGGCGACTCTAAAACTAAAGCATCCCTTTTAAAGACAAACACGCAAACAAACGCTAGCTTATTATGTATATAAAAGAACAAAAAACGTTTGTGTGCATTTATGTTTTGTGGCACATGGCGTAAAATATTGCCGAATTAAAAACAATATACATCGACAAATACACAATGAATATTGTTCAATTTGTGGTTCAAATGAGATATTATTCATGGTTCATGGCACTCTGCACATCCTTACTAAATAATAAAAGCGAAAGTAACTCTGTCTGTCTGTCTGTCTGTCTGTCTGTGGCGTTTTCACGTCTAAACCGCTGAACCGATTTTGATGAAATTTGGTATGTGGGTACCTTGAACCCCAAGGACGGACATAGGGTACTTTATTTTTTTTAATTCAACCCCTAAAGGGATGAAAGAGGGGATGGAATTTTGTATGGGAATTTTGGAACCGTTTAATGGATTTTGATGTTTGGTATGAGGATACTTTTGACCCTAAGGACACAAATGGGGTACTTAATTTTTTTTATCAACCCCTAAAGGGATGAAATAAGGGTTGAAAGTTTTATATGGGGATTTTAGGTCTAATTGATAGATTTTTATGAAATTTGGCATGGGATAGTGGACATCTTTGAGTTCAAAGACACAAATGGGCTACTTTTTTAAAATCAACCCCTAATGGGATGAAATAGGGGATGAAAGTTTTTATGGGAATCCAGAAACCGCTGAACGGATTTTTAAGAAAGTTGGTATGAGGATAGTTCGATAGATAGTAGCGCTAAGGACAGAAATGGGGTGTGATATATTTTTATCCTACAAAGGGATGAAATAGCGGTTGAAAATTTGTTTCTTTGTTTTTGGGCCGATTGACTTCAAAATTGATATCTGAGTCGCCCCGTGGTTCCAAACGACAGAACCGCTGTCAGAACTGTCAAAAGTGACCGCCATTTTGTTTTTCTTTGTTTCTGGGCCGATTGACTTCAAAATCGATATCTTGGCGCCCCGTGGTTCCGAATGACAAAATCGCTGTCAGAACTGTCAAAAGTGGCCGCCATTTTGTTTTTCTTTGTTTTTGGGCCGATTGACTTCAAAATCGATATCTGAGTCACGCCGTGGTTCAGAACGACAGAACCGCTGTCAAACCTATCAAAAGTGGCCGCCTTTTTGTTTTTCTTTGTTTTTGAGCCGATTGACTTCAAAATCGATATCTGAGTCGCCCCTTGGTTCGGAACGACAGAACCGCTGTCAAACCTGTCAAAAGTGGCCGCCATTTTGTTTTTCTTTGTTTTATGGCCGATTGACTTCAAAATCGATATCTAAGTCGCCCCTTGGTTCGAAACGACAGAACCGCTGTCAAACCTGTCTAATGCGGCCGCCATTTTGTTTTTCTTTGTTTTTGGGCCGATTGACTTCAAAATCGATATCTGAGTCACGCCGTGGTTCAGAACGACAGAACCGCTGTCAAATCTGTCAAAAGTGGCCGTCATTTTGTTTTTCTTTGTTTTTGGGCCGATTGACTTCAAAATCGATATCTGAGTCACCTCGTGGTTCAAAACGACAGAACCGCTGACAAACCTGTCAAATGCGGTCGCCATTTTGTTTTTCTTTGTTTTTGGGCCGATTGACTTCAAAATCAATATCTGAGTCGCGCCGTGGTTCAGAACGACAGAACCGCTGTCAAAGCTGTCAAAAGTGGCCGCCATTTTGGATTTCTTTGTTTTTGGGCAGATTGACTTCAAAATCGATATCTGAGTAACGCCGTGGTTCAGAACGACAGAACCGCTGTCAAACCTGTCAAATGCGGCCGCCATTTTGTTTTTCTTTGTTTTTCTGCCAATTGACTTCAAAATCGATATCTGAGTCACACCGTGGTTCAGAACGACAGAACCGCTGTCAAATCTGTCAAAAGTGGCCGTCATTTTGTTTTTCTTTGTTTTTGGGCCGATTGACTTCAAAATCGATATCTGAGTCACGCCGTGGTTCAGAACGACAGAACCGCTGTCAAACCTGTCAAATGCCGCCGCCATTTTGTTTTTCTTTGTTTTTGGGCTGATTGACTTCAAAATCGATATCTGAGTCACACCGTGGTTCAGAACGACAGAACCGCTGTCAAACCTGTCAAAAGTGGCCACCATGTTGTTTTTCTTGGTTTTTGGGCCGATTGACTTCAAAATCGATATCTGGGTCGCCCATATTTGGACTGAAATGACAGGGCGGATCGACAAATCAAAAGTTTTTTCCGTTGGCCCTACAAAATAAGCGTGCGGAGCCGCGGGCAAAAGCTATTTATCAATATAGGCGTACCTATTAAATATTGTATTAAAGCATAGTAGTAAAGCGTAGTGGGTTATCTAAATGATTTCCACTGCTCACGATACCAAAAGAAAAACAGATGTTCCTAATCATAAAAGAAATGTATAGGATTTAGGTAGGGGTGACAAATCAAGAGCCACCAGAAATCTGTCTTACCAAACGAACCGCTACAGCGAATTGCAGAGAAAGAAGGAATCAATATGTTATCCGCTGTCTTTACATAACATAACATAAGCTCACGCCTGTGTCCCCCAAGGGGTAGGCAGAGGCGTACTAGCCACCTAGTACACCCACATTTCGCCGAGCTTAGTTCCGTCCCAGATGTGAAACAGGGCGAGCCTATCGCCATATCTTGCACAAATTCCAGACTCCGGGCTGATATGGAAAAATCCAATATCACTTTGCCCGACCCGGGAATCGAACCCGAGACCTCAGGACGGTAGTCGTACCGAAATACAACCACGCCACCGAGGCAGTCTTTATCTATATGTAGTAATGTGTTGGCGGTTCGGTGTCAGGAATGTTAAATAACAGCAACGATATATAACGGTCCATATAGCACAATTACTTTTGGCTCACCTTTAGTGTTTTTTTTTACTTTTTTTCTTAAAGCCTGCCCTTATCCCAACCTCAATGTGGGGTCTGCGCAACACACTTTTATAATTGCAGAAAGAATTCGGCTTAGTTTTTACGACCGGCTGTTTAGGCAGAGGTTAGGCGAAGTCAACCCCTTTCTGGGGGATCCAGTACCGGGCAAATCGTGTCAGGCAACACCCGACCAGCCCCCTGACTGGACACTCGATTACGATTTGATTACGATTTAATTTTATTTAGTGACATAACTAGGATAGGGATCGGATAGGATCGGGATGTATGGAGGAAATGTTGGGAGGCCTTTGCCCAGGAGTGGGATAATTGAGGCTTTAATAATAATAATAGTGACATAACTTCTATCGAAATCGAGTTAAAAAGTGCGCTAATGTCGCATTGGATTCGAGAACTCATACGGTAATTTTCAACGCTTTTAACGATATTAGTGCATTTTTTAACTTGATTTAAATGAAATCGAATCGAATGACAAAAGTGGGAATCGAACCTAGGACCTAACGGTAGCCAAGCCCATATACGCTGCCACTAGGCCAAGGAATCGACAATTAACCATATAATATAAAAAATGTAACCGTTTAACTATCACTCGATTCTTAAGTAAAAATCCTTTTAGCTGATTAACTTTTCAACCGTTGGAAGGTTTCCAAATAGCATAAATCAAGCATAATACAATTAGAGTTAATCTTTGATTAAATACCGTGGTGTTTCATTTGCCTTTCGAAGCGAGATTTCGGTGAATTTATTACTCTGTTAGGCTTAAATTGTTAATTGTAGTTTATAAAGTTTTTGGTGACGAATTGTAATTGAGAATAGTAATACCTTTGAACGATTCATGCGTTAAGTCTTTAATAATATATTAAAAATGCGAAAGTGACTATCTGTTACATTGCCATGCTTAAATAACATAACATAACATAAGCTCACGCCTGTATCCCCGAAGGGGTAGCCAGAGGCGCACTAGCGAACTAATACACCCACATTTCGCCGAGCTTAGTTCCGTCCCAGATGTGATAGGGGGCGACCGTATCGCGATATCGGGCACGAATTCCAAATTCCGGGCTGATATGGAAAAATCCAATATCACTTTGCCCGACCCGGGGATCGAACCCGAGACCTCAGGACGGTAGTCGTACCAAAACACAACCACGCCACCGAGGCAGTATAACAGGTAGGCTTAAATAACTAAAACGATTTTAGTAGATAAATGAAATCAAAATCTAGATGTGTATAAAACTGAATACAGATGATCCTAAATCACTACCTACAAAGGTAGTGATTTTTGTTTGATCATAAATGCTAAATGGGTCTATTTTACTTATTTTGGCTGTGTCGTTTCAAACGACAATTTCGCTAATTTACAAAGCGATATTTCATCTCTTGAAATGATCTTTACTTCAGATATGATAAAATCTGTCTCTTCATATAACGTCAATTGTTAAAATCCTCTTTCTTGCGTAATTTTATGTCGCGTGATTTTATATACAAAAAATGTTGCCGCCGATATTACAGGAACACATCCATATTATTATTTAGAGATATTATAATATTATGTTCGCGTTAATTAACCTGTGGCCTGAGCAGGAAAATTTCTGACAACCGTAAATGTATTCGAACTCGATGCGCGTCTATGAAATTTGTATGAAATATTAACCAAACGTCATCAGTGCGCAGCGAACTCGAATACATTTACATTTACATTAGTTTTTCGTGCTCGGGCTACTGATAATAACATTGAATAGACGTTGGCATGTTAATTAATACATGACGTGTACATATATTAGTAGGTATGTACTTATAAATATTTTATTTCAAATATAAAATCCAAGGCAATAAACTTTAATTATTTAGTGAAATATGATTTGATGATTCCAATAAATAGAAAAAAAAAAAAAAAAATTATAATGTGATTTTACCTCCTGAAATGGTTGATGTCATGAAGGTGGCCGAATTAAAACTAAAGCCAAATCCTTTCTGGAACTTTCAAAAACCGTTGCGCTTACGGCTGATCATTTCATAAGAGTGAAATTACGGCAAGCTCTTTTTATTGAAATCGATTGAAATAAAAGAGTAACTCGCTCTGATGGCAAACGTTACGACTGCTCATGAACAGTACCAACACCCCCCCCGCACAATAATAACAAGCCACTAACGCTGCACTGCGCTCGTCACCCTGAGACATTAGATATATTGAAATAAAACTATTTTTACGGATTCTATCACGATTTGGTTTTAATTTTTATTCCCGGCGTTTCGAAGGCTTTGCAGTCTTCGTGGTCACGGGTTGGACTGACAGACTGCAAAGCCTTCGAAGAGTCGAGAACAAAAATTAAAACCAAATCGTGATAGAATCCGTAAAATTGTTTTATTTCAATGTAACATTCGCGTAAATTTAAGAAATCAGTACATTGTAGTCTCATAATGGCAGCCCAGTAACTGCAACATTACATTATAAATACTTACTAGATATCCAAGCGAGGATCACGATGCCGATCACCATCCTCATAGGCTTAGCCGTTCCCATCATAACAACTAATGTTTCAAAGGGTTAACAAACCGCAACATCTCACATCACTTCACTTAGGTATGTCTTGTATTCCATTTGTATTCTCACATCACAAGTACCTGTAACAATAAACAATAAATTTATTTTTGTTTTTTTTCGAAGAGGGAGAGTCGGAAGTGGTCGACGCACCGAGCTTACATCAGTCAAATGTTACGTAATCTAAAGCTTAGAAACTTTAAAAAAACTCCTCCACATCTTGACCGAATTCACATGGCGCAAACCTTGTAGTAATCTGTATTGAAGACAAAAATAAAGAAACATTTTTTTATTTGCCTATAGTTTAATCAATAACTAAACTACCTCTATATATTTTGTAGATTGATAAAATGATTGTAGATTGTTAATGTAATAAGGATCAAATTAATTTGTACTCTATTCGTTAGCTATTTAAAATAAAACAACACGGGTGCTACGTACAAGATCTGTATTGCAATTAACTTATTAAACTAAACATATCGTATTAGCCCATAGTACATGACCGCAGTTACAGCGTAAACAGGATAAAATGTAAAAAATTAAAAACCTTTGTAAAAATTTAAAATGTATGCATAGAAGATTATTTCTTTCTACCTGCCCTTATCCCACTTTAATGTGGGGTCGGCATAACACACTTATTCAAGCATGTTGCAGAAATGATTTGGCTAAGTTTTGACGACCGGCTGGCCTGCCTGACGTCAACCGCGTCTGAGGGGTCAAGTCCAGGGCAAATTAAATTAGGAAATTCGCTTTGCCCGACCTGGGAATCGAACCCACGACCTCCCGGTCCACGGCCCATACATGCTGCCACTAGACCAAGGAAGCGACCTAATTTAGTCAATAACTAAACTATATATTATGTAGATTGAAAAAAGAGTAAATTATTCATGTAATAAGGTTTAAATTACTTTGTACTCTATTCGTTAGCGATTTAAAATAAAACGACACGGGTGCTACGTACAAGATCGCAATTAACTTAATAAACAAAACATATCAAATTAGCCCATAGTATATGATCTCACTTAAAAATAAATAAAAATAAAAATGTTTATTGGTCACGTAGGTACATCAAATGCACTTATGACAGGTCACAACAAGGTCTAGATAAATTTATATAATAATAATCATATTGCAACACTATTAATATAGAAAACAAGCAGGCAGGTATGAACACAATAACAAGGATGGGGCTTAGATAAAAGGTTGTGATTTGTAGGAAAGGGAACGAACGGGATATAGCAGGAATGCTGGCAGTGAATTGACGGGAAAATAAAATAGGGAGCTTGTAGGATTTGACTGGAAATGTGAGAAAGGAAAATCACGCCGTGGACTATAAGGCACTATCTTAGCTAACCTACCAGTCTTTCTCTAGCTACCTACGGATGACGACCCGAAGAAGAAAGACGGAAAGAAACTCCGGGCTTTGTTTTTCATCGTCAATTGACTTTCCTTATCCAATTATTGTCAATTATATATCCAATTGACTTACAGCGTAAACCGGATAAAATGAAAAAAATGGTCAATACCCTTGCAAATATTTAAATGCTAATAAGTTTTGTTGCATCCAGCGACTTCCTGCAACCTTTATCAGGTCGTCGGTCCACCTTGTAGGTGGACGTCCTACGCTGCGCAGGAAGTCGCTGGATGCAGGCCGCTTCCAGCAGGTCGATCTGGAAATCTTTGGGGGAGGTCTATGTTCAGCAGTGGACGTCCTATGGCTGATGATAATGATGATGATGATGAAGTTTTGTTGGTGGTAGGATATTCGTATCCCACTGTCTTGTTGCAAGCAAATGGAGGGGCCATTTGCTTGTTCAGTCTTTGGATTCGGAGTGCGAAGAAGTATAAATAGGCCGACATGATTCTGACGATCACTGATAAATCCATTATTTGTCAGTGTTTGCTAGTTTTTTTTTTGGACTGCACTACTCATCATATGCAATGTAGGCACTTTACCGTGCCCGGATAACAAAAAAATCATAAAATATTTTAAGAATTTAGTTTTGTGCTTAATTTTGTTTACTTAAAGCCAAATATTCCGAAAAGTTACTGTAAGGTAAAAATCAGATATTTTCCATCACATGTACGTAATTTGACGTGAAAGATGTTCCAACGTAAATGATTGATCGCCGTGTCGCCGTACTACGTTAATACCGAACAAACGATAAAAAATATTAGCTAATACGTTCAACCGCTGTACCCAACATTTGGGCTTTTTGTAATCACTTTTTATATGTCAGATAGTTCAATCAAAACCCAAAAATATTAATAAAGTTCTATATTAATATATCAATTTGAGTGGTAGACACACGCTGTAGACAGTTAAGTCTACATAACGAATGGGCCGGTTCGATACCACTGGCTCACAGAAAACCGACGTAAAGTGGCAGCTTGCTGTCGCATTTCGTTCGGTGAGTAAGATTACCGGTGGTCCAATTCCCTCCTCCCTTTCCCAATCCCTATTTCCCTCGTTTTGGGTTGGCAACGCACCCATGATTTTTAAATAAAAAATATATATTGGCAGCTTTCGAATAACATTTTACACTGAAGTATATTATCATCATCTTTTTTCACTTTACCACAGTCCCTCGCAGTGGGACATGTTACGTATGAGTCTTCTTTATATTATCAAAACATGATATAGAGGTAGACCTGATTAAAAATGGTTTTGTATAGGGAGTTTGTTGGGCCTATCAATTCAATCATTACAGCAAATGAAATTAGAAAAAAAACACATTACGTCATCATCTAACTCCGACTTCCCTATTAGAAACATTAACCGCCACAGGGCTATAAATCCCTAACAAAATCACATGTCATCGAAGCATCAAATTAACAACGCTCTGGAACCACAACACATCGGCATTCCGCTAATAGCCCCCAGCAATTGAACCCTACATAATGTAACGAGAACAGGCCCCAATCCGCCCATTTTACAAAGACCCGGACGTAGTCGACAGATGACAATAAACCAGCCGATATTGACTCCGCACAATGCCCGGGCCGAGCATAAAAACTGGGTATAAATCGGCCATAATGCTTCGGTAAAGTTAATTAAATAGGTCCGCGATATTTCAATCGAATTCTATTGGTCTGACAGTGAACTGTTGGAATAGGGGTTTGCATCACTATGACATGATGTAATAAAAACTGAATATAAAGGCCTACGCTGCGCTTGCCGGTACATGGTCTCCACTCGAGAACTTTTCTGCCCCATCGGCTATCAGTTCTACCGATTATATAATGTATAATAATTCATACCGACGACTTGGTAAGTGTGTCAAGAAGTCGCAGGATACAGGCCACTTCCAATAGGTCGACCTAGAAATCTTTGGGGAAGGCCTGTGTCTAGCAGTGAACGTTGATGATGCTGATAATGTTATGTATCTTAGTTGTGATATCTTAAATGTGTTAAGATATATAGATAAATATAAGCTCACGCCTGTATCCCCGAAGGGGTAGGCAGAGGCGCACTAGCACACTAGAACACCCACATTTCGCCGAGCTTAGTTCCGTCCCAGATGTGATAGGGGGCGAGCCTATCGCCATATCGGGCACAAATTCCAGACTCCGGGCTGATATGGAAACATCCAATATCACTTTGCCCGACCCGGGGATCGAACCCGAGACCTCAGAACCGTTGTCGTACCGAAATACCACCACGCCACCAAGGCAGTAAATGTGTTAAATGTGGACTAAATATGATAATACAATAAGGCCAGGAGTGATTTTACAAAGGACAGTTGAAAAACCCCTGAACACGAACCAGTAGCTCAACCATGAGTTTTTTTACACATTTATCGCTAGCGAATACGTAAAATATTTATATGACAAACATTAATTCTCCACGTAACCGCTAGAGACGCTGAGGTGTTTACCATATAAATATTAAGAAAAAATGCCATATAAATATTATTATGTAGCGAGAAGTGTGCAAAAAACTTACAGTTGAGCTATCGGCTTTAAGTGCAAAGTCAGTTGTTTTAACTTTATTATCATAAATGGAATAATTTGTTTATTATGCAACATCAAACCGCTAACTGTCCTAAGAATATACTCGTTAGATTGTTTAGAATAAAATTTAAGCAATAGAGAGTGTTATAATATTTGGAAGTAAAAAAACAACCGAACTAATTATCAAAAGAACAAAATTTATTGAACTAATTGAGTAAGAAGCGAAACTAAAACAACGAAAATGATGTGTTTAATGAATTCACTCATTGTGAATATACATAAACCCTAGAATTGAAAAATATTTTTTTAAGATAAATTATTAAAACAAATATTAGCCAAAGCCTATCAACTTTTTTAATCTCATCAATCATTGAACTAATCACATAAATAATCGATTAAATCCGAGCATCTAAAAATAAAAATCGAATCACTTTATTAAAACTTAAAGTACTAAGCAATCGAAGATGCTATCTTAAAAGCCTTTAATCTGTCCAATAAACTTGAAGATTCAGATAAAAACATTACCAGAGTAATATTTCAAGTGGGGAGCTCTATCCGTGTCCAGCCTAAGGGCCTGTCATAATGGATTGCTCTTCGATTCTGATGGATTTTAATTTGACGTTCATTCCTGAAATGGGGAAGTGTATTTGATAAACTCCGGACTTTATTGGACTTTATTGATAGATGCTAATTGATGTGTGGAGGTTGAAAAGGAATAAAGCATAACGACCTTTAATATTCCGTAAAAAATCTCTTTTGAATTCAGTTTAGTTCAGAATTGAATTGAATGGTATATTAACCCCTCCCATTCCCAATCCCTAGTCGGTAATCTCTAGACCTAATTTTGGGTCGGCAACGCACCCATGATTATTTTTGTGTTTTGGATGTCTATGGTGGAGATAGATCACTTACCATCAGTAGCCGAAGCAAGAAAATTCCTGACAATCGTAAATGTTTTCGAGCTCGCTGCGCTCTGATAATATTTGATTAATATTTCATAAAAATTTCATAGACGTGCATCGAGCTCGAACACATTTACGATCATTCCATTCCCATCTGCTCGTTTGCCAATCTCTGGTATAAAAAAATTGATGTAATAATACAAAAACGAAATAATGACAATCTATCCCTTAAAACATTTCTTGACGCGTAATACGCATTATCTGATGAGAAAATAACACGTTAATGTTAGAAATTATCATCAAACAGATCTCACTAAATAATAAAGTGCTACTAATTTATTGCCTTAATAAAAGTAGTCAACAACTCTTATCTAAGACAGTGTAATCTTGACAAGACAAAATTACACTGCGTTACAAAAGAATGGTGCACGTGCAAAAATAAAATCGGGCGACAGCTCCCAGAGCGTCCGCAGTCAGTGTGGACAATCGCGGCTTTATCGCGCCGAAATTCGCATGAAATTTTCGCCTCAATTCGCTGTTTTCCACGTTGCACTGTTTATAATTTCGCGTACACTTTCGGCTCCGGGCGTCGCGATTGTCATTGACACTATCTACCTGCGTTCACTTTAAATGCACCCACTGTATTATTCTTGCTGTTGTGTGAAGTTTTTTGCTGGAAATATTTTAAAATGTGGACATGACTTTATCTCTTACATTGGAAGGTTGTGTGAATACCGGGAGCAATGGTTTATATCGAATTGCTTTGTAAGGTGTAAATCGGATTTATTTTTTCGCACTCTTTACATTTCAGATATGCATTTCATATTATTTATTTGGACATTGTTTTTATATGTAGCAAGTAGGTAACTATGTTTTGCTTGCGGTTCCATCGTCGTCAACTTCTAATAGACAACTTATTTTTGCTAAACTAAAGATCACAATACAATGCACGTGGATATAGTAGTTTCAGATTAATTTCTGAAATCAGATCAAGATTTTTTTAATTGAGTCTCTGAAAAATACATTTATTCATTTATAATATTAGTGTAGAGAATGACAGGAAATACTTTGTACAATGTACGTTATTATCTCTTACCTTACTGTGGCATAAATATGACATTAATTTTTTGAGGGTTTTCGGACTAGCCAATAATTGCACATCTTGATAGCATTTGCGATCTATTACAGTCGTCCGCATGTTACGATGAATTTATTAACAGAACCTAATTATTTTTCGAATTGCTCTCTTAAAATACGATGAGCTAAACCCTCGGGTAAAAATAAATCGCTGGCCATATTTTAAAGCAGATCCAATTCCCATCTCGCGCAGAGTATACCCAGCTATTTATTTCACGTTACGGAAGTTAGCATCTGATACAAAGTTAACGATAACTTTTCTCGAAATACTTTTCGCAAGTTACGTCGCCCGAGGGTGTTGACGGAATTTTCCTAAGGGAATTAGGAAAATTCTGTTTACTTGTAAAGGAAAGAATTTTTCTTTCGCCTGTCCTCCAGTTGGATGTCTAGACAATTTAAAAACAGCGAGCATAGCGCGCGCTTGGAATTCTTTAGCAATTGATATTGGCCTGAAGTGTAAGTGCTAAGTTAGGAAAGTACGAATTATTCCGAGTAGATTATTCCATGTTTCATTTTATTTTGATTTTATGTTAATGTGATTCAATAAAAATATTGCCGAATTTCATCTATTCATGTATTTTAGTTGATTTCAAAGCGACATGATACAACTTCGCGAAGATTTAAAATTATATTTCGCGTCACTACACTCTCCGAGAGTGGAACACTACTAGCTTTCAGTTCGATGGTTGGCAACGCACCTATGAATCTTTTTGAGTCTCAGGTGTCTATGGGCGGTGGAGATCACTTACCATCAGGTGACCCATCTGCTCGTTTGCCAGTCTTTGCTATAAAGATCTCTGCTATACATTGTCGCTAATGTCAAATACCAAAAAAAAATCATGATCGAGCTATTATAGTTCACATGAATAGTCACATTTTACGAACTAACGTAATGCCGTAATGAGAACGAGGAGAACTCTCCCCGACGTCGAAGTAATATTTTTACATAACCTCGCTTTAACATGAACTTGATATAAAAAACATTCTTCCTTTCCACCTGCCCTTATCCCACCCTAATCTTAACCTTAAACTCGTGTTTAAAAACACCCCGCCTGGCCTGAGAATCGAACCTAAGACGTCGCGGTTCACAGCCCTGCCTTATAGACAGCGACGTGCACAGGCTTTCCAATCACGGTAGACAAAAAACTTGCTCAATAATTTAATTCAACTCTTGCATCACCTCTGCCATCAACACCATACCTAGGCCTATTTAAAATATAAACCCAGCGCTGCTAATGTCAAAATCTATATTTGGTCATCATTTATTTTTCCTTTATATATAAATAGCAAATTGTCGCCTCCTTGGTCTAGTGGCAGCATGTATGGGCTGTGGACCGGGAGGTCGTGGGTTCGATTCCCAGGTCGGGCAAAGCGAATTTTCTAATTTAATTTTCCCGGGACTGGACCCCTCAGAGGGGGTTGGCGTCACGCAGGCAGCCGCAGCAGTAAAAACTTAGCCAAACCATTTCTGCAACATGCTTGAAAAAGTGTGTTGCGCCGACCCCACATTAAAGTGGTATAGGGGCAGCGGCCTGAGCAGGAAAATTTCTGGCAACCGTAAATGTATTCGAACTCGATGAGCGTCTATGAAAGTATGAAATATTAACCAAACGTCATCAGTGCGCAGCGAACTCGAATACATTTACATTTACATTCGTTTTTCGTGCTCGGGCTACTGGTAGCAAAAAAAAAGACTACTTGTCTACTTGTCTGTATGGAATGCGAGCCCCTGCTTACAGACCTAGGAGGCAACATCTTAACTAATACACAATCTTCACAAAACTAAGAATACACGCAATAGTAGAAACGTGTCTATCAAACATGCATAAGAGCCCGTGTCAACGGCGCGGCGGCAGGAGTAACTCCCAAATTCAGCCGTTCATGAATTTACGACACAGAAACAAATCAAAACACGGCGCAAACAATGCTCTATAAATCTCGGCGGCAATTTCAGATACGATCTCGCAGGTATCGCGCAGGAGACGTGTTATTTGCTGCGAAATTTTCTTCTTAATACGGTTATTTTTACAGTTCTTTGTTAGGTGAAGCGCACAATTTGAGGTTATTTTTGAAATGGCTGGCATATATAGCGACCATCATACACATGCTAAGAGACTTACGACTATAATAGCTCGTTTATGCGAGTTGAGTTCTATCTAAGATGATCTAGTAAATTCTGATGTAACGAGACGACGATTGTTGAGAGACACAATGTATTTCCCTTTTGACTTAATGTCTATTATCTGTACTTTATTAACCAACTGTTTCGTCAAAAAGAAATAAATGATCAGGCTAATTGATATAAAGGACTTAACGCAGAGTTCGTTTCGCTCGAGTTCGTTCGGCGAGTGAGATTTTCGGTAGCCCAATTCCCCCTCCCTTTCCCAGTCCCTTCACTTCCATTCCATCCTTTTGGGTTGGCAACGCACCCAAGATTCTTTTTATATCTTGGATGTTTATGGGCGGTGGAGATCACTAACCATTAGGTGACCCGTCTACTCGTTTGCTAGTCACTGCTATAAAACACTAACTAAAAAACACTGATTAAATAAAAAAGTCGTCATAATTTTAAATCATCGAAAGATTTGCAACAATTATATATTTTCGTCATAACTTCAGTGCCAAGCTCAAACTTAATAAAATTAGCCCAAAAATCCCTAAAGATTATTTAAAACGACACAATCTACTGACAATAAACATAAATTACAACAAGAAAATAAATTCAGTAACTTCGCCATCTCAAGTTTTTATGTTTGCAAATCTACTTACATTAATATCTTAAAACAGCGTCTTGGAGATAATGACGAAACTAGTCTCAAACTTAACTAACGATAAAACTTTAGCACGCATTAAGTCCCTGCGATTAAACCGCATAACAATAGGAAAAACATCGGTACATTGCGGCAATAATTCAAGTCATTCGCTCAACTCCTAAAGGCCATTTTTCATGTTACAACATTTTATCTTCTGAGTCGCTCGGCGCCGACTTAAGTGGACTTGTGACTTTGCCCGGCGATGTTTAAGTGTCCCAGTTTATAATAACAAGTTCAATTCCTTGAAAAGTTTCGGTAATTGATTTTGGGTTTAAAATTTGGGAAATTGATTTTATTTTTAAGTTTTGTTAAAACAGTGACAAGGTATGCTCAGAATGGACTTAGATGAATTATTCTGTGAGAACAACACACATTTTTAGCGTGATGTAGAAAGAATGGCTCAATTTTTACGTAAGAAGGTTAAATTTGGCTAAGAATGGACTTAGATGAATTATTATTGAATGTGAAATCCGCGCAACACACATTTTTAAGCGTGATGTAGAAAGAATGGCTCAATTTTTACGTAAGAAGGTTAAATTTGGCTAAGAATGGACTTAGATGAATTATTATTGAATGTGAAATCCGCGCAACACACATTTTTAAGCGTGATGTAGA
Source organism: Clanis bilineata (assembly GCA_036417725.1). Classification (NCBI taxonomy): domain Eukaryota; kingdom Metazoa; phylum Arthropoda; class Insecta; order Lepidoptera; family Sphingidae; genus Clanis; species Clanis bilineata. The sequence continues at coordinate 15,338,508 of CM071158.1, forward strand.
AAGAATGGCTCAATTTTTACGTAAGAAGGTTACGTCTACAGATTATTAGCTTTATTAAATTAATATTTTAGTTATTTATTCATTAAATGAAATGAAAAATTATAAACACATTGCGCATTAGCGTCGACGTGCATACCTTCTAAAAATGTCAACTACTGCCGCCTTTATGACATTTGTATGAAATATTGCCATAATATCATCAGCTCGACAAGAATTTGATTGAAATAAAACTATTTTATACGGATTCTACCACGATTTGTTTTTTTTTAGCCCCGACGTTTTTGCTTTGCTTTGCGGCCTTCGTAGTCATGGACTCAAGTCAGTCCGTGTATAACTTTCGCGTAAACTTAAGAAATCAGTACGAATTCGTTGACAAAAATATTCCAGCTCGGGCCCCTGAACTAACGCCCACTAATATTATATGAAGGAAAAGGCGCTTTACAACATGGAATCTAAAACTACGAATGCTAAAATCCAACGGTTTCGGCTTCAAATCGAAGCGTTCTTGTTCAGTTCGACAGCTGTGTACTCGTATTTATGGCGACAATGCTCCCTGAACGGATGGATTTGTATGCACTTCAACATATATCTTTTAGAATGGTTTTTGTGCCGCTTAAAGCTTTGTACGACGTGGTTTCTCTAATGTTAGGTTTAAGACGTGCAGATTACGTTATGCCACTGCCTCGGTGGCGTGGTTGTAGTTCGAAACGACTACCATCCTGAGGTCTCGGGTTCGATCCGTGGGTCGGGCAAAGTGATATTGGATTTTTCTATATCAGCCTGGAGTCTGGAATTTGTGCACGATATGATAGGTTCGGCCCATATCACATCTGGGATGGAACTAAGGGGGCGTCCATAAATTATGTGAGATGTTTTTTTTAATTTTCTGCCCCTCCCTCCCCCCCTGGTGAGATGTCGTGAGATTTTATTCAACCCCCTCCCCCATCCCCCAATCTCACGTGAGATTTTTCAAAATGTGAGTTTCTTACGTAAACGCATTAAATGGACCAAAATAGTATTTTTTTTTTGTTTCAATCAGAAAAAAAATTACGTGATATTTACCGAGACCCCCCCTCTCTCCAACGTAAGATTAGATGAGATTTGACTCGACCCCCTCCCCCCCTTAAACACCTCACGTAATTTATGGACGCCCCCCAAGCTCGGCGAAATGTGGATGTTCTAGTTCGCTAGTGCACCTCTGCCTACATACAAGCGTGATATTATGTATGCATGTTGACTTATGTATGTATTGACAGCGTCCGTGGCGCAGCGGGCGAGTAGCCGTTTGTGAAGCGAGAAGCCGCGGGTTCAATTCCCGCATTGAGACAAATGTTGATGTGGTCCACAGATATTTGTTTCAAGTCTGGGTGTTGTGAGACCCAAAGTCTCTCATAGTCTCATACTTAACTCGGTCTTGAGCATCCTTCCTGATCCCGATTTACAACATGTGTACAAAATATGTTTATTATGTGTGCAAAATTATCCCTCAGTGGGAGGGAGTACGAGTTAACATCAGGCAGGCTGCTGGTTGTTAAAACATAACTAACTAGTGAACTAGTACACCCACATTTCGCCGAGCTTAGTTCCGTCCCAGATGTGATAGAGGGCGAGCCTATCGCCATATCGGGCACAAATTCCAGACTCCGGGCTGATATGGAAAAATCCAATATCACTTTGCCCGACCCGGGGATCGAACCCAAGACCTCAGAACCGTAATCGTACCGAAATACCACCACGCCACGAAGGCAGGAGGTTGTTAAAACTAAATCCGAATATTTTCTATGACACGCGTGAAAGTGCATTGCGCCAATCTCTCGGTAGAGTGGGAAGAGATCAAGTTGAAGAAGAAGCTGTGTGCTAGTCAAGCAGAGATAAAAAGAAGCAGACGGAAGAAAGCAAGTCTAAAACTGAAAGTGAAATTACCCGTGAACTCTGCAATATCAATGCAATCGTGTTAGTGATACAATCCTAACTAAATCCTAAACTAAAACTAAATTAGAACGAAAATATTACAAATCTATGAAAGAAAATTGTAATAAATCAACATTCAACCAACCGCGCAATCGATGTGAAATATTAGCATAAAAATTTAAGTAAAAATGATTTAAATATTTTCAAATAATATTTAAAACTACTTTAAAATATAAAATCCAATCTGGTAATATTACGTTCAAATGTAGAGAATTCACACTTTTATTAAGAACTATTCAACGCTAAATAGATTTCCTAGCTTACTAGAGCGTACGGTCTTTCACAGTTGCTAATGCGCCTTAAGAACTCCGAGTCTTGCCTGTATCGCTGTAGAAATGTTTCGAGTTAAAAACCTAGAGGAAAATACACTAATGTAATAATGTAATTAGTATTTTAAAATAGAGCCGTGTATATGTAAAGGAAGGAAGTAAGTTGCTGGGTGCAGGCTACTTCCAACAAGTCGATCTGGAAATCTTTAGGGGAGGCCTATGTTCAGCAGTGGACGTCCTATGGCTGACGACGATGATGATGATGATACGTAAAACATTTTAAAACCGTGGGCGCAATATTTTGGTCTAATTCTTTTGTCAGCCATTCATAACTTAATAGATAAATACAAAGGTATAAAACCAACACATACATATGACCCACCCCTGTATCCCCGAAGGGATAGGCGGAGGTGTACTGGCGAACTAGAACACCCACATTTCGCCGAGCTAAGTTCTATCCCAGGTGTGATAGGGAGCGAGCCTATCGCCATATCGGGCACAAATTTCAGACTCCGGGTTGATATGGAAAAATCGAATATCACTTTTCCCGATCCGGGGATCGAACCCGAGACCTCAGGACGGTAGGTGTACCAAAATACAAGTATGTTGCACCGACTTTAAAACCTCATTACATATACGCCAATTTATATGGGTCCACCCTTGGAGAAAGCACTTTCTTTCTATTCTTTCTACCTGATCTTATCCCAGTCGGCGTAACACACTTTTTTAAGCATGTTGCAGAAAGGATTCGGCTAAGTTTTTACGACCGGCTGCCTGCCTGACGTCAACCCCCTTTGAGGGATCCAGGACCGGGCAAATTAAATTAGAAAATTCACTTTGCCCGACCTGGGAACCGAACCCACGACCTCCTGGTCCACAGCGCATATGTGCTGCCTTTATCGAAAGCATTATCAAACCAAAAAATAATATTGAAAATCGGTCTACATTAGCCGTAGTTATCGCGTTACATACACAAAAACCAACGAATTGAGACGCCCTTTTGAAGTCAGTTGAAAAACGCTATCAATAACATGTTGACAGTAATAGAACGCTATAACTTATAAATTAAACTGTCGCTAAGTACAAAGTAGCGTTTGTCGAAATTCGCTAATAAATTAGCTAACAGCGTTGTTTGTTAGTTACAGAACGGGCCATAATTCCTAATTAGCTGCTGCCGGCGACAATTAGCCGGCTGTTTGCCGCTTCGCCTTATTTAGTGTTACGATCCGCTACATACTATGTGTGGAGGTTTTAATCCGATTTCTTTGTTTATGTATGATCAGATGGCTATAATTTCATAGTCAAAATAAGGAGACAAAATAAAAGCAACGGCTCAAGATACTTTACAATTAGGTACTTGAATATGTTTGATTTTATACACTTTTTATATAAAAATAGAAAGCAATCTTCTGTAAAATCTACATCAATTTTTTGGAAAATTAGTTAATAATTCATATTTTAATTCATATTCTGCAATGAGCAAGAGTATGTATGTTGCTATCCCTTTCCAACACACGTACCGTAATAGCCGTGACGTGAATATACTGTTGCTTCTCTTTTCCGTATTTTGAAAGTTCAAAGGCTTATAACTTTTTATTTTTAAGAAATTTTTTTTCTCAGCACTATTTTATATGACGTAAATATTACACATAATTAATAAAAATATTTTGGTCAAATACCCAATTTGTGCTGTTGCTTTTACCGTTACTTTTGCGTCTAACCTTTGATTTGTCATTTACCAACATATTATTATTATCAATAATCATCATATAAAATATATTACTTTTATTTTAGTAGGTATAGTCATTACTTTTACTTTACGAGGATAAACTGGGGGTTAGTCATCAAACGAACTATGGGGCCATGTTCCAACTGAAATAACTAATTTGGGCGATCATAATTAAACTCTTGAACTAAGCATGCCAATTGTTGAATGACTGTCGACAAAAAAAAATCTTTTTCACTACATTACGAAATACTCAAAAATATTACAAGAGCTCTGACCATAACAAACACTTAACTCGAAATACACTCTTATACGAGATTTACGGAACTGGGCTGCAACAAGCAACGTATTTAAAAAAAGGAAAATGTCATTATTAAAACAACATCCACTTCATTCCGTTTACTGAGAGGTCGACAATTCCCACTAGAGAGGGACCTCCTACCGTAAAATCCGACATGGACGACAGAAAACCGCTTTTTTCAGTCCATTACCTTTTTATTCAGAACCATGTTAAGCAGATTACCGTGTGCATACACGATGGAAAGCGTGCTGAATCGATTTGCTCGATTTTAAAACTCCACCCGTAATTCGAGTGACGGATTCAATGAGTTTTTTTAATAAGATCGTAAAATGTTTCATTCAGATGACACTTCAATTAAAACGGCCTTTGTGGAATTCCATTAAAAGAGAAACATAATTTTACTGAAGTTTTTAAATCAGCGCCTCATTATTTCGTAAAAATTACTGAACTGTTCATTTATAAATTTGGTTTCGTGTAAATTAAAACGGGTTTAAATAAATAATTTATGAGAGATGTCTTTGCATAATATTTTTCGACATAAGTGTCATTTAAAACAATTTCTACAATAAATAACATTAAGACGATATGAGAATAAAATATGAAAGCGTGAAGGGCTGGTTTTGACGTATTCTACGCGCACACCGGTGCGCGCATCAGCACGGTAATGCCCGCGACATATTAACTTGTCAGCACAAAGACATTAAACAGTTTAGCCTAAGAGCCAAGATGCTAACGCGCGTCATGACCTCTTGGATTATGAAGATTAGATGCTCAAAAGAAAAAAAAGCTTGTGTCTCATATAATTTGTTAACATTTATAAACTAGCCTAAATAGATAACTGAACGATCTGCAACTCGTTTAAATTAATAATTAATTATTAATTACCCGTGCACAGCAGTGGGGCAGTAATATTACAGGGTTAATATTATTATATTGACCAAAAATTTTGAAACTTTTCACATATACCACTATTATAGAAATGTTGTTTTGAAATAATCTTAAAATTCTTAAGTGGTCTATTTGACAAAATTTTTTTTTTTTTTTTTTTTTTTTATAGCAGAGATTGGCAAACGAGCAGATGGGTCACCTGATGGTAAGTGATCTCCACCACCCATAGACACCCAAGACACAAAAAGAATCATGGGTGCGTTGCCAACCTAAAAGGAGGGAATGGAAGGGGAGGGAAGGGGATTGGGAAGGAAGTGGGAAAGAAATAGGCCACCGGAAATCTCACTCACCGAACGAAACGCGACAGCAAGCTGTCACTTTACGTCGGTTTTCTGTGACACAGTGGTATCTAACCGGTCGAGCCGGCCCATTCGTGCTATAGACGTTACTGTCTACAGCGTGGCTCTACCACTTTAAAAAAAAATGAAAATGAACCTATTTCGATGAATTTGGGTATGAGGATAATCTTACCCATCTCAATCTGCAGACAGGATATTTTTATGAATTCAGGCCTAATAGGGATGAAATAATTGTTTAATTACAATTTAATTCAGTTGCCTCCTTGGTCTAGTGGCATATATGGGCTGTGCACCGAGAGGTTCTGGGTTCGATTCCCAGATCGATCAAAGCTAATTTAATTTAATAGATTTCGATGAAATTTTATATAAGGATACACTTGTCTTTAGGGACTCAAATGAGGTACTTAATTTTTTTTATTAACCCCTAAAGGGATGAAATACATGTTGAAAGTTTGGTTGGGCATTCGGAAACTTTAAAAGATTTTGATGAAATTTGGTATGAGGATACATTTGACCGTAGGGACTCAAATGGGGTACTTCATTTTTTTAACCCCTAAAAGGACGAAATAAGGGATGAAAGTTTGTATGGGAGTTCAGAATCCACTAAATGGATTTTTTAAAATTTGGTATGAGGATATCTTTGGTCTGAGGACAGACACAAGGGACACAAGGGTTTATTTTTTTAAGTCAACACCTATAGGCATGAATTGCTTTTCTTTCTTTCTTAAAAAAAATAGATGATAAAAGTTTATATCGGAAATTAGAAACCGCTGATTATACGGATTTTGATATAAGTTGGTATGAGGATGTGATGTTTTGCAAACATGTGTTTATCTGCAAAAAGGGATGAATCTTTCTTCTTGGTCGCACTCTTCATTTCTGAAGGTCGTGTCCGTCTTGAAATTTCCGTCGCATCTCTGGGATGATCTTCTTCCAGGTTTTTCTGTCCTTAGCCTGCGTCATTGCTGTTGTTACTGAGAGTTCCGTGAGTAGTTTTATTTGATCGGACCAACGGCTAGGCACACGCCCTCGCGGTCGTTTCCCTTCTACCTTTCCAACCAAGAGTAGTTTCTCCAAATTGGGGGGGTCCCGGCGAGCCACATGTCCAAAATACTGTAGTCAGCAAAGGGATGAAATAGGGGTTGAAATTAGTTTTTTTTAATCTTTGATCCGATTGACTTTAAAATCGATATCTGAGTCCCCCCGTAGTTCCAAACGTCGAAACCGCTCTTAAAAGTGACAAAAGTGACCGCCATTTTGTACTTCTTTGTTTTTGGGCCAATTGACTTCAATATCGATATCTGAGTCACCCCGTGGTTCCGAACGACAGAACCACTGTCAAACCTGTCAAAAGGGGCCGCCCTTTTTGTTTTTCTTTGTTTTTGGGCCGATTGACTTTAAAATCGATATCTGGGTCACCCCGTGCTTCCAAATGACGGAACCGATGTCAAAGTTGTCAAAAGAGGCCGCCATTTTGTATTTATTTGTTTCTGGGCCGATTTACTTCAAAATAGATATCTGGGTCGCCCCGTGGTTCCAAACGACGGAACCGATGTCAAAACAGTCAAAAGTGGCCGCCATTTTGTTTTTCTTTGTTTTGGGGCGATTTACTTCAAAACCGATATCTGGGTCACCCCTTGGTTGCTAACGACGGAACCGATGTAAAAACTGTCAAAAGTGGCCGCCATTTTGTTTTGGGCCGATTGACTTCAAAAGGTACCTGGGCCGCCCAGTGGTTGCTTACGACGGAATCGATGTCAAAACTGTCAAAAATGGCAGATTTATTTTAAAATCGATATCTGAGTCGTCCCGTTGTAGAATATTTAGACTAAAACGACAGGGTGGATCGAAAAATTAATAGTTTTTACCGTTGGCCCTACAAAATACGCATGCGAAGCAGCGGGCAAAAGCTAGTATAAAATATGCTGCGACATGCCCAAATAAAATGGCGGCCACTTTTGACAGTTTTGACATCAGTTCCGTCATTAGAAACCACGGGGCGGCCTGGTATCGATTTTGTAGTCAATCGGCCCGAAAACAAAGAAAAACAAAATGGCGGCCACTTTTGACAGTTTTGACATCGGTTCGGTCGTTAGCAACTACGGGGCGACCCAGATATCGATTTTGAAGTCAATCGGCCCGAAACAAAGAAAAATCAAATGGCGGCCATTTTTGACAGTTTTGACATCGGTTTCATCGTTAGCAACAACGGGGCGACCCAGATATCGTTTTTGAAGTCAATCGGCCCTGAAACAAAGAAAAACAAAATGGCAGCCACTTATGACAGTTTTGACATTGGTTCGGTCGTTAGCAACTACGGGGCGACCCAGATATCGATTTTGAAGTCAATCGGCCCAAAAACAAAGAAAAACAAAATGGCGGACACTTTTCTTGATTTTGACCTTGGATCTGTCCTTAAAAACTACGAGGTGACCCAGATATATTGAAGTAAATCGAATTAAGGACAAAAAACAAATTTTCCATCCCTATTTCATCCCTTTATATGTAGGTTGAAATAGGGATCATGCTAGACATCCACCCCTTCTGGGGGATCAAGTCCCAAATTAAATTACAAAATTCGCTTTGCCGTACATGGGAATCGAACTCACAACCTCCCGGTTCACATCCCATATATGTTGCCTATGTTACTAGATCAAGGAGGCGACTAGAAAAGTATCCTCATACCAACTTTCTTATAAATCCGTTCAGCCGTTTCTGGAATCCCATATAAACTTTTACCCCTTTAGGGTTGTTAAATTTGTGTCCATTTGGTCAAAAGTATCCTCATACTAAATTTCATCGAAATCCATCAAGGAGTTTCAAAATGGATTGACTCCTAGACTATCAATGTCTTATATTTGACACAAAGAACTGAATAAACGTAATATCAGAGTTGAAAATGTCGAGCACGTCCCTCCCCTTCAATGGTTACCGGACGACTGAGATCAACACGGGCCGTCTCAGAAAACAATGATATAATGCCACAGCGTATGTGTAAAACCAATTTTTTCCTTATTGTGATAAAACTATTGAACTTGGTGAAATTTTTTTTTCGACACAATTAAATTAATATTGATGTCTACGTTTTAAATCAAGTTACAAATTTATATCGTTCGCCGTACGGAAGATTCAAGGTTTTCAAAAACAGATGAGAGGTAACTTTGGATTTTTTTTCTATCGAGAAAACTTTTAGTAATTATGTTTTTGCTCACGACAGAATTTAAGTTAAATGGTCTATTAATACATTTCAAAAAATTACCTTCGTAATCTTAGTACTTTAGGACACCCAAGCTCGTGAAAATCCTTATTTTGTTCTCATATCCTCTTAAAGCTGTTACCGTATAAACAACGAAATATAAAAAACCTTCATTACCGAAGATAACATTATAATTAGACCAATTATAAGATCTAACTTGTAGTACGTTGGTTGTTATCCGTTAGATTCTTCTAACTTTTGTCACAATTTTGTTTTCCTACCTGCAGGTCGATTCTCTAAGGTTTCATTTGTGAAAACAACGTTGCGGCATCGTTGCGGCAACGATGTTTTCATTTTTGTATTCAGCAAGGCACAAAGCGCACGCACTCGCGCTATGCGTGATGACGGCGCTTATGCGAACTAGCTCTCTCTAGTGAGGCGTTTGACATAAATGTATGGAAAATTGTATTCTCTAAGACCCAACAACGTTGAACGCACCGTCGATCGCAACGTTGTGGCGTTTCTTAGAGAATCGACCTGCTGGCACTATCCCACAATATTTCAAATTATATTCTTAGTATATTGCAAAAAGGATTACATATAACTATACTACGTACAAAATCCCAACTTTTGTAAAAAAAAAATGTTTGACGAAATATGAGTAAAATATAACATGGTAAAAAATACTACCCCCGCGTCTCATAACTTCATTGGCGGCAGTTACCGGTTACCATCCAGCCCAGCTAGCATGCGTATCACGATATGTATCGATAATCGACTGTCGGGATGTTGTCTACATATTGTCTATAATATTGTTTTAAAATAAACGAGGACGCATGTAGTGTCCGTAGACAAATAGATAAAACCGGTTATAATACGACAAAAAGCGTAGACAAAATGTTCTCGTGGCGCGCATGCTAGGCGGGCAGGTCAAATCCTAACTCATTTTCCCTCTTCGGCAAAAATCATGAACTGCCTTTTTAAAGCATACACAGGACCATTTTAATACCAACAGATGAACACTACAAAAGATACATAGTATCTACGTCACTCATCTGTATCACAGCGAGTGACTAAATAAGGAAACAAAACGGGCTGGCCCGATCGTATCGTGATATCGAGCGAATGAAACAACCGGCCCTTATTGGGGTCGCCATCTTGATACATTTTGAGAGAGATTCTCTGCGTTCATGGCTGAAGGATAAGTGTTTGGCGGCAGTTACCGATAGGTTTATGTTTAAATATTCCGTCGGTGCTGGCGTGAGCAGAATTGTAATATAAGTCTCGAAATGAGACTTTTTGATTGAGACAGCCTCCGTGACGCAGCGGACGAGTGTGAAACGGCTGTGATACGTGAGGTCGCGGGTTCGATTCCTGCACCGAGACAAATGTTTGTGTGGCCCATAGATATTTGTTTCGGGTCTGGGTGTTGTGAGACCGAAAGTCTCTCGTAGTTTCTGATACTCACGATACAGGTTACACCTAGTGTGGGGTCAGCACTATGTGTGTCACTGTTGGGTGTATTTATTTATTTATTATTTATTTGTTAATGATATTAAATTTACTCTTGGTTAGGCCTCACTATTCTGGAAATCTTCGGGGGAGACCTATGTTCAGCAGTGGACGTCCTGTGGCTGATGATGATGATGATAGGCTCAGCCCCTATCACATCTGGGACGAATCTAAGCTCGACGAAATGTGGCATCTGCCCACCCCTTCGGGGATGTAGGCGTGAGCTTATGGATGTACATATGTACTCTTAGTCATTCAATAAATAACGTAACGCCTATACAGTAAATAACACCCGAAATTCAAACACAAGAACAAACATAAATAAAGACGAACACGTCCCAATAAATTATTGAATTTGAAAATCAAATTACGAACATTAGAATCCACAAGATTCATCCTTTACCATCATCATTCCATCAACATCCACCAACAACAAATATGAGAATATCCCCAAAAAGCGTACACCGTGTCAACCCTACGCAAAAATTGTATTTACAAGACACCAAGCGAAAATCACCTTACAATAAACAACACAGCGCCCATTTTGGCATGACCCATTTCTTTAAGTTTCCTTTGCATCGTTTACATCTAAGATAACTTTGGATAGAGAGTTTTAGGTCAAGGGAGGTCTATGTATCCCCGTATATTACGTATCGGGATCACGCTCGGCTCTAACAGTCAGCGGGAATTGGTTATAAGCCGATAGGAATGTTAATACGCAGGAATGAGGGTTCAGTTCAGTTGACAAAGTACGGTTAAGTGTGTTTATGTGTCGATACTATTGTTTAGGGGTGAATGCTTTTTGATTTATTCGAGTACACTTACCTGGTTGAGGCCTTTGTTTATGCGATATCGGGATCGGCGAATAGTAATTGCTTGTGGCTTGTGGCTAAGCCTGAGATCTCTAGAGCGAACTTCGACTAAGTTTAAGTCAAAGAAACGAACTCAATGAGGATTTGGATTTGGAATTTATAAATTGAAATGTAACTTAGTCCGAGACATTTACGAGAAAAACAGACTGACTAAGCAAAGATTGTCTTGTAGAAAATGACTCGGACTAAGTCAAATTTCGATTTATAAATTCCAAATCCTCATTGAGTTCGTTTCTTTGAGTTATGACTTAGTCCAAGTTCGCTCTATAAATCTCAGCCTAAGCCGCTATCTGAATTATAGGGAAATAGTATATATTCCAAACTAGTTATAATCCGACAGCCTCCGTGGCGCAGTGGGCGAGTAGCCGGCTGTGAAGCGAGAGACCGCGGGTTCGATACCCGCACCACGACAAATGTTTGTGTGGCCCAAAGATATTTGTTTTGGGTCTGAGTGTTGTGAGAGTGAGTTTCGTAGTTCTTAATACCCACGACACAAGACTAGTGTCTTAGGGTGGGGACTATGTGTGTTTTTTTTGGCAGTAGAATCTCTCAATAGTTTGTCGTATCCTTGGTCTAGTGGCAGCATATATGGGGTGTGGACCGGGAAGTTCTGGGTTCGACTCGCATCGCCTCGTCCACATCGGGAAAAATGTTTTTTCCAATTTGATTTGCCCGAGCTGGCTCCCCCCGAGGGGGCGTCAGGCAGGCAACAAGGTCGTAAAAAATCTAAACCAAATCTTTTCTGAAACCTGCTTGAAAAAATGATGATGAGGCCAGAAAGAAATATCATCAAAAGTATCTACAAGATTATATAAAGCCTGTCGTTATAAGCCACATACCACACATCCTCATACATACACCACTCACCGCTCACACCACACTAACACCAATATAATATTAGTGTGTTAGTGCGCTTGCGTTACCTTATAACAGGATATGGTTTGTGTTCACAAAACTAAGAATGTTACAATGACATTTAAAAAATGTATCGATAAATTACTTTAAAAATTATATTCGTATCTATTTCCATTATTATCACGATAAGTTAACTTTGTTCGCTTTGCATACGACAGTAATTGGTGTCACCGAAACCCAAAATAAAAACTGTACTAAATACTGCTTTTAACTGTACTAAATTTAATACTTTTCTAAGGCCGCATCATGAAAATAATCACAAGTATAAAAACTTAACTGACCGAATTCCAATTTACCGATCGTGACCAAATTTATATGGGACCACCCTTGAAACAAGCTCTATCGAACACAAACAGAATTTTGAAAATTGGTCGACATTTGGCGGAGATATCGCGTAACATACATAAAAAAAATTGAGGACCTCCTCCTTTTTGGAATTCGCTCGATAAAGATAACTAATTATTGTATTTTTTATTGCAAACTAATGACGACACCGAACTCGCCTAAAGTAAACAATACGACTATCTATTTTATGTGTATGATAAATGATTGAGTTAGTAAAGCGTAAATGAATTATATATCTATTTAATTCATTTGTTATTAACTCCACCCAATGTACCTCTACTGAAACTATCGATAGAAACAGCGTTATCGATAATCAACACTCAACCCTATTCGGCATCAATATGGTATTGACATGAAATTCGGCTCAGCTCGACTTTGCATAAGTTGGCCGACACGTAGTTTGCACTAGAGCCCCGCCCTCTAGGTCCAAACTTAGGTCCGAATGAACGATATTGGATTTTAGATAGTAGTTGTATGCACGTTTGCGGGTAAATGATGTAAACTAACATAGCAAATGGATGTGGTATTCGAACGTAATGTACACAAAATGTTTAATTTGATACGGCAGTGTCGGAAGCTGATTTCAATTCGCAATATCGACGATATAACATTGACTATGTATATAATGATCTCGATTCTATTTGGAATTAAACTATTTTTACGGATTATATCACGGGTCAGTCTGACCCGTGACCACGAAAGCTGCACAGATTTCGAAAGTCGGGCATAGTAATTGAAACAAAATCATGATATAATCCGTAAAAATAGTTTAATTTCAATGAATAACATTCACGTAAACCTAAGAAATCATTATGATTCTATTTGGTTTATTGATACATTCAAGACCTTTTGTCAAGGCCTAATATTTTACCATTTTAAACTATTTTTGTAGCTGCATTATTAGAAATCGGAAAGGATGTTAAATTATTGCCATATCACGATGTTGTGATGTTGTATAGATTATACAACACTCGACTGCCTCGGTGGCGTGGTGGTATTTCGGTACGACTACGGTTCTGAGGTCTCGGGTTCGATCCCCGGGTCGGGCAAAGTGATATTGGATTTTTCCATATCAGCCCGGAGTCAGGAATTTGTGTCCGATATGGCAATAGGCTCGCCCCCTATCACATCTGGGACGGAACTAAGCTCGGCGAAATGTGGGTGTTCTAGTTCGCTAGTGCGCCGCTGCCTACCCCTTCGGGGATACAGGCGTGAGCTTATGTTATGTTATGTAGCTGCATTATTAAAAATCGGAAAGTATGTTAAATTATTGCCATATCACGATGTTGTGATGTTGTATAGATTATAATAATTGGGCTTGGCCAAGTGTCAAGCAAATGTAACGACACCAGCTGTTTTTTGTACTCTGGTTCTATTTTCTCTCGCTGGTTTTTGGAAAGTAAATCTTATACTATTATAAGCGCGGGCCTGTAAGCTTTCATATGACGTAACATATGTCCGTGTATAGTGTCCGATGACTTAGGGCATAGATCCATACAAATTCCGGCCATGTCCAAAACTCGTATTAAATATTAGAAATACGTCAAACGATATAAATGTGAAACAGCCATCCATATTTCATCATTAATAATCAGATAAAAAACGGTTGAGATTTTTAAATATTAAAATGAAATTAAAAACTCAACGCGAAGCAATTTACTCTCCAATCAGTGAATAGGCAAATCGGTATAAATTGTGATTGGATTAGAAAATAGCAAGTTAAAATAATTGAAGAGGCAGTGACTAGACAAAAGCGATGCTCTAGCGATGTGTGATATCGGATTGATTTAATTTAATTGATTCAATAAAAAAATCATAACATATATTATTACTGCATCAAATAGGGTTTGAAATACTGACTTTTTAATCTTAAGTACCATAATAACAAATGGTTCCTTAGATGATTTATTTATATCTTCTCTAATTTCGTATTTTTTCACACTCCCCACGCACTGTATATTTAAAACTTTCTGAGTGCAGAGTCACGTTATTGACGTTAAATCTACAGCATGTGTGAACCGACTCGACCGGTTTAATACCACTGTCTCGCAAAAAGCGAAGAGAAGTGTCAGCTGTTACGTTTCGATCGCACGGTAAAATTTCCTTAGGCCCAAATACCTTTCCCTGTTGCATCCTTATTCCCCAACTTTGAGGTTAACAACGAGGACTCCTTTTTTTCTTGGTGTCGTGGATGCGAATGGCATCGTATACATATCGTTTATGTATTAGATTATTTACAGGTGACCCATCTACTCGTTTGTCAGCATCAGCTTTTAAAAAAGGTGTCATGAAACATGGGTTTATACAGTGTTTCATAAAGTTGGTATCAATAATAACTACACTTATAGAGAGGAAGGCCAGCATATATCGGTAAAGATTAAACATTCGGCTCATAGTTTTTGAATAATGGAAACTTGAATTTGTAACGAAAAATTTTCAGCTGCAGTACTACATTTGCAAATTATCTATGGGGTTATTCTTATTTTTAATGCTAAAACATATCGCAATATGCAAACACCGCCATTCCTATGTTAATTGCGATGATTTACAGGTCACATTCCGATTTTTACCCGTCGCAGGCGGCACATATGTATATGTATATGTTACATAAGCGTATGGGCCACCGGAGGCCGAGCCGCCCGTGACTATCTACAATCCTCATGCTTCATAATTGATAAAAACATTTTGTTAAATTCTTATTTTTTAACTTCACCATTACGTTTTAAACTGTTCTCCCCGTATGTAGAATTGTTATTAGTACCAACTTTATGAAACATTTTGACTGCTTCGGTGGTATTTCGGTACGACTACGGTTCTGAGGTATCGGGTTCGATCCCCGGGTCGGGCAAAATGATATTGGATTTTTCCATATCAGCCCGTAGTCTGGAATTTGTGCCCGATATGGCTATAGGCTCGCCCCCTACCACATCTGGGCCTGAACTAAGCTCGGCGAAATGTGGGTGTTCTAGTTCGCTAGTGCGCCTCTGCCTACCCCTTCGGGGATACAGGCGTGAGCTTTATGAAACACTCAGTATAAACCAAAAAGTATGTTTTTTTCATAGCAGAGACTCGCTAACGAGCAGTGATCACGTGATGGTACGTGATCACCACCGCCCAGACACCCAAGACACAAAAGGAATCATGGGTGCGTTGCCAACCTAAAAGGAGGGAATGGAAGGGGAGGGGAAAGGGAGGGGGGAAATGGGCCACTGAAAATCTTACTCACCGAACGAAACGCGAAAGCACGCTGCCAATTTACGTCGGTTTTCTGTGAGATAGTGGCATCAAACCGGTCGAGCCGGCCCATTCGTGCTGTAGACGTTAACAGTAACGTGGAAATTGTAGACTGCTACAGCGTGGCTCTACGACTCAAGTCTGAATTAAGACTAGCACAAACGATGGTATAATAAAATATAGAATCTTTAAAACATCGCTAAAAAATAACCCCATTTAAAAACAATTTCAACTTCTCTCGTTAGTCTAACGTAATTAAATTAATAAAGCAAACAGAAAAGTGCTTTTTGTTATTTAATTGCCGACTTTGTTTATAAAAGGAGAATGAAGGCTTTTGGCCCCTCAATAGTTCCGCACTGCTGTTCCAAAGAGTTGAGGCTTGTTTTTACATTTAAAAGGTTTTAAAAATAGTATTATTTTATTTAGCCTCGTCTGTAAATGAAATTATAAAATGTTCTATAATTGTTCGTATTTATCACCAAGTAAATGTTTTAGTTGAGTTTATAACCAGGAAAAATCTACATACTTTATCTAATAAAAATACTTGCACAGTATAGAACCATATGGTCTAGCTCGACTAGATATTTACCACTATAACAAAATAATATTTAAGTAAATATCAAATACACCCAACAGTCACACACATAGTCCTGACCCCACACTAAATTTAACCTGTGTCGTGGGTATCAGAAATTACGAGAGACTTTCGGTCTCTCAACCAAAACCGAAAAAATGTCTGTAGGTCTTACAAATATTTGTCTTGGTACGGGAATCGAACCCGCGGCCTCTCGCTTCACAGCCGGCTACTCGCCTGCTGCGCCACGAAGGCTGGACGGATTACCCAGTAATAAGACCGTCCGACTGCTGCTGCGGGCTTCTATACATGAGAGAGGTTGAAGGTCATAATCCACCACGCCTATTGCGCGTTGGTAGACTTCATAGTTTGGGCAAATGGTATTGTTTTTTTTTTTCAATATCAGCCCAAAGTCTGAAATTTGTGCCCGCGTAGCATGCGCGCCACGAGAATATTTTGTCTACGCTTTTTGTCGTGTTATAACCGGGTTTCTCTATTTGTCTACGGACACTAACATGCGTACATCAGTCCGTTTATTTTTATACAATATTGTAGACAACATGTAGACAAAATCTCGACAGTCGATTATCGACATATATCGTGACACGCATGCTAGCCGGGCTGGTATTGCTATGGGCTCCCCGCTTGACACATCTGGGACGGAACTTAGCATGGCGAAATGTGGGTCCTAGTTCTTTAGTGCGCCGCTGCCTACCCCTTCGAGCATACAGGCGTGAGCATATGTATATATGTAGACCTCGAAATACCGTAGGAATTCCTGTGAACAACTTTCAGGTATGCAGAGTTCCTAATTTCCGCACTACTTTAAGTACTAAGGTTCCGTGCGTCAGTTATATTAGTTCCACACGAGGTAGCTTAAAGTTCACAGAAGGTGTAGTGAGAACCTACCCTAACGACTCCACTTCAAGCGCTGTAACTTGGAAACTAAGAAAGGAAGCTAATTAACAGGTTGCATTACCGAGGCATAGCCTTTTAAAACAATAAATGTACCCTGGGACTAATTAGCTACGTCGTAACTCGCCTTATTTTTTATTTATACCTGCCGAGCGTCTCGAAAGTTTACTCCCAGTTTGAATTCACAGAAACGTTTCTATATCAAATTCTGAGGTGATTCATCTAATTTCGTAAAGTGATAATCTCTAAATGAAGATTCTGATTAGCTTTAAATTACTTCGCTTCGAGTTATAATAGAATTATCTTTTTACTTTCGTAAAATAATAATATATTGCTCGCCGCTGCGCCTGCGTGATTTATTCTCTGAAAAAAACTTCGTTTATTTGATTAAAGATATTGTAGGGCCGGTTTCCTTTTTTAAAATGTCCAACCTTCGCCAGTGTTTACTAAACAACCTTTTACTCGCTGCTACGTCCCGAGTTTTTCAAATAGTTTTTGTTTTCCCTAACAAACTTTTCAACCCCCTTTGTGCCCTTAGAAGTTCAATAAAAACGCTGAATGCATGTTCCGTTAAATGTTTATCAGCTGGCCCGAGTCCGTGGGACCATTACATCTGCATCTTATATCGTAGAGGTGTAAAATTAGTTCTTATCTACAAAGTTACTAGTACTAAAGTACGTAGTCCGTATAAAGATCTTGATAACACTGCGGGAATCCTCTCGTAAGATGTTCTCAGTGGTAACCATCGAACTGCTTCCTTTTAGATAAATGTATAAGAATTTCGTTTGAAGAGTACTTATACCCATATAATATTTGAAAATATGAAAACAATACGTAAATAACTATAAACCAAATCCTATCTGCAACATGCTTGAAAATGTGTGTTGCGCTGACCTCACATTAAAGTGGGATAGGGGCAAGTAGAAACAATGAATAGATATGTAAATAACTATACGTCAAACCATAACCATAATATTTCACAATTCTTTCTTTCTACCTGCCCTTATCCCAGCTTAATGTAGGATCGGCGCAACACACCTAATTTTTCAAGCATGTTGCGGAAAGGGTTTGGCTTAGTATTTACGACCGGCCACCTGTCTGACGTCAACCCCCTCTGAGGGATCCAGTTCCGGACAAATTAGATTAGAAAATTCGAACCCACGACCTCCACTAGACCACTAGACCACGGAGGCGACAATTTCACAATAACAACTTTACTTCTAATACTATTACAGCCATATAATATAAGAAAACATGAAAGCAATACGTAAATAACTATCGGTCAAACCATCCCATCATTTCGTTGCAATTATAAGTTGAACTCAAACCGGGGCATGCTTAGTCACAAATCTTACTTTGAGAGTTCTCGGTGCACCGAACAGATTTAGATAGAGAGCTTAACCCGTGCTTAGGTGGGTTAGTACTTAGAATTGAATTAAGCAATGCTCCCCCAACTTAGTGCACAGTAATCTTGAATTAAACTTAGTTGTTTATTTAGGGTCCATTTACATATGGCGCAAGCTGGAGGCGTGTTCGAGCGTTCTTGAATTATTATATTAAGATATGGATATGCAGCAGCAATCGCTCAGTTGGGAATGGTAAGGACTGCCGAGACGAGTGTCG
The DNA here is from genome assembly GCA_036417725.1 of Clanis bilineata. Classification (NCBI taxonomy): domain Eukaryota; kingdom Metazoa; phylum Arthropoda; class Insecta; order Lepidoptera; family Sphingidae; genus Clanis; species Clanis bilineata. The sequence continues at coordinate 15,357,208 of CM071158.1, forward strand.
CAGGTTCGAGACCAACCCCAAAAAGAGCACACACCTCTTACCTTTCTATGTTAAGTGTGTTTTCATTGTGAAATATCGCTTGCTATAACGGTAAAGAAAAACATCGTGAGGAAACCTGCATACCCGAGTATTTCGCCACAAGAATTTCGAAGGTATATGAAGTAACCCGCATTAGGCCAGAGTGGTAGACTAAGGCCTAACCCTTGTCATTAGAAAAGGAGGCCCGTGCCCAGTAATGGGACGGTATTACAGAGCTAATATTATTCTTATTTTATATTGGTATGCGTGTAGATATTTAGGGTTCGGTGATAGACCGCAGCGACAAAATCGCCGCAAAACACAATGCTACTTACTCATAAAACATACATAACATAAGGTCACGCCTGTATCCCCGAAGGGATAGACAGAAGCGCACTAACTAACTAGAACACCCACATTTCCCCGAGCTTAGTTCCATCCCAGATGTAATGGGGGAGACGAGCCTATCGCCATATCGGGCACAAATCCCAGACTTCGGGCTTTCCATATCACTTTTCCCGACTCGGTGATCGAACCCGAGACCTCGGGACGATAGTCGTACCGCGCACGCAATACCACTTCGCCACCGAGGTAGTCGATATTTTTACATTGATATTTTAAATTATACTCATTAGAATAGTCGAATAAATTTTTCAATATCAATATACATTTCCAGATCGACCTGTTGATCTTTGGGGGAGGCCTATGTTCAGCAGTGGACGTCCTATGGCTGATGATGATGATGAATATACAGTTAAAATAATACAAAATCTAACCTTGAAAACATAACAAATATATTTTTTCTTTACTTATTACTCGGTTCCCTGCTCTTCCTAATCATAATGGAAACTTCCAAAAGCAGGGTAATATTAAAAAACCTTCCATTAAATTAATTCATAAACAATGAACTGTACAAACGCTCTTAATGAAAGAAAACAAAACGTAGCAATCACATTTTCTATCCAGTTAATCAACAATGCGCAGAAACAAAAAAAAGATACTCTTTTGTAACCGGTGCACAACTGACCTGACACTAGCTCATTCTGTTTAGCAACATGGACAATGGGTCAGAGCACAATAGCGAAGTTCGACTAAACAAACCATTCGAGACATCTCTGCCTCTTTGTACTGGCTTTATGAATTGTCTGGAAAACTCTTACTGGCGCGGATGGAAATTTTAAACTGTGACTTTATTAATAGGGGCTTGTTATGGTTATTGGATTGGGCGCTTGTTGCTTCGCGTTTGTTGTTAATTGTCACTTAGAAATCATAAATTAATCAGAAGTTGATGTTTCACAAACTTAATGTAATAACAGGAAGAAATTATTAAGTCAATTCAATAATGGTTCAGGAATAAGTAACATGGCAACAATTCAAACTATCATCATCATCAGCCACAGGACGTCCACTGTTGGACATATGACTCCTCCAAAGATTTCCAGATCGACCTGTTGGAAGCGATCTACATCCAGCGACTTCCTGCGACCTTTAGCAGGTCGTCGGTCCACCCAGCAAATAAAACTAATAAAGTAACTAATTCAAACTATATAATCAATAAAATAAGTATGTCTTGAAAAAAAATGGAGAGATTAATAACCAAACTTAATGTTTATGGAAAATATTGATACTACTATTTTATCGCCATGTAGTTATACCCCGCAACTACCATTTTCCTAACATGGACTTTTGTACTGATATATTAGATTAGATTTCAATCATGTATTCAAGTATAAAAAAGAAAAACACTACAATAAACGATATAGAAAATTATCAATTAAATTATTGATTATTCCACGGATAAATATAAATTATATCTGAAGACTATTTTAATGGATTGTATCGGAGCCATTTATCGACGCGCAATAAATTACACAATCATTCCTTAGAATTAGTTCAGTTTTATGTCGGTCTCAATAAGGAGATAAGGAAGGCAGTTCCGAGCCTGATTTTACGTTAGATGTTAGTTTTTATTGCAGTTTTATTCGCTGTGAGAGACGATAAAAACAATGGACTGCGAAACGATCGGAAACATGGCTTAGGTGTGATGAGGGAATTACGAAACATATATATGAGTACATCATTCGATAGTTATCCCAGTATGAAAGCGTTAGTAGAGAAAATGTTTAAAGAAAGAGCATGTAAAGAGTATTTAATGAACATACAGCTAATGTTTAGCTTGTTCTTTTGAATTGCAAATTGATTCCGAAGCGCAAATGATTCCAGAGTTCAAAAGCTATTGCAAGTCTTGGCAAAAGTATAAACATTGACTCATGCCTACTTCTAATAATAGGCAGAGACAATGGATTCTCACATCGATTCTTAAATATTTTTCATACCTTCAAAGTATAGGACCTCTTGTATGTATAACTCGTTTCCTCTGATTTGACACTCAACATCAAAACATTACACAACTATGACAAACATATTGAACGATTAGGATTATTAAGAAATCTTACGTAATCATAGGATTTATTAACCGATATTGTACAGTACACTTCATTCAAAACGTTTTTTACATTTTTATTATAGTTATTATTTTCAATCAAGTTTAAAATAGAGACGTTCATAAATCACCAGTATTTTTTTTTGGTAAAACACGATATCTCCACCAAATTTAGATTGATTTTCGACCGACTTCCAAAAAGGAGAAAGTCCTCAATTCGTCGGTGTTTTTTTTTATATGTTACGCGATATTGTTATAGCTTATTTCAAGGTGGTCCCATATAAATTTGGTCCCGATCGGATTTGAAGTCGGTCCGTTAAGTTTTTAAACTTGTGATTATTAAGATTCGACTTCGATAAATTAACTACAAGTGTAAGTAGTGGTTTTGATTTTTAAATTTTCTCAACTTTTATATCAATTATAGAAATACGAATTTACCACTCGTCAACAACATTTCAATTCATAATTTATGTACATAATTTTGTATACAAGTACAGACAGCTCTTGATGTCCGGCACGCAACCGGTCGTAAAAACTAGGCCAAATCATTTCTGCAACACGCTTGTATAAGTATGTTGCGCCGACCCCACACTAAGGTGGGATACGGACAGATAGAAAGAAAGAAGAATAGAAATAAATACCACAACAACATTCCAAGGAATTTGAAAATATATTTATACATAATTTATATACATAATAATATATACACATAATTTTTCACACAAGTACAGTGAAATAGCAACATCGCACAATCATTTGTCGACAGTATCGAGTGCACAAAGACATTGCGTCGTCTTTTGTGTCGCTGCATCGCTTTGTTGGGCACTAGACGCAAAGCTTTTATCTGCAAAACTGTATGCAATTGTACCAAGTAACGTCTCCATGCTCCGATGAACTGTGCACGAGATTATGGGCCTACGCAAATTTTACTGCGAAACCAATGTTAAAAATAAATTAAGAAAAAAATAGCTTCGTTTAGATTCTGAGCTGTGTCTCTATAATTTACGTAATGCCTTTTATTTAAATAAATATTTACGCGCTTCTTAAATTTAAAACTACTATCAGACCGTTACGAATTTTCAAAGTTTACGCATTCTTCCGTCTAACTTGGTCACGCGTGCTTCATTTGAATTTGCTAATTTTTGTACTGTGCTATATATTAAAATATTTGTTATCTACTCAATAATATTCTTCATTCTTCGTGTTTTGTATCTTTGTTCTTCTATTCTATCTATTCTTGCTTGAGTGGTTAATTGTTGGGCTGATCCTACATCCCGTTAATTTCCAAACAACGTGACGCAAGGAAAAAAGTGACAAACTAATTTTAAAGATAAGAAGCACGTAAATGTTTTCATAAACAAGGGGCAAAATTTACACACCTCTGAAAATATTTTTAACATAATAGAATAGTTTTCTGTTGTTACAGAACTTTTTCATAATAGATTTAACATCTCTCGTATAACATTAACATTTAATATGTATTTGTCATGGCATAGCTAAACAGGTTTGTAACGGTAATATACATACAATCTGAAGTCCCAGCTGGAATAATATTAAGAACAGATTTCGAATCGAGTTCGTAGTGCACAGACAAAGACTTTTATGTATACTACTAGACAGGCTGATCGGTACATAGAATCTGCGCGCTAAGTTTCCGTCAATTGACCGCAACTTACTACAGTGATCACTCTTTTCCTTAGCCGTCAAACGTCAAACACTCGCCGTAATGAGACACAATTTACTTCTAAACAGTAGCCCGAGCACGAAAAACTAATGTAAATGTAAACTCGCTGCGCACTGATGACATTTGATTAATATTTCATACAAATTTGATAGACGCGCATCGAGAACGAATACATTTACAGTTGTCAGAAATTTTCCTGCTCGGGATGCAGCTTGTCTAGTAAATACATAGAAGTGTTTGTGCATAGATGATATTTTATTAAAATTTTATATAAATTACATTATCACGTTAGCTTAATTCGAATTCGATTGTTAAAATTATTCGCACACGTATACTAAGAGATATAATTAACTTTCTAAATGAACCGACTCCTCGGCAACATTTAGTCATACGTTTCACAATTCTCATTTCACAACCTCTTCGCTTGCAGCACATTCATCAATCTTTTCATATTTTCTCGCCAATTTCGAGTACTCTCCGTTCTCCAGACATATTATTCTTTTGAGCAAAAATTTATTTACTCCTACTCCGAATGTTACTTCGCACGGACGATTTGTTGCCTGTCAAATCTTTAGTTTTAGAAAGAAAATTCAGTTGTAAGTTTTTATTATTGATAGCTCATCAAAGATAACGATGATGATGAGAAAATAATTATGCCTATTGTTTTTAAACAAACGACCGATTTGGACGCGGTTTTTTATGAATGATGCACCTACTACGTATAACTGTGAAAGTAAAATAACCTGCCTCGACTGCCCCGGTGGCGTAGTTGTATTTCGGTATGACTACCGTCCTGAGGTCTCGGGTTCGATCCCCGAGTCTGGCAAAGTGATATTGGATTTTTTCATATCAGACCGGAGTCAGGAATTTGTGTCCGATATGGCGATAGGCTCGCCCCCTATCACATCTGGGACGGAACTAAGCTCGGCGAAATGTGGGTGTTCTAGTTCGCTAGTGCACCTCTGCCTACCCCTTCGGGGATAGGCGTGAGCTTATGTTATGTTAAAATAACCTGAATGAATTCAAGCTCAAAATTCCGTTTTAGACAAAAAAAGCATTACATTAACATAAACTCACACCTGTATCCCCGAAAGAGTAAGCAAAGGCGCACTAGCAAACTAGAACCCCTAGCTTACTTCCGTGCCAGATGTGATATCGCCATATCCGGCACAAATTCCAGACTATGGGCTGATACTGAAAAATCCAACATCACTTTACCTGTACCCCGGATGGTACCAGAGACCACTACGCCACCGAATTTTTAAGCAAAATATTTTTTTTATCAAATAAGTTTTTTAACCACTATTAAAACATTTAAACCCAACAACTTTACTATACACAGGTTTCCCATTCTACCTCTAAAACTCCACACAGTGCAGTTCTAATTATTTTTTGTCACCGGAGTATGTCGCTCTACTTAAAGTCCACACTTGACTCAGTTTTCTGGTAACGAGTCCACGGCTGCATGTGAATAGTCCTTAAGATAAAAATGGACGCAAACGACACCTAACTCCGCTAAGTACAGGCTCTTAGAGACGTGGGCCTGTGCCCAAATCTATTATGACCACGTGTGAGATAGCAGGCACGGCTTGCCGTGCTCTTTACAACTTTTAGTGACGAAAAATTTGGAAAATCTTGGTCATACGCTATGATATACCGGCTAACGTATTTGTAGCCGTCTACATATATATCTAACAATATGTGTATACCTAATATATAATATATCGCTCATTTGATAGTGATATATCTCAAAAGTCTCGATTATACAAAAAATGCTTTTAAAACTTTATTTTAAAAGCGTTTTCTTTTTTTAAGATGTGACGCTATCGTCGCAAATGAGCGATATATGCAATGTATAAATATGTAATATGTGTGACAATGCCTGTCTGCCTGGCGACTGGTTCCTTACGTTTTTTTACAATGGTTTACATTTACATGCTTGAAAATAAATAGTTACATACATCTGTCGTAGCAACACCATGTTATGTTTTGCTGTTTTGAGCAACATTTATCATCAGTTGGATCAAATAAGAAAGAAGAAAGAAATAGACTTTATTCAGCAAATGTAAAAAAAGCAACGAGAAAAAAGAAGAACAGAAAAAACTTTTGAACAACAAAGAACAACTTTTGGCAACAATAAGTGGGAGAACAAAAACAAAAAAAAACAGAATATGTAACACTATGTAAATACGCGATCTCCTGTCTAAAGGGCAAGTTCGGAGTACCCTCAACCGGCGGAAATGTATGAAACGATGCATGAATGTGGACGAGGAAAAAGAGGTGTGTCAGGATCGTTGCTTGTGGCGCTCAATTGTCTCTGCCTACCCCCATGCGATGCAAGCGTGAGTGTGTATATATGTATTAACATGAGTAGAAACAAAATTTATAGAATAAATAATGACCTAATGATTCGGACCTAATATTATAATTAATTTATTAACCGCCGAATGTTCATACCCTTACGGTAAGCCGCCTTATCTGTCAAAATTGTATGGCAAAAATCAATGTTAAAAGTCGTTAAAGTTGAGTAGCGTTTGACCATTCGGGACATAGATTGTTAATATGTTAATTTTCTGATGTAATTAAAAGCACAATACATTGATATAATGTCAGCGTAATGTAAATGTAAGTAACACATAATATATATCAAAACAAATATTAAACATCAAAGTAACAAAGTAGTTATCAGAAACCATATTAATTTTTGTTTGGCACAACAATAGCGGAGAAACAATGGACCAACTGTATCATAATCTAGTATTCCCAGAAGTCCAGACAGTGTCTAGTTTAGAGCCATTGTTAATTCAGATGTAACAGAACTGTTGCCTGTGTGTTCATATGCACCATATTATGTAATGAGAAATTATATGATAGAAACTTTGATTTGAATCTTTAATTAATACTCTTCTTAGGTAGTGTACTTGGGAAATTATGAGGTTGTGAGTTAAAATCTCACAAAAAATTACTTGAATGAATTCCCAGTTCAAACCCATTTATTTATTTTATTTTAAACACTTCATACATAGACATGTACAGGCGGACTTATTATACTTTTATTCGCTTATTTAATTTTAGTGATGCCCATAATCTTGATAAGCGTTCATCTGATCACATTAATTGGAAATATTCTTGTCGGAAAATGTATAGCCGGAAACATTTGTTAAAACCACTAATACATTTCTCCCATACACTTGCAAATTCTGGAATGAACTTCCCTGCGTCGTCGTATAGCTGTATCTTTAGTGCAATGATATCTTTCTTCAAACAAAGCAAAAATTACTTTTATATTAAACAGCGGTGGCGACAGGCGGCGACGATGGTGTGGTCACATTTTGTGGAAACCTGAGGAGTACATCGGTCTGTATACATTGTTTCCCAATTCATTCAATTCAATTCAATTTCCATTCAGTACAGTGTTATCTAAAACAATGGTCGTGTGACAGTATGGTTCCTATCAACCATCTTATTATTATCGACGCAGTTATCTCTCGTTAATCACTATTGAAACCAAATGTGCGTGTTGAGGTATCAGCCATATCCGTTCATTCTGTTGTGATATTTAGAATATGATTTGTAACATCGGCAGTAGAGTTTCATAAGTTCGATTCTTAGGCCAAAAAATATTTTTTGGTAGCTTAAACATTATTTTTGTCTAATTGGCAATAACTATTATGTGGATGCGTTTAGAGCAGTGGTCCTCAAACTGGGCTATGTCGACTTCAACTTACAAGGACCCCCCTTATCAATAAAAAGAAAGATGGTGGAAAGATCTTTTCAAAAACGAATTCATTGAATGCATGCTTGATAGCAAAATTGACGGCCGGTCATTTTGGGTTATGGTATGTTTATTATGTATTCTATAGTTATGGCCAAAAAGTATAATATTTAATGGCTATAATATTGGAATATACTAATTATACTTTCTGTTAAATAAAGGCGAATACTGTGTCTACGATCTGTTGGAAGCGGCCTGTATACAGCGGCTCCTAGCGACTTTTATAAGGTCGACTGTCCACCTTGTAGGTGGACGTCCAGGTCGATTTGGACATATTTTGGGGGGGCTTTGTCCAGCTGTGGACGTCCTGTGGCTGATGATGATGATTGTGTTTACGAATACAGCTTATACTGAATATACACGATATATTTATTTTCAATATTTAATTCGTTTAAAACTGTCTGTTTTAATATTATTACAATATTTGTGTATATTGTTCGAGACTTACATTTGAAAATCTGAAGAATTTCAATTTAATTTAAGTTTGGAAACCTATCAAATAAATCAATCAAACACCAAAGGAATTCTCAATATCCAAGCAATACAAACAATACGGGACAACACGACTTCTTTGTGTTTGTCGCTGACTTCCTGCGACTGACGCATGTCAATACCAGAAGTCGACAGGCAATGAATAGCGAACTTTGAGATAACGTGACTACGATACCAAATAAATTGAAACAATGTCACAGCCTCAGAACGATTTAACAATAGCGATTTGTGTACACGTTTCGTGACGTTCTTAGGCTATGTCGTAAATCAAAGACAAATGGAGTTTGGAAGCCATAATTATTTTTCAGTAGCTCCTACATCTCATTTATCCAGAGACAGAATTTGTTGCTTTTCTTTACATAATCACAATTATATTTAAATATAATTTCAACGGAATTATTTTAAGTGTGTAATGTAATTTTAATAGAATAATCTCCTTTCAAAATGAATATCTAAAACATATTCCGAACAAAATTGAAAAAGTTAATTACTTTAATGAATAACCTACAAACTATCCACCTTCGTTCATTAATATCAATTTGTAAATAATTTCTAAAGTTCTAAACTCAACATGCATTTCCTTTTTTCCACAAGTAGCACTAAAAGTTGAAAGTTTGCGGACGACGGCTACAGGGAAAGTTGTGACGAGTTCTGCCAGAAAGCGTTGTACGTTTATGCTTTGGGGGGTGCTTGATTTGTTAGTCTACCTGAATTTACTTTTTAAACCACCTGAGGGTAGGTTGAACTAAAAACTGGGTAGTAAAGTTGAATTGTTTATTCCAATTGGATCCAAGGTAAGTGCAAGACTATTTTCTCATAGTAGTAAGGTGCTTGAAATTCCTAGAAAGCAATTGAACGATTATAATCGTTCGTGATTATTGAAATTAAACTATTTTTACGGATTATATAACGATTTGGTTTTAATTTTTATGCCCGACGTTTCGAAAGCTTTGCAGCCTTCGTGGTCACGGGTCAAACTGTGATATAATCCGTAAAAATAGTTTAATTTCAATGAATAACATTCACGTAAACCTAAGAAATCGTTCGTGATTATCTAACGTAAGGAATTATTATTTCTCACTTTCGGAAACCTTAGAATTGAGTGACAAATCAGACATGTAGAGTTGCTAGCAATCAAGGAAGCAATACCATCGATCTGATCCAAATTACTAACAAGTCATTATTGCGTTTATAAGGTCTTACACCTAAACCTGATAAAGGTCGCAGGAAGTCGCTGGACACAGGCCGCTTCCAACAGGTCAATCTGGAAATTTTTGAGGGAGGCCTATGTCCAGCAGTGGACGTCCTATGGCTAATGATGATTGTAGACGACGCGAATGCAATAAAGCCGTATATTATTTTTAATTTTGAAAAGGAATAAAGATGACGTATGTTTTTTGTAGTTCGTGAATTCTGTCATCTGAATACATCGTTTTACCAAAAATATCATCGTGTTTTAATTTCGCAAGCTTTATAAAGTGGTCACTTTATGTTTATGTCAAGAACTACAAAAAACATACGTCATCTTTATTCCTTTTCAAAATTTAAAAATAATATACGGTTTTCTTGCATTCGCGTCGTAGATCTTAGACAAGATCTTACAAATAAGACAAATCGAAAGTGATGTTTATTTTCGACAAAACTGTTTTAATTTTTTTTACTTTCTTACATCAACATTTACTTATTTATATTTAGATCATGTTGATCATAGTGTATCTTGGATCTTGGTAAAGCTTAAACTAATTTTCTACTCTAGCAAATACAGAGCTTTGAAGTACTTGAATAATACTCCTTAACATACACACATACATAAGCACACGCCTGTATCCCCGAAGGGGTAGGCAGAGGCGCACTAGCGAACTAGAACACCCACATTTCGCCGAGCTTAGTTCCGTCCCAGATGTGATAGGGGGCGAGCCTATCGCTATATCGGGCACTAATTCCAGACTCCGTGCTGATATGGAAAAATCCAATATCACTTTGCCCGACCCAGGGATCGAACCCGAGACCTCAGAGCCGTAGTCATACCGAAATACCACCACGCCACCGAGGCAGTCGTTGCAGGCAGGCTATGTTATTATATTATTTAATACTCCTTACATAATATAATAACATAGATGTTTGTGTTATCCTAATTTGAATGAATGTTTAAAATCCCTCAAAAGTAAGATTTGTAGATGTTCATGGATGGTGGTGATCGATAACATTCAGGCGGCCCGTCTGCTTTTGCCATTGATAAAAAAAATATATAGACTGAAGTTCAATATTTCTAGAAAACATAATCTATGTCACTGGGGGGCGAAATCCTGATTGAGAATCGTTGCATAAAACACAAGATCATTTCAACATGTTTACAGAGTCCCTGAGAACACAGATTGATTAGACTTCGGTGTCATGATCATACTATTACTATTATTTAAAAAATCATCAGCCCCTCCTTAGATCTTGTCACTGAGGGGCGAAATCTCGATTCAGAGCCATTGTATGAAACAGACGATCATTTTGACAACTCCATGTTTGCAGAGTCCCTGACAACACAGGTTGTTTGCTTAGGCCTCGGTGTTATGATTAATTGCCAGATTGTTACTTATTATATTCAACGTAAAATATCCAAAAGAAGCTATTACTATTATTTGAAAAATCATCAACCTCTCCTTAGATCTCGTCACTCATGGGCAATCCGATTGAGAGCCGTTGTATGGACCAGACGATCATTTTAACAACTCCATGTTTGCAGAGTCCCTGACAACACAGGTTGCTTGCTTAGGTCTCGGCGTCATGATTAATTGCCAGACCGTTACTTATTATATCCAACTCAAAATTTAGAGAAAAAGCTATTACTATTATTTGAAAAATCATTAACCCCTCCTTAGATCTCGTCATTCAGGGGCAATCCCGATTGAGAGCCGTTGTATGAACCAGACGATCATTTTAACAACTCCATGTTTGCAGAGTCCCTGACAATACAGGTTGCTTGCTTAGGCCTGGGCGTCATGATTAATTGCCGGACCGATGTTTACCTGCATTACCGCCATCGAATAACTCGCATCAATCACGGTTTAAGCAACTGAACCCCTTTTGTTAGCGTCGTGCGAGTTACGTTTTGTTTTGAGGTTTTGTAATTGAATTATCACGCATCGCAGTGTCATGTTAATGGTATTAAATGTTTAATGTTTCGTGAAGAATCTTTTCCATGTCACGGATAACATACCTCTTTGCCGTCACTTTCAAATATCATTTTTTTTTTATAGCAGAGACTGGCAAACGAGCAGATGGGTCACCTGATGGTAAGTGATCTCCACCGCCCATAGACACCCAAGACACAATAAGAATCATGGGTGCGTTGCCAACCTAAAAAGAGGAAATGGAAGGGGAGGGAAAAGGGATTGGGAAAGGGAAAGGGGAAATGGGCCACCGGAAATCTCACTCACCGAACGAAACGCGACAACAAGCTGCCACTTTACGTCGGTTTTCTGTGAGACAGTGGTATCAAACCGGTCGAGCCGACCCATTGGTGCTGTAGACGTAACTGTCTACAGTGTGGCTCTACCACCTCTATTATTATCATGTCTAATATTAAATGTTTGAATATTTGCTTTTTTGTAAAATTGGATTTTATTTTGTTAACTATGTTTTAAAATTAATAGTCGCCTCCTTGGTCTACTGGAAGCATATACATATGGGCTGTGGAACGGGAGGTCTGGGTTCGATTCCCAGGCCGGCACAGCTAATTTTAAAATTTAATTTTCCCGGGACTCGATTCCCAGAGGGGGTTGACGTCAGGCAGGCAGCCGGTTGTAAAAACTAAGCCAAATCCTTTCTGCAAAATGCTTAATAAAGTTTGTTGCGCCGACTCCACATTAAAGTGGAATAAGGGCAGGTAGAAAAGGCGAATTAAGATGAAAGTATGGATCATAGCATGTAGTACATCCGTGATATAGATAATAGTATATCTAAAATCTGTTTGTTGGTATGATTAAACTAGACACGGTGACGCCAGCCATTTTACGGTTGATAGTAGCGCACGTTAGTAATTTTAAAAATACATATTGAAACTGACGAACCATACAGATTCCGAGAATAACGCGCGTTTGTCCTTCGTGTCATCATTCACAGCTCGGCGCACTTTATTACAAGTTCTTTTGCACCATAAACCCAATATTACAGGTATACTGAAATAAACATTTAATAAACATTTATTAGCAAAAAAGGCAATATCTTATGTTTAGACATTTCTGCGAGTCTTAAACTAAGCGTAGCTTGTATCTTAAGACTCCGGTACAGTTGAGAGTGTGGGTGCAGCGCACAGGGAGCGCGTGTGTGGGTGTGTGGGTGTGTGTGTATGTGTGTCGTGTGTGTGTGTGTGTGTGTGTGTGTGTGTGTGTGTGTGTGTGTGTGTGTACGTGTGTGTGTGTGTGTGTGCGTGCGCGTGTGCGTGTGCGTGTGTGTGTGTGTGTGTATGTGTGTGTGAATGTGGTGTGTGTGTTCATATAAGATTTTCGGTTTCTTCATACGATAAGTGTAAAAGCTCCTTTTTTAGTAGTTTTGTACATTGATATGTGGTCTGGTGTTTAATGTTAAACTTTTTAGCAACATTGTTGTATGTACGGGGATGAGAAAAGGACGGAGAGCGTCGAGCAAGCAGAGAGGTGAATGTTGGTAGTGGGATATTATATACACGTTTTTTAATGATTTCATTGTAATCTGGGCGCTTTTTTAGACTCTTGTGTGTGGTAATTGTGGCATTAACAACGAATAATTGTCGTATGCGTAGAACTCCAAATTCTTGATATAAAGCATCGGTAGAATATCGGAAAGGTTTATTTAAAGCTACTTTTATTATTGCTCTTTGCGATCTCTCTAGCGATATGAGGATGGACTTTCCAGCACTGCCCCAGACTCCTACACAGTGTTGCAACAACGACTGACACAAACCGAGGTAAACAGTGCGGATTACGTCTGGTGGAGCACAATCACGCAATTTCTTCATGACATGGATCAACTTACGGGATCTACAAGACATGGTACTTATGTGTTCTTTATAGGTTAAATTTTCATCTATGACGATGCCTAGGTATTTAAACGATTTAGTGTGTTTGATTGATTCATTAGAGATTATGGGAATTTGTTTTTTATCATAAGAAACCGTGGTTGTATTGAGACGCATAGAAGGATCCGGTCTTGAAGAGATGTTTTTGGAGAAAGCCATATATTTGGTTTTCTTGGTGTTCAAAGTTAATAGGTTGGCGTCTAAGGCTCTGGCTATTTGTGAGAGGCCTTGCTCTGCTGTATGATATACCCGGTCCCATGTCTTGTCGTGAAAGATCAATACTGTGTCGTCGGCATATGCTATGGTGTCTGCGTTGGTTAAAGAGAGGTTGAGGATGTCGTTCAAATAAATGGTGAAAAGAGTTGAATGTACCCCTTTTAATAAATAAATAAAATAAATAACACCCAACTGTCACATACATAGTCCTGACCCCACACTAAGATCGAGTCTTGTATCGTGGGTATCAGGAACTCCGAAAGACGCGCGGTTTCCCAACACCCAGACCCGAACCAAATATCTGTGGGCCACACAAATATTTGTCTCGGTGCGGGGATCGAACCTGCGGCCTCTCGCTTCACAGCCGGCTACTCGCCCCCTGCGCCACGGAGGCTGATATAAGTGTAATTTATAATTACGATTTAACAAAACCAGTGTTCCGTATTATTTATTTTAAAATAGATATTTTACGAAATAAACTAACACTCTATTTAATCGTTGATAAAGAACTTCGTTTGTGTTTATACGATGATCATTTTAATTGGATTTTATAGTTTTTCCCGCTCATTAAACATAAGCTCACGCCTGTATCCCGGAAGGGGTAGGCAGAGGCGCACTAGCGAACTAGTACACCCACATTTCGCCGAGCTTAGTTGCGTCCCAGATGTGATAGGGGGCGAGCTTACGCCATATCGGGGACAATTTCCAGACTCCGGGCTGATATGCTGCCCGACCCGGGGATTGAACCCGAGACCTCAGGACGGTAGTCGTACCGAAATACAACCAGGCCACCGAGGCAGTCTAAAAATGTATTTTTATTTACTTCACAATTTATTTTAATTAATTTTAAATGTAAATGTACCTGTTAATATAAATACATATCGGAGAAAATCGGAACTCATTTACCAGCTTAAATTTAATATACCTCTAATTTTAAAAAACAATTTTGGCTCTAGAAAATTTATTGTAACAAAAATACGGAATATTACATGAAAAGGTAATTAAACCACTAACCGATTAATAAACTAGCATATTGTTAATTTCCTACAAACCGGTTCTAAGCACCTTTCGAACTTAAAATTAAGTACGATGTCACAAAACATCTTGTACTACCCTCTCCGTACTTCTTTTTATAAGTGGAATGGAAATTTCCAATAATAATTCCCTTCGAACCCAATTTTATTAACCGAATCCCCTGATTCTGTGTTCTGTAATCCCTGAGGGAAATGTGCGGGCTCCGATTGAATGAGGAGTTTAATTTAATACGCACGTGTTAATACTGTATACCCACGCTACAATCGAGTTTGGGAATAAAAAAAATCTGGCATACATCTTTAGTTCTTGAAATGAAATTTCCTGTGTTATCCCAATTCAGAAATTATAAATTATCATTCGTAAATTAAATATAAAAAAAGTTAAAAAATAATGGCAGTTATACTGGAGTAGTGAAGTCACTATAATAATATTAAAAATTATGTGATGATTACAAATAACTTACCGCTTACGAAAATTCACAACAAACACAAATCACAACACAGAAAAACCCACAAACGTAACACAACTCCACTATCTCAGAGATGTAAATACGCGTAGCAGAGATACGCAGCGCGACGTAGCGGCGTAGTCCGCTGGCCCGACAACACTGAGCTCCGTAGCAGCGTAGCATCGAGGCTACGGCGCGCGCATCGCTCTACCAAAACGCTAATTCAAACACATTTATCAGGCTAATTCTGCAAATTGGACTAAATAATGACGTTAAGGGCCCACTGTTCCTTTCCCCAGTAACTGTTTGTAAAGCCAGTCAATGGTGTTAATAATAACGTCTTCTGTGTTCATAAATTAGTTTAAAGTTGATACAGCCGGCCGGTTGTTTGGCCACTCGCTGATTTATAGAAGGCCCTCGGTTAAGGCGGATTACGCGATTTGTGAAGCCTTAAATTCTGGCCAGCTTACAGCACGGACTTCGGGCTAGGCGTATAACGTCCGACCGTGAAATAAAATACGTTTAATATAAACTTATTGGACCAGTGCGGTCTTATGGGCGTTGCTTATTTGTGGCCTACGCCGATGCGTCGACAATAACAATCAGTTTTACTTTACTGTATGGGCAATTGAATATTTTATAGTTTTACACAAAGTAAATTACCGTTTTTATAACGTTATAAATGCTAGTAAGTGACTGGCGACCATGCAATGAAATCCACGATTTTCAATCCACACTGATTAAAATGTTACATTATATATACAAAAATATAAAACGATGATATTATAGAACTTAAATATGAATACAAGATTTGTAACAAAAACTAAAAGAAGATTCTGGATACTAATGTATGGTACGTGAGTTCTATATAAATATAATACAAATAATTGTTATATAATACAAACAAAAATTTCCAAGAAAAAATACAACAAATTCAAGAAACATCCCCACCACCCAATCGCAAAGAATACACACAAAGCTGAAATTAAGTGACGGCTAACATAATTGTATCTCATGAGCATACTTCACACGCAAATACAATTTTAAACAGAGTCGACGTGTCGTAGTAATTAGACGAGGATCAAAGGCCATGTCGGTTTTAATTGCGGGTTGGAGGCGGGCTGGACGCGCGGTCTAGGCGACCAGGGGCGACCTCGGGCGACAGCCGGCTTTTGGAAATGCGTTTGGTTTGTTACGCAGCACAGGTAAACAAGATTCAATCTTCGAATCAAAGTCGGTTTTGTTTATGATTTGTCTTTGTTATTGTAGGTACTTAGTTTATTTATTAGATTTTTTGTTATATCTTGAAAAAGTTAGCTCGCCTCCTTGGTCTAGAGGCTGCATATATGGGCTGTGGACCGGAGGATTTTCTAATTTAATTTGGCCGGGATAATTTGGATGCCTCAGTGGTCACCTCCGCCAGGCAGGCAGCCGATCGTAAAAATTAAATATCCTTTCTGCAGCATGCTTGAAAAAGTGTATTGCACCGACCCCACATAAAGGTGGAATGAGGGCAGTTAGAAAGAAAGTTATATCTTAAAAAAGGTTTATACCTACTATTGAATTTTTTTCTACTGTTCTTATCCAATCTTAAAGTGTGGTCGGCACAACACACTTTTTCAAGCATTTTGCACAAAGAATTTGGCTTAGTTTTTCTTATTGACTGCCTGCCTGACGTCAACCCTCTCATGAGGGAACTAGTCTTGGACAAAGAAATAATAAAGAAAAACACCCGCCCGACCTGGGAATCGTATCCAGGTCATCTCGATTCACAGCACGTATACGCTGTAACAAGACAAAATAGGCGACCATTGATTAAATTATATATTTTTTTAAATTCTGCATAGCAATATTATATACTGTAGATTGGCCAATGAGTCATCAACTGGTAATCAATAGTCAACCTTATTATTTACGACCTAAGGATTCTAGTTGAATTATTGATACTCATAACAAATACGAGCAATTAGCTGTTCTCAAGTTATTGGGATGCCGTATAATATATCTTCATCGTAAACAAGGTGACCCAATTCAATTCGGAAATCCGTACTAAGCAATTGTTAAAGGAATCCATATAATCTGGATAAACAAGATTCAGGGACAAGATACACAGCGACGATGGTACATGTTCTTTTCAATAGTAATTTTAATCATCATCATCAGCCATAGGACGTCCACTGCTGAACATAGACCTCCCCCAAAGATTTCCAGATCGACCTGTTGGAAGCGGCCTGTATCCAGCGACTTCTTGCGACCTTTATCAGGTCGTCGGTCCACCTTATAGGTGGAGGTCCTACGCTGCGCTTGCCGGTACATGGTCTCCACTCGAGAACTTTTCTGCCCCATCGGCTATCAGTTCTACGAGTTGCTACGAGTTATACGAGTATTTTTAATATTTTCATTTAAAACAGAGATTAAAATTATTGGATTCTTGCCACCAGCACTAATTTTAAAGATGAAACTAATGAAACCTAAATTGTAAGCGTAACAACACTACAAATATATAACCACGGACGTAGAAAAAAGAGGACGCAGCGCTAGGAACATTGAAAGTGAAGCAGGGTTTTCTGTCGATCCGATCTAACGACACGTAATGGCGGCGACTGAATGTCAGACTGAGATCTATAGAGCGAATTTCGACTAAGTCTAAGTGAAAGTCACAAACTCAGTGAGGATTTTTACCAAGCCCGAGTCATTTTTTACAAGAAAATCTTTGAAATAAAATTATTTTTACGGATTTTATCACGATTTGGTTTTAATTTTTATTCCCGACGTTTCGAAGGCTTTGCAGTCTTCGTGGTCACGGGTTAGACTCAGTCTAACTACTCAGTCTAACCCGTGACCACGAAGACTGCAAAGCCTTCGAAACGTCGGGAATAAAAATTAAAACCAAATCGTGATAAAATCCGTAAACAAAAATAATTTTATTTCAATGAATAGCATTCGCGTAAACTTAAGAAATCAGGAAGAA
This sequence comes from Clanis bilineata, assembly GCA_036417725.1. Lineage (NCBI taxonomy): Eukaryota > Metazoa > Arthropoda > Insecta > Lepidoptera > Sphingidae > Clanis > Clanis bilineata. The sequence continues at coordinate 15,375,340 of CM071158.1, forward strand.
AATCTTTGCTTAGTCTGTCTGTCAGTCTGTTTTTATTGTAAAAAATGTCAAAACTCGATTTAAAAATTACAAATGCCCCCTGAGTTCGTGACTGACTTAGACTTAGTCGAAGTTCGCTCTATAGATCTCACCCTTAGTCTGTTGCACTTTTTTTGAGGCGCGTTTTTGTGCGTGGATTATCTGTGGCGTCTGTTTGACTATAAGTGAGACGGTGTCCTGTTTTTTATACGTCCGTGGATACGACATAAATAATCTATACTAATATTATAAAAAGATAAAAGTTAAGATAGATGGATGTTGTTACTCCAGCACACCAGAATGGTTAAACGGATTTTGATGAAATTTCGCACGTGTGGTCGTTTTTTTCTCGGGAAAATGTAAGGTTACCATGGGATAGATTTGTTTGTTAATAAATTTCCACGAGGACAAAGTCACGTGTAACAGTTAGTATATTATAATATTCAAAGTCGTTTTGTATAGACTCTGAGCTTAGTCACACATTGTGCCACAATTTATATTTAAACTGAAGACTAATTAAATGAAATCCGTTCGGAGCGGGTCAAGTTGGTTAAATAAGTAGATATTTACTCAAATTAAAAGCTTTGAGTGGAAATTTGTTTGGCGTACGCTACGTCGCTGTTGCAAACGAATTTTGAGACTCATGGGTTTTGATAAATACAAATAATTAGGTACTGATATCATTTACTTGCCTTTTATTTGCATTACTGCATCAGATGTAACCTTTTTAAGCCCCAATTTGTATGAATACATTTTCCAGAGTGCAGCAGTTGAATATTATGCCCCTTACCGCCGAATGTTCATACACTTAAGGTCGCCTTATGTCGTTTAAGGCCGCATTATCTGTCAAAATTGTATGGCGAAAATCAATGTAAGCAGCTGTCAACGTTGGGTTGCGTTTGTCCATTCGGGCGTTACTTATAAAAGTATTTAAGCGCTGCTTCACTTTAGACCATAGGTTGTCCCTTTCATTTTTAAACAATGTAACGCAAGGAAAAAAGTGCCAGGTTATTCTTAACCATTTGCTCAGCTAAAAATGCTTTTTTAAGAAAGGCCCTATGTATGTAGATTGTAGAATGCTTTGCAGACTATTGCTCGAGTTTTGGCTACCGGCAACTAGAATGTTCCGTGAATGTTCAAGAATCATGTACTTATTATGTGTCAAATACGACTGAGTTGTCTTATGACCAAATTTATGAGGCCACAACTTGTGGATCACAAGTTTCGCGCTGTTGCCCGTCTATGTTCTGTTGAATGTCTTTGGTCTTTATCTAGAAAGAATTTCTGTCAGTAGTCATATTAAGCATCACATATATACAATATAGTACAATACAATCACTCATAAACATAAGCTCACGCCTGTATCCCCGAATGGGTAGGCAGAGGCACACTAGCGAACTAGGACACCCACATTTCGCCGAGCTTAATTCCGTCCCAGATGTGATAAGGGCTAGCCTATCGCCATATCGGGCACAAACTCCAGACTCCGGGCTGATATGGAAAAATTCAATATCACTTTGCCCGACCCGGGGATCGAACTCGAGACCTCAGGACAGTAGTCATACTGAAATACTACACGACACCGAGGCAGTCAACACAATACAATAACTCTTTATTGTAAAATAGTAGTACTATACTTTTGTTGGGAATAGGTGTTTAATAAGCTCTACAAGGGATTAAATCAAGCATTTACTCTCCAAACACATGGTCATCTTCGCGTTTGTTCATAAATCAACACGCAAAAACACGGTGCGACACTGTGCTAAAAACGATAGCAATATCTCCAACCGTTTCGTACGTGTGTTGTCTTTCGGAATACATATAAATCGAACCGGCAATAAAACGGGTAGCTGGTAAATATCGGTGTATGGACCAAAATAAATCCCAAGCACTTGGTATTCAGAGTGGGATAGCTGCCCGGAGCTGTTGATATTTGCCACTCTTGGCAGGATATAGAAATAAACGGAGGCGACTTCGCTCCAGCCATATTAAGACAACATAGTCAAGGCAAAAATTACAACTGTGGGGTAATAAATTCTTTCGCAAAGACATTCAACAGTATATAGAAGGGACATCAGCACAAAACTTGTTGTCCAAAAGTTATGACCTAGTGGTCATAAGTCGCTCAGTTTATTTGAAATATACGCGCGCCAGGTCGGCCAGTGATATAGTATTGAGAGAACAAATTATAGACAAAAAATTATCTTACGTGATTCTTAACCATTTTTAAAAAATATTCTGGGGTGTACATTGTAATAATCGCCCTCACATTGTAATAAGTAGTTAATGGCGGTATGAAGTTTGAGATCAATTTCTTTGTATGGAAACTTGCTTGATAGCCCCTCTATAGTTAGTAATATTAAATATGTTTGTTCTTTCGGTATGGAACTGCGTAACGTCCTAGCAAATTCGGTTTTAATGAAACTAACTGGGTGCATTTCTCTATATGTATGTATCGTGTACATGAAAAATAATATGTTATAAATTATCCAATTTTTAAAGTTCTTTGTCATAAACCTTATTTACAATGTTTTATCGAATCCCTTCGCCACGTCTTCGCTTCCTTTGCCACTTCGGCAGGGCCACAGCCGTAATAGTAACCTTCGTAACAGCAATAGTTCACGTGACTGAATGATTCTTTTAGTTTTAACAATATGTTTGAGAGTTTTGGCGGGAATTCTAACGGTGCGGGTGGTCGCTTGTTTTAATGATTTCATATTCTAGTCTAAAGTTGTGCTTGTGGTTTAAATGTGATGTGCATCTAAGCAATAAATATCAACGAAGATGGACAGTATGTGGAAGCTTTGAAATAAGTGATTTTGGACGCTTTTTGTCGGGTGGATGGGTCGACCATGTTCGACTCCTCTGCTGCGAGAAAATCGTCTGAAAAGCATCAAACTGGAAGAAATTAACGCCAAAACTCCAGGAGGGCCTTGAAATCGAACACATCCGATTTCATTACACTTGCGAAAACTTAGATATAGGAAAACATTTTCCCTAACTTGACATTGGCATAATGTATTTCAATTGCCATAAAAAAAACAAAAAAACAATATGTTTAAATTTAGATTTCGTTATTTATTTTAACTTTAACTATTACTAACAGGTCGAAACAATGCTCCCTTGCGAACCTACAAGATGCTTGTTATATTCCAAGTAAAAATAAACGTAAAGTACTTCTCAGAGTCTGTCAAGTCATGCCAACAGCACAAAGAGGATTAGCTATCGTCCATGTTTTCTTTACGCTTTAACTTATTATATCTTTATTTTATAAAGTATAAAATAAAATAGAATTTAAATGTCTAAAATAACGTTTAGATCAAAATAATGTAATCTGAGCTAGCCGGGGGATATTTCGTAGAAGCTAAATTGTGTTATTTTTTGTGAAGTATATGAAAATGTTATTAGAATTATTTTAGCATGTACGTAGCTATCCCATGATTGATAAACTTACGAACTCCACTTAAAATAAACAGCAGTTGGTATTTATTTCAAATAATTCAAATAACTCCGTTACGAAAATAAACCTTGCAGCGTAATGAAGTCAGCATCAAGCAAAAACCAAATTATTAAAAAAAAGCCCTACTAAGATGAAAAAGGAAAAGTTCTAAATAACTTGAATGTTATAAATAAGGTGTTGCAGATAGGAACATAAATAGTCGTACATATGTATACCGGGTGTTTCATAAAGTTGGTACCAATAACAAAAAAAATGTAACTTATTTTTTTAATGAAATTAAATGTGAATTTTAAAATCGGAATGCGACATGTAAATCGTCGCAATTGGCATAAGAATAGCTTTGTGTATGCTAAAAATAATTAATTATAGATGGTTGCAAATATACTGCAGCTAACCCAATGACCCAGAAAATAATTTTTCGTCACAAATTAAATTATCCATTATTCAGAAACTATGAGCCTTACAAAATTTACCGCTATATTCCTAACCATCCTATCTTTAAGTGTAGTTGTTATTGATACCAAGTTTGTGAAACACTCTGTATATTATACATACATACACTCTAACATAAATACATTTGAGGTGTAGAGCCACGCTGTCTACAGTAACGTCTACCAACCGGTTTGATACCACCGTCTCATAGAACCCAATATAAAGTGACAGCTCGCTGTTGCGTTTCGTTCGGTGAGTAAGATTTCAGTTAACCTGGATGCCCTCTCCCTTTCCCAATCCCTAATCCCCTTCTTTAAGGTTGGCAACGTTCGTTATATATAGCCAGTCTTTCTTAGAAGTATCTTTGAAATAGTTTTCTGCCGAATCGGATTATTCGCTTATGTATTTAACTTGCTGATTCTGATTGGGATGGACAAAATTCTTGCAAAATATTTTTATGGTCTTGGATAAACAACATCATTGATCTATATAATAATATGTTTGGCCGCCGCTAAGCGCAGCGAGCGAGTAGCCGACTGTGAAGCAAGAGGCCGCGGGGTCGATTCCTGCAACGAGACAAATATATTACAGATATTTGTTTCGGGTCTGAATGTTGTGAGACCAAAAATCTCTCATAGTTTATATTACCCAAGATACAGGTAATAATACCTAGTCTGGGGTCAGGTACTATGTGTGTGACTGTTGTGTACTGATTTATATATCATCCCCGTGTGGTTTTAAAAGAACATAAAACATAACATAAACTCACGCTTGTATCCGCGAAGAGGTAGGCAGAGGCGGACTAACGAACTAGTACACCCACATTGCGCCGAGCTTAGTTCCATCCTAGATGTAATAGGGGGCGAGTCTATCGCCATATCGGGCAAAAATTCCAGACTCCGAGCTGATATGGAAAAATCCAATATCACTTTGCCCGACCCGGGGACCGAACCCGAGACCTCAAGTCGGTAGTCGTACCGAAATACAACCACGCCACCGAGGCAGTCAGGTTTTAAAAGATAAATTCATTGATCTGTTATTAATTGTATTTCTTTTTATATTTGTAAATTGTCACGTTATAGTGTCTTTTTCAATGTATGAAGTGCACGCCACTGCCATCAGTGTATTATAACATCGGTTGAAATGTAAAGAACTTGAATCTATTAACCAACGCTAGTACCCTCAACTCCGTATTCTATTTCAACATCAAAACTGATCCTATACAAACAAACGACGTTAATATTACAATTTCGCGCAAAATTACACTTCCCAAAATATTTACCAGAAAGACATGATCAGAAAAGTAATTTCGAATATAAATAAGACTACAGCTGAATCAATTTGAAGCGACTATGTAAAATATAAAAATAACTGTTCGCAATTTGTAACATATCATAACGTCTGACCCAGGATTTTAAAAAAATTGAATTATACTGATTAGGATAGGATACTGATTACTAGGAACTTTTAGTCGGAACTATTAATGAATGAAGTAAGGATAGTTAAGGATCCCAGAACGTAGTTAGTTATAATATTCTGTAACTGAACACATTATTATGTTTGCACGTACTTATACTTCAGTGTGCGGTCCACGCAAGACCCTTTTCAAGCGTGTTCTAGAAAGAATTCGGCTTTAATTTTTACGTTACTCATCACTTTCTATGACATTGCTCACTGCCAACGCAACCTTTTCTATTATTTGTGAATGAATCGATCATCATTATCATCAGCCATAGGACGTCCACTGCTGAACATAAGCCTCCCCCAAAGATTTCCAGATCGACCTGTTGGAAGCGGCCTGTATCCAGCGACTTCCTGCAACCTTTATCAGGTCGTCGGTCCACGAATGAATCGATCATTTGCAACGAATTTTTCACCGAAAATTATGAATCTATAAAATATCATTTTAGTTTTTGTTATTCTGGACTAGATATTAGTAGTACTAGAAACGAATAATTTTGGTTTAATATCCATACATAACCCATAATAACTTGTTAAAAATCTTTAATTTACTGATAGTGGAATTTAGACTTCCTCTACAACGAAAGTAGCGAGCTAAATGTCGCATCATGGACGCTCCATTGTTGTCCCTGTCAGCTGCGATATTACGAAATATAGTTTCATTACACATTTATAGTACATCAAAAGTCTTTATACAAATTAAAAAATATACAATATATATTATAATTAATAGATATTGTATATTGGAGGTCCTTAAATAAATAAATACAGCCTCATTCATCCATGTTAAGCGAGTTTTTTTGTGAATTATCGCTTGCTATAACGGTGAAGGAAAACATCGTGAGGAAACCTGCATACCCTAGAATTTCTCCACAAGAATTTCGAAGTGTAGTATAGTATATATATATATATATATAGTCACAGTGCTCGTAAAAAAAATTTAATCTTGAATTATATTAAAACGTATTTTGTAAATACGCGGTTCCGGCTGTGGGCGGTTTATCTCAGTGTTTTAGCACCTGACCCCGGATGGGCGCTCGGGACCGACTGAACGGCTTTGGCTCAAAACTTTCGGGACGGCCTTTAGAAATTTTTACCTATTCAAGAGATTTTGATAAGATTTGGGTTACGTTATATAAGAGAACTTAATTCTTCTTTGATAAAAGATATATTATTTAAAAATTTATTTATAAAACAAACTTCTAAACAAAAATATACTGATTCTTTACCTATTTGTCTAAAAGCTTGTTATCAAATCCTTAAAATAAATAGGTTTTTATCACTTAGGTAAATTTTTTTTTTATCCGGGCACGGAAACTAGCGACCACTGACAAACACTGTGTTTATCAGTGGTCGTCAAAATCACGCCGGCCTATTTATGCTTCTTCACACTCCGAATCCGAAGAGGGAAGAAGCAAATCGAGAGGCTTGCGATAAGACAGGCGGATGACCGTGCAGATGCAGGGATACCCCCATACCCGTCTCAACCAACCGTCAAGTTATGCCGCAAGCCCCTCGAGAGAACCGGAAGTACACTGGCTGATTCTGGAACGCAAACCACACGCAGAGTGTGGGTCGCTATGGCAGGTTTTAGCACCATGTGTACAGTGGTCGCCATCCAGTCGGATACAAATATCCTACCACCAGCATATTACATACTGAGGTGATTCAAAATATCTAAGTCAGAAGTCTATATAATATAAGTCAGAAGAGACGAAATCTACTTTAAACGTATTGTTAAGAAGTGCCTTCATTAATTTTATTATCGTCGCCGACCAGGGGGGTTACCACCACCTCTTATAGCAGTATTATTATAATTTTACTTGTACCGATTCCCATACAAACAAAAAGAACGATTATAATAATATTGCTATAAAATGTCGTAGTAACCCTACAGGTCAGAAAAAACTTCAAGAATAAGTCATTAGAAAAATAATCACAAGAAATTTTAATCCGTCATAATTTCTTGTGATCCAGTATCCCCACACAGTAAAAATAAATAACCAAGAGAGCAGTCTCTACTACGGGGACACTGGGCGACAGAAATATTGCCACGCTAAGTAACGGGGCTCGATCGTCGAAACCTTTTAAGAGATGAGATCAGGCGCCTGCGGGACCATCGACACGCTTCACTGGACACCCGGGATGGCGAGAATTATTTACAGGTGTATTGTATTGGGACTGACTGTTATCGCCGATTGAGGATTTTTTTATTAAAGTGGAAAAATTTACCTCCCAGCCTAATACTATTATGTAACGGAGTTGTGGGTTGTTTCTGAGAATGCTGAGATACAGTTATCTCTCCTAATAAGAGGGTTTAGGCTTCAATCCACTACGCTGCCGCACTATGTACGTGGTAGAGTGGCGTGGTTGTATTTCGGTACGACTAACGTCCGGGGTCTCGAGTTAGATCCCCGAGTCGGTCAGTGATAATGGATTTTTCCATATCAGCCCGGAGTCTGGAATTTGTGCCCGATATGGCGATAGGCTCGCCCCCTATTATATCTAGGACGGAACTAAGCTCTGTTATAAAAAAAAAGATAAATCTCTCAAAAACATCAAAATATTAAACGCACACGATAAACCGCAACGTTCACAAATCAACTGCCAACTCGGTGTTCCCGATGCGACAGATAATAAAACTGTAACACGCATTAATGGCAAGATCGTTCGGTTAAATCGTTGCTAATTTGCCGCCATAATGGACGTTATAATTGTCTTACGAGCACTTGAATTAATGACTTATTCATTATATCCTTTGTTGGGAAACCGCGTTTTGTTTGAAAAAATGTGTTGTCGACAGTTTGCTATTATGGAATAAATGTTGCAATAATAAAAACATAGCACAACAAAAAATATTTTTCGCATTTGGTTAACTTCTATTTCAACTACGAAAATAACTTTTATGTTAGAAATGACAGATATACAATTGAATTATCAATCGGTGGAATGACCAACATATTTGTGAACTTCGTAGACGCTTACTTAATCGAACTCCACTTACTCTGAACAAATGACATTCAAAGACCATTTACAGTAATATCTCCTTCGCTAGACATAACTATTAATCTATATTTATTGTAAATAGAATTATTATTTAAATTATTTGAGGATTACCAGGATTGTCGCCTCTTTGGTCTAGTAGCAACGTATAAATGCTGTGGACCGTGAGATCGTTCGACTTGCAGATCGGGTAGATGTTCCCACAATGAGATGAGAGTAATTATTAAAAAATAACTCATTGATTTAGAACTAAATTACAACTTATTATATGGTATGCCTTGACTGCCTCGGTGGCTTGGTTGTATTTCACTACGACTACCGTCCTGAGGTATATTGGATTTTCCCATATCAGCCCGGAGTCTGGAATTTGTGTCCGATATGGCGATAAGCTCGCCCCCATCACATCTGGGATGGAACTAAGCTCGGCGAAATGTGGGTGTTCTACTTCGCTAGGGCGCCTACCCCTCCGGGAATACAGGCATGAGCTTATGTTATGTTATGTTATATAATATGAGCAACCACAATCAAGGTGAATACGAATATATTACACCTGTTCTGCATGAGACCCACCGTAAGAGCCGCAAATTCCTGCGTCATATCCCATATCTATACTAATATTATAAAGCTGAAGAGTTTGTTTGTTTGTTTGTTTGCGCGTTCAATCACGCGCTAATCTCAGGAACTACTGGTTCGATTTGAAAAATTATTTTTGTGTTGGATAGCCCAATTATCGACGGTGGCTATAGGCTATATAACATCACGCTATGACCAATAGAAGCGGAGCAGAAATGAAAAATGCTGCTAGCGGGGAATTTTATATCTCAGAAACTACTGGTTCGATTTGAAAAAATACTTTAGTGTTCACCAAGAGGATGAATGGTAGGGTGACTAAGGGGTGACTGACGGGGTGATTGATGGGGTGACCAATGGGATGACTAACGGGGTGACCGACGTGAGGAATGACGGGGTGACTGACAGGCTGACTGATGGGGTGGCGGACGGAGTGACTGACGAGATGAATGACGGAGTGACAGACGGGGTGACAGATGGGGTGCCCGACTGGGTGACAGCCGGGGTGACAGATGGGGTGACCGACTGGGTGACAGACGGGGTGACAGACGGGTGACAGAAGGGTGACAGACGGGGTGACGGACGTGGTGACAGACGGGGTGACCGGCGGGGTGACCGACTGGGTGACAGACGAGGTGACAGACGGGGTGACAGACTGGGTGATAGACTGGGTAACAGACGGGGTGACCGACTGGGTGACAGACGGGGTGACAGACGGGTGACAGACGAGGTGACAGACGGGGTGACAGACGGGTGACAGAAGGGGTGACAGACGGGGTGACGGACGTGGTGACAGACGGGGTGATAGACTGAGTGACAGACGGGGTGACCGTCTGGGTGACAGACTGGGTGACAGACGAGGTGACAGACGGTGTGACTGACGGTGTGAGAGACGGAGTGACTGACGGCCGAAGTAGATCATCCCATTACCTCTTTTAGAATTATTGTGCTCTCTCTCATACGCAGACGAAGTTGCGCGGGTCAGCTAGTTATACATACACATACATACATAACCTCACGCCTGTATCTGTATCTGTATAATGTATACCTCTATAATATGTGTACGCATGGTATTTCATATTGGTAGTACTACCACAATAAAACATAGTGTAAATTCATAATGGACCGAACTATACTAGCTCATGATAGAGAACAGTGGAAAATATGGAGGATTTCTTTGCCCAGCAATCGGATACAATAGGATAGAAAAGAAAGAAAGAGGAAGAAATTCATACTAGTCTAACCTATGTTTATTTGACATTTTATACAAATGGATGCAGTGTGTAAAAGATGTACCTTTTTTCTACCTGCTCTTATTCCAGCTTAATGTGGGGTTGGCGCAACACACTTTTTCAAGCATGTTGCAAAGAGGATTTGGCTTATTTTTACGACCCGCCGCCTGCCTGATGTCAACCCCCTATAAGGTGTCCAGTCCCGGGCAAATTAAATTAGAAAAATTGCTTTGTCCAACCTGGGCATCGAACCCCGGACCTCTCGGTCCACAGCCCTTACATGCTGCCACTAGAGCAAGGAGGCGACCTTTAAAAGATGTATCTGTTTATCAAAAAATTCTAATTCACTATTAAATTACATTAAAATTGGTCGGATAGAGTGATCGCTTGAACCATGCCACAAAGAATGTGAAATCGAAATACATATTTGCTGTTCTTGTAGCTCTGTGTCATCAGAACCATTACGACCAGATTTAACGCGTGCTCTAAAGGCAATCTTACTTTATCTCATACTCCAATGAAACATACCAGAACAATTGATGCGAGCTCGATAAATCTACGTAACGCAATAAATAACACCGCATGCAACACCGAACCTTTGAAACTTTATTAATAACCTGCGGCGTGCTGGCGTCAGATTAACCGATCTGTGTTAACGCGAAGTTTTCAATCGACTGCGATTGAATGTGGGTAGTTACTTTACGAAAGTATTTCAAATGAAAATGTATTTATAAATTGAATAATACACACGCAAGCACACACAGACGCCTGTTATCCCGTAAGCGTAGGCGGAGGCGTACCTAATGCACATTTTTGTCTTTTTTCGCGTTTAATTCAGTCCCATGATGTTTTAGGGATCAAGCCATTAATAATGGCCCATTATCCACTTGTGACAGAACAAAGTCCGGTTTTATCGAATCGAAAAAGGTAGTTATAAATGTTAAAATATTTATGTACTTATAAAAGATCATACCCACAGGAACAATTCTTGAAATGTTTACTATATCATAAATAGAAATATTTCTCAAAAAATCAATATTTATGTTATTTTATATCAAATTTTTGCTTATAGCTCATACAATTATTCTCACACAAAAGGCTGGGAACTATAAAACACAATTTTGCCTAACATTTGAATTTAAAGTACAATTTTAATTTATACGAAAGCATAAATAAGTCAGAATTAAACAAATGTATTAAAACATTTCACGTAAATCCTGGCGAATCGCTGTAAAAAGAAAGCGTGAACCGCTTGGTTGGCCGCAGTCATGACCAATATCATCCCAATGTTACGCGGTCGTTACTGCACGACTACTACGAAATAAAAGAAAGAAAATATTTATTCGGCACAGCATTAGTCTGAATAAAAGCTTCATTATTAGAATATAAGCATGTATTGTCCTTTGTAGTACATCAGCATTTATCTATGATTACTGAATCCTGTTTGAATTGTTTGAAACTTTGACAGCCTTCGTGGCGTAGCGAGCGAGAAGGTTCGGGTCACCGCGCTCCGCACCGATCTGTGGGTTCGATTTCTGCATAGATAAATGATTGCTTATTCCACAGATAAGCAGATAAGCAGCGATAGCTCAGTTGGGAATGGTACGGACTGCCGAAACGAGTGTCGGAGGTTCGAGACCAACCCCAAAAAGAGCACACACCTCTGACTTTTCTATGTTAAGTGTATTTAATTGTGTAACCGCTTGCTATAACGGTGAAGGAAAACGTCGCGAGGAAACCTGCATACCCGAAAATTTCTACACAAGAATTACAAAGATATGTGAAGTCTACCAAACCGCATTCGGCCATCGGCCATGGCCTAACCCCTCTCATTAGTAGAGGAGGCACGTACCCAGCATTGGGACAGTAATATTACAGGGCTAATATTATAATATCATCATTATCAGCCATAGGATGTCCACTGCCATATATTATTATTATATATTCCACATATATTTGTTTTGGATCTGAATATTTTGGTACCGTAAGTCCCTCGTGGTTCTTTATTCCCACGGTATATTATCTAGTATGGGGCCACGACTCGAGACATTTGTGCTGATTAAAAAAATATATTGAAATAAAACTATTTTTACGGATTCTATCACGATTAGGTTTTAATTATTATTCCCGACGTTTCGAAGTTTTTTGCTTTGCAGTCTTCGTTGTCACAGGTCAGACCAAAGACTGCAAAGCCTTCGAAATGTCGGGAATAATAATTAAAACCTAATCGTGATAGAATCCGTAAAAATAGTTTTATTTCAATGTATAATATTCGCGTAAACTTAAGAAATCAGTATATAAAAAAATATAATAATATATTTTGGATTTCAGTACAACGCCCCAGGATAATTTCGTGGTTGGAGCAATTTCGTTGCACCCGCGCTCGTACTAAACAAACTATGAGATACTTTTAACAAATGTATGACTTCACGTACCTACTCTTAGTTTTCTACATATGTGTAGAAGTTATTGTTTTCACATAATATTATTCGTGGTAAAACATAGTATAAGCATGTCGCCGCCTTAGTCTAGTGGCAGCATATATGGGCTGTGGACCGGGAGGTCGTGGGTTCGTTCCCAGATGGGGCAAAGCTAATTTTTTAATTTAATTTGCCATTGACTGGATCTCCCAGAGGAGATTGACGTCGGGCAGGCAACCGGTCGTAAAAAGTTAGCCAAATCCTTTCTGCCACATGCTTGAAAAAGTGTGTTGCGCTGACCCCAGATTAAGGTGGGATAAGGGCAGGTAGAAAGAATGAATTATTCGTGGTGTAGTTTCCACATATAATTGTTATTCGAGCTTCGCAAAGTGAGGACGCTGCAGTTGAAAAAAAACACCGACCAAGCAATGGTTTTATCGGTGGTCTCCAGAGCCATGCTGGTCTAATGCTTCTTCACACTCCGAAGAGGGTAAAAGCATGCGAGGAGCCTGCGACAGAAGGACTATCGGGCAGTGGCGAGCATTTCATATAGACAAAGAGACATCGTAGACACGTCTACCCTAACAATTTACTAAAATTACATAATGAAAGAAAAAAATATCGCCAAAAAGATTTTTCAAACAACGCTGGGTGTATTATTTCAATTCAAGGTGAGAATGATCATGATGGTTAAGAATAAATTGGAAAAAAGAATTATGCAAGATTTGGTCTACCCTAATATAAAAGCATATGCACGTCACTGCTATCGGGACCAGCACTTTGTAAATTGGAAAATTTGATATGCTCTTCTTGATCGCCGATTTTGTTCCAAGAAAAACATTGCAAACCGAAATTTTAAAAATGCAATCAGCGTAGCATTTCTCTGGTAAAGAAATAAAATTGTACCTACAAACAGCGAAACAAAAAGGATACAAAATTAAAAATATCTTGTCGAGCAGGAAATATAAGGTTCTGCGAGGAACGTGGAAGTTAACATAGATGGAGAATATTAAAAAATCTCGAGGAAGATAAAGCGCCAGAATCCGGAGATGGCCCGCGGGTCGACCGCAGCCGAGCGGGCAGCGCTGCCCGCATGTTACACGGTACACAAATGATGACGTTACCAGCTACTTTTATTAATCTTATAAACATTATAAATAAATTAAATCGATATTTTAATTGACATGATTTTAATATCGATACACCTCGTAGAAGAATCTTAATTATTATTGACAAGATTAGTTATTTTCATAACGCATGTCATCTATTTATTTTTTAATAATATACATACATACTCAAGCCTGCATCCCTGAAGGGGTAGGCAGGGTCTAACTAGAGAACTAGAACACTCGCTTTACGCCGAGATTATTTCCGTCCCAGATGTGATAGGGGGCGTGCCTATCGCCATTGATTTATAAATTTAGTTTTTTATTCTTCCTATATTTATCCTATTATTAAAGATTTTAATATATAACGATGACACAGCTTCGAAATTCCTGTGCCCAGTCATGTGGAATTTCGTCATTACAAGCGTTGGTAGATATCCAAGTTGTCTTGAGGCTGCATGCGGAATTGTTTGACGCGGATCATTCATCCCGCCCGCGTCTCCGGTGACCAGTTTATCAAACACAAATTACTGTATATCGCCTGAAGCAATGTTCACGACACAGTTTACCCATTATCCTATCCTTATTAAAGACCAGAGACAATCCAAGATCGATACAGTTCAAAGAGTGATTTCTATTGTAGCTCACTTCTTGTATTTCACTACTACGAGTACGTAATAATATATTTGTATGAGATACACCCGAACGCCTCTAGCAGTTACATGGAGAATGAAGTTTTTCATACGATTATATTACGGAGTCGCTAGCGAGAAATGTCGCCTCTTTGTTCTAGTGGACTGTGGACCGGGGGTCCTGGGTTCAATTCCCAGGTCGGACAAATAAATCTTTTCAATCTGATTTGCCCGGTACTAGATCCCCCAAAGAGGGGATGACAGGCAGGCAGTCGGTCATAAAAAGTAAGCCAAAACCTTTCTGCAACATGCCCGAAAAAAACGGTTACATGTAACCCACAATAAAATGGAATAAGAGCAGGTAAATAGAAATAGTATCCGTGCTAGTTAGTCGAGAATATTCTGTTCTGAACTCCAGTTGTTTGTAATTAAATTCTACCTTCCGTCACTACATGAAGATTTCGTAAGCAAATCTCCTTGCAAAATATATTAAAACATTCCTTCGTTTACGTAAGCGAAGCAACAGAAAGCCGAGTCACTAAAGTCAATTAACCTAGTAAAATGGAAATAGTGGCTAAAAACACTCATCTTTCCGCACTAAACAATATGTCCCAAAAACATTATCACTAGACACTAGATGGTGTCACGTTGTAATATTAATATGAAGTAAATTACATAGCGGGATTTTCCAAAGAAAACCAAACTTTAATACAAATTATTGTGGTTCGTTTTTCTATGGCGAAGATGTGTTTGGTTCAAACTATGAACGGCAGCGATTTTGATATAAGATTAAATTAAGATGTAACTTAAATTATGCATGCTAGACCCATGTTATTACCGCGTATAACCACGCCAGTTTTGTGAAAAACATGGTTGAATTGCAAGGAACCTTCGACTCCTTCATCGACCAACTTCCAAAAAGGAGAAAGTCCTCAATTCGTGTGTATTTTTTATGAATGTTACGCGTTATCTCCGCCAAATTTGGACCGATTTTCAAAATGCTTTTTATGTTCGATAAATCTTATTTCAAGGGTGGTCCCAGATAAACTTGGTCACGATCAGATAAGTTTTGAAGTGGGTCCGTTCAGTTTTTAAACTTATGATTATTTTTTAAGTGTTCTTGAATAGTGGCGATTGATGCATACTAATCGCCACCATTCACTAACACTATTTATTCGGTTGTAATTAAAATTTAAAAATCGACCACAAGGTACTTGTAGTTATTTTATAACTTACAATGTCAGGAACAATCACTTACATTATTATGTTTTTGTTTTTTTTAAAACTTTGATTCCTAATTCATACGCATAAAGTGGAGAAATTTGTTGAAATTAATAGAAATGAAAGTAACTAGAAGTAAGTAGAAATGAAATGCCTCCTTCACTAGAACTCTTCTAGAGGAAGAACTCTAGTTCAACTATCTATAGTTACATTATTTATTTGAAATATTGAATGACACTAAATTTGAATTTATTCCAAACGGACCTTTCAATCGCTTTGCGTTCCTACGCGGTACCATACGTTTAAGGACTTGGAAGTAGAGCGTTGCCTTTGGGGCTGAGTGTAGAGTTTCCTGCACTCTGGCCGCATCGCTGGGGGTTGCCGTGATGATATCAGGTAATGCACACCACGCTCCACACTACCAACATAATGTATCATATCTTAAAGCTTAATATGGTGGGTAAAACCTCTTGCACGTGACTTATGATATAATTTTTTTGCTTCATTTTAACTATTCAAAAAATCATCACCCTCCATTTAAGACAGTTTGGTAAAAAGAAAATAGTTGCAGGTTTTTATGTCTAATAGCGAAATATTCGCAAAGTTTGGCCATTATTTTCAACACTCGTCACTGACCGGCCTAACTGACCTACCACGTTAATGTAATGCATATGACCAAAAACAAGATAGATTGTATATTGTTTTCCGTTTCTGTCTACAGGGACATAACATTTCTGATAAATTTGTTTACTCTACGTGTATTATCTCTATGGAAATTAATAAAATTTCAAGCTATAATAGCTGACATGACAGGTAGCTGACGGGTGGAACGGACGCGTGCTTGGTATTAAATGTCGATAAATAATTCACAGAAATATGTGCTGACAGCCCTCCACTTATATCTCTTATCTAAAACCCCTTGTACACGAGCCTTATAATTACCGAGTAGCTACTTTTGCTACCATTGAAATGTTAATTAATTTAATATTTTGAAGTATAAATCAGACTCATATACTTATCGTGAGACTGAGAAGTCCGATAAACCATCACTCCACCCCGGGTTGGGAAGTACCCGTAAAGAATGAACTTTGAGCGAGTACCTAATAATAAAAAAAATAATAACTTTAAAATCGACCTCAAAAACCATTCGATTACGGGTTTTCCCTTCACGTAAACTCTATCGGAGAACAAAAGAATCTCGAAAAGTAATAATTAATATAGACTACAAAAATGTGTATCTCTGCTTTTGTCTCCTTAAAGGCAACTTGCACCACTATTACTAACCTACAGTTAGCCCTAACCTCAAGTTAAATTGAAAAAGAAATATATGAATGACATGTAATTTATCACATGTACTACATGTAATTACAGATAATAAATAAATACACCCAACAGTCACACACCTAGTCCTGGCCCTACACTAGGTATAACCTGTATCGTGGGTGTCAGAGACTATGAGAGACCTTCGGTCTCATAACACCCAGACTTGAAACAAATATCTGTGAGCCACACAAACATTTGTCTCAATGCGGGAATCGAATAAATCGGCTACTCGCCTGCTGCGCCACGGAGGCTGTCATATATGACGACATTTAATTAATTACATCTAATGAATAACATGTCATTCATATATTTCTTTTTCAATTAAACTTGAGGTTAGGACAATCTGCAGGTTAATAATAATGGTGCAAATAGCCCTAACAGGTTTGTGATTTAATTATGTATTTTCATCGCACATAATTTTCCAATAACGTGGAGGGCAAAAATTGCCAACGAAAACCTATTCTCAATCACGTAAACAGATTTATGAGCGCACGCACATTAATCTTGTGCGTGTGGTTCTGAGAAGGCGACACGGCAAAGCTTTCAAACCATCGGTCACCGGACCTTTTCGATGAAAAGTGGCCACTTCACTCGTCAAATGCCAATCCGAGTCGACCTCGACCAGACATACTCGACTGCACAATCACGTGGATTTGATAAATCTTGGAGTTGACGATTGGAGAAACTACAGTAATTAAGATTTTACATGATACGATTGATGATGATCTTTGGGGGAGGCCTATGTTCAGCAGTGGACGTACTATGGCTGATGATGATGATGATGATGATGATGATGATACGATGTTCAGGGTCATTAAGAGATGTTTATCATAATGTCATACATCTGATGATGATGTTAACTTAGTATGAACATAGCAACTGCGCAGTTAAATTGTAATAATACAACGTTGACATTACCGTGAAAAACCACATGATACCGCCATCAGAAATACACTAATGCACATTTGCCAAAGAGATGATTGCTATTAATCCGAGACAGTTCTAGTGTTATAATTCTAATTTAAGCTATAAAAATCCTGACTTACACACAATAACACAATAAAAACATTGTTGAAACACATAAAAATATTTTGTTGGAATACACTTTACGTTATAAATTAATAATAATAAAAATAACAATAAATATAACAACAATTGCTCAAACTTGATCTTTGACAAAACGTCAGAAGTTCAACCTCGGAGCTTTCCAGGGCACCATAGAGCGAAGCGAAAAAGTGTATGTATTGCGTTCCAAAACTCAGATCGAAGACGTTAGTCACAGACGTGTAAGTTTAAAGTGGAACTGGACTGACCACGTCCTCCGTGTGTCTACGGACCTATGGGCGAAATTAACTACAGAGTGGATACCACTAAACGCGTCACGACGTCGTGTAAGCCTAAAAAGAAATGGCGGGACGAACAAAAGCTCTGAACAGAGATGCGTGAAAGAAGGATGAGGAGGCCTTTGCCCTGCAGTGGGACAGTCAGGGCATGTATAACATGAATAAACACTTGAATATTCATTAAATCACTTTCTTTCTTTCTACCTTCCCTTATTCCACCTTAATCTAGGGTCGGCGCAACACATTTTTTCAAGCATGTTGCAGAAAGGATTTGGCTAAGTTTTTACAACCAGCTGACGGTAACCCTCTCTGGGGATCCAATTCCGAGCAGATTAAATTATAACATTCGCTTTGCTCAACTTGGGAATCGAACCTACGACCTCCCTATCCACAGCCCATATATGCTGCCACCAGACCCAGGAGTCGACTTCATTAAATCACCAATCTAATCAAATAAAGTGCCGCATCTGCAACTCTTACAGCTCCAGCTAAACGTAATATAAAAGTAATATAACAGCTATAATACGAAATAGTCCACAACCTGCTCGCTTATCAATACCTACTCTTAACAACAGAATCGGTTATTAGCAACCACTCGACTAATAGCAACAAAATGAGGATAATCTTAATACTACTATTCATAGGAAGGATTATGTGTTTCTTCAATATACAAGATGTGACGTCCGATGTATTGGAGAGACTTCCAAAAGGTTTTCCTAATGCGATCAAGGATATTGCTGTAGGATTGCCAACGAAATCTGTTACTGTTGTAAGGGGAAATTCCACTGATATCAGGTAATTATTTAAGATTTAAATAGTCGCAATATTCTTTAGAAGTGTTTAGTGTTTTCAATGGTTTATATTTTATGGTATGATATCCCAAGAGATAGATTAGTTTTAGATTAAATAAGAGCGAGTTTCGCGAAGAAAGTTTGAAAATCTCCAACTAATGTCAAAGAAGCAAGAGTTGAATTTAGGCAAAACAAAATACAAACACAATCATCATCATCATCATCATCATCATCATCAGCCATAGGACGTCCACTGCTGAACATAGGCCTCCCCCAAAGATTTCCAGATCGACCTGTTGGAAGCGGCCGGCAAGCGCAGCGTAGGACAAACACAATAATTACCGGTAATTTGTTAATTGTATTTTTAGATTCCAAGATATCTACAATCTTCTATTTCTCCTAAATACGAATAACATTCAAGTTATTAATTTAGACATCAGCAAAAATGAACACAAAGAAAAGGTGAGACGGTTTGCACGGGGTTGTTTGATTTACAACAGTACCTCAATTAAAACACTTTGTGAATATTTGAGTTTGAGTTACTTTCCTCTCATTATTACGTTTACTTTTCAATACAAAGGATGTCTAGACTCTAGACTACCTGGGTAATTGTCTAGAACATTTAATTTCAACGTAATATAAAAATAGAACAAGTCTAGTCCACAACTAATTAAGTTTAGTTTGTTTTAATTGCTTCATAGATTTTATTCTGGCTGATTATAAAAAGTGATTTGTAACTTTTTGAGTCTGTTTACTGTAGATAGCCTTATGGACCTCTTTCGGAATAGCTGGAACTACTCTTACTAATTCTTAATAATTAGCTAAATTCAACGTTGACTTATTTTACTTTCAGTATTTCGATTTTTTAAGAAAAGCGCTGGACGTCTCTGATGTAATCACCAATCTAATATTGTGTGCGCCTTACGAATGCGAAAATATTTTATTCGAGGTAACTATAAATAGTTTTATTGATTTACACGTCTTGTTAGGTATTCGTGGTCTTTCACAAAATGATACTTCATATATTTTGAAGCTCACATAAAACCAACCCGCATAAATAATCTTTTTAATCTTAAATGTATGTATGTATTTGCGTGTATAAAAATTCACTTATTAACTAGTGTTATGGCTATAAGAATCGGTTAAAAAATATAAAGTAAGTAGAATTTAATTGTAAGACATAAAATGAAACAAGTATGATATTTTTAAATAAACTCGCGCGAGTAAAGGAAAGCGTCTTTTTTTAAGACATGCTCAAGAAGAATCGGCTAGTAATATAATTGCTCGCTGAAGTTATATATTATGAAAACAGAAATACCTATATTATAACTAAACTGCCACGGTGGCGTGGTGGTATTTCGGTACGACTACGATCCTGAGGTCTCGGGTTCGATCCCCGGGTCGGGCAAAGTGATATTGGATTTTTCCATTTTAGCCCGGAGTCTGGAATTTGTGCCCGATATGGCGATAGGCTCGCCCCCCATCACATCTGGGACGGAACTAAGCTCGGCGAAATGTGGGTGTTCTAGTTCACTAGTGCGCCTCTGCCTACCTCTTCGGGGATACAGGCGTGAGCTTATGTTATGTTATAACTAAACTGAATTGCAATCTCTTAAAACAACAAATATTTGAAATGTTTAAAGTCTAAAAGCACATCGTCTAGCGTCTTCTTTTTACTTCACTTCCAAAAGAATCTGTGAGCGTTTTACTTCAATACCGTACTACAAATGGAGTGAACTAAATTCAATTCTTACAAACATTCCAATACTTCCAACCATCTTAGGATACAACGTCGGCACAAATGCTCGTAGAATACGAATAGTTAGAATCGCGGACATAGAGACGAGTGTTCTGGGGATACCAAAAATTTGCATATCATCGTTCTTCATTGAACATAATGCGAAAATGCAACAGGAGAGTTACAACCAAATCTTTGTTTAAGCCTTTTCAAAAAACAGCCAGGTACCCAATTATGCCATTTATTACATATTCCACAATTTCTCTATTAAAGATTAAAAATCGATTTACGTTGACGGTATAATTAATGTTGATAATATAATTTCAGTTGTAAATTAATGGAACCCACACATGCCACCAATTACACTGCGGTTTAACTGTTGCCTAATTGATAGATAATAGTAATACATTATTATCATTTTCATATAAATGTGAAAGATCGCCATTTGGATTTAGTAAGGTTCATTTCATACTGGGCTTGGAGCCATGTCATCTTGTATCGATGCTTGACTTTATCTAAAAATGATAGGTCTACACAATCAGTCTCATATTTTACGGCGTTCAAAAAAATTTATATAATATTATTTTACAATTTATATTTATATTTTATATTTACTAATTAAAATAGAAAAATAGAACGATCACCGATCAACAGTGAGTCAATGGTCATCAGAAAATTAATATTATTTATAAACTAGTAAATTTAAATGAATTAAAAAAAAAGGTTATTATTTTATCCTATCCAAGGAATACAAATAACGCTAAATAAATAACTGCCTCGGTGGCGTGGTTGCCTTTTGGTACGACAACGTGGTCTCGAGTTCGATCCCCGGCTCGGACAAAGTGATATTAGATTTTTCCATTACAGCCCGGAGTCTGGATTTTGTGCCCGTCGATGTCGTCGATGGGCTCGCTCACTATCCCATCTGGGACGGAACTAAGCTCGGCCAAATATGGGTGTACGAGTTGTACGCCTCTGCCTACCCCTTCTGGGATACAGGCGAGGCTTATGTTATGTATGTAAATTGTAAATAAATAATTATAAATTACTGAGACTATCCCGCCCAGACACCCATAACTGTAACTCCTGTAAGCCTCAATCAACAATGGTACGTAATACGTAATTTACGTATGGGAATAATAATTAAAACCTAATCGTGATAGAATCCGTAAGAATAGTTTTATTTCAATGGTACGTATTTTACAATACCAACAGAAGCTCAGCGAATCTCTGAGAATGCAAAACTGTCTTATCCCGCAACTTTATCAAACAGGAACAGTCGGAAATAAAAGTGTTCCACGCTATTAGCATTTGATTCGACTCCACTGTAAATGTTATTATGGATATAATGATTTAATTTGCAGTTATGCTTTTATATTACGATTTACGAGCAAGAGGAATAATTACAAGTTTAAAAACTTAATTGACCGACTTCCAACTCACCAATCGTGACCAAATTTATATGGGACCACCCTTGAAATAAGCTCTATCGGACACAAAAATTTGAAAATCGGTCCACATTTGGTGAAGATATCGAGTAACATACATAAAAAAAACGACGAACTGAAGACCTCCTTTTGTGGAAGTCGTTCGAAAAGATTTATGAATATTTAGTTTGATATATACACGAATTTGCTAGATATTAAATTGCTGCTTCGGTGCCTCGGTGGCGTGGTGGTATTTCGGTACGACTACGGTTCTGAGGTCTCGGGTTCGATCCCCGGGTCGGGCAAAGTGATATTGGATTTTTCCATATCAGCCCGGAGTCTGGAATTTGTGCCCGATATGGCGATAGGCTCGCCCCCTATCACATCTGGAACGGAACTAAGCTCGGCGAAATGTGGGTGTTCTAGTTCGCTAGTGCGCCTCTGCCTACCCCTTCGGGGATACAGGCGTGAGCTTATGTATGTATGTATTAAATTGCGATATGTTAATTTACTTCCTTATTTTTCAGCTGACAAACAGAAACTTGATTCATAGAACATTATTGTACATTTTCTATTGGCCGTATGGCACTGTAAGTGATCGTTTCCTATCACTGATGAGAGAAGCAATGAGGATTGTGGTCATCACAAACCCAAGAGAGGGAGTGTAAGTATTAATACTGTTTCCTTGAATAACAAACTTACAAAGATCTTAAAACTCGCAAAACTTCTGACACATTTGTACCCTTCGACCAACAATTTTTATACCTTTTAACAATAAACTTAAGTTCCCCTTTTAACCCCCTAATTTTCAGTGTAAATATTCGCGAATAGGAATGACAAGAGTGTAGAATCGATGTTAAAAGTATCGATATCACGATCGTTACATACAAAAAAAACGATATTTTCCGTAAAAACCGTATTTTAAAGTTCTAAACGCTGGTAACAAATATGTTCCATAGGATGATACATATCACTATGGAACATGTTACATAGTACAACATAGTTGAAAAATATTTTGGTTAAAAAACCATTATATCGATATTGTAAAAATATGTGGTATCGATATTTAACCAGAATCTGCGGCCCGATCGGGAAAATTTCTGACAATCGTAAATGAATTCGACCTCGATGCGCGTCTATTAAATGTGTATGAAATATTAACCAAATGTCATCAGTGCGCAGCGAGCTCGAATACATTTACAATTGTCAGAAATTTTCCTGCTCAGGCTGCTGTAGGTACACGCGAAATATTTTTCGCTACATTCACTGTATGTGGCTGATTGATTGAAATGCCAATTATTTTTAATATACGTAATTAATTTATTAACTGCCAATTCCATATTACACCAACAATTCCAAATTATCCCATTCGGCAACAAATATTAAATATGCACGTCGAAACACAAGTGGTAATTTTAACTTAATAATTAAAATAAAACAACATTAATCAGGTAAGTCCAAACAATGCAAAATAAATAACGCACCGTACTCATAAATCAACATTAACGATGCACTAACTCATAATGAAAATCCCGCCGATGTCGTAATTAATGAATAATAAAATAATGGAATACACCCTTCAATAATTGGGGTAATCGTGAACAAAATGCGTCAGATTTATACCATTGAACACGCATTCACGATAATTGACAGCATGAGATATTACCTATATTAATTTAATAGCTTTATGAGTCTAGTCGTCAAGTAAATATAGTAAAAAAATATATTCATCCAGCCCCCATCATCATCATCATCATCAGACATAGGACGTCCGCTGCTGAACATAGGCCTCCCCCAAAGATTTTCAGATCGACCTGTTGGAAGCGGCTATTTTTCCAGCCCCCATACTCATGTTGAATTATAAGATTCTACAAGGGAAACACTCGAACTTATTCTATACAAGCTTAATACTAATTAGAATATTAAACCGTAATTTGAGACATTGTAACAACGATAAAATTAAAATAGATTGCTGCAAACCAAAAACGTGTTGAAGTTAATCTAGATAAACATAATGGGCCTTACTCATAAAAACAGTTTAACTAAGCAAATAGTAAAGAATAGCCTGTCCCTTTTATTTTCAAATAATGTGACACAAGGAAAAAAGTGACAGGTTATTCTTGGCCATTTGCTCAGCTAAACTGTGTTTATAAGTAAGGCCCTATAGTTCAGGATTAACGCGTTATGCTCTCACACTTCTGTGTTGGTAAATTGAAAAACAAGTTAAAATCACCATACATTATCACAAAAGAAAAATGCCTCGTCATGGTCTCTGGTCGCTGTTAGTCCATGACGTGGAATAAACACTTCAATTCATGTATAAAACAACAGTAACAACATATAGTGAATGAAGAACACGCGTCGCAACTCGTCGAAGTGTTTCGAGCACAATACCCACAAGTTACTGTAAAATGTGCACCATAATATGAAACTTGGCTCCGTTATCCCCTTCGCGAGTACACTCGGGATAAAAAGTTTAAACTATTGTCATATAATGTCGATATTATAATAAAATTTCGTTTAAAACGAAATAATCTTTTACCTCTCTATACAATACCACATTTATAATAACTACATCATCATTATGAGCCATAGGATGTCCACTACAGGGGGGTTACCACCACCTCTTAGCAGTATTATTATAATCTTACTTGTACCGATTCCCATACAAAACAAACGAAGAACGATTATAATAATACTGCTATACGAGGTGGTGGTAACCCTGCAGAACTTAGACACCTACAAGGGATCGTCATAGTATGTAGAGTGCCTAATGCAACCAGTAACTTATAGAAACTGTAGCGCAACAATAGGTTTTTAGACATTACTTTCCAGCGACTACGTAAAATATTTATATGACAAAGATCCGAACGTCTCTAGCGGTTACGTAATGGATTTTTGTTAGTTTTACAATTTATTTTATACATAACATAACATAAGCTCAAGCCTGTATCCCCGAAGGGGTAGGCAGAGGCGCACTAGCGACTAGAACACCCACATTTCGCCGAGCTAAGTTGCGTCCCAGACGTGATAGGGGGCGAGCCTATCGCCATATCAGGCACAAATTCCAGACTCCGGGCCGATATCGAAAAATCCAATATCACTTTGCCCGACCCGGGGATCGAACCCGAGACCTCAGAATCGTAGTCGTACCGAAATAACACCACGCCACCGAGAAAGTCGGCAGATTTTATAGTCTCTAGCGAGAAACGCCAAAACACTTGTGATTAAACCACTGACAAAAAGAGTTCTGATGCCATTTAAAGCTTTTGGTATATATATTAGGTTTCTAATTTTACTTACACCTTTAGGTACTAAGATCTAACTTCATATTTTGTACTAGAAAAATTGTAGTACCTACCTATCATTTTTCTGAAATTAGGATGTATTTTTAACCTACTTAAATCGATTATATAATTAAGGTCACAATGCAATACCAAAAGAATAAGGAAAGGAAATAATAATAATAAATACACCCAACAGTCACACACATAGTCCTGACCCCACACTAGGTGTAACCTGAATCGTGGGTATCAGAAACTACGAGAGACTTTCGGTCTCACAACACCCAGACCCGAAACAAATATCGAAATAATGAGTGTTATAAATGTGATACGCAAAGGGACCGTAACAAATTATATTAAATACTGATTCAATTTCTAAACTGACGCATTTATACAACTGCTACGGAGATTACGATGGATTTGAAATATAATAAGCAACAATGAAGCAGTCCACTGCCTCGACTGTACAAGCAACAGTGGCTGATTGCTTACCAGTGAGCCGCGCTGCTCCACGCTGCGTCGATCGCCTTAGGGTATTTCTAAAAATTACATTTCCCCACCCCCACTTCAGAAGTTCAATAGAAGCAAGTCAGGAACACAAAGCCTCGGACAATCACGTACTTTGTAATTCGATTGGGTGGAATGTCGATTGTGAATTGGCCGAAACATATTTCTCGGCTGCCAAAACATGTACAATCCGTGTTGACAACTATATTTTTGTGAATCGACAATTTTGTTTTATATTTCATGAAGCGCCAATATTATATTGGATTTCTCATACAAACAGTATTTGACAGGTGACGACTTCACACTTTTTGCTTGCGGCGACTATGGTTTATAAAATAAATATAAAATATTTTATATTATTACATAACAAAATTTAAAAATTTCCATTATGTTTGCTTTATAATTTCTCTAAAATTCACATCCAAGCATTGATATAGTGAATACAAATAATAATGAATAAATATATAACAGAGCTATAAAATCGAAATATTTTAAAACAAATATCAGCTTATTCATTTTATAGGATTATTGCAAAATTATATTGTTATTCACGAAACACATTTGGGATGGTTTTCATACGATATATAAAAATGAATAAGTACATTATTTAAATTAAACGACTTTTGAATTGTATCACATATTTTGCTTTAATTAATTTTATGTATGTTTCGCTTAATTGTTAACGCAGTAGTTAAATTACGTACGAGTTATTATTTCACTGTTAATGACCTGCATGGCGAAGGGATCACATATAAACACATCTAAACAATCTAAACACGTAGGTTCGATACGGAATTCGGTACAAATGTTTACACGACCGGCAATTGTTTATTTATTATTATTTATACAGAGTGTTGCATAAAGGTGGTATCAATAATAACTACACTTAAAGGGAGGAAAGCTAGCAATTGATTAAATTTCCTAATGCTCATAGTTTTTTAAAAATGGGAACTTGGATTTCTGAAACTACTTATGCTATAATTAATTATGGTAAGCATACACACTGTTGTTCTTATACTAATTGCGACAATTTACAGGCCGAATCTTGATTTTAAATCTTTTTATCAATAATTTATTAAAAAGTTCCATTTTCGACCGACTTCCAAAAAAGAGAAGGACCTCAATTCGTCTGCCTTTTTTTGTATGTTATTATCTTTTAATTTCACCATTACTTTGTAAATCGCTCTCTCTGTATGTGGAATTGTTATTGGTACTACCTTTCTGCAACACCCGGTAGACTCGCTCTTGCGAAATTATTACGTCATAAATAGGATCCCAAAATCAAAACCGATTACTCTATTTTGGTACAAATACAAAGTGCCCAATGTAATCAACAAAGCCGAGACCTAAGCTTACATTAAAGAACTTTTAAAGTGTATTAAAAGCGTAAAGCCCGCCTTAAACATTTTTATGCGTCGCGTCCGGGCAAAAGTCGACAATTGTTCCGCGTCGTCGACACACATTCACAAACTCGTAAGTCGTATATCTGTAATTTTCAACGGGAATATCAACATTTTGATGGCGATCGTAAAACAACCGAATCGTCCTGGCGACACGAGTAACTTTTTTATCAACCTACGACATATCCTGGTAATAATAAAGCTTTATTACCTAAAATATATTATTCCTTGTAATATATCTTATCTTTATGGGCGGTAAGTTTATGTCACGCAATTGCTACTAAGCTTCAGTTAATTACAAAATTCATTAAACAATTATATGAGTGTTTACAAAATTATTGAAGCTTTTATTAGGAATTGTCTGTATTTTATGGTACATCTATGAGGACGTCAGGATATAATAAACGTTTAATCCAAAATTTATATTATAGAATATATTCTTAGAAACATCCAATGAGCGTATTTTTGTGACTTTCTTCAAAATAACGAAATAGCTGTAAATAGGACAAATTTAAAAGATTTTGTCATTATATTTAGACCATGAAAATACTTAGTTTAAGTAATAATTATCATCAGCCATAGGACGTCCACTGCTGGATATAGGCCTCCCCCAAAAATTTGCAGATCGACCTATTGGAAGAGGTCTGCATCCAGCGACTTCCTGCGGCCTTTACCATCTTATGCAATAATACGAATACGATGCGAATAAAACAAATCTTTCTTTCTTTCTACCTGCCCTTAGCCCACTTTAATGTGGAATCTGCGCAACACACTTTTTCAAGCATGTTGCAGAAAGGATTTGGCTAAGTTTTTACGACCGGCTGCCTACCTGAAGTCAACCCGCTCTCAGGAATCCAGTCCCGGGCAAATTAAATTAGAAAATTCGCTTTGCCCGACCTGGGAATCGAACCCACGACCTCCCACATATGTGCTGCCACTAGACCAAGGAGGCTATACGATTAAAACAAATACGACTATAAAAATGTTTTTGTACAACAGATTTCGTATATACTACAATCAGGCTGCACCAGATCGTTTGAACCATATAAGACTGGTAAACTGGTGGGCAGGACAACTGTACAAGTCGCCAGTGCTGCCACCTGCCGACAAAGTTTATCAAGATTTTAAAGGAAGAATTTTTGATGTGCCTGTACTCCACGTAGGTATTACTTTAATTATAAATAACCCAACAGTCACAAACATAATCCTGATCCTACACTAAGATAATAATGAGTTTTGTATCGTGGGTATCAGGAACTACGAGAGACTCAGTCTCATAACACCCAGACTCGAAACAAATGTCTGTGAGTCACATAAACATTTGACGTCAGGCAGGCAGCCGGTCGTAAAAGCTAAGCCAAACCCTTTCTGCAACATGCTTGAAAACGTATGGTGCGTCGACCCCACATTAAAGCGGGATAAAGGCAGGTAGAAAGAAAAAGAAATGGAAGTGAATGTAAAGTAGGAAGGTTAACTTGTAAGGATGTTTTAAACTAAGTGCAGCCAAATCAGTTTTTTTTAACGTTGTAATATCTAATATTCTCTTTAATTTGATCTACATGGGCCTTGATACCGACTTCAAAGTGAAATATTTTTTTACTTTTAAAGTCCGTTTTTAAAGTTTTGTTAAACGTTATCCTGATTTGATTTATCCCATTTTAAATCCAGGCGCCTCCATGGCATTTCGTGAGATATAACAACAATTCTTCGGTGAGCGTGACTGGTGGTCGAGACGATAAGCTATTAGCTCTTATTGCTAAAAAACTTAACTTCAGGTACAGTTTCAATAATTAACGTATGCATACATAAATATGGACAATAGTACTAATAGTTATTATTATGTCGCTTCCTTGGTCTAGCTGCAGCATGTATGGGCTGTGGACTGGGAGGTCCTGGGTTCGATTCTCAGATCGGGCAAACAACATTTTCTAGTTTAATTTGCCCAGGACTGGATCCCTCAGAGTGGGTTGACGTCAGGCAGGCGATCGGTTGTAATAACTAAGCCAAATCCTTTCTGCAACATACTTGGAAAAGTGTGTTGCGCCGACACCACATTAAAGTGGGATAAGGGCAGATAGAAATAAAAAGTACTAATAGTTATCACTCTATGTTTATGTAGATACAGATACTATGACCCGCCAGACAGGAGCCAAGGGTCAAGCATATCAGGCAACGGTACTTTCAAAGGGACACTCGGTTTGATCTGGAAAAGAGTATGTATAAGCTTTACAATTTAATTTCAAATGCATTTTCATCACGTCACTACGATTTGATAGAAGTGATGTGGAGTCAGTATAATAAAGGAAATAAAAAGATAAATACTTCTTTCAATCAATAAGTATTTTTCACTTAAACTCTAGTTGTGATAAAGTTGGATCGATATATTTATGAAAACAATTCGAACATACCTCTAATATTGCACGTTGAATGCATGTGAAATGCTCAACTACGAAAAATCCGATAAAAGAAAATATTTTTATTGATGAATTCTAAAGAAATAGAAAACTTTTTCAAGTTTACTATTCGAGAATATTCTCATGACGGCTACATTAAATGAATAGTACTCATGCAAGAATTTGCTTTGTTTTGGCCAGCAAGCAGATTTCTTCCTCGGCGACGTGACTATGACTTGGGAACGACTTCAGGCTGTAGAGTTTTCGTTCTTAACTCTGGCTGATTCTGGAGCATTTCTAACTCATGCGCCAGCTAAGTTGAGCGAAACGTTGGCTATCATACGGCCATTTCGGTGGGAGGTAAATATTATGTAAAAGTAGAATGTACCTCTATAAAAGTATAATCTAAATCACAAGCCCCTCGAAAGAACCGAATATACACTGTATGACCCTGGATCGCAATCCACACAAGGAGTGTGAGTCACTATGGCAGATTTTAACACCATGTGTATGGTAGTCGTGGGACAAATACAACCCATTACACTAATTTTTCCATTACGGCAATCATTAATACTATTTATTTTAAGTACTAGACACTAATCACAAATATTTAGAATCTAAACTTTAGACATCACTTTTTTTTGTAATACTACATTCTTTCGTAGGTATGGCCACTGGTATGTGCTACACTGCTGATAACAGGGCCGGCCCTGTGGGTGGTGATAGCGGCTCCGTCACTATGGCAACGTCGAAAGCGCGACCAGCTCGGTCTTCTCAACAACTGCTGTTGGTTCACCACCACGTTGTTTTTGAGACAATGTAAGAATGCATAAATTATGATTACCTTGATTCTCAGGTTATCGTAATTCATCATTGGAAGCAGGTCTACGAATATGACAGTTAGGTTTTTGGAAGGTTGTATCCTCTATCGCGTATCGTATGCCTACGTGGAATCTCTACTGAAGCTACCTGCTCGAGCAATGGCTCAATTCAATATCCACTTCAAGAATGTCACAATTATCGACAGTTTTAATAAATCAATTGAATACTTCACTAATTATATTAGTTAAAGGTTTACCTACGAAAGTGCTCGTTAGAAACATCGTCGTATGACATTGGACGTCAGTGATGCCGTTCGTTAGTCGTCTTTTCACGTACTTCCTTATTAAATAGAACATGACGATTGCGCCCTTCGCTTGACGAGATCACTCGAAGTCTGTATTAACTTTAATTACTTTTATTGTAGCATCCACTAAAGAACCATCTAAGACCCACAAAGCCCGTTTGGTGTCTGTACTAATTTCTCTCGGCGCCACCTACGTGATCGGAGATATGTATTCAGCAAATCTAACCAGCTTATTGGCAAGACCAGCGAGAGAACAACCCATAGGAACTTTACTAGCGCTGGAAGAAGCTATGAGAGATCAAGGATACGAGTTGGTGGTGGAAACTCACAGTTCTTCATTGGCTATATTAGAGGTGAATATAGTTGCTATCAAAATTGTACGTTCAATGAATCTTTTATCACCCTCAGCTTCAAAACGTACACTGCTGAACATATGTAGGCCATAACATGTGTAACGTAAGTTAGATTAATTATATTTAAAATTCATAAATTCGACAGCCTCCGTGGCACAGTAAGTTGCCGGCTGTGTAGCGAGGGGCCGCGGGTTTGATTCCCGCACCGAGATAAATGTCTGTGTGGCCCACAGATATTTGTTTGTGTTTGGTTTGGGCATAATAAACTGTCTATCCTACCTTTCCCGTTGAGTTGTCCAGCGATTAGTGAGACGTAATTCATCGACCAGTCCGGTGGACTAGTGAGACCGATATAGTATCGGTGCCACTAGTCCTGCGGGTCTAGTGAGACCAATATTTCGGTGCCACTTGTCCCGTTACTGACATCGTCGTATTATCTCTTGATCCTTTCATACGTATGGTTGCTGTGTGTTTATTATTTTAATCGTACCAAGTGTCTCATAGTTTCTGATTTCCACGATACTGACTATGTCTAGTTAAATGTGGGATCAGCTGCCTGAGCAGGAAAATTTCTGACAACCGTAAATGTATTCGAACTCGATGCGCGTCTATGTTGTATGAAATATTAAACAAACGTCATCAGTGCGCAGCGAACTCGAATACATTTACATTTACATTAGTATTTCGTGCTCGGGCTACTGGACTATGTGTGTGGCTGTTGGGTATATTTATTAATTTAGAATGGAACCGGTGTGTATGGCCGCCTAGCCAAACTAATGCGTCGTCAGCGCGTACAACGTGTACGTAACGTTGAGATGGGCGTGCGACTCGTGCTGTCCCGCAAACGAGTCGCCGTGCTCGGCGGACGCGAGACACTCTACTACGATACTGAGAGATTTGGTAACTATATTACATCCACGGACGTAAAGAAAAAGGACATCATCTCGCCTATAGTTAAACGTACGCCAGAGAAGACACGCACACAAACGCGCCTGTACAAAATTTCCCTACGCACACAACGCCATTACGTGTCGATAGATCGAAAGGGCCGAAAACTACCTACTTCACTTTCAATGTTCCTAGCACTCCGTCCATCTTTTTTTTACGTCCGACATCCCACTCATATCATTAATGTAAAAGTTTGGTAGTTTGTAAAGGATTTGAGTTAATCATGCCAACCATAGACTAGAATGAAGCAGCGAGCTACCTTCATTAAAGCACGTGCAGTGGATTCGAACCTTCATAAAAACATAACATAACACATAAGCTCACGTCTGTATCTCCGAAAGGGTAGACAAAGGCGCACTAGCGAACTAGAATACCCACATTTCTCCGAGCTTAGTTCAGTCCTAGATGTAATAGGGGGCGAGCTTATCGCCATATCGGACACAAATACCAGACTCCGGGCTGATACGGAAAAATCCAATATCACTTTGCCCGACCCGGGAATCGAACCCGAGACCTCAGGACGATAGTCGTACCGCGCACGCAATACCACTACGCCACCGAGGCAGCCACCTTCATAAAAAACCTAAAATAACAATAACTTCAGAGTCGATCATCATAATAATTATGCTTAATAATTTCAGGGTCTCATAATTTTCACCTAAGTGAGAAACTATACACAAGATACTCCGCTATAGCGTTTCAAATCGGCTGTCCGTATTTAGAAACTTTTAATAATGTGTAAGTATAAAGCCGCGTCACCTGTGCATATTTTTTCGAAACAAAACATTTAAAACACCTACACAAAACGAGGATTTTCATTATCTTCTGCTCATGTAACAATGGACCAAAGACAATTTTAGAAATACCATGATTTTTGTACGTGTTTTGTGTGAAGTTGAAGTGCAGTAGTCGCGGCTTGAAACACCTTATAACATTATATCTACACAGCCTAATTGAAACATGAATAAAGTATGTGGTATGGCTGATATTTTTTACTAGTGAGACTCGAGTTTTATATCGTAATCTATTACCCTCTTCGTGTTTTAATACATGCTCGTTGAAGTTATGCATTAAATGTTTCTATTTAATAGCACCACCAATGGTAATATTTCATGACTCAAGACTCTAATTTTAATAGTTATACGAATCATGGAGTAATTAAAATTAAACTTTAGTTAAGTATTATACTGATTTCTTAAGTTTATGCGAATGTTATACATTAAAATAAAAAAATACGGATTCTATTACATACGTAGTATAACGTCGGCCATAAAAATTAAAACAAATCATGATAGAATCCGTAACAAAAAGCGTAGTATAATTAAAGACCCAGCGACCACCAGCATACAATTATTTCGTTGATTATTTATCTATGGTTACTAGAATGCCAGCCTGCAAAACAATAATAACAATAACAGCAGCCTGAGCAGGAAAATTTCTGACAATCGTAAATGTATTCGAACTCGATGCGCGCCATGAAATTTGTATGAAATATTAACCAAATGTCATCAGTGCGCAGCGAGCTCGAATAAATTTACGATTGACAGAAATTTTCCTGCTCAGGCCGCTGTACTGCGAGTTGTAACAATACTCAACGAGTCAAGAGTCATGACTAATTTCACATCAGCTAAATCATTTTACGCGTTTTAGTCTACAACTACTCTCGTCTTCACAAATTCAATTTTGCAATTGAATTTTAATTTACTTAATAAACTTGAGACAGAGAAAGAAATGAAAATTTAAATATTAAATCTATGCAATACCTTTTTAGTCGTGGAATGATATAGAGGATTTTTCTTATTAAAAAACTTTGCACGCGAAATTATCTTTTATTTGTAGGGTAATGACCTTGTTTGAAGCAGGCATTCTGAGTAAAATGACTACGGACGAGTATAAGAATCTTCCAGAACGAGCTAGAAGGTCTGAACCGGTTACTGAGAGCGATCGAGAGAATAGCGATATGACCCGGGATCCTACAACCGCCTCGCAAGTAAGAAATATTTTTATTCTTGTGAAACTTATAAAAGTTCATAAACAAAATGTAGTACCGACATATTAGCTCATAAAACGTTCGAACCTCCTTTCTTTCTGGTTGACCTTATCCCGATCTAATGCCGGAGTAGACCTCTAATACAATCCAGCCCAGAAATTAGCGACTGACGCGACGTCGCTACGAATCTAGAAACCAAAGGCATTCAAGAGTACATAGATAGGACAACAGCGCGTCTCTTATGATCCAAAAGTTGTGACCTCGTGGACATAAGTCACTCGTCGTGCCAGCATACTTTATAGGCAATAAAATTGTCTTACGTCTTTCTTGAACATTCTAGGGTGTAAATGGTAATAAGCGCCCTCGCCTTGTAATAGTGGTAGATAGCGTTACTGACGTTTGAGATATTTTTTTGTATGGAAACTTGTTTGATAGTCTCTTTATAATAATAAATAAAATAAAATAATAAATAATATAGTAATATTAAATCTGTTTGCTAGGAACCCTCCGTGGACTGCCTCCGTGGCGTGGTGGTATTTCGGTACGACTATGGTTCTGAGGTCTCGGGTTCGATCCCCGGATCGGGCAAAGTGATATTAGATTTTTCCATATCCGCCCGGAGTCTGGAATTTGTGCCCGATATGGCGATAGGCTCGCCCTCTATCACAACTGGGACGGAAGTAAGCTCGGCGAAATGTGGGTGTGCTAGTTCGCAAGTGCGCCTCTGCCTACCTCTTCGAGGATACAGGCGTGAGCTTGTGTATGCTAGGAACCGATACCGGATTACCTCTAGACAGTCACATTCCGTTAACCAATGTTCCAAAGTATATGGGATTGACACATGACATTTCGATAGCCCGTGTTAATCCTATACAATTTTCCACTGGCGATATCGCTAATTGAATGTGACTTTGTTTAGAGAAAAAGTTGACTGCGGTCGGCCCGGTATACACATGCCAACGAGTATCGACGAAGAAGTCATGGCAGCTCTTCCCTTTTTTGACAGCCTCCGTTTTCGACACATACAGGCGCAACACAGACGACAAGCCATGGGTTCTATCCCCGCACCGAGATAAATATCTGTTTCGGGTTTGAGTGTTGTAAGACCGGAAAGTAGTTTCTGATACCCACGACACAAGACTCGATCTTAGGCTGATCTATAAAGCGAACTTCGACTAAGTCTGAGTCAAAGAAACGAAATTAGTGAGATATTTTTTTTTAAATCGTACATATTTTTTACAAGAAAATCAGCCTGACAGACTAAGCAAAGATTTTCTTCTAAAAAATGGGTCGGATTAAGTCAAAGTTCGATTTAACCCGTCACAGGCGGCACATACATATTATGTTACACAAGCGTAGGGGCCACCGGAGCCGCCCGTGACTACCTACAAAAACCTAAATTCTCACTGAGTTCGTTTCTTTGACTTAGACTTAGTCGAAGTTCGCTCTACCTCTATAATCTCAGCCTGTGTGTGGCGTCAGAACTATGTGTATGAGTTGTGACTGTTGGGAGTTATTTGTTATTATTATTTATTTATCGACCGACTTCCAAAAAGGAGAAGTTCCTCAATTCGTCTGTATTTTTTTTCTTTCCTAGTTATACTCAATTCATGTTATTATTGTAAACAAAATCGATATACAATATACATAATCCCACAGCGAACAGATTCACCGAAATCGCCTCGGGATTAAGATCGATTAAATGGGATTCTGTAAAGTTTAAAATTTTAAATTCGATTCAATCGGAACCCTGGTGTGTATGAATATTGACAAGGCATGTAGTACACGGATTAATGCTGTTATGATGGACCTCCGGGTTGAACTTTTCCTACTGAGATTACATGGGTTTGACGTTTGTTTAGTTGATCGTGTATTAATTATTCATCATGGGCCTTTTTTTATATCAGAGACTGGTAAACGAGCAGACGGGTCACCTGATGGTAAGTGATCTCCACCGCCCATAGACACCCAAGACCCAAAAAGAATCATGGGTGCGCTGCCAACCTAAAAGGAGGAAATGGAAGGGGAGGGAAAAAGGGATTGGGAAAGGAAGGGGGGAAATGGGCCACCAGAAATCTCACTCACCGAACGAAACGCGACAGCAAGCTGCCACTTTACGTCGGTTTTCTGTGAGACAATGATATCAAACCGGTCGAGCCGGCCCATTCGTGGTGTAAACGTTGCTGTCTACAGCGTGGTTCTACCACTCAAACCTTACTTATAAATCCCGTTTCTATATTCTTCTTTTATTATCCCTTTTTTCCTTGTGTCACATTGTTTGAAAATAAAAGGGACATACTATTCTTAACCATTTGCTCAGGTACAAAGTTTTTATATGTAAGGCCTCATATTAACAAACATTTGCCTCGGTGGCATAGTGGTATTGCGTGCGCGGTACGATTATCATTCTGAGGTCTCGGGGTGCATCCCCGGGTCGGGCAAAGTGATATTGTTTTTTACTATACTTATTATTTTATAACATAACATAAGCTCACGCCTGTATTCCCGAAGAGGTAGGCAGAGGCGCACTAGCGAACTAGAACACCCACATTTCGCCGAGCCGCCAAGTATTATTTTATACTTATTATTATTCATTTCGGAACTTCGAGGAAGTTCAACAGCCGCGCTATTAATATCGCGTGATTTTATATTCTGGGACATAAATAATGAATCAATACATTTTAATATTACTGCTTTCTTTCTTTCTACCTGCCCTTATCCCACTTAAACGTGGGTTAGGCGCAACACACTTTTTCAAGAAAGTCCCAGAAGGGATTTGGCTCAGTTTTTACGACGGGCTGTATGCGTGACGCCAACCCCTCATCTGGAGGATCCAGTCCCAGGAAAATCAAATTAGAAAAATCGCTTTGCCCAACCTGGGAATGGAACCCCGTACCTCCCGGTCCTCAGGCCATATATATTGCTACTAGTCTAAGAAGGCTACTTACTGCATTTATTATTAATAGGTGCAGTCGGAGTCTACTAAAGTCCTGGAACCAATTTCCCTCACAATGCTGCGCGGTGCATTCTGTCTTCTTGGAATCGGTCATCTCTTAGCGGGTAATGGATTAATCTTATAAATATATCATTACTTACAACTACTCTACAACTAGTGAATTAGTTATCTCAAAGTCTGTTAATGCAAAGCAAACTACTTGGTACCTCGTAATTCATGAATTTTATGAAATTGTAACAAATTCTACGAAAAGCTATGCTAAGCACAATTTAACATGAATTACGAATTTTATACATTTTTGTTTTTAAAATTTGTAGTCATTTAAAAGTAGTTAAATTTTAATTTAATTGCTTGGTCAATGCATTCGCCTATTCATGACATTATTCGGATATATTAGACAGCCTCCGTGGCGCAGCGGGCCAAGTAGCTGTGAAGCAAGAGGTCGCGGGTTCGATCCCCGCACCCATACCCACACTACAGGTTATACCTAGTGTAGGGTCAGGACTTTGTCCGACTGTTAGGTGTATTTATAATTATAATTTTATATACAATAATGTATAAACCACCGACGTAAAGAAAATGAAGGACACCATGTCGCCTATAGTTAAACGGACACCACAGAGAATTCGCGCACATAAAAACGCCATTACGTGTCCACATCTGGGACAGAACTAAGCTCGGCGAAATGTGGGCGTTCGCTAGTGCACCTCTGCTTACCTCTTCGGGGATACAGACGTGAGCTTATGCATGTATGTATGTTTATTTAATATAATGTGTTTGTGTGCCCGATATGGGATAAGTCGCCCTCATCACATTTAGGATGGAAATAAGCTCGGCGAAATATGGGTGTCCTAATTCGTTACTTCACCTCTGCCTATCCCTTCCGCAGTAATGGCGTGATCTTATGCATTTTTCATTCAATTTCAGCTTTGACGTTAATAATCGAGACTCAGCTGCAAAGGCGAGCAAAAAAACGAAGGAACCCTGCCCAAACCGGGACGAGTAGGGATGCGCTAATGAAAATCACTATCAAAATGTGCCAGAGCATTTCGCACGCCTATCGACGAACAAAGAATATCGTATTTAGATATATAGATAGAGCTTTGGGACCTGGAATCGTAGATGGCGTATGAGGTTTATATACAAAGAGAAGTGTTATAACATTTATTCAATCGCCTGTGTGCTTCTTAGATGTACCTCTAGTAATGTTTAGTCTATATATCTGTCGGAACGTCAAGGACAATTCCTTGTCCAAGTCAATCAATATTGACTTGAATACGGTTTTCTTGGTTTAAATTGGTTAAATCACAGATGTTTAGTAGTAGTAGTTTGTCGGCTTTACAAGTTATGAATTACTATAAAAGTTAAAACACAAAGTGATGTACGTTATTTTATTTAGAGTATGAGTATTTCGGTGATCCGAATTTTCAGGGACATGTTTTCTTCGGGAAAGACTTCTGAAAATAGAAGACTACATGCCCATTAAGCTTCTAGACTATCTTTACATCAATTTGGCGTTACGTCCAAATAATAATGAGATAAAAACAAAAAGAAACATCCTAATTCGCGGGGTAGACTCGCTCAGGGCCTCAGTAAAATAAATGTCCTATTGTAATAGAGTTACGGTATAATATAACACTAAGAATATGAGACTCACGCACAGCAAGCATGAGCAACGATTCATCCAATTAGTATGCGTTTTATTATTAATTCAGACATCAGCCAACGTAGCTGTTTCTACACCGACCTGTAGCGTTTTGCGTGCAGTAAGTTCCTGAGACTTTATAAGATCGTCTGTACACATTATAGGTAAACATTTAACGCTACGCTTGCCAGTAATTGGACTTCATTTGAGAACTTTTCTGCACCATCGGCTATCAGTTTTGCAAGCTATGTTCCTTGCCCACTGCCACTTCAACTAGTTAATACACAGGGCTAAACACTTTCGTACTTCCGTGTACGGATCACTATATTCTTGATTTGATCTCGAAGAAAAGAGCCCTCTCCATAGTTCACTAAGTGACTGTGTGCCCCTAGATCGAAGAGACCTTAGACAGAAGCCCTGCTTCAGTACCGTAACTCATTACATTACACATATCGATCAAAGTATTTACGCACACAGTATTTTATATTTTGGATGAGAAGAACTTACGTAATTTCCTGAAGTTTTAATGTAAAGAATCGTAACTTTACCGTACTATTATACATAAGTTGGTAGTTTTGCTGACCATCCTACCAACAGTGTGTCACTAATATAAGAAGACAGGACCGGCCTCATTGAATTAGAGCAACGGCGAGAGCTCACTAATGAAGTTAATCCGAGTAGGAGTGGGTAACGCCGTGCTTCGCGCGTTGTACGCACGTAACAACCGTGTTACACGCTAACAAGTACCGTGTAATTTGTTTATTAAGACATCGTACATGCTGGCAAATTGGATGCCTCTGAAATATACAGAATATGCATCAGAATGAACTACCAAATAAATAATTTGAGAATTTAACAGCACCTGTGCTTCAGTGGGTGTTGAAGTGGCTGTATAACCAGAGGCCGTGGGTTCGATCCCCACAAGGAGACAACATTTTTTGGCTCTCAAATATAAGTTTCGAGTCTGGGTATTGAGACTGAATGTTTTTCGTAGTTCCAGATATCTCCGACTCAAAACTCGTATATTAATTTAGGGTCAGGAGTCAAGACTACATATATGTGACTATTGGCAGCTGTCAAGTTTTTTTTATAGCGGAGACTGACAGACGAACAGATGGGTCACCTGATGGTAAGTGATCTCCACCGCCCATAGACACCCAAGACACAAAAAGAATCATGAGTGTGTTGCCAACCTACAAACGGGAAATAGAGGGGGCGGAAAAGGGATTGGGAAATCAATGGGCCACCGGAAATCTCACTCACCGAACGAAACGCGTCAACAAGCTTACGTCGGTTTTCCGTGAGACAGTGGTATCAAAACGGTCAAGCCAGCCCATTCGTGCTGTATACTTTACTGTCTACAGCGTGGCTCTACCACTCATAAGTGTTAATATTTAAAGCTAAAGACGAATTATCATGCTATAGGATGTTAAACCTCATAATTTCCAGTAATGAATGGCGTAACTATTGAAAAACCCACACGTAATTTAAACGTCGTGATCTTCTCGCAGAGCTATATTCTCATATGAATCCTAGTTTTGGTTTTACAAAAAAATCATGTATTCCCTTATAGAGTGCAGTTTCAAAGGGTTTTGTAAACTACCCGCCAGCGGTGGCGCCACTCGACTCCGGATGCGTGCATTTACATAAGCTTTGTCTGTCGAAACGCCGAAAAACCTGAGCCTCATAAACTTTGCTTTCAAACGGCCTCATTTAAACTATGCATTCCGTTACCATGCATAAATACCATGTAAGAGACGCGGTTTAACACAAAAAAAATTGAAAGTATATATATACCTACTAGATGCTGTCCGCGACTCCCTTCGCGTGGAATTTTTTTTCCGGGACAAAAACCAGTCTATGTTAAATCCAGAATATCAGCTAACTACATATCAAATTTCATCAAAATTGATCCAGTTGTTTGAACGTGAATAAGTAACAAACGTACAAACACACTCATAGCTTTTATAATATTAGTGTGATTTAAAATATACATTAAAAATTATATCTTTGTGCAATAATAATGAATGCCGATAATTTAAAAAGTGATATTATCCTGTAAGTTAGATAATTATAGTCTTTGTTTGCTACTATGTATCAGTAAACGCTCAAAACAAGACAATATATCCTCAGTATAAGAAAACAGTCATCTGTTTATATTCTACTCAATGTCTATAAATGTCTCTATGATTCTCGTCCTGAAGTCTCGAGTTCGCTCCCTAAGTCGGGCAACGTGATATTGATTTTTTTCAATATCTGCCCGCAGTCTGGAATTTGTGCCCGATATGGCAATAGGCTCGCCCCCTAACACATCTAGAACGGAACTAAGCTCGGCGAAATGTGGGTGTTCTAGTTCGCTAGTGCGTCACTACCTACCCCTTCGGGGATTTAGGCGTAAGCTTATATTACATTATATGTCAACGTCGACATCAACACCATTCATCATAAAGTTTAAAAAACATTACAACAAAATGCAACTTTTGCACTTTAAACACTACGGCCGTTCACACATCACTCGTTACGTTCCAGTTCTTAAAATCAATTGAAACTAAATGGCGAGGTAATCCCGCGGGCGCGGTTGCTCACTTGTTCCACACTTTACCGCAGCATTCGATCAGTGCACAAAATAACAACGCAAACACCTAATGCACTGGGAACTAAAAATAAATAAATTGTAGTGCGCGTTGAAAAAACATAGCGAAAAGACGCAATCCGAATTGAACTACAATTTGAAATAATTTGGTTTGTAGATAATATGTGCCATTGGGGACGAATTATCTATGAATTTTGATGGGTTAATCGATTTTTTTACATTAATTTGACATAATAATTATTGCTAGGCAGGTCCAACTTCGAGAGAGAGGTCATTCGTCGAATCCAGCTCGGCTGGACAGCATTTGGGAAACTACGCAAAGTCTTTTCGTCCAAAATACCTCAGTGCCGGAAGACAAAAGTCTTCGACCAGTGTGTGTTACCAGTGATGACTTATGGCACTGAAACGTGGCCTCTAACTATGGGCCGCATTAGAAAGCTCACAGTCACTCGGCGAGCTATGGAGAGGGCTATGCTCGGTGTTTCTCTACGTGATCAAATCGGGAATGAGGAGATCCGTAGAAGAACGAAAGTCACCGACACAGCCCTGAGGATTAGCAAGTTAAAGTGGCAGTGGGTAGGGCACATAGCTCGTAGGACTGATAGCCGATGGGGCAGATAATTTCTCGAGTGGAGACCACGTACCGGCAAGCGCAGCGTAGGACGTCCACCTACAAGGTGGACCGACGACCCGATAAAGGTCGCAGGAAGTCGCTGGATGCAGGCCGCTTCCAACAGGTCGATCTGGAAATCTTTGGGGGAGGCCTATGTTCAGCAGTGGACGTCTTATGGTTGATGACGATGATGATTATGATAATGATGAATAATTATAGACTGAGAAACCAGCAATTGCTTCACTTCTCCACCATCCATGGACATCCACGATACCAAAAGAATCATGGGTACGGTCCCAACCTTAAATAGGTATTGGGAAGAGCGGGAACAACTTAGGCTATCAAACAAAACGTAACAGCAAGCTGTCACTTTACATATATTGTCTGTGAAGCAGAGGTAACAAACCGGTCCAGCAGGCTGGTATTCCTACTGTCGACCTAACTCTATACAGCTTGGATCTCCCACTCAAAATTAAAATTGTTCGTGCTCGGGCCTTAGTGCGGCAATGTTATTTGACGCTTTCTATAACATCATAGACTTCACGTTGGCTTTTGTAAGACTTTCTGCAAAAATCATAGGTTAAATCATCGATATATTATTTACCTAGGTGCACAGTTGGAGCTCGGAAAATGGGACAGCAAACGAGTGCTTAAGCACTCCTTTTGCCTACAGTCGGACGCCGATGGAGTTCTAAATTTCAAAATTCAATATTCAAATTTAAGAAAGCTTGCTCATTTCATTTAAAAAGCTACTTTATAACACTTGCATAGAGTTATAATTGTATTGATTTAATTAAAACTTGAGATCTTATTCTTTGTTTGATTCCAGAGACCACTTTTTAGGAGGATATTTGCAAAGAACTGTGCATCTAGGGTATATTATATTGATGGGTTAAATAGTCAATTTATACCTAACAGCAAAACAATCTGCTATGGTAGAAATCCGAACTCGCGCAAAAAAGATACAAAAAAATCATAAACGATTTTTGTCCGATACACCCACAGATTCGCTGACTTTCAAATAGGATGGGAATAGGAACAGCGCGCGAGTTTTTTACTGAACACGTTGTGTGAATGGAAAGAGTCAATATATTCGAGTGCGGAATGTACAGAATGCATAAACTATGGGCCTACTGGAACGCCACCCCTGCCGCCCTCAAACTAAAATGCCGTTAAGTGAATAAACCTAATTTTGAAATGTCTCCAAAAACGTGGCAAATACTTTCCTTAGAGGTTTATTACACTGTAGCTTTAATATTAAATATACTTAGGGCGACTTACACCACCATTAGACAGTTAGTCTTAACCTCAAGTTAAATTGAAATAGAAATATATGAAGGACATGTAATTTATTACATGTAATGAACTACATGTAATTACAGATAATATATGACGACATTTAATTAATAACATGTAACGAATTACATGTCCTTCATATATATCTTTTTCAATTTAACTTGAGGTTAGGGCTAACTGTAGGTTAGTAATAGTGGTGCAAGTCGCCCTTAATAAATTTAAGATTAAAAATAAACACAAGTCTATTAAATCTCTAGGGACCATATTTTTCACGTTTTTGGAGACATCTCAAAATTAGGTATATTCACTTAACGGCATTTTAGGTTGAGGACGGCAGACCTATAGCCCCTGCAGCCCCCTGACTCTTGACATTGGATTTGAATTTGACTTCGATTGGTGTCATTTATTGTCTTAAAATTCCACCGCAATCCAGTTAAAAAGTGCGCTAATGTTTAGATTCGAGAACTTGTCATTCGGTAATTTTTAACGTGACATTAATGCACTTTTGAACTCTATTTTGTAATCCTAAGGACCTTACTATTAAAAACAGTATAGCTGAGCAAATGGCTAAGAATAGCCTGACACTTTTTCCTTGTGTCACATTGTTTGAAAATAAAAGGGACAGGCTATTCTTTACCATTTTTCGTTTTGTTGTTTGTGTTTTGTTTGGTTTCGTTAAACTGTTTTACAAGTAAGCCCCCACGTAACTAAATTAAGTCGAATCGAATTCAAATTCGAATGTCAAGAGTCAGTCCCCAGGTCATGTGTCATCATTTATTATCGACTGTAACTTTTCACAAATTATCAGATCTGTTAAAACTTAGTATAATAAAGGTAGAGACGTGTAAGTAGGTTTCAGTATAAGCCAACATACATACAAGGGTATTAAGAACTTCCTTTTTAACCGACCGAGTCGGCTCGTTCGTACTGCAGGCAAAGTTGTTATATGTATTGGTTCTTCTTCTTTCGTCTCAATGGCTCCAATAACAACGAATCGAGTCAGATTTTTCCTGACCAGAAGCCCATAATAGAATGTATTAGTTTGTGAGTTGATATACTAAATCCACATAATAATACATTGACGCAAGTGCAGCTGCCCACCCCTACTTAATTCGCAACTTTGCCGAACCGACTTATACTTATAACCGCGATATTGCACAAGAGGCAAAACAATGGCGACCAAGCAATTTTGTCAAAAATAGAGGTATATGTAGTCAACTTGAGACTTTGAAGGTTAGATGTATAAAGTGGACAGTGGTACATAATTAATATCACTACAAAATTATTAATATATTTATATATCGTAATCACACACTTCATCAACTATTGGAGTTTACTTTCAAATCACATATTTAGAGGAGTTCTGGGGGGTTACCACCACCTCTTATAGCAGTATTATTATAATTTTACTTGTACCAATTCCCATACAAAACA
The DNA here is from genome assembly GCA_036417725.1 of Clanis bilineata. Lineage (NCBI taxonomy): Eukaryota > Metazoa > Arthropoda > Insecta > Lepidoptera > Sphingidae > Clanis > Clanis bilineata. The sequence continues at coordinate 15,420,055 of CM071158.1, forward strand.
ACGAAGTACGATTATAATAATACTGCTATAAGAGGTCGTGGTAACCCTGCTGTATTCAGCAGTAGATGCCTATATAGTAATAATTAAAATATTTCATTGTTTATTGAATAAATAATACTATTTCAAGACTATAAATCTACTTCAATCACACGATATAAATTAAGCTAAATAATGAATATATTATAACACACCTGTATATTTAGACTCTGACCATTTATCAAAAAATTAAATAAAGAAACAGGATAATTACCAAAACAATAATATTAAAATAAACATATTAGATGTCTTCTCTACTCACTGACTGCCTCGGTGGCGTGGTGGTATTTCGGTACGACTACGGTTCTGAGGTCTCGGGTTCGATCCCCGGGTCGGGCAAAGTGATATTGGATTTTTCCATATCAGCCCGGAGTCTGGAATTTGTGCCCGATATGGCGATAGGCTCGCCCCCTATCACATCTGGGACGGAACTAAGCTCGGCGAAATGTGGGTGTTCTAGTTCGCTAGTTCGCCTCTGCCTACCCCTTCGGGGATACAGGCGTGAGCTTATGTTATGTTATGTTATGTTCTCTACTCAATATGCAAATCATTTCTGACTGGTCACTAATTAAAGTAACTTAAAACCTATTTAATAATCATTAAAGGCATTTCCTCAATAATCACACCACAACGAAACATCTGCACATTAAACGAAGGGTAATGTTTTCAAATTTAAAGTTTATTGAACTGTATGCCCCTTACTTATAAAAATATTTAAGCGCTGATTATCTTTAACCATTGGTTGTCCCTTTCATTTTTAAACAATGTAACGCAAGGAAAAAAAGGTAAAGTGATAGGCTATTCTTACCGAAAAGATAAGCGAAAATGTTTTTATAAGTAAAGTTCTTAAAATTCTTCACTTCGTTTTAAGTTTTAAAGATGAATTTAAGGTTCAAAATATTGTGATTTTTATAAGTTGACGTCAGGCAGGCAGCCGGTCGAATCAACTAAACCAAATCCTTCCTACAATATACTTAAGTGTGTTGCTCAAACTAAACATCGGAGTAAAGTAGTAATATCAAATATTAAAAATTTATGTACCTACATTTAGTCATTGTTCTATTTTTTTGTGATACTTGAATAGCACTACTTATGCCACTCGGCTTTTATTATAATGCAATTCTCAACTCCATTGGATCTAAATTTTGCTGTGAATCCAAAGATGACAATAATAACGTAACGTTTTATTATAAACGGTAAAAAACGCTAAAAATATAAAGCGGTCCAAAATTACAATTAACATTTCCTTAATTATTTAGCTCAAGTGAGCACAAGCTTTTACTACATGTTCCGTCTACTTGTATCTTTCTACCTGCCCTTATCCCACCTTAATGTGGAGTCGGCGCAATACACTTTTCATGTATGTTGCAAAAAAGATTTGGCTAAGTTTTTACGACCGGCTGGCTGCCTGACGTCAACCCACTCTCTGAGATCCAGTCCTTTCTTTCTTTCTTCTTTCATCGCTCAGCATGGCTCATACACAATTTGTGTGTAAAATATAGATAATCGTATCATTAAGATATTCTGTATAAAATGACAAATAACACACACTTTCCGTTTCTAATATTAGTAAAGATTTAATCAAATTAACAATGGATAAGACGCCGAAATGGGTGCCGTTTGTTAATCACAAATCCACGACAGACAACAGCGCGGGATCCGATTATCACAGTCATTAATTAACATTTCATTACATTGTCTTGGAAATTTTGTAAAACATTTCAATCTGAGCAATTAATTGAAAGCTTGGATCGCATTGTTCAGCCATGAAATGCTAATACACTGATAGTTGGGTAATTACAGAACCTGAGTTAGGTAAAGTAATACAATGCCTAGGGAGTGGTCCTATCTTTAGCGGAGTCATAAATAATCCTATCGTTCTAATTAGTATGAATAAGAAAGTTTGTATTTGTTTGTTTGTTTTGGTCGCCTCGTTCTTGTGGCAGCGTATATAGACGATGAACCAGGAGGTCCTGGGTTGAATTCCCAGGTCGGGCGGGATGTTTTTCTAACACTTTTTGCCCGGACTGGATGCCCCAGAGAGTTGACGTCAGGCAAGCAACCGGTAAAAACTAAGCCAAATCCCTTGTGTAACATGCTTGAAGAAGTGTTGCGCCGACTTCACATTAAGGTGGGATAAGGGCAGGTAGAAAGTAAGAAGAAAGTTTCAATGATAATGAGTTAGTGAATTTGAATAATTGTTGTTCAATCACACCCTATCTGAGTTGTCCACGAAACCTGGTGGTAGAACTCCCACATGCAAAAGTCCGTTTGAGCACTAGATCCCGTCGCAATGTAAATAGGCATCACGATGTCTACAACCACCTTTAAACCAAAACACAACAGTGCTTGCACAACAGTGGCGACAGATCTATACAACTCGAATCCTACCGGCCTCATTTAGTAGCCTACAATCTGGAAAAGGGATTTCCAGATTGTAGGCTACTAAATGAGTTTTATTTCGGAAAGTAGCACATGCTTCCCTTTTGAAAATGTTCACCCTTCGCCACTGTTGCACAATGATGGTTGGTGACATGAATAAACATTGCTATAGTACCTACTCATAAATACTTGTGAGTGCCACCGCCACTAAAAGATTAAAACTAATTGAAAATAATACGCTGCAAGTACCGGCACGCCTTAAATGTAATTTAAGATTTATTAGCCAAACAAAAGTGGCTACGAAATAACTTTGTTGCTAAACTTCATTTTATTTGCAAATAATTATATTTATAATTAATTTGTATCGCAAGTTAATTAATATTTCTACGTTTTTAACGCAAACATTAAAATACTTCAAGGAGAAATTACGATTTTGAAACTAAATTCAAATTTATTATTACAAATTAGAGACTATTAATTTGAAAATTATACAATTAAGACAAATTATGTAGCGGTGCATCCCACTACCATTTACACCTAGTTAAATCTTCGTTTTGTATTCATTAAGGGCGACTTGCACCACTATTACTAACCTACAGTTAGTCCTAACCTCAAGTTAAATTGAAAATAAAATATATGAAGGGCATGTAATTCATTACATGTAAAGTACTACGTGCAATTACAGATAATAAATGATGACATTTAATTAATTACATGTAATGAATTACATGTCCTTCATATATTTCTATTTCAATTTAACTTGAGGTTAAGGCTAACTGTAGGTTAGTAATAGTGGTGCAAGTCGCCCTAATTCGTAAGAAATTTTAAATACTATCATTGTCTCGTTGTTTAATGGATTTTACCATACTACAGTATGCTATCTAGATGGTTGAAACACTTCAACTACAGGTGCTTCAACCAAGACCGGTTTATCGTTCTAAAAATCAACAATTGTTGAGGTAACCACTGCAACCTCGCTGAGAGAAAAACAAATAAATAAATTAACACCCAACTGTGCTACTGTATGTGCGTATATTATTTTTATTCCCTAGTGATTAGAATAACTCAGATCATGATTCTACAAATGATTAAGAACGTTCAATAAAAAAATAAAAGTTAAAGTGAACTCACTGAACTCGCCCCCGTTACGTCGAGTAGCTCAGGGGGTTACCACCACCTCTTATAGCAGTATTATTATAATCTTACTTGTACCGATTCCCATACAAAGCAAACGAAGAACGATTATAATAATACTGCTGTAAGAGGTGGTGGTAACCCTGCAGTCGGCACTGATACTCAATAAACATGCAGCACTGTATCCACTTATTTCACACTATGTCACATAATAATTGGAGTTTTTTAATGTCCGCAATACAATTATTCGCAGTACTGTAAACATTTAATATACGGGAGACGCGTGCGCAATCGGTTGGAAGTGTCTATCAATATCTACTCTCAAAATAAATGGCTTCCACAATCTATCAATATATTTTATCAACTGTCGTCATGACGCTGAAATATTGATCCACAATATTGTAATCAAATACCCACATTACATGAATGTACAGCAACTTTTCGACCAAACCTCCGTAAGAAATTCGGAATGTGTTGTTATTTTAGATAAATAAATAAAATACACCCAACAGTCACACACCTAGTCCTGACCCCACACTAGGTATAACCTGTATCGTGGGTGTCAGAGACTATGAGAGACTTTCGGTCTCACAACACCCAGACTTGAAACAAATATTCGGCCACACACACATTTGTCTCAATGCGGGAATCGAACCCGCGGCCTCTCGCTTCACAGCCGGCAACTCGCCCGCTGCGCCACGGAGGCTGTCAATCTATGATCAATCTATTTTGTATCGATCGTAGATTAATGTCACGCTGGAGTGTTGAATTGTGGACGAACGTGTTGTGTCGACATAAAACATACTAATTGCGAATTAATGAATAAAATTATAAACTCAAATAAAAATCTCATATTAAAAAGTAAATACATAATATGCTAAATACCTAACTTCAAACAAACGAGCCGATGCACTGTGAAAATAGTCTATTACTCACTTAATTTAAATTTAACAATAATGATACCCTTTGGTGCGCTTCGGCTGACTTTATTATAGTCCGGTTTCAAATAAATATACTTACTCAACTTGAAGAATAATTAGTTTAAAGATCTCGGTCCCTTGGAGAACATTATGTTTATAATACGTACCTCAAGCTGTCTACAGGGATGAAACAAAAGTCAAACCCATATTATTATCTTATATTTAATTTGTTGTCATAAACTCTTTTTTAGTTTTTGTTTTTGTGTTAATAATGACTCGCCTCCTTGGTCTAGTGGCAGCATATATAGGCTGTGGACCGGAAGGTCGTGGGTTCGATTCCCAGATCGGACAAAGCGAATTTTCCAATTTAATTTGCCCGGGACTGGATCCCTCAGAGGGGGTTGACGTCAAGCAGGCAGCCGGTCGTCGAAACTTGGCCAAATCCTTTCTGCAACATGCTTGAAAAAAGTGTTGCGCCGACCCCACATTAAGGTGGGATAGGGGCAGGTGGAAAAAAAATGGACGTAGTACGATAAGTTATAAAATACGTTATTATTATATCCTGTTTCCCGTAATGAAGCATAAGAAATTACAGCACAAGAAAAAACCAATATCAATTTGCAGGACTCAGGGATCGAACCCGAGACCCCTGGACGGTATTTGTACCGAAATACAACTACGCCACCAAGGCGAGGTCATTATTTAACGTAGATAAAATTAAAAAAAAAAATCTATACTGCTACAAACTTTTATCATAAAACAATTATCAATCAGGAGACCGAAGCAATTAATCTTTTAGCGAGTGACGGCCCATACACAGGTAGCGAACAAATTAATTATACTGACTTTGTGTAGTTTTGGCCGCCTGCAATGCTCATTAATTACGTGCCAGACGTAACATCATACTCGAATAAAGATGATGTTTTCCGCGAATTCGTGTCATACGAATTGGGAGAAAAATTCCTGCAGGGTTACCACCACCTCTTATAGCAGTATTATTATAATCGTTCTTCGTTTGTTTTGTATGGGAATCGGTACAAGTAACATTATAATAATACTGCTATGAGAGGTGGTGGTAACCCCCTGTACAAGGTTATTTCATTTGTCGTGCATTCTGGTAGACATAAGTTCAGTGAAAACCGATGTCAAGTTAAATCCTACACCCGATTACCTCAAGGATTCTCATAGATACTAGGTCTAGCATAATGAACTTTTAGTCTTGGGTCCCTCCTTGGTCTAGGGGCAGCGTATATGGACTGTGAACCGAGAAGTGGTAGAGCCACGCTGTAGACAGTAACGTCTATAGCACGAATGGGCCGGCTCGACCGGTTAGATACCACTATCTCACAGAAAACCGACGTAAAGTGGCAGCTTGCTGTCGCGTTTCGTTCGGTGAGTGAGATTTCCGGTGGCCCAAATCTCCCTTCCCCTTTCCAATCCCTATTCCCTTATATTAACGTTGACAACGCACCTATGATTTTTTTTATACTATCAGTGTCTATAGACGGAGGATACCACTTACCATCTGGTGACCCACTTGCTCGTTTGCCAATCAGGTACAAACTGTGCCAAAGACAAGACCAAATTATTAAACTAAACTATTTAAATTACCATAAGCAAACAAAGAAAATAACGTATAAACCAACCATCCATGGCGTCGGATTTTGCTTCGCCAAACATTTTCAGCCAACAAATAGGATATTTTGTATTCAGCCTATGTCTATTTAACTCACTTAGTTTGTTAAGCGATGTCGTGAACAGAAGCGCAATGGGAGTGTGTTGCACTTGAGAGAAGCTATGCTATGTGCGGAAGTGTGAACGGACAGGGCGAACAAACTTGCGCACTGGAAGACAAACCATCAAAGCAAAGATGTATTAAACATAAACATGACCTAATAATTATATAAATAAGTAATACTCTTATAATGTATGTAAATAATACAAGAAACAGCACAGTGTGTCCAACAATAAGATTTTTCATGATAGTATATTTATGCAAAAAAATATTAAGGAATTTAGTTAAAGAAGCACTGTATCATATTAACACACCCGTGAAAAGATACACCTTCAACTGATAAATTCGCAAACTAGGATTATCTGCATGCTTTCAATACCAGTCATAATTTTTTTATCAGTAACTATACTACAAATCTACTCAAGTACCGAATACTGAAACTAAACTTAAAGATTTATATTTATCATCGTATGTAACTTGAGGCCACCTTATCTGTCAAAGTTGTATGACTCATACCGCCGAATGTTCATACACTTAAGGACGCCTTATGTCGTTTAAGGCCGCCTTATCTGTCAAAATTGTATGGCGAAAATCAATATAAGAAGCCGTTAAAGTTGAGCAGCGTTTGACCATTCGGGCGATAATAACGTAAGTACCGTGAAACTTGAGTAGCGTTTCAATATTTGTAGATAGCTTTACATTTTTATAGCATAGCGTTAGTGGGTGGGGTGGAATTACATCGGAATGCTGCGGACACGGTCCCGCTGGACGCATGTGTTGTGGAATGTTTAATCTGTACCAACTGCTTCTACTCTCTCCCACGCTGAGATATAATTGAAAGAAAACGAACGTACACTACGTTTTTACAGTAAACTTTTTATTTAAAGGACTATTGGCGCTTGTATTTCGTATTGCGTTTTTAGGACGAAGTGGGTTCGAGTTCCTGTTGAAACCAGAGATGGAACTGAAACAATTTTAATGTCATCCTAAAGCCGCGTCTTCTGCACTAAAAAGCACTAAAGCATTACACAAAACATATATTTTTAATCTATGGTTTATTGTTCTACGAGAGGGAAACAGCTACAATCATTGTTTTGCATATGTGTTTTTGTGTTTTGTTTCGAAAAAACCAGGTACAGGGGACGCAGCTTTATACTTGCTTGAAAGTTGGATTTTGAATCTTAACAATTATTAAACCTTAAATGAATGCATGCTTAGGGTCACGTTGATCCTATCAATAAGTTTCGATAAAATTAAAGTTCATCAGTCTGTTCACGAATTTTTAAAAGTTATAATATATATACGTAAGTTTACAAGTGTATTATGTGCAGGAACCGCAGCTCAACGCAAAAGTTCGATTCCTCAGAAAAGATTAATTGCTCAAATCGCGCCCCCATTATTCGGGGGTTGTTATTGACGCTTTTCGGGCCCTTTTTATAAAATTCAGACAATTGTTTTGGCCGGATTTAAAAAAAAGTACAAAAAAGTTTTTAGTACAAAACCACTACAGGATCAGGCTGTTCGAATGTTTAGCAAACAATTTTAATCCTTATTAGGATTGTATAAGACCTATAAATGGGGGAAAGACGATTTTAACGACGAAAATAAAGATTGCAATCGCAATAACGAGGTCACGACCTTTTTTGTTTTTGTCGGTCATTTAAAACTTTCATTAGTGAATTCTCTTTGAAATGTTCATTTTATTTTTACTAGGAGCTGCCTAACTACATTTTCAGACCCAAGCTCCAGAATTTATAGAAATGATTGCATTTGCATTCATCGCTCAACAACAAAATATTTAGCTCTCCTTACCTCTAATCTTCCTTAGCCGTGACAATAAAAATAGTAATGGCACTACCATCGTTCCTTAATGAGTATAATATAAAGCTACAATATAAATTAATCGTACACCGCTAAATTAAAAAAAAAACTATTTATAACTAGGCAAAAACAGTTCAGTGCCTTTCTCCCTCTGTAAACCAGTAGCCCGAGCACGAAAAACTAATGTAAATGTATTCGAGTTCGCTGCGCACTGATGACGTTTGGTTAATATTTCAAACGAATTTCATAGACGCGCATCGAGTTCGAATACATTTACGGTTGTCAGAAATTTTCCTGCTCAGGCCGCAGTATCCGTTTTTTATTTAATACCAATTGACGAGCTTTAGTGTTATGAATAAAGAACATTGTGAGTGTGAATAATTGGGTACTCGACTAATTTTTTAAATTAATTTTATATGAAATTTACGTCGTCTAAAATATAAAACAGAAAGAAATATTGAAAAATTCTCAAAAATAAAAAAGTTATAAGCCTTTGAAGTTTGGTGTAACCGTCAAACTGCGGGAAAGAGATGTATCAGTAAAATCACGTCACGCCATAACGGTACGTGCCTTGGAAAGGGATAGTAAGATATCTACAATATGACCCCACTCCAGAATTTAAAATATGAATGACTGCCTCATTTTTCAACCAATTTCGATGCTGTTTTTACAGAAGGGTTTCTTTTTTGTTTTATTTGCTATTACATATAAATATGTGAATAAAATCAATCATAGTCAAGTATCCAATTGTGAGAAAAAGTACTGACAAAAGTAAGTTTATATACGAATGTGCCTAATAGAATAGAAAAAAATATTGGAAAAATGAAAAATGATAATTAATATCTACTTAAATCTTAATTAATACTGTACTGTAGCGAATTATCTAATTTTAATTTAACTGGGATGGGTTGACGTCATGCAGGCAGCCAGTCGTAAAAACTAAGCCAACTCCTTTCTTCAACATACTTGAAAAATTGTGTTGCGCCCGTCCCACATTAAGGTGGGACAAGGGCAGATGTTTTTTTTTTTTTTAATAAATATAGTTGAATTTCGATCACTGCACGAAGAAAAGAAACAACATTTCTACATAGGTCCAAATTTCAAAAGGTATTAGCAAAAAGGTTTAACCCACGAATATTTCGGCCAACATATAAGTTACCCAATTTGTAATGTTAACGCTACCCCCATCACGGACCCTCGTCCGGCGAACAGATTGAGCCTACGGGAGATGCGATGGATCAAACTAAAAATATACAGCCTTTATACGTTCACCTACGAATTGCAAATCAATCATTTAGTTTCACCAATAACAGCCGAGAGTTCGGCGGGTGTACACTAGAAAGTTGTACGGAAAAACTATCACATAAGCTCATGCCTATACCCCCGAAGGGGTAGGCAGAGGCGCACTAGCCAACTAGTACCCCCACATTTCGCCGAGCTTAGTTCCGTCCCAGATGTGATAGAGGGCGAGCCTATCGCCATCTCGGTCACAAATTCCAGACTCCGAGCAGATATGGTAAAATCCAATATAACTTTTCCCGACCCGGGGATCGACCCCGAGACCTCAGGATGGTAGTCGTATCGAAATACAACCACGCCACCGAGGCAGTCGAAAAACTATCTATGTGGGTATATTATATAATGAGGTACCAATTCAAACTTAATTTTTTACAAAATATTCTTTGTATAGCAGCGATAGCTTAGTTGGGAGTGCTACGGAATGCCGAGACGAGTGTCGGATGTTCGAGACCAACCCCAAAAAGGAGGAGCATACACCTCTGACTTTTTTGTTAAGTGTGTTTTCATTGTGAATTATCGCTTGCTATAATGGTGTAAGAAAACATCGTGAGGAAACCTACATACCCGAGACTTTCTACATAAGAATTTCAAAGGTATGTGAAGTCTACCAACCCGCATTAGACCAGCGTGGTAAACTAAGGCCTAACCCCTCTCATTAGTAGATGAGGCCCGCGTCCAGCAGTGGGACAGTAATATTACAGGGATAATATTATATTTTTTATTATACACAATTTGGTCTGGCCACGCGTAGTTTTTGTGTAGTATAGAAAATAGGCTATGTGCAATAATATGTGTAGAACGACATTAGAGTGAAGACACAGGGGGGCGTGAAGAAAGGTTGCTGAGCAAACTCATTCGCACATACATACAAATTAAATAAAATTTGTAAAGCATTTTAAAAATACTTAAAACCTGTATGTATTTTAAATAATTTTTCATCATCACAGTTTCTTTATAAATTAGAGTTCATTTTCTTCATACAAGAATAATTAAGACTTTATGTAAGCAACCGGGACGCCTTTTAATCTCAACTTTTAGATAGTTTATTTTTTGTTTAGCCAGAACACACCCATTATTATAAATCGCTAGTATTTTACCACCAAATATTTTCCTTATCCTACGAAATTCATAAAAAGTTATTTGAAACCCTACCTCACTAACCCAAATCAAGGCACTCGAAACATTTCACGGAAAAGAAACACCCTCATACTCATTTGCTCACTCCATTTCTTTTATAGCTGAACGCTCTCATCAAACCTTAGTAGGCATAAAGGATATCTCCTAAGTTATCCCTCATACATAACACTCGGGGGATGCGGCCCTGAGGGGGATACCTGCTTTGTTTAGTACGGTCCGGTTACAACTTTGATCAGCGCGCACCGATCGCTCGGAAAATCATTTCATTTGTATTGGATATGAACTGTGTACAAAGTGGGGCAGATTTAAAGGATTTTCATCTTGTACCTGCGCCTTTACGGACTATCGCTCGGTGGAAATGTTTGGAAGAACCTTGGATATTTAGAGATTTCATATTCAAATATCTCTGGGTACACGTATTTATATACGTAAAAATAAATTGTAGATTTGTTGGTTCAGGGAAAATGTAATAATTCTCAACCCAATTCCTTTTTCTGTGTTCAACGCACTCATAGCTCTTCTAGTACTGTGTTCATTAGCGATAGAAATACTCCATCAAGTGATTCCCTTACTCATTTTACAACCTCTGGGGGGTTACCATCACTTCAAAATTCAATTTTACTTGTACCGATTCTCATACAAAACAAACGAAGAACGATTATAATAATACTGCTATAAGAGGTCGTGGTAACCCTGCTGTTATAAGAAAATGAACACGTGTGGAAAAAGTATTTAAGATTACTCAACACTGACTAGAACAAAGCACCTCGAAATATATCTATTAACACGAACAAGGAATAAATAACCCCACTAAATCCCGAACAAATAACTCGTAAGATTCTCGAAGCGTCAGAAAGAGAAAACACCGCCCATTTAATTAATCCCGCATGTTCGATTGGGCGCGAAGATGTCGATCTCGAACCTATGCGGGACAAAATTAATCAAGGTCGGAATTGGCACATTAGCACACTACCAAGTACCAGGATTCAACCCTTCAGATTCAAAGCCATAAAGCACGCGAATGTTCACACCTATATACCATAAATAGTACTAAGGTAGGTTATGATTTGGAACCACAGATTGGGTTTCGAACAAAGACTTTTATGTATTTACTAGACAAGCTGTTTCGAAGTAAAATTGTGGTACATGATGGCGAGTGTTTGACGTTTCGCGGCTAAGGAAAATAGTAGATTTCTATAGTGAGTTGAGGTCGATTAACAGAGACTTAGTGCGCACATTCTCTGTACCGAACAGCCAGTCTAGTAGTATACATAGAAGTCTTTGGTTTGGAACGCTATTATTTGGTATTCACAAGTCTCTCTCTCCTAAATCTCTCCTACCATTACATGGCGACCCTGCCAAGGAAACGAATCATGCCAAATCTACTGCATAACTATTTCGTAGTTGTTACAGAGGTATGTATAATGGTGTGCAGAGATGCGTCGCTAACGAAATCACTCGAGATTTTAAAGTAAACTGTACTAATTTGTTCGAAAATGTAAAAATCTTATATCAACCACCACTACCGCAGATTTTGTGACCGTCAGAGTGCTACTGTAATAACAATGGTTAAGTGAGTCAAACAAATTACATTACTAGAAAATGTCCCTATAGCAACCGCCACTACCGCGTATTTCGTGGCCGCGTCAGGATACTGTCTTACAATAGTTAAGTCGCCGGCCCTCCCTACAAGAGCAGAACATTGTGTTGGACATATTTGTCCGCTCGAACCCCACGCCCCACACGCGTCGGCACACCCCAATTAATTGGGGTGCTCTAAATAATATTGTCTTCCCTAACTCTTGACCTCACGCAACTCATTAAACACTAACTTTGACCCTTTTACCGGCGATCGTTTATTTATGTTTTAGTTTAAAGCTAGTGTAATCCTCTAACAGTAGTTTAGTTTGAAAGGTCAATATTGTACTAACATAATTACTCGTTATTCGGTATCATAGTCTTTGTTTATATAAAAGATTACTTTTACATATGAATCACAATTCATAGCGCATCATTTTTTTTTTATAGCAGAAATTGGCAAACGAGCAGATGGGTCACCTGATGGTAAGTGATCGCCACCGCCCATACACACCCAAGACACAAAAATAATCATGGGTGCCTAAAAGGAGGGAATGGAAGGGGAGGGAAAAGGGAGAGGGAAATGAGCCAACGGAAATCTCACTCACCGAACGAAACGCGACAGCAAGCTGCCACTTTACGTCGATTTTCTGTAAGACAGTGGTATCTAACCCGTCTAGCGGGCCCATTCGTGCTTTAGACGTTACTGTCTACAGTGTGGCTCTACCACTCAAGAATTACACTCAATTTTTGGTGTATGTAGTTTATTTAACCAAATATAAAGATTTCAAAATTATTTTTTATGTTAAAGATCTGGCTGATACTTAATCTTGTGAATTAGGTAATACCAATTGCGGTGTTCTAAATCCTAATCCTAGTCCACTCATTTAGTAAGCTGTCACGAGTGACGAGACCAGAGTCGCAGAATAAATCCGAAAATTGTTTATTTCAAATCTCATGAGAAATAATTATTTAGAATTCAGCTTTTATTTATTTTCTATTATTTGCAGCGATAAACCAGTTAATAGTGGTATAGACTGCTGAGACAAAAGGTTTCAAACCAGACTCAAGAAAATGTACCTCTGATTTTTCTATGTAGTCCAGTCATCTTACTAAGTTCACCTCGGAATTTTAGATACCCAGCTATAAACTCGTATTAATTACTGTAGCCCGAGCACGAAAAACGAATGTAAATGTAAACTGGCTGCGCACTGATGACATTTGATTAATATTTGATACAAATTTCATAGACGCGCATCCAGCACGAATACATTTACGGTTGTCAGAAATTTTCCTGCTCGGGCTGCTGATTGCCTCGGTGGCGTAGTGGTATAGCGTACGCGGTACGACTATCGTCCTGAGGTCTCTGGTTCGATCCACGGGTCGGGCACAATAATATTGGACTTTTCAGTATCAGCCCCGAATCTAGAATTTGTATTCGATATGGCGATAGATTCGCCCGCTATCACACCTGGGGCGGAACTAAGCTCGGCTAAATGTGGGTGTTCTAGTTCGCTAGTGCGCCTCTGCCTACCTCTTCGCGGATACAGGCGTGATCTTAACCCGAAGGAAGCGAGCCATATCTGATACAAATTAATTATTGTCATTACTATTATTTGTTAAATTCACACATTCCAACTTTTACAGAGAGCAAAATCGCATATTTTTTTAAGTGATAGTTGAATTGGCTGGATTTTTTTTTTTGTAACAGATAAAACGCAATAAATACATACCTCTTTAATTTTCGACAGACTTCTAAAAAGGAGAAGTTCCTCAATTCGTCTGTATTTTTTTTTATGTATGTTACGCGATATCTTCGCCAAATGTGAACCGATTTTCAAAATTCTTTTTGTAATCGATAGAGCTTATTTCAAGAGTCCCATATAAATTTGGTCCCTATCGGATTTGAAGTCGGTCTGTTAAGTTTGTAAACTTGTGATTATTTTTATTCAGGACCTAATGCGGGCTAATTCTGTTGAACAATACTACTAGTTGGTCTAAATGAAAAGCATAAACTGATTTTCTTACAAAAATTCATCCGATCTTCCTTCGTAGTGGTCGGCCGAAGAATTCAAAATGACGATCTTAAACCCATTGCACATAAACAAACTTAATTAAATTTTCTTTTTAAAGCAGTATGTAATCTGCTACTGAATGTTTGTGGAAACGTAAGCCACTTTGGTGTACAAACATGATAACATACACGCCCGGCCGTGGGAGGTGTGTGCGTCGTATTTTATTCAATTTAACCTAATCTGCACAGTTCATGGACCAAATTGTTTCTGGTGTAGTAAGAATAATAAGCATGGAATATTTAGAAGAAACTTTTTATGCAGGTATTGTCTTTTTTCTACCTTTCTTATGCCACTCTATAATGTCAAGCATGTTGCAGAAAGGATTCGACTTAATCTTTTTTATAATCAGCGGTCTGCCTGACGTCAACCTCTTCAGGGGGATTAGGAAAACCGATTTGGCCGACCTTGGAATCGAACCCAAGACCTCCCAGCCCACGTGCTCGGCCAATAAATCAAGAAGACGAATTTTGAATTGGCAGTAACTATGTACAAATCAAAGAATTTAAACGCCGTACAAATATATTGCTTTATGAAAACGTTTCGATTTGACCCCGCTACGCACAATTACTTACCATTTGGTTGTAACAATGTAAAATCATAAAGTAAATGCAAGGGGTAAATGTCAACTCGCAGAGACATCTACCTCTATAGTCGAAAATTATTCGTAATCGGGACTCCACTACTAACTATCACCTATAATATAAAAGTGACAAACTATAATGCTTGTGGTTCAATTTCCAATATTTTTTTATAGCAGGGATTGGCAAACGAGCAGATGGATCACCTGATGGTATGTGATCTCCATCGGGCGATGGACACTGCAGACACAAAAAGAATCATGGGTGCGTTACCATCCTAAAAAGAGAGAATGGAAGGAGAGGGAAAAGGGATTAGGAAAGGGGGGGAAAATGGGCAACCGGAAATCTCACTCACCGAACGAAACGCGACAGCAGGCTGCTAATTTACGTCGGTTTTCTGTGAGACAGTGGTATCCCGTCGAGCCGGCCCATTTGTGCTGTAGACGTAACTGTCTACAGCGTGGCTCTAGCATTCAATTGTGTACTCAGATTAAAATCTATCATTGAAAACGGCGGTATGGTGTAAATATTCTCTTTATCTCTATACATCTTATTTGGAAACATAAAATCCTCTTAGTTTCTGTCCCCTTTAACGCACGACCCAAGAAATCTTGTTGGACCAAAACTATGTAGTACGCGTGTATACATTGTGATTTAATTCAAACATGTCAGAACAAAAGTACTTATTTGTGTTCCAACAAAGCAAAGAACTCGGAAACACATTTAATTTAAATAACACACACATAAATTACGGCCGCGAGTGTAACTATGACACTTAAGTCAATAAATTACGGCAGAAAGTGGACTTGTATGTTCCACAGAGATACTCTGAATGCAAGGGTGTGTAAATGCTGGGAACCGAACATTCAAAATTGTAAAGAATTTAAAATCATCCGAGTGCATGTCTACCACGGACACTGAACGATTCTGGAGTAGGGGTGAACATTTCCGACAAACATTCAACAAAAACAACACATATAAAACAACAACAACGGCGTAGTGGTATTTCGGTACGACTACGGTTCTGATGTCTCGGGTTCGATCCCCGGGTCGGGCAAAGTGATATTAGATTTTTCCATATCAGCCAGGAGTCTGGAATTTGTGCCCGATATGGCGATAGGCTCGCCCCCTATCACATCTGGGACCGAACTAAGCTCGGCGAAATGTGGGAGTTCTAGTTCTCTAGTACGCCTCTGCCTACCCCTTCGGGGATACAGGCGTGGGCTTATGTTTATGTGTTTATAAAACAACACAAAAAAACAAAAAAAACAACTATATTATTATGTATTTTCCTCTTCTGCCAATCCATTCTAAGGTTGTTTGGAAAAGATTGCTATTAGCGATAAGACCGCCCATTTTAACACTAGTTTATGTTATTTGTATATTTTCCTAGAGCATATATCGTTTATGACGTATAGTGTTCAATAATGAATTTAACAAAATAAATACTACTGTACCTACTACCCGACTGGCGCAGAAGTAGAGACTACTATAATCTAGAAAATTACTAAAATCCGATCTTCTAAAAAATACCCAATATTTGTTAAAACTAACTTACTTTGAATGTTCTATCTAAGCTCTACCACTATGATTATTTTTTTTTAATTCCAACTGTAGTTTAAATACTAGAGAACGAATAAAAAACGAATATGGAAACCTGTTCGTAGATACCCATAATTTGGGCGATAAATTTTTTTCCGATCAAAGAGTTTGTCTGGAACCGAAACAAAAGAATGACTTTTTTTGCGCATTAATTTCACACAAATACAGAACTTGTTTCTGACTGATACTGAGTACTCAGCAACCGAACGAACGTTCGTGAATCTTTGCTGTTACAGTCATAGACAAGCCTTAGTTGCATGTGATTGCAATAGCGAAGATTAGCGAACGTTCGTTCGATTGGTGCGTACCCGGCATGACTTAGGCTGAGATCTATAGAGCGAACTTCGACTAAGTCTAAGTCAAAGTAACCAAGTCAATGGGGATTTGGAATTTTTAAATCGGACTTTGAATTAGTCGGAGTCATTTTTTACAAGAAAATCTTAGCTTAGTATGTCTGTCAGTCTGTTTTTCTTGTAAAAAATGTCTCGGACTAAATCAAAGTTCCATTTAACAATTCCAAATTCTCACTGAATTCGTTTCTTTGACTCAGACTTAGTCAAAGGTCGCTCTATAGATCTCGGCCTCAATTCGATAAATTCGGTAATATAATGGGCTACGACCTTTACTTATCTAGCTAAACTCGATGCCATAGTTCCAATTTAGTTATTTACTTATTAATATATTAATAATTGAATAATCAATCCCCATAGTTATCGTAGTGGGAAGTGATTCGTACAAATATTATGGTTTGTTTAGGACATGTTTGTATACGGATTGATTGAAATATTTTCCTTGATTATTTGTTGTCTATACGTTCTACTGTTTGTGATAGTATAGATTGAGGATATCGGAGATACGTTTGTTGGTTTCTAATAATATCCCGGAATTATATAAGACTCTGAATATCTGTTCTAAATTTAGGTAAAATAAACAAAAGCAAATTCATTTAAAACCCCACTGTGTTATTTCTCAACACAATATTAATTACAATTTTTTTTATTAATTTTCATATAACATCGCATGAAAATTTATTTTCCGGGATAAATGTAACCTATGTTTTTTCTGATGTATAATCTGTAAAGTTTCATCAAAATCCATTTAATAGTTTATGGTTTATGCGTGAAAGATTAAGACATCCATATATATTACAGTTTATAATAAAAATAACTATGAATAATATTAATATCCTACTACATGACTACAAGAGCTATATACCATCTCGGGACGATGACAATTATGCATGCCATCATGTCAAAGATCCGATCCCACTCAGGGAGGTTGCCATCACGTCTTATAGTAGTATTATTATAATCTTACTTTGCTTTTTGAACGGGGATCGGTACAAGAAAGATTATAATAATACTGCTATAAGACGTAGTGGTAAGCCCCCAGGTGTTAATCACTCAACGTTCAATGAACTATGTTATTCACGTAGCCAGCCGATGAGCGGAAATTAAAACAATCTGCGACATTATCAAACAACAAAAACAAACGGATATTACCTCCAGCACAAAGCAACGGTCTTTGTTCCACTAATCCATTACGAGGTCATTAATGAAACTCTTAATAGAATTAAATGAGCCCCAAAGTACTAAAGCCTTTAAGATTTTAGACCGCCTTATCGTAATTTTATTTGTCATCTTTAATACTCTGTTGGTACCAATGTTTACTAACTTGCTGAAACTTGCTAAGTAAAACTGGATTGATGTTTTATTTCGTTATAGAGATCTTGATGTATAGTAACATAAAGCTGTGTAATTTTATAAACTAATTTGGCATTTACTATTTATCTTCACAAAATTACAAAGGACTTCAATTACTGGATCGGATAATTCTCCGTAGGACTTTTACACATACAATATAATAGGTCCCGAATGATCCCCGATCGTGTAAATAAGCACGACCGCGAACAGTCGTTTTGCTTCTTTCTTTAATTTCGGGGCATACAGTCCATAATTATAGTACTATATCTACCGGCTTATATTTACCAACTTACCACTAATTTACATACTATACCTCCTTTCTTTCTAGATGCCCTTATCTCACCTTAATGTGGGGTCGGTGCAACACACTTTTTCAAGCATGTTGTAGAAAGGATTTGGCTTAGTTTTTATGAACGGCTGCCTGCCTGACGTCAACCCCCTCTGGGGTATCCAATCCCGGACAAATCAAATTAGAAAAATTGCTTTGCCCGACGTGGGAATCGAAACCAGGACCTCCGGGTCCACAGGCCATATATGCTTCCACTAGACCAAGAAGGCGACTACATACTATATAATAGGGTTAATTAAAATGTAAAAATATAAAAAACACCTCACCATGTATTGCATGATGTATTAACCTATACAGTTTAATATTATAAAGTTTTTTAAATCAACATTTAAATTATTATTAATGCCCGTTAATTGTTATCTAAATATGTTAGAGCTGCAAAAAAAATACCCTCACAATTTCACCTTTCTCCACTCCGAAATCAGGTGCAATGCACTAGGTCACATTGAAAACTTTCAAACACCTGTACAACACACTCAAATGTTGGAGTAATGTATAAGAAAATTTCGAGTAAACTTTACGTCGGCATATTTAAGATTTCACGCGAATAGCATGACAAGCGAAGCGGCCCCTTAATCAAAAATAACGCGGCAACAAAATTCAATAAGACCGTCTCATAAAACACGTTAAAATGAAAAATATTAAATTCCAAAGACAAAAAATATATATTTTATTCGCACGGGGAGGTAACATAAATAATTTAATTTAAAACGCTGAAAGTTTGCGAGCGCCCGCTCCTACGTACGGCGGGGAGTCGCGCTCTTTCGGCTTTAGAATGCGCTCTGTGTGAGCTAAAGTGGAATAAATCAGTTCTTTTATAACGTAATCAGCATTTCATTCATTTTTTTAATTTTTGTATGATCCGCGAGTATTCCGCCGGCTCCGTTTATGTCGAGTCGGGCTTTAATAATCCGCCCGCGAATGTGATATGAAGGACGTGAGCATCTCATTATGTGTTCTTGTATTTTTCCATATTTATAAGAAAAACCCATTCTAACCTCTTTTCACGGTGATGTTGCCTGCAACGAATTCTAAATAAACGATCTGAATTACAAAGGCGAAGGATGCTTACTATTAACTTTCTTTCACCAGATTGCAGGCTAATAAATGAGTATTAATTATAAGAGAAAGTAGTATTGGTTTACCTTTTCAAAATTGTGATGCTACGCCACTGCTGATATACCTCAATAAGTTTACGAAAACACCTCAGCCACCTGTCAAGATAATTCAGACGATTGGCAGACAACTCTACATGCCATATTTGTATCAATGTTTCTAAATGTTTTTTTCTCTACCTGCCCATATTCCACCTTAAAGGGGGGTTGGCGCAACAAGCTTTTTCAAGCATGTTGCAGAAAAGATTTGGCATAGTTTTTACGACTGGCTGCCTGTCTGACGTCAACCCCTCTGCGGGATCCAGACCCGTAGCCCGAGCACGAAAAACGAATGTAAATGTAAATGTATTCGAGTCGCTGCGCACTGATGACGTTTGGTTAATATTTCATACATATTTCATAGACGCGCATCGAGTTCGAATACATTTACGGTTGTCAGAAATTTTCCTGCTCAGGCCGCCGGGCGAATTAAATTAGAAAATTCGCTTCGCCCGACCTGGTAATCGAACCCAGAACCTTCCGGTCCACAGCCCATATATACAGCCGCTAGACCAAGGAGTCAACAAATGATTCTGTATATGTATTATAGGATTTTATAACACGCAGATAGATTTACATTGCTGAATGATATAAAATACTAATATTGTTTGAGACAAAGGACGACATCTGGCGAACGTGCTGCGTTCAACCAACACCCCTCCTAAATAAACAAGCTGGAATATTGTCACATAACAAAGTTATATATCTTACATAAAATTTAAACATTTATTTGCTAACAATACCGTCATATCTTTAACATTTCTTTCTTTCGTCATTTCTTTTTAATTTGCTTTAAAAGACAGACGAGCAGACGGTAAGTGACAACCATCAGCTACAGCATACGCTGAACATAGGTCTCAGTAGCCTCTATACGAGTATAAAACCACATCATATATTTTAATATTCCATCAGTTATACCTAAGAGTATATACAGATGCAAATAATCCAACCATAACCACGGTGTGGTAGAGGCGAGTCTATTGCCATACAAAACCAATACTACATCTGATGGTAAGCGCTGTGCTGATCACATAATACCATTAATCATCGATAAACAATGAGTAAATCAGTAATAATCATGTCACCAGCGGCCTGAGCAGGAAAATTTCTTACAACCGTAAATGTATTCAAACTCGATGCGCGTCTATGAAATTTGCATGAAATATTAACCAAACGTCATCAGTGCGCAGCGAACTCGAATACATTTACATTAGTTTTTCGTGCTCGGGCTACTGCTCGTGATTTCTCACCCTATGCTTTATTAGCCTGCCATAAGATGGTATATCAAATCAAATCATTTATTGAATCCATAAAATGTTCAAACATCATTTATATTGCATCAAATTTTAACTCTACCGCCTGTAGCCCGAGCACGAAAAACTAATGTAAATGTAAATGTATTCGAGTTCGCTGCGCACTGATGACGTTTGGTTAATATTTCATACAAATTTCAAAGACGCGCATCGAGTTCGAATACATTTACGGTTGTCAGAAATTTTCCTGCTCAGGCGGCTGTTCGGAAGACTGCTGAAGAACGGGCAAAAAACTCTGACGTTGCTCTTTTTAATACCAATTTACAGTTAGCTACTAAACCAGCATAGTACAGCACCAGATACAGAAAGACTTTAAATTAGAGCATCTAAACAGTGATAACAATAGATATCTAATAATATAGGACAAAGTAACATACAAGATACACTGAGCGACATAGCCACGGCAAGTTGAATTGACTCAAGCAAACAAAACAGTTCAAGCAGACCGGTCTCTACAAGCAGCACCCGTTCACGAGTATGACGCGAGTGCCAGCCATCGACCTCCTCAACCATGTTGCAGGGAAATGATCGACCTAGCATAGACCTTAAGTGAGCATGACTACCTAGTAAACATAAATACACATATAAACATAAGCTCATCCTGCTCGCCTGCATCCCCGAAGGGGTAGACAGAGGTACACTAGTGAACTAAAACATCCACATTTCGCCGAGCTTAGTTCCGTCCCAGATGTGATAGGGGCGAGCCTATCGCCATATCGGGCACAAATTCCAGACTCCGGGCTGATATGAAAAAACCCGATATCACTTTGCCCGACCCGGGGATCGAACCCGAGACCTCAGGACGGTAGTCATACCAAAATACAACCACGCCACCGAGGCAGTATGTATATATATACATACATTGTATACATAATACGAAAACCTGTCAAACCCAACACGATTGATGTGAGCCACAGGGATGCGTTGCGCGGGTCGGTCGCGAGCTCCGTGAGTCGTGACAGCCGTACACTTTACACACATGGGAACGTCCAACTTTGCTAATAAATGCGAGATATATTTCTTCACATAAGTTTTATTCACGTATTTACAAGTGACAACGACACGTGAAATGCTCGGGGAGACTTTATGTCTCTGCAGGATGTCGAATTGAACGTATCATTTATATGCTAAGTACATGACGAAATATACATTATTTTCTCGAATAGTAGTCCTACAAAACATAGGCTTTACCCTCTCTTCACTCATAGTAATATTTTACAGTAAAAAGTATAGGATACGTGCTTTACTTGGCAGTTAAGTTTGAAGGTGCCATTTTATTTTGTGCGTTGGTACCATTATGTATTGGTACCAATAATCCTAGGTTGCCCGGGACTGGATTTCGGGACGGGACGTCTATTTTGATTTTATAATAATATCACTATAGTCGCCTCCTTAGTCTAGGGGCAGCGTGTATGGGCTGTGGACTGGGAGGTCCTGGGTTCGATTCCCAGGTCGGACAAACCAAATTTTCTAATTTAATTAGCCCGAGACTGAATACCTCAGAAGGGGTCAAGCAGGAAGCCGGTCGTAAAAACTAAGCCAAATCATTTATGCAATATGCTTGAAAAAGTGTGTTGCGCCGACCCCATATTAAGGTGGGATGAGGGCAAGAAGAAAGAAAGGTACCAATAATCATAGGTGATTCTTAAGAGTTCTCCGCCATCCGCAAGAATTCCGATATTATTGCTGTATTCCGAACAACTTAAAACTAAAACTACGAGTAACTGAATAGTTTATTTGGTCTATATATTTATATGTAATAAATCATTCGGCTTGTTCTAGAGTTATCATAATAATCTTGTCTCTATCACTTGTTGAGAGTGTGCTTTTAATTTATTTCTACATAAAATCTTATACATTTTACCTAAATATCTATAATTATTTGTACGCATTCCATCCAGTTATCACCACGCCTTATACCTGGTATATATTTCTTCGATATCTATTTACATAATACCAGTACCATCCCAACCATCCTCATCCCTGTCAAACCAATATCAAGGAAGTCACGAAGAAAGAAATAATAAAATCGTTTTCGTAATGTCGGTCAGTGGATACGACAAAACGATTTACGAGACGCACAGGTGTCGGCTGCGTTACGGTGACGTTACGGCGCATAAAATTGATCTCTAACAACGATGGCACATAAAAACACCACGGATTTAGCCGTACTGCGCAATTAGATGCACGTGAAAAAAAATCGGTTTAACTATTTGAGTTCGCTATAAACCGTTTTGTCAGGGTGTTTTAAAACTTGTGTAGTGACGAGATACCTGCATATCAAAACCAAAGCACGCAATAATACCGATAAACGAGCTCGCCAGTTCTACTGATTTATTGTGATAGTTTTCAAAACTAAACGAGGTCTGGCTAGCCATATTACAAATGTTGTAAAGGTTAAATACATATTGTAGGTACTATACAAAATTCGCTACGATTAATAAGAGTAGGGTTAGATTAGACCACATTGTTATGCACAAACCAAATCTTAACAGTTAAAGTATAATAATTAGTAACTGTAACTAAACTTTAGAAAAATATTTGAGAGCTAGTTGCTTCACGATGGAAGAAGCTTAAGACCTGGCGAAGAAATAGCCTCGGAATACGAAGACGGATCCTGACGTTGGGCTGGGATGACATCATAACAATAATAGAGAAACTAAACGCCATTTCCTGATAATAGAATAATATAAAACATTACCTCCACTTATAGTAGGTAAACATACATAAACAATTGTTCCGAATAAAGTTAGGAAACTATTCAAAAGTCCGATAGAACCAAATTCCAGTAAAAGGAAAACTCTACCGAGGACTAGGAGTCAGACCTTGTACTTAATATAATGAATCATGTTTTAAAGGCTTTTAATTAAATTACTTTACGTATAGTCTAAACTAATACAACGATAGGCATATACGTATAAGTATTATACAATTCATTTGTATATGATATCGTAAAGAGTAAGGATTAAAAATACCTATAATCATGACTAATTAATGTAAATATAAAATATAAAATTATCTTAAAATCTTTGGGTATACCAACACATTATTTCAGAATGATGTAGGCCATGTCGAACAGCTAGCAGAGCGGTATAGTGGCAACGCAAGCCGAAATGCAAACGCAAAAGGGTTTCTCTGTGCCATGATTCAACTTTCACTTCAACCCAGGTAATCCATACAAAATAAAACGCCGTATCAGTGTCCAGCCCGTCTAGCATGCGAGAACATTTTGTCTACGCTTTTTGTCCTGTTATAACCGGTTTTCTCTATTTGTCTACGGACACTAAC
This sequence comes from Clanis bilineata, assembly GCA_036417725.1. NCBI lineage: Eukaryota > Metazoa > Arthropoda > Insecta > Lepidoptera > Sphingidae > Clanis > Clanis bilineata. The sequence continues at coordinate 15,444,159 of CM071158.1, forward strand.
ATGCGTCCTCGTCTATTTTCATACAATATTATAGACAACATGTAGTCAACATCTCGACAGTCGATTATCGAGATATCTCATGGCGCGCATGCTAGGCGGGCAGTTTACATATTATGTTTGATACGAACTGAGTAGCAACTTTTAACCATACACAGTCTACATAATATTACAGAAAAAATCACTTATCCTGTCATTTAAATTATGTTTATTCCTTACACACGCAAAAATATAAATTCTGACGCTATTAGTTATTTACGCTGACAATTTACTAAAAATTTATTCGCGCAAGCCGAAGCCATGCCTTTTAGATAACTCCATTTATCTGTGTAAAAATCATTATCATTAGATGTGACGTTTGAGTGACAACGAAATAAAATCGGGATTACATCATGAAGTACTTATTAAGTTATACAATATAAAATAATTTTGATATTGATGTGAGCATTTTAGTGTCCCTTTATTGGTGCATCATCTAGAATTCTATATAGACTAGTGTCGTCTATAAAATACTGTCAAACCGGTATAAAGCTTGCTGTTGCTTTTCGTTTGGTGAGTGAAATTTCCCTTAGCCCAAATATATACCTCTCTGTTTCCTAATTCCTATTTCCTTCCTTTTAGGCTGTCAACGCACTCATGATTTTTATGTCTTCGGTGTCTATGGGTGGTGGAGTGATCTCCTGATGGTAATCAATTACCATCAGGTGACCCAACTGCTCGTTTGCCAGTCTCTGCTATAAAAATTAGAACATCAAAATTGGAAAATAATTCTATTATTCATATCATTAAACACCTGTTATTCGATTTTTATTGATGTAGATACTCTGGCTACCAAAAAACAGAACTACCACATGGATATTAATAAACAGAATTTAATGAAAGTAAAATTTAATAAATAATTTATCAGGTATTCATTAAAACCAAAGTGTGTCACAACAAAGCAGATATTTATACAAAATAAATCGCAGCTCCCAGACCACGAGGGCAGGTGGCGCGATCAGTTAAAAGACGTGGCAGTTTTAATTACACCGCCCGATCGGCATTCCGCACGGCATCCGGCAACCGGATTGCTTCCGATCGCTTCTGGAATCCGTTCCATTAGCCGGAGCGGCAACTTGCAGGATTCTTCAGTGAGGGCCGTTGTCGGCGCGGCCGGGTCGCCTGATTTTCTTATTAACGCATTATTAGATTTATTTGATTAGCTTCCACCTGAAAGTTCGACGGCGGCGTTCCGATATTGGAATTGTGATGTTTTGAGCAAGGGAATGTAATTTTGGAGACTTAACCTACTTTACTTATTTGTAAAAATGTACGAGAACATTTTGGGAAACGGAAATGTAAATGCGTGGCATATTTTGAAGAATATTTTATGACTTCCATTATAGGAGTCATAACTACATGCATTTGAAGAATAATTCTAATAACAAACCGATAAGCTATAACAACAACGTTTAAACCTTATACACTATAACCATATTACCTATGTTACAAACCTCAAACAAATTTAACGGAGGTGTGGAGATGTAACAATTCTAAATCACACAAATAGAATAAGTTTGAAACTCACTCAAGAAGGATATTAGAGCAAATGAGATAATCCAGCGGCAAGGAACTCTCAGGCGACAACTCACAAAATAGGTTGTAACGAAATGACAATGAAGAGTTCACGCCAGAGACGCTACCTCCTCTGCTAGAATTTGAAATAAACTTTATAAAGTAACCCTAACAACTGTTGGGTTACATTACATTCACATTACACAGACCTTACACCGTAGTTCCTTGTGTTGCGGTTGAGGATCGAAATAAGGTTGTAACGTAGGAAATTCAAGCTTAAGGTTTAAGATAGTTTGAGATTATGTGATATTTGGAATAGTGTGATCAGCGCACACTGCACAGATGTAAGTAACTGTTAGTGATTGAAGAAGTCCACCACATGCACCTAATGCACCATAGTAGACTTATGTTCAGTTTCAGAGGTCCTAATGATTTGACTTCATCATCATCATCAGCCATAGGACGTCCACTGCTGAACATAGGCCTCCCCCAAAGATTTCCAGATCGACCTGTTGGAAGCGGCCTGTTACTTGACTTATGTAATCAAAATTCTAGTTATTTAGAAATCATAACCAAAGCCAAAATACATATATCAATAGAAGAATTTTAACGAACAATTTAAAATTTCTTTAAAAGTTAAGTTACATATGCATAAAAATAAATCAATTTTAAGTGTCAAAAGTGACATTAATTTTTGCTTTTTATCGTAATCTTCAGTCGGGCGGACTGCTCGAGCGGAGTCACTACACGAAGTAATCTGCAATCACACGCTGCAAATAAAATTCTAATCAATAAACTAAAATTACCCATAATTGAGCAGAGAATAGTAATCCATGCAGAGTAGATAAGGAGATATTTCAATTACTCTTTAGATTTTATCTCCCACGCACTATCAATATTTGAAATATTAATTGCCCTATATTTTTTTATCAATATTATTTTCGTAAGAGAGTTTCTACTTACTCTTATTTATCGCATATACATTATAAACCTCGCCATCCTTGTTTCAACGTTCAACTGATTGTATCCGAATGCATTAAGTAAAATTTCGTTTATGTGCATTTGATTGTACCATCATTAATGGAGTTCGTCCGATGGCGTAGTATGCTCTTCTTATATTTTTGTTATTTTTTTATTTACTTTATTCGAATACTTGCTTACTACCAAACAAGCGCTGAGATCTCAAGTCACAGGATTTAAAAGCAATTAGCTAAGAAGCACCTCTTAGTAACATGAAAGCCGGGTTCAGGTGTTGAAAGGGAAAAACGTGAAAAAAGCAAAACTGCTCATCGAACAAGATTGCACAAAGAGAAACGATTTTACCCCGTTAAGATTAATTTTATTTGCTAGCCTTGATAATAAAATGTATATAATAGTAGAAAGAAAACCATAAAAATATTATTATATATTATATCAAAGTGTAAATTATTCTAAACAATTTAGACAGTAGACTTAAATCTGAATGTCTCAGGTGTATTGTGTTTGCGGAACGGCTATCGTCCCTGAACTCTCGGGTTCGGTGCTCGAGTAATGTAAAATTATATTGGGTTTTTCTAAGTAGGTTCAAATTGTAGACATAATTAAAGAACCGTTGATCACAAGCGTAAGCTGTATGTAGGAATATGAACAAAATCACAATTACAGCAGGAGTTGGAGTGCATGAATTGGATTCCGAGGCACTGTCCGGGAGGATAATGTGAGGAAAGTTCCTAAGACGCAGAGCTAAGTCAATTATTGGAGTTAGCGCACTTTGTTGGACTTGATAATGTAACTTGCGGGCTTCAGGATTTTCAAATAACGGGAACGTTGCTTTACTTAATTAATAAGGTTTAATTTGTACGACTGTTTAAACATGATTAATGTTGCAGACGTCGCATATAGTATATAGTTGCATGTTAGTTGTAAGTAAAACTCACCGGGCACAGAATTTGAACGCACATGATTGGACGGTCGGCGGCGGTGTCCTATTAGTTGGGACCGACCGCCGCCCCCGCAAGAGATAAAATCTGCCCGCGCCGCTCATTGACCGGAGCGGTAGAATCTTAGTCGCGCACCCGGTGAGAGTTGACATTGTTAATATTGTAGAATAGTAGACCATTTTGTGTAGTTAAGTTGACACACAGGTACATTCATTCCGCTCTTGGCAGCGGTCGCGCTCGGTCATATTGTCACTGCTCCTGCAGTGACTTTTAATCCGACTACCGGCCTTCCTGGCAGGTCGGAACAGTGCAGTGTCGGTGTCGTGTCGGTAATCCGGCCAATAGCAAAGCCCCGCTTTGTTGTTGTCGGTTGCCGAACACAGGGCCCATCCGCGTCCTTTTCAGGACAGGGATTAGCCCAAACATTCGGTATATTGTGTTTATTGTCCCCTTCAGGGAATTAGCTCGGTGGTAACCTTACGGTGACAACAAGCCGAAGCTAGCGGTGACCCGGCCCGCGCCACGCCCCCTCAGGGCTGAAGCAAGCCGGACGGGTGCGGACAAGGAACTAGTGGAGGCACACCACTCTTTCCCCCGCATATCGCCTTCCCAACCCTACCCATCCCGACGTTTCCATCCCGAGTATCCGGTTGAGCGTGCGGTCCTCGGACCAATACCGCTTACGGTGCACGGACCGATAGGAACCCTTTCGCACATTGAGATTGGCAAAGGGATACCAGCTTAGGGCACACCTAATTGTAAGTACACCCCCCCCTCGCCTATACCCGGCGAGGAGGGTCACTCACACACTCAGCCCCGGGCACTCCCACCCGGGGACGTAAATTTACGCGTCCCACCGCGACCCGCGATCCGCGACCGTTCGTCTGTGCGAGCGCCGCCCGGTTTCTTGTGTGTTCTTTCCCGGGCGGAACGCACCCCGCGTCGGAACACACTCGCGACTAAATAAATAAATAATTAATTAAAAAATCTGTGTGCATTCGCAATGGCCCCGACAGAGAAGAGGTTTGCCGCGGCCCTTGCGAAGGCATCGAAAAATCCCATTGCGTGGGCCCGTATCGAGGCCTTCTTTAACGAGATCCTGCCGGACCTATTTTCCGACGAGACGGAGGGCCATTCAACGGACGAAGGACCCTCCGCCTCGCCCACCACTCCCTCGGAGCCCATCGCTTCGGCGATGGAAACCGATCCACCCGTCTCCGTTAAACGGCCTGCGGCGTCATCATCCTCCGACGAGTCTCGGTCGGAGTCGTCGGCATCCGAACAGGATGACGACGGCTTTACGACCGTAAAACGCGGGAGGAGGAAGAAGCCGCGTTCGGCCCCCGCCGTGTCGGTGTCGACGCCGGCACCCTCAGCGCCGACTTTCGACACTGACTCGCCGGCTTCCCCCTCACCCCCATCCTCACCCGCCGCACCACCTACCTCCGGCAAGCCCTTGGCTCCCTCTGAGCCAAAGGGCAAGAAGCCGCCGAGGCTCAACGTTCTCCTCCCGGAGAAAACCACTGTCCCGAAATTTTTGGCCCAAATCGCCGAAGCGGGCATAAATATCTCCCATAATATGTGGCTACAAAACCAGAAACTGTTGTCACTGTTTCCGGCCACAATTGCCGACCATAGGTCTCTGACAAAATTTTTTAATAATGGAAATATCCATTATTACACATATGCCCTCCCAGACGAGCGACGTTATCGATTCGTCATCCGCGGGATCCCCCTGCAAATGACGGTCGATGAGGTCCGACTAGGCCTTGTCGAAAAAGGCATCTCTTGTCTCGAGGTACACCGGATGTACCGCACCGTAAAATCCGACTCCCCGTACCAACAACAACAGTACGAAATGGTACTTGTTGTCGTAGAGACCCCCCTTGACGGCCGACACTTGTTCGACGTCAAGGATATCCTGGGCCTCCGCGGCTTCACCGTGGAGACCCCGTACAAAAACAAACAGATAGGGCAGTGTCACAACTGCCAAAGATACGGGCACTCGTCCTTGCGGTGCCACCTCCCCTCCAGGTGCGTCAAGTGCCTAGGGGAGCACGGCACCAAACAGTGCCCGCGCCCGAAGGATAGGAGTTTGTGCACGGAGCCGCCTTCGTGCACAAACTGCAGACAATCAGGTCATCCGGCTAGCTACCGCGGCTGCCCAATGGCACCCAAAAATATTACCCGAGCTCCTAAAGCTCCAGCCCCCCAGGCCCCTCAGGCCAAATTCCTTCCTGCTCCTTTGCCGACACACAGCCCCTGGCGTCTGATTAAAAAGGCCCCCGGTGGAGCCACTCCCGCCCCCCCGGCCACTCCTGTCACTCCTCCCGTGCCCGCTTCGGCGATTACTCCCGCTCCCGCTCCCGTTCCCGCCACGGCTCCCGCTCCCGCTCCCACTCCCATTCCAGCGGCCTCCCGGACTAACCCCCCCAGGGTAGCCCAGCCGCGCCCACAAAATCCTACACCCCCAAACACGGCGGGTCGTGTCCTCTCAAAGGCGGAAGTAGATTCCATCTACGACGCCATCTTGAGCCCCCCGGTTGATTTCTACACTCTCATCTCGGAGAAAATAAGGGAAATCGCGGCCAGGGGTCACCCGGACACTAAATTGATGTCAGACTTGGAGAAATTATATAGGGAACAGCGATCCTACATCGCTGATTTAATCTTGACGCCTTCCAATGGCTACTAATATTAGTGTTTTATCCACCCTGTCGCGGACCAAGCCTCGCTCCCTCAGAGTGGGCTTTTTCAATACCAATGGTATAAGCGGCCAACGTGCCGAAATCGCCCATTTCGTTCGCGATCACAACTTGGACGTCTTCCTCATCCAGGAAACGTTCTTAAAACCCTCCAATAGAAACCCGAATATACCAAACTTCAAGATAGTACGTAACGATCGTACTACTGGCCCTTTAGGCGGCACCCTAATTTACTATAAAAGGTCCCTGCACTGCATACCTCTAGACCCCCCCGAAAACCTGACGAACATTGAGGCTTCAGTCTGCAGGCTGGCAATGACAGGACACCCGCCGATCACCATCATCTCGGCCTACCTCTCACCCGCGAAGGAGCTTCACTCCAATGACCTCTTGACCCTACTGGACATGGGGGAGTCCGTCCTTCTGGCGGGCGACCTAAACGCCAAGAACACGCTCTGGAACTGCAACTATACCAACGGCAGGGGTGCGATGCTGGAGCGTTGTCTTGACTTGATTGACATGGAGATTTTAGCTCCATCAGAACCCACCCACTATAGCTTAATTGATGACAATCACAGACCCGACATTCTCGACATAGCGCTCGCGAGGAACGTATGCCTACGCGTGCGTTCCATGCGAGTGCTACAAGAGTTAGACTCAGACCATAGACCTGTGATCCTAGATCTAGTTCCCTTAAACGGTCCCACAGACACAGGTCCTAACGAACCGATGAAGGTGAAAACGAATTGGCGTCTACTGGGCACCAAACTCGCGGACACCTCATCCCCTGATCTCTCCGCGATCCCGACCAACATTGTCACTCCTGAGGAGACGTCCGGCGCGATTCGCTCATTCGCTGCACATCTCCAAAACGTCGTGAGCGATAGCTCCGAGAGGGTGCCGGCGGCTACTCTTAGCCAATGGCGCCTTCCCGAAGACGTGAGATGTGTGGTGAGGAGGCGAAACGCCGCGCTGAGGGCCTGTGCGGCGGGGTCCACCCCGGATCGGCGGCGTCACGCGCGTTTCCTCCAACGTGAGGTCAAACGCCGAGTCAAGGACGCCGTCGATTCGCGTTGGGAAACTCGTCTATCAGAGCTGGATCCTTCTCACCAGGCCTTCTGGCAGTTGTGCCGCGCCGTCGGGAGGGACGATACAGTCACCATGCCCCCGCTTGATCGTCCGAATCAACGCCCGGCGTTTGACGACGACGAGAAAGCGGAGCTACTGGCTAGCAGCCTGGAGGCTCAATGTTCGCTCTCTTCAGTTCCGGTTGACCCTGAGCATCTCGTTGCGGTTGACAGTTTCGTCGAAAGTAGGAACGCAATCCCGCCGCCACCGATACCGGTTCCGCGTCCGCGCCCGGCACCCGTCGACCCGGACGTCGACCCTCCGCCCGACCCACTCGCTCCGGTGACAATCGAAGAGGTCAGTTCTCTGATCAAGGCGCTCAAAAGACGTAAAGCCCCCGGGGGTGACGGTATCTCAAATAGAGTAATGAAAATGCTCCCGGAGCATCTAGTTAAAATTCTCGCTGACATCCTCAATGCAGCGTTCCAAAACAGCCTCTTTCCAGACGTCTGGAAGGAGGCTGTAGTGATAGGTATTCACAAGCCGGGGAAACCCGCTTCTGAACCCTCCTCCTACCGTCCCATCAGTTTACTCAGCGCTCTGGGTAAACTCTACGAGCGAATCGTCCTAGATCGCATCAAGATAGTCGCCCACCTTCACCATCTGCTCCCTCCAGAACAGTTTGGTTTTCGTAGTAGGCACAGTTGCGTGAATCAGATTCTCCGCATCACGGAGCATATCCACGCTAACTTTAGGCGCGGAACCCCTACCGGTGCTCTTTTCTTTGATGTTGAAAAAGCATTCGACAAAGTGTGGCACAACGGCTTGCTCTACAAGTTGTATACCTTCAATGTGCCCACACAACTCGTGCACATCATACGAGAATTTTTGTCGAATCGCGGTTTCAAATATCGCGTGGAGGGAACTCTTTCCTCCCGACACACCATCACTGCCGGAGTCCCGCAAGGCTCTGCTTTGTCCCCTTTTCTTTTCTCGCTATACACTAGCGATATTCCTAAACCGAAGGACGCCCATCTGGCGCTCTTCGCTGACGACACGGCAATCTACGCTTCATGTAGAGACCCGGATAAAGTGATTCGCATTTTGCAAACCGCAGCCGATGAACTCGGTGAGTGGTTCCGCAAATGGCGAATCACTGTCAACCCCGCCAAAAGCCAGGCAATTCTCTTTACCAAGAGAACTTTCACCCAAGCGCCTAACGCTCCAGTCACCATGGCCAATAAGGCAATCCCTTGGACCAGCAACGCCAAGTACCTAGGAGTCACCCTTGATCGGAGACTGAACTTCACCACGCACATAAACGCGGTACGCGCGCGAGCCGCATTCGCGTTAGGACGACTAAATTGTCTGTTAAACGGAAATAGCAAAATGTCAATCCGCAACAAAATTAGGATCTACACAGCGTGCATTAGACCGATAATGACTTACGCGTCACCCGTGTTCGCTCATGTTCCGCCCGCTCGACTTAAGCGCATGCAAGTCCTGCAAAACGTCTTTTTAAGACGAGCGCTCAACGCTCCGTGGTACGTCCGCAATCACGATCTCCATGTGGATACCAACATGCCGACCATCAGGCACTTTATGCACATGGCTAGCAGGCGCTACTTCGATCGGGCGGCACACCACCCAAACCCGCTCGTCCGCAAAGCGTCAATATACACTCCTTTCGACCGTGCGAAATGGAGACGTCCTAGATCCGTTTTGTTAGACCCTGATGACGACATCACTCTGGCCATCAAGCGCAAGTTCGAGCTACTTAAACAGCTCTCACACTCCACACGACCGACGTTCCGTCCTCGCCGACGAGGACCACGCCGCGCTCCCTGTAGTCGCCCCCCCGACCCTGTTAACAATTCCGGCCCGCGTGCCGATGTCAACAATGGATAGTTAGGGAAAACACACGTCCAATTCCCCCTAATCGATGATGTCTCTAATACATCTCTCAGTGACCGTCCTGAGCCGAGGTTCGTAACCCGTTAGTGGGTTGCCCTCAGCATGGTCACCTAACTTCTTGGGTTCGTAACGCAGCTGCGTTCACCCAATAGATCGGTGTAGCTGAGTAAGCCGACTCGGTCGGGCTGCCAGCTGTAGGGCCATAAAAAAAAAAAAAAAAAAAAAAAAAAAAGTAGTTAAGTTAGTATCGAAAAAGTATCGAAAAAGTATCGAAAAGAGTATCAAGAATCGTAACAAGGAAAATCGTTGTACAGAAAAAAAACCTACCCGTAGTTATATTGAAAATACATCTAAATACGAAGATTCTACGGCTTTTATTGGCATTCCCGCCGCGGCAGAAAACTATTAATTCATCGTCTACAGTTGGTCCTTCGAGTTAGCCGGATTGGGAAGAAAAATGCCGATAGTTCGATCAAAATCGCCAGAGAAATCGTCGGTTCAAGATGATTCACCGAGAACAGCTACGTCAGATTGGTCATTAGAAACACCGGTCGAAACAAGTTCCGCCACAACAAGCTCAGCCGCATCGACGCGCACCGCCCTCGCCCCCGCAACCGTACCCTGCATGGGGGCACCGATGCCAAGCGCTCAAACAATGGCGGTCCCCCGCCCCGCCGCCCCCGCGACGGGCAGATCGACGCGCACCGCGGCTGCCGCCAGTAAAGGGCAGTCTCGGGACGCGCTAACACACGCCATCATCGCTCCGCCTCAACGCCAAGACATGTCGACGGAACAACAGAAACAAATTAGACCACGTGGCAACGCAGACTCCGTGCCGGCACCTAGCTCATCGAGGAATATTGGAGGATATACAAGTAATCCACTGTTAAATTCTTCGGCAACGCTAGTGCCACCGACCGCGCCGAGATCTACAAAATCGACCAAGAGGTTAGAATTAGAGGCGCGACTCGAGTTACAGAAGAAACAACTAGAACAAGCACAGGCCGCAGCGGCCCTCGCTCAAACTGAGCTCGAAATCGCGCAATACAATTCCGAAGAAGAAATCGACGAAGAATTCGAGGCCGAAAAATCAACACATGTCGAACAATGGGTAGAGCGTACAACGACCTTTTACGAAGAACCGAAGCGAACAGAACCACTTCAAAGCGGCGCAATAAAAGAATTGGCCGACGCCATTATCAGCGCTACGAAAACGCAGATAAACTCGTTTGCGTCACATAAAGCGTGGGATTTACCAGACTTCAATGGAAATTTAGAAGAATGGCTACCATTTAAGCGGTCGTATCAAGACAGCGCGGCAATGTTCAACGAAGTACAGAACATGGCGCGCCTGCGAAAATCGATCAAGGGGACAGCCAAAGAAACCGTCAGAAGTCTATTGTTTGTGTCATCGGATCCCAGCGAAGTAATGGACGCGCTCGAGAGACGATTTGGACGGCCGGAACAATTGGTGCTTGCCGAAGTGGAGAAAATTAAAGAATTGTCGCGTCTAGGCGATACCCCGAGAGATGTCTGCGTGTTTGCGAGTCGTGTCAATAACGCGGTAAATACCATACAGGCACTGAACAGACCGCAGTATCTGCACTCCCCGGAGTTGAGTAGGCGTATTATTGAGAAGCTGACGCCGATATTAAAGTACAGGTGGTACGACTACAGTGCGCGATCCCCCGAAGATCCGGAATTATTAAAGCTGAAGAAGTTTCTGAACACCGAAGCGGATCTATGTGGAACATTCGCGCAGATAGAAACAATTAAAAGAAAACCACCGCCTTCTCGCCACCCAGTGCACAATACCTACGAAGAAGATGCCGATTTCGTCGCGACAACGACCGAAACGCCCACGAAACGATGTACCAGCTGCGATGGCGATCACTGGATCACCGAATGCAAGCGATTTCGGGACGCAACCGTCGAGCAACGATGGGAACTTGCGAAAAATAAGAAATTGTGCTTTAAGTGCTTACGCCAACGTCACATGAAAATAAATTGCAGAGGCCATGCATGCCGCAAATGTAAGCGACCACACCACGTCATGTTACATTCCGAACGAGCGCCACAACCAAGCTCATCGGAAAATGAACACGTGGCCATGGCCACACAAGGAAGCGCGCCTCAAATTGAACACGTGGCCATGCAAACGGGGGAAAACAGCGCCGTTACTAAATCGGTGTATGCGGCGGCCAGCGGTACTAAAGCTTACTTGAAAATAATACCGGTCGACGTGTTCGGTCCCAAAGGGGCCGCACGTGTGCTCGCCCTACTCGACGAGGGGTCGACCGTAACGCTGCTGGATACAAAGATAGCCTCACGCATTGGGGCGACGGGCGTACAAGAAGCTCTCGTGTTGGAAACAGTGGGGGGCAAGATCGTCGAGAAAAAGGAATCACAAAGGATGGATTTGAAAATAAGAGGCGCACATCGCAAGGACAAGCGAACATTGAAAAACGTACGTACGGTAGAGTCATTATTGTTATCTCCGCAATACATTCGGAAGGAAGTCGTCGAACAGTGCAAACACTTAAAAGATAGGGCAGAAGAGCTCATTTATGAGCAAGAGCGACCGTCGCTGCTTATTGGCCAAGACAACTGGGACTTAATAGTGTCCAGAAAAGTTGTAAAAGGTAAACAAAACGAGCCTGTCGCTTCGCTTACCAGTCTGGGGTGGGTGTTACACGGACGCAGCGAAGAAAATGTCGCATCGGTGCACGTGGTTAATCACTGCCACTCGTCGTGTAGCGAAGATGACTTAGATGCGAAAATCAAGCGACACTTCGAACTCGAGTCTATCGGGATAGTACCGAAGCAGCCGAGCAACGACATCGACGCAAGAGCTCAGAACGTCCTAAGCACAACGACAAATCGACGACCCGACGGTAGATACGAAACCGGACTTCTTTGGAAAACCGACAACGAGACTTTGCCGAACAACTATGCGCAAGCGCACAATCGGTTGGTGAACATAGAGAGGAAGCTGGACAAGAACCCAGAGATGCGAAGCGAATATGCTAAACAACTCGAACATTTGCTAGCCAACGATTATGCAGAGAAAGCCCCGGCTACAACAACTCCGGGCCGGACTTTCTACCTACCTCATTTCGCTGTGGTTCACCCTATGAAGAAAAAGATGCGCATAGTGTTCGACGCCGCCGCGAAGTTTCAAGGAAAGAGCCTGAACGACGCCTTACTTCCGGGGCCGGATCTACTCCAACCATTGTTCGGAGTACTCCTTCGTTTTCGTCAAGGCCCGATCGCCGTAGTAGCAGATATCAAAGAAATGTTTTTACAAATTAAGGTGCGAGAGGAAGATCGAGATAGCTTGCGCTACTTATGGAGAGGCGAGGATAAGGAAGCGAAGCCACAAGAATATAGGATGTCGTCGGTCATCTTCGGAGCTGCCTCATCGCCAGCCACCGCCATCTTTGTGAAGAATTTGAACGCCGAGAAACACCGAGAACGACACCCGGAGGCCGCGGACGCGATCGTCAGAAATCATTACATGGATGATTATCTGCAAAGCTTCTGGAACAAGAAAGAGGCGTGCAAAACGATCACGGACGTGCAAGCGGTGCAAAAGAAGGCTGGATTCCACCTTCGCCAGTGGGCCAGTAATGAAGGGACAATCCTCCGACGAGTGGCGGAAAATGAAGACCCGCCGAACGAGCTGGCACTCGGGGACAAAGAGGAGAGGACGCTTGGGCTTAGATGGATCACGAACGACGACACGATGGCCTTTGATGTGAGCCTGCGGACTACGCCCACCGACGTCATCGACGGGACCCGACCGCCTACGAAGAGAGAGGTCACGAGCGCAGTGATGTCGACCTTTGACCCGATGGGGCTTATAGCGCCGATCCTTGTGGAAGGAAAGAAGCTCCTGCAAGACATCTGGCGAACTGGCACCGACTGGGATAGCGCAATAGGTATCTGCGAACAAGAAAAGTGGGCAACATACATAGGAAAGATCCAGTCCTTACGAGACCTAAGAATCCCTAGGTGCTTGGCTCCCGAAGCGAAGGAAGGGGAACTACACACTTTCGTTGACGCCAGTGAAACGGCCTACGCGGCGGCGTGCTACTGGAGAACGCGCAGCTCCGACGGGGAAATACGAATGAACTTAATAGCGGGAAAGGCGAGAGTCGCACCGGTGAAGAACGTGTCGATCCCGCGCCTAGAACTACAGGCCGCGCTACTGGGAGGACGGCTCGCCTCTACCGTCACGTCGGAGACTGATCTGTTGATCACGGCTAGAGTTTTTTGGTCTGACTCTAGCACAGTTCTTCAGTGGTTGAAGTCGGACCCACGCCGTTTCAAACCATTCGTCGCTCATCGTCTTGCAGAACTAGAGGACCTAACGAACGCAAAAGAGTGGAGATGGGTGCCGTCCAAAATGAACCCTGCGGACGACGCCACGCGGAGCTTGACAGAGCTCTACCGCGCAAGCCGATGGTTCACGGGCCCCGACTTCCTACAGCGACCCGAGGCCGAATGGCCGGCAAAGAGATTCGCGGAAACCGATACCACGGAAGAGAGAAAAAAGGAGGTCGTTGCGACAGTGGTTCTCAAGGAAGAACGGGGAACCCCAGATCCGCATAGGTTCTCAACATGGACGCGATTACTCCGCTCTACGGCCAGAGTGTTCATGTTTATAGACCTATGCAGAAAGCCGAAAACGTCCGTCAAAAGGAAGCCTGTGAGCGAAACGCAAGCGTTGTTACCGCTCGAAGAGGAACACTTGCGCAAGGCGAAATTAGCGCTACTGCGATCGAGTCAGCATGAAGCCTTCGAAGAGGATTTCAACCGCATCAGAAAAGGCCTCCCGCCGAAGTCGTCTAGCAAACTAAAGAAAATAGATGTCAGTATCGACAACGGCGGGGTGTTGCGACTGAACAGCCGCATTCAGAAACTTGAAGACGCAGACCGTCTCGATAAGAAGCCTGCGGTTTTAGACGGGAAGAGCCCCATCGCGTGCCTATTGATAGAACATTACCACCGAATGTTCTATCATGCGAACCACGCCACGGTGATGAACGAGATCAGGCAGCGATATTGGATCTTGTCACTGAGAAGCACTGTAAAGAAAATCGTTCACCGCTGTCAATGGTGTCGGGTGAGGAAAGCGAGACCCCAGATGCCTCCAACAGGGGACCTCCCGCAGGAAAGATTGGCGCACTCGACATACCCATTTACGTGTGCGGCGGTCGACTACTTTGGTCCGATGACCGTCACGGTCGGCAGGAGAAAGGAAAAGAGATGGGGTGTGTTATTCACCTGTCTGACGACGCGTGCCGTACATCTAGAACTGGCGCCATCCCTTAGCACCAGCTCCATGATCATGGCACTGAGAAGGATGTCGGCAAGGCGAGGAACACCCCGGGTCGTGTATAGCGACAACGCGGCCAACTTCGTGGGCGCCGACCGAGAGTTAACGCGAGAAACGGCAAAAATGAAGAAAACAGAAGTAATTAACGCGGCGCAACTGGAGGGAGTCACATGGAAGTTTATACCCCCGGGCGCCCCACGCATGGGTGGAGCCTGGGAAAGAATGGTGCGGACCGTAAAAATCGCACTGTCAGCGGTTCTACGAGAAAAGAGCCCGCCGGAGGAAGTGCTCCATACATTTCTCACTGAAGTGGAGCACACAGTGAATGCCCGTCCGTTGACTGATGCCATCTCGGAACCGGGAAGCGAAGAAAGCCTAACGCCCAATCACTTCCTTATTGGGCGTTCCTGTGGCTCAGCGCTCTTCGGGGAGTTCGACGATTCCGAGTTAGTTGGAAGGGCCAATTGGAAAACAACGCAGCGACTAGCGGACCACTTCTGGAAAAGGTGGTTACGCGAGTACCTGCCCACGCTTATGCCACGCGGCTATGGAGGGCGCGGCGTGAGCAACCTACGGAAGGGGGACATCGTCCTGATCGTGGACGCATCGCTCCCTCGAAACACGTGGCCCCGAGGAGAAGTCGTCGAACCACACGTCGGGCCGGACGGGAGGACCAGAATAGCCGACGTGCGGACCACGGGCGGCATCCTGCGGCGTCCAACGTCACGCCTCGTCGTCGTGGTGCCAGCAGCGACGTCTTCGCCCTAAGAAGAGTGCCTGACGGAGCAGCCACTGGGGGGGAGACTGTTGCAGACGTCGCATATAGTATATAGTTGCATGTTAGTTATAAGTAAAACTCACCGGGCACAGAATTTGAACGCACATGATTGGACGGTCGGCGGCGGTGTCCTATTAGTTGGGACCGACCGCCGCCCCCGCAAGAGATAAAATCTGCCCGCGCCGCTCATTGACCGGAGCGGTAGAATCTTAGTCGCGCACCCGGTGAGAGTTGACATTGTTAATATTGTAGAATAGTAGACCATTTTGTGTAGTTAAGTTAGTATCGAAAAAGTATCGAAAAAGTATCGAAAAGAGTATCAAGAATCGTAACAAGGAAAATCGTTGTACAGAAAAAAAACCTACCCGTAGTTATATTGAAAATACATCTAAATACGAAGATTCTACGGCTTTTATTGGCATTCCCGCCGCGGCAGAAAACTATTAATTCATCGTCTACAATTAAGTAGACTGAATAATCACTGAATTGTGGAGTATGTACACCGCATAGATATATATTTATACCCGGCTGGATAATGACTACCGAAAATCGTTTACTGTGGAATTATTGTAGCACATAATCTCTATACAGACAAATTAGAAAATAAAAGTAGTAATATTACAGAATACTTAATCATTGTCCGTAATAAATTATATATTACTAGTAATACCAGCCAAGTTGCGGTAATATCATACGATAATGCTTAAATTAATCAAAACAGACCCAAGGTCCTTGAAAACGTACAATATTCCGCCAGATTGTGCACATCTATTAAAAGGCAGAACAGCTATAAATCAGAAGAAGAAATAAACATAAAAGCATATGAAACCTTTCGTAATTTTAAACCTTAAACCAATGACAAAAGACGAATAGGGACTAATGGCAACACTACGAAAAATGAAATATACCTAATGTATGGCGAGAAACCAAAATGGCGACTTGGCGAAAGAAAGATGCCTGTAATATAGCAGGTATCTTCTTCACGATTAGAAATTAGTATTATTATAAATAAAACACCGTATTTATAATAAAATCAGTAAGTATTTATACGTTATTTAAGTATGACATGGTGACAACCTACATTTGAATGGATCACGAAACAAAAATGGCAGATAAGGCTTCAAAGTAAACACGTATTTTTCGTAGTTATGCCTAGTCCTTATTTTTCTATTTTCATTGCCTAAAACTTTATTAGCCAGCTGTAAAGGACAAGCATTTTTACAAGAAAGGTTTTACGGCGCTACGTTGTTTTTTAGTTTGTTTGCCTTTTTAACGTCGGATTAGACTTAAAAGAAGCCGAGGCAAGTTTTAATGAAGTCGTGCAAAGCGGCTAATCACCGAACTTGGCAAAGTAAAGACTCCTTTGTACCCAACTACTAACTGAATTTAGTATGGTATTTCGATTTTCAGACGGATTATAAAGTTTTTACTGACTTCAGTACAAATTGAATGGTCCAGAACTATTGGAGTTTACTGTTCTGAGCGCAGTTCATCGATTCGACAATATGTCTTCGGGGTTAACCTAACTAGCGCACACCGAGATTGAAGATTGTTAACTGTTTTACGACAATCACATAAAATGTTTGGCTTCATTGAATAATTATTCAATAGTCATACAAATTCATATACATTTCCTATGGGGGTAGGCAGAGACTTTCAGCGCCACAAGCTGCGGTCCTAACACTCCTCTTTTGCCTCTTCCACAGTCATGCATCGTTGCATACATTTATGCATTTATGCCATGTTTGAAGGTACTTCTACTCCTCAATAGTCATACATTATCGTAAACATGAGCATAAGCTCACGCCTGTATCCCCGAAGGGTTAAGCAGAAACACACTAGCGAACTAGAACAGCCACATTTCAACACCCATCCATTTCGCTGCGCTTAGTTTCGTACCAGATGTGATAGGGGGCGAGTCTAGCCATATCGGACACAAATTCCAGACTCCGGGCTGATACTGAAAATCAAATATCACTTTGCCCTACCCGGGGATCTAACCCGAGACCTCACGACGTTAGTCGTACCGCGCACGCAATACCATAAATGAATAACAGAGGAATCCATTGGAACCGATCGTTATTATTAAATTATTTGAACATACATAAATATATACATATTATAAATAATGTTTACCATTGTCTCACAGGAAACCTACGTAAAGTGGCAGCTTGCTGTCGCATTTCGTTCGGTGAGTGAGATTTCCGGTGGCCCATTTCCCTCCCTCCCTTTCCCAATCCCTTTTCCCTCCTCTTCCATTTTCTCGTTTTAGGTTGGCAACGCGCTCATTATTAATTTTATATCTTGGGTATTTATGGGCAGTGGAGATCATTTACCATCAGGTGACCCATGTGCTCGCTTGCCAGTCTCTGCTAAAAAAATAAAAGCATAATGCTAATTACTGAATAGCATCAGAAACGAACAGCATTAGCGACAACCATATAGCTAAAATTTTAAAAGAAATTGCAACGTTTGGAACACTACTTCACAGGCCAAAAACTGGACCTTCAACTAGACGGAGTTAGGGACGTCATTTCCATCTTAATTCTCTAGTTAATGGCTCAAGTTTCAGTTGAATTCGACTTAATTAACTCTGCTATTGAGTCCATGTCCATTGTGGCCGGTTGTCCAATCGTATAGGATGGTCTTTGCAGTTAATTCATGTTAATACATCTGTTGACGCCTGTATTGCAATTGGTAAGCATAGATGAAGCTAGGACACGTCACCCTGGGCAATCCATATCGGACAGATTTAATGAAGAAACCTTTACTCAAATCGGAAAACTACGTTCCAGTTAACAATATAAACGTACCCAAAATAATATCAATACATTTTAACAGATGATAGTAGAATAAAAACAAATAAATGAATTGAACCACGGACCACGGCAAACACGTTTAAAGTATATCCAAAACCACAATACCAACGAAACCAAAATTAGTAACCCCGACACGTAACTTTTCACTCTTTCATTGGTTAATTTACAAATGTAATTGAAGTAAATCTTAGGTACGAGGTTAATGGTTTCACGCAGTCTTTGTTGCAAAGCCACAAAGATAAGCTAATCTTTTGTTTCTTTTATAAAAACCTACACCGTTTGCGTGTGATCGGATTCACAATGAAACTTGAACAATATCTTTTTCCAGACGTGTACTCGTACGTCAGTAAAAAGAGGGATTTTAGAAGCTTTAGACACGATATAATAGAAAATGTGTGGCTTTCTTTGTTGTATCTTAACCGTTAATTTATTTTATACGCTCACTTATCAAAATGTATTCTATTCTAAGTTTATTTTGTTTCGCATTTGCCCGCAAATCTTATTGCCATCGAAACGTAAATAACGCCGTATCCCAATACTAAACTTCAATTGACAATTCGAAATTCATCACAGAATATTATTTAAGCAACAAATCTATTAATCCGAGTCTACGAGAATGAAATACATAAATCAATTAACCCGTACAAGGCGGGTTGTGTTGAGGCCTGAAGCCCATTTCGGGGACCGGTACCCTATTTTGGCGACACCGTCCCCTCGGGCCATCTGAATCGTCTCCGGTTTAATTCAAATATTACTTGTGGAATTGAAGTTTACGTTTGGCCACTAAGGATGCTTATGGTCGTATTTATTTCGAAGTGAATTATGTATCTTGATGGGTACAAAGTCATTCTTCGACTAGGCAAGTAATAATATGATAATATTTATCTCGGTTAATATTCAGAGCAACATAACTGCTGGTCCTTTAAGGGAATCGTTTCTTATATGGAATAACATTTCTTATAATATTATTTTTATCAGAAACTATTTGAAATGTTTACTAATTGCTCATTTACTTTTAAATATCTTTCATTTTATTAAGTACGTCAATTATTCTATAACTACGTAAACATTTTTCTTGATGAATATCTAAGGACCATGATTATTAAAATAACCCCTAATTTGGATAGTACAATGTATGGAGCGTATTAAATTTTTTATACACATTCACTACTTTATTTTTAAACAGAGGCGACGTCATTACTTCAAAATCTAATTAATGACAGAAAATTTGCGATCATCGTAATAATTGTGGATGAAAACTTAAAAGTAGATCACACAAGCCAAAAGCCTGTAAATAAAATTGAAAAGTAATCCGATATTCCACATGAGTTATTTAAAATCATGTCATTTAACTAACAAGATGGAGATGCTGCGGTCTATCAAAGTTTATGAAGTCGCCGACGCCGTAGCCGCGGAATATCGCGTTTCATTCTATATTTACATAAAACCAATTACTACAGAGGACACCAGTCTCATGTTACTGGACCCGCCGACCATCGCCAAGCTCTAATTAAGCCTGCAAATGATGTATCGGAAAAATACCTACCTGCACCCAGTGCAGCAAAACAAAACTTTGAATTTTGAATTTAAGCAATCTTTGCAAAACTTTTATTTTTTCAAGTTTTTGTTTTGATTTTTTACACATTGTGGGGTTCTCGCTTCTAATACATATTTAAAATTAATTTGTGCTAATTATAAATATTACGCGTATAAAGTAATCGAAATCAACAATATGGCAGATGTAGACCACCTGTGATCTTTCTGCGGGGTCGGGCGCGCACTTTTTGAACTTGTTGCAAAAAGGATTCGGCTCACTTTTTTTTTGGACCGGCTGCCTGCCTGACGTCAACCTCCTTCTGGGAAATCTACTACCTAGAAAATAGTGTTAGAACAACACCGGCCTGACTTGGATATCGAACCCTGGACCTCCCGATTCACAACCCATCTTATACTGTCACTAGACCAAGGAGGCGACACGAGTCTATCTAGTATCTACAGCATGAGTCTACTTAAACATAGTTCAATTAGAAATACCCGCAGCCATCTAAAAAGAGCCCTATCAAAGACGGGGATCACTAATGAGTTGGACACAATCGTCTTACAGGGTGGTCGTTAAGATCTCGGCTCTTCTCGCTGGTGCGGCGCGGAGCGGCGATCCGACTGTCGCGATGGCGGCGCCAAAAGATAAATCCTCACAAATGACGGATTAATGTTATGCGACTTCATTAGATTGCTTCATTATCGGCGGGGATTAGAGACCTCTAATTTTACTTGAAATTCAAATTTTATTGCAGACGTATGAATTTTCTGTTCAAATAAATATAACGTTTATAATCGTTAATCATCTTAGCTCCTGATTAATCATTCTTCTTGCGACGGCGTCGTGTGCTCACTGCTTAAGGCTACTGGCTAGCACATGCGTCATACTTGTGAATAGGAAGTGGCCTGCCCGTCTAGCATGCGCGCCACGAGAACATTTGTCTATGCTTGGAATACTCGTAAATTGTTTTTTACTCAACTACCATAGAAGGAATGAAATGAATGATCATCGAATGAATATGATGTAAATCATCGATGGTAATGGATGGCATTATTTGTAACATAAAACTGCTTGAGTCTGATTAATCCATATTTATTATTACTGGACATATTCCAATTATTAATAATATATATTTTTTTTATAAATAGCAATTTGCAAAAGAACTACTCAGAAAATCAATGCATAGGGACTTAACAACTACTGGGTTCATATCTGAGGTGTGAGCAGGAATATTTTCGACAATGAATTCGAATCGATCTCGATGCGCGTCTGTAATATTTGTATGAAATATTAACCAATTCGATTGTCAAAAATATTCCCGCTAAGGTCAAAGCTTACTCTCGGAAAGTAACTTTCCCGATGAATGTGACGCAGTAGTCCGCAATACCTAAGAGGTCTCTTATTACTAAGACGGGCTACTTGTTGCTAAGGTCCATTTATTACGCGCCGGCGGGACAATCGACCCAACGCCCGATCGGCACTTAATGAGAAAACGAATAAATTTACTACCCCCGCTATTTCTCAGATTGATACTAATTTATAACGGGTAATGGCACGAAATAAGGCCAGTGCTCTGCTTAGAATTTATTATAAGGACTACGTGTCGACGGGTGTTAGGACGAGATGCCTATAAATAGGGACTTTCGTATTACTGAATAATTATATTATTATTGGGTTTTTCTGCTCATTTCAGACCAGACTCGCAAGATTCGATAGTTCAAAATAATTAATAATTTATTATGTTAGAATACACGCATTGAATTATAAGGAACTATGCACCTACTTTCCTTTGTACCAATTTAAAAAATGATTTTATTTTTATTCAGAACAAATATTAATAAATAATAACTAAGAACCAATTACAATACTGTACGTTAATCACCAACAAACTATTCACATTCTGGAAAAAATTAACCAGGTAACCCATTATGGTTCAACCTTATGATAGTCAGTGGCGGATTTCTTCTAGGACCAACTAGGACAGGGCCTAGGGCGGTTGTACCATTAGGGGTAGCGAAAACGTTGGCAACCTTATTTCCATTATGTACATTAAAATTTATAACCTTCTGCCTTCTTGAAGTCGGTTAAAAACATGAGGCGGCAGCTACTAGGCTTGGGGCGGCCAGCACTGCAAATACGCCACGGATGATAGTCCTTAAATTCCTGGCCGCGCACTCCTTGGATATGGAACCATAAATGCGACAAAATAAAGAGTAGATACGGTGTTAAAAGCTAAACAACTATAGAATCCACTTACGCGTCCAATAACAAATTCCAAGAAAATTAATATTTACAAAGCAAGTTCTGAGACAAATTGCGAAAAACAAAAAACAAACAATGTCGACGCCT
Source organism: Clanis bilineata (assembly GCA_036417725.1). Taxonomy (NCBI): domain Eukaryota; kingdom Metazoa; phylum Arthropoda; class Insecta; order Lepidoptera; family Sphingidae; genus Clanis; species Clanis bilineata. The sequence goes on from CM071158.1 coordinate 15,466,143, forward strand.
CTCTTCGCACGCCAGTGGGTGTCAGTCATGTGAACTGACTTATCGGCAATCGACGTCGTTTGTCTATTTCTAAACACCACCGTATCTCGATTCTCGATATTACGAACTTCAATAGACTGTTACTGACAGTTGCTGGATAAAAATGTACTCACTTCTATACCATTATCAAAATATTAACAAGTCAAATAACAGTGCATGTATTAAAATAAACTTCTGATAATGGCCTATTCGATTGTAGCACATAATATTATATGAATTATTCAGTTCACGTAAATAAAAATATCAAGTTATATTTTAACATAACATAACATAAGCTCACGCCTGTATCCCCGAAGGAGTAGGCAGAAGCGTACTAGCCAACTAGCACACCCACATTTCACCGAGCTTAGTTCCGTCCCAGATGTGATATCGCCTATCGCCATATCGGGCACAAATTCCAGACTCCGGGCTGATATCACTTTGCCCGACCAGGGGATCGAACCCGAGACCTCAAGACGGTAGTCGTACCGAAATACAACCACGCCACCGATGCAGTCATATTTAGAGGCAGAGGCAGAAGCTACATTTTGACAAGTTCTTAAGAGCCTTAAAGGCCTCTAATCAAACTATAACATGTGGAAATAACAAATATAGTGAATTAAGAATAATACATTAAAGAAAGTATAATAGTGATCATACTGTTGTTAAACACGTCTATTTAACGGTAAAGTGAATTTCCTTGTACTTCGCCCGCGGGCTTAGAGTAAATATTTGGTTTGAATTTAATGTTCCAGCTATCAATAATACTAACACTTCAATTTAAATTGAAGTCGTAAAGTATTATTTACAAATCATCTTTACGGCAACCTTCTGTAGCTCCCAAACGTTAATTTCAAATAAATCAGGGAATACAACAAAATCCTGTACAAGATATGTGTAAACCTTGCAACTTGTAAATCTAAAACAGTGTCTTCTTGAAAACTTACTGTTTGTTTTTAGGTAATTGATGGCTAACCACCAAAAAGGGATAAGTGGCACTTTAGTTAATTTATGACAAAGTAATTAGTTCTAAGGCCATAAATCCATACAAACTGTCTAGACAGCCTATACTAGGTTACAGAATTATAATTATGCCAAAAGATGCAAAAAAATACTTATTGATTTCATTAATTCTTTACTTTCATTATTAATTTCATTATCATGTAAAATATATAGGTAATATCGATATTAATACAATTTAAATGTCATCTTGGTTATGTCGAAGCTTAATGACAATGAGATTCATGTTATATTAGTCTGTAATTCAATGAATACTACGAACATTAACGAGATTTATAAAAGTGAGCAAAAAATTAATATAAACTTCAAAGAAAACGTGAACAATTGAATTTCGCGCTAGAAGTTAAAGCAGATAAAGCACCTAATTCTAATCCTCAATATTCGACTTCATAGAATTCTGTAAATCGTAATAATGTATTGCGATAGGCTCGCGGGGCTATCACATCTGGGACGGAACTAAGCTCGGCGAAATGTGGGTATTCTAGTTCGCTAGCACGCCTCTGCCTACCCCTTCGGGGATACAGGCGTGAGCTTATGTTATGTTATGTTCGGTTCGCAACTATAAAGACTCGTGGATGTTGTACAGTATTTACTCGTCGCATACACGAGCTAACAATATTTGGACGACACTCGCGTGTGCTCACGTGGAAAATGAAACAATCACAAACATTTACTATGCTTTTTTTACTAAATTTCAACCCAATCTATAAATAGTGTTTTAGAAATACTCTATCTTAAATAAATGTTTTTTAATAACATATTTTTATAGCACAGACTGGCAAGTGAGCAGGTGAGTCACTGATGGTAAGTGATCGCACATAGACGCCCAAAATTCCGACAATATCAAAATAAACATGGTCGCATTGCCAACTTTATAAGAAAGGAATAGAGATTAAGGTGAGAGGGGTTTGAACGTAACTGAGCCGAGCTACCGCTGGGTTGATTTTATACAATATAGTAATATTATCGAGACCATTCGATCGGTAGACAATTATGTACCAATCAAAAGAAATACTTGAATTAATTAATAAATTAAATGAACTTTTAGTACTTTCATTTGTCCGAAGATATTAGCATGTTTACATTACATTGGTGTTACTCTCTCGCCTGCAGCACTTAGACATATACATGCTAATCTCGAGGACAAAACATGAAGTGGATGTTTAAATGATACCAGCTTCATTAACCAGTGGACAAGAGAATAATCTTGATTGCATTGAAATTTGAAACCGAATAACCAACGTTTGCGCCAGGATACAGTTAGATTTTACAGGGATGGACTTGGGATTATTGATCTCAAAAGAGACCATGATACTTAAAATATTAATTTGTTTGCATATAAAGTTTTTAATTTATTAGCCTAATTAAATAGTTTTCCATTAGGTACCAATACTAGTTCATCACTCAGAATAATGAGCAGTGCAATGCAGTTCAAAATAGAATTTAGACGATCACAAGAAAGACAGAAAATGTCAATATCGGAGAACCTTTCATTGTAATTATTACATGCTCTACGTATGAAAGTATTACAACCATAATTTGATCGCGACAAAGAAGTATGAAAAATGGTGTTAACACGTGAATTGACGCGGGGACATCTGAAAAATAATGAAAACTCCAAACAATTGAAGCATATTCTAAAATTGAACACACAAAACAGTTGTTATATACCAATATATTAATTTCCAAATATTCCTTAAATATATATTTAGAATGTAACCCTATATTGATACCCCATTACCCCACTGCGACCGTCCACATCAGCCATTGTGGTGACCAAACAATGAGAGTTGAAACAAAGGAGCTAGCCACTGCGGCCACAGCAATGGCTTATCAATGTCCATTGATGTTTTACCAATCCATTCCTATCAAATGTTATTTCTAAATGAATTAGAACCGCCGGGAGACCCTCCAGCTTGTCTACGGGATCAATGTACTAGTACGAACTCTGCAGTGCATTTATTAACAATAAAAACAATTTCACTTCTCTAGACATCATACAACGAAACTTCATTAGCTATGTATATTGTACCATAAATACAAACATTTCAATTCCATTTCTGAAACAAAGCTTGCTAATCAAGGTAACTTCTAACCAAGTAGAACAATACAAAACTAAATATATAGCTACAAAGATTTCTCAAATTATAAGATATAGAAAACACCAAGGAGAATTTTTTAAGAAATTAAAAAGCAGAGTTTGGAAGTTGTACTGAAAATAAAAAAGATTTCGGCACAAAGACACCAAAAGCTGCAGAAGACGACTTTAGAAAAACTTCTGCCGTCAATTAAAGTCAACAAGAAACGTGGGGCCGATACACGTTGGTACAACTTTGTTCGCGCCCGTATATTCCTAGTAAGTAAAGTAAATAAATTCACACACGCTTAGAAAAAAACAAAAAAGTGGTTTGGCAGAGAGTTAACATTCATTGAATCTGCGGGAGCCAATATTAAAAAGGCGTTTTATGTATATTAAATTTGTAAAGCTAATAATAATATAAATAGGCAGGTACCTACACATTTTGTTATACCTAACAGGGTAAGTTTCATGGAGAGTAGATACGTGGATAGTAGATAATGTATTTCTACCTACAAGAAGGAAATAAAAATAAAAGTGTAAAAGTTGTTGATGTGACAGCGAAGCAAAATCATTTGGAAATCAGGGACATTAGCAGCTCCGGATCTACAAAAAGTAAAGGGGAACAGTTGGGCAAGTGAGCGCCGCGCCTGCCGTGCTCAGTGGGCTGTGAACACAGCTAACGGCCCCGCTGGGACTACGCCTGTTCGCACTGAGCGATTTGAATGACACCAACTTTTATTGCCGAAATTACGCACCTGTATTTGGAAGGTTGAACCGAACTCAATGATTGTATATTGTATTGTATATATGCTGTGATAAAGATGGGTTACAATCGATTAAACCTATTTGTATTTCAGGTAGCACGTAAACAAGTTGAACTTGGTAAGCAATTTTAGTCATAACTCAGAAATGCATTTGATTTTTGGTCAGCGACGTGTAATCAGGCATGTCAGTAACCTTCGTAGACCTTTCTTTCTTTCGACTAGGCGTTATCCCGACTTAGTGCCAGTGTCGGCATTCCTACTTAAACGCTTCCACCACCCCGATCTTGAGCATCTTCCACAATGAGACCATCGGTTCTCATATCTTCCCCTAAATCGTTCGTTCTCCATTGATTCGTTCATATACCAATAGACCTTAACCACTAACGACACTAAACTATAAATATACTTCTACAACACACTACGTAGACGATTCAACTGACCAAAGAAATGTGCAGACATAGGTACTTATCATGTAGGTAAGCACTACACTTTACAAAAGAAGAAGAGCATTCATAATGTCTATAAAAATAACTCCTAATTTAGAACGACAACCATCAAGCGGCAACACTGGTAGACATGTACTACGTTATGTCATAGCGCTAAGCCACTAAGAGTTACGATTTTAGCAATTTATAAATTTTTATGTATGTCCCATCCTACGCCTAAACTATTAACACGATATTATATTTGATACATAACTGAGATAGACTCGTTGTTATGATCCGTTTAACATTTACTAAGTTAGTTACTCTTCTAACTACATTTTTAATCGTTTGTTGAAACATTCTTTACCAGAAGAAGCCAGATTTCAACCGTTTCAACAATGCTTTCTTTTTTGGACAGGTGTTAGGTTTTTAGGAATAAATGGCCTACTTTATTTTCGATGAAACAGAGCATACATAAAAAATAGTCACGGGCGGCTCGGCCTCCGGTGGCCCATATGCTTATGTAACATATTATATATGCGCCGCCGTCAACAACGTCAATGCATTTTCAAATTGGAAATTGTGTTTTCGTGTGCTCATTCATTATTTTTCGGCAGCATAACGAGTAATCACAGCTTTATTGCCATCGCGCCTGTCACAGAACCAACTTCGCAAACACTCGTATACAACATAATTAGTTTTATGCAAATAAAGCTCGCCCATTCAATCCCGAGACACGGATGTCATCCGAACCGGTTCCAACTCGTGCAAATGAGATACAAATTAAAACATACGAAAGAACATATCAATTGGCTAAGGCGCACTAATTCTATCTCGTGGCAACACTCGGACCCACGTTTTATCACCTATAACACCTAATTACCAATTTTCCAGTTAACTGAACGGCGAGACCGAATGATTGACCGATTTAATCAGACCGCGAGTGAATGAACTGATCGTTACGAGGAAGGGTGTGAAAAAATTGATTGCGCTGAATCAATTCATTTACGGCGAGCGGAAAATGGAGAATGTGGGAGTTTTTGTTGACACCTTGGCCCCGTTTTTTACTACACCTACAGCACCAGGGATTTGGTGCGCAATCAAGCGAACCTTTACATATTTTTTATACAGCTTAGATACTTCATGATGTCAGGTTTTATAAAATCGATGTAATTTCGTAAGCTTTATTAGTATTCTGTAGGTAACATATTCTTACATAAAATGACACATTATGTTCACATACAGGTTTCACCGACGACAAATGTACCACTTTGCAAAACCATCCGAAGTAAAATAGGATAAAACGTCATTCAACGACAGCAGGGCTTAATTCTCGACGCCTGCCGACATTATAGGCTCAACATTTGTAACTCTAGAGTCTGGACAAAACTTAACATCATTTTCCCGAGACAGAGTTTCTGTAATTTATTGATTTCGATGCTTACGCTTATCGTCGCTTTTGTGGACTATAATATAAATAATAAAATGTTTGTTATAGACGAGTTTATTAATCTAAGGTTGTAGACTATATAAAATTTAAATTATTTACTTTAGGTACTTACCTACCTACCTAGTAAGATTAATTTAAAAGGTCGATAAGTTAATACAGGATTTTAATAACTGTTTCCAAATTGTGTCATACAGAACTATAGTAACTAATACAAAAAATAATTTAAGTTCTACTTGAATAATAATAATCTATTTTGAAATATGTACCTACCTTGTTAATGTACTACAGAGCCTTATTAATCCTACTTAATATTCGGGGGTAAAAGAACTTGACTTTAAATAACATAAGCTCACGCCTGTATCCCCGAAAGGGTAGGCAGAGGCGCACTAGCGTACTAGAACACCCACATTTCGCCGAGCTTAGTTAAGTCCCAAATGTGATAAGGGGCGAACCTATAGCCATATCGGGCCCAAATTCTAGACTCCGGGCTGACCTGGAAAAATCCAATATCACTTTGCCCGACCAAGGTATTGAACCAGAGACCTCAAGACGGTAGTCGTACCGAAGTACAACCACGTCACAGAAGCATCCACAGATATTAATGATTAATTGGGTATATCCCGTTAAGCCTTTTATATATGTAATTTAGTGTAGTAACAGTATATTAGCTCGAATAAATTGTACTTGTGCCTTGTATATGGGCAAATAAAATTTCTTTCTTTCTTTCTTTCTTCTTTCTTTCTATATAATAGCAATTAAGACACGTCTCATATAATATGTCAAATGACTGACAAACCAAAACCCCAGTGAGCTAACACAAGAGTTGTGTAGGGCTGTTTGAAAGCCTTCAATTTGTCGCAGCCGTAATTAAACTGAGGCACCCTGGCTGCCTGCACATAAGTCTATTTGTGCGATGAATTTAATTTAATTAGTGTGTACCTATGTCTTTCTCTTTTCAACGCAAACTTTCTCATACCCACACTCGATACATAATATAGCCAGTGACGGAATTAGTGAAGGCACTACAAAAATGACTGCCTCGGTGGCGTGGTGGTATTTCGATACGAGTACGGTTCTGAGGTCACGGGTTCGATCCCCGTGTCGGGCAAAGTGATATTGGATTTTTCCATATCAGTCCGGAGCACTAGCGAACTAGAACACCCACATTTCGCCGAGCTTAGTTCCGTCCCAGATGTAATAGGGGACGAGCCTATCGCCATATTGGGCACAAATTCCAGACTCCGGGCTGATATTGAAAAATCCAATATCACTTTGCCCAACCCGGGATCGAATCCGAGACCGCAGGACGATAGTCGTACTGAATTATCACTACGGCACCGAGGCAGTCCATTGAGAATTTTTATACATACTCTTTATAAATGCTTGTACAGTTCCTATTAAATTGATAAGAGGATATCATTGTCCTTTTATCGGGATGCAGTAAGCGTGAAGCAAGCGGGGATCCAGACATGGACTGCTTAGCATCGTAACACACCTAATCTACATTCAAAATCCCCTGACCGACACATAAACTCTCTTACATACACATACATACTCACACTCACACACATTCACACATACACATAAATAAACACATACATTCGCTCACATATACAGTTATCTCTACTAGTACTTATAATAATAATTTTAAGGTTAACATGAAGAATAAACGAGTCTTTCTTTCTTTAAGTTTTATAACTTCAAGATTATACTAACAGTAAGTTCAACAATTTAATGATGTGAACAAAGGTGTCCATAACACAAGTTAAATCTTAATTTGGACACCTGAGTTTTCAACAACACGTAACGTCCAATATGTCATGTATTATGCATACTTAAGTTGTACTCTTTTGTGTATGTCATTGTATTTTATGAATTAAAGATTATTATTATTATTATTATAATCTCGCACTGGCCTTTGTGGTAGCTGGCGAGGGTTGACGGAAATTTTATTAATCGCCTAGAAATAGCCCAGATGTTTACGATTGCCGTCTAGCTTCCATTCACAGCTTATAAAATATGAGTGACAGCATAATATAGATGATTATACAATACCATGATTTGAAATAGTCTTAAGCCGGGTCTCCTGCACTAAAACATTACACAAAACTCCTACACAAAACATGATTTTTTTATGTATGGTCCATTGTTCTACGAGCAGGTGACAGCTACAATCGTTGTTTTGCGTATGTTTTTAGTGTTTTATTTCGAAAAAGCTAGTGCAGGAGACCCGGCTTAAAAACTGCATCGAAATTGGTTGAAAAATGAGGCAGTAATTCAAATTTTAAATTCTGGAGTGGGGAACTAATGGAGATATCTTGCTATCCCTTTCCAACGCAGGTACCGTTATGGCGGTGACGTGATTATACTGATACTTCTCTTTCCTACAGTTTGAAGGTTACACCAAACTTAAAAAGGTTTATAACTTGTTTATTTTTGAGAATATTTCAACATTTCTTTCTGTATTTTAGACGACGTAAATTTCATATAAAATTAATAAAAATAAATTAGTCACGTACCCAATGCTAATAAAACCACAATTACCTCTATAACATTTAATCAAATCCTCACACATACATAAAAACATTAAAATATTGACAAACTTACAAAATACATCAGTCAAGTATTGTCCGTGAGTCTTATCTACTACGCAGTTAGATTTGTAATTGGTCCATAACCCATATCCTGGCATGTATTATCAGTACCGAATCTAGGATTTTTCAAAGCGGGTGCTGCCAATTTGCCCGATTTTACCGCCCCCAAATTAGGGCGCCCTCCAGATTTTGTCGTCTCCCAAATCTTGTCGCCCGGGGCACATGCACCCTCTCGCCCCCCACCCCCTAAATCCGACACTGATGTAGTATGTACGTACGCACTTAGTATCATCATCATCATCATCATCAGCCATAGGACGTCCACTGCTGAACATAGGCCTCCCCTAAAGATTTCCAGATCGACCTGTTGGAAGAGGCCTGCATCCAGCGACTTCCTGCAACCTTTATCAGGTCATCGGTCTAATAGTATACTAGCCTTTAATTAACAAAATAAAGAATATAGATTTTTAAAACGGATCAATTAGTAGAAAACATAGCCGAATCTCCTGTATATGATTTGTCGAAACAAAACACTAAAAACACCTACACAAAACAAGGTTTTTTATTGTCTTCTGCTCATAACAATGAACTACAGACAAAAAATACCAGAGAACATAGAAATACCATGTTTTGTGTAGGTGTTTTGTGTAATGTTTTAGTGCAGGAGACGCGGCTTTATTTACACAGGAGTGACAAATGCGACATTTACCACTAGCATCATATTGAACAAATGCGATTCTTCAAAATGAGAGTGGTTCTTTGATAGCACGGGATTATTAAAATGAGAAACAACATGCGATCTTTCTTGATATGCGTCCGTACTATTTAGTCTAAGGTCCGTACCTACACTCCAGAAAAAAATAATCAATTATAATTTTAATAAAAAAAATATTCAGCCCGAAGTTGCGACTCCATAACATATTTTGTTAATTATTTAAAATCATAAAATTCACAACAAATTACATATTTAGAATCAAATCTCTTAAAAAATATCTAATCATATAGAAAAAACACTTTTGCCGATACTCTTCATATTACGGTTAGTCGTAAAAATCTACGCTTCTAAAAATAATTATAAATCTCAAACGTCTACGATGAAAAAAGTTTATACTAGAAAAAAGTACGATTAGAAACTTACAATCATTGTATAAAAAAAATACACGAGATAAAAGACGTAAAATAAAAGCTATAGAACTTTTTCAAGTCTACGACGAGACCCCAAGTCTAAAATTACAAACTCATGTAAATATTTTTTGCAAAACTTTTAACAATAAACGCTCTCAGCCACATTATAAACGATGTTACGGTTAATGGGCACAACATATTTACAAAATCTTTAAATATTCACATTGAAGCTTGAAAATTTGTGGCGTAGCTTAAATTTTATTACGACGCTACAACATTTATCTCGCATTATTATTTAGAAAACATTATATTATAATATTTGAATCATAATCATAAATTATATTAGAAAAGCATCAATATATTATACCCTAGATGCACAGTTCTTTGCAAATATCCTCCTAAAAAGTGGTCTCAGAAATAAAACAAAGAAAAGGATCACAAGTTGTAATCAAATCAACAAAAATATAACCCTAAGCACGTGTTATAAAGTAGGTTTTTAAACGAAATGAGCAAGCGTTCTTTAATTTGAATTTTACAATTTAGAATTCTATCGACTGTAGGCAAAACGAGTGCTTAAGCACTTCTTTGCTGTCCCGTTTTCCGAGCGTCAACAGTGCATCTAGGTAAATAATATATCAATGTAGAAAAGCATCAAACCTCTTAAACAATAATCACAAAATAAATACAGTATTTAGCTTTTAAAATCTCCAATCATTATAAAACTACACTTATACAAAACTATCATTAATTATCAAAAATCATTAAACAAAACTTACGATTACTTTTACTTGTTTAAAGTTATATTATGTACAATTTGTTACATTTCCATCCTTAAAGGGAATTTCTAATATCGTTATATTTAAAAAAGATAAAACTAACACGAATGTTATATTTAAAGCTTTCATTCCAAGCATAGCTGGCCAATTAAAATATCATTGATAGCGAATCTAAATTAATCATAACATATTTATATGCAAATGTCCCAAGTTTATTCCTTGCAAAAATAATTACACTTCAGTGCACGTAATAAATGCATACCCAATTTAAATGTTTAATATATAGTTTTATTTATGTTTAGGTATATTAACCAGCTGTTTCGATACCAAAACCAAATATTCAAACTTCATTTTCTGTTTCGTATTTTAAAACTTCATTAAATACTCATTAGGCGGTGGTCGAAGTGGTCCAGTTAACGAATCTAAGAACATTGTTAGTCCCAACAAATGTAAAAACATTTCAACTTGTCTGTAACACGATCATGTAAGCCACAACCCAACTAGTTCTAGAGGCAAATAAACACACAAAACCAGTAAATTACTATCATTTCGCTATTGTTATTCGGTAAACAATGTAGCGAAGTGTAACGAGTTAACAAACATGTGCCGAAACACGACATATCATACGAGGTCACGTATCAAAGCGTTTTCGACACAACAATCACAACTCACGCATTTGTAGTTACCAAATTGCTATTAAAATATCCAAACTTCTGAAATTTACACACAATATTGGACCGTATCAAAGGTTTTGATCTAATGTTTGGTCAAACTTTCAACACGCTCGTTGTTGAGTGTTGAACGAATACCCATCAAGCGCGGTTTAGCATTTTTAGGGACAAATTAAATTAGTCTTAATGGGCCTTACTTAAACAGCATTTTTAGCTGAGCAAATGGTTACGAATAACCTGTCACTTTTTCCTTGCGTTACATTGTTTAAAAATGAAAGGGACAACCTATGGTATAAAGATAAGCAGCGCTTAAATATTTTTATAAGTAAGGGGCAATTAAACTAATTTGTAAACTTTCTCACATATCGTTCGAATACCTTACATCAATGTTATTGTCATAAAGAAACATTCGCTCAGCGAATCTTTATTTAACAACAAAAAATGTTGCAGTCAATAAGGCGTTCGAATTTTGTGGCCTGCAATGTACAGACCAAAACCTTAATCACAATCAAAATAATTAACTAAAATATTATTATAATTTACATAATGTTACACCTCGCTTCCTTTACAATTTATACATGATAACAGTTATAAAAACTTACGTAATATATTTATTTGATCGTCATTTCCTCGAGTTGATCGGCGGTGGTCTCGAGTAAGGATGATTCTGCACTCGCTCCCTCGCACGTACCGCTTTAAAACCGACTGACTTTTGAGTGATATTATTCTTCGTACGAGACACAGAGTCTGTTAGACAGTTAGTTGACGTCACAGCACAACACAACACACGGACATGAAACGAAATTAGTATATTAGTGATACAATACATACATACATCGAAAGTGTATAGTGACAATCTGCGAGACTGGTCTACGAGGCGCTATCAGACTTGTTCACTCGAGAGACCGTTCAAGGTATGTTCAGACAATTGGGTAATTGACTGTAGTAACCAATATCAATGAATTTCTGTAGGAACATAGATTTATCATCGAAATAACCAGTGCAATAGGAATTTATTAAAAATACTCCAAGGATAAAATTATTTTAGTAATTTAAATACTTAATTTTTATCTGTGCGTCACGTGACTGTAAACATCAATCACGATGCATGATGTAACATTACTCATTTTTCTTATAAATTTGTTCCACAATGGCCTAAGACCTAAGATCCAAAGTCATAATGCCAGGTTATTTGGTATATTATTTTCGTATTTTTGTTTAAAGCTCAACCTAATTTCAACGCAGATGCGATCGACAATCAATATCTGATCGACGAAATATCTGACCCTTTTTTTAGTTTAAAATCATACATGTATTTATGATTTTGTATGTATGGTAAGGAAAGATGACGTCACCCGTATCTACAGGTAGACGGATAGCGTTTTGGCGGCAAATTAAATTATACATAATAGTTTTAGCTTTTTTAAACTAAATATATGAAAATTAAATTACGAAATATTTTTTTACATGTTTAAGATAAACTAATGAATAGCCTTGTATATTTTTAAAAAAATAGTCAAGTACCGAATTTATTTCTAGTAAAGGAGGGGAAATGAGAGACCAGAGTGAACCATTGCGTTTTTATACCCGTGCAATGCCTAGGTAAAACCAGAGAGGATAATACATTTGCTGCGAACGAAAATTCTCTGAAATACGAGGCCACAGGTTCAATCCCAACACCGAAACAAATGTATATATTATGTGACCAGTGAATATTGTTTTTAATATCAGTTAGTCGTTTGTTATAATTCCTCATAGTATAGACTAGGAACGAGAAGGTAACTGGGTATTCGTTAGTCATAGTTTTCTATTTTCGACCGACTCCCAAAAAGGAGAAGGTACTCAATTCGTCTGTATTTTCTTTTTATGTATGTTACGCGATATTTCCGCCAAATGTGGACCGATTTTCAAAATTATTTTTGTGTTCGATAGAGCTTATTTTAAGGGTGGTCCCATATTACGAATTGAAGTCGGTCCGTTAAGATTTAAAAAAATGAGTATAAATTACAAAAGAATTACAATTTCAAAAATGTTTTTTGTATGAAGCTTTAATTCATTATAAAATTTACATTACGTCAATTTGAGTAAACCTTGGTATGCTTGTCTATCATACAAATTGAATAACACACACATGTACAAACATATGCTCACACCTCTATTCCTAAAGAGGTAGGCAGACGCGAACTAGCGATCTAGAATACCCACATTACGCCAAGTTAATTTCCGTCCAAGATGTGACAAATTGAAGTGTAGTTTCGGGTCTGGACGTTGCGAGACCGAACATCTCTCGTAATTCCTGATACCCACGACACAAGACTCGATCGTATTGTGGGGTCAGGACTATGTAAGTGACTGTTGCGTGTTATTTATTAATTTATTGCTGCCTCGGTGGCATAGTTGTATTTCGGTACGACTACCTTCCTGAGGTTTCGGGTTCGATCCCTGAGTCGGGCAAACTTATATTATTTTTTGTTCAATTCAGTATCAGTCCGGAGTCTGGAATTTATGGTCGATATGGTGATAGGCTCGTCCTCTATCACATCTGACACAGAACCTTAACTCGCCCTTTTATCACATCTGGTATTTGATAGAGGGCGAGCTTACTAGGCCAAATGTGAGTGTTCTAGTTGGCTAGTGCGCCTCTGCCTACCTCTTCGGGGGTACAGATGTGAACTTATGCAATGGATGTTTTATACAAAGTGGCGCCAACATGACGACATTAAATTTGATAATGAATAAGATAGGTATTTTTAAATTACGCGGCACTAACCAAAAAATTGCAACATCAATACCGAAAAAGGTAATTTTCAAACAAAATAAATAGACAAAGTTCGCTTACTAAATATCACACCATTTATATGCTGTATAAAAGCGGTATTATGCGTGGACAAAACTACATGTAGGTAAACTTCAGTAGGTACGCAGCGCGGTCATCGCTTCCGAGTCGCGCCAGACAGGACTGTTCACGTTTTTTATCTACAAAATTTTTTGACTGCTAATATCAGCTGTTTGTCTGTTTTGGTCGCTCCAAACGTACATACATCATGTGCAATATATGAGAAAACTAAAAACCTATCCTATGGCTAAACTAACATCTGTTGGTATATGGGTGGGTGGATGTATATTTGGTACAAAGCCTTGCAACGTGGTAAGGTATAACTGGTATGATTGGGGGGTCTCAGTATCCCATTCGCAGAGACCCTCCGGACAAAAGAAACAGGGAACTGGTATGATTGAATGTCGTTTAGTCGGCGCCACTCAGTATATATATTTACCTTGTACATTCCGCTGCAGCGGTTTGCCGTCTCTTGCGAGGCTGGAGCCGAACCCGGCGGCGCGCGGCGCGGGGGGCGCGGGGTGCGGGGGGTGCGGGCCGGGAGCGGGGGGCGCAGTCATGGTCGGCGCCCCTCTCCTGAACGGCACCGCCTTACCCACTACTGGCTTCACTGGTTTCGCTATTATACAATACAATATCATTCTTACTAGCTGTTGCCCCAAGGCCATCTTAAGGCATACGTGGGCCCCTAGGCACACAAGAATTCGGGGCCCCTTGACGAGCAAAAATAATTGATCGTGTAAGAGAATAAGTACTTATCAGCCTGTGCCCTTACGGTAAAGACGGTACTGTGATGCCCACGATTCCGTTCGTATGGAAATTTATTTTCTGGAATAAAAAGCCTAGGTGGTAATCCTGGATGTTAGCTACTTCTATACTCATTTCATCACAATTAGTCCAGCCGTTTGAGCATTAAGTAACAAACACAAACTCACAAACTATCACGTTTATAATACTAGTGTGATTTGATTCAAATCTGCATTGTGCACCCGTTTTTACCGTACCCATTGAGTAACCGCGTCCTTGATCTAATGGCAGCGTATAAAGGCTGTGAATCAAGAGATTTGGGTTCGGTTATCTGGTCGGGCGAGGCGTTTTTCCACCATTTGCATGAGACTGTATGCTCCAGATGTGGGTTGACATCATGAAGGCACCCAGTCCTAAATACTAAGCCAAATGTTTCTGCAACATTTGCACTGATCCCACTGATTTGCACTAAATTGAATAGGCAGGGCATAAAAAGATATATTATTATTTCATCAATTACCTTTGTCGTTGAATGTGACTGTCCTTTGCATAGTATTTGTCCTGTCAACCAAACACCTCTTCACAGGTAGGTTTTCACTTTTCACCTCCACTTTGATCGGAACTTTTTTCAACGCTTCCATCTTTCCCGCCAAAACAAATGTTGAATTCAAATCCTTCGGATCCAATACCCCATAGTTTTCTATATCAGCGGACGGATCGTATTCCTTCAATTTTTTTCCTGAATTCAAGTTTCTCGTAGTGTCCAGACTTTCGAAAGAGTCGTTTATTATAATAGTCTCGTTGTTAAGTAGCTTCATAGGTGTTCCTTTACGTTTCCTCGGCGATATTTTTACGGGTTCACGGTTTTCTACGTCAGTTAAGTCGTCACTATCCGTCACTATATCTAAAGTGACGTTTATGTCATCCTTCTTGTTGTACTCTATAATTGTCGATGGTTTATTCAAGTCCAACGTGGATATGAATTTGAAGTGTGCATCGCCGCCTTCAGAGTCTTTGTCGGACCACGAAATGCCTTTTGCAGCTTTCGCCTTCTTCATAATCTCTAAATACTCAGCTGTCAACGCCGGTGGTGCTTTGTCATATCCTTTGAGAGTCAGATACAGTTTTTTGAGCATGTTGGGCATGTCACTCATGTATTCTGTGAACGCGTTTATTTCGTCATTCTCTATAGACAACAATTTATATCTCAGATCGTCACTAGCTTTGATTCGTCGCATTTCACTCTTGAGGTGTACATTTTCTACAAAGTCTGAAAGTTCGGGGCAGTCAGATAAAGCTTGCTCGCAAATGACCTGCAGTCGGTTTTTGCTCTCTTCCCATTTAGTCCACGCGGTTAATACACTTGAGTCTAGATTTACCGACTGTTTCGTGTAGCTCTCAGCCGCACGTTCTTGTCGCGGTATTTCTTCTGTACACATCTATAAAGAACAATAAATAACCAATATGGTTTAATTTTGGTATAAAGCGTACTGTGCAATGTGTAGTGTGCCACCTCCTTGGTCTATATGGGCTTTGGACCGCGAGGTTGTGAGTTCGATTCCCAGGTCGGGCAACGCGATTTTTCTAATTTAATTTGCCCGGGACTGCATCCCCCAGAGGGAGTTGACATCAGACAGGCAGCCGGTCGTAAAAACTTAGCCAAACCTTTTCTGCAACATGTTTAAAAAAGTGTGTTGCGCTGACCCCACATTAAGGTGGGATAAGCGCAGGTAGAAAGAAAATGCAATGTGTAGTGTATAGTGTACAGTGTGTGATATGTGTGACATGCGCAGGCATTCTGATCAGGGTACACAAAAGACTTGCGAAATTATTTTCTTCAACTTTTACATCCCCATCACTATGATTATGAGTTGATTTAAAATATGAGCTGGGCGCTGCTGTATTAAAATCCATATTTGGTCATGATTTTTATTATTTTTCTAAGTCAAAAGCAAAATAACAGGGTAGACAGTGTGTCTTTGTCTATATAGACTGCACGCCACTGTGTGTAGCATGCAATGTGTGATGAGTAAGTAACGTAGTGTGTGATGTGTAGTATATTGTGGTTTAATGTGGTGTAGTGTGGTTTAGTGTAGTGTGGTGTAGTGTAGTGTGGTGTAGTGTAGTGTGGTGTAGTGTGGTGTAGTGTGGTGTAGTGTGGTTTAGAGTGGTGTAGGGTGGTGTAGTGTGGTGTAGTGTGGTGTAGTGTGGTGTAGTGTGGTGTAGTGTGGTGTAGTGTAGTGTGGTTTAGTGTAGTGTGGTGTAGTGTAGTGTGGTGTAGTGTGGTGTAGTGTGGTGTAGTGTGGTGTAGTGTGGTTTAGAGTGGTGTAGGGTGGTGTGGTGTAGTGTGGTGTAGTGTGGTGTAGTGTAGTGTGGTTTAGTGTAGTGTGGTGTAGTGTAGTGTGGTGTAGTGTAGTGTGGTGTAGTGTGGTTTAGAGTGGTGTAGGGTGGTGTAGTGTGGTGTAGTGTGGTGTAGTGTGGTGTAGTGTAGTGTGGTGTAGTGTGGTGTAGTGTGGTTTAGAGTGGTGTAGGGTGGTGTAGTGTGGTGTAGTGTGGTGTAGTGTGGTGTAGTGTGGTGTAGTGTGGTGTAGTGTAGTGTGGTGTAGTGTAGTGTGGTGTAGTGTAGTGTGGTGTAGTGTAGTGTGGTGTAGTGTAGTGTGGTGTAGTGTAGTGTGGTGTAGTGTAGTGTATACCTGTTCCATGGCCTCGCAGGAGGAGCGGTGCGCGAGGTCGGCGACGTGCGAGAGCGCGCGCGTGCGCAGCCGGTGCCGCAGCGAGAGCACGCGCTGCCGACTGAGCAGCCGCAGCAGCGCGTCCTGCAGCGCCGCGTGGCTCTCCGCCGCCGACGCGACGCGGCGACGCCACTCGCGACCGACTGCACCACCACACGAACAATACCTCTTTAGCGGATATTCATCCCCTCATCTTCGTTGAATTTACGAAGATAAATAAATAACACCCAACAGTCACACACATATTCCTGACCCCACACTAAGATCGTGTCTTGTATCGTGGGTGTCAGAAACTACGAGAGACGCACGGTCTCACAACACCCAGACCCGAAACAAATATCTGTGGGCCACACAAATATTTGTCTCGGTGCGGGGATCGAGCCCGCGTCCTCTTGCTACACAGTCGGCTACTCGCCCTCTGCCCATTGAAATAAACTTCTTTATTAAATTTCAAGTAATTAAACCTTACTTAGTTATTCACACGTACCGCCGAATGCGCATACAATTAACGTCGCCTTATCTATCAAAATTGTATGGCGAAAATCAATGTAAAAAGCCGTTAATGTTGAGTAATGTTTGATCATTCGGGCGTTAGTCTTACTTAAAATCTAGTCAAGCAAAATATACATTTAATACCAACAGTGATGACACTCATAGTAACATTCGGCCACATTCGGTCACAAGTTATGCATGACTTTAGGCCCCTATACTTTAAGATGTCATTTTTTTTGGACGATGACAATAATGCAGTATTTTATCAAAGACAAGCATGAAGTATCATTCACTATTTTGTATTGTATAAATATATGCAAAAAGTCTAGAGCAATTCTCAAAATACACTCTTTATTCTAGAAGATCTACAGAGTATGATATCTTCTAAGAAATGTACAAACCATTTTCCTTGGCCAAATCTGTTTCCTTCTGCTCCTTTTGAATAGGTTTTACACTTGATAAGGAGAGCTTCGCTTCCAATTCCTTAACCTTCTTCTTAAGTTCTTCGTTTATCTTCACATATTGCGATAGTCGCATGTCTCCATCGACAATGTTCTAAGCAAAATATTACATACATTGAGTGGAAACAATAATTTATTGGCATCAATACAATATTCCTAAAACCTGTATTACATTTAATCTATTTTAGAAGGTTTGGTATGAAAAAGTAGTTTTAAGGGTGATTACTAAACTAGAATTAGTCTTAAACTCGATTTAACTCATTAGAATATTTAAATCAATACTTATTATTTATTGGGCAAGTTGCCCAAAATAGGTACTATACTATACTAACTACTTGCTATGCTACTATACTAACTACTTTCGATATAACACACAAGCTCACGCCTGTTTCCACGAAGGGGTAGACAGATACGCACTAAGGAACTAGACCACCCACATTTCGCCGAGCTTATCGCCATATCGGACATAAATTCCAGACTCCAGGCTGTTACTGAAAAATCCAATATCACTGCCCGACCTGGGGATCGGACCCAAGACCTCAGGAGGATAGTCCTACCGCGCACGCAATACTACTATGCCACCGAGGCATTCTTTCGAAATAATAATACAATATTGAGTAAACAAAACAATGTATTAACTGGACGAATTATTTACGGATTCATCTTGGTAGGATTGTCCTCTTATTGCCAAATAAGACCAGCTTGGCGGACTGGCTCCCTCGAGGCGATGAGTGAGTGAGCGAGGCTATGAGTGGTAGAGCCACGCTGTAGGCAGTAACGTCTACAGCACGAATGGGCCGGCCCGACCGGTTGGATACCACTGTCTCACAGGAAACCGACGTAAAGTGGCAGCTTGCTGTCGCGTTTCGTTCGGTGAGTGAGATTTCCGGTGCCCCATCCCCCCCCCTCTTTCCCAATCCCTATTCCCTCCCCTTCCATGTACTCTTTTTAGGTTGGCAACGCACCCATGATTCTTATTGTGTCTTGGGTGTCTATGGGTGGTGCAGATCACTTACCATCAAGTGACCCATCTGTTTGCCAGTCTCTGCTATAAAAAAAAAGGCGATTGACCCCCTACGAACTTACAAAACCCTACCCCTTACGAAAATGGTAACAACTACGATACTTACTTTCTTGATGCTGAGCTGTATCTTATTGGCCCTGGCGGCGTATTTGAGCGTGTTGTACGTATCCTCGTAGCTCATGCTCGAGGGCGACACGTTCGCGATCATCACCGTCTTGCAGTTACCGCCCAGGCTGTCCTTTAGAAGACGGGTGAGTTTCGAATCTCTAAAAGAATTTTTTTGTTAACACTCTTTTCAGGTAACTTCTACAGGTATTTTTTATTATTGCAAAGACTGGCAAACGAGCAGATGGGTCACCTGATGGTAAGTGATCTCCACCGCCCATAGACACCCAAGACACAAAATAAGTCATGGGTGTGTTGCCAACCTAAGAAAAGGAATGATTTTTATAAGCTAATTTGTATCTACGGTAAGGAACAATGACGTCACCCGTATAGTCACCCGTCAACATAATATAGCGTTTTGGCGGCAAAATAAATTATACATAATATTCTTTGCTTTTTTTTAACTTACCATAATAATATAATAATAAAATATTTTTTACATGTTTAGGATATAAAATATTTTTTACATGTTTAGGATATAAATTAATAAATAGCCCTGTATACTTTTAAAAAAATCATCGTCAAGTACCCAATTAGAAGAATTTATTGGTGTGGTGCGAATCTATGCCTTATTGCCCTTACTCTTAATGTTTCATGCATGAGATTTCCATTTCAGGAGTTTAACATTTCACAATATTGGTAAACAAATAATGGCAAAACATTTTTTTACTCATAAATGTAAACTAATAATTATATTTCCTAAACTCTGAACGAACCATTATCCTCATACTTTATGAATCTCTCTCTCTCTTGTCTCACCAACTGGGCATATTCATAAACTACTGGGTAGATGTACCCCTATTGGAGATAGAGGCGTGAATAGGCATTAACGGTAGACAAAAGATTTACAAAATAATTTTCTTCAACTGGTGTTGACCATGATCCCTGTGTCGATTTAAAATATAAGCCAGGTGCTGCTATTTTGAAAAATGGTTGGTGGTGGTGATGATTTTTTGCTCTTTATTTGGGTAAATAGCAAATTGTCGAGGATAGACAGTGTCTTTTTGCCTATATGGATCGCACGCCACTGACTTGAGATCACACTTTTCAGTAAAATCGAGTACACAATAAAACACCTAGATTATCCAACATACCTGTATGGTATATAGCTGCTACCGTCAGCCAGTTTGTTGATACAGTTGCCGAGTGACAGCAGGCTCCTGTTGATGTTGGCGCCCTCTTTGAATCGGTCGCCGATGCAGCCTGTGGCGGAGGCGCGCTCGCTCCCCGCCAGATCTATCATCGACAGCTTCACTAGACGCAATTGACTGCTTGTCTTGTACCGCATTTTCACATATACCTTTGTCAAAAAATATAAAATTCAGTTACAAAACATAAATATAATGTGGAAGGAACCGTATACATTCATATTAGTGTCAAAAAAAATGAATAAAAATTTTGTTTGCACTAAAGTTAATATTATTTTTCTTTTAGTTCCCTGACATTTGAACCATAATAAACTTAATACTAGATCCAATAGTGCCATTTAACAAGAACAGGAACAAGAATCACACTTTTCCAAGCCAATGTTTCCAATGTTGCAGAGAGGATTTGACTTAGTTTCTACAACCGGCCTGATGTCAAATCTCATAGGGGATGAGGGATCCAGTGTCAGGCAAATTAAATTAGAAAATTGCTTTGCCCAACCTGGGAATCGAACCCAAGACCTCCCGGTCCACAGCCCATACATGCTGCCACTACACCAAGGAGGCAACAACATTAAACTTAGTATCAAGTAATAAAAATATAATCACTTGAAAAACAGCATGACTCCTGGAGCTTTCTGCATTAGCATCAGTGGGGTGCTGTGTTCTATTCTTATTTCCATTCTCTAACATGTTGAGGAGTTCTCTGGCTGTCTTTATGTTGTTAAGTGTCAGTCCTGCAACCATCACTCCATACTTGGAGTCTTCTCGGAGTTGCAGGGGGGTGTTTGATGGTTTTAATAAGTCATACACATTTTCATTGTACACCTGCAAATTAAAGAACTATGTAGGAACTGCATTTGTAGTAATCAAAAAGCATAAGAAAAGTAACTTATAGCAAATAGTTTGAAATTAGTTGAAGAAGTTTAATCAGTCTATTTATAATAACATAACATAACATAAGCTCACACCTGTATCCCCGAAGGGGTAGGCAGAGGCGCACTAGCGAACTAGAACACCCACATTTCGCCGAGCTTAGTTTCGTCCCAGATGTGATAGGGGGCGAGCCTATCGCCATATCGGGCACAAATTCCAGACTCCGGGCTGATATGGAAAAATCCAATATCACTTTGCCCGACCCGGGGATCGAACCCGAGACCTCAGAACCGTAGTCGTACCGAAATACCACCACTCCACCGAGGCAGTCTATTTATAATATGTATATGTTACGTTAATCCCAGTCATAAATAATTAAAACTTGAAATTACTCACACTGAAGTGAATAACAATATAATTTCGAACTGAATAATTACAGAAACAACATAAATATTTCTACAATTTATCAATCATTAACGTGTTGGAGGCGGCACATATATAAGTTTCATTTTTATTATTTTTTATAGCAGAGATTGGCAAACAAGCAGATGGGCTACCTGATGGTAAGTGATCTCCACCACCCACAGACATCCAAGACACAAAAAGAATCATGGGTGTGTTGCCAAAGTAAAAGAAGGGAATGGAAGGGCAGGGAAGGGGGATTGGGAAAGGGAGGGGGGAAATCTCACTCACTGAACGTAACGCAACAGCAAGCTGTCATTATACATCTGTGAGACAGTTGTATCTAATCGGTCGACCCGGACCATTCGTGCTGTAGACGTTACTTTCTACAGCATGGCTCTACCACAAAAAAATGTGTCTCGGCCTCCGGAGGCCGAGCCGCCTGTCACTATTTAAACAACATTATTAATTGATTATTAAATTATAAATATAAAGTACAAATTGTTTTACCTCAATATAAGAAACACCTATATCAAATTCCCTCTCCTTTTCAAAAGCGTTAATAGTGTAGAACAAATGCTCCATAGTCAAGTATGTGATACCAGGATGCTCATTACTGCCAATCATTGTGAATGTCTTCCCAGCACCAGTAGCTCCATACACAAACACTGAGCAGTTATACCCCTCCATGAGAGAGGACAACATGTCTTTTGTAGTGGTCTCAAACACATCTCTGTTGGTGGCATTCTGCCCACAGACATTGTCAAAAACAAATTTCAACTCCTTATTGGCACGTTTCAAGAAGTTTTTGTTAGGCTGCTGCACTCCCTGATAGAAGAACGGTCGCATCTCCTCTTTGGGGTCGAAAACCAGCATACTGTCGTCCACCACATCCACAACAACGCGACTGTTTTGTTGCTTTTCTTTTTCGTTGAGTGGCCGCACCCTGACCACTACTTTGATGTTTGCAGCCATGTTCTGCGTTGAACCGCTCTTCGAAGGTACCAAGGCTTTATTGGAACCTTTAAACCCGTTCGAAACGGGGCCCTTTTCCATTTTTACCATATTTAACAGCTCTATACAGAAAGCTTATCATCGAGTGAATATAATTACTAACTCTTCTGACTTGCGTTCACAAAACAATATATTATCAGTTATCACTTTTTAGAATAGTCTTAACACAACTCAGTGGGCGTCTCGACTCTTTTTTTAATTAAATTAGCACAGTTATAAATTCTCGTAAACACTAAACAGAAACGAAGTTTGAATTAAATTCATAACCGTCAAATTTTTGAATTGACGTACGCGTGACGCGCTCGCCGCCCGCACGAATCAAGAGTTGGGTTTCGTTTGACGCAGAATAAGTATAACACTTTTAAATCTTAGAATAAAAATTGAACTCAAATTACAGTATATAAAAAAATAAAGTACTGTAACAAAATTTAGAGTAAAACAATAAAATTTACACGAGATGCTTAGATGTAAAATGTGTTATGTTTTATTTAATAAACAGTTGTGGGCTTAGTGTTGGACATGCCCCTGACCCCTGACTCTTAAATGGTAAATTCTTTAAAACCTGCCCTTATCCCAGAATGTGGGGTCGCGCCGCTGCAACACAATTAAGTAGTTATTAGTCTTTTCAATTACATTGCAGAAAATATTCAGCTTAGTTTTTACGACCGGCCGCCTGCCTGACGTCAATCCCTTCTGGAAATTCTAGTACCAACCCGCCTAGCGTGTCACAAGAAAAAAATTTCTACGTTTTATATCGTGTTATGACCAGTTTTCTCTATTTGTCTACGGACTCTAACATCTTCATACAATATTGTAGACAACGTGTAGACAACATATCTACAGTCGGTTATCGAGATATATCGCGACACACTTGCTAGCCGGGCACGCAAATTGAATTAGAAAAATTGCTTTGCCAAACCTTGAAATCGAACCCAGGACCTCCATAATACGTAGTCAAAGCCCATGGTATTATAATAAGCTGTCACTCAAAGAAATGTAATACTAATACTACTGTTTTAACGTTTTATTTGCTGCCACTAGAACTAGATCAAGGAGCCGTCGATTGCCTAGTCTTCCTTCAAATAAAAGACGGAACAAACATTTTCCGTCTGTCTCTGTTAAGCCGCGTCTCCTGCACTAAAACATTACACAAAACACCTACACAACACAATATGTAATTTTTATCTATGGTCTATTGTCCTAGGAGCATGCGATAGCTAAAGTCCTTGTTTTGCGTATGTGTTTATGTGTAATGTTTCGAGAAAAACTAGTGCGGGAAACGCGGCTTTATGTTTGTCTAGTTTCTAGGAAACAAAACTACTTATGATGTGTATCGTATGTAGGTACATAGGGGTTATGAAATATGACATAATACCTTCGGTAATAATAATAGGTACATACTTACTAAGTAAGACAGATTTGTCGCTTCCATGGCCTAAGTATAGGGGCAGAATATATGAAATGGGCTATGAAACGGACAGTCCTGGGTTCAAGTCGGACGAATCTTTTCTACGACATGCTTAAGAAAGTTTGCTTCGCCGACCTCATAGGCTAGGCAGGCGGAAGAACACTATGTAGATACCATGAGATACTTAGAAGTTAGATTATGAAACAATATCTTCTTATACCTAGTTATCTCGAAACTGCTAAATACAAACTTCTCCCTCTTTATTCCTCATATTTAATAGCCAACACCACCGATCAATATTGCAATACCTATCCCTAATTTACTTTACTCTACGTTTTACAATTTAAAGAGAATCTATTTATTTTAATTATTGGACGTGTCTCTAGCACCCTAATAGAAATAAATATCGAGCGTCTAGTAGATATAAAGTACTTAGGCTTTATTGTGACGACGTCGCTGTATAAGAAACAAATACAATTTCCTCTTAATTTCCGCTCCCGATCTTATCTGGACATAACGACAGCCTTAGCATTCAACGATGACTCTTACTAAAACTTCGGAAATAGGCACAATTTCACTTAGTTTGTTTGCTATTATTTACTCTTACGTTTTCTAAGCCCTTTATCCAAACGTTTTCTTCAAAAATCAATTTTAAAGTATGTACCTATCTTTGTTGAGTTGGTAACTAACTAACCTACGATACGTGAAACATACCATTACGCCTAACGAGACAAAGAGATTAAACTATAGAGGGGGTATCAAGCAAGTTTCCATACCAAAAAATGACGTGCTGTTGTCCCGTCTATGTACTGTTGAATATTTTGCTGGCGAGGATTTCCGTTACTGCTATTTTGTTTCCACTATTGTTATAAGGTACCAAAAGAAATGGTCCAAATGGAATGAACAGAATATAGTTCTGACTTAGCTACTTGTAAACGAAATCGATTCGCATCGATTCGATAAAATTTCGATCGATTCGCATAAAATCGTCTTCGTCCTAGACATCTTCTTAATAAACTGGACTAGTTATTTTCCTCTTTTTTTCATTTATTATACACCTAGAACTACTTCTGCAATTGAAACTGAACAATAATAATCGCACTCAAAATATTCACCTTGATGTACCTACTTAAAACAACATAAAAGAAATGGACACGCCTGTTAAAAATACCTGATAATAACAAAAAAATGCCTTTACAATACGAAACACATAAAACACATCAAATAACTACCTGATAATCCGTTGGCGTATGGGCTGGACACAATTTTTCAACCTGCATATTAATTTTATTATAACAAGTATGTATATATTTATGTCTGCAAAAAGTTACCACAAAAAATAAGTTTAAGCACACATAGGTACCTAGTACATAGTATCTGCCAAAGAATCGTCAATAACTCAGCAATTCAAAACATGCTAGCGTTCGGTTGCAATTCCGCCTACGATTGTAGTTTGTATTACCTATAATCCAAAATGTTCGGGTCGCTTCTTATTTAGGATTTATCCCTAATCCACCTCTCCTGAAACGAAGCCACCTCAAACTGAGACACAAGTTCCTCGAATTCTTTTGTAGTTATGAGAATAACAAATTAATTTATCGCCGATGAATAATTGGAACCTGTGACCAATGGCTATGGCATAATTATCAAACTACTAGTATCTTCTTTCTTTCTACCTGCCCTTATCCGACCTTAATATGGGGTAGGCGCACACATTTTTTCAAGCATGTTGCAGAAAGGATTTAGCTTAGTTTTATGACCGACTGTCTGACGTCAACCCTGGTCTGAAGGATCCAGTCCCAAGAAAATAGTGTTAGAAAACATCGCGCCCGAGCTGGGAATCGAACCCAGCCCCTCCCGGTTCACAGCCACTAGAGTAAGGACCTAAGGAGGCGACTATAAAGCCACTAGTATTTACAGACTTAAAATTTTACGTTCAACGTTATAATCAAATAGTATAAATCACACATCTACCATATTTGCCAATTAGGTACATTTACTCCACAATTTCTAGCCTATTAATACGAATATTTCGAATTGCATATCTATTTAAATATTCTCACGACAATTACTGTGAATACATTTAGATGTACAAAATTCATTCGGCCGTTGATACTTGAAACGCACGTTCTTGTGTAAAATGGATATCATTCAGCAAAAAAAGACAGCTGTAAATATTTTAAAATTTCTCGAAGATCCAAGATATCCATCAGTAGGACCTCATCTTAAATTGTTGAGCTTCACAGGCATGTGGCATCCAGATGCGAAATCACCAAAATCGCGACTCAAACTAATTATTTTCTTCACCACTGTCGCATTCTTCTTGAGCCAATATGTAAAATGCGTCATAAAATTCAACTCTGATTCTCTCAAACTCATCCTGCAATACGCTCCATTCCACATAGGAATCATGAAGTCTTGTCTCTTTCAAAAGAACTATAAAATATGGGAAGACCTAATCCATTTCATATCATCGGTAGAAAAAAAACAAATATCAAAGAAAGATGGCAAACTTGATAAATTATTAAATTTGTATATTCAGAAAAATAGGCGCGTAACTTATTTCTTCTGGGCGCTTGCTTTCTTCTCCAACATAAGTATTTTTACTGAACCCTATCAAAAAAATAACTTTAATGAAAACGGTACCAGCACGTATCTGTATATCTTTGACGGGTACACCCCATTTAACCATGAACCACCTGGTTATTACTTTTCTATGTGCATTCAAACAATACTTGGTCATATAGTCAGCGCATATGTCGTTGCTTGGGATACCTTAGTTGTTTCCATCATGATTTTCTTTGCCGGACAGTTGAGAATATCCAAATTGTACTGTACGAGAATGATAACTTCGATTAATGAAGAAAGTCATAAGAATATCGTTGAGTGTCATCGTTTTTACACTACGTTAGTCAAGTACGATAATTGAGTTGGAAAAAGTTTTAAACATAAATATGTCTAAAAAATGTAACTAATTTCTCATCATTATTTTCAGATACCAAAAGACATTCAACAGCCTGATATCTCCAGTGATGTTCCTATATTTGGCCGTCATATCTGTGAATCTTGGAGTGTGCATTAAACAAATAGCAGAAGTAAGTTCCTGTTGATTCCAATGCAATAATATCTTTCGAGGCGCTATTGCCGGAATCACTTGAATTCCTAATTGTTGAATTTACCTCTAAATGATAACATAAGATTTTATTTTACATCCTTAGGTTCATAATTAATATTGTGTACGTACATAATAATTATTAAGTACTACTAGCATAGATAAAGGTATATGTATTATATAAATACTTTAGAGTAGTGAAATTGGGTACTAGACAAATTTTTTAAATTAATTTTATATAAAACTGACGCCATCTAAAATATAAAAGAAGTTATAAGCATTTAAATTTGGTGTAACCTTCAAACTACGGAAAAGAGAAGTATCAGTAAAATCACGTCAGGGCCATAACGGATCGTGCGTTAGAAAGAGTTAACAAGATATCCCCACTACATCCCCACTCTTGCTCGTTGCTGAATTTAAAATATGAATAACTGACTCATTTTTCAACCAATTTCGATGCTGCTTTTACAGAAAAGTTTCTTTTTTGTTTTATTTGCTAGTACATATAAAAATGTGTACAAAATCAAACATAGTCAAGTACCCAATTACCAAATAATAAAGTTAGGGGTGTCATTCTAAACTCATGTTTAAAAGGACACTCCTAACTTTATTATGACCTAATGAACATAACGTAATGAACGCTGAAAAAAGTTCCAAAGATATAAAAAGCGATAGTGAGAATTCAATGATATAAAACTGCTTTTTATTTAAACACGCACATAATAAAAAAAATATTTTACACTAGGGCCGATAGCCCCGTGAACTTTAACTTTTAAGCAAATACGACACTGATTGCAGATTGAAGACGACGTACCGACACTTGTGTCCAGCTGTGTGTTTTTGATTGCCTGTTTAATTCAGCTCTTGCTCTTCTATTGGCACAGCAACGAGGTTACGGTCGAGGTATGTATTTTAGTATCGTCACAATATACTTTATAGCAATGAAGTGGTAGCAGGATGTTCTTAATTTCTTGATAATTTTATAAACAGAATATACGTCGCTATTTCATTGTGGTATTCGAATTTACATGCAATAGCTGTATGATGTATGATGTATCTATCAATAATAACAGGTTACAAAATTTAACAACTAAGACATAACATAAAATAACATAAGCTCACGCCTGTTTCCCCGAAGGGGTAGGCAGAGGTGCACTAGCGAACTAGAACACCCACATTACACCGAGCTTAGTTTCGTCCCAGATGTGATAGGGGGCGAGCCTATCGCCATATCGGGCACAAATTCCAGACTCCGGGCTGATAGGGAAAAATCCAATATCACTTTGCCCAACCCGGGAATCGAACCCGAGACCTCAGAACCGTAGTCGTACCGAAATACCACCACGCCACGGAGACAGATTAGTAACAACTAAAAACTTTATACTATTACATAAATAATTTAGATATCCACCTCTATAAGGCTTCATTCGCACGAGAGCTTTTTTAACGCGCGTTGAAATATTTCTCAACATGTCTGTTCATTCGATTGCTTGAAAATTATTCTTGCCTCGTTTCTAATCAGCTCGTTTTAAAAGCACCGGCGCGACGTGTGAATAACTACTAGAACTCATATGTTCCATTTCAACCCTTTTTTAATACGCGTTGAAAAAGCTCCCGTAAAAATGAGGCCTAAGATATCAGTTAGAAAAAAATAAACAGAAATCAGAGGACGGTCAACGCTGGCGGGATATGGAAAGAGTCTATTTCCAACTGTGGAGGGGTACAGGTTGATGATGATAATCTATAAGATTATGAACGTGTATTTGGAATTGTTAAGGCTTTTTTAACCAAACATTTGAATTTAATTCCAAGAGTCGAAGTTTGAGTTTGTTTAAAAATTAATAAAGAACAGGGTTGTAATGCCGCGTACACACCAATCGAACGATCGATCGCGAATCTATGCCTGTTGCACTCACACAACAGCAAAAATTTGTTTGTATGACCGCAACTGGCATAGATTCGCAAACGTTCTTTCGGTTGGTGTGTACACGCCATTAGTCCAACGATCATAAACTACATTACTTGTTTCAGAGCGGCCTCGTAAGCTACAGCACGTTCCAAAGCGAGTGGACACAGGCAAGCAGAACGATACAGAAGGAATTAGCACTCTTTGGCCTCACCACTCAAAATAAACTTGTATTCAAAGCTGGTCCGTTCAACGAGATGTCCCTCTCCACTTTTGTTTCTGTGAGTTCGTGTTCTTGACGGGGTTTCCACCACTTAGCTTGTGTTATACTTTACTAATGTTCGCGTAGTGGTCGAACATCGATAAAAAACTGCTTCCATGTTTTTATTAGTATTTTTTTTTTCAGATACTACGTGCGAGTTATAGTTTTTACACATTGATAAAAGGAACTACACCACCACAACATTCAATGTAATTTGAACGTTGTATTTATAAATTGGATAGAAGTCACTGTTATAGTGATGAAATATCTATAACTAAGAAAATTACACGTTTTATTAAAACTACATTTAATAACGTAGCTGAAGCTGAAACATAAGTCACAGCTCTATTATTATTACATTATATTTACATTTATGTAGGTACCTAAGTTATCGTTATACTATGTATAAGTTTATGAACAGTGATTAAAGATTTTCATTATTTTAATGAAATCAGTCGTTTTATAATTTACATGTTTTGCCCGCAGCTACGCCCGCGACAAAGTCTTTTTAAACATTCATCCCCCATTATATCCCTTTAGGAGATAAACTTATGCATGTATTATACACATAAACCTTCCTCTTGAATCACTCTATCTATTAAAAACCGCATAAAAATCCGTTGTGTAGTTTTGAAGATCCAAGCGTACATAGGGACAGACGGACAGCGGGAAGCGACTTTCTTTTATACTATGTAAAGAAGAAGAAGAATACTAAACAGATTGATCTGGTAATCTTTGGGGGAGGCATAGGCCTCCCCCAAAGATGGTCATGATGATGATGATGACTAAAGGACGCGTATTCCTACTGATAAAAGTCTACTTATTTATAGTTTCAACGTGCAATTATGTGTTTGTTTGTTACCTATCGATTTGTTTGCTTAGAAAGTGGATACTAAACTATGCATCAAAAATTGTTTTCATTTTAATCCCGAGAATATTATCTTGATAAGTATTTGCAAATTAATATTTTAAGAAAAATTTATAAATACTACGTTTAATGTATGAATCAATTATCCAGCTCTCCATAATATAACCACTGAACAGATAAACTAAATAATATCCTGGTCGAAACCATCTTAAATGGTATACAACCAGATGAGTAATAACTACGGGAAACTTCGAGATCCATCTTCCAGGAATCCTTGAACCGAATCGATTAAACACGAAATTCTCGTTAATCGATTCTGATTCAGCGAGTTCTCGATTGCAATTCAGTTGCAGATTTGGATTCGATTAAACGTAGGTATAGTAAAGTTGCCTGGATACTCGCGGGCGGCTCATGTTCGGTCATACTGCCTTTTCAATTACCAATGCAGTAGGGTCAGCGTCATATGTGCTCTGATAAATTGTTTTCTAATGAAAATATATAACCTGTGCTATATTGAAATAGCTTCTATCATAGATTCATGAATCATAAGCCAATGTACATTGGCTGGCACAGTTGATAACGTATGCTTAGAAGTTAGAAGTTAGATGTGAATTACATTTTATTTGTTTTGTTTTAATTACATTTGTTTTTATCGCTTGCCTCGTGAAGACAAAAACGTCATTCGGCTGTTAGTAAAAAAAATTGAAGTCTTCTAATATTTTCGCGCCGTGCGCCGTCTTACCATAAAGAGTTGCACAAATACATTCAAGGGGTAGAAAGTTCCATATGTGGGGTGACGTACAAAAACACTCAAAACTTTGAATTGGAAATTCTGCATCACATACTGCCTCTAGTATAGTCTAACATGACTAAGCTGGCATGTCTGATTACAATTAAATTAAGAATACCTTATTTTAACGTTTCATCAGAACCATAAGTAATTCATACATAGAGTGAAATTGGGAGCACGCTGCTGTAATTAACATATAAATTGTTTTGAAACCAGTGACTACAGCCCGTTAAATTATTTCGTGAACTTCCCAAATTTACATGGTAATTGGTAAAACTCAAGATTTGTTGTTGAACTGCTGATTGTGCGGTTAGACAAATCTGAGTGGAATTAATGAGTCAAACCTAGCCTCTTATCTGTTTGACATATTACTGCTTTAGATTCAATACCATTTAATTTTTAAGGCAGTTTTTATAAGTAAATAAAATAAAAATCTTTAATGGTGACGTAGGCATATGACATGCCAAAGAAGCATAATCTGGATATAAGGAAAACAGACTGACAGAGCAAAGTTTTATTGTAAAAAATGTCTCGGACTAAGTTAAAGCTCGATTTAAAAAATCCAAATCCTCATTGAGTTCATTTCTTTGACTTGGACTTAGTCGAAGTTCGTTCTATAGATCTCAGCCTTAAATAGGGTCATATGGGGAGAGGGGAAAGGAGTGGTAAGAGATTGTGCTGTTCTTATGATCAATGACGATCTAACCAACAAGCCTAGTACTTTACCTACCTATTTAGCTAATGCAGTCAGATAACGACGACGTAGATTTTCCTCGATCATAATCATAGAGCCGCGACATAAAGGCGTCCCAGAGTGGAATACTTACATATCTACGTAGGTGTATCTTTATATATTATCTATTACAGCAACGCTAGAATTTTATAAATAAAATACAAGTGTAAGCAGACAGCGGCTATCAACTGCAGAATTAATGTTTCAAAAGTAATCCATTACCAACTATATGACATTGAAAAATGCGGACCGAAGCTGCTGCGAACTATTTATTTCAATATCATCTGATCCAAACCTATAAAGAATAACGCCTTCAAAAAAAGTTCTTCAAATAACTTACTTCATTTTTTTCGCTTAATATAAATACAAAAGTGAAAACAAATTACACTTTGCACCGCTCCATCTAAAAGACCATCATAATTCAACTCAGTTTCTTAAGTAACTTTCACTTAGCCTTAAAATGTATTAGACGCTTCACGAGACCTTCTAAATCGATTTTAGTCTACATGTGTTTAAATCTAGAAATTTACGCCACAACTAGTTCAGAAATCATTTGGTATAAGTTAGAAGCGATGAGATTCGGTTTCAGTACCTTGGGACTTATTGTCAGCAACGAAGGAAAACGTTATTATAATACTGCAGCACGAGTAGGAAAATTTCTGACAACCGTAAATGTATTTGTGCTCGATGCGCGTCTATGAAATTTGTATGAAATATTAATCAAATGTCATCAATGCGCAGCGAGTTTACATTTACATTAGTTTTTGAAAAACTTATGTAAATGTAAATGTATTTTATTTATTTATTTATTTGAGATAACAAATATTATATTAGATATTCGAGTTCCCTGCGCACTGATGACGTTTGGTTAATATTTCATACAAATTTCATAGCCGCGCATCGAGTTCGAATACATTTACGGTTGTCAGAAATTTTCCTGCTCAGGCCGCTGGTCGCAAGTTCGCAATTAACTGGTAAAAGCTACCGTTTATACTTGGATATAAGTAACAGTCAGCAATAGGAACTGAATAGGGATAAAAGGAAATGCACAAACTCGTAAATATGGAATTAAAAATACACTAACACAAAGTTAATAACGGCGCTTATTGAAATTAAGAGCTCTACTTCCACTTTTACTTCTGCTCCTCATTTTTAAGTTTCAGTATTTTTTACTAACAATTTCATAATAAAGAAAATACCTAATGTAATAGACATACCTCTACAATATGGACTTTATACTGTACCTACCACCAGCTAGTTATTTTCAATGACTACACTTGTACCACAGGCAAATTTTATATACGCAAAAATCGACTCGCCCAAATTCAATCAAGGAGTTGGAAATTTTGTGAAATCCTAGATCAGACACAGATTGCAATAGTTTAAGGCTTTGATACTAAGCATATTGCGGATAGTATTAAATTGAATAACTTGTTATTAAATTGAAACGTTGACTGCCTCGGTGGCGTGGCTGTATTTCGGTACGACTACCGTCTCGGGTTCGATCCCCGGGTCGGGGAATATATATGATATGGATCAGCCCGGTGTCTGGAATTTGTGCCCGATATGGCGATAGGCTCGCCTCCTTTAACATCTGGGACGGAACTAAACTCGGCGAAATGTGGGTATACTAGTTTGCTAGTGCGCCTCTGCCTACCCCTTCGGGGATACAGGCGTGAGCTTATGTTACGTTATGTAAATTGAAACGTTTTGTGTAGCAAATTTACCACCATAATACCATATACCAATACCACTAAAACCTAAGACTAAAACTAAAAATGTAAAATTTACTCGGTACTTTCTTTCTTCGGGTAAATATTATTAGGCTATAGGAAGATTCTTTGCCACGCACGCAAATCTAATTCTCGTACAATAGTAAACAAGTATAGAAAATAGTGTTCTAATACCAAATCACTTATTAAATTACGAATCTAACCCCCGCAGTAACATGGCGGTAAATTAAATTTCTGGCGCGAGTTTTGGCCGGTGACAGCTGACGAAGGTCCACGCTATTTTTTTATTTGGGTTCCATTGGCCCATGAGACTGCAAAATCCATCACGGAAACATCCTGGAGGTAAACTGATGAATAAAGAATTGATGAGAATAATAAGATTACTAAAGTAGAGGAAATTGAGAGAGTGACTGACGTGGCATACAAATTATGAAACTTATAATTTATGAGAATTGAATATAGTTTAGCACCATCAGTGAGTCTATGACACCTAATCTATCATAATATTTCCATTAAAGGTTAATTTATTTCGCATTACAGATTATTTTATTAAATTTTATTTTGCCTTGACTGCATCTATTTGATAAAAGTAAACTCTAGAACATAGGCCTATGTTCAGCAGTGGACGTCTTATGGCTGATGATAATGATGATTATGAAACTGTAGAATGTCTTACATGTAGAAATTTAAGATCTATGGACATCAATATAATATATTCTAGATAGTTCTTTGCAAATATCCTCCTAAAAATTGGTCTCAGGAATAAAACAAAGAAAAAGATCGTAAGTTCTAATTAAATCAACCCTATGCACGTGTTATAAAGTAGCTTTTTAAACGAAATGATCAAGCGTTCTTAAATTTAAATTTTGAAATTGAGAATTCTGTCCGCATCCGACTCCAGGCAAAATGAGTGCTTAAGCACTTCTTTGCTGTCCCATTTTCCGAGCGTCAACTGTGCATGTCTAGGTAAATAATATATCGATGTCTATAGACGTTATTTTACTATCACACTCCATACTCCAGTAGAATTAAGATCCGGAATATTAATTTATAGGAATTCATTCATTTCTATCCAATCCAATTCGTCTATATATTAATTAAATAACAGAACCCTCGGTGAGTACTGTAGGTATGTTCCGATTTCAACGCAAATATTTCCAGAATGCCACCTGTCCACCTGGTTCTGGTCCAACGGTCCTCAAGTTACAAGGGTCACGCGGTTGCAGGAATGGGAAAAATCTAAATGCCAGAAACATTCCTGCCCGCCGCCGCGGGAGTCTATTGGACGCGTCTAGTTTATATGGGATATTTTTGTCCATTTTCTCCAGTAGGAATGTGAAAAATTGTGGGCATAATTATTCTGCTCTGTCATTAATTTATTATTCAATGGTTTTGGTTGTTTAATTAGCATTAGATGTGAATTACAACCAAGACAAAACAAATGCTAACCTTGATTTATGCCTTGCAAAACGCGCAATGTGCACACTTTCCTCTGCATTGAAGAAATTAATAACTTGTGGAATAAATAAGGATTTCCAACTTAAGAAGGCAACCCAATAAAAAAAAATATAGTCAATCAGTAATAATCACAAGTTTAAAAACTTAACAGACCGACTTCAAATCCGATCGTAACCAAATTTAAATGGGACGACTCGTGAAATTAGCTCTATCGAACACAATAAATAATTTTGAAAATCTGTCTACATTCGGCGGAGATATCGCGTAACATACATAAAAAAACAGACGAATTGAGGACCTTCTCCTTTTTGAAAGTCGGTCGAAAAAGTTCATGGGTTTTATACATTTT
The DNA here is from genome assembly GCA_036417725.1 of Clanis bilineata. Classification (NCBI taxonomy): domain Eukaryota; kingdom Metazoa; phylum Arthropoda; class Insecta; order Lepidoptera; family Sphingidae; genus Clanis; species Clanis bilineata. The sequence continues at coordinate 15,501,579 of CM071158.1, forward strand.
GAATTAGTAGAGCACAGTAGGTACTTCGTGTAGGCCAAGGAAGGTGCACAAGTCACAACTCACGTTGGTAGATAACTGGGAAACTCGTCATAATCACTGTTACCTTGGCGTCCTTAATTGGGAAACTTGCCCAACTGCGTCGAACAGTTTCAAACTCATTGTTTACCCTGACATGACGTCGCAAGCGGACATTGTGTTAAAATAGATGAAAATATTTTAACTAAACTAAGTTACGGCTAGGCTGATTGCTTTTGCTGTTGAATCTTGTTTACTTATACGGATCTTGCAAAAAGTTGGTATCAAAATCAAAAAAGCATTATAAATTAGAAATAAACCACGTTTCAAGTTTCATTAGCCGCATGGACCTAGATGTGAGATTTTACAGTGATTTCCAGTTAAAAATTAATAATCAAAAATGTACTAGGGTTTTCCAGATACTTATTAACTATTCTACCCGATAGCTCAATTTATTTTTTATTTAATATACGGTGGACCTACACAAGGGATCTTGATACGTAATCGCATAGTGCAGGGAGCCAATTTTCCGTACGAGCAGTGATGTTCGCCAAGCGTTCCTCCACCAATGATATCGGCCAAATTAACCCGCTGCGGTACTTCTACAGTGGATGCACTTCAATGGACTCTTTTAAATGGGATACTGATGTTTATATAATTATTTGCCACTGTTCCCATCTATCCGAAGATATAACACGCGATAACAATACAAAGGTATATGTAGATAAAGTAGGCAGAGGCTTCAGGCACCTTTACTATGCCTTCACTGCGCCCTAAGAACCGTATACGTACATAGTCATAGAAATCATCAATTAAATATTTAGATCTGTGATCGGTGTTTTATTAATTAAGTTATTTTCGAAGAGCGATTTGCAGCGCTATCAATAATCTAAAATTACACATTATCTCGATTTGTCCTACAGCTCACTTCTATCTTTAAATCAAATAAATAAAGATTTATCGCGAGCTGCAAGTGGCCCTAAGAGTATGATTTTTAGTTAAGGTGTATCTACCTAATTACCTATCTCAAACAACGCCAGAAGGTCATTGTGTTTTTAATTTCTTTTATATCTATACTATACTAATATTATAAAGCTGAAGAGTTTGTTTGTTTGTTTGTTTGTTTGATTGAACGCGCTAATCTCAGAAACTACTGGTTCGATTTGAAAAAATCTTTTTGTGTTGGATAACCCAATTATCGACGGTGGCTATAGGCTATATATCATCACGCTATGACCAATAGGAGCGGAGCAGAAATGAAAAATGTTTAAAACCGGGGAAGGCGATATCTCAGAAACTACTGGTTCGAATTGAAAAATTCTTTTTGTGTTGGATAGCCTATTTATCGAAGATGGCTATAGGCTATATAACATCACGCTTTGACCAATAGGAGCGGAGCAGAAATGAAAAATGTTACCAAATCGGGAAAATTTATATCTCAGACAGACACTACTGGTTCGAATTGAAAAATTATTTTTGTGTTGGATAGCCCAATTATCGACGGTGGCTATAGGCTATATAACATCCCGCTATGACCAAAAGAAGCGGAGCAGAAATGAAAAATGCTGCTAGCGGGGAATTTTATATCTCAGAAACTACTGGTTCGATTTGAAAAAATATTTTAGGGTTGACCAAGGGGATGAATGGTAGGGTGACTAAGGGCTGACTGACGGGGTGATTGATGGGGTGACTAATGGGATGACTGACGGGGTGACCGACGTGAGGAATAACGGGGTGACTGACAGGCTGACTGATGGGGTGGCGGACGGAGTGACTGACGAGGTGAATGACGGGGTGACAGACAGGGTGACAGATGGGGTGACCGACTGGGTGACAGCCGGGGTGACAGATGGGGTGACCGACTGGGTGACAGACGGGGTGACAGACGGGTGACAGAAGGGTGACAGACGGGGTGACAGACGGGGTGACGGACGTGGTGACAGACGGGTGACAGACTGGTGACAGACGGGGTGACCGACTGGGTGACAGACGAGGTGACAGACGGGGTGACCGGCGGGGTGACAGACGGGGTGACAGGCGGGGTGACAGGCGGGGTGACAGACGGGGTGACAGACGGGGTGACCGGCGGGGTGACAGGCGGGGTGACAGACGGGGTGACGGACGTGGTGACAGACGGGGTGATAGACTGGGTGACAGACGTGGTGACCGACTGGGTGACAGACGGAGTGACAGACGGGTGACAGACGAGGTGACAGACGGGGTGACAGCCGGGTGACAGAAGGGGTGACAGACGGGGTGACGGACGTGGTGACAGGCGGGGTGACAGACGGAGTGACGGACGTGGTGACAGACGGGGTGATAGACTGGGTGACAGACGTGGTGACCGACTGGGTGACAGACGGGGTGACAGACGGGTGACAGGCGAGGTGACAGACGGGGTGTCAGACGGGTGACAGAAGTGGTGACAGACGGGGTGACGGACGTGGTGACAAACGGGGTGACGGACGTGGTGACTGACGGGGTGACCGACTGGGTGACAGACGAGGTGACAGACTGGGTGACCGACTGGGTGACAGACGAGGTGACAGACGGGGTGACAGGCGGGGTGACGGACGTGGTGACAGACGGGTGACCGACTGGGTGACAGACAAGGTTTCAGACGGGGTGACAGGCGGGGTGACAGACGGAGTGACAGACGGTGTGACAGAGGGTGTGACTGACGGGGTAAGAGACGGGATGACAGACGGTTTGACAGACGGTGTGACTGACGGTGTGAGAGACGGGGTGACTGACGGCCGAAGTAGAAAGAAAGAAAGAAATAAACTTTATTCAGCCAATGTCCCATTACCATTAAGTAGATCATCCCATTACCTCTTTTAGAATTATTGTGCTATAGGTGCCTACGACTCACTCTTTCAACCCTCTCTCTCATACGCAGACGAAGTTGCGCGGGTCAGCTAGTCTACAATAAAATTATAAGTGTAAGTAACTGTATGTGCCTACTGTAGATAAAGTTTCAATGTCGCATGCAGTAAACGATGTCTATTTAGAACGAATCAAATCTAGATGTAGGCGATCAAGGACGTACATAGCTCAGTGCAAGCTCTATAATTGAACTGTTAGGCTCGATTCCAATGAGGATTTCCTTTGCTTCCGCGAATATCGACGGCGGATTTTTCGACTTATTGGCTATTAGGAAACTTATTGGGAATTTGTGTCCAAAAAGTAAAAAGCAACGGAATTATTGAGCGCGAAATCGGAAATTCATTGGTTGAAGTGGATGTTTATTTTATTTTCCGATTCAATGGCTTGAGGGTGAGGGCTTTTGGTATTACTGTGTGCTTTTGCTATTGCTTTGAAGTATAACATAGTATTGCATTTGTATGATAGTATTTGAATACATCATTATGTTACTGATTTAATTATCAGGTACCAAATACAAGTATTACATACTTTATTACTTACTAGATGTGGCTCGCGACTCCGTTCGCGTGGGAATTTATTTTCCGGAATAAATAGCAGCCTATGTGTTAATTCAGGGTGTCAGCTACCATATAAAATACCAAATACCAATACCATACCAAATTTCATCAAAATTGGTTCCCCGTCTGAGAGTGAAGAAATAACATACACACTCACAAATTTGCGCCTTTACAATATTAATGTGATAATACCTACTGTGATCCTACTGGTTATATTCACTTTCACCGCGTTTTCCGTAGTACACAAGTAGACGACCAGGCTGTAAAGCAAAGCGAGATAGATCTGGGTGCTGAAAAACGTGTAGGTACCTACTAAATCTAAGATATGTTCAGGATTTTTTATAGGAAAAACGCAAAATTAAGGTACCTAGGGTCTTATTTTACTGTATCCTAGATACTCATGTAGTAGAATTAATATCAATCAGATAATTTGCTTGGAATAATGGTTGGAATAACACATGGGTCAGAAGTACTTAAAGAGCTTAGTCTAACTTATGACTATGTCGCTCTATACATATTCAATTGATATACTAACATCTACGATTTAGTGCTGCCCATATTAATGACATAACTCAGAAACTGTCTACGTCACGCTATGTAGTGCAATATTCATCTCCAAAAACTCGTGATTAAAATCACATATCAAGTAGGTAATGCGGTGCTACGTAGTCGGTAGTACTGTAACTAATCATTTATTACGTCACATGCCTGGCGCAGTGCATAGGTATTCATTATCTCTCGTTGATTAAAAGCGCGAACTCGCGTGTATACGCTTTGATGTATTACGTATTTGTCTGCGACGACAGCTTCGTAGACGGGTGATCCTTATCCTACTTAATCCATGATCTTGCATGGCGGTAAGTGCACCAATGTTTTTGAGTATCTTGTTTTTTGTTTCGTTTGAAAACACAGATCAAGCTTTAATGGCGATTTTGACGGGAAGTCTGACAAGGTGGGCGTAGCTTGTTAAAATTATTTCATATTATTGTCTGCAGTTGTGTTTATTGTGTTAATGTGATATGGTTTTATGCACCAAAATTCAGCGAAGATTTGGTGAGTTGGTTGGCTTTGTTCGGTCGATTCGCTGAGTAAAGGCCATCTGAGGGGCATCTCGCTGGAAGGAATTGCCTCATAATCCCAGCAGGGCCTCGAGATCATCCACATCTAAGTCTTATGGTCATTATGAAAACTTGACAGTTGTTATACTTACCTTGACATTAGCTAAATCATCGCAAAGGCGTGGAAACCATTATTATCAAAAGAAGAAGAAGAAGCTTCAATGGGACATGTATGGGACATATAAATGGGACATACGCCATTATAGACATGCAAATTAGGCTATTTAAGATATTTTACATTACGATAACAATAATATCTTATAAAAGTCGCAGGAAGTCGCTGGATGCAGACCCCTTCCAGCAGGTCGATCTGGAAATCGTTTTATAATATCAGACGATACGTAAATACAATACGACAATAAAATTATAAAATACATTAGGTGTGTATACTTACCAGAAAATATAACACACAGAAGTAGCATGCAGGTATAAATATGTAAAAAATATTTACGTACATAAACCCAAAACTCACCTACATTTCCCAGGATCGTACTTAAGGTTATTGGGGTTCAGAAGCAATTTGTTCTGAAGCACCATTAAATATGCTCCTTAAATCCTCCTAAGGCATACATTAAAATACGTTGTACATTTTTTATACAACTGTTCAAAGTAAATGTCAAAAAATAAGGAAAGGTCAAAAAGAATACCAACTTATTGATAGACCTTTTAATTTTATCCTATATCATATTATTGTCATATAGACATGTACTTAGAACTAATCCTTGCCACTTGGACACATGGTAGTAAAGTGAAATAGGGTCTAACAAAAATAAGCATTGATTAATTTAAACATTGTTCTGTAACATAACATAAGCTCACGCCTGTATCCCCGAAGGGGTAGGCAGAGACGCACTAGCGAACTAGCACACCCACATTTCGCCGAGCTTAGTTCCGTCCCAGATGTGATAGGGGGCGAGCCTATCGCCATATTGGGCACAAATTCCAGACTCCGGGCTGATATGAAAAAATCCAATATCACTTTGCCCGACCCAGGGAACGAACCCGAGACCTAAGGCCGTAGTCGTACCGAAATACAACCAGGCCACCGAGTCAGTCATACAATATCTAAGTCTGTGATAAGGAAGATAGGAACTAACTAGACTTAAAGACAATCACAGTTCAAAAATGTTTTAAGTAGGTACGGGGCCTTATATCTAAAATATATTTATCTTTATAATAATTTGTATGATAAAACACCAATTCTCCACGTAACCACTAAAGCTGTTCAGCGGGCTTAGACAAGTGGCATATGCGCTAATCGAGTAGAATAATAAATGTATGAGAATGACATAAGAGTACGCCGCATATAGCGTACTCTTATGTCATGCCATACATTTATTCTATTCCATCATTCTATTCGACTAGCACAAAAGCCACTTGGCTAAACCCGCAGATGTTTTTCAGATAAATATTTTACGGATTCGCTAGCGAGAAATGTCAAAAAAACTCATGGTTGTCCCATAGTTAATGTGCAAATTATGACGTAACGTGTAGAATTTTCACCTGCCGCGGCGGTGCAGGGAATATGCAATATTTTCGTTTATGTGATTTGCGTCTGAACATCAAAAACAGGTTTGATTGATTAAACAATATTCTCGATATGTTTTGCTTTGTAGTCTACTAATAAATTACAAGTATTACACGTAATAGAACCAGTAATGAAAAGCGTCTAACAAAATATCGATATTGATTAAAATCGAACACAACGGAGAAGACATCGTGCCGTTAATAACAATCTTAGAGGAAACAATTGAGGCTCTAAAGCATCCACCAAATATAGATTTATGACAAAGACCTACGCTTCCAGAATATTTTGATGTGCTCTGTGAGTAGTGACATATCGTTTAAAAATAAATCGAAAGCATTTATAAGTTAGGAACCACAAAATTGAAATCTCCGACCATTATTAAGCAATACGGAGCGATAGTCCTCAAGTATCGTGTGAGGTGGCTTCCTGACATCCTATTCCTTGTAGGGCTGCCGGAAGTCGGAACAGGGAAAATAGTCCACTATTTTATTCACATTTTGTTCTTCGATTATATAAGAAGGCTCAGGGTAGACAAAAACTTGTAAAATGATTTTATTCAACTCTTTCTCATCACCATTACTGTCATTGTCATCTCCATGGCTATTCAAACTACTTTAACAATTTGAATTCATTTTATTTTTCGTTACGATTTATGTCAACAGCGGGCTTAGTCTAGTGGCTTATGCGTTAGTGGAATAGAATAAATGTATGGGAATGACATAAGAGTACCTACGCTATAAATAGCGTACTATTAGTAATATTGTGCAAGCATATAATAAAATTAAAATGTATTACTCTATACTCATTACCAGGATTGTCAAAGTCCGTATACAGATGTTTCATAATCTTGGTATCAATAATAACTACACTTAAAAATAGCTAGCAATCTAGCGGTAAAGTTTAAAAGTTCGTAAGACTCACAGTTTTTGAATAATGGAAACTTGAATTTATGACTAAAATATGTTTCTCGCTCATTGGATCAGCTGCAGTACATTTGCAAACCACCTTTGGGGTTATTTATTATTTTTAGCTTACACAAAGCCATTCCTATGCTAATTGCGATAATTTACAGATCGTAATCCCATTTTAAAATCCCGATGCTTTATAATTGATTAAAAAAATAAGTTAAATTTTTATTTTTTAGCTACCATTACGCTTTGAATCGTTCTCCCTGTATGTGGAATTGTTATTGGTACCAACTTTATGAAACATCTAGTATATATCATAAAAATAATATTAAATACTTCAGGCACACAGCCCTAGAGTGGAGAAGCAAACTCGTTAACTCTAGTATACTACTAACGATGAGTAGAATCTAAGGATCGCGTCGCGTCATCTCACCGGTCTCACCATACAGCCGACACCTGTCCAATTTGCGTCAAATCATCCACCTGCATCCGATGCCAGTTAATATACTGTAATGGGAGGAGACAGGGTTGGAACAAGGTCTTCTTGATTAATTTAGACGGCTTTCTGTCTCATGTGGATGAGTGTAAAATGTGCTGTGGGAATGTGGAGATGGTTCTATTTTTATAGCAGATAGTATCTAACGATTTCCGGTGGCCCATTTCCCCCCTCCCTTTCCCAATTCCTTTTCCCTCCCCTTTCATTCCCTCCTTTTAGGTTGGCAACGCAGCCATGATTCTTTTTGTGTCATGTGTGTCTATGGGCGGTGGAGATCACTTACCATCAGGTGACCCATCTGTTCGTTTGCCAATCTCTGCTATAAAAAAAAAAAACGCGCACGTGGGCCACCTGATGGTACATGATCTGCGAGATACCTACATGTTTTTAAGAAATAATTAGAAATTATTTTTGGTACTACGTTGCTAGAGATAAAAAATAGCGTGTAAAATATTATTTTGTCTAGTATATTATTTACAGTATTCTTGAACACTCATCGACGCAATTACCATTAAAAATAGATAACACCAAAACCTCCCGGAGCTAACAGCACATAAAGCCAAAGTAATACACATAAATAACTGTTCTTGGGCTTAAAATTACTTTCAGGCAATTTGTCAGGAAAAAAGTGTCCCACGCTGTAACAAATGCGTCCAACCTTTTTTGATCTAACGGAAATTTGTTAGCTGCAATCCACGTGTATTTCACAAAATAACATAACTTCCATGGATCTAAAATATAATTATTTCCTAGAGTTTAGAATAACTAAATAATACACCCAACAGTCACACACCTAGTCCTGACCCCACACTAGGTATAACCTGTATCGTGGGTGTAAGAGACTATGAGAGACTTTCGGTCTCACAACACGCAGACTTGAAACAAATATCTGTGGGCCACACAAACATTTGTCTCAATGCGGGAATCGAACCCGCGGCCTCTCGCTTCACAGCCGGCTACGCGCCCGCTGCGCCACGGAGACTGTCAGAGATCAAGTCACGAGTCCGTGAGCTTAGCTATACAGGCGGTGCCCACCGGTCGATCGCGGCTATTTGTCCAGTCGATCGTGGCAAGGCAAATACATATAATTTTAATATACCTAATAATAATATTCATTGAAATTAAACTATTTTTACGGATTATATCACGATTTGGTTTTAATTTTTATGCCCGACGTTTCGAAAGCTTTGCAGCCTTCGTGGTCACGGGTCAGACTGAACGAAGGCTGCAAAGCTTTCGAAACGTCGGGCATAGAAATTAAAACCAAATCGTGATATAATCCGTAAAAATAGTTTAATTTCAATGAATAACATTCACGTAAACCTAAGAAATCAATAATATTCATGTGTAAAAATACCTAAAACCGACTGCGCAACGTAATTACCAATTGTTGCGCATCTTCTTGTATTCAGTATGTAATTGGTAGATCGCGCAGGGTTTCATCAAAAAACAGTACCTAGATCTTGGGATCGAATAAAGTTGGCCACCCCTGATAAACCAATATTCAAATCAAATCAAATAAAATCAAATCGTTTATTGAATCCATAAAATGTCACACATTGTTTAGATTCCGTCTAAAATGTTTACTCCTTAGAGTAATTACGTATTTGTGTATAAAGTGTTTGAAATAAAAAGGAGACGGAAACGCTTACGTACAATCTTGGGCCTAGATTGTAAAAGGATGAAAGTGGTGTCAATAAGGATTAGTATATTAAGGGATCATTACTGAAAATTTGGCGACTTTTTGTAATCTGAGAACACAGTTATGAGCCCCATTTTGACTTAAATAAAAGTGAAGTTATGGAACAAACTATACGCAAACTGTTGTTTATAAGTACAAATCTTACCTATTTTAACTCATTCATCTTAATCGATAAAGTAATCGATTCTATTTTGATAGTGTTCTTTACTTATTTTTCAGATATCTCATTTTCAAGATTGTAAATTGGGCTGATTTTTTCAATTTTTTGGGCCATATCTCAACTCATTACATTTTGGCCCAAAGATCCCCGTCTCCTTTTGGTTTTTATTTGTTGGTTAAAAAGATCAAAAAACAGAAAATCCTTTAGGTTTAATAATACCAAATTACATCAAAATCGGTACAGTGATATAACCGTGAAAACGCAAAAAACACTTTCCGATCCAGAGTACGCATAAAAGTTGAAAATTATTTTCTTTAACTCTTACATCACTAATTACTATCATCATAATCCCCATTTTGATATCAAACATAAGCCAGGCTGTGTAATTTGATTTTCCTGATTATTTATGTTAAAAGCAAATTGTCAGGATAGGCAGTGTCTCTTTATCTATAAGGAGCGCACGCCACTGCACAAACAGAGCTATTATTGCAGAGTTGTTTAATTTAATAGTATTTAAAAAATGGGTAAATTGGTTGGCATTATTGGCAACATTCATTATGAATCATAACGTAAATGGCGTCTATCACTTTTACAATTTTATTTTTAGTTTTGATGAATGTTTTACTTAATATTAAAACATGTCAGCAATTAATTACTTTTGAAATGTTATCTTTATATTTCCTTGGTGCTTGTTCATTGTATTGTGACATCTTTTGATAGCGCAGTTCGTCATAATATAATTAAATTTGTGGGAGCTCTTCATACTAAGACTTGACCTAGGACACTGACACGCCGTGCGGCGTTGGTTGCCCAAAACGACTCACCAGGAACGCCTTCACGCCGTAGCCGTGTACTGCGGTTCTGTGTATGATATTTCTATGGTTTACTCTAACGCCAATTCGGAAAGCTGGTTCGTCAGAGAAGAACGGGCAAGAAACTCTGACTCTGACGTTGCTCTTTTTAAGAATAATAACCAGTTTACAGTACATTCACCTTGTTTAGCGCAAATAATATTCAACGTAGATACCTACTCTAATATCAATGCTGAAATCTTTAAATAGGTACGAAATAAACACGCATTATTGCATCTTGTCGGCAATAACCTGCGCCGTAAAATGTGACGTTAAACGGTTTTCTTTTCAATATTTTCATAAAATCTAAATGGCTGTGGAGACGACGATGTCCCGCTTTTGACCATAAATGTATTTATATTAAAAAGAGAACTGGTTACTACGTAATATAATTTTGGTCATAACACCGGGGTAGAAAGCAGGTGAGTAAACCATTATCGAACCTCTTACGGAGGCAGTCGGGTAAAAAGCAATCTAAGCACTCTTGGTACTTGTTAACAGCAAACATTTCTTAGCAATATCTTACCTGTCGCTGTCAAAATTGTAGGCTTTCTATCCAGTGATTTGGAACAGTCTCTGATGAAATAGTCTGCTTGAGGAAAATATTAATTTTTAATTATTTGACAATGTTTCTGAAAATTCCTGAAAACATTTGTTTTCCCATGCGCCTGGTAATATGAAAAGGCCAAAAAATAAAAACCTTAGCTCACATCCAATTTACTGAACATTTTTTTTCACGAAACACGTACTAACTAAAGTACGGAAACCTGTAATGGTGGCGCGGCCGGTCAATATTTTTACGGGCAAGGTATGAAAAGGTCCAATATTTCAATTGTTCAGTGGACCAACAGAGTTTATAGGCGAGCCCCGAGTGACGTTGTAATAGGGGCACAAACATTACCCTTTTAAATTGAATTTCTCGCAATTTATCAGGCGGACCCAGATAAAATACGACAACCCCCTCTGCCCCTCCACAGAATTTAATCCGAGCGAAGTGCGTAGGTATGTCTCGTAATTTATTAAATGACGTTTTACGAGCTTTGATTTGATATCCGAAAGCCAAAGTGAATTAACAGAACAAGATTTATTGAGTCAAGTTTAGAACTCAGATACAACTTTATTACGGAACCAAGTTCTTAATATTATGTGTCTCTTAATGCTATCCCTTTTACATGTCTGATGCCGAACCTGGGGATCTCACTCTGAATATTATAGGTACTAAATAGCAAGCTTTAGTTTAGCTTTCTCTCTTTCAGTTTTCTCTTATAAAAATAAATACGATAACGAGTTCCCACCAAAGAGATTTAATATTACTAACTATAGAGGGGCTATCAAGCAAGTTTCCATACATAAAAAAATTAGCTCATACTTCAGTACCGCCATCAACCACTTATTACAATGCGAGGGCGATTATTACAATTTACCTACACAACACCCTAGAAAGCTCTGTGAATGGTTAAGTATCACGTAAGACAAGTTTATTCTCTCAATATTAATACGTAGGGCGACTGGTGCGCTTATATTTCAAATAAACTAAGTGACTAATGACCACTAGGTCATAACTTTTGAATCACAAGTTTTTTGCTGTTGTCCCGTCTATATACTATTGAATGTCTTTGGTTCCAACAAATTAATTCATCATCATCATCAGCCATAGGACGTCAACTGCTGAACATAGGCTTCCCTCGAAGATTTTCAGATCGAACTGTTGGAAGCGGCCTGCATCCAGCGACTTCCTGCGACCTTTATCAGGTCGTCGGTCCACCTTGCAGGTGGACGTCCTACGCTGCGTTTGCCGGTAGGTACGTGGTCTCCGCTCGAGAACTTTTCTGCCCCGTCGGCTATCAGTTCTACGAGCTATGTGCCCTGCCCACTGCCATTTCAACTTGCTAATCCTCTGGGCTATGTCGGTGACTTTCGTTCTTCTACGGATCTCCTCATTCCTCATTTTATCACGTAGAGAAACACCGAACATAGCCCTCTCCATATTACAACAAATTAATTACTAGATTTTTATCAAACTGTAGATATTTGTTTACATTTTATTAATCATTATAACCAAACTGAAGAGTGTCGAATATATTAATAATAATTAATTTGTCTTCTTTATCTAATAGGCAGGTACGTACCTTCCTACTTAACATCAATGAGTTCCTAGTTTACTTCGGGTTTACTAAAATAAAATTGGAATTCTTGGGTACCTATCTAATAATAATATAATCAAAATGATTTCTGAGATTTACGCGAAAAGAAATCGCGGTAGAATCTGTAAAAAAATATATCATAGGTTCATACTAAACACTAGATATAAAATAAATGTACCTATATACGTCATAAGTTGCACAAATAGTTAATATTTCGCATCCGCAATAAAGTCACAGCGGGTGTGGCAACACGGAAACTTCGGCCGGAACTTCTACTGCGATTTCATAATGCGATTAAAAGTCGAGTTGTCCGCGTGACAGAGTGCCGCGAACGACAATAGATGCTACTTTAACATTGTTTCTCTCGCAATCTTTGAACTGCGTCTCCGGGCTGCACGGAGTTTACTTCGGTTCTTGCACATTTTACACTTCAACGACCTGTATTATTATATTCGTAATTGTAATTAGTCGGTATCCAATTCCTACTTATAAAGAAGATGCGTTAAGTAGGTAAGTACTTATTTATATTTTCAACAAGTTATTAACATTTCAGACCTGATGGAAGGAGTAGACCATAAGCTTGAGCGTAATAGGAAAATGTGCCGCAGCAATCTGTTGGCCGATGTCTCGTCATTCCCTCCTTTTTCTTTCATATCACACAATCCATCTACGTTTTCTGTAACTTTCCTCTACATTTCCATCCTACTAAAAGTTTCGTATTCATCACATTCAGATCATATTTCCTACCCAGGCATGTCTTTACTCTTGTCATATGCTTTACCTGTGATGTTAGGGATCTTCCTCTTCTTCTTTTTATAATAAATGGCTTCCACGCATTAAAGAATCTTCTTCACTGCACCCTACGAAATGCAAAACAGCAAGCTGCCACTTCATGTCGGATTTCTGTGAGACAATAGGTACGGTAGTTATAACTTATAACCCAGTCTAACCGGCCTATTAAAGCTATAGGCAAAATCGTGGCTCTTCCACGAACAAGATGCGAAACGTTAGAGGATATTGAAAATAAATGTCTAGAATAGAAAATGTTGTTTGATGTTTCTGGAATAAAAAAATCGGTCATTCATAAAGTTGGTGTAACATCCAGCGCAGGTCCGCTACCGAACGCGACCGACCAAGTTTGATGAGTTCGACACACCACGACATAAGCGCCTGCCATTGGTGTCGACTTCCACAATAGTAGTTTCTTTCAGTTGCATATTTTGAAACAAACTTTAACAGGGTTTACATTGTGTTTTGTTTGACCATTGTGTCAAAATAAATTTTACAGTACCTACCTACTACAAACTTACGAATTACAAAATAAAAAATTATGTATGTTTATCTCTCTTCCCGTCTACTTAGATATATAGAATCACTATAAATTTATATTTTATAATTAACGTACATACTTACCGAGTAGCACTGTTGTATTTATCTATGTATTAGTTATTACTTAGATCTATTATCTACGTATTTAGCTACAGGGTACGATTACTTCTATAGATAAAGTTGTTTTATGTTTTGCTCTTCAATATTATCCCGGCTGGTAATAAAACTAGTAGATATTAATTCTTGCTCCATGATAAGATCACCATGGCATTAATTTCTTAGTGTAATGAAACGCTTTGATTCTTTATTATTTTTTTGACTGGCAGACTGGCAGCCATGGCCATATTACATTTTTCTTTTATGGTCATGGTTTGTCGCCTCGTTAGTCTAGTGGCAGCATATAATATATGAGTTATGGACCGGGAGGTCCTGGGTTCGATTCCCAGATTGGGCATCGCGAATTTTCTAATTTCGGCTTTTAATTTCTAATCCTTGCTCGGCTGACCGTACTCTGTATCCACTAGGAATAAAAAAAATATTGCTTGCTAATTGCTGCAAGTTGCTGGTTGGTTACTGGCCTGGCATACAAAAGAACATGTAAACTTGGCATAACTACAAAAATACCGAATTTGAAGCCGGTTCCGCTATTTCAGTTTCGCAATCTATTTGTACATGATGTCAGTTGTCGCCGTGCCATATGAATTAAATAACGTTACGGTTACGTTAGTTACGTTTATTTAATACTAATTTCAGTTTATGAAGAAGATGCCTAACACAGTAATATTATTGGAATCTTTGTTTCGCTAAGTCGCTATTTTGGTTTTGTTCCATAAATTAGGCATGCTTAATTTTTTCGTAGTTATGCCTCGTCCTCTTATTTTTCTGAAATCATTGGTTTCTGGCAACCACCTATTAAAGAATAGCGATGAAAATAACTATAAGAAAATAACGGATAGTTTTGACATTAGGTTGTCGCTTAAGCTATTTTTACAAAGCTATTATTCTAAGTCGCTATTTAAAGCTCCCAGCTATTTTTCGCCGCGCAGTTTTAGTAACGTATACGTTATTTTATACATAGCGACTTCTTGAATCGCCGCAGTTATGTTGAAATTTTGTAAATCGCGGTTATTTTATTGATGTGGTTATCACATCGTATTAAGTTGTATTTGTTTATTATTTTGGATTAAGTATATATTTTTAATTTAGTCTACTAAACAACACAATAATTTTGTAATGTAATAATTATTTCGTGTCAGTGAGATGCTTGTTTGCGATTCATTTCCATAAAAAAGCTCTGAACAATAACGTTAGTAGCTATTACAAAACCCCACTAATGTGGCTTTAAAAAATAATACCATAATCTAAACGGTGTTCGTTGTAACGCTCATGACTACTGCTGATTGCACTTTTGCGGTTTTGCCCAATGCCGTGTTGTCAATAAAATGTCAGCCAACAAGGAAAGTAACCTTGTTCAGGCTTATATCGAATTAAATAAATTCTGCCAAAATAGTGACTATGATCGAGCGTTAAAAGCCTCAGGTAAAAGTAAGTAATCAGTCGAAAGAATAATTTATTTTCCTGTATGACAATCTTTCACAAAATTACTTGTAAAATTTGACTTGCGTTACTGCAATTAATATTCCATATTTAACCCTGGATATTCGCTGTATATAGTGTTTCTTATATTTAGAAACGTTTATAAGTGATAAATTCTCGATAAAAATCAATAAAAATCCATTACAAAAATGTTTTTCAATTCACGCTAATATCTAGAGAGATAAGAACGAACCCTCTGGTGTCAACATTTTAGAATTCCTAGTCAAATTCTAACATTACGTATGTATATATGTAATATGCACCTCAAATATAGACAATAAATCTCATGCTCTTACAATGTATAATTTATATATTCCCAAATCTTCTTGGAAGTACAACTTCCTGATTAACTTGATTTATAAAATGTGTTTTTTAGCTTAAAACTCACAACAATACAAACTTTTTATTTTCTCAGATCTGGGGTCTTATTCTCTATATCCACTGTTAGTGACCAAATGAGGGTGTAACTCATTATATTGATGAAATATTTATAAAGCTTAAAAAATAATTATACAACAAATACTTTTCTATGTGAATTTAATTTGTTTAATGTGACACAACCACAATGTAATAATCACAACTAACAAGGACCTTTGATTTTATCTAAAAAATAAAAGATGTAGACTGTAACATATGTTACATTACATTTTCTATTGACTTTGCTTTTATCCCATCGGAGGCGGCACATATATATGGTGCATCGGTGTATGGGCCACCGAAGGCCGAGCCGCCCGTGACTATTGTCTCTGGCCAAAATAAAAATAATCCACTTTTCTTATCCCTGTTAAATATTCTAATCAATATGAGATATAGGTTCGACAATATGTTTAACTATCGTAATATATTAATATGTTTACACAGTACTTCAAATAGCTCCCAATGAGCAAAAAGCGTTCCACTGCAAGGTGATCTGCCACATCCAGCTCCACAACTTCAAGGAGGCACTCACTGCCCTCACAAGTGCCAAAAATGCAGCACTTGCAGCTGATCTGCATTTCGAAAAGGCGTACACTCAGTACCGCCTCAACTTACCAAAGGATGCGCTGCAAACCATCGACAAGGCTCCAGAATTGACACCAGCTTTGAAAGAATTGAGGTAATTATCGCTTGCAAAATATATTTATTATAGATTGACTTATAGCCTAGTACATTAAGACATTTTTGGTTTTATCTTGATATAAAAGTATGGACACATTTTAAAGTAACATGTTGGATGCAATTATTGAAAAGTGGAAGGGTTTAAGTAGGAAGGCAGACACTGGCACTAGTCCAGGATAAGGCCAGGCAGTTAAAAAGATATAAAAGTATGTGTATATTCAAGTTGATTATCAATGCATTATAATATACTAATACATTATTGGATTCCTCTTGCTGAACAAGGTACTGACATTATTTTCACTGTGTGTGATGTAATTTGTGCCCGATATGGTGATAAGCTCCCCCCCTATGACATCTGGGATGGAACTAAGCTCGGCGAAACGTGGGTGTTCTAGTTCGCTAGTGCGCCTCTGCCTACCCCTTCGGGGATACAGGCATGAGCTTATGTTGTGTGTGATAGTCTTATTTAGGTTTGGTACGGAATAAATAGTACTTGCCCACCAAATCGTTTGAAAGATGCCATATAATTAGTACATTACCTAGGAATGAAGATCTTATAACTATGTAGAAGTTCTGCATATTTTTATTAAACTACAACATTTTTAATTTGTTTGTTAGGGCTCAAGTATTTTACCGGTTGGAGCAATACCAGGAATGCTACAATCTGTACCGTGACTTGGTGAAGAACACCACTGATGAGTATGAAGACGAGAGGAAAGCAAACATTGCTGCGGTTGTGGCAAACCTGGCAGCTCTTAACCCTGTAAGTAGATTTGGTATAAAATATTATGATTTTTCATGTGGTTTTATATCTATTGTAAGATTGGGACTACCACGGTGGGGTAGTTTGTATGAGTACCGCCCTGAGGTCTGGTTTGATCCCCCGGTCAGGCAAAGTGATTTTAAATTTTTTCAATATCAGCCCAGACTTTGGAATGGGTGCCTGATATGGTGATGGACTCACCCCATATCACATCTGAGACGTAACTAAGCTCGACGAAATGTGGGTGTTTTAGTTTACTAGTGTGCCTCTGTCTACCCCTTCGGGGACACAGACGAGAGCTTATGTTAAGTATATGTAACAAATTTCTTTTTTTTTTTAATTCAAATTTAAATTTATTAAATTCAATATTTATTAAATTCAATATTTTTCATTAACTTGCCATTCTATGACATAAAGTTTTTGTATCCCGTTGAAAAATAAGCATAGAATTTTACTGTAATTCATTAGTAAACAGAAAATGATACTTAATTTTTTTTGTGCAGTCATCAGAACTACCTCAATTCGACGACAACACATACGAGCTCGCCTACAATGCCGGAAGTACCATGGCAATGCGGGGCAAGTACAATGAAGCGCTCAATATGTTGAAGAAAGCTGAACAAGCATGCTCCGAGAGTGTGATCGACGATGGCGGCACTGAAGACGAGGCTAAGGAAGAAGCTGCAATTATTAGGTAAATATTATAACAAATATAGATGCATCTTGGTATCTTTCTTTCCACCTGCCCTTATCCCAATGTAGGTTTTCCACAATACCCTTTTTCACAGCTTTTTGTCACCTCCTTTGTTTAGTGGCAGCATATATGGGCTGTGGATCGGGAGGTCCTCGTTTCGATTTCCAGGTCGGGCAAAGCTAATTTTTATTATTTAATTTGCCCCGTACTGGATCCCTCAGAGGAGGTTGACGTCAGGCAAGCAGCTGGTCGTAAAAACAAAGCTAAATCCTTCCTGCAACATGCTTGAAAAATTGTGTTGCGCCGACCCCACATTAAGGTGGGATAAGAAAGTTGTAGAAAGTATTTTACTTTATTTTACGATAGGCTGTCTGCCTGACGTTGAACCCCTGTTGGGTAATCCAGTCTTATTGTAAATTGTGTTGGAAAAAACACATCTTAGTGTTATAAAAAGATGGGTTTGATGAATTATATTCTTGACAGGGTCCAACAGGCTTATTGCCTTCAACAAATGGGCAAAGAAAAAGAAGCAGCTACTATCTATCAGAATGTTCTGAAAGACAAGCCAAGCGATCAAGCACTGATTGCAGTTGCCAGCAACAATATTGTTGTCATCAACAGGTAAGATAACATTTTCAAAAACGGTGTGATATAGGAAAGTAATAAACATTAATGGTCACGGGCGGCTCGGCCTCTGGTGGCCCATACGCTTATGGAACATATATATGTGCCGCCTCCAACAGGTTAAAAACTCCATTCAGTTGGTTGGTACGTTTTTTTTAACAGGCACAGCATAGTGACTACACTGCACCTGATGGTAAGTGTAAAAAACTATGGAACACTGACAAACACTGTGTTTATCAGTGGTTGCTAGAATCATGCCGGCCTTTTAATGCTCCTTCACACTCTGAATCCGAAGAGGGATGAAGCAAATCAAGGGGCTTGCGACAAGGATTTTTTACTTGAAATCACTTATTTTCGTTGATTACTCTTATTGTTGTGTAAAGGAATTGTTTATTTTAGTTAGTTTAGCTGAGTGTACCTGTAGATATTATTTTAATACAAAAATAAACTATCATGTCATATTATGTGGATTAAATTTTTCATTAGATATGTACTGAAAAACAATAAAGACAAAATGAAGTAATATACTTTTAGACATAATCGACCTATCCAAAGAATAAAGTTACATAATGTGATAATGAATCGAAATTGCTTTTTTATTTTTATGAGCTTAAATTGACCTATATATTTAACTAGATTTTTTTTTTAAGTTATGACGTAATAACAAGTTAAATTATGACATAGCTTAAAAAAAAAATTATTGTTAAATATGTAGTCAATTTAAGCTCAGAAAAATAAAAAAGCAATTTCGATTAATAATCATATGTAACTTTATTCTTTGGATAGGTTCATATAGGTTTTACAAAAAGTACTTCAAAATTCGTCCTATAGCTTGTATGTATACCCGTTGTTGTTTTCTTTGTAGAGACGGGAATGTTTTCGATTCCCGTAAACGCATGAAGGCAGCAACTGCAGAGGGTTTGGAACATAAACTGAACTCAAGGCAGCGCTCCGCTATCGCATACAACCAAGCCTTGCTCGCTATTTATTCTAATCAGGTATGTATCATTGATACTTTATTTGCTAATTACAAAAGGAACATTATTTTGAAAATATGTCTGTAAAAAAACTAATATGTAGCACTATTAAATGAACTATAGTAGAATGTAGACAATGCCTAAATATGTTTTTATTATTGGGCCAAATGTCTACACAGGATAGTATTACAATATTTCATTAGTTTTCATTAGTGCTCAGCAGAATTATGATGCTTTATAGTTATTGGATGTACACTAGCTAATCCCAGAAGATGACTCGACTTTACAAGCTGCTTTGCACTGCTTGCACTATTTTATGTAAAGTGAAAAGATTCAAAAGCATAATATAAGTCTCATCAGATAAATAATAATTTCTTATTTTTGTCCGTACATAGCCTGATTTCTGCAAACAATGCTGCGTGAAACTAGTTAAGGAGTTCGGCGATGAACGACGCGCCGCGCTGGTGGAAGCTTCATCTTTGGCTAAGGATGGGAAGAAGGAGCAAGCTGTGGCGCTGCTGCTCAAATTCGGTGGCAATTTGCTATTGGCTGCCGTGCAGATTTTACTCTCACAAGTAGGTATTTAGTAGTGAAAATCTTTCTCCATGATTATATACATCAGACCTTTTTGACATTTATAAAGAAATAACAGTCTTATGTGTATATCTATAATCATATATGTATCAATTATTATACCCTTAATTTTGCCAGGGTGATAAAAAAGCTGCAGTGAAACTTCTTGAAGAGAGCGAGTATAAATACCGGCCGGGCGTGGTTGGCGTGCTGTGCACTCTCCTGAGCGCTGACAATGAACTAACTAAAGCTTCTCAACTATTCACTGATGTATATGAACATTACAAGAATGATGAGGTTAGTTGGATTTTTTATTACACAATATTTGTTGTTATGTGTAAATTAAAACAGAACTCTTCTGCACCTAGCTAGATAAATTCCGGTTTTGTGTTTTTGAAAACCTTTTCCATGAATAATAAAATAATTATTTATGATAAACTCTATACTAAATAGGGTAGACACAATAACTATGAAGAGTGCAAAAAACTTCACCACTATGGGTCTTACTTATTAAAACATTTTCGCTTAACTTTTCGCTAAGAATAGCCTGTCACTTTTTTCCTTGCATTACATTGTTTAAAACTGAAAAGGACAACCTATGGTTAAAGATAAGCAGCGCTTAAATATTTTTATAAGTAAGGCCCTAAATCTGTTTTTTTTTGCATTATGAAGTACTATTGCTGCATAATTCCATTGTATTACAATACCTTGTTTTTAGAAACATTGGTAATTGTGTTGTGGTGTAGGTGCCTATTAGCGGCTACTTTTATGTCTATTGAAGTGCGATCTTGTAATAAATAATATGAATATGGTGTATATCGTATCAGTAGTCGCCTCCTTGGTCTAGTGGCAGCATGTATGGGCTGTGGACCGGGAGGTCCTGGGTTTGATACCCAGGTCGGGCAAAGCAAATTTCCTAATTTAATTTACCCGGGACTGGATCCCTCATAGGGGGTTGACGTCATGCAGACGGCCGGTCGTAAAAACTAAGCCAAATCCTCTCTGCAACATGCTTGAAAAAGTGTGTTGCGCCGACCCCACGTTAAGGTGGGATAAGGGCAGGTAGAAAGAAAGTTGTATATTGTAGCAAATGCTGTCATCGCTGCGCAACGTGTGGCGCGCGGCGGCGGCGGCGCACGCGCGTGCGGGCCGCGCGGGGGAGGCTGCGCACGCGCACGAGGCGCTCGCACGCGCCGCGCCCGCCGACAAGCGCAGCCTGGCGCGGCTGGTGAAGGCGCTGGCGCCCGCCGACCCGCGCCGCGCCAGCCAGCTCGCCGCCGGACTGCCGCCCATACATGAGATCGAGGTACACAATACAACCAAATCGTGATAAAATCCGTAAAAGTAATTTTATTTCAATGAATAGCATTCGCGTAAACTTAAGAAATCAGTACACAATACACTTCACGACTTTTAATTCTTCACTTCTTCATACATTACCACTATGCGCTGTTTTATTTTTTTGTGTTACGTGTTATTCCTATCATAATAATATAACTAAAAGGAATAGTGACCTTTATCAGGTCGTCGGATAAAGGTCGCAGATAGTTGTTGGATACAGGCTGCTTCCAACAGGTCAATCTGGAAATCTTTGGGGGAGGCATATGTCCAGCATGTGGCTGATAATGATGATGATGATGATGATGAAAAGTGACCAGAACAATAAACATTCTCAATTAAACAATACAAGTAAAATGAAATCATGACCTTTTAAAAGAAAACAGCAGCAGCCCAGGAACACTATCCTGGCGAAAATGTTCATTGAATTCCTTTTTTCAAACTTATAGCTTTCTAATTATTATTGGAAATTAAATATGTAATCAAAATTTCTAATCGATTGATTTATAATTTTAGAGTAAAATTGACATAGACGCTCTGGAGTCGTCTAAATGGATGATGGGAGCCAAAGTCGTTAAGAAGACTGTTCAAAGCAAACAGGAACAATCGCCTGGGTGAGTCCACAAAAATTATTTCAAGAAGCAGGTGTTTACTATTCATATCATATCATCAAGATATTTCTTTATATTCTTTTTTTTTCCACAGTACACCCGGTTCAGAGTTGCTTCAAAAGAAGAAGCAAAAGCGCAGACGTAAGACAAAGCTGCCGCCCAACGCGGATCTCTCCAAGCCACCGGATCCAGAAAGGTTAACTTTACTTTCAACTGTTGACAGCCTCCAAGGCGCAGCGGGCGAACAGCCGGCTGTGAACCGAGAGGCCGCGGGTTCGATCCTCGCACCGAGACAAATATTTGTATAGCCCACAGATATTTGTTTCAGGTCGGGATGTGCGAGACTGTGCGTCCCTCGTAGTTCCTGATCCCCACGACACAAGACTCGATGTTAGTGTGGGTTCAGGACTATGTGTGTGGCTGTTGGGTGTTATTTATTATTATGTACACATATTGGCGACTCATGCGCACTTAAAAATTTGTATTGTCTTCACATCAACCTGACATAATTATTGTGGTGATTGCTGATAAGTATAAAGTAGCTCAGTTGGGAATGGTATGGACTGCCGAGACAAGTGTCGGAGGTTCGAAACCAACCCCAAAATGGAGCATACACCTCTGACTTTTCTATGTTAAGTGTATTTTCATTGTGAAATATCGCTTGCTATAACGGTGAAGGAAAACATCGTGAGGAAACCTGCATACCCGAGAATTTCTTCACAGGAATTTCGAAGGTATGTGAAGTCTGCCAACCCGCATTAGGCCAGCGTGGTAGACTAAGGCCTAACCCCTCTCATTAGTAGAGGAGGCCCGTGCCCAGCAGTGGGACAGTAATATTACAGGGCTAATATTATATTATATAAATTGCTTGAAGCAAATACCACTTTAATCGCCAATCACAATAATTTATTACAAGAATAAGCATTATTTATTTGCTTAAAAGTTGATATAGTATACATATCATCAAGTAACAAATACCTACTATAATGCTTATCCACAGATGGTTACCTAAATACGAGCGCACGGCGTATAGGAAACGTCGCGGTGTAAGGCGTGACGTCATCAAGGGCAGCCAGGGCATGTCTACCACTGCCACTGATCAATAGTACGTATACAAAATTACAAAACCCACAATAAATGATAAATTTGTAATCAAGGTATATGGTTATCCACCAAGTCCAAAGTCGCATAATCACATTGCGCAAATAGAAAAAAAAAAAAAATTTACCAACAATAATGTTCAATTATCAAATTACGCTTACTTATTACAATCTTCAAGTGTGTATGTTCATTTTATTTTATAGCGATATGAGTAAGCAGCAACCTACTCCATCATCGGCTGCTGCAGCCAAGAGCCCTCGCGTCGAAGCTAAGCAGACGGAGAGCGCGTGGCAACGCAAGCAACAACAAAAGAAAAAGGGAAAAGGTCGCAAATGGTAGACAAAATATGGAAATAAACATTTTATAATTAACAACAGTTTTCTTTCGCAAATCGCCCTTTACTGTTTACGAATACTGTGGTATATACGTACATATGTGTATATGTACATGTATATAGTCCTAGTTCTCTTATGGCGGGTACACACCGGCCGAACGAAGGCGAACGAATCTATACATGTTACGTTCACACAAACAAACTTTCGCTGTTGTGGGAATGACATAGGAATGATTCATTCGACCCGGTGTGTACGCGCCATTATAATTAAACATCACACACACACAACATAGTTTCTAGCCCAAAACATGAAAAAGGACATTGAAAAATCAAAACACAATGATCTCATATTATTTTATTATAATTATTTCTTATAAATCTGAGATGTAATCATCGCTTAGTATTTTTCCTCTTGGATTTTCCAGGTCTTTGTATCTTTTTCTTACTGTTTGGTTTAAATGATTTATTTTTGAAGTTGACTGGTCTCTTCTTAGCGGAACTGTTGAAACCGTCCATATTGTTGGAAGATTCTCGGGTGTTTAGTTTTGAACCTTTCTTTTTGCCACCAAAACCAAACTTTTTATCTTTCAAAGCTCGTTTTTTCGAAACTTTGTTTTGTGGACCACCTTTCCCTTTGATATTTTTGTTTTTGTTGTCATCCAAGAAATCTAAATCAGATGACTTTCCTTTTCTGACGCGTTTTAATTGTTCTAACATTTGTTTCTTTTCAGATGCTTGTTTTAGTTTTGTGTCGATCTGAAATTATGTTAATTTATTAGTTGGGACTTGTGATTGATATTATTTAATATGATATGAGGATTTACTAAATACTGTTGACAGAATCATCAATTCTTTCTTTCGTTAATTAACTAATATTGGTATATCAGATATGTAAAAATTTGCAAAAAGCCGGTAAAAGTTCCTTTAATTATTAAACTGTGGGTGTTCATAGGCGGTCTTCCGGGCTTGTTTTCCTTCCTCTTAAAAAAAATTAGTTACCTGTACACGTTTGGCAATCTTCTTTTGGTCTCTAAGCTGACGAACTTTTTCTATGCGCGCCTGAGCCGCCTGTTTCGCCATGAGGTTTTTGCGGACCTTCTGCATGTGTTCATCTGTTTTAGCCATCTCTGCAAAGTAGTCATCTGGCCTGAAATATATAAACAATGAGTAATTATTATTTTTATGAAGTTTTTTATCTAATAACGGTGACGTGATCACAGTACACCTGATGGTAACAATGGAGTTATTGGTGGTAAAAATTATGCTAGCCTATTTATGCTTCTTCACACTCTATGGAGGAAAAAAGGAAATCAAACAAGAGAGGTGGATGAGCATTGCAGACAGAGGAATATACCCCCATAACCGCCTTGACCAACCATTAAATCATGTTACAAGTGTCCCGATAGAACCAGAGATACCAAGGATGATTAATATTATTACAATAATAATGCTTGATTTTAGTTCTTTCTACCTGCATGTTACAGAAAGGATTTTGCTTAGTTTTTACGACCAGCCACCTGCCTAAATTCAACCCCCTCCGAGGGATCCAGTTCTGGGCAAATTAAATTAGAAAATTAGGTTTGCCCAACCTGGGAATCGAACTCAAGATGTCTCAGTCCACAGCCCATACATGCTGCCACTTAACCAAGGAGGCAATTATGCAAATGCTTGATTTTAGTTGTACTCTTTTTTATTGCAGTTTTCTTTTTTAACACATAGTTCAGACCATAGATTATAATAATGATTATAATAGAAATAAAAATAAAACATGCATATTATAGACTGTTATTGCTCATATAAAATCTCATCTAGGAAAGGCCTATGTCCAGCAGTGGAAAAGTACAGGCTGATGACAAATGTAACTTACCTTCTAGTGGGAACCCCTAAGTCTTTCAATTTCTTTATACCTTCAACAACAGCAGCTTGTGCTTGACGATGGATGAGATTTTCCCGTTTAAACTCATTAAGTATGGGATCATCTGCTGGATCATATACCTTATTACCTTTGCTGTTTTCTTTTACATTTCTGAAACATTAAAATAATGTTATTGTACATTTTAAATGTGAATTTTCAAATAAGAAACATTATTGAAATATTTATAACATAAAAGAAATGTAGCATAAAAGAAAGTATAAACTACTATATGCTGTCTGGCTATTAAAATTATTAAATTATTGGATTTATTAAATTGGCCCTAAAACAATCATGAGAGCAAAAATGCCTATTAATCCGTCGCAGGCGTCACATATATACGTTATGTAAGTGTATGGGCCACCGGAGGCCGAGCCGCCCGTGACTATTTAATATAACTGATAATAATGTCTCACTTTTTAAAGAGTGTTCATTTTTTAATAGAAAGGATTAGTATAATCAAAATGATTCAACTTGGGTTTTAAAGTCAGCCGTTTGCCTGACATTAAACTCTTTTGGAAGTATTTATATCGTGATAAAATACCACTTGATTATCTGTGAAAAAAGCCTATGCTCAGCAATGGACTGATGTGACTCTCTGATGATGAATGAAAACAGTTCCTCTTGTCCAAAACTTACTTCCTCCTCTGTGCAGTTTCTTGTATTTGTAGAGCAACGTCAGGTGCCATAGGTGCCACCGTCGTCACGAGGTCTAACATCTCCACCCATGGCAGTTTCAATTTGAACTCTTTTAACTTTGTCTTCAAATCTGCTACATTATTAACATATTTTTTTTCGATCTTTTCGACTTCCTCATTAAGGCCTGGCTTTATTAAACCCTTAGCAAAGGCCTCTTGCAACTAAAATTTTAAAAAACTTATTGACACCAAACAA
Organism: Clanis bilineata; assembly: GCA_036417725.1. Taxonomy (NCBI): domain Eukaryota; kingdom Metazoa; phylum Arthropoda; class Insecta; order Lepidoptera; family Sphingidae; genus Clanis; species Clanis bilineata. The sequence continues at coordinate 15,527,788 of CM071158.1, forward strand.
ATAAAGTGTTAAGTATTTTTATAATTCAGAGAAATAAGTTAACCTCTTCATCCGAATCTACTTCTGTATCACTATCGTTAAGTATAAAATCGCTCATAATGCTCTTAAGATCTCACAATACACCAAAACAATACACGATGTGTTCCGACTTTCAGTAATATACAATATACAAGTAGTCTGCGGTTCCAACTTTCCAAAACACCACCAAAAACACCACTTCGCACCAAATATAACCTCAAAAAATAGTTTTTTTCCTTTCAGGAAGGCAAAGGGAACTAACCCATACAGCCTCGTCAAATGTGCTCTTTTTTTGGCTTGTTTACTAACCTTAGTTTCGCAAGCGCAATGAATTCAGATAAGGTAAATTTTAATGCCCTACTAGAATTTTGGCGTCAATTCCTTCTAGTTTGATGTACTTAGACAATTTTCTCGCAGCGGAGGTATCGAACATGGCCTTGTTGCCCTCATGGCGCGTACACACCGCGCCGGGCCAAACAAAGGCGAACGAATCATGCCTCTTTCATTCCCACAACAGCGAAAGTTTGTTTGTGTGAACGCAACAGTTATAGATTCGTTCGCCTTCAGTCGGCATGTGTGTCCTCGCCTTAGAGCATTTATGACTGGAGACGCCACTCATATTAGTTACTTACGTAAATAACATAAACATGATGTTCAATAGGTGAATAATTAAAACCACATATTTCACTATAAAATTGTGAGACGAGGTGGTCATTCCATTGCTTCGTATACAATTGATAATCGACTATATGGTTTCAATTTTACATAAAGTATTTTACAAAAATTGAAGTAGTTTACTTTTAAAATAGTCACATATAAAATATAACTCCTTAATTTTGTCGCCTGGATGTTTTAAATTTTTTTTGTACGTATTACCTCCATAAACTTGCATTTTTAGCGGAGAACGACACAGGACCACAGTTTTTATAAACGTGGTAGATTTTTGAATTTTGTACCTCAGCAGAGGGGAAATGTTAAGAGTGGCATCTCCTGTCATAAATACTCCAAGTTCCTCCTATACGGTTCCGAAGATACGGTTCCGTTCCCCTCAAAAACGACAGAATTTTTTCCTCAGAGTAATAGCCGCGTGGCGGGTCCCTACTTATAACGTACTTGGTATTATGCTTTTATGTACGCAGTACGGCTTAACGGCTTTAGAGTAACTAGCACGTATTTTTCGGTTATTTCAAGTCCTTACATTTTTCTTTGTCACTGAAAAATCACAAACACTAAAAGTATTTTAATGAATGTACTGCTCTATATTCAGTGGCAGACTTTATAAAAGCGTTGGTCTATGATACACATATATTGGCTATGGGGTTTTAGATAAAATAAAAATAATAAAAATATTTCTGCTTCTCTGCATAGACAAATCCAGACGAATTTTAAGTCAACTGCGATACTTATAATTGTTTATATTATTTTGTATCATTAAATTGCAATTTTGTTTATTTTTAAAATATCTAAATCATATTTAATTATTAGTTGTATACACAATAATAGGTTGAAGAAATAACTAAAAACAATAAATAAATGTATTTTAATTTGACCGGATGTACTTAGTACTTCGACATGTTCGTGAAACCCCGTTGTTTTGCATCAAGAAAATGCAATGGCCGCCATCTTCGAGTCTTGTGAATGTTTTGGTCGTAGTTTCAGACTTTGAGGCCTATTTCTTATGTGCTATGCAATTACTAGACGGAAATAGTTTCGCTACGTTTTAGGAATTATTAATTTGTCTAAGCACAGGTTAGTACAAGTTTAAATCAGTATTTTCTCGAAAAGTGTTTACATCTGGATTTCATAGTACTTTGGTTTTGTGATGTTGTCATTTTCAGTAAATATTCAGTATATTATTAACACCAAACCTTAATTCTTTATCTTAATTACGAACTTATGTCATTATTGAATTGTTGAACTGTTATAAATATACAAACCTCGTTTTTATATGTACTTATATTTTCAACTCTTTGTTGCTAAGCGGGTCTAGCCGACTCGCGAGTGCTTTAATTGTTGCTGAAAGTCGAATTATTTATTCATTTAAATATTATTTAGCGTATTAGGTTAGTGTTTACTTTTTTGATGTTTATAACGAGACATTTGAGTTTCCGTGCAACAATAATGGCGGCAGTGAATTAACCTATTCATGTATTTTACGCTTTTATTTCTACGCTGTGAGGTTCATGATGCATAATTTTAGTGTGATTCGTTATATTTTCTCGTAGGAAACGAAATAAAGTGACTTTCGAATTGTTTTGTGGAACAATGACCTCGACGGTCATATCCTATTTGTGGACTAAAAATATTTTACCAAGAACATTATGGTGTGCATCGTTCATATACCTGACGATTTCGAAGATATATGGGTAAAGAATCGGTTTTCGATTGCAGTCACATGAAATAATTTTGGAGGCCGAGGAGCTCTCCAAGTCATCATCTCGGGTCTGACCCAAGATGATAGTGTATACAGCATGTCAAGTTCATCTGAATACGAACCAGTGGCCCGGCAAGTGAGTAAAACGGTTCTACTATATAACACACTACTCACAACTGCTAAACCTAAATACTTACCTACTCATATAACCTGATTATATAAATGTATACTTTCATAAATATTTTGTTTATCAAACCATCACATTCCTGTCTTTCCAACTGTGCTAGCATTATTTTCATTGATTTTCCATGATACTGTGTCTAAACCTGAGTGAACCATGATAAATAAATACAAAAATTACATTAGATAAATGTTTACATTCCGTTTTGGTCATGTTTACACATATGTATTTAACAATCGCCAATGTATTACAGAAAATCATACCACACTTCCTAAGTCTTAATTTATGTAATAAAGAAACATTTAAACAAAAAGTGTATTTATTGATAACCTTAAGTTTAGTATATTGTTAGTATTTAGTATTTCAGAATTGTCTGGTAAGTAGAAGTTATTTCATGTATTTTATCACACCAGTTATCGTCATGACTTTGGTCAAATGAGGACGGATGATATGACAAAACCATTTGGGTAGTGTAGCAGTGTTTATGTTGATTAATGATAATAAATTCATTAAATAAACCTTACTGTATTTGAAGTTTGCTAAATGAAAATTCTAGCTTGTCTTTAATATATATTTTTTATTATGTGCCACCTGTTTGAACTTCTGCTCTTATAAGTGTTTACTAGGATAAAAAGTGTCCTATATCACTTGGCAATAGTGTAGTATTTTAATTGTGTAGTCATTTCAAAATTGGTTCTCTTCCAAAGATTAGCGAGTTAGTTACTTTTTTCTTTCTATTAGTTAAGATTTATCAGGCAAGCTCTGATAGACTCATGTATCCCATAGGTCTTTGCTGTGTCGTCTTAGTTGAATTATGGATATTTCAAATATTACATGAAATAGTAATTTTGTTAACTGTGCTGTTTCATACAAACCTAATCAGTATGCAAGTTTTAAATTAATCATACATATTTACAGAGACCATTGTTATGTTTTTATGCAAACCAAATATGTTTTTAATTTTTTGTTGTCGAGTTATTAAAGTTTTGTATATATTTTGTTACAGGATTACGGGCCGGCCACCTCCAGTGAAAATCCCTATGAAAATGTTTTGGAACATAAATTAACAGATAATATTATGAGCTTACCTGGTGTAAGGACTCCTGTATTAAGGGCTTTACCGTTGTCTCCCTCAGAAGGTGATCCTGAGCCTGATTCTACAAATATTGAGAGCATAATCCATTCAGTGCACAAAGTGGATAAAGACGTTGAGTATCACATTACTGACAAAAGATGCAACACAGACATGGCAGTGGACTCATTATCTAGTTTAGTGCGTATTGAAGAGACTAGTTTAGATACGATGGGGCGCATAGCATATCCAATATTGCAGGAGGCAGATGATTCTAGTGATGGCAACTATGCTGAGAACTCTACTACACTTATACAGGCGCCGCTAAGTGCTGCAATTGTTCAGAATGTAACAAAGTTACCACAAAACTTCACTATTAATGTAGATGCGGCAGTTGGTAATATAACAGCCATACAGAATATGTCGCAGGATGTGACTGGCAACCAGACGTTATGGTTGCCTACAATACTAACAACAAACACAACTGCAACAGATGGAAAAACAGATGATGATAGATCACAAGCTGGTTTATCACAAATCATTATTACCAGTGAGAGCTATGTTAATGAAGCAAACCCTACAGGAAGAAGAGCAAATATTGTCACAGAGACCAATTATATAGGTCGCCCCAAAACTTCGAAAGTGCAAATATTGAGCAATATATCTATTCCGAAGAACCCTACTTATTCACAACAGTATATAACCCAAGGTAAAGAGGTAGCCACACCTGTATTTGCCACACAAAACCATGTATATAAACTCAACACAAATGTTGTGTCTCAAAAACATTTGAACAACTCTGTTCTATGCTCTAAACCAGCAAAGAGTCAATCTCTGATTGGGTGCTCGACTCTGTCTCCGAGTGTAATAAACAGCAGTCCGATTAAGAATGTATCATATAGTCATACATTTACGAAAAGCACAAATTTAAATAAGACATTGAATAAGGTGAACAATGGTGCTAACTTAAATGCTATGGTTGCCGTTTCTTCTGGCAATACTCAATGCCATATTCTGTCTCGAGTTGTATCTGGACCAAACAAAATGTCTGTACACTCTGGGAGAAAAGTAAATACTTTTAAAGGATCTAAAAATTCACAAACATCAGGTCAAAAGAATCAATCCAGGCCAATTAAAATAATCCAACAGGCAGGGTCAGCCCAGAAATCCGAAGCAAAGACTTGGCCTGTCGCCAGTGTCACGTATAAAAGTCAACAGCCGACTTTTGGAGTCGTTGACTCAAATACCTCTAAGATAATACAGAAAGTTGGTAGTCCATCGCAAAAGAACCAGTCGTTGTCACTTTCTAAATTTCCATCAAAGGGTGAACGTTTAGTACTTCAGTCACCATGCGGTCCTGTGTTGATTTCCACAGCTCCAATAAGCACAAGCTTACCAAAAGGTCCGCACTATGTCCAATCAGGTGCCACTCCGAATTTACGATATGTGCAAACATATGGCACTGCTGATAATCAGATTTCAACGGTATCACAGGTTTCTGCCAACCAACAATTGACTGCACAAATACTTCAATCGTTATCACAACCAAAATTGTTGCTACAAAGCCCCACACCAATTATACATCATAATTTGTCAACGTTAACGCCACCTATATCTATTGAAGAAACATTGGAAATAAAACCAGTCAACCAGAAACGAATAGTTTTGTAAGTTGCTATCACTTCTCAATTTTTGTTTTTTATGCGTGGTTTGAATGAATATCTCATTAATGTATTTGTCATTTTGTTTCAGCGGCGACAAATCTACGTTATTAACAGCGGATGACATTATTGGTACGGAGGAGAGACCAAATCTATCTGAGGAGTTACGTCGCTATTCGTTCCAACCTTTGGCTTTTATCATGTTGGATCACACATATTCTTTGCCTGCACAAAAACAACCTTCCGCTTCGACGCCAACCACACCAGTCTCCGCTGCACCGCCTACAACAATCGTATCGCCCCCTGTGACCACATCGCCTATGAGTCCACTGAAGAGGACTTCACCAGTTATTATGTCGACTGCTTCGTATGAGCAACCTGTAACGTTACCGACTAGCACAGTGTGCGCTCCTTTGCCTGTTACCTCCATGCAGGTGATGACTCCATTGGCCTTGAAGCCGCAACCGGCTCCGCCTCCAGATGATGATGCCGCTTCAGTAATCTCGTCTATTGACGGGGATAGGAGGCAAGGCACTAGAGGTGGGAGTGACACAGAAACCGCCCCTGAAGGCGAAGAAGAAGGAAAAACACGGTGTATATGTGACTTTACGCATGATGATGGGTATATGATATGCTGCGATCGTTGTGGCGAATGGCAACATGTTGATTGCATGGGCATTGATAGGCAGAATATACCTGACGCGTATATGTGTGAACTTTGCCAACCACGACCCATAGACCGTCGTCACGCTCGTGCCATACAGTTGAGAAAAAGGGAGGAATTAAGTGCTTTAGGTGCGTCAGACTCTGATTCTTCAGAAGGAGGCCGCCTACCAGGACAAAGGAGGAAACGTTTACTTACAGTCACTACTTACACAAATACAAGTGGTTCCAGCGTTACTACATATAATTCAAATCTACCAGTTCTACCACCATTACCACAACCGTCATTGACATTACCTAAAAGAGGTCCAAAAAGACCAAAGAAACCAGAAGTTGTAAGAAAGGGCGCTAAGAGAAAATTATCAGAAAAGCGAGTAAAACGCAAAAAAGAAATGATGTTGAATCGAAACAAATACAATTCTAGTTTGTCAAACCAATCACATTGGCAAGATTCATACGAGTTGGCTGTGACAAATCACTATAGTCCAGAATTGAGAGCTAAGATAATGAAATATAGTAGCCGGTTAGGCAGTACGCCCAATATGGCGTATGCTATGAACGCTCATTTGTGCACTACGGTGCCCCATGCGGGTGGGAAGATTCTTATAGCCACAAAAGATTTAAAAGAGAACACGCCTGTAATAGAATTAAGGGGAAAGTACATGCTGTCTAATCAGCATAGGCCACAGCTTCAAAACTCTGCCAGAGCTGGTAGCCAGAAACCGGGACCATTTGTATTTTTCTACAGATTACCCAAAGATAACACCCAAATATGTATTGATACAAGAACATATGGGAATGAAGCGAGGTTTGTTAGAAGGTCTTGTAAGCCTAATGCTGAATTGCAGCATTGCATTGTCAAGGGGACTTTACATGTTTATTTAGTTACTATTGGTGTTATCCAATCGGACACAGAAATCACTGTTTGTCATGACAGTGAGGGAGGCAAGCAACCTTGCGCCTGTGGCAATCCTAAACATTGCAAAGTTAATGGGTTGAACACACTCGCCAGTCGAAAAAGTATCGACTATCCTCCAAGAGAAAAGAGAAGTATTAGAACTAGATGTTTCAGCTCGTCTTCGCCAGTTTCGCCACCCCTTACTCCATTGGTGACGCCTACTAAAGAAAATCCACCACTATTAGTGGCTGTCAAATCTGAAAAGAAATCGCCTATTAAGCATGAGTACCCTCCAATGTCTCCTGTTAAGTCTGCTGTCATGGCGCTCAATTTCGACGAACCTATTAAAATGGAACCGTTTATTGAAGAATCAAAGCCAGAGTTTGATTTGACTGCAAAGGAAGAAATGAAGCCAGAAGACATTGATGAGCCTGACTTTATTAAAACTGAATCAATTCCAGAGGAACCAGTAAAGGAAGAGGATCCACCTGAACCTGAAGTTATACCTGAACCAATTATTCCCAAAGAAGAAGAAAAATTAATTGAACCAAAAATCGAGAGTGAACCTGTATTCTCTGATGACGAGAAACAGGAAAAAACGGAAGAAAATATTTTAAAAGAAGAAATAAAAACAGAAGACGAGAAGATATGCAAGGAAGTTACTGCCAAATCTGCATGTCATGATCGATCATCAAGATCTAGCAGAACCACTTGTGTCAATCAAGATTCATTAGATGATAAAACTGATGATTCTCAGGACAAGTTACAAACTAGCACTAAAGAAAAGGACAAGAAGAAGATGGTATGTATATTAGACTATAGATATGTTTGGGTTCGAGACATGAATGTGTTTTCTTCATATTTTATAATAATTTCAGACACGAGAGGAGCGTAAAATGGAGGCCATAATGAAAGCTTTTGAGAGAATGGAGAAAGCAGAACAGCGGAAGCAAGAAGTCAAAGAGAGACAGAAGAGAAGAGAGTCAGATCCTCATCCTAATTCCATGGACAAAGAGGATGATGATGATATCAATAGTCTAAATAAGAAAAGGAAAAAGTAAGTATTTTTAACTATCATAGTTTTATAATAGGAGTTATGTCGGTGTGCAAAAACGATAATAGTTTTCGTTTTTATCATTTACATTTTAGTAGCTCTTGCTGAAATTACAACAAACTAAAATACATTGAATTTATTAGAAATTTCAAATTCTACTTGTACTATGGACTATCATGAGTTGTCACAAAACCAAAAACGACATACATCATCACCAGAACCGTTGTGTCTAATCTGTCGTGGTTCGTGTACTATTGAGTTGACGATGTAAGTTCAGTGCATGTTGAGGAAGAGATGAATTGTAGGTGTTATATCAAAGCAGGCAGTCCCGATTGATCGTTGCATTCTTCTAACAGACGCAAGGGTCGCGCTCGAACTTCGTCGCAGTCGAACCGGCGGCGCCTGAACTCTGCGGACAGCGACCTGGTGACGTCAGGCGAGGACGTGCCGCGCGGGCTCTCCCCGCCGCCCCCGCAACCCGCGGAGACACCCGCGCCCACCCTCAACCCCACCACCACTTCCCCCGTCCCCGGCCCCACCACCTGCCCCGCAACACTCCCGCGCCATCAACATACACCCGCGCATCTCGACAAGGTCAACGATGCTGTGCCTGAGGTATGTTCTAGATGTTGCCATCTCATATGTAAAGGTTTAGAGTGATTCAATGAAACGTGCTTAGAGTTAGTTTCGAGCTGGGGAGTTTGAGGATTTAATTGCATAAGTCTTGCTTTCTATTACTCGCTTATACATACATGATCTAACTATTATTATTGTTCACAGGATCTTGGTTTGAGTTCCGCATGTTTGTTAGTCGAAGCAGCAGTCGGCTCTGTGGAATCGGCGTTCAAATTACCAAAAACAAAGAAAACTATGGCAACGGAATGGATTGGCCGATCGCCTGAGCGAACGCCGTCACCTTATCGTTCACCATACAGACCTTCATTAGTATCAGCTCCTTCATTAGAAAACTTAGTAAGAGTTGCGTCTACTATTATTGGAGATCTTAGCGCGGGACACGATATAGAGCATGACGAAGATGCACGTACATCCCCGCCGAGGACTCCGGGCCGTGACCGCAACAGACCCCCTAAGAAAGCCAAGCGAATCACCAGGAGCACCCCGCCGGCGGAGGTGCCTGAAGTGGTTCCCCCCATCATGCCGCAACACAGTGCCAAGAAACGGTGGCTACGCCAGGCAATCAGTGAGGAGAGCGATTCGCCGTCCGCAGGTTTGTATATTGTGACTATTTGAATACTGTTGCATGTATGAGGGACGTATTGCTATGTCAAAATGTAGATGTGTTTGTTTCAGAGTCACCGCCCAACGAAATGGTTACGCCATTGAAGAAACGAAGATTAGCGAGAGAGTCTCTGTCGTGCGAACAGAACACTATAGTGCCTGTAAGTGTAGCCACAATCTGAGTCATTTTATTAAACTATGTCTAAGATAGGGATTACAATATGTCTTTCCTTGTCCAGTGTAATGAAGAAACGTCGCCAGTGCTGACGTCGGAGGATTCTCCTACCAAAGATGATCCCTCCATAACGCGGCAATATACAGTCAGAAATATTATGGACAGTATATATGGTAGGGATAGGACGAGATCGGACAGTGGGCAGGGATCTGATGATCAGTGCAATATGGACAATGACGTGTTAAATGTTAATGTGAAAGGGCCACATGACAGAGAAAACATTAGGAGGATAATTGGTGTACCTACACCTGAAGATGAAGTTCCACCAGAAATATCCCGGACAGATAGCATTAATAAAACAAACAACAACAATGTAGACGTCGACGAAAGCAATAATTATAATAAAGTTGTACCGATGGAAATAGATACCACGATGCCCCAACCGAAGATACAAGATTCATCATCTATAGATGTGAATATAGATATTAAAAGGATAGACAGCCCTAACGAGAAGCCTAACAGTTGCCAGTCTGCAGACACGAGCGGGAGCTCATCGCCGCAACGTGACGAGATGGACGACATACAAAAGAAAATCCACTCATTTCACACAGAAAACATACAAATCCTGAAAAGCAGGAATAAAAAGCCAAAAGAAAAACGAAAGAAAGTCAATTTAAACTTCGATCTAAATATGGTTGACGACCAAATCAGTATTCAGCTGCGCACCGAGAACTATAATAGTTCGAAGTCGCCAGATATCAATGGGGACATACACGAGGACATGAGCAACTCTATTCATGATGATGTGAAGTTCCATATTTCCCCTGAGAATATACCATTGCCCCCGATTGAATCAATACCGTTACCTGCACCGGAAAACATTCCTCTGCCTGAGGAACCATGTCCGATGCCCATAATTCCGCCACCAGAGACGATACCCCTACCAGAAGGCCCTATGAAGCCCGCCAAGTCGATACGATCGGCTTCACCGCTCGTGAAAGAAGATAAACCCTTCTCTACCGAGCGACCGTCCGTGCTCGAGAACACGCTTCCGTTCTCGTCGCGTTTCAGCTCCACCGGACTGTTCTCCGGTATATTTAGCAACATGTCTCAGTCGTTCAACATGGACAGTCAAATAAATGAGAACGTGCCGAACATGTCTATAATTAAGAGTGCAATAGATAGGACTACAAGTTTAGATAATAGTTTGTTCGACAAGGACAGTATCTCGGCAGTGGACGAGCTGAAGAGCGTCCAGGAGATACTGACTCGCGTTAACAATATGGACTCTAATAATAGTGTGATATTGTCGGGGGTGCTGAAGAGTTCGAACAAGTGCGGGCTGCTGGCGGCCTCGTCCTCGGCCAAGCCCGCCGCCAAGCCCGCTGCCAAGCCCTACAGCGTCAGGACCAACGACCCCAGACTGAATCCTCCGCCTATTGAAAAGCCAAAACCTGTTAGAAGGAAGGTGAGTCGCTTGCATATTCATTACTCATGAACGCAAATCAATTTTATATAAATAAATCATTATCATGCAAAACTCTACGTGCATAATATTTTTATCAATGAGCGTTGGCCGCGCGGGTGCGTGCATACTTGAATTAAATCCAGACCAAGGCCTCAACTTAGATAAGAGGAAAATTATATCAAGCTATATAAGTTCAGATTGATTTATGATGCGTTCTCACTTGAATTAATTTAATGTATACATTCCGTGAAGCTCCGACGTCGTTGACATTAGGTTGAATGAGGAGTTATGACTGCATGTTGCGAAACATCGTTTGTATATTTATGTCCCTACCAATGTTGCTACTCGCTCCGAACATAATATATTAATGTAATATGTAGTTTTGTTATTTTAGGTACTTTATTTTAGGTATATTCGTTATAGAATTTAACGTAAAAGTATATTGTATACTATAGTTAAATCTATCTAAAATTGTTATGATTAACATTTAGCAACAGTTGAAGATTCGCGAGGTAGTGTTCTATCAGATTTTACCAAGCCGCGATCCATCATAAACGCCACTATTCATTTTGATGACTTTTTGTGGTAACGAATGGGTAACAAAATTTTGTTAAGAAAGATCAGTTATAATTTTTGTGTTAAAACTTACATTAAAAATATTTCCACAGAATATTTTGTTGTCCTAATTATATGTATTTAGGTATCAAAAACTCAGATTTTTGTGGTTGGAACTTATCCGTAATAGTTCAAGATACTATGGTAGGTAACGCTCGAGCGTTACCTACCGTTGCGGCTGTTGCGACTCTCGATCGGCTGCAATAGGCCGCAACGCGCCGAGCTGCCGAGTTCATTGACTTTAATGATTACTTGCGGAATTGTTTCAGCTTGTTTTATCTCCCTCACTGTACTTATTATGTATTTTGTAATCAACTCCCAATACATGACCCCATTCGTAGTATATAATTATGTTGGGTATCATTGCATAGTACAGGGGTCGAACTCAGTCCGTACAATATGTATGCAAATAAATAACTGAAATCGGTCTTAATTCCAAAATGGTTATCGAAAAAAATACTGCCGTGTGTTATGATAATATTTTCTATGTTTCAATAAAGTAAACGTTATCCGACATTCCTGTTAGCTTTCACTTCCACTTGTGTATAAAAAACAAACTCTCGGCACTACGTGGTATGTCACGTATAAATGTTATGTACTTATTGCTTTTAAGTTGTCGGTGCTAATGGAACTCTTTTTGAAAAAACTTCTGTTTGTTTACTGACTGTCTCGGTGGCGTGGTTGTATTTCGGTACGACTACCGTTCTGAGGTCTCGGGTCGGGCAAAGTGATATTGGATTTTTCTATACCAGCCCGGAGTCTGGAATTTGTGCCTGATATAGCGATAAGCTCTCCCCTTATCGCATCTGGGACGGAACTAAGCTCCGCGAAATGTGGTTGTCTTAGTTCGATAGTGCGCCTCTGCCCACCGCTTCGGGGATACTGGCTCTTCATCTTTCAATATTAGTGGTCTAGAAATGTCACGCGTGAGTTTGAATTCTTAAAAGCTCTCGTCAATCATTTTGATCGTTCCCGAGTTAGTCACTTCCCCGCACTATACGACTGGCGTCACCCTTTACTCTGCTCGCGGCAAACTTCAGTGCGGCCGTAAAGATTGACGTGTCATATTCTAACGTAATGAATGAAAATATTGTTTTTTTGTTGGTGTCAGCTCTCTATAAGCGAGTATCGCAAGCGGCTGAAGGGCCCGGCCGCGGAGGAGGCGTGCGCGGGCGAGAGTGTGGAGCCGGGCGGGGACGGCGACGGGGGTGACGGGGGCGACGGGAGCGAGGGGGGCGACGGGTGCGAGGCGGGCCCCGAGTGGTCGTCGTCGTCGGGCGGCGCGTCGCTGTCGCCGCAGCGGCTGGACGCGGCCGCCGCCGCCGCCGCCTACGAGCTCGAGCAGCGCCTGCACAAGGAGCTCGCCGCCGCCCACCTGCCCAAAGGTATGCACTACACTATACACATTACACACCTACATCTCACACCTTGCACATTTAATGCTGGATTCCCCAGCGAAAGACTAATGGCCGAGATATATCTGGATGGAAAGGACTCCGTTTAACTAAACTACATCTACTGGCCACTAATAAAGAATTTGGAAAATTTTCAGCCACAGCAAATAAAACGAGCTAATTTCATCTCTTGACAAATACTCTTTGGTGGTGAAAAGACTTCTTTGTAGTTTACTATTACGAGTTGAACGGACTTTTTACGGTGTCCACACTACTTGCATTGGAAACCCTGCTTAACGACGTTGTGAACAGTAGCACGTACCACGTCATACGCAGGTTGTGTCGTCCGCGGTTCATATGTGAGCGGTATGGATATCTATCGTGATCTAAACGAAGTTATGTTCTGATAATAATAAATATCCTGAGCGTCAGTGCAAGTACGTTTTAATGCGCCTTTACAGTGACTGACACCTGCCGAGCCATCGTCATCCAGTGGCAGGCAAGACAGTTGTGACTAGGATGTCGTATTGGAATGTAAATTCCAGAACAATACCTTCTAGACGATCACTTTATTCCTTAATCATGTAAACGGTTTTAACCATATATCCCATTTGAAACTGTGTGGATATTGTATGAATATTATAATATCATGCCACGAGGCTCATATTTTGTAACTCGGTTAAGATATATCACATTTTGTACTTAACATGGCAAATACTTGCATGTCTGTGTAGAAAAGTAGCAAGAGGATAGGTTCACGCTAGAAGTGTCGTTGATGGGGATTTCTATGGCGTCTCTGAAATTACCTTCAGTCTCCTCACTCTTTGGCTCCTTCAAACATAATAGCTATGCGGCACCTTGTGAGCTGTGATCAACTTCACAGGGTTCATAAAGATTTTCGAGACCTGCAATTTACGTCCAAAAGGTTCAAGTTTTATTTTCATTTAAATTAAAAGTAATTTGAGATGCATGACTTGTGATAATACCATCGATATAATAATATACCTAGATGCACAGTTCCATACAAATATCATTGTAAACAGTGTCCTCAACAGACAAAACAAATAAACATCACAAATTTAATTAAATTAGCACAAATATGACCTTATAAACGCGGCATAAAGTAGCTTTTTAAATTGAATGTACAAACATTCTTGTATTCGAATTTTTTGAATTTCCAATCGTTTTTAAATTTGACAATAATTTGACATTATCAAAAGAAACATTCTAGTCACTTGGACAAAGATTGAATGGAGTCGAATAGTTCTTGTATTTATTTGTGAGAAATGTTGACCACGTGGCGTACAATGTAGATGAGAATGGCGATATCTGTATAATAATTTTACTTACATTAAGAGATAGATAGAGTATAAATGTTTAGAAGATAACAAAGCTTATTAGTTATGAATATGAAATAAGCACTGTTTTGCCTTAGCGTGATTCATAAATAAATAGATAATACCCAACAGTCACATACATAGTCCTGGCCCCACACTAAGATCGCCCTTTGCTCTTTAGATTCTTAATAATTTCTTTTAGACTATCATTTCGTTTTCTTGATCTTTTGTTCTGCCTTTTTAAGTTTCGCACTAAATTAGATTTAAGTTTAAATTTTTGGTTGCGTTCTTTCAAATTATCTTTCAAAAATAACGTCTTAGGTGTGTTAAAGATTGATGAAAATTCTGATGGTATTGGTGATCCTTCATTATTTATTGGTTCAATTGCTGGTTCCTGGAAATGAATATGTTTCCAATAAATGATGATGCCACAATTACTGTTGTAGTAATTATGCCTAACGACCGGTTCCAATAAATGATCTCAATCCGAGAATCCAAGATAAAAATGAAAAATTAAAAAATGAAAAATCGCGAGAATGAAGCATTAAAATTATTATTTGACAGCGGAATGTTCAACTTTGTTCATGTTGGCATATTTTTATGATCTGCACACTGATTGAAAACATTTATTAGAATTAGCCGCAAATTATTAAATAGTCATTTTACATGGCAGTATGTACCTAGTATATGCTTGTATTGATGAATTCTGTATCAAATATTTTTCAGCTATTACACTTGTACTGCACCCTGCCTCATTTAAACTTTCTTGTAGTTACGACAATCTAAAATAAAGTCAATAAATGTGGCAATATTTATTTATTTATTTATTTATAGGTACACTAACAGCATACATATTGTTAAATTAAATAGTAAACATTAGTTAAGGACAATGTAGCTGATGACAATTTATCACCTTTATTTTTGGTACAGCATTCTTTTTAATTTTCCTAATCCCTTTTTTTGTATAATATCCATCGAAATCGGCAAAATGGTCTGAACAAACCACACTTGAGTAATTGGGTTTAAAATTTTCTTCTCTCCTTTCTTCGGAAATAATTTTACGCCATTTATCTCTTACTATTTCATTTCATGGCAATCTGTAATTAATAAATAAAATTAATAAAAAAAAATCATAAATTTAAAATAAATATAATATATTTACAAAAAAAAACGACTCCATATATTTCATTGTTCCAAATCATGATTTCAAAAGGGACAAAATATTTTATTAACTGAATTCGTTAAATTAATTATTTATACACGTTTAATACTTCATTTAACATGATTAAGGTTTTAAGAATAAAGTAAGGGAATTATACTTACTTAAAACATGAAATCCCATGTGTTTTGCGCTTTGTAAGAGTGTTATTTTTGCACTCTTTCACAGAGCATTTAGGCATCTTCACAGGCGAACGGTCGGCGCCCGACTGACAGTCAACAAGTGCTTACTTACATTTTAAGCACTCGTTGGCTGTCCCACTTTCTGAGCGTCAACTGTGCATCTAGGTATATTATTATATCGATGGATAATACTGGTTATCATGAGTACATCTCATGTGGCAAAGGTTGGAAAGTAGTTTTGCATGAAATGTTCCTATTTTTGTTCTACACATTTAAACATTTTCTTGTCGGATTTTCATGTATTCTTGAAATAATTAAATATTTATTTATTTATTTGTTTATAAAGATGATCACAGATCGATTCAAACTTTCAAAGGTACATTACATTGTTTAAAAATGAAAGGGACAACCTATGGTTAAAGATAAGCAGCGCTTAAATGTTTTTATAAGTAAGGGTGAAGTAAACAAAACTACTTAGGGTTAATTCTCCAAATACTAATCTATATGAAATATTCAAATTAAAGAGTTGTGTGAAGTATTAAGGCAGGACTGAGCTAACATAATCATGATGGTATTTTTTACATAAAACAGTTTATTATCTCAAAGAGTTCAAAGATTTTAATGGTCTAGGCTACATTGTGTCCCGTCCATAGTATACCACATTATCTATCAGCGGAAGTTTCAAGTTTCAATTGGAATTACCTACATTCACAACAGAAGCATGTTTTATTGATAGACTGAGGAGCCCCAGAGTTGATATAAGTGTAATAATACCAGTGTGGAATGAAAAAATAAAACGCAAACAACTCTCGAACACAAAGATAAAAACAAGCGATATAATCATTCGACACATAAACACCGGCAACGGGCGACTGAAATCATGACTCGAACGGCCTTGACGGCACAAGTGCAAACATAACTCGCCGAGCCGCGCAGTAAAGCATTCAAAATATATTCATACTGTATGTTTTTTGCATACCCACACATGCCGATGCAATGATATAACATCGAAGATATCATATTGTCTCGTAAGCACGCTTATTAATCTTTTCATAGGTGTAATAAAGTCTTTAATCGCTTGGCAGTTTGTTATTAACGTTCGAGTCGAGTCGGTACCACTTATTTTTAGCTGCCTGCCGCGGTATAACGCTGCGCCAATGTGCGATGAATACTCGTTTGTGTTACACTCTTTAATGTCTTTTAATTTATCCGTCTGTTCTTCGTCGATCAGTATTAAAGCTCTTGTATTTGTAATACTAAAATAGAGAATACCATTTACAATCCGGTGCTGATATTATATTTCTTGTAATTTCCAAACAGCATAGTCGGTTGTCTTTGGGATTTTTATTAGGCACTTTTTGCAGACATAATTAGATAGAGTTTGAGTGGGTACAGCCACGCTGTAGTCTGTAACGTCTACTGCACAAATGGGCCGGTTAAATACCACTGTCTCATGGAAAACTGGCGTAAAGTGGTAGCTAGCTAGTTTTGTTTCGTTCTGTAAGTGAGATTTCCGGTGGCCCATTTCTATGCCCACTTCACGGATGGTTTTCAAAAATCTAAAACAAATTACAAATAAGTGACTACCTGTAAATTGGAACTTGATAATTTATGACATGACCCTTTCGTAGACCTGGTTAGACATAGAAATAAATCCACGGTCCCTACGTACACAGCGACATGTCAAAAACTGAGGTTTTCAGGAGAACGAAATGAAGTTTATTTATAAGTTTAAGAATGATCATAATTGTGATCTTGTTCGATTAGTGTTTAAAGTAGAATTATTAGAATACAAAAAAAATAAAAAAATATATCTTTATAGTTATGAGTGTATGGACAATTTAAAGCTATATATGCAATAAAAAAATATGACATTTTGACATAACATAACATAACATAAGCTCACGCCTGTATCCCCGAAGGGGTAGGCAGAGGCGCACCAGCGAACTAGTACACCCACATTTCGCCGAGCTTAGTTCCGTCCCATATGTGATAGGGGGCGAGCCTATCGCCATATCGGGCACAAATTCCAGACTCCGGGCTGATATGGAAAAATCCAATATCACTTTGCCCGACCCGGGGATCGAACCCAAGACCTCAGAACCGTAGTCGTACCGAAATACCACCACGCCACCGAGGCATGACATTTTGACTTGTCTTTATATACGTAGGGACCGTCCAAATATCGTTTTTTTTTTTTTTGTAAGACCTCTATTTTGATGATCGAATTTTAATCAAAATTTCATTAAAGTCCGTTTGCGCAGGCGTATTCGACGCGCAACCGACGGCTTCGGAGAGGCAACGAGAGAACCTGAGCTCGCGGCTGAGGCGGGAGTTCGGGCTCGCGCTCCCCGACGACGAGGAGGCGCGCCCGCCCGCAGACAACCACAACCCCGGTACATACACACACGCACCCCTCCACCCCCCTCCACCACCTCCAGCCCCGCCATCCCCGCCTCCGTGACAGCGTCCGTGGCGCAGTGGACGAGTAGCCGGCTGTGAAGCGAGAGGCCGCGGGTTCGATTCCCGCATTGAGACAAATGTTTGTGTGGCCCACAGATATTTGTTTCAAGTCTAGGTGTCGTGAGACCAAAAGTCTCTCATAGTCTCTGGCACCCACGATACAGGTTATACCTAGTGTGAGGTCAGGACTAGGTGTGTGACTGTTGGGTGTATAAAAAAAATTAAAATCCAATCACATAATTACAAGTTTAAAAACTTAACTGACCGACTTCCAACTTGATCTGATTGTGACCAAATTTATATGGAACCATCCTAGAAATAAGATCTATTGAACACAAAAAGGATTTTGAACATCTGTCCCAATTTGGCGGGTATATGGCGTAACATACATTAAAAAGTACCGACGAATTAAGGACCTTCTCCTTTTTGAAAGTCGGTAAAAAAATATGCACTTGTCATAACTACGAAAAGAAAACTACTTCCAAGCCGGTTCCGGCATTTTAACTGTTATATTACTGGGATCTTCCTTTCGCTAAGTCGCCATTTTGATTTCTCCCTATACATTAGGCTTACGTCTTTTCTTCTTTTGTCATCATCACACAACGACACCGACACATAACCGGTATACTGTTAAATTATTGGGGTATATCACTCATTTTACTATGGGACGTCGTCAACGTTTTTTGTTTAAGTATTGAGTTTTATGGTTAAAATCGTTACAGTAATATAATATAATGATTAAGGAGTTGTGTAATATTATTTTTTTCTGACTGCTCTATTGGCATATTAATATATTATAGAATTTAGGAATAAGTTGACATTTTAAATTGTGATTTTATATATATTGTCTGAACTTTAAAAGAGGCGATAACCCTTGAGTTTGTTTCGGCATTACTTCTCAGGGATAGCCACGAAATGCCGACGTCATCATTATTTTTTCAATACATACTCGTAACTGACATGTAAAAGTGGTATAAAATATCCTATTAGCAGAATAAACGATTTGAATTAGAATAGTTGTGTAGTAGAGCGTGTATGTGACGGTGGTGTTTGTCGACAGAGGGCGCGGCGGTGCCGAAGCGCTGCGACAGGTAGAGGAGGCGCGGCCCGGCTGGATCGCCGCTCACGTCTCTGTAAATCTCCGCCGCTGATGTAAATATAGAGTAATGATACTTTTGTAACGACTATCTAGCCCGTAGGTACATTGTAAATTTTCCCTTTTCAATTGTACGTTTTTAAT
This sequence comes from Clanis bilineata, assembly GCA_036417725.1. Classification (NCBI taxonomy): domain Eukaryota; kingdom Metazoa; phylum Arthropoda; class Insecta; order Lepidoptera; family Sphingidae; genus Clanis; species Clanis bilineata. The sequence continues at coordinate 15,546,981 of CM071158.1, forward strand.
TTTCACGGTTTCTGCAAGTACAAATTGTTTTTATTTCCCTTTGTAAATATTGTATATAGGTGAGATGAGTTGGGCGGCCCGCTCGGTACGGTATATGTATAATGGTATGAGAGGATTTTTTTATATATGTACAATGTTTATCTATATCTTATCGATATATTTATTTATTAACGATTTATCGATAGTGCGTTTAGGGAATGATGGCTAGAATTTTTGTACGCATAATGTTAAGTAAATTATAGTTGTTTTTATTGTTTTAAATGTTTTTTTTTCTAGTGTTTACAGGGGGTCAGAGGGCTCTCCATAGGTACCTAGGTCTACTGTTAGTTGTTAGAACGTTTCACTTGTAGGATTAGAGATGTACGGTAAAACGATTAGCCATTTTCTAGTTATCTTGGTATACATTAAGTGGAGCGTGTACAAAATGAATACACCATCACAAACTTGGCAGCTGGGTAACGTGTTGGACCTCGTCGTATTGTATGAGATGTAATTGTATTACAGTGTTGGCATTTTACATTGCAGATGTGTTGATTGCATTTGTCTCTATCCTTATATGCATTAAGAAAATGATAATTTGCGAAATGTTGTTGCAGTTTCTGATTATCATAAGACACATTAATCTGAATACTGAAACGCAAATCATTTACCGTCGCCTTGTAATTTGAGGCCACCTTATCTGTCAAAATTGTATGGCGCATACAACGTACGTAGCCGTTGAAAGTTGATAAGCGTTTCAATATTCAGAGTGAGAACTGAATCGTATTTAGAATAATTTTGTGTATATTAAAGTTACGCGTCGCTTCCTATCCCCCTGTTCTGAGTTGAAACAGTGTTACATCTGCTTAAATATTTCTATGCTGTGACTTGATTTATCGTCAACGTACATCGATATATTAATTACCAACGTATTTATACATCTCATATGTAGAGTTATTTCGATCTTACAACGTCGCTAAGACAAACTATATCTACCACATAGAAAGGTTTAAGCAGTTTGTAATGTGCTAACGTCTCGACACGCATGGTTTGCATTTTGTTGTGAAATTTAAGTACCTGCAATGGACATGGTTTTGTAAGATTGCCAGCCTGTATGTATGTATATCCGATTGCTTTTCAGAACGTGTTCCCAATAAAAAAATTATAAACATGTGAAAAAACTGTAAAGAATCAGCTACAGAATCAATTTTAGTTGGTCTTTCTTTCTACCTGCCCTTATCCCACCTTAATGTGGGGTCGGCGCAACATACTTTTTCAAGGATGTTGCAGAAATGATTTGGCTTAGAATCAATTTTAGTTGCTGATAAAAAAAGAAATTTTTATGGAGGTAGTTTTAAACATGACTTAGATAAATAACCTATGATTTTAATAATGGGCATAATTTACAATTGTATAGCAGTGACGACTAAAATTACGAGTTAATTATAATTGTCACATGATTAATTTATGAAACAACTTATTTTTTGCTTTAGAAACATTTTCTTTAACTAGTTTCTTTATTTTATAATCAGTGGTTGTATCAGTTGTAAGTCACAGATAAATAAAGTGTCAATACGTCGCATTACAGGGTTAAATAATACAAGCCTTTCCTTTAAAAATGGCTCTATGGTAGCGTTGCCAATGTCAAGTAGGAAATGTTATGTTTCTCGACAAAGCAAGGTACAATAACAATAAAAATAAATATGGACTACTTCAATATCTCGTTGGAGTTTTGACGTAAATTCCTTCCAGTACAATGCTTTGATGATTCTCCAGAAGTACATTAAACATACAAAGTCGACCAATACGCTCTGACACAAAGCACTCAATTTAATTCAATGTTTTGTTGTCACGTCGTTGATGCGTGTATAAACCCACATCTCTTTTTTGAATAATTAACACCACTTTATAGTAATCTTAATGGCGGACCTAACTTCCAGGATTCCCCACAAATGCAACCATTTTACTAAGCGATAAACCTCATCAGTACCGAGGCTAGACCTGGAAACTGAGTAATGACCTGGGAGGCGTATCTCCATATGATTTTTTATCCTTTAGAATACATTTAACGTCATCAAAAGGGTAACAATGTGAGAACCTGGATCAGGGGTCAATAAGCGTATTTCCAGGCTGCTCCTTATTTCAATTTTCACATTTGTAGTATGTGGCGTGTTAAAAATTGTTGTTTGTTTACAAAATATATGAATTTAAATTGTTATCAATAACATATACCCCAATTTAATATACATACACCGTCTAATGAAATTGATTCTCGCTAGATTATTTGCAGTTTACTGCCTCAATTAATGATAACACGCGAATACTAACAACGAAGTGAAAGTTGTGAACAAACTCGGGCTAAACCGATAGGCTACACACACCCTACACCCAGTGATATAATGTACTGTAGGACACGTCATTGCAAAATATTCTGTTTGTTATACATTGTACAGAGATCAGACGTCTGCGCGACTTACAGCTGCGTGTTAATGACGTACTCGAAGTGTTATGTTATATTTTTGTATGATGATAAGTCAATTTTATTGAAAAACTTTTGCAAAATGTATGTAACTACTGCTTGATCAATAAACATTTGAAGTTTAGTACAAATGCTGAAAAATGGCATGGCAATAACATGGCATAATACTTCCGACCCTTACCGCAGCTTTGACTTGGTCAATTGATATATATATTGTATAAAATTAATTCCACTCTAATGAATGTGTAATATTAAAAAATATCGTAGTGAACAAACTTGAGATGAATAGTCATCTCAAGTTCGTCGGGGAGGGACGAAACAATCTCCATACACATCACAAAGATAATCATAAATCTACATTTCTTTCTAAGATTGTAAACTTATGTTTAAAGTTTACTATTTGTATATTTTTGATTGTTTACCATTCAATTAATTAGTGCTCTAAAGTCAGACATATCCATATATTTAAAAATACTTATATACATCACAAAATTACGCAGCGAAATATTAATGCCCTAGAATTATCGATATTTAATACGCCCGTCGTAAAATGTGTGTATTATCAGTCTTAAATCTTAACTGGTTGCGACTAACGGCAGATCTGAATTTTACTATAATGAAGTAATATAGAGTGGGCAAAAGTAATTATTGTTCCTATACGTATGTTGTGAGTTTATTGGATTTCGAGTAATAGAATTCTTAGCCTGCATTAAGATATGCAACTTTTAAAAATTAAACATAATAGTCTTACGATATGACTATATGCCATTAAATTCGTTAACCAGATTAATAATGTTTTCTGTGTCAACATATTATATACGTTTTTTTTATAAAATCTCTACAAATGCCATATCCCACACTACCAATTTCTATTCTTTCATATAATTGTGAATATTTGAAAACTAACAACCATTAACATATACATAGTACATCGGAACAACAGATCACGCTCGCTTATATAACGTCTTTTGGCCTAAATTATAATGAATCTGGAATGAGATGGACATTTAATTGCTACTTTGTGGCTGGTTCTACATTTACATTTACGTGTATCCCCGAAGCAGTAGACAGAGGCGCACTAGCGAACTAGAACACCCACATTTCGCTGAGGTTAGTTCCCTCCCAGATGTGATAGAGGGCGAGCCTATCGCTATATCGGGCACAAATTCCAGACTCCGGACTTCCAGAAATTTTCGCAAAAATAAAGTTATAACCATTTGAAATTTGGTGTAACCTTCAAACTGCGGAAAAGAGAAGTATCAGTAAAATCATGTCAGGGCCATAACGGCACGTGCGTTAGAAAGGGATAGCAAGATATCCCCACTACATCCCCACTCTTACTCATTGCAGAATTTAAATTTTTAATTACTGACTCATTTATCAACCAATTTCGATCCAGATTTTACTGAAAAGTTTATTTTTTGTTTTATTTGCTAGTACGTATAAAAATAGGTACAAAATCAAACATAGTCAAGTATCCAACTGTCGCGGTGTGTTCGGATCTCATTCCTGATTCGTAATTATATTCTAGCGAACCGTTGAATGCGTTTGCAATATAAATTGTGATAGTAGTTTGACTACGTGTGGTGTGCCCCAGTGTCTCACGCTCCATCCCTAAAACGTTGCTCAATAACTATCAGTTCCGCACAATATGATCGCGGAATTCTAAATTATACAGATTGTGTGCTTTTTGCTTAAATACCATGAATGGGAAAATCATAACTGGCTGCTTATTTTTTTAATACGTTTTGTGTATTCTTGAGCCATCATATTTTAAATTTTTGTCGTCCTGTGAATCGCCATGTTTCAGTGTGGCTGATTCTGAGTGTGATTGTCCACAGAACGAATGGGTTGTGAATCAGAAAATGTTTAACAAATAATAATAATCAAACACCCCATTAACCTCATAGGTTCGATGTTTTGTGTTTTTACTTTGTGTATTCTTGCAGAACCTAAGCTTGGACTATCTATACTTACAGTTTTTTGGTAATTAATAGCCATTTATTTTAACGTATTCGCTTAGTGAAATAAGTTTTGTGTCTATATGTTGTGATTATTCACAAAAGTGTCTTATTTACGGTACAAAGTTCTGTGGCCCATCAAACTCATGGGCAAACTACTTAATTATTAATGTTCTATGCATAATCATAACATAATTTAGTATAGTCAATTTGTTGCAATAATTCGCCTACAAGGCAACATGCATAGTTATTAGTAAAGTATATATGCCTAGAGATGGTTTAATACATTTTATTTAAAGCCACGATTTTATAATATTTTTGTACTATGTATAATATGAGAAGGTTAGGTACTGTTTTTTGATGGTTTTTAAGCCATTCTTGGCATAGGACGTCTTCACAGCCGGACTTGGAAGATTTTAAAAGAAGGAATGTAATGTAAATATTTCTCATTTTAAATAAAAGTGTAAATTTTTCGCTTATTGTCTTGTCGGAGTGTGGTGAGCTGAGAATTTGGTTTAATTACGTGTAAATTAAATTATGGACATTGATTTTTAAATGAGCTGTCGGACAATGAAATAGATGCTATTTATACAATGTTAGTCGGAATTTATGTAAGAGGCTGAAAAGACACTTCAGTACTCGTAATAACGAACAACTTTTATATTTAATTTTTTTTTTCAATATACCTACCTAATACTTTCATATAGATAATTTCATTTAAAGATTTTGTAAAAAATTCGCATACATGACCACAAGATTAGCTATTTCATATTTAAGGTCACGAATCATGTGGCAAGCGATGTTAAACAAAGTGCCGTCGCCGATGTAGGTCATAAACCAGATAAAGCATAAGATATCAATTTATCAAATACATAAACTGCTACTTAAGAAGCAGGATAAAAGACTCTAACCGCCTTCTACATCTCGCTCTGTCACCATATTCTTGTGAACGTAATATCTTTGGCGCCTTTAGTAGCCAACTTCAAGACGGTCAGATTAAAATGGTGTCTTGTCCTATGCTATTAATGTGCTAGTGTTTAGCGACATCGTAGGCTACACTGTTGAAAAAACGCGGACGTGCTCTGTCCCCATTTCAATTTGAGTATTATTGCATTTGGTGTCCGGCGGCTGATAAACAACGAATACAAAAATAATAGAAAAACAACCTCGGCTCGAAGCGCTTCGACGCTAAATGTGTCTGTAGTATATTAGATGGGAAAAATCTTTGTGATAAATCATTCATAAATAATTATCAACCAGTAGAGAACTCTCTGTACATATTTATAGTTCTATCTATATATTATTGTGTAAGTGAAAGCTATATTTTGTTATGGTGAACAAAAGGCGCACTCTCTATAATTTGCCATATTACTAGTTTTATTGTATTTTTTTTGTATTCTTTGGACCCCTCGTGATTGCACCCCACCTTTTCCCCTTCTTTCCTGTCTTACGTAAGATATTCGATGTAACAATGGAATATTTTGCAATTCTATGATTTTTGTAACGCTAAGTTAATCTTAAAGTAGTAGAAACTGTATATTATCCAGATGTTAAATATTATTATTTCTTTCTTAATGTTTGAACTAAGCATGTAAAATTAAAATAATAATATAGAATAAAAGATGTTATGATAATTAATTACATAAAATCTTCGTTTGAATGCGCCTTTTCCTCATTTCCCCGCTTTCAAGTGATACAACTGTGTACGTAAAATATTTAACATTTATTTATCTTAACAAGTATACATTTAAATGTATTTACAAAATATCAAATATACATTTAACAGACTATATCTTAACACCTCAAGTAACTTTACGTAAAATTTGACACAAACTTACATTGAATTCTTTGACAATATGGTAACAACCCCTCCCGGAAAAATAACTGTAAAAATAAACTATTACAGTTGATGTATAATTTGTAATTATTTTACAATATATTTTCTCAATGGTCAGGGCAAGAATTCGATGTACCAATCATAAAAATGTTACCTTTATGAATAAGTTCCTCAGTCTTTGTCATGTCCGTGTGATACAGAGTCCACACCACGTATCATTCCATCTTTATCTGCGTACTACATATTTTTAAAACATATTTCTCATATCTTTGAAACAGAATTTCAAATGCCCTTAAATCGAGGGTTGTGTACAATTAATAAAGTAATATATTTGTTGTCCATGTTCCTCAAAATAATGTTTCAAAAATATTAACGCCCAGTTATTGAAATTATTACCATGTATTATTTACAAACGAATAATATACAATGGAAATTTAAAAGGTTTCTCCAACTTTGCTATCGTTAAACCAATTCCAGTTCCAGTAATAGTATTCTACTACCACTAGTATATATTTACCGCCTCATTTTTGCCTCCTAATGTAATAGAATTTCTATTTTTTTCAAAGACTACTATGTATACTAGACTGGCTGTTCGGTACAGAGAATGTGCGCACTAAGTCTCTGTTAATCGACCTCAACACTATAGAAATCTGCTCTTTTCCTTATAGTAGGGGAGCCCACGATGCTAAATGGGGATTTACTCGAGCGTCGTAGAGACCTATTGGGATGCAAAGCTTAGATGATATGAAGAAAAAAATCTTATATGATATATACCTTTACATCGGTGGGGGAAGCGGCTATAGATTTTTAAACATGTAAAAAAAAAACTGTTGCATGGACATCCTCGAGCGCGTCAGATATTGATAGCATCAATGCCCTACGTATTTTTAATAATGTACGTATGTTAATCTGATCGTTTGCATGATGCGAGTGGTTGTATTTAAGGGTTGAAAATGAAAAAAAAAAAAATTTTTATCGAGCGCGTCAGATTTTCTAACGGAGTGTTAAGTGCACCAAAAAAAAGCTCTCATTCACTAATCTGACGATTTCGATGGGACGCAAACTCGCGGCCATTTTCATAATGTGCAAAAAAAATTCGCCATTTTGAAATACTCAAGCGCGTCAGATTAAGATATATATGGTTCATCTTTATGTTCTAAACGTACTGTCTCATAATCTGACGATTATCTAGAGGGATTGGCCTGATCTGACAAAAAAAAATTAGAAAAACGGTTCACCTTAAAGGCCATCCCTGCAACTTCCCGCTAATTCCATTCTTGAGCTCTTAAAATTGTACTTATGACATTTTTGAGCTCAAAATATAATTTATGTGATATTTTGAGCTCGCTGAGTTCAAAGAAATAGAAATTTCATAGAACACTATTTTTGGAATTTTCAAACCGCAATAACTTTTGAATGGATCAACCGATTTTCACGCGGTTGGTTTCAGTTTTATCATCCTCATAAGTAATTTTGCAATTTTAATTGATCGAACCACAAATTTCGGAGTAATCCCGAAAAAACCCTTTTTCGGGTTTCTTTCGTTCACGATATCTCTCGAACGAATCAACCGCTTTTGACCAGCTAGGTGGCGATCGACGTGGTTTTTCAAGCTCAAAGGCGGATTAGTTTTTGAAGTTGATCGATAAAGCCGGTTAAAAGTTATTCCAAAAAAACCACTTTCAAAATATATATTTTTTTTAACTCATTGAACTTAATTAATTGAAAAGCTCAGGAAGCAGAAACCAGAGTGGGGACGGAGTGAGACAGTAATAGATAGAGAAAGAGTGAGAGAGGAATAGAAGCGCGGAGAAAGAAATGTAGGCATCACGCAACTGCACGCATTTAACTTTATCGACGAATTTTTATTATTTCGGCTTGCGGAAATCGTCAGATTATATATTTTTCATTATTCTTGAATTATTTCCTTCAAAATAAAAAAAAATTTAGCTACGCTCGAGAATGTCGAGATGACGTTTTTTTTTACAACTTTGTTGCCCTCCCCTTTTTTTACGTCACTCTCAAATTGTCAGATTAGTGGAATATACACTTTTTAGGATGTAATTAACTCACCCTACCTTAATCTGACGCGCTCGAGAATTTCTGATGGTCAATTTTTTTTTACTAATCTGATCCTGTATCCTTCACGGGCGGCCTTATATATGGGCCTCATGTTTTGTGGAGGTACTTAACCGGGTACAAGGTATCCCCCTGTATATTAATCTGTCGCGCTTTAGTAAATCCCGAAATCCCCGCTTGGGCTCCCCTACTATTAGCCGTGAAACGGCAAACAGTCGCCGTCATGTGCCACAATTTTACGTCGAAACAGCTTGTCTAGTAAATACATAGAAGTCTGTGATTTTTTTGTATCATTTTAGTCTGTATACTCATTGATGTATCAGTCGACTAATGGGTATATTAGTGTGCGAATTGAAGTACATGTATGAAACCTATTCGGTTCCTATTAGGCCTTTTCATGAGTGAGAAGAATTTGGGCCATATGCGTAGCACCCAGGCACAATTCTACGAAATAAAATTATTTTTAGTATTCATGTTACAAATCTAATTTGTAATAACAAGAAACAATTGATACAGCCGATCGTGACGGTAAAAATTAATTTATAGTCTGCAATGGTTCCCAATATGAAGGGTTATCTACAGTTCACCGCAGATATTGTAATATCTCAATGACCGGGCGTTATTTACAATCTACTTATCATGACTACATCATTACATATCACAGCCGTAACTAAGAACACTGAAAACATCCTCCACTTCAAATATTTATAAACATTAGCACTCAAATGGTAGCACTAAATGGCACTCATAAAACATTTTTGTGTTTACACCTTCCGAAAAATCTGATTTTTTATACTATATTTCGTGGATACCTACTGTACGGCAAAATAATAATTTAATGGTTTAGGCCGCCGAAAGTTGAAAACTACCTTTAATGTATCGTAATTTGAATGTGGTTTAAGATGCTTTATGAACCGCCTTAAAAAAATAGATTATCTTCGTCAGTTGCTCACAGATTACACTTAAAATATTTTAATCAAATTGTTATGTACAACAGCTCGAGCAGGAATATTTTAGAGAATCGAATTTGTATCGAGCTCGAACGCATCTATGAAATTGTATGAAATCAAACATCAAATTAATTAATTCAAACATTAATCAAATTAGTGCGCGCATATACGCATTCGATTGTAAAGAATATTCTTGTAGCTTGACGAGTTTTTTGGCATTTGACACTAGCGACTTCTTTCTACCTGCCTTTATACCACCTTAATGTGGGATCGGCGCAACACACTTTCAAGCATGTTGCAGAAAGGATTGGGCTAAGTTTTTACGACCGGCTGCCTGCCTGACGTCAACCCCCACTGAGGGATCCAGTCCCGGGCAAATTAAATTAGAAAATTAGCTTTGCCCGACCTGGAAATCGAACCCACGACTTCCCGATCCACAGCTCATATGTGCTGCCACTAGACCAAGAAGGCTACGTGACGCTATGTAAAATAATTTCTATGAAAAACTTCAGTTCCCCAACATAACCGCTAGATGCATTCGGATGTTTGTTATACAAATATCTTACGAAGTGGCTAACGTGAAATACCAAAAAACTTGGTCGAAAGACTGCTCGGGCAGCTGTTCAGTCTGTCCAAGTATGCATGTCATTTATGCATTAATATTATAAGGTACGTATTCGGTATAATAGCTGCCATTGGTGTAATAACTACCGGCGTGGTGGTGTTGGCAGTGACGTGCATAGGCTTTCCTGGCAGGGTAGATAAAAAACTTACAAAATGATTTTCTGCAACTGTTACAATACTATCATCATCACCATCGTCCCCGTGTCGATTTAAAATCTAAGTCGGGCGTTGCTATTTTGTAAAATGGTTTTTGATTTTTATTCTTTATTTGGGTAAATAGCAAATTTGATACTTGACTATTTTTTAAACAAATATTTTATATGATACTTCGTCTTAAATATAGAACAGAAAAAAATATTGTAGTATTCTCAAAAATAAAAAAAAAGTTATAAGCCTTTGAAGTTTGGTGTAACCTTCAAACTGCGGGAAAGAAAAGTATCAGTATAATTACGTCACGCTATAACAGTACGTGCGTTGGAAAGGGATAGCAAAATATCTCCACAATGCCCCCACCCCAGAATTTAAAATATGAATTACTGCCTCATTTTCCAATCAATTTCGATGAAGTTTCATTTTTGTTTTATTTGCTATTACATATAAATATGTGTACAAAATCAAACATAGTCAAGTACCCAATTGTGAGGGGAGACAGTGTCTAGTAGTCTTTGCCTATATGCGCTGCACGCCACTTGGTGTTGGTGTAGGTGGTAGTGGTGGTGGTGAGCGCATCACAGCTGTCGCCAGTTCCTGTCGGCGGGCTCGCGCTTGACGTGGTAGTTGAGGCAGGGCTGGAAGTTGACGTGTATGGTGACGGGGTGCAGCGGCGCGGCGAGGTGTGCGGCGCGCGCGTCCAGCACGTCGTACGGGCCGAGGTGACGCGACAGGCACGCGTACTCCACGCTCAGCGGCACGTAGTACTTGCCTGGACGGTTCATGTACATTATTATGGCGGGTACACACCGGCCGAATGAAGCCGAAAGAATCTATACCTGTTGCGTTCACAAACAAACTTTCGCTGTTGTGGGAAACAGGCATGATGCGTTCGCCTTCGGCCCGGTGTGTACGCTCCATTAAACAGACAATTATATGGAAGCGGCTTGGTGAGGAAGTAAGAGGACCGCCAAGGCTGACGCCACTGGGACGGATACAGGCTGATGATGAAACAACCTTAAATACTCCTCTCCACGTGCCCTTATCAAACTCGAATGTGGAGTCGGCGCAGCACAATTTTCCAAGCATGTTGCAGGAAGGATTCGGCTGAATTTTTACGACCAGCTGCCTACCTGTCGTGACCCGCCCTCTAGCGGATCCGGTCTCGGATAATACCGTCGTGGTTCTGGCATATGCTACCAAGTCTCCTTCCTACTCTCTAACTTTGTGGGTATATTTATATCCATAAAAAAATTAAATAGTAGGTATGTATTTAAAATTTGTTCATATTATGTGATCTTAATATTTACCAAGAGCATTTAACGCGAAAACGGGCACGTATTGTGTGGGTGGCGTCGGTTTTTCATAGTGGTGATGATGAGGAGAATCGCTCGACGTGTCCTGAACAATAGAGAATTATAATTGTGGTAGATGATAACAGCACATTCCCAACATAAGCGATTGTTACCAAGCATTTGATATCATAGATGTATATAATATGTGAGTCGTGAATCATACATCTAAGCTCTAAACATAACCACAGTCGGGCCTACTGCTTATATGGCAGAGTGGATTAAGCGACCGGAGCAGGGGCTTCCCATAATGAAGTTTAATACCAATGACGGACAAACGGCATCATTAGGCGGAGGTGGTGGAGTGTGTGAGTACCTGCGGCGAGGTGTTCCGCGCGTCCTCGGTGGAGCCCGAGGCGGAGGTGGTGGAGTGAGTGAGTACCTGCGCCGAGGTGTCCCGCGCGTCCTCGGTGGAGCCCGAGGCGGAGGTGGTGGAGTGAGCGAGTACCTGCGGCGAGGTGTCCCGCGCGTCCTCGGTGGAGCCCGAGGCGGAGGTGGTGGAGTGAGTGAGTACCTGCGCCGAGGTGTCCCGCGCGTCCTCGGTGGAGCCCGAGGCGGAGGTGGTGGAGTGAGCGAGTACCTGCGGCGAGGTGTCCCGCGCGTCCTCGGTGGAGCCCGAGGCGGAGGTGGTGGAGTGAGTGAGTACCTGCGGCGAGGTGTCCCGCGCGTCCTCGGTGGAGCCCGAGGCGGAGGTGGTGGAGTGAGTGAGTACCTGCGGCGAGGTGTCCCGCGCGTCCTCGGTGGAGCCCGAGGCGGAGGTGGTGGAGTGTGTGAGTACCTGCGGCGAGGTGTTCCGCGCGTCCTCGGTGGAGCCCGAGGCGGAGGTGGTGGAGTGAGCGAGTACCTGCGGCGAGGTGTCCCGCGCGTCCTCGGTGGAGCCCGAGGCGGAGGTGGTGGAGTGAGTGAGTACCTGCGCCGAGGTGTCCCGCGCGTCCTCGGTGGAGCCCGAGGCGGAGGTGGTGGAGTGAGCGAGTACCTGCGGCGAGGTGTCCCGCGCGTCCTCGGTGGAGCCCGAGGCGGAGGTGGTGGAGTGAGTGAGTACCTGCGGCGAGGTGTCCCGCGCGTCCTCGGTGGAGCCCGAGGCGGAGGTGGTGGAGTGAGTGAGTACCTGCGGCGAGGTGTCCCGCGCGTCCTCGGTGGAGCCCGAGGCGGAGGTGGTGGAGTGAGTGAGTACCTGCGGCGAGGTGTCCCGCGCGTCCTCGGTGGAGCCCGAGGCTGAGGTGGTGGAGTGAGTGAGTACCTGCGGCGAGGTGTCCCGCGCGTCCTCGGTGGAGCCCGAGGCGGAGGTGGTGGAGTGAGTGAGTACCTGCGGCGAGGTGTCCCGCGCGTCCTCGGTGGAGCCCGAGGCGGAGGTGGTGGAGTGAGTGAGTACCTGCGGCGAGGTGTCCCGCGCGTCCTCGGTGGAGCCCGAGGCGGAGGTGGTGGAGTGAGTGAGTACCTGCGGCGAGGTGTCCCGCGCGTCCTCGGTGGAGCCCGAGGCGGAGGTGGTGGTGTGAGTGAGTACCTGCGGCGAGGTGTCCCGCGCGTCCTCGGTGGAGCCCGAGGCGGAGGTGGTGGAGTGAGTGAGTACCTGCGGCGAGGTGTCCCGCGCGTCCTCGGTGGAGCCCGAGGCGGAGGTGGTGGAGTGAGTGAGTACCTGCGGCGAGGTGTCCCGCGCGTCCTCGGTGGAGCCCGAGGCGGAGGTGGTGGAGTGAGTGAGTACCTGCGGCGAGGTGTCCCGCGCGTCCTCGGTGGAGCCCGAGGCGGAGGTGGTGGAGTGAGTGAGTACCTGCGCCGAGGTGTCCCGCGCGTCCTCGGTGGAGCCCGAGGCGGAGGTGGTGGAGTGAGCGAGTACCTGCGGCGAGGTGTCCCGCGCGTCCTCGGTGGAGCCCGAGGCGGAGGTGGTGGAGTGAGTGAGTACCTGCGCCGAGGTGTCCCGCGCGTCCTCGGTGGAGCCCGAGGCGGAGGTGGTGGAGTGAGCGAGTACCTGCGGCGAGGTGTCCCGCGCGTCCTCGGTGGAGCCCGAGGCGGAGGTGGTGGAGTGAGTGAGTACCTGCGGCGAGGTGTCCCGCGCGTCCTCGGTGGAGCCCGAGGCGGAGGTGGTGGAGTGAGTGAGTACCTGCGGCGAGGTGTCCCGCGCGTCCTCGGTGGAGCCCGAGGCGGAGGTGGTGGAGTGTGTGAGTACCTGCGGCGAGGTGTTCCGCGCGTCCTCGGTGGAGCCCGAGGCGGAGGTGGTGGAGTGAGCGAGTACCTGCGGCGAGGTGTCCCGCGCGTCCTCGGTGGAGCCCGAGGCGGAGGTGGTGGAGTGAGTGAGTACCTGCGCCGAGGTGTCCCGCGCGTCCTCGGTGGAGCCCGAGGCGGAGGTGGTGGAGTGAGCGAGTACCTGCGGCGAGGTGTCCCGCGCGTCCTCGGTGGAGCCCGAGGCGGAGGTGGTGGAGTGAGTGAGTACCTGCGGCGAGGTGTCCCGCGCGTCCTCGGTGGAGCCCGAGGCGGAGGTGGTGGAGTGAGTGAGTACCTGCGGCGAGGTGTCCCGCGCGTCCTCGGTGGAGCCCGAGGCGGAGGTGGTGGAGTGAGTGAGTACCTGCGGCGAGGTGTCCCGCGCGTCCTCGGTGGAGCCCGAGGCTGAGGTGGTGGAGTGAGTGAGTACCTGCGGCGAGGTGTCCCGCGCGTCCTCGGTGGAGCCCGAGGCGGAGGTGGTGGAGTGAGTGAGTACCTGCGGCGAGGTGTCCCGCGCGTCCTCGGTGGAGCCCGAGGCGGAGGTGGTGGAGTGAGTGAGTACCTGCGGCGAGGTGTCCCGCGCGTCCTCGGTGGAGCCCGAGGCGGAGGTGGTGGAGTGAGTGAGTACCTGCGGCGAGGTGTCCCGCGCGTCCTCGGTGGAGCCCGAGGCGGAGGTGGTGGTGTGAGTGAGTACCTGCGGCGAGGTGTCCCGCGCGTCCTCGGTGGAGCCCGAGGCGGAGGTGGTGGAGTGAGTGAGTACCTGCGGCGAGGTGTCCCGCGCGTCCTCGGTGGAGCCCGAGGCGGAGGTGGTGGAGTGAGTGAGTACCTGCGGCGAGGTGTCCCGCGCGTCCTCGGTGGAGCCCGAGGCGGAGGTGGTGGAGTGAGTGAGTACCTGCGGCGAGGTGTCCCGCGCGTCCTCGGTGGAGCCCGAGGCGGAGGTGGTGGAGGGCGCGGGCTTGGCCGCGCGCCGCCGCTTGTGCGAGTACACCTTGCCGTGCGGGTGCGCGTGCACTCGCGACGCCATCTCCGCCGCCTGAAAAATTATATACTTCCTTTTTTATTATTATATGAATTCGCACGCATGAATCCGCGAGCAGTAGCTTGCTTTGTTCGTCTCTATGAATACTGTCCATGTCTCTCTCTGATCCTCAAATTATTTCTACCTTCACAAAGACCCATTCCGATCCGTTGCCCCGTTGCAGCATGGTTGTAAGAGCACAGATGGCCAATCGCTTTTTAAAATATTTTTAATTTATCTACTAAATATTTTTAAAATATACAACCTGCTGTAAAAACTATTTTGTGTTGGGTTTACACCTTACGGTACAACTGTCAGATGCTGCCACAGTAAAAAAGAGGGTAGGTAAATATCAAAGCAAAGAAACAAATGTTGGGTTGTGAGTGCAAGTATATAATTTGCGAATAGATATATATCTGCCTCGGTGGCGTGGTTGTATGTCGGTACAACTACCGTCCTGAGGTCTCGGCTTCAATTCCCGGGTCGGGCAAAGTGATATTTGATTTTTCCATATCAGCAGAGAGTGTGGAATTTGTGCCCGATATGGCGATAGGCTCGCCCCCTATCACATCTGGGACGGAACAAAGCTCGGCAAAATGTAGGTGTACTAGTTTGACTAGTGCGCCTCTGCCTACCCTTTCGGGGATACAGGCGTGAGCTTATGTTATGTTAGGAATATATAGAAAACTAGCTGACCCGCGCAACTTCGTCTGCGTAGGAGAGAGAGGGTTGAAAGAATGAGTTGTAGGCACCTATAATCCAATAATTCTAAAGGAGGTAATGAGATGATCTACTTTGGTCCGTTTTCGTCATTCACCCCGTCAGTCACCCAGTCAGTACCCTCGTCAGTTACCCCGTCCATCACCCCCCGTCAGTTACGCCGTCAGTCACCCCGTCCATCACCCCGTCGGTCACCCCGACAGTCACCCTATCGGTCAAACCGTCGGTCACCCCATCTATCTGCTCGATTGTCACCCCATCTGTCACCCGTCTGTCACCCAGTCTGTCACCCCGTCTGTCACTCGTCTGTCACCTTGTATGTCACCCATCTGTCACCTGTCTGTCACCCGTCTGCCACCCAGTCGGTCATCCCATCTGTCTGCTCGATTGTCACCCCGTCTATGAAATCTCTAATATCTGGAAAATCTTTTTTCACGCACCGGCGCCATCTACTTAAAATATTGGTTTGTAGTACATGCTATGTATCAGAGATGGCGCTGTATGTGAAAAAAGATTTTCCCGCTTTTCTGTTGAAAATTTTCCTGAATTTTCTTTGCTATAAACCTCACGGAGCCCGAGACCTTTCCAACGAATGCAAAACCGTGGAAATCGGTTCGCGCGTTCTGGAGTTATAGCGTCAGGAAGGAAAACCCGACTTATTTTTATATAGTAGATTTTTGGATATAAAACACACCTCATCTTGTGACCTAGAAAATCGTCTTTCAATGGAGTTCTTGAACTTGTAAGAATGTAGATAATCCTCGACATGTTCTGGTTTCCTGACGGTGCGCAGAGTCAGTTCGCACTTGCGTCGTCCGTCCAGGGGTAGTGGTTCTACGTCCGGTAGAACGTCGCTCTCCGTCGACCCTGATATCTGGTTCACTGACACTGGAAATTAGAATAACAAATTAGAGGAACCATAAAATTATATTATTATATTAGCTACAAATGCAAGCATAGTTATAATTGCCCTACTGTACGGTATGTAAGGACTTTTTCTGGTAATCATGGACTTTAGCAATTGGAATTGAACACGCGATATCTCTCTAGTCCAGGGGTTCCCAAGCCTATTGTAGCCACGCTTTTTAGCGAACTCAGTTCATACACTTAACCAGTGTAATGCGCGAGACACTTCGATCGCCCGCCCGGCCATCCGCTCGTACTGCACCCGCCTTTCACCTTGCTGCGCCCCCCTTTCACCTTGCTGCGCCCCCTTTCACCTTGCTGCGCCCCTCAAGGGACAAGCGCCTCACCATTTGGGAACTCATGGTCTAGTCTATTCATGCTTGCTTAATGCCTCTCGCAATATCAATACCTAACGGAATATTCCTACCGCTCCTGATGATACCTAGCTAATAATAATAATAAATACACCCAACAGTCACACACCTAGTCCTGACCCCACACTAGGTGTAACCTGTATCGTGGGTGTCAGAGACTATGAGAGACTTTCGGTCTCACAATACCCAGACTTGAAACAAATATTTGAAAAAGCAAATGCAGGAGGCTTTATCCGGCTACCCGGCTTTATAACCTTAAATTAACATTACTATTACTATATATACATACATACATAAACTCATGCCCCTTTTTACCATAATGGTAGGCAGAGACAAAGGATTTCCACTTGCTACGATTCTTCTGTCGCCTCATTCAGTATCATTATATTCTTCATGCATGCCTCTTGATTTAGTTTAGAGTACTTCTTACTTATTTCTTCTTACTATATCTACTGCTAATGCTACTGTGGGCTACACAAATATTTGTCTCAATGCGGGAATCGAACCCGCTCGCTTCACAGCCGGGTACTCGCGCCCTGCGCCACGGAGGCTGTCGATAATGCCGCGTGTTCTTCAAGAAGACTTCGAAAATTACGCATAGATCCTGACAGGAATATGAAACATTCAAGTATATCTACTCGCGTTAGTAAACATACCTCTATCACAGTCCATGGGGTAGGCGGGCTCCGTGTGCCTGTCGTCGTACGGTTCGTGCGCGAAGGGCGGGTGTGGGGGGTGCGCGGGTGGTGCGGGGGGCGGCGCCTGTATCACCGGCGCCTTCACCGCGTACCCGTGCGAGCTGCTCGACGAGCTTGCCGTCTCCGACGACGAGCCCGGGTGCGAGCGCGCCTTCTCGTGCAACAGGGGCTCACCTGCAACATTTGTCACGATATCAATACATTGGATAGGTACAAACAGGTTAGTAATAGGATACAGCGATGTGCATGGTGTTAAAACCTGACGGACACATGTGGGGATTGCGTTCCAGGATCAGCAAGCGGTTGTCTTGAGGGGTTGCGACATGACTTAGTGATTGGTTGGGACGGGTATTTAGAGCTAATTGCTTGTGATATTTTTTTACTTTTTTTAGTCAGTTTTTTGCAGTCCTCCTCTCTAAACCAAGGCACGTGTAACTTATACTTTTTTTTATAGTAGAGACTGGCAAACGAACAAATGGGTCACCTGATGGTAAGTGATCTCCACCGGCCATAGACACCCAAGACACATAATGAATCATGAAAGCGTTGCCAACCTAAAAAGGAGAGAATGAAAGGGGAGGGAAAAGGGAATGGGAGGGAGACAAATGATCCACCGGAAATCTCACTTACCGAACGAAACGCGACAGCAAGCTGCCACTTTGCGTCGGTTTTCTGTGAAACAGTGGTATCAAACCGGTCGAGCCGGCCCATTCGTGCTGTATGTAGTCGTTACTGCTACAGCGTGGCTCTACGACTCAAAAACGTGTGTGACAATTTGGCTGACCTGAAGAAGTCATGATCTGCGTCATAACTCACAGCTATTGTTATAAGAGTCTAAAGCCGAGAATCGAAGAGAGAAACTCTCAAAGCGGACGGCAGGTGAAGTAACTAAAATTAGCTCAACCAACTTATTTTGTCCGTATTGTGTCATCACATCATTGGATGTTTACAAAATATATATTTTTTTCTATTTCCAACCTTTAGTGACAACTTCGCAGTGTCTCTGCAGATGCGATGCCATGGACACGCAGAGCCCGTCGCCGGGCCCGTACCCCTGCACCTCGACCAGGAACCTCACCGCTTCGGAGACCGCCTCCTGGTACCCCGCCCTGTAGTCTTCACTGGCTTGGCGTTCTGCGGCTAAAACACAACCCACGCGAAGATGGATGGCATCTTCTGGTGGGGAACTCACAGCAACGTTAGAATTCTTCAGTCTCCATCCGACGCCCGTGCCATCTCACGAGCAAATTTGTAAACTTTGTATAATGGTGCTAAACTTTGTGGTGCAAAAATTATTGAAGCATTCAGAAAATGACAATATGATAAAATCAATGCTTTTGTGAGAATTGTGAATCAATTAGCCTTTGAGGCGAAGGTTAGTTTATTAAGTTTTTCATAATTTATGCTTTCTTTACTCATACCTATTAAAATGTTTTGTAAAATACACGCATCACTATACACATTCACGACTGTTATCACCAAAGCTGTGTGCAGAGGCGCAATTATCGCCATATATCACTTTAACGGCCGGTTTCAATAAACAACCGCAGTTCGAATATGCAGATAGATTACAAAAATTAGCCAATAAGAACACAATTTGAACATGACTCCGCCGAATGACACGATTTGATTGGTTCATAATCACGATCTATCTGAACTCGTAACTGAGATCGTTTATTGAAACCGGCCGTTTGTCTCTGGGCTGATACAGAGTAGAAAACCCAATAATCATGCCAACACAGGGATCGGACCCAAAATAATACTGTTGTATTAAATAGGTAATTTTCTCAAATATTAACATACGCACCATTATAATAATAGGTATGTTATTGGAATAATTGCATTGATTATATATGCGTACCACTTGGCACTGGCATATACCTCAGAATTCTTCAATTAAGCTTGAACTCTGCAGTAACCAGTGTATGAATGTAAAATGATTTCTGTACAAAACAATTCAAAATGATTCAGTGAAAGTTAGGAGTCAAAAGTGACAAATTACGTGGCCACCATTTGGTATTTCTTTGCTTTCTAGTTTTTGCTTGATAACTAAAATATGTCGTGTATGGAATATTTGCACTAAAACAGATCGGATCGACAAATCAAAAACCTTATATTCGTACAAAACCTTATACGCGTACGGAGCCGCGGGTAAAAGCTAGTTTTTAATAAATTTAATGCCACTTACAAGTTGTTACTGAAATGTCAGCTGCGACGCCCGATGCACCTGAACGCACCATATTAAAACCAGTGAATGGAATTAAAATACAATTCAAGACAATATTCAGAATCAGCATCTAGATAACATACAGCACCTACATCAGCATCGACAGCCTCCGTGACGCAACGGGCGAGTAGCCGGCTGTGAAGCGAGAGATCGCGATTCCCGCATTTAGACAAATGTTTGTGTGGCCCACAGATATTTGTTTCAAGTGCTGTGAGACCGAAAGACTCTCATAGTTCTGACACCCACGATAGTGGTTATACCTAGTATGGGGTCAGGACTAGGTGTGTACCTACAGAGGTATAATCTGTCCATTGCAAACCAAGTTTTAGGTACAATGTACCGTAAATTGAATTTTGTTTGAGAATCTAGGTATCACTATTTTTAGGTAACTATTTTACCGTATTTTTAATATGTCTTGTGCTATATACTGATTTCTTAAGTTTACGCGAATATTATACATTGAAATAAAACTATTCTTAAAAAAAAGTCTTACCCGTGACAACGAAGACTGCAAAGCCTTCGAAACGTCGGGAACAATAATTAAAACCTAATCGTGATAGAATCCGTAAGAATAATTTTATTTCAATGTCTTGTGCTGTTTGAGAATTAATTTTTTTGGTACATGATAATTAAATTTTCATTTAAATGTATGGAAAAGTTCACGGTGCATTAAATATATGATGTAAACATATTTATCTAATAAGTTTAAATTCAATTTTTCGTGAAACTATGTAATAAATTATTATAGTAACTACATACATAGCCAAGTAAAGTGGATAGGGCAAGATACCACCAGCACGTGAACTAATAAAAACTTCATATTGCTAACTCGTGTCGAAATGACATTGTAATTTGATAAGTACCTACTTATTATCAACAGAGTATAAGCTTTCGCGAGTAAAGCAATTAATGTAAATGGTAGACAAATAAATGGCAAGCTCAAATCATGTTTTTATTTCGTCGTTAGAATGTTAATGAATGCTTACTTAGATCACGACAAAAGTTTACAAAATATGCTCTTGACGGCTCAACAATACAACTTTCATTATTCTGAGATTATGTAGGAAAAAAGTTATCAAAAATTGTCAATTAATATCATAATATGGTTAGTGCCCATTTTAGTTCCAACATCAATCTTAAAACATTTTAAGTTTCTGAAGAAAACCACGTCATTGGTAGTTCCGACGCAAACTTACTTTAGGGGAGAATGGCCAAAACATGGCAAAATTAAAAGAACTT
Organism: Clanis bilineata; assembly: GCA_036417725.1. Taxonomy (NCBI): domain Eukaryota; kingdom Metazoa; phylum Arthropoda; class Insecta; order Lepidoptera; family Sphingidae; genus Clanis; species Clanis bilineata. The sequence continues at coordinate 15,567,770 of CM071158.1, forward strand.
ATTAAATAATACATCCTAACTGTTGGGCCCTAATTTGTCTTGTTTGGCAGATTGTTATAAAATACAATTGGAACTTTGGAAGTATCAGCCAGTATAGGTATAATAAAGTCATCACAATAACAATTAGTCAAAGGACTGCGTCTATTTTATTTAGAAATATGAATGGGCGTAAAAATTTAACATCACTTTATATACTAAAAAAGGAGAAAAAGCCCAAAGTAGGGATGCAAAATCATTATGGATATTCCATATACTATAAAATATTTCATACACTTAAAGCCCCTATTTTTGGAATATATTCTCATAGAACATTATAATAGTCTTCCACTGTCTTCCAATTGGGCATGGACTTCTAAACCAATCAAAGAGGGTGAAATAAAAAAGATTTTAAATGCTATTAATCCTAACAAAAGCCTACAAATATCGAAATATAAATACTAACTTTATTCGTTGTACAAACCATTGACACGCTCCTGCAGGTACTTTAGGTGTCGGATGGCCATCTCGATGATCTCGGTCTTCTCGACCCTGCCTCGGCCTTTCTTCAGGTATTCCGGCGGTATCAGCCGCGACAGGTCCGCGAGACAGTTGTTCATGCGGTCCCGCCGACGCTTCTCGATTATACGATGCGACATCGGATCTTGCTGTATTATAAGATACTGTTTTTGTTGCTTGTATGTCCAAAATAAACTGTTAAATAAAGAACTAATGTGGTCATTTATTTATGCACTGAAATTGCAATTAAGGATTCGTGAATGAGATATACCCTCTAATTTTGCATGCCATTATTCTTTGTTATTCTTGGGTTCTCCAAGAAGAACCTAAATCATCGAGACATTCCTCCATTCGTTAGTCACTTTTTTTTAAATATAACCCAACAGTCAAACGAATGGACCGGCTCGACTGGTTTGGTACCACTGTCTTCTAGTGGTAGAGCCACGCTGTAGACAGCAACGTTTACAGCACGAATGGGCCGGCTCAACCGGTTTAACACCACTGTCTCACAGAAAACCGACGTAAAGTGGCAGCTTGCTGTCGCGTTTCGTTCGGTGAGTGAGATTTCCCTCCCTTTCCCAATCCCTTTTCCTTCCCCTTCCATTCCCTCCTTTTAGGTTGGCAACGCATCCATGATTCTTTTTGTGTCTTGGGTGTCTATGGGCTGTAAAGATCACTTACCATCAGGTGACCCATCTGCTCGTTTGCCTCTGCTATAAAAAAAAGTGGGCCACATTCATTTGTCTCGGTACGGGAATCGAACCCGCGAACTCTCGCTTTACTGACTACTGGCCCGCTGCGCCACAAAGACGCACGCCAAAACACATATCAATAAACTATATAAGAATGAGGGAAATGAAAAATCGGGCATATTCAGTATGACTTGCCCTCGAGACCTTCCCCTTCTTGAGGTAGGCGCTGGGCGGGTACTCGGCCTCGTCCTCGGAGGGCGCCGCGAAGTTGAGCTGCTCGCCCGCCACGCGCCCGAATCCATCGTTAGAGTTGTAACTGGAAAAACATAATAAAAATAATGTTAGATATGTATTGAAGTCAGAAAGATTTAATACATACATACTTAAGCTTACATATGTATCTCTGAAGACGTAGGGAGAGGCGAACTAGCGAACTAGAACACCTCCATTTCGCCGAGCTTATTTCCGTCCCAGCTGTGATGGGGGCGAGTCTACCGCCAAATTGTGCACAAATTCCAGATTCCGGGGTGGTATTGAAAAAATCCAATATCACTGCCCGACCCGGGATTGAACCTGAGACCTCAGGATGGTTTATTATATTAGCCTGATACGTCCCACTGCAGGGCAAAGGCCTCCCTACTTGCTTTCCATTTGTCTCTGTCTTTGGCTACTGGCATCCAATCCTTGAGGTATTCATCCAAGTCGTCCCTCCATCTTCTTCTGGGCCTACCGCGACGCCGTGTTTTATTTTTTGGGAGCCACTCCGATGTAGTTTTGGCCCATAGCTCATCAGACATGCGACTGACGTGTCCTGCCCAATCCCACTTGAGCGTAGCTGCTTTCTGAGTTACGTCGACGATTCCTGTTTTTGAGCGCAATATGGAGTTCCGCACACGATCCGTGAGCTTTACGTCCAGAATACTGCGCTCCATGGCCCGCTGGCAAACCTCGAGGGCAGACCTCTGACGTGCCGTCAAAGACCATGTTTGAGATCCATATGTGAGGACGGGGAGAATGCACATATCCATGAGTTTCCTCTTTAAGGATAGTGGAAGTTTTCCTTTCATGAACTGTTTCATGGACCAGAAGCTCCTCCAGGCATTTTCGATTCGTCTGTTAATTTCGTCATCTAGTCTTGCCTGGAACGAGACAATTTGGCCCAAATATATGTAATCATGGACATATGCAATCTCCACGCCCCCAACATAGATTTTGTGTTTAAAACTGTTAGTCATTAGTTTGGTCTTTGACATGTTCATCCGAAGTCCGACCCCTAAGCTTGCCCTATTGAGATCTTCCAGCATGTCATGTAACTCAAGGGCTGACGAAGAGAAAAGGACAATGTCATCGGCGAAACGAAGGTTGGTTAACCTTTTCTCGCCAAAGACAATGCCCCTCTCCTTCCAAGACACTGGCAGCTTCTTGAACACTTCCTCCAATACGGCGGTAAATAGCTTGGGGGATAGCGGGTCGCCTTGTTTCACTCCTCTTTGTATGCTAAAACCTGGTCCCTTAGAATGTAGTTGGATAGATGCGGTGCTATTTCTATATATGTTTTGGATAAGTTGAATGTAGGTATTATCGATGTCCTGGTTTTTTAAAGCCTGAAAAATGGAAAGGTGTGTAACGCTATCGAAAGCTTTAGAGTAATCTATAAACGCTAAATATAACGGCATATTAAATTCTATGTATTTCTCTAATATTTGGTTAAGTGACTGTAGATGATCCGTGGTAGAGAGCCCCCGACGAAAACCTGCAGGATGGTAGTCGTACCGAAATACAACGCGCTACGAATTACGATAGAGATTTAATAAGTATTTACTGTTCAGGCCACAGACACGAACTCTGCGGGCGTGGCGCGGCGTTTCAATGCATAGATTTCAATGGAACTGGCCTCGAAGGCAGCGGTTTGTGTCCGCAGCCTAACGCCGGCATGGTCAAACACTACTCAACTTTAACGGCTCCTTACATTGATTTTCGCCATACAATTTTGACAGATAAGGCGGCCTTAAACGACGTAAGGCGACCTTAAGTGTATGAACATTCGGCGTTAAGTGTCTTTGTTAAATTCCACATTCAAATCCCTGAGCAAAACATTTTTTCTAGCACGTTACGAAAACAGTTCTAAAAGTTTCAGTTTTACATTACGGCGCAAAAAAATAAATATGATAAAAAGGAAATCCATTTCCATACCTACATTTAAAATGTTCAAAGTCCCCGTCTCCTAATTTCTAGTTAAAAAGCATGTCAATATCCCAATATTATTTAATGAATGACACAATAAGGGCGACTTGCACCACTATTACTAACCTACGGTTAGTCGTAACCTCAAGTTAAATTGAAATAGAAATATATGAAGGACATGTTATTCGTTACATGTAATTAATTTAATGTCACCATATATTATCTGTAATTAGATGTACTACATTATATGTAATGAATTACATGTCCTTCACATATTTCTATTTCAATTTAACTTGAGGTTAGGACTAACCGTTGGTTAGTAGTAGTGGTGCAAGTCGCCCTAACTGTCTACAATATCAGATACATAAATATGAAAAAAAAAAACATTTTGCGTCTACGCCGTCGCATCGAGAAAATTCCGATACCTACACACGAATACGAAATGGTATTGTAGCCTGTAGGTAATATAGAAACCGTGGTGATATTGAACATGTGACGTTAAAGTCAATTGAATAAGCGAAGTATTCATACATCCGCGCATGTGACTACCAAACGTGGCCCAACTTTCCAAGGTCACCGAAAACTACACGCAAACAATTAATTCATATTTCATGCGGTTATATTTAAATAATTGATGTTATCAGTTAACCGCAGCGGTGTATTCAGTTTAAAATGTTTTCGGATAATTCCCAATAATATTATAATTAATAATGTAGTTGAGAAGATAGTCAATATAATTTCATCATCATTATCATCATAAGCCATAGAACGTCCACTGCTGAACATAGGCTTCCCGCAAAGATTTCCAGATCGACCTGTTGGAGGCGGCCTGCATCCAGCGACTTCCTGCGACCTTTATCAGGTCGTCAGTCCACCTTGTAATATAATTTATTTGAACTGATTTCTAAAAGCTCGTCCCGTACATTTATAATATTTATATTACGTTTTTCTGTAAGTAAGTACAAGTCGTTGGATTTTAGGGAAGCTAAATGGCAAAAACGGAACCCTTATAGTTTCTCATATCCGTCTGTCTGTCCGCGGATTAGCTTAGAAACTATTCGTAGATACTAGAAAGCTGCAAATAAGCATGAGTAGCTATACATTTCAATCACACTAAAAAAAAGGTAAAATAAAATCTTAAAAAGAAAGTTGGGTACATATCTACCTACACGTTAGGGAACGTACCCATATTACGTGACCCATTTTTTACCATTTTTGTACCCCCCTCTTATTAGTAGAGGAGGCCCGAGACCAGCAGTGGGACAGTAATATTATAGGGTTGATATTATATTATTATTATATATACCTCTCCCCCCTCGGTTTACAGTCGTAGTATATGCCAAGACCCCCCTCCCCCTCTAGTTGTCACGTAGTATTTTATAAATATGGCTTTAAATAATTTTTTGTCGAAGAAAAGTTAAAAAACAAAATATTATGATATATTGCCACCTGTGACTTTAAAAACTGCTAAACGCGGAGCGCCATATTTAAATATAGCTCGAAAAAGCACGAGAATTCCCTAGAAGATATTGACTACGTGACGAAAACCTAAGACTCCCCTCCCTCCGGCCCTGTCAGTTGAAGCGTGGTATTTTGAAGACACCCTCCCCGTCCTGAACCGGTCACGTAATATGGGTACGTTCCCTTAAGTGGGGCATGAACATTGTTTGTGTGTGTGTAGCTAGTGGGGTATTGATGGATAGGTCGTTTAAAAACATATTCAAATAATTAAATTTACGTCAATTCTTGGATATAAGGTAACAATTAGAGAAAACCAATTATTTAAATACATCATGCATGAACACATAAGCAGGAATATATTTTATTCTTGTTCCTTCTGTTCCTTGATATAAAAATAAGTATCTTCCCAAGTTTTTTGCTGGATTGTTAAAAGATTTTTATGGGCTTACGAAGGCCGACAAGAAGACGACTGACATCGTCCTTGGACATTATAGTAGGGGAGCCCACGATGCTAAATGGGGATTTACTCGAGCGTCGTAGAGACCTATTGGGATGCAAAGCTTAGATGATATGAAGAAAAAAATGTTATATGATATATACCTTTACATCGGTGGGGGAAGCGGCTATAGATTTTTAAATATGTAAAAAAAAACGGTTGCATGGACATCCTCGAGCGCGTCAGATATTGATAGCATCAATGCCCTACGTATTTTTAATAATGTACGTATGTTAATCTGATCGTTTGCATGATGCGAGTGGTTGTATTTAAGGGTTGAAAATGAACAAAAAAAAAATTTTTATCGAGCGCGTCAGATTTTCTAACGGAGTGTTAAGTGCACCAAAAAAAAGATCTCATTCACTAATCTGACGATTTCGATGGGACGCAAACTCGCGGCCATTTTCATAATGTGCAAAAAAAATTCGCCATTTTGAAATACTCAAGCGCGTCAAATTAAGATATATATGGTTCATCTTTATGTTCTAAACGTACTGTCTCATAATCTGACGATTATCTAGAGGGATTGGCCTGATCTGACAAAAAAAAATTAGAAAAACGGTTCACCTTAAAGGCCATCCCTGCAACTTCCCGCTAATTCCATTCTTGGGCTCTTAAAATTGTACTTATGACATTTTTGAGCTCAAAATATAATTTATGTGATATTTTGAGCTCGCTGAGTTCAAAGAAATAGAAATTTCATAGAACACTATTTTTGGAATTTTCAAACCGCAATAACTTTTGAATGGATCAACCGATTTTCACGCGGTTGGCGGCATTCGACGCAGTTTTATCATCCTCATAAGTAATTTTGCAATTTTAATTGATGGAACCACAAATTTCGGAGTAATCCCGAAAAAACCTTTTTCGGGTTTCTTTCGTTCACGATATCTCACGAACGAATCAACCGCTTTTGACCAGCTAGGTGGCGATCGACGTGGTTTTTCAAGCTCAAAGGCGGATTAGTTTTTGAAGTTGATGGATAAAGCCGGTTAAAAGTTATTCCAAAAAAACCACTTTCAAAATATTATTTTTTTAAATCATTGAACTTAATTAATTGAAAAGCTCAGGAAGCAGAAACCAGAGTGGGGACGGAGTGAGAGAGTAATAGATAGAGAAAGAGTGAGAGAGGAATAGAAGCGCGGAGAAAGAAATGTAGGCATCACGCAACTGCACGCATTTAACTTTATCGACGAATTTTTGTTATTTCGGCTTGCGGAAATCGTCAGATTATATATTTTTCATTATTCTAGAATTATTTCCTTCAAAATAAAAAAAAATTTAGCTACGCTCGAGAATGTCGAGATGACGTTTTTTTTTACAACTTTGTTGCCCTCCCCTTTTTTTACGTCACTCTCAAATTGTCAGATTAGTGGAATATACACTTTTTAGGATGTAATTAACTCACCCTACCTTAATCTGACGCGCTCGAGAATTTCTGATGGTCAATTTTTTTTTACTAATCTGATCCTGTATCCTTCACGGGCGGCCTTATATATGGGCCTCATGTTTTGTGGAGGTACTTAACCGGGTACAAGGTATCCCCCTGTATATTAATCTGACGCGCTTTAGTAAATCCCGAAATCCCCGCTTGGGCTCCCCTACTATTAATAATAGGGACAGTAGAGAAAGTAGGTAGGTACATTAAATAGCCTTCGATTGAAAAGGGAGATTTCATAGCGTTACCGACATTGATTGAGGGAACATCGAGGAGAGTAGTTAATTGCAAATGTGTAGGAGAAATTAATCTGGACACGTAATATAGGTTGCTACTTTAAGTAACAATGATCAATATCTCCATAATAATATTTGTGTGAGACTGTCCATATGTCTCTGTATTAGAAATAACATTTCGTACCTACCTAGCAAATGGTTCGTTTATACAAGTATTTCAGACGTCGGTCAGCGCACAACCTTGATTAGCATTTACACGTGTACATTCAGTATGTAGTAGAATATTATTTAAGCTATAAAAATAATCGAATATTGTATTTAGTATAAGTATTTCGAATCGTGACCCTACAAAGGTACTTGTATGTACTCGTAGATCTGTCGTTGCCGCAACGCCGCGCTGCGCCGTCCGAGAAGGCCATAATGCATCGTTATTATATTGAGTACTTTCACCTTTCTTTTACCTCACTTACAAAATTATGTCAAATAAAGTTTAATTATAACTAACATTTCACTGAAATATTTATCAACACACTAAATATACCGGGTGTTTCATAAAGTTGGTACCGATAATAATTCCACAGATATACATAGGAAGAACTATTTATAGTGTAATGCTAGTCAAAAAATAAAATTGAACTTAATTTTTTTATCATTCATTAAGCACGGGGAAAATCGGAATGTGACCTGTAAATAATCGCAATTAACATAGAAATGGATTTGTGTACCTATCTTAAAAACAATTAATTACCCCATAGGTGGTTTGCAAATGTAGTGCTGATCCAATGAGCCAGAAACGTTTTTGTTACAAATAAAGTGACTACATTGCACCTGATGGTAATCGTTGTGCAGTCCAAAAAAACTAGCGACCACTGACAAACAATGGGTTTATCAGTCATCCCCTCTTTAAGTGTAGTTTTTATTGATACTAACTTTATGAAACAGCCTGTAGGTATACACAGGTATACACTGGCATCATAGTAATTATAATATGCTGAGATAATGACTCAAAGATAAGGAATCAAACCTCAACCTTATACCTCTTCCTGACTCCTGATTAGAATGTTCTACTTTACTCTTCTTCAGAAAAAAAATTAAGTTATAATTATGCATATTAGACTACAGCCCTATTTGCAAAATTAAATATAAATTAAGAAAGGGGGAAAAAGACGCACGTGACAAAAACTTTGCAATACACATGATGCGGCTTTTTGTATAATATTAATAGATTTATTCACCGTAGATCGCATTCATTAATCTAAGTTTATTCAAATTCGTTTCCGATGTCCTCGAGACTGGTTTTGTTTTTAAAAATAAGAATTAAAGTTCTGTGTCCAATTTCTCGAAATATAATAAGAAGAGTATTTTCATGCTACACATATAATTTAAAGCACAATTAGGAAGCGCACTGTGATCTCTGTGCGCTTCCAGAGACCATTTTTCCCACACACCTGCAAACTCTGGAACGAACTTCCCTCTTCGGAGTTCCCTTAGGGCTATAACATGTCCTTCTTCAAACGAGGCCTAAAAAAGCATTTTTCGCGGTAGGCAGCGGCTTCGCTGTGTCCCTAACATTGCCGATGTCCATGTGCGTCGGTAATCACTTAGCATCAAGTGGGCTGTCTATTCTGCTCGTCTACCTTTTAAGGCCAATATACAAAAATATATATCATGAGAGTGTAGTACCCGCTGTACAGGAGCCTGATTCCATCGACTGCTCTATGCGTGAAAATAGAACGGTCTAAGGCAGCGGTCGGCAACACACACGGCAACATGTTCTATTTGCGGTCCGTGATTTTTTTGTAAATTAGTCATAAATATCTAAAATGTAATTGATTCTAGATAGAAAATATGAAGTGAGGCCCGCCTTTATTATATTTTGCCACCTTGTGGCCCTTGCCTGCTAAAAGGTTTCCGACCGCTGGGCTAAGGAATACTTTTCCATACTTTCGTTAACAATATAAATAAGGGCCCTGATCACATACAATAAAACACATAATAGGTACTTATATGTGTACATATATGTACATATATGTTATATAGCCTATAGCCATCCTCGATAAATGGGTTATCCAACACAAAAATAATTTTTCAAGTCGAACCAGTAGTTTCCAAGATATTTATTTCCCCGGTTTAGCAACATTTTTCATTTCTGCTCCGCTGCTATTGGTCATAGTATGATATTATATAGCCTATAGCCATGCTCGATAAATGAGCTATCTAACACAAAAAGATTTTTTAAGTCGAGCCAGTAGTTTCCAAAATATAAATTTACCCGCTTTAGCAACATTTTTCATTTCTGCTCCGCTCCTATTGGTCATAGCGTGATGTTATATAGCCTATAGCCATTCTCGATAATTGGGCTATCCAACTCAAAAATTTTTTTTTCAAATCGAACCAGTAGTTCCTGAGATTAACGCGTTCAATCAAACTAACAAACAAAGTTTTCAGCTTTATAATATTAGTCCATAGTTTAGTCCATTATTACTCATTATACTTGTAAATCCTACTTAGCGAAAATAGTTTTATTTTTAAATTACTTTTTATGCTACTACCATGAAGTTTCATATATCCAAAAACAACCGTTGAGCTGGTAAGGGGTGGGGTCACTGGGCTAACAAAAATATATCAAATTATGTACATCTTTAGTACTAATAGTCCGCGGTTAGACAGACAGACGAACAGACATGGCGCCACTAAAAGGGTTCCATTTTTACCTTTTGCCTTCTGAACACTAAAAATGGAATAAACCTACAAGCATGTAGTTACAATTGCGTAAATAAGGCATCGTACATATGTACATACAATTTTCCGCGTGATAAGCGCGTTTTTGTCCGACACACGTGTACACTTTACACCAAACATATTATATTATGATAATGACATCACGTGTCGCCCAGTGTGATACGACCTACGTTTCGTCGAGGATTCCATATTTCGACACAATATGCAGTATAGATTTCCGTTTACGTATTACAATAATATCATATTTATGATTTGATTTACATTTCATACACTTTTTTGGTGTTTTTCTTTATTGCTACACGTCAATTGTCGACTTAAAATGATGTCTACAGTAGGTACACATGACATGATGTAGTGCATAATGTAGTACAAGCAATAAGTGATAAAACTAAGACATAATAATGGCCTTACGAGAATAAGTTCGCCTATAAGTTTTCCAAACTTATCATTTTGGTAGGTACCTAAATTCCAAATCTTAAAGATGTAAAAGTTCTTAAACAAAACCGAACGTCCCAAAAAAGAGCATCCTTAGGATACCGGAATCACCGCCATGGTATGTACTGCGATTTTTAATAGTTTGAGTTATTATTTTCTTTTTCGAATTTTTGAGAATTTTCGATCTGAATAATGCAACTTTAAATTAAAAATCTAAACAGGTGACTTCATAGTTCCAAAGTAGGTCTCAAGGAATTCTCCGGAGTCTCAACTTGCATAATCAATAAAAAACGTAACTAGTAGGTACTTAATGAGTTACTTTGACAAAATTGGCCTTAAAAGACAGCAGGGTGGAAAATTCTTATTTGCCATCTGATTACAAACATTTTGTTGGCCATCTCATCAACCCTGAGGTCAATTAGTTTGTTAACTAACCAAAATTACTGCAGGAAAGCTAAGATTTAATTTTAACCTTTGGAGGTTTTATTTTATTTTATTTCTGTCCATTTAAGTTCAATAAATAAAAGAAAAAGTAATTGTTAATTATTATTTAACTAAAAAAAGTTTTCAAAATGTCGATCTTCATGCTCGATACAAGTCCTACATCGCGTAAAATTTTCGTTCGTTCGCGTTAGTAATTCAACTTCGTTCAAGCTCCGTTCCTAATCTCCTTGGCGACTGGCGTAAACCAATTCTTTATAATACTTTCTTAAGTTGTTCAAGTCAAAAATTCAACAAAATTCATAACTCGTAAACTATAAAAAAGTGGAACATACATGGGGATGATTCGGGTTCCCAAGGTGCTCTATCTCTGGACCTCCGTTTGACACTCTTTTTTAGGACACTCTGTACTAGGTTTAGGTTTTTTCTGAGATACGCGAAAAATATACAAAAAATCAATTACAATTTTGCAATAAAACCAACTACCTCGTTGTTTTTTCACCCATATTTTCTCCCGTGCATTTTACGAACTGCGTCATAAGCGGGAGTCGACAAAACAAATTACGTCTTTAATACGGTGTAAATAAGTCCTTAACCGGTGAAGTAGCTCTAAAGTTGACAGTATCATCACCAGACTCAGACGTTAGATAACGACAATTATATCGATAATATAAAAAATATGTATACAAGAAATATTCAGTATCCGTGGCGCAGTGGGCGAATAGCTCTGTAATTTTAGGTATATTAAGTGAGAAGCTATGGATTCTATTCCCGCGATACCGCAATACCACGCTTGGTCATAGGGGCGGAGGCGGGCTTAGATTTTCGTCACGTATCTAGTCAATATCTTTTGGGGAAATCTCGTGCTTTTTGAGCTATATTCAAGGGCGCGCAGGATAGAGCACTTTTTAAAGTCACAGGTGGCATCATCATAATATTTTGTTTTTTAACTTTTTTTCAACAAAAAATTTAAAACTATATTTATAAATTATTACGTGAAAACTAGACGGGGGGGGGGGGGGTATCTACTGGTCTTGGTATATACTGCGGGTGATCATCAAAATTGTAAGAAATGGGTCACGTAATATGGGTACGTTCCCTATTATGTGTTTCAAGTAGTTTCAAGTGAAAGTGATATGAGGCCGAAAAGTTGTTCCTGATACTGATAGACATGTGAGTTTGTTTTGTTATAAAAAATAGTACATAACTAATACAATACAGAGCATTATGACTGTATTTTAAAATTTTCATCACGTGTTTTGCCTCTTATGTAGCTTTATCAATGTAAATTATTATCTTGCTATTCCAAAAATAAACAAAAATGCAGTTCGTGGATTACAGTCAATATCTTTTAGTAATTGCTGTATTTTAACAATTGCATAAACTCCAGTCTCCCGTCGCCATTAAATGTTAATTAATTAATACTGAACACATATGTACACACATCATCATTTGGAATAATATTGACCATTTATTTTTACTAGGAACCTTCTCATAGAAAGACAAATAGATTATATGCATCTAATATCGTTACCCATGCCATATGTCGAATAATGTAACTACAGTGTAGACGACTACAGAAACTCACTACCGAATGCCAACTAGCAGCTGATCGCTATCGGCCTTCGCGTACGGAGCCAGCAGCACGTTCATCACAAGCTATCACAGTTCACGTAAAAAAGTGAGTCGCGCACGAGTTTTGTCGATCGCCGCACGATGTGCACTGCAGACGTGAGACAGCAGACAAATGATAGTGTTGAGTGCTGACTCACACGGAGTGCCGAATGCCCTGAGTGCGACTACAAGTGGTCGTGCGATTTTCGCACACCCAGACACCCGCAGTCACTACTTTTTCTTACGTTTGCTTGCATGGTCTCGGACTGTTTACCAATATTATGGAATTTGATCAACAGCTATTGCTGTCTGCTTTAAGATTAAGGCCCTTACTTATAAAAACATTTTCGCTTATGTTTTCGCTAAGCTTAGCCGGACACTTTTTTCCTTGCGTTACATTGTTTAAAAAGGGACAATCTATGGTTAAAGATAAGCAGCGCTTTAATATTTTTATAAGTAAGGGGCTATACCTGTAGGGTAACTCTTTTCGGACACTCGATTCGACTTCCCTCTAGTCTAGTCCCTCTAACATTTAGTCCTTGTAACTAATATGCTCAATAACATTTAGCGAACGAAGCCAAACATCTGTGATCTATTTTTCGTACGACTAGAATTCTACATATATCTATGCTGTTCTCAGTACACGTGCGCCAACGCACATCACGTTTTCTCGTTGAATCATTATCATTCACGTGACTAGATGATAATGAATTATATTGTATCTGTTTTGCAAGTAGGTAATAAGAATACCTTATTTCGACACAATCAACGGAAAATTAATTAATTTGTTCAATTGGTACTAGTGTTTGGTGTGCAAAATACATGTAGAAGTAGGACACCATTAAAATAAGCGAAACAACAAAAAACAGGTGACTTTATGTATAGAATGGCTGACATAGCATTAGCTAGTGGTGTACAATTTAGAAATGTAATGAAAATTCAAACTGGCAGACTATCCATATGTTTTTTAAACATACCTATTAATTTTCCTAAAAATCTTCCGAAGTTATTATTTTTTAAATAAAATATATTATTATTATTATTGTAGTAATTTTAAGTAGTTGTTAATAAGCGAATTAGTTAAATACCTACATCTTTGTTTGTATATTTATTTAAAATCTATATTTTTAATTTTTCGAGCATTTAAGACCACTATGACGTGTTCGGATAAAAAATAATTAGATTCGACAATTCCGTTTTTTCTTTCTACCTGCCCTTATCCCACCTTAATGTAGGGTCAGCGCAACACACTTTTTCAAGCATGTTGCAGAAAGGATTTGGCTTAGTTTTTACGACCAGCTGTCTGCATGACGTCAACCTCCTCTAAGGGATCCAGTCTCGGGCAAATTAAATTAGAAAATTCGCTTTGCCCGAACAGGGAACCGAACCCAGGACCTCCCAGTCCACAGCCCATATATGCTATACTAGACCAAGGAGGCGACCAAGTTATGACAACTCAGCTGAATGCATGGCAGATTTTTTGCCCGCGAATTGGAGGCGTAGTTTAGAAAATTCTACCACTATGACGTCTGTCTAAACAACCAACGACAAGGGTCTATACGGATGGAAAGCCCGGTGCAAAAATAAAAGTAAACTTTTAAGTTTACTTAATTTTTTTTTTATTTTAAGTTAACTTTAGTTTAACAAAAACTGAAAACCGACTTCAAAAACGAACACTTAAAAGTAAAAAATAACATTTTCTTACTCTCTTAGGAGTCGGGTCGAGGCCGAAGCAGATTAAATGAAAAGGCACCATCAAAGAGGGTAAGAAAGTGTTATTTTTTAAACAAAAAAGAATTTCTCGAATCGACACAGGCGTCTTCGAGTAATCGGGGAACATACATATATAAAAAAAAAATTCGACGAATTGTTCATCTCCACCTTTTTTGAAGTCGGTTTAAAATTCTATTGCAATAGTTGCTTAGTTAAGTAAAAACATAATGCACGCGTACTATTTCCTATATCCCCAAATATTTACGGTTGAAAGTGAACCAGACAGACAATCATGGCAATGAATGATGTAATGTAATTCATATCCCGCACACATTCGCTAAAGTTGGTCACCGTATATGCTCCGCGCCGCGCCGCACGTGTTCACCGCGCGCCCGCGCCGCGCCGCGCCGACGCGCCACGAATGCCGCGCCATTCTATGCTCAACGGTCATTTCACTGTCCACGCTCCACAGCATGCACATACAAATTAATGCATAATGGATGTTTTGACACCCAGTAGTTTTCCATGAGGCCCACGGGCCACAACAATATATTATTATGATCATTTTCAACTATTATGTTAATTTTTTTCCTTACTACATACCTCTAAGCTACATACATAAAAGATCACCCATTCTGACCCCTATACCTTGTTTATAAACTAATAAAGATTCACCGCCGAATAAATCAATAAAGATGAACCCACTGATGAACCCTTGCGTATTATAAAGTTTGTTCGCATTTTATATATAAATCGCAAATGAGTATGCGGTTCATTAGGTTTGTAATGTATCAGCTGCAGGAATTTTTGAATGTTGTGCAATCGAAATAGAACAGCATAACCTTATTATTATATGTTTATATAGAATCCCAAAGTCGAATCTCGATATTTTTTACTCAAAGCTTGACTGTATATTACCAACAATTTCCTATAAATCTCACACAAAAATTGTGGTGTGTGGTGACTTTAATATTAATATGTTAAAAAAAGACAAAACCTCAACTGACTTCACGAATTACTTACTTAACTTTAATCTTAAATTAAAAATTGAACAACCCACTCGATTACAAAGTCACACTTGTATAGATAACTTTGCAACGAATATCCCAGGAAAATGTGTTTCCAACGTGATCGACTTTAACTTATCCGACCACACAGCTCAAACCATAAAAATTCCTATTAAAAAAACTTATATATTAAACAGTTGGAATATAGAAGTGCGCGACTATAGCTATGAAAATTTGCTTAAATTTAAATCCTGTTTAGGTTCTTTGACGTTTTCTGATGTTTATATGTCGGAAGATGCTGATTCAGCCTATAATTCCTTTTTAGACATATTCCAGCTATTTTATAACCTGTGCTTTCCTGTAATTAGTATTAAAATAAAATCAAGAAGGAATTCGAATTGGTTAACGCCTGGTATAAAACGCTGCAGTAAAAATAAAAGGCTTCTCCTATGGCAGCATAGAATAAACCCAAACCTATCTAATCATATAAAATTAAAAAAATATTCATTGAGGCTCAAGAAAATTATTAAATTAACACAAAAAGCCAAAAATAATCACAGAATAGTAACGTCAAAAAACAAAAGTAGAGATACATGGAAAATAATAAATGAAAATAAATACTGTTTACCACATGAGTACATAACGGAGATCAATTGTCATGGTGTTAAAAAGACGGATCCCATTGATATTGCGAACGCATTTAATGATCACTTTATCGGACAAGCAGAATTACTTTCGAAATCATCATCTTTGTGCACTATGAGTTCCAATAATATGTTTTGTCAATCTATGTTTCTAGCCCCTACTGTACCTAATGAAGTCTATAGAATAATTCATGATCTAAAAAACAAAGTTAGTGTAGGTTATGACGGTATCTCGACCAAAGCTTTAAAGTATGTTGCAGAAGTAATATCAGAACCTCTTAGTCATATTATTAATTTAAGTATCTCCTCTGGGAGTTATCCATGTAAACTTAAACCAACTATCGTCAAGCCCTTATTCAAAAAAGATGAAAGAACTAATATTAACAATTACAGACCAATTGCTCTTATTCCTGTTATGTCCAAAATATTTGAAAAAGTTATTTATAAATCTATGTATTCTTACCTCAATAAACACAATATTCTAATTAAAGAGCAAAAAGGTTTCAGAAAGAATTATTCTATCAATATGGCTATCTATGACTTCCTTAATTTAATAGTGACAGATATGAATGATAGAGTTCTAACTAGCGCTATTTTTATGGACATGACCAAAGCTTTCGATTTAGTGAACCACAATGTTCTGTTACAAAAACTTCATATATATGGTATAAGAGGAAATGTATTATCTCTTATAAAGTCTTATCTCAGCAATAGAACTCAGTGTACGGAAATAAAACAACTCTGTATAAATAGTAAAAAGGAACTCAAGTTTGTCTCACACATTCGCAATATCTCATATGGGGTCCCACAAGGCAGCGTGCTAGGACCACTGCTATTTCTAATATACATAAATGACTTTCCAAAGCACGTATCTTATCCTATAGTTCTTTTTGCTGATGATAGTACTCTCATCATAAGACGTGAAAAAGATAAAGATTATAAGAAGGATATTGAAAATGCATTGCTCCAATCAGTACAATGGCTTGATCATAATAATTTAATATTGAACCTTTCAAAAACCAAAATAATGACATTTAAACAACGAATTATATCTCCTGACATTAACTTGACATTTAAAAATGAAAAAATTGAAGAAGTGACATGTACTAAATTCCTAGGCTTAATAATAGACAACAAACTAACCTGGAAAGACCATGCGTTCAATATAATTAAAAAAATATGTAAGTTTGCATTTGCTCTCTACAAACTTAGAAAAGTAGTTAATCAAGCTGCCGTAGTCACTGCTTATTATGGATATGTTGAAAGTATACTGCGTTATGGAGTAATTTTCTGGGGCAACTCGTGTGAAAAAGAATACATATTTAAAGCACAAAAAAGGTGCATCAGGTCTATGTGCGGACTTAAGACCATTGATACATGCAAACCATACTTTAAATCGCTAAAAATATTAACCTTGCCATGTCTTTACATCTATGAGACTGCACTTTTTGTAAAGAAAAACAACGATCTCTTTAGAAAAGCATCTGAGCAACATTACGGTAATATTAGAAGAAACTATGTCCATGATTTTGCTTTGAGAGCTTCAAAAACTGCCATAATGCATAAGAGCACCGTGTGTATGGCTCCAAAAATATTTAATAAGCTACCATATGACATGAAAAAAATAAATTTAATAGAATTTAAAAGACAATTATATAATTTACTAGTTAACAGGTGTTACTATACAATTGATGAATTCCTTGCTGATGACTTTTAGATATTTAAATAACAGCTATGACATTATATTTAATTACAACATTATCATTTGAATACTTTAAGGCATTGAATTAATAATATATTTTTAATTTTAAATAATTATATTACTATAGAAATTGTGTACACCCGACAGGGTAGATTTTTTATGGAACTGTAATATTATGTATAACATCTTTTGTACCAAAAAATCACACAATAAAGATTGATTGATTGATTGATTGATTGATTGTTTCGGTGATCCCGATCTTGCTCCACTTTTTCAAAAATGGCGTCGTCTTTATCCGTAACAGGGCAACAGAGTGAGGTGCATCTTTGACGTCAAAATTCCCGGATTGAAACCGCTTCAATTTGTAAGTCAAATAATAAAAAAAGAAATGGTGACAATTGACAATTGAAAATACAGACGAATTGTTGATTGAGTACCTTCTCTTTCTCCTTTTTTGAAGTCTGTCAAAAATCGGTCCACTTTCCGAGAGATAGCGAATAACATAATATTTAAAAATAGACAACCTCCTCTCTTTTTGAAGTCCGTTAAAAATAGGAACGTAGAGGAATATACTACGTCCCCTTTCATGGAAAAGACCATTTGAGGCTCAATACAATATGTTGTAATCGTGTGCCGCTCGTGTAATATACACGACTACATGAGTCTTTATGAGTCATCATTCGCTGTCCTACAATGATGTAAGTCTCGTGATATTGAGCGTTAATTGGGACAAAGGCGAGACCAAATATGATGGCTATATCAATCATTACCTCATTATTTCAGCATGTCGCATAAATGAATGCGACATGCTGGGTGTACCTAGATAGGTATTTTATAAATTACAACATCTATAAATAATGGGGTAATGATTGATATAGCCATCACAATTTGGTCACGCCTTTGTCCCAAGTAACGCTTAATATCACGAGACTTCACATCATTGTAGGACAACGATTCATATGACTCATGAGGACTCGTGTAATCGTGTACATATATAAATCTAAGGATATATGCTTAGATTATTGATATATGTATGAAAAAGTTGTATTAAATAGCAGTTTGCACTGTTGTTATAGACTATTATGCCCCTTACTTACAAAAATATTTAAGCACGGCTTATCTTTAACCATAGGTTGTTCCTTTCATTTCTATACAATGTAACGCAAGGAAAAAAGTGACAGACTATTCTAAAAAGTTAAGCGACAATGTTTTTATAAGTAAGGCCCTATATGTTAGGAGAATCAATATTATCCTAGATTAACGCAAATAAATAATATTGATGAAAATAAGCCTTGTATAAATACAATTTTCACGGCGTTATAGAAAGTTCATTCACATCTGAGCCGCCATTGGCGAGCGCACGTGACTAGCAAAACGTGACAAACAATAATATTATACATACTTATATATAGTGGATATACTACTTTGCTCTTGCCAATGTGATGCATAAAAATGTTAATTGGATTATGTTTGTAATTTTCCGTTCGACTTTGCACACTGTGGCTGCCTCCGTGACGTGGTGGTATTTCGCTACGACTACGTTTCTGAGGTCTCGGGTTCGATCCCCGGGTCGGGCAAAGTGATATTGAATTTTTCCATATCAGCCCGGAGTCTGGAATTTGTGCCCGATATGGCGATAGGCTCGCCCCCTATCACATCTGGGACGGAACTAAGCTCGGCAAAATGTGGGTGTTCTAGTTCGCTAGTACGCCTCTGCCTACCCCTTCGGGGATACAGGCTTGTGAGCTTATGTGACTCAACTAGGGTTTTGAATTTCCCAGGCTTTTTGCATTTCCAGGATCCCTCATAAGATAACGATGTTCCCAAGAATTACTATTTCCGAAACGAATTAAAACAAAATATTTAGAACGACATTTCCATTCAAGTGAAAAAGTGTGATAAATCAAGATTTTAGAAAAATATTTGGTACTAGAATTTTTATTCTTAACATGTCTTCATTGTCAACATGTCATCATTGTTCTGACCATGGACCTAATAAAAAGAGGTCCATGGTTCTGATATTATTACATACTGAATAGTGAATTTATTATTTATTACCTACCAATGATATAAAATTCTTTATACCTGTCCTTATCCCACCTTAATGTGGGTTTGGCGTAACACAAGGTATGTTGCAGGAATAATTTGGCTTAGTTTTTACGACCGGCTGCCTACCTGACGCCAAACTCCGTCTGGGGGATCCAGTCCTGGGAAAATAATGTTAAAAAACGCACCACTTTCGACCTGGGAATCGAACCCAGGACCTCCCGGTTCACAGTCCGTTTACACTGTCACTGGACCAAAGATGCGACACAATATCATTATACATACTGCACATTTAGATCAAAACAAAGACAACTCAAAGAAAGATTTTTTCAGGAGACGAGAAAATCAACATAACATAACATAAGCTCACGCCTGTATCCCCGAAGGGATAGGCAGGGGCGCACTAGCCAACTACAACACCCACATTTCGCCGAGAAAATCACTTATCTCATTAAAAATTCAATATTGATCTAGATATGCGAGAGGTATATTAAGCATTTAGATTGGAGGAGATAAATTTTTTTTTCATTGGCAATTAATTGTCAGGATAGGCAGTGTTTCTTTGTCTGTAGAGACCACACGTCACTAATCGTCCCCGTTATTCAAGGATATTCTGGCACTTCAACTTCGAGACGTGACTTTTGCAATATCCCGGGACCGAGAAAACTGAGAAAACCGGAGGTCGAGCCGCTTGTGACTATCTACATAGACCAATTTCAATTTCATTATTTTTTATTAATATTACAGTGCTGATATTGGTATTATTATATTTTGTGATGATGATTTTAATGTTTGTATTCGCAATTAGTTACATGATACATCAAACGTAATTTTTTGCGTGAGTTCACAACTTTTATTTTACGAATTTTTCTGTTTTCATTATTATTCGATTATTTGGAATGTTTGTTCACATAATACCTACAAAACATAGTGTTTTGGTCTTGTGGCCTGCCACGTGGCTTGAGTCTCGAATCTGCCCTTGCAAAACGTGTCGCCAAGGGTACTTGTAATAGGTTACGGTCGTTTCATAACCAATTTTCTAATGCTTACCTCAGGGTTAAGCAACTATAAAAAAGTGTGTGTGTGCAGTTTTCACCTCACACTCAGTCGAAGTGAAACTTTAAGAAACTAAATTTTGAGACAAAGGATTTCATTTGACTGACGGACTCAGTCAGCCAGTCGGTCCGCGTCAGATTGCGTCAGTCCGCGTCAGTCAGTCAGTCCGCGCCCCGCGGCAGTCCATAAGCCGTCGGCTTAATCCCATATTATTATTACTAGCTTTGGCCTGCGGCTACACCTGCGAAAATCTTTCATCCCCCGTTACACCCCCTTAGGGGAAGAATTTCCAAAAATCCTACCCTAGTCATCGCCTACGTCATAGAAGAGAGCTGTGTATAAAATTTCACGTTCTTAGGTCCACTAGTTTCGGATGTACGCTCTTACGTCAGACAGTCATTCAGACTATGCTTGTATGTAAGATCAAATACAAATTGATACGGAGAGAGTAATTACTAATTAGGCAGGACCGTAAGAGTGTAAGTGCAACTGCTACACAATCACATTCGAAGATCATAATTCCAATTCAATGTGCATCTAAATACCAAAAGTGGTGGCCGCCTAGCTAGGGTTGCCAGATGTCAGGCTTTCCTAGGACATGTTCGGCTTTGAGGCCCAAATGTCCAACATAATACAGCGCCAAGTTCAGCTTTTTAATTTTGGGGCCTAGCAACCTTACGCCTGGCGGCTGAACTGGTGTTTAATAAATTGCAGAAACAATGTGATATGGCTAGAAATTGTTCCCTCAATCAAACGAAATCATTCAAAGTAACGATGACGTAACAATAGATACAATCGATCCAACTGACCTAACATTGCGGATCACGATCACACCTGATGACCTGACGGCTGACACACAATCCGAGTCGCGCGTGTTTTCCCACCTATTGTAAACACGAGTATTTATAGCACAGAAACGGCGCGCGGGTCGCGGCGCGGCATAGCTCATGGCATGGGCTGACACGTGCGGCGCGGCGTGTCGCGTCGTGGTCGTGGTCGCCAGATACCTCTAAAAGGGTTGCCAGCCTTACCGCCGAATGTTCATACACATAAAGTCGTCTTATGTCGTTTAAAGCTGTCTTATGTGTCAAAATGGTATGGCGAAAATTAATGTAAGAAGCCGTTAAAGTTTAGTAGCGTTTGACCATTCGGGCGTTAGTGTTGCTTGTTAACACTTGTTGTAATCATACTAGTAATTAATCTTAGAATTAAACCCTATTTAGACGGTGAATTGACACGAGAGACAAAACAGTAAACTGTAATTTTTGAGGGCACGTCACAAAAAAAAATATTTTGAATTAAACAACTAAATAAGTCTCGTTTATGACAGTTTTCTGTTATCATCTCGGATATAGGATAAAATATCCAATAATATTCATCCATTTGTTTATTGTATAATTTACTGTTTCATAAAAATATACATATTTTTGCATATTTATTATCCATCGAACCTTCTAATTATAGTAAAGAAAATTCTACGATAGACTCCGTGATTTATTTTATAGTTAACATTAAATTGTATCTTTCCTTCTTTTATTTCTACCTGCCCTTATCCCACCTTAATGTGGGTCGGAGTAACACACTTTTTTTTTCAAGCATGTTGCAGAAAGGACGTGGCATAGTTTTTACGACCGGCTGCCTTCCTGACGTCAACCCCTATGAGAGATCCAGTTTCAGGCAAATTAAATTAGAAAATTCCTTTACCCGACCTGGGATTCGAACCCAGGACCTCCCGGTCCACTGCCTATATATGCTGCCATTAGACTAAGGAGGCGACTCTAAAAATTGTATAATGTACGAATTTGATATTATGCGAGTTGTACAACCCTGTTGCGCCACGCATCTACTCGACTACCTACACTACACGATGAACACAGCACAAGTTTGTTCACTTCGCCTCTGTGACGTCATCGAATACGAATGCCATGGCAGTTCTATAATATTATAAACATAATATAATGTAGTAAAGGATTTACGATGCAAAACTGTGTGCTGGATGTGTGTTGCAACCATCTATGATGACATAGGTGGCTTGTGGCTGATGACTCTGGAGACTGAAAGTCAAAATGGGTTTATTTGTGTACTATTTATGCGTGAGTTGTAGCATATTCGTGTTAGAAAAATCGCGTTGCCCGATCTGAGATTCGAACCCAGGGTTTCCGATCCACAGTTCTACGACTTCTATGTATCCTCGAGCAGACTATAATCTAATACAAAATAAACAAATAATTCAGTGACTATATCAACATTGCCTTCACAAACCGAAAAAACTAGCATAGGGTTACTTAGGTACTCGCTGTGAAAGGGGACATCTGGGACGGAAATGAGTTCGGCTAAAAGTGGGTGATCTCCAATTCACCTCTATGTATTAGTAGGAACTTTTATTTTTTTCTTGGGAGTCAGTTTTGTTATTTGTTATTCTGCTACAAGCTGTGCCTGCGAAGTAGCGACTAAGAGTAAACAACGCGGCACGCGTGCGGCACGTGAGCTTGTTTTCTTAAAAATATATTAGGACACCATTTAAATGTCGAAATTACCACAATTCTAAGAATAAATGCATATAAATAAGCGATCGTACCTCGTAAATGCCAAGTATAGGGTCCCGTAACTAACACAACAACATAGCTAGTAACCTAGTGTAGGTACTATCGTGGCTCAAAAATAAACAAATATGAATTCTGTCAAACAAGTTGGTCTTAAGGTACGTCCAGACTTGTAGCATTTCGCAGAACAAAGCTCTGCAGCTGTAGCAACGACGCGTATCTGCTACGATAGTGAGGACGTAATTTGCTACGCGAACATTTCAGCTACCACATCGTAGCTACCCACCCACCCAAAACTCCCGAATAAACTGCCAAACATTAAGCTAAACGCGAATATTGCACGGCGCGGCGTAGCAAGCTACAAGTGTGCATGGTGATCTCTGCACTGTTACGCATTAGGCCGCGGTCTCGGACTCAGCTGGTGCAGAGTTGACCTCCGGCCTCCGTGGACTGGGCTGGCGGATGCCTAGACCAGCCCACTACCGTATTATATATATACCTTATCGATCTACTCGTGATTTCTGACATTTATTTATTTTAAGGATATTTATGAAATTTTGACCAGTATTTTACTCAGAGATTTTCTACTCAAAGACTGAGTAATAGGTTTTATGCACTACCGGTACACAAGGATACGTCGGGCTCGGGAAATCGTTACCATAGTCGCATAAAAAGAAACTCGCTATATTTGGAACGCGCTTTAAAAATAGTTTATATTGATATAACATAATATATCGATATTTATAGCTGTAACTGCGAGCTGTCATTTCATATTTGACTTGCTTGAGTAAAAACTCATTCCTATATGGGTTGTCAGGCTCTACAATAAAAACCCGGGCTCGGTGCTTTACTGGCCGGATATTTTATCCTAAAAGTTGGGCATGTATTTTTTGAGAGTCAAACATACCTTGTAAAGCCAGCTACAATGTTATAACAAAATAAGTTGGGCGGCCTTCGGCAGCGGGGGCTTAGGAGCCCCCCCCCCCCCCCCCCCAAGAGACGGGTCGCTAGGCGGCACCACGCTAAGATGGATCCGGCTGAAGCCTGGGCGCTTCTCGCCTAGGGAAACCCGGGGCTGTCTTTAAAGCGCCGAAGAGGGTCACCGCGGGGTTTTTAGTCGGTATTGTCTCAACTCGGCCCAACGGTCGCCTGAACGCTTACCATCTCTCCCGGGCGGCTTAACATTGATTCGTAAGACCGGCGAACCCGACATAACTGTCATGTCATCCCCCAGGCGTGGCGGTAGCGATAAAACGCTTTTCCCCGCGAAAACAAAAAAAAGACGTGTGGCGGTAACGTTTGCCACTTTGCCGCACTGTGCACAGCTGCGTCGTGCAACGTTATATCCAGATTCCAGAAGCAAGAAGATAAATTACAAAAAGCGGTTTTGACAGACAACAGTAAAACTTGACCGGATAGTATCGTAAAATATATACATAACATAAGCTCACGCCTGTATCCCCGATGGGGTAGGCAGATGCGCACTAGTGAACAGTAGCCCACATTTCGTCGAGCTTAGTTCCGTCCCAGATGTGATAGGATGCGAGCCTATCGCCATATCGGGCACAAATTCCAGACTCCGTGCTGATATGGACAAATCCAATATCACTTTGCCCGACCCGGGGATCGAACCCGAGACCTCAGGACGGTAGTCGAACCGAAATACAACTACGCCACCGAGGCAGTAGTAGTAGTATCGTAAAATGTCAGACATATCCGGTTAAAGCCTAAAACCTGGTAACCCTACACAACTTGCGAGTATCTCGGACATACTGTAGTGGAATATTCCGGCCTCTGCGCGTGCTGCGCTGATTGATGATAAAAACATAAAACATTGTTGCTCCAGTGAACGTAAGTCAAATGAATGTGATAACGTGTCGTCGCCTCGTACACACTACACTACCAAAATAAATACTTAGATACCAACTATAAATTGTCTAAATAAAAAAAAAAACAATATAATTAATGAAATCTTGGGATTTTTTAGCTCAGCAGCCCGAGCAGGAAAATTTCTGACAATCGTAAATGTATTCGTGCTCGATGCGCGTTTATGAAATTTGTATGAAATATTAATCAAATGTCATCAGTGCGCAGCGAGTTCACATTTACATTAGTTTTTCGTGCTCGGGCTACAGTTGGTAATGGTCCGTACCATTCCGAGACGAGTGTCGCGAGGTTCGAGACCAACCCCAAAAAAGAGCACACACCTATGACTTTACTATGTTAAGAGTGTTTTCATTGTGAATTATCGCTTGCTATAACGATGAAGTAAAACATCGTGAGGAAACCTACATACCAGAGAATTTCTTTACAACAATTTCGAAGGTATGTGAAGTTTACCAATTCGCATTAGGCCAGCGTGGTAGACTAAGGCCTAACCCCTCTTACTAGCAGAGGAGGCTCCTCTTACCAATATATATATAGCATTTTTAGGATTCACGAACCAAATAACACAAACGGACTCTTATGATTTTGTCACGCGTCCGTCTGTCTGTCTGAATGTCCATTTAACTCTGTAACTTATGAAGCTAAAATAGAGCCTAAAAAGTACATACTTTCGATGAACATTTTGAACACGATGTATTGAGAAGGTACTTGGTAGGTAGTTTTGTGAAATCAGGATTTTTAAAATTACCCGACTACCCCGAGAGGATAGTAATGTTTTAAACTTGAATGTTTTAAATAGAGATCGTTGATCCTACTGAAACCCTTCACTGTGCATGGTCAGACATGCACATTTTGGATGATTGTTATTATAATATACAATATGCTATAGGTACGAACTACGAAGTACGAACTTTAAAAATGTTATACCTACATATTTCGAAACAGTAATTAGATTAAATAACGATAATCTGCCTTCATAGTCTAGCGGCGCGGCTGTGCATATAATATGCTCTGGAACCGGAGGTCCTGTGTTCGATTCCCAAATTAGGCAAAATCTAACAAGATTTTCTCGAGACTGGATCCCCCAGTTGGAAGGTAACCGGTTAGGCAGCCGGCTATAAAAACCAATGCTGTACTTATTTTAATGTACTAAGTATGCTTTCTGTAACATATCTACAAAAGTATGTTGCACCGACCCCACATTAAGGTGGGATAAGGGCAGATAGGAAGAATTTAAATTAAAAAAATTGAAGTTCATAATAATATAATTGATTCATTGTCATAGTTCATAACATTAGGTATTTAACCACTCAATCGCTTTAATCAAAATGGTGGATTTAGCGCCGCGCCGCAAATAAAGAGGCTATTCTGAATACAAACCAAAACATGCGACAATACGTAACAGGTTCTACTTATAATCTTCAAATTCTGGCGGCGCGACCCAGCATGGTGTGCCACGTGTATTCGACGGTCACGTTGCACACCACGAGGCCGTTGCGCAAACTAAATAGTAGAACGTTCTAACCGCCGCGCCGCCGTACAGTGATGTAAGAGTGATAATACGCCTCGAGTTAGTCGACAAACGCGGCGAAACGTGATCAATCGAAACATGCCCAATGTCGTTAGCAGAAAAGTTCATATTTGAGTATAGCTTGCCTTCTCCAGTTGTTCTTTTCAAGGTTTGGGACTTTTCGAATCGTAACGTTTCTATTTGCATGGCGCGGCATCTAGAGTACTCTAGAGCTATAAAACGTAGACAATTGATAGACTGCTACAATACAGGTTCTTGTGTTTTTTTAATTAAAGAGACTGTCAAAGAAATAGTTGTAATATTAATCACTACAGCTGGTACACACCAGCCCGCCTAGCATGCGCGCCACGACATATCCCGATAATCGACAGTTGAGATGTTGTCTACGTGTTGCCTACGATATTGTATGAAAATAAACGAGGACGCATGTTAATGTCCGTAGACAATTAGGGAAAACCGGTTATAATAGGACAAAAAGCGTAGACAAAATGTTCTCGTGGCGCGCATGCTAGGCGGGCAGGATCACGGTCGGGTTGTCAACTTGAAAGAGGACGATTGGCTGAAGGATTCTCACATCCAATGAATCTTAGGAGCGAGCCACACTTTACGTCAGTTTTCTGTGAGACGGTAGTAAGGTAACATAAACCGGTCAAAACGATATATTCGTGCCGTAAACGTTACTGTCTACAACATAAGTTCCTAACCGCCGAATGTTCATACACTTAAGGTCGCCTTATGTCGCCTTATCTGTCAAAATTGTATGACGAAAATCAATGTAAGAAGCCGTTAAAGTTGAGCAGCGTTTGACCATTCCGGCGTAAATGGTGGGGCGCAATAAAGTGCGATGGGGGCGCGAGCGTGTGCTAGCAGACTTTCGCGCGGGTGGTTGGAAAGCGTCTCCTACGCATTACACTAATTTCGCTAGAATTCATCTAACAAGGCACATTGCTACAACGGTCTTTAAACTTAGCCTCTTTAACACTGGCTAAAGTGCTCCTTAATAACTAGGTACTACCGTACTACTGCTCTCCTGCGGAGGCCAGTTGGGCCTCATAGATTGGGCCTTAACCCCGCGAACGGACATCAGAAATTAAAATTCGAATAAATTAAACTTATAATTAGACAGCCTCCGTGGCGCAGTGGCCGAGTAGCCGGCTGTGAAGCGAGAGGCTGCGGGTTCGATTCCCGCATTGAGAAAAATGTATGTGTGACCCACAAATATTTGTTTCAAGTCTAGGTGTTGTGAGACCAAAAGTCTCTCATAGTTTCTGATACCCACGATACAGGTTATACCTAGTGTGGGGGCAGGACTAGGTGTGTGTCTGTTGGGTGTGTTAAAAAAAAACTAAACTACTTACTCCAAGGAGGTCTTCTATCAGTATAATTGGGTACTTGACTGTTTTTTTAAAGTACACTGGGCTATTTATTAGTTTATCCTAAACATGTAAAAAATATTTGTATTTTATTTTTATATACCTCTATTTAGTTCTATAAAGCAAAAAATATTACGCATAATTTAATTTTCCGCCAAAACGTATCGCGATGTTAACTGTATACGGGTGTAGTCATTGTTCCTTACCATAGATACAAAAGCGCTCATAAAAAAACAGTGAGGAAATAACATTTATGATTTCAAACTAAAAAAAAGGGTCAGATCTTTCGTCGATTAAATATCGATTGTCGATCACATCCGCGTTGAAATTAGATTGAGCTTCAAACAAAAATACGAAAAAAAATATACCAAATAACCTGGCAGTATGACTTTGGATCTTAGGTCTTAGGCCCTCGTGGAACAAATATGCAAGAAAAATGAGTAATGTGACATCATGAATCGTGATTGGTGTTTACAGTCACGTGACTCACACATAAAAAATAAGTACATATTTAAATAACTAAAATAAAATTATTCTTGTAGTCGTATTTTTAATAAATTCTTATCGCACACGTTATTTGGATGATAAATCTATGTTCCTAAAGAAATTAATTGATATTGGTTACTACGGTCAAGTACCCAATTATCGTATATTTGTCAACCTGGAGAACGTTTATAAAATGTTGAGTATTCAGCAGACTCCATCAGTTGATAATAAGTTTGAAAACTTTCATGTTAACAACCAAAAATCATATTTATTTCCAGCCAATATTAATTAATATTTGATTTATTGATACATGGTCTACACGACAACCAAGATGGCGACCACATACATACGTACATATGATGTTAAAACCTGGCATAGTGAGTGACCCACAATCCTAGTGCTACTAGTATACGATTTATCTGGTTCTCTAGCGACATCACAGGGCGGTTGCTTGGGGGCTGGGGCGGGTATGGAAATACTTCCTTGTATCTGCATCGGTCATCTGCCTGTCTTGTCGCAAACCCCTCGATTTGCTTCTTCAATCTCCAGAGTGTGAAGAAGCATAAATAGGCTGGTATGATTCTGGTGAGTGGTGACCACCGAGAGACCCATTATTAGTCGATGGTCACAGGTTTTTTGACTGCACTGAGCTTACCACCAAGTGTAGTGTAGACAATTTGCCGTGCCCGGATAAAAAACTCAGCCTTATTGAGAAAGATTGTCCAACAGCCAGTGAACTCATTAAGTACCCAGAGCATTCTTTTACATTGTTGTATTTGTATGAGTAGTTTACTGTTAATATACACGTGACTTATCAGCACTTAGCCTAGTCGTGTCACTCGTGTCACACATACTTACGCACAACACACGCTCTCAGCTATAACAGAACATAAACCTCGAGGCCGAAGTCCGTCGACTCTACTACGATACATTGTATGCATTACAATGCATATGTATTTAAATAATCATAAGTTAAAAACTGAAAACCGACTTCATGACCCCAATAGCGAGGTCTATTATTATCTACATACATGTGTACATCATCATCATCAGCCAAAGGACATCCACTGCTGGACATAGGTCTCCCCCAAAGATTTCCGGATCGACCTGTTGGAAGCTACTACTCTATCTATACTACTTCATCAGATCTTGATTCTTGACCGCATTTATATGACTCTTGGAGTAAGCGGTATAACAAAATAATTTTAATAATAGGTCCACATTTGCCGGAGATTTCTGGTAACATAACTCAAAATTCAGACGATTTAGTAACCTCTTCACAGCTCTTCCCCTTGAAGTCGGTAAAAAATGATCCTTTTAACATCAAAGTAAGTCATTTAAGCGATGAATTTATTTTGTTTAATTATCAATTTACCGATGCTACATGTTTTTATACAAATAATCCATAGGAGGCTAGATTAAAATTACCTATACATAACATAAAATCATATTACATACACCTCATAAATTTACATTTCTAAACCGAGCCACATTCTAGCTTCTCTTAAATAATGAGTCATGTGTCGAACAATGGGAACTACTCCAGCGCATATAGATTTTGAATTAAATTTACTTCGACATTTTTCAACTGAAAAAGTTTGAATAATCATATGTCTATCTATCTTCAAATCAAGATTTGGGATAAATAGATTTATCGCGGAGCTGCAAGTGGTCTTTAAGGTTAGCAACGCATTCATCTTTTGTTATCACGGGTGTCTAATGTCATAATGTCTATGCGCAGTGGAGATCACTTACCATCAGGTGACCCATCTGCTCGTATGTCAGTCTCTGCTTTAAAAAATCATTGATCATAAATATTTCTTAATTCCGATATATGAAACTGACTATTACATATTTCGCAAAATACATTTGAAACCTGACTACTCGTTTAATACAAAATATTATTATGAAAAATTAGGTCAATTAAAATAACATGACACGTTTAAATGACGTCAATGAATGCTTGAATAATTGTTAGCCAGGCACTATGTTAGTAAATAATATGCCAGACTCAACTTAAGTCAGCGATATATGCATATTCAATAAGTTCGAAGAATGCCAACTTGGTGATGTGAGAATGCACTGTGTACTGTGTAGTGTGCGGTGTAGACTTTGTTGAAAATAATAAGGGATTCCACAGGAACAACTTGTGTGCCCAATGTAAAATATAGGCTGACATCTATAGAGCGAACTTCGACTAAGTCTAAGTAAAGGAAATGCACTCGGTGAGGATTTGGAATTTTTAAATCTAACTTTGACTTTGTCCGAGTCATTTTTTGCAAGAAAATATTTGCATAGTGTTTTTGTCAGTCTGTTTTTCTTGTAAAAATGGCTCGGTCTAAGTCGAAGTTTGATTTAAAAATTTGAAATCTCACTGAGTTCGTTTCTTTGACTCAGACTCGTCAAAGTCGAAGTTCGCTATATACATAGATCTCAGCCATAGTTTGATGAATTAACGTTCATGGGCATTAAACGAACTTATATCAGACGCCGCATCAGATCAAGTCAGAAGTCATAAGGACAACTTTATACAAATACGTTATTACATACCAAATACTGTGTGGTATAAGATATGCTGAACTTAGGCCTCTCCCAAAGATTTCCAGATCGACTTGTTGGAAGCGGCCTGCATCCCTTCCTGCTACTTTTATCAAGTCGTCTTTGGGGGAGGGAGGCCAATTTCAGCAGTGGACGTCCTTTGGCTCATGATGATGATGATAACATATTATGATCCAATGCGTTACTTTTTTTTTATGGCAATTCAAATACATTATGCCAATGTCAAGTTAGGGAAATTGTTTTCCTATATCTAGTTTTCGCAAGTGCAATGAATGACAAATGAAGTCGGATATGTTCGATTTCAAGGCCCTGCTGGAGTTTTGGCGTCAATTCCTTCCAGTTTGATGTTTTTAGACGATTTTCTCGCAGCGGAGGAATCGAACATGGTCGACCCATCCACCCGACAAAAAGCATCCAAAATCACTTATTTCAAAGCTTCCACATACTGTCCATCTTCGTTGATGTTTATTGCTTAGATACACATCACATTTAAACCACAAACACAACTTTAGACTAAAATATGAAATCATTAAAACAAGCGACCACCCGCACCGCAGAATTCCCGCCAAAACACATGCGTTACTTTAGGGAACGATAGGAAATGAAAGTTTACAATACGTAGTGATAAAATATAACTAGTTATAGGTACGTTATTACTCTAAGGTTATAGGTACCTACTTCATACTCGAGAGTGATAAAACAATGATAGCATAAACTGCCATAACTGTAAATAAAGCATAATATTATTTTCCTTTCGATAGTTCGTATTTTGGTAATAAATCATCCAGATGTTAGAGACTCCAACGTGTCCGTGTTATAAAACGTGACATGTCCTTATCACCTGATACAATAAACCTGATATCAAGGTCACGTGAAAGTAGTTATTACACAATAATATATTTTCTTTCCCAAGAGATTGATTTGACAAAATATCATCCATAACATAATATTTTCCACACAATATTACGTAGAATAGCGACGTAAAGTAGCAGTTTACTGCGGCGGGCGCACAGACTGGTATTTAAGGCAAAAAGCTGGACAAAAATATTGTTATTGCTTTTAATGTATCTAGTTTTTTTTTATTCAATATAATGCTACTACTAACACTAATATCGTAATAGTTATATGTATACACATACTGATTTTATTGAATTTAACTTTTTATTGAAGCTAAAGCCTTAATAATTACATTAATTGCAAGTGGATGCACAAAAAATATTTATAATATAATATATAATTATATTTATTCATTTACTTAACACCTAATTACAAAATATACAACCAAAAATAAAATATTTATAATATAAAATACAAAAAAGACGTGCATGTCTTAATCTTCATCACTCTCCTCAGACCCATTTGATTTTAAAAAGGATATCGTTTCTTTTGACTTTGACTGTCTATATATTTTTATATTATGTCTCAAACAACTTAAATATGGATGTGAGGTTAGTAATAGTCTGTTTAAGACATCCTCATTGCACTCTCTTCTTGAAAATTTTCTTGCAAAGTTTTCCCTGTACTGGCGAAATGTTTATTTCTGGCTTCTGCTGCTTCTTCTGATAACTGTCCAATCGGTAACAGCGCATGCGATATAATATTCGGAGCATGAATTAATATTTTATGGACTGTTGGTGACATAGGCTGCCAGCCATACAACTGTACGTATCTGGAATATGTAACTGAAATCGGGCAATTTCTCTGTGGGGCATTTCGTAATTGCTAATATTTTTTCGTCCAAATCTTTGAGTTTTGCATCAAATAGCCTTTCTGTGCTTCCTCTTATTAACTCGTGTAGCTGTTTTCGAGTCATAGACACGACTGCAGCTTCAGAAACTGAAAATAATAAAAAAAGATTATAAGCAAAAAATAAATATAACGACTATACTTACGGCTTTATTTGATTTTTGTGACAATCGAGGAAAACTTCTGTTTTGTTTTATCAAAATAGAGACTCTAACATATCCTATGATGTAACTTTCATATAGTAAAAGTGAGTACAAGGTTATTAAAAACACTTACACATTTTAAAAATCATGGCTAAAGTGCATTAAATTATAGTAGAGTCTATGGAGCGGCAAAACATACAAAATAACCATAAAAAGTAAGAAAAAATAGCTTAAGTATAGAGTACATACCTTGGTCGGACACATCCATATTAACTTTTTTCACTAAAATCACTTTTAACATTAAAAAAATGCAACGAAACTTTGGTAGAGTACGTTAACACCGGGAACAAAGACTGATCGTATCAAGTGAGTGCTGCGAAATAACTGACATTAAATCTGTTTCTTAAAGCCGTCTTGAGTGGGAATGCTATCTATCCCATGACGTCATATTTATCTACCTTTTTTGAGACCCAACGGTAACACCAAGCATTGATATTTACAATTTTGATTTATGGCCAGCTTTTTGGGTTAAATACCAGTCTGTGGGGCATCCGTAGCAGGAACATTTCTGACAATCGTAAATTTATTCGAACTTGATGCGCGTCTATGAAATTTGAATGAAAAATTAACCAAATGTAACCAGTATTGTGTAGCCGATGGTAAAGGAGTCCATGAACACGATGGACGTGTACCGGATGTTTCATAAAGTTGGTACCAATAATAATTCCACATACATACATGGAGAACGATGTAGAGCGCAGTATTAAGTTAAAAAATAAAAATAAAAAAATATATTTTTGTCAATTATTAAGCATGGGGATACTACACTAATTAATTACCCCCTTAGGTGGTTTGCGAATGTACTGCAGCTTGCACAATGAGCCACAAAAAAAAACATCACTAATTCAAGTTTCTATTATTCAAAAACTTTGAGCCTTAACAAATTTTAATCTTTACCACTAGTGTAGTTATTATTGATACCAACTTTATGAAACACCCTACAGGGTAAGTCACAAAATATTATATTTAATGCACTTCATCATTTAACCGTATATGATATACATTCCATCTCTCAGATACCTTTCTAGTAGGGAACTACGTACTCATTAACCCAAAAACCCTTTTTTTTTTTGGTACAATTCTATCCTTATTTTTTTTTAAAGGAGAAACCCAAAAACCATAGAAACATGCAAACCTATTTCAAAACTACTAATAGCTACTAAGTCTGTGATGAACACTATCACCAAGAAATTATCGATACGAGAATTATTGCGAAGAGTCATGGATGTGTTGCCGGCCATTTCTATAGGACTGATTTTTTATAAAATCGTCCTGGCTTTTTTAATACAGAGACAATGTACAATTTGTACAAAAGACAAGTACATAATATCATTTAGAGGTATATCCAACATATGGTAGGTAGTAAATAATTCCAAAGCTAAAGGCTTACTTTCTTTTTACCTGCCCCTGTTCCACCTAGGGTAGAGTTAGAGTCGGCGCAACACACTTATTCAAGCCTGTTGCAGAACCGATTTGGCTTAGTTTTTACGACGGGCTGCCTGCCTCACGCCAACCATCCATATCCGGATCCAGACCCGGGAAAATAGTGTTAGAAAAACACCACGCCCGACCTGGCGATCGAACCTAGGATCCCTCGGTTATCAACCTATATACATATACACTGCCACTAGACCAAGGAGGCGACATAAAAAAGCGAAACCTAAGGGCTTAGGCCTCATTCGCACGAGCGCTTTTTCAACGCGCGTCGAAAAAGCGCTCGTGCGAATGATGGCTTACAGTAAAGGAAATTATAGTAATAACCTACACGCTACAATCGATTGGTAAGTAGTAAGTACCAACTTAAATAATAATGTTTATATAATCAATTGGTGAAGTTGAAACCTATTAAACTAAATTTAATATACGCAAATAGGTACCTAGTTACATAAGGAAGCCCAGCAATTACACATCTTTTATAAATCCCGTTTGGGAAACGGTACAAAGAAACTGCTGGTTACCTGTGTGTTGCGTAATGTAATAAACAAATTGTAAGGTTTTATTATATTAAAAAGAAGAGTGTGATATTTACATTTCCTACAACTTTTCATCCTCGAGTTACGAAATATGAGATGTATTCGTTTAAATTGGCAACCGTGGGTTTAAATTAGGTACTTGACTGATTTATTTTTATAAATTTTATATGAAATTGACGACATCTAAAATATAGCACAGAAACATATGGATATTGAAATATTCTCAAAAATAAAAAGCTATAAGCCTTCGAAAATTGGTGTAACGTTCAAACTGCAGGAGAGAGAAGCATGAGGATATTCACGTCACGCCCATAACGGTACGTGCGTTGGAAAGGAATAGCAAGATATCCCGACTATATCTCATTGCAGAATTTAAAATATGAATAACTGGCTCAATTTTTCAACCAATTTCGATGCAGTTTTTACATAACGTTTTTTTTTGTTTTATTTGCTATTAGAGGTACATATCAAAACGTGTTTAAAATCACCCATAGTCAAGTACCCAATTAATGACTATTTTGGTATAAGTTTGAAATATTTTTAGAGATCCAGTCGGTAATGGTGAGTGGTCGTCCGAGTTAACCATGTTAAAACCATATAGTGCCATATATGGCATGCCATGCCATAGTGACCTTACACATTTTGTATGAATCAAGTTCCAGGATCAATGTAAATCCGGTTCTACCGAGAGGTTTGCGGCATCACCTCATGATGCCTGTGCCTACGTCTTCTCACAAGCCCCTCGATTTGCTTATTCCGTCTACACACTCTAAAGATGGATGAAGCAACTGAAAAAACATGTGCAGTGCGGCATGATTCTAGTGACACGTTAAACTTACATATTAGAGCTCGCTCGATTTATTTTGGCTGTAATGTAGTCACATGTCCATGTCATGTGTCGCCTCTTTGGTCTAGTAGCAGCATATATGGGTGGTGGACCGGGACGTACTGGGTTCGATTCCCAAGACGGGAAAAGAGAAATTTCTAATTTAATTTTCCCGGGACCGGATCTCCCAGAAAAGGTTGACGTCAGGCAGGCAGCCGGTCGTAAAAACTATGCCAATCCTTTCTGCGACATTCTTGAAAAGTGTGTTGCGCCGACCCCAATTTAAAGTGGGATAAGGGCAGGTAGAAAGAAAGAATGTAGTCACATGCCCCTTTGTCGGATAAGTTTTTTTTTGGCAATTGAAATACATTATGCCAATGTCAAGTTAGGGAAATTGTTTTCCTATATCTAAGTTTTCGCAAGTGCAATGAAGTCAGATGTGTTCGATTTCAAGGCCCTGCTGGAGTTTTGGCGTCAATTCCTTCCAGTTTGATGTTTTTTAGACGATTTTCTCGCAGCGGAGGAATCGAACATGGTCGACCCATCCACCCGACAAAAAGCATCCAAAATCAATTATTTCAAAGCTTCCACATACGACAGACAGGACAGAAACGCGAAGTATTAATTCCTAATAAGGATTATTATAGAACTTAGATTTATATACGAGTTGCATTCGTTTATTGGCAGATTTCCACTAGAGTTTTTATTTATCCGGTTTTGTTCATTCCCGGGATCCCGGAAAAAACACGTCCCTGTGAATTCTCGATTTTCGGGAATATTAGAAAATTATAAAAAAAATGTCATATCATTATGTCTTTGATATTTATTTTTCACATTTGATGCATTCCATCCGGTGCAGAACTGTAGTCGCAACTCGCAACTCGCAAACCAAAACTTCGGTGTAATCGTAGACGCAGTCAGGTGATAAGAACCCGTGTGAGCGTACGATTGTGTGCACCACAGACTCAACAGTCATTCACTACATATACGTATGTTGTGGACACTGGGTGTGTCTGTGTGCGTTCCGGCCGCGGCGGTCACGTTTTGCGCGGCGTGTGGAGGACGCGGCCCGGCGCGTGCACCCACCTCCTCCCCCGCGGATCTCCTACACCCGCGGGCCGCGGCGCGCCCGTCACGTCACGTGTTCGCAGTTCGCACTCAGCCGAGCTGATATTTTCGCCGCGCTTTCCCTACAACCGTGTATAACCCAATAAGACACCTTAATTTTACTAATTTCGAACATTTATTATTCACATATATCCTAGACAGGTACCTACTTCAACATTTTGTTAAAACACAAATGTCATCTAAGAAAAAAGTGTTTCTGACATGTTTACGGTGTTAGAAACGGCTCCCTATAATACGAGTAATAAACGGCTCGAATAATTCTTGTCATTATAATTCTATAATATTATAATTATTCGCATTATCTTTCCGAAATATTTGTGTAGGTACAATAAATAATATTTTTTACACTTGTTTCATTATCTCATTGTAATTATGTAGGTACAATTACTGGGCACGAAATAAACAGGACTATTAATGAGAAGAATTAGACCTTCATTTATAAAGATGGCTCGATGCCGGTTAGTAGACTACTAACCGGCATCATACTAATGACAAATTAATTTAATAGTACCTAACAAACAAATATAATATTCTCGGGGAATCAGGAATTTCTAGGATCGTAACATAAATTTCCCGGGATCCCGGGAACACGAAGAGATGGGAAAATATAAACCCTATAAGAAACACATGCATTCGAAATTCCCATTGAAATTCTTTTTTACCTATACAGGTACCCTCTCTGTGTTTTCTTTTACCGTTACAGCAAGTGACGTTTAAATTAGTTAACAGTTTAGTAATAGATACCTAATTATTATGTATTTTCAGCAATGTACATTATAATTGTAATCTATTATAATTTCGAAATATTTTTAATTTTTTTCTTAGATACTTGGCTAGTCTCAAGGTTAGTGTTGAGAAAGTTCGGAAATGTATACGTATACGCTGAGGAATGTAGTCCAGTAACATGACATAATCAAGTTATATGCTTACTATTTCTAGTCGAATCAAAATCAATTGCGTAAGATTTAGAAATACTACGCAAATTATTTTTATATTCGAATTTTTTTTAATTTTCATTTTTTATCATTAATTTGACTTCGAAATTCTACATAGTCCCCCTACATTGGTCCGAAGCAAGATAGTAACTCAGAGGAAAGGAAGTAACTAGAAATAATGTTTAATATTAAAGTAACCGGTATTTAATTTTATGCTTTGGACTTTGGAGGACGTATAGGTTTCAGTAGTTCAATGGCAAAAAATAGAACCATTATAATTTCGTCATGTCCATTTGTCCGTCAGATTCGGCTATCGGTCTGTTTGCTTGTCCATCTGTTTGTCACAAACCACAGACAGTTTACGGGGATATTAAATTAAACCGTCAGCCGCTTCACAAATATGATGTGAAACGAAATCGGAGAGAGAACCGGAAGTACACTGGCTGATCCTGGAACGCGAAACACACAATGAGTGTGGGTCACTATGGCAGGTTTTAGTACCATGTGTACCTACGGTGGTCGCCATCTGGTCGGATACGAATATCCTACCACCAGCATCATTAGGTAGATTCCTAAGCATATTCGCATCTCTAACAAATACTAGGTTGACTCCATGTTGTTAAAATCTTCCATGTGACCCACACTCCTTGTGTGGTTTACGTTACAAGATTAGTTAGTGTATATCAGGGTCTCTCGAGGGGCTTGCGACATGACTGATTGGGGCGGGATGGGGGATACATACCTGTGTTTGCATCTTCATCTGTTATCTGGTGTCGCAAGCCCCTCGATGTGCGTTTTCCCTCTTCGTAGGGTGAAGAAGCATAAGGCATAAATGTGCCGGCATGATTCTGGTGACCGCTGTTTTTTTGGATTGCATTGCGCGTAATAATAGGTGTAGTATAGTCTCTTCGCCATGCTCGGATAAAAAACATGATGGGAGATGGAATCCCTTAAATTAAACCCTATTAATTGGGTTTAATAGGGTTTCAAAGGAATTCATCTCTCATGTAGAGTCGTACTGATGCGTCTCGGCCCTAACTCCTACATTATTCAGTCTTTACTCTCTACATGTTTTACTCTATAACGAAATCTAGGAATATAAAATAAATTATTGTTACAACTTTAAATACCCACTACATTATATTCATTCGCTGTACCTAATAATCAAAGACAAGATATTTAATGATCATGAACGAATCAATGATCAGAAATAGGTAGGTAAGCAAAGACTAGTACGCTTTTCTTAAACTTAACCTTACCAAGAGTTCAAGTTACCTAGTTAGGTGTAATTATTTCTCAATATATCTACTGCTCCTGTCGAAATATACCTAGGTACATGCATAAGTGCCTATCAACTTATAATTTTATTGTACTTGAAGTGTTAATATCAGCGGCGAAGGGTATACGATGTTTTTCTCTATGTATTGATTAGTAGACAATTTGGCAAAAGTAAGCCGGAGGGAATCGTGCTGTATGGAGCCTTCGCCACTGTATATAGGTAGTAATGAATCTATGTAGGTAGGTCTAGGTAATTTTATTTCACGTCCAATTTGGAAGTAAAATTAACGTAGTAGGCACTTACTTGTCATATTTGACACCATGTCCATTTTCCTCCCAGTAATTTCTCGTTTCCATGTTATACAGTTTGTAGACCAACAAAAACAAAAAATAACACTGCAATCAGCACAATCACTTGTTATGATAAAGGTATTACAGAATATATTGGATCTGTCACATTTTCCGTTTAAGTAGGGTTTAACACTGTTACACACACTTATGTGAGGTCCTCGCAATCCATTTTTGACAAAAGAACCGAACAAATGTACGAATGTATCTGTATCGTATTTAACAGCATGTAGGATGGAGCGGATACGAACGTCTGCCCGACGAGGACTTCGCAGCCATTCTGATTCTGATCGGAATATTTGCCGGCCGGCGCGAGTCATGTGACAACGTCGCGCGGCGCCGCCGCGTCAAAATACGGCACTACACGGAGTCACGGACAACACCAAAACATTCCTGCTTTTGTTTTCAAATATCTCTTCGTTAACCTAAATGGTGTGTACAATGTACTTTTACGTGTTAAACGAAGTCATTGCATAAGTGAATGGTATGTGAATTGTGATGCGCATATTAATTTATCGAGAGGAAAGGCTGTCAAACTTCTTATTGCGAGTTGTTGGCTGAACGGCGAACGCAGCTCGCAGAGCGCCGCGCCGCGCCGCCCGAGCCGTCGAGCCGCCGCGCCGAGCCACGCTTGCTCGCACGTGACTGATACTGATGACGCGTCGACGCGACGTGCCGAGTGTCGGGTGTTGACACCCTGGGACACTCGAGTGCTCGACCCCCCTGTACTTTCGCTGCAACTTATATGTATATTATTATCTAGTTATAATGAATAAAATAAATATGAGCTTTAGTTAGGAGCAGCATCATGGAGCAGAGAGCAGAGAGTTACAAGTTACAACTTTCTTTTTCTATTGTCTGGACAGAAATTGACTATTTAACTTAATAAAATCAAACTATTCAGCGCCACATAATTGTTATTAGTTGCATAATGTTCTTGCTGCTTGCTACTTTGACAGCCTCTGTAGCGCAGCGAGCGAGTAGCCAGCTGTGAAACGTGGCGGGTTCGATTCCTGAACCGAGACAAATGTCTGTATGGCCCACAAATATTTGTTTCGGGTCTGGGTGTTG
Organism: Clanis bilineata; assembly: GCA_036417725.1. Lineage (NCBI taxonomy): Eukaryota > Metazoa > Arthropoda > Insecta > Lepidoptera > Sphingidae > Clanis > Clanis bilineata. The sequence goes on from CM071158.1 coordinate 15,608,059, forward strand.
TGAACTTGTGAGACCGGAAGTCTCAGGTAGTTCCTGATACCCACGACACACTTCCGACAAATTGACCGATCTCGAGTCGTGACCAAATTTGTATGTGACCAGTGACCACCCTTGGAATAAGCTATATACATATATCGAACACAAAAAGAATCTTGAAAATCGGTCTATATTCGGCGGAGATATGGCGTATCTTCTCCTTTCTCCTTTTTTGAAGTCTGTGGATTAGCTAGAAAAAGACTTAAACTGGACCGAAGCCGCAAACGGAAGCTAGTCTATACCTATGTACTTGTACTTTTATGTTATTATTTATTATTGTATTTAAAAGGTTATCTATACTTAGGTACACACTAATATATGAAGTTGTACAACTTACTATAAACACATACATACATACATAAGCTCACGCCTGTATCCCCGAAGGGGTAGGCAGAGGCGCACTAGTGAACTAGAACACCCACATTTCGCCGAGCTTACTTCCGTCCCAGATGTGATAGGTGGCGAGCCTATCGCCATATCGGGCACAAATTCCAGACTCCGGGCTGATATGGAAAAATCCAATATCACTTTGCCCGACCCGGGGATCGAACCCGAGACCTCAGAACCGTAGTCGTACCGAAATACCACCACGCCACCGAGGCAGTATAAACACACTCATTTAAAATTGTTATATTGTTATAGGTGGTAAAATTATTATATATAGACAAGCATTGTGCTGCGGCTTCACTGCCGTTGAAATCTTTTCTTGGGATCAAAACAACTAGGTATGTTCAATAAGCAGCGATAGTTCAGTTGGTAATGGTACGGACTGCCGAGACAAGTGTCAGACGTTCGAGACCAACCCCAAAATGGAGCATACACCTCTGACTTTTCTAAGTTAAGTGTATTTTCATTGTGAAATATCGCTTGCTATAACGGTGACGGAAAACATTGTGAGGAAACCTGCATACCCGAGAATTTCGTCACAGGAATATCGAAGGTATGTGAAGTCTACCAACCGCATTAGGCCATCGTGGTAGACTGAGGCCTAAGCCCTCTCATTAGTAGAGGAGGAGGAGGAGGCCTGTGCCCAGCAGTGGGACAGTAATATTACAGGGCTAATATTATTATTTTCTTTTTATGTTCTATGTTCCTGTATTTTCGACCGACTTCCAAAGAGGTCCAAGTCCAGGTTCCAAGAAGGACCTCAATTCGTATGGTTTTTTATGTATGTTACGCGATATCTCTATCATTCCACTAAATAAGTTTCTATATATGATTCGAAAAAGTGAAACACCGAATTGTCCAACTTGCGGGACAGTCGAAGATGTACGTCATATATTAGTGGAGTGTGTACGTTTTCAAGCTAAAAGACAAGAGCTTATAGTTTAAACAGATATGACGTAGGTATATATGACGGACCTTATGATCCTAGCTGATCCCACATCTGATGCAGCCGTAGATCTGTTTAAATTAACATGCTTACAACCAAAGCTTACAACAATAGCTATATGTGTTAGATATAAAAAGATCTAATTATTTCATATTATTTTTAGGCTAGGTATTCATCTATACTAATACTTGATAATTTATTTATTATACTTAAATAATTTCTAAAATTTTTAATAAATATAATAAAATTACCAATACATAATGAATGTACAAAAATGACTCATCTCACTCAATCATGAACTGATTTACAAAAAAATTAAACAAGTTGTAACAAAATTTTATAATATTATAATATCTATATAATCATCCACAATATAATTTACAAACACTAAACATTCCGTCCATCTTTAAACCGCGTCACCTACACAAAACATGTATTTTTTATCTATGGTCCTTTGTTCTACGAGCAGGAAACAGCTAAATTAGCTGTTTTGCGTATACCTCTGTGCCAAATTTCATTCAGATTTCTTCAGCCATTCTGGTGTGAAAGAGTAAAAAAACATCCATACATCTTCACAAACTTTCGTGTTTATAACATTAATTTCATTTGAGAGTGGTCGCAGGCACTCTCAAACTAATCTCGATCAAATGCTAGTTTAAAGCGGGCCTTAAATAGCTGTCAAACTTTAGGCAGTTGTTGGCCATGCCGTTTTATGAAATAAGCGGGCCTTAAACTGCGTTCTGCTTACATTTAACGTGAAGAGATAGGTTCTGTTTCACCATGGCAAATTGAAGAATAACGAGTGCTTAAATCGGTAAGACCATCCTAAATATTTAGGCAGCGTTTGACCATTTGGGGGTTAATATTGTAGTTAATTATGATGTTCAATAGATACATTTTAAAATGACATATTTTATCGATGTCTATTTTTAGATTCCATTACACCAATCTAAGATTACACCATACTACATCACTATAAAATTGTGAAGCCATGTGGTCATTCGATTGCTCCGTATACAATTGACAATCGATTATATGGTTTCGATTTTACGTAATATCTTTTACAAAAATGGAAATAATTTATTTCTAAAATAGTCATATGTGAAATATAACTCCATATTTTTGTCACCTGGATGTATTGGACTTTTTTGTACGTGCTAACTGCACAAACTGGCATTTCTACCGGAGAACGACACAGGACGACCCGCAGTGAAAATGACTTAATCGATTCCACAAACCACAAACAGTTTTTACAATTGTTGTAGATTTTTGAATCTTGTACTTCGGCAGAGGGGAACACAGGAGGGGAAATTATATGAGTGACGTCTCCATTCATAAATGCTCCAAAAGGTGAAGTTGCGACCAAAACCTAATAAAATAAAATGTCTTGGCAGCTTGGTCTGTGACCTAAGCCGGTACAACGTAACAATTAAAAACAGCAATACGTTTAATTAACACATTTGCAGAAAGAAAATTACATGGTAGATATTGAATGAAAGGGAAGTAAATAAAGATTATAGATTATAATAACAAATCAAATATTTTTTAATCCCAGTGAGTGTAGTAAAGGAAGTCATAACATTTTATATTTTTAATGTTGGACTTTGGAGTAACCTTTTGAACTTAACAATGTGAGAACTAACAAAACGCAAATTGAAATCTGTCAATCAAATTGTACAGCAGATTTTCAGAAGAGGCGTACAATTTTTACTTTCTGTAATTAATACAGTTTATTTGTCTTTAAAAATGCTTGCTTTGATCAATCGTATCCTTGATTGGATCAAAAGCTTATTCTGGAAAGAGGAGATGGAGCTGACACTCGTCGGACTGCAGTATTCGGGCAAAACAACTTTTGTTAACGTCATTGCTGTAAGTATTATACGAAAACATTTTTTTTTTGTTTAAATATTTTCTCCGGTCACTTTTCTGGTGCCCCGTTATTTGATGACGTTTTAGACTTCTTCATAGAACATAGATATCGACTTTTGATGCTACATAATCTTAACATTATTCTTTATAGATTAATATTAATTTGAGCCGTGCCATATCGGCCTCTGTTCAGTTAAGTCTTTGTTATTGTTGATCAGACAATCAGACTTTATTGCCAACCTTCAATGATAATAGTAGTTTATTATTATTTATCTATATGTGTCACATAACAGATTCAGCAAATAATGGTATACTCACAGTATTGTTCATGTTATTTGAGAATATATGTGATCTAAAGTGGTATTATATCGACAAATAACGAAAATCGAAACCACAATGTTAATAATTGAGCTTCTGCTAGGCCCTAATAGATTTTTGTTCTGAAAAATAAAAAATTAGAGGTTCAGTAGAAAAAATTAAATTAGTTATTTCTAAATCTGAAACACTGTTAATGTCTTGCTGTCTGTTATTGTAACATAATAATTTGCTTATAATTCGAAACAATATTATTATTGGTAACCTCAAGCCAATAGGTTAGTAACTGAATTAAATAGTCACAGGCGGCTCAGCCTCTGGTGGCCTAAATTCTTATGTAACATATATATGTGCCACCTCCGACGGGCTAATTACCTTTTGAGTGGTAAGACACAGTAGTGGCAAATGGCGAAAATGGAGAGCCAATGCTTGTGAATACATGTTTATTAGTAGACAATTCAGCACACTTTCAGCAAATTATAAGGGTGTAATTTTTGCAATTGGCTGCAGGATCAGGTCAAAATGTCTAAAAAGAAAACTGATATTAGTACATCTGTAAATGAATAACCATATAGAAGTAGATCTTTCGTCACAGGTAAGCTGTATAATTTTGAATGGACTATTCACCACTGCAGTGCCACCACTGTCTCACAAAAACTGACAGAAAAGTAATTTGATTTCATTCAGTAAATGACATTTCAACACATAACATAAGCTCACGCCTGTATCCCCGAAGGGGTAGGCAGAGGCGCACTAGCGAACTAGTACACCCATGTTTCGCCGAGCTTAGATCCGTCCCAGATGTGATAGGGGGCGAGCCTATCGCCATATCGGGCACAAATTCCAGACTCCGGGCTGATATGGAAAAATCCAATATCACTTTGCCCGACCTGGGGATTGAACCCGAGACCTCAGAACCGTAGTCGTACCGAAATGCCACCGAGGCAGTCATTTCTCCTCTCCCATTTTATATCTCTGTCCGCTTTCCTTAAGATTGGCCATGATTGTATTGATATTGTGGGTGTCTATGGTGGTATTTACTTCCCATTAGGTGACTCACCTGCTTGTTCGCTAGTCTTGCTATAAAAAATAAAATTATGAAAATACTGTATTGGGTTTGATTCCTGCTCCAAGGCAAATGTCTGTGTGGCCTATAGATATTTTTGTTTTGGGTTTAGGTGTTGTGAGATGAACAGTCTCTGGTAGTTCTTGATGCATAAGTTTATAACATTACATACTCTCACACCTGTATCACCAAATAAAACACCAACATCTCGCTGAGGTTAGTACCATCTCAGATGTGATAGGGAAAAAGCCTATTGCCATATTAGGCACAAATTCCAAATTCCGGGCTGATATGGAAAAAACCCACATCACTGCCTAACCTGGGCATCAAAGCCGAGACCACAGGTCGGTCGTACCAAAATACAACTATGTTATTGAGGCAGGCAGCATTGTCTACTAACACAAGACTCGTATTTTAGACTGTGTGTGTTATTTATTATTTATTTTGGGGGCTTCGTATCTCAGGGGTAATAATAATCTGACATTATTTTTAAATCTTTCTATTTGTGACTATTTTGTATAAAATCTACATTTGTAGACAAATTAAATAATATTTATGAGTGTTACATTTGCATCATATTTTCAATTTTATTATTAATCCTCATAATTCCTGTATTTGATGGAAGCTCCGATTAAGTATATTCCTTAGGAATCATACATAAATAAAGAAAATCCAAAAAATGTACAATGTTAAAAAATAATTAAAATTTGATCATTATCATTATTGATTTGAGAAAAACATAGTATTCAACCATATTGATTTGAGAGAAACATAATATTATCACAATAGTATTCGACCATAATCATTATAGATTTGATGACAACATATGAATTAACGTTTTCAATTATATAAATAAATAAATAACACCCAACAGTCACATACATAGTCCTGATCCCACACTAAAATTGAGTCTTGTGTCGTGGGTATCAGGAACTACGAGAAACATTTGGTCTCACAACACCCAGACCCGAAACAAATATCTGTAGGCCATACAAACATTTGTCTCGGTGCGGGGATCGAACCCGCGGCCTCTCGCTTCACAGCCGGCTACTCGCCCGCCGCGCCACGGAGGCTGTCATTATATAATAACGATCAACAATGTTCAAGCAGTAGTCAAAATTTGACCACAATCATTATTGATTTGTGGAACTCATAGGCCCTTACTTATAAAAACATTGTCGCTTATCTTATCTTTAAGAATATTTTGTTTTTTTTTTATCTTGAGAAGTAAGGGGCATAGATATGAATTTGAAATGTTTTTCTCCATGTATGGACACAAAATGTGGTTTTGCTATAAATTTATGTCCATGGTCTGTTGTTACATGAGCAGACAATGTACAAAAATATTGCTTTTTGTAGGTGTTTTTGTGTTGATCTTTCTAGAAAAACATATGCAGGAGACACACCTTTATAATATTAGTCTATTTGTAAATAAAAACCAGCATTCCTATTCAGCAACATAAAATTAAACGATAAAAGCAAACAGTTGACATTTAGTTTCTATCTCGAAAGATGTTATGCAGATTGGAAGAAAATGTATAATGCAAAATACCTATAATTTGTTTTTTTAATGACATTAAATACTACTTCAACTATAGAGATTTATTAGCATATTACAATAAGTTAGCTAGTTGTGTAGAGTAGGTATATATATGCGTATGATCTAAATATCGAGTTTTGTAATGTCATTAACAGAAATACTGCCTGCCTCGGTGGCGTGGTGGTATTTCGATATGACTACGGTTCTGAGGTCTCGTGTTCGATCCCCGGGTCGGGCAAAGTGATATTGGATTTTTCCATATCAGCCCGGACTCTGGGATTTGTGCCCGATATGGCGATAGGCTCGCCCCCTATCACATCTGGGACGGAACTAAGCTCGGCGAAATGTGGGTGTTCTATTTGGTGATACAGGTGTGAGAGTATGTAATGTTATAAACTTATGCATCAAGAACTACCGGAGACTGTTCATCTCACACCACCTAAACCCAAAACAAATATCTGTAGGTCACACAGACATTTGTCTTGGAGCTGGAATCAAACCCAATACAGTACTTTCTTAATTTTAATTTCTGTTCGCTAGTGCGCCTCTACCTACCCCTTCGGGGATACAGGCGTGAGCTTATGTTATGTTATTAACAGAAACAGGCTGATGTGATAACCGCGGGGTAACAGTACTAACTCTTGTCATTTCCTATAATTCTAAAAGGTGGGCTTTTTAATATTTAGGAAACATTAACAATTATGCCGCTCTTGCATTTAAGGCTGTCAAAGATCACAGACACCGTTATTTTGGTTGGTCTGTGATTGTTTTGTTTGCAGTGATTGTAACTTATTTAAATTTTTTCCTTATCACTGTGCTGTACTCCAGTTCAGTGACTCCTGTTGTTCCACTTTTTAATTAATTGGCAGTTTATTAAATTTTGGATATGTGCTGTAATTTAGATAGTCACGGGCGGCTCGGCCCCCGGTGGCTCATACGCTTATGTAACATATATATGTGCCGCCTCCGACGGGTTAAGTAATAAGATCTACCTACATAAAAATTTGACATTAAAGTGGGCATTACCAGTTACATGGGAATACCAAAAGGTAGTAGTAGCATCCCACAGCTATACGTACAGTAAGATGCGAGTCATGTGTCGTGGGTATCGAAAACTACGAACAACTTTCGGCCTCTCAACATCCAGATCAAAAATAAATATTTTAATAACATAGAACTGTGCCTGTGACTATTGATTGTACATTTAGTATTTATGTATATTTGTTTACAGTCGGGACAGTTCAGCGAAGACATGATACCGACAGTTGGCTTCAATATGCGCAAAATCACCAAAGGAAATGTCACTATCAAGGTAATCAACTACTTCATATTGTTCTAAGATGCAGCAATGATGCATCGTTTAAATATTTCTTTTAAATTAAAATGTTCAGTTAGTAATTAGGGATGTCATATTACAAAGACAAAATGGTTATTATTGTTTAATAAACATTAAAATTGCTGTGCGGTAGGAAGTTTAGAACTAAGCCTGAAAGTCTAATGCCCGAATGATCAAACGCTTCTCAACTTTAACGGCTTCTTACATTGATTTTCGCCATATAATTTTGACAGATAAGGCGGCCTTAAACGACATAAGGCGACCTTAAGGCTCAATTGCACCACTATTATTAACCTAGGGTTAGTCCTAACCGCAAGCTAAATTGACATAAAATGTATGAATGACATGTAACTTAACTTGCGGTTAGGACTAACTCTAGGTTAATAATAGTGGTGCAATTGAGCCTAAGTGTATGAACATACAGCGGTTAGGTAACTTATATTAGTATTGATAAAAATACTTTTTGTGTCTTCCCTAAAAGTATTGATGAAAAAGTGGTTCTGTTTAATATATCTACTTGTATATTTTTCTTAGGTGTGGGACATTGGTGGCCAACCTAGATTCCGGTCCATGTGGGAGCGGTACTGCAGAGGTGTCAATGCTATTGTGTATGTACTTCTTATTACTTGCATATACCTATATTAATATACTAATATTTTATTATAACATAATTAATACTGCCTCGGTAGCGTACTTGTATTTCGGTACCACTTCCGTCTCGAGTTTGATCCCCGGGTTAGGCAAAATTATATTATATGGCGATAAGCTCGCCCCCTAACACATCTGGGGCAGAGGTAAGCTCGCCGAAATGTGGGTGTTTTAGTTCGCTAGTGCGTCTTGCCTACCCCTTCGAGAATACAGGCGTATTCAATAATATTATTGTACGCTTCCTTAGTCGAGTCGTCTTGGGTTCGAATAGCAGGTCATGGGCTTGTTGTTTGACCGCATATTTATATAAAAATTACATATGAGTTATACTGTTTTCATTGTTAAATATCTACATGTCGTCGCATGACATTTGGTGGGGTGTGTACTATTTGTAATACGACTCTTGGCACCAAATTTCATTTGTCGATATGATAAGTAATGCGGGCGATTTGTTCAGCACACGTTTAACTTTCACAACATTATCCGAATGCGCTCTCGGTCAGCTACATCATGCATATAACGGAACTATTTTGAACTCTATTATCGTGACGTTAGAGACCAAATTTCTAAAATGTTAGTTTGGTTTGTTCAAATCTAGATTTTTAATCTCGGCTACGATACCGAAAATGGGGTTCTCGTAATAACTGTGTCAAAACTAGATTTTTCCTATTGAATTAACTCTTTTATAGACTGTCTCGATGGCGTAGTTATATAGGGCGGTACGATTACCGATTTCGGGTCTCGGGTTCGATCGTTAGGACCTTATTAACAAGAATTCCGGGTCCCGTTGGAGTGTAAAAATAATTGATCGTGTAAGAGAAAGTGAGTACTTATCAGCCTTTTGGGAGCTTCGTGAGATCAGGGTCTAGTTTGTAAAACGAAATCCGCAGTTGCAGACGTCGTTTCGGACGTTTTGCTATTTTATTTGGCTCACGTGTCCGACCGATATCGGTGCTATAAGTTTCGTTTAGGAGAATGCTATGCTGTAAACCGTTTGACTGCCCACTCTTCGGTGTTTGACATTTATTTGATTCATGGGCATCTATATTAGTCTGTGCGGTAGAGTATTGGTCCAATATCGTTCATCCGATAACGTTTTATAGAATAGACACCCTGGGAAGTGCCCCCCATGGCAGATAGGGGCCTCGTGTACCCTTATCTACCATGGTAACTGTTAGCAATAAGTTAGCATAGTTAGCAATAAGTTCGAAAACACGATTTTGATTTGAAAACGGCGTTTCAAAATTTAATTTCGCGATTTCAATCATTCGTGTTTGTAGAAAAATTAAAGTACAAATCTTCATGTTCCATATTACCAATAGCATAAATAAGCTCACGCTTGTATCCCCGAAGGGGTAGGCAGAGGTGTATTCGCGAATTAGAACACACATTTCGCTGAGCTTAGTTCCGTCCCAGATGTGATAGAGGGCGAGCCCATCGCCATATCGGGCAGAAATTCCAGACTCCAGGCTGATATAAAAAAATCCAATATCACTTTGCCCTACCCGGGGATCGAACCCGATACTTCAGGACGGTAGTCGTACCAAATAATACAAACACGCAACTGAGGCAGTCAATACTTTTATACCAATAGAAATACTTTTATACCAATATATTACCAAGAGAGGTAATAGTTTTTAAAGGAATTGTAATGAAAGTAATTGAACTTAAAAATGTTTACCTCTCTATTAGTAATAAATAAATAACACTCAACAGTCACACACATAGTCCTGACCCCACACTAAGATATTAGTATTGTATCCTGGGTATCAGGAACAACGAGAGACTTTCGGTCTCACAACACCCCAGACCCGAAAAAAATATCTGTGGGCCACACAAACATTTGTCTCGGTGCGGGTCCGAACCCGCGGCTTCTCGTTTCACAACCGGCTACTCGCTCGTTGCGCCACGGAGGCTGTTAAATTAATGTAAGCCTTCGAAACGTCGGGAATAAAAATTAAAACCTAATCATGATAGAATCCGTAAAAATAGTTTTATTTTAATGTAAAGCTGTTAAAGTAATATAGTGGTATTAAAGATAATAGTAATTTGGTGACTCACTGCCCTCTCGATTACGGCAGTTACGTGTATGGATATTGTTTGTACTGTGCAGCTACATGGTGGACGCGGCCGACCCGGACAAGATCGAGGCGTCGCGCAACGAGCTGCACAGCCTGCTCGAGAAGCAGCAGCTCACCGGCATCCCCGTGCTCGTGCTCGGCAACAAGCGCGACCTGCCGCACGCGCTCGACGAACACGGACTCATCGAGAGGATGTGCGTTACCCACTACCCACATACCACCTACCTGCCGTTATCCCACCGTAATGTGGGGTCGACACAACACACGTTTTCAAGCATTTTTGAGATTTGGCTACGTTTTTACGATCGGCTGCTTGATGTCAACCCCCTCTTAGGTATCCAATCTCGGGCAAATTAAATTAGAAAATTCGCTTTGCCCGACCTGGGAATCGAACCAAGGACCTCCCGGTCCACAGCCCACATATGCTGCCACTAGATCAAGGAGGCAACAACAAACACTTAACTACCACCTACCTATATATACCTACTAGACATTGTTATGCAGAACGAACCAGCCCAAAAATACCATATTGATACGAATGTGGTTCATTTGTGTACAAAATTAGATCATCCGAAAATAAGTCTTTCATTAAGAAGCAAATATCAGTGACTATAATTTTGAGTTTATTGTAGATTTCGTCATTTTTGTATAACGTTTTATGTTCGATAGAGTTTATTCCAAAGGTGTTTCCAATTTGGTCACGATCGGTACCCCTAGTACGAGTGCTCGATTTTCGAAATCGTTGATAGTTTTCTGTAGGGTAACTTTTAACACTCGATTCAATTGTGACTACGATCCGATTTCATTTATTGTCATAAAATTCCACTGAAATCGAGGTTATAAGTGCGCTAATGTCGAGTTAAAAATCACCAAATGACAAGTTCTCGAATCTAATGCGACATTAGCGTACCTTTTAGCTCGATTTCGGTGGAATTTAAAGTAAAAAATGAAACCGAATCGAGTGTCAAAAGTCAAAGGGCAGTTTCTCCATAATTTTTTTAGTTCTCTGTAGTTTCCGCGAAGTGTCGCTACTAGTCAAATGTATGGAGAAGACGCAAACTATCGTCGATTTCGAGAAATGTCAAACAAAACTCGTACTAAGGGTACGGATACATTTTGAAGTCGATGTTTAGGTTTTTAAACTAGTGATTGTGTTTCGTGGCAGGAACCTGTCTGCGATCCAGGACCGTGAGATCTGCTGCTACTCGATCTCGTGCAAGGAGAAGGACAACATCGACATCACGCTGCAGTGGCTCATCGCGCACAGTAAGTCGGGGAGCGCGCGTTAATGTACTACAACCTTACTGCAACATTACTACAACATTACTACAACATAACGCGCCGCTCTCGCACCACTCACGATACTACACGTATTTTATTTAACATCCCATTTCTTTACATAAACCAGATAGAGCCTGTTTTGGAATAACAGTAGGGTAACTTCCGACAATCGATTCGATTACGGCTACGATTCGGTTTCATTTATTGACTGAGAATTCCACCGAAATCGAGGTGTAAAGTGCACTCGACACTAGATTCGATTGCGAATACGATACGGTTTCATTTATTGACTGAGAATTCCACCGAAATCGAGGTGTAAAGTGCACTCGACACTAGATTCGATTGCGAATACGATACGGTTTCATTTATTGACTGAGAATTCCACCGAAATCGAGGTGTAAAGTGCACTCGACACTAGATTCGATTGCGAATACGATACGGTTTCATTTATTGAAATTCTACCGAAATCGAGATAAAAAGTGCACTGTAGTTACAAGTTATTGTACAAGTTCTGAGTAAGCTGTTAGACACTGATATTATTATAAAGTAAGCGAAGCGAACGTCTAAGCAATTGATAAAGTGCTTTTTGTGTTAAATAAAGTTTGTTAAAATGTTATACTCCTTCCGAGGCAGTTGGGTAAAAATAGCCGTAGTTGTTTACAACGGCACTGAAGGAATGTAAGAAAGGCTCAGAATGACTGTCAAGTGTTGACTTTAGCTGTGCTTTTGTGACTGTATTTACATAATACGGATGATACTAAGCTAGATATGCCAGTATAAGTTGCTAAGTGTGTGCTCCGATTCAACAACCAATAGTGGATATAATAATTACAAGTTAAAAAACTTAACGGATCGACTTCATACTTTATCCAATCGTCAGTCGTCACCAATGATCGTTAATTTATATACCACCCTTGGAATAAGATATATCGAACACCAAAAGAATCTTGAAAATCCATATTTGGCGAAGATATTGCGTAACATACATACTAAAAAAAAATACATCAGATTGAAACATATTTTTTGATTGCAAAAAATATATTGCCAGATCAAAAATAAAATAAATAAATACATCCAACAGTCACACACATAGTCCTGACCCCACACTAAGATCGAGTCTTGTGTCGTGGGTATCAAGAACTATGAAAGACTTTCGGTCTCACAACACCCAGACCCGAAACAAATATCTATGGGCCACACAGACATTTGTCTCGGTGCGGGAATCGAATCCGCGACCTCACGTTTCACAGCCGGCTACTCGCCCGCTGTGCCAGCGGCTGCTGTGTGGAGGCTGGCAGTCTCTCCTTGGGCTTTTTGGTTTCTCTAATTGAAGCATTCAAATATTTGTTTAAACTAAGTTAGATATTCTCAGTGCCTTAGCTTACTCATAGCTTGTTCGTCCTAACATGCCCATAGCAATGACAACTGACGTTTATCTATGCTTAACGAATCGAAATGTCACTGTATAGAATAGTGTTCAATAGGTCAGTAGTTTTTCGAATGTTTTGTGGAATCAAGATTTGTAGGTGAATGTAGAAGTTAGTCGCGTCTCCTGCACTAGTTTTTTCGAAACAAAATACTAAAGACAGCTACACACAATGATTAAGTATTTCGCTGTCTCTTGCTTATGGAACAATAGACCATAGACAAAAATACCGTGTTTTGTGTAATTGTTTTGTGGACTGTTTTAGTGTAGGAGACGCGGGTTTACACTGTCAAGTAGGGTGAGCATGTATTAAGAGATTAATGGGATAAAACTGAAATTACTTTTTTTTACACAGATAAGCTGACTTTAGTATTATTAACTGAAAAAATCTGTATATTATGGTCAAAAATTAAGTGTGTGGTTGGTAAATCTGTGTAATAATTTTGCCCTTTTATACTTATTCACATTTGAATTATGTAAATAGATTCAACTGGTAAATAGCTCTGTGGTTATTAGCTTTTGTTTTATAAAACTTTGTTACATGTTTAACATTATGTTGTATGTATTATATTTTTATAAATTACAAAAGTAAAATATAATATTTTATAAGGCCTAGATTACATTTGTAGCTTTTATTCGCTTTAGGGTTCTTTAAAAAATAATAATGATAATATAAACAGCATTGTAATTTGCTTACAGTAATTTTCTTAAGGCATAATATTAAGCTGTAAGCTGGACAATACATTCGCTTGGGCAACCCAGTAAATAGAATTTACAAATGTAATTAGGACCTATTTTTTTTTATTTAAAAAACAGCTGTTGCCGTTATTTTGTTTAAAAAAATCTTTTGTTCGAAACGCAAAATGTTACATTTAGATTCAGCCTACTAATTGCTAGTTTTGAACGGGAATGATAAAATAAAATACGTTGTACGATATCGCTATGAAAGGGACAGCTCGCGTTACATTGTATTAAATGATTTACGATTACAATGAGATATTGAACAGTTTTCATAATGAACTACAATAAAAGTTACAATGCGCCTAATTAATTTAATACGAGACGAAATGTGTGGTGCACATAATGTGAAGCAATTATGCAAATTATTCTCAATAATATAACAGAGATATTATAAAGCGGGGTCACGAGCATGATGCGACTCGTCTTGTATATAAAAATCTCGGGGAATATAAGCTAGTCTTGCCATTCGAACTAGTATCACGTACATAAAGGGAAATCCCTGGGTTTGTCGTAGTTTACGGGGCACCCCCGGGGATACAGTTAAAAATGTTCGGGGAACACCCCAGCAATGCCAAATGTAATCGCGACACTACTCGATAGAGGTTTCTATAAACATGACGCACCATGTGTGAAGCAAGGTCTTGTGGTGCAATTCGAAGCACATCTTTGGCAAATGATATTGTTATCAACTATTAGTATGGTCATTATAGTATCTGTGTTATTTCTGATGTTTCAACGTGATTAGCTTTTCAATCAGTAGGTTCCTAAACGAAAGCTTAGGTACATAGTACATTTTTTATATATTATGTTTGTATGTCATATTATTTGCCAGATATGGTACTAAATATTATGTGGATTGGAGTGCCTCGTAACGTAATCAATTAAGAGCAAACTAACAAATGTGCTATGCTATTATTAAAAACTATTAAAATATTTAATGTAATTCATTTTGATTAAAGTTTAGTCTCATTAATATCGTGATAGCTTGAGTTATGCACTTTCTAATTGTGTGGCGATTTTGACTCATGGATATGACGGACGTCTCTATTTCTTTTAGTTGTTAAAAGTGCCAACCTGTGATTCCAGTACGTAACTTAATTCACAATACACTTATAGCAACGAAACCAGCAAATTAATAATTGTAAAATTGTAACGGCCTTAAAAGAAGAAAAAGTGCATGAAGTAGTAAACGCAGCACGTAAATAATACAACATTTTATCCAAAATAAATGGTGACAAAAAATCGTATACAAACTCCGAACAAATTAGACAAATTAACTAGTTAAAACAGTATACATTAAAGTATTTGGTTAATACATGAAAAAAAATCATCGCACAGCCTGGCTGCGTGGTAATTGATCAGTTTCACTTCTGAACTGTCACTAGGTCAATAAAGACAAGATATTTTCCTGGGGTTTTGGCGGGAATTCTGACGGTGCGGGTGGTCGCTTGTTTTAATGATTTCATATTCTAGTCTAAAGTTGTGCTTGTGGTTTAAATGTGATGTGAATCTAAGCAATAAACATCAACGAAGATGGACAGTATGTGGAAGCTTTGAAATAAGTGATTTTGGACGCTTTTTGTCGGGTGGATGGGTCGACCATGTTCGACTCCTCTGCTGCGAGAAAATCGTCTGAAAAGCATCAAACTGGAAGGAATTAACGCCAAAACTCCAGCAGGGCCTTGAAATCGAACACATCCGATTTCATTGCACTTGTGAAAAATTAGATATAAGCAAATAAAGAAATAAAAAGCACTTAAGACGAGGCTGTATGGGCTAGATCCCTTTGCCTTCCCGAAAGGGAAAATTAAAAAAAAAAAAGATATTTTCCTTTTTTATAACTTTTCGCTATATGTGCTTTTATTGAAGGTGTGATCATGCCAGAAGCAATTTCGCCACACATTGTATAAGCTGACATCCACAATATAACAACTTGTGCACAGAGTATACACGATATATTTCTGAACATATCAGTTTTTTTATATTGTCTTTGTTTATTTTGTTTTTTTATGCACAACCCTGTCCATTTGATGTTATATTCAGGATGTAGCAAATGTTCTAGAATATTTAGATTCCTTGATAATATTAGCGTTATATAAAATATAAATATAACTATCTCTTATTGTTAGCTACGGAATTTAAGTTTATTGAGTATACAATATTTTGGGAGGTTTATTTTGTTCAGTACGATGTGATTAATAACATCTGTTAAATGTGTTAAAAGAAAAAAAATCATAATACCCGTACTAGGTAATAACTTACGGCCGGTTTCAATAAACAATATCAGTTCGAATGTGCAGATAGATTACAAAAATTAGCCAATAATAACACAGTTTGAACATGAATCCGTCAAATGACTTGATTTGATTGGTTCATAATCGCGATCATCTGCACCCTAAACTGAGATCGTTTATTAAAACCGACCGTTAATTTGTTTGGTAATATACAGCGATTGAACAAAATGAATCGCCCATTAATGATTCTGTTAAATATAGAAAAGTCACTAGATGTGTAATAAGGTACCCGCTTCGACTGCACATTACGTTTGTAATATTAACATTATGATATAGATATACTGGGTAAATTGTAAATTCAAATACCTGTGTGTGTATAAATAGGTGTAGGCGTGTCGTCGCGTCGCTGCGTCTCACACTCGATTATGTGTTTAGTATTAATATTTATATAGATTATTATAGATACTATGTGTCAAATGTTTTCGCGTTGGTAGGTATTTATATCAACTTATCACTGGCAACACTTTCATTGATGTACATTGGTAAATATACGTTTTAATGGCGGATTCAATCAGGCTTTTAGTCAGAAACCGTGTAATTGGAGGCTACAACCGCCTAAACATATTTATTTGATTATGCACCCTCGTTTCGTTCAAGAGCTCGATAAATATAAAACAATTCCACGATCCGTGAGATAAAAAAAAAGTGATACCAGGCACCAGTAGTAATGTGTGTACATGTTTGTAGGCATATTTTAAACCATTTTAATGTGAAATGACCTTTAGAAGTATTCAAATTTTCTTATCAAAATATTTTGTGAAATCGCACATTTAGGGAACGTACCCATATTACGTGAACTATTTTTACAATTTTTATACCCCCTCCTCGGTGACCAACCGTAGTATATGCCAAGACCCCCCCTCCCACTCTAGTTGTCACGAAATCAAAATATTATGTGTTGCCACCTGTGACTTTAAAAAGTTCTAAACGCTGCGCGCCATATTTGAATATAGCTCGAAAAAGCACGAGATTTCCCTAGAAAATATTGACTACGTGACGAAAACCTAAGATCCCCTATTGACCAAGCGTGGTATTTTGAAGACCCTCCTCCCCCCTGAACGGGTCACGTAATATGGGTATGTTCCCTTATAAAATATTGTGTCAAAGAGAAACAAAAAAACAATAAATCACGCGTATATTACTTTAGCTTTAGGCTTTATGGCCCATGGTATAAAACCATGGTATAGAAGTATAAAAATGCAGTCGCAAACCATAACTTATGGTCCTTCATAGGACCTGCACACTTCAAAAACTGGGTAACACCTTTAGCAACGTATCTTGGCACATAAGAATATGGCTCTCTACATTATTATTTCTTGTTTTACTTGATTCATTATTCGCGACTCGATTACGAAATTCTTTGACTTGTCCAAAATACCATGACACGAAAAGTCCTCCACATGTTCTGGCATGGTCACTCTCAACATGTCTCTTTCAAAGTACAACCCATGTTGGGGCTCACACAAATATGCGTATACAGTTTTCTTACCCGTGGAGAGTAGAGACCAGTACGCTTAGTACGAGGTTTTCTTTATTCTCGAAATCGACGATAGTTAACAGTTTCTCCACCATACATTTTCTAGTTCGTTATAGTTTCCGCAAAGTGGTGCTGCTAGTCAAATGTATGGACAAAACGCAAACTATTGTCGATTTCAAGAATCGAGAACTATCAAAATAAACTCGTATTAGGGGTTCAGTATGTCTCCTTTGCACGTCGTAGTGTGGTCTGCGATACATGTCTTCTACTCATGGAATCCTTAAGTTGATAGAGATTTATAATTTCTACATTATGTTAGAATTTAAAATAATATTGCATTCCAAATATTCGAAAATATTTGACGCATACTTCAGCGAATACAATGTTTTTATGAAGGTGCATTGTACATGCACCTTCATAAAAACATTGTATGTAACATAACCAATAGAAAAGATGTGGAAATTTTATTATGAATTTGATAGTTTATTACATTCATTAGCCTTAACACAAAAGTCAAGTTGCTCACAGTAATCTAGCGATTTTGTAAAAGTTTAGAGTTCCATAAGAAATGATAAAAGTGTTGATACAAATAGATAAAGGCCTTAATTTTAATATACTATAAAATATTTATTAGATATTTCATTTGTATGGCATAAAATCTGATAATTTTTTATTTCGAAATAAAATGCCGTAACAAAGATACATGAAGAAGGGTAAAGAAAAATACTTATCTATGAACATATTTTTTAATATGTGATTACCCTAATAACTGTTTTGTCTCATTCACTTCTCATTAATTTGATGTAAGA
This sequence comes from Clanis bilineata, assembly GCA_036417725.1. Classification (NCBI taxonomy): domain Eukaryota; kingdom Metazoa; phylum Arthropoda; class Insecta; order Lepidoptera; family Sphingidae; genus Clanis; species Clanis bilineata. The sequence goes on from CM071158.1 coordinate 15,626,311, forward strand.
AAGAAAGTGACAAAATAGTTATTAGTGTATTATAGTGATTATTTGTGAAAAAATCAATAAAAATGTTAACATTACTGTTTAAAAGTAATAATATATCATGAGATATCCAGTATTCAGGTTCATTTGTAAAAAAGTGATGGGCATGCAGCATACCCAAAGCGGTAGTAAACCCCAGTGGTAATTTATGTATATTATCAAAAATGCTTGTATTACGTGATTTTTACTTTTTTTTAACAGAGGAATCAAGGACCTAAAATTCACAGTCTCCATTATTGTAAATTTTAGTTGTATTATTGGATCTGCAGCCATGAAAGTCATGATTGGTTTGGAACTATAGTGTACCTAATTAGACATTGTTTGTAAATAAAAAAGTTAAAATCTACTAATCATGGCATGATAGGATTACTACATAGTCTCTAATCAGGCAGTGAAATATTATAAATATTCAGTTTATTCAGACATATCCAAGAGTTCAAGTTGTATTTGTGCAATATCGATTCTTTATTAGATCCTGTGTAACTAATGAAAGAATTTTGTGAATTTACTTTTACTTATCAACGCCTTAGTATCAGCTTTTTACCATATTATGGTAAAATGAAATTTACCGAAAGTATGTATAAAAATATTATCTACTTATAAATTTCCAGAAACTCTTGCTAGTTTATACTCAATTTATAATGATGAAATAAACAATTTAAGGGCTGTGTCTTAGTTTTATTTCGATATTCCATAATTTATTTTTGTCCTACCTACCCATTAAAGGTACAAAAACATACATAGTACATGTAGTCATTCCTAAAATGCGCGCAATTCCTAAAATTTTTTCATCCGTTCTAACCTATATTATATAATGTAATAGATCAGGCGTCTAACGGCCGGTTTCAATAAACGATCTCAGTTTAGAATGAAGGATGAACTTATAAAAATGAATAATATTTAATTAATACACATTTAAAGTGTTCAAATTGTGTTGATATTTGTTAATTTTCATTTAAGCCCGACGACAAGTTTTTGGGTATTGCACGCGGGCGCTCGAGTAGCTAGTTTCTGCGTATGCGTTTTTATTGTCTGACAGTTGACACCAAAATGGAGTTGGTGTCGGACATACACATAGATAAAGAATAATATAGATCGGGCGTCTAAGTAGTAAATTCAAGCATAAGTGAGATAGATAAATGCAGTTTGGAGTGTGAGTGATAGAGACAGACGATTTTTTTTTATCTCGTTCTGCGTATACGTTTTTAATGTCCGACTCCAACTCGGATTTGGTGAAGAACATGAATGGAATTAAGTGTTACCAGGAAAACAAAAACTTAATTTCCCAAATAACGGGAAGTTTACATTATGTTGCGTCTCCTGCACTAAAACATTACACAATACACCTAAGCAAGACATGGTTTCGCTACACATTTTTATCTATGGTCCATTGTTCTTTGAGGAAGAGACAGCGAAATTAATTGTTTTACGTATGTGTTTTTGTGTCTTGTTTCGAGTATTATTAATATTTTCAATCGTCCAACCTGGGAATCGAACCCAGGACCTCCCGGTTCACAGCCCATACATGTTGCCACTAGACCAAGAACGCGACTTCTGAGGGATTATTAACCAAAAATAAAGTCGTTAGTTATTGCTGTAATAACGCTTTTAAATGTTTATTACCAAACAAAATGAAAAAAAAATGTTAATATGAACTACATTTCAAATAAATGATGGGTAAATTTTTCCAACACGGTATCCCTATGTCTTATATTCAGTCCCTTACGGGTATACGCGCATGGCTACTTTATATATTCTTTCTCTAAGGTGTCGGACAATAAAAACGCATACAACATCAAATATCAATAGAATTTAGGGTTACCAGAAAAAACTTAATTTCCCAAATAACGGGAAGTTTACATTATGTCGCGACTCCTGCACTAAAACATTACACAAAACAACTAGGCAAAACATGGTTTCGCTACACATTTTTATGTAGTATCCATTGTTCTTTGAGCAAGAGACAGCTAAATTAATTGTTTTGCGTATGTGTATTTGTGTTTTGTTTTAGAAAACCGGGTGCAAGGGACGCGCCTTATCACAGACAAAAATGTGTAGCGAAACCATGTTTAGCATATGTGCTTTTGTGTAATGTTAGTGCAGGAGACGCGGCTTATTGCGTAAGATTAATACAAAGGCGTGTCTCTTGCACATAGTTTTTCGAAACAAAACACGAATAACATCTATACATAAAACAAGGTTTTTGATTGTCTCCTACTCGTGTAACAATAAACCATAGACAAAAAAAAAACAAAAAGACCATGTGTTCCCCAGCTCCTTTTTAATTCTTCTTTCTTTCTACCTTGTAGAAAGGATTTGGCTTAATTTTTACGAGCGGATGCTTGCCTGACAACCCCCTCTGAGGGATTATTAACCAAAAATAAACTCGTTATTGCTGTACTGACTATTTTAAATCTTTATTTTTAAAGAAAAATGAAAACTATATTTGTTATATAGATGTAGGCTGAGCCAGCCAGACAACCTCCGTGGCGCAGCGGGCGAATCGCTGGCTGTGAAGCGAGAGGCCGCGGGTTCGATTCCCGCATTAAGACAAATGTTTGTGTGGCCCACAGATATTTGTTTCAAGTCTGGGTGTTGTGAGACCGAAAGTCTCTCATAGTCTCTGACACACACGATACAGGTTATACCTAGTGTGGGGTCTGGACTAAGTGTATGACTGTTGAGTGTTATTTATTTATTTTTATTTAAATGATAGGTACATTTTTCCAACATGGTATCCCTGTGTCTTATGTTCTGTCCATCACGGGTATACGAGCATGGCTATTTCATTCATTCTATATCTATGATTCGTTCCTTAGATTAAAGAGAGAGAGAAGATCGGTTCCAACTTCCATCTCCATGACCTTGGCACCAGTCTGGCAGCTAAAGATAGTGGAAAGTTTAGTGTATTTAACGCCCGGTTCCAATAAACAATCTATGTTCGAATGTCCAGATAGATTACAAAAATAGCCAATAAAAACACAGTATGAACATGACTCCGTCATATGACTGGATTTGATTGGTTCATAATCGCGATCTATCTGCGCTCTAAACTGAGATTGTTTATTGAAACCGGCCTTAAGTAATATAGTCGATAATCATTTTTGTATTGTTTTTACAAAGCAGTACATAAATGTTCAAAAGTTAATATTTTTGTACGTTTATTACATACTAGCTGACCCGCGCAACTTCGTCTGCGTAGGAGAGAGAGGGTTGAAAGAATGAGTCGTAGGCACCTATAATCCAATAATTCTAAAGGAGGTAATGAGATGATCTACTTCGGTCCGGTTTCGTCAGTCACCCCGTCAGTCACCCACTCAGTACCCTCGTCAGTTACCCCGTCCATCACCCCGTCAGTTACCCCGTCAGTCACCCCGTCCATCACCCCGTCGGTCACCCCGACAGTCACCCTGTCGGTCAAGCCGTCGGTCACCTCATCGTTCTGCTCGATTGTCACCCCGTCTGTCACCCGTCTGTCACCCAGTCTGTCACTCCGTCTGTCACCCATGTGTCACCCGTCTGTCACCCTGTATGTCACCCGTCTGTCACCCGTCTGTCACCCGTCTGTGAACCCGTCTGTCACCCGTCTGTCACCCATCTGTCACTCGTCTGCCATACGTCTGTCACCCCGTCTGTCACCCGTCTGTCACCCGTCTGTCACCCGTCTGTCACCCGTCTGTGAACCCGTCTGTCACCCGTCTGTCACCCATCTGTCACTCGTCTGCCATACGTCTGTCACCCCGTCTGTCATCCGTCTGTCACCCCGTCTATCACTCCGTCTGTGACCCCGTCGGTCACCCCATCAATCACCTCGTCAGTCAGCCCTTAGGTCATAGTGTGATGTTATATAGCCAATAGCCATCCTCGATAAATAGACTATCCCACAAAAAAATATTTTTTCAATTCGAACCAGTAGTTTCTGAGATATCAACTTCCCCGCTTCTTAAGATTTTTCATTTTTGCTCCGCTCCCATTCGGGACGCCGCGCCGGGTCAGAGTGACGTTACCATCGTATAAATATTGACAAATATTGACGTCATTCAATTGTTTTGCCTTCCCGGAACCTCTCCACTAAAATTTGAACTTTATCGTATGGAATTAAAGTTCAAATTGACTTTTAAGTATTATTACGAATTGATTGTATGGGAGTATAGAAAAGTGTTGTTTTTAGCCTTTTTAGGCAATTTTTAATTTTTTTCTCTCCGTAAGAACCATCCTCGTACTTCGAGGAATATTCTAAAAAAAGAATTAACGAAATCGGTCCAGCCGTTCACGCGTGATGCCGTGACAACGGAAAACGGGTTTCATTTTTATATATATAGATTTATTACTTGCTTTTATTTGATTTATTTAAGATTATCAACGTTACGATCATTATTTCGTTAAAATTAGTTTCAACGATATAATCATCAGCCACAGAATGTCCACTTCTAAAAATTAACTCAATGACAACATCAATCATGAGAACCACTCAAAAAAATCGTTTGCCAATCTCTGCTATAAAAATCGTTCTCTAAGCGTACTAGAGCTTTTCTAATCATACTAATTAAAAAAATATAGTCGCTGCCTACTCTTATGGTGTGATAATATGTATGTAATGTAAAAAAATATAACGTGAAATAGAGGAATAAAACATTTTATCGATATCGATAATATACGCATTGAATCACGCCCCTTGTCACTAGACCGCCATTTCTGTTGCCGTATTATTATTACTTTGGACCGGGGGCGTGGTTTATTGACGGTGCGTGTCTATAGGAACAAACAATTGTATATAATATTGGTCCTTCTTTACCTGAGTTGATATCCATTACTAGAAAAGAAATAGCATTATTTTTTGCAGATTTCTTCAAATTTTATACTCGATAGGTTGTAATAGACTTGATTCGTTCCCCATAAAAAACTGACAGACGTTTTTCCTCAGAGTAGTAGGTGCGTGCCGGGTCCATTCTTAGAACTTCCTTGTATTTTAACTCTGTATAAAATTCTTATATTAAAAGTTGTGTTTGTTGCAAGTTTGTTGTAAAAAAATATTGTTTAGAATTGATAAGGATTATCATATTCCTATTGAAAAGGGTTTGTTTATTTAAACTAAAGTAAGAAATAATAGTCAGTTAAGTATATGGCTAAAAGACTTAGTATCCACGGCCATGAAAAAAATAATCTCTGACTTGGTTTTCCCCGCCAAGTTTTTCTTTTTGTAGATTTTGCTAAAGCAGCAGTGTTGCCATCTTAGTGGATTTTCCACTAAATCTGGTGGTTTTGAATCCCGTTTAGTGGGAAAAAATGCCGTCTGGTGGTTAGTGGATTTTTTTAGTGGTTTCGTAGAAAAATTTAGTGAAATGTTGATCGCTCAACCACTAAGTGAGTTATACATTTCCAACTGCACGTCTCGAAGAAGCTAAGTTTGATATAATATTGCTCTATTATAATAATAATACCTGAAATAAATAGTACAGGGGGGTTACCACTTCCTCTTATAGCAGTATTATTATAATTTTACTTATACCGATTCCCATACAAAACAAACGAAGAACGATTATAATAATACTGCTATAAGAGGTGGTGGTAAACCTGCTGAACATATGTGAATATAATAATAATAGTTAATTTTAATACATTACAACAATAACCTAAGCACATGGTTTCAAGGAGCTTACGTAAGTTATATTACAAAACTATTCCGTAAATTTCTCGACTTTTGTTAATCAATTTTCTGTTTAGTATTAAGCATATAGAATGTACTTACAAAGTTTAGTGCTATCAATAAAAATATTAGCAAATAATTTATTTTTTATTATGGTTAAATTTCGAAAATATTTAATTGAAGGGTCTGTTTCTGGGTATACGAATGTCATCAGACTTTCGCTTATAATATTCAGTGTATTTAACATTTTAATAAAGAATTAACATAATATATGAGATTTTACTTAGGTATACTAATATTTTAATTATATTTTACAAAATAATGTTGCTTACTTCCAAAACATAGTGATGGATCTAGTTCAGTGTTTATCATTCAAAGAAAGAAAAACTTAACACTAAATTACAAGATTAAAATTTTATTGCGAATTTTAGGAAATTCAAGACATTCCTTCGATTAAAATGTCTATGTAAATCATTTTGAATAAGTAGCATGAAAGTCGAGTGAATGCGGTGGAAATGCGTTTCCTGTGTAGTATATGCAGAGTCACTCTTGCTGGTCGTATGAGGAATAGCAAGATAAGGGATTGTTATGAGTTAAAGGATGATGTGTTGACTAGGATTGAGAAAGGGATGCTTAGGTGGTTTGGAGATGTTGAGAGAATAGATGAAAAGTGACTTACGTATGTGGTCTATCGAGCTAAAGTAAATGGTAGGGCAAGTGAATTAGAAGAAAGCGCCCAATGCGATCCTATATGGATCAAATAAGTGATCTCCTGCGTAAAGGGCAAGTTCGGAGTACCCTCAATCAGCGGAAAAGTATGAAATGAATTATGAATGTGGAAGAAGCAAAAGAGGCGTGTCAGGATCGCAGCCTATGTAGCTCAATAGTCTCTGCCTACCCCCGTGGGATGCAGGAATGAGTATGTATGTATGTATTGTAAATAATTACGTCAATGTTTTTCTTAAGCCGGGTCTCCTGCACTAAAACATTACAAAGAACACCTACACAAAACATCCATTTTTTATCTATGATCCATTGTTCTACGAGCAGGTGACAGCTAAAATTGTTGTTTTGCGTATGTATTTTTAGTGTTTTGTTTCGAAAAAGCTAGTACAGGAAACGCGGCATTAGACTAAACTTTTTCACTATCACAGACGAAGGCTACTAATGATACAGCCTTATTGCCTTTTAGCATAAAAATTATATTCTGTATTATTTTTTTGCTGAAACTAAAAATAAAATAAAAATATATGTTAGCTTTAGATTAGAAAAGTCTTCTGAAGGGTTGAAAAAGTCATAAGTATTATATTATTTTCTTGTTTTTCACGTGTTTTGCATTCAGCACTACGTTTTAGAAATAGGCAATACTAGTATTATTTTGTAAAGTGACATTTCGGTCTGTTACGAGTTTACTTCACTCTATATTAGACGAATAAAATCTGAGTTTAGTGGAAAATCTGGTGGTTTTGCAAGCAGGGTCGATGTTTTTAGTGGTTTTCTGGTGGTTTTACAACTTGGATCTGGTGGGGAGCAAGATTAACAGTTGGCAACCCTGTAAAGCAGTCCCCAGTCAGTCCGTCAGTTTCTTTGGTCAGTTTTGATTCCTCGGCCCGCCTTGGATTGTTTTGTGTTTATTCGTCGAAACTAGCCACGTCATACAGTTATCTAAATACAATTTCGAAGTATAAAATAGCTTGCGCAGTGCGATCCAAGATTATTCGATTCGAGAGCGTTAACATTCACTACGTGCACTGTAATTCATAATTCAGTTTTGTGTTATTAAAATTAAATAATGGGTGGCGTAATTTCTTCATCTGAGAATACGGAGGTTCCTAATCGGCCTAATTCAACGTCGGCCACAGTTCAGCCAAGTGTACCAAAGAACCAAACCATTAATTGTAAGCAGTCAGCAGAAAGAAAATCTCAACAGAAGGGAACAGCTGCCGGCCAAGCTAAACTCCTTCAACAGAAGAGTCCCGCAATCGACATAACAACAATTACAAATTACATGGAGGCGTTGACAGTGTCAAGGTACTTTTATTATAATAGTTAACGAACATTATTATTATATTAGCAACAAAGAGATAAAATGCCTAATTTCTGTAAGGAAATCATGATACAGCCCTAATATACTGTTTATATCTATCATGTTTTATTATCACTTTATTATTATTTATGAAGAACAAATTGTGTAGGTACATTATTATTATCTTTGTTTATGCAGCCAAATATTTGTTATCAATTAAATAAATCCTATTATTTATTATCTCTTTATTTTCAACTTTATCTTTTTTAATTTTTTAAATATAAATAATCCAAAAAATATCTTTAAAAATACCAAACCAAATTGCATCCTCCCGATGACAAGGCTTGACATCCAAGCCATCGGTGGTTAGGCAATCAGAATGAGGAACCGCCTCACAAGTCACAATGCCTTAATATTATCTATATTGTATGCATACACTAAAGTCTAATCACCAGTGCTTGAAATGAGTAAATATTACCTATCTACCTAAATATCACAAAGACTTCTATGTATACTACTAGACTAGATGTTTAGAAGTAAAATTGTGTGACATTACAGCAAGTATTTGACATTTGATGGCAAGGAAAAGAGCAGATCTCTATAGTGAATTGCGGACAATTGATGGAAACTTAGTGTGCACAATCTATGTACCAAACAACCTGTCTAGTAGTATACATAAAAGTCTGTGATCTCTCAGTAAAAAATATTTTTACAGTGTTCTTCCCTCCTATTTGATCCCTGGTTAGAAAAAAACTGGTAATGTATCTTAATAATATTTTCTAACTCTATGTTATTGCTTCAGAGAACCTGTTCCAGTCAAAACCAAGAAACAACAGCCTGATACCAGTATAACTAATTTAAATGGATTAATTTCGGATATTTACATGAAGTATATAAAGTTGGATGAGGAAGCATTTGAAAGCTACTACAAGGTGTTTCAAGCTATATTTCTGCCTTTGAATAAAAAGATGAAGGAAGTTGACCCTTATTACAACAAATATCAAAGTATGGTTAGTATTAATTTAATTATTTAGTCGACCAGTAATTGTTACATTTATATTATGTATGTATGTCTAAGATAATAATATTGCCTTAGATTAATGTAAGTGCACAACATTTCAGACAGTCAACATGTCACAGCATGCAAAAAAGAACCATTTTTTTTTAAATCAATGAATTAATAAGTTGTGTAGATGACTAATTATAATCATAAAAATAAAGCTAAAATATTATTATCAATCTATGCTAATCACATAGATAAGTTATGAATATAATAATATTATCTTATCTTTTATAAAACAATGACCTAATGTGGATTTCATTAGGTATCTATAGTCTGTATCTGTTAATTATTTATATTATTTTATTAAATCTCTTCCACAAGTAGATTTAACCTTTAAAATAATTATCTATTTGCCCATTCACATAGTTCTTTTTACTGTTTACATACAATAATGGACATTAATGGATGTACAAATGAGATTGGTCAGTACAGGGAAAAAACAAAGGGCAGATAATTGTATAAGAACATAATATATTGTGGTTTTAATAGTTTGCCTCAGAACTGTTCTGGATTCATGAAAAGATGAAATATTTTTGCCTGCTCGGCTCGCAGATAGTGCTGGGCCCAGGGCGGCTAGCACTGCAAATCCACTACTGGTTGCAACATAGCATCTAGGGGAACGTACCCATACTACGTAACCCATTTTTCACAATTTTTATACCCCTTCCCCCCTCGGTGACCACTCGTAGTATATGCCAAGACCCCCCTGCACCTTTAGTTTTTTTTTTTAGTTTTCACATAGTAATTTATAAATTTAGTTTTACATAATTTTTTGACGAAGTAAAGTTAAAAAAAATATTACGATGTATTGCCATTTGTGAGTTTAAAAAGTGCTAAACGTTGCGCGCCATATTGGAATATACATAGTTCGAAAAAGCACGAGATTTCCCTAGAGGTTATTGGACTACGTGACGAAAACCTAAGACCCCCACCCGGCCCTGTGACCAAGCGTGGTATTTTGATGACACCCCTACCCCAGAACCGGCCACGTAGTATGGGGACGTGCCCTAGGCTAGCTTGTTTCAACTATTCATTAATTTAGGGCGACTTGCAGCGCTATTACTTTACACCACATCTCGATTTACAGTTCACTCCTATATTTAAATCAAGATTTAGAATAAATAGAGATTTATCGCGGAGCTGCAAGTGGCCCTTAAAGATAGGAACGATCTGTAGGATGAATCGAGAAAAGGTACCTACTCTACATTAGTAATGCGCTGCAAGTCGCCTTAAGTTCTCTATCTATAATCTCTTATGTGAACGGCGGCGGTTTGAAAAGAGGTGAACATTTTAGTTATAGTTGTAGGTTGGCGACCGACTTTCAAAAAGGAGGAGGTCCTCAATTCGTCTGTTTTTGTATGTATGTTACGCGATATCTCCGCCGGATGTGGACCGATCTTCAAAATTCTTTTTGTGTTCGATAGAGCTTCTTCCAAGGGTGGTCCCATATAAATTTGGTCACGATCAGATTTGAAGTCGGTCCGTTAAGTTTTCAAACTTGTTTAATCTCAGTACTGACATTACCTCAAAATCAGTATAATCATACTACAGCTATTTCATGCACACGAACGCTATTTAAATTTTAAATGGCGAGTGTAACAACCACAATAAGTAAAATTTTGTACCTACTCATGTGATCCAGAAATTAGATTCCAGTTATTTTTACTACCTACTTACATTTTAATGCTCGGGTGACTGACTGACTTTTTCTACCAGCACATTTGTTATTTTCAAACCATCAAATTATTTTCAAGCGTGTGACAGAAAGTATTTGGTAATTTACTTAGTATCTTTCTAGGCAGCCTACCTGATATCAACAGTTTGTGTGGTTAAATTACACACTTGACATAGCTCACGCCTGTGTTCTCGAAAGGGTAGGCAGAGGCGCACTAGCGAACTAGAACACCCACATCTCACCGAGCTTAGTTCCGTCTCAAACTTGATAAGGAGCATATCGCCATATCGGAAACAAATTCCGGACTCCGGGCTGGTACTGAATTAAAAAACCCAATATCACTGCCCGACGCGGAATCAAACCCGAGACCTCAGGACGGTAATCGTACCGAAATACTACTACGCCACCGAGGCAATCCCACAGGTAAATAATGTTAGATAAACCGATTTGCCCGACTTTTTATTGGAAACTAAGACCTCTCGGTCCTCAACCCATATACCTCATACCTCTACATATCCTAATGATTTCGTTAACCTACTTTGTGTTTAGTACTCTTTATTATACAAGATGTTTCTTACATTTTCGACCGACGTCCAAAAAGGAGAAGGTCCTCAATTAGTCTGCTTTTTTTTAATGTGGACCGATCTTCAAAATTATTTTTGTGATCGATAGAGCTTCTTTCATGGGTGGCCCCGTATAAATTTGGTTACGATCGGATTTGAAGTTGGTCCGTTAAGTTTTTATTAAATGGCGATGGTGAGGCTCGGAACCCAAGCCACCGGCGGTTAGGACCACAGAGTGAGGAACCTCCTCACAATTCGTGCCGTATCCAGTAACACTGCCTTCTACATTTGGCTTTTGACCCAAGCACCAACCGAGAGTCCGAGAGCCCTTTGAAGTGTTGTCATTATCCTACTTTTATTATTATTTTTTCTCATTGTAGGTTAAATTTGCTGGCAGTCATTATGATAACCTACTTTTACAAAAACCAAATGATTTTGATATAGATATTGTTATTGGGCTTTCGCTTAATATGAAAGTAGATCCTGTCAACCCTAATCAGAGCGATGTGGTCATTCAGCCCATAAACCCTGGTTTCGTGCAATTGAGAATGGGCCCGCAGTTCCAGAACCTGCCAATGAGAGACGGCGTCGAATGGCTCATTAACAAAACAGCGTATAAGTGGAAAGATGACTCGCATTACTTGCTCCAAAATAGATTTCTTGATTGGTTCAAGAGCGTTGTGAACAAAGCTTTAAATACATTTGAAACTAAACAAGGGTTGTCTGTGTACACTGTTGAAGGCGTTGAGTATGTCATCAAGAGATCTCAAGCTGGACCCGCCATGACTCTGATCATAGAGAATAATCAGAGGGGATTCAAACTAAGCGTTGATTTGGTGCCTACTCTGAAATTCCCTGAAGAACGCTGGCCCATTAGTAAAGCATACCAGCCTATACCAAATAATTGCAAAAAAGATATCTGGATGGTGGTTGGTAAACCGAATAAATCAGCGGCAAATAAGCAAGATGAGCAGCGATCATGGCGTATCGCTTTGCACTACCAGGAGAGAGACCTGATGCACAACACCTCCAATCTACGGCAGGTTATCCGTCTGGTGAGTAAAACTTTTGGAGCACTTGTGTATATTTTTATTGTAGTATTTCCTTTGCCATTTACATTGACCTCTATCAAATTCACATCGAAAGTGCCCAAGAAAACCTGTAATATGGCTGAATACTCGTTTACATTTTACAAGACAATAAGGGACCATTCAAGTATTACGTAAGCATTACGGGGAATCTTTTCTTTTAATAAAAAAACAGAGCACATTAAAAATGCATATACCCATGTTTACATAAGCATTGGGGGTAAGAGCTTTGCTTACTTTTGCTGACGAAGGTGAGGTTAATAATTGTAAAAAATCCGCTTACATAATAACAGCCTCTAAATAGATGTAACAGGTGTTTATTGCGTCAGTGTGTGATACATGCGCAAGGATATTATTATAATTGAAGTTTTTGCATATACCCTGAATCTGAGCGACTATGAGGGGCAATTAATTATGTTCTGCCTACCGTTGCCCCAAATACTTGGGGTTGCGAAACAAGTCTATTTTTTTCACACCTTCTCTTACACTTCGTGTCATCTTTCACACAGTTTATATGCATCTTTTTTTGGATCTTCCTCTAGTAGTAATGTTTTCCTCTTACGAACAGCATTTCTTTCATGTCTTCTTATGACACAACCATATCATGACAAACACTCATCTCTCAATTTGCCCGTTACGAGCGCAGCTTCCAAGCTTCCTTACCCCTTTAACCCCTATTAACAATAATATTTTTAAAAATAGTCTACGCTTGTGTATATTGTTTAGCCTCTAAAAAAGTTTGTGTAAAAAATATTGTCGATTTGTAGTTCTTATAAATCAGTAAAGCGCACGACGCAGCAGTTCTCGAGATTTCTGTAGTTATCACAAGAGCTGAAGTTTTGGCGCTTGTAAACTTCAATTCGGTACTAGATTTTCTACAGTACCTGATTTATAACTCCATACGTAAGCAAAACTAAAAACTTAGTCGGGAGCTGCAAAAGCTTTGTCAGCAAGGCAGCTAAGCCATAGTAAAGTGTTGTATTACATTTTGGAAATACCGAACGTGAAACATGTACGTAACTAATGATATTTCTTACAGATAAAGAAGATGCGTGATGCTTTAGGAATGACAAAGATTGCGAGTTATTATATCAAGACTCTCTTCTTTTGGGAAATAAAAAGTCACGAAACATCGTTTTGGCGACATGATCCGGCGACATTGTTCAAATATATGGTGAAACAGTTACACACCGCGCTCGTTAACAAAAATATACCTTACTTTTGGAACAAAAGTAATAATCTCATCGGTCATATTGATGACAATCTGTTGAAAGTTTACGAGGTAAAGTTGAAGCCACTGTTGGTCATATTGGAAGAGCCTGTTAACTTTAAACAAGTTGCCAAGTTTTTGCTATCGCCACAAGAATATAAAGTGTATAATGAGAAGTATTTACATCTTTAGTGATAAGTCTAGTAACTATGCAGTGTAACTAATTGTCGGCAAACTAGAGTCTAGTTTATCGACATTTAGAAAAACATTTATTGGTAGGTATGTAATATGCGGCTTTACTTAAGCCGGTTCTCCTGCACTTAAACATTACACAAAACATGTATTTTTTATCTATGGTCCATTGTTCTACGAGCAGGTGACAGCTACAATCGTTTTGTGTATGTGTTTTGTCACGCAGCTAGTGCAGGAGACCCGGTTTTATAAAACATTTCGACCTATCCAAAGAATAAAGTTACATATGATAATGAATCGAAATTGCTTTCTTATTTTTCTGAGCTTGTATTGACTATAACTAGTAAATATTTTTTTTTAAGTTTTGACATAATAACAAGTTAAATTATGACATAGCTTAAAAAATATTTACATTTAATATACTGGTCAATATAAGCTCCAAAAAATAAGAAAGCAACTTTGATTCATTATCATATGTAACTTTATTCTTTGGATAGGTCGATTTAAGGTGAGCAAATGGTTAAGAATAGTCTCTTTTTTTTTTTCAAACAATGTGACAAGGAAAAAAGTGACAGACTATTCTTAGCCATTTGCTCAGCTAAACTGTTTTTATAAGTAAGGCCTATGATTGTAAGTCGGACTGTATTGAAAAGACTGACTTTTTGTTTTTCTTAAGCCCTCTATAGGCGGAGAGAGTTCCTCTTATGCGAGAGTATAAGAGAAGGTTGTTATATACGAGGCCGCATCATACAATTTATTGTTGATGACGCAGCCTCATTAACACGATTTTTTTTGCATCCTCGATCAAGCCATACGAGAAATACTCTCCATCTAAATGGGAAATTAAGTTTGAAGTTGAAATAGTTTGTGCATAATCACGAAAACGCGTCGATTTCGTTTCGATTCTACTTACAATTTGCATGTTTTTCCTGATTACTGTGATATTATTTAATAATATGGCTATACATAGTCGTAGAGTCGCCTCTCTGGTCTAGTGGCAGCGTACGTGGGCTGTGGACCGGGAGGTCTTGGGTTTGATTCCCAGGTCAGACAATGCAAATTTTCTAATTTAATTTGCCCGGGACTGGATACCTCAAAGGGGGTTGATGTCAGGCAGGCAGCCGGTCGTAAAAACTAATCCAAATCCTTTCTGCAACATGCTTGAAAAAGTGTGTTGCGTCGATCCCACATTAAGATGGGATAAGGGCAGGTAGAAAGAAAGAACGTATGGCTATACATAGCAGCAGAAACAACATGCAGTATGAAATTTTAAATACGATATCTAAGTGTCTTCATGAAATGCACGAACTATGCTGCATTTTGACATCACAAATATTTAATATTAAAACTAACAATAACTGTGTTCAGAGTTCGTTTGGTGAGTGAGATCGTAGGCTCCATCCAAGGAGTAACCATAGTTCTTAATCTCCAAAAGTTATCTTTATAGTGAATGGATGCGCTTTGGCACGCTTAGTTCATTTTCGGGAACTCCCGGGTAAATACCTGTTTTTTTTGTTTGGTACCATCCTTCGATGTTTTCAGTTTTTTTTCTCTATTTAATAGTTATTTGGAATTTGTAAACTATCTATTTCGGCGGACAAAATGTTTCCCGAGGACTGTCGCTCGTCGGCGCAGGGTTACTAAGGTTATCTAGGCGTACGCACCCATTGATAGTATTATATATAGACTACTAGCTTTTGCCCGCGGCTCCGCACGCGTATTTTGTAGGGCCAACGGAAAAAACTTTTGATTTGTCGATCCGCCCTGTCGTTTTAGTCCAAATATGGGCGACCCAGATATCGATTTTGAAGTCAATCGGCCCAAAAACAAAGAAAAACAAAATGGCGGCCACTTTTGACAGGTCTGACAACGGTTCTGTCATTGGGAACCACGGGGCGACTCAGATATCGATTTTGAAGTCAATCGGCCCAAAAACAAAAAAAACAAAATGGCGGCCACTTTTGACAGGTCTAAAAGCGGTTCTGTCATTCGGAACCACGGGGAGACTCAGATATCGATTTTGAAGTCAATCGGCCCAAAAACAAAGCAAAACAAAATGGCGGCCACTTTTGACAGGTCTGACAGCGGTTCTGTCGTTCGGAACCACGGGGCGACTCAGATATCGATTTTGAAGTCAATCGGCCCAAAAACAAAGAAAAACAAAATGGCAGCCACTTTTGACAGGTCTGACAGCGGTTCTGTCATTCGCAACCACGGGGCGACTCAGATATCGATTTTGAAGTCAATCGGCCCAAAAACAAAGAAAAACAAAATGGCGGCCACTTTTGACAGGTCTGACAGCGTTTCTGTCATTTGGAGCCACGGAGCGACTCAGATATCGATTTCGAAGTCAATCGGCCCAAAAACAAAGAAAAACAAAATGGCGGCCACTTTTGACCGGTCTGACAGCGGTTCTGTCATTCGGAACCACGGGGCGACTCAGATATCGATTTTGAAGTCAATCGGCCCAAAAACAAAGAAAAACAAAATGGCGGCCACTTTTGACAGGTCTGACAGCGGTTCTGTCATTGGGAACCACGGGGCGACTCAGATATCGATTTTGAAGTCAGTCGGCCCAAAAACAAAGAAAAACAATATGGCAGTCACTTTTGACAGGTCTGACAGCGGTTCTGTCATTCGGAACCACGGGGTGACTCAGATATCGATTTTGAAGTCAATCAGCCCAAAAACAAAGAAAAACAAAATGGCGGCCACTTTTGACAGGTCTGACAGCGGTTCTGTCGTTCGGAACCACGGAGCGACCCAGATATCGATTTTGAAGTCAATCGGCCCAAAAACAAAGAAAATCAAAATGGCGGCCACTTTTGACAGGTCTGACAGCGGTTCTGTCATTGGGAACCACGGGGCGACTCAGATATCGATTTTGAAGTCAATTGGCCCAAAAACAAAGAAAAACAAAATGGCGGCCACTTTTGACAGGTCTGACAGCGGTTCTGTCATTCGGAACCACGGGGTGACTCAGATATCGATTTTGAAGTCAATCGGCCCAAAAACAAAGAAAAACAAAATGGCGGCCACTTTTGACAGGTCTGACAGCGGTTCTGTCATTCGGAACCTCGGGGTGACTCAGATATCGATTTTGAAGTCAATCGGCCCAAAAACAAAGAAAAACAAAATGGCGGCCACTTTTGACAGGTCTGACAGCGGTTCTGTCATTGGGAACCACGGGGCGACTCAGATATCGATTTTGAAGTCAATTGGCCCAAAAACAAAGAAAAACAAAATGGCGGCCACTTTTGACAGGTCTGACAGCGGTTCTGTCATTCGGAACCGCGGGGTGACTCAGATATCGATTTTGAAGTCAATCGGTCCAGAAACAAAGAAACAAATTTTCAACCCCTATTTCATCCCTTTGTGGGATAATAATATATCGCACCCCATTTCTGTCCTTAGGGCTAAAACTATCCTCATACCAACTTTCTTAAAAATCCGTTCAGCGGTTTCTGGATTCCCATAAAAACTTTCATCCCCTATTTCATCTCATTAGGGGTTGATTTAAAAAAGTAGCCCATTTGTTTCTTTAAACTCAAAGATATTGCACTATCCCATACCAAATTTCATAAAAATCCATTAAGTGGGCCTAAAATCCCCATACAAACTTTTAACCCTTATTTCATCCCTATAGGGGTTGATGAAAAAAAATGAAGTACCCCATTTTAATCCCTAGGGTCAAATGTATCCTCGTACCAAATTTCATCAAAATCCATTAAGCGGTTCCAAAATTCCCATACAAACTTTCATCCCCTATTTCATCCCTTTAGGGGTTGATTTAAAAAAAATAAAGTACCCTATGTCCGTCCTTGGGGTTAAAAGTACCCATATACCAAATTTCATCAAAATCGGTTCAGCGGTTTAGACGTGAAAACGCCACAGACAGACAGACAGACAGACAGACAGACAGACAGACAGACAGACAGAGTTACTTTCGCTTTTATTATTTAGTAAGGATGGGTATGCTCACTCATTTAACGAATTTAGGTAGTTAGGTACTTCTACGACTGCCTCGGTGGCGTGGTGGTATTTCGGTACGACTACGTTTCTGAGGTCTCGGGTTCGATCCCCGGGTCGGGCAAAGGGATATTGGATTTTTCTATATCAGCCCGGAGTCTGGAATTTGTGCCCGATATGGCGATAGGCTCGCCCCCTATCACATCTGGGACGGAACAAAGCTCGGCGAAATGTGGGTGTTCTAGTTCGCTAGTGCGCCTCTGCCTACCCCTTCGGGGATACAGGCGTGAGCTTATGTTAAGTTATGTTATTTTGTTAGGTACATTTATCCACACATTCCTGCCTTACGGCCGATCTCAATAAACTGTCTCAGATTGACAGCACAGATAGATCGCGATTATGAACCAATCAAATCGAGTCATTTGACGCAGTCATGTTCATACTGTGTTCTTATTGGCTAATTTTTGTAATCTATCTGCACATTCGAACTGAGATTGTTTATTGAAACAGGGCGTTAGTAAATATTTGACGTGCTACTTAGGTAAAAGTAAATAAAATATTTATTATTATAATTATAATGAAGTGATTATATTCATAAGATATTTTATGATACCAGAGTATTTTGTGTAATGAATTTGAGTATTTTATTATATGTAATTACTTAACTAATAAAGGTATGATTCGCCTTTGTAGTGTTTCATTTTCAGTATTTACATAATATAATAAGTAAATTGAATATTCTCTCATGAACCTTACTATTTAACCGACTGCCTCGGAAGGAGGGGTAATGATTTTAGTGAAATCAAAGGATCACAGAAACTCATAGGTGCGTGGCGTTTACATTTAATCTATATATATAAAAAAGAAACCCGTTTTCCGTTGTCACGACATCACGCGTGAACGGCTGGACCGATTTCGCTAATTCTTTTTTTAGAATATTCCTCGAAGTACGAGGATGGTTCTTACGGAGAGAAAAAATTAAAAAATTGCCTGAAGAAATCTAAAAACAACACTTTTCTATATTCCCATACAATCGATTCGTAATAATACTTAAAAGTCAATTTGAACTTTAATTCCATACCATAAAGTTTAAGTGTGAGTGGAGAGGTTCCGGGAAGGCAAAACAATTGAGTATCGTTAGTATCGTATAAATATTAATGTCAATATTTGTCAATTGAAAAATTATTTTTGTTGGAGACTTGAGGTGTCCCGTATAGCCACTATAGGGGCTGGTTTTAAAATTAAAACTCACGACGGTGGTTTCTGCATGCAGCTTCGTGTATTTCTTTTTATGTAGTATTGCAATTACAGAAAAATAAAACAATTTTGTGTTGGTGTTGCCAACACTTTTTATGTTGGATATCCCATTTATCGAGGACGGCTATAGGTTATATAACATCACGCTATGACCTAAAGGGTGACTGACGGCGTGATTCATGGGGTTACTGACGGGGTGACTGATGGGGTGACTGACGGGGTGACTGACGTGAGGAATGACGGGGTGACTGACGGGGTGACTGATGGGGTGGCGGACGGGGTGACTGACGAGATGACTGACGGGGTGACTGATGGGGTGACAGACGGGTGACAGATGGATGACAGACGGGGTGACAGACGTATGACAGACGGGTGTCAGACGGGGTGACAGACGGGTGACACACGGGTGATAGACTGGGCGACAGACGGATGACAGACGGGGTGACAATCGGGCAGACAGATGGGATGACCTACTGGGTGACAGACAGGTGACAGACGGGGTGACAGACTGGTGACAAACGGATGACAGACTAGGTAACCAACGGGTTGACCGACAGGGTGACTGTCGGGGTGACCGACGGGGTGATGGACGGGGTGACTGACGGGGTAACCGACAGGGTGATGGACGAGGTGACTGACGGGGGTACTGACTGGATGACTGACGGGATGACTGACGAAACCGGACCGAAGTAGATGATCCCATTACCTCCTCTAGAATTATTGGATTATAGGTGCCTACGACTCATTCTTTCAACCCTCTCTCTCCTACGCAGACGAAGTTGCGCGGGTCAGCTAGTCATTAATAAAAGTAAATAGTATGCATTGCATACATAAACAAAGTGAGCGCAAAGATCGTGGATCGGTAGATGTAGAGGTATATTGTAATAACTAGTAGGTACTTGCAGTTCTGGTAGAACATTAAAAATACGTAAAGTTTTGCTGATTTTTAACTAAAGGCGCATATCCTGCATGTATTTTCCTTGAAACAAAACACCAAAACACATTCGCAAAACAATGATTTCCGTTGTCTCCTGCTCATAGAACAATGGACCATAGATAAAAAATGTGTCGGGAAACTATACGTCTATGCGAGAAACCATCTTTTGTGTAATATTTTAGTGCAGGAGACCCGGATTTATAACATCTAATACGGACTACGGTCTATTTCGTATTCTCCTCTTCGGTAGGCGATAAAAATGTTGTTTATATTCTCTTTTACTGTGACAGTACAACCCTTCAATAAGTAATCATCAATCAAAATAAACTTTCCGCCTCAACTATGTGAACATTCGTTAGTTTTACAAAACCCGGCACTCCCGAGAGGTAAACTCATGAGCAATCGCGAGAGCTGGGTGCCGGTAGCGGCGGGCGTCATAATCGGCGCCGGAATCCTTACACTGATCTACAAAATGTACTTCGCCAGCGTTCGAGGCACCCTCAAGAATCGCATTAATCAGCAAGTAGACGCGCCGTATGTCTGTACATGTGTGGCGGGAGGAGACGATCCTGTGCGTGCATTTTTATTTCATTATTTTTTTCTACGGTGTGGCCAAAGGGTGTGGCGTTGGATAGGGTGTTCAAAAATGAAAAGTGAAAAGTACTTTTCGATTCAGGGACCCGTTTGCGAAGTATTAAAAAGCTTCAAAGTGCTAATTTAATGGTAGTAGTAGACATGTAAATCGTCACAATTAGCATATTAGGAATATTATATTAGGAATGGCTTTGTTTATGCCAAAAAAAATAAAAAGTTAAGTACCCTTAACCGACGCGAATGTATGAAGAGATTGATGAAAGTAGATGAAGCGAAAGTAGTGTGTCAGAATCGGGCGAAGTGAAAATCCATAGTCTCTGCCTACCCCTATGGGATACAGGCGTGATATTATATATGTATGTATGTAATAAAATTATTAGTTACCCCATACGTGGTTTGCAAATGTATTGCAGCAGACTAGAAAAAAATGTTTCGTCTCAAATTCAAGTTTCCATTATTCAAAAATTATGAGCCTTAAAAAATTTAAACGTTATCGCTAGGGGGCTGTTCAAGTTTTCCGTAAGCAATTTTTTTACAATTATTAACCCCTCTCTACTCCCCGTCCACAAAAGTAAGCAAAGCTCCTACCCAAAGGGTAACGTAAATATTGATACATGAATGTTTCAATGAGTTCTGGTTTCTATATTAAAAAAATAAATTAAAAAAAAATATTGGTGAGGTAATCACCATCCAGACCCCCATCCCCCATGTCATCATAAATAAGCAAAGAAAAGACCCCTCCGCAAGTAGTGCTTACATAATACTTGAATGTACCCTAGATTGCTAGCCATCCTCACTTTAAGTGTGCTATTGATACCAACTTTGTGAAACATCCTGTATAACGAATTTAAAAGGAAAACTATCACACCTAAGAAGGCTTTACAACTTGCTCCATGGTAGAAATGTAAAAAGGAAAATTTCGTAAAAACTTAATTGAAAACTACTTGGATGAAGTTGATAGTTGTATAAAACATGTAGTAAAGTGTATATATAAGTTTATGGACCATGTCAATTATATTTCAATAACATTCATCCTTACTAAGGAACCCTTTGCTGTGTGCGTGTGTGGTCAGCTACGCACTTGGCCGGTTTTTAAACGTGTTTTAGAACAGACTGCTTCAGTGGCGTGGTTGTATTTCGGTACGGCAACCGTCCTGAGGTCTCGGGTTCGATCCCGGGGTCGGGCAAAGTTACATTGGATTTTTCCATATCAGGAATTTGTGCCCGATATGGCGATAGGCTCGCCTCCCTAACCCATTCTAGGACGGAACTAAGCTTGGCAAAATGGGTGTTCTAGTTCGCTAGGGCGCCTCTGCCTATCCCGTCGGGTATACAGGCGTGAGCTTATGTATCTATGTTGTAGAAAGGATTCGGCTTAGTTTTTACGACTGGGCTCATGTCTGACATCAACCCGCACTGGGAGATCCAGTCCCAGGCAAATTGTGGTACAAAAAGTAGCATCGGGCTACGAACTCAGGATCTTCGGGTCCTTAGCCTGGGTATTTACCCCGTTAATTATTAATTTTATTTTAGCAGTAGGTACAATACATTCGCCTCCTTGGTCTAGTGGCAGTGTATATGGGCCGGGACCCAGGAGATCCTGGCTTCGATTCCCAAGTCGAGCGTAGTGTTTGTCTAACACTATTTTCCCGGGTCTAGATCCCCAGATGAGAGTTGACGTCAAGTAGGCAGCCAGTCATAAAAGTTAAGCCAATTAATTACTGCAACATGCTTGAAAGTGTGTTGGGCCGACCATACAGGGATAAGGTCAGGTAGAAAGAAAGAAGTAGGTATAGTACATTCTCTGAAAATTTTGCATTTACAGTGCCAACTACATCCAAAGAAACGACACAAATAAACTTGGCTTCATAGTAAAACTTTTTAAATCAACGGATGCAAAAAGAAAACGACATCTACACATCACTCTCGTTCTGTCAACAAAGTCAAGATATCTTAGAAATGGCGAGATTTAAAACATAATTGTTATGTATTGTACGTAAACATATTTATTCCACCAACAATACAAAAATCTGATAAAAATGAAGAAGTCTAGCCATATACCATAAAACAATCATTTCGTGTTTAAAATGTGTGATTGGTAAGTACCTATAGCACTATGTCCCATGTTTAACACACAGAAAGTATACATATATCTACGACAGTTAGTATATTACTTAATTAGATATTATTAGGTATGTGACATGTCCATCGATATATTTTAGTAGAACTTCCAACGCGTGGATTAAATTAATTTTTAAAACATTCACATTATCGCTCTCCAAGTGTTACGGAATAGGTATTTACTTTTAACATAAGCTCACGCCTGTATATCCGAAGGAGTAGACAGACGCGCTTTAGCGAACTAGAACACCCACATTTCGCTTAGCTTAGTTCCGTCCCAGATGTAATAGGGGGCGAGCCTATCGTCATATCGGGCATAAATCCAGACTAGGACCGATACTGAAAAATCGAATATCACTGCTGGACCCTGGGATCAACCTGAGACGAACCTCGAGGACAATAGTCGTACCGCGTACGCAATACCTCTGCGCCACCGAGGCAGTCTCTGTACGACTCAGTACTTACATATATAATTATAATATAACGTTCCAATTACATTTTAGCGCTGAACAGAAAGATGCTGCTAAAAAAGAGAAAGGTTCACAAGCTACATCACCTCCGACCCCACGTGCCACTTCAATGTCAAGTTTATTGTCACGAATCGGTGGAATAGCATCTTGGCTCCCACTTGTAGGAGGTTCAGCTCTAGCCATGGCTTTGATCGCTCTGATATTTAAAAACTGTAAAAGTTGGTTGGCGCGAAAGAAATCCGGGACTCCAGTTTGTGCTACTAGTGCCAGATCTTATGGCAGTGCCAAAGCTAATGAGCAGAAAAAGGTAATGATTTCTGATATTATGCAATATTCGTGATATAATGAGAACGGGGTTTTTTTGGTCAAACAATTTCATAGATGACATTATGCATTTCCTATCTTAAATCTAATATTGTTTCTTCTTACCTAACATATCTTTGTCCTAGGACTTTATAATAATTGTAAAAAAATACGAAACATTTGTTTCTCTGTTCACTTGCTTTTCTTTTCACATGTTTATTATATTTCTTCCCACCATATTTATGAGATTACTGCCTTCTACGACAGTACCGTGATATGCGTGTCCAGTATCAGCCCAAGACTAATTTTGGAATGCATGAGATTAAATCATGGCACCACATACTATGGTTGGGTATTGAATTTAGATATCAGACGCATGAAGGCTCGTCCTATTCAGGTCGGTGACGCCTGGAGCATGTCCGTCATATCATAGAGCATCTGTGGTATCAATTTTATTCACTTCTGTCTTACTTCTTCAAGGCCGTCGATCTCAGACCACGGTCAGTTGTCGAGTCTACCTAATCTACCCGACTACTAATTTTCCACTTTACTTTCAGAAATGGGGTGTGAAGGATGGGAAGGAAAAGAGAAGTGTTTGCGATTGTTAAAGTACGCTAGAATGCTTTCGAATGTCCAAATAAACACATTTTACTACTGCTGTGTCATTTTAATTTTTCCAATTGCCTTCATCGTATTGTGCGTTGAAAATTATATTTATTTGAGGCGAGAATCTTCTTGTAATTATTCAGCTTCGTACTGGTTATAAGGACTGTCTACAAACAACGTGGCCTATAATCATGTAAGAAGTATAAATATTCTGCCCTATCGTCAGATTTGCTGTGAATATTATTTATTTTTGCAAAAGTTTTTTCTGTTAAACTACGTTCTACATTCTCTCGTAATATTTAGGAATGTGGACGCATTTTTAGAAAAGGAAAACTTGTAATTATGGCAGCGACTGGCAAACGAGCATTTGCACCCACAACTCGCCATCTCTCCTTTCGTTGACCCCTGAAGACTGATAATGGCCTAGCTACGGCTTTGTTGCTGCTCTGATGCTCTTGTCAGCAGTTATAATGTGGATTGTGTATAAAGGATCCTTATATTGTTAACCATTACATTGCTTTGTTTAAAATAAAATAGAGATAATTTTTATCTCATCCCGTTCTTCATTCAGTATAGCCAGCCAGGGCCGGAAGTGTCTACATATAGTAATATCTACATTATGTCAGTCACATTGATAAAAATATGTACGAATTTAAATTAAATTCTTAATTTTATTGTTCTTTGTATTAGAATTGATAAGCTCAACGAAGTATTGTATTCATGAACCAGATACATTAGAGTACCAAGAAAAAGTTTTTAACCGACTTCGAAAAGGCGGAGGTTCTATATACAGAGCGTATTTACTATTTCGTTTTTAATTAATTAAAAATTAAAAAGTTATCATCGTAGGCACTGTTTCTGATTGGAAAGTCCTGTCGAATGTTCATACACTTAAGGCACCTTGTTTCGTTTAAGGCCGCATTATCTGTCAAAATGGTATGTCGAAAATCAAGCCGTTAAAGTTGAAGTAGCGTTTGACCATTCGGGCGTTATACTTTGGAATTAAAGTGACTCAATATAACATTCGGGAAAGGGTTTAAAATAAAAGAAAAGGTTGTAGGTATTCGCTCGTTCGCCTATTTATTATGTTCTAAATAAACAATAACATTTAACTATGTATAATTATTAATGTTTGCGTTAAGCTGCTAAGTAGTTATCAGTCTTAAGTGTCCATCAATTAAGAGGGTACTATACTGTGGCAGATAGTGCAAACGCAATTGTTTCCATTAGTTATTTAATCAAAATTATGGACAAACAGTTAACAGAGAATAATTGATGCGAATGGGATGCTACCATTCATTTCTCTTTCCCTGAGTTATGTTGCGAAAGTGTTTGCAACAGTTTAATAATGCTTTGCGAGCATTGATCTGTAACCGCAGGTGAAGACAACGAATGATACGTTTCTTATTGAATATACAGGATTTGCAAAAAGGTGGTATAAGTAAAACACACTTATTTCCTTAAGTTTAAAATCCCATAGATATGACACTTTCAGAATCATTTCAAATTGGATTTTGTACCGAAGGTTATTGATACTATATTTCTGCAACTTACCTGTACTCAATTATTTATGGTGATATTTTTGCGCTGATATTATTTGTGACTCATGAAAGCAATTGCATTTGCATTAGAAAATATGTATTAAGCAAAACTATAATTGGACGGACACATAATTGCTCTTTGCTTGTCAGACCGCTTATAACAACTTCAATATCTGTACAAGAATACGTGCGTCATTTTGGATAGAACGAGAGCCTGCCCTCGCCTTAACTGTCATCAATGTCAAGTAACTGGTACTTGGTAACATACCTACTCATAGTTAGTGTGTACCAGCCCGCCTAGCATGCGCGCCACGAGAAAATTTCGTCTGTGAAAATGTCTACGCTTTTTGTCGTGATTACCGGTTTTCTCTATTTGTCTACGGACACTTCCATGCGTCCTTGTTAATTTTCATTCAATATTGTAGACAACATCTCTCCAGTCGGTTATCCAGATATATCGTGACACGCATGCTAGCCGGGCAGGATTATTTTCAGAAATACGTTGATACACGAGAAATAATTTTAAAAATGCAATAGTATTTATGCGCACACAGATTGTCATAAATTGGACTATGGTTTTGTGCAAAATGATTCGCCTCATGACGGGTAAAGAGCTCAACGTTTTTTTATTGCAGAGACTGGCAAACAAGCAGATGGGTCACCTGATGGTAAGTGATCTCCACCGCCCATAGACACCCAAGACACAAAAATAATCGATGTGGAGTAGATTTAGCTTTGAAATGCTTATGCACTGCTATTAAAGCATAACAGTGTAGTCGTATTAATCGTAAGTAATTAATTTGTAAGGTATTATCTTCACAGAATATGTCAGATGTTGTAAACGGTCTTGACTGTATAAAAATGTTTTAACACCCGCAATTGTGTACAAGATGATATATATTTTGGCACTGATTTGATATAGAGGGCTAAAGGCGGTTTTAAGTATTTACGATGTGAACCATCCAATATTGGTATCAGTGTTTCGTATAGGAATATGATGAAAGAAAATATTCATTGTTGAAAATTATTTTCGAACTTAACTATATGCATAAACAGAGCAATCGCATCAGTCTTTCTCGACATAATGTCGTAGATACCTAAAACCGTCTTCAGTTTTGTATTATAAACCAATAAAAGACCGAACATTTCGATCAATCTGTCCTATATTTGTAAGCTACAATCATCACCTTACATTAATACCTAATGGCGCGTACACACCGGGTGGAACGAAGGCGAACGAATAATTCTGTTTCATTCCCACAACAGCGAAAGTTTGTTTGTGTCAACGCAACAGCGGGCGTAGACAAGTGACTTATGCGCTATTCGAATAGAATAAATTTATGGGAATGACATAAGCGTACGATATATGCGGCGTACCTACTCTTATGCCATTCCCATACATTTATTCTATTCGACTAGCGCATAAGTCACTAGTCTAAGCCCGCAGGTATAGATTCGTTCGCCTTGTTTCGGCCGGTGTGTACAAGCCATAACAAGATCCTATTTTATTCGCCCACTCGAATGAGTTCAGCGAATGAGGATCACACCATACCTATATACAATTTTACACCATCGTTTTATACCCTGACACAACGTGTAACCATGATTATAATTAAATGAAAATATAGATAAATATTAAATACATACGTGTAATACTGTATTTACAAAAATATTTATTAGTTCACGATTTTAATTTGACGCCGGTTATTTTCCCACGATATAAAATCTTATTTATGTGCGAATTCCCACTAATTAGTAGTATTATGTGGTGTTTGCTCAATAAGTTTTATATTATATAAGTTTTATGTTAGATATTTGCCTTTCAGATCATTCCCAAATGTTTCGGCGGCGAATATTGGCGGGAAGTCCCGATAAAGTTTGAAATCAAATGTTCCACCCATGAGACTCGGTCTCTCTTTTCGGGGATCACCCGACAATGCCTATACCTGATAATCTAACGATCAATCGAACAAGGTTAAGCAGTACAACTTATTTTATTATATCCTGCCCGATATGTCGATAGGCTCGCCCCCTATCACATCTAGGACGAAACTAAGCTCGGCAAAATGTGGGTGTACTAGTTGGCTAGTGCGCCTGTGCCTACCCCTTCGGGGATACAGGCGTGATCTTATGTTTATTATATCTCACTTTCATCGAAAGAATCTCTCGATTTTACTTTAAATAAATTCTAATCTACTAAAAACCCCACTTTGTCCGGAAAAACCAGCATGCTTCAGGTAAAATCCTGCTATTTCCATTCCACTCACTCAATTGACTACACTATTTACATACAGATATATATTAAGGTCGAGTTTTCAATGGCCAAATTATACAGTGCGCATTTTTAGTCGAGGGACATATTTAAACACATGCAGTTCATGCTTGCATGTAACTGATAAAAATATACAAAAAAAAATCGCAGAGTAAACTTTTTTCCCTAAAAGCCTAACGTGTCGATACCCTTGTGCCAGCTACTTGTTTCACCTATATTACGGTTATTACGTATGAATAAGCTTTAGGTATGATCCTTTTCCCTTTATACTTCCAACCAAAGCAAAAATATGTATTTAATGGAAATTCCGGAAAAAAGTAACGTCATATACTTGGGACGAG
The DNA here is from genome assembly GCA_036417725.1 of Clanis bilineata. Taxonomy (NCBI): domain Eukaryota; kingdom Metazoa; phylum Arthropoda; class Insecta; order Lepidoptera; family Sphingidae; genus Clanis; species Clanis bilineata. The sequence goes on from CM071158.1 coordinate 15,654,222, forward strand.
AATCGAACACTGAGTGACCTCCTTACAGGTCCCTCGACTAAACTTACACACCGTATAAAACATTATTGTGATTAGTCTAGGCATCGGTCCAAGCAACAATTATTGGGGAATAAGGAAATCAAAGTATTACTAGGGATGCATTCGATACAGTTATCGTGGGTTTTCCGATATATTAGAGTATGTCCAGTTACTGTTTATTGTCGCAAGTAAAATAACCGGCGTCAAACCATTAACAATGGTTTTGACACAAATTTTGTACGTTACGATTTTGATTATGTTCAATGAAATCTCAGATGCTCTGAGTACAATTTTATCGTCTTCCCATCGAAGTATATACAAATTTAATTTTATATATGAAACTAAATGATTTCAAATTTTTTCTAGTGTATTTTCTATACATATATATGGAAAAAATAAACTACAAAGCAGTCGTCGCAGAACTCTTTAATACTTAAACCATTTAACCTCGGGACTGTTTACGCTTTTATTTCTACGAACAACAAATTCTGACATTATTGAAAGGGAAAGTGGTATTTATATAACTATGAACGCAAACATAAATAAATATGTGCAATACATGTCAATTTTACGTAAAACACATGTCATTTTTAGGCCCATCAATATGTCAAATACAATTTTAGATCATTTGATTTCATGGCTATACAGATGAGAAATATCATGCAATACTAGTCCATAGTTAAATGGTCTAAGTTGTATGCAAATAGCTCAACGTACTCCTGGATGTTCTACTATGTTTGTGTGCATGATGTTTGTATAGTGACAATGATTGTGTGTTCTTGTCGCTATTCACATGACAATGTAGGTGATGACTGACGAGTAGGGGATTCGATGATCCCGGGATCCCGGGATTGAAGTATGAACTCAATCCCGGGATCTAATCCCCTACTGACGCGTCACTGTCTCACAAGCTTACACATATATACAGATGTGCAAAAATGTACCGATTTATTGAAAATAATAAGTACAGGTTTTTTATAGACTAAATAAGATAAAGGTGTAGAAATAAAGTACATTCATACATACATAAAATATGATACATAGATAAAGCAGTTTGTAATGCATGCAAAAAAATAGTAACAGAACGCGTCATTTTAATGAACGGAAAAAATCAAAGTACACAAGATAAAATTTGAAAATAATTTAATTCAACGAGTTCACGTCGAGAACTTACACAGTACTTATTATCGACGGATTCGAATAACATTTCTATAAGGACTAGTCTCCTGGGCGTTACCACCCCTCTTATAGCAGTATTATTATAACCTTACTTGTACCGATTCCCGTACAAAAAAACAAAGATTTTAATAATACTGCTATAAGAGGTGAGGATAACCCCCCTGCTATCTATAACCGTACGCTCGGGACGAGTTCAGTCCACAATATACAGTATACAAAATGTTCCAACATTTTCATTAAAGTAAATAATGTATTCTATATTCATATAAACGCAATATATGACTTTGTCGATGCGAAATCAATAATGTTTGTGTATAATTATGCACTAAACTATATCAAACATCATTAACATAATTAAAACAATAATCAGTACATATAGTATACATAAGTTGCCAGGATGATAAAAAATGCTACCAAATATTATATTATGAGGATATGTAACGTAAACATATATACAGAACTAACACGAACTGGCAAGTACGTGAGCAATAATACTGTGTATTATATAAATTATATAAACTTAATAAACGGTTGAATTCAGTAGCTCGACCATGAGTTTTTTGACATTTCTCGGTAGCGACTACTTAAAATATTTGTAACACCGGAACGCCTCTAGCAGTTACGTGGGAATTGGGTACTAGACTATTTTTAAAAAAAAAATTTTATATGTAATTTACGTCATCTAACATATAGAACAGAAAGAAATATTGAAATATTCTCAGAAATAAAAAAGTTAACCTTTAAAGTTTGGTGTAACCTTCAAACAGCGGCAAAGAGAAGTATCAGTATAATCACGTCACCGCCATAACGGTGCGTGCGTTGAAAAGGGATAGCAAGATATCTCCACTATGCCCCCACTCCAGAATTTAAAATATTAATTACTGCCTCATTTTTCAACTAATTTCGATGCAGTTTTTAGAGAAGGATTTATTTTTCTTTTATTCGCTATTGCAAATATGTGTATAATACAGACATAGCCAAGTACTGAATTGACGTTTTTTCGTATTATTTTACGCAGTCGTTTGAGTGATATATTAAAAAAATTCATGGTCAAGCTACAAGCATATTGTTTTCGACACCGGTATCCGCGTACATTTCTATACTCACAAGTCACAACCTAGTGTTCACTGTTCACGCGACGTTAAATAACATCGCAATCAGAATTGATTTCCGTATCATATTTACACACTTGGATCTAAATAAAATATAAATTTGTATTATTATACATTTAACGTAATATTAATACGAAAATATGGACTAAGTTGAATAAAATTCCTCGTAAGGATAGGCCACCGTAGGACGACGTCACCACAGTAGTATATTTCACTCGAATGTTGCTTCAACTAGATCAGTGGTTACTAGAATTAAAAATTCTTGATGCGTGAAAAGAAAAAAATGACGTCACATGGAAAAATGAACATAAAAAGAAATAGAAAACAAAAAATATGTGTTTGGAAAATGGTAGCCACTGATCTATTTAACTCTTGTTTTAAGAACGAGTGCTCGCAAAAACCACTTGATTACTCTATAACCGTCTTCATAATTTTTATACAACTTTAAAACCCCAGACCATCGATATATTATATACCTAAATGCACAGTTGACGCTCGGAAAATGGCACAGCAAAGGAGTGCTTAAGCACGCACACAGTCGGACGCTGATAGAATTCTGAATTTCAAAATTCAAATTTAAGAACGCTTGTTCATTGCGTTGTAAAAGCTACTTTATAACATATGCATAAGGTTATAATCGTGTTGATTTAATTAGAACTTGTGATCTTTTTCTTTGTTTTATTGCTGAGACCACTTTTTATGACGATATTTGCAAAGAACTGTGCATTTAGGATATATTAAATAGATAGCCCCAGACACACGATCCAACATTACAATTTATTCAGTCCAAGAAAAATATTAAATTACTTTACGAGTTTCGAACTTCTTAAGTGATGAAGAAACCATTTCAGAGTGTATGCATCTTAATGAACGCATACTACTATAAAGGCGGGGATTCATTGGTACGTATAAACGCAATGCACTTAAATATGAAAGGTTCATACAAATTCGTAACATTTAGAGGTATATGAACTTATGTAGCGTTTATGCGTTGTTTATACGTACCAAGGAACCACTACCTTTAATCTGAAGACGACCATGTGTTATGACGTCATGATGTAACATTATTAAATTTTAATTTCGTATACATAATATACATTTTTACATAAATGGTTTTGTTTTGTAATAGTTACATCGAAAAATTGTTATAGCTGCATTTGGCAGATAGGGATTAGTTATTGCTGTTTGAAATGGTCCACCATAGTACAATAATGCGTTCATTAAGCTATGTGACAAAAATGAAGGAAATCGTGATTTTGTACCATATTGGAATGACCAATAAAGACGACAGCCTACTACTGCGCACGGTCATTGCATAGCTAGTACATAACTATTTCTAATGAACAAAATATCGTTGATAATTATACAAAATGCGTACGCAGTATTGGGTTGTTGCCTTGAAATTAAAGAAAAGGTAAGTAATAATCATTTATTACATTTCTTTATTATCTGAAAAATTCAATTTTAATATATTTTTAAAAATCTGACGAGACGTTGGCACGAGCCTTGAAGAATTTATATTAATAATATTTTGTTGTATAATAATTGCGGATATATTCTTTATATGAATATGTATAATCAAATCGTTCAGTTCTATACATTTACATCTATATATTCATGATCACCACACTCGGAAATCACACACATACCCTCATTTGGCTTGAACGAAATCGCTTTTAGTCATTTAACAACGGTACGTCAACAGATAGCGGCGGGCGCGGGCTCGCCCGTGCGGCCACGAGCGCGAGTCCGGTTCAATTATCGTTATGATTTCTTGTCGAAGAGCGGCAGCTTCGACTTGACCGCGCCCTCGCATATCATGAGCCGCTGCTGCGCGAGACACTTGCGGCCCACGACCCCGCCCCCCGCCGCCGCCGCCCCCACCCCCGCACCCGCCCCCGCCGCGCCTACACCGACACTCGCGCCGCACTCCTCCGGCTCGCGGCGGTGCTTCACGTCGACCAGGAACTCCGCACGACCACCCCCTGCCCCGGCCCCCGCACCGGCCCCGCACCCGCCCCCGCTCAGTTTATACCGACCGTGGCCTTTCAGCGCGCGCTCGCATTTGAAGTCTGCGCCTTTCCGCTCGAAGTACTCGACGATCTTGGAGATCTGCGCGGAGCGCGCGTGCCGCGGGTGTCGGTCGTCGCAGTACAGACTGTCCGAGCCGGCCAGCGACGCGACGTCCTCCGAGCTGTCAGTGTACACGCTGGAGGTGCGCTTACCGGCCGCCGTGAGCAGGTGCGCGAGCGGGCCCCCCCCGCGAGTCACCGCGCCACCCTCCTCCTCCTCGGCGCAGCAGCACCGGCTCAGTATGTGGTACTCGCGCGCGCGCTCCGCACACTCCGGCGTGTCCGACGCGTCCGAGTCGGGTCGGGTAGCATCCGGCGCGCGCCCGCACAGGAACGGCGACGCCGGCGACTCGACGCGTTCCTCGCCATCCTCGAGGCTGCGCAGCGAGCCCGCCGTCGCGGTCGACAGCGCCGAGTCGTCGAGCGGCGGCCGGCGACACGCGCGCGCGTCCAGGGCGCGGTCGTACGCGCGCAGGCACGCGGCGCACATGCGCACGCGAGCCTCGCCCTCGTCGGCCGCGTCGCCGTCCGGCTCGCCGTCGAGCTCGTCGGAGCGGTCGGACGAGTCGCGTCGCCACCACCAGCAACGATGGCAGCCGACGAGCGAGCACGGGCACATCGCGCCGTACAGGCAGCCGCCGGCGCGCCGCGGACACAGCTCCTCGTTGGCGACCGAGAAGATGCCGCTCTCGCAGGAGCGCACGCGCGGCAGCGGCAGGCGCGGCAGGCGCGGCGGGCGCGGGGTCGGGTGTCGCGGCGCGTCGAAGCTGCCGCGGCGGCTGAGCGCCGGCGAGGACGGCAGCGAGGAGGCGCGCGGCTCCTCGTCGGAGAGCGGCGCGTCGAGCGGTGCGTCGGCGCGCACGAGCGGCGAGGGCAGCTCGGCGCAGGAGGAGAACCCGCCGGCGCGCGACTGCGCCGGCTCGAGGATCTTCTTGACGCCGCGGAAGGTGTCGAGCGGCGTGCGCGCGGGGTGCGGCGCGGCGTGCGCGTCCCGCAGCAGCATGATGTGCGCGAGCCGGTGCAGGCGCGCGAGCCGCGGGGGCGGGGGGGCGCGCGCGAGCCGCGAGGGGGGAGGCAGCGCGGACGCGGACCGGTGCGGCGCGGGCGCGCGCGTGCTCGCCGCGCCGTCGCTCGTCTCGGCGCCGTTCGCCGCGCACCACTCCAGCTCCGAGAGCGATCGTCGATGTTGAACTGTTTCAATTGAAATCGGTACTTTATTTCTAGCATGAAATTATATTGTAATATCGTTCGAGGTGGTGTACTCACGCTGCTGGTGGTCGCGCGGGCGCGGGCTGCCCTCGGAGCGGTACCGGTGCGGTCGTCGCCACGCGTACAGTCCGGGACACGAGCGCGGGCCCGACGAGTCCGCTTCCTCACTTAAAAATAATAATACAGTTATATAAATTTGTTTTAAAGTTTCAATATAAAATGTGAATTTAGGGCTGGTCATGCCTAAGTACGATATTAAAAACTTATGGTACAGCAATGTTATTACGAAAATATATTGATAATTTGAATGTGTATTGTGTAGTACCTCTCGTAGCTGTTGTTGGCCGGGTGCGAGCACCACGCGGCATCGTCGAGGCCCTCCTTCACCTCGGCCAGCTTGCTCACTATTTCCGGGAATAGTGGACGTGCTTTGGGCTCGTACTGTAACGGACATTTAGGCGACTGAGAAAGAGTAACGCTATAATTCCATACTATGAGTAACTGACATATCAACCGCCACCAAAGGGTCATTTTATTTATCTAAATAGTAAAATTTACAAAAACAACTGACTTCTACGATCATCCAAGTCGATCGATTCCATTAGCTTCGGTCGTCAGTAGTTGCGTAACTCGGATTCTATGGTGCATTATGATTAATTTTGTGATTCAAACTGAGGGATGATTGTACCGCTTATGGGCACATTTAATATTGGGCGTTTTTAATAATTATTAACTCGTCTAAAAAAGTCAATATTATATACGCGGTGTAGTTTTTTAACGAAGAAAAGTTAAAAAATAAATATTATGACGTATTGTCATCTGTGCTAAACTCTGCGCGCCATATTTGAATATAGCTCGAAAAAGCACGAAATTTCCCTAGAGGATATTAACTACGTGGCGAAAACCTAAGCCCTCCCGCTCTTGTGACCAAGCGTGGTATTTTGCCTCTCCCTCCAGAGTGGGCCACGTAGTATGGGTACATTCCCTAAGAGCCTCCTTAGTTTTATGGATGGATAGAGTAAGCGGATGGAGTAACAGTGACTAACGATGCAGCAGTTGAAGGCGAGCCTGAGGAAGTCTGGCACGGTGGTCTCGTCGCAGAGCTCCACGAACGCCATGTAGTTGAGGCCGAAGTTGTCCGTGCGCGGGAGCACGTCCGGGTCGGCGTCCACCTGCGGACACACACACACACATGCATGATATATTTGAGTGGTATTAGGCAGGAATTACGACTTTGAGTTGGACTTTAGAAAATGAAAGAATGAATTGGTTCACTCAATTAAAATCTTGATCTTTTTACCGCAGCACTATTTAAATTTCATAAAAAAGTGGCAACATTCGAAATATTAGTTTACTACGTTTAATTAGCAATCCTACTATAGTATATTATAAATCTCACCCTGGCGATGAGTTGGCACAGTATGATCCCGTAGGAGAATATGTCGGAGCGGTTGTCGTACCAGCGGCCGCGCAGACACTCCGGCGACATCCACCACGGAGAGCCCACGCTCGGCAGCCGGTACCCGTTACTGCAAGTTGCAACACCAATATTACATCTATAATAATAGCAAGCCGGAACGTCGTCCACGTAGCAGTGGCGAAAGATGACAATGTTCAAAAAGGAAGCCGATGTTACGTTTTCCTGTAATAAATACCCATTTCATCATCATCATCAGCCATAGGACGTCCACTGCTGAACATAGGCCTCCCCCAAAGATTTCCAGATCGACCTGTTGCAAGCGGCCTGCATCCAGCGACTTCCTGCGACCTTTATCAGGTCGTCGGTCCACCTTGTAGGTGGACGTCCTACGCTGCGCTTGCCGGTACGTGGTCTCCACTCGAGAACTTTTCTGCCCCATCGGCTATCAGTTCTACGAGCTATGTGCCCTGCCCACTGCCATTTCAACTTGCTAATCCTCTGGGCTATGTCGGTGACTTTCGTTCTTTTACGGATCTCCTCATTCCTGATTTGATCACGTAGAGAAACACCGAGCATAGCCCTCTCCATAGCTCGCTGAGTGACTGTGAGCTTTCTAATGCGGCCAACACAACGGTGGAACAAGATAAATTTGGAGATCTGAAAGTGTTTCTCGTCGTGTGGAACACTATTGGTAGTTGGTACAGACTACAGAGTATAGTTGGCCTGCGGGTAAGTCACCGACTTCACCCGTGCACGCTATCTCGCGTGCGCGTCCGTACTCTATAAACGGCGTCGTCGTTATCTACTGATTGGTTAATTGTGCGACGCTCATTGATTTTTTTCTGCCACCCAGTCTGATGCGGGTACAAGATTTGGTACATCTATTGATTTATTCTTTCTTATTTAATCCATTTCCAAGGCGTTAATTTTACGTAAACACTAACTTTTCTTTCTTTCTACCTGCCCTTATATCACCCTAATGTGTTTTTTTAAGCATGTCGCAGAAAGGATTTATCTAAGTTTTTACGTTCAGCTGCCTGCCTGACATCAAACCCCTCTGGGGGATCCAGTCCCGGGCAAAATTAAATAAGAAAATTCGCTATGCCCGACCTGGGAATCGAACCCACGACCTCCCGGTCCACAGCCCATATATGCTGCCACTAGACCAAGGAGGCGACCTATGTAAACACTACTACTACAGTAAATAATGTAATGTAATGGTACTCACACAGGATGAGGTATTTTTGCGGCAAGACCGAAGTCAGCGACGACGGCCATGTAGTCTCCATCGCCGTATTTTCTTAATAATACATTCTGTAAAAAAAAAAAATTTGTAACCATTATCGTAAGCAAATATATTTACCTAGATTTACCTTTTTTTATAGCACAGACTGGCAAAGAGCAGATGGGTCACCTGATGGTAAGTGATCTCCACCACCCATAGACACCCAAGACACAAAAAGAATCATGGGTGCGTTGCCAACCTAAAAGGAGGGAATGGAAGGTGAGGGAAAAAGGGATTGGGAAAAGAAGGGGGGGAAATGGCCCATCGGAAATCGAACTCACCGCACGAAAAGCGACAGCAAACTGCCACTTTACGTCGGTTTTCTGTGAGCATTATTATTTATTTATTCATAAAGTGCACTTAACATAGAAAACTCAGAAGTGCAAGTCTAAGGCTGCGGACACGAACTCAGCGGCGGCGGCGGCGGCAGCGCAATGAGCGGCGCCGCAACGTATACTTAGACCGGTTGTCGCGCCGCTGCCTTCGAGACCGGTGCCATTTAAATCTATGGATTGGAACGCACCGCTCGCCGCGCCGCCGCCGCCCCAGCTACGCACCAGCTGAGTTCGAGACCGCGGCGTTAGGGTTTGTTGCAGACACTCGTATCAGTCCGTGTCATTCAGAATTGAGCTATCGCTGCTTGTTATAATACGATTGCTGTATCGTTACCTTGGCAGTGAGGTCCCTGTGGAAGACACCAAGTGAGTGCAGGTAGTTCATGCCGTCGGCGACGTCCGCCGCGAGCGAGATGCGCAGCGGCTGAGGCAACGGCTCCGGCGGCCGGCCCAGCAGCACCTGCTCCAGCGACCCGCCCTCCATGTACTCCGTCAACGCGTGCAGCTGACCCTCGTGCACGCATACACCCATGAAACTGACGACAGAAAATAACTTTACGGACTGACTTCAAAACTCTTCTCAACTAAATTTATATGGGACTACCCTAGGAAAAAGCTTTACCGAACACAGAAATAATCTTGAAAATCGGTCCACATTTGTATGAGATATCGCGTAACATACATAAAAAATAAATAAACCTTTTCCTTTTTTTAAGTCGGTAGAAAAAATATATGACGTTCTCCGGCTCATATGTTCCCTGTATCCTAATTCCCACGATCCCATCCAAGACCCAATGTCTTGAAAGAAGTGCAAATAATTACAAGTTTAAAAACATAACGTACCGACTTCAAATCCGATCTTGACCAAATTTATACGGGACCACCCTTGAAATAAGGTCTATCGAATACAAAAAGAATTTTGAAAATCGGTCCACATTTGTCGGAGATATCGAGTAACATATGTACATTAAAAAAATACAGACGAATTGAGGATCTCCTGCTTTTTGGAAGTCGGTCGTAAAGGCATTAGAAAGAGAGAAAGGAAGAAATATTTATTGATAACATAGCATGTAACCTAGGAATTGCCCAATACAACAGCCCTTCATTATATCATAACATCACGGTACATTATATCAACTTTAGGCATAATCAATAACAGGTCAATAAAATGATAAATGAAGACCATACGAGATAGCCTCATCGGTGGATGTTGCATCATGATCGCATTAAAAACTATTTAGTAGTTTTAAGCATACACAGTACAAATTACGAGGCCATATGAAACGTTAATTATGTAGGTATTTAATAAAACATCAGTCGTATTCATTAGCGTCGAATGATTTTGTAAGTTTAAGACGAGTCATTAGCTTGATTAGTTTGATAAATTTCCGAATAGATTTGTACACGTGATACTTCTTCACGTTTAAGCATGTCAGACAATATGGCGTAGATTCTGGCGATTAACTACGTCTTATTATCGATCAGTTTTTGATCAGTAGCTCGACCATGAGATTTTTTGATATTTCACGCTAGCGAAAAATAGTTTGTATGAAAAACGTCAGATTCCCGCGTACCTAATCGCTAGAGGCGTTCGGGTGTTTGTTATACAAATATTTTACGTAATCGTTAGCGTGAAATTTCAAAAAACTCATGGTCGAGCTATAGCGTTGTACATACATATTATATATTTCATATAATCCCCAACACACCGAGGTTGCTCCGACAAGCCTGTGGAGATACTAGGAGGATCCTGCGCTTCTGGTCGGAGCTAGGCTGGTTAGATCTCTAACTGGCATTTAAGATACGCACAACGGTTCGATTATTTTAACGAACTAACGCCCGAATGCTCAAACGCTACTCAACTTTAACGGCTGCTAAAGAACAGATAAAGCGGCCTTAATCTATATAAGGCGACCTCAAGTGTATGAACATTCGGCGGTAAGAGCGGAAAAAAGGAACCCACAACCAATACTAATGTATTTGCGATTGAGTGCAATATGGTAACAATAATATTCACTATCAGTATAGATAATACATACATATTATGTCAATATATGTATATACATATGTCGCCGCCTAGATCTAGTGGCAACATATATGGGCTGTGGACCGGGAAGTCCTGGGTTCGATTCCCAGGTCATGCAAAGCGAATTTTCTAATTCTATTTGCCCAGGACTGGATCCCTCAGAGTGGGGTTGACGTCGGGCAGGCAGTCGGTCGTAAAAACTAAGCCAATTCCTTTCTGCAACATACTTGAAAAAGTGTGTTGCGCCGACCCCATATTGAGGTGGGATAAGGGCAGTTAGAAAGAAAAAGTATAGACAATACATAGCGAATACAGTAAGTAAAAAAATAAAAAAATATTAAAAGTATAAGAATTTTATACACGAACTCTTTCCCCAAAATATTTCATAGGAAATTATACTAAAACATAAATCAGTTTCACGAAATTTTATTAGTTGAAAGTTGTTTCTGCTGACCAACGAACCGAAGTTATTTAATGGACGTATTTACAGCTCCCGTTTTGGGTAACCAATACGGTTTTTATACTCTCCCTATTAGCAATGATCCCTTTGAAAAGATTTTTTTAAATTATTCAATTCAATCCAATTAGTCTGAGAGAGTCGGTCGAAAGATTTCCCTCTTTAAGGGTCGTCTTCTAAACGTTCAAAAGTCAATATGCAATCAAAGTCATTCAACAGTACATAGACGGCACAATAGCGCGGAACTTGTGATCCAAAAGTTAGGACCTCGTGGTCATAAGTCACTTAGTCGTATTTGAAACATTGGCGCACAAGGTCGTGCCAACGTAATAATGTTTAGACAGTAAAATTGTCTTACGTGATTTTTGAACATTGTAGGCTGAAATTGTAATAAGCGTTCTCGGATTGTAATAAGTATTACATGGCGTTACTGACGTTTGAGATACTTTTTTTGTATGGAAACTTCAAGCAAGCTATCAAGCCCTTATAGTTAATAATATTAAATCTCTTTGTATGCAATAAACTATGTAACATTCGTAACTTTACGTAAAGACTACGACTGTGTTTTTGCAGTTGTGCAGAGCTATTTTCATTAATTTCAATGCAGACTTCCTTATATACAATTTTGTGCTGTATTTTAGTTAAGTATATAATATATTACTGGCAGTGGGATCAAAGAAATTGTACTGTCACGTTACCAGACACAATGCAAAGGCAGGAAAAGTCGTTACAAAAGGCAATTACATTTGCAGATGAGAATCCATTGACGTACATATATTATTACAGACTGCCGACTGCTTTGTGCAGCTTGACAGTGAAAACAGAAATAGTAAACAAACTCTTTAATTCATAGGTCGCGGTGTTACTGGTGGTTATAAAACCGAGAGAACGAGAGAGAGAGAGAGAGAGAGGGTGGGTAAAAGAGCGTTCATCAGATTATCTAGTCATCACTCATCAGTCTTATTATACCATTGCAGACTACAATTACATTAGATACATAACGCTTCGATCTATAACGAAATCCGCACCATTATCCTCAAGTTAGGGTACTGTAAAGTATATGAAACCATATACTACTAACCTAATGAAATGATTGGCTCTATTATTAGTCGTGAGAGTATTTTGGCGAATAAAACAATAAATGAATTTAAGGAATGCATGCGCAACACGAATGCTTACGATGATCTCGACTACTGCAGAAATAGTGATTGGATGGATACATTCGCGCATGACTGAACATCGATATTGATCTCGGATTATAAATTTGATTTTAATGATAATCTACCGCTAAAATATCAAGGGCAGCCAATAGATTAGACTATCACGTGTTGTAATATAAAATAAGTGTGTCCCTGGAGAGTGAATGTAACATACGAGTACGTTTTATTCATCAATATAATATACCCTAGATGCAGTTCTTTGCAAATATCCTCCTAAAAAGTGGTCTCTGGAACAAAACAAAGAAAAAGATCACAAGTTCTAATTCTATCAACACAAATATAACCTTATGCATGTGTTATAAAGTAGCTTATTAATTGACATGAGCAAGCGTTCTTAAATTTGAATTTTGAAATTCAGAATTCTATCGGCGTCCGACTGTAGGCAAAAGAAGTGCTTAAGCATTCCTTTGCTGTCCCATTTTCTGAGCGTCAACTGTGCATCTAGGTAAATAATATATCGATGATTATTTTACACATCAAATCAAAGAGAATAATTAAAACATTTTCTCGTCAAATACAAAACGGAAAACCAGAATATAATTTCAAACCATAACGACAAAAAAAATAGGATTCAAATGAAAGCAAACAGTAAACGCTTAATGCAGTAATAATCAATACGCCGATGATAGAAGAAAAAGACGCGGTCGCTCAAAACGCCGACAGGCCTTGTATGTCCGATTGTATCGGAGTATTTGATCTGGTTTTAAAATTAGCTCTCCCATTATGGGAAACGAGGATTGAAGATGCGCAAACTGAGCGCCAAACGCAGATAACGCGTTCTATTTATAGCGCGGAGGGAACGCTCTCGTGAGATATCAATGTTGTATATTACTACATAGTTATAAATATTAATAGGAATGTATGTATGTGTTCGCGTTTGACATGACACCACAAGGCAGTGAAATTTTTTTAAAGAACGGAAAAGTCACGTATCACGTCTTTATAATGTGGTATTTATAATACGAGTATATTTGGAAGCCTTCCCTTAGCTCATCCCAATGTGGGGTCGGTGCAACACACCTTTTCAAGCATGTTGCAGAAAGGATCCGGCTCAGTTTTGTGACCGGCTGCCTGCTTGAGTCAACCCCCTCGATTCAATAAGTTTTGATGAATAGACTGCATGCTTGCATGTCGCTGGTGTATTAAAGCGGGTTATGTGTTGTATGCTGCTTCAAGTATATTACTTAGGGCCTCGTTCACCACCCTCGAGTAAAGTGTCAAGTAGGCTAATCGTCAGTTAAAGTCACCCGTAACTGAACGTGTGAATTTCACGACGTTCGAGTAGCATGCATCTTGTCATTAAACTGACCAGTAAGCTACTTGCCATGTCGTCTGCCAAGTAGCGCGTTTACTTGACGGTTAAAGTTTAAAGTAGGCAGTTAATTGTACATTTTATCGTAGTTTTTTTTATTTTTTTATTTATTTTAGGAACAATAAACAGTTGTACAATATATCTTATTATTAGTATAATGTTACGTATAAATAACTGTGCAACCCACCCCATTGTCCCCAGATTAATGAATAAACTAAACAAAGATTAAAGAATTTTAGGATAAGGTATAAGAAGTTTCACATACAAATTGATAGCTAGTTTTTGATTACTGATATTATAATACTTTTCTCAATTAAGAGACAAATTAATGTATATAATAATGTAGTTAAATAAACTATAAAATCAAATTAAAGTAGTCATACTTTAATAAAGATGTGTAACGTTTTAAATGAACGTGTTAACTGTAAAATAGCCTTTCATTTAAAAAATCAAGCAGTTTCAACAAAAATAAAATGCAATGCGGGTCACGCAAAACTCGTCCTTATTGACACACGATTTAGTACCTGTGTAACTATTTATATAGAAAAAAAGGGTCCGGTAGGTTTTTGTGTCATGTGGTGCGGACCCGCGACGAGTCACGACTGTTTTTTTTGCCAAAATAAGATACTTGTGACGTAATATTGAACGAATGTGACGCAGGATTTGTGATATCATTCACTTAACCAGTAAGTTGCTACTCAGAGCTCTAATTTTGCTTGTGAAACTAACAGAAGTTACTCGCAACTCTTACTTGTCAATTAACGCTAGTCAGAAAGTAACTAATCAATACTTTACTTGTAGTTGGTGAACGAGGCCCTTAATGTAATTAACTTTACACGAGGAAAAATATCAATATTACACATAAAATATGATCTTTTAGTGTACAATTGTAAATGTTTTCTTCACTAAATAGCATAGACTGCCATGAAAAATAATATGACAACTGAGACCAAGTTTAGCAACTGAAGATGGTTTATCGAAATGTGAAATAATGGCTATTAATGTTATTTGAAACGCGAAATATTTCAACATAAAAGAATAGAAATATTACGAAAATAGACATAAAATATATAAATGTTCATCAATTACCACTGAGCTATTAAAAATGTGTCAACACATAGGCTAGAGATGCCAAGGTTCTCGGTGTAATCGCACCGCAATCAATGCAAATCGACAATAAAGATTATAAACGTAAATAGATGTATAATGGACAGAGGTCATTATCAGTGTTGCGTTATGCGTAATCTTCATATTGGAGTGTGATAATGGCAGTAAGAAACAGTATTTCTTTCTAGGTCTGCCTTTATTCCACTTCAATGTGGGGTCGGTACAACAGATTCTTCTAAACATGTCACGGAAAGGACTTGGCTTTTATCTCTCTTATTAGTCGACAAAATTCTGTAATTTTAATCTTGGTGCGATCCAACCTTGACATAGGCAGAATCATCGCAAATGCGTGGAAGCCATTTATTATAAAAAGAAGAAGAAGAACGTGGCTTAATTTTTAGGACATGTTGCTTACTTGATGTCAACTATCGTCCATCCGGGCAAATCGTGTTAGAAAAGCACCCCACCCGAATTGATAATTGTTGAGTCTAAGTCAAAATTAAGCGCAAGCCCGGGATGGTTGGCACTCACTTAAGGAGGCCTATGTAAGCAGTGGACTGAACCAGCAGTGAATGTTTTATCAAGACAGTAAAGACACACAGAGCCCCACTGCACCGGACCAACAAGACATTCAAAAGTAAAAGATGACCGAATTGCAACGCAAGTTTATTAATGTAATAAAATATCGTTTCACCAAAGAAATCCGGAGACATTGCGCAACTATAAAACTGGACAATTATGTGTTTTTGCATGCAATTTAAACGTCTGTGCCGTCGTCACAGCGGCGAATTAACATTTTGTTGTGGAACCACTATATTTTTATTGATGTGTGAATGTATTTTAGAATGTTTAATGAGGCTCAGTGCAAAGATTGCTAATTTGTTAATAGCCTTGTTAACAGGTCGTCTGGAGCATTAAGCATCGTACTTTAAAGTGTTTCTCAATGTCATGCTGAAATTGTTTAAACACAGCTCCAACATAATTTTAAACTACCACAAATGAAGAAATGTATTTAATTTCTCAATGGAAAAACGGAACTGGTGCACCAGAGATGAATTAAAGAGTTAAAATCACTAACAATTGCAAACAGTGGCTGCTTTGTTGTTAAAAAGTTAAGATAAGTGGACAGGAAGCGGGGATCCGGGGGACAGTGGGCCCCATTGTTTGGTGTTTCGGATTACGTAATAATAAAGGAGTGGCCACACTTATCGACGCAGAATTGGCTTGAGCCAAGATCGGAGAATGTAAAAGTTATGTCGTTTCATGATCCGAATCGATGAAAGTGACAAATTTTTCTTTATTGATCAAGATGTTTTGACCGTCTCGACTAGATTCCGCGGCGATAAGTATGGTAACTCCCTAGTCTCTAGTAACATACGTCTATTTCCTTTGCGTCTATTTGCTATTTTAGACATGGAGGTTAGTTAAAAATAAGCGTTATAGTTATTTCTTTAGTTAAGTTATAATTTATCAAACAATCATAAAAATGCATTACTAGATAATAATACTAGTACATTGGTAGTAACTTAAAACGTAATGAAAAATTACATTTTAAGTTAGTACCAATACTTAATTACCTTAATACAATCATTTAAATCAAAGTAATCACAATAATTGACTGCCTCGGTGGCGTGGTGGTATTTCGGTACGACTACGGTTCTGAGGTCTCGGGTTCGATCCCCGGGTCGAGCAAAGTGTTATTGGATTTTTCCATATCAGCCTGGAGTCTGGAATTTGTGCCCGATATGGCGATAGGCTCGCCCCCTATCACATCTGGGACGGAACTAAGCTCGGCGAAATGTGGGTGTTCTAGTTGGCTAGTGCGCCTCTGCCTACCCCTTCAGGGATACAGGCGTGAGCTTATGTTTTAATCACAATAATGTGAATTTTGGACGATTAAAATTATTTTACATTTCACACATATTTCGTTTAAATAATTCAATTTCAAGCGCAAACATTAGCTTCTCACCAAAGTCTGTATTGGAATTAGGAAAACTTCAACGTATCTCGGAATTCGAACGCTTTGTACTCTTACTTAAGGCTGTTATTGTAATTTTGTAAAGAACAAAATAAAAAAGAGAAGAAAGCGGTTGTCATGATCTGTTCTATTGAAAGTGATACAAATGGGTCTGCGAGTCGAGCTGACCCTTCCATCAACACGACAACTGAACAATATAGTTCAGGAACCGGCTTTTGTTCGCTGTGTCAACAACCAGAATGGACTGATAGTCCACAGGGTTAGCATTTGATACGTTAGCTTTTAATTTTAACAAAATATAGTCAGTATAGACTTAGGTAAATATGATGAACATCAATGTTGTCGCCCATGGATATAATCCACGCCGGAGACAAACAAGACACTGCAAGTACCTACCATGGTTAGGAAAGGGCAATCCAAATATTTGGGATTCCAAAATTTATAATTATTAAGCACGGACGTAAAAAAAAGATGGACGGAGCGCTAGGAACATTGAAAGTGAACCCGGGGTTTCCGCAATTACGTATCGATAGATCGAATGGGCCGAAAACCCTGCTCCGCTTTCAATGTTCCTTCTTTTAGCGCTCGATATAATATTCTTTTATCCTGACAGCGCCTATATCAGTGCAGAACAATGAAAATGTCCGCCCTACATGGTTATCTTCCACTAGGCGCCATCTATCTATCATCTATCATTATTATGCTCTAGTTATATTAACGTGTAATAAAAAAATAAATCATTCAGGATACCGTGTTTATTGCCTATGGAACAGAGATGTCGATTTAGTCACAGATGGTATTTTAAATTATTTTCGACCGACTTCAATAAAAGCAGAGTCTTCAATTCGTCGGTTTTTTATTTAATGTATGTTACGCGATAATTCCGCCAAATATTGACCGATTTTCAAGATTATATTTGTGATCGATAGAGGGTAGTGCCATGGTTTGGGACGGAACTAAACTCGGGGAAATAGGCGTGAGCTTATGTTTATGGTCCTATATAAATTTGGTCACGATCATAAGTATTGAAGTCGATCCGTTAAGTTTTGTTTTGTGTTTGTCTATATTTTTCTTGTGTCTGACATCCCTACGAAGACATTCGGGTGTCCGACCCCGCGACGCACACAATAGTGGTATTACAAAAAGGCGTGAATTAACAGCGCCTTTCGTGAACACCTCAATGATTCACTGTTGTGTTATGAAAGAAATGCGGAAAGGACGATCCTTGCAAATTATACTGCAGTATTCATGACGGGCGATAGTAAATAACGCACCTTAATGCGTATCTTCTGTATAATAACAATCAATTATACTGTACAATGCATATAGGAAATTATTATGACATGACTAGTATTTTTATAGTAGAGGTCGACAAATAAGCAAATGGGTAACTTTATGGAAAATTTGCTACAACGCCTATGATTGCTTAAAAAACCAGAACAATCTTGGATTGCGATCTTATTGGTCAATTGATTCATACTTTTTTGAGTGGTAGAGCCACGCTGTAGACTGTAACGTCTACAGTACGAATGGGCCGGCTCTACCAGTTTGATACCACTGTCTCTCAGAAAACCGACGTAAAGTGGTAGCTTTTTGTCTTGGGTGTCTAAGGGCGGTGGAGATCACTTACCATCATGTGACCCATCGGCTCGTTTGCTTTTCACTATAAAAAATGTAATACTTTTTTAATTGTCTTGCCAAGGCAGACACACATCATTTATTGATGATAATTTCATACCCTTTTCACCTAATAAAATAAAGAAGAACGTATCTCGTTTATTTAGTAAGCCACGTGACATGAAATTCTATAGCAATCAAATCCTATAACGCAGTAATGATAAAATACATCGTAAACATTTAAATGGATAGTTTCCATTGACGTACGCGATCAATGGTATGGAGGATTTGAATAGCTCATTCATTGATCTCAAGTATTTCCTGTTAATTAATTTATTCATCTTGTTGTTTCGAACAAATCGAAATGTTTCCGTGGTTAGTAAACTTTCAAATCTGACATAAATCAAAATTCTGTCATTTCAATTATGTTACACTTACAATAGGAAATAATTTTGTATTGAAAGATAATTTTATTACTTTCACAGATGTTTCATATAATTTCAAAGGTCAAAATTATCCATCAAATCAAAGCTATCAGGCTATTGAAAAATCTATCCTTCAAGTACTTAATATACAATATAATATATTCGACCAGTTATACCGCTGTCTCCCAGAAAACCTACATAAAGTTTTAGCTCGCTATTGAGTTTCGTTTAATTCTACAATATACTCAATTACAAAGTACAAATTGTTCACTCTTTCATCAGACATAAGACAATTGTAATGATTACAACGTAATAGTTGATTATGAGTTTCACCGCTTTTCGAATTTTGGCATGCGGAGTTTGTTTTTGAGCGGATACTATGTATTCATTTCATGCGGTTTAGTAAAGCTGCCAAAGAAAAGTAATAAGTCGTATAAACTACATTATCTTTGTTCTACCGATCTGATGACACATATAAACAATTTTTATTGTTTGCTTGATGTTTGTTTTATGTTAATGACGCCGATAGTTTTATTTTAGGTTTATGGCTTACTTCGATGTTAAATTTAATTACGTCTTTGATGAGGATACTCCATTAAGGTTATTGTGTCAGAGCAACAAGAAGATATACGAAATTATCCCATCCACACGCTTGCCATTGTAACTCCTGTAAACCAGGAGCAATAATGGCATGCATTTTAGGACACCAAACAGCAAAGCTCGGGGAGACTCTCAGAATGCAAAACTGGCTTTATCCTGCAACGAATTTAATAAGAGATGAGGAGTTGAAAATATAAGTTTTGCACTTTTCTTTGTAAAAAAGAATGTAATAATTGTTCGCACAAAGTTTTTTGTGTCAAAAGTGGGTGTCAGAGACTATGAGAGACTTTCGGTCACACAACACCCATACTTGAAACAAATATCTGTGGGCCACACAAATATTTGTCTCAATGCGGGACTCGAACCCGCGGCCTCTCGCTTCATAGCCGGCTACTCGCCCGCTACGCCATAAAGGCTGTTATATTACATGAGTTATGACAGCAAAAATCTCATTAATAAAAAAAATGATGTTAGAGTAAGGGCCTCGTTCACCACCCTCGAGTAAAGTGTTAAGTAGGCTAATCGTTAGTTAAAGTCACCCGTAACTGCACGTGTGAATTTCACGACGTTCGAGTAGCATGCATCTTATGATTAAACTGGCCAGTAAGCTACTTGCCACGTCGTCTGCCAAGTAGCGCGTTTACTTGACGGTTAAAGTTTAAAGTAGGCAGTTAATTGTACATTTTATCGTAGTGAAATAAACTATAAAATCAAATTATAGTAGTCATACCTTAATAACGATGTTTAACATTTTAAATGAACGTGTTAACTGTAAAATAGCCTTTCATTTAAAAAATCAAGTAGTTTCAACAAAAACAAACTGCAATTCGGGCGAAGCGAACACCGATGTCCGGACGGGGTCACGCAAAACTCGACCTTATGGACACACGATTTAGTACCTGTGTAACTATTTATATAGCAAAAAAGGGTCCGGTAGGTTTTTGTGTCATGTGGTGCGGACCCGGGATGAGTCACGAGTGTTTTTTTGCCAAAATAAGATACTTTTGACGTAATATTGAACGAATGGGACGCAGGATTTGTGCTATCATTCACTTAACCAGTAAGTTGCTACTCAGAGCTCTAATTTTGCTTGTGAAATTAACAGAAGTTACTCGGAACTCTTACTTGTCAATTAACGCTAGTCAGAAAGTAACTAATCAACACTTTACTTGGAGTTGGTGAACGAGGCCCTAAGATTAAGATTTAAGATTTATCTCAGAGTACAAATACATTTTCAATAATACTTAAAGCATCTATGTATTTTATAATATTTTATAATTTTAGGACAATCTAGAAGCTGCTTTATGAGAATCGCAATCTAGCGGCGCGCATATTTAATTACTGATTCATCGAATGAGTCAAGCTAATAATATTTACAACAGATATTTCTTATTCAAAATTCATGTAGGTAGGTACAGTATGTAGATAGGCTGTTGCAACATTTGTCGGTTTGATATGAAATTGTTTTAATTATTGTTGTATGGTGAGCAAAGAGATTTAATATTACTAACTAAAGAGGGGCTGTCAAGGTAGTTTCCATACAAAAAAAATATCTCAAACTTCAGTACTTACCAGCATGCACCATTTATTAATGCAAGGGCGATTATTACAATTTACACCCTAGAATGTTCTGTGAATGTTTAAGAATCAGGTAAGATAAGTTTATTCTCTCAATATTATTATGCTGGCCGACCTGGCGCGCGTATATTTTAAATAACTGAGCGACTTATGACCACTTGGTCATAACGTTTGTTCACAAGTTTTGTGCTGTTATGGTGAGTCAACATTACGATAATTTGTGGTTTAGTACACGGTTCAAGTTCATTTATTATTGAATATAGAGTATTTAAAATGTTTGCTGACTTGACTGCCTCGGTGGCGTGGTGGTATTTCGGTACGACTACGGTTCTGAGGTCTCGGGTTCGATCCCCGGGTCGGGCAGTGATATTGGATTTTTCCATATCAGCTCGGAGTCTGGAATTTGTGCCCGATATGGCGATAGGCTCGCCCCCTATCACATCTGGGACGGAACACAGCTCGGCGAAATGTGGGTGTTCTAGTTCGCTAGTGCGCCTCTGCCTACCCGTTATACAGGGGATACAGGCGTGAGCTTATGTTATGTTATGTTAAAATGTTTGTTTTTAATAACCTCTGCATATAAGTAGGTCTAGGCGTCATTACACATATTATAAACAGACCGATAATGTATCAGTTGATACCTAAACCGCAGGCTAGTTCTAAATATAGGCATCATTCTCAATCATCTCGAAGCTCGGTGCAGTCAACTCTGGCGCATGATCCGTTGACGTCATCACTCGCAATTAATTATCAACGAGCCTATTGTGGGCATAGAACCGTGACGTCAGAACTCAGACGTGAACCCGTGAGAGTGAGACTGAGGGCTCATTGTTAGGGTCTATCAGATTAAATTATTAGTACCATTAAAATGTATGTTATGGAATAATTTCACACATTAATGAAAATCATATCCACGTGAAGGTTTAATAACTGTACCGCAAATTAACATATAAATTAATAATTAATTAATTAATAGATATTTGGATGTAAATATAAGCAACCAACATACGAAAATATGTAATTTCACATATTCCGTATAAACAGAGATTTATAAACATGAGTTTTTTTACATATATTTTATTTTGGATTTTATGTGATTTTCCATTTATAAGCTTTGCTCGTGGCTCCGCTCGCGTAGTAGGTTTTTAGGTAATTTCCCTTTATATTTGCAAACATTTTCAGCCAGGCTTAGACTTGGCTTTGATACTAAAGAAAGCCTATGAGCTTCCCTAAGTTTCAAAAATTATTCACGTCTTTAATAAAGTCAATAGCATGAAAATGCAATAAACGGACAGGATACTTATTTTTACATTTATGACATGGGTAAAGGTGGATGTCGTCATAAGCAGCGATAGCTCAGTTGGGAATGGTATGGACTGCCGAGACAAGTGTCGGAGGTTTGAAACCAACCCCAAAATGGAGCATACACCTATGACTTTTCTATGTTAAGTGTATTTTCATTGTGAAATATCGCTACGGTGAAGGAAAACATCGTGAGGAAACCTGCATACCCGAGAATTTCCTCATTAGTAGAGGAGGCCCGTGCCCAGAAGTGGGACAGTAATATAACAGGGCTAATATTATAAAGATGGATGTAATCAAAATATGTCATAACACCAATGAATGCAACAAGCGGTAACACAAACTTATGCCTTATCCAAACTGGAACAATATTATGCTAATTTATTTTATGACGCCGTTTCAGTTCGATTCAATTAGGTTTTATGGGCGCCGTCGTAACTCATACTTTGGCGACTTGTTGATATTTGCCGAGAATCGACATAATTCGTCTCATTAAGTTGTTTCACCTATACATTTCCTGATCGGTATATATCAAGTTTCCACAGTGATATATGTATTCCATATAGTTTTTAATTTCATTTGATTAGTCGGATTTCCTTTTGCTAATTAAGTAAGAACTTGTTTTATATTGCCTCTTTACTTGTAATATGTATTTTATTTTCAGTTTCAAGGTGATCCACTTGTCTCGTAAGTACTATGTTTTTGATCATTGCATCTAACTGTTTAGGCTCACTATTCTAAATACGGCTTTCCGTAGCCATTACGTGTTTTTATAGAAACACAAGCAAGTTTTCTTTTATCAGAGCACGACAAAGTGACTACACCTTATGGTAAGAACAGTGCAGTCCAAAAACCAGCAACCAGCGAAAAACGATGCGTCCATCGGTGGTCACCACTGAGAAAAGGGAAGAAGCAAATCTAGGGCTTGCTACAAGGTAGGCGTTCCGAGGTCGCTCAGAGAAGCCTGTGGAGACACCAGAGGATCCTGCGCTTCTGGTCGGGGCTGGGATGGCTAGATTTCTAACTGGCATTTAAGACACGCACAATGATTCGATTTTTAACGAACTAAGTGCGGAGAAAGGTGCCCAACCAAATACAATGCAGGCGGGTGACCGATGTAGACACAGGAATCGATCCGATGTGCATAGTTAGTCGACTCTACCTTTTTCAAACAACGTTATAGCTATAGTTATAGAATCCGTTCTCACCCGAGTATGTTGGGGTGCTTCAGTTTGTTCATGAGCTGCACCTCTCGCAGCATGTTGGGCCGGTTGGCGCGCTGCTGGTTCATCTTCAATACCATCACTTTGCCGGACGTTTTGTGAGTCACCTGGAACAATAATAAATATATAGCCCCTTACTTATAAAAATATTTAAGCGCTGCTTATCTTTATACCATAGGTTGTCCCTTCCATTTTTAAACAATGTAACGCAAGGAAAAAAGTAACAGGTTATTCTTAACCATTTGCTTAGCTAAAAATGCTGTTTTAAATAAGGCCCAAATTCGATCTTTTATTGAGCTTTGAACGTTTGATTAATTCATAAAGAAATAATACTTAAGTATTTTGCGTTGCCTTTACGTCAACAGACATGTTTCATAAATTGTAATTTACCTTAAAATTAATCAGAAGTAAAAGGTGGTGCAAATTATTCGTTGAAACCGTCTCGTGTAATCGTATTAGTGAAAATACTGAGCGAGAGTAGCACCAGACATTTGACTAAATTAGAATTAATTAAAGTCCGAAGTGGAGTAGCGTCGCTTGCTACGTTGTGTGCGGAAGGGAAGTATCGTCGTTCGTCGCCGAATCAAGATTTTAAGGGCGCATGCGTATGGGGTCTTTTTGATAAACATAACATAACATACGCCTGTATCCCTGACGGGGTAGGCAGAGGTGCACTAGCGAACTAGAACACCCACATTTCGCCGAGCTTAGTTCCGTCCCAGATGTGATAGGGGGCGAGCCTACCGCCATATCGGGCACAAATTCCTGATGACGGGCTGATATGGAAACATCCAATATCACTTTGCCCGACCCGGGGATCGAACTCGGGACCTCAGGACGGTAGTCATATTGAAATACAACTACGCCACCGAAGCAGTAGTATATTCATAATTATAATAAAAATAAGCCATACAATAAAACTTTAATTTTATTGTATACGGGTAAATTACAAAACGATTGTATTGCAATATTTCTCTAAATATTGACTCTGACTGCCTCGGTGGCGTGGTGGTATTACGGTACGACTACGGTTCCGAGGTCTTGGGTTCGATCCCCGGGTCGGGCAAAGTGATATTGGATTTTTCCATATCAGCCCGGAGTCTGCAATTTGTGCCCGATATGGCGATAGGCTCGCCCCCTATCACATCTGGGACGGAACTAAGCTCGGCCAAAATGTGGGTGTTCTAGTTCGCTAGTGCGCCTCTGCTGCCCCTTCGGGGATATAGGCGTGAGCTTATGTATGTATTTCTCTAAATATCCCATCGAAAACTATTGCGCCAATTTGTTTCAATTTCAGGGTAGGCCGCCCTAACCCTTTCTCATTTTAGATTCTTCCTTGTGCTCATTATCATAGTTGTGTTCCATACGGGGCTTTTGATTAAACACTATCCAATTAAATTGAACATCGCGTTGCGACCTGCATTTAATTAAATTAATAGTATCTGAAAGCTAACGAGCTGGTACAGCTGCGACTGCGATTGTTTAGGAATTTCATAGTAATGGGCAGTTTGATATCCTCATACATCTAAGGGCTACATCGTTTTTGTAGGTAAAACGATTAAAACACCCCGTTTAACGTTTATTAAAAATGCGTAAAAAGTGGGATGGAATTGGACTTTGCTTGCAATGTGCCAAAAACATTTAGCCCTCATTCGCACGAGAGTTTTTTCAACGCACGTTAAAAATGCGTTATAATGGAACAAATTATTTCGAGTATAAGGTCAAACGCCGACGCTTTTGAAACGCGGCGTTTTTTAAATGCCCGGCGTTGAGCGGTATATAGAATATACCTTATAAGGTGGAATATACCTTATTAGAAACAAGACTAGAATGATTTTCAAGCACTCATATGAAGACATGTTGAGACGCTTTTTTATCGCACGTTGAAAAAGCTCTCGTGCGAATGAGGGCTTATGGCACGTGACGTATCTGTAAATTAGGATTACTGTAAACGCACACTTTCGTGTATTTCTAGATAGCGTCGATGCACAAAGTTAAATCGAAATGTAAGGGAATAGGGATCACAGTAGATCACAGTAGAGTGAATCTAACAGTCTATGAACGAAACGTTTTCTTAATTGAGGTAATGACGTACGTTAAACGCAACATAAATGCGCAATAAATATCTACAATTCAACAATCAGGAATTTGTACATCTTATGCTATGTTACGCGCTGAAAACTTAAGTACATATGTAAGATGTTTTTTTTTTATAGCAGAGATTGGCAAACGAGCAGATGGGTCACTTGATGGTATGTGATCTCCACCGCCCATAGACACCCAAGACACAAAATGAATCATGGGTGCGTTGCCAACCTAAAAGGAGGGAATGGAAGGGGAGGGAAAGGGGATTGGGAAAGGGAATGGAGAAATGGGCCACCGGAAATCTCACTCACCGAACGAAACGCGACAGCAAGCTGGCACTTTACGTCGGTTTTCTGTGAGACAGTGGTATCTAACCGGTCGAGCCGGCCCAATCGTGCTATAGAAATTACTGTCTACAGCGTGGCTCTACCACTCGAAAATGTGAAAAATATAGCGTGACATCTCGTTTAAAAACCGTCATAAGTTTATACTTATGACAGACTTATGCTCTAACAGACCGATTAAAAGTCGTACGCATGCGTGTCGACCGTCGACCGTCGACTAACGAGCGACGACTGACTGGTAATTGACAACGCGCGCACAATCGCACAAGAATGTAAACAATGCGTTTGGTTGTGAGTTGGGACGTCGTCGCAGCGTCGGCGGCACGGCATCTAGGCCACGCTGTGTTCCAGACTAGACAGTATTTCTAGATTTGTAGACTACCGCTCGATTTAACCGTACCGAGGTAGCTTTATTGGCTTCGTTCGCGTACCTATTAACTGAGATTGCTAAGTGAAAATAAAGCGCAACAAGTATTTATGCGTGGAATACTAATAGATGTGTAAGATTAGTGGGAAATAGTATTGTTACTATGCGCTGTTAGTATTTGGAACTTGTACAATTTAGTTGTGCTTAGACTAAATTATAGTTTAAACAACAATAATATATTTTAAAACACGTGTAGATTACGTTGACAGCCTCCGTGGCGCAGCGGGCGTGTAGCCGGCTGTGAAGCAAGAGGCCGCGGGTTCGATTCCCGCATTGAGACAAATGTTTGTGTGGCCCACATATATTTGTTTCTAGTCTGAGTGTTGTGAGACCGAAAGTCTTTGTTATACCTAGTGTGGGATCAGGACTAGGTGTGTGACTGTTTGGTGTATTTATTTATTTATTTATTCTTTAACCCGTGTCTCCTTCACTAAAACATTACACAAAACATGATCCCGCCACACAATTTTGTCTATCGTTCATTGTTCTATGAATAGGAGACAGTTAAAATCATTGTTTTGCGTATGTGTTTTGTTTCGAGAAAAAGAGGTGCCTCGGTGGTGAGGTTGTATTCTTGTACAACTACCCTCCTAAGGTCTCAGGTTCGATTCCCGGGTAGGGCAAAGTGATGTTGGATTTTTCCATATTAGCCCGAAGTCTGGAATTTGTGCCCGATATGTCGATAGGCTCGCCCCCTAACACGGAAACTCGGCGAAATGTGGGTGTACTAATTCGCTAGTGCGCCTCTGTCTACCCCTTCGGGGATACAGGCGTGAGCTTATGTTATGTTTAAAAACAGTTGCGGGAGACGCGCCTTGACTGGCTATTTAAGTAAAAATATTAGCATTTAATTTTGTCAGTGTGAATTTTTGCAATACCGAGCTGGATTCCTGGGGTATACGCAAGTTATCTGCGGCAGTACATTATCAGTGTTTACGTGCACTAAATAATCTAGATAAGCGCTAATTCAACATTAGGTATTGTGTTTACGACCTAACATTATCGCATTCCAAGGCGACTGATAAGGAAGTCTAGCTATTTTATTGTTAAATAGATAAAAATTCAAATTGGACAATTATAATTTAATATTTCCTGTTATTAGTGAATTTTTTTCGTGTCAATTCACGTTTGTTGTGTTTTTACATCTCTATTGTTTGGCAACATTAAATTATAGACATAAAATAATTTGCGCACATAATTATGAGCTATAATAATGTTTCAAGCGTCATAAAAATATATTTTTATAGCAGAGACTGGCAAACGAGCAGATGAGTAAGTGATCTTCGTCGCCCATAGACACACAAGACACAAAAAGAATAATGGGTGTGTTACCAACCTAAAAGGATGAAATTGAAGGGGAGGGGAAAAGGGATTAGGAAAGGGAGGGGGAAAATGGGTCACCGGAAACCTCACTCACTTAACGAAACGCGATAGCAAGCTGCCACTTTACGTCGGTTTTCTGTGAGACAGTGGTATCAAACCGGTTGAGCCGGCCCATTCACTGTAGACGTAACTGTCTACAGCATCCACTCACAAGTGCAAATAATTTTAAATCCACTTTAATAATGTAAATTGAATTATAATTTACCTTTACGAATCTATTTTTATCTATTCTATGGTACATTACTTATTAATAGTTCAATTTAGATACCTAAGTATTACAATGAAAATATTCAGTGCCTTATAAATATACACAATATTATCCATTATCAGTTACAAAGCGAACAATATTAGTAAAAGCTATACTATATTTTAGTTAACACTACAGTTGCCCGCGACCCTCTTCGCGTGGAAACTTACTTTCCAGGATAAAAATAGCCTATATGTTAATCCAGGGTGTCGGCTACCTCCAAACCAAATTTCATCAAAATTAGACAAGTCGTTTGAGCGTAAAGAGGTAACAAAGATACACACTCATAAACTTCGCTTGTATAATATTAGTGTGTTTCTGCACAAGTCTTCAACAGGTGGTATCTATATTGACTGTGTGATGATGACAGAGGTCCACGGGTCACGGGCATCTTTTACTTTTTCTACTAAATAACGGATACACGATAACCTTTCAACTCGAATAAGCGATTAACAAGTTATTTTTCTGTTAATTTTTACATATGACATCATTCGTAATAAACACTATATTTTATTGCAGTTCTTAGAGTACTTGGCAATTATGGGCCTTACTTATAAAAACAGTTTAACAGAGCAAATGGTAAAGAATAGCCTGTCCCTTTTACTTTCAAACAATGTGACAAGGAAGAAAGTGACAGACTATTTTTAGCCCTTTGCTCAGCTAAACTGTTTTTATAAGTAAGGCCCCATATTACAATGTATAGATCAAATTGATGGGTCAATACTCTTACTGTGGAGAATGCTCAAGACCGGGAGAAGTGGAGGCGTTTAAGTAGAAAGGCGGACCCTGGCACTAGCCCCGGATAACGTCAGGCGGACATAGATCATTTTGTTTACATAAGCTCACGCCCGTATCCCCGAAGGGGTAGGCAGAGGCGCACTAGCGAACTAGAACACCCACATTCCGCCGAGCTTAGTTCCGTCCCAGATGTGATAGGGGGCGAGCCTATCGCCATATCGGGCACAATCTGTTTAAAATAAGGTAATCCTGTAGTTACAGAGGCGTGATTTTTTAAGAGACCTTGTATCATATCATGGGCACCAGTGACTACAATTACGAAGGAATTGTATCATTCAAGCACTTGTCTCGGTCCGAAGATTGTCTTCATAATCTCTGATCGTCTCCTCGGCTGCGCTACGGATACTATCTAAATAACCTTTGATCATACTTTGATTATTCTCAAAAGAAATAATAATTCCAAAACATTAGCAAATTCCATAGTATTTTCCTTAAAACTTGTGACTGCCTGGATGGCGTAGTTGTATTTTGGTACGACTGTCGTCCTGAGGTCTTGGGTTCGATTCCCGGGTCGAGAAAATAATATTCGGTTTTTGAATATCAGCCTGGAGTCTGGAATTTGTGCCCGATATGGCGATAGGCGCGCCTATCACAGGGGATTAGGATTCGGGGATACAGGCGTCAGCTTATGTATGTATGAAACCTTAGTAAAGAGCGTTGAAATAAAACTAATTTTTACGGATTCTATCGTGATTTGTTTTGTATTTATTTTATTTTTAGTACCGACGTTTCAAAAACTTTACAGCCTTCGTGGTCACGGGTCCGACCAGTTTTATTTCAATGAATAACATTCGCGTAAACCTAAGTAATCATTACTTAGTAAAGAGCGTATAGAGAGAGAATTTTAAGATGTCAACAACAGCCGCGTCACAAATTGCGAGCGCGACTAATCGCAGATTCCGATCGCGGCATCGCGACCGCGCCGACCGCTCCACAGAATGGTAAACACGCGAAAAGCAAACACACACCTAATTCCGTAACCAAACAGTTTTTTTTTATTCCGAGTGCCACTAACAGCACTCGACGCCCACGAGATCGTGTATTGACTTTTCTTTCCAGTCAGCAACGCTTCAGTCGATGCTGTGTCAGGCAATTTTCAACTCTTTTAAGTAAAACTAAGATTCAAATTGGCATATTTATTGGGGTGACAGAACAACACTTCCAATGGCAGCCAGCCTGTATCGCCAGGCCACTTGACACGACCTCGCTAACGAGCTGATGATGAGCCTTTAGCGTAAAAGGGATAACGAGAGGGTTTCAAAGTTCTACAGTTTGTGTTATAATGTTTTCGAAAATCGTGCGAGCTTCAAAGATATAATATATGAATGGCGTTTAGCAATTAGCGTTATTTAGCGGTTATCCCATACGGTTGACCGTGGGATACTACGTCCTACAAGTTTTCCTGTGCTAAGCCAAGGAGATCCTTTGTATACGAATGCAATTCTTAATACTTGAAAATGAATGATTTACTCGTATTCATACAAAAACTTTCAAGTTGACGGGTTTATCAGTTCTCACTTCTCAGACCAAATCACTGTCCTTACATAGCAAAAATTTTAAAGGCGTGTTTATTTCTGAAATGATAAAGTAATTCCTAAGAATAAGAGTAAAAAGTGGAGATAAAGTTTTGTTGAAAAAATATTTTTTTGTTCCAAGTCCTAATACGAAAAAAATATTGTGTTTAAATAAAACTTTTATCCTAAAAGACTTTCACGGACGCGAAGCCGCAGGCAGAAACTAGTATAATATTAAAGCGATGAAATTAATTTCATTCAAGATTCATTGAACGTAAATGCAACAGTGTATTACAACTACAACAAAACAAAAAACCTACATTCTTAATCAACTTTTACCGGTCATTAAACTACAAAGTATGATAAAAAAACGTGCCGCCCGCAGATAAAAATCGCAATACGAGATTCTTAACAATTCCCTCCGAGTACTAAGTTGCTGTGTTGCGACTTGCGAGCGTTGTTTATAGGGTTGCCAAGTCTCCAGCGGATTTAGCCAAGTGGCTTATGGGCTAGTCGAATAGAATAAATGTATGGGAATGACATAAGAGTACGCTATATGCGGTGTATTCTTATGTTATTCCCATAGATTTATTATTCTATTCGATTAGCGCATAAGCCACTTGTCGAAGCCCGCTGATTCCATGATTGATTCGATATGTCGATGTTTTTCTTTAGTGGACATCTTTTCATCATGGCACGAGGTAGGCTTAACTAGAAGCTCCTACGCCCGAATGGCCAAACGCTACTCAACTTTAACGGCTTCTTACATTGATTTTCGCTATACCAGTTTGTTAGATAAGGCGGCCTTAAACGACATCTTAAGTATATGAGCATTCGGCGGTTATTGTCCTAGACCGTGACTCATATTGGGTAACGACGTTCAGCGTCAAAAATATCGTTTATTTAGTTTTTGAAGTGATAACTTCTTATGGGAGGGTAAACCGCTTCGTAATGTAACGCGTTACGGCGCCACTCTGTCTGGCTTCTTATCATATTAATAACATAAAGTTTTAGTAGTAACCTAAGCTTTTCTCAAGTTAAACAATTGCAATATTAAATAGTTCAACTTAGATTAGTTTCAGTTATCACTTCTGTCGAGCGTCCCGAGACGCACATGTTTTTTTATTAATATAGTATGAAAATTCCAAGTGCTAAATAGAAACTAAACAACTATTCGGACAAACATTTATAAATAAACAAATCAAGGTTTCCTTTTGTTTTTTTTATAGAAAGGCACCCCTGGCAGCTAGGCCTGGCGGGTAATGTAAAAAGAAACTCCAAACTGCGCAAAAGCATGGACGCTCGTAAACATAGTTATAAATATAAAGTTATTATGGCAGCGGTGCAATCTTCACACACACATACGAGTACATACCACAAACTAGAGATGAAACGGATAGTGATTTGACCGGATACCGGATACCGGATATTCGGCAAGTTACAAGGCCGGAGCGCCGGATATCCGGCTACCGGATATTCGGCCCGAACTGAACCTGTGTACCCGAGGTGATTCCGCATGTTTCTGCATTAAAAAGTATTTAGACAAAAACGAGACTGCACAAAGAACACCGGACTTAGCTCGCACGAGAGCTTTGTGAAAAGCTAAATTGGAAAGTCTTTTTAAATTTTTAGGAGAGAATTCAAACTACCTAATCGCTACCTTTTTAGACCCAAGTTTCAAGTCAGACTATTTAGGAGTTCTTGAAACTGAAAATGCCCGACAGAAAATCATGAAATATCTTCTTCTGACAATAACATATCATCGCCGTCTTCAACGCCTAAACCAATAAAAGAAGATGAAACTGGATCCAACTTTACATGTGTAGCTCATGTAATTTTTTGGGAATGTGTCAATGAAGTGTCATTGACATAGTCCCAAATCACTACTATTATCCTTTGCCACTGCAAAGAGTAATAGTAGTGATTGTCTTGACCAAGAAAAACAAAGTCCAATTGCTAACGAGATTGACTTTTCTTGAAGACATCTTGAATCGATCGCAATGAAGACCCATCAATTTTGTGGTCATTTAATTTGAATCAGTACCCGCAGTTATCAAAGTTTGCTAGAATTTATCTTTCAGCACCTGACAGTAGCTTTTACAGAGAAAGCGTTTTCAGAAGCTGGTCTGGTGTACGAAGCCAGCCAAGCGCCTCTTATCAACAAATGCTGAAAATTTTGTATTCTTTCACCACAATTTGCCACTTGTTAATTTTGAGTACTAAACTAATTAATAAAACAATCATTTTTGACGTGCGACTATAAAAATAAACGGTGTCCATAACCTTGTGGTATGATTTGGCTTGTATAAAATAATGAGTTTTTTTTGTATTTTACTATCCGGTATTCGGCCGAATATTGAATTACTATCCGGTATCCGGCCGGATAGTGAAAACAGTGCCGGATAGGCCGGATAACGGATAGTTACCGGATATCCGTTTCATCTCTACCACAAACACACATATGTGTATATGAATACATTAACCGAGTGTACACACATTATTGTGATAAGATAAAAATCTTCAGTGCGCACTTTAGGATTGTGTGTGTATACGACAATATTTGTGTACATCGCAGCATTAAATGCTTTTTGGTCTTTAATTAATATTGCTGAAAAGTGAACTGTTTCCTCACAGATGGGGTTGACGTCAGACAAGTAGCCCGTCATTGAAATAAAACTATTTTACGGATTCTATCACGATTTGGTTTTATTTATTTTTTATTTTTATGGCCGATGTTTCGAAAGCTTTGCAGACTTCGTGGTCACAGGTCGGACTGGTAAAATATTTTATTTCAATGAATAACATTCGCGTAAACCTAAGAAATCATTAAGTAGCTGGTCCCTAAAATTATAGCCAAATCTTTTCTACAAGTTCAATAAATATCCATTGTAATTGCAACTCACAGTCCTTAGTTGATTCGACGGATGAAATCAATTTAAAACCTCCCATTCCTTTGTAACTCGATAAAATAATCTAGGAATTCTGAGATAGTCGGGGCTGATGATACGTGTATCTACGTCTCTAAAGATTCGAATTATCTGGCAAGCGGCTTGGAAACCGCCGAAAGAGACAAAAGTGCTGATGCTAACGCTACGGCAACAATACCGTTAACATAGCGCATAACTCGATCAAGGGACGATCATCAGAGATAAAAGATTCAAAAGATCCATGCAATTCATTGTAAAAATAATTGGTACAACCAGCTCAATATATATGCGAATTTAATTATGTAATAACAACAATAAATCTTTCATCATCTTTAGTAAAAACGAAGAACTTTAGACTGCTACGTACAAAAACCTTTATTACCTGAAAGTGATAAGATAAAACTCCGCACTGCATCAAAATATGACATATTGCCGTTTAAAAATAGCCTTATCGCAGTTTATAAAGAGAAATAGAAGTGTTCTGATGGCGCAATACCATACTGAGAAACAGATAAATCTTACAGCTGTAAATTGATTACAACAAGGTCCCCTCGGCCTTCGTATTCGTATCGAAGTCGGAATAAGTATCAAAGTTTTATTGGTTTTAAAGATTTATTGATACGAAGATTAAGGGATAGAATGGGCAAAAATGCATTATATTCGATTTTCTTAGGTCGTAGTTTCAACAATTCTCAGCACTTTCCTTCATTTTTCTTTCTCGTGTAGTTGTCATAGCTTGGTGATAAGTCCGGATACCAAGGTCCATGTTTTTATTTAGATATTAGCATTCAAATACTTAAGCATCCTAAGTAATAAGCAAAAAATGACGTGTGACGTTAACAATTGTATGTAAATTAATTTTTCTTTTTATACAACGTGTTTCTAACTCTTTCTGTGGTTATTCTGGTAACTGGCAATAGTCATAGCGTTGTCTTCAGACTGTAAAAGACTTAGAAGAAACAGATGTATAAATAACTTTTTAATTAGAACAAAACTTTAAACGTTAATGTTTTTGAATATAAATTCTAAGAATCAGAATGTATCTTGAAGGTCGAACACAATTTACAGATCACATTTATCTAATTGAAATAATCTTACGATGGTGCAACACTCGACGCGAATTCTCTCGACATTATTTAGAATTGTCTTTTTCTCCGTATTTATGCAGCTTATGCATCTAATAAACAAGGTCGAACAGAAATAAAAGCGTACAAAAGCGCAAGCATTCCCGTCTGATTTAAATAAATAAACGCTCTTTAGCATTGTTAGCGCGACTCCATGTTAAAAGGCAATTTGCGTTGTCTATATTTATGTTTAACGTCGGGATGTGGGAACAACAACACTTTTTGTATGTAAACGCATTAAACTAAGGAAATTAAGTGCGAGCACACGAAGCTAGGGTATTTATGACCCCTACTCATCAATATAATATACTCTAGATGCACAGTTCTTTACAAATATCCTCCTAAAAAGTGGTCTCAGGAACAAAACAAAGAAAAAGATCACAAGTTCTAATTCTATCAACACAAATATAACCCCATGCACGTGTTATAAAGTAGCTTTTTAATTGACATGAGCAAGCGTTCTTAAATTTGAATTTTGAAATTTAGAATTCTATCGGCGTCCGACTGTAGGCAAAAGGAGTGCTTAAGCACTCCTTTGCTGTCCCATTTTCCGATCGTCAACCGTGCATCTAGGTAAATAATATATCGATGCCCCTACTAGATAAACGTTATGAGCAAAATATTTCTTGTAGTAATTCTAATCTCGATAGGTTGTAGAATATCGTTTTTATTACGGTGATCTGTTTAAGGTACAGAGATTATACATGGAAGGTTTAAATCCCTTGTCATAAAATGTACTATTTTCCATTTTATGGCTACAAATAGTGCTTGTTAGTGTTAGGTATATTTTACGGAATTAGTTATTGATACAGTTAATTTAGTCTTGTCAAATAAGTTACAGACGCAACAATTAAAAGTTTAAAACTGGGTTAACAGGCAAAACTAAGAAGCAATGAAAAACAATAAAATTGTTCTGGACGAAAGCCAATTATTTGTAGGCGATTCTGTCGAAAAAAAATTACTACTACTATGAAACTCAATCGTACAACATCCCTACAGTTTGTATAATTTATAAGAATATTCACTATGTGATAATTTAAACGGTACGTAATTGTGATTAAACGGTTGTGTTAAACCTCGATCTTACATATTATCGCAAATAAATTTTGTCAGAATCCATTTGTTTACAAGTGATACATTTATAATACAAATGGACAACCTAAATGACCCCAGTCATATTCAAGACCAAGACATTTATCGGATGGAATATTGAGAGCTTTAGGCTGTAAACAAAACTGATAATCACAAGTTTAAAAACTTAACGGACCGACTTCAAAATTTATCCGATCGTGACCAAATTATTCGGGACCACCCTTGAAATAAGCTCTATCGAACACAAAAAGAATTTTGAAAATCGGTCCACATTTGGCGGAGATATCTCGTAACATACATAAAAAAACGACGAATTGAGGACCTCCTCCTTTTTGGGAAGTCGGTCAAAAAGAATTTTAGGTGCTCAATTGGTATGGAGACAACAGATAAGTTAATAAGTTCAGGAGCTTTAACAACGACATTTATATCTACAACCATTATGATCATTTAAATGTTTTTTCACTACAATAATAATTGTAAAAATAAAATAACCCGCGATCACTAGTTGGTTAGGAATCAGCCTTACTCACATAACAATCCTGCACAGCATGAGATGGCAATATCGCTAGACAACTATGAGACAATAACAGTGAAACTTACGAACATTATTGTTAGTTATCTATGCAAATCATCACATCGGATTGCGTGTATTTCATGACAAGATAATGTGTGTGAAAGAAGATATGCTCGGGTTACTGTACGCTGGTCTCGTGCGATCGTGTTAGGATTAGAAATGAAGGTCTTGTAGACTGTAGGAAAGAGTTAGTATAATTTAGTACTAGAGGAGCTATCAAGCTAGTTTCCATACAAAAAAAATGATCTCAAACTTCAGTACCGCCATCAACCACTTATTACAATTTACACCCTAGTATGTTTTGTGAATGGTTAAGAATCACCTCAGATAAGTTTATTCTCTCAATATTATTACGCTGGCCGACCTGGCGCGCGGATATTTCAAATAAACTGAGCGACTTATGACCACTAGGTCATAACTTTTGGATCACAAGTTTTGTGCTCTTGTCCCGTCTATATACTGTTGAATGTCTTTGTTTAGTACAAACATATTTCGTATATGGTAATTTGAAACAAAAACGACACGATGAATCGTAATCAGAAGTGATTTAGCATTGTTTCTGATTTGATTTGAACAAGAATTAGATATTGTTTTGCATCACGGATTATAAATGGATTTAAGAGTGCTAGACGCTTGAAGAATATTGCCTAATACAGTTCACAGTTAACACCAGCGTTAATTGAACGATTGAAGGTAACACTGCTGGCGGGAATCCAAGTAGCTCCATACCATAACCGAGTGCATCTGAATGTGCATTGTGAATGGAGACCGGTGATATCGGCACTAACGGACGCTCTACTTCGATACCGTCTCGATTGCGATATTTACGTCCGACGCGCGTACACTGCAGATGAATGCTCCGAGCTTCGGAATGCACCAGTTTGTACTGTAGTTGCTGTTTTTCGATAGGCGGATGCAATGCATTTATATAATGCGAAAGTTGCGAATTTTTGTACATCACATGCGACACGTGTGGAATTCGATAGATTCACCAGATATAGACCAGTCTGTTACGTAATAGCTAAGTGAGGTAATTTGAGATGTTTTGTTGTCGTGCGTAGTAAAATGTGTGATGAAATTTTAATGACTTAATTGTTAAGTGGGCACTTGGAATTCAGTTAAGAGACACGCATATTTCCAATCTTTGATTATATAATAATTTTTATTGTAGCTAATAACTAGACTAAGATTAGAGGAACAAAGATCGCATAAATTGAAACAAACTAAGACATTTTCACTATAGATACTATGCCCCTTACTTATAAAAATCTTTACGTGCATCTTATCTTTAAGAATAATTTGTCCCTTTCACTTTCAAACAATGTGTCTCAAGGAAAAAAGTGACAAACTATTCAGAAAGATAAGAAGCGCGTAAATGTTTTTATAGTTTAAGTAAGGACCTACGTGTCTCCTAGGTTGTAGTTCTCAAATCACGCAAGTTAAAAGCATGCGATATCTTGTACTAATCTCAAAGGATCATTAAATGCAGTCAACGAAGTAACCATTCCAAAAACGTTACCTGGAAGGGGCTGTAACTTACATAGTGTAAGTCCATACTCCTCTCAACCTTGTCGGCGGAAAACATGTTACAAAACGGACATTGCAATTCCTAAAACAGATACGGCGGGACATTTGAGGAGCACGACCGCCGCGCCGCAAACCGCATTTGAAGCGAACATCCTCAGTTCTCCATAATCGCTGTCGGGTACATGCGGGTCGGCAGTCGGCACGTAATAAGGGTCCACTTTGACCCCAACGCGGCCGCACTCCGTAATGCACACTGCAAATATGGACAATGGAGATGCTATCTCGGGTTTCGCACGGTCGCCAATCAAGCGGGATTTACAACTGCAATTTGAGAAGTTATCTTTAATCGGACGTGTTGTATGAATTATGCAACTGATGTAATAAAAAAAATATGTTTAGATTTTCTGTCTGTGGTTTAAACTTTGAACTGAATCATAAAATTCATGATTCTATCATTATTTTTTATTATAGCAGACTGGCAAATGAGCATATGATGATCTCCATCGCCCATAGACACCCAAGACACAAAAAGAATCATGGGTGCGTTGCCAACCCAAAAAGAGGAAATTAGAGATTGAGAAAGGGAGGGGGGTAATAGAGCCACCGGATATCCCACTCACCACACGAGACGCGACAGCGAGTTGCTACTTACGTCGCGTTGGTTTTCTGTGAGACAGTGGTATCAAACCTGTCCAGCCGGCCTATTCGTGCTGTAGACGTAACTGTCTACAGCGTGGCTCTACCACTCAAAATAATAAATTTATCTCAATTATATAGGTACATTTGTTATTTTGTTTAATATTAGAAATATTAGAATTCAGATGGAACGGAAAAAAGGTGTGGAAGTCTGCATATCTGCATTACATTAATATTTAAAAGTATATAAAATGATTTTAAAAGAAGTCCACGGGAAACAGCTAGTGTAATATAAACAAATAGATGCTACGACGCGGTTGCGGAGTTTCTCGGAACGCCTTTGAAACCAGAGATTCGTATATTGGCTTGTTTAAAAATTTTATACGTCTCAAAATGCAAATAGAATTGAATTTTGCATTTTGTTTTGAAGTGGCGACAGCGGTGAGTCTGCGACAATAAATCTGCTTTGAAACATTTATTA
This sequence comes from Clanis bilineata, assembly GCA_036417725.1. NCBI lineage: Eukaryota > Metazoa > Arthropoda > Insecta > Lepidoptera > Sphingidae > Clanis > Clanis bilineata. The sequence continues at coordinate 15,692,856 of CM071158.1, forward strand.
TAGTTGGCCAGAAATGTTAAAAAGAGAAAAGTAAATTGGCAAATTAATTAATAGCTTTCGTGATTAATGCTGACCACGAAAATATATCGAGAAAGTAATTTTGGTTAATTAGGTACCCATTCGGGTGCGATGCAACTAGTTGCTGAATACGAGTAATCAGCCCTCGAGAATGTTATCAACTTTGATTAAGTCCCAAGGTAAGTTAAGAGGTCCTTGGTGAAAATGCAGAGAAATATGAACTAGCCGATATCCTAAAATATAATTCTTGCTGCGTATGACTAGATTATTAGGATAATGGATTTTATTAACTACTACTTTAAACTTTTTTTATATCAGAAACTGGCAATTGAGTAGATGAGTCACCTGATGATAAATGATCTCCATCGGCCATAAACACCCAAGACAAGAAAATCATGGGTGCGTTGCCAACCTAAAAGGAGAAATAGGGGGATAGGGGGAGGGAAATAGCGATTTGGAAAGTGAAAGGGGAATTTGGCCACCGGAAATCTCACTCACTGAACGAAACGCGGTTTTCTGTGAGACAGTGGTATCAAACCGCTCGAGCCGGCCCATTCGTGCTGTAGACGTAACTGTCTACAGCGTGGCTCTACCATTCACTTTCTTTCTTTTTCATAGAATCCAGCTTAATGAGTGACAATGTCCTAAAAGGAGCATAAAATATACTATAAACTTTGTCGTCGACGTAAGTAGCGACAAACCATTTAATCTTGATAATATTCCGGGTCGGTACAAAGCAGTCGTCTGCATTACTGGACAACTGGAGCATGTTTTGAATATAAAAGCTGAAATTAACGTACAAATGAGTATAATTTTGGGTAACAATGGGTCTAAATTCAGCGTGTGACCACGGTGGGCACGTTTCAAGCGTTGGATCGATTCGATCGTGAATCGTGACTAACCGAACTTTACGAGTGGGATCACCATGATATGTGATTAAGGGCGATTTGCTGCGCTATAATTAATCTAGAGTTACAGCTTATCTCGATTTATCCTACAGCTCACTCCTATCTTTAAATCAAGATTTGGGATAAATATACATTTATCGCGGAGCAGCAAGTGGCACTAAGGTTTCATCATCATCCTCCAAATGACGTCCACTGCTGGACATAGGAATCCCCCAATGATTTCCAGATCGATCCTTAAGGTTTAATACTTCTTAAATTCATAGGAAAGTACCTAACTGTACGCCTATATATTTATTTCTCAATGAATTCCGTAAAATCACAAAAACAATTTCTATAAAATCTCTCAGTCTAACTAACAAATCTATCTTTGATCTCTACTGGAAGAAGTTTCATAATACATACTCATGCTTTTATCTCCGAAGAGGTGAGAAGGTGCGAAAGCGAACTAGAACTCCCACATTTCGCCGAGCTCGTTTCCGTCCCAGATGTGAAGGGGGCGACCCTATCATCATATCGGACAGTCAGTGATATGGAATCAAATATACATATATTACAACTTAACCATTCATATAAAAAAATCTCATTCTCTTACTGAAAAAAAAGAAAATATACCGTTGAAGAGGAACATTTGATAGTGACATAAATTATAGTTTAACCGTCATTGTTTTTATTACCAAACTGTCTCACTAAACAAGTTAATAGATGGTTACTGACACCGTGACGAACACTTCGATTATAATGCTTCCTATTGTTTCCGATACTTGTTAGCGAATTTATCGCTAAGCTGTCGATGAGTTAATCAGAGTTTAACAATATAACGTTATCTGTATTAACATAAGCTCACGCCTGTATCCCCGAAGGGGTAGGCAGAGGCGCACTAGCGAACTAGAACACCCACATTTCGCCGAGCTTAGTTCCGTCCCAGATGTGATAGGGGGCGAGCCTATCGCCATATCGGGCACAAATTCCAGACTCCGGACTGATATGGAAAAATCCAATATCACTTTGCCCGACCCGGGGATCGAACCCGAGACCTTAGAATCGTAGTCGTACCGAAATGCCACCACGCCACCGAGGCAGTCGTTATCTGTATTAGTATCAATAATTGTTGGTAGATATCGGGTTTTATTTTTTTATTAAAAACACTGCGAGGATTTGTGCAGTCACGTTGGTTTTTAACAATAACTCCGTTTATGAATCTATTCAAGAAACGATTGGAGTAGAAATTTTACGCATAAGGCCGCGGACACGAATTCAGCGGGAGCGGCGTGGCAACGTACCGCTAGACCGGTCGCGACTTCGTAAAAGATTTGTATTGTGTTTTGCTTCGAGAAAAACAGGTACAGGAAACGCGCCTTTATGTACACATTGAATTATAAACTCTGAACGACGGGTGTTTTCGAAGCTGTTTTTTGCACAATTCGCATGCAAGTCTATTTTTAGCGCATGCACGATTATGATATCCCGGTATAGACACTAGTGAGATAATTTGATATGATTTTCAGCCGCGCACGCTCAGTGCATGTCTAGCCCTATATGGAGACAGATGGATCAGGGAACATCCATACCCATTACATACATATAGATTCACGCCTGTATCCCCGAAGGGGTAGGCAGAGGCAAATTAGAGAACTAGGACACCACATTTCGCCGAGCTCATTTCCGTCCCAGATATGATTGGCCTATCGCCATATCGGGCAGGGACTATAGAAAACTATAACAAATATTATTATTTCTATCATATTATATAATTGCAAACGGGATTATTAAAACTCATAAGGTTCGTTCAAATATAAATTAAATTGTAAGGGCCACTTGCAAGTCCGCGATAATTCTTTATTTATCCCGAATCGTGATTTAAACATAGGTGTGAGCCGTAAGATACATCGAGTTTAGGTTTAACTCTACATTAGTAATAGCGCTGTAAGTGGACCTAAGAGTCCACTGTAAGATAATAATAACATTATTTCTTAAAATATACCACAAACAACTAAAATATGCAAATAAATAAATAAGCGTTTTTTTTAACAATAATACCAACATTTTTGCACGAACATTTTAACAGCGACTTCTTACTTATGAGTAACCTGACGCTGTAATCTGCATATCAATAAATGTATTTTGCCAAGCGTTATATCGTCTAAAGTAAAATAGCAAGAGGCCCTTAAAACAAACAACTTATGAAATACACACTCGCCTTAGGCGTCGACACTCACCACCCACTTTACGTCCCAGATACACTTACGAAAATAATTTTATTGGAATTAGAGTGATATGTCAATTAAATCCGACATCTGCGAGTTTTATCGCGCGTGCTTAATTTTCATTTAAATTATCCAACTATTATATGGGGCAAGAAATATTTTTTCAAAATTAAACCTTGTTTACATGTACTAAATACTTGCGCTACCTACTTGTCGCGTTTAAAGATTTTTAACAAGTTTTCAAAATGTGTTTATGTGACGCACTAAGCCCTCATTTGCACGAGAGCTTTTTCAACGCGCGTTAAAAAAGCGTCTCAACATGTCTGTTCATCAGTACTTAAAAATTATTCTTGTCTTGTTTCTAATAAGGTATTTTCTACATCATCATCATCAACCAAAGGACGTCCACTGCTGAACATAGGCGTCCCCCAAAGATTTCTGGATCGACCTGTTGGAAGCGGCCTGCATCCAGCGACTTTATGCGATTTATTATATATTTTATTTTCTACATACCGCCCTAAAAACGCCGCGTTTTAAAAGCGCCGGCGTTTGAAAAACTATACTAGAATGCATTTGTTCCATTTCAAAGCTTTTTTAACGCGTTGAAAAAGTTCACATGCGAATGAGGCCTTACAGTGCGGCGTTCAGTTTATAGAACCTCAATTGTTTTTGGGCTCAATTAGTATTTTTGTAGTTGTGACATGTATTTTTGGGTAATATGTGTTACTATTTCATATGTTTCCATCTGTTTTATATGAAAAAAAAAAATGTATAATTTAGTCGAAACGTTTTTGCGAGCTAAAATGTGGTCTCCGTGTAGCCGTGTGTTCTATTTGTAAGTTTAGTCGGAAACGTCGTCGGTCAATGTTTAGGTTTGTAATTGGAGTCAGGAAGGCGAGGCTAAAGGAATGCAAACGAAACAATAAAAGCAGAACTCACAACCGCAGGTCATTCTACCTATTCACTAATGCTGAGATCTATAGAGCGAACTTCGACTAAGTCCAAGTCAAGGAAACGAACTCAGTAAGGATTTTGACTTATTCCGAGTCATTTTTTACAAGAAATTCTTTGCTTAGTCTGTCTGTCAGTTTGTTCTTCTTGTAAAAAATGATGCGGACTAAGTCAAAGTTTGATTTAACAATTCCAATTCCTCATCGAGTTCGTTACTTTGACTTAGACTCAGTCGAAGTTCGCTCTTTAGATCTCAGCCTCAGTCAAAATCCTCACTGACATAATAATATTAGCCCTGTAATATTGCTGTCTCACTGCTGGGCACGGGCCTCCTCTACTAATGAGAGGGGTTAGGCCTTAGTCTACCACGCTGGCCTAATGCGGGTTGGCAGACTTCACATACCTTCGAAATTCCTGTGAAGAAATTCTCGGGTATGCAGGTTTCCTCACGATGTTTTCCTTCACCGTTATAGCAAGCGATATTTCACAATGAAAATACACTTAACATAGAAAAGTCAGAGGTGTATGCTCCATTTTGGGGTTGGTCTCGAACCTCCGCCACTTGTCTCGGCAGTCCATACCATTCCCAACAGAGCTATCGCTGCTTCCTTCACTGACTTAGACTTAGTCAATTTCGCTCTATAAATTTCAGCCTAACAGCTCAAACAAACCATGAAGATCTACTGCCTCATTATAATTTTAATTCATATATTAAGAAGTAAATGATTACCGTCTTGTAGTTTTATTGATCTCTTATGATAATATTAACTGACTGCCTCGGTGGCGTGGTGGTATTTCGGTACGACTACGGTTCTGAGGTCTCGGGTTCGATCCCCGGGTCGGGCAAAGTGATATTGGAGTTTTCCATATCAGCCCCGAGTCTGGAATTTGTGCCCGATATGGCGATAGGCTCGCCCCCTATCACATCTGGGACGGAATGTGGTAAATTCGTCATTTTTTAGAATCTGATAACGGCTTTAGACCCCCGAAGGAGTAGGAAGAGGTAAAACAGAAAATTAGACCACTCACACTTCGCCGAAATATTTCCGTCGCGTCAAGTGATTGGCGGCGACGTTATCGCTATACCGGTAACCAGACACATTCCGACTCTGGGAAATTAATTTAGTGATATTTCGAATTGGAAAACTCACTCAAATTGTGATTATCGGACATGGGATCTGAACTCAGGACTTCATGATTTTTAACCCAAGTACGTTGTTACTAAAGCAATAAACTAAAGAGGCGGTTACTTAAGCCGCGTCTCCTGCGCTAGTTTTTCTCGAAACATTAGATAAAACACATACGCAAGATTTTAGCTGTCACCTGCTCGTAGAACAATGGACCATAGATAATAAAAAATACATGTTTTGTGTAATGTTTTAGTGCAGGTGATGCGGCTTCAAAATAAATAAATAAATAAATACACCCATCAGTCACACACCTAGTCCTGACCCCACAAGGTATACGTGTATCGTGGGTATCAGGAACTATGAGAGGCTTTCGGTCTCATAACACGCAGACTTGAAACAAATATCTGTGGCCACACAAACATTTGTCTCAATGGGGGAATCGAACCCGCGGCCTCTCGTTTCACAGCCGGCTACTCGCCCACTGCGCCACGGAGGCTTCAACATTATTACAATTATAATTATTTTCCCAAACTGACCTAGAATAATAAGGTAATAGTTATTCCTACGGCAGTCGGTAAGACTACACGTGTGACGTGAATCGCACCGCGGCCGGACCGCCCCAGTTACTATTGTGTTACACTGTACAGTGTACACTGGATGTTATCTAACATGTGGGTGGGTGCATCCGTTACTCTTGTCTCTTGTCACTGAGCCTCCTTCGCAAATTGTGCTTGCAGACTGCAGTTACTCGCGAGTCTGGAGCGTTAAATGTTTTCATAGCTTTGGAACTGTGTTTAGATCTAAATAAATAAATTTAGCCAACAGTCACACACCTAGTCCTGACCCCACACTAGGTGTTCCTGTATCGTGGGTGTCAGAGACTATGAGATACTTTCGGTCACACAACACCCAGACTTGGAACAAATATCTGTGGACCACACAAACATTTGTCTTAATGCGGGAATCGAACCCGCGGCCTCCCGGTTCACAGCCGGCTACTCGCCCACTGCGCCACGGAGGCTGTCTCTCCGTATACATATAGTTCAATTCTATAAAACTTGAATGAATAATCTATATAATAATCTATATAATTTATATATAAAAAAAAAAAAAAAAAAAAAAAAAAAGGAGACAAGACAGATATAGGAAATTACAGACCCATTAGCATTACATCTCATTTATACAAAGCGTTTATCAAGGTAATTATGAATAGAATAGAGAAAAAGCTCGATATTCATCAACCCTCGGAACAGGCCGGTTTTCGCCCTGGCTATTCAACTACAGACCACCTTCACGCATTAAACCAAATAATAGAAAAATACCAGGAATACCAAAAAACCTTATATCTAGCATTTGTAGACTACAAAAAGGCGTTCGACAGTGTTTCCCACTCAGCTATTTTCAGAGCATTAAAGGAGCAGCATATAGACAAAACATATATTAATTTACTTGAGCATATCTACAGTCACAGCACAGCCACAATAAAACTCGAACGTACCGGTCCATCATTCAGTATGGAGAAGGGTGTAAAACAGGGCGATCCTTTGTCTCCTAAACTTTTCACCAGTCTATTAGAGGAAATATTTAAAAAATTAAATCCACTTTGGACGTCAAAAGGTATAAAAATTGGTGATAGAATATTAACCAATTTGCGCTTTGCCGATGACATAGTACTTTTTGCATCATCGGCGCAAGATCTTCAGCTTATGCTCCAAGACCTGAGCATGGCGAGCCTGGAGGTGGGGCTTGTCATGAATCGGTCAAAGACTCAAGTTATGACAAATAGCACGAAAAGTAATGTTCAAGTTGACGGGCAGAATATACAATATGTCGATGAGTACATTTACTTGGGCCAGTTAGTTTCTTTCCAGAGCAGACAAGATCGAGAAATCAATCGCCGCATTGAAAACGCCTGGAAAAGCTACTGGTCTATGAAACAATATATGAAGGGCAACCTTCCAATATCATTTAAAATAAAACTCGTCGACATGTGTATCCTGCCAATAATGACGTACGGTGCTCAAACTTGGTCTTTGACCGAGTCACAAAAGACCCGCCTCAGGATTTGCCAAAGAGCCATGGAGCGCAGTATCCTCGGCATAAAGCTTAGCGACAAAGTCCGAAACACCAAAATCCGTTCCAAAACATGAATAGCAGATGTGGGACGAAAAACAGCGCGTCTCAAATGGGATTGGGCGGGTCATGTGGCTCGAATGCATTCAGAGCGTTGGGCAAAAGCAGTAACCGAATGGGTACCGGATGGACGACGCCCACGCGGTCGCCCTAAGAAACGGTGGCGAGACGATCTGGATGCATTTGAACCACTATGGATGGTGATGGCATTGGATCGAGGGAAGTGGAAGGAGAGGGGGGAGACCTTTGCCCAGCAGTGGGATGATACAGGTTAGAAAAAAAAAATAAAAAAAAGAATAATCTATATGGTAATCTCCTTGGTCTAGTGACAGGACAGCATATAAGGGCTGTGGACCTGGAGTTCGATTTGCTTCTTCCCTCTTCGAATTGTGTCGTGTACAACCAGAGACTTCTATGTATAGTACTAGACAGGCTGTTCGGTACATAGAATCTGCGCACTTAATTTTCGTCAATTAACCGCGACTCACAGTAGAGATCTGAGGGGTTACCACCACCTCTTATAGCAGTATTATTATAATATTACTTCGTTTTTTTGTATGGGAATCGGTACAAGTAATACTATAATAACACTGCTTTAAGGGGTGGTGGTAACCCCCTGGTCTTTTCCTTAGTCGTCAATACAATACATTATTTCTTCATAGTATACATAGAAGTCTTTGTGTACAACTGATTTTTTTTCTAACCTGACTGCCTCGGAAGGTACTGTGGAGCATATACAAACTGCTTATTTTGAGAAACATTAGTGAACAAGTCTCATTTATTTTTAGTTTTGGATAAAGTTGTTTCATCCCGCTTTGAATTTCTAGGATAAGATTATATCAGACAACGATTACATCTTCAAAGTCACAGAGCTCAACAATTTTAAAAATAAAACCAAGTCCAAGGCAATGAAACAAATTGTCCGTTACTTTGTTTTTAAAAACTCAGGTGGTACAAGCAGATGGTTATTAAAGAGATCATGAGATTGACGCGCTCGTGGCGGCGGATAAAACGATAAAAAGATTTATTATTGCGCATAAACTATATGTAAGAATTGTAAAAAATGACGCTCCGTATCTCCCGCCATCGGGCTCATTAGACACGCCGCGCCATGGGCAGATTATAGGCTTAGTTATTTTGTAAGATGCTCAGGATGCGTGTTAAATCAACAGCATTTTATAAAAGAGCGTAGCGAAGAACCATTTAAACATTTATTACAGTAATTATATGTCTTAAAATATACGAGAAAAAACATATGACATTGTTTTGATGACGTTATTTCAGTATAGAATACCGATGCCTAAAAGCGCATTATATAGAGCGCATTTAGGCTGAGGTCTGTAGAGCGAACTTCGACTAAGTCTAAGTCACGAACTCAAGGGGGATTTGGAATTGTTAAATCGAACTATGATTTAGTCCGAGTCATTATTTGCAAGAAAAACAGACTGTCAGGCAGACTAAGCTAAGATTTTCTTGTAAAAAAGAGTTCGTGACTTAGACTTAGTCGATGTTCGCTCTAAAGATCTCAGCCGCAGACTTACTTATCCCAAACTTTTACACGTACGTAAGTACGCTCTTTAAATTTCATCATTAGCTAATTAGCAGCAGATCAAAACAAAAGCTTTACTTCCTTATAGTGGTTGAAAGTACGTTTATAACGAACAAAAAGTCTATTACCAACGGAACCGTTCTACAAATCAACTATCCCAGCAACCCACCTGCAACAATCATACGGAATCATACAACGTTTAACACCACTCATTTTTAATTACAGAGTGGGATGTAATATTGTACACGAGCACAGCTGCGGTTGCCATTCGTCTGGAATTGACCGGACACGACGAGACCGGAATATTTACTCTTGTTAAGTGAATAAAAACAAAATACATATATTTTTTGGAGGATCGTCGCGTCTGCTGGTCAAAATTAAGAAAATAATTGTTGTTTTATTATTCTTTTTTTTAAACCTACGTGATACGTTTCTAGGGGTCAATTCTCGTGCATTTCGAATTCAACTTCGATTTCAGTAGCCCGAGCACGAAATACTAATGTAAATGTAAACTCGCTGCGCACTGATGACATTTGATTAGTATTTCATACAAATTTCATAGACGCGCATCGAGCACGAATACATTTACGGTTGTCAGAAATTTTCCTGCTCGGGCTGCAGTTTAAAAAGTTCGACTTCTGAATTTTTTACATGCGCAAGAATAGCCCTCCTGATAATACTTCAAACATGCTACAAAAACATTTTGGCGAAGATAATATTTGCAGATATCATGTATTGCTTCAGATTGTAATTGTTCATTATATGCATTGTTGTAATATTACTATTTGGACAGAAGCGTGTTACATGATGATGTTCATCGGTTTGTTGAACATTGAATACAATAATTGCACATCTTTAATATCGATTACTTAATAGCTATGTTGAATTTTTTTACACAAGAGCGTTAATAATCCGAAAGCTTTTTCTTTTATTATTTCAAGCTTGCTGTATAGTGTCGCGAGGGTGCTTACTTATTTTATTTTTGCAATTTCGCAGTTTCTGTAGTCTTTGGTCTTTGATAGTAGCCTATTATGAAGTCGATTATATTCATTTTCGTAATTTTCTAAATCGATAACTGATAAATTTTTCAATCCCAGTTTGTGTAAAGATGACCCTTTGGAATCGCTGTAAAGGTGGCGACGGCGTTGCTCGGGACTTGGATGCGAGTGCGACACACATAGTTTATTTCTGTCCGTGACTAAAAATACCGCGGGCCGCCGAGGCGCCGGCGTCGCTGCACTTTTTATGCACCTTGTCAAGTGTTTTACTGCCACCTATGTGAATTCTTCCCTATTAGAAGAACTGTCGAAAAGTTAATGACGGAGTTATCAGGAATGTGGTACGATGAGAGGATGCCTCGATCTAAACAATAATCAAGGGTTTGCATACACGAAATTTTGATTGATTTCTTATGTCCTATTTAAAAGATAATTTCAGGAATTAGGAATTCTGTGTATATTATTTCTTGGATTTTTGAATTCAGGTTGTCTGTCTGACATCAACATAATCGAACAATTAAATCGAAAGCGTACAATATTTTATAATTTTACATTTCACAAATTATGTGATCTGTTATAGCCACGAAAGTATTTTCCAATGATAACTAGAGGTATAATACGTAGTCATAGCCTCGTGAGTTGAAATAATAATACTGCTCCTTAACCAAAGAACTGTATGGAAATAATATTTACGTAAGTTTTACACAGAAAAATAACCTATTGCCGACGTGAAGTTAGTATTGTTGTGTTTCTATGTTATTGTTATTGAACATCGTGTCTCATCAGCGGTTACACGACTCATATTACATAGCGTCATAATTGGATGGTGTAATGCATAGAAATCTATCATATAAAAAATAAATAAATATATCATACATGGAAATCTTGGTATGAATTTATATACATTCTATTGTAATTCTGCAATATGTGCTTAATTTGACGTGTATGTATTGTATGAAGACAAATTTAAGATGGTATGATAACTGATAAAAAATGTTATATTAAGAAAGATTGAACATGAAAAGTAAGCACAATTCAGATATCATTTTTGCCATGTATAAAATATTGTAGCGATTTACACGTATAAATGAGATAGATTTTAACCTACAATAATATGATGATTACAATACGAAGTACTTGTTAAATGAAAATTTGATCAATATTGAAATTTAATACAGTTTGGACCCCTTAATTTAATTACGCGTAAATACATAATTCGATGTGGTTAACTCTACAATTATCAACAATTCCTACGAAATGTGCGTGCCCAAACAGCAACTGTTTTCTGAAATCAAAATGACCTTATAAAAAACCTGCAAGTAAAGCCGAACGTAACAATTGACCATAGAACGTCTTGTATTTTGTCACTGCAACCAACCGTTGCACATCTGCACGCTTGTTTGAAATCGTTTCATCCATCATTATTTTTTATGAATAGCGACTATTGTAATTTGATTGTAAATTATTTGGTAAAGTTAAGTGACGACGAAGCAATTTTCTTTGTGTATAAAGAAATAGCTGTAGACGCAATTTAATGTCTGACTATTAAAATTTAGATAGATAGATAGATTCACAAGTTTAAAAACTTAACGGACCCACTTTAAATCCTATGGTAACCAAATTATATGGGACCACCCTTGATATAAGCTCTATTGAACACAAAAATAATTTGAAAATCGGTCCACATTTGGCGGAGATATCGCGTAACATACCTACATAAAAAAAATACAGACGAATCGAGGAAGTCGGTCGGACAGTACATATATTTGACGAAATAATCAACAGAGTTAAGGTTGATTGATGAGTTTTTTGCTATATTTGAATTATCGATTTTAGAAAATATTTGTTTAAGACATTTTCTTGCTCTCGAATGTGCATTTTTACAATTATCTCTTACTGTGTAAAAATAAACATTGCAGACGCTCATCACGCTCAGACACACAAACCTACTAACATGTTTGGTATTGCTTTCTTTTACTAAAATTGCATTAGTTTGAATAGTACATACAATCATCGAGGGCAGGTTACAATAAACCACGTTATTTTTAGCAATTATAAACCTTCATTCATATTTATCTATGCATCATCTACTAATTCATCGACTGCCTCGGTGGCGTGGTTGTATTTCGGTACGACTACCGTCCTGAGGTCTCGGGTTCGATCCCCGGGGCCGGGAAAGTGATATTGGAATTTTCCATACCAGCCCGGAGTCTGGAATTTGTGCCCGATATGGCGATAGGTTCGCCCCCTATCACATCTGGAACGGAACTATGTGTTATATGTTGATGTGTCATCCACTACGTAATATGGTGACATTCATATATTCCCAATAATGTTTTTACCATTTGTCGTCTTAAATCTATACTTGTTCATCAAAGGTTTCTATGTATACTACTAGACAAGCTGTTTAGAAGTAAAATTGTGTCACATTACGGCGAGTGTTTGACAATTTGACGTCTAATGGCGGGTACACACCGGACGTTTTACACAATCAAACTTTCGCTGTTGTGGGAATGAAACAGGCAGGATTCGTTCGCCTTCGTTCGGCCCGGTGTGGACGCGCCTTCAGGATTTAACTAAGGAAAAGAGTTCTCTCATAGTGAGTCGCGGTCAATTGACGGAAACATAGTGATCAGCTTGTCTAAGTAATACACAGAAGTTTTTTTTTTTATAGCAGAGACTCGCAAACGAGCAGATATGTTACCTGGTGGTAAGTGATCTCCACCGCCCATAGACACCCAAGACACAAAGAATCATCGGTGCGTTGCCAACCTAAAAGGAGGAAATGTTAGGGGAGAGAAAAGGGATTGGGCAAGGGAGGGGAAATGGGCCACCGGAAATCTCACTCACCGAACGAAACGCGACAGCAAGCTGCCACTTTACGTCGGTTTTCTGTGAGACAGTGGTATCAAACCGGTCGAGCCGGCCCATTCGTGCTGTAGACGTTACTGTCTACGGTGTGGCTCTACCACTTAAAAGTCTTGTTGTTCATCTATTTATTCACAATTAGATGATGAAATATCAGATTCAATATTCTATACACTAACCATCGTTTACATTGCGTACGGTTGCTGCTGAATGTTTTCATAATTATCTATGGTGACGTGTCGAAATATTTGTACGGAGGCCGCGCGGACATTAGAACCTAACATGCGTATAACGCGAACATGTATCCCGTACACACGGACGTAAAAAAAGATGGACGGAGCCCTAGGAATATTGAAAGGGAAGCAGGGTTTTCAGCCCATTCGATGTATCGACACGTAATGGCGTGTGTGTGTGCGTAGGGCACTTTTGTATAAGCGGGTTTGTGTGCGTGGCTTCTTTGTGGCGTGCGTTTAACTATAGGCGAGATGGTGTCCTTCTTTTCTTTACGTCCGTGCCCGTAAAATGGTATTTAAAAATTAGCAATGCCGTTCGAATGTGGCCTACACACATAGCTGTCAAAAGAGTCGTCTATTCTGGGGATTGTGCGAGATTAATCCCGTTTTTATTAATTTTAAAAAGAAAAATAGATTTTTCATTGAAATAAAACTTTTTTACGGATTCTATCACGATTTGGTTTTAATTTTTATTCCCGACGTTTCGAAGGCTTTGCGGTTTTATAAGACTAGAATAGTTTTATTTCGATGAATAGCATTCGCGTAAACTTAAGAAATCAGATTTTTCATTGTCTCCTATTCTGTGGGCTTGATGACTATCCTTGTCATTAACAGCACGATGAATATTTGCTGGCATTTTGATGTGTCGTATCTTACAGCTAAACAGACTGTCAACTATTTAAAATTCTACACCTTCATATCAAAATAAGCCGAACCGTTTCTGCAAGGTGTATTGCGCCGACCCCACATGAAGGTGGCATAAGGGTAGTAGGTTGCATGTATCGCCGAAGGGGTAGGCTAGGGTAAGGGTATTTTCATAATAACAATATCGACAAAATGTCTACCATCATCACGCAACTAATCTCGAAGATCCGCTAATAGTCCATCGGTCGTGTTCATGGGTACAATTAATTTGACTATCGACATCTCGCACGTAGCGGTCGACAGTGCGGCGGGCCCAAACGGTGCTCGCTCTCGTGCCCATTATGCAAGCGATCTTGCGTGCCTCCCTTACATAAAAAAATTTCCTGCTATCGTTTCGGATCTCTCCAATAGTTTCACGCGCATCATGTGCTTTGTATACGAAAATCCAGAATTTGCTTGCAAGTCGTATAAAAGTGAGTTTTCATGATTAAATTTGATTGTGGTTTGAATATTATGATAAAAATACTTCATATCCATGATGTCCATTTCACCGTTCAGGAGGTTCCTACAATTATCGATAGTGGAAGTGGAATTTACTTGAGCCTGTAAAGAGTTTTTCTACCAATTGCACTTCATCTACTCATGTTATTCCCATTATTCCTGTTATGCCTATACGAACAGCCCTTACTGAATATTGCACAGTCGCCTGTTTTGTCTCTAAACGACGAAACTGTCATAACATTCCTTTTTAAATGGGGTCATTGATTGTGGTTTAGAACAATTTTCTCTTGGAATTGTGGTCGAGGGGCCATAAACAAATACCGTAACCCCATAAGTCGCATCGACGATACAGCCTAGATGTACGAATGGGAAGCGATGAAGTTGGTAAACAACGTAGCTTAAACCTCTACTCTATTACCGTTTATGTAATTGTTATTAATGACTTTTTAGTGTACGTTGTTGATGTCGGGTTTCGTTTCATTATACTTTCATTATTTAAGCTTATATTCAGATGCCGCTATGGCATGTAACTTAAAACAACAAGCCAATCACGTCGTGCTGTTGTTCGCTGACTTGTTTCATTGTTATACTCAATCAGATTAGCACCAAATTACACAACCAGGTCCTAGTATCATGTCTCGAGATGAACGAGTGAAATATCAAATGATTTTTCAGAAGTAGCTCGTTAGATGTTGCGCATCTCCTCATGCGTCCGAGTTCCCACGACGTTTCGCCTCATCGAGATGTGCAACCGATACCGTGAACAAATACTTAAAACGTTTCATTATCAACACATGCAATACATCGGCGGTTATACAATATAACAAAAACCAAGAAAACAAATGGAAACGTGTTTATTTGAAATTACTATACTATTTAACAACAAAGGAGCTAATGCTAATGTTGGACGACCGAGTGTATGCATTCCACAGCTAGGATGCATCAATAAAATAAATAGTTTAAGCCATTATAACAGTGTCCAACAGGACCTAAAGGCAGGTGCCATGAGATATAACTAAATCTAACGACTTAAACAAGTACATAAACTCCATTTATTATTTCCTTATGCGGCGTTCCATGCCACACCACAGAATCATAGAACTCTTGGACGCCTTTCTAGACATTAAGAAACGGTGCCAAACGAACCATATCAATAACGCCATCAATACATCAATCTCCATGGTCCCGTTGCAGCAGTTGTTGCAGTGGGCACGCGACCCCACCGCAAGCCAATAGACACGCATTCCATATAACCGAGGACGATGCGCGCGCGCACCGTAATGGATTCGATGCGGCTATCCACGTCCGCGTTGGCGCACTTCGTGTTATGCAATAAGCTTTGGAAGTTGGAGGTATGAGCTCGCTGGTGGAATTTGTATCATTGCATTTGCGATTAGATGCACGTTGTTCAGTTTGTGACGGAAATATTTTTAAATATATATTTATAAATAGTGAAACTGCGAACTGGGGAGATGTTAGCTCAGATTATAAAGGGCAGTAAATTATTTCCGCAGAATTCGATGAATAGCTTTATTATTGTTAAGAAAAAACATATTTCTAACAAATTTAATTCCATTAGAATAGAGATGCTTGTTGTAACTTAACATTCATTATAATCATTAGTCGCAGCAAAATAGTAGAGTCAAACTATGAATAAGCATAAAAATTATTTACTATATTAGGGAGACCAGCATTAGTTTGCATTTAAAAAAACACATCCAAATCACTTAATTCGTCATCTGTACAACCATTAAGTCGACATCATGTTAAAAGAACACTTAGACGCTCATACTTTACTCAGTTCACACTTCACAGAGACGAGCGTGAAGGAATGGACAAACACGGTGAGATTATGTAAAGGCACTTATGTGACACTCGGAATTCGTGGCATCCAGAGCTATCACTTTAATCTGCATACTATCTCTATCACACCTGCGCCAATCACCTAAAGTGTGACAAGGATAAAGGACGGTAGAGATTCTGCAGCGATGATCCCGTCCACCGGTGGCACATTTATAGTTCAAAACGCAAACATTACCGTGACAGATGAGTGCGAGCAATATTAGAAGTAAATAAACTTGCATACCGGGTGGATGTTAGCGTAAATTATGAGATGGATGAAGATAATTAAGCCTACAGATGATGTGTGTAATTAGCTCCAGGGAATTTTTGGCATTGGCGCTATAAAAATAAATTAACTAACAGCAGCACATTGCGACCGCATTCATCACATGGTAGTGGAGCTAAGTAATGGTTTTCTTTAGATCTTTAGTGTCCGATGATGATACTAAATCTTAATTATAAAATACTGTAGTATCATTTGTGAAGCTATAGTAGTGACACAGTAATTATAACAGTAATATGGATTGGAATAATAATAAGCAGTTAGCTAGACATACGCATGGACGTAGAGATAAGACATTTGGACCGGATTAAATATTCATACCCTGCGAGATTTTACAAAAAAATATGGCAATGTACATATACCTGGGAGATATCAGGGATTATAGTATGGGCCAGCAATATTCTAGAATGTACTTTGTCCATCTATTTATTACGTCTCAAACAAAGATCGGTTTACTGTTGAATTAAAACTATTTTTACGGATTCTATTACGATTTGGTTTTAATTTTTATTCCCGACGTTTCGAAGGCTTTGCAGTATTCGTGGTCACCACGCGTTGGACTGAATCGTGATAGAATCCGTAAAAATAGTTTTATTTCAATGTGTAACATTCGCGTAAACTTAAGAAATCATCGTTTTACTGTGTTGATAGTTATTGAAGAGTATGATATTGATTAGTTCCTATGTTTTTGAATAATTTCCGTACTTTTTAAAACAAATATATAAAGTAGAATCTACGGACTCTGTTACAATGTATACATAATTTATGTTATACATAAAACCATCCAAAGCATAATTATAAACACACATTCCCTGAACATTAAACTCAGATCGTGTTGGCCGTAATTAGGCAATTTGTCGAACGCGCGACATCATAAGTCGCGGCGTGGTTTTGTTTAGTCGCCGCGCCTTCCGTTACTCCGCCATATCCGCGGGGGCTAATTTCAGAACGGTAACAGAGCGATAGAGAACGAGCGGTAACACTAACTGTGCCGGTATCTGTACCAAGGCCGATCGAGATCTGCACACAAATCTCGCGAATAGCCGATTTGCGCGCGTTAACAGTGACAGGAGACGCGTGGGTGGCGGCCGCGGTCTCTCGATGTATCGCCGTCGATTCTTGTTTACTCGGATCTTGTTAAAATAGGTCAGTCACCTCCGAGCGCACGTGTTTACGCTTCTTTCGATCGTTTAATTAATGTTTTTATATTGAACAGCGGTCTTTTGGTTTCACTGCGATTTAAGTGTCTGTGCAGTCAATTTGGGTTTCGAACGGTAAACAGCTATGATCTAGGTATATTCGATAAATGAAATGCATCCGTACATGCGGTCGTTATATTGACGTGGGCATAAAATTTGTGTCAGTCCATATTTCTTCCTGATATCTATCCATAGCACAAGTAGTTCGGCCGGTCGTAAGTTATTTGGACAACTATAATCCCGCAATGTGTCTAGATTCCGCACGGCTTACGCGGTCATTCCGCTTTTGTGCTGGTAGTCGGAATTGAACAAACCTACTCAGAATTCTAATTCTATGCAAATAATAAACGACATAATATTATAAATTTAATGTTTTAATGCCATATATTATAATATTATCTATGTCTGTTCTAAATAAATACCTTTATTCCAGTACGATTCCATTCTTGTACCAAGCTGAGATAATTAATTGTGTACTGATAAACTTAATCATGCAAACTATGTTGCGGAAAAAATGTAGTATTGTTTAATATTGTTCAAATAATATATTTTTTTGCTCCATCTGGTTCCATAGTTCATTAAATTAACTTTTGTCGTAAGGGATCCCGCTTATTACAATGTCCATGGACAGAATTTAATTAGGAGAAATTGAGAACTCCGTCTATAATATTGATGAAACGTTGTTAGCATCGTGGTATAAATATGCTTGCAGTTCCACAAGATTTAATCAGCTATTCTTTTAACACATAGAAATACGCAAGAATCGAGATAAAACCAGGAGGCAAACCATGAGTTTTTTTAGACATTCCTCGCTAGCTATTTCGTAAAATATTTGTATGACAAACACCCGAACGCCTCTAGCGGTTACGCGGGGAACTGACATTTTCCAAACAAATATTTTACGTCCTCGCTCGTGTAAATACGTGCAAAAAACTCATGGTTGAACTAGAATTTCGATTACTGGGTAACGATTACGCAGAGTATGTCCACAAATCTAATAGCCCCTTAAACACAAAGTAGGTAAACACAATGAGAAATTACCAAACGACGCGCTTATATCTTGTGACAATTTATCAAAACGTACAAACCCGATTAACCTCTATTAATGGATCCAAAATATTTGGCAACAACAACAATCGCGGCGGTTTGAAATGTCGCGTCGTCGTAGCGAAAATTTTGTATCATTAGCAATGTCGGCCGGACTAAAAGCACACTGTCGAAAGTGGGCCGACAATGACTGATAGAAGACAGGGGACTCTCCGCGTGTTTTTTTAATGTTCACGTTACTTGTCATGTCAGTGAAAAGGGGAATTTCAGTACTGCCCAGTTCGTGTTTCGATAATGATTATTGATCGAACACATGCAATTCCGTTGGAACTTTCGAGTTGATTTGAAATACATTTTTAAATAGTTTCGTTTTTTATAAACCCATCAAACCTGCTACAAGAGGTTGCTCTTGTA
This sequence comes from Clanis bilineata, assembly GCA_036417725.1. Taxonomy (NCBI): domain Eukaryota; kingdom Metazoa; phylum Arthropoda; class Insecta; order Lepidoptera; family Sphingidae; genus Clanis; species Clanis bilineata. The sequence continues at coordinate 15,711,779 of CM071158.1, forward strand.
ACACACTTTTCCAAGAATGTTGTAGAAAGGATTTGGCTAAGTTTTTACCGGCCGCCTGCTTGACGTCAACCCCCTCTGAGGGATTCAGTCCCGGGCAAATTAAATTAGAACATTTTTTTCTTTCCCTAGGAATCGAATCCACGACCTGCCGGTCCACAGCCCATATATGCTGCCACTAGACCAAAGAGGCGACTAATCACTATACGGTATTACCATATATTTTTTACTAGCGACCCACACCGGTTTCGCACGGGTGCGGAATTATCAGTGTTTCTTTAGTCTTTACTATATTATGCATGTATTATACATATAAACCTTCTTCTTGAATCACTCTATGTATTTAAAAAAAACCGTTGCGTAATTTTAAAGATCTAAGCGTACATAAGAACGGACAGCGGGAAGCTACTTTGTTTTATACTATGTTATAATCACGCAAAAAAATGTGACCACAGTAAAACATGAACATAAAAAGGTAAAGCATAAAATTGACTACTAAATTCACCGGTTAATATTGATATTAGCCATTGAAATAAATGTACCGTGGCGATTTATAAATATCACAGCCAAAAAATGAGTGGGCGCGGTCTATTGACATTTTAACGTTATCGTACACAGAATAAGGCTGCGTTTTGTTTTGATTGATAATTTACTATTTGGAAATCACGTGTGACATGTGATTAAATGAAAGCAATAACGAGGCATATTTCGAAGTAAGAGACGAACAGGTGACAGAGTCACTACTAATATTCGACAGACTTCCAAAAAGGAGAAGGTCCTCAATTCGTCTGTATTAAGCTATTGCATAGCTTTTATCGCGGGCCTTAAGCGTGGAGACCGAATCCAGAAATTCCGTAACGAAAATAACCTAAAACCCCCCACTCCGACCGGCACAGCGGTGATACTTTTTAGTTTTGCCATCTATCGATGAATAGCAGAACTTTTAATGACTTTTTTGAAATATCACGCTTGTCTCTTTAGTTCAGCAACTCGCCTCTAGGTGGCATTGGTTGTAACGGCGTTACTGCGCATGCGTAATCCCCCTCTTCGCCCTGCAATCTGGTGACTCATGCCTGCTTAGAGTTTCGGCGTCAGGGCACCTCCTCTTTGTATTTACTTTTTTTATGTATGTTACGCGATATCTCCGCCAAATGTGGACCGATTTTCAAAATTATTTTTGTGTTCGATAGAGATTCTTTCAAGGGTGGTCCCATATACGTTTGGCTACGATCGGATTTGAAGTCGGTTCGTCAAGATTTTTGTAAATTTACTCAACTGTACCAAAATAACGGTTTATGATTGTAGATTAGGGGGAAAGAGCATTTGGGTCATGTAATGTTTTCATCTATTTTTCTTCAGATACGTTAAATTAGGAAGCAATCACTTGACCAAATTTTCATTCCTCATAGGTACATCGTCGCATTTTTGTAATATCGAGTACTGATTCTAATTTTGTACGCGCAATAAATACCCACTGTGAACGGTGCCTAAGACAAGTGACGAAGCGGTCGGGCGCTTTTTTAATGAGATAAATATATTTAGACAAGTATTTTGACCTAGAATGTTTGGTATGTAGGTTTTCATGTTCTGGCCGGTTTGGATAATGTTAATATTTTTAATTGCGGTTAATTAATGTAAAAATCGCTTGAATACCGGTAAAAATAGTACGGTGTCTTACTTATCTTTGATTAATGAGGATTTTTATCTTACTTAATTTCATGACTGCCTCGGTGGCGTGGTTGTATTTTAGTACGACTACTGTCCTGAGGTCTCGGGTTCGATACCCGGGTCGGGCAAAGTGATATTGCATTTTTCCATATCAGCCCAGTCTGGAATTTGTGCCTAATATGGCGATAGGCTCGCCCCCTATCACATCTGGGACGGAACTAAGCTCGGCGAAATGTGGGTGTACTAGTTGGCTAGTGCGCCTCTGCCTACCGTTTCGGGGATACAGGCGTGAGCTTATGTTATGTATTACGTTAATTTCATGAATTAAAAATATCTTTAAGCATGAACAAAATAATCACTAAGAGAAATTCGAAAACACGCTAATCACAATTTTCAATATCATTTAAATATATTAATGTTAAACTACGGACTTTGTCACGATTCTTAAACAAGCATCTCATAAACACATGTAATTCCGATCGAGAAAGCCATTCGCTTTCCGCATTCAAACATTCAACATGATCCGCAATGATAATGACTTCACAATAATCTCGCGGAGTGCGGACGGACGCTTCGGCGATTGTAAACAATATTTTTTATAGAAATGTTCAGAACGATGGACACGGTAAACAATGAACAATAACGCATTGAGAGGTAGCCCGGGACACGATCTGAAGAGCTCTCATTACGTAAATGACAACCTCCATGGCGCAGCGGGCGAGTAACCGGCTGTGATGCAAGAGGCCGCGGGTCCGATTCCCGCATTGAGACAAATGTTTGTGTAGCCCACAGATATTTGTTTCAAGTCTGGGTGTTGTGAGACCGAAAGTCTCTCATAGTCTCTGACATCTACGATACAGGTTATACCTAGTGTGGGGTCAGGACTAGGTGTGTGACTGTTGGGTGTATTTATTTATTTATTTTTATTTAAATCTTATATAGAAAGGGAAAAGCATTATTGTTTACGTCATGTGCATTGCATTGTAAAAAATCATTCGCTTTCATTTGTATGTATGATAGTTTTGTTGTGACTTCTGATATTTTTTTATCACATGACAAGTGAAGTAGACGACTAAGTATGAAATGACAACAGCACCCCAATACGAGTTTATTTTGACAGTTCTCGATTCTCGAAATCGACGATAGTTTGCGTTTTGTCCATACATTTGACTAGCAGCGCCATAATCTCGTACTAAGGGTACAGAATGCTCTATCTCCTCAGTGGAACAAAGAGCAAAAATTACTGGAACTACCACGACACATAATACATATTTGAAGATACTCGAAGCGTACAAAGGAGACCATTATTCCATAACGTTGGAGCTACGGTTCGGCGCCTGAAGTTGATGCTGGTTGAACCTTATCTATACTTATTTAATGTTTATCACAAGTTCACAACATACTATACATACTATATTGTATCTAGTAGGAGCTATACTCAATACCAGTCACCTAAATAGAAAATATATTAGTGCTCTTGAACTTAACGACTCACAGAAGCTAAACAGCATTCGTTTGTTCTAGGGATATTGCATTTGTCGTGTCTCCAGCTTTTGGTTTGGCAATAATTAGTGCAAACTACATAGCACATTCCGAATAATATGTTATTTACATTGATACATACATACATAAGCTCACGCCTGTATCCCCGAAGGGATAGGCAGAGGCGCACTAGCGAACTAGAACACCCACATTTCGCCTAGCTTAGTTCCGTCCCAGATGTGATAGGGGCGAGCCTCTCGCCATATCGGGCACAAATTCCAGACTCCGGGCTGATATGGAAAAATTCAATATAACTTTGCCCGATCCGGGGATCGAACACGAGACCTCAGAGCCGTAGTCGTACCGAAATACATTGATGAGGTCATATAATCCTTGTAGGATAACAAGTGAGAGTACCCGTAAGAGAATGCCAACAATAAAAGAGATGGCACAGAATGCGACCCGTAAATAAAGTGTAAACAAACCGAAGGACATGCCGCTGCGCTTCACACAAGCGCTTTGTATTGAAAATCTAAATATAGACTTCATATTAACGTCAATGACTTTACGCAATAATTCGAATCGCCGCTATCGTATAAAGAACCCATACAACACAATCATCTCGATTGTCGCTTATGAGCTATGACTCAGCCAATAAAAATCTCCCAGTCTGCCACATGATATATCAACATTTACGCATGAACTATGATGAATTGACCAGCGTAGAGGTAAACGTCCTTTAATACAGACTGTAGTATTATAAGATTGGTTGATACGAGTTGGTCCGCAGGCCTATAGATGGATAGGTATTTAACTTATCTTTCTTTCTATCTTCCCTTATTCCTAATGTGGGGTCGGCGCAACACACTTTTTCTAGCATGTTGCAGAATAGATTTGGCTTAGTTTTTACAACCGGCTCCCAGCCTGACGTCAACCTCCTCTGAGGGATCCAGGCCCGGGCAAATAAAATGAGAAAATTTGCTGACCTAAGAATCGAACCCAAGACCTCCCGTTTCACAGCCCCTATATGCTGCCACTAGATCAAGGAGGTGACGGAGAGGTATCTATCTAACAGTATTTTGTTCATCTATAAACGGACTATCATCATTGTGTGCTTAAACTTACTGAACTCTACTTTGTAAGCATATGTATCCGTGTTTGTAATCAATGTTTATAGATGTTATTTTATGGTCGCAATAACTTGAGGTAGCTAATCAAAATATGCGGAGGTTAGAAAGGTTGTATTATGAATCTTTCCCATTACAATAAGAACCAGTCATCAAAAGACCTACCATGAATGCAGTAACTATAAAGCTGTGTCTCCTGCACATGTTTTTTCGAAACAAAACACTAATAATCACAAGTTTAAAAACATAACACACCGACTTCGAATCCGATCGTGACCAAATTTATATGGGACCACCCTTAATTAATAAGCTCCATCGAACACAAAAAGAATGTTGAAAATCGGTCCACATATGGCGGAGATATCGCGTACACATAAAAAAAAATACAGACGAATTGAGGACCTCCTCCTTTTTGGAAGTCGGTCGAAAAAGGTTATCACAGCTATTTACATTCCGATGGAACACATAGTCAGCCAGAGAGGAATCTCTATTGCGATCATTCATCTTACTTTTATTTCCTAGACATAACATATTGCGGAACCTGTCACCGCGCCGGCTACAAATTACGCGCATCACTCGTAAGTCGTAACTACATATTGTTCTGATAAATATTGCTAGGTTCTTAGTTCTTACAGACGTTTTTATTCAAATGTAAGTTTTATACAATAGTATTATAATACACACTTTGAAATCTTGTAGTCGTCATAAATTCAATGTAAAAGAGTACTGAATTCTACACCTAAATTAACCAACAGGATTTTCACTATACTTATACTATATAAATATTTTTAAGATTGTGCTTCTAGTGGTATGACGTTCATTGTGTACAAAAAAAACGCATTTTGTCTTTTTCTTCCTTTTTACCTGCCCTTATACCACCTAATGAGGGGTCGGCGCAATACACTTTTTCAAGCATGTTGCAGGAAGGATTTGGTTAAGTTTTTACGACCGGCCGCCTGTCTGACGTCAACCCTTATGAGGGGTTTTGTAAAAACCGCATGTTGTACGTCATAAAGATTAAATAAAAAGCTTATGAATGGTCAAAATCCAGCAAGTCATCATTAGTCAGTGTTTTGGGAGGCAAAAAGAGAAGCGAGATCACACGAAGAATGGCCATATTTCGAATACCGTCGGGTTTAAGAAACTATTTGTAAGGGGCCACGTAATCTGTAAAGGAGCGTGTGAAGCGGAACGGATCGAGCGACGCGACGCGAGTGACGCGACGTCTTCCTGTAACGCCCTGCGAGTAACACCAAATGTGCCAATTTCGATACAGGAGTTAATTACGTTTTTTGCAATGTATTACACTGCGCACACGGCTGCATTTAATAAAAAACAGATCTCCAGATAATAATAATAATATTTGCCCCGTAATATTACTGTCCCATTGTTGGGCACGGGCCTCCTCTACTACTGAGATGGGTAGGTCTTAGTATACCACGCTGCCCTAATGTGGTTTGGTAGACTTCACATACCTTCGAAATTGTTATGTGGAAATTCTCGGGTATGCAGGTTTCCTCACGATGTTTTCTTTCATCGTTCTAGCAAGCGATATTTCACAATGAAAATACACGTAACATAGAAAAGTCAGAGATGTGCGCTCTTTGGGGTTGGTCTCGAACCTCCAACACTCGTCTCGGTAGTCCGTACCATTCCCTACTGAGCTATCGCTGCTAGATCTACAAAAAGTAATTTAAATATAAGAGCACTAATTTGTATGAATGTAACGCTATTTTCATTGGTTATCTCAAATCCAAGGAAAACTTTAACACTTCCAGCGGACTTAAATCGATTTAGTCCTTGTTTCCGCGAATTATGAAATTCTACATGGTAAGACAAAATGAGTTACTTTATGGTACAATGAAACTTCAATGTCGGTGTAATTGCCCATAAAACATTGCATGCGAATTAATTTATGGGTAATATTGCTTTCAACATACTAGAAATAAACGTATTATTATACTGTTAATCTCATACTGTTAAATTAAACACTATTTGAAACGCACCGCGTCGCCGTGCTACCTTTACATGAGATTGTACTCAATATATTTCTAAAAGTACTACAAATTCCTAAACGTGTTCTAAATTTTGCCAATTTACGACAATGATAGTTATTACTACACGAGTTATGCATTCATAACGTTGAATCTGCTGACACACTACACAAAAACATCTTTACAAAACATGGAATTGAAAAACATTGCTCACAGAACGTAATACAAGTTAAAATGTATATTCTAAATATTTGTTGCACTTATTTTATATATGGATATCTTAGACATACGAGTTTTCAACTGAAATACAAAGTAGACCAAAACTACTAAAAAACTACTTACGTCTGTTCAGCACTCCACAGACGACATTATATCCTTGTACTATCCCTAATGGACTTTTATAATTAGATTGAACGTTTTGTCATGCATCATTTTTGTCTGGGGAATTTAAACTGTCGCATTCGCTTTGCTTTAATTAGTTAAAATCAACGAGGATAGTTGTGTGGTTTCGTCTGGATCGTAAAATCTTCATGGTACCCCGTGTAGAGTGCGTGACAGTAAAACATTAATAATGCTAGATTTTTTTGGCGAAGGTAAAGATAATGGGAAGTGCCCTGTTATCTTAATTATAAATTGGTTTAAATACTACATTAGCCGAGCATCACATAGATAAATGTTATAATATTAGATCAACGGACCGACTTCAAGATTTATCCGAACGTGATCGTGATTTATATGGGACCACCCTTGAAACAAGCTCTATCGAACACAAAGTCTTGAAAATCCGTCCACATTTGGCGGAGATATCGCAACATACATAAAAACAAAAAAGAGACGAATTGAGGACCTTCTTCTTTTTTGTAGTCAGTTGAAGAAGGATGTTACTAATGTATCGGTTAAACACTTCTGCCTAATACCCACTTTAATTGCAATAAAAATCTGGGTTAATACTGCATTACAAATAAAGTTTCTGGAACTAAAGCAGCTGCAAAGAAAGAAACACAAATAACTTGAAAATATAATATAAACTTACGAACATTGAACATTGAACAGTCCGATGCCAATCGTAAAACACTTACCTGAAAAAGAAAAACATTTACGAATGAATTCCATTGAACGTAAAATTCAAAATAAATACACACAAGTTATGTGACTACTGTGAATAACGTTTGTTTCTTTACGACTATTTTTTGGCTTGAAACAATTCATATTTCACAAATTGGCCTTTTTGGCGCGAAACAATAAAGCCAGAAGTCAGAACAATGGGTAAGTAAAATGACCTAATGCGTACATTTTGCGAGACGTGAGGCAAAAAACAAAAAGGATTTTGTAAATTGACATAATCTGTGGTTGTGTGTTGTATAAAAGGGAAGCTAAAAAAAATTTTAATGTTTTGTAAAAAGATTTCCTTGTTTTAATTTTAAACAATGCCTTATTATCACCTAAATTTTCTGTTGTGACTTGCAACAGCTTAGTACTGTATATTACACTGTTTATGTGTATTTCTTTTATGCGACAAGCTATATTGCCAGTTGTCTATCACGATTCACGACAGTTGCCACGTTAGACGTACAATTTATGTATAGTCTGAATACAATGTTTCTACAATTACTTTATTGAAAACATAATGAAGGTCCCAGATCGTTATTCCGACACTGAAATTGGGCCAAACGTGGGCCCCGCAGCGAGCAGGTCGCCTCTGACGCAACATCCTCTGCCCACCGCACTGACGAAACGTAACCAACGTCCACATATCGACATTGTCAATGCAAAACACAGACTTTTTACAATGTTTAGCAATTTACAACGAAATGCGTGGATGTTGAATTATTGCGATTGCTACTAGCGTGCGTACGGCACGGCCTACAACATAACACACTGGTTTACAGTTTACACCTACTTGTGTTCTAAATGATACTGTCAAAACAGATATTCCAATAATGTACAAAAATACTACTGTCTTTCTTTTATTTATTTTGAAGTCGACACTCTCATAACCGGTTTAATTTCAGTAATGGTATCGCCATTTGTAAAGTGAACGATCTTATAATTTTTGTTACTTTTAGGAATTCAATTCAAGTATCATTTGGAGTATACAAAAATAACAGAAATGCTTATACTTTATATGACACTTTTTACGAATTTGTAACCAAATTGCAAAAACGGAACCTCCTATAGGTTCCAAGTTGTTGATTCGCTAGACTATATGTCAAATCCTAATAATGAATACTTCTTTACGTATAAACCAAGAAAATTCATAAAATTTCAACGAGATTTTACTTTCGACTCTAGAAATTGAATCGGCGATCAATGGAGCATTTCATTTAACATAACCGACGGCCAACGAAGCGGCGATCATTGATGCGCTCGGCGCGGCGCGAACTACGAAACTTGAGATGCAGACGAGCTAAGCGATGCGATGCGACGATCGCAGTACGTGCTGCTTCATTGATGTGCTCTAACTGCTATAAGGGATATTATGCCGGCTCCAGACTCACTGCGAGAAGCTCCAAGAACGCAAGCTAAGCCTGAATTTGAACGGTGCGTGTCTCGTAGTCTCGTTATCGTCTTTTCTCTAATTTGTGATACTTTTCGCCGTGAGTCTGAAGACGCCTTTAAACGCATTTGGCATCTCTTGTATTACGAATGTTGACTGGTGTGGAAATTGTAATTGGAGCAATCGTATATTTCACGAATGTGTTAATTCTAATAATAAATTATTTTTAATAGCTCGTAGGCGTTTGGTTCATTAATTTACAATACTTTAGTAAATCGGTCAAAGTTTAACACTGCTATCCTATTTGCGTTGAGTTTACATTGGCGATATTAGAAATTTACATTAGCCTTGTTTTTGAATGAATTTTAACTGACATACTTTTTGTTATTTTTAGAGGTTGTTTAGAAACTGTGAACAAAGAACATACTTCTTCGTGAATTAGAACTAAGATAGCTGCATCCATAGTCTTCTGCGTGAGATCTATGTCCAAAGCCGACTTAGTTTCCATCACTCATTATTCCAAGGTTGGACAACAGTCGCGCCTACAACAGTTCTTTCATATCGTAAATATCAAGTGCCGGGTCCGCATCCGGTGTTAATGATTGAGAACTGTGAACGCATACATTAAACGAACGTGTGAAGAATTATTCGGCTGGGAATGATAAAAGGGGTGTCTTGAAAGACTGCATTACGAATAGATATGATTGATATATAAATGTATGTATGTAACCTAGGGCAACTTGCAGCGCTTTTACTAAGTAGAGTTAAACCTAAACTCGATTTATCCTACAGTTCACTCCTATCTTTATATCAAGATTTGTAATAAATAGAGATTAATCGCGGCTGCAAATGGTCCTTACTGATATTTATTTAGCTATTTACCTATTTTGTGGAATTCTTAATTGCTTTTATTTCATGATAGAGTAATTAAAAATATAACTTATTATCCCTTTATATAATGATAAAAGCAAAAAAGACAACTTATTTAAGGTAGAACAATAATTATGGTCAAAATTATCTAAGGTTATGAAAGTTAATAGTCAAATCGTACGAGATTTATTTTTCATCCATGTTATATTTTAGTATGAAATATTCAAGTTACCACAAAAATGTATACGTACATTTAATACAATCTGTGTTATTTCTTAGTAGAGAAAAAGTCATGGCGATGCTTAAATACAAAAAAGTTAAAATTGTCGTAGTACGTTGTACCATATATGGTCTGTGGAACCGGAGGTTGTGGGTTCGGTCGGGCAAAGCGAATTTTCTAATTCAATTTGCCGGGACTGGATCCCCCAGAGGGGGTTGACGTCAGGCAGGCAGCCGGTCGTAACAACTTAGCCGAATCCTGTCTGCAACATGCATGAAAAAGTGTGTTGCGCCGATTCCACATTAAGGTGGGATAAGGGCAGGTAGAAAAAAATTGTCGTAGTACGAGTATGTCGATATACGTATAAAATACATTATAGAGGTATTATTATGTCCTATTTCCCGCAATGAAGCATAAGAAATTCCTGACCACATTATAGGTACATACCTACGTGGGGTTGCAAACTATTTTATTCAAAACAAGATTAATTAAGAAAAAAATCGTTCCTGCGCAACTGATTCATTCAAAACTCTGGGGCCTATAGGGTTTTGTCCATCATCAGCAATATCTGTAATAAAATTAATAGTCACGTCAGTTGCATGTACGAGTATGTAAATGAATAAGGTGGGAATTTTTAAAACAAATAATCAACGAATTGTTTCAAAACACATTGACGCAATATCGCGTCACGCCAGACGGTGAAGTCCAAGAAGAAACAAACAAAGACATTAAAACAAGGGCTAGAGTATTAGAAAAAAGGCACACTAATTACAAACAGTTGTGGTGTGTAAATATTGCACATTTTCCCATTTACGTCAACGGTGATTCCACAAGTGTAATTTGTAAGTTTACGTTATTTCATACCTCTCCAATTTTTTGCCCTACGTTTTTGTATGTAGGATTACTGTTGTTGGACTTAACAAAGGTATTTATCTAAATTTAATATAATATGAATCTATAATTATCTCTTTATCTCTCTTTATTTTCTCTCTTTCTCATAGAAAACCAACGTGAAGTGGCAGCTCGCTGCCGCGCTTCGTTCGATGAGTGAGATTTCCGGTGGCCTAATACCCCGCTTCTCTTCCCAATCCCTATTTCCCTCCTTTTAGGTTGGGAATGCACCAATGATTTTCTTGTATTGGGTGTCTATGGGCGATGGGGATCACATACCATCATGTGGTCCATCTGCTCGTTTGTCAGTCTCTTTTATAAAAAAAATCATTTCAATTGTTAAGTATGTTTATGACTACGATTTTATAGTTATAATTATTTATTTTATTTTATCATTTTTCAATTTTATTTGATAAGTAATCTTTGTGTATATTAAACCCTTTAATAATATTTAACATCGATACTAGTAACGTGCTTATTACAACGAACAATAAAGTCTATTTTTTTTATTCTAGATCGTTTGATCATGGAGGCAGAGGGAACGTCCCTCGGCAAAGGAGAAATATCATGCGCGGCGGTCCTTAGGTTAAATGGTCTTAGAAACCCTTCAATTATAAAAAATCGAAGCCTACACCGCGTTTAAGTTATGCCGCGCTGGAAACAATATGACGCAAGCCTGGCACGGAGGCGTCGACGGCGCCAGACGCCCACGCTCCCGCCACTGCACCGTCACGTCGCGTCGGTAGGCAACCGGCATGGCATGGCGCGGCGTGCTCCGTGGGCGACCAACTGGCGCGGTGTAAACAAACGCAATGTTTTGACTGAACCGCAGCACCACCACACCAGCAGCGACGTACATAGGCATTTGGATCAGATCAGACAAAAATCTTATAAAATTATTTTCTTCAACTCGTATAGCAATCTCTATAGAGAGGGCTACCCAAGGGGCCCAAGGGCTATCAAGATACTATTGGTTCTAAAAGTGTAAAAAATAGACAACAAAACACATAATGATTATTTCGACCTATCCAAAGAATAAAGTTACATATGATAATTATTTATTGACCTGTATATTTAACTAGTGAATATTTTTTTAAGCTATGTCATAATTTAACTTGTTATTATGTCATAAATATAAAAAAATACTAGTATTAGTTAAATATATAGGTTAATTTAAGCTCAGAAAAATAAGAAAGCAATTTCGATTCATTATCATATGTAACTTTATTCTTTGGATAGGTCGATTTAATCATTGAATTGTATTAAAGATACTCAAATGCTTATACAGAGTGTTTCATAAAGTTGGTATCAATAATAAATACACTTAAAGAGGACATGGCTAGCAGTCTAGCGGTAAAAATTTCGTGAGGCTCATAGTTCCTGAATAATGGGAACTTGAATTTGTGGCGAAAACATGTTTTCTGGCTTATTGGGTCAGCTGCAGTACATTGGCAACCTATGGGGTAATTAATTATACTTTTAACATAAACAAAGCCATTCCTATGCTAATTGCGACGATTTACAGGACACATTCCGATTTTAATATGCTTAATAATTGGTCAAAAAGATGATGTTCAATTTTTATTTTTTGGCTTTATTACTTTCACTTTATTCATTACGCTTTAAATGGATATTCTTGGATGTGGAATTGATATTGGTACCAACTTTATAAAACACCCGGTATACAATTTCCATACATCATACATGTACATATGTGATATGGTATGTAAAACTCAACAGCTTAATTAGTGAAGATAACATCACGTTGACACAAAGTGAGTATCGAATTGCGCGGGGACACATGACATGTCCAATTAAAACCGCACATTTTAGGGCACTGTAATTGTGATGAAGAAATTGCTTGGTGTGCGTTTGCGTGTTTCACAATAACAATTCGAATTAAACGAGTCATGTTAATTGACTCGTATAAAGAAATACATTGTTAATTGTATTCATTCAAATTGGTAAGTAAGAATAATTTTATTGTCAAAAATAAGAAGCAGGCGTAAACTAATTTTAGCGTCTTAGTTCTCCATCTTTCTTTTTTTCTACTTGCCCTTATCCCACCTTAATGTGGGGTCGGCGCAACAAACTTTTTCAAGTATGTTGCAGAAAGGATTTGGCTTAGTTTTTACGTCCGGCCGCCTGCCTGACGTCAACGCCCTTTGAGGGATCCCGTCCCGGGCAAATTAAATAAAACCCAGGACCTCCCAGTCCACAGCCCATACATGCTGCCACTAGACCAAGGCGACTCGTCTTAGTTCTCCATAAAAAACTTTATTAGACAGCGTAACTGTTACAACCGGTAACATACATAATACCTCTAATATAGGTATATTAGAGGTATGTAGAGGTATATGAGTTATGAAGTATGTAGAGGTCTGCATACTTCATCCTAATGAAGTAATAAAATCCAGTTCATAATATAAAATGCTATTATACAATCGAACTAATCAATCGGCTATAAAATTAATTCTAGTGATAACTGGGCATAATAGCAAACTAAAATTTAAAATAATTATAATAAAATTCCTAAACTAAAATTGGTATTATTTATGTAATAGTTGACACAAGTATGTAAGAATGCAATAAATATACATTAACTAGGCCGACACATTAAGATCGTGTGCCAGTGATATGCAGACGTCATGCTGCATGCTGCATAATGCATATAATTAAGTGTGGGGGCAGGTGCGTAGAGTGCGTGTAGTTGTTCCGTTAACATCTGCCTTTAGATCAAAGATTTGATACGCACCGGAAAATATATTCAATTTGTTATTTTTACAAATTACTTGAGTTTAAATTATAACGAGTAACATTTTGGAATATAAAATATTCAGTTAATGTTCCGACTCCCGCTGAAGATATACTTTTGGCAGTTTTGTGTTTTCGATTCTCAGTTAATTATTATCAATAAAACTATATATATAAAAAGAGAAACTGACGCATCAACGTACAGCCTTAACTATATAGGAACGTGAAATTTTACACATGGCTTTCTTTTATGAAATAGGCGAATACTAAGAAAGTATTTTTGGAAATTCATCGTAAGACCCCCCTATGGGGCATTCTCTCACGAGGGCGTACCCGCGGGAAAAAGCTAGTAATTTATAAGGGTACTCGACGCTGTTATAAAAACCTCAGTATTCAGTAACCGGGCATAAATAATAGTAGGTACTAGACAATTTTATCTGGATGAAGAAAAATAATAGGGTAAGAGATGATTCACGATTGATATTTTGATTATTTATAGTCACCAACCACAAAATTAGAATGTTAGTAAAATTTATGTTACAGCTTAAAATTGTATGGATGCTGGCTGTTGGCACCGAATTCCGTATGATTTAATTATACACTCATACATGTAATCTGGCGCGTAAATACTGATCGTGCGGGAACTTTATTTATGGTTTTATTCAGTTAAATTATGATACATATTAAATTGCCTATCATCAATTATGATAAAGTATAGAATAACATCAGGCAATACGATAAATTATTTTATTATTGTAAAAACTAAGCCCCTTACGCCCGAATGGCCAAACGTTACTCAACTTTAACAGCTTCTTACATTGATTTTCGCCGTACCATTTTGTTAGATAAGGCGGCCTTAAACGACATAAGGCCACCTTGAGTATATGAGCATTCGGCGGTTATATTAAAACTAGCAAAATAATAAATCCTTATACATAATAATGCAACATTGTTAATAAACTACAGTTTAAGAAGATAGCGTTGCCAAATTGCGACAATAACATTGCAAACACAGGGTTGTCAGGACATTATCGCAGTGGATAAAAAATGTAAGTGGTAGAGCCACGCTGTAGAGTTTACAGTTTGGATCTACCATTTACCTACAGTGTCACTTGCCACTTATCTACAGTGCAGACAATTTGTCTTATGTATGCATTCATACATGATGGCTCAACCAGATTGTCACTACTGTTTCACAAACGATGTTATGTAGCAGCTCGCTGTTGCGTTTTGTACGGTGAGAGATTCCCAGAGTCCAAAATATTCCCTCCCTCCGCTTCTCAATTTACATTAATTTCCTTTGTTCGGAAGTTAACGGTTTGGCTGTGCCCCTGGCGTTGTCGATGTTTAAGGGGCAATCACCATCAGGTGGTGTCGGCTCTTCCGCTTTTGTAAGCCAATTAAAATGTTTACATAAGTGAGTTTGACAAAATAATATGATTTAAGATGTCTGGTGTCATGTCGTAACGTACTATTCTTAAAGCACAAAGAATATCGAGTGAAAATTTCGAGAATTTGGCAACCCTGCCCTACACTTGACAAAAGCGATAACGATCTGAGTTAATCAACACTCAACACTAAAATTATTATGAAACTTCGTGATGTCAATGTTGTGAGTGTGAGTACACTAATCACTTACTATGAGGTATTCATACCGAGGATGATATAATCTATGAGTGTTTGTGCGTTGTACAAATGCAATGTATATGTGAATATTTGGCAATGATATTCGGGAATGTGTTGTGTAAGCACAAATAAATGTAAATCCATAGAAATATAACACAGGCATTTTTCGAGTGTTCAGTTGACATCTAATTAAAGACTTAATGAGACGCGCATACAAGGACCCTGCACAGGAACTCGATCTCCACTTTGTTATCCATAAAAATATGTGAGAAACGAGACGAAATTACACTCAAACAAACCCATAAACAAAACTGCATCGAAAACAAGTCTGGAAAACGTATTCCCCGCACAAGTCACCAGTGCGCAATGCAACGCGTGCACATAATTGTCATCGTAAATAAAAACCATTAGAAAGTGCGGCGTCAGGCGTGGCAGCGTGGCAGCATGGCACAAGTCATCGGCACTTGGTAGCGGGCCAAACTGCTACCAAGGTCGCGGCGCGCACCACTGTTTGATAACACGCACGTTATGTTATGAAATCAACGCACACTGTTTGTTTTTAGTTTTTATAAACCCGGCTCTATCGAGTTTTCATTCATAGATTGTGTTTTTTGGCGGCGCATCCTGTGTATAGTATATGGTTAGAAAAAGAGTAACGACCGCAGTGAAATTACGGAGGAATGTAATTAATAATTTTAATTATTTTTGACAAGATATTTGTTGGATGATGCGACGATTTAGGGTCCGCTGCGTGGTAGCATAAGTTCAATTTAAGTAAGTATGTTAGTACATCATTTTACTAACGAGACCAGGTGAGTTTTCACCTGCACCACCTGTTGCAGGTATCCTGAATCAAACGAAGTAACTTTAATTTATGAGTAAATGCACCTATTTTATTGACTGCCTCGGCGTGTTTGTATTTTGGTACGACTACCGTCCTGAGGCCTCGGCTAACTGATATTGGATTTTTCCATATCAGCCCGGAGTCTGAAATTTGTGTCCGATATGGCGATAGCGTCGCCCCCTATAATATCGGGGACGGAACTAAGCTCGGCGAATTTTGGGTGTACTAGTTCGCTAGTGCGTCTCTGCCTACCTCTTTGGGATTCGGGCGTGAGCTTATGTTATGTTTATGTTATACCTACCTATTTTGTAAGTTTGATGGTTTGTATGATGCAATAGCTATGAAGTATAATATTTCGACGCATAAACAATATACCTAGTTAATTATGACTGTTTTTATTCACTATCTTATATTAGTTTTAGTAAATGTAATAAATACTAATTCGGCCAGATAAGCACAAAATAATGTATCTAGCCTACTCGTACCTAACCGATTGCAATGTCAAGGCTGTTAGCGTTCAAAAGCCGGCTTCGATTCATAAAAATAACTGCAATGCGGCGCTGCTATTGACATAATAATTTTAGTTTACATCTTGAGATTGTCATTGATATAATTTAAATAGATAGTAATTGAATTTATTTAATTCATTTAGTGCCTTAGAAAGAAATAAAAACGTGCTTTTAGATACAGTGACCATAATACATGTCAAGTGGTTTGAGTCTTGAGAAATGCTTATAATAATATGCTTATAACTTTACGGACGACATATTCAGCAGATTTAAACGCAGGATTTCTGCAGAGAAATGATAATAATTACCATTGTTAATAATATGCCATAAGTATAGCTTAGGAAAAAAATGCACGGATTTAAATATGGCGGTTCACATCTGGGACATAACTAAGCTCGGCGAAATATGGGTGTTCTAGTTCGCTAGTCCGCCTCTGCCTCCGGGGATACATGCGTGAGCTTATGTTGTGTATGGTTCATAGATTCCTCAGTAGATAATACATACTGTGAATTAACTCATCCATCATCTCAAACTTGCTGTTTCGGTCGGTGACAGCATGCGCCTCCCCTTACCACCGTAAACCCTCACTTCGTTTCTCAAGAGAATGTCAACGTGCCCCTAATACGATCTTGTGAAGACGTCTGTCAGCGACACGCCCTTCGTTCCGGCATTTGAACAAAACTAAAGTCATTTTCCAACATGTACTGACCATCAATCACGTGCTACTAGGATATAATATGATTTCAAAATAATAACAGTTTCTCGCAACGATACGGTTTCCTGTTTCCATTATGGTTAATAATTAACAACAATTCAACCGTGACGGAGGATGCAAACCTGATTTCTTCATCAGCCCGGGTCATCGGAAATGTAAATAGTGTAATATATGTATGTACAAACGACCAGTTATCAGACCGATTAACTTGTTTGATGGAATAAAACCGATTGTCATAATTTTTCCGAAAGACAATTAATTGCGAAACATTTTTGCTTGTTTAAGAATAATTAACAATGTTTTGTAACTGTGCATATTGCCCAAAAGTCGTGTCATTTTACGGAATTAAAAAGTGAAGGCTACTTAGAACATAAAATATCATCTAGTCATGTTATTTACACACTGTGGACAAACACAGATGTATATCGAACGATAACGAGTTGTGCAGTGTTGTCTCCACAAATGGACACGGACACTTCGCTCGAGGTCGGACGTCGCCGCCACGCGTCTACTGCTATATAAATTTGGTCAAGATCGGTAAGTTGGAAGTCGGTCAATTAAGTTTATAAACTTGTGATTATTCTAAGACTATAATGTGATTTAAAATTCAAAACAGGAATTGCTTAAATTCAAAACAACATTATTTTCAGTGTAAAATCATCAAGAATAGGCTGCTAAACATCCAGTGATCTCGCAAAAAAAAACCGCTTGTAAATGCAGTTTAATTTTACGGCGAAATCTGCGTCGCAAATCGATAAGTATTTGCTTTGAGTTTATCTGGATCTATCACAATTGACACGCCGTCTTATGTCCGCATAAACCTTCGGTTAAATTATGGCGCATTCCGCTGTGAATTGTGATGTATACTGAAGAGTGGATCTTCTAAATTCGTCACGTTGTTACTTTCACGTTTTACATAATCATGCCCTGTGAGTTGTGACCCTCTCATCAGTCATAACTCATAAGTCATCCTGTGCGGGGCATTATCTCGATCCATGAAAATGGGCATGCTTCGTTGGTATGGAAAAAAGGTAAAAGAGGACTAATGCCCTCTTTTATCTACTTTATGATAACCAAGGTTTATTCTATTATTATTCGTGGCAGTATAGGAAATTGTGTTTAAAGACGCAGCGCCCATTTCGACGAATTTAAAATGTAGCGCTGTCAAATGTAAAAACATATGTATAATCATGTAGATAGACATGTAGGGTAAACTCCGAGTAGTTTATCTTTATAATTATTCTGATTATCGTTTTAGTGGATAATGTATTCATTGCTTAAAGGATGTTTACAATGTAAAGCATAAAAAAATCAACTTCCATCGGAACTTATACGAACAAAAAATATAGCACGTTCATAAGGAATAAGAACTGTATTTTATCACAACCGTTTGTGTACAAAGTAGTTTCTATATTTATTCGTGCAGAGGAAATCGCGAACAAACGGCAGTGAGGAGTAATCCTGAGTGTACACACGTTGGATTTGTGGTCACAGGTGCTCCAAGCTTGATACTAAGCATACATACATTGTTATATGTATACAATGATTCGAGGCAAACGTTTCTAGGTTACATAAATATTTGACTCAGGACAAATGGCTCTATAACCATGGACACATTAAAAATTAGTATAATGTAATGGTCTATCACACGTATTACAACACCTTTTTAAAATAAGTTATAATATTATATTGACTGCCTCGGTGGCGTGGTGGTATTTCAGTACGACTACGGTTCTGAGGTCTCGGGTTCGATCCCCGGGTCGGGCAAAGTGATATTGGATTTTTCCATATCAGCCCGGAGTCTGGAATTTGTGCCCGATATGGCGATAGGCTCGCCCCCTATCACATCTGGGTCGGAACTAAGCTCGGCGAAATGTGGGTGTTCTAGTTCGCTAGTGCGCCTCTGCCTACTCCTTCGGGGATACAGGCGTGAGCTTATGTATGTATAATATTATACAAAGGATTCATTTATAGCAGTCGCCGGGTATCAAACTAGGGAGTTAGTTACCTTGCCTGTGGGCTTAGCTAAGTGGCTTATGCGTCAGTCTACTAGCGTATAAGCCACTTGGCTAAGCCCGCTGATAGCAAACCTCGAAATAAACTAGGTTATATGGAGTTAATTCGATCGTGAAATCCGATATCCCTCATTGAGATTCCTCGAGTTTGTTATTCGCCATTAATCTAGGCAGTAAAACATTTTCCGCTACTGTTGGAACCGTTTAACCTTGGTCAGGACTCGGTAAAGCGAGTCCGTAAGTACTTCGAGGTTCCTTATTGCAGCGGCGCGAGTGTGTGTGAGTGAGTAGGAGCGTTATTGTACTTGGAAAAATGTACGCGTGCTTGAAATCATGTAGGGGCAATAATAGGTTTTAGATATAGGGAAGGTCCTTCCCGGAAGGATGCCTTTGTTCGCATGACTGTGTATCATGTTGCGAAATTTGTCATGAATTCAGTCACAGGGAATGTAACTATTTCGGTCAAAGAGTATGTATGATACAAAATGTTAATATTATTTTTTAAAAACACCCAACAGTCATACACATAGATCGACTCTAAGATCGTGTCTTGTGTCGTGGGAATCAGGAACTACGAGAGACTTTCGGTCTCACAACACCCAGACCCGAAACAAATATCAGTGGGCCGCACAAATATTTGCCTAGGTGCGGGGATCGAACCCGCGGCCTCTCGCTTCACAGCCGGTTGCTTCGTCCGCTGCGCCACGGAGGCTGTCAATTAACCAAATAAATTACGTTGTAAATATTTGGTGAATACATCTAACACCTTAATTTATCACATAAGTTACGCTTTAAATCTCCAAGTGATCCCAACAACATCGGCTAAATCCAATGAAAATAATAATATGAAATCTCTCTAATCGGATTAAAGTGTGTAATACTGAAGCCGTTCAAGTGGCTGGTAGTCAGGTCAAAGGCATTTTATTTTGCGTAGATAAAACAAAGCGGACAAGTGCGTGAATATCTCGTACAATCTGTGTTCCGTATGTACTGAACACACAATAAAATAACA
Source organism: Clanis bilineata (assembly GCA_036417725.1). NCBI lineage: Eukaryota > Metazoa > Arthropoda > Insecta > Lepidoptera > Sphingidae > Clanis > Clanis bilineata. The sequence goes on from CM071158.1 coordinate 15,732,000, forward strand.
TGATGCATTGGCGGCAATTTTTATTAAGTTTCTTTACACAGTGGATAGACCAAGGGCGACTTAAACCACTATTACTAACCTACAGTTAGTCCTAACCTCGAGTTAAATTGAAAAAGAAATATATGAATGACATGTCATTCATATGTAGGTTACATATGTAGGTTAGTAAAAGTGGTGCAAGTCGCCCTAACAGAGGTTACTAGCTTGGTTGTTCTTAACTTGTCACTGACATCGGCAATAGGTAAGGAATCAGAAAAAAAGGGGTATGACGTAAAAAATAATATACAGCATTTACAATTTGTATTTGGTCTTTTATAAACCAGCAAGCGCTTTAAATACATTTAGGTACGATGCGGTTTTTAAAAGGTGACTCAATAATTAATAGAAATGAATTGAATTTATTTACAGAAACCGCAAAACAATGGTAAATATGCATACTTTTAGAATTCAAATTTTTTGAAAATTGTTTTAGAACTGAAAATTGTATATAGAGGTAATTGTAGCAAGTTTAACTGATTAAGGTTTCTGAATGACCTTGGTATTTAACTCAACTCTGCTCGCAATTTGTTTATCACTGCGTAATTAATCTATTGTCTTGTATTGACAGAAAAACAAACTTATTCTTAGAATTCAACGCAAAAAGAACCATTAAATTGCAGTAAATGTCTTTTAGAATGGTTTGGGAAACAAAACCGTGTATTATCGAAGGTCGTCGCGGCGACATTGAGGCAAGTTCAATGGGCTGAAAACTCATCACTAATGAGTGAGTGACGGTCAAGTATCACGTCAATCAAGAATCACGTGCCGGTGTGACTACGACGCGATAGTGAGTCGCTTGTTTTCATATTAAACTATTGTTAATCGAAACGCCGCGTTATGCCGAGTCGGACATGTGACTTCATTTAAAACATGCTTATACTAATATGCGTTTCTCTATTATGCGAACCCATAGATATTAGACATCATAACATAAACATAAGCTCACGCCTGTATCACCGAAGGGGTAGGCAGAGGCGCACTAGCGAACTAGAACACCCACATTTCGCTGAGCTTAGTTCCGTCCCAGATGTGATAGGAGGCGAGCCTATCGCCATATCGGGCACATATTCCAGACTCCGGGCTGATATGGAAAAATCCAATATCACTTTGCCCGATCTGGGGATCGAACCCGAGACCTCAGAACCGTAGTCGTACCGAAATACCACCACGCCACCGAGGCAGTCATTACCTCACCATTACCATTTGATAGAAATCACAGAGAAGAGTCGCCTCCTTGGTCTAGTGGCAGTATATATGGGCTGTGGACCGGGAGAACCTGGGTTTGAATCCCAGGTGGGGCAAGGCACATGTTCCTATTTAATTTTCCTGGGACTGGATCCTCTTAGAAGGGGAAAAAACTAAGCTAGATAATTTCTGCAACATACTTGAAAAAGTGTGTTGGCCGACGCCACATTAAGATGGGATTAGGGCAGATTGATAGAAATACACCAGCAAATAACTTATACAGAGTTGATTGTCAAAGGTAATGTTTAATTCCTCATCATTCGCCAGTGCACCGTGATTTGCCTTTATTACCTTTTTCTCCTCTCCAGTAAGGGCTGCTTCCAATAAATTATATCAGTTCGAGTGTGCAGATAGACGTCATGTTCAAACTGTGTTCTTAGGGCCACTTGCAACTCCGCGGTAAATCTTTATTTATCCTAAATCTTGATTTAAAGATAGGAGTGAGCTATAGTGTAATCGAGATAAGGTGCAACTCTAGATTAGTAATAGCGCTGGAAGTCGCCTTTATTGGTTAATTTTTCGACTGATTTCCAAAAGGAAAAGGTCTTCAATTCGTTTGTATTTTTTTATGTTTGTTACGCGATATGTCTGCCAAATGTGGGCCAATTTTCAAAATTATTTTTGTGTTCGATTGAGCTTATTTTAAGGGTGGTCCCATATAATTTTGGTCACGATCGGATCAAGTTGGAAGTCGGTCAGTTATGTAATTTATCTACACAAGAACTAAGAAGATCATTTATTGGGACCGGCCGTTAGTGGATATAATACTAACTGCTTCCGAAACGCGGCTCACGGAAGCAAGTTCTATATGCGTCGATAAAAAGTAAAAACCCTTCTATTTATACATGGGATATAAATAGCTATAACATATGGCACGTTTTCAAACTCATTCAACTCGCTGCCGGGTTCAAACGCTCACAATGTCACCGAGGCTTCCTAACATGCCCATTCATTGAATAGTACGCATTGTACTATTGAAATGCTTGGCCTTAGGGCATTTCCGCGAAAAAAAGTCATTACCGTCGTAATGGTAATGACACATATGACCACGGTAATGACAAACCCTTAATAGTATTATAATAAGTAATTGTTATCTATGTATATAACTCCAGACATCACCTGTACTATCCTCTGCATAGCATGGCATGAACGTACAAGACATGAGACACGTATGAGTATTAATAATCCATGAGAATGATAAAGTATATACATAGATAATTATTATTTATTTTTCCAACAGGTCGTTCTGGAAATCTTTGGGGGAGGCCTATGTTCAGCAGTGGACGTCCTATGGCTGATGATGATGATGATGATAATACTATTGAGGGTTTGTCTTTACCGTGTTCATATGAGTCATTATCATTGCCTATACTTAACGACGGTAATTACGAATTTTTTCGCGGAAATGCCCCTTAGCGCAAATAATATTAGTGGAACCTTGCGATTTATCCGTGACTAATTAGTTGTTAAAAATAAATCATTACCTACGTCTGTAGAAAAACAACAAATCGACAACACAGCTACACTGTATCCAATCGGTTTAATGGCTGAAATTGGACGCGTCATAGACTAAGTACTTAACAAAGGTAATGAAGCCATGTTAACAATTTATTGTGTATTACATTCTGGATAAATTGAATACCAGGCTAGTCTAATCATTAATTCCTTAAACTTGCATGGTGGTCCAAAGTCCAAACGTCATTTAGTTATAGTATATACAGGATGTAATATAAACAGTTGATGGCTGCTTACGACAGGTGACTTGAGTCGTTATCTCGCATTGATAAAGAGTATACTGTGCTCACTGTATAGTAACAGTGCCGTCGTGGAATAACTAAGAACATGTGAGACGTTTAATGCCTTATCGTTAACAATTAACATTTCTGTAGACCGTGGTACATCGACCTTCACTCATCTGATAACCAGATGAGACATTTTTTTAATCAAATATTAATTATTCACAAACTCAAAACCATTGATTTAGGCAACATCTTGTAGACCACATCGTCCAACAACTTCCATAATGGTACGCGTACGCAGTATGCACTCCACAATAAATTAACCACAGGGTGCAAAATTTTCATTCATTAAGGTCGACTTCCAGCTCTATTAGTAATCTAAAGTTAGACCTAAACTCGATTTATCCTACAGCTCATTCGTATATTTAAATCGAGATTTATGAAAGAGCTGCAAGTCCTCCTAATTAAAACTGATTTTTGATCGCACTATGAAATATTTGTCTTTGTGTTCCTACTATGCAATTCTGACACGCGTGTACATAAGAATTAGGATTTAATCTGTATAGAAATGCCCTGTCCATATCATGCCACGTCCTTGATAGTTTAATGCATGAAATGTTCCACTTTGAATGTCCCTAGCGCTCCGTCCATCATTTTTTTTTAAGTCCGTGACTTTAGTCTAGTCTACTCTAGGTACATTTGTGAGTAGAGCTTAATGCATCGTAATTTGTACTGCATGCATCGCGACATCTCGAAACGAGCGTAAAACAACCCACACGCGCGAAACCGACACCGCAACGTAAAAACTCGGCCTCGATCGTGCATTTGATGTGCAGGCGCACTGTTAGCCATTATGCCCCTTACTTATAAAAATATTTAAGCGCTGCTTATCTTTAACCATAGGTTGTCCCTTTCATTTTTAAACAATGTAACGCAAGGAAAACAGTGACAGGCTATTCTTAACCATTTGCTCAGCTAAAATGCTCAGCTAAGTAAGGCCCTAAGTGTTGAGATAAAATTATACAATGAGTTTATGGCGACGAAGCATACCGTAGACACACTTTAAAGCATTACACGTAGTATAATAAAGTGCTCAATTAGGCCAAAATACAGTATATATTTTTGATACAGGTAGCAGGTAGTAGTTGATTACTTGTTTATTTAGTTATAGGCATAGGTACGGACTAAATAATTTTAATAATATTTTGAAATAAAATACAAGACTGTTGATAAGCATAAAATGGTTAAGTTATACTATTATGGATATGAATAATTTATAAGAATTTTAGTATAAAGAATATTCTTTTTAAGACATACATGGCGATATTGAAATCCAAAATTCTAAGACCCTCCTCATCTCTATTGGTGAAAGTCAATGAATTAAACTGCAGATCCAGTTTGACTGTATTTATTATTATATGTAACCGCTAACACATGCACCACAAATGAATACCAATACAAGTGAAGACACGCGCGGTGGCGCCGCACCGTGTGGGCGACCATGGTTCGTGCCATCTGTCGCCACCGCCAGCGACCGGGCCGACGAACAACCAGCGTACCTGGGTAACTGGCTAAATTATGTTGCCATATACGCACCGTCTTACGCCATGTGAAAATTAGAGATCTGTGTGTGTCTAATGCACGTCGCACGGTAAAACTTCATTTATATTAAAACGCCATTAATTACGTTGCTGTGAGCGTATTAGAAGTGTATACTGATGGAGATGTAAGTATCTTGAGTGGAAAGTTATATGCTTCCAAATTATATAAATACGTTGAATTCAAAAATGTATTAAGAATTAGGTAGCTGTAGACCAGCGATATTAAACAATAGGATGAGTAAGTTTTCGGAACATGGGTTAATATAAACTATTAAGCTATTATCTAAATGAAATGTAAATCTTTTAACAACTTTAATATAAACAAGACCAACTAACTATTCTCAGATAAATGCAAAAAATATCAATTCTTCGAAAGACTACCGTATTGCTAACAAATTTTTCACCACTCGCATAAATTCCTTCCTTCGAAGCGGGGGATCCGCGAGTCCGATATATCGAAATCCCATTAACCTTGTGCCACTTCGCGGAGGTGGCGTGTGTTGACCGGCGCGGCGCGGCGCGGCATCGCGGCACCACCACCGCACCGCGTCGCATACGTGACATTGACGATTATGCGGTCACTGTTATACAAAACCTTACACAATGCCATGTCTATACTTTGTGCCTAGAGGTAGCTTAATTACACCTTCCACATAATATTATATCGGGTGTTTCATAAAATCAGTACCAATAACAACTATTCCACATACAGGAGAACTATTTAAAGTGCAATGGTAAAGTAAAAAAATGAAAATTTTACTCAATTTTTTAATCAATTATTAAGCATGGAGAATTTAAAATCGGAATGCGACCTGTAAATCGTCGCAATTAATATAGGAATGGCTTTGTGTATACTAAAAATAATTGATTATCCCATAGGTGGTTTGCAATTATACTGCAGCTGACCCAATGATGCTTTTTCGTTACAAATTCAAGATTCCATTACTCAAAAACTATGAGCCATACGAAATTTTCAACTTTACCGCTAGATTTCTAGCCATCATCTCTGTCAGTGTAGTTATTATTGATACCAACTTTATGAAACACCCTGTATAGGTACATTTGACCACATTCATTTATCAAGAGGATCTAGGGATCTATGGAGCTTTACGCAAAACATCAACAATATTTTTACTTAAATCACGATTTACAGATCTTAAAATTTTCGCACGAAAATCCTGATTTTTAGGTAGCTTTTCATGTACTGTAACCTATTTTATTTACTTATTCCTCAACTTTTGTTACTGCCGAGGGCATTTTCAGTAAATGTTACTCTCCTGTGGGAACGATAACGTTAGAAAATAGAATAAAACTTGTTTCGCGCAAAGTTAATTATGAATATTATTTTGTGTACAGTTTTAGGATCGCCGGCATTGATGCGCGTCGTGGGAGAGTATAACCCAATTAATTAATAGTTTAAGCATGTTGAAATTATCGTGGTTTTAAATAATTACATTTATTGTTGCGAATTGAAACTAAGCACCAGTGGCGAGGGGTGAAACATTTCAAAAGGGAAGCCACTTTCTCCTCTAGTTAATACCTGGATTAGACGTATATAAGAGCCTACAAAGCCTACATGTGTGGGTGATCTGATAATTGATATTTAATAATTAGGTACATGCATAAATATTTGTATAATTAAATATATGTTTCAACGTTTTGAACCTGTACGCCACCACACTTGTGTCAATAAATGATTCTTTATTCCTTACAATATGGAAAAGGGAAGCCGATAGTAATCGGGTTGCATGGACCCATCGCCGCTGCTAAGCACTTCTGAATAAACGGTTTGAAAAAGATCGGAGTTCTTAATCGCATTTTAATTTCATATTTAATTATGAGGACACCTCCACACATCTGTATATATATAATACAATAGGTATGTAATATGTAATGCATCGCTACTGTTCTAGGCTATTAGTCGCCTCCTTGGTCCTGTGTTCGATTTCCAGGTCAGGCAAAGCGAATTTTCTAATTTCATTTGCCCGGGACTGGATCCCTTAAAGGGGGTTGATGTCAGGCAGACAGCCGGTCGTAAAAATTAACCCAAATCATTTTTGCAACATGCTTTAAAGTGTTGAATCGACTCCACATTAAGGTGGGATAAGGGCAGGTAGAAAGAAAGAAAGTAATGCATCGCTCCACAGTATTTTTACCAAGAATTGTTGGACATTTTAGGCAAGTCACGTGTTCACGGCGAGGCCCACTGATGTGTGGGGCGAGTATCAAGTTGGGTGGTTCGCCCTTCGCCCCCTGCAGCACACCACCTGCCCCGACAGACGGCTGGACTCGCATCGGTGGGCAATATAGCATACATTTTATTAATTCTTGTTTCTACCGGAAATATTGTTTTCTGCGTTGGAAGTCATGTTATTATGAAAATAAAATAATTTTAAATATTATTACCACTTAAAAATATACTTCGTCTTGGAGTTTGTAGACGTGAGGTTAATAATAATCAAAATATATCGTGAGATGTTGTGACACCAAATGACTCAAGTCGAGAGACGGTCCAACTTTTAAAATTTGCATTTAATTAATTAACATCGAAATAGCTACAATTATAAATCAGTTAAATTAATACAATATGTCAAAAATGAAAACTTTAATTTGTACAAAAATAAACCGGTTTTAACATTAAAAGTATGTAGGTATTTATATGATTCATGCTTTCTATGTATGCTTTTTAACGCATTTAAAAATATAGGTACCGTTTCATTCAAAACTCTTACGATTTGAAGCACTTTAAAGTGGATTGAAATTTTAATTGATTCGAGGTGAAATGCGAGCGAGTAACGCAGCCGGCATTATCTCGCTTTCTATAGAAGCGTTTTGGGATGTCGTGAATCGCATCTTGTATGGGAGGCTGACGATGGTTTGAGCTTTAAGTTGAACCTAAATGCCAGCCTATGATACCAGAGATAAAACAATTTAAAAAAAACTTCGCAAAATATTTACGAAAACTGTACATTATAATATTCAATTAAACCTTTTATCTAACTACGTAATTAAATAATACTGGGTGTTAGTCTAGGTAGGTAGCTATAATTATTTCAGAAAATAGTAAAGCGTCACCTATTTATGGCCAGTCTACGCTATATTTAAACGACTCGGGGGAATTAAGTCATGTTATTATTATTTTAATAAGCAGCGACAGCTCAGTTGGAAATACGTACGTACGGACTGCAAAGACGAGTGCCGGAGATTCGAGACCAACCCCAGAAAGAACACACACACATCTGTCATTTTCTATGTTAAGTGTATTTTCATTGTGAATTATCGCTTGCTTTAACGGTGATGGAAAACATCGTGAATAAACCTGCATACCTGAGAAAATTCTTCACAAGAATTTCGAAAGTATGTGAAGTCTACCAACTCGCATTAGGCCAGCGTGGTAGACTAAGCCTAACCCCTCTCATTAGCAGAGGAGGCATGTGCCCAGCAGTGGGACACTAATATTACAGGGCTAATATTATTACTATACTGTCACGTGGGCTGTCTGCTTCTTTGTAAGCCGATTGTTTATCACCACCGATGAGGCGGTTACACTTCCGAAACATTACCAAGACGTTTTTACATAAAACACGGTTACATAACGGCATACATTAGGCGTGCGTCGCACCGGAAGAGAGTTCATCACACCGAATACACAACAAACTAGAAATTAGATGAGATGACATTTTTATTTCTCTGTAATTCATGTTTTGTCCAATGGCTTTGAATAAATATTAAGTAATAAATAAATGAACACTTTCTTTACATTTAAGCACTTCTATAGAAAGCGCTTTAATCGTATTCATGAATCATGACACCTTGTATTTTATTTTGTATAAAGACGAATAATTTTATATTACATCAAACTTTTAGTATAATAGAATATTCGAGATGTAAGCTAATAGTAGCTCTCAAATAATTTTAAAATATATTTCAAAAGTATCTGCAAACGAGTAAATATATATAAAAACAGATATCATTATATTTTTAAACAGGACAAATATATACTGACAAATAACTTTAAATAAATGTAGATGAAGTTAATATAGTCTGCCTATCCATATTGGATATATGTGCGATATAATCTATACGTACATATAAAATCTATGTATACAGTTTTAATATAACGTAACTTTTTGAAACAGTGAGCTGACGACCGACGACGTTCTATTTTAGATATTAACCCACATTTGTAAACCGAGTACTGCGTTACTAAGTAAATATTATCAACTAGCCACTTCATGACTGCAAATATTTAGGCCGTTTTGAAAATAGTATCGTTTAAATCTGTAAAATTGTCTACGCCGACAGTTTGTATAGGGAAAATAACCACCGTATTGGAGTATGTAAAAATCTGTAGGATACACATAGCATCTTCCATCGCTAGGTATATGTTTAAGAAGAGAAAATCTACTAGTTTGGGATTTTGAATTTATATCGTATAGCCTTTTAAAGAAAAAAAGAGCCATTTAGATTTTTCGTAATTCTTTTCGACTGAAACTTAAATAATTGTTATTTTTACAAAATGGCTCCATTAAACATGTATCCAATTATACCGTTAAAGGACATCTTTTACTGATGACGTTTATGAAAACATTTCAAACAAGTCTAGCCAACACACTAGTATGTCACTCGGTTGCTAACTCTTGTAAACATCCACAAAATTAATTAAACAACATACTAAACAGTGCAAAATATAGAACAAGTCATATTAGCCCCAAGGTGGTTTGAATGAAAAATTGACAGGAATGTACTGCAAATACATTTATGAAGCATTTTATTTTAAATTGATATAAGACACGAGAGGACAAGCAGAGGTTGTATGAAAATATAAAACATGACCTTCTCAAGTATCTTGATATGACAGTTGGCAAATTACTCTGTCTGACACGTCACATTACATAATTTACACATAACGGGTGTTGTTAAGGGCTTTTGTATTATGTAGATATTATATTATTCATTTTACAGTTCGAATGCCAATACCTCAAGAGAAAAATGTGTCACAATCTTTTGGAAATTAAAATGTAGACGATACGTTTTCAAAACAACACTACGAGGAATTTTTTTTTGTAAATTACTGATTCGTCAAATTATCGCTAGGTATAACGGAAATACGAATAATAAATAAAATAATATTAGCCCTGTAATATTAACTGTCCCACTGCTGGGCACGGGCCTCCTCTACTAATGAGAGGAGTTAGGCCGTAGTCTACCACGCTGGCCTAATGCGGGTGGGTAGACGGCGGGTAAAGGTATGTGAAATACCTTCGAAATTCTTGTGAAGAAATTCCCGAGTATGCAGGTTTCCCCACGATGATGTTTTCCTTCACCGTTATAGCAAGCGATATTTCACAATGAAGATACAATTAACATAGAAAAGTCAGAGGTGTATGCTCCATTTTGGGGTTGGTCTCGAACCTCCGACACTTGTCTCGGCAGTCCGTACCATTCCCATCTGAGCTATCGCTGCTTCATAACGGAAATAACATACATAAAATAAGACAAATGCCTATCAAATGTGCGAAGAAATCAGAAAGAAAGAAACAATGACAATATATCCTTCCATTCATAATGAAATTATCTACAATCCTCTCACAATGGAAAACACGTTGCATATTACCCGCAATTACGATACGAAGCTGCTCATCGCTTATGGCAAAGATACGTATTCGGAAATGAAAGTGATGTATAAGAAATGAAATAAGAATGCGAGTTGGTAAAAGGAAAACAATTGCGCCGTCGATGACCCGCTGAGATTGGGCCACTGTTGGGGGCCCGAGTGACATTTCATCATAAGTAAAAAGTACCGCAGAGTTAATATAAACGCTGTATAAAAGTGAAAGTTGGTAAATTTAGAGTTAAGGTTAATCGCAGGATCAATATCTGTATGAAGAGTAAGTATTATTAAAACAATGATACTAATTGCTTACACTAAAGCATGCAACGAAGATCGACTGTTTGTTCCTTCGTTAAAAATCCCTTGTTATCTTGAAAAAAAAAAAACTAGAATACCCTTATAACAACGACTGCAATTATCAGCTATATTTTATTATGTATAAGATGGACCTAAAACTGGTAACTGTAGGTTTGGTTTATTAAAAACTACGTCTAGATTTAATTAAATTAATTTTAAGATTAAATTAACAAAAAGCACATTCGATGACTTTAGTACTTGCAGTGCGAATATGTGTACGTATTCGTTTATTAACCGAGTCGAAAAGCATTTTAGTTGCTCGTTATCGAATAACTATTAAAAATTATAAATGCAGCCGTTATAATTTATAATATTTATACGTTATCTAGTAACTAGAATTCTTTTTCCACCTCCGCCTGGAGCACAATTTCCAGAATAAGTGCTAGTGAATTAAATTTCTTTGAAGCATGCAAGTGTATTGCAGGTGCCAAGTGTTCTAAATATAGTCGACGATGGGGATTCGTTTATTTCTGTTACTGCACTACTCACTCTGACTATTGTTAGCGTTGTAAACACACGAATTGTGAATGATGTAACTCGTTCGGTGACATTTATTCGATGTAATTAAAACATCTTGGGAATGTAAACTCTTGTTCAACATGATATTTAAGAGTTCATACATAAAACGCAGTATAATAATCACGACGTATCTTATTATCTTTGCTTGATGCTGCATTTCTATTAGAATGGATTTTTTCTGTTGAAGTCATGCTATGACAGATTTTAAATTATTTTTTGCATTTCTAATTTATGCAATTCAGATTACGACCAACTCGTTTATTATTAATTATTATCATAAAAATTCTATAAAAATCCAAACTACATAACACTTCAACATAAATTAACAGTTACATCGGATCTAGACAAATGATCTAAACGACACGACACTTCGAAAGAGGTAGTAATCTCAGACTACCAATGATCATAGAACAGTACGTTTGCACGAGTTTATTTTAACATTTCTTCATGGAGAAGAATGTATGGACATTTGACTATAGTAGGATTGCTAATTAAACGGAGTAAACTGACATTTCGAATGTTGCCACTTTTTCATGAAATTTAAATAGTGCTGCGGTAAAAAGATCAAGATTATTTAAGCATTTCAATTCAGTGAATCATTTCATTCTTTCATTTTCTAAATTCCAACTAAAAATTGTAATTCCTGCATAATATGTAATAAGTACTGCATGTCTACTGAATTATAGTAATAGTAAATTACTGTGTGCGGGTGCGCTGGGATTGCGTGGGTCCAGACACCGGTGGCTGCAGGTTCTTGTCGGAGGGGAGAAAGAACTGTACGACTATTCTGTACAAAATACCTATATTTTCGCCTTATATTGAAACAATAAAGTAGTTCGTTTTAAAACAATATGTACAGAATTTCAATGCGACAATTGTGCGTTTTGACAAAAACGCCGTTCCCTACACGTTCTTGATTTCTCTTCTTTCTTGATTTATCTTCTTTCTTGATTTAGAAGTTCTTCTTCTGAAGTCGGATCCCGGACTGCCAGCTGCGCTCCAGGGTGGCTACTTTTCTTCCCCAGGACGCGTCGGGATGAGTTCTAAGGTGCGCGATGTTCTGGCTTGTGCGCTCGGCCAATGAGCGCGCGAGTTGATCCAGCGGGGGCCGGTGTGAGGGGGGGCCGCGATGCGCAGTTGCGGTGCGCATGCGCGGCACGCGGGGCGCGGGGCGCAGGTGCTGCGACGTCCCGCACATTACTCCCGCCGTGCATCGCCCGCCGCCGCTGTGGACGATGCAGCCAGTTGTGGTGCGGGATCTGCAGCTTGGATGATGATGATCTTCTTGGTGGGGCGCCGCAAGACGCCGCCCTTGGTGCTCACGTCGACTGCTCGCACGACGCCGTCAGGTCCCGGGTGTGTAGCGCTGATGCGCCCGCGCACCCAGACGTTGCGAGGTAGGTTGCCGTCCACGATCTGGACGAGGTCGCCGACTCGGAGCTCAGGTCCTCTTCCGCGTGGATCTCGTCGGTTGCGCAGCTCCGGCAGGTATTCTCTGAGCCAGCGGGCCCAGAACAGGTCGGCGAGGCGTTGCGAGGCGCGCCAGCTGGCACGCAGGTTCAGGTCGCTGTCGTCGAAGGTGCCCGGTGCGGAGACTCGACCCGGACCGCCCAACAGGAAGTGGTTGGGCGTCAGGGCTTCTGGATCTTCCGGAGCAACCGACACGTGGGTGAGCGGTCGGCTGTTGACGGTGTACTCCGCCTCGGTGAGCAGCGTGCACAGGACCTCTTCTGTGGGGTGCCGCTCGTGCAGAACGGCGCAGAGTGCGGTTTTCACTGACCGCACCATACGTTCCCAGGCGCCGCCCATAAACGGCGCGCCAGGAGGGATGAACCGCCAGTCTATTGATTTCTTGCTTGCCTCGTATTTGATTCCTGCGAACAAAGCGGTGCGGAGTTCCTTTTCCGCACCGTGAAAGTTAGTTCCGTTGTCTGACCAGATCTGAGTCGGACATCCGCGACGAGCGATCATTCTTCTCAGCGCCATTATTGCTGAGTCAGTACTAAGGGACGGCACTAGTTCCAAATGTATGGCGCGTGTTGTGAGGCACGTGAACAGCGCTACATATCTTTTTAAATGGCTTCTTCCCGACGTGACGCTCAGAGGGCCGAAGTAATCCAAGCCTGTGAAGGTGAAGGGCCTCTGGTGGTGTGCTAGTCGACACGGCGGCAGATCTCCTGTGATCGGTTGCGGGGGTGTTGCTGTTCGTATGCGGCACCGTAGACACCGGCTCACTATGTTCTTTACTGTCGGCCTTAGACGCAGTATCCAGTACTGTTGTCGGCACTCGTTTACGGTGGCTTCGACGCCCGCGTGGTGCAGTTGTTGGTGCACGTGTTCTATCCATAAGCGCGTAGCGCGATGATTGCCGTCGAGTACTGCGGGGTTCTTCAGCTGCTCGGAGATTCCGTTGGTGGCTCCTATGCGACTCTTAAGCTTGATGCAGTGTTCGGAAAGTTCTATGCTCAGCGCGTAGAGCCGACTGTCGCGGTGCAGGTCTCGTCCTTTCTTCATGGTCTGTAGTTCCTCGGCGAAAGACTCTTCCTGCGAAGTTCGTACGATGAGGAGCTCCGCGCGTCGCTGGATGTCTGCAGGGATGGCTGGGTACAGATCCGGGTTTGATGCCGAAACCTGTGCCTTTCGGGGTCGCGTGACGGTGGTCTTGGCACGTCGCCACGTCGGGTCAGAGCTGGGGTTCTGCGCGTTCCTTTTATGGTTCACCTTGTTCCTAGGGGCTCGGCGGAATAGTTCGATGGCTTGCAAAGTTCTAGCTGTGGCGCGGAGATAGCGTAACCACCGTGAGAAGCGGTGGACGTTCGGGAGGGCCTCGCTGAGCTTCGGTGATCTTGTCGTAACGACTGCGAGCGCCCGTTCTTCGCCTGTGTTCGGTATTGCTTCATTGCCATCCGCTGGCCAGAATTGGGGATCGTGGTACAGGAATTCGGGACCGTGGAACCAACGATGTTGTTCATTGAAGTTGTCGGGCACGTCGCGGGTCGCGTCGTCTGCAACATTGAGCTTGGTCGGTACCCATCGCCAATCGCTCGTCCGGCTGTGTTCTTCTATTGCGGCGACTCTGTGCGCGACGTATGGTTTATATGACCTGGAACCTGTGCGTATCCATGTTAGAGTAGTGCGGCTGTCTGTCCAAAATGTTGTTGTTTCCGGTTTTCGTTCGTGTTCTTCTCGTACGCCTGTCGCCATACGGGCGCCGAGTACCGCAGCCTGCAACTCCATCCTCGGGATCGATGTTGTCTTCAGCGGAGCCACCTTTGCTTTTGCCGTGATCAGGGTGATGGTGACGTGGCCTTCCGCGTCCACAGCTCGCCAGAATAGTGCCGCTGCGTATGCAGATTCGCTTGCGTCGGTGAAGACATGAAGTTGAAGCGATGCCGCTGCGGTATATCCGGGGTAACATCTTGGTACGGATACGTATCGTAAGTTCTTCAGGTGGGCGAGCCACTTCGACCAGCTCGCCGCCAGGTCCGGATCTAGGGGGTCGTCCCATGATGTCCCACGCCTCCAGACTTCCTGCAGTATCTGTTTTGCTCGTACAGTTATAGGGGACACGAGTCCGAGTGGGTCAAATAACGACATTACCGTTCTCAGCGCTTGTCGCTTCGTAGGGGTCTCTTGTTCCATGATGCTCGGTGAGATGCGAGCGAGGTGCAGGTTAAATCCGAGACTGTCCTCGCCCGGTCTCCAGATCAGTCCGAGCACTCGTTCGGTCTTGTGCAGATCGACCGTATTACCGCCGCCGCCACCAGTTTCGCCCAATGCCTGTAACAGTTCTGATGAGTTCGATGACCATTTCGTCAGTTCGAAATGGGCGCCGCGATGTATTTCGCGAACTTGTTTTGTTATCTTTTCCGCTTTCTCCAGGGATTCGAAGCTATCCAGGTAATCGTCCATGTAGTGCTTGTTCTTTATTGCATCCACGGCCTCCGGATGGGTGTGTCGATGTTCTTCGGCGTTCTTGTTCATCACGTAGATAGCTGTGGCGGGTGAGCTCGATGCCCCGAAGATCAGAGATTTCATGCGATATTGTCGAGGTGGGCGATGATCGCGTGTGTCCCCTCTCCACAGGTACCTGAATGCATCCCTGTCTTCTTGTCGTAGTTGCACCTGCATGAACATTTCCGAAATATCAGCCGTGACTGCAATCGGATGTTGACGAAACTTCATTAATATCCCTGGGAGTGGCTGCAACAGGTCGGGTCCGGTAAGTAGTTGATCGTTCAGCGAAGTTCCTTTGGTTTTGGCTGCGGCGTCGTGGACAACGCGTAGCTTCCCGGGCTTCATCGGGTTGAAAACTGCGAAGTGAGGTAAGTACCAGAGCTTGCGGTTCGTTGACGGAGGCGCGGGTTCGGCGTAACCTTTTGCTACTAAAGCATCCATCTGTTCTGTGTACCTACTCTTGAGTTCCGGGTTCGCGTCCAGTTTTCGTTCAATGCTGTGAAGCCTTTTCAGCGTGTTCTCGTAGTTATCCGGCATCGCGACGTCCTCCTTTTTCCACAGGAGAGCCGTCTGGAATCGGCCATCGGGTTCTTTGTGGGTGTGTTCTTCGAGAATGCGAAGCGCCTTTTCTCCTGGGTCGCTTTTCGGTCTCCTGGGGTCCACGTAGAGGTTGTCCGTAGTGATGTATTCACGTACCAAGTCCTCTATATGATCGTCGGTCGTAGAGAGGTGCAGAAAGTTCACGCGGTGACCCAATGTTCTTGTGTGGTTGCCGTGGACTACCCAGCCGAGTGGTGTGAGGGATGCGACGGGTTGGTGCTTCTTGCCGATCTTGACGTCTGTGGCGAGAAGTAAGTGCCAATTGTCTTGACCGATTAGGATCTTAGGCTCCGCCTCGCCCGGCTGCAACTCGGAGAGTATGCCCCGCAGGTGTTCACATTCCTCGATGGCTTCCTTCGGGATGCGTTGTGCCGCTAGGTGTAGATTTTCTACGGTGCGTGCCTGGATCGTTTGGTCACGCTGGTTCGCGCCTTTGATCCTGAAGCTTACCCGTTGTGACTTGGCGTAACTTTCCAGGTCTCCGTTGTATGTGGCGATGTGCATGGGGTCTTCAGGGCCGTCGGCTCCGATATCTCTAGCGAGCTTCGCGTCGATGATGGTGATCGTAGACCCGTCGTCCAACAGCGCTGTGGTCTCGGCAACTCCCGCCGGTCCCGAGACTCGTACTGGTATTATTTTAAGAAATGATACCTTCGGTGACCATGCGGAGTTGACCTTCTGTTCCTCTTGTTCCGTGTCCTTCTTCTTGGCGTGAAGGAGCTTATGATGTAAATGCACGCACCCGTCGATATCGCACTTCTTAGGCTTACACGAGTGTTGTTTGGTTCTTGTGCGTAAACATCTGAAACATAAATGATGTTTCTTGGCTAAGTCCCAGCGAGTGTCGGTGCTTGCGTTCTTGAACGTGGCGCACTCGGAGATTCCATGTTCTCGTTGACATAAGACGCAGCTAGTCTTGTTCTTCTCCGCGACTGTGTGTACACGTTGCCGACGTGTCTCGGTGTTCGGTTTGCTGGGTGTTCGATCGCTGATAGCTTCGGGCGGTGCGAATGGTGCGCATATCTCTGCTTCTTTCTGCAAGAATCTACTAAATTTCAATAAGTCCGGATTACCCCTAGGTTGTGTGGCGGAGAATTCGTACCATTGCCGCTTCAAAGTCGGCGTCAATTTTTCTATCAGGTTCTTCGTGGTATCCGGGTTGTAGAGATATACTGCGCAGTCCAGTGCTTGAAGCGTACCTACGATGTTTTCGACTTTCGTGGCGAAAGTACAAAGTTCCCTCGGTGACTCGGTGAGGCGCGGCAATGTTCGGAGTCGCTCTATCTCGGCGGATGCGATAGAGTCGGGTCGCCCGAATCGAGTCTCGAGTGTTCTCATGACCCCGTTCGGATCCGCGTTCGTGATCAGTAAACCTTGGACCGCTTCCTTAGCCGTTCCTTTCAAGCTTCTGCGCAGTCGTGACATGTTTTCAAGCGCGGAGAAGTGATGCGCGGTTTCAAGGTACGCGGCGCGAAACGTGAGCCAATCTTGATGTGCACCATTAAAAGTAGGCAAGTCATTGTACCTTAATGGTTGTTTGTGCTGCGCTGCTTGCACGGCGTGCGTGATGGCCGATGCGAGCTCCTGCAGGTCAGTCCTCTTCTGGTGGACGGCGATCGTTCCGCCGGGTTCGGGAGCGGGCGCGGGCGGCGTCCACTGCGGCGGATCTGTTCGTGGCGGCGGCGGCGGCGACGCAGGTCCGGAGTTCTGCCAGGTGATCATTGGCTGCGGTTGCGACGTCTCGTAGGTCTGCTGCCAGGCCGCGGGCGGCGGCGGTTCAGTGCGGCCGAAGTTCGGGTGCCAGGGCGCCGCGGCGGTGGGCGCCGGCGCTGGCGGAGGCGGCGGCACGGTGCCGAAGTTCAGGTTCGGTGTCCGGGTCTCGGACGGCGGCAGTCGTGCGCAGCCAAAGTTCGGGTGCCAGGGCGCGGCGGCGGCGGCGACGGGCGCTGGCGGAGGCGGCTGCACGGTGCCGAGGTTCAGGTTCGATGTCCGGGTCTCGGACGGCGGCAGTCGTGCGCAGCCAAAGTTCGGGTGCCAGGGCGCGGCCGCGGCGGCGGCGGCGGCGGCGGCGGGCGCCGGCGGCACGATGCCGAGGTTCAGGTGGTCCGATGTCCAGGGGGCGGCGGCGACCTCTGGATGCGGCTGCGTAGTCCCAAAGTTCTGCCAGGATGCGGCGGTGATCACTGGCGGCGGTACCTGCGCAGTCGTGTTCATGAGTCCGACTTCAAAAAGATGTGTGGCAGTATGCGGCGAAGTTGACGTCGCTGGCGGGGGCGGGGGCGGCGGCGGCGGCGGCTGAGACATCGATGGTTCGGGGGTCGAAGGGCGCGGGGGGTGCGGGGGTACGGCAGTGACTCCCGCCGGTGCAGTCGCCGGGGTATCCCTTCTTGGGATTGGTTCGGTCGGCGGCTGAGGTTCGGGGTGCGCGACTTCGGCCGGTCGGTCGTCGATCGCGAGCAAGCGGCTATTCTCTAGCCAGCTGTGTACGCGTTGTTCTTGCTCGACTTCCGTGACGGCGGTGCTTGCGTCGTCTTCGATGTCTGATTCCGCTTCTATTTCCGCTACGCGGGCGGCGGCCAACTGGACCTTGAGATGAAGGAGCTCCGCCCTGGCCTTGGCGAGGCGACGTGATCTGGAACTTCTCATCGATGCCGGTCTGCTTCTTCTCGACGCGGTTATTGCGGCGAGCGGTTCTTGTTCCGCGACGGGGGGCGCGGGGGGCGCGGCGGCGGCGGCGGCGGCGGTGACGGGGGCGGCGGCGGCGGCGGCGGCGGGCGGCGGCGGCGGACACGGTGCGACGGTAGACGGCGGGGAACGCGCGGCGGCGGGGGGAGATCGCGAAGTTGATGTTTGAGTCGCTGCCGATGTTCCCGTGTACTCCGTCGTGATGCCGCTGGTTTCGGTGCCCGATACGGTGGTATCTGTGTGCGTCGCAGACGATGTTCCGGGGGTCGAGTCGGTCGCAGTAGCCGACACAGTCCTCTTCCCGACCGACCTAGTCACTGGCATCTTGAACCCACGTTAATTCGGCTTCTGAAGGACCAGAAAATGTGCGGGTGCGCTGGGATTGCGTGGGTCCAGACACCGGTGGCTGCAGGTTCTTGTCGGAGGGGAGAAAGAACTGTACGACTATTCTGTACAAAATACCTATATTTTCGCCTTATATTGAAACAATAAAGTAGTTCGTTTTAAAACAATATGTACAGAATTTCAATGCGACAATTGTGCGTTTTGACAAAAACGCCGTTCCCTACACGTTCTTGATTTCTCTTCTTTCTTGATTTATCTTCTTTCTTGATTTAGAAGTTCTTCTTCTGAAGTCGGATCCCGGACTGCCAGCTGCGCTCCAGGGTGGCTACTTTTCTTCCCCAGGACGCGTCGGGATGAGTTCTAAGGTGCGCGATGTTCTGGCTTGTGCGCTCGGCCAATGAGCGCGCGAGTTGATCCAGCGGGGGCCGGTGTGAGGGGGGGCCGCGATGCGCAGTTGCGGTGCGCATGCGCGGCACGCGGGGCGCGGGGCGCAGGTGCTGCGACGTCCCGCACATACTGCATGCTAAGTTATGGCATATCCAGTGGAATTATAGTCATGGTTCATTATAAACAAAACTTCCAAAAAATATAAATGTGCCGAACGTATTTTTTCTCAAATAACAAAAATAATATTTGTAATTTTCATTGTTATAATTTCGCGTATCTGTTGTGATTATTTACGCAAAATTATTTACACAGACATATAGTCGAAGGGTTAAATAGTCACGGGCGGCTCGGCCTCCGGTGGCCCATACGCTTATGGAACATATATATGTGCCGCCTCTGACGGGTTAAACTGAAATTTCTAAAAATACGCAATAAAATTCGAAATTTCCAAGCTAGTGCTGAGTTATTGTTTCTTTGAGTGATAAAAATTGAACTAGATCAATCCCTATGTTTTGAAAGTAAGCAACATTATTTTGGAAAGTGACATTTCGATCTGTCAGTTTACTCCGTTTAATTAGCAATCGGACTATAGCAGCGTCAAACTACAATGAACTAAAAAAAATGATGGTGATTGGAGAAACAGAAAACTATCGTCGATTTCGAGAATCGAATACTGCCAAAATAAACACGTACTAGATTACAGCGGCCCTAGCTGGAATATATTTGACAATGAACTCCTATTGAACTCACTGCCCACTGATGACGTTTGTTTAATATTTCATACAAATGTCATAGACGCGCATGGAGCTCGATACAAATTCGATTGTCAAAAATATTCCGCAGAGTTGAGAGCTGTAACCACGCACAGCATGCAAACACGAAACCCTCTTTAAACGAGGTTTAAAAAGAGTATTCACCCAACGGTAGGCAGCGGCTTGGCTGTGCCCCTGGCATTGCTCAAGTCTATGGGCGGCGGTTACCGCTTACCAACAGGCGGACCGCTAGCTCGTCTGTCCACGACGGCAATAAAAAAAAAAACACATCACACAGTGACACAGTACTCAGCAGACTCCGTAGAGAGACGAACATCGTGTTCCCGTCGACGACAGCGGTTCGTTTCCGATCTGTTGCGCAACCACTCGTGACTTCGTGTCCCGAGCACGCGACCACTTTACTACCACCGGAAACGGTATTTTTACATAACCTTTATGACCGTTTGATAGGTAGAACTGCTCTTTGAGATTTTGTAACGAAGTTGTTATTCTATTAATAACTATGTATATGAGTGAATGACAAAAATAATTTGGTTTACTGCTAATGCTGAAAATAAATTGTATCTATAGTTTAGAATTGCTCACAAGCTACTTGGACCTGCATCTCGACTGGAAAATATGACAATTGTTATTTGTAAGTGTCATGATAATAAACACAAAGTCGACAAGTTTTGCCTAATATCGGCTTCTGGGGGCTGACTCTTGATATTCGATTCGAATTTGTCTTCGATTCGGTTTCATTTCTTAACTTAAAATTCCACCGAAGTAGAGTTAAAAAAGCACTGATCTAGCGTTCAAAATTACCAAATGACAAGTTCTCGAATCTAATGCGACATTAGCGCACTTTATAACTCGATTTGTGTGGGATTTAAGTCAATAAATGAAACCGAATCGAAGTCAAATTCGAATCGAGTGTCAAGAGTCAGAGAGCAGGATTCAGGTGCTTACTACTACATAATATACAATAACATAAGTGAATCTTATTTATTTTTATTGCTAACGCACCCATTTTAGAAATAACAACTTTAAACACTTCCTAAGTTACAAAATAATAAATACATCATAGTATGCAAGTAACGCTTACTTATAGAGACGTGACAAACACAAATAGAGATGTTTTTTCAAACGGCACTATCGAATGACTTTTTGCCCGAATCGCTCGTGACTCTTTCTTGCTCCATGAATAAGATCTGAACTAATTTGATTGATCTTTCAGTTTTTTGTTGTGAACGCTTTTTGTCGATGGTTTATCAAGATAGTTGTATTGTTTTCTTGTGAGCGGTGGAGAGTTGCTGGTCATCTTTAATACGATTCATAAGTATGCGAAAGTGTGAAAATGTTTGGAGTCACTTTCGTCGAGGTCTCGTCTAACACTTCAGCTATGTACATATAAGTAAATAAGTTCGTCTACTTACATGCTTGAATTATTTTATAAGCTACTTCAAATCCAGTTTGACAAAACTTGAGCTAAACGGTACACCGCTTACAAAACTGTACTAAATCATAGTAATTATAATCATTTGATACTCGGCTTATTCTTTTTTGTATTTTTTTAATGTTTATTCCATTCAGGGACTTGACGTTAAGTATACTAACGTATTTAGTTTGGTAAAAAATATGACATCGAAGGATCACTATAAAAACGAGACAATTTATATGACCAGAAAATATTAACCCCAAAGCTTAGTATAAGTTCGTAAGTTGTTTATGAAACGCTAACCTATGGAACACTTGAAGATCCCGACTACGTGACTGCAATACTCATCGGTGAAATGAACGCATTGCATACGTTCGTAAACAATAATAATCACACGTGTCAGCGTGACCCTCTTAAACACTTTTACAGCGCCTTTCACGAGCAGGTGCTTTGCAGGTTGCCGTTGCCTGTACCTGTTGTTATCGACAGATAAAAATAACAATTTGGAGCGGATTGTTTCCTCATTCTTATCAGACGTCCTTTATTCGTGTTTTTGTACACAAGTAGAACGGCGGAGGCAGCCGAGTCGAACGCGATGTGTTTTTACATTGACGGCTCGAGAGTCGGCCCGCAAGGTGTATGTGCGAAATTTTGTAATTATGAAATTGTTTGTGTGATCTGAATGCGATATTATAATAAAAATAAGGAAATATTAGGCCTTACTTAAAAAAAAAAAACAATTTAGTTAAGCAAATACCAAATAATAGTTTGTCCCTTTTATTTTCAAATAATGTGACACAAGGAAAAAAGTGACAGACTATTCCTTATCATTTGCTCAGCTAAACTGTTTTATAAGTAAGGCCCTAAATGTATAAACCTTACTTGATTTAAAAATGATAAATATCAAAGATATATACTTTTATCGGCTGTTGACAAAGCATAATACATATAATGACTCATATTGAAACGATACTAGCAGAAGTTAAACTCTGATCGATATTCTTCACTTTCAATAGGTGCTAAGTACATTTAAAACAAAGGACAAAAACACTTCATATTGAACAAGAAACATTCAATGAGAGAGAATTATAAATTCCTAATCACACATTGTAGACATCTCTAGTTTAATCTAAAAGTGTTGCAAGAGACGGCGTGTCAGTTTGAGAACGACGCGATCCACGTATCCGTCGCTCGGTAGGATTAGTCCGCCTCTCCACACTCAGCTAGATATTTGGAGCACTCATTATTATATCACGTGTTTTACCGCTATAGCCTGTTGATGTATTTAACAGTAAACTGAACTACAATAATTAAATAATAAGTTTTTTTAATGTTCATTCACTAACAATTATCTTTCATGTGGATGAATCATTTTATGAATCAAGGGCCTAACTATTGAGGGATTGCTAAAAATACAATAGTGATGAAAAACATTGCGTTGGTGATATTACAACGTAAAATTATATAAACGAATTGATAGCATCCGTATTTAATGTGTGTTTTCGTTGTAAATTATCCTTTGCTGTAACATCGTGAGGAAACCTGTATAGCCGAGAATTTCTCCACAAGAATTTCGAAGGTATGTGAAGTCTACCAACCTGCATTAGGCCAGCGTGGTAAACTAAGGCCTTACCCCTCTCATTAGTAGATGAGGCTCGTGGCCAGCAGTGGGACAGTAATATTACATGGCTAATATTATTATCTATTATTTAATGTGTCGATTATATGTGTCGATAAAAAATTCTCGCGAAATGACAACGACGTGCTTTTCACATGCTGCCAGCACGACTCACGAGTTGCGATACTCAACTTTTTTCATCAAACTGCCCGTCCCCTATTATTCATTTGATTGGATGCACAAACTATGAGGAAATTGTTAGTAATTGCGACTCAGCTATACTAAATTGCTACCTACTGTTGAGGTTTTTTTACCACGAACAACTTCGGGCGTACTTCATCACTTTTGAATGTAGAATATTATGATGACATTTTGCATATGTTGAAGTGGCAGTGAGTAGGGCACATAGCTCGTAACTGATAGCCGATGGGGCAGAAAAGTTCTCCAGTAGGCCAACCATGAGTTTTTGTGACATTACTCGCTAGCGACTCCGTAAAATATTTGCATGACAAACACCCGGACGCCTCTAGCGGTTACGCGGGGAACTGAAGTTTTCCACACAAATATTTTACGTCCTCGCTCGCGTAAATACGTGCAACATACTCATGGTTGAGGTACTGTAGAGATCACGTATCGGCAAGCGCAGCATTGGACGTCTACCTCCAAGGAACGCAAGAAGTCGCTGGATGCAAGCCGCTTCCAACAGGTCGATCTGGAAATCTTTGGGTGAGGCTTATCTTCAGCAGTGGACGTCCTATGGCTGATGTTGAAGATGTATACTGAGACAATCTTTTTATGGAAGTTACTCAAACTTAATTTTTCCTGACAAATAGATATGAAGAGATCTATCTCTTCAATACTAATTGAAGTATTTACTTTAGTGCTTAGTTGAACAGGAATTCATATATCTTCTTAGCACTAAAGTAAATACTTCAAATTCTTACGTGCATATTTATTCGTCCTTGTAAAAGACCGATAAGGATGCTGGCTGTAATCGGCAGGCCCTAGGCCGTCACGTCGGAATCTAAATACGGTCTAGTAATAGAATGGGTTCTTGTTAGTCGACTCTGCGATGCACCTGTCAGCCCACATGTTTGGTCTATTTTTATTACGGACTATGCATTCTAGACTAGTAATACGCGTTTTCCTTCACACGTTTTTTCTTCGAATTTGTCCGTTTATTTTTCCTTATAACGTTAATAATTAAATCTTCTGATGTGAACAGTAGATGTACGTGATCAGTAAAACAATCACAATAAAATATGTTTTCTATCTAGCCATATTGCCTTATTGGAAAATCCAATACAATAACTAAGACCGAGTTGTTTTCTAGTTCTGCATTTATGAAGTTAACAGTTTCTTTATTACTGTAGTTTTCGATAAATATCTTTGGCCTTTTGTTTCCGGACATGTATAATATATCTAGTAACATTCAAACGTCTTAAAGAAATAATTTTAACTTGATATATCGTTCGATATTTAGGATGCTCGTTTTAAGTATAATATTGAAACTAGAACAACAGGTTGTGATAAATGGAAGCAATAAAATTTGAAATCATAAATTTTGTTTCTTTGGCGATAAAGCATCGATTATATAAGTTTTATTTTATGGATGTGTATGTTGTCTAACCATTATGTATATGTAGATTGTCCGCAATACGCAATTGATACGATAGAAATAAGTAATAAAACATTACATCTCTTTATTGATTTGTTCGATAATTGCGAATTCCAACATTTAAAAAGTGAAAAATATGGAAATTATCAGGGCTTTTAAGAATAGGCCGGGAAAACAAATCTTATCATAATCAATTTTTATAAATTGCACGTGAACGGACGGAGCAGCTAGTATTAAAATAAAAAATACATTTTAATGAACACATCCTAACTAATAACACCTTTAATGCGAAGCGCTATAAATAAAGCTTTCAATTTCTTTGTATTAGATAATGACTAGTCACTAGTGAGAACACACACATCAACAACATTTATTACCGTATTAGACTAAACATAATATCGTTTAACTCAGATAATTGGCTTACAATGCGTTGCAAAATAACCACCGCTCCGAATAGCACCATCATCAAATATATTATTATCTTTATAGTAAAATGAAACCATGTCCCAGTCATTATCCTTTGTTTTTCATCACATAGCAATATTGTGAGATATCGCTATATGGAGGATTTAGTCTAAGCTCACATTTCATTATGTCGATAAGTTAAATATTATTTAAGCATGTGTATATTCGACGGAAACCATACCATAAGACTGATTTTATTATTTTGGTTATTAGCTTCGATAACATTTATTTGCGGTTGAATTTGATGCCTATTGCAATCATCTTCATGTCTTCATTGTCATTCGGAAATATGATGAGTTGTGACTTTCTTCTTCATTTCATTTACCCGATTTTTTCTCGTTAATGCATTCGGGTTACAAACTGCTTACAAGCTCTAGCACTTTGAAACTCCATTAAATATAAATTATGCTACATCAGTATTTCTTGTATTAGCGTTATATTGAATATATGTATATCCACATATTTATGGCACAATATATCTCGTACAATAGAGATGAAATATTTACATATTCATGTCGCTAACGAAGCGATCAGTGCTGACTGTGGCAGTATCACGTTTTAATCAATGAATATCTCATAAATATAAGACGCCTACAATTTAGTTATTACCGCGGCCATTCTCCTCAGACACGCCAATCTATGCAGTACCACCGCCGCGGTCGTCGCGTGTTGTCTCTAGTCACCACGTTATTACTGCATGGGGTTTTGTTATGTAGAAAGCGCACCAGTAATTGTTTATTTCAATTAACATTTAACGTGAACGTACAGTGTTATGGTACCGCCACGGGCTGTAAATTTTATGCCAACTTGCGCTTTCTACAAGTTTGGAACACGCGACTTCCGACTCGCTTTCCTCCTTCATTTGTTATTCCACTTTTTATTACCTATATCGACAAATAGGGGGCGTGAGCTCGCACTCGTAATGGCGAGATATTATGTCGCTAAATTGTTTACAACTTAATTTTATCACCTGGATGATTTTATGGCGAATATATTGATTAAGCAGATACCGTGTTATTGAAATAGTCCTATCCTTGGTCTAGTGGAAGCATGTATGTGCTATGGACCGGGAGGTCCTGGGTTCGATTCCCAGGTCGGGCGAAGCAAATTTTCTAATTTAATTTGCCCGGGATTGAATGCCTCATAGGAGGTTGTTGTCCGGCAGGCAGCTGGTCCTACAAACTAAGCCAAATCCTACCTGCAACATGCTTGAAAAAGTGTGTTGCGCCGACCCCACATTAAGATGGGATAAGGGCAGGTAGAAAAAAGACCTTGTTATTGAAATATGGAATATTTTGAAATACATGATAACAACTTCTTACAAAAGCTTAATTAATTCAATTACGTCATTGATAACTCATCAAAACCACACATGCGGTTGTTAACATACTTAGTGTTTTTTTTTATAACTAACGCAGTCATATTACGTGCGTCCCTTTCGCGTGGCCCGAATTGTAATGAGTGATTCATGGTTGATACAACCGATTACGTAGGATGATTCACGCCTCTGTAGTAGACCGTGTGAGGTTCGTAACATAACTGCGTCGGGCGAGGCGCCGCACCGCGGTGTTTGTTCGGTAATATACGGGCGAAAACAAGGGATAGATAATAAAGCGGGATGATATAATACAGGATGCGGCAACATAGATAAGTTTCTAGTTTAGAACTATAGTGGGTGTTTGTTTACGTTCCGTGTTCTCTAAGCGCTGTGACACTCTTTTCAAATAAGGCTTAAAGATTGTTCTCACAGCAGGCAGCGGCTTGGCTGTCTTTAGCTTTGTCGATGTCCACGGTAAGGTAGCAACTTATTCACAATTAGCTCGTCTGATTTCGTAATTCGTTAACCTTAAAGTATGATATCGTGTTAGAGACATGAAGTCCACAAAGTGGTAAGTATGTATTCATTATGAATTATCGCTTACTTAAGCGGTGAAGCCACGTTCAGTAACTAGTATAGAAGGTCCGTCTCCAGCGATAATTAGCCCGCCCCCACACCCACCAATGCAACTCCTGTAAGCCACCCCAGCTAGCATGCGTGTCACGATATATCTCGATAATCGACTGTCGAGATGTTGTCTACAATATTGTATGAAAATAAACGAGGAAGCATGTTAGTGTCCGTAGACAAATAGGGACAGTATAGACAATAGTAGATAAAATGTTTTTGTGGCGCGCGTGCTAGGCGGGCAGGACAACAATTCAATGTCAACAATGCCATATTGGGTAGTGAAGCACAGCGAGTCTTTGGGAAGCAAAACAGTCTTTATCCCGCAACGAAATTGATCAATAATAAACATATAGGTAGTGGAAAATAATAATCCGTCCCCAGAGGTGGCACATTGTAAGGCTGACTGATACGACAGCCTCCGTAGCGCAGCGGACGAGTAGCCGGCTGTGAAGCGAGAAGCCGCGGGTTCGATTCCCGCACCGAGACAAATGTTTGTATGGCCTACAGATATTTGTTTCGGGTCTGGGTGTTGTGAGACCGAAAGTGTCTCCTAGTTCTTGATACCCACGACACAAGACTCGATTTTAGTGTGGGGTCAGGATTATGTATGTGACTGCTGGGTGTTATTTATTTATTGTATTTAGTCTACAAAATAATTGATTTGATTGCGAAGAAAGAACTCTAATTGCTTATACCGCACCTATCTTTAGCTGAACAGAACGCCAGCAATTAAGGTACTTCGGAGCCCTCGTTGAGCAATTACGCACATAAATTGATAATATCCATCAATTAAATTTTATTGGGTGTTTCCTCTATACTGATTGATTGATATATAGACGGCTATTATTAATGATCTGTTTAATTGTCAGCTGATATGGCGGATCATTGGAACAATAGAACAATTAATTGGTTTTGTTTTTATAAAGATTGAAACCAATATGATTCAGCATACGTATATTTTATTTTGTTAATTACAATCCACTGCCTCGGTGGCGTGGTTGTATTTCGGTACGACTGCTGTTCTGAGGTCTCGGGTCCGATCCCCGGGTCGGGTAAAGTGATATTGGATTTTTCCATATCAACCCGGAGTCTGCATTTGTGCCCGATATGGCGATAGGCTCGCCCCCTATCACATCTGGGACGGAACTAAGCTCGGCGAAATGTGGGTGTTCTAGTTCACTAGAGCGTGTCTGCCTACCCCTTCGGGGATACAGGCGTGTATACCTGTAAATCCCAATGCAGCTAAGTCGACGGAAGGTGTCTTAGGGCGACTTGCAGCGCTGTTACCAATCTAGAGTTAGTCCTAAACTAGATTTTTCCAACAGCTCTCACCTATATTTAAATTGTGGTTTGGGATAAATCGAGATTTATCGAAGTGCTGCAAGTCGTCACTAGACTAATTTCTACTCTAGTGTTTATTTCAAACCATTTGTCGGTATTCTACCAACAAAAACACTAGATAAACATGGTTACCAAACTGTAGAATAATCTAAATTTGAAAATCCACGCAAGTGCCAACTTAATAGCACATGCAAATCTAATGAAAACATTAAAAACCTTTTGCTAGATGAGTTATATTGTCGTGGAACATACAATAACATTGTAATTATCGTCAATTTGGCAGTATCTTCAATTAAAAAAAAAAAAAAAAAATTATTGAACAAAGCCACACAACACCGAAAATATATTTCACGTTTCGAACGACATTCGCCACTATCCGCTCACGTGTTCGGAACGAGATTAAAATAAAATCCGACAAATTAGATTCGCTCAAATTGGATTACTTTTAGTTTTATGTATTGGACTACATAACAAATTGATTTTTATTTCCGCGTGTACCGGTGCCGCGACTCATCTTTGTTTCAGACGTAACTGTGTTTTATTTATCGTAAAAAAGTAATATCTTTCATATTCATTGCCTTTTGTGGTAGTAAAGCCATGCTATGTAGACGGCAAAGACATTTAGGGCCTCGTTCACCAACTACAAGTAAAGTATTGATTAGTTACTTTCTGACTAGCGTTAATTGACAAGTAAGAGTTGCGAGTAACTTCTGTTAATTTCACAAGCAAAATTAGAGCTCTGAGTAGCAACTTACTGGTTAAGTGAATGATATCACAAATCCTGCGTCCCATTCGTTCAATATTACGTCACAAGTATCTTATTTTGGCAAAAAAAAACAGTCGTGACTCGTCGCGCGTCCGCACCACATGACAAAAAAACCTACCGGACCCTTTTGTGCTATATAAATAGTTACACAGGTACTAAATCGTGTGTCAATAAGGACGAGTTTTGCGTGACCCGCATTGCATTTTATTTTTGTTGAAACTGCTTGATTTTTTAAATGAAAGGCTATTTTACAGTTAACACGTTCATTTAAATCGTTAAACATCGTTATTAAGGTATGACTACTATAATTTGATTTTATAGTTTATTTAACTACATTATTATTATATACATTAATTTCTCTTTTAATTGAGAAAAGTATTATAATATCAGCAATCCAAAAACTAGCTATCAATTTGTATGTGAAACTTCTTAGTACCTTATCCTAAAATTCTTTAATCTTTGTTCAGTTTAATAATTAATCTGGGGACAATGGGTTGCACAGTTATTTATACGTAACATTATACTAGTAATAAGATATATTGTACAACTGTTTATTGTTCCTAAAATAAATAAAAAAAACCACGATAAAATGTACAATTAACTGCCTACTTTAAACTTTATCCGTCAAGTAAACGCGCTACTTGGCAGACGACATGGCAAGTAGCTTACTGGTCAGTTTAATCACAAGATGCATGCTACTCGAACATCGTGAAATTCACACGTTCAGTTACGGGTGACTTTAACTGACGATTAGCCTACTTGACACTTTACTCGAGGGTGGTGAACGAGGCCCTTAATGGCGCGTACACACCGGGCGAACGAAGGCGAAAGAATCTATACCTGTTGCGTTCACACAAACAAACTTTCGCTGTTGTTTGAATGAAACAGGCATGATTCATTCGCCTTCGTTCGGCCCGGTGTGTACGCGCCATAACAGTACATAGACGGGACAACAGTACAAAACTTGTGATCCAAAAGTTGTGACCTCGTAGTCATAAGTCACTTAGTCGTATTTGAAACAAAAGCGCGCAAGGTCGTGCCAGCGTAAAAAATTTTAGACAATAAAATTGTCTTAGATTCTTGAACATTCACAGAACATTCTAAGGTGTAAAAAATTGTATAAGAGCATTCACATTATATTATGACTGACTGACACGTGACTGATGTTTGAGATCATTTTTTTTGTATGGAAACTTGTTTGATAGCCGACTGTCTACAACACGAATAGGCAGGCTTCTGCAGTTTGCTACAACTGTCACACAGAAAACCGACATAGAGTGGCTCGCTGTTGTCTTTCAGTGAGCGAGATTTCTAGTGGCCCGATTCCCCTTTCCATTCCCAATTCCTATTTCCATTCTTTAAGGTTGGTAACGCACTTATCATTCGTACTAGAGGTACAAATGTGTAACCTAACACATTCCGTACTTCAGTTAATCGTATAATATTGTTACATAAAGTCTGTGCCGCGGCGGTGTGGCGCGGCGCGGCGCGGCCGGTGCGTACAGCAATTATCGAGATGACCTGTTTTGTTTACTCGAACATCGAAGGAACTGTGCCGTAAACGTGTGTAATATGCGGAAGATATTAAACAGATATTTAAGAAATTTGTGCAAATAGGAAGTTTTGTAATGTCATTTCATCACGCCAGCATTTTGGCCCGTCAACGCTAATTTAAAACATGTTACAATTTTATTTTATTATACAACGTTGGTACAACAACATAACATAGGCTCACGCCTGTATTCCCGAAGGGGTAGGCAGAGGCGCACTAGCGAACTAGAACACCCACATTTCGCCGAGCTTAGTTCCGTCCCAGATGTGATAGGAGGCGAGCCTATCGCCATATCGGGCACAAATTCCAGACTCCGGGCTGATATGGAAAAATCCAATATCAGCCCGGAATACAATAAAGGGATAAAATATAAATTTAAATAATTGTATAATTTACTACATTATCCACAGTTAATAAACGCAATTAAACCAATATTGTAATAAATATAATTTGCTATAAACAATTTTAGTGGTATTATATTTTATTTGTCATCATCATAACCTCAATATAACGACGAATTTTATCAAAACATTTACAAACGATGTTCATCCGTCAAAACAGATAAGGGACATTTTTGCGAAACTGACTGTAAATATGAATAGTAATATACATCTATAATAGTATAATATCTTCAACTTCGGTCGCCTCCTTGGTCTAGTGGCAGCATGTATGGGCTGTGAACCGAGAGGTCCTTGGTTCGATTCCCAGGTCGCGCAAAGCAAATTTTCTAATTTAATTTGCCCGGGACTGGATCCCACATAGGGGGTTGACGACAGGCAGGCGGCCGGTCGTAAAAACTAAGCCAAATTCTATGTGCAACATGCTTGATAATGTGTGTTGCGCCGACCCCACATCAAGGTGGGATAAGGGCAGGTAGAAAGAAAGAATAGTAATATCTTCAAAGGGCCACATAAAATGTAGCGCGATTCTTTACAAGATACTCTTCGAGTGGTTGTGTTAAATGCGACGCGGAAACCAAGTACGGGTAGGTCGAGTGTGAAAACGATGCCGCTGGGTCGGACGCAATTTTGGAATATTACATACATATTACAGCAATTTACAAATTCTGAATAATACATAACATCTATTAAATAAATAAAAGCAGCGATAGCTCAGTTGGGAATGGTATGGACTGCCGAGACAAGTGTCGGAGGTTCGAGACCAACCCCAAAATGGAGCATACACCTCTGACTTTTCTATGTTAAGTGTATTTTCATTGTGAAATATCGCTTGCTATAACGGTGAAGGAAAACATCGTGAGGAAACCTGCATACCCGAGAATTCCTTCATAGGAATTTCGAAGGTATGTGAAGTCTGCCAACCCGCATTAGGCCAGCGTGGTAGACTAAGGCCTAACCCCTCTCATTAGTAGAGGAGGCCCGTGCCCAGCAGTGGGACAGTAATATTACAGGGCTAATATTATTATTATTATTTACATAACATCTATTGCGATGATCACGCCTTCTCATCTATTGTTTTGTGGCGATAAACCGCCACGCTACGCTCATTTAGATAAGTAATTACTATACTGTGTGACTTTTCGTAATTCAAATATTATTACTTAACAAGTGCCGGATAATGACTGGAATTGATTACATTTTACGTTCTACTTTCTTGTCGACTACAAACCGTAATGTCTCAGGAAATGCCGGAACGAATCTTTTTACTAAGACTGTAATTAATTGAGTTCTGTTATTATCGGAGGTAAGTACATTATTATTGTGGCTACATATCACAGAATGATAATGTGCTGTCGCATTCACACAAACAAACCTTCGCTGTTGTATGAACGCAACATCGAAGATTCGCAAATGATCGGGAACGTTCGCTCCCATCTCCGATGGCGCTTCGCGAACGTTCTTTCGCCTTCGTTCGGTTGGTGTGTACGCGGCATGAGTGATTATTAATAATTCTTTTATTCTACACGCGGTACCTCAAATCCGAAGTGAACTTATAAATCACAATACTGTTCATTAAGCAAACGCCTATGAATTGCCTGGTTAACCGTCGAATGTTCATACACTTAGGCTCAATTGCACCACTATTATTAACCTAGAGTTAGTCCTAACCGCAAGCTAAATTGACAGAAAATGTATGAATGACATGTAACTTAACTTGCGGTTAGGACTAACTCTAGGTTAATAATAGTGGTGCAATTGAGCCTTAAGGTCGCTTTATCTGTCAACATTGTATGGCGAAAATCAATGTAAGAAGCTGTTGAAGTTGAAGAGCGTTTGACCATTCGGGCGTTAATGCTGAACATATTTTGGGTCTTACTAATGTTTACAGTTTAAACTACTTTTAATAAAACAATTTATTTCAAACAACGCGACGATTGTTGCAAACTTTTACGCAACAGAAACCAACCGTCATTGTGTTAACGTGTTGAAAAATTACATTTCGATGAGTTATACAATGTGGCAAAAATACTGTGTCTTTAAATTTGCATAACATGCTTTCGGCAAATTGTTTAATTTGTTGGCGGCCGATTGTTCCTTAGTGAGATAATGCAATTTCCGAGTACTTGGAAATATGAAAATCTTTTGCAGTCTCCGAGGCGCATCGAGAACGTAGCTGGCTGTGCAGCGTGAGGCTGCGGGTTTGATTTCCGCACCGAGACAAATGATAGTATGACCCATATTTGTTGCGGGTCTGGGTGTTGGGAGACCTTACCCCCCTTATTCATAATAACTTAGTAGAGCGTAAAGAGACCGCAAAAGTACGTTTCATAAAAATTGTATTCATAATGCCAACGTTCAATAGTGAAAACATGGCCGATTCCGATCAGCTGTTTCAAGTTTGATGTTCTTTCTTAATGATATTAATTTTTTATAGTCTACGACTCCATCTAAGATTGATATATATATTTTATTAATTGTTTGGAAACAATTAATAAAAAATATATAGCCAAGACTTCGTATCTGTTTCGAAGCTTGCCAGAGATAAAAATAATATTTTTTCTGTAACCAGCAACATTGTATTCGATAAGCATATATTAGTTCTGTTTTTGCTAAACTAGGCAAAAGTAGGGTTATGCTTTCGATAAGACCAAGATTTCATTATGAATAAGGGGGTAAGTCTCTCGTAATCGCTTACCCACGACACAAGACATTTGAGAGTCTTACTGTGGGGTCAAAACTATGTGTGCCTGTAGGGTGTTATATATTTAATAGTGACGGATGTACAATATATGTACATGCCGTTCTGAACAAACCGTTGTCTAATTAACTGCGTAAATAAAATGTATTCATTCGAGAACTGTAATTATGATTATGTGCTTGCAATTTGCTCGTAAATTTACAGCCATAATAAAGCATTATTTATTGAGTAACTAACTCAGACTGGGTGCATGATTTGCGTCCTGTTCCATGTAAATATTTATAGGAACTTTTAAGCATTTTCATTATCACCTTTGGGGTTATACTTGAACGGGCCTTTGTGCTAATTAACTCAAAATGCTAAATTATGCTGCTAATTAACTCTAAATTTCTATTTTTATTGTCATCTAATGGTAAGTGATCTCCACTGTCCATAGACATCCAACACACAAAAAGTCATGAGTGCGTTCTTAACCTAAAAGGAGAGGATTGGGAAAGGGAGGCAGAATTGGGCTACCGGAAATCTCACTCACATAACGATACGCAACAGCGAGCTGCCACTTTATGTCGGTTTTCTACGAGACAGTGGTATTAAATCGGTCGAGTCGGCCCATTGGTTCTGTAGACGTTACTGTCTACAACATGGCTCTACCACTCACAACTCACTTTTCAATTTAAAAAAATACAAAAAGCTTTGCATCATTGTCACCTCTTAAAAAACGTTCTCATCCCACAATAATTGACTGTACCCTTAACAACAAATACAAGAAACAACTTATATAATCAGAAGTCAGCCTTGGCGCAACCTCAGTCGCTACTCGCTGTGATTAAAAAACGCCAGATTCCGTGCGACAATTGAGTTCGTTAACTTTAATTAGTACGAAGAAAGTCCGCGCCGAAAATAAACCCGCCCGGTAACATGTAATCGACTCAGTACCCGGAATGTATGTGAGTAACGTCGATGTATTTACGAATTGGTCAATTCTTCAAAGTATGTAAAGGTGCATTTATAACAAGTCTACTGAAATTTTTCAAGAAGAAATAATTGTGCTCTGCTTCAATTGATGGCTATAAAGTTAATATCTTATGAAGGGCGTGGCAAAAATCAAATATTTTTTTTAGACGAGTAAGCTGCATTGTGTCGATAATATTTCCATCCTTATCCCACTTAATGTGGGATAGGAGGAACACACTTGAACATGTGTCAGAAAGAATTTGGCATAATGTTTACGCTTTGTCTCATGTCTGACGTCAACTCTCACTGCGGAGTCCCGGGAAAATCATATTGGAAAAAAAGCGTTGCCTTGTCTGGGATTCAAACCCAAGACCCTTCAGGACACAGCCCATTTACACTGCCACTAGTCTAACGAGGCGACATAGAATAAGTTTGTGTACTAACCCGAAACAATTATAGAGGCAAACAAATTATCATACATCAAAATATAAATATAGTACGACAGCATAAGGTCACTAACCAGTCCACACGTAATATACATTAGCCAACATTGACTGTAGTTTGCACCGTACAGGTGTTCTCGTTTGCACCGGAAGCGACCGCTTCACCTAATGCCAAGGAAGTTGATTTAAACTTCTCGGACGTTGTATGGGCCTTGATTGAGGCAATGGTTACTTTAAATATATGAATTTTTATTTAATAGTTGCGCAATTAGATGTACTAATTGGGGGAACGATTACTATGTATATGAATTTATAGATCGGATTATTAATGACATGAAGGCATAACACAGATTTTGGCCGGACTATTCTAAACATACTGCAGCGTTATATTTGTAGACGGGAATATCTTTTCCACATGAATCACCAGTTTAGACATTGAAGCTGGCATTGTTTTTGGACTATTTAGCGGTATACGTTCTGTCTGGATTTTTCCGACTTGTTGACAAGCCTTTTTGGCAGTAAGTCGCATTTGCTTTCTATTGTACTGGCCTCGCCCTCCTCATAGTTCCACTTACTTCTTTCTACATGCCTTTATCCCACCTAATTGTGGAGCCGGCGCAACACACTTTTTCAAGCATGTTGCATAAAGGACTTGGTTTAGTTTTTACGACCGGCTGCCTCCCTGTAGTCAACCCCCTCTCAGAGATCCCGGGCAAATTAAATTAGAAAATTTGCTAGGACCTCTCGTTCCAATCCATATATGCTGCCACTAGACCACGGAAGCGACCTCCTCATAGTTCTAATCTTGGAGTCAAAATGGGTTAGCTATAAAACAAAATATCAAAAACATCGCACTGGCGATGTCACCAACGCGACCAATTCCGGTAATACCACTCGGTGAGCGATTGCGTACCACTCTCGATTTCGTCGCGACTTGCGGATGGAATGTCGCCGGTCGGGTCGGCAGTCGGCACTCGCCGCAGCGTGCGTGCTACCTGACCGGCCGACTCGACAGTCGACTGCGAGCTGCCACTGCCGCGAGATTAATTAACGACCTGCTGAATACAAGGGCGCACCCTGCTTCAAGCTCATCCCTCTCTTTAGCTCTATGTTGCTGCAACTCTGACGGCTAGGCTACCTACATTGTTTTTTTTATTGCAGAGACTGGCAAACGAGCACATAAGTTACCCGATGGTAAGCGATTAGAGATCACCCAAGACACAGAAAGAATCATGGGTGCACGGCGTTGCCAACTTAACAGGAGGGAATGGAAGGGTAGGGAAAAGGGATTCAGAAAGGGAAGGGGGGAATTGGACCACCGTAAATCTAACTCACCGAACGAAACGCGACAACTAACTGCCACTTTACGTGGGTTTTAAATGCGATAAAATTTTGAGTGATAATGTGGCCTCAAATGAAATGATGGCCATAAATGTTTGAGTTGAGTTTCAGTATTCGGGCATAAGGCGAATTGCAAATTATAAACGGTCGGTCACAGTCAAGTCCAATCCCATAGATATCTTGAATTTTGATCGTATAAAGCATCTCATAATTTATATTTTTTGACCACAGTTTGTAGGTCGCGAAAAGCTGGTATCTATTCTATAGGTCACCATGTTCTTGGGAACTAATTAAAATTATGAATATTGATTATAGTAAGAATATTAGTATGCTAATCGTTTTGGTACATTAGCATAATTATTTCCGTCTATTTAATGCGACGATTTTGTCAATTGATTGTGTATTTCTTTCTTGACATTTAGCTTGATCTATTTTTTGTTATTTTATTATTTTTAAAACTCTGTACTTCTAGTTCCATCTGCTATGTGTGTGGCCTATAATTAAATTAGGCCAAATTTATTCAATTATTTTTTTAAAAATACATAAAAGTTTTAACCAATCCCTTGCCATGTCTTTCGTTTTCTTTATATTTATACAAAGATACGGGGAATATTGAATATTATATAAACAAAAATCTGCGTCGAATAAACAAAATACAGTGATTGGCGAATGTTTTATGACAAAATAATACGCGCATCGTTCTGATTTACGGCTAATTAACACTCATGGATATATTTATGAACGTCGTTCAAATCTATTAAATATCAAGGTCGTTATGCTGATTGTGTCATCCTGATTGTAGAATGGCATACGACTTTTAAAAATAATTTATTGTGGCAACTTTGAACATTATTGCAAAATAAATTGAATTTTAATAAAATTCAATTTATTATTTCTTGGAATTAAATTTTATTGCAATGATATTTTATATATTTGCAAATTAATGTTCCTAGTGCACTATTTTTATCGAGTGATTTGCGAATTTACAATTTCGTAAATGTTTGCAAGACCGTCTCATACGATTTTATATTTCGCATCAAACTTACAACATACATATCAGGATATGAATATTAAATGCGAGTATTTTCTTTACTCGCACAACCATACTGTAGTAAAACTACAGATTCCAAAAAAATTGCACCCACTTATACCCAGTTACATAACGGACTCGTCGAAGTTATTTCAGTGTTGCGTGACCATTGCAAAGTTGCTATCGGCGTGATAAATCATTATGCGGCACGAGTCACCGATTGATATGTCTCAATTTGTTGTGCGTGGGCTGGTGGGTTAGATGGCGCATTCCTGGTGCGGAACCTGTTCTTCGCATACCGTCGCGTCGCGTCGCCCAGTCGTGGACAACTGTATTGTACAAACGTACAAGCGAAGATGTTTGCCGCTGGCCATTTATTTATTCCAAAAAGGAGAAGGTTCTCAATTCGTCTGTATTTTTTATGTATGTTACGCGATATCTCCGCCGAATTTGGACCGATCTTCAAAAGTATTTTTGTGTTCGATAGAGCTCTTTCAAGGGTATATATTTGGTCACGATCGGATTTGAAGTCGGTTCGTTAAGTTTTTAAACTTGTGATTATCTTAGGTTTCGTTCAACCGACTTGAAATGGAAAAGGTTCCTCGGCATTTTTCTATGTACGTCACCCCACATCAACATAGTAAATACCTAATCTGTAACCTGTAACGGGTAGTGCTTCAAGCTGTTAAGAATATAGGTAAGTGCCTATCGTGACAATTCACGATAGGGGGCGAACCTATCGCCATATCGCAATTCAATAATTATCCTCGGCGAAATGTGGGTGTTCCAAGTTATCTCGTTCGCCTCTGCCTACCCCTTCGGGATCAGGCGTGAGCTTTTATGTAGGTATGTTAACCTTCGTTACTGCACTGTTAAATAAAAAATAGTCAAACCACGTAGGTATTTCATCTATATGGACAAAAATAGTACCTATGTACTATGTGCATATGATATGATCATACGAACCTATTACGATGAAATACATTTTTAACAACGCTAATAAATATAAAATTACACTTAAGTCTATTAATTTAAAGGCTTATCATTTTAATTAAATTATTACTATCGATATTGTGCCGCCAGTTTCTTCAGACTGATCAATCCCAAAGTCATCTACGTATTTGTCAAATCAATAAATTCTTATGACACGGTGACAACTTACATGTAAATAGACCGGGAAACTAAAATGGCGCAACCGACTTCAAAGTAAACACGTATTTTTCGTAGCAATGCCAGGTCCTCTTATTACTTTCTTTTGTCATTGCCGTTAACAGAATGATAATTTGATTGCCCATTTATAAATTGCTGTAGGTACTCCTTCTAAGTTTCCACAACACTGCAGCGATGCGCTTAGCATTAGAGGGGATAGTGATAAATTACCGGTAACAAGGTGTAAGGAATCTCCGGGCGCTTTGTCCGAGGTTCGGTGACCCCATCTGGATTGGAGGGACGTCGGCCCCGTAGCAAAACTGGGTGCCACCACGATGGCACTGTACTGCTCTCGAATCTTTGCACGTGTCAAGAATATAATATTAAGTTGATTGACATATTAAATCAATGTATTCAGATGCATAGATTGCGATGGTACTTTATTCCTTGTATCTGTCTACAATTTTTGGATAATGTATTCATAACATTCAGAACGATTTCCAACAAAAATTACCAGAAATTTTATAAAACTTCAATCTGAATTTATCACTTAATTTTTTTTAACTTGTCAATTGGCTGCAATACGAAGATTCTTGTATACTATAACCGGTGCAATCAAGTGTCTATAAAAATAAAACGTGAACATTGTTTTCGATGATATTCGTTGTTGTGCAAAAAAAAACAAAGCGTATGGGAGTGGTCGTAAAAACATGTGTTGTGTCACATTTCTAATTGAATTTGTAAACACTTATCGTGATGAAGTTATTGCTTGCCTCGGTGGCATGGTTGTATTTCGGTACGACTACCGTCCTGAGTTCTCGGGTTCGATCCCCGGGTCCGGCAAAGTGATATTGGATTTTTCCATATCAGCCCGGAGTCTGGAATTTGTGCCCGATATGGCGATAGGCTCGCCCCCTATCACATCTGGGACGGAACTAAGCTCGGCGAAATGTGGATGTACTAGTTCGCTTGTGCGCTCTACGTACCCCATCGGGGATACAGGCGTGAGCTTATGTTTATTACAAAAATCCGTATTATTATAAAGTAAGTTAAGACTTTACTTAAAGATATTACAAATCTTTTGAAGCGTTTGGTAAAAGTTACTTCAATATTCAGACACCATCAAAGGAAGGAAGGAAATTTTATGCAAGAAAAATAAAACCGTTCCGGTTTAAAATTATCATAGAGGAGAAAGTAAAACAAAATTATTATGATCATAAATATTTTCATTGTTTTTATTGTGAGAGGCAAATAATAACTGCTTACATTCAACATCAACAGTGCCTGTTCATTTATTTTCTATGGGCTGACATACGACGGCCTCCTGGGGGGTTACTACCACGTCTTATAGCAGTGTTATTATCATCATCATCATCAGCCATAGGACGTCCACTGCTGAACATGGGCCTCCCCCAAAGATTTCCAGATCGACCTGTTGGAAGCGGCCATATTATTATAATCTTACTTTATTTTTTGTACTTTTTTTGTTTGCTTGTACCGTACAAGTAAGCCTGTAGTCTTATAATCCTATGCTGAATTGTAATCAACGCCAATGTTTTTTTTATGTTGTACCTTGAATTAACGTAATTTTAATTTAAATATTACAGACAATTTATTTTTAAACACACTCTTGATTACTGATATATACACAATTCCATAAACTAATATTCCGAAACATAATTGTAACGAAGTAAAACGGGAAAACCGTGTTTGCGAATATCTACACGTCATCATCTTGACATTATCTTATCAATATCAAAATTGGGCCACAGACTGCTCGGCGAGAGTTCATTCACTCGCAAAATAGACGAGTTAAAAAACACATACATTAGAGACATGTCCCATGAGTGGCATTGTTTTCAAAATACCACGCCTACCGCGTTACTCTATTTACAGAGTTCGTAATAAGCTTGATGGTTCTGAGCTTTTCGCAGTTTTTGATGCCTAATGTGGCGGTATGTGGGTGTTATTGTATAGCAGAGACTGGTAGACGAACAGGTGGGTCGCCTGCCCTCCTTTTTTTTTTGTCGCGGGGAAAAGTGATTTACTACTGATTTACTACGCCACGCCCGGGAATGGAATCTTGATGGAAAAATAATAGAGATTGAAAAGGGGGGAAATCTCATTTACTAACCGAAACGCAACTGCCGTATGCCACTTCGTCGTGCTGCTTGCGTAAATGTATAAAAAATATAAGAATCATCTTTTCACTTATGAATACTCTCTATCGTATTCGCTGTTACGAATCTTATACGTATAATCGATCAGTGAGTAGACTCATATATATTTCTGGTACAGAACTAGCGATAAGGAGGAATCTTAAAACTGTTGTTTTTATTCGTAATACATTCCAGTTGAATAAGATTAGAAATTGTGCTCGATGTATGCATTGACACATCCCTTAGCATATCGTGAGAAATAGATGCATCTTGCTGCAAGATTCTTGCACTTTACTTTTCTGATGATAACATCTAAAACTCATGCACTGTTACTTCTTTTGAAACAAAACAACTTTAAATCTTTTAATAATCTAAAATCAACTTTATTTGTACTTTGGGGCGTAATCGTGTTAAGTGCAACTTTGTCGTACCAATTAAAAATATACAGCCCGATTACGTACACTGTAAATCGGTTTATGAAACTTGGTACTTTAACCCGCGGGCAGGGGTCAACGGCCCGCGCGCCGCTTAAGCGCCGCCGTAGATCTTTCATTGTTTGCCTACAGTACTGGTACATTACACTAGGCGACTCTACTCGGTATTGAAGGCCATGTGACTGGTTTTTGCGTAGTTTTTAATAGTTATTGAGAACTACGTCGTAAATCTTCAATATGAATTCTGTAATTGGCGTCTTTTAATTTGTATGTATGATAAAAATATGTTTTTATGCTCCATGAAATTCGTTTAATGGAATATAACTATCGATCAATAATTAAGTCGCCCAAAGGTTATTTTTATTTTGATTAGATATTTTGACCTTCACTGTTTTGTATGGGAACGGGCTCAGGGTTTAAGAACTGTCCGACGTTAGCAGAACATGCATAAATAAATGTAGTTATAAAAAATGCGAAAATAGGTACATTTAATTAATTTTAGTTTTGTATTGTAACTATCCCAGTCTTGAGCTAGGGCCATTTCTATTAATGAGAGCAATTAGGTCTTAGTTTACCATACTGCCTATTGGTGTCTGGTAGACTTCACAGTCAGCATATTATCAAAATTCTTACGGAGAAAATCTAAAGATTCCTCACGGTATTTTTAATAATTCAAAATGCATACAGCATACACAGTAACTTAGCAAGGAGTTCACGCTGTTGAGGCTGATTTCGAACCTACGATCATTGGGATCGGTATCACCGGGCTCTTGGAGAAATACTAAAATATTCTACCACTTATCAGCTTTTGATCCCGTCTCTATCCGAATGAAAGTAGTTTCCTACAGTAAGGTACCTACTAACGGGAAAAAATATTTTCTTATTCAAGTCATGATCTATTTACGTCTGTATCGTATTTAATCCGGACACCTTCAGCCGATAAGACGCGTTTGGTTATAAACAACCAAACTTTTAAACATTAAATATTTTAAAAAAAATAAATAATAAAGATGATGTCAAATATTACGTATCATATCTTGTGTGATAATCGGGAGCCGGCGTGACAGTGTGTACGCCAATTTTATCACGTACACACACAAGCACCCACGACGGATACAACAATGTGATAAGTGAAAAAAGTGACTGCCTCGGTGCTGTGGTGGTATTTCGGTACGACTATCGTTCTGAGGTCTCGGGTTCGATCCCCGGGTCAGTCATAGTGATATTGGATTTTTCCATATCAAACCGGAGTCTGGAATTTGTGCCCAATATGGCGATAGGCTCTCCCCTATCACATCTGGGACGGAACTAAGCTCGGCGAAATGTGGGTGTTCTAGTTCGCTAGTGCGCATCTGCCTACCCCTTTGGGGATACAGGCGTGAACTTATGTTATGTTATGAAAAAAGTGATAATAAATATAGTAATGGTCCTTAGTTCACGCTTCATCCAATCAACATACAAGTTTCAGACTTATGAATAGATAACGAAGGATTCAAAATACAATTGTAATGAGTTCTGTATTTCGTATAACACGATCAACATTTTATGGATATTTTTTATCATAAAATATGCCTTTATCAGTTGTCCAAATACACATCTACTACGTGAATGCCTTGGAGATAACTGAAATAATGATGAATAGCAGTGAACTATATATTACGTTGATTCGGTCAAATCATTTTCTCACTATTGCTACTGAGTGAGATGTCAAAGTTTTGATGAATAAAGAAAAACAGTATGTTTAAAAGATCTTTATAACATAAAATAAGCTCACGCCTGTATCCCCGAAGGGGTAGGCAGATGCGCACTAGCGAATTAGAACATCCACATTTCGCCGAGCTTAGTTCCGTCTCAGATGTGATTGGGGGCGAGCCTATCGCCATATCGGGCACAAATTCCAGACTCCGGGTTGATATGGAAAAATCCAATATCACTTTGCCCGAACCGGGGACCGAACCCGAGACCTCAGGACGGTAGTCGTACCGAAATACAACCCACGCCACCGAGGCAGTCATAAAACATCTTTATATTTGTAAAGTTAATTTAGTTTTACATCCTGTTGAGTTCTTGTTCACGTAATCATTATAATCTAAACAGAGAAATTATAGCTGGTCATATTTTTGCCTAGTCATGCTGACGTTGTGTGATTGTTATGAATTTCACGTCAAAATTTTATATTTACATTTAGTTT
This sequence comes from Clanis bilineata, assembly GCA_036417725.1. Lineage (NCBI taxonomy): Eukaryota > Metazoa > Arthropoda > Insecta > Lepidoptera > Sphingidae > Clanis > Clanis bilineata. The sequence continues at coordinate 15,775,386 of CM071158.1, forward strand.
AGATTAGATTTCAATTGCATCCTTGATATTAATGTGGAACGAAAGTGCGTGTTAGTGGTTATTAGAACTTGACCTACATAACGATTTAACACTTTATGTCACATTGTAAAAATTGTTTTGTGAGGTTACTAAGATTGTCATAGTCTAAGACACCAGCGGGTTTACACAAGTGGCTTATGCGCTAGTCGAATAGAATAAATGGGAAAGACATACGAGTACGCTATATGCGGCGTTATTTATTGGTTTTTCAGGATGTTTGTCTAGCTATTTTTTTGAGTAATAGATTTAAACACTATCGTTGGCAAAATCATCAACCTTTGATGGAGGCCATATTTTTGAAATAAAGAAGAGTTCTAAGGGGGAATGCGAAATCTGGAATTATCCCGATATAATGGCGAACTGAAAGTAAAACTAAGGGCCACTTGCAACTTCGCTATAAATCTCGCTTTATCCCAAATCTTGATTTAAAGGTAGGAGTGAGCTGTAGCTGTAGGACAAATCAAGTTTAGCTGCAAGTCGCCCTAAGTAACCAATTAACCTTAAATTAAACTTTACAAGCAGCAGCACCGGTATTGGATAATAAACATAAGGTTCATGAAGATAAACTTTAACAATCATTTAACAACCAACTGTAAGAAACCACAAGACCAGAATATATAATAATAATAATAAATAAATACACCCAACTGTCACACACCTAGTCCTCACCTCACACTAGGTATAACCTGTATAGTGGGTGTCAGAGACTATGAGAGACTTTCGGTCTCACAACACCCAGACTTAAAACAAATATCTGTGGGCCACACAAACACTTGCCTCAATGCGGGAATCGAACCCGCGGCCTCTCGCTTTACGGCCAGCTACTCGCCAGCTGCGCCAAGGAGGCTGTCAGATATGATTGAATCAGAGAATGATTGTCGATAAACATAATTTATTGTCTAATCTTCTTTCTCTTAGATAAACTGCATAAGAATGATATTACGACATCTATTACGTACGAAATCAGAGACAAACGCATAATCATCCGGTCAAACGAACGTATTAAGGCACAAATCGGAAGGAAATGTATCATTAGAAAAAATTACTTTCCATAATTGTTCATGACGAAAGCGTATTATAATTTGACACGCGTGAAAGTATCGCGTCATATCGTTTACTGCCGCGGTTAGTACATTTAATAACATATTATTAAATATATGTGGGTGCGTATATAAAAAGATGAGTAGGCTAGGTTTATAGTGATCGGGAAAGAGGTAAAGTCTAAATAAATTAATGACGAGGAATTAATTTGAACGTTGCACAAGATACAACATAAATATACCTCTAGAAATTATAACTTACTTTCTTTCTTCTTTCTACCTGCCCTTATTCAACCTTAATGTGGGGTCGGCGCAACACACTTTTTCAAGCACGTTGCAGAAAGTATTTGGCTTATTTTTACGCCCGGCTACCTGCCTGACGTCAAACCCCTTTGAGGGATCCAGTCCCGGCCACATTAAATTAGAAAATTTACTTTGTTCGACCTGGGAATCGAACCCGGGACCTCTCGGTTGACATGCCATATATGGTGCCACTAGACCAAGGAGGCAACTAGAAGAAATTAGAGGTATAACTTCGGATAACAAAATATGAATAACAGTTTCTCCAACAATATTTTCATTACCACTGTACCATAACCACTATTTATAATAATCTAACGAACAACAATTTAAATATAACGCAACCGAATCGCCAAGACATCGCTAGTCTGCAATCTACACATTCGAAAACCAATCGCTTCACGGTATCCGAAAATTACGTTATTTATGGGCGAGATATTCTTACATATTATGACTTTAATTTGGCAATATTCATTACTTTAATGATGTAATGTATGGGTTTTACATAACATCGAATGTGGTTGCGTTAAAATTAACCGAAACGTATAGGTACATTAATGTTTGGTCATCGCCGCTGTGAGTTTTCACTTGAACAACGCGTTTCCAGCGTCACATTATGAGTCGACAGTAAAAGCTGTGGATATAATAAGCATAATAATACTGCGTCGCTCACAAAATATTGTGTGAAGGTGTTTTATTACTCTCTATTAATATTTGTCCTGACGTATTTATTTTGACTGTCTCAGTGGCGTGGGTGTATTTCGGTACGACTACCGTCCTGAGGTCTCGGGTTCGATCCCCGGGTCGGACAAAGTGACATTGGATTTTTCCATATCAGGCCGGAGTCTGGAATTCGTGCCCGATATAGCGATAGGCTCGCCCCCTATCACATCTGGGACGGAACTAAGCTCGGCGAAATGTGGGTGTATTTGTTCGCTAGTGCGCCTCTGCCTACCCCTTCGGGGATACAGGCGTGAACTTATGTTATGTGTATTTATTTTGTTATATAACTTCCTAATCTATTTACATATTTTATATATTTTCAGACGAACTTACCGAGTGGCACAGGGACCGCACGGCCTATAGTGAATATGACTACTATAACTGAACACTATGAGCTTTACTTATAAAAACAGTTTAGCTGAGCAAATGGTTAATAATAGTCTGTCACTTTTTTCATTGTGTCACATTGTATAAAAATAAAAGGGACAGACTATTATGTACCATTTGCTCAAATATTTTTATAAGTAACGCCCTATGGTATTAAATCAGCCTATAAACCATGTGTATCATGGTATGCACGTGTACAAGGAACTTACTATTGTACTTCTCAAACAAGAACATTTATTTACATTACTACCTATTCCTGTAAATTTTAATAATTATAACCCTCAACCGGTGCGTGCGTCGCCTTTTGTTTTGCGATCTTCGCTGATCTAGATATGCTTTTGACTAACATTGCTAGAGCTACGCTGTAGACAGTAACGTTTACAGCACGAATGGGCCGGCTCCACCGGTTTGATACCACTGTCTCACAGAAAACCGGCGTAAAGTGGCAGCTTGCTGTCGCGTTTCGTTCGGTGGGTGAGACTTTCGGTGGCCCATTTCCCCACTTTCTTTCCCAATCCCCTTTTCCCTCCCCTTCTATTTCCTCCTTTTAGATTGGCAACGCAACCATGACTCTTTTTCTGTCTTGGGTGTCTAAGGGCGGTGGAGATCACTTACCATGAGGTGACCCATCTGCTCGTTTGCCAGTCTCTGCTATAAAAAAAAACAATCGAATGAATGAAATCTTCAGAACATTAACGAAAAGATATTCAGATGCTAAAAATTAAGCCACCTTTATCAGTTATTCATATTAATATATAATCTGTTAAACTGATACCAATCAAATGTGCCTCCACTTAACATTATGATCTACTTGTACCTATAGCCTATATCAGGTTACCGACTTTATGTTATTTGCAACATTGCACTCTGATAAGATAACATTCCAAGTACGTGTAAATTTTATTTTTTATCCATTTACAACTCTTTAGAATATATGGGATTAAATGCGTTTTATTTAAAATTTATTTTGACATATAAATTATTTATTTATTTCTATGTTGTAAGTGCGTTTTTATTGTGAGTTATCGTTTGCTATAACGATGAAGGAAAACATTGTGAGGAAACCTGCATACCTAAGAATTTCTCTACAATAATTTCGAAGGTATGTGAATTCTACCAATCCGCATTAGGCCAGAGTGGTAGACTAAAGCCTAACCCCTTCCATTAGTATACGAGGCCCGTGCTCAGCAGTCGGACAGTAATATTACAGGGCTGATATTATTATATTAATTACCGTCTTAGTAACGTATAATGCAATTAAAGTCAAATAAATTACCATCACAGCAAACAAGATGTAACAACAAGTCTAAATCACTTTCTACAGACGAAACCTTGAGCAAAAACACCATTGTTGCGCACGCACGTTGTTTGTTTTTGCCACCTGCGCCGCTACCATCACATCTCGAAGAATAGCATGTTTTATAGCAGGAAAACCTATCGAGTTAACGTACAAGTCTTATAGAAAGCGTGGGCCATCCGATCGACAATTAATGGCAATAGAATCGAGATCTGCTTCTTGCTTCTTTGCTATTGTTCTACAGCAGAGTTTAATTACCCAGCGAAAGTCGCGTGAAAGTTTTCATACGGTGTGTCGGGTCCCACGTGTCAATGTGAATTTTTTCGTGTGATCCAACCTCGTGGGATGTGGCGTAATTTTTGTCGGATTATGCGTTTAACTATTCAATTATGTAATTGTTGCACAACATGTTTCAGGTCAAAAATTTTTAGACGCCAGATGTGGAATTTTGATATTATGTGTATGTCTAAAATGGACACGGAAGCAGCCGAAATGCATTGAAGTTTTTGCGTATGTGAAACGTGTGAATGGAAGAAAACATTTTCTCTTTAGGTCGAGTAGAGGCCTTAATAAAAGTAGGGTGTTTATTTCCTTATGATTTCTTGCTTTTAACCGACTTTGAATACGTAATTATATTTAGAACACTTTTATAATTTCGATAAAAAGTAGATCAACGAAACTGAGTGCACCAAAATGCCAAGTTTATTATATGGGGAAATATAAAGTAGGCGGCACCGCGGTCGAATGTTACTATCCAACCATAATAACACGATACTTTTTTAGTTTGCGGTTAGTAAGTGGATGAAATTAGTGAATGTGCATCAATGTTTATAGAAAACAATAATTTACGTGACCACGATGCGGTTTTCACGGCTCATCTCTTTTTAATATGATTTTATCTCTTTCAATTCATGTATTAAAGAAAAGGGCAGACCGATAAAATATGTCTGTTAAATTATTACATTGAAATACAACTATTCTTACGGATTCTATCACGATTAGGTTTTAATTATTATTCCCGACGTTTCGAAGGCTTAAATTATTACGTTAAAAAATACTATTTAACATAATATTCATTTAATATCACCTCAACTCATTCAATGCAAGTAAACAATTAACAAACAATGTAAACATGTCTCTAGATACAACATCGTGAGATCGAACTCTACTGATTTCTACATGATCTAGATAAAAGTCCAGTGAAATTAAAATGTCAAAACTGATAAGGCAGTTGAGGAAGTCAATGTGATGGCAGATGACATGCCGATTATACAACAACGATTGCTCATTGTTGTAATGTATGAAAGGAGGTTGTGATTTGGTTTTTATATATTATGTGTTTCTGTATTGACACGAATGTCAGTTCTGTAATAAAGTTCTTGGTAAAGCAGCTGAAGTCTTAGGCTGAGATCTATAGGGCAAACTTCGACTAACTCTAAGTCAAAGTCACGAACTCAGTGCGGATTTTTATTAAGTCTGAGTCATTTTTTACAAGAAAATCTTTGCTTAGTCTGTCTGTCTGTCAGTCTGCTTTTCTTGTAAAAAATGACTCGGACTAAGTCAAAGTTCGATTTAACAATTCCAAATCCCTACTGAGTTCGTGACTTTGACTTAGACTTAGTCGAAGTTCGCTCTATAGATCTCAGCCTTAAACTCGGTGATTTTCCATAGAAGATGCTGACTTTGTGAATCCAGGAATATTTCAATTGTAAAATACATGAACAATAAATGTTCATTTTAAAGCTTCAAAATTGACGATATGTTAACAAAACATTCCTAAAAGATATGAAGATTATTCAGTCTATAATTACTGATTATTAAAAGCATTTCATATTAGACCAGAACCTTCTAAGTTGTAAGTTTATACAGCAATTTGATAGATTTAACAAAAAAAATTAACATGTTGTAGCCAAGTAAATTCATTGTAAGAACTTCGAAAATTCATTTCATGACTAATGGTAACGATAATTATCTCGAAAATAGTCAATTTATTAAAGTTATTCAAAAATATAATAACCGTTTAATGATGGCACGACAACGTCTTTAATGAGGTATTGTTGAACAGTTCTCACGGATAAGCAAGGCCTTAGCAGTTTATTTATAAGTCTTCACAGTTAATGAGATGAATGGGAACTGTTTGATCTGTATCTGAAATAAAACTAGTTTAAAATCTAGTTTGATACTGTAAAATTGTTAAGGAGCAACATACGAGTGATTACTTCATTTCTTATATGTAAATATCATCTTATTTCTGTTAGACCCAAGGTGTCGTCTATATATGTATGTATGTTTGGGCTTAGGTTATTACTTACTTTTATTCAGATTGGAAAATGTTGAAAGACTAAGGGAATTATTAAATAAATAAATAACACCCAACAGTCACATACATAGTCCTGACCCCACACTAAGATCGAGTCTTGTGTCGTAGGTATCACGAACTACGAGAGACTTTCGGTCTCACAACACCCACACCCGAAACAAGTATCTGTAGGCCATACGAACATTTGTCTCGGTGCGGGGGATCGAACCCGCGGCCTCTCGATTCACAGCCGGCTACTCGCCCGCTGCGCCACTTGTTTCGGGTCTGGGTGTTGTGAGACCGAAAGTCTCTCATACTTCCTGATACCCACGACACAAGACTCGATCTTAGTGTGGGGTCAGGACTATGTATTTGTCTGTTGGGAAATATTTATTTATTTATTTATAATCTAAACATGATTTTCAGAGAGGGTTGATGTCGGGTAGGTAGCAGTTACAAAACTAAGCTGAAATAAAACTATTCTTACGGATTCTATCACGATTAGGTTTTAATTATTATAAACCTAATCGTGATAGAATCCGTAAGAATAGTTTTATTTCAATGTATAATATTCGCGTAAACTTAAGAAATCAGTAAACTAAGCTGAATCAATTTTCCAATATGCTTGAAAAAGAGAGACGCGCTGATGCCACATCGAACTGGTAAAAGAGCAGATTGAACGATAGAGAAAATAAGTTAAATATCTTACTTATTCTACTGGAATTAAAATAATTCCATCCTTACACGAAATCTATAATTCATCATTCCATTTCAAAACGAGATACGATCGGACCGAGTCTTGTGTAAAAAGACCTGAATATAAACGACTTAATTTTCGTTTCGTCTACAAAGATATCGTGGATTTAATTGGTTCCAGTTTCATTATAATACAAAAGATTTTACGTAACGTTCTTAATGGTGTGAATTAAAACCGGCATTCGTTTTAAATGAGCTTCAATATTAATTAACGAGCGTGGAGGCGATAGTCTGGCCGACGTCGCACCGTCAGCTGTGACGTCCGGGGTTCGAGGAAGTATTAAAGAAATTTAACTGTAATTATCACTACGCTTTAAGTAGATAGTGAGGCAATAAATAATGTGTATAATTAAAATTCTCATTTCTAATGTCCAGTTCGGAGTAATGATTACATATATGCCACACTAAAATCCTTGTTAAACTAAAAACTTTCATCACATTATTAGTTAATGTCAGTCAGACGTTCTAAATACAAGTTGTTTATCAGACCAAAGGATATAAATATGTTCAGAGCTAATACATTGCTAATATAATCTGATATATTATCATGTGATGTGGACTAGCTTCAAATTTCCCCCTCTTTCCCAATCTCATTTGGGGGCTCCCAAAGAGGAGGGGTTCTTCCATTCCCTTCTTTTAGGTTGGCAACGCACCCATGATTCTTTTTGTATCTATGGGTGGTGTTATTTCTTTACGCCGATGTACCTATATCTTAAGACGCATGTTATGGAACATCAGTCCATCTAGCTGGATGCTACTTCCGCACATCTATACAAACTACGAACACACGATTATCAAACTAACGGCGACTTGCAGCGCTATTATTAATCTAGAGTTACACCTTATCTCGGTTTATCCTACAGCTCACTCCTATCTTTAAATCAAGATTTGGGATAAATAGAGATTTCAGACAGCCTCCGTGGCGCAGCGGGCGAGTAGCCGGCTGTGAAGCGAGAGGCCGTGGGTTCGATTCCCGCACCGAGACAAATGTTTGTATGGCCTACAGACATATGTTTCGGGTCTGGGTGTTGTGAGACCGAAAGTCTCTCGTAGTTCCTGATACCCACGACACAAGACTCGATCTTAGTGTGGGGTTAGGACTATGTATGTGACTGTTGGGTGTTATTTATTTATTTATTTATCGCGGAACTGCAAGTGGCCCTTAATGATTAAATACCAAGACGTAAGGAACTAATGGTAGACACGATTGAAGTCCACAGACGATTGCGCGTAGAGTTGATTGAATTAGCGTCGACCGAGCCAGCGGGACCGTTTGATGGGCTCCATGCAAGTGCTGAGCACACATCAATTTAGATAATTGAGTGCACTACGGACTACGGGCGATGTGTAAGCAACACAGCTTTGTGACATTTCTTCGTATGAAAACAAATAACATACATAACATAAGTTCACACCTGTATCCCCGAAGGGGTAGGCAAAGGCGCACTAGCCAACTAGTACACCCACATTTCGCCGAGCTTAGTTCCGTCCCAGATGTGATAGGGGGCGAACCTATCGCCATATAGAGCAGAAATTCCAGACTCCGGGCTGATTTGCAAAATTACAATATCACCTTGCCCGACCCGGGGATCGAACCCGAGATCTCAGGACAGTAGTCGTACCGAAATGCAACCACGCCACCGAGGCAGTAAAATGAAAACAAATAGAAAGCAAGTTAAGCAGGTAAAGAGCAAACGGCTGTCAACGTCCGAGTTGTAAGTTTGTTGTTTGTCGTGTACTGGATTCAAAGACAAGGTCGTTAAAAATATGATAAATACTGGTCAGCTTAAAGTTGTTTGACGTGTTTGTTAAATGCGGATTGAGTGATTATTTCTCAGGCACTGTGATGAATGAACAATTTGAACGTCGAAAATAGACTGTAATGTCTAGTCAAAACAGGATAAAAATGCGAATATAGTGAAAAAGTATTTGGGTATGAGGATTGGGGTCGTACATTAGGAACTTTAGTACACATGACGGCACATAAGTCATAATACACAAAATAGTCTAAAAGTCTTATTATTCGCTAAAATATTACATATATACCCAGAAATACCCCGAAAACATAGAAGAGTTTTCTCCATTCTCTCTCCACAAAAACGAATGCTCGGCAACTAATAAAGATCATTGTGTCAATGCATGCAGCCAGCTAACCGTTGAAATCTGCAATTTCTGCAAACTCACTGATGCATTGCATTACATACAGAATTTTGCGAAATTAAGTAGCAAAATGCGAGTCAATGTCCGAGTCGAGCTGAACGTAAACAAGAAAAACAGAGAATAAAAACACGGCAATCGTAATGTCGGCGTAACAAAGTTGAATAATTCCTTTACACGTAACAATATTCATTTAGCATCTATTTTGCACCATCCTCATAGTTTGAAGTCATCACCGTAACGATCAGGGAAACAGCGTAGGAAAGACCCGATACCCGGTTGATACCCACTTTCACTGGTGAGATTTCCATCATCGACTTTCCAATGTTGATGTGTGGTACACGATGACCATTCTTCTGAGATCTGCATTCGAACATCATGCGTAGTCATGGTCTCCCCATTAAGAAAGTTATAGTGTGTTCCTACTTGTTGTATTCGATCCGGATTAATTATTTACTGTCGAGTAATCATCGCATTTAAAATAGATTCGAGTATTAAATATTACCTGTCTAGTTCTAGTGGCTTTTTATCTCCAATCGTTAATGATTATCTTAGTGGAAATAGCAGTTAATGACGATGATCTCTCTATATGTGCTGAATTTTTAAAATGCCCTTATTAAGCTGTAATGTTTGTTAGGCCCACTTTAAAAGAACATAAAGCAACATCAAATAACTATATCAGATATTGAGAATTTCAAGTGGAAACGCTCCAGTTAATTTCAGTGTCTTCTTTCTTGCCAAAGCAATTCGAGCCGATACTACGAAATTTCGAACGCAAAACTAGGTACAACTTTCCAAATTTTAACCAAATGATTAGCAACGTGTATTAAGAATTGCAACGCAACGTAACAAATTAGTTTTTTTTAGCTTTCGCCTCGTCACTTTTAAAGGCGGCGTGTTCATTATTAGTGTATCATTTTCGAGTACCAGTAGTAGCGTTGGACACATGAGCACAGTTGTTTATTCTATTGTGAAGATGTTGGCACCAGATGGGTAAATGAACGAGTGAAACTCCGCGATGAACATTACAGCTTTTAGATGCGTTATCTAATTAGTTACATGAATGTGTTCAACAGTTGCACCATTGTTGACCGGCCTGCTTGTTACGTTTTACTATGCGAGACACCGTATTTTACTATCAAGATCATCATTCATAGTTTAAAATACTACCGCTTTAGCTAGCAGCTCCACTTATATAACAATCATATGAGAACGTGCATGAGGGATACAATTATCCTATGTTGGGACATAGGCTGAAGCCTGGCTGGTGTCATTGATGTGGGATGATTGTGGGGTCTATGTTACCAAATTTGATCCAAGTTCACATGTCATTAAATCGTTTGAGGCGGCAACTAGTCTCGTCACGTCATAAATTGTTTATTGTATTCAAGACTGGTGAAATTGAAAGAAACTAAGTTGAGAGCACGTGCAGGAGTATTCGATGGTAGGAAAAACTGATTTTAAAAGAGGATTTAAGAAAATACCTGTTAAATACTTATATTTTAACATCACATATGCATTTTTATGACTTCAAACTAATGTGGCAATTTACCTCATTATCGCCACATATCTAAGCAGAGCGTTATGTGACCAATATACTTAATGCAATATTTTATCACGGTTTAATCGGTCAGTCATAAAAAATTACGTAATAATTAAATAGATTTAGGATATTCGAAACTCTCGATAATATTAAAAAGTACTTAATTCGATGAATAATTTCTAAAATATATAATTAAGAGACAGAAGTTACATCATAACCGCCTATAAAATAAATTTTAACCAGATTATGTCATTATAATATGATTAATATATTTTTTTCACGCAACGCGTATGTTTCTGCGGAATCATTGTACTAATTAATGATTTATTGATATCTCAACAGACTGGAGATTACATATAAAAAAAACTCAAATGTGATACAAAAACACTATTACAACATAATGTAACGTTGTCTAAATGATATGTAATATACACATACATACATACATAAGCTCACGCCTGTATTCCCGAAGGGGTAGGCAGAGGCGCCCTAGCGAACCAGAACCACTCACATTTCGCCGAGCTTAGTTCCATCCCAGATGTGATGCGGGCGAGCCTATTGCCATATCGGGCACAAATTCCAGACTCCGGGCTGATATGGAAAAATACAATATCACTGCCCGACCCGGGGATCAAACCCGAGACCTCAGGACGGTAGTCGTACCGAAATACAACCACGCCACCGAGGCAGTCTGTATGTAATATACACATAATATTTTGTCGTACTTATATCCTCAAATAATAATATGATACAATAAACAGTTGAAATGATGTAATGTTGCCAAATGACACACATATTTTGTCGTGTCTATATACAGAATTAAACGAATTTTATGGGTATAATATTAGAAGAATGAGCCAAGTGGAAGATAGCCAGATAAGACAAATTTGGAATTTCTGCGGCACCTGGATGAGGTGTGAAAGTTTCTAAACCGTCACTCGTCACATGAGATCCAAGAAGTTATTAATAACTGGTAAAATTCCGATACTTTTTTGTCTATGGGGAAAAAATAACTTACAAGATTGCTTATGTTTATTTTAGAACATACCGAGTGGCTGAGAACCGTGAAGTACCTACCTCCTAGCTAAAAATCCCAGATAGGTTTTGGGATTGCGTTTTTCAATACGATATAACATAAGTTGATGGGAGTTGGAATGACTCCCGTATTGCGATAGACTCGATCCCTTTCATATGAAAGAAACTCGGAGAAATGGTCGCCAAGTTCTCTAGTTCACTTTCGCCCTTCCCTTCTGGAATATCGGCGGCGATTATGTATGAACTATACACAAAAAAAACTTAATATATATAAAGTAATTTACCCGAGACTGGATCCCTCAGAGGGCTTGACATCAGGCAGGCAGCTAGTCGTAAAAACTAAGCCAAATCATTTCTTCAACATGTTTGAAAAAATGTGTTGCGCCGACCCCACATTAAGGCGGGATAAGGGCAGATAGACAGAAAGAATATTTTAATAAAGTCAATAAACAAACAGATGCAATTCAACCAAGTTCTTTAAACAAATATATCGATGAAGTAAGTGAATAGACCAACTTATTACGGCCCATTTTTTATTAGACCGCAACCTTGCGAGGCCAACGACATCGGAGCTATGCAGGTTTATTGCATTTGTTGCGCGAAGAGCTATCGAAACCGGCTGATAGGACACAACCAGCCTTGTTATCAAGGCCAGCGTCTGATATCATAGTAGGGGAGCCCAAGCGGGGATTTCGGGATTTACTAAAGCGCGTCAGATTAATATACAGGGGGATACCTTGTACCCGGTTAAGTACCTCCACAAAACATGAGGCCCATATATAAGGCCGCCCGTGAAGGATACAGGATCAGATTAGTAAAAAAAAATTGACCATCAGAAATTCTCGAGCGCGTCAGATTAAGGTAGGGTGAGTTAATTACATCCTAAAAAGTGTATATTCCACTAATCTGACAATTTGAGAGTGACGTAAAAAAAGGGGAGGGCAACAAAGTTGTAAAAAAAAAACGTCATCTCGACATTCTCGAGCGTAGCTAATTTTTTTTTTATTTTGAAGGAAATAATTCAAGAATAATGAAAAATATATAATCTGACGATTTCCGCAAGCCGAAATAATAAAAATTCGTCGATAAAGTTAAATGCGTGCAGTTGCGTGATGCCTACATTTCTTTCTCCGCGCTTCTATTCCTCTCTCACTCTTTCTCTATCTATTACTCTCTCACTCCGTCCCCACTCTGGTTTCTGCTTCCTGAGCTTTTCAATTAATTAAGTTCAATGATTTAAAAAAAAATATATATATTTTGAAAGTGTTTTTTTTTGGAATAACTTTTAACCGGCTTTATCGATCAACTTCAAAAACTAATCCGCCTTTGAGCTTGAAAAACCACGTCGATCGCCACCTAGCTGGTCAAAAACGGTTGATTCGTTCGAAAGATATCGTGAACGAAGGAAACCCGAAAAAACACTTTTTCGGTTTTTTCGGGATTACTCCGAAATTTGTGGTTCGATCAATTAAAATTGCTTATGAGGTTGATAAAACTGCGTCGAATGCCGCCAACCGCGTGAAAATCGGTTATCCATTCAAAAGTTATTGCGGTTTGAAAATTCCAAAAATAGTGTTCTATGAAATTTCTATTTCTTTGAACTCAGCGAGCTCAAAATATCACATAAATTATATTTTGAGCTCAAAAATGTCATAAGTACAATTTTAAGAGCCCAAGAATGGAATTAGCGGGAACTTGCAGGGATGGCCTTTAAGGTGAACCGTTTTTCTAATTTTTTTTTGTCAGATCAGGCCAATCCCTCTAGATAATCGTCAGATTATGAGACAGTACGTTTAGAACATAAAGATGAACCATATATATCTTAATCTGACGCGCTTGAGTATTTCAAAATGGCGAATTTTTTTTGCACATTATGAAAATGGCCGCGAGTTTGCGTCCCATCGAAATCGTCAGATTAGTGAATGAGAGCTTTTTTTTGGTGCACTTAACACTCCGTTAGAAAATCTGACGCGCTCGATAATTTTTTTTTTTTTCAATTTTCAACCCTTAAATACAACCACTCGCATCATGCAAACGATCAGATTAACATACGTACATTATTAAAAATACGTAGGGCATTGATGCTATCAATATCTGACGCGCTCGAGGATGTCCATGCAACAGTTTTTTTTTACATATTTAAAAATCTATAGCCGCTTCCCCCACCGATGTAAAGGTATATATCATATAACATTTTTTTCTTCATATCATCTAAGCTTTGCATCCCAATAGGTCTCTACGACGCTCGAGTAAATCCCCATTTAGCATCGTGGGCTCCCCTACTACAGTGAATAACGTTAACCCAAAAAAAACCGTATGCAAAAATGCGTGGCTCTGCCTTTATCAATAGAGTTTGACAATGAAGTATTTATTGATGAAATATTTTACATGCTTTAGATATTGTGTAATTTCGAGAACGATTAAACTGATCCTCAAATTTTGAAACCTACGCAAATACATTTACATTATTTAAGACGACTTGCAGTACTTCGATAAATCTCGGTTTATCCTGAATCACAATTTAAATATATGAATGAGCTGTAGGATAAATCGAGTTTAGGACTAACTTTAGATTTGTAATAGCTTTGCAAGTCGCCTTTAAACTTTAAACACGCCATACAATTTTAGCAGGAAATGAGGACTCAAATTTTGAACATTTAAGTAGCGTTTCAGTTTTGTCAATCGTTTACTTTAATTGTTTTCCTTTATGAATAACAAATCTCATTTTCCTCCCTTCAACGGCTCCGGTCACTAAAACAAGAAATATGACTAACATAAACAACCACAAACGAACTGCAAAATCGTCGAGTAGACTAACAATATTTACAAGTACGTGGAAAATGTATAATACAATATTCTAAATGCATTCGAAAGCCATTGGAATCATGCACTAAAATACATCTGTGGAAACATGGGCGTTCTCAGTTAATAACACGTATTATCTGTTTGCCGTTGTGGGAAAATTAAGTGAAACCACAGCGCAGCGCCGCACCAGCGCAACGGCCGCGGCATCGGCATAAACCATCGATATATTATTTACCTAGATGTACAGTTGACGCTCGGAAAATGGGACAGCAAAGGAGTGCTTAAGCACATCTTTTGCCTACAGTCGGACACCGATAGAATTCTAAATTTCTAAATTAAAATTTAAGAACGCTTGCTCATGTCAATTAAAAAGCAACTATATAACACGTGCATAGGGTTATATTTGTGTTGATAGAATTAGAACTTGTGATCTTTTTCTTTGTTTTGTTCCTGAGACCACTTTTTAGGGGGATATTTGCAAAGAACTGTGCATCTAGGTTATATTATATTGATGGCATAAACATAAAGGAACGTACTCATATTACGGGACCAATATTTTTTACATTTTTGAAACCTCTCCCCCCTCGGTGACCATCCGTAGTAATAATAATAAATACACCCAACAGTCACACACATAGTCCTGACCCCTCACTAAGATAGGGTCTTGTGTCGTGTTTATCAGGAACTACGAGAGACGCACGGTCTCACAACACCCAGACCCGAAACAAATATCTGTGGGCCACACAGATATTTGTCTCGGTGCGGGAATCGAGCCCACGACCTCACGTTTCACAGCCGGCTACTAGCCCGCTGCGCCACGGAGGCTGACATATATGTTGTAGTATATGCTAAGATGCCCCCTCCCCCTCTAGTTTTCACGTAGTACTGTATAAATATGGCTTTAAATATATATATTTTTTTATAGAACAAAAGTTATTTATTATCAAGAAATTTAAATTTACGTAAATGAAAAATTATGCAAAATTATTAACGGTTTCTTTAATTAGGATGGAGCTAGACATTCTAAAGTGCACAATTTTACATCTACACGCCATTGTGTAATTAATCAGACACGAATTAATTTATAATTAACATATTAATTGATTTATTGGCAAGTACATATTTAGTTATAAAGTTTACAACTTACATCTTTACATTGTATAAAACAAAGCCGCTGTCTGTCTGTCCCTATGTCCTTATACATATGCTTAGATCTTTAAAACTACGCAACGGATTTTGATGCGATTTTTTAATAGATAGAGTGATTCAAGAGGAAGGTTTATATGTCTAATACATGTATAAATTCATTCCCTAAAGAGATGTAGTGGGGGGTGAATGTCAAGACTCTCACGCGGGCGTAGCCGTGGGCAAAAGCTAGTACATAATAACATTATATTTTGATTAATCGAAAAAGGAGGTAATTCCGTAAAACTTGATCTCATCATTACATCAATATCGTTTAATTATTGTATAAAAAAAATAAGAATACGATATTTATTACTATTGTAATACAAGTTTAGTTTTAGGAACCGATTTCCTATGACACGATATACAAAAGTCAAAAACGAAAGGATAAAAAGTAAAACCAATAATTTAGATCCTTTGCATAATACAACGGCACGTGTCAATGTATAGCCGCGTTTACTCTACTAAAACATTAAACAAAACACCCACACAAAACATGGTTTATCTATAGTTAATTGTTCTATGAGTAGGAGACAACGAAAATCATTGTTTAGCATGTGTTTTTGTGTTTTGTTTTGAGAAAAACAGGTGCAGGAGACGCGCCTTTAGCCAAACACAACGATCAAGATTATCATCATCATCATCATCAGCCATTGATCACGTAGGCATATAAAATCACTTATGACATGTCAAAAAAAGCATAATTTAGATTTAAGTATTTCTTATAATATTATTGAATGCTATGAATTTGAATAATGAATTATGATTACTATTTATGATCAAGATTATAAATTCACTGAAATTAACCCTTTTGTTTTAAATGCAAAACGTTCAGCTGGGGTCATTAGTATCCACTATCCATGGTTACTAACAAGAAAACGACCAGTTGCTAAGTAGGGTTTCGCGTGCACGCTCTAACTAACCACGAGACGTACATCCGCAAATTAGCACATAGTATTCGAGAACTGAAAATGATGTTCGGTCAAGTGTACTCTGTGGCGCGACCTTGCGAGCATGGCTTCTTTAATAATATTTGAAAACATTGGGCCTTACTTATAAAATCATTTGAGCAAATGGTTAAGAATAGTCTCGTCACTTTTTCCTTGTGTCATATTGTTATAAGTAAGGCCCAATGTGATGGGAATTTTGCTAAAATACGTTTTTTTTAATAGCTGAACTACGCATGCGGCAGTAAACTTGACTCAACTTGTCAAAATCTACACAATACATATGTTCTAAGTATAAGCCCAATACTGATTTTACAAACAATTGAGAGAGACTATGTTTCGGTATTAAAAGTATTCAACGGCTGAGTACAGTGCTAAAATTTATTAAGGAATCATCGATTTGCGAACATCATGAAGATTACAAAACGCAGTTGATGTCAAGTTGGCTTCATGAATTTAGTAATATGCAAAAATCTAAGCTTCATCACATATGTCTTTTTATCTTTTACTAGTCACGGACGGGTACAACTCAACGGTTTCCTTAAAACCCAACTTTCCTGCGATCTGTCGAAGTCAATTGCCACGAGTGCGTATAAATTATTTATGACGATTGTAAATTGCCATCAGAGAACGATAGAAAGTTAATACCGAGTAAATATTGCTTTTAGCGTGACATGTAGGATCACTGAGTACATTTTCTCTAATCTATAGTAAGTAGTATATCTATTTAATCTTTTTTATTTTTGCATATAATTCAGTAGCGAGATAAAATCTTAAATAGTGTTTTATATCTTGCAGACATTAGTACACCTTTTTTTTTGTCGCGGGGAAAAGTGTTTTACCACTGCCGCCGGCCTAGCTTCGAGACCAACACCACGGCTCATCACATATCAACAGGGCTAACCGCAGCAGCTGTCCGTGTGTGACGAATGACGACTGACAGGCGATTTGTGCACGACACCTTGCAAACATACTGTACAGCCAAGGTTACATCCTGTCCGACATAGCTTCCTTACTGCTACTAATTATATCATAACTAGCATGACATATTTCTTCCACCTACCTAATTAAAAAGTACTATAACGAAGAGAAGCAGTCATGTGCCGAGTTATCCATGTTCAAAAGAATATTTTATACTTATGTAAAACATACAAAGATCCTTAAAATAATCTAAAAAGATAAACAGAACTAAAACGCAAATAAAAATTAGCTAATCGCTTTAGCAATAAAATATGTAACAGATAAAGGTTAATGAAGCGATTGATCACGAAATTAGTCCACTTTTAAAGATCTGTAGACGTCCATTAATACAAAAAAGATAATAACAGAGCATCCATTAAGTGCAAACAATACTAGTAATATTAGAGGCGAATGTTGGGAGCAAAACACTAGGTAGGTGAACAAAAAACCTCACGAATGTGATTAAAGTGTTGTGCCGTTTGACAGATCTGTCACGATAACATTTGATAAACGAGGTGATTCATAACGGGGTAGAATAAATATTGTTGCTTCTTTTTCTAAAAATAAAGGATGAAATTTCACCTTTCGCAGCAAAATGTACGAATATATTTAGCGCGTAAAATTTACATGACGCATGCAGCGATATAGTCTGGATTGTTGACGTAAAAGCGCATCTCCTGCACATGTTTTATCGAAACAAAACACAAAAAACACCTACACAAAATAAGGTTTTTCATTGTCTCCTGCTCATATAACAATGGACCAAATAAGTACCATATTTTGTGTAATATTTCAGCGCAGGAGACGCGGCTTGGTTGAGCTGATTTCGTAAGAGCCGTAGAGGCATGTCAGAAACCTCATGAGGATAGGAAATATGCTATAGATTGGGATTCCGTTATAAATTTGTCTAGAAACCCGTGACAGCAAGGACAGTTTGATGAACATGTTTAAAATCTTCCTAACACAGGAATTCTACTAGAAATATATTTAAATTAGTATTTAGGAATTTCTTGCCTCTAGCAAAATTATCCAATCTAATATATCTTCATTTCATAACACTTGTTTACGTGTTATCTTACACTTGGTTTATAACGTGACTTCACGTCTACTGACAGAACAATAATATGAGTTGATTGAGGTTGACAGTTTAGCGGTAGATTTACCGGCTTTATTATATTTATTACCGGCTATATTTATTAAATATTAACCGGCTATTTGAGAAATTCGCTATTCCATTGCAGCATTCGCAAAATTACATTGACAATATATTGAGCTATAAAGTATTGACGCCGATAATAATTCGAATTGTTTCGCATATATACTCAATCTACAGTAAAGTCTAAATAGTTTTTTTTAATCCAACTAGGTAATTGTTAATGCGATGTAGTTAGACCTACTCAATAATAAGATATCATTATTAGTATTATTCATTTTCAACAAATTTGCTAAACTACGTCCAAGTGGCAATTATATCTTGATCCAAAAATAAGTTACATTTCACAATAATGTGCCGCACTCCAACATTCCTCATGCATTTGGCTTGCGTCTTTTCTGTCGCTGTTTACTCAACTTTTCTTCTTTGCAGTTTTTCAATCATTGGTTAGATAATGACGTACGGCATAATGACGAGTGTTGCCAGGGGTATTAAAATAACGTATTATTAATGTTGGTTCTTGCACTCTTTTTAAATCTTGCTTCAATATATACTTGGAAATAATGACTAAAGCGAACCACTTTCAACGCTACTTTTAGATTTAAGTTAATTTCTCCTATACTCATAACAGGAAATTTAAGCCATTTACTCTCTTTTACCTCATTATTTACATGTCTGGTTAAAAGTGGTTGTAAGTAGTCCGTTTACTGCAATACACAAAATCTAAGTCTTATAAGATAAACTCATGGCAAAACAGTTACCTATATCGAAGAATACAGATGATTCAAACGGTCTTATCAGGTTTCAAAGTCAAGCCAAGTGACAGTTGTTATTTTGATATGATTTAAGTGAAAAGTTTGATAACCTTCATTGTTTATACTTCTAGAATAACACATTGTCTATAAAAAGTATGTGCGGAATATGAATTAACACATTAACCTCAGAGTACTGAAACGCAACTCAAGCACTTGAGGTCATGTTATGTAATTTGAGGCCGCTTTATCTGTCATAGTTGTATAGTGCAAAACACTGTAGCCGTTAAACTTGAGTAGCGTTTCAGTATTTAGGGGCAACGGACTTGCTACCGGGACCGAATCGCGCAATTCTGATGCTAATTAGTCTAAACTCTAAGGGCGACTTGCAGGCTATTACTAATTTAGACTTACACCTTATCTCGATTTATCCTACAGCTCACTCCTATCTTTAAATCAAGATTTGAGATGAATAGAGGTTTATCGCGGAGCAGCAAGTGGCCCTTAAGCTTAGTTACAATAATTGATAACGTAAGCAACTTCGATCTATATTTTAACGCACATTGAAGTATGAATTCCTCGGATGCAGATATGCGCTTGGCTCTATAAAAAAATTAAAGTCTAAGCTTCATGCTGTGCATTTCAGTAACAGACCAAGTAGAAATTAAGTTGATGAGGCGGATGACTCGAGAAAAACAGGACAGAGCCAAACGAATTTTTGTACCCGACGCAATGTGGAGCATTTTCTTTTTTGTTTAGTTTTTACATGTTGTTTTTCTTTTTCCTTTTTTTTTTTGCTAGTTTTTTCTCTTTTACTATTTTCTTTAAAAATT
Organism: Clanis bilineata; assembly: GCA_036417725.1. Taxonomy (NCBI): domain Eukaryota; kingdom Metazoa; phylum Arthropoda; class Insecta; order Lepidoptera; family Sphingidae; genus Clanis; species Clanis bilineata. Next base: position 15,795,597 of record CM071158.1, read on the forward strand.
TTTCCTTTATTTTTTTTTCAATTATTCATATTCATTTTTTTATTTTTTTTTACTCCTTTTGTTTTTTTAGCTACTTCAATACGCTTACACAGTTACAAGTTACTATTATATTTTCTAAACCAGAAACCATGGATAATACAATGAGATAAGTACTACAATCGGTATGTTAACTAACATATTCGTGGTCTGTAGTCAAAATAACTTAGCTCATTTCACATACTTATGGCGACTCGCAGCACTATTACTAGTCTAGAGTTAGTCCCAAACACGATTTAACTCACATCTCATCTGCATATTTAAATAGAGATTTAACATTAATCCAGATTTATCTAAGTGCTGCAAGTCGCCGTTAGTTCGAACTTCCTATTTTAGCTTGGCTTGACAATTCATTGACATCGATTATGAGTGATGAAATAGCGAGTTCTCTACCGCACGGATGTATTAGATTCTATAATATGCTCCCGCGATAATCCAACTAGCATCGCTGCAACGCGTAGTATACAGAAATTATTAGCATTTATATGTTAAGCTTACAGTTATGCAGTTTGCCAATATGTACTTAAAATCGCGTGATGATGATCTATATAGACCTGTCAAACACAGATATATCTTTTTCTAATGCGTGACTGCCTAAGCGAGTACATACTATAATAGTAAAAAAAAAGAAAATTGACTAAGCGTATCATACTATAACTTAACAACTTACTAAATATATACTGTACTTTAATGTTTACAATTAAACTAACGACCCTTTATTCGTCCATAAAAATGATCCAAAAAGGTTGCGCATTACCAAACAGTTGCGTACTTCGGGCAGAGGTCATCCGCCGACCTCCGGCACACAATAGACCTCACAACACGCCCTAGCTCATTTCCTCACTGGAGTTCCTTTAGCAACACTAGCATAGGAAATAAACTCGACGGCGTGATTCATCGGTAAATATTATAAAAGGAAACGCCCGTATGTGTTTACACTCAAGGATTTCTTTAATGGTTGTTTACGTTTTGAAGCGGATCGGCACTCGGCACTGATTATGTTTCGTCTGTAAAGATATTTCAAACGATCCTTTCTATCAGACCTAGATATATCTGAGAGTGTATAGTTGGCATTGGACAAGTATCGGAAACCACAAGTTTAAAAACTTAACGGACCGACTTCAAATCCGATCGTGATCAAATTGAACCCTTGAAATGAGCTCTATCGAACACAAAAAGAAATTTGAAGATCGATCGACATTTGCCGGAGATATCGCGTAACATACAAAAAAAATTCAGCCAAATTGAGGACCTTCTCCTTGTTTGAACTCGGTCGAAAATAGGCAATGCTTTTCTAGATATTGTAACAGTTATCTACATTAATTTTCTAGTAACAACAATGACCAGCGCTCCAGCACTTGAAATTCCTATGTTAAAGGCAACGTCCGATGAACAATCTGTAACGGCCGGTTCCATTAAACAATCTCAGTTCGAATGTGCAGATAGATTACAAAAATTAGCGAATAAGAACATAGTTTGAACAAGACTTCGTCAAATGACTTGATTTGATTGGTTCATAATCGCGATCTATCTGCACTCTAAACTGAGATCGTTTATGAAAACCGGCCGTAAGTCAACATTTAAGGAATTTGGCATTGATTTTGTACGAATTATTTTGTTCGTATTATAAAAATAGTAATGATATAATATGAATAAAATGATGCAACACATTGTAAATAATTAGACCATATATGTTTTCGAATTTGCGAATCAGATTGGAGCTTCTTAGCAAGTCTGCATTATGTGATAATTTATCTAACGTGCTTTGAATTTTAAAATTGAACGGATAACTACTACCTACACCAAATTCGGATAAATATAAATATGGATAAAGTATGATATGTAGTATCTTTGAATATCGAAGTTTTGTCATTTGTATCCATAATCCATATTAAGTCAGCGATTATTCCAGCTGTTGCAGATATTGTAGTAGTGTCCTCACAAAGATTTTCATCAACATTTAAGCAAGAGATAATAAATACGCACATCGAAAATAAAAAAATAAAAAAATATATGCTGTAGACGCTAAGGTCGTTCCGCACAATTTCATAAAAGCGTTCAACTAAAGTCTCAATAAGCACCACCAATCCACTGCCGCCACACATCATCCAAAAAGCAAAACCATATCGGGCGAATTAACAAAATGATGTCAGAGCTGAAACATCCAGATCGCCACTTGTGTAGACAATTACAGGCACCGTGACGAATCTGTTTGTACAGGCGACAACAGTGTCTGTAACGAAGCGTTTGTCGTCTCACGAGTCACGACTGGTAACATAACTAACACGATATCAATAAATATAATGTCTCATTTCTCGTGAAAATGATAAAAAATGAGTATTGATTTCTTTGTTGAAGTTAGGGAAATAAAGTTTAAGAGTGTACTAATAAACTGGCTAGATGTTTTGAACGAAGAAATAAACGGTTTCAACACAAAGGATGCTCAAGACCCCATGAAGCATCTAGCACTAGGCGAATGTAATGCTGCATAGAAAAAGCGGCTTCCAATTAAACTACTAATACCTAACACATTGAAATTAAGGTAAATATTTTTCCAAAGGAATACTGTCTCCGTTATTTGTACCAACTACCACCTTCCTACAAATTATAATGCGACAGAAATTCTCCTCCATCTCCATTAGAACCCATTCGGGTTAAATAATATTGATATATTACAACCTATTACGAACCTATTGGGACATTGTTAAAGCAATTATTTACACCTGATTTCACAAATTCCTCCGCGTTATCACTAGGCTAGCAATAGTCATACACCGTACAAGCTCGTAAATGTTAAGTGTTTTGTAATGAATTCCTATAATTTCAACACAACATGCATTGATTAACCTAGGTTACACTACATACGTTACAAGGTCAGTGTATTTAAAGATAACAGAATCAGAACGTCTTCCCCCAGAGAGGTTTGACGTCAGGCAGGTGGCCGGTGGTAAAAACTATGCCGAATCCTTTCTATAGCATGCTTGAAAATGTGTGTTGCGCCGTCCCCACTCTGGAGGAGGATAAGGGCAAGCGGAAAGAAAGAATTAGAACAACAATTGTCAAACAACCAATTAAAACGGCAGATTGTTGCTTCATTCTAAAGCAAGCTGAATCGTAAATATGCATCACAATGCAGTAAAGGGATGATTTTGATGATATCCATGAAAAAAAAGATTAACTTTGGTGTATTAAAAAAGTTTCGAAAAATTATGCTAGTTCATTAATTGAAATAAAACTATTCTTACGGATTCTATCACGATTATGTTTTAATTATTATTCCCGACGTTTCGAAGGCTTTGCAGTCTTCGTTGTCACGGGTCAGACATAAGAAGATAGAATCCGTAAGAATAGTTTTATTTCAATGTATAATATTCGCGTAAACTTAAGAAATCACTAGTTCATTAAGTTTAAACAGATCTCAGTCAGATTCTAAAGACTGGTAAGTGATAATATATTTTATTCAAGGAAATACGAATAATAGGATTAAAGACAAATAAATAGTTTAATCGGCATTCTAATCAAATTGAAGCCATTATTATAATTTTAATAAACACGTTTGACCTTTCCTTATATGAAATCACTACAGTGCAGCGCCGCGTCGCAAAAACATCCTCAGGGATATTTCCTTCATCAGCTGTGATGTGAGTTTAAATAGTCGCGATTTCCGCAAACGTTTTTTGCAAAACTTAAATATCGACATCCTCGAAGGGACACACAGGAAGTCAGAGTTTTGTCCTACTAAATACAAATGAGGAAAAATTATTATGTTTAGACGCTGTAAAATCTTGTTTCAAAGAAACAAAGCGCAGAATTTACAAACTACGCTATTATGTACCTCTAGATATGTATCTGGACAATGAAATAATTTTCTCACAAATTGGTGTTACTGCAAATTTGATAACTAAAACCTGAACCTCCTTTTAAATTTTTGATAATTAACGAAATAACTACGCAATCAATTTGTGAAATATAAATGTAAACAACTACTACCTAAGTTATTTGCTTCGACATTATTTGTATTTTAAAAACTACGTCGTATGATTATGTGTCCTGTCTTCTAAACTGCGCCGGTGAAGCCAAACAAGAAAACAAAGATAAAAATAATACCTACATCATTAACATAAGTTAGGAATGTTATGTTTTTAACTCCGAAATAGAGAAAGACTGCCGAAGAAGAAGGGATCTTCCAACAGTACTGCCGTCCTGAAGCTAAAATGCCGTCAAATGAATAAAACTAATTTTGAGATGTCTCCAAAAAAGAAATGGAAATTTAGAGGTTTATTAGACTGTGGCTTTTATATTTAACATACTTAATAACTTGTTTACTTTAAGATTAAAAAATCTTGGAAATCTCTCTTTTGGCCCTGGCAGAATACCAGTGTCAGGTAGATACTTCTACTTGGCGAATACAGAGCCTGTGGCCATTTTAGTCATGTCTCGGGCACGAATGGTTTAAGATATGAGCACGTTCATGGTGTTGTGTGTGCTCATTTTGCTAATAATATTCAACGCGTAATTAGTAATTAACCAATTTGTTACCTCTTAGCGCTACATATTCTGTATTATTTTTTTTGTTCTCTCCCACTCATTGTTGCCTGAGACATTGGCTGAATAAAGTTATTTCTTTCTTTCTTTTTCTAGGCACCATATTTTCCACGTTTTTTGGAGACATCTCTAAATTAGTTTTATTCATTTAACGGCATTTTAGTTTGAGGACGGCAGAGTACTGTAACCATAGTGTAACTAGTTACATTCTATTTACGTAACATCCCTGAAAGTTACACGGTTGGTAGTAACGTCAAGGTGAATGCCAAGGTCGAGGAAAACGGAATCGTTCATGCAATAAATAATGAATGATCTAGCGAATTGTTCGCCGTTTTATAGTTTATATTATTATTCTGTCCGTGATTTATTCATACTATTGTTGAATTACAATGCGGTGATTATGCGCTATGGGCATGATCATGTATAGGGAAGAGGATGCTATAATTATTTATGGCCAGTGACAAAATTAATTCATAAATTAATTAAGTATGTTGCGGAGAAATTGTATTATACATTATTGCCACAATGGTGTGAGCGAATCATGGTTTAATAAACTTCTCGTGTTACACAAAACACCTACACAAAACATGGTATTCCTGCAACTTTTTGTCTATGGTCCATTGTTATATGAGAAGGAGACAATGTAAAACCCTGTTTTGTGTAGGTGTTTGCAGTGTTTTGTTGCGAAAAACCATGTGCAGGAGACGCGGCCTTAGATCGCTTTAGATACATACTTGTCTTTATCCAGCAGAAGAAATTAGTCTCCCTCTTGTTCAATAGAACATTAAATACTATAATTTTTGTAAAGCTCCAGTAGGTTTTGCTTAGATAACGAAGAAAAAAATTTAATAAAAATTCAGAAACTTGTATTCGAGGGATACAGGGCCATAAAGTATGACAATTCAATTTTAAGTGGTAAGGCCATACTAGTATGGCCTTACCACTTAAAATAGTAGTCTATCTAGATAGACAACCATGTGTAGAGGCTGGCTCGACCGGTTGTCGATGTTGCATTTCGTTCGGTGAGTAAGATTTTCCGGTAGTCCGTCGGTAGGATGTCTCTCCCCTTCCCAATTTTATCTCCTCACTCGAAGGCAACGAACCATGATTCTTTTTGTATTGTGAGTCAACTCTTACGAGTGGTAGAGCCAAGCTATAGACAGTTACGACTCGACCGGTTTGATACCACTGTCTCACAGAAAATCGACGTAAAGTAGCAGCTCGCTGTCGCATTTGGCCCTATTCTCTCCCCCTTTCCCAATCCCTATTTCCCTCCTTTTACGTAAGCAATGCACTCATGTGATACTTTTGTGGAGTTTGCCAGTCTGTGCTATAATAACAATAATCACAAGTTTAGTTTAACGGACCTACTTCAGATTCGATACCGAAAACAGATCGTGACCAAATTTATATGGGACCACCCTTGAAATAAGCTCTATCGAACACAATAAGAATTTTGAAAATCGCTCCACATTTGGCGGATATCGCGCAACATACAAAAATACAGACGAATTGAGGACCTCCTCCTTTTTGGAAGTCGGTGGAAAATTAGGAAATGTAAACTGATTATCACTTACGTTCCACGCATACCGTTATGTGTAGTAGGTAATTGAAGATAGAGAGACCTTCGCGCTGTACGATTAATTAACGTTTACCTTGGAAGGTCGCCGGTTCGAACTCGATTACACACTCGTATAGATAAGAGCGATTACAAAATGTAAGACGTCGAGGGAAAATTGGAACACGTCTCGTATTTACGTAAGCAATACAGTCCCCGGTATAACTAGGTTATTTATTTTACAGTTTTAAACAAAATATTAATTCGAAACAAAACACAAACGAGTACAAATTCGATATCGAAATTGTCTCCTTCGTGGTCTTCGGCAGGGTATTTGGGTTGTGGACCTGGTTGGTCCTGGGGGGTGACTCCTGACGCTCGATTCGAACTTGAATTCGAGTTTCATTTATTGACTTAAAATTCCACCGAAATCGTGTTAAAGAGTGCATAAATATCACGTTAAAAATTACCAAATGACAAGTTCTCGAATATTATACAACATTAGCACTTTAAAAGTAAATTTCGGTGGAATTTTAAGTCAGTAAATGAAACCAAATCGAAATCACAATCGAATCGAGTGTCAAGAGTAAGGGGGCTGGATTCAAATCCCAGATCGAGCAAAACGGTTTTGCTAACATGATTTGTTCGAGACTAGATTATCGGGATTATATACTGGGGAATCCCCCAGAATGGGGTAAAGTCAGGAAGGGAACAGGTCGTAAAAACCAAGACATATATTTTCTGTAACACGCTTGAAAAATAATATTGCGCTGACCACATATTAAAGTGGGGACATGGAAAAATGATATTTTAATATAGAATTCATCTAAATGTATTAATATGTTAGACTTTGCGGACAGTATACCGATTAGAGCTTATTTGAATAACTTTAATACTTATATAGGTATTCTAAGTCTAACATATATAAATATACATTTAGTGACCATACAAACATTACTCGAAATTCGACGATCAAGATCACGCGGCTTTGATCATCTCATAGTATGTAACTTATTTCACATCTCACATTTCTACAGTGACTAGTGAGTAGAGATCGGCGTAAGAATCAAGAAATGTTATATGTAAGAAATACTTCTGATGTTGCTCAGAAATACGGATTATGAATTGAATAGACATAACATCAATATTAACTACCTACATAAAGGACATGAATAATAAATAAATAAAGGTAACGCATCAGCTATGAAAGCTAGCAATATGGGTATCTACAATAAAAATATATGTATACTTCAATAACATTCTGAACATACAGATGTGCAAAGAACATCCACTAATTAATATTAATAAGCAATGGAAGATTAACTGTATGAAATGATTATTCATTTTACTTATGTTGCTGGATAATTGTCATACAATGGGATGTTCCACACAAAAAATGTCTATTACAAGTTATCAAAGTTAAGTTTCTCATAAACTTGGATGTTTCGAATTTCGATTCCTGTAAATATTTTTGCTTATAATTAAAGAAAAAAATATTTCTCTCACCCTCTATCACATCTGGGATGGAACTAAGCTCGGCGAAACATGGTCGTTCTAGTTCGGTCCAAGGTTGCTCTGCATACCCTTTCGGGGACACAGGCGTGAGCATATGTTTATAAATTATTTCTTAAAACTATCAACTAATATTATGTAAATGTCAATGTTTGTGAGGATGTATGGATGTTTGTTTCCCTTTTGCGCCAACTTGAAGAGATCTGGATGAAATTTGGCACAGATTTACATTATAGCCTGGAATAACACATAGCTGCTTTTTATACTGGAAAAATGTACTGTTCCCCTGGGTTAGATTTGTTTGTTCATAAATTTCCAAGTGAACAGACTCACAGGCAATAGTTTAAAATAAAGCATCAGAAAAAGTATTATAAAATCAATCTTATCACTTGAACTGTGTTCGCATGAAACAATAGACATCATGCACAAGGCAATGTATCCATGATAAGATATTGTTAATTCTTTAGATATATCTAGAATATTCAGGTTCTAAGTTACACACACACTAGCAAGATATTAATAATCATACACATCAATATAAACACACCAACAATTTATACACATCACATAATAACAATATAATCTCTTCCTCATAAAGCCTCATTTACAATGGTTATAAATTACAATTTAAATACCAACGAGAATGCTATATGAAGGCAAGAAGCCAACATTGTGGGTGAATTTAAATTCCAAACAAAAGGAACACATGTGCCAAATTACTGATTAAATTGAAGCAGTTTACTGAATATGTCAGTGTCTTTCAGTTAGCAACAGTGAATTATTGTGGAAATGTACATATGCTGATAACGTTGTTATTTTCGTTATATTCATTTGTTCATTTCGCTATTGTTCTGTTCTTCACACTTTTGTGTAAGATGTTACAAACATTTTTATAAGTTAATCGTCAATATGATTTATCCAAAATTAGATATAGGAAAATATGAAACACAAAAATTAATATAACTCATTATTACTGTCCATCTGATTACTTTAAAGCTGTCTACAACATGTTCAGGCTTTTCATAATAAAACAATCAAATAATGCACTATTAGAAGTTGTGAAAGTCAAGAAAATATCTTCTTCAGAAAATGAATGAAGAGTAATGGACTTAAATGGTTAAAACATGAAGCATAGTCAATAATTACAGTGATTAAACCCTAAAGTACACCAATTACATGAGTTTGTGTTGCGTAAAATCAACAATATGTTATTATCTTGTTTACATTGGGTAACTTTATACAGAGAACAATTTTGTAGCTGATAGTAACTTAAGAAATAGGTAAACTATAAGAACAAGCATGTCTTATAGCACCATTACTAATCTGGAGTTAGTCTTAGACTCCATTTAACTTACATGTTATTCGTAGATTTAAATTGAGGTTTAATATGAATCGGGATTTATGTAATTACTGCAACTCACCTTAGTAAGTAAAATATACACCATCATAGGTTTTTATTACATATTTTACTATTCCTAGATATTTCTCAGTAGTAGTTAGTTTGACTAATCTACCTGGTTGATTTAATATGTCAGAATTTTGTGTGTTAACACACCTTATTTTAATGCATGTTGAATATTTCTAACACCTAAAATAAATACATACCTATTTTAAAAATAAATACCTATATTATGTTGAAATTCTTGTTATAACTATATCATAATAACACTATTGCACAACAATACTTTGCTTACATAAAAGAGAAGAATGTACAGGTTTAACAAGAGATTGAGCACATAATATACTTTTTTGGAATTGGTTAAAAAGGTTCCAATATGAATGTTGTCATTTTTATGTAAATTATGTTCAGTAAATAGCAAGTGAATATGGAGAACTAGAGAAATATGAACTATTTTGAATACAATAACTTAAGCAAGTGCATTGAGAAGACTAGTAGAATAACTGAAAAATAATTATGTTTACAGTTTATTTAAATCTGATGTGAAGTATTACCTTATATTTACGGGATTTAAAACTTTTTTATCATATTAGAAATTGTTCATAACAAACCATGTTTTCTTCAAAAACTTAATGAATTGGAGGAAAATGAGTTCTTATTACATCAGTCTCCCTATCTCCAAAAAGTCTAATTTTGTCATATTTTATCAACTCTTTATCTTATCTAGTTACAAGTAAGCCGTGTCACATCACATCATAAAATGTAAGAAACTAGCGCTGTATTATACATACTTGAGATTTTTTTTTTGTTATTATGTTTTGCGATATGTTTCTGTTCTTTGGGGCAATTCTGCCAACATGAAATGTGGCACATACACACTAACAAATGAAGAGCATAAACAACTCAAACTCTAGACACCTGAGTTCAGATCTATAGAGCGAACTTCAACTAAGTCTCAGTCAAAGAAACAAACTGAGTGAGGATTTTGACTGTCATAGTCATTTTTTACAAGAAAAATTCGCTTAGTCAGTGTTTTTTTCATAAAAAATTACTCAGACTTAGTCGAAGTTCGCTCTATAGATCTCAGCCCTGGTTAACACAGTTGGTCAATGAAATGTTTATTTAGAAACAGCAGCAATTGTACCTACAGCTAACTACTGCTACATAGAAAATGTTTGTGAACTACTTTTGTTTATATTCACATTAGTGACTACAAGTTGGCATTGAATACAGCATTCATCTTAGGTCAATAAACTGGTACTATCTACTCACACGTTCATGGAATTCACTTTGAATATAAAACTTTTATAAAAATATAAAAGTCATTTGGATGTGTAAATGATGTGATAAGTTTAACAGGTCTGGATAATATATAAATAGATAATAGTGGAGAAAAACAGGCATAAATTATGCTAACACTTACTTTGAATACTTCAGAGAAGAATCCGGTCCCAATTTTCTCCAGTATGAAATCATCAAATGGATAGAGGGCAGCCACAGCAGTCCGTAGTGCGGTGCAGGAGGAGCCCGTCACTCTCCTATCACCTTGTCTCTCATAATCCTCACTGACACCAGACTCCTTATCACAATCATCATCACAACACACAGCACGCTTTGTCCTGTCCTGTCCATCGCGATACCTCCTCCCGATCTTCGAGTGTGGACCACGCACGAATCGGCCCGCCTTAGCCGTCTCGTCCAAATTTGTGAAACTCTCTGCTATCTTCAACACTTTACTTGGCTTCCGCCTCCCGAAGTTACTCCTAACTGCCTCCGCACACTCGTGTTGCATTATAACTGCTGATGCGTTTATCCCGCTTCAAACATCATCACAATCAAGTGTCTACAACCATACGCGAATAGTACTCCGCATGAGGCATTTTCAACGTCAACGACACAACAAATTGAAGGTAATCATAAATATGCGAAATAACATTTTAATCACACAAAAAACTATGTCGAATGTTACTGTCACTTTCACAATCTATTTTGTGTTGTCGGCAACTAAATAGAATTTCGTAGTAATGAAATGAATGTTCGAGTTTACTATTCCGATTTATATGTTATGCGGTAAATGTTTTTTTTTTATATAAACAACCCGAATCTCTGACGACGCGCGTACAAGCAAAGTAAGGAAAGCGTAAAGCAAGCAAGCCAAGCAATAACGACACATGACGTGACGTTTTATTTGGTTGGCAGCACTGAATTATCACATTTGTTCATGTTGGTAGCCATGCTTTACCGATGCGTTCATAAATAAATTATTAATAATATAGCATCGGCGAATTAGTATGTAGCGATTTTTCACTAAAATAACGATAGTCATTTGTAACGGCTATAAAAATAACATACTGATTTAAATCGTGGAACTTAGCTTTAATCATATCGTAAATGTAAATTAGGGCGACTTGCACCACTATTACTAACCTACAGTTAGTCAAACACCTTAAGAACAACTTTAAGTTAATTGAAACAGAAATATATGAATGACCTGTAATTTATTACATGTAACGTACTACATGTAATTACAGATAATACCTCTATATGATGACATTTAATTGATAACATGTAATGATTTATATGTCATACAGATATTTCTTTTTCAATTTAACTTGAGGTTAGAACTGTAGGTTAGTAATATTGGGGCAAGTCGCCCTTATAGCACAAACTGTTACCTTTTTATATTTAAAATAGATGGCTTGTATAGCCATATATATATTTGTGGGGACACAAATGCTGACGGCGTAAATTACCAGTTGCACGCCATTGTACTTAGTTTATTATGATTAATATATATAAAGCTAATCAGACATATAACTTTTAGGCATCTAGAAGTAGTTTGGCCCATGTACCCACAGTAAGTGAACTCAAACCTAGGATTAAAAATAAAAAAATATTTAAGTACAACTTTAGAGTTAGTCCTAAACTCGATTTAACCTACATGCTATTTGTTAATTTAAATTTATTATTTGAATCGAGTTTTGGGATAAATCGAGATTTATCCCAAAACTAATTTTTAATTTGCAAAAAATGTCTTGTGTTACTGTCGATGGTGTGTCATGAATAAATAAATAAATGAGATACTTCGATCAGAACATTTTGTGTATACCTAGCTGAGATTTGGTAACCGAGCAGGTTGGTGGGTTACCTGATAGTAAGTGATACTCATTGCCCATAGGCTCATAGGCATCTACAATGCCGAAATAAATAAGGGTGCGTAACTGTAATAAAATTGAAAAGGGGATTGGATACCGAATATATCACAACGGAACGCTGCCAAAGTATGTTTGTACGTCGGTTTTCTGTGAGGCAGCGGTAGAGCATTTATCTTGTAACCATTTATCTATATACAGCGTGGTTCTACTGTTCCAACCAATTAATTGTATGTGAATATAAATGAGGCCCGATGGTTTCAAGATTTCAATCGGGTGACGGAGAAGCGTCTATAAGTTGAAGTTTTGGTCGTAGGCTGGGACAACTCCGGGCAGAAAGAAAAAAAAATTGATATTAAATAAAAGACGAACGCATTTCGCTGTTTATTTTATTTCATGCTGACGACTATATACTTAATTAATCATAATGTACCTATATCACACAATGGAAACAAGATTGATGTTCGCTTCGAATCAGCACAATGTATATTTTCGTGCTGATTCTGAAACAAGTTTGCTTCCAAATAATCTCTCTGTCACATTATAAAACAACAACGCTAGCTCCATTATTCACATACTACAAACTAATAAAAATTTAACGCTCAATAGCTATAAATACAAATATATTATTGCTGTTGCGATTTTTACATTCTAAGTCTTAATTAAATTATACATTGATCTCAAAATGAGTATTCGTTTTTTACTTATCTAAATTCACTCTTATCTATTTCTTATTTAGTAGTATTGCTTGATTTGAGAAAACATAGCTTTCTCGCGAAATATATTTGTAACAACATACAAAGTTATACAAGCAACCATTACATGGTACACCTTGTAACAAACATTGCGACCCCATTTACGTTCGCTGAGATATATTCCCTTATTATTATAAAAACAATTCGTCACGTGGATTCAAAAGGAAAAATAAAAAGTATCAACATCAGACACTCGGGTTTTAATAAAATAAATAATGTACACAATACATTCACAAATTATTAGTTTAAAATTTCCAATAGCTAGCTTAAAAGTAGGTTTAACAGATGTTCAAACAAATTTCTAATTAATTATAGTAATTATCTTCCTCTATACAGATTAAGCTTTTATAAATAGAGAACAATAACAATTTGATATTATTGTTACATTAAAGTAACTGAGAAATCACCAAATTTTCTCGTGATAAAAATTATATGACCACTGAAAAACTCAGATAAAATGTCCGAGTGTCTGTTATAACTTATAAGGAAATTGTTTTGGTACTGTTAGGGTTGATGGTAGAACAAATTAAAGATAATAGTTTCCAAGTAAAAGACTAAAGCTCAGTAAGGAGTCAATGATTTTATATTAACCATGTTCGAGACGAGAATATCGTAAAACCCAAAAACTTTCATACCGTGTTTTCGTTTGTTTTTAAATAACAGGGTTTTGTTTGCCATTCATTAATTAAAAAAACAGGGTTTTGTTACATTCTCGTCTCCAACATAGGGGTTTACTTATAAAAACAGTTTAACTGACCAATTGGTAAAGAGTAGTTTGTCCCTTTTATATTCAAACGATGTGACACAAGGAAAAAGTGACAGGCTATTCTTTGCCATTTGCTCAGCTAAACTGTTTTTATAAGTAAGGCCCATAATGTTATGTTTAATCTATCCATCTAAATATGGCTTGTAATAAAAATAGCTAAACAGAATGATAATGGACATACAGAATGGGGTCTTGGATTTATTGTGCATAGTTCTATTAAGGATAAAAGTTAAGTATTAATTCAAATCAAAATATACAATTTGTTTATATAAACACCAAAGTATTACGTATATTATTCAAATAATATATTAATTAGTATTAAACGGAAAGCTCAAAGATAGCTAAAATTATTCTAACTAGGTACATAATAAAATGTACACTGAATTTGTACATATTCTAAGCCTCATTGATTTGTAAAAAATGTGTTGCTAATAAAACTTGCAGGGCGAATATCAGAAAACTTCGGTGGTATAATATTCTTATACTTATACAGGTGTTTTTAATTAAAACATAGATTCGTAGAGACGAAGATTAGTGAGTATTATCTGTCCTTTAGAAATACATAATTAGATACATCGACATATTATATTTAAGTAAACCAATAGATATTATATTTTTTCCAAAATAACATGAATAATTGAGACATGAATTCGCTCTTATATTTTTTTTGTATACAAGAGAAATCTGATAAAGTGCTAACAAATGTATAGAAAATCGATACAATGAAATATAGTATAATATTTGGGGAGATTACAGTAGTTTCATTGGATATCTAAAATGCTATCAAATCTGCTATCTGCTATTTTATAAATCAACCGTTATTTTTACAATTAGTTATTTCAAGATGGCGATTTTTTTAAACTGTGCATAAGTTCCACGATATTCAAAATTGTACTGGTTCTACAGATTATATTTTATTGTATTAACAGGGCATTCATATTCATGTTTGTTTTTAATATTCCAGTTAAGGCAATTTTACTGCTTTATTAGAAGAACCAGGTTAATTTTGTATAATGCTACACATTTAGAAATTCCACTAAGTATAAAACTGTTGCAACAAGAAACATCTGTTTTCACAACCATTCGCATCGACACTATCAAACATTTTCAACTTACAAAGCGTTTTTCTAAGTTATACTAGGTATTATTATATGAATATGCGCCACGTAAACAATAACGAATAAGTATATGTATTGAACTAATATAATACTGCCTGCTAATAATAGATCACAATCCAATAAAAAATCATACAAATTATAAATGGAGAGGAGTGGATTTAAAGAAAATCTTTGACTCTAATCACCCATTAATCTATTTTTAGTCACTAAGCAGAAGTTACATAATTTGAAGGTATTTAATGAAAATCATTTAAATTGGAAGTGTCGAAAGTCTTTGCAGATCCGTTATTATATACAGTTACAGCATTTTTATAAATATTTTAAATACATTTAGTTTTAATACGATGAATCGTTGTTTGATTACTTTCTTGCTGGATTATTTTTACTAGACAGGCATTTTAAAATTATTCTCCCTGGAAAATAATTGTAAATTGCTCAGGAGCAGTACAAACTTATATTTTATAAATTATGTTAAATAGGTAAATTCGTGTATGTATTTTAAAAAAATAATGCGCAGTCATCGAGCACACAGAAATATAGTTGACCGTATTCAGATTAGTATAAGTTGCATAAAACTCGATTACTTGACACTTATTAAAACATAACATAAGCTCACGCCTGTATTCCCGAAGGAGTAGGCAGAGGCGCACTAGCCAACTAGTACACCTACATTACGCCGAGCTTTAGTTCCGTCCCAGATGTGATAGGGTGCAAGCCTATCGCCATATCGGACACAAATTCCACACTCCGTGCTGATATGGAAAAATCCAATATTACTGCCCGACCCGGGGATCAAACCCGAGACCTCAGGACGGTAGTCGTACCGAAATACAACCACACCACCAAGGCAGACTAAATCGCGGTCCTTTTAAAAATAGTTATATCTTGCTAACTTAATAAAAAGTTAACGGACCGACTTGAAAACTTATCTGATCGTGACCAAATTATGGGACCACTTTTGGAATAAGTTCTATCGAACATAAAACGAATCTTTAAAATCGGTCCACATTTGGTGGAGATATCGCGTAACATAGATACATGTAACAAAAAATTGAAGACGGTCGAAATAATCACAAGTTTAAAAACTTAGCAGACCGACTTCAAATCCGATCGTGACCAAATTTATAAGACCACCCTTGAAAGAAGCTCTATCGAACACAAAAATAATTTTGAAGATCGGTCCACATTCGGCAGAGATATCGCGTAACATACATAAAAAAAATACAGACGAATTCATTATTTCCTTTTTTGAAGTCAGTAGAAAAAGGGTTTTTATTTGACAATAGTCATTTATAGTCATGAATGAAGTCGTGCTTTTCCGGTTTTGAACTTCATCTACGTACTTCTGTCTAATGCATACTTTTACTTTCTGCTACTGTCCAGTCAAAATAACCTCTTAATAGATATTACAAAATACTTATAAATCAAGCATTATATTACGTGATATCACATTGTGTGCTATTTTAACGTAGATATAATAAAATTGTGCTTACAAATCCAATGAAATTAAAAATTACAGATAGAATTAAAATATTTAATACATCTCAAGCTATTGGTCTATCTATTGAGATATTGATTTAACTATTTAAACCTGTTAATAAATTACAATTATAATACACAACAGAAATAAAAACAATAGCAGTTGTATGAAGACTTAATTTAAATGTTTCGCCTATTTTGTTCCTAAGCATTACTATTATAATTATATAACTATAATTACAAGGGTAGGGATAAGAGATGAATAAATAATGTGTTTACACTATGAATCATCTCGGTATGATGTAGTGGATTATTATTGGGAGAGATAAAACTAATTGCGCTCGTATCCTCAGGGCTTGTTGTGCGTTCGACTGGTCTTGACATTCTCCTAAAACAAAACATTTGAATTGAACATACTTATAAATAAATACACCCAACAGTCACACACCTAGTCCTGACCCCACACTAGGTATAACCTGTATCGTGGGTATCAGGGATATCAGGGATTATATACAAAAACTCACATCTGTCTCCAGTTAGATAGGTAGTGAATAGTGAAATGTAGTTCAAACACACCTCTTTTGTGACAAATAAACAAGTAAGGTCTTTACATCGGATTTTCTGCGTGACAGTGGTATCAAACTGGGCGAGCAGGCCTATTCATGCCCTGTGGCTGGGGGGGTTTGGAGAATTTCACCACGGTATCCCCTGCCCGTCGTAAGAGGCGACTTATAGGGGCCATCGGGGATCCCGGGTGCGCAGCGGGGAGCTGTCGTAGCACCCTTTTAGTACTTTGTACATGCGACCCCGGGATGGACGTCAGCACAGGCGGTCGGCCTCGTGCTGTCGTTGACGCCGAAGTACTAGACTTACTAGAAGTATTAGAACTACTAGACTTACTAGACGTACTGGAAGTATTAGAACTACTAGACTTACTAGATGTACTGGAAGTATTAGAAGTAGGTAATTGAAATGTTACCAGTAGGCACAGCGTCGAGCACGAGGTCCGGGCGCGTGGCGGCGCGCTCGCAGTTGTCGGGCGAGCGCTCCAGGCGCAGCGAGCGGCGGGCCTCGCGCGACACGAAGCAGTGCCTCCGTGCCGCCGCGCTGTCGCGACGCAGCGGAGTCGTCACCACGAACGAGACGCCGTCCTCGTACCAGCCGCCGTGGCATGTATACGCTGCGGCAACATCACCATGGTAAGTAAACGCAGACTTCAGATGGACGCGTCAAGTCCGTCAGTGAAGCAAACTCAGTGCGTGTCTGTAGGTTTCCACACTAGTTCAGACACACACCTCGCGAATAATAGTTATACTGTATTGATGAAGTGGTTCAAACTAAGCTGTTAATGCGAGTCTGTAAATGGTCACAAATATTATCAAGATACAAAAAAGTATTTTTGATTGCAGCTTCAACAATATACATTCACATCTTCTTACATTAAACAAACGTAAAGAAGATGTAAAGTTATAACTTACCAGTAACGACCTCCTTATTGCCGCAAGTCGAATAGAATTCCATGTTCTTGGGCGAGTTGCAGCCGACTTCAAGCCTATTGTAGCCGTTGACTACACAGCTTACTTCCTCAACCTGTCTTCGACTCCTCAACATGGGAGCACTCGACATGTTCCCTACGCTAAAATTAAACAGCCTACTTCCATTAACTCTACGATTATGTTCCATTATCTTCTCTCGCTTAATTCTTCGTTCTGATCTAACACTTCTTCTGTGACGATTGTCCTGTATTATATATTTTCCTGAATACGGGCAATCCTTTGATTCTGGATTGCTGGCTGAAATGAGGAAGTTGTAGTTTAAGTATAGTATTGTGTTTTAAATTGGACTATATTCTAGAAATAGAGTGCAGAATACATGAGTAAACTAAGTGATTTTATTATCTAGTTCTTCTTCTTTTAAATTAAATGGCTTCCACGCATTTGCGATGATTCTGCGGTGCGATGCGATGATGATTGATGTTGGATAATCCACAATAGTTACCTACCACAATGGTGGCACCTTTCTTTATTTCATACGTACATACACACTCACAACTGCATCCCATAGGGGTAGGCAGAGACAATTGAGCGCCACAAGCTACGATCCTGATACTCCTCTTTTGCCTCGTCTACATTCATGCATCGTTTCATATATTTCCTCTGGTTGAGGGTACTCCGAACTTGCCCTTTACGCCTTTATTGTTTTCTTTAATTTCAGTGTTACTATTAAACCGTGCAATTTCTAGGTTTGGAGACAATTCGTTGGAAAGTCATTGGTCTATCTAAAGACAAACCTTAGATTTTCTTATCTCTTATTGAATGGCTTAATTAATTAGCAAACATTTAAAAAAAGACTCATGCTAGTTAGGGAAAATTTGTTTTTGTGGTCGAAAAATATGTAGTTAACAGAAAAATCCTATGGATGCTATGGAAAGTATTGAACGTACCGACTAAAGTGACGTAAGGTGCAGTGACGGCGTCAAAGTGGTGGGGAGAGCACGCCTCGTCAGCCTTGTAGGTGGGCGCGCCGCGCTGCAGCTCCGCGATGTACGTGTCGCGCCGGTACAGCACCACGCACACGTAGCGGGACGCGCTGAGAACAACGTAATTTATATGTCATTTACAAATGAATTACAAATAAAGATCTTCTCTGTTTGAAGACATAATTATGATGAAATCTTCCAAGTGTGAACAGATTTTAATGAATTCTGTTCCGTAGCATTTTTCCCTTGAAAATCGATATGAGGAAGTCCATAATTCTTAGCCTATAGTTCGAACTTTGCTTTCTTTGCCCTGATAATTGGCAAAGTATCAGCCAGCCGAGTAGAAAAAATTCAGACCATCGTTAATGTATTCGAGCTCGATGCGTATATATGAAATTTGTATGAAATTTAAACCAAATTTCATCAGTGCGCAGCGAGCTCGAATACATTTACGGCTGACAGAAATTTTCCTGCTCGGCCTGCTGTACTGGTAGCTCAGTACGGCATGTGCCACCTACTATTATATCACTTTTTAGCAGAGGGTGTGTTGCTAGTATTTATAAGGCAGGCGTAAACAATGTGTCGATTCTCACTTGGGTCGGGCTCAACAGTATCCCAAGATCAATAGTTTACGTGCACGATGTGGAGTGGACACAAAAATTTGATACAGGCTAATACATAAGTTAAAACTAGGTAGGCACTTATCAAAACATAGACGAGCGGAAGTATATACAGGTGTCCCATAAATCAACGTTAAGCCGAAATCGGGCGATAGAGCAGGTAGTAGCTAACTCAAGACAATTAATTTTAAAAAATCTATGGCACGTATTTTTTAAATTATTGCCATTCAAAAAAGTCAATGAATATTATACCATTACCATTACCATGAGTAATTTTTTTTCACTTTCATATTACCATGATTAAGTACCTAAGTGAAAAAAAATTGAAAGGCAATGGTTTTTAGCCACAGTAATAGAAAGAACATCACCATTGAATGGCAACGATTAAAAAAATATGTAACAGATTTTTAAAATAATTTTCTGGGGTTAGCCACGCAGCTCTATCACCCAATTTCAGCTTGACGTACATTTATAGGATATCCTGTATATCTGAGCATCCAACTCACCAATGATGCTGCCAATGTGCAACTAAAGCGACGGAGTTGCCGCTCGGCGAGCTGGCTTTGACGTTGACGCAATAGACTTTAATATCAGCCCCGGTCTGGTTGGTGATGCGGAGAGTTGCGTTCCGTTGGTAGAACGTGTAGTTGCTGCTGAAGTCCAGCGTGTGCCACGTGTGAGAGAATGTCATCCACGATGGGAACTGGCAGTTGAATCTGACTGACACTGAAATGAAATGATATTTTTTATATTGCGAGGTAATGATACTCAACGTGATGGTAGAAGAACCCAAATATATCCAAATACATATAATATAGATTTAAACCATACTCCAGTTATTGGATATTTAGTAGTTAAACTCGGAATCAGACTTATCTTAGGGGGAAGTTACCATACTAGTTTTTAAAGTAAAAAGTTCAACTTCATAATTTAAAAAAAATACGTTATTTTTATTAGTAGTACCGTTGACTGAAAATACTAGAAATACAACAGCAAGCTGCCACTTAGCCATCGCCGGGTTCCACAAAGATACAATTTATCAACTTGGATAGTTTTCTCTGGACCACCGATATTTTTAATAGGCTACCGGTGTTATTACCTCGTTTAAGAGCCATAGTTCTGGATCCCTCCGTGGCACTGGACAGGCCGTTGCAGGTAGCGTCTCCCGACTGAGCCACCCGGTACTCCACATCACCTGTAGAACTTGCGTCTTCTTTGATACCCGTAGAAGCTATAATGTCGGAAAACATTGTTGATATATTGATTTGAAATATGTAATTCGAAATCTGCATTTGAATTTGCAATTTGAAAAGAAGAATTACAATTTACTATCTAAATTGTGGTGGTCGTTACGCCCATCGATAGGTTGATAGTATGTAGTAAATGGTAGGTATTTGATTAATAATAACTTATTTCCATTAAATCCATTATTTACTTAATAAAATAAATATGAAATAACACCCAACAGTCACACTGCACACACTTAGTTCTGACCCCACACTAAGATTGAGTCTTGTGTCTAGGTATCAGGAACTACGAGAGACTTGCGGTCTCACAACACCCAGACCCGAAACAAATATCTGTGGGCCACACAAACATTTGTCTCGGTGCGGGAATTGAACCCTCCCGGTCCACAATCCATATATGCTGCCACTAGACCAAGGAGACGACTCTTATTAGACTCTACTTCTGTCATTACTAATAATACTAATTACTATAAAATTGGGCATGCATCTTCTAAAGACAAAGGATTTATTACTATGTCCAACTCTTTCTTTCTGCCTGGTGTTATCCCGGCCTTGTGCCAGGGTCCGCCTTCCTCGGTTCTTATTATTTTTCCACCACATTGACCTAATCTTAGAAATGTTTAAAGAGATAGATCTTCCTGATACAAATATTTTCTCTAGTTGTCTTCCTTCAACTTAAAAGTGAACTATCATTAAGAGTGGATATACATACGCAGATTCTAAAGTTATGCCATGGGAGTTGGTATTAAACCTATTGCAAAGACCTCAGTCTTCATACACCGTGCTAGTTTCTGATATGCTAACTTAACCCCACAATTGTAATATATTTATGTTACGTTGTTTTACGAGTTATATGGATCACATAATTGAACAGTATCGTAGAGTACAGTCTTACCAATACCATTTGTCTTCTCGTAGACGAAACACCGGTATCGATCCTCGTTGCTGGTGGCGTGGTTATGATGCAACTTGCCCACTAGATACCGGAGACTGCCCTCTTTCCACGTCGCCAGGCATTCCAGTTCCTCCACTAGAAACAAAATACGAAAATTTAAGAGTTTAAACATTCATAATAACATCATCGTCATCAGCCATAGGACGTCCACTGCTGGACATTGGCCTCCCCCAAAGATTTTCAAATCAACATTCTTATAATGACATAGAAGTACATTATTATACCTACGTAGGTCGGTAAATATGACCAATAGGTGTGACTGTGAAGATAAAATGCCTGCACTGCCTCGGTGGCGTGGTGGCATTTCGGTAAGACTACGCTTCTGAGGTCTCGGGTTCGATTCCCGGGTCGGGCAAAGTGATATTGGATTTTTCCATATCAGCCCGGAGTCTGGAATTTGTGCCCGATATGGCGATAGGCTCGCCCTCTATCACATCTGGGACGGAACTCGGAGCTCGGCGAAATGTGGGTGTTCTAGTTCGCTAGTGCGCCTCTGCCTACTCCTTCGGGGATACAGGCGTGAGCTTATGTTATGTTATGTTATGTGTGTGAAGATAAAATGACGTACTTCATAATTTCGGAAACCACAGTACAACAAGATCGTGTAGTTAATTAGTCTACTAAAATTACATTCTACAAATTGGAGATAACAATGTGCCGTGTAGTTTTATCCAGAAACCGGTTGTTTTTTTAATTTTAAAAACAAAACTGGAGAACACCAACAACTAATATAAATGACTTTCGAACTATGTGCTTATTTGTGGCGCTTATTATGAAAGAATAAAAATAGTCGTCGGTAACTTTTGCTGTGTGGTGTTTTATCGATTATTTCCATTCGCATCACTTAGAAAGAACTTACGAGATTCCCCACGATATTAGTATTAAATACACAACTTCTTCCTACGCACACGCGGAATGTAATTTCTAATTGGCCTTATCGCATGCATTTTATAAGATAACATATTCTGCCATGCCATGTTTTATCGAAGATTATCACGAAGATATTATAATACTTCTGCTTATATTTATCACATTGCAATTAATATGGGCTTGTGGACACAAGGAGGATCGATGATAAACGATGGGTGATAACTAATATCCCATAAGTGTGTAAGATTTTAGAGATGAATGGGTCAAGGATCGGGAACAAGTACGTGTACCTAAAGTCCAATAGAATGGTGGTGTCATAGGATTATGTATTTAATTGTCTGATTATCAAAAAATATCGTGAATTGAGACACTTAGTTACCAAAATTCTGAGTTAGCCAATCCCTTTCCGGATACCACTTTGATCCCTATCGTGAAGTCTTAACCACATAATTCTGTGAGCATCACAGCATTTTGGTGTAAGTAGTTTTTACAAATTGCATTCTTGTTGCAGCGATAGCTCAGTTGGTAATGGTACGGACTGCCGAGACAAGTGTCGAAGGTTCGAGACCAACCCCAAAAATGGAGGAATATACACCTCTGACTTTTCTATGTTAAGTGTATTTTCTTTGTGAAATATCTCTAACTATAACGGTGAAGGAAAACATCGTGAGGAAACCTGTATATCCGAGAATTTCTTCACAGAAATTTCGAAGGTATGTGAAGTCTACCAACCTGCATTAGGCCAGCGTAGACTAACCCCTCTCATTAGTAGAGGAGGCCCGTGCCCAGCAGTAGGACAGTAATATTATTTTATTTATTCTTGTTGTGCCCCATTGACAACTAATACAACTTATACGTGATTTGTATTCCAGATAATCTTCCTTTGTGTCCATTGCAATACAACGTCAAATAACTTTAGCATGCCGCACAATATCTATTTGCTGAACCACTAGTCTGAAACGATAATTTCCGAGATTTATATCTAAGAATAGAAGCTATGGGCACAGCACAGACGTCCGCGCCGAGACAATCGTCTACAAATAAAAGTTCCGAGATACCGCCCGCCGGCTAAAGGCGAAGCGCTATGGAAATGGCCTGCCCTTTATGAAGAAATGTTGCTTATTTCTTTCCTCGATAAAATGAAGGTTTTTTTATAGAAACGGAAGCGACCGGGCTGTCTGTACAAAGATGGCTCGATAAAGGTTCTACTAAGTTGGATGTAAGCGGATGATTTGTAGACTTAGAAATCTGTAGTGAGGGACGATTTCGTTTAATAAGTGTATTGTTATTTCTATATAGGTATGAACTCTCTTAGCTCAGGATTTCGTTGTTGCTCTAAAATGTGAAAAGGGACAACCTTTTATAATAATATTATGATTGTCGTCGGAGGTATAACTAATCAATTTGATGGTATTTTCTTATAGGGCTTTTTGAGGGCGTCATCAGCTGCAGGGCATCCTGTTGTACCTACATAATTTTTAGGATTATAACCGACCCATTATATGCGTTTATTTTAGGTATGAGCTTTTTTTAAGACCAACATAACATGCATTCTATTATTTGAGAGCTTCAAAAAGTATTTCACCGAAATTTAAAGTTATGATCTAGTGACTTTGTGAAAAAAAGGTTTTTCATAATGTGCCTCCTAAAGTACCACTCCGTGGAGAAAATTTATATTAAAATATCTCGTCTAAATTCCAGATTTGCGAGATTACAATGGTTTACGACTAGAGCATTAAACAACTGCTCTGAGACATTCAACGCCGTTGGCTAATAAATTCCTTTACATTTCTATTCCAAAACGTATTAAATCAGTGACGCTTTAAGCAGTTATTTTAAAGAAAATATTTGCTAAACTAAACAATGGACAACACCTACCATTGGAACGTTGCCCGATACATTTGTAAGCAATTCTGTAGCTGTGTTTCTTTTTTGACCAAATAAACGGCTCAGACGAAATGAAATCACCCGGATTATTTTGAACATACCCATTTTGTATTATTTATTAAGTGTTGAGTATATAAACTAGTCATTTAAAAGGATAAGTAGCATTTTAAATAACGGCAGCCATTTGCAGAACAAATGAGTTAAGAGTGGTAGAGCCACGCTGTAGACAGTTACGACTATAGCACGAATGGGCTGGCTTGACCGGTTTGATACCACTGTCTCATAGAAACCTGACGAAAAGTGGCAGCTCGCTATCGCGTATCGTTCGGTGAGTGAGATTTCCGGTGGCCCATTTCCCCCCTTTCCTTTCCCAATCCCTATTTCCCTCTTTTAGATGGGCAACGCCCCCTTATTCTTGTTCTGTTCGTTTGCCAGTGTCTGCTATAACAAAAAAATACTTCAAAGGAATTATATTTGGCACGAACTTTATTAATATATGCCTTTATAAATAGCTTTTGTTACGAACAAAACTAAAATTGTAGATATCAGTGGTGTTCAACTCATTGCACCACGTAAGCAGGTCGTGCTTTACAAACTGTCAATATCTTAGTAAGCTATTTATTGAAACAACAAATATGGTCAAGAAAATACCGATACCAAGGTAATAAGTTGTTTTAATAGTAATAGCTTAAAACAGTTATATAGAATGCTGACGTCTTTGCTTGTTACATTATGGCAGTTAGCTCATTGCAGATCTTAAAAATGTCATGGAGAGTAATTTAAACAGATATCACATTATATATCGAAGGAATAGGGAGAGGCGCTCTAGCGAACTAGAACACGGACATTTCGTCGAGCTAAGTTCCGTCCCAGATGTGATGTGGGGCAAGCCTATCGCCATATCGGGCACAAATTCCAGACTCCGGGCTGATACAGATAAATCCAATATGACTTTTATCGAGCCGGGGATCGAGCCAGATACCTGAGGACTATAGCCGTACCGCGCACGCAATGACACTACGCCACCGAGGCAGGCAAATATCCTATTAAAATAATCACAAATTTAAAAACTTAACAGACCGACTTCAAATCCGATCGTGGCCAATTTTATATGGGACCACCCATGAAAAAAGCTCTATCGAACACAAAAAAAATTTTGAAGATCGGTCCCCATTCGGCAGAGATAGCGCGTAACATACGAAAAAAAAATACAGACGAATTGAGGACCTTCTTCTTTTTGGAAGTCGGTCGATAAAATCTTACCTGCACTCTCTGAAGCGTGGATGTCAGGACAGGCTTGATAATTGAGCAATAGTCGTGAGTCTTCTGTGCAACTCTCGATTGTAGACACTGGATATACACAGTCGCCGTGTCCTCTGGAATGACGAATATTTCATTAAATCCATTCTTTGTCCTAAAACATTTTGTTTTCAGCTTAAAAAGCAAATCCTTCATTAAAACTTGAAATATGATAAACTTTAAATTATAATCTAAAACAGATATGTCGTAAGTTAGATTTGCAGCAGGATTAACTTTAATTGATAAAGTGTTAACATGAGTAGTGAATTCGACTTATTTAAACGAAACAAAGATATGAACATGGAATGACTTTTATACTGTTGTGTTGATTCATGTTTTAATTCTTTATATTTTAATGATTTCTTAGGTTTACGCCTATGTTAATCCTTCGACGTTCGACCCGTGACCACGATTCACGAAGGCTGTAAAGCTTTGGAAACGTCGGGACCAAAAATAAATACAAAACAAATCGCGATAGAATCCGTAAAAAACTCGTCTTTATATTTTGTAATATATTTGGAAATATACCAGTAACCTCCACTTAGGTACTGTCACATTCAACGTGAATTTCAAAGTTACTTGTAATTCGATCATCTGAGCTGTCAATATCAATCCATGAGCTCATTACGATGGTAAAATGACCACGCTTCACTGACGGGTAATTAAGACATCTGACAGACGTCAACGGGTGTCGCCGACACGCGTCCGTAACGACTTTATAATTAAAAACGGTAAATCATTAGCGCATCATGATGCGTGAACGCAGACTTGCCATCAGCTGCCATTGTATTCTTACTCATAGCATCTGACTCTCGAAAATTGGAACGCTACTCAATTTTAACGGCTTCTTACATTGTTTTTCGCCATACAATTTTGACAGTTAAAGTGACTTGATATGACATAAGAAGATCTATAGGGCCTTACTTAGGTGGTAGAGCCATGCTGTAGACAGTAACATTTATATCACGAATGGGCCGGCTCGACCGGTTAGATACCACTGTCTCACAGAAAACCGACGTAAAGTGGCAGCTTGCTGTCGCGTTTCGTTCGGTGAGTGAGATTTCCGGTGGCCCATTTCCCCACTCCCTTTCCCAATCCCCTTCCCTCCACTTCCATTCCCTCCTTTTAGGTCGGCAACGCACCCATAATTTTTTTGTCTTGGGTGTCTATGGGCGGTGGAGATCACTTACCATCAGGTGACCCATCTGCTCGTTTGCCAATCTCTGCTATAAAAAAAATTAAAAATAAAAACTTATAAAAACATTTTAGCTGATCATATGGTTAAGAATAGTCTGTCACTTTTTCCTTGTCACATTGTTTGAAAATGAAAGGAACTAACTAATGATTTCTTGGGTTTACGCAATGTTATTCATTGAAATAAAACTAGTTTTTACGGATTTTATCGCAACGTCGGGAAACGTCGGGACTAGAATAAAATAAATACAATACAAATCGCGATAAAATCCGCAAAAACTTTTATTTCAAGGGACAGAATATTTTTAACCGTATGTTCAGCTAAATTATTTTATAAATAAGGCCCTAAGTGTTTGAGTATTCGAGAGTAAGAAGACCACATACTTTGAATGGGTATGTACTACTTAATAATCCGATCGTTATCCGAAATGATTGTACCTCTAGAGTCGAAATAAACCTAAACTGATTTTCATTGAAAGTAACGAGTACCGAATTCTAAAATCCCAGACGAGTTTGTATAAGGGCTCTTAATTGGATTCTATTGTAGCAAATCAATGAAATTGACTATTACTTTTTATTGAAATAAAACTATTCTTACGGATTCTATCACGATTAGGTTTTAATTATTATTCCCGACGTTTCGAAGGCTTTGCAGTCTTCGTTGTCACGGGTCTGACCCGTAAACCTAATCGTGATAGAATCCGTAAGAATAGTTTTATTTCAATGTATAATATTCACGTAAACTTAAGAAATCAGTATATTACTTTTTATTCATAATATTACTTGGACAAGACAATCCACAAGCATAGATGGTCTCAGAACAGAAAAACCTTTGCTTGTGAATTAAAGTAGATCGTCGTAAGTCATGCTGTCTCATTAGCACTATTTAAATATTCGTCTGTGAAAGAGCTTACCTGTTATAACTAAACGAGAAAGGCGCCTTCAATGGACAATCCACTGGATCAGCGTTTTCCCTGAACATGGAGTAGAGCAGCGCATCGCCCGTGATGAGCGAACACAGATGCGGCAACGCGTCGCGTCGGTGACAGAATGCTAGAATTGTGTTAATACATTTTTTTCACATAATACATTGCATAGTATACTGAAATTATTATCTTAGCAAACAACTATACGATTATACAGGGTGTCAAATAAAATAGCGTCAAGCGAAGATCCCGAGATAGAGTAACCCTTAGGGTACCCGAATACATATGTTGCGCGATTTTTCATAGTTTCGAGTTATGATTTTTTTCAGATGTTTGAGAATATTCGACTTGAGTAAGGGAGATAGCAATAATTCTGTCTCTTATTCTCTCAACCCATTGTTATTGCAGGTAAAAGGGTTAAATATTTGGGGAGCATCCACGGTATGTGAAAAGCGTATTTATTTTACTACTTTATTATGATACATTTTATTGATTTCTTGACATATAACGTAAGAATATAGGAACACATTAATTAAAGGTTATCTACTTATTATAAATTAATAATGCCACAGACATTGTTTGATTAATTACTTTGGGCTAAGTAGTTTCATCTATTACATTTTGAAATGTTTAAGGAAAAATCACTTATTTTTCATGATTTAGAACAGTGCTCGGCAACCTTTTGGTAGGCAGGGGCCACAAGGTGGCAAAATATAGTAAAGACCTCACCTCATACTTTCTATCTAGAATCTATAACATTTTAGATATTTATGACTAATTTACCAAACAATCACGGGCCGCAAATAGGACACCTACGGGCCGCTTTGCCGACCGCTGATTTAGAAGGTCGTCAAAGCAAATATTCAAATTCTACTTTAGTAAGTAGATTTTGACTCGGGAGACATCGGCGCTTCGTAAAATCATAAAAATGGCCTTTTGAATTAGGAATGTTTTAAAGTAAAACATAATATTTATGATCTTACTGGAACACATAGTATAATGGAAAAGTTTAGATTTTTTTTTTATGTTTCTTAAATATACCAAGTTATCGGTGGATAATCTTCAAACAATAATAAAAAAACGGCATTCCTTTTTCATTATATCTTTTTAAACTGACATTGAGTATAGCAGAATACAAAACATAAGCTAACCAAAACAACGAAACTCTAGACATAGTATAATGTTACAAGTGAATAATTAAGGGGAACTATTGTTCCTTTCCTACGGAAATCGGGCGATGAATGTTTAACCTAATCCATTTGTTGCGAGTCGTCGCTTCGGGATTAGATCTTCTGGATGAGACCGAGTTGTGCTGAACTGAACTAAGACCTAGCTCTCAAGTTTTTGGTCGAAGTTGGCATCCAGTCATTATAGCAGTGGCCCGAGCACGAAAAACTAAAATAAACACTAAACTAAACTAAATGTAAATGTATTCGAGTTCGCTGCGCACTGATGACGTTTGGTTAATATTTCATACAAATTTCATAGACGCGCATCGAGTTCGAATACATTTACGGTTGTCAGAAATTTTCCTGCTCAGGCCGCAGTACTATTATAATCGTTTTTCGTTTGTTTTATATGGCCATCGGTACAAGTAAAATTATAATAATACTGCTTTAAGAGGTGGTGGTAACCCCTCAGTACGAATGGGCAGGCCCGATCGGGTGTTACCACTGTTTCACAGAGGATCGACCTTAAGTGGCAGCTCGCTGTCGCGTTTCGTTCAGTGAGTGAGATTTCCGTGGTTGAATTCCCACCTTCCCTTGCCCAATTTCTATTTCCCTCCTTTTAGGTTGGCAATGCACCCATGATTCTTTTTGTGTCTTAGCTGTCTATGGGCGGTCGAGATCACTGACCATCAGGTGACCTATCTGCTCGTTTGCCAGTCTCTGTTAAAAAAGTAGGTATTTGTTCGTAGGTTCAGAAAAGTTCAAAAGTCTTCACGTCTAGGTTTTGAGAAGAAATTATGATTTTTTATAGGATTTGAGAGACAAGTGTTTTTTTTACTCAGATACGTCAATTATTACCATGAAGAAATCTTCATAGACTGTTAATACACCTCTATATTACGGAGATGTAACAGCTGATGTTGTTCAATAATTATTTAAAATGAAATACTGTACGTAATAAAACATAGAAATCGACAGGAGTTAGTATTGGAGTTTGTAACAACCATTTAGAAACGAAAAATTCCGATAATGGTCAAAAAAGGAAAAAACTATACTACATGATATCTAAGATCTTAAAAAGTTCTGCTACTCGGACAGCACTAGATCTCCCCAGCGAGTCATCGCTACCTCATACAACATTCTGAGACCTTGTTAATTCGGCTCGTCGCCGCATTTACTAGTCTAGAGCTACTTACTCTCTTTATACTGCAATACGTTTTTATGTTTCTCGTGCATCACCACACACCGGTAACACCCTTTCCTGGAACAAAATGTTTTGTTTTGTCACGATTTACTGTATTAAATATTTCAACAGCATATTGTGTAGGTATGATTTGTTAAATTTGAAATTTAAGTGTTCTAGAATCATGGATAGATCAATTGTTGTTGCGCCTTAGGCTGTCTATAAACGGCATTCGTTTTGTATGTTAAATAAATTTGCTATTGAATTATTTCAATTATTAACATTAACAACAATAAATAAATACACCCAACAGTCACCACACCTAGTCCTGACCCCACACTAGGTATAACCTGTTTCGTGGATATCAGAAAGTATGTGAGACTTTCGGCCTCACAACACCCAGACTTGAAACAAATATCTGAGGGTCACACAAACATTTGTCTCAATGCGGGAATCGAACCCGCGGCTTCTCGCTTCACAACCGGCTATTCGCCCACTGCGCCACGGAGGCTGTCACAATTATTCTTTTAAAATAAAAGGCTCCCACGCATTTGCGATGATTCTACCAATAATTCTAAAGTTTTTAAGATATGAAATACCTACATTTGAAATTTAGATTATTGACATTCTCAAGCCGCCACTCTGCAGCAAAAGAAAGTTTCTCAACAAAGTGCTATCGAAGTCAATTTAAATTTTTCTCTCTTGCAGTCCCTTCTGTTGAAGTGGTTTGCGTTTTGTATGCTTTTGAAGTATGGAATCTCAAGATATTTGTATTTAACGGTTATTGATTGAATGAGTGTTTACACAAACGTCGTTTAACTGTACCGTTCTCTTGATTTATGAGTTGTTAGATAGCATTTTTGTGTAACGAAATGCATTAATTATGAGGCTATGAGAATGTAAGTAGGCGATACAATTCCAAAGATTGCGTCAAGCGTCAACGCTTAATCCAAACCATTGAAAATGTATCATACGAGCATTCTAGATAAAATTTCTAGCAGTTGCCAACAATATCAGTAACTTACTCATCAACTATAAGAAACTTGTCCCCCTCTGAGGACAGGCACTTTCCCTTGTTGGAGAGGCGGTCACCCTCAATGACGATGGATTGGATCACGCCGGATTGGAACCAGCGACCATGCCATCGTGACGGGAACGAACAACCTGTCGAGGAAGAAGCATTTATTTAATTTATATATCACTTACATTTTATACGTCATTGGCACTTACATTAAGTCTCATCATCAATCAATGCAATAAAGGTTGATCCTGTATGTGCTTTGTACTCAAGATCCTATGCTTTTTTGTTCAATCGGCTGCAGTTTGGAAACTAAGCATTGTCTTTGTTAATTTTCTAGGTTGATTTCCCTTTGTGTCATAATGTTTAATTATTTTTGGTGTGGAAGAAAATTATTACAAAGCACGAAATGAAAATGTTCACAAAGTAAGCAAGGAAAATAAGCAAGGCAGTTTAGCCTTCAGCTGTTATTTTTAAGTTAATGAAAAAGTTAAATATTCATAGTAATAGCACGTAAAGGCCTTACAAATGAAGGCAGTAATGAGTTTGGGTTTATTAAGGCCGCGGCCTGTCGTCAGCGAACGATTGATTGCCGCCACATCTATTGAACTATCTGTGAAATTGTCTTCTATTCACAATGTGGAGCGAGTCGACGTAGTTTATTGGGAACATAGAATTTGAGGCGCGCTCTGACTACAATTCAAAACACAATAGAATGAGGTTGATAATTTATTTTCTTTTTTAGGACAAATCTACGTATTTTGGAGTTTTATTTACTAAAATAATCAATGAATTTTATATTCACAGTAAGTTTCCACTCAAAATGTTGTTGTGATGCTGAAGATTTTGAGGGAGTGGGTTGTGGAAGTAATTTTTTATTTTTTACAGATTACATAGATTCTTTATTCAAAAGAGGGTATTTAATTTAAAATATTCATACATTTATGCACTTACGCACCTCATAGAGATATGTGACTGTTGGGTGTATAAATTGTTTATTATTGAGTACAGCGGGTCCTTAAGCTATGATAAGACCTTTGGTAGTGAGATAGATTTGATGAAAACTAACAATGACAGTCTGTCAGTGTCAGTCTTTTTACTGCAATTATAGTGTTTGCGATTAAGCTTGCAGTTGCTGCACGTTTAACTTTCAAAGAGATTGTGAAATACATAACACACATATATACATAAGTTCACGCCTGTATCCCCGAAGGGGTAGGCAGAGGCGCCCTAGTGAACTAGAACACCCACATTTCGTCCCAAATGTGATAGGGTGAGCCTATCGCCACATCGGGCTGATATGGAAAAATCGAAAAAAAAATGGATCGAACCCGAAAGCTCAGGACGGTAGTCGTACCGAAATACAACCACGCCACCGAGGCAGTAACTCCTGTAAAATACATAAAGACTTAGCCCTTGGTCCTTATGTGGGTAATTTTTCCGTACGAAAGCCGCGACTCAAGATTCTTTATTTTAAATTGTATGATGCGGCGCCATGAATGACAGTTTTCTATTATTATTGTAGCTTCTATTGTGCGTTTATTATCTCCATCCAAATGCGGTTTAATTATAGCTTTCTGTTTTGATACTGCAAAACCCGTACAGTCTATTGAAAAAAACAGACTTCTGCTCAATAAAGCTATTTAAATCACATTTACTGACTGCAAGTAGAGACGAATCGAGTGCGTCGACACCATCCTATTGTGTTTTAATCGAGCGCATTGTGCCGGCATTTGCAGTAATGACACCACAATGGAATTCTTAACAAGTGCCGGCTTGTTGCATGTACTCCGGATTATGGTAATACACTTTATTGTAATGGATTACCTCGGTGGCGTAGTGATGTTGCGTGCGCCGTACGATTATTGTCCTGAGGTCTCGGATTCGATCCCGGGCCGGGCAATATTGAATTTGTCAATATCAGCCTGATGTCTGGAATTTGTGGCCGATATAACGATAATCTCGCCCCCTATCACATCTTGGATGGAACTAAGCTCTGCTAAATGTGGGTGTTCTAGTTCGTTAGTGCGGCTCTGCCTACCCCTTCGGGGATGCAGGCGTGAGATTATGTATGTATGTAATGTATGTAATTGTCGCCAATATTATACATAAATAAAAACAATCAAAAGCTCGTTAATACTTGGGTATCTACGCCCGATTTCCACATAAAAAGTTTTGTTTTGACAAAACTCGTGTATTAGGGCGGAGTTATAACTACGTGCGCGACTTTCTTATCCCATAGTCCCACATTTCTATAGCCAACACTCATGAGCTGCATTGTCATGGTGGTAACAAATTAAATTCACACGAATAATATTGGACCTCTTAATTACAGCACGCTAAAGATAATTGAAAACATAGAAAAATATTCAACATCCAATTATTATTATCGTATAACATCCAATTAATTATTATTATTATAGGGCTTGTAAGACTAGCCTGTACTTAGGCATAGTTTTATGTTAAACTCAGCAATTGAAGTTTTGGCTTCTGGGGAGAGTTGGAGGTGACTTTTAAACATAATAATGACACTCAATCAATAACTAGGGTGTTATTATTTCCAATAGAGGTAACCTCTATAAATAATAATAATAATGCCTATTTTATCCGTGTTTTTAACATAGGTCAGGCAGGTGCCATAGTCCCTTCCATAGTCCTTATTACCCAATCCATTAGCACCTCACAACAATAACCCAGTTTTAATTTTTTCCATACCTGCAATAGTCCTACACTAACCGGGGGTTGTCCTTGGGTGCATTTCTAGTGTTCACGGGAATAATTGCCGGTTGGTGTCACATTCCATATTAGATTAAACTTGTCTTACGGGCCTCTACGTGTTGGCTTCGGCCCCACGCACGCCTACCAAAAGTCCGGGACTTTAATAGTCCCGAGATATGGAAAAGACAAACATAATAATATTAGCCCTGCAATATTACTGTCCCACTACTGGGCACGGGCCTCCTCTACTAATGAGAGGAGTTTAGGCCTTAGTCTACCACGCTGGCTTAATGCGGGTTGGTATATTTCACATACCTTTGAAATTCTAGTGAAGAAATTCTCAGGTATGCAGGTTTCCTCACGATGTTTCCTTCACCGTTATAACAAACGATAATTTACAATGAAAATACACTTAACATTGAAAAGTCAAGGTGTATGCTCCATTTTGGGGTTGGTCTCGAACCTCCGACACTCATCTCGGCAGTCCATACCATTCTTAACTGAGCTATGGCTGCTTTCCTCTATAAAACAGAATTTATTTAATTTACAAAGACTTGCTGCTGAAAAATCATTTAAAAATACCTTCGTTTCACCTGTACTAGAAATTGCAAGCGCTATTACCCGCGTTAGCCCCACGTGCCTTCTAAAATGCTAGCGTAGAGGAGGTCTAAATTGAGCTATTTGTAACTATAAACATGATTTAAACGCTCGCCCACTGGTTTTGTGTCGCTACAAAAGCTATTTAAAGCTAACAACTGGTTTGTAATCCTTTCATATATGCTTAACTATTGTTGTATTTAATATTTAAGGTTTATAATATACTAGTTTTTGCTCGCGGCTCCGTCGACGCGGATTTATTTTCCGTCAGAAAATGAGGTATCCCATTATATCACTCTTTTGTTACTCTATTGAATGAAAGAAAACAAACTAACAAACACATTCCTATTTATATGCATACAATGGCATACATGTATACATAGACTCACGCTTATATCCCAGAAGGGGTAGGCAGAGGCGAATCTAAGGACGGTAGTCGTACAGCGTAATGTGCACGCAATATTACCACGTCACACAGCAACTGAGCTTAATGTGTGCCTTATAATTCGTCATTAATATATTGTTTGTATGTTTGTAATTCCATTATCTATCTTTCATAGACAGAAATAGCGTAAAATACAATATACCTAATAAGCACCTAGTCATACTAATTTTATTAAAATTAAACATTTGAAACAAAACCTGTTTTAACCTACGTAAATAATAACACATAATCAACAAACCCGCTTGGCTCATGAAAAATGTTATCTGTACTGTGTCGCGTCGGCATAATTACACTATTATACTAATAAATCACATAGAAAATTCCCCTTAACCGAAATTAAGTAATTAACATTAACTGGCGGATTTTAATATAGCCCGTTTGTTTGCGTTGGCCGTTTTCGAGGGCACTCCTGAACTCCGACGGTTTGCAGGCAAAGGGTGAGCTTGCGTTAGTATCCACTATTATGAAGTTATTATGCCCACTTCGTGTGAATAGTGGGCTGTGTCGTGATTTTTTTAGCGAGTTTGTGTGTTTTTATGGGTGGATTTTAATGGAATAATTAGAATGTTAATGAAATTGCTGTTGGCAGTTTTACGTGGTTTTCCTTCGGGTCTGGAGTCATCAGCGGCCCGAGCAGGAAAATTTCTGACAATTGTAAAATTTCGAGCTCGCTGCGCTCTGCAGACATTTGGTTAATATTTCATACAAATTTCATAGACGCCTCGTATACATTTACGATTGTCAGAAATTTTCCTGCTCGGACCGCTAGGTTTGGTTGATGCTGTTATGTAGTATGATGAGTCTGGATTATAAAAGTTATGGGGCGTTAGACTTATTTCTTGCTACCTGCCCTTATCCCACCTTAATGTGGGGTCGGCGCAACTCACTTTTTCAAGAATGTTGCAGAGAGGATTTAGCTTAGTTTTTACGACCGGCCGCCTGCCTGACGTCATCCCCCGATATGACGGATCCAGTCCCGGGAAAATTAAATTAGAAAATTTGGTTTGCCCGACTTGGGAATCGAACCCAAGACCTCCCGGTCCACATTCCATATATGCTGCCAATAGACCAAGGGCGTTAGACTTATTATTAAAAAAAAAGTTATGTGAGATAAAAGAAAAACTGTACTTATATTGCGTCATTAAAAACTTCATTCGGATGGTCGCGATTTCTCCCTTAACCGAAGTCCTGGAAGTCCTTCCCGGGATCACAGTTGTGTTACTAGGGGATGATTTTTGAGTGGTAGAGCCACGCTGTAGACAGTAACGTCTACAGCACGAATGGGCCGGCTCGACCGGTTGGAGACCACTGTCGCACAGAAAACCGACGTAAAGTGACAGCTTGCTGTCGCGTTTCGTTCGGTGAGTGAGATTTAACCGGTGGTCCATTTCTTTCCCAATCCCTATTCCCTCTCCTTCTATTCCCTACTTTTAGGATGGCAACACACCCATGATTATTTTTGTGTCCTGGGTGTCTGTGGGATGACTTATCATCAGGTGACCCATCTGCTCGTTTGCCAGTAACAGTTAAAACAGTAACAGTTTAAAAAAAAAAAACAAAAAGAATCATGGATCCGTTGCCGACTTAAAAATAGGAGAAGAGGGTTTGGGAAAGGGAGGGGGGAAATTGGGCCACCGGTATTCTCACTCACCGAACAACACGCAACAGCAAGCTGCTACTTTACGTCGGTTTTCTGTGAGACAGTCGTATCAAACCGGTCGAGCCAGCCCATTGGTGCTGTAAACGTTACTGTCTACAACGTGACTCTACCACTCAATACAAACTCTACATACAAACTAAGGCTGAGATCTATAGAGCGAACTTCGACTAAGTCTAAGTCAAAGTAACAAAATCAGTGAGGATTTTGACTTAGTCCAAGCCATTTTTTACAAGAAAATTCTTGCTTAGTCTGTCTAGCAGTATGTTTTTCTTGTAAAAAAGTAGTCGGACTAAGTCAAAGTTTGATTTAACAATTCCAAATCCTCACTGAGTTCGTTACTTTGACTTAGACTTAGTCGAAGTTCGCTCTATAGATCTCAGCCTAACAAGCTCTTTCTATATATTATGTAGAAAGTACTTTGTCGCGAAATACGGTATCAAACTTTGAAGATCTAAATAAATAGCTAAAACGGATGACGACATCCTCCCGGCATATAATTACGCAATAAAACAACATCGGGAGACAATGCGATTCTTCTATTTAATTACAATATGATTCACGTCCGAACCCGGAGGATATTGTGTTTCAGCAATGAATAGAAACGGCCAAATTATATTTTGCATATTTCTTTTTAGGGTGCTGTGTGCGGTAAAGGCGGTATTCTTTGAAACAGACTTTTGGTTGGGTAAAATCAAAAAGATTTAATATTACCAAATATAGAGAAGCTATCGAGTAAGTTTCCATACAAAGAAATGATCTCAAACTTCAGTAACGCCGTCTACCACTTATTACAATGCGAGGGAGCTTATTACAATCATCCCCCTATCACATCTGGGACGGAACTAAGCTCGGCGAAATGTGGGTGTTCTAGTTCGCTAGTGCGCCTTTGCCTTCGGGGATACAGGCGTAAGCTTATGTTATGTTATGGAGCTTATTACAATTTACGCCCTAAAATGTTCTGTGAATGTAATAGAATCACGTAAGACAATATATTGCTAAATGATTACGCTGGCACGGCCTTGCCCGCGTATGTTTCAAATACGACCAAGTGACTTATGACCACGAGGTGATAACTTTGGATCACAAGGGTCGTGCTGTTTTCCCGTCTACAATTAATAGTCATCACCATAGGATCTTCGTACACTATAGCGTCTTGACTATAAGCTGATGTCGAGCATATAAAAACTAAGCCAAACCTTTTCTGCATACAACATGTTTGAAAAAGTGTGTTGCGCTGATCCGACATTGATGGATAAGCGTAAGTAGAAAAAATACTATAGCTATAGCGCTCTAACATTAGACCTGTAGGGTAACTATTGACACTCGATTCGACTTCGAATTCGATTCGATTCCATGGAACTTACAGTAACTTAATGAAACCGAATCGAAATCGAAATCAAATCGTGTCGTGAGTTACCACCCTACAGCAACGTGTCGCTTCGTGAATCAGGAATGAAATACAAGTTTGTGGTACACTCTGTAATAGGGCCTTACTTATAAAAGCCTTTTTTGCTGAGCAAATGGTTAAGAATAACCTGTCACTATTTTCCTTGCGTTACATTGTTTAAAAATGAAAGGGACAGCCTATGGTATAAAGATAAGCAGCGCTTAAATATTTTTATAAGTAAGGTGCACAGAGTCTGTATGGTTTGCGACTACGCCGATCAGTGGTGAAGGGTGAGATTTTTTAAAAGGCAAGCCGCTATTAGTTTTTCTTTTCCTTAAGTCCTATTTGTTACCAGAAAATTCGGAAAAGGTAAGCCGGAATTGAGTTGTATGAACTTTTCGACACTGACGCCGATTGGTTATTAATGTGGTGCTGAGGCTTTATAATGGACGTCTTTGACTTGTGTCGATTTGATTTTCCATTATCACGGAATAATATCTTAAATTTAATTACACGTGCTTTTATGTATAGCATAATTCCATGATATGTAATATACACCAATTTGTACTAGGTAGCGGTTATGTAATATGATCGGAGATGAAATTATTAAATCCAATATGGATAGCAATAGACTCTGTTCCTAATTTCAATTTAATAATAACCGAACTGCAGGGTTACCTCGACCTCTTATTGCAGTATTATTATAATCGTTCTTCGTTTGTTTTGTATGGGAATATTGACAAGTAAAATTATAATAATACTGCTATAAGAGATGATGGTAACCCCCTTGATCATTATTTCAGGCGCAGGGTAAATATTTCGACAGCCAATCGTAATATTGGATACATTCACGAAGAAAAAGTAGAATTCTTAAGTGTTCTATACCAGCAAAATATAAGTATAATAAAAATATAATATTATATAATACAAGTGTTCAATGTAACCAAAAATTACTTGTATGAGTTTTAGCAAGATTCGATGAAGAGTCGGAGCAGCATTTATGGTATAGATATATAACAAGCAAACATGTATTTTAAGTAAATGTATGAGACAACTACACCGGCAGACTTGTGAGTTAGGATGTATCATGGCTGCATCAAAACAATGTTATTCAGAAGAAACTTCCATTGCAATGTGGAGTCTAAGAAGAATGTGGAATCTGTATGAAGCAGTGTCAAGTCTAGGATGCGTAGCGATGACCAGACTATTATTTCTTTAATCTGTCGGCAAGTAACTAAAAGTAAGACTACTCTGGATATTCCAGTAGCTCGACCTTGAGGTTTTTAGACATTTCACGCTAGCGACTACATAAAATAATTTGTTGTATAATGTCAATTCCCCGCATAACCACTAGAGGCGTTCGGGTGTTTGTCATACAAATATTTTACGTAGTCGCTAGTGTGAAATATCAAACTGCCTCGGTGGCGTGGTGGTATTTCGGTACGACTACGGTTCTGAGGTCTGGGGTTCGATCCCCGGGTCGGGCAAAGTGATATTGGTTATTTCCATATCAGTCCGAAGTCTGGAATTTATGCCCGATATGGCGATAGGCTCGCCCCCTACCACATCTGGGACGAAACTAAGCTCGGTGAAATGTGGGTGTTCTAGTTCGCTAGTACGCCTCTGCCTACCCCTTCGAGGATACAGGCGTGAGCTTATGTTATGTTATGAAATATCAAAAAACTTCATGATCGAGCTACGATTAGTCAAAATGCAACTACAATTAATCCAAATGCATGCAAAGGCGAAAGTGGTGGCGCAAACAACTCAATCGAAAAACATTTTCGCACCAATGTAAACCGTAAAATTTTCATTTTAAATTGACAATTTGGAATGCCATTCATTAAAGCTACTATCTCAAATATTAACATTACATAAAAACGAATGATTGGTCCGTGCATCGAACGATATTAATTGTGCGACCCCTTTTAATGACTGCCGTGTACCAAATGTTACGCGATGCCATTAATAACTTCGTAATGGATTGTGTGGATTTCCAGAGATGGAATCGGGCTATAAAGCATATTTTGAATTAGTATCACAAAGGTCCCAACTGTTTAGAAAGGATGTGCATATTTAAAATTTGCTATTAGCGAAAGATCCATCTTTGCAATTATCCATAGTTGCAAAGCCAAAGCCAATTGCAATGTTTTTGTCGCTATTGGTTCATTGCTGGATATATTGACATGTAAAATAATACCTATATATGTCCTATATATGTCCTATTTGCAGAAAAAAAAATGTACTGTGAGGTGTGTGTACATTCCCATTTTTCTCGTACCGTGCCAAAACGATTGAAATTATATTATTTCACCACCTGGCACCTGCTAATCGCGATAGAAATCGTATAAACTAGTTTTATTTCGATGTATAACATTCGCGTTAATTTAAGAAATATCAGTATCTTTCTTTCTACCTGCCCTTAACCCAGCTTAATGTGGGGTCGGCGCAAAACACTTGTTCAAGCATGTTGCAGACAGGATTTGGCTAAGTTTTTAAGACCGGCTGCCTACCTGACGTCAACCTCCTCTGAGGGATCCAGTCCCAGGCAAATTAAATAAGAAAATTCGCTTTGCGCGACCTGGCAATCGAACCCACGACCTCCAGGTCCACAGCCCATATGTTCTTCTACTAGACCATGGAGGCGACTGAAATAAATATTAATATTTCAAAAGGAAGCAAGGACAAGGTGGACCGACGACCTGATAAAGGTCGCAGGAAGTCGCTGGATGCAGGCCGCTTCCAACAGGTCGATCTGGAATTCTTTGGGGGAGGCCTATGTTCAGCAGTGGACGTCCTGTGGCTGATGATGATGATGATGATTTCAAAAGGATATTCTATCCATGATGCACATAAACTTACGTTGTTAAAGTCATGTAATGAGCTCCGAGCAGCCAGATTAACCGAAGTAATCGGAAAAATATCACTTCCTCTTTCGAACACCGTCGTGACGTAGCATTTTCTATCGTTTGACTCCACAATTCATTAATCTTGAAGTTCATTTAACCCCATCTAAGAGGTTAATTTAAGTTGGTTGGTTCAGTTATTCAGTTTTAAATATTTTGAGCACATGCACAGCTGTCGTGACGTAAAGACCTTATGACATGGACAGCATCGAATACCCCTATTAAAGAACGGAATATATTACTATGAAGTGAATGAACTGTGAACTAAATGCATTTTCTAAACGATATGATAGCCGTATTCTTCATTAATTATATAACATACAATAAATACATTTTTTCCAAAGTGGTAGAGTCACTTATCAACCAGTTTAGTTTACAGCATGAGTGCGCCAGCTCGACCGCGTTGTTACCATTCTTTTACTAGTGAAGTTACCTTAGTGATTTCTATCCATCGAGTGATCAACATATTTCTATGTCTTATCAAAAAATATTCTGCTGTCTAAGTCTCAGAGTGATTAAGAAAATATTATGTTACAAGTATGTAGTTCAGTATAGTGAATTTTTTTTAATTTAGTATTAAGAAAAAATTAAGAATTAACTATAAATTAATAGTGATAATGTTATCTTAACTAACATAACCATCACCATTATCCACTAAATAAATTTTGAGTAAGAAGAGATCGAATAAACATATAATAATATATGTCGGAGGGCCAAAGCTGACGTCATTTTTAAAAACGGTGACGTCAGCATGGCTGACGTCACTTTTGACAATAAGATGATTATTCATCTTATTTATCAACTGTGAACACTGAAATTCACTAACTCCCTTTATTGACGGTGCTTAAGAGCACCGTCTAGTTAGGGATGTGGACAGTCCGAATGCCGGAGCACGACTGTGTCGAATTTGCTCTGAACACTCCTTTTATAGGGTGCAATATTTGCAACTACGTACTCGATACCGAATATCGAATGTTGAAGAAATAATTATAACGATTATTTTAACTTTTTAGAATCTTTTAACGATTCAGCAGTTCAACAATTGTAAAATGAATTAATAACGTGAAATAACAACGGCTTTTTAATAAGCTTGCAATTTTGCGCCGATATATAATAATATTACTATCCCATTGCTGGGCTCAGGCCTCCTATACTAATTAGAGGGGTTAGGCTTTAGTCTAACATGCTGGCCTAATGCGGGTTGGTAGATTTCACATACCCTTGAAATTCTTGTGATGAAATACTCGGGTATGCAGGTTTCCTCATGATGTTTTCCTTCACCGTTATGGCAAGCAATAATTCACAATGAAAATACACTTAACAGAGAAAAGTCAGAGGTGTATGCTCTTTTTTTTGGGTTGGTCTCGAACCGCTGAC
Organism: Clanis bilineata; assembly: GCA_036417725.1. Lineage (NCBI taxonomy): Eukaryota > Metazoa > Arthropoda > Insecta > Lepidoptera > Sphingidae > Clanis > Clanis bilineata. The sequence continues at coordinate 15,837,854 of CM071158.1, forward strand.
ACTCGTCTCGGTAGTCCGTACCATTCCCAACTGAGCGATAATAAACATAATATTTTATAAAATAATATCGCTTTTATAAAAACACATCAAAAGGCCATTACTAAATACAGTATTAGCAACAAACATACGCAGAAAAGGAACACAACTCCTACGTAACATTTGCACATTGTTCGTATTAAATCAGAGTTTCGTAATAGCATATTAGGCGTTCACGGTTGTGGGCCGTAGATAATAAGCTCGCATCAATATAGCACGCAACTCGGGTGCCGCTCTCGTCCAAATTGCCCCGACACCCGCCAACTCGGCTAATTTCTCCAGAAGAGTTTAGACGCTGTATGACGTTTAGTGTTGACGATATTTATTTTTCTGTCGGTTTGATGTCGTATAGTACGATGTAACAAAGAAGAAAAAGGTCTTTGTTTACAGCAGAGGTTGGTTTGTTTGTGGATTAGTCGCGTCGTTAGTCTATTGACATTATTGACATTGATGGGCTGTGAACCGGGAGGTCCTGAGTTCGATTTCCAGGTCGGGCAGTGTTTTTCTAACCCCTTTTACCTGGGACTGAATGTATGGATAATGTTTTCGAATAAAGTAAACAAATGCATTCGTTTTCGAAGGCATAGTAAAAAAATAATTAATTAATAAAATATTAATTTAATTTATACCCTTTTAGGAGCGATAGCTCAGTTGGGAATGGTACGGACTGCCGAGACAAGTGTCGGAGATTCGAGACTAACCCCATAATGGAGCATACACCTCTGATTTTTCTGTGTAAAGTGTATTTTCATTGTGAAATATCGCTTGCTATAATGGCGAAGGAAAACATCGTGAGGAAACCTGCACACCCGAGAATTTCTTCATAGGAATTTCGAAGGTATGTGAAGTCTACCAATCCGCATTAGGCCAGTGTGGTAGACTAAGGCCTAACTCCTCTCATTAGTAGAGGAAGCCTGTGCCCATCAGTGGGACAATAATATTACAGAGCTAATATTATTATTATATATATTATACCCTTTTTATTATCACGAAGTCGTGTCGTATCGTAAGTTATAAAAGTATTTTGCGTTAAATTTGTTTAAATCATGCCTTAGAAACATTTTGTTGCTTACTCCAGAATATTGTCGTAATAATGTTAATATTGTAAAGACGCACCCATCTTTACGAACTGTTTGAGTGAAATGTTACGTTTAACTGATATTATTTAGCTTAACTTTGAAATGTAAGCACTTATCTAAGACATGTTTAAGCTGTTTAGTTAATACGTTCGAACTTTGCTGCGAATTGCGGATTAAGACTTAGTTACTCAATTTGTATTGCTGTACAAGACTTTAAAATACCACTAAACGAGTAGTTTCTCAGTTGGTATTAATAATTTAGCACAATTCGATCAAAAGGACAGGGTCAATATAGTGCGGACTATGAAATGAACAGTATAGTGAGGAATTCTTTTTAAAACAGTAGTGGGAGTCGAACATAGCCTCCTTGGTGTAGTGGCAGCATATATGGGCTATGGACCGGGAGGTCCTGGGTTCGATTCCCAGGTCGGGTAAATTCCCAATTTAATTTGCCCGGAACTGGATTCTTCAGAGGGGGTTGACGTCAGGCAGGCAACCGGTTGTAAAAACGATGCCAAATACTTTCTGCAACATGCTTCAAAAATTGTGTTGCGCCGACTCCACATTAAGGTGAGATAAGAGCAGGTAGAAAGAAAGCATGACAGTCAACATTATGTAATATACTAACTACAAACGTGTAAGAAAATAATCAAAGTATAACGGTAATTTTAATGCAATTTTATGATCTGATAAATACCCAACGCTTAATATTTATAAAAAAAAAAACACACAAATGTCATATTGCAACAAACTAAGTTCAATTTAATTTCATTTCAATAAAGTAAAAATAATATATTTTGTAAAAATACCGCTATTGTACGGCGTGATGACATGTCGCCTAAGAATATGATTAATGCGACACACACACCTTTGACCTTTGCGAGCTGGCCCATCGGGAATCCTGAAAGTTTGCCGACGCGACGCGACGTCGCTAAACTTAAACATTTACGGTATTGTTTTGTATTTTTGTTGATCAAATCGTTAGGTTTGAAATTAGAAATATTTATAGCGTTCTGAATAAAGTCTCGGTGATCGAACTTTGGTTGGTTCGAAGCAAAAATTAATTCAATGTGAATGAAAATCGATTAACCGTCACGTTACAGCAGGGTTACCACCACATCTTATAGCAGTATTATTATAATCGTTCTTCGTTTGTTTTGTATGAGAATCGGTACAAGTAAAATTATAATAATACTGCTATAAGAGGTGGTGGTAACCCCCCTGTTCTCTGACAAAATCTAACATATATACATTACAAGATTTGTTTGATTTGATAACATCATAAAAGAGCTTACATACATACATAAGCTCACTCCCAAAAAGGGAACGCAGAGGGGACCTAGAGAACTAGAATGCTCACATTTGGCCAAGATTATTTCCGTCAAGAATACAGGAAGAACAAAAGAAATTTGTTATTATGAAATTAGAATACAATACACCATATTGTATATATTATATTCTACTGCAACATAATCAAAAGTTTAAAAACCTAACTGACCAATTCCCTATTATTTATATGGGATCACTCTTGAAATAAGCTCTATCGAACACAAAAAGAATGTTGGAAGTCGGTCCACATTTGGCGGAGATATCGAGTAACATACATAAAAAATATACAGACGAATTGAGGACCTCCTCCTTTTCTGGAAGTCGGTCGAAAATGTCCGTAGCCGGCAATTAACGCCAACAATCACAAAAATATATCATAGCTAGAACTAGAAATATCGCCAGTTGAAGAGTTTGGAAGAATCAAATCGGTACATCTCTAACAGCATAGACTTGAACCACAATTGAATAGGCAATGTAGAAGGCATAAAAAATGGTAGCAAATTTTAAATAACCACTGGTACTTATACCACGAACCAACTATTGTGATGTTCAGCGCACAACGTATTGTATATTGAATTGAAATTAATGACGGCGCCGCGGCCACCTGACTCTGGGAAACTAGGCCGACGCTTTGTGAGCTTTTTATACCGCCAGACTGTGCGCCTCGTGTCTGTGTATGTCTAATGCTGGAATAATAAATGCCTAGGTACTTACTGCGGTGAAATAAATACCTACGCGATGATTGAAAGTAGGTGATTATTTTACTGTATCCCCGAAGGGGTAGGCAGAGGTGCACTAGCGAACTAGAACACCCACATTTCGACGAGCTTAGTTTCGTCCCAGATGTCATAGGGGGCGAGCCTATCGCCATATCGGGCACAAATTCCAGACTCCGGGCTGATTTAGAGAAATCCAATATCACATTGCCCGACCCGGGGATCGAACCCGAGACCTCAGAACCGTAGTCGTACCGAAATACCACCACGCCACCGAGGCAGTGAAACTTGACATCCTTCTAAATTGCCTTCTGGAAAATATTTAGCATAAATTCTGTGTGTACCAACGAGTATTCGTGTTAGGTACTTTTGATGTATCTGCTAACGCTAAGTAAAAAATGCGAGGCATTAGACTGTGACGTCACTCCCGCGTTCGCACTCCGCCGTGAGCAAGTGAGTTATGGCACCGAGGGTGGTTTCTATCGCGGGATATCGAGATAATCGCTTGAAATGTAGCACTGTACGTGTGATGCTTAAAGTCATTCGTTGACGAAAGAAATCCTGCAGTGTTTGTGCTTTCCGTTCTGGTATTTATTTGTGTTGAAACGCCAGGTGTTTTAAACCATTGGGGTGTTACTCCAGTAACAGCTTTGCATACAGCGGTCCAAGCACGAATTTCGACTACTGAATTCGGATCGAACTGGGAACCTTATGTGAAATAACCAAATGTCATCAATATCCACCTAGCTAGACTCCAATTCGAGTGTCAATATTTTAGTTCAGTCGCTGTTGACTGTACGTAGCGGAATAGAATAAGTGATGTTGAATTTGGTTTGATGTACTCGTGGTATTCTTGGATGGACTATGATAGAGTGAACGGCTTTGTTGTAACCTCGTCATCATAATCATCATACAGGACGTCTACTACTGGACATTTCCGCCAAAGAATTCCAGATCCATCTGTTGGAAGCGGCCTGGATCCAGCGACTTCCTGCGACCTTTATCAGGTCGTTTGTCCATCGTCCAATGCTGCGCTCACCGGTACGTGGTTACTACTCGAGAATTTTTCTGCCCCTCTTTCAACCTCGTCATATTGGGCCTTACTTATAAAAGCATTTTTAGCTGAGCAAATGGTTAAGAATAACCTGTCACTTTTTTCCTTGCGTTACAATGTTTATAAATGAAAGGGACAACCTATGGTATAAAGTTAAGCGGCGCTCAAATATTTTTATAAGTAAGGGGCATTATGTAATTAATTGTTTTCTGACAAACAGTTCAAATTCATTAAATAAGCGGAAGATTCGATTTATCATTTACCTGATTTTTAAGACATTTTCGATAGAAAAAAATAGCGAAGATGATTAACTTGATAATCCTGGCAGAAGGGCAGCCATTACATAACCAAATTACTTAATAATTGCTACCACGAAAACATCTACCATTTTTACCGATTATCATAATTGTAGGCTTGAAAAATATCTTTGGACTGGCACGTCAGAAAACATTTATCAAAGAAACATTATTCGGAGGGGACGATAATAAGTATGAATCATTGGCAGTATATTGAAATACACAAAGTATTATTTATTCTTTACTTTTTGGTGAATTACGTTATTCATCAATCAACAAATTATCCATAACTTATAGATACAACTTTAGTTATAAGTTTCACCTGCAGGGTTACCACGACCTCTTATAGCAGTATTATTATAATCGTTCTTCGTTTGTTTTGTATGGGAATATTGACAAGTAAAATTATAATAATACTGCTATAAGAGGTGACGGTAACCCCCCTCGTGAAACAACGCTAACAAAATGATTAATGCGAGTATTCAAATATAGCTCCAAGTACTGACTCTGAATGTCATGCTTAGTATAGCTAAATACCGATATAGTACTTACAACTTATCCTTACTTACTTATTGATCGGTAAGTCCTATTCCAGTAAATTTAGTCAATCAGGCAGGTTCTTGTTCTTTTCTCAAATTGATTATAATAATTTAAAAAATTGATTCATTTTGATTAATATTATTTTCAGTCAATTTATCGTCATTCGATAAATCATGGCTACTATATTTTTTAGCTAAAGCTAAACCATACCACCTACGTGGAGAGTATAAATTGAACGTAGCCTACACTTAACCCTGTAATAGCGGTGTAAATAAATAGGATCCCGGCTATTGGAAAATGATAGGGTTGGCGATTGATCGCGGGATAAACGCTGCGCCCGTTCACGTTGTATGAGAATTATCTTTATAGTGGCCCAGTAAAGATGAATCTTGATCGAGATTGTCTGCTCACGCCTAAATTTTTGATAATTATTATTATCCGTTCAATCTACGCTTTATTGAGGACATTTAGTCCCGAATCTCTAGCAATTCTATATTGGTGCAAGCATATTTGGTAAATTATGTGCTTAGCAGCATTAGCTGTTTAAGGACTAAATGCCGAGTTGTAATGCGTCAAATGCGAGCGTCATTAAGGTTCCGTTTGACCCTTGATGATTGGCCTACGAAGGCAGCCGGGTAGACGGCCCATATGGTGGTTTAAGAGTGGTAGAGCCAGGCTGTAGACATTTACGTCTACAACCCAAATTGGCCAACTCGACCGGTTACCAACGTCTCACAGAAAACCGACGTAAAGTGCCAGCTCGCTGTTACGTTTCGTTCGATGAGTGAAATTTTCGGTAGCCTAATTCCCCGCCCCATTTTTTCCCAATCCCTATTTCCCTTCCTTTAGTTCGGCAACGCACCCTTGATACTTTTTGTGTTTTGCGTGTCCATGAGCGGTGGTAATTGGTTACCATTCCCCATAACATCGGCAATGCTAGGGACACAGCGAAGCCGCTGCTTACCATCAACATATTTTCTTAAGCCTCGTAAGTAATGACATGCATAGGCCATATAACTGAAGCATGCTTATTCTAATGCTTTTGGAACCGTTGGCTAATACTTCGTAAAACACATTACACTTATATAGTGTAGCATATTTCTAAAAGGTTTAGATAGAATTCCTAGGATCCAACCCTAAGCCGTACATGGAATATTAATATTTGGGGGCGTGTGCACCGATACGTGCCGGAGCTCTCTGCTCTCGAATATGCCTTGACCGATGGACGCTTCTAACTCCTCTTGCTACCAGCATCTTTGGTCTTTCCTTTGAGATATTATTGAAGCTAGACTAGCGAAAAGGTATCAAATATGCTTTAAGTGATTCCATACCAAAGGCATACCATATATTCAACCACTTTAAGGATTAAGCCCGATTTAAGTTTTTATTTGATAGTGAAGTAAATTGATATTTAAATTAATGATTCAGATGTGGGTCTAGTTCGCTTCTGCCTACCCCTTTGGGGATACAGGCATAAGCTTATGTTATGATGAGCTTATGTTCTTGTTAAGGATTTTTTCGTGTAACACGGCAGTTACATTAACGCTTAATTTCAAACAGTTACAATAATTTATTGTAAACTTTCGGATGCCTGGATATCTTCAAGCAGACAGTAAACGTGCATGTATAAATAAATAAGTGTTATAGAAAGACTGCTTCGGTAGCGTGGTTGTATTTCCGTACGACTACTGTCCTGAGGTCTCGGGTTCGATCCCAGGATCGCGCGAAGTGATATTGGATTTTTCCATATCAGCCCGGAGTCTGGAATTTGTGCCCGATATGATAGGCTCGCCCCTATCACATCTGGGACGGAACTAAGCTCGGAGAAATGTGGGTATACTAATTGGCTACTGCACCTCTGCCTACCCCTTGGGGGAGACAGGCACAGGGTCACCTTTTGGCAAGTTGCCACTATCATATTTGTATAACCTCATTCAGGACATAATGCCCCTTACTTATAAAAATATTTAAGCGCTGCCTATCTTTAACCATAGGTTGTCCCTTTCATTTTTGAACAATGTATAAAAGTGACAGGCTATTCTTAGCGAAAAGATAAGCGAAAATGTTTTTATAAGTAAGGGGCATTATGTCCTGAATGAGGTTATACAAATATGATATATCTGCAGGGTTACCACCACCTCTTATAGCAGTATTATTATAATCGTTCTTCGTTTGTTATGTACAAGTAACATTAAAATAATACTGCTATAAGAGGTGGTGGTAACCCTCCAGTGCCACTACCAGTCGACAGTCGCATTGGAAGTCTATCTTAACAGGATATAAAATAATTTGAAATCCAGTTGGTAAAACAGCAAATCAGCAAGGAAGCTATTCGAGAGTAGGTACGTGGTGTGTAAAGCGGGTTTCACCGATTTATGACTAACATTAAACCAAGTTAATTTAACTGCCCGTTGCTGCTTAAAATATTGCTACCTTGCAAATAAAACGTGTAGTTTGAGTTACGGACCTTTATTAAATGGCCGCTATCTTTTTATATTGTCTAATGTACGCGGGCTCTGCTTGGAAATGTCAAGGTTGGTAGTATTTCATTTTATTATCAAGTAAAAGAAGATAACAGAGTGCTTACAATGTCGCCTCCTTGGTCTAGTGGCAGCATATATGGGCTGTGGACCGGGAGGTCCTGGGTTCGACTCCCAGGACTGACAAAGCAAATTTTCTCATTTAATTTGCCCGGGACTGGATCCCTCAGGGTGTTGACGGCAGGCAGGCAGCCGGTCGTTAAAACTAAGCCAAGTTTTTCCTGCAACATGCTTGAAAAAGTGTGTTGCGCCGACCCCACATTAAGGTGGGATAAGGGCAGGTAGAGAGAAAAAAAGAAGAATGCTTACACTATCGTGTCAAAATTGTTATTATTTAAATCAAGGCTAGCAAACATAAAATGCAAACTTAATTACGCAACAATTGACATCTATCTCCCGTGAACAAGCTCAATACTATGAATACATTGATTTTAAAGTAAAGAAATGAATATTGCGAAGGATGTTAGTAGAAATGTTTTGGCTTTCAGATGTATACACTTAAACACAAGAGCAAGATCCGAAACTCTACAAAAACTATGGCACTCATTTCATATAGTTTTCTTTGGGGAAAAGTGATATATGTAATACTATTTCTATTTTGGCGATTCATTCATGTTTTACACAAAATTCTCTGTATATCACGTCACGAGATAGGTATCTCATCACTAAGCCTTTCTAACTACTCTATTTCTTCTCTACTCCACTCACTCTCTTTCTCTCTCTTTGTCTAATCTATCTATTTATGTAGGTATTTTTTATTGCTCTTGTTATTGATGTTGTTTTTGAAGATATAGAGGTATATATTAAAACGATGAAACAAAATATTTTGGTCATACATACATTGGCGTAGTTTAAAACTGTCCCACTGGTTCAAAATTCAATCATTTATGGGCAGATTTTCTGTGATCTAACAGAAGTCATGTCTCGAGAGACAGGAGCTTTCATTCGGACGGTTTGATGGTCAAATTAATTTAAAATATAACTCGTATCATTAATGAATTTATACCCAGTAAAACAGAACTGAGTCACTAGCCCTTTATTTACAAAGCCTATATGTCCAAACTATAACAGTCTTAACTAAAATTAAAACCAAATCGTGATAGAATCCGTAAAAATAGTTTTATTTCAATGTAGAGCATTCGCGTAAACTTAAGAAATCAGTCTTAACTAACTAAAAAAGTAATTATAACGTGCATTATAACCCAATAAGGTCAAAAGGTAACATGTTTACGTTCTTCGTGCCGAGACAGCCTCCGTGACGCGGCGAAAAGCCGGCTGTAAAACGTGAGGTCGCGGGTTCGATTCCCGCACCGAGCCAATGTTTGTGTGGCTCACAGATATTTGTTTCGTGTCTGGGTGTTGTGAAAACGAAAGTCTCTCGTAGTTCCTGATACCCACGACACAAGACTCGATCTTAGTGGGGTCAGCGGGTTTAGACAAGTGGCTTATGCGCTAATTGAATAGAATAGTCGAATAGAATAAATGTATGGGAATGACATAAGACTACGCTACATGCGGCGTACTTTTATGTCATTTCCATACATTAATTCTATTTGACTTTTCTATTCGACTATCGCATAAGCCACTTGTCTAAACCCGCAAGTCTATATGTGTGACTGTTGGGTGTATTTATTTATCTATACATGTGGACAAGTTTAATTTTGTAGTGTTTTGTAATAATTGCATGCGGTATTTTAATTTGATAAACGTTGGTGTATTCGATGACTCATGTCGCAAGATCTTATTACATCGAGTTAAAGATAATTCTTGGTGTTTCTTTCCTTTCTTTCCAATTACCCTTATCCTTAATTTATGGTCATTGAACTTTTATTTTAACAAAATTATAGTTTAAGGATACTTCTGTTGACGTATGGATTTATAAAACATCAATAGAACTACAAACTCACATGCGGCACATACAAAAACAGCGACAGTTTTGGCGGATTATCGAAAACGCGAAGGTAGTTTGTGGGCAGGTGCCACCCTTGTCGAGTGAACACGGAAAACATTTTAACCCTCAACGCGTAGTTGCGGTCGCATCGGCCCGTGGACAATCGACACTGTAAATTGCCGCGCTGCCTAGAAATCTATCTACTATATGATATTCACTGACTGAACATGCGTTGTATAGTTAAACCGCGAGCGTTATGTGATTTCATGTTACATTTAACGACTTTCTTCTGTCTCTCTTTTTTATCTATATCTCTCGTTTAGAAAGTTTATTCTTAAAGTTAAATACACGGACGTAAAAAAAAAGATGGACGGAGCGCTAGGAACATTGATAGTGAAGCAGGGTTTTGACTGATGGAATGAGCCGAAAACCCTGCTTCACTTTCAATATTCTTAGCGCTCCGTCTATCTTTTTTTTTACGTCAATGGTTAAATAGAACTTCTTTGATTCAACGGGCGAGTAATTCTGAATCGAAAGGCTGCAATTTCTATTCCCGTACCGACATCAATGCATGTGTCCAACTGCAATGAGACTGGTCAGCCGCAACTCGTCATTATGCCATTCAGAGATTTGGACTTAGTCGAAGTTCGATCTATAGATCTCAGCCTTAGTATCCCTGGCTATAGACAAGTTAAAAACAATCGTTATACATATGTTTAATAATATAATACTAATCCACTTACCGCACTTTAGTCTATATATTTGCATAGACTCGAATTGTAGACAGGACTGTGGACTCCAGCGGTATGTACCGATGTATTTATGTTTACCTCAACAATTACCATGAGCTTGCGGTCGCAAACCGACGTGGTGTTAGTACTGGGTTTGATTCTCGCAATCATTGGCATAACATTATGCGCAATAATTGTGTTGATAATATTTCCTTCGTGGTTAGTGGTTAGTTTGCTTCAAATTGTAGTGAGATGATCTTATTGAATGTACCTCTAGATATATTGATTAGTGCGTATATAAAAGCAATCACTATTTGGGATCTGAAATTGTGGCGGTTCCGATCATTAATTTGTATTGATGTTGTTGCTTAACTTTCGTTATAACATTTATATTGTAAGTTGCATAACACATTTTTTTCATAGATAACATCACGGCTAAAAAACTATGGAGTTCAAATAATCTTGTTTAAACACAACAAGAAAAGAACGTAAAATAGTTTTCAGATTTTTACTAATTCATTAATTACTGGCACATGTTCATGCAACAACCAATAACGCAAAGAATCACTAAAGGAAGTTGACGTAATCCCTAAACCGACAACTCAAAGAAAAACAATTAAGAATACATGAAACCCCTGGCTGTTCACTTAAAAACACAAGTTTGACATAAGAATGCACTCCGGCACCTAAAACAAATCACTTGTCGACCCAAAATTAACCGCGACCACGGATATGTGTTTATTTAAGGCAAACTTTCAAGTATTTCTTTTTCTTTCCACTAAATATAGTCTTTTGTATACACCACTATAAACACGTGTAAACGAATCCAAATACCATTTAAGCTTTGAGGCCATTAACAATAATCCTTTTTATTCCGTTCAGTGAAATTGTGCGGGATGGGCGATAATGACCCTACCGTCTGCATCCGAGGGTTAGATATTGAATGAAATATTAACAACATTGATATACTGGTGTTAAGGGATTCTTGTATTGTTGCTTTACGTTGTAGTATATTTTTTAAATAATTGCGTGTAGAGTGCGCTAGTTCGGTGCAACGAAACGGAAAAGCGCTGGTTAGATTAAAATTATTCTTATTAGTCATAAAGAAATTAAGCCGTGCTTAATTTTAAAATTAGCTTGTCTCTTTCTTCCCATGGCCTATAGTTTGAGATTGAGAGACAAACTTAACGTAATCAACATTGCTTATTTTCTATAAACTGTATCCAAGCGAATCCAAGCGTAATCCAAACGATCCATAGATCTAGAGGTACAGGATATAAAAATATAAGTTATCTTTGTTTCAACACCGGATGACATTTTAATCCCTCGATGAATGTATCTTATGAAGTGGTTCTTACACTAATACTTATAAACTGCGCTCGACGATCACATTAATTTTATAAGACAATGGGACTTAGCACTTCACACAAGACTTTTTAAAATCTAACTCTGTATTTACACACCTAGATTTACGCCTGTATCCGCTAAGGGGTCGGCAGAGATGAACTACAGAATTAGAACACTAACATTTCGATGAAATATAATCACAAGTTTAAAAACTTAACAGACCGACTTTAAATCCGATCGTGACCAAATTTATATGGGACCCTTGAAATAAGCTCTATCGAACACAAAATAATTTTGAAGATCGGTCCACATTCGGCGGGGATATTGCGTAACATACAAAAAATACAGACAAATTGAGGACCTTCTCCTTTTTGGAAGTCGGTCGAAAATTCTACCCAGATGTAGGGGGCGAGCCTATTGCCCTATCGGGCACAAATTCCAGACTCCGTGCTGCTATTGAATAAATTCTCTTTCTTAGGTTTACGTGAATGTTATTCATTGAAATTAAACTATTTTTACGGATTATATCACGATTTGGTTTTAATTTTTATGCCCGACGGTTCGAAAGCTTTGCAGCCTTCGTGGTCACGGGTCAGACGGCAATTAAAACCAAATCGTGATATAATCCGTAAAAATAGTTTAACTTCAATAGATTCTCTTTGTTAAGAAATAAGCAATTTCAAAGTCCGCGTAATACAGTGGATGAAGGTAGCCGTGTGTGAAGCTGCGAGCAGCAAGTTCGATCCTGGCACCGAGACATCATGTTTGTCTCATCCACAGACATCTGTTTCAGGTCAGGGTGTTGTGGAACTGTAAGTCCTTAGTCAGGACTACGTGTTTGACTGACTGTTGGATGTTATTGACATACTTCAAAAAAGGAGAAGGTCCTCAATTCGTCTGTATTTTTCGACCGATTTCCACAAAAGGAGGAGGTCCTCAATTCGTCTGTATTTTTTTTATGTACATAAACTCGATGTCGCCGCCAAATGTGTATTTTCAATTTTTTTCGATTTTCGATTTTCAAAATTATTTTTGTGTTCGATAGAGCTTATTTCAAGGGTGGTCCCATATAAATTTAGTTACGATGGAATTTGAAGTCGATCTGTTAATTTTTTTTATGTATGTTTTACGGGATGTCTCCGCCAAATGTGGACCGATTTTGAAAATTATGTTTGTCTTCCATAGAGCTTACTCCAATGGTGGCCCCATATAAATCAGTCACGATATTACGTCTATATCAATACTAAAGTAACACGATGGTCACTGCTAATTACATAACTTAACTATAATTTTTGGGTAAGTTATCGCGTGCTTCAGAGTTGCTTACGCTCGGGCGACATCGACGCTACATCGCGTGACATAAAATTAGTTTCCGACACATATAATAGGTTGCCTGATCAAAAGTCACTTAAACAAAATATACCATAAAAGGCCGCACCATTCTTTGTATGGAGAGCCATTGACCGGGTCTGGAAGCACTCAGTAAACTTAAGCCTAAACCCAGTCATCTGATTATATGATCTGATTATATTATATGATCTGTTAATTAGTAGTAGATAGAAAGTAGATAGATAGAAGGATAGAAGAAAGATAAGAAGCGGTCCTTATTACCTTTCTACCTATCCTTAACCTTAAAAATAAGCAACCAGTTAAAGCACTTATATCATTCTTAAATTAATATAGTATAAAACTGTAACTTATGGTAATCGTCAGTGACGGATTTGTCATAAGCTGAGTAGACTGCAGCCTAGGGCGGCAGATTTTAAGGGGCGGTAAATTTGGCTAATTTTTTTTGTTTTGATTGGCAAAAATAAAAAAAATACTTTATTACAATAATAATATAATATTAACCCTGTAATATTACTGTCCCACTGCTGGCCACATTATTATACACAGGGGAAAAGAAAAAATAAAATATTATATACAGTATTTCAGATCTCAGTAGAGGCGGCAAAAGTTAAATAGCCTACTGTCGGCAAATGTGTAAATCCGCCATTGGGTAATCGTACTAATTATATTGCATGCATATGTTACCTTTCGCATCAGCAACATCTCTTTTTTCTATCCGCCATTAGATCTTAAATGCTTATATTTTTCTTTTGTAATTACGTGAATTAGTTACGTGACACTGGCAGTAATGTTTCGAAATTATACGGAATCAGTTGCCATTCATTAAAAAAAAGCCTAGTCTCCCGAGGATTCTTGGATTCCTCGTCAAAGAAGGTGGAAAAATTACAATTTGGTTTTAAATTTTTCAATAAATTACTCATAAGCTTGGGGTTGGAATGTGTGCTCGATATGACTATAGCCACGCCCCCTATCATATGAAGGGATGAATAGTAAGTTCGATGCCCCGTGGTTGATTTATTTGTCCCTATGTTTTACACTTACGTGTGATCGAAACATTCGATTTTTCGTAATATTTTATCGAATCTGTCCTGCTTTTAGTACGGCCCGAGCAGGAATATTTTTGACAATAGAATTGAAATCGAGCTCGCGTTTAAGAAAACATGAAATATTAATAATCATCATCATTAGCCATAGGATGTCCACTGCAGGACATAGGCCTCCCCCCAAAGATTTCCAGATCGACCTGTTATTGAAATATTAATGTATGCCATCAATACGCACCGAGCTCGATACGAATTCGATTGTCAAAAATATTCCTCCTCAGGCCACTAGTATTAGGATTCGATATGTGATTTAGGTGTATTATTACAGTGCTTCATGCGTGACAAATGGACATAAAGTTCATAAATTGTGGCCAATTTTGGTGATCACTAACGGTCATAAATTTTGGTAATATATTAGATAGAAGAATTCCCACCGCAATATTATACACAGAATTAGAAATGCTAAAGTAGTAATTTGGTTATATTATTATCTTCCAGAAGATTTACCTTGTTTTTTTATAGAAGAGGGGACGAACGAGCAAGTTAGTCACTTGATATTAAGTCATCACCGACGCCAAAAAACAATGCTTGCATTTGTTATAAATAATAAATACCCTGCCATCTTGGTCCAGTCAATCACACATAATAAAAATAATATCTATAATTATATATGTACATAAATAGTTCCATACTTAATCATTATCATCAGGTAGCTAGAGAAAGGCTGGTAGGTAAGCTAGGATAGGGCCTCATGCACCAATCCCAACTGCTTCCAGTATTTCCAGTCAATCCCCTACCACCATTCCTGCCATATGCCATTCCCATACAACCCATTCCCTTACACTCTATTCCTACCTCCCCTTATCATCCCATCTTAGCCATCCCATCGTTAATATGTACATACTTGCCTGCCTGACTTCAAATTTATAGCGAAATAATGTAAATTATATTTATCTTAATTGAAAATTTGCTTGTGTTGACTTGTCATAAGTGCTTTTTTACATGCCTACGTGATCAATAAAGTTTTATTTATTTATCACATGTGGGATTTTAACCTGATAAAGGTCGCAGGAAGTCGCTGGATACAGGCAGCTTCCAACAGGTCGATCTGGAAATCTTTTGGGGAGGCCTATGTTCAGCAGCGGACGTCCTATAGCTGATGACGTGCAATTTCCGGAACAGAAGAATAATGCAGAAGTGCAGTACCTACTCAGGCCTGAACAAGCATTTTGCTGATTCAAATTGAGCTCTATGTGCGCTCATAGTATTCGAATGTTTCAAGCAAATGTTATCAGTGCACAAGGAGCTGGATACGTATTCGATTATTAAAATTAAGTTATGTTTGCTTGGGCCTCTGATAGCGGCGCGGCGTCAACAGCCGGTCGGACCCACAGCATTAGATGTTTCACATCGAAAACGATGTCGAAAACATTAAAACATTCTATTCACCTTTGTAACATTAAATTGGACCGTGTTGTGCAAAACCAACCCACAAAAAAAATGGTATCGACATGATCTAAACCATTAATAGATCATATTAATGTCGAAAATTACTTTTTTTTGGAATTTGGATGATTTCTGCACAACACGGTCCAATTAATTTTGATAAAATATATCGATGGATACCATCGCAATATCTATAATATGGCTATAGCACACGACAATCAGTATAAGTGTTATGATCGAATCAAGTTAAAAGAATCATCCATCGTGACTAATTTTATATATGGCTGGCCACCCCCGGCACGCATTTATTACCGCGAAACGGGCAACCCAATAAAACCACTGAATCAAAGAGAAAAAGTGCTCTCCGTTCTATAAATATTTTATTTGGGATAGTGAGAATTGCTGTAGCCATGGTTTCTGGTTCGTGCGGGACATATATGCAAAACCCGCAAGAGTTCCAACGAGAGAAAGGACGTTCAAGATTAAAATTTAAAGATAATATTGTTTGTAACGCTATGTGGGTATACCTCAATATATCTCATTTATACTATATTCATTGATATTTACTCTTTAAATTATACATATTACCTAATTTAATTTATCATATCATATCGTGGTTTAAAAAAAAACATTTTTGCAGTATTTCAGAAGAGCTCATTACACTAAATAGTAACAACTAACTGAACCATATATAAAAATAAGTGTGTAATCCGAAAATATTTCTTTCGAATATAGATAATAAAATATGGAATTACAAGTTTCTTAACATTTTCGAAAGTCGCAGTGCGGCGTAAGCTATTTATATTAATTTTGCAGTGTAATAAATAGTTCTTTAAGTACTAACAAAAATCCTGCGAGTCCTTGAATTAATGTCAAAATAAAATCAGACAAATAAAAATTAATGCAAAATATTTTGACTCACGCTTAACTCATAGCCACCCGAGGACGGGAGCTCGGGGAACTTTTACTAATGTGTGGTAGTCAAATGGACTCCGGAGAATTGATCCACCGAATAAAGCACCCTATTTGCACCACTATAGAGTGCAAAACATAATGACCCAATGAAATATAAATAACAAACTGTGGCCTGTACCGCCACTCATGCATATGGAAATTGGGACTTAGGTCATAGAATATGGGTGCCTACTTGTGTTCTGATAGTTTTATTGGCGGACCGTAACGGATTTGTGTTGATTAAATATTTTATAAATGTTTTGAGTAGGACATAGGTCCTTTAATCCTCAGCCTCCCTTATTTAATGGCTGTGCGGGTTTCGAGTGGCTTCGAGAGGTTTGAAAGGATTTTACAGTCGGCAATGCACTATGCATGTCTTTTCAAGTAGTGGAGAGCTCTACGATGACCGTTGGCTGTTTGCAAGTGTGCACTAACATTTAATTGTAATAGATTGACGTGCTATATTTATTGCAATACATATTATTATAATGTATCTATAGAATAACTGCCTCGGTGGCGTGGTTGTATTTCGGTATGACTACAGTCCTGAGGTGTCGGATTCGATCACCGGGTCGGGCAAAGTCATATTGGATTTTTCCATATCAGCCTGGAGTCTGGAATTTGTGCTCGGCGAAATGTGGGCTTACTAGTTCGCTAGTGCGCCTCTGCCTACCCCTTCGGGGATACAGGCACGAACATAGGTTATGTTATATTATATCCAACTTAAACATTCAAATATTATTTCAGTAAAAATACACAGGCATGAGTGCCATTCCGAGTAATGAAACTCTGCGATTGACTAAAAAGGGAAGATATTTTTAAATAAAAAATAGATCATTTACTGCGAGCAAAGTTTGGGGGAAATTTTCGTTCACGAATTTTGATTTGTGAAGGACTTGTGTGAAATTGCTCGGCTATTGGTATACTACAAAGTGGTGTTAAGTTTACGGAAATTCAATTTATTCCGGATGTGAAATAAAACTGTTTATACGGATTCTATCACGATTTTTTTTAATTTTACTCCGACCCGTGATCACGAAGACTGCAAAGCCTTCGAAACATTGGGCATATAAAAATTAAAACTCTCGCTTCACAGCCGGCTACTCGCCCGCTGCTCCACGGAGGCTGTTAACTTCAAACATACTTACTGATTTCTTAAGTTTACGCGAATGTTATACATATGTCTAACCCGTGACAACGAAGACTGCAAAGCCGAAACGTCGGGAATAAAAATTAAAAACCTAATCGTGATAGAATCCGTAAAACTAGTTTTATTTCAAACATACTTTTATACTTTACCACCAATAACTGATTGATATAATTACATCTAAGTTTGTTAATAGTCGACAATTCTATTGGATTGTATTATACAAAATACATTTACAAAGCAAGTTGAAAACAATAGTGCGTAAACAATAGCTGAACAAGTCACGGGCGTGATTACTTGCGAAATGTTCAGGTCCCGTACGGGTAGAGCGGGTAACGGGTAGAACGGGTAACGGGTAGAAAGGGTAACGCGGGTAGCGTAATTCGCGTCCGGACAGCGGGTATGAACGAGGCACGGCTCGCTGTAATTAGTGACGCGTGTGCAAATTTAATAACTCGCGTGCGGTGAACGGATTAGCCCTTAGACGAGCCGACGCGGCGACGGGAAGGTTACGACACGATTTTTTCAGTATGCCACCCAGCCTAGCATGCGCGTCACGAGATCGCTTCGTCTACACTTTTATCATGTTGTAACCGGTTTTCTTTATTTGTCTACCGACATTTACATGCGTCCTCGTTTATTTCTATCCAATATTGTAGACAACATGTAAACAACATCTCGACAGTCGATTATCGAGATATATCGTGACATTCATGCTAGCCGGGCAGGAAAACCCCGAAAAGACGGTTGAATGGTGTAACCAGAGTCCACAACAGCGCGGCGTGTATTTACACACGACAGCAGTAAACTCAATGCTTACAGCGGCGATTATGATTTCAAAAAGAGAAGATGAAGCTAGTTTCTTTTTGAATGAATATCTATTTACTAGTAGACATTTTGTTGGCAAAGGTGAACTGGATTGAACCGTGTTGTATGGACCTTTCGCTATCGAATACTAGAATACTTCTTTTTAACACATCGCAAAAATACCAATAAATTAATTTTATTTATGTAACCATAATCGGTCGCAATGCTAAAAACGTTTTCTATTAGACGCCTTTTCAATGTAGGATAGTATTAGTTGTTTTTCGATAACTCACATTAATTCGAAACACATACGAAACAGCAGTTTATGAAACAGGCGATAAACTAAGACTGCTCTGAAGGTACAAAATGCTACATTTAAAACCAATTTCAGCTAGATCTACGCGTGTGAGAACTAAAACCTCGTTACACTAAACCGTACGATGTAAAGAGGCGCAATTTGGAATCGTATTTGCTTACCGCGAACGCTCGTCAATCACGCTACGAACGCTGACTGTGCATTTCAATTTTAAACATGTGCTACATGTACTGAGACGTATAGCTCCAGCTCGTTGGAATGGTTCGATTGGGGTTTATGAAGCCGATTTAGAATTACCTCGTCTAGTATTGCAGACTATAGTAAAATAATTTTTACCTGGACGTTCTAGAGGAGAATATGAGACCGGGCGAAGTGGCAGCGTCTAAGTAGGAAGGCGGATTCTGGCAGCGATAAAGCCAGGCAGAAAGAATGAGTAAAAGAATAGCCACTTAATTTGACCTGAAATATCTATCGGAATACTATTACTGTGTGTTTCAGAATAGAGACATTTTTATTAGGCACTAAATTTCTTTTCAAGACAAGATCTCCAGTATTTTTGATTCTATGAGTCAAGGTAACAAAACAAAATAAAATCTAATTTATTGTTTCAAGTTATTAAACGCTGTTGTTAAGGTGCAGTTTTTTTTCAATTATTTACATTATTTTCGAGCGTTCTAATTTAGATTTAGATTTATACAGATATAGATTTATACCCGAGCAAAATAATTTATTTAAAGACAATTGCTCAATTCGATAGTTAATAATTGTCTGTACAAAAAAGCATCTCTCATCGTTTCGCTTTCCATGGACGAAGGTACTAACTCATCGGGCAACTCAAATTAAGACTAACGATATGGCTGCCTTAATGCGACCGTTTTAATTTTAATTTGAAAACAGATCCGACTTAACGACAACGTGGCCATCGCTTTGCTTTAAAATTCATTTTGTTAACGATTGAACGTAAACAGCTTGTAATTGGTGCGAAATGTGTTAGGGTGGGCGTTTGGAATTTTGTATCGTCTTGATGAAGCTATACTGTTAAAAACCTAGGTCTGATTTGACTGCAATCAAAATATATAAGAGTTTGAGTCTCAATTTTAATTTAGAATTTGGATATAATGTTATTTAAATGAAATTAATCAATTAATAAAACACGCAAATCATAATTAGTGTTCGATCATAATTATCGATGAATTGATGAATTATAAAGATTAATAGTATCGGTATTTTTTCATTGCACCAAAAAAATGACACAAAACATTCTCTACACGTACTTAGTCTTACGGCCATTTCTGCATAACAATTAGGTACTATTACTATTATTATACGGCTCACCCCATCGCTTACCTGAAAAAGAAACAAAATGTATTAAATAAAATGCAATATTTATGCAGTATTATATTAGACATTACGATCTTTAGATTACAATTTTTCGCCACTATACTGCTTGGCATATACAATGGCACACACGTGTTTAACACTTTTAATAATTTGAAAATACCTAGCAAATTCCGACACGAAATTATTAAAAAAAATTAGAGAGGAATTGTAAGGATGGATGTCCCGATACGTAAGTAGTGGTACGTAGAGAAAAGCCTTAAAAGCAAGGTTGCAAAGCAGTTGGTGAGATATTATCATCATGTTCTACTTGGTTATGCTAATGTTAATCTACTTCATGTTAGACTGCCTCGGTGGCGTGGTGGTATTTCGGTACGACTACGGTTCTGAGGTCTCGGGTTCGATCCCCGGGTCGGGCAAAGTGATATTGGATTCTTCCATAGCAGCCCGGAGTCTGGAATTTGTGCCCGATATGGCGATAGGCTCGCCCCCTATCACATCTGGGACGGAACTAAGCTCGGCGAAATGTGGGTGTTCTAGTTCGCTAGTGCGCCTCTGCCTACCCCTTCTGGGATACAGGCGTGAGCTTATGTTATGTTATGTTCATGTTAGACTACGAGAGTATTAAACGTTATCTATCGACTCCATTATAGTCTGTATGCAAAATATATTCAAATATAAAAGAAAATCGAATTGAAATATTACCAATTTGTACACATCACAATATATCCGAAATAACTTTCAAATCAATTTCCAACCCTACATGCAAGCCCCCGGCAACAAGTCGATGCGATAAAATGGTACAATTTGTAGACTCATCTAAGTAATACAAACAACCGTTAACCCTCAAAAAGAACGCCTCATGCGTACCACGATGACATTTGCAAAAATTCAAAATGACGAGCGAGAGCGTCTCCTCGGCATGTCAATCGAGTTTTACTTATACAAAACAATCGTTGTGCTGCAAGTGAAGAGCTGAGGCGAAAATTTTTGTAGCTTAGTTGGGAATGGTACGGAATGCCGAGACAACTATCGGAGGTTCGAGACCAACCCTAAAATGGAGCATAAACCTCTGACTTTTCTATGTTAAGTGTATTTTAATTGGGAATTATCGCTTGCTTTAACGGTGAAGGAAAACATCGTGAGAAAATTCTTCTCTAGAATTTCGAAGGTATGTGAAGTCTACCAACCGCATAAGGCCAGCGTGGTAGACTAACGCCTAACCCCTCTCATTAGTAAAGGAGACCCGTACCCAACAGTGGGACAGTCATGTTACAGGGTTAATATTATTTACCAAAGTAAATCAGATAAATTAAGTATTTCATCTAAATAAATTAAATAAGGGACGAAACTAAGCTCGGTAAAATGTGGGTGGTCTTTCGGGGATACAGGCGTGAGCTTATGTTATGTATGTATGTTATGTTAAATTCAGTATACAAGCTTTGATTTGTTGTACTCGTGTTTTCGATATAAAGTTATAAATTAAAACTGATATATTCACTACCAGGAATTGGTAAATAAAACTTAATCTGATTAAGATGGATGGACTATAGAGTTAGGTAGAAAGGCAACAAGTCGTAAAAATCGACAACATTGGCTCTACCCAGGGAAATAAAGGATATGCTTTCTTTGTAAAATTGTCTATTGTACTGAAGAAGGTAATGGACTATGTTCTGTTGTAAAATTTGTTTTATCTTAAAAATAACGTTATATTTTTAAACGCAGCATTACTTCAACAGTACGTCCTCGTAAAGAACAGCTTGTGAATTTTAAAACGCTCTACTCATAGCAAAAATAGCATTTATTTAAATAACGGTAGAAAGCTTGGAATAACCAAAATATACAACAGTTATTTTATGTGAATTTATATATACGTGTATTCCCTGGGTATTTATTGACAGTGCAAAGGTGGTAGCTTGGTAATTATTTTGGGCAGTTATGATCAAGTGGGGGTTCTAAAAAGAGTAGGCGTAGTGAGGATAGAAGTCCCACCATCTTAGGGAAAGTGAAACAAAATGTAAACTCATATATACTAAAAAAATTACAAGAATTTGAAAGCAATTTGTATTACTAAACAGTTAAATAAAAAACAATGAATATAAACTTTGCTTGTTTCTCATAACTTGGACTCGTCACTAAAACGTCTCAGGTTGATATGACGGCTTTTATCAGGTATTGTTTGGCTTTTACGATTGATGGCGGGTGCAGGGGTACAGGGAACTGAAGGTTTCAAACATCTGCCATGAATAAAATATACTTTCGTTTGACGTTCTGAAATCTTCTTGTTTTCCAATATGTCAGGCGTAATTGTAATGTGTTGGATGGAATTGCGTGTATGGAAATATTTGCTATGAGAATCACGTAACAGAGAATTGGAAATGATTCGGAATATAGGATTAGATTAAGATATTCATATTGGAGTAGTATTGATTTACGTTATATCAGTGGCGACAAACGATCAATTTGATCACCTGTACGCCTAGAATATGTTGTATATTTTTAGCACTTCTGACGATAGTTTTCATGTTCTCCATACATTTTTAGTAAGTTGTAGTTTTCGCAAATGGTGGTAGTCAAATGTATGAAGAAGACATAGCTTTCGTCGATTTCGAGAATCGAGAACTATCGAATAAATTAGTATGTTGGTAAGTTGCCACGAATAATTTCGTTTTGTATATTTTAAATAGTCTCGAGAATTCGTGATTCGTTAGTTTCGTCATTCGTGTCTCAGTAATGAGATTTTATTTATCGCATTCTTAACAAAGTAGACATATCTCTTTCGTCATAATTTGGAGTCTCCTATCTTGGTTGCGTTCCTTAAAACAGGCATTTTACCTCCTTATAGAATTTTCACCTTATAGGCTTCCCACCTGTATTTGAGATCAACCTATTGAAGTATTTAAGGAAATACTTGTATTATCAGTGTTCTATTATTGCAAATCTGCGCTCCATTAAAATAAAAAACGCTTATACGAATGCATACTCTTTATCCCTCATTACGAACGTGAAGTCCATTTAATATTTGGCCATTCAAATTCGAACTCAAACGAGGTGCACCATTATATTAAAGAGAATTATTAAAAAATGTATAATACGTTTACAAAAGCGGTTTTACTGGCGTATTTCTATGGAATTCATTGAAATAGTAATTTGAAAGCAGAGTTTGCTTAAATAAAATGGTAAGATATAAATGATAATACGCTTAAGTAATGAATTGATTTCGGTGTTTGTACTTAACTTGGTTAAATAAGTAATCGTATAAAGTGTTGTCGATAGCCTTTTATAAGAAGAAATGAGTATTTACACACTTAAAATTATTTTTACCTCTCATCGGAGCATTTGTAATTTATAATTAATGAATACTGCCTTCGCTCCACTAATGACTACCTCGGTGGCGTGGTTATATTTCGGTACGTCTACCATCCTGAGGTCTCGGGTTCGATCCTCAGGTCGGACAAAGTGATATTGGATTTTTCCATATCAGCCCGGAATCTAGAATTTGTGCCCGATATGGCGATAGGCTCGCCCGCTATCACATGTGAGACGGAACTAAGCTCGGCGAAATGTGGGTGTTCTAGTTCGCTAGGTCGCCTCTACCTAACCATTGGGATACAGGCGTGAGCTTATGTTATGTTTTTTTTTTTTATAGCAGAGATTGGCAAACGAGCAGAGGGAAGGGGATTGGGAAAGGGAGTGGGGAAATGGGTCACCTGAAATCTCACTCACCGAACGAAACGCGACAGCAAGCTGCCACTTTACGTCGGTTTTCTGTGAGAAAGTGGTATCTAACCGGTCGAGCCGGCCCATTCGTGCTATAGACGTTACTGTCTACAGCGTGGCTCTACCACTTGTACGTAAAATAATTATGTAAATAATTAATAAAATTCAGTGGAATATATATTATGTATATATATATATATATATATATATATATATATATATATATATATATATATATATATATATATATATATTGTACAATACTTTAATGACATACTTTTAGAAGTACATTATTTAAATAAATAAAAGGTCGTATAACATTACAATTTCTGGTTCCTGCCCGCCTAGCATGCGCGCCACGAGATATCCCGATAATCGACTGTCGAGATGTTGTCTACGTGTTGTCTACACTATTGTATGAAAATAAACGAAGACGCATGTTAGTGTCCGTAGACAAATAGAGAAAACCGGTTATAACAGGAAAAAATGGTAGACAAAATGTTCTCGTGACGCGCATGCTAGGCGGGCTGGTCTTTACTCGAGAACTTTTCTGTCAGCTATGTTTAGTTCTGTGAGCTATGTACCTAACTTCAGCTTGCTAATCCGCTGAAGTATATTATATATATTAAAATTTATTGACCATGTAACTTTATGACCTAAATAGAGTAGACCAAAGTAATAATCATTTCGGTGGAGCAGTCAGAAGCACGCGAGTGAAGCCTCGAGGGACAGCTTATAACATTTGAATAAAATATAATGAAAATATTATATTACAATTTCAAATTAAAATTAGTAAATTAATTAAGTTAGAACACGTGTGGTTTGAAAATTAATATTATAATATTGCTTATAAAATATTTACCAGTTATTAAAGTGTAAATATTTTGTGGATGTCTGGTAGGTATTTAAGAGTTTATGAACCAGTGTTTAACTTCGCCGTACAATATTAGAATATTAGCTTTTGTAATTATGCTTGTTCTCTTTTAGATGTAGTAGAGCTATCCCGTAGCCAGATTTAAAACACGGTGATGCCTTTAAAGAGGATTTTAGTGCTTGATGTGGTGTGGTGAATGTGTAGGGTCATCAGGCGACCCATTTTAGTAGGTCCCATTTTAGATAGTCGCACATATAACTAATTTAAAAGGAAAACTATCACGGCTAAACAGGTTTTTCAATTTACCGAGGGTTAGTCGACCAAAGTAAAAAGCAACATTTCGTGCAAATTCTATTGATTATATCATACTACATAGATAAAGTTAGTTATGTAAAACAGATAATAAATATAAGTTTATGGACCATGTTTTCAAAACATAAGCTCACGCTTGTATACTCGAAGAGGCAGGCAGAGGCGCACTAGTGAACCAAAACATTCACATTTCGCCGAGCCAAGTATGTCATATTCCCATAAGTAGAGGTATATCGAATAAAATAATATTTCAGACACATTTAACCCTACTTCGTAACACTTGGCAGATTTTTTGGTATATATCATGCTTTTGTAGGCCTGCATCAGTGGCGTGGTTGTATTTCGATAGGACTACCGTCTTGAGGGGTTCGATCCCCGGGTCGGGCAAAGTGATATTGGATTTTCCATATCAGCCCGGAGTCTGGAATTAGTGCCCGATATGGCGATGGGCTCGCCCCCTATCACATCTGGGACGGAACTAAGCTCGGCGAAATGTTGGTGTTCTAGTTCGCTAGTGCACCTCTGCCTACCCATTCGGGGATACAGGCGTGAGCTTATGTTGTATAGGTGTCCTGGATAGTTTTTAATCATAAGTAACATCTTGTAATAGGACCCCCGATCCTTACGGTATTATATGGTATCGCTTCACATCAATAGACCCACTTATTCGTTTACCGGCCTGTTATAAAAATACGTAGGAACAGCCTAGACATAACGGCCGACACCTTTCACCACAGAGTAAACAACCTTTCAGCCGCTCCTTATGGACGAAATATTTTTGCGAAGAAATGGAACGGGCTAGGCAAAGGCTTACGGTAGTCGGCCTAAATTTGGCGCCTAAGTTAGCAATGTGCCTCGGGCCATTATCTGACCACCCGCTGGATCTTCCAGGTCATCGGCTTCCGGTTGGCCTAGATTCCCGCTTGCTTTTCGTTAAGCCCGTGATATATGGGATGTATCTTAGAGTTTAATTTCCATGAAAGCTCTTTGTAAAATTCAGAGTAAATTATAGCCGGTAATGTTGGGAGATTTATGGCGGTTGTTTGCTTTGTATTTAAGTGGTGTGATGAGTTGTGTGTTTGACATTTAAATCTATACTAATAATATTAAGAGGAAAGATTTACTGATTTCTTAAGTTTACGCGAATGCTATTCATTGAAATAAAATTATTTTTACGGATTTTATCACGATTTAGTTTTAATTTTTATTCCCGACGTTTCGAAGGCTTTGCAGTCTTCGTGGTCACGGGTTGGACTGACCACGTCCAAAAATCGTAAATCGTGAGGAAAGATTTGTTTTTGTATTTTTGTTTGTAATGAATTGATTCAAAAACTACTGAACCGATTTTAAAAATTCTTTCACCTATGGATCCACTTTTTCGTGAGATATCCACGCGAACGGCGTCGCCAGCAACAGCCAGCAAGTTATATCCACGAAGTCGATCCAACACTTGTGAACAAATCCCTGAGTTCGTTTCAGCATTTCTTCTCAGGGATAGTGATTAAAATGTATAATTTATAAGGCTCAATTGCACCACTATTATTAACCTAGAGTTAGTCCTTACCGCAAGCTAAATTGTCAGAAAATGTATGAATGACATGTAACTTAACTTGCGG
Organism: Clanis bilineata; assembly: GCA_036417725.1. NCBI lineage: Eukaryota > Metazoa > Arthropoda > Insecta > Lepidoptera > Sphingidae > Clanis > Clanis bilineata. The sequence continues at coordinate 15,864,336 of CM071158.1, forward strand.
TTAGGACTAACTCTAGGTTAATAATAGTGGTGCAATTGAGCCTAAGTGAGTTAGTAATTCGTCACATTCTTTCTTTCTACCTGCAGGGTTACCACGACCTCTTATAGCAGTATTATTATAATCGTTCTTCGTTTGTTTTGTATGGGAATATTGTCAAGTAAAATTATAATAATACTGCTATAAGAGGTGATGGTAACCCCCCTGTCCTTATCTTATCTTAATGTGGGGTCAGCGCAACACACTTTTTCAAGCATGTTGCAGAAAAGATATGGTTTTTACGACCGGCTGCCTGCCTGAGGTCAACCTCCTCTGGGGGATGAAATAAATCGTCACATTAGTGTAATATAGAGGTACATTATCCAATTTGCAATAAATGATTTGAACTTGCTTGCTCTATACTAGTAGTGTTGAATAATATACTTTAATGTAACAGTGGTATCAAACCGGTCGAGCCAGACCATAAGACATAATAATAAAAGATAGCCTTCATTGCGCTGCGGGCCCGTAGCCGGCTGTGTAACGTGAGGTCGCGGGTTCGATTCCCGCACCAAGACAAATGTCTGTGTGGCCCACAGATATTTGTTTCGGGTCTGGGTGTTGTCGAGACCGAAAGTCTCTCGTAGTTCCTGATACCCACGATACAAGACTCGATCTTAGGGGTCAGGAGTATGAGTGAGAATGTTGAGTGTATTTATTCATCATCAGCCATAGGACGTCCATTGCTGGACATAGGCCTCCCCCAAAGATTAAAGTAAAGAAAGATAAAAGATAAGAAAAGATAAGATAAGTAAAGGTTAAAGTATATTTATTATTTATTATTAATTGTCTTCTCGTATCGCTCTAATCCAGAACACTATGTATTACAACCATAACTTTACCATCACTCAAAACCGTCGAAATCCATCCCATCGTGAATCCGCCAACAGAAGTTTGTTCAGTTAACGAGCTCCGCACTAATTACAGCTAAATCTTTTTTGTCTATATAATCAAGTGCGCTCGCGACCTCCCAAACGAGTCCGCTTTCAGCCTCCGCTTAAATTTTCACTAGTTTTGGATGTTTTTTATGCATAATTTTAAGCGCTTATGGTTGTTGCGGTGGATGAGGTGAATGGGTGAATTGCAATTTGAATGAGTTGCAATTAAATAAATAAATAACACTCAACAGTCACATACATAGTCTTGAACCCACACTAAGATCGAGTCTTGTGTCGTGGGTATCAGGAACTACGAGAGACTTTCGGTCTCATAACACCCAGACCCGAAACAAATATCTGTAGGCCATGCAAACATTTGTCTTGGTGCGGGGATCGAACCCGCGGCCTCTCGCTTCACAGCCGGCTACTCGCCCGCTGCGCCACGGAGGCTGTCTATTAAGCGCAATGGAACGTTGGATTTTTGGTATCGAATTTGATTTTGGAACATTTACTTCTAATTTCTGTGGTAACTTTGTGGCGACAAAAATTTATTAATATCTGTTTCTACCTGCAGGGTTACCACCACCTCTTATAGCAGTATTATTATAATCGTTCTTCGTTTGTTTTGTATGGGAATTGGTACAAGTAAAATTATAATAATACTGCTATAAGAGGTTGTGGTAACCCCCCTGTTCTTACCCCACCTTAATGTGGGTTCGGCGCAACACACTTTTTCAAGCATGTTGCAGAAAGGACGTCAAGCTGGCGGCCGGTCCTAAAAACATAGCCAAACCCTTTCTGCAACATGCTTCAAAAAGAGTGTTGCGCCGACCCCACATTAAGGTGAGATAAGGGCAGGTAGAAAAAAAGATTAACAAATTCTAAAGGATCGATTTTTCAATAGCCAGATAATTTTATTCAAATTCAAATCATTTATTCTGCAAATAGGATATTTTATACCACTTTCACATGTCAATTACGAGTATATATTGATTTTAAGATATTGATAAAGTAATAATGGCGTCGGCATTTCGTGGATATCCCTGAGAAGAAATGCCGAAACAAACTCAAGGGTTATTCTAAGAGAACATTTTGTTGCTTTGACGGATGTTCAATGACGTTGGAACCGCTCTATGCAAATGTCTCATACGTTAACTATCAAAATTATTCATAAAAGTTACTTTTTTCATTAACTTAATGACAATTTCATTAAATCAGTTCCATCACTTACAAAAAATATCAAAATAGATGCGAGGTGCGTTGAGTGACGTAATAACAATAAATCCGTCGGTTTAAGCACGCACTGTTATTGTCAATGGCCACCCTCTAATGGTGGAAGCGTGATACAACGGCCCTTTCTAAGTCATTAGCGAGCGATATAAAATCTCCAGATACATTAACTTCGACGGTTTAAATAAATTATTGAGTCGTTTTAAAAATATCAAACAACAATATATATAAAGTATGGGTCCGTTTGTTCAATACAATATTATGGTGGACAGATAATGTATCTTGTATTCGGACTATAAATTCTTAATTTGATTTAACGCATTATGATGTGACTAACAAGTGAAGATGGAGTCGCATTCGCAGAGAGAATCACGTTGGAGGCGGCACATATATGTATGTGTAATATGTTACATAAGGGTCTCGGCCTCCGGAGGCCGAGCCGCCCGTTACTATTTGATTTTCAATGCATAATGGGTTTACTTATATCTTTTAAAGACAATGTTATTTGTCGCGTATGTCAACTGCCGCATTTACCGCCGAATGCTCAAACACTTATGGTCGCCTTAAATTGTTTAAGGTCGCCTTATCTGTCAAAATTGTACGGCGAAAATCAATGTAAGAAGCCGTTAAAGTTGAGTAGCATTTGACCATTCGGGCGTTCAGCCTTTCTGAGTTCCAGTTGATTGCCGTCTTGTGCATACTACATCGTCCTATTAACTTTTCTAGGCGTTATAGTTTTCTCTCTGACATGTCTTTAGAGACTGCTCGTTAGTTAGCTCACCTGAAAAGCTCAAATGAACATAAGTAACGGTCTATACGTGTATATCATATTGAAAGATTTATCCACCAACTCCTAATAATTAAGGAGTTATATTTTTCATCAGCTCAGCAACATGAGATGATGAGTGCCAGACGCAAATACATGAATAGTTTTACAAAAAATATATATAAAACACACTATGGGTCCCTATAAAATTTGAAGGTGGCCCTCGATTTTTCTGGGATCCCATCATCAGATTCCGACTAGGTGCCAATGGGACCACCTGGGAAGTATGTAGTATACCCTTTTAAAGAAAAAAGTTTTTTCGAATTGGCCCAGGCGTCTTCGAGTAATCGGAAGACATACATAAAAAAAAGATTTCGACAAATTGTCAACCTCCTCCTTCTTTGAAGTCGGTTAAAAAAATTGGTTTTCTTAATTTATTGATAGAGTCCTCCGGGAATTTGTGTTTAGCCTTGTATCTTGTACATAGATATTCTACAATTTAGACGCACCGACACGATGTAGACAAAGGTCGATTTAATTAAAGTGTTGGATGGTAAATGCACCCGTGTCCAACAATTAAGTTACAGATTGTCCATTTAGCGAGTGGTCACGACCGCCCGGTGACCATACGATCCGTGAGTCGACTGTCAAAGCATTCCCTTTATTAATATTCATCGGATACGATAAGGAATCAATTGTTCCAATACACTATGTATGTGCTTTTGAAGTGCTTAGTATTTACATAAAGGACAAGGTCAAATTAATTTGCATCCAGAATATTCAGTAGTCAATGACTAAAAACCGATTCTTTTTTCAAACATTTTCATTAGCAAACATGGAAAATGGGACAGCAAAGAAGTGCTTAAGCACTCCTTTTCCGTACAGTTGGACGCCTATAGAATTCTAAATTTGAAAATTCAAATTTAAGAACGCTTGATCGTTTCGTTTAAAAAGCTACTTTATAACACGTGCATAGGGTTATATTTGTGTTTGATTTAAATAAATAAATAAATAAATAAATAAATACACCCAACAGTCACACACCTAGTCCTGACCCCACACTAGGTGTGTCTGTGTCTAACCTGTGTCGTGGGTGTCAGATACTATGAGAGACTTTCGGTCTCACAACACCCAGACTTGAAACAAATATCTGTGGGCCACACAAATATTTGTCTCAATGCGGGAATCGAACCCGCGGCCTCTCGCTTCGCAGCCGGCTGCTCGCCCGCTGCGCCACGGAGGCTGTCAAATTTTAAAATTTAATTAGAGCTTGTGATATTTTTCTTTGTTTTATTCCTGAGACCACTTTTTAGGACGATATTTTCAAAGAACTGTGCATCTAGGGTATATATAATATATTGATGTTAGCAAAGCATATTTTGAATAGCGTGTCTATTCCTCTGAATGATTCTTCATACCCAAAGAGATTTAATATTAATAACTATAGAGATGCTTTCAAGCACCGCCTAAGTAGTAATTAGACTCCTTGATCTAGTAGCAGCATATAAGGGCTATGGAACGGGAGATCCTAGGTTCGATTCCGAAGTCGGGCAAAGCGAATTTTTTTATTTAATTTGCGCGGGACCTTCAGTGAGGGTTGACGTCAGGTAGGTAGTCAGTTGTAAAAGCTCAGCCAAATCCTTTCTGCAGATGCTTGAAAAAGTGTGTTGCGCCGACCCCACATTAGGTTGGGATAAGGGAAAGCAGCGATAGCTCAGTTGGAATTGGTACGGACTGCCGAGACGATTGTCGGAGGTTCGAAACCAACTCCAACATGGAGCATACACCTCTGACTTTTCTATGTTAAGTGTATTTTCATTGTGAAATATCGCTTGCTATAACGGTGAAGGAAAACATCGTGAGGAAACCTGCATACCCGAGAATTTCTTCAAAAGGATTTCGAAGGTATGTGAAGTCTACCAACCCGCATTAGGCCAGCGTGGTAGACTAAGGCCTAACCCCTCTCATCAGTAGAGGAGGCCCGTGCCCAGCAGTGGGACAGTAATATTACAGGGCTAATATTATTATTTTATTATTTAAGGGAAAGTAGAAAGAAAGAAAACAAGTTTCCATAAAAAAAAATCTCAAACGTTAGTAACTCCATTTACCACTTATTACAACGCGAGGACGCTATGTTATAATTTACACCCAATGTTCCATGAATGTTCAAGGATCACGTAAGATAATACTCGTATTATTGTCTAAACATTATTACGCTGGCACGGCCTTGCATGCGTATGTGTCAAATACGACTGACTTATGACCACAAGGTCATAACTTTTGAATCACAAGTTTCACGGTGTTATCGCGTCTATGTACAGTTAAATGTCTTTGTTGATACCAGGCGGTTCTCATATCGCTCTAGTAAGGCAATTAAAATATTAGATGGCTTATGAAAATAGCTTCTGTAGTTTGTACACAGAACCCTTGACCTATAAGTTTCTCTTACACTTGGCTGTATTTTATTATCTTCCCTTCGATCAAAATTAACAAACATCGTGAACTAATAAGCATCTGGCCGTTATTATGAGGGGAGTGTTGAAAGACAAGGCCCGTATTCCAATGCAACAAGGTTTAGGATAGTTTAACATTGTTAAGTAGTTGAATATACAAGCTTACAAATGACCTGTCAGTTTTATGGAGGCCTTTTAAAAAAGCATTTTTATGTGTGTTTAGGTTGGGTTTAAATTATTATTATTTGTTGATTAAAACCCTTTTAAAAGTACAGTTGAATTTTCCAAATAAAATTAATATATGGTTTTAAAATAATTGTATTTTGGACGGCAAAGTCACTACACTTAATTAATGGGAAGGGTGCAGACAAAATTAAAAAGTCACCCGTCGAGAGACATTGTGCCCCTTTATACATTGGCTAGAATTATTCTGTCTATGCCGGGCTAAAGAATGACGGCATTATTTCATTTAACAGACTTGTAGAGGCCAAGTAGCCATCTGTGAAGCGAAAGTCCATGTGTTCGATCCACGCTTAGAGACAAATATTTTTGTGATTTAGTAGTTCCTGATACCTATGACATAAGACTTGTATTGGGGTCGAGACTATGGCTGAGATCTATAGAGCGAACTTCGACGAAGTCTGAGTTAAAGAAACGAACTCAGTGAGGATTTGGAATTGTTAAATCGAACTTTGACTTAGTCCGAGCAATTTTTTTCAAGAAAAACACAAGAGACTAAGCAAAGCTTTTCTTGTAAAAAATGACTCGGACTAAATCGAAGTTCGATTTAAAAATTCCATATCCTCACTGAGTTCGTTTCTTTGACTCAGACTTAGTCGAAGTTCGCTCTATAGATCTCAGCCTATGTGGGTAGTGTTTATATTCAATAATATTTTCATCATCGAAAAAGTTTCTCATAATAAAATTGTACGCGAACATAACATAACAACATTCACATGGGACGCAACTAAGCTCGGCGAAATGTGGGTGTTCTAGTTCGCTTGTGCGCCTCTGCCTACCCCTTCGGGGATACAGGCGTGAGCCTATGTTATGTACCCGAACACTTCAATATATGTAATTGTATTTGCAATACTGTAATTGTGTTCGAATGGATTCACATATTTACCGTTTTAATAATAACTGTAAATATTGTTATATTGGTATATTTAATTACCTCGTGTGTCAATGTAACGACTCTAAATGGTCGGTACGTCGTGATGGTTTAATTATTTTGCTGTATATTGGATGGAAATTAAGTAAATAAACATAGTATTTAAATAATTCGTATCTCTCGTTTATTTGTTTGGCATCGAGGGCGCTGTATACAATTTTAAAATTATCTTACAATAACCGTAATATGTAAATCCATGTTTTCTGTTATTCTTGCTTTTCGTACTAGAAATGGTACGTGTAAGTGAGGGCATGTTAGGTATATATACATATACACCTATGACCTTATTATTATTTTATCCAAGCACGGCAAAGTAGATTAGTAAGCAGCGATAGCTTAGTAAGTAGCGATAGCTTAGTTGGGAATGGTACGGACTTCCGAGACAAGTGTCGGAGGTTCGAGACCAACCCCAAAATGGAGCATACACCTCCGACTTTTCTATGTTAAGTGTATTTTCATTGTGAAATATCGCTTGCTATAACAGTGAAGGCAAACATCGTTAGGAAACCTGCATACCCAAGAATTTCTTCACAGCAATTTCGAAGGTATGTGAAGTTTACCAACCTGCATTAGGTCAGCGTGGTATACTACGGCCTAACCCCTCTCATTAGTAGAGGAGGCCCGTGCCCAGCAGAAGGACAGTGATATTACAGGGGTAATATTATTTTATTTTTATCATGGCAAAGTGACTTCATTACATTTGGTGGTAGTCCAGCGACCACCGAATCGTACAAACATACGTAGACTCACGCCTGTATCCCCGAAGGGGTAGGCAGAGACGCACTAGAGAACTAGAACACCCACATTTGGCAAGTGCCACATGTGATAGTGGGCGAGGACCACTGACAAACAATGGGTTTGTTAGTGGTCATCAGAATCATGCTGCCGATTATGCTTCCAAATTTCCAGGCCACGAAACCCACCATAAATCCAGTAAGTCATAAATTGAATCAAAACGTGTAAAATTGAGGCGTGTTTGTTAGTCGCACAGACTCCGTCTCGTGTCGATGCGACGAGACCGAATCCGCGGATTGAAAAATGTATTTTTATTAAATTACTTGGCGCCCGCAGATGTCTCGGTGTTTTAACTTTTTAAAATCAATTATGTTAACTGACTTGTATGGAATCTGTTCGATTCAATAATTGATAAAGATAATGCTTATTGTGATTGCATTTGTGTAATAGAAGAGTTATGATTTAGAGTAAATGATGTACCGGTAAGTTTGATTTCTGTACATTTAAAGAGCAATGCATCAATGGTAAGCTGTCTCCATGGTCTAGTGGCAGATATATGGGCTGTGGATCGGGAGGTACTGGGTCCTATTCCCAGGTCGGGCAAAGCGAATTTTCTAATATAATTTAGGAGGAGGGGAGGGGGTTGACGTTAGGCAGGCAGCCGGTCGTAAAAACTAAGCCAAATCCTTTCTGCATAATTCTTGAAAAAGTATGTTGCGCCGACCCCACATTAAGGTGGGATAAGGGCAGATAGAAAGAAAGAATACTTATTAATAGGGAATGAGAAAAACCATCTATAAGGGCAAAAGACTGTTTCTAACATGCACAGACTGTACAGGCGTAATGAATTGGAAACATATTGACTATTACCAATGGTTGCTAAACGTAAGAGATTAACTGAAGATGAAAGAGATGGAAGATAGAAGAGAGATAGAGATAGACATACTAACACATACGAACGTACTGTCGTACAGCATCCATGCCGAACGTCTGTAACCACGTATCACGTAATTAGAGGGATAGACGCGGCGAAGTTGGCACAATAATTTAAAGTAAGCGAGTGCATCTATCAATTAGTGGGGGAGGTTAGCGCAATTAACGAGTTAGGTTCTGTCGTGAGCGGATACTATGGCGCTTGATTGGAAAGTATGTTTTTTGGAGATGGTATATTTTTGATCGCCTCCTTGGTTTAGTGGCAGCATGTATGGGCTGTGGACCGGGAGGTCCTGGGTTCGATTCCCAGGTCGGGCAAAGCAAATTTTCTAATTTAATTTTCCCGGGACTGGATCCCTCATAGGGGTTGACGTCAGGCAGGCGGCCGGTCGTAAAAACTTAGCCAAATCCTTTGCAACATGCTTGAAAAAGTGTGTTGCGCCGACCCCACATTAAAGTGGGATAAGGGCAGGTAGAAAGAAAGGTATATTTTTGATCGATGTTCAGTCAGTTAAGTATTTAATATTAAATGATCACCGATATCTGCTACAAGTTTTTTTAAAAAGCCCTGTAATATTATACCACTGCTGGGCACGGGCCTCCTCTACTAACGAGAGGGGTTGGGCTTTAGTCTACCACGCTGGCCTAATGCGGGTTGGAAGACTTCACACACCTTCGAAATTCCTGTAAAGAAATTCTCGGATATGCAGGTTTCCTTACGATGTTTTCCTTCACCGTTATAGCAAGCGATATTTCACAATAAAACTACACTTAACATAGAAAAGTCAGAAGTGTATGCTCCATTTTTGGGGCTGGTCTCGAACCTACGAAAAATTTTATCCAACTTAAGAATAGAGGATTGGTGCGCATATGGAGTAAAGTTGGCAAATTATCAAGTGGTAGAGCCACATTGTAGACAATTTTGTATACAGCATAAATGACCCGGGTTGCATGGGTACCACAGTCTACCCAGTTCACAGTCATAGCAAACTGAGATGAAGTAGCATCATGCTGTTGGGTTTCCAACATTCAATGATATTTCCAGACGCCTAAATAGTCTCTTACGTTCCTAATCCGTATTCCTGCCCTTTCTCCCTAATAAACACCGACCTATGCCTTATGTTAGGATAAGCGTGGATTATTTCATCTGTTGATTATTAGTTACGGAACCTACAACGACCCACAAAGTATAATGGAGGTTATTCCGCTGAAGAAAGCCGAGAACTAGTTTACCGATTATATCGCGATTTGATTTTAGTATAACTGATGGATAACTCACACTAACCATGAGCGCCATATTAGCGGCCTGCGACGCAAATTCTCTACAATCGGAAGGTACATTCATCGTGCAGTTTGACAGACGATAATGTGGAAATGAACGCCTGAAGCGCTGTCAGCTCGGTTCTGTGACGAAACTATAACTGTTCATTGCAGGAACTGTAATAACCTACTGTCTACCATACTTATGGTACTTACCATTGTGCTGTTGGGTAACTGGTCTAAGAATACACATTATCCTTAAATGGAACGGTTATAGGAAATGTAACGGAAATTTCGAACTGTCAGAAACTAATTTGTTTGAATTATAAGTAAAAGTAGTTGTCCCACATAAACGTAAGTGTTTAAAGTGTTGTGATTGTTGATTTAAAGTATCTACTTACTATTCATGAAGAGAAGCATCAAGACAGAAACTGACTATAATTTCTTTGGCTGTAGCATCAAGTCTCATGCAGTAATGTTTCCGCATCCAGAAACAAAGTATGACCTTCGAGTTCCCATGCATATGAATATAGTGGTGACCAACTATTGTTTTATTAATAGCCGAGTCTTCAAGGCCAAGTGCATGCTGCATAGCGATGCGGTGAAGTGAAGTAAAGGTGACGACATATTGGAAAAAGATTATGAACTTCTAGAACATTATCATTGTTGATGATCAAGCGCAATTTCAAATAAAATATCTGCTAATAGAATGTTCCATAATGAAATACGTGTACAAAAAACGGATGACCAACTGAGTATAATATACTTTTCCTCGTTAGGGTAAATTAGTATCCTTAATTACTGCTTGTACTTTAAAACTTTCTCAATTTTGTATGATATTGCAGTACTATGATATAGCACCCCTAATGTGGAGTTTTCCAATCGCTCTTAAGGGGACCTGACGAGTGTTATGTTTTTGCTTATCTTGAAATCTTGCGACGGTGCAGTGGGCAAATCTGTATTAGAATAAGCAACGGTGGGTGTCGACGCAATTTTAGTGATGTATTTCCATAAAAACAGTAGTAATTTAATGAATAACTTGGTAATACAAACTAGTCCAACCCGTGACCACGAAGGATGTTAAGCTTTTGAAACGTGGGGATTATAAATAAAAAAAACAAATCGCGTTACAATCCGTAATAACTTGTTTTATTTCAATGAATAAGATTCACGTAAACTTATGAAATTATTATCAGTAATATAAACCTAAACCTGATGAAGAGGCAAATTAAAGAAACGACCATCAGTTTAATGAACTGGCAAGAGGAGCGCAGGATGAAACTTTCAAAAACGAATATCGTATTTTTCTGTTTAACTTTAACTAATCTTTTGAACCCATTAGTGAACCGAGTGCCCGTTTCGGAGTTGCCAGAGTCGTTTAACCTTTTTCTACCATTTTTGTTATAATCGTGGCTCCACAGCACTTCACTAATTTAAAAAATACATTTCCAAAGTATCTACACCGTGTTGGCGTAGGCATCCTTTGTTCTGTTATATTTTAGCATTAACATTTTGTTTGGAAACATTATTTTCGTTGAAACTCACTATGGTAATTAGCACGAAGTTTACCTTCGAAAATGCGATTAAAATGTGTTTTATTACAGTTTTAGTATTTCATACCTTGTCTTTCGTACATATGGGCGCATCTGCATTACACCCTCAATTAAGAAACAAAAATATAAAGTTGTTACTATCTGAAAAACTAAGATCATTGTAATTTTGGAGTGAATTACGTTCTATTAATCATTTAATATTATTTGCTGTTTTATCTGAATGTTTAAATTGTTTTAAAGCTATGTTATAAAGTAACTTTCAGTAACCGGATATATGTTTGTGTAATAATTATTGAACTTATAAAAGCATGTCGTAAATTTATGTTTTATCACTCTAAAGTGATTTTAATATTTATCTGATTTTAAGGTTTGGATTACAATTAACCAATATCATACTTTAAATTAATAATGCTTGGCGGATATCCGCCGACTGTAATTTTATGTTACATTGTTATAGCGTTGTTTTAATTACGCTGTGAATTAATAACAATTCATTATTTAAAGGCCTAGAGAACTCTTAGTTTTTATAATAATTATTTGTCTTGTTTTAAATTCGTTTCAAAGAAAATCATTAATGTTATCGATTATTAACAAAAACTCGGACGGTATTTCTATTATAAGTTTCCTATATAAAGCCATCGCTGTCCAGCAGCAGTGACAGTAATTTTGTGTAAATGATGTTTAATACATCCAGTGCTAATTTGTGTAAATGTGTAATAATAAGTTTAATTGTCAAAAAGTGCTGTAAATCGTGTTGTGAACTTTTGTAGAAAATATGAAAGTGTTTAAAAGGACATGTGTTTTTGTATTACGCCATGAATATGGGTGGTTGCCCGATATGACGCCGACAGCAGCGGTGGGATCGCACACTGGGCGATCCGGTGCCACGACCTCTGGAATCTACGAAGCAGGCAGTTGTGCCACTGTGCAGGCTGCAGAGTATATGGCTACAGCACGGATAATGTGTGAGGCCGGAATCATCGACCACGGGAGCTGGTCGAGGCTGTTTATTTCCTTGTACAGGTATTTACCCAGATTTTTTTATTATTGAGTTATGCGTTATGCGCGCAGTTTCATAATTTATTTTTGAAAAACTTTTTGGATACGTAAAATTGGACAAGTTTAAAAATAGTGATCGAAATGGTTTTAAAAGGCAACATATTGTTGATTTGCAAAATTACAGATTTGCGAAACTACCCACTAAAATTGTTTTTATTGTATTGCTTTCCGTTTAATTATTCATTATATTATTGATGGTCTTGATTGATTTAAGAGTTTAAGTGTGGCTTAAGTGTGTTGCGCTGACAACGCCTTAAGGTGGGTTAAAGTCAGGTGGGAGGAAGAAGGAATGGTTTTGATTAAGGGAGTTGTTGCTCCATGCTCTACCGTATAGTAAAACTATTCTTTTTATTATTCAGCACATCACTTATGAATGTCTTTGATATAAAGTAAATAAGTGATCTTAAATAGAGAAATCCTGACAAATGGTCGTTCCTAAAGCATTCATATCGGGAAAGTTATTTGTGTAGGTTTGCCTATTATTTCAAAACCCCCATCCTAGTTTCTGATAATAGTTTATTTTTATACTTAATAACTGAGACAATTTTACTGTGTGAATTATGTCTATGAATTTGGTTGTTTCCTAAGCAATCTTGTTTCATAATTCGTGTTTGGATAGGATGGACGAGCGATTTTGAAAAAAAAGAAAGTTTTCCCACGGGTAAAGCTTTATGATGGCACGCTAGTCTTTAACACTATTTTCTTTTTAACTATTTATCTAATTATCTTCTTTGCTCTATATTACAGCGTATAGTGAAGGTATGCCCATGAAACAACAGGCTTTTTTTATAGCGTGGCGTGGTGCTATTTGTAACAAGCACCTTTCCGAAACTCTTACTGTGTTTATAGCGCTACATAGAAGAGTTATGTTTCCTCTTTTCAATATCGATCTCCGCAGATGGACTGATTTGGTTTGTAGTAACTGTTTCTTAAAACCTACCCCTTCAGTTTTAAATGAAAAATGACCGTATGGGCAAGTAATAGAACATGGGTCAGGAAAATGCTACTCCAGAATGTAGCGAATTGACTTTTCTTTGGTTTGTTTGTCTGAATTAAAGTTTATTTTTGTTTACTTATTTTTAAACCTATCCAAAACATCCTTCCTCAAACGCTGGTTGGCCACCACGCGTATCCTTTTCCCGGTCTGAGTGGCTAGAGCCCGCATGGGTGATGCCTTTTGGATGGCTAGATCCCGTGATGGGTGATGCCTTTTATTTGGCTAGATCCCGTGATGGGTGATGCCTTTTGTTTGGCTAGACTCCGTAATGGATGATGCCTGCTGGATGGCTGAACACCGAGATGGGTGATGCCATGAATTTGGTTTTTCTTTATGCGCGCTTTTCTGTTTGTTTTTAATGTATTTTTATGTGGATTATTTTATATTTATCTCTACGTGTTATGTAACTCTTAAGTTATTAGAGTAGTATTAAAGAAGCGCAGAGAGCGCGCTTCGGTCAGTATGGCCGTATGGGCGCATCTGCATTACACCCTCAATTAAGAAACAAAAATATAAAGTTGTTACTATCTGAAAAACTAAGATCATTGTAATTTTGGAGTGAATTACGTTCTATTAATCATTTAATATTATTTGCTGTTTTATCTGAATGTTTAAATTGTTTTAAAGCTATGTTATAAAGTAACTTTCAGTAACCGGATATATGTTTGTGTAATAATTATTGAACTTATAAAAGCATGTCGTAAATTTATGTTTTATCACTCTAAAGTGATTTTAATATTTATCTGATTTTAAGGTTTGGATTACAATTAACCAATATCATACTTTAAATTAATAATGCTTGGCGGATATCCGCCGACTGTAATTTTATGTTACATTGTTATAGCGTTGTTTTAATTACGCTGTGAATTAATAACAATTCATTATTTAAAGGCCTAGAGAACTCTTAGTTTTTATAATAATTATTTGTCTTGTTTTAAATTCGTTTCAAAGAAAATCATTAATGTTATCGATTATTAACAAAAACTCGGACGGTATTTCTATTATAAGTTTCCTATATAAAGCCATCGCTGTCCAGCAGCAGTGACAGTAATTTTGTGTAAATGATGTTTAATACATCCAGTGCTAATTTGTGTAAATGTGTAATAATAAGTTTAATTGTCAAAAAGTGCTGTAAATCGTGTTGTGAACTTTTGTAGAAAATATGAAAGTGTTTAAAAGGACATGTGTTTTTGTATTACGCCATGAATATGGGTGGTTGCCCGATATGGCGCCGACATACACTACTGATGAGATTTGTTTTATCTATGAAAAGTCTCTAGATTATCTGAATCTGAAACTTGATTGCATCTGTTTACAAACATATTATGTATTATCGTGTTCTGTTAGATCTGTGGTTTAATACAATTTATGTCACATATAATTTATGATAATTCACTAATTAATTATTCGTAATGGCGTCAATAAAAAGTATTTTCGCAGAAATAGTTTTCTGATGTGATGTTATGTACCCTCTACATTTTTGTAATCTATGAATGATATTTAGAGATATATTTAACTATAGAATAAATAATCAGTATATACTCAGCATTTGAGGTGTTTTATTCCGATTCATAATAACGTCCTTACAATGTAATATATCGTGTTTTTTGACCGACATCCATAAAGGAGAAGGTCCTCAATTCGTCGGTATTTTTTGACGTATATTACGCGATATATCCGCCAAATGTGGACTGATTTTCAAAATTCTTTTTGTATTCGATAGAGTTTATTTCAAGGGTGTTCCCATATAAATTTGGTCACGATCGGATTTGAAGTCGGCCTGTTAAGTTTTTAGTCTTGTGATTATTATTATCATGTGTTAGGTTAAATCGTCTTGTAACGACAAATTAATCACAATATACCTCTAATCATCGCACTATACAAGATAGAAGACTGCCTCGGTGGCGTGGTGGTATTTCGGTACGACTACGGTTCTGAGGTCTCGGGTTCGATCCCCGGGTCGGGCAAAGTGATATTGGATTTTTCCCGGATCAGCCCGGAGTCTGGAATTTGTGCCCGATATGGCATAGGCTCACCCTCTATCACATCTGGGACGGAACTAAGCTCGGCGAAATGTGGGTGTTCTAGTTCGCTAGTGCGCCTCTGCCTACCCCTTCGGGGATACAGGCGTCAGCTTAGGTTATGTGTTTATACAAGATATGTCACAATTCACAATGGTCGTGATACATTTCTCGCAGTCTCCCCTCCTTCGACCAGGGTATAATTCGCGGCGTAACATAATAAATGAGGAAATTAATTCTATAATTTAGTCGATCCATCTGTTACTGCCGCCCCAGGAGTGTTCGTTCTAACTTCACAGTTCTAAGTTAACCCGCCGCGTTCGGGTGCTGTCCAAACCTATGAGCTTCAGCGATTATGTTTTGTGTCATTAAAAACTAGTTATGCAGTAAAGCTCATGAGTGGGGTTCGATATTTAAATTCAATTTTCTATTGGGACAGGCTCTAATGTCACTGAAGCGCCATTTAGATGGAGTGTATTTAGTAAGATAAGAATATATAAGAGAACTGGCGATTACGAGGATAAGTCATTACAATTAAAAATCAAGTAAAATAATCTTTTGACATGCCCTCGTAAACAATGGTTTTCTACTATGTGCTCGACTATATCGTACAAGAATCTATTTAAACAGCGCTTTATGGTAAATGGAAATATGCGTATTTCTTTAATTGTGATACGCATTTTATACAAAAATGATTCAAATAGAGTCTACGTCTAAACAAACACATATGTTACAACGTGTTATCAGCACGATAATTAAGTAAAGTTTTCCATTCAATTCCGACAATGTATTGTGTAAGCCGCGCGTTTCGGGGCCCTTCAAGCTTTTTGATTAACGCACCTCCGATACAAAGCTTCAGATGTTTGACTTCACGTTAAATGTTCATTAAACAAGTTTTTGTACAACGCTTGTAAAGTTCGTCAATTGTCGAGTTTCGCGCCTTTCTGTCTAGTAAACTTGCCCAATTCAAAGACAAGTAGCAAATTAAGTCTTGCAAGAGGTGCGAATTAAATTATGTTGCCTCTGAGAAGAGATGTTTTGGTGTTTTTAAAAAGTAATAAATGTTTTGCGCTTTTTAATACGGTCAGTAGCATAGTTGAAGAACTGTGTAGTACAGAGGAGTTACCACCACCTCTTATAGCAGTATTATTATAGTCTTTCTTCGTTTTTTTGTACCAGAATCGGTACAAGTAAGATTATAGTAATACTGCTATAAGAGGTGGTGATAACCCCCCAGGTATTATCCAAGACATGTATGTATTGTTCACGATATATTTGTACGTATTGCAATCCCACTGGCTATGAGAAATAAATCAACAATGAGGAACTGATATCAGTCAGGCCCAGGCCAGCATGTTTAGATAAATTACATCCTGGCGGTGCTACGATGTTTACATATTAATTATTCCGCTTATAATAACTAAACTCATCATAAACTATTTTATATTTTATCGTACTCTTAGTATCTAGCAGTATCGTTAATATGGGTATCAGGTTCTATATGGATGTATGTATGTGCCCTTGCACATCTCGCTGAGCTTATTTAGGTACTATATGTGATAGGGAATGAGTCTATTACCAAATCGGGTACAAAATAAAGTCTCCGGGCAAAGCGGAAAAACTCAATATCAATTTACCCGACCCGGGGATCAAACCTTAGGACGGACCATCCTGGACAGTAGTCGTACCGCATTACAGTTATGTCATCAAGGTGGTCAATAAGCTCGGCAAGATATAGTTAGAGAGATTTTTGAGTGGTAAAGCCACGCTGTAGACAATTACGTCTACAGCACGAATGGGCTGGCTCGACCGGTATGATACCACTGTCCCACAGAAAACCGACGTAAAGTGGCAGCTTGCTGGTGTGTTTCGATCGGTGAGTGAGATTTCCGGTGGCCCAATTCCCCCTTTCCCTTTCCTAATCCCTATTTCCTTAATTTTAGATTGGAACACACCCATGATTCTTTTTGTGTCTTGGGTGTCTATGGGCGGTGGAGATCACTTACCATCAGTCACTTATCATCATATAAAAAAAAGTTAACTTATGTATGATGCATATATTATTTTTGTTGGTGTGGCTGTTACAACCAGTCTGTGTGCAATGGCCCGAATAGAAATAATTTTAACATTCATATCGAGCTCACTGTACACTGATGACAATTTTTAATGTCAATGACATGCTTGATTCGAATTTGATTGTCAAAAATATTCATTCTCGAAACTCTGTTATCAAATTATCCCGCTTCATGTTATCAGCTGGACCACACATGTCACAGTCGGCATTGGAACTTCATCCGAGGATCGATTCCAGCAGCCACCGGCTTTTATTCCGATCCTTTGTACTTTTTCATCTCGCGAGGATTAACTAAACTTCAACGGGCCACGCCGCGACCGATCCCCTTCCATTTCTTATTAGTTTTCCTTTTGTTTGTACTTTGTTTAATTTTTTTGTATTGTTGTGCAATTGTTTGTTGTGTTCCATGTTCCAACACTTTCTTGTTGCTATGGGTTACCATAGAGTTATGTTGAGTGCGTTGTCAAACTAGGTGAGAAATAGGGAAAGGTAAAGGAAAGGCAAATATTGGAATCGGGAGATTTGGCTTTAGCAAACTCAGGCCTGCAACCCCAAGAAGACGCACTAGTGCTTCACGTTGGACCGAATTTAGTTCTATCCCTTCATGTGATAGGAGGATGGCCTATTGTTACCGGGAACAAATAACCCATGCAACTTATATTAATTATATGTTACGTTTGTTACGACTGCCTCGGTGGCGTGGTGGTATTTCGGTACGACTACGGTTCTGAGGTCTCGGGTTCGATCCCCGGGTCGGGCAAAGTGATATTGGATTTTTCTATATCAGCTCGGAGTCAGGAATTTGTGCCCGATATGGCGATAGGCTCGCCCCCTATCACATCTGAGACGGAACTAAGCTCGGCGAAATGTAGGTATTCTAGTTCGCTAGTGCGCCTCTGCCTACCCCTTCGGGGATACAGGCGTGAGCTTATGTTATGTTATGTATGTTACGAAAGTCCTGACTCCAGATTAGCGTGTATATGACTGTACACAAATAAAAGTTCTTTTGTCACTAAAACTGTTTATTAACTGGTTAAGTACATTGAAATAAAACTATTCTTACGGATTCTATCACGATTAGGTTTTAATTATCATTATTATCTGGACAAATGACACCTCAGTCTGACCCGTGACAACCAAGACTGCAAAGCCTTCGAAACGTCGGGAATAATAATTGAAACCTAATCGTGATAGAATCCGTAAGAATAGTTTTATTTCAATGTATAATATTCGCGTAAACTTAAGAAATCAGTGGTTAAGTACAATTACTATAACTACTACTAGATAAGTAGAGGGTTGAGGTACGACACAGGCGCACGGCACGGATGTTACGGGGCAACTAGTTCGCCTCGCTAATGCTGTCGCCAAGCGAATCCACATGTTTAGCTGATTAGGCTAAACCTGTGTTCCTACATATACAACCCTAACACGAACTAGTGTGATTGTTCGGTCTGAGACTTGAACTCCTGACGTCACGGTATTCAGCATTTTAAAGAAAAAAAGAAAATAAAGAAAACTATTTATAGCTTTACATGTTGGGTGGTTACTTTAAGATGCGAACATATATTACATTTATAAGATACTCAGATATGAACAAGACTCAATAAACAAAAAAAAAACAGGTAAAAAATGCAAACAATTGGGTAATCTACATGCATGATATTCATCCACCGTGATGAGAACATGTCCCACCACAACTGCACCAAAAAGAACCAGCAGGGTTACCACGACCTCTTATAGTAGTATTGTTATAATCGTTTTTAGTTTGTTTTGTATGGGAATCAGTACAAGTAAAATTATAATAATACTGCTATAAGAGTTGGTGGTAACCCCCCTGATTACAAGGTGCCACTTGACCCACGCAGCGGTGATAAACCACGTCAAAACACGCAATAAAGTAACACTAAAATATTTTACAACTCCGATGCACTTCCCCTATGTTCTAAAGATACTGTTATCAATCGGACACAGAAAGTAAAGTGTAAACCGATTGTGTGGGGCGGATACTAGAGATAGCGGGTTCAAAGAATGTTCCGATAACGGGATTTCGGTATAAATTCACAGCCATGCAAGATGAGCAGATAAACAAAATGTGAACCGATGGGATACGCTGTTAGATCTATGGATGCACTTTTGGGGTGATATGGAATGAATTTGTGTGAAATGGATTTTTGTTATACAGAGAAGCCGCGATAGCTCAGTTGGGAATGGTACGGACTGCCGCGACGAGTGCCGGAGGTTCGAGACCAACCCGAAAATGGGGCATACACTTCTGACTTTTCTATGTTAAGTGTGTTTTCATTGTGAAATAATGCTTGCTATAACGGTGAAGGAAAACATCGTGATTAATGGAATGGATGGAATTTGAGGCTATATGATGTCTACCAACCCGCAGTAGGCCAGCGTGGTAGACTAAGGCCTAACCCCTCTCATTAGTAGAGGAGGCCCGTGCCCAGCAGTAGGACCGTAATATTACAGGGCTATTATTATTATTATTTTATAGAGTGGCGTCGACATAACGTAACAAACAAACACGGCGGTCAAATCGATTACGATTTACTAAAAGCATCCAAGCCAATTCGCCCATGCAATGTGAAATGGACAACTCCTTCAGTATCGCTCACAATCATAATACGACAGTAGACAGTATGAATGTTTGTTGAAAGGGAGCCTGAACACACATTCTGTTATGCAGATACGTATCACGACAGATATGCGCGCCGGACGATGGCAATTGAGCCGCATTTGGTCACACGAACAACCCGGCAATGGACATTTAGATTGAGATTTCGGGCTCGTCCGACTATCTTCTATATATGTATATAAAATGAGAAACTGACTGACCTATCAGCGTACAACCGACACTATTAGAACTAGGTACGTGAAATTTTACACAGCTTCTTTTCATGCCGTAGAGGAGCACTAACAAAGGACGTTTGGAAATTTTACTTAAACGGGTGTATAACGGGATGAAAATTAGTATACTTGGAGAAAATGGAAATACAATGGGATTGACACTCGCGCCCGTAGCCGCGGGCAAAGGCTACTTGTGGTATATGGTATGGATAATGGGGCATGGGGTCGAAGTCTATCTCCCTTTGAGCGTAACTTTCTAGACTACAAAACCAGTAAGGTCCCAGGTTCGATTATCAGCTTAGTCATTTGTGTTGGGTTTTATGAATTTAAAGAAGAACGTGAGTTGTCCGAAATCTGAGCATAGAATCTACATTATATGAACAATACATATCTAACAAGTATTATAGAAACTTCTTTTTCGAAGAAAGAACAAGAGAAAAAGTAAAAATTAAACATCACATATCTGGATTTAAACAAAAAGAAAAGCCAAAACACTTTATTTTTACTGTTAACAAAACATTTCAAACTCAAAATGATACCCATTTAACAAATGGATACATTGTATCGGAATCCATATCAACACGTAACTAATAAAAATAAATTTAAAACAATGTCAAAGAGGATCTCAAATTCCCCGACGAGTTCTAATCCTTGGTAAAGAGAGATCGACAATATCGATGAAAACCGGTCCTGCATCCCAGACACTAGCGCACGCCTACGATAAATTTCACGCGTTTTCATTACATAGTACGGTACGACATTGCTATCACCAATATTAGGTATTGAGGTATGCAAGCGATCGTCGCCTATTTGGTCTTTCTAGTAGTTGGTTCATGTTTGGATTGTGGATTGGGAGATCCTGGCTTCGAATCCCAGGTCGGGTTATGCTATTTTTCTAACACGCTTTGCCCATGACTGGAACCCCCAGATGGAGTTGATGTCAAGTTGTCTGTCGTAAAATCTAAGCCTCCTTCTCTACAAGATATCCTCATTGCGACATGCTTGAAAAAAGGTCTTGCGCGATCCCACATAAGAGAATGATAAGAGAAGGTGGAAGAAGATCCTGATATACAACCCATAGAGGAGAGAGAGAGAGAATAGTTATGCTGGACGCGCCTGACTTGGCTCAGTTTATTCAGAGTATAAATAGCTTCTGAATACACGAGCTGTGGTGCCCTCTTTCAGCATATGTGTGACAAAATATCACATTCGCAGGAGCTACGTCAAGATTTCCAACGCCGAGGTTGCTAGCCACGGACGAGAGAGGTCGCAGCTACTATAATAACGGCAGTCATTTTTAATTGAACTGCTTATATCGTGCAACAATGGAAACACGGCAACTTCTTCGAATATCGTTTTCGTCAAATATTTTCTTGTACTCGTCCCGATGTTGTGTTTTTGTTTTGGTAACGAATTATCACGTGAAAATTCTTGCGTACATTGAAAATTAATTTGGCACCTTGTTTTTCTTTGGTTTATTTTGGCTTAAAATAAAGCATATAATATTTTCTCTTTACAATCCTGGGTTGACTGATAGAGAATGCTTTGGCATTTTGTCCTCTTGTACTTTATAATAATAATATTAGCCCTGTAATATTACTGTCCCACTGCTGGGCACGGGCCTCCTCTACTAATGAGAGGGGTTAGGCCTTAGTCTACCACGCTGGCCTAATGCGGGTTGGTAGACTTCACATACCTTCGAAATTCCTGTGAAGAAATTCTCGGGTATGCAGGTTTCCTCACGATGTTTTCCTTCACCGTTATAGCAAGCGATATTTCACAATGAAAATACACTTAACATAAAAAAGTCAGAGGTGTATGCTCCATTTTGGGGTTGGTCTCGAACCTCCGACACTTGTCTCGGCAGTCCGTACCATTCCCAACTGAGCTATCGCTGCTGCCTCTTGTACTTTACCATAAGTAAAAGTCAATTATCTATATATTAATACATGAAGCGAAAACATGGTACACATTTTTAAGAGAATTGCGTGAACGTATGAACGTGAAATTTAACACAGGCTGACATCTATAGAGCGAACTTCGACTAAGTCTAAGTCAAAGAAATGAACTCAGTGAGGTTTTGGAATTTTTAAATGAAACTGCGACATAGTCCGAGCCAATTTTTACAAGTAAAACAGTATGACAGACTGACGAAGCAAAGATTTCTTGTAAAAAATAATTCGTACTGAGTCAAAGTTAGATTTTAAAATTCCAAATCCTCACTGAGTTCGTTTCTTTGACTTGGACTTAGTCGAAGTCAGAAAAGTGCATTAAGCTATTTTATTATCATATTTATTGTGAAGTACCACTTCATGACATCACGTTATGACTATTTATAAGTTTAAATTTTCATGCATCATTAAATATGTGTGTGTAACCTTCACTTGTCGCTCATACATACATTTATTAGTGGGAGTAAATTACTCAAGGACTCATCCGGTAAGTCTACTACGTTAGAGCCAATTTAAAAACTTTTTAAACACTGTCATCTGGTTTCTTTAAGATGTTAATTCCATGTTATTGATAAAACTGTTTAGTTATGTTATTACACAGTCATTTTACTGCAAAGTGCGTGTTATGTAAAGAGGGTTTATTAAACGGGATCGGATCAGCTGGTAGTTAAGTATGGTGGTAAATTATATGTATAATCTACACTGGGATGTATAAAGAATATAAATAAATAAAATAAATAAATAACGCCCAACAGTCACACACATAGTTCTGACCCCACACTAAGATCGAGTCTTGTGTCGTAGGTATCAGGAACTACGAGAGACTTTTGATCTCACAATACCCAGACCCGAATAAATATTTGTGGGCCTTACAAACATTTGTCTTCTTTGTCAGTTTCTTAGACTTAGACTTAGTCGAAGTTCGCTCTATAGATCTCAGCCTTAATATGCGGAACAGTGTGAGAAGCTTAGCCTTAATTTTTATTACCACAATCGTTTGATTTATTACTCTACTACGGTGAGAATATCTTGCTTTAATGATTTATTATCCATCCAACCTGAGATGTTTGAGCAAGTTGGGTAAATTTATGGACGCTATTCAGACTATGTTCGTGAAGCTATTTGTACAATTAAAAATATTGATAGATACTTATGTTATTAATTACTTCTTTCTATCTGCCCTTATCCCACCTAAGTGTGGGGTCTACGCAACACAATTTTTCAAGCATGTTGCAGAATATATTTGGTTCAATTTTTACGATCGGCTGCCTGCCTGATGTCAACCCCCTCCGAGGGATCCAGTCCCGGGCAAATTAAATTATAAAATTAGCTTTGCCCGACCTGGCAAACCAACCCAGGATCTCCCCAGTCCACAGCCTCTAGAACATGGAGGCCACATTATATGTTATTAAGTAAGTACTATGTAGATGAACTAGAGAACCAGAACATCCACATTTCACGGAGCTCATATCCGTCCCAAATATGGGCACCATATCAGGTATAAATAGATTCCCGGGGTGAATAGAAAAATCCAATAACACTTTGCCGGACCCGGTTATCGAACCCGAGACCTCAGGACGGTAGTTTAACCACACGCGCAATACCACTTTGCCACCGAGACAGGTGTAAAGTTATTGTATTTTTTAAAACCAGGTTGCATCAACTCTATGGTATAGAACAAATTTTATTTCTATCAAATACTACTCTATTGGTACTACCAATTACTGAATTCGCATCATCAAATTATCTAAAATAATTTCTGCATGAATGGCACACTCGGTTCTCCCAAAAGCTTTGTAACTTAAAACACTGAAATGAATTTTCCTAAATCAGAAAAAGGTTAGTAAACGCGAAAAAAGTTGCAAAACCTTCGTGCAAATAACTCTGAGGGCCGTCATAAGGCTGTATTGAGTAGAGGCCGGGACTGGCCGGGCCTGATAGCTTAATCCCGGGATTTTTATCTTGCCTGCGGTCGCCCCTAGTCTGCGGGGAAAGGGCTCCGCAAATTTGTCTGTGTGTTTAGATTTAATTATTTCGAATGTAAATTATTTCGGGGATTATGTGCTCGACATGAGTGATTTTTATACCGCTGCTCTACATTTATTTTTAGGATGTAATACTTTTGGTATGGTTTTACATAAATTTTGAATTTATTATGTTTATATTTTTATCCAGATCGACCTGTTGGAAGCGGCCTGCATATCCAGCGACTTACTGCAACCTTTATCAGGTCGTCGGTCCATCATTGGGGAAGGACTATGTTCAGCAGTGGACGTCCTATGGCTGATGATGATGATGATGATGATATTTTTAAGATTTTTTTTATAAAGATGTTACCTTTTGGAATAATCTTTGCTATAATAGCTCGTTAGCTCGTGGTTAATCAAAGGGATGTTATTTATTAATTTATAAACCCCAGGGATGATGAAGTTTTAGTTACTTATCCATTCTAGATAGAAAATAGGGAGTACCTAGTTAATAAGTGTAAGTACTCATATAATAGGACTCCTCCAAAGATTTCTAGATCGACGTGTTTGAAGCATCCAACGACTTCTTGCGACCTTTATCAGGTCCTATGGCTGATGATGATGATGATGATGAATCATATAATCTTAAAAAATAAACAAAATTGTTGAAGTTGCAAAGTATTCCAAAAAAATAGACACCCAAATAACCAAAAATAACCCTTCTTCCCAGGCAGTAGAGTAACAAAAGCAAAAAACGGGGCAAATGATTTACCCCTTTTTTCTTGAAGTCGTGAAGAACTATAACCGCATAACAATTATAACGAACACTTGCCTAAAATGATCACGGTTTACAAGAGTACACAGCAATTGAAAAAATCCAATACCGACCTACGCAGCCACGGCAGTAGTTATGAAAAAATGTTGCCAGCAAAGAAATAAATTTCATACAAATTGAATAACCATTTATACGAAAGGCAAACGTTTCATGCTCCAAGCATTTTTATTTAGTTTTTCAAAACTATTTTTCGTATAGTCATGGTTCTATGGAAAATGTAAGTATTTGTTGTGATCATAAAAATATACCGACAGTTTGTGATTTTATTCATTTTTCGAGCATAATCATCAAGCATCCATCATTAATCAAAGATTTCTACCACCGAATGTTATACACT
This sequence comes from Clanis bilineata, assembly GCA_036417725.1. Taxonomy (NCBI): domain Eukaryota; kingdom Metazoa; phylum Arthropoda; class Insecta; order Lepidoptera; family Sphingidae; genus Clanis; species Clanis bilineata. Next base: position 15,889,449 of record CM071158.1, read on the forward strand.
TAAGGTCGCCTTATGTCGTTTAAGGCCGCGTTATCTATCATAATTGTATAACGAAAATCAATATAGGAAGACGTTAAAGTTGAGCAGCGTTTGACCATTCGGGCGCTAGAGAAGCTGTTAGGAGTAAATTGTGTCTCATTACGGCGAGTGTTTGACGTTTGACGACTAAGGAAACGAACAGATCTCTATAGTGAGATACGGTCAATTGACGGAAACTTAGGCTGAGATCTATAGAGCGAACTTCTACTAAGTCTAAGTGAAAGTAACGACTTCAGTGAGGATTTTGACTTAGTCCGAGTCATTTTTAAAAGAAAATCTTTGCTTAGTCTGTTTATCAATCTTGTTTTCTTGTAAAAAATGACTCGGAATAAGTCAAAATTTGATTTAACAATTCCAAATCCTCACTGAGATCGTTACTTAACTTAGTCGAAGTTTGCTCTATAGATCTCAGCCTTAGTGTTCAAATTCTAGGTACCGGACAGCCTGTCTAGTAGTATACATAGAAGTCTTTATCAATAATAAGATTTAATTTATGCTGACAAGAACTTATTTCATACTCGATATTATGTTAATTTTTTGTGTTCCCTCTGCCTTATTATTTTTACACCTGCCATGTACATCTCTGCGTCACCTTAAGGTCGACTGGCAGAGAATGCTTATGGCAGTATATAGCAAGTTCGCCTTTATACCTCGTGTATATCAAGTGTAAATAAAATAATTATATTGCTTTTTTGCTGGTGGAACGCAGCCCAGGAACCGGGTAGAAGTATAGAGTCCCATGCGTGGTGGCACCCAGGAACATTTCGGCGACCTATCTGTGTATCGGATTTTAATACTGAACCCTAAAACATACTTGAAATTCGAGCTCTGGACTTCCCAGTCCACAGCCCATATATGCCCGCTACAAGACTAAGGAAGTGACAAGACGAAAATGCTTGTTTCTCGCCTATAACATTTGGTTGGAGTTCGTACTTCTGATGTTAACATGACATGAGGGAAGATAACATACGAGTAAAACTAATACGATTGATAACGCCCCTACCAATTGCACACGTCGAGGTACAGACGGCGCGGCGCGATCGGCATCGGATCAGTAAGCGCGCGTGACAAATTGAATGGGTTAATAGCGCTGTCGAGTAACAGTTCGGATCGTGATAATTAAACGAGACGTATTGGTCGCTGAAGAGCCCCTACCTTTGGTTCCATGCATCCTTTGCGACACGTGTTTAATGTGGCTATCAATGGCGAAGGACGAAAAATTTCAAAACCGAAGCCAGTGCTTCTTTCTCTTCTAGATTATACTTATTTATTAGCCTACAATCTTGAAAATGGAAGCCGGTAGGAATCGGTTTGAATGGATTCTTTGCCACTGGTGGACATAACTTATAGTCTTTTCTCGGCGCTCGTATTATTATATTTCACTTCTATACATTTTTTTAATACCAATGACCAAGTCGGAAGAAGTGAAGACGAGTAAATAGGAAGGATACTTGGTACTAAGATGGAATAACATCAGAGGAAAACAACACCAAGTGATCCATTCTAGAATGATAAATAAAAGTTTATATCATAGCAAAACATATTTAAACGAGTGTAGTGCATGGAAATTTCTTGTTTTCAATAACTACTGCCTAATGCGCAAACTTTTATAACGCCAAAGGAATATCTTTAATCTACATTAATGTATGAAAGAGGTAAAGTTTGTAGGTTTGTTTATGATGATAATTTTTGGATCTATTTCTGTAAATTATTTTAAAACATAACATAAGCACGCGCCTGTATCGGCTGTATCTCCGAAGGCGTAGGCACAGGCGCACTAGCGAACTAGAACATCCAATAGCACTTTGCCCAATCCGGGGATCGAATCCGAGACCTCAGGACGGTAATCGTACCGAAATACAACCACGCCGCCCAGGCAGTCATAATTTTAAATCATAAGTATACATGTAAGTTATACTCATTAATGAATAGAGGCTTAATCAAAATTTAGGTAAAACATATTTTATCTCTGTTTAAATCATACACAATATCTAGAAATGTCCGAAATACTCAGACATTTATAACGAGACCCTTAAAATTCTTAGAAAAATTTCTTCTTTTTGACATTAATTTGGTTAGCCTAGTGATGGCTAGTGGAATAAATATTTTATTTATCAAATAATTAACAAAAATTATAACGAAATAACAATGACGACGTCTGCAGTTGATTAACATAAATAAATATCTTTAATAAATATTATGAATTATGGAACAATATTTTAATTACAACAATAAAAAATATACATATTTATACGAATATTGTTTTTTAACTGGGGTTGACAGTTGGCTGGGCGGGCGGTGTCGTAGTCATCGGTGAAAATGAAAATCGCGGGAAACCACGCGTGACATCGTCAATGACACGTGACGTCATTAAGTTGTCATCTGATGCCGTTGTCAGTTGTCACAGACCAATACCGGCCGAGTTTATTGCAATACAAAATGTAAAGTGTTAAAAGTAAGCGTAGAACAAAGACTTGTATGTATACTATAAAGGCTGTTCAGTACATAGAATTTGCGCACGAAGTTTCCGTCAACTGCCTCGGTGGAGTGGTGGTATTTCGGTACGACTACGATTCTGAGGTCTCGGGTTCGATCCCCGGGTCGGGCAAAGTGATATTGGATTTTTCCATATCAGCCCGGAGTCTGGAATTTGTGCCCGATATGGCGATAGGCTCGCCCCCTATCACATCTGGGACGCAACTAAGCTCGGCGAAATGTGGGTGTTCTAGTTCGCTAGTGCGCCTCTGCCTACCCCTTCGGGGATACAGGCGTGAGCTTATATATGTATGTATGTTTCCGTCAATTGACACAGGAGTAGACGAACAACTTGATGGTAAGTGGTTAGTTACCGTCGTCTATGATTTTTTTTTATAGCAGAGACTGCAAACTAGCATATGGGTCACCTGATGGTAACTGATCTCCACCGCCCATAGACACCAAAGACACAAAGAATCATGGGTGCGTTGCCAACCTAAAAGGAGGGAATCGAAGGGGAGGGAATAAGGATTGGGCAAGGGAGGGGGAAAAGGGCCACCGGAAATCTCACTCACCAAACGAAATGCGACAGTAAGCTGCCACTTTACGTCGGTTTTCTATGAGACAGTGGCATCAAACCGGTCGAGCCATTCGTGCTGTAGACATTACTGTCTATAGCGTGGCTCTACCACTTAAAATACATACAATATTAAATAATTAAATAAATAACACCTAACATTCATACCAAAGACTTCTAGTAGTATATATAAAAATCTTTGAGTCACACACATAGTCCTGGATCCTGTTACCATAACTAGCTATAATCTGAAGTGTAACAAGAATAACGAGACTTTCGGTCTCCAACACTCGACCCGAAACACATATCTCTAGGCCACGCAAGTGGCTTTGTACGCAAGTGGAGACAAAGCTCCGTGCGGGATTCGAATCCGCGGCCTTTCGCTTCACGGCGGGCTGCTCACCACGAAGGCTGTCAGTTGTATTATTATTCTGAATAGGTAATAATTTAGGTAGAGACCATAATATTATGAATTTTAACAAGTACAAATATACAGGATGTTTCATAAAGTTGGTATCAATAATAACTACACTTAAAGAGGCTAGCGATCTAGCGGTAAAATAAAATTTCGTAAGGCTCCTAGTTTGTGACGAAAACTTGGGACTTCAGTTTGTGACGAAAACATTTTTCTGGCTTATTGGGTCAGCTGCAGTACATTTGCAAGCTACTTATGGGGTAATTAATTATTTTTAGCATACACAAAGCCATTCCTATGTTACTTGCGACGATTTACAGGTCGCATTCCGATTAATATCCCCATGCTTAATAATTAGTAAAAAAAATTAAGTTCAATTTATTTTTTAACTTTACAATTACGATTTAAGCTTTAAATCGGCCTCGCTGTATGTGGAACTGTTATTGGTACTAACTTCATGAAACACACGGTATATGAAATAACCCCATACAAATTGCAATGGTGGTATGTTCGTCTACGCATTGGCTGTAGTGGGGTGTGAAATTGAATTCGTCTCTCCTGTTATCTGTGAGTATCAGCTGAAACAAACGACGCACGGCTAAATCCCCATTACGCGGCGGATCTTCACGCTATTTACTCCCCGAGGGTGGCCAGAGCCGGTGAAGAACGAGCTCGTAATCATGTTTGTTTATCCCAACAATGTAGGGTCGCCGCAACCCACGTTTTCAAGAATGTTATAAAAATGATTTGGCTTAGTTTTAACGACCGGTTGCTTGTCTAACGTCAACCCCTTTCTGAGGCATCCGACCTGGGAATCAAACCCAGGACCTCCTGGTTCAGAGCCGATACATTCGTATTTATATAAATCTTCCGCGAAAATGTCTACATTATCCGACTCGGGATTCGAACTCGGACGAGGACGATAGTCTTACCACGTACGCAATACGACTACGACACTAGGGCAGTCATAGGCATATTTTTATCAACTCTATTAAAATCAGAGCCCTGACTTTTGACATGCGATTCGATTTAGACTACGATTCGATTACATTTCGTGACTTAGGGCGACTTTCAGCTCTATTACTTATCTAGAGTTACACCTCATATCGATTTATCCTACAGCTCACTCCTATCTATAAATCAAGATTTGGAATAAATACAGATTTACCACAGAGCTGCAAGTGGCCCTTAATATTCCACCGAAATCGATGTCTAATGTCGCTTTAAAAATTACCAAATGACAAGTTCTCGAATCCAACGCGAGATTAGCGCACTTTTTAAATCGAATCATGTGACAAAAGTTACCTTACAGAGTTAGATATCGTGATATATGTGTGATATATATATTATGGTTATAGCTTTTGTTAAAATAATAATTACAATAACTGGCCGCTGAATCGATCCACGCTAAAAAGAAAATAAGAAAGACGCAGGTGAATAAAAACCAGTTCAGAGTACCGAAATCTTTCTGAGATTTGAGGATATCGATCGCGCATCTGTCTTTATTTATAACAAAAGGTCTGCCTGAGGCTCTGACCACACGCAGATGTTTCTTTAGCGTCCATTTTTTATATAGCAGACTGGCAAACGTAATCACTTGATGGTATGTGATCTCCACCGTCCATAGACACAAAAAGAATCATGGGTGCGTTGCCAACCTCAAAAGGAGGGAAACAGGGATTGGGAAAGGGAGGGGGGGAATTGGGCCACCAGAAATCTCACTCACCGAACGAAACGCGGCAGTGAGCTGCCATTTTACGTCGGTTTTCTGTGAGACTGTGGTATCAAACCAGTCGAGCCGGCCCATTCGTGCTGTAGACGCAACTGTCTACAGCGTGGCTCCATTCAAAAATGATTCCAAGTGTATTACAGAAGAAATATCGCGCTTAGTTTAGTGGCGGTGGAATGTGGAACTGGAGGTCCTGGGTTCGAATTCCAGCCCAGAGAACAGTTACAAACAGTTTGTCGACTTTATAAGGAGGCAGTTTCTTAATTGGTCGGTAATATTTTTATGTATATGTCTGGTAAATGTGGCCCGATGGTCGTTGAAAACCAAGGGTTGACGTCAGGCTGGAGTCATAAAAACTAAGCCAGATTTCTGCAACAGGGTATCGCTTCGACCCCACATAGGCGCATTACCTTTACTCCTTTTACCTTTTCGGGCATCTGGTTGTTATAAAATCTTAACCTGTCTAAAAATTGAATGTCCAAAGTGGATTAAAAATGTAAATCCTAAGTAATTTAATTTGAATTTTAAGAATCCCTTTTGTTTACATAAGTGAAACCGTTAAACGAAGGTCTGGTGAATATAATGACTTGTACAAAGTGCTCGTTGTATTAATCTTGGGTGGCATAAATAAAACAATATTTTGGTTGACATACAATTATGAGTAGTGCAGTAAAACAACACATTTAAAAAAATATGATCATGTGTTTAAGTTTGAAAGAGATTATTTTAAAATAGAGAAAATCTTTCTTCTTTCTGTCTGGTGTTTTTCCGACCATATGCCACGGTACGCCTTCCTTCTTTAACGCTTCCACTTCGTCTGAGCATCCTTCACTGTAAGACCATTGGCTCTCATAACTTCCTCCAAAAAGACCAGCCAGCGCTTTTTGGACCGTTCCCGAGAACGTACCCCTGCTACAATCTGAGCCTGACACCTGCGACCGACGCGACGTACGCCTGTGGTTTCCTCAAAAGATAAAAATCCGTTTTTTTAGGTATCGGCTTTCCAATATTAGTTCATTTTCCAAAATTAATGTTTTTCGAAAGCATCAAATTCGAAGTATTCGTACTAAACCAGAATCCTTTTTAATAAGGGACAATACGCAGTACACAATGAAAAATGTGGAATCATTCGAAATTTTTCAGACACTCGTCTCAAGAGTTAGCCAAGGAATACACAAATACAAGGAATAAAAAGAAGAAATAAAAGCGAAAACAAACTCTAACACCACGTTATAAAGCCGAGGCGACCGCATACAAGTCGGTAAACATATTGTTGCATTGCTAAAAAAATGTTGCGATCTGTTGCCTTCGATTTTGCCATTCAATTTTGCGTTTTGTTTTCTTTGTGATAGGATTCAAAGGGTGTTTTCTGAGTGGAAATCTGTATGTTTGGTTAAACACTCGAATCGCTGGAGACCCCCTAGAGCAGACGTCAAAAAAGTGCTGTAGAGTTTGCTAACGAGGGAGGGGAACACAATGTGTGCTCCGCTTACCACTGCAGATTCGCACCCCTTTGGCAGTTTGATTTATTTATTAGGCAATTGAAACATAGGTTATTATGGGAGATATTAAAATTCACCAAGTGTAAGTAATTTGACACTAATTGGTACTGCATCCCATATTAAATGATGATTTTGTATGTATGGCTTTATGTATATATATATCATTATAAAACTATAGTCAAACTTTTAAAACACACCTCTTTCGCTACTTCCACAGTCATCAGTCTTTTCATGCACGCTCGTCGGTTTCAAGAACTCCTTATTTGGCCGAAAGCATTTCTTTCGCAATACTCGTCACATCTTTCTTCAATTCACATTTGTCAATCGCTGTAGGATAAATCGAGTTTAGGTTTAACTCTAGATTAGTAATAGCGCTGCAAGAAAAAAAAAACAATCTTATGGTAAAATCGTTGTATATAATTCATATTCATTCTGTTAGACGTTGATTATAGAGGTACTATTAGTAATCAACAGTTTATATTAAATTAATTTTTGGTATAGAAATAAACAGAGTGGGCGGTCTTCACAATCACAGTCTTCACAGAGTTGAAGTTTAATTGGAAATAATATCTGAATAATTTAGTACATAGAAGTTGTTTAAAAATAGAGCTTAATTTGTAAGAATATCAATTACGATAATTTAAACGAAAGGTACGCGTATAAAAGTGTATAAGAATAACTTTATTCCTAAAACTAGGCCTAAAATTGTATTCAATTTACAAAAGTTACTTATTATTCAGCCGAAGGACCGCGAGACAAGAGGCTTCTTAATAAATGTCCATCACTGTCTTCTGCTGTAATATACTTTAAAATGGTTAATATAAAGGCAAATAGTTTGCCCCTAACATTCCCTCCAAATTATCTCTGGAATAAATACTTAAATAGTCTCTGTCGGACTGATTTCATTTATTAATGAGCAAGTGGGATTCAAAAATTCAACCACAAATGTTTTCATAATACATGTAGCAATCGCAAGGTCACTGGTGGAACATGCTCTTCGATAACAATCCAAAGGGAAATTCTCGACGGGCGGATGCTAATGCGAGTTCTCGATACAGCGCTTGTTACCCATGTAACTTGTAAGATTCGCTTTATTGTAGAGGCAGCAAGCGCCATCGTGTAGAGGACATTACATGCCTTCAAGCGCTGATTAAGGGCCACTTGCAGCGCTGGTACAAATTTACAGTTAAACCTAAACTCGATTTATCCCACAACTCACTCCTATCTTTAAAGCAGATTTCGGATAAATAGAGATTTATCGCGGAGCTGCAAATGACCATAAACGTCGATTTTTTAAAACGTAAACAGATGTTATTTGGTGACGTAATGGTTATATAATAAAGGCGTACAGCCTTCAGTCTCCCGTCTTGAGGTCTCGGGTTCATTCTCCATGTTCCAGGTTGATATACTAGGTTTAGTCAGTTACACTACGGAATCTAGAATTTTCGTCTGATGTGGTGACTCACTCACTCAATATCACACACATGAGATGGGAATTAGCTTAGCAAAAAGGAGGTATAGTACTTGAATTGCGCCTCTGCCTACCCCTCCGATAACACGGGTGTGAGAAAACTCCTGAACGCTCACATTCGAGAGCTAAAAAGCCTAAAGTAAACAAAGTTAAGCGAAGTGTAAAACCGCTTACACTGAACTAAGCAGCGCAATTCCGATAAATTAAGTTACCGATGTTAGACGTTTGACTTCAGCCAGACATTGGAAGGGGTAGTTATGAAATGTATTATAGCTTATATTGCTTTACTGTGAATTCTTCGAATGACTTATTTGGCCGGCGCAGACTTTGATTGGCGTCTAGATTATTTGTTACAGAATTGTTTTTAATTTTGTTATTAACATTATTTGAATCGGAACATAAACGGTTAACTTTTTAAAATCTGTATAATTTTAAAATGAAGGTAGATTTTGTCATACTAACATTCTTGGACAAATGACATCTCAGTCCAACCCGTGACCACGAAGACTGCAAAGCCTTCGAAACGTCGGGGATAAAAATTAAAACCAAATCGTGATAAAATCCGTAAAAATAATTTTATTTCAATGAATAGCATTCGCGTAAACTTAAGAAATCAGTATTATTTGGAAATCTGAGTATTGAGTATTTAATATCATCATCATCATCATCATCATCATCATCATCATCAGCCATAGGATGTCCACTGTTAAACATATGTATGTAGGGCTCCCCCAAAGATTTCCAGATCGACCTGTTGGAAGCGGTATGCAAAGTATATAGGTACAATGTTTTAACATAATTATGCATTTAGTATTATGTTTTTCAACAGCATTGTACAATATTAGTAGATATTGTTGTCATTTAAATTATAATAATCACGAGTTTAAAAACTTAGGGCCACTTGCAGCTCTCTGATAAATCTCTAGTTATCTAGGATAAATCGAGTTTAGCTTTAACTCTTCTATATTAGTAGTTTTGCAAGTCGCCCTTAATGGACCGACTTCAAAACTTATCCGATATCCCTTGAAATAACAGATATAAAAAAATACAGACGAATTGTAGACCATCTCCTTTTTTGAAGTAGGTTAATAAATCATAGCTGGTATCAAAACTTTAAAGCCAATCCATTATAGTAGAATTCAAATAATTGCATTTAATTTACAGACGAGAATATTCAACGTGAATAGTCAACCACAATTGTCTAACCAAATTGAGTTTCAAACTAAATTCGTGCGATATTCAAAATAATGCTACAATTAACTAAACACCGTCTAAGAATAACGGGCCAGTTTACCGCAAAGTGCTTTGCTGTGTCACCATTCATCATCTGAATAAACAAGTACATCCACATTAAGATGGATCGTGGTTTTGCGTCTCCCTTAGAAATGACTGTCAATTGTCTGATAATGAGCTAGTGGCACCTAGTTTTTACATTATTTGTAGATACTTTTAACTCTAGAACACCCATATTTCGTCGAGCTTAGTTCCGTCCCAGATGTGATAGGAGGCGAGCGAGATATGGAAAAATCCAATATCACTTGGCGAAATGTGGGTGTTCTAGTTCGCTAGTGCGCCTCTGCCTACCCCTTCGGGGATACAGGCGTGAGCTTATGTTTTTTTTTAACTCTAGAATAGTGTAGTCTATGCGCTGTTAGGAAAAAGCATAGATTTCTAATATACTCATGTAATGTGTTTTAAGATTTTCCACTTGCGATATTTGACTGGGGATAATTACCATTAATACTTCAGAAATATTTAATATTAGAGGGGCTATCAAGCAAGTTTCCATACAAAAATATGATCTTAAACGTCAATAACGCCATCTACCACTTATTACAATGTGAGAATTAAAAATAATAAATTACAGCTTCGGTGGTTTGCAAATATACTAAAACTGGTCCAATGAGTCAGAACTCAGTAACAATTTTTTCATCACAAATTCCATTTTCCGCTATTCAAATACGAGTCTTACGAAACTTTAACCTTTACCGCTAAATTGCTAGCCGTCATCCCTTTAAATGTAAATGTTATTATCATCATTAAACATCCTGTAAAGGATAGAGATAAGGTGAGTTCCTAATTAGAAATCGGTGCATCTGCCTGAAATGCACAGACTAGGTCTTTAAGAACATAGGTGTCAGAAAATATTATTTCGATATTTTTGTCTTTCAATTTATTCGATTTCATTTTACTTATTAGTCATAGATAAAAGAAGGCTGGAAGACAGATGCAGCATGTATAATTCAATATACTTAGTAGCATTATATGAGCATTGTTTTATTTTAATGAGCCGAGTCATCTTGTTTTTAGTTTAGATTCTACGCCTAATAAGGATGGTTATTCAACGACTTTAACTTTAGAAATGACAGGGCTAGCAGTTAAAAAGAAACCAGTACCAATAACTCTTGGGTAATCGTGTTCATTATCTTTATCAGTATCAGTTCGTCTGTATAACTATATCTATAGTTTCTCATAAGTATCTAATTATTACCCGCTTGTTAACTAGCTAGTTATCTAACTAGTGTTGAAACCACCATCTCTGACATATATGTTCTGTATATCTTCACAGTCCCCATTAGGTACAACCAAGCCGAATGTACATAAAGTTAGTACGGCGAAATACAAAGTGATTAATGGCCCAGTATATCAATTACTGATGTCAGGTGCAACTTGATTTTTGCCGGAGAGTTTTAGAGGGGACCCGTAATGGCGGGGACATTGCATGCTTTATCTTGGTATAGACTGTTGGAATCTCAGACGCTATTTCAAATTCACTTAAAAACTTTGTTTTTGAATCTCATTAGTCTTTTATAGCTGGCCAGTAAACAAGAGATTAGGTCCGATTGAAAATACGAAATAACTAACGGGTAGCTACATAATATTTAATCTTAGAAGAAATAAATAATAATTTGAAATAATAAATAAATAAATAGAAATTGTAAGATTTTCTCTTGTTTCTCTGACGTCTTCACATACGTTATATTTGTCTTCTTCTTCTTATGCCAACAGCAAGCTGCTCCTTCGCGTCAGTTTTTATGACGCAATACCCAAGACAGTGGTATTACCGGGTTTATTCATGCTGTAAACAATATTATTATGTGCTGTGCTACAGAATATTTTTTCGTCAATTATCTACATCATTGTTACAAATACGGTCTTATTCTTGAAAGCCTTTAACTCAAAATGTGGAGCTAATTATGTCGCTTTTTATCAGTCAATGAAGCTCCACACATAACTTTATAAATCCATAATTACTAGACTATTCAATGACTTTATTTCAAAGGTAATAGCTCTTTTTATCTAAAATTAGTGTCTGATTTTGTTTTATTTACATACATTACATTGTTTTGAGGCTGTTGACGCTACCAAAAGGAACATCGATTATAATCTATATATTTAGGTGTACATGCTCCATTATGACGATAACACTGCCATGTTCAGAGAGTACCGTATTAATATCAATGAATGAGTCCCCCGGGTGTCGGCAGACTTGGCCGTGTTATTCTTGAGGCACTGAGCAAGTTAGCTGAGAGCTTGTCATGCTCCGAATCCCTTATGTATTTCGTAAATATGGTTTTAAGCCCCGCAATATAGTGAACTTTCTATGACTTATTGTATTAGTTTATAATTTATTTTCAATACAATATTAGCTTGGCAGCGTATATTTGCTTTGGATCGGGACGTCCTGGATTCGACGGAAGGTCGGCTTTTCTAACAGTATTTGGTGCCCAGAGAGTGTTAAGATTAGGCAGACACTCAATCTAAAAAAACAAGGCGGTTTCTTTCTGCAATATACTCAAAAAAGAGTGTTAAGACAACTCCACATTTGAGTGGGATGAAGGGACAATATTCAAAAAATCCTCGTATCATAACTTAGCTTGATGACTCGTGCACTGAAAAACCTATAGTGACGGGCGGTTCGGCCCCCGGTGGCCGAGACGCTTATGTAACATATATATGTGCCGCCTCCAACGAGTTAAACATTGAAATAATTCATTAAATACGATGTACGGATAACTTGTAATGTATTCAACGATTAAATTATATAATGCCTCGGTGGCGTAGTGGTGGCGTGTACGGTGAAGTTTCGGGTTTGATCTCCGAGTCAGACAAAGTGATATTGGGTTGTTCCTTTCAGTGTCAGTCCGGAGTCTTTATTTTGTGCCAGATATGACGGTAGGCTTGCCCTCTATTACATCTTGGACGGAAATAAGCTCGGCTAATTGTAGGTGTTCTAGTCCTAGAGATCGCCTTTATCTATCCTTTCGGGGTTATAGGCGTAAATATGTATCTAATACAGTGACGAGGATTGTGAATTTTCAAAACGGAAGCCAATGTTACTGTTTCTTGTAGGTAATACCTAGAAAATATTGATTAGCTTACAATCTGCCAAAGGGAAGCCGGCAGGAATCGGGTTGTATGGACTGTTCGCCACTGATGTAATATACAGTATATAACATAACATAAGCTCACGCCTGTATCCCCGCAGGTGAAGGCAGAGGTGAACTAGCGAACTAGAACACCCACATTTCGCCGAGCTTAGTTCCGCCCCAGATGTGATAGGGGGCGAGCCTGACACCATATCGGATACGAATTCTAGACTCCGGGCTGATATGGAAAAATTCAATATCACTTTGCCCGACCCGGGGATCGAACCCGAGAACTTAGGACGGTTGTCAACAACCACGCCACGATATTCTACGATTAAATGATAGAGTCCTTACGTTGAATCGTGTATCAAATTGTATCAAATTCCACACAAAGCGACACATCTCAAAGCGTTATTGATACAGGTTTCTGCGAGCTCCCTCCGTGCATCCCGCGGGAGCGCCGCATGCTCCTCTAGGGGACGATTTGTATGAATCAATACGGGCTGGAGTTATGTAGTGAGTAGTGACTAGTGGGCGGTCAATTGGACTTTGATATTCTATGGGTATAGGTTATATTGTCGGAATGTTATAAAATTTCGTAATTATTTGATTAAGGCCCAATTTTTCCTAGTTAATTACATAATTATATCTCATATTAATGTCTAATGTCGGTGCTTGACGGCAGCCAACAGGCGGTTGTAAAAATTTTGCTAAATCCTTTCTGCAACACGCTTGAAAAATTGTGTTGTGCCAACCCCATATTAAGGTGGGATAAGGGCAGGTAGAAAGATAGAAAAGATTGTCATGTTATTTTTAAACTGAATATGAAATTGGTAAGGTTTGTTTAGACACTGTCTATCCCTTCACAATAAGCATACAACGAAGTTGTCATAAATAATCGGAACAATTAGAAGCAAGGAAACCGCGACGGACGGTCGTGCAACACCATTAAAAATAAATTTCCTGTTTTTATTACAATATCCGCACTATCCCTTTTGGGGTTCCACTGACAGGTGGAGACCCCGCTCGTTACGACTCTATTAACGTGTACACTCGCGTGACGAAACAATGGGCCGAAATACAGGAATGTCGTATTTTTATTAGTTTTTAATTACTCAATGATTATTTCGTGGAATATACAATATCTGCGGATGTTTATTAATTCTTTTGTCTTTGAATTTAAAAAGAAATATATTGTAAAAATATTATCCCAATTTTATAAAGCAGATTATTATTGCATTCTAAACATAATTCGTTATACAATAAATACATTAAGAATGCGATATTTTATGTGTAATTATAAGGAAAGAGTTTCATTAATTACTGTTAATATATTTAATATCATTTATTTATAAAGAAATAATGAAACCTTTTCTTAATTAAATATTCAATGCTAAATTTGAATTATACCAACAATAGATAAAATATAAAAACACCATTCACATTTAGCTGGTATTTAGGGGCCGATTTCCTTGCTCACCAGTGTATAGAGGTGGAATAAAACATTAATTTGCTGTCAGTAGAGAGGGGCGAGACAAAGGGAGTTTTTTCGTTACTATTATACTTGTACGGGACCCACGGTCACGGTGCATGGACACGGCCTAATTCGTGCCAACAAATATTCGATCATTATACTTTGCCTTTCTTAATACTAAAGATTGTTTTAATGATAGAAGGAGAACTATCGGATATGAATCTCAAAATAATCCCGTGAAAATAAAGTTGTGACCTCGTGGTCATAAGTCACTCAGTCGTATTTGAAACAGACTCGCTTGGTCGTACCAGTGTAATGATGTTTACGTAATAAAATTGTCTTACGTGATTCTTGAACAGTCACAGAACATTCTAGAGTGCAAAGAGTGAGTTCAAGAGTGCATTCTAGAGTGTAATAAGCGACCTCGCATTGTAATCAGTGGAAGATGGCGTTGCTGACGTTTGAGATCAGACTTCTTGACATCTTGACAGCCTCCGTGGCGCCGCGGGCGAGTAGCCGGCTGTGAAGCGAGAGGCCGCGGGTTCGATTCCCGTACCGAGACAAATGTTTGTATGGCCTACAGATATTTGTTTCAGGTCTGGGTGTTGTGAGACCGAAAGTCTCTCGTAGTTCCTGATACCCACGACACAAGACTCGATCTTAGTGTGGGGTCAGCACTATGTATGTGACTGTTGGGTGTTATTTATTTATTTTATTTATTTAAATGTTATATTATTTGTGAACGATGAAACCACTAATTACTTCCGAACAAACAGTGGTACAATCGAATTTACATGGAAACTACGTAAAACAGTCGGTTTCGAATGAATGTTTGTCTTAGCTTAGGACTTCTATTGTCTACTGGCGTGGCTTGATTACGGTTTACCTAAACCAGTTTGTTAGTGTTCTTCATCTAGATAGTACATAATCAGATATGGATACTGTAAATAACTAATCTCCGATTTATGAAATAGTGATCATGTTATCAGTTGACAGACAATTGTTGTTTATTTTATATTTTGGTTTAAATAAATAAATATCACTGTCAAAACCAAAGACTTCTATGTATACTACTAGACTGGCTGTTCGGTACATATAATGTGCGCACTAAGTCTCTGTTAATCGACCTCAACTCACTATAGAAATGTGCTCTTTTTCTTAGCTGTGAAACGTCAAACACTCGCCGTCATGTGCCACAATTTTACTTCGAAACAGCTTGTCTAGTAAATAAATAAGTCTTTGGTCAAAACATAGGGAATTTTAAATACAAAATAGTTTGAACACTATTATAGTAAATCCACTGCCTCCGTGGCGTGGTGGTATGTCGGTACGACTACTGTTCTGAGGTCTCGGGTTCGATCCCCGGTTCGGGCAAAGTGATATTGGATTTTTCCATATCAGCCCGGAGTCTGGAATTTGTGCCCGATATGGCGATAGATTCGCCACCTATCACATCTGGGACGGAACGAAGCTCGGCGAAATGTGGGTGTTTTAGTTCGTTAGTACCCCTCTGCCTACCCCTTAAGGAATACAGGCGTGAGCTTATGTTATGTGTTTTATAGTAAATCCATTTTGTGTTGCTATTGCATTCGAAAATGTTTAGTTAAAGCCGCGTCTTGTGCACATGGTTTTTCTCGAAACAAAACACAAAAACATATACGCAAAACAATGATTTTCGCTGTCTCCTGCTCATAGAACGATAGATCATAGATAACAACACATTTGTGTAGAGAAACCGTGTTTTGTGTAGGAATTTTGTGTAATGTTTAGTACAGTAGCCCGAGCACGAAAAACGAATGTAAATGTATTCAAGTTCGCTGCGCACTGATGACGTTTGGTTAATATTTCATACAAATTTCATAGACGCGCATTGAGCTGAAATACATTTACGTTTGTCGGAAATTTTCCTGCTAAGGCCGCTGGAGACGTACGTGTCTTAATATTGGCCTTCATCAGCCCAGAAATAGGATAATTTAGGAACTGTGCCATCGGAAATCATACTTGCCAAACGAAACGCAACAGCGAGCTGCCACTTCACGTCTGTTTCCTGTGATATAGTAGCATAAAACCGGTCGAGCCGGTCCATTTGCGCTGTAGACGTTACTGTCTACAGCATGGCTCTACCACTACAATTTCATGTTCCCATTCAAACGAGATATGTGTACGGAGTTATCCGAAATTAACATGCATAGGTAACGTAACTGCATGTTGTTGGTTTGTGCATGAACCGTACTCATTAGCTGCGGTCTTGTTAGGACGCACGTGCAACCGCGATTAGCTGGTTGCTATCTATGCTTTGGCTTATCCTATCTGTTTTTGTATATGTGTCATAGTCTATAGTCAGTGATCTATGATAGTCAGAAATGATTGAATAGTGAAACTCTACATATAATGAATTTAATAGGTAATTATTAGACACATACATACATACATAAGCTCACGCCTGTATCCCCGAAGGGGTAGGCAGAGGCGCACTAGCGAACTAGAACACCCACATTTCGCCGAGCTTAGTTCAGTCCCAGATGTGATAGGGGGCGAGCCTATCGCCATATCGAGCACAAATTCCAGACTCCGGGCTGATATGGAAAAATCTAATATCACATTGCCCGACCCGGGGATCGAACCCGAGACCTCAGAACCGTAGTTGTACCGAAATACCACCACACCACCGAGGCAGTCGTAATTATTAGAGCAATGTTTTAAACATGTTGCCGAAATGGTTCGGCTTTCTTTTTACGACCTGCTGCATGGATGATATGACTACCTTTTTTGTGAATCTAGTCTCGGCATATTATGTTGAAAACGCATTTCTTTACCTATTATTTCATCATTCATCAATACATCTATTTTTGAAAATTTGAAAACCCCGAAAGCATTTTAATTTATTGACGTCATATTCAAAGACAAAAGAAAAACAAGCTATAAATATTAAATCCATGTACGGAACCCGAGTTGATCTATTACGTAAGTGCACATAATCGGCCCATAAAGTGCCGTTTAGCTTTACGTTCACGCCTATAAAACGACGAAAGCGGCTTGACATTTATTTGACAGCTTCACAAGCGCTGTTCGGTGAGGGCCACTCAATAGGGTTAGTATTTGTTAGCAAAATGGAATAGATGCGACATATTTATACAATTATGAAATTGGAAATGAAAGAGCGTTGGATCGTTATTAATGTTTTCTAGTTCACGCTTACCAACTATATTATTTATTTCTACGCAAGGAAAAGTAGTTATTTCTCTGCAGTCGCACTACACCAGTAGCTCATTTATGAGCTTTTTTAAGATTTTATGCCAACGACTTATAGGTATGTAAAATATTCATTGGAAAAACACCCGAGCGCCTCTAGCGGTTACGTAGGGAGTTCATGCCATAATTTACGTAGTCGCTAGCGTAAAATGAAAAAAACTTATGTTGGAACTATAAAACTCCCTCAGAGGGGGTTGACGTCAGGCAGACAGCCGGTGGCAAAAACTAAGCCAAATCATTTTTGCAACATGCTTGAAAAAGCGCCGACCCACATTTAGGTGGGATAAGGGCAGGTAGAAAGTTGAGTAGTAGAGCCACGCTGTAGACAGTAACGTCTACAGCACGAATGGAGCAGCTCGACGGGTTTAATACTACTGTCTCACAGAAGACTAAAGCAGCTCGCTGTCGCATTTCGTTCGGTGAGTGTGATTTCCGGTGGCCTATTATACCTCTATATACCTCTTTCACTTTCCCAATCCCTATTTCCCTCCTTTTAGATTGGCAGCGCACCTACGATTCTTTCCGTTTCTTGGGTGTCTATGAGCAGTAGAGATCACTTAACATCAGGTGACCCATCTGCTCGTTCGCCAGTCTCTGCTATAAAAAAGGTGGAGCTATAAAACTGCACTTACCGTCTTGTTTCACTGTGTTCCCGAGCGGGCCGCAGCTGGCCAGCCAAACGAACAAGATCCACCTGAGCATCAGCCCGAAGCCGCCTCTCTGCAGCTCCGGCTGGTTGTGGAAGTGCCGCGAGGTCGGCCTGAAGCGGGCACTACGCGGACGCGCCATCACTTCACACATACATTACCTCACCATTGGGTTTTAACACTTTCATATAGTACCACACACCTGTAATGTTCAATGTTTTGTCAGAAGAATCATTTACATGAGTGTATGATTGGTATATGATAAGGTAATTATTGATGCAGCTAAAAATACTAGTTAGGTGTTTTCAATTCATACTGATGTCTTAAGTTTACGCGAATGCTATACATTGAAATAAAACTATTTTTACGGATTCTATCACGATTTGGTTTTAATTTTTAATTTTTTGGCTTTACAGACTTCGTGGTCACGGGTTGGACTGTGATGTCATTTGTCCACGAATGTTAGTGTTACAAAATCTACCTTTATTTTAAAATCGGGAATAAAAATTAAAAATTAAAATCAAATCGTGATAGGATCCGTAAAAATAGTTTTATTTCAATGTTTTCAATTCAGTCAATCTGGTGAGTTAGTAGAGTGCAGCTCGAATATTGCTCGTAGAAATAGATCCTAAAAGTATTCGCGTGTTGGTTTCTTTTAGCTCGCATTGATTATATATCTAATTTTTTTTAGGATTTACGGATATTTCCGTGTCGAATATTGTTTGCTCCGCTCAGTAATCCTAGTGAGGAAGTGGAATTGTTGCTGCGTTATTTTTGTACTGAATAATGTATGTTAAAATAATATTTAAGGATGTATATATTTTTAAATTAGAGGTTAATGTTGATTGATGCAACTTTAACGTGCCGTTATAAACTTTGAAAAATCTATTTTGTTTGTCTAAAAATTGTAAATAAGATAATAGATCGTTACATATTGTTAGTTGATTATAACACATTAATTTTAAAGTTCAAGTGAATGTGGTAGCAATCTAGCTTAATTTTACAGTCCAAATAAATGTGGTATCAAAATGTGAGTCTTTAAATTTTCTTTAAAATAAAATCTAATAATATAGTTTTTGTCAATGAAAGATTATTTTGGATTAACGACATACATTCGGGGTTCCGTGGTTTAAAATTAGTGGTTAGATAAAGGATTTGAACTACCACATGTATACTAACCAGCGTGGTAGACTAAGGTCTAACCCTATTATTTTTATTTAGCCAAATGTCATCAGTGTACCGCGAGCTCGAATACATTTACGATTGTCAGAAATGTTCCTGCTTGCACCGGTGGTATTACTCCAAGTTTCCAATAACCGTGAGATTATTTTCATGATTTAAGCAATTAGATACAAATCGCCAATCTCTCCAAAATTGATCGCAGCCAGTTAAAATCAGATGTGACCGATAAAAATTATTTACGATCCAACTTAGAAGCATTAAATTTTACAAGGATAGTTTTCAATTTGATTGAAGCACTAAGTTTTTCTCAAGGTTAGTCCACGACGCCCCAGGTGGGCGGTGAGTCGGCGACCTCGTTAATCAAAATGCTTAAACAGATCGCTACGATAAACGGCCTTTTAGTAATCATCCACCGACGTAAAAAAAACATGGACGGAGCGCTAAGAACATCGGCGACTGAACGTGTTATAAGTATTAACGTGTGCGTAAAGCACTTTTTTAAAGGCGCGTTGTGTTGTGTGTTTAAAGGCGTGTGCGTGGCTTCTCTGTGGTGTCCGTTTAACTATAGACGCGATGGTGTCCTTCTTTTTTATACGTCCGTGTAATCATCATAAGTGGATCTTTCTTTAGTTTGATACTAAAGAAAGATCCATTAAAATTATTTCTATGTCAGTTTTATTTTACTGGGTATTTGTGCGGTCGCCTCTTTGTCTAGTCATTTAGTTGATGCAGTATACAATATGTGGAAGAGGAGAGGTTCCGTGTTCGAATTCCAGGACGGACAACTCTTTTTTATTTATTTTTTATCACGTATTCCATATCCCTTGGTTTAACGTGTATCGTGGATATTAACGGGTGACTATGGTTCAACCATGGACGTAAAAAAAAGATGGACGGACCGCTAGGGACATTGAAAGTGAAGCAGGGTTTTCTGCCCGTTCGATCTATCACACACGAAATGGCTGTGTGCGTAGGGCACTTATGTACAGGCGCGTTTGTATGTGTAGCTTCTCTTTGGCGTCTGTTTAAATATAGGCGAGATGATGTCCTTCTTTTTTATACGACCGTGCGTTCAACAGCACCTAGGCTCGAAAGTCGACACAAAACATTGTCTTGGTGCGGGAATCGAATTCGCTGTCTCTCGTTTCATAGCCTTCTGTACCACGTTGGCTGCAAATACTTTATGTTCCTGATACTAATATGATTGGTCCCGGATAAGATTCTCCAGAGATGGGTTGACGTGATTTGTGCGGTTTAATATGTACACCCAATCTTGCTGACTATTAAGAGAATAGGTCACTCGCATTGACGTGCACAGGCATTCTGATTAGGATAGCCAAAAAACTTGCATAATTAATTTCTTCAAGTCTTGCTTTACTATGACGATCATCGACACGGCGATTTAAAATATAAACCGAGCGCTGCGATTTTGAAAATTACATTCCAATAAATTATGTAATTACCAAATTGTCAGGTCACTCAGGGTAGACAGTGTGTCTTTATGTATATGGTTTGCACGCCACTGATCACTCCTATGTACAAAACAATTTTAAAATTACTGACTATTTGAGCAGCGTAGTATGGCTTACGCGGTACAACCGTTCTCAGGTCTAAGGTTGGGTCCCCGGGGCAGGCTATGATATTGAGTTTTTCTTTTGGGTTCAGTAAGTCTTGAGTTTGGAATTCGTTCCCGATTTGGCAATAGACAAGCCCCTTATCACATCAAGGATATAATCTTGTTGCAAAGTAGGCGTCCTATTAACGCCTCTGCCCACTCTAATGGGGATAACAGGCGCATATATTTGTGTAACTACTCTTGTGAGTACCGAGTTATATAATGATTTCTTGGAATTTCGAACTGATACGAGACGCTTGGGACTAATTAGGCAGGGGTTCCGTCAATCTTTATGGCCGTTTGACTATGAAGTCACATCATCCTCTACATTACGTCGCGTCCCTTTAGTCTCTTCAACAATAACCTCGCTAGTGGCCTCTTTATGACTAAGATAGAGTTTTAAAGATTTATGAACCACTTTAATTATTGTTTTTTCAAATACTCTAAGGTAAAGTATATCTATAAATAAAACTCATCAGTCGTCACAGACCATCCTGCAGCCTGAGCAGGAAAATTTCTGTCAGTCGTAAATGTATTCGAGCTCGATGTGCGCTGATGACATTTGGTTAATTTTTGATCCAATTGTATGAAATGTTAACCAAATGTCATCAGCGCGCATTGAACTCGAATACATTTACGATTGTCAGAAAATGTTCCTGCTCGGGCCGCCGACTTCTTGATCGCCGACTTATGACTCGAGTGGTTATTGGTGGGTATCAGGAACTACGAGAGACTTTCGGTCTCACAACACAAAGACCCTAAACAAATATTTGTGCCATTTGTTTTGGTGCCGGGATTGAACTCGCGGCTTCTCGCTTCACAGCTACATTCATTCTACTTGTCCCCCATCACACCCCAAAGCGGGGTCGGCGCAACACACTTTCCCAAGCATGTTGTAGAAAGGCGTTGGCTTTGTTTCTCCGAGCGGCCTTCTGCCCGGCGTCAACCCCTTCGGGGCAAATTGTGTTAGAAAAATACCACGCCCGACATGGGAATCAAACCCAAGTCCTCCCGGTTCACAGCCCATACACGCTGCCACCAGACTAAGGCTCGGTGAGGATTTGGAATTTTTAAATCCAACTTGACTTAGTCATATTTTACAAGAAAATCTTTGCTTAGTCTGTCTGTTTTTCTTGTAAAAAATGGCTCTGACTAAATCGAAGTTCGATTTAAGAATCTTCACTGAGTTCGTTTCATTGACTCAGACTTAGTCGAAGCTTGCTCTATAGATACCAGCCTAAGAAGAAGAAGAAGAAGATATAAAAAAATACATAAATAATTAAAAAAATGACAAGTACACGTTATAAGTTGTCCAAGCTAATTGGTTCGCCTGTGTTATAATCTTGTTCAGAGAAATAACATAAAACATATAAATATGTACCTATAATGAATACAGTTGCCAGAGGGACGGTTTACTCGCAATTTCTGAGGAAATGTCAGTGATTTACATAAGCGGGTTAGCTTACTACGAAATTAACATGCTCGTATCTACGTAGTGGACAGGTGTCTTGCTTCTGTGTGTAAATGATGTAAATATATGATGTTAGGGTAGTGGGAAAATAGGGATTACGTGAAGGGAATAGTGTAGATTTTGCCGTGAACACCTTACGCTTCTCAATCGATCTTAGGCCTTTCATCACAATAGAGGATAAAGGATTTTGAACAGTGTTAATAAAACTGTACTGAAAGTAAAAACATATTTTAAGCTAAGCTTTTAGCCATACAAAAATAATCTTGTTCAAAAATTCACCTTTTTATCCCTAGTTCGATAAGAATATTGCCTCGGTGGAGTAGTGGTATTGCGTGCACGGTACGACTATCGTCTTGAGGTCTTGGGTTCGATCCCCTATCGAGCAAAGTGATATTAGATTTTTCAGTATCAGCCCGGAATCTGGAATTAGTGCTTGATATAGCGATAGGCTCGCCCCTATCACATCTGGGACGGAACTAAGCTCGGCGAAATGTGGGTGTTCTAGTTCACTAGTGCGCCTCTACCTACCCCTTCAGGGATACAGGCCTGAGCTTATGTTGTGTTACGTTATGTTATGTTTGATAAGTAAATCAGACTAGACCGAAGTCCCACGATCGTATATCATGCAGTTTGGAACAAAATGGTTGATAAACGCTACATCGGGACAACGTCTATACAATAATTCATCGTAATACAAAAAGTATGAAGTTTCTAATAAAAATACAGCGGTAAATACGGTCGGAACGAGCGAGTTACGACCCCATCGCATTGTAATAAGGGTTATGGGCGTTGTAAACTAAGTTGACAGGTTGTACAGGGCCGTCACGCGATCCCTATATTGGTGGAACAAAAATAACATTATTAAACATGGAACCAAGCTCAAATTATGATCACGGAGTGTTCAATCATATTACTGTTGCTGTAATAAATTTTGCCCGTTTCGTGATCGTTTTTGGGTAATTTTAGTGTTGAGTTGTACGATAAATTGTGGTAGGGGTGTGGTTCTGCGACGGATTTCTAGACGTTTACTTAGTTTATAGGTCGTGTAGGATATTAGGGTGTGCAGTGTATACGATAGACGATAGTCTATTGAAATTCTATGGATCGATATTAGTAGGGAAAGCTTTAGTTGCCGTTAGTTGTTTCGTCTGCATAATATTATGTATGTTTAAATATATGTAACTGACCTCATAGGATTTTTATTCTTTATACATGAAAACTTGTTATTTATATCAAAGTATGTTTCGACATAACATAAGCTCACGCCTGTATCCCGAAGGGATAGGCAGAGGCGCACTAGCGAATTAGAACACTCACCTTTCGCCGAGCTTAGTTCCGTCCCAGATGTGATAGGGGGCGAGCCTATCGCCATATCGAGCACAAATTCCAGACTCCGTGCTGATATGGAAAAATCCAATATCACTTTGCCCGACCCGGGGATCGAACCCGAGACCTTAGAACCGTAGTCGTACCGAAATACCACCACACCACCGAGGCAGTCATGTTTCGACGTATGTTTTACTTTTAGCTTTTTCAATTCTGTTTTGTAGATTAAACAGAAATTACTTTTTATATTGTCTTTTGCAACGTTAAAGAATCATTTTTTGGAACCGTAGAGTTTTCTAGGTTTTATAACTTCTCCAATTTATGAAATAAAACACGTTCCGTCCGATGCAACACGAGGAAACTGAGTTATAAAATAAGACGTGTCTCTTGGCTGACGTGCTTGGAGAAATCGAACAAATCTCACGAGTGCATGCCGTTGGAGTAGGTGAGGTAGGTATTTCTTATTCTGTTTGTCATTAAATTATGGAATATTATGTCGCTAGTTTCGGGATTTTACGCAGGCACGCATTTCGCACGCACACGCAGGCGCACTTGCACTTTTACGCACACGCCCAATCTCGAAGTGGTAGGCAGCGGCACAACCAGTGTAACTCATTTGACATTGATATATTTCACATGATTAAAAAAAAATGTCAATTGTACTGATAGTATGTCAAAATCTTGAAATTACGTAAACTATTACGGTTTTAATTAAAATTACAGCTAACCGACGAATAAAACTGGTAGCTACTCTAAATTAACAAGGACAGTGTTCTATAGAATCATAATTAGTCCAAAGTTATATAAACGTCAATACGTAATACAATTATTTTGACAAAATCGAAATAGTAAATAATAAGAGTGGTAGAGCCACGCTGTAGACAGTAATGTCTATAGCACGAATGGGCCGGCTCGACCGGTTAGATACCACTGTCTCACAGAAAACCGACGTAAAGTGCCAGCTTGCTGTCGCGTTTCGTTCGGTGAGTGAGATTTCCGGTGGCCCATTTCCCTATTCCCTTTCCCAATCCCCTTTCCCTCCCCTTCTATTCCCTCCTTTTAGGTTGGCAACGCACCCATGATTCTTTTTGTGTTTTGGGTGTCTATGGGCGGTGGAGATCATTTACCATCAGGTGACCCATTTGCTCGTTTGCCAATCTCTGCTATAAAAAAAAAACATTCGTATACATCGCGATAATACCTGACCCACGTATGTAGTTACTCAATTCTGTATTGAATAGTACGTACTCGATAATCTGAATCCATCACTGTGCCAAGTTGACCGAATTGTTCAGAATGATCGAGTACCAGACATTTTAATGGACTGCTGGAAAAATAGAATCAGAAATATATTTGTATAATTCTAGTATTTGAAATATTTCAATAATACGTATGGATGGATTGTTGTTATAGTTACTATTAAAAGCAATGGCTACTTTTGATCATACATACAATAAATGAGAAAATATTTAAATAAACTTAAGAATTGCCTATTGCAATTTACAAAGCGTCGTTTGACGCAGTTACTGAAAAACATAGAGATTGTAAGATTATTCAGAGAATTCTTATTTAATTTCGTCCAGAAACTATAATAGGTATATGGAATAATAATAAAAGTGTTTTATCAATCAATCAATACATAGAGGTATAATAAGAATGTAAGTATCGTGCGTCTGTACATTGCTTAGATTTCCAAAAAAACTATTTGGGGGGGGGGGGGGGGTTAGAAATAGAATAGAATACATTTTTATCATTTTTAAAATTTTATCTGTCTGTCTGTCAAAAGTGACCGCCGTTTTTGGGCCGATTGACTTCAAAATTGCCATCTGAGTCGCTCCGTAGTTCCAAACGTCGGAACCGGTGTCAGAATTGTCAAAAGTGACAGCCATTTTGTTTTTCTTTTTTATGGGCCCGATTGACTTCAAAATCGATATCCCCCGTTGTAGAATATTTAGACTAAAACGACAGGGTGCATCGACAAATCAAGTTTTTACCGTTGGCCCTACAAAATACGCGTGCGAAGCCGCGGGCAAAAGCTAGTATTATAATATTTATTTTCATGATTTGCCATAACACCATTTTATAAAATTAATTTAACGACTTCAAACTTCAAACACACGGTGAGTAATCTTCATAAAAATGCTTAATATGGAATTAAATTCGCCACTAACAGGCCAACTACTCAATATAACTTAATGCTATAAAAACCCACTACACACTCAAATAGATCACATTCCCTAAAACACCTTTATAGCTTAATTGGTTTTTAAACCACAGCGGTCTCAATAGAGGCCACAATCCGTGGGGAGAAAAACTATTGTGTGCCAAAATGGGCAGGTAAGCTCCGGCCAGTCCCGACCGGAGTATAAAGAAGGCTCGTATTTTGTGCCATTTCACGCTACTCCGTCCCTATTGACGTTGTCAAAACGACAGGACAACGTTTCTCTAATGCTCTTGCTTCTTATAAAGGGGATGTTTTATGCTTATTGGCCTTTTCGATGTTCGAATGTATTTTTATTTCGCCATCAATATTGTTATTTATAAACACAAAATTATTTGTATTATACATCAACATAATTATCGTTCTTCGGCAATTATTTAATTTCGTCTTAGCTGCTTAGTGCTTGTATATGCATTTTGTATGACAATTTGCATTCTTCATCTGTTATCAGCTAATTATGTTAGGTCTAAGCTTTGGCTTCACGACAATTAACAACGATTATTATGACGCAATTCTTAATTAACCGTAGAAATAAGGCCTAACTCCTTTTCATAAGTACAAGATGCCGGTGCATTCAGTGGGACAATAATATTACAGGGCTAATATTATTGATATTATTTAAATATTTACTTACACTATTCTATTGTTATTACATCTTATTAAATAATCTCAGCTATTGATCTTGAAGTAGACGTAAACAAATATAAAGCATAACCGCTCCTTTATTTTGTATGATCTAATAAAATCCATTGAAGTACCACAAAAAATACTGTTGTTGAGCAGCCATAACTTCACTCAATATTTTAAAGATATAAAGACATATTTTTTATAGCACTCAAATAATATGCACCTCTATTATTCAAGTTAGTCGCACCTTTAGTTCTTGGAACGGAATTTGTTTTTTGAAAAGAATTACGTGGGAGACGCAGGTGTAAGTTTAAACTACAAAGATGATTTTTATTAAAACATTTCTGTAATATAAATATTTTGTATTCGAGTAATGTCGCCTACTTGCTTTAGCGGCAGCGTATGGATTCGAATCCCAGATCGAAGAAGGCGGTTTTTACACGCTTTATTATGTATAACACAATTTGCTCGAGGCTTGATTACCTTGTGAGGGTTGACGTCATGACGATGGCCGGTCGTAATAACTAAGTCAAATCATTTCTGCATATGCTTGACTAACCGGAGTAATAGGGGATGAGAGGAGAATACATATGTTTTCGAAGACTATCTTTTGCTGCATGTGAACGGCGACATATGGGTGTTCTAGTTCGCTAGTGCGCCTATGCCTACTTCTTCGGGGATACAGGCGTGAGCTTATGTGATGTCTTGCTGTATTAATTGAAACATTTATTTATGAAAGCGTTGCTTCTCGTACCCTCCCCTTGTTCTAGTAACATTGTGAAGTCAATTTTATAGCAGATCACTGTGCGTGAAATATCTTCATTAGATCGTTACATCATGGGGGTTTTGACGGCAGCTGCAAACAAAGGGATAATTTTATACTGCGTTTTAAAAGTTGTTGCATTTTCAAATTAATTATTGTTTGAGTGCCTTAACACTGAATTAAAGTCTGTTTAACCGATGAAAAAAGGAAGAAGTCTCTTACACGCGTATATTTATTTTGACCACGCAAAATAGTTGTTCATACAGAAGTCAAATTTTGATATTTTTTCTTTAGGTAAGATTTAGAAAGTTATTATATTGGTATATTATTACTTTTAAACATTTTAAATACAATGTATTTCAAAAAATATTATGAAGAATACGTGATGGAGACGTGACCTAACGAAACTTAAGTAAAGGGTATCCAATCTTTAACATTTTAATAGCCGTAGACTCCGAAACAGCAATCTATTCAGTAACCATAGTATCAACTCATACTCTCTGTTTTATTGCAATCTTATCACATACCTACACTTGCAACTGTTGTCAGTTGCAAGTGTAGGTATGTGATATAATTGCAATAAAACAGAATCCCCCCAGGTCGCAATCCATTCGGAAGTAAGTCGGTCAAACGCGCCGAGTGAGATGTAGCTGCACGGGGAGCACTATTGAGCCTACCCAACGGTTACTGAACACAGGGCTGCCATTAGAACATACTTTTTAGCCTACATCAAAAGAACGAGGTTCTGAATTTGTGTGTATAATTTTTTTCTTTTTATGTATGTTCATCGATAACTTCAAGACGCATGGACCGATTTGGGTGATTGTTGAAATTACAATATTATAGGGCGATAGGCTCGCCCCCTATTATATCTGGGACGAAACTAAGCTCGGCGAAATGTGGGTGTTCTAGTTCGCTAGTGCGCCTCTGCCTACCCCTTCGGGGATACAGGCGTGAGCTTATGTATGTATGTATACAATATTGTATAACAAAATTTAAAACCAGATTTCAGTTCGAGTGCATCATAACTATCTACAGCATGGCTTTACAACTCAATAATCAAATGTAATGTGTAAAATAGTAAAAACTTACTTTGGAGACCCCATTATATTGGATTAACCCTTGGATTAATCTTTAAACTCTAACAAACACAAGGAGGATTTTGAAAATCGGTCTACATTTATTTTGTCGGCCATATTCATCAATGTATTATACCCTAGATGCACAGTTCTTTGAAAATATCCTCCTAAAAAGTGGTCTCAGGAATAAAACAAAGAAACGATCACAAGTTGTAATTAAATAAACACAAATATAACCCTAAGCACGTGTTATATAGTAGGTTTTTAAACGAATCATTTCGTTCAAGCAAGTTCGTGCAAGCGTTCTTTAATTTGAATTTCGAAATTTAGAATTCTATCGACGCGACGTCCGACTGTAGGCAAAACTACACTTCTTTGCTGTCCCATTTTCCGAGCGTCAACTGTGCATCTAGGTAAATAATATATCAATGGCCATATTACGTAATATACAAATATCGACATCCACCTCTTTTTGAAGTCGTTAGACAATCTTTAAATTGGGTGCTATAGAAAATATGATAATTATATTTTGTTCATCTATACTATCCGGCAGCCCTGTGGTATAGTGTAACATGGGTGTAGATCTTCAAAGGGCGATAGAACTCTCTAGGTTACGTAATGTTCTAGAGGTTTTAATGCGTTATGTTACATATTAACTGGTTCTTCTCAAGTGCTTCACCTAGTTCTAGTGTTGATTGATGTTTTCGGTGCAAATATAAATTTGCCAATTCTAATAGGTAAGTATTTGTTTAGCTTGTCTGGAAGCATTTAAGTAGGAAGACGGACACCGGCAGAAGGCCGAGATAACGCTAGCCAGAAAGAAAAGTCTGGGTATGTCATGAAATGAAATGGATGCAGGCCGCTTCCAACAGGTCAATCTGGAAATCTTTGGGGGACGCCTATGTCCAGCAGTGGACGTCCTATGGCTGATTATGATAATGATGTCATGAAAAACTCTGAAGCCATGTACCATATTATGGTCTAAGAGCGCAGAACAATTTGACCATATCTCATCGCAAATTATGTATTAATTGTGACGCTTAATTATTGTTAGCAGTTGTGGAATGAATAATATTTTAAAGACATCATGTTATTTGCAGAACGTGTAGGTAATAAACAAAGGAAACAATCCAGACGTCCAGTAGAAAATATTTTATTAAAATACTTCGTTTCTGATCTGATTGTTTGTGACGTGGTAGGTGTTATGCCACCCACGGGCCATGCAGGAATATCGCCTACAGTAGGGAGAATATGAAACGTTATTTATTTTATTTGACTTTATTTCAATAAATGAGAATCCCATTTGTTGCCATTTATGCCGGGGCATGTGACAGTGACAGCTGCCAGGACAGTCGCGGGTGCTCGTGTCAATCAACCGCTTGGCAGAACATCCAACACAAGGGAGAATAAGATGTACGAAATAGCTCGACGTTCAATTTTCTTGTTGGATATTTATTTTCTTTAACTGGAGTCATGTAACTGAAGTAATTTCTGTGGTACAGTAACACCTTATGAGTCACACGTCATTTATATTGAATACAGACAGCTCAAATAACTTAATTGCAAGGGAAAATAAAAAATATTGCTTTGTAAAGATTTTTTAAAAAGACTGTCTCGGTGGCGTTGTGGTATTTCGGTACGACTACGGTTCTGAGGTCTCGGGTTCGATCCCCGGGTCGGGTAAAGTGATATTGGATTTTTCCATATTAACCCGGAGTCTGGAATTTGTGCCCGATATGGCGATAGGCTCGCCCCCTATCACATCTGGGACTGAACTAAGCTCGGCGAAATGTGGGTGTTCTAGTTGGCTAGTGTGCCTCTGCCTACCCCTTTGGGGATACAGGCGTGAGCTTATGTTATGTTATGTTATGTTAAAGATTTTTTTATGGCATTCGAATGACGAGATGCCGCTCCCCTGGTAGTGATACGACTGGAAAATTAGATGTTAAACTTTATATTAAAAAAAATTAGCCATGTAATATTACTGTCCCACTGCTGGGCACGGGCCTCCTCTACTAATGAGAGGGGTTAAATCTTATGCCTTATATGGGTTTGAAGGAAATTGTAGTCAGTGTAATTACTGTTACATTGACTACAATTTCCTTCAAACCCATATACAACATTTCGTGTACAATGCTGCTTCACGGTAGTAACAGATGGTACCTACTTTAGCTGGTACTACCAATTTTTGGATAAAGTTTATGTCGTCACATCAAGTATATTCTTTATTACTCTACTTTTTGCAATGAGCATAAAGAACGCAAGAATTACATTCAATTTCAGTATGATTTTCATTGCAGCAATCAGCTTGTCATGTTGTCAGAGAATTTACATGAGTCACTCTACCCACTTTATTCGGTACATAAATTTTCTTCGTCACTTCCGTTTCGATTCGCGTATTATATTTTTCCTCTTTTACATGTCACTGGATTTTGTTTATGTATCCTGAGAATTAATGTATAAATGTATTCGTTGTGATATTATTGATCTTGACTTGATCAAATATTTTCATTTTTGTACAAATATTTTCGGTATTAGTTTTAAAATTATTGGATGTAATTGGGTTTCCATAGTTAACTCGAGTCCATAAGTAGGTACTTATTGATATAATTGTAGGTACAATATTTAGCTATTCAAATCAACATAATAGTAATTTAATCTACTTACGATGAATTTCCTGATTCCGACTTCGTCCGAATTTCTATTTGGTTAACTCAAGGTCAATATTTCAAAATTGTTTGTAACGAATCGATCGCCTCGACTCGGTGGAATTCCAAGGACGAAAATATTGTCTAAATTACATCAGCCCTGTGTTATGTACTAAGGATTTTTTTGGGCACGGACCTCGTCTACTAATGAGACGGGTTAGACCTTAGGCCGCCAAGCTGATCTAATCCGAATTTGTAGACGACAATACTAATATAATAAGGGTGATTTTGTTGTAGCATAAAAGCCATGTTTCGAAATGATTTTTGTACGGAGTTAGTTTATTAATATCTTATTAAGTTTCTTTTTATCTTGAATTTATTATTATCGGAAAGAATACCACGCAGGCGGGAACGCACCGGAACACTTAGTAAGATATTTGTACTCTAGTATTTTTGAAAGTTAAACAAATGTACTGAAGAGATTATCAACTTTTTAATTTACGTAATTAACCCCGTTCGTTATCATAAAGTAAACATGAACAAAGACGTGGTAGATCAGTAATTTATATTACTATACAAACAGGACCCTTGTAATACTTTTGTCAAACGTATCTATTGTTAGCGCGACCACAATATATTACTATATATTTAGTTTGTTTATTTATTTAACTATTTGCTCAGTCAGGCCCTTTTCTGAATGGCCGTCCTCCCCTTCTGTGGCCGTTAGTAAGCAGTCAATATTTATTGCATCATTTTTTATGTGTTTCCCATGGTGTAATGGTGGCATAAATTTTACGTTACTGATACATTTTTATAATTATCGTGGGATTGTGGCATCGAATCTAAATTGAGATGATTGACCGATAAAAACTGTTATTGTTCTATAAATCTTGATGGTGCGTGTCTTCCGATCAGATATCTTTCTCCCTTGATTTATATGCTGCTATGAAATTTTACTTTGTGTAAACAATCGTAAGATCGTGGTGATTTATTATTGCCTTTTCTTTTAAGCTGTGAGTCATTTAATAAAGACTAATGTCTTTGACCATTATCTGTGTAGGATGAATATCGATGTTTATTGTAAGTAGTTTTAGTCACATCATAGTATGTTTAACTAATTATTTATTCTCCGAAGTGTTTGTCATCTATTACATAGAATCTTCTGATTAAGTTTTCTTTTACTAATTTGATTTTCATGAAGCAATTTAACTACTAGATTTCATTACTCTTTCATAACACTTCTGAACATAATAAAATCTGAGAGCTACTCTTGTCCGTGGGATTCACACTTCAATTTTTATGGACATTTGATTGTTCGCCTCGAATAAAATTTCATGTGTTTTTAACTTTCTGTGCAGTAGTTTTAAAGCCAATTGATTTCATGTTGAATAACTTGAATATCATTGGAAATATGTCACGATCTTTGTAAGTTGTAACATAGAGCTAAAATATCACAGAATTGAATCTGACAAACTTGCTTGAAAATGTAATTTCCAAAATATTGATATCAGTGTCTTGTTAGTCGTACGCTGTATGATCCTTGATCCATTTATTATTGATCCTTGGGACGGGTAATTTGACATTTTGCTGAGTATCAGCATGGAGTCTGGAATTTGTGCTAGAACATTGACCCGTCGTATCATGGGATGAAAATGAGTGTTATGAAAAGTGGGTGTACCAGAACATACCCATTCTGCGATAACAGGCGTGTGTGCTTTATTAAATTGCTGCCAATACTAAACAGACTAACAGCAATAAGTCTATCGTTAGAACTAAAATTGCACCTGCCATTTATAAATAAAGTGACAACTAGTCTTTCAACCACTTCTTTACACGTATGATCACCTGCATGTAATTGTGTAAAAGAAAATCCATCTTGCATAACAATGCTTGGTTTTTCAATGTGTCTATAGTCATTTACAATAATAATTTCATTGACTTTCTTACAAACAGTGCCAAAGTAATGCCAAAGTAAGCTTTTGGTTATAAAGACAAAATCGTTTACTTTTCAGTGAAATAGTTATTATGGATTGTATCATTAACCCTCAACGCGGTGTTTGTTAATCTCAAATTTTAAGTGATTTCTGATGTAAATGTTTCTGTATTTGGCACCTGTCCATAATATTATTTTCACCAGATTGCAACTAGAGTCTGGTATCTAGACCTAACATGGGAAATTTAACATTGCAAGTTGCAAAAGAATAAAATAATGGTAGAGCAACGTTGTAGACAGGGATGGACCGACTGTGAGCCATGTTGATACCGCCGCGTTTCTTTGCAAAAAACCCTCATGTTGCAGCTCCCTGTTGTAACTAGCCAGTCTGGTTAGTCAGTGTCATAGTATGGTTTGAATTCTCTAGACTAAGAAAAGATAAGAAATATAAGACTAAGTTGATAACGTCTTCACATATTACGAAATTGTAAGTAATTTATGGATAAATTGAAGAATGATCCTAACTTTAAAGACTTTTTTATCATCTTATATTTCCTTTTATTCCATACCATCTACAAGAGACACAATAATTGTGAGACATAATAATTATTTTTATAATAAGTCAAAGTCAGCGTACAATCTTTTTATTGCTTCTTATAATGTAGATTGAATATACCAAAATATCATTTAGAAATAGATTAAATCTCGGTTCATAAAAAGTTAAAAGCAATTCACGCTGCGTCGATAACGAATCTCAATAAGATAATCTACATTTCACAAGATGAGTCGGTACAAAGGAACCGGATTCTTAGTACATAGCGGACCGGTCGAAACGTTGATAACTTCCGTACCACAAGAAATAAGTCGTAGACTGTAGTTTTGTTGTTCTCATTTCTCTTCGGTTCACATGGCCCGGCTTTTATTCTTTTTGGCGTTCAACTCGCCAGACGTATTGGTTTTACTTTACGGATTATTTTTATTAGTGCTTGTTTATTGTCGGATGTATTGCTTTGTGGGATTGGATTAAGTTTTTTCGTTTCAACGGCTTTATTTTCGGCCAGAGACTCGATTACCAATTTTGACCATCCACTACAAATAGAAATTAATGCTCAATATTTGTTTGAAATTTTAATAGTCTTTGTTTTTAGTCAGAATTCGGTTGTTTAAATTATCATTAAAATAAACTATCATTTCAATTATCATCACGGCATCTCGCCTTGTCGATTTAGACGTTTTAATTAATGGTTTTATTTTGTTTTTGAGTATTAACGTACCGTTGCTTGACATTATGCATTTGAAGAATGAATGTGTTTTATTGATATCATATTGTATGATAGGGAAGGGGAATTATTTTATGTTTATGGATATACTAATTTTATCATTCACTATTTAAAGAGAACTGATATAAGCTATGAGGTGATTTCAGGTAATGAAGCAATTGTATGAGGGTAGTAAGAATGATTCAAAAACCATTATTTGTGATGTTGGTTTTGAAATTGTTGTGCAAATAAAATATTACCGAGATATTTGATTTATTTTTGCTTTTCGAGATGTAATAATACGATTCGAATGTTTTAGACAGCTTTACTGTTGTAACTTGTTTAATCGTTTGCTGTGTTAGAAAGGTTTTTACTTAATCTAAAGTCGTTAATGAAAATAACAATTTCAAGAAAGTAAAGATCATGCACGTGCCAAGGTACAATTAATTCATATATGAATATTTTATTACTTTTGACTTTTACATCAAATTTGTCGATGTTTTCTATGGAATTTTTATGCTTAATTTCTTGTTTATATTATAATTATGTATATCTGTTTCTTTTACTGGTGCATGATGGCCATTGCAATAAATAAAGAAATAATTCTTTACGCTCATGACTGATCTTGTTAATATCATAAAACATATCATGGGCTATACGGTCGGACGGACACGGATTTTATACTCAGGTCAGGCAACAATTTGTGTCAGGTTTTCAACTGAATTTGCCCCGGATTGGAATCTCCTGAGGCCTACCTTATATTGGAGAAGGATAAAGGCAGGACCTTATAGTTTTTTTATACAATCCAAGGCTGTATGTCGGAGATTAGTATTAACCTTGTTGTCTTTCTTTCAACCTCATTCCATAATGTGGGGTTAGCCCAACACACTTTAACCCTGTTAAAAATATTAACCTAAAACCACTTCGCAGCTATGTTTTAATTTCATTTACTGTTGTTTATGCATATAGAGGTAGTAGTATACAGTAGTTTTCATGAATTCAACCTTAAGAATTGAATGTAATTATGTATTTATAAAGAAAGTATCGTATCAGCAGGAAGCAGCTCGAGCATTCTATGATGCCTCATTATAAGCCGTAAGACAAAAAGGAAATCATGCTACTCTATTGTCAGTATGTGTATTAGATACAATAAAAAAAAGCTATAATTGAAATACAAATGTAATTATTTCTAGATAAGTTAAATGTAGAAATAGTTTAACGAAATATTTATTGAAAATAATATATCTATTGAAAAAGCTCTGTCGTTCGTAACCTGCCATTCATACCTCCCCCAGATCAGCATGGTCGTATTATAATCCATAAAATCTCTATAAATTTATTAACATAATATTATTAATATGAGTGTAGAACTAAAAATAATTATAAACGACGCAATTTAAAATAGTCATTAACCATAAGATATTGTGTTTACGACAAGCAGTAATGCAGAACTTGTTACAAAGCTAGTTAACTCTTATATAGCAACTAAACTGGATCTAAATCTAGATCCGAACCAGACAGACTAATAACTTGTAAAGCAGGAAATTAGTTCAAAGGGTCTATTGACACAAAGGAAATGAACGTTCAGTTCTATTGTGCGATGAAAAGTCGATGTTGTATATTGAAAACGACTTTAGTGAATAATTTCGAATAGAAAATCAATTCGTGTGCTGATTTGTAAAAGGCTCCGGCTTCGTAGATTAATGATTTCATTTGAATAACAGATTACTTGGACTTGGGATTTAAAATTATGGGTTAGTTATATCTAGTATAATTGTAAGGGTTAAGACTTTTGCAAGAATTAAATTAATTATTAGACTAGGAAGGAAGAATAAAGATGAAAATATATATAAGGCAACAATAAAACATGTTCAAACTAAAACACACATAATATAAAACGTCCGTAGAACAGAAGGATATAAATCGTGTAAATTTGCAACACAAATCGCATTGCAGTCTCTAGTGCAGAGCTTTTTGTGTGCGGGCTAAAAGAAACCAGCTTATTAGCATATTCCAATGCTTTGCCACCCCTTTTGCGTGTGAAATGAGATAGAATGACGTAAATACATATAACACAACACATTTCTAATGTTGACAACACATTACCGAGTTAAAACGCACAGTTACAAACGATTTATCAGGGTACAAAATGTTACATATCATTATTCACCAAGTGTCGGGCGAAAAGTATCGTTACATTATTATAACGCAGCGGTAGATCATATTGTAGCGATGTTAAACACGTTTGATTCACAACAACACTGTCACGGTTCAGTTTTATGTGGTTATTGTAAGGTTTTGTGGTTTATTTTGTTGTATTGTGAGATAACGCGCGAGTGCGGCGCGTGCAAACGCGACGGCAGCGCGTACTTGACTAAACTACTCGCCCAGGGCGAGGGAATCGTCCCGGCCGGCGGTGGATTGCGTTCCGTTACACGCTTATCGATCGTTTATTATAATGGTCTAAAAGTTTTTAACTTACCGCATTTCTTTATATTGTCAGCATTATTCTATTACGGTAAAACAAGCATAGAAAATCTTGCTAAATATCATATTATTATATCGCTTAATACAAGATTCAATACGATGGGTTTTCTGTTCAGAATTAAATGAAGGTAAACCTATTATATGGAAAGATAATTGTTATTCTTTTAATTTCTATTAGTGTCAGTATACAAAAAATCTGCGCAGTGGCACATGTATAACACAAAGATTAAAGAGGAAAATTATTTATTTTAAACAAGTTGCGTAAAATGGAAAAACAACGAATCAACATTAGCGATAGTAGCGCCATCTCTCTCGCTCCATCATTTACAAAAGGTGACAGAGCGGTGCGTTTTCACCCCGTGTCTACCCTTCTCATTGCAGGGTTACAACGTCCAATCTCACAGAGCTTGTTCCATGATAATTTTGTACGCATACAGAGGCCTTCAACACTGGATAGGAATGGCCGCGATTTTAGGGCCAACAAATTAGGAAAGGGGAGGAAAAAACGTTCGGGTGCGAGGTTTATTGACATTTTGCAGGGCTATAATTAAGGATTACAGAGGGTTTCGAAAGTTATCGGCACACCGTTAAATTTTAAAGGCTCGATTTTCGTTTCAATTAGTCCGTGCTATTGGCTATCAAATGAGTTGGTAACGAGATTGTAATTTTTATTGAGACCGGTCGAGTTCCTTACGCTTCATTAAGGCCAATAGATACACTTTGAGGGCCTTTTATTTTTATAAATTTAGCGCAGTAATTATAATTTTCTTTAAATCTATTTTTTATGTTCTTTACATTTGTATTTTCTTATTACTCCAGTATAATGTACGATTTGTGTTTAAAACTGCCTGCTTATTTATCTTATTTGAATCTAAAATGTAGTTTCGTTATTGAAGCTAAATAACGAAGTCAATAAAATAACTTATAAGGTTCTGTGCTTATAAGTGTTAAGCTTGCTGCCATCTGTTAAATCTAAGTTACTACTTATACTTTCTCTAAGTAAATAAGAGTATGCTCAAGTAGTCCGCCATTTTCGTGCAGCACGCGGCCGACGTAATAAGAACATAATTTAACAGATGTCGCCACTTACCAACAACAAAAACGACTATGTTGTGTTTCGGAGTCCCTTTTTTATTCTCTCGTAAAATTCCATAAAAAATCAAATAATTTGTTTTCAACTTAATGTATAATCGTTATACAATTATAATAAATGACTTAAGATTAAATATACATCGTTTACATCACCTATTTATACAAAACATACATTTTCGCTAAACTGACTGGTATTCTTAACATTGGCATTAATATTAATTATTTTTATGGGATTTTATTAAAATCCCATTTTCCACTGGGAGCTATAGACTTAAATTAATGAAGGCTACCTACACATTAGTATAAAAATATACGATTTACTTTCAAGTTGTTCTTCTTCTTTTTTAAAATATAATGGCTTCCACGCATTTGCGATGATTTAGCCAATGTCAAGGTAAATAGACCAATTATGTTTTCACAATAATCATGAGACCCAGATGTGGATGATCTCAAGGCCTAGCTGGGATTATGGCGGTAATTCATTCCAGTGCAGTGCCCGTCAGATGACCTTCACTCGGCGAATCGACTGAACAAAGCCAGCCAACGCACCAAGCAAAACTCATCAAAGATCACCGGTTACAATTTTTCCACATTATACTGTCCATCTTCACTGAAGTTTGATGAATTAAACCACATTACTTAAAAACGACAAACACAGCTAGAGAATAATATGAAATAATTTTAACAAACGACGTCCACCCTGTCAGACTTCCCGTCAAAATC
Source organism: Clanis bilineata (assembly GCA_036417725.1). Lineage (NCBI taxonomy): Eukaryota > Metazoa > Arthropoda > Insecta > Lepidoptera > Sphingidae > Clanis > Clanis bilineata. The sequence continues at coordinate 15,927,826 of CM071158.1, forward strand.
CTACTTTCAAGTTAAAATAATGGTATCTAAAATTTTTAGGCTATTCAAATTGTAGGTACCACACAAAACTAAATTATGTAGGTAAGTCACGACTCATAGCACACTAAGGCTGAGATTTAAGGAGTGGACTTCGACTAAGTCTGAGTCAAAGAAACGAACTCGGTGAGGATTTGGAATTTTTAAATCGAACTTCGACTTCGAGTCTGGGCCTTTTTTTTACAAGAAAAATAGATTGAAAGACAGACTAAGCAAAGATTTTCTAGTCCAAGTTCGCTGTATAGATCTCAGCCTAACTGCCTGTGTGCGGAAATAAAATGTAAGTAAAGGTTACATCTGAGACTTAATTTTGAGGATGGATGAACGTGTCAGATTTCTGTGATACCGTCCTATGTCTCATAACAACTTGTATGTCGTAGAAAAATTGGCTATAGATCGGTTTTATAAATCGCCTGGTCAATATTGTATTGAATATGTATATGTATGTATAATATTGTACGGTCGGAAGTATTATAATAATTAAAAAATTGAAGTCAACGAATTATACAGTATTGCAGGTATTTGATAATAAAATATGACTTTAAATTTAATTATTGTCACTAAAATGTGACGATAAAAATTGACGACATAAAATTCATCTAATATTTATTGTGATGAATTCGTTGCATGGCCGCAGCCCATTATGAAATAAATTAAGTATACATTTACCACTACTTATAGCTAGGTAAAGCTTATTATGGACGGAAGAAGATCAATACAGGTTTTTAATCACAAGATTTGTAAGTTCTTTTTAATTGATTGTTTTCTGAACAGCAGTTGCTGCTTTGAGATGATGTTTCACGGCCAATCTATAAAGTGATATATCCTTTCTTAAATATGCGAAATATAGATAATAGTTTTGGTCAAGAAAGAACATTACATTCACTTTCACATACACGTACGTTTGCCTATAATACGAATTAATTTTGACAGTTCTTACCTAAAAATGTGAACATCTCGAAAACAATAAGTAATATAAGATATATTCGTTTTTTCCGCTTTTTTTAAGACTGGCAAACGAGTAGGTGTGTCACCTGATTGTAAGTAATTTCCACCACTCATAGACACCTGTGATACCAAAAAATTACGGGTGGGTTGCCAACCTTAAAGAAAGGGAATAGGGAAATGGAGGGGGTAATTGGGCCACCGGGAATCTTACTGCGAGCTGCCACTCTACTTCGGATTTCTGTGAGGCAGTGGCATCAAATCTATCGACCTAGTGCATTTCTGCTGTAGACGTTATTGTCTAAAGTGTGGCTGTACCACTCAATAACGTTTTGAAAAAACGAAAACTATCATCGTCATTGCTGTCAAAACTCGTAGTAAAGGCATTTATTTTGAATGCATATTCGAAAATAAAATAATAGTATAGACAAAACGTTGAGGTAGTTTACACAAAGTGGAAAGTTTGAGCATTTAACACGTGTTAAAATTAAAATCTCTAATGGAAATTCAGTACAGTTCAATAAAGTTAATATATATTTACATTCTATTACGGTTACTTAATTATACAATACAGCTCACAGTGGAACTACAGGCTTTGACAAAGACTGGATATTTATAAAAAAAAAGAAATAGTTGAGGACTTCTACCGAGTAATATTGCAATATTTGGATTCAATAATAATAAGGATTAATAATTCTAATCATACCCCTGCTGTTAAATCGTTAGGTTTGAGTAAAATCGTTTGAAGTGGAGATTCTCCATAGGATAAATTTCAGAATCCGATACGAATTAACTTTAATTTCAATTTTATCGAATATAAGTCCGCAATTATTTCCCAATATCTTCATATCTTATAAAATGTACAAAAGGCAATAAACTAAACTTAAAGCTAAAGGTTATTGCACTTTCTTATCTGTGACGTCATGTGGTATCGTGCCATTTGTGAAACCATTTTTGAGATAACCATTCAGAGTTTCACGGCTTCTAACTTGTCCATTGGGTAAATTCCCATTAATAATATGTCCATTTATTTCACCCATTTTATAGTGTCCATTAAGGTCAGCCGTTTTGACATGTCCGTTAAGTTCACCTATTTTGATATGTCCATTGACAGCGTGGCTATTAGCTATGTGTCTGTCCATTACTTCACCGTTTATACCATTTCCGTTAGAGATGCTGCCATTTTTGACGTATCCATTGGATATCTCACCGTTTGTAACATGTCCATTAGAGATGTCACCATTCTTAATGTGACCATTCAGTTTGGTGTGTTCTTCCGTGACGTTGTTGTTGTTGTTTACTACTTTGATTGCTATTGGCTTCTTCTTGTATGCTTGCATATAGAAGTTCATAAACAGAACGATAAATATCGTAGAGTGGAGAATCAATCCGGAGGCAATTATTCTGTAACGAGTGCATATTACTGAATTATGCTTACCTTTTAAGAAATACGCCTTTTAAAATATGTTTGTACAAAAAAAATCTTTATTAAATTCAAAATGACTTTAAAACTCATAGGAATTTTTCCAACAGATCGTAAACAAAGAGTATCATATTTTGATAGTTTTTGAATAATTATTATTCTGGTTACGTTATTTGTTATAATATTTAGCCTAGCAATAGTAATAATATCTATGGTAGGGATTGTCCTTATAACTTATAAATTGATCATTATGATACTTACTTTGGATATCCACAATCATAGACCAAGGCACTGATTGAATGGAACAGCACTATGAAGAATTGGGCCTGGAATTGAAAACATTTTCGGGAATTAAAATACAAAATCAAAATAGTTTAATATACTAGGATTAAATTCACGTCTAAGTAAATTAATTTAGATAATACGCACTGATTTATATCAGGGCTTATTATCAGGCTCTTATTTGTATACAAGGGCTTTTATATGGTCCTGTCCTGATAGGACATACATACATGTACTAACGTCAGATAGAAAGTGTCAAAACGTAATTATAATCATGATGAAGCGAGTCATACATTTTGCTTTCTCGACAGATTACTTGAGTACCATATCGAAATGTGGAATTATGTTTCTCATCATAAGTTTATTTTGACGAACGATGTCAGTGAAAGTTATATCATAAATAGATTATCCGATTTTCTTTACTCATATCTCTATACATACATACTACGCACTATACATACTACGTTAGTTCATATTTAAACACTGCGATTTTAAAGAACATGCCTGTGTCATCATATAAAATAGTATCGTCTAAAGTAAGAAATCAGTATACTAGGACTATAATCATTATTGATAAACAAGTTCACTAAATGAAGTGAATTTTTGATAATATTTTTAAATTAGCTAATTAATTATAATTTAAGCTGTCCGCCGTCATAGTGCAAGACAAGCAGCAATGGGCTAACAAGAAGCGGAACAGACTACCGAGACGAAAGTACCGATTCCACGCCAGCTTAAACATATGTTTAAGTTTAAATTAAGTATGTACACAAATGGGATATCTCAATAGAAAGAAGAATAATAATGGTATGAATATCAGCCAGTATTAGTGAACAAAACACCGTACCCTTCTCTTTATGAAGGTAAGGTGTAATTATTGATGCAGAATGATTTTAGGAAATTGTTGGTATTTCTCGCAAGGAATAGAATACCTAGATATACTTTTCACTATATGTTGTTATCAATCGTGAAGTTTTTAATGGTACAGAAGAGTCGTACTCGAAAATGATCAATGTCTTTGTTTCTAAAATATACTTAAGCTCCTCTAAACTGGTATTCGAAGTGCAAAATATTTAGAATGGCTATGTCTGCAATACGAAAGGATACAACGTTCCGACTACCCATACAGCGTGGCGAAACTGTTTGCATGCACGACGAGTTAACACACTGCAAGTCAGGTTGTATGGCAAAGGAAAGGTGACCGAATTTACTAATAGAACACTTTTGGTAAAATGCAGTTTATCCTGCAGCTCACCTGATTCCTGTGTGTGTATTTAAGGCATTTTCTGATTATTAATAAATTGTTATCCAATTTTCTGGCATTCGTTTTCATTGAAATAGTCAGGCGTTAGGACGCTTCCACAAAGAAAACAGATGTTTAGTGTGTTATTAAGTATGTTTAAGTTTCATAGCCTATCCGAATTTGTGGGATAAATGTGCGAAATGAATGCATCAAAAGTCTCGATACAGAACTTGTATCAATAATAGTCTGACTTCAGTATCACTTACAGCTTGGTGTAAGCCTTATTTTATTAATCTTATAAGACACTTTTTCTACCGACTTCCAAAAAGGAGGAGGTCCTCAATTCGTCTGTACTTTTTTATGTATGTTACGCGATATCTCCGCGCAATGTGGACCGATCTTCAAAATTCTTTTTGTGTTCGATAGAGCTTATTTCAAGGGTGGTCACGATCGGATTTGAAGTCGGTCCGTTAAGTTTTTAAACTTGTGATTTTACTTCTTATTACATTCAACAACTAGCAAGCGGAACGAATGTTTATAGTTCTTAGAACTCATCTTGGGATATCGATGCTTATAAACGATTATTTTTAAAATGAAATCATTGATCACACTAGGTTTCAGACAAAACTTTCGAAATAGAATTCCACTATAATAGCGATGAATTTAATAATTGTATGTTGACCTTACCGAGTGACAGTTACAGCTAATGAATTGATTGCACGCAAATGCAATTTCGTGGGTTGATTTGTTTTCGACAGACGTCAAGAGACTAACAACTTTTTCAAACTGGTAGTAGAAATCTGTAGCATTATTTTCGAAAGCCTGGCGGTGTTTTAAGCATTAATGAAACAGGGTTCTAGAATTTTGAAAGGATCTGCGATAAAGCTAGGATTTGTTACATGCAGCTGAATTTTATAAAATTTTATACGTTTAAATTTACCAAATCCATTCGGTTGGTTACTACATTAAAACTTGCAGTAGATACTGTGTTAGACATATTTTGAATCATAAATTTTATGTAATATATCAAATATTTTTAAGACATTGAATGGAAATACGCCTTGGATGGATTATGATTTTGTGTCCAGAAGAATGAATGATAGACATGACATGAATATATCAACATGCCACATCATGTACTATGTCTTGGAAATTTGCCGTATCCGAACATTTGCGCAAGCGTAGATCCCGTCTCTCGGAATTCGAGGCGCGGTATTATCCTTATAGACCGCTTTAGTGTTCGTACTTAATACAACGTTAATTATGGAACTGTGTAATATAAAAGGGTTTAAAGTTGATTCTGAATTTGTAATGAAATTTTAAAATGGCCGGTTGACTTGGAGAATATTGAATTTTGAAAATAATTCACCAGCTTATGAATACATTTGGACGCGTGTACATAATGGTGGAATAATGATAACTTCCACTCACCCACATCATTTTTCAAAATATTTAATTTTACATTATATAAATCATAAAAAACATTTCTATGTTATACATATTCGTTTTAATTTAGCAACCGGAACCAATATTTTCTTGATTACTGCTTCTCTATCTATGATTCTATGAGATTAAAATCTTTGAGTAAATTAACTTCTCGTGATTACATTTAAATTATTCGCGACGCGTTGTAAAATTACGCAATATCTGTCAAAATGATCTTTGCCCGTCTCGACACCGTGTAGAAATTTCTAATAATGTTTTAATTGTGGAAGACAATTATTTACGTAATTATAAGCAGCGTGTTGCCAAACATTTAAGATCGTTTTGTTCTCGCCAGTAACTTTGTGTAATTGGTAAGTAGACCGTGTAGGTTGGTGGCTTGTACCATAGTCGAAGTGAATGCAAAAGTATGGTTAATTAATTGAACAAGATTTTTTTTTCCTAAATTTAGATTATATTTCTTTGTTTTTTTCTAAAAAAAATTTAATATGTCCTTTTGTGATATAAGGATAAAGTAACAAAAGCCATATATGTTGTAGACTTTTTACACTTCATTGTTCTAAATAACTTATAATGATTTGCAGAAGCTTTTAGGAGTGGTAGAGCCACGCTGTAGACAGTTACGTCTACAGTACGAATGGGCCAGCTCGACCGGTTTAATACTACTGTCTCAGAGAAAACCGACGTAAAGTGGCAGCTCGCTGTCGCGTTTCATTCGGTGCGTGAGATTTCCGGTGGCCCAAATACCCCCTTCCTTTTCCCAATCCCTATTACCCTTCTTTTAGATTGGCAACGCACCCATGATTCTGTTTTGTGTCTTGGGTGTCTATGGGCGGTGGAGATCACTTACCATCAGGTGACCCATCTGTTTGTTTGTCAGTCTCTCCTATAAAAAAAGGTGTAACTGCTATCTACCCAATATTTTCTATGGATCGTATATACTGATGAGACTGTAGTTATGGGACACTTAGGGTTGAAATATAACTACGACGTGTTGTCTTTAGTACTACGTACTTTAGTTACTTACCTTGTATCTTTACAATTACATAAAACATCTACTTACTAGCTGTAGAGTGGTGAGGTGCTTCTTCCACCACAGGTACTTATGGTACTTGGGGCCCATCGCCGCTACCATGTAGTAAGCGTACATGATCACGTGCACCAAGTTGTTAACGATGTTCGAGAAAGTTCCGTGACCGCCTGCGAAAAGCAACATTTTATTATTGTCTATCAACAATTCTACATCTACCACTATCATCAATATTATTGATGATATTCCCAAGAACGTAATTAGTATTACAAACATCATCAACATTTCCTGTTAGAGTTGACTTTATAATTTTCTTCACCACCATCTAGGATTATCCCAGTCTATTTCAGATGTTTCTGAGTTTATGAATTGGGGATGTTTGGTATTTAATCATGGTCTAAGTGACCTAGAACACCCACATTTCCCTGAGCTTAGCTCTGTCCCAAATGTGATAGGGGGTGCTTATCGCCATATCGGGCGCAGATTCCAGTCTCCGTGATGATAATGAAAAAATCCAATATCACTTTTACCAACCCGGGGATCGAACCAGATATCAGCGGGCTTAGCCAAGTGGCTTATGTGCTAGTCGAATAGAATAGGTAATGTATAGGAATGGGATAAGAGTAGGCTATAATACATTAACTATTATATTAGACTAGCGCATAAGACACTTGGCTAAGCCCACAGGACAATAGTCGTACCAAAATACAAAGACGCCACCGAGGCAGTCATACATCCTTTAGACATTTGTTATTTACGTTGTTTTAACATAAAGTCAAAAAAAATCTCATAAGATATAACAATTTTTAGTATGGATATTTTGAGAATATATTGTGTACGTATGATTGTATCTGTTAATTATACGCTCTTCACAGATAATTCAAACCAATGTTTATAAAATACTCTCGTCACACTGTTATTAGTCAATCAAGATTTAAATTTATTTACTCTCGTGTTTTCACTTTCTAAACCATATTATAATAGTCTGCGATCCATCTCAGATAACAGTCCGCTAGATCAAAACATAAGAAAAATAAATCAATTTGCCTGTCAAAACTATCAAAGCTTCAGGCATTTCTTTTTCGACCTTTGGTATTTATGAACAAAGAATTATTGTATCCTATTGAAATGTATGCGAAATTTCTCTCAATGCTATTTTTTTTTGTAGGATGATGTCATTGTTTACCGTCCAAGTCTGTACTAAGTTAAAGCCGTGCGAGAAAGTAAATCAAATTATTCGTATTTACACACGTATAGTACTAGATAAATGTTACAAATGTATATTTTGTCTCAGTCTATCTAATTCTATATCACATTTTGTCTCGGTATTAGCTTATTACTCATGATGAATTATTACAATCGAACAAAAAATATCTGTTCATTTTATGTCAAAATTTAGCATCATCTCATTAGATTCACTGGAGAAGACGTCAAAGGTGGATACAAATAAAACATCAATATAATATACCCTAGATGCACAGTTCTTTGCAAATATCCTCCTAAAAAGTGGTATCTGGATTAAAACAAAGAAAAAGATCACAAGTTCTAATTAAATTAACACAAATACAACCTAATGCACGTGTTATAAAATAGCTTTTTAAACGAAATGTTCAAGCGTAATTAAATTTGAATTTTGAAATTTAGAATTCTATCGGCGTCCGACTGTTAGGAAAAGCAGAGCCTAATAGTAGGGGAGCCCACGATGCTAAATGGGGATTTACTCGAGCGTCGTAGAGACCTATTGGGATGCAAAGCTTAGATGATATGAAGAAAAAAATGTTATATGATATATACCTTTACATCGGTGGGGGAAGCGGCTATAGATTTTTAAATATGTAAAAAAAAACTGTTGCATGGACATCCTCGAGCGCGTCAGATATTGATAGCATCAATGCCCTACGTATTTTTAATAATGTACGTATGTTAATCTGATCGTTTGCATGATGCGAGTGGTTGTATTTAAGGGTTGAAAATGAAAAAAAAAAATATTTTATCGAGCGCGTCAGATTTTCTAACGGAGTGTTAAGTGCACCAAAAAAAAGCTCTCATTCACTAATCTGACGATTTCGATGGGACGCAAACTCGCGGCCATTTTCATAATGTGCAAAAAAAATTCGCCATTTTGAAATACTCAAGCGCGTCAGATTAAGATATATATGGTTCATCTTTATGTTCTAAACGTACTGTCTCATAATCTGACGATTATCTAAAGGGTTTGGCCTGATCTGACAAAAAAAAATTAGAAAAACGGTTCACCTTAAAGGCCATCCCTGCAACTTCCCGCTAATTCCATTCTTGGGCTCTTAAAATTGTACTTATGACATTTTTGAGCTCAAAATATAATTTATGTGATATTTAGAGCTCGCTGAGTTCAAAGAAATAGAAATTTCATAGAACACTATTTTTGGAATTTTCAAACCGCAATAACTTTTGAATGGATCAACCGATTTTCACGCGGTTGGCGGCATTCGACGCAGTTTTATCATCCTCATAAGTAATTTTGCAATTTTAATTGATCGAACCACAAATTTCGGAGTAATCCCGAAAAAACCCTTTTTCGGGTTTCTTTCGTTCACGATATCTCTCGAACGAATCAACCGCTTTTGACCAGCTAGGTGGCGATCGACGTGGTTTTTCAAGCTCAAAGGCGGATTAGTTTTTGAAGTTGATCGATAAAGCCGGTTAAAAGTTATTCCAAAAAAACCACTTTCAAAATATTTTTTTTTTTTTAATCATTGAACTTAATTAATTGAAAAGCTCAGGAAGCAGAAACCAGAGTGGGGACGGAGTGAGAGAGTAATAGATAGAGAAAGAGTGAGAGAGGAATAGAAGCGCGGAGAAAGAAATGTAGGCATCACACAACTGCACGCATTTAAATTTATCGACGAATTTTTATTATTTCGGCTTGCGGAAATCGTCAGATTATATATTTTTCATTATTCTTGAATTATTTCCTTCAAAATAAAAAAAAATTTAGCTACGCTCGAGAATGTCGAGATGACGTTTTTTTTTACAACTTTGTTGCCCTCCCCTTTTTTTACGTCACTCTCAAATTGTCAGATTAGTGGAATATACACTTTTTAGGATGTAATTAACTCACCCTACCTTAACCTGACGCGCTCGAGAATTTCTGATGGTCAATTTTTTTTTACTAATCTGATCCTGTATCCTTCACGGGCGGCCTTATATATGGGCCTCATGTTTTGTGGAGGTACTTAACCGGGTACAAGGTATCCCCCTGTATATTAATCTGTCGCGCTTTAGTAAATCCCGAAATCCCCGCTTGGGCTCCCCTACTATAAGCACACTTTTGCGGTCCCATTTTCCGACCGTCAACTGTGCATCTAGGCAAATAATATATAGATGAAATAAAATCTAAAAAAATATTACAATTTAAAGTGTCATTTTAATTATCCTATGAGTATGTTTAAAACGCTGTAGTTTGTACACATACGGATTCATCATAATGTAGTCATCGTTTTCAAATTCTTACCAGCAATAAATTTCACAAGCAACCACGCCTCAAACGGAGTCAGCGAGTGATGGTATAGATGGAGTAACGTGATCTGACTCTTCTTTTTCCGAAGCACGAAGAATATCGTGTCCGCAAACTCTGACAGCTTCGAGAAGTAGTACACCCAGCATAGATGCAGCATCTGGAAGAAAATATGGTTGGTTAACATAATACTGATAAAAGTGGATAGCTACCTTGGTGTAGCGTGGTGGTAGCGTTTTAACACAAGGTAGTCTGGTGACGGTGGTAAAAATTAAAGTAGAATTCTTTCTGTAAAATATGTGTTGCGATTCCATTGCTGGCTGGGGTAAAGACCGGTAAAAGTGTAGATAAATTGTAATCTTTCTTAATATGTCTTTGAATAATAATATATACGATTTCTTTGTCTTTCATTATGGCCACTACTGCTACATTATCCCGAGACTTTCCAATGTCCCCAAATGAAATTGTAAACAGGCACAACGGAACTTGGTGCCTAGTCGGCATGATGTAAAGCAAGGTTGCGCGGAGTACTTTCACTATTACAAAACAGTACAACGGACAAGTTCATTGACGGAGAAAAAGCAGGCCCCTAATGAACTGACTGTGCGGGATCACAGAGAAAGCTATTGAGTGTATACATAAAGTTGGTTACTCGACGATTGATTGGACAATGTGAGATACATAAATAATAATAAAAAGCATTTAAAATGTAATCAAAATAGAAGAAAACACACAAATAGTGAAGTATGTTTTGCCGGCATAGAACTTGAGAAGTTAAAAAGAATAAATAAAAAAAGAACACAAATAATTGGACAAGGTTACTATAATAAAGTTTGTTAAACATTATTGCGATAAATAAACATGATAACTTATATGAGAGTAGATTTTGCTCATGTATAAACCTAGAATTAACAGTCAACGATGTAAGTAATTGAAATAGCGAGACAAACTGTAGAAAACCTAGATGATACTCGTAGTAGTATAGAGGTATACAACAGATTGATGGCACAAAATCACTAGCCAAAAGTTTTGGAGGAAAATATGAGAGCTAATGGTCCTAGCATCAAACCAGGCGTGGAAACGTTTAAGTAGCAAAACCGAACCTTGCTTAAGGTTGTGTTAACACCGTGTAGAAAGCAAAAACAAACATTTATCATCATCATCATCAGCCATAAGAATTCTACTGCTGAACATAGGCCTCTCCCAAAGATTTCCAGATCGACCTGTTGACATTCACGATGAAATATTTTATTTTAAAATAATGATATAAAACATACATAGGTTTGAGCCTATATCTGCAAAGGGGTAGGCAGAGATGAACTAACAAACAAACAAAGAACACCCTCATTTCATTGAGCTCATGCATTTCCGTCCCAGACGTGGCAATCAAACAAATCATAACTATTCAATCTTCAGTTTAAAAGATCGCAAATAAATTTATGCAAACAGGTAGTGCAAATTTTTGCATAAATAAGCAACTTAAATGTTTTTGACCCTAACCATTTGCATAAATAAATATTCATAAATGTATATATAAAATTAAATATTGTTTTTATTTTTAGCTATATTAAAAATACTTCGCTCGTTCCTAACCCTTCAGGGATACAGGCGTAAGCTCATGTTATGTGACATATACCTATTAGAAAATTTGGTAATCGCGGAACGATCTAAATACTACCTATGTACCTATATAGGAAACTTTGACTTTGAAATGAACCTTTCACTGTTATAACTATATAACTGAATTATGATTCGTAACCCCATGAATTATAATTATACCAATAGTCTTATGGTCTTCACCGACTTCTTAGGTCATTAGAATTATTTTTTATACCACCATCATCATCATAATCAGGCACTGTCTATTGCTGTTTTTGTATTTATAAAGCAGATATATTATATATTTTGGTAAAGCCACGCTGTAGACAGTTACGTCCTACAGCCCGAATGGGCCGGCTCGACCAGTTTGATACCACTGTCTCACAGAAAACCGACGTAAAGAAGCAGCTTGCTGTTGCATTTCGTTCGGTAAGTGAGATATCCGGTGACCCATTTCCACCCTCCCTTTCCCAATCCCATTACCTGTCCCTTCCATTCCCTCCTTATAGATTGGCAACGCACCCATGCTTCTTTTTGTGTCTCGGGTGTCTATGGGCGGTGGAGATCACTTACCATCAGGTGACCAACTGCTCGTTTGCCAGTCTCTGCTATAAAAAAAAAGATATTTGAAACATCTATCCAGAGCTAAAAATATACTAAGCAAATAAAGTCACGCGAAAAAGCACGTCACAGTGTACAGGTTTACCCGTTTCAATAAAACTTGTTAGCGCGTCCGCGTGATCCGGTTCGCGGATTACATAATATGCGATATTCGAGGTCAGATACATTAACACGTGCTGTAGCAAATCAAATTTATTTTTTGGTACAAAATAAACATACCTTCCAAATAATTACCGATACTTTTATTACAATTTAATTGGGAGCTTTGAATGGTGGGTGGTCTGAGGGTCGAGCAGGATTATTTTTTGACAATCGAATTCGTATCAAGCTCGCTAATGCTATAGAATAGGGCTTAGGCTGAGATCTATAGACCAAACTTCGACTAAGACTGAGTCAAAGATACGAACTCAGTGAGGATTTGGAATTTTTAAATCAGCCTTAGAGTTCCTTATATACGTAAGTGTTTACTAAGAAAGATTTTTTGAAAATTCATCCTTTTAAGAATAAAATAAGGGACGAATGTATCAGAAGTACGCCGTTTTTGACAAAAATTAAGCTGCGGGAAGTATAGTTTATAATTGTATAAAGGGAGATGGATATAGGTAACAACAAAATTGTTAGATGTTTTCTTTATTCATCTCGCAAGAAAGGAACAAGAAAATGTGTGAAAATCACAATATCTGAGGCAAAACTTTCACAGCGGAAAGGACACAACAAAAAGCAACAAATAAAAATTATTTTATTTTTAGTGATGACTGCCCACACAGTCCATGTTATCAATGATGCTATTTTCAAACGTTCGGAGTTCAAAACTTTTACATTATAAAAACAGTTGTCATCGTAATGTCAAGTGACCCCACAGTGAATGGCTAAGTTCTTTCAAAGAAACTTTTTGTAAGCCCATAAAATGTTGCTAGATTCTGTTATTTTTTCCGTCCAACAAAGACTGTTTTCACTTTTACTGTGGCAACACAAGAAAGTTGAAATCGTGAAACCGGTGTCTCTTGAACTTGACCTACAGGTCCCAGAATAAAAACGAATGACATGACAACGCAGGCCTATTACGCAATACAATATTATTTTTGTCTTACTGAGGATCGTGCAGGAATAATTTTGAGAATCGAAATTCGTATCGAGCTTCCTGCAGATTGAACATATTTAGTTGAAATTTCATATAGATGTCCAAAGCGTGTATTCGGATTCGATTGTCAAAATTATTCCTGCTCGGGCCACAAATTGTTTTTTTTGTCCTTGAATCATTATTTTATTTTAACGCAAGTACTTTCACAGTACAAGTCGCCACCTTGGAATAGTGGCAGCATGTATGAGCTGTGGATCGGGAGTTCCTGGGTTCGATTCCCAAGTCGAAAAACAAATTTTCTAATTTAATTTGCCTGGGACTGGTTCCCTTATATGGGGTTGACGTCAGGTAGGTGGCCGGTCGTAAAAACTAAGCCAAATCCTATTTGCAACATGCTTGAAAAAGTATGTTGCGCCGACCCCACATTAAGGTGGGATAAGGGCAGGTAGACAAAAAGACTTTGTTGTTTCGTATATATTTTTGATATTTTGTTAAGAGCATGAATTAATTGCCGAACATGTAAGCGAATCGATATAGTATCTTGATAGTTACATATTTTTACGAAGGACAATAAAAGATAAAATAGCGTTTTGTCTGTTTCGTAGAAGTTAATGAGTTACAAATAGTTATATCCAAGGAGAAAAGTACGAAATCGGTAATTATTTATTTAATAATGCTATACTGCAATATGGCCATGCTAATAAAAGTGTTAAAAATGCAGATATTGTTTGAATTATATTTGTCAAATATTTTTATTTTCATCCTTAATTAATTCTAGAGACTGCTTAAGGTAGCATTTCGTTTGTAGATTAACTTTTGAATCTTTCATTTTATAAAATCCTAAATATCGGATGGAGAAGTCTACCTAATCAGATTAAAGTTGCTAGTCAGTGGTCACTTTCTCCACGTACGATTTCGCGTAATGCGTGAAGCACTTTGGGCTCATTTCTTGTGCTTAGTGATGGCAGCTTTTGTGTCAATCGTGCTTAATGCTATGGTACTTCGGGATACTTTTTAATACGACTTTAAAAAAGAAATTTCTTCGTTCCACGCGTACTTTTTTCATGTTTTTATATACGGAAATTGATTTCTCCGCCGAGTATGGACCAAATATTTTTTTTTTGTTCGAAGGGCTATAAATGAGAGGTTTTACTTTTTTTGTATGTTGTAGAGGTAAATATTTTGTGGTTAATAATTAGATCATTATACATAACGTGTATGTATTTACATCTGCGGCACTCAGCAGGCTTGATAACCGTGAGTTGCAAATACATAATACTGTGATAGTCGCATATACAACTAAACTACGTAGCTTAAGTTACTATGGTTTGTTTGTTTGTATATTTGTTTAACATAATTTGTTTCACTTCCGGGTATTCTGTGACCGAAAGTTTCTCGTAGTTTCTGATACTCTCGATACAGGTTAAACCTACAGTGGGGTCAAGAATATGCGTGACTGTTGGGTTTACTTATTTATTGTTATTTATATTACTGCATGGAATTAAGAATCAAAATCGAAGAAAAACCAATTGTATCCAATGCCCTTTACTTATAAAAATATTTAAGCGCTGCTTATCTTTAACCATAGGTTTTCCCTTTCATTTTAAACAATGTAATGCAAGGAAAAAAGTGACAGACTATTCTTAGCGAAAAGACAAGCAAAAAAGTTTTTATAAGTAAGGCCCATAATGTTTATAATATATAAAAACATTTCTCTCTCATATTATTCGGAATCTCTTAGGTTTTTACTCTATCGTTTTTACATTTGCAACGGTATGAACTAAACTAATACTAAGTTGCAAAATAAAAACAAAATTCGTTAACAACTGTGGCCTAAAAAGTCCTCTGGTATACTATTTGCATGAAAGAAATTAATTATATTTTTACTTTCACACTTCTTTTTGAAGTCGTTTTGCATATTCCAGATTGTGATTACTGTTGCTTTCATTTATAACTTTCTTGCATATAGAGCTAAAAAAACCATTGTTTGGCACAGCGGTGCATCTATTCTGCCAAATGCCTGTACTATTCATCGGACTTCGTTTTTTTTTTATCAAAGTATCAAATTATTCAGTTTGGTAAAAGGTATTTTATGGGACTATTAAGAGAAAGCTTACGTCTGGTTTTCTACCTGTATATTAGGTCAACTTGAATAAATATGTTGTCAATAAAAAGCCTTACCCGTGTAATTAGAAATGGAGATGAGATTCGTGCTTAGGATTAACACATTATGTTTGGAGTAAGCTCTATCGAACACAAAAAGTATCTTGAACAATACTTTTACGACATGAGTGAGCTGACTAGACCGGTTTCATACCATTATCTTATAGAAAACCGAAACCGTAAAGTGACAGCTCGCTGTTGTATCTCATTCGGTGAGTGAGATTTCTGGTGGCTCTATTCCACCTTCTCCTTCCCAACCCTTATTCATTTTCTTGTTGACAAATGTATGGATTCCCTTTCTTTTTGAAGTCGGTTAAAAGAGGAATGCACTCACCCTTTGCGCTTTATCACTGTCGCTGTAGTCTACAGGTTGACACGTGAGGCTGTAGTCCGCCCACCAGCCGGACATTAGGTGCTGTAGATAAAAACAAAACAAAGGTTATTAAGTCACGAGACTGGAGAACTCTTTGAAAGAACCATAATACCGAGCAGCGATTTTGTAAACACCCTTTTTTTGTTTACGCGGGGAAAACGATTTATCGCTACTAATCTGGGGAAAAGTGGATTGGTCATGTTGGACTCGCCGGTCTTAGGACCCAGCATTTAGCCACCCGACTTCCAGGCGATCGCTGTGTCGAGTCCCTAACACTATTTACACCCAACACCGAAAATACCAACCAAAACCTCGCGATAGCCCTCATAGACGCAATAAGGACAGCTTCGAGTTTCCCAAGGGTTCGACTTCAGCCGGAGGCACCCTTGCGCATTGCGGCCCATATCTTGTTATAGGAAGGGCTTAGATGCCCCCTACACTAATAGATGCTGTTAAAGCAATGAAAGCACGTGAAAAGAACCACTGGCAGAATTGTGGTATGGCAATACCGCAAATGCCATAAAATAAAGACTGAACTGAACTGATACTGTAGACAATTTTTATTTGCGCGAACAAATTTGAGCGTAGTGATATTTCATTAAAAATTTTATAGGCGGTTAGAACTACATTTAGTCCCGAAAAGACATACGAGGGTGAACTCGACAGCAAAAGACAGTTGATAATAACTGCGTACACGCAACATCGCCTTGACCCTATTACTGCATTAATGGTATTACCTAAAACTCGACAATGATTACGAAAACATGAGGCCAATCAGCCGTGAATGTACTTCATGCATCGCAGAACTCTATGGCTCGCGGAAAATGACTTTCAGTATTGAAACTTCGTTGTACAGATGTGGCACATCACCACAATTCCCATCGATTTAGGCCGCGGTCTCGAACTCAGCGGGCGCAGAGCGGCAGCGGCAGCGGCGGCGGCGCGGCAAGCGTCGCGGTCCAATGCATAGATTTAAATGGAACTGGACTCGAAGGCAGCGGCGCGGCGAGCGGTGCGACAACCGGTCTAGCAATAAGTTGCCGCGCCGCTCCATGCGCCGCTAAGTTCGTGTCTGCGGCCTAAGAGATGTCTTACTCGTAATATGTTTGTGGTTCAATGAAGTCGGACTACGTTATTTAGTGGTTAAGTAAAGTTGAATGATTTGTTTATTGCAGTCAATAAACAGGCAGTCAATGGCGTAGTAGTATTTCGGTACGACTAGCGTCCTGAGGTCTCAGGTTAGATCCCCGGGTAGGGCAAAGTGATATAGGATTTTTCCATATCAGCCCGGAGTCTGGAATTTGTGCCCGATATGTCGATAGGCTCACCCCCATCACACCTGGGACGGAACTAAGCTCGGCGAAATGTGGGTGTTCTAGTTCGCTAGGGCGCCTCTGCCTACCCCTTCGGGGATACAGGCATGAGTTTATATTATGTTATGTTACTATATAATAAAATAATTAGTAAAAATATTAATCAAATGTCATCAGTGCGCAGCGAGCTCGAATACATTTACGATGCGGATTTTTTTCTGCTCCGGAAGCTGCTTGCGCCTCATGGCCGATACACACCGGGCCGAAGACGAACGAGTCATGCCTGTTTCATTCACACAATAGCGAAAGTTTGTTTTCATGAACGCAACAGGTATAGATTCTCTCGCCTTCGTTCAGGCAGGTGTGTATGCGCCATCAGAAGTGCAGCGGTATCGCGTCACGGGTGCTTGGCTCTCCAAATAGCACCTGCCTTGACACCGCCAGTGCGTGGGTGACGAAACATGCTCGCGTGCGAACTACCATTGTGATTCCATTGATTGGTTTCCTATCGGTTATTGGGTACGTTTTGTTCAATTTTAAATTGGCGTTGTTAGGTTTATCATATTTTGTCCTGGGAGTAACGGCAGCGTAAATTGGGTGTGACTTGTGAACCGGAAGGTATTGGTTCGATTCCCAGGTCGGGCAGGTGCTTTTCTAACACGATTTGCCTGGGACAAGAACCCTTGGTTGGGCAGGCAGCCGGTCGTTCGAACCTATTCTGCAACATGCTTAAAAAATGTTGCCCGGACACCACATACGTGGGATAACGCCAGGTAGAAGTAAAAAGGTTAAATGACAGGAACCCACCTCGTAAAACATATACGTCGATAGCAGCACTTGGCCTGCATTGTAAGCCACCAAAGTGTTCTGGATCCTGAACGGTTTGCGGTTGGCCATCCACAGCGGGCCGGCGATCAGCACGAAGCCGAGGTACACGATGACCATGGCTAGTGTCGGGAGCGGCGTGTCGAACAGAAACCATCCTTGTACCCGAGGATCTGGTAATAGAAATTGTAAACATTAAACATTATAAATTGCGATTTCTTAGGTTTACGTGAATGTTATTCATTGAAATTAAACTATTTTTACGGATTATATCACGATTTGGTTTTAATTTTTATGCCCGACGTTTCGAAAGCTTTGCAGCCTTCGTGGTCACGGGTCAGACTAAGGTGTCATTTGTCCAAAATGTTAATGTTACATTATCTACCTTCATTTTAAAATTATACAATTTTAAATTTAAAAAGTTAGTTATTTGCGATCCGATTTACGCAGTATGAGCTCACGGTGTCTTGAGGTCTGGCAGTTGGTCTTTTGGATTCTGATTTAATTAAATGTATGATTGGGTCCCAGGTTTGTGCAAGCTTCCAACCATCTTCTCTATTGAAATTAGGGTGTTTTTTAATTTCAATAGCCTCGCGTATCATCAAGGTAGGTAAACGTCGGGCATAAAAATTAAAACCAAATCGTGATATAATCCGTAAAAATAGTTTAATTTCAATTATAAATTGCGTTCAGTAGCCCGAGCACGAAAAACGAATGTAAATGTAAATGTATTCGAGTTCGATGCGCACTGATGACGTTTGGTTAATATTTCATACAAATTTCATAGACGCGCATCGAGCACGAATACATTTACGGTTGTCAGAAATTTTCTTGCTCGGGCTGCTGGTATAGTTTCTTTAAGCAAATAAAAAGTACAACATTTGCTAATCAATGCCCAATACGGCGCACGGCGTCTGACATTCACGGACGTAGAAATAAGAGCGTAGAGACGTAGCAGGAGCATTGAAATTGAACCAGGGTTTTCTGCCGATCCGATCTATCGCCACGTAAAATGGCGTCGACTGAGTATTAGTGTGTGCATAGTGCAATTTTTCAGAGGGGCGTTTGTGTGCGTGGCTTATCTGTGGCGTCCGTTTAACTATAAGCGAGACGGTGCCCTCTTTTTTCGACCGACTTCAAAAAAGGAGAAGTCCTCAATTAGTATGTATTTTTAACGTATGTTACTCGATATCCAAATGTGGACCGCTTTTCAAGATTCTTTTTGTGTTCGATAGAAATTATTCCAAGGGTGGTCCCATATTTTGGTCACTATCGGATAAATTTGGAGACGGTTCGTTAAGTTTTTTCTATTTTGTAGCCACGGACGTAAAAAAAAGATGGCCGGAGCGCTAGGAACATTGAAAGTGAAGCAGGATTTTCGGCCCATTCGAACGACACGTAATGGCGGCGAATGATCGAATGAGCCAAAAAGCCGAAAAACCGTGCTTCACTATCAATGTTCCTAGCGCTCCGTCCATCTTTTTTTTGCGTCCGTGTTTGTAGCTTATGACGGGCGGCTCGGCCACCAGCGGCCGAGCGGTTAATATAATGTATTATGCATCCAACAGGTTAAAGATGTAAATTCTGAGCTGACGGGGTTTGAGTCCTGTCTACCCGTTTATTAAAATGGGGCTGGTAATGCTGCAGAGACATCACACATTTTACAAATCTGGTACTAACTGGTACTACAAATTGGTCATGCATGTTTATGTTAATTCGAAAAAACAATGACTAATAAATTATGCAACATCATGTAATAACGCATAAAATTATTTTTTAACAATTGCACAATAAATGATGGGAACACAGAAACAAACCGGTTGATAAGACCTTACGTGACACATGTAATGGTCGGTGACATAAAATTGATATTTACTTATTTGGGCAATATTGAAAATTGACTTGTTCAGGGGATATTCATATAATTTCCAGGTATGACCTAGAAACGCGTACATTAAAAGATTACTGATTGCCTCGGTGGCGTGGTGGTATTTCGGTACGTCTACGGTTCTGAGGTCTCGGGTTCGATCCCCGGGACGGGCAAAGTGATATTGGATTTTTCCATATCAGCCCGGAGTCTGGAATTTGTGCCCGATATGGCGATAGGCTCGCCCTCTATCACATCTGGGACGCAACTAAGCTCGGCGAAATGTGGGTGTTCTAGTTCGCTAGTGCGCCTCTGCCTACCCCTTCGGGGATACAGGCGTGAGCTTATGTTATGTTACATCGAAATTGGTTGAAAAATGAGGCAGTTATTCATATTTTAAATTCTGGAGTGGGAGCATATTGGAAATATGTTGCCAACGCACGTACCTTTATGGCATGACGTGATTATACTGATACTTATTTCGATTATATAATTTCGATGTAAATTATACAAAAGGGATTATTTTTCGTTTTATTTGCTATTACATATAAATATTTGTATAAAATCAAACATAGTCAACTACCCAATTATAATTTATTACTACAATATGTATATATTAGTCTTTTAAGCAATAAAATTCGTGTTCGTAATAATACATCGATCCATATGGGTATATCGATGAACGCATGGTTATTTACAACATCTGGTTCTGGGTTAAAAGAACAAAGAATTTACACCAAAGTAATTTTGTGCACACAACAAATGAATTGTTCTCATTTTCAAAAAATGCTATTAGACTCTTTAAAGACCGCTGTTTAGAAAGGAGCACATATTAAGTGAGTGTGTAACTCATCTTTTATTTGGTCGGAGAATAGTGCATATTAAAAAAATTCAGTTCAGCTCATCAAGCCACCATCGTGGTTTAGAAAGGCCCTGCGCCGCGAAAGTGTTAGATGTAACAAGAAATTAAATAAATGACATCGCGATATACACATGAACAATTGTAATTATCATTTACGTAAGTTCAAAAATGCATGATGTAAGGTGCATTAAAAATGTATCAGATGATATTTAGTGAGTGGAGCTGAAGTTTACGTAATTTTTATTCTTTGTGAAAATTTCAAAGTGAATTTTGAGTGGATGTTTCATGTTATCAATTGCTAATGGCGGGTACACATCAACTGAACGAAGGCGAAAGAATGTCCGCCAAGGGCCATCGGCGATGGGATCGAACGTTTCCGAACATTCTTCGCTGTTGCGTTCACACAACAGTTATTCCGCGCACGACCGAACGGGACGAAATGCTTTCGTTCGTTCGTTCGGCTTCGGTGTTGCGTCCACAACGACCTCTTCGCGAACTTTATTTTGCCTTCGTTTGGTTGGTGTGTACCCGCCACCATATTTCGATTTTTTGTTACTAGTAAAAGACATCAACGCGTGCAGTACTACAACCTCTGTAAATATGCAGCTATCTATTTCAGATACATCTATTTACTTACATTTTATCAGAAACCGACGATGTCCATTACTACTCGACTTATTATAACTTATTGATAATAAATATTGGCATTTAATAAATAATATGTAGTATATCTACTCGTATATTTTTTATCATCTTGTTTTACACGAATATAATATGTTTTGTGTTGTTGATTCCTGATACCTGTCACAGGTTAAGCCTAGTGTGCAGTCAAAACTATGTATGACAGTTGGGTGTATACAAATTTTACCCTATTTGTTATATTCGACAGCCTCCGTGGCGCAGCGGGCGAGTAGTCGGTTGTGAAAGGAGAGGCCGCGGGTTCGATTCCCGCATTGAGACAAATGTTTGTGTGGCCCACAGATATTTGTTTCAAGTCTGAGTGTTGTGAGACCGAAAGTCTTTCATAGTTCCTGACACCCACGATACAGGTTATACCTAGTGTGGGGTCAGGACTAGGTGGGTGACTGTTGGGTGTATTTATTTATTTATGTATAATTATATTTGTTAGCTTAGTATAAAGTAATACATCTAGCTATAAATAAGTGGGACTGTAAATAAAAATGGCTTATTTAATGACATTGTGATACCCGTGATCTATCATATTATGCGATACAACTAGAGCCATTGAACAGACGATGCAGAATGTGAAAGCGTTCACATTGATGTAAGTTCAATAATGGAAGGCTTTCTATGAAACATAAGGTTTAGTACTTAGAAGTTAGAAATTACTACCATCGTTATGTCTGTTTAGTTCAATGGTCGTGACAGGCTTTTAAACGTTTCATTTGAGATTATCGTCAGTCATCAGTGGTGAAGGGTCCATTTAATTCGATTCTAACCCTAACTTTACGAAGTTGTCGACTAAGGGCGACTTGCAGCACTATTACTACCCTACAGTTAGTCCTAACTTTAACTTAAATTGAAAAAAATATATTAACGACATGTAATTCACTACATGTAGTTATAGAAAATATATGAATAACTTTTAATTTATTAACTTGAGGTTAGGACTAACTGTAGCTTAATAATAGTGGCGCAAGTAGCCCTAATAAATTGATATTATTAATTTATCACAAACTAATAGTAATTATAAGATAATGTATTGTCAGACTCCTTTTGCACATTATTCATCTTCACCACTAACAAACCCGCATATACATGTTGCTAGCGACTTTTCTTTCAAAACAGATTTTTACTGGCATTTTTTTTTTTTATCCGGCCACGGCACAGTGACTACACTGCACCTGATAAGCGTAGTGCAGTCCAAAAAAAGTTGTGTGTGTGACCACTGTGTTTATCAGTGGTCGTCAGAATCATGTCGGCCTATTTATGCTTGACACTCCGAATCCGAAGAGGGAAAAAGCAAATCGAGGGGATTGCGACAATACAAGGCGGATGACAGATGCAGATACAGGGATATCCCCTTACTCGTCTCAACCAACATCAAGTCATGCCGCAAGCCCCTCGAGGGAGAGAGAGAGCATAAAAAGTTATCAATGTTACTAAAGCATAAAATAGATTCTTAATAGGTTTTTTTAATCAGGCTATTCAGCAGATTACCCCGGAAGGGTTGACGTCAGGTAGGCCGCCGGTCATTAAAAATAAGCGGAATCCATTTTACAATATGTTTATAATTAAGTGTATTGCTTCAAACTCATTTTGAAGTGAGAAAATTGTACATAAAAGGATAGTTTTCAGTGAAAATATCCTTAAGCCTGCGAGATTTTTGCATCAAAGGCTTTGGTAGAAGGTTCTTGCAATGTCAACATTAATTATCGATAATAACCCAGATGGTAATGCCGGGCGAAATCCAATGTTTCACGAACACAATCATTAATTCATATTATTATAGCATTGTTTGATCGTAATAGCCTTTTAATAATTTGCACAACTGCACGCAATGCCAATTTACCTTTGTTTGTAGGATACTTGCTTATTGCTTATTAAATAAATAAATACACCCAACAGTCACACAACTAGTCCTGACCCCACACTAGGTATAACCTGTATCGTGGGTGTCAGAAACTATGAGAGACTTTCGGTCTCACAACACCCAGACTTGAAACAAATATCAGTGGGTAACACAAATATTTGTCTCAATGCGGGAATCGAACCCGCAGCCTCTCGCTTCACAGCCGACTACTCGCCCTCTGCGCCACGGAGGCTGTCAAATTATTTAACCATTCCTTAAGCTGTTGTCTCATTAGCCAAACTGTGAGTGACTGACTGCTTCTAATATAGCATTCATACAACGTATTCATGATGCAGTGTGCGACGTTTCTGTTCATCAACTAATTTAGCAACATTTAGCAGATAATGTATGTGTAAATCTAAAATTATCCCAATTTAAAAAGGACGCTGACTTCCTTCCAACTTGATTCCGATCTTAACCAAATTTATATGGGACCACCCTAGAAATATGCTTTAACGAATTCAACAAGAATTTTGAAAATTGGTCCTCATTTAGCGGAGATATCGCGTAACATACATAAAAAAACGACAAATTGAGGACCTTCTTCTTTTTGAAAGTCGCTCGAAAAACTAAATTCTAATAGAGTGCCCGAGTGATGGAAAAGAATTAAAACAAAACTTTGTTACAAGAAATTTATCTATTTACAATATTTAAGATATCATCTCAAGGTCGTAGGACACCCTCTACGTAGTGAAAGTGTGCTCAATTTGATCCAGTCGGCGCTAAAACACTTGAGTTTGCGTCTAATTAGCACCATAGCTGACTACAGCCAACTTATAGAAACTGTTTACCTAATACATAGACGGGAAAACAGCGCGAAACTTGTGATCCAAAAGTTGTGACCTCGTGGTCATAAGTCACTCAGTCGTATTTGCAACATACGCGCACAAGGTCATGCCAGCGTAATAATGTTTAGACAATAAAATTGTCTTACGTGATTCTTGAATATTCAGAGAACATTCTAGACTGAAACTGTAACAAGCGCCTCACATTGTAATAAGTTCTAGATGGCGTTACTGACGCTTGACATTTTTTTTTATATAGAAACTTACTTGATAGCCCTTCTATAGTTAAACGTCTTTGACCTAATTGAACGGCATCAAGGAAGTTTTAGATTTTTTATAAATATTTCGAGATGTACATAGTGTTTAAATCATGATTAATCTAAAGTTGGGTTAAACCCACAGCAAATTGCGGAGTAAATTTCCACAAGCAAGATTGTATAATATTCTTGTAATAATCATTTCAGGCCTGTATATTGTTATTGTCTGATGGGCACAATTTTTTTTTACTGCCAATGAGAGTTTTGAACCCGGACTTTTTTTTAACAAGCGATTTTTGTTTCCACAGGCCCATTTTAATAAATTGCATTATTTATTTAGATTCAAGGAACTTTTCAAATATGTTGTAGAAAGCATTCAGTTTTTGCGGCCGGTCTCCTAACGTCGAACCTTCTGGGGATTCGGTCCGGGAAAGTCATATAATTTTGATTTCTTAATATTACGTATCATTACGTAAATTGGTATATGAGCCGAATTTGACATAATGATTTCTTAGGTTTACGTAAATGTTATTCATTGAAATTAAACTATTTTTACGGATTCTATCACGATTTGTTTTTAATTTTTATGCCCGACGTTTCGAAAGCTTTGCAGCCTTCGTCGCCACGAACAAATTTGATATACATACATAACATAAGCTCACGCCTGTATCCCCGAAGGGGTAGGCAGAGGTGCACTAGCGAACTAGAACACCCACATTTCGCCGAGCTTAGTTCCGTCCCAGATGTGATAGGGGGCGAGCCTATCGCCATATTGGGCACAAATTTGATATGTTTATGTGAAATAGTTTTTAAGTTATGAGGGGGTCCAAAGTGTCTCCAAATGGTTCCTGTAATATTACACACGGTACTGCTCGCCAGTTCTGTGAACTTCGCTTGACACGTTACCGCGTGTCTAAATAAAGCTCCGTCAAGCTTTGAATTACTTATCTACCTCTATATTCAATTTTGCTTTCCTTAATTTTCTGGTAAGAAAGAAAGAAAGAAATAAATAAAGTTTATTTGTCAAACCAAAAAAGGACGGCATCAACTTACTTACATAAAATAAACATAATTAAAAATAACACATACTAAAATGTTGCGTGCCTTCATGGCGACAAATGTGGTCAGCTCAGCATAATGCTGTGTTATGGTTCACACTATAACACAGCGCTCGTTTTCAGTTGGTACATACTAGATACATATTTGAACGCCAATAACTACCTGGAAAATTCTAATTGACGAAGCATCCTTACGATAAGCTTGTTCTGTAGTTTTTCCTTAACCCAGTACCAGCATAGCGTGACAAATGGTATTAATGCATGACAGCGTGAACAATGACGACTCGCAACCACTTCCGATCAGTCGTTACTCGTTACGTAACAACGCATGAAACACGCGACGAAACCGATTCGATTTGGAAAATCAAATAAAATAACCGTTGAGTTAATTACTTGGCATAGTTTTAATAGTCATGAAATGTTGATGCAAGCAAGATATGTGTAAAGTATCTATTTACGTTTTATGTTCCGGAAAATTACATAGATATACAATCTACCGGGGCGGATGTCATGTATTGAGATCGATTCAACTCTTGTATATCTCTGAATTCTAAATTACGTGGTTTATTAATTTTAGCAAGGTTTAAGATAATAGAAGAAATATCTGATAAGATAACCACAAGTTTAAAAACTTAACAGACCGACTTCAAATCCGATCGTGGCCAAATTTATATGGAACCACCCTTGAAATAAGCTCTATTGAATACAAAAATAATTTTTCAAAACGGTCCAAAAAATTGAAAAAAATACAGACGAATTTAGGACCTTCTCCTTTTCGGAAGTCGGTCGAAAAAGCGCTACGTGGCTTTTAGTCAACGCTTTACACTCAAGCCGTGATTTATTAAAAAATACACAAACAAAGTTATAGGCCAAGAAAATTAAAAAAAACGTCCCTTCATCCATTCTGGTATCGGGATAGCTGGGATGTATATTTATCTAATTGTAGAACTTTTAAAGACTTCATTTCTTAGTAGTCTAATATTTAATTAGTTAATCGTTAGTTTTTAACGGTTAAGTAATTATGAACATACATCATCGATTTAATATATCCTAGATGCACAGTTCTTTGCAAATATCGTCATAAAAAGTGGTCTCAGTAATAAAACAAAGGAAAAAATCATAAGTTATAATTAAATCAACACAATTATAACCCTATGTCAGTGATATAAAGTAGCTTTTTAAACGAAATGAGCAAGCGTTTTTAAACTTGAATTTTGAAATTTAGAATTCTATCGGCGTTCGACTGTATGCAAAAGTAGTGCTTAAGCACTTCTTTGCTGTCCAATTTTCCGAACGTCAACTGTGTATCTAGGTATATAATATATCGATGACATACATACATAGACAACTTTGTGTTGATACAAACTTTTGTATGTATTTTCATGGAAATATACCATATTTTTTGTACAATTATCTCCTACTGTATACAATTGGTTGACCTGAAGGTTATTGTAATAAAATTAGTCAGTCATGTAACTTATACGTAAATTATGCTTTGATCATTTTTAGTGGGATAAATATCATTGTGGAGTAGTACGGATAAATGGACGAAACAAGAATGACGGAGGGTTTCTCACACATGGGCCCGTTTTCCAAAGATAACTTATGGTATATTTTAAACATTATTATTATGACTGTGTTTGTTTCACATATTTTATTTTAAACCCACTTATGATATTTTGTTTTTTAGTCCTGTATTTTATATTCTTATGGAGTGGCAATTCAAAAGTATTTTAATAGCCAGTAATTTATTAATTACGAGGGGCTATCTCCACAATTACTATGTAAAATGACATATCATAATATACAATTTATTGAGGGGCACTTTCGTATTTCAACCACTGCCCTAACCCTCAAAGCCAATAGAGGTTTCGCCAAGAATCAAGAATTAAATAGCATTCAATATAAGAGGAGTTGCAAGCAAAAGTAAGTATTTTACTTAATATTCTGATGCTCTATTGCCCGAATATTTAAACGCAACTCAACAACTTAAGATTAATTATTCATCTTATGTCGTTTGATAACTTATATGTAAAAGTTGTACAGCAAGTAGTCATCGCAAGTAGTCGTTAGTTGAATAGTGTGTCAGCAGCTTTTGCATATTCTAGAGTCGATGAATATTTTATTGTTTCCATTTTATTCATACATCAAAGGGTCATAATATGTTAAGTGTCTTCCAATAACCTTTTATTGAACCCCAGTACCTTTGCAACATATGCTCTCCACCCGGTTTCCCTTGACATCTAGAGTGAAAGTTGTTTGTAAATATATAATTTATATTGCTTTCCACGTTCCGTAATATTTGATAGTTTCAGTAACTAATATTTTTTGTTGATTGTTATACTGAAATAACAATCAGTTGATTTTTAAATGCAATAGTTTATTTCGAATATTTTTGTAACAAGGTCGGTACTTTGGGTCTATTGTTGTGATTTTACTAAGATTAGTTTTGTATATGACTTCAAGGTACCGATAAAAATAATTAGCTTTATAGTCCACACCCATTTATTTAAGAGTTATCCGAGCAAGATACTAAGGACCACTTGCTGAGGTTTTATTAATCTAGAGTTAAACCTAAACTCCATTTATGCTACAGGTCAATCCTATCTTTAAATAGAGATTTGGAATAAATAGATATATATCGCAGAGCTGCAAGTGGCCCTAAGGCCGAGATATATATAGCGAACTTTGATTCAGTCTAAGTCAAAGAAACGAATTCAGTGAAGAGCTGGAATTTTTAAATCTAACTTTGACTTAGTCCGAGTCATTTTTACAAGAAAATCTTTGCTTAGTCTGTCAATCTGTTTTTCCTGTAAAAATGAATCGGACTAAATCTAAGTTCGATTTAAAAATTCCAAATTCAAAAAATGAGTTTATTGATGATCACCAAAATCATGCGGGTCTGCATAAATTACGCTGAAGAGAGAAAAATGTATCTAATTAATTAACCGTCTGTTCTTCCAACAACTTGAAAACAACGGACAAACTAATATAATGCAAAAAAACTGCTTTTTACGGCCTTCAGTGACTTCTTTCTTGCTAGCCACCAAGGATATGGCATAGCGAGACAAGTGCATCCTGTCTCTGTTATATTAACTTTACGTTTAACTTTAAAAATAAATATTCGTATATGTTACATTTGTTCCGGTCACACTGCTAGTTAAAAGCAAAGATTTTTTTACCAAGAATTTTGTAAAAAGCTATCTGCACCTTTTGAATTAATATTTAACTTGACTATTTGAATATAGAGGTAGTATCTCATATGGTTCGATTTTTTTTATAGCAGAGACTGGCAAACGAGCATATTATGGGTCACCTGATGTGGTAGGTGATCCACCGCCCATAGACATCCAAGATACCAAAAGAATCATGGGTGCGTTGCAAACCCAAAGTAAGGGAAAATAGGGATTGAGAAAAACATTTCCAGATAAACACTTTTAATTCTTATAATCAAAATTCATCTGATCTTCAACTTTATATGGAACCACAAACTATTGAATGTAATGAATACAAAAAGTATCTTGAAAAATCAGTCCACTTCCGGTAATAAAATATCGATATTTATTTTACCTCGATTGCCTCGGTGGCGTGGTGGTATTTCGGTACGACTACGGTTCTGAGGTCTAGGGTTCGATCCCCGGGTCGGGCAAAGTGATATTGGATTTTTCCATATCAGCCCGGAGTCTGGAATTTGTGCCCGATATGGCGATAGGCTCGCCTCCTATCACATCTGGGACGGAACTAAGCTCGGCGAAATGTGGGTGTTCTAGTTCGCTAGTACGCCTCTGCCTACCCCTTCGGGGATACAGGCGCGAGCTTATGTTATGTTATGTTATGATATTTTTTATTTCTTTTTACCTTTTTATTATTTTTACTTTTTATTAGGTTTTTACCGCGAACTTTTGAAGTTGGTTGACGAAAATGAAAACAATCTTATAATAAATACTTTACACAAAAACTCTTGATGCGTTGAAGTAATTTTCTCACAAAAAATAAACTAAAAGTGTTATAAACGGATGCAACTAAGGCCATATTATATATTGTGATTCAGCATAACTTAGTATCACAAAAGCTCGAAAGTGTGAAAGGTATGTGACGAGTGAGCGCTTTCCAAAAAGTTAGTGCGGGATTGATGTTTAATAATGCTCTTTCAAACAAGTAGCGAAGCGAAAGCGTGGCGAAACATTTTTATAATGGTTTACATAAACTAATTACCATACATACAAAGGCTCACGCCTGTATCCCCGAAGGGGTAGGCAGAGGCGCACTAGCGAACTAGAACACCCACATTTCGCCTAGCTTAGTTCCGTCCCAAATGTGATAGGGGACGAGCCTATCGCCATATCCGGCACAAATTCCAGACTCCGGGCTAATATGGAAACATCCAATATCACTTTGCCCGACCAGGGGATCGAACCCGACACCTCAGAATGGTAGTCATACCGAAATACAACCACACCACCAAGGCACTATCATGTTTTACATAGTTACCAATTACCATACATACAAAGGCTCACGCCTATATCCCCTAAGGGGTAGACAAAGGCGCACTAGCGAACTAGAACCCATCATTCATGTGTGTTGGGCCACGATGCTGAAACTCAACTCGGTATGTTTCTAGCTGTCACCCTTCCACGTATGTAGTACTTAGGCTGAGATCTATAGAGAACTTCGACTAAGTCTAAGTCAAAGTAACGAACTCAGTGAGGATTTGGGATTGTTAAATCGAACTTTGATTCAGTTTGTCTCATTTTTTACAAGAAGAACAGGCTGACAGACAGACTAAGCAAACATTTTCTTGTAAATAATGACTCGGACTTAGTAAAAATCCTCACTGAGTTCGTGACTTTGACTTGGACTTAGTCTAAGTTCGCTCTATAGATCTCAGCCTTAGTGTCGTCTCTTCCGAATACATTTACGATTGTCAGATATTTTCCTCCTCGGGCCGCTGAGCTTTCGCGTTAAATATTTTCGCGTATTATTTGCATTCAAATTAAGCTATCTTTATTTTAATTACATTGAGATTTACATAATTCAAATTCAATTGTAGTGTAAATAATAATCTTTATTATTCAGAAAATCTCCAAAGTAATTACATACATAAGCTCAAGCCTGTATCCCCGAAGGGGTAGGCAGAGGTGCACAAGCGATTTGAACAACCTCATTTCGTCGAGATTAGTTCCGTCCCAGATGTGATAGGGGGCGATCCTATCGCCATATTGGGCACAAATTCCAGACTCCAGGCTGATATAGAAAAGTCTAATATCACTTTGCCCCACCCGGGGATCGAATCCGAGACCTCAGGACAGTAGTGGTACCGCAATACAATCACGCCACCGAGGCAGCTAAAATAATTATAAATAAAAATATACTCTCACCTGCGACCCGTTCAGCCAACATCCAATATTTGTTAATAATAGTTGTCCAATTACTATCTGAATAATAGTCATCAATGGCAATTTTCACAAAACCCGACATTTTGACAGTATGTCACTGCACAGTCTTTAGTCACACACACTGCACTTCACCACCAAAATGTACGATTCACAAGGTGAAGGGTACAAACACTTCAAATCACTGGGAGCAAGGTACAAACGAACGTTCCGGGTACAGCTAAGTACACTGCACAAAGTCTACCTTCGTAGTCGCCGGCAGCAATTTGCCTCAAGCAAGCCGTTACCTGCAAATAAAAAGATTAATTAGGTATAATTTGTCAGCCAAGAGAAAGTATCTAAAAAACAAATATGAGAAAGTTATATTAAATATGATAGTAATAATTGTATAAACATGTGTATAACTTTATTTCCTGTTTCAATTATCTCAAATTAATTATTACATTGCGGTATTTATTATTTGGTTTATTAATTTTTGGTCGAGATATTTAGTAAAACTTTTAATATATTTAAAGTAGTTTTAATAAAATATAAACGTTTTCTTTAAATAAGTTGTTAAAATAAAAAAAAATATATTTATTCCCTTTATATTACTCACAATCGATAAACATTGTTATTAGAATAAAAAAGTATATACCGATTATAATTTGAAGAATAAATAAATATCATTTTCCTATAAAAAGAACACTATTAAGTTAAATTAAATTCGCATTTCATTTTGTATAAATGAAAGCGAAAATGAAATGTTGCGACAGTGCGCGCGCGACGCTCTCCGTTTTAGAATTGAATCGCGCGCGCTAGGTCCGCCAATCGCACACACACCCGCTCCCACGCAACACAAGGACGTGTGCGCCACACCTTACATCATTCGATATGCGACCTTACATCTATTGTGTTAGGTGGGTTTTCTATGTACACAACGATGACGCGTTATACGTTTTATATCTACTGAAACATCTTATGACGGTAAGAACGTAATAATCGCAACTTTCCGTAGAGATCACGTAGATTGCTTTGACAGGTACGGTGTGGTTTTATACCTTGTTAATGGTTAAGAAAATAGTTATCGTAGTTATTCCGTATGGACAATTTAAAATCCCGTTTCTGAAGGTACTTTTAAGCCTGCGTCCTGTGTGGGGAATAAGTAGTGTACAGTCAGATTTATTATAAGTTTGCCAACACTAGCGGTATTTAGCATTCTGTAAACTAACTCATATAGTGACGGTAATATTATTTTCTGGGTCGATATCGAGACATATTGCCCCTTACTTATTGAAATATTTAAGTGCTAATTATCTTTAAGGATAGCTTGTTCCCTTCATTTTCAAACACTGTGACGCAAGGAAAAAAGTGACAAACTGTTCTTAAAAGTAAGATAATCGAAAATGTTTTTATAAGTAAGGCCCATTGAATAGTTTCAAAAACGATAGCAACGCTAGAGCGCAATTAAAACTTTTATATTTTTTTTAAGAACCATTTTCTGGGTGTGAGATAAACGAACTTTTTGTATCTCCCTTAAATTTAGGATTGTCTGGGACTGGTCCCCAGAGAGGGGTAACGTCGGCAGGCAGCCGGTCATAAAAATTCAGCCGAATCCTTACTGCAACATATTCTTACCAAACAACATACAAATTCACGTGGTACAAGGGCAGATGGAAAGAAAGTTTTATTATTGTCCAGCTTTCATTTGACACCCATGTTGTTAGAATATGTGAGAATTGTTGCTAACTAAATTTAAATCATCACTACATAGTATAAAACAAAGTCGCTTCCCGCTGTCTGTCTGTTTGTCTGTATGCTTAGATCTTTAAAACTACGCAACGGATTTTGATGTGTTTTTTTTAATAGATAGAGTGATTCAAGAGGAAGGTTTATATGTATAACACGCATAAATATCCCCTAGAGCAGAGTTTCCCAAACTTATTTCGTCTACTTTGAAAAAAAAACTTTTTAGCGCCCATTTTTTTATCTATTTAAAAATCACTATAATTTCAAATTAAAATAACTTTTGTGAGCTTTATCAGCGGACATTCCCTTTTTTTCTGGGTCTCTTAGCGCCCCCCTTCAGGCATGCAGCGCCCACGAGGGGGCTTTATCGCCCACTTTGGGAAAGACTGCTCTAAAAGATGTAATGGGGATGAATATTTGCCAAGACTCTCACGCGGGCATAGCCGCGGGTAAAAGCTAGTGTATCCTAAATGGTTATTTGAAATGGAAAGAACAGGAGAAACGTAAGGATTTTAAAACACGCATCTATTCAATTATACCCCACTTAACATAGTTTGCCGACTTTCATTTTTTCTTTGATATGGCGTCTGTTTGTCACCATACTGAATGTTGATTACTGTGTCTTTAGTTGAGTCTTTGGTCTAGTCACTAGTTGTTGCGTAGATGGGATAGAAGCAGGTGGCACTGGGTTCGATTCCTAGATCGGGCATCTATTTCTTACATGATTTGCTCGGGTCTGTATTCCCCAAAGGGAGGTTTGGTCAGGCAGGCAAATGTTTGTAAATACATACATAATGTACATACATAAGCTGATAAACACAGTATCTTCCGATGCATCGCGCATTCGGATTAAAATGGAAGCCGGCAAAGATGAGTTAAAAAAATACAGACAAACTCAACATGTAAATAGTTTCTAACGGCCGTCTTAAAATTGAGTACTTACACCCTTCATAAATCATCTTAAAAATATATTTATAAATTTAACGGAAAGATTTAACGTACTTATTTAACCCAAGTAACAAACTATACATTTATTTCATGAAAAAGTACGAGTACTTATATATCCAAGCAGTCAGTTGTGCAACGCGCCACCAGCCCGCACTTGAAAGGTGGGTCGGTCGTACAAGAGATTGCCCTTTCGCAATATATCTCGAGACCTCCGGGCGGCCTTCACTTGTACTGTTTGCTCGTTACAGTTTGTGGACAATTGTGATTAGCCAAACACGTGGTTACGGACCTTGTGTTTACTATTAAAGATATGAAACAAATCTAAAAATAAGAGATATTTATAAACAATCAATATAAATTATCTATTATTATATTAGAGAAAAATGTAATTACGATAAGATCAAAAGCTTGTCCTTTTAGTTTAGTTATATATAGACATCCTCCGTGGCGCAGCGGGCGAGTAGCCGGATGTGAAGCAAGAGGCCGCGGGTTCGATCCCCGCACCGAGACAAATGTTTGTATGGCCTACAGATATTTTTTTCGGGTCTGGGTGTTGTGAGACCGAAAGTCTCTCGTAGTTCCTGATACCCACGTCACAAGACTTTATCTTAGTGTGGGGTCACGACTATGCATGTGACTGTTGGGCGTTATTTATTTATAATTTCTATGAGTTTGATTGACTGATGATGATAAATTAAATTGACACTCTATAGAATCATTTAATGTCGGGACAATTACCAAAATCAATGTAGTCCATAATTATCACATAATTTACTGATTGATGACTTTGCATTATGATTGCCTGTAATTTTCCTACACTTGGTGCCACTACCCACAAATGCAACAATGAACCGAGCTAAAGGTGAACGAACTTGCTGTGATCCGGTAATTCTAATTTTAAAAAGATAGTTTTTTACTTTAGCATTAGTGTAATAACGTCCTCTTTTTTGTCGTTTATTATACTAAGTTAATGATTGACTTGGAGTTTCCAGATAATTTACGTTAATGCGTCATGAGTTCCTTTGTTACATTGTGTAGCAAAAAATCTGTTTATCTATTAATTTTATAAATACAATACTTGGATTCTTTGACCAACGGTAAAACCTAATGCAATTGTATAAAAAGCATTTAGATTAATAATATAATAATAAATTGATGAACTTTGATAATAATGGTATTTATTTAATTAAATCTTTACGCAGAGCCAAATCATGCTAAATCGTTTGGTTTTTATCGAATAATATTTGAATTTATAATATGTATTCACCTTGTTTCCTCCACTTTTAATAAAAGTTAAAATCTGACGCTATAATGTATAGTTTTATTTATCCGACTGCTTTAGTTGGAGAATAATGTTTAAAATGTAGAATTACAGGTTAGAGACTACATGTAACTTAGCTATCACTCACACAAATATATATATTTATGTATATGACTGACTGAAGCCCGCACCCATGAATTTACAGATTTCATAACCCTAATACGTTCTCAGTTATTTAATGAGGTGAGTATTATTAATATCTATAATTTGAACTACGATATCCAAAGAATATGTATCTTTCGATA
The DNA here is from genome assembly GCA_036417725.1 of Clanis bilineata. NCBI lineage: Eukaryota > Metazoa > Arthropoda > Insecta > Lepidoptera > Sphingidae > Clanis > Clanis bilineata. The sequence goes on from CM071158.1 coordinate 15,962,756, forward strand.
CATCTTGCCATTATTCACTACGTGTGTGTAAAAAATAAGTTGCATCTGCCTTCGCACAGATGGCGTCCATTGTCACCGTTATGAGTTGTTGTAAAATTGTATGCCAATGTCAGTAGAACATGGGGTGTATTTTTTTAGTCTATCAAGATGTGCAACTATTTTGTATATAATCAAGACAAATAGAATTTTAATTTTCGATGATGATGACCCCACATTGGGGGGGTAAGGTATTCCTCTTCCATTTACCCTAATCTCTCTCCATGTCTCTATATGTATCTACATAACATAATATAACATAAGCTCACGCCTGTATCCCCGAAGGGGTAGGCAGAGGCGCACAACCCAACTAGTGCATCCATATTTCGCCGAGCTTAGTTCCGTCCTAGGTGTGATAGGGGGCGAGCCTATCGCCATATCGGGCACAAATTCCAGACTCGAAGCTGATATGAAAAAATCTAATATCACTTTGATCGAGCCCGAGACCTTAAGTCGGTAGTCGTACCGAAATACAAGTATATTTAAAATTAATAATATTAGCCCTGTAATATTACTGTCCCACGGGCCTCCTCTATTAATGAGATGGGTTAGGCATTATTATATCTACCACGCTGGCCTAACGCGGGTTGGTAGACTTCACATACCTTTGAAATTCTTGTGGATAAATTCTCGGATATGCAGGTTTCCTCACGACGTTTTCCTTCTCCGTTAATGCAAGCGATAATTTACAAAGAAAATACATACTGATTTCTTAAGTTTACGCGAATGCTACTCAATTAAATAAAACAATTTCTACGGATTCTATGACGATTTGGTTTTAATTTTTATTCCCGACGTTTCGAAGGCTTTGCAGTCTTCGTGATTCGTTGGGGTTGGACTGACCAACCCGTGACCACGTGATAGAAGCCGTAAAAACAGTTTAATTTCAAAGAAAATACACTTAACATTGAAAATTCAGAGGTGTATGCTCCACTTTGGGGTTGGTCTCGACCATCCGACACTCGTCTCGGCAGTCCGTACCATTCCCAACTGAGCTATCGCTGCTTCAAGTATATTTTCTTGAAGTTAATTTAACCCGTATTAAGTCATCGTGGTAGACTACCTATAACGGCTATAACGGTGAAGGAAAACATCGTGAGGAAACCTCAATACCCGAGAATTTCTCCACCAGAAATTCAAAGGTATCTGAAGCCTACCAACCCGCATTTGTTTTTCTTCTGTGTTTTACCAATCCGCATTAGGCCCGCGTAGTGGACTAAGGCCTAACCCCTCTCATTAGTAGAGAAGGCCCATACTCAGCAGTGGTACAGTAATTACAGGGCTAATATTATTTAACCTCGTACAAGTCCCTGAGTGCACTCCTACGATACCGTTCTATATGTACAGTTACGGAACACCAAAAGCCTTAGCGTATACGTGTTCAAACATCTCATTGCTAGTTTTACGTTGTGAAAAAATCAACCATTAGAACTTCGACGACCTTCGCCCAGTTATATCGTATGACATCGCCCGTGACCACTGTGTTGCGATAACTTAACGCAATTGCGATCTTGAGTGAAGCTTTACTTGCATTCTAGACTCAAATATGGTTGTATTAAATTGTATGGACTTTCTAAAATGCCGCTAGATGGCGTGTTGATTCCGGAATATACAGAAAATAATCACAAGTTTAAAACTTATTGAGCGACTTCCAACTTGATTCGGTCGTAACAAAACTTATGCGACCACCCTTGTAATGAGCTCTATCGAACACAAAAAGAATTTTGAAAATTGGTCCACATTTGTAGATATTAGTAGATATCGCGTAACGTACATAAAATAAAAAAAAATACTGACGAATTGAGGACCTTCTCCTTTTTGGATGTGGTTCGAAAATACAAAAAACGTCATCATAGAATAGTTTGAATTTGATTGCCTTTTCATAAATGACCTATGCGGCACGCCTCGGTATGATATACGAAGACATTTGAATGTCCAGTAGATATTTTTCTTAGGTAAAGAAATAGCGTACGAGCAAATGGGCCACCTCAAAGACCTTCCAGGAATGTGTACAGTAAGAATTTCCCAACGAGATTCGATGTGCAACGTAGATTTTGGGAAAATTGATATTTAAGTGTTAAGATCCTTAGGAATAAACATTCACACGTTTTAAATTGCAGTAAGTACAGTCTGAAACAGTAAGACGTCAGTGTAAAATCCGTGCGTCAATTACATGATAAAAAACAAAACTGTTACAAAACTTCATTGACTTACAAGCTTTGTTCAGAATATTCCATGTATCTTGACACTGGGATTTTTGATGCATAATAATAGCAATTATGTGCCCTCTAAGTGCTGCCGGTAGTCGTAGTTCCGCTTGATAATAGTTCGTGAACTTTGTGCAATTTATAAGTACCTATTTCATTGTTTAATAGGTTTGTGAACGCAACCAAGGTAAGTGGCTACTATGGGTAATACCAGAAGTATAATAAGCCGCTACCTACCGTGGAAAGAAATGGAGAGAAATATAGATTTGAAGAAGTAAATGAAACTACGGAAATCTTATTCACCTATTAAAACGTTTATGCTGAAAGCAAAACTAGATAATTACTACTCGGAGAATATTTTTGTAATAAAAATAAATACAATAAATGCTGTTAACAATTTTAATCTATTCTGCTAAAAACTCAACGTCATAAAAGCGATAAAATAGGTAGTTATTGATAAGTACTAACTGCCATCCAGGAAATATTTCAGCGAAAGAATAGCGGTTCACAATTATCAATAATTTGGTAATTTTAAAATATTATTGCATTAAACAGAACCAGTCCAATGATGGCTGATTGATCACAGCCACTAACGGCAAAAGCCAATCGAGTACTAAGAATACTAAGATACAATAATTATGTATTGTGAAAATGGAGTTGCGCGGCAATTGATCGTGTCAGTTGAATAGGTTTAATTATGATGTTGCCAATACGTCTGTATGCAAAACTAAAGTATATCTATGATAAATGATTGCCTCGACTATTTGGTCCAGCAGCAGCAAAGGTTGAGGAACAATTTAGCCTTGGATTCAAATAAAAAATTCAAATCACAAAATCTTTTGTGTAGGTTTTCGTACCTAAAAGCATGCATTTTGGTGCACAATATAATTTGTACCCTATATGAACAATGAAAGCAGCGATAGCTCAGTTGGGAATGGTACGGACTACCTAAATGAGTATCGGAGGTTCGAGACCAACCCCAAAATGGAGCATACACCTCTGACTTTTCAATGTTAAGTGTCTTTTCTTTGTGAATTTTCGCTTGCTATAACGGTGAAGGAAAACATTGTGAGGAAACCTTAATACCCGAGAATTTCTCCACCAGAATTTCAAAGGTTTGTGAAGTCTACTAACCCGCATTAGGCCGTGGTGGACTAAGGCCTAACCCCTCTCATTAGTAGAGGAGGCCCGTGCCCAGAAGTGGTACAGTAATATTACAGGGCTAATATTATAAATATTATGACATAGACTTGCTGCTTGGTCTTGGATGTGGACTGTGAGGTACTGGGTTGGAAACTCAGGTTGCAATGTGGTTTAAAAAAAAAAAAAAAATGGTTAATGTCAATTCGGCGGCCGGTGGTAAAAACTAAGCCGAACTGTATAGGCTAAAAACCTATTTATTCCTTCGGGCATTGATGATTCTTTATATAATGATTTGTCTTTCGCTCTATAGATCTCGGCATAGATAGCTTACGGTATTGGCTGACCAACGACCTGGCCTATCTATATATAACTATATAACTATCAGCATCTTTTCTGAACTGTCAGGATTCCTACGAGCAACATGTCCGAAATAGTTGAGTATCCGCTGAGAGCAGGTTGCATACAGTGCTGCAATGGCGCAACGTTGCATTTGCTTAACGTGATTTACGCATTTTAATATGCACATGCGTTGCTTTATCTCAGTGTAACGTATTTCATCACAGGGTATAAAAGCTAAATGATTGGGGTCAGGAGTTCAGTTATAATATAATTGTTGTACATTTGCTGACATTTCGCAATTAATGCCTTTTAACATAACATAACATAAGCTCACACCTGTATCCCCGAAGGGGTAGGCAGAGGCGCACTAGCGAACTAGAACACCCACATTTCGCCGAGCTTAGTTCCGTCCCAGATGTGATAGGGGGCGAGCCTATCGATATATCGGGCACAAATTCCAGACTCCGGGCTGATATGGAAAAACCCAATATCACTTTGCCCGACCCGGGGATCGAACCCGAGACCTCAGAACCGTAGTCGTACCGAAATACCACCACGCCACCATGCCTTTTAAAAGAGCAGTATCAAAGTAGAAAGCCTTATTGGTCTAGTGACAGTGTATATGGGCTTTAAATCGGCACGGTCTTGGGTTCGATGCTAGGTAAGGCAGCCGATCGTAAAACTTAAGCCAAATCCTTTCTGCAACATGAGTTAAAAGTGTATTACGCCGACTTCACATTAGGGTGGGCCCTGATGGCTTGTAGAAAATATCAATAATTAGAAACATGGGACATTTCCATGCCATGCAAATATTTACGATGATGAAAAACACCTTGAAAATAAATATGTTTCATAACATAAAACAAAGGTGAGTGCACACGAGGTCGTTTGCCGTCTAAGCCAGTGACATAAGTGAAATTTTAGTTCATGACCAAATCTTAATTAAAGTAGCTATGTAAAATGGAATGTTTTGTTTCATAACTAACGTGGTTTTGTTAGTTCGTTTAGTAAACTAGATTATCAAATTATATTTTTATTATATTTTGGACGGATCTTTTTTTTTCCTTTTTTATTTAAAGGACTTTGAGACAATTCTGACTATGTTAGTTCCATTGTTTACACAGAATAAGGTACATAGATACATACAGTAATTATCCGACAACATATTACCTAATGTCGCGGTATATAGTCGGATCTTGCAAACAACAATGCCTCGATGATGGAGGAAAGTTGAAAGTTATTCGTGCTCATCACTCTATAACTTTAAAACGCCTTCAACATACGATTTTCAGTGCATTTGTTGGCAGTAGTACAATTGATTTCTTAAGTTTACGCGAATATTATACATTGAAATAAAACTATTTTTACGGATTATATCAAGATTAAGTTTTAATTTTTACTCCCGACGTTTCGAAGGCTTTGCAGTCTTCGTTGTCACGGGTCAACAAAGACTGCAAAGCCTTCGAAACGTCGGGAATAAAAATTAAAACCTAATCGTGATATAATCCGTAAAAGTAGTACAATTACTAGAAATGTGTTTACCACGGATGTATAAAAAAGATGGACGGAGTGCTAGGAACATTGAAAATTAAGCAGGGTTTCGGCTCATTCGATCGACACGAAATGGCGGCGACTGATCGAATGGGCCGAAAACCCTGCTTCACTTTCAACGTTCCTAGTGCTCCGTCCATCTTTTTTTTACGTCTGTGGTGTTTACTTTTTGTCTATTTTATAAAAAGAATTGGGGATGGGAATCGTGTCATGCCGGGTACACACTAACCGAACGAACCATCGCGAATCTTCACTGTTGTGTGAATGCAACAACGAAGATTCGCGAACGTTCGTTCAGTTGGTGTGTACTGTGTACCCGGCATTATATGAACCCGTCGTAACATTGTTTAAAATTATGAATATTTGGCAATTACTACGCAGTATTTCGATTTTTCCAAAAGCTTTACACCGATGATCGCAGTTAACTCATAGTTACAAAATAGTGTGGAAACTCAACCTTGCACCGACCGGTCTACCTCGGGCCCTACGATCAAACGGTCACTGTCGTGGCCCACTTTTGTGGACCTTTACCAGTTATGATATATTGACCCTTAATTTGGAGATTGATTAATCGGCCCCAAATCGTTCAGCGATTCGTTTTGAAAAGTTTCGTAAATTATTTTGAAAATAGGTAGATACCGACTTAGGTACTTACTTGTACTTTAAACAATTGTATCACGCCTAAAATGGCTCAATACTCAACTTTAATGGCTTCTTGATTTGCGCCATACAATTTTGACAGATAAGGCGGCCTTAAACGACATAAGGCGACCTTAAGTATATGAACATTCGGCGGTCAGGCAATCAGTTAGGATCGATTTAAATAAAAATTATCTTAAATCTTAGAGCATTTATGACTGGAGACTGGTTAATGAACTAATTTGATTTGCGAGCTACTGTTATTATCTTTCCACCTACTTCAGTGCCGAGTTTTTTTAAGGATATTGCAAAAAGTATTTGGCCTTATTTTTGCGATCGGCCACCTGACATGACAGAGCCAGAAGAATTAAATCCGGGTCAAATTGTGGTAGAAAACTCACGTTTTCCGACCTGAGACTAGAACCTAGAACCACCTAATCCAAAGCTCGTTTAAAAATACTTCTATGTATGTCTAGACAAGCTGTTGAATAGTAAAATTGTGGCATATTACGGTGAGTGTTTGACGTTTGACGGCTAAATAAACTCCCTTATTCATAATAACTTAGTAGAGCGTAATAAGACCGCAATAGTATGTTTAATAAAAATTGTATTCATAATCGTTCAATAGCGTTAAAACGTTCCAACGTTCGATAGTGAAAACATACCCGATTTCGTTTAGCTGTTTCAAGTTTGATGTTCTTTCTTAATTACATTAATTTTGTTATAGTCTAGGACCCCATCTATGATTGATATACCTCTACCTCTATATATTTTATTGATTGTTTCCAGCCAAGACTTCATATTTGTTTCAAAGTTTGCCAGAGATAAAAATAATGTTTTTTCTGTAACCAGTAACATTGTATTCGATAAACATATTTTAGTTCTCTTTTAGCTAAACTAGGCAAAAGTAGGGTTATGCGTTCGATAAGACCAGGATTTCATTATGATTAAGGGGGCTAGAGTAAGGTATCTCTATAGTGAGTTGGGGTCAATTGACTGAAACTTAGTGCACAATTTCTATGTATTGATCAGCCTGTCTAGTATACATAGAAGTCTTTGCTCGTTTACGCTGACACTAGATCAAGCAGCCCACATCTTTATCTTCGGCTCAATCTTTATAATTAGGTACTCTGGTTTTAATTATATCATAAATTATATTAATTAATGCATAAATATGATAATAATCATCAAATATTGCAGAATAATACTACATCCTGCACGAACAGAACGAATTTTTTAATAATTATCTTCGGAAATCATTAATCACGTAACTCCAGTATTGTGTCATTGATAATCACGCAAAGCGGTTATATATCTGCGAATTTGAAACCTGTTTCCTACGCGCTCCGGAAGAAAATTACCATTCGTAATTATTAGTGTCGGATGCGTTGGTTTTTGTTTTATATCTTAATTTTCTCTTAATGAAAACTGACTTCAAAAATGCCAGGATCAATTTTGTACCAAATCGACGAGTACAAGAAATAGTTAGTTCTATGAAGTCTTAGATAGATTTAATACGGTAAACCACTTATAGTTTAGTGCTGAACTTCAGAATAATGCTTGTTGAAGGGATAATCTTGCATAACATAACATAAGCTCACGCCTGTATCCCCGAAGGGGTAGGCAGAGGCGCACTAGCGAACACCACAATAACAATAACACCCACATTTCGCCGAGCTTAGTTCCGTCCCAGATGTGATAGGGGACGAGCCTATCGCCATATCGGGCACAAATTCTAGACTCCTGGCTGATACGGAAAAATCCAATATCACTTTGCCCGACCCGGGGATCGAACCCGAGACCTCAGAAGCGTAGTCGTACCGAAATACCACCATGCCACCGAGGCCAATAATCTTCTACAAGGTTAAGTACGTTACAGTCCTAAAAAGACTAGGAATTAAGGTGAACGTAATTATGACTTCATATTCAAGAAAATATTTTAACACTATGTATGTTTCGTTTCGAAAGTTGATTAGAGAGAGAACTATAGGAACATGATCGTCTCTTTGGTCAGTGTATATTGGCTATGGATCGTGCAGTGGGGGAGGGGATAGTGGCTTCGATTCCCAGTTCTGGCAAAGCTGTTTTTCTAATACGATTTGTCCGGAATTGGATTTTTTTGATTGTTGACGTCCGACAGACCCACCTGAACCCAGTTACCCAGCTGAACGGACATGGGCAGGGCACTTGGCGGGAGGAACGGACTATCGCTGGACGAAAGCCGCAACTGAGTGGTGGCCTCAAGAAGGTGAGACGACGCAGACCACGAGCCCGGTGGTCTGGTGGTGTAACTGTCAAGTCGTGGGTAAGGATGGCCCAAGACCGCGAGAAATGGCGAACAATGTGGCTGTACCCAGCAGTGGGTGAATGTGGACTGAAATGATGATGACCCCCACATTGGGGGGGTATTAGGGTATTCCATTTGCCCTAATCTCTCTCCATGTCTATATTTATATACATAACATAAGCTCACACCTGTATCCCCGAAGGGGTAGGCAGAGGCGCACTAGCGAACTAGTACACCCACATTTCGCCGAGCTTAGTTCCGTTCCAGATGTGATAAGGGGCGAGCCTATCGCCATATTGGGCACAAATTCCAGACTCCGGGCTGATATATGGCGAAATCCAATATCACTTTGCCCGATCCGGGGATCGAGCTCGAGACCTCAGGACGGTAGTTGTACCGAAATACAACCACGCCACCGAGGCAGTCATGCCACGAGGCGTGTATCAAATAGCAATATATCCAAGCAAAGTCGAAGGTTTGATATCTATCGACCCACATACTCGCAGACTTGGTACTGACCCACTAGCCCTTACATCGGAACATCCGGACGGGTCATGACTGTCGGATTTCCAAGTCCTTGTACTACAGCGCAATATCCTGACTATCGCGTGCTGGTAGCAAGTATTGCACAATATGATTATTCTTTTTTCCATATGTTTACGTAAAATATACGTTTTGCATTCCAACGATACTTAACCAACTATAATCACGAGTTAAAAAAACTAAACCGACCAACTTAAAAAAAAAAACGTGTGCGGGACGTGTCGGGACGATCGACAGAAGTGATAACTTAAACTAATCTAAGTTGAACTATTTAATATTGAAATTGTTTAACTTGAGAAAAGCTTAGGTTATTACTTAAACTTTATTTATATTATAATATAATATAATAAGAAGCCAGACAGGGTGGCGCCGTAACGCGTTACGTTACGAAGCGGTTTACCCTCCCATAAGAAGTTATCACTTCAAAATTTATCTGATCGTGACCAAATTTATATGGACTATCCTTGGAATAAGGTTTAACGAACACAAATCTTGAAAATCAGTCCACATGTAGCGGGCACATCGCGCAATATACATAGAAAGCGATTAAGCCTGAAAGCGATTTTCAAATTTATCAATAGATGGAGTTACCATATTTTCTGAGTCACATTGATTTTTTTACTAATTATGTACCATTTTAAAGTCGTTTAGTGATCCAGTCGAAATCTAAAATGTAGCCGCCATTTTGGTTTTCTTTGTTTTTGGGTCGATTGACTTCAAAATCCATATCTGAGTTGCCCCGTAGTTCCAAACGACGGAACCGATGTCAAAACTGTCAAAAGTGGCCGCCATTTTGTTTTTTCTTTGTTTTTAGGCGATTGATTTTAAAATCGATATCTGAGTCGCCCCGTTGTAGAATATTTAGACTAAAACGACAGGGTGGATCGACAAATCAAAAGTTTTTACCGTTGGCTCTACAAAATACGCGTGCGAAACCGCAGGCAAAAGCTAGTAAAAAATATAGTTGAAGCTTAGTTACAACAAAATAAATCTTGAAATTGCATCTTACATCTAAATTGAGCATCCATTAAATATATTTTTTGTACATTTACTTTGTTCTCGTATTGTTTGATATTTGAGTCGCTTCCTAGAAGTCTATTAATGAGGAATTGAATAACTTTGATCGTAAAAACGTCTATCGGATCTAGCAATGATGAATTGGCGGTTTAATTAAAAAACGTGATTTTGCTTACTTCTTTCATAACTTATAGATAATTGTTGATAAATAATTTTTGCAACTCTTTTTTGTTAACTAAAACGTAATGATATATAATCGGATTCATTTTTTGGTCATACAGAATTATTCCACGTGGACTTACTAATAAAGCTCTCTAATTACTTACAATCTTTAAATAATCTTATATATCATGTAATGTGAGTATTTAAACATAAATATAATTTAAATATGTGATATGTCAAATGACCTAAGCGTTCCTAAAATACATACAAAATACTAGGTCCAATCAGACGTTAGTCGACTGATAAATCTATCGTCCGATATCATGACAGGCGCATCACTGGCTTGCTGCAACAGTAGCCCGAGCACGAAAAACTAATGTAAATGTAAATGTATTTGAGTTCGCTGCGCACTGATGACGTTTGGTTAATATTTCATACAAATTTTATAGACGCGCATCGAGTTCGAATACATTTACGGTTGTCAGAAATTTTCCTGCTCAGGCCGCTGTACAGCATCGATATCTTTTCTTTTATCCGGGCACGGCAAAGTGACTACACTGCACCTGATAGTAAGCGTAGTACAGTCCAAATAAACTAGCGACCACTGAAAAACAATTTGATTTATCAGTGGTCGTCATAATCATGCCGGCCTATTTATGCTTCTTCACACTCCGAATCCGAAAAGGGAAGAAATCGAGGGGCTTGCAACAAGACAGGCGGATGACCAGATACAGGGGTATCCCCATACCCGTCTCAACCAACTGTGGCGACATCTCTGCAATGCGCGCCGAACTAACACGCATCGAGCGTCAGCGCACAAGGATACTAGCTTCAGCTACGGAACAACAGATGGAGCCATCACATCCTATATCACGATGGCAAAGTTTACCGCAGACGTAGCATATATACGACCTCCGAAGATGAACCATTGGAGGGGCCGCGGCGGTCAGGCACTACACCCGCCTGACGAGAAGATCTCCCCTCTGGTGGAGGAACACCGACACCCGTCCCTCTACATTGGTGACCCCGACGTGATCACTTCGGACGCCGAACACCTGCAGCCAACATCGCATCGCCAGCCAACCACCAGCATCGTCGCCACATAACATATCACCATTAACTTCCCTACAGCCAACCAGTCAGCACTCAGCGTCGCACAGCCAGCCAGCACTACTACTACGACTACTTACTACTACTACGACTACTACTACTACTACGACTGCTACTACAGTTCCGACTCACTGGGAAGCTACTCTCCCGACTCACTGGGACGCTACTCTCCCGACTCACTGGGACGCTACTCTCCCGACTCACTGGGACGCTACTCTCCCGACTCACTGGGACACTACTCTACTGGCACTGGCAAGCTTCTCTCAAGCATCGACAGCTGAAGACTCAAGACTTTCGACCTCCGATCTCCGGGGGGAGTGATGTGGCGACATCTCTGCAATGCGCGCCGAACTAACACGCATCGAGCGTCAGCGCACAAGGATACTAGCTTCAGCTACGGAACAACAGATGGAGCCATCACATCCTATATCACGATGGCAAAGTTTACCGCAGACGTAGCATATATACGACCTCCGAAGATGAACCATCGGAGGGGCCGCGGCGGTCAGGCACTACACCCGCCTGATGAGAAGATCTCCCCTCTGGTGGAGGAACACCGACACCCGTTCCTCTACACAACCATTAAGTCATGCCGCAAGCCCCTCGAGAGAACCGGATATCTTTTTATAGCATGTAAATACAGTCTACCAATCTCATCATACGTTATTATATCATATACACGTCACTTATAAACTCTCCGCTGTTACAAACGACAATTCAAAGCTAGTTATAGAAGATGGTATGGACTGCCGAGACGAGTGTCGGAGGTTCGAGATCAACCCAAAAATGGAGCATATACATACACCTCTGACTTTTTTTTATGTTATGTGTGTTTTCCTTATGAATTATCGCTTGCAGTAACGGTAAAGGAAAACATCGTGAGGAAACCTGCATACCCGAGAATTTCTCCACAAGAAGAATTTCGAATGTATTTGAAGTCTATCAACCCGCAATAGGCCAGCGTGGTAGACTAATGCCTAACCTCTCTCATTAGTAGAGGGCCTCCTGCTGTGGGACAGTAATATTACAAGGCTAATATTATAATTATATAGAAGAATTAAAAATAAATCAAAATTCACTATGCTTCAGTTCAGTTAGATTTTAGATCATGACATTTTCAAAATAATTTTCACTAATTCAACTGTATAATAAATCAAACGCCTTTGGCTTTAGAGTCAAGGGCCCGTTTCTGATGTAATCCATTTAAATATTCAAGTATTTCGACGGTCCGACCCTTCTGTTGCAATCATATTTGGTATGCATATTTTTTTAATATGTAGTTTTAATTTATTGATTTATGAAACATATTGGGGCCTAAAAGGTTATGTAAAAGTAGAGATGATAATTTTTAAAATATTTTAACACTTTATTTCGTGGAAGCCTTTTATTTTAAAAGAAGAGGAAGAATAACACTGTATTTCTTTGGACCTATTCTCCACCACTATTTGGACCGATTCCAAAGTAGCTTTGAATTTACGACCGGCGCGGCGGTGAAACCCCTCTTGGTGGTTACATCTATCACATATCACTATCACATGATTAAACTGAGCTCCTTAAAATAGTTTTGAAATTGGTCTTAGGGCAACGTGCAGCGCTATTACTAATCTAGAGTTAAACCTTCTCTCGATTTCTCCTACAGCTCACTCCTATCTTTTAATAGTGACGGGCGACTCTACCACCGGAGGCCGAGATGCTTATGTAATGTAGAGGTATATACATATGTATGTGCCGTCTCCAACGGGTTAAATTTGGGATAAATAGAGATTTATCGCGGATTTGCAAGGGGCCTTTAAAGCTTTTAAATTTTCTTTATCTTTGAAACAATAGCTTTGATGGGTGGCTTGTAGCTAGCTACCTTCAGGCTTATGTTGCACGTACAGAACCTACTGTATTTTTGAGGGTATCTTTATCTTGATATAAATAAGTTAGTCGCCTACTTAATCTTGCGACAGCATATATGGGCAGTGGATCGGGAAATTCTGGGTTCGATTCCCAGGTCGTGTAAAGCGAATTTTCTAATTAATTAGCCCGGGACTGGATCCCTCACAGGGGTTGACGTCAGACAAAACTCCGGTCGTAAAAACTCGCCCAGATACTTTCTGCAGTATGCTTGATAAAGTGTGTTGCGCCGACCCCACATTAAGGTGGGATAAGGGTAGATAGAAAGAAATATCTTTATCTAAATATGTAAGTTGTAAACCTAGGGCCTTACTTATAAAAACATTTTCGCTTATCTTTTCGCTAAGAATAGCCTGTCACTTTTTTCCTTGGGTTATATTGTTTAAAAATGAAAGGACAACCTTTGGTTAAAGATAAGCAGCGCTTAAATATTTTTATAAGTTAGGAGCATTTTGTTTTAAAATGAAAGGGACAACCTTTGGTTAAAGATAAGCAGCGCTTAAATATTTTTATAAGTTAGGAGCATTTTGTTTTAAAATGAAAGGGACAACCTTTGGTTAAAGATAAGCAGCGCTTAAATATTTTTATAAGTTAGGAGCATTTTGTTTTAAAATGAAAGGGACAACCTTTGGTTAAAGATAAGCAGCGCTTAAATATTTTTATAAGTTAGGAGCATTTTGTTTTAAAATGAAAGGGACAACCTTTGGTTAAAGATAAGCGGCGCTTAAATATTTTTATAAGTAAGGAGCATTTTGTTTTAAAAGGAAAGGACAACCTTTGGTTAAAGATAAGCAGCGCTTAAATATTTTTACAAGTAAGGGGCCTATTGTCTTACACGTGTATTCGACGGTCACGTGTCCAGTAACCACTGTAGGAAGCGTTATTAAACAATAATGAGTACGTGCAGGGTCGAACATAATAAATTAAGTACGTATAAGATAATCGTAATGTGCATCTTGTTCTCAATTGCATGTACTATACATACGAACGTGTAATTTACGCTTAGATTATTATTATCACCATGTTCGTCCTTCTTTTATAGTAATTATTATTCATTATAACTGAAGTTATTGGCGTTATTATAGCTATTCCATTTCTTGTTTTGGTGGCAGCGTATATGAGCTGTGGACCGGGAGGTCCTGGATTCAAATTTTGGAACGGGAAAATTTGTTTTTTATTACGATTTGCCCGGGACTGGAACGCTTAGAGGGATGACGTCAGACAGGCAGCCGGTCGTAAAAATTTAAGCTGAATATTTTCTGCAATAGGCTTGAAAGTGTGTATTACGTCGACCCCACAGTGATGTGGGATAAGGATAGGTAGAAAAATAAGAAGATTGTTACTAAATCTTCAGCTGTATTATTTATTTTTATTGCGATTGTTTTTGTCAATTGTTAAAATCAGTCCGTCCCAGTTAGAGAAGGAAAATTTCACCCCAGGGGGTGTGAGAAAGCAATGTTTTTAGTTTAAAAATGTTAGAATATAGGAACCGATTTTGATTCGTTCAGCATGATGGCCTAATGGGGATTGGTAAGCTTCACATACAATCAAAATTCTTGTACGGAGTTTTCAGGTGTGCCGATTTCCTCATAATGCTTTCTTTGATCGATAAAGCTAATGATATAATACTTGATAATGAATTCACACTTTGAATATTCGGAGGTACATGCTCTTAGGTTGGATTGACCTGTGGCATTCAACTCGAGAGTCAGTAGTACCGTTGTCACTGAGCTATAAGGTGCTTTATTATTCTTAATTTGTTTAAATTTTTAATCTTCGCTGCTTCTTTTATGCATTGTATATAAATATTTTATAATACACACAAAAGCTCATATTTGAAAATATTCTGTGTGTGTAACAGTAAAATAAAAATAATATGCATAATAAAATAACAAAAATACATACATGTAAACAATAAATTCACTGCACAACACAAGAATCTCTGACTAACTTATTAACCACAAATTAGTAGAGCACATATAATTAACGTCCATGTTCATTTTATCACTCGACACTAAATACATCATACATAATACAGACTCCTAAACAGATAAGCATCAGATATTTTGCTATATGAACTTATACTTGTGTGCAGCGCGCGATGCCATAGACTACTGAAGTATTAGAATTGCCATTTGAGATTGATGTAGAGGGGATTGGAACCTTGCGAGGGATTCTAGAAGTTTTTATGCCCACTTTCGATAGGAAGGTTGTGTTGCATAACCAGAAGGAAATGTGCGTTGCAAGTTATGTATTACGTTTTATGAGTGCTGTAATGATCAGTACAAGAGGGCGCCCGACGCGATCCTATATGGATCAAATCGGGTCGGGGTCGTAGCTTGTGGTTTTTAATGGTCTGCTAACCCACATGGGATGCAGACGGAGTGTGTATGTATGTTAATGTAACTTGCATAGTTATAGCTGAATACTTATTTTTATGATAAACAGTGACTGGTCAAAAACTTACTAGCTGTAATGTTCATATGTAACAAATAATAAGGTTTAACATTCGCTTATTTGCAATTATTTATTTATGGATTCAACTTGGTCGTATTACTCATTTTAATTAGTATTACAACGTTATATAGCTCATTTATTTTTTGTCGTTTCTGTAACTTTATATAGTCTATCGCTGTGCGGCCTGCGGGTCAAAGTTAGCATCGGAAAAATAGTAATATAATCGTGTTTGTGAATGACTGACGTGATGTCTTCCTAGTTAACCACAAAACATGTTTTTATAACACAACGAACTAAAAAGTTCAAAATAATTTTAAGTATAAAGAGTTTGTTTTATAGCGATGTAAATACATAATTGTAAAAAAGAGTGGGGTGGTTACACGATACATGTATGTACCGTGTTCGCGGTACAGTCGCGTACAGAAATGGTTTTATATATGGTACCCGTACCCTCCCACAAATGAGCTAAATTATTTCTAGCTAGAACCGTATCATTTTATTGAATGAATTAATTGTTTGTGGGCAGCCATCACCCAGTTTTAAGCGGATATGCGTTATAACATGCGGATGGGATATAACGGGTATAACATCCACAGGTGGATGTGATGCGTTTTTACGGTTTTATTCTACATGTTCAATGAAACATCGTACTTATACATCCGAAGGTAGATCATTAATTCGTCGGCACGCTAGACTAGAAATCTTGGTCTATCACAACTCACAAGTTAAAAAACTCAAAAATTCAACTTCAAAGTTCGACATTGTCCAAAATCGATTTTGGATTATAATTTATTGATTTGATAAGTGTTGCCGTGTGTAATTTCACATAAGACAAGGCTTATTTTTATTGTATTTAACATAGCCATAACAAAAGACGCACCTATCCCAACATTCCGTTTAAATTGATCCGAAAACGGGTTTTTGAAGCAGAATGACCCTAGCGGTTATTTCTGGGAATCCTTTCTAGAATAAATAGCATTATTACTTTAAATTATATCTTTGTTTCTACATGGTGCTATCGCTTATTCTAGGGCTGCCGTACTCTTTTTTTTTCTTTCTAACCTGCTCTTATTTCACCTTAATGAGGGGTCGTCGCAACACACTTTTTAAAACATGTTGCAACAAGGATTTGGCTTAGTTTTTACGACCCGCTGCCTGTCTCACGTCAATCCTCTCTGAGGGGTCCAGGTCTGTCGTATTTTTATACTTAAATACTTTGACTTCGCCCAGTCTTAAGAATCCTACACAGTAGAATTTGGATCTCATATTTTCCTTTACAATTTTTTTTTCATATAGCAGAGACTGGCAAACGAGCAGGTCAGTCACCTGATGGTAAGTGATATCCACGGCTCATAGACACCCAAAACACAAAAATAATCAGGGATGCGTTGCCAGCTAAAGGAATAGAAACTGGGAAACGGAGGGGGGAATAGAGCCACCGAAAATCTCACCACCGAACGAAACGCAGCAGCGAACTGCCACTTTACGTCGGTTTTCTGTGAGACAGTGGTATCAAACCGGTCAAGCCAGCCCATTCGTGCTGTAGATGTAACTGTCTTCAGCATGGCTCTACCACTCATAAAAAAACGTCGAGCACTATTAGTATTCTTTTAAATCACTACGTAATATTATATATTGCCTTTGCCGTACCGTGAAACTGTGGAATAGTTTGCCGGCATACGTATTCCCTCCCTCCTATAACATTGGGTCCTTCAAACGGAGTGTGAAGAAGCATTTATGCAGGCCGGCATGATACTGGTCGCCACCGATGGACACAAGGTCTATGGGTGGTGGCTGGTATTTTTGGACCGCACATCGCTTACCATCAGGTGTTGTGTGGTCACTTTGCCGTGCTCGGATAAAAAAAAAAAATAAAAAAAAATATATGTATATTATGTATTATAAAACAGACTCGCTTACCGCTGTCTGTCCCTACGTTGCTTAGATCTTTAAAACTATGCAACGGATTTTGATGTGTTTTTTTATTGATAGAGTGATTCAAGAAGAAATTTTATGATATGTATAAATTGCACTCGTGCGAAGCCGCTATAATATATATGCTAATTGACTTTGCATTTCTAAAACTAGTACAATAAGATTTGTAGGACACTATCCCATTCATACCGTAGATAAAACTATTAATATTCTGGCTCTACTAGGCGTGCCTTGTCATTCTATCGTCTATTCCGAAAACATACATTGTTGGTATCATGTATGATATAAAGAATCTTGGTAATGATGGATTAGTTTTGTAAAGTTTGAATTGTGAAATAACTAATGCTTATTGCGTAATATTGCAAAAATGGTTTTATTAGGTCTTCGTGTTATTTCTGTGGTATTTTTAAGGTAACGTAAATAGTGCAATAAATAACTTTATGGTACTAATATTTTTAGATAGATAGTGCTATTTGTGAAAGTGCGGTTTTTGCAAAGGACTGTATAATTGGTATGTGAAACAATATTAACATCATGTTTTTGTGCTATCGTGGGGTTTACATATTTTTTATATAGATATTTTAATATTCATAAGCCCAATGTTAATGAATATAATGTAAATTTAAATATTCTTGCTTTTTGAGCTTCTGTTACAAGTCTGAACTCTAAACACACCTTTAGTCGAAGTCAAAGGATCAAGGCTACGTTGCTAACCTAAAGGGAGGGAAATAGGGATTAGAAAAGAAGGGAGAGAGGGGGGGGGGAATTGGGCCACCGGAAATCTCACTCACCGAACGAAACGTGATAGTGAGGAGCCACTTTACGTCGGTTTTCTCTGAGACGGTGGTATCAAACAGCTCGAGCTGGCCCATTCGTGCTGTAGACGTAACTGTCTACAGCGTGGCTCTACCATTCTTAACACTGTTGACGTTTACGTTCACTGTTGTAATATTAAGTAAATGTCATCAGTGCGCAGCGAGCTCGATACAAATTCATAACATAACATAACATAAGCTCACGCCTGTATCCCCGAAGGGGTAGACAGAGGCGCACTAGCGAACTAGAACACCCACATTTCGCCGAGCTTAGTTCCGTCCCAGATGTGATAGGGGGCGAGCCTATCGCCATATCGGGCACAAATTCCAAATTCGATACAAATTCGATTTTCAAAAATGTGCCTACTCGGGCCACACAGTTTTGGCAGGCAATGGAATACGGGACGTACACACGTATAATACACGCTACCTGTGGCAATAAATTACACTCGTATCAAAATCACGAACACTGCCATTATTGGTCAACCTCCGTGGAGCAGTAGGTGAGTAGCCGGCTGTGAAACGAGAGGCTGCGAGTTCGATTTCCGCACCGAGATAAATGATTGTATGGCATACAAATATTTCTTTCGGGTCTGGGTGTTATAAGACTGAAAGTCTCTCATAGTCTCTGACACCCACGATACAGGTTATACCTAGTGTGGGGTCGGGACTAGGTGTGTGACTGTTGGGTGTATTAATAATTTATTATTATTATTATGTACTCACAAGCGACTTTCAGAAGGTTCAAACTGGCATGGTCCGCTGCTGTTGGTAGAACTCATACTCTTCATCTTCGGTGAGGGCGCACTCCTCGAAGCACCAGAGCCCAGCGATCGCCAGCAGCACCGTGTAGCAACTATAGTAGACTAAGTAGACCAGTATGCTGAACCACATCGCTTGGCTTTCGAGTAGACTGTGTGCTGGAAATAATAATAATAATAAATACACCCAACAGTCACACACCTAGTCCTGACCCCACACTAGGTATAACCTGTGTCGTGGGTATCAGAAACTATGAGTGACTTTCGGTCTCACAACACCCAGACTTGAAACAAATATCTGTGGGCTACACAAGCATTTGTCTCAATGCGGGAATCGAACCTGCGGCCTCTAGCCTCACAACCAGCTACTCGCCCACTGCGCCACGGAGGCTATTAAATGAAGAATGTATTTTCACAATACTCCATTTATAAGCAGCGATAACAAAGTTAGGGGTAGTTAAGGACTGTTAATTCACACAACGTTTAAACAATAGTTAATTGATGTAAAAATGCATATGTATTGTTTCATTGTAATACTCGTATTACCGTTTTATGAAAACATGTTATTTATAATTAAGTATAAATTGTAATTTCTTTGAGATGTGCATTATATTATGTATTACGACGGTCGTACGTACAAAGCGACATGTCAAAATGCCATATTTTTTATTGCATATTAAGGCTATAGATTATCCATACGCTCATAACTATATAGACATATTTTTTAATTATTTTGTATTCTAAAAATTCTAATTTAAATACTAATCGAACAATATAACAAGTATGATAATTCCTAAACTTATATAATAAATAAACTTAATTTTGGTCTCGTGAAAACCTCAGCTTTTGACATGTCGCTTTGTACGTAGGGACCGTCGTATAAATTATTTTTTGATCTAGTGGCAGTGTATATGTGCTATGGACCGATAGGTCCCGGGTTCACATCGATCGGTTTGTGCCTTGAAGGACAAGGTAGGACGGATTCTTATCTGCAACTACTTAAAAACACTCCCCTTCTTCTGCAGCAGTCGGGTAAAACAAGTGTACTGTATCGACTACACATTGAGGGGCATGTGGTAATGTAAATTAACCGTCCGACTGCATTTATCCGGTCGTACCTATGAGAAATGTATATGGGACCAGACTTGAAATAAGCTCTATCGAACACAAAAATAATTTCGAAAATTGGTCATTTGAGATATTGAGTATCCAAAAATATAGTCGAAGACTTTCTTACTGATTTCTTAAGTTTACGCGAATGCTATTCATTGAAAAAAAACTATTTTTACGGATTCATCTCAGTCCAACCCGTGACCACGAAGACTGCAAAGCCTTCGAAACGTCGGGAATAAAAATTAAAACCAAATCGTGATAAAATCCGTAAAAATAGTTTTATTTCAACGAAGACTTTCTTATATTGTAGTCGGGCAAACAAGATTGTTAATAATTATTATAGTCCTTAAGGCTGCGGACACGAACTCAGTGGCAGCGGCGGTGGCGGCGGAGACGGCGGCGCGGGGAGCGGCGCGGCAACGTATTGCTAGACCGGTTGTTGCGACGCTAGCCGCGGCGCTGCCTTCGAGACCAGTTCTATTTAAATCTATGCATTGGAATGCGCCGCTTGCCGTGCCGCTGCCGTCGCCGCTCTACTCCCGTTGAGTTCGAGACCACGGCCTTAGTATACTGTACAGTATACGTAATTTCACAATTGCAGGGAAATACCCCAGAATCGACATTATAGTTAAATATGCGTAATAGTTTTGTTTGTGACACACTGACATGATCAATAGTTGCTTTGATGGGCCGGTTAATTATCTTATTACACGCAAAACGCAAATCATCACGTCTACATGCTGAGTTCATGTGAATTTCAAATATATAATTACGTGTATTTTTATTTTTACATCTACAATTCAGATTTTATTGTTTTCACACGCCATTTTTTCAAGTTTTATGTTCCTCAAACTAGCGTAATATAAGACTGAAATATATAATTAAAAATTATGATTTAATTTTCATAGATATTTAGTAGTAGAGCCACGCTGTAGACAATTACCTCTACAGCACGAATGGGCCGGCTCAACCGGTTTGAAACCACTGTCCACAGAAAACCGACGTAAAGTGGCAGCGTGCTATCGCGTTTCGTTCGGGGAGTGATATTTCCGGGGCCCATTTTCCCCCTCCATTTCCCAATCCCTTCTCCCTCCCCTTCCATTCCCTTCTTTCAGGTGGACAACGCGCCCATGATTCTTTTTGTGTCTTGGGTGTCTATGGGCGGTGGAGTTCACTTAGCATCAGTGTGACTCATCGGCTTGTTTGCCAGTCTGTCATATAAAAAAAAAACATAAAAATACAGATAAATTGAGGATCTCATTTTTTTTTTAAGTCAGTCGATAAGATACATTTTGCTTGATCTAAAAAAATATCCACAAATTAATTTATGTAAAAAAAATGTAGGTTTAAATGAAGGCTATTTTATTTTATTTATGGTAATTTTATTATATTAGTACATAGCTGTCAGTTATGTTTTTGTTCATTTCAAAATCAAAATGGGATATTTTTAATGAACTTTTGACATGGAAATGTCAATAACATTTTCCTGAATAAAGACGTGATAGCAGGGTAGCAGAGGTACATCATACCAGACGGTAATAGGTTTGTCTTCTATTATAACATTATTATTAATATTTAATGCAGTTCAGTAAGTGTAAGGAACAGCAACTTAAGATATTTTGGCGTTAATAATTGAGCTGTTGGGCAGTTTTTTGTATAAAATACGTAGCTGAGAGCGTTGCACATATGGTTGTTGTGACATCTACGTCTACTTGTAAAAAACGCAATTTGTTCTGGGATTTCCTCCACACGTCACCCATCATCATTATGACTGAGTCATTTACTTTGTTGTGTTTCGTAAGTATGAGTCGCTGAATTTCTGTATGATATTAATTCAATTTAAAAACCGACTAAAGAACATTGGGCCTCACTTATAAAAACAGTTTAACTAAGCAAATGGTAAAGAATAGCCTGTCCCTTTTCGACCGACATCCACAAAAGGAGGAGGTCCTCAATTCATCTGTATTTTTTTTATGTATGTTACTCGATATCTCCGCCAAATGTGGACCGATTTTCAAAATTATTTTGTGTTTGATAGAGCTTATTTCAAGGGTGATCCCATATAAATTTGGTCACGATCCGTAAATTGGAAGTCGGTCAGTTAATTTCTTAAAGTTGTGTTTATATTTTCAAACAATGTGACACAAGGAAAAAAGTGACAGGCTATTCTTAGCCATTTGCTCAGCTAAACTGTGTTAACTGATAGATAAGTAATTTATTCCTCGCTAAGAGTTTTCACAGTAATTTATTTCTAATATATCAAATTTAGTGTCGGAGGTTCGACACTAACCCCAAAATGGAGCATACATCTCTCACTTTTCTATGTTAAGTGTATTTTCTTTGTGATTTATCGCTTGCTATATCGGTGAAGGAAAACATCGTGAGGAAACCTGCATACCCGAGAATTTCTCCACAAGAATTTCAAGGGTATGTGAAGTCTACCAACCTGTATTAGGTCAGCGTGGAAGACTAACGCCTAACCCCTCTCATTAGTAGAGGAGGCCCGTGACCAGCAGTGGGACAGTTATTAGAGGATTAATATTATATTATTTCAAATTTAAGAGTCACAGATCGCAGTTCCTGATATCCACGATACAGGTTAAACCTAGAGTGGAGTCAGGATTTGTGTAATTGTTAGGTAAGGGCGACTCGCTTATTACTAACCTACAGTTAGTCCTAAATTTAAGTTAAGTTGAAAAATTAACATGAATAATATGTATTTCACTATATGTTGACAGCCACCGTGGCGCAGCGGGCGAGTAGCCGGCTGTGAAACGTGAGGTCGCGGGTTCGATTCTCGCACCGAGACAAATGTCTATGTGGCCCATAGATATTTGTTTCGGGTCTGGGTGTTGGGAGACCAAAACTCTCCCGTAGTTTCTGATACCCATGATACAGGTTACACCTAGTGTGGGGTCAAGACTATGTGTGTGACTGTTGGGTGTATTTATTTATTTATGTAATGTACTACATGTATTTACAGATAATGTATGAGTGATATTTAATTATTACGTGTAATGAAATACATGTCATTCATATATTTTTTCAATTTAACTTGAGGTTGGGACTAACTGTAGGTTAATAATAGTGGTGCAAGTCGCCTTTAGTAGTTAAAATGATTTTCAATTGTTTATCGTTTAAAATAAATGTTGGACTGCCTCGGTGGCGTGGTGGTATTTCGATACGACTACGGTTCTGAGGTCTCGGGTTTGATCCCTGGGCCGGGTAAAGTGATATTGGATTTTGCCATATCAGCCCATAGTCTGGAATTTGTGCCCGATATGGTGATAGGCTCGCCCCTTATTACATCTGGGACGAAACTAAGCTCGCGCGAAATGTGGGTGTACTAGTTCACAAGTGCGCCTCTGCCTACCCCTTCGGGGATACAGGCGTGAGCTTATGTCATATCATGTCAATAAATGTTGTTTCTTTAATATAACTTCGAATTTTATCACCATCAGCCATAGGACGTCCACTGCTGAACATAAGCCTCTCCCAAAGATTTCCAGATCGACCTGTTGGAAGCGGCCTGCATCCAGAGACTTCCTACGACCTTTATCAGGTCGTCGGTCCACCTTATGTGTGGACGTCCTACGCTGCGCTTGCCGGGATACTTCAGTGCTTAAAGCTTAAGGACCATTGTTTAATACTAACAATACAATTTATGGAAACTTGTATGAAATAAATGTATTATTATTATTATTGTTATTAAACTCAAAAGTCTTTGATAGTTGTGTTACCGGTGATGACTTACGGGACTGAAACTTCGAATTTTTAAAATCAAGAATATTGGCGTTTGCTTTTAAAACAAGATGTCATAACTGAAAAGGCATAAATCAAATATTTTGTAACATTAATTCAGGAATTTTGGCGGGAATTCTGACGGTGCGGGTGGTCGCTTGTTTTAATAATAATATTAGCCCTGTAATATTACTGTCCCACTGCTGGGCACGGGCCTCCTCTACTAATGAGAGGGATTAGGCCCTAGTCTACCACGCTGGCCTAATGCGGGTTGGTAAACTTCACATACCTTCGAAATTCCTGTAAAGAAATCCTCGGGTATGCAGGTTTCCTCACGGTGTTTTCCTTCACCGTTATAGCAAGCGATATTTCACAATGAAAATACACTTAACATAGAAAAGTCAGAGGTGTATGCTCCATTTTTGGGGTTGGTCTCGAACCTCCGACACTCGTCTCAGTAGTCCGTACCATTACCAACTGAGCTATTGCTGCTTGCTTGGTCGCTTGTTTTATTGATATCATATTTTAGTCTAAAGTTGTGTTTGTGGTTTAAATGTGATGTGTATCTAAGCAATAAACATCAACGAAGATGGACAGTATGTGGAAGCTTTGAAATAAGTGATTTTGGATGCTTTTTGTCGGGTGGATGAGTCGACCATGTTCGATTCCTCTGCTGCGAGAAAATCGTCTAAAAAAAAACTTTAATACACTACCATGTATTACTTTCTTAAGTATGTATAGAGGTTGTTGAAATACTAGCGTACTACGTAACTTACATGCCGCAAGGATCTTAAAAACCAATTAGTTACACTGAAACGTAGGGATGTTAAAACTCTTAATTATGTAATAGAGAACCATTTCACAGTGTCTGCCTACACGCTCTAATAAGTAGACAAGTCTGTAATGTAGGTACATAAAATGTCTATAGCAATGACAATAGAATAATAAGGACTTGTCATAACTACGAAAACTATGTGTTTATTTAGCTGGTTCCGCCATTTTAGTTTCGCGATCTATTTACACGTAAGTTGTCACCGTGTCATAAGGCTTAAATAACGTATACATACTTATTGATTTTATTATAAACACGGTGTTTTTTTTAATAATACTAATTTCGGAATGTGAAGAAGATTCCTAAATGCTATATTACTGGGATCTTGCTTTCGCCAAGCCACCATTTTGGTTTATCTCTGTACTGATTTCTCTACTGATTTCTTCTTTACTTCTTTCTTTCTTTTCTTTTTTCAGTTTTTTTTTTCAGTCTGACCCGTGACAACGAAGACTGCAAAGCCTTCGAAACGACGGGAATAAAAAATTAAAACCTAATCGTGATAGAATCCGTAAAAATAGTTTTATTTCAATTTATCTCTGTACATTAGGTATTCTTTATTTTGTCGTAGTCATGCCAAGTCCTTATGATTCTTCTATCATTGGTCTATAGTTATATTTTTTAATCTCTAGGTCGCGGTCATATTCCATGGGGATCCCGATCACAGAGCAGAGGAGCAATTTTCGCGCATTTCCAATTCTAAAAAATTTCGAATGCAAATTAGTTAAAGTGAAATTCGGTTTTATTTCGAATTCAATATGCGCGTAAATTGCCCCTCAGTTCTACAAGTGAGGTTACTAAATACCTATTTATTCTTTCCGGTAGAGTTAGGGGGATACTGAAAGAATTTTAGACTCCGTTATGGGTTGCCTAAAGTTCAATTTTGAACCACGGTGTTCATAAATTATTAAAAATGGTTTAGGATATTTTTTGAATTCAGAAACTCACCTATTTATCGCCAACACGGTTTAATGAGTAGACAACTTTAATATCCATGTCGATTCACAACAAAACATGGAACAAAACACTACGTTTACTTCAACGATGATCTAAGTAACTCAGCGAAAAATAGGTACTGCTAAAGAATCTCAAGATCTCTGCTACGCAATATATAGAAAAACACAACCTCTTTGTTTTATATTGCACAGCCGACTAGGCGGAAAAAAATTATATTTGAGAGTTCCGTATTCATACATATAAAACAAGGTTCTATATTGATGGACCTTTAACGACCGACTTCCAAAAAGGAGGAGGTCCTCAATTCGTCTGTATTTTTATTTATATTACACGATATCTCCGCCAAATGTGGACCGATTTTCAACATTATTTTTGTTGAGTAAAATATTAAATTATTTATTTATTTATTTATTTAAACTTCATATACATGGATATGTATAAAGGCGGACTTAATGCCGAAGGCATTTTCTACCAGTCTACCTGAAGGTGGTGCAGAGACGAGACAGTGTGGGTGTATATAAATGAAAAAAAAAAAGAAGATGAAAATACATATTAATTAAATACATTACATATCTACATATAAAACAACGCATACACTAAAACAAAATACATACTTAAATACATACCTTACAATATAATGTATATAATAAAGAACCATATAATAATATACATACATACTATACTTAAAGTATGAATAAGCTAAACTTCTGCTACACCATCAGCTAACAGCATACGTACCTTTAGTTTAAATGTGAGCCGGCTGGTTGACGCCCTGATTTCGCGAGGGAGTGCATTCCATAGAAGTATGGATTGGACAGTGAAAGAGGAGTGAATAAAATCGGAATTGTGAGGAGGACTCTGGAGAAGAAGACTGCCTGACGAGCGAAGGTTTCTCTCGTGGATAGAACCAAGATATTGGAAGTTAGAAATTAAATAAGAAGGGGTATGAGGTGAGGTGAGAATAGAATAAAGTGTAGTGAGTGCGCGCAGATTTCTGCGCTGGCGGATGGTTAACCACTTGAGTTGAGAACGGTATGACGAAACGTGGTCATACTTACGGAGATTGAAGATGAATCGAATGCAGTTATTAAGAAGACGGTCGAGTTTGTTGAGCAGTACTGCATTCAGATCAAAATAGCACAAGTCACCATAGTCAAGGATGGGGAAGATTAAGGTCTGCACAAGCATCTTTTTGGTTTTAATCGGGAGAAAGTTCTTAAGGCGATAGAGAGCGCGGAGTGTGCCTGTGACTTTCTGGCTAATAGAGGTGACCTGAACCTGCCAGTTCAAATTTGAATCTATGTTCAACCCCAGGTCTTTAACAGAGGAAGATAGAGCAATGACTGAACCATTGTACATGATTGAGGGAAGGCTAGAAGTGTCTAATCTGCTGATTAACCGAGAACTACCTATGATGATTGCCTGGCATTTATTAGGATTCACAGTTAAGCCGAAACGGTTGGACCAGTTTTTTATGTGATCCAGGTCTTTGTTTATTTTGTGTATGGCGGCATCCACATCGTCGACGCCCGCCTGAGCATATATTTGTAGATCATCGGCGTAAAGATGATACGCACACTGAAGATTTAGGGTTACGGAATTAATAAAAATTGAAAATAATAAGGGAGAGAGTATACCGCCTTGAGGGACACCACATACAAGGTCACGCCAATCAGACAAAGAATCGTCAAGGCGCACCGATTGCTGGCGCCCCCGAAGATAAGTTGAGAACCAATCCAGCGCTACAGAAGAGGTCATCGTGTGTGAGAGTATAGACAGCAGGATATCGTGACTGACGGTATTAAAGGCGTCAGAGAAGTCCACCAAAGTCAACACGGTGACTTTAGTGTCCTGCATACCAGCTCTAATATCGTCAGTCACTTTAAGCAGCGCGGATAAGGTGCTGTGACCAGGCCTAAAACCGGATTGCAATGTGCTTAACAAACTGTTCAGGTTTACGAACCTGGACAGTTGTTTGTGGGCACAGGCCTCGAGCACCTTGGACAAGAATGGAAGAAGGGATATCGGACGGAAGTGGTTGACAAGGGTAGGATTGGGGATTTTAGGGAGAGGTACGACAAGGGCTTTTCGCCAAGCAGACGGAAAGACACCAGAGTCAAAGGAGTAATTTATGATGTGGGTAATAACTGGAAGAATATGATTAAGGATACCAATGATCATGCGACGACTGATGTTGTCACAACCAGATGCATTGGATTTTATGGACAGGATGGCTTTTTTGACCTCGTCCGTATCAACTGGAGAAAAGTGAAAAGGATCAATGTTGGGATGAGGAAAATCAGCCAAGAAATCTAAGGTACGACATTTGGTTTGGTGATCCATAGAGACAGGAGATGTGAAATGATCGTTGATATCATCCAAACTAAACGTCCCCCGGAAGTCTAAGTTTTTTTCCTTGCCAATACCTAGTGTCCCGAGAAACTTCCAGATATTGGCAGGAGAAGAGGAAGTAATGTTATTGAGAATATGGCGGCGTTTGGCATTGCGTATCATCTGATTACATCGATTTCTAGCAACCTTGTACAATGTCCAGTTTTCCTCTGTGCGATCCTTCTTGAATTTGCGAAAGGCTCGATTCCTGCGCCTCATCGCCATTCGAACCCCGTTTGTCAACCAAGGAGCAGGAGGACGCTTTAGCTTGACCTTTCTGACGGGTGCGTGGACGTCATAGAGTGTGAGAATACAGTTATTAAAAATTTCAACTTTTTCGTCAACAGTGGTCGCTGCCGTCAGTTGGTCCCATTGTATAGCTGCAGCGTCCTTTAGCAGCTTCTCTGCATCCATTCGGCCAAAGCAACGCATGTGCCTAACCTTAGGCGGGGATTTTGGAGATTTAAGCATGTAGGACAGGTATAAAAGGTCGTGATGGGAGAAGCCAGGGGCCAGATACTGTCCATGACTGGAGACCAGGGAAGGATTGGAGGTGAGGATTAAGTCAAGCCAGGTATCGTTACCGTCTATGTTATGATGAGTTGCTTGCAGAGGCAAGACGTGCAAGCTGGCAGACTCGATGATATTGAGGAGTTTCAGGGAGCGGGGAGAGTGGGGGATGAGGAAATTGGTATTGAAGTCGCCCATGATGACGTGATGTACGTATTCCGATCCTGAAGATTCCAGAACCGATTCGATACTGGAGAAGTAGTCTGAAGAAGGAGGACAGTAGACAACACCAAGAAAAATTTTAACTCCCTTGACCCAAACCTCGATAAAGAGATACTCAGCAGGAGCTGAGCAAAGAGAAGAAGATGAATCTATTATTTTATATGCAAAGTCACTACGGAGATAGATGGCTACCCCACCCCCTCTACGGTCGACTCGGTCATTTCGGATCAAAATGAAACCGGGGAGGGGGTAACTAGTAGAGAGAAGATGAGGTTTGAGCCAACTTTCGGAAATCAGGACGGCATGAACATTTGCGTCTGCAAATGTCTCCAACAAATCAGTATAATGACTGGGGATGCTCTGGGCATTGACATGGCACACGTTAAAAAAAGATTGGAGAGTATTCGTGTTGAAAGTATGCCGTATCACTTCCCCCAGTTCGTCAGCCACTGAACAGAAACTGTCATCGCTGCACAGTGTATCAGATCCAAAAGCAGAATGAAAAGATCCTTCATCGGAATCAAATTCCATATTAAATATATAAATAATAATATTAATATATATATATATAGATATGTAGATATATAAATATGTTATTTTAAATAAGAATTTAAAAAAGTAAGATTATGGTAGTGGTGCAACAAAACGCACTCTGCACCACCCGCCAGCAGATTTACATAAATAATACAAAAATATTAAAACAACGAAGATAATCATGAACAAGGAAATGAACACAAAATAACTTTAAAAAAAAAACGGTAAAAAAGGTATTTGCTTCGGAACCTTAGATACGTCTATGTTCGGAACACAATGAACTACCTACCTATTGGCTGTCTAAACGCACGAACTGCCACATAATAAAACGTCAGACAGTTGTCAGTGTTGACAATGACAATTAGGGTGATGACAATTATTTAACAATATTTGTGGGTACAACTACAAAATTAATGCAAGTGCAAAGAAGGTTATTATTATTATGTGGTGTCGAAAAATAAGTCAAAAATTGTGATTGCCTAAAATTAACTCGTTCCGAATTGGTTCCGAAGCATTATATTTGCATGTTATAGCCGGAGTTAAAGTCGAACCGCAACGATTACAGCTTGCGAGGCTTTGATTTTGAGGTCGCCTTTTCTGCATTCTCACCGCTGCTGCAAGCCACAGACGAGAATGGACCTGAAGCTTTAGGATGCTTCTCGATCAGCACATCAAGTTCGTCGGCAGCAGTAATTTTGACACGACTATCAGCGGTCCTCACAATGACTACACCGTCTTGTGTCCAGCATGCTCGCATACCGAAATGCTGCCGCGCCCTGGTGAAAACTTGCTGCCTAGATCGAGTCAGGAATTCCTTGACTGAGAAAGAGGTACCTTTTAATTTCGACTTGGTCCTCCAAACCGAAGATCGATGATCGATTTTGGCGAACCTGATCAAGATAGGCCGGGGATGGTCCTTGCTGGGTGTGCCAATCCTGTGACATGCGGTCAGGTTTACGGCCGAAATATCATTGATTGCAAGCACGGTGTTGAGGATACCCAGAACTGAAGTGGTGCAGTCTTCCTTTGCCTTTTCTTCAACTCCAAGGAGAAGTAGTGCCTTTCGCCGGTGCCGTGTCTCCATAACATCCAACGTACGGGTACACTCGACAATTTGCTGCCTCAGGAGGCGAAGCATACTGAACATTAACTCCCTAAACGTGCGAAATTCCTCAGCTACCCGCGCTAAAGTGTCTTTAGCGGACCCTCCAGTTTGCAGCTGTGCTTCTAGTTCTTCCATCCTTTTAGAGAAGGACTCTTCAAGCTTCTTCTGTGTGGATTGAATGTCGGCAAGTTGGGACATCGTTGCTAGGTTTGTGGGAAAAAAAGAAGTGATGTGCTGGCAGGTGGTGTGCTCCAATATCAGTCTACATACAGTGCTACAAACAGGTGTACTATGTCACTGCACTTAGTCCTACAGGAATATGTACTTTGTATAAATCTGAATGTAAACTTTCAATAATAAACGAATTATTTTAAATTTGTACGACTTCTCTTAACCACACCCACAAAAAAAAAAAAATAAAAAAAAAATAATAATAATTATGTTCGCGTTAATGGATGAATTTTTCTCCAATGATGGGTATCATTGGGAAATCATCTCGAACAGTTCCTCAAAGCACTCCTCGTTGAACTCCTCCAAGGGCTCAACTTGTCGCTGCTTGCTTGGTTAAGAAGTATTATTGATATTTAACATACTACCTAAAAATAGACTGGCTCGGTGGCGTAGTTGTATTTCGGTACGACTACCGTCCTGAGGTCTCGGGTTCGATCCCCGAGTCGGGCAAAGTGATATTGGATTTTTCCATATCAGCCGAAGTCTGGAGTTTGTGGTCGATATGGCGATAGGCTCGCCCCCTATCACATCTGGGACGGAACTAAGCTCGGCGAAATGTGGATGTTCTATTTCGCTAGTGCACCTCTGCCTACTCCTTCGGGGATACAGGCATGAGCTTATGTTATATGTTACCTAAAAATACTTATTTATCACATCTGGGTATTGAAAAATTATCCGTGATTATGATGATATCAATATCCTAAACGTTCTAAACGTTCTACGTTCCAAACGACAGAACCGATGTCAAAACTGTCAAAAAGGGGGAACCACGGGGCGACCCAGATATCGATTTTGAAGTCAATCGGTCCAGAAACAAAGAAAAACAAAATGACGGTCACTTTTTTAGATTTCGCCCCCGGATCACGAAACGACTTTAAAATGGTACATAATTCGTAAAATATTCAATATGACTAAAAAATATGGTAACGCCATCTATTGATAAATTTGAAAATCACTTTCAGGCTATAAAGAACTCCCAACAATCGCACACATAATACAAAAATATCTATATCTCATAGAGTTGACCGATTTGAATAAAACAAAGCCTAAATGTTATTCCAAGATGTGGTCTACGATTTCCTATCCAGTTCCCTAAAATTACTTTGGTGGTTTTCATTTGATACGTGTACAAACACACAGACAGACAGACAAAAATTCTAAAAATGATAAAAATGTGTTCCATTACTATTTCTAAACAATTAGTTTTTTTTCAAATCTATGTAATAATGTACAGACACGCGAAATTTACATTCCTATTATATGTATTGTGCAGGACGAACAATCAAACTCTAATAAATTTTATTCCTTCATCCCAAATAATTTATAGTGTGGGAGCGGGACGCCCAAATCGGGTGTCTCCCTCTCGCGGCACGTGGCACGACACGTGCCCCCCCGTCCCGCGCCCGCGGGGCAGCGCACGCTGCGCGCCCCGATTGGCCGACTCGCCGCCTACAGCCGGCGCACCTGACGCAGACTGCCGAGCCGTCGCTGCACTGAAGTATAGCGACGGTAGCCGGCAGCGCCAGTTCAGTCCAGTTCAGTTCGGAAGAATCAAAATAGCAAGAAAACAGCAAGTAGTCAGCAAGTAATAACAGCAAGAATAGCGTTATTGACGTCTTGTATATATGTAAAATACTGTTTCTGGTAAAGACGAAATACACGTTTTTTCCCATCGCATCTTGTTTCACTGGCATTTGAAACCTACGCAATCCAGCAACAAATTTGGGGGAACATTCTAACATCCTTTGCGTCCCCCACAATTTCTGGTCCATCGAGTCGGATTTCGTAGGTGGAAAATGCCGGTGACTAGATCGGTGGGAAGACGTGCGGCCTCGGCTACCGCGACGGAGACGGAAACGTCGGGAACCGTCACCGCCTCGACTGACGTCACTGGTGCCACCGGCACCATGACCGAAGTCACCGGCACGACGACGGAGACCGGCGCGACCGTCTCCACGGAGACGACGGAGTCAACCGTCACGAACCCCGCCGTGGAGGAGCGTCCAGCCGCCACGACGGAACCGCCGCGTCGTAGCAAACCCGCGTCATCCACCGGAAGCAGGAAAACCAAGGCATGCCGCCTGGCCGAAGCCAGGGCTGAACTCGCGAAATCAAGGCTCGAGCTAGCCGCCGCCAGGCTGGCCGTAATCGAAGCCGAAGATAGCGCGGAAGATGACGTAGACTCCGTCATCACCGAGGTCGAGCATGACGGTCGGCTACAGAGCTGGTTAGAAAATAACCAAATGCTCGCAATAACCAGCCGGCCGCATGCAACGTCGGAGGCGCAACCTGCGCACGCTGCGCAGACCCCACAGCCGTCGGCCGCCGCCGCCGTCCCAGGAACCGCCACAGCGTCCTGGGACAACCAGGCGACCGCACCGGCGGGAGCCATCGCCGCACTCCCAACCCCGCGCCCCCCGACGTCGTCTATACCATCCGCGAATATGGAATGCGCAACGCGTGCGCTTCCACCCCCGCTACCAGAAACGACCGCCACGTCCTGGTATGCACAACTCCCGCGAGTGAGCACCGCTGCTTTCGACCGCGCGTATATAGTGCAACCGTCGCGAGTGTTCACCGCCGAAATAGATCGCGCGCACACGGGTGCTGCGCCGCCGCCGCGAGTGTTTGTCGACGATGCCGACCGCTTGACCGCGAACATCCCGCAACGTTCGCGAACATTCGCCGAACCCGAATACGCGCACACGGGTGCTGCGCCGCCGCCGCGAGTGTTTGTCGACGATGCCGACCGCTTGACCGCGAACATCCCGCAACGTTCGCGAACATTCGCCGAACCCGAATACGCGCACACGGGTGCTGCGCCGCCGCCACGAGTGTTTGTCGACGATGCCGACCGCTTGACCGCGAACATCCCGCAACGTTCGCGAACATTCGCCGAACACGAATACGCGCACACGGGTGCTGCGCCGCCGCCGCGAACGTTTGTCGACGATGCCGACCGCTTGACCGTGAACATCCCGCAACGTTCGCGAACGTTCGCCGAACCCGAAATCATGCGCACGGGTGCCGCGCTTCCACCGCGAGTGTTCACCGACGGCATCAATCGCTCAAACGCGAACGACGCGACGTTCGCCGCCGAACATAACGCCGCGAATGCCGATATTCCGCGAATGCCACCAGTGTCCGCGGGTTGGCACGAAACAACGAAACCACAGCTACCAGTGACCACCGCCGCGTCCTGGCAGCCGAACTGTGGTACTTCGCGATCCGCGAATTTAGGTCCGGGAATCGAACCCGCAGCCTGGATACCGCCCGACGCGTGTCGGAACTCGGGTGGACCCACGAACGATCTGCGTGAATTGGCATCTGCTATCACGCAGGCTGTGCAAGCTGCACAGCACCGGCAACCACTGAAATATTCGGAGTTGCCAACATTTAACGGAGCACACCAAGATTGGTTAACGTTCCGCGCCGCCTACAATGAGACGGCACACCACTTCTCGCCGATCGAGAATATGTCTCGCCTACGTCGCAGCCTTCGAGGAACAGCCAAGGAAGCCGTGCAAGGACTACTCATCACCAACGCCGACCCGAGCGGGGTAATGAAGACTTTGGAGACGCGTTTTGGACGACCCGAATCAATCGCCACAGCCGAGATCGAGCGTCTACGCATGCTGCCGCGTCTCACCGAAGCACCGCGCGACCTTTGCACCTTCGCGACCAGGATCCAGAATATCGTCGGTACTCTACAGGCGCTCGACTGCGCCCTCTACCTCTATAACCCGGAGGTAACAAAGTTGCTAATTGATAAAATAACACCGACACTCAAGAGACAGTGGTACGAGTTCGCCGCCGGACAATCAAA
Source organism: Clanis bilineata (assembly GCA_036417725.1). Taxonomy (NCBI): domain Eukaryota; kingdom Metazoa; phylum Arthropoda; class Insecta; order Lepidoptera; family Sphingidae; genus Clanis; species Clanis bilineata. Next base: position 15,997,116 of record CM071158.1, read on the forward strand.
AGGTGAGCCTGACCTCCTTAAATTTTGCCGCTTTATCAATAGAGAAGCGGAATTGTGTAGCCCATTTGCGACGGCGGAAGTGATCACTGACCGCCCCCCCGCCAAACCGGGCAATGAAGCGCCCCGACGACAACGAGTGCATGCAGCATCGGAAAAGCCGGGCACTCACTGTGAATTTTGTGAAAAGGAGGGTCACGCCATCATAGACTGCACGCGTTTCAAAAACGCAGATGTTAACGCGAGGTGGGACGCGGCGAAGAAAGGTCGCCTATGTTTCAGGTGCTTGAAGCGGCGCAATAGGCAGCGCAGCTGCAAACAAAAGCAGTGTGGTGTCGATGAGTGCGACCGCTACCACCACAAGCTCCTACACTCGGTAAAGAAGAACACAGCGAACGAAACGGAAGAACCAAAACCACAAGAAAACGTCAACTCAGCCTGGGCTTCTCAAATATCTTTTTTGAAAATAGTTTCAGTGCGCATCTCCGGACCGGCGGGAGCGGCAGATACACACGCGCTTCTCGATGACGGCTCGACCATCACCCTTATCGACGAGGGACTGGCAAAGTCGATCGGAGCCAACGGTCCGGATGAGCCGCTGCGCATCTGCACCTACAACGGGGAGACCAAAGATGACGTGACTTCGCGACGCGTGTCCTTCTGCATCGAGGGAGCGGACAAGAAGCAGAGAAGTATTCAGGCCCGGACCGTGAGTAATTTATGTCTTAGTGCTCAACGGATTCCGCAGGAGGCGATCCAGGACTGCCGCCACCTCAAGGGTCTCGTCACGTCGATCAACCTGGAGGAGGTCCGGCCGCGGATACTCATCGGCCAGGACAACTGGCACCTGCTGCTCGCCAAGCGCACCAGAACCGGCAGAAAAAACCAGCCGGTGGCATCGCTGACTCCTCTGGGATGGGTGGTCGACGGGAGCCGTACCAGGGCCCTCGGACACCAGATTAACTTCGTGGGTCACACCGCAACTGATGACGATATGGAAATTATGGTAAGACAATTCATTACTTCAGACAACATATACATCGACCCACGAAGACCGGACAGCGACCCAGACGAGAGGGCGTTGAGGACCCTGACAGAAAGCACCACCAGGACTCCGGACGGAAGGTATCAGACTGCTCTTTTATGGAAGTCGGAGGAGGCGGTGCTGCCGAACAACTATGAGAACACCCTTCGAAGGTTGCACGGCGTTGAGCGCAAAATGGATAGAGACCCGGAGCTCAAAGCCAGGTATTGTGAACAAATGGATGCACTCATAGAAAAGGGGTATGTGGAACCCGCACCCCCATCTACAGCTAATAGAAAATGGTACCTACCACACTTTGCCGTGTTTAATGTCAAAAAACCGAACAAGATACGTGTGGTTCACGATGCCGCTGCAAAAACGAAAGGAACATCTCTTAACGATTTACTGTTGACAGGCCCAGACCTACTACAGCCGCTTCCGGGAATCCTAATGCGTTTCAGGGAACATCCGATAGCGGTGACTGCGGACATCACGGAGATGTTTCTACAGGTGCAGTTGCGAGAACAGGATCGTGACGCCCTGCGGTACCTTTGGCGGGGGGACCGCAGGGACAACGCCCCTCCAGAAGAAAATAGGATGAAAACACTCATTTTCGGAGCATCAAGTTCACCGGCAACTGCAATCTTCGTAATGAACACGAACGCGGAGAGGTTCCAGCCACAATACCCGGAGGCGGTCAACGCAATCAAAAGAAAGCATTACATGGACGACTACCTGGACAGTTTCCCTTCATTGGAAAAGGCGGTGGAAATCACCAAGCAGGTACGTCGTATCCATAAAGACGCGCATTTCGAGTTAAAAAAGTGGGCCTCCAACTCCCCAGAATTGCTGCGGGCACTCGGTGAAGCAGCCAACAACGCAGCGACCATCGACATCGAGGACGGCAAGGCGGAACGCGTGCTCGGCCTGATATGGAGGCCAGCGGAAGATCAGCTCGCGTTCGACGTGCATCTCACCCACATATCACCGGGTCTGCTGCAGAATGAAGTCCCAACGAAACGACAAGCGCTGAGGATCGTTATGTCGGTATTTGACCCTCTAGGTCTCTTGTCCCCCCTCACTATCCGTGCAAAGCAGCTGTTGCAGGAGGTGTGGCGCCGTGGGACGGGATGGGACGAGCAGTTGGACGCGGACTTAGCGGCGAGCTGGAGCAAGTGGCTCGCTCACCTCCGAGATGCGCGCACAGTAACAGTGCCGCGCTGCTATCCCATGTTCAGCAATGCCAAACACGTAGAGTTACATGTGTTCACAGATGCCAGTGAGTCTGCTTACGCGACCGCACTGTACTGGCGCACCACAGATGATGACGGGCGAGTCACCGTCACTCTTCTCGCCGCGAAGGCGAAAGTTGCTCCGCTCAAGCTCCTGTCCATACCCCGCATGGAGCTGCAAGCTGCAGTCCTCGGGACGAGGATGGCGATGGCGGCCAAGGAGGAGCACCAGCGGAAGCCCGACTCTACCACCTTCTGGACAGACAGCCGGACAACTTTAACTTGGATCCGGACAGGAGCGCGGTCATTTAAGCCATACGTGGCACACCGTGTCGCCGCCATCGAAGACGGAAGCAAAGTTGACGAGTGGAGGTGGGTGCCAACAGCTTGGAATGTTGCTGATGATGCAACTCGTGATGTTCCAGATGACTTCAGCGCAGACCATAGGTGGTTCCACGGGCCAGACTTCCTTTGGCGCGATCCGGAGACGTGGCCAAAGGAAGAAAAACAGCAGATCATCACAACGGGCGAAGAAAGGACATGCAACCTGAAAACTCTCGGGCGGCCGCCGCAGCCGAGCGCCGTCCTGCCTGACGTCAACCGCTTCTCAACATGGACAAGGTACCTGCGAGCAGCGGCCAGAGTCCTACAGGCCGTAGAACTGTTTCGAGGTAAGGGAAAGCATGTCATTTATTATAAAAGAAACAGGAAGAATCCGAGTGACGATCCGGACTGGCGTCGTAAGAACGCCAAAAAACAAACCACCAAAAGGAAGATTACTCCGGCCTCGGACCCGTTCATCCCGCTACCTGCCGAGTGCCAGCACCGCGCCGAGACGCTCATAATAGCGGCGTCCCAAGAAGATTCATTTGGTGCCGAACTACGGGCACTAAGGGCTAACGCGCCAGTAGCGCGTGATAGTAGGCTGCATGCGCTCAGCCTACACTTGTCCAATAATATGATTAAATTAAAAAGCAGGATAGCGGCCGCCCGAGACATCGACGAGGACATCAAGAATCCGCCGATAGTCGACGGTGGACATCGTGCTACGAGGCTGTGGATCGAGCACATCCACAGACAACTGCATCACGCCGGCACGGAGAGCGTCGTCAACCAGTGTCGACAGCACCGGTGGATAATCCGTTTGAGACCCACAGTGAAAGAAATCATCAGGCGGTGCTTCAAGTGCCGCATGAGAGCGGCGACACCACCACAGCCGGCGACGGGCGACCTCCCTGCATGCCGGTTAGCGCACCATCACCGACCATTCACCTACACGGGACTAGACTACTTCGGGCCTCTCACAGTAACGGTGGGTCGTAACACCCAGAAAAGGTATGTGGCACTCTTTACTTGCCTAACCACCCGAGCTGTCCACCTAGAAGTGGTGCCGTCACTCAGCGCAGAATCCGCTATACTGGCTCTCAAACGCATGATAGCGCGCCGAGGTTGCCCGGTCGAGCTCTGGTCCGATAATGGGACCAACTTTCATGGAGCTCAGAAAGAGCTGCGACACGCTCTCCTCAAAGGTGCCGAACAAGAGGCGTCAAGAAGAGCCATACGTTGGAGGTTCATTCCTCCAGCTGCGCCATTCATGGGAGGTGCATGGGAGCGCCTCGTACGATCAGTTAAGACTGCACTCATGGCAGTATTAGAAGAAAAGAAGCCTAATGAAGAAACGCTGGCCACCTTACTGACAGAAATCGAATTCACAGTGAACAGCCGCCCGCTGACACATGTGTCAGTTGACCCCGAGGACCCGGAGGCCCTGACGCCCAACCACTTCCTGTTGGGCGGTCAGGGCCCATTCGCCGCGCCGAGCTTCCCCGCTGACCACGGCTACGGCCCGCACGCCAGCCTACGAGCAACGCAGCACCTCGCCGACTCCTTCTGGGCGCGTTGGCTCCGGGAGTACCTCCCCGAGCTACGCAACCGGCGGGAGCCGCACGGGAGAGGACCCGTGCCCCGCATCGGCGACCTAGTGCGGGTCGTGGACGGAACACTGCCACGAAACACGTGGATCCGGGGGCGCATCGCCGCCACGCATCCAGGACCGGACGGCACCATCAGAGTGGTGGACATCGCCACCAAGGGTGGCATACTACGTCGCCCCGTGAAGAAGATCGTCACCATCGAGCCAGCAGAAGATTCAACAGACGAGCGCGGTAACATCACCACACCGGCCGAACCAGGTGCACGGTGCGCACAGGCTAAGCGCGGTACGCAGTCCGTGCCGATCGAGCGCGGTAACCAGCCCGTGCCGGTCGGACACGGCTATCAGCCCGCGCCGGCCGTATGCGCCGGACATCCTGCACCGGTCACGTGTGGTGACCAGCCCGCGCCGACCATGCAGAGCACTCAGCTCGCATACGCCGAGCGCCGCACGCTGCCAGCGCCAGACTCGCGCGGCAGCCAGCCAGCGCCAGCCGAGCGCGGCTCACAGTCCGCGCCGGCACCCTCCAGTTCTCCACATCCGTCGGCCCGCCACCAGCCCGCGCCCTCCGAGCGCGGTACGCGGCCGCCGACGACCGTGCGCAGCAGCCAGCCAGCACCAGCCGAGCGCGGCTCACAGTCCGCGCCGGCGCCCTCCAGCTCTTCACATCCGTCGGCCGGCCGCCAGCCCGCGCCCTCTGAGTGCGGTACGCGGCCGCCGACGACCATGCCAGGCGGTCAGCCGGCGCCTGCCGAGCGCGGCTATTAGTCCGCGCCGGCCTTGCCTGCCGCCCCGCCAGCATCATCAGGAGTCCAGCCCGCGCCTGCCGAGCGTGGTGACCAACCACGCCGGCCGAGCGCGGAACTCAGCCCGCAACCCTGCGGGCAATCAGCAGCGCAGCCGCCAGTGGCGGCGCCCTGCCGCATCATCGCGCCGCATGCAGCGGCGCCCGAGTCCTGCACGGGAGAAGATTGCGTCGCTCCCGACTCCCCGAGCAACGCACGGCGGGAGAATGTGCAGGACGAACAATCAAACTCTAATAAATTTTATTCCTTCATCCCAAATAATTTATAGTGTGGGAGCGGGACGCCCAAATCGGGTGTCTCCCTCTCGCGGCACGTGGCACGACACGTGCCCCCCGTCCCGCGCCCGCGGGGCAGCGCACGCTGCGCGCCCCGATTGGCCGACTCGCCGCCTACAGCCGGCGCACCTGACGCAGACTGCCGAGCCGTCGCTGCACTGAAGTATAGCGACGGTAGCCGGCAGCGCCAGTTCAGTCCAGTTCAGTTCGGAAGAATCAAAATAGCAAGAAAACAGCAAGTAGTCAGCAAGTAATAACAGCAAGAATAGCGTTATTGACGTCTTGTATATATGTAAAATACTGTTTCTGGTAAAGACGAAATACACGTTTTTTCCCATCGCATCTTGTTTCACTGGCATTTGATACCTACGCAATCCAGCAACAAATTTGGGGGAACATTCTAACATCCTTTGCGTCCCCCACATGTATTGATTGATGATGACAAAACTATGCGCATAATATTATGTTTCATCATATATCATATATTTTTAATATAATTTGTTCTACGGAACACAGTTTGTTGTTGTTGTATACACTCTTGTGAGTAGTTTTTTTTGGTTTACTATTTAGTATTCCTTATAAATAGGCTGTCAAGAGATTTATATCTCATTTTATATAAATAGATATGGTTTGTATAATAATTACTGGATGTTCTAGTTACAAGGAATATTGTTTTTATTCATTTTAACTAACCTTTGGGAACATTATCAGTTTTTTTTTCTAAAACACCTAGTTCTTCTTTCTTCTTCTTCTTTTAAAAATAAAGACTTCCACGCATATGCGATGATTTAGCCAATGTCAAGGTAAATAGAGCAATTATGTTTTCACAATGACCATGAGACCCAGATGTGGATGATCTCAAGGTCCGGCTGGGATTATGGCGGTAATTCCTTCCAGTGCGATGCTCCTTAAATGACCTTCACTCGGCGAATCGACCGAACAAAGCCAGCGAACGCACTAAGCAAAACTCAACAAAGTTCACCGGTTAAAAATTTTCCACATTATAGTGTCCATATTCACTGAAGTTTGATGCTTTAAACCACATCACATTAAAACGACAAACACAGCTCTAGAGAATAATATGAAATACATAATTTTAACAAGCGACGCCCACCCTGTCAGACTTCCCGACAAAATTCTCAAAACACCTAGTTAATGATGAGTATGCATTAATCACAAGTTTAGAAACTTAACAGACCGACCTCAAATCCGATCGTTACCAAAATATGGGACCATCCTTGAAATAAGCTCTATCGAACTCTCTATCGAAAAATAATTTTTAAAGATGAATGATCGATAAATGTTCTTTTTTCAACCGACTTCAAAAAAGGAGGAGTTCCTCAATTTGTCTGTATTTTTTATTGATTAATAAGTATTTTATGTATCACATCATCAGCTATAGGACGTATACTGCCGAACATAGGCCTCCGTAAAGATTTCTAGATCGATGTTTAAGAATGTAACTAATCTCCGGAAAATGTGCACTTATTTTCCAGATAGATTTTCATGTTCGGATGAATATTTAAATGGGTTTTTGATAATATTTTATGGTCGCGTCCTTGGTCTAGTGGCAGCATGTATGGGCTGTAGACCGGGAGGTCCTGGGTTCGATTCCCAGGTCGGGCAAAGTAAATTTTCTAATTTAATTTGCCCCGGGACTGGATCCCTCATAGGGGATTGACGTCAGGCTGGCGGCCGGTCGTAAAAACTAAGCCAAAACCTCTTTCCAACATGCTTGGAAAAGTGTGTTGCGCCGACCCCACATTAAGGTGGGATAAGGGCAGGTAGAAAGAAAGATTAAAAAAATTAAAAGGATTTTAGTTTTGTTAAAACAATAAACTTAATGTTGTTTAAAAACTGCTAAAAACTTTAGTATTTAGTGAGATTTTGTAAATTCAGCCTTGGAAACGAGGATAATGTTATATTTTACAATATACATACATTTAAGTAGGTATACATCTCACGTATACTACAACTCGTACAGAGATTTGCGCGTGAGATTTGCAGTGAGCTGAGGTTTATAAAAAGGCGCGGTCACGGCTTCTTGTATCTTAAGATTAGTCATCAGAGTTAAGTAAAAATCACGTAGTTTTATAAAAAAATGTTTTACTTGTATCATCATTCGTTACACGTAAGCACCAAAATAGAGCTGCGCTTATTTAATTATGACTTAAGGCCTCTATCTACAGTTGCCTCTATAATTCTGAGTCTATGATGCATTAAAATAGTCCCGACGCCACACTAAGATACTAGTCTTGTTTCAAGGTATAGAGAACCATGTGAGACTTTCGATCTCACACCACCCAGATCCGTAACAAATATCTGCGAGCTACTTTAACATTTGTCTCGGTGTGGGAATCAAACCTGCAGCCGCTCGCTTCACAGCCGGTTACTGGCCCACTATGCCACGGAGGTTGGTATTGCGTGATAACTGATAAAGAAGCTCAAAATAAATATATAAAGGTTGATATACTATCAGATTCCGAACACCGTTCATTTGATACACCGAAGATATTGGACCTTACTAATAAAAAAAAAAAAAATTCAAAATTTATCCGATCGTGACCAAATTTATATGGAATTATCCTTAGAATAAGCTCTATCAAACACAAAAATAATCTTGAAAATCCGTCCACATTTGGCGGATGTATCGGGTAACATACAAATAAATAAAAAACTAATTTGAGGACATTGAAATTAAACTATTTTTACGGATTCTATCACGATTTGGTTTTAATTTTTTAAAATTACTAGGAATAACATTCACGTAAACCTAAGAAATCATAATTTGAGGACCTTCTCTTTTTTGAAGTCGGTCAAGACTTTTACGCTTACCTTAAGCATAGGTTGTCACTGTTCCATGCGTCATAGTATTTAAAAATGAAAGGGTGAAGTTTAGGGTGAAGCTTTCTTAAGGATAAGAAGCGCGTAAATATTTTTATAAGTAAGGGGTTATATATCTAGGTATAACATTATTAGGGCCACTTGCAGCTCCGCGATAAATCTCTATCCCAAATCTCGATTCAAAGATAGAGCTGTAGGATAGATCGAGTATAGATTTAGAACTGTAGATTAGTGATAGCGCTAGAAGTCGCCCTTAATAAACATAAATTAATATGGCTTTATTTAACCTTGTGAAATATGATGATGATGTTTTTCCATAATATGCGTCATAGGTTAGTCAATAGTTGGCCATTGGGACATTTCTAATAGCGTTCTAACAAAAATCACTATATGAAACATGACACAGGAATTAGAGGCGGGCAGACGGTGTCGCAAGCCAATCCGGTGCGTGTTGCAACTAGTCTTACCTTTCTAGAACTATTCACATTAAACGACTGACTATTGGGAACTACCAACTGTATCCGTTTGCAGCATTTTTATAACATACCAACTAACTTGACGTTCCGGGATAGTAGATGGCTGGCACATGCGTCATGCTCGTGAACGAGTGCTTGTGGAGACTAGTCTGCCTGGACTGTTTTGTTTGCTTGTGTCAATTCAACTTGCCGTGGCTACGGGGTCGCTCAGTGTTACTTTATCCTATATTATTAGATATCTATTGTTATCATGGTTTCGCTGCTCTAATTTAAGGTATTTTTGTATCTGGTGCTGTTCTGTAAATTGGTGTTAAAAAGAGCAATGTCAGAGTTTCTTGCCCGTTCTTCTCTGGCGAAACAGCCTTCCGAACAGGCGGTAGAGTTAAAATTTGACGGAATCTAAATAATGTTTGGACATTTTATAGATTCAATAAATGATTTGATTTGAGTATTTGAGCCTTTATTAGGAGTGAGGTATTTGACACTTCTCGAAGACGGCCTTTGTTTTCGCTTCTCTGTATACCGAGTGTTGCAGAAAGTTAATACCAATAACAAATCCACATCCAGGGAGAAAAATTTAAAGCGTAATTCTTTCTTTGTTTCTGCCCTTATCCTACCTTAATGTGGGGTCGGCGCAAGACACTTTTTAAGCATGTGGCAGAAAGGATTTGGCTTAGTTTTTACGACCGGCTGCCTGCCTGACGCCCATCTGTGGGAATTTAAAGCGTAATGGTAAAAAAAAATATTAATTAATTATTAACCATGGGGATTTTAAAATCGGAATGTGTCCGGCAGGGTTATAATCGTAATTATAATCGTTCTTCGTTTGTTTTGTATGGGAATCGGTTCAAGTAAGATCATAATAATACTGTTATAAGAGGTAGTGGTAACCCCCCTGTAAATCGTCGCATAGGAACGATTTTGTGTATCCTAAAAATAATTATTTACCAAATAGGAGTTCAGTATAAGAACTTTAATAAAATTATGTTAATATTTATCACTTCTATATATAATTTCTTGGATTACAATATTATTTTCTGATTTAAAAATATTAAACATCTTATAAAATTATATAACTTTAAAATGCATTTTGGCAATCAACGAATTTCAGGCTAATCAACAAAATTGATTCGTTATTTTAATTTGTGTTCAATTTTGGAGTTCAAAATTACATCAGAAAAATAATTTCGAAATAAGAACCAAGTATTACTTAAGGCGACTTGCAGCGCTATTACTAAACCAGAGTTAAACGTTATTTCGATTTATCCTACAGCTAATTCCAATCAAGATTTGGGATAAACAAGTATTTATCGCGGAGCTGCAAGTGGCCCTTAAAACCAAAGTATAAGTGAAGATTAATTCTTCAAAAAGAACACGACTACATTATGTATCGCATGTTCATAGCATTAATACTTAATTTATAAGTAAAACAGCTCGTGAATTACACAATGTGAATAAAACGGTACATTGTTGAATTTTTTTTTATATCAGAGACTGGCAAACGAGCAGATGGGTCACCTGATGGTAAGTGATCTCCACCGCCCATAGACACCCAAGACACAAAAAGAATCATGGGTGCGTTGCAAACCTAAAGGGAGGAAATGGAAGGGGAGGGCAAAAAGGGATTCGGAAAGGAAGGAGGGAAAAGGTCCACCGGAAATCTCACTCACCGAACGAAATGCGACAGCAAAGCTACTTCACTTTTATTTTTTGTGATAGAACATAAATAAGAACCAATATTTTGTTTAAATCATTGTAACGGCTATAACATAAGCTCACGCCTGTATCCCCGAAGGGGTAGGCAGAGGCGCACTAGCGAACTAGTACACCACATTTCGCCGAGCTTAGTTCCGTCCCAGATGTGATAGGGGGCGAGCCTATCGCCATATCGGGCACAAATTCCAGACTCCGGGCTGATATGGAAAAATCCAATATCACTTTGCCCGACCCGGGGATCGAAGCCGAGACCTCAGGACGGTAGTCATACCGAAGTACAACTACGCCACCAAGGCAGTGTAACGGCTATAATGCAATGTAAGCTTAGTTGTTAGGATGAGTAGTTCGTAGAGTACTGTCGAGTCCGGCACTGTCTTCACGCGAATTATCTGTCTTATTAATATGTGTTCTGTACTTTACCTTTTTACAATAAACATTATTTCTTTACGAACCTTGCAGACTTATTATGTTGCCTAAATAATTACCCCGTTTTGTATATATCACCCTAATAATGATAACCGGACAGTAGTGATACGGGACAATCATCATTATCATCCATCCCCCATGGATGATAAGAGATTGACGAAAGAGATAAACAAGACAAGTGTAGATGGAAAAGTCGATGTAGGACGACCGCATGTTGATGGCATATTGTACAGGATGTTTCATAAAGTTGGTATCAATAATAACTACATTTAAATAGGGGATGGCTAGCAATCTAGCGGTAAACTTAAAATGTAATGCTCATAATTTTTGAATAATGGGAAGTTGAATTTGTGAAGAATTTATTTCTGGCGTGTTGGGTCAGTCGGCTGCAGTATACTAAACAGTTGTAAACTACTTATGGAGTAATTTATTTATTTTAAGCATATACAAAGTCATTCCAGCGTTAATTGCAGCGATTTCCAGGTCGCATTTCGATTTTAATATCCCCATGCTTAATAATTAATTGATACAAAACATTAAGTTCCATTTTTATTTTTTTACTTTACCATTACGCTTTAAATCGATTTTCTGGTATGTGGAATTATTATTTGTGCCAACTTTATGAAACATCCGGTATAAAGCACAGGTCAGAAGTATCCTAAACAACGCGAATGCATAAAGATATTGATGAAAGTGGATGAAACGAAAGTAGTATGTCAGAATCGGGTAAAGTGGAAATCCATAGCCTCTGCCTACCCCTATAGTATACAGTCGTGACATTATCTACGTATGTATGTGTTTTTACCAGAGCACTGCAGAGCGTCTTCGCAACACCTGAGGGTAAACGCAGAGCTGTTTAGAAATACCAAGATTTTTTTTTTCCTTAACATAACTACAAATTTGGAATACCAAATATCGCATTTAATTAAAATTAAAATGAGGAAATGTAGAGTCAGACAGGCGGTAAAGCATTTGGTGGTAAGACTCGTCTGCCATCAGTCGGTCAAGGCCTTCACAACACGCGACCATAATTCGCGTTTGTTACGACACGCTCTAATAAGAAATGTACAGTAGAATTTAAAAGTAAATTCCTATCGCTCAGCCAAAGTACTATGAAGGTTAAGTTTAAAACGGTGGGATGATTAATGGACACTTCTATTTCATACATACCTGCCCGCGATTGCGTCCGTTTTTTTTTGTTTTAATTGTGAGTGATAGTTTTTTTTTTTTTTTTTTTTATTTTATTAAACACAAAACAGGTTATAATCATATATGCGTTACATTATGTGTGACAAAAATTTTCTGGACAATAATTAAAACCCAAAACATGTGTTCCAACAAGTAATAAGAAAGTAACCTACCAAATTAGAGAGTAACATAGAAGATATTAATAGTATAAGAGTTACGAATCATTAAGGACATTCTGAATTTGTCGTTGATATACATTAAAGTTATTGTTAAATAAGTCTACGGAAGCAGTGTCTTTGTTTAATTCATTGTACTGTCTACACATTCTTACAATAGGATTATTGAAAGATACATTGTTGCGAAAAATATTAATGGAAAAAACATTAGGTTCACGGCATCTTAAATTAATATTAATATTTAAATAAGATAATAAAGTAGAAGAGTCAACCAATGAATGCAATATTTTAAACAAATAGGTAAATTCACTTTTTTTACGCCTCGATTCCAATGATAATACATTGAAGTGAGTTAACCTATCTCTGTACGATTTTAATTTACGGTGAAGGCTATTACGGAAGCATACAATTTTTAAGCAATTACGTTGTATCCTCTCAATCCGGTCAACATGCACTTGGTAATAAGGAGACCAAATTACTGCACCACACTCTAATATGGTACGAACCAGTGTTTCAAATAAGTAAATAAGACTCCGTGGGTTTTTAAATGGTTTAGTGACACGAATAATAAATCCAAGAATCTGAGAACCTCTATTAACAATATGATCGTAATGGTGTCGAAAAGATAAGGTGTCATCAAATAAGATTCCAAGATCTTTAACAGTAGTTCTACGATCTAGACTGTGACGGTGTATTTTATAATCAAAAGTTATCTTATTGATTTTTCGAGTGAATGAAATACAGAAGCATTTTTGGACATTTAATAACATGCGATTTGCTGAACACCATTCATAGATAAGGTCCAGATCTTGTTGCAGTGCAATGGCATCACAAATGCTTGTTATTGCATTAAAAACCTTTAAGTCATCAGCATATAATAAACAGGGACATTTCAAACGTTCCAAGAGGTCATTAATAAAGATAATAAAAAACAAAGGGCCTAAATGAGAACCTTGTGGTACTCCGGAGGTGATGATTACCGGAGATGACACTACGCCCTTAAGCGAAACAAGTTGACTTCTCATTTTAAGGTATGATTGGACCCATCTCAAAAGAGAACCGTGTATACCAAAAAGATTCAGTTTATGACAAAGTAGTTGATGATTTACTTTGTCGAAAGCCTTCGAAAAATCTGTGTATATAGAGTCAACTTGCACATTTCTTGCGAATGCATTACACAGGTAATATTTATATTCCAATAGATTACTTATAGTTGACCTATTTTTAACAAAGCCGTGTTGGTTAGGGGATAATTGGGGTTTAACATGATAATAAATGAAATCATAAATTACTGACTCAAACAACTTCGCAAAACAAGAAAGAATACTTATAGGCCTATAATTCTCACAAGAGGCCTTGTTACCGCTTTTATAAACAGGAACTACATGAGCATTTTTCCAATATGAAGGAAAAACACCAAGTTGCAAGGATTGGTTAAAGACTATGTTTAATGGTTTAATAAGTTCATTAGCACAACTTTTCACAAAAACAGGAGGTATGCCGTCTGGGCCAGAACCTTTAGACGAGTCAAGTTTTATGATTTTTTGCAATATTGTCTGAGGAGTGATGATAATTTTGTGCAGAGTTCTGTTGCAATTAATGTCATGGTTAGAAACCAAAACAGGTTCATTTGCGACTGAACTGTTAGTTTCGAACACTGAACTAAAATATTTCGAGAAAAGTTCACAAATTCCCTTGTGATCGGAGGCTGTAAAGTCGCTGTATTTCATATTTAAAGGAATGGAAGTGCCTTGGCTTTTTTTGTTATTAATATAACTCCAGAAAGTCTTAATATTGGAAGATAAAGATTTTTCAACAGTTGAAATATAGTGACTATAACATTGACGAATCAGATTCTTACTGCGGATACGTAAAAGAGAAAAGGTGTCATAATCACGCGGATTTTTATATTTTTTGTATACTTTATGATACAAAAAATATAAAAATATAAAATTGTGTATTAAATGTACAGTAATACCCCGCTTAGCGCGACCCTGTTACGTGCGGTTTCCCTATAACGCGAATTTCAAAAAAATTATTCAGGTTTGGACATATTGCAGAGTATAGACAATAATGATGACCGTGTCTTGACCGTGTGTCAAACAATTAAAAACAGTGTTGGGTGTTATGAACGTATTTTACAAGAACGTAAACAAAACGCTACCCAAAAGACAATAGATGTATTTTTCCGTAAAAAATAAGAGTATGTATTGCATAAAGTGTTCTTAGAATTAAAGTTTAAAATGATTTGTATTTTTTTGTATTAAATTTTGACTATGTTAATCATAAACCTCGATATACGCGAATTTCAGTTAACGCGATTTTTTTCGGAACGTATCCCTCGCGTAAAGCGGGGTATTACTGTACTAGATTCCAATAAACGCGTAACTCTTCTTTTTACCTGCCCTTATCCCACCTTAATGTGTGGTCAGCGCGACACACATTTTCAAGCATGTTGCAGAAAGGATTTAGCTTAGTTGTTAAGACTGGCTTCCGTCCTGACAAAAACCCATATCTGGGGGATTCAGTTCCAAGCAAATTGTCAGAAATAAAACCCCGCTTGACTTGGGAAGATACGAACCCAGGACCTCCCGGTTCACGGTTTACACTGCCACTAAACCAAGGAGGGGACTAAGACCGCATCACCAATATTTAAATCCTAAATGAGTGTCGAATATTCTTTGCTTCATTTTTTTTGCGTAATTTTCCAACTAATTTCACTCCATGAAATATTTTTTTTTTTTTTTTTTTTAATAAATAACACCCAACAGTCACATATATAGTCCTGACCCCACACTAAGATCGTGTCTTGTGTCGTGGGTATCAGGAACTACGAGAGACTTTCGGTCTCACAACACCCAGACCCGAAACAAATATCTGTAGGCCATACAAACATTTGTCTCGGTGCGGGGATCGAACCCGCAATATACCCTCGCAAGATACCCTCTCACTTTCTCAATCTCTATAGCTTTTTCAATGCTGGCAGACGCTTAGCTGTGCTTCTGGTATCGTTAATATCCCCAGACGGTGTTTCCTTCGACAATTCTATTTGGAATAATATATTGTTATCTGGCGCAGGTGGTATTTAAACATTTTAGCATAATCTTCACATTTTCTCCAGAAAGATAATTATTTTACTCCAGAATAAAACACGTGGATAATATGATGCTAAAACAGTTTCACTTATTGTCTAATATGCTGTTCTTATCTAGTTAGGAAATGCAGTAAACAGAAGTATCGAATATGAAAAACAACTAAAATAGATGTTCAGGATAACCCATTTTTTAGTTTGTTACTTACTTGTGAATTATTACGCATGTATGTTAATTGGGATAAATGTTGAATTATAAATTCATATTTTATTGGCACCAATGAATAAATAAATAGTTATAGCTAATAACAGAATGGTCACATTAATTAGTAATACCGAATCGGGTTCAATCAGTTACAAAAAACTTTATGTCAATACAATTAAATCAAAAAAGTAATCTATTGGTTTAATTTATGATCGTCTTTTTAACTTATTATAATAACAAAATACTTGTTCGTTCATTTCCTATGCCATCTATTCTTTCCTAGACTAACGTTTCAATATCTACATCAACATTATTTCCCCTTTGCCTAACTCCCATCCATCTATTTCGTCACATCCTAATTCATCTATTCCTTATGCCTACTTTTTAAGCTCTCTAACCCTTTTTTTATCATTTGTTACTCTCTGGGGGTGAGATGTGTCGCTGTTTAGCGTTATGTTGTCGCTGGTGGGTTTCCGGCAAGGAGACTGGACTTCGCTATTTGATACGGTAGTGCGTTCCTCGCCGATTGTAATAAACATGTCGGTATATTTGTTGTGTGTGATTTTTATTTCGTATTTAAATACCATTTAAACACCAATCCATCTATTTTTTCCTAACGCTTGCCAAAGTCGGTGCATGTGTACCCAAATTTGGAAACACCGTTTTTTATTACTGCCAAATGAATAACCTAATAATTATTATTTTGTTGTGAATTTTTTTTACATCCGAGTACCGATATGTGACTACATAAACCTGATGGTAAACGCAGCGCAGTCGTTGTAACCACCGATACACCTTATGTCTATCGGAGGCCACCAGTATAATGCTGGCCTGCAAGAATACATCTTCAGACTCCGTTAGAAAGACTCGATTTTCTAGCAGGGACGTAATACGTGGGCCGTGAATCTATTCTACAGCTTCATGCTTCTAAAAGGCCCGTATTATATTTTGTATGTTATGAGTGCATTGGCTAAGTAGAACCAAGCACAGCCCATTCCTTCATAACTTCTTACATACGGCGGTATAAGACTTGCAACATCTCTAGTTGTTCGATCACTTATATGATGTCCCGCAACCTTGGCCCGAGAAAAAGCAAATCACGCATCAATTATAAAGTGTGAAAATATTTACTTGCGGCCAAAAGCGCAATGAGTGCATAGCATTGACCGCGCCCTTTTTACTGCCACCCAAGGCCGTCGATCAAACATTGCTAAAGCGAAGATGACACCTTGCGAAACTAGCAGACTGGTAAGATACATGTCTGTGCGCATTCATATTTCAAGTGACAAGGCGTAAGGTCCATCGTGTCGTTCCAGAGACTGGCAAACGAGTATATTGGTCACCTGATGTAATCTCCACCACCCGTAGACACCCAAGACACAAAAAGAATCATGAGTGCGTTGCCAATTTAAAAGGAGGGAAGTAGGGATTACAAAGGGAGGGGTAATTGGGTCAACGGATATGTCACTCACCGAAGAAAACGCGACAGGGAGCTGTCACTTTACTTCGATTTCTGTGAGACAGTGGTCTCAAACCGGTCGAGCCGGCCCATTCGTGCTGTAGACGTAACTGTCTAAAGCGTGACTCTATCACTCTTTATGGAGGCATTCTTTATTTAGATGGATCTATCTGACTACTATCTGGTACTTATGATACATAGGCTCGCGCAGGTGTCCCGAAGCGGTAGATAAAGGCAAACTACCAAACTAGAACACCCACATTCCACCGAGCTTATTAACGTCCCAGACTTGATAAGAAGGCGAGCCTATCGCCATTTCGGGCACAAATTATTACGGGTTGATACTTCATAGAAAAAGTCAATATCACTTTGTCCGACCAGATAATCGAAGCCGAGACTTCACGCGGCAGTCCTACCGTACAACCCGTCACTGAATTGTATGTAATTTCGTTCGATTATTTCAATTATACCACAAGCTTGTTTCAAAATGAAGTATCATGTGCAATAGGTGTTGTTTCAAGTTGAAAAAGACCCGCAATTTACCTGTCTACGTATTGAGTAGGCCAAACTTGTAATTACATTTTTTATTCGCCTCCTTGGTCTAGTGGCAGCATATATGGGCTTTGAACCGGGTGGCCGTGGTTTCAATTCCCAGGAAAGCGAATTTTCTAAGTTAATTTGCCCGGGACTGGATCTCCTAGACGCGTCGTCGCGCCGCGATGAAGGGAGTCGTCAGACAGGCAGCCAGTCGTAATAACTAAACCAAATCCTTTCTGCAACACGCTTGAAAAAGTGTATTGCGCCGACCCCACATTAAGGTGGGATAAGGGCGGATAGAAAGAAAATTAGCATCCGTATTTTATTTAGTATACGAAACGATCCCGCCCATCCACACGTAACTTCTTTATAAGCCAGGATCAAGAATGGCACGCATTTCATCATCATCATGATCATCAGCCATAGGACGTCTACTCCTGGCCACTGGCACTAATTTATTAACACCAAATATAGCATGGTCATCATCAGCTGGACATCCTGTTGGACTATGACACGCATTTATCGACACCAAATATTGAAACTCATTGAGTGTGGGAGTGTAATATTGTCTATATTCCGCAACGAAATTAATCAAATAAAAAACTGAAAAAGGGTTTGGAATAAGTTTTCCTCTTATTTCCGTAGCATTTCTTATTTCACGTAAAGGAAAGGTTATTAATAATAATATTTCAAATAAATGCCACTGCAGTACGCCGTGCCGTGCCGTGCCGTACGTCGAAGAAAATTAAAATTGAGAACGTCCTTTTTTGGTTATAAAGTATAAAAATATATCCTTTTATCCTTATTTAAATACTCCCAAATTAACAAAAAAAAACGATTCAACATTTAAACAAGGCAACGTAACTGTTTACTCCCTTATTCATAATGAAATCCTGGTCTTATCGAAAGCATAACCCTACTTTTGCATACTTTAACTAATAAAGAACTAAAATGTTTATCGAATACAATGTTGCTGGTTACAGAAAAAGCATTATTTTTATCTCTGGGAAGCTTTGAAACAAATAGGAAGCCTTAGCTGGAAATAATCAATAAAAATATATATCAATCTTAGATGGGGTCCTAGACTATAACAAAATTAATGTCATTAAGAAAGAACATCAAACTTAAAACAACTGATCGGAATCGGCCATGTTTTCACAATCGAACGTTTGAACGTTTTAACGCTATTGAACCATTATGAATACAATTTTTATGAAACGTACTATTGCGGTTTTATTACGCTCCACTAAGTTATTATGAATAAGGGGGTAGTTTTTAACTGGCTCCTAAATGTAAAATCGGTTATGGTATTGAAATTTGGTCGTGATTACAAAAAATAAAAAGTGATTTGTAACTTTCCAAAGAAAATATAAGATAATGTTAAACCGCAACTACCGAAACAAAAAACCATCACTCATTATCTGAGAGACTTACTCGCAATAACGTGACATACATTTAACACAAATGTTTTAACCTCAGTATTGCCCTGGCGCAATGCAAAGAAGAAAAAACTAGATCTGCTTGCATTACTGTAGCACTATTGCAATACTGATGTGATGAAATGTATTCGAAATATTCTGAACTCTCAGGAGATGTACGAGATATTTTGTGTATCATTACTTGATTTTTTTTGTAGCGGAGACTGTTAAACCAGAAGGTGGGTCAATTTATGGTAAAGTGATCTCCACCGTCCATAGACACCCAAGGCACAAAAAGAATAATAAGTGCGTTGTCAACCTAAAAGCAGGGGAGTGGAATGGGGATTGAGAAATGGAGGGGGGAATAGGGCCACCGGAAATCTCACTAACCGAACGAAACGCAACAGCGAGTTGCCTCTTTACGTTGGTTTTCTGTGAGACTGGTATCAAACCAGTCGAGTCGTCCCATTCATAGTCGACGTTACATAACATAACATAAGCTCACGCCTGTATCCCCGAAGGGGTAGGCAGAGGCGCACTAGCGAACTAGAACACCCACATTTCGCCGAGCTTAGTTCCGTCCCAGATGTGATAGGGGGCGAGCCTATCGCCATATCGGGCACAAATTCCAGACTCCGGGCTAATATGGAAAAATCCAATATTACTTTGCCCGACCCGGGGATCGAACCCGAGACCTCAGAACCGTAGTCGTACCGAAATACCACCACGCCACCGAGGCAGTCGACGTTCGCAGTCGATAGTCGACGTTATGGGCGTTACTTATAAAACATTTTAGCTGAGCAAATGGTAAAGAATAGTCTGTCACTTTTTTCCTTGTGTCACATTGATTGCAAATAAAAGAGAAAGACTATTCTTAACCATTTGCTCAACTAAATTGTTTTACAAGTAAGGCTCTATATCTCTACATCGTGGCTCTACCACTTAAAAGATTAAAGCTGTAAACAAGAATTTATTTCGCATAACTTAACCTTAAAATATTAATATTGTATTCAATAATACTGTTGTCGATAAATGACATCATTGAATTAACTGTGCAATTGCACAACATGGAAATATAATTAGTTCCGTCCTAGATGTGATAGGAGGCGAGCCTACCGCTGTATCGGGCACAGGTTCCAGACCCCGGACTGATAGTAAAAAACTCAATATCACTTAACCTGACCCGGGAATCGAACCCAAGATCTCAGGACGGTAGTTGTACCGAAATACAACTACGCCACGGAGACAGTCGAGTAAGTGTTAATGCCACCTTTTTATTATATTACTATTAAATCATAGGATATTGCAATTTAATTTTTAAATGAATCATTACGTGAACTGGCGCCAATGTTGCTACTGTGGATGGCGTCATCTGTACCGCCCAATACGTTTTTGGTGGATGAACCAAAAGAGATTTACGAAATATTCAAGTTCGTAACTTTATTTGGACAAGTAGCGTAAGACGTTCAACTCTGATAAAGACGGTAAAATACAAATAAACTGTTGATATTTAATAATAATTTCGGAGTTCCGTGCAAAGCGTGACATAATGCACCAAAACGTTTAATTAAAAGATTAAATAAAAGTACAAAAACAATTATTTACTCTAAATTATCGTTTTATCCCGGTTGGATTTAAAGTAACTGACTCTAGTAAAAATAAAGTAAGTAACTCTATTAAAAATAAAGTAACTAACTCCAGTAAAAAAAGTAACTTATTCCAGTAAAAAATAAGTAACTGACTCCAGTAAACATAAAGTAACTAACTTAAGTAAAAATAAAGTAACTGACTATTAAACATAAAGTAACTGACTCCAGTAAAAATAAAGTAACTGATTCCAATAAAAATAAAATAACTGACTGCAGTAAAAATAAAGTAACTAACTTCAGTAAAAATAAAGTAACTAACTCCAGTAAAAATAAAGTAACTGACTATTAAAAATAAAGTAACTGACTCCAGTAAAAATAAAATAGCTGATTCCAATAAAAATAAAGTAACTAACTCCAGAAAAAATAAAGTAACTGATTCCAGTAAAAATAAAGTAACTAACTCCAGTAGAAATAAAGTAACTGATTCCTGTAAAAATAAAGTAACTGGCTCCAGAATAAATAAAGTAACTGACTCCAGTAAAAAAAAACACTATGTTAAATCCCAGAGTTAACTGGTAGAGCCACGATGTAGACGTACCATAAGCTTATGCCACATAAGGCATAATTATGTCGAAAGGGACGTGTACGCCGACTCGCTCAGTTCGATATCACCAGCTCATAGAAAAGAGACGTAGCGTGGCAGCTCGCTATTGCAATTGGTTCTGAGTGAGATTTCCAGTGGAATAATTTCCAGAACTGCCTGAATGCCTCGGTGGCGTGGTTGTATTTCGGTACGACTACCGTCCTGAAGTCTCGGGTTCGATCCCCGGGTCGGGTAAAGTGATATTGGATTTTTTCCATATCAGCACGGAGTCTGGAATTTGTGCCCGATATGGTGTTAGGCTCGCCCCCTATCACGTCTGGGACGGAAATAAGCTCGGCGAAATGTGGGTGTACTTATTCGCTAGTGCACCTGTGCCTACCTCTTCGGAGATACAGGTGATAGCTTATGTTATGTGTTATGTTAATTTCCAAAACCTATTCCCTTCCCTTAAGATTGGGTATGCTGTGCGTACCCATGATTATTTGGATATCGCGGGATAATAACGGAGGTCAATAACCTTCGGGTGACCCACATACCCGTTTGCAAGTGTCGCTTTAAACTACGCAATAAATAGTATAACTTAGTTTTTATTGTCTGCATTAATCGTTATTGCTCTTCTGATACACATAAAGGTGTTTATTGTAAGGCCATTGCTTAACATCAATAGTCATATCGCGTTGCGTGCCATTTTTATGGCGGAATCACATTGAAAAACAAAGGGATTCAATATTACTAACTATCTTCTTCTTGGTCGCACTCTTCATTTCTGAAGGTCGTGACCGTCTTGAAATTTCCGTCGCATCTCTCGGATGATCTTCCAGGTTTTCCTGTCCTTAGCCTGCCTCATTGCTGTTGTTCCTGAGAGTCCCGTGAGTAGTTTTATTTGATCGGACCAACGGCTAGGCACACGCCCTCGCGGTCGTTTCCCTTCCACTTTTCCAACCAAGAGTAGTTTCTCCAAATTGGGGGGGTCGCGGCGAGCCACATGTCCAAAATACTGTAGAATCTTTTCATAGCACGTCGTCGACAGTCTCGTCGAAATCCTCAGTTGTTCGAGGATTGACTTATTGTTCTCTTAGCTGTCCAGGGTATACGCAACATACGTCGCCAGCACCACATTACCAACTATAGAGAGACTGATTTCTTAAGTTTACGCGAATGTTATACATACAACATAACATAATATGACTGCCTCGGTGGCGTGGTGGTATTTCGGTACGACTACGCTTATGAGGTCTCGGGTTCGATCCCCGGGTCGGGCAAAGTGATATTGGATTTTTCCATATCAGCCCGGAGTCTGGAATTTGTGCCCGATATGGCGATATGATCGCCCCCTATCACATCTGGGACGGAACTAAGCTCGGCTAAATGTGAGTGCTCTAGTTCGCTAGTGCGCCTCTGTCTACCCCTTCGGGGATACAGGCGTGAGCTTATGTTATGTTATACATTGTAATAAAAATATTTTTACGGATTCTATCACGATTTGGTCCAACCCTTGACCACGAAGACTGCAAAGCCTTCGAAACGTCGGGAATAAAAATTATATGTAATCACAAGTTTAAAAACGTAACTGACCGACTTCCAATTTACCGGTCGTGACCAAATTTATATGGGACCAACCTTGAAATAAGCTCTATCGAACACAAAAATAATTTTGAAAATCGGACCACATTTGGCGGAGATATCGAGTAACATACATAAAAAAAAAAATACAGACGAATTAAGGACCTCCTCCGTTTGTGGAAGTCGGTCGAAAACCAAATCATGATCGAATCGCTAAAAACAGAGGGTCCATCAAGCAAGCTTCGATACAAAAAATGATTTCAAACGTCAGTAACGCCCATCTACCACTTATCACAGAGTGAGGTCGCTTATTACAATTTACACCCTAGAATGTTCCGCGAATGTTCAAGAATCACGTAAGACAATTTTATGGCTAAACATTATTACGCTGGCACGACCTTGAGCGCGTTTGTTTCAAATACGACTGAGTGAATTATGACCACGAGGTCACAACTTTTGGATCACAAGTTTCGTGATATTGTTCCGTCTTTGTTCGACTGACTTCCACAAAAAGAGGAGGTCTTCAATTCGTCTGTATTTTTTTATGTATGTTACTCGATTTCTCCGCCAAGTGTGGACCGATTTTAAAATTTTTGTGTTCGATAGAGCTTATTTCAGGGTGGTCTCATATAAATTTGGTCACGATCGGTAAATTGGAAGTCGGTCAATTAAGTTTTTAAACTTGTGGTTATATTATTAAATGTTGGCTGCTGCAGACGTCCTTACTATAAATAAAAATAGTACTCACAACATTAGCCTAGAGCCTAGTATATATATATATATATATATATATATATATATATATATATATATATATATATATGTACTTCCCGTGGTGAGAGAAGTATGAAAAGAAATTGTCGATACGATCAAATATATATAAGATTGTAAAAAAAACTATAAAAACTACCCCGTCTGTTCAAAGACTACGCAAAATGTTGTCAAAAACATGATCACGCATAAATCATCTAACTCCAAAAATAATTAGTAGTTTCAAAGATTTATTAATATTTATTTAGATTCAAATAAACTTTTCAACATTAAGGGTAGTGTACATAATTTAGACTTTCCTTGAAATAAAATTTAAAATAACATAAGCTCACGCCTGTATCCCCGACGGGATAGGCAGGGGCGCTCTAGCGAACTAGAGCACTCACATTTCACCGAGCTTAATTCCGTCCCAGATGTGATAGGGGGCGAGCCTATCGCCATATCGGGCACAAATTCCAGACTCCAGGCTGATACTGAAAAATCCAATATCACTGCCCGACCTGGGCATTATTCTTTTTTTTTTATTTGGTTTACCTACAACTGTTTACATATTCACTTACAAATAATACAAATGTATTAACATCACGAATGCAACAATTACTTAAAGGTAAACACCACATACATGTAACACTAATATATGTATAAGCAACTTCAGTTAAGAGTAAATAACTGAAGACATAACATAAGCTCACGCCTGTATCCCCGAAGGGGTAGGCAGAGGTGAACTAGAACACCCACATTTCGCCGAGCTTAGTTCCGTCCCAGATGTGATAGGGGGCGAGCCTATCGCCATATCGGGCACAAATTCCAGACTCCGGGCTGATATAGAAAAATCCAATATCACTTTGCCCGACCCGGGGATCGAACCCGAGACCTCAGAACCGTAGTCGTACCGAAATACCACCACGTTACCGAGGCAGTCTAACTGATAAATAACTGAAGAAATAATTTAAAAGTAGTTAAACATAATTCTAGATTCTGTCTGATTATTATCAATGTGCGCCTCAAATTATTTCTTGCCAGTCATACTAATATCATTGACACTTGGGCAATAATATAAAGACAAATATTGTAAGGCAACCTTCGTAAAAGCTAAGTGGTTGTGGAGTTGTGGACAGCGCGGCGTTGCGCCACGCGTTGCGACACGCCCCGACGACACTGCACCGGCCGGCCGACGGGCCACCGGATCTACTTGAATGGCTCTTCACATTTTTAGATCTAATAGCAATGCTCAATGAGTCGCCTTCTTGGTCTAGTGGCGGGTGTGGACTACGAGGTCCTGAATTCGATTCCCAGGTCGCGCAAAGCAAATTTTCTAATTTAATTTGCCTCTTTTGGTCTAATGGCAGTGTATATGGGCTGTGGACCTAGAGGTTCTTGGTTCGATTCCCAGGTTGGGCAAAGCAAATTTTCTAATTTAATTTGCCTCTTTTGGTCTAGTGGCAGCATATATGGGCTGTGGACCTGGAGGTTCTTGGTTCGTTTCCCAGGTTGGGCAAAGCAAATTTTCTAATTTAATTTGCCCTTCTTGGTCTAGTGGCAGTATATATGGGCTGTGGACCTGGAGGTTCTGGGTTCGATTCCCAGGTCGGACAAAGCAAATTTAATTAGTCTGGGACTGGATCCTTCAAAGGGGTTGACGTCAGGAAGGCGGCCGGTCGTAAAAACGAAGCCAAATCCTTTCTGTAACACACTTGAAAAAGTGCGTTGCGCTGAACCCACATTAAGGTGAGATAAGGGCAGGTAGAAAGAAAGAAGTAATAGCAATGCTGTAGTCACTTCTTCTTTTTCGCATTCTTCATCACTGAAGGTCGTGCCCATACTGAAAAGCTGAATGGAGTCTTTGACGAGCAGCTTCCATACCATGTCGTGTGTGTGTGTTCCGCACGTATAATGGGCAAAGAAGAAGAGCCAACTCCTACGGGGGCTGCGGCTGCATGCATCCGCGTACCACGTAGCCCCCGGCACAACGGAGAGAGGGGAACATTGCGGGGTTTTAGTCGGTAGGACGGTTTAGACCGGTGAGTCCGACATACCTCTGAGCTTCGGCTTGGAGAGATTCGAAAATGAATTTCCCCGTGTTAAAAAAAAAATGCTTCCATACCATTCTGTCTTCGGCTTGTCTCAAGTCGGTGGTAATATTGAGTCTGGTTATGGCCTTAATATGATAGATATATGTGTTATGTTTTGTTATGATCAGACCTGTGGGTAGATGATCGCCTGCGAGGTCTTCTACCATCTACTTTCCGGACTACAACCAGTTTTCCCAAATTATCTGGTTGTCTTCGGGCATTATCGTTAAAATAGCAAGAGCCTAGTAAAAAAGGGAAAAGAAAAGATCCTAGAGCCTAGTATTTATATACAGTTGGGTGAGTTGATTCTCCTTCAATACCACATTTCAAAACCCGCGACGATAATGACCATGATTCGGAGCCGTATAGAAATATCGAGAATACCCAGGGTTTAAGAGTCTCTTCTGGTTACATTGGAGATTTTTCTGTCTTGCACTGTCACTATGTCACTTTTGTAGTCACTAACTAAACTAAAATGAATTTACCATGGTTACTAAAATATTTGTTCAGTAACTTTTCTTTCAATTCATACGTTCATGATTCGATCGCAGTGTAAGTTATTCTATTAAGGATATTTTTTAAGTATTTATTTTATTTCACAACATATTTTGTTTTAACAGATCTTAATCTTTGTAATTATCTTTGGAGTGGTAGAGCTACACTGTAGACAGTTACGTCTACAGTACGAATGGGTCGGCTCGACCGGTTAGATACCACTGTCTCACAGAAAACCGACGTAAAGTGCAGCTTACTGTCGCGTTTCGTTCGGTGAGTGAGATTTCCGGTGACCAATTTCCCCCCCTTCCCTTCCCAATCCCTTTTCCCTCACCTTCCATTTCCTCTGTTTAGGTTGGCAACGCACCCATGATTCTTATTGTGTCTTGGGTGTCTATGGGCGGTGGAGATCACTTACCATCAGGTGACCCATCTGTTCGTTTGCCAGTCTCTGCTATATATATAAAAAAATAAAAAACATTGGTAAAGTTCATGACTGAATTTGAGATGCAAAACATTTTTTTTTTATTTTAGTAATTATGCCTGTAGTTAAATAAATGTTTTAAATATTAAGTTAAAAATTAATACAAAATAATTTACTTGTTAAATAAAATAATCAAAGTAATAAAATCACACCGAAACATTAATTGTTCATTAGGATGCGTTAATAGTTGTAAAATTAATAAATAAGATGTAAAATGTGAACATAATGCAATTAAAATAAAAAATGCACATTAATATTTGCATTTTATTGTTGTATTTTGCTCCGGGAAGTAATTGCATGTTACGTGATGTAAAAAGTTATGTTGAATAGATTATTTTAATTTGATGAACTCTAGCAAATAAAAACTATATTTACAAGAATTATTTGTTTGATTTGTAATTACCACAATAATAGAGTACTTCCTATATACCTTTTTTTTATAGCAGAGATTGGCAAATGAGCAGATGGGTCACCTGATGGTAAGTGATCTCCACCGCCCATAGACACCCAAGACACAAAAAGAATCATGGGTGAGTTGCCAACCTAAAAGGAGGGAATGAAAGGGTAGGGAAGGGGATTGGAAAAGGAATTGGGGAAATGGGCCACCGGAAACCTCACTCACCGAACGAAACGCGACAACAAGCTGCCGCTTTACGTCGGTTTTCTGTGAGACAGTGGTATCTAACCGGTCGAGCCGGCCCATTCGTGCTATAGACGTTACTGTCTACAGCGTGGCTCTACCACTTGAAAGAACCTCTGAAGCTATAGTACTAGAACACCCACATCTTGCTATGCTTATTAGCTTTAAGTGGTAGAAGGCACTATTAGGCAGTTCAGTAGTAGAAACAGTGATCTAGTTGACGACACTTAACCCGTCAGAGGCGGCACATATATATGTTCCATAAGCGTATGGGCCACCGGAGGCCGAGCCGCCCGTGACTATTTAAAGTTAAATTTTTATTATGTTCCAGCAGTATATCTTGTGTGTTATTTGGTCCTACATATAAAATCTATTGTTATCATGGTTTAGCTGCTCTAATTTAAGGTCTTTCTGTACCTGGTGCTGTACTGTATTAGTAACTGACTGTAAACTGATTTTAAAAAGAGCAACGTAAGAGTTGCCCGTTCTTCTCTGGCGAAACAGCCTTCCGAACAGGCGTTAGAGTTAAAATTTGACGGAATCTAAATGACCTTTGAACATTTTATGGATTGAATAAATATTTTGATTTATATCCTTATTGGATTTTCGATCGACTTCCAAAAAGGAGAAGGTCCTCAATTCGTCTGTATTTTTTTTTGTGTATGTTACGCGATATCTGCGCCGAATGTAAACCGATCTTCAAAATTCTTTTTGTGTTAGATAGAGCTTATTTCAAGGGTGGTCCCACATAAATTTGGTCACGATCGGATTTGAAGTCGGTCTGTTAAGTTTTTAAACTTGTGATTATTTAATATTATCCCGAAATCTAAAATGTATCCACGAAAAAGCGACAAACTTTTCATGTATCCAAGGATGTCCCAAAAAGCGCTAGGTGTGGCGCTTAGTGGTGTTAAAAGAAAAGGGTGAAGTGGAAGGAGGCGAACTCAGGCATAAAGCTGTGGGGACGGAAATAAGTTTGGCAAAAAGTTTGTGCTAGTCAATAGTGCATACAGTATAGTAACACCTCTGTCTTTTCGTGGACTAGGTGTAAGAGTGTGTTTTTGCAACATATAGTACCTATACTTCCATATTGTCTTTCACTAAACTACCTTTACACAGATAACGCAAACCTACGAGTCTGAATTAGCTAGCACTGTGCTAACAAAGTAAGCGGCTGAGCAACGTGTTTTGCTAACGTACTCGCAACTATTACTTTTACGTTACAGTTTTGTAATGGCGACCGCGAAAAAACATGCAATTATTCACGCTATTATTATTTAGTTCACGGTCCCGATTTTCATGTCATCAACTTACGTTATGCGTCAGTCGCTTTTGACTGTTCAAATTAAGTGCAAGACATCCCCTTCTATATTTTCGTATCAATGTCTTTAGTCTTTAAAAACCGTATCCTAGAGGGGGCAACGTTAAGCGGGCAGCTGTAGCCCGAGCACGAAAAACTAATGTAAATGTAAATGTATTCGAGTTCGCTGCGCACTGATGACGTTTGGTTAATATTTCATACAAATTTCATAGACGCGCATCGAGTTCGAATACATTAACGGTTGTCAGAAATTGTCAGGACTGTCTCGGTTCGGCGTGGTGGTATTTCGGTACGACTACGGTTCTGAGGTCTCGGGTTCGATACCCGGGTCGGGCAAAGTGATATTGGATTTTTCCATATCAGCCCGAAGTCTGGAATTTGTGCCCGATATGGCGATAGGCTCGCCCCCTATCACATCTGGGATGCAACTAAGCTCGGCGAAATGTGGGTGTTCTAGTTCGCTAGTGCGCCTCTGCCTACCCCTTCGGGGATACAGGCGTGAGCTTATGTTATGTTATGTAGAAATTTTCCTGCTCAGGCCGCAGATCATAAACACTGAGTAGAATCTTTTTGACAACACGCCAAACCATTAAAAGAGTGGAATAGGGGATGCGTCTACCGTGCTTAATAATTTGTTTTCTTAATTCGGTTGTTCTTTGACATCCATAGTGTACATATCATACAATTCCAAATATATAAACAAGGTTGCAAATATGAAGGTCAAACAAGTAGCTGGCACAAGGGTATCGACACGTTAAGAGACTTTTTAGTACAAAGAAAGAAAGATTTACTGTCCCATTTATAATAAATTTTTAAGCGTATATTTTTATAAGTTACATATAAGCATGAACTGCCATGTGTTTAAATATGTCCCTTGACTAATAATACATACTATAGATATTTGTTTACATTTCTGGAAACGTCCTTCTTTCTACCTGCCCTTATACCACCATAATGTGGGGTCGGCGCTACACACTTTTTCAAGCATATTGCAGAGAGGATTTGGCTAAGTTTTTACGACCTGCCTGCCTTACGTCAATCCCCTATGAGGGATCTGATCCTGGGAAAATTTAAGTAGAACATTTGCTTTGCCCGACCTGGGAATCGAACCCACGACCTCCCGGTCCACAGTCGATACATGCTGCCACTAGACCAAAGAGTCGATTTCTGGAACTGACTGGCTGATATTATAGGACTGAAAAGTTTTACGATTTTCTAAGTATTTAAGCATATCCGTGGCGCAGTGGGCCAGTAGCCGGCTGTGAAGCGAGAGGCCGCGGGTACGTTTCCCGTATTGAGACAAATGTTTGTGTGGCCCACAGATATTTGTTTCAAGTCTGGGTGTTGTGAGACCGCGCATCTCTCATAGTTTCTGATACCCACGATACAGGTTATATCTAGTGTGGGGTCAGGACTAGGTGTGTGACTGTTGGGTTTATTTATTTATGTTTATATGTTGGCATGGCATTATTAATAATAACACCAGTATGAACAAATCATGGTCAGTGACATGGACCTCTATTGATGAGTTGGGTTAGGAATGTAGTCCATGTAGTCACATGCGTGCTAATCGCATCGCATATCTTCGAGGTTCTTATGAAGAAATATATGGTATGCACTATGCAGGTTTCCTCACGAGGTTTACCTCGACGTTACAACGGGCGATAGTTATCAACAAAGATATTTAATATTATTAACTGTAGAGGGGCTATAAAGCAAGTTTTAATATAAAAAAAATTGATCTCAAACTTCAGTACCGCCATCAACCACTTATTACAATGCGAGGACGATTATTAAAATATACACCCGAGAATGTTTTGTGAATGGTTAAGAATCACGTAAGATAAGTTTATTATCTCAATATTATTACGCTGGTCGACCTGACGCGTGTATATTTCAAATAAACTGACCGACTTATGACCACTAGGTCATAACTTTTGGATCGCAAGTTTTGTGCTGTTGTCTATATACTGTTGAATGTCTTTGGTTATCAATGAATATGCACGTACCTTCGTCAACTCAGAAAGAGTGACGTTTATTTTCATCCCCTTTACGTGTTGGTAGTTCGGACAAAATATTTAATCTACCTCTAGTTGCATGAATTTTAAAACTTTTTTAACTGTTTTCTTTCCAATTCCACATGTTTTTATCATATAAGAAAAACTTAAACAGTGTTCAAGCCCTATTACATCTCGAAATTAGTCCCATATACCTATCTACCTATCCAAAGAATAAAGTTACATATGATAATGACAAGGTGGACCGACGACATGATAAAGGTTGCAGGAAGTCGCTGGATGCAGGCCGCTTCCAACAGGGCGATGGCTGATGATGATGATGATGATGATAATGAATAGAAATTGCTTTTATTTTTCTGAGCTTAAATTGGCCTATATATTTAACTAGCATTTTTTTAAAGTTATGACATAATAACAAGTTAAATTACGACATAGCTTAAAAAATATAACTATATTCTTTGGATAGGTCGATAGGTCCCTTAAGCTTAGAGGAAACTTTACCGAAATTATTCGATTAAAAATAATCTTGAAAATCCACATTTTCCGGATATTTTGAGTTAATACATAACAAAATTACCCTCCTGCCAAGTGTAGTGTTTGGAATATTATCTCAGGAGAAATCAATGCAACGCAACGTTGTTGCACAACGTATATACTGACAACTTAAAACTACCCGCCAAATGTTATAAACCTAGGTACATAGCTACACCACATTCCTCCATACTTAATTAATAACTACAAGACATACTTTAACAACTAACTAATTTCACAAACTTATGCTCAGGGTCCTCGGACACTAAGCGTTACACAACTTTTAACTTAATAATCTTAAAGAGAGTATAATCTTAAAAGATCGTAGAGTGATAAAATACCGAACCAAGAATTTTCTTTTGTAATCTGTTGAAAAGCATAATATTATATCACAAGCTTACCTTTCAAAATAACAAACTTCATAAACCGAAATGATTTTAGATTTCTTTAAATTCTTCCACCTTTAATTCACAACCCAACAAATTTAATATTACTAACTGAACAAATAAATAACATCACACCATCCTTCTGTATACATTAAACAATAATCAAATAGGATATCATTATTATGTAATATGCTATATATATGCCTATATACGTACTATGAGAATCCAATTTGGTTCATGATATCACTTCGCGACATAGTGTTACTTGTCTGTGTTTGCTTTTAAGAATCGTGAGTATACATCCTGATGAAATTGTCACGTGGATCACGAGAAGTGAATATACAGCAGATGTTGATTGATTAACGCTCGGTTCCAATAAACAATCTCAGTTCGAATGTGCAGATAGCTTACAAAAATTAGCCAATAGAACACAGTTTGAACATGATTCCGTCAAATAACTTGATTTGATTGGTTGATAATCGCGATCTATCTTCACTATAAACTGAAATCGTTTATTGAGACCGGCCGTAAGTGAATATATTTTTATTTTTTTATTTAACTGAGTAAAGGAATTAAACGGTATTAAATTATTACATAAAAGTATGAGTACATTTCAAAACAGCACTTAAACCAGTGAAGTTTCCAAAAACAATTATTATATTTTAATTTTGCCTGTCGGTATTGCATTGGATTGGATGAACAAAGTTGGATCAAAAAATCGACAGCTACTTGATTTAACAAATCGACACAACTTTAGTAGTATTAGCTATCAAATTAATATAACTTCTCAAAAATTGAGCCGCAAGAAAGTGAGTAGTAGTTTATCTTTCTTTCTACCTGCCCTTATCCCACCTTAATGTGGGGTCGGCGCAACACACACAACATTTGGCTTAGTTATTACGACCGCCGCCTGCCTGACGTCAACCCCCTATGAGGGATCCAGTCCCAGGCAAATTAAATTAGAAAATTTGCTTTGCCTGACCTGGGAATCGAACCCAGGACCTCCCGGTCCACAGCCCATACATGCTGCCTTTAGACCAAGGAGGCGACATGAGTAGTAGTTTATGAATTTAACAAGTTTAAAAACTTAACTGACCGACTTCCAATTTACCGATCGTGACCAAATTTATATGGGACCACCCTTGAAAGAAGCTCTATCGAACACAAATAATTTTGAATATCGATCCACATTCGGCGGAGATATCGCGTAACATACATAAAAAAAACGACGAATTGAGGACCTCCTCCTTTTTGGAAAGTCGGTCGAAAAAATGTAAGTAATTGGAACCACGCTCAACGTGTTGTAACTTAACTTAAATTAACCAACTCGTACCGCAAAGGACGCATCAAGTGTACCCTCGTGCGATGCACATAAATTGCTTTATGATTTTAGAATGCAAGCGTTACTACTCACTGCCTCACTGGTTAGTACACAGTCGAAGACATTCAATAGTACATAGACGGGACAACAACGTGAAACTTGTGATCCCAAAGTTATGACCACGTGGTCACAAGTCACTGAGTCATATCGTGTATTTGAATTGACAGGCCGTACCAGCAGCGTAAGAATTTTTAGACTGTAAAATTGTCTTACGTGATTCTTGAACATTCACAGAACATTCTAGAGTGTAATTTGTAATTAACGCCCAAGCATTGTCCCTGATATATGGCATTATTGACGTTTAAGATCAATTTTTTTTATGAAATGTTGCTTGGTGGCCCCTCTATAGTTAATAATATTAAATATCTTTGTACATAGTACAATTCATAAATTAAACATATGATGTATGTATTATATCGTTCAACAATCACACATTTTCATACACTCTAGTATATGCACATGGCAGCTTTACAGACCATAATAGCGAATATATGGGACACAGGTCCTGAGGGTGTAATCAGGGTTTATCTATGTATATCATCGATTTAATATATCCTAGATGCACAGTTCTTTGCAAATATCGTCATAAAAAGTGGTCTCAGTAATAAAACAAAGGAAAAAGTACTAATTAAATCAACACAATTGTCATGTCTATGTCAATGTAATAAAGTAGCTTTTTAAACTAAATGAGCAAGCGTTTTTAAATTTGAATTTTGAAATTTAGAATCCTGTCGGCGTTCGACTGTATTCAAAAGGAGTGCTTAAGCACTTCTTTGCTGTCCCATTTTCCGAGCGTCAACTGTGCATCTCGGTCATCAATATATTATACCCTAGATGCACATTTCTTTGCAAACATCCTCCTAAAAAGTGGTCTCAGAAATAAAACAAAGAAAACGATCACAAGTTGTAATTAAATCAACACAAATATAACCCTAAGCACGTGTTATAAAGTAGGTTTTTAAATGAAATGAGCAAGCGTTTTTAAATTAGAATTTTGAAATTTAGAATTCTGTCGGCGTTCGACTGTATTCAAAAGGAGTGCTTAAGCACTTCTTTGCTGTCCCATTTTCCGAGCGTCAACTGTGCATCTAGGTATATGATGTATCGATGATGTATATTGATATATTCTTGCAATATAGCCATAGCTTTTATAAACCCTTAAGTCGATAATATAATTAGTAATAGTTGCATAATAATGTAATGAAAACTATGGAGTAGGTGTTTATAATACACGGAGTAAAAAATGAAACTCCTCAACCAACAATAGCACAGACATCGGCATTGGGTTATTGTGTTGAAATTTAAATATAGCTCTATCTTGAGTCGTGTCTTCTGCACTAACTTTTTCGAAACAAAACACTAAAAAAACACACGCAAAACAATTTTAGCTGTCAGCTGCTCGTAGAACAATGGACCGTAGATAGAAAAATGCATGTTTTGTGTAACGTTTTAGTGCAGGAGACCCGGCGTTACTCTAATTTCACCGCCTTTGTCTAATGGCAGCCTATATGGCCTGGGGACCAGGTGGTCCTGGGTGCGATTCCCAGGTCAGGCGTGGTGTTTTACTAACATAATTTGCCCGTGACTGGATGCTCCAGAGAGGAGTAGACGTCAGGCAGGCAGCCAGTCGTAAAAATTAAATGAAATCCTTTCTGCGATGCTTAAAAAGTGTGTTGCGCCGATCTCACCACTAAGGTGGGATAAGGATAAAAGATCTTCCACTAAATATCGCGAGATGATCAAAATTTAACGCTGAAAATTTAACAATTTGTCAGTATTTAGCACTCTACTTACTATCTAAACAAAAGAAACCCTGCCGGATCTCTTGCATGTTTACTTTTTTGGCATAGGCACAAAGATACCCCAACGTATTTTTTATGTAAGAAATTATTCTAATTGGGTGTTAATTATTGAAAGCAGTTTTATTATTTTTTTTTATTTTACTAAAGGCAACTCCACATGATCCGCAATTCCTAAACTCTGACGTGAGTTCGCTGGACCGTTTGCTCGTGACGTTGAAACAGGTTTCGGACGATGGTCCACGATTAAGAGTTTGATTTCAAAACATTTATATCCAGTATGGTATTGGATGGTATACCCGTTACTATATACTACAAAAGATTTTTATTTACTAACTCCCAAATGGTCAAACGCTACTCAACTTTAACGGCTTGTTACATTGATTTTCGCCATACAATTTTGACAGATAAGCCTTAAACAACATAAGGCGACCTTATGTGTATAAACATTCGGCGGTAAGACAGATTAACAGAAGGCCTACGAGAGAAATGCTTGGTTTGAATGAAAATGCTAAGTTTTTTTTGACAGAGTCTGGCAAACGAGCAGGTGAGTTACCCACCCTTGAAATTACCCTTGAAATAATTTTGAAAATCAGTCCACATTTGGCAGAGATATCGAGTAACATACATAAAAAACGAATTGAGGACCTCCTCCTTTTTGGAACTCGGTCGAAAACACCAATTATAAGAAATAACTAAAATTTTGCAACACCAGTTCTAAAACGGTTTCCACTAGGTTACAAAGCTTAACATATTGTTACAACGCCTTATGAAATAGATATCTGAAAAAAATCTACAACAGCAACCTATACAGTTATTAACAAGGCGTTCGGTTTCACACGCTCTTGTTTAAAACGATTTGTTTAAGATAACGAGGAACAAAACATAAGCTCACGCCTGTATCACCGAAGGGGTAGGCAGAGGCGCACTGGCAAACTAGAACACCCTTAGTCTCCTCGTCGAGCTTAGTCCCGTCCCAGATGTTATACGGGGTGAGCCTATCGCCATATCGGGCACAAATTCCAGACTCCGGGCTGTTACTGAAAAATCCAATACCACTTTGCCCGACCCGGGGATCGAACCCGAGACCTCAGGACGACAGTCGCGCCGCGCACGCAATACCACCACGCCACCGAGCCAGTCAGCCAACGAAGGTTCGGAGTTTTACGGTTACTTTCTGCAACATGTTTGAAATAGTGTGTCGCGACATTAATTGAGGTGGAATACGAGAAGATGGAGGTAAAATAAGGTTCTGTAGAATAAAATTGTCTATTAGATTTACGAAGGTCATAACAGCAATTAACCCGCGCCTTGGCACCGACCAAGTTATGGGACCAATGACTAAATAACTTAGACAAATGACATTGGTGTTATTGTTGTGTGGTACGTGACAAAAACCCATTAGAACTGTAATTAAACCTGTATCTGCATCATAGCATGGTTAAGTATAGAGGATTTCTCACACTCCTTAGGATTCCGCATCGAAATGAAAAGCATTGCTTGTAGGATCATTTTGTTGTTTGTTTATAATTAAATAACACCCAATAGTCACCGTCATATCAGCAGCCCGAGTAGGGAAATTTTTGACAATCGTATGTATTTGAGCTCGATGTATAGGATAGATACATTAAATTGATATTATTATTAAATGTAAAAATACGATGATCTTTAGATGGCATAAGTCACTAAATCTTTATTACAGAAATACGTATTATTAAGGTCTCGGGTCTTTTAGTAAGTATTAATACATGTGGTAGTTGACGAGACTAATATAACATAGACTATCCGTTGATTTAAAATCAAGAAGAATTAAAAATCACGATGTGAGCTTGTAGTGCAAATGAAATAATTTTCTAGCAGAGACTGGCAAACGAGCAGATGGGTCACCTGATGGTAAGTGATCTCCACCACCCAACCCAACACCCAAGACATAAGGAATCAAAGGTGCGTTGCCAACCTAAAAGGAGGGAATGGAAGGGGTGGGAAAAGGGATTGGGCAAGGGAGGGGGGGAAATGGGCCACCGGAACCGGTATTTATTATTCATATGACCATGTTTTTCAAAAACAACAATCTAGTCTCATTTTTGAAGTCGGAAATATATCTAAGAAATACAATTTCTTCGCTAGTGATACAACCCGGACATAATAAATCTATGCTTATAAAATAGTACCTAAGTTTAATCAAAACACTAATCATTTTGGCCACTAATGCGTATACTATTCTTCAAATATTATCTAATGGTTTACATGTTTTTGACATTGAAGCGCATCAAGTTGTAAGTAGCAAAAAGTGTTGAATACACAACTACGAATAGCGAGTAATATTATTTTATTATTGCAAAAAGTGACCTTGACGTGCTTAATTTAATAATATTTTCGACATTTAAATACCTTTATTAATAAAATTTCCATGAGTTTTGTTGAACTTATTTATGTAACTTCTAGTTGGAAAAAAGTTAGTTTACTCTTGCAAACGAGACTATTAGAAAATAAAAGGATTTGAATGGGTGTCCCAGCCCTAATTATCTTCCTTATGAAGTCGAAACTTATATAATTTTATTACCTAGGACCTAGGTATTATTGATTTAAAAAATGGTAGATATATGTGTTAGGCCAGCGTGGTAGACTAAGGCCTAACCCGTCTCATTAGTAGAGGAGGTCCGTGCCCAACAGTAGTACAGTAATATTACAGGGCTAATATTATTATTTTTATTATATGTTTACATTTTTGGAATAAGGAACTTGAATACACTTTACGTGTGGAATGGTCACTTGACATCCTCCAACGTGAGTACTTACTCCTCGCACTGTCATGCTCATATGCGCTTGGGACTGGGTCGGTTTGGGTTATTTTTCGATCGACTTCTAAAAAGGAGGAGGTCCTCAATACGCCTGTATTTTTTTATGTATGTTATGCGATATCTCCGCCAAATGTGGACCGATTTTCAAAATTATTTTTGTGTTCGATAGAGCGTATTTCAAGGGTGGTCCCATATAATTTGGTCACGATCGGATTTGAAGTCGGTCTGTTAAGTTTTTAAACTTGTGATTATTTAAAACAAGCACAGCAAAATGACTACATAACACTTGGTCGTAAGCGCAGCGTAGTCCATGCCATCAGCCACCGAAAGACTTTGTGTCTGGAGTGGAGGCCACCAGTATCATGCAGGCCTGCATAAATGCTTCTTCACACTCCGTTTAAAGGACTGTTGTGTACTAAACAGGAGGCAAGACATTTCTTTTCGCTAAGATGCACTCACTATGAATATGAAGATATTCATTTTTCAATGTTAAACACTGTTGTGAAATGTAAATGCTAATGAAACGATGAAAACTTGTTCTTTGCTTGTGATTTTGTCATAGCGTTCTCAAGATTTATTTATGAACAATAATGTGCGTTTATAAATTTAGTCAGTCAAGAGAGAGAATCATAAACACAATATAATTAGGGGATACAGAAGGGTTTACAATTTGACCTTTTCATCTGTACATAAACAAAACATAAAAAAATGATAAGATGATAAGTATTAAAATGAATACAAAATGTACTAAAAGTACGACTTAATTCCACGCATGAAACGCAATAAATGAACTGAAGCGTGTAAAACAACCACATAAACTAATATGTAAAAACAAAAGTGTCCTTGACACAGAAAAACGGGTGAGGGTAAATATTTTTTAAACGGCACCATTTCTGAAACTAAGTGTCAAGGTCATGTGGCGACACTCACCTCAAGGTCGTCCGAGGGTCGCGGTGCGCGGGAGTGCCACAAGAGTCCGTGGTTCGTTCACAACTGAGAAGTTGGAGTGCGCGTGCGCCGGCGAGCTATTTCACAACTCCCGGTGTAGCGGTGTCTTAATATTTCAAAGTGATTGTAAATCGGAAAGGGAACTA
The DNA here is from genome assembly GCA_036417725.1 of Clanis bilineata. NCBI lineage: Eukaryota > Metazoa > Arthropoda > Insecta > Lepidoptera > Sphingidae > Clanis > Clanis bilineata. The sequence continues at coordinate 16,035,468 of CM071158.1, forward strand.
GGTTTTAGTTGCATTTAAAATGGTTGAACGGAATTCAGAACAACTCCTTATTTAAAGGAAACGAGGGAGTTATTAAAAAACCAATAATAATCATCAGCGAAATAATTATAATTAATTATAATACAGCAATATCAAAATCAGCCGGTCGTAAAAAAACTAAGGTAAATCCTCTCTGTGACTTGCATGAAAAAGTATGTAGCGCCAACCCCACATTAAGGTGAGAATAAGGGCAGGTAGAAAAGAAAGAAGAAAACCTGGAGGACAAAGATCAAGAAAATACCTGATCTTTAAACATTATTCAGTGTTAGCCCAGTAACCACGTATATCAATACTTAACTGTAAAATTTCATCTCAACCGATTTATCCATTAAGATATGAATGATTAAGAAATAAATTTACACACTCATAAACATATCAAATTTCACAACAATAATACAGTACTGTTAATATCTAATTAATTTTATAAAATATATCTACATCATTTCTTAAGCCTCATTAACTTTCCTCATAAAGTTATTGTGCAAAGAAAACACAGCTTTGAGGGTCATCATAGTACATGTAAAATGCAAATTAATTGAATTACCTCGTAGTACTTATATTTAGGCTAAACTCTTGCATTCGTTTGAACAAAGAACCTAAATATTTATTCGCTATGATGAAATGCAATAAATTTATTTAAAAAAATATGAATTTCGAAAACAGGATTTGAAAATTTTACAATAAAATGTTACAGTTCTTTACCTGTTAGTTAGTGCCAGTGTCTGTAGTGTTAATGCTGAGAACATAGAGCTTACTTATAAAACATTTCAGCTTATCTTATCTTTAAGAATAGTTTCTGACTTTGATTGAAAATTAAAGGGTTAAACTATTCTTAATATAAGAAACGCGTAAATATTACGTTTAGTAAGTAAGATAATCGCAAACTTTGTATGGGATACTACCTCTATTATACAAACTTTGTAATATAACTTTGTATTGCAAAGTTATATTTCGAATTATGGCATTATGCCATACTATGCTCGCGACTTCGTTCACGTGAAAATTTGATGTTTGGTGCAAAAAACCACATCACTTAAAACAACAAACACAAGTCATATAAACATAACACTAACAACTCTGTCAGACTTCCTCCTCGCGTAAATTATCAGACTCTAGTTGCTAGTTACTAACTACCTCAATATCATCGAGATTTTTTCGTTATACGGGTACCAAAATTGGTTTAAGTGACTGAAGAAAAGGTAGAGCCACGCTGCTTAGACAGTTTGAACTAAAGCTTGAATGATCAAATTCAACTGGTTTACTACCACTTTCTCAGAGAAGTCACTACCTCGGTGGCGCGGTGGTATTTCGGTACGACTATCATCCTAAAGTCTCAGGTTCGATCCCCGGGTCGGGCAAAGGGGTATTGGATTTTTCCATATCAGCCCGGAGTCTGGAATTTGTGCCCGATATGGCAATAGGCTCGTCCCCTATCACATACGGGACGGAACTAAGCTCAGCGAAATGTGGGTGTTCTAGTTCGCTAGTGTATCTCTGCCCACCCCTTCGGGGATACAGCTTATGTTATGTCAAAGAAAACAGGTGTTTGATTGCTGAAATGCTGCTGCATTTCGTAAAGTGAGATTGTTGGAGGCTAAAATATTTCCTTCTTTCTTACTACTCTTCTTATTCCATGCCTTTCCACAGTAGCACAGCTTACTAGTAGCTTGTCGATCTCTGCGGTCCATGGTAACTGTTTACCATCAAACCTTCTGTTAGTCTTTCTAAGCCACTACGTCTACGTAAACCAATATTAAACAATCTAAATACATTAAACAGTCCCCTGACATTTGTCACTCGATTCGATTTTGATATTAGCGCACTTTTTTTACTCGATTTCGGAGATGTGTTAACTCAATAAATGAAACCGAATCGTAGTTCAAATCGAATCGAGAGTCAAAAGTTACCCTACTCGTTTAAATTTCAGCATTATATCCCACAATTTTGTAAATAAAATGTTGGCAATAAACTGAAACGGGAAACCACAGGGATTTTTTCATACTACCTTTCTTTCTTTCTACCTGCCCTTATCCCACCTTAATGTGGGGTCGGCGCAACACACTTTTTCAAGCATGTTGCAGAGAGGATTTGGCTTAGTTTTTACGACCAGCCGCCTAACTGACGCTACCCCTACGAGCGATTCAGTCCCTGGAAAATTAAAGTGGAAAATTTGCTTTGCCCGATCTGGGAATCGAACCCAGGACCTCCCGGTTCACAGCCTATACATGTTGCCACTAGACCAAGCAGGCGACATTTTTATTCCTACTACCGAACCATAAAATTCACCGAGATCATTTATATTGCTTGTTGTAACAATAAAAGTGAAAGTATTCTAGGCCAAGGTCGTATAAAATGTTTCAAGAAATACTTATGCTTCTTCATAAGATGCTGTTTATTAATTCTATGATTCAAAAATCCAAATTTAAACGCCAAATAAATGTATATCGCAGATAATTAGCGTTTATTGTTTACAGATATGGTTATTTTAGTACATTTTATAAAAGTTCAATGACCCCGTCTAGAAAGTTTTTGGTTTTTATTCATCGTTGTACTATATAAATTCCTCGATGGCTTGGTGGTATAGCGCGCGCGGTACGACTATCATCCTGAGGTATCCGATTCGATCCCCGGATCGGATAACGTGATGTTGGGTTTTTCTACGCAGTATCAGCCCGGAGTCCAGAATTTGTGCGTAGGATGGCGATAGGCTCGTTCCCTATCACGTATAAGACCGAAATAAGCTCGGCGATATTTAGGTGGTCTAGACTTTAAGTCGCCTCTGTCTACACTTTAAATTATTCAAGCACGAGATTTCATGTTTTTTTTTTATAGCCGAGATTGGCAAACGAGCAGATGGGTCACCTGATGGTAAGTGATCTCCACCGCCCATAGACACCCAAGACACAAAAAGAATCATGGGTGCGTTGCCAACCTAAAAAGAGGGAATGGAAGGGGAGGGAAGGGGATTGGGAAAGGGAGTGGGGAAATGGGCCACCAGAAATCTCACTCACCGAACGAAACGCGACAGCAAGCTACCACTTTACGTCGGTTTTCTGTGAGATGGTGGTATCTAACCGGTCGAGCCGGCCCATTCGTGCTATAGACGTTACTGTCTACAGCGTGGCTCTACCACTTTAAAGATTATGTTTGTTTAGTTTAAGCATTTCACGTAGACGCGCGCTTTTCAAATTCCGAGTAACATTTTGCTTCTTTGCTGCTGGTCGATTCCCTAAGAAACGCCACAACGCTGCGATCGACGACGAGCTCCCGCAGCGCACATCGTTGAAATCGACGGAACGTTAAACGTTGTTGTGTCTTAGAGAATACCATTTTCCATACATTTATGTCAAACACCTCGCTCAAGAGAGCTAGTTCGCATAAGCGCCGTCATCACGCATAGTGCGAGTATGCACTCGCGCTATACACAGCGCTATACAAAGCGCATGCGCGCTTTGTATCTTGCTGAATACAAAAATGAAAACATCGTTGCCGCAACGTTGTTTTCACAAATAAAACCTTAGAGAATTGACTTGCTGTTTCTAGTGCTATGTACACTTCTGTGTACTACTAACTATGTAGAATGATGCAACAGAAAAACACATAAATAAAATCATGCATGTGTGCGCCAAAAACTTATATGTACATATACTAACTTCTAGACAAACAGCAGGTCGATTCTCTAATATTTCATTTGTGAAAACAACGTTGCGGCATCGTTGCGGCAACGATGTTTTTATTTTTGTATTCAGCAAGGTACAAAGCGCATGCTCTAGCGCTATGCGTGATGACGGCGCTTATGCGAACTAGTTCTCTCGAGCGAGGCGTTTGATATAAATGTATGGAAAATGGTATTCTCTAAGACCCAACCACGTCAAACGTTCCGTCGATCTCAACGATGTGCGTTGCGGGAGCTCGTCGTCAATCGCAACGTTGTGGCGTTTCTTAGAGAATCGACCAGGGGGGTTACCACCACCTCATATAGCAGTATTATTATAATCGTTCTTCGTTTGTTTTGTATGGGAATCGGTACAAGTAAGACCATAATAATACTGCTATAAGAGGTGGTGGTAACTCCTCAGCTGTTTAGAAGCAAAATTGTGTCACATTACGGCGAGTGTTTGACGGCTAAGGAAAAGAGTGATCTTTATAGTAAGTTGCGGTCAATTGACGGAAACTCAGTAGATGATATGTATCAATCAGCCTGTCTAGTAATACATAGAAATCTTTTTGCGTTATGAGCGATGCGGCTTCGAGCTCGGGTGTCAACGTGATATGTAGGACAAAACAATCCTACTAGTTCAATGTTTGAACTAAAGCCGTATTTCCTGCACATGATTTACTCGAAACAAAATCCAAAGGCACCTACCTACACAAAACAATGTTTTACTCTGTCTCCTGATCATGGAACAACGGACCATAGTCAAATATGCGTCGTGAATTCATGTTTTGTGTCGATATCTTGTGTAACGTGTGTTAGTACGATTGCTAATTAAACGGAGTAAACTGACATATCGAAATGTTACTTTTGTAAGGAGCTTGTAGTGCAAGTAGTAAAACTCAAGATGAACGATAATAATATAATAATTTATTTGGTTTCAATCTGTCTATCTATATCCACAATACAGAGCTTACAACTAGTACAAGTAACACCGTTGCGTATAATTTCGGTTGACCAATAGGATGATTGTGACTGCCTAGAATAAGTTCGATGTCAGGTGGCGCCACTGTAGCCGCTCCACGGCGAGGCAGTGGCCGCGCGTATGCCGGGTTGATATAAATACGCCGGACAGGTAACAACGGGTTAGTGTAACTACACAGCGTCAAGGTGTAATGACGTCTTGCAGCTACAGTGCTCCCCCTCAAGCGAAGCGTACAGGTTCCTTCACTGCTCTTCCTGATCTTGTTATGTGGGTTCTTTTGTCACAGGTCGTCACCACTTGTTTTTGTACCAGCTTTGCTACAGGAACTGGATCGATGCCTTGGGATATGCATTGCTCCTCCGTGTTCAATGTATATGCCGGCTTTAAGCGATCAATAGACACATTGACAGTACGTGAAGGTAGTTTTAGCGTGAAGTACTTATCATTCTTCGCTAACACAGGATATGGACCTTGGTATGGGCGCTGTAGCGGTTTACGGACGGAGTCCACACGTAGGAACACAGCTTTACATGTGCTGAGATCTTGGTGAACAAATATATTGTTTTTGTTGCCATGTGGTAAGTATGTTGGTGTCAACCGTGTAATAAGGTGGTGTAGTTGATCAACATAGTTGCTGTCCATTTTCGTAGGCTTAGGTGATGGTGCTACAAAATCACCTGGCAGTCGAAGTGCTTGTCCGTAAGTAAGCTGAGCGGCACTTGTGTTGGTGTCGGTGCGAGTGGCAGCGCGAAGTCCCATTAATACAGTAGGTAGTTCTGCAGTCCACTTGTTACTAGTTGCGAGTCTCGACATGAGTGCAGCTTTCAATGACCGATGCCACCGCTCAATAATCCCATTGCTCTGCGGGTGGTAAGCAGTAGTGCGGGTTTTTTCAGCGCCAATGAGTCTTGTTAATTCAAGGAACAGCTGACTTTCAAATTGTCTCCCTTGGTCAGTTGTAATAGTGATGGGAGTACCGAATCGTGTTATCCAGGTGTCGTAGACTGTGTTCGCGACTGCTTCCGATGTAATATCTTGTATAGGAATGGCTTCGGGCCAACGGGTCGCGCGGTCTATCATGGTTAGCAGATAGCGGTGCCCGTGCGCCGATGCAGGTAGCGGGCCGACTATATCTATATGCAGGTGTTGAAATCGGTCGCTCGGCGGAAACAGTGTAATTTTGCTATGTGTATGGCGTTGAATCTTCGATTGCTGACACTCTGTGCACGTTTTGGCCCAGACTCCGATATCTGCATTCATTGAAGGCCAAAAGTATCTTCCTTGCATGAGTTTTCGTGTTGTTCTTATACCGGGATGACTTATATTGTGAACAGTGTTGAATGCGATGCGGCGGAAATCGATCGGTAAATAAGGTCGTATATTGCGTGTTGATGTCTCACAGTAGATATAATTGCCAGTTGTGGGTAAGGCGATTTTCTTGAGAGCAATGTTGGACTGTTCCATGAGCTGGGGAATGACTGGGTCTCGTTCTTGGGCTGCGGCTAGCTTCGTATAATCTATTGGTGAGGGTGTGTCAATTGCCTCGATCCGTGACAGTGCGTCTGCGACTACGTTGTTCACTCCGCTCACATGACGTAAGTCAGTCGTAAATTCACTGATGAACAGTAGTTGGCGGGCTCGTCGTTGAGTCTCGCTGTCCGACGGTGGCTTGTGGATTGCGTATATTAAGGGCTTGTGATCTGTGTAGATTATCAATTCTCGTCCCTCAAACATTTTGCGAAAATGTTTGACTGCCATGTATACTGCTGACAGCTCTCTGTCAAAGGTGCTGTATCGCTGTTGCGTATCGGAGAATTTTTTCGAGAAGTAGCCAATAGGTATCCATTTATTATTCACTCGTTGCTGGAGTACAGCGCCTGCACACTTGTCTGATGCGTCACACATAAGCGATACTGGATGGTCGGTCGACGGCGATGGGTGAGCAAGTAAAACTGCGTTTTGGATGCTAACTTTACATGCTTCAAATGCTTGCATTGCTTCATCTGTCCAGTTTATTTTAGATTTGTCGCGTTTTTTTGAGTTATGCAGAAACATGTTGAGTGGAGCTTGCATGTGAGCGGCGTTAGGAATGTTGTCACGGTAAAAATTCACCATTCCGAGGAAGCGACGTAAGTCTTGTATGGTTTCTGGTTTCGGATAGTCTACGATGACCTTAACCTTTTCACATGGAGGCTTGATACCTTCATTGGATACATCATAACCAAGGAATTTGACACTCTCTTTACCAAAGACGCATTTGGACGGGTTTATCGTTATCCCGTATTCGTCTAATCTATGTAAGACGGCCCGTAGATCTTTGTAATGTTGGTCTATATCTTCAGAGGCTAATATGACGTCATCGATGAATGGAAATGCAAAATCCAGTCCATTGAGCACTTGATGAATAAAACGCTGGAATGTTTGACCAGCATTTTTGAGGCCAGGGCACATTCTGGGAAACTCAAATAGTCCGAATGGCGTAGTTATGGCTGTCTTCTCAATATCGGGACCATAGACCGGTAACTGCTGGTATGCACGGTTCAAATCCAGTGTTGTGAATATTTTCTTGCCGTGGAGCAGGTAGGTGAAATCTTTAAGACGTGGTACGGGATAACGGTCTGGCAATGTTACAGCGTTTAGTCGCCGGTAGTCGCCACATACGCGTAAATCGCCATTCTTCTTTGGCACCACGTGCAGTGGACTCGACCAAGGGCTTTTGCTTGGGCGACATAGCCCGTGCTGCATCATGGTTTCGAATTCTTTCTTAACAGCCAGATATCGATGCGGTGGTAGCGGTCGTGTCCTACAGTGTAGTGGCGGACCCGTAGTTTCAATATGATGCTCGACGCGATGTTTTGGTGTGTTTTTCGACGAGGATGGTCTGATGATGTCCGGGTACTCGGCGAGAATTTGGTGGAAATGTTGATTGTCATCAATACTCCGTACAGTTGGCTCCGTAGAATATGTAACTGACGTCTTGACGGATAAGTTCGTGACCTTGTCGATTAAGCAACGACCGCCTATGTCAACAAGGAGATTATGATGCTTCAAAAAATCAGCGCCGATGATTGGCTTGCTGACTGCAGCAATGACGAACTTCCATGAATAGGGTCTTCGTAGTTTCAAATCTAGCACCATCGTTTTTTCGCCGTATGTGGGTATTTTGGTGTTGTTGGCAGCGTATAGTTGAAATGATGTTGGAGCTACCTTCATCCCTCTGCGCTTTGGTATGACTGACACATTTGCGCCCGTATCGATTAAAAATGGTAGACGTGAGTTTCTATCAGTTATGAATAGGCGGTGTGATACGTTTTTCGCGCCGGTTCCCGCCTCGGCCAACGCGGTGTTTAGTTTTCCGAAACAGGCGTATTGTCTTCGAATTTGCAGGGACGCGTACATCGTCGTGCTTGATTCCCGAATTTTCGGTGATAGTAGCACACTGCTGGTGTTTCGGACCTATGAGGAGTGCCACTGCGCGGAACACGATTACTACTTTGGGATCTTGAGTTAGAGCGGTTGCGGCGAAACGGTCGTCTTGATCGATAAGGTGCGCGTTGAGCCTTCAACTCAGCTATCTCCCGCGTGAGCATGTCGATTTTTTCGTGGATCGACATATCGGTTGATGTACTGGGACTTGGGATACAAGCTACTGCCGATACTTCGGGACGTGACTGTTCCAATATCTTGTCTGCCATAAGCGCGAGTTCGTTGATGTCTGAATTCTTAGCAATGTTCTCGCTTACAGCAAGAACAGCGCGAATAGACTGGGGGAGGTGATTCGTCCACATGATACGTAATGTTGGCTCGGAGATTTTGTCACCAGCTAAGTTTTTCATACGGCGTAGTAATTGTGATGGCTTCATCTCTCCTAGCTCCATTTCGGATAGTAATCTTTGCACTTGACGTTGCTCTGATTCCTCGTAAACTTGTAGCAGGCGGTTCTTGATTGCTTCGTACTTGTTGCTTTCAGGAGGACACAGAATTATATCGGCAATTTCGTCAATGTCCTGTCGCTCGAGTTGACCGATGACGAGTTCGTACATTGCCTTGTCGCCCTTCTTGTGCGAGGAGACGATAGCTTCGAACTGCGCAAACCATAACCGTAGCCTGTCGCGCCATATAGGTGGTATACGGAGAGCAGTCGATACGCCGGAAAGTTCGTGCTCGCTTGCGTTGTTTGCTTGCATGGTCTTGCGGACGTTTGTTGGAGTCGAGGGTCACCAATGTAAGGAGCTTGTAGTGCAAGTAGTAAAACTCAAGATGAACGATAATAATATAATAATTTATTTGGTTTCAATCTGTCTATCTATATCCACAATACAGAGCTTACAACTAGTACAAGTAACACCGTTGCGTATAATTTCGGTTGACCAATAGGATGATTGTGACTGCCTAGAATAAGTTCGATGTCAGGTGGCGCCACTGTAGCCGCTCCACGGCGAGGCAGTGGCCGCGCGTATGCCGGGTTGATATAAATACGCCGGACAGGTAACAACGGGTTAGTGTAACTACACAGCGTCAAGGTGTAATGACGTCTTGCAGCTACACTTTCCAAAATAATGTTGCTTACTTTTAAAAATAGTGATTGATCTAGTTAAATTTTTATCATTCAAAGAAACAATAACTCAGCACTAGCTTGCAAAATTACAATTTTATTGCGTATTTTTAGAAATTTTAATTTTACATATGTAAATAATCACAACAGATACGCGAAATGGTAATAATGGAAATTACTTTTATTATTTGAGAAAAATTACGTTCGGCACATTCATAGCTTTTGCAAGTTTTGTTTATAATGAACCATGAGTATAGTTCCAGAAGACATGCCATAACTTAGCATGCAGTATATTACTATGACTATAATTCAGTAGACAGTACTAATCACACATTAGGCAGGAATTACGACTTTGAGTTGAATTTTAGAAAATGAAATAGTGCAATTGAATTGAACTGTTTAAATAATCTTAATCTTTTTACCGCAGCACTATTTAAATTTCATGAAAAAGTGGCAACATTCGAATTGTCAGTTTACTCCGTTTAATTAGCAATACTATTATAGTGCAGAAGAATCGGCTTAATCGGTTAAACTAACGATGAGCCCTAACTCTATGGTCACTGGTGGATACAAAAACCCATCATATAAATAACCCAGCAATTGCAATACATACACAGATGGTTTCGATAGATCCATCTGAAACGAATTGGAAACAAGAGCAGGACAGTTTAGCAAGAGCAATTGTCTGCAAACAACTTTTGCGTCACGACTGCGGGTGTCATTTGTAATACCATATTAGTATTGCAGTTGTATCGTAAAATGCATTAAAGGACTTGGTGATATCAACGATTCAATATTATTGAATACAGACACGTCATATGCAGCAAGAGCTCTATTCCAATACGTTCTGTGTTCATTTTTGCTTTTCATTAAGAATGTACTTATTTCTTATACCGGGTGTTTCATAAAGTTGGTACCAATAACGGACGATTCAAAGCGAAATTATAAAGTTCAAAAATAAAAATTGAACATATTTTTTAAATTTATTTTTTAAAATTTGCAGTAGGATTGGCTTTGTGTATGCGAAAAATGATTAATTACCCCATAGGTACTTTGCAAATGCACTGTAGCTGACCAAATGCGCCAGAACAATGTTTTTCTTCACATTAAAGTCTCCTTTATTCAAAAACGATGACATTTTAAACTTAACCGCTGGATTGCTAGCCATCCCCTTTTTGAAACACCATGTATGTATATTTTTATCTTATTATACCTCTTATCTACTAAGACTAAGACCCAACTCGTCTCACTAGTAAAGAAGGCCCGTGTCCAGCAGCAGTGGAAGAACCTATGGGACGGGAATAAAGTTCTATTTTTATAGGAACCGTCAAATACGATGGGTATAGCAAATAACAAAAATGCTTATACTCCAAACAAGTACCCAATACAAGGACAGCAAGTTGCGCCACGATTCAGACAAAAAATGTCTATTGTTACATTTCTATAATGATTTTTACAACACACTACACAATCTGTGTACGAAGAATTATAATTGCACCATAGACCATACTAACCGATTTATAAGGGCGTGTTCAGCTGTGTGTGATGTATTTTCGTCTGACTAAAAATATTTACCTACTTTTATAATTGGCTGAGATAGTATCCAATGTCTTTCTTTCTACCTGCCCTTATCCCACCTTAATGTGGGGTCGGCGCAACACACTTTTTTCAAGCATCTTGCGGAGAGGATTTGGCTTAGTTTGTACGACCGGCCGCGTGCCTGACGTCAACCCCTATGAGGGATCCAGTCCCGGGCAAATTAAATTAGGAAATTTGCTTTGCCCGACCTGGAAATCGAACTCAGGACCTCTCGGTCCACAGCCCATACATACTACCACTAGACAAAGGAGCCGACCAAAAGAAAATAGTCCAATGTCCATTCCATAAATTACATATTTTGGTTAAGAGCTACTTACTGCCTCTGTGGCCGTACCTACTTGTATTTCGGTACAAACTCCGTACCGAGGTATCTGGTTCGATCCCCGGATCGGGCAAAGTGATATTGGATTTTTCAATATCATCCCAGAGTTTGGAATTTGCGCCCGATATGGCGATAGGCTCGTCCCCTAAAACATCTGAGACGGAACTAAGCTAGTCGAAATGTAGGTGTTCTAGTTAGCTAGTGCACGTCTGACTACCCCTTCGGAGATACAAGCGTGAGCTTATGTTTTTATATTTAGAATGTCCAAAGTCCATAAATTACATAGGTATTTTGGTTGAGAGATCCTGCCTCGGTGACGTAGTTACACTTTGATCTTAGCCAAAAGGCCGAGAAGCGATGTATTTCGGTAAGACCACCGTACTGAGGTCTCGGATTCGATTCCCGTGTCGGACAAAGCTATATCGGATTTTTTCAATATCAGCCCGGAGGTTGGAATTTGCGCCCGATATGGCGATAGGCTCGCCCCCTATCACATCTAGGACGGAACTAAGCTCTGGCTATTGGTAAAGAACACTGAAAGCTCTCTTGGTCCAGTGGCTGAGTATATGGTCTGTGAATCGGAAGCCTTGGGTTCCAAATTCGGGTTAAACGGTCTTCTAATACGGTACTGGATTTCCCAGTGGAGGTTGACGTCAGGCAAGCGTATTGTCTAATAACTAAGCCGTATCCTTTCTGTATTATGCTTGAAAAAATATGTTGCGTCGCCCACATTGGAGTTGGATAATGGCAGATGAAAGATAGTTGGAGCTGGAAAAAAATTATAAGACACAGTCCATTTTTAGCAGATTATTTTTCGTAACATGCTTAGAAACATACTGATAATTATAGAAAGTCTTTATTAACATAACATAACATAAGCTCACGCCTGTATCCCCGAAGGGGTAGGCAGAGGCGCACTAGCGAACTAGTACACCCACGTTTCGCCGAGCTTTGTTCCGTCCCAGATGTGATAGGGGGCGAGCCTATCGCCATATCGGGCACAAAGTCTTTATTCTTCTTTTAAAATACGTACTTCCCGCGTAGAAAGTCTTTCCTCAAGAAAATTCGTTTAAAAACTCAAAATAAACACACCACGCCGTGGGGATGATTTTGAAATAGGTTGTTCTATGTAAGTGGGGTTATGTATGTCGCCTGATGATATTTCACGAAGTCGTTAGTCGTTAGTCGAGTTTCCTGGTTGCACATCGCTTTGTTTCTCCTTATACCTTAACATTAGAATAAAGTTAGCTAAGATGTCGAGTCTCAACTCTCAACGATCAAAATCATTTTATTAATAAAGTATTAAAAACTGCAGCTTTTTGTCCTAGAGTTATGAGATATTAGAAACCTGTTTATGGAACTAAATAGGAATAAATAGATGCTAATTGGGATGTATTAATTAATCTTAATGCTGTTTATATGAATGGGTAATTTAATAGAAATATCGTTTTCCAAAACCCGCAAAGAGTGGGGACGAATATTTTACTTTTGGGTATAGTAAAAAAGTTTTGTTTTTAATATAAGTTACGCGATATCTCTGTCAAATGTAGACCGATTTTCAAGGCTATTTTTATGTTTGAAAGAGCTTATTCCAAGGGTGGTTCCATATAAATTAGCCACGATTGGATAAATTTTGAACTCGGTCCGTTAAGTTTTTGTGATTATTCCCTTTTTGGTCCATATTCTTCTTTAAGGTCGGCAACGTACTCATGATTCTATGGGTATCACTAAATTCAGTGGAGATTACTTACCAACAAGTGACTCACCTGCTCGATTGCCAATCTCTTCTATAAAAAAATATCTTTATGACGCCCTTTCCGTTTAAAAAACATATATACAACATAAGTTCACGCCTGTATCCCCGAAGGGGTAGGCAGAGGTAAACTAGCGAACTAGAATATCCACATTTCGCCGAGCTTAGTTCCGTCCTAGTCGTGATAGGGGGCGAGCCTATCGCCATATCCGGCACAAATTCCAGACTCCGGGCTGGTATGGAAAAATCTTACTTTGCCATTATCACTTTGCTCGGTGTCGTAAAATGCGTGCCACTGTTGATCCTGGCTTACAGGAGTTACAGTGGCGGGTGTGTGGGCGGGACAGTCTCTATCACTTTGCCCGACCCGGGGATCGAACCCGAGACCTCAGGACGGTAGTCGTACCGAAAAACAACTACGCCACCGAGGCGCCGGTTTAATTGAACCAATCAACAATCGAAAATAACTCATCAAATTCGAGATGGAGTGCAGTTACGTTACTGTACCGAGATGTTTACGGTTCATGAGCAACAAAAAATTACCGCAACCGAATTGAAGATGTCTCAATGTTCGCCCCATTCATTACCTGATTTTAGGTGGAACACAAAGTTTAATAACCCAAATTGCGTAAAATCGTGTAATTTAGATGCAAATAACTTCCATTTTGAGTTTGCAGTTTTATAATTTGTTTTTGATGCATTTGACACGGTCATTCTAAGGCCGCGTCTCCTGCACTAAAACATTACACAAAACACCTATACAAAACATTGTTTCGCTACCTATTTTTGTCTATGACCCATTGTTTTGTGAGGATACAGCGAAAAACATTGTTTTGTGTAGGTGTTTTTGTTTTGTTTTGATAAAACACGTGCAGGAGATGCACCTTAAGTATCTAGGATGAACAAATTAACAATTGGTTGCAACGTAATAAAAGTTTAAAATATTTTAGCATTACCAGTTTTTCTTAGCAGTCATTTGTTGATGTTGTTTACTGATGGGCCATCTTCCTACGCCCGTAGAGACGTCAACGACCTGCTTTCTGGTTTGCTGAGCGTCTACATGAATTGCTTTTCACGGTCTTTGCTAGGTCACCTGTTTGTACTTACTTTGCATTTTGTATAGTTTTGATATTAATTGAGTTTTCTATGAACTTTCCTATTACAGTAAACAATTAAGCACGGGAGGAATAAAATGAATGAAATGAATTGAAGCAATTTTTCACAAAGTGGGTAGGTATCGTAAATCGTAATTTAAAAAAATTATGCCATCCTTGATGCGTTAAAATAAAATTTTGATAAAAAAATATGTCGCAAACCTTCGGAGCTAATCATTTGTAACAATAATTAATTTATAGACTGCGGTCGACACTCATATAACAGTAACAATAATTGTTAGTTTATTAACGCCTTCTTCTTCTTCTTCGTAGTCTTCATTACTGAAAGTCGTGCCCGTCTTGAAAAGCGTGAATGGAGTCTTTGACGAGCTGCTTCCATACCACTCTGTCTTCGGCTTGTCTCAAGGCGGTGGTAATATTGAGTCCGGTTATGGCTTTGATATGATCATACCAGCGGGTAGTTGATCGCCCGCGAGGTCTTCTACCATCCACTTTCCCAACTACAACCAGTTTGTTCAAGTTATCTGGTTGTTTTCGGGCAATATGGCCAAAATAGCTAGGGACTCGTCGATAACATCAACAATGCAAGGTAATGTTAACGCCTTAAAATAAGCTCACGCCTGTATCCTGTATGAAGGGGTAGGCAGAGGCGCACTAGCGAACTGGAATACCCACATTTCGCCGAGCTTAGTTCCGTCCCAGATGTGATAGGGGGCGAGCCTATCGCCATATCGGGCACAAATTCCAGACTCCGGGCTAATATGGAAAAATCCAATATCTCTTTGCCCGACCCGGGGATCGAACCCGAGACCTCAGAACCGTAGTCGTACCGAAATACCACCACGCCACCGAGGCAGTCGCTAACGCCTTACAAGAATGTAATAGTAAACCATCTATAAGCACTTATTGTACTTTGTGAGGCGCTGCGATTGTAAGTAGTTCGGTTACTATAGGTACTTATCATAGCACAGAATGAAGTTAAGTCTTTCTTTCTACCTACCCTTATCCTACCGTAATGTAGGCGCAACACACTTTTTCATGCATGGTGCAGAAATGATTTGGCATAGTTTTTACGACCGACTGTCTGATGTTAACCCACCAGCAGATGGCTTGTGGTTGTCGTCGCCCATAGTGTACTTCTAGGGATACAACAAACCTGTGCAACAGTAACGTGGAAAGTTAAGTTAAGGGATAATAAATGGGCCTCAAATCAAATCAAACTGATTGTACGAAACGCAACAGCTGGCTTAAGTTATTATACGTTAATTTTATAGGATTTGGGCAAGCCGGCTCAATGATGGTGCAGGCAAAATTTACTGCAACTTACGAAGTTAGAGTCAGTACATAAAACTATAGGCTGGCATAATGCTACAGACCATTGAGACATGCAGGGTTCTTGCAGGGTTCCGTCGCTGATGCAAAAACTTTCCTAGCGTCTAAATTTAGTAGTTATTAGTTTAGGTTAAATTATATAAGAATTTAGTTATTATTGCAGGAGTTTTGGTATTAGTGTATCTTAAAAGAAATGATAGCATTAACTTTCGTAGTATTCAATTCAATCCGTAACAATCTATTAACGCAACGCCAAACATTTGCTATGAGTAAATTAAAAGTAGACCTGAAACTCCTTCGATCTAATTCGAAGTCCGAAATCCGTAATTGAAAATGTTTTAACATAAACAATATATTTTATACCTCTATAAGCAGCAATAGCTCTCTTGGTATATGGTCCAGACAGCTGAGACGAGTGTCGGAGGTTCGAGACCACCAAAAAAAATTCATACACCCTTGACTTTTCTATGTTAAGTGTGTTTTCATTGTAAATTATCGCTTGCTATAACAGTGAAGGAAAACATCATGAGGAATCATCACGAACATCGGCTGTGAAACGTGAGGTCGCGGGTTCGATTCCCGCACCGAGACAAATGTCTGTGTGGCCCATAGATATTTGTTTCGGGTCTGGGTGTTGTGAGACCGAAAGTCTCTCGTAGTTTCTGATACCTAGTGTGGGGTCAGGACTATGTGTGTGACTGTTGGGTGTATTTATTTATTTAATTTTTTAATATTACTTACCTATATTTTGCATACGAGTACACCAAATGTGCAACATGTTCAAAGGTTGATTGGATTATTTAATTTGTAAAGTGATATACATTACCCATGAACATCCATAATACCAGAAGAATCAGAGGTGCGTTGGCTACCTGAAAGGAAAGAAATGGTGAATTTCAAGAGAAAGAGTTAACATCTATGACCGTTAATGATAGCAAACGCAAATTGCCATTTCTTCTTCTTATATTTTACTCTACACAGATATTTATATGATCAATTAATTGTTCTTCTTCTTTATCCCTTTTCCCACCTTAATGTGGGGTCGGCGCAATACACTTTTTCAAGCATGTTGCAGAAAGGATTTACGACCGGCTGCCTGCCTGACGTCAACCCCTTCTGGAGGAAGCAGACCCGAGCAAATTCAATTAGAAAATTCTTTTTGCTCGACCTGGAAATCGAACCCATAACCTCCAGGTCCACAGCCCTATATATGCTGTCACTAGACCAAGGAGTTCAACCCATTATAATCGAGACTAATATATTAAATAGAGGATCATAATTCAATGGTGATTTAACAATATGAAACGAATAAATCGAATTAACGTATGATTTTGCAAAAACGATGCAGAAACGATGACAATTTCTGCAGTGTGGGCACTAAGGCTGAGATCTATAGAGCGAACTTCGACTAAGTCTAAGTCAAAGTAACGAACTCAGTGAGGATTTTGACTTAGTCCGAGTCATTTTTTACAAGAAAATGTTTGCTTAGTCTGTCTGTCAGTCTGTTTTTCTTGTAAATAATTACTCGGACTAAGTCAAAATTCGATATCACAATTCCAAATCCACACTGAGTTTGTTACTTTGACTTAGACTTAGTCGAAGTTCGCTCTATAGATTTCAGCCTAACTCTCAGAGCACTGATTATAATTGATAACATTATAATTATTATAACTTAAATGACATGTCCTAATGAATAAACTGTAAATGAAAAACAAATGGACCCAATATTTAAATACAATTGAGTTTTGTCATTGTGTTACAAATAAATGTTTACCTTAATACATAATCTGGTTGATCTCTTCATTGTTTTATACGCATTCGAAGTTTCATTACTGTGAAAGTTGGAAGTGGACTGTGTTATAAATTAGGTAGGCATTTGAAAAATGGAATCTAAGTACGAACAGGTTTTGGAAGATCTAGGAACAAATAAACCTTTTGGTATGTATCATAAGTATAATAATAATACCATAATGTTTAAATGTAGTTAAATCACGTCGATATTTAAAAAATAGGTATTAAAAAAGTTACTGAAGGTAAATAATTTTCTATTAAATAACTTGCACATTTGACCATAAATTATTTAGGAATAGATATCAATACTTCTGAAAATTACGCGTCAATAGTATTTGCTATTAAATTTTGTCTATAATTAATACATCTGAATGAAATAGTTTAATCTGTAATTGTCTTTAGGATATTATAGACTACATAAGACATCAATGATTTTGATTTTCAATTGACTTCAAATAGAGGAAGTTCTAAAGATCTCTCTATTTTTTGTTTTATTATTACTTTATATTCTAGGCACGATTCAAACATGGACTGTCTCAGAAACTCTGTCAGGTTTACTAGTAGTACTGGCTATATACCTAGCGTTAGTCATGAAGATATTACCAACATTCATGAAGAACAGGCCACCGTATAAGCTGAATACCTTACTTTTGTTTTACAATACGCTCCAAGTGGCCTTTTCAGCATATTTGGTTTTCATTGTAAGTATGCGATATTGCTATCAGATTTTACAAAGGCCTTTCGGAAGCAAAATTCTTAGGTGATTTTATTTACATGGGTTTTCAGTACATGCGGTACACTTTAAGAAACAATGTGATAACAACGAGGTGTCCTAAAGATAACGACTTACAAGAGGTATGTATTTGCCTATTCTTGTTAAAGTAAGTTATTGAAAAAATGGTAATGGATTAAATCAACAATACTTACCTAAAAGTACTTTTTTCTCACGTGAATATTCACAGTCCTAGTGATATTGTTTTGTGTTTCTGAAATTTGGCTCAACGCCGTTTTTATCCACAGAATCTTATCCAATTATAGTTATTTATGTATTATAATCATTGTAGAAATAAATATTGAATATGTACTAATTGTTAAATATTGTGTTCATCCTTTCAAGTCTTGCACTCATTTGTAATTTATTTAATCCTATATAATTTTTATTCCAGGTTATAAGTGAAATCTATCCTTACTTCATAGCTAAACATCTGGATCTTCTCGACACAGTATTCTTTGTCTTTCGTAAGAAAGACAACCAGATTACATTTCTCCATCTATACCACCACACGACAATGTTGGGATGGACTTGGTTCCACCTAATGTATCATCCTACGGACCATTTCGTGGTAGTTGGGATGTTGAATAGCTTTGTTCATGTTCTGATGTATGCTTATTATGGAATATCAGCGTTGGGACCGAAATATGCCAAGTATGTTTGGTGGAAAAAACATCTCACCAAAGTTCAGTTGGTAAGTAAATCGATAGTTTACTTGGTGCTGTAAGTGGAAGTGTAAGTATGATCGAATCGTTAAAAACAACGCATACAAAATTATTGACCTATTTAACAGTGGTCGTCTAAGGTTTTGTCAAAATGCGGCCTCTGTCCTTAGTTACAAATTCAAAAAATTTCAACATTCGTATGCAAAATTATTCTATTACTGTTTCTTGATTTCAATTTCAAATGTGGACTATTGATATTTTTATAATATGTAATTTTAATTTATCTGTACATTTTAGGTCCAGTTCATCCTGGTGATTTCTCATTTATATTATCAGCAAAAATTAACACCATGTCCGTTACCTATAGTGTTTCATAACTACTGCGTGACCCTTATATGTTCCTTCTTCGCCCTATTCATGAACTTCTATATCAGAAGTTACCAAAAAAGAAGCAAAAAAGAACGTGAAATATAATAATTAATACACGGAAATATAGAGTAATTTCCAAATTATGTAGTTTCGTTTTGAGATGCTCTACAGTTAATATTTTATGATTATATTGTATAAGTAAATTCAAGATGTTTTATTCATTATCATAATAAACATCATTAGCCACAGGGTGTCCACTGCTAAAGATAGGCCTCTCCCAAGGATTCCCAGATCCACCTGTTGAAAGCAGTCTGCATCCAGAGACTCAATCACTCAGAGGGCTATGAAGAGGGAGGGCTAGGCTCGGTGTTTCTCTGCACTTTTAAGAAACTTTAGAGTCTAAAGTATTATTTTAATTGTATATATTTACTTATCTGATCTCGAGTCAATTTGAGATCTTTATATGAACTTTTAAAATTTTACTAAGAGCTAATACTTCTATAGATGATTTTCCTACTTCAACTTTATACATTCGGAATTACTAAACTGTTTTTGATAATTGTTTCATTTTTAATGAAGCTCCAATATTCAGGAGTGGAAAAGGCTGCTTACTATCCCGAGAAAAGACCTCTATCACGTGAGCGGAGCCTCGTACAATACTTTTGATAAAATTAAAAAAGTAAATACAAAAAATGACTTAATTTCCTTTTGAGATGCGTTTGTGGTATTTGCACGAGTTGTGATGCAAAACAACTAAATGTTATAACATTCGAAGACGCGATTATTAATATGAGCAGTTGCGGCAGGTACTGCTTAAGCTTAGACATGATAACTTGTAGTAGAAAATTCACATTCATCGGGATAGTTAACACCTTATACAAGGTGCAGAAATACCACACGGTTAACACCTTACAGAAGGTGCAGAAACACCCTCACTCCTTATGGACCGTGTTCCAGAATCAGCCAGTGTATGTGCGGTTCTACCGAGGGTCTTGCGACATGACTTACCATCAGGTGTAGTGTAGTGCTCGGATAAATTATCAATTTCCTACATACTTCATTTATGAACAAACCTATTGACATGAAGGCTTTTCTTTGCGTGTACGCAGGCTTCAAACAGTCCCGTTGCGCTTCAGTGTTCTAATGTTCGTAGAAGCGGCCGCACGCTTCGCAATTTAATAGAATTGCGAAATTAAAATAACGCGAGTGTTTTGTTTTTAAAAATATTAGTGTTACCAGCAGCAACAAAAGGTTGGTTATATTTTATGAAGTTAATAAATGACATATTTATGTTCACCTTGGTGAACAATGTTGTGTTTAAAATGCTGTAAAATTTTTGGGATGAATTGTCTTTTACTTGCGGCTCGTCTGATCGACTAACGGTTTGAGTTTTTACTCAATTTTGAACAGGCCTCATTTTTTATCGCCTGTCGGTACGATTACAAAAACCAGGTGCCCTTAAATAGTGAAATAGTCTGGAAAGCGGACTTTACATAGTAGGATTCTATGTTATTTTTCTGCACAGAGCTTACTAAAGTTCTTAACTCAAATTTCAAAATTATTCAGTTATTTAGTGACTATTTAAAAGAACATAATTAAGACAACGATATCAAGGCTTATTTTTTATATTATTTAAGAAATTATGGTCAAAACTAACATATTAGATTTCGTAACTAGTTTGATCATGATGGACAATATAGATATGAGATTCG
This sequence comes from Clanis bilineata, assembly GCA_036417725.1. Taxonomy (NCBI): domain Eukaryota; kingdom Metazoa; phylum Arthropoda; class Insecta; order Lepidoptera; family Sphingidae; genus Clanis; species Clanis bilineata. The sequence goes on from CM071158.1 coordinate 16,056,132, forward strand.
AGAAATGTGTATGATATGCACCTAAACGTTCCTAGTTACAATTTTAATTGCACCAAACAACACAATTTTCATTATAAAATACTAGCTTCCTATTGGTTTTAAGAATAAACAAAATTCCGTTACTTACATTAAGGTCAGTATTGTAAAAAGTAAATGAATATAAAATGTGTATTTTTTGCCGTCATCAAACACTACTGCACGAAGTTGCACGGCTTATGTCGTATCTAGATAAAGTGTATTCCTGATTTTATTCGAGACCGATTCCTAAACTTAGCACTGTATTGGAGCACTATTTTTTGTAAGTAATTTATTCATCCTCATCAGCCACAGGACGTCCACTGCTGGACATAGTAATTTATTATTTTAATTTATTCATCATTAACAGTAATAACTAATAGGACGTCGACTGTTGAACAAAAAGCTAAGCCAAAGATTTCCAGATCGACTTTAATAAATAATACAGGAATGTTGAACTTCAGCCTTTTCACGGAATTGTCTATAGTCTACCCATATTAGGAAGGTATTATCTGAAGATGTAAAAGTAGCCTATGGCCTAGACATTATGTAGCTTCTTAATAGTGAAACAAATCTTGAAATACTTAGCTGTTTAGAGATTCCCTTTAGAAACATTAAATAAGAATTATCGGTCTCTTCATCATTCACTACTGAACATAGACCTTCCCCGAAGATATCCACACAAACCTATTAATTCAGACTGCATCCAGCGAGTACATTATCTATATCAGGGCTGTCATTCAATATTATATACTATTTTTTTTGTATCCAAAACGTCAACATTAGTGTAAGTATTACAGTACTTAGCTTACGTACGTATTCTTTGACATGAATGCAATTATTTACAAAATATCTGTATCGAGAGCTTGTGCTGATGACTTTTTTGTTGTCGAAATGGCTCATGTAGAGAAATCCATTTTCCATGATAGATCTTCTGTAAGGAAATAACAATAAGAAATAAACGAAGACCAGCACTCCAACAATATATCAAGATAATAAATAAATACACACAGTGTCGCTGTCAGTTGCCTTGCTTAATCTTCTATGACACTTAATCCAAGATTTGCTGCCAATGAGCACATGCCATACATGCCATATATAATACACCGAAACAAATGTATCTAATTTGAAATGTTGGTGTTCTCATAGAAAAGTCAAAATCTGAGAATATGTCAATGACGTTGGAGGCCAAAAAAAATTTTGTAGTACTATAGAGGTACTACTATTTAATGATCTGCCTGATCTGTTAACTCCATTAACGAATAGATCTGGATTTGATTGGTATTTTTATAAGTGAAGCACATTATCCTATTGACATTCAAGATTATAAAATAGACGTCATTAATATTTTTAGCATCCATTAAGCCTTTGATAATCTCTCACGATCTGTAAATAATGATATAATTTTATTAACGTAAAGGTGACGAAACGTAAAACTTTAGGCGCGTTGCAGACAGCAACGGTTAACTTTCCGCAACTCTTAGCCACATTTGCACGAGAGCTTTTTAAACGCGCGATAAATAGCGTTGAAATAGAACATATGAGTTCTAGTATAGTTGTTCATACGCCGGCGCTTTTAAAACGCGGCGTTTTTTTTTGGAGAGGGGATTTGGGAGGGGAAATATACTTTATTAGAAACAAGGCAAGAATGATTTTCAACCAATCGTATAAACAGACATGTTGAGACACTTTTTCAACGCGAGTACCTATGTAGAATGAATCTTATTAGAAACAGGACAAGATTGATTTGCAAGTTGCTACAGATATTTGGAGGCGCTTTTTAACGAGCGTTGAAAAAGCTCTTGTGCGAATGAAGGCTAAACCATGTCGTTATTCATATTTTTTAAATTTTAATTCAGAATTTTGAATTCTTAACTGACAATTTGAAAGTTTGTAGTAGTTGCAAGTAGTTGTATCAACTTGTCAATTTGCGTCTCCGCACCAATAATGGTGACTAATAATTTCTAGAGTTTGTTTAATTGTGCGGCAACCATAAAAGAACTTTTTTGCTGTTATTGAAAACCGTCAACAAAAATTTTTTGGAAGTTGACGATTACAGCAACTAAAGTTACTGTTTGCAAGAAATATTAGGCTGAGTGATGACGGAAAGCAAATATTGCACTAGAATGATGTGTCTAGATATCATATTTTTAACTATTTCTTTTCGACCGACTTCCAAAAAGGAGAAGGTCCTCAATTCGTCTGAATATTTTCTTTTATGTATGTTAAGCGATATCTCCGCCGAATGTGGACCGATCTTCAAAATTATTTTTGTGTTCGATAGAGCTTCTTTCCAGGGTGGTTCCATATACTTGAGACATCAGTAGGCTAACTATAAGTTTTTGACATTACTTGTTAGCGACTCTGTATAATATTTCTATAACAAACACCCGAACGCCTCTAGCGGTTACGCGGGGTCTCCGTACTCTGTACCTCTACATAACACTCTTTTTACCTGGGAGACTTAGAGAGTAGTTATTTATTTTTTAATGCCTGCCTCGATGGCGTCGTTTTATTTCGGCATGACTACCGCCTAAGGTCTCGGGTTTGATCCCCGAGTCGGGCGAAGTAATATTGGATTTTTCCATATTAACCCCAAGTCTGTCTTGAAATATGGTGATAGGCTCGCCCCCTATTAAATCTGGGACGGAACTAAGCTCGGCGAAATGTGGGTGTTCTATTTTGCTAGTGCATCTCTGCCTATCCCTTCGTGGGTACAGGCGTGACTTATGTTATTTTTAATTAATATCAGTTCTAAGTTTAAAAAGAATTGTCAATGACAGACAATATTACGCTTTTGGCATTTTGCCTTAATAATGTACAAGGATTAATTTTAAGATGAATATGTTACATATTTTTATAATTACTGGAATTATTTATTGATTTCATTAACATTGAATTTTATAAGTGAGGTCGTATATTGGCCTATATCATGTAATATACAAATTGATTTTTTAATTTATTTTCTCAATGATATTTTGTAAATATCGGCTATAAACTGAATAAATAGAATTTATTCAGTTCTTGACATTGTAGTTTTGAAAATGGAGGCGAAATGCTAATTCGTTCAGTGATCATAGACTGAGACAGGATGTTCGTAATCTATATATATCGTCATCATCATCATCATCCATAGGACGTTCACTGCTGAACATAGGCCTCCCCCAAAGATTTCCAGATCGACCTGTTGGAAGCGGCCTGCATCCAGCGACTTCCTGCGACCTTTATCAGGTCGTCGGTCCACCTTGTAGGTTAATTAATTATTAATTATATGTTGATTAATTATTCAGTATTTAAAAATAATAATCACAAGTTTAAACACGTAACGAACTGACTTCAAATTTATCTGATCCTAATCAAAATGTCTTATACCTCTATCAAACACAAAAAAATCTTGAAACTCAGACCACATTTGGCGGAGATATCGCGTAACATACATGAATAATCACAAGATTGAAAACTTAACGGACCGATTTCAAATTCGATCGTAGGCAAGTTTATATGGGACCATTCTTGAAATAAACTCTATCAAACCCAAAATAATTGAAAATCGGTCCACATTTCAAGGAGATAACATATATAAAAAAATACAGACCTTCTCCGTTTTTTTAAGTTGGGGAAAAGTAAGATGTAATAGTAGCTTAGGCTGAGAACCTTGAGATACTGAGTTTGAGTCCCTGGTCGGGCAATGGCAATTTGTGAGTTGATTAAATTAAGGCCCCAGACTTCAGAGTTTCCTGGGGTTGTCCACTATGGTGGCAGGTTCACCTCAGATCAAAGTTGAGTGGTAAAGTGAAAGTCAAAATTTGAGTGGTAGAGCCACGCTGTAGACAGCAGTAACGTCTACAGCCTGAATTAACCGGTTTGATACCACTGTCTCACAGAAAACTAACGTAATGTGGCAGCTCGCTGTCGCGTTTCGTTCGTAGAGTGAGATTCCCGATGGCCTATTTCCCCCCTTTCTTTCCCCTCCCCTTCCATTTCCTCCTTTTAGGTTGGCAATGCACCCATGATTCTTTTTGTGTCTTGAGTGTCTATGGGCGGTGGAGATCACTTACCATCAGGTGTGCCATCTGCTTGTTTGCCAGTTTCTGCTAAAAAAAACATCACACGAAGGGAGAGAAATAATTCAACGAGATTTGGGTGTTTTATTTAATTACCTCTACCTGCCTCTAGAAGACCAGGCGTGAGCTTATAAGTAGAGCAATTAGCAAGTTTTAGCAATGACCATGTAACCCAAATGTGGATGATCTCAAGATTCTGCTGGGTTTACGGCGGCAATTCCTTCCGATGTCCCTCAATAAGAGTTACTCTAAATAACACAGACATTCAACAGTACATAGAAGGGATAACAGTGCAAAACTTGTGATCCAAAAGTTGTGACCTCGTGGTCATAAATTACTCAGTTGTATTTGAAACATTCGCGGGCAAGGTCGTGCCAGCTTAACAACCTATATAATATTAAAATTGTCTTGCGTGATTCATGAACATTCACAGCACATTCTAGGGTGTAAATCGTAATTCCTTCGCATTGTAATAAGTTGTGGATGGTACTGACTTTTTAGATATTTGTACAGAAACTTACTTGATAGCCCGTCTTAGTTAGTCATATTAAATATCTTTGAACAACAAGCACTACTAGCCCGAATATAGTTTTTACTTCACAAGTTGACTTGTACCGAAACGTTATAGTAAGTTGGCCAGTATCGCGTGACCGACACTGTCTGACCGATTTTTTTTGGGATGTAGCGCATTGTGACCCGCTGGGCGTGTGAATTTGAATGTAGGTAACAGAGAACGATTATCTTTTCGACCGACTTCCATAAAGGAGGAGGTCCTCAATTCGTATGTATTTTTTTTTTTTTTTTTTTTTATAGCAGATGTTGGTAAACGAACAGATGGGTCACCTGATGGTAAGTGATCTCCACCGCCCATAGACACACATGACACAAAAAGAATCATGGCTGCGTTGCCAACCTAAAAGGAGGGAATGAAAGGGGAGGGAAAAGGAATTGGGAAAGGGAAGGGGGAAATGGGCCACCGGAAATCTCACTCACCGAACGAAACGCGACAGCAAGCCGCCACTTTACGTCGGTTTTCTGTGAGACAGTGGTATCTAACCGGTCGAGCCGGCCCATTCATGCTGTAGACGTTACTGTCTACAGCGTGGCTCTATCACTCAAAAATTTTATAAAAAAAAATTTATGTATGTTCCCCGATATCTCCGCCAAGAGTGGACGGATTTTCGATATTCTTTTTGTGTTCGATAGAGCTTATTCCAAGGGTGGTCCCATATAAATTCGGTCACGATCGGATAAATTTTGAAGTCGGTACGTTAAGTTTTTATTTAATAGAAATATACAAGTAAGTTTATTTTTCGGTACTTTTTGCTACTAGTTTATATAATACCAGCCGTGTAATATTACTGTTCCACTGCTGGGCACGGGCCTTCTCTACTAATGAGAGGGTTAGGCCTTAGTCCACCACGCTGGTCTAATGCGGATTCGTAGTCTTCACATACCTTCAAAATTCTTGTGGTGAAATTCACGGGTATGCAGGTTTCCTCACGATGTTTTCTTTCACCGTTATAGCAAGCGGTAATTACACTTTAAAAACATTAAAAAGTGCAATTGAAAATACTTTTAATGAATGGCCATTGGTTATATGAATAATCGGCACGTGAATTTTATGAATCAATCAATGAACAACCCAAATATTTAACTTAAAAAATTACGTACAGTATGTAAATAATATACATGTTAATATAGGTTATGCAAAGTTACGCAGATGAATCTAGTTAAACCGGATTGTTGCATAAAATCTTGAGTTTTACTCAACTCAAGTTTGAACTTTATTAGGGTTCTTTTGTCTAAGATAAAAAATAGTTTTATGCACATTTCCATATAAACTTTAACTGTGTCATTCACGTACTGATTTCTTAAGTTTACGCGAATGCTATTCATTGAAATAAAACTATTTTTACGGATTCTATCACGATTTGGTTTTTATTTTCATTCCCGACCTTTCGACGAAGGCTTTGCAGTCTTCGTTGTCACGGGTTGTGGACTTCGTGATAGAATCCGTAAAAATAGTTTTATTTCAATGTGTCATTCACGCTCATCCGTTCGCGCAATTCTCTTAAAAAAGTGGACAAAGATTTCGCTTCACGTATAAATATATACCTCTAGATGGTAATCGTAAGTACTTTGTAATTGTAATATTCTATCTGTTCACATTTTATGACGTGTTAGTATCACTGTCTTCGCTTCGCTCCACTTGTGCGTTTAACAAGTCATTTATTACGCGTGTTCATGGGCTTCATACATATGAGAAACCATCGTATATCAGCATGGTTACCACCACCTCTTATAGTAGTATTATTATAATCGTTCTTCGTTTGTTTTGTATGGGAATCGGTACAAGTAAAATTAAAATAATACTGCTGTAAGAGGTGATGGTAACCTCCCTGGCAGGTTAAGTAGAATAGATAGTAAGCGCGTAGTCGATATAACCAAATGCACGAAATGATCTATAGTCGAGTGACTGCTGCAACAATCTGTAGTCGAATTACGCAATTGCACGAAACTATCGAGTATATTTGTGGTACCTTATCTATGAATGAGGAGGGTTAGGAATGTTAGGATTTAGGATTTTTGGAAGTATTTGAACTTTATCAATTGGCCTAATACGAATCATTAGACTTCAAATATCTTCAAAACTATAATGGAATATTCTTAGGTATACCCGTGCAGACGCGATGTTTTTTTTCGTCGTTAAATATGCGATAATTGACATTGAATACAAACTTAAAATAGAAATTAAATTAGAGACGTTAGAGCTCTTTGGGCTGTTATCGTGACGATTTTCGACTCGGTATGGCAAGTCATACTCTTCTATACTTTCAAAGTCGTATCCGTTGGGGCACCATTGCTCATACATTCATCATCATCATCATCAGCCATAGGATGTCCACTGGTGGATATAGGTCTCCCCCAAAGATTTCCAGATCGACCTGTTGGAAGCGACCTGCATCCAGCGACTTCCTGCGACCTTTATCAGGTCGTCGGTCCATTTTGTAGGTGGACGTTCTACGCTGCGCTTGCGGATTTTAAATATTTTGAAATAACTTTGACATTTAAAAGTAAATACTCATTAGAATGGGTAAAAAAAGTGTAACGATATCCACATCTCTTTTTCGGAACGATTACATCAAACTTGGTGAGGCCGCGCCTACAGTTTTGTCCGCAGCAGATTAGTTCGGTTAAACTGACATGAGGTGACGAGTGGAATTGATATCAATAAGGCAGCCGGTTGTAAAATTTTAGTCGAATCCTTTCTGAAACAAGACTGAAAAAGTTAGAAGTCCCATATTAGAGTGACATAAGGAAAGGATAAATGATACTAACACGAGGTATAACAAAGAATCGGTGTGATGTAACGTTTGTAACAGCTAGGTCTATCACGATTCTTAACCTCAGTCACTGCATAACTCAAGGAACGCAATGTCTCTCGATAGCAGACATTGATTTGGGATTTATGGATAAAATAATTAATTAAATTCAAAGACGCTCACAGTCGACTTTATCAAGGCAGAGTTCATGGCTTCATATTAAATAATAGATAACTTGTTGCCACAAGCCACGTAAATAATAAGAGTTATTTTAAAGCGAGATCGAGAAAGTCTTTACTTACAATATTAGTTGATGCTAAAAAGATTGTCGAAAGTGCACAAAATAATACGACAGAAATATATACTTTTTGAGTCTTTACGATTGGACTTTGAAGCCGCATCGAATGCTCGGTTTCCGTGTCTTCACTACATCTATACAGTTAGCAATTGCGAGCATATCTGCACTTTCGCTTTCACGTGCTTCAATTTAGTCTATGCCACATATTTATCATTCGATACTACTCAACTTTGAAGACTTTAGAACTCAAAACACATTATTTAAAGGTAAGTTTTAAGTTATTTAATTTCAACTTCCATTTTAGGTTAATTTATTTCCTGGAAGATATTGCTTCTGTCGGTAAGACTGCCAATTATTATGTTGTTTATTGTAAACTGTTTTTTGTATGTGCAAACAATATAGTGTTGTGGAGTATCTATATGAATAATAATGTCCATTTTTATGGTGCTGTTTCAAACCCATGTTAAATCATCGTATAATTTTAATTTATATTTTTGATAAAAAAATAATCTTTTATAATTTTCATTTCTACCGTTTGTTGAGCTGAAGCTTGATTGTGGCCATAAAATATTTCTATAGATACATGGTCTGGTATTTATCTACTGTGTTTCTGAACTTTGTATCAACTGTAGCCAAAAGTATAAACAAATATTGAATTAATGTACCTAGTTACGAAAATTGAAGATGTATCAGTGCGTGACAAGGGCCAAAGTCGTGAAGAAAATGTTTATTGGTATTACTTTAGCGTGTTCGTATTAGTAAATATCCGTTAATTGCACATTGAATCCGGTGTGCGAAAAACTGCAAATGTATTTGCAATATCACGCAATTACTACCTTTATTGAAATCACATTAAATTAAGCTTGAAACATTGCCTCAGCAGTAAGTTTATAATAATGAATAAAGGCTTGAAAAATTACGCACAAGAGTTAAAAAAGTCTAAATTCTTTCCACAGTTTCCAGTTCGCATCGTTTGGTATTTAATTTTTATATCGTTATAATAAAGACTAGTCGCCTCCTTGGTCTAGTGACAGCATGTATATATGAGCTGTGGACCGGGAGGTCTTGGGTTCGATTTCCAGGTCGGGCAAAGCAAATTTTCTAATTTAATTTGCCCGGGACTGGATCCCTTATAGAGGGATGACGTCAAGCAGGCGGCCGGTCGTAAAAACTAAGCCAAATTCTCTCTACAATATGCCTAAAAAAGTCTGTTGCGCCGACCCCACATTAAGGTGGAATAAGGGCAGGTATAAAAATCGTTATATTAAAGACTAAACCCTTTTTTGGTATATAGATGTATGAGCTGGCGGTCTATCAAGTTCAAAATAAAGTCTTCACCCACATACTCGTAGCAAAAAGCTCTTGCGAAATCTTCAATGATCTAAAGACAATTGAAAGACGAAAACTATCCCTGTTTTCGAAAAGTATCGAAACTCAGAACCAACTCATACTAAGGACAGTATTAAGTATCTTTTCATCAGACATGACTTAATGACGACAGATTGTGTCACGGGGACTGCTCCGAAAAATTGTTCAACCTTATGCCTCCCTCTCCCTTCTGTAGCAGAACCACACGTGCCGGCTTGCGAAACCAGCAGCTTCGCGGTTTTTAACATCTCGGCCCGATCTAAGGCTGAGATCTATAGAGCGAACTTCGACTAAGCTTGAGTCAAAGAAACAAACTCAGTGAGGATTTGGAATTTTTAAATCGAATTTCGACTTAGTCCGAGTCATTCACAAGAAAATCAGACTGATAGTTTAAGCAAAGATTTTCTTGTAAAAATGGTTCGGACTAAGTCAACGTTCGATAAGTACCATACCGTGAAGCTGTGGGATAGGTTGCCGGTACGTACCTCCCTTCTACGACATAGAGTCCTTCAAATGGAGTGTGAAGAAGCGTTTATGCAGGCCGGCATGATACTGGTGACCTTCGGGCACAAGGTGGTGGACACAAAGTCTATCGGTAGTTGCTGGTATTTTTGAACACACATCGCTTAACATCAGGTGTTGAGTATTCACTATGTCGTGCTCGGATAAAAAAAGACTATGTTTTATCGTCCGCATAATGCATAATCTCCATGATGACCATTACCTAATGGTGATTTAACATGTTTTTACAAGAAAACCGAATGACCGACTTTTTTTTTTCTTTTTTTTTATGGCCCTACAGCTGCTTGCCTAACCGAGTCGGCAAATTCAGCCACACCGGTCTGTTGGGATGAACGCAGGTGCGCCCAACCCATAAAGTTAGGTGACCACGCTGAGGGCAACCCACTAACGGGTTACGAACCTCGGCTCAGGGCGGTCACTGAGAGGGTGATGTTGAAGACATCAACGATTAGGGGAGTGTGGACGTGTTTTCCTAACTATCCATTTCTGTCATCGGCACGCGGGCCGGAATTGTTAACAGGGTCGGGGGGGCTGCTACTGGGAGCGCGGCGTGGTCCTCGTCGGCGGGGACGGAACATCGGTCGTGTGGAGTGTGGGAGCGATTTAAGATGCTCGATCTTACGTTGAATGGCCAGAGTGATGGCGTCATCAGGGTCTGACAAAACGGATCTAGGACGTCTCCATTTCGCACGGTCAAATGGAGTGTATATTGACGCTTGACGGACAAGCGTGTTTGGGTGGTGTGCCGCCCGATCGAAGTAGCGTCTGCTAGCCATCTGCATAAAATGCCTGATGGTCGGCAAGTTGGTGTCCACGTGGAGGTCGTGGTTACGTATGTACCACGGAGCGTTAAGCGCTCGTCTTAAAAAGACGTTTTGCAGGACTTGCATACGCTTAAGTCGAGCGGGCGGTATGTGAGCGAACACGGGCGACGCGTAAGTCATTATCGGCCTAATACACGTTGTGTAGATCCTAATCTTGTTGCGGGCTGACAACTTGCTCTTACGGTTTAAGAGAAAATGTAATCGTGCTAACGCGATTGCGGCTCGCGCGCGTACCGCATTTACATGAGTGATGAAGTTCAGTCTCCGATCAAGGTTGACTCCTAGATATTTGGCGTTGTTGGTCCAAGGGATAGCCTTATTGGCCATGGTGACTGAAGCGTTAGGCTTTTGGGTGAAAATTCTCTTGGTAAAGAGAATTGCCTGACTTTTGGCGGGGTTGACAGTGATTCGCCATTTGCGGAACCACTCACCGAGTTCATCGGCTGCGGTTTGCAAAATGCGAATCACTTTGTCCGGGTCTCTACGTGAAGCGTAGATTGCCGTGTCGTCAGCGAAGAGCGCCAGATGGGCGTCTTTCGGTTTAGGGATATCGCTTGTGTATAGCGAGAAAAGAAAAGGGGACAAAGCGGAGCCTTGCGGGACTCCGGCAGTGATGGTGTGTCGGGAGGAAAGAGTTCCCTCCACGCGATATTTGAAACCGCGATTCGACAAAAATTCTCGTATGATGTGCACGAGCTGTGTGGGCACATTGAAGGTATACAACTTGTAGAGCAAGCCGTTGTGCCACACTTTGTCGAATGCTTTTTCAATATCAAAGAAAAGAGCACCGGTAGGGTTTCCGCGCCTAAAGTTGTCGTGGACATGCTCCGTGATGCGGAGGATCTGATTCACGCAACTGTGCCTACTACGAAAACCAAACTGCTCTGGAGGGAGCAGATGGTGAAGGTGGGCGACTATCTTGATGCGATCGAGGACGATTCGCTCGTAGAGTTTACCCAGAGCGCTGAGTAAACTGATGGGACGGTAAGAGGAGGGTTCGAAAGCGGGTTTCCCCGGCTTGTGAATACCTATCACAACCGCCTCTTTCCAGACGTCTGGAAAGAGGCTGTTTTGGAACGCTGCATTGAAGATGTCAGCGAGAATTTTAACTAGATGCTCCGGGAGCATTTTCATGACTCTATTGGATATACCGTCACCCCCGGGGGCTTTTCGTCTTTTGAGCGCCTTGATCAGAGAACTGACTTCTTCGATTGTCACCGGCGCGAGTGGGTCGGGCGGTTGGTCGACATCCGGGTCGACGTTTGTCGGGCGCGGACGCGGAACCGGTATCGGTGGCGGCGGGATTGCGTTCCTACTTTCGACAAAAGTGTCAACCGCAACGAGATGCTCTGGGTCAATGGGAACTGAGGTGAGTGAACATTGAGCCTCCAGGCTGTCGGCAAGCAATTCCGCTTTCTCGTCGTCGTCAAACGCCGGGCGTTGATTCGGACGATTGAGCGGGGGCATGGTGACTGTATCATTTCTCCTGAAGGAACGGCACAACTGCCAGAAAGCCTGGTGAGTTGGATCTAGCTCTGATAGGTGAGTTTCCCACCTCGAATCGACGGCCTCTTGGATGCGACGTTTGGCCTCGCGTTGGAGGAAACGCGTTAGATGCCGTTGATCCGGGGAGGGATTCGTCTTACAGGCTCTCAGCGCGGCGTTTCGCCTCCTCACCACACATTTCACGTCTTCGGGAAGGTGCCAATGGCTAAGCATAGCCTCCGGCACCCTCTCGGAGCTGTCGCTCACGACGTTTTGGATATGTGCGGTGAAGGAGCGAATCGCGCCGGACGTCTCTTCAGGAGTAACTATGTTGGTCGGGATCGCGGAGAGATCAGGGGATGAGGTGTCCTCGAGCTTGGTGCCTAGGAGACGCCAGTTCGTTTTCACCTTCATCGGTACGTTAGGACCTGTGTCTGTGGGACCGTTTATAGGGACTAGATCTAGGATCACAGGTCTGTGGTCAGAGTCCAACTCTTGTAGCACCTGCATGGAACGCACGCGTAGGCATACGTTCCTTGCAAGCGCTATGTCGAGTATGTCAGGTCGGTGATTGTCGTTAATTGTACTATAATGGGTGGGTTCTGATGGAACTAGAATTTCCATATCAATAGTGTCTAAACACCGCTCTAGTGCTGCACCTCTGCTGTTGGTAGAGTTGCAGTTCCAGAGCGTGTTCTTGGCGTTGAGGTCGCCCGCCAGAAGGACAGACTCCCCCATGCTCAGTAGGGTCGAAATTTCATTGGAGTGAAGCTCCTTTTTGGGTGAGAGGTAAGCCGAGATGATAGTGATCGGCGGATGTCCTGTCATTGCTAGCCTGCAGACTGAAGCCTCAATGTTCGTCAGGTTTTCGGGGGGGTCTAGAGGTATGCAGTGCAGGGACCTTTTAAAGTATATTAGGGTGCCACCAAAAGGGCCAGTAGTGCGGTCGTTCCGCACCATTTTGAAATTGGGGATATTAGGGTTTCGGTGAGCAGGTTTGAGGAACGTTTCCTGGATGAGGAAAACGTCCAGATTGTTGTCGCGGACAAAGTGTGCGATTTCGGCACATTGGCCGCGAATACCATTGGTATTGAAAAAGCCCACTCTGAGGGAGCGAGGCTTGGTCCGCGACGGGGGGGAAAAAATATTATTGTTGTTAGCCATCGGAAGGCGGTAAAATTAAGTCAGCGATGTAGGATCGCTGTTCCCTATACAGAAGTTCTAAGTCAGACACCAGTCTTGCGTCCGGGTGGCCCTTGGCTGCTATTTCCCTTATTTTATCAGAGATAAGGGTGTAGTAGTCGATCGGGGGGTTTATGATGGCGTCGTAGATGGCATCTACTTCAGCCTTAGAGAGTGTGCGACCCGCCGCGGTAGGGGGTGCAGGGTTTTTGGGGCGCGGCTGGGCTGCCCTGGGAGGGTTAGCCCGGGAGGCCGCAGGAGTGGGAGCTGGAGCAGGAGTGGTAGGAACCGCGGTGGGTTGACTGGGAGTGGCGGGAGGTGTGGCCGGGGTGGCGGGAGTGACTCCGCCGGGGGCCTGGGTGGTGGCTGCTACCTCTTCGGCTTGCTTGCTTGGCAACTGCCAATGGTTGCGCGCCGGGATGGGTGCAGGGATGAATTTAGCCTGAGGGGCCTTGGGGGGTAGAGCTTTAGGAGCTCGGGTCGGTTTTTTGGGGGCATGCGTGCACCCATGATAACTAGCCGGATGGCCTACTTGGCGGCAATTGGTGCACGAAGGCGGCTCCGTGCACTGGGTCCTATCTTTGGGACGTGGGCACTGTGCAGTTCCATGATTTCCGAGGCACTTGACGCACCTGGCGGGCATGCGACAACGCAGCGATGAATGGCCATACAGTTGGCAGTTGTGGCACTGCCCGATTAGCCGTTTGCGGTGGGGGGTCTCCACGGTGAAGCCGCGGAATCCAAGAATGTCGCTGATGGCAAACAGATGTTTGGCATCAGCGGGGGTCTCTAATTCTACGAGGACCATCTCGTAGGGCTGCTGAGTGGCGTCTGCGCGGGCGGGACGGTGCATACGGGTAACCCGGACGCAAGAGATGCCTTTCTCTTGAAGGCCTAATGTAACTTCCTCGGTCGACATTTCTAAGGGGATTCCGCGTATAACAAAGCGGTAGGTGCGCTCTTCGGGGAGGGCGTAAGTGTAGTAATTAATTTCTGTGGAAGCCATCCACTTGGTAAGAGAGCGGTGGTCGGCCACCGTAGCCGGCATGACGGTGACTGTCTTGTGGAGGCTATTCCACCTATTGTTTCTCAGGGTGATGCCCTGAGACTGTATTTTCGCGAGAAGGGTGGGTAGGGAGCTACCATCCGGGACGCGGATGTTGATTGGGGGAGGTTTTTTGCCCTTTGGCTCAGAGGGAGCGGAGGGCTGCGAGGGTGCGGCTGGTGAGGACGGGGGTGAGGGGGAAGCCGGCGAGTCGGTGTCGAAGGCCGGTGCAGAGGGCGCCGGAGTTGACACCGACACGGCGGTGGCCGATCGCGGCTTCTTTCGCCTCCCGCGCTTCACGGTCGTGAAACCTTCGTCATCCTGTTCGGATGACGACGATTCCGACCGAGAATCGCCGGAGGTTGAAGAAGCCGCGGGCCTCTTGGTGGATGCGGGTGAGTCGGTTTCCATCGCCGTAGCGATGGGCCCCGAGGGAGCGGTGGGCGAGGCGGAGGGTCCGTCGTCCGTTGACGGGCTCTCCGTCTCGTCGGCAAACAGGTCCGGCATAATCTCTCTGAAGAGAGTCTCTATCCGAGCCCACGCGAGCGGGTTTTCCGCCGCCTTCGCGAGGGCCACGACAAACTTCTGTTTTGGCGGGGCCATCGCGAGTGCTTGGGAAATTGTTTTTAATTTTAAGGCGCGAGTGTGTTCCGACGCGGGTGCGTTCCGCCCGGGAAAGAACACACAAGAAACCGGGCGGCGCTCGCACTGACGTACGGTCGCGGATCGCGGGTCGCGGGTCGCGGTGGGACGCGTGAATTTACGTCCCCGGGTGGGTGTGCCCGGGGCTGAGTATGTGAATGACCCTCCTCGCCGGGTATAGGCGAGGGGGGGTGTACTTAAAATTAGGTGTGCCCTAAGCTGGTATCCCTTTGCCAATCTTAATGTGCGAAAGGGTTCCTAACAGTCCGTGCACCGTAAGTGGTATTGGTCCGAGGACCGCACACTCAACCGGATACACGGGATGGAAATCGGGATGGGTAGGGTTGGGAAGGAGATATGCGGGGGAAAGAGTGGTGTGCCTCCACTAATTCCTTGTCCGCACCCGTCCGGCTTGCTTCAGCCCTGAGGGGGCGTGGCGCGGGCCGGGTCACCGCTAGCTTCGGCTTGTTGACACCGTGAGGTTTACCACCGAGCTAATTCCCTGAAGGGGACAATAAACAAATACCGAAAATTCGGGCTAATCCCTGTCCTGAAAAGGACGCGGATGGGCCCTTTGTCTGGTAACCGACAAAACAAAGCGGAGCTTTGTTTTATGGTCGGATTACCGAGACGGCAGCACGGGGCTGCAATCCGACCTGACAAACAGGCCGGTAATCGGTTGTAAAATCACTGCAGGTGCAGTGACAATACGTCCGAGAGCGACCGCTGCCAAGAGCGGAATGTAAATGACCGACATACTAAGCAAAGATTTTGTTGTAAAAAATGACCCAGACTAAGTCAAGGTTCTATTTACAATTCCAAATCCTCAGTGAGTCCGTCTTTGACTTAGACTTAGTCGAAGTTCGCTCTATAGATCTCTGCCTTAAGCAGTAGCCCGAGCACGAAAAACTACTTACTGTTACTGTTACTAACAGCTATATTTATTGTACATTTCTAGTGAATTCCGGTTTTATTAGCATATTTGTTATGTTAATTGGTATGACTTCGCACATTTAATTATGTGTAAACGTTTTGATTGTCATTTTGTTTTGGTGATAAATTATCGTAACATACATAACATAAGCTCACGCCTGTATCTACGAAGGGGTAGGCAGAGGCGCACTAGCGAACTAGAACACCCACATTTCGCCTAGCGTACAAGTATTTAGTCACATCGACTATTCAGTAGTAAACAGTTGTTATTAATACTTTGATAGTCAACTTTCTTTTTTTCTACTTGCCTTTATCCTACCTTAATGTGGGGTTGACGCAAGACACTTTTTCAAGCATGTTGCAGAAAGAATTTGGCTTAGTTTTTACGACCGGCTGCCTGCCTGAGTTCATCCCCTCTGAGGGATCCAGTCCCGGGAAATTAAATTAGAAAACTCGCTTTAGCCGACCTGGGAATCGAACGCAGAACCTCCTGGCCCATATATGCTACCACTAGACCAAGACGACACATTAAAATACAGTTGGAAACAGCGTATCAAACATATAGTGCACTATTTACATGGTGTTCCCTTTGCATACAATTTTCGACTCTATTTTCATTGTCACTAGATATCACATCATATCATGTTTACGATAAATTCTGAAGTACTTATCTTCGGATAAGTTGACACGCGTTGGTGAAAGTGCCGATGTTAGTCCGTTTGTTACTATAACGTTTATGAAGTAGACATTTTATTTCGTGAGATTTGTTATTGCATTTTATTTAATACATTATTTTGTATTTATATTTTTAAATGACTGCCTCGGTGGCGTGGTTGTATTTCGGTATGACTACTGAGAAGGTCCTCAATTCGTCTGTATTTTTTTTATGTTACGCGATATATCAGCTAAATGCGGACTAATTTTCAATTTTTTTTTGTGTTTGATACAGCTTATTCAAGGGTGGACCCAAATAAATTTAGTCGTTAGATTTTTAAATAAATACTTAAATACACCCAACAGTCACATACATAGTCCTGACCCCACACTAGGTATAACCTGTATCGTGGGTATCAGACACTATGAGAGACTTTCAGTCTCACAACACCCAAACCCGAAATAAATATCTATGGGACACACAGACATTTGTCTCGGTGCGGGAATCGAACCCGCGACCGCACGTTTCACAGCCGGCTACTCGCCCGCTGCGCCACGGAGGCTAAGTTAAAGAGTAGGTAAGTAAGAGATTAAGTTAGAAGTCGGCCACTTAAGTTTTTGTCAAATAGTATGAGAGTGAAAAAGATAAACCTGAACCGCGTTTTTCGACCTGGGATTTAGGAATAAAACGATTTATTGAAACATCTTTTTTCAAGTGAGTTAAAGGTTATATACTACTAAGTATAAATTCGTATCGGGGTATCCATGACTCATCGACTTGACAAAGACCCAAGTGCTGATTATATATTGGTCCCAAATAATTACTGCTACTGCAATTGTTAGTCGCCAATGACACGGCGGCACGCAAATACCGCACAACACTAGTTTATGGCCTTGACATCTTTTGCTGATGTCTAACTTCTAAGCATTGAGACGACTATTTTATTGCCTCTTTAAAGAAAATAAATAAAAAATATTGCATTTAATAAAATTCATAGCACCACGGACGTAGAAAAAGATGAACGGAGCGCTAGGAACATTGAAAGTGAAGCAGGGTTTTCGGCCCATTCGATCTATCGCCACGTAATGGCGTGTATGTGCGTGGCTTCTCTGTGGCATCCGTTTAACTATAGGCAAGATGGTGTCCTTCTTTTTCTTTATGTCCGTGCATAGCGCCAGCGCGGGAAAAGCGGGGATTGGGAATTGGTACGGCACTACGGTGAAGCGGTTCGAACTGTTTGTATCTATAGATTTGTATGGATGGAAATTCATGAGTGTGACAAGAGATTTTCAGTAAAAGTTTAAACAAATCAAATTCGATTTATAATGCGATTTTAATAAAACTGGATAATATAAATCAAATCATAATGACTGCCTCGGTGGCTTAGTGGTATTGCTTGCGCGATACGACTACCGTCCTGAGGTCTCGGGTTCGATCCCCGGGTCGGGCAAAGTGATGTTGGATTTTTCCATATCAGCCCGGAGTCTGGACTATGTGCCCGATATGGCAATAGGCTCGCCCCGCATCACATCTGGGACGGAACGAAGCTCGAAGAAATATGGGTGTAGGTACTACCTCTAGTTGGCTATTGTGCCTCTGTCTACCCCTTCGAGGATACAAGCGTGAGCTTGTTATGAAAATGAAAAATGTTTATTTCGTTTCACAGAATACATAAATATGTTATGTCATAATTAGTGTCTATGTGCAATTTTTTTTTATTCTTTGTAACATTTAAGTTGGTTTAAATTGACAGAGTTTATAATTTTGAAAAATTTCAATAACAATATTGAAATAAAACTATTTTTACGGATTCTATCACGATTAGGTTTTAATTTTTATTCCCGACGTTTCGAAGGCTTTGCAGTCTTCGTTGTCACGGGTCAGACATATAAATAATACTATTTACTAATAATAATATTTAATATTTAATAAATATAATATTTAATATTGTCTTAGATACGTAGATAACATCGCAAATTTGAGTACGAATTTTCAACAGATTTCTTCGGTAAATACTTCGAATGTTGATTTAACCGATGTGTTAAGTAAATATTGTAATGAATTTGTCATAAGAAGTCATTGCGTGTACGCATTTTAGTCCTAAATAACATTACATAATGCATACATGATGTTTTATATTTAACTGTGTTAAGTGGGTTTCCACATATTAAAATATTTTTAAAGCTGTTAGCCTTTTGCAGTACATAATATGTATACTTGTTCGATTAGCGTTATTGACTTTTCTTATAAGTAGAAGATACCACGTAAAATAACCTCAGAAATAGGCATTAGTAAAATACAAAGACATTCAATAGTAAACAGTATATATACAGCACAAACTTGTGATCCAAAAGTTAAGACCTCGTGGTCATAAGTCAGTTTATTTGAAATATACGCGCGCCATAAAATTGAGCCTGTGTTGATCCAGGGTATCAGCTACCTCCACACCAAATTTCATTAAAATTGGTCCAGCCGTTTGAGCGTGAAAAGATAACAAACATACTAATACACTCACAAACTTTGACCTTTATGTTAGTGTGATAATCGCGAAAGAAAATATCTGTCGCGCCATTTCTACGTAGTATTCTCCGAACAAACATACTTTCGTGATTATTAGTAAAGGATACTTACGAAATAGTTTGTGTCACTCTATATAACTAAAAATGCGTAACTTATGCGAAACAAAACATTTTATAGATAGTTTCACAAACGATGGAAAGTTTAGTTTAGACTGCCTCGGTGGCGTGGTGGTATTTCGGTACGACTACGGTTCTGAGGTCTCGGGTTCGATCCCCGGGTCGGGCAAAGTGATATTGGATTTTTCCATATCAGCCCGGAGTCTGGAATTTGTGCCCGATACGGCGATAGGCTCGCCCCCTATCACATCTGGGACGGAACTAAGCTCGGCGAAATGTGGGTGTTCCAGTTCGCTAGTGCGCCTCTGCCTACCCCTTCGGGGATACAGGCGTGAGCTTATGTATGTAAGTATGTAGTAAAGGATACTTACGAAATAGTTTGTGTCACTCTATATAACTAAAAATGCGTAACTTATACGAAACAAAACATTTTATAGATAGTTTCACAAACGATGGAAAGTTTAACGAATGCCTCATATAAAATTTATATCATAGTCAATCGATGTTATTTACACATTCGAAACTGTGTTAATTGGTCCTATATAGTTGTTTTGTAATCTATTAGTGGTTTCATCTTTTTTATAGCAGAGGCTACGTGTAGGTGGACCATTTAGGCTGAGATCTATAGAGCGAACTTTAACTAAGTCTAAGTCAAAGAAACAGTGAGGATTTCGAATTTTTAAATTGAACTTTGACTTAGTCCTTTTTCTTTCTACCTTCCTTTATTACTCTTTAATGTGGGGACAGCGCACACTTTTTCAAGTATGTTGCAGAAAGGATTTGGCTAAGTTTTTACGACTGGCTGCCTGCCTGACGTCATTCCCCTCTAGGGGACTTAGTACAAGTCATTTTTTACAAGAAAATCTTTGCTTAGTCTATCTGTCAGCCTGTTTTTCTGATTTAAAAATTCCAATTCATCACTAAGTTCGTTTTTTTGACTTAGTCGAAGTTGGCTCCATAGATCTCAGCCTTAATGATAAGATCTATACCGCTCATGTACATCCACGGTATTTTAAGCTTCATGGATAAGTTACTAACTGAATGGAAGTTAAAAGAGTCTGGGAAGAAGTAGGGAGGTTTGGGCCATCGGTAATCTCATTCACCGAATGCAACGTAACATTTTTTTTTTTTTATCCGAGCACGGCAAAGTGACCACACAACACCTGATGGTAAGCGATGTGCGGTCCAAAAATACCAGCCCATAGACCTTGTGTCATCACATCCACTTTACGTCTGTTTTGTTTGTGACTGAAATCTATATTTCATATAAAATATTTGTTATCTTTAATAGACTTTTATGTTTAATCACTGCGACACCAACTTGTTTATCTGGAATTATGATTACTCCTTTACATCGGAAAGTTTAGATTTTTATTGCGAAAGTCGCGAACATTAAGACTCTATAATATTATTTCAAGCCGTCATATTTTGAGTCTTGTCAATTTACTAGCATTAGAATATAATATATATAAATAATTAGAATATAATATATAATAATGAATCTACAGATTACATAAATTAGCCAATATGAACACAGTTTGTACATGACTCCGTCAAATGACTTGATTTGATTGGTTCATAATCGTGATCTATCTGCACTTTAAACTGAGATCGTTTATTGAAACCGGCCGTAAGCTACCGTGGTAATCAATTTAACAAAACAATAAAAGTGATAATAACTCGCCGTTCTTGCGAAAACAGTCATTCATAAATTCATGATGTAGATTTTTGCACATTAATTTTATTGTTGATGTCAAAAATACACATTATATAAGTATATTTTTATAGACTACAAATAAATATTAATATTTAGAATGATGAATTCTCAATAAAAATTCAATAGTTTTGCAATATAAATCATCGTTTTATGGTGGTGTAAAATATTTTTGTTATGTCAAGTTATTATCACTTTTATTATTTACATTTATTTATTGATTAACACGATAGCTTAGTGTTACGTATCGTTGAGAAGAAAGTAGCAGATTCGAATCCTGGAGGTTTTCAAGTTTATTTATAGTGAATTATCACTTATTTAACGATGAAAGAAATTTTTGTGAGGGAATACATACATAAGCTCACGCCTGTATAGTTTTCTGTATAGTGTTAGTTCCGTCCCAGATGTGATAGGGGGCGAGCCTATCGCCATATCGGGCACAAATTCCAGACTCCGGGCTGATATGGAAAAATCCAATATCACTTTGCCCGACCCGGGGATCGAACCCGAGACCTCAAAACAGTAGTCGTACCGAAATACCACCACGCCACCGAGGCAGTCAGTGAGGGAATATACATATAATAATAATTCTCCATATGGATTTTTAAGATAAGAGAAGGTTAAATTCCTATTATTAGGCCAGCGTGGAAGACTAACTCCTAAGTCTTTTCATATTTAGTAAAGTTAAGACACCATATTTCATTAAAAGATAAAGGTTTTATTCTTATAATTGAGAGTACTTAGAGTATATTAATAATAATAAATAATAAATAAATAAATACACCCAACAGTCACACAACTGACCCCACACTACGTATAACCTGTATCGTGGGTATCTATGAGAAACTATGAGAGACTTTCGGTCTCACAACACCCAGACTTGAAACAAATATCTGTGGGCCACACAAACATTTGTCTCAATGCAGGAATCGAACCCGCGGCCTCTCGCTTCACAGCCGGCTACTCACCCACAGCGCCACGGACGCTGTCTATAACAACCTCCGAATGTTCATAGTTCATACACATTAGAAAGAAAGAAAGAAAGAAAGAAATGTTTATTGTCACTGAACGCATGCAACATCAGTTACTAAATTTAACTTATAGATAATAACTTAATAAGCAAAAACAAATATATTATATAATAAACATAGTGCATGCGTACTTTGTGACAAAAGGTCACCTTATGTCGTTTAACGCCCCCTTATCTAGTAAAAGTGTATGACGAAAATCAATGTAAGAAGCCATTAATGTATAGTAGCGTTTGACCATTCGGGCGTAAATGTTTTATGAAAAGTTATATTAAAGCAATAAAAGGTGATCTCGATATTGCATAACAACATGTTTAGTCACAGATTAACCGAATTGAGTTCCGAAAAAATGCAAACTCCAGTGTAATTCAAGACTTTGGTTTCCACACTTGCAATAAGTAGGGCATTAGGTTGTCTAGAGAAATGCCTACGCGAATACTTGCACTAAGTGCTGGCTGTTTGCTTACTTCGCAATCCCTTGGTTGACCGTAAATTTTGATTTACCCTTTTGAACCTTATGTTCATGACAAGAAGCTTGTTTTGTTAATATAACAGTTGTGTCATACACTAAGGAACAGTAAGCCAAGTATTCGATGTCATATATTATTATTATTATGCGCATTAAGGTTTAAACGTTACGTACTTGTCGTACTGACGTATTTTGTCATTTTATGCTGATAGTTTAATATGTCGTGTTTGTTCATATAACAATTTAGAGGTAGTTCCACATTCAAATCCCAGATAGGGCAACCCAGTTTTTTTACTAATTGATGGTGAATGGGTACCACAAAAGTTTGATATCAAGCAGATGGCTGGTCAACGTCAGCCAAATTTTTTCGCAAATCTTTTTATAAAGCTTGAGTTAAGTAACAAGGTACATAAGTATTGGCTTGAAATTGTTATAACCATTTCGCCGTTATTCACTTCTTTCTTTCTCTACGCCCTTACCCTTATTTCAATGTGAGCGAGTGCTTATTGTTTTTGAACCAGTAAGATTAGTATCTTACTGGTTATTTTAAACATGAATTCGAATCCAAATACTAGAAGTATATTCACTTTTAACAAGTATACATAATTCAGTTTTTTAATTACCACAGTCGAAAGCGTACAAATAATCTGCAACAGTTAGTTACTGTTGATTATTTGTATCATACATTTCAGCAAATCTCATAAAGATTTATCGCCCATTAAGTTTTGCAGCAATATGTTTATATTACGCTTTAAGAACGTGCAAGCTGAGAGGTTTACTCTATGCGTAAATCATGATAGTATTTGACTATCTTTCGAAAGGGTTAAGAAAACTTTAACTCTAAATTACTTTTCAACTGACTTCAAAAAAGGAGAAGGTACTCAATTCGTCTGTACTTTTTATATATGTTACGCGATGATCTCTGCCAAATGTAGACCGCTTTTCAAGGTTCTTTTGTGTTCGATAGACCTTATATATAAGGTTATATAAGTTTTGAAGTCAGTTCGTTGAGTTTTTAAACTTTTGATTATGACTTGTCGATTTCAATCTACGGCTTTCTCTATGACCGTAATATACATGCGTTAGGCGGTAATGTCACGTCAACTTAATGCAATTCCTTTCAAAACTTGTCTGTGTGCCATTTTCATAAAGTATATATATATTTCATTAACGCCATGAGATGTATTACACCCTCATTTTGAACTTTAGGCATAGATAATCCGGCCCCTGGTTAATTTTAAATCAACTTTGTTGACGATATAAACAATATCTGTACATTTATTTTTTCTGAAACATCCTTCAAATAGTATTCCGCCGACTCAAGAGTGGATTAAGAAAAATCAACAGTGGGCAGATAGAAGAAACATGTCAATGATACCTATCATCGTTTTAATTATCATCTTGTTAATTAAATAGAAAACATCCCATGCCACATTGTTGTCGATGGTCGCTGTTTTTTTTTGGACTGCGCTTGTCATCATGTGTAGTTTAAAAAAAATGGAATTTGAAAGCATACGTTTAAATAGTGGTCTTGTTAAGGCATTTTAACAAGACCACTATTTGCACCCTAATGCACAGCTGCTCCCATTCTTGTCTGTCACGCCAGAGGACGTTACGTAACACCAGTCCATTATGAGGTCAATGATGCGTGCAAATGATTTAAACCACTAAACACGCGTAAACCACCGCACGAGCAACCACAACCAACTGTAACCTAGAATGGTTGAACTCCAACCGCAGAACCAAATAGCGAACATTTAAACGTTTTCAAGAGTCAGTTGCTTCATGTCATTAGTTTTTGTATCTTATGTTTTGAGGACTGCATATTGACCTTTGATCTTAAGCCTCCGGCTCGAGCACTAATGACTATCAAGCTGGAATGGAGCTGGCTGCGCCCCATTTTGTATGAAACCATGTCACGCGTGTGCATTTGAATCAATGACTAAAGAAAAAATATAAGGACTTGGCATCACTACGAAAAATACGTGTTTACGTTGAAGCCGTTTCCGCCATTTTAGTTTCGCGATCTATTTACATGTAAGTTGTCACCGTGTTATAAGAATTAAATAACCTATAAATACTTATTGAGTTTATTATAAAGACGGTGTTTTATTAAAATATATTAATTTCGGAATGTGAATAAGGTGCCTAGTTGCTATATTAATGGGATTTTTCTTGAGCAAAGTCGCCATTTTGGTTTCTGTCCATACATTAGGCATGCTTCATTTTCTTTAGTTATTGATTTGAATATTCAGCAACGGACGTCTTATGGCTGATGATGATGATGATGATGATGATTTTTTTTTTTTTTTTATTTATTTATTTCACACAAAACAGGTTACAACCATTAATACACAATTATTCTTACAAAATATGCTTAGTTCTAGTTGTGACCCAAAATTTGTGTTTAAAGTAATGTTAATTATAGAGGACGAGTTGACAATATTACGAAGTAGGTAGTAATGTTACGTTATTAATTATTAAGTACATTGAAGTGACTTTAACTAAATAAACCAAATTTAAGCAATAGTAAATAGCCAATAGTTAACGGACTAAGTAATAAGTAAGATGATAAATAACTATGACGTATGATGATGTAACATAACATAAAAATATATAAAGAATCCCTCAGTTGATTAATTGAAGATATTTCGGATCTCTCTTTTGTAAGTAGTGATCGTATTTATATATATATCTACAGAAGAATTTTTAATATTAAGTTCATTATACTGCCGACACATTCGTACAATGGGATTATAGTAGGATGTATTATTGCGAAATATTAAAAGGGAAAATACGTTTGGTTTCCGACACCTGTAATTAATGTTGAAGTTAAGACAAGATAACAACGATGGAGAATCCATAAGGGAATGAATAATCTTGTATAAACAAATAAAGTCGCTAATGAAACGTCTTGATTCAAGCGAGTGAGTGTGAAAATATGCCAATCTGGCTTTATATGAATTCAATTGCCGGTGCAGATTAAATCTAAAAGAAACTATCCTGAAACAAGTCCTTTGAACACTCTCGATCCGGTCAATATGAACACGGTAAAATGGAGACCAAATGACAGCTCCATATTCTAAAATCGTTCTAACCAATGCGTTAA
The DNA here is from genome assembly GCA_036417725.1 of Clanis bilineata. Classification (NCBI taxonomy): domain Eukaryota; kingdom Metazoa; phylum Arthropoda; class Insecta; order Lepidoptera; family Sphingidae; genus Clanis; species Clanis bilineata. The sequence goes on from CM071158.1 coordinate 16,081,447, forward strand.
ATAAATGAAGAAGACTGCGAGGATTTTTAAACTTCCTGGTTACCCGTGCTACAAAACCCAGAACCCGAGAACTTCTTTTGACAATATATTCATAATGATTTCGAAAAGAGAGTTTATCATCGAATAAGATCCCTAGATCTTTTGCTACATTTTTACGTTCAAGGGAATGGTTGTCTAAGGAATAATTAAATTCAATTTTGTTATTTTTTTTGGTGAAGGAGATGATAAAGCATTTTTGAGTGTTAAGGAACATGTGATTGACTTTACACCACTCACTTATAATGTCTAGATCACTTTGTAAATCAATGGCACTCCGTACGCTTGTAACCTCATTGAAAACTTTCAGGTCATCTGCATATAATAAGCATGGACACTTCAGGCAGTCGATGAGGTCATTAATAAAAATGATAAATAGTAGAGAGATTTGAATATCTTGTCGGTATATACGTAGAAGAAAATATTGTGGATCATGCTTTCATGCCCGAGCAAGAATAAATTTAATAATTGAATCAAATAAATAAATAAATAAATAACATCCAATCACAGTCCTCATTCACATCCTGTATCTGGTTATCATAAAATACGTGATACTTTCGGTATCACAACACCCAGACCCGAAACAAATATCTGTGGGTCACATAAACATTTGTCCCGGTGCGGGAATCTACTCGCCCGCTGAGCATGGAGGCTGTAAAAGTAGCAGGAAATGGACCATGTATTTTGAAAGTTTAGGATTTAGTTAAATCGTGAATCTAGTAATTATACATAATTGTTAAATTACTTAAGCTTTTTACTATTTTCTTTCTAATTCATATTTAATTATTTCTTTATACAGCAAGCTATTAATCTCGTGACGATGCAACTTTGCCTAATATATTTTTTGCCTGACTATTTGGGACAATGTACTTATTTTGTGAAAGTTCCGTAGTCTTTATCTGGGGCGTCATTCATCAAATGTCGGAGGCGTGGAGTTTTGAGTGGCGTCTCAAAATATAATTTAGTATTAAGTGTTTGTGTACCTGTTATGGCGGGTACACACCGGCACCGACGTGAACCGAACGAAAGCGAAAGAATCTATGCCTGTTTCATACACACGACAGCGAAAGTTTGTTTGTGTGAACGCAACAAGCGACTATTCGCGAACTTACGTTCGGTTGGTGTACCCGCCATTAGAAGAATTAAAATATAGAAATTAATAGAGATTGATAGTCATAAATAGGCACGTCGCCTGCTTGGTCTAGTGGCATCGTATTTAGGCTGTAAACCGAAAGGCCCTGGGTGCAATTCCCAGCCCGCGCGGGGTGTTTTTCTAACACGACTTGTCTGGGACTGTATCCAGATGGGGGTTGGCGTCAGGCAGGCAGCTGGTTGTAAAAACCAAGCCAAATCCTTTCTGCAACATACTTGAAAAAAAGTGACGTGCCGAGCCCCTTTAAGGTGGAATAAAGGCATTCAGCATTGGTGTAAGATATTATTAGATAAACGACTGTCATTCATAGTCAATTTTATGAGAATTTTAGTAATGGTGACCACTATGGGTTACATTGGTAATGAACTGACGTAAATCAGGTTTAACGTTTAACTACGTTATAAGGCAGCATACACAGACGTAAATAAAAAGAAGGACACCAACTCGCCTACAATTAAACGGACTCCACAGAGAAGTCACGCACACAAACGCGCCTGTAGAGGTACAAAAGTGCCTTACGCACACATACGCCATTACGTGTCGATAGATCGAGTGAGCCCTAAACTCTACTTCACTTTTAATATTCCTAGCGTTCCATCCATCTTTATTCATGTCCGTGGTAGCATATTGTTTGTGTTGCACTCACGTGGCACGGTGGCATTTGGAGGCACTATACAAGGAAATGACGTAGCTATTGTAAGCCGGAAAGCGCAAACGATGCGATGCGGCGGTGTGCGACGTATTTGGTAGAGAAAGGGCACTTCCAAGAGTCGTTAGCTTTTTGTCCCTGACTGCAATTTGATTGCAAACTTCTTAGAAGGTAGGGCTCATGTCATCCAATGCGTTGAGTAACGATTGTTGCTTTTTTGTTGTTTGTTCGTTTTACAGAAATTACCCAGTTTTGTTCGTAATGCTGTTGTTGATCTGAAGCCGCATCTCCTGCACATGTTTTTCGAAACAAAACTTTAAAAACACCTACACAAAACATTTTTCATTGTCTGGTGCTCGGTGTTTTGTGTAATGTTTTAGTGCAGGAGATGCGGCTTTACAACGTTAGTTACGACAACATTTTTCCCAATTCTTCTTTTAATAATAATGACTTCCACGCATATGCGATGATTTAGCCAATGACATGTTAAATAGAGCAATTATGTTTTCACAATGACCCAGATGTGGATCAGGGTTCTGCTGGGATTATGGCGGTAATTCCTTCCAGTGCGGTGCCTCTCAGGTGACCTTCACTCGGCGAATCGACCGAACATTGTAGGCCAACGCACCAAGCAAAACTCATCAAAGATCACCGATTAAAAAGTTTCCACATTATACTGTCCATATTCATTGAAGTTTGATGCATTAAACCACACTACTTAAAAACAACAAACACAGCTCTAGAGAATAATATGAGATAATTTTAACAAGCGATGCCCACCCTGCCAGACTTCCCGTCAAAATCCAATTCTTCCCTCTGAGTGTGAAGAAGCATGAATAGGACGGCATGATTCTCATATGCATATAAACGGAATGTTTCTTGATAGTCACTCTTTCTTTTTGAACTGCGGCCTGAGCAGGAAAATTTCTGACAACCGTAATGTATTCGAACTCGATGCGCGTCTATGAAATTTGTATGAAATATTAATCAAATGTCATCAGTGCGCAGCGAGTTTACATTTACATTAGTTTTTCGTGCTCGGGCTACAGTAGCTGGTCGAAGGATATATTGAAATTATATTACTTACTTTTTATTTATTATTATTATACTTCTAGAATACTTGCATTTACTTATAAACGATATTTTGTTAGTTAACATCACTTTGCGATTTCTTGAGTTAATGAAACTGTTTTTGTAGTTCGACTTCCCGTATGAACCTTAAATTATAAGCAACAAGTGAGAGTGCATGGGATTTCCGAAAGGCAATCTTTAGTATGAGGTATTTAGGGCAGCCGTCCAAGCGAAGCGGTTCCAACGTCTTTCAACAGCTCTACAACTTATTAACAAGCGACAGTCGACTTTATTCAAACTATCATAAGGCCTTCTTTGATTTATCTTATTAAGTAAGAAAACGCCCAATACACTAGGCCTATGAAGTTCCACACATAAGTGACAAAGTCAGGTATAGTGGTGGAATAAGAGACGAAATGGGGGTCAATTTAAATCGGTTACACTCTAGTGAGAATATTACGACGTATGGATGACTTGTTGCGAAAATAATGTGCGTGTATTTTATTTTTATGTTGTTTATAAAAATCGAATGTCGATGGAGTTGATTGCGGAACACTGGTTATGGTAATCAGGTGTTATGAAAAGATTGACACTTTGTATTAATTACATTGTTGTTTACTTACTTTTTAATTTTTTATAGCAGAGCAATGACTAAAGAAAATAATTAGAGGACCCGGCATAACTACGGAAAATACGTGTTTACTATGAAGCCGGTTCCGCCATTTTAGTTGCGCGATCTATTTAGATGTAAGTTGTCACCGTGTCATAAGAATTAAAAACGTATGAACACTTATTGATTACGGTGTTTTATTTACAATAATACTAACTACGGAATATGTAGAAGATGTCTAACTGTTATATTTCATGAGTATTTCTTTCGCAAAGTCGCCATTTTTGTTTCGTTCCATACATTAAGAATGCTTCATTTTTTCGTAGTTATGCCGTGGCACAAAGTCCTCTATCTTCTTTTGTTTAAGTAGCAGAGACTGTTAGATCTCTACTGCCCATAGACACCCGTGATACCAAAAGAATTATGAATGTGTAGCCAACCCTAAAGGTGGGGGAACACGGATTGAGAAGGGGAAGGGCAAATTGGGCCACATTTCAGTTACTTATTCGAAAAATAAAATCATAACCAATAAAATTTTTAAGCATATTTTTTTTTATTGCCGTCGTGGACAGACGAGCTAGCGGTCCGCCTGTTGGTAAGCGGTAACCGCCGCCCATAGACTTGAGCAATGCCAGGGGCACAGTCAAGCCGCTGCCTACCGTTGGGTGAATACTCTTTTTAAACCTCGTTTACTTAGTTTTGACATATCTTCGACCTTTAGTTTTGATTGTAGAGTTTATCATAAACTAGAGATGAGACACGTCTATCTCCACAAAATGAGCATATTGGTTTATTTTTTTTTGTTTTTATAGTAGAATCTGGCAAACGAGGCGGTGGGTCACCTGATGGTAAGTGATCTCATATAAGCTCACGCCTGTATCCCCGAAGGGGTAGGCAGAGGCGCACAAGTCAACTAGTACACCCACATTTCGCCGAGCTTAGTTCCGTCCCAAATGTGATAGGGGGCGAGTCTATCGCAATATCGGGCACAAATTCCAGACTCCGGGCTGAAATGGAAAAATCCAATATCACTTTGCCCGACCCGGGGATCGAACCCGAGACCTCAGGATGGCAATCGTACCGAAATACAACCACGCCACCGAGGCAGTCAGTAAGTGATCTCCACCGCCCATAAACACCCTAGACACTAAAATAATCATGGGTGCGTTGCCAACGTAATAGGAGGGAAATAGGGATTGGGAAAGGGACGGACTTGGGTCACTGAAAATCTCACTCGCCGATAGAAAAGCAACAGCGACCTGTTAGTTTACGTCAATTTAATATAAGACAGTGGTATCAAATCGGTAGAGCCGGCCCAATCGTGCTGTAGACGTAACTATCTACAGAGTGGCTTTCATCATCATCATCATCATCAGCCATAGGACTGCTGAACATAGGCCTCCCCCAAAGATTTCCAGATCGACCTGTTGGAAGCGGCCTGCATCCAGCGACTTCAGTTGTGGCTTTACAACTCAAGAAATGATAATCACAAGTTTAAAAACTTAACGGACCGACTTCAAATCCGATCGTGACCAAATTTATATGGGACCACCCTTGAAAAAAGCTCTGAGAATTTTGACAATCGGTCCACATTTGGCGGAGATATCGCGTAACATGCATAAAAATACAGACGTATTGAGGACCTTATCGTTTTTGGTCGGTCGATAACAATAATTTAATAAGCTTTATGTTAATGCTACGAGAGTTTAAATTTAAATAATCAGCCGCGTTAATAATATTTCCAGAACCGAAATGACGCCAATGACGTCATTTTATAATCTCAGGTTTTATTCCTTCCCCTTTTGTCGCCATCTTCACTTCCATGATTAGGTTTAGGGTTACTCTACTGATATAACATAACATAAGCTCACGCCTGGATCCCCGAAGGGGTAGGCAGAGGCGCACTAGCCAACTAGTGCACCCACATTTCGCCGAGCTTAGTTCCGTCCCAGATGTGATAGGGGGCGAGTCTATCGCCATATCGGGCACAAATTCCAAACTCCGGGCTGATATGGAAAAATCCAATATCACTTTGCCCGACCCGTGGATCGAACCCGAGACCTCAGAACCGTAGTCGTACCGAAATACCACCACGCCACGGAGGCAGTCAATTAGAATATTCGCTTTGAATATTTGAATCGAACCCAGGATCTCCCGGTCTACAGCCCACATACGCTGCCACTAGACCAAGGAGGCGACATTAAATTATTTCTAATTCCGCATCGATAAATCTGGTAAGTATTTCCAAAGCTCTAACAGACTTTATTATTGATAATTTAGTTCATGTGAATTGCCAAAATATCAATGATATTTCAAATATTCAATAATCACACAATCGCTTAGGAAACTAAATCGCGTGTACGTTTTAATTAATCGCCAACAAATAATGGAGGGATGTTGGTACTTAAACATTGCGTACCTGAATGTAGATTAATTAACCGTTTCTAAATAACGTTTCTAATGTTAGATGTTCCTCAACTGCATTATAATATACTGCTTTTTTATCAGAGTCTGGCAAATGAGCAGATGGGTCACCTAATGGTAACTGATCTCCACCGTCCATAGACACCCAAGGCACAAAAAGAATCATGGGTGCGTTGCTAAGCTAATGCTAAGCGATGCCGCAACGTTGTTTTCACAAATGAAACCTTAGAGAATCGACCTGCTGGCCGTTCGTGCTCCCTAATACACGATTCTATAATATGGCCCTACCACACAAAAGTTACTATAGCGTATCTCAATCAAATGTTGGAACTCCCCCTCCTCTCATTCATTACAGGGGTAAAAGTGCGGGGTTGAACCACCAAGGGGGTAAAAAGCTTAGTAACCTCACAAATATTGAGGGGGCCGCACGTCTGCGTCCTTCGCGAACGTACCCAAACGAAATCATGTGAAATAGTGTTAACTATAAATAAAATCAAATATGTCTTCCTGTACAGTAATGATAGAACTCTCGTGACGTCACGATTAGGTTAGTATTATAAAAAATATACAACAAAATATTTAATTTTCTGAATTTTAAGGGTCTTGATAGTGTTTTAAGTATCTCGATATGGTTGGAATTATTAAATCTATTTTAATTTTGATAATTGTTTCTCTAAACTCCAATTGTATGGGGTGTGCGATCAATGTCTGATAGAATGCTGTATAAGTCGGCGCCCGGAGTGTTCAAAATGCGTCTCGTCTGCGCAAACCGGCTAAAACAACGAGAAGGTTTTAAAGAAGCTATCATAAATAAATCTTGTTAGTCATATTTAGCCCCAGTACATAGTTCTCACTGCTCCAAAACGTTTTTTTATCTGTAAAACAATGATAATTTCGTTTGTCAAAACTCGTACTAAGAGCCCTGTCTGGATCTGTAGCTCTAGCTCATAAATGCTAAATATTAGTTTATAAATATACAGTTTCCAAAGCATTCGCAATTATAACATTTCCTTTGGATATCCATGAAAGGACTGTCGCATTTCTCACGAGCTCTACGCCATAATGACGTCATAAGTAGGTGATCTAGTAAATAGTGTTTATTAAAATTTGTAATGTGGATGAAAATCTCTAAACTTTTACGAAATAAATCAAATAACAACATAATCTTAAGATAAACACTATGATAAATATTTATGTATGTAATAAAACTGATTTAAAGGTGAGATAATTATGTAACCTTGCAATAAAACATTATCAATAATTGTTTATGCAACATAAAGGCATCAAATTAAGTTCCTGGCATGTTCATCACTTAACTTGAATGAGTTATAAACATATTGTAATTACTGTAAATATTGCAGCAAGATTAACTGAGGTGGTAGGAAAATAATCATTGCTAACAGAGTTCTATCAAGTTTTTTCCTATCAATCAATAAAACAATATTTTGATTAATGACAACTGTTAGCATTTCATTTTACGGTGAATAAATCATTTTGTATGTTTTGAAACTTGGCTTAAGATGTATTTTCACGACAAATTAAACTAGTTAGTTACGTTATTGCTATTGTTTTGGTATTATTCGTTAGAGTACGTAGAAATAAAGACTTATAGATAAAGACTATACCATTTTTGTACAAACAGCCTTTTTCTTTCTTTCTGCAGGGCGTTATCCCAGCCTTCTGCCAGGGTCCGCCTTCATACTTAAACGCTTCCACTTCGCCCGGTCTTGAGCATCCTCCATAGTGAGACCATTGGCTCTCATATCCCCCTCCAGAACGTCCAGCCAGCGCTTTTTGAGCCGTCCACGGGAACCACCCAATAAAACGTAATTCGCTATCGAATTAACTTTGATAAGTTTTTCACGTGGGAAATTGTCATTTTAAAGCCGCGTCTCTTGCACTAAACCATGACACAAAACATAACATAACATAACACACATAACATTAGCTCACGCCTGTATCCCCGAAGGGGTAGGCAGAGGCGCACTAGCGAACTAGAACACCCACATTTCGCCGAGCTAAGTTCAGTCCCAGATGTGATAGGGGCCGAGCCTATCGCCATATCGGGCACAAATTCCAGACTCCGGGCTGATATGGAAAAATCCAACATCACTTTGCCCGACCCGGGGATCGAACCCGAGACCTCAGAATCGTTGTCGTACCGAAATACCACCACGCCACCGAGGCAGTCTGACACAAAACATGGTATTTGTATAATTTTTTGTTTATGTTCCATTGTTATCAGAGCAGGAGACAATGGAAAACCTTGTTTTGTGTAGGTGTTTTAGTGTTTTGTTTCGAAAAAAACATGTGCAGGAGACGCGGCTTCATGGTAGCAGTTTTAGTTCCTCACGTAACCGCTGAAGGCGCTGGGGTGTTTTTCATACAAATATTTTACGTCCTCGTTCGCTTAAAAACGTACAATAAACTCATGTCTCGAGCTACTGATGTCTCAGGGTGATGAGCGCAGTACTTTGTAGGTCAAAGTTTGTGTGATGTTCCCACTGTTCATGGGTATAGCTTACCTTTAGGCTCGTCTCGTCAACTGCTTTGAAAAGACCATGTTTACACTCCGGCAGAGTCGGGACGTACAGGTTGTTCAAAACATACATATATAGGCTATCAAGCTAGTTTCTATGCAAAAGTTTGGTCTCATACGTGATTAATGCCGTTTCTCGTATAATTTTACTTAACGTCATATTTTCGGCTATAACACAGTAGGTGGTGCTTGGTGTTATATGGATGAGATGTTGCCATGGCAATATGCATGAAAATAACAAGATATCGAACTATGATACCGCGATTCGACAACAGAGCACACTTATTAGGAAATAAATAAATTACTAGAATCATCTAAGAAAAATAAATATTTGATTATTTTTACACTACACTATTTATTACTAAGATGAATCTATAGTTCGGGCCATCTTTTTACCCTAACGCGACTTGTAAGATCATATTGCTCAATTCTGCCTAATTTATTTGAAAATAATTTATTTCTTGCAACACGTCTACGTACTGTCCGCATGGATGAATCAAACTGTACTGTGTGACAGCCGACAGGTGACTAATGAATGACCATTTGGTCATAAGTTTTGGATCATCAGTTTTGTAGTGATGCCCCGTCTAGTACTATACTGTTTAATGTCTTTGTACAAAACTATTTACAGCGTAGCTTTACTACTTTCAACCACTACTGTTAGTATCTATATACTATATGTATATTATGTACTTCACACATCAATATATTATACCCTAGATGCACAGTTCTTTGCAAATATCGTCCTAAAAAGTGGTCTCAGGAAAAAAACAAAGAAAAAGATCACAAGTTCTAATTAAATCAAACACAAATATAACCCTATGCACGTGTTATAAAGTAGCTTTTGAAACGAAATGATCAAGCGATCTTAAATTTGAATTTTCAAATTTAGAATTCTATCGGCGTCCAACTGTAGGGAAAAGGAGTGCTTAAGCACTTCTTTGCTGTCCCATTTTCCGAGCGTCAACTGTGTATCTAGGTAAATAATATATTGATGACTTTACAGCACTACACTTTCCTAGTGTTACGCGAAAAGTAAATGTCAAAGTTCACCATTACAAGTAGGGAAAGTCCGTACGTAGGAATGGACGTAAGACGTGGTTTGCATGATAGAATATATCACCATGGACGTAGTGTTTCACAGATTTTTAAGGAGTCCAAAATTTTATTTACTTATAAATCTAAACTTACTCAACCGGATTGTTATCGTTGTCTTGTATCTATCCCAAACGACTAAATTCCTCTACCCCTTCATTCCCAAACCCCATTTCTATCGTTTCCATGGTTGGAATTTGGTTTGGTTAGTTTGGTTGTACCCTTTTCCGAGCGTTTCCGACGTCTTTGGATTATGGTTACCATCGTGTTGCCTGCGAGTCTGCGTGGAAAATTACATAACTTCATAAGTTCACGTCTATATCTCCGAAGGGGTAGGCAGAGGCGCACTAGTGAACTACATTTCGCCGAGCATAGTTCCGTCCCAGATGTAATAGGGTGTGAGCCTATCACCATATCGGCCACCAATTCCAGACTTCGGGTTGATATGGCAAAATCCAATATCACTTTGTCCAATCCGGTGAGACCCTTTTTACCTTACTTTTAAAAATGAATATTTTTTTCAGAATCCGTCGGGATAAGCCATAAAATGCAGCAAAACCTCTCATGACCTCGGATCAACTGTGAACAACAGGAAGTAACACGATGGCGCTGTTCAACAATTCATTTACCAGAACCTACAACAGGTTATTCATAGAATTGGCTGGTAAGATCGCTTACTTTAAGGATGATGGGCCTTACTTATAAAAATAGTTTAACTGAGCAAATGGTAAAGAATAACTAATAACCTGTCCCTTTTATTTTCAAACAATGTGACACAAGGAAAAAGTGGCAGGCTGTTCTTAGCCAAATGGCTATGAATGAGCAAATGCTCAGCAAAACTGTTCTTACAAGTAAGGCCCTTAATATTCATGCCATTGAGAATATTCTATTTTATAACGTGTGAATGTACTTGATTAACATCCTATATATTCTATATTAAAAGATACCTAACCCAAATCCATAAAATTATGTTTGACGCAATTTAATATACATACGCCAAGGGCAGACATCCATATATGTTTTATGCCATGCCAAAATATTTTCTCGATTTATGTTAAATGTACTTGATTTTCGACCGACTTCAAAAAAGGAGAAGGTCCTCAATTCGTCTGTATCTATGTTGTTCTGGTTCTGGTAGAGCCACACTGAAGACAGTTACATCTACAGCACGAATGTACCGGCTCGACCGGTTTAATACCACTGTCCCACAGAAAACCGACGTAAAGCGGCAGCTCACTGTCGCATTTCGTTGGGTTAGTAAGATTTCCGGTAGCCCAATTACCCCATTCCTTTCCCAATCCCTATTTCCCTCCTTTTAGGTTGGCAACGCGCCCATGATTCTTTTTGTGTCCTGGGGTATCTATGGGCGCTTGTCACTTACCATCAGGTGGTTCATATGCTCGTTTGACAGTCTCTGTTTTAAAAAAATACAATACTTGTTGGTAAGCGAAGGATACTTCAAAAAACAGTTACCATCGAGTAGTTAGTTAATCGGTGGTTAACTATGAAAATTGAGGATTTTGACAAGAAGTCTGACAGGGTGGGCGTCGCTTGTTAAAATTATTTCATATTATTCTCTAGAGCTGTGTTTGTTGTTTTTAAGTGGTGTGGTTTAATGCATCAAACTTTAGTTAAGAGGGACAGTATAATTTGGAAACTTTTTAACCGGTGATCTTTGATGAGTTTAGCTGGGTGCCTTGGCTGGGTTTGTTCGGTCGATTCGTCGAGTGAAGGTCATCTGAGGGGCATCGTACAAGAAGGAATTACCGCCATAATCCCAGCAGGACCTTGAGATCAACCACATCTGGGTCTTATGGTCATTGTGAAAACATAATTGCTCTATTTACATTGACATTGGCAATCATCGCATATGCGTGGAAGCCATTATTTTTAAAAGAAGAAGCATGAAAATTACCAATGTGATTACCTGCGCTTACGATTTAGATCCAATTTTTCAGGTTTTCAGCATAAGAATGTTACCATTAGACCAATAGGCACATAAATTCCTTGCATTTTCAATAGCAAAATGCTAATTGTTAATGACTTGAAAATAAATTAGATACAATTAACGCATTGTATTCAATGACCTCTTATTATGAGGCGGACATGAAAAATTTAATATTCAAAGTGGCAGAATAGTTCTGGTTGCCACCTTGGTCTAGTGGCAGTATGTATGTCCATTGGCCCGGAAAGTCCTGGCTTCGATTCACATAGGTCGGAGTGATTTTTCTAATTTGATTTGTCCGAGACTGGATCCCCAGAGGGAGGTTGACGTCAGGTAGGCAGCCGATAGTAAAAACTTAGCCAAAACTTTTTCTGCTTGAAAATTGAAAAATGCTTGAAAAATTGTATTGCGGCGACTCTACATTTAGGTGAGATAAGGGTAGAAACAACGGCCTACGTTCAGCAGTGGACGTCGATAGGCTGAGATAATAATAATAAGGGTAGCGCCGGGTGATGCTTGTTGATGTCACGATTCCGCATGATGAGAACCTTGTGAAAGCCGAAAAAGACAAAATGTCGAAATATTTAGACCTGGCACATGAGTTTACTCAAATGTGGGATGTGGATTCAACAATCATTGTTCCGATAGTCATTTCTGCCCCTGGTTTGATACCAATGAGCCTCGAGTAACACCTCAAGAGGCTCTCGGTTGGTGTTTGGGTCAAGAGCCAGATGCAGAAGTCAGTGTTGCGGGATACGGCACGATTTGTGAGGAGGTTCCTCACTCTGGGATCCTAACCGCCGGTGGCTTAGGTCCCGAGCCTCGCGATCGGAGGGGAATATTTTCATATTTTTAAATGTATTCTTATTTTATACTAGCATTTGCCCGCGGCTCTGCAACCGTATTTTGTAGGGCCAACGGTGAAAACTTTTGAATTGTCGATCCACCCTGTCGTTTTAGTTTAAATATCTACAACGGGGCGACTCAGATATCCATTTTGAAGCCAATCGGGCCGATAACAAAGAAAAACAAAATGACGGCCATTTTTGACAGTTTTGATATCGGTTCCGTCGGTTGGAACCACGGGGCGACCCAGATATCGATATTGAAGTCAATCGGCCCAAAAACAAAGAAAAACAAAATGGCTGTCACTTTTATAGATTTTGACCCCGGATCACTAAACGACTTTTAAATGGTACATAATTTATAAAATATTCAATATGACTCAGAAAATATGGTAACGCCATCTAATGATATATTTGAAAATCACTTTCAGGCTATGCAGAACTCCTAACAATCGCACACATAATACAAAAATATCCGTATGTTTTGATATAGTCCAAGAGCCCGTGAGTGCCAGACCTTCGGATTTTAATAAAAGCTGAAAATTTTTCTATGTGTGTCCCTAGTACAGGTAAGAATGATCCCCACCCATGAAGCTGAGGCAACGGTGGCTTTGGCAGGTAACAGGTAACAAAGGTGTATAAAATTCCATCTCAAATTTATCATAAAATAAAACTTAGTTTTTTTATATTTGATTCATAATAATACTTACGTTATATTATAAAACCTAAATTTGATATATAATTTTTTGGGGGCCTATTAATCTATGTTTACATAATAGCCGGACTGTTTCAACGATTCTATCATCTTGCCAGACGCATTCAAAGTGAGCAGTAGTTCGGAGAGCAAGGAGCGTATACAGTAACTAGTGCGAGTGAGACAGAGCGCTTGGTCTATTGCAGCCCTTCACTGCGCATCCACTGTTATTAAGTTCAAATTGTGCAGTTTATTTTTTTCTTAATCGAGAAATTTCATTAAATAATTTTTTACAGTTTGAATAACAAATATTTAAAACAATACTCAGTAAAATTGTTCTAATACAACTTCAATCATATCGAAACTCTAATAATTTAATTTATATTATTTTTCATTTTTACGAAGTTTAGTATTTTCAATTCTATCAAAATTGTAAAGCCAATGAATTAAAGTAAATCAAATTTTATTGTTTATTAATCAAAGGGCAAAATTTTTTTTAAAATAAAAAAGTTACAGTGAAATACACTTATTTTAATTAAATTTTTAAACATTTTCATCATATTCATCGTCGTCGTCAATACATCCATATTCCTCGTCACTATTATTCCATTCTGTGGATTGATCGTCTTCAATATCGCCTTCTTCATTACGCACCCATATTTTTTTGTCTTGGGTGTCTATGGGCGGTGGAGATCACTTACCATCAGGTGACCCATCTGCTCGTTTGCCAATCTCTGCTATAAAAAAAAATAATAAAAATAACATTCGCGTAAACTTAAGAAATCAGTATTTCAAACGTGTATATTATCAAGTTCAAACTTGGTTAGGGCATGATTTGGAACCCCAGGTATGGGGTTGGACAATGCGAAACGATTTTCTGGAGCCTATCATGACAGTTTTATCACCTGCTCCAGAAGATTTGCTAAATACAATTTTCTGCAACTGCAAGAGTGGTTGTGGTTCGCGATGCGGATGCAGGAAAGCGGGCTTGCAATGCTCTTTAACTTGTGGCCAATGTAATGGGTAAGCTTGTCTCAATGCTCTACTATATCAGAGCGACATTAACGCCAGTCTTACGACCCAGCGCCATAATGCCCGGGAGAGATGGAAAACATCCGGGCGACACTGGGTTGAGTCCTTGACTCTATGTACACCCTACACTGGCAATACCGATTAAAAACACCGCGGTGGTCCTTTTCGGCGCTTGAGGACGTTCCGGGTTTCCCTAGGCGAGAAGCGCCCAGGCTTCAGCCGGAACCGTCCCTGCGCGGTGCCGCCTTGCGGCCCATCTCCAATTGTGGGGGGGGCTCATAAACCCCCGCCGATGGGGTATATAACTGCAATTAAAAAAGCCATTGAAACTTCGCCAATGTTGAGATTCGACCATAAATTTAGTTATATTTAAAAAAAAAACTTATTATAGTTTGATTTCTTTGTTATACTAACCGGCCGGTAACGTCACGATTTGAAAACCTATGTCCCGATCATTTTAACCTTGTGTTCCGATATTTCACACAATAGATCTGGCAACACTACTGTATACGCTCCTTGCTCTCCGAACTACTGCTCACTTTGAATGCGTCTGGCAAGATGATAGAACCGTTGAAACTGTTCGGCTATTATGTAAACATAGATTAATAGGCCCCCAAAAAATTATATATAAAATTTTGGTTTTATAATATAACGTAAGTATAATTATAAATTATAATAATTTAAGGGTGTCCGGCAGAGGGTTGCAACCATACTAACTGTCTGGCAATGAGCAACGCGAGTTTTGATATTATTATGAATCAAATATAAAAGAATTAAGTTTTATTTTATGATAAATTTGAGATGGAATTTTATACACCTTTGTTACCTGTTACCTGCCAAAGCCACCGTTGCCTCAGCTTCATGGGTGGGGATCATTCTTACCTGTACTAGGGACACACATAGAAAAATGTTCAGCTTTTATTAAAATCCGAAGGTCTGGCACTCACGGGCTCTTGCTCTAATAGAGTTGACCGGTTTAAATAAAACAAAGCCTAGATGTTATTCCAAGATGTGGTCGACGATTTTCTATCCAGTTCCGTAAAATTACTTTGGTGGTTTTCATACGTGGTCAAACATACAAACAGACGGACAGACAGACAAAAATTCTAAAAATTATAAAAATGTGTTACCCCTCCCCCCAATTCGTTCAAATCTAAGCAATGTACAGACGCGCGATATTTACATTCTTATTATATGTATTGATGATGATATTTAAACAACTTTAAAAATAAATTGTACTGAACATAAGGATAGAAAGAAAGTGGCAGTTTTGTAAACAATTATTGTGTTTCCAATTCCAGATCCCAGGACCAACGATTGGTTCCTGATAACGAGTCCTGTGCCAGGTCTAACGACTCTTGGTTTATACCTGTACTTCACGTTGAACTGGGGACCTCGGTACATGGCAGATAAAAAGCCATTTCAACTGCAGAAGACCTTGGTTGTGTACAATTTCATCCAGGTGCTAGTGAGCTGCTTTTTATTCTATGAGGTAAGCCGTGCTATAATTATTTATAAAATATATTTTAAATTAGAAATTGGAGTAAAGATACATAAAATTTCCTAGTTTATGGATTGTTTTAAATTCGATTACGAAACTTATATAGGAATGTTCCATGAAATGTTGTCTCAACCAAATAACAATCATGCACGTATTTTGTTTGAATTTATGGCATACGTATAGGGCCTTACTTATAAAAACAGTTTAACGGAGAGAATGGTAACCAAAAGTCTGTCCCTTATATTTTCAAACAATGTGACACAAGGAAAAAATTACAGACTCTTCTTAGCCACTTGCTCAGCTAAACTGTTTTTATAAGTAAGGCCCATAATCTTTAGTATACATTAAACATGGCGGGTACGATAGGGCTGGCATACGCTATGCGTAAAATTCCCTAAAGAAATGAAGAAAAGAAATTTACTTGCTTATGTAATAGCAGTTTATTGTATGTCTTGATGTAATAACCACAAGTTTAAAAACTTAACGGATCAACTTAAAAACACCCTTAAGAATAATATAGTATAATAATAAGTGCTATCGAACACAAAAATAATCTTGAAAATCGGTCCACATTTGGTGGAGATATCGCGTAACATATTCGTACAAAAAAAACGCTGAATCGAGGACCTTCTTTTTGGAGTCGATCGAAAAGAAAACAGGAATAAAATTAAATATGTATCAAGAACTAAGTACTTATTACCAATGGCGATCGCCTTATATGAATATTCTCTTAAGGGTTCCGTACCTCAAAAGGAAAAATACGGAGCCATTATAGCATCACTTTGTTGTCATCACATTTGTCTGTCTGTCATGACCCTTTTTCTCAGGAACACGTGGAGGTATCAAGCTGAAATTAATATCAAATACTCAGGTCTACTGTCTCTTGAAGCTGTGATAAAATAAACAAAAGATATAGCCGTTTATGTCGCAAATTTTCGACACTCGCAAGGGAATCAATACCTACAGGCTACTTACCGTACTTTTATATATCATGTATTGTCTGGACTTTAAAAGAGGCCATAACCCTTGAGTTTGTTTCGGCATTTCTTATCAGGGATAGTCACGAAATGCCGACGCTATTATTACTTTATCAATATCTTAAAATCAATATATACTCGTAATTGACATGTGAAAGTGGTATAAAATATCCTATTTGCAGAATAAATTATTTGAATTTGAATTTGAATACTTTATTTTAAATTTAAATTACTTATTTGAAAATTCTCGAATTATTTAATAATAATAACTAATTAGTTTGATTGCGTCAACCATGATTACAATAATAAGTGCGCAAACACTTGAAGTAAAATGAAATATAAAATTAGCAGGGAAGCAATTTTCAGTTCATGCCTTTGTAACTAATTGTATTCGTTACATACATAAACCGACGCCTGTATCCCCCTAAGGGGTAGGCAGAGGCGCACTAGCGAACTAGGGCATCCACATTTCACCGAGCTTACTTCCGTCCCAGGTGTCATAGGGGACGAGGCTATCGCCATATCTGGCACAAATTACAGACCTCAGGCTGATATTGAAATAAAACCCCAATATCTTTTTGCCCGACCTGGGGATCGAACCCGAGACCTCAGCACGGTAGTCGTACCGAAATTGAAATACACCTTCAAGGAGTTGTATTCATTATAGATTAATTACCGAATATCAATAGCGAAAACCAGAATAGAAAAGATTATGAATTCAAGGTAGACATCTATAATAAATATTTCATTTTTGGCAATATTTAGAACATTGACATATCAAATGATGTTAAAGTAGGTCTAGTGCGACAACTATGACCATCTCAATGTCAATGCGTGAGATGACCTTTAGATTTGTATGAGTCAGCTGTGTAATATGCAAGAAAACAAAGTTATTATTTTTCAACGGTTAAGATACTCATCTTGCTGTTTTGTTGTTTAACTTTTGTTTATCTTAACATTTCCAAAAATAATTCATTAAAAGCTTTATTTTGTTCCACGTATTTCTTAATGATATTTATCTATTTTTTTTCGTGAATTTTAGACAAGACCGCACAATATTATTCATAAATAGACTGAAAGGTAAAATCATAAATGAGCATATTTTTGTATAGCAGAGTCTGGGAAACGTGCAAGTGGGTCACCTGATGGGATGTGATCTCCACTGCCGATAGACACCCAAGATACAAAAATAATCAAGCGTTCGTTGCCAACCTAAAAGGAGGGGAAAAGGGATTGGGAAAGGCGAATTGGGCTACCGAAAATCTCGTCGAACAAAACGCAACATCAAGCTGCCACTTTACGTCGATTGTCTTGAGACAGTGGTATCAAACCGGTTGAGCCGGCCCATTCGTGCTGTAGACGTTACTGTCTACACTCTACAGCGTGGCTCTAGCTTCCATGAAACTCATTTGGAATATTCGGGTGTTTGGCCTCCAATATCTTAATGTACTGGTGTGCAAGCTGTCATTTCTTGTCCGCTTTATGTAGTATAATAACACTGTCCTTACTATAGCTTTACTAGGTTAAAAAAGGCCACCGCGGGGTTTTTAGTCGGTATTGTCGGTGTAAGGTGTACATACTGTAAGCGACTCGGCCCAATGGTCGCCTACCCGCCTAGCATGCGCGCCACGAGAAAATGTTGTCTACGTTTTTTGTCCTGTTATAACCGGTTTTCTCTATTTGTTTACGGACGCAAACATACGTCCTTGTTTATTCTCATACAACATGTAGACAGAATATCTCGACAGTCGATTAGTGAGATATCTCGTGGTGCGCATACTAGGTGGGCTGGACGCTTACCAATATCTTCTGGGCGGCTTAACGTTGGGTCGTAAGACCGGCGAACCCGACATAACCGTCACGTCTCCCTTCAAACGGGACGGTAGCGGTAAAGGGCTTTTCCCCGCGAAAACAAAAGAAAAAAAGGTTAAAAACTTCAAATTCGGTTCTTATAATACCTAATGCGACATACATAATAATGCTAACTGCTATGAAACCAATTATGTTTTTCTAGTCAATTGAATGGAGATTACTGGCTTTACCTTCAACTGTACATATTAATGTTACCAAGCATGCGTAATAGCCGATTGCTAACTATTTGGTTGATTATTCCAGGGCCTCGACGCTGGTTGGTTGAGGACTTATAGTTGGAAATGTCAACCGGTCGACTTTTCCAGATCTCCAGAGGCTATGAGGGTAAGCGTGATACTATTTCATTTCTAGATCAGCGAACTTTTATGTTTGTGTGGTGGACGCTTTTCTAGCTATTTTCTTCGAAGCACGTGTAATCAATTTTGTAAGCTAGATTTTTTTTGCTGTTTATTGGGGTTTTAGAACAAAGAGATTTAATATAACTAAATATAGAGGGTCTATCAAGCAATTTTTGATACAAAAAAAATGATCTCAAACTTCAGTATCGCCATTAATCATTTATTACAATGCGAGGGCGATTATTACAATTTACACCCTAGAATGTTTTGTGAATGATTAACCGAATGTTCATACACTTAAGGTCGCCTTATATCGTTTAAAGCTGCCTTATCTGTCAAAATTGTATGGCGAAAAACAATGTACGAAGCCGTTAAAGTTGAAGAGCGTTTGACCATTCGGGCATAAGAATCACGTAAGATAAGTTTATTCTCTCAATATCATGTCGCTGGTCAGCCTAGCGCGTGTATATTTCAAATAAACTGAGCGACTTATGACCATTAGGTCTTAACTTTTGGATCACAAGTTTTGTTCTGTTGTCCCGTCTATATATGTACCTACTGTTGAATGACTTTGTTTTAGAACGACATATTTACACATACATAAACAAATGACGTGTAAATATCTCGTCTCAAAATCCCAATAATCAGTAAAAAGAAAACAAGTTAACTCTGTGACCGAATTTTCGATTTTTTGTTTCCCACATATACAAGAATGCATTTTAAAATGAATGATTTTATTGACAATTAAGATCCTCTTTATAATACTGCGTAATTAAATAATTATAATACAGTACATAATGTTAGACGTTATCGCGTTACTTTAATGCGCGGTTTCTATTCACGAAGTATGAAGTGACAATAATACATAGCACGGTATTTTATTATTGTACTAAAACCACGAGGAAAATTCATTTAAACGGTATTACGGTTTTAAGGAGTTCGTTCTTTAATTGTACGTCGATCTTTTTTTTTTCTTATCGCGGGCGAAGAATCCAAAATACCTCAGTGTCTGAAGACAAAAGTCTTCGACCAGTGTGTGTTACCAGTGATGACTTATGGCACTGAAACGTGGCTTCTAACTATGGGCCGCATTGGAAAGCTCACAGTCACCCAGCGAGCTATGGAGAGGGCTATGCTCGGTGATTCTCTACGTGATCAAATCAGGAATGAGAAGATCCGTAGAAGAACAAAAGTCACCGACATAGCCCAGAGAATTAGCAAGTTGAAATGGCATTGGGCAGGGCACATAGCTCGTAGAACTGATAGCCGATGAGGCAGAAAAGTTCTCGAGTGGAGACCACGTACCGACAAGCGTAGCCGCTTCCAACAGGTCGATCTGGAAATCTTTGGGGGAAGCCTATGTTCAGCAGTGGACGTCCTATGGCTGATGATGATGTGAAGAATCTTGTGAGTAGGTGGCCTGGATACGGGAATAAGGGAAACGACAACTTCACTGTAATAGTGTAATCGCAGACTGGTGCGATCGGCGCAACGGTGCATAGTTTGAACTTATATCTAATTACTGATTTCTTAACTTTACGTGAATATTATACATTGAAATAAAACTATTCTTACGGATTCTATCACGATTAGTCACTGACAAGATTGGCTATATACTGAGGCGTGCTTCTATCAAAACTTACTTCAAGCCGCCCAAGAAGATTAGTCAATTTTTACCATCTGTCAAGTGTCACATACCTCTGCAAGACCCAGGCGTGTATAAAATTGATTGCGACTGTGGTCTCTCTTACATCGGACAAACAAAACGGAATATAGGGACCCGCGTAAAAGAACATATAGCTGACGTAAAACACCGACGCTCTACGAAGTCTGCAGTTGCTGAACATTCAGAGGAAGGCTCCAAACATTATCTTAGAATTGATAAACCACAAATCCTCGCCAAAGAACACCGATTCCTCCCTAGGATGATACGCGAGGCTATTGAAATTAAAAAACATCCTAATTTCAATAGAGAAGATGGTTGGAAGCTTGCACAAACCTGGGATCCAATTATACATCTTATTAAATCGGAACCCAAAAGACCAGCTGCCAGAACTCAAGACACCGTGAGCTCGTACTGCATAAATCGGAACACAAATAATTAACCTTTTTTGATTTTGTATATTTTTTAATGATGGTAGATATTGTAACTCTAACCTTTTTTGGACAAATGACACCTCAGTCTGACCCGTGACAACGAAGACTGCAAAGCCTTCGAAACGTCGGGAATAATAATTAAAACCTAATCGTGATAGAATCCGTAAGAATAGTTTTATATCTAATTACCCACTTTTTACAAATATCTCACAGCGGAGAAAAGTATTTACCACTGCCACCACGCCTGGGGGGAGATGACGGTTATGTTCCGAGTCGCCGGGCTTACGCCCATAGAGCCTTATAAAAACAGTTTAGCTGAGCAAATGGCTAAGAATAGCCTGTCACTTTTTCCTTGTGTCACATCGTTTGAAAATAAAAGGGATAGGCTATTCTTTACCATTTGCTCAGCTAAACTGTTTTTATAAGTGAGCTCTATAATGCTCAGGAGAAATGGAATCCTGCTCAGTCGTTGGATACAACAATAAACGCGAAGCCAATTGTTCCAGTAGGTCTTTATAAAGCTGAGGCAGATCATGTGTGTTTATATACTATAATCTCGTATTGTACAGGTGTCATAGGAAATATGACATAACATAACGTAAGCTCACGCCTGTATCCCCGAAGGGGTAGGCAGAGGCGCACTAGCGAACTAGAACACCCACATTTCGCCGAGCTTAGTAGGAAATATGATTGAGCGATAAACAGAGGTGTTGAAGCTCAAGAGCTGTCAAAATGAGTGCTTGTTTTAGAATTGTATTTATTGTGTAGTATTGATTGTTTTAGAATGATCGATGTTTTGCGTGTTTGGTATTAAAATCTTTCTTAACTAACATTACTTTGATGACATGACACTTTTTTTCAAGCATGTTGCAGAAAATGATTTGGCTTAGTTTTTACGACCGGCTGCCTGCCTGGCGTCAACCCCCGCTGAGGTTTCCAGTCCCGAGCAAATCAAATTAGAAAAAAGTAAAAATTTCTTTGCCCGACCTGGGAATCGAACGCAAGACCGCCCGATCCACAGCCCATATATGCTACCACAAGACCAAGAAGGCGATTTACACTTTCATATTATTGACTTTAAATATTAGTAAGATAACGTAGCGTCCTTCATGACCTCAATTAAAAACATATTTCCCATGCCATTGAATTATGATGTAGGAAACAGAACGTACCAACCTAGTAGTTATTACAAAGACATTCAACAGTACCTCTATATAGTATAGACCTAGTGGTCATAAGTCGCTCAGTTTATTTGAAATATACGCGCGCCAGGTCGGTCAGCGAAATAATATTGAGAGAATAAACTTATCTTACGTGATTCTTAACCATTCACAAAATATTCTAGGGTGTAATTTGTAATAATCGCCCTCACATTGTAATAAGTAGTTGATGGCGGTACTGACGTTTGAGATCAATTTTTTTTATGAAAACTTGCTCGATAGCCCCTCTATAGTTAGTAATATGAAATCTCTTTGAATTATTATGATGTATTAGAAATTTAATGAGAGAAACCAATTCCCTTTATATTCTTACTTGGCCTTTTTAAATGATCATCAATTTATGTTGGGAATAACGGAGTTAGTTAAGCATTTATTTAGTACCAGCTGTTGCCCGCGACTCCGTCCCGTGAAAATTTTTCGGGTTAAAAAATAGCCTATGTGTTAATCCAAGGTGTCAGCTACCTCCATACCAAATTTCATCCAAATTGGTCCAGCCGTTTGAGAGTGAAGAAGTAACAAACACACTCACAAACTTTCGCCTTTATAATATTAGTGTGATTTTATTTATCTGCTTATATGTGCTTAAATGTTATTTGATCTGTCTCAAATAAATAAAAGGAAAATCATACATTTTCAGATAGCCCGAGGCGTGTACATATACTTTCTGGCAAAGATGTCGGAGCTCCTCGATACAGTGTTCTTCGTCATTAGAAAGAAAGACCGGCAGATCACCTTCCTACACATGTACCACCACACTGTGATGCCCATGATATCCTGGGGCGCTACCAAGTACTATCCAGGAGGGCACGGTACCCTCATTGGTGTGATCAACTCATTTGTGCACATTATTATGTACACTTACTACATGCTGGCGGCTATTGGGCCACAATTGCAGAAGTATTTGTCTTGGAAGAAGTATATCACGACGTTGCAAATGGTGAGTTACATTTAAGTAAATCATTTTGCCAGGTCCATTAGTAGAGTTAAATGTTACCTGAAGCAACTGTGCCCTACGTAAAATTGAAGTATACCTCATCGATATATTATTTAACTAGATGCACAGTTGACACTCGGAAAATGGGACAGCAAGCACTGCTTTGTCTACAGTTGGACACCGATGGAATTCTAAATTTCAAAAAGAACGCTTGCTCATTTCGTTTAAAAACCTACTTTATAACACGTACATAGGGTTATATTTGTGATGATTTAATTAGAAATTTTGATCTTTTTGTTTTATATCTGATACCACTTTTTAGGAGGATATTTGCAAAGAACTATGCATCTAGGTTATAATATATTGACGGTATACCTAACCCATTTCGATGTCAGAAACTGTCACGTGACCCAAGTACTAACAACTTTGTTTACTAATAAACGATCTCGGTTTAGAGTGCAGATAGATGGTGATTATAAACCAATCAAATCAAGTCGTTTGACGGAGTCATGTTCAAACAGTGTTCTTATTGGCTATTTTTTTTAATCTATCTGCAAATTCAAACTGAGATTGTTTATTGGAACCGGGCGTTAGGCTATAATATCGGATGAACGATGCATGAATATTAATTGTATATTGAAACAAATATATGTATAATATATAAATAAAATAAAAATCTTTATTGATCACGTAGGCAAAAGCACTTATGTAAAAAAACACTTATGACAAGTCAACACAAGTAATTTTTTAAATTAAGATTAATATAATTTGTAAGCAGTGATAGCTCAGTTGGGAATGGTACGGACTGCCGAGACAAGTGTCGGAGGTTCGAGACCAATCCCAAAATGGAGCATACACCTCTGACTTTTCTATGTTAAGTGTATTTTCATTGTGAAATATCGCTTGCTATAACGGTGAAGGAAAACATCGTGAGGAAACCTGCATACCTGAGAATTTCTTCACAGGAATTTCGAAGGTATGTGAAGTCTACCAACCCGCATTAGGCCAGCGTGGTAGACTAAGGCCTAACCCCTCTCATTAGTAGAGGAGGCCCGTGCCCAGCAGTTGGACAGTAATATTACAGGGCTAATATTATTTAATATTATAATATAATTTACATTATATATTTGAATTTGAAGACAGGCAGGCAAGTATGGACATAATAACGATGGGATGGCTAAGATAAGATGATAAGGGGAGATAGGAATAGAGTGTAAGGGAATGGGTTGTATGGGAATGGCATATGGGAGGAATGGTGGCAGGAGATTGACTGGAAATACTGGAAGCAGTTGGGATTGGTGCATGAGGCCCTATCCTAGCTAACCTATCAACCTTTCTCTAGCTACCTACGGATGACGACCCGAAGAAGAAAGGCAGAAAGAAACTCCGGGCTTATTTCTTTATCATCAATTGTCACCATTTCTTTTTTTTGTCTTTTGTCTTTTTTCATTTTTTAATAATTTGATTTACAAATTGTCAATACAATTGATATTCATATTTATATGGATTCACGCATACTCAATACCACTGGAGGTGTAATTACCAAAATAATGATTAAAAGGTGAAATGGCATTGTAGGATGCAAAAACCCACACTAAAAAAAATCCTTATAACATAACATAAGCTCACGCCTGTATCCCCGAAGGGGTAGGCAGAGGCGCAATAGCGAACTAGAACACCCACATTTCGCCAAGCTTAGTTCCGTCCCAGATGTAATAGGGGGCGAGCCTATCGCCATATCGGGTACAAATTCCAGACTCCAGGCTGATATGGAAAAATCCAATATCACTTTGCCCGACCCGGGGATCGAACCCAAGACCTCAGAACCGTAGTCGTACCGAAATACCACCACGCCATAATATATACCATACCTTATATTTATACCATAAACAATAAGATATATATTTATGTATCAAAATATATTTAAGGAGAATCAAGCTTTTAATTAGAGAGTAATCATTTTCATGTTATAGCGTTAGACTTATTCCAATAAATCTGTTAAAGAATCTCTCTTTGTTGCATCAGCTAGAAATCTTGAGTAATAAATAATTACAAAATAATTTGATCTTATTTAAATAACGTAAATATATCCAGTAAAGGCATAAACGATTTATATTATCATAAACGTTACTAACATCTACCATACTTTACTCCTACGTAGCGGCAAATATGGCTTTGCTTTCGATATAAAAATTACGCCACAATCAGTATGTATGTCGTTTTGCTTACCTCAAAACAGCAGGCGTTTACTGATTTCCATTTCAATGTTCATCAAAATGTTCATTAAATTACGACTCCAATTCAAAATAAAAGTCATGAATCTAGAATTAACACTGCCTTTTGTTTCTGTTAAGATCAGGTTTCATTTAAAAGTTAAGCTATTTTAATAATAAATTTTATAATTATTATTTCCTATATCTTCTTTTTATTAGATGTTTTATCACGTAATAAAACGATGTCATTTAATATTTGCCTTTTAATTTCAGCTCCAGTTCTGCTTAGCGTTCTTGCACTCAGCTCAACTGCTCTTCTATAATTGCGGCTATCCTCGCTGGACTGTGGTGTTCACGTTACCCAACTCTATCTTCTTCTACTATCTCTTCTACGACTTCTACTACAAAGCCTACGGTAAACCAGATAAAAAGAACGACGCAATAAAGACTGCTAATGGTCATGTAAACGGAGTCAAATCGGAGAATGGTCATCTCAAATTTAGTAATGGGGTTCTCATTACTAAAGTGAGCGAAGATAAGGTAGAAAAAACAGAATAAATGTGATCCAACCACTTTGTTTGTAAATAAATGTAGAATAAACTTATACTAATTGGAGAATTTCGTTGACAAAGTAGATATGGGAGTAGTAGCAAAATATTTCGACAAAGCTCGTGTACTCAATAATTTCTTTTAAAATTTTGATTTTTGATAATTATAAAAATGTATATAAAAGATAGATATAAGACGTTGTTAGTTGGTAATTGGTTTGTTATTTTGGAAATATTGTTTACAAACATTTTGATTAGCAGCGAGCATACAGGTTACCACTGATTATTGTCATGTAATTTTAAGAATATTTAAAAATATACTCGTATTCTTTTGATACAACGTGACTTCATAGTTTTTTAGGCTCTTGACCTACATAAATGTATCAAAATGTATTTGCTTTCTGAATTGTTTTATGCCATAATTCCTTGTGTTTATTTTCTACTAGTTCAGGAAACTTAAAAACTGCTCTCTTAGGGTACCAACTAAAAAGCAAAATAACTTTGTTTTCGATAATACACTTACAATTTTTGAGTTAATTTCATTTTTGTAATTTCTTATAGGAATATAATACAGGTACTATTAATAATGTTTATAATATTATTAAATTCATGTCGAGGAATACATCCGAGGCCTTAACAAGGTAAATCCGAGGCAAATACCATTGGCTGCAAAAAAGTAGAAATCTTGTACAGTGGCTTCCTCCTTTGTTGCACAACTTTCGTCTTCCAAATATTTTTATACAAAGATTATCTTCCAAAGCGATTCATGTAAAGAGAATTAATTTTAATTTTAACTTATATTTATGTTGTTTTCTGTTTTAATATACACTATTAATTTTCTTTGTATTTTTTCCTACAAGTATATTTATATTCGTTTTCTATTAAACAAACAATAACGTTTGTTACCATATTATTACCTTATTTTTATCATATTTTCATCAAACCAATGTTAATTAGGAATAATGACTTTATTTTAATAGTGGATTATATTTTATTTTGTTTTTAATGAACCTAGTTCAATAAATGCATACAAAGGGTGGAACGGTGGTATCAATAATAACTACCTCTATACTTTTAAAAAATATGACAAGAAATTGAACGGTAGAAATTTTAAAATTTTGCATAAAGTAATCGGAATGAAAATTATTTAACGGCGTTTCCAAACCATTAGATTAATTGCTGATAATGAATACCACGTAAGTCATAAGTAAATAAAGCCCTGCAGGTCGATTCTCTAAGGTTTCATTTGTGAAAACAACGTTGCAGCATGTTGTCATTTTTGTATTCAGCAAGGTACAAAGCGCACGCACTAGCGCTATGCGTGATGATAGCGCTTATGCGAACTATCTTTCTCAAGCGAGGCGTTGGACATAAAAGTATTGAAAATAGTATTCTCTAAGACCTAACAACGTTGAACGCTCTGTCGATCTCAACGATGTGCGCTGCGGGAGCTCATCGTCGATCGCAACGTTGTAGCGTTTTTTAGAGAACCGACCTGCTGAACCGACGGATACGTCACCCACCCAGCATAAACTAAATAAACTACTAGCCTAAAGTACTAGCCCCACGCATCTATCTGGCAGAGGTTTCACGAATGAATTTTGTAGAGTACTATTGTAAAATAAATAAAGAATTTCGAGATATCCAATATCAGTAGATTCAGAATTAAAGTTAAATGTTAATATCATATTTGGAGTAATATGAAATACCACTTAATTGATACTGTTCAATTCGCACATGGCAGTAATTTTGGTAGTATTGTCACATTGTGTGAGTAAACTGATATCAACTGACCAAATCAACACACGTGAAGTAAATTCACGTTCCTTATTTGACAAGTAAACAAATTTAATGTCTTATGGTTGATGATTGTGATGATGATTTTTATGAAAAAGTACTTTTAAATCATTATTTTTAAGCCATTCAATTTGAAACCGTAATGTATCATATACTTTTGTAGCCATAATTATTATCATATACTTTTGCAACTGGAAAATTATTTGAATTGAATTTGCGACATAAAACATCGTAAAATTATGTACATAAAACATAATTGACAAACCGACTGATAAGATTTGTTTACATTTCTGAAATAACGATAGGTAGTGAATACACTTTATTAGGCAACATTATGAACTATGTTTCTTCCTGTTTTGTAAGGGGATTTTTTTTTATTTCTTACGTTGAATTTGCGAATGTCATAAATTGAAATAAAAATATTTTACATGGATTTTATCATGATTTGTTTCTATTTTTAGGCCCGACGTTTCGAAGGCTTTGCAACCTTCGTGATCACGGGTTGCACTGAGGTGTCATTTGTCAAAAAATGTTAATGTTACAATATCTAACACATGTAGAATGCCATGGCTGGATATTCGTATCCGACCAGATGGCGACCAGCGTACACATGGTGCTAAAACCTGCCATAGTGACCCATACTCCGTATGTGGTTCGCGTTCCAGGATCAGCCAGTGTACTTCCGGTTCTCTCTAGGAGCTTGCGGCATGACTTGATGGTTGGTTGAGATGGATATGGAGGTATCCTTATGTGCATCGATCATCCGCCTATCTTGTCGCAAGCCCCTCGATTTGCTTCTTCCCTCGGAGTCGGAGTGTGAAGAAGCATAAATAAGCCGGCATGATTCTGACGACCACTAATAAACCCATTATTTGTCAGTGGTCGCTAGTTTTTTTGGACTGCACTACGCTTACCATCAGGTGCAGTGTAGTCACTATGCCGTGCCTGGATAAAAAATTTCAACAAAAATATTTTTCAATATTTTAGTATGAGTACCAGGTGCCAATGTATTATAGTAGTGCATTGTAATTATTTTATTATTGAGTTTGCATATTCTACATTATATGGTTATTATGATGAGTCATATTCGTTTTATTTACAAAACCTATATCTTGAACTTAATAACATAAAATTCACAATCCTTTGTTTCTTTTTCTTCTCTTATTTTCCTTTTTTTTTGTTCTGAATCAATGGTTGATGACGTCCAATAACTCTCTGGTATCGTGGATGTCTCTGGGTGGTGGAGATCACTTACAAATTACAATATGCCACCTGATTCTTAACACTCGATTTGAATTTGACATCGATTCGACTTTATATACGCCCAGTTCCTATAAACAATCTCAGTTCGAATGTGCAGATAGATTACAAAAATTATCCAATAAGAACACAGTTTGAACATGACTCCGTCAAATTACTTGATTTGATTGGTTCATAACCGGCCGTTAGTGACTTAAAATTCCACCGAAAAAGAGTTACAAGTATTTCAAGGACGTAAAAAAAAGGTAGGTGGAGCGCTAGGAACATCGAAAATGAACGTATATCAGGCATGCCTGGCCCCGCATCCTTTAGCAGTAACAGGTATACAAAAAGAAATATACTCCTTGAAAACCTTGAAGCAGGGTTTTCAGCTCAATCGATCTATCAACACGTAATGGCGGCGACTGATCGAATGAGCCGAAAACTCTGCTTCACTTTCAATATTCCTAGCGCTTCGTCCATCTTTTTTTTAACGTCCGTGTAGTAGCTTTAGGTCCGGAAAGCCGTAAATAAAATTCCCTTCATAAATTACCAGTATTTGGTGAATGTTAACATTACTTTATTGTACAATCTTGACGTCCTTTACGCAGCCACAATGCCTCGTAATAAAATTTATTTTGATACAATAAATTGTAAAAACATACTTGTGTCAATGTTAATTGATTCGAATGTTTGACATTGTTAAAAATACCTCAAGGGATACGGGTAAGGGTCGATGAACTTGCACGTAGACTTTCGCTTAGGGAATTTAATAATTTTGTAAGTAGATTTTTAAATTGTAATACAATCGGTAACCACGTATATCAGGCCCGCCCGGCCCCGCGTCCTTTAGCGGTAACAGGTATACCAAATGAATGTACTCCTTGCGAAAATCATATGTACCGCTTTTATTTTCAATGTACCTCTCCGATTTTTAAATTACAAGCGCTTTTTAGTGACCGGGCCAGCCAGACTTTTTCAGCCCGGCCCCTCTGTAATGCCACTGTTCAAGCATTTTGTTGTCTAAAAAAGTCATTATTTTTCGATGGTCGCTAGATATTGGTCCACCTTGTAGGTGGACGTCAGGTATGCTGCGCTTGCCAATACGTGGTCTCCACTCAAGAACTTTTCTGCCCCATCGGCTGTCAGTTCTGCAAGCTTATGTGCCCTGCCCACTGCCACTTCAACTTGGTAATCATCCTCTTTGCTTCTGGAAATCTTTGGGGGAGGCTTATGTCCAGCAGTGGACGTCCTGTGGCTGATGATGATGATGATGATGATGCTAGATATTGGACTGCGTATTCATAGGGTCTTGCTTATAAAAACATTTTCGCTTATCTCTTCGCTAAGAATAGCCTGTCACTTTTTTCCTTGCGTTACATTGTTTAAAAATGAAAGGGACAACCTATGGTAAAAGATAAGCAGCGCTTAAATATTTTTATAAGGGGCATAATGTTATAGTTTTGAGACAATTATTATACATTGTGCACAAGAAGGTTTTGGTGACATAAAATAAATAAAAAGCTTTTGTTTTAATATTGTAAGTATAATATGTACCTAATTCACAATTAAAGTTAAAATACAATCATTGTTTATCTAAAAGTAATAAATAGCTAAGAAATCTTTGTCCACCAGTTATTCCTTACCTTAATTTTGTCATTGTTATTACGTTGCATAAGATATACAAACATCTCAATACAAGCAAGTATCACAATATGCTTTGATAGTTATCATAACCGAGAAATCATAGACGCTAATATTATACAAACTTCAAAGAATATTGATCAAATTAAGCCGCGTCTCCTGTACATGTTTTTCAAAACAAAAAACACCTAAAACAGGGTTTTTCCTTGTCTTCTGCTCATGTAACAATGGACCATAGACATACAATTGTAGAATTGTTTTGTATAGGTGTTTTGTGTAATGTTTTATTGCAGGAGACGCGGCTTAAATCAAAACTAACGTTAAGTACTTAAGTTTAGTCGTACCAAATTCACCACCCTAGGAATAAACTCTACCGAACACAAAAGTAATCTTGAAAATCGGTCCACATTTGGCGGTGATATCCCGTAACATACATAATCACAAGTTTAAAAACTTAACGGACTGACTTCAAATCCGATCCTGGCCAAATTTATATGCGACCATCCTTGAAGTAAGCAATATCGAACACAAAAATAATTTTGAAGATCGGTCCACATTTGGCGGAGATACCGCGTAACATACGTAAAAATACAGGCGAATTGAGGACCTTATCTTTTTTGGAAGTCGGTCGGAAACTAAATATAAATTTAAATATTGTGATAAGAATTAAATAACTGTCACTATAACGCGACTAAATAATTAACCATGGAACTAAACAAAATAGCACATAGGCCTAGGCCTAGGCCGTAGTATGAGCGATATAATCTGATTTTACCACAGATTCAATAAATTTAGACTAAAACATTCTTCTTTATGCCTGTACCTATAAACATTTTTGGAATAACTATGTAACCCAAGAATTACACAAATTTTCGTGATCTTATGCACTAGGTTAACCTGATCCTAGTTATCAAAATATACGAGGATCTAGTTTTCAATGTTTTTTTTTTCATCTAGGCACGTGACAAAGTGACTACACTGCACCTGAGGTAAGCGTAGTGCATTCCAAAAAAACTAGCGACCACTGATGAAGTTTATCAATGGTCGCCAGAATCATACCGGCCTATTTATGCTTCTTCACACTCCGAAACTGAAATGGGAAGAAGCAAATCGAGGGGCTTGCGACAAGACAGGCGGATGACCGATGCAGATACAAGGATACCCCCATACCCGTCTCAACCAACCATCAAGTCATGCCGCAAGCCCGTCGAGAGAACCGAAAGTACACTGGCTGATCCTGGAATGGGAACCACACACGGAGTGTGGGTCACTATGGCAGGTTTTAGCACCATATGTACGGTGGTCGCCATCCGGTCGGATACGAATATTCTACCATTAGATATCAGATTAAAAAAAATATTCTTAGTCCTCTCAGAGTATCGAAATGTGGAAAGAAACCCTTTAGACAATATTCCGCAATATCGCTAACAAGTACTGCAGGTCACGAATTGACACAGTTATTTCTTCAGTTTATACATATTCAATGTAACTTATCAAGCCTTCTACTACTGCTAGTTGTATTTAATACAACCAACTGACAGTCCTGGTGGTATACTCTTGTTGGTGTTGATAGGCTGCGTTATAGGCTTCTTGTTGTAGCTTTGCCGGTAGAAATTGAGGAACAGAATAAGGAAGAAGGCAGTGTTGCAGGAGACGAAGATCGCAACGCCTTTCGCAGGTGGACAGTCTGATGACCTCACACTTGCTATGTATTGCACCATGATTGACACGAACTGGATCTGCATGAGGAGAAATGGTTGAATAAGATTAATACATAAAGTACACTCTTTTTTTATAAAGACGGTTACAAAAAGATTTATTAAAAAAGCTAGTTCTAGAGGTATAATATTGATGTCAGTATCGAATTTGATAATGTTCACGTTGATATTGCTAATTCAGATGATGTTAAAAAAACTAATTTTTATATTTAAATCGATATTATATAAGCATATATTAAAGTTGTTGATAATGATGTTAAAAATTCGATTCCATATTGGTCTTAAACCCCTGAACATCGATATAATAATATACCTAGATGCACAGTTGACGCTCAGAAAGTGGGACAGCCAACGAGTGCTTAAAATGTAAGTAAGCACTTGTTGCTGTCAGTCGGGCGCCGACCGTTCGCCTGTGAAGATGCCTAAATGCGCTTTGTAAGAGTGCAAAAATAACACTCTTACAAAGCGCAAAACACATGGGATTTCATATTTTAAGTAAGTTTAATTCCCTTACTTGATTCTTAAAACCTTAATCATGTTAAATTAAGTATTAAACGTATATAAATAATTAATTTAACGAATTCAGTTAATACAATATTTTGTCCCTTTTGAAATCATGATTTGGAACAATGAAATGCATGGAGTCGTTTTTTTTTGTAAATATATTATATTTATTTTAAATTTATGATTTTTTTTATTAATTTTATTTATTAATTACAGATTTCCATGAAATGAAATAGTAAGAGATAAATGGCGTAAAATTATTTCCGAAGAAAGGAGAGAAGAAAATTTTAAACCCAATTACTCAAGTGTGGTTTGTTCAGACCATTTTGCCGGTTCCGATGGATATTATACAGAAAAATGGATTAGGAAAATTAAAAAGAATGCTGTACCAAAAATAAACGTGATAAATTGTCATCAGCTACATTGTCCTTAACTAATGTTTACTATTTAATTTAACAATATGTATGCTGTTGGTGTACCTATAAATAAATAAATAAATAAATATTGCCACATTTATTGACTTTATTTTAGATTGTCGTAACTACAAATTTAAATGAGGCAGGGTGCAGTACAAGTGTAATAGCTGAAAAATATTTGATTCCGCTGTCAAATAATAATTTTAATGGTTCATTCTCGCGATTTTTCATTTTTTAATTTTTCATTTTTATCTTTGATTCTAGGATTGAGATCATTTATTGGAACCGGTCGTTAGGCATAATTACTACAACAGTAATTGTGGCGTCATCATTTATTGGAAACATATTCATTTCCAGGAACCAGCAATTGAACCAATAAATAATGAAGGATCACCAATACCATCAGAATTTTCATCAATCTTTAACACACCTAAGACGTTATTTTTTACAGTTAATTTGAAAGAACGCAACCAAAAATTTAAACTTAAATCTAATTTAGTGCGAAACTTAAAAAGGCAGAACAAAAGATTAAGAAAACGAATGATAGTCTAAAAGAAATTATTAAGAATCTAAAGAGCAAAGGACGATCTTAGTATGGGGCCAGGACTATGTATGTGACTGTTATTTATTTATGAATCACGTTAAGGCAAAACAGTGCTTATTTCATATTCATAACTAATAAGCTTTGTTATCTTCTAAACATTTATACTCTATCTATCTCTTAATGTAAGTAAAATTATTATACAGATATCGCCATTCTCATCTACATTGTACGCCATGTGGTCAACATTTCTCACAAATAAATACAAGAACTATTCGACTCCATTCAATCTTTGTCCAAGTGACTAGAATGTTTCTTTAATAATGTCAAATTATTGTCAAATTCAAAAACTATTGGAAATTCAAAAATTTCGAATATAAGAACGTTTGAACATGCAATTTAAAAAGCTACTTTATGCCGCGTCTATAAGGTCATATTTGTGTTAATTTAATTAAATTTGTGATGTTTATTTGTTTTGTCTGTCGAGGACACTGTTTACAATGATATTTGTATGGAACTGTGCATCTAGGTATATTATTATATCGATGCCCCTGAATAACAATATTATATCGATACTGACGTTGAAGTTATTGCTGTGTTTGTTTAGACGATTAGTCAACGGGAAAACAATCTTGTTTAAGGTCGGAAATCAATTTTAGTGATCATATCTTTGAAAATATTTAAACAAAATATGGACATTAATAAAAATATTAAGCTTACAAATATTTGACAGTTATTTAATCTCCAGATTTCGGATCTGGGTATTATGGACCATAAGTCCCTCGTAGTTTCTGATACCCACGATATAGGTTATACCTAGTATGGGGTCAGGACTATGTTTGTGATTGTTCGGTGTTTATTTATTTATTACATTTGATTGAACAACGTTAATTTGATCTCATTTGTAATTTTATTATATTATTATACATATGTCTGTAAACGCTTATGTGATTTTTAGGGGATTTTTCCTTTTTGGTTTAATGTGCACTCGTATAATTAGGACTGGAATGACATTTAAAGCTTGATGACGCTATTATTATTATTAGGCATCAAAATCATTTTAATCCTCAAGGTTAAAAAACAATACAACATTCCGATCAGGACTGAATCACTAAATTGTTACAGCTCAACATTTTGATTTAGGTATCTATTTGATTTCTCTGATTTTTCGACTCCAAAGTGGAAATGAATAAAGAATAATTATTATGTCCACCATCTACTTATTGATAAATAATAGTATAAAATTTGCCTTAGATAAAAAATCTGTTATTAGATAGTAACGTAAATTACTTATAGCTTCATTTATTTTATTACTGTATTAAATATTCGAAGATGCTGCAAAACATCCAAAACTAAACTCATTTTGACAGAAGTTCCGTGTTAGTTTATTTTTAAACCTGCATTCCTACTAAATTTACATATTTTGATTAATCGAAGTCATAATTCCTTATATACCTCTAATAATTAAATTTATTATGAACTAATAAGTTAGCGTCTAGACGTCGTTTCGCTTCTTGCAACCAAGACAAGCGTTGATATAAGACCCATATAAGACCCATGATTTAAGACTCGTATCTCAGTACATATAGGACTGTTGCCCGAATGGTCAAACGCTACTCAACTTAAACGACTACTTACATTGATTTTCGCCATACAATTTTGAGAGATAAGGCGGCCTTAAACGACATAAGGCGACCTTAACTATATGAGCATTCGACGGTATGTGTATCATTGGTTGTATTTTGTTAAACGCATTTATCTCTAAACTTACTAGATTTTATGTACTCAAAATACATATGTCTGTAAAGTTTCAATTCAAACACAATATAGTCGTCGAGAGTCTTATCGTATTAAATTCAGAAGTCATGAGAATTTTTATTCTTACCAAAGGTCACTGGATATAAACTGAGCGATCCTTCAACTCGCCGAAACGAGCCATTATGGAGACATTTCCTCTAAATCCAGGCGTATTCCAGTCAGATAAAAAATATATATCAAGTAATCGCCTAATAAAATATTCCATCAGTTTTTAAAGACATCATATAAAATAAATCAGTATTATAGGAGCTAAGTAATTATATAATTACCAATGTAGGTAAAGGTCAATCATACAGGTCAGTCAATGAAACTTGGCATATTATGAACAATTTTTTGCGCAGGTCAGTGGTTTTATTTTATTCTTTTTTGTAATATATATTTTTTTTACTATTCTAACGGCAACGATGCCCACACTGTTTTTATTTTAGCAGCTCACTCCTAACACTATGCCCCTTACTTATAAAAATATTTAAGCGCTGCTTATCTTAAATCATTCGTTGTCTATTTCATTTTTAAACAATGTAATGCAAAGAAATAAGTTAGACAGGCTGTTCTTAGCAAAAAGTTAAGCGAAAATTTTTTATAAGTAAGGCCCCATAAGGCTATATCAACACAGTTTTATACTTTACAATTATGTTATTTTTTTTCTGACTTTGCTCTATCGGCATGTTATAGAATTCAGAAATAAATTCGACATTTTAAATTGTGATTTTATATATCATACTAGCTTTTGCCCGCGGCTTCGCACGCGTATTTTGTAGGGCCAACGGTAAAAACATTTGATTTGTCGATCCACCCTGTCGTTTTAGTCTAAATATTGTAACAACGGGGCGACTCAGATATCGATTTTGAAGTAAATCGGTCCAAAAACAAAGAAAAACAAAATGGCGGCCACTTTTCACAGTTTTGACATCGGTTCCTTCGTTCGGAACTACGGGGCGACCCATATATCGATTTTGAAGTAAATCGGTCGAAAAACAAAGAAAAACGAAATGGCGGCCACTTTTGACAGTTTTGACATCGGTTCCGTTGTTAGTAAACACGGGGCAACCCAGATATCGATTTTGAAGTCAATCAGCCCAGAAACAAAGAAAAACAAAATGGCGGTCACTTTTTTAGATTTCGACCCCGGATCACGAAACTACTTTAAAATGGTACATAATCCGTAAAATATTCAATATGACTCAGAAAATATGCTAACGCCATCTATTGATAAATTTGAAAACCACTTTCAGGATTATAAAGAACATTCACACATTATAGAGAACTCCCAACAATCGCACACATAGTTCCCTAAAATTACTTTGGTGGTTTTCATTTGATACGTGTACAAACACACAGACATACAGACAGGCAGACAGACAGACAGACAAAAATTCTAAAAATGATAAAAATGTGTTCTGTTACTTTTTCTAAACCCCCCAATTAGTTTTTTTTAAATCTATGAAATGTACAGACACGAGAAATTTACATTCTTATTATATGTATTGATACTCCAAGGATAATTTTATTTTAGTAATTTAAATACTTAATTTTTTAACAGTCACGTGACTGAGTGACAGTAAATACCAATCACGATGCATGATGTCACATTACTCTTTTTTTTCTTGGATATTTGTTCCACAAGGGCGTAAGACCTAAGATCCAAAGTCATACTGCCAAGTTATTTGGTATCTTTTTTTAGTATTTTTGTTTAAAGCTCGACCTAATTAATGTGGATGTGATCGACGATCGATATCTGATTGACGAAATATCTGAACCGTTTTTTTAGTTTGAAATCATAAATGTGATTTCCTCAACGTTTTTTTTATGAGCGATTTTGTATCTATGGTAAGGAACATTCACGTCACCCACATCTACAGTTACCAGATAGCGTTTTGGCGGCAAACTAAATTTTCTATAATATTTTTTGCTTTAACTAAACATATGAAAATAAATTGCGAAATATGTTTTGGATAAACTAATAAATAGCCTTGAATACAATTTAAAAAACAGTCAAGTACCCAATTATAAAAGTGACTGTGTTACTTGTCGAAGCTTGGCAACAAAGAAATTTAATATTACTAACTAGAGGGGCTATCAAGCAATTTCCATACAAAAAAAAAGTCATACGTCCGTAACGCCATCTACCACATTACAATTTACACCCTAGAATGTTCTATGTTTGTTCAAGAATCACGTAAGACAATTTTATTGTCTAAATTTTATTACGCTGGCACGACCTTGCGCGCGTATGTTGCAAATACGACTGACTGACTTATGACCACCAGGTTACAACTTATGGATAATAAGTTTCGCGCTATTGTCCCGTCTATGTACCGTTGAATGTCTTTGGTTGGCAACTAAGTATGTACTTGCATTATCATCGTCGCCTCGTGAAACAAGCTGTGTATATACCTTTTTTTTTTTTTTTTTTTTTTTTTTTTTTTTTTTTTTTTTTTTTTTTTTTTATACCTCTAATATAAAATCGCTTACCAATTGAAACTTGGTCATGTATTTCTTCCAGCCCAAATATTTCGCCACGTTTGGACCCAGTGCTGCTAGAGCGTAGTAAGTGTACATGAAGACATGGACTAAGGAGTTGAGGAACCCAATGAAGATCAAAGTATGTGACGGCCAGTATTTCAACAGCACCCAGGTTCCGATGACCATCACCGTGTGATGGTACAGATGGAGGAAAGTGACCTGATTGTCTTTTTTCCTTAGCACGAAGAAAACAGTATCTAGAAGTTCTGTGAATTTCGCGGCCAGATATAAATATGTTCCGAAAAGAATCTGGAAATAAAATATTTGATTTCGTATTTTATCACACATAACTTTGGGAATGGTACGGAGTGCGGAGACGAGTGTCGAAGGCTCGAGACCAACCACAAAAATAGCATACACCTCGGACTTTTCTATGTTAAGTGTATTTTCATCAATAATTTTTCATTGTGAAATATCGCTTGCTATCACGGTGATGGAAAACATCGTGAGGAAACCTGCATACCCGAGAATTTCTCCACAAGAATTTCAAAGGTATGTGAAGTCTACCAACCCGCATTAGGCCAGCGTGGTAGACTAAGGCCTAGCCCCTCTCACTAGTAGAGGAGGCCCGTGCCCAGCAGTGGGACAGTAATATTACAGGGCTCATATTTTATTGCCCCTGAATAATATGGAAACGGGTGTTGGTGTTGTGTAGTACAATGATTATCTCTATTTACAATATGACTACCAGACACGTTATGTTTTTCTATATCAGCGTCTTAAAATATTACACAAAACTTGGTAGTTCTAAAATGTTTTGTCTGTGGTCCATTATTATACGAGCAGGAGATAATGAAAAAACTTGTTTTGTGTAGGTGTTTTAGTGTTTTGTTTCGAAAACACATGTGCAGGAGACGCGGTTTTAGAACTAACTACCTAGTGTGTACTTAAAAAGTATCATTTCTTATCAGAGGTACTAATGATGGACTTGCAGGATGTACTTAGCCAATTATACACACTTTTATAGATAATAACACTTAAATTGAAGCGATTCTGAACCAACAATGTGGTTTTGTGTCATTATATCGTTAGTAAAGCGCTTTATCATCGTAAACATTTAACTGATGTGTAGGTACTTAAAATCTTATGACATTTTATTTGGTTTAGCTCAAATTATTACACAATTAGGTAATTGAGTAAATGTATCAAAACACTCATCAATTAATTCAGTTACTCATCAAAAATCCTCTAAAATGAATAATCACAAGTATAAAAACTCGGATGGACTCCAAAAAATATCGGATTGTGACAAACCGAAATTACGCTTTATAGAACACAAAAAGAATCTTGAAAATCGGTCCACATTTGGCGGAGATATCTGGTAAGAGAAAATACAGTATAATACTTTTTTTGAAGTCGGCGGAAAATAATACTTGTTCCTGATAAAACCGATTTTGATTCTGAGTCGGTAGTATGGACTATTGCAGTTGTAACGTTTATCCCGATTTTTTTTTATTAAGTTCATAGCCATGGATACAATGTCCTTCAGCTTTATACTTTTTATTATTTTTGTTACTTTATTTCCTACATCTAAGTTTTCGCAAGTGCAATGAAGTCGGATGTGTTCGATTTCAAGGCCCTGCTGGAGTTTTGGCGTCAATTCCTTCCAGGTTGACGCTTTTTAGACGATTTTCTAGCAGCGGAGGAATCGAACATGGTCGACCCATCCACCCGACAAAAAGCGTCCAAAATCACTTATTTCAAAGCTTCCACATACTGTCCATCTTCGTTGTTGTTTATCGCATAAATTCACATCACATTTAAACCACAAGAACAAATTTAGACTACTTTTATCCCGATATTGTCGTGTGTTACAAGTATCGTGGTGATTATGAATAATGCACAATATAATGAATGGTATTAAAGATAAATTAACCGAATATAGAAAAATATCAAAATCACATTTAAAATATTGTCATGACTCATGACATATGGCAGGTTTTTTCGACGACTAAACACTTTTCCTTATCCAACCTTGACATTGGCAGAATCATCGCCAACTCGTTGAAGCCATTTATTAAAAAAAAGAACAACATTTTGCGGGCGTAAGCAAAAACAGATCTGTGTAAGGTAGTCATGGAGTTTTGGCGGGAATTCTGACGGGTGGTCGCTTGTTTTAATGATTTCATATAGTCTAAAGTTATGTTTGTGGTTTAAAAATGTTGTGTATCTAAGCAATAAACTTCAACGATGATAGACAGTATGTGGAAGCTTTGAAATAAGTGATTTTGGATGCTTTTTGTCGGGTGGATGGGTCGACCATGTTCGATTCCTCCGCTGCGAGAAAATCGTCTAAAAAACATCAAACTGGAAGGAATTGACGCCAAAACTCCAGCAGGGCCTTGAAATCGAACACATCCGACTTCATTGCACTTGCGAAAACTTAAATATAGGAAAACAATTTCCCTAACTTGACATTGGCATAATGTATTTCAATTGCCATTCAAAAAAAAAAGGTAGTCGTGATTATCAAAAATTAGTATTATTATCAATATGTAATATTATAAATTTTGTAATGTAGGTAATTTTAATTATTAACTTTTACCAAAATACTAATAAAAATTGTCAATCGAAATTAGCACAAAATCAACAAATCCAATTTTTTTTACGGTTTCTGTAATAATTCTTCATTTTTAAAATTATGAAATATCATTAAAAGCGTTTAAATTCTTTGATTAAAAATTATAGATTAGATAGACACTGCGGGCCGGATATATTGTTCGCCTTGTTTGGTTAGTAGCTAAATCACCGACGACCCGGTGGAGCCATCAAATTAAAATAAGAAGAAGAATTGAAATAAAACTATTCTTACGGATTCTATCACGATTAGGTTTTAACGTTAACCTGACAACGAAGACTGCAAAGCCTTCGAAACGTCGGGAATAATAATTAAAACCTAATCGTGATAGAATCCGTAAGAATAGTTTTATTTCAATGTATAATATTCACGTAAACTTAAGAAATCAGTAAGAAGAAGAATATTGTAAGTTAGTATCAATTTTAGATTGATGAGTATTATAATAATGTACACAGTGTAAATAATATCTAATAATCACCTGATTTCGTGGCACACTATCGCTCATGTAACATTTCTTCGGCACCAATCCCATTTGCGTCAAATTTGTAAAAAACTAAAAAAAAATACTCATTAAAATTATACAAATAAAAAATGCACATGATAGTTGAAATCAGCAATGCTAATTACTTTGCTTCGTCTTTATTTATGACATTGAAAAGGGTACAATTTAAATAAAACGATGAAAGTGTGAAGGACAAAATATACTACGACTTTAACTACGACGTGACGTAGAAATCAAGCACATTAAAAAGGAAGAAGGATTATTCTTTTGTCCGTACGTACGTAATCTCACGCCTGTATCCCCGAAGGGGTAGGCAGAGGCGCACTAGCGAACTAGAACACCCACATTTCGCCGAGCTTAGTTCCGTCCCAGATGTGATAGGGGGCGAGCCTATCGCCATATCGGGCACAAATTCCAGACTCCGGGCTGATATGGAAAAATCCAATATCACTTTGCCCGACCCGGGGATCGAACCCGAGACCTCAGAACCGTAGTCGTACCGAAATACCACCACGCCACCGAGGCAGTCCATTTGTCCATCCCTATAAAAGTTTAGAAGACAGTGCGTACGTTTTTTTTTTATAGCAGAGACTGGCAAACGAACAGATAGGTGGTGACCCATGGTAAGTGGTGGCCATAGACACCCAAGACACAATAATAATCATGGGTGTGTTGCCAACTTAAAAAGAGGAAATGGAAGGGGAGGGAAAAGGGATTGGGAAAGACGGAGGGGAATGGGCCACCGGAAATCTCACTCACCGAACGAAACGCGACAGCAAGCTGCCACTTTACGTCGGTTTTCTGTGAGACAGTGGTATCCAACCGGTCGAGCCGGCCAATTCGTGCTGTAGACGTTACTGTCTACAGCGTGGCTCTACCACTCAAACGTCGTCGAATTTAGTTCTATTAGGTATTATTAGAAAGTACACATGAGTTTTCTAAATGTCTTTACTTAGAAAAGTATTTATAGGCCCAAATGTTTACCCTCCTTCAGGGGTATTCGCGTAAAAATTTGGGGCCTGCATAGTACTCAAAATCTTTAAAAAATATGTCGTATGTCACTTTAGGTGGCCCTGGAAAACCTATTGTTACCATGAAGGCATGCTACTTTTTGATTTCAGTTTATTTTATTTAGTTATTGTGAAATAAAACTATTTTTATGGATTCTATACGATTTGGTTTTAATTTTTATTCCCGACGTTTCGAAGGCTTTGCAGTCTTCGTGGTCACGGGTTGGACTGTCAGTCCAGTCAGTCAATGAATAGCATTCGCGTAAACTTAAAAAATTAGTTATTGTGCATTTTGCCCCTTGTAAAAATATTTAAGCGCTGCTTATCTTTAACCATAGGTTGTCCCTTTCATTTTTAAACAATGTAGGTAACGCAAGGAAAAAAGTCACAGGCTATTTTTAGCGAAAAGATAAGCGAAAATGTTTTTATAAGTAAAGCGCTTTATGTTTTATTGCCCATCCTTTTTGTATGTCAATAATCTTGTATTTCTTTCTTAAACCAAGTTTATTTAGTATCTGTAGTTTACCCAAGTTACAGCTTGAGATTGCAAGAGAGATAGCGAAAGTTATAACTTCGAAAGTTTATTTTATAGCCATTCGAACTTACCCTTATTACCAAGTATAATGATATCACAACTTGCACAGCGTTGTATGCCAGTAAAGTGTTTGTCAGTTTGTATGCTTCTCGCTTTCTCATGAAAGCTGGTCCAATTTTTAGCACGAACAGTAAGTAAACAGCCAAGATGATAACCACTGGTCCTAAAGACGTCATCAGAGGTAGCTCATCAATTTCTGGATCTAGAAAATAAAAAAAAAAATATCAGTTGTCATCTTTGCCTTTAATGTTTATATCTTTGTCGTCACCTCTTTGGTCTAGTGGTTTTTAGGCTTAACCGGGAGGGAGTTTGAAAGCCAGGTCGGGAAAAATGGTTTTTCCAACACGATTTCTGAAGTGCCGGAGGTAGGTGACGTCAGTTTTCCGTTCGAAAAAAAACTGATCCTTTGCACAAAATGCCTACAAAAGTGTGTTGCGCCGACCCCACTAGTGACCCTTTAGAATGGAATTAGGGTAGGTAGACCGAATAGTGTCGTGGGAATTGGGATGAGGGGAAATAAGCATAGTTTATCTTTGTCTCATGGTGTATAGCAATTTGATAGTACGCTATTATTAAATGCATTGACATTGAAAACCGATTTCCAACAGAATCCGATCGTGACCAAATTTATCGGATCACCCTTAAAATGAGTCTATCGAACACAAAAAGAATTATGAAAATCGGTTCATGTTTGGTGGAGATATCGCGTAACATATTGATCGAATTGAGGACCTCCTCCTTTTTGGAAGTCGGTGGAAAACTAGTTTATACGGATTATATCGCGCTTTGTCAGTTCGACCTGTCAACATGAAGGTTGCAAAGCCTTCGAAACGTTGGCTTAATAATAAAAAAATCGCGATAAAATCCGTATAAACTACACCTATTTCAATGTACAATATTCGTGTAAACCCAAATAATCAGAGGTCCGAGCACGAAAAACTAATGTAAATGTAGTCGAGTTCGCTGCGCACTGATGACGCTTGGTTAATATTTCATACTAATTTCATAGACGCGCATCGAGCACGAATACATTTACGGTTGTCAGAAATTTTCCTGCTCGGGCTGCAGTATTATTAAATGCATTAAATACGATTCGGACATTAAGGTAAACTAGCTGTCTTCCTTTCATCTCTCATCATTTAACATATTGGTAGATCTTCTTTCTTTCTACCTACCCTTATCCCACATTAATGTGGGGTCGGCGCAACACACTTTTTGAAGCATATTGCAGAGAAGATTTGGCTTAGTTTTTGCGACCGGCTGCCTACCTGACGTCAACTTCCTCTGAGGGATCCAGTGACGGAAGTCTTGACCTTTTGTTTTTTTTCCTTTTTAGCACTTATGGCATATAATTTTATGTTTCCTGTGACAAATGGGCACGCAATAATATTGTAGTAGATAATAGTAGTACTTACGACATAATTTGAATAGATGCTGTCTAAAAGTGCTAAGTTGTAACATTATGACATAGATTTAATATATCCTAGACTAGATGCACATTTCTTTGCAAATATCGTCATAAAAAGTGGTCTCGGTGGTCATAATAACAAAATGGTGTTACAAATTATCTTTTCATGAAATGAGCAAGTGTTAATATATTTGAATGTTGAAATTTAGAATTTTGTCAGCGTCCGACTGTAGGCAAAAAGAGTGCTGAAGCACTTCCATAACATAACATTAACATAAGCTCACGCCTGTATCCCCGAAGGGGTAGGCAGAGGTGCACTAGCGAACTAGAACACCCACATTTCGCCGAGCTTAGTTCCGTCCCAGATGTAATAGGGGGCGAGCCTATCGCCATATCGGGCACAAATTCCAGACTCCGGGCTGATATGGAAAAATCCAATACCTCTTTGCCCGACCCGGGGATCGAACCCGAGACCTCGGAACCGTAGTCGCACCGAAATACCACTTACCACGGCAGTGAAGCACTTCCGTAATTTATAAATAGGATATTTTGTAAAATATCAATTATTTTATACTACTTTCAAGATAGCACATTTCATGGTTTTATTTATTGGTTTATCAACACAATTTCTCGTTATAATTTTTGTGCAAGTTCCACATTGTA
This sequence comes from Clanis bilineata, assembly GCA_036417725.1. NCBI lineage: Eukaryota > Metazoa > Arthropoda > Insecta > Lepidoptera > Sphingidae > Clanis > Clanis bilineata. Next base: position 16,126,199 of record CM071158.1, read on the forward strand.
CATCTAGGTAAATAATATATCGATGTATTATGACGGTAATATTTTTTAACGCTTAAAGTGTATTTCAAAATACGTGCTCGTCTGCCAGTCTCTGCTATTTAAATAATCACAAGTTTAAAAACTTAACTCACCGACTTCAAAATTTATCCGATCATGACCAATATATGGGATCACCTTTGGTATAAGCTCTATCGAACACAAAAATAATCATGAAAATCCGTCCACACTAGGTGGAGATATCGGGTAACATACACAAAAAAATACAAACGAATTGAGGACCTTTTTTTTTTGAAGTCGATAGAAAAGATAAATCATTGTATGTTAAATTTTCGACCGACTTCCACAAAAGGAGGAGGTCCTCAGTACGTCGTTTTTTTATGTGTGTTACTCGATATCTCCGCCAAATGTGGACCGATTTTCAAAATTATTTTTGTGTTCGATAGAGCTTATTTCAAGGGTGGTCCCATATAAATTTGGTGACGATAGGTTAATTGGAAGTCGGTCCGTTAAGTTTTTAAACTTGTGATTATTGTAATGTATTTTTTGTCACTTTATAACATGGTTTGTTAGATTAACATCAAGACTCCTATTTGTCCTCATTTTGCTTTAATGAGAGGTCGACAGAACATAGCTATAATAAAGCGCATATAGTAGATATAATTTTGAGCATGTTACGAATGGATTCAACTAATTTCTGACGTTTCGATGCCTACGTCATAAAGCACTAGTCTCTTAGGCTCAATTGCACCACTATTATTAACCGAGTTAGTCCAAACCGCAAGCTAAAATGACAGAAAATGTATGAATGACATGTAACTTAACTTGCGCTTAGGACTATCTCTAGGTTAATAATAGTGGTGCAATTGAGCCTTACACTACAACATTACACAAAACACCTCCACAAAATCATGAACATTCTTTCTACCTGTCCTTATGTCACCTTAATGTGAGGTGGGCGCATCATACTTTTCAATTATGTTGCAGAAAGGATTCGGCTTAGTTTTGACGTCACCCCCTCTGAGGGATCAAGTCCCGGCAAATTAAATTAGAAAATTCACTTTGCTCGACTTGGGAATCGAACCCAGGACCTCCCGGTCCACGGCCCATACATGCTGCCACTAGACCAAGGAGGCGACTGAGACGCCACCGATACAGTCAAAAAAGTAAAATAGAACGAAATACTTACATCGGCTTTTGTTCAAATCCCAATATGGCGTTTTAAGTCCTAGACCCTTATTCATGACGTCACAATTGTCACAGCACTCTGCGAACGAAAAATTGTTCGTTAAACTTATTTAATTTAACAATATTTACAACCGAGACAACTACTGCAAACGCAAACTGTGATGCAAATGAATTTTAAAAATGTACTTAACGAGGTATTAAGGGGTCGTCATCTAATGACTGGTTTCGCAATTAATTGCATTCACATATCGTCTTTAACAAATTGATAGGATAATTATTATAGGCGTATTATGTTATAATAGTGATATACTGATTTATACATATAATGTAGACTGGTGCTAAAGATATTTTTTGTTGCATTATCATTTTTTTTTAATATATTATTTTAACTTACGATAAATATAACAAGCTCTCGCCTATATTACCAAAGGGGAAGGCAAAAAAATAATTTGATCGTGGCAGTTATGTTGTTATATTATAGAGCCTATTGCTGACTTACTTCAAAGACAAAAAAGGTGACAATGATATCTAATCAGGTATAAGATAAAAATGTAAAACAAAACAATACAATACAATATAATTCAATGTAAATTCAATTTTAAGCCTGACGTAATAAATTAAAAATAATAATAATCACATTAATAACACATAATACATATAACTAACATTGGATTGAAACAAAACAAATAAATAACAATAATATTAAGAATAACAAAATTTATAAATAACTATTCAATAATCTAATAATCTATTTGAATTCACAAAAAAACATCGATATAAATAACGCATGTTGTAGTTTACAGTAATTAGAGTGACACTATTGTAAACATTATTGTAAATTGTAAACTGCGAATGAATGGTGTATACTCTGTTGTAAACTCTAAATAAATAAATAAATTGAGGTAGTTCAACTCTCTCTGGAACATTGATTTTTAATTTATTTTATATTAAAATTAATCTTTTTTATTAACTCAACTTATCAACATTCACGCTGTTGTTATTTTTAAAAATAGTTTGTCACTTTTTCCTTGCGTCAGATTATTTGAAAATGAAAGGGACAAACCAGTTTTAAAGTCAAACCGGGCAAGTGCATGCTCCATATCTAACCACGCATAGTACACGGTTCCACAGTAAGGCATTTTATTACACATAATTTTAATTACATATATGGTCCACTAACCTGTTTTACGTAACTAACTACTTTCTTTCTTTCTTTCTCCTTTCTTTTAACACTTTTTCAAGCATGTTGCAGAAAGCCTTGGCTTAGTTTTACAACCAGCCGCCTGCCTGACTTCAACCCTCTGGGAGATCTAGTCCCGGGCAAATATTCTTAGAAAAATACCTTACCCGGACTGGGAATCGAATACAGGGCCTCCCATCCTACAGCCCACATACGCTGCCACTAGACCAAGCAGGCGACTTTATTAATAAATTCACGTGAATATACTCGTCGACAATAGCTAGTTTTATTATAGGCGCATATGTAATAATGATTCGGCGTGCTAAGTGCTCTCAATTTTCATATTCCACGAACGAATAAAAATAAAATTATAAAAGCGCATTAATTAAACATTAAAACGAAAAAGCATAACTTTGACACTGAACTCAATACATATATAATCAACGAAAGTGTAACTTGAATGTAATTCACATAAGCCTATAGTCTGACCAAGGTTATGTACACATCTGCAGATTAAAGCAATATTTATGTAAGTACTTGCAATAATGAGGTTTTAACTGTTACTGAGAATCGAGCCTTGAGGAATTTGGTGCAAAGACGAAATACCAAATCGCAAGTACAAAATATTTATGTTGATAAGACCTTACTTAAAAAAAAACGTTTTAGCTGAGCAAATGGTTAAGAATAGTTTGTTATTTTTTTCCTGCCTCGGTGGCGTAGTTGTATTTCGGTATTACTACGGTCCTGAGGTCTCGGGTTCGATCCCCGGGTCGGGCAAAGTGATATTGGATTTTTCCATATCAACCCGGAGTCTGGAATTTGTGCCCGATACAGCGATAGGCTCGCCCCCTATCACATCTGGGACGGAACTACGGTCGGCGAAATGTGGATGTTCTAGTTCGCTAGGGTACCTCTGCATACCCCTTCGGGGATACAGGCGTGAGCTTATGTATGTATTTTCATTCCGTGGTCAGACACGCATTTGGCCGGTTTTGTTTTCCTTTTAAGATGTTGAATACCAAAAAGGTAACATTATATTGAGCCAAGTGAAGGGTCTATATTTTCACAATATTAGGACAATGCCAAAATTTCGCAGCATTGCCATGTGGTATAATTGAAACGAGTTCACGGTTTTGCAATGTTCCGCAATCCGTCTCTTTATTTACTGAGATTTATAATATTTATATTTTTATAAAACTACATATGTTACGAAAGTTTCACTTTTGATCTAACGAGATATTGTGTAAATATAGAATAATTATCTTGTAGATACATTTAAACACACACACACACACATTTGCCGTTGCTATAATGTTAAACTACCCGTAACTTCGTTCGCGTGGAAATTTATTTTCCGGGGTAAAATTTCTAAAATAAAAGTAACTTAAATGATAGTACCGTCAAAATCGGTCCAGTCGTTTCAAAGATTAGCCGGAATAATCAAAATTTTTAAAAATAATGTTTTTTTAATATACTCTAATGTACCCTTAATACTTTTATATGCATTTAGTGAAAATATGTTAATTTAAAATTACAAATAGATACCACAATTTCATTTTTTATCTAAGTTTAATCGTCATTTTCATCATCATTATCGTTATCATCAGCCATAGGACGTCCACTGCTGAACATAGCCTGCCCCAAAATAAAATTACCTGATAAAGGTCGCAGAAAATCGTCATTTTGTAGGATATCAGGAGTTTTTGTTATTGCCTGCTAACGGCGAATCAAAAAACTGCATCGTGAGTAAACCTGCCTACATGAGATTTCTCTATGAGAAGAGAAGATAGCGAGTGTCAGAGGCCACTGTAGAGATTAACGTCTACAACACGAATGGGCCGGCTCGACTGGCTTGATACCATTGTCTCAACGAAAACAGACGTAAATTGGCAGCTCGCTACCGGGTTTCGTCAGGTAAACGAAATTTTTGGTAACGCAATTCACTCCTTCCTTTCCTAATCCCTATTCCCCTCCTTTTGGTTGGCAAAGCACGCTTGAGTCTTTTTGTGTCTTGGGTGTCTATAGGCCTGGTTTTCACTTCCCATCAGGTGAACCATCTCTCAAAACCAAGGACATGTTAATTTAATCACCCTTTTAAAAACTGTCATAAAGAAGAGAGAACTGCAAGCAAAACAGCGAAAACCAACAGCGAACCAAATCAAACAGCGAACCAAATCAAACAGCGAACAAAATCTACTCAAAAAGCCAGTAATAATGCAGTTATTCATTTTCGTCGGAGGTGAATGACCTAAACATTTGAAGTTCGTAACCTATACAAGCGACACACAGACGAGATGTGGTGCATAACCTACATATGGGTGATTTAGCCGGTTTATCGGTCACTTTAGATTTTCGGCTAAGACGTAATTATATACTTATAATAGAAAAATAAACACACATAAGCTCACGCCTGTTTCCCCGAAGGGGTAGACGGTGGCGCACTACCGAACTAGAACACCCAGATATCGCCGAGCTTAGTTCCGTCTCCGATGTGATAGGGGGCGAGCCTATCGCGATATCCGGCTCAAATTCCAGACTCCAGGCTGATATAGAAAAATCCAATATCACTGTTCGACCCGGGGATCGAACACGAGACCTCAGGGTGGTAGTCGTACCGATATACAACCACGCCACCGAGGTAGAGAAAACCTCAGTGTATTAATTTAAGGCTTACTGTCTAATTAAATATTACAAGGAACCCTACACCTATTTTTCTTTCTACCTGACTTTATGCCACCTCAAAGTGGGATGGGTGAAACACCCTTTTTCAAGATGTTGCAGGATGGATTTGGCTTTGTTTTTACGACTGGCTATCTACCTGTTTATTCAGTGCCGGGTAAATTGAGTTAGACAGGCACCCCACCTGACTAGGGAATTAAATCCAGGAACCTCCAGTTTGCAGTCCATATACGCTGCCACTAGACCAAGAAGGCGACCCTACACCTTTTATTTTGCAATACAATAAATTGTTCTGTCAATAGGCCTTCAAAACTTTTGCAAGGTGACGAGTGTCGTAAATTTAACAAAAATTAAATTCGGCACGAGATTTAGCAAGATAAATTACAACGTTGTTTGGCGTTTAATAAATATTATTATTTAAGAGCGACTTGCAGCATTTCTTGATTTATCCTAAATCTCGATTTAAATATAGGAATAAGCTGTAAGACAGCTCGAGTTTATATATAACTCTCAATTAGTAATCAATATCAAATCAAATCAAAATATTTATTGAATCTATAAAATGTTCAAACACCATTTAGATTCCGTCAAATGTTAACTCTACCACCTGTTCGGAAGGATGTTTCGCCAGAGAAGAACGGGCAAGAAACTCTGTCGTTGCTCTTTTTAACACCAATTTACAGTCAGTTACTAATACATTACAGCACCAAATATAGAAAGATCTTAAATTAGAGCAGCTAAACCATGATAACGATAGATATTATTGGATGTAGGACAAAGTAACATACAAGATACACTGAGTGACCCCCAAAGCCACGGCAAGTTGAGCTGAAACAAAGAAGCAAAACAGGCCAGGCAGACCAGTCTCCACAAGCAGCACTCGTTCACAAGTATGACGCATGTGCCAGCCATTGACCTCCTCAACCATGTTGCAGGGAAGTGATCGACCCTGCACAATAACACATAAGCTCACGCCTGTATCCCCGAAGGGGTAGGCAGAGGCGCACTAGCGAACTAATACACCCACATTTCGCCGAGCTTCGTTCCGTCCCAGATGTGATAGGGGGCGAGCCTATTGCCAAATCGGGCACAAATTCCAGACTCCGGGCTGATATGGAAAAATCCAATATCACTTTGCCCGACCCGGGGATCGAAACCGAGACCTTAGGACGGTAGCGTACCGAAACACAACCACGCCACCGAGGCAGTCAATAATACATACATAATAGCGCTGCAAGTCGCCCTAAGTGTTGCAAAGACAAATTGTTTAGATTGAAATTAATGGGAAATTACACAATGGGCATTTAATTTTGGCGGTCGGGTAACTATATTATTGATTTTATTTTAGGGGATGTTTCTAGGTCCACAACTAAACATTCTTTGAAATAAGTGATCTTGAAGTGACACATTTTGCTAAAAAAATCAAAACAGGCAAAACAACCCAACTTTTTTAGTTCATTGTACTTTGCGAGATAAAATATATTGTATGAAGAAAACAAAACGCATCATAATATTGCTAAAAAAAAATTTCAAAATTGTATTAACAGTCTAAGAGACCGTGGTACATCGACCTTGACTCATCTGATAACCAGATAAGACATATTTTTTTATCAATTTGTATCAATTATTTAAGAACACGCCTATCGAATGTGCCTATCGAAAAGTGTTCACGCCTATTTATTTAATTTAATATTTTTCATAACTTTTTTTGCATGCAAGCATAATATACAATTGATTTTGTAATTCAATTATCTTTCTTCATGATACCAATTTTTATTGGTTATCAGATCGCTGTAGTTACTTATATTGACATACCTGTTTGCCAAGCAGCCCTGAAAAATAATTAGGCAAACCTACCAAGGCGTATTATCTATTGAAATAAAACTATTCTTACGGATTCTATCACGATTAGGTTTTAATTATTATTACCTAATCGTGATAGAATCCGTAAGAATAGTTTTATTTCAATGTATAATATTCACGTAAACTTAAGAAATCCGTATTATCTATGTCAAAAACTAACATTAAAATTAATTAAACTAGAAATAGCTATTAACATATCTCGATAGGCAAGCTATTATAGGTGTGGTAGTAAATAAATGATAGTTGATAAAACATATGTCTCATCTGGTTATCAGATGAGTGAAGGTCGATGTACCACGGTCTCCCTTACCAGAAGGACCCCTGTCATCGCGGCATTCGTTAAAAAAAGACAACATCATTATCGTATTATTTCGAATGTGTAATAAGGAAAAAAATATTAATTACCTTGACTTCATTTACTTTTAATAATGTCTCGATAGGTCCAGTGAATGTATTTCTTAGTAAGAACATTAACATGTTTCGTACAAATTACGTCGAACAAGGTCGACTCAATCGTAAATTAATAGAGTAGAGGGGACGCGTCAGGCCAACGTGGTAGACACTAGACTAATGCCTAACCCATCTCATTAGTAGAGGCGGCCAGTGCAGTCACACAGTAGAGGGAAAGTAATATAACAGGGCTAATGTTCCAGACGTCTGATGACTTTGAAAATTGGCACATGTATCAAGGACCGATGACAATACAGTAATTTAATCATTTTGACCTGGTATTCTGAGAATGATCACCAAGATAACAAAAAGATGAAATAATAATAAATAAATACACCCAACAGTCATACACCTAGTCCTGACCCCACAGTAGGTATAAGGTATAAGGTAGGTATAATACATATAGGTATAGGAGAGACTTTCGGTCTCACAACACCCAGACTTGAAACAAATATCTGTGGGCTACACAAACATTTGTCTCAATGCGGGAATCGAACCCGCGACCTCTCGCTTCACAACCGGCTACTTGCCCGCTGCGCCACGGAGGCTGTAAATGCAAGTACAATTAATGCAAATACGATTCACTGAAAATGTTGTATCAGCGGGTTTAGACATGTGGGTTATGTGCTAGTCGAATAGAATAAATGTATGGGAATGACATATGAGTACGCCACATATAGCGTATTCTTATGTCATTCCCATACATTTATTCTATTCGACTAGCGCATAAGCCACTTGTCTAAACCCACTGGTAAGACTGTAATTAGGTACTGATAACCCTTTTACAGAGACTAAAAAATGTAAAAATAAATAATAGTTAAAAAAGACACGCTTTTATAACACACCGAACTAAAAAAAATACTTTTTAGTGTAAAGAATTTGTTCTAGAGCGATATAAATCATTGTGAAATGCGTGTTTTTTTAGTATTTTTTTAAAATCCCTTATCCGAGCACGGCAAGGTAACTAAAATTGATGGTAAATGCAATGCTAAAAAACAGCGACCACAGACAAATAATATATTTATCGCTGGTCACTAAAATCATACCGGCCTATTTATGCTTCATCACACCATGGAGAGACAAGAAACCAATTAAGAGCTCGCGGCAAGACAGACGGACAACCGATGTAGATACAAGAATGAACCTTCACACTCGCCCCAACCAACCATCAAGTCACATTGGAAGCCCCTCAAGAGAATATTCTTAAATTCAAAATGTAAACAATAAGCTTTAAGTAAAGGACAGGATGATGATATTACCGCGTCGTAGCAGTCCACCAGTAGAAAGTTTTGGGGAAAATAAATAATTGAAACACGAGTACCGGTTCGATGCGTAACACTGCGCCAAAGGTCGCGCGTCCTGGGACCTGTCTCGAGAAAGCTTGACACCGACATTATCAATGAAGTCATAACGAGGTACTTTTTTGGAAGTGAATCTTTTAATGGTACTTTGCAAAAGTATGTTGTTTTTGCGCATTAAATAATATTATTCACTTTCATGAGTATCATACATACTTTGACAAAGCCTATTTACCCGAACAGTATGTAGATTTGCAACTAATGTATAGCCGAATAGTTGCCTTCTTTATTTAATGGCAGCAAATAGGGGTAGTGGACCGAAATATATTGGGTTTAATTCCCAGGTCGGGCAAAACAATTTTTCTAATTTAATTTGCCTGGGACTGGATCCCCCAAAGAGACGTTTAGGCAGGCAGCCGGTGGTAAAAACTAAGCCTAAATCCTTTCTGCAATATGTTTGAAAAAGTATGTTACGCCGACCCCAAATTAAGGTAGGAGAAGGACAGATAGAAAGAAAAGTACGGCCGAATACAACAGGGTTAAAATAGTATAATGCGCCAAACTCTAATTGGAATGGGATAAGTGCAAGTGATGAATTAAGGCTAGAGAAAGAATATGGATGCAAGAAAGGCTAGCGTCAGTTTAATGACCAATCGGATGAAATTACGATGGAATAGCGTAAAGTAACATCAAATAAAAGATGGTCACCTGACGAAAGGCAGCGGCTTGGCTGTACCTTTGGCATGACTAATTTTTATGGTTGATGGTAACCGCTAACCATCGGGCGGGCCGCAACTCATATAGCCACTCAATAAACTTCTCATAACCCCGAAATTCTAGTGAAGAAATTGTTTTCCTTCACCGTTATAGCAAGCGACAATTCATAATGACTCACTTATTGGTGTTGGTACCGAATCCTCGACACTCGTCTTGTCAGTCCGTGCCACTCCTAACTGAGCTATTGCTGCTTCTGCCTCTAAATTATTTAAAGATACATACCTAATCCTGATTCCACATTTGTTACTACTAAAAGAGTCTCCGGATAATAGAACTAATCCCAAAAAATATTTAATGATTTCCTGATTATTATTTTATTTGCGACGTAAAATTACTTGTCTTTATTTGACAATTATAGATTTTTTTTCATTTACTGTACCGGTTTCTTTCCCACTCCAAGAAGGTTTTAAATGATCCAATCTTCATTCTGTAAATTACATTTTGCACACGTTTGCTGCTAAAAGTGCGTGTGCGCATTGGAAATGCACATTACGCGTGTTTTTTCTATGGCTCCTACATGGATTGGAATACCTATGCCTTAACCAATATACTCCACTCTTGCTGCCACTAGATAAGGGAGGCGTATAGGTTACGTTAGCCTCATAAGGCGTCAGACTACGTGCAAACATTAGCCGCAAAACTCTTGAACTTTTCTGTTTTGTCACTCTTGTGCTTCATGAGGTTGTGGGAAATTCAAAGTATCGAGTTGTCGCATATTTGAGTGGAAATGCCATGCCGTAGGCAGTAGCGTCTACAGCACGAATGGGCCTGCTTTACAGATTTTATACCACTGTCTCACAGAAAACGGAGAGTAGCAGTCACCTGGTGCGTTTCTTCCGGTGAGTGAAATTTTCGATAGGCCAATTTTCCCCTCTTTCCCAATCCCTATTTCTTCCTTGAAGGTTAGCACCCATGTTTTCTTTTTTGGAATCACGGATGGTGGAGATCATAGCGATAAAAGTTTTTGGAAGCATTTTGAAATATGAACCTGACCTTGGCCTTGGAGGCGTCAAGATTTCGCGCCGCCGTTTATCGCAGAAACAATCCTCGTGCTTCTCGAATATGACAAAAAAAATAGCTTAACTTTTACTTTACAAAAGGTCGAACTCGAAATGTTTTCAAAAATGAAATGCTCAAAAATTTAATATTATAACCCCACGATTTTATTCAAGCTTCATGATTCCATCTACCGATTGAACAACAATTTAACAGGGATATTTAATGCAAGAAATTCTTATAGATTTACCACATAAATATGTTTAGGAATGGCATAGGTATGTATATAGCAGTTAATGGGCAGTCAATTCATATAAACTTTCAATGCAATGCATTATTCTTTAAGTGTCTTATTGTGTCTTAACTGTTGACTAAGTAGGGGACAGGCTAATAATGCTGGTTGAGCATAACATAAGCTCACGCCTGTATCCCCGAAGGGGGAGGCAGAGGTGCACTAGCGAACCAGAACACCCACATTTCGCCGAGCTTAGGTCCGTCCCAGATGTGATAGGGGGCGAGCCTATCGCCATATCGGGCACAAATTCCAGACTGATACGGAAAAATCCAATATCACTTTGCTCGACCCGGGGATCGCACCAGAGACCTCAGGATGGTAGTCATATCGAAATACAACCACGCCACCAAGGCAGTGTTTAATTATTGGTATAAAAACATATTTTACGGATTTCATCGCAGGATCTTTACTTTTGACTCCGAGTTTCGAAATCATCTCACCATTAAAAATAATAAATGAAACGAAAACGATATAAAATCCCATTACAATCCCATTACAAATGTACATTAACTGAACGGATTAAAAAAATAAATGAAAAAAAGAATAATTACTGGTTATTCAAATGTACGGTTGTACTGCTGCCATTAAAATTATTCAAAGAAAAATCTACAAAATCGTGTAATTTATAAAAGTACTTACTTTTTAAAATATAGTAGTAAAAATATCAAACGCACTTAGCAAACACTGTAATATAAAATTTTACAAAAATAAGTTAAAAAAAATTGTGTTTTTGCAAAACGCAAACTTTTCGTGTTATGTCCGTCAACTTACAACTCTGAATGAGATGTGCGTATTATTTTTGCGGACTTATAGCAAGTTACCATACGCTATACAAATGTACAATCGCGTTCGCAACTGATACCTTTTTTTTATAGCAGAGATTGGCAAACTAGCAGATGGATAACCTGATGGTAAGTGATCTCCACCGCCCAAATACATCCAAGACACAAAAAGAATCATGGGTGCGTTGGCAACCTAAAAGGAGGGAATGGAAGAGGAGAGAATTCCTCTGATTTTCGGTTAAATATAGACGTTTTTAATAATATTGTGGATTATTATTATAATTGTAGTGGACCAACCACTTGATAAAGATCGCAGGAAGACGCTGGATGCCGGCCGCTTCCAACAGGTCGATCTGGATTTTTTTGAGGGAGGCCTATATTCTGCAGTGGAAGTCCTATGGCTGATGATGATGAATAATTATGAAACGAAGGGTAAAAAAGGCGTTTCCATTAAAGTTTATCACTCAATAATTAGGTTCGAAAGTAACCATAAAGAGGATACAAATTACGCACCTAGGTCTGTAACAATATCTCAACTTCCTTCCTGCTACGTTTGACATTGTACATTATTTATTTTAAACACTAGTTAGCCTTTACTTCTTCTCAAAATACACAATAAGTGTGAATGAACGATTTCAAGATAACTGGAAAAATACTTACTCGTAAAACACCAGCCCGCCTAGCATGCGCGCCACGAGAACATTTAGTCTACGCTTTTTGTCCTGTTAAAACCGGTTTTCTCTATTTATCTACGGACACTCACATTCGTCCTCGTTTATTTTCATATAATATTGTAGACAATACGTAGACAACGTCTCGACTGTCGATTATCGGGATATCTTGTGGCGCGCATGCTAGGCGGGCAGGTGATCAAGTAACTCTAAAATATAGTCGTAGGGACAATTACTGAACATTGCTTACTTAACAAACATTAAACATATGGTCTAGGTAGGACTGACAGCCCTGTTAGCCGATGAAACAGCTACCCACGTCATCCTGGAATGCGAAGGAGTAGCTACACAATGGGTTGAGCCAGGCTGGCTAGATCTCTGGCTGGCATTTAATACATGCATAACGATTCGTGACTGCCTCGGTGGCGTGGTGGTATTTCGGTACGACTACGGTTCTGAGGTCTCGGGTTCGATCCCCGGGTCGGGCAAAGTGATATTGGATTTTTCCATATCAGCCCGGAGCCTGGAATTTGTGCCCGATATAGCGATAGGCTCGCCCCCTATCACATTTGGGACGGAACTAAGCTCGGCGAAATGTGGGTGTTCTAGTTCGCTAGTGCGCCTCTGCGTACCCCTTCGGGGATACAGGCGTGAGCTTATGTTATGTTTTATAACGATTCGTTTTCTTTAACGAATTAAGTGCGGAGACAGGACCCCACAGCCGTACCAATACGAAACACCAGGTGACTCCTGACCTGACCTGACCACCATATTAAACCTATAAGAATGCTATGTGTATCTTTAGTACAAAGTGTCCCACAAAAATATCAGGTTGTAAATGAAATGATGATTCTTTTTGTGTCTTGGGTGTCTATGGGCGTTGGAGATCACTTACCATTAGGTGACCCATCTGCTCGTTTGCTAGTCTCTGCTATAAAAAAAACCTGATGTCAATCAATTAGAAATACACCCGCCCGGCCCCGGGTCGAATCCATGACCTCCCGGTTTACATATATGACGTCACTATTAGGCGCCCATTAATGTGAAATGACTGGCCAGTAAGATTATACGGGTGTCCCATAAATTAACGTCAAGCCGAAATCGGGTGATAGAGCAGGTATAGTCCGATTGGGGTGCGAAGTCAGGAAACCTCCACGTGGTGCACCCTGGGCAACGGCGGTCACGGATGAAGACGGTTTCGAATTTTCGTCTGCTTTCATCCGTGACCACGGCTAATATCCTGACGAGGCTGGTTGGCGGTCGTCGCCTGTTGCGGCGGCCGTCGTCTAGTGGGGAGGGTTCTTGGGGACACCCCCTAGGTTCTGTCCTGGGGGTATCGGCGGGCTCGGTGTGCGCTCACCCGCCACCGAGTAGGCAGTGGAGGGGACGCTCTCCTTCACTGCCACCGTCGAATATCGTAATCCGGTCTCGGAGGTCTGTGGTCATGTCTCGCGCTTCGACCGGACCGAGGGTCTTGGCTTAACCGCCCGGATCGCGAGGGAGAAATCCTCTATAAAAAGTCACCCCGAATCCCAAGCGGCGGCGCACCGCGAGGGGATGCATGGCCGATGGGTAGTTCGGTCTCTAGTGCGACCCCCGTCGGAGTAACGGCCGACACTCCGGCGGGTTACACCATAGGCTTACCCAGGTACAGGGGGCTCTGCCTGGGTCGACCGTTTATTTCCCCCATACTCGTGGGACTATTATGAAATTATCCTTTTCAAAACCAAAAACCCCAGTAGTACGTTTGGAGAAGTCGTCTGTCCCGGGGGCCGCTTGCGACCCTGGGCAGACCAAGAATGATCGACATCTGTCTGAGATGTCTGCGAGGGGATCGTTGTCTGTTCCGGCTCTAGATCTTGGGGCGGGAGTGGACACATCCTCCTCGCTTGGTAAGAGGAGTCGCCGGGATCATCCTGAAACCCCGATCTCGAGCGACAGTGACGACGGGCCTACTGCACAAAAGGTCGTAGCAGTGTCTGACGGCGAGGCCGAGCCGTCAGGGGTAAGCGAGGCGCCTTACGTGCACGAAGATTGGCGTCTTCGGATGGCGGCATCGATTCGGGGCATAGCCCAAAAATCGAAGAACCTTAAAGGTACATTTAAGCAGGAGCTGAATTTGGCCGTGAGCGAGCTCATCCAAAGGGCCGAGGAGCCAACTCCGGTTGAGATAGCTCGCCTGGAGGCAGAGAAGGCGTCGTTGGCGCGAGAAATCGCCCAACTAAAGGCTGCCCAGGCCGCACAGGCAAGAACCCTCGAGGAGGTTCTGGCTACGGTCAGATCCCTTGGGGATCAGATACCGGAGGCCGTATCAGGTGGTGCCGCTGGCCGAGGCGATCGCCTCGGAGAATTTGAGCGCCGTCTACTAAATATAGTGGACGCGCGCTTCGAGGCTTTGGCCATGCGGCTGCCCCCAGAGCCCATCATCCGGCCACCCCTGGCCGCGGATAGGGCTAGAGAGGCTAGAGACCGGGCTAGAGACCGGGCTGGAGAGTGGCCTGCTCTGCCACCCGTTGCCGTGGCGGGGCCATCCTCTGCCCTGTCTGCCGCAGTTGGCCCGAAGGGGAAGGGCAAGGGCAAATCATCTGCCCTGCCTGCCCTTGCAGCTGCTCCTCGACCTGCCCCTGCCGCCGCGCCTAGGCCCGCCCCGGCCAGGCCGACTCTCCCCCCACAGAAGGGGGGAAAGAAAAAGAAGAATGGCCCTGCACAGGCACAGCCCGTCCCTGCGCCCCGCCCACTTCCGCCACCCCCTACCACTTTGGATGAGGGTTGGGTGGTGGTTACAAAGAAGGGGAAGAAAAAGGCTCCCCGGCCCGCATCGGGTGCTCCGGCCGCGGCGCTGTCGCAGCAGCGGCCTCAGTCGAGGCAGCGCGCACCGGAGCCCAAAATTCGCCTGCCCCGAAAGGCAGCTGTCACCGTGACAGTGACGCCCGAGGGGTTGGCGAAGGGTATAACATATGCCCAGGTACTCCGTGAGGTGATGGCCAACGTCCGCCTCGGTGACCTGGGCATATCGGAGATGCGGGCCCATCTAATGGCCACGGGCGGGTACCTCTATGAGGTGCCCGGCCCAGAGACGGAGGCGAGAGCGGACACCCTCGCCGAGCGCATGAGGGCCGTATTCTGCGGCACGGAGCTGGAGACCGTCGTTCGGGTCTCCCGCCCATGTAAGACCGCGGAATTGCGCATCTCCGGGTTAGACGCGTCCGCTGACCCGGAGATGATCGCGATGGCCCTCGCAGGGGCGGGCGGATGTTCATCCGTGGACATTAAAGTCGGGGAGATCCGCCCCGACCGTTCCGGTCTTGGCTCGGTTTGGGTGCGGTGCCCAGCCAAGGCCGCGGACAAAGTGATCAGGACAGGGCGCGTCCTGATCGGATGGGTGTCGGCAAGGGTCCAGCTCCTTGAGCCTAGGCCCATGCGGTGCTTCCGGTGCCTCTTTAGGGGACACGTACGGTTGCACTGCAGTGACGAATGTGACCGTAGCGGGATCTGCTACCGCTGCGGTCAGTCGGGCCACAAGGCCAGGGAGTGCTCCGCGGAGCCGCACTGCACGATTTGTGCAGGTGCAGGCAAACCCGCGGGGCACCAGGTGGGCGCTAAGGCTTGCGTCGCCTCCGCTCGTCCCCGCCGCGGTAATCGCGGTGGAGGCGCGGCGGTTGTGACGCGGCTCGACCCGTCCACCAGCGCTGCACCCATGGAGATCGCCCAATAATATGGCGCAAAGATTCCTCCAGGCGAATGTTAACCACTGCGCCAGGGCCCAGGACCTGCTGGTCCAAAGCCTCGCGCAGTGGTCGATACAAGTGGCTGTGGTCGCTGAGCCGTACTTTGTTCCCCCCAGGGACGACTGGGCGGGGGACCTGGACGGCTTGGTGGCCGTCATCACCCGGGGCGCCGCCGGCTCCCAGCCCTTTGAAAAAGTAGCGAAGGGCTCGGGATGTGTGGCGGTTCTGTTGGGGGGGGTCTGGATTGTGGGAGTGTATTTCTCCCCCAACAGATCCCAGCCTGAGTTTGAGCACTTCCTCACTCGACTGGGAGCCCTGGTGGTGCAAGGCAGTCAGCCTCGCCCCGTCCTCGTCGCCGGCGACTTCAACGCCAAGTCCTTGGCTTGGGGTTCGTCGGTGACTAACGCACGGGGCAGGGCCCTGGAGGAATGGGCGATCTCGTCCGGCTTGGCCGTCGTGAATCGCGGGACGGCGGACACGTGCGTGAGGCATAACGGCGGTTCGGTGGTGGACATCACGTTCGCCACCCCGGCCCTAGCCCGCCGTGTCCGGGACTGGAGGGTCCTGGTGGGCGAGGAGACGTTGTCGGATCACCGATACATTCGGTTCGACGTCGCCTCGTCCTCAACCACCCGGTCGGGTGGGGGACCGACCGTCCCGCGGTCGGACGGCCCGCGCTGGGCCGCTAGTCGCCTCGACGTTGAGGCCCTGAAGGAGGCCGCTCTGGCCCAGGCGCTGGTGCCCGTGCTGGACGGGCCGGTACGGGTCGACGAGGAGGCGGAGTGGTTCGGGGCGGCGATGTCGCGCGTCTGCGACGCAGCCATGCCCCGGGTCCGACGCCTCCCGGAGAAGCGCCAGGTGTTCTGGTGGTCGGCGGAGCTCACGCGACTACGCGCGTCCTGCGTTGCCGCCCTCCGCCAGCTATCCAGATACCGTCGTCGCCGGATTCGTCTTCTCGGCGACGAGGACCAGGAGCGGCTGCTTCACGGCCTCCACAGGGAGGCTAAGAGAGCGCTGCACGTGGCCATAGCGAGGGCAAAGTCTGCGGCTCAAACTGAGTTCCGGAGTACTCTCGACAGCGACCCGTGGGGGCGTCCATACTGTGTGGCGTTGAGAAAGCTCCGCCCATGGGCGCCCCCGCTGACGCAGAGTCTCCGGGGCGACCTCGTTCAGGAGGTCGTCGCGGCTTTGTTCCCGGCCACGGAGGATGTCACTCCTCCACCGATGGCGTCGCGTTCGTCGACGCCGTCGTCGTTGGATTCGGCAAGGGTTATTTCGGAGGTTTCACCCGAGGAAATGAGGGTGGCGGTGCTTCGGCTGCGGGGCAAGAAAACCGCCCCGGGTCTCGACGGTATCCCCGGACGCGCATGGGTGTTAGCCGTCGAGCACCTGGGGGCGAGGCTCCGCGGCCTTTTCTCCGCGTGCATGGAGCGGGGCCAGTTTCCATCCCGGTGGAAAACCGGCAAGCTGGTCCTGCTCAAGAAAGACGGTCGACCCGCAGAGTCGCCATCGGCCTACCGGCCCATCGTGTTGCTCGACGAGGTCTGCAAGCTCTTCGAGCGGATCGTGCACGCTCGCCTCGTCGAGCACCTGGAGGAGGCCGGGCCGGACCTGGCGGATTGCCAGTTCGGCTTCCGGCATGGCCGGTCAACGGTGCATGCGATTCTGCGGGTCAAGGCGCACGCGGAGGATGCAGTTGCCCGGGTTAAGGTGGTGGTGGCGGTGTCGCTCGACATCGCCAACGCCTTCAACACCTTGCCCTGGGCCTGCATACATGAGGCACTGCGGTACCACATGGTGCCACTTTATTTGCGTCGTCTGGTGCACTCGTACCTATCTAATAGGTATGTAGTGTATCCCGGCGCCGCTGGGTGGCACCGGAGGGCTATGTCTGCCGGTGTTCCACAGGGCTCAGTTCTGGGCCCGCTACTGTGGAACATCGGTTATGACTGGGTTCTCCGTGGTACCAACCCCCGAGGCGTCGCTGTTGTCTGCTACGCGGACGACACCCTGGTGACAGCGACGTCGGGTACTTTCGAGGATGCCATCCTGCTCGCCTCGTTCGGAACCGAACAGGTGGTGGGCAGGATTCGGCGACTGGGCCTCACGGTGGCCCTGAACAAAACCGAGGCCCTGTTCTTCCACGGGCCTCGGCGAAGGCCACCTTCAGGGGCCCACATCATTGTGGAGGGGGTGCGGATTCCCATCGGCACTACGATGAAATATTTAGGGTTGATTTTGAGTAGCCGGTGGGACTTCCGCGCCCACTTTGAGAAGTTGTCGCCGAAATTGGTGCGGGCAGCGGGCGCGCTTGGGAGCCTGCTGCCGAACCTCGAAGGTCCCGGTAACCTTTGCCGGAGTCTGTACGCCGGAGTCGTGCGGTCCATGGCCCTGTACGGTTCACCCGTATGGGCCGGGTCCCTGAACGCCCGTTGTGTTACCTTGCTGCGCAAACCGCAGCGTCTGGTGGCGCAGCGGATAATCAGGGGCTACCGCACGGTCTCCCACGAGGCGGCCTGCTTGTTGGCCGGCACTCTCCCTTGGGACTTGGACGCCCGGTCGCTCTCGTCAGCATTCCACTGGCGGGAGGGGGCGTCCCAACAACGAGAGAGACTTGCCCCGAGGGAGATTGCGGCCAGGTTTCGCAGAGCCGCCGTGGAGGAGTGGCATGCCAGGCTGGAGAGCCCGAGTGCGGGCTTGAGGACCGTCGCGGCAGTGCGACCTGTCCTCGAACAGTGGCTGGACAGGCGCCACGGTGCGCCTACATTCCGGCTGACACAGGTACTGACGGGGCACGGGTGTTTTGGTGCGTACCTGTGTCGCATAGCCGGAAAAGAGGCGTCCGCCGTGTGCCACCATTGTGGCAACTGCCGCGAGGACACGGCCCAACACACTCTTGAGGAGTGCCCAGCCTGGGTGGAGGAGCGCAGCGCTCTCATAGCAGTCGTCGGAGGAGACCTCTCGCTGCCGGCCGTGGTGTCCGCCATGGTCGGCAGCCGGAGGTCATGGCGTGCGATGGTCTCCTTCTGCGAGCGCGCCATCTCGCAGAAGGAGAGCGCCGAGCGGGATCGTGAGCAGAGCGATCCCGCCCGCCGCCAAAGGAGACGTAGGAGGCGCCGGGTGGACGACTGACCGGCGTCTCCCGCCCTGTGGAATGGGGGCGTTTGGAGAATTCCACCACGGTAACCCCTGCCTGTCGTAAGAGGCGACTAATAGGGGCCTTCCGGGGTCGCGGGCGTGCAGCGGGGGGCTGTGCGCCCCTTATAGTACTATTGTACTTGCGACCCCGGGACGGACGGCAGCACGGAAGGTCGGCCTCGTGCTGCCGTAGACGCCGAGGGCGTCCTTCGGCGGCGGGGGCTTCTGAGCCCCCCCCCAAATCGGAGACGGGCCGCAAGGCGGCACCGCGCAGGGGCGGTTCCGGTAGCAATCCGAGGCTATCTCAGGATACCCCGGGACCGCCCCACTCATGCGCCGAAGTAGGCCACCGCGGGGTTTTTAGTCGGTATTGCCGGTGTAGGGCATTTGTTAGGGACGCGGCCCAGCGTCGCCCGGATGTCGACCATCTCTCCCGGGCATCACGGCGCTGGGTCGTAAGGCCGGCGAACCCGACATACCCGCCGCGTCTACCCCCCCGGGCGCGGCGGCAGTGGTAAAACACTTTTCCCCGCGACAAAAAAAAAAAAAAAAAAAAAGGTATAGTCCGATTGCTAATTAAACGTTGTAAGATGACAAATCGAAATGTCACTTTCCAAAATAATGTTGCTTACTTTCAAAACGTAGTGATTGATCCAGTTCAATTTTTATCATTCAAAGAAGCAATAACTCAGTACTAGCTTGCAAAATTAGAATTTTATTGCGTATTTTTAGAAATTTCAGCTTAACCCTTCGACTAAATGTCTGTGTAAATAATTTTGCGTAAATAATCAAAACATATACGCGAAATGATAACAATAAAAATAACAAATATTACTTTTATTATTTGAGAAATATTACGTTAGGCATATTCATAGCTTCAGTTGAACTTTAAATAATGAAATGGTTCACTGAATTGAAACGTTTAAATAATCTTGATCTTTTTACCGCAACACTATTTAAATATCATTAAAAAGTGGCTACATTCGAAATGTCAGTTTACTCAGTTTAATTAGAAAACCCACTATAGTGGCTAACCCCAGAAATTTACTTTAAATAATCTGCCACGAATTTTTTAAGTTACTGCCATTCAAAAAAGTAAGTGAATATTGTGCCCCCTGTGATGTTCTTTCTATTACTGTGACTACAAATCTTTACTTTTCAATTATTTTTTTCACTTACTTACTCATGGTAATATGAAAGTAAAAAAAAAATTACTCATGGTATAATATTCATTTACTTTTTTGAATGGCAATATTTTAAAAAATACGGGACATACATTTTTTTAAATAATTTTCTGGAGTGAGCCTCTACCTACTCTATCGCCTGATTTCGGCTGGACGTTGATTTGTGGGACATCCTATATATAATAGTTGTGTATGCGAGGCGAACAACTGCTGTTTTTGGTAGCACCGATTTACAAGCAAGCTACCTACGTGCTCGTCGCGTTATTTAATTATATAGGAAAAATAATTTTATTTATTCATGAACTTTAATCATGGTAAATGCGATTTTCGATTGACGGTAATAATATTGTTTACGCAACTCAACTTTCTTCCAAAGCAGGGTTGGGCTGGAGAGAAAAACCTTTTGGAAGATCCGGACATCGTTACGGTCCCAACGAAAGCGGTATTAAACCAATAACGCCTCATAATAAATATGTTCCGTCACTTTCTTGCTACTGAATTTCGACCGGCGAAATTTCGACCCTCAGAATTAAAATAGTTGTAATAATAGTAATAATTATCTGAAACAAAATGTCTAAATAATTAGACCTGGCAAATGAGGTTACTCGCATGTGGGATGTGGACTCAACAATCATTGTACCGATAGTCATCTCTGCCCATGGTTTGATACCAATGAGCCTCGACCAACACATCAAGAGGCTCTCGGTCGGTGCTTGGGTCAAGAACCAAATGCAAAAGGCAGTGTTGCATACGGCACGAATTGTGAGAAGGTTCCTCACCCTGGGGTACTAACCGCCGGTGGTTTGGGTCCCGAGCCTCGCCAACGCAGGGGAATATTCATATATTTTTAAACGTATTTTTGTTTTTATATCTTTATATTTAAAATGGTAATACCAAACCTTTGAAAATAAAGAGTACTGAACAATTGTCTGATATTACGAGGTACGGTCTTGAATCATTAAAATTATAATTATAGGTAATGAAGACCAGTGAGAATATTCGTCATTATAAGGATTGTATCGCCAGTTTGGTCGAGTGGCAGCATATATGGGCTGTGGACTGGGAGGAGTTGACGTGACAGGTAAGCAGCCGTCCGTAAAAACTAATCCAAATAATTTCTGCAACACACTTTTAAGGGCAGGTAGAAAGATAAAAGAGAAAATAATATTCAAAATGGCATAGCATTTTACATTTATTAAAATAATAGTATTACTTACGACTGGATATCGTAGACTGTTGAGTTCCTTCAAATAAGGCTATTAAATCTGTTTATGGTGACAAAAAACAATAACTAAGTATAATTTAACACTTTAGCGAAGACATGTGAAGACACAAGTCCAATCTTTACTCTGATGTAAAAATATTATGTTCTATTATTTGTTTTCATAGTTACTTACTATAATATCTGCCTCGGTGGCGTGGTGGTATTTCGGTACGACTACGGTTCTGAGGTCTCGGGTTCGATGCCCGGGTCGGGCAAAGTGATATTGGATTTTTCCATATCAGCCCGGAGTCTGGAATTTGTGCTCGATATGGCGATAGGCTCGTCCCCTATCACATCTGGGACTGAACTAAGCTCGGCGAAATGTGGGTGTTCTAGTTCGCTAGTGCGCCTCTGCCTACACCTTCGGGGATATAGGCGTGAGCTTATGTTATGTTATGTTATGTTACTATAATATTACACTTGGTTCTGACTAATATATTTACCAGGTATTTTTAAAACCACTTAATTGATTTTGGGATCATCTGTTACTATTAGGTATGTTCAATTTGAAGCAGATTAAATAAAATGTTACATGATATAAGCTCACGCCTATATCCCTGAAGGGGTAAGCAAAGGTGAACTAGAGAACTATAACAATAAGGTCCTGCTGGCTATACTAAGCAATATTATATTATTTCTTACAAAAGCCCGAATAAAAATGTTAATATCACATGGGAAAAATACAAAGAATTTATTCGGAAAATAGAATGGGAGTAAACTAGTACTTACTGGGTACTTGCACTCACATTTAATTAAGGTTTCCTCTGAAAACTCAGGAAATCTAAATAATGAACAGACGAAACGTGCTCACTACGAATTACAGACTTTTAACGACTAAAATAAAGGATTTCTGGATGAAAATACGTTATAGGTTTACTATTGGTTTATTATAAAACAAAAAGATCCAAAATACTACAAAATATACAAAATAGTTGGAAAAAATTTTTTTTTCATCGGTGTAAAAAAACAAATTGAATCCATAAAGTTGTTCTCATTTTTAGTAAATATTTTAAAACCAAACGTGAAAGTGATTTTTAGGTATATGAAATCAACAATAAATTAATTACTTTCACCTAGGGTATGTAAACCTGCAAACTCGTGACTATACCTCTATATTCCTTTTTTTAACATACCTACCTCCTGTTAAAATATGACTGAATCATAATATGCCAAAACAATATTATCAACATACTTCGGTATACTTTATAACAGACCCCTAAATTATCTATAATAATGTTTTTATTCGATTTATCTTGTTTATAAATGTTCTCCAAGAAGACGATCTAGTTTCTTGTGTTTTAAATTATTTTCTATGTTATGTTTCGTGGCCTTATAAAACATTCTCTGTTTTGTAATTAAATCAGTATATTTATCATTACGTTCCAGATTTTTACCTTTGGTTGAGCCATTTAAATTCCCAGGCATAATATAATCCTTTCCTGCGTTATTTGCTTTAATGTCATCTTTAGTCTTACGTGATTTTGTATATGTTTCTATATAGAATTTGAGAAACAAAAATATGAATAAAATTATATTGAAGACTATAGTTGCAGTTAAAATTGTTGATGGTTTGCATTCTGATGTTGCGGAGTTTGCTATGAAATGTATAAGAATGAGGCCAAATTGAACCTGAAAAATAAATTTGATTTTAATACTTCTAAGGTATTTAACTTTCCCATTTAGATAGTGAGGGTTTATAACGATATTATTATAGATGCGAGAATATAACATACTTCATATCATATTTATATCATACTTTAATCCCTTTGTATTCATCGGTCATCCACCAGTCTTGTCGCATGCCCCTTGATTTGTTTATTCCCTCTTCGGGGTGTGAAGAAGCAATCATGAGGTATGATGTTGCATAATATGATGGTGCTATACTCATCATTTCTCGGTGGTTGATGGTTTACTTTGGATGCTTTGTGCTTACCATCAGGTGTGATGCCTTCACTTTACCTCGACATACAATTTAAAAAATTTAGTATGACGAGGCTTTGTTAGTGGGTATCCTATTATTTTGTTCTTGTAAAATTGTTCATCTTGAGGCATGAAATATAAAGTACCAAGAATTATTATGGATCTCACCAATTGCATCGTAGTAATGTACTTTTTCCACCACAAATATTTAGCTAGGTGTGGAAAAGCTGATAGGCCGTAGTAAAAGTACATAATTATATGGACGAAGGCGTTGATAGTTCCAGTAAAGAGAAGAGTATATCCCGGCTCATACTTCAGCAACATCCAGCTGACCACAAACAGCAGGAAGTGATGATACACGTGGAGGAAACTGACTTGGTTCTGTTTCTTCCGGAGTACGAAGAACACCGTGTCAAGGAGTTCTGTTAGTTTACAGATGAAGTATACGTAATTTGCTGATGCTATCTGAATTTACAGAAAATAAAGCATTTCAATACTAATCTAACGAAAAAAAAATATTAAAGGCGGGCGAAGTGTAGAGACACATCATTATTGTTTTATGTAGGTCACGTTAGCGCGATGTATATGTGCGAGGTGCATGAATCTGTATTTACATGTGTGCAATAATTTAATTTAATTTAATTTTAATTATTAAGCAGTCGCGGATAAACTTTTGCAGACTTTGCAGTGTACAATAGTGTCGTCATTGTCCGCCCTTCCAACCAACAACCGGCTGCCTATTAATTAGCTAATTGGAAAAGTCCAACAATACCTAAATTGATGATCCGACGTGATTTGAACACACAACCTTCTGACCACACTGTTACACCAATGTGTTCAACAGTTAAATACATATCTCACACCTTACACACTTACATTGACTCACCACAGTCACTCACAGCTAAATAACCAACACTGCCCATAACTATAAACCATGAGCTTTTTTGTCATTACTCGCTATGAAATATGCGAGTCACTTTATAGAAGATGTTAAAAAATAAAGCCATTTTTGATAGTTTAGTTTAAGTACTAGGTAGTTCCGCCCTGTCGAGTAAAATAAGGGCAGGTAGCAGAAAATATTACATTATTTGTTTCGATGTACTTCACTGGTGGTAATTACTCATTTGTTTCCGTCGTCTTCCAGTAGAGGACAATACACCAAAAATTTCATTGTACGCCAATCGGGGACAATGTAACAACATTATTTATTGTACGCCAATCAAGGACAATACACCAAAAATTTTCATCATACGCCAATTGGGGACAATGCAACTAAAATGTTCATTGAACGCCACTGGGGACAATACACCAAAAATTTTCATTGTACGCCAAAGGGGAAAATACATCAAAAATTTTCATTGTACCTACGCGAAAGGGGATAATACATCAACAATTTTCATTGTACGCCAAAGGGACTGCCTCGGTGGCGTGGTGGTATTTCGGTACGACTACGGTTCTGAGGTCTCGGTTCGATCCCCGGGTCGGGCAAAGTGATATTGGATTTTTCCATATCAGCCCGGAGTCTGGAATTTGTGGCCGATATGGCGATAGGCTCGCCCCATATCACATCTGGGACGGAACTAAGCTCGACGAAATGTGGGTGTTCTAGTTCGCTAGTGCGCCTCTGCCTACCCCTTCGGGAATACAGGCGTGAGCTTATGTTATGTTAAGTTATGCCAAAGGCGACGAAATACATCAAAAATTTTCATTGTACACTAATCGGGGACAATGCAACTAAAATTTTCATTGTACGCCAATCGGGGACAATGCAACTAAAATTTTCATTGACGCCAATCGGGGACAATGTAACTAACATTTTCCGATCTCATTGTTCACCAGTAGGGGATAACGGGAAGCAATCAATAAAATCTAGAAATACAGGTAAGGGTAACTTTTGACACTCGATTCAATTATGACTACGATTCGGTTTCATTTAGTGACTTAAAATTCCACCAAAATCAAGTAAAAAAGTGCACTAATGTCGGGTTAAGAATTATCAAATGACAAGTTCCCGAATCCAACGTGACAACAGCGTACTTTTTACCTCGATTTCGTTGAAATTTTAAGTCTCTAAATGAAACCGAACCGTATTCGAAATCAAATCGTGTCAAAAGTCAAGCGGCTGGAGAGGTGAAAAATATATTTACTTGATATCGTGATTCTTCAGTTTCCATATTACATGTCTTAAGGAGTAGTCCGACTGGTACCAATATTTTCATACACTGAAAGAAAAATTTTAGAGTTCATTAATACGCAATAACTATCGCTGTTATTTTATCGTAAAAAAATATGACTGCCTCTGTGGCGTAGTGGTGGTATTGCCAGCGCGGTACGACTATCGTCCTGAGGTCTCGGTTCGATCCCGGGTTGGCAAAGTGATATTGGATTGTTCAGTATCAGTCAAGAATCTGGAATTTGTGCCCGATGTGGCGATAGGCTCACCCCCTATAACATTAGGGACGGAACTAAGCTCGGCGAAATGTGGGTGTTCTGCCTAGCCCTTCGGGGATACGTTAATGTTATGGTAAAAATATGTTGTGAATGGTAAATTTTATCATGCATTTTGTACGTATTATTTGATTATTTATCATCTACCTATACGTATTCAAATAGTTTTAATTACGTAAACCAATTCAGATCTTCTAATTTTTTTTTTATTGTTTACACAAAAAGTTTGATTTTCACTCTCAGACCATATATTTATTTTATTATTATATGATAGTAACAATTCAATTAATTAAATAATTTTCTTACTATATGAAACATATAAATTGATAGTATGACTTGTGCTACGTTGTATATCAATAAAACATTGTTCAATGAGTAGGCTTTTCTTTTTCGCATAAAAGCAGGTCCCAGCTTAGTTACAAACAGCAAATAGGTCATAGATATTAAAATAATCGGCCCAGGTGTACTCATCAAGAACCATTTGTCAACAAATTCCACTGAAAAAAAAACATAATATTGTATTAATATCATTTGTAATTTCGTCTTTGTGTCTGTGACAAATTAAGTGTTTTTCTTTCACTCTTCATTCTAATATCAAGTTTAACTTATTTTACAAAAAAATATTTTTCCTAGGGCGATTTGCACTTCTATTACTAACCTACAGTTAGTTCTAACCTCACGTTAAATTGAAGACATATAGATGACATGTAATTCATTACATGTAGGGCCTTGCTTAAAACAGCATTTTTAGGTGAGCAAATGGTTACGTATAACCTGTCACTTTTTTCCTTGCGTTACATTGTTTAAAAATGAAAGGGAAACCTATGGTATAAAGATAAGCAGCGCTCAAATATTTTTATAAGTAAGGAGCGTAATGAATATAATATATGTTTTTAAATTTAACTTGAGGTTAGGACTGACTATAGATTAGTAATAGTGGTGCAAGTCGCCTCTATTGGCGTACACAATCCAGCAGATGACCCATGTGATGGTAAATATAATAATTATATTGGTCGATGATGAATCAATCAATGTTAGGGGCATAGCCAAAGAAACCTCCCTACAATAATGTTATTGTAGGTATGTACCTACTGTACGAACTACGCTGCGGGCACATCAGTATATGACCTTATAACCCAGTATATTTTACCTATATTATAATTGTATTTTATTACAAGCTGATACATAGTGATATATTATTAGGTATATAATTATTCAAGTGTCAACCTTCCTCCTACTCAGTCGTACCCTATTCATAGAATGGTCGTGATTGAGCGGTGTTGGGTTATCGATCATTATTAATAGTCCTTCGAAACGAAAGCCTTCGCGATGCGTCTTCACCGACTGCAGTTGATGGCGTTGCGCGAGCATTCCACAATGGAACTTTGTGTTTAATGTGTAAATGTGCTTTCATAGTATCTGTCTAGCGCGTTGAAGATCGGCCGCGAGATCGTTTCCCTTCCACACAGCTCTAGACAATCAAACGGTCCATAGAGTCCTGGTTACGGATGATGTTACCAAAATATTTGAGGATTCGTATATGCACAGTCGACGATAATCTTTCCTTGATTGTATAGTATATAGACTATATATAGTGACCTAGTATGGAGACGTTTATACGATGCGCAGTCCAAGGTATTCGTAATAGTCGCCTCCAACACCACATTTCCAGCGCATCTATTTTTCGGCGGTCCTGTAATCTGAGAGTCCACGTCTTTGCTCCGTAAAGCAAAATTGGGAAAACAAGACTTCTCATGAGGCAGACTTTTGTGTTTTTGGTGATGTTGCGGTTATTCCAGATTTTACCAAGCTTGCCTACAGCAGATCTTGGAATAGCACATCTTCTTCCTCACACCACCACGTGGAGTTATAGTGGAACTGAGGTTTACATAACTCTGAACAACTTCGCAGTTCCCGAGTGTAAGAATTTCAGGTTTATGCAGATCAGTAGCCCGAGCACGAAAAGCTAATGTAAATGTAAATGTATTCGAGTTCGCTGCGCACTGATGACGTTTGGTTAATATTTCATACAAATTTCATAGACGCGCATCGAGTTCGAATACATTTACGGTTGTCAGAAATTTTCCTGCTCAGGCTGCAGCTCTGTCAACTATCATTATTTTGATTTTGTCCTTGTTTATTGCGAGGCCTTAGAAAAGGCCTATGTCTCTAAGCGTTTCAGTAGTTCTTCCATGTCTTTCTGGTTCTAAGTTAGAAGAGTTGTGTCATCAGCGTACCGTAAGTTAGACACTATTCGACCTCCAACTGAAATTCCCTTATCGCATCAGTCCAGTACCAGTCTCATGATGTGTTCTGTATATGTGTTAAATAACAGCGGTGTGAGAACAACTCGAAGGTCGAACTCCTGCCGTTGTCTGAAAGATGTTTTAGTCGACACCATCTACTCGAACTTGTTGCTACACACAGTACGTGGACGGTTCCACGTAAGTTATTGTATCTACATATATTATAATTGCTAAGCAGTGTAATAGCAATTGTATAACTAAATTACAAAGTACTATGTGAATATTTGAATTGATTAGTAATTTTATTGAAATACAATTTTAAGTCATGATGTTTTCGACCAACTTAAACTCAATTCGTCTGTATTTTTAGTATGCATATTACGGGATATCTCCGCCAAATATGGACCGATTTTCGTATCAAGCTGGAGTATAGAATTTGTGCCCGATATGGCGAAAAGCCATTATGGAGCCTATAACATCAAAGACCCGGACGTTATTACCTACCCCTTCGGAAATATAGCCAAGAAACTACGTATTTGTATGTTTTTTTTGGGTTTGGAATCCATATGGCAAAAAGAAACCCTAATCGTTTCATCATGACCGTCTGACTGACCGCGGTTTATCTCAATATATATATATATATATCAATATATATCTTAATATAAACATATCAATCACACCAAAAAGTGGTGAAATAAAATGTGGAAAAAAATTACTTATGGTATTTACATCCCCTTTTGGGATGCATTTTTTTCTCGATTATCCCATAGTGTGGAATATCATGGGATAAGTCTTTAAAACAATTTGCGGGTTTATTAAAACCATTTTTTCATCGAAAAATTCCATTGCATTCCATTCAAATACCCGGTAGTCGCATATATAACGAAATTAAAAAGGAAAACTATCGCGGCTAAGCGACGATATTAACGAGTAATAGT
Source organism: Clanis bilineata (assembly GCA_036417725.1). Classification (NCBI taxonomy): domain Eukaryota; kingdom Metazoa; phylum Arthropoda; class Insecta; order Lepidoptera; family Sphingidae; genus Clanis; species Clanis bilineata. The sequence continues at coordinate 16,155,241 of CM071158.1, forward strand.
CGTCTAAGTAAAAACCAATATTTCTTTAAAATTCTATTATACCTCTATAACCACATAGATGAAAACGTTGTTATTAGTTATATTAAACAGGTATTATAGTTCGATTGCTAATTAAACGGTCACTTTCCAAAATAATGTTGCTTACTTTCAAAACATAGTGATTGATCTAATTTAATTTTTATCGTTCAAAGAAACAATAACTCAGCACTAGCTTACAAAATTAGAATGCGCATTTTTAGAAATTTCAGCTTATTAATTATAGTCAAAGGGTTACTTCGACTAAATGTCTGCGTAAATGATCATAACAGATCGTAAAATGATAACAATGAAAATTACAAATACTACTTTTATTATTTGAGAAAAATCTCGTTCGGCACATTCACAGCTTTTGTAAGTTTTGTTTATAATAAACCATGTCTATAATTCCAGAAGACATGCCATAATTTAGCATGCAGTAATTTACTATGACTATAAATCAGTAAACATGCAGTACTAGTCACACATTCGACAGGAATTTACGACTTTGAGATGAATTTTAGAAAATGAAAGAATGAAATGATTCACTTAATTGAAATGTTTAAATAATCTTGATCTTTATACCGCAGCACTATTTAAATTTCATGAAAAGTTGGCAACATTCGAAATGTCAGTTTACTCCGTTTAATTAGCAATCCTACTATAAATATAAGTTTTTGGTTGACTTAATTAAAACTATGTCTAATAAAATTATATTTCAGTAACTTTTAACCCTACTTCGGAACCTTGTCATGTGTATGGTCAGATATGCAGCATGCACTTGGCCGTTTTTTTTAACAACTGAAAAACAGTTGAAGGTGATTTAACTATTAACCCTCCGCTGAAAGATGTTACACAACATCAATCATTATATTTACGCAAGTTTTACGTATATGTTATCTTATTATTCTTATACGAATATATCAAAATAATTATCTAGCCAAAGTATGTTTTTTAAATAGGATGGTTATTCTACAATTAGTCAATGATGTAAAAAAGTTACTTTTATTTTTCCCTCGTCATCATACTGCTTGTAATATGGAATATCATTGAGGTCCTAATATGGAATAGTATGTATCCTCAATTTAAGCACGTTTTTAATGGGTAACTGATTGCTATTAATATATATATTTTTTTTACAGATATATTTATGATCAACATGGTCCCACCATTAAAAAAGAAAAGCATTGGACAAAATTAATATTTAAAAAGGGCCATTCAAGTATTGTGTAAGCACTTCAGGGGGGGGGGGGGTCTGAAGGGTCTTTTCTTTGCTTATTTTTGATGACATGGGGGATGGTTCTAGATGGTGATTGCGTCAGCATTCATTTTTTTTACTTTATCGGATTTTCTTTTAATAAAGAAACATAACACATTGAAAAATGCTTGTATCAGAATTTACGTAAGCATGAAGGGGGGGGGGAAGCACTTTGCTTACTCTTGCTGACGAGGGGAAGGGTGGGGTTAATAATTGTAAATAATCTGGTTTCGTAATACTTGTATGGCCCCAAAGCTATGGAAGCCGTGAAAACCCAAAACATGGGTTATAAGAAGAGCTGCACAAGTCTTTAATGTATCTTGGTCTATCCTCTTTCGGTTTTGTCGCATCAACGAACAAAATATAGACTGCCGGCTTGGTCGTAAAATAATTTTGGTTATGTTAAAATAATACCTGACATTGTATATTAAAGAATGCCCTATTCCATAATAGGGTCACATTTTTTATAGGCATATTTTTGGTTGATTTATTTTTGTATATAATATTACAGAAAGTGACTGCCTCGGTGGCGTGGTGATATTTCGGTACGACTACGGTTCTGAGGTCTCGGGTTCGATCCCCGGGTCGGGCAAAGTGATATTGGATTTTTCTATATCAGTCCGGAGTCTGGAATTTGTGCCCGATATGGCGATAGGCTCGCCCCCTATCACTTCTGGGACTGAACTAAGCTCGGCGAAATGTGGGTGTTCTAGTTCTCTAGTGCGCCTCTGCCTACCCCTTCGGGGATACAGGCGTGAGCTTATGTTATGTTATGTTATGTTATTACAGAAAGTGTGTATTATTTGTTCATTTACTTTTTATTTTTTAAGAGTCATTATGCCTGCTTTGTATTGTAACCTATGAGACTAATTAAAATAAAACATTTGGCTGATTTTTTTATGAATTTGCCTAAGTATTTTCGGTCCATTTCCTAAAATTGTACTTTGTTTATAAACATGATGAGCCTTAGTTATAAAATCATTTTAGCTGAGCAAATGGTTAAGAATAGTCTATCTCTTTTATTTTCAAACAAAGTGACACAAGGAAAAAAGTGACAGACTATTGATTTCTTAAGTTTACGCGAATGCTATTCATTGAAATAAAATTACTTTTACGGATTTTATCACGATTTGGTTTTAATATTTATTCCCGACGTTTCGAAGGCTTTGCAGTCTTCGTGGTCACGGGTTGGACTGAGATGTCATTTGTCCAAAAATGTTAGTATTACAAAATCTACCTTCATTTTGGAATTATACAGAATTTTAAAAAGTTAACTGTTTATGTTCCGATCTACGCAGTACGAGCTCACAGTGTCTTGAGGTCTGGCAGCTGGTCTTTTGGGTTCCGATTTGATTAAATGTATAATTGGCTTGTGCAAGCTTCCAACCATCTTCTCTATTGAAATTAGGATGTTTTTTAATTTGACGAAGACTGCAAAGCCTTCGAAACGTCGGGAATAAATATTAAAACCAAATCGTGATAAAATCCGTAAAAGTAATTTTATTTCAATGACAGACTATTCTTAACCATTTGCTCAATTAAAATGTTTTTATAAGTAAGGCCCGATGTGTTTACCTTCGTATGACCTCTACCCCCGTGAATACAGTTACGTATACTACCTTAGTCAACTGTCAAACTATATAAATAGAGCGTCCATACGAGTGTAGAGCATATTCGTCTTGTAATCCTTACGGTAACAACACGTGTTGTTACGAATAAAACTAAATTATAGTTTATAGAAAATGTAATAATACTTAATAAATTATATATTTTTAAATATTACGCTTTCCCTTTATTTGACTATGTACACGACAAGCTTAAAGCGTGTAAAAATGCCCCCAATCTAGTCATTCTGATCGAATATCGAATATAAGGATCGAAAGTTAGGTGATCTGAGTGTAACCTCCCCGCCAAACCATATTTTTACCCAGAGGACCCATGACCCCATAAAGCAAAAAATAACTTACATTCGCCTTTAAAATTCCAGTATTCTCGATTACATTCAAAATCATTGTGGTCGACTTGAGTTTCCATTTTGGGATTGGAATCTTTTCCGATATTTTTCAATATAAACACGTAGTACCTCAACAGGATTAGTATATTTTTACAAATAAATCTTGCTTGGAGTAAGGAGTTCCGTTCGATTAGAATGTCTAAAAATCCAGTAGTTAATTTATATTATTTTAAGCTTCTCCTTACACTGGGTTCTTTAAAATTTGCAAGTTTTGTAGTGATTATACTCTGGATATTCGATAATTGGACTGTGTTTCGGTATGTAATTTGTATTTAACGTTACTTATCCAATGGGGTATGATGCCACTGATCGATATGTAATCGATTCTGCAATTGGGGTTCTAAACACTTAGAAAAAACTAATCTTCTTTTCTTGAATTAGCACATTAAATGCTACACAATGCACTATTTCTTATGAAATTAACAATTGTATATAAATATAATAAAAGTACAGGATTTGAAGCTATAGTACTCCATGACCTGCGCCAGAAATAAGTGTCGACCTATTTTTTTTCTATAAAAATTCTTTGGATCAGTGTTCTCTGATACTTTGGATTTTTATTATCGACAGTGCCTTCTCATCATTAATTCACGCTAGCGATTACGTAAATAATTTGTATGAAAAACGTCTGTTACCCACGAAACCGCTAGAGTCATTTGGGTTATATAAATATTTTACGGAGTCGCTAGCGAAAATATGAAAAATATTCATGTATTCGCCAACTAGAATCTGGCTGATACGATCAAAGAGCTACGATTACCTATACGTGTGGGCATAATAAAACATTTTTCACTAAAATCTATGTTATTTTGCCGCCGCAATGTTATTTGAATAAAATAATATATGTATATTGACAGCCGCGGTGGCGCAGCGGGCGAGTAGCCGGCTGTGAAGCGAGAGGCCGCGGGTTCGATTCCCGTACCGAGACAAATGTTTGTATGACCTACAGATATTTGTTTCAGGTCTGGGCGTTGTGAGACCGAAAGTTTCTCGTAGTTAGTTAGTTAGTAACATGTATCGTGCGTATCAGAATACGCACGATACATGTTATATCTAGTGTGGGATCAGAACTATATATGTGACTGTTGGGTGTATTTATTTATTTATATTTCACATTTTCCATTTATCGCTTACACTTGCTTCCTACCTCATATTTAAATTATCATGAGTACGAAGGTCAAAATATTAGCATTATCGACAGGATAGCTTAACCCGCAGTACTTATTCGTCGCTAAGCACCGATTTATGAGCATAAATGCTTTGTCCTTGAAAACAAGTTTAATAACTAAAATCTAAATCTGTGCTAAAACCTCACTTCAAAATTGGGATAAAGTTTTCAATGCCAAAAATAATGGGGCCTTATTTTTTAAAACATTTTAGCTGAGCATATGGTTAAGAAAAATCGGTCACTTTTTTCCTTGTGTTACATTGTTTAAAAATGAAAGGGACAGATTATTCTTAAACATATCGGCTAAAATATTTTTAAAAGTAAGGCCCATAGTGTTTAAAATTATTGTTTATGATGTCCTAATCGATGATGTCTTCAACATCTCTCTCTCAGTGGCCGTCTTGAGCCGAGGTTCGTAACCCGTTAGTGGGTTGCCCTCAGCATAGTCACCTAACTTTATGGGTTCGCACCTGCTTTCACCCATCAGACCGGTGTAGCTGAGTAAGCCGACTCGGTCGGGCTGCCAGCTGTAGGGGAAAAAAATGAAAAAAAAGGATTTTTGTTAGTGTGAGTTTTGTGTCCTAAAACTATTTCACCATTTCCATCATTCTTTCGGTACTTACAGTTTTAGTGGTATTGAGTATGCATGAATCCATATAATTATCAATTGTATCCATATTTGTAAGTCAAATGGTGAAAAAAACGGGACAAGACAAAAAACCAATGATGACAATTGATGGTGAAAATAATCACGAGAGAAAAAACTTAACGGATCGACTTCGAAACTTATACGATTGGAATAAGCTCTATTGAACACAAAATAATCTTCACAGTGAAGAAATGTCAACTATAGTCCGATTGCTAATTAAACGGAGTAAACTGACAGATCGAAATGTCACTTTCCAAAATAATGTTGCTTACTTTCAAAACATAGTGATTGATCTAGTTCAATTTTTATCATTCAAAGAAACAATAACTCAGCACCAGCTTGCAAAATTAGAATTTTATTGCGTATTTTTAGAAATTTTAGCTTAATCCGTCGACTAAATGTCTATGTAAATAATCACAACAGATACGCGAAATGATAACTGATAATTTTTATTATTTGAGAAAAATTACGTTTCTCACATTCATAACTTTTGTAAGTTTTCTTAATAATGAACCATGACTATAATTGCAGTAGAATTGCTATAACTTAGCATACAGTAATTTACTATGACTATAATTCAATAGACATGCAGTACTAATCACACAGGCAGGAATTACGACTTTGAGTCGGACTTTAGAAAATGAAATAATGAAATGGTTCACTGAATTGAAAAGTTGATCTTTTTATCGCAGCACTATTTAAATTTCATAAAAAAGTGGCAACACTCGAAATGTCAGTTTACTCCGTTTAACTAGGAATCCTACTATAGGTAGTTTTACTAATTAAATAAATATTTTCTACATGATCATGTTTAGATAAATAAAACTTACCAAGATTGCCGCCCTAGATCACATCTAGTTTTGGGAAATTCAAGATTGAATGTGTAGTTTTTTTCAGGTTATTACCCTCATCGAGTTTCCAAAGAAAATAGCAAAAGGTTGTCTTGATGAGTATAAATTATATTGTAATATGGATAATTATGTAGATTACATTTGAATTTGTGCCCGATATGGCGATAGGCTCGCCCTCTATCACATCTGGGATGGAACTAAGCTCGGCGAAATGTGGGTGTTCTAGTTTGCTAGTGCACCTCTGCCTACCCCTTCAGGGATACAGGCGTGAGCTTTTGTTATAACAATATTACAAGCATGATGATACACGAGTTGCCTACGCAAAAGTTGGTAAACCTGAAGGTTGCCACGAATTTCTTATTCAGTAATTCACATTTTGATAGGCAAGCTATTATAGGCGTGTTTGTAAATAAATATTTGAGAAAAAATATAATTCATTTACATACACGCCTCATCTGGTTATCAAGTGTATCAAGGTCGATGTACCACTGTATCCCCTACCATAACAGACAAAAAATTTCTTCATGTCGAGCCGCGGATATGCCGCCGACAAAGTTTTCCGACTTGCAATGACTGAAGCCGCCAACTAGCCCGCCGACAAAAAGTTGCCGACATAGGCCCATGCGGCGGGTCAGCGGCTTTGGTGTGTATTGCACTTCAGGCTATAGTATAATCCATTATGGAAAAAAAGCACAATATAGTTTTACGTTTTTATTGTTTTCTTAAGAATTATCAGTTATTTTGTACTATTGTAAATCGCATAAATTATACAATTTAACGACTATCTTGAATAGTCGTACACCTGTTCCATATTTGATATCAATGATAATAAAATATTAGGACATGAATATATGTAGATATAGCCTAGATGCACAGTTCTTTGCAAATATGTTCCCAAAAAGTGGTCTCAGGTATAAAACAAAGAAAAAGATCACAAGTTCTAATTAAATCAACACAAATATAACCCTATGCCAGTGTTATAAAATAACTTTTTAAACGAAAATTATCAAGCGTTCGTAATATTGAATTTTGAAGTTTAGAATTTTATCGGTGTCCGAGTGTAGGGACTTTGCTGTCCCATTTTCGAGCGTCAACTGTACATCTAGGTGTATAATATATCGAAGTATTAGGAACATTGAATACTCTTGAAAACATTTATATCTAATGATGATGTGATAATGATAGTCGCCTTTTTGGTCTAGTGTCAGCATGTATAAGCTGTGGATCGGGAGGTCCTGGGTTCGATTCCCAGGTCGGGCAAAGTAAATTTTCTAATTTAATTTTCCTGGGACTGGAGCCCTCATAGAGGGTTGACGTCAGGTAGGCGGCCGGTCGTAAAAACTAAGCCAAATCGTCTCTGCAACATGCTTGAAAAAGTCTGTTGCGCCGACCGCACATTAAGGTGGGATAAGGGCAGGTAGAGAGAAAGAAAGAAAGAAAGATGATGTGATAATGATATGACTTCACTTTATGCAGAGTGGAGGCATAAGGCATTACTCACTTTTTAAGATTTGGCTTACTTTTTACGGCTGACTGTCTTGCTAACGCAAAGGCACATTAACACAAATCATCCAACACATAAGAAATAGTACTCATAGAATAATTAACTAGAACTGTGCTCTTATAATTTTACTTCCATAAATTGATTATTGTCGCTGGATGCAGGCCGCTTCCAACAGGTCGATCTGGAAATCTTTGGGGGAGGCCTATGTTCAGCAGTGGACGTCCTATGGCTGATAATGATGATGATGATGATGAAATTGATTAATTGACGATTAGTTTGATAAATGAGAGCCTTGCGATATTCAGTTTGTCACCTCTACTTAACGTTTTCAATAGTATTCAAACAAGCAAAACTGAAATTACAATATAATAAGAACTAGGTGCTCATTTAGATGCTGTTTGTCGAAATATTATACCCATGTTCTTGTTTATCATTGAAAGTATTTCCATGATTTCGTTTTTATTTTTAAACGCCCTCTAATTTAGTGCAAAAACAGATTTGTCTTAAGATCTTAGTCAGATACGAGGTAACAGTACGGAGAGAATAACTTGAAATTGCACATTAAGGGCAACTTGCAGCGCACTAATCTAGAGTTAAACCTAAACTCTATCTTAGAGCTCATTCCTTAAATAGAGATTTAGGATAAGTAGAGGTTATCGCGGAGCTGCAAGGTCCTTAAGAAATTAGATTAACCGCAAATAAAATTTTAATTAACCATCCAAATATTTCATTATTCGTAGATAGATAGATAACTCTTTATTGTACACAAAAAAAAATACAAAAGAAAACAAATAATTCGTATCGTGTTGTTTCGGTTACTTCTATAACAATCAGAAATAAATTATAGAACAAAATGTTTCTTTATATTAGTGCAAACAATGTGTAGTAGTAACAAAACTAAGCAACCAAACGAATTGGCGAGTTTTTATTGTAACTCGAGTATATGGCGCACACTCAGCTGCGAAATGCTTGAGCATGTTTTATAGTAAAGCATGCTAAAAGTAAAATCTACGCGAATTCGAGGAATGCAAGCGCATTGGAAGCAGCAATTGATACATGCGTAGACGCGTGTCTACTGTCCATGCATAAAAACTAACAAGTTTAGGTATCACATTTGTCGGCGCTCCCGCTCCTACTAGCCTCTCTTCCATGTTTTTTTTGTTGGTGGAGACGTAACTGTTGTGTCGGAGTCGCCGGTCTTACGGCCCAGTGCCATAATGCCCGAAAATCCGGGCGACACTAAGCCAAGTCCCTAACACAATTTTTACCCTACACCGGCTATACCGACTAAAAACACCGCGATGGCCCTCTTCGGCGCTTTAGAGACGGCCCCGGGTTTCTCTAGGCGAGAAGCGCTCAGGCTTCGGCCAAAGCTTAACACGTATTGTAGCTGTTCTGTTAAAATACATACGGGCTGATCTAGTACCATTTCATTTCATTACATAAAAAGTACAAGACATAGATATGAACTATCTATGTACAAATAATGTAGCCTGAATATAGTTCATATGTACTTACTTCATTTTCAATTACATTATGTAGTTACAAAATATGACCTCTTGTAAATATTTGAGCCCGGCCCTTTACAATCTTCCATATCTTTTAAAATACTGCATTGAACTGACTAATATTGTGTTTTTAGGAGTTACATACGATGGTACATTCGTTCAGTTTGCCTTGTGTATCCATTAGCGGCTTATTTGAAAAAACATTTAAATTATAACCTAATACTATTAAAGCTGCAGTGGGTGACCATCAGACACAAATTAATTTTCGGACCACGATGTAAATATATCATTAAAATATATCGTGTGAAATAATATTATCTTTTTATTTGTTTTTCTACTTGTTCCATAGAAAACGGGCTATGATCTGAGAACATGCTGCCAAGTCATAAGTATATAAATTTAAAGGCTGATAAGATGTATATTGTCCTAGTCTCTCTCTCTCTGCTTATCATAGAGGCGGTAAAAGTACCTACAGTGCTAATTTAAAATCAAACTAAACGAATGTACCATCGTATGTAACTCCAAAAAACACAATATTAGTCAGTTCGATGCAGTATTTTAAAAGATATGGACAATTGTAAAGGGCCGGGCTTAAATATTTACAAGAGGTCATATTTTTGTAATTACTTAATGTAATTGAAAATGAAGTAAGTACATATGAACTATATTCAGGGTACATTATATGTACATAGATAGTTCACATCTATGTCTTGTACTTTTTATGTACAGAGCTACCAAAATAATTTCAGCCCGGCCCTGATTCCCTAATTTCTTGATCCAATATCTCGTAAGATATTGCATTTTATTATTATATTAAGCTGTATATATACGTAATTTGGAGAGTACATTTCTTCTGTACCATCATTTTATCAGTACGTTTTGTAGTTTTTGAATTACAGAGGGGCCGGGCTGAAAATGTCTGGCTGGCCCGGTCACCAAAAAGCGCTTGTAATTTAAAAATCGGAGAGGTACATTGAAAATGAAAGCGGCACATATGATTTTCGCAAGGAATACACTCGTTTGGTATACATGTTACCGCTAAAGGACGCGGGGCCGGGCGGGCCTGATATACGTTCATTTTTATGCAGAGTGTGCGTCACGCTGCTGACACTAATTTGCAGGTAACAATGGCAGCTTAATCATATGCTGAAAATTCTGTATGTTATTAATGTTTTGTTATGAGGTTTTATATCAAAGTAATCTAATCACAAACCTCGTCTCGCCTCGGTACCTCTCAAGGGTAAACACAATAAGGCCGTGTTAATAGTAAACATAAGCATAGTCATGTACCGAAGCAGGAAAAAATGCAAGAAAATTTAATTTCGCAATTTTGAGCACCCACAAAGACCCATAATTAATTGTGGGATCACGACTATGTCGGTGAAGAAAGATGTTAACGTTTTGAATAAAATCGATTACTTTGAAGAGCACTGGTCCTTATAAAGCTTGCTCCCTTTCTAATAAAGACTTTGATTCCCATTTTATATAGAGTATTAGTAACTTTTATGGTCGACACTGAAGCTGAGATCTATAAAGCGCACTTCGACTAAGTCTAAGTCAAAGAAACTAACTCACTGAGAAATCGAACTTTTACTACGTCCGTGTAATTTTTTACTAGATAATCTTTGCTTAGTCTGTTAATCTATTTTTCTTGTAAAAAAATGGCTCCGACTCAGTTCGATTTAAAAATTCCACATCCTAAATGAGTTCGTTTCTTTGACTAAGACTTAGTCAAAGTTCGCTCTATAGATCTCAGCCTTACACAACAGCGTCTTAAAACAATAGCCTCGCTAGTGACAAAGGTCGATAGTCTCTTTACATAAATTAAATATGTAAAAATAGAGTTTTTACAGAACTTCACTCATAATTCTTAAGATATGTGGATCTTTAAGCAATGAATACAAATTTAAACATTCTCTTAAATAAAGCTTTATACTTAAAAATTTAATCCAAATTAATAGCTTTTAAGAACCACGTCAACGGTGGCTTTCGATGCACAAACTCTCAATTAATATTTGAAGGCACATTTTTTTGGAAAACCATAATTATTGCTATATACCTACGTTTTCTATACGTCATTTCGGATTATTTACGTCAATTACAAAACATTATTTTAATTTTGCAACTTTATGTACGTACGAATACGTATGAATATTTATTGATTTCCTATCACCTACAATAAACCGAAGTAGTCCGTAATAGCGGTACATTTCGTATTAAAAAGCACGAACTGTCTGAATTCAATATAAGTGCGAATAATTATTTCAATACAACAGATGAGAAAACTTTATATTATTTTGACTTTTTAAACAATTTCAATTCCGTAATTGTGGTGTAATTTGATTTCGCCCAATAAATAATGCCCCTTAATAAAATTGCAATCCATATTACAAATATTTAGGGACAATCAAACTGTAAATTCCCAAATTGAGGTATTATCAACACAATATAATGCGATATCTTGTTCACTTTGTGAAATGTTTTCATCTTCTTGAAATAAATTCACACGTGCTTTGTCATCCGTTGCAACCAGGATAAGAAATTATTTAAACTAATCTACCTATATTACACTGTCTAATTGTGCGATTGGCAATTTATTGTAAATTGTATTTCATTTAATTAAAGCGACTTTCTCACTGGGACGTTTTTATAAAGTGAAAAATTTATTTGCTTTACTTTATCTACGATATGAATTATTTTAGAATTTCAGCTATTTTTATAAAGTACTTTGTCCTCTGAGGACCTTTACACTTTATGCTAAATGTAATATTTTAGAATAAAAAAACATTGGACAGTAAAAAATGACCATTCGCTCACAAAGAGTCCTCGAAGTAACTTATAACTAAGCACCCTTAAAAGTAGTTCTTTTAAAATTATACGATAATTTTACCACCTTCGTAACCATCACAAACATCAGTCTCAAGATAACCCTACTATCTTTTAATAATGAATCATTTCTTTATTATACTGTCAAAATCATATTCAGAACCAAATGCAGCTTTTGTTGTACGCCTAGTTAGGAAAACTTTGCCGTCCTTAGTATAATCACCGCATGGTGAATCTGCGTTGTACGGAATTTCTTCTAAATAGCCACTATTTTTACAGTCGCCATTTACGCCGTTTTCTTTATTTCTCTTGATTCCATTACAAACACCATTTGTCTTTGTTTCTCCATTCCTGTTCTCACAATTTGCCTTAACCTCTTTAACATTCCTTTTCTTGTAGCTCTTGGAGTAGAAATTGAGAAAGAGGAACAAGAATATAGTTATGTTGGTACATATAAAGTACGTGAAACCTGCTGCGTATTGGCACCTAGGTGAGAAATGAGTCCAAGCACAATACGCCAGCATTAAGAAAAACTGAATCTGAAAAAAAATATACAACTAGTAATTTTGCAGATTTTAGCGCTATCATCAGACAAGTGGAAAATTAAAATGTACAAGAATTCTGGGTACTGAATTAAAAAAAATGTTTCCAGGCATTTTTATCGGGATTTCAATATGAATCATAATAGACTGGTAAGAACATTGATTGAAATTAGAGGAATAAGAGGACCCTTCCCTTGCAAGCATTTTGAAATTTGTCCATAATACCTAGCAATCACATGGCTCAAAAACATAATTAACTTAAAAAATATTGTGTAATGTTATAATATATTTACCAGTTGCATCTTAGTGACGTATTTCTTCCACCAAAGATACTTCTGGAAGCGCGGCCCCAAACCGGAGAGCAGATAATAAGTATACATGACCACGTGTACTATTGAGTTGAGCAGGGCAAGGATAGCTCCTTCACCGCCAGCAGCAAACTTCAGATAGCTCCAAGAGTAGAGGGCCATGATGACGTGATGATAAACGTGTAAGAACGTAATCTGGATAAACAGCAACAAAAAAATCAACACAGAAAATGTAACAACCTCTTAATTGTTTTATTTCGAAGGCTTCTTTTATTCACTTTTTAGTCGACTTATTATTATTCTGACCTTTTCTGGCCACAATCTGTTTCAACAAGTAACTTCCTACAATTTAAAATATAGTTTATAAATATTATTATAAAAAACCCCTTCTTATTAACCAGAAACGTTATTTTTTATGTTTAAGAATTTGATATAGTAATCCTTCAATTACAGCAGTCCTTGAATTACAATTAACAGCCGACCTAATCTAGATGAAGTTTAACACACGTCTTAACTTGATTTAGATTAACCCGTTGGAGGCGACACATGTATATGTTACATAATATTGTAATATAGGTAGATATGAGTCGTCCTAAGATATGAATTCCACGTGGCTGAAGCACTGACAAAAGCTTGTATTATCTTAAGATCGTAAGTTAATTAATCATGTGTGTATACTTTTGTTATTACTAATGCTACGCTTCAGTCTCATTTACTAATAACAGGTTTTAGGCTTTACTTGACAACGGTGACATAATAATTATGTTACTAAACTTCACGTACATTGTATCCAAAATTCTTATTTTATACAATTGCCAAATATAATATCTATTTTTCCTTACGATTTTTAATACTTAAGTTAATAATATAAACGTATGACGCAAGTGGATATGAAAGTAATAATTGATATTATTCGTTGAAGGCCAATAAAGCAAAGAATCAGATGCGTAAGTCTGGAGGCGAGGATTATACCCGCAACCTCTGTTAAATTGATTGTTTATTATAACATTTAAATCATACAAGGCAAATTTTTAGAAGATTATGAATAAAATAAATAAAAATCTTTATTAATCACGTAGGCGTGTAAAAAAACACTTTTAACAAGTCAACACAAGCAAATTTTGAATTAAGATTAAAATAATTTACATTATCTCGCTATAATTTTGAAGACAGGCAGGCAAGTATGGACATAATAACTATGGGATGGCTAATATAGGGTGATAAGGGGAGATAGGAATAGATTGTAAGGAAATGGGTTGTATGGGGATGGCTGGTATATATAGGTCTGCTTTTCTTGGAAGAAGTTGCAAATGACATGACATTAAAACTGTCATAAGAAATCCGAAACGTTAAGCTTAAAATTGCAGTAATACGAAAACTGGGTGTCTTTACCTGTTTATTTTTCTTTCTCAACACAAAGAAAACAGTGTCCAGAAGTTCAGTAAATTTTGCGAAAAAATACCACCATCCGAGGTCCAGCAGCTGAAACAATAAAAGTGTTTAACGTGTTATTTCTTCGGCCGCTTATTAAAGAAGTGATTTTTTTAGTAGTAGAGGCATTATGCAGATAGTAACAGTAGACGTTTACTGTACAAATGGGTCTGCTCAACCGGTTTGATGCCACTGCATCACAAAAAACCGATGTTAAATGGTAGATCGCTGTTGCGTTACGTTCGGTAAGTGAGCAATTCCCCCTTTTCCATTTCCCCCTCCCCTCAAATTCTTCCCAATCGCTTTACTCCATTATGGTTGGCAACGCTTCTATAACTCTTATGGTATCCTATGTATCTGTGAGCAGTAGAGATCACTACTCGTTTGCCAATCTGATATATAAAAAACTTAACAGACTGACTTCAAAACTTATCCGACCGTAACCAAATTGATTTATATGGGACCCCCCCCCCCTTGAAATAAGCTCTATCGAACAATATAATCTTCAAAATCGGTCCACATTTAGCGGAGATATCGCGTAACATAATATATACAAAAACATACCATAAGCAGTCGCAGGAAGTGACTGGATGCAGGTCAACAATCTGGAAATCTATGGGGGATGCCTATGTCCAGCAATGGACGTCCTATGGCTGATGATGATGATGATGATTATAATGATAACATAAGCTCACTCCTGTATCCCCGAAGGGGTAGGCAGAGGCGCACTTGCGAACTAGAGCATCCACATTTCGCCGAGCTTAGTTCCGTCCCAGATGTGATAGGGGGCGAGTCTATCGCCATATCGGGCACAAATTTCAGACTCCGGGCTGATATGGAAAAATCCAATATCACTTTGCCCGACCCGGGGACAGGACCCAAAACCTCAAGACGGTAGTTATACCGAAATACAACCACGCCACCGAGGCAGTACATAAAAAAATATACATAGACAATGTGACGATTCTCCTTTTTTGAAGGCGGTCGAAAAAAGAACATTGAGTAATTTGTAATGGTAATTAGTGTGACACTGCGATCAATAAAGGAAATGACCGAAGGTGAATTGCACAAGTACTTGCTACGTGCGTCATCACAGCAAAATATTGATTTATAATGCAGATTTATTCGCACATATTTTTAGTGAGTTCGGTTAAGATCGGATCTTTTTTTTTCTACCTGCCCTTATCGCACCTTAATGTGGGGTTGGCGCTCCACACTTTTTCAAGCATGTTTCAGAAAGGATTAGGCTATGTTTTTATGACCGGCTGCCTGCCTGACCTTAACCCCTCTGAGGAATCCAGTCCCAGACAAATTAAATTAGAAAATTCTCTTTGCTCAACCTGGGAATCGAACCCACGACCTCCCGGTCCATAACCCATACATATATGCTGCCACTAGACCAAGGAGGTGACCGGTTAAGAGCGCATATTGGTAAAAATATTTTAGCAATATTGTAGGTATGTGTACATTTTTAAATATTAGCTTCATTTTTATGAGGTTGCGTTTCTGGGTGTGACTGTCTATGCTTCTAAATTAATTTTAAAATGTTTCAAGTTTCGCAGTATATTAGTGGTGTCTGATATTACAGTTAGATAATGCGAATTTAACGTTTTTAGCCATTTTAAAGCAAAAATTGTACAATTTTGGCAATCGCTTTGCTATTGCAAATTAGGTAATAGCCCCGCCGGTCTTAGTCAAAATCACCATCTACGATTAAGTATGTAAGTATTCATTTATATGTTATCCCCTATCTCGAATCTTCTGTAGTGGTTTTTACTATGTCTACCACTTTTAAATCAAAATAGTCTACAGGAAATGCGAATGCATGGGCTAGTCGTTAAACTGGTATTAATCGATTTGGAGTCAGCGCAATACACTTTTGACCATGTTGCAGAAAGATTTCGGCTTAGTTTTATGAACAGACGTGATCTCAAACTCATCTGGGGATCCAATCACAGGCAAATCGTAATAGGAAAACCGACCACGGTTTGTTCAGTCCAGGAACCTTCGGACCTTGGTCTGTACCCAATATACTATATCAAGGTGGTGGAAAGTCAGAAAAGATAACTAAATAGTTTCATTGAATATAGCTGCAAGCTTTGTAATAAACAAAATTCATAATGGAGGAAATTTTCAATTCCTGAGTATGATAAGATGTTTTTATAGGATAGATGCGTTGTCCGCACTCTATACTGGCAAGACGAAAGCAAGGTAATTGCCCGTCATTCACTCAGTCACGCTTCAACCAGTGACGCGGCTACTCGATTCTCTGACTATTTGTATTTTTGAAATGTAATGGGGCATAATGCCTTTGTGTGTTTTTAAACGTTGTACAAATTATACTGCAACTTTCTTTCTACCTGCCCTTATCCCACCTTAATGTAGGGTCGGCGCAACACCCTTTTTAAGCATGTTGCAAAGAGAATTTGGCTTAGTTTTTGCCTGACGTCAACTCCCTATGAGGGATCTAGTCCCGGGCAAAGAAAGAACTGAAGAAACTGCAACTGTGAAAGAAAAAATAAATCATTCCATGCGTAACTTCACACAATTTTTTACCTATTTTTAGCAAGTAAACTGAATGAATTTTATTTATTCGATATCATGGCGATGCTCGACGCGCGCGGTACTTATTGTTATGCTTAGAGTAATTACGTATAGAGATATAGTCTCATACAAAATTCCTTCGAAAATTGAAGCCGATAACGTTTCAATGTGTGCATCGTCGGCGCATAACTACTTGCGTCGACACACACATACGCGCGTGAATAGTGTTGCAAGTAAAATACATTTTACCAACAAAATAGGGAAATTGAAAGTGTTCTAATGATGATACCCTTGTTTTATTCTAAACTTAAAAAAACATTTGTATAGTTTTGAACCGACTTTAAAATAAAAAGGTTCTCAATTTATCTGTATAAACATAACTTTTTATCAATTGTTCGATAGAGTTGTTTGTAATGTTCGCGTTCGCTTTGTATGTGTATGCTTGTGTATGTATAATATTACGATTATAAATTTATTTATGTATATGTTATATTCTTTTATAGCTATATATCGCAATGATATTTAATATTATGAGTATATGTAACATATTTAACACTACCCTCATTTTTATTTTCTTCATATACACCCGCCTTGTCTTTTCTCTGCACCACCCAAAGGTTGACTGGTAGCGAATGCCGCTGGTATTAAGTTCGTCTGAACATATTTGTGTATAACGTGTTTGAAATAAAAAGGAGATGGAAACGCTTCTACACTACATACAATCTTGGGCCTAGATTGTAAAAGGATGAAAGTAGTGTCAATTAATAGGAGTATATTATGAGATCATTACTGAAAATTTGGCGACTTTTTGTAATCTGAGAACACAGTTATGAGCCTCACTTTGACTTAAATAAAAGTGAGGTTATGGATCAAACTATACGCAAACAACTGATGTTTATAAGTACAAATCTTACCTATTGATATGTTTTAATGTAGATAACATACGCTCACGCCTATATCCCCGAAGGGATGGCAGAGACAAACTCGACCACCCACATTCGGTAACTAAATGTTGATCACAAAGACGATTATTCTCAGGAACATAATATTTATATAGACTGAGCAACATTGTTCTAGTAGAAAATTATTAAAAAGGTGGAAAACACCCAAATCGCACACACTCGAAACAATACGAAAACGAAGCAAATGAAAACGATTATTTAAATAAATTAAAATGCATGCCGCCAAGCTATTCAGTTACTGTTTTATTTTTCAGTACTGTTTATTATTATGTTTTCAATTATTTTTACTTGAATTAATCATCCGGGTCTAGTATTATATATATATTTAACTCATTCATCTTAATCGATAAGGTAATTAATTCTATTTTAATAATGAGATGGGAACCTTTGGGCCAAAATGTAATGAGTTGAGATATGGCCTAAAATATTGTCATTTTTTTCTATTTCAAAATATAAAAAAATCTGCCCAATTCACAATCTAGAAAATGAGATATCTGAAAAATAAGTATATATAATGTAATAGGACACTAAATAGAATCGATTACTTAATCGATTAAGATGAATGAGTTAAAAAAAATATAAATATATATAATTGAAATTAAACTATTTTTACGCATTCTATCACGATTTGGTCTTAATTTTTATGCCCGACGTTTTGAAAGCTTTGCAGCCTTCGTGGTCACGGGTTAGACTTTAACTTCAATGAATAACATTCACGTAAACCTATGAAATCAATATATATAATTTAAAAATCATTAAAAATATTAGAATTAACATTTGCCCAGCAGTGGGATGATATGGGCTAATAAGATAAAATAAGATAAGAAGAACTAACATAATGAACAGTTAAAAAAAATAAAATAGTGACTGAATAGCTTGGCGGCATGCATTCAGACCTTAGCTGGTTCCCTGTTGAAGAAAAAACTATGAATTGACATTTTAACAATCGTTTTCATTTGCTTCGTTTTTGTATTGTTTTGTGCGTGTGCGTTTTGGGTGATTTCCATCGTTTTAATCATTTTCTACTAGAACAATGTTGTTCAGCCAGTATAAATATTATGTTCATACATACATACATACATACATAAGCTCACGCCTGTATCCCCGAAGGGGTAGGCAGAGGTGCACGAGCGAACTAAAACACCCACATTTCGCCGAGCTTAGTTCAGTCCCAGATGTGATAGGGGGCGAACCTATCGCCATATCGGGCACAAATTCCAGACTCCGGGCGGATATGGAAAAATCCAATATCACTTTGCCCTACCCGGGGATCGAACCCGAGACCTCAGAACCGTAGTCGTACCGAAATACCACCACGCCACCGAGGCAGTCAATATTATGTTCCTGAGAATAATTGTCTTTGTGACCAACATTTAGTTATCGAATGTGGATTTTAGAGTTTGCCTCTGCCTACCCCTTCGGGGATATAGGCGTGAGCTTATGTTATCTACATTAAAACATATCAATAGGTAAGATTTCTACTTATAAACATCAGTTGTTTGCGTATAGTTTATTCCATAACCTCACTTTTATTTAAGTCAAAGTGAGGCTCTTAACTCTGTTCTCAGATTACAAAAAATCGCCAAATTTTTAGTAATGATCTCATAATATACTATCTATTAATTGACACTACTTTTATCCGTTTACAATCTAGGCCCAAGATTGCATGGAAGCATTTCCCTCTCCTTTCATTATTCCTAATAGTATTTAAAAAATGGGTAAATTGGTTGGCATTATTGGCAACATTCATAATGATTCATAACGTAAATGGCGTCTGTCACTTTTACAATTTTATTTTTAGTTTTGATGAATGTTTTACTTAATATTAAAACATGTCAGCAATTAATTACTTGTGAAATGTTATCTTTATATTTCCTTGGTTCTTGTTCATTGTATTGTGACATCCTTTGATAGCGCAGTTCGTCATAATATAATTAAATTTGTGGGAGCTCTTCATACTAAGACTTGACCTAGGACACTGACACGCCGTGCGGCGTTGGGTGCCCAAAACGGCTCACCCGGAACGCCTTCACGCCGTGGCCGTGTACTGCGGTTCTATGTATGATATTTCTATGTTGTTATGTAACTAACGATGTCTATTCATCCTCTTCTAGCACACGTACACAGTATACTGCATTTTTTTTCGAGAATATTTTATTTTTTCGAGCCAATTTGTGTTTATATGTACTGTACGTGACTACAGTAAACATTGCATACAGTAAACATGTTAATGTATGACACGTCTATTTGTAAAACATCATTGTGTATGTAATTCAAAAAAATTACTCAGTATCTTCGCTAAATGTGGGCTGGCTTTGATGATATAAGTAATTAGATTTGTATCGCCAATGAATTGTAAGCAGAACTAAATATTTTTTTTACGAAATCCGAACAATATTACGTCTACACTTCGACCTTGTTGTGTGGATTTCAGTGGCGTGCATTTCATATAGACAAAGATACATTGTCTACCCTGACAATTGGCTAAAGTTACATAATAATAATAAAATAATATTAGCCCTGTAATATTACTGTCCCACTGCTGGGCACGGGCCTCCTCTACTGATGAGAGGGGTTAGGCCTTAGTCTACCACGCTGGCCTAATGCGGGTTGGCAGACTTCACATACCTTCGAAATTCCTGTGAAGAAATTCTCGGGTATGCAGGTTTCCTCACGATGTTTTCCTTCACCGTTATAGCAAGCGATATTTCACAATGAAAATACACTTAACATAGAAAAGTCAGAGGTGTATGCTCCCATTTTGGGGTTGGTTTCGAACCTCCGACACTTGTCTCGGCAGTCCATACCGTTCCCAACTGAGCTATCGCTGCTGTTAAAGTTACATAAAGAAAGAAAAAAATGGTCACCAAAAAGATATTTTCAAACAGTACTGGGTGTATTATTTTAAATCGACGTGAGAATGATCATGATGGTTAAAGTAAATCAAAAATAAATTGAAGATAATAATTAAGCAAGATTTTTGTCTACCCTAATCTAAATGCCTGTGCACGTCACTGGTGGATTTTACCCCATTCTCTGGTTCCGCGAATAATGACACCATTACCTATAATGACGTCGATGTTATTAATTATTTCACAATGCCAAACACTTGACAAAAATTGCAAATATATTTCTAACCCGTCGGAAGCGGCACATATAGAGGTATAAGTTACATAAGCGTATGGGCCACCGGAGGCCAAGCCGCCCGTGACTATTTATTTTCAATGTTTTCATTCATGACTTTGTTGGGTACCAGAATTTTTAAAAAGAAACAAAAAAAATATTTCCTTTTATGGTGCGGCTATACATATACATACACCCTAATTAGTGAAGTATTATGTGTTGAAATTAAACTATTTTTACGGATTATATCACGATTTGGTTTTAATTTTTATGCCCGACGTTTCGAAAGCTTTGTCATTCACGGAAACCTAAGAAATCATTAAGTATTATGTGGTTTAAATTTCATGTGCACAGCATGACAGCATTTATTATGTAACATGGTGGTAGGATATTCGTATCCGACCGGATGGCGACCACGGTACACATGGTGCTAAAACTGCTCGTGGTAGGATATTCGTATCCGACCGGATGGCGATCACTGTACACACGGTACTAAAACCTGCCATAGTGACCCACACTCCGTGTGTGGTTCGCGTTCCAGGATCAGCCAGTGTACTTCCGGTTCTCTCGAGGGGCTTGCGGCATGACTTAATGGTTGGTTGAGATGGGTATGGGGCTATCCCTGTATCTGCATCGTCCATCCACCTGTCTTGTCGCAAGACCTTCGATTTGCTTCTTCCCTCTTCGGATTCGGAGTGTGAACAAGCATAAATAGGCCGGCATGATTCTAGCGACCATTGATAAACACAGTGTTTGTCAGTGCTCGCAAATTTTTTTGGACTGTACTACGCTTACCATCAGGTACAATGTAGTCACATTGCCGTGCCCGGTTAAAAAAAAAACATTAAGCAGCATTTTCAGAATCAGAAGCAACGTTAGAATGTCATTTCGGCGAAGTCTTCTTCTTCTTCTTTTTATAATAAATGGCTTCCACGAATCGGCTACAATATTCTCTAATATATACCTCTATATTTAGAAAATTTAATACTCACCATTGAATTTTGTGTGTTCGAAGGATAACGACACCCAGCGTATAATATGCCATCTCTGAATAAATTCAAATTGAACACCTGAAAAATTCAAAATGTCTATTTTAAGATTACATTAAATATATGAACTAAGGTCAATATTCCATTTTCGTGAAATAATAAATTACCAATGTTTCATTTAAAATATAATTAACGATTTAAGGTTTAGTTCAGTATCAGACACTTAGGGCCGATTATTCAGTAGCCGATATGGCGATAGGATCGCCCCCTATCACATCAGCTGTGACGGAACTAAGCTTGGTGAAATGTGAGTGTTCTAGTTAGCTAGTGCGCTCTGCTAACCCATTCGGGGATACAGGCGTGAGCTTAAGTTTGTGTGTGTATTTAGTAGCCAAATTACAATTTTGAAGTAATGTTGTTGTTTTGATAGAGTTCCTAATAGACACTCCATCATTGCAGATTTCTAATACATTTTAGCATTTTTTTATCTGAATATAAGCTATTTGGCAAAAAATCGGCCCTTAGAAAAACTTAAGTGGTAAATTACCTCTCTACCCTATTATAGCCATGTGTACAAAAATGTTTATCTCTTCACAAATAGCTTAAGATATTACCAATTTCTATTCCACCGTACCATCTTTCATCTCTCATTAATCATCTACGTACGGTTATGCAGTTTTGTTCACGTTACTAAGACTTTGGATTGCCTAGTTACTTATCATGACATCTCATTAAATCTATGTATATCATCATAAATATTCATCAAATATCCTAAATGAATGACGGTCGGTACCTACATATATACAAATGTGGTTACAACTTAAGCCGCGTCCTTGCACTAAAACATTACACAAAACCCCTATACATAACATTGGTTTTTCATTTTTTTTGTCTATGGTCCATTGTTTTCTGAGCAAGAGAACATGACCATGACAATTTTCTTTTGTATTAGACTAATCTAGATATAATTAAGTAAATTAGCTATTGTTTGTATTATGTTTGGAGTGAAATTGGAGTGAGTTTTGAAAACCTTGATTTGTGTAGGACGTAGGTGATGTTTTGTTTCGAAAAACCATGTGCAGGAGACGCCGCTTTACACCTACAAGTGTAGGTACTAATGAATTTATTAGTTGACTAGTGACTACCCACAATTTCATATCTTGTAAAGTCGTTTCCAAGCGTACGGGTGAATGGAGTTCATTATTAGTTTGGTTTAAATTAAAATTCGGTATAGCATAAGTACGAATGCCGTTAATTTGTAGTGAAAGTGGAATAATTATGTACATTATGACAATATTTGTGGTGTTAGTTTAAAAAGACGTTTGCTACGCGTTGCCTAACCATGTATGGGTAAGTGGAAGTTATTATAATGTCTTGTATTTTATATTATAACAGTGTTAAGCTAATTCCTGTTGGAAAAACTTTATTCCTACCTTAACACAAATCATGGCCGCCAAAACTACTTGCGACGCGTTGTAATAAGCGATGAGCTTGTTGATCATCAGCGGCGCTCTGTTCTTCATGATCCTCGGCCCGATTCTGATCAGTATGAGGTATGCTATCACCACGGAAAGGATCGGTGTCGGGCTTGACATCATGAACCATGAGTCCACCAACGCACCTGGAAGTGTAAATTAAATAAATAAGAGTCACAGCGTATGTAGATTTGAGACTTCTCTGGTCGGGAGAGATGTTTTTCTAACACAATTTTCCCGGGACTGGATTCCCAGAGGGAGGTTGACAACAGGCAGGCAGCTGGTCGTGAAAACAACTCCCTAACCACAGTTCACGATTACGAATGCCAATGATTTCGACCGACTTCAAAAAAGGAGAAGGTCCTCAATTTGTCTGTATTTTTTTATGTATGTTCCCCGATATCTCCACCAAATCTGGACCGATTTTAAGATTGTTTTTGTGTTCGATAGAGCTTATTCCAAGGGTGGTGGTCCCAATTTGGTCACGACCAGCTAAGTTATGAAGTCGATCCGTTAAGATTTTTTACTCACTTTTCCCAATCTTCAGAGAATCCAAGTATCGATCGACTTTCTCTAGGTAACTCATTTTCACTGAAAATAAAAAATGACAAATTATCGACAATGGACAAATTAACAATATAAAATCAAAATGGAGGCACGATAATTTACATATTTTCTGCCAGCCAGTTTGAAAAAAGTTTGACGTTAAGATAAAAAAAAATAATGTTTAAGTACAACCTCTTTTCTCCGATTTGTTGTTTTCTATGTCCTATCTTTTCATTGGTTTATAATAATTTATTATTTGTTTTTAAATTACTTTTTACTTTGGTTTTATTTATGTAAGATCACTTTTTAACCAGAATCAAAAAGGAACAGGATTTCGAGAAACCCATTTGTATTCGATAGTTTTCTCTTCAAAGATACCAACCATCAAAATATTTTGTAGAAATGCGTAATAAAATAATATGACTGCCTCGGTGGCGTAGTTGTATTTCGGTACGAGTATGTCCTGACTCCTGAGGTCTCGGGTTCGATTAGGTCGGGCAAAGTGATATTGTTTTTTTTCAATTCAGTATCAGCCCGAAACCTCAAATTTGATATGGCGATAGGCATATTCCCTGTCCCACCTGGGACGGAAATAAAGTCGCTAGTGCGTCTCTGCTTACCCCTGCGGAGATACAGATGTGAAATTATATATGCATTTACATGGCACTGATAGCCTCCGTGGCGCAGCAGCCGGCTGTGAAGCGAGAGGCCGCGGGTTCGATTCCCGCACCGACACAAATATTTGTGTGGCCCACAGATATTTGTATCGGGTCTGGGTGTTGTGAGACCGAAAGTCTCTCGTAGTTCCTGATACCCACGACATAAGACTCGATCTTAGTGTGGGATAAGGACTATGTGTGTGATGTTGGGAGTTAATTATTTATTAGTTGAAAGTTACATAAAAAAATATAAACGAATAAAGACTTTTCATTCCTTAATTATTTAATGAGAGCATATTATGTGCACGTTTCATACTGCTAGATATGTCCATAACAGCTACGCTACGTGTTATAATAATATTACGCGACTGTTTTAGTGTGGTGTCAGCGCAGGTCATGCGATGCCCGGACTTGTACGGATTCCGGAGCGTCCGGAACCTACTTTCAAATGCCGATGTTACTATGTCCAGCTAACCAGGCTTTACAAGTTAACGAATAATAGTCAACCAAAGTAAAGAGCAGAATTTCGTACAATTTCTATTGAATATTACATAGATGAAGTTGTTAGTTATGTAAATTAGGTAGTTTTATAGCCTCAGTGGCGCAGCGCGCGAGCAGCCGGCTGTGAAGCGAGAGGCCACGGGTTCGATCCCCGCACCGAGACAAATATTTGTGCGGCCCACAGATATTTGTTTCGGGTCTGAGTGAGTTGTGAGGCCGAAAGTCTCTCGTAGTTCGTGAATCCCACGACACAAGACTCGATCTTAGTGTGGGGTCAGGACTATGTGTGTGATTGTTGGGTGTTATTATTATTATTAGTAAATATAAGTTTGTGGCCCATGTACGCATAAGTATGAAAAATAAAACCATATTTCAATAACATTTAACCCGGCTTCTAAACCCTGTGCGGTGCATCATCAGATATGTAGCATGCACTCGGCCGTTTTTTTTAATTTCTACCTGCCCTAAATACACCTTAATGTGGGGTCGGCGCAACACACTTTTTCAAGAATGGTGCCGAAATAATTTGGCCTAGTTTGTACGACCGGCTGCCTGCCTGACGTCAACCCCCATCTGGGGGATCCAGTTCCGAGAAAATAGTGTTAGAAAAACACCCCGCCCGACCTGGGAATCGAACCCAGGACCTCCCGGTTCACAGCCCTTACACTGGCACTAGACTAAGGTGGCGACAATGGCAAAAAAATTGCAAAAAATCACCGATATACATTAATATCGTACACGTACATACATGAATCGAACGCCTAGTTATTTGTTTATAGCAATTTATTGTTGTTACTGTTAGCTCATAGAATTTTCTAAGTGATTTTAAGAAAACAATTTATCAATAAGTCGAACGATTTCGTAATAACTTCTTAGGTTTACGCAAACGTTATCATCATCAGTCATAGGACGTCCACTGCTAAACATAGGCATTCCCCAAAAATTTCCAGATCAGATTTTATAAAACATAACATAAGCTCACGCCTGTATCCCCGAAGGGGTAGGCAGAGGCGCACTAGCGAACCAGAACACCCACATTTCGCCGAGCTTAGTTCCGTCCCAGATGTGATAGGGGGCGAGCCTATCGCCATATCGGGCACAAATTCCAGACTCCGAGCTGATATGGAAAAATCCAATATCACTTTGCCCGACCCGGGGATCGAACCCGGGACCTCAGCACCGTAGTCGTACCGAAATACCACCACGCCACCGAGGCAGTCAGATTTTATACATTGAAATAAAACTAGTTTACGGATTCTACCGCGATTTGTTTTTTCGTCGGATCATCCCGTCACCACGATAGCTGTAAAGCTATCGAAACGTCGGCACTAAACATATTTTAGTATCACATAATAGGTTTTTTAAGTCTTACTGACTCACAATGGTACAAACTATACTAAAAAAAATATTAAATCTTATATATCTTGAGTGGTAGAGCTATAATGTAAACAGTAACGTCTACAGCACGAATGGGCCGGCTCCACCGGTTTGATACCACTGTCTCACAGAAAACCGATGTAAAGTGGCAGCTCGCTATTGCGTTTCGTTTAGTGAGTGACATTTCCGGTGGCTCAATTCCCGACTCCCTTTCTTAATCCCTATTCCCCTCTTTTTAGGTTGGCAACACACTCTTGATTATTTTTATCTCTTGGGTGTCTATGGGTGGTGGAGATCACTTACCATCAGGTGACCTACCTGCTCGTTTGCTAGTCTGATCACTTACCATCAGATTACCCATCTCAGCCCATTTGCTAGTTTGCAGGTATCTGCTATAAACTGATTGCTATATTTAACCGCTTGTTTGTCTTCTATTTATTCATGAAAAACATCTTTGTGCGTCACACAAAAACTTTCGTCGGTCCATTTTAGGGCTGGACGCATGTAGTTTGACACGTCACATGTACCTACGGAGTACCTATCTGTATCGATCTTTTGTATAGGCACGTACAGTGGACCAAGCCGCCGCTTGATCACCCTTAAGACCAAAGTCGCGTGACAAGAACATTATTCTCGGCGTAAGCGCGCACACAACGACACGCAAAAACCAGTTTTACAGCTAGGAGGCGCGGAATCCATTACTCATGTAAATGTGAGTGTGTCGAGACACTGTAAATCGTTCAAAGGAAAATGTTTAAAAACTGGATCACCGGCGACTTGGTTAACTGTACATCCATTCATCTTCGTTTATCTTGCCCTTTCC
Organism: Clanis bilineata; assembly: GCA_036417725.1. Lineage (NCBI taxonomy): Eukaryota > Metazoa > Arthropoda > Insecta > Lepidoptera > Sphingidae > Clanis > Clanis bilineata. The sequence continues at coordinate 16,182,314 of CM071158.1, forward strand.
AGTTGTCATTTTTGGTTCAACGCAATTATATAAACACAATAGTTTGGTCTGTTAAATTTTCATCCCACTTCTAAAAAGGAGATGGTCGTCAATTCGTCTGTTTTTTTATGTATGTTATGCGATATGTCACGTTGCCTCCTTGATCTAGTGGCAGAATAATATATGGACTGTGAATCGGAAGGTCCTGGGTTCGACTCCAAGGTCGGGCAAAGCGAATTTTCTAATTTAAATTGCCCGGGACTGGACCCCTCAGAGGAGGGCTGACGTCAGGCAGGTTGGTCGTAAAAACTAAGCCGAATCATTTTCTAAAATATGCTTGAAACAGTGAGCTGCACCCCCACATTAAGATGGGATAAGGGCAGGTAGAAAAAAAAGAAAGCTACGCGATATGTCACGAACTCTGGACCGATTTTCAATATTCTTTTTGTGTTCGATAAAGCCTATTCCAAGGGGGGGCCTTTATAAATTTGGTCACGATCTCATAAGTTTTGAAGTCAGTCCGTTAAGTTATTATGACCATGTACCGTTTTCATAAATCTTTAAAGGAACATTATCATCAGCCACAAGGCGTCCACTGCAGGACAAAATCCGTTTTGAATCTCGGCTCTAGATTAATAATAGTGGTACATGTTGCGTTTTATGTGTTATGTTAAGTTTTTTTTTTATATAGCAGAGACTGGCAAACGAACAGATGTGTCACCTGATGGTAAGTGATCTCCACCGCCCATAGACACCCAAGACATAATAAGAATCATGGGAGCGTTGCCAACCTAAAAGGAGAAATGGAAGAGGAGGGAAAAAGGGATTGAGAAAGGAAGGGGGAAATGGGCCACCGAAAATCTCACTCACCGAACGAAACGCTACAGCAAGCTGCCACTTTACGTCGGTTTCCTGTGAGACAGTGGTATCAAACCGGTCGAGCCGGCCCAATCGTGCTGTAGACGTTACTGTCTACATCGTGGCTCTACCACTCAAACAAAATAACGTATAGATTTACAATACAAAAAACGATAAGCTCACACGGGTTGGCTTGTATCACTATTTATTGGGGCAAAGAGTAAAAAAGTTTCAAAACGGAAAGCAGTTTTAATGATAGTAGCTCCTAATTACTATTTCATATGTGACCATTTTTAAGAGGGTAATTAAGTAGATAGAAGCAGCGATAGCTCAGTCAGGAATGGTACACACTACCAAGACGAGTGTCGAAGGTTCGACACCAACAACAATAAGGAGCATACACCTTTGACTTTTCTATGTTAAGTGTGTTTTCATTGTGAAATATCGCTTGCTATAACGGTGAAAGAAAACATCGTGAGGAAACCTGCATACTCGAGAATTTCTCCACAGGAATTTTAAAGATATGTGAAGTCTACCAACCTGAATTAGGCCAGCGTGGTAGACTAAGGCCTAACCCCTCTCTTTAGTAGAGGATGCCCGTACCTAGCTGCGGGACAGTAATATTACAGGGCTAATATTATTATGAGCTGGTCCGACACTACAGCGAAAATATCCCGGACATCAGCCTGTGCGAGATTAAGGTGGCCCTCGGACAGCTTAAAAACAACAAGGCGCCGGGCGAGGACGGAATCACTGCAGAGCTTCTGAAAGCGGGCGGAGCGCCGGTACTGAGAGTCCTTCAGAAGCTCTTTAATTCTGTCTTGCTCGAGGGCGCTACGCCTGAAGCATGGAACAGGAGTGTGGTGGTACTGTTCTTTAAGAAAGGTGACAATACCTTGTTGAAGAACTACAGGCCCATCTCACTCCTGAGCCATGTGTATAAGCTGTTTTCGAGGGTTATCACGAACCGTCTCGAACACAGGCTAGATGACTTTCAGCCTCCCGAACAAGCCGGTTTCCGAAAAGGCTATAATACCATAGACCACATTCATACGCTGCGGCAAGTTATACAAAAACCGAGGAATATAACTTGCCACTTTGCTTAGCGTTTGTGGACTATGAGAAAGCCTTCGACTCGATCGAGACCTGGGCTGTGCTGCAGTCTCTCCAGCGGTGCCATATCGACTATCGCTACATCGAAGTGTTGAGGTGCTTGTATAGCAACGCCACCATGTCGGTCCGAGTACAAGAAGAGAGCACGAGGGCTATTCCACTTCAGAGAGGTGTGAGACAGGGAGACGTTATCTCTCCGAAACTGTTCACTACCGCATTAGAAGATGCCTTCAAGCTCTTGGAATGGAAAAGATTCGGCATCAACATCAATGGCGAGTACATCACTCACCTTCGATTTGCCGACGATATCGTTGTCTTGGCAGAATCGCTGGAAGATCTAGGTACTATGCTCGAAGACCTCAACCGAGTTTCCCAACAAGTAGGCCTTAAAATGAACATGGACAAGACGAAAATCATGTCGAATGTCCATGTCGTTCCTACCCCAATTGGTATAGGGAACTCAACTCTCGAAATTGTAGACGAATATGTCTATTTAGGACAAGCGGTCCAGCTAGGCAGGTCCAACTTTGAGAGAGAGGTCATTCGTCGAATCCAGCTCGGCTGGGCAGCATTTGGGAAACTACGCAAGGTCTTCTCGTCCAAAATACCTCAGTGCCTGAAGACAAAAGTCTTCGACCAGTGTGTGTTACCAGTGATGACTTATGGCACTGAAACGTGGCCTCTAACTATGGGCCGCATTAGAAAGCTCACAGTCACTCAGCGAGCTATGGAGAGGGCTATGCTCGGTGTTTCTCTACGCGATCAAATCAGAAATGAGGAGATCCGTAAAAGAACGAAAGTCACCGACATAGCCCAGAGGATTAGCAAGTTGAAATGGCAGTGGGCAGGGCACATAGCTCGTAGAACTGATAGCCGATGGGGCAGAAAAGTTCTCGAGTGGAGACCACGTACCGGCAAGCGCAGCGTAGGACGTCCACCTACAAGGTGGACCGACGACCTGATAAAGGTCGCAGGAAGTCGCTGGATGCAGGCCGCTTCCAACAGGTCGATCTGGAAATCTTTGGGGGAGGCCTATGTTCAGCAGTGGACGTCCTATGGCTGATGATGATGATGATGATGATGATGAATATTATTATTTAATATAGTAGATATTGTATTATATGGGCACTTTGCCTCTGCCTCTTTATATATATTGACAGCCTCCGTGGCGCAGCGGGCGAGTAGCCGGCTGTGAAACGTGAGGTCGCGGGTTCGATTCCCGCACCTAGACAAATGTCTGTGTGGCCCATAGATATTTGTTTCGGGTCTGGGTGTTGTGAGACCGAAAGTCTCTCGTAGTTTCTGATACCCACGATACAGGTTACACCTAGTGTGGGGTCTGGACTATGTATGTGACTGTTGGGTGTATTTATTTATTTATATATCACCAAATACCTACGTAGCTATATGAAGGTTAATGAGCACTAGAGTTAAAGTTAGTATACGTAAAGTCAGTACCCTTTTGTTTATTGTTTATAAGTCCGTTGACACGTTCGTGCAAGAAAAAATAAAACAGAGTACCTTGAAAATGTTAGACGAAATTGAATTGCTTTTATTAATCCACTAATTTTTGTTAGCTTCACCACTCGCTTGATAATCACAATGCATCGATGGAATAAGTACTTACTTATACTATACCCATTTGGTCATAATCGGAGCTAAGCCCAAATGTTTCAAGTGTCCTAAAAGTTAAGCCCAAATGTTATACAAATCATTATAACCGTATCTCACTTATTATAAAAACATAACATACATAAACATAAGCTCACGCCCATTCCCTAAGGGGTAGGCAGAGACGCACAGCCAACTAGTACACTCACATTTCGCCGAACTTAGTTCCGTCCCAGATGTGATAGGGGGCAAGCCTATCGCCATATCGGGCATAAATTCCAGACTCCGAGCTGATATGGAAAAATCCAATATCACTTTGCCGGACCCGGGGATCGAACCCGAGACCTCAGGATGGTAGTCGTACCGAAATACAACCACGCCACCGGGGCAGTCAAATTTGAAACATTGAAACTTTAATATAACGATGACAACACTAGACTGCCTCGGTGGCGTAGTTGCATTGCATGTGCGGTAAGATTACCGTCATGTTGCCCCAGCAGAAGTAATTTTGACAATCGAATTCGTATCGACTTATATTTCAAATCCTCAATGAGTTTTTATAAATAAATAACACCCAACAGTCACATACATAGTCCTGACCCCACACTAAGATCGAGTCTTGTGTCGTGGGTATCAGGAACTACGAAAGACTTTCGGTCTCACAACACCCAGACCAGAAACAAATATGTGTAGTCCATACAAACATTTGTCTCGGTGCGGGAATCGAACCCGCGGCCTATCGCTTCACAGCCGGCTGCTCGCCCGCTGCGCCACGGAGGCTGTCATTTCATTTCTTTGACTCAGACTTAGTCGAAGTTTTTATTCAACTTTACATATATCCCCATAACAGTTATCCTAAAGCGGAGTTATACTAAATATACACTGTACATTGAAATTAAACTATTTTTACGGATACACACAGACCAGTCTGACCCGTGACCACGAAGGCTGCAAAGCTTTCGAAACGTCGGGCATAAAAATTAAAACCAAATCGTGATATAATCCGTAAAAATAGTTTAATTTCAATGAATAACATTCACGTAAACCTAAGAAATCATTATACACTGTACAGTGAGTATTAAACAAATACAATAGGTTCGTAACATAATAAGTAACTCAAGAAGTAAACTACATACATATCTTCAATACATCTTTGGGCCACTTCTCGCTCTATATATCTCAGCCATAGTATGAGGTCCCTTAACCTTTTTCCTTTGATGCGACGACACAGTGCGGCTAATGTGCATTGAATTGTATACTTTAGTTTCTTGCTTGCATTTGTGTCGTCATGCTCTATCATTCAATAGGTCAATGCGTTACTCGTCGACGGCCGTACGATTGGGAGCAGGTTACAAGGTAGCTAGGTTAGACAAATGACTTGAAGATTTATATACAAATAGGCCTATGTAGGTCTATCAGTGTAAATAAGCACCTAGGTATTTGTGATGGGTGCAGTTTCACTTGACGGGCATTGATGTAAGCACTGCACCGACACAAAATTACCCTACTCTACATGTTAATGTATGACTTTCCATTTTAAGGTTATTTTTTTTTATTTATTTAAGACACAATATGGTATACAATCAAATTACACAATCCATACAGCTAGTGTACGGAGACTTGCAAGCAGCGGCATCAAATCAAAATGACCCTACTCTACATTAATGTAATTATGTTTATGTATGACTTTCCTTTTTAGGGTGGTTTTGTTAATTATGGCTGTGTTTACTAATTTTCTGGTACAACTTACATAAGTAGGTAGGCTGTCTACAATAAAATTCAGACGTTTGGCAATCTGAAGAATCTATAAAGATTCTCTAATAAAAAAGACTAGAAATTATTTTATTACAAAAACCAAAATTGCGATGAAACTAAATTTTTTCCTACATTATTGACTCCTTAAATTGCAATTTTATTTGTTAGGCCTTAGCATAAACAACTATCGACTGCAGATTCAATTCGAGCTCATTGGCGCACTGACACTTTTGTATGAAATGAAGATGAGCGCGCAGCTAGTTTAATACCACTGCGATAATAATCGATAGTTTTCTAGGCTGTCTGTAGGCATTGCTGTTTTTGCATAGTCATCACTGACTCATCAAACAGGTTGACACGAAAGCGTAAGCTCTCAAAAGTAAGTCATTGCTTCTGTATTTTGTCTCAACTTTGAAAATAAACAAGGCAGGATCTACATTAAGGAAAGGGTTGATATCGTTATATATTTATTCATACTTACTACACTTTAATCACACCAACTTTAATCGATGTCATACACATCTTGTCCACAGACCAAACATTTTCATCTAATATTAATATTAAGAGAGTGTTACGAATTCGGATAATTGTTGTGATTTAGCACACGATATTGAAGGGTAGTATGTTAATTATATTTATATTAACTACCCTCCAAGTAATTCATAATATTTGTAGAAGGTATTTCTTTATTAACTAAAGCAAAAGGTATAAAAGAGCGGGAGCTATCATTATTGAGTTAGTCTCCCTTTGGAGCTCGAAGTGTACACAACTAGTTTGAGATATACAGTACAGTTGTGTAGCGAATATAGTGCATATAAGAGGCACGTTTTAACCAAGTCTTTTACATATCAGAAGCGGGATCGGCATTAAAAGCCTATCATCGCCCACAAAATTACCGTGTGCCCCGAAATGGGGGCAGTTGATTTGTTTTCACGAGATTGTGGCAATCGATTTATATTTAGTATTTAGTGGTAGTGCTACATTATGGCTACCGTGTTTTTCGACGATGAAGGTCCTCAGATTTATTGAAGAGCCATGTTGTGCTCTGATGAATTGAAGAGCCATGTAGTGCTCTGATTAATTGAAGAGCCATGTTGTGCTCTGATTAATTGAAGAGCCATGTTGTGCTCTGATTAATCGAAGAGCCATGTTGTGCTCTGATTGATTGAAGAGCCATGTTGTGCTCTGATTGATTGAAGAGCCATGTTGTGCTCTGATTGATTGAAGAGCCATGGTGTGCTCTGATTAATTGAAGAGCCAGGTTGTGCTCCGATTTATTGAAGAGCCATGTAGGTGAGCTCAGATTTATTGAGTCATGTAGTGAAGAGCCGTGTATGTGAGCTCAGATTTATTGAGTCATGTAGTGAAGAGCCATGTAGGTGAGCTCAGATTTATTGAGTCGTGTAGTGAAGAGCCATGTATGTGAGCTCAAATTTATTGAGTCATGTAGTGAAGAGCCATGTAGGTGAGCTCAGATTTATTGAAGTCATGTAGTGATCAGATTTATTGAAGAGCCATGTAGGTGAGCTCAGATTTATTGAGTCATGTAGTGAAGAACCATGTGAGCTCAGATTTATTGAGTCATGTAGTGAAGAGCCATGTAGGTGAGCTCAGATTGATTGAAGTCATGTAGTGATCAGATTTATTGAAGAGCCGTGTAGGTGTGCTCAGATTTATTGAAGAGCCATGTAGGTGAGCTCAGATTTATTGAAGTCATGTAGAGATCAGATTTATAGAAGAGCCATGTAGGTGAGCTCAGATTTATTGAAGTCATGAAGAGATCAGATTTATAGAAGAGCCATGTAGGTGCGCTCAGATTTATTGACGTCGTGTAGTGATCAGATTTATAGAAGAGCCATGTAGGTGTGCTCAGATTTATTGAAGAGTCATGTAGTGATAAGGGCCATGTAGGTGCGCTCAGATTTATTGAAGAGCCATGTAGGTGCGCTCAGATTTATTGAAGAGCCATGTAGGTGCGCTCAGATTTATTGAAGAGCCATGTAGGTGCGCTCAGATTTATTGAAGAGCCATGTAGGTGCGCTCAGATTAATAGAAGAGCCATGTAGTGCAGAGCCATGTAGGTGTGCTCAGATTTATTGAAGAGTTATGTAGTGAGGAGCCATGTAGGTGTGCTCAGATTTATTGAAGAGTTATGTAGTAAACAGCCATGTAGGTGTGCTCAGATTTATTGAAGAGTTATGTAGTGAACAGCCATGTAGGTGTGCTCAGAGTTATTGAAGAGCCATGTAGATGTGCTCAGATTTATTGAAGAGTTATGTAGTGAAGAGCCATGTAGGTGTGCTCAGAGTTATTGAAAAGCCATGTAGGTGTGCTCAGATTTATTGAAGAGATATGTAGTGATGAGCCATGTAGGTGTGCTCAGATTTATTGAAAAGCCATGTAGGTGTGCTCGGATTTATTGAAGAGTTATGGTAGTGAAGACCCATGTAGGTGTGCTCAGAGTTATTAAAGAGTTATGTAGTGAAGAGCCATGTAGGTGTGCTCAGTTATTGAAGAGTTATGTAGTGAAGAGCCATGTAGGTGTGCTCGTGCTCAGATTTATTGAAGAGTTATGTAGTGAAGAGCCATGTAGGTGTGTTCAGATTTATTGAAGAGACATGTAGTGATGAGCCATGTAGGTGTGCTCAGATTTATTGAAAAGCCATGTAGGTGTGCTCGGATTTATTGAAGAGTCATATAGTGATGAGCCATGTAGGTGTGCTCAGATTTATTCAAGAGTCATATAGTGATGAGCCATGTAGGTGTGCTCCAGATTTATTGAAGAGTCGTGTAGTGGAGAGCCATGTAGGTGAGCTCAGATTTATTCAAGAGTCATGTTGTGCTCCGATTTATTGAAGAGCTATGTGGTGCTCAGATTTATTGAAGAGTCATGTAGATGTGCTCAGATTTATTGAATAGCCATGTAAATGTGCTCAGATTTAAGAGCCATGTAAGTGTGCTCAAGAGCCATGTTGGTGAGCTCAGATTTATTGAAGAGTCTTGTAGTGATCAGATTTATGGACGAGCCATGTAGGTGCGCTCAGATTTATTCAAGAGCCATGCAAGCGTGCTCAGATTTATTCAAGAACCATGCAGGTGTGCTCAGAGTTATTGAAGAGCTGTGAAGGTGTGCTCAAAATTTAGAGCCATGCAGGCGTGCTCGAAATTATTCAAGAGCCATGTATGTGTGCTCTTTAGGTTTACTTGAATTAAGTCAGATCTAGATGATTGACTTGTTATATTATGTGCTTAGTGCTTGGCTTTAATCGAATGAACACACTAGTAGGGTGTTCAATTATGACCTTGAGTTAGTCTAGATATATCTAGAGCCTATGGCCTGAATAAAAGCAGACGTGGTTGAAGTTAAATCACAAACTATTTCAGAAGTTGATATGGCGAAAAGACATATGGCCGTAAGACTAATTTTAATAACGATGGTAAAAGTTACAAATGACTTCCCAAGTTTACTGGGCCATATAAAATTACTAAATGTTTAACTTTTTCAAGAACCAAGAGTGTTATGATTACTTTATTGTGTACGTAACTACTAATATAGTAGTGCGTGCTCCGGAGATAGCACGGTATCGGATGGCCGAATGTTACGAATTCGGATAATTGTTGTGATTTAGTACACGATATTGAGGGGTAGTATGTTAATTATATTTATATTCACTACCCTCCAAGTAATTCATAATATTTGTGGAAGGTATTTCTTTATTAACTAAAGCAAAAGGTATAAAAGAGCGGGAGCTATCATTATTGAGTTAGTCTCCCTTTGGAGCTGGAAGTGTACACAACTAGTTTTAGATATACAGTACAGTTGTGTAGCGAATATAGTGCATATAAGAGGCACGTTTTAACCAAGTCTTTTACACAAGATGGACATTTTAGTCCCATCATATCTTTCTGATCTACACAAACTACAAAATAATAACAGACCGATCATGCGCCAGATTTGCTATAAACGGAATTCCCAACTAGATTGACCTCAAAAGTCTCTTTTACCTATCGCTAGTCTTGTCAAATGATGAGCCTCCTCGTTATCCCGTATACACAGAAGTCCCATCGTAGATATTTTCAACCAGAAAACTAGAAGACCCAGATCTCACCGAGCTTACTTCAGTCCCAGGTGTTGTATTTAAGAACTCTATTTGTCTAAAACAATTGCTGCCTGACGATTTCTCTTGACTCCACATATCTATTTGCGACGGTAATTTGGTCACTCTACTTTTAAATAATAACATAACATAACATAAGGTCACGCCTGTATCCCCGATGGGGTAGGCAGAGGCGCACTAGCGAACTAGAACACACACTTCGCCGAGCTTAGTTCCGCCCCAGAGGTGATAGGGGGCGAGCCTATCGCCATATCGGGCACAAATTCTAGACACCGGGCTGATATGGAAAAATGCAATATCACTTCGCCCGACCCGGGGATCGAACCCGAGACCTCAGAACCGTAGTCGTACCGAAATACCACCACGCCACCGAGGCAGGCAGTTTAAATAATACCAGGGTCTAAATAATAATCCCTCGATCTTAAATGTGGGTCTACTAGTTCGCTAGTGCACCTCTGCCTACCTCTTCGGGGATACATGCTTATGTTATGTTATATTGGTCTTCGTATCATATTATAATTTTCCTAATAAGTAAGTGTTATGTTATGTTATGTAAGTACTAAAAGTTTCTATAACTGAAATCTGTAAGTGTACCTCTCATAAATAGAAAATCGATAGTTCTAACTTTAGACATTCGGTGCCTTCTAAGTTCTAATGCACTACGAGTATTATTGTATGTGGTGAAGTGACAGGGCAAATGCGCAGTTTAACCAAAAAACGTACGTATTACGTATTATTTTAAAATAAGTTTTAGCTCCATCGTTAAAAGTTCAAGGGTACCTAGGCAAAATTATTTAATTAACATGGCTGCTGTGATTTCCGACGTATGGGCGTAGTGTTAAGTTTTTTATTTATTATGATAAAATGACTACACGGACTACAGTGCCATCTCCGGGTGTAAACTATTTTCTACTACAAAAAATAGTGCGTTGAAAAGTTATTAAATCATTTTTCAAGTGGTAGGGCCACGCTGTAGACAGTAACGTCTATAGCACGAATAAGCCGGCTCGACCGGTTAGATACCACTGTCTCACAAAAAACCGACGTAAAGTGGCAGCTTGCTGTCGCGTTTCGTTCGGTGAGTGAGATTTGGAGTTATAAATAATACCCAATAGTCACACACATAGTCCTAACACAATAGTAGGATACAAATCTTGACATGGGTATCAGGCACTATGAGAGACTTGCGGTCTCACAGCCCAGACCCAAAACAAATATATGTGGATCGCATTTATCTAGGTGCGGAAATCGAACTCGCAGCCTCTCGCTTGACAGCCGACTACTCGCCCGCTACGCCACGGAGGCTAACGTAAGGTAATCTACTAATCTGTATAATGGAAAAATCATACAAATTGCTACATTAGTGTATTATACCGCATTGCAGCAAAATAGGGCCTTACTTAAAACACTTGAGTGGTAGAGCCACGCTGTAGACAGTAACGTCTACAGCACGAATGGGCCGGCTCGAGCGATTAGATACCACTATCTCACAGAAAACCGACGTAAAGTGGCAGCTTGCTGTCGCGTTTCGTTCGGTGAGTGAGATTTCCGGTGGCCCATTTCCCCCCTCCCTTTCCCAATCCCTTTCCCCTCCCCTTCCATTCCCTCCTTTTAGGTTGGCAACACACCCAAGATTCTTTTTGTGTCTTGGGTGTCTATGGGCGGTGGAGATCACTTACCATCAGGTGACCCATCTGCTCGTTTGCCAATCTTTGCTATATAAAAAAAAAAAACCAGAACCCCGCAGTTTTTTTTTTATTTGACCCATTTCTGTATTCTAATAACATGCGTCTGTACCATTAATAAATGTACCACTTGAAGGCACCATAAAAATTTTGAATGAATAAAAAATAGCGTAGTAAAATTATTTCTCCGTATACAGGCTTTTATCTTGAAGGAAAAGGTTCAGGTTAGTTCCAACTTCCAATGGCATTAGCGAAGCGCACTAGCGAACTAGAACACCCACATTTCGTCGAGATTAGTTCCAGATGTGACGGGGGCGAGCCTATCGTCATATCAGGCACAAATTTCAGACTCCGGGTTGATACTGAAAAATCCAATATTACTTTGCCCTACCCGGGGAGCGAACTCGAGACCTCAGGACGATAGTCGTACCGCGCCCGCAATACCACCATACCACCGAGGCAGTCTAAGTATTACTGGAGTCTAGTTCTAAAAGATTAGTGTCAAAAACTCAGCCAAATAGGAGTTATAAATAATACCCAATAGTCACACACATAGTCCTAACACAATAGTAGGATACAAATCTTGACATGGGTATCAGGCACTATGAGAGACTTGCGGTCTCACAGCCCAGACCCAAAACAAATATATGTGGATCGCATTTATCTAGGTGCGGAAATCGAACTCGCAGCCTCTCGCTTGACGGCCGACTACTCGCCCGCTACGCCACGGAGGCTAACGTAAGGTAATCTACTAATCTGTATAATGGAAAAATCATACAAATTGCTACATTAGTGTATTATACCGCATTGCAGCAAAATAGGGCCTTACTTAAAACACTTGAGTGGTAGAGCCACGCTGTAGACAGTAACGTCTACAGCACGAATGGGCCGGCTCGACCGATTAGATACCACTGTCTCACAGAAAACCGACGTAAAGTGGCAGCTTGCTGTCGCGTTTCGTTCGGTGAGTGAGATTTCCGGTGGCCCATTTCCCCCCTCCCTTTCCCAATTCCTTTTCCCTCCCCTTTCATTCCCTCCTTTTAGGTTGGCAACGCACCTATGATTCTTTTTGTGTCTTGGGTGTCTATGGGCGGTGGAGATCACTTACCATCAGGTGACCCATCTGTTCGTTTGCCAATCTCTGATATAAAAAAAAAAAAAGCATTTTTAGCTGAGCAAATGGTTACGAATAACCTGTCACTTTTTTCCTTGCGTTACATTGTTTAAAAATGAAAGGGATAACCTATGGTATAAAGATAAGCAGCGTTTAAATATTTTTATAAGTAAGGGGCATAAATATTAACATACGAACGTGTTGCCGTGGCGAAGAGTCCATACAACACGATTCCTGCCGGCTTACCTTTGACATAATTTCTACAAATAAATATATATCATTCAAAGGAAAACCAGCACCAGCTTCCCTTTTAGATATCTTCACCACTTGCCACTGACGTGTTGCGTATATTAAACAACTATACTAGAACTCATATGTTCCATTTCAACGCTTTTTGAACGCGCGTTGAAAAAGCTTTCGTTCGAATGGGGCCTTATTCTCTTTGGCGAGAATGGCTGTGCTAATCCTACCACAGTTTCCGTACATACCGTGATGGCTAATTAGCCTAAACTACAAATGGCCACAAAGCTAGCTTTAGGTTTTCTTTTTTCACAATATTTGACAAGTTTTCAAATGTAAGCCAAATGTTGCGCTTCAACCACAGAGCGTCCCCTAAATATAATTTATTAACATCGCGTAACCTTCCCCTGTAAATACTCGTAAGTTTAGTGATGTTCGAACTCGTGGCACGAGTGCCGCATTGCGCAAGACGTTAATATTTAAACACCACTGCACTGTCTGCACAAATCGTTTTTAAAACACATACGCCAAGAACTTATGACGCGATCCTAGCCCGTACCCGCCACGGTTGCACGAAAGCTGTTCTTTTACTGTTTACTGTTCTCTTATTAACCGACTACTAATAACCACAAGTTTAAAAACTTAACGGACCGACTTCAAAATTTATCCGATCGTGAACAATATTTGGGGTCACTGTTGGAATAAGCTCTAAAGAATCTTGAAAATCGGTCCACATTTGGCGGAGATATCGGGGAACATACATAAAAATACAGACGAATTGAGGACCTTCTCCTTCTTTGAAGTCGGTCGAAAATAAGTTGTTTGATTAGGGTTTAACAAAAACTTAAAACCGACTTCAAAATTTAACACTTAAAAGTGAAAACTAACAATTTCTAAGACTGAAACCTATAAGACGAACTTCGACCAAGTCCGAGTCAAAGAAACCAACTCAGTGAGGATTTGGAATTTTTAAATCGAACGTCGACTTAGTCCGAACTATTTTTTACAAGAAAAATAGACTGACAGACAGACTTAAGCAAAACTTTCTTGTAAAAAATTACTTTTAAAGTTAGTCAAAATTCGATTTCAAAATTCCAAATCCTCACTGAGTTCGTTTCTTTAACATAGACTTAGTCGAAGTTCGCTTCGGCCTTTCAGCCTTACTCTTTTTGGAGTCGGTGCATTTTCATCCGATCTGCGTCGGCCCTGGTACTGACTCCAAAGAGAGTCTGAAATTGTGGATATTTTTTTAAGTTTGTTAAAAAGCACACGATACAGCAGGCTTATATGGTTAAGTAGACGTCGAGTTGTAGGTGGCAATTAGGAGGGCGACAATAACTGCGAGCTTAGAGTACGCTTTTATTCTATTCGACTAGCGCATAAGCCACTTGGCTAAGCCCGCAGGTCTGGCGGTTATTTCGACTGTGGGCGACATTGTACGTGTTCTAATGTACCCTGTAGATACTACAGGTGACACCCTACCCGCCAAAAAACCGTGAAAACAGCTTGAATTAGCATTCGATACAACTAGCATAGTAGACCGAAATAATAAAATTACATTACACTTATTCATAAAATTGTATCTTAGTAAATTCATAAATTCAATTGAGCGAATGCAAATTGCTTAAAAATATTTACTTTCTTTATCTATGATCACTGAACAAACGAGAATCATCATGTCACTAAAGTACTACAGGGGGATTACCACCACGTCCTAAAGTATTATTATAATGTTATGTTTTTTTTTTGGACGGGAATCGGTACGGATTATAATAATACTGTTCTATAATGTGGTGGTCATCTATCGCTGATGCGCGGTGCGTGTTAGGTTGACTCTTGGACTTATGGTGTTATATTTAAAAGGAGTCCCACACCCAATTGTTGATAATATGATGATAGATTAGTACCCTGACTCACAGACAGGACAATTGCTGTCCAATTGCTGCCCAGCGACGCGTCTCATTAATACTCGGAGGAACGTGAGGTAACTGACGCCCACATAACCACTGTCTAGATTTATACTCAAGCAATTCCTCAGTAACAAATTGATATATAAACCGGTCAAGTGCGAGTTTATCCGGCGAGGATCGCGCGGCACCATTTCACTTGTATTACAGGGTAGAGGTATTTGACGACCCAAATAGCAAATTTTTGTTCATTCGTAAGATTTATCGTCCTAGACTAGCAGCGGCAAGTGTGTATTTCTTCTTTTATATATATTTAAAGTAAGAGGGCAGTGGCCTGTAGATCGCCTGCTTAGTGTTGTAGCAGTGATTAGTGGCTGTTGATCGGGAGGGCCTGGGTTCGAATCCCAGGTCAACGCGATTTTTCGGATACGATTTTCCTGGATTCTCTAGAGGGAACGGACTTGAAAGTACTATCCGCTAACTGGTGGTAGGATATTCGTATCCGAGCGGTAGGCGACTATCGTACTCATGGTGCTAAAACCTGCCATAGTGACACACACTCCTCGTGTGGTTCACGTTCCAGGATCAGCCAATGTACTTCTGGTTCTCTCGAGGGGCTTGCGGCATGACTTGATAGTTGGTTGAGATGGGTATGAGGGTATCCCTGTGTCTGCATCGGTCATCCGCCGGTCTTGTCGCAAATGCAAATGTTTGTGTGGCCCACAGATATTTGTTTCAAGTCTGGGTGTTGTGAGGCCAAAAGTCTCTCATAGTCTCTGACACCCACGGTACAGATTATACCTAGTGTGGGGTCAGTTCTAGGGTGTGTGACTGTTGGGTGTATTTATTTATTTATTTATTAGTGCTGTAGACATTCTTGTCTACAGCGTGGCTCTACCACTCAAATATAAGTCTCACTTCATTGATACTATAAAATTACATATTGAAGCACAACATTAAAAATACATACATTTATTCCCGATAAAATATATGACTCCGCAAGTAGTTTTATAACAAAGAAAAGACAATCGATATGTGTCAATAGAACGGTTGGTAGTTTTGATTGAATGCAGATCACATTATGAAATGCTTTACCGAAACTAATGATTTGAATTAAGGTCACTGACTTGCTGAGTCATAAAAGTATGAATTCGCGGACTATTTCGATGTTGCCAATAAATATTATCATTTTCTCTTATTGTTTTTTTTTTATAGCAGAGTCTGGCAAACGAGCAGATGGGTCACCTGATGGTAAGTGATCTCCACCGCCCATAGACACCTGAGACTCAAAAATAATCATGGCTGCGTTGCCAAACTAAAAGGACGGAATGGAAGGGGAGGGAAAAGGGATTGGGAAAGGGATGGGGTATTGGGCTACCAGAAATCTCACTCACCGAACGAAACGCGACATCGAGCTGACACTTTACGTCGGTTTTCTGTAAGACAGTGGTATCAAACCGGTTGAGCCGACCCATTCGTGCTGTAGACGCAATTGTCTACAGCGTGGCTCTACCACTCAAGATTTTAATCCCACCATTTTAATCCCGAATTAAAATACAAAGCATTGTAACGTTTATAATGACTACAAATTAATATAGTCCAGACATCGTTTTGACCAATCGTCTAAATGGTGACATTGACCCTGAAGTAAATTTTCTTCAATAGTATATCTTCATGAAATACAAAAATTATATAATACAGGCTTACGTGGACAGCCAAAAGAACTAATGTCTCAATACTGAAGGAACCTAAGCTAGAGCGCACCAAACGCCTGTCTTCTATCTACCTACAACGAGTACTCCAATACTTCGGACATGTCGCGCGAAGAACTCCTGACAAAATGGAGAAACTCATAATAACCGGGAAAATTAGAACATGGATTAATAACCAATATAGTTACTACAAGTGATAGTAACTAAAGTGGATAAAGTGGTTGGTACAAGCGCGATACCCTGAGGATACAATCGATGACGTGACTTGCAGGTACACCTTAAAATATATACCGTGTCAACACTCAGACATGCAATGCCTCGCGTGATTTAAAGATTCATGCTTCTTTAGAGGGATATTTACATAATTATAAACGTAAATATATGGATAGCTAGATTAAACCTAATCCCACTAACATAAATTAGCCCCTGTATTTATAAAAATATTTAAGCGCTGCTTATCTTTAGCCATAGGTTGTTCCTTTCATTTTTAAACAATGTAACGAAAGGAAAAAACTGACAGGCTATTCTTAGCGAAAAGATAAGCGAAAATGTTTTATAAGTAAGGCCCATAATGTTATAGAATTTGAATAAAATTTGTAAAGTGTGTAGACTTATCCAAGATCTTATCCAAAGAGATGATCCAACAAAAGATACGAGGATAATATTATATATTGATAATATTATAGTGTGTTTGTTGCAGTAAATCCATATTGGAGTAGGATTTTTACAATGCGAAGAGATGATATTTGAAGTTTCAATTTTTGAAGTTGTAGGAATAATTCCAGCCTTAAAAAGAACTCCTAAGGACGATTCACGATTGCTTTTCATAGAAAAATAAAGATGCGTGAACATCATCGCTATTAAAAATACTGCACCATTGCAAACGTTTTTAAGTCTCGACGGGTCTTTATTTCTTAGCCACGATAATTGTTTTGATTTAGTTCGATAATAAAATAAATGACATTATGAAATTATAAATGATATATACGTGTTTATAAAATCGATATCTTGTTGATAACTAATTCAATTATTGCTAGTTATACGAATCTCAAAATAAGACTCATATAAAAATTATCTGAAAGCGCGAAATGAGAACGGAAATGAAACATTTACTAACCATTTCTTTCCGGTCATATTATTGTTTTAAGGTCAAATGTTAAAGAAATTGCACTTTGCTCTTTTTATAATTGAAATTGGTATATCGTAAGTGGATCATAACCGGGTACTGTTTTCAGTTACACGGTCCTCATTTACATAGCAATGCTCAATGAAATGTAGAGCTTTTTTACATAATGCAATACAATTGATATTAAATTTTGAACACTAATATTTTCCTGTGCATTATCTATTATTTAATAATACACATAATTAATTTATCATTTGCACTTTTTTGTACCAACTAAACATTAAAAATTGTGGCCCAAATTCGCCAATTATCAATCCTCTAAACAACATTAATATTTCACGGGCACTAAACACATTAGAGAAATATTATAAAACTCACCGTTTTCGATCACGGTAGGTTCAAACTATGCCCGAGGGAGCGTCGTGCGGCCGTCGCGACGTCACTGGCAGCACTGCGGTGTATCGACCGTTTGCCATTATAAACGACGGTTGGCACGCAATGTACTCCCAGTGTCCCACTTGTATTAACAATAATCAATAATTAGATAAATTGAATTATTTATTACTTTAGAAAAGATTATTGCAATTACAATCGAGTAGCGATATTTCTAAAACCCACAGTGCGAATAGCAGTCGCAGTTAAATCGATTTCGCACATACCATGCGTGCTTTATCCAGTGTGTTAAAACGTCGCGTTGCTGCACTGTCAAGAATGTAGTTAATCACTGGATTTCTTTATAATTCATCAGGTTCCAACTGTCTATCAGATTTACATTCATCAGCCATGAAAAATGAACGTGATTTTTATTTGAGGCCGTGCTATATTTCTGTGTTTCATTGCTCGTCTTGGACGACTTCATACAATTTAAAAAATGTGTATAAAACTTAATTATACTATGATTATTTAATATTGAAATTAGACAGGTTGTCAAGGTATAGAAAATATTAGTCATATACTCACCAAAATATAAATCAGGCAAAAATTCTAGTTGCATGGCTATATTCTTTTCAATAGCAAAACTAGTAGTCCTGGCTTTAATTCTTAAGTTCAACAATTGGAATGTATTTTCCAGGATTGATTATTGCCTAATGTTGGGATAGGCTCGTGTATTATTGACAGGAATTAGTCCAGCAAACGTCTTGCGCTACTAGCAGCTATTACAAGCACTTTGGTTCTTCAAACTTTAACAAACGCTTCTTCAATTGGGTGGTGTTACATCCGAACACGCTCGTCCGTCAAGTTTCAATATCTACTCCTTAGGCCGGTGCGGAATGGAAGCGTCCTAGATCTGTACTGTCATACCCTGATGACATCACTCTGGCCATAAAAATAAGTTTGAGCAACTTAAACTGCTCGCACGTGTCGTGTGGAGTAGTGATGTGGATATTCGATTAATAATCAATTATTTATCATAATCGATTATTTTCAAAGACGGATTATTATATTATTAATAGATCAAGATGGTTGGCGCTCACTTAGGGAGGCCTACGTCTAGCAATGGACGGTGATACGCTGAGATAATAATTGACTAACCGATCACGTCTTCAAAAATAATTGAATAATCGATTATGAAAAAGAATCGATTATCCACATCACTAGTGTGGAGTACACGACCGGAGTTCCATTCCCGCCATCGAGGACCTCATCGCGCTCCCAGCCTAACAATTGCGGCCTGAGTGCCGATGACAGAAATGGATAGTAAGGGAAAGCAGATGTTTCAGTAATGGGCCAGGTCCATGTACGTGTAGACAACTTCCCCTAATCTGTCTCACCATCCCCCCAGTCACTGTCTTGAGCCGAGGTTCTTAACCCTCTAGGGGGTTGCTCTTAGCATGGTCACTTAGTATTAAGGGTTAATGCATTTACTCAAGCGTGTAGCTTATAAAGCCGACTAGCGTCAGGCTATCAGCTGTAGGGCCGAAGAAAAATCAAACTTCAACTCAGGCTTTATTTTAGTTTATATCAAATAACACTTTACACATTACAGTTAAGTCTATCGACGATCAATAGTTATTATAATTTACGAAAACTTCAAGGATTCATTTCCAAATTAAATTAAACTTTTGCTATTTCTCTTATTTATACGAAACACAATTAATTTATTTCTTTGTTACTACTATTATTTAACAAGATTAGGATTGAGTAGTAGAGCCACGCTGTAGACATTTACGTCTACAGCACGAATGGGCCGGCTCAACCGGTTTGATATCACTGTTTCACAGAAAACCGTCGTAAAGTGGCAGCTTGCTGTCGCGTTTCGTTTGGTTAGTGAGATTTCCCGTGGCCCATTTCCCCCCTCCCTTTCCCAATCCCTTTACCCTTCCTTTCCATTCCGTCCTTTTAGGTTGACAATGCACCCATGATTCTTTTTGTGATTTGGGTATCTATGGGCGGTGGAGATCACTTACCATCAGGTAATCCATGTGCTCGTTTGCCAGTCTCTGCTATAAAAAAAAAAATGCCGCCATCACGCCACGCCACAAGGTAGCTGGGGGGTGGCGGCCAGTCTTATGACCCAGGGACTGGGAAAACTGGCTTATGACCGGGACACGGGGACTCAAATCTTGAAACCGGGAGATATGGTAGCTCTAGAAAGAAAACCATATTCGTCTATCATAGATCGAATAAGGTCAAGTATTCAATTTTATATAATAACATGCCTGTATTCTGGCCTCCTTGGTCTAGTTGCAGTATGTATGGGCTGTGGACCGGGAAGTCCTGGGTTCGATTTCCAGGTCGGGAAAATCATTTTTTTTAATTTAAGTTGCCCGGGACTGGATCCCTCAGAGGGGTTTAACGTCAGGCAGGCGACCGGTCGTAAAAACTACGTCAAATCCTCTCTACAACATGCTTGAAAAAGAGTGTTGCGCCGACCCCACATTAAAATGGGATAAGGGCAGGTAGAAAGAATTGCCTGTATTCTATAGGATAGGCCGAGACTATGGAATTGTACTTCGTATGATACTAACATACTAGATATTTTCACTTCATGAAAGTAACCTTAAAAATTTCACGAAGTTTCGTTCGTTTACCGTACCCTTGACATTTTCTTTATTTAATAAACCACTAGTTTAACTGATGTAGAGTTTACAGACAACCTCCACAGATTATTTTAACCATACTCATCTATCTGTTATTAAATCTAACATGTCATTCCCTGTTCTTCTTTTTTCAAAACAAATAGTACTGTGACTGCTATTATTTCTTACTATATTATTTAACTATTATTGTTTATTTAACTTTGTTAAGATGACCAGACTAATTTTCCTTTACATTGGGTACTTGCACGAAAATTATAATGAGAAATTGTTTCGATAAATCAATAAATAAAACCTTAAAAAGTGCTATGGTGAAATTTGTAGTATAAAATAATTGATATCTTACAAAATATCTTAATTAGAAATTACGTATAATGGAACGTTATTGCAAAACCAAACGACTAAAGAAAATATAAGAGGACCCGGCATAACCATGAAAAATACGTGTTTACTATGAAGCCGGTTCCGCCATTTTAGTTTTGCGATCTATTTACGTGTAAGTTGTCACCGTGTCATAGGAATTAAATAAAGTGTAAATACTTTTTGATTTTATTGTAAATACGGTATTTTATTTACATCTATACTAATTTCAGAATATAAAGAAGATACCTAACTGTTACATTAATGGGATCTTTCTTTCATAAAGTCGCCATTTTGGTTTCGTTCCATATACATATTAGGAATGCTTCTTTTTTCGTAGTTATGCCCTGTCCTTTATCTTATTTTGTCTATGGCAAAACCCAAGTGACGTCATTGCTTAGACTATTATATTTTGCAGAAAACTGTTGTTATGTATAGTATGGTGATGATAATAGGCGTATTTTTTCTTTAGTCATTAATATTATGTGATTGATAAATCTCCTCTTTCCAAATTCTTGTCTTCTTGTAACTTCCACCGCTCTGCTCAGGATTCAAGAATGCAACTTATTTTTACTTCGTTATTTAATTAAATAGCTTCAACATTTTTTGTACGGTATGGGAAAATTTTATACTATAGGCAATTATGTATAGCGGTTTGAACGTCATTGTAGGCAATATCACTAGCTGTGAATGTCAACAAAAAGCAATTTCAATGTCTTGAAGTCACGTCCTTTTTTAGCGTGGGGTTTTGTAAGGTAATTTTTGACTTGCAATAATTTGTGCATATTTTAATGTGTGTTTATTTGAGACCTAGTTCTTTACGATGAACTAAAACAAATTACATGCAAGTTCCCTATTTAATAATTTCGCATAAATCTTAGGATATTTCCTCATATAATAGTGATTTCTTGATGATAAATAAGACAGTCAGGGCAGGGCAGGGCCGTCGGAGGCGGCACATATATATGTTACATAACTACAAACTATCTACAAAATCTAAGATTATATATGGTAAATACTTGCCTCAAAAATTTATTAAATAGGAGTGAATTGAAATAAGACGCCTTGGATTTCTTTTTATGTACAAATAATATATAAAACACAACAGTCTTAAAACTAAATAATGATATCTTGAAGTACACAAAACTTAATATTGTAGTAATATAACATAATATTGTAGTTTATAGTATTCTTAAAATTAACATAACCCTAAACTAAGCGTTGAACCAGGAAACGGGCCGACTATGACGAATCTTTGTAAAGGGAACTCCTAACTGAAGAGTTAAAAAAATATGAAAGCATCGACATTTTAGTTACGAGATCATTTTCTAAAGACCATAAAGAAAAAAATATACAGGAGGAGACGCCTTAAAAATATTTTTCCTAATTTAACTCGACTTCTGGGGGGTTACCACCACCTCTTATAGCAGTATTATTATGATCTTATTTGTACCGATTCCCATACAAAACAAATGAAGAACGATTATAATAAATGCTATAAGAGGTGGTAGTAACCCTGCTGGTTAGCAGTTCACAAAACACCCCTACACTTTAAACATCATGAAGTGTCATCCCTAAAATTTGTTTCGTAATTTTACAATGAGCAATATATAAAATACAAAGTCTAAAATGAAAAGCAGTACCAACCCTAGAAAAAAAGAGGATTCACCTCGGACTTTTCTATATTGTGTGTTTTGTTGTGAATTATCACTGGCTATAACGGCGAAGGAAAACATCGTGAGGTAACCTTCGTACCCGAGAATTTCTTCAAAAGGTATATGAAGTCTACCAACCCGCATTAGGCCAGCGTGGTAGACTGAGGCCTAACCACTCGCATTAGTAGAGGAAGTCTGTGCCCAGCAGTGGGACAGTAATATTACAAGGCTTGTTTTAATTTGTTACAATTTTGTTTGTGCAATAGAACTGCCTCAATCTAACATGTCCGTTTATATCAGGGGTATTTAAGCTATTTATATAATTATTTTCTTTGTCACTGTCGAAACATACAAATTCGTTCGTTTCAGACTTAAAAGAATTGGTTGTGCAGTGTAAGTAAACAACATTTCCATTTTTGTTAACATAATCATCTTTCTTAGGAGTTACGTTCGGAATAATATCTTTTCCATCTTTAGGTTCCCTAATATAAGTTTTAATGTAGAAATCTATAAAGAGAATAAGCATAAACAAGTTTTGTGGAAGGAATACAGCACTAGTCCAACGAGGGTATTCGCAATCCGGTTTGAAGACTATGACCGTCATGTGTACCACGCACCAGAAGAATTGAAGCTGAAAAAGAATAAAAGAAATCAACACACCCAACAGTCACATACATAGTGTGCCCCTAATATGAGTTTTGTTTGATATTTCTCGATTGTCGATATTGACGATAGTTTCAGTTTCTTCATACATTTTTTAATTCGTTGTAGTTTCCGAAATATTTAAATAATCTTGATCTTTTTATCACAGTACTATTTAAATTTCATAAAAAAGTGGCAACATCTGAAATGTCAGATTACTCCGTTTAATTAGCAATCCTACTATAGGGTTACAGGGGGTCTAGTTTGTAAAACAAAATCCGCAGTTGTGGACTTACATGCTGCCACTAGACCGAGGAGGCGACTGTATACAAGGAGGATATGCCTACGTGATCAATAAAGTATTTTTTTAAATTTTATGTATTTATTGAATACTCACAATTTGCAACTGCGTGATGTATTTCTTCCACCAAAATGATTGCTTGGCAGACGGCATAATGACAGTGAGCAGGTAATACGAATACATTACCATATGTACAAATGAATTGATTACGCCTACCAGCGTCCCATGTCCACCTGTAACGAAATAATCCATTGGTACTAATTTTGTATACATACATAGACTCACGCATTATTCCTATAGAGGTAAGTAGAGGCTACGGATTGTCTTCATTCCTGCACACTTATTTTGCCTCATTCAGCTTTATTACATCATATCCGACTTTACTTTTGTATCTTCTATATGGTCGCATACTTCATTACTGAAGGTATCTCTTAAAGGCCTTCGTGGCATTATGTATTATGCATTTCCATTTCGTCCGGTTTTCTGCTTATCTTCGGACGGTTGTAACAAAGAATCAATTAATGCGGTCACTTGATCCAAACGACGGCTAGGTGGCGGCCGCGAGGTCTTTTTCCTTCCACTTTACCTATCACAACCAACTTGTCAAGTTTGTCTGATTGACGACGACGATTACTTTTGTATAATTTGCCTATGACGTGTAGTATGCAGAACGTTCTGCGGCCCGAGCAAGAAAATTTTTGACATTCGTAAATGTATTCCAGCTCGCTGCGCACTGAAGACATGTGATTAATATTTCATACAAATTTCATAGACGCGCATCGAGCTCGAATACATTTATGATTGTCAGAAATTTTTCTTGCTCGGGCCGCTGATCTGCGGCTCTAGCAGGTTTTTTTTTATGGCCCTATAGCTGGCAGCCCGAACGAGTCGGCTTACTCAGCTACACCGGTCTGATGGGTGAACGCAGGTGCGTTGCGAACCCATAAAGTTAGGTGACCATGCTGAGGGCAACCCACTAACGGGTTACGAACCTCGGCTCAGGACGGTCACTGTGAAAGAGATGTTGAAGACATCATCGATTAGGGGGAGTTTGGACGTGTTTCCCTAACTATCCATTTATCTCATCGGCACGCGGGCCGCAATTGTTAACAGGGTCGGGGGGGGCGACTCTGGGAGCGCGGCGTGGTCCTCGTCGGCCGGGACGGAACATCGGTCGTGTGGAGTGTGAGAGCAGTTTAAGTAGCTCGAACTTTCTTTGAATGGCCAGAGTGATCTCGTCATCCGGATCTGACAAAACGGATTTAGGACGTCTCCATTTCGCACGGTCGAAAGGAGTGTAGATCGACGCTTGTCGGACGAGTGCGTTCGGATGATGTACCGCCCGATCGAAATAGCGTCTGCTTGCCATCTGCATAAAGTGCCTGATGGTCGGCAAGTTGGTGCCCACGTGGAGGTCGTGATTACGGACGTTTTGCAGGACTTGCATTCTTTATTGGCCTAATACACGAAGTGTATATCCTAACTTTGTTGCGGGTTGACATCTTACTGTTTTTATTAAGCAAAACGTGTAAACGTCCTAACGCGAATGCGGCTCGCGCGCGTACCGCGTTTACGTGTGGAATGAAGGACATCCTCTGATCAAGGGTGACTCCAAAATATTTGGCCTTATTGGTCCAAGAAATTGCCTTATCGGCCATCATGACTGGGGCTGGAGCGGGAAGCGCTCGGGTGGACATTTTCCCGGTATAAAGGATTGCCTGACTTTTAATGGGATTTATAGTGATTCGCAATTTGCGGAATCACTCGCCGAGCTCGTCGGCTTCGTTCTGCAAAATGCGAACCATTTGGTCCGGGTCTCTACGTGAAGCGTAGCTCCCCGTGTCATCTGCGAATAACGTCAGATGGGCGTTCTTCGGTTTTGGAACATCGCTTGTGTACAGCGAGAAAAGAAAAGGGGACAGAGCGGAGCCTTGCGGGACTCCGGCGGTGATGGTGTGGCGAGAAGAGAGAGCTCCCTCCACTCGATATTTTAAAACCGCGACTCGACAAAAACTCTCGTATGATGTGCACGAGAGTTGTGTGGGCACATTGTGAGCGTACAACTTGAAAAGCAAGCCGTTGTGCCACACTTTGTCGAATGCTTTTTCAACATCGAAGAAAAGAGCTCCTGTAGGGATTCTATTTTTGAATTTAGAATGGTTATGCTCCGTGATGCGGAGAATCTGATGCACGCAACTGAGCCTACTACGAAAACCGAACTGCTCTGGAGGGAGCAGCTGGTGAAGGTGAGCGACTATCTTTATGCAATCGAGGACGATTCGCTCATAGAGTTTACCCAGGGTACTGAGCAAACTGATGGGGCGGTAGGAGGAGGGTTCAGAAGCGGGTTTACCCGGCTCGGGAATGCCTATCACTATTGCCTTTTTCCAGATGTCCGGAAAGACCCTGTTTTGAAACGCTGCATTAAAGATGTCAGCGAGAATCTTAACCAAGTGCTCCGGGAGCATTTTAATTAGTCTGTTAGAGATACCGTTGTCCCCGGGGGCTTTTCGTCTTTTGAGCGCCTTGATCAGAGAGACGACTTCTTCAATCGTCATCGGAGCGAGGGGTTCAGGAGGCGGTTCGACGTCCGGGTCGACGGGGGTCGGGCGCGGACGCGGAACCGATATCGGTGGTGGCGGAATTGCGTTCCTACTTTCGACGAACGTGTCAACCGCAACGAGATGCTCAGGGTCAACCGGAACCGGAACTAGGATTTCCATATCAATGGTGTCAAGGCAACGCTCTAGGCACCCCGAGTGTTGACCGAGTTGCAGTTCCAGAGCGAGTTCTTGGCATTGAGGTTACCCGCCAGAAGGACGGACTCCCCCATTCCTAGTAGTGTTGACAATTCGTTGGAGTGAAGCTCCTTTAAAGGTGAAAGGTAGGCCAAGATGATGGTGATCGGCGGATGTCCTGTCATTGCTATCCTGCAGACTGAAGCCTCAATGTTCATCAGGTTTTCGGGGGGATCTAGAGGTATGCAGTGCAGGGACCTTTTAAAATATATTAGAGTGCCGCCTAGAGGGCTTTTAGTACGGTCGTTACGCACTACTTTGAAATTCGGGATACTAGGGTTTCTATGAGCGGGTTTAAGGAACGTTTCCTGTCTGAGGAAAACGTCTAGGTTGTTATCGCGGACAAAATGTGCGATTTCGGCACGTTTGCCGCAAATACCATTGGTATTGAAAAAGCCCACTCTGAGGGAGCGGGGCTTGGTCCGCGACGGGGGAAAAAAATGTGATTATTAGTGGCCATTGGAAGGCGCTAAAATTAAACTAACGATGTAGGATCGCTGTTTCCTATATACTTTTTCTAACTCCGACATTAGTTTTGTGTCCAGGTGACCTCTGGTAGCTATTTCCCTTATTTTCTCGGAAATAAGGGTTTAAAAATCAACCGGCGGGCTTAGTATCGCATCATAGATGGCATCTACCTCCTCTTTGGAGAATACTCGACCCGCCGTGGTAGGAGGAGGAGGTGCAGGTTTTTGTGAGCGCGGCTGGGCTACGGGAACGAGGGCAGGGATAACCGCCGGAGCGGGAGCGTAAGCGATCGCCGAAGCGGGCATAGGAGTGACGGGAGTGGCCGGTTCGGCGGGAGTGACTCCACCGGGGGCCTCTTTGGATTTTTCTTTAATCCATGGGTTGTGCGCCGGCATGGGTGCGGGGCGGTATCTGGCCTGAGGGGCTGGAGCTTTAGGAGCTCGAGTGATTGGCTTTTTAAGGGCCTTTGGGCAGCCGCGGTAGCTTGCCGGGCGTCCTATTTGCCTACAGTTTGTGTACGAAGGCGGCTCCGTGCACAAGGTTCTGTCCTTTGGCGCGGGCATTGTTTGGTGCCATGCTCCCCTAGACACTTGACGCACCTGGAGGGGAGGGAGCACCGCAAGGATGAGTGCCCGTATCTTTGGCAGTTGTGACACTACCCTATCTGGCGATTTTTGTATGGGGTCTCCACGGTGAAGCCGCGGAGGCCCAAGATGTCTTTGACGTCAAACAGGTGTCTGCCGTCAATAGGGGTCTCAACAACAACCATAACCATCGTGTTGTTGTTCTTCGTGAGGGGAGTTTGATTTAACTGTACGGTACATCCGGTGTACCTCTGTGTATGAAATGCCTTTTTCGGTAAGGCTTAATTGGATTTCGTCTTCCGTCATCTGTAGGGGGATCCCACGGATAACGAATCGAAATCTTCTTTCATCCGGGAGGGCATACGTAAAGTAGTGGACATCTTGGGCTTTGAAGTGCTTTGTGAGCGCCCTATGGTCTGCTATCGTGGCCGAAAATACGGAAAGAAGGTTTTGGCCGTTTAGCCACTTATTGTGGGTGAGCTTGATGCCCGCTTCGGCGATTCGGGCGAGGAGGGTGGGGACTGTGACATCATCCGTGAGGAGGATGTTAAGCCTAGGTGGCTTTTTGGCCTTTGGCTCAGAGGGAGCGGAGGGTTGGTCGGTGGTAGATGGGGTGGCAGGAGAGGACGGGGGAGAAGAGGAAGCCGGCGAGTCGTTGTCAAAAGTCGGCGCTGAGGGTGCCGGTCTTGACACCGACACGGCGGTGGACGAACGCGGCTTCTTCCTCCTCCCGCGTTTCACGGTCGTGAAACCGTCGTCATCCTAGTCGGATGACGACGACTCTAACCGACATTCGCCAGAGGACGTGGAAGCCGCGGGTCTCTTGGCGGAAGCAGGAGGGTCAGTTTCCAACGCCGTAGCGATGGGCCCCGAGGAGGGAGTGGCGGGCGAGGCGGAGGACCCGTCATCCGTTATGGGTGAGGGGTTCGCCGCCCTGCCCGCCATCAGGTCTTGAATGTTGGGCTCTATTTGAGCCCGGACGTTTGGAATTTTAATTAACTTCGCAAAGGTCGTCTGTAGCTCATCATCCGTCAGGGCCATTGCGAGCTTGTCGAATGACATTTTTGGCGAGTGTGTTCCGACGCGGGGTGCGTTCCGCCCGGGAAAGAACACACAAGAAACCGGGCGGCGCTCGCACTGACGTACGGTCGCGGATCGCGGGTCGCGGGTCGCGGTGGGACGCGTGAATTTACGTCCCCGGGTGGGTGTGCCCGGGGTTGAGTAGGTGAATGGCCTATACCCGGCGAGGGGGGGTGTGCTTAAAATTAGGTATGCCCTAAGCTGGTATCCCTTTGCCAATCTTAATGTGCGAAAGGGTTCCTAACAGTCCGTGCACCGTAAGTGGTATTGGTCCGAGGACCGCACACTCAACCGGATACACGGGATGGAAACGTCGGGATGGATAGGGTTGGAAAGGCGATATGCGGGGGAACAAGTGGTGTGCCTCCACTAGTTCCTTATCTGCACCCGTTCGTCTTGCTTCAGCCCTGAGGGGGCGTGGCGCGGGCCGGGTCACAGCTAGTCGGCTTGTTGTCACTGTGGGGTTTACCACCGAGCTAATTCCCTGAAGGGGACAATAAAACAATATACCGAGAAATTCGGGCTAATCCCTGTCCTGAAAAGGACGCGGATGAGCCCTTTGTCAGGTAACCGACAATAACAAAGTAGGTGCTCTGTTATTGGCCGGATTACCGTGACTGCAGCGCGGGGGCTGCGTTTCGACCTAGCAGGTATGCCGGTAATCGGATTAAAATCACTGCATGTGCAGTGACAATACGTCCGAGCGCGACCGCAGCCAAGAGCGGAATCGCTCTAGCAGGAACATTGTTGACAATTGAATTCGTATCGAGATTGCTGGGTACTTATGACGTTTGGTTAATATTTCATACAAGTGTCATAGACGCGCATCGTTCTCGATACGAATTCGATTGTCAAAAAACTTAACGGCCGACGTCAAAATTTCTTAGATCGTTAGCGAATTTATATGGGACCATCCTTGGAATAACCTAATATAATATTGTAATTGAGCCACTGGAAATCTCACTGACCAAATGAAATGCGACAGCGAGCTTCCACTTTACGTCGGTTTTCTGTGAGACAGTGGAATCAAACCGGTCGAGCCGGCCCATACGCGCTGTAGACGTAACTGTCTACAGCGTGGCTCTACCAAAACAACAAAACAGAAAAGTTCAAAATAGTTTATTTTAGATTTACGTCTATAAATTACCTGCTAAATAAGTAGAGGCACCCCAAATCAAAAGCACCATGCCTGTATGATGATAAATATGTAAGAACGAGATTTGACTGAATTTCTTCCGGAACACGAAAAATACCTGTGAAGTTTTTACATTTAAAAACAATATTCTAATGACATTCCATTCAATGCAAATGTGATACAAGTGACTGAAAAGTTAATAGCTGAATATATTTTTATTTGGAATTTTATTTAACTACAAAACAAATGACGCCACACTGTGAAACTGTGAAAGGTTTGCGGGGTCACTGAATAGTCGCCAATGACAACTTAATATGACAGCCTCCGAGGCGCAGCGGGCGAGTAGCCGGCTGTGAAACGTGAGGTCGCGGGTTCGATTCCCGCACCGAGACAAATGTCCGTGTGGCCCACAGATATTTGTTTCGGGTCTGGGTGTTGTGAGGCCGAAAGTCTTTCGTAGTTCCTGATACTCACGACACAAGATTCGATCTTAGTGTGGGGTCAGGACTATGTGTGTGACTGTTGGGTGTATTTAATTTAATATCCGTTAGGCCTCATTCGTACGAGAGATTTTTCAACGCGCGTTAAAAATGCTTTAAAATGGAACATGAGACTTCTAGTATAGTTATTCACACGCCGGCGCTTTTAAACGCGGCTTTTTTTAAACGCCGGGCGTCGGGCGGTTTGATTATAGCTTATTAGAAACAAGACAAGAATGAGATGCAAGCACTTATATGTACAGACATGTTGAAACGCTTTTTAAAGTATTAAGTCTCTTTGCATTAAAGCAAGTTTTCTTTCAACATTAATGCAAACTATAAGAATTATCATTTTAAATAATAAATAACTCGACTGCCTAAGTGGCCTAGTTGTATTTCGGTACTACTACCGTCCTGAGGTCTTGGGTTCGATCCCCGGGTCGGGCAAAGTGATATTGGATTTTTCCATATCAGCCCGGAGTCTGGAATTTGTGCCCGATATGGCGATAGGCTCGCCCCCTATCACATCTGGGACAGAAAGAAGCTCGGCGAAATGTGGGTGTTCTAGTTCGCTAGGGCGCCTCTGCCTACCCCTCCAGGGATACAGGCGTGAGCTTATGTGTGTTATAAATAAATAACACCCAACAGTCACATACATAGTCCTGACCCCACACTAAGATCGAGTCTTTTGTCGTGGGAATCAGGAACTACGAGAGACTTTTGGTCTCACAACACCCAGGCCCGAAATAAATATCTGTAGGCTTAAACATTTGTCTCGGTGCGGGGATCGAACCCGCGGCCTCTCGCTACACAGCCGGTTACTCGCCCGCTGCGCCACGGAGGCTGTCGAAATTCAATACTATATTGCCAGAACTGGAGCTCCTGGAGCGAATTGACCTCAGGCCAATGGTCAGTCATAAAATAAAATATCTCATTCAACTCACCGTATCAAGGAGATCTACCACCTTCGTGAGAAAATATAAATATGTTAACCAAGCTATTCTGATTGCATCTGGATTGTTAGAATAGTCTATAGCTTCACATATCCACTTATATTTCCATCCCCATGCATAGTAAATACCCTGAAATGGAGAAATAATCAAAAGTTGACACAGAGCCTTGTATCATGGGGTATCAGAACCTATAAAAGACTGTCCCAGAACACGCAGACCCGAAAAAAATATTTCGTCCTATCCAAAGAATAAAGTTACACATGATAATGAATCGAAATTGCTTTCTTATTTTTCTGAGCTTATATTGACCTGCATATTTAACTAGTAAGTATTTTTTAAACTTTGTCATAATTTAATTCGTTATTATGTCATAACTTAAAAAAATACTAGTTAAATATATGGGTCAATATAAGCTCAGAAAAATAACAAAGCAATTTCGATGTATTATCATATGCAACATTATTCTTTGGATATGTCGATTTGTTGACCACACAGTCATTTTTCGGGGATCGAATCCACGGCCTCTTGGTTCATAGACGAGTAATCGCATCCGGTGCCACGGAGACTGTTTTTGTCAAGAGCAAGGCTTTATTGCTTTAAAAACTTAAATAATTTCTATTAAAGATATCGACAAATCGCAAAAAGCTTAGTCATAAAGCTTGGATGCACTACGCTACGAAGATATAACATTTTTGCTATTAGATGCCATCTTAGATATTAGACTGCCTCCGTGGCGTGGTGGTATTTCGGTACGACTACGGTTCTGAGGTCTCGGGTTCGATCCCCGAGTCGGGCAAAGTGATATTGGATTTTTCCACATCAGCCCGGAGTCTGGAATTTGTGCCCGATATGGCGATAGGCTCGCCCCCTATCACATATGGGACGGAACTAAGCTCGGCGAAATATGGGTGTTCTAGTTCGCTAGTGCGCCTCTGCCTACCCCTTCGGGGATACAGGCGTGAGCTTATGTTAGATATTAATATTTCTACCTTAGTTTTAAAATTAAATACATACAACAAAATACTCACATTCACAAAAAGATAAGTGCATGCTATCACTTGTGACGCGTTATACACAATAAGCACTTTGTCCAGATTAAAAGCAGGTCTATGTTTCATCCACTTCGGTCCCCATTTCAGTATAAACATAAGATATAAGGCTAATAATGTTCCTATCTGGTACGGTTTTGCTACCAGGAACCATGATTGTGTTCTGGGATCTGAAAATCAAATCACAATTTTATTGTTAACTTTCTTTCTTTCTACCTGCCTTTATCCCACCTTAATGTGGGCGGACGCAACACACTTTTTCAAGCATGTTGTAGAAAGGATTTGGCTTAGTTTTTACGACCGGCTGCCTGCCTGACGTCAACCCTCTTTGAGGGATCCGCGATCCCGAGGAGTCGCGGGCAAATTGAATAATAAAATTTGCTTCGCCCGACCTGGGAACTGAACCCAGGACTTCCCGGTCCACAGTCTATACATGCTGCCACTAGACCAAGGAAGCGACGCACGCTTTTATTGTTAACCTTGTTACTTAAAAAATATTGAGTATAGTGTATCACATAAGCCTGTATATCATGCCTGTATCCCCGAAGGGGCAGGCAGGGACGCACTAGCGAACTGGACCATCCACATTTCGCCGAGCTTAGTTCCATCCCAGATGTGATAAGGGGCGAGCGCATCGCCATATCGTGCACAAATTCCAGACTCCGGGCTGATATGGAAAATCCAATATTACTTTGCCCGACCCGGGGATCGAACCCGAGACCACAGGACGGTAGTCGTACCGAAAAACAACCACGCCAACGAGGCAGTCATCAAGTGAAATGTATCAAACGAATTCAAAATGAGGTCTTCAATTCATTGCCATATATGTTACTCGAAATCTCGAAATTTTTTTATAGCGAAGACTCACAAACGAGCAGATGGATCACCTGATGGTAAGTGATTTCCACCGTCCATAGACACTGAAGACACAAAAAGAATCATGGATGCGTTGCCAATCTAAAAGGACGAAATGGAAGGGAAGGGAAAAAGGGATTGGGAAAGGAAAGTGGGAAATGAGCCAACGGAAATCTATTTCACCGAACGAAATTCGACAGCAAGCTGCCGCTTTACGTCGGTTTTCTCTGGTATCAAACCGGTCGAGCCGGCCTGCTGTAAACGTTACTGTCTACAGCGTGGCTCTACCACTACCACAAATGTGGACCGATTTTCAAGTTTATTTTTGTTCGATATTTTTTTTTGCCAAGCCAACGATTGTCATAGAGCCAAATCTATGAGATTACGATGATGAAGATGAATATCTGGCTGTGTAAAATGTAACAGCAAGCTGCTAGTTCATGACAATTTTTCAAAGCTATGGTCAGTCGACTGATCATTCATGATTTTCTTTGCAATCGGATAACGAGTCCACTCCCTGATAATATGTGATACGACACATATGAAATAGCAACCGGACTCATACTCTGAATAACAAAATACTGGGGGCACAGCGGCCTGAGCAGGAAAATTTCTGACAACCGTAAATGTATTTCAGCTCGATGCGCGTCTATGAAATATTAACCAAACATCATCAGTGCGCAGTTAACTCGAATACATTTACATTTACATTAGTTTTTGTGCTCGGGCTACTGTATTCTTTCTTATCTCACCTTAATGTGGGATCGGCATAACACACTTTCTCAAGTATGTTTCAGAAAGGATTTGAATTTACACTACTTTGTAGTTAGAGAGTCGTCTAGTACTTTGAACTTAAGTTTGTTTAAGTTTACGCGAATATTATTCATTGAAATAAAACTATTCTTACGGATTCTATAAGTTTGTTAATGATCTTGGTATTTTTATGAATATTCACGAATCGATTCATATTGTGTTAAAATTCTTTATTGCTACTTACCAACAATATCCTCAAACAGTCTTTTATATAATTCCCCAAACTTCTTTAGGATAAGCATGTTGAATCCTTGTTGTCACGAGTTTTTTTTTAAATACCTATTTTCGTTATGCTGAACACAATTTTAATTGGTCAATTTTGTTGATTGATAATTGAAATATTAATTTTTGTTTTCATAATTAGAAAATGGTTCACATTGATTTTTGAAGTATTTTTCAATACCAGCGCATTTGCTTTATAACCAATCGCAGCAATTACTAATGTGTGACTAACCAAGTTAAAGGTATATAATCAATTTATTCATTAATTAAAACCGAATTGCATACAATTAATACTATTAGCAACTTCGTTACAGCATTGTCATTGTTGGTTTTAAAGGGGCGTTTTTAATATGATGTTGAAATTGGAAAACAAAGGGGACATTGGGTGAAGTTCAATAATATTGGCTAATATCGATTGTTTCGTTATTAAACGTGAAATCAGACCTCAGGTCCTAGGTCTCCGTGGAACAACTAAGCAAGAAAAATTGTCATGCATCGTGATTGGTGTTTTTAGTCACGTGATTTACAGATAAAAATTAAGTATTTAACTTATTAAAATAAAATTATACTTGCCTATTTTTTATAAATTTATGTCGTACACGTGATTTCGATGATAAATAGCTTCCCACAAAAATTCAATAATATTTGTTACTATAGTCAAGTACCAAATTGCGTGTATGGAAAGCCACCTTTATTAAAATTGAAGCCGCGTAATACAGCTACTATGCAACATGCATATTATATTACCGTGAACGACATAAAAATACTACTTTTCGACTTTTTTCGAAGGCAAAAATACTTTAAAAAGAACAATATCGATACAATATGTGTTTATAAACTATAATTCACATAATATTTAAGTTCTACTCTATTTAATATAAACTGTTGAGAAATATAGAATTTAATATTATAGCACTATTCAAAAGAATTTGTACGAAATGTTTTCTTATGACACATAACATAAGTTCACGCCTGTATCCCCAAAGGGGTAGGCAGATGCTCACTAGCCAACTAGTACACCCACATTTCCCCGAGCTTAGTTCCGTCCCAGATGTGATAGGGGGCGAGCCTATGGCCATATCGGGCACAAATTCCAGACTCCGGGCTGATATGTAAAAATCCAATATTACTTTGCCCGACCCGGGGATCGAACGACGATGACAGTCGTACCGAAATACAACCACGCCACCGAGGCAGTCCGTCAGTCAGTCGAGTTTCTTATTACTTTGGTGGTTTATTACTCGTTAACTTGTAAAGCCTGCTCAACCTTGATAGTTTTCCTTTTAAATTCATTACAGCAACTACCTACTGTGATTTTTTTCACGTATCCAAAACCAATCGATTCGGATATAGAGGGGGGACGCCTTACTCTACCAAAAATTAGCACTTTAAAACTGAATTATTTCGCAAACATAGCCTCCAATCGAAAAATAGTTTCCACAAACCGGCATTGTTTTTAGAAAAATAAAAAACACGTTTTTATAACATATATATATTGATAAAAAAAAGTTTTCTTTTTATTTTTTAAATCAACCATTACGTTTAAACAGTTCTGTATATGGAATTGTTATTGGTACCAACTTTGTGAAACACCCGGTATACATACTTTTTTGACAGATCTATCACACAGGAACCATGCATTTTTCAGGGATAAAGATTAATTAGCCTATGTGCTATTCCACACTATAATCCATCTCTTTTATCAGCTAATATTATAATCATCATCATCCAGATCCTTTCAACCGTCCTGACTAACAAACATCCATCCATCCAAACATATATAATAGTAGTAAGATTAAAACCGCTTACCAAATATTATAATTATATAGTTTGTGTAATTTTATTCTTAGTTGTTAACCTATTTACAATTAGCGTTACTTATCTTAGAAACTAGGTAGTTACTAACTTCTTAAGAAAAACACAAGTTGAGATATTTCTATCAAAATTTTTGGTTTAACTTCACTTATCTCTTTGTCAACACATAATATTTTTTTAAATAATATTGATGTGAAAAACAACAATTTCTAAAATGAGAGTGATGTTTGTCGTTAGTTTTTTTTGTAATTAACATGAATAGTATCTATCTAAAACCCATATATATAAACTGAATACCTGTTATAAGACGTCAGTTAGTATATCTATATACAAATTAACTACAAAACGAAAAAATATCTACTGAGATACCATAATTAGTCGCTTTATAAGCTAAATACATTTCATATCACCAGCGGTTCCAATAGGCAGATAGCCTGCGAACAGCTTCGTTTTACTTCATTATAAGCAACCATGAAATACATAACTATTAATAATAAGCAATGTAGAAGCACAAAATATCTATAAGCACTACTTCAACTACCTAGCCGGAGTCCTAGTTCAAAGCTAAAGTTTCTACCTGCCCTTATCCCACCTTAATGTGGAGTCGGCGCAACACACTTTTTCAAGCATGTTGCACAGAGGAACTTAGTTTTTACGACCGGCTGCCGGCCTGACGTCAACCCCCTCTGGAGAATCCAGTCCCGAGCAAATTAAATTAGAAAATTCGCTTTGAAAATTCAGAGGTGTATGCACTTTTTTTGGGGTTGGTCTCGAACCTCCGACACTTCGACGTTTCTTGTTTACATATATATTATGAAAATAAACGAGGACGCATGTTATTGTCCGTCCGACAAACAGAGAAAACCGGTTATAACACGATAAAAAGCGTAGACAACATTTTCTCGTGGCGCGCATGCTAGGCGGGCAGGATTATGCCGGTCTATTTATGCTTCTTCACACTACGAAGAGGGTGGTAGCAAATCGAGGGGCTTGCGACAAGACAGGCGGATGGTCGATGCAGACACGGGGATGTACCCCCATACCCGCCCCAACCAACCATCAAATCATGTCCAAGCCCTTTGAAAGAACCGGAATTCATTATTTTGTTAGTTTTAAACAACTTGTACCTCCAGATAGTCACGGGCGGCTCGGCTTATGTAACATATTCCTCTATATGTGCCGCCTCTGACGGGTAGATAGCAATATAAACTTGTTTTGCGCTTAAACCCTACCTGAGATGTAACGCCCCGCTGAAGCACTCCTAATGGCGTTGCATTAATCTGCGGATACGAACTCAGCGGCGGTGGCGGCGGTGGCGGCGGCGTGGGGAGCGGCGCGGTAAAGTACTGTTATACCGGTCATACGCCGCTCTCCACTCTCACTCTCTGCCTTTGAGGACAGTTCTATTTAAATTTATGCATTGAAACGCGCCGCTACCCGCGCCGCTACCCGCGCCGCTACCCGCGCCGCTACCCGCGCCGCTGCCGCCGCCGCTCCAATCCCACTGAGTTCGTTTCCGCGGCCTTATACTGAACGTGGGCCTTTTTCTTTAAGCGGCGCGTTAACGTTTGATGGCGCGCGATAGAATAAGATAGAAATAAAAGAAAAATCTGGAGGTTATCTGTTTTGCTTCTGCGTTGCTTTGCTTTTATGGGTGGATATTTGGAGTGCAAATGATAATCGCGATCAAATGCGGTTTATAGTTACATTTATAATACAATAATATGAACTATAATAATCATTGGCTGCTAGGATTTTCCTACTTATCTATCTACAAAAATCACCGCTACAAAGCCTCCTACAAAATTGTGAATCTTTACAAAATTTATTCTCTATTCGACCTTAAGTGCTTCTTTCTTTGCGTTTTTGTTAACATAATTCTTATAGTAAAACATTCCAAACATGTACAAGAACGCAATACAATTGAAAATTACAATGACATTCAAATATTTTGGGTAGTTGCAGTTCTGTGCGAAGATGCCTGTGATGTTCAAATACAGGACGATGGAGAATTGGATCTGAAATTTAAAAAAAATCGTTATAAGTAAATACTAGCAGTTGCCCTCGACTCCGTTGGCGTGAAAAAAATCCACATATTTGCAGTATTTTTTATTGATTCGCTCCAATTGGTCACAGTGTGATGTTATATAGCCTACAGATTTCCTCGATAAATGAGCTAACCAATACTAAAAGTTTTTTTAAATTCAAACTAGTAGCTCCTGAGATAAGCGCGTTCACACAAACAAATTCTTCGGATTTATTATACATATATAGATTTAACACACAATAGTGATAACACAAAGTTCTGATCCCTCTCTTAGATAGTCTTATGTTATGTCAGGAGCTACGAGAAATTTAGGTCTCACAACACTTAGACCCTAAACTAATATTTTTGTACTTTCTTTCTACTTGCCCTCAACCCACCTTCGTGTAGGGTTGGCGCAACACACTTTTTCAAGCGTGATGCAGGAAAGATTTGGCTATGTTTTTACGACCGGCTGCCTGCCGGTCAACCACCTCTGGAGGATCCCGGGCAAATTAAATTAGAAAATTCGCTTTGCCTGATCTGTGAATCGAACCCACGACCTTCCGGTCCACAGCCCATACATGCTGCCATTAGACTAAGGAGTCGACTAATCTAATATTTTTTTTACATTGTACAATTATTTGTATATTACTATTACGATTTTATACTGGAATGGCAAATTGGTATACTGGTCGTAATGGCAACCGAACTGATGGATGGGTCCCCTGATAATAAATGGTTTCCACCACTTATTATTAGTTGACCAAAGCAAGGCGCAAAACGAAGGGCTTGAACAAGACAGGCGGATGACCGATGCAAACAGTATTATACCATCATACCCGCCCCAACCAACCATCACGTTGCCATGTCGCAAGCCCCTAGAAAGACCTAGATATACTAGCTGATACTGGAACGCGAATCATACAAGGACCGCCACTGTATGGTTGATTTTTTTATGATAAAGTTGTTTAACTAAGAAAGAGTTGACTTCTTTCAGACGGTGTTGATATCGCAGGCAGTCGGTCGTAACGACTAAACCCAAATAATTTCTGCAACATTTCTGATAGTGAACTTCCTCGGTGGCGAGGTTGTATTTCGGTACGACTACCGTCCTGAGGTCTCGGGTTCGATCCCCGGGTCGGGCAAAGTGATATTGGAATTTTCCATATCAGCCTGAAGTCTGGAATTTGTGCCCGATATGGCGATAGGCTCGCCCCCTATCACATCTGCAACGAAACTAAGCTCGGCGAAACGTGGGTGTACTAGTTCGCTAGTGCGCCTTTGCCTACGCCTTCGGGGATACAGGAGCGAGCTTATGTTTATGTGTGTGTACTCACCAATTGCAGGGAAGTTAAATATTTCTTCCACCAGAGGTATTTTTGATATTGCGGACCGAGACCAGCTATGAAGTAATATCCATACATCAAAATGTGGATGAAAGCGTTAATCGTTCCCTCTGGAATAGCTTGACCACCTGTGAAAGAACATCTTGTAATTTTCAAGTCACTTTCTTATTGACTCATATTGTACGGACCGGGGCTTATTTTATAATAAAGAATCGTCCTGTTTTATAGTGGAATTGTAATGATTTTGTCTCCAAAGCAGTCAACTTGGGGTCAGCACAATACACAAAGCCAGCCCAAAATCAACAAGTCGCAGTTTTGACAAGACTAGCTTATTGTGTTAAAAAGCTGCATTGTCTGACATGGAATTAGAACATTAAGGCCCTTCGTACAGAAGGATACGCAAAGATTCGATACCAGACGATTTTAGTCTCTAAGTGAAGTGACTACCGCAATACAAATTCATAGAGATGTGTACACATGCACGCATCGCCAGCATCTTGTTCATAGGTCGCTGACGCAAGTAGTGCGCGACCTGCCGGCCGAGATCGTCGCTACTAATGTTGCCGCAATTTTTAAGATAGCGGTGCAATTATTAAATTGATTTTTTTGTTGAAAAGCGAATTATTATTGAAAAGCGGTGAATTTTGTTTGTGAGGTTAATAAATATGCTTGTTTGCATAATTATAAATTAAAAAATATTCTAAAAAGGATATTACAGAATTTACAGAAAAAGTATGGGAAGCAGTAGGAAAGGCGATTTACACGGATTTTAGCCGTGTAGCAGCTACGCTTATAGTGGTCACTAGACAATTCGCATCTACGAGACTACGACTCAATGTCTTGTGTACGGACCGTGCGCTACTATATTCGCGACGCAAGTATCCAACATAAGTATCGGCGATTTGTGTATCCTTGTTTACGTAGGGCCTAAGGATAGCATCCCGTGGATCTTTTTAAAAACAGCATTCACTTTTGTTTGTTCCAATACCTTTCAATTTATTTATTAACTTTATATATGTACAGAACATGTATAAAGGTGGAATTAATGCCAAACGCTTCATCTACCAGTCTACCTGAAGGTGATGCAGAGACAAAACGATGTGGGTGTAGTTTAAGCACTTAACATACAAACTTCAAAACGTGTCTGATCGTGACCAAATTTATATTTGACCACCCTTAGAATAAACTTAGATTGCCTCCGTGGCGTGGTGGTATTTCGGTACGACTACGGTTCTGAGGTCTCGGGTTCGATCCCTGGGTCGGGCAAAGTGATATTGGATTTTTCCATATGAGCCCGGAGTCTGGAATTTGTACCCGATATCCCTATCACATCTGGGACGGAACTAAGCTCGGCGAAATGTGGGTGTTCTAGTTCGCTAGTACGCCTCTGCCTACCCCTTCGGGGATACAGGCGTGAGCTTATGTTATGTTAGAATAAACTCTGTAGAATACAAAAAGATTTTGAAAATTGGTCCACATTTGGCGGAGATATCTCGTAACATACGTACATTAAAAAAACAGACGAATTGAGGACCTTCTCCTTTTTGGAAGTCGGTCGAAAATATAAATAGAGTACATATAATTTAAATAGTCACGGGCGGACTGTACAAATAGATGTTAATTAGGTAAAAAAATTGTATGGACTGCCGCAACAATTAGTGCAGCCTATTTATATCACGCGGTCAAAAGGGTATTTATTATATGCAGGACATGCGATTTTAAAATAAATAATTATTTTATAACAGAACCCAAGAACTTTTGGTTAATAGTCCATAAACACGCTATTTTATAGATATTAAATTATAATAATAATAATAAATAATAAATACACCCAACAGTCACACACATAGTCCTGACCCCACACTAAGATCGAGTCTTGTGTCGTGGGTATCAGGAACGACGAGACTTTCGGTCTCACAACATAGGTGTTCGAATCGAGTCTAGGGACTCGAAACAAATATCTGTGGGCCACACAGACATTTGTCTCGGTGCGGGAATCGAACCCACAACCTCACGTTTCACAGCCGGCTACTCGCCCGCTGCGCAACGGAGGCTGTTAAATTCATGCATACACACTCACACCTGCATATCATGGGGGTAAGCACAGACTATAGAGAGCCACGAGCTACGATCTCAACACACCTCTTTTGCTCCTTCCACACTCGTGCATAGTTTAATACATTTTCGCCGATTTAGGGTACTCCGAACGTGCCCTTTTCGCAGGAGATCAGCGGGCTTAGCCAAGGCTTATCCGCTAGTCGAATAGAATAAATGTATGAGATTGATTGATAGAATACGCTATACATATATTGCGTATTCTTATGTAATTCCAATACATTTGCTATTATATTTGTGCATAAGCCACTTGGCTAAGCCCACATATATTTTATTCGTATAGATAGGATCATCTCGGGCGCCCACTTTTGGCCCTAACATCACTTTTGCACGATAAATACCTTCCGAAGGACCTTTCATCCATCTTCTCCAGATTACAGATATTAATATTCTTCCTTTTTACCTGCCATTATCTCACCTTAATATGGGGTCGGCGCAACACACAACAACATAATTTTTTCAGGAATGTTACAAAAAGGATTTGGCTTAGTTTTTACGACCGGCTGCATGGCTGACGTCAACGCCAATCTTAGGGGACTCCGTCCCCGGCATATAGTGTTAGAAAAGAACACCCACTCAACCTGGGAATCGAACCCAGGACCCCCCGAATCTCAGCCCATATATACCGCCACCTACCAAGGAGGCGACACGAATGTAAAAAAAGGGATGTAGCGTTAAGAACATTGAAAGTGAAGCACGGTTTTCTGCCGATTCTATTTATCGACACGTAATGGCGGCGACTGCATCCAGCGACTTCCTACGACCTTTATCAGGTCGTCGGTCCAACTTGTCCTTCCAACAGGTCGATCTGGAAATCTTTGGGGGAGGTCTATGTTCAGCAGTGGACGTCCTATGGCTGATGATGATGATGATGATAATGAATGGCGGCGACTGAGCGTGTTATGAGAGTTAGGGTGTGCGTAACTTATCTCCGTTTAACTATAGACGAGATGGTGTCCTTCTTTTTTATACGTCTGTGGAACGCAACTACAATTTCAGATATTCAGATAATTTATATTTTTCACACCTGGAGAATACTTCACTGCGATCCACGACAATGATGGCATCATAGTGTGATGGTATAGGTGAAGGAACGACACCTGGTTATTCTTCTTGCGTAGAATGAAGAACACTGTGTCCAGAAGCTCGGTTACCTTCGATATGAGGTACCACCACACGTCAGCAGCCCACTAGAAAAAGTTTTTGAGTTGAGTGAGTTGAGTTGAGTGGTTTATGAGAACCACGTTGTAAACGGTTACGTCTACAGCACGAATGGGCCGTCTCGACCGGTTTGATACCGCTGTCTCACAGAAAATCGACGCAATATGGCAGCTCACTGTCGCGTTTCGTTCGGTGAGTGAGATTTTCAGTGGCTCTATTATATCTATCATAAATAGGCCGGCATGATTCTGGCTACCATTTGATTCTGGTATTAAGTTTTTTGGACTGCACGAAAAAACGTATAGTCCGATCTAGGATTTTAACCTAGGATATCGCGACCACAGCTCATATTATAATGCTGTGATTAAAACATTTATTGTAAGCCTTGTGTTTTCTATTGATGAGACATTATAGCTTTTTCTCTTATCGTTTTTCTTACTGAACTATAAATCATTCATCCATTGTTACTGTGTGTTATATAAACCGACAAATACTCTTTCATATTAGTATAGATGATGTGTATACATACCCAGATACTTTCAGGTTCATTTGAGTAGTCAATTGAGTGACAGCTGAAGTTATAACCTGTCCTGATAGCGTAATATATACCCTGAAAATGGATAAAAATTAAAACATGAAACTTAGAATATTTTACACAAATAATCGCATGGCGAAATGTGGGTGTTCTAGTTTACTAGTGCGCCTCTGCCTACCCCTGTAGGGATACAGGCGTGAGCTTATGTTATATCATCATCATCATCATCAGGAGACGTCTTAATTATGTTTAGTAGTGGACGCTGAACCTAATTAAATTAATAAATAACGCCCAACAGTCACACACAGTTCTGATCCCACAATAAGATCGAGTCTTGTGTCGTGGGTATCAGAAACTATGAGAGTCTTTCGGTCTCACAACACCCAGACCCGATACAAATATCTGTGGGCCACACAAACTTATGTCATGGTATGGGGATTAAACCTGCGGCCTCTCGCTTCACAGCCGGCTACTCCCCCGTTGCGCCACGAAGGCTGTATTTTTTTTTTTTTTTTTTTTTTTATCCGAGCACGGCAAAGTGACTACACTACACCTGATGGTAAGCGTAGTGCAGTCCAAAAAAAACCAACGACCATCGATAAACATAGTTTATGAATGGTCGCCAGAGTCATGCCGGCCTGCATAAATGCTTCTTCACGCTTCGCTTAAAGGACCCAATGTCATAGGAGGGAGGGAACACGTGAGACGGAAGACTATTCCACAGCTTAACGGTTCGGCAAAAGTAGGTAGAAGAGAACCTTTTGGTTCGTGCCGCGATGGAAGAGACCACCAAGCTGTGGTTTCGTAAGCCGGCCCGCGTGGTTCTGGCTAGGAAAGGAGAAGCTGGGATCAGGTCAAACAACTCTTCGGAGCACTCACCATGATACAGACGATAGAACACGCTGAGCGCTGCAATGTTTCTACGCAGTTGCAGCGGCTCTAAGGCGCTTGTAACGTCTGCATCATTCACAATGCGGACAGCCCGACGCTGCAATCCGTCCAAGGCATCAAGCAGATATTTGGCGGAACCATCCCAGAGGTGCGAACAGTACTCCGCACCCGGCCGTACCTGTGTTTTATAAAGACGACAAAGCTGACCGGGCGAGAAGAATCTCCGCACCCTGTTCAGGATTCCGACTCTACGAGATGTTGCGGATATTACATCCTCGATATGATGCCTTGGGTTCAGGTCGCAGCGTATATCCATACCCAGGATATTTAGGCCGCTTCGCATTGCGAGCGGACTGCCCCCGAGGTTGGGGAGAGGAGAAAACGGGGACTTTTTGCACGTGAACGCGCACACCTGGGTTTTCTTGGCGTTAAACTCAACCAGATTTTCGGTGCCCCATGCCGCAATGAGGTCTAAGGTCTGATTCAGCTCAACGACAAGATCCCCTCTCTGCCTCTCAGTGACCTCCCGACTACCAGGAGGCTCATTCCCCAGAGATTTCCAGATTATTTTGAACAGTAAAAGTACAACTGAACATAATTATGCCTCCCCCAAAGATTTCCAG
Organism: Clanis bilineata; assembly: GCA_036417725.1. Taxonomy (NCBI): domain Eukaryota; kingdom Metazoa; phylum Arthropoda; class Insecta; order Lepidoptera; family Sphingidae; genus Clanis; species Clanis bilineata. The sequence continues at coordinate 16,226,476 of CM071158.1, forward strand.
AGTTTATATGTTATTTATTTACTTACATTATACGTTAAAAATACACTCAATGCTATCTGGAACAAATTGTATGCCATTAAGACCGTCTTCAAGTTATAGGGTTTTTTGTCCTTCATGTATCGAGGGCCTGCGTAACTGCAGAAGTATAGGTATGACACTAGGATCGTTATCAGAGGTCCAGGGTTTGACATTAACCACCAGTCGTTTGTCCGCGGATCTGGAAATAAATAATATAATAGTAGGTATTTGGAAGAAAGAAAAGAAAAAAATAACTTTATTGAAAACAATCTTTGTGGATTTTATCGCGATTTGTTTTGTATTTTTTTTTTATTTATTTAGTCCCGACCCGTGACCACAAAGGCTGTAAAGCTTTCGAAGCTTCGGGAATTAAAATAAAACAAATACCAAACAAATCGCGGTAAAATCCATAAAAAACAGTTTTATTTCAATAGATAAACTTTATTCAGCCAATGTCTCAGCCAACAGCTTAGATTATCCTAACAGTGAGTGGGAGAAAACAAGAAGAATATGCTGTTGCCCGCGACTTTGCGTGGAAAATTATTTTCCGGGATCAAAAGTAGCTTATGTGTTATTCCAGGATGTCTGCTATCTCGACACCAAATTTCATCAAAATAGGTCCAGCCGTTCCAGCGTGAAGAAGTAACATACATATATACTCACAAACTTTCGGCTTTATAATATTAGTAGGATACGATTCCTATGGCCCGCGATTTCGTTCGCGTACAAATATATCTCACGAGAATCTTAAATTTTTCCGCGATAATAAGTAGCCTACTATGTGCCTATTACAAACTATAATCTGTGCCAAACATTCAGATGCGTTCCGTGTTGAACATAAGCTACTTTTTATCACGGAGAATAAACGTCTACGCGAACGTAGTCGCGGACCACAGCTAGTGTTATAAACGTGAAAGTTTGTTAGTAATTATGAGTGTATGTTTGTTACTCTTTCATGCAAAAACAGCTCAATGGATTTTGATGAAACTTTACATTCATATAGATTATACATAAGGATAACAACATAGGCTACTTTTTATCCCATAAAAAAAAATTATCCCCAAAAACAATATATTATATACACGCGAACGGGGTCGCGGCATCAGCTATAGTATATAAAAAAACAATCGTACCAGTTGCTATTACGATTTTTTTTACTTAAAAATACAAGGTGATTGTTGATTGTAGTTAATCGAAGATTTGAGTACCAAGGAAAACCTACGTCTTTAAAATTAAATAAATAAACTGATTTAAGTTGTTTACATTCTAACTTGTTCTCCTTACTTCCTTCTTGGCAAAGCCTCATAGGTCTAGTGGTTGCGTAGACGAGCTGTAGACCAGGAGACTCTGGGTTTGAATCCCAGAATCGGACAAGAATTTAACCATATTTCCGAACATCTCTATTCATTGATATCACTCATGATAAGATGGGGTGAAAAAAAATGTTGTTCTTGACTTTGTGCACTCTAGAGGGCGCCATATGCAATTTAATGCCACGTCACATATTTAAGGTGGATTGGACATGTAGAAAGGATGGATGATTGGCGACTTACAAAAGGTATTTATCATGCTAAAGTGAATGGTAGGGCCAGAAGAGGGCGCCCGACGCGATCCTATATGGATCAAATAAGCGATGTCCTGCGTAAGGGCAAGTTCGGAGTACCATCAACCGGCGGAAATGTATGAAACGATGCATGAATGTGGACGAGACAAAAGAGGTGTGTCAGGATCGTAGCTTGTGGCGCTCAATTGTCTCTGCCTACCCCTATGGTATGCGTGAGTGTGTATGTATGTATGTCACATATCCTTTAACCAACGGACAAATAAGACGCTTCCAACAACACCTCATTCATTAGTCAAATTATGATAAGTTGTTTAGAAGTTATGAGGGAACAGATGTACATACATACATACTCACATACCGGTGAAAAACATAACCCTCCTTTTTTCTTCGCTGTAGTCAAGTAACAAATATGTTATGCCGTTCTCACATTGAGGGGTATTCGTACGTAAGCTTTGCTGCTGGTAGGATATACGTGTCCGACCGGATGGCGACCACCGTACACATGGTGCTAAAACCTGCCATAGTGACCCACACTCCGTGTGTGGGTCGCATTCCAAGACCAGCCAGTGTATTTCCTATTCTCTCGAGGGGCTTGCGGCATGACTTGACGGTTGGTTGAGACGGGTATGGGGGTATCCCTGTATCTGTATCGGTCATCCGCCTGTTTTGTCGCAAGCCCCTTGATTTGCTTCTTCCCTCTTCGGATTCGGAGTGTGAAGAAGCATAATCACAAGTTTAAAAACTTAACTGATCGACATCCAATTTACTGATCGTGACCAATTTTATATGAGACCATCCTTGAAATAAGCTCTATCGAACACAAACAGAGTTTTGAAAATCGGTCCACATTTGGCGGAGATATCGAGTAACATACATAAAAAAATACCGACGAATTGAGGACGATCTGTGGAAGTTGGCCGAAAAAGCTATCTAGGCAGTGATGAATCTGTCTAGAATCACCATAGATATGTATGTAACGTCATGACGTAATTATATAGCTTTTGCGTGCGACTTCGCACGCGTGGAAATGTATTAACTTATCAATCTTTTTTTATAGCAGAGACTGGCAAAAGAGCAGATGCGTCACCTGATGGTATGTGATCTCCACCGCCCATACACACTCAAGACACAAAAATAATCATAGATGCGTTGCCAACCTAAAAGGAGGGAATGGAAGGGGAGGGAAAAGGGATTGGGAAAGAGACGGGAGGAAATAGGCCACCAGAAAACTCACCGAACGAAACGCGACAGCAAGCACTTTACGTCGGTTTTCTGTGAGGCAGTGGTATCAAACCGGTTGAATCAGCCCATCCGTGATGTACACGTTTTTGTCTAGCACTCGACAAACCTCTCTCATGGAAACCGTATTCTTTTTCCGGGATACAAACTTTACTAGGTCCTATTTTCGACGATCTATCTCTATACCTTTCATCCAAATCCGTTAAGACCATCTGGCGTGATTGAATAACAGCCTTCGTTTTCCACAATCCCTATATCCGGCTTTTAAGTTGGCAACGCACCTATGGTTTTCTTGTCTTGGGTGTCTATGGGCGATGATTTACTATCAGGTGACCTATCCGCTCCTTTGCCAGTGGGCATTTGCCCGAAATAAAGTCATTACCGTCGTAATGGTAATGACTCATATGACCACGGTAATGACAAACACTTAATATTATTATAATTGATAATTTTTATTTATGTATATAACTTCAGACATCACCTGTACTATTCTTTGCATAGCATGGCATGAACGTACACGATATGAGATACGTATACGTATTAATAATCCATGAGAATGATAAAGTATATACATAGATAATAATCATTAATTATAATACTATTAAGGGTTTGTCATTACCGTGGTCATATGAGTCATTACCATTGCCTATACTTAACGGCGGTATTGACGTTTTTTTCCGCGGAAATGCCCAAGTCTCTGCTATAAAAAAAGCGATTCACCAATGTATATTTTTTATATTATTTTGAGGAGATAAACGTTGTTTTATCTGAACCTTAATTAAACAAGGTTTAACCTAAACGCAATGCTATTTTTCACAGGAACATTATAAATTTCGCAGGAACATACTAATGTACGACATTATGAATATTTGACTATTAACATGCGTAAATTAATACTCGAATAATCTTTATGATATGTAAACATGACCACCGATTATTTTTGTAATGTTACAAGTTATTAAGTATTTTTAAGTACTTTAGATTGCCTTTTTATTAATTTTTGTTGTTATTAGAGTCATTGCACTTGTTACAAAGTCACGGGGACCTTTATATGTACTAAAAACAGAACAAAATTAATACTAATAATTGTAAATATAATCGGTTGTTTTACTGATTTTGTCTTTTATAATAATTGTATATTCTCGTCACGGACGTAAAAAAAAGTTGGACGGAGGGCTAGAAACAATGAAAGTGGGGCAGGGTTTTTGGCTTGTAGAGGAATGGGTGTCGGTGTTCCTTCACTAGAGGGGGATCTTCTTGTCAGGCGGATGTTGTGCCTGACCGCTGCGGCCCCTCCGATGGTTAATCATCGGAGGTTGTGTATATGCTACATCCGCTGTTAATTTTGCCATCGTGATTCAGAATGGATGCGTGGACTGGTGGCTCTATCTATTGTTGTAGCTACTGCCGTTGTGCGCTGACGCTCGATGCTCGTAATTAGTTCGGCGCGCATCGCATAGATGTCACTACATCCTTCCCCCGGAGACCGGAGGTCGAACATTTTGTGCTGCGAGTACCATTCTGTTGCCTTTGTTGGCTTTGTTGCCTCTATTGCCTGTATTGGCTCTGTGACCCTGTTACCTCTGTTGGCTTTGTTGCCTCTATTGCCGGTATTGCCTCTGTGACCCTGTTACCTCTGTTGGCTTTGTTGCCTCTATTACCAGTATTGCCTCTGTGAACCTGTTACCTCTGTGACTTTGTTACCTCTGTGACTCTGTTACCTCTGTGACTCTGATACCTTGTGACTCTGTTGCCTCTGTGACTCTGCGACTGACTCTATGCGATGCTGGCTGCTGACTGGTTAGCTGCAAGGAAGTGAAGTGATGTACAATGTAGCGACGATGCTGGTGGTCGGCTATACGGTGTTGGCTGCAGGTGTTCGGCTTCTGTGGTGATCACGTCGGTGTCTTTATTGGAGTTTCTCGCTAGCCTTCCGTCTTCCTTGCCTGCTTCTTTTGAAATCGGTGGAAAAGTAATCTACTCTATGAAGTGATATTGAACATGCGCGCCTGTAGTACGAGTTGTTTTTGAATTATGACACTTCTCGAAAACGATGATAGTATTCGTCTTCTCCCCATGGACGAAAAAGAAGATGGAAGAGCGCTAGAAACATTGAAAGTGAAGCAGGGTTTTCGGCCCATTCGATCTATCGATACGTAATGGCGTAGAGCACTTTCGTACAGGCGCGTTTGTGTGCGTGGCTTCCCTGTGCCGTCCATCTAACTATAGGCGAGAATGGTGTCCTTCTTTTTCTTTACGTCCGTGCTTCTCCCATAGAGTATTTTCATGAGTCATTTTCACAAGAGCGCTGCTAATCGAATGTACGAAGAAATCTAAAATTATTGTAGTTTTTGCAAACTGCTGATTTCGAACGAAATTTTATTTTTACACGCTTTATTTTTTATTTTATTTTTATTTATTTTATTAAATATACGAGATAAAACTTAAAGTTAATACAGAGTCCTACAAAACTGCTAAGCAGTTTGATTGTAGAATCAAGTTATATAATAATGTATCTTATGTTTTTCTGTAACGTCAGGACAATTTATATTATGAAGTACATACTTGATAACAACTTATTATATTCAGCTATAAGTTCATTTATCTTAGTCAGGTAGTGTGTCTAGGAGGTATTTTTTTAACTTACATTTGATTACATGTTTTTTAGTTTCGTCTCTTAAGTCCTTAGGTAAACTATTAAGGCCTTTATTCATAATAAAATCCTTATCGAAGACATAAACTCATATTGGTAAAAATGCATTTTAAGCCTATCGAAGGTTCAATAAAATTCTTTATTCATAATAGTTTACTATAGCTTCATTAACTAAAATATATTTACCGTGTCACAATGTTGCTAGTACATAGATAAAACGTGATTTTAACAAGTTTTGTCTCTGGAAAGTCATGGAACGAGGGCCTAAAAAAAACAATCATTCGCGCGCGACCATGGCAACCATGGCGACCAGATTAGTTTGTTTATATATTTATTTAATTAATTTAATCAAAGTAAAACTATGTTTGTTGCATGTGAAGTGATTTTGTTTTATGCAATACCTAAACATCAACGAAGATGGGTAGATTATGGATATTTGGAAATGAAATTTAGATTTGGAGGATATTCCTTGGAGCGTATGAATGAAAAGAAACGGGGCTTTCAAATCGTGTAAGAAAAATACCCTGCCATCTCTGAGAATGGAATTCAGGACCGGACTTTCCAGTTCACAGCGGCTTCAACAGAACCGTCTAAAACCCATTGTATTGAAGAATAATTAGGCAACATGCGTGCATAAGTATTTTTTGTTAAATCAGATTTAATAAAATTCATCATTGTATTTTTGAAGTGTTTTATTTCTCATGAGTAGTTATTCATGTGACCCTATATTCGTGTTTAGATAATGATGATATTGAAGAAAAATATGTTTTGTTGAAATCAAGGTATGTAATTAAATACCTTGTTGAAATCAAGTTATGTAATTAAATACCACACGGAAAATATTAACTACTAGCTGACTTCAAACAAATCTATCCTACGGAGACCCTACATTTTCTGGAAAAAAGTAGCCTATGTGTTATTCCTTTATAAATAAATACATCCTCGAATGTTCTGTGAATGGTGAAGAATCACTTAAGACAAGTTTATTCTCTCAATATTATTACGCTGTCCGACCTAGCGCGCGTATATTTCAAATAAACTGAGCGACTTATGCCCATGAGGTCATAACTTTTGGATCACATTTATTTGTCTTGTTGTCCTAGACATTTTTATTCTAGACTATAATCCATTTCTTTACCGCATTAAATTCAGATCCGTTCAACCATTCTGGTGAGAAAGAGTAACAAAACATCCATACAACCTCACAAACTATCGTGTTTATAACATTAATTGCATTTGATAGAAGTCTCTCTGAAGTCTAGAAGACTGCCTTGATGGCGTGGTGGTATTTCGGTACGACTACGGTTCTGAGGTCTCGGGTTCGATCCCCGGGTCGGGCAAAGTGATATTGGATTTTTCCGTATCAGCCCGGAGTCTGGAATTTGTGCCCGATATGGTGATAGGCTCCCTCCCTATCACATCTGGGACGGAACTAAGCTCGGCGAAATGTGGGTGTTCTAGTTCGCCAGTACGCCTCTGCCTACCCCTTCGGGGATACAGGCGTGAGCTTATTTTTTAATGTTTATGATAGAAGTCGCAGGCACCCTCAAATTAATCCCAACCAAAACTGGTGGAACGTCAAATACGAATCAGTTGATCGAAATCGGCCATATTTTTTGCTATTGAAACGTTAAAGTAGGGTGCCAGCTTCTATAAATTGCAGACATTTTATGGGAGATTTTGGGAACGTTTTAACGCTATTGAGCTATTATGAATAACAATTTTTCGGAAACGTCCTACAGCGGTATTATAGCGTCCCACTAAGTTATTATGAATAAAGGCCTTAGTATATACGGAATGCGTTTTCTAAGGGTTCTATCACCATAAACATTGATGACTCTTGGGACAACAAATTTACCTGCGGACATTGCTCTTGTATTATAAGTATTACTCACATTCGTTAGAGTCAGATTAAGCTCCTGTTTGTCACGGTTATTTACAATAAGAAGAAGTTTATGGCCTTTATTCATAATAAAACCCCTAATGAAGACATAAACTCATATTGGTAAAAATGCATTTTAAGCCTATCGAAGGTTCGATAAAATTCTTTATTCATAATAGTTTACTATAGCTTCATTACCTAAAATATATTTACCATGTCACAATGTTGCTAGTACATAGATAAAACGTAATTTTATCAAGTTTTGTCTCTGGAAAGTCATGGAACGATGGCCTAATAAAAAAAAACAATCATTCGCGCGCGTCTTGCGCGCGCAATTCGACACAGCCGTGCAACAGATAATAAAAAGTTGGTAGCCGACTTAAAAAAATATATTTGTTTCGTTTCACGTAGTATCAATATATTTCATTTAGTTTTTTTTTAGGTAATTTAAATAAATAAGTAGCAGAATACACAGTTCGAAAATGTGTATTTGTACCTTTTTGCTTTTTCCGATCATATTTTGTCTGTAGTACATTTTTCTGCAATGTTTATGATATCTCTGTCTATTTTTTGTTATTGTGAAGGTAATGTCACTTATATATAATAGAAATGGATCTCAAAATAGATATTTTTTTATAATTTATTATGTTGTTAAAATACTTATCAATTGGCAACAAGTTCTTTCGATCTTGGCCTATAGTGGTTGTGGAAGAAATTGAAAAAAAATAATTGGCAAATGGCGACCATGGCGACCAGTTTAGTTTGTTTATATATTTATTTAATTAATTTAATCAAAGTAAAACTATGTTTGTTGCATGTGAAGTGATTTTGTTTTATGCAATACCTAAACATCAACGAAGATGGGTAGATTATGGATATTTGGAAATGAAATTTAGATTTGGAGGATATTCCTTGGAGCGTATGAATGAAAGGGGGCTTCCAGTCTTTGCAAATCGTGTAAGAAAAATACCCTGCCTTCTCTGAGAATGGAATTCAGGACCGGACTTTCCAGTTCACAGCGGCTTCAACAGAACCGTCTAAAACCCATTGTATTGAAGAATAATTAGGCAACATGCATGCATAAGTATTCTTTGTTGAATCAGATTTAATAAAATTCATCATTGTATTTTTGAAGTGTTTTATTTCTCTTGATTTATTCATGTGGCGCTATATTCGTGTTTAGATAATGATGATATTGAAGAAAAATATGTTTTGTTGAAATCAAGGTATGTAATTAAATACCACACGGAAAATATTAAATACTAGCTGACTTCAAACAAATCTATCCTACGGAGACCCTACATTTTCTGGAAAAAAGTAGCCTATGTGTTATCAGTTATTCCTTTATAAATAAATACATCCTAGAATGTTCTGTGCCCGATATGGCGATAGGCTCGCCCCCTATCACATCTGGGACGGAACTAAGCTCGGCGAAATGTGGGTGTTCTAGTTCGCTAGTACGCCTCTGCCTACCCCTTCGGGGATACAGGCGTGAGCTTATGTAGAATGTTCTGTGAATGGTGAAGAAGCACATAAGACAAGTATTCTCTCAATATTATTACGCTGTCTGACCTGGGGCGCGTATATTTCAAATAAACTGAGCGACTTATGACCATGAGGTCATAACTTTTGCATCACAAGTTTTGTCCTGTTGTCCTAGACATTTTTATTCTAGACTATAATTCATTTCTTTACCAAATTAAATTCAAATCCGTTCAAGCATTTTGGTGTGAAAGAGTAACAAAACATCCATACAACCTCACAAACTATCGTGTTTATAAAATTAATTGCATTTGATAGAAGTCTCTCTGAAGTCTAGAAGACTTCCTCGGTGGCGTGGTGGTTGTTTCAAGTCTGGATGTTGTGAGACCGAAAGTCTCTCATAGTCTCTGACACCCACGATATAGGTGATACCTAGTGTGGGGTCAGGACTAGGTGTGTGACTGTTGGGTGTATTTATTTATTTATTTAACAAGATAATCTTATTCTTATATACTGCCTCCGTGGCGTGGTGGTATTTCGGTACGACTACGGTTCTTAGGTCTCAGGTTCGATCCCCGGGTCGGGCAAAGTGATATTGGATTTTCCATATCAGCCCGGAGTCTGGAATTTGTGCCCGATATGGCGATAGGCTCACCCTCTATCACATCTGGGACGGAACTAAGCTCGGCGAAATGTGGGTGTTCTAGTTCGCTAGTACGCCTCTGCCTACCCCTTCGGGGATATAGGCGTGAGCTTATGTTTTTATGTTTATGATAGAAGTCGCAGGCACCCTCAAATTAAACACAACCAAAACGGGTGGAACGTCAAATACGAATCAGCTGATCGAAATCGGCCATATTTTTTGCTATTGAAGCGTTAAAGTAGGGTGCTAGCTTCTATAAATTGCAGACATTTTATGGGAGATTTTGGGAACGTTTTAACGCTATTGAGCTATTATGAATAACAATTTTTAGGAAAAGTCCTACAGCGGTATTATAGCGTCCCACTAAGTTATTATGAATAAAGGCCTATGTTTTTAAATATTTTTTTTTTATTTTAAATAACTAAATAAAAAGAACATCTGGGGCAGCCTGGATGAAAAAAATAACTTGTCGGTTTTAAATTAAATAAGAAAAGTGTCAGTCATAAAACCCTTTATTAAATATGATATAATTAATGCATAATTATTTAATTGGATTCTTAACAGGTACTCATTTGAATACGCATTAATCAAACCTTTTTTGACGCTGAATCATTAACTGACTGTATTAGTGGCGTAGTGGTATTGCGTGCGCGGTACGACTGTCGTCCTAAGGACTCGAGTTCGATCCCCGGGTCAGGCAAAGTGATATTAGATTTTTCTGTTCTGGAATTTGTGCCTGATATAGCAATAGGCTCGCCCCCTATCATGCGGGGATGGGATACCCTCGGCGAAATGTAGGTTTCCATTTCTCTAATTTGCCTCTGCCTACCCTTACGGGGATATAGGCGGGAATTTATGTACGTGTGTATGTGTACGTATGAATTAACTTTAATTCCATTTACAGCTTCCGTGGTGCAGCGGGCAAATAGCGGGCTGTGAAATGAGAGGCTGTGGGTTCGATTCCCACATTAAGAGAAATGTTTGTGTGGCCCACAGATATTTTTTTCAAATCTTGGTGGGACTATGAACTCGTATGTAACTGTTGGGTGTATTTATTTATTTTATTATATTTTTCCAAATGACACTTAAATTAGGCATCATTTCGTAAATTACATAAAATTACAGATCATTATATTGTACATTTATTTTTTATGTAAGGTATACGATTTCTCAGGAAGAGGTCATACAGAATTGCTTATGCGAATCATTTGCTAATGAGATTTTTTTCCTTGTTATAAAAAAGTTCTTCATAAGTAATTACGATACAGCCTATGAGTCTAATAAGTAACTTTTATCTAACTTAATTTTCTACGTAATATTTCAATTAAACTAAGAATAACGTCTGTAGCACTTTCTTAGAGTCTGGTTAATAAAAACACTTTGTCCGTGTATTATACCCATAGCACAATCACTATTATTTATTACACATAACATAATGACATAAGCTCACGCCTGCATCCCCGAAGGGGTAGGTAGAGGCGCACTAGCCAACTAGTACACCCACATTTCGCCGAGCTTAGTTCCGTCCCAGATGTGATAGGGGGCGAGCCTATCGCCATATCGGGCACAAATTCCAGACTCCGGGCTGATATAGAAAAATCCAATATCACTTTGCCCGACCTGGGGATCGAACCCTAGACCTCAGGACGGCAGTCGTACCGAAATACAACCACGCCACCGAGGCAGTATTGAGCTCGCCCCCTATCACATCTGGGAGGGAACTAAGCTCTGCGAAATGTGGGCATTCTAGTTCGCTAGTGCACCTCTGCCTACCCCTTCGGGGAAACAGGGTGAGCTTATGTTATGTATGTGTAATAATTTGTAGTAATAAATACGACGACATTATATTAATTGGTGTGATATGATCATTGCAAAAATACCACGATGTAAAATCGTAATATATCATGTAAAAATAATATATGTATAATATTAGTCTTGTTATATTACTGTCCCACTGCTGGGCATTGGCCTCCTCTAACAATGAGAGGGGTTAGGCCTTTGTCTACCACACTGGCGTAGTGCGGTGGGTAGACTTCATATACCTTTGAAAAATTTGTATTTTTGTTTTTATATAATATATGCAATATTCAAAGAAAAAACGTTTACAATAAAGAGTACTGAACTAGTAATAATAATAATTACTGTAATTATGAAATGACTGTGTTACTGGACAAGGAACGCATTATAACCAGGTTCCTCATTCTGGGATGCTAACTCATGGCTTGGGTCCCAAGTTTAGCCAAACCGAATACTGTTATATTTTTAAATATATTTTATATACTGATTTCTTAAGTTTACGCAAATATTATACATTGAAATAAAACTATTTTTACGGATTCTATCACGATTAGGTTTTAATTATTATTCCCGACGTTTCGAAGGCTTTGCAGTCTTCGTTATTACGGGTCAGACTGAGGTGTCATTAGTCAAAAAAAAAATTATATTATAAAATAATAAAAAAAACGCTGGAAATAAATGGCACTACACAATAAAATTGATTTAAATAGACTTACCTGCTATTTCCTGGAATAAGTACTCGTAACCCTTCATAGTCTGTTGTATGATCGCGGCCATTTTTATTTTTTATTATTTAAATTTTCGCCAGTCCGCGTACACTTGTCACCCACGGCAAACTAAACGTTAATGATAAGATTTCAACACCCAACCTAACTTGTGGTGCTGCCTCTACAGAACCTCATTAAACATTTATAATAATTGCGAACATTGGTTTGGTTTTATTGCTTTTATAGTTCCTGCGATCATCGCAACGACAAACCGAAAATAGTTTTGTATAATATTAAACTTTCATTATTTATAGTCGAAACTGAAACAAAGGAAAACAAACTGATTTCTTAAGTTTACGCGAATGTTACACATTGAAATAAAACTTTTTCACGGATTCTATCACGATTTGGTTTTAATTTTTATCTTCGTATTCACGGGTTGGACTGGGTTATACGGGTTGGGCAGTCCAGCCCGTGACCACGAAGACTGCAAAGCCTTCGAAACATCGGGCATATGAATTAAAACCAAATCGTGATAGAATCCGTAAAAATAGTTTTATTTCAAAGGAAAACAAATAAAGAAATACTGGCGGGAATTGCAAATTATATTCTATAAACACTAGGCTATCACTTTATGTGTTTTTGCACAAGCGAGCATAACGCAAGCATAGTGAAATCAAACTGAATGACTTTGTTTATAAAAAAATACGTGACCTCCTTGAATTCTTATTATGGTTCATATGAATTACGAAAATAAACACACTTACGTGTCTACAGTGGAGCTACTTTTTGCAAATTAAAATGTAGGTCATATAAAATTGTGGTAGGTAATAATTATTTTAGCAGCCTATAGAGTGCATGTCACTCCGCGACTAACGAGCGCGCGAAACCAACAGTAGCTAACTTCAAGGTTTGGATTTTGAAATATAAAAAAATATTAATGTTATTTTGGCAAAATTACGATTAGACTACCAACAGTTTAGCCAAGTGGCTTATGCTCTAGTCGAATAGAATAAGGCTAAGTTATAGAGCGAACTTCGACTAAGTCTAAGTAACGAACTCAGTGAGGATTTGGAATTGTTAAATCGAACTTTGACTTAGTCCAAGTCATTTTTTACAATGAAAACAGACTGATAGACAGATAAGCAAAGATTTTCTTGTAAAAAATGACTCGGACTAAGTCAAAATCCTAACTGAGTTCGTTACTTTGACTTAGACTAAGTCGAAATTCGCTCTATAGATCTCAGCCTAAATGTATAGGAATAACATAAGAGTACGCCGCATATAGCGTACTCTTATGTTATTCATTGTCATTCCCATACATTTTTTATTAGCCCGCAAAGGCCCTAGACAAAAACTAAGCGTGACGTTTGATAATTCTAGGCCAACGACGATGCATAATATAGGTACTACTTATTATGGATCGTCGTTGTTCTAGGCATTAAGACTATTTTTTTTGTATCTACCAATGTTGACAACAGCCACATGACTTTTCGGACGCCAGTCTCAACTCCATACAAAAATCATTCCGCAAACATTAATGCAAACAGAAAAGGGTTTTTGTCTAGGACCACAGGTCAAGCAAAATGGTCTTTATAACCCGAATTATCCAGGACTGGCTCTCCTAGATGAGGTTAACGTTACGTCACGTGACGGTTGGCAGTCTGTTGTAAAAACAAATCCCAATTATTTATGCAAAATGCTTGAAATGTATGTTGCGTCAACCCTACATTAGACTACGATAGTGGCAGGTGAAAGATGAATGTAAGAACTACATTTATGCAATGCTTGTTCTTCATTAAGAAAACCTGTGTAATATTACTTAAGAAGGCATTCAAAATTAATAAATTTGCTGGTGGTAGGATATTCGTATCGGATCGGATGGCGACCACCATACACATGGTGCTAAAACCTGCCATAGTGACCCACACTCTGTGTGGTTCGCGTTCCAAGATCAGCCAGTGTACTTCCTGTTCTCTCAAGGGGCTTGCGGCATGGCTTGATGGTTGGTTGAGAAGGGTATGGGGGTATCCCTGTATCTGCATCGGTCATCCACCTGTCTTGTCGCAAGCCCCTCGATTTGCTTCTTCCCTCTTCGGATTCGGAGTGTTTCATCAGCCAGCCATAGGACATCCACTGCTGAACATAGAACTCCCCCAAAGATTTCCAGATCGACCTGTTGGAAGCGGAGTGTGAAGACGCATAAATAGGCCGACATGATTCTGACGACCACTGATAAACACAGTGTTTGTCAGTGGTCGCTAGTTGTTTTGGACTGCACTACGCTTTATTCATTAGTCCTTGAAAGTACTTGTCAGATTTACAACGAGCTGGTCCGTTGTTATTATATTAATAGAGCTATGACATGCTTTAAACATGCCAATATCAATGAATTTCTGAATTTATCACCGAAATAATGTGTGCCATACGAATTTATTAAAAATACTCCAATGATTTTAGTAATTTAAATACCTATTTTTTTATCTGTGAGTCACGTGAACACCAATCACGATGCATGATGTCACATTATTTTTTTTTTTTGCATATTTGTTCCTCGAGGGCCTTAGATCCTAAGTCATACTGCCAGGTTATTTGGTATCTTTTTTCGTATTTGTTTTAAAGCTCAACCTAATGTAAACCCGGATGTGATCGACGAAATATCCCATTCATTTCTTTAGGTTGAAATTATCAATGTTATTTCCTCAATGTTTTTATATGAGCAATTTTGTATCCATTGTAAGGAACAATGACGTCACCCATATCTACAGTTAACAGATAGTGTTTTGGCGGCAAATTAAATTATACATAATAATGTTTGCTTTTTTAACTAAATATATGAAAATAAACTACGAAATATTTTTTTACATGTTTAGGATAAAGTAATAGCCCTGTATACTTTTTAAAAAATAATCAAGTACCCAATTATAAGATTAGAAAAAAAACAAGAATTATGAGAGCTTAGCGATATAGCATGCCATAGAAGTTCCTTCATTTATGAATACATAGTAAATACAAATAAATAAAGTTGAAGTGATTATCTTTGATTCAACAATAAACACTTAAATGGAATAATTAAATTACGCCCAACAGTCACACACATATTCCTGACCCCACGATCACACTAACGTATTATTAGTAATGATTGAGTCTTGTGTCGTGGATATCAAGGACTATGACAAAGGTTTTCGGTCTAACATCTGTTATGGTGCTATTAATTTTATTATAGGATGTATGAGGCTTATTTGTGTTGAATAGGCTCATATAGAGAGACGTATCATATAGAGGTAATTTTAGTGAAAATGATAGGAATCGTCTATGTTCCATTTGAATACATGCCTACATAAATGAATATATTATTTTATAGCAGAGACTGGCAAACGAGCAGATGGGTCACCTGATGTTAAGTGATCTCCACCGCCCATAGACACCCAAGACACAAACAGAATCATGGATGCATTGCCAACCTAAAAGGAGGATATGGAAGAGGAGGGAAAAGGGATTGGGAAAGGGAGGGGGGAAATGGGCCACCGGAAATCTCATTCACCGAACGAAACGCGACAGCAAGCTGCTACTTTAAGTCGGCTTTCTGTGAGACAGTGGTGTCAAATCGGTCGAGCCTGCCCATTCGTGCTGTAGACGTTTCTGTCTACAGCGTGGCTTTACCACTCAATTGTATAAATATTTATAAAGCCTTACCGTTAGGCCAACTTTCCTCGCGGGTGGACCTTTTTATTCGGGCACGGCAAAGTGATTACACTGCACCTGATGGTAAGCGTAGAGCAGTCCAAAAAAACTAGCGACCACTAACGAATAATGAGTTTATCAGTGGGTGCAGAATCATGGTGGCCGATTTATGCTTCTTCACACTCCAAAACCGAAGAGGGAAGAAGCAAATCAAGGGGCTTGCGACAAGACAGGCGGATGACCGATGCTGATACAGGGATACCACCATACCCGTCTCAACCAATCATCAAGTCATGCCGCAAACCCCTAAAACATAAACATAAACTAGTTGCAACATAAATCTGTCATATTAATATAGTTTTTACACATTGTAAAAAGCTATTTTGCAATTTTATCTTGACCTTGATAAGTGCGTCAATGGGAAATTGTAATATACATTCAGACTATTGTTCATACATGTATTATGTAGATTTGGTACCTGGAATAGATTGACTAGCTACACATACTACGTATTTATTTTTTGGTATTGCTAACTTTGAGTGGTAGAGCCACGCTGTACAGTTAAGTCTACAGCACCAATTGTGAAATTCTCAGGTCAGGCAAAGCATTTTTTTAATTTAATTTGCCCGGGAATGGATCCCTCAGTGGGGGTTGGTGCCAAGCAGGCGGCCGGTCGTAAAAACTAAGCCAAATCCTTTCTGAAACATATTTGTAAAAAAGTGTGTTGCACTAACCCGACATTAAGGTGGAATAAGGGCAGGTAGAGAGAAAGAAAAAAAAATATTTTACCCGATCTGGGAATCGAACCCGGTACTCCCACTTCACAATCCATATAATTGTGCTGCCACAAGACCAAGAAGACAACCGCCTTTTACCGTCTATATAATAAATTTAGTTATTTCACAGGTATAACGCAATTTTGTTTACTCTGACTTACACTATATTCATTTCATTTGTGAAAGCCAAGGTGCGTCTTTATCAGATACATATTTGACCTACATTGAATTTGCTTTTGTTGCAACTGTAATTACAATGCTTTATGCTACCGCTGCCGTACGCCTCGGTGGCGTGGTGATATTTCGGTATGACTACGGTTCTGAGGTCTCGGGTTCGATCTCCGGGTCGGGCAAAGTGATATTGGATTTTTCCATATCAGCCCGGAATCTGGAATTTGTGCCCGATATGGCGATAGGCTCGCCCCCTGTCACATCTGGGACGAAACTAAGCTCGGCGAAATGTGGGTGTTCTAGTTCGCTAGTGCGCCTCTGCCTATCCCATCGGGGATACGGGCGTGAGCTTATGTTATGTAATGTTATGCTACCGCAATATTTTTTCGATCCACTTCAAAAGAAAGATAATCATTTGTCTATTGTTTTGTATATCTTTCTTTCTTTCTGCCTGGCGTTATCTCTGCCTTCTGCCAGAGTCCGCCTTCCTACTTAAACGCTTCCACTTCGCCCGGTCTTGAGCATCCTCCATAGTAAGGCTAATTGTTTTATATATATTACGCGATATATCCACGAAAAGTGGACCAGTTTTCAACATTATTTTTATATTCCATAGATAATTTGCTAAGGGTGGTCCCCATCAATATAATATACGCTAGATGCACAGTTCTTTGCAAATATCGTCCTAAAAAGGGGTCTCAGGAATAAAACAAAGAAAAAGATCACAAGTTCTAATTAAATCAAACACAAATATAACTCTATGCACGTGTCATAAAGTAGCTTTTAAACGAAATGATCAAGCGTTTTTAAATTCGAATTCTCAAATTTTGAATTCTATCAGCGTCCAACTTTAGGGATAAGGAGTGCTTAAGCACTTTTTTGCTGTCCCCAAAGAATTTAAACGGCTGTCCCATTTTCCGAGCGTCAACTGTGCATCTAGTTATATCGATGCTGGTCCCATATAAAGATCACAATCGGATAAATTTTGAAGTCGGCAAAGTTTTTAAGCTTGTGATTATTAAATACCATACGTACTCGAAGCTATACCTTAATTGTCTACAGCGTGGCTCTACCACTCATCCTGTATCCTGAATTTCACGTTCTGGATGTATCGTATGAAACTGATGGATTTCCCATACCTTTTAATACGAGAGTAAATCTCGCAGCTTAAGGAAAGAAAGCTGAGAGCGAAAATGAAACATACCTTGTTTATTATGAATTTGGTTTCTCTTATTTATGTGTCTTCCATTTACTCTTACCGCATAAATTGATAAATATTACTTTCCTTTTGTATTTTGCTGACAGATCGTCGATGCGATGACTGATGACTGACATCATAAGACACTTTTGACTTTATAGTGACAGCTTAGACAAAGAATACTATAATTCATTTTGGTAGATTTATAAACGACATAATTAATTATTTACCTTACTTGACTTACCAAGCATGTCATTTATGATTTAATTGAATATCAAGTTTAAAAACCTAGCCGAGCTATAATTTCTCATCCTTGGGATCATCCTTGGATTAAGCTCTATCGAATCCAAAAATAATCTTAAAAATCGGTCTAAAATTGGCAGATATATCGCGTAAGACACACACAAGAATAAACATACAGATGTATTGATTCCTTTTTATGAAGTCGGCCGAAAAAATATCTGATAATCCCCAACTACTTTGAATTCCACTTTTTTGCGGAAAACAGTGGAAAACTTATACATATTTCTAATTGAGCCCTATCTTTTGACAATTTTGCATTTTCGGAGTCTGGCTGAGCTTCATTCGTCGGTGTGTTAAATAGTACCATTAATCCTGGATTCCAGGAATTATAGTGGCAGGTGTGGGTAGGATAGTCCCGTAATCCCCAGAAACTAAATGAATATTTGCGCCGATTTACCATTTCAATTAACTTCCTGTATCTTTTATCTTAATAAAGGTTATATGTTACTTGATTACATGCTCAATTGTCATAAAAATACACGTATTGACAATTGGTACGTGATTTTATAGATATTCGTAATGTATTAAGCCTTGCGTTCAGTCTTTTTATTTTTCTTGTTTTGCCTGTAAATATTATTGAGTGTTTTTGATACATCTCTTATGTATTTAATTTACAGACACTTTTACTATTAATATATAAATATAATGCCAAAACTGGAATCTTAATTAAAAGTTAAGATTATGCGCGAAGTATATTAAAAGTACATATATCTAAGGAGCGAAGGGTACAAAAGTAGTTTGTGCAATTTTTCGGGTTTCGAAGCTAAATGGCAAAAGGCAAAAACCAAACCCTTAGGGCCTACGCACACGGCGTATTTTTAACGCGCGGACGATGCACGTTTTATGAACGTGCGCTCACGACGCTGTTGATTACCAAAGAGCAGACTGCCGTGTTTGTATCGATTCAAACGCACGCGAGAAGCACGTTTAAAGCTCGTCTGTGTCGTGTTTGTTAATGAATTGTCGCAGAAAGGGGTGTGGGGGAGGGGTACGACTCACTTCCCACTCTGGTGAAAACGTAGAGATTTCTGTACTACAATATATGTATACGCGCGACTACAGCGCGTCTGTTTCGCTGTATCAATGCGTTTGTATTGATGCAAACGAGCGTTTACGATGCCTCAATTTTTTTTAACGTATTCTAATGTTTGCAATGTGGTCATCACACGGACACCCCTGGGATGGGGCAGCCGGTGGTTACAACATCAGGGCGTAGCCCTCTGGTTGTGATGTTCCTCGCGATCCGCAAATACGGATCGGTCACGGGAGGTCGCGTGAAGCGCGATGGTGTCTGGTTGGATGGTGTACGCTGAGGGGCACTCGTGATCTCCTCTTCTTGCCGTCTACGCGATATCAAACCCAGCCAGGTGGAACCCATTGGGGAAGCCCAGCTTAGGCGATCAGCAGCAGACGACGTTGGTGAAGATCATGATCACGGGTTCCTCGAAGCGACACCATGAAGGGAGTGTGGTGTGTGTAGTGTGGTGTGTGGATGTGTGTGTGAGAGTGTCGCCGCAGCTCTGGTAGCTGCGGCGGCTGCAGCAGCTTCGCGTAGATTACGCGAGGAGATCACGAGGTAGCGGCTTCCCGTCCGGAGGTCGAGCGTGCAGCGGAGCCAGGTTCTGGAGGTGAGGCCAGGGTGAGGCGTCCGCGCGCTCAAACATCCTTTTGGCGAGCCGCTGGACGAAATCGTCCAGGCTGTCCATTCGAAGATCCCTCTGGATCGTGGAGTTCCTGACGTAGCGCGGCGCGCCGACGATGGTGCGGAGCGTCTTGGATTGGACGCACCGCAGGCGCTTTCTGGACGCAGGTCCAGTCAGCGCGAACCATGCCGGCGCCGCATACGTGAGGCGCGAGCGGATGTACAACTTGTACACTCCGATCTTCGCACGCAGAGGTATCTTCGACTGCAGTATGGGCCTCAATTTTGTCATCGCTATGGTTGAGCGGTGGATGATCTCCTTCACGTGTTGAGACATTCGAAGATTCTTGTCGATTGTGACGCCGAGATACTTGACCTTGGGGGCCCAAGGTATCTCTTGGTCGAACAATCGCAGTGGCTTCGCAGGTTTGATCGCCTTCTTCGTACCTCTCGACTGCATGGCCTGTGTTTTCCCGACGTTCACGGACATCCTCCAAGCGGCGAGCCACTCGGGTAGGCGGTCCAGTGTGCGCTGGATCTTCGTGGCGGCGAATCTGGCGGACGGTGATGACACGAAGTACGCCGTGTCGTCAGCGTACAGCGCTATCTGGACGTCGTCCACCACAGGGATGTCGTCGGTGTATCGGGAATACAGGATCGGCGACAGGCAGCTTCCTTGAGGTACGCCGGCGGCGACGGGGCGCTCTTGGGAAAGAGCACCTTCAACCATGACGTGGAATCTTCGGTCCTTCAGGAACGATTGGATCAATCTTGTGATTCGACGGGGCGCGTCCGACGTCGAGACCTTGTAAACGAGGCCTTGGTGCCAGACGCGGTCGAACGCCTTCTCCATGTCCAGGAATACTGATATGGTGCACTCACTGTTGTTTCTGGCCGTAGTGAGGTGATGCAGTACTCTGGTCAATTGCAGCGTGGTGCTGTGTCCAGCGCGGAATCCGTACTGTTCTTGACGTGGCGTCAGGGGTGACACCAGGTGACGAAGCAGGAGAAACTCGAACACTTTGGAGGTCGTAGGCAGCAGTGTGATCGGCCGATAACTCTCGGGCTTGAGGACGTTCTTCTTCGCCTTGGGCAGCATGATGACTCTGCCGGATTTCCACCGTTGCGGAAAGTGGCCCGTGCGCATGATGCCATTGAACAGGCGCGTCAATGCCGCCACAGTCTTGTGGGGCAGGTGACGTAGCGCGCTGTTGGTGATGCCATCATCGCCGGGCGCCTTCCTCGGTTTTGTCCGACGGATAGCCATCCGTACTTGCCCTGGCGAAAAGAAGATCGGGTCCTCGTCGGGGGTTATCGGCTCCGCGAAGTATTCCTCCAAACGTCGCTCGATGGATGCTTCCTGTGATGAGTTCGTACTCGGGTTCGGCTGGAATTGGCGTTCTAGGTGCTCGGCGAAGATCTCTGCGCGATCCTCAGCTCGGTACCGTTGTGTTCCGTCGTTGTGCAGAAGCGGTCTTACTGGATCTGGGGTGTTTGTGACATTTCGACACAGCCGATGTAGGGCTGGCCAGTCGTCCGTCGTTGTGTCGATGTAGTCTTCCCAGGACTGGGTATTGTGAGCTTCCAGTTCGGCTTTCACCTTCTCGGCGAGACGGTTGAGCCTCGTCTTCAACTGCGGGCATCGGGTTTGTTGCCACAGCGTTCGGTCCCTCCTCTTTTGATCGATGAGGTCCCGAATGCGGCGGGGAATATCCGGAATTCTGCTCACGATCGTGATCGGAGACTTCGCGGCGTCGAAGGCTTCCTGTAGTCTGGTCGTGAGGTCGTCGGCGAGCTGATCAACGTCGGTGGCGTTGATGATCGCCCGAGAAGGCGTGTTGGTTTCCAGTGCTTCTGTAAAGATGTTCCAATCTACTTTGTAGCGTGGTCTCGGAGGGTTCACTCTGGTCACGGGGTCCGGGATCACGACGAGTACTGGCTGGTGGTCAGACAGTAATTCGTCGTTGAGGACCTCCTGTGTAGGCTGGCTCGGCAGTCCACGGTGGATGATGATGTCGAGGGTGGCCGGCGCATGCGCTGCCTCGGAAGGGTAGCGAGTCGGAGCGTCGGGTCCCTCGGCGATGTATCCATGTGACTGCGCATCGTTGAAGAGTCGTCTGCCTGCTGTGTTTTCAGCGGAGCTCGGGTTCCAAGACGAATGTTTCGAATTCATGTCGCCGGCAATGAGCGTCGGATGTGGCGAGTCCAGCAGGGTGCGGACGTCAGCCACGTCGAAGTGTGCCCGTGGCGGCCGGTAGGCCGCGAACAGACGCAGTGGGTTGTCGGCGACACAGACTTCTACTCCAAGTGCGTGCATGGAACCGAGTTGCTGTGACGGCAGGATTTGGTGCAGGATTCTTCTTCTGATGGCCACTAACAGGCCGCGGTAGGCGGTGTTTGTTGCAGAGACCTCATCTTGACGATAAACGATGTACCCGGGAAGTTTGCACTTGTCTGCAGGCCTCAGGTGAGTCTCGTTTATCAGTACCACGTCGATGTCCTGATCGCGAAGAAGCGGCTTGAGTAGTACGGTTTTCTTGTGTAAACCGTTGGCGTTCCAGTGTAACACTCTCAGGGGTCTAACAGCCATTGTATTTGGCTAGGACCCCGAGTATGTACCCGAATGTGTCCTCTCCATTTTTTATGAGTGATACTAAATCACTCAAAATGGTGGTGAGGGCTTCGAAATCAAGTTTCGGTTTTCCGGTGGCGCTCTGTCCCGTTGGCCGCTTCTGTTGTTGCTGCTGCTGCTGCTGCTGCTTGGGCTTCGATGCTGCTGGAGCTGCTGGAGCTGGAGCTTGAGGAGATGTAGGCGGTGAGGCGGTGGCCGTCGACTTCTTCTTCCTGTTGGCCCTCTTCCTCCGCTTTTTCCCTCCCTGGGAGAGATGAGGGTTGTTGGCGGGGGCCATCAGAGACGCCGGAGCACTCTCTTCCACAGTGTTTGTGGAAGCTGCTGGGCGTCTGTCGGTGACGGCGATCGCGCCGGCTCTCTTGTTCCGGGCCTCTGACCGGAACACGGGGCATGCCCTGTTGCACGCGGGGTGCGCACCTTTGCAGTTTGCACAGGTGGCGGGTTCCTCGCGGGGCCGTGGGCAGTCCTTGGCGGCGTGGCTCTCACCGCAGCGGACGCAGGCAAGAGTTCTGTGGCAGTTGTGGCTGCTGTGCCGAAACTGCTGGCATCTGTGGCACTGGGCCGGGCCTTTCTTGCCGCGCCAGAGCTCTATCTTTACGCTCGGCATCGAGACGAGCTCGCGTACGTCCCAGATCCTCTGGTAGTCCGCGGTCTTCTTGATGAGGGCGTAGAAGATACAGCCCGCTCTCCCCTGGCGCGCCTTGATGGGGCGTACGTACTCCGCTTCGAAGCCTTTGCTGCGAAGGCTCTCGATGATGTCCTCGGGTTCGGCGTCAAAGGGTAGCCCTCGTATGGCTACCTTGAGGCTGCGTTCGGCTGGCAGGGAGTATGAGAACCAGGAGATTCTCTCTGTCTTCTCAAGCTCCGTCAGGTACCGTTGCACGATGCGGTACTCTTCTCCGTCGCTGGGGGTGAAGCGGAACCCCCCTCTTCCTTGAGGTGCGACGTTTGCCGGGCGCCCTAATTTGGACCTTAGGGCGCGCATGTGGTGAGCCCAGTTGGGAAGGGCCTCCACTACCAGAGGCGGGTAGCGGGCCTTCTTCTCCTTCTGGGCTGGCTGCGCTGCTGGCTTCGGCGAGGCGGCAGCGTCCGGAGTGGTGGTAGGAGACGGCGGCGGCGATGGCGAGGCTGGCGGGTCGAGGTGGACCCGCATCCTTTTTGTCGCTGCCGCGGCATCAGGGCAGGAAGGGGCGCTTACTGCGTCCTCCGCTTCCTCCTCTGAGGGGCTCCTTGGTCGTCGGCCGCTGGCCGACTGGATCCCGTCCATGGGCTCCGGCTCCTCTGGACGGGGACCTGTGGGAACCATGGGGATGTTAGTGTTGGTGCTAGGGAGCGCCCGAGGGGCGCTCGACCCAGCAGGGGGGTGCACGATGGTTTCGCTTGCGCAAAACCTTTCGTACACGGCGGCGATGGCGTTGATGAAGTCCGGGTTGGACTCCAGTTCTGGGCGGCTTGGTGCGTTTATGGGCGGCTTTTGGGGTCGCCCCTGCTGGGAGTATGGAGAGTATGGTGCATATGGCGCGGCCCTCACGTGGTCGACGGCCATGGCCCTGTAATCCGGTCTACAGGGCCCCGGCGCGTGACCCCTTGAGGACCGGGGGAGGCTCTGAGGCGGGCCTGTTGCCAGGCCGGCGTCAGAGCCGGAGGCGGAGGTGCCCGGGGTAGGGTCGGACTGGCGGCTCTGGGGCGGGCCTGTCGATAGTCCCGCCGCGACAGAGACGCCAGGTGGACCCTGTGCCGGGCAGGCTTCCCAGCCCCGCGCGGCGGCGCCCGGCCGTCCCTGGTGAGGGACGACGGGGGGCCCGTGCGCGGGGTCGGTTGTCGGGCCCTGAGAAGGGCCGCCGGCATGACCCTTGGAAGGGCCGGCCGGGGAGCTCTGAGAAGAGCTGTTTGAGCGACCCGGTTGGGTGCTCATGGCGTCCGACGAGTGGCGAGTGCGCCGCGACCCTCTCGGCTCGACGTCGCGGGGACGTCTGCCGGGCAGTCAGGCGACCGCGTGGCCTCCTCCGCGCTCCGCGCCTGCAAAGCAGTACAGAGCGCGTCAGAGATTATGTTTTTCTCAGTGAAACGGATTCCGAGAAACCCGCCCACTGTCAAAAACACGTCCGTACGCGGCAAGGGGGTCCGAGCGACTAAGAGCACGTGTGCACTCCGCGACTCACTGGCCGATCCAATCTTCTAATGTTTGCTATCTGCGTCTGAATTTTGTATAAAGCGCGTTAGCGTGCGTCAGTTGCACGTCGTCGGTGCATTAAAAATATGTCGTCTGCATGTCTGATAGTACTAGAAAACTGTATTTCAGCATGAGTAATATATCAATCACCACCGACAAGACGGTAAAATAAAATCTAAAAAAATATTCAGGGTAACATGTAAAGTGGGGGGGGGGGATTATCTTTCAGTAGCAGAATCTTTCGAAATTGGGGACACGTATTCAGGTCTTATTTTTAGGTGGTAGGTAGGCCTTCAAATTGGGACACAGTGTATGTAGGTTGGTGATAGAAAAAATAATCGCCGCAGTACCTACGCAGGCATACTATCGCATGTCCCATCATCAGTTGTTTTATTACGTTTTTTTTATACGGAGACTTATTATATTTTACGTTATCACGATTGTACCAGTGAACCAATTTTGATAAAGGGTTGAAGAATGCTTGTACCGACAAGGGACATTTATACAAGAGCGCCTAATAAAATAATTTGCGGTGTAAATTAGGTACATAAACGCTTATGTCGTGATCTGTATACCAACATTCTATCCTAAATTCTAAAATTATTTCAAAGAAAATAAACTCCTAATTCCTAAAAGAATCTGAAATCCATAATACTAATGTTTCATCTATTGTTAATGATCTATTCAAGAACATTCTATAACACGATGGCCCACTCTGATCTTCTGACTTGAAATCGGTCCGTATTTGGCGGAGATATCGCGCAACATACATAAAAAAACAAACGAATTGAGGATCTTTTTCTTTTTTTTAAGTCGGTCTTAAATGACGCACGCCGACTTATTAAGGGCTACTTGCACCACTATTACTAACCTACCGTTAGTCCTAACCTCAAGTTAAATTGAAAAAGAAATATATGAAGGACATGTAATTCATTACATGTAATGTACTACATGTAATTACAGATAATATATGATGACATTTAATTAATTATATATAGTGAATGACATGTCCTTCATATATTTTTATTTCAATTTAACTTGAGGTTAGGACTAACTGTAGGTTAGTCATAGTGGTGCAAGTCGCCCTAAGTCGGCGTGCGTTTAAACTATTAGTTTAGCTAGCCGCACACGCAACAGACAGCTGACATTCTCGTCGCGTTCAGTTTGTTTAAGGAAATGATTATTTTGGTCGATCCAGCCCATTCGTGCTGTAGACGAAGTTATATAGAGGATGGCTCTACCAATCACTTAGCGCCAAGGGTTTACAAATGAACAAGTATGGAAAGGTAAACTTTACTTATTTTGAATAATCACAAGTTTAAAAACTTAGCAGACCGACTTCAAATCCGTTCGTGACGAAATTTATATGGGACCACCCTTGAAATAAGCCCTATCGAACAAGAAAAGAATTGAAATAAAACTATTTTTACGGATTCTATCACGATTAGATTTTAATTATTATTCCCGACGTTTCGGAGGCTTTGCAGTCTTCGTTGTCACGGGTCAGACAGTTGTCAGTTGTCTGACCCGTAAAAGTAGTCTTATTTCAATGTATAATGTTCGCGTAAACTTAAGAAATCAGTAAGAAAAGAATTTTGAAAATCGGTCCACATTTGGCGGAGATATCGCGTAACATACATAAAAAACACTCTGATTGAGGACCTCCTCCTTTTGTGGAAGTCGGTTGAAAAAGACAAAAATGCATTGCTAACTTGTCTTTAACCTTCGCTAGGGTCGACGTAAGTTGTCCAGAACTTTTTGATCGTTCCAATGCAATAATTGGATATGACTTTTGTTACGTAAATCGAGTTGGAGCTTATTTTTCTCGGTATTTCCCCCATTTGAAGGTCCTTGTTATTGTACTGCCATTATAGTTAGCGTACCTCGATGGCGTAGTGGTATTGCGCGGTACGACAGTCATCCTGAGGTCTGGGGTTCGATCCCCGGGTTGGGCTAAGTGATATTGGATTTTACAGTATCAGCCCGGAGTCTCCAGTTTATGCTCGATATGACGATAGGCTCTCCCCCTATAACATCTGGGACGGAACTAAGCTCGGCGAAATGTGGGTGTACTAGGTGGCTAGTGCACCCCTGTCTACCCCTTCGGGGATACAGGCGTGAGCTTATATTTGGTTGAATAATTTGTATGAAGACTTTTTAGAATCTATTTAATTTAATTTGTATTATTATTATCATTATCTGCCACAGGACGTCCACTGTTGAACACAAGCCTCGTAATTTGTATTATAGTACAAATTAATGTTTGTTCAAACAATGAACATTATTTATTATTATTATGAGTGGTGGAGCCTTGCTGTAGCCAATTACGTCTACAGCACGTATGGGCCGGCTCGACGGGGTTGATACCACTGTCTCACAGAAAAGAAAAGAACAGCTCGCCGTTGCTTTTCGTTCGATGAGCGAGGTTTCCGGTGGCTCTATTCCGTCCTCCTTTTTCCAATCCCAATGCCCTCTATTTAGTTTGGCAACACACCTATGATTATTTTTATGTCTTGGGTGTCTACAAGCGGTGGATATCACTTACCATCAGGTGACTCACCTGTAGGCCAACATATTATTATATCGGTGTGGCCAACCATGAGTTTTTTGACATCACTCGCTAGCGACTCCGTAAAATATTTGTATGACAAACACCCGAACGCCTCTAGCGGTTACGCGGGGAATTGATGTTTTCCATACAAATAGTTTTACGTCCTCGCTCGCGGAAATACGTGCATCAAACTCATGGTTGAGCTACTATTTATTTGCCAGTCACTGCTATAAACAAACATAGTCCCATGCCACATATCGCGTCTTTATAGTATAAGTGTATTTTAAGCTATATTTGGCGTCGCGTCGCGTCGCGCCTATAGTAATAAGGGTGCAAACCACAAAACATAATTCTTTCCACCTGCCTTTATCCCACTTGATGTGTGGTCAGCGCAAAACACCCTTTTTAAGAATACGGCTCAGTTTTCACGATCTGTAGGATCCAAACGCGGGAAAATCGTGTTGAAGAAACCATTGGTGATGTGGGTAATCGATTGTTTTTCATAATCGATTATCCACATCTCGAAAATTATTCCACTTGTCGCTAGAATTTTAGTAGTAGATACGTTAGTCGTGCCGAAATACAACTACGCCACTGAGGCAGTCAGTATTATAACAATACGTCTACAAAATAATCTATTATCCACGTCACTAGAAACCATGTTGCCCGGCAAGCGATTCGAAACCAATACTTTTCGTACCAAACTACAACAAAACAAAATGAAAATAAATAACAAAACCGTTAGGGAAGTCAACCTTGAATATCATCATCCGGTTATATCTAATTGGTTAATTAAATACTTGTTAATCGAACCGTTCTTTTATTTCTTTTTGTATCATGACGTGAATTGTGCTCGGAAATGAAATTAAATACTTCGACTTTAATGAATATATAATGAATCGTACATATGTAACAGCAGACACCTTTATAATCTATATCTATACTAATATTATAAAGCTGAAGAGTTTGTTTGTTTGTTTGATTGAACGCGCTAATCTCAGGAACTACTGGTTCGATTTGAAAAATTCTTTTTGTGTTGGATAGCCCAATTATCGACGGTGGCTATAGGCTATATATCATCACGCTATGACCAATAGGAGCGGAGCAGAAATGAAAAATGTTTAAAAACGGGGAAGGCGATATCTCAGAAACTACTGGTTCGAATTGAAAAATTCTTTTTGTGTTGGATAGCCTATTTATCGAAGATGGCTATAGGTTATATAACATCACGCTTTGACCAATAGGAGCGGAGCAGAAATGAAAAATGTTGCAAAATCGGGAAAATTTATATCTCGGACAGAAACTACTGGTTTGAATTGAAAACTTCTTTTTGTGTTGGATAGCCCAATTATCGAGGGTGGCTATAGGCTATATAACATCACGCTATGACCAATAGGAGCGGAGCAGAAATGAAAAATGTTGAAAAGACTATATTTCAGAAACTACTGGTTCGAATTGAATTTTTTTTTTGTGTTGGATAGACTATTTATCGAGGATGGCTATAGGCTATATAACATCACGCTTTGACCAATAGGAGCGGAGCAGAAATGAAAAATGTTACCAAATCGGGAACATTTATATCTCTGACAGAAACTACTGGTTGGAATTGAAACATTCTTTTTGTGTTGGATAGCCCAATTATCGACGGTGGCTATAGGCTATATAACATCACGCTATGACCAATAGAAGAGGAGCAGAAATGAAAAATGCTGCTAGCGGAAAATTTTATATCTCAGAAACTACTGGTTCGATTTGAAAAAATATTTGAGTGTTGACCAAGGGGATGAATGGTAGGGTGACTAAGGGATGACTGACGGGGTGACTGATGGGGTGACTAATGGGATGACTGACGGGATGACCGACGTGAGGAATGACGGGGTCACTCACAGGCTGACTGATGGGGTGGCGGACGGAGTGACTGACGAGGTGAATGACGGGGTGACAGATGGGGTGACCAACTGGGTGACAGCCGGGGTGACAGATGCGGTGACCGACTGGGTGACAGACAGGGTGACAGACGGGTGACAGAAGGGTGACAGACGGGGTGACAGACGGGGTGACGGACGTGGTGACGGACGGGGTGACAGACTGGTGACAGACGGGGTGACCGACTGGGTGACAGACGAGGTGACAGGCGGGGTGATCGGCGGGGTGACAGACGGGGTGACAGGCGGGGTGACAGACGGGGTGACAGGAGGGGTGACAGACGGGGTGACGGACGTGGTGACAGACGGGGTGATAGACTGGGTGACAGACGGGTGACAGACGAGGTGACAGACGGGGTGACAGACGGGTGAGAGAAGGGGTGACAGACGGGGTGACAGACGGGGTGATAGACTGGGTGACAGACGGGGTGACCGACTGGGTGACAGACGGGGTGACAGGCGGGGTGACGGACATGGTGACAGACGGGGTGACCGACTGGGTGACAGACGGGGTGACAGACGGGGTGACCGGCGGGGTTACAGACGGGGTGACAGGCGGGGTGACAGGCGGGGTGACAGACGGGTGACAGACGGGGTGACAGGAGGGGTGACAGACGGGGTGACGGACGTGGTGTCAGACGGGGTGATAGACTGGGTGACAGACAGGGTGACAGACGGGTGACAGACGAGGTGACAGACGGGGTGACAGACAGGTGACAGAAGGGGTGACAGACGGGGTGACGGACGTGGTGACAGATGGGGTGATAGACTGGGTGACAGACGGGGTGACCGACTGGGTGACAGACGAGGTGACAGACTGGGTGACAGACGGGGTGACAGGCGGGGTGACGGACGTGATGACAGACGAGGTGACAGACTGGGTGACAGACGGGGTGACAGGCGGGGTGACGGACGTGGTGACAGACGGGTGACCGACTGGGTGGCAGAGGGTGTGACTGACAGGGTAAGAGGCGGGGTGACAGACGGGTGACAGACGGGGTGACAGGAGGGGTGACAGACGGGGTGACGGACGTGGTGTCAGACGGGGTGATA
The DNA here is from genome assembly GCA_036417725.1 of Clanis bilineata. Taxonomy (NCBI): domain Eukaryota; kingdom Metazoa; phylum Arthropoda; class Insecta; order Lepidoptera; family Sphingidae; genus Clanis; species Clanis bilineata. The sequence goes on from CM071158.1 coordinate 16,256,569, forward strand.
GACTGGGTGACAGACAGGGTGACAGACGGGTGACAGACGAGGTGACAGACGGGGTGACAGACGGGTGACAGAAGGGGTGACAGACGGGTGACAGACGAGGTGACAGACAGGGTGATAGACTGGGTGACAGACGGGGTGACCGACTGGGTGACAGACGAGGTGACAGACTGGGTGACAGACGGGGTGACAGGCGGGGTGACGGACGTGATGACAGACGAGGTGACAGACTGGGTGACAGACGGGGTGACAGGCGGGGTGACGGACGTGGTGACAGACGGGTGACCGACTGGGTGGCAGAGGGTGTGACTGACAGGGTAAGAGACGGGGTGACAGACAGGGTGACCGACTGGGTGACAGACGGGGTGACAGACCGGTGACAGACGAGGTGACAGACGGGGTGACAGACGGGTGACAGAAGGGGTGACAGACGGGGTGACGGACGTGGTGACAGATGGGGTGATAGACTGGGTGACCGACGGGGTGACCGACTGGGTGACAGACGAGGTGACAGACTGGGTGACAGACGGGGTGACAGGCGGGGTGAAGGACGTGATGACAGACGAGGTGACAGACTGGGTGACAGACGGGGTGACAGGTGGGGTGACGGACGTGGTGACAGACGGGTGACCGACTGGGTGGCAGAGGGTGTGACTGACAGGGTAAGAGACAGGGTGACAGACAGTTTGACAGACGGTGTGACTGACGGTGTGAGAGACGGGGTGACTGACGGCCGAAGTAGATCATCCCATTACCTATTTTAGAATTATTGTGCTATAGGTGCCTACGACTCACTCTTTCAACCCTCTCTCTTATACGCAGACGAAGTTGCGCGGGTCAGCTAGTATCTCTATAATTAGGTACTTGACTTTGTTTGAATTTATACACATACATATTTATATACATACATACATACATAAACAACTCACGTCAGTATCACATGGGGCAAAGGCATATGCCTACCCCCATGTGATACTTGATATAAATATGTATGTACTACATATAAATATTTATATGTAGTACATACATATTTATATCAAATACAATAAAAAAGAAGACCTGTAAAAACTCCAAAAATTATTTAAAAAACGAGACAGTAAGTCATATTTTAAATTCTGGAGTGGAGTGGAATATTGGAGATATCTTGCTATCCCTTTCCAGCGCATGTACTGTTATGGCGGTGACGTGATTATACTGATACTTCTCTTTCCCGCAGTTTGAAGGTTACACCAAACTTCAAAGGCTTATAACTTTTTTATTTTTGAGCATATTTCAATATTTTAGACGGCGTAAATTTAATGTAAAATTAATTCAAAAACATTAATCAAGTATCCAATTCCAGGATAAGAATATCCTTACTTACTTTGGTACTTTGGTAACTTAGATCGATTATAGATTAAACGGTGTACATATATCAAAGGCGGCGTTCATGAAGGTTTTAATGCCGCTATGGATTTTGATGTTGATGTTGAAAACGATGGCGCTGCCGAGTTTGCTAATCGGATCGTGGAGGTGTAAATTTTGCACAGACCTTATTTCCGCCCAATCGTGACACACCCTAATCGATATTAAAAATGTGTTTTTCAGCAAAAGTTATCATTGTTATTATTAAAGCCTCAACTGTCCCACTCCCGGGCAAAGGCCTTCCAACATTTCCTTCACACATCCCGATAATGGGTGTCGTGTTGTGTCTGTCATGTTAGGGTTTTGGACTTTAAACCCACCACGTTGGTCCAATGCGGGTTGGTAGGTGGTTCGCCATTGCCTCGTTTGCAGACCGGCGGGGTGCAAGTGTGGTTGGCTTGGATCTCGATGGTGTTGGTAGGAAGAGCCCCTTACACCCCCAGCAAAAGTAAAATAATAAAAAAAAAATTTTTATAGAGCAGTGTATTCGGCCATATAATCGTATCCTTGGTCTAATGGCAGCATATATGGGCTGTGGACCGGTAGGTCCTGTGTTCAATTCCCAGGTCGGGCAAAGCGAATTTTCTAATTTAGTTTGCTCGGGACTGGATCCTCGATCGTGGACGTCAGGCAGGAAGCCGGTCGTAAAAATTAAGCCAAATCCTTTCTACACCTTGCTTGAATAAGTGTGTTGCGCCGACCCCACATTAAGGTGGGATAAGGGCAGATGGAAAGAAAAAAGTGTATTCGGATGTATAATTGGTATGCCTATGGACATTATTATGCTTGAATATCGTTATGCGTTTGTATTATGGTTTAGAATATTATGCTACAAAATTGTTCTACTAACAAAAAAACCGGCCAAGTGCGAGCCGGACTTGCGCACCGAGAGTTCCGTACAAACTTGTAGGCATATAATGAATTTCGCATTTTTTTCCTTTATCTGTGCTATCAGACGTTGCTTGGTACCGAATTTCAAGATTCTGAGTTCACGGGAAGTACCCTGTAGGTTGACGGGCAGACAGACGGACAACAAAGTGATCCTATAGGGGTTTCGTTTTTCCTTAGAGTTACGGAACCCTAACAAAGCTACAATAAATGTAGTAATGGCAGCATATATCAGCTGTGGCCGGGATACGGTAGATTCAAGTCCTAGATCGGGCAATACGCTTTTTCGTGCAGTCCAAAAATCCCAATACCAGAATCCAGTGGTAAGAAGAATCATCAACGATTCTAGCTATCACCTTCTAGCAGAACAATGGACCATAGATAATCACAAGTTTAAAAACTTAACAGACCGACTTTAAATCCGATCGATCGACCAAATTTATACGGGACCGCCCTTAAAATAAGCTCTATCGAACACAAAAAGAATTTTGAAAATCGGTCCACATTTGGCGGAGATATCGCGTAACATACATAAAAAAATACAGACGAATTGAGGACCTCCTCCTTTTTGGAACTCGGTCGAAAATACATATTATGAGTTGTAATGTAATGTTTTAGTGCAGGAGACATGGCTTAACTACAAACCGATATTTGATAATAATTAAAATCAATATCCAACAGCTTGGTAAGTAAAATTGAAGGTTCCAAGAATAATAAGAAAGAATGAAATAAATAACTTATTTGTCCATAAGTACAAGGCACAAGTACAATTTATTTAAGGTATATACCGCCGAATGTTCATACACTTAAAGTGGCCTTATGTCTTTTAAGGCTGCCTTATCTGTCAAAATTGTATGGCGAAAATCAATATAAGAAGCCGTTAAAGTTGAGCAGCGTTTGACCATTCGGGCGTTACTCTTACTACAACAAATTAAAATAAAACTATTCTTACGGATTCTATCACGATTAGGTTTTTTACTCAAGACACCGTGAGCTGCCAGAACTCAAGACACCGTGAGCTCGTACTGCTTAGATCGGAACACAAATAATTAACCTTTTTTGATTTTGTATAATTTTTTAATGATGGTAGATATTGTAACACTAAAGACCCCAGTACACAATGGCATGTGATGAGCCACGCTTTGCAATGCACAATTGTAGGCCACGATCACTTGGTGTTCACACAATGGCGCATGGCTCATTGCTGCCTAGCAAACCACTTGCGATGGACATCGAAGTAATTACGGCTGCGGCTATTTATTTGTATACTGTTTACAAGTATTACAGAAGTGTGTACCGTCACAATCTTATCCTTGTGCAGTGCATTATTTGGGTCCCAAATTGCGGGCTCAGATTGATATAATTCAATAAACTTGAAAGTTTCTTCATTGCTCCATGATGTTGACATTTTGGACGATCGAAAATTCTAGTTCTAGCACGCAACACAAAAGTGTACTATCCCGGTCAGCGGCCGGTGACGAACTAAGCAATGGCCGATTGTGTAAACACCACAGGCCACGCTACGCCACGACTCCTTTGAAGTGTGCCCAAAAAACCAACAACTCCCCGATTGCGCGCCACGATTGACAATTGTTCGCCATCATATACCATTACCTCCTGTACACAATGGCGATGGCCTGTAGTGGGCTCGCATGGGCCATTGTGTACTGGGGCCTTAACCTTTTTTGGACAAATGACACCTCAGTCTGACCCGTGAAAACGAAGACTGCAAAGCCTTCGAAACGTCGGGAATAATAATTAAAACATAATCGTGATAGAATCCGTAAGAATAGTTTTATTTCAATGTATAATATTCGCGTAAACTTAAGAAATCAGTATACAACAAATTAATCATTGTACCCTTGCAATGGACAAAAAGGCCACGGGCTCAGCATTCGCCAGGTAGGAATTTCCACCTAACACTGATATTCTGCCAGGGGCCTATTAGTGAGTGAATCTCACGGACGCTCTAATAAAGTTAAAAGTATGTAGGTATTATGAAAAGTCGACGAGCATTTAAAACCTGCCGTGTATTTACCATTTTGTTTATTTTTAGTGTATCAGGAAAAGTCACTACTACCAAAACACAGGTAAATGATAATTAAAGCTTTTGCGTCATTACGAAAAATAAAATACAAACACTTTAGGTTTCCTGTTAGGTTTCGATTTATTTAATGTGAACTCGCAGTTACGATCAGATAGCGCATAGTAATGGGCTTTGTAGAAACTAATGTTTAAAATTCAGAGTAAAAAGAATTAGAAAAGTCCTATTCTCTCAAAAAATACTCAGTACTCAACATAATTAATGCCTTACTTATAAAAACATTTTAGGTGATCAAATGGCTAAGAATAGTCTGTCACTTCTTTCCTTGTATTAGATTGTTTGAAAATAAAAGGGATAGACTTGTGGCGACATCTCTGCAATGCGCGCCGAACTAACTTACACGCGTCGAGCGTCAGCGCACAACGGTACTGGCTTTAGCTACGGAACAACAGATCGAGCCACCGAATCCTAAATCACGATGGCAAAATTTACCGCAGACGTAGCATATATACGACCTCCTAAGATGAACCATCGGAGGGGCGCGGCGGTCAGGCACTACACCCGCCTGACGAGGAGATCTCCCCTCTGGTGGAGGAACACTGACACCCGTTCCTCTACAGACTATTCTTTACCATTTGCTCAGTTCAACTGTTTTTATAAGTAAGGCCCATAAAGTTTATACCAATTTTCTTTGAACGTACTTACTATTTATACCTTATTTTTTTCGGTTCTCGGTTCATCCATTAGGAGCTACAATGTCACACATACATACTCACAGATATATATCAAACTACCTCTATAAAACACCTTGTTCTGGGCCGAGGGTTAAAAACAATATTTTTTTCCTTTCTATCTGCCCTTATCCCACCTTAATGTGGGGACGGCGCAACACACTTTTTAAGTTCGTTTTTACGACCGGCTGCCTACCTGAAACTAGTTACTGGCGAATTAAGTTAGAAAAATCGCTATGCCCGACCTCGGAATCGAATCAAGACCTCCACAGCTCGTATGTGCTGCTACTAGACCTAGAAAACGATAAAGGGTTAAAACAATATCCAAAATTATTTCTTTCCGGAACTCCTGCACAAATAGTTATAGCATTATCGTTTGAAGTGTATTTACAACAATTTAAACGCAGAGCAATAATCTAGTAATGTGTAATAAGCAAAATAAAATTATAAGGCGCAATTGCCTTTCAAAAATCTAACCCCAATGGAGAGAGCTGGCGGAAGACAGGGACAAGTGAGGGAATAAATGAGGGGCGTTTGCCCAGCAGTGGGACACAATATAGGCTAAAAACAAGTCGCTCTTCAGATTTTAGCGACTCTATTTGGTTTGAAATTGAGATGAGATTATTTTTGTTATGAATGTGGCGATTTTTTTTAATAGCAGTGATTGGCAAACAAGCAAGTGGGTCACCTGATGGTAAGTGATCTGGATGCGTTGCCAGCCTAAAAGGAGGGGAGCAGGGATTGGGAAAGGGTGGGGGAATAGGGACACTAGAAATCTAACTCAGCGAACGAAACGCAGCAGTGAACTGCCACTTTACGTCGGTTTACTGGTAGACTGTGGTATGAAAACCCGTCGAGCCGGCCCATCCGTGTTGTAGACGTAACTGTCTTCAGTATGGCTCTACCACTCACAAAATTCAATTCAGACCCACGGTCCGCCTTTCTAGTTAGACTTTCACTTCTTCTGGTTTTGAACTTCCTTTGAGATCTTTGGCTCTCGTGTCTCTATTAATTCATCAAGCTGGCATTATACAACGTGACTCGTGAGTTCTCGCCCGACTTCAAAAAAGGGGAAGGTCCTCAATTCGGCTGTATTTTTTATGTATGTTACGCGATATCTCTGCCAAATGTGTACCGAATTTCAAGATTATTTTTGTGTTCGATAGAGCTTATTCCAATTTGGTCACGATGGGATAAGTTTTGAAGTCGGTCGGTTGAGTTTTTAAACTTGTGATTATAGTATAAAGTAGTTTGTTCAGAATCAGTAACTTATTTCAATACTATTTTTTAACATAATATGTTATATTTCATCCTAAAACCAGAGTAAAAATTCTTGCAAGTTGAATATCCTATTATTATTATAAAATCAGCTAAACTCCATCGCGCGAGTCGCTAGCCTACTGATACACTCGTATTAAAGTACGAAAACATGCGCGCGCCAGCAGGGTGCCTGTGAATTTATTAGAGAGACAGGAAAATATTCGTAGACTGTCACCGAGTTTTTACTATTAGTTTAAGTTTAATTCATGTTTTTTACCTTTATGGTTAACAAAACTCAGGTTGTAGAGGTATAAGTCGACTTTCATCCATTTGATGACACTTCAAAATACAATGTGGGGTCGACGCATGTCGCGGAAAATATTCACCTCAAGTCTGTAGCACCAGCTTGTTCGACGTTAACGCCTTTTGTTGAGTGTTTTTGGTATTTTTAAATACACATAACATAACATAAGCTCACGCCTGTATCCCCGAAGGGGTAGGCAGAGGTGCACTAGCGAAATAGAATATCCACATTTCACCTTGCTTTAGACCCAGGGATCTAAATTGAGACCGCAGTACGGAAGTCGTACTGAAATACAACCACGCCACCGAGGCAGTCTGCACCCTCGAGAGACATATTATGCTACTCTTTTCCTGGCATAAGACTTTTATCACCGGAAATAAGCTCCAGCAACAGCCGGTTATTGTCAGTCTAACGATTTGGATTTATCTGTAAGTTACTTGTGTAAATGAACGAATAAATAAATAAAAAATATTTTTTGATTCAACAACTTTTATTTTCTTATTGCGCATTACATGTAAAACTGTAAATATTCAGCTTTGTTTAGACTGTCCGAGCATTTGCCTCGTCAAGCTGGCATGACTGCAGACTTCGTGGGAACAACTAACGCCCGGTTTCCATAAACAATCTCAGTTCGAATGTGCAGATAGATTACAAAAATTAGCCAATAAGAACACAGTTTGAACTCCGTCAAATGAGTTGATTTGATTGGTTCATAATCGCGATCTATCTGCACTCTAAACTGAGATCGTTTATTGAGACCGGTCGTAAAAGTACTTTGACAGAGTATTTTCTCTACTCCTTACGTACAATAAATTAAGTATTTAAGTGCCGTTGGACTCAATAAGTATCATCATCATCATCATAGAACGTCCAATGCTGAACATAGGCCTCCCCCAAGAATTTCCAGATCGACCTGTGACCGACGACCTAATAAAGGTCGCAGGAAGTCGCTAGATGCAGGCCACTTCCAACAGGTCAATGAGTATAAATATAATATGAAACCCGTTTTAAATTTAATAGACCAACCAAATATTACCAAATTTATTTGCTGTCCAAAAATATGCCTTTTTTTTCTCCCTGCCCTTATCCTACCTTAACACATTTTTTCAAACATGTTGCAGAAATGATTCGGCTAAGTTCTTACGACCGGCGGCCTGCCTGGCGTCAACCCTCTCAGAGGAATCAACACCCGGCCAAATAAAATTAGAAAATTCGATTTGCCCGACCTGGGAATCGAACCCACGACCACCCGGTCCACAGCCCATATAAGCTGCCACTAGACCAAGGAGGCGATAGCGCCGTCTATAGAATCATAAACCAAGGCAGCAGAATCAACTTTGTATTGCAGAGTTATTTTCACTGCCGCATCCAGAACATAATAGTAATTACGTCATTGAAGCAGAAACCAATTTGCAATCTCTATTAAATTCATAGGCTTTTAATTATATTTTTTACTAAAAATTTACAATTTATCTCTATATTGTAAAGACATCAACATCATAGTATATTGTATATAGCTTAACCTCGCCTTATAATATAAAATAAATAACAAAGTTTATCTTACATCTACTGATCCACCAATGACTAAGAAACTACTCATGTATAGTTTTTTTAAAAGGTCTTTTGTAAAGTACTTTGCTTCGGAATCTTGACCATAATAATGTCTTGAATATTATGATATATTCAAAAGGTTCAACGTACTCCTGCATCCCAAAAGTGGTATGCAAAGGCGAACTAGAGAACTAGAACACTCTCTTTTCGCAAAGTGGCATAAAAAATTATTTCTTGTCCTGTACAATTTATAAAAACTTAAAAGTAAGAATGAATGCTTGCTACATACTTTTAAACAAAGTAAAATCTAAAGATCGGAGCAATAATGCAATTAGAATTGACCTCATAAAATTTGTTACGGGTAAAAGAGTATTTCTTCCAAAAGTTGTGCTGTACATACATAGGTGTTTAGCACCATCTCCACCTACCTAAATCTTAACAGAAGGTAACCTTTTTGATTCTTAAAACTATTTGTACAAATAAAATCAAATAGCAATGGAAGATGGTTTGGTGAATAATATAGTTTAACTAAGTTTTATCTTAGAACTAAGTTTATTTTTAACATCACAAAACGGTTAACTAAAGTCCATGCGTCACTAGCATTCCTTCGCTTTCCCATTGGCGGTAACTTCTTCATGTGCTTCTTTGATTTCTTGTGGTGCTTCTTTTATTTCTTTTTTGGCAGCCTTTCTCTTTACATAGTTTGTGTAGTAGAAGTTTCCGAACATATATAAGAAGAGACCAGCGTTGAGTGTTAGAAGGAAGTTGATGCCTTTAGGGTAGTTGCACTCGCAGAACATGACAGAAAAGTTATGGTAGAATATGATGCAGAATTGAATCTGGAAGTAAAATACATAAACGTAGTATAAATAGAAGTCTTTGATATATACATTGTAAATAGTCTTGATAAACCATTAATTCAGTCGTATCAAGTTAATATTTTTATAGCAAACTAGCATGTTGTACTTTGGAAGTTTCATACATGAATGCGTCTTAAAAGAAAAATAGGAGATTCAGATATGTTTAATGACTACAAATACATTTAAGTGAAGTAAAAATAGTTTTAAATATATTTGTTTTTCTTATAGATTATGATATATTTGATATTTGGTACTGAATTAGTTAGGGAACTCTCTTTCTCTCTCTTTATAGAAAGTGGAACTTACCAGCTGCAAAGTGGTGACATGTCTCTTCCACCAAAGGAACTTCTGGTACTGAGGACCAAGTCCGGAGATCAAGTAGTATGTGTACATGATAATGTGGATGAACGAGTTGATGACGCCGAGGAGAGTACCGTGACCGCCTGTAGACACAAATATTTTAGTATGGTCTATAATAATAAAATAAACCTTCCAGGCATGAGGTACAATTTACAAAACATTTTATAAGTAAAACCTAAATACCAAAAGGTGACCCACTTGCGGAAGACAACATTAATTACTATTATGTTATTTGAGGATATCTCATCTGTTAAAATTGTATGACCCAGGACAATGTAAATACTAAGTAGCTTAAAGGTCGACTAGCGTTTCAATAGTCTATTAAAAGGTAATTTTAATATACTGATTCAAGAAGATTTGTTGACAATTATCGCCTCTCTGGTCTAGTGGCAGTGTATATGATCTGTGGACCAGGAGGTCTTGGGTTCGATTCTCAGAATGTGGTGTTTTTCTAACACCATTTTCCCAGGACTGGATCCCCCAGTTGGGGTTGATGTCAAGCAAGCAGCCGGTCGTAAAAACTAAGCCAAATCCTTTCTGCGACATGCTTGAAAAAGTGTGTCACGGCGACCCCACATTTAAATAATAATCAATAAATTTGGGGGATAACAGTGAGTGAATGATAAGGTAGTTGTCCATAATAATGAAAATTTCTCTGGAAAAAATTACATACATTCACGTGTAATAACAATATACATAATATCAATAAGGCCTACAATCATGTGCAGTGCAGTTAAATGCAGCGCCTAGCAGGTAGAAGGAAAGAAAGAAAATCTGATTCCAAAAGAATTTATCTCAGAATATTTGTCGAAAAATGTACCTGGCAGAAATTTAACACCGATCCAAGCGCAGATGGGCATCATGAAGTGATGGTACAGGTGGAGGAAGGAGATTTGCCTGTTCTTCTTCCTGAGCACGAAGAAGATTGTGTCCAGCAGCTCAATAATTTTCGCCATGAAGTACCACCATACTGCTGCTGCCATCTAAGCAAAACAAACTGAATAAATTTTTGCTAATACAAAATATAAATATTTTAATCAGACGAGTTTCGGAGGTTCGAGACTAACCACAAAAAGTGCATACACCTCTGGCTTTTCTATGTTAAGTGTATTTTCATTGTGAATTATTGCTTGCTATAACGGTGAAGGAAAACATCGTGAGGAAACCTGCGTACCCGAGAATTTCTTCACAAGAATTTCAAAGGTACATATGTGAAGTCTACCAACCCGCATTAGGCCAGCGTGATAGACTAGCTCCCAACCCCTCTCTAGTAGAGGAGGCCCGTGCCCAGCAGAGGGACAGCAGTATTACAGAGATACAATATTATTTAAATCAGAAATTAGTAAATAAAGAACTCCAATAAAGGAGGAAAATTATTATAATCTAAATTAAAATCTGAGTCCATAAAGAAGTGATTAGAATTTTTAATTATAACCTTTTGATCCATAAACATCGACTTGCGTATTTTTTTGAACACATGCTTTTATTGGATCAAGGATTATCTAGAATAAGGTATTTAAATAGTCACGGGCGGCTCGGCCTCCGGTGGCCCATACGCTTATGTAACATATACTATTTGTGCCACCTCCGACGGGTTAATATGTATGTATGACGGGTTATCAATGACCAACTAAATACCTTCTTTAATAAAGCCTTTCGTTTACGTTTCTAACTACATTCGGCTAGTGACGATTGATTGACTTCACACAAAATCGAATTATTAATAACTCTTAGGTATGATTTATTTTTAGTTACAATTATTTCCTAATGAAATAAACTCACATCCACGCACTCACATATACACACACACCCACACATACATACCCGCAGCGTGCTGTCCATATAAATATAGAGGCACTGCCTACCCTGACAAATTGCTTATTAATAAAATAAATCAGTAGCAGCGAGAAAAAACATAAGCGGAACTGCGAGCAACTTGATAAACTTTTATAAGTATAAATTATCTCCATCTTCAGGGTATATAAATAAATATACAGCCTGAAGATGGAGATAATATTTATCATACTTACCCGCGTAGCTTTGGGGTTATTTGAATAGTCCACTGGTTGGCAAGAGAAGTTGTAGTCGCCCCACCATCCCGAAACTAAACCCTGAAATCAGACGAAAATTTTGGGAAGACTCATTCTGAGACATTACACAACTTACAATATAAGCTCAAGCCTGTATCCCCGAAGGGGTAGGCAGGGGCGCGAACTAGCACATCCACATTTCACCGAGCTTAGTCCGTCCAAGTTAGGATAGGGGGTGAGCCTATCGCCATATCTGGTTCCAGAATCGCCACATTCCAGACTCCGGGCTGATACCGAAAAATCCAATATCACTTTACCCAACCCGGTGATCGAACCAGATACATTAGGACGATAGTCATACCACACCATACCACTACCACTCCGAGACATTACTCTTGTTTTAAACATAGTTTTCACAGTAGTATACAGGTATATAGTATAGAGGTATATTGCGGTTCCAGTAGCAAATGCAGTAGCAATGAAAAAATATCTATATTACCACCGATTGTAAGAATAGTTACAACATAGATTACAAAAGAATTACAGGAAGAGTTTTATAGGATTCGATCAAGGAGACGACGATAAATTTTATTAATTAATAGTAGAATATCAAGCTATAATAACGGTTGTATCACAATTGAGCATTATCGAACACAAAAAATAATTTCGAAAATATTAGGCGAAGATGTCGCGTAAAATGCATTAAAAAAAATACAGACGAATTGAAATCGGATAATTCTCGTAAATATTAGATGAAAAGTATAAGGTTTCTATGAATTTAGTATCGATATATTATTTACCTAGATGTACAGTTGACGCTCTGAAAATGGGACAGCAAAGGAGTGCTCAAGCACTTCTTTTCCCTACAGTCGGACGCCAACAGAATTCTAAATTTCAAAATTCAAATTTAAGAACGCTTGATAATTTCGTTTAAAAAGCTACTTTATAACATGTGCATATTTGTGTTGATTTAATTAGAACTTGTGATCTTTTTCTTTGTTTTATTCCTGAGACCACATTTTAGGAGGATTTTTGCAAAGAACTGTTCATCTAGGGTATATTATATTGATGGAATTTAGTAAAGAATTTCATGATATCATAATATATGTTAGTATGTAGGTACGAGTATATCTTACTACAGCACTACTTTTACTTATAAGTTATAATAATAAATCAAGTGAAGCAATTACTTTGTATTGCAAATATCTAATTTTAAAAAGTGTATTTTGAAACGAATTGCTACAGAACTCAGCATAGTTATTAGCAATGCTGCATATTAATTTATGCTTCGAAATAACTGAAAAAGAATCAAAACTTTATGGACCGACTTAACAATTTATTCCATTGTGTTGTGTGGTATATGGGACCACCATTGGAATAAGTTCTATCGAACAAAAAAAGAAACGGTCTACATTTGGCGCAGATAGCGCCATAGATGGCGGAGAACATACATAAAAAAGAAATACAGACGAATTGATGACCTTCTCCATTTTTGAAATCGGTCGAAAATAGGTTAAAAATTAACTCACCTCATAAACTAAGAAGATGCTTAGAAGAATTTGTGATATGTTATACAGAATAATGGTATTCTTCAGGTCGTAGGGCTTCCTATCTCTCATGTACCGAGGGCCGACTGAAGTGCAGAAGTAAACGTATGTGGCTAGGATGGTCAGTAACGGTCCTGGACCGGACATAAGCCACCAGTTCTCTGTCCGTGGATCTGCGGAAGATAAGAAAATAATAATATAAATATCAGCCCTGTAATATTACTGTCCCACTGCTGGGCACGGACCTCCTCTACTAATGAGAGGGGTAAGGCCTTAGTCTACCACGCTGGCCTAATACGGATTGGAAAATAATATATAACAAAAATATTATTGAAAGGGTTGATACAAATAACCATAAATAACTCTTTTTTTATATAAATAAAGAAAGAAAATTCACCTAATATTTAAAAACTAAAATATTTAATGATTGGTTTGAATACGACAATATCTGAAACTATTGGACTGACATTGTAAGCTACACTATTCCTAAATGACATAGACATCTTATTAAATAGTTAATGGCGGCTCGGTCTCTGGTGGCCCATACGCTTATGTAACATATGTATATATGTACCGCCTCCGACGGGTTAATAAAAAATATTAATAAAAAAGATATTAGAGAAACAAGATATTTTGCAAAACCAAATTAAAATATATATAAAAAATACAGGGCGATCTGGAAATCTTTGGGGGAGGCCTATGTTCAGCAGTGGACGACCTATGGCTGATGATGATGATGATGATGATGATGATGATGATAAAAAATAAAATAGATGCAAAAAAATATATTGTTCATAAATCACAATTATTTTGCAAAAATATTGTACTGCGTATCCATTGCATAATCTTTGTGAATGATGCATCCGTCCAGATCGATAGTTAAAATTTATACTTATCATTATGGGTAATATATCAATCATTAAGCAATAAACATGCATCCGAAGTTATTATTATGCGTTGCAATTTTAAAATCATATATAGCTGTTATTTTTTTATGTGATGTTTGATATTGAATATATTGATTTCGCTCACATAGTTGCTAAAGCACCACCGTCAATTATATTCTTCATAACATAACATAAGCTCACCCCTCACACCCACATTTCGCTGCGCTTAGGTCAATCCCAGATGTGATAGTGGGCATATATATATATCATATCGCCATATCGGGCACAAATTCCAGACTCCGGGCTGATATGGAAAAATCCAATATCACTTTGCCCGACCCGAAGATCGAACCCAAGATCTTAGGACAGTAGTCGTACCGAAATACAACCACGCCACCGAGGCAGTCTATAGTAATGATATTATGATAAATATACATCTAATGACAGCTTCCGTGGCGCAACGGGCGAGTATCCGGTTGTGAAACGTGATGTCGCGGGTTCGATTCCTGTACCGAGACAAATGTCTGTATGGATAGATATTTGTTTCGGGTCTGGGTGTTGTGAGACCGAAAGTCTCTCGTAGTTCCTGATACCCACGACACTCGATCTTAGTGTGGGGTCAGGACGCACATATTTATTTATGTATTATTATTTTTATTATTATTCTTACATTTTCTGCTTTAGCATTTGCATAGCTTCCTCCTATTGAAAGAATGTTTAAAACCGGTTCAGTAGTTTAAGAGATTACTTCCTACAAACAAACTCACAAACTTCGAACTTTACCTATCATATCTAATATTAAGTATAGATGTACATATTAAGGGAGCAGTCGGAAGATAAATGATTGAAACTGTTTTGAAAGCATTTAATGTATTCAGAGTCGGAATTTGTCAATGATTAACAATGGCATACGTCATTGGAGACAGTGCATAAGATAGTAAAAACAATGTGATTAATTAAACAATTAAAACCGTGTGAATGGTAATAGGTGTAGCATTGTTGGGGTTTTCGACATATTATTTAGCAACGCGTTATTTTTTATTGAATATCGCCTTCGCTACTACGAATGCGAAAGTTAAACCAATATTAGTTATTTATTACTGATTCGTTTTCTTGTCGATGTTTTCTTGTAAAAGTTCTCCGTATTTTTAACCCACGCCCTTCGACCTGCATACAGTCAAATTGATATGAACTGTAGCTACAAGGTAAAACCATTCATTTACTAGTAGGCCTAGCATTCAATGTTTTTATTCAATAATCTGTATTTATTTACATGAATATGTACTTTGTGAATATTCATTATTGCAATTATAATGGTTTCATATAGTCGCCACGGTCTAGCAGCGGCGGTATATAGAGGTATATTAATTATTAAATATAATATTTCCGTTATCATAATAATTGCCTGCCTCAGTGGTGCAATTGTATTTCAGTACAACTACCATCCTGAGTTTCCTGAGGTCTCGGGTTCGATCCCCTTGTCGGGCTAAGTGATATTGCATTCTTTCAACATCAGCCCGGAGTCTGGAATTTGTGCCCCATATGGCAATAGGCTCGCCCCCCTGTCACATCTGCACACCCCTTCGGGGATACCAGCGTGAGCTTGTTATGATAATTATAGAAAATCATCCATTCAACAAATACCACCAGTATCAAGATTATCATCGGGGAATACTTAAGCACCGGTTTTGAGTTACTTTAAAAGTTTAAGTATTTTTATAGCGTTGCATTAGAAACCTGATTTATATTATTGAATACCAACACCAAATACCACTACCAACACAAAGAACGTCGCATCGGTGTTATTTATCTAAGTCCTAAAACAAAATTAGTTAGTTTCCGCGTACATGTTTCGTCTTTATTTCTACTCGACATCAGATTTTTATAATCATGAGAATGTTACTTATACCACAAAGTCTTTCATCTAACTTGGTGGATTTGAAGAATAGTTATTAAGCCCTTAATCATAATAAAATCCTTATCGAAGGTATAAACCCATATTAGTTAAAATGCATTTAAATTGTTTATTTATTATTAAATTTAAATTTATTAAGTCTATAAAAAAGAACTTCAAACTTGCAACAGCTGATCGAAATCGGCCATGTTTTCACTAACGAACATTAATATAAGCGCTACTAAGTTATTATGAATAAGACCGTAAGTTTTCTTTATCTTTATCGTTACATAGTATAAAAAAAAGTCGTTTCCCGCTGTCTGTCTGTCCCTATGTATGCTTAGATCTTTTAAACTACGCAACGGATATTGATGCGGTTTTTTTAATAGATACAGTGATTCAAGAGGGAGGTTTATATGTATAATACATGCATAAATTCATCCGCTATGTTTGTCAAGACTCTCACGCGGGCATAGCAGCGGGCAAATCTGATAATAAAAACGTAAGGGAGTTCTTAAAAGAGGCCCACTAGTTTCTTTCTACCTGCCCTTATCCCACCTTAATGTGGGGTCGGCGCAACACACTTTTCAAGCATGTTGCAAAGAGAATTTTTACGACCGGCCGCCTGCATGACGTCAACCCCCTATGAGGGATCCAGTCCCGAGCAAATTAAATTAGAAAATTTGCTTTGCCCGACCTGGGAATCGAACCCAGGACCTCCCGGTCCACAGCCCATACATGCTGCCGCTAGACCAAGGAGGCGAAAGAGACCCACCACGAGTGTATAAAATTACGGATCACGTAGAAAAGCATAGGTGCATGCGCAGCGCATACAAACTGGAATATTATCGCCAGAAGTACTTTATTATGACAATACGTGTTATATTACTATTGTGAGGTAATGGAATTTGCATAATGATGCATTGCATGTCAAAACTACTGTATTTTATTATTTTCAAAGATCTTGATATTTATTATTTCTTATAATTGCGTTTAATCGATATTTACAAGTACAAAATTCAATTTTTTTTTTATTATTTTTGCTCGTTTATCTGTATGTCTTCTTCTATATATATTTTCTATCTATATATACCGGGTGTTTCATAAACGTACACAGACTGGTTTTCCATCGATAAGGGTGTAAGACAGGGATGTGTAGCGTCTCCATGGTTGTTCAACCTTTTCATGGACGGCTGTCTACAAGATATAAAAGAGAGTGAGCATGGGTTAAGAATGAATGAGTTGTCACTCAAATGTCTTCTTTACGCTGACGACCAAGTTCTTCTTGCATCGTCAGCGGAAGAATTACAGACAATGGTGACAATTATGGATGATGCGTTTAAAAGAAAGGGAATGAAAATTAATGTAAGTAAGACGAAAGTTATGGTTTTTGAAAGAAATGAAGGAATGACAGAGTGTAAAATTATGATAGGTAATGAGAGAGTAGAACAAATGAAAGAGTTTGTATATTTGGGTAGTATGTTTACAAGTGATGGCAAGCATGATAGCGACATTGAAAGACGAGTATGTGCAGGTAATCGAGTGAACGGCGCACTGAACACCTTTATGAGCAGCCGAAAGGTCTCTAAAAAGGCACGATTGGCTGTTCATAAGGGAGTGTTAATGCCGACACTAATGTATGGCAGTGAAAGTTGGGTATGGCAGAAGAGGCACGAAAGTAAGGTCAGAGCGGTTGAAATGAGAGCGTTAAGGAGCATGTGTGGCGTGACATTGCGTGACAGAGTGAGGAATAATGTGGTGATGGAACTTTGTGGAGTGAAAGAAGATGTAGTGACAAGAATAGAGAAAGGGATGTTGAGATGGTTCGGACATATTGAGAGGATGGATGATAGGAGATTGACGAAAGAGATACACAAGACGAGTGTGGAAGGAAAAGTCGGTAAAGGTCGACCGCATCGCACATATTTTAGCCAAGTTGATAATATACTAACTAAGGGAAAGATAAAAAGTACCCTTAACCGACGCGAATGTATGAAGAGATTGATGAAAGTAGATGAAGCGAAAGTAGTGTGTCAGAATCGGGCGAAGTGGAAATCCATAGTCTCTGCCTACCCCTATGGGATACAGGCGTGATTTTATGTATGTATGTATGTTTCATAAAGTTGATATCAATAACAATTCCACATAAATATATGGGGATCGATTTACCTAAAGCGTAATGGTTAAATATTTTTTTTTATCAATCATGTTCAATGTATCAATTATGCGTGAGAATATTAAAATCGGAATGCGACCTGTAAATCACCGCAATTAGCAAAATAGTGGCTTGGTGTATGAAAAAAATAAATTAATTACCCCATTAGTAGTTTTTAATAAATATACTGCAGCAGACCCAATAAGCTTATTGGGTTCTATTTTCTATCTAAAAAAAATGTTTTCGCACCAAATTCGACTTTCCATTATTCAAAAACTACATATATTATTGATACCAACTTTTTGAAACATCCTGTATAAAAAGACAAAGTGATTGACTGACTGACTGACGTATCAGTGTACAATTGAAACTAATGGAACTAGGCACGTGAAATTTTACACACAGCTTCCTTTTATGACTTAAGCGAGCACTACGAAACAAACATTTTTGGAAAATCATTCCCTAAGGTGGTGGAAATGGAAATACGACAAGACAGACTCTCACGCAGGCGTAGCTGCTGGCAAAAGCTAGTATATCTTTTTTATACGTTATACAAAGTCAACAAACAGAACACTTCAGTTCCGCTAAGAAAATGTTGACGTAGTAAATTAGAAAAAGCTTTGAGTTTTTGTAAATCATTATAAAAAATGTTTATACTTGCGAGTCACCTTCCCGTTTTATTGTTTTTTCTTTTCAACGACAATTCATTGACTTCCAAAGCGATTACCAAACACCTATCTATTTGGATAACCGAGTGATTTCAAAGATTTCTTATTCTATCTATTGTTGAGCAAGCTTACTACAAAACTATAGCGAAGTTATAAATTGCAATCATAGATTTTTTTTTTGGCCTTACAGCTGGCATCCAGACCGAGTCGGCTTACACAGCTACACCGGTCTAATGGGTAAACGCAGGTGCGTTGCGAACCCATAAAGTTAGGTGACCATGCTGAGGGCAACCCACTAACGGGTTACGAACCTCGGCTCAGGACGGCCAGAGAGAGAGATGTTGAAGACATCATCGATTAGGGCTATGCAATGGATGTTTATAATAAAATAAATATGACCGCCTAAAGCGAGAGGCCGCGGGTTCGATTCGCACATTGAGACAAATGTTTGTGCGGCCCACAAATATTTGTTTCAAGTCTGGGTGTTGTGAGACCGAAAGGGTTTTTAAGTCAATAAATGAAACCGAATCGAATTCAAGTTCGAATCGAGCGTCAGGAGTCACCCCCTAGAAATAATATCTACTCGTATATCTTTGTTTAGTTTGTTTACGACAGTATTATTATTCACCTATTACGTCCACAAGTTTAGAGGCCATCAGGAACCATATGCATGAAGTTATTGCTTTTATTAAACGTCATTAATTGACAGAATTTAAAAGTCAAATTTAAAAGGCACATCCAAAGTCATTAATTTAAATAAAATATATTATAACCCTTTATTTTATTCATGCGCTTCATAACTTTAAACTAGTTTGTCACCTTTATTTTTAAACAATGACACATACATACTTTTAAAGATAATAAGGCTCAATTGCACCACTATTATTAACCTAGAGTTAGTCCTAACCGCAAGCTAAATTGACAGAAAATGTATGAATGACATGTAACTTAACTTGCGGTTAATAATAGTGGTGCAATTGAGCCTTAGTAGTTTTATAAGTAAGAGGTTATAGTTATATGTAACAGCAAGCGATTGAGAATATGGACATGTACGAGTGTGATTATACATAAATAAAATATATATGAATTTATAGCCTCCGTGCAAAGACATTCAACAGTATAGTATAGACGGGACAACAGCACAAAACTTGTGATCCAAAAGTTATGACCTAGTGGTCATAAGTCGCTCAGTTTATTTGAAATATACCCCCGCGAGGTTGGCCAGCGAAATAATATTGAGAGAATAAATTTATCTTACGTGATCCTTGACCATTCACATAATATTTAATAATCGCCGTCGTTTTGAAATAAATAGTTGATGACGGTACTAATGTTTGAGATTAATTTCTTTGTATGGAATCTTGCTTGTTAGCCCCATTATAGTTAGTAATATTAAATCTCTTTGCCTCCGTGATACTGCGGGCCAGTGACTGAGACAAAACGTGTATGACCGTAATTTATTTGTTTTAGGTCTGGGTGTTGTGAGACTGAATCTTATTATTATGGTACTATGTAAAGACTATGTGGATGACTGTTGGGTGTATGAATATGAATTGATCGTATTTTTATTTATTTCTTTTAATGAATGAGTTACAGAAGTTATTGTGAAAATTAAACAAGTTTGTAATGTCACTACATTCCAGACCGACTGCTAATGAATGATAGAAAGTCGCAAACGATGTAAATAGCAAAGATAAATTAATGCACTCAAATAAGTACCCATAAAATAATTCTGTGTTAATATATTAAAAGTTCTGATCTACAGTCAAATAATTAAATATATTTTCAAAAAGATACCTTCTGAGGTTATTTTTAAAAATGAACGTCGTCGCTGCAAAATAAATTAACGGAAAATACCAATATTATATGTAATACGCAGTTGCTCGGTTCCAACAAATTTAGGCTAATATCAGTGATTTGTTCAAAAGCTTCTACCTATAGGTATGAGGTAATGCCGCGAATATTTTAGGTAATAAACATATAGGGCCTTGCTTATATAAACAGTTTAACTGAGCAAATGGTTAAGAATAACCTGTCACTTTTTTCCTTGCGTTGCATTCTTTAAAAATGAAAGGGACAACCTATGGTATAAAGATAAGCAGCGCTTAAATATTTTTATAAGTAAGGGGCATAGGGCCTTGCTTATATAAACAGTGTAACTGAGCAAATGGTAAAGAATAGCCTGTCCCTTTTATTTTCAAACAATGTGACACAAGAAAAAAAGTGACAGGCTATTCTTAGCCATTTGCTCAGCTAAACTGTTTTTATGAGTAAGGCCCGTAATATACCCCTTACTTATAAAAATATTTAAGCGCTGCTTATCTTTATACCATAGGTTGTCCCTTTCATTTTTAAACAATGTAACGCAAGGAAAAAAGTGACAGATTATTCGTAACCATTTTCTCAGCTAAAAATGCTGTTTTAAGTAAGGCCCAGATAGACAGTCAAATTGATAGAGCCCAATATCAAAGTAACACATTACCCATGAACTTGAATAAACGACAAATTACTTTCAACTAAAATGTACTAATTGACAGCCTCCGTGGCGCAGCGGGCGAGTAGCCGGCTGTGAAGCGAGAGGCCGCGGGTTCAATATCCGCACCGAGACAAATGTTTGTATGGCCTACAGATATTTGTTTCGAGTCTGGGTGTTGTGAGCATCGATATAATAATATACCTAGATGCACAGTTGACGCTCAGAAAGTGGGACAGCCAACGAGTGCTTAAAATGTAAGTAAGCACTTGTTGGCTGTCAGTCGGGCGCCGACCGTTCGTCTGTGAAGATGCCTAAATGCTCTGTGAAAGAGTGCAAAAATAACACTCTTACAAAGCGCAAAACACATGGGATTTCATATTTTAAGTAAGTATAATTCCCTTACTTGATTCTTAAAACCTTAATCATGTTAAATTAAGTATTAAACGTGTATAAATAATTAATTTAACGAATTCAGTTGATAAAATATTTTGTCCCTTTTGAAATCATGATTTGGAACAATGAAATATATGGAGTCGTTTTTTTTTGGAAATATATTATATTTATTTTAAATTTATGTTTTTTTTATTAATTACAGATTTCCATGAAATGAAATAGTAAGAGATAAATGGCGTAAAATTATTTCCGAAGAAAGGAGAGAAGAAAATTTTAAACCCAATTACTCAAGTGTGGTTTGTTCAGACCATTTTGCCGATTCCGATGGATATTATACAGAAAAAGGGATTAGGAAAATTAAAAAGAATGCTGTACCAAAAATAAAGGTGATAAATTGTCATCAGCTACATCGTCCTTAACTAATGTTTACTATTTAATTTAACAATATGTATGCTGTTGGTGTACCTATAAATAAATAAATAAATAAATATTGCCACATTTATTGACTTTATTTTAGATTGTCGTAACTACAAGTTTAAATGAGGCAGGGTGCAGTACAAGTGTAATAGTTGAAAAATATTTGATACAGAATTCATCAATAGCAAGCATATACTAGGTACATACTGCCATGTAAAATGACTTTAATAATTTGCGGCTAATTCTAATAAATGTTTTCAATCAAAGTGTGCAGATCATAAAAAATTGCCAACATGAACAAAGTTGAACATTCCGCTGTCAAATAATAATTTTAATGGTTCATTCTCGCGATTTTTCATTTTTTAATTTTTCATTTTTATCTTGGATTCTCGGATTGAGATCATTTATTGGAACCGGTCGTTAGGCATAATTACTACAACAGTAATTGTGGCGTCATCATTTATTGGAAACATATTCATTTCCAGGAACCAGCAATTGAACCAATAAATAATGAAGGATCACCAATACCATCAGAATTTTCATCAATCTTTAACACAACTAAGACGTTATTTTTGAAAGATAATTTGAAAGAACGCAACCAAAAATTTAAACTTAAATCTAATTTAGTGCGAAACTTAAAAAGGCAGAACAAAAGATTAAGAAAACGAAATGATAGTCTAAAAGAAATTATTAAGAATCTAAAGAGCAAAGGACGATCTTAGTGTGGGGCCAGGACTATGTATGTGACTGTTGGGTGTTATTTATTTATTTATGAATCACACTAAGGCAAAACAGTGCTTATTTCATATTCATAACTCATAAGCTTTGTTATCTTTTAAACATTTATACTCTATCTATCTCTTAATGTAAGTAAAATTATTATAGAGATATCGCCATTCTCATCTACATTGTACGCCACGGGGTCAAAATTTCTCACAGATAAATACAAGAAGTATTCGACTCCATTCAATCTTTGTCCAAGTGACTAGAATGTTTCTTTTAATAATGTCAATTTATTGTCAAATTCAAAAACGATTAGAAATTCAAAAATTTCGAATATAGGAACGTTTGAACATTCAATTTAAAAAGCTACTTTATGCCGCGTCTATAAGGTCATATTTGTGTTAATTTAATTAAATTTGTGATGTTTATTTGTTTTGTCTGTCGAGGACACTGTTTACAATGATATTTGTATGGAACTGTGCATCTAGGTATATTATTATATCGATGGTTGTGAGACCGAAAGTCTCTCATAGTTCCTGATACCCACGACATAAGACTCGATCTTAGTGTGGGGTCAGGACTATGTATGTGACTGTTGGGTGTTATTTATTATTTATTAATTATACTGCCTCGGTGGCGTGGTGGTATTTCGGTACGACTACGGTTCTGAGGTCTCGGGTTCGATCCCCGGGTCGGGCAAAGTGATATTGGATTTTTCATATCCGCCCGTAGTCTGGAATTTGTGCCCGATATGGCGATAGGCTCGCCTCCTATCACATCTGGGACGGAAGTTCGGCGAAATGTGGGTGTATTAGTTGGCTAGCGTGCCTCTGCCTAACTCTTCGGGGATACAGGCGTGAGCTTATGTTATGTTAATAAATAAATTTAATTTTGTAATAGCATTACTGTAATACAAGGCTAATATTATTAATTTATTTTTTGTTAATTATTAATTTAATCAGGTCAAGGCTACAGAAACAGATACGTAATGATACATCCTTTAAATTAAATAAAAATTTCAAGACAATAGTTGCGACAGATATGACGAAAATTGTACGTTGCAAGTAGAACCGACACTGCGGTCGCGTAATTTATTTACAGAATTATAATTACGCATAAATTAATTTAATTTACACCGAGACAAATGTTTGTATGGCCTACAGACATTTGTTTCGGGTCTGGGTGTTGTGAGACCGAAAGTCTCTCGTAGTTCCTGATACCCACGACACAAGACTCGATCTTAGTGTGGGGTCAGGACTATGTATGTGACTGTTGGGTGTTATTTATTTATTTACTTATCCAGAAACTTAACTTTATGAATGACCATAATCACCCATGCCAAAATATTTAAAGACAACGTCGACTGAGTCTAACTCCCAGTTCATTCATGTACATTGTAGGCTAAAGAGCATTTTACTTGACATTCTGCACCATCGATATAATAATATACCTAGATGCACAGTTGCCGCTCAGAAAGTGGGACAGCCAACGAGTGCTTAAAATGTAAGTAAGCACTTGTTTGCTGTCAGTCGGGCGCCGACCGTTCGCCTGTGAAGATGCCTAAATGCTCTGTGAAAGAGTGCAAAAATAACACTCTTACAAAGCGCAAAACACATGGGATTTCATATTTTAAGTACGTATAATTCCCTTACTTGATTCTTAAAACCTTAATCATATTAAATTAAGTATTAAACGTGTATAAATAATTAATTTAACGAATTCAGTTAATAAAATATTTTGTCCTTTTTGAAATCATGAATTGGAACAATGAAATATATGGAGTCGTTTTTTTTTTTGTAAATATATTATATTTATTTTAAATTTATGATTTTTTTTATTAATTACAGATTTCCATTTAATGAAATAGTAAGAGATAAATGGCGTAAAATTATTTCCGAAGAAAGGAGAGAAGAAAATTTTAAACCCAAACAGAAAAAGGGATTAGGAAAATTAAATAAATTAAAATAATGCTGTACCAAAAATAAAGGTGATAAATTGTCATCAGCTACATTGTCCTTAACTAATGTTTATTATTGAATTTAACAATATGTATGCTGTTGGTGTACCTATAAATAAATAAATAAATAAATATTGCCACATTTATTGACTTTATTTTAGATTGTCGTAACTACAAGTTTAAATGAGGCAGGGTGCAGTACAAGTGTAATAGTTGAAAAATATTTGATACAGAATTCATCAATAGCAAGCATATACTAGGTACATACTGCCATGTAAAATGACTATTTAATAATTTGCGGCTAATTCTAATAAATGTTTTCAATCAAAGTGTGCAGATCATAAAAAATTGCCAACATGAACAAAGTTGAACATTCCGCTGTCAAATAATAATTTTAATGGTTCATTCTCGCGATTTTTCATTTTTTAATTTTTCATTTTTATCTTGGATTCTCGGATTGAGATCATTTATTGGAACCGGTCGTTAGGCATAATTACTACAACAGTAATTGTGGCGTCATCATTTATTGGAAACATATTCATTTCCAGGAACCAGCAATTGAACCAATAAATAATGAAGGATCACCAATACCATCAGAATTTTCATCAATCTTTAACACACCTAAGACATTATTTTTGAAAGATAATTTGAAAGAACGCAACCAAAAATTTAAACTTAAATCTAATTTAGTGCGGAACTTAAAAAGGCAGAACAAAAGATTAAGAAAACAAAATGATAGTCTAAAAGAAATTATTAAGAATCTAAAGAGCAAAGGATGATCTTAGTGTGGGGCCAGGACTATGTATGTGACTGTTGGGTGTTATTTATTTATTTATGAATCACGCTAAGGCAAAACAGTGCTTATTTCATATTCATAACTCATAAGCTTTGTTATCTTCTAAACATTTATACTCTATCTATCTCTTAATGTAAGTAAAATTATTATACAGATATCGCCATTCTCATCTACATTGTACGCCACGTGGTCAACATTTCTCACAGATAAATACAAGAACTATTCGACTCTATTCAATCTTTGTCCAAGTGACTAGAATGTTTCTTTTAATAATGTCAAATTATTGTCAAATTTAAAAACGATTAGAAATTCAAAAATTTCGAATATAAGAACGTTTGAACATTCAATTTAAAAAGCTACTTTATGCCGCGTCTATAAGGTCATATTTGTGTTAATTTAATTAAATTTGTGATGTTTATTTGTTTTGTCTGTCGAGGACACTGTTTACAATGATATTTGTATGGAACTGTGCATCTAGGTATATTATTATATCGATGTTCTGCACACATAACAAACTGACTATATAAATTTTAGAGATAAAAAAAAACGATAAAAACCGCAGCAAAATTTTTTAAAATTGTCCAAATTAAGCTCTTGATCTTTATTTTATAACCGAGACTGCTTTCGTTGAAGAAATTAGGGGTAAGCCATTTGAAACGAAAATTACATGATTATTTGGAATAATGTTTTTTAGGCAAATATCAAACAAAAATTAAGTAAAAGTCATTCTTATATTGTTTTTTCAAGTATGGCTTTGTAAGTTTATCATCATCATCATCATCAGGCATAGGACGCCCACTGCTGAACATAGGTAAGTTTATACTGATGATTAATAGGCAAAATCACTACACCGAGATCCGTAACATATAGGTTAAGAATCGTATACATATATCCAAAACATATGGACCGTACCAACATTGGTAGCGGTGCCGGAATCTAATCCGCCGTCGCTAAGGATTTGGCTACTCGCTCATTATCAGACAAAAACTCTTATACGCCATGCACCTATCTAATAATAAAAGTGGTGGTAAATGTATGGAAATATTTTGCTAGAAATGAAAATTAAGCACGTATTTATTTTTATAGCAGAGACTGGCAAACGAACAGATGGGTCACCTGATAGTAAGTGATCTCCACCGCCCATAGACACCCAAGACACAATAAGAATCATGGGTGCGTTGCCAACCTAAAAAGAGGAAATGGAAGGTGAGGGAAAAGGGAGGGGGGGGGCACCGGAAATCTCACTCACCGAACGAAACGCGACAGCAAGCTGCCACTTTACGTCGTTTTTCTGTGAGACAGTGGTATCCAACCTGTCGAGCCGGCCCATTCGTGTTGTAGACGTTACTGTCTACAGCGTGGCTCTACCACTCAAAATATATATTATTATTATATATATTGTTTAATAAATATTTATATAAAATTAAAGGTCAAGAGCACAAGAGAACATGGCTATGCAAAGGCCTCAAAATTAACATAGTATCAGAAAAAATATGTATATATACGGTGTTTCATAAAGTTGGTATCATTAATACACTTAAAAAGCTACCCCGGGTAACAATCTAGCAGTAAAGTTTAAAATTTCATTAGGCTCATAGTTTTTCTCATAGTCTAAAATATTCCCGGTCATTTCATCAGCTGCACTACATTTGCGAACCACGTAGGGGGTAATTCGTTATTTTTAGCATACACAAAGCTATTTCTATGTTAATTGCGACGATTTACATGTCGCATTCTGATTTTAAAATCCCCATGCTTAATAATTGTTAAAAAACCATACATTTTTATTTTTTTACTTTAGCATTACACTTTAAATCCCTTTAACTGTATGTGGAATTATTATTGGTAACAACTTTATGAAACACCCGGTATATTCTAAAAATAAATATATTATGTGCGAATTTTCCACCACAGATTTAACATGCAGATGCGCGGTCCACACTCCACATACATAATAATCAAATAAAATATTTTTTGTGGATATCAGCAAAATATGTGAGAGGTAAGCAAACAGTATGAGTACGCTGTGTGTACAAGTAGTAGCTACATGTATGTAACTTTATGAGTATGCTAGAACCTTTTTTCGATACAATAATTCGTTTGTCAAATATTAGACTGCCTCCTGCACTGACATGACTGGTATTTCGGTACGACTACGGTTCTGAGTTCTCGGGTTCGATCCCCGGGTCGGGCAAAGTGATATTGGATTTTTCGATTAGTCGTACCGAAATACCACCACGCCACCCGAGGCAGTCACCGAAGCTTTGAATTATGTCGAAAAAAATATTTTTCAATAACATTTAACCCTACTTCGGAACCTGTTATGTGCGTCATCAGATATACAGCATGCACTTGCCCGGTTTTTATTATTTTTTGTCTTGATGTCGGCTTCGAAGCAATGGATTAGTGCACCAGGGAACATCCAATTTTAGACGTGAAAAGCGAAAGAACTTTGACAGTCTCCATGACGCAGCGGCCAAGTAGCCGGCTGTGAAGCGAGAGGCCACCGGTTCGATTCCACCGTGACATCCACTACACAGGTTATATCTTGAGGTGGTAGAGCCACGCTGTAGACAGTAACGTCTATAGCACGAATGGGCCGGCTCGACCGGTTAGATACCACTGTCTCACAGAAAACCGACGTAAAGTGGCAGCTTGCTGTCGCGTTTCGTTCGGTGAGTGAGATTTCCGGTGGCCCATTTCCCCACTCCCTTTCCCAATCCCCTTCCCTCCCCTTCCATTCCCTCCTTTTAGGTCGGCAACGCACCCATGATTTTTTTGTCTTGGGTGTCTATGGGCGGTGGAGATCACTTACCATCAGGTGACCCATCTGCTCGTTTGCCAATCTCTGCTATAAAAAAAAATATATATATATATATATATATATATATATATATATATATATATATATATATATATATATATATATATATATATATATATATGTATTGCGGGGCCAGGACTATGTGCATGATTGTTGGGTGATTTTATTTATAATGTACAAGCATAGTATCAGACTAAAAAAATAACATTAATCAGAAGCTCATCGTTGCTGTATGGAAAAATAAATATTCTTTGGAAGTCGTAAAAAAATGTTGTAACCACCAAACGTGTTCTGATAAAAATATGATATTTAAACAAAAAAAATTAATTCTACAAGTTGCTATGATAATGAGGACTAGTTTATTGGTTGAAATTAAGGAAACTTTAGAAACATAAATATTAATATTATGAAACGCAAAAATGTACACAAGGCAGTAACTGCATAATGTGTCATAATTGCGTACTTAAATTTTAAGCAGTTTTTTAATATCCCAGGTTTGGCTAAATAACGAAGTCTTGCCGACTTCGAAGAAGAGGTTCTCGATTCGTCGGTATTTTTAAACATTATGTTGCTTAATATCTCCGTGAAATGTAAACCGATATATTTAACATTTATTTTATGTTCGATAAAGCTAACTCCAATAAAACCTATATAAACTTGGTAAAGAACTGATGCATATTAAATCGGTTTTAAGTTTTTTAAAAATATCTTATAAAGGGTTTTCCTGTGTCTGCAAGTCTTCTTAATATAAAAACCACTCAAGTTCGTGTCTGACAACACACGGTGAAGAGTTCTATTGAAATCAAATTCAAATAATTTATATTTTATATCACTTTTACATGTCAATTACGAGTATATATTGAAAAAATAATGATGATTTCGGCATTTCGTGGCTATCCCTGAGAAGAAATACCGAAACAAACTCAAGGGCTATTGTAGAGACGGGATCATTTTTCATAACTGTAGCATAAGGACAGACATAAGAGTGTGAAGTGTAAATAAATAAATACACCCAACAGTCACACACCTAGTCCTGACCCCACACTAGGTATAACCTGTATCGTGGGTATCAGAAACTATGACAGACTTTTGGTCTCACAACACCCAGACTTGAAACAAATATCTGTGGGCCACACAAACATTTGTCTCAAAGCCGGAATCGAACCCGCGGCCTCTCGCTTCACAGCCGGCTATTCGCCCACTGCGCCACGGAGGCTGTCATATCATATCATGAAATTATAGGTATTCCGTTTTTGCCATTTAGCTACAGAACGTCAAAACAAATTTAAATTTATTAAAGGTAGACATGTTATAAAGTCTATGGTTGGTTTATTAAATATTAATAATCTTATAGATTTCATATTATTTAGACGAAACGAAATTGTAGAGTCGGAGTATCTGGGTAAAAAAAAAATTACTTACCACTGTTCCGTTCCATGAATTTCCGGTACGAATCTACGAAAGACATTGTGGATGTTGCGTTCACCGCTCCTGTAACCAAAACGAAATGATTTACATCACTTATAGTCGTAACACTACACAATCACATCAACACTGCATTATTTTATGTCAACACGTTTTTATTAACATCACTATGTACCTGATGCACTCAAAACACAGATCACTATGGATAAAGCTGACCTAATTTATGTGGCAACGTTAGAAGAACACCCACTTGGCCAAACAACGATCGGAAACTGGCTTATAAAATATCTTTACATTAAAAGTAAATTTGTATTGCGAAAAAAGTCGACAGCCTTCGGAGGACACTGCTTACGCTCGTTTCGCCCACCTGAGAGTTACTCGCGATGTCGTTCCAAAATCCTATTTATTGTAACATTATAGACTATTAGATAATTATGCGTTAATTGCGTAGCGTCATCGAATATTTTAAATATTTATACAAGGTCGAGACTTTAGGCTCCATTGTTCTGTTTGTTGATTAAATGGCACATAAAAGTAGTTATATATGTTTTTACAATTAAGCGCTTACTTATTTAAGCGCTTCTAAACTTTAAAACTAATTTGTCCCTTTTATTTTCGAACATTGACCGACTTCCAATTTACAGATCATGACCAAATTTATATGGGACCACCCTTAAAATAAGCTCTATCGAACACAAAAAGAATTTTAAAAATCGGTCCACATTTGGCGGAGATATCGAATAACATACATAAAAAAACCGACGAATTGAGGACCTCCTCCTTTTATGGAAGTCGGCAGAATAAGGTAAAAAATATCTTTAAAGATAAGAACTGCGTAAATCTTATGATAATTAAACATTAAAAGAGGCAATGCGTATTAATAATTATAGCATAAGCTTACGCCTGTATCCTCGAAGGGGTAGGCAGAGGCGCAGTAGCCAATTAGTATACCCACATTTCGCCGAGCTTAGTTCCGTCCCAGATGTGATAGGGGGCCAGCCTATCGCCATATCGGGCACAAATTCCCGACATCGGGCTGATATGGAAAAATCCAATATCACTTTGCTCGACCCGGTGATCGAGCCCGAGACCTCAGAACAGTAGTCGTACCGAAATACAACAACACTACCGAGGCAGTCGAGGCAGAGAGTAACAATAATAATAGCGAACAGAAATAAATTATTTCCCAACAAAATACATACTTAAACTTTGTTATTAACAGTACTACTGTTTAATCATGATCAATTTTATTTTTTCTATCTAAATTAATCAAATAACGTTGGCTCAAATAGTTACTTGTATTGCATATTTATAAGTGTTCGATGTTGACATTATAATTATATTTACATATATTATATATCAAATAATTATATACCATATCAAAATAACCACTTAATCTCATGACTGATAGATAACACAGTTTAAATTAAAACAGTGCATGTTAAACGACTAAACGATCGACTTCAAATAATCACAAGTTTAAAAACTTAACAGACCGACTTCAAAACTTATGTGATCGTGATCATTTTTGTGATCGTGAGAATTTATATGAGACCCTTGGAATAAGCTCTATCGAACACAAAAAGAATTTTGAAAATCGATCCACATTTGACGAAGATATCGCGTAACATACGCCCGAATGGTCAGACGCTATTCAACTTTAACGGCTTCTTATTTCGATTTTCGCCATACAATTTTGACAGATAAGGCGGCCTTAAACGACATAAGGCGACCTTAAGTGTATGAACATTCGGCGGTACACGAGTTTTTTAAGCTTCCGATTATTTTTATATCACGTTAACATTATAAAGGCGAAAGTTTTGTTACTTTTGTTCTTCACGCTCAAACGGCTGGACCAATTTTGATGACATTTCTTATCCCGGAAAATAAATAACCCGGAAAATAAATGTCCACGCTAAGTCAGAAAAATAATTTCCACGCTAATGAAGTCGTATAATATGTATTTTATTCAAATAAATGTAAATTCCTGATTCTCATGCCTATTGCAAGTGTATACAATATAAAAACCAAATAATTATGGTATAAAATAAAAATAATCAAAGTTTTTATTATGGGAGAATATGAATATTTCATAACATTATAATTATTTAAACATTTATTGTTGTTTGTGCCAAAAAATCGAAAATATTTATTTGTTTTGATATAAATGTTAGTATAATATGTAGATTTACGGAATTTTTAACCGTTAACGTCTTTTTAATCTTTCTAAACCCAATTAGACACTGAAAGGCTCATGAAATTAGTCAAGATAAATCATTAAATGAACTGCATTTTCGACCAACATAAACACAGTAGAAGATCCTAAATTCGTCTGTATTTTTAGGGTTCCGTACCTCTAAAGGAAAAAACGGAACGCTTAAAGGATCACTTTGTTGTTCGTCTGTCTACCTGTAACGACCCCTTTTCTCAAGAACGTGTGGAGGTATCAACCTGAAATTCATATCAAACGCTCAGGACTACTGTCCCTTGGAGCTGTGAAAAAATCAAACTTCTAAGCCAACGCAATCCAAAGATATAGCCGTTTATGCCGCAAATTTTTGACACTCGCGAGGGAATCAAAACCTACAGGGTACTTCACGTGAACTCGGAATCTTAAAACTTGGTTCGAAGCAAGTCTTAGAGCACAGATAAAGGAAGAATTGCGAAATTCGTTACATACCTACAGGTTTGTACGGAACTCTTGGTGCGCGAGTCCGACTCCCACTTGGACGGTTTTTTTAATAGGTTACGCGATATCTCCGCCAAATGTGGACCGATTTTAATAGGTTACGCGATATCTCCGCCAAATGTGGACCGATTTTAATAGGTTACGCGATATCTCCGCCAAATGTGGACCGATTTTAATAAGTTACGCGATATCTCCGCCAAATGTGGACCGATTTTAATAGGTTACGCGATATCTCCGCCAAATGTGGACCGATTTTAATAGGTTACGCGATATCTCCGTCAAATGTGGACCGATTTTCAAGATTCTATTTGTGTTCGATAGAGCTTGTGTCAAGGATGGTCATATACCTCTAAATTTAGTCATGATCGGATATATTTTGAAGTCGATCCGTTAAGTTTTTAATCTTGTGATTATGATGGACCCCTTATAATTTCGTCGTTAAAATCCACTTTTAAATGTATTAAACTTTATCACCCACGACGGACTAATTAGCTTCATATTGTACTTTTAGTAAAACATCAGTCCCTACTGTCGGTAATGTATTTCATATTTGAATACAAATGTGATTACTATGCAGAATAATAAGTAGAGTTAGAGCCCCGAATATTCAAACCTTTGAGGTCGTGTTACGTAATTTAAAGCCGCCTTATCAGTCGAAATTGTATGGTGAAAAACAATGTAAGAAGCCGTTAAAGTTGAGTAGCGTTCCAGTTTTCGGGCGTAAGTCTAGTAAAAATAATCACAAGTTAACGGACCGACTTAAAAATTTATGCGATTGTGACCAAATTTATATGGTGGTCCCATATAAATCCCTTGGTATAAGCTTGGTAATTATTGACAAACAATAGGTTTATCAGTATTCGCCAGAATCATGGTCTGTTTATGCTTCTTTACAATCCGAACCCGAAGAGGGAAGAAGCAGATCGAGGGCTTGCAACAAGACAGGCGGTTGAGTGATGACCAATGCAGACACAGGGATACCCCGATAGCCGTCCCAAGGAACCATCAAGTCATGCCGCAAGCCCTTCGAGAAAACCGAGAGTACGTTGGCTGATTCTGGAACGCGAACCACAATGTGTGTGTCACTATGGCAGGTTTTAGCACCATGTCTACCGTGGTCGCCATCCGGTCGGATTTAAATATCCTCCCAACAGAACAACATTTAACAATAACCTTTCTTTCTACATGCCCTTATCCCACTTTAATGTGGGGTCGGCGCAACACACTTTTTCAAGCATGTTGCAGAAGGGATTTGGCTAAGTTTTTACGACCGGCTGCCTGCCTGACATCAACCCCCTCTGGAGGATCCAGTCTCGGGCAAATTAAATAAGAAAATTCGCTTTGCCCGACTTGGGAATCGAAACCACGACCTCCCGATCCACAGCCCACATATGCTGCCACTAGATCAAGGAAGAGACATTTAACATTAACCATTTTCAATTTATTTTAGAATATTGCACTGCAGTTAATTAATATTATATTTACTGGTGGTAAACAATGACGAAACATTGCAATGAATTTATTAAATGTATTCAGCAAAACGATCTCAATTTGTTTTTATTCCAGGAAAATAGTTTTATTTCGCAAGAAACTAATTAATTTGATAGTTTAAGTGTCGCAAGATAAACATTAATGATGCTCATCAATTAATAATCACTTTCTTAATTAATATTTTCTTACATGTAAAATATAACGTATAAGTAGTTATAGCTCAACTGGGACTAGCGAACTAGAACACGAGCTTAGTTCCGTCCCAGATGTGATAGGGGGCGAGCCTATTGCCATATCGGGCACAAATTCTAGACTCCGAGCTGATATGGAAAAATCCAATATCACTTTACCCGACCCGGGGATCGAACCCGAGACCTCAGGACCGTAGTCGTACCGAAATAAAACTACGCCACCGAGGCAGTTGTGTGTTTTCTTTGAGAATGATTGCTTGCTATAACAGTAAAGGAAACCATACCCGAGAATTTCTCCACAAGAATTTCGAAAAGTAAGTGAAGGCTACCAACGCGCTTTAGGCCATTATGGTAAACTTAGGCCTAACCTCTCTAATTAGTAAAGAACGCCCGTGCCCAGTAGTGGGACAAGATTACAAGGTTAATATTATTATTTATTATTATCAAAATATGACTGCCTCGGTGGCGTGGTTGTATTTCGGTACAACTGCCGTCCTGAGGTCTCAGGTTCGATTCCCGGGTCGGGCAAAATGATATTGGATTTTTCTTCTTCAGCCTGGAGCCTGGAATTTGTGCTCGATATGGCGATAGGATCGCCCCCTTTCACAACTGGGACGGAACTAAGCTCGTCGAAGTGTGGGAGTACTAGTTGGCTAGTGCGCCTCTGCCTACCCCATCGGTGGTACGGGCGTGAGCTTTATGAAACACTTTGTATAATAATAATAATAATAACACCCTGTACATAAGACTATAATTATTAAATAAATGTCAAAATATCCCATTATGATTTCTTTATCTGCCCCCTCTTTTACAAAAAAATCTCATTTAATAGGCACGCCTTTTCTTACGTATTCCTGTATTCTTGTAAAAAACATGTTTAGGGTCCTCTTGTTTCTGACCTTGAGCTTTTTTGCCAAAATGTCGCAACGAACTGGTCACTCGGTTGATGATAAATGCCACCAAGCACCACCCACAATTATAAATAACAAATTACATCACAAGTTTAAAACTTAACGGCCCGACTTCAAAACCGATTGTGAACATATGTTGTAAATGGGACCACCTTTAGAATAAGCTATATCAAACACAAAAAAAAACTTAAAAATCCCTCCATATTTGGCGGATATATTATGTAACCTATATAAAGAAATACAGACAAATTGAGAAGTAATGATATTCGTTTTTTGAAGTTGGTCGAAAATATAATAAACTGCTCATTATCCTGTTAGATAAACACTATTCTCGACTGCCTCGGTGGCGTGGTTGTGTTTCGGTACGACTACCGTCCTGAGGTCTCGGGTTCGATCCCCGGGTCGGGCAAAGTGATATTGGATTCCATATCAGCCCGGAGTCTGGAATTTGTGCCCGATATGGCGATAGGCTCGTCCCCTATCACATCTGGGACAGAACTAAGCTCGGCGAAAGGTGGGTGTATTAGTTCGCTAGTGCGCCTCTGCGTACCCCTTCAGGGATACAGGCGTGAGCTTATGTTATGTGCTATGTTTTATAAACACTATTTTCCCGGAACTGGATCTCCCAGATGGGGGCTGACGTCAGGCAGGCAGCCGGTCGTAAAAACTATGCCAAATCCTTTAAGGGCAGATAGAAAGAAAAGTCCAGATGTTCTTAGACCATTCTTCTTTTTAAAAATGGCTTCCACGCATTTGCGATGATTTGACTTGAAAAAATGTGATGCGTCGACCGCACACGCCACCGAGGCAGATATACAATGTATAATAATATGTATCGTGCACTGACACAACTTGCACCAAAACTGTGAGGAAATCGCATACATAATTTCAAAAGTATTTGAAATTTTGAAATCTATCGGCGTCCGACTGTAGGCAAAAGGAGTGCTCAAGCACTCCTTTGCTGGAGGACCTGGGAATCGAACACAGGACCTCCCGGTCCATAGTCCAATTATGTTGCCATTAGACCAAGGAGGCGACTTTTAAGTAGTAGTTACGATGAACAAAATTGCAATAGATCGTGTTACAAAATATTTATGATGACATGACTAGTGTTTGTGACTGAACTTTGATTTTAGTAATCGACATATCACGTAGAATATGTAAATTATACCAAAGTATGCTAATTTTAATGTTAACAATAGCCTATACAAAGATATCTAGAATTACTAAACTATTGTTTTTGACCTCTATCAAGAACTCACCTTTGTATTCCTATTATTTTTCCATCTGAACTTTGAATCCACGTTTACGTCGTTAAGCGTTGAATTGCAATATCCTTTATTCCTTCTAACTCATCATAAAATCAATCCCAGAAAAAAATGTTTTATGTGCCTAAGCGTTAATTGAATGTAAAAAGCTTATCTTTTTAATTATATTACTTTTTCATAGTATTTTTAGAACAAAAATCGGCGGGTGAAAAAGTGAGGTTTTTTAATACAAATGGATTATTCAATATAAACACTAAGCATGATTCGTGTCTAAAATTGATGGTAATTTTTTTATTGCTGTTAACAAATAAGCCAGTGTAAATAATAATAAAAAAACAAATTTCATTCTATTCACCCCATTTTACGATATATAATTTACATACATACATACACACTCATACCTGCATCCCATGGGTGTAGGTAGAGACAATTGAGCGCCACAAGCTACGATCCTGACACACCTCTTTTACCTCGTCCACATTCATGCATCGTTTCATACATTTCCGCCAGTTGAGGGTACTCCGAACTTGCCCTTTACGCAGGAGATCGCTTATATTTGTATTGTATAAGTAGCTGACCCGGCGAACTTCGTTCCGCCTAACAGTCGATTGTTTAGTTTTTAGTTTTTTTTATTATGTCTAAAATAAACGTAGCCTAAGTTACTCCTTATTGCATCAGCTACTTGCCAATAAAAGTCCCGTCAAAATCGGTCCAGCCATTTCAGAGATTAGCCGGAACAAACATACATACAAAAATAAAAAAATATATATTTTAGTTTATACCATATATATATTCATATACATTACATTCAATATGCAAGTAATATAAGGCCATTACTCTTTTATATAGAAAAAGTCCGCAGCCCTGGTTCCGTACAAATATCAGCAAAATTTAGTAGTGGTAGAGCCACGCTGTAGACAGTAACGTCTACAGCACGAATGGGCCGGCTCGACCGGTTGGATACCACTGTCTCACAGGAAACCGACGTAAAGTGGCAGCTTGCTGTCGCGTTTCGTTCGGTGAGTGAGATTTCGGGTGGCCCACATCCCCGCCCTCTTTCCCAATTCCTTTTTTCCCTCCCCTTCCATGTCCTCTTTTTAGGTTGGCAACGCACCCATGATTCTTGTGTTTTGGGTGTCTATGGGCGGTGGTGATCACTTACCATCAGGTGACCCAACTGCTCGTTTGCCAGTCTCTGCTATAAAAAAAAGGTTACACACATTAGACCACGCATGTACATATCCCCGAAGAAGAAGACTGTAGAGAGGCGCACTAGCGAACTAAAACAACCACATTTCGCCAAGCTTATTCTCCGTCCCAAAATATATGATAGCCTATCGCCATATCGGCACAAATTCCAAGCTCCGGTATGATACTGAATTGAAAATACCCAATATCACTTTGCCGGACCCGGGGATCGAAACCATCAGGTGACCCATCTGTTCGTTTGCCAGTCTCTGCTATAAAAAAAAATCAAAATGAAATGTATTCCGTTTGAGTTATCTAAAAAAACACGCATTACCTAATCGCGATTAGAATTCGTGGAACGGCACGCCCATAACATCATAGGATAGCATTTATGTCTGCATCTCGTAATTCTTCAAGGATATAAACATTAAAAAACACTATCATAAAATAGGCAATTTTATTAAAAAAACATATTGCACGTGGGCCTCGCTTGATTAGTAAATTATATGGCTTATCCGCCGAATATTCAATAACCGCAAATTAAATACTAAAAAACTTAACGGATCGGCTTTAACTCCGATCGTGACCAAATTTGTAAGGGACTTCCCTTGAAACAAACTCCATCGAACACAAAAATAATTTTGAAGATCGGTCCAAATTTGGCGGAGATATCGGGTAACATACATAAAAAAATACAGACGAAAATAAATACTTTTTTTTGGTAGTCGGTCGAAATGTTAATAAATTTTGTAAGTTATTCGTTTTATTGAATCATACAAGAAAATCGATCAAAGAGTAAATTGTTTAATGTTTAACTAAAACATAAAGTATTTTTACGGATTATATCACGATTTGGTTTTAATTTTTATGCCCGACGTTTCGAAAGCTTTGCAGCCTTCGTGGTCACGGGTCAGACTGGAACTGAACGGGACAGTTCAATGAATAACATTCACGTAAACCTAAGAAATCATTATAAAACATAAAGTTTAAAACATAAAACATTAGTTCTATGTAAAAATTCCAAATCCTCACTGATTTCCTTTCTTTGACTCAGACTTAGTCGAAGTTCGCTGTATAGATCTCAGCCTAAGATACTTTGTAATTAAACATCTAGTAATATTCGTCATAATATGCTTTTTCAATGAATCTCAAAATTCAAGTATTTCACAGCATAACTTCCTAAAATAAAATATGTCGGTTGAGAGATTAGTACAGCAGTATCTCATATTTAAGTCGCCATTATAATGTTCCGTCTTATGTTGTTTATAACAAGCATATTAATAAAAATATAAAGCATGTAATAAAACCAGATTGGAAGCGTATGCAAATTTTTTAATAAGGTGTGTTATAAAGAATACTATACACCTTCTGACTTTAAAGGATTATATTCTTAATACAAGTACGCCTGAATGTAAAAAAAAGATCAAAACACAATTTTAAAAATCAAAAATCTTATTCCGGATAAATATTTTTAATTGAAAGAAAAAAGAAAGCATTTAATTACCTTATATTTAATTATTTAAGAGTATATTTTATTCATCTTATTCAGATTTTTTGCGATTTTAAGTCTTCAAGTTCGAACCATAAATATATTTTTAAACGACGATGAACAATGTATAAGAGGCAACTTTGGAAACCGGAATAAAGGTATTACTGCCGAATCCGTGGTCTAAAGTATTATTATACCTTTTCGACCGATTTCAAAAAAGGAGAAGGTCCTCAATTCGTCTGTATTTTTTATGTATGTTACGCGATATCTCTGCCAAATGTAGACCTATTTTCAAGATTGTTTTTGTATTCCATAAAACTTATTCTAAGTATGGTCCCATATAATAGTTAGTCCCGATAAGATAAGTTTTGAAGTCGGTCCCCTAAGTTAAAATAAATAAATTAAACTTGTGATTATATATCAGCGGAACTTAGTAACAGGTCTTTTAAGACACCCTTTCATATTCATGCATTTTTAGGCCGCGGACACGAACTCAGTGGGAGCGGGAGCTGCGGCGGTGGCGGCGCCGGGAACGGCGTGGCGCGTTCTAATGCATAGATTTAAATGGAACTGGCCTCGAAGGCAGCGGCGCGGCGCGACGACCGGTCTAGCCATACGTTGCCACGCCGTTCTGCTCCCGCTGAGTTCGTGTTCGCAGCCTTAGGGATTTATAATATGACAAAAGCTACGGCTCCTGTTTCCTATCGATTTGCCCAAAGCTAGATCCCCGAGAGGGGGTTGACGTAACGCAGCCGTAAAAACTTAAACCTATTATTACCGACCCCACATTAGAATGTGATAAGGGTAGGAAAAAATATTTGTAAATATGTCCCGATTCGGTCAAGTAGTTGAAGATACACGATCATGAGCTTTTTTGACACTTCACGCTAGTGACTACGTAAATAATTTGTTTGAAAAACATCAATTCCCCATTTAACTGATTATCCGCCGAATGTTCATACAATTAAGGTCGCCTTATGTCGTTTAAGGCCGCCTTATCTGTCAAAATTGTATGGCGAAAATCAATGTAAGAAGCCGTTAAAGTTGAGTAGCGTTTGATCATCCGGGCGACAGTCGTTCGGATGTTTGTTATACAAATATTTTACGGAGACGCTACTATGAACTGTCAAAAAACTCATGATCGATAACACACAAATGAGTAACATATACGAAAGATATTCTTTCTTTCTATCTGCCCTTGATATTGGGTCGGCACAACACACATTTTCAGACATGTTGTAGAAAGGATTTGGCTTTGTTATTACGGCCTGCTTGCATGACGTTCACCCCCCGAGGGATCCCGTCCCGGGCAAATTAAATTAGAAAATTCGCTTTACCCGATCTGGGAAACCAGAGCCAGGACCTTCCAGTCCACAGGCTATATATGCTGCCACTATGAGCGACTAAGAATACGAAATTGCTGTCACTAGACCAAAGAGGCCACTAAGAATACGAAATATATAATTTAAAATATTAGATATGCTAATATTTTTTTATAACTTATTGTTTAGAGGTCGCCAAATTTCACCATCACACCACGCAAAGGTCAACACTTCTAAACCTACTTTAATGAAGGTCGCTCATTCTGAATAGGCATGGTTCCCATTAACGATACATTTGGTGTTAATTAATTGCTCGATCGTGAATGGGACAGATTATCAGTTATGTTGCAATACGATACTGTCCCGAAAAACGAGGTGTCACGTTTGTGGTCAAGATAGATGAAATTGCTCGCCTTCTACTTATAGACTGAGATCTATAGATCTAACTTCGACTAAGTCTGAGTCAAAAAAACGAACTCAGAGAAGATTTCGATTTTTTAAATTAAAACAGATAAGATTGTAATCACAAGCAGCCTCCGTGGCGCAGCGGGCGAATAGCCGGCTGTGAAATGAGAGGCCGCGGGTTCGATTGCCGCATTGACACAGATGTCTGCGTGGCCCACAGATATTTGTTTCAAGTCTGGGTGTTGTGAGACCGAAAGTCTCTCAGAGTCTCTGACGCCCACGATATAGTTTATATCTAGTGTGGGGTCAGGACTAGGTGTGTGACTGTTGGGTGTATTTATATTTTTTAAGTTTA
Source organism: Clanis bilineata (assembly GCA_036417725.1). NCBI lineage: Eukaryota > Metazoa > Arthropoda > Insecta > Lepidoptera > Sphingidae > Clanis > Clanis bilineata. The sequence goes on from CM071158.1 coordinate 16,297,469, forward strand.
AAAACTTAACGGACCCACTTCAAATCCCATCGTGACAAAAAATTATATGGGCCCACCCGTGAAATAAGCTCTATCGAACACAAAAAGAATTTTGAAAATCGGTCCTTATTTGGCGGAGATATCGCGTAACATAAATAAAAAAATACAGACGAATTGAGGACCTTTTTGGGAAGTCGGTCGAAAACTGACTCGGACTAAGACAAAGTTCGATTTAAAAATTCTAAATCCTCACTGAGTTTGTTTCTTAGACTCAGACTTAGTCCAAGTTCGCTTTATAGAGATCTATATAGCCTTAATATCACATAAGCTCACATCTGTAACTTCGAGGGGGTAGGCAGAAACGCACTAGCGAACTAGGACACCTAATTTCACAGAGCTTAGTTCCGTGGTAATAAAAATGGTCAAATGTGGTAGAGGGCGAGCCTATAGCCATATCGGGAACAAATTCCAGACTCCAAGCTGATACTGAATTGAAAAAATCCAATATTACTTTGCCTGACCCGGGGATTAAACCCGGACCTCAGGACCGTAGATATACCGAAATACAACAGCACTACCAAGGCAATCACTTCTACTTAACTTTCGAATCATATTAATTATACTAAATTAGTAAAATAATAGTATTAGCCCAGTAATATTACTGGGCCCGGGACTCTTCTACCAATGAGAAGGGTTGGGTTTTAGACTACCACGTTCGCCTGATGTAGGTTGGGAAACTTCGCATACCTTCGACATTCTTTCGGAGGAATGCATGTTTGTGAAATGGTGAATTTGACCAATATCATGGACACACTGCATAAACACCATTTTGTCTATAGCACTTTAAGACCAGCTTACGTTCGTACTGCCTCTCAGAAAAAAGACGTGACAACAATTTTCTTTTCTATTTCGTATCACACTAATATTATAAAGGCGAAGGTTTGTGTGTGTGTTTGTAACTTCTTCACGCTTAAACGGCTCGACCAATTTTGATGAAATTTGGTATGGGGTTAACTGACACCCTGGATTAACACATAGGCTACTCTTATCCCGGAAAATAAATTTCCACGCGAACGGAGTCGTGGGCAACAGCTAGAAGATTATAATTTAACTGTGTTTTCCCAGATACTTTTATTTCTTACTATTGATTTAGCCGTGTGTTATTAAAACCACGTAAATCCTCACACGTGCTTCTCGACTAACAATTATTCATAAACAAAGGAAAAATTCTTACTAAAATGATATTAGAGGGTAGACCAGACAATGAGTGATGGTCGCTAGTGTAGTATAGTATTACGTAAATTACTTGTCGTGCATGCTTGATGATTAAACGTTTCATATAAAAGTAAGGTTAACTGCGGATTGTGGCTACAATGTTGGTATGAAAGGGCATCATGTATGGAAGATTAATCATAAGGACAAAAATAATCTTTTTAAGAATTTATTTATGGTTCATAAACAAATACCATTCAAATAATATCTAATACTTTTTATACCAGAGATTGGAATATGACCAGGTGGGTCACCTGATCGTAAGCGATCCCCACCGCCCATAGATACCCTCGATATAAATTTTTGAGTGGTAGAGCCACGCTGTAGACCATAACGTCTACAGCACGAATGGGCCGGCTCGACCGGTTTGGTACCATTGTTGTGAAAACCGACGTAAAGTGGAAGCTTGCTGTCGCGTTTTATTCGGTTAGTGAGATTTCCGATAGCCCATTTCCCTTCCTCCCTTTCCCAATCCCTTTTCCCTTCCCGTCCATTCTCTCATTTTAGGTTGGCAACGCAACCATGATTCTTTTTGTGTCTTGAGTATCTATGGGCGGTGGAGACCACTTTCCATCAGGTGACCCATCTGCTCGTTTGCCAGTTTCTGCTATAAATAAAAATCTATTAATACTATTACTAATTATATTTTGGCTTTGAGTGTTGTTGGGCCGCAAACTCTGTAGTTTCCTACAGAAACGATTTGGCTTAGTTTTTTACGACCTTGTTCCTGCTGTCATGGTTCAGCTGCTCTAAATTATATACTTTTTCGTATTTGGTACTTTATTAGTAATTGATTGTAAACTGGCATTAAAAACAAGAACGCCAGAGTTTCTTGCTCGTTCTTCTATGGAATAAAATTTTACGGAATATAAATGATGTACACGTATTTTATGGATTCAATAAATATTTATATGATTTGACGTCAACCCCATTTGGGAGATGTGCTCCTCTACCACTCTAGTAATTATCCTCGTAAATTGAACTATGTGGTTTGAATTAAAGTATGGAAATGAAGGATATATCTGTTATTAATTTGACTTGCGTCATTATTCCCATTGCGCATAGGAAGTAGAATTCACTATTCACCTTTCTTCTGTTATACGTAATAAGTGCGTTTATTATAGGTATTTAAGTTATGACGTCAATATCACTTACTGCCCTTTTAAAGATCCTGTATTGATAAATTAAGTAAATATGACGCTGACAGTTTGACGCCGCGATCTATTCGTGTGAATTTCTAATCAACTGAAAATCTGTACCAAACAATTTCCCCTTTTCCTTGGGATCACACGACCAAACGATGACGTGGTAGTGGGTACTCATTATTATTGTTCGTAACTATTTTCGAACGACTCCAAAAAAAGAGAATGTTCTCAATTCGTCTGTATTTTTTTATTTATGTTACAAGATATCTCCGCCAAATGTTGACCGATTTTCAAAATTCTTTTTGTTATTAATAATTATTTCTGATGGGGCCATTGATATCGTTACAGTTATTAACTTGAGTAACTTGAATGCAACCTAATTCAAATCACCGCCATTATCAATTCGGGTCATTTGTTAAATTTTCTATTAATTAGTCTTATTGCATTATGAGCTATTGCATTATTCTAATTGCATTTTCACATATTTTAACGATGATATCATAATAAAAGTCTAAATTCTACTATTACTATTCGCTTAAATCATATAGTTAACGAATTACATATTACGTGCTTGGACTTTTTAATTAATTTTCATTTTTCGAGAAGAGGCCTATACTCAGCAGTGGGTGACTGGGGTGATTAGATAGATAGATATTATTATCTTAATAAATAATTATATAGCATTAATTTAAAGATCATGTTCATTATTATAGACGATGTATCTCGATGTTGATAACAATGACAGAGAAATAAAAAAGTTTTACATGTTACATGTGTTATTACTTAAAACACTGCGCTACTAGATAAAAGTATTAGTGTATCTATAGTTACACTGTAAATTCAAATAACACTACGTAATCAATTTTATTTTTTTATCAAGCGGCAAAAGATAAACAACATGATTTTTGCGAAGAAACAGCCATAAATATTATTGATTACGTAAACTTCTTTACAGCCCAGAGTCTGAAATTTGTGCCCGATACTGCGATAGGCTCGCCCCCTATCACGTCTGGGACGGAACTAAGCTCGGTGAAATGTGGGTATTCTAGTTCACTAGGGCGCCTCTGCCTACTCCTCCGGGGATACAGACGTGAGCTTATGATATGTTATGATTATGTTGTTAGATTGCAGCCACAATATTCAATAGATACACGATGTAAATCCATTATTTATATTTCAAAAGTTTAAATAGATTAATCAGATAAAATTTCCTGAGGTTGAACTTTGAGATAGCCTTGAAAGTTTAAATATTCAAAATAATTATTGGTCATAAAATTTCGCCAATCCACCGCACCGGGGCCTTGGATTGTATTCGCTTGTGAAATTTCTTCCCCTGCTATTATTCGAGAGATTGTAAATTGTATAGTATCGGAATGAAAGATTATGATAAACATTATTTAAATGATGATTCCATTACATAATAATTTGGTACTTGACTATAGTAACCAATATTAATGCATTTCTGTAGATGCATAGATTTATCACTTAAATAACGTGTGCAATAGGAATTTATTAAAAATACTCCAAGTATCATTTTATTAGTAATAGTAATAGTAATTTAAACACTTAATTCTTTATTTGTGAGTCACGTGACTGTAAACACCAATCACGATGCATGATGTCACATTACTCATTTTTCAGAACGGCCTAAGACCTAAGATCCAAAGTCATACTGCCAGGTTATTTGGTAATTTTATTTCGTATTTTTGTTTAAAGCTCAACGTAATTTCAAAGCGGATGTAATCGAAGATCGATATCTGATCGACGAAATATCTGATTTTTTAGTTTGAAATCATAAATGTTATTTCCTCAATGTTTTTTTTATACGATTTTATATATATTGTAGGGAACAAGGTTGTCATCCGTATTTTCAGTTAACAGATAGCGTTTTGGCGGCAAACTAAATTATACATAGTAATTGTTGTTGTTTTTTTAATAAACATATGAAAATAAATTACGAATAATTTATACATATTTAGGACATACTAATAAATAACCTTATATACTTTTAAAAAATAATTAGATACCCAATTGGTATTAAAATGCTATTTTGGTATGCATTGTAACATATGTACCACATAAAAATTAAAAGTTATACGTAGTATCTAAAATTTGCTAAATGGGTTTAAACAGTCCTAGTGGCCTAATAGTCCAAAAGCAATCGGAAAGAAAAGAAAACATATGATTAATAACAACTATAATAATAGTTTTAATGTTGCTGATAACATAACATAAGCTCACGCCTGTGTCCCCGAAGGGGTAGGCAGAGGCGCACTAGCGAACTAGAACACCCACATTTCGCCGAGCTTAGTCCCGTCCCAGAAGTCATAGGGGGCGAACCTATCGCCATATCGGGCACAAATTCCAGACTCTGGGCTGATAAGGAAAAATCCAATATCACTTTGCCCGACCCGGGGATCGAACCCGAGACCTCAGAACCGTAGTCGTACCGAAATACCGAAATACCAATATTGTTGATATTCAACTTAAAATATCAATACAATAAATAACTTGATCATAATGACCCATTTAACATTTATTCATTATTGTGCGGAAGATGGCGTGAAGTTTCTACCTGGAGGCCTGACTTTAATGACTGCCGGCCGAAATATCACGAATGACGACATAACCTTGCATAAATTGCAAATAATTTTATGCCCCGTTTGTAGAATCTGAGCCCATATTCACACTGACCATAATTATGAAACCTACATCACGCCGCGTTCATCTTTCACACAGGATATCTCATCAAAAGTTAAATAATACAGATACAAACACAAATAATTTATTGAGTACCAAAAACATAGTAATGACAATAATATTTGGGCAACGGTCCCCGCACTAGGCGCACTTGTATCGCGGGAGACCAGACAGGTTTACAGAGTGATTTTACAATGTAGAACTAGAGTGAGCGTATCGAGCATCTTAAAAATAGGAGATCGCCATCGAAAACGAATTTTCACAATCGATATTGAATTGAACTCGGTGCACATTATACAGCTGGTAGGAGTTAATACATTTAAGTTTTCTCAAAGCATTTATTTTAGTCCGTTGCTATTTCCGCAAGTGACGCTGGTAATTAAATACATGGAGAAAACGAAAATTATCATCAAATTCGAGTAACGAGAATAGTTAAAACTAAATTGTAGTATTTGTGCTATAGTCGGATATTTCATTAGACGGAGTAAAATGACATTTCGAATGTTGACGCATTTCTGCATGTCTATTGGAATTAAAGTAATGGTACATAATAAACTGACTGCCTCGGTGGCGTGGTTGTATTTCGGTATGACTACCGCCCTGAGGTCTCGGGTTCGATTCGCGGGTCGGGCAAAGTGATATTAGATTTTTCCATATCAGCTCGGAGTCTGGAATTTGTGCCTGATATGGCGATAGGCTCGCCCCCTATCACATCTGCGACGGAACTAAGCTCAGCGAAATGTGGGTGTTCTAGTTTGCTAGTGCACCTCTGCCTACCTCTTCGGGGATACAGGCGTGAGCTTATGTGTTATGTTACATAATAAACAAAAGTTACAAAAGCTATGTAATGTGCAGAACGTATTTTTCCCAAATTAATAGGAATAAATCAAATCGTAAAATTAAAGGATTTTCAATTTATACTGTTACTAGCTGACCCGCGCAACTTCGTCTGCGTATGAGAGAGAGGGTTGAAAGAGTGAGTCGTAGGCACCTATAGCACAATAATTCTAAAAGAGGTAATGGGATGATCTACTTCTGCCGTCATTCACCCCGTCTCTCACACCGTCCGTCACACCGTCTGTCAAACTGTCTGTCACCACGTCCGTCACCCCGCCTGTCACCCCGTCTGTCACCTTGTCTGTCACCCAATCGGTCACCCAGTCTGTCACCTCGTCTGTCACCCAGTCGGTCACTCCGTCTGTCACCTCGTCTGTCACCCAGTCGGTCACCAAGTCTATCACCCCGTCTGTCACCCCTTCTGTCACCCGTCTGTCACCCCGTCTGTCACCTCGTCTGTCACCTGTCTGTCACCCGTCTGTCACCCAGTCGGTCACCCCGTCTGTCACCCAGTCTGTCACCCCGTCTGTCACCCCGTCTATCACCCCGCCTGTCACCCCGCCTGTCACCCCGTCTGTCACCCCGTCTGTCACCCCGTCTGTCACCCCGTCTGTCACCCCGTCTGTCACCTCGTCTGTCACCCCGTCTGTCACCCCGTCCGTCACCCCGTCTGTCACCCCTTCTGTCACCCCGTCTGTCACCCCGCCTGTCACCCCGTCTGTCACACCGTCTGTCACCCCGTCTGTCACCCCGTCTGTCACCTCGTCTGTCACCCAGTCGGTCACTCCGTCTGTCACCTCGTCTGTCACCCAGTCGGTCACCAAGTCTATCACCCCGTCTGTCACCCCTTCTGTCACCCGTCTGTCACCCCGTCTGTCACCCCTTCTGTCACCCCGTCTGTCACCCCGCCTGTCACCCCGTCTGTCACACCGTCTGTCACCCCGTCTGTCACCCCGTCTGTCACCTCGTCTGTCACCCCGTCTGTCACCCCGTCCGTCACCCCGTCTGTCACCCCTTCTGTCACCCCTTCTGTCACCCCGTCTGTCACCCCGCCTGTCACCCCGTCTGTCACCCCGTCTGTCACCCCGTCTGTCACCTCGTCTGTCACCCCGTCTGTCACCTCGTCTGTCACCCCGTCTGTCACCCCGTCCGTCACCCCGTCTATCACCCCTTCTGTCACCCCGTCTGTCACCCCGTCTGTCACCACGCCTGTCACCCCATCTGTCACCCCGGCTGTCACCCAGTCTATCACCACGTCCGTCACCCCGTCTGTCACCCCTTCTCTCACCCGTCTGTCACCCCGTCTGTCACCTCGTCTGTCACCCGTCTGTCACCCCGTCTGTCACCCCGTCTGTCACCCCGTCTGTCACCACGCCTGTCACCCCGCCTGTCACCCCGTCTGTCACCCCGTCTGTCACCTCGTCTGTCACCTCGTCAGTCACCCCGTCTGTCACCCCGTCTGTCACACAAAAATAATTTTTCGATTCGAACCAGTAGTTTCTGAGATATCAACTTCCCCGCTTTTCAACATTTTTCATTTCTGCTCCGCTCCTATTGGTCATAGCGTGATGTTATATAGCCTATAGCCATCCTCGATAATTGGGCTATCTAACACAAAAATATTTTTTCAAATCGAACCAGTAGTTTCTGAGATATCAATTCCATGTTTTTTATTTCTCATTTCTGCTCCGCTCCCATTGGTCATAGCGTGATGTTATATAGCCTATAGCCACCCTCGATAATTGGGCTATCCAACACAAAAAGAATTTTTCAAATCGAAGCAGTAGTTCCTGAGATTAGCGCGTTCAATCAAACAAACAAACAAACAAACAAACTCTTCAGCTTTATAATATTAGTATAGATTATTTAAATAAGTATGCAAGTAATTCACACGTGCAACACATAACTGGAAACATAATATTTTGTAACAAATATAACGTCAAAATATTTAGGCTACTCACAAAAGCATTCAACTAACCTTTAAACATTTACGGACTTATCTATTCATATACTAAGCGATTATTCAATAGTTGAGAGGTACAAAAGGGTTTATGTATATAGTTGATTATTCATTCAATATAATAGATTAATGATATTGGAATTAGGTTTTCGAGCAACTATTGATTTTCGGACCGACTTCAAAAAAGGAGAAGGTCCTCAATGCGTCTGTATTTTTGTTATGTATGTTCCTCGTTATCTCCACCAAAACCGATTATCCAGTTACTTTTCGTGTTTGATAGAGCTTATTCCAAAGGTGGTCCCATATACGTTGTAAAAGTAATGTATGTATTATTATTGTTGATTGCAAGTGCTTGTCATTCAATTATGTAGAGTCATGTAGAGGATGACTGAATGTAATAAATTCATATTCAAGTCGTACTTGAAGTTTATTTATAGATGATTAATAATTATTTTAAGAGGTGTGTCGGTTATATTAATAGTAGAATTTATTTATATATATTTATAAATATTATATTATTTTCTTTATTTTCAACTTAAAATCTTTTCAAATTTTTAAATAAAAGACATTTCAAATTGGGACGACAATTGGGATGCATGCCACCGGCGGTCCGGGGCTCAGAGTGAGGAGCCGCCTCAAAATGTGTGTGATGTCCAATAACACTGCCTTCTGTATCTGGCTCTTGAACCAACGACCGATTACGAGTATTTGAAGGTCGGTCGAGGCTCTTTGCTATCAACCCAATAGCGGTAACGACTATAGGGACTGATTGTTGATTCAGCATCCCACACGTCAGTGATCTTACTAATCTTCAGCCTGCTTTATCCCAAAAATTCAAAATCTGGATTAGCGCAACACACTTTTTTTACGCATATTACAGAAAAAACTGTTTAATTTTTCGGATTGAACTATCGCTGCTCTATTGCTAATATCTACTATATAAAAATAAGTCGGGTTTTCCTTCCTGACGCTATAACTCCAGAACGCACGAACCGATTTCCACGGTTTTGCATTCGTTGGAAAGGTCTCGGGATCCGTGAGGTTTATAGCAAAGAAAATTCAGCAAAAGTTTCAACAGAAAAGCTGGAAAATCTTTTTTCACATACAGCGCCATCTCTGATACATAGCATGTACTACAAACCAATATTTTAAGTAGATGGCGCCGGTGCGTGAAAAAAGATTTTCCAGATATTAGAGATTTCACAGACGGGGTGTCAATCGAGCAGACAGATGGGGTGACCGACTGGGTGACAGACGGGTGACAGACAGGTGACAGACTGGGTGACAGATGGGTGACAGACGGGTGACATACAGGGTGACAGACGGGTGACACACGGGTGACAGACTGGGTGACAATCGAGCAGATAGATGGGGTGACCGACGGGTTGACCGACAGGGTGACTGACGGGGTGATGTACGGGGTAACTGACGAGGGTACTGACTGGGTGACAGACGGGGTGACTGACGAAAACGGACCAAAGTAGATCATCTCATTACCTCCTTTAGATTTATTGGATTATAGGTACCTACAACTCATTCAACCCTCTCTCTCCTACGCAAACGAAGTTGCGCGGGTCAGCTAGTTGATTAATAAACTTTGTAACCTTAGTTCTTGTAGCACCAAGCAACAGATTTATAACAGCAACTATGAAGCAATTTTCAGTCATAATTTATTTATATTCGACTGTCTTATATCCGCAAATAAAAAAAAACAAGTTATGTGATTGCGGATATAAGTGTGAATTATTTTACCATGAAAAACCGGTTGTATACGAGTAAAATCGCGCATAGTCAATTGCCATTACTAGACAGGCTGTTCGGTATAGAATTTGCGCACTAAGTTTTGGTCAATTGACCGCAACACACTATAGAGATCTGGCTCTTTTCCTTAGCCGTCAAACGTCAAACACTCGCCGTAATGTGACACAATTTTAGTTTTTTTTAGTTTTACTTCTAAACAAATTGTCTAGAAGTTTACATAGAAGTCTTTGACCTACACTATTATATATATTGAATCATAATAATTACTATCGTGCCCACAACCAATTACTCGGATGATTTAATAATGGCATCAAGTACTAGGTTGCTATTTATCCTACACTAATCGAATTTTAGATGAATGCGAAAATTACATGCTAGTACAAAGTTGAGAAGCAAAATAATTTAATTTGAGAAACAAAATAAATAAATTCATAAACATAACATAAGCTCACGCCTGTATCCCTGAAGGGGTAGGCAGAGGCATACTAGCGAACTAGAACATCCACATTTAGCCGAGCTTAGTTCCGTCCCAGATGTGACAAAATTCACTGTTCTAATAACTAATGTGGCCCGCTTAAAATTTCGCAAAACTATTCACGCTCTACGTCATAAAGGTCATCAAGTATTTTAATACGTGAATGAATAATAATTTTCAAATTGGGTCAAGATTAAAATGCGTTTATAAATTCTATCATGAACAATTATTATTGCAAATACATCTTTTTTAATACACCCAACAGTCACACGCCTAGTTCTGACTCCACATTAAGTATAACCTGTATCGTGGATATCAGAAACTATGAGACTTTCGGTCTCACAACACCCAGACTTGAAACAAATATCTGTGGGCCACATAAACATTTGTCTCTATGCGGGAATCGAATCCGCGGCCTCTCGCATCACAGGCGGCTACTCGCCCACTGCGCCACGGAGGCAGAATACATGTATTTAGACTATACAGGATTTACTAAATCTTAAAAAAAACGTAGCCATTATCACGATCTATGATTAAAGATAAAACATAACCAAGTTGGCAATTAAACAATTTATAACACACAACGTATTTGAAACCGGACGTTCATCTTTATTGGAGTTAATTAGTTGTTTGTGAAAAAATGATACACATTAAAAGCTTCATTCAAAATTCACGCAATTATACCTAATTGCGATTACAGTAGATAATTATATTTGATAAGAAATCTACTCGGTAATAATTAACTGAGTATTGAAGCATTTTTTTTTTAAAGAATAGGGAAACGAGCACCTCCCTCATCTGATGTTAAATGATCACCACCCATAAACATTCAAAATACAATAATACAAAATTATAACGTTATGGTAATTAATTACCACTTATCCACGCGGAATCTGCTGAATCCGGGAATTATCGCCATATTAGGACGGCCGTCGACACCACCGAAGTTGGAAAAAGAGAGCTGCGCCGACCGCGCAATGGACAATAGTGATGAAGGCAGGCAGAAGAAAGGCCGACGACGGGTGAACGAATGAGAGCATCGCTAATGACGCCGCAGCGATAAAGAAAGCGACTCCAAAACTAAGGTGACATTTCAACATTTCTCCAAAAAACGTGAAAAATATGATCCTTAAAGATTTCATAGACTTAATGTAAACAAATTCTTAAGTCTATTAAATATAAAAGCCACAGTCTAATAAATCTCTAAGGAAAATATTTTCCACGTTTTTTGGAGACATCTCAAAATTAGGTTTATTCATTTAACGGCATTTTAGCTTGAGGACGGCAGCGATCGTCCGTCGATATCATCGGACGTCCGTCGACGTGTCCAATCGATAGTCTACGTTGATATGTCACCTTAATTTTGGAGTCGCTTTCTTTATCGCTGCGGTGTCATTAGCAATGCTCGAATGCGTTCACCTGTCATCGGCCTTTTTTCTACCTACCCTCAACATTGTCTATTGCGGGGTCGGCGCAACTCCCCTTTTCCCGCCTTTTCTTTATTTCTACTTGTCATTCCTGTCCACCTTTTCAAGCATGTTGCAGAAAGGATTTGGCTTAGTTTTTATGACCCGCTGCCTGCCTGACGTCAACCCTCTGAGGGATCCAGTCCCGGGGAAATTAAATTAGAAAATTCGCTTGGCTCGACCCGGGAATCGAACCCAGGACCTCCCGGTCCACAGCTATATGCTGCCACTAGACCAAGGAGGTGAAAATCCAGCATGTTGCAAAAATTATTTGGCTTACTTTTTACTTTTGGCTGGACTGTTCGCCTGCCGCTTCGTCGGTGTTGTTCCGCAATTCAATTTGTTGCCGAGCGGCGTCGAGTCGCGTCGTCCAATCCAAAACAAAGCGTATTGGAAAGGCTTTTTAGAATATTTTTATTATGGGCTAAAGCTGATCTCGCCTCGATAATCATGGAGAGATCATCGATATACGAGTATTTATTCTGATACGTTTCTTTCTCCGCGGTGCTTTATTAATAAGGCACTATTTATACGTAAGACTATTTTGACCACCTCACCTCCTATATAAGAAGAAATAAGAATACGCCGACCCCCTCTCCCCTGTTTAGTATTTATTACGTAAGAATTTAAAGGAACTTTCATAATCCGAGAGCACCAGGACACTGGCACTATAGTCCGATTGCTAATTATACGGAGTAAACTGACAGATCGAAATGTCACTTTCCAAAATAATGTTGCTAACTTTTAAAACATAGTGATTGATCTAGTTCATTTTTTATCGTGCAAAGAAACAATAACTCGGCACTGGCTTGCAAAATTAGAATGTTATTGCGTATTTTTTAGAAATATCAGCTTAACCCTTCGACTAAATGTCTATGTAAATAATTTTACATAAATTATCACAATAGATACGCGAAATAATAACAATGAAAATTATAAATATTACTTTGAGTATAATTCCAGTAGACATGCCATAACTTTGCATGCAGCATTTTCTATGACTAGAATTCAGTAGACATGCAGTACTAATCACACATTAGGCAGGAATTAGGACTTTGAGTTGGACTTTAGAAATTGAAAGAATGAAATGGTTCACTGAATTGAAATGTTTAAATAATCTTGATATTTTTACCGCAGCACTATTTAAATTTCATTAAAAAGTGGCAACATTCGAAATGTCAGTTTACTCCGTTTAATTAGCAATCCTACTACAGTACGCGCTTTTTTAAAGCATAATCTTAAAGCGTACTTTTACGATCTTACGTAAGAACTCCCTTTCCTTCCCCTTGTAATAAAAAAATAAGACATGGTCGACCCGCCTCCCCCTGTAAATCGACTAACGTAATATATTAATGTTACTTAGTTACATAAAGACCTTTGATTTTACCTTAATAAATATACAGAGTATAGCGACCTTGTCTTCGTGTTTATTACGCATTGGGTAAATAACATAAGAATTACAAAATAAATATTTATCAAATCAACGAAACGTTAAGTTTATGGACACATTAGCAGTGATTTCCGGTGACTTACCAAAATTAAGAATGGTGTTTAAAAAAAATTGCTAAATAACAATACAATATTTTTTTTACGCAGTTAAAATTATAGTGGGATTTTTTTTTCTACTTACGGTTTTATTTAACAACTAGCTTTTGCCCGCGGCTTCGCACGCGTATTTTGTAGGGCCAACGGGAGAAGCTTTTGATTTGTCGATCCGCCATGTCGTTTTAGTCTAAATATTCTACAACGGGGCGACTCAGATATCGATTTTGAAGTCAATTGGACCAAAAACAAAATAGCGGCCTCTTTTGTCAGTTTTGACACCTGTTCCGTCGTTAGAATGTGGCGACCCAGATATCGATTTTGTAGTCAATTGGCCCAAAAACAAAGAAAAACAAAATGGCGGTCACTTTTGACAATTTTGACACCGGCTCCGACGTTTGGAACTATGAGGCGAGTCAGATATCGATTTTGAAGTCAATCGGCCCAAAAACAAAGAAAAGCAAAATGGCAGCCACTTTTGACAGTTTTGACATCAGTTTCGTCGTTTGGAACCACGGGGTAACCCAGATATCGATTTTAAAGTATATTGGCCCAAAAACAAAGAAAAACAAAATGGCGGTCACTTTTTTAGATTTCAATTCGGAATACTAAACGACTTTAAAATGGCACATGCTTCATAAAAAAAACAATGTGACTCAGAAAATATGGCAACGCCATCTATTGATAAATTTGAAAATCACTTTCAGCCTTTATAGAACTCCCAACAATCGCACACATAATGCAAAATATCCGTAGTTTGTGATAGAGTTGACCGATTTGAATAAAACAAAGCCTAAATGTTTTTCCAAGATGTGGTCTGCGATTTTCTATCCAGTTTCGTAAAATTACTTTGATGGGTTTAATTTGATACGTGTTCAAACATACGGACAGACAGACATAAATTCTAAAAAGGATAAAAATGTGTACTTATTGATTTTTTTTTTTTTTTTTAATGTAATGGTTTACCAACAACTGTTTACATATTTACTTACAAATAATACAAACTTATTAACATCACGAATGCAACAATTACTTAAAGGTAAACACCACATACATGTAACACTAATATATAAGCAACATCAGTCAAGAGTTAATAACCAAAAAAATCATTCAAAAGTAGTTAAACAGAATTCTAGACACTATTATGCCCAAGAATTTATATCATAGTGACTAATAATAATAATAATTATTATAATTGCACTTGGCTATTCAATATCAGTTAAATATTTGTAAATAGATTTCTTTTGTTTATTGAGACAGTCAAAGTGTAAGTCAATTTTATCGTTGCACATATTTATAATTTTGCATAATCTTGCATATGGGGAGTTGGCGCCCAACACAGTCCTTCTTAATGGAGGGCACAGTGGTGTGATCGGGTTACGTGGGATTCTCATGGGGGCATGAAAACTAAAAAGGGATAACAACTGTGGACATTCAATGGAGTGATTCAAAAGTTTACATGCAAATAGCGCATCGTTTATTTGTCTGCGTTTTTCAAGAGAGACCATATTGAAATATCCTAGGCGTTTAATATAGGATCGTATTTCTTTAATCTTACCCTCAGAGAAAACCAGGTGCCACAGAAAACGTTTTTGTATTCGCTCAAGACGCAGGGCATGTGTAGAAAAATGCGGGCGCCACACGACACTGCAATACTCTAATATACTACGAACCATACTGTTGTACAGCAAAATCTTTGTTTCACTTTGATGGAAATTTTTAGAATTTCTTAAAATAAAACCTAACATTTTAGACGCTCTATTTATAATGTTGTGTAAATGAGGGATAAATGTGAGTTCTTTGTCATATAACACTCCGAGATCGCGGATGGTTTCAACTTCTTCTATTTTGTCCCCATCAATATAGTAATCGTGATTTACTATATTAAATTTTCTTGAAAACTTAACATGGTAACACTTTTTTGTATTAAGATACATCTTATTATGTTTACACCATTGAACAAGTTCATTTAAATCCTTCTGCATATTGAACGCATCATCCTCAGACTTTATTAACCTAATTAATTTGAGATCATCAGCATACATAAATATTTCAGAAGATCGAAAACAATGGGGAATATCATTCATAAAGTAATTAAATAATACTGGTCCCAGATGAGAGCCCTGAGGTACTCCGGAAGAAATATTTTGCATAGAGGATTGATAACCATTTACAACTACGAAAAAACTTCTATTATTTATATAGGAATTTAACCAGCTATACAAGGAACCACAAATACCATATGCACGCAATTTAAGAAGCAAGATTTTATGAGAAACTTTATCGAAGGCTTTACTAAAGTCAGTGTAAATTACATCAGCTTGTATCCCTTGGTCTATAGCTTTAACTAATAATTCAGTGAATGAGACCAGATTTGTACTTGTAGAACGTGAGCGAACAAATCCATGCTGACAATCACTAAGATAATGTCTAAGGTGGTTTTGATAAACAATAGTGTAAAATTTGCCTTAGTTAAAAAATCTGTTATTAGTTAGTGTTGTAAATTACTTATAGCTTCATCTATTTTATTACTGTATTAAATATTCGAAGATGCTGCAAAACATCCAAAACTAAACTCATTTTGACAGAAGTTCCGTGTTGTGTTGTATTGTTGTTTATTTTTAAACCTGCATTCCGACTAAATTTACATATTTTAATTAATTGAAGTCGTAATTCCTTATATATTAATTGAATTTATTATTAACTAATAAGTTAGCGTCTAGACCTGGTTTCGCTTTTTGCAACCAAGACAAGCGTTGATATACCCATGATTTAAGACTCGTATCTCAGTATGGGACTGTTGCCCGAATGGTCAAACGCTACTCAACTTAAACGGCTACTTACATTGATTTTCACCATACAATTTTTAGAGATAAGGCGGCCTTAAACGACATAAGCCGACCTTAACTGTATGAGTATTCGACGGTATGTGTATCATTAGTTGAATTTTGTTAAACGTATTTATCTCTATACCTACTGAAACAACTGGATTGTATGTACTCAAAATACATATGTCTGAATTGAAAATTCAAACACAATATAGTCGTCGAGAGTCTTATCGTACTAAATTCAGAAGTCATTAGAATTTTTATTCTTACCAAAGGTCACTGGATATGAACTGAGTGATCCTTCAACTCGCCGAAACGAGCCATTATGGAGACATTTCCTCTAAATCCAGGCGTTTTCTAGTCAAATAAAAAATATATATCAAGTAATTGCCCAATAAAATATTCCATCAGTTTTTAAAGACATCGTTTAAAATAAATCAGTATTATAGGAGCTAAGCAATTATGTAATCACGAATGTCAATCATACTGGATGAAACTTGGCATATTATGAACTGTGTTTTATTTTATTCTTTTTTGTAATAAATATTTTTTTTAATTATTATAATATTTCAGAATACTATTCTGACCGCAACGACGCCCACACTGTTTTTATTTTAGCAGCACACTCCTGACACAATGCCTCTTATTTATAAAAATAATTTAATCATTCGTTGTCCCTTTCATTTTTAAACAATGTAATGCAAGGAAAAAAGTGACAGGCTGTTCTTAGCAAAAAGTTAAGCGAAAATCTACTATATAAAAATAAGTCGGGTTTTCCTTCCTGACGCTATAACTCCAGAACGCACGAACCGATTTCCACGGTTTTACATTCGTTGGAAAGGTCTCGGTCTCCGTGAGGTTTATAGCAAAGAAAATTCAGGAAAAATTTCAACAGAAAAGCGGGAAAATCTTTTTTCATATACAGCGCCATCTCTGATACATAGCATGTACTACAAACCAATATTTTAAGTAGATGGCGCCGGTGCGTGAAAAAAGATTTTACAGATATTAGAGATTTCACAGACGGGGTGACAATCGAGCAGACAGATGTGGTGACCGACTGGGTGACAGACGGGTGACATACAGGGTGACAGACGGGTGACACACGGGTGACAGACGGGGTGACAGACTGGGTGACGGACGGGTGACAGACGGGGTGACAATCGAGCAGATAGATGGGGTGACCGACGGGTTGACCGACAGGGTGACTGTCGGGGTGACCGACGGGGTGATGGACGGGGTGACTGACGGGGTAACTGACGGGGTGATGGACGGGGTAACTGACGAGGGTACTGACTGGGTGACTGGCGGGGTGACTGACGAAAACGGACCAAAGTAGATCATCTCATTACCTCCTTTAGAATTATTGGATTATAGGTGCCTACAACTCATTCTTTCAACCCTCTCTCTCCTACATCGAAGTTGCGCGGGTCAGCTAGTGTTTTATAAGTAAGGCCTTATAAGGCTATATCAACACAGTTTTATATTTTACAATTATGTATTTTTTTGTGACTGCTCAATTGGCATATTAATATGTTATAGAATTTAGAAATAAATTGACATTTTAAATTGTGATTTTATATATCATATATTGTCTCGACTTTAAAAGAGGCGATAACCTTTGAGTTTATTTCGGCATTTCTTCTCAGGGATAGCCACGAAATGCCGACGCCATTATTATTTTTTCAATATAGACTCGTAATTGTCACGTAAAAGTGATATAAAATATCCTATCTGCAGAATAAATTATTTGAATTTGAATCTGAATGCAAATGTTTATTTTTAATAACGACTGAATATTTTAATACAAGCAATATATAATATATAATAACTTGGTGACATTTTAGAGCGATTTGCACCACTATTACTAACCTACAGTTAGTCCTAACCTCAAGTTAAATTGAAAAGAAATATATAAAGGACTTGTTATTCATTACATGTAATGTACTACATATAATTACAGATAATATATGATGACATTTAGGAAGAAGAAAATTTACATTGAGAAAGGAATGTTGCATTACATCTGAGACGGAATTAAGCTCGGCGAAATATGAGTGTTCTAGTTCACTAGTGCGTCTCTGTCTACCCCCTCGGAGATACAGGCGTGAGCTTCATCATCATCATCAGCCATAGGACGTTCACTACTGAACATAGGCCTCCCCCAAAGATTTCCAGATCGACCTGTTGGAAGCGGCCTGCATTCAGCGACTTCCTGCGGCCTTTATCAGGTTGTCGGTCCACCTTGCGGTCAACTTTTTATTTGCGCATGATTCATGAATAAACCTTTCCATCGGTATGGCAGTAACGTTGTTAGACCAGTTCTATTCCTTACATAACATGCCAATGTCATTAACACCGGTTTGTTTACACACAAGAGTCGAATACTCTAGAAAACGCTCATACATAATTGTGATCTTTCTACTGGCAGTGGTCGTTTATTAGAATAATTACTGTAATTATTACTTATGGAAGGAATTTGCTTTTGTACTATACAAATATACATGTTATTGTAAGTTTATGGTTGCAGTTAACTCACAAATTATGTTTACATATTATATAACATCAAAACAAGTAACAATATGAAATATCCAATCTTTGCATAGAACAAATAATTAATTTTCAATTAATTTTACATGTGAATATCTTTACACTTATCCTTTTTAGACCAATTACTCACAATAATACACGTTGACTAAATCAAGTGGTTGAGCCACGCTGTTGTCATGTTAATGACCCGACTACTCTGGAAGGCGAGATATATTTTCGACCAACTACAAAAAAGAAGTAGGTCCTCATTAAATAAATAAATAAAAATCTTTATTGATCACGTAGGCATAATGCGTAAAGAAGCACTTATGACAAGTCAACAAAAGCAAATTTTGAATTAAGATTAATATCATTTATACTCGCTATAAACTTGAAGACAGGCAGGCAAGTATGGACATAATAACGATGGGATGGCTAAGATAGGGGGTGATAAGGGGATATAGGAATAGAGTGTAACGGAATGAGTTGTATGGGAATGGCATATGGCAGAAACGGTGGCAGGGGATTGACTGGAAACACTGGAAGCGGTTGGGATTGGTGCATGAGGCTCTATCCTAGCTAACCAGCCTTCCTCAAGCTACCTACGGATGACGACCCGAAGAAGAAAGGGAGATAGAAACTCCGAGCTTATTTTTTCCATCCTCAATTGTCACCATTTCTTTTTTTGTCTTTTGTGTTTATTTCCTTTTTTACTTTTTTTCCATCATGTAATGTTATATGCGATATCTCCGTTAAATATAAACCAATTTTGAAGATTCATTTTGTGTTCGATAGAGCTTTTTCCAAGGGTAGTCCCATATAATTTGGTCATGAAGGGATAAGTTAATAAGTTTTGAAGTAGGTGTGTTAATTTTTTTAAGCATTATTATATTAAATATTTTTTTAAGTGCATTATTTCACCGTACTAATCTACATGTCAGCACTGCCAGAATATTGCTTCGTACTGCCAAAGCGCGTACTCACGCGAAGCGTTTTAGGATACTATAAGTATATTCATTATTTACCTCATCATTGTTCCGTTATGTTGACACTTATATATGATTTCGTCCATATTCTTATATATATGTATACCAGAATCTTCCATTTAAGTTGAACCACTTTGTAATCATACTAATAAACTATTAATAATAGTGTGTCAGAGAAGTATAATTGCAATGTATAAATAACTCAGCGAAATAAATTAATATTATTTGGGAACATTCCACTGTTTACGAGAATTTTATTGAAACTTGCTTCCCTCATAACATGTTCCATGTATTTCCATGATTCTATTGGGTCAGGCCCCCTTTTGTTTTTCATTGCAAATTGAAGTTTCCCTTATTCAAAAACTATGAGATTTACAACATTTTAATCTTTACTGCTAGATTGCTAGCTATCGGTGCATACAACATGATTCCTTCTGGGTTACTATTACCAAAATGTATTACGAAGAATTTGAAGAAAGAGAAGACTAACCCCAAAATGGAACATAACTCTGACTTTTCTATGTTAAGTGTATTTTCATTGTGAGCTAATGGTGAAGGAAATCATCGTGAGGTAACCTACATACGCAAGATTCTTTCCAGAAGAATTTCAAATGTATATGAAGTCTACCAACTTGCATTAGGCCAGCGTGGTAGACTAAGACCTAACCCCTCTCATTAGTAGAGAAAGTCCGTGCTCAGCAGTAGAACAGTAATATTACAGGGCTAATATTATTATTTTATTATATTCATTTGTTTAAGTTTATTTACATTTTTAAATATACCTCTAGATAACATAAAAAAATACTTAAAAATATTAAACAAAAATTTATCACCCTCCCGATGACGAGGCTTGAGGCCCAAGCCACCGCCGGTTAGGGGCTCAGAGTGAGGAACCGCCTCCCAATGCGTGCCGTGTCCAATAACACTGCCTTCTCTATCTAGCTCTTAACACAACGCCCTATTGAGAGCCTCTTAAGATGTTAGTCGAGGCTCATTAGCGGTAACTATCGGGGCAATGATTGTTGATTCCACATCCCACATGTCGGTGATCTCGTGTGCCCCATATAAATATTTGGTAATTTATTTTATTTATAATATTTGATACCAATTTTATGAAACATACAATTTAATGTAAGTAATCACTAGCCACCTTAGGGTAATTATAATAGCCTGCCCGCATTAGCATCGGTAACCGTTATATACATAAAAAGTCACATAACGTATGCATGTAGCATTAAGTTTGGTTAAAATAATTATAAAAATAGTTATGTTAATCGTTGACGTCATTAGTTTAAATTCCACATAAAATTGTTTTTTCAATATTTTTTTGTTACCATCAACGATTTATCAGACCATAACAATACAGACAATTAAAAACGTGAACACTTATTGCGTAATTCAATAACATAGGTATTCAGTAAAACGTTTTATATGTATTTTCTAATAAGGTTATTATTTTTTCTGTAATAATGATTTGTGTTGATATCGACGAAGTTGATAAAAAGATCGTACGTTCAAACATGTAATTAGCTGATAAATATCACATTTAAAATGACTTGGATACGATTCTCTAGTCGGGAAAATGTATATTGGGTTTTCATAATTCACTAGCTGACCCGCGCAACTTCGTTTGCGTATGAGAGAGAAGGTTGAAAGAGTGAGTCGTAGGCACCTATAATCCAATAATTCTAAAGGAGGCAATGGGATGATCTACTTCGGTCCGGTTTCGTCAGTCACCCCTTCAATCACCCCGTCGTCTGTCATGCCGTCTGTCACCCGTCTGTCACCCCGTCGGTCACCCCGTGTGTCATCTCGTCCGTCACCTGTCTGTCACCCCGTCTACCACCCCGTCGGTCACCCCGTCTGTCACCCCACCCGATTTAAAAAAAATAAAGTACACTATATCCGTACTTGGGGATAAAGGTACCCTCACACCAAATTTCATCAAAATCGGTTCAGCGGTTTGTCTGAAAACGATCTAGGAAGTTCTCAAAAGGTAAGATTTTTTTCGACTTAGGTGTCAAAAATCATTATAATTTTTGGTAATTTCCAAAAAAAATATATAATATATAGCCTATGTTACTACTTGATAATGTAGCTTTCCATAGGTGAAAAGTTTCAAAGTCGGTTCAGTAGTTTTTGAGCCTATTCGTTACAAACAAAAATACAAAAAATAACAAATCTTTCCTCTTTATATAGTGATATAGATTATCACTCCGGCGTTTAGAATGTATGTCCGATATGGCGATTTAGCCCCTTACCACATCTGAGATGAAAATAAGCTTGGCGTAATGTGTGTCTACTTCGCTTGTGCCCCTCTGCCTACCCTTTTGGAGATTCAGGCGTGATCTTATATGTATGAATGTTAAAATGGACGACCTATTGTTTGCGTCAATATCTTTTCAGAAATTCTGTGTACATCATCAGCCATAGGACGTCCACTGCTGAACATAGGCCTCCCCCAAAGATTTCCAGATCGACCTATTGGAAGCGGCCTGCATCCAGGGACTTCCTGCGACCTTTATCAGGTCGTCGTTCCACCTTTTAGGTGGACGTCCTACGCTGCGCTTGCCGGTACGTGATCTTCACCGGAACAGTTTAGTTGTAGTAGTAGTGGGCAGGGCACATAGCTCGTAGAATTGATAGCCGATAGGACAGAAAAGTACCATGTATGCTACATTCTATATAACTAAAATTGTGTACAGGTAAGTTCGTAATGTATGCTAAATTGGTCTTAATAAATTATTATTCACACAGAAACTTATAGGCAATAAAGCTTACAATGTTATTAACATAATTATGTATGGAGCAACGGCAGTAAAAACACGCAAAATCTCTGTAATCTTCAAGAAAAAAAATCTTTACTCATAAAACTATTGTTAATTTTAGTTTATGTTACGTAATGATGGTAATTCGTTTTTTATTGGTAGAGCCACGTTGCAGAACCTCATTTTTCAGAGGGACATGACGTCAGGCAGGCAGCCAATCGTAAAAACCAAGACAAATATTTTTTTCAACATGCTTGAAAAAGTGTTGCGCCGACCCCACATTAAGGTTTTTTTTATAGCAGAGATTGGCAAACGAGCAGATGGGTCACCTGATGGTAAGTGATCTCCACCGCCCATAGACACCCAAGACACAAAAAGAATCATGGGTGCGTTGCCAACCTAAAAGGAGGGAATGGAAGGGGAGGGAAGGGGATTGGGAAAGGGAGTGGGGAAATGGGCCACCGGAAATCTCACTCACCGAACGAAACGCGAGAGCAAGCTACCACTTTACGTCGGTTTTCTGTGAGACAGTGGTATCTGAACGGTCGAGCCAGCCCATTCGTGCTATAGACGTTACTGTCTACAACGTGGCTCTACCACCTGATTGTGGGATAAAGGCAAGTAGAAAGAAAAAGCTAAGTTGCAGATAATAACGTCTATAGCACTAATGACTAGCTACAATTATGATTAAAAATACGACCTAGCTCAATTATGATTCCAGCGTGAACCGGCAGATCGCTGTTGCTAAATTCGATTTTAGGTTTAGCAACAGCGATCTGCCCAATCTCCATTTTTTTAGGTTGGCGACGTATCCATGATTTTTTTGAAACAGTAGCCTGAGCACGAAAAACTAATGTAAATGTAAACTCGCTGCGCACTGATGACGTTTGATTAATATTTCATACAAATTTCATAGACACGCATCGAGTACGAATACATTTACGGTTGTCAGAAATTTTCCTGCTCGGGCTGCAGTTTCGGTATTTTTTTCGATTACCGATATGTGTATTATAATATCATATTATTAAGTAAGATTGTATTACACTTATTACAAGTATGTAGGTTATGCAGTATAAATCACTTTTAATATATAAGATTACTGGACATTCAAAACATAATATTATTACGTTTGCGATATTTTTCAACAAATAATTGTTTCACACTTCACCTACTATACGATAACACGCATAATATGTATATGTACACTGCTTATAAAACTCAGTAATAGGAGGTAAATTAATAAAATAATATTATACGTAGCTTTGTCCGCAATAAACAACCGGTCTTTATGTAGATCTATATATTTCATATCCGGATGTTTCATATACCAAAAATAATTCCATATACAGGGAGGACTATTGATTTAACTATATGAATAAAAGTTAGCGAGCGATGAAAATATTCTGTGTTACTCAGAAAATGCATAAGTCTTTCTTATAGTCTAATTTCCCAAACTACCTCTACAGTAGGATTGCTAATTTAACGGAGTAAACTAATCTTTTGAATGTTGCCACTATGTCATGAAATTTAAATAATGCTGCGGTAAAAAGATCAAGATTATTTAAACATTTCGATTCAGTGAACCATTTCATTCTTTCATTTTCTAAAGTCCAACTCAAAGTCATAATTCGTGTACATGTACTGCATGTCTACTGAATTATAGTCATAGTAAATTACTGCATGCTAAGTTATGGCATATCTACTGGAATTATAGTCATGGTTCATTATAAACAAAACTTACAAAAGCTATGAATGTGCGGAACGTAATTTTTATCAAATACTAAAAGTAATATGTGTAATTTTCATTGTCATCATTTGGCGTATCTGTTGTGATTATTTACGCAAAATTATTTACACAGACATTTAGCCGAATGTTAAGCTAAAATTTCTAAAAATACGTAATAAAATTATAATTCAACAAGCCAGTACTAAGTTAGTGTTTCTTTGAATGATAAATATTGAACTAGATCAATCACTATGTCTTGGAAGTAAGCAACATTATTTTGTAAAGTGACATTTCGATCTGTCAGTTTACTCCGTTTAATTAGCAATCGGACTATAGTTTTCAAAGGGAGGTATGTTTTCTGTCCATGCTTTTTTTTGTTCGATAGAAACGTTAAATGTTTTTGGATAGAACATATTATTTTGATGAATTTAAAGTAGATGTTTGTACTGAAGAAGTGGCTTCTAATTACAACTGAATGTTTTCATAATCAGTTACACATAGTAATGAATATTATATGAGTCTTTTAAAGAGGAATAAATCCTTTCAAAATATTATAACCTCAACTAGACCAAGTTGGCAGTAATAATCAAGTATTTGTTACTGTAACGTTTAATCTTCTAGAGATATATACAAAACAAAATCGTGTTAGTTACACCATTTGTAACTTAATAACGGTTGGGCCGATTTTAATAATCTCTAATTTATTAGTTTTGTCTTCTCCCAGTATAGCAGAAAAACTATTAAAAATTAAAATACGACAGCGAGCTGTCGTTTTAAGTCGGTTTTCTGTGAGACAGTGGCATCAAACCGGTGGCTCTACCACTCAAATTTATTAATGAGGATAGCGTGGTAAAGGATAGATGGCGCTCCTAGTTCCACAACCTGCTGTACGCGGTAGTCTTGGTGTCCGCGACGGGGTAGATCCGCAAGAATGTAGCTTGCGATTGTATGGTCACGTTTTGAGAAAACCACAGGAGCACGTCGGTCGCAAGTGTCTGGACCAGATGGTACCCGGGGGGTGTCCTCGTGGATGGCCCAAAAAGCGCTGGTTGGTCGTTTTGGAGGACAGCCAATGATTTTACTATGGAGGACGCTCAAGACCGGACGAAGTAGAAGCGTTTACCTAGAAAGGCGGACCCTGACACTAGGCCGAGATAACATCAAGCAAAAAGAAAGAATTTAATCCTACATTAGTTTAGCTAAAAGTTTTTCCGACATTAACTACGCAGTATTATGCTGGGTCAGGTAGTGTTAAATATTTTAAAATGTAATACAAATTTCCTTCATATATAACACACATACATATTTATACGTGTCACGAAATGTTAAATGTAAATTAGGTATTTGTAATCTTTGTATTATTTTCGCTAAATTATATCATCACAATGATTTGACAATAAATAAATACGAGTAACATTAGCTATCGAACAATGTACACACAATGACTATGTAGACAAATTATAAATAACCACGATGATACCCGTAGTTACACGCTACTGTAAAAAAGTACTTTCTACCTGCCCTTATCCCACCTTAATGTGGGGTCGGCGCAACACACTTTTTCAAGCATGTTGCAGAAATGATTTAGCTTAGTTTTTACGACCGGCCGCCTGCCTTACGTCAACCCCTTCTAAGGGGATCCAGTCCCAGGAAAATTAAACTTGAATATCTTCTTTGCCCGACCTGGGAATCGAACCCATGACCTCCTGGACCACAGCCCATACATATTGCCCCTAGACTAAGGAGGCGACACACAATGACTATCTAGATAAATTATAAACAAAGACTATGTTAACCGTAGTTACACGCTTCCGGCTAGTTGGGTTGAGATGTAGTAACAAAAAAGTCTCGTAATTTTTTCTATCCAAGTTACTGATTTCTTAAGTTTACGCGAATATTATACATTGAAATAAAACTATTCTTACGGATTCTATCACGATTAGGTTTTAATTATTATTCCCGACGTTTCGAAAGAAAAATGAAAAATGACACCTCAGTCTGACCCGTGACAAAGAAGACTGCAAAGCCTTCGAAACGTCGGGAATAATAATTAAAACCTAATCGTGATAGAATCCGTAAGAATAGTTTTATTTCAATCTATCCAAGTTAGTTATTTCCACCACTCCTAGTCATAGGTAATCAAAGAGATTAAATATTACTGACTATGCAGAGGCTATCAAAGTAGTCTCCATAAAAAAAATTCTACCACTTCAAAATGAGAGGGCTTTTATTTCAATTTACATCCTAGAATGTTCTGTGAATATTCAAGAATCACGTCAATTAATATAATTAATTACGTAATCACGAATATTCACCTTACTGTCTAAGCAGTATTACGCAAGCACGACCTTCCGCGCGTATGTTTCAAATACGACTGAGTGACTTATGACCACGAGGTCACAAGTTTTGGAACGCAAGTTTCACTGTTGCCCCGTCTACGTACTGTTGGGTGTATTTGCAGGTTCTGAAAGGAAGTTTAGTTTCTCGAAAACAAATGTACCTACGATGCCAGTTATAAGAACAGTCATAAAGTTGTACAAGGCTTTAAAACGGCTATAATTATTATAATTTTTAAAATGAGTTCCTTGGTAATTTATTTTGTTTTGTTAGATAAATATTTACATAAAATTACGTTTTATTTTCAAATGCGCGCGGACAAGGTACTTAGTAAAGTGTCCTTAAAGAGTAGATATAGCAAAGTTATCATATTAATGTTGCCTATCCATACATTATGTTTAGCAAAAAAATAACTATGTTTCCTACAAAATGTTGTGATCCTTGTACGGTTAACGTATATTATGGTTTTGAATAAAATATTACACAATTTTGACAGCCTCCGTGGCGCAGCGGGCGAGTAGCCGGCTGTGAAGCGAGAGGCCGCGGGTTCGATCCCCGCACCGAGACAAATGTTTGTATGGCCTACAGATATTTGTTTCGGGTCTGGGTGTTGTGAGACCGAAAGTCTCTCGTAGTTCCTGATACCCACGACACAAGACTCGATCTTAGTGTGGGGTCAGGACTATGTATGTGACTGTTGGGCGTTATTTATTATTTATTTAATTCTTTATTTACCGTTCACTCATGTGTTTTATATGCAAAAAAAATCTTATGCATAAATCAGACCTTTGTTAGTTATCCCCACTGATATTATAAAGCGGTAGAGTTTATAAATATGTTTGTTTGTAGGAAATAATCTCTAGAACCACATTATACCTGGATGCAATAGGTTATATGTGATTGCGATTATGATTTTCGACAGACTTCCAAAAACGAGAAGTCCTCAAATCGTCTGTATTTTTTATTATTTATGTATGTTACTCAACATCTCCGCCGAATGTGGACCGATCTTCAAAATGATTTTTGTGTTCGATAGAGCTTCTTTCAAGGGTCCAGCAGCCGCCAGCCACTAAAAATAATTTAAAAAAAATCATAAATAATAAATATACAATCATTTTTCGGTGTTTTTTTTATGGAGTAGACGACATCCTACTAATATTATAAAGTCGAAAGTCTGTGAGTGTGTTTGTATGTTTGTTACTTCTTCATGCTCAAACGGCTGTACCAATTTTAATGAAATTTGGTATGGAGGTAGCTGACTGGATTACACACACCACATATAAGCTACTTTTATCTCGGAAAATAAATTTCCTCGCGGGGAATAGCAAGTAAATAATAAATCGTAATATATTTCGCACAATACAGTGACGTCGGCTCAAATGAAATGACTTATGAAGCAAAATTGGACCGAGTTACGCAGAAATGTTCCAACCCACAAAAAGAAATGTTATTGATGCAAACATGTTCTAAACTATTAATATACCATATTGGCATCAATATAATATACCCTAGATGCACAGTTCTTTGCAAATATTCTCCTAAAAAGTGGTCTCAGGAATAAAACGAAGAAAAAGATCACAAGTTCTAATTAAATCAACATAAATATAACCCTATGCACGTGTAATAAAGTAGCTTTTTAAACGAAATAAGCAAGCGTTCTTAAATTTGAATTTTGAAATTTAGAATTCCATCGGCGTCGGACTGTATGCAAAACGAGTGCTTAAGCACTCCTTTTGCTGTCCCATTTTCCGAGCGTCAACTGTGCATCTAGGTAAATAATATATCGATGCATATTGGCGTCAACATATTTTTTTGATATTTTTGTCGTTTGGATCATTTCTGCGTAACACGGTCCAATTGTTGTAGCGTGCTAAAGTGTTATTAAAGAATCGACAGTGTCAATGCCAAACGATCGGATACGTACCTGAAATAATTATGTTTTTCGATATTTATTGTGATCATCAAGTCGCCTACTTGGTATATTTGACAGCCTCCGTGGCGCAGCGGGCGAGTAGCCGGCTGTGAAGCGAGAGGCGGCGGGTTCGATTCCCGCATTGAGACAAATGTTTGTGTAGCCCACAGATATTTGTTTCAAGTCTGGGTTTTGTGAGAACGAAATTCTCTCATAGTCTCTGACACCCACGATACAGGTTATAACTAGTGTGGGGTCAGGACTAGGTGTGTGACTGTTAGGTGTATTTAAAAAATACATATATATATTTTTACTATGCGATATTTTGACCTTGCCACATGAATGACTTTAAGCACTTAGTTTGACTTAAACATTTTTATTGGCTTGCCAAGCAGATTAGCAGATGAGCTATCTAATAGTGACCTTTATAAGGACCTTTATATACTTTACACATAACATAACATAACACTTAATCAATTCAATTTAATTTTAAACGAAATTTTGATTCGAAATAAATCAAAAACAACTTGCCACTCCTAGCTCGAACTTTGATGATAATACTTTATAACTCGTTTATAATTGAATGTTGCCATTTGTATAATATTTATACATAATGTAACAAGCTTTATCATATAGTAAGTCTATAATAATATAAAATCTACATTATTGACACCATAAGACTAAGGCTGAGATCTACGAGTGCGATCTTCGAATTTAATTAGAATTTGCAATCTTTTGCAATAGCCTCCGCCTCTGCTTCCGTGGCGTGGTGGTATTTCGGTACGACTACGGTTCTGAGGTCTCGGGTTCGATCCCCGGGTCGGGCAAAGTGATATTGGATTTTTCCATATCAGCCCGGAGTCTGGAATTTGTGCCCGATATGGCGATAGGCTCGCCCCCTATCACATCTGGGACGGAACTAAGCTCGGCGAAATGTCGGTGTACTAGTTGGCTAGTGCGCCTCTGCCTACCCCTTCGGGGATACAGGCGTGAGCTTATGTTATGTTATGTTGCAATAGCAGCGATAGCTCAGTTGGGAATGGTACGGACTGCCGAGACGAAGTGTCGGAGGTTCGAGACCAACCCCAAAATGGAGCATACACCTCTGACTTTTCTTTGTTAAGTGTATTTTCATTGTGAAATATCGCATGCTATAACGATGAAGGAAAACATCGTGAGGAAACCTGCATACCCGAGAATTTCTTTACAGGAATTTGGAAGGTATTAGGCCAACCCGCATTAGGCCGGCGTGGTAAACTAAGGCCTAACCCCTCTCAATAGTAGAGGAGGCCCGTGCCCAGCAGTGGGACAGTAATATTACAGGGCTAATATTATTATTATTATTGCAATCTTTAATACGAACTTTGATTTAGTCCGAGTCGTTTTTTACAAGAAAAATCTTTGCTTAGTCTGTCTGTCAGTCTGTTTTTCTAGTCAAAAATTGCTTGGACTAAGTCAAGGTTCGATTTAAATATTACAAATTCTCACTAAGTTCGTTTCTTTGACTTACACTTAGTCGAAGTTCACTCTATAGATCTCAGCCTAAGGTTCTTCTTAAACCCTTATCGAAGGTATAAACCTAGATTAGTTAAAATACATTTTAAGCCCACGGACGTAAAAAAAAAGATGGACGGAGGACACGTAATGGCAGCGACTGAGCGTGTTTTGACTGTTAATGTGCGCGTAGGGTACTTTTACACGCGCCTTTGTTGCGTGGCTTCTCTGTGGCGTCTGTTTAACTATAGGCGAGGAGGTGTCCTTATTTTTATGCGTCCGTGTTTAACCCTATATTTTTTTGATCTGATCAAAAAAAAATATAGGCTATAATTAAGCCTATAAAAAACAACTTCAAACTTGTAACGTTTGAACGTTTATAAGCTCCACTAAGTTATTATGAATAAGACCGTAAGAATTAAAAAAAATATATGTTATTATACAGTGTAGATACAGCTTTATTATTCGAAATTTAATTTTTAATGTTCTTGATATGTTGAGCAACAACATTAAAACTAATGAACTAGTTTGCGGATTATGGCTCCGATTTTTTAACCTGTTGGAAGCGGCAAAATACACATTATATTATTCGCTCGGTTGCCAGTGGCCGAGTCGCCAGTCAGCTACAACGTTGCCAACTTGGAACTACGTTCTTGACCCTTGCAAACTACGGCTTTCCTTCCTCGATGTCGATGCTCTAACTCTGCTATTGAACATCTTCAGAAGAGGATTGAAAAGTAATTTTGATGTAGGCAGTGGCTTGGCTCCTAAGCCATGACCATGCCTATGACCATGGGCTACAGTAACCGCTTACTATCGGGTGGACCGTCTGCTCGTCTGCCTTCGTACAAAACAATTGCGCTACAGCATAGATCCTAAATAAAATGTTTGCTTTCTTACAATCTGCCGTTATGGAGCCTGCCTTGCCTTGCCAACCTGCCTTGGAGTCAATGCAACACACTTTTTCAACCATGTTAAAGAATGGATTCGGCTTTGTATTTACGACCGCATGTCTGATGTTAGCTCCATGTGGAGCTTCCAGTCCGGGCACATCAAACTCGAAAAATTTACCTGATCTGGCAATCGAACCCAGGACCTCCCAGTTCCACTAGACCAAGGAGGCGATATAGATCGTAAATTCAAATCTGATATAAAAATCAATAAGTTTTCATTTTCTCAATCCACGCAGTGAAGGTCACCAGGATCGACCTTCATTCACTTTCGAATACGACATAATATTAATGTATTAATGGTCATCATATACGGTCATGAGACCTTGAACGCAGTATGGCGAAACTGGTAAACTACATATCAATTAAAAAGTCAAGCGTAAATAAGCATTGGTTGTGCGTGTCGCATACGGAACTTCCGATCCGGTGTTTCTATATTTATTTTTTGAATCCTGATTTATACGCTTAACATAATTTTATAAATTTTTATGGAATTCAATCCTTTTCTAGTTATGTCGCCTCTTTGATTTAGTGGTAGCATATATAGGCTGTGGACCGGAAGGTCCAGGGTTCGACTCCCAGGTCGGGAAAAGAAAGTTTTCTAATTGAAATATTCCCGGGACTGGATCCTCCAGAATAAGATTTTGTTTATTGAGCTCAAATGGGTGAGTTTCAAAATTTATTATCCCTTACACGCCTTCAACTGCATTCAACGTAATGGCCATTCAGGGTCATTCATTCAATGACATCACGTTTTTAGATGTGCATCCCTTTTGGGGTTCCAAAGCTAAATGGCACAAAAGGAACTCAGTTTCGCCATATCCGTCTGTCTGTGTGACTGCGGTTTGGCTCCGAAACTATACTAAACTAACTGTAATTTGGCATAGATATATATATAGAGGTATATACATGCATGTGCATATCAATCATTACGAATATACTTACTTGATTAATCCATGATAAGGGATATCGTTGAATAGATCTTTCAAAAACATTGCAGGGTTGCCATCTTCTACTAGTTTTAGGCAGTTATAAATAAAACAAATTTATTTGACAGCCTCCGTGGCGCAGCGGGCGAGTAGCCGGCTGTGAAGCGAGAGGCCGCGGGTTCGATCCCCGCACCGAGACAAATGTTTGTATGGCCTACAGATATTTGTTTCGGGTCTGGGTGTTGTGAGACCGAAATTCTCTCGTAATTCTTGATACCCACGACACAAGACTCGATCTTAGTGTGGGGTCAGGACTATGTATGTGCCTGTGGGGTGTTATTTATTTATTATTATTTATTATTTATTTTTCTATTCACCCGCGAGATCCTATTCACTATATTTTAAGGTACTCATTATGCAAGTTTATAAAATTATTTCCATTATTATAATTGATAGACGCCATCTTTTATAGCATGAAGAAGAATTATAATTGTTATAGGACTAACTATTGCCCGCGGCTACTCCCTCTTTAGAGCCTGCTCCTTCGGCGTTGTAGGGTCGTGGAGGATAAATTTCCAAAAATCCTTTCTTAGCGCTCACCTATTTTTATATCAGAGACTGGAAACGAGCAGATGGGTCACCTGATGGTAATTGATCTCCACCACCCATAGACACCCAAGACACAAAAATAATCATGGGTGCGTTGCCTTCCTTGGGAGTCAGGACGGAAACGGGGATTACGAAGGGGAAGTGAAAATTAGGCAACTGGAAATCCCACTTACCGGATGAAACGCGACAGCGAGCTGCCACTTTACGTCGGTTTTCTGTAAGACAGTGGTATCAATCCGGTCGAGCCGGCTCATTTGTGTGGTAGACGTAACTGTCTACAACGTGACTCTACCACTTAAAAATATATATAGATGAATAGAATAATTTTAAAAAAATCATCTCAACGTCTTCATTTATTTTATATATGTAGGTACGGAATGACGCATATTAATACATTGTTATTAAATGTGCAAAAAGTATCGAGTGGCAAAATATTTAGACTGTAAAACTGATATTCTTATTTGCATTTAGTTGTACTGCTTTTATGAACGCTACTGATTCTAGGCATGTAATATTGACGATAAAGAAAACATAATGTTTTATATTCGTAAAATGTACATATATGTCACCACAGTTCTGCGCCATTACAGGTAATTATGATAAATAAAGTACTTTACCGTAATTTTTTTTGTGATGTAACACGAGCTTGACTCTAAAATTAATTTTATTTATTTATTATATTATCAATATTATAGGTCAATCTGGAAAGCTTTGGGGGAGGTCTATGTCCAGCAGTGGACGTCCTATGGCTGATGATGATGATAATGATTATAATACGGAACTTGTATGTAATTTTTTTATAAATGAAAATAAATAGGTCTCAAATAAACACACCAGAAACAAAAACATTAAACTATGTAAACATTATTTAATTATCGCAAATCAAAATATGACTTACGAAACCCCGCGCTAAAAAGGACGTCACTACAGCACGTATAAATATTAAAGCTATTTCTTTAAATAACGAAGTAAATATAAGGAATAAGGAAGAGAAGGATCTCAGAAATCTAATTCACTAATCACCATACTAAACACAACAACAATTCTTGGCAATATTGGGAAAAATACCCCAACTTGGGAACATTGCTTTATGATTCTTTATGTAATGACGTCACTTGGGTTTTGAAATTACGTTCCATTATACGTAATTTAAAAGTAGGATATTTTGTAAAATATCAATTATTTGTTCCCCATTGATATAGAGTTACATAAAATATAAAGGCGGACTTAAGCATTCTCTCACAGTCAATCTTGGGGTGATCCATAGATTATACATGGCAGGTGTAAATAGGACGAAAAAAAAGAAAATAAAAGAAAAAAGAACATACTTTGAATATAAGATAAAAATTATGTATTGGGTTTCTTTCTTTCTTTGTTTCTAAAGCTATTGAAATATTACTATAAAATATATACAGAATGGTTCATAAAGTTGGTATCAATAATAACTACACTTAAAAGGGGGGAAGTTTAGCAATCTAGCGGTAAAGTTTAAAATGTCGTAAGGCTCATAGTTTTCGAGAGACTTCCAAAAAGGAAAAGGTCCTCTATTAGTCTGTATTTTTTTTATATATATATTACGCGATATTTCCGCCAAATGTGGACCGATTTTCAAAATTATTTTTGTGTTTGATAGAGCTTCCTTGATATAACCATATGGGATCAATATATTTTGTTGAAGAAGCATCATGTAATTTCTTTCTAGCTGCCCTTATCCCACCTTAATGTAGGGTCGGCGCAACACACTTTTTCAAGCATGTTGCAGAGAGGATTTGGCTAAGTTTTTACGACCGGCCGCCTGCCTGACGTCAATCCCCTATGAGGGATCCAGTCCCGGGCAAATTAAATTAGAAAATTTACTTTGCCCGACCTGGGAATCAAACCCAGGACGTCCCGGTCTACAGCCCATACATGCTGCCACTAAACCAAGGAGGCGACCCATTTATTTTTAAATTTCATATCACACGGATATGGAATTTAAAAGAATAGTATGATTTGAACGTTAATATGTAGTTAATCAGATTTATAATCTATGCTGATGGTACATCGTGTTTTCTTTCTACTTGACGTTATCCCGGCCTAGTACCAGGATCAGTAGGGTTACCACCACCTCTTATAGCAGTATTATTATAATCGTTCTTCGTTTGTTTTGTATGGGAATCGGTACAAGTAAAATTATAATAATACTGCTGTAAAAGGTGGTGGTAACCCCTCTTGCTACAATGTATGGATATAAAATATTATAATTATTTTGCACAGAATATACTGCCTTGGTGGCGTAGTTGTATTTCGGCACGACTTCTATCCTGAGGTCTCGGGTTCGATCTAGGGTCAAGCAAAGTGATATTGAATTTTTAATATCAGCCCGGAGTCTGGAATTTGTGCTCGATATGGCGAAAGGCTCGCCCTCTATCACATCTGGGAAGGAACTAAGCTCGGCGAAATGTGGATGTTCTAGTTCGCTAGTGCGCCTCTGCCTACCCCCCTTCGAGGATACAGGCGTGAGCTTATATTATGCACACAATATTTTGTTATGTTATGCACACATCAATATATTATACCCTAGATGCACAGTTCTTTGCAAATATCCTCCTAAAAAATGGTCTCAGGAATAAAACAAAGAAAACGATCACAAGTTTTTAAACGAAATGAGCAAGCGTTCTTTAATTTGAATTTTGAAATTTAGAATTCTATCGACGTCCGACTGTAGGCAAAACGAGTGCTTAAGCACTTCTTTGCTGTTCCATTTTCCGAGCGTCAACTGTGCATCTAGGTAAATAATATATCGATGTATGCACACAATAAAATATTGTTTAAAGCATATTTGTGAATTGCGTATTGGTTTATTTCAATGACTAAAGAAAAAATAAGATGACACGGGGTAACTAAGAAAAATACGTGTTTACTATGAAGCTGGTTCCGCCATTTTAGTTTCGCGATATATTTTCATGTAAGTTGTCAACGTGTCATAAGAATTAAAGAACGTATAAATACGTATTGATTTTATTGTAAATACGGTGTTTTATTACAGTCGCCTCCTTGGTCTAGTGGCAGCAGGTATGGGCTGTGGACCGGGAGGTCCTGGGTTCGATTCCCAGGTCGGGCAAAACTAATTTTCTAATTTAATTTGCCCGGGACTGGACCCCTTATAGGGGGTTGACGGCAGGCAGGCGGCCGGTCGCAAAAACTAAGCCAAATCATCTCTGCAACATACTTGAAACAGTGTGTTGCGCCGACCCCATATTAAGGTGGGATAAGGGCAGGTTGAAAAAAAAATGCACTCTCACCTTTCTTCTTTTGTCTCATGTTTATTTATCTAGGAACATCATAATATACTACTCTATGAAAGAAACTAAGAGAGTGTTAGTGAAGAATAATTAATTGTCCTTTTTTGTTTAAATACGTATACATCATCTATATTCATCAATTAGTTAATGGATTTTCCATAATAAGTATTGTAAAGGATACTGCATTTAAAACTCAGCGTGATATGTAAGATGGGTGCACATGGAAGTGGCAGTATGGAATTACATACCTACATACGTATAGTCGTTAATTATCTTCATAATATGTAGAGGTAAGACCTATTGTATTTTACAACTTGAAGTAACAACGTTTGCGTAAAATTGTTTTTTTTTTTAAATACGAAACGAAAATGCTGTAATAAAAAATAAATATCATAACATTAAAATACTTAATCTACCGACTCAAAATTGTTTTCAGGGAATAAGCGCTATGGAACATTAAGAGAATCCTGAAAATAGGTCCTCAATTGGCGGAGATATCGCGTAATATAAGTATGTACATTAAAAATCCAGACGAATCGATTACTTCCTTTTTTAAATCGGTCAAAAATAATAGATAAGAGTTTGGTTTGTCATATTTTGTGCGGACAAGTAAGAAAATCAATTTCCCAAAATAGATTACGAGTTTAATTCCTTTGTGCATTAGTAATGACGTAAAAACTTATCAATCACTAAACTCATAGGGCCTTACTTATAAAAGCATTTTTAGCTGAACAAATGGTTAAGAATAACCTGTCACTTTTTTCCTTGCGTTACATTGTTGAGAATGAAAGGGATAACCTATGGGTTAAAGATAAATAATAAGGCTCAATTGCACCACTATTATTAACCTGGAGTTAGTCCTAACCGCAAGTTAAGTTACATGTCATTCATACATTTTCTGTCAATTTAGCTTGCGGTTAGGACTAACTCTAGGTTAATAATAGTGGTGCAATTGAGCCTAATAATAATTAATTATTTATTATTATTATTAAAGATAAGCAGCGTTTAAATATTTTTATAAGTAAGGGGCCTATTGCACATAAAATAGGTAAGAACAACAATCACTTACCGTTCATGTTTTGTTTCCCACACACAGAATCGTCCGGTCACACGTGAAAATCACTATCGACAACACTATCACATTAAAGTCACAATTTCATGCAACAATCCTTCATATAAAACAAAAAATATATTTTAATCCTTATTAAAATTTTAATAAGTAAAAATATAAATAAAAGCCAGATTTATTTTCTATTGTTCCAGTGTTTGTTCATAAGTGTAACTTAGCTTGTAATAATCGATTTTCGAATTTTCTTTAGAGCACCTACTGCGAGAGGAGGCTGTCGAAGCAGGCGCGCGTCTCGTTAGATCACGTTGAAATGCTAAGACCTGTGGTTGTTCCCCCCTATTAAACTATGACAATACATCGCTCAGTCGCGACAAACGTAACGTACCACGTTATTATTTCCTCTACATTTTTCTTGGTGTCAATATAATCGGGGCGTACTAGACCGAATTATTTGATTTACATACTTCCTGCCTTTAATATTAATCAAGGTTATTAAGCCTGCTAGTATAAAAATATAAGTATAAATGTTTGATTTAGAGGTATATTTAGCAATCAAGGTGTGTAGAGCGTGATCTATTTAGGGCTTTTCATATTTGAAAACTTTTATGCGAGCCGAGGAGCGAATAAATGCCAATATAAAAACTAAAAGTTACGAGTGAATAAAAACTAAATAAGTTAAAAATTCCGATAAGTTGATATGATTGTTTTTAGGGTTCTGAATCCAAAAAAGGCACTCTTATAGTTTTAATTAAAATTTCAATTTCAAATTTTTGATAGACCTCTCTATCTTCTAAACGGTTCTATTTCCTAAACGGATCTATTTCCTAAACGGTTTGTTTTCGATACATAAAAAAAAACAAAAGTAGTATAGAGGTATATAATTGACAACGAAGACTGAAAAGCCTTCGAAACGTCGGGAATAATAATTAAAACCTAATCGTGATAGAATCCGTAAGAATAGTTTTATTTCAAGTATATAATTAACTTAAAAGGAAAACTATCACGGCTAAACAAGCTTTGCAAATTAGCTAGTAATAGATGACCAAAGTAAAAAGAAAAAAATCTTACAAATTCTTTGAATATTATCAGTTATATAAAGTTGTTACTTGAGTAAAACAGATAGTAAATATGAGTTTATAGAGTATATACTTAAAATTGTGTGTAATTAAATTATATTTAAATTATATCTGGCTACCGCCATGAGATACAGGCGTGAGTATGTATATATGTTTAAGTCAACATGACGTGAGTGCATTTAGTCTTCGTATGATCATAGATGATATAGAGAATAAGATCTCCGTAGATCGACCATGAGTTTTAGGCATTTCACACTACGAGACTGTCCCGCTCACACACCCGCCACTGTGACTCCTGTAAGCCAGGATTAACAAAGGCACGCATTTTACGACACCGAGCAATGAAGCTCGGCGAGTCTCGGATAATTCAAAATTGTCTTCATCCCGTAACAAAATTAATCAAACAGAAAGATAGGGAGGAGTAAGAATTATAAGGTTTCCACTTCCCTCCGTAAAAATGTAATTAATTAAAGAGGCTCAGCCTCATACATAGGGATATTTACAACTGGAGAGGCCAGATGTAAAGCATCACGGAAATAACTCTAGAAGGTCCTATCATACGAGGTGTTAAACTTGATTCCAAAAATAGGTATGGCAAAAACGCCGGAATGCACGGAAATTCCTCCTACTTTTACAGTCTAGCCCTAGCATTTCACGCTAGCGATTACGTACAATATTTGTATGACAAAAGCCCGATAGCCTATAGCGGTTACGTGGTGATCAGCTGGTGGTAGGAAATTCGTATCCAACCCGATGGCGACCACGGTACAAATGGTGCTAAAACCTGCCATAGTGACCCACACTCCGTATGTGCTTCGCGTTCCACGATTAGCCAGTGTAATTCCGGTTCTCTCGAGGAGCTTGCTTTCGTTGTGGCCGGTATGTGGGTACAACCCTGTGTCGGCATTGGTCATCCGTCTGTTTGTCTCAAGCCAGGGGATTTGCTTCTTCCCTCTTCGGAGTGTAAAAGAGCATAAATAGGCCGGCATGATTCTGATTTTTTTATAGCAGAGACCAGCAAACGAGCAGATGGGTCACCTAATGGTAACTGATCTCCACCGCCCATGGACACCCAAGACAAAAAAAAGATCAAGGGTGCGTTTCCAACCTATAGCGAAGGAAATAGGGATTGAGAACGAAAGGAGAGGGGAGGGGGAATTGGGCCACCGGAAATCTCACTCACCGAACGAAACCCAACAGCGAGCTGCTACTTTACGTAGATTTTCTGTGAGACGGTGGTATCAAACCGGTCGAGCCGGCCCATTTGTGCTGTAGACGTAACTTTCTACAGCGTGGCTCTACCACTCTTTATGATGGTAACATTTTTGTTTTATTTAAGTTTTTACCCAAAAAGAGGGGTGTTATGTGTTATGAGTTACGTGTGTATCTGTGTCTCTGTGTATTTGTGTGTCTGTCTGTGGCATCGTGGTTCCTAAACGGATGAACCGATTTTGATTTAGTTTTTTTTTAAGAACAGATTTCTTAGAATGGTCGTACATTAATTATTCTTCCTTAACTAATCGGTTTTCCCCATGCTTCTCTACCATTGGATGAGCTCGCTGTATTAAAATGAATTTTATCCAAAAATGATTCAAAAGGGCGGATATCACACAAGGTGATTTTAAGTACAATGTTCACGATGTCAATAACCCTATAAAGGCACAGCTTGTTGTTTAATAGAGGTCTTATTTAAGGTCAGGTAGTTTAAGTAACGTTTTATATTGTCCAAAAATTTTAAATTGTATTGGAATTTTTGGGAACAATTTTCCTCTTTTATAATGAAGCTATGACGCATTTCCTAAGTCTGATATCAAAGTATGTAAGTAGGTGTTTATTTTCTTTATTTTTTTCATGATGATTTTTTACTTTGACGTCAAGAAACTTGATACATAAAATAAACCTACAGCTTGAATTGCTTAAGCTTAAGCTTCAGCCTAAATTGAGTGGTAGAGCCACGCTGTAGACTTATGTCTACATCACGAATGGGCCGGCTCGACCGGTTTGATACCACTATCTCACAGAAAACCGTCGTAAAGTGGCAGCTTGCTGTCGCGTTTCGTTCGGTGAGCGAGATTTCCGGTAGCTCATTTCCCCCCCCCCCCTTCCTTTCCTAACCTCTTGTACCTTCTCTTCCATTTCCTCCTTTTAGGTTGGCAACGCACCCATGATTCTATTTGTGTCTTGGGTGTCTATGGGCAGTGGAGATCACTTACCATCAGGTGACCCATGTGCTCGTTTGCCAGGCTCAACTATATACAAAAAAAGCTTACCATGAATTTAACTGCAATACATTTTAATTATATTTCAAAACACACAACCTCGTTTCGGCGGAAACTAGTTATGAAATAGACAACCGGGGTTAGTTATAAACTAATATCCTAGAAAAATTCATTAGGAAATATTTTTGTCTCACATGCAATGCTGACTTTCCGCCTCATTTTAAATAGTTGTGTAAATTTTAAAAATGCATTTTGTTGTCGACTTACTTCCACAAAAGGAGGAGGTACTCGATTCGTCTGTATTTTTTTAATGTATGTATGTTGCTCGATATCTCCACCAAATGTGGACCGATTTTCAAAATTCTTTTTGTGTTCGATAGAGCTTATTTCAAGGGTGGTCCCATAAATAAATAAATAAATATATAAATACACCCAACAGACACATGCATAGTACTGACCCCACACTAAGATCAAGTCTTGTGTCGTGGGTATCAGGACCTACGACAGACTTTCGGTCTCACAACACCCAAATCCGAAACAAATATCTGTTGGCCGCACAGACATTTGTCTCGATGCGGGAATCGAACCCGCGACCTCACGTTTCACAGCCGGCTACTCGCCCGCTGCGCCACGGAGGCTGTCACATACAAATATGGTCACGATCGGATTTGAAACCAGTCCGTTATGTTTTTAAACTTGTGATTATTTCAAGTTTATTTTTTTCTGATCGTATCTGAACGGATGTTAAATGGAAATTGATGCTAATAAAAGCCTAAATAAAAAACAATAAGGGCCTCGTTCACCACCCTCAAGTAAAGTGTCAAGTAGGCTAATCGTCAGTTAAAGTCACCCGTAACTGCACGTGTGAATTTCACGACGTTCGAGTAGCATGCATCTTATGATTAAACTGGCCAGTAAGCTACTTGCCACGTCGTCTGCCAAGTAGCGCGTTTACTTGACGGTTAAAGTTTAAAGTAGGCAGTTAATTGTACATTTTATCGTAGTTAAATAAACTATAAAATCAAATTATAGTAATCATACTTTAATAACGATGTTTAACGTTTTAAATGAACGTGTTAACTGTAAAATAGCCTTTCATTTAAAAAATCAAGTAGTTTCAACAAAAACAAACTGCAATTCGGGCGAAGCGAACACCGATGTCCAGACGGGGTCACGCAAAACTCGTCCTTATGGCACACGATTTAGTACCTGTGTAACTATTTATATAGCAAAAAAAGGGTCCGGTAGGTTTTTGTGTCATGTGGTGCGGACGCGGGACGAGTCACGAGTGTTTTTTTTGCCAAAATAAGATACTTTTGACGTAATATTGAACGAATGGGACGCAGGATTTGTGATATCATTCACTTAACCAGTAAGTTGCTACTCAGAGCTCTAATTTTGCTTGTGAAATTAACAGAAGTTACTCAGAACTCTTACTTATCAATTAACGCTAGTCAGAAGTAACTAATCAACACTTTACTTGGAGTTGGTGAACGAGGCCCTAAGTCTCTTAGAGTTGCTAAGATGAAGAAATAAGATGTAGATATTCGTATCCGACGGGATAGCGACCACCGTACACATGGTCCTAAAACCTGCCATAGTGACCTACACTCTTTGTGTGGATTGAATTCCAGGATCAGCCAGTGCATTTCCGGTTCCATCGAGAGGCTTAGGCATGACCTGATCGTTGGTTGAAACGGGTTTGGTAGTATCCCTGTGTCTGCAATGGTCATCCACCCATCTTCTCGCAAGCCCCTCGATTTGCTTCTTCCCTCTTCGGATTCGGAGTGTGAAGAAGCATAAATAGGCCGGCATGATTCTGGCGACCACTGCTAAACCCAATGTTTGTCAGTGATCACTAGTTTTTTTGGACTCGCTTATCATCAGATGTAGTGTAATCTCTTTCCCGTGCTCGGATAAACAAAGACTTACGACGCTACGGGATGACGACTGACCGACCGACTTCTAGCTG
This sequence comes from Clanis bilineata, assembly GCA_036417725.1. NCBI lineage: Eukaryota > Metazoa > Arthropoda > Insecta > Lepidoptera > Sphingidae > Clanis > Clanis bilineata. The sequence continues at coordinate 16,339,294 of CM071158.1, forward strand.
AATGAGAGGTACCTTTGTTGGTGCAATATTTAGTATGATATGCATTATATATTTTTTCTCTTAGTGAAGTTGTTTTATGTTTAGTATTGTACCAGCAATAAATGTTTTCTTTCTTTCTTTCTTTCTTCCGCTCTGGGAAATTCGTGTTTCGGGAATTGCCTAGCATATCTTAAGACAATAGGGTTCATCCCTATCGCAGTATACGTCCGTTTTCCAGTCTCTTCTAAAAAAAATACTTTTACTTTAGTAAGTCCGAGACAGAAGGTAGAAGGGATATTTGACCTCGTTTTATGTTGTAAAAACAACCTTAAATTAATATAGTCCTTTAAAAGTTTTAAACTTGTTAGAGTAATTATATTTTTTTGAAGATGATTTCATGCATATTAAAAATTAAATGTCGTTTGTTATCCACCATTTTGAATAGTGGAATTTATAAAAGTAAAATTATACAAGAAGAAATAAACGATGGATCATACATAAGAATTAGTAATACGTTGTAGATTGTACGTTGCAGTTGACGTCAGGCAGGCAGCCGGTCGTAAAAACTTAGCCAAATCATTTCTGGATCATTCTTGAAAAAGTGTGTTGCGCCGACTCCACATTAATGTGGAATAAGGGCAGGTAGAAAGTTAGAAAGTTGTAGATGGCTTTAAAAACCTAGATCTATTTTCCTTTTGGAAGCATTACTTTTTATGATGGCCATATTACGTATGATATTTTTTTTTTACCGATCCGAAGTTACATAACATAAGCTTATGCCTGTGTTCCCGAAGGGGTAGGCAGGACCTCTGCCTCAAATCCAATATCACTTTGGCCGGATGGAACCCGAGAACTCAAGATGGTAGCCGTACCGAAATACAACCAGGCCACCGAGGAGTGTCCGATCCGAAGTTGTTAGATTAATATCGTTAATGAAATGAAACTTCTAATAATATCAATATTATTTTGGTTAGATACCTATGTAATTTTTCTTTCCACATACCCTTTTCCCACTACACAGCAATATGGATTCGGCTAAAAACAATTTTTCAAAGACATTGCAGAAAGCATTTTACTTAGTTTTTACGCCCGACTGCCTGCCTGACGTCAACCCCTTTATGTTCAAATCTCAATTATTTTGTGTTAGGCCTCCAAATCTTTTAGGGCGACTTGCACCACTATTACTAACCTACAGTTAGCCTTAACCTCAAGTTAAATTGAAATAGAAATATATGAAGGACATGTAATTCATTACATGTAATTAATTAAATGTCATCATTTACTACTGTACTACATTACATGTAATGAATAACATGCCCTTCATATATTTAATTTCAATTTAACTTGAGGTTAGGACTAACTGTAGGTTAGTAATAGTGGTGCAAGTCGCCCTTAGTTGTGTCAAAAACTCTCGGGAACTTGGGAATCGAACTCAGGATCTCCCGATTTACAGCCCATTGACCGAGGAGGCGTTCTATATATTGTACACCAGAAATAATTTCCAAAGAATGCAACTTGTGACGCCGATTGTACTATATACCTCTAAATACGCATAACCTTATTCAGGCACACGTTTTAATTAAATATCTTATAGTCTTTATTAACATAGTCGCCTCCTTGGTCTAGTGGCAGCATATATGGGCTGTGGATCGGGAGGTCCTGGGTTCGATTCCCAGGTCGGGCAAACCAAATTTCCTAATTTAATTTTCCAGGGACTGAATCCGTCATAGGGGGTTGACGTAAGGCAGGCGGCCGGTCGTAAAAACTAAGCCAAATCGTTTCTGCAGCATTAACATAAGGTTGAATTGTTTTACAGCATAATAAAAAACTGAAAACCGATTTCAAAAACAAGCACTTAAAAGTAACTTAAGAGAGTAAGGAATTTTTGTTATTATTTACTTTTAAGAGTTTGTTTTTGAAGTCAGATTTCAGTTTCTGTTAAACTTTAATTATTATTTATCTATTTTTAGTGTAATATTGTGAGAATTATCCACCAACTCCTAATAGTTAAGGAGTTACATTTTCCATCATCAGCTCAACAACATGAGAAGGTTTAGGGTCTGGAAGGAACTAAAATAAATGCATGATAAATTAAAAGTGATATCGTTTTAATTAAAGTCTCAAAACTCCAAACACTCATTATAATTAAACCTTGGTTTTAAGTATTTGTATGTGTGTGTGTATCTTTCAAAAATTTTAAGGTAAATACGTTTTTTTTTTATTTTTCTTATTTGCACTATTATTATGGCTTTGACATCTTTAGATTATAAACAATGTACGAAAGAACAAGGCTATATTTAAATTGATTTATTTTGAAATAATTTATATTGAAACATGGACAATTTTGATGGCACCAGTCAAGATATTCACGGAAACATATTTAAAAATGTTCGACAAATATTATCATCATCTGTCATAGGAAGTCCATTATCATCAATCATCAACACATATAATAAGAATGTAAATAAGTCGTTTCGTGATCCGGGGTCGGAATCCAAAAAAGTGGCCGCCATTTTGTTTTTCTTTGTTTTTGGAGCGATTTACTTCAAAATCGATATCTGGGTCGCCCCGTGGTTCCAAATGACAGAACTGATGTCAATACTGTAAAAAGTGGCCGCCATTTTGTTTTTATTTGTTTATGGACCGATTTACTTTAAAATCGATATCTGGGTCGCTCCGGGGTTCCAAACGACGGAATAGATGTCAAAACTGTCAAAAGTGGCCGCCTTTTTTTTTCTTTGTTTCTGGGCCGATTTACTTCAAAATCGATATCTGGGTCGCCCCGTGGTTCCAAACGACGGAACCGATGTCAAAACTGTCAAAAGTGGCCGCCATTTTGTTTTTCTTTGTTTTTGGGCCGATTGACTTCAAAATAGATATCTGAGTTGCCCCGTTGTAGAACATTTAGACTAAAACGACAGGGTGGATCGACAAATCAAATGTTTTTACCGTTGGCCCTGTTTTTACCTACAAAATACGCGTGCAAAGCCGCGAGCAAAAGCTAGTAGAACATAAGTCTGCTCCAATTATTTCCACTTGCTGGAAACGCTTTGTATACAACGGCTTATTTATTACCTTCGCAGCAAGTATTATATTCTAGATGCTTTTTGATATTCACTATTGAAAATTTGCTTTACCCACCCTGGGAATCGAACCCAGGACCTCTCGGTCTATTGCCCATATATGCTTTCATTAGACCTAGGAGGTGATAATCGATGTTTAAATATTTTCATAAAAAGAATATGCCACAGACCTTAACACCAGAACCGGAAACTTACCGAACAGGACTGAGCATGTGACCTCTCATACCCAGCTGTCTACCTGCTGTGCCATAAAGGTTAAACTACATTAATTTTACATACACAACGCCAAAATCTCTGTCAAGTTGCTATATTTAGATCTATAATAAAATAATAATAATATTAGCACTGTAATATTACTGTCCTACTGCTGGAAACGGGCCTCCTTTACTAATGAGAGGGGTTAGGCCTTAATCTACCACGCTGGCCCAATTCCAGTTTGTTAGACTTCATACACCTTCAAAATACCCGTTAAGAAATTCTCGGGTATGCAAGTTTCCTCACGATGTTTTCCTTCACCGTTATAGCAAGCGATATTTCACAATGAAAATACACTTTACATAGAGAAGTCAGAGGTGTATGCTCCATTATGGGGTTGGTCTCGAACATCCGACACTTGTTTCGGCAGTTTGTACCATTCCCAACTTAGCTATCGCTGCTCAGCTCATTTATACTGACATCTAAAGACCGAACCTCGACTAAGTCCAAGTCAAAGAAACGAGCTCGGCGAGGATTTGGATTATTTAAATCGAATTTTGACTGAGTCCGAGCAGGTTTTTGCATGAAAATCTTTGCTCAGTCTGTTTGTCAGCCTATTTCTCTTTTAAAAACTGCTCGAATTAAGTCGAAGTTCGATTTAAACATTCTAACTCCTCACTGACTTCGTTTCTTTGACTCAGACTTAGGCGAAGTTCGCTCTATAGATCTCAGCCTTATATCTATAGTAAGTAGCTATATAGTATATTTAGTAAGTAGTTATATTCAGTATTGTACCTGCAATAAATGTGTATGTGTGTATGTAAATGTTTTCTTTCTTTCTTTCTCTTTGCCTTAATTATGGTTACAGTAATAGTTTGCATGGTCACCTTCTTGGTCTCATTTTAGCGTGGTTGGTTGTTAGTTGTAAACCAGGCAGTCTTAGCTTTAATCCTAGATTTAACATAACACGGGGAAATTCATTTACGGATCTCTCCGAGACAGAGCTCAAAGGTATGTCGGACTTACCGGCCTGAGCCGTCCTACCGACTAAAACCCCGCAATTACCTCTCCCACCCTTGTGTCGGAGACCACAGGATACGCGAATGCATGCAGCCGTAGCCTCCGCAGGTATAGGCCCTTTTGCAGGGCCTCACTCTATCAGAGTTTTATTTTCTGACGCAGCACAAAATGCGTTACAAGGACGAGCCAACCTCGTGCAGCTTAGAAGCTGAACCCCTCCGCTGCCTTACCGATTCACGGAGGCCGGAGATCGTCTCTTCGGCGCCTGCTTTGGTGACGCAACGCACGGCTTGGAGTATTTCTCTCCCTCTCCCTCTCCGCCTCGACATAACTGGAACCTAGAGCTGCAGGTCGATTCTCTAAGTTTTCATTTGTGAAAACAACGTTGCGGTATCGTTGCGGTAACAGTGTTTTCATTTTTGTATTCAGCAAGGTACAAAGCGCACGCACTAACGCTATGCGTGATGACGGCGCTTATGCGAACTAGCTCTCTCGAGCGAAGCGTTTGACATAAATGTATCGAAAATAGTATTCTCTAAAAGCCAACAACGTTGAACGTTTCGTCGATCTCAACGATGTGCACTGCGGGCGCTCGTCCTCGATCGTAACGTTGTGGCGTTTCTTAGAGAATCGACTTGCTGTGGTGGATACCTAACTTTCAAAGAAGGAAGGAAAGAAAGATGAAATAACTTTATGTCCATGACTAAAGGACACAAGGACAATTTATATTAAGGTAATATACTCTTACTACAATAAAATTATAATAGGTAAAAGGATATAACGGGGTATACCCAATTAATCATTGTGCCCTTAATAGACAAAAAGGCCACGGGCTCAGCATTCGCCAGGAATTTCCACGTGACACTGATATTCTGCCAGGGTAGAGAATTGGTTTGTGGTCGCCGGAAATTTCATTCATCAAACTAAATGTAACAGCAATCTGCTATTTTACATCTGTTATCTGTGAGACAGTGGTATCAAACCGGTCGAGCCAGTTCATTCTTTCAAATTCATTCACCAAACGAAATGTAACAGCAATCTGCTACTTTACATCTGTTATCTGTGAGACGGTATCAAACCGGTCGAGCCAGTCCATTCTTTCAAACATAACTGTTTGGAATAGCTCTACCAGTCAACTTTTCAGGGTAAGCTAGTATGGGACATAATTTATGCATATTAATTAATACCCATAACGGACGTATATCTTAATCATCGTCGCCTTCTTGATCTAGTGGCCGCATATACGGGCTATGGACTGGAAGGTCATAGGTTCGATTTCCAGGTCGGGCAAGCGATTTTTCTACTTTGGTTTGCCCGAGATTGGAACCTCATGAGGGGATTGACGTTAGGCAGGCAATCGGTGATAAAACTAAACCGAATCCTTTCTGCCACATGCTTGAAAAAGTATTTTGAACCGACTCCACATTCTGGAATAAGGGCAGGTTGAAAAAAGAAAGGACGGAAATATGTCTTCAAATCTCTTGACTCACCAACCCGCATTAGGCCAGCGTGGTAGACTGAGGCTTAACCCCTCTCATTAGTAGAGGAGGCCCGTGCCCAGCAGTGGGACAGTAATATTACAGGGCTAATATTATTATTATTATTAAGAGAAAAAGTAAACAAACACGTTCCATAAACTTTTGAAGTTACCAGTTAACCCTGAATTAGAGGTATACCATGACATGGTTGCAAAATCCGTATAAAGCGCCAATAATTCACACAACAACATTTATAATCATTTATGAAGTAAGATTATACTCGATATTCTGAAGGTTACTTTTACGCAATGGATTTTACGTGAGAGAGTTCAAAATAACCGTTAACTGTGAGAAACCTTTCAGAAATGATTACAATTATGTTTCTTGATAATTGTGCTTATTATTTCTACCTGCCCTTATTCCACCTTAATGTGGGGTCGGCGCAACATACACTTTCAAGCGTGTTGCAGAAAGGATTTTGCTTATTTTTACGATTTGCTGCCTGTCTAACGTTAACCTTCTCTGAGGGATCCAGTCTCGGGCAAATTAAATTAAAACATTCGCTTTGCCCAACCTGGGAATCAAACCCAGAACCTCCCAGTCCACAGCCCATATATGCTGCCACTTGGTAGGATTGCTCCTTATTGCCAAATTAGACCAGTTGGGCGAACTGGCTACCTCGAGGCGAATGACCCCCAAAGGAGTCTAGCTAGCGCGATGTCGGTTAGTCGGTTAGTCCTCGAGTGTTTTTTATTTGTTTCACTATTTACGGATTCATTCTTAGTTACTTAAGACTAGACTAAGATGGCGACAATTGTACGTATTCTTTCTTTCTTTCTACTTGCCCTTATCCCACCTTAATGTGTGGTCGGCGCAACACACTTTTTCAAGCATGTTGCAAAGAGGATTCGGCTTAGTTTTTACGACCGGCCGCCAGCCTGACATTAACCCCCTATGAGGAATCCATTCCCGGGCAAATTAAATTAGAAAATTTGCTTTGCCCGACCTGGGAATCGAAGCCAGGACCTCCCGGTCCACAGCCCATACATGCTGCCACTAGACCAAGGAGGCGACAATTGTACTTATTCATCTTCATTATTAATGTGTGCCGGTTTTGCTCTATTTCTTTTGGTTTTACTACCTGTTTCCGGCGACTCCGTTCGCATGGAAATTAATTTGCTAGGAGAAAATTTACTTTCCAAGGTAAAAGGACTACCTGTTATTCGGATGTATCACTTTTATAACTGCAAAGTTTCATCAAAATCCAATCAGTTGTTTTTGCGTGAAAGAGTGACAAGCACACACACAAACAAACACATAACACACACAGAGATTCATGTTTATCCACACGGACGAAGCCGCGACCAATAGCTAGTCTTTTTCATCGTACGTAAGCACTTTTAAATAAACTTGAAATGTAATTTTGATAACTAACTAATAAACTTAGAGATAATAATAAAAATAATTACATAACATAACATAAGCTCACGCCTGTATCCCCGAAGGGGTCGTGCCGCACAGGCGCACTAGCCAACTAGTACACCCACATTTCGCCGAGCTTAGTTCCGTCCCAGATGTGATAGCGGGCGAGCCTATATAATAAAAATATTTCTGCTATTATATTTGCAGGAAGTCGCTGGATGCAGGCCGCTTCCAACAAGTCGATCTGGAAATCTTTGGGGGAGGCCTATGTTCAGCAGTGGACGTCCTATGGCTGATGATGAATAGATTCGTTAAGGTGTTTAAGTTTTTAAACGAAGTTGGTTTTTTGGTATATTTAATTTGAGTTAATTATTATAAATAAAACAATTGTCACATACATAGTGCTGACCCCACACTAAGATCGAAATCTTGTGTCGTGGGTATCAGGAACTACGAGAGACTTTTGGTCTCACAACACCCAGACCCGAAACAAATATCTGTAGGCCATACAAACATTTGTCTTGGTGCGGGGATCGAACCCGCGGCCTCTCGCTTCACAGCCGGCTACTCGCCCGCTGCGCTACGGAGGCTGTCTGTGTATTAAATTTGTTATATGGCCCTTTACTTAGAAAAATATTTAAGCGCGGTTTATCTTTAACCATATGTTGTCCCCTTCATTTCTAAACAATGTAACGCAAGGAAAAAAATGACAGGCTATTCTTAGCGATAAGATAAGCAAAAATATTTTTATAAGTAAGGCTTATTATGTATAATATAATAATTACATGTTTAATAATAATAAGATTGTATTAACTGTTAGTTATAGCCAAGTATAAGAGTATTTAATTTGTAAAGTAGATAACCGTATTATTCTTGCATATTTTTAATATATTGCGTATTAAAACAGGCAAACCGGAATTTTATGTCTATACAAAGCATTCAGAATATATAAAACATAATAACATTTTGTAATATGTAATCTAAAAATATAATTTGCTGTCACATTAAAATTTGCGGCAGCGCTAGAAGATTTACAGATTAGAAGAAAAAAATGTAGGCATAGATACCACACAATAACTTTTAATTAATTATACATTCGTCATTATATTTCCTATAACACAGGAAATATAACCAAATTATGACGCATTTAGTGATTATTGTTTTAGAATATAATTTTAATGTATATGGAATTACACAATACAATGTTTTGTTGTAGAATCGGCGCTAAAAAAAGCAGAGCCGTTATAGAAATGCGTGATATACTAAGCTGTTAGAAATAAACATGTTTCAAAACAAAAATATGTTATTAAAAGAAAAAACACATAAAATTAACGAACTTTTTTAGGTAATGATGAGGTTTTGATTTCGGTTGGTGTAACAGTACTTGTAATACGTCATCATCATCATCATCATCAGCCTACACTCGTCCACTGCTGGATGCCTCTCTCAATGCACACGATTGAGCTTGGTCTTTTGTCCTTTACATGTAATACGTACTAGGATAAATATAAGCCAATCTCGTTAGCATAGAGAGAATGAGCAGAAAGCTCAAACAGACCAAACGAGAAAGAAAGAAAGAAAGAAAGTTTATTTGTCAAACTAAAAAAGGACAGGCAACAACAACGAGCTGTCTGGGCTTTCTACTAGGTATAATTAATATTTTATATACCCGCATACTATATACAACGAGTAGGTGGTTTACCTAAATGCTCTAGGGCAGCGGTCGGCAACGCGTGGCCCGCGGGCCGCATGCAGCCCGTGAAATCCTATTTGCAGCCCGTGATTGTTTTGTAAATTAGTCATAAATATCTAAAATGTTATAGAAAAAATATGAGGTTAGGCCCGCCTTTACTGTATTTTGCCACCTTTTATTTTGCCAAAAGGTTGCCGACCACTGCTCTAGGGGTTTACCTGATGGTAAGTGACCTCCATCGCAGATCTGTCAAAATTGGGTATTTGACTATTTTTGTAAAGTATTCAAGGCTATGATATAGTAAAAATTGATTTCGTAATGTATTTGCATATTTTTAAGTAAAAAAAACACAAAAATCAAATTGAATTTGCTGCGAAACGCTACCTGTTGATTGCTGATTGTGGTTACGTTATTAAAAAAAAGAACATCGATGATAGGACATTGATGTTATAAAAACAAAATATCGATGTATTTAATTCGTCCATCCGTTATTGATCGTTGATCACATCCGCGTTCAAATGGGTTTAAGTTTTAAACAAAAAAAATGTACTAATTAATATATTGGCAGTATGGTAGCAGACTTTAAGTTTTAGGTCCCCGTGGATTGATGTTTTAAATCACGTGATTTACAGACAAATTTTTTTTTTCTACCTGCTCCTATACCACCTTAATGTGGAGTCGGCGCAACTCACTTTTTCAAGCATGTTGCAGAAAGGATTTGGCTTAGTTTTTACGACCGGCCGCCTGCCTGACGTCAACCTCTATAAGGGATCCAGTCCCGGGAAAATTAAATTAGAAAATTTACTTTCTAATTTAATTTTCCCGGGAATCGAACCCAGGACCGCCCGATCCACAGCTTATACATGCTGCCACTAGACCAAGGAGGCGAATTATATATTAACTAAACACTGTTAAATGGAGAAATCCATGACGGATACAATGTATTTATATTCATTCAAAGACTTCTATGTATTTACTAAACAAGCTGTTTCGAAGTAAAATGGTGGCACATGACGGCGAGTGTTTGACGTTTCACGGCTACGGAAAAGAGCAGATTTCTATAGTGAGTTGAAGTTGATTAACAGAGACTTAGTGCGCACATTCTATGTACCGAACAGCCAGTCTAGTAGTATACATACAAGTCTTTGTATCATTACCATACCCATATTTCCGGAATTTGATATAAGCTTAAGCAATTCATTAAACTCGTCTCAGCCGCTTACATTACATTACACATTTTTATTGCGTATCTTGTTCATTTAGAACCATAATATCACAGTAAATTCATCGGTGGCGTAGTTGTATTACGGTATGACTACCGTCCTGAGGTATCGGGTTCGATCCCGGGTCGGGAGAAGCGATGTCGGGTTACTATAATAGTACCAGAAACGGAGAAGAAGAAAGAAACGGAGTGTGAAGAAGCATTTATGCAGGCCGGCATGATACTGGTGGCCACACATGGACACAATGTCTACCTCTATAGGTGGTGGCTGGTATTTTTGGACCGCACATCGCTTACTATCAGGTGTAGTGTGGTCACTTTGCCGTGATCGGATAAAAAAACAAAAAAGAACCAGCTTGGAGTCTAGTCGGTATTTGTGCCCTATATGGCGCGCCGTCACCGCAATTAAGAAATCATTCATTCATAATTTTTTAAGGTCAATGACACTATTTGTTTTGAATAATTTGTGTTCGGAGTCTGGAATTTGTGCCCGATATTGCCATAGGCTGGCCCCCCATCACATCTGGGACGGAACTAAGCTCGGCGAAACGTGGGTGTACTAATTCGCTAGTGCACTTCTGCCTAGCCCTCCGGGAATACAGGCGTGAGCTTATGTCATATCATTTCATTTATGGATACATGTTTTTTGGCGAAGCTGTTATCGCCATGTCGCAAGTAGTTGCGACAGTTCCTGACCGTGACTTAACCTGCTTTTATTCGAAAGATAATTAAATATAAACTTTTAGGGTTAATTAAATTATCCTGTTTATTTTAAAAGGCCGAATGTTCATTTAAGTGTAATCAGTTCACTAATAGGCCCTGGCAGAATATCAGTGTCGGAAATTCCTGCCTGGAGAATGTTAAGCCTTTTTGTCCATTGCAAGGGTACAAATGATTAATTGGGTATACCCCGTTAAACCTTTAAATCAAATTTAATAATTTTAGCTCTGCAATATTACTGTCCCACTGCTGGGCACGGGCCTTTTCTATTAATAAGAAGGGTTAGGCCTTAGTCTTAATCCTTTTACCTATTATAATTTTATTATAGTAAGAGTATATTACCTTAAAGTAAATTGTACTTCTGCCTTGTAGTCATGGAAAAATAAAGTTATTTCTTTATATTTTTCAGTACGAATGGACCGGCTCGACCGATTTGATACCACTCTCTCATAGAAAACTGACGTAAAGTGGCAGCTCGCTGTTGCGTTTCGTTCGGTGAGTGAGATTTCCGATGACTCAATTACCTCTCCCTTTCCCAATTTTGAATTTGAAATAGGCGGCACCAGCAGGGGCGGTTCCGGCTGAAGTCTGGGCCCTTCTCGCCTAGGGAAACCCGGGGCCGTCCCGAAAGCGCCGAAGTGGGCCACCGCGGGGTTTTCCATCGGTATTGTCGGTGTAGGGTATACATAGTAGACTGTTATATTGTGTACATAGGGACTCGACCCAATGTCATTGTGGCGCATTGTGGCGCTGGGCCGTAAGGCCGCGGTCTCGAACTCAGCGGGCTCAGAGCGGCGGCGGTAGCGGCGCGGCGAGCGGCGCGTGCCAATGCATAGATTTAAATGGAACTGGCCTCGAAGGCAGCGGCGCGGCGAGCTGTGCGCCGACCGGTTTAACAATACGTTGCCGCTAGCTGCGCTGGTGCCGCCGCCGCTGAGTTCGTGTACACAGCCGACCGGCGACTCCAACATAACCCTCACGTCTACCCCAGGCGTGGCGGTAGTGTTAAAACACTTTTCCCCGCGATACAAAAAAAAAACATCTTAGCTATAATACAAAATGTTTCTGAATCTTTGGGGGAGGCCTATGTTCAGCAGTGGACGTCCTGTAACGAGTCCACAGAGACGTCGGAGAGACGGCCGGATGTATAAACTAAGTCGAAGCCTTTCTGCAACACACTGTAACATGTGCGCTGACTGCATATTTAAGTGGGATAAAGGTAATAAATATGTATTTAAAGAACTTTTTAATTTGACGGCTGACTATAATGGCACAAACTTTTCACATTCATATGTGTAAGTTACATTGTAACGTGGCATACTCCAATTGCTTTTGATGATAATTGTCGTGTAGTATTTTTATTGTGTCGCGATTTGTGAAATGTTGTCAACAAAAATCTTTTCTTTTGACGTTCAACGAATATTTTTATGATACCCATTATCATTACTTTCTTCAAGCTCTACAAGAGATGCTTCTGCGAAACATTTTGGAATATTTGGAAGTCTATGGACTGCCTGGGTGGCGTGGTGGTATTTCGGTACGACTATGGTTCTGAGGTCTCGGGTTCGATCCCCGGGTCGGGCGAAGTGATATTGGATTTTTCCATATCAGCCCGGAGTCTGGAATTTGTGCCCGATATGGCGATAGGCTCGCCCCCTATCACATCTCGGACGGAACTAAGCTCGGCGAAATGTGGGTGTTCTAGTTCGCTAGTGCGCCTCTGCCTACCCCTTCGGGGATACAGGCGTGAGCTTATGTTATGTATGTCTATGGACTTTAATGTTCAAGAATTTAGCATTGTTATTAGCTTACGGGCGTTCGACTTATTTTTTATAGCAGAGGCTAGCAAATAAGCAGGTGGGTCACCTGCGGCCCGAGCAAGAAAATTTCTGACAATCGTATATGTTGAAATAAAACTATTTTTACGAATTCTATTACGATTAGGTTTTAATATTTATTATTATTATTATTTATATTAAAACCTAATCGTGATAGAATTCGTAAAAATAGTTTTATTTCAATGTATAATATTTGCGTAAACTTAAGAAATCAATCGTATATGTATTCGAGCTCGATGCGCGTCTATGAAATTTGTATGAAATATTAACTAAATGTCATCAGTACGCAGGGAGCTCGAAAGCATTTACGATTGTCAGATTTTTTCCCGCTTGGGCTGCTGATGGTAAGCGATCTCCATCGTCCATAGACACACAATAGACAAAAGAATCATACATTGCCAACCTCAAAGGAAGAATAGGAATTGGGAAAAAGAGGGGCGAAATCGCTATCCGGAAATCACACTGAACTGAACTGACTCACTGAACGAAATACAACTGCCACTTTAGGTCTGACGGTGCTAACTACTGCTTGACGGTGGTCGCTGCTTTTTTTTTACTGCACTTCGCTTACCATCAGATGCTTTCTTTATACTTGCCCTTATCCCACCTTAGTGTGGGGTCAGCGCAACACACTTTTTCAAGCGTGTTGCAAAAAGACTATTTGACTAACTTTTTACGACCGGCTGCCGACTCAACCCACTCTGGGGAATCCAGTCCTGGGCAAATTAAATTAGAAAATTCTCTTGGCCCAATCTGGGGATCGAACGCATGACCTCCCAGTCCACAGCCCATATATACTGCTACTAGACGAAGGAGGCGACATCTTACCGCCAGATACTCTTATATAAAAAGAAGATTATATCAATCCTTCATATTGTCTGTTGAACTGTTGTATCGTACATTTCGTTACGAGTTAGGGACCTTCAAGAAAAGAGCCTATATCTACCTCAAAGGCCGGCAACGCATCCATGATTCCCCTGATATTGTGGATGTTTATGGGCGGCGGTGATCACTTAACATCAGGTAACCCACTTGCTCGTTTGCCCCCTCTTCTATAAAAAAAAATAAAAAAGAATTGCTCATTCCTCTATTTACACAAATATATAAAAATGCAGTTTACGCAGTAGCTGTTTCCAGAGACGCAAGCCCCAAGGCCCTTTAAATATTTCGACTATTTTTTAAACACGATGTACATTAATGGCCACTTGACATTATGAAGTCGACCGCAAACATAAGACCATAAAACGACAAAGATGGTAAAAGTACTTCTTGTAAGTCTTATTATTTAAACATCAGGAAATGACAATTATTTGCCTATAATAAGAGACGCATAAATGAACCCTGATAGTTATTTTTCACTTCACCAATCTCTGTATATTGTCGTCGTGAACATACCAAATTTTTTCTTAACGAGTCGGTCGGTCGAGAGCGGAGAATCTAGCAAAACGTCTCAACTATATTTCCCACGCAGCATGTCGTTTCTCTAAGAAACGTCACAATGCAACGTTGCGATCGACGGAGGGTTCAACATTGTTGGGTCTTAGAGAATACCATTTTCCATTCATTTATGTCAAACATTGTTGGGTCTTAGAAAATACCATTTTCCATTCATTAATGTGGTAGGTTAGCTAGGATAGGGCTCTGAAGTATTTTCATCCAATCCCACCAACTTCTATTAATTCCCGTCGCTTCCCTGTCGGCGTATCTGCCATATCCCGTTCCCTTTTCATGGTCCACAAACCTCTCCATTCCCCTTTCCCCATAGGACCCTATTCTTCTAACTGTATAACCTGCCTCCCTGATTCCAAATTCATAGTATTCTATAATATAATATAATAATATTATAAGAAATACTTAAATCTATATTATGCTTTTTTTGACATATCATAAGTGCTTTTATATCCCTACGTGATTAATAAAGATTTTTATTTTATTATTTATTTATTTTATTTATTTAAACGCCTTCTAGCGCGAAGGAATTTCCGCCATGCTCCCAGGAGGAATTTTAAACAGCCACATCTGGGTCTTATGGTAATTGCTCTATTTATCTTTACATTAGCTAAATCATTACTAATGCGTGGAAGTCATTTTTTTAAAAGTAGAAGAAGATTTATCGCTGCCTCCTCATACCAGCAGGTCGATTCTCTAAGGTTTCATCTGTAAAAACAACGTTGCGGCATCGTTGCGGCAACGATGTTTTCATTTTTGTATTCAGCAAGGTACAAAGCGCACGCACTGGCGCTATACGTGATGACGGCGCTTATGCGAACTAGCTCTCTCAAGCGCGGCGTTTGACATAAATGTATGGAAAATGGTATTCTCTAAGACCCAACCATGTTGAACGCTCCGTCGATCTCAACGATGTGCGCTGCGGCCTGCGGGAGCTCGTCGTCGATCTCAACGTTGTAACGTTTCTTAGAGAAACGACCTGCTGCGTGGGAAATATAGTTGAGACGTTTTGCTAGATTCTGCGCTCTCGACCGACGGACTCGCTAAGAAAAATTTTGGTATGTTCACGACGACAAGATACAGGGATTTTTCTTCACTCAACGAATCGACCGAACAAAGCCAGCCAACACACCAAGTGAAACTCATCAAAGATCACCGGTTAAAAGTTTACACATTATAATATGGTCTATTAGTTGAAGTTTGGTGCATAAAAGCACATAATTTAAAACAACAAACACATTTGAAGACAATAAGGTTATTTATTATTATTTATGATATAATTTTAACAAGCGACGCTCATTCTGTCAGACTTCTCATCAAAATCCTTCAATGATCTTCAGGTATAAATCAAAAAACCATTTCGAAATTACTACTGTCGTATCTGTCCATTCAGTAGTCTTTAACCACAAGTAATTTTAACTGCGGCTTTAACTATGATGTTATTTTGTAAAGTGAGAGGATTCGTCCTTGTTCATTCCAACTATTCCAGACAATGTAGCTTGTCATAAAATACAATATGCTAACGAAGAATATAATGGCCATATTGTAATTATCTTTGCTCCGAGTATTCGTTACTTTATACATATGTGTACCTATAAATTAATATATACACATTCACGCTTGTTATCCCTGGAGAGGTAACTAGAGTGAGAGAGAGAGTGCAACTAGTGCATCCACATTTCGCCAACCTTATTTCTTTTTAGGCCGCGGACACGTACTCAGCGGGAGCGGAGCGGCGGGTTTCAAATTTCAATGCATAGATTTAAATGGAACTGGCCTCGAAGGCAGCGGCGCGGAGGGCGGCGTACGACCGGTATAGCAGTATGTTGCCGCGCCGCTCCCTTCACGCTGAGTTCGTGTCCGCAGCTTTACTTGACTCGGGGATCGAACCCGAGAACTCAGGACGGTAGGAGATACCGGAATACAACTACTGAGGCAGGGATATAAGTTTATTAAGATAAAATAATATTTACAACTCTCACTCCTCGAAACGATGATAGTTTTTCATTGTCGTCTGATATTTACTTTAGTTTATTTTAGTTTGTTCACAGCCTCCGTGGCACAGCGGGGAGTAGCCGGCTGTGAAATGTGAGGTCGCGTGTTCGATTCCCGCACAGAGATAAATGTCTGTATATCCCACAAATATTTGTTTCGGGTCTGGGTTTTGTGAGACCGAAAGTCCCTCGTAGTTCCTAATACCCACGACACAAGACTCGATCTTAGTGTGGGGTCAGGACTATGTTTGTGACTGTTGGGTATAAATGGTGCCGATAAATTATATATGGAGAAAACGATTTTTTTGCAAACTGTCAAACTCGTAATTGTGCTCGTTATTCCGATGGCTCACACCTTACCATAAAACAATGGCTATTTGGTATTATGCTAACTCCATCTGCAAGGTAAGTAAAGTAGTATTAGTAAAGTGGAGTTTATAGAGCGGTAGTCTTTTATAACATAACACTTGCAATTGGTTCTTGGATTACTGAATAGATGGCGCTGTTCACACGTTTTTGATGTTTTTTTTCTGTTGTTGGACTTTGTTGTCTACAATATAAATAAACTGGATTTACTGCAATAATACCACTGCATCACAATGTGTATAATTTGATTATATAAATTTATTTTTATACAATTACAAAATCCTTTGTAGTAAAAAAAAATGTTTGGAAAGTTTTTTAAATTATTTGTATTGCTGAACAATAATTAAATGTTTCTATTTTAAATCATGCTCTTATAATTTTTATACCGCATTTACACCGTATTTTTACATAAATTTCAATCATTTTCTCTTATTTCGTTTATCTGTTCAAATATAAACGTGTGAATACTTGTACTTTAGAAACCGTTTCGTATTTTTTCTATTGAAACACGGATCCATTAGTGCAACAAATTAACTGGGCTCCAACTTTGGCGCTAAAAACAGTTCGCGGAACTTCCTAACAAGCTTGGAAATTCACATAAACAGCTTTCAACGTGCTCTACAGGAATAATGAGTTAGTGGAAACTCATAGAAATGTAGAATTCTGCCAGTCGCATTTTAGAAGAAAAGTTTGAAGAATTTGTTAGCGATAAATCTTAATATCTTAACCAAAACTAAGATATTATCTTAGTATTACTATTCTTTCTTCAAACGCCTTTAAGAAGAAGGTAGTTTTCTATTTGTATCATGTATTCGAGCCATATTATCGCACTATCGAACACAAAAAGAATTTTGAAAATCGGTCCACATTTGGCATATATATCGTGTAACATACATAAAAAAATACAGACGAATTCAGGACCTTCTCCTTTTTAGAAGTTGATCGATAAATTAAAAAGAACTAAAAGTAATTTCTAAGACGGAAAATGAAAGTATTATTCCTCTATTAAAGCGGTCGGCAACACGTGGCCCGCGGGCCGCATGCGGCCCGTGAAATCCTATTTGCAGCCCGTTATTGTTTTGTAAATTAGTCATAAATATCTAAAATGTTATAGATTATACCTCTAGATAGAAAATATGAGGTGAGGCCCGCCTTTACTGTATTTAGCCACCTTGCGGCCCCTGCCTGCCAAAAGGTTGCCGACCACTACTCTAATGCGATCTAGTCTTTACAGAGAATGTTTTTCTATTTTGTCAGAAAACCATGCATTAAAATGCCTTTGATATTGCTTCCTCTCCGACTACGGCATTTTAAACATTCTTTTGAGAACGATACTTCTAAAAGATTCTCTAATAGCTGAATGTCCGCTGGAAGTAAGCTCAACTCCTATATTAAGCAGTCACCTTCAAATAGTAATACATAATTATTTTCGTCCGACTTCAAAAAAGAAGAAGGTCCTCAATTCGTCTGTATTATTTTATGTTAGTTACGCGATATCTCCGCCAAATGTGGACGGATATTCAAGGTTATTTTTATGTTCGACAGAGCTTACTTCAATGGTGATCCCATATAAATTTAATCACGAATGTTGAAGTACGTCCGTTAAGTTTTTAAACTTGTGTTAATGATTACATAAATTAATAGAATAACGCTTTTTTTCCATAGAGGTGGGCGCATCAACGAATCTCCACTTGTTACGATTCTTGAACACGGGCATCTCCGCAAAAAAAAATTACATTGCCGTCGTTAAGTATAGGCAATGGTAATGACTCATATGACCACGGTAATGACAAACCCTTAATAGTATTATAATTAATAATTGTTATCTATGTATATACTTTATCATTCTCAGGGATTATTATTACTTATACGTATCTCTTGTCTTGTACGTATAAGACATGAGACACGTATAAATATTATTAATAGCATGGCATGAACGTTCATGCCATGCTGTGCATATAATAGTACAGGTAATTTTGAAGTTATATAGAGGAAGTTATATTAAGGGTTTGTCATTACCGTGGTCATATGAGTCATTACCGTTACGACGGTAATGACTTTTTTTCGCGGAAATGCCCACACGTCTTTTGCCTCATTCAGTATCATTACATTCTTCGTAAATGCACGTCGCGTCGGCTTAGAGCACTTCTCACTTGAATTTTCTTGCATACGTTTCTCACTTGGTCAAAGAACTTTCGATTATTCTTTTGTTTCTGCCTGGCGTAATTCCGGTCTAGTGCCAGGGTCCACCATCCTACTAAACGCACTTCACAATCCACACAACACAATCCACTCCGCTCGGTCTCGAGGATCCTCCACAGTGAGACCATTGGCTCTCATATCACCCTCCATGTTCGATTATTAATCAAGTATAATCTTCTATTAAACATAACAAGCTCACGCTTGTATATCCGAAGAGGTAGGCAGAGGCTTACTAGGAAATTAGAACATCCACATTTTGCCAAGCTTAGTTCCGTTCCAGATGTGATAGGGGCGAGTCCATCGCCATATCAGGCACAAATTCCAGACTTCGGGCTTATATAGAAAATACCAATATAACTTTTCCCAACCCAGGGATCGAACTCGAGACTTCAAGACGGTAGTCGTACCGAAATACAACCACGCCACCGAGGCAGGCAGTATGAATAGAGAACTAAATATGAATAATAATCACAAGTTTAAAAACTGAACAGACCGACTTCAAATCCGATCGTGACCTAATTTATATGGGACCACCCTTGAAATAAGCTCCATCGAATACAAGAATAAAAACAACAAATAAAAAGAATTTTTAAAAACGGTCCACATTTGGCGGAGATATCGCGTAACATAAACGAAAAAAAATACAGACGAATTGAGGACCTCCTCCATTTTGGAAATTGGTTGAAAATGTAATAAAGATTGAATCTCGGTCTTAAATATTCGTACGAATCACTCGGCCGGTACGTGCCCCTGTTGCCAGGCGCTCCAACCACAATATTGTTAAACCATTTATAAAGTGGTAGAGCCACGCTGTAGACAGTAACGTCTATAGCACGAGTGGACCAGCTCGACCGGTTAGACACCACTGTCTCACAGAAAACCGACGTAAAGTGTTCAGCTTCCTGTCGCGTTTCGTTCGGTGAGTGAGATTTCCGGTGGCCCATTTCCCCACTCCCTTTCCCAATCCCCTTCCCTCGGCTTCCATTCCCTCCTTTTAGGTTAGCAACGCACACATGATTCTTTTTGTGTCTTGGGTGTCTATGGGTGGTGGAGATCACTAACCATCAGGTGACCCATCTGCTCGTTTGCCAATCTCTGCTATAAAAAAAAACCGTAGACGAACCAACCGTAACCTTGATAGATATAAAAATTACATTGGCTCTTATAAATCATCATCATCCAAGTAAACATTACAAAAGCCACATACAGATGAAGTTGTATCCTAAAACAACAGATATCACGGTTTTAATCAAAAATCCTTATCCGGCCTGTAGGCGTCGCGGCCGCAAATATTAATTTGAACAATTTGTTTTAATATATACGCAATTTTCAACGGAATATTGCCCATAGCGAGCATTCACTTTCCTTATAGCCAACGAAACGTAATTTCAACGCGCCTTTGTGTAGCGATTAGCAATTTGTTTCCAGTCGGAGTTATTGAAGAGTTTTTATTGGACCTTGTTAAAATAAATATTGTCAGCTTTTAGAAGCTTGTAATGGCGCCTCCATTTGACTCTTATTTCCTCTTTTTAATGTTTCCGTTTATTGCTCTCTTTTCTTTCACTGTGTAATAAATTGTATAAAATGTTTTTATAGATGACTGAATTTTCATATAAGTTTTACTAATTTCGTATTGAAATAATTAAATCTAAAAAAACAGCGACCACCAACAAGCAAGGCGATCACATGCCATGCCAACCTATTTTTGCTTCTGCCTCGGTGGCGTGGTGGTATTTCGGTACGACTACGGTTTTGAGGTCTCGGGTTCGATCCCCGCGTCGGGCAAAGTGATATTGGATTTTTCCATATGAGCCCGGAGTCTGGAATTTGTGCCCGATATGGCGATAGGCTCGCCCCCTATCACATCTGGGACGGAAGTAAGCTCGGCGAAATGTGGGTTTTCTAGTTCGCTAGAGCGCCTCTGCCTACCCTGCGGGGATACAGGCGTGAGCTTATGTAATGTTATTTATGCTTCTTCATACACAGCTTTTTGGCGTGATACACAATTATTAACGCAAATAAACTGGTTGGCTTTGTAAAATAGTACTTAAATATCTCTCTACAGTACGTTATCTTATACCAAGTCGCCACGCCTAAATTCATATAACATTGAAGTTGTATAATGCTACAAACCTTAATGCTTAAAAACTTATTGGCGTCATGATTTAAGGTTGGCTGAGAAGGGGAATAATGTGATCCATACAACCCGCATGGGTCACATTATGTGCCTGTGTGTCTACTGTCCTGTCTGTCTGACCTGCTAGTAATCTGTTGTAACTCATAAACACCAGCCCGCCTAGCATGCGCGCCACGAGAACATTTTGTCTACGCTTTTTGTCCTGTTATAACCAGTTTTCTCTATTTGTCTACGGACACTCACATGCGTCCTCGTTTATTTTCATACAATATTGTAGACAACACGTAGACAACATCTTGACAGTGGATTATCGAGATATCTCATGGCGCGCATGCTAGGCGGGCTGGATTGCCTTCTTCTCTCTTCGGAGTCCAAAGAAGCATTTATGTAGGCCGAAATGATTCCGGTGAACAGCGATAAACTAATTTTTATAGGTGGTCCGTGGTTATTTGGGACTGTATTGCCCTTACCATCAGGGGGGTCACCATCAGTTCTTATAGCAGTATTATTATAATCTTACTTGTACCGATTCCCGTACAAAAAACGAAGTAAGATTATAATAATACTGCTATTATAATAATATAAGAGGTGGTGGTAACCTCCCAGGTGATGTGTAATCGCTTTGCCGTGCTCAAAAAAAGTTTAAATTTACTGTCTAATATTTTCGTAATTCTAAGGTCACATCTCGAGAGAATTAAGGAAAAAGTCAATAGCAAAATGACTCCGAGTACTAAGCGTTTATTAATTTCAGTAATCTATCCATCCGTGAAAAGCGGCAATTAATTTTCCTTATTTATTTATGTATAAAGTGATTTGTGACTTTATTTTCTTTGTTATAGGTATTATTTTTGTTTTGTGGTACGTTGTCGTTTAGAACGTTTGGTATTTGATGAGAATTACGAGAGATTAGTGTAGCACAATGCTCTAGGAATATTGTCAAAGCGGTGGTCTCCGAAGAGGAAGGTCGAAGACTGCCTCAATGGACGTTTGTAACTGTGGCCTCGTTTTAGTAAATTGTTTTGACAGTACGAAATTCTCTCCATAAATTATAATATTCAAAGGTAGAAATCGGCAACAATATTAGTTCAATAACATTATGTTTTGCTTCTAATAGAAGTTAATATTGTTAGAATAACCTTGAGTACGGACGGATACGCCATTATAAACTGTAATAACAGAATAATAGATAAAGATTTTTCTAATATTTTTTTCTTTTCTTTTCTTTCTTGATTTCTTAATAGATAAACATTAAAAATCACAAACATAACATAAGCTGTGAGCTTATGTTATGTTTGTGATTTTTTATGTTTGATTCGAAATCCTTACAAACTATTTTTAACATAAAATAACAAATCAAAATCATATATTACATGAGCAGCTATGACGAAATACGTAGAATGTCAAATTTAATGCCAATATAAAATTGACTTATTAAGATTGTGGTCAACGCTTTTGATATTGATCATCATTGCAGAAACCAAAAGTGAGTCCTTTTGATGACGTTTGATTTGACTAAGCAGCGATAGCTCAGTTGGGAATGGTACGGACTGTCGAGACAAGTGTCGGAGGTTCGAGACCAACCCCCAAATTGGAGCATACACCTCTGACTTTGCTATGTTAAGTGTATTTTCAATGTGAAATATCGCTTGCTATAACGGTAAAGCAAAACACCGTGAGGAAACCTGCATACCAGAGAATTTCTTCACAGGAATTTCGAAGGTATGTGAAGTCTACCAACCCGCATTAGGCCAGCGTGGTAGACTAAGACCTAACCCCTTTCATTAGTAGAGGAGCCGTGCTCAGCAATATTACAGGGCTAATATTGGCTGGTGGTGCCACCAGAATAATACGAATATCCAATTGTATCCGCCCGGATGGCGACCACCGTACACATGGTGCTAAAACCTGCGATAGTGAGCCACACTCCGTGTGTGGTTCGCGTTCCAGGATCAGCCAGAGTACTTCCGGTTCTCTCGAGGGGCTTACCGCATGACTTAATGGTTGGTTGGGACGGGTATAGGGGTATCCCTGTGTCTGCATCGGTCACCCGCCTGTCTTGTCGCACGTCCCTCGATTTGCTTCTTCCCTCTTCGGATTTGGAGTGTGAAGAAGCATAAATAGGCCGTCATGATTCTGACGACCACTGATAAACACAGTGTTTGTCAGTGGTCGCTAGTGTTTTTGGACTGCACTACGCTTACCATCAGATGCAGTGTAGTCACTTTGCCGTGCCCGGATAAAAAAAATATTATTGTTTTGACTTACGTACCAACGACGTTATCCCTCGTAATCAAAAATGAGAGGACCCGGCGTAGCCACAAAAAATACCTGTTTACTATGAAGCCGGTTCCGCCATTTTAGTTTCGCGATCTATTTACATTTAAGTTGCTACCGTGCCAATAGCGTATAAGTACATTTTGATGTTATTGTAAATATGGTAGTTTAATTTTTAATAATACTAATTTCGGAAAATTAAGATGATGCCAGACTGTTATAATAATATTAATAGGATCTTTCTCTTGGGAAATGGGATCTTTGAGGATGTATGTGACTGTTGGGTGTATTATTTATTTCGCAAAGTCGCCATTTTGGTTTCGTTCCATACATTAGAAATGCTGCATTTTTTCGTAGTTATGCCCTGTCCTCTATCTGTTTAAGCTTATCTATACTAATATTATAAAGCTGAAGAGTTTGTTTGTTTGTTTGTTTGATTGAACGCGCTAATCTCAGGAACTACTGGTTCGATTTGAAAAATTCTTTTTGTGTTGGATAGCCCAATTATCGACGGTGGCTATAGGCTATATATCATCACGCTATGACCAATAGGAGCGGAGCAGAAATGAAAAATGTTTAAAACCGGGGAAGGCGATATCTCAGAAACTACTGGTTCGAATTGAAAAATTAATTTTTGTGTTGGATAGCCTATTTATCGAAGATGGCTATAGGCTATATAACATCACGCTTTGACCAATAGGAGCAGAGCAGAAGTGAAAAATGTTGCAAAATCGGGAAAATTTATATCTCGGACAGAAACTACTGGTTAGAATTGAAAAATTATTTTTGTGTTGGATATCCCAATTATCGAGGGTGGCTATAGGCTATATAACATCACGCTATGACCAATAGGAGCGGAGCAGAAATGAAATATGTTGAAAAGACTATATTTCAGAAACTACTGGTTCGAATTGAAAATTTTTTTTTGTGTTGGATAGCCTATTTATCGAGGATGGCTATAGGCTATATAACATCAGGCTTTGACCGATAGGAGCGGAGCAGAAATGAAAAAGGTTACCAAATCGGGAAAATTTATATCTCAGACAGAAACTACTGGTTCGAATTGAAAAATTATTTTTGTGTTGGATAGCCCAATTATCGACGGTGGCTATAGGCTATATAACATCACGCTATGACCAAAAGAAGCGGAGCAGAAATGAAAAATGCTGCTAGCGGGGAATTTTATATCTCAGAAACTACTGGTTCGATTTGAAAAAAAATTTTAGTGTTGACCAAGGGGATGAATGGTAGGGTGACTAAGGGGTGACTGACGGGGTGATTGATGGGGTGACTATTGGGATGACTAACGGGGTGACCGACGTGAGGAATGTCGGGGTGACAGACTGGTGACAGACGGGGTGACCGATTGGGTGACAGACGAGGTGACAGACGGGGTGACCGGCGGGGTGACAGGCGGGGTGACAGACGGGGTGACAAACGGGGTGACAGACGGGGTGACAGAAGGGGTGATAGGCGGGGTGACAGGCGGGGTGACAGACGGGGTGACAGACGGGGTGACGGACGTGGTGACAGACGGGGTGACAGACGCGGTGACAGGCGGGGTGACAGACGGGGTGACAGACGGGGTGATAGACGGGTGACAGACGGGTGACAGACGAGGTGACAGACGGGGTGACAGACGGGTGACAGACGGAGTGATAGACTGAGTGACTGACGGGGTGATCGACTGGGTGACAGACGAGGTGACAGACTGGGTGACCGACTGGGTGACAGACGAGGTGACAGACGGGGTGACAGGTGGGGTGACGGACCTAGTGACAGACGGGGTGATAGACTGGTGACAGACGGGGTGACCGACTGGGTGACAGACGAGGTGACAGACGGGGTGACCGGCGGGGTGACAGACTGGGTGACAGGCGGGGTGACAGACGTGGTGACAGTCGGGGTGACAGACGGGGTGATAGGCGGGGTGACAGGCAGGGTGACAGACGGAGTGACAGACGGGGTGACAGACGGGGTGACAGACGGGGTGACAGAAGGGGTGACAGACGGGGTGACCGACGTGGTCACAGACGGGGTGATAGACTGGGTGACAGACGGGGTGACAGACTGGATGACAGACGGGGTGACAGACGGAGTGACAGACGGGTGACAGAAGGGGTGACAGACGGAGTGATAGAATGAGTGACTGACGGGGTGACCGACTGGGTGACAGACGAGGTGACAGACTGGGTGACCGACTGGGTGACAGACGAGGTGACAGACGGGGTGACAGGCGGGGTGACGGACGTGGTGACAGACGGGTGACCGACTGGGTGACAGACAAGGTGTCAGACGGGGTGACAGGCGGGGTGACGGACGGAGTGACAGACGGTGTGACAGAGGGTGTGACTGACGGGGTAAGAGACGGGGTGACAGACGGTGTGACAGACGGTGTGACTGACGGTGTGAGAGACGGGGTGACTGACGGCCGAAGTAGATCATCCCATTACCTCTTTTAGAATTATTGTGCTATAGGTGCCTCCGACTCACTCTTTCAAACCTCTCTCTCATACGCAGACGAAGTTGCGCGGGTCAGCTAGTAATACATACAGAGATACGGTTCCAACGTCATTGCCTACATATTAATAATAATAATAGTAATAATAAATACACCCAACAGTCACACACCTAGTCCTGACCCCACACTAGGTACAACCTGTATTGTGGGTGTCAGATACTTTCGGTCTCACAACACCAAGACTTGAAACAAATATCTGTGGGGCACACAAACATTTATTTCAATGCGGGAATATAACCCGCGGCCGCTCGCCTCACAACCGCCTCGCTACTACTCGTAGTCTACTCGCCCGCTGGGCCACGGAGGCTATTAATTATTAAATAGAGAGTGTTTTGTTTAATAGTACACTCTTTCTAAGTCAATGGTTTACACGAAATCGTTTTACGTATCGTCGCCTGTAGGTTACGGCTTAAAAATTGCATAATTGACTATGGAATCGATATGACATCCTTTCCAACCGTTGTAGCTGTCCATTCACACTAGGGCATGCAAACCGGTTAACCGAAAACCGAAAAAACCGATTAACCGACCGTTTTTGACGACCGGTTTTCGTCGTGTAAAAAACCGGTTATTTCGGCGTTTTCGGTTTTTTTCCTCCTGATATCAATTGTGAGTAAATACGTATAATTAAGTACATAGACAATGATAAGGAACGCGCTTGCTGTAAAAACGGACGAGTTTAAGTATCTAGTATCTATACTTCACGAGTCTGGAGACATCGACTCCAACTGCAAGCCCCGTAGTGGCGCCGATTGTGCTAAATTGCAAGTGGTGCGATACTTGCGATTAAGATACGACTAATATGAGACTTAAAGGTCTTGTGATCTTTTATATCAACATCATTCGGCTTGTACTTCTATATGGGTGTGAGACGTAGCCTGTTCTTAAGCGTTACGTTAGGGAAATTCACGTCATGGATATGAAGATGATGCGCAGGATGGGCAACGATACACGACTGCATCCAATACGTAACGTTTACATCTGAGGTAGTATTGGTGTATCGCTTGCAATGGTATAGTCACGTTTTGAGAAAACCACAGGTGTACGTCGATCGCAAGTGCCTGGATCAGATTGTAACAGGAGTGCGTCCCCGTGGTTGGCACAAAATGCGCTGACTAGACGTTTTGAAAAAAGGTATGAGAACCAAGTATCCCATTGTAAACGATCCTCAAGCCGGGCGAAGTAGAAGCGTTTAGGTATGAAGGCGGACCCTGACACTAGGCCATGATATTGCCAGACAGAAAGCAAAATAAAGTAGCTACACTATTGTCATGTTAATTTAATAGCAATATGGTGGTCCATTTTTCATATGTTACATTGTACGTATTTATATATGTTTTTATATTATTTATTTAGCTTAGACGCAAAACAGGATACAATAAAATTCATTATATATTCAGGATACAATAAAGTAATGCATAATTTTAAAGTTATGCATTACTTGAAATTATATTTTATCCAAAGCATGCGCCCTTGTGTAGAATATTGCATAAAGTGGTTGAAAAAATAAACTATTTCTTATTACAGATCCCCTATTTCACTGATTTATTGAGGGTTGATTTAAAATAATAAAGTACGCTAGATTTGTCCGCAGAGTTAAAAGTTATCCTCACATGAAACATCAATATCGGTTCAGCGGTTTCGCCGTTAAAACTCTACAGACAGACATACTTTCTTTTGCATTTATAATATTAGTATGAATTAAACTGGGGTCTTAACTAGGGTCACTGAAAAGTCGGAATGAAGAAATGAGAATGTTAAGATTGATGTGTGGAGTGATAAGGATGGACAGAGTAAGGATTAAGCACATAGGAAGCTTGAAAGTGATACCTGTAGGTAGGTAGATTAGAAGGAACAAGTTTGTCTTGGTATAGGTATGTTATGAGGAGAGAAGCTATATAATAAGTGGATAAGAAATTGATGAATGTGAATGTTGGTGGATGGGGAGGTTGACGAAAACCAAAGAAAAGGTGGATAGAGTGTGTGAGGGAGGACATGAAAGATAAGAGGGTGAATGATGAGATGATCGTGTTTATGGAAGTTGAAGACATGTTGCACCGACCCCAAATAAAATTGGGACAAGGGCACGAGGATGATGGTGGATTAACCTGTCGCGCCTTGGTCTAGTGGCAGCGTTTATAGGCTGTAGAGATGAAGCGCATAGCTGTTTACTATGTAATACGATTTACTCGAAGCTGGAGCCCCCAAAGAGAGTTGTCACTTAACATCAGACAAATAGCCTAGCCGGTTGTCAAAATTACAACTGAATCTTTTCTGCAACATGTCTGAAAAAGTGGTGCGCGGAGCATATAGTGACTTCACTATATGCTCCGCAGGATGAGGGCAGGTAGAAAAAGAATAACAATCAGTGTTCTTCCGGCTGAAGCCTGGACGCTTTAAGTGTAGGGAAACCCGGCGCCGTTCCAATGCGCCGAAGAGGACCACGGCGGGGTTTTTAGTCGGTATTGCCGGTGTAGGGTATACATAGTGTTAGGGACTCGACCTAAAGGTCGCCTAGATGCTGTCCATCTCTCCGGTGCGGCTTAACGTTGGGTCGTAAGACAGGCGAATCCGACATAACCATCACGTCTCCCCCCAAGCGTGGCGGTAGCGGTAAAATAGTTTTCCCCGCAAAAACAAAAAAAAACCTGTGTTTATTTTTACTTTTCTCGCTATCGACTACGACTGCCTATTTATGTGACAAACATCCGAAAACCCCTAGCAATTACGTTTGGAATTAATGTTTATCATATAAATTATATATATTTTAGGTAGTCGCTAGCAAGAAATGTCAAAAACTCACGGTAGAGCCTATGAACTGAAGATAATAACGTGCAGAAATTCAACTTCATGTCGTTAATCAAGATTTAAACTAAAAAAAACGAAAATATAGCCCGAAAACCGAATAACCCGAAAAAATCGGTTAACCGGTTTTTTTAAAATGCAATAACCGAAAAAACCGGCTTCCAAAACCATCCGGTTTTTGCATGCCCTAATTCACACCTTAATTACGTTCATCGAGATTCCGATAACCCGACAACGCTGAAACCCACTCAACAAATTGATTTTATTTATCTACGCTAGACCGCGGGGTGTCAGCGTCTGTATCACATAGATTAATACAGCCAGGTCGACCTATAAACTCTTAGATCATTTGTAAAGTCTTGTTCGGGACTCATTTATTAAGCCTCCACATTATTCAAGCCACCGGGCAAGCTTCAATTACACAACGCGAAGTAACGTTTCCACGCTCTCTAAGTTTTTTGTTACCTTATATAGATACTAGGTTTCACAAAACTATAACAATATTGTAACTTAAATGAAAATGAAACACTAAACAGTATTCTTCCTTTGTCACAAATCCTTCCTATGGTTGTCTGGAAGATATTGCTATTAGCGATAAAACCGTCTATTGTTACACTAAGTTTATTGTTTTTAATGTACTTTGTGTGCCCTGTGCAAAAGAGAATTATAATTTATTTTAAAATATAATTGGAAACAGCATCGTTATATCGAACGGTTCATTGTCTTTAAAGGAATAATCAAATTCATTTTTATTTTGTTATAAGCGACTTAAATGATTTTGCTTAGCATTCGTGGCTTAGCTGTGACTCAAAAATATGGTAAGACTACGCAAATGTATGGAAAGCATTTCGATAGCGATAGCGTCACAACTCACATCTACGTCACTGGCGTCTTCAGTATGGTGTTAATAGACAACGATGTCACTGACTCCTGGTCCCACGCACGTGCTACTATCAAACATTATCCTTGACACCTATAAGGTATATAAATAAAAAGACGATGGAACAATCAAAATTAATTCAATTCCTTAAAATAAAAACAGATAAAAAACTAAAAATCGAAAATAAATAGTTACTATAGACATAATATAGTATTATGTCAAAGTAGTAATTAAAATAAACGGGAATAAGTAAATATAATGCAACTGGAAAAATAAATAAATAAAAATATACTAATAAAATAAAAAATAGACAGCAGCCGCAGAGGGAAGAAGAAAAATATAATAGGAAAAGAGTACAGTGTGCCAGCATCACGATCTTCACAGTACCCATATAGATCGAGAACGAGAATGATGAATTTAGTTTCTGAAGTTTTGACCTATAAAATTAGTTGTCTAATAGTAAAAGGTATTTTGAAGTTGGCAACGAATGATTATTGCCATGTTGAATTAATTTCATCGGCAAGAAGCAAAGTCCATCTACTATAAGAGCTTATTAGATAGATAGCTCGTCGCTTCTTGATCTAGTGGCAGCCTATACGAGCTGTCGATCGGGAGGATCCGGATTCGATTCTCAGGTTTTTTAATAGATACTGAATCCCCAGCAGGTAGTAAAAATTAAGTCAAAATGCTTTCTGCGACAGACTTGAAAAAGTGTGTTGCTCCGATCTCACCATGAGGTGGGATAAGAGCAGGTGGAAAGTAAAAGCTAATGCTGTCGCATATCGCCTTCTTGGTCCTGTGGCAAATATGGGTTGTTGACTGGTTGTTGACCGAGCAGGAAAATTTCTGACAATCGGTAATGTATTCGAGCTCGATATGCGTCTATGAATTTTGTATGAAATATTAACCAAATGTTATCAGGGCGCATTCAGCTCGAATACATTACGAATCTTAGAAATGTTCATACTCAGGCCGCAGAATAATGCCTTAAAGTATTTTTATGGAATAGGAAATAATAGGAAATCCAAGCGAAGAAATCCATTTCTTTAAAAAAATAGGTCAACTCAAACAGCCCATTCTCCATACATCAAAGATTTTTCCAAGCCACAGACATATTCATTAAGGGCATCATCGATGGTAAATAAATGATGAGAGATCAGTGTCAAGGCGCGGATCTGTTAAGTTTGACGAGGGTCTCTGACAGCCTTTCATTACGGGCCACCAGGCATCGAATTTCATATTATTTGTTCATTTGATACATGTTTTTCATTAAAGACATTAGGATTTTGACATGCTGTTAGAAGAACTTATTATGAAGGTTATTAACTCCTGTCTCGGAGAATGGTAAAGAAATATAATACAGGACGACAAACAAGCAAGTAGCTCACCTGAAGGTAAGATCTCTAACGCCAACTATCACCTTTTATAGGAAAAAACATGGATTTGTTGTGAAGTTCCAAGACGGAACAAGGTAATCCCTATTTTTGAGGTTCTGGGTTTGTCCTTTGGGACAATTCTGCCAATATTATGTGTGGCAAATACATGCCAACAAATGGAGTGTTTATACCACCCAAACATGAAATGTCCGATTAATGCAGTTGGACAATTATAACAACAATTATAATTAACCAGAACATTTTTTTTTATAGCAGAGACTGGCAAACGAACGGATGGGTCACCTGATGGTAAGTGATCTCCACCGCCCATAGACACCCAAGACACAATAAGAATCATGGGTGTGTTGCCAACCTAAAAGCACGAAATGTAAGGGGAGGGAAAATGGATTGGGAAAGGGGGGAGGGGAATAAGGCTACTGGAAATCTCACTCACCGAATGCAACGCGACAGCAAGTCTTTACGTCGGTCGGACTTTACGTCGGTTTTCTGTGAGACAGTGGTATCAAACCAGTCGAGCCGACCCATTCGTGCTGTACACGTAGCTTTCTATAGCGTGGCTCTACCACTCAACACTCAATTATAATGAACTACATAAATTTACGAGTATATACGTAGTCTCTATTGGGAGTATGCAAGAGGATATCCCAAAATCTTATTAAACCTAGGAAATGCTACAGCCAGCTGCTTGACGGTGATGTAATAAGTCGATTAACAAAAAGGTTAAGACCGTTGGACTGGCAGGCTGCAACCTAGATGAAACATCTCTAAATGTTAGACTTACCGCCGAATGTTCATACACTTAAGGTGGCCTTATGTCTTTTAAGGCCGCCTTATCTGTCAAAATTGTATGGCGAAAATCAATATAAGAAGCCGTTAAAGTTGAGCATCGTTTGACCATTCGGGCGCTAGACAATCAAGATAATGAGGACGTTATAGAGGCGTAAGTATTCTTCTTGTTTATAAAGGACTTAAGGATAAATCTATTGGCAAACAACGTATTAATACCAATACCTACACAGACGCGGGCTGACATCTGCTGACAATGTTCTTCATGATCCTAAGAACTGTCAGTAGACAGCTCGGGTCTTTATTTAAAAGCTTGCAAAACTAGACAAGCAAACGGCCACTGTCCACTTGATCGTAATTGATTATTATCGTAGCCCATGGACACCGGCAATGGCAGCGTTACGACCAAGTCACTGTCGTCCATATAAACAAAAGTAACTGGTATAGTATATATCTCTCTCGCTCATAGTATGATACGCGGTACCGCAGTAAGCCATCACTTTATGGTTTTCTCATCTGTGAGACAACAAATAAACATGGTCTTAAAAAGTGTATGAAACAAACGTACATAGTCTTAAGATATGAAGTGACCTTAATCTATCTGCATTGACCAAGAACCACTCATTTGAATAATGAAGTAAGTAAACCATCATGTATTACTACGTTAGTCAATTCATCTCCTTTTTGTGCGAGATGAAAAGGGCTTACGACGAGACATTTGGCTTAACACGTCATTTGCGGAGCTCCCGGGATGACTCCATATTTTTTACTTTCATCTCGGACGAAATGTCGACGCGCTATAAATGAATGTGTATTAGTCTGGATGAACAGATGTCACGAGCTATCACCGTCTGACTCGCGGTGGTTATGAAAAAAGTTGAAAAGGCTCTTATTGGATTCATTTCATTCAGCCACCTGACTGTAACTTGGTTGATCTCTGTAAAGTGTTTACAATTTAACAATAAAGCGGCCTCACGCTTTTGATTAAATATGATGAAGTTTGAAACGTTTGAACTCGGTTTCTTAAGATAGGTATTAACTTAGATCACACCTGTATCGTAAACAGGGTCTTCAGAGAATAGTCTGATTCACGTGACGTATAAAATATGATCACAAATGGTGGCCTGTACTTAAGTTTATGTATTCAATTAATATGATTAGCCCTGTAATATCACTGTACCACTACTGGGCACGGGCCTCCTTTATTAATAAGAGGGGTAAGGCCTTATACCACGCTAGCCTAATGGGGGTTGGTAGACTTCAAATACATTTAGAATTCTTGTGTAGAAATTCTTGGGTATGCAGGATTCCTCACTATGTTTACCTTCACCGTTTTAGCAAGCGATAATTCACGGAAAACATACTTTACATGTAAAAGTCAGAGGTGTATGCTCCATTTTGGGGTTGGTCTTGAACCTCCATTACTAGTCTCAACAGTCCGTACCGTTTCCAACTGAGCTATCGCTGCTACTTTATTTATGTTAGCGAAATTAAAGTCGCGGAAATGAAGATGCTGCAGAGGCGCTCTAGCGAAGAACACCCAGATTTCGCCGAGCTTAGTTCCTTTTCAGATGTGATAGGAGGCGAAGCCTATCACCATATCTGGCACAAATTCCAGACTCCGGGCTGATATGGAAAAATCTAATATCACTTTGCCGAAACCTCAGGGCGGAAATCGTACCGAAATACATCCACGACATCGAGTCAGTCACCACGCCACCGAGGCAGTTCGAAATATATTTGTGTTATTTCTCAAATAAAATAATAAATCAAATAATACTGATCGGTAAATGTTATTCTGTAACGTTATTCAATATATAACGTTATAATGATTCGGCACACGTACACAAACATTGCGGTAAATATTTGATAGAGAATTTACTAATCACATACTTGGGATTTGCCTTGCAAATAGAACATAATGAATAATACATTATGTAAATATGTGTTTGATTGCTAATATACCGCGTATGGTATGTATGTAGTTAATAACTCACGCCTGTTTCCCGTTGGGGTAGGCAGAGACTAAGGAGCGCCAATTGCTTCGGTTCAAACACACCTCTTTCGCTTCTTCTACAGCCATCAGTCTTTTCATGCACGCTCGTCGATTACGAGAACTCCTTATTTGGCCCTTTTTCAATCATCGGCGAAACATTTATTGACATTGTAACAATATTTAAATTTAGTCGCTATTGTCCACTGCTTAACTGACTCCTTGGTCTAGTGGCAGCATATATGAGCTATAAAATGGAGGTCCTAGGTTCGATTCCCAAGTCGGGCGGATATTTTTAAAACGATTTGCCCAGGACTTCATCCTTTACACATATGCTGTGTACACAGTGTCCGACACTCGGTCTCGGGTCGAGTGTCTGACACTCGGTCTCGGGTCAAGAGTCTGACACTCAGTCTCGGTCTCGGGTCCAGTGTCTGACACTCGATGTCGGTCTCGGGTCGAGTGTCTGACACTCGGTGTCAGCCTCGTGTCGAGTGTCTGACACTCGGTGTCGGTCTCGGTTCGAGTGTCTGACACTCTTTGTATAAGTTTAGTCTTGAAGTATGCGGACTTAATCAGAACTCCGCCACTACATTCCGCTGCACGCTCGAATATAATCCCTAGTTATTTCGCGTTTAAGAAGTATTACCGAAGTTGATCGACTTTTCAACCCCTTCATAAACATTAAGTTTAGAAATTGGGTAATCACCTTCAAATTCACAACGTCTATGGTGCTGTTTAGTGTATGAGGTAAATTTTAAACTTTAAACTTCTTTCTTCATCAGATCTTGATCTAATTTATACAGGACCAGTCGTAGAGTAAGCTTTATCAAACATTTAGTTTAAAAACCTGAAAATCACTTCAAAATCCTAGTCGCGATGTCTACGCTGCTGTTTATTAAGAAATTTACCCTGCACCTACCCCTTCATTTAATATTGCTTAAATACAGGACCAACCTTGGAGTGAGCTCTATCGAACACAAAAAGAATCTTGAAAATTGGTCCTTATTTAAATAATAAATAACATCCCACTGTTATATTGTATACATAGTCCTGACCCCACACTAAGATCGAGTCTTATGTCGTGAGTAACAGTAACTACGAGAGACTTTCGGTCTCACAACACCCAGACCTGAAACAAATATCTGTCGGCCACACAAATATTTGTCTCGGTGCGGGGATCGAACCCGCGGCCTCTTGCTTCACAGCCGGCTGCTTGCCCGCTGCGCCATGGAGGCTATTAACCGATGATATCGCTTAACATACATAATAAAAAATATAAAACTCTGAGTGAGTTCCTCAGCAATCATTTAATGACGATGAACATTTTTGTTTTAAAACAATATATCTAATAGATAAATACGATTACGGACTGCTTAGTCAGGCACACAAAGTTTTAGCTGGTTATAACCCACTTAAAAAAAAGGAGGTCAACAATTCCTCGGATTTTTTTTAAATGTAAGTTGCCCGATTACTCGAAGACGCCTGGGCCGATTTGAGACCAATTTATTTTATTTAAAAGGGTATAACTTCCCAGGTGGTCCCATTGGCACCAAGTCAGGATCTGATGATGGGATCCTTGAAAATTTAGGGCAACCCTCAAATTTTATAGGGACCCATAGTGTGTTTTATATATTTCCTAAAACTACCTATTCAGATATTTGAGTCTGACATTCATCATCTTATGTTACTGAGCTGATGATGGAAAATATAACTCCTTAACTTTTAGGAGTTAGTGGATAATTACTTCAATATTACAGGCTACTGAACACTAAAAATAGAAAAAAAAAAATTAAAGTGTTCGTTTTTGAAGTTGGTTTTCAGATTTTGTCAAACTTTAATTATTAACCTATGAAAACAAAGTTCACAATATCGAACGTTCGAGTTTTCTAAACCAAAGTATTTATAGTGCTCGTAATAACCGTTTCAGCGGATTTAAGGTATTATTATATTTTTCGCTCGCCATTGTGACGGTGCCATTTTTGCTGTTTATATTTTTTCTCCCTTTTGTTAATTTTTCTTGGAGCTCCGGGCTGTGTGATACAAATTTAAAATGGTAAATTGCGAATGCAGTTTCCAAGACCTTTATTTTGTGAATAACCATGTTAAACAGATGCAAACAAATATTTTTGCGGCGTATTTTAATGTTTGCTTTGGTACAGTACAGGTATATTCAGTTATTACTTATTGCCATAAAATAGGAAAATGAAAGATCTACGTTGTTATTATCATCATCATCATCAGCCACGGGACGTCCACTGCTGAACATAGGCCTCCTCCAAAGATTTCCAGATCGACCTGTGGAAAGCGGCCTGCATCCCGCGATTTCCTGCGACTTTTATCAGGTCGTCTGTCCACCTAGCAGGTGAACGTCCAACGCTGCGCTTGCCGGTACGTGGTCCTCCATTTGAGACCACGTGGCGTCTGACTATGGTCCGCATTAGAAAGCTTACAGCTTACTTACTCAGCGAGCTATAGAGAGGGTTATGCTCGATGTTTCTCTGCGCGATCAAATATCAGAAATAAGGAGATCCGTCGTTATTATTCTTAATGTAAATAACCACATTAAAGATAATAATATGCATATAGTAGATTATAAAGCATATTTGACTGCCTCCGTGGCGTGGTGGTATTTCGGTGCGACTACGGTTCTGAGGTCTCGGGTTCGATCCCCGGGTCGGGCAAAATGATATTGGATTTTTCCATATCAGTCCGGAGACTGGTATTTGTGCCCGATATGGCGAAAGGCTCGCCCCCTATCACATCTGGGACCGAACTAGGCTCGGCGAAATGTGGGTGTTCTATTTCTCTAGTACGCCTCTGCCTACCCCTTCGGGGATACAGGCGTGAGTTTATGTTATGTTATGTTATAAAGCAATAATGCCACGAAACCACATTATTATTTATGACAATCATGTTATTATTCCTTTTACTTATACGAATTATATTATATGGAAAGTTGTTTTATCCATTATTGGTTTCTGTTTCTTAGCATGTCGCATGCAGTGTCACATACTATCTTCAAGAAAATTAGTTTTAGAACTACCTTCGTTTTGAAATTACTTGAAAATCAATCGTACGTACGGTGTGTACTGTTGGTAGGTACACTGCGTCAACATTACCGCCCGCGCGCCTCTAAAATAGTACATGAAATCCACCGCTTTTATTCAGTGAAATAAACTGTTCTGAGCATAATGTAAAGTCTTAGTGCATTGTAACAAGCATAAGAACTGCAACGAACTTTATAATGTTTATCGTTAAGGGAATGTACAATATGGTGTGTGAAGTGATACCAATTTGTGGGGTCGTGTGTACATCGTGTAGATGCACCTGCTGCACCAGTGATGAGGCTCAATAAGGTAAGTCCTAAGCAGGCATATGTTTATTTTTCGGCTGACTTCCAAAAAGGAGGAGGTCCTCAATTCGTCAGTATATTTTTTTTAGTATGTTACTCGATATTTCCGCCAAATATGGACAGATTTTCAAAATTCTTTTTGTGATGGATAAAGCTTCTTTCAAGGGTGGTCCCAATTTGGTCACGATCGGATTTGAAGTCGGTCCATTAAGTTTTTAAACTTGTGATTAAATTAAGAGAAGGTTAAGAACCTCTGTCTGTAAGTTTCATCTGTAAGTATACAAATATATTTATTTTCTTTATGTTCATTGATAACTTCGACACAAACTTAAAACGCAACAAAATCGAAAATACGAATACAATTATTATTTGGTGTTTTAACTGTTTTCACATGTACATCACGAAAGTCTTCAGTCGCCTAAAAAACTATTATTCTCGTTGTATACAAAACCTAACTAAAACATTTTTTAAGTCAAGTGAAAAAGTAAAAGAAATATGTCTTGGGTGCCTTATTGCTGCCCCATGACTTGCACAGACATACCGCATCTAAAGTCGACGATATGATATGAGTTTTGATACTTATAATTAAAGAAAAATGAATTTTTTTAGCAATACAAGTCTTTAGCGATTTCTATCATTTTAGGATTCTAGGCTCTGGTCTGTATTTGTATTTCCTTCAAAATAATTAAACAGGGTGGGTCTTCCTAAAAAAGTTCCGGCTAAATTGCAAATTCTCTGCACCCCATCTTAAAAATCATCCGTTTTTAACGAGTACATCCTGATGTTGCCTTGCTAATAAACACAAGTTTAAGAACTTAACGGACCGACTTCAAAACTTAACCGATCGCGACCAAATTTATATGGGACTATCCTTGGAATAAGCTCTATCGAACCACATACATTTGGCGGATGTATTGTCGCGGAGTACCCAGATAAAACTGAATTGGTAGGGTACACCGCGAAAATTATTAAAAAAAACTCTAAATTCAGCAAACTGAATTCCTTTTTACTTTACATACTGGTTTTCTAATATCGAGTATCTGACAAGGCACCGGGGCGAATGCCCCTCTTAAAATCAAGGCACCGGGGCGTATACCCCCTAGCTTTTTATATGGGTACTCGGCGACATGGTGGAGATCTCAAACAACACTGAGATATCAACTGAACTGGACTGTTCCGGTATCGAAATCTGATTTAAAACACTACTGAGACATCAACTGAACCGGACTGTTCCGGTATCTGCTTCTGATCTCAAACAACACTGAGACATCAACTGAACCGGACTGTTCCGGTATCTGCTTCTGATCTCAAACAACACTGAGACATCAACTGAACCGGACTGTTCCGGTATCTACTTCTGATCTCAAACAACACTGAGACATCAACTGAATCGGACTGTTCCGGTATCTGCTTCTGATCTCAAACAACACTGAGACATCAACTGAACCGGACTGTTCCGGTATCTGCTTCTGATCTCAAACAACACTGAGACATCAACTGAACCGGACTGTTCCGGTATCTGCATCTGATCCATGTCGCGGAGTACCAAGATAAATTTAGTTTTTATCTAAGTACTCCGCGACAAACGTAACATGCATAAAAAATACAGACGAATTGAGTACTTCCTCCTTTTTTTAAGATGGTCGAAAATACTGATTTATTTTACTTTACAGTAGTCATGTAAGAATTTTAAAGGAATACTGACATCAAACCAATTTATACTTTCATCATGAACTTCATATTTTGTTCATTTTGCATATTTAAAAGCAATTTCCAAAAGATCAAAACTGTTAAATCAACATACATCGGATTCCTATTGTCACTACTCACATCCTAAAGAGTAAAAAAATCATTGATTATAGAGGCGTCACTTG
This sequence comes from Clanis bilineata, assembly GCA_036417725.1. Lineage (NCBI taxonomy): Eukaryota > Metazoa > Arthropoda > Insecta > Lepidoptera > Sphingidae > Clanis > Clanis bilineata. The sequence goes on from CM071158.1 coordinate 16,377,977, forward strand.
TGATGTTTAATATGAAGTACCTACCCGATACCGGCCTCTATGAGGTCTTAAAATAAAAATAAAGTCTTACCTAGTAAGTATTACCTAGTTAACCCGTCATACATAATTACCACTTTATAAGAATAAAGCAATGGATGATCTACAATAGTGGTTGATATATCCCCGTCAGGTATATAACTTAGCTCTGTAATCTCATTGCTTTGTAAGTTTTATAAAATTATTGAAGGAAAAAATCTAGTGTTAGATAACATTATGTGTAAAGGGTATAGTCGACTATTTTACAGCGTCTGTAATAATTATTGAATCTTTGGGTCAAGACCCTTTCGATACACCGTTGATATTAAAACTCGATGCGTCCAGGAAATTGCTATCATACTATTGATCGCAAACTGTCACTGTGTTAAGCCTGAGAACAAAGACGAGCGGAGCTGCTAGCAGAGCGGATTATATTTTGAGTATATTATTTAGGTATATACATGTTTTTAATTCATAAACCATTTATACAATTTATTTTAACGAATTAAATGAAAATGAAATGAAAGTAAATGCTTCTTCACTCTTCGCTTAAAGGACCCAATGTCATAGCCATATCGGGCACAAATTCCAGACTCCGGGCTGATATGGAAAAATCCAATATAACTTTGCTCGACCCGGGAATCGATCTCGAGACCTCAATACGGCAGTCGTACCGAAATACAACCACGAGGCAGTTTTATAATTATTCAAGATAGACGAGTCGCCATTTTTCACAACATAAACACATCATACCACTACAGGAGATGTGAGGTTAGGGAGGGGCGGGATATATTGAATGAAATTCAAATTTAGTACAAATAAAATAGGCAACTTCTACGTCAGTGACAAATACTTTTATTCACTGAGTTGGTGGCCAATGGCAACGTGTTTGTATTGTAAATACATTCGTCCTAGAGTGATGTGTAAAAGCGCTCGAAGTCTAGTTATACCTAAATCTTTGATGTTATTAAACCCAAAGACTAATGTATAATCCTGCTTGTATTGGTGTGCCGCCATTTTGGAATTCGATTTTCCATTTCAAACTATCTTCACAAGTTCGACACTAAATGGAAACCGATATTGATCGTTTTAAACAAAGCTAAGATACAGCATAGTTACTGTGAACTCTACTGGCTTTGCAAGTGTTTTATATAAATCAAGTTTTATTGGCATCGAGAGGGCCGTATCGTTTTTCCTGATATCTATTCACAAGCTACGCCAAACGTACGTGTTTTGAATGCGAACTATTATTATGCCAACTTTATATTGCCCTTCGGAAACTAAATGTCTTGATATCTTAATACGTAAATACATTGACATAAGGACGATTACTGCATGATAAATTATTAGAAAAGAGATAAATAATATCTATTGTAGATATGTGAACTGTACCCTACACTATCTGTCAAATGATGAAATAAAGCGAAAATAAATCATGATATTTTTCGGGCGTGAAAGATCGTTGTGTTTTTATTAATGTTCAATTGCATGTAGACTATTCATTTAAGGTATTGAGTACATCACCGTAGGGGCGTAGACTGATGTAATAAATTATTATTTTATATAACTTTTTTTATAGCAAAGACTGGCAAACGAGCAGATGGGTCACCTGATGTTAAGTGATCTCCACCGCCCATAGACACAAAAAGAATCACGGGTGCGTTGTCATCATAAAAGGAGGGAAGCAGGGGTTGGGAAAGGGAGCCACTGGAAATCTCACTCACCGTACGAAACGCGACAGCAAGCTGCCACTTAACGTCGGCTTTCTGTGATACAGTGGTATCAAACCCGTCGAGCCGGCCCATTCGTGCTGTAGACGTAATTGTCTACAGCGTGGCTCTACCAATACTATACTATACTAGTTTTCGCTCATGGCTTTCACATGAATGTTGTATTCCACGTCCTAGTAAATTTACATATAAATTTAAAAACAATATTTTTTAAGTATTTCTGTATCATGTATTACTACCTCTATATTATTTTATATCGAAGGATACATAAACAAGTAATGCACGATATTAAGCCACTAATACTTGCAAGTACTTACTATAAATAAATAATAAATAAATAAATACACCCAACAGTCACATACATAGTCCTGACCCCACACTAGGTGTTACCTGTATCGTAGGTATCAGAAACTACGAGAGACTTTCGGTCTCACAACACCAAGACCCGAAACAAATATCTATGGGTCACACAGACATTTGTCTCGGTGCGGGGATCGAAACCGCGACCTCACGTTTCACAGCCGGCTACTCGCCCGCTGCGCCACGGAGGCTGTCGATAAAAAGTTTGAATTTAAATAAAAAAGTAAATAATAATACTAAGCTTAAGAATAAAACTTAAACTTCTTAATACAGCTATAATGGTAATAACGAAACAAACAAAGCCCCAACAAAACTTTATAGCGCATTTAAATTTTAACTATTAATTTGTTTCGGTGCCAAAAATAAGGGAGCGGTGTGGTTGGGATTCTGAGTCGGCTATGATTTCTAGTGGATTTAAAACATGGTTATCATTGCGGTCGGCGGCTTGAACATTTGTTTAAATATCACTCTTCTATCCCTGAAATAAGGTCGATTATTAGCCATTATCATAACGATCGCTAAGTTACTTCAGTGTATGTGTAATGCAGTGTGTGATAAATACAAGCGCTAGTAAGGCAAGGAAACTGTACTCATAACGTTAAATGTTGCGGTAAAGCGGAATACATTTGCAATTTTATCGTTCGGATATGATATTTGATGTTGATTTTATTGTCTTTGATTTTTACCAGCTATAATAATATTTTAAAGGTAATACTGCCTCGGTGGTGTAGTTGTAGTCCTGAGGTCTCGGCTTCGATCCCCGGGTCGGGCAAAGTGATATTGGATTTTTCCATATCAGCCCGGAGTCTGGAATTTGTGCCCGATATAGCGATAGGCTCGCCCCCTATCACATCTGGGATGGATCTAAGCTCGGCGAAATGTGGGTGTTCTAGTTTGCTAGTGCATCTCTGCCTACCCCTTCGGGGATACAGGCGTGAGCTTATGTTATGTGTTAAAGGCAATAATAAGTATTTTAAGTGTTACGAATAAAAGTGTTAATTATACGTTTTTTTGAGTGGTAGAGCCACGTTGTAGACAGTTACGTCTACAACACGAATTGGCTGTCTTGACCGATTTGATACTACTGTCTCACAGAAAACCGACGTAAAGTGGCAGCTTGCTGTCGCGTTTCGTTCGGTGAGTGAGATTTCCGGTGGCCCAATTCCCCAAATCCCTATTTCCCGCCTTTAAGGTTGGGCCACCCATGATTTTCTTGTCTTGGGTGTCTATGGGCGATGGAGATCACTTACCGTCAGGTGACACATCTGCTCGTTTGCCAGTCTCTGATATAAAAAAACATGTTTATTAATTACGTTATAAGTTCATTTAGGTAGCTTTACTTAAAAAAATAGACGTGTGTTTTAGGTAAAGGATTATCGTAGTTATAAAACGTATGAATGCTTTCACTTTGTAATTAAATTGTTGGCGTATTGCGAAGATATTTCTGGGTATGGGATTTTTCATTCCAACGTTATTCGGGTTTTCCGATATTCGATACAATTGTAATGGAAAATGTAACGAAACAATGTTCATTTCCATTAAAGACTCATTCGTTTTAATTGAATTAAAGAAGAGTGTTACATTAATTCTTTTTTTTTTTGTGGAGCCTGAGTGTTTTGATGAATAATACAATTTTTCAGCTGTAGCAATAAAACGTATTTTTATGGAGTTTAGAAATTCCAACTCGTTTATAAAGCGAGCAAAATAGATTCTAAAATAACATGTTTATAGCCTTTACGCCTAAGTGACGTTGTAATACAAATAAGTAAACTTTATAAAATCAGGCTATTTGGACGTGGAGTTGCGTTATTTTACGTTGAGCTAATATTTTTGTTGTTCTTTACTTCACTCTAGTCATAACAACCCTAATGCTTGTAATATTATGATTTTGTTGTATAAAATTCAAAATAAGTTATTTAGAGGTAGATTGTTTCTTATTTTTCTTTATTTTTATAGTTAATATCGAAAATAATAGTCTGGAATAAGAGTCTGGAATTTGTGGCCCATATGGCGATGGGCTCGCCCCCTATCACATCTGGGACGGAACTAAGCTCGGCGAAATGTACCTACCTAACCACATTTCGCCGAGCTTAGTTCTAGTTCGCTAGTACGCCTCTGCTTACCCCTTCGGGGATACAGGCGTGAGCTTATGTAATGTTATTAATTAATTTGTTCTTTTTATATTCAGTATATTATTATTTTTTTTTAATTAGGATAAGTGTCGCTACCTTAGGGTCGTAGTAGCCTTTATGGGCTGTGAACCGGCAAGTCGTGGGTTCGATTTTCGGGTCGTGGGGGTGTGTTTTGTACCACGATTTGGTTACCTCAGATCACGTTAGGCAGGCAGCCTCGTTTAAAAATGATTCTTACCCACTTCAATGTGGTATCGGCTCAATACACCTTTTCAAGCATGTTGCAGAAAGGATTTGGCTTAGTTTTTACGACCGGCCGCATGCCTGACGTCAACCCCCCTGAGGGATCCAGTCCCGGACAAATTAAATTGGGTAATTTGCTTTGCCTGACCCGGGAATCGAACCCAGGACCTCTCAGTCCACAGCTCATACATGCCGCCATTAGACCAAGGAGGCGGCAATAACTTTGTTTTAAATACAGCTTAATTAATTAACATGGACATACAAAAAAAGCTGGGCGGAGCGTTATATAGCGTCTATCGACACGTATTAGCGACGGCCGGCGCCTGATCGGATGAGCCGAAAACCCTGCTTCACTTTCAATGTTCCTAGCGCTCCGTCCATCTTTTTTTACGTCCGTGTTAATTAAGTATTTTTAATCAACTTATAATGATGGGAAAAGTAGCGGGTAAAAGGAAAGTCGGTCGTAGGAAGAAGTCATGGCTGCGGAACATCCGAGAGTGGACAGGGGTTGCGAGCGCTGCTGGACTATTTCGCCTCGCAAAGGATAAAGATAAATATGCTGAGCTGACGACCAACCTTCACTAGTTGGAAAGGCACTAGAAGACTTTTTGAGTGGTAGAGCCACGCTGTAGACAGTAACGTCTACAGCACGAATGGTCCGGCTCGACCGGTTAGATACCACTGTCTCACAGAAAACCGAGGTAAAGTGGCAGCTTGCTGTCGCGTTTCGTTCGGTGAGTGAGATTTCCGGTGGCCCATTTCCCCCCTCCCTTTCCCAATTCCTTGTCCCTCCCCTTTCATTCCCTCCTTTTAGGTTGGCAACGAACCCATGATTCTTTTTGTGTCATGTGTATCTATGGGCGGTGGAGATCACTTACCATCAGGTGACCCATCTGTTCGTTTGCCAATCAAAAGAAGAAGAAGAAATCAAATCTTTGAAAATTTCACGCCGATTAACCCCACACTGCGACAAAAATAACAAGAAAACAAAGAATGTTTAAAATATTTGTTTAAGAAACGCATAATCCCTAAACTGAAACATATCCACCGCACAACATCTGTCGGTGTTTTTGTAGTTTTAACTTTTTTCGACACTTTTTTCTTCGCGTAGGCGATGCACGTGTCAAATATTTAATTGTGTGAGAATTTATAACTGTCTTGGGTGTTTCTTTATACCGTATTCTGGCAAGTTTGTTGTAAAAACTTACCACCCAATTTGTATTTTGAAAGAAAATCATATTCGTATATTATAATTTATGAACGATTAAGGGCTGTCTGTCTTGTCTGACTGCCTCGGTGGCGTGGTTGTATTTCGGTACGACTATCGTCCTGAGGCCTCGGGTTCGATTCCCGGGTCGGGCAAAGTGATATTGGATTTTTCCATATCAGCTCGGAGTCTGGAATTTGTGCCCGATATGGCGATAGGCTCGCCCCCTATCACATCTGGGATGGAGCTAAGCTCGGCGAAATGGGGGTGTACTAGTTGGATAGTACGCCTCTGCCTACACCTTCGGGGATACAGATAAATAAATAAATAAATAAATAAATACACCCAGTCACACACGTAATCCTGACCCCACACTAGGTAGATTTTATAAAAAAAATGATCTCAAACGTCAGTAACGCCATCTACTCATTACAATACGAGGGCGCTTATTAAAGTTTACACCCTAGAAAGTCCTGTGAATATTCAAGAATCACGTAAGACAATTATTGTGTATATATTATTACGCCGACACGACCTTGCGCGCGTATGTTTCAGATACGACTGAGTAACTTATGACCATGAGGTCACAACTTTTCCATCAAAAGTGTTTCGTGCTGTTGTCCCGTCTATGTACTGTTGTTAACTTTGGTTCGCGTCGCTACATTTTCACATATTCTATACAGCGAGCTAAAAGAATCAGTTAGATTACTTTAATCTTATTTATCTAACATTGCATAAGTATAAAGTATATATCGGCGCAAAATCGCACGCTTATTTAAAAAGCCGTTGTTATTTCACGTTATTAATTCATTTTACAATTGTTAAACTGCTGAATCGTTAAAAGATTCTAAAAAGTTAAAATAATCGTTATAATTATTTCTTTAACATTCGATATTCGGTATCGAGTAGGTAGTTGCAAATATTGCACCCTATAAAAGGAGTGTTCAGAGCAAATTCGACACAGTCGTGCTCCGGCACTCGGACTGTCCACATCCCTGACTAGACGGTGCTCTTGAGCACCGTTAATAAAGGGAGTTTGTGAATTTCAGTGTTCACAGTTGATAAATAAGATGAGTAATCATCTTTTTGTCAAAAGTGACGTCAGCTATGCTGACGTCACCCGTTTTTAAAAACAACGTCAGCGTTGGCCCTCCGACATCAGAAGTGGGATCACTATCCCACTCATTTAACTTGAACCTTTCTGCCCTGACAATGGATACTTTCAATCCGACTGATACTTTCAATCCAACTGATACTTTCAATCCGACTGATACTTTCAATCCGACTGATAATTTCAATCCGACTGACAATTTCAATCCGAGATACTTTCAATTCGATCGATACTTCCGAACTAGTCTTTCAGGGCCTTTGTAGACCACGGTCAATAATAAAGGTCCAGGCCACAGCATCGTCCTTCCCAGTTCCTTTAGAACCCCTGTGGACCACGGCGTAAAGGACCGCTCAGAACCACAGCATCATCCTTAACAAAAAAAAAAAAAAAAAAAAACTGTGGACCACGGCGTACGAGACCGCTCAGAACCACAACATTATCCTTAACAATAAAAAAAGTGCATAAATGCGTGGAGCATTTGCACTAGTGCATAAATGTGTGGAACATTTGCACAAAAAAAAAAAAACTTTTCAGAGCCTCTGTGGACCACGGCGTAAAGGACCGCTCAGCGCCACAGCATCGACCCTTCCCGTTCCTTTAGAACCCCTGTGGACCACGGCATCATCCCCGTAAGAAAAGTGCATAGATGCGTGGAGCATTCGCACTCTGACTACTGATTCATAAAAAGTGCGTTGTGTGGAACATTTGTACAAATGTTTATAATATGGTCTAGCAAGGCTGGTCGGATACCTCCTCTAAAAACCATATAAACTAGGGCACGCGGTGTGTCTAAATAAAAACAAGAAACTGCCTGATTTATGGTCAGGATTGATCGAGACGGTGTAAGTGACACTGTTGCAGTCATTTTTGAAGTCTAAATGTCAACATCAGTGATCAACTTGAAAAATCATAAGTGGTCAATTTGAAAAATCCAGTGTGGTCAATTCGGGAAATTGTTTTGTGAGCTAGGTAATTTTGCCCGCTGAGTTTGTTTCGCCGGGTCTTCTCAGGCAGGGCCGCGTTTGGATCCGGTGGTAGTTTAAAAAAAAGATCGGAATCTTAAATTCGCAATAATAAACGAGGCCTTTCAAAATGACCGTATCGGCGTACAACCACAAGCTTTCAATAGGAGCACGTGCTATTTCAAATGGAAAGAAAGAAAGAAAGAGAAGAAAAGAAAAGAAAAAAAAAATTGTTTTACGTGTATGCACAACAAATTACAAGGCTGGTGCAGAGCACGCACCGCCTATGAGAATGGCCGTATCGGCGCAAAATCGCACGCTTATTTAAAAAGCCGTTGTTATTTCACGTTATTAATTCATTTTACAATTGTTAAACTGCTGAATCGTTAAAAGATTCTAAAAAGTTAAAATAATCGTTATAATTATTTCTTTAACATTCGATATTCGGTATCGAGTAGGTAGTTGCAAATATTGCACCCTATAAAAGGAGTGTTCAGAGCAAATTCGACACAGTCGTGCTCCGGCACTCGGACTGTCCACATCCCTGACTAGACGGTGCTCTTGAGCACCGTTAATAAAGGAAGTTTGTGAATTTCAGTGTTCACAGTTGATAAATAAGATGAGTAATCATCTTATTGTCAAAAGTGACGTCAGCTATGCTGACGTCACCCGTTTTTAAAAACAACGTCAGCGTTGGCCCTCCGACATATAATATATATACTATGTAATGTATAATCTTTATTATACTTTACTTCTTAACTACATTGGTATCCAGCTGTCACCAAAGCTAGCTTAGCTAAGTTTAGCTTAGCTTGCGGTGGAGCCTGCACTTTATGCCAGTCATAGAAATACTTCAATAGTATCGGCTTTGGCGACCTACAAAGTAACAATCTGGGCTGCGAGATTCCGATGCGCGTCGAGGACTTTGTTGACAAGTAACTAAAGTTTACTAGTATTCTGTGAAATGCAATGACTACGAAACAATTTTGAGAATCTACGAGGAAGTGTTCGCAGCGTAATTACTGAGCCGGCTATAAACCGAAAGGCTGCGGATTCGATTACCGCACCAAAATAAACAAATGAATAACACTCAACAGCCACAAACATAGTCCTGACCTCACAGTAAGATAAAAGTCTCGTGTCGTTGAAATTGTAAGAGATTTTCAGGCTCACAACATACCCGAAATCAATATTTGTAGGCTACACAAATATTTGTCTCAGTATGGGAATCGAACGCGTGGCCTCTCATTGAACATTCCTGACAAAGTTAGAAGTACCCGATATTGCATTTTCTTCTAAATAATAGCTCAGTTGGGAGTATTACGGACTGCTGAGACGAATGTCGGCGGTTCGAGACCTGCCCCAAAAAAAGAGCATACCTCTGTTACACTGTTCACTTTTCTCGGTTAAGTGTATTTTCATTGTGAATTATCGCTTGCTATAACGCTGAAGGAAAACATCGTGAGGAAACCCGCATACCTGAGAAATTCTCCACATTAATTTCGAAGGTATGTGAAGTCTACCGACCCGCATTAGGCCAGCGTGGTAAACTAAGGCCTATCCCCTCTCATTAGTAGAGGAGGCCCGTGCCCAGCAGTGGGACAGTAATATTACTGGACTAGCATTATTAATATTTATTATTCAAGCTGACAATTTGTCAAAGGTAAGTCGGGTTATATGAATTCGCCACTATACATATTCCAAGTTCCAACTCACTCTTGTTTACTACATCGCATGGTTATATTAGCTGCGTATGCGAATACTCAAACACATATAGATCACAGGAAGCTGTATGCACTGTGCCCAAAGATATTCAACAGTACATAGACGGGAAAACAGCGCAAAACTTGTAATCCAAAAGTTGTGACCTCGTGGTCATAAGTCACTCAATAGTATTTGAAACAGACGGGCGCAAGGTCGTGCCAGCGTAATAATGTTTAGACAATAAAATTGTTTTACGTGATTCTTGAACATTCACAAAACATTCTAGGGTTTGAATTGTAATAAGCGTCTCCGCATTCTAATAAGTGGTAGATTGCGTTACTAACGTTTGCGTTTTTTTGTATGGAAACTTCTTGGTAGCCCCTCTATTGTTAGCAGTTAGTAATATTAAATATCTTTGACTGTGCCTTGGCCAGACGACAAAGGCTAACTCACGTCTATTTATCTTGGCCAGAGCTGCACGTATCTAGCTTGTGTGGTGGCATAAATTGAAGCGTAAGGACCTAACGAACGTTCGACCTCTGCGATGATAACTGTATGTGGTTAGTTTTTGACCAACTTCTAAAATGGAGGTCCTCAATTCGTCTGTATTATTTATGTATGGTACCCGATATGGTCCTGGTTATTCATGCCGATCTATCTGCAAGGCTTCTACAGACTTATTAATAGCGTCGATTTAATAGCCAGATTTAAATTTTTATTGACGTCACAAAAATAGTTCACTATGACGTTGAATAATTCAACGGCACTTTAATTGAGGGGGTCGGTCGGCTCCAACTACCGACAGTGTTGCCAACGTGCGAAATAAATAATTCATCAGCATACATCCTTTCGCGTTAAAAATGTACGTGAAAAATCACAGGAATGTTTCATGCGATATAAACTTACCGGGAATGTTTTACGTAATTCTATCTCTATTTCCGGCCAATAAATAGGACGGTGCGAGAATTTTGAGGTACAAAACAATACATATACAATATTAAATAGTCACGGGTGGCTCGGCCTCCGGTGGCCCATACGCTTATGTAACATATACATATATGTGCCACCTCCGACGGGTTAAACAATATTTTCTATTTATTTAGGTTTATTTTAAAATCTTGCATTATTAATTAGGTATTCTATTTGCAATTTGAAGTATATTCTATTAAATGAATATTTACTAGTTTAAGAATAAGAATTTTGAATACGTGCTTTTATAAAGTATACACCACATATACTTCCACCATTCACAAAAAAAATAATGTTCGACACTTATTACGCTGATCCTTAATTTTACATAATTTCTGGGGACGATTTGCAGGACCAATCTAGAGTAGGCCATTAACTCGATTTAACTTTGTTCTTCGTATTTTAAATGGAGAATCGATAGATCGCGATTTATATATGTAAGTGCAAGTGTAAGTCACGTTTATAACTAAACGTGAACCATAGAAATAAACCTCAAATAATTCAGTCATTTATATTATTATACTATTAAAATAGCCAAGTGAAATATTAAATACTAAGGGCCACTTGCAGTTCCGTGACAAATCTCTATTTATCCCAAATCTTAATTGAGTAGCCTGTAAGATAAATCAAGTTTAGGTTTAACTCTATATTAGTAACAGCATTACAATACGCCCTAAATTTCTGATAAACACTATTCAGAATTTATACTGCCTATAACCTGGAAAACGTAAAATCTACTAAATTAGTAGAATAACCTGTTACATAGCAACACTCATACGGTTTAATTTTTACCTCCACACAGTGAACGCTCTTAGAGGGCATTATTAGAATTTTTCAACGTCCGCGTCGAGGTCCTTTTGAGAAGAAGCTTATGGCGATTATACATTCAAACTATCCACGGACCCACCTCTGTTATTAAACCTCTAAAAAATCGGTTATTAGATGGTTTTAAATTCTCAGTTCGAGCATTCATTTTTTTACATAGAAATTATACTATTACACTTTTTATATGGAACTTATAATTTTAAAGATTTAGTTTTACTGATTTAATTAACAAGGGTTATAACAATACAATACAATTTCATGTCCTTAGTAAAATCCTTATTAAATTAATATACACATTTCGTACTAAAAAAGAGTTAAATAACCAAACAAAAAATAATTTATTTCATGAGTTTTAATATAACAATGAAACATTAATTATTTCCAAAGATTGTAATGCTATATGATTGGAAGAGAACAGACTCCAAAACCATACCACAGATCTTCAAAACACCCAATATTTTTTTATTATCATATTTTTAATAGCCCTGTAATATTACTGTCCCACTGCTGGGCACGGCCCTCCTCTACTAATGAAAGGGGTTAGGCGTTAGTCTACCACGCTGGCCTAATGCGGGTTGGTAGACTTCACATACCTTGGAAATATCTGTGAAGAAATATGCAGGTTTCTTCACGATGTTTTCCTTCACCGTTATAGCAAGCGATATTTCACAATGAAAATACACTTAACATAGAAAAGTCAGAGGTGTATGCTCCATTTTGGGGTAGGTCTCGAACCTACGACACTTGCCTCAGCAGTCCGTACCATTCCCAAATGAGCTATCGCTGCTATTACTTATATGTAAATGTTAATTAAATCATAGATTTCTGCGTCAGCTTTATTTGACTTCTCTGTCACAGTAAACATATGCTGTAACATCAACACAATCCCAGCGAGATGCAGAATACATATCTGTAACACTGAATACATCTCGAGTTCCGAAACTTCGCCAGTCGTCTGAAACTTTATCGTGCTATTGCTTGGCCCACATTTTGTCTCCGTGAAGTGTACGGCCATGAAATCTGGGAGTTGACGGCATAAATGTTCTCTAAGGAATATGAATTCGTTATGTAACTGGTAAAATGAAAACTTATGAGGACTAAATAATGTGGTTAATAAAATAATTGAACTTTGGTGGTTACAGTACTTCTGCCGTCACTTCTAAAACCAGTAGTGTTTATAAATATTATCTCTTAATGTGACTGCTGGAGACGCCTCCTTGTTCTAGTGCCAGTATGTATGGACTGTGAGAGGTCGTGGTTTCGACTCCCAGGTCGGGTAAAGCGAATTTTCTAATTTAATTTGCCTGGGACTGGATTCCTTAGAGGAGATTGATGTCTGGCAGGCAGCCGGTCGTAAACTCTTAGCCAAATCGTCTTTGCAACATGCTTTAAAAAGTGTATTGCGCCGACCCCACATTAAGTTGCGATAAGGGCAGGTAGAAAGAAATTGATTGCTATTACTACACGATACAAATATCTTTCGTTTCTCTCTTTTCATCCGTGCTATCCATATAGTCCAACCACAGCAGCGTCTTATCAAAAACAATCTGAATGATTTAAAAAAAATGGTACTTCATTTTTCGGGATTAGTGCCCGATATGGCGATAGGCTCGCTCCCTATCACATCTGGAATGGAACTAAGCTCAGCGAAATGGGAGTGTTCTAGTTCGCTAGTGCTCCTCTATCTACTCCTTCGGGGATACAGGTGTGAGCTTATTTTATATTAGGTTTTCTTACTTTATTTTGTAACTTTGGAAACACAAATAGGTCTAAATATAGGAATTATTTCAATTTATTACTATACCTCTACAGTCAGATGAAACGACTGGCCCCACTTTAAAAAATACGACTGCCTACGGAATTTTCATACAAAAGTAGAACATTTTACAACGCTAAGTGTATTTCGCTGAGTTTAACTTTTATGGTACCTAGTTCAGGAAGATTTGATAACTTTATACTGTGGCATCAGCTACATCTTGAGTAAAAGTGCAGGAATTTTATCTGATTAAAGAAACGTTACGTAGACGAGGGGATTTTTCTTCTATTTGCTACACCTTCGCATCCTTTATCCAACTGTAAAATAAATCTTTTTCTAGATTTATATCTTTCGCTTTTAGCTGGAATCTTCCGTAATCAGGGAATGAATTATTTAAGATTTTGGAAAGTTATTTTTATTTATAAGCTGTAAAGTATTTCCCAAACCAAGGAGTCTTTAACTAAATATAATTGGTCGGAACACACTCTCCCGATCATGTTGCTGAAAAAATTCGACTTCAACTTTTACAACCGGCTACTCGTCCGATGGAACTCCACATTAGGCGTTCCAAAATTTTAAATTGTGTTAAAAAGTGCTTTATAATATACACTGCAGTAAACCTGATAACAATGCAAAGTGGTGTCAGTATGAAGTGAGTTCAATCAGTGCTTATACCGTATCATGATCACACGCTGCGGTGCATGTAAGTGGATGCGCTAAGCCCGCTGTTCTAATAGAATCTGCATAACACAGTGAAGGACTGTCTTCGAAGCGTAGCGATAACTCTCTTGTATATAGCATTCAACACCTACTACAGAAACTCGAAGTTAATTCATTAATGCTTTTTTCATTTTAATTGTACGTTTTATTGATTTTATTTCACATGGTTACCTTGTTGTACAGGTTGCTCTAATTTAATGTAAATTAGTAAAAAAAAATGTTGTCTTATTTTGACTGTAAACTGCTTATTATTCTCAAAAAGAGCAACGTCAGAGTTTCTTGCCCGTTCTTCTCTGGCAAACTAGCCTTCCGAACTGGCGGTAGAGTAAACATTTTAGACGGAATCAATATGTGACATTTTATAGATTCAATAAACGATTTGATTTGATTTATCCAAGAACAGCTAAGTGACTACACTTGATGGTGGTACCACCCCTGGCTACGCCCGTGCCCACCACCATACCCGTTCCAATCAAACTTCAATCAATCACAAGCCCCACGGAAGAAACGGATAATAATTAGTCATGCTAGTTTTGAGCGGATGCAAGGAAACAAAAATTCAACAGACTTTTGTGTCGTTTTTCTTTCTACCTGTCCTTATCCCACTTTAATGTGAGATCGGCGCAACACACCTTTTCAAGCATGTTGCAGGGAGGATTTTTTTAGTTTTTTACGACCGGCCGCCTGCCTCACGTCAACCCCCTTTGAGGGATCCAGTCCCGGGTAGAAAATTTGCTTTTCCCGATCTGAGAATCGAACCCAGGTCCACAGCCCACACATGCTGCCACTAGACCAATGAGGCGACTTTTGTGACGACGTCACTCCTTAGAATTCAGCCGGTATGGGATCAAACTAAGTTTTAAAGAAGTAAGTCGATGATTATTAGCTTTCCAAACACGAATATGGTACTTTTAAACTGCAACGTTATTGCCGTAAACACCGTTAAGTAATACTAAACACGATAGTTGGTTAGTGTTACTTTTACATTTATAAACATAACATAAGCTCACGCCTGTATCCCCAAAAGGGGACAGAGGCGCACTAGCGAACTAGAACACCCACATTTCGCCGAGCTAGTTCTGTCCCAGATGTGATAGGGGGCGCGCCTATCGTCATATCGGTCACAAATTCCAAACTCCGGGCTGATATGGAAAAATCCAATATCACTTTGCCCGACCCGGGGATCCAACCCGAGACCTCAGTCGTACCGAAATACAACCACGCCACCGAGGCAGTCATTTATAAACAGTCTAATAAATTGTAATACATTCAAAATAAACAATAACTTTTTAAAAAAATGTTTATAAATTATGTTTATTTGCTCATGTAAATGCGTCACAAGCCTACGTAGGATCTCTGCGGTATTTTACTCGTGAATATTTTATGTATACATCAATAATATTTTATGTATATAAGTGATACATCACTTGCTCTTTGTTTCAGTCAATAAAGTGACACGCGTAAAAGGCTTTTCTTGCTACAAAGAACAATACCTTCAGATTTACAACTTCTACATCCCTTTGCAAACATACATCGCGAGTAGGAATTTTATCTCCAATACAACAGGTTGAGCCAATGTATGGACATAAAAAATGAATGCAATCATGAAGAGTAAGCGGGATAAAATATATATTTTTTATTCTGAATTATTTCCATATAGAGAATAAGAAACCTTTCATGAACTGTCTTATACAGAAAATGGTTTTAACACTTCCAAAGTACAGTTTGAGTACGAGGCGAAGAGTTTCTTTAAGGTTTGTATTAATGTATTTTTTTACTTTTATTTCCACCTCAGCTTTTACCGCTTTAATGTGGGGTCGACAAACTTTAAGTACGTTGAAAGGATTCGGCCTAGTTTTTTAACAGCCTCCATGGCGCAGTTGGGCGAGTAGTCGGCTGTGAAACGAGAGGCCGTGGGTTCGATTCCCGCACCGAGACAAATTCTTTTGTAGCCCACAGATATTTGTTTCGGGTCTGTGTGTTGTGAGACAGAAAGTCTCTCGTAGTTCCTGATACCCACGACACAAGACTAGTATCTTAGTGTGTGGTCAGGACTATGTGTTGCTGGGTGTTAAATAAAAAAAATATATAAGGCCTGCCTGACGTCAACCACCCAAGGGAACCACCATAGTAACGGGCAAATCCTGTTAGAAATACACCCACCCGACCTGGTTATCGAACACCACCTCCCCATTGACATTCCATAAACGCTGCTTCTAGCTAGACCTATAAGGTCGTATTTTAACTCTTTGTTTTAATTTTAAAACAATTACATGGCATTTTTGAATGACAGCTTCCGTTGCGCAGCGGGCGCGTAGACGGCTGTGAAGCAAGAGACCACGCATTCGTTTCCCGCACCGAGACAAATGTTTGTGTAACCCGCAGATATTTGTTTCGGGTTTAGGTGTTGTGAGACCGAAAGTCTGTCATAGTTTCTGATACCCACGATACAGGTTATACCGAGTGTGGGGTCAGGACTATGTGTGTGAATATTGGGGGCTACATGGTCACTTAAGGTCTATGCTTGTAACGGCGTCATGTGCCGGATCGAACACTTCCCTGTAACATGGTTGAGGCTGTCGATGGCTGGCACACGTCATACTCGTGCTGTTTGTGGAGACTGGTCTGCCTGGACTGTTTTGTTTATTTATTTTAGTTCAACTTGCCGTGGCTATGGGGGTCGCTCAGTGTATCTTGTATGTTACTTTGTCCTATATTATTTAGGTATCTGTCATTACCATGGTTTAGCTGCTCTAATTTAAGGTCTCTCTGTATCTGGTGCTATACTGTATTAGTAACTGATTGTACATCGGTGTTAAAAAGACCAACGTCACAGTTTCTTGCCCGTTCTTCTCAGGCGAAACAGACTTCCGAACAGGCGGCAGAGTTAAAATTTAGCAGAATCTAAATGATGTTTGAATATTTTATGGCTTCAATAAATATTTTGATTTAATTTGATTTTGATTTGGGTGTATATATAATATTAGCCCTGTAATATTATTGTGTCACTACTGGGCCCAGGCCTCTCTAATAATAAGAGGGGTAAGGCCTTAGTCTACCTCACTGGCCTAATGCAGGTTGGTAGACTTCACATACCTTCGAAATTCCTATGAAGAAATTCTCGGGTATGCAGGTTTTCTCTTCTCTTCTTTCACCGTTATAGCAAGCGATATTTCACAATGACAATACACTTAACATAGAAAAGAGGTGTATGCTCCATTTTGGTGTTGGTCTCGTACCTCTGACACTAGTCTCGGTAGTGCGTACCATTCCCAACTGAGTTATCGCTGCTGCTGCTATAGGGTGTATATATTTAACTAATTTTCACCAGAATTCAGTGAAGCGAAAATGAGTTCTAAACACGTGGTAATTCGTCTTATCTTTGTGCACACAAGTGACACAGAATGCAAATTCACGAGTCTTATTGGCGTAATCTTGTATTGTTCTGCACGGAGAGATGTTTAATTGTGTCTCGTGAAGTATTGCTACTATGTGCGAGATAGATTGATTTCGTTTTCTAAGTCACAAATAGTGCGCCTACTGTTTACCAAGCTTTTTCCGTCCCATGATGTGATAGGTCGCCTCCTTGGTATAATGGCAGCATGCACGTTACGCCGACCCTATATTGACGTGGTATTAGGGCAAGTAGAAAGAAAGAAAAGATGTGATAGATGACGATCTTTTCGCCTTTTGAGTAGAAAAACCCAATCGGATTGAACCCGAGACCTCAGGACAGTTAGTCGTACCTCAATACAACTACACCACCATTGTGGCACTCACATATACATAGACATGGTTTATAACTAATTGGTGGTAATATTTTGTTTATAGTAATTTTAGTTACTACCTAGGCGTGTGGAATATTCCGTTCTTTATTTAGTTGGAAATATTTCCTTCGAGACGATAATTTTCTGTTGCCTTACTTAATGTTATAAATGTTAAAGGTTATGTATACAAGGTGTTGCAAAAAGGTGGTGACCATAATGACTATACTTCAGTGGATTACTAACAATTTAAAGGTAAAGGCTCAAATTCACTAAACATCAGAGTTACCATTATTAAAAAATAATGGTAACTTGAACTTGTGACGAAAAAAGTTTGTGGAGCATGTAGTATTTGTAGTATATTTATAAATCCTTATGCTTAATTATTAAACAAAATAATTAACTATACCATTACATTTTAAATAATTTTATGTGGCATCGTTATTGGTACCAACTTTCTGTAACACCTTGTATAATGAAATTGTAAATAAAGTTTATAAATCGAAGCGCTCAATACTCTAGTCGGCCTTAGGCGAGTAATCCTAAGTTAGCCTTAATTGCGGAACAGATTTAGATATTGGCATAAAAGTAGAAAATGCCATGGATTAGGCCACATCCTACTAGTTGGACCAAATGACGAATTACTACTAAAGCGAAGAGATAATCAAATGATAGGGAGATATCGATTACTCTAAAATAAAAAAAAAAAAAATACAGAATCTTCCTCTGAAATTAATAAATTCCTAAATGGCGTGGTTGTATTTCGGTACGACTACCATCCTGAGATGTCGGGTTCGATCGCCGAGTCGGGCAAAGTGATATTGGATTTTTCCCTATCAGTCCGGAGTTTGGAATTTATGCCCGATATGGCAATAGGATCGCTCCCTATCATATCTGGGACGGTACTAAGCTCGGCGAAATGTGGGTGTTCTAGTTCGCTAGTGCACCTCTGCCTACCCCTTCGGGGATACAGGCGTGAGCTTATGTATTATGTTGTGTTGTACCTCTATATACATATATCCAACTATATTGTAATAATGTATTGGTATAAATTATTCCAAAAGTTCAACTCGGTTTAAATGCAGACAGTATCGCTGGTCATTCATGAAATACACTATTTACATTAGCCAAATAAACCTCTATAAAGTTAGTCTGACAACGAAATTGCTTGTAATAATATATTACTCTTTGACCGCGATCCATGTGCATTGGTATAGAGTCTTGCTAGATATGAACAACATGAATAAATACACCCAATAGTCACATACATAGTCCAGGGGGGTTACCACCACCTCTTGTAGCAGTATTATTATCATCTTACTTGTCCCGATTCCCATATAAAACAAACGAAGAACGATTATAATAATACTGCTATAAGAGGTTGTGGTAACCCTGCAGACCCCACATTAAGTATGACTTGTTTCCTGGGCATCAGAAACTTTGAGAGACTTTCGGTCTCACAACACCCAGAGCCTAAATAAATATAGCTGCATTTGGTCAAGTATCATCGTCTTCGTACTGATGTTTTTCGATTCTTCTATAGACCGAACTTCAAAAGCAATACATACATACATAAGCTCACACCTGTATCTCCGAAGGGGTAGGCAGAGGTGCACTAGTGAACTAAAACACTCACATTACGTCGAACTTAGTTCTATCCCAGATGTGATAGGGGGTAAGCCTATTGCCATATTGGGCACAAATTCCAGACTCCGGGCTGATATGGGAAAATCCAATATCGCTTTGCGCAACCCGGGGATCGAACCCAATACCTCAGGACGGTAGTCGTACCGAAATACAACCGCGCCACCGAAGCAATCATACCACCACGCCACCGAGGCAGTAATAACGATTACGAAAAAAAAACAGTATTTGTTATTTGTGGAGTTTACAATAGTTCTAAGGATACGAGTATTTTATTTTGATTATTTTACCGGGGCAGTAACAATATTGCATATCTGCATATATGCAGTGGCAGCGATAGCTCAGTTGGGTGTGATACGAACTGCTGAGACGAGTTTCGGAGGTTCAAGAGCAACCCCAAAATGGAGCATACACCTCTCACTTTTCTATGTTAAATGTATTTTCATTGTGAAATATTGCTTGCTATAACGGTGAAGGAAAACATCGTGAGGAAACCTGCATACCCGAGAATTTCTCCACATTAATTTCGAAGGTATGTGAAGTCTACCAACCCGCATTAGGCCAGCGTGGTAGACTAAGGCCTAACCCCTCTCATTAGTAGAGGAGGCCCGTGCCCAGCATTGGGACAGTAATATTACAGGGCTAATTCACAGTTTAACATTTGGCCCTGGCAGTATACCAGTGTCAGGTAGATACCTACTTCTACTTGGCGAATACTGAGCCTGTGGCCTTTTTAGTCATGTCTCGGGCAGGGATGGTTTAAGATATGAGCACGCTCATGATGTTTTTTTTGTGTGCTCTTTTTTTACTTTACGAATAATATTTGCCATTTATAATTAACTTTGTTACCTCTTAGTGTTACATATTCTGTCTTTTTTTGTGTTCTCCCACTTATTGTTGCCTGAGACATTGGCTGAATAAAGTTTATTTCTTTCTTTCTTAACAATATATTTTCATGGCTTGCCACAACAACGCTCATGCTCCATCCAGGGATACTCATCCCGCAGTTCCCAAAACAAGAGATCTGTATGCATTGGGTATCGGAGCCCATTTGAACGGGACTCGACAGATCTGGTCATATATTACGTCGACACATGATAGATCATATTATGCTTTGTACAATATTATACGAGGTTCTCTGTTGAGTTTGGAACAATGGTGTCTTGAGGTCCTTGACTGTCAATGTAGGTGTTTGGTTTGAAACTATTGTAACTTTTAAAGTAACACCGTTGTCACCTGCTTAATCTAGTGGCAGCATATGGGTTGTGGACCGGGATGTGCTGGGTTCGATTCCCAGGTCGGGAAAAGCGAATTTTCTAATTTAATTTGCCCTGCACTAGATCCCCTAGAAGGGGTTGACGTCATGTAGCAAACGGATCGTAAAAGTAAGCTAAATCCTTTCTGCTGCTTGAAAAAGTATGTTGCGCCGACCCCACATTAAGCTGGGATAAAGGCAGGTTGAAAGAAAGATTTCAAGTTATTGTAATTTTTATAGTAAACTTTCGAATTGTATAATTGCTAATGTTCTTGGATAAAAAAAAAACCATATTGTGTATTTCGAATTAAAATATGTGCCCAATGTGAAAATCCACTTCCCTATGACTCTTTGAGTTGGATAGATAGATGCAAAGTCTTCTCAAAAAAATCCATTCTTCACCACAACCGGAGCTGTGAAATTAAACAAGTTTAATAATAATCAAACTAACACCAGTTTAAAAGTTATTCAAGTGATGTTTTCGCCTTCTGAGTTTCTACAAGCTTGTGTTTCTGCGATTACCAGCCGGCACTAGTGTATCGAAAAACACTTGAAAAGTAGAAATTTAAACAAGTTCAACTTGTTCCCGTGACTACGAAAAGTTATAGTGCTCTCGGATTCTGCTCTTAACTTTGTAATGTGTGGTTACGTACCTAGCTTACTTGCAGGTGGTAGAATATTCACACTCGATATCAACCACAGTATGGTGTTAAAACCTACCGTAGTGACCTATACTCTTTGTGTGGATTGCTTTCCAGGTTCAGCCAGTATATATGTTTTCCCGAGGGGCTTGCGACATCATTGATGGTTAGTTGGGGGTATGAGGGATATCCTTCTGTTCCTATGCCTACATACCACGTCGTCATGACCTGTAGGAGGTCTTTTATTTACCTCTTGCCTTTTTGAACTATGAAGCATATCTGCACACTAGCGTAGCTTTGGTGATTACCGATAAACTCATTGCTAGTCTGCCTTCATAAAGCCAATAAAAATATAAAACAAAAAGCAATATTGTCAGAAGCAGCGGTGATATTTTGATTTAGATATACAAAAAATTAAAAATTATCGATAAAATACAAATGTCGACAGCAGTCAACATTCTGCAAGTTTTGCAAACGTACGATCCAATTTACAAATCGTAATAAAAACGATTTCACATCAAAATATGCTGGAAAATATACGAACAGTATCGATAAATATTCGATATATTTTCTATTCGATTGCAAAGCTCATACGGCGAGATGATTACAAACTATCGACACTCGACAGTTTGGTAAGTGAGGAGCGGTGGCCGGTGCAACCAATGCATATGAAATGCAGACGTAAACAAGAACTCAGATCTAGTCTGCATTTAAATCTAGCTATTGGATATTTTATCTTGAAATGAAGTTCAAGAACAGAGTATTGGATCATACGACGTTTTCGATAAATCAGTTGAACATCCTTGTTATTTTATGCAGCTAACGAATTAAACTGTTTAACTTGACTATTGGCAGCAAGATTTTATCAGCGATGAGGATTTGTCGACCGACTTCCAAAAAGGAGGAGGTCCTCAATTCGTCGGTATTTTTTTTTATGTCTGTTACGCGATATCTCCGCCAAATGTGGACCGATTTTCCAAAATCTTTTTGTGTTCGATTGAGCTTATTTCAAGGGTGGTCCCATATATCCCATCGTCACGGTCACGATCGAATTTGAAGTCGGTCCATTAAGTTTAAAAACTTGTGATTATCATTGTCATATTTATAACTTTAGTCATCCCATTAGTCATCCCCATCGCTCATAAAATTAAATGTATATCTAATAATAATGTACAATAATAATTTGTTGAGTGGTAGAGCCACGCTGTAAACAGTAACGGCTACACCACGAATGGGCCGGCTCGACCGGTTTGATACCACTGTCTCACAGAAAACGGATGTAAACTGGCAGCTTGATATCGCGTTTCAGTGAGTGAGATTTTAGGTGGTCCATTTCCCCTCCCCCTACCTTTCCTAATCCCTTTTCCCTTCCCTTCCATTCCCTCCTTTTAGGTTGGTAACGCACCCATATTTTTTGTGTCTTGGATGTCTATGGGCGGTGGAGATCACTTATCATCAGGTGACCCATCTGCTCGTTTGCCAGTCTCAGCTATAAAAAAATAGGCGAGCATGAAATGTGTGCCCGATATGGCGACAGTTTCACCCCGTATTATCATACATCTGGGACGGAAAGAAGCTTAGCGAGATTTAAGTGTTCTTTCTGGGTTACAGGAGTGAGCTTACGTATGGTATTAAACTAATCAGGATTTTGTCTAATGATTCGAGAGTGAGCGAGACAAAACAGTCATTCGGCTTATCACGGTTTAGGAGTTTTACGTAAAGCCCTAAGTTAAATAGGTTAATTAAATCCCACGCGCCCTCGTCTTATAAAATAGCCCGTTTAATAATTGGCTTGGTTACCAAGTTCCAGTTTCATACTAGTTATTTTAAATTAGTTTGTACTCGGATATTCAATATTGACGGGAGTTTTAATAGTATTTACCAATCGATTTTAAAAGGAGGAGGTATTTATGATAGCACAGGCTGGCAAACGAGCAGGTGGGTCACCTGATAGCAAGTGATCTTCACCGCCCATAAACACCCAATACACAAAAATAACCATGGATGCATTGCCAGTCTAAAAGGAGGGGATCAGGGATTGGGAAAGGGAAGGGAAATTGGGTCACCTGAAACCTCGATCACCAAATTAAACGCATCAGCGAACTGCCACTTTACATCGGTTTTCTATGAGACAGTGGTACCAAACCGGTCGAGCCGGCCCATTCGTGCTGTAGACGTAACTCTCTACAGCGTGGCTCAACCCTCCCTCCTCTCTCCCCTCTCCATTTCCTAATTATCCTTTTCGCAATTCCTATTTCCCTCCTTTTACGATGGCAACGCACCCATGATTCTTTTGGTGTCTTGAGTGTCTATGGGCTGTGGAGATCACTTACCATCGGGTGACCCATCTGCTCGTTTACCAGTCTCTGCCATATAAAAAATATATCTTTCTACAATCAACAGGTCGCCATATTATGCAACATAACATAAAAGATCTGTACTTTAACACTATTACTTCAGATAGTTTGTAAGGTTATTTTTCAACCAATAATAATTTATTGAAAGGGACTGGATCCCTCAGAGTAGATTAAAATCAGGCAGGTTGCTGGTCGTAAGTACTTAGCCTAATCCTTTCCGCAACATGCTTTAAAAAGTGTGTTGCACTAACCCCAAATTGAGATGGGATAAGGGCAGGTAAAAAAAAGAATAATTTAGTGAGATTATACCGGGCCCAATATCGGACATAAATTCTTAACCTAAACAATTTAGGTGGTATTTCGAATAAAAACGCAATATATAAAGGTAATTACTTTCGGGAATTGTACCCAAACATCACGGCCCTCAGTATAAAGCTGCCAGCAGACTAAAGCAGTACTTTTAATACATACAACTATTACCTAACATTTAACATTGTATTCAATTGAATGAACTCGCCCCGTTCACGTTTCTGCCGATACAGTTTTATGCGTTTCACAACATTGCATTGTTGCAAATTTAAATTTACTACTACTTTTAAGTGCACCGTTGTGCTCTAATAGAATGAAGAGAAAAATTGATGCCACATTTTGTCGTAACGTTATAGAAAATCTAACTTACGTGAATGCTTACTGATTTCTTAAGTTTACGCGAATGTTATACATTGAAATTAAACTATTTTTACGGATTATATCACGATTTGTTTTAATTTTTATGCCCGAAGTTTCGAAGGCTTTGCAGTCTTCGTGGTCACGGGTCGGACTCTAGTGTCCGGAGACTCTGCCTCTAGTGTGTCTAGGGCATAAAAATTAAAACAAATCATGATAGAATCCGTAAAAATAGTTTTATTTACGTGAATGCTGTTTACTATTGTTATGAACATTCAACTCTCAAAACGCGCTGAGAATATCGTAGTATAAGTATCGAGAATAAAATAGGATTTGAATATGATTTGCTCTGACGCATTATTGCTGATATCAACAATTTCTTGCCGTTTTGTTAACTACTCGTAACTTCTGACGAACAGTAGCCCGAGCACGAAAAACTAATGTAAATGTAAATGTATTCGAGTTCGCTGCGCACTGATGACGTTTGGTTAATATTTCATACAAATTTCATAAACGCGCATCGAGTTCGAATACATTTACGGTTGTCACAAATTTTCCTGCTCTGGCCGCAGTTCTGAATTCGTCTTTATCTGTTTTTGTGTTTTAAACGACATCTCCGGCAATTCAGCAAATGTTAAGGATTTTCAAAATTTTCTTTGGTATTTGATAGAGATTAAACCAAGAGTGGATAAATTTAATTAAGATCTAATGAAGGAAACACGAGTCAAGTCCTCGGTAAAGAACAGCACCCAAATCGCAAATGTTATTGGTGAATGTATGATAATGTATTGGAATTAACTTGCATTAGCTGTAGTTGAACATCTAAACAACGGGGCAGATGAAACTAAATAAAAGCTTGTAAATAGAATCAACGTTTAACAAAATCTTAAAAATGACATCAAAACTGAAAACCTTAGCCAATAATAATATAATTTTTTACTGTATTAGAGTTGATGTATTTTCATTTGATCTGCCGATGCAGATGCTGAGCCGATGCTCAGGATTTTTAAGTTTTTGATAAACTTAATTTTTTTGTTACGTTACACTCCATGCAATGTCTTATACAGTAGTCCTCATTTGTGAATAAGCTGTTTCTTTCTACCTGCCCTTAGCCCACCTTAACGTGGGGTTGCTGCAACACACTTTTTAAAGTATGTTACACAAAGGATTTGGCTTAGTTTTTACGGCCGGCTGCCCGCCTGACGTCAACCCCCTCTGGGAAATCCAGTCCCAGGCAAATTAAATTGGAAAATTCGCTTTACCCGACATGGGAATGGTAACCACGACCTCCCGGTCCACAGCCAATATATGCTGCCACTAGACCCAGGAGGCGACTGATTTGTGAATAAGCTATTAATATTAAGCCTTAACACCTTACATAGTTGACGCGGATTTTACTTAGAAATGGAACTGAAGTCTTAACCTCCGAAATCTTACCCATAAAAAGATACGAAGTAACAGATAACCAGAGTCTTTCTTAGTAGATACGGCAGACAGATAACATTATTCTTTGTGTTTTTATCTCGACGGTATCACGAATTCAGACTAAGATTTATTGAAGGTAATTAACAATGTCCTGCTTATTTTCTTATTTTCGACCGACTTAAAAAAAAGAGGTCCTCAATTTTATTCGTGTGTACTTTTATGTATGTTACGCGATATCTCCGTCAAATGTGAACCGATTTTCAGAATTATTTTTGTGTTCAATAGAGCTTATTTCAAGGGTGGTCTCATATATTTGGTCACGATAGGATAAGTTTTGAAATCGGTCCGTTAAGTTTTCTTAAACGTCACCTTCTGTTATCATCAGGTACTTTCCATGCATTAGATATCGACTTTAAAGTATGTAGATATATAAATTCACGCTTGTCTGTCCTAAGGGATAGGCAGAGGTGACTTAGGGTGACTTGCACCACTATTACTAACCTACAATTAGTCCTAACCT
This sequence comes from Clanis bilineata, assembly GCA_036417725.1. Lineage (NCBI taxonomy): Eukaryota > Metazoa > Arthropoda > Insecta > Lepidoptera > Sphingidae > Clanis > Clanis bilineata. The sequence goes on from CM071158.1 coordinate 16,403,983, forward strand.
CAAGTTATAAGGCAGATAATCAACGTAGGTTGGATGAAGTGGCGACAGGTCTCTGGCACAACATGTGACCCTAGGATGCCTTTTAGACTGAAAGGCAAAATTTACAGTACCATCATAAGGCCTGTCGTATTGTATGGATCGGAGTTTTGGGCCACTAAAAAGACGGATGAGAAACGATTGCATGCAGCAGAAATGAGAATGTTGAGATTGATGTGTGGAGTGACGAGGATGGATAGAGTTAGGCATGAGCACGTTAGAGGGAGCTTGAAAGTGGCACCTGTGGTAGATAGATTGAAAGGAAACCGTTTGTCTTGGTATGGGCATGTTATGAGAAGGGAAGAGACATACGTGGGAAAGAAAGTGATGATGGGTAAGATGAATACGAATGTTTATGGATGGAGAGGTAGAGGAAGGCCAAAGAAGAGGTGGATGGAGTGTGTAAGGAAGGATGTGAAAGAAAAAGGGGTGAATGACGAGATGACGGCTGATAGGCATGTATGGAAGTCAAAAACATGTTGCGCCGACCCCAAATAAAATTGGGATAAGGGCAGGAGGATGATGATGATGACATGTAATGAATCACATGTCATCCATATATTGTATTCAACTAAACTTGAGGTTAGGACTAACTGTAGGTTAGTAATGGTGGTCCAAGTAGCCCTTAGGAATTCAGATTACATTTTGCCGAGCTTATTTCCGCCCAAAGAGATTTAATATTACTAACTATAGAGGGGCTATCAAGAGTAGTATTTCGGTCGACTAAGTGCTGAGTAAGTAGTTATATTCTGTTTGGGCTTCACCAAATACTTGAGAGAGTACTTGGCACGATTTGTCCGAAATCAAGACAAAGCTTAGCGGATACTCTAAATATACTCGACTCGATTTTGCTTTCCTTAAGTAACGGGAATATTATTATAGTATCCATTTATTAGTGTCGCCTCCTTAGTCTAGTGACAGCGTATATGGGCTGTGGACCCGGAGGTCCTGGCTTCAAATCCCAGGTCGGGCAAATCTTTTTTAAGACGATATGGCCGGGACTAGACGCCGCAAGGGGACTGACATGAGACAGGTAGTCATAAAACCTTATACCCCCGTTGCAGCTAATGATTTTACAAATATTATTTCCTAAGACAAATTATTACGCATATGGTCGTTTGTAATGAATCCATATATTTTGATTTACGACTAACAAATTATGTCATACAGTCATACGATCCACCGCAGAATTCAAACAGCTCGCTCGAAAGATCGGGATTTTTTATCATTTTATTTGCAACGCCACAGACTATGATGAATCAGTATGACAACTACAAGAGAACAACGCCCCCTGGACCGGAGCCAACGAAAATAAGACGCGATGTGTAAAGTTGTGAGGGCTTCTAGTAAAATATCAGCTCTTAAGTCTAATACACAATTCGAGATAAGTCTTTTTATATCTACACTAATGCTGAAGTTGTTTTAATAAATACTCGAGGAAAAGGAGATTTAAAACGGGTATTATTATATGGTGATTTCCTAGAAGACCATCTAAGATTATCTGCAAGAAAGCAAGTTTTAAATGTAAATGTCATGTTTATTTATATTTATATGAAGCCGAATATTTTCTGCGATATTATATATATATTTTTTTTTATAGCAGAGATTGGCAAACGAGCAGATGGGTCACCTGATGGTAAGTGAACTCCACCGCCCATAGATACCCAAGACATAAAAAGAATCATGAGTGCGATGCCAACCTAAAAGGAGGGAATGGAAAGGGAGGGAACGGGATTGGGAAAGGGAGTGGGGAAATGGGCCACCGGAAATCTCACTCACCGAACGAAACGCGACAGCAAGCTGGCACTTTACGTCGAGTTTCTATGAGACAGTGGTATCTACCCGGTCGAGCCGGCCAATTCGTGCTATAGACGTTACTGTCTACAGCGTGGCTCTACCACTTGGCAAACATAACAAGACAACTTGGAAAACATAAATATAACAAGAGTATGGGGCTGTTCCCATTGTGGTGGGATATAAGAAAGAAAGAACAGTCGTTTCGTGACTATTATGTAATAACCACAATTTTAAAAACTTAACAGAACAGAAACTTAACAAAACTTAACCGGTCCACATTTGGCGGAGATATCGCGTAACATACATAAAAAATACAGAATTGAGGACCTTCTCACTTTTGTTAAGTCGGGCGAAAATAATATTAAAATAAAATCAGCGATAGCTCAGTTGGGAATGGTACGGACTGCCGAGACGAGTGTCGGAGGTTCGAGACTAAGCCCGAAAAAGCATACAACTCTGACTTTTCTATGTTAAGTATATTTTCATTGTGAATTATCGCTTGTTTTAAAGGCGAAAGAAAACATCGTGAGGAAATCTGCATTCCTGAGAAAATTCTTCACGAGAATTTGGAAGGTATGTGAAGTCTACCAACCCGCATTAGGCCAGACTGGTAGACTAAGGCCTCACCCTTCTTATTGGTAGAGGAGGCCCGTGCCTAGCAGTGGGACAGTAATATTACAGGGATAATATTATTAAAATACTGAGTGTAAATACACTGGCGGTGCTGTCGCCGCGCAGTGATTAGAGAGCGTCGCGCGCCGTCGTTTGATTGATGACTGAATGTCGCCAGTAACAAATGACAAGCCGAGAATCAAATGATCGATAGTTTCACATATGCGAGCCCGTTTTCGCACTGTTCACTGCCTATATTTTGAGTTTCCATTTATATATATATATATATATATATATTTGAGGACGTAGGACGTCCACCTACAAGGTGGACCGACGACCTGATAAAGGTCGCTGGATGCAAGCCGCTTCCAACAGCTCGATGTTGTTTTATCGCGGGGAAAGTGATTTAGCACCGCCGCCGCGCCCGGGAGGGTGGACGCGGCGGGTATGTCGGGTTCGCCGGCTTTACCACCCAGTGCCGTGATGCCCGGGAGAGATGGTCGATCTGAAAATCTTTGGGAGAAGCCTATGTTCAGCAGTGGACGTCCTATGGCTGACGATGATGATGATGATGATGATGATGATGTTATATTTTTTTTAATTATGAACAATTGATATGGTGACAGGTTCTAAAGTTGACTAAAGGTTTCTAAAGGTGACTGCCTCGGTGGCGTGGTGGTATTTCGGTACGACTACGGTTCTGAGGTTTCGTGTTCGATCCCCGGGTCGGGCAAAGTAATATTGGATTTTTTCATATCAGCCCGGAATCTGGAATTTTCATTCATTAGCTCTAAATTCATTCGTTTATGGAAATAAAGCGTCGTCTCCTGCACATGATTTTTCGAAACAAAACACCTACTAATAAAAAGGTTTTTCATTATCTCCTGCTATATAACAATAGACCATAGACAAAAAAATGAGAAATAACATGTTTTGTGTAATTTTTTAGTGCAAGAGACCCATCTTTCGTTTAGTATTATAGTAAAAACGGATTATTCATTTTACTTTATCATTTTATATATTAAAAATATTATGAATAGTAAGACTGCCTCTGTGGCGTGGTGGTATTTCGGTACGACCACGGTTCTGAGGTCTCGGGTTCGATCCCCGGGTCGGGTAAAGTGATATTGGATTTTTCCATATCAGCCCGGAGTCTGGAATTTGTGCCCGATATGGCGATAGGCTCGCCCCCTATCACATCTGGGATGGAACTAAGCTTGGCGAAATGTGGGTGTTCTAGTTCGCTAGTGCGCCTCTGCCTACCCCTTCGGGGATACAGGCGTGAGCTTATGTTATGTTATGAATAGTAAGATAAAGGTTAAAAGAGACGCAGACACTTCAATTTAACTTAGCATTCAATATGATATAATTTCGCTGCTCTTAAATTACATTGGCACTTGAGAAAATTATCATTGAACCGAATATTTGATATGCCAATTATTTTAAAACAATTTTATTGTGGTTCGTAAAATAAAATTCAAGTTTATTCTTTATTGTGCAGGGCCTGCAAATAATGATATTATCTGTCTTTCGTAGATTTTTGATGAAATTTAAATCGGTTTAGAATTCTAAACACGGCTTTGATTCATCTTTTATTCAAAGTACTTGTAAGTACTAAATACATTAGTGTTATAAATATTTAGTCACTGAAATATGATATTTTTATTTTATCCGGGCAGGACAAAGTGACTTCTGACTACACTACATATGAGGGAAAGCGCAGAGCAGACAAGACTAAACGACTACCTCCGACTAACAGTGAGTTCATGAGTTTATTTAATTTTGCTATTAAGATACATACATAGGTGTTGTGAGACCGAAAGTCTCTCGTAGTTTCTGATACCCACGATACAGGTATGTGACTATGTGTGTGACTGTTGGATGTATTTATTTATTATTTATTTATACATACATGCATAAGCTCACGCCTGTATCCCCGAAGGGGTAGGCAGAGGCACACTAGCGAACTAGAACACCGACATTTCGCCGAGCTAAGTTCCGTCCCAGATGTGATAGGGGGCGAGCCTATCGCCATATCGGGCACAAATACCAAACTCCGGGCTGATATGGAAAAATCCAATATCACTTTGCCCGACCCGGGGATCGAACCCGAGATCTCAGAACCGTAGTCGTACCGAAAAACCACCACGCCACTGAGGCTATAAATATTGTATCGTAAAATCTACTAAAACGTATAATTTCCTAAAACAAAAAGGTCCTAAGTCATTAGTACTCAGTATCTACCTTCAATGTTCTTCAACCCAGAACACCATACTTCTTTATTTCGTTTATTACCCCCGAATATTCAAACACTAAGGCTGAGATCTATAGAGCGAACCTCGACTTAGTCTGAGTCAAAGATGTTCATTTCTTTGACTCGGACTTAGTCGAAGTCCGCTCTATAGATCTCAGCCAGTCAAGGCAGCCTTATCTGTCAAAACTGTAAGGCGAAAAACATTGTACGTAAGTATAGTCGGATTGATAATTAAACGGAGTAAACTGACATTTCGAATGTTGCCACTTTTACATGAAATTTAGATAGTGCTGCGGTAAAATATCAAGATTATTTAAACATTTTAATTCAGTGAACCATTTCGTTTTCATTTTGTAAAGTCTAACTCAAAGTGCAAAGCACCAACCCTACCTTAGGTGGGATAAGGGCTGGTAGAAAGATAAATCTTGTTACGAATTATTACGTCTTAGAATTTAAATTGAGAAAATAATTGAACAAAGTAACGAGATTTCCAATATCAAAACAATTTATAATTCATATCTATGCATAGAACAGAAGTGTTCTGTTATTGGATTTAGAAACTGCAACCAAAGTCCAGTGTGTCGATGCGATCGATTGGAGTGACAGCTGGCGTCGTTGCAAAGGGGTCAGTATCCAATTAATGTTCGTTCACAAAGAAATGCCACATCGGAATGAGTAATTTAGCGTTCGGAATAGATGTGTTTATATGTGTTGTCAAGTCTATAAATTTTATTATTGATTTGAAAGGTTTTCTTCGCATTAATATAACAACAAAGTTTTCATTGCGAATTTGAGTGTTTCTTAATCAATCATAATTTATATTTATGTCAGTTTTGAATAAAAAATTGGCAGACATTGCAGACAAGTTGATCTTCTAAATCTAAGACTGGCTGTTCGGTACATAGAATGTGCGCATTAAGTCTTTGTTAATCGACCTCAACTCACTATATGTAGAAATTTGCCCTTTTCCTTAGCCGTGAAACGTCAAACACTCGTCGTCATGGGCCACAATTTTACTTCAAAACAGCTTGTCTAGTAAATACATACAAGTCTTTGGTAAAAGGTAGGAATATTTAATGACGTTTATTTCTTACTATTAGGTTTCTTTAGCCGGTTTCTATTTAATCTCGGTGGTGATAACTGTCTTTAATATTGAACGTTTAGATTACAGCGTTTACTTAACTTTTATTAGAGCTCTACCAACCTTTCCAAAAATGTACGCACAAAACGTATTTCGTAAAACAAAAGATAAAATGCTAACTACGGAGGCCCCAACTGAATATTTAAATCACCGTTAGTGTAATTAAATACGCTAATGAATTAATTCGCCGCAAAGCATTAAAATGCATGCGCTTTCAACAACATATTTCATTAAATTACAAAATTCCAGTTTAATTCCATTTTATTGAGCCGCAAATCAGTAATGAATTTGACTGATGTTACTCAGATTTCCGAGTGTTAATTTACTCATTTAGTAATTCCATAATAGTATTTTCTTTACTTCTGTTTTCTAAGGCCCCATTTCGTACGAAAGTTAAATAAACGTTGCGTTAAGACTCAAGACCCAACGTTGACGCTGTTAAAACGTTCTCAACATGTCTGTTCATAGGAGCGCTCTGAAATCATTTTTGGCTTATTTGTGGTAAGATATATATGACATAACATCCAACGCCCGACGCTTACTATCGAACACTGCTCAACTAAAAACGCCGCGTTTTAAAAGCGTGTTATTACTATACTAGCTGACCCGCGCAACTTCGTCTGCGTATGAGAGAGAGGGTTGAAAGAGTGAATCGTAGGCACCAATAGCACAATCATTCTAAAGGAGGTAATGGGATGATCTACTTGGGCCGTCAGTCCCCCGTCTCTCAGCCCGTCAGTCACACCGTCTGTCACACCGTCTATCACCCCGACTGTCACCCCGTCTCTTACACCGTTAGTCACACCCTCTGTCACACCGTCTGTCACCCTGCTTGTCAACCCGTCTGTCACCCTGCCTGTCAACCCGTCTGTCACCCAGTCGGTCACCCCGTCTGTCACCCAGTCTGTGATCCGCCTGTCACCCCGTCTGTCACCACGTCCGTCACCCCGTCTGTCACCCGCCTGTCACCCAGTCAGTCACCCCGTCTGTCACCCAGTCGGTCACCCCGCCTGTCACCCCGCCTGTCACCTCGTCTGTCACCCGTCTGTCACCCCGTCTATCACCCGTCTGTCACCACGTCGGTCACCCGTCTGTCACCCCGTCTGTCACCCATCTGTAACCCCGTCTGTCACCCGTCTGTCACCCCGTCTGTCACCCCGCTTGTCACCCCATCTGTCACCCAGTTTGTCAACCCGTCTGTTACCCGTCTTTCACCCGTCTGTCACCCCGTATGTCACCACGTCGGTCACCCGTCTGTCACCCCGTCTGTCACCCGTCTGTCACCCCGTTTGTCACCCCGCTTATCGCCCCGTCTGTCATCCAGTCGGTCACCCAGTCCGTCACCCCGTCTGTCACCCAGTCTGTCACCATTCTGTCACCCGTCTGTCACCCCGTCTGTCACCCCGTCTGTCACCACGTCCATCAACCCGTCTGTCCCCCGTATATCACCCCGTCTGTCACCCAGTCGGTCACCCCACCTGTCACCCGTCTGTCACCACGTCGGTTACCCGTCTGCCACACCGTCTGTCACCCCGTCTGTCAAGCGTCTGTCACCCCGTCTGTCACCCGTCTGTCACCCCGTCATTCCTCACGTCGGTCACCCCGTCTGTCATCCCATCAGTCACCCCATCAATCACCCCGTCAGTCACCCCTTAGTTATCCTACCATTCATCCCGTCGGTCAACACTATAACGGTCAACAATATTTTTTCAAATCGAACCAGTAGTTTCTGAGATATAAAATTCCCCGCTAGCAGCATTATTCATTTTTGCTCCGCTCCTATTGGTCATAGCGTGATGTTATATAGCCTATAGCCATCCTCGATAATTGGGCTATCCAACACAAAAATAATTTTTCAATTCGAACCAGTAGTTTCGGAGATATTAACTTCCCCGCTTTTCAACATTCTTCATTTCTGCTCCGCTCCTATTGGTCAAAGCGTGATGTTATATAGCCTATAGCCATCCTCGATAAATAGGCTATCCAACACAAAAAGAATTTTTCAATTCGAACCAGTAGTTACTGAGATATCGACTTCCCCGGTTTTAAACATTTTTCATTTCTGATTCGCTCCTATTGGTCATAGCGTGATGTTCTATAGCCACCGTCGTTAATTGGGCTATCCAACACAAAAATATTTTTTCAAATCGAACCAGTAGTTCCCGAGATTAGCGCGTTCAATCAAACAAACAAACAAACAAACAAACTCTTCAGCTTTATAATATTAGTATAGACTAGAACTCATTTGTTCCATTTCAAAGCTTTTTAACGAATGTTATAAAGGCTCTCGTGTAAATGACGCCTTACAAAGAAAGATTTACGAAGCAGTCCCTTATGGGTTACCCTTAGACAACGGACGTAAAAAAAGATGGTCGTAGCGCTAGGAGTATTGAAAGTGAAGCACAGTTTCTGCCGATTCGATCTATCAACACGTAATGACGGCGACTGAGCGTGTTATGAGTGTGTGTGTGCGTAATTTTTTTGTAGAGGCGCGTTTGTGTGCGTGGCTTATTTGTGGTGTCCGTTTAATTGTAGGCGAGGTGTCCTTCTTTTTTTCACGTCCGTGCCTGAGACATATGATGTTCCCATCAGATTTTGCTACGAACGTACCAGACTTCGATATCGTACTTTACCCACCGATTTAGTAATTTATACTTCGTTTTTACAACACGAATAAAAATGATGTTCCATATCGGTACACGTTTTTACGAGTCCATAAAGTTAAAGGTAGTAAATAATCGCATAAGTAATAATGTTGGTGACCCTTTATTTATGTGTGTGGATTTTATTAGCTATATTTAAAGTACATACATAGTATCATAAGGGCGATATGTTCGAATTAGGGTCTTTGAAATAATTATCCTGTTTATTGCTCTATTGATTTGACGTCACCTATAGTGGCAGCGTGTACTGGCTGTGAACTAGGAGGTCCTGGGTTCGATCTCCAAGTCAGGCAGGTGTTTTTTGTAAAACGATTTACCTGCCTCGGTGGCGTGGTTGTGTTTCGGTACGACTACCGTCCTGAGGTCTCGAGTTCGATCCCCGGGTCGGGCAAAGTGATATTGGATTTTTCCATATCAGCCCGGAGTCTGGAATTTGTGCCCGATATGGCGATAGGCTCGCCCCCTATCACATCTGCGACGGAACTAAGCTCGGCGAAATGTGGGTGTACTAGTTGGCTCGTGTGCCTCTGCTTGCCCCTTCGGGGATACAGGCGTGAGCTTATGTGTGTGTGTGTGTGTGTGTGATTTGACGTCACTTTGGTTTAGTGGCAGCGTGTACCGGCTGTGAACTCGGACGTCCTGGGTTCGATTTCCAGGTCAGGCAGGTGTTTTTGTAATACGAATTACCTATACCTGTATTCCACAGAGGGGGGTTTGACTTGAGGCAAGCAGTTGGTCGTAAAAACTAAGCCGAATCAAATCTGCAATGACCCTATATTTAACAATCGACCCTACATTAAAGTGAGATAAAGGGAGGTAGAAAAAAAAGCTTCAGAGAAACAATTATCGTCGCCCTTTCCTATAATACCTTTCTATTATTATATTTTATTACATGTCCTATTTATTTAATTTCGTTGAGAAATACAGATAACTTTTCATTTCCAGAGACTCGCTGAGTTTCACTGGTCGGTGTCGATAAATGCATGACATTGTTAATCCTGGCTTAAGAGGCAATAACTTTATAATTAGTTGGTTTACGTCTGGAGTGGTAGAGCCACGCTGTAGACAGTTACGTGTACAGCACGAGTGGGTCGGCTCGACCGGTTTGATAACACTGTCTCACAGAAAACCGACGTAAAGTGGCAGCTTGGTGTCGCGTTTCGTTCGGTGAGTGAGGTTTCCGGTGCCCCATTTTCCGCCCTCCCTTTCCCAATCCCTTTTCCCTCCCCTTCCATTTCCTCTTTTTAGGTTGGCGACGCACCCATGATTCTTATTGTGTCTATGGGCGGTGGAGATCACTTACCATCAGGTGACCCATCTGTTCGTTTGCCAGTCTCTGCTATAAAAAAAAAGTTTTATAAGGCCGTTTGAGAAATAAATTCTCAAAGGCATTTATTGATCTACACTGCTATCTGAACATCTGCATTCAAGTCTGAAAGCCCCTCTCCGGTTTAGCCGGTAATTGGTGACCCGGCTCATAGCGATGCCGTCCGGCATTCATCAAGTGACCGGCTGCCCGATTCACAGCGCTTTCTCGTATATAACTCCTTGCACTTTTTATTTCTTTTGCATACAAAGTTTAAGTGTGGTCTGTGTAAATTCACCCTTATTTATTCGATGAAATTATGTTATGTTCTCGTTTATAGCCTATTATTATTTATAGTAAAAATATAATAATATTAATATTAGCCCTGTAATATTACTGTCCCACTGCCGGGCACGGGCCTCCTGTACTAATGAGAAGGGTTAGGCCTTAGTTTACAACGCTGGCCTAATGCGGGTTAGACTTCACATACCATCTAAATTCCTTCACCGTTATAGCAAGCGATATTTCACAATGATAATACACTTAACATAGAAAAGTCAGAGGTGTATGCTCCATTTTGGGGTTGGTCTTGAATCTCCGACACTTGTCTCGGCAGTCCGTACAATAGTACGGACTGCCGTTTTGGGAATACCCAATATATTAATTATATAGTCGTCGTCATTCACGGAAATACAATAAAGCGTGTAAAAATTGGAGTATTTGTCCTACATTTTGAAGTAGGACAACCATGTGTTGTCCGGCCTAGGATTTGAACCCCAGGACCTTCTAGTCCAAAGTCATTATACCCAGCCACAAGTACAAGAAGACAAATAAATAACCTAAGGACCCAGAGATACGTATTTCAATTTAAATATTACCTAAACAGTATAACTAAATATTGTTATCAATAAAGAAAATCTCCCAACTGCATTAATATAATTCACCCCAAACATTTTGGAAGGGGGTTGACCCTTGTGATGACGTCATCGCCCTCGCAGCATAATTTTGATATAACTCATAAAAGTGGCTTTAATGAGGTGGTTGTAAAACAACAGAAATAATAAACAAAATGCCTGCTGGCTATTTTAGAACATAATTAAACAGATTAGGAATTTTAAGTAGTAGAGCAATGCTGTAGACAGTTATGTCTCCAAGACGAATGGGCTCGACGAGATTGATACAATCGTCACAAAAAACAGACGTAACATGCATCTCGCTGTTGCGTTCTCAAATCTTTATTCAATTCCTTGAAGGTTGGTGACGCACCTGTTATACCCCTTGGATGTACCCCTTTATGTTGAAGTTGACACTGACTTGACGGTTTGTCAAGCTAGCACTATAGTATCATATAAATGTCAGTCGCGGGCCGAGTCGCGCAATCTCTTCCTAACTCCTATTCCGTTTCGTCACACTGCCGTTTTCCAAGTTCATTGTGTATTTTCTCTGTTTAAAACAGGTTTTAAATAAAATATTTTTTAAAAACTCCCGACTCGTTTCCCGTATAACACACCCATGATTAGACACATACCATCAGGTGACCCTCGTCGTTTGCCAGTCTCTATTATTTAAAAAACCTTGCATTGAAATTTTATTTCCATAAGTCATTTCGTTTTCCAGATCAACCTGTTGGAAGCGGCCTGTATCCAGCCACTTTGGGGGATTCCTTCGGGGATTTCTTTGGGCGAGGCCTATGATGATGATGATGATGATTTCGTTTTGTATTACAACTGCAAATATATCGAAGCTAGTCGCGAGGCATCGTTTGGAACAACTACGCTAAAGTTTTAGGGCAGGATGTTTCACAAAATTAATTAAACAATAACAAAAACAGAAGTTAAAATTAAACTATTTCTACGGATTCTATCACGATTTGGTTTTAATTTTTATGCCCGACGTTCGTAATCCGTAAATATAGTTTAATTTCAATGAATAACATTCACGTAAACCTAAGAAATCATTAAACACAGAAGTTGTTTAACATTCCTTAAAGTTCAAATAGTTACATTACTAAAAAAATCTCTTGTAAAAGATATTCGGTGTCCAGTTGAACTTAAATCATCAAATGAATTACGATAATCGGACAAAGATCTATATAAAACAAGAGTCCACGTTTGACGCAGTAGTTAAAAAAGAAATTTTGCTAACCTGTGGCTAAAGCACCGGATAGTGGATACCATGATCGTATTTTCTGGCATAGATAGTTACATATTGTTATTCCCTAGAAGATATTGATGCCAGGTAAGCAGCGGGTTGTAAAAACTAAAGCTGAATCTGTTCTGCAACATTCTTGAAAAAGTGTGTTGCGCCGACCCCGCAGTGGAGAGGAATAAGAACAGGTAGAAATAGAGGTACGTACATATTGTGTGAGACAACGCTTATTCTCTTAACAATTATTAACACCAATTTTTACTGTTATCCGTACGAATAGATGTGAAACCACTGAAGCATAATGTCGAAACGTTATTCAGCTAAGCAAAGCCCAGGCTATCTATGTCTGCGTATACCTTTTTGAAGCACTATGTAGAACACCAATACCTGTAACAATGCGATAACTTCGTATATTAATTCCAGGAACTACATTAATGTACTCTAAGCCGAGTTCCGTTAGTACCATAAAGCGAAATTAAACTTGCCAGAGCGCTATGTATTTAACAAACATTAGTAATAATTCATATAACTTGCTCATACATTGCTTTTGTAAAGGAATGAAGGGAATTTGACAAAAGCCTCTTTATAACCCGATGATTATTATTACTGGATACGTATTGACTGAGGGAACTGGGTTTGCAAAGTTATTTGTGATCAATTCGGATGTATGAATACTTATACTATAGCAGATGTTTCGAATTCTATTTAATCATATATTATCACTTATGACATTGTTTTAGCGGGAATTTACTCTAAAAGAGTTTGGTTTAAGTATCTCTGTATCCAAGCAGTAATTTGGTAATATTTCTATGATTAGCTAGTAAAATTACATTACACATATTGTCTTTTGTCTCGGAATGGGCCCAGCGAAGTCGCATACTGTAAGTATATTGAAGTAGGTACTTTAAAATATTATGAATTTATGATACGGTACCAATAAAATCCATTTACTTTTAAAGACGGGCGTAAAGGTACCTGTTTTTTTCAAAAAACTGCGGCCCGAGCAGGAAAATTTCTGACAACCGTAAATGTATTCGAACTCGATGCGCGTCTATGAAATTTGTATGAAATATTAACCAAACGTCATCAGTGCGCATCGAACTCGAATACATTTACATTTACTGATTTCTTAAGTTTACGCGAATATTATACATTGAAATAAAACTATTTTTACGGATTCTATCACGATTAGGGTCAGTCTGACCCGTGACAACGAAGACTGCAAAGCCTTCGAAACGTCGGGAATAATAATTAAAACCTAATCGTGATAGAATCCGTAAAAATAGTTTTATTTCAACATTTACATTTACATTAGTTTTTCGTGCTCGGGCTACTGAATCTAACTTCAAAATAATTCCCTTAAAATCTACTTCTACAGGAGTGGAATGAACTCCAATATGGAGTCAACGCAGCATAATTTTCCAAGATATCAGACAAAAAAGGATTTGGCTTATTTCACGTCAAACCTTTCTGCGAAAAAAATAGTAACTAGTACTATAACGAACGAAGCCAGGTGCAAAGAACACATTTAATTGGTCTTAACCATCGACATATTACTTACCTAGATGCACAGTTGACGCTCGGAAAATGGGATAGCAAAGAAGTGCTTAAGCACTCGTTTTGCCTACAGTCGGACGTCGATAGAATTTTAAATTTCAAAATTCAAATTAAAGAATGCGTGCTCATTTCGTTTAAAAACCTACTTTATAACACGTGCTTAGGGTTATATTTGTGTTGATTTAATTACAACTTGTGATCGTTTTCTTTGTTTTATTCCTGGGACCACTTTTTAGAAGGATATTTGCAAAGAACTGTGCATCTAGGGTATAATATATTAATATGGTCTTAACACTCAATAACATAACAAAGAAACAACAAGCCAATGATGTCTCATCTTCTTTGACATTTAAATGACTTAAAACCACACTAAAGACTCCCAGTAAACGTCAGAACAGGACAATGTATGCACATTAAAAAGTTAAGTGCAGTCGCGCCCGCCTTCAATATCAAGCAAGCAGTCTCCATTAATCTTCCTATGCACTTCGTCGGCACAGTAAATATGAAAGCAGTACGTTATTATGAATTAAAATATTTATTATATATATTTTTTTATCTGAATATTTTTTCTATACTCAGGTCATGTAGAATTATTGTATATCCTTGATCAAGTGGCAACAATATGGGCTGTAGACCGTGAGGACCTGAGTTCGATTCCCAGGTCGGGCAAAGCGATTTTTCTATTTGTCCGGTATTTGCACCTCCAGAAAAGGTCGACTTCAGGCAGACAGTCGGTCGCAAATACTAAGCCAAATCATTTATGCAATATGCTTGAAAAAGTTTGTTGCGCCGATCCCACATTGTAGGATAAAGGCAGGTTGCAAGAAAGAAGGTCATGTAATGTCAACGCTCTGTCCTTTCGAACAATTCTGACATCAAGTGTGAGAAATTGTCAAATGCACTATAACAAGCATACATTATCATTATTCTTATTAATGCCAAAATTATTCATAGCATGACTACCGCCTACTGCTTACCACTTTAACTCAACCACATTATTACTCGTAATTACCACCATCATCATCACCCACAGGACGTTCCTCGAACATAGGCCTCCCTCAAATATTTCCAGACCAACCTGTTTGAAGCAATCTGTAGTCCGAGCACGAAAAACTAATGTAAATGTAAATGTATTCGAGTTCGCTGCGCACTGATGACGTTTGGTTAATATTTCATACAAATTTCATAGACGCGCATCGAGTTCGAATACATTTACGGTTGTCAGAAATTTTCCTGCTCAGGCCGCTGTGTTATAACATATGTTTAAAAAACCCATTTGTTCGGAGTTACATTACTCTATATCACACGAACATTCATCCAATATATCGAATTAGCAGGTTGGAGAGTTTTTAATCGATATAACTGATGTCGATACCGGCCGGAGTCGAGTGTTCACTCGATTTTAACGCATCGATAAATACAGCGATATTTTTAAGTGGTGAGGGTTGATCTCTATAATTAGTGCTATCATATCTCGGCGTGTGTTATCAAATATCAGAAATGAAGTTCTACTGAATTAAAAGATTGTATTAATTATATTTATTGATGAAAGTAACTAGATTTTTATTGTATGGATTGTAGATCAAATTGTACCACGGTTGCGTCATAATGGACGGTCTAAAGATCGCTGGCTAAACATTTTGGACGAAGTTCGCAAGTTTAAAAATTTTACTTACCGACTTCTAACTTGATCCGATGGTGAACAATTTTTATATGAGACCACCTTTAATAAATAAGCTCTATCGAACACAAAAATAATTTTGAAAATCGGTACACATTTGGTGGAGATATCGCGTAACATACATAAAAAAAATTCAGACGAATTGAGGACCTTCTCCTTTTTGAAAGTGGGTCGAAAAGGTACCTCATTATATCTTAGGTGATAATAACGAACGACGCATTTTAAATACATTAAGATTGGCAAAATTGAATGAACCCGATAATTATTGGTGATGGAGCGACGCCGTGCAAGCTTTTTGCAGCTGCAACGTTATAACTTTAATCCGACTTAAACAAAACAGAAGACTCATGCAACACCTGCCGTTTTGGTAGTACAAAAAATCTGGTATAAGTCTTCTTCCTGTCTCACTTTATGTAAACGTCGTAATAACATAGAAATTTTAACATTGTAAAATAAATTAGGTTTCTAATCTAGTGGCATCATGTATTATGGGCTGTGGATCGGGTCGTCCTAAGTTCGATTCCCAGGTCCGGTATAGCGAATTTTCTGATCTAATTTGCCCGGGACTGGATCCCTCAGAAAGGGTTGATGTAAGGCTGGCAGCCATGCAACTTGCTTAAAAAAGTGTGTTGCGCGCGACCCCAAATTAAGGTGGGATAAGGGAAGGTAGAAAGAAAGATTCAATAATGAAAAAATTAAAGTTTTTTACACTTAACATAATATAATATCTATATTTTATTGACAATCTTACCTACAACGTAAATGTACTAAGTCAGATTATTATCCCTCAAAGCTAATGTGGCAGCTCGCTGTTGCGATTTGTATTCTATGATTTTTCAAGGCCCAAATGTCTCACGTTGTCAATTCCTATCTCTTCCCTGGCATAGCTGATGTCTTATTAGCTATCAGTTGCTTACCATTAGTTGAGCCATCACTCGTCTGAATTCATAAACGAATACAAAAAAAAGTAAACATTCATCATCATCATAATCATCATCAGCCATAGGACGTCCACTGCTGAACATATGTAGGCCTCCCCCAAAGATTTCCAGATCGACCTGTTGGAAGCGGCCTGCATCCAGCGACTTCCTGCGACCTTTATCAGGTCGTCGGTCCACCTTGTAGGTGGACGTCCTACGCTGCACTTGCCGGTACGTGGTCTCCACTCGAGAATTACTCGAACATTATTTACTTAAAATTAAATAAACTATCACAACGAGGCTAAAACCAAACACAATATGTACATAAACGAAGCCAATTTTGGTTAATAAAATACCCATTTGCAAAAGCGCAAGTTCACATGAAATATGAATGAATGAACGAAAGAATGAATGATATATCGGACGTCAAACAAAAAGCGTGCAGCGGAGATAATTTGTGCGACGTCATACACTGCGTGATTTGGCCGGTCCTATCAATGCGGTTGGATGGTTGCGATCAATGGATGCCTGATATGGTGGATTTAATCTGATGTATATTATGGTCTATATAAATTTACTGCTGGTGGAGATAGGTTTCTAGATACACAGTTTGATAGGAGGGTGTTGGCTGCTTCCAACAGGTCGGTCTGGAAATCTTTGGAGGAGGCCTTTGTTTAGCAGTGGATGTCCTATGGCTGATGATAATGATGAAGTGAAAATTTTGTGTATATTAATATACCTATACATATACCATGCCTGTATACCTGATAGCAGACGCTAGTGTTGACAGATCTATTGTGTGAAATATCGGAACACAAAGTTAAAATGATCGGGACATAGGTTTTCAAATCGGGACGTTACCGGCCGGTTAGTATAACAAAGAAATCAAATGATAATGAGTTTTTTTTTAAATATAACTGAATTTATGGTCGAATCTCAACAACTTAAAAATACAACTTAAATACCCCATCGGCGGGGGTTTATGAGCCCCCCCCCCCCCACAATTGGGGATGGGCCGCAAGGCAGCACCGCGCAGGGACGGTTCCGGCTGAAGCGTGGCCGTTTCTCGCCTAGGGAAACCCGGGGCCGTCCCCAAAAGCGCCGAAGTGGGCCACCGCGGGGTTTTTAGTCGGTATTGCCGGTGTAGGGTGTACATAGAGTTAGGGACTCGATCCAGTATCGCCCGGATGTTTTCCATCTCTCCCGGGCATTATGGTCGTAAGAGCGGCGACACCGACATAACCGTCACGTCTTCCCCCAGGCCTGGCGGTAGTGTTAAAACACTTTTCCCCACGATAACAAAAAAAAAATTATATACCCCACATTTAGAGGATTCAATCCCGGAATTGGGTTCATACATCAATTCTACCCACACTAGAAATATGCCCAGCCTAGTACATACAGTGCACCGTTCTCAGAGCTGTCGTTGTCGCAAAAACTCTCTCGGTGCTAGGTGTGACGTAAACCATGGTCGATATCTTGGGAGCTTAGCGTGCAGAAGCCAACTTTTACGATGTTATGCATCTCACAGAAGGAGAGTGCCGAGAAAGATCGGGAACAATCTTATCCTTGATTCTCTGATTTTTTTTTAACTGATCCCTCCAACCGCCAGACGGGGCATAGGAAGCGTAACTGACCCTCGCTTCCCACTTCGTGGTTGGGGGCGTTTAAAAAATTGTATCTCGGTATCGCCTGCCCGTCGTAAGCTTTGACTTATAGGGGCTAACGGAGGTCGTAGCAGGTGGTTGTTATAGCGCCCCCAATATGAACAGCAGTGCAGGTGGACCGCCTTGTTCTGTCATTGACGCCAAGGAGGTCCATCGGCGGCTGGAGTTTATGAGTCCCTCTTCCGCGAATGGAGACGGCCCGAAGGCGGCACCGCGTAGAAGCGATTCCAGCCAAAACATGGGCGCTTCTCGCCTAGGGAAATCCGCAGTTGTTCCAATTCGTTGCCAGACTTTTAGTCGGTATAATTAGTGGAGTTATGTTTTAGGGATTTGGCCCAGTGCCGCATTGATATTTTCCATTTGTCCCGGGCATTATGGCCCTGGACCATTTTTTTCCCTGTGGAAACTTGATTTCCAAGATTTTACCGCTAGTTAGCTTCGATGAAAGTATTTAAATTAAATAAACAGAAAAGCTTTGACGTGACTGCTACAATGCTACAATGATGGCACACGACGAATTCTGAGAGAGGTCCTCTCCGCAGTACTGTCGAGCCTTTATCTCCTCGAAGCCTGCCTTAACCTGCGATGAGACGCCTCCTCACGCCAGAAGAAAGCTGACAAAAGAAGAGCGGGACATTTGGCTCTAAAACTCGTCTTATTTTCTCCCGTTGATTGCCTGCTAACATTACAGCTGCCATATACCGTTCCCTTTCTTGTTAATCTAAGTCCCATCCCATTAACCTGCCTGCTTGTTTCTAAATTGAGAGCGTTATAACATAAATTATTATTTAAATTGAGATTGAGACCTTGATTATTGTGACCAATAAAGATTTTATTTTATTTATTTATTAAAAAAAAACTTATTGAATGCACACATGCATGAAATATAGCATACAACCGTAATATTTACCACTTTGTCGGTAAACGAGTAGGAGCGACTGTTAAAATTTTCTATTTAAGTACATGCTAAGAAGGATAGTCAGAAATCGGGACATTCGGCGTCCCGATCAAGGGTAAATCGGGACGGGTCACCAGACCCCTGAAAATCGGGACGTCCCGCGCAAATCGGGACATCTGGCAACACTAGCAGACGCGCATATGTATCTCGTCGAGCTCACTAGTTGTGCATCTGTTATTATGTTCAGTTCAAATTATAAACTATTGCCTAAGATTCGCTTCTTTCTTTTTTCTGCCTGGCGTTATCCCGGCCTAATACCGGCCTAATACCGGTCCGCCTTCTTACTTAAACGCTTCCACTTCGCTCGGTCTTAAGCATCCTCCACAGTAAGACCATTGGCTCTCATATCATCCTCCAACACATCCAGCCAGCGCTTTTTGGCCCGTCCATGAGGACGCACCCCTGGTACGACTAGTCCAGACACTTTGCGACCGACGTACTCCTGTGGTTTTCTCAAGACGTCATCATACCATCGCAAACTATTGCCTAAGATTCGCTTCTATATATCTGTAATTTTGTCTAAATTATATTATACTGTTTTTGACCGAGTTCCAAAAAGGAGAAGGTCCTCAATTCGTCTGTATTTTTTTTATGTATGTTACGCGATACCTTCGCCAAATGTGGACCGATTTTGGAAATTCTTTTTGTGTTCGATAGAGACTATTTCAAGGGACCATATAAATTTGGTCAGGGTCGATTTTGAAGTCGGTCCGTTAAGTTTTTAAACTTGTGATTATGTCACACCGTAACAAACCACTCAATAGTAATTGGACTTCCTGAATTTCGGCATCGCGTATTTGTTACTCTCCGATAAATCTATACATTTTTTTGTATTGTGTCATATTTTTTAATCGCCCGATGTTTTTGACATATGCCCCAGAGCTGTGTACATGAAAGGGGTAAATAATTGAAATTACGCTGACTGATTTATTTGATGGAACGGAAACGTGGTTATTGCGGTTGAGGATTTCGACAAAACTTTTGAATGAGATGTTGGTAATAATATTAAATACCACACCGTGACTATGTTTGGTAAAAAATAAAGTGGAGTCTTTTTTGCAACGTGCTTGAAGTAAAGAAGAAGAATACAACAATGTAACTTATCACTAGATAGTATAAAACAAAGTCGCTTCCCGCTGTCTGTCTGTCCCTGTGGGTTCTTAGATCTTTAAAACTATGCAACGGATTTTCATGTGTTTTTAATATATGTAGACGGAAGATTTCCGAACGGAGATGGTGTGACATTTGTGTTTCCGGGTCACCGGAAAGGGTTTGCAATGTGACGTAGTACAGAGAGTGTAAGGAGTAACGAGTAACGAAGTACGGGTAAAATTGTGTATCGGTGTTTAAAGGTGATAATGTTTAGGAATTTTAGAAGTAATAAAATAAAAGAAGTTTTAAGTCTACCAAAGCCGCTTTATTGCCTTCGCCCTACATATATAGAGTGATTTAAAAGGAAGGTTTATAGGTGTAGTACATTCATAATATTATAGAGAAACACTGATAATTTTAGAGGTTTTTTTTTTATCCCGGCACGGCAAAGTGACTACACTGCACCTGATGGTAAGCGTAGTGCAGTCCAAAAAAAACTAGCGACCACTGACAAACAATGGGTTTATCAATGGTCGCCAGAATCATGCCGGTCAATTTATGCTTCTAATGTCGTAAAGAAGCACACTTTTTTTCGTGCTTACATTACAAACGCTGGCTGAACCCTACAAAATAGATTGAAATAATGTATATCAGCATTGCACCCGTGCAAAGTTGGGGCGGGTCGCTAGTTAATAAATAAATACACACAGCACACACACTGCCTCGGTGGCGTGGTGGTATTTCGGTACGACTACGGTTCTGAGGTCTCGGGGTCGATCCCCGGGTCGAGCAAAGTGATATTGGATTTTTCCATATCAGCCCGGAGTCTGGAATTTGTGCCCGATATGGCGATAGGCTCGCCCCCTATCACATCTGGGATGGAACTAAGCTCGGCGAAATGTGGGTGTTCTAGTTCGCTAGTACGCCTCTGCCTACCCCTTCGGGGATACAGGCGTGAGCTAATGTATGTTATGTTTAGCACACACACAATCATGTTATAAAAACACCCGCCCAACCTAAAAATGGAACTCACACAAGCAATATACAATGCCACTTAAGGAGATTTTTAATTACTACATTTATGGTAATTTAATTAACATCGTCACAAACAATTGAAAATCTTTTCCATTAAAGCGCCAACTATCTCCACACTAATTGATGCAACAAGCCATTTACAGTACACACAAAGATTTCATTGCATTTCACATAAAAACCACTTGTTTACTGCAAATAGCACGAGTGGTACAGACGTACAATGTTTTCATTTCATTAGTGAAAATGAGACGTTACTGGCGGTAGCTCTCTCTGGCGACTGGGTGGCAAAACCTTATTACATGATTCCTAACACAAAAAGAGCAATGTGTGCTCATTTATAGTTAATTTTAGTATCAAAGACTGTCTTGATGGCGTAGCCGTATTTATTCTCTAAGGTTTCATTTGTGAAAACAACGTTGCGGCATCGTTGCGGCAACGATGTTTTCATTTTTGTATTCAGCAAGGTACGAAGCGCACGCACTAGCGCTATGCGTGATGACGGCACTTATGCGGACTAGCTCTCTCGAACGAGGCGTTTGACATAAATGTATGGAAAATGGTATTCCCTAAGACCCAACAACGTTGAACGCTCCGTCAATCTCAACGATGTGCGCTGCGGGAGCTCGTCGTATATCGCCACGTTGTGGCGTTTTTTAGAGAATCGACCTGCTGAGGTCTCTGGTTCAATCCCCGGGGCGAGTAAAGTGATATTGGATTTTTATATAGAGTATCAGTCCGGAGTCTGAAATGTGCGCTCTATAGGTCTGTCACATTTGGTACGGAAAAAAGCTCGGCGAAATGTGGGTGTTCTAGTTCGCTAGTTCACCTCTGCCTACCCTGTCGGAGATATAGGCATGAGTAGGCTCAAGTCTGTGTCCCTATATGTGTGTAAAGAAGGCGTAAGGCGTGCCCGAAGATGATATTTGTACCAAGTATGACGAAGGACTCACTCTGGATCACGTGAGGAAAGGATATATACTGCGAATTGTAAATGAAGCACTAACTTGTACTCCCTCAATCTTGTGTTGAAGTTATAACGAATGTAAGTTATAGTTATTCGAATTTCAAAAGTCAATAAGGAATTCCAATAAACTGATCATGAATATGCCCAGTAGTTCCTCTAGTTTATGCTTCACTGAAGTTATTGACTTCAAGTTGATCACATAATGTGCATAAAGAGAAGACAATAGACACTAACGGAGAACAATTTATGAAGACATTGTAAAGACCACGAATGTATAATCGAGACCGCATCTCCAACTTAGTTGTCGGTGCGTTCGAGCTCGTCTCAAAGTATATTTTTAAAGTATGGTATATGCCATAAGAGATTTGACAAAAATATTAATATTTTTGTTGATTTATGTCGTTTCTAAGGAATAGGGGTACCGTAATGGGGTGTGAACCGGAGGTACTGCGTTCAAAAATGTATGTAGCGCCGACCACGCTTTAAGGATGGATAAGGAACGGAAAATAAAAAAATGTTATCTTATGAAAAAAAGAAAAAGAGACAATAGTCGAGCAGGCCAGGAGTCAGTGGATTTCGGAAATAACAGAGTTAACCAATTTTCAATACAGATTTTCTGTCATGATTTTCCTGATGCTGGGCCTCCTAAAGGAGGTTAACATCAGACATGGAACTGCTCGCAAAAACTAAGCCTTAATCCTTTTTTAAACAATTGTGGCGACATCTCTGCAATGCGCGCCGAACTAACACGCATCGAGCGTCAGCGCACAAGGATACTAGCTTCAGCTACGGAACAACAGATGGAGCCATCACATTCTAAATCACGATGGCAAAGTTTATTGCAGACGTAGCATATATACAACCTCCGAAGATGAACCATCGGCGGGGCCGCGGCGGTCAGGCACTACACCCGCCTGACGAGATGATCTCCCCTCTGGTGGAGGAACACTGACACCCGTTCCTCTACACATTCTTGAAAAAGAGGGCTACGCCGACACCTCTTTGTAGGAAAATAACAATGCAGGTGAAAGAACAGAAGATCCTTTAGTATATGTCATATTTTTTTTATAATAATCGCCATCTCTTATTGATAACACCATACAACATCCTTAAAGATATTTCTCGCGTAGCGCATCGCATTCTAATTGCATTTATTTGAAGATCAGCTACATGCCGAACACATTTACATTTCTGCATATGTGTTGAGTTAATGCTAAGCTCGCGATACTTCGTTTTTTGTGTTGTAAAATATTTTTGGCTGTTCAAATATTTTGTACTGATGTTTTTGATGTGTTGGTTATGCATTTATGTGATATTTTAAACATCTGAATGGATATTTGAGTGATATATTGTCAGTGTATTGGTGTTTTTTACAGACGATTAAACATTAAGCATTTTTAAGGCCAAGCACATGTAATTGATGTATTTTAAATTGAGCTAATTATGCACTTTTTGGCAATAAATATATGCTAATGTTCTTTCTTTCTACCTGCCCTTATCTCACCTTAATGTGGGGTCGGCGCAACACACTTTTTCAAGCATGTTGCAAGCGAGGATTTGGCTTAGTTTTTTTGACCGGCTTGACGTCAACCTCATATGAGGGATCCAGTTCCGGACAAATTAATTTAGAAATTTTGCTTTGCACGACCTGGGAATCGAACCCAGGACCTCCCGGTCTACAACCCATACATGCTGCTACTAGACTAAAGAGGCGACATATGCTAATGAAATAAATAATAATATTTTTTAAAGATTAAGTTTTTTTGGTATACTGAAACGCTACTGAATTTTAACCTTCCTACGTTGATAGTATGTACCCCACAATTTTAACATATAAAGAGGCCTCAAATGAAATAAGGCGACCTTAAATTTTGAGTTGCTATTCAGTATTTGAGTATTAGCAATGGAATTCAAAATTTCCACCGGAGGGTTCCTCATATTACTGTCGGAGTCATTTAGCCTTCGTCACTTGACAGCTTGTGCTTCATAAAACCGATGGTGCACTTCTGTTTGCATTCACCATCGATATAATAATATACCTAGATGCACAGTTGACGCTCAGAAAGTGGGACAGCCAACGAGTGCTTAAAATGTAAGTAAGCACTTGTTGGCTGTCAGTCGGGCGCCGACCGTTCGTCTGTGAAGATGCCTAAATGCTCTGTGAAAGAGTGCAAAAATAACACTCTTACAAAGCGCAAAACACATGGGATTTCATATTTTTAGTAAGTATAATTCCCTTACTTGATTCTTAAAACCTTAATCATGTTAAATTAAGTATTAAACGTGTATAAATAATTAATTTAACGAATTCAGTTAATAAAATATTTTGTCCCTTTTGAAATCATGATTTGGAACAATGAAATACATGGAGTCGTTTTTTTTTGTAAATATATTATATTTATTTTAAATTTATGATTTTTTAAATTAATTTTATTTATTAATTACAGATTTTCATGAAATGAAATAGTAAGAGATAAATGGCGTAAAATTATTTCCGAAGAAAGGAGTGAAGAAAATTTTAAACCCAATTACTCAAGTGTGGTTTGTTCAGACCATTTTGCCGTTTCCGATGGATATTATACAGAAAAATGGATTAGGAAAATTAAAAAGAATGCTGTACTAAAAATAAAGGTGATAAATTGTCATCAGCTACATTGTCCTTAACTAATGTTTACTATTTAATTTAACAATATATATGCTGTTGGTGTACCTATAAATAAATAAATAAATAAATAAATATTGCCACATTTATTGACTTTATTTTAGATTGTCGTAACTACAAGTTTAAATGAGGCAGGGTGCAGTACAAGTGTAATAGCTGAAAAATATTTGATACAGAATTCATCAATAGCACGCATATACTAGGTACATGCCATGTAAAATGACTATTTAATAATTTGCGGCTAATTCTAATAAATGTTTTCAATCAAAGTGTGCAGATCATAAAAATTTGCCAACATGAACAAAGTTGAACATTCCGCTGTCAAATAATAATTTTAATGGTTCATTCTCGCGATTTTTCATTTTTTAATTTTCCATTTTTATCTTTGATTCTCGGATTGAGATCATTTATTGGAACCGGTCGTTAGGCATAATTACTACAACAGTAATTGTGGCGTCATCATTTATTGGAAACATATTCATTTCCAGGAACCAGCAATTGAACCAATAAATAATGAAAGATCACCAATACCATCAGAATTTTCATCAATCTTTAACACACCTAAGACGTTATTTTTTACAGTAAATTTGAAAGAACTCAACCAAAAATTTAAACTTAAATCTAATTTAGTGCGAAACTTAAAAAAGCAGAACAAAAGATTAAGAAAACGAAATGATAATCTAAAAGAAATTATTAAGAATCTAAAGAGCAAAGGACGATCTTAGTATAGGGCCAGGACTATGTATGTGACTATTGGGTGTTATTTATTTATTTATGAATCACGTTAAGGCAAAACAGTGCTTATTTCATATTCATAACTAATAAGCTTTGTTATCTTCTAAACATTTATACTCTATCTATCTCTTAATGTAAGTAAAATTATTATACAGATATCGCCATTCTCATCTACATTGTACACCACGTGGTCAACATTTCTCACAAATAAATACAAGAACTATTCGACTCCATTCAATCTTTGTCCAAGTGACTAGAATGTTTCTTTTAATAATGTCAAATTATTGTCAAATTCAAAAACTATTGGAAATTCAAAAATTTCGAATATAAGAACGTTTGAACATGCAATTTAAGCATTTTATGCCGCGTGTATAAGGTCATATTTGTGTTAATTTAATTAAATTTGTGATGTTTATTTGTTTTGTCTGTCGAGGACACTGTTTACAATGATATTTGTATGGAACTGTGCATCTAGGTATATTATTATATCGATGGCATTCACTCGTAAATAACAGCGGTTTTGTTTTGTTTTCGAGATTATTTTGTCTCTTCATGGCAGTTTAAATGTCCAATTATATTTGATTAGTACTTGTGCAAAGCCAAATGTTCATACCAATGAGTAAATTGAAATAAATTTCGCTTGAGAGCTTTCAAATCAACGTTTGTCATAACACTTACAGGTCCTTACTTATAAAAACAATTTAGCTGAACAAATGGCTAAGAAATTGTCACATTTTTCCTTTTGTGACATCGTTTAAAAATGAAAGGGACAGGCTATTCTTTACCATTTGCTCAGCTAAACTGTTTTTTAAGTAAGCCCTATTATGTTGTCATTTGTAAACGTGATAACCTTTTTCATTATTTATTCAACAACAACAATAACACATACACAATAATAATACTTGCTTTTAGAAGATGTGTTTAACTCATCGATATATTATTTACCTAGATGCACAGTTGATGCTCGGAAAATGGGACAGCAAAGAAGTGCTTAAGCACTCGTTTTGCCTACAGTCGGACGTCGATAGAATCCTAAATTTCAAAATTCAAATAAAAGAACGCTTGCTCATTTCGTTTAAAAACCTACTTTATAACACGTGCCTGTGATCGTTTTCTTTGTTTTCTTTGTTTTATTTCTGAGACCACTTTTTAGGAGGATATTTGCAAAGAACTGTGCATCTAGGGTATAATATATTGATGGTTTAACCTAATAAAATCTACGGCCTAATCACGGACGTAGCGTTAGGAACATTAAATTGAAGCAGGGTTTTCTGCCGATCCGACCTATCGTCACGTAATGGCGGCGACTGAGAGTAAAGCTGAGATCTATAGAGCGAACTTCGACTAGGCCTAAGTCAAACTCACGAACTCAGGGGGATTTGTAATTGTTAAATCGAACTTTGAGTTAGTCCGGGTCATTTTTTATTAAAAAAAAAACAGACAGACTAAGCAAAGATTTTCTTATAAAAAATGACTCGGATTTATTAAAAATCGTCACTGAGTTCGTGACTTTGACTTAGACTTAGTCGAAGTTCGCTCTATAGATCTCAGCCTTAGTGTGTGCGAAGGGCACTTTTGTAGAGGCGCGTTTGTGTGCGTGGCTTATCACCTGTGGCGTCCGTTTAACCCTACGAGACGGTGTCCTTTATTTTATACGCCTGTGGTCCTAGTTTAGTCATCAGTTTTTTTTAAATATTGCGTAAATTGTATAATATATTCTATTGTTACCAAGAAGTGTAATTTTTATACGAAGGGGCGATGGGTACTCTGATAGTACACGCCACATTCAATATTGTTGTAGCACCACCCGTACTGTGAATTACAAAGTACTGTTAATGTAGTACCCACATAATCCTATGATAATAAACTTTGGGACACTTACCGCCGAAAGTTCATACACTTAAGGTCGCCTTAATTCGTTTAAGGCCGCCTTATCTTTCAAAATTGTATGGCGAAAATCAATATAAGAAGCCGTTAAAGCTGAGCAGCGATTGACCATTCGGGCGTTATTAGTTTATAAAACATAAATACTAAATGCACAAAGTAACGTCTAACATGCCCCACACCACACAAAATGATAAAAAACATGTATCTCGGAGTAAAACAGCCATTTAATACACATCGGCAACATTAAGTAAAGTACCATAAAACACAATAAAACGACACAAATGTCTCAAGTGCAAAACTTTAAAGTGCCGCCGGTAAAGTGAAGGTAAAAAAAAACACTACGAATATTTTACCTCCAACTTACGCACAAAAAAACCTCGTAGACACTTGTCATATCACACATATGTGCGTCTCCAAATACACTAGAACCGGCGTCGAAAGTCCCCTACGTTAAGCAACTTTACACTTAGTATACTTTAGCTGCGGCTGCGTGCAATACGCGTTTGAATATTTCAATGGTTTTAAGACTCAAAGATAAATGGTAATATTGAAATCCAACAGGAAAGTAAAACTAAAATAATTGACAGCCTCTATTAAATGACAGCCTCCGTGGCGCAGCGGGCGAGTGGCCGGCTGTGAAGCGTGAGGTCGTGGGTTCGATTCCCGCACCGAGACAAATGTCTGTGTGGCCCACAGATATTTGTTTCGGGACTGGATGTTGTCAGACCGAAAGTCTTTCGTAGTTTCTGATACTTACGATACAGGTTACACCTAGTGTGGGGTAAGGACTATGTGTGTGACTGTTGAAAAAAAAATACAAAATTAAAACTTATTGGACCAAAATGTGTCCGATCGTGAAAAAATTTATATGGGACCACCCTTGAAATAAGCTCTATTGAACACAAAAAGAATCTTAAAAATCAGTCCATATTTGGAGCGATTTTATCGAGTAACATACATATATTTTGACCTTAAAAAATTTTGTTTTTGTCTATATTAAAATTTGTATTTCCCTTATACAATATTATTGTTTAAGTCTCTTGCAAGACGTCGTAATAAGTTACCTCATACTTTCTAAACTTTATCTATTTTGTTCAACATAATATTGTAAAAAAATATATAGAAAGAGTAATAATTTGTCAAACAAAACTAAGAAGATGAATCTGGTATTATACTCGTACCAACGGAATCGCAGGTACGAGTAATACTCTGTCTGAAATCCTCCTAATATCGTAATGCTGACAAATCGGTGGTGGTTCGCGCCGCGTGCGATGATTCATGTTTGCTGGCGACTTGCCAGACGCTCCCACTGGCCAATATTGGCCAAACATTTGACAGGGACAGTTTGTCACCAAAATAGTGACGAGGACACTATTTGCCTTTGGACGCATCTTCGCTTCAACAAACGGTTGCTGTTGTATGGAAAACTATAAGCGTTGATAGGTATACTTATTATGTGTTTCGGAAGTTGCATTTTGATAAGTGATGTACTTCTTTAACCTAATATTGTTATTTTTTTAGAAGAAATTGGGAAATTAATAGATATATCTCATACACAGTAGACTCACAGTACACCAATATAATAAGTGCGTTAGCTTAAAGCAAGGAAATAGGCGTCGGTAGTAACAGTTCGACTGGTTTGATAGTACTGTCTCACAGAAAACTGACGTAAAGTGTCAGCAGGCTATTGCGTGTCGTTCGGTGAGTCAGGTTTTTAGTGGCCGAATGCCCTCTCCTTTCCCAATATCCCTCCTTTTAGTTTGGCAACACACCTATGATTCATTTTGTATTTTTGGTGTTGGGCGGTGGAAATCACTTACCATGACCCATCGTTTGCCAGTTTCTGCTATAAAAAGTAGTGGCCGATTAAACTTCCACCTTTCCCAATGCCTATACCCCTACCTTTAGATTGGCAACAGACCAATGATTATTATTGTCTTAGGTGTCTATGGGCGGTGGAGGTCACTTACCCACCTGCTCTTTTGCCAGTCTATTACCATTTAAAAAACCCTCAAAACATAAGGTTTTTCAGCTCAAGTGTGGTGCCAGTAGACAAATGAGATTTAAGCAACATTAAAAAAACATAAAAATACACTATAGAGGAAAGATAAAGAATGTGTGCGCCAGACAGAATACTTAATCAGATCAAAGGCTTTTGTCTCCTTCGGGAGCAAACAACCAATTTAAAAGTCATTCACTGGTGCAATTTACTTCTCAATAGCAAAGGGATTTTAGTAATCTTGAACTGTATTTACATAAATCGGCTGAAAGTCCAAAACCGCTAAGTTAAAAAATATTTCAAAGAATCTAAATCTTGGCTTATCATTTTAAGCCGTAACGCATTTTATTTGAGTCTTTATTGTATAACATATTTATATGTAACAGCAAATAAAACAAAAAAGAAACCCTTATACCTATAATTACCCTTACCCTTCCAACAGGTCGATCTGGAAATCTTTGGGGGAGGCCTATGTTCAGCAGTGGACGTCCTATGGCTGATGATGATGATGATGATGATGATGATGATGTAAAAACTGCATCTAAATTGGTTGAAAAATGAGGCAGTAATTCATATTTTAAATTCTGGAGTGGGCATATTCGAGATATCTTGCTATCCCTTTTCAACGCACATACCGTTATGTCGTGACGTGATTATACTGATACTTCTCTTTTCTGTAGTATGACGGTTCTTCAACAACTACAAGGTCCAATCTTTAAAAGTTTATAACTTTTTTATTTTTGAGAATATTTTAATATTTCTTTCTGCGGCCTGAGCAGGAAAATTTCTGACAACCTTAAATGTATTCAAACTCGATGCCCGTTTATGAAATTTGTATGAAATATTAACCAAACGTCATCAGTGCGCAGCGAACTCGAATACATTTACATTTACATTAGTTTTTCGTGCTCGGGCTACAGTTCTATATTTTAGACGACGTACATTTCATATAAAATTCATTTTACAAAAATAGTCAAGTACCCATTATTATTATACAATAACCCAGACTTTCTTTAAAATACCGATGTTTATCATCATTGAAGCGTGTTTTATGCACCACCACTGAGTCTCTACAAGACACGTAGAGTTCGTTAGTCTGACGAGGCGAATTAAAAATAGACGTCTAAATATATTTTGATGTTTACAAAGGATTTCGGTTGCAATGTTTCGTTGAATTTACTAAGATATGGTTATACATTTGAACGTAATTGAGTAACGTGTGAATGTTTTGAGAAATCGGCTATAATATTGATAAACTACGCGTGTTCTCTTTAGAAGACATTGATGAAATATGTTCGTGAAGGAGATATTATATTGATTAAAGAGTGAAAGAGTGACATCGTTACATATTTATAATATTTATATAATAGACACGTCGCCCCCTTGGTATAGTGGCAGCATGTATGGGCTGTCTTGGGAGGTCCTGGGTTCGATTCCCAGGTCGGGCAAAGTGATTTTTCTAATTGGATTTGCCCGGAACTGGATCGCCCGGAGGGGTGCTGACGTCAGGCAGGTAGCCGGTCGTAAAAATTAAGCCAAATCATTTTTGCATCATACATATTCTTTTTCTTCTTTTAAAAATTATGGCTTCCACGCATTTGCGATGATTTAGCCAATGTCAAGGTAAATAGAGTAATTATGTTTATTGCGCCAACCCTACATTAAAATGGGGTAAGGGTAGGTAGAAAAAAAGACAAAAAAACATTAGGTAAATCTGCGATGGTGCAGTTTACCAGTTTCCCGATATACGCATAAGCTTATCTCTACACTGGTCAAGTGGTCATGTATATCAATGGCGGGAAATTTAGAGGTATATGTTCATGGTAAGTGATCCCCATCGCCCATAGACACGAATATGTAATTATAAATATGAATTGGCAAATGGATTGGACCATCGGAAATCTTACGTATTGAAAGAAATTCAACAGCAAGCTGCCACTTTATATCGGTTTTCTGTGATGCAGTTGCAAACGGGCCCAGCCGTGCTGCCATTCATGCTGTAGACGTTACTGCATACAGCATGGCTCTACAACACTAAACTTATCTTTGGATTTGAAGTATGAACCCGTAATTTTTCAGCCTAAGAATGCTCTACTAGAACAATGTTTAATTTTACATCTATGTAGTTACAACTTCAAAATTAAATAATGATTCAATTATATTCCACGCAGAAACAGAGACCATCTCTACAAAATTATGATTAAAAAGTTTTAAGACCTTTATTAAAACTCAAACCTTGAAACTTGTTTAACGTTTCACTAAGAATTCCGAGAATCAGAATCAATTCGTATAATTCACCCCGGTGAGTGTTTCAAACTTAGTGTTGAAAATTTAAAATGGAGGGTTCAGAGTTCACAATTTAGTTTCTTAGGTCCCAGGACGACAGATGGCCGTTTCACAATTTGGCAGAAACTGAGTTATTTGGAATGAATTTATATGGAACTGTATATATTACGTCTTTAAGAGGCGGGTAGGAAAGTAAAGCCATCCATATTATGCTAATTCTACGTTTCCCTGACTAAACTATAATTAGGTACCACATATATTTTTTTTTATTTAAATTAATTTTAATTCAGATAATTTAGTGTCCATTGTTTCAATATACAAAATTGTATTTCGGCAATTATTCCATTAGACCTCGTAAAAGCTTTCTTTAAAATGCAGATTAAGCGAACAGGTCCATTGACATCTTTGTTCATATTATGTCCTTTAAGATTCCTAAGAACTCTGTGCCTTGAACCTACGTTCAGGTGGCAAAATTTTAAGGCGCGTTTTGAAACAACGCTTTTAGATATATAGGGCCTTACTTATAAAAGCATTTTTAGCTGAGCAAATGGTTAAGAATAACCTGTCACTTTATTCCTTGTGTTATATTGTTTAAAAATGAAAGGGACAACCTATGGTATAAAGTTAAGCAGCGCTTAAATATTTTTATAAGTAAGGGGCATATTATTTACTTATAGCTCTATCAAGTGATCATGCGTCAAGCGTGAACGTGTTCCAGCGAGCGTTAACACCGCGCTCAAACGGAAAGTGTACTATCAGGCTACGTTTAGGTATACCGTGAGAAGGTGTACTTTAGGCGTTACCACCCGTTGCGTCCAACGGCCCGAGCAGGAAAATTTCTGATAATCGTAACTGCAGGGTTACCACCACCTCTTATAGCAGTATTATTATAATCGTTCTTCGTTTGTTTTGTATGGAAATCGGTACAAGTAAAATTATAATAATACTGCTATAAGAGGTTGTGGTAACCCCCCTGTATTCGAGCTCGATACACGTCTATGAAATTTGTTTGAAATATTAACTGCTTCCAACAGGTCGATCTGGAAATCTTTGGGGGAGGCCTATGTTTAGCAGTAGACGTTCTATGGCTGATGATGATGATGATGATGGTTAACCAAATGTCATCAGTTCACAGCAAGCTCGAAAACATTTACGATTGTCAGAAATTTTCCTTCTGGGGCCGCTGAACGTAATCTGATTTTCACTTGATAATTACTGGCAATTTCTCTAGAATTGAGCTTGTTTGTTATAATAATCAAATAAAACTGCATTTAAAAAGCTAAAGTATCAATGAATTGATCCTGATTTAACCACCTTTCGGTTGTTCAACCACAGACATATTATGTAATGTTCAACCTTTTTTTAAATAGCACAGACCTAAATTTTAAGTCAAAAGCTAATTTATCGAATTAATTTTATATATTTTAAATATATTTACTTCCCAATAATGTATATTTTTTCATCCCGTCACTGTCGATTTTCTTTTAATTTTAGCAGTGGTCACACTTTTGTATTGGATATACAGAAAGAATTAAATAAAAAAAGATTTTTTCTACAAAAATATACATTATTCGACATAAAAAATATAAAATACGTCTTTTTTTCTAGCAATGATCGGCAAACGTGCTGATGGGTCACCTGATTAGGTATAAGTGATCTCCACTGCACATAGACACTCTTTCTTTCTGCCTGGCGTTATCCCAGCCTTCTGCCAGGGTCCGCCTTCCTACTTAAACGCTTCCACTTCGCCCGGTCTTGAGCATCCACAAAGATGAGGCCATTGGCTCTCATATCCTCCTCCAAAACGTCCAGCCTGCGCTTTTTGGGCCGTCCACGCGATCGTAACCCTGGTACAATTTAGGCCAGACACACGCGACTGACGTACTCCTGTGGTTTCCTTAAAACGTGGCCATACCATCTTAAGCGACATTCCTGCAATTTATCTGCCACATCACGGACGCCAATACTACCGAGGATGAGCGTGTTACGTATACGATCTAGTTACGTAACATGGCACATCCACCGCAGCATCTTCATTTACGCGACGTGGATTTGCCTAAGATGACGTTTGAGTGGTAGAGTCACGCTGTAGACAGTAATGTCTACAGTACGAATGAGCCGGCTCGACCGGTTTGATACCACTGTCTCACAGAAAACCGACGTAAAGTGGCAGCTTGCTGTCGCGTTTCGTTCGGTGAGTGAGATTTCCGGTCGCCCATTTCCCCCCTTCCTTTCCCAATCCCTTTTTCCCTCCCCTTCCCTTTCTTCCTTTTAGGTTGGCAACGCACCCATGATTCCTTTTGTGTCTTGGATGTCTATTGGCGGTGGAGATCACTTACCGTCAGGTGACCCATCTGCTCGTGTGCCAGTATCTGCCAATAAAAAAAAAGGGGCAGGCCACGTCTCACAGCCATACAGGAGCACAGGCCGAATTATGGTCTTGTATATGAGTCCTTTAAGTCTCATCGGCATCTTGCGGTCACAAGTGACGCCCGTGACCTGTCGCCATTTAGCCCAGGCGGCGCCAATACGTAGACACCCAAGACAAAGAGTATCATGGGTGCGATGCCAACTTAAAAGGATGGAATAGAAGGGGGGGGGGGAAAGGGATTAGGAAATGGAGGAGGAAGTTGGGCCATCGGAAATCTCACTCACCGAATGAAACGCGACAGCGGGCTGCTACTTCATGTCGGTTTTCTGTGAGACAGTGGTATCAAACCAGTCGAGCCTATTCGTGCTGTAGATGTAACTGTCTACAGCGTGGCTCTACCGCTATAAAATAATTGTGTGTAGAAAATAATTGAGAAAACTACTTTTAAAAAAGTCATTTTGGGTGTAATAACAAACACCGCCTAAGGGATACAAAGAATATTACAAGCAAAACTAATTATTTTTCTAAATATAATTCTTGTAAAAACAATATTTTAAGGTTAAAAGAAAGTTGCTTCGTTAGCGTCTTAATTTGTGGACAAATTTTAAACCGTGTTTTTGTGGGATCAGCGTAAAATTTAATGACCTTTTTATATTAAATTTAGGGAATTCACGAAGTTTAGCTTGGTTTAAGTTATTTGCTGATGTCAATATATTTTAATTATAAGATAATGTACATATATTATTTCGGTATTTCTTTTTTTCTTTCTACCTGCCCTTATCCTACCTTAATATGGTGTCAGCGCAACACACTTTTCAAGCATGTTGCAGAATGGATTTGGCTAAATTTTTACAACTGGCAGCCTGCTTGACGTCAAAGCCCTCCTGGGGAATCTACTCCCGGGGAAATTAAATTAGAAAATTCGCTTTGCCCGACCTGGGAATCGAAACCACGACCTCCCGGTCCATAGTCCATTTAGGTACACACACACTTCATTTAGGTATTGCATTGAAAATAAAAATACTCGTAGTTTAATCTATCAGAAGCAGAAGTTAAATATGAAAGAAGACGAGATACTTGCTGAGGATGCCACCGTTGAAGTCGCGCCGCAACGTCAACTTTAACAGCCTCCGTGGCGCAGAGGGCGAGCAGCCTGCTGTGAAGCGAGAGGCCGAGGGTTCGATCCCCGCACCGACAAGTATTTGTGCAGCCCACAGATATTCATTTCGGGTCTGGGTGTTGTGAGACCGAAAGTCTCTCGTAGTTCCTGATTCCCACGATACAAGACTCGATCTTAGTGTGGGGTCAGGACTATGTGTGGGACTGTTGGGTGTTATTTATTTATTTAAGACGTTTGTGGTGCAAGTACCGAACTGTGTGAGCTGACTGAGCTCGGAATGATTTCAATTGTCCAATTATTTCTGCTAGGGCCACTGTGCACGATCGAAGTGTAATGTTCTTTTGCGTATGGGTTTTTGTGTAATGTTTCAAGAAAAACTAGTGCAGGATACGCGGCTTTACTTACGCATCCATGTAATTATTCAATATTATATGTTCGTTTGTAAGGTATCTCTAGGCCTTATTATCCTGAAAATGAATTAAAAAAAAAATCTGTGCGATGAAATATGAACAGAGAATCTTTTGATGTAAAACATATACAAACATATATAATTTTACTTTTACTAAATAAAGAATAAAAATATACATATACATTAAAAATAATAAAAATGCGGTACCGACCAAAACCATCATTAACACCACAAAATAAACATACGCAGTTAGCTCCGCGAATAGACCGTTCATAAAGTTATGGACATCAAAGATGGCGATGTTTTAAATACAGGCGTCGCCACATGACCCCGCCCGGGATTTATGGCATTATCCTGTTTATGCTTCAATAATTCTACTCGGCTGAACGGGCCGCGATCTTTGCCTCATCGGTGCAAGTTTGCCGCGGATGGAAAGCTCAGTGTCGTCCTGACCGCCGTCGAGGGTGGTTGCGTATCGTTCCGTGTCTCATCAGTAACGAAAATAGTAACGCTTAGTGGAGGATTGGTGGCATTCGACGTCGATTTCAGTGCTTGTGACAAATATAGTGGTGACTAAAGTGAGTTTCCTTAGAAGTTTTTTTACTCATTTTTCGTTTGAGTTTGGATAATTACGTGAGTATTCTAATGACTACTTGTTTATTATAATACATGGTTTATATACTTAAATGAATTGTTAGGTTAATTGTTAGACTTGATGTGGTTTAACAAAAAGCCTAACTTTAACGAATTAAAAATAAAACAACGATTTTATACTCGTCTATTTAAAATGCTACTGAAACATATTATACCTCTACAGTTAATATCCAAAAAAGTCGTAACTATTGGAGAAAAAAAATCCGCTTTTCAGCGTAAGTCATAATCCTGTTTCATAAGATATGCAAATTAAGATGGATGTGTATGTTGTCGGGAAATACAAGATCGAGAATTTATGAATTCTCCAGAGACGTGACGAACATATTATTTTGGAGAAAGAAAAATCTAAGCGGGATTGATAACCTGTTATGACTGTAAAATTGCGAATATTTTTTAGGATATAGTAGAATTTATTATAGGCATATCGTATAGGAAATTCGGAAGATTTAATTTGGGAAAAGCCTATGTTCAGAAGGGATATGATGCTAATGATAATAATCTTTAGTCACTAATTTAACGTAAATTAAAAGTATCTATGCAAAGGCCACCAAGCCGTTTTAGACAAGCCTAAGCGTAACATCGAATTAAATAAAAACTTCATATTCCCAGAGACAATATCACTGAGGAAGAGCAGAGAGCATAACCTATCATAATTATTTCATTAATCATTACAATGTACAAAAATTCATCATGGATTTATAATTTAGTAAAATCCATAAATTTTACATGAACCCATGATTTATATGTCTTCTGCGACGAAATTCTCTGTAAATCTGCCCGAGTTGAAATGTCAAAAATCCTTTATTTGAAATTAATAGCGATGTATGTAATATATAATAATATATAATTAATATTGGAATTTTTCCATATCAGCCGGGAATCTGGTATTTGTGCCCGATATGTCGATAGGCTCGCCCCCTATTACATCTGGGACGGAACTAAGCTCGGCGAAACATGGGTGTTCTAGTTCGCTAGTGCACCTCTGCCTACCCCTTCGGGGATACAGGCGTGAGCTTATGTTATGTTATGTTAATAGGGATGTTTCCAAATAGGTATTCGTAGGCTTTCTCTTACAAATCATTTCTATAAATATTTTGTTATTTGTTATCCTTCGTGGCTTTTGAAACGTGAACTGAGTCAGGTTTCATACTATATTTTTCTGGAAGCCTTTTTAATATATTTCGCGTGTAGGTGTCGATTGTCACGTTACACCTTATATTATCAATTCAAAATGCTATTTTATGTATTTTGCCCTATTGTTATTTTTTTTCTCGGCATAGCTACCAAAAGTACCTCTCAGTAACGTGGGTTTCCGTTATTTATAGAACACAACATAACATAAGCTCACGCCTGTATCCCCGAAGGGGTAGGCAGAAGCGCACTAGCGAACTAGAACACCCACATTTCGCCGAGCTTAGTTTAGTCCCAGATGTGATAGGGGGCGAGCCTATCGCCATATGGGCACAAATTCCAGACTCCGGGCTGATATGGAAAAATCCAATATCACTTTACCCGACCCGGGGATCGAACCCGAGACCTCAGAACCGTAGTCGTACCGAAATACCACTACGCCACCGAGGCAGCACCTATTTATAGAAATAGGTACCTATATCATATCAGAGTCTAGACTCTAGAGTATTGAGAGATTGAATCGGTAGGTTATTTATTGCTTCATTCTTTCCAATATTCAATTCTTTCTAGTGGAAAAAATTGTATATTAATTAAAATGTTAATATATGTAGTTCCATAGCTTTAATCTAGCGGTCGGCAACACGCGGCCCGTGGATGTCCTAATTGCGGCCCGTGATTGCTTTGTAAAGTAGTCATAAATATCGAAAATGTTATAGATGCTAGATAAGAAATGTGAGGTGAGGCATGCCTTTACTACATTTTGCCACCTTGTGGGCCCCTGCCTGCCTAAAGATTGCCGACCACTGCTCTAATCTATTTTACCAGCAACTTATTTACCACATTCTACCCCAATGTGGCGTCAGCACGACTTACTTTTACAAGCATATTGCAAAGACCGTTTCTCTAGTTTTCACATACAAATCTCATACGCGCATCGAGCTCGATAGGAATTCGATTGCCAAAATTAATCCTGCTAGCATCATTATACAGAGGTTAACTATGAAATGTTATTGGGTATTAAAACCATCTTTCCATAATAATTGATGTAGACTAAAAATAAATCACAATTCTCCGGTTATTATATTTAACAAATGAACCATTGTGGTTTTAATTGGTCACAAAACAATGTACAGGCTTCTTGTTTGTCTGTTTATTAATTGCCTTTGAAGCTGTACCATCCTGAGAAGGTACTATTGAAACTGATGTATTGATGTTTTTACACTCAGTCTTTGTTAGTATTTGCTGAATATTCGATCATTTGGTTTGCTAACAAGACAAATTACTGATATAATGAAGGGAAATAAATATAAATAAATACACTCAACAGTCACACACCTCGTCCTGACCCCACACTAGGTATAACCTGTATCGTGGGTGTCAGGGACTACGAGAGACGCACGGTCTCACAACACCCAGACTTGAAACAAATATCTGTGGGCCACACAACCATTTGTCTCAATGCGGGAATCGAACCCGCGGCTTCTCGCTCCACAGCCGGCTACTTGCCCGCTGCGCCACGGAGGCTGTCGTATGTCGTAATATGCGAAGTGTGTTGGCATACTTATTTTTCAAGTGTGGTCTCAATAAATACATTTCAGTCACAGTAAAGACATTTTTCTTACAGAAGAGGTAGCAAATTAGCACGAGTATGTATTAGCAAATATTATGTATATAATCGTTAATAATGTCTCGGGTTCGATCCCCAGGCCAGGCAAAGTTATATTGGATTTTTCAGTAACAGCCCGGAGTCTGAAATTTGTGCCCGATATGGCGATAGACTTGCCCCCTATCCACATCATAGACGTAACTAAGCTCGGCGAACAAAATGTTCGCTAGTGCGCCTCTGCCTACCCCTTCGGGGATACAGGTGTGAACTTATGTTATGTTATTAATGGGACAGAAAAATCATTCATAGGTTTTGCATTGTAAGTTGTTTATCCACCAATGTATTTGCCGTAAAAATAATCTAAATCCTAAAATATGGGTAATCGATTACCCTAGAATAAAATATGCATAGCCCTTCAACTCTTTAAAACCATTGTAATATTCTTTAGCCACCTCTTTTTATTTTTGCCCCAATTTACGTAGAAACACTTGAGTACTTGAGTGCTTCTACATACTGGATGCCAATAGGCCTTTGTGAATGACACGTTATGTGAAAATATGTTGCCTTTTACGTTAATACGTTTTGTTTCTAAGGCGATATTATTTTGCGCACTTATTGGTTTTCTCAACGTCTCATAAGAGAATAATGTTGGTATTTTCTTTTGGCATCTTGAAGCTATTTTTTACGCTTGACGTAAAGACCAATGTTCTAAGTACGTTTCGGCCAACTTCAAAAAAGGAGAAGGTCCTCAATTCGTCTGTATTTTTTTTTATGTATGTTACCCGATATCTCTGTTAAATTTAGACCGATTTTTGTGACCAAATGTATACGGGATCACCCTTGAAATAAGCTCTATCGAACACAAAAAGGATTTTGAAAATCGGTCCACATTTGGCGAAGATATCGCCTAACATACGTAAAAAATTAGGACTAATTGAGGACCTTGTCCTTTTTGGAAGTCGGGCGACAAAAATAATCTTGAAGTTCGGTACACATTCGCCAGACATATCGAGTAACATACATAAAAAATATTGACGAATTAAGACACTCTTACTTTTAAACTCGGTTGAAAAACAATACCTTGTCCGAGTCCAAATAGGTCCACGAATTTTCTCTTTTCGGCCGATTTCAAAAAAGAAGTAATGTTATGTGATATCTCCGCCAAATTTAGCCCGATTTTCGAGATTATTTTTGTGTTCAATATAACTTATTCCAATACAAATTTTGTCACGATCGGATTTGAAGTCGGTCCTTTATTACATATTATGTTCATCAGCTCAACAACGGGAACTGTGACTCATCCCGGCGTAAACCCACAGCCGGCCAGCTCGTTGTCACTCAAATGGGATCTTTGGCTAGATTGAGCCTGGATTTTACGATACTACGCGAGATTTACTGTTGGGTGACGTTCACACCGCGTGTTTAACTAGATGTCTGTGAAGTTAAGTTTAAATGCGACATTAAGTAGCGTTTAATGATAACTTTAAATAGAGCTTGGCTAATTAAAGTATAATGTTAAATGTTTATTTACTACGTGAAAGGAATACATCGAATTCGTTTTTGGCGTTTTGTTTTATTAAGTTACTTTTATGTTTGCTGTTGCTTGCGGCATTGTTCTCACTATCAAAATCTTTTCCCGATATAAAAATAGCTTATATAACTCATAGCGTAGCTTTCTGATCTTCTTTTCTTTCTGTCTAGCGTTAGCCCGGCCTTCTGCCAGGGTCCACCTACCTACTTAAACGCTTCTACTTTGCCCGGTCTTGAGCATCTTCCATAGTGAGACCATTGGGTCTTATATCTTACTCCAGATCGTCTAAGCAGCGCTTTTTGGGCCTTCCACGGGAACGCACCCCTGATACGATTTGGGCTAGACACATGCGACCGATGTACTCCTGTGGTTTCCTCAAAACATGGCCAGTATAGTGTGATAGTTTAGCTTTCTGATAGTGAATCAATTTTTGTAAATCGAGTCCTGCACTCAACGGCGAAACTGACGACGAAAACGACGGAATGAAACTGATTTTATAGTACGTCACTGCGCCAGCGCTGTACGGCTCGCTGGCCAATAGCCATGCGACTGGTTCAATTATTTGTAGAGAATAATACGTGAAGTGCAGAATACCTAATAATACGTACCTCACGTCCATATGTGAGACAATATCATCCAGATCCATTCACTCGTAAATGTCCAAGGTATAGAGTGAATGGCGTGTCGCACTGCCCGCTCGTTACTCCCTCACTATCTACAATTTAACACACACACATAAGCTCACGCCTGTATCCCCGAAGGGGTAGGCAGAGGCGCACTAGCGAACTAGTACACCCACATTTCGCCGAGCTTAGTTCCGTCCCAGATGTGATAGGGGGCGAGCCTGTCGCCATATCGGGCACAAATTC
The DNA here is from genome assembly GCA_036417725.1 of Clanis bilineata. NCBI lineage: Eukaryota > Metazoa > Arthropoda > Insecta > Lepidoptera > Sphingidae > Clanis > Clanis bilineata. The sequence goes on from CM071158.1 coordinate 16,445,074, forward strand.
CAGACTCCGGGCTGATATGGAAAAATCCAATATCACTTTGCCCGACCCGGGCATCGAACCCGAGACCTCAGAACCGTAGTCGTACCGAAATACCAACACGCCACCGAGGCAGTCTCTACAATTTAACTTAGAAATCAAAAATATATTATAGGCTACACAACTTACAAGTCTATTTTTCTTAGGTCGTGCGTGAGGCGAAACAGTACTGATGCCGAAGATGGCCATATAGGATACAAGAAAAAAAAAATATTGTCATTATTAATATGATAAAGTTCCCAAACTTATGAAGATTAAGACAAATAGAAAGATTCACTTGGTTAAAACTTTTCTAGATGAGAACGCACAAGGATGTTGATAAATCAAGTCTAGCCATGCGTAACAAGCGAAAGCCATATAGGACAAATGGTGGAATATGTTTTGTGCTAGCTAAAAGATATTTATGGTGTATGATTTTATTTCCGTTCCGTTACATGGGATCGGTGTCCCTTCCGTTATTACCAAGGCGAATTATTATTCTTGGCTTTAGTCTCCCTTTTTTGTGTAACCATTAAGGAAACGTGGAATTGTTTTTGTTTTACCGCAAAAATATTTGTATTGTGGTGTTGAGTTAACCTTTACTCTTCCCTATCGATTTATCAGATTCCGATTTTGCCATTCGAATGTTTCGATTCGATTAATTGATATGACTTCAAATTAATATTGAAGGAGAACAGTTTGATCATTTCTAACTACTTTTTGAGAAAATGGATGACACTCGAGCAGACGATTCACTTCGTGATAAGTAGGTATGGTTGCCTATAGACAACGGCCAAGCCTTTGCTTACCCTAATAGAAAATAAATGGTAATTGGAAAGGGGATATTTGAGTCTCCGGATATCTCAGTCACCGTACAAAATGCAACAGCAAACTGTCACTTACCGTTGATTTTCTTTGAGCGTGTTAATGACGCGGTTGAGCCATTCAAGCTGTAGCTAAAATTGTCTACAGTGTGGCCACTTTGTTTGTGTTGTCTTTTCATAATTTTCTATTTGTTTTATAATTATGATTATTTATTGTTTTATTTGTTTTCTATTTCTCTTATTTTGTGTGCTTACGTGTGTACACGTTATTGTATTATCTTTCTTTCTCTTTTCATTAATAATGAAACTCGTCAACCAAATAGGGCTGAAAACATGTATTCGAGTCACAAAGCACATTTTATGTTACTGACAACAAACATATATTGTGCATGATTAAAAATCCAGTCTCCCTCTGGTGGCATGGTTTATCTCATCATATAACTGAGTGCTCGTCCTGCGAATGTGGGCCATTCATGTGTTTATACATTTATAATAGTCCGAGATCCGGCTGCAAGATCACTACGTTTATAACGTATATAGTCAAAATCTATTTTTTATGCATAATTATAAATGGAGGAATCTAGAGGTATTTTTGCCAAGACGCCACAATCAAAATTTAACTTAACACACATAATTTGCCCGCGATTATTTTTAATTAATATTATTTCGACTGATATGTAGCGATAGCTCAGTTGAGAATGGAACGGACTGCCTAGACGAGTGTCGGAGGTTCGAGACCAACCCCTAAATGGAGCACCTCTGACTTTTCTACGTTAAGTGTATTTTCATTGTGAATTATCGCGTGCTATAATGGTGAAGGAAAACATCGTGAGGAAACCTACATAGGTGAGAATTTCTTCACAAGAATTTCGAAGGTTTGTGTAGTCTTCCAACCTGCATTAGTGTAACGTGGTAGACTAAGGCTTAACCCCCCTCCCTCTCATTAGTAAAGAAGGCCTGTGCCCATCAGTGGAACAGTAATATTAAACATAACATAACATAAGGTCACGCCTGTATCCCCGAAGGGGTAGGCAGAGGCGCACTAGCGAACTAGAACACCCACATTTTGCCGAGCTTAGTTCCGTCCCAGATGTGATAGGGGGCGAGCCTATCGCCATATCGGCCACATATTCCAGACTCCGGGCTGATATGGAAAAATCCAATATCACTTTCCGACCCGGGGATCGAACCCGAGACCTCAGAACCGTAGTCGTACCGAAATACCACCACGCCACCGAGCCAGTTTGTAATATTACAGGGCTAATATTATTATTATTACATGATGAACGTAGTGATCTTGCAGCCGGATCTCGGCCTATAAATGCATTTGTTATGCCGCTAATTAATATCTCGTGTATAGAAAACTGGGAGATACTGCTAATGTTTTTGTCACACATACGAAACGTGTCCTTGGTTAGCATTAGGAGACGTCTACACAATCAAATCAGGGCAACACATTAACTAGTCTTTTACATGTTACGTAATTTTATGTTGTTAGTGTTGCTGTTTACATGTGTGGATAGTCACGGGCGGCTCGGCCTCCAGTGGCCCATACGCTTATGGAACATATATATGTGACGCCTCCGACGGGTTTTAAGTAGGCAGCCGGTCGTAAAAGCTGACCCTTCCGATCCTACATTGTAGGATACGGGTAGGTTGAAAAAAAAGTGTTGCTATTTACATCCATGTCTGTGATTGCTGTCTAATCTAAGATTAGCTTTATTTCTAAGATTAGATTTGCATGTGCGAGAAATGTGATATTTCAGTTCACGAAAGGAATGCTTTTATTTTCAAAATGTAAGTTAAATCTGAAAGTATGATCATGAAAACAAATAAATTGACATTGGTTTTTAATGAATAGAATAGGCATCGGACTCGTGTCCGTTTCCTTGGTCTAGTGTGTGTGTATGGGCTGCGGACCGGGAGGTCCTGGGTTCGATTCCCAGGTCGGGTAAAGCAAATTTTCTAATTTAATTTGCTCGGAACTGGACTGGAAACAGATTCCCCGAAAAAAAGCAACATACCGAAACCAAAGTATTCTATATACGTAGAATATTGATCTATCCCTGTATTTCATCCAAATCCATTTCACTATATAGGTTTAATGAATACTCAAATTCACAAAGTTTCAAACACCCAAATACTCATAACATTTGACTTGAGACTATATGAACTCAGAGTAGCAAAGTTCAAAACCCTTGTATTTCTCGATTTGAATTGAGAATGAAGCTTCGTAGTTCAAAGACGGATTTACGTTCACAAACGAGCTCTTTTGACTTTGTACGTTTCGTACAGTTCGATAGAGGATCAAATCGATCTCTTTATGGACACCTTTTTCAGATAATTTTATAATCAGTTCAATGCTGATGCGCATTGCTGTCGAAAGCAATTCATTTTTTAAATCTATTAATTTCAATGAATATCCATCGTAGTGAATTATTAGCAAAGGTAATGGAATTTGAAAGGTTTTCAATTATTTCTTTCCATTTGCCCTCATGAAGGTGAAATCGGCGTAACACATTTTTTCAAGTACCTATGTCGCAGATTTGGCTTATTTTGTACGGCTGCCTTGAAACTTCTAAATTAAAATTATATAATAATACAAATCCCTGGATATTTATTCTTTTTTCGACTGCCTCGGTGGCGTGGTGGTATTTCGGTACGACTACGGTTCTGAGGTCTCGGGTTCGATCTCCGGGTCGGGCAAAGTGATATTGGATTTTTCCATATCAACTCGGAGTCTGGAATTTGTGTCCGATATGGCGATAGGCTCGCCCCTATCACATCTGGGACGGAACTAAGCTCGGCGAAATGTGGGTGTTCTAGTTCGCTGGTGCGCCTCTGCCTACCCCTTCGGGGATACAGGCGTGAGCTTATGTTATGTTATGTTATGTTTTTTCTTGTGGGTGTAATAGTTGGCTAGTGCGCATTTGCCTACCCCTTCGGGGATACAGACGTGTGCTTATGTTATGTTATGTTTTCTTTTCTTTCTTTCTATCTGCCCTTATCCCTCCGTGTGGGGTTGGCGCAACACACTTTTCAGGCATTGCCGTAAGGATTTGGCTTAGTTTTTACGGCTGGCTGATATCAACACCCTCTGAAGGATCCAGTCCTGGGCAAATTAAATTGAAAATTCGCTTTGCCTGACCTGGGAATCGAATCCAGGATCTCCCGGTCCAAAGCCCACATATGGTGTCACTAGATTAAAGACACGAATCCCTAGATTTTAATTAAATTAAATTAACATAACAAGAGCTCACGCCTGTATCTTCGAATGGGTAAGCACAGGCGCACTAGCCAACTAGTACACCCACATTTCGCTGAGCTTAGTTCCGTCTCAGATGTGATAAGGGGCGAGCCTATCGCCATATCGAGCACAAATTCTAGACTCCGGGCTGATGTGGAGAAATCCAATAACACTTTGTCCGACCCGGGGATCGAACCTGAGACATCAGGACGGTAGTCGTACCGAAATACAACCACGCCACCGAGGCAGTCAAATTAAATTAATGTCTCATTATATTCGTTCTTCGACGTTCATGTGAATGAATACATTGACATCTTCACTTCATATATCTCAGTGCGTATTACAAGAACCGAGTAGTATTACATTTAATTGATCGTATTATTTTGTAACATGAATAATCCCTGGAGCTTCCAGTAGCATTGTCAACCCTTGTCAGATGAACAGACGTGCGTCGCAAGTGCTCAACTAAACGCTCTTAACTCGATAGGGGATATCTCATTATAATTTATATTGGTCTTGTACTCTATATATATATGATCTTAAATTGAATTAAATTTAAACTTAGAATTATTACAATAAAACATTAAATAAGCTTACGTCTGTATCCCCGATGGAGTAGAAGAGCGTACTAGCGAACTAGAACACCCACATTTCACCGAGCTTTATTCCGCCCCAGATGTGATAGAGGACAGGCCTATCGCCATATCGGGGGCAAACTCCAGACTCCAGGCTGATACTGAAAAATCCAATAACTTAGCCCGACCCAGGGATCTAACCCGAGACCTCATCACGATAGCCGTACCGCGCACGCAATACCACTACGCCATCGAAGCAGTGATTCTAATAAATTAAAAGATTATCTACGCGTGGTAGTTTTAATAAAATTATATTTCGCAACAATTTTTTTTATATCAGAGACTGGCAAACGAGCAGGTGGGTCACCTGATAATAAGTGATCTCCACCGCCCATAGACACCCAAGATACAAAAACAATCATGGGTGCGTTGCCAACCTAAAAGGAGGGATTGGAAGGGGAAGGAAAAAGAGATTGGGAAGGGAGGAAATGGGCCACCGGAAATCTCAATCATCGAACGAAACGCGATAGCAAGCTGCCACTCTACGTCGGTTTTCTGTGAGACAGTGGTATCAAACCAGTCGAGCCGGCCCATTCGTGCTGTAGACGTTACTGTCTACAGCGTGGCTCTACCACTCATATAATATTCTTTAAAACTTATTATATTCGAGACTTTAATATAACACATCGACTTAGTTTAATCCTCAGTTTAAACCCCTTAAACGGTTAGTTGATATGGCATCTTAAATTGATTAGAAGATTTAAAGTTAGCCTTCGTTTTGTACTAAGCATGCACAACAATAAAAAATGTTCGTAGTTCAAAATATTCGAAAGTTCGGAGATCATTTAGCTATAAATATTACATGAAGGATAATATTTGGTAATATAATAAAAATTCACCACATATTATCCCTCATGTATAATTATAGCTAAAGGATCTCTGAACTTTCGAATATTTTAACTATGAACATTTTCTCAAACGAAAATGGAAAATCGTAAAAAGGAAAATCGTTCGTTCTGTACATCGTATAGATCGTCGGTCGATGAATTCCAAAAGTTTGTTGATTGTCTTGGTAATTCGAATTCAAATATTTTATTTCACTTAATAAATTTTACTGACTCAAATTGATCGTAATTCCCTTTTCATACTCGATTTAATAAACGAAATTGAAGCTATGAGTCGGAGATAATTTCACGTAAAGTTAGATTAAACTTATAAACGAAAACTGCCTCGGTGGCGTGGTGGTATTTCGGTACGACTACGGTTCTGAGGTCTCGGGTTCGATCCCCAGGTCGGGCAAAGTAATATTGGATTTTTCCATATCAGCCCGGAGTCTGGAATTTGTGCCAGATATGGCGATAGGCTATGGCGCCCCCTATCACATCTGGGACGGAACTAAGCTCGGCGAAATGTGGGTTTCTAGTTCGCTAGTGCGCCTCTGCCTACCCCTTCGGGTATACAGGCGTGAGCTTATATTATGTTATGTTATAAACGAAAACCGATTGAAAAGAAAGTAGGAGTAGTTTAAGTATAATAAAAAGTAAGTTAAAAATAATAATAATACACCCAAAAGTCACACACATTGTCCTGACCCCACATTTGGTGTAACCTGTGTCGGGGGTGTCAGAAACTACGAGCGACTTTCGGTCACACAACACCCAGACCCGAAACAAATATCTATGGGCCACACAGACATTTGTCTCGGTGCGGGAATTGAACCCGCGTCCTCACGTTTCACAGCCGGTTACTCGCCCGCTGCGCCACGGAGGCTGTCGAAAAAAAATTTGATTTATATAATTTTCAGTTTAAAATCCAACGATAATCAGTATCTAGAGGTAGAGACCCATAACATAACGTAATCAAATATAATTATAATTTAAACACGGGTCTATGAATAATCTATTTTCCTGAATCAAAAACATCAAACAAAAACTTTAATTAAAGAGAACAATTGCTTCTCCGCTAATAACATTTTTCACAAAACACATAAAATTAAATATAATAGATGTCAAAAAGGAAAATTAATAAAGAAAGCACATAAACAATGAAAATCATTGTGAAAATACAATGAAATATCAAGTATCTAGACATGGAATAAACGAAAAGATTATGTTCGTTATTTCTCATATTCCTTTTAAGGTAGCCTTAGTCAGGTATTTCCTGAAGTATTTCTGAACAAGTTAGGAATGCTTTTATTATTTCTGAGCCGCCTTGTTTGAAGCAAAAGTATTTGGATTTTTTATGTTTATAAATCCTTTCAACCTCCTACCAAAGAAGCTTTAGTTAGCTTTCTAGTAATTAGTAGTATAAATTGACTGCCTCGGTGGCGTAGTTATTTTGCGTAATACATAAGAAAACATACTCCCAGCGACAGTCGTTGTGGAGTGGTACGAAATCCTCCACAAGGACATTGTCCAATACCCGGCATTATAATTTACTATGCACCAGAAATTATTATAAAAATATTGATCTCAAGTCTACCGCAATATGAAAATAATTACATAATACAGGTAAATTATTACAAGCATAACATAAGCTCACGCCTGTATCCCCGAAGGGGTAGGCAGAGGCGCTCTAGTGAACTAGAACACCCACATTTCGCCAAGCTTAGTTCCGTCCCAGATGTGATAGGTGGCGAGCCTATCGCCATATCGGGCACAAATTCCAGACTCCGGGCTGATATGGAAAAATCCAATATCACTTTGCCCGACCCGGGGATCGAACCCGAGATTTCAGAACCGTAGTCGTACCGAAATACCACCACGCCACCGAGGCAGTCATTACAGTTATTACAAGCACGTGGTAATAATGTGTAAAACAAAGTATCTAATTAATAAGAAGCATTTAATTAAGTTTTGCGGAAACATAATGTAATAACGCTTCAGTGAAATGAGTGTTCCAAAGTACACCTCGAGCCATGTTAAGTATGCTCAAGGATTACTTATTTTATTAATCAGGCTTTCAAAATAACAACAAAGTATCTGTTAAAACACATTTAATTAATTAACTTAAACATCAATATCTTCAGACAAACGTTATTCATAATACAATGTTAAGGCAGTACAAAATCAGCATAAAGCCTCATTGAACGCCGCAGTAACGAAGTTGTATTGCATGCGCGTTACGTCTACCGTCGTGCGGTCGTGGGTTCGATCTCTGGTCGGATGATATTGAGCTTTTTACTGAGTATCTGACCTGAGTCTGGAACTTGTGCCCAATACGACGATAGACTCGCTCCTATCACATCTGGGACGAAAATCAGTTCGACGAAATGTGGGTTCTGGTTCACCATTTCCAATATGATTGTTCCAGTATGAGTATTGCCAGTAGGATAACCTTCATCCCAACTGTATAAGAGGAGGCAGCGGGTTTGATTCCCGCATCGAGATATTACGTACATGTGATCCACTGATATGTTATACGAATCAGGGCTCAGACCATTTATTAAATCGTCTAAGGCCGCGGACACGAACTCAGCGGGCTTGGAGCGGCGGCGCGGCGGCTCGGCGAGCGGCGCTTTTCAAAGCATAGATTTAAATGGAACTGGTCTCGAAGGGAGCGGCGCGGCGCGGCGCGGAGAGCGTCGTCGACCGGTCTAGCGGTACGTTGCCGCGCCGCTCCTCGCGCCTCCGCCGCCGCTGAGTTCGTGTCCGCAGCCTAAGCCATGTGGGTATCGTAGAATCGTAAGTCCCTCGAATTTCCTGATATCCACGATACAAGTTAATCCTCGTGTGTGGTCAGAACTATGTGATTGTGGGGTGTATTTATTATTCTGAGTGTAAGAGCTTATGGCTGGAAAATACATAAGATAAGACAAATCGATCGTAAATTACCAAGCCGCGTGATTGTTTCTCGAAATTTTATCGAAATTGTAGCTCGAAAGAAATTATCCAATTATACTTGCCTACTTCGTACGAGAAATTTAAATCTAAATAAGGCCTTTGTAAAAGCCGCGGCCCGTGGTAGACTAAATAGGTTTTGTTGTATAGTAGGTAGATTAAGTAGCTGGATCCAGCCGCTTCCAACAGGTCGGTCTGGATATCTTTGGGCGAGGCCTATGTCGAGCAGTGGACGTCCTGTGGCTGCTGCTAATGATGATGATGTATAATAGAGAAATGCTTATTTTATTGTTAAAGTGTGGAAAAAACGGTCGTATCCTTGGTCTAGAGTCAGCGTATATGGGCTGTGGACCGGGAAGTCGGATTCGATTCCCAGGTCAGACAAAACGATTTTTCTAATTTGATTTGCCTGGGACTAGATCCTCCAGAGGGGGTTGGTGTCAGGCAGCCGCACCGGCTGTAAAAACTAAACCAAATCCTTTCTGCAACATGCTTGAAAAAGTGTGTTGCGCCGACTCCACATTAAGGTGGGATAAGGGCAGGTACAAAGGATATTGGAAAAGAAATTTAATACAATAGATTTTGTATTTCAAAGTGAAATAAATATTATATTTTTTGTACATAGTTTTTGAATAAAACCAAACATAATATGAGTAAAAATATTATATAACGCATAATATTCCCTGCTGGACATTAGTGGACATGTACTAGATTCGTGATAAAATAAATTACAACACAAATTCTGCAATTGACTATCAATTATTTTTAGTAAGCACCACTCATCGCTTTTAGAAAATCGTAGTACCTTAATTGCTTGTAACAATGATAAAAACTATGACTTTCAATAAAAATAACGCTCTGTACAAAATTCAATAAAGTGTTCAAGTGCAAGCAACAAAGCGCCTCTATTGTCGCAACGAGAGCATATTGAATATTGCGTTTCATTCTAAATATTGCTGTTGAGGCTGTTATATTAAACTCTTTTGTTGTCATCCACAATGGGCTGCAGCGTAAACACAATAATGCAAAGGTACTGTTTTCATTTTTCACCTGAACTACAACAGAACTTGGAAGCCTTCTGGTAAAATGGGGATCTTGCACAAAAATTTTAACGAGACATTGTGTTGATAAATCAATACACAAATTCATGTGCGAAAAGTGCGATCATGAGATTTGTAGTATAAAATAATAGATATTTTACAAAATATCCTACTTATAAATTACGTATAATGGAACGTAATTGCAAAACCCAAGTGACGTCATTGCATAAAGGATCATAGAGCAGTGTTTCCAAGTTGGAGTATTTTTTTTTAATTTTTTTCGGAAATTGTTGTGTTTAGTATGGTGATTAGTGAGTTAGATTTTGGAGGTCCTTCTTTTTCTTATTTTTACTTCGCAATTTTAAGAAATAACTAATATTGCTTCGAGGTGACGACACTTCGTTTTTGGGCGCGAGGTTTTCTAAGTCATATTTTGACTTGCGATAATTCAATGATTTGTGCATATTTTAATGTTTTTGTTTCTGGTGTGTTTATTTGAGACCCAGTTCTTTATAATTAACTAAAGGAAACATTACATGCAAGTTCCCTATATTTCGTATCCTAAATATAACTGGACAGTAGAAATAGAAAAACATAAATTAATCTATGTAAATTATGTTTATTAATTTTATTGAACCATTTATTTTTATTAATGTAGCGTGAAAAAGCAGCGATAGCACATTTGGTACTTGAAAGTGGTGCAGATTAATAATAATAAACTTAAAAATTAATGATAAAAGACGTCCAGTGCTGAACATAGGCCTCCCTTAAAAATATCATTTTATTTTATTTCATTTAATCCAAAAGTCTGGAACAATACCTCATTGTAACAAATAATGTAAATACAAACGAAATAATAAATTAATTATAAAAAGCAATCAGGATCTGTGAATGGACTTGACAAAATGCAACAAAACACTAGGCTGAATAAAGCGGCTTTTGGCTAAATTATTCAATCGTTCGTGAGAAATGGCACAAATGAATCTTAATTTAATCAGAGGACTGACTGAATGGTAGCCGAATTATATTTTATTCGGACCAGTATTTTCGTAACAAATAGCGGAGTTGATTCTTAAAAGACGAATAATACAACTCTTAAATGGTGGGTGAAGCATTATGACCTTAAGAACAATTACCTATTCACTTGTTTATAAATTGTCTCGGTGCTTCGGTGGCGTAGTTGAACGACTACCGTCCTGATGTCTCCTGAAGTCGTCCTGAGGGTTGGATCCCAGGGTCAGGCTAAGTTGAGTTTTTTCAATATTAGTCTGGATTTGTGCCCGATATTGAGTGTCCGATAGTATCGCCCAGATGTGATTCTGGAACAGAACTAAACTCGGCGAAATTTAAGGTGTTCTAGTTCGCTAGTCCGCCTCTGCCTACCCTTTCGGGGTACAGGCTCTGCCCACTAGCGAACTAGCACACCCACATTATCACAAATTCCAGATTCCGGGCTGATATTAGAAAAACCCAATATCACCGACCCGGGGATCGAACACGAGACGTGAGGACGGTACCGAAACACAACTACGCCACCGAGGTAGTCAAATCGAGTCAGTTAAAAAGTAATAAAATTAAAAGTTAGAAAACTCAATTAACATCGGCTATTTCTTTATTTTTCAATATTGATGTAATTTAAAACTAGCTTTTGCCCGCGGCTTCGCACGCGTAGTTTGTAGGGCTAACCGGAAAAGCTTTTGATTTGTCGATCCGCCCTGTTGTTTGCCTAAACATTCTATAACGGGGCGACCCAGATATCGATTTTGAAGTCAATCGGCCCATAAACAATGAAAAACAAAATGGCGGCCACTTTTGACAGTTTTGACATCGGTTCCGTCGTTTGGAACCATGGGGCGACCCAAATATCAGTTTGGAAGTCCATCGACCCAAAAACAAATAAAAACAAAATGGCGGCCACTTTTGACAGCTTTGACATCGGTTCCGTCGTTTGGAACAACGAAGCGACCCAGATATCAATTTTGAAGTCAATCGGCCCAGAAACAAAGAAAAACAAAATGGCGGCCAATTTTGACAATTCTGACGCCGTTTCCGACGTTTGAAACTACGGGGCGACCCAGATATCGATTTTGAAGTCAATCGGCCCAGAAACAAAGAAAAACAAAATGGCGGCCAATTTTGACAGTTTTGACATCGGTTCCGTCCTTTAGAACCACGGGGCGACCCAGATATCGATTTTGAAGCCAATCAGCCCAGAAACAAAGAAAAACAACATGGCGGTCACTTTTGACAGTTTTGACATTGGTTGCGTCGTTTCGAACCACGGGGTGACTCAGATATCGATTTTGAAGTCAATCGGCCCAAAAACAAAGAAAAACAAAATGGCGGCCAATTTTGACACTTCTGACACCGGTTCCGACGTTTGGAACTACGGGGCGACTCGATATCGATTTTAAAGTAAATCGGCCCAAAAACAAAGAAAAACAAAATGGCGGTCACTTTTTAGATTTTGACCCCGGATCACTTAATGACTTTAATATGGTTCATAATTCGTAAAATATTCAATATGACTCAGAAAATATGGTAACGCCATCTATTGAAAAAATTGAAAATCACTTTCAGGCTTTATAGAACTCCCAACAATCGTACACATGATACAAAAATATCCATATCTTTTGATAGAGTTGACCGATTTCAATAAAACAAAGCTTAAATGTTCTTCCAAGATGTGGTCTGCGATTTTCTATCCAGTTCCGTAAAATTACTTTGGTGGTTTTCATTTGATACGCGGTCAAACATACAGACAGACAGACAGACAGACAGACAAAAATTCTAAAAATGATAAAAATGTATTCTATTACTTATTCTAAACCCCCTCAATTAGTTTTTTTGAAAATCTATGTAATGTACAGACGCGCGATATTTACATTCTTATTATATGTTATTGATGATGATGATGGATGATTTGGAGGAAAGCTATTACCAGTTAAATAATTGAAATATATATTATATTGACCACTGACAAATACTGTGTTTATCAGTGGTCGCTAGAATCATGAAGGCATATTTATTCTTCTTCTCACTCCGAATCCGAAGAGGGAAGAAGCAAATCGAGGGGCTTGCAACAAGACAGGCGAATGACCAATGCAGATATAGGGATACCTCCATACCCGTCTCAACCAAACATCAAGTTATGCCGCAAGCCTCTCGAGAGATTTCTTTTTCGACCGATATAAACATATAAAACTTTCGGTGCTTAATTGAAATAAAACTATTTTTACGGATTCTATCACGATTTGGTTTTAATTTTTATTCCCGACGTTTCGAAGGCTTTGCAGTCTTCGTGGTCACGGGTTGGACTGAGATGTAATTTGTCCAACACTAACATTCTTGGACAAATGACATCTCAGTCCAACCCGTGACCACGAAGACTGCAAAGCCATCGAAACCTCGGGAATAAAAATTAAAACCAAATCGTGATAGAATCCGTATTATTTCAATGAATAGCATTTGCGTAAACTTAAGAAATCAGTATATCGCTGCTTAAACTTTTATCAATCTCTGCACACATTCGCGTCAGTTTAGGGTACTCTTGACCTGAAATGTGTCTATTGTAGCTTTTGCTTACGATACAACTACGATTAACCACTACACGTATTCTTAAAAGAATTCCCTTTTGCTTCACAGTTGTCGGGCAAGAAGTAGGCTATAACCTGAATCTGGCGACTATTGGTTGTATTTATTCAATACCAATAGGTCACTTGGCATTTTAAAATGCCGCAAGCTGGACCCGTTTTAACCGCGTGGTTAGTCATGTCCCAGTCAGAAGTTTGCACTTCAAGGATTCCCAATCCGAAGAGCGCTCACAGCATTCCTAATCAATTGGCTTCCCTGACAAAGCTCGTTTTATGTCTAGCCATCGTTTATTTTCTGCTGAAATTCGTCTCCTACGTTTGATTTTTATTAAATAAGTTGGGATGATTTACTCATACCTTTTTAATCAAAAATCCAATATCACTTTGCCCGACCCGGGGATCGGACCCGAGATCTCAGGACGGCAGTTGCACCGAAATACAATCACGCCACCGAGGCAGTTTAATTCAAAAGTTCTATTTTAAATGGATACAAATCTGATTCAGCTGTCAGATTTACAGATGAAGTAAATAAAGGATGTTGTGCCTTTAATAGAAAACGTGATAAAACTACCTTCAAGCTTTATACAACTCAACGCGTAGGAAATCATAGGAGGAAAAACACAGACAGGCGACACTCAGATATAGAATTCATCTGAATGTGGCATATAATTACAGAGTTCCTTAATGGCATGTGCGCTTTATTTTTATTATTATCTGAGAATACTTTGTTGGTTCTAATTATAATATGCATATTTAATATGAAAGCTTTGATGTTAGGTAGTCCATTGCGTTTTCACGGCTTTGAATCTTTGATTTTTATGACAGTAAAATATTTTTAGGAGAATGATGGCGTTGGCTAATCTTTTAATTGCATCTAAGAACTAACGATAAAATCGTCAAGTGACCATAATGACAGAATTTTAATGTCTTAATATTTGTAGTCTTAATGATAAAGTTTAGATAATAGTGCTCCAAAAGTATTAGGATCCAAAATTATTCAAATCCTATAAAGCTGAACGAATATGATTGAAATCTGAGAAAAAAAAAAGAGATAAATGTCGGAGGGCCAACGCTAACGTTGTTTTTTTTAAAACGGTGACGTCAGCATGGCTGACGTCACTTTTGACAATAAGATGATTACTCATCTTATTTATCAAGCGTGAACACTGAAATTCACTAATTCCCTTTATTAACGGTGCTCAAGAGCACCGTCTAGTCAGGGATGTGGACAGTCCGAGTGCCGGAGCACGACTGTGTCGAATCTGCTCAGAACACTCCTTTTATAGGGTGTAATATTTGCAACTACCTACTCGATACCGAATATCGAATGGCAAAGAAATAATTATAACGATTATTTTAACTTTTTAGAATCTTTTAAGGTTTCAGCAGTTTAACAATTGTAAAATAAATTAATAACGTGAAATAACAACGGCTTTTTAAATAAGCGTGCGATTTTGCGCCGATACGGCCATTCTGATAGGCGGTGCGTGCTCTGCACCAGCCTTGTAATTTGTTGTGAATACTCGTAGAACAAATTTTTTTTTTCTTTTTCTTTCTTTCTTTTCATTTGAAATAGCACGTGCTCTTATTGAAAGCTCATGGTTGTACGCCGATACGGTCATTTTGAAAGGCCTCGTTTATTATTGCGAATTTAAGATTCCGATTTTTTTTTTGAATTTCTACCACCGGATCCAAACGCGGCCCTGCCTGAGAAGACCCGGCGAAACAAACTCAGCGGGCAAAATTACCTAGCTCACAAAACAATTTCCCGAATTGACCACTCAGGATTTTTCAAATTGACCACTTATGATTTTTAAAGATGATCACTAACGTTGACATTTAGACTTCAAAAATGACTGCAACAGTGTCACATACACCGTCTCGATCAATCCTGACCATAAATGAGGTAGTTTTGTTTTTGCATTGAATTCTGAGATGAAATTGCACACAAATTAAAATATGGATATTTAGGTGCACCACGTGCCCTGGTTTATATGGTTTTTAGAGGAGGTATCCGACCAGCCTTGCCAGACCATATTATAAACATTTGTACAAATGTTCCACACAATGCACTTTTTATGAATCAGTAGTCAGAGTGCGAATGTTCCACGCATCTATGCACTTTTCTTACGGGGATAATGGTCCACAGGGGTTCTAAAGGAACGGGAAGGGTCGATGCTGTGGCGCTGAGCGGTCCTGTACGCCGTGGTCCACAGAGGCTCTGAAAAGTTTTTTTTTTTTTTTTTTTTATTTATTTTGTGCAAATGTTCCACACATTAATGCACTTTATTGTTAAGAATGAAGCTGTGGTTCTGAGCGGTCCCGTACGCCGTGGTCCACAGTTTTTTTTTTGTTTTTTTTTTTTTTTTGTTAAGGATGATGCTGTGGTTCTGAGCGGTCCTTTACGCCGTGGTCCACAGGGGTTCTAAAGGAACTGGGAAGGACGATGCTGTGGCCTGGGCCTTTATTATTTATTGACCGTGGTCTACAAAGGCCCTGAAGAACTAGTTCGAAAGTACCGATCGAACTGAAAGTATCTTGGATTGAAAGTATCAGTCGGATTGAAAAATCAGTCGGATTGAAAAATCAGTCGGATTGAAAGTATCAGTCGGTATGAAAGTATCAGTCGGTATGAAAGTATCAGTCGGATTGAAAGTATCAGTCGAACTGAAAGTATCAGTCGAACTGAAAGTATCCATTGTCAGGGCAGAAAGGTTCAAGTTAAACGAGTGGGATGGTGATCCCACTTCTGATGTCGGAGGGCCAACGCTAACGTTGTTTTTTTTAAAACGGTGACGTCAGCATGGCTGACGTCACTTTTGACAATAAGATGATTACTCATCTTATTTATCAAGCGTGAACACTGAAATTCACTAATTCCCTTTATTAACGGTGCTCAAGAGCACCGTCTAGTCAGGGATGTGGACAGTCCGAGTGCCGGAGCACGACTGTGTCGAATCTGCTCAGAACACTCCTTTTATAGGGTGTAATATTTGCAACTACCTACTCGATACCGAATATCGAATGGCAAAGAAATAATTATAACGATTATTTTAACTTTTTAGAATCTTTTAAGGTTTCAGCAGTTTAACAATTGTAAAATAAATTAATAACGTGAAATAACAACGGCTTTTTAAATAAGCGTGCGATTTTGCGCCGATATAAAGTAAGATGTAAGGAGATTACAGTATATAACAATTTTATGTAAGTTTCATATTGGTCGGAACTGTAATAATAATAAATAAGAAAATATAAGACATGTGCTCTATAGCCAATGATGACAGTTACCAATAAGAATTCATAAATAAGATTTACGCGGTGACGTTGTACCATCTATATTGAATAAAAAATGTATACTTATAAATTTAATGTGGTTTATTTTACCCGCTATATAGCATGCGTTAAAAATTGACTATTTTCGTTAAACAAATACTGTTAAACTTATTTTCAGTAACCAATCACAAGTAAAATAGTTTCATAACGCTTGAATCGAAATATTAGTATGAAATATAATATTTTAATAAACTATTTAATACCCACAGTGAAACGAACGCCATTAGTTAATGAATTTTTATAACGTAGTTAATTTTTAAACAAACAGCCTTTCATTTATTTTAATATTTGCTCGCCTTTTATGTCGAATAGGCTATAGTTGAAAAAAAAGTATAATATCCATTAAACGTGCCTTTGAAAGTGTATCCCAATGGAATCCGATAAATTATTATATAAAGGGCTATTACGTGAGTAATTTACGACTAACTATTATTAAACAGTTTCACAGTTAAGTATAATTTTTTTTTTAAATGATAATTATTTTCGCCTATGGGATAAAGGCAGGGCAGGGATGGGATCGGCCTAACTCATATACAAAACAGATAAAACAGATATACCAATCCTGGAAAAACTTTCAGCAAAGACAGAAATATCGCAACTAGATTAGATAGACATCCTTGTAAGTTGTACATCAACTGGAAGTCACTTCAAATAACAAAGATCCAGTACTACAGTAAAAATAAAGCTAATCTAGCTGAGTAACAATACACGAACCGTGCGATGCCACTTCGAGTTCCATTTAAACGCAGCGCCACGACACTTCCCGTTCTTGGCGCGAGAGCGCGGTTTAATAAAGCCGACGTCTACGTCTCGTCGACAGGAGGGCTGCGCGGCGTGGCGTGGCGCGGCGCGGCGTTGCACTACAAGCGTTCTAATTTTGATAGCTCGAGCGCACCGGATTGCTTTGGCGCATCTAGTTTTTATATCATGTATGTTTTATTCGAACTGTTTAAGTAAATGTGTGTAAAATGTTTTGTATGCCTATTTAATAAAAAAAACATGGGTCTAATGTAGGTGAGGTCGTGATTTTTTTAACAATCTTGCTCTTAAAATATCTTTAATAAAATAAAACAAGTTTATAAAGTATCTATTTCGTAGCTTTAAAAGTTTAGGAAACAGATTAGAATTATCTGTTCAGACGATCTAGACTTAACCACTTCCCACCCACCAAGACTTAATACTAAATAAATCAGATTTCAGATATTTTGTTTACCTAAATAGGACACTGGCGACGACAGCGTAATGGCAAGACAATAGTTTCAAAGTTTAGAACTGTTAAACATTTAGTAGTCAACTAAGTTGTCCAAGTTAGGTATTAATGCCAAGTTACAGCCGTCAAAAACATTTCGAGGTTTGTGTTTGATTCAGAATTAATTGCTCAGACTTTTGAATAATTTATTATTTGCGCTAATCTAACCATTGTGATTGCCAGATTACTTTTAATTTCGCCCTTCCTAAATTTAAATCTTAGTGACATGTAGTGCCTCGATGGCGTGGTGGTATTTTGGTACGACTACGGTTCTGAGGTTTCGGGTTCGATCCCCGGGTCGGGTAAAGTGATATTGGATTTTTCCATATCAGCCCGGAGTCTGGAATTTGTGCCCGATATGGCGATAGGCTCGCCCCCTATCACATCTGGGACTGAACTAAGCTCGGCGAAATGTGGGTGTTCTAGTTCGCTAGTGCGCCTTTGCCTACCCTATCGGGGATACAGGCGTGAGCTTATGTTTATGTGAGTATGTAACATGTAGTGCCTGTTTAGTTACAAAGGTATGTATTATTTATTTTCATATTTATTTATTTCATCAACTACTATGGTTAGGACCCATTATGATGGCAATTATTATATTATTATAAGGATATTTATGTATTATGTCGTGTTATTTATATTACCCAGAGTTTGAAAATGATACATGTCTGATACCATTAATAAATTCATAATAATATAATATTTCAAAATGAAAGGGATGTTTTGGAAAGTTTAATATGTCATTAAACCTAATAAACCAATGTTTGTGTGGTACCTCTATAATATACATATATAGGTAAACGTATCTCCCATGAGCGTAAAGGGTTTCGTAAGAATAAATAAGTTTAAATCAAATGTAATAATAAAAAAATATGATTTATCAAATGTATATTAATAATAATCACCAGTTTAAAAACTTAACGGACCGACTTCAAAATTGATCCGATCGTGACTAAATGTATATGGGACCACCCTTGAAATAAGTCCTATCGAACGCAAAAAGAATCTTGAAATTCGGTCCACATTTGGCGGATATATCGCGTATATAAAAATACAGAGAAATTGAGGACCTTCTCCTTTTTGAGACTCCTTTCTCCTTACAAATAACAATAACAGATAAAAATTTATATCAAGATGTTTATATTCTACCCTATTTTGAACACGATTTGTTAGCTCCGTTTTAACTTTAGCTTTATTTTTTGCTAAACGACTAGGTGGGCACGTGATCAGATTAGTATACATAAAAGTCTATGGATTAGAGTTAGAATTTATTGAAACTAAAATTCAACTTAAAAACTTACGACGTGTAATTTTTTTTTAAATATTTTCATGGATCTATAATTATTACAAACTTAGTGCTAATTTTCGTTGGCTAACTAGATTTTGGCTCAACCCGCATTCATATCGTTGTCAGTAGTCAATCACGGCAGAAATTGCAGCCTCCACTATTATTAATGACTTTATCTTCATCTAAACACGTTCAATGTTCATGAAAGGATTAGTCAGTAGATCGTTTAACACAATGATTCATATTTGAACCGTAGCTTACTGACGTACGCAAGTACGTGTTTTATCTTTATACCTGTCCTTATCCCACCCCAACACAACGGTCGGTGTAAAATACTTTTTCAAGCATATTGCAGAAAGGATTTGGCCTAATTTTTAAAACAGAATACATTAGCGGTCAAAGACTTTTGTCGATAACAAACATGAACGGACTTGTCTGGCACGACTGGGATGCGAGAGCCACGCGCCGCGTACCTACTGAAGTTTACCTACTTGTAGATTTTAGCGCATTATACCGGTTTTACACAGTATAATGGTTGTGACATTTAGTTACCGAACATTTGCTATTTATTTTGTTCTAAAAATGTATCTTTTTCTGTATTGACAGTTTTTTATTGCTGCGGCGTAATTTAAAAATACCTATGTTACTCACTAATCAAAGTTAATGTCGTTAGGTTGGCGCCACTCTGTATAAAAATACTTTCGCAAACTCATCCGAACAGTCACGTATGGATGATATAAGAGTCTGTATTTATCTCGTGTAATGGACCACGTACGACAAATGTATGCTGTCTCAACACTGTTCCAGCGCTTTAAGATATGTTTGTGCTAGCAGATAAATACGAGTTCGACAGTGAAACAGAAAAGTTGCAGAAAAGACAAGAGTGAAATTATTACTAAATTAATATCCAAATAAGTATTACGTGTCGAAATTTCTTATTTACGAGTTCATGACATCTTTCGTTCGTACTCCTATTTTAACCGACTTTTAAAGGACGAGGTTCTCAATTTCTCGGTATTTTATTGATTTTCAAAGTTATTTGTTCGACAGAGTTATTATAATTTTGTCGGATATATTTTAAAGCCGATTTTTAATTTTTAAGCTGACATAATTTCGTTTATAATTTGTGGGCTGGAATATGACAGGCTAATTTTCATTCAAGAATTATCATTAAAATAGAGCTCCAAAACCTAGTGTGTTATAGTAAAATGTCTTTTTTGTACCCACCGCCTATTAAAACTTCTAAAATGTTCATTACAACCAATAAAAGGACTGATTTACCGTCCGTCCTCCTTGTGACCGTTATTTGAAAAGTTTTAATTTTGTACAATTGATTACACTGCGAAGTTAAAGTTGCGCTTTAACTAATTATTTAGCTTAATTTAAGATCCGTTGCATTCATTCTAGAACTTTCCATACTCAGGTGGGAACAAAGAAACTATAAATTCAGTTGGATCACTCGTGGCCATTCATTAGTTAATTAAAAGGTTTTTTCCAAGATAACTTACTCAACTTTTCGCCATTACGTACTTAATGTGTATGAGACTGGAATAAGTAACTCGTTTGAGTCTCTATTACATTCTAAGTTACATTAACTTAGTCTTACTTAAGCACAGTCCCTCGGAGGCTTAGAACAAAAGGATTGAGGTCGTGATGTGATTGTTTGATGAAAAAATAAAAACGAAGAAAAATGCACATGTTTATAAAATATTATGTACATGCATACATAAGCCAACGTCTATGTCCCTGAAGGCGTAGGCCAAAGCGAACTAGTAAACTAGAACACCCAAATATTTTCGAGCTAATTTCCATCCCAGATCAGAAAGGGATAATGGGGTCAGCCTTTCGCTATATCGAACACAAAGTCCAGACTCTGGACTAATAGTGAATAGAAAAAACCAAATATCACTTAGCCCGGCCCGGAGATAGAACCCGAGACCTCAGATCAGTAGTCGAACTGCGCAATACAACTACGCTACCGATGCAGTCCAATACTAGATATAGATTGCTTTATGCACGTAAGATAGATTTTTCACACGAAGCGATCACAAGATAGCTAATAGCTATATCATCGCCGATAAATCCTCACCAATATCGGGACACTGAAATTTATGAACACTGAATGACACATCTTCGTCGACACCGTATCGATGGCGTATCGTCTAATTAAATAACGTGATATTGTCATTAGTTTAATTTTGGATTTCGGCAGAAAACTATCGGTGTGCATTTACAGGTTGATTCATAAAGTAGGTATCAATAATAACTACACTTAAAGAGGGGGGCTAGCAATCTAGCGGTACAATTTAAATTTTCTTAAGGCTCATAGTTTTTGAATAATAGGAACTTGAATTTGTGACGAAAGCATTATTTATAGTTTATTGAGTCAGCTGCAGTACATTTGCAAATTACATATGGTGTAAGTAATAAAAGCCATTCCTATGCTAATTGATGATTGAGGTCGCATTCCGATTTTAATATCCCCATGCTTAATAATTGATCAAAAAAATATGTTCAACTTTTACTTTTTAACTTGACCATTACGCTTTTACGGCCGGTTTCAATAAACGATTTCAGTTTAGAGTGCAGATAGATCGCGATTATGAACCAATCATATGAAGTCATTTGACGGAGTCATTTTCAAACTGTGTTCTTATTGGCAAATTTTTGTAACCTATCTGCACATTCGAACTGACATTGTTTATTGGAACCGGGCGTTAATCGAATCGAACTTTATGAAACACCCAGTAGAGACCAAACGTTAAATTTCGACTTTTGCGGTATTGTTAGGCAAGCAATGATTCTTTCATTTCCATGTTTCCACATCGATGATTGAGAAGCAATCATAGAAAGTTTCCTTGGTACTAACGCTATTATTTATAGTTTCGAATGCAAGGATTCTAAAAGCATACGTATTATGAATATGTTGACTGACAGAAATCCTCTTACCCAGCATTCTCAGCACAGTAAGAAAGCGAGTCTCTCATACAATATTCTCAACAAGCCACTCCGCAGCAAATACAAGTTGAACCAAGTCCAATATAAATACAATTGGATTCATAGCACATGGTTTCGCTCAACTAAAATTAGATAACCGCTTGTTTTATTGCGTACATAAAATAATAATATTGAATAAACTCATCCCACTGTTTTTTAGAGAATTACTGCATAAATGCAATGCATGCGTGTCTGGCAAAAAATTATCTCGACTGGGTTGGTTATTTTCATTGTCATATAATTACCAAGTGAAATGGCAGGTCGCTATTGCGTTTATTTATTTTTTTGCGTTTTTTTTATTTGTCGTTTTTATTGTTTCGGAGTTCCAAGTATTCAGTACTCTTCCTGTTGTGCCCGATATCACACCTGGGACGGAAATAAGCTCGGCGAAATGTGGGTGTTCTAATTTGTTAGTGCGCCTCCGCCACCCCTTCGGGGATACAAGCGTGAGCTTATGTTAAATGTATTACATATATATACATGTTGTTCCGATTTGGAGACAACTTGGATCTATTAACTTTCGGGTCACTTGCAGCTCCACGATATTTATCTCGAATGTCGATTTATAGATAGAAGTGCTCACTCCTACATAAATGGAGTTTAGGTTTAACTCTAGATTAGTAAAAGCGTTGCAAGTCGCCTTGAAACTCGTTAGATAATACTTAATCACATTTTAAACTCAAGCGGTAACCAACAAATCGTGCACAATCACCATAATTTTTCAAAGAGTGTATCCACGTCCCACCGACCACCAATGAGGCGAGACTAAAACTGCTAGCGAAGTTTGGAATTACTTCATTTCAGTGAAATTCGCTGGCTACCAGCATCTCTCGAGTCAGAACTCGACAACTCCCGGTAGCAGTTTACGAAACTTTTCCACCACTTGCATTCAACTTGAATTATTGAGTCATACACTTTAGCAATAAAAGCATGGGATCCGTCGTGTTTATGGTTGCTTGTAAAACGGTTTTCCGAAACGTCCTTTCGGAGTTCTAGAGTGTTTTAAACGGGTTTAAATAAAATGTACATTGTGTTTTATACGTATTGTAAATTGCAAAATTATTCGAGAGTGATGTTTTTGGAATGCTTTTACTGCAGTGTGACATGAAAGCAGCTGCTGCTTTTATTTAAAATGCTTCGAGAAGTTGATGAATGCGATTAAATGTTTATTTCGTTTTTGTACTATTATTTGACTATTGTTGCTGTATAAAACACCATTTTTAAAAAGGTTAAAATTACTATTTGTTATATTATAACGTTGGAATAAGTTTTATGTGACAGACTATTTTTAATCATGAGCTTAGCTAAACTGTTTTTATAAGTAAGGCTCATAGGGCCGCCTATGTGTACGGTGGTAGCTATTCAGATGGAAACGAATATTCTAGAGGTACAAATATGTAAATAAATAAATACACACAGTCACACACCTAGTCCTGACCCCACACTAGGTATAACCAGTGTCGTGGGTGTCAGCGACTATGAGAGACTTTCGGTCTCACAACACCCAGACTTGAAACAAATATCTGTGGGCCACACAAACATTTGTCTCAGTGCGGGAATCGAACCCGCAGCCTCTCGCTTCACAGCCGGCTACTCGCCCGCTGTGTTACGGATGTTGTCAAATAGTTTCATGTTCCATACAAAATGTAGATAATTCGATGGCAGTATCCCCTTTATCATCGTAGCCATAGGCAAGATCACGCCAACGAAGAGTTTTTAATAATGCGGTAACTACCTCGGAATTTACTATGCCAATGAAATCAGAACTCACAAAAAGGTGAAAAGATAAAGTAATTCCTACCTTGAAATGATTACTTTCTACTTCAACGCGGAAAAACAAAGTGAATTTGAATTTCTTTCGCAAAGAAAAACAGCAAGTATGAACTCAACTTTACACATTTATCATAAGATTTTATGCAAAAAACTTTTAATTTTAAAGATGAACTCAATCTAAACTTAAATTCGCTTAAACAGGGTTTTAAACTCGCGTTATTTACTGATACTATTCTTTATACCTGCCCTTATCCCACCTTAATTTGGGGTCAGCACAACAGACTTTTCAAGAATGTTGCAGAGACGATTTGGCTTAGCTTTTACGACCGGCCGCCTGCCTGACGTCAACCCTCAATGAGGGATCCAGTCCCGGGAAAATTAAATTAGGAAATTTACTTTGCCCGACCTGGGAATCGAACCCAGGACCTCCCGATCCACAGCTTATACATGCTGCCACTAGACCAAGGAGGCGACTATTTACTGATACATTTAATATGAGCTTTTCGTTCATGAGGAAAACATAAAAACTATAAATAAGATTCTATAAATAATTCGCTCACATAAACACGACTGGTGATACTGATAATAAAAATACCTCGAGCGACCGCCCCGCATCTAACTTCTTATTCCTAAGGGCAATAAAACGAGAGATAGAAATGCCTCACAAAATTGGGTTGCCAACAAAACCTCTGGCCATCACATTTTGGAAACTATCTATCTTTGATGAAACTATGACAGCCTCCGTGGTGCAGTGGGCGAGTGAAACAGTGGAGCAAGAGGCCGCGGGTTCGATTCCCGCATCGAGTCAAATGTTTGTGTTATCCACAGTTGTTTGTTTTGATCCGGGTGTTGTGGCTGCAAGTAGGGATTTGTATTAATTTGACTTGTATCAGGATTTACATGGGTGTAATTCCTGATACCCACGACACAGCGGCCCGAGCAGGAAAAATTCTGACAGTCGTAAATGTATTAGAGCTCGCTGCGCACTGATGACATTTGGTTAATATTTAATACAAATGTCATAAACGCGCATCACGCTCGAATAAATTTACGATTGTCAGAAATTTTCCTGAACGAGCCGCTGGTCCAACCTAATGTGGGTTCAGGACTATGTGTGTGATTGTTGAGTTTATTTATTACTATATACTTAAAACAACACGATTTTTATCTCGTTTTTAAGTCGAGACGTTTTCAACCATGTTCAGTCTTCACGGTAAAGGAGTAAACTGAAGTAAGGTTCTGTACCCGGATAAAAATAACAAATATCAACCGTGCGAGTACTAACAATACACGTGAAGAGCATTAATCCCACAGCCTTCAACTTCTATCCAAGAGGAACTAGCAAAAACGGGTATAAATTCTAACTCGTCGCCACGGACGTAAAGAAAAAGAAGGACACCATCTCGCCTATAGATAAATGAACGCTACAGAGAAGCCACGCACACAAACGCGCCTGTACAAAAGTACGCACACACACACGCCATTACGTGTCGATAGATCGAATGGTTCTGCCGTGCTTCACTTTCAATGTTCTTAGCGCTCCGTCCATCTTTTTTTTACATCCGTACTCTTCGCAGAAGAAAATAAATTTCCCGACAAACATAACTCTTTCTAAGTGGGTAGATTAATTATTTGCCGCCCGCTAGTTCCTCGGCCATATTAAATCTTCTCAGCACTTTATTTGTATAAACATTCATTTCATCAAGGCGACGCGTTTCGTTTCTTCCGAAGGAATATAAAGCAGGATTTAATGTGATTTAGATTACGTTTCTTCATTCCTTTGTTCTGCTTAGATATAAGTTGACCTCAATTGAAACGCTCTATATTTTGATTTTAGAATCCAAATCATATGAGTAGAATCTATTATTGCGTTTGAAACAATGTACGAACATGGTCCATTTATTTTAGTTAAGGCATTGTTTTGGTTGATAAACTTGTAGTGACTTGTTTACCGTCCCATGCTTTGAAATCGTGTCCAAATTTGTTATTAAACTGTGTGTAATTTCCCGCATTAGTCATTTGAATCATTATTACTGAAGTACAGTACATTACCCCCAATATGAGTTTATTTTGACAGTTCTCAATTCTCGAAATCGACGATAGTTGCGTTATGTCCATACATTTGTCTTTGGCAGCGCCACTTTGTGGAAACTCCAACGAACCAAAAAATGTATGAAGATACTGTAAACTACCGTCGATTTCGATAATCGAGAAAACCTTGTACTACGGGTACATATAAATATAGTTTATAAAATCATTTAATTCCTATTTGTCAATAACATTATTTCCTTTTACGCCGAGATGAAAACACTACGTGCTGCTAATGGTATCATTTTCAGTGGAGAGTGCAACATTTCTCTCGATGTACGACTTAAGTATCTTATACTACACTTTGCTTTAAGATTGGCTTTAAGTTCGCATTATGAACTCGAGAATAGCCCGCAGACGTCCAAGAACGATCATTTTCGAAAATAGAATTTGATTCTGCTCGGGATATTACGGATTCACGTAATTGCTCAGTCGAACATCTTTGGCCTCCTTGGCCTCGTACTATCAGACTTCTAACTAGGTGTGTTCTTTAACACATTTTTATTAATTGTAGATCAATAGCAAGAGACAAAACTCAAAGGGCGCTGTACGATCTATCAACACGTATCTACCCCAATACAAGTCAACCGGCTCAATTAAATTTATCTCTTCCATTATCTTAGTTATCCAGAGGCGTTATATAGGCAGTATCTGGCATCAGCGTCCCTTAAACCCCGGATCGTCAATAAAATAAACCAACAATAAAGCCTTAAAATGTGGAATAAAGTTTTACTGTATTCCCTTTAGTGTACCGCGGGGTAAGATTGTTCACAGAATCACATGTCACCGGGATATCGGTATTGTTTTATATTCAATTTTGTTTGTCCTTTGCGTGGAGTTTTAAATGTTTACTGTTTCGATATCTGGGTTATATTGAAAAATGGAGTTAACGGTTTTTAAGGGATAGTGATATAAAGCTAGTATTTATTATAATACATTTTTTTTAATATACTACTAATTATTACTTAAGTTGACGCGAATGTTTCACATTGAAATAACACTTTTTCTTTTCAATCCCATCCGTGACCATGAAGACTGCAAAGCTTTCGAAACGTCGGGAATAAAAATAAAACTAATCTCGATATAATCCGATATACATACCTACATATAAATACCTAGTTTTATTTCAATATACATAGGTAATATAACTTTTAATCATTAAAATCATTGTCTTATCGTCATATTCTAAGATCAAAAAAATGCATAGGTCAAATAATGATATCTGTTATTGTTATAGTGAATGACGTTTGTAAATTGTTTTAAGTCAATAATTGTAGCGACATTCGTTTCTAAATTCGTAAAAGTTGTGTACCTTCTCTCCAAATTTCTATCAACGGAGTAGAAAAATCTAAAAAAAGATATTAAATAAGATATCAAGGCGACAGAAATTGACCTCCCCGTTTGGAATTCGGTTAAATATAATATGATGCAAATGAGAAACCTTGTTCATTGAAACATTCAATCGATAGAGTACGATAAAGTTGATGCAAATTAGAAAAGTCCGAAACTAAAATCAATTAATCCATAACAAGTTTTGATCGGTTGTGGAATTCGCAAAGTGCTTGCGAGTGGTTTACTCGGTCGAGCTGCTGAGGTTCGGACCAAACTTTTCTTTGTCCCAACACTAGCCCGTTCCGTTCACTTTGTTCCTTTCAAATTCATAAATCACTGGAAAAATTGTGCACTTGTATATTTTTATAAGCGAACAACTTTGCTGTTAGAAGTTCGACGTTAACAATCGAAGTTGGGGAGTTCATTATAGCCTAAACATAACATAACATAAGCTCACGCCTGTATCCCCGAAGGGGTAGGCAGAGGCGCACTAGCGAACTAGAACACCCACATTTCGCCGAGCTTAGTTTCGTCCCAGATGTGATAGGGGGCGAGCCTATCGCCATATCGGGCACAAATTCCAAACTCCGGGCTAATATGGAAAAATCCAATATCACTTTGCCCGACCCGGGGATCGAACCCGAAACCTCAGAACCGTAGTCGTACAGAAATACCACCACGCCACCGAGGCAGTCTAACGAGGGCTTTATAGCAGTAATTACTAATCAAATTCAAGTGTTCCCAATTCCTATACAGTTCGTTTTACAAAAAAGGTGTATATACAATAAACGATTATTTACGGTTGTTTATATTATAGTTATATATAAGTTTGAAATATGTGTTAACTTGCTTAAATAACTCGCGTTTCTATATCAAAAATAATAAATAGCACATTAATAACTATCCAGTAAAAAAGCAGCGATAGCTCAGTCGGGTGTGGTACGGACTGCCGAGACGATATCGGAGGTTCGAGACCAACCCCAAAAAAAGAGCATACACCTCTGACTTTTATATATAATATTAGCCCTGTAATATTACTGCCCCACTGCTGGGCACGGGCCTCCTAATGAGAGGAGTTAGGCCTTATTGTACCACGCTGGCCTAATGCGGGTTGGTAGACTTGACATACCTATAAAATTCTTGGAGAGACATTCTCGGGTATGCCGGTTTCCTCGCGATGTTTTCCTTCACCTGCATAGAAAAGTCAGAGGTGTATGCTCTATTTTGGGGTTGGTCTCGAACCTCCGACACTTAAATATATAAATAAATACACCCAACAGTCACATACATAGTCCTGACCCCACACTAAGTGTAACCTGTATCGTGGGTATCAGAAACTACGAGATACTTTCGGTTTCACAACACCCAGACCCGAAACAAATATCTATGGGCCACACAAACATTTGTCTCGGTGCGGGAATCGAACCTGAGACCTCACGTTTTACAGCCGGCTACTCGCCCGCTGCGCCACGGAGGCTGTCTCGACAGTCCGTACCACTGAGCTTTCGCTGCTTAAGTAACTTAAGTAAAATTTTCATCAAATTTTTACCCCTCTATATGCATACATTTATACCTCCGCACAATACGTAAACTTTGATTCACTCCATAAACATTTTCTTAAATATTTTACAGCCCACTACATATTAATGTAAGTGTTATTTTATTTCACCCTTGGATATTATTATTATGAGGTTCATAGTGGGGTTCTATCATTTAGTTTAATGGTAAATGCGTATAAAAACATTAGGGTGGTTTTAGTAGAGATGTTTCTTTAGACTTTTCGACGCTGATGATTAAATATCAAACACAACAGACACAAACTTACGCCTGGACTGTATCTCAGTGGTAAAATTAAGACCATAAATTAACAGCTCGGTTAAGGACTTCGGGTCAAGTTTATCAATGATAATAAAGTGATAAATTATGAGCTGTTGCTTGTTCGTCATCGCCGCTACTAAACTTTGATATATTCAGGATAGATACCATCATCTTACTTACAAAATGTCGTCCGTTTTTAAACTTGGCTAAAACCTTCCAATTAATACAAATAACTGGTCATATGTTTAGGAACCTCAATGTGTAACGCGGTTGTGTCACGTAAGTTAATGACATTCGTGTAGAGAAATATTCTCTAGGCCATTATCTTTAAGTCTATTTTTATTAGGATGATTTGATAATACATATGTAACCCTAATTACATATCAAAATAAGACAAGAGTTGACTTAATTATTGACGGACGGCTCGGCCACCGGTTGCCGAGACGCTTATGTAACATAGGATTATTATAGAGAGACTGCCTCGGTGGCGTGGTGGTATTTCGGTACAACTACGGTTCTGAGGTCTCGGGTTCGATCCCCGGGTCGGGCAAAGTGATATTGGATTTTTCCATATCAGCCCAGAGTCTGGAATTTGTGCCCGATATGGCGATAGGCTCACCCCCTATCACATCTGGGACGGAACTAAGCTCGGCGAAATGTGGGTCTTCTAGTTCGCTAGTGCGCCTCTGTCTACCCCTTCGGGGATACAGGCGTGAGCTTATGTATTAGCATGATTTGATAATACATATGTAACCTTAATTACATATCAAAACAAGACAAGAGTTGACTTAATTATTGATGGACGGCTCGGCCACCGGTTGCCGAGACGCTTATGTAACGTAAGTATATATGTATATGCCGCCTCCAACGGGTTAAAAATGTGTATACGCTTTGTTGATATAAACAACAATACTATGGAATATTGAAATCAGCTGATGTTCCATAAAATTCCCATAAAACTAGATAACCGCGTATGATTTTATTATCATAAAATATTTACATATTAGGCGATAAAAGTTTACATCCCCTTCAAAGTGTCACTATTTTTTGCCTATAAACTTTATGGATTTCTTATAAAATCATAAATTCTCCCAAATTTATTGTGTACAAACAGAAATCTGATTTTTTTATATCTTTATCATCATTGTGCTGTTTATCACTGAGTGTTTTATGGAGCGTAAAATAAATTACCAACACGTATTTTACGAGGGTGTGTTCTTAATGTTATCACCCCGAAAGTTTATTTAGGGGTTGTATCGGGGAAAAATTACGGGACTTATTTTTGTGATCACATTATTTGTTTCGAGTCCGGGTTACTGAGACAAATTTCCGTAAATAAATAAATGCCTCGTGCTGATTTTAAGTAAAATCTGCAGGTCGATTCTCTAAGAAACGCTACAACGCCTCGCTCCCGCAGCGCACATCGTTGAGATCGACGGAGCATTCAACGTTGTTGGGTCTTAGGGAATACCATTTTTCATACATTTATGCCAAACGCCTGGCTCGAGAGAGCTAGTCCGCATAAGCGCCGTCATCACGATCACGCATAGCGCTAGTACGTGCGCTTTGTACCTTGCTGAATACAGAAATGCGGCATAGTTGCCGCAACGATGTTTTCACAAATGAAACCTTAGAGAATCGACCTGCAGCACGAGGTTTTATTATAAAGATACCCAAAAATAACTAAATATAGAAAGACGAATGCTACATTTATTTCTTCAGCTACGTAATGAGTGTTAAAAATAATACTGATTCCTAATAATTTATTTTAATACATATCTTTGGTTTTTATTTATCATGCTTATGAAGGTGTCTTAGCGATTCATATAGGGAGTTTGTTTTAATTTTCAACTAGTTTTTGCTTGAAGCTTCGTCGGGAATGTTACTCTGGAAGTCTCCTATTATAAATCATAAAGTATTTTGCTTGTAAATGTTTGTTGATCACTTCTGAATTACTTTCATATCGTAGTTCATCCCGTCGTCATGCTTATGACAATAATATTAAAAAAAATGAGCTTTAACAATTTGATCCTACTAGAAAAAACATCTCAACCATAAAATGGCCTATGTATGGGGCTGTACAAAGACTAAGTTTAATGCCTAAGGATGTATACATTTATAATATGTCAAACAGTTGCATAAAATCATTTAGGGCGACTTGCACCACTATCACTAACCTACAGTTATTCCTAACCTTAAGTTAAATTTTAAAAAAAAGACGTGTGGTACTCGAGGACTGCCGTGATAAAGCTATTGCATAGCATCCAAAATCAATACACCTATATACTTTCTTACAAACAGCTGATTACGTATTCGTCCGATTTCGGAGCAGCTCGTCTCGATTCGTGCGTTCTTCGTAGAGTCGTACCATGAAGTAAATACAAAGAGGAGGTGCCCTAACGCCGAAACTCTAAGCAGGCATGAGTCACCAGACTGCGGGGCGAAGACGAGGATTACGCATGCGCAGTAACGCCGATACAACCAATGCCACCTAGACGCGAGTTGCTGAACTAAAGAGACAAGCGTGATATTTCAAAAAAGTCATTAAAAGTTCTGCTATTCATCGATAGATGGCAAAACTAAAAAGCATCACCGCTGTGCCGGTCGGGTGTTAGGTTATTTTCGTTACGGAATTTCTGGATTCGGTCTCCACGCTCACGCCCGCGATAGAAGCTATGCAATAGCTTAAAAAATATATGAATGACATGTAATTCATTACATGTAATGTACTACATGTAATTACAGATACTATATGACGACATTTAATTAATGACATGTACTGAATTACATGTTATTTATATATTTCTTTACAATTTAACTTGATGTTAGGACTAACTGTAGGTTAGTAATATTAGGGCAAGTCGCCCTTAGGCTCAATTGCACCACTATTATTAACCTAGAGTTAGTCCTAACCGCAAGCTAAATTGACAGAAAATGTATGAATGACATGTAACTTAACTTGCGGTTAGGACTAACTCTAGGTTAATAATAGTGGTGCAATTGAGCCTTAGTCTACTTTAACGTGAAGCGTTTAACCGACACGACTTGGAACATTTCCTGTATCGAACATTTGATGGATATTTAAGTACCGGGACGTGTTTAACAAACTGCATTGCTTTTGCATGCATTCTGTGAAGTTTGTTTTCAAAATAAACTTGCACAGACGATCTGTTGTGACAAATTGTGTTTGTTACATTTGGTTCCGGTCATTAAAAGACATTTTACGTGTGTTGTAGAAAGGATTTGGCTTAGTTTTAATCGACTTGTACACTTCGTTGCCCTTTAATTGAAAGATAAAGTGACTGCCTCGGTGGCGTAGATGTGTTTCGGTACGACTACCGTCCTGAGGTCTCAGTTTGATCCCCGGGTCGGCCAAAGTGATATTGGATTTTTCCATATCAGGCCGTTTGATCTGAATCTGGAATTTGTGCCCCATATGGCGATAGGCTCGCCTATCACATCTGAGACGGAACTAAGCTTGGCGAAATGTGGTGTTCTAGTTCGCTAGTACGCCTCTGCCTACCCCTTCGGGGAAACAGGCGTGAGCTTATATTATGTTATGCTCTTTAATAAGCCTCTTAGGCTCAATTGCACCACTATTATTAACCTAGAGTTAGTCCTAACCGCAAGTTAAGTTACATGTCATTCATACATTTTCTGTCAATTTAGCTTGCGGTTAGGACTAACTCTAGGTTAATAATAGTGGTGGTTAAGTTACATGTCATTCATACATTTTCTGTCAATTTAGCTTGCGGTTAGGACTAACTCTAGGTTAATAATAGTGGTGCAATTGAGCCTTATATGCTAGTCCAATAGAATAGTTGAATAGAATAAATGTATGGGAATGACATAAGACATGACATAAGGCGGCGTACTCTTATGTCATTCTCATACATTTATTATATTCGTCAATCTTTTTCGACTAGCGCATAAGCCACTTCTCTAAACCCCCAGAAGACTATTCGATTAACTTTATAATAAATGTACGCTCTTACATAATGTACA
This sequence comes from Clanis bilineata, assembly GCA_036417725.1. Classification (NCBI taxonomy): domain Eukaryota; kingdom Metazoa; phylum Arthropoda; class Insecta; order Lepidoptera; family Sphingidae; genus Clanis; species Clanis bilineata. The sequence goes on from CM071158.1 coordinate 16,478,090, forward strand.
AGAAACCTTTGAACTTTCGAAACAAAGAATAAATGGCGATCTGCAAATACCTACTTCTATCTCCTTTGTACCGTACCCAGGTTATTTATTTCTGTTTACCATAAAACTGTTCTTGGCGTATCAAGGAAAACGTAAAACATCCTCGTGTGTACAAACCCTTTGTTCTTATTCTCGTCTTTAATTGCTTAAACAGTTCCTGCGCTCCATCGACAAATTATCTGTACATGCCATCAGTTTGTTTGTAATTTTACCCTTCAATTCTCAACTTAGCCCCTCGAGACTGAAGGTCTATTTCAGAATATGGAAGCGTTTTATTTTTATAGACAGGCCCATACATCTATCCGTAACAAACAATGTAGAAGATGTAATTAAACAGAGTTTCGTGTAATTGTTTGTTTTAAATGCAATCTAAAGGTTTCTTAGTTTTTATCTGTTTAAGCAAAACTCACTTGAATCGTAGGAAATAAAACACAAAATATCCGTTCCCGTACAAAATACCCGGGTGCGATTCCCGGGTCGGCAAAGTGATATTGGATGTTTCCATATCAGCCCCGAGTCTGGAAATTGTGCCCGATATGGCGATAAGCTCGCACCCTATCATATATGGGACGGAACTAAGCTCGGCGAAATGTGGATGTTCTTGTTCGCTAGTGCACCTCTGTCTACCACTTCGGGGATATAGGCGTGAGCTTATGTTATGTGTCAAATATTAGTTTTAGTCTTACAACCTAACAATAGTTGCTGGTAAAACTAAACTATATTATTTCCTTGCAAGTAATCCGGCGGTTGCAATAAACGTCAACGGAAAATACTTACCAAAATCTCATGCAGTCTTCACCGATTTTATAAACGTCGCAGTAAGGTACACATTTGCGTAACACAGCTCAGGATGATGTACGGTTTTTGCAAAGACATGGCACGCTCCGCTGGACAAGTGTTATGCTCCAACAATTTTAGTGGCCACAATGGTAATACTTCCTTTGGGACAGACGGACAGACAGTCACCCGGTTCATTGCTATGTATAAGTGTGTACATTAGAATGCCAGATGTTTCTGCAAAGGATAGACCGTGTTCTAGTATGTATAGTACTACAATTTTAAATATTTGGGTTTGCAATCATTTAAAAGTACCCTTAACCGACGCGAATGTATGAAGAGATTGATGAAAGTAGATGAAGCGAAAGTAGTGTGTCAGAATCGGGCGAAATGGAAATCCATAGTCTCTGCCTACCCCTATGGGATACAGGCGTGATATTATGTATGTATGTATGCAATCATTTTTTGGGTCTGTAGCTATAAGGGAAAACAGGTCTCTTATTTACATGTTCATCGTCTGTGTGTATTTCACAGCCAGTTTAATACTGGTTTACAGTCCGACCCGTGACCATGAAAGCTGTAATGCTTTCGAAACATCGGGATTAAAAATAAAAATAGATAAAAACAAATCGCGATAGAATCCGGAAAACTAGTTGAAATAAATAAAATTGAAATAACATAACATAAGCTCACGCCTGTATCCCCGAAGGAGTAGGCAGAGGTGCACTAGCGAACTAGAACACCCACATTTCGCCAAGCTTAGTTCCGTCCCAGATTTGATAGGGCGTGAGCCTATCACCATATCGGGCACAAATTATTTTGTTATGTTTTTACTCTCGATATTAAGATTTAGTTCTTATATGTTGTCTTTTGGTGAATGCTGTGTATGCCCCTGTTTAGCGCACATATCAGAAATGTACCTACTTATATATAGCATTGATAATGTAATATGTAGTGCTGTGGGTGTACCTTCAAAATAAATAAATAAACTATTTTATACGGATTCTATCACATTTTTTTTTCATTTTTAAGTCCGACGTTTCGAAGGCTTTGTAGCCTCCGTGGTCACAGGTCGGACTGATGTCAATCGTCAATGAATAACATTCGCGTAAACCTAAGATATCATCATGTTTACCTACATTTGTTCTATGTGGTTCTATAAATCCCCTACCGAAATATGGAGTGATTATTAATTTGTTTTAGGATATCTCCGTGTAACTAAGCGATGAATTTTTAATCGCACTGATGCTTTATGGGTCTCTATTAATAGGTATTTAGGTAGCGTAAACCTTTTTAACGGAATCTAAACAAAGTGTGACATTTTATGGATTCAATAAACGATTTGATTTGATTTAAAATAATATCGATATTAAAATTTGTGCTTTTTATAATTGAGTTAATAATTGGAGAACATTTTCTTTCTAAAGTCGTCAAAATCATGTCCCCTTAACTTACGACTTTAATTACGGGGTGGAAAATTATGAAAAAAAGTAGTCCAAAAATAATTTAAAGTGTATCATATTAATTAGTTGTTTTTATTGCTCTAGTATCGCCTTCCGTTAGTATAATTTTCTTGGTAAAGTTATCATAATTAATTTTAAGCTTCGATGGACTTCTTCATAAGTTTCTTATAAATATTTATATTTTCACAAAGAGCTCTCGGCTCCCTAAGAGTATTAACCCCGTATTTGTTTCAAAGCATTATTCGTCTAAGGATATCTTAAGAAAACAATAGATAAAAGCCCACGGAAATGCCAGGGGCGGTTTTTGTTTGGCCTCATGGAAACAGAACAAGGTATGTTTTCATTTACTAAAGTGTCGTACGGTAGAAAGATTCTTGGGCGACATAATAATATGCGATATATACTAGCATAAACATATACGAGCAGATGGGTCACTTGATGGTAAGTTATCTCCACTGCCCATAGACACCCAAGACACAAAGCCATGGGTGGGTGTGTTGCCAACCTATAAGGAAGGAAATAGGGATTGGGAAAGGGCTGCGGGAAATTGGGCTACCGGAAATCTCACTCAACGAACTAAATGCGACAGCGAGCTGTTGCTTTACCTCGGTTTTCTGTGAGACAGTGGTATCAAACCGGTCGAGTTAGCCCATTCGTACTGTAGACGTAACTGTCTATACAGCGTGGCTCTACCACTCAAAAGTGTGAGTGCGTTAGTTATCTAGTTCACCTAAACCTACCCATATAGATATATAGGCGCGAGCTTATGTTCCGAATCCCGCACCCCGAAATATATTTCTAGCGCTGTTATTTAAAGTCTCGTTTAAACGAACGTGCAATTATAACATGGCCTTGCTCAATTAGTTTCAGAGAAAAACTGTTAACTATTGTGATTAATCTAAACTTTGAGCAGGATTTAATTACGGAGAATCTTGGAACAAGTTATATTTTTTTATTTAACACTAGCTTTTGTCTGTAGCTTCGCTCGGACTGGAAATCTTGTAATTCTTTCATGGATTACTATTTTTTTTCTCAGTTTCTCCATAGCACTTTGAACCCCGTACTCATCCCTGTAGACATTTGAAACCAGAAGTTTATAATTTCCTAACATAGGTTCGCTATCTTTCTTTTGGCTCCTGAAATCAATATATTTGAATACTTTTTGTGTGTCTTAATTAAGACTTTTTGGGCCATCCTTTTAAAAACATTTTTGCTCAACTTTTCGCTAAGAATAGCCTGCCACTTTTTTCCTTGTCTTAAATTCTTTAAAACTGAAAGGGACAACCTATGATTAAAGATAAGCAGCGCTTAAATATTTTATAAGTAAGGGGCTATATGAAATTTGACAATTAATACTTATTATTGTCCTTGGCGGGCCTCTGATATACTGGGTGTTTAATAATCTAAGTCGATGTCACCTGATGACGTGTCTGTTATTTGTATGTATGACGTTTTTAATATCCTTTTCCAATAATGTGTAGAACATCTTGTTGAAAATGCATTGAATTTTCCGCATAGCGGCAGCATGGATACAGAATTTTTAATAAACGGGCTAGAGAAATAACAAAGTTGATGCAGAACATACAAAATTGAAATACAGATTGCATTAATGCCTGTGTCAGTCAATACTCAGAAATGTTTATTATATTTTTGCTTTTCATAAAAACGTATACGCTACCTCATTTTGCAATATTTTAATATTAATCTACTAGTTGTTCCTCTTAGTTTCTTTCGCGTTTACCTCAATCTGTCTTCGTGGGTCACGAGGTAACTTGTATCAAGAAAATAAATAATTCTTATACATGTAATAAATATATCTAACCTTAATCAGTCCAGTCGTTCAAAAGTAACACAACGACGTCCCACCAATTTTATATAGAGGTAGAATAGTAAAAAAGTGTTTGCCTCGATGGCGTTGTTGTATTTCGATACGACTACCATCCTGGGGTCTCGGGTTCGATCCCCGGGTCCGGCAATGATTTTGGGTTTTTTCAATTCAGTATCAGTCTGGACTTTGGAATTTGTGTCCGATATGGCAATAGGCTCGGCCCCTATCATACCAGGACGGAACTAAGCTCAGCGAAATGTGGGTGTTCTAGTTCGCTATTGCGCATCTGCCTACCACTTCAGGGATACAGTGGTCACCTTATGTAATGTTTATGTTAGTAAAAAAGAAAAAAAACTCTACCCAAAAATTACATGAAAATTGGACTGGTTTAAAAGTGGGACAGCCACAGTGCCGTAAGAGTAGGAGAAGAGAGTAAGAGGAGAGTCTTATAGCTAACAATTCCAGGTCAGGTAAATTATTATATAAAGGCTATTTGATTGCCATTATCAGTATTAATCAGGAGACTAGAATTTGTGCCCAATAAGGCGATAGATATGATAAAAGTCGCAGAAAGTCGCTGGATGCAGGCCGCTTCCAACAGGTCGATCTGGAAATTTTTGGGGAGGCATATGTCTAGGAGTGGACGTCCTGTGGCTGTTGATGATGATGAAGGGTATGGACTCGTCCCTCATCGTCATCCTCCTGCCCTTGTCCCAAATTTTATTTAGGCTTGGCGCAACATAACTCATCCCTCATCATGGGACGGAAATAGGCTTGGCGAAAATTGTTAGCACTCGTTAGGTATTACGTCTGTTTACCCCTTCGGGAATAATAAATTTGAGAGTGCTTTACCTGTATCAAAAGTAAAGGTATTTCTAGTTTTTGATGTCACGTAGAAATTCTCAATTTTACGATAGACTGAAATAAGTCTATGATACGAAGTGAAAATCCATGTTTTATGTGTACTGATGACATGGTAGGTAGTGTGGAAGAACCTTTTGCAATAAATTGTAGAACTGAGGCGTGAAATAAATGTGATATTCGTTTTCAATATAGGTATATAAGTTTTTTCGTTAAAAAAAAGTGGCGCTCTAAAAGTGTTGCCATCCCACAGTGTAGAGTTAAAGGTACATTATTATAGGGTATAATCTCGGAATGTAAATATTATTAACGTTTCTTTCTACCTGCCCTTATCCCACCTTAATGTGGGGTCGGCGCAACACATTTTTCAAGCATGTTGCAGAAAGGATTTGACTTAGTTTTTACGACCGGCTGCCTTCCTAACGTCAACCCCCTCTGGGGGATCCAGTCCCGGGAAAATTAAATTAGCAAATTCTCTTTTCCCGACCTGGGAATTGAACCCAGGACCTCCCGGTCCACAGCCTATATATGCTACCACTAGACCAAAGATGGGACAATGTAAATATTATTAACACATAATTATTATATTTCGATTTAATTTAAATAAAAAATGATTTTTTTCTACATGACATCCATCCACGTATGCATCCAATAATTTACATCTACAATGTCATGATATTACTGTAGGACTATATTTTTTTTAAATATTTAAATAATCAAAAACAAATATAATAATAACTTTTGTTTGGAGAACAAGTTCTGCTTCGTTTTGTAATAACATAATCACAATAAACAATGCGTTTAACATTGAACAGAAAACTTAAATAAAAAATATACAAAAGACTGAATTAAAATCAGAATGACTTACAGCCTTTTGAACAAACTCAATAGAGCAAACACTAGAATACTTTATGAAACCAAATACATTAGCATAAAAAGAAAAAATAAACAACTTCGCCTCTAACATAAACAAAATGTTCAATCTCGAACCAAAGCATAATTAATATTTATGAACGAATTTTTATTCTAACATCAAAACATAAGCACACTAAACCTCTTTCTATTAAAACCTTCGAGATGAAATAAAGTTGCCTATATTTGCAAATAAATTGCTTTGAGTGGAAAATTTACAATTGCGGAGCGCTATACTAATCCAAATCTTATCTGAACACAAAGCCTTTCCATTTGGTTTTAGTGCAAAAACCTTTGAGATAAAGTAAGGTCAGCGGGCAGTGTGATTCCTCATTTACTACGAGTGTCGACTTAGGCTGTCAGAATTGAATTAACTTGGCTCTTGTCGAAATTGCCAGCCTAAAGCGTAGGTAAGGATATTCTACCTCTACATTTTGTGGACATTAGTTACCCCAAAAGACTGAGTACTTTAAGTGATGATTTTTTTGTGTGTAAGTACATACATATATAAGGTCACGCCCTTATCCCCGAAGGTATAGGCAGAGGCGCACTTGCGAACTACTACACCGACATTTTGCCGATATGTTGTTTTTAATGCCTTTAAGATCTTAAATTGTTTTAGGCCATACATTTTGAAAAATAAGGGGGAATCACAAGGCACAATTAATCTCAAAGACGATCTCAAGTGTTTGAGTTGCGTTTAAATATTCGGGAGCAATAGCCTAAACGAACGTATCCTGCATCCGTTTTTCTTGAAACAAAACACAAAAACACATACGTAAAAAAAAGATTTTCACTGTCTCCTGCTCGTAGAACGTTGGTTCAGAACGACGAGACAGAGAAAATCATTGGTCCATTGACCATAGATAAAATTGTGTAGCGAAACCATGTTTTGCGTAGGTGTTTTGTGTAATGTTTTAGTGCAGGAGACGCGTCTTATACAAAGAAAATAAGCAGTACTGAACATAATCAGTGTTTTGTCTCTCACACTCAAAACTAACGTAAGCACGAAAAAAAGCAGTTTTAAAATTAAGCACCGTTTAATATTTTATAACTAAGGGTGTACACGAGAACACAATTCACTCTTCCATCCGACGTTAGAATCATTCCCTGCCAGTGACGTGCATAGGAATTTGGATCAGGGTAGACAAAAAATTTACATAATTTATTTCTTCAACTCGCACAGCACCATGACTATGATCATAATTCTCGTGTCGATTTAAAATAAAAACCAAGCGATGCTATTTTGAAAATAGCGTTTTTGTTAAGATTTTTATTCATTGAAATTAAACTATTTTTACGGATAATATCACGATTTGGTTTTAATTTTTATGCCCGACGTTTCGAAAGCTTTGCAGCCTTCGTGGTCACGAGTCAGACTCGGTCGGGTTAGTCTGAATAACATTCACGTAAACCTAAGAAATCATTAAGATTTTTATTCTATAGTTGGGTAAATACAAATAGCAAAATGTCAGGGTAGACAGTGTCTCTGTCTATATGGACTGCACGTTACTGGTCCCTGCTCCCTTAAAGTACAATGCGTGTATTCATTCCTCACGCAACATCCTCGACTAACTTTTTCTGTATCGATATAAATGTAACACGAGCGTGTCTTCAATCATTACCTCCACATCAAAGAACTGGTAATATCCGGTCGCAGACCGCCTTTTTCGGTTTCGAATCTTTTTTTCATTACTCGGTGCCTTCCCCGGCGATTTGGCCGAGTATTTTATCCGGAACTCAGCGGATCAACAATTTAGTCGACCTTTTCTGTCGCCTAACTAGTTTTCCTGCCTTTAAGGCTCGCGACGAGTGCCCGCCAGCAAATATCGAAGTGTCACTGGATTTCTTTTCTTTCGTAACTTTACTGAGTACGAATGTTTGATTTTTTATATTATTTAATTATATTAGTGATGATCTTTATGCTGGATGCAGGCCGCTTCCAACAGGTCGATCTGGAAATCTTTGGGGGAGTCCTATGTTCAGCAGTGGACGTCCTATGGCTGATGATGATGATGCTGATGATGATGATGATAATCTTTAAGATCTAAGTATATTGTGTTTTAATTAAGGTTTTTTTGGTAGGGAATTTTGAGATCCTTAACAGTTATTACTGTTATTCAGTATATATTATGTATGTAGATATATTTGCTATTTTAAAGAGTTGCCTAAGCTTAGACCCAAAATGCCGAAAAATAAGAGTAATACAAGTGATTTTTTTATTAGTATCTTTTCCTGAGGTATTATTTTGACGAAATAAGTAACCAATGAAAACTAAACCTATTCATAAAGCGCAGTTTATAAAAGGTGTATATGAACATTTTCTTGTTAAATTTAATAAAGCTGCTGACTCTTTCGGCATTAATGCATGTTTTGAGATAAAAACATATTTTCACGTCTCGTCATAAGATGTTTACTTTTAACATTCTGCTGCGTTTTATGGCTAAACGTTGAGGAGCGCCTATCTATATTCCCCAGACTTATGCGCAGCGTAATTTTTACACGTAAACGGATTTCATAAAACAAAATATCTTTTACGTGCCTGATTCTGTTTTATATGAAACGTCTGCCTTCACCGCTGTTTAATGTCGATAGATAAGTCACCTTCAGTGTTCAGAGTTGAGTGTCCGTAGTTACGTATGTACATATCTCAATTGTAGCTCAGTTTAAAACTTTATTTTTAGTTTTGAATAGAAAGTTTTGAATTTTTTGGAACTTCGAAAACTACAAAGTTTTTGTTGAATCAAATTGAAAATGTAAAATCTTGTGGTAAATCCCAGGTTAGACAATCGTAAATTGCGTTTAATTTAAAAATTCAGTTTGCTAGGATATCGGATTTGTGCTCGATGTCCATTACTTATAAAAATATTTACACGGTTCTTATTTTTAAGACTAATTTGTTACTTTTTCCTTACGTCACATTGTTGGTAAATCTTAGGCCTCATTCGCACGAGAGCTTTTTCAACGTTTGTTAAAAAAGTGTCTCAACATGTCTGTTCATATGAGTGCTTGAAAATTATTCTTGCCTTGTTTATAATAAAGTATATTATACATTCCGCCCAACGCCCGACGTTTGAAAAACGCAGCGTTTTAAAAGCCGGCGTTTGAATAACTATACCTACTAGAACTCATATTATTATGTTCCATTAATTAATATATTTTAACCTGAAATCGGATCAATTAGATACCATCGTAATCCACGAGGTTCTCCTTCTGCCTTCCCTTTACCTACATCACTGTGGGATTTAGCATACTTTCCCAAACATGTTACAGAAAAGATTTGGTTAAAATGTTTACGACCGGTACTTGCCTTTTTTGGGGGTTCCAGTCTTGAGCAAATCGTATTGAAAGCAACTTTGCTTTTATTTTGAACCCAGAACCATCTGGTCCATAGCCCACATACGCTGCAACTAGACCTAGGAGGTGATTCACAAGGGTACTATATTGAAACTAAGTTTAAGGTAAAAATTATTTAATTTCCACTTCATGCACTTTAATTCCTGCGATTTCTCTCAATGTTGAGTAAGATTTTTTCTTGCTAAAATAGAAGAAGAAAAGTAAAATATGTAGTATAATATATGCTTTTTAATTTTTATTTATTCACACACAAGAAATAAACTATAATATTGTACAAAATGATGCCATCATAAACTCGATTGAGACCATATTATATTATAAAATGACGCTTATTGTAACTTGGGTGTACTGTCCAAAGTCAATTACATTTTTATCTCTGTCTAAATTTTTAAAACACCATTAGTCATGTCAATTAATTGAGGTCCCCTTTCAAATTGTCCCGCGAATGTACCAATTAAGAATTAATTTGGAACCGTATCAAGGTATCTGTAACCGCCTTTTCAATTAAGGACGATTGTTTAAATGTTACGAGGTTTAAAAAAGCTTATGGAACGACGACCTTTTTTATTTAACTTTGACCTGAAATTACTTTTAAGCAAGCTTGGGATTGTTTTTAGTACGGAACACGGCCTACTAAAATATTATGTAGGCTTCCTTTTATTTTTAATTTGGTATTAATAGTACGAATCTGTATTATTACTTCACGCTGCTTTTCTATAGCAGAGACTAACGAGCAGACTGGTCACATGATGGTAAATGATCTCCGCCGCCCATGGACACCCAAGACACAAAAAGAATTATGTGAGCATTGCCAAACTAAAAGAAGCGATTTAGGGATTAGAAAAGGAAAGGGGGGGGGGGATTGTGTAACAGGAGATCTCACTCACCGAAAAATAACGCGACAGCGATCTGCCACTTACGTCGGTTTTCTGTGAAATAGTGGTAGCAAAAATCATCGGCAGTGATCACTTAACATCAGTCCTGTAGACGTAACTGCCTACAGCGTGGTTCTACCACTAAAGACCATAATAAAGAGCCGCAAAGTGCAATATACCTCTACATTGTATTTGTAAACATGAAATCGATCATCTCAAATTAAGATAACAAAGAAGGAGAACATTTTCATTCTACGAGTACGTACCATCCGTGTGCTCTCATCCTAATCCCGAAGGACTGCAGACCTCTAGCGAATGTGATTTTCGAGTTTTATCCAACTTTTATTCTTCCCTCCACCATCCGCCATATTGGAAAACAGTTTATTACTACCCTTTGTTCGACAAGGAAAAAACTTGGAGCAAAAGAATCGACTTGTGGGGGATCGATTAGTAAGTTATAGCTGATTAATTGTCCGCAAAATGAGAAAAGCGGAGTTATTCGGCTGTTATTACGTGAGAGTTTATGAACATTGATTTAGTATTATAAGTAATGTCTTGAGTAGATTAGATTTATATTTATCGCCATAATTATTATTCTTCTAACGCTGCCAGAATAAGATAACTTAATAGGACTAACTATCAATATCACAGTATGATTGCTCGTTTGTATTGTATAAAACATTCTCAAAATTGAATGTAAATGCGGGTCTCATGCACTAAAACGTTAAAAAAAAACATAGTCTACAAATTTTTGTCTATGGTCCATTATTCCATGAGCCGGAGAGAGCGAAATACGTTGTTTTGTGTAGGTGTTTTTTGTGTTTTGTTTCAAAAACCTATGCAGGAGACGCACTGTTATACGTCACTACTGATTTGGGATTACAATCAGCAGGTCGATTCTCTAAGAAACACTACAAAGTTGCAATCGACGACGAGCTCCCGCAGCGCACATCGTTGAGATCGACGGAGCGTTCAACGTTGTTGGGTCTTAGAGAATACCATTTTCCATAAATTTATGTCAAACGTCTCGCTCGAGAGAGCTTGTTGGCATAAGCGCCGTCATCACGCTTAGCGCTAGTGCGTGCGTTCTGTACCTTGCTGAATACAAACATGAAAACATCGTTGCCGCAACTATGCCGCAACGTTGTTTTCACAAATAAAACCTTAGAAAATCGACCTGCAGTACACCGCTCTCGACAAACGATTCTCTTAATAACCACCGATTCATGTAATGTATGTAACCCACGATGTATTTTATGTAGGGCAGATCGTATACCATCATTATCAGTTCAGCAAAGGCGTTGCCAGCCTTCGACGTTTTTGTAGCCGACGTCCGAAGGACAACAAGCATACCTTTCTTAACACGGGTAAATTTATTTGCGAATCTCTCCAAGCTGGACCTCAGAGGTATGTAAACAAGCATCATCATCATCATCATCAGCCATAAGACGTCCACTGCCGAACATAGGCCTCCCCTAAAGATTTACAGATCGACCTGTTGGAAGCGGCCTGCATCCAGCGACTTCCTGCGACCTAATAAACATGTAAACAAGCATACCTTAAGGTAAATGATTTATTCCGCGCATGAATATCAACAATTGTACATGAATCATGGAAAATGTCGATTCTTAATGTTTATTTGAAAAAAAAACTGCATCCATAGACATAAACTAACGGATTATTTAAACGCCGATAAATTGATTCATCCACATTAATTTGAAATTCAAATCATAAGACATATTTAATGCGTAGATATCCGAAAAAGTTCCGAAATCTGGATCGTAAATCAGTTAGCCTTTATTCACTTAGCATAACAACGTTTCGGTTCAGTCTAGACAGAAAACAAGTAGGAAAGTGCCCAAAAACAAACTCTTAACTGTGAACAACAAGCGAGCGAGCGACGAAAATGGCACCGATAAATGTGTTTTTGAATTCACAACAGAAAAAACGTGATCAAATCGCTTTTTAAAGATACAAAGCGTAAATGCACTTTTAAACTTGCGAATAGCGCAACAAAAATTTATCATAACTTACTCGTTCTTTCTTTCTACCTACCCTTATCCCACCTTTATGTGGGGTCGGCGCAAAACACTTTTTCCAGGACGTTACAGAAAGGATTTGGCTTAATTTTACGACCTGCTGCTTACCTGACGTCAACCCCATCTGGAGGATCCAGTCCCGCCAAAATATTGTTAGAAAAACACCCATCCCGATCTGGGAATCGAACCCTGGACCTCCCGGTTCACAGCCCATATACACTGCCGCTAGACCAAGGAGACTAGTGAGGATATTAACTATTTACAATTAAACATTGATTTACACTCTAACTTACCTCTCCACTTTTTGCCTTTCCGCGATACTTACAAGCTTGACTAAGCTCCTGACGTTGCCGATGTCCCTGGGCGACGGTAACCATGTACCATCAGTGTGGCCGTTTGCTCATCGGTCTACGTTAATGAAATAATCACAAGTTTAAAAACTTATCGTGACCAAAAAATTACACGGGACCACTCTTGGAAAAGCTCTATCGCACATAAAAAGAATTTTGAAAATCGGTCCACATTTGACGGAGACATCGCGTTACATACATAAAGAAAAAACATACAGACGAATTGAGGACCTCGTTTTTTTAAGTCGGTCAAAATATCATTGTTAATATTACTAGTCACTTAGGTATCTAGGTATTTTATCTTGCTACACTTACCGCCGAATGCTCATACACTTATGGTCTTCTATCGTTTAAGGCCGCCTTATCTGTCAAAATTGTATGGAGAAAATCAATATAAGAAGCCGTTAAAGATGAGTAGCGTTTGACCATGTGGGCATTAACAAATCAATTTTAGTATTTAAAATATGCACACTGAAATCCGTACAACTTCACAACTAAAATACTCGTACAACGCTTCGACTGACTGTTCAGAAATCATATTGAAAATAAATGTTGCATCCGCAATATAAATAAAACAGCCGGACCAAAATCCCCAATCAATGTATCAACGTGTGCCATAGCCCGATTTGTATAGATTACCCCGTCCGGCACAAACGGGAATTACTTGAAAAATGGTTTTTAATTTATTTTGCGATACGTAAACCTATAGGGAATCGCCCGTTGACTTAACGATCCAACGCTCCCAGTGAACAGTTATATCGCGATCAATTTATTATTTAAACTATAATTTTCACTCGTTGAATTTTCTGACTGACTTGGTGGCATGGTTGTATTTCAATACGACTACCGTCCTGAGGTCTCGGGTTCGATCCCCGGGTCGGACAAAGTGATATTGGATTTTTCCATATCAGCCCGGAGTCTGGAATTTGTGCCCGATATGGCGATAGGCTCGCTATCACATCTGGGACGGAACTAAGCGGAGGTGAAATGTGGGTGTTCTAGTCCACTAGGGCGCCTCTGCCTATCCCTTCCTAGCTTGCGCCTAATGTCGTTTAAGGCCTCCTTAATTGTATGACGAAAATCGATGTAAGAAGCCATTACAGTTGACTAGCGTTTGACCATTCAAGCGTTAATGTTTTACATTCACAATATCTTTACAAGAACGAAATCCCTTCTAAACCAAAAAAGTACGTAACGTTTAATGAAATATGAATTAATATCGTACAATCAAACGAACGAAATGAAGTATTCAAAACGAATTATTCACTTGAGGGAAAAATAAATTCCTTCTGTTCCATAATCCCAGTTAACAAAGCGCTCCGATTCAAAAATATCCATTTTACTGACTCTAAATAACAATGCAATAGACTTTTTATCTTCGATGTGTTTTCCTTTTTATGCCAACAATTTTAGAGCATTGTAGGTAATTTCTCTATTCTGCAATAAATAATATGTTTCTCCTTGTAATCGTACTTAATTGAACAGTCAAAATGGACTTATCCCATCGAATCAGTATTCGATCGAGAGAAATTAATTGTGTTTTATATTTGACTACATACATACATAAGCTCACGCCTGTATCCCCGAAGGGGTAGGCAGAGGCGCACTAGCGAACTAGAACACCCACATTTCGCCGAGCTTAGTTCAGTCCCAGATGTGATAGGGGGCGAGCCTATCGCCATATCGGACACAAATTCCAGACTCCGGGCTGATATGGAAAAATTCCAATATCACTTTGCCCGACCCGGGGATCGAACCCGAGACCTCAGAACCGTAGTCGTACCGAAATACCACCACGCCACCGAGTCAGTATATTTGACTAATATTTAAAAGTACTTGTATAACATTGTTTAATGTACATAACAAAGATATTTAATATAACTAGTTAACTAGAGGGGGTAACAAGCAAGTTTCCATACAAAAAAAAATATCTAGCACTTACTACAATGCGATGGCGCTTATTACAATTTACACCTGAGGATGTTCTGTGAATCTTCAAGAATCACGTAAGATAATTTCATTCTCTAAACATTATTATGCTGCCACGATCTTGCGCTGTATGTTTCAAATAAGACTGAGCGACTTAAGACTTCCACCGCCCATAGACACCCAAGACACAATAAGAATCATGGGTGCGTTGCCAACCTGAACAGAGGAAATGGAAGGGGAGGGAAAAGGGATTGGGAAGGGGAGGGGGGGTAATGGGCCATCGGAAATCTCACTCACCGAACGAAACGCGACAGCAAACTGCACTTAATGTCGGTTTTCTGTGAGACAGTGGTATCAAACCGGTCGAGCCGACCCATTCGTGCTGTAGACGTAACTGTCTACAGCGTGGCTCTACCATTCCAGTTGCGCGCTGTTGCCCGTCTATGTACTGTTGAATGTCTTTGGTCATAATTCCACTAGTTAATGTAAACTACGTTAAAATACTCATTCGAAATTTTCATTACCAAGTTCAAAACAACAAAATTTCACTCAACTCAAAGCCACGAAATAATGATTTTTTCATTTACCTTTATAATGAAATCAACATTTTCGCCGAAGCTTGCCCTCACTTCAAAGTTAATACTTGTTTACATAATAACGTTGAAGAGTTAAAAAACCCTCAAGACAGATGCAAGGGTGCTTCAATGAGGAAAACGTCAAATGTTATATATATTTTTGGAAAAAATCTTTCTCAAACCTCACCCTCAGGTAATTAAGGACGGCTCGCGGTGGGAAGAGGTCCTCTCTTTATTTTCATCCAATTTGGAGAATAAGCAAAGTAGGTTATTTAAATGTGGAAAAAACAAATCGAGGGCTTATCTGAGGGAAATATGCTGTAACAAACATTTATATTACGATGGTACATATATCTTATATGTTTGTATTTTAAAATGGTATATTTAAAATGTGAATGGTAGAGTTGGAAGGGGAAGATCTCATCGAACATTATCTGACCAAGTCAGAGATATACTCAAGAAAGGTCAAGTTAAGTTTAGTCAAGTGATAGAGCCACGCTATAGACAGTAACGTCTATAGCACGAATGGGCCGGCTCGACCGGTTAGATACCACTGTCTCACAGAAAACCGACGTAAAGTGGCAGCTTGCTGTCGTATTTCGTTTGGTGAGATTTCTGGTGGCCCATTTCCCCACTCCCTTTCCCAATCCCCTTCCCTCCCATTCCATTCCCTCCTTTTAGGTTGGCAACTCACCCATGATTCTTTTTGTGTCTTGGGTGTCTATGGGCGGTGGAGATCACTTACCATCAGGTGACCCATCTGCTCGTTTGTCATCTCTGCTATAAAAAAAAAAAAGTTAAAAGTACCTTAAACCGACGTGCATGCATGAAGAATGTAATGAGACTGAATGAGGCGAAAGAGGTGTGTAAGGATCGTAGCTAGTGGAAATCCGTTGTCTGTGCATATCACTATGGGAAAAAGGCGTGAGTCTATGTACGTATGTATGTATTTTAAAAAGTCCAAGATCTGTGTGTGAACATAACAAATTAGGATTTGTTTGCCACTTCGTGTTAAAGTCTTTTTTAATAATAGCCAGTGTTCCAATGGTTGTGAACCTGGTCCTCGGTTCAATTCCCGGGCAAAGACTCGGACGGCGAATTTTGCTAACACGACTTTCTCGGTACAGGATCACCCCAGAAGAGGGTTGACGTCAAGTATCTAGTCGTAAAAATTTTGTAAAATCGTTTCTGCAACATGCTTTAAAGTGTTTTACACCGACCCCATATTAAGGTGGGATAAGGGCAGGTAGAAAGAAAATAGCCAGTGTTCTAATCCAGATAATATCTATACGTTAGTATACTCTGCCTCCGTGGCGTGGTGGTATTTCGGTACGACTATGGTTCTGAGGTCTCGGGTTCGATCCCCGGGTCGGGCAAAGTGATATTGGATTTTTCCATATCAGCCCGGAGTCTGGAATTTGTGCCCGATATGGCGATAGGCTCGCCCCCTATCACATCTGGGACGAAACTAAGCTCGGCGAAATGTGGGTGTTCTAGTTCGCTAGTGCACCTCTGCCTACCCCTTCGGGGATACAGGCGTGAGCTTATGTATGTTAGTCTAACACCCAAATTCCTTCATCCGTTAAGACTTGATTGATTAAGAAACATCCACATTCGGAAACTAATCAGCATCTAAACTGTCACATAATATTACAAGGATTATTTTCTTGTAAGGGTTCTCGGATACCGCGACCAAGTCAGAAGCGGATATATATCTATTATTATATATTGATATTGATTACCACTAGGTCTTCTACTGGCTCCTACAGTATGGGATGGACACAACATATTTTAAACATATTGCAGAAACTGTTGGGTTTGTTTTCTTGTCTAATGCCTTCCCGATGTCAACATCCTTTCCTGAACAAAGGCTATGAAAACTGTTTTTCCCATTATAAGATTCGAACTCGGTACCTCAAGTTCCACAGCATTATACACTGTCAATTGACCAAGGAGACAACATGAGTATAATAAAAAAAATGTGCGAGACAGCCTAGGAAATGAGAGTTCTCTCTGGGGTTATATTCTCAAGAGAAACTTGCTAAATGGTGCATAGATAGCATAATGTACCTATTAATGCTTCATAAACAACTTTCAGTGTTGCGACCAAAGCGAGTTTCGTTTACCGAAAGGATCCTTTAGTTATTAATTATTCCTTTTATAGTGGGTAAAATCTTAGTAAAGGAAGTAAAAGCGTACTGACCGCTAAGAAGCTTTGCAAGGATTTGTATATTTGTATGCAATGGATACATTTTCAGGCATAAGTTAAAGAGGGATCTTATTTATTCACTTTGCCCGGTTAAAAAAACTGTTATTGACATCGTTATACTAATAACGACAAAAATAAAGTAAAAATAAGTCACTAGAAACAATGTTTCCCCTACCTATCGACCAGTGTCATACGTCAAGCAAATGAAGTGTAGAAGCCGGATGTGTACAGGCACAGTGTACACAGAGAGTAAGCGACCAATTTTTCCGGATTAAGCTTTTACGACTTACCGGACCCGAGTGGGGCAGTGGAAAAACGTAAAACGTACATTCCGGTCAAGATGATCATTTGTTCAGATTGAAAATGCGCGTTGTTTGCTTGAGTGTGCATACGGATTTGGGTTAAATACAGCTTTGCCAGATGGAATGTTGGGGAATTTGATGCGAAACAATGGCTTTATGATATTTTGACGGTATGAATAAATTAGGTTGATGACACAACTATATATGGGACCTACGGTCTCCAATATTAATACCTATATAAAATTATTGGTCAATTACCTTCACTTTCTCTGGAGTATTTTGTTCGGATGGAAAATGAGTAAATGGTTGCCCTTATCCGACAATATGAGGTCGGCGCAACACACTGCTTCGATCAGGCTGCAGAAAGGATTTGGCTTGGTTTTTACAACCGGCCTCCTGCCTGACGTCAAACCCCTCTGGAGGTTCAAGTTCCGTGCAAATCAAATTAGAAAAATCGCTTTGTCCGACCTGGATTTCGAACCCAGGACCGTTCCACAGGCCATATATACTGCAATTAGGCCAAGTAGGCGTTTATTTGTAAGACATTAACCGCCGTTGTTCAAACACGTTCTTAAGGTCGCCTTATTTCGCATAATGCCGCCTTATCTGTCAAAATTGTATGGCGAAAATCAATGTCAAAAGCCGTTAAAGTTGAGTAGCGATTGATCATTCGGGTGTAAGTCCCGGTAATAGCCAGACGTATTCTCATATCAATTAATGTTAATGTAAATATTATTCAGTATAACGTTGAATTTTATAAATAAAATTGCAAGGTCTCATGAAAAATAGAAACGAAAAATTATATACTAAAAAAATTCACCCTCGTGATATCTTTCTTTATAAAACCCGAAGAAGTGAATTTAATAATCAGTTCCCTCGTTTTGTATGAAAATTATTTAAATCTCCACGGGCGAGTTACGTTTCAGCTGAATTTCAGTGTATGATGATTTATGCGCACAAAATTATTATGCACGTCTGAGTTTATTATGGGGACGAAAAACTTTAACATGTTATTTTGTCCCTCCTAGAAATTGTTTAGAACAATAACATTTATATCCCTGTATGGTCGAGGAGGCCGGTGGGTGGCACATGCATCATATTCGTGAACAGGTGCTGCTTGTGTAGACTTTTCTAAGCAAAGTCTCCTTAATTGATTTTTATTATGTAATTTTTAACACGACTGTAATTTAAAACTGACAATCCAAAGAAATTTCTAAAGTATCAAGAATTTTATGACTTCTATAAAAATTATATAAATATCTACATGTATACGCCAGTTTCGGCAAAATATTTCAATGCAATAAAAGAAAACGCAAGAAAATACTCATAACTCTCAGAAAGTACGAACACAGCGCAGTCAAATATCAAGAAATCGCTTAATAAAGTTAGTCAGAAGAAAGACATTCAATGTATGGATTTAAACAGATGTGTATTGAAATGAAAGCCTTGGTCTTGGGCCCCATGTAGATTTATATAATGCTGACAAGCGACTAAAAGTTTTTTCATGTCCTCTTAATTCTAATTGAGTGCAGATTCGATTTTATGTCATCAGTAGACACTGCTATTCAAAAAAATCTAGCTCGTGATATAGGCCAATTATATTTAAGAAAACAATTTTTGTTTGAAGTTAAATTATCTACATTTTCTTTTACCCCAACTCCAAATTTATGCTTAGTAAGAATTTGATAGCAATATAGTTAAATTTATTGCATTCGAAAGAACTCACGGTTCTTTTACAAAAAATATAATTTTATCCTAAAGCTTAACGGATGGACTTCAAAGTGTATCCAACCGTGTCCAAATTTGAGACCACCCTTGGAATAAGCTATATCAAACACAAAAATAAACTTAAAAATCTAGCCACATTTGGCGAAGATATCGCATTGGTCCTTGGTCTAGTGGCAGCATGTATGGGCTGTAGACCGGGAGGTCCTGGGTTCGATTCCCAGGTTGGGCGAAGTAAATTTTCTAATTTGCCCGGGACTGGATCCCTCATAGGGGGTTGATGTCAGGCAGGCAGCCGGTCGTAAAAACTGAGACAAATCCTCTTTGCAACATGCTTGAAAAAGTGTGTTGCGCCGACCCCACATTAAAGTGGGATAAGGGCAGGTAGAAAGAAAGAAAGAATCGCATTACATACATAAAAAATAAACAGGAATTGATTTACCTCCTCTTAAAGTCGGCCGAAAAAGTCATGAATTTGAGGCAATTGACGATTTAAACCTTAAATACCAGCGAATAAAATCTATTCGAGAATTGTAAAGACCAACGTTTAGTCAATTATGTGACCCCCTGTCGCTGAAGTTCTGAATAAGTGCCTGCCCCGGGGCGATGTCCAAAAGACGCCGGATGCATAAAACATGCTTCGAAATCCAGAGTTGGTACGTGAGACCCGCTCTAGCTTCAGATACGGACTTTTTCCACTCTATTTCGGATAAGGACATGCATTTTAAAACTTTTTTATGTCCTCATTTTCGGAATACGTGTCTGTTCTACACTTGAAGGTTAACACGAGAGTGTGACTTGTGAGTATGGCTGGACATATTGAAATATGTATGTATGTATGTCTTCTATGGAATGCAAAACACGTCATATTTTCGATCGACTTCCAAAAAAGAAGGTCCTCAATTCGTCTGTATTTTTTTATGTATGTTACGCAATATCTCCGCCGAATGTGGACCGATCTTCAAAATTCTTTTTGTGTTCGATAGAGCTTCTTTCAAGGGTGGTCCCATATAAATTTGGTCCACTTGGATTTGAAGTCGGTCTGTTAAGTTTTTAAACATGTGATTATTCATTGAATAACGTTACAGTAAACGATAATGTACGCGTACTTATTACTAATTAAAAAATCTATACTCTGAATATTTACTATCGTTTTCTTTTTTCGACCGATTTCGAAAAAGGAGAAGGTCCTCAATTCGTCTGTTTTTTATGTATGTTACGCGATATCTCCGCCTTTAGACCGATTTTCAAAATTCGTTTTGTCTTCGATAGAGCTTATTTCAAGGGTGGTCCCATATAAATGTGGTCCACTTGGATTTGAAGTCGGTCTGTGAAGTTTTTAAGCTTGTGATTATTCATAATACAATAATAGTTATACGTTAATAAAACATATATTGATGTACATATTTATAGTTAAAACTCGCGTAATATTTTCATCTGTAGTAAATGTATTATTCACAAACATAAAATATGTTTCTGAATTGACTGTGACTGCCTCGGTGGCGTGGTGGTATTTCGGTACGACTACGTTTCTGAGGTCTCGGGTTCGATCCTCGGGTCGGGCAAAGTGATATTGGATTTTTCCATATCAGCCCGGAGTCTGGAATTTGTGCCCGATATGGCGATAGGTTCGCCCCCTATCACATCTGGGACGGAACTAAGCTCGGCGAAATGTGGGTGTTCTAGTTCGCTAGTGCGCCTCTGCCTTCTTCTTCGGGGATACAGGCGTGAGCTTATGTTACGTATGTATCTATAAAATATGTAATTTGTTCAAAAAGGTCAGATTAGACCTTCCGAGAAGTTCTTATGTAGGCAATGTCCAAGCTTTTTCCCTGTATGAGCGGAGTTTTAGACCCTCCTTAAGATTTGAGAACTCTGATTCAGTAGTATTTATATCTGGCAGTAAGGTTGCGACGAAATAAAACTGTGTAAATATTATCTATAAATTTTATACGGTCCAGTGCGCAAGGAGACTTCAAAGAGTGGCCCGTTGGATTTATTAATTTTGTTCATGATCAAACGTGGCCCTATCTCATCTTATAATATAAAATATGAGGCATAGTAATATAAAATCAGAAGTGATTTTAACGTAACGTTATATAACTCCGGTAAAAAAATCGAAATGACAATATTTTGGGTTGATTGAAACGAGGTTTGCTAACGTGATTTTCGGGATTAGGTGTAGTGTCAATCATAGAAATGAAGCCAAATCCATTCAGTAACTTACTTGGAAAGTGTATTGCATCGACCCCGTAGGAGTGGGATAAAGTGCATTTTTACACACAAATAATTATAAGTACTATCACCTAGTTAACGTAACAACTTCTTTATAATTACGTACTCAGGAAAGAGAGTTTTAATAATAATAAATAATATATAATAATAAATAAATTTAATGTGAATTTTTAATATTCTGTGTTCCCTCAGTATCATTACTTTTACACCTGCCACGTACATCTCTGCAGGACCCCAAGGTTGACTGGCAGAGAATGCTTGTAGCATTAAGTCCGCCTTTATACTTCGTGTATAACAAGTGTAAATAAATAAATAAATAATAAATACACCCAAAATCCGTTGTCTCTGCCTACCCCTATGGGAAAAAGGCGTGAATCTATGTATGTATGTATGTAAATACACCCAACAGTCACACACCTAGTCCTGACCCCACACTAGGTATAATCTGTATCGTGGGTATCAGAGACTATGAGAGACTTGCGGTCTTACAACACCCAGACTTGAAACAAATATCTGTGGGCCACACAAACATTTGTCTCAATGCGGGAAGTGAACCCGCGGCGTCTCGTTTCACAGCCGGCTACTCGCCCGCTGCGCCACGGAGGCTGTCAATTTTTTTGTATGAAAATCATTTATATGTTCTTAAAAAATATTACGTAACCAAGATAATCCGATAAAAATGGTGTCGAACTTAATCAAACATCACCCTTCTGCTTACACCCTAACACATTTGATCTAATAAAAAAATTATACCTTCATAATAATGACATCTTAACTGCACTAATGGGTAAACAAGTGAGGTGACGATTGCTTTCAAACAATAGTATTTCACGTGATTTTAACGCTTATGTCTAAATATGTGGAGTTGAAAATCGCTTCAACGGTTTCCAGAAAGCACGTCTAACAATCGACCCCTATACCGTTCCATCAATTGAAACTCGACATTGCGTTTGATATGCGGTACAGATGTGTTTGATGCTTTATTACTTCACTAATGATCCGGCGCGGCTTGGAGCGTCATTACAGTAAGACCCTTAATATGTGAGAAAACGATTCGTAACTCGTATGTTGGAGAAAATAATTGATAGGTGCGATGAGCGACCTTGAATCATCGGTTCTTTGATGCATCTATTAATAGCACCTCTAACATATTATATTAGTGACTGTTTCAGGGTGACGAGGGCAGTGCAGTTCCTCAGTAATTTGTCTTTTAAAGGACAGTACAGTCATGAGTCGGCTAATTAAAATTAGTTGTAAATGTATTGGTAATACGAAAGATGATGACGATGTGGGTGGTAGAGCCACGCTGTAGACAGAAACGTCTCCAGCATGAATGGGCCGGCTCGACCGATTTGATACCACTGTCTCACAGAAAACTGACGTAAAGCTTCAAGCTTCCTGTCGCGTTTCGTTCAGTTAGTGAAATTTCCGGTTGCCCATTATACCCCCCCCCCCTCCCTTTCCAAATCCCTTTTCCCTCACCTTCTATTACCTCCTTTTAGGTTGGCAATGCATCCATGATTATATTTGTGTCTTGGATGTCTATGGGCGGTGGAAATCACTTACCATCAGGTGACCAATCTGCTCGTCTGCCAGTCTCTGCTTTAAAAAAAATTTTTGTTGGTGGTAATATGAAAAATTATCATGCTCAGTTGCTCATTTGTTCACCAAAATAATAAAAATATCTACTTGATTTCTTCATTGATGGTCATGGAATCATGGAAAGAAGATAATGGTCAGCTTCCCTAGCTTTCCCCTTCCTTTCCCTTCACTTGCTTATTTAGGTAAAATTATCGTGGTCTTTAAAAATAAGAATTACGATATGAAATGATTTAGGATATCTCATATCACCATCACCAAACGTGTCTCACAAAGAACGTTTCTAACAATATCAATGATAGCACCAAACGCGTCGACGTAATCACAGACAAACTGTCCTTACCCTATATTAGATAATGGATGGGGGTCGCGATAGATAGCATCGCGTCGTAATTTCCGCCACGCATCGGATAAGGACTACATAAATATGTATGAGCCATTAATTATTGCCACGAAAATATATCCAGAGAAGCGTCCTGAAAAATTCGCGGTTAGCTTCTGCTCATCTTTATATATAGACCTGTCGTTAAGTTGAATTTACATTATGAACCTAGTTGCAAAACTTTATGGCCCAATTTCCGTCTACCCTTTTTAATCCCCTATCTCACTATTTCAAGGTTAGCAATGCATTGTTATCGTTGATCGTACATCCGTACCGTATTTTTTTTGTATCGAGGATGCCTATGGGCTGAAAGGAAATCATTTACCACAACCTTTTCTTGCCAGATAAATAGAATAAACATTAATGTTATTTCTTAACGTAGTGAATAATAATGTGTCTTAGAATGAGCAAGTAGGTACATCATGGCACTCTGTTGCTTGTTAGGGATATGTGAGGTCTTATTGCTCTTAATTTAAGATTACAGTGCACAAACCATTAAGTTCAGTTGACATTTTGTTCAGTTGAGATTGAAAAATAATGTGTTTGCGCGTTATATTGATGACGAATGCCTAAGACCTATTACTGGAGACAGAGTAAAGTGCAAATGTGTGTTTGCACATTTCTCCGACTTAATTCTAAATGAGAAATGACATTTCATTGCTTATTTTGTAAACTGCTTGAAATGGATTTGTGGATTTTATCGCGTATAGAGGAAGTAGTGCCGTCAATAAGATTTCATATTATAAGGAAAGTATGAACACCAAGTTATTTAAATAAATATAAGTGTAGTCAAATGTAAATAAATATCTGTCCACATTTAATTATTTTTTTAGTACCTGTTACTTCTGACACATAACATAAGCTCTCGCCTCTTTCCCCAAAGGGGTAGGCATAGGCGCACTAGCGAATTAGAACACCCACATTGCGCCGAGCTTAGTTCCGTCCCAAATGTGATAGGGGTCGAGCCTATCGCCATATCGGGCACAAATTTCAGACTCCGGGCTGGTATGGAAAAATCCAATATCACTTTGCCCGACCCGGGGATCGAACCCGAGACCTCAGTACGGTACTTGTACCGAAATACAACCGCGCCACCGAGGCTGTCTAGTTAATTCTGGCCTTATAGGTAATACAACCGCAACCCATATATATACATATATACTCGTATTATACAAACTAACATTTGCCACAGTGTCGTAAATTAAAAAGCTGGAATTACATCAAACACATTAACATTTCTTCAATAAAAATCGTGAATTTACTTTATGTATTTTATTTTTTAATTTACGTAATTGCACATCGAAATTGTTAGGCGTCAAAACATTCAACACTGCCTAGAGGGGTCAACAGCACGAAACTTGTGATCTAAAAGTTGAGAGCTGGTGGTCATATGTCACTCAGTTGTATCTGAAACATACGGTCGTGCCAGCGTAATAATGTTTAGACAATAAAAATGTTTTACGTGATTCTTAAATATCCACAGAACACTCTAGGCCTAGGATGTAAATTGTAAATAGCGCCCTCGCATTGTAATAAGTTGTAGATGGCGTGGACTGACGTTTGAGATCATTTTTTTGTATGGATACTTGCTTGATAGCTTCTCTTTTGTTAGTATAGTAAATCTCTTTGTCAGGCGTGATCAATTTTCATCCTCTATTCACGCCCAAAGTGTGTTTTGAGAGAAATGATAGCTTAAGTCCTTTCGTAACGTACAAACTGCACATTTTCATCAAAATCAGTTCGGTGAAAACAGTAACAAACATTTGCAGAGTTAATTTTGAATTGGCACACAATATTAATTTGGATAATAAAACGTTTGCCATTTTCCATGAATTGATTAGTTTATACCTATCGTTAATCGTATCCAGAAATAAATCCTCATTAAATCATCTCTTTACCAACTCTACCACATGCATAATATTCAACCCATTCAAAGGAAGTGGTATTTTATTCACGTCGGTTCATATCTATTGTTTCCTAAACACATAAAACTGTTTAATGTTGGGATACATTCAATTATTACTATGCGGTAGGGATATCTATAAATTTTGTTTATGCCATAAACCGTGCAGTGTGGGTGGCGTATAGATGGGGTGTGTTTGCATTAAAGGGTTCAGCAGCTCATATGAAATTTACTTAATACCTAAATACTAAACCGAAAAGTATTTTTTTTATTTACAAGCTTATGAAAGGAAACTCTCCACAAGAAGAGAATTGTTATGGCATTGTGTTGTCATACTTATGTATGTAAGAGCTTTTTTAATGTTCAAAAGTTGATGGATCATCATATCATTACAAGCTGTAATGGACATGGCTGGGACTCTTGGCGAGACGGTTCAAGAATTAAAGGCGGATCAGATACAGCTCGCATAAGGCCGGAAAGAGCGGCGTGATCGTGGTCTATACACAGCAATGAGACAGTTTTTTAAATATACCTCCAAAATAAGACATTTTGTAGGATTTCACCGCACCACACAAATTATTGAACCACTTCCAAATGAGTAACCCATTCCTCTTATGTTAATTTACAGCTCAAAAATTACATTTACTGACGCTTTTACAATTCGTAGTTTACTCGTGGAACCCAAATAAGATTAAATACAAATGACACGGGGTTGGGGGTTGGTAATTAATCAATTGTTAATATCTCAGGGCGGGGGCGACTAATGAGCGACGGAAGGGCGCCGTAGCCTGGCGACGAGTGATCGGGGTGGGAATCTCGGGGTTGAAAAACATGTTTGATTTAATAATCGTTGCAGAGCAAAAATGTTGTTGGATCAAAATAGTTGACGCATGACTAAAAATCTTCTGATAGGCAAGAGAGATTACACTTCCTGACTAATATGTTAAATTAAACTGTTGAGCTTATTCTCGACTCCACCAAAAAGTTGTTAGAATTTAAGAAAAATAATTCAATCCAATTTCCAAGTGGTAGAGCCACGCTGTATACAGTAACGTCTATAGCACGAATGGGCCGGCTGGACCGGTTAGATACCATTGTGTCACAGAAAACCGACGTAAAGTGGCAGCTTGCTGTCGCGTTTCGTTCGGTGAGTGAGATTTCCGGTGGCCCATTTACCCACCTACCTTTCCCAATCCCTTTTCCCTCCCCTTCCATTTCCTCTTTTTAGGTTGGCAACGCACTCATGATTCTTATTGTGTCTTGGGTGTCTATAGGCGGTGGAGATCACTTACCATCAGGTGACCCATCTGCTCGTTTGCCAATCTCTTCTATAAAAAAAAATAATTATATAATAATACAGGCATAGCGTTTGACTATAATCACACCTGATGGAAAATGATGATATGGTCTACGATGTAACAAGCCTGCCCAAAAGATACCTATTCATTCTAACTTTGAAGACTCCCAGATTGTAGTGTTCAGGAAACACAGAGTCCGGCAACGAATTCCATTCCTTAGCAGTACGCATGATGAAAGATGAGGCATCTCTTCGTGCGGATATGTGGAATGTCGACTGTGTGGTATGGGCTGCCGAGATGAGTGTCGGAGGTTGGAGACCAACCTTTTTTTTATAGTAGAGACTGCCAAACGAGCAGATGGGTCACCTGATGGTAAGTGATCTCCACCGCCCATAGACATCCAAGACACAAAAAGAATCATGGGTGCGTTGCCAACCTAAACGGAGGGAATGGAAAGGGAGGGAAGGGGATTGGGAAAGGGAGTGGGGAAATGGGCCACCGGAAATCTCACTCACTGAACGAAACTCGACAGCAAGCTGCCACTTTACGTTGGTTTTCTGAAAGACAGTGGTATCTAACCGGTCGAGCCGGTCCATTCATGCTATAGACGTTATTGTCTACATCGTGGCTCTACCACTTGGAAAAATCAAAAACGAGCACACGCTTTTCTACGTTAAGTGTGTTTTCTTTGTGAATTATCGCTTGCGGTGAAGGAATACATCGTAAGGAAACCTGCATATGTAAAGTCTACCAACCCGCATTAGGCCACCGTGGTGGACCAAGGCCCATCCCCTTCCATTAGTAGAGGACGCCCGTGCCCAGCAGTGGGACAGTAACATTACAGGGCTAGTATTATTTAAATATATAATAAGCAGCCATAGCCCCTCTGGAGTGTTTGGACTACGTCATATATTGCAGTTTTAAAAAGCAATCTCAATAGCTATAATCTTTTTAAGTACCATCACTAAGTTGATTGTGATTTATCGCTTGCTTTAACGGTCAACAAAACACGATCGACGTGACAAACCTGCATTAGGTATGTGGTGTCTATCAACCCGTACTAGGATAGTGTTATCGACTAAGGCCTAATTGCGATCATTAATAAAGGACGACTGCCAATGACTGCCTCGGTGGCGTGGTGGTATTTCGGTACGACTACAGTTCTGAGGTCTCGGGTTCGATCCCCGGGTCGGGCAAAGTGATATTGGATTTTTCCATATCAGCCCGGAGTCTGGAATTTGTGCCCGATATGGCGATAGGCTCGCCCCCTATCACATCTGGGACGGAATTAAGCTCGGCGAAATGTGGGTGTTCTAGTTTGCTAGTGCGCCTCTGCCTACCCCTTCGGGGATACAGGCGTGAGCTTATGTAATAAAGGACGCCCAATTTCCATGTCCTGCACTAGCATATGTAGTTGTAATACAGGGCTAGTAGTAAACATCAATTAAAAATAAGCAATATCGTTACTAAAAGAACACCAACAAAATACTCATATCTATTAAAAGTATGAAACGTTATATTTGCAGACCCCAATAAATGGCCTCAAAAATTTTCCAATCAAAATATTTCACTTTGTATCCACGTAAATATTGCGTTGCTGAAAAATGATTTATGCCAATAGATTGTTTGGCGACGAGAAATCTGCGGAGAAAATCGTTTTATATGTTCCATACGAAATGGTAAATGTTCGTGTGTTTGAGTGGAGTGTGAAGTCATGCGATAAAGAAATATATTCGACTACCTTTGACTAGTTTTATAGCAAAAATATTAAGCTGCTGTTTGAGTAAATTTTGCCACGATTATTCGTATGCGGTGACGCGGGTATTTGCCGCATTGGTGGATCGCAAAGGTTTGTGTTTGTTCTAAAGAGTTTTAATATTACTAACTACAGAGGCTATCATGCAAATGTCTATACAAAAAAAAACTCAAACATCAGTAACGTCATCTACCACTTATTACAATACGAGAGCACTTATATATATTATATACAATTTACACCCTAAAATCTAAGAATTACGTAAGACAATTTTATTGTCTAAACATTATTACGCGGCACAACCTTGCGAGCGTATGTTTTAAATACGACTGAGTGAGTTATGACCACCAGGTCACAACTTTTGGATCACAAGATTCGTGTTGTCGTCCCGTCTATGAACTGTTGGTTTGTCTGCATATTAGCCATACTAGAAAACGCTACTCGCCCAACACACTACTGTTCCACTGCTGGGCACAGTAGACCAGCAGACTGAGTGAGTTATGACTACGAGTTCGCAACTTTTGGATCAGAAGTTTCTTGCTGTTGTCCCGACTATGAACTGTTGGTTTTTCTGCATATTAGCCATACTAGAAAACGCCACTCGACCTACACACTACACTCATACCTATTAAAACTCAGTAGTTGGTTTTAATGTTCTAAAGTTCATATTAAAAATAGTAGATTTTTTATCTATTAAAAATATTATCATAATATTTAATGAAAAAGGGTCGCAAAGGAGAGAGGTCATTCGATCGTAACGACGTGTGTAGCAGGAGAATCTAGATATATTATGTAAATGGTAAGCTCATAAACATAAGCTCACGCCGCGCCTGTATCCCTGAAGGAGTAGGCAGAGGCGCACTAGCGAACTAGAATACCCACATTTCGCCAAGCTTAGTTTCGACTTCAGTTCCAGAAAAATAGGAATTAAATATAAACAGTAATAAAATATCTAATATAAATAGTATTTAAATGGTAATTATAATAATTAAGTTAATTATTAGATATATTTTATGATGTCTATTACTATGTCTATACGAAAGAATTATCATTATATTTCATTAAAAAAATAACACCCAAAAGTCACATACATAGTCCTGAGCCCACACTAAGATCAACTCTTATGTCTGGGGTATCAGGAACTACGAGAAACTTTCGGTCTCACAACACCCAGACCCGAAACAAATATCTATAGACCATACAAACATTTGTCTCGGTGCGAGGATCGAACCCGCGGCCTGTCGCTTCACAGCCGGCTACTCGTCCGCTGCATCACGGAGACTGCTTTATATAACAACTACATTATTTACCGAATCCGTTTCTTGTTTGTTGTTTGAGACTGCTCTATAGTCATCCAATTCCATTATTTTATCCATCCATTACAAAAACTGTCAGACAAAATGACAAGATAAGCTGGTTAATAGAAGACGCATCATCTAAAGAAAGGCCCTTTGAAAGTCATGTTATATCAATGACTAAATAAAAAATAAGAGGACCTGGCATAACTACAAAAAATACGTGTTTACTTTGAAGCCGGCTCCGCCATTTTAGTTTCCCGGTCTACGAGTATTTACATGTAAATGTCCCCGTGTCATGAGAATTAAATAACGTATACTTATTGATTTTATTATAAATACGGTGTTTTATTTACAATAACACTAATTCGGAATATGAAGAAGATGCCTAACTGCTATATTAATAGGATCTTTCTTTCGCAAAATCGCCATTTTGGTTTCTTTTCGAC
Organism: Clanis bilineata; assembly: GCA_036417725.1. Taxonomy (NCBI): domain Eukaryota; kingdom Metazoa; phylum Arthropoda; class Insecta; order Lepidoptera; family Sphingidae; genus Clanis; species Clanis bilineata. The sequence continues at coordinate 16,508,248 of CM071158.1, forward strand.
CGACTTCCAAAAAGGTGAAGGTCCTCAATTCGTCTGTATTTTTTTTATGAACGTAACGCCAAATGTGGACCGATTTTCAAAATTATTGTGTTCGATAGAGCTTATTTCAAGGGTGGTCCCATATAAATTTGGTCATGATCGGATTTGAAATCAGTCTGTTAAGTTTTTAAACTTGTGATTATCATACATTAGGAATGCTTAAGTTTTTCGTAGTTAAGCCTCGTCCTCTTATTGTTCTTCAGTCATTGTGTTATATCAATATCTTGAACACGTATGTAACAAGTCACTTGACGCAGTATTATGTTTCATTGACAGTTCAAGTCTGTGAATCATGTACCCTGGACTACCGCCAACTCGAAATAGATAAGTGTTACGTTGTCCGGATCTTGTTAGCTGCGTGCACTTTCAATGTTGACGAATTGTGTTGAAATTTGATGCATTTGGATCCAATTACGCAGTAATTATTGTATTTTTAATGGATCTTATTCTTTCGGCAATAACTTTGAAAAGTGTGACGCGTCAACCCCACTTTAGAGTCGGATTAGGGTTGATGGAAGATGTGTGGCCTCAAAAGGAAATGAGTACCCACTTTTGGTTTTCTCGAGGGGCTCGACGTGACTTGGTTGGTTGTGGCGGTATGGGGGTATCCAAATGTCAGCATGGGTCATTCGCCTTTCTTGTCGCAAGCACCTTGATTTGCTTATTCCCTCTTCGGACTCGGAGTGTGAAGCATAAATGGCCGGCATGATTCTGGTGACCACTGATTAAACCATTGTCACTAGTTTTTTTTTACTGCACTACGCTTACCATAAGGTGTAGTGTATTCACTTTGCCGTGCCCGGATAAAAAAAATAGGCCACATACCTGACTGTATAACCATTTACCTTTTTTTTATAATTTTGGACTAAAATGTACCTAATATATGGCACGATGGTACGATCAATAATATTAATGTTTTAAATGCCTTTAAAACAGGATTTTTATTTTTTTTATGGTATGGTTTGAGATTGAAAGAAATCTCAACAATTGTAGCACATTTATAAATATTAAAGTTAAGTTACAAGATTTATAATAGGTACTATTGTGGTAACTATAAATAAACTATACGCAAGTAAAACAACTAAAAGCAAAATAAAACCATCCAAGACAGATTAAACCATAAATTCCGAACGAATTTTAATAAAACTACAAAAGCGAAGTTTAAATTAAAACCATTACAACTCCAACTTTAGATAATTTTAAAACGCATTTATTCTGGCCATATTCCAGCGGAATGAATCAGCTTCAAACAATCTCCCGCTATTTGTTACAATTAATGTTTTAACTTGAATAATTGACGAGGGATTTTGCGTTTTAAACTGACGAAAATTGAGTTTATAATTGGTTATTGATGTAGCTTTTGTTGTTATGGATGTATTACTTCCTGTAATCTAGTTTAAAAAATTATGTTGTCTAAATATCATCTAACCTACATACATAGACACTGACGCCTGTATCTCATGGAGGTAGGCAGAGACTATTGAGCGCCACAAGCTACGATCCTGACACCTCTTTTGCCTCTTCCACACTCTTGCATCTTTTCATACATTTTCGCCGGTTGAGGGTACTCCTCACTTGCCGTTTTCGGAGACAATCACTAATTTGGTCCATGTATGTTCTCCTCGGGCGCCCTCTTCCGACCCTTTAATTTACTTTCGCGCGATAAATACACACACATAGTTATTTACCTCTAGTTAGGATATCAGTTACCTAGCGTTCCATGCAATGTTTTTACCCTGAGAAATTTACTAGGTATAGAACAAATAGTGGTAGGGTAGAGTAATGAGTTAAGTAGGAGCACAGGTTGCCTTAAAGTTACTAACATAACATAAGCTCACGCCTGTATCCCCGAAGGGGTAGGCAAAGGCGCACGAGCCAACTAGTACACCCACATTTCGTCGAGCTTAGTTCCGTCCCAGATGTAATAGGGGGCGAGTCTATCGCCATATCGGGCACAAATTCCAGACTCCGGGCTGATATGGCAAAATCCAATATCACTGCCCGACCCGGGAATCGAACCCGAACATCAGGATGGTAGTCGTACCGAAATACAACCACGCCACCGAGGCACTTAAAGTTACTACGTAAGTAATAATGTAAATATGCCTTTATCCATATTGATTGATTAAGCAAAAACCCACAATAATCCAAACATTTAAAATAAATCATCAATATATGCGAAGCAAAATATATTATATATTTTGCAAAACTTACTCAACAAATACTGTAACTAAAATAACTAACGAAGCATAGGCAATAACGATTCCCCGTCAGTTTGCTGAAACGTAATGAGGTATAAAATAACACATTACTGGAAGTTTTCATAAATATCCAACTGAACGTTGAATGAGTTCGACACTCGTATATATTTGGGAATTATAGCCTCAATAAATATTATGAAAATCTCAGAGCAAAATAAATAAATACACGCAAAAGTCACACGTATAGTTCTGACCCCTAGGTTTAACCTGTATCATGGCAGTGAGGAACCACGAAAGGCTTACAGTGCTAGAACACCTAGGTCCGAAACAATTATCGGTGTAACACACATACATTTATCTCGGTGCAGGAATCGAACTGTGGCCTCTCGTTTTACAGTCGACCAATTGTCCGCTGAGCCTAGGGGGCTGTTGATATATATTTTTAGCAACATTCGATAAACGAGCAAGTGGAGAAAAATGTAAAAGATAGCTAAATATTATGGATGTTTTTAATGAAATTATTTAAAATGAGGACTGAATAGAGGATGGGGTTTCGGAGAAAGTTAACTGAATTCTTTCTCACCGTATAAAAGACAGCATTAAGTTGCTACTCCAGATAACTCAGCGGAATCACCCGGTTGAGTCGACTTTTCCTGCTGTCATTAAAAAATTGTCTGTAGTGTCGTCCTACCAATTTAATTATCACTTTCAAAACAGGTGATAACAAACAAATACATATCATAAAAGCGTTTCAAATCAATATATTTATTGTTTATATCCTCCTTATAGCAGAGACTGGCAAACGAGCAGATGGGTCATCTGATGGTAAGGGATCTCTACCGCCCATAGACACCCAAGACACAAAAGAATCATACTAACGTAAAAGGAGCAAAACAGGGATTGGGAAAGGCATGGGGGGGAGAGGAGATTGCCCCATCGGATGTAATGTAACTGCTTGGACTGTTTTGTTTGCTTGTTTTAGTTCAACTTGTGGTGGCTATGGGGGTCGATCAGTGTATCTTATATTTAACTTTGTCTATACATTGTTATCATGCTTTAGCTGCTCTAGTTTAAGGTCTTTCTGTATCTGATGCTGTACTGTATTAGTAACTGACTGTATATTGGTGTTAAAAAGAGCAACGTCAGAGTTTCTTGCCCGTTCTTCTCTGGCGAAACAGCCTTCCGAACAGGCGGTAGAGTTAAAATTTGACTGTATCTAAATGATGTTTGAACATTTTACGGATTCAATCACGGACGTAAAAAAAGATGGACGGAGAGCTAGGAACATTGCAAGTGAAGCAGAGTTTTCGGCTCATTCGATCTATCGACACGTAATGGCGACGACTGATCCATGACTCAGTCCATCTTTTTTTTTACGTCCGTGGATTCAGTAAATGATTTGATTTGATGTTAAAAATATCAATAGTTCAACGTTTATATAATTTCATGTTATCCATTAATGAGGCATAACTTCAGAATAGTTAGCATATATTAATATCATATTATCTCGCTTATAGAGGTAATAACACAAACATATAACGATAACAGCCAAATATCCCGAAGTTATTAGAACACGTTTAGAAGTTCGTGGTTTATCGCTACGCTTCATCGATTCCTTGTAATTTATCTACATTAAATTATATACAGTACGATTAAAAGTATTATTTCGAGAATATTTGTTTATACAAATTACCTAGTAGTAGTACTCGTGTACCAGAATGAATTTAAGGAACTTTTCGACCAACTTCCAAAAAGGAGAAGGACCTCAATTCGTGTGTATTTTTTTATGTATGTTACGCGATATCTCTGCCGAATAAGCTTCTTTCAAGGGTGGTCCAATTTGGTTACGGTCGGATTTGAAGTCGGTCCGTTAAGTTTATTAAACTTGTGATTATATTTTTTAAAGTCGGTCGAAAATATACCAAGATTGCCGAAGCCCATTTTTATTCGTAGCAAGTCGATGAAGTCATGTGAGACTGATGACAGATCGATCCCTCTTAGGTAAAAAATAATTTCTCGAATCACTTGGCGTCAACGACTACACACCTTTAAAGACGCCGCATGATTTAAAATTCCTCCGAAATCGAGGTAAAGAGTGCACTAATGGCGCGGTAAAATTATCAAATGTCAAGTTCTCGAATCGAATGCGAAATTAGCGCACTTTATAAGCCGATTTCGGTGGAATTTTAAGTCAATAAATGAAACCGAATCTTAGTCAAAATCGAATCGAGTGACAAAAGTTACCCTACAGGAATATTATTGACAAACGATATCGCATTGATTTTGCTGCACACTGATGACTTAGTTAAAACTTCATTCAAATGACAAAGGCACGCGTCGAGTTCGATTGGAATTCGATTGTTAAAATTATTTCTACTCAGGCTGCTGACAATACATCTGTCTATAAAATCTGATATAGCGGACTGCTCAATGCATTCAAATTAGATTCGAGCCGAAAATATTTCCGTGTTAACGAGTTAAAACAAAACATATTATAATGCATCCTTGAACGCCGCAGTGGTGTCGCTACAACAACTAAATTTTGAGTTACCAGTAACCAGGGTAACATTTTCTCGTAGCTCTGCTAGTTGACAGTCTCAGTTTGAGGAGAAATATCGAACATTAAGTGTCTATTAGGGTACGTCGTCGCTGCTAAGCGTAAATCGCCCCAGGGTGACTGTAGTCCAATTACTCAAGACCCAGTGCTAAATTGAAACGCGTTGTTTTGGGTTTGAAATAAGTATTGTGATTGAGTTAATGTATATTTTGTTTACGTCAAGTGTGTAATTGTAAACAATCGTATTTGACTACAATATTATGACGAATTTCTTACAAAACTTTCATTTCATTTGCCATTATGCATGTCACTACTACCTCTACCCCTGGACTAAAGAGGCGACTAATTAAAAAATATCACATTATAGAATTTAAAACTGAACGAAGGAATATCCGGTATGGGGTTAGCTAGCCCCCTATCACATGTGAGACGGACTAATCTCGGCGAAATGTGGGTGTTCTAGTTCGCCAGCGCGCCTCTACCTACCCCTTCGAGGTTACAGGCGTCAGTTTATGTTAATGTTAAGTAATGCCCAATATTTTTTGAGTTTTCAATACAACATTTGAGTCCCAAGTTTTACAGATATCGTTTTTTTAAACACTCAACAGCTACACACATAGTCCTGACCCTACACTAAGTGTAACCTGTATCGTGAGTATCAGAAACTACGAGAGACTTTTGGTATTACAACACCCAGACTCGAAACAAATATCTTTGGGCCACACAGACATTTGTCTCGGTGCGGGAATCGAACTCGCCACCTCAAGCTTCACAGCCGGCTACTCGTCCTACGCAGGCAGGTTGAAGTGTGAGCAAAAGCTAATTTTTAATTGTTTTGAGATTTTCTGTATATAAACACGTATTTAAATTTCAAATTATTACCATACAGTTGAACCCTTTGTTTTACCTAGACAACGTATTATTTTATTTCCCGTTATAAATTTTAACCAGGCGTCAACTGACAGAGGACGTAAAATGTTAACAAATTATCATCGCGGTATATGGAGGGTGTACGCTTACCTAATTAAAATAAAGCCCTTAATACCCGTAACGAATGAGGGTCCAAGGGCTACGGTTAAAATTTAAATGACACTTTATAATTATCATCAGAATTATGTTACAGTACATAGATGTAAGTTGAGAATTTTGGCCAGTGTAAACATCGATATTTTATACCTAAATGCACAGTTGATGCTCGGAAAATGGGACAGCAAAGGAGTGCTTAAGCACTCCTTTTGCATGCAGTCGGACGCCGATAAAATTCTAATTTTCAAAATTCGAATTTAAGAACGCTTGCTCATTTCGTTTAAAAAGCTCCTTTAACGTGCAGAGGGTTATATTAATTGTATTTATTTAATTAGAATTTGTTATCTTTTTCTTTGTTTTATCGCTCAGGCCACTTTTTACGACGAAATTTACAAAGAACTGTGCATCTAGGATATATTAAATCGATGAATGTAAAATATAAAATCTAACACAAACATTAAATATTAGACATTACAGTTAAACAGTAACGATGTTCTAGTTTGCGTTCAAATCCCCTTCCCGTGCCTTTCTTTTTATCTGCTCTTATCCCATCTTAATATGGGGTTGGCGCAACACACTTTTTCAAGTTTGTTGCAGGATTTGACTTAGTTTTTACGACCGGCTGCCTGCCTGACGTCAACCCCTTCGGAGGGATCCATTCATAGGTAAAAAAAATTTAAAATTCGCTTTGCCGACCTGGGAATCGATCCCAGAACTTCCCGGTCCACAGCGCGTATATACTGCCACTGGACCAAGGAGGCGACGACTGGGACGGTGTTAAATATGAAATCTAAAAGAAAAGTTAAATATTAGAGCCACGCTTTGGACGTTTTACTCATCGTTCAAATCCCCTTCCCCTACCCAATCTCTCAATCTCTATTTCTTTTCTTTTCTTTAAGGCTGGCAACCCCCTTGATTATTGTGGTATCGCAGGTGTTTAAATGCGGTGGGGATGTATCACATTAAGGTGACCCACTTGCTTGTTTGCCAAAAACAGAAGCATGTGTAAGCTAAATTTCTCAGAACAGATATTTACGGTTGAAACTACATTAATTAATTTGTTACATTCATACATACATAGAAACATGCCTTTTTCCCATAGGGGTAGGCAGAGACAACGGATTTCCACTTGCCACGATCCTCACATAACTCTTTCGCCTCATTCAGTCTCATTACAGTCTTCATGCATGCACGTCGGTTTAGGGTACTTTTAACTTGATCTTCCTGGAGTATATCTCTGAGTACTCTGACTTGGTCAGAGAATGTTCGATGAGGTCTTCCCCTTCCAACTCTACTATTAACATAACATAAGCACACGCCTGTATCCCCGAAGGGGTAGGCAGAGGTGCACTAGCTAACTAGAACACCTACATTTCGCCGAGCTTAGTTTCGTCCCAGATGTGATAGGGGGCGAGCCTATCGCCATATCGGGCACAAAATTCCAGACTCCGGGCTGATATGGAAAAATCCAATATCACTTTGCCCGACCCGGGGATCGAAACCGAGACCTCAGGACCGTAGTCATACCGAAATACAACTACGCCACCGAGGCTGTCTCTACTCTACTCTACTATTAAATTGTTATTTACCCTAAAATTGCTAAATCCAGTGGAAAGTCAAACATTCAAACACGACGCTTCAGAGAATTGTAGATACACACGTGTGTACGTTTGTAGAAATTCAAATCAATATCACATAAAATATACATTTTGTGACTGATTTATTCAAACCAATTATTTGTTCAAACAACAAATTCTAAGAAATAGTAATCATACATTTTGACTTTCGAATATGTTAGAAAATATTTAAAGTCAATACTCACTAGCGTCTAAGCGCAATTGATTCATTAACATGTCAAATTTGATAGTTTCACAATAAAAAATAATATAAGGAATTTTTTTTATTTTATTTTTATTTTATAATTTTAGGAAAGCTTACAGACTAATGTGTTACATTAAAATTACATAAACTAAGTAACAATATTGCTGACGACAAGCTCCCGCATATGCGTAACTATTTAAATGTGTACAAAACAAAAATATTATAAAATAACCGATTTTAAAATACAAGTTCAACAAACACCGCAGATATTTAACCATTAGGATACGAAAAATACGAAAAATGAATGATTATAATAATCACAAATTTAAAAACTTAACGGATCGACTTCAAATCCGATCGTGACCAAATTGATATCGGACCGCCCTTGAAAGAAGCTCTATCGAACACAAAAAAAAAATTGAAGATTGGTCCACATTCGGCGGAGATATCGCGAAACATACATAAAAAAGTACAGACGAATTGTGGACCTCCTCCTTTTTGGATGTCGGTCGAAAATAAGACGCGTTGAGGATAATAAGGAGGGCCTTTTTTAAAAGTTAACACGCTAGAGGATTCAGTAATAAAAATATAAGCATCAGACTCCGTGCTTATAGGCATCTTATCTTAGTGTAGGTGGGCCCATAACCTAAGATTTCCATCCTCCCTTCCATTTATACAGAGAAGACATCTCTCACTCTTTGTGGATATCTCCCAAAACTTTTCAAGTATGTTGCTGAAAGGATTTGGTTTTAGTTTTTACGATCGCCTAACTTCCTGACATCAAACCCTTTTAAGGTACCAGTTTCCTATTACTTCCTATTACCTTTTCCACAAACCACAACCCCTTATCTTAGCCCCATACTTGTTATTGTTATAAAATAGGATTTATGGCGATAGGCTCGCCATAAACGAGAAGACGAAACTAAGCTCGGCGAAATGTGGATGTTCTAGTTCGCTAGTGCGCCTCTGCCTACCCCTTCGGGGATACAGGCGTGAGCTTATGTGTTATGTAACATAATATATAATTAATATTTAATTCTAGGCCTTATTTATTTTGACCTGTCATAAGTTCTTTTAATATCGTAGTCGCCTCCTTGGTCGAGTGGCAACTGGCAGCATGTATGGGCTGTGGACCGGGAGGTCCTGGGTTCAATTCCCAGGTCGGGCAAAGCGCATTTTCTTATTTAATCTACCCGAGACTGGATCCCTCAGAGGGGGTCAGTCAGGCAAGCAGCTGGTCGTAAATACTAAGCCTGCAACATGCTTGAAAAAGTGTGTCTCGCCGACCCCACATTTAGGTGGGATAAGAGCAGGTAGAAAGAAAGATAAGTGCTTTTGCTTGCTTATGCCTACTTGATCAATGAACATAACATAACATAACATAAGCTCACGCCTGTATCCCCGAAGGGGTAGGCAGAGGCGCACTAGCGAACTAGAGCACCCACATTTCGCCGAGCTTAGTTCCGTCCCAGATGTGATAGGGGGCGAGCCTATCGCCATATCGGGCACAAATTCCATTGATCAATAAAGATTTTTATATTTTTATAATTACCCATAGACAGTGACTCTTCTAGCGCAACTATAATATTCTAATTCCCCGTACATATACGCAAATATGCCATAATGATAATCGTCGCCATTTATTCAAACGACGGTTCCGCCTTTATGTCAGTCATTACGGTCATCATAATATTCACAGGCGCTAACACCGCCTCATATTTCAGTAAACAAGAAGACAGTCGGATAGGTTTATATGTTAAATGTAGAAATAAAATAAATATGTATATCTCTACATTTTTTGTATTCTCAGCGGTGCTCAACTTGATCAGTGTCTTGCCTTTTCGCCCTCAAGCTATGTGATGTAAGTGAGAAAGGGACAAAATAGTTTACGGCTTTACCTTTACCCTATTTTTTTATAGCCCTGTATTGCTTTTGATCACATTTGATTTTTAAAACATTCTTGATAAACAAGAATTATTAATATCAGATCACTGTGTGAAAAAACATATATTAGACACTTGAAATTGAATTTCTTTCCTTCTCCGTTTCTTTAGTCAGAAACAATAGAATCAGAAGAATAGTCACTTGAGACTGTAGAGGTAGTGCGGATATTTACGTTACACAAACTGAACGAATGTTCGCAAATCTATGCCTGTTTCATTCGCACTACAGCGAAAGTTTGTTTGTATGGATGCAACAGGCGACGATTCACGAACGTGTGTACCCGCGTTGGTGTGTACTCGCCAGAAGGAATTCACCTATTTATTTCAGAATTCCAATAGGTTTTAGTTTTGAAGGTGGCACTAGAACAGATTTTCAAAATTAAATTATACAGTTAGACTAGCAGATAGCTAATTTACAGTTCTAATTTAGAGTCTAAAGTGAGCTGGTTTCCTTTGATTTTCTTAAAGTACGCCATCAGCGTTGTGCCTTAACTCTTCCAACGTGAGAGAAATATTGGCACAAAGGCGTTGCACCTCAATAACATTGTCAAGAGGGTCGCGGATTAATCTTATAAACCGCAGCTCCCGGGCTGGGTAATGTAGAATAATCGCTAAAGCGTTTATTGGTTCTTATGCACCTTGACGATAATTACTACGGATATATACGTCGTGTCAATTCCAGCATGTACGCACAGCTTAAATCGTGACGTCACGTCCCTGGACGGCGAATTCGATGAACGAGATAGTACATTTTTTCCACTACACGCCCATTTTTTCTCATAGCATATATTTTAGGTCTCATTTTCGAACTTGATCGATTTTGTGAGGTTTAAGGAGTACAGAAGAATTAAGCATAGATTTCTTCTTCTTTTAAAATAGATGGCTTCCACGCAAACCATGTATTTATTCATCTCTTATTCACTCAAAATCCTAAACTAGACTACAGACTAAGCTAAGTAAAGTAGGAACGTTCTTCAAGGAAAGGCATTGAAGCAAGTCTGTTACTATCCCCAGCACGTAGCGGAGGCAGGTGTAAGAAATACGCTTTATACGAAAGCCGTCATATTTTGACTATAATATATTTGAGTCTCTTACTTACTTAATAAAATCTAGGATATTTTTACATACATACATAAGCTCACGCCTGTATCCCCGAAGGGGTAGGCAGAGGCGTACTAGCGAACTAGAACACCCACATTTCGCCGAGCTTAGTTCCATCCCAGATGTGTCAGGGGGCGAGCCTATCGCCATATCGGGCACAAATTCCAGACTCCGGGCTGATATGGAAAAATGCAATATCACTTTGCCCGACCCGGGGATCGAATCCGAGACCTGAGAACCGTAGTCGTAGAGGCAGATATTTTTATCCATATTTTAAAACTAAGTTTTTGAAATAAAACTCTTCTTACGGATTCTATCACGATTAGGTTTTAATTATTATAATTAACCTTTTTTGATTTTGTATATTTTTTAATGATGGTAGATATTGTAACTCTAACCTTTTTTGGACAAATGACACCTCAGTCTGACCCGTGACAACGAAGACTGCAAAGCCTTCGAAACGTCGGGAATAATAATTAAAACCTAATCGTGATAGAATCCGTAAGAATAGTTTTATTTCAATGTATAATATTCACGTAAACTTAAGAAATCAGTAACTAAGTTTTTGTAAAGTTTATCGTGAAGTGGTGTGGACTACTGATACAAAAGAAATTGGTTTGAAACGAAGCCAATTTTTAAGCGACAGGCTCATACAAGTTTGCCTAGACCATGAATAAGCGGATTATAACAATGTCTCGCAGAAAAAGAACGAAAAGTGACAGCTTGCTCTTACTTTCTTATAGCACAGACTGCCAAACGTGCAGATGGGTCACCTAACTGTAAGTGATCTCCACCGCCCATAGAAACCCAAGACACAAAAATAATTGCCAACATAAAAGGCGGAAAATAGGGATTGGAAAAGAGAAGGAGGAATTGGGCTATCTTAAATCTCAATTCCCATTCCATTTATTAGTTCAATAATATATTTGCTTGTAAATTGTCAAGTTTGTAAACGTTATTATAAACAAAAACAAATAAATGCTCGTCAATATCCATCATCCACGTTATTTATTCATAAATCCTCAAAATCCGACGCTAACGAATCCGCCGCAGGACGATGTAATTATAATATAAAATATTTTTATTTCTGAACATAAATTTTTTATGGAGCAAAACGAAAATTTATTAACTGTGCTAAGGTAAAAACGAAAACTTATAATTGCGGCGACAAATTCGAAAAGTTTTGCAAAGGCGCAACTTTTTGGGGCGCATCTGTTAACTCGATCCATTTCCGCCAGATGAGCTTTGTAATACTTTATGTTTTAAAAATGTACGCATTTTCGGAAATGTTTGGACAGTTTAATATTTTCGGGTTTTGTGAATTTTCGTGTTTTCGACGTGTTTATGTTGGTCTGTTGAGTTGTGGCACCATACACTCGCCTCGTTGGCTTTTGGGTTTTATAAATAAATTGGTTCAGTTTTTAAATATTTATGCATAAATACTTTGTAGACAAAATAGTGAATTATTGGGAAATATTTTAAGCAACTGAGTGTTGATTTACACACCCCTGTGCCGAGAAGGATTTGTCAAGTTAGGGATTCGTTAAAAAGACGATTTTGTTGTAGAATAAATCTTTTTGATAAGAATTTTAAACTGAGTTCCCTTTTAATTACATTCACAATACTCATATGGAAAAATAAAATCATTGTTCTAGAATTTTTACTGATATTTTTCCTATATAGGTTTTTCCTCTTAGACCAAAAATGCACAAACATTTATACTACAAATACTCAATTATATGCAGTACCAATCAATATACCAAAGTTTGGAATATCTATTGCACAATCATTGGCGTATGGAAGCATTTGTGCAGCGTCCGTCACGGGTCGCGGGAGAGGCATCAATCAAAGCAGTCGATACGGTCCGCATTCACGCCGCGTCTCGGGGGACCGGACCCCCTATTTCTGACAATCAGAATAATGACTTTAGATCCCTTTGCAGTTGGTATACTGTTTCTGCTGTATTTGTGTAGGTAAATTAAACAGGTAGGAAGAATCTGATTCATAACAAGTATAAACTTTTACCTTTTTGGTACCACCGAATAAAGTATAAGGTTTGTATATAGCAAATGCATTAGAAGTATACACAATTTGAAGGTCATGTCTGTGGTTGAAGTTCTTCGGTTCATATCTCAAGTCGGACAATGACAATTTGTAGCGACTCGATTAAAATCATTGTCAACCGGTTTGATAGCACTGTGTCACAGAAAACCAACGTAAAGTGGCCGCTTTGGTGGGTGCGATTTCCGGTAGCCCAATATCCCGCCCTTCTCAATCCCTATTTCCCTCCTTTTCGGTTGGCATTCCCGCCATTAGGTTCCCGCTAAGAATTTGAAGGTTCTAGGTTCGATTCCCAGGACGGGTGTTGTGTATTTCTAGCACTATCTTCCCGGGACTGGATCCCCCAGAAGGGGATTGTCGTTACGCAGGCAGCCGGTCGTAAAAACTTAGCTAAATCCTTTCTGCAATATGCTAAAAAAGTGTATTGCGCCAACCCCACATTAAGGTGGGGATAAGGGCAGGTAGAAAGAAAGAAAGGTATTGAACAACGAAGGCATCAAAAACAGCGTCCTATTGCTATAAATAATAATAATAATAACCCTATAATATTATTGTCCCACTGGGCACGGGCTTCCTCTACCAATGAGAGGGGTTAGGCCTTAGTTTACCACGCTGGCCTAATGCGGGTTGGTAGACTTCACATATCTTCAAAATTCTTCTAAAGAATTTTCTAAAGTATGCAGGTTTCCTCACAATGTTTACCTTCACCGTTAAAGCAAGTGATAATTCACAATGAAAATACACTTAAAACAGAAAAGTTAGAAGTGTATGCTCTTTTCGGGCTTGCTATTGCTAAAAATAGTCCAACAATTTATCTTCCAAATCCCTAACTGGTCGTCAGGCAACAATACCGAAGTTTTTAATGGGATCATGACATGGTCGCATGAATAAAACAGTAGATATCATTTATCATGTGCTCCCGATATTGATAAAATATGTTTTTTTTATCGTTACTTCGTTCCTAATCGTTTTCCAATGACGTCAAGTGTTTATAAGTTGAGTTGCTACTAAAAATATGATAATCCCCTAAAGGGCACCTAAAAATAATATTTAATTGTAGATAAACAATTTGAAGGGCTATTCCAACAAGTATTTTAAGAAAAGCTAGCAAAAAATAATGTTAAGCTTAAAATTAAATTTTTACAGACATTGCCAGCTTATTCGCAAAATCGTGTTAATAATAAATAAACTTAGATAAATTATTTTTATCTACTACCTTCACATCTTCACTAGTCACAGCTAACTCCCATGAGTTTGGTTTTATTTAAATTTTTATCAAAATCGATTCAGTGGTTAAGACAGACAGAGAGACTGGCAAGCGACCAAAATAACAATTATTTAAAGAAAGTATCACCCACGGACGTAAAAAAGATGGACGAAGCGCTAGGACCATTGAAAGTGAAGCAAGGTTTTCGGCCAATTCGATCTATCGACAGGTAATGGCGGCGTCTGAGCGTGTTATGAGTGTTAATGTGTGCGTAGAACATTTTTGTACAGACGCGTTTGTATTCGTGGCTTCTCTGTGGCGTCCGTTTAACTATAGGCAAAATGGTGTCCTTCTTTTTTTACGGCCTTGGGATCACCATTCGTTATAAGTTTGGTTATAAGTAATGTGTATATTAAAGTATTTACGTCTATGTTTTATTTTCAGATACCCTCCAGATAGTGTACCAGTGACAGTGTAGTGTCATAATGTCCGGGTGACGCGCGGACAGTGATGTTCATTTGTCGATAAATATGTGGTCAAGATGAAGTTGTGGAAGAGTCTCAAGATATCGATAGGCACTCGCAGTGATCCGAAGGCGTATGCGCACGAGTTGCCGCAGTGGGGCGGGCAGGGGTATGAACTGGATGGTAAGTTACTTTATACAGTTATATAATCGACCTAGCGCTCGGACATTTTTTTATAGACTGAGAAATTAACAAATGGGTCAAACATTATAGGTATGTGAAATTCGGTCCAGCTCGAGGGTCACTTTAATAAAAAGGGTTTTGATCATTTCATAATGAGATTTTTTTATAGCAGAGACTGGCAAACGAAGGTGTGACCTCCATCGCTCATACTAAAATACTATATATAGACTAATACTAAAAGTATCATGGGTGCATTGCCAATATTGCCAAATAACAAGGGGAAGAATATATCATAGCTGAATTTCTACTTAATGCCCCTTACTCATAAAAATATTTAAGCGCTGCTTATCTTTAACCATAGGTTATCCCTTTCATTTTTAAACAATGTAACGGAAGGAAAAATGGTTACAGGCTATTCTTAACCATTTGCTCAGCCCAATATGTTCATGTACTTAAGCGTGAGCCTAATGGTGTTCCAAAACACTTTTTTTTTGTTTACCTACTTACGTAGATACTCATATCGTTTTAAACTGAAAAAGAGAAAGGCACCATCATCCTAGTATCCTACTAATATTATAAACGTGAATGTTTGTGGGTATGTGTGTATTTTTGTTACTCGTTCACGCAAAAACTAATTGATTTGGTGAAACTTTACAGTTATATAGATGATACAATAAAATAATACATAGGCTACTTTTTATTCCCGAAAATAAATCCACACGCGAACGGAGTCGCCTGTCGCGGGCAATAGCTAGTAGTCTATAATTTAATTCTTTATAAATACCACTAATAATAGGTTAGGTCTAATCAAATTTATTAACGACTTCGCTTGTCAGTATTAACCAGAGAGTGGATTTTACAAGTCGTTGATTATTACTGAGAATACATAAGCTTCTACTCATAATTATTTCTGGAAACACCTTTAGGGACGACGTAATAAACATCCTAAATTGGCGATCGAATCAGATATATTTTCACTGCCCATTGCCTGCGATTTCATTCGCGTAAAAATGTATACCGTGAGTGTAACCGTACATAGATTTTATTTGCTGTTTTAAAATAATAAACAACCATAAACTACTTTCCAATGCTCATAGGCTTTGAAGATTTAGGCAATACAAGCAACTAAATGTAGCATCGGTTGTATATTCACGATTGCAACGAGATAACTGATCTTCTACACCTATGAGACCATAAACATACATTGTCATGTTATCACAAAAGCCTGATCGTATCGTGGGTGTGTTGGGCAGTGGAGATCATTTGTAATTAGGTGACTTACATAAACGTTTGCTATTCTCTGCTATAAAATATGATTATCTAAGGGCACTAATTCTGAAATTCTGTTCGCGGCCTGAGCAGGAAAATTTCTGACAACCGTAAATGTATTCGAACTCGATGCGCGTCTATGAAATTTGTATGAAATATTAACCAAACGTCATCAGTGTGCAGCGAACTCGAATACATTTACATTTACATTAGTTTTTCGTGCTCGGGCTACTGAAATGTGTCCGTATCTGGGTACCTCGTTTGTGAAACGAAATTCGTAGTTGCGGACTTCGTTTCGGACGTTTTGCTATTCTATCTGGCTCACGTATCCGACTGATATCAGTGCTATAAGTTTCGTTTCGGGGAATGCTATGTTGTAAACCGTTTGACAGCCCACTTTTCTGTGTTTGACATTTATTTGATCCACGTCCATCTATATTACTCTGTGCGATAGAGTATTGGTCCGATGTCGTTCATCCGATAACATATAATAACATAGACAGCCTGTTTTCAGTAAGATTGATATATTAAGCATTTATTGTAGCAACAGTATTAAGATACATACCGGATTACTAGATAATAATTTGTATGAAAAATATTTTATTAAATTTGATCAACTCCCGCTGTCCCGATTTTTTTCTTCCGATACAATAAAAGGATTCTGATATAAATTAAGTTGATCAGAACAAAAGAAAAAAAAGACCAATATATATTTTTTTGTCATTTTCATTAATTTTCAGGGACAACTCACGCTTGATTAAAAATTTGAGTATGCCAAATTTTTTTTTACAAAACAAAAGTAAATGGTTCGTAAGACGATTTCTATGTATCTAAGTATCCGATTTCCCCGTACTGTCGCAGTTAAAAAACACACACACAAAACTGTACATAGAATATATGTGACAATACATAGAATAATTTTAGTGGTAGAGCCACGCTGTAGACAGTTACGTCTACAGCACGAATGGGTCGGCTCGACCGGTTTGATACCACTGTCTCACAGAAAACCGACGTAAAGTGGCAGCTTGCTGTCGCGTTTCGTTCGGTGAGTGAGATTTCCGTTGGCCCGATTCCCCTTCCTCCCTTTCCCAATCCCTTTTCCCTCCCCTTCCATTCCCTCTTTTTAGATTGGCAACGCACCCATGATCCTTATTGTGTCTTGGGTGTCTATGTGGAGATCACTTACCATCAGTAGCCCGAGCACAAAAAACTAATGTAAATGTAAATGTATTCGAGTTCGCTGCGCACTGATGACGTTTGGTTAATATTTCATACAAATTTCATAGACGCGCATCGAGTTCGAATACATTTACGGTTGTCAGATATTTTCCTGCTCAGGCCGCTGGTGACCCATCTGTTCGTTTGCCAGTCTCTGCTACAAAACAATCTCATTATAAAATGATCAAAACCCTTTTTAATAAAGTGACCCTCGA
The DNA here is from genome assembly GCA_036417725.1 of Clanis bilineata. Taxonomy (NCBI): domain Eukaryota; kingdom Metazoa; phylum Arthropoda; class Insecta; order Lepidoptera; family Sphingidae; genus Clanis; species Clanis bilineata. The sequence continues at coordinate 16,525,553 of CM071158.1, forward strand.
GCTGGAGCGAATTTCACATACGTACAATACCTACATCAAAGTAAATGTTTCCATTCTTTGGTCGACTCGTAATTAGAAGAAATTGGGTCGGCTTTTTTCATCGGCGTAGAATGACGTTACTTTTAATTATGATTCCCTTTTTAAGCTGTGTTTAACTTTTCCCTTGTTTTGATATCCCTTTTGGTATCTGGTTTCATAAATATAGACGGGGTTTAACATCGATATATTATTTACTTACATAGATGCACAGTTGACGCTCGGAAAGCTCTGGGACAGCAAAGAAGTGCTTAAGCGCTCGTTTTGCCTACAGTCCGACGCCGATGGAATGGCGATAGGCTCGCCCCCTATCACTTCTGGGAAGGAACTAAGCTCGGCGAAATGTGGGTATTCTAGTTCGCTGGTTTACCTCTGCCTACCCCTTCGGGGATACAGGCGTGAGATTAGTTATATGTCTTTAATTAAAGTGATTACACTCAGACGTATTTCAAATGAACTTCATTTTAATTGTGCAATTTCGAAAACACGTCCCGACATAATCTAAGCTTACATCGTAAATTCTGTGGCAGACGTAACGAGGCAAAATCTTATCAAAACATAATTTAATTCAAAGATCAATTCACCTATTGAAACTCAACTTTGATGTTACCAAGCTAATATATCGTAACTTAGCCAATTATGAACCAAACTTATGTCAGTAAAATATAATAAGCAAAATCTTAGGTCCTTTGAAGTCAAGTTATTAAACTTACAGTTCAATTTTGAATGGGAATGCTAAAACTTAGTGCCAAATATTATTTTAAATTAAGAAAAAATATTTTAAATATTTTCAATCAGATCAGATTTCAGATCCTCTAGCGCTATGACATGACCTTCTTCAGACGAAGCTAAAAAAAGCATTTTTCACGGTAGACAGCGGCTTGGCCGTGTCCCTGGCATTGCCGATGTCCATGGTCGGCGGTAACCACTTACCATCAGGTGGGCCGTCTGCTCGTCTGCCTTCTAAGGCCAATAAAAAAAATCCTCCTTCACCAAGTAACAAAGTTTCAAATTGACAGGGCAGCGAAATATAACACATGCGGTGAAATAAAAATGTAATAATTGAAATAAAGTATGCAACTATAATAAATATAATATTAGAAAAAAGTATAACTGAACATTGAAATAAAACTATTCTTACGGATTTTCGAAGGCTTTGCAGTCTTCGTTGTCACGGGTCAGACTGAGGTGTCATTTGTCCAAAAAAGGTTAGTGTTACAATATCTACCATCATTAAAAAAATATACAAAATCAAAAAAGGTTAACTGAACAGTTTGTTATATTCAAAAAGTCCCATGTAAATTCATTACAATGCTTTCGGTCGTGTGTTTGTCAAGTAAAAGTCACAAAGGATATGACCATTTTCACCTTGAGGACTCACGAAACCATAAAATCTGTTCCACGAAGGCAACATTATAGTGGAATTTCAATAAATAAAAGTTTCTTTGCATTTGTATCCAATATGGTAAGTTGATCGCGTGAAAATGCAATGATTTGACAATATCACCCAACACACACCAAGTATGGAATATTCTTTTCTATTTTGAACACGTTCTGGAAACTCAAATATTTGCTTCTCAAATATGCTTATGAAAATCCATTGATAGGTTACGCGACTAGCATGAAATGAATAATATTGATCCTTTGCATTGATTTCGAAATTGAATCTAAATAATAATATTAGCCCTGTAATATTACTGTCCCACTGCTGGGCACAGGCCTCCTCTACTAATGAGAAGGGTTAGCCCTTAGTCTACCACGCTGGCCTAATGCGGGTTGGTAGACTTCACATACCTTCGAAATTCCTGTGAAGAAATTCTCGGGTATGCAGGTTTCCTCACGCTGTTTTCCTTCACCGTTATAGCAAGCGATATTTCACAATGAAAATACACTTAACATAGAAAAGTCAGAGGTGTATGCTCCATTTTGGGGTTGGTCTCGAACCTCCGACACTTGTCTCGGCAGTCCGTACCATTCCCAACTGAGCTATCGCTGCTAATTGCTGGAAATTGAATCTATCATATCATAATGTATGTGAATATTTTTTAAGAAAATATTCACAAACATAATCCAGACTGCCTCGGTGGCAGTAGCGGTATTCCGTGCGCGGTACGGCTGTCGTTCTGAGGTCCCCCGGGTTCAATCCCCCGGCAAGGTGATGTTGGATTTTCCAGTATCAACCCAAAGTGACAGACTTTGTGCTTGATATGGTGATAGGCTCGCCCCCTATCAAATCTGGGACGGAACTAAGCTCGGCGAAATGTGGGTGTACTAGTTGGCTAGTGCGCCTCTGCCTACCCATTCGGGGATACAGGCGTGAAGGTTGAAGGTGCGGTTAGAATGCGTCAAGATGAAATTCTTAAAACGTAAATCATTTAGTACTTTTCAGAATCCGGAATTAATAATTAATTGAATATTTCACAAATCTAAGCTGTTTATAAATAAGCATTTAAATATTTAATTTTGCAAAATATTAAGATATTTTATTTAGCAGATCTATATTAAGAGTTACTTACGAGTCTAAGTAGGATTCTCAATTCAACTCTCCTAAAGTTTTATTTCTTTATTGTTTACTTTATTTATTTATTTATTTTAGAGTTGCCAAGAGAAGATACACTATACACACATAATTAATAATGACAAAAACTAAGCCTCAGTGTTCCCCCAAAAACATGCAACCACAACTTACATAAATAAGCATAATTCCACTAAATAATTAACAATAACAGATACAAATTGCGAAAACAACAAAATCCGGCATCTGGCAAAAAAGTTAGATAATTGTTATATATTAAAATGAGATCAATTAACCGGTAGAATTTCGACTTACAAGTGTACAAAAAGGAAATATTTTGTTACACATTATTTAATAATTATATTATTATATAGCATATATTATAATTGTACCTATGTATTTAAAATAAAAAAAAATATTAATAACAGACAAAGGAGCGATAAAATTTATACAAAGTGAGACTTGATTTTCTTTTTGAATGAGTGCAATTTTTCATGAAATATGTCAACATCAAGTGACCGTGGGAGATAATTCAACAATTGAACCATTCTAGTTATTGGTGAATTGGCACCCAGATTCGTTTTGTAAGCATGACTCCTGAACAGCTTGTAGATACTCGGACGCGGTAACTTTCTTGGAATCGATATATTTACTTTGCTCAAAAGTTGTGGACAGTCAATTCTACTGTTAAGTATTTTGTAAAAGAATATGAGGTCTGTTACTTTTCGTCTATTATTCAGAGATGTCATCTTCAATAAAGATAATCTATCTCCATAAGATCCGATTTTTTTACGACTCTTATAGGTATCTTTTAGGTAAAGATGCTTATACATATGTATACATTAATGTTTTTAAAGCGATTTCTAAGAATACTTTATTAAGGCATCAGATAACAAAAGCAAAGGTAGAAAGAACAAATTGTTTTGGCAATTCGAAGTATTTTAGGATCTTTATTTTTTATAGTTAACTTTAAAATACTAAATGCGTAGGTTGCCACAAATAAAATCGAACACAAAAATAATATTGAAAATCTGTCCATATTTGGCGGAGATAATGCGCAATAAAAACAGTTAAAAGTACATCCTTCTTTTAAATTCTGTTGGAAATAACAACAACTTCTTACTCTTTGGAGTCGGTTCCGGGGAAAATGCATTTATGTGAAAAGGCACCGACTCCAAAGAAAGTAAGATTTTTTTGTCTTTTTCCTTTGGTGTCATCGATTTATTATATCCTAGATGCACAGTTCTTTGCACATATCGTCTTAAAAAGTGATCTCAGTAATAAAACAAAGAAAAAGAACACAAGTTCTTATTAAATCAACACAATTATAACCCTATGCACGTGTTACAAAGTAGCTTTTTAATCGAAATGAGCAAGCGTTCTGAAATTTGAATTTTGAAATTTAGAATTCTATCCGCGTCCGACTGTATGCAAAAGTAGTGCTTGAGCACTTCTTTGCTGTCCCATTTTCGGAGCGTCAACTGTGCATCTAGGTATATAATATATCGATGTTTTGTGTCTTCAATTACTAGATCGGTTCTAAGTGTAAAAAAATTCAACGTTGCTTTATAGACGCTCACTACATTAGGTACTTGATATAAAACCAAACATGTGGTCACCCATACACTTCGGGAGACCACATCAATCACGCCAAATATCTCTTAACGTACCGAACCCGACGCTCGATTCCTTTTCACGGGTTGACAACTTATTTTTTGCTGGGAACACGTAAAAAACCGAGAACACTCCGGGATAAAAAGACGGCTGTTGTGTTGAGAAGTGGCCAAGCAGAGCGATCCTCGTACTCTCAAAAGAAGTATAAACGCGTTTTAAACGACTCTTCGAAATCTTTTTTGTTTTATGACAAATGAACGAGACAGCTCAAAGCGTTATTTCGGAGGCGTTTTTGCAGTGTCAAAGACGTCGTCGCCTCATTTCGGTGTATTTTATCATGTGAGTGGTAACTGGCAGGTGATTTTTACTGTAATTATAATTTTGATAGTCTGTCACTTCACAGTGCAATTTGGACACTTGCTGCACCTGTCTTGAAAAATCAAATAAAAAAGATGTGCACTTTCATTTTCCTTTTTGGCCTTTACATAACGAACATTCGTAAGGTTACAAAGGAACGAAGTTATCGTTAGTTGTTACTATTCAGAGTCAACTTAACTTTGACTATCGTCGAAACTGTATACTTACAGAACCTCAATAATCATTCGGATTGCCTTTATATTTCGATTTCATTCGAGATTCTTAGACTATAGCTCCACAAAAACATGAAAAACATCATTACGACGTGTAGTAATTTGATTTAATCTACCTAGTTATTTATTCTTATTGTCTATGAGGACAGGACATACCAAGTCTAATAGTATGTTAAAACACAGAGCAAGTTGAACGCTTTTATAATTAGTCACCAAAGCTCGTGAATTATTCAGACATCCTGTCTCTTGTTAAAGGAATCCATGTTTATAAATATGCCACCGTTTGTGCTGGGATCTTAGCTTGCTTTACGCGTTCAGTTCTATGTTGACTGACTTAGGTTGTCCGTCAGCTTGCTCTGCGAGATTATTTTTTATTTAGTTTCTTCTTTAAACTTACCTGACAATCTGGAAAAATTAAAAGACTAGAATACAGGCGGAATCGCCGCCAAATATTGCCTCCTAATATTACAAGGTTTCTTTAACTCCATTATTTGAATAAAGTGTTATATTGCATGATAAAATAATATATCGCCTCCTTGATCTAATGGCAGCATATATTTGGTCTGTGGACCGGGAGGTCGTGGGTTCGATTCCCAGGTCGGCCAAAGTGAATTTTCAAATTTAATTTTCCCGGGACTGGATCTCCCGATTGACGTTAGTCATGTAGGCGGTCGTAAAAACCTAGCCAAATATTTTCAACAATATGCTTGAAAAAGTGTTGCGACGACCCCACATTAAGGTGGGATAAGGGCAGGTAGAAAGAAAGAATTGCATGTTAAAATAATCTAAGTCACCAGTTATGACCAGTATAGAGGTATAAATACAGTATACAAAATGCTCTATATAAATTCTAAGACAAGGATAGATGACAGTGTCTCCCACTCCGATGCTATCGCCATAACGACTCCGCGCCGCAACTTTCGACTCGAAACCGGCAGTTTTAATTTACTGAGTTAATACACCCAAAAAAACTTTGCCTCGACGCCTGAAATTCAGGGTTCAATCTCAAGATAATTTTCCTCGACCACTGAAAAACTTTTATTAATGGTACCCGCCTTATACTACAAGGAGAAGTTAAGAAATTATGTTGACTGATCCTTCTTTTTATGTTGTTTGATAGCAATGTGTACATTTAATTTATGTTTCTGCGTTGAAATATAATTGGGCACATGACTTTTTTGTGTTAATTTTATATGAAAATTTAACATGAAATATAAAACAGAAAAAAATATTGAAATATTCCCAAAAATAAAAAAGTTATAGGCCTTTGAAGTTTAGTGTAACCTCCAAACTGCGGGAAAGAGAAGTATCAGTATAATCACGTCACCGCCATGACGGTACGTGCATTGGAAAGGGATAGCAAGTTATCTCTACTATGTCCCCATTCTAGAATTTAAAATATGAATTACTGCCTCATTTTTCAATCAATTTCGATGCAGTTTTTACTGAAGGGTTGCTTTTTGTTTTATTTGCTATTACATATAAATATGTGTATAAAATCAAACATAATCAAGTACCCAATTTATTTTTGGACTACTATTGAGCTAAGTTGTAGATAATAACTAAGGGCGACTTGCACCACTATTACTAACCTACAGTTAGCCTTAACCTCAAGTTAAATTGAAATAGAAATATATGAAGGACATGTAATTCATTACAAGTAATTAATTAAATGTCATCATTTATTATCTGTAATTACATGTAGTACATTACATGTAATGAATTACATGCCCTTCATTTATTTAATTTTCAATTTAACTTGAGGTTAGGACTAACTGTAGGTTAGTAATAGTGGTGCAAGTCGCCCTAAGTATGAAAGGATTGGTCGATTTGATATAAATTACAGAAAATCTACGTAAAATGCCAGTTGGCGTTTCGTTCGGTGACTGCGGTTTCTGGTGTCCCAAATCTTTACCTCTAATCCCTAATCCCAATTTCTGTTTATTTCATTTTGGATTGGAAATCCCCGTGATTGTCTGCGTGTTATGGGTGTTTATGGGTGGTAGAGATCACATACCATCAAGTGACCCTTAGAATCTGCTAGTTTTGTCTCATTCTCTATGTCTCTACATACATAAGCTCACGCTAGTATTCCCGAAGGGATAGGCAGAGCCGCACTAGCGAACTAGAACACCCATATTTCGGCGAGCTTAGTTCCGTTCCAGATGTGATAGGGGGCGAACCTATCGCCATATCGGACACAAATTCCAGACTCCGGGGTAATATAGAAAACAACCAATATCACAATTCACCTCAGGGCGGTAGCTGTGCCAAAATACAACCACGCCACCGAGGATGTCTCTATGTCTCTCTTATAAGAAAACATTCTGGTTTTGTTCATTTCAAATTCTGTCAGATTTTTTTTTTAAATTATATATGAAACATAAAAACTAAATTTAATAAAGAAAGTTTAATAAAGTGCGGAATTTGTAATAAAACGTAATCATTGGATCGTAAAATATGGTATGAAAAATGCCGTGGATTTTGTGTGATCATAAAAATATTACATTTTAGACGAAATCCGTGGAATTGTGAAATTTTCATCTTTGCTGTGATCATACCTTCTTTGGAATTAGATTTAACGCAAACGCCATCCACAGCACAATTTAAAGGACCTACGGGGTGAAAGTCAATAATTCTAGGTGTTATTACTTAGATATCATAAAAAAAACTACATAAAACATTTTTTTTTATTTCTTTCTACCTACACTTACCCCATCTTAATATGGGGTCGGCATAATACAGCTTTTTAACAACTCTGCGAAAAGGATTTGGCTTAGTTTTACGTCCAGCTGCTTACCTGACAACCCTCTACGGTAGCGGTCGGCAATACATTGCCCGCGGGCCGCATGCGGCCCGTGAAGTCCTATTTACAGCCCTGATTGTTTTGTAAATAAGTCATAAATATCTAAAATGTTATAGATTATACCTCTATAGATAGAAAATATGAGGTGAGGCCCGCCTTTACTGTATTTTGCCACCTTGCGGCCCCTGCCTGCCAAAAGGTTGCCGACTACTAGGGTATCCAGTCCCAGGCAACCAGCGTTAGAAAAATATCCCGCATGATCTGGGAATCGGGCATCTGCAACGAGACTAAAGTGGCAAACTAGAGCTGCGAGCTTTAGAGCGAACTTCAATTAAGTCAGAGTATTGAAATAAAACTATTTTTACGAATTCTATCACGATTAGGTTTTAATATTTATTATTCCCGACGTATAATGTATAATATTCGCGTAAACTTAAGAAATCAGTAAGTCAGAGTAAAAAAAACAAACTCAGTGAGTTTTTGGAAATTTTGAATCTAACTTTGACTTAGTCTGAGTGATTTTACACATGAATAACATAATCACAAGTTTACAAACTTAACAGACCGACTTCAAATCCGATCGTGACCAAATTTATATGTGACCACCCTTGAAATAAGCTCTATCGAACACAAAAAGAATTTTGAAAATCGGTTCACATTTGGTGGAGATATCGCGTAACATACATAAAAAAAAAAATACAGATGAATTGAGGACCTCCTCCTTTTGTGAAAGTCAGTCGACAACAGTCTGACAAACAGACTAAGCAAAGTTTTTCTTGTAAAAAATTATTTGAACTGTGTCCAAGTTCCATTTGAAACTTCCAAATCCTCACTGAGTTCGTGTTTTTTCTCTGATTTAGTCGAAGTTCGCTCTATAGAATCATACTACCAAAATACTGCCGTGCCGACGCTACTTTAGACTGGGCTAAGAGTAGGTAGAATGAAATGAAGATTTAAATGGCAGTAAATATTTTTTTAACATAAGCTCACGCCTGTATCCCCGAAGGGGTAGGCAGAGGCGCACTAGCGAACTAGAACACCCACATTTCGCCGAGCTTAGTTCCGTCCCAGATGTGATAGGGGGCGAGCCTATCGCCATATCGGGCACAAATTCCAGACTCCGGGCTGATATGGAAAAATCCAATATCACTTTACCCGACCCGGGGATCGAACCCGAGACCTCAGAACCGTAGTCGTACCGAAATACCACCACGCCACCGAGGCAGGCATTTTTTTATAATATTTAAAATCGCCGCCCAAATAATATTTATGTATTTCTCGTCCATAAAAAGAGATAAGCTGTGATAAAGTATAACAAAAATTAACACAGGTGGCACGCGGCGTATCATGTCAAAAAACAGCACTACAAACTCGGAATATTTAACTTTTGGAAAGTAAGTGAAAAATACCCTCTTTCCACGCTCATTTAAAAGCTTTTAGATGTAATCCAGAGCAGGAGCGGTTCCGTACACCGTCTAGAGTTCTCACGCTTAATTAAAGTCCCTAATTAGGTACAATTTTGTTCATAAGAATTCCGACATCATTTGAAAGCAAATAACGTGGACATTTTTATGCGATTTGCGACAGTTTTAATTTTTTCATTAAAACACCGTAAGTTTGTTAAACCAGTTCTCCAGTTGGCGAATTTTTTTATGGTTTTGTTTTCTTATTATTCTTATACTCAAAAATATTCCTTATAAACACAGATGTAAAAAATTATATAAAAAACATCTATTTTTTATTGTAGATGATGTAATAAAACTAAAACTAAATCTTTTTATATGAACAATCAATAGGACTATATTTACTTTTTTTTAATAACAACGTGGCAAACGAGCAAGCAACCTGGTGGTAAGTGATTACCGGCCCTATATAAAAAAAATAGAAATGCTAACTTTAAAGGAGGGGTATAGAATAAGGGAAATTTTGGGATTTTGACGGGAAGTCTGACAGAGTAGCCGTTGCTTGTTATATTATTTCATATTATTGTCTGGAGTTGTGTTTGTTGTTTAATGAGATGTGGTTTTATACAGCAAAATTCTGCGAAGATGGACAGTATAATGTGGAATTTTTTTAACCTGTGATCTTGGCTGGCTTTGTCCGGTCGATTTGCTGAGTGAAGGTCATCTGAGGGGTACTGCGCTGGAAGGAATTGTCGCCATAATCCCAGCAGGGTATTGAGATCATCCACATCTGGGTCTTATGGTCATTGTGAAAACTTGATAATTGCTATACTCACCTTAACATTGGCTAAATCATCGCTAATGCGTGGAAGCCATTATTTTAAAAGAAGAAGGAGAATTTAGAATATCATGCCGGCAATATCACTCACCAAAAGAAACACAACAGTGAGCTGCCAATAATTGTCAATTTTCTGTGAGAGAGTGCTATCAAATAGGTCAAGCAGGATCATTCGTGCTCACTCTCTCTCTCTACTTCGTAGCTGTATCATTGAGATTTGAAATCATGTCCATTTCAAAATTAAATTCAAAACAATGTCCATCCACTTATAATTAAATAACGTCAATATTTTTTTATGATACTCACATTCATTTGTATATTTGCAAATTGTGTTAGGTCCTCTAATAAAATTTAATTTTACGTTTGCGGCTCGCGGTTGTCTGGGTTAAATTACGTACTGTTTGTTGATTATGAAAAAAAATCGCTATATGTCCGCCATTTTGTCCGAAGAATGAAGAACATTTTTATGGTCACTTCCCTAAGAAAAGTATTTTTTAAGTCGATTTAAAATAAAATTAAACGACTATCATGAACAAAACCTTAAATCATTTCTTTCTTTCTGCCTGCTCTTATCCAACCTTAATATGAGGTCGGCGCAACACAATTTTCAAGCATGTTGCAGAAAGGATTTGGATTATTTTTTACGATCTGCTGCCTGACGCCAACCCCCCTCTGAGGGATCCAGTCCCGGACAAAGCTAAATAGAAAAATCGCATTGCCCGACCTGGGAATCGTATCCAGAACCTCCCGGTTCACAGGCCATATACGCTGCCGCTAGACCATATAGGCAACAAAAGTCTAAATAATTTACAAAACGTAATTTAAGAACCATAAGGGCACATAGCTCGTAGAATTGAGAGCCGATGGGACAGAAAGATCTCGAGTGGAGACCACGTACCGGCAAGCGCAGCGTAGGACGTCCACCTACAAGGTGGACTGACGACTTGATAAATCACATAGGAAGTGCTGGATGCAGGCCGCTTCCAACAGGTTGATTTGGAAATCTTTGGGGAGTATGTTCAGCAGTGGACGTCCTATGACTGATGATGATGTTAAGAACAATCCACTTTGAATATGTTATACTACTCTCACAAACTATTACAAGGAATACTCATTAAAATCTCATTTGCTATGACCTCATCTACATGGGACTACTCCAAAACCATGCACAAGAAGTCTATTATTCTATTATAATTACTGTTTTGCTCCATCATCCGAAGTTTATGTTAGTTTGCTCGATAAATTACATTGAACGTACCGGTCAATACACCGCAATTCTGAAATAGATTAACGAGCGGTGCCAAATTGTATGGACTTTATAAAGTAACTGGATATAGAGGTATTATAGATTCGTAAACTTATATAGTCATAAGATACTTACTAAAGTAGCAAATAAAGACAAAAATATACAAAATAAAAGATGAACGTGGCAGGAAGTAGCTAGATATAGACCGCTTCCAACAAGTCGACATGGACATTTTTAAGGGAGGTCCATATTCCATGTGTCTGATGATAAATTAATATTAGTTAATGATTTCATAAATTGTAATCTAAAATGTTTAAGAGTTACAATCATCGACGATTTATATTAAGTATATTCAACATTATTTGCTACAGCTGCTGAGTTCAGAATAAATAAGTAGTTTTGTTTTATTAAATCAATCTATAGAAATTTAAAGCCTCATTACGGTACACATATCCATGCTACGTTCTCTCAGATAATTAGATCATCAATATCTAACTGGAGCGTTAATTGTTCTAATATTCAAATGTAAATAGGTATCCAATATTCAATTTCACATAGTCACGTTTATACAAGTATTATGTGAAATTGGATATTATAATAGTAATATAAGCTTATTTTAGTAATTATTAGTAATAATACCTAAACAAAAGCAGAAATAAAAATCTGAAAACTCATGATAAAATTTTGAATCTATTTTCACCTGCCTTCATCCTACTTTAATGAGGTGTAATACACTTTTTTGAGCATGTTACACAGAGGATTGGATTATAAAAACACCCGTCTGACCTGAAAATCGAACCCAGTACCCCTCGGTTTACAGCCCATATACCATTAGAACAATATGGTGATAATACATATTCATGTCACATAAATTCATAATGTTGACAAAGTATAAATAACGAGATATGTGAAACCAGTGTAATATAGAATGAACGAGAAAACTGACGTATACAAAAAATATACATTCATTTTTGTACGTGCAAAACGTGATAACTCGCCCAGAGGTACACGAATTATTACGTTAACGAGCTTAAAAACCTCAATGATACATAACCGTTTTGAAAGCTGTATTTTTGCTGATTGCGTGATCCGAAGTCTTTTTATTAGTGACAATATTGTTACAAATCAGTAGCCCAAGCACGAAAAACTAATGTAAATGTAAATGTATTCGAGTTCGCTGCGCACTGATGACGTTTGGTTAAAATTTCATACAAATTTCATAAACGCGCATCAAGTTCGAATACATTTACGGTTGTCAGAAATTTTCCTGCTCAGCGGAGCTATTCGCTATTTTTGACACTTCGAGTGAGCAACAAAATTTAGTTGGCAACTGAACTTTGATGTCAACTGAGATTTAAGATAAATCGGTATTGCGTATCTCATTGTTTATATATGCACCATGAGTGCCTATCAAGTTCCTTTCAACGATCACTTGACATCTCTATTTTTCTATCGACACTGTGTGACAGAGATAAATATACGCGTTGAATTAATAAATGAAAGGGATAGTAGATCGCCTTTATACTTGAACAAAATGTTTGAAATTGACGAAAAAATAATTTATGCGAGAATTATAAAAATCGTATTGTGATAATTCAGGATTTATGTTTATAAATTTATCGTGAAATAATTACTTCGACTGGCATGAGGAAAGTAGCTAAAACCATTTGATCTAGGTACATCTTAGTTGTGTGTTATAATCTATATTTTTGTATGATTTTAACCATTTTTGCCATCTAAGGCCATGCTCTAAAATAATATTTAAAATTAGTTTTATAACGAATTTATTGTGTTTTATTTTACAATAAGTATTTATTACTAATTACATGTACTTTCGTGCTACAAATACTATCAACAAACTTCACAATGTGATCTAAGTATTCATTACATGCTTCAAGTATTCACTTATATACTTATTTATTGCTGTTGAAGGTAGGGTTATTAAAATAGTAAATGCTATAAGTTTGTGAAACCCCTCCGTCGTGTCACAATCTTGCCTGGCGGACGTTGAGCACTGTCTTTGAACACCTTGCCGAAATCCAGCGTTATTTATGTGAAATATTCTCAAGTGATCACTTGCATGATAGGTACATTGCGCAAACTAAACGGCGGCACTCATATATAAGTACTAATAATATATTAGTCTTTCTATTCCAAAATCCTTCTTTTCCTCTCTTCATAAAGCCTCAACAAAATCAATCCGAACACATGTCGGAACATAATTTGGAAACAATCACACTGCTTACAGCACACAATCACGCGATTATGATTGTTTATAATATGGAATCCTTAGAATGGAATCATAATATTATTATGTTTTGATTAAGGTGTTGATTATATAATTTTTTAAATAACACAAATCTAATAAAGCACACACTCGCGCAGTCTCACAAAAAAGAGTTTTGTAATGACTAAAATCCTAACAAATTCAAAATCTGAAATATTTCAATGTAACAATCCACAAAACTGACTAATTTATGTAGACGGATTATAGTGGTAATCACTTTGCATCTCAAAAACACTCCTCCGAGGTTGTGTCTTTCAAAACTCTTTTGATAGGCACAGTTACTTTCGATTTGATGTCCACTTTGCTTAGCCAATACCGATTTATCTTTTTCGATATACACTCACACGCTACGAAAGTCACCGTGACTTCACGGGTGCCAATCAATGTTCAAAGGCACTCGTGACGTCATTCTAGTTGATAACCGACGTTAGCCGATACCAAATTAGCAATATGACAGTTATTTGTTGTACACTTTGAAGAGTGGATATCATTTTCAGTTGCCAACTAAGATACATAATCGCCCTGCAGGCCGCTGTTTGATATAATTTTATGTTCAATCATTATATTCCAAAGTCATTGATCCAACTATTTTAAAACAATTGAGAAACATTTATTCAATTTAATATCCGGAATAAGCCGCGCTTAAGTACAAAATATATCAATTGGTTCTTAATGGTAACTGGAACGATATTTCGACAGAATCATTATCTGAATAGTGAAAAATCCCAAAAAATATATTTCGCTTCCAAAATTTCTTTGCTAATTTATGTTAGTGTTGCTTCGTTAGGTAATAAAAGCCAAAGCAAACCTAGAGTATAATATACTTCTAGATAATATAAACTCTAAGCTTAGTGAAGCTATATTAACGGCTATAGCAGGAGCCGTGATAATTGAGAACCTGGCTCGAGTTGTGTTGAGCTTCTTATAATATGTATGTTCAAGTGGATATACATACATTGATTTGTTGCAAATTGCAGCACGCTCATGACAAAGCTGTCCGTCTTGATTCTGCTCAAATTTAGTCCGAGTGGTGTTTTATTTTTTGGATATAGGTATATAGTCCTAAAATCATTAATTCGGTTCTCATGGATCAGAGACATCAAGTAAAACACCAAGAAATTGGTGTCAAATTAGGTAAACATTTTTTGCATTAGTTTGCATTTGAAAACAAATATGTAAAAAGCGTACGCTTATTGAAATAGTTTATCAAAATGATGCGTATTACAGTATGTAGATTGTGGGACTGATTCGGCATTCATTATAGGGATTTGCCACAATCACCACGATTAGCGCGGCGGTACATGCAATGAACTGTTAAATTACGCAATTTGATTAATGTTATTTGGTTTTGGTAATGGACGTAACTTGAATTGAAAAATGCGATGACATTGTTACGAAAGCTTACATGAACATTTTTCATAAAAAAATGAAGGTATGTATAATGTATATACTTACTATTAACCCCCATTATGTCAGCGTAGTGCACAATCAATAAAGACTTCAATGACTGCCTCGGTGGCGTGGTTGTATTTCGGTATGACTACCGTCCTGAGGTCTCAGGTTCGATCCCGGGCGGGAAAAGTGATATTGGATTTTTCCATATCAGCCCGGAGTCTGGAAATTGTGCCCGATATGGCGATAGGCTCGCCCCCTATCACATCTGGGACGGAACTAAGCTCGGCGAAATGTGGGTGTACTAGTTCGCTGCCTACCCCTTCGAGGATATAGGCGTGAGCTTATGTTATGTGTGACTTTAATGACAGAAGAGACCCGAGTTTTTGTAGATAATTTATGACCTTTTATGACATTTATTTTCATGCATTGAAAGTAAAGTTATAGATAAACAATGAATATATTCAATTGAATCTACTTCGTTGAAAATCTATGTACTGCAGTTCCCGATTTTAAATCAGGGTAACGCGTCTTCTTTGGTTCTAATCTGCATGAGACTGAATCCTCCATGATGTTACATAGTCGTAGAAACTAAAGCTAATTATTTTATACAACATACTTTATTAAAAGTTGTTTGCAGCGACCCTACATCGAAGTGGGATAAGGACAGTTGGAACAAAGAGTTTCCATTTCAGTAAAAAGGTTCTTACGACCTCAATCAGTGTCCTAGCTGCTTAATAACAAAAATATGAACCAAAATTTTATTTCTTTCTACCTGACCTTATCCCACCTTAATTTGGAGCGGCGCAACACACTTTTTTAAACATGTTGCAGAAATGATTTGTCAAACCCCTCTGAGAGTTCCAGTCCCGGGAAATTAAATTAGAAGATTCGCTTTCCCCGTCCTGGCAATCGAACCCAGGACCTCCCGGTTCACAGCCCTATGTATGCCACTAGACTAAGGAGTATGTGTATGCCACTATACTAAAATAAATCTTGGCAACTTCGAAACAGACTCCTTTACGATTCATCATGATACAAATCAAAATGAAAGCCCATAATTCACCAATTCTGCAATCAAGTTAATTACGATCATCTTTATTATATTTTCGAAGGCACAATAAATATTCGGGATTGCTCTCGTATGATCGCTTTCAATAAAATGGTAATGAACATGGCTCGGATTCATTAACTCTTCACAGTATGTCGGGATCGTATGGAGCATCATGCCGTGTCAGCAAAAATTGAGACCCGTTTTTATTATAATGACTTTTCAAAATATGCCTAGATTGACTTGATGGCTGGGGCGGGTTGACGGTACATAACTGTGTCTGCATTGGTCATCCGCTTATCTTGTCGCAGGCTGGCATTATTCTGGTGATCACCGATAAACCATTGTTATCGTTATTTGCTGTTTTTTTTTCTGTTCTGCGCTTACTTTTAGGTATAGAACTATAGAGTAAATCATCGCAAATATGTGGAAGCCATTTTTTTAAAACGAAGAAGAAGGTGTAATTACTTTCCCGTGCTCGGATTGCACCTTTGATTTATGTTTATTGGTATCGTGAGTATCTATGGGTGGTGGATATTGAAGTTAAGTGAAGCGTCGTTCCCAGTCTGTCATAAAAAAATTATACATGAGCAAAAATGGTAATTTTCAATGTTTTTGACTGACTGCTAAATAGGAGAGGGTCCTCAATTCTCTGTCTGTATTTCTGTATTTTATCGATAGAGCTTATTTCAAGGGTGGTCCCATATAAATTCGGTCACGATCGGATTTGAAGCCGGTCAGTTAAGTTTTTAAACTTGTGATTATTACGATTTATATTATGGCGATTACCTAGAACTTCGGTGTATGATAAAACAATAAGACAAAATCAAAACGCATTACAACCAAATTTAATTCTCAATTCGTCGCTGTCATAATCGAAAAACTTGAGATTACAGGAACAGGCGTCACATAAAACTTGCGCTGCTATTCTCATTCTATTTATCGAAAGCCGAACAAAAGCTGAAGTTTCTGGCATCGCATAAACTCTGCTTTTATAAAAAAAATTACAAGATGTCCGCACGTCACGTAAACTTCACAAAGTTTAGCGAGACAAACAAAACGAAATAAGTTTTCCGCTCCAATGCTCTAAGATTTGAGATCATAGCGATTGGATTTCATATTTATCCGAGTAGTCAAAGTGAGTAAACAGTTGATGGTAAACGCAGTGCAGATCGAAAAAACAGTTTATGGGTGATTACTAAAATCATGCTCTGCATTGATATGCTTATTCACACTCCGAAGAGAAAAAGCAAATTGAGGGGCCTGTGATAACTCAGGAGTATAACTGATGTAGTCTTTTCTGAATGTACAATTTTAACTTAGTTGTCAATTATCTATGCAGACGGGAGAAAAAAACTCATGACTTGGTAGTAAAGGTAAACTTCTGATCCGGTGGATTCTGAGATCTGGGTGTTGCATAACCGGACTCAGTCACTTTTTGTTTTCTATTTTTATCCGGAGCTTAGAACGTATTTACTATGAGCCTTACTTATAAATACATTTTTGGTTATTAGAAATAGTTCATACGTTTAGTGCTTTTGGTAGGCAGCGGCTTGGCTGTGCCCCTGGCATTGCTCAAGTCTATGGGCGGCGGTTACCGCTTACCAACAGGCGGACCGTTAGCTCGTCTGTCCACTACGACAATAAAAAAAAAATACGTCACATTGTATGAAAATGAAAGAGACAAGCTATTCTTAAAGATAAAAGGCGCGTAAATATTTTTATAAATAACCTATGTATCCGCTATTCGCTCCCAACTCGCCCCACCCAACCAAGGTAGGTAAATAAAATTACAGACATCGTTGTTCAACAACTGAGAGTCACGTGCGCTATGGTAATGGATTACGTGCTCCCCCCGTGCCTTCGCCATGGCCCGGAGTGCTTGTACAAGGGAGTATTATACCTGTGGGTAGGCAGGCCTTTTAAATTACGATGTTGTACCTTTAGTTACTACCTTTTATAGTCATAATGAATAATGTAGTTGTAATCATTATGCATTTTATTTTTCTTCAGTGGGGTCTGATTAGTTTTCCCAGTATTCTTCAGTTCTGCAATAACGTTTGAAATAAAATGTGTTTTCTCCATCGAAATTATAGTTTGTACCATTGCATCTGTATTTCTGTCATAAATAGTGATGGGCGGCTCGGTCTCCAGTGGCCGCGACACTTATGTAACATATATATGTGCCGCCTCCAGCAAGTGAAGTAGCAATTAATGAAGACTGCTATATAAATTGTAATTTTTTTGTCCATTCATCAATAAATTCAGCTTACAATTAATGTCCAAGTGATCAGAGCATGAATTTTATGCAATTCACGGGCAACAGCTATGTGGCGAGTCGGTACGCGACACAGTAAAGACGCCAAGCTCGGTTTGTGTTTGTGGGGTTAGTGACAGCGGGAATATGACAGATTTTTATTTTCTACGGTCTATCTGCACCCAAGTCACCCCATTATGGAGTTGGTGCAACACACTCTTTCAAGCATGTTGCAAAAACGATTTGGTTTAAATTTTGTGACCGGCTGCCCGTCTGACATCAACCGCCTCTGAGAGATCCAGTGCCGGGTAAATGGGAATCGTACCCAGGACTTCTCGGTACACAGCCCATATATGCTGCTATTAGACCAAGGATGAGACATATTTTATTTAACTATATTAGAATTATCAATTCCACAGAGACAACGGACGCAGTATATATTTAATGAAGAGTGAACTCGAATACATTTACGATTGTCAGAAACTTTCCTGCTCGGGCCGCTATTGAGAATATAATATTAGAGTATGTCAGCTCCATTATTTAATCGATATTGTACGCTGCAACTGGAACCACACCCAGACAGCAGATTTAACGAGAACTCGCAATTTACTCATGTTTATACTTCTTATTTCGCCCCCTTGATAAATGATTCGTCGTGGAATGTCGGCTAATTTGTGACTTGGATCGTGCTTTTTGTTATTTGTATTTTTTGTTGTGCAAGAGTCTTTGTTGTGTTCTCATTTTTTAGTGTCAACGAACGTCCTTCACGGTTGTTGAAAATCCTTATTTTTGAAGTCTGACCGATAATATATTTTTTTCTATTATATTTATTATTAATCTTTTAAGGAAATACTATGTGATTTTAATCAAAATATGTTGACGACATTTTTTCTTTGGTTATTCAGTTCTAACAAATTGTTGTTGAAAATGTAAAGTTGGAGACACATAGGCCTAGGACTAGCGTCAGGAGAACGTCATCACAAGGGCTAGCGATGGTAGACGAGGGTCTTATTGTAGTGCACTTAAGTCGCATTTACACGTGTCCACTCCCACTTCTATTTGCCATTTAATACCTCCGTTTTGTATAGAATTCAAACCTCATAGATTATAAAGCTGTAATTTTGCTGAGTTCTTCTATAGCGGCTTCCAATAAACCTTTTATAATCAGTATAGCTCAACCATTAGCTTTTTTGACATTTCACGCTAGCGAGTCCGTAAAATATTTATATGAAAATCACCCGATCGCTTACGTAGTCGCTAGCGAGAATGGTCAAAAATTCTGAATGATATTGAACAATCCAATACCTATCACTATGCCCGACTCGGCGATCGAACCCGAGATCTAAGGACGAAAGTCGTACCGTAATACAACTATGCCACCAAGGCAGAAGAGGCTTCTCACACAATAGAAGTACTAAGGGAATAACTTCTATGGGAGATCCGTATGTCCTATTTATATAAATAAAAAAATGAACCTAAGACTTTGCACACTGAAGATTTTCTCATGTTATAAAGGGCGAACCTATGATACCAATTGGATACTTGAGTAATTTTTTTTAATTGATTTTATACGAAATTTACGTCATCTAAAACGTAACACAGAAAGAAATATTGAAATACTCACAAAAATAAAAAAGTTATAAGCCTTTGTAGTTTGGTATAACCTTCAAATGGCGGGAAAGAAAAATATCAGTAAAATCACGTCACGGCCATAACGGCGCGTGCGTTGGAAAAGGATAGCAAGATATCACCACTACATCCCCACTCTTGTTCAATGCAGAATTGAAAATATGAATTACTGGCTCATATTTGAACCAATTTCGATGCGGTTTTTAGAGAGGGGTTTCTTTTTGTTTTGTTTGCTATTACATATAAATTTTTTTATGAAATGAAACCTAGTCAAGTACCCAATTCCAGACACCCGACTGATACTGACCAGAAAAACTCAATATCACTTTACTCGACCCAGGGAACTAAGCTGAGACCATTTTATATAATAAAGTAATAAAAAAGTAGCTTAGTCATAAATCTAGTTATCCTGGACCTAAGCTACTATTTTATGATTGTTTTACCTATTTCGGTAAGTGATACCTCTTAGGAGTATTAGTGACTTGCAAAAATACTGGCTATTACAGAAGAAATGAAATTTGGAAATGATAAAAGTAGATACATAATAAAAAACAATTTTAACTATACCATTAGCAACTAATGCGTCAATACCATAAATATTTCGTTATGAATAAAGCATAATTATATTATTACTCGCTTAAACTCACACGCGAATAATTTTAAACTTCGAGCCCCCATCTCTAAAATTATATTAGCCGTTAATAAAGATTATTTAGATACACAAGTCATAAAATTACTCGTAAAAACACAATAACAATATTTCACTGGGACAAAAAACATTGGGACAAAACCCGAGGTTGAGCTAACTGGTGCTTTATAATATTAATGACTTTTCATCATGAATATAATTTTACAAAAGGAATAATAAGCGCAGTGTCTGTGGATCTTTAGTGAAATTAGCGGCGCGAAATTAAAGTAATCATTCTTTTTTTAAATGAAATGCCAAGTTGCTAACGACCCTTTGAGCTGATGTCAGTATCACAAACAACGTTGTAAAATATTGTGGACAAGTTATGAGCTACAGCGATTTTAAGAAAGTTGTCTATGTCTGGCGGCTATCCGCTTTAACCTTTCTTAGTGGGCACAAAGATTCCGTTCGGAACTTGAGACATTGTATGTATAATAGCTACTTCGGTGTATTTTTGCATGCCTTTTATACGTATTTTTATATAGTGACTACAAAATACACGTGTATACAGAAAGTTTTCCACAACTAGCGAAAGTTATAATATACTCTACTATAAAATATGTTTAGCATCATCGTCTACTTGGTCTAATGGCAGCGTCTGTAGGTTATCCTGACTGACAAAGAGGCCTTAAGTTTGAATCCCAGGTCGAGCGATGCAGTGACTTGCCAAAGGCGATTGTCGTAAGTCAAGCAACTAATCATACAAATTTAACAGATTTTTTCTGCAACATGCTTCAAAAAGTAAAAGTGGAAAGAACGATAACGATTCAGCGTTCTGATACCGAATACTCAAACTCTTAAATGTGGAAATAGTTTTGCACGAATTTGAGCCCTGCCATTAACTTACTTTTAAACCAATAATTTGAAATTCTTACAAATGAATTAAAGCTAGGTAAATGGTTTCGGAAAAAATATGTACATTCATTTTATCGCAGTTTTTCTTGTTTTGTTCCTCAAAACAAATGAGAATGGTTATGTAACACTTTAAATTTGATTTTTGCTTTGTGAAAAACTCAATTCAAAGACCCAGTGGCTGTATTGCTTTGATACGACAAACGGAATTTTTATCGATGTTTTATATTCGAAGCATTTAGGTACAATTGAATGGGCAATTTCGAAAAGGCCTCATCTCAAGATATAAATTATCTATACCATCAAAAACTTTTGTAATTCTGGGTTGCTAATTGACCCTAAATTGTAACTTAAAAATAAATTATGTACCTAATATAATAACTAGTACTAGTACTTATAAAATAATTCGTTTTTTCGTTTCCTGAACATTTTGAACTTTCAAACATGTGCCCTTTTTGAAATTGCCCATTCAATTAATTTCAATTGATTGTATCTTTGGTCTTTGAACCTACTCTTTCTTAACGATCTTTTTACGATTCCTCCATCATTGTGGGTCATGCCGTCTCTGCATTTGCCAGACTGCGTAATAATATTGTCTTCTCATTGCTCTAGTGGCATCGTGTACATGGGTTGTATACCGGGAGGTCTTGGATTCGAAACCCAAGTCGGGACAACCCCGGTTTCCTAACACAACTGGATCCCCCATACATGAAGCTCCTATGTTGACGTTAAGCTGCGTCTCCTGCACTAAAACATTATACAAAACACCTACACAAAACGTGGTATTTCTAAAATTTGTTGTCTATGGTCCATTGTTATATGTGCAGGAGACAATGAAAACCCTTGTTTTGTGTAGGTGTTTTTAGTGGTTTGTTTCGAAAAAACATGTGCAGGAGAAGCGGCTTTAGACAGGCAGCCGGCAGTAAAAGCCAAGCCTAATATTTTCTGGAACCATATTATGTAAAGTGCCAATAAATAACGCCAGTAATGTAAACAAATACCACCCACTTAACAATTATGTGATATGTCTAATATGTTTTGATGTAAATCTGCATCGATATATTATTTACCTAGATGCACAGTTGACGCTTGGAAAATGGGACAGCAAAGAAGTGCTTAAGCACTCGTTTTGCCTACAGTCGGACGTCGATAGAATTCTAAATTTCAAAATTCAAATTAAAGAACGCTTGCTTATTTCGTTTAAAAACCTACCTTATAACACGTGCTTAGGGTTATATTTGTGTTGATTTAATTACAACTTGTGATCGTTTTCTTTGTTTTATTTCTGAGACCACTTTTTAGGAGGATATTTGCAAAGAACTGTGCATCTAGGGTATAATATATTGATGTAAATCTGTGATACTTTTTGTAACTTAGTATAATTCTGTGACGAACGTTGCTTTGTATAATAATATGCAGGGTGAAGTTGCGCTTATCTTTCGTATGAGGCTAGGTTTTAAAAATAGTTATTTATAACTGACCGACTTTTAATTTGCCTATCGTGACCAAATTTATATGGGACCACCCTTGAAATAAGCTCTATCGAACACAAAAAGAATTTTGAAAATCGGTCAACATTTGGCGGAGATATTGCGTAACATACATAAAAAATATAGCAGCGATAGCTCAGTTGGGAATGGTACGGACTGACGAGACAAGTGTCGGAGGTTCGAGACCAACCCCAAAATGGAGCATACACCTCTGACTTTTCTATGTTAAGTGTATTTTCATTGTGAAATATCGCTTGCTATAACGGTGAAGGAAAACATCATGAGGAAACCTGCATACCTGAGAATTTCTTCACAGGAATTTCGAAGGTATGTGAAGTCTACCAACCCGCATTAGGCCAGCGTGGTAGACTAAGGCCTAACCCCTCTCATTGGTAGAGGAGGCCCGTGCCCAGCAGTGGGACAGTAATATTACAGGGCTAATATTATTATTATTATTATTATACATAAAAAAACGACGAATTGAGGACCTCCTCCTTTTTGGGAAGTCGGTCTAAAAGGGGAAAATATTGGTTTACATCTCTGGCAAAAGGATTGAAAACTTGTTAGCGTATTGCCAGCTTTAAAATACAATTTTTGCTAAAACTCTATAACACGCAACAACAGCGATTTCGGCATGACGTCAGCCCGACGGTTTAATTTGCCACTTGCCGAACTCGCGTAACTCAACTTTATCGATACGGGCCTCGAGTACCGCGACCGGCACTACGTATTATTTCAAGAGACGGTTAGCAGTTGCGAACTGCAGTAAAAGTTAGGCGTTAACGAGGGTCTGCCAGGATTTGTACCTCCGTCCGCTTGTTAAATGTTTCCCAGTTTTGCCGTTTGCGGTTATTTAAAAAAGTGGTGATTTGGCGGTATAAGATGTACGAAGAGTAATTTTAATTTCTAAAAGTGTCGATTTGATATGTTCGAACACGAATTCTTATTCGTTTTATACTTGCAGTTAATACTCATGAACAATTCATCAAGTTATAATTCATAATAATAAATTAACGTGTACTTATAGCTTGCAGCTTAATCTGCGTGCTTATGTACTACTATCGCGGTTCGTACCAAATTTTCTTTTATTAGTAATTTTATATTATCTCCAAATCTATATAACCATGCGAAAGACTGTGAAAGGCAAATCTTATCTCTATTAAATACTTGTGACAATGAAATAATCCATTTCAGGTGTATTAAAATTTGGAGATCAAATAACCATCCAAACATTATTAGTCTAAATAATAATTTATTTTAAAAATAAAAACAACATAAGCTACATACATGCATAAACTCACGCCTTTATCCCTGAAGGGGTAGGCAGAGGTGCACTGGCGAATTAGAGCACTCACATTTCACCAAACTTAGTTCCGTCGCAGATGTGATAGGGGCAGGCCTATCGTCATATCGGGCACAAATTCCAGACTCCGGGCTGATATGAAAAAATCCAATATCTCTTTGCCCGACCCGGGGATCGCCACAAGACCTCAGAACCGTAATCGTACCGAAATACAACTAGGCCACCGAGGCAGTCACAAGACCAACATAAGTTTATTCATAAGCACTATTCCACTAAAGCGGCACTTATTTAAAGGAAATCCTTTTGTTGCAGTGTTCAAATCCCAAACATCATTATCCACTGACTCCGGGCTCTGCACAGAGAGAGGACTGCGCAGGACGCACATAGAACTCATCAAACCCCCAGGGAAGAGGATCGGACTTAAGCTGGCAGGTATGTGTTACTCGGGTTACGTTAACGAAAAACGTAGAAGGTAAATCTTGTAGTACACTTTAAGCCGTAGTATTCTCATGGGGATGAAATTGAAAATCATTTCATTCGATACTAGTTTGGTGATTTATATCTTGAAGATTTGTAATTTCGGGGGTAGGCGCGAAAAAAGATACAGCTGTTTTGCGATCAGCTGATTTAATTATAGTAAAAAATATATATTTAATCACTTTTTATACACACCGTTTATGTTAAACTAAAACCAAGACTTTCGCACCTGCCGGGAAGTGTTATCTCTAAAATATAATCAAAGAACACTATTTCCAACAAATATGGCCCAGTCACAGCCCGACCTGGAGTCCATCTTGGAGAGTCAATCACAGCTTCAAGCACTTTTCTTGCAACGAATGGGCCAAATGGAAAATGAACTTAAAAAGGCCACCAATCCGTCATCTTCATCTTCAGTGACCACCACCACCTTGGCAGCTGAATTCCATGAATTCAAGGAGTTTATCATGACTGCTTTTAAAGCAATCCAAGCTCAGATTGCGCTCCTCTCAAACAATTTGGATCGACTCGACATGCACAAACGCCGCAAAATCCTGTTGCTTCACGGCGTTCCCGAAAGCAAGGATGAGGACATTGCGGCTATAGTCACAGACACTGTCGTCAACCGCATTAAGATCGCCGATTTCAGTGGAGAAGATATGACCCGATGTCACCGAATGGGCCGGTCATCTGGCCAGGACCGTCCTAGGCCTATCCTTGTCAAATTTCATAGTTTGGAGATGCGTAATAAGATCTGGCGCACCAAGACGCAGTTGCGGGGATCAGGAACAACGTTGTCCGAGTTTTTGACAAAATCACGACACGTTATCTTCACGGCTGCTCGACGAAAATTTGGTGTGACCAAATGCTGGACAAGGGAGGGGTCCATTTTTGTATTGGATTCCGATGGAGTCCGCCACAGAGTAAATCGTGCTGGAGACCTCGACAATATCATTGCGCCCGCGCCTATCGAGCCACCCAAACAAACGCGAGCTCCAAAAGAGAATGCGGCTCCCTCTACAAGAAGTAGAAGAAATAAGTAAGATGACTGTGTATGTCTTTGTTCACAAAGTTGAAATTAAGTTTACTTTTGCTACCCGTTTTGTGATTTGTTTATTGTTTGCTTTCACTTCTTGACACTGACATATTTTAATTTTTATTCACTTGTCAGACGTCAGCACTCAACTGTCAATTTTTTTTTTTTTTTTTTTTTTTTTTCTTTCTTCATAATAGTTTTTATCGGTGTGACATTCTCGATAGCAAAAAAAAAAAAAAAAAAATTGACGTTCCGTTTGACGCATTTTCAAATATTTTTGTCATGTCTTACTTTGTAATTAGTTTAATTTTATTCATAGTTTAAAAATTAACTTTTATTAAATAATACCACCGGCAGATGTGAAAGTGGAAACACAGATATTGACGGACAAGAAGTTAGTAAACTGTGTTTGTAATACATGATCTTATATATAAACCTATATTTAAACTTATATTATATATTGTATTATATTGTTTATTAACATTTATTTTAATTATGTTGCGTGGTTTAGATGATGACGATAACAGTATTAGTGATCATTACACCTCTGTTTCATCTGATTTTGGCAGTGACAGTGACGAGAGTTTTGTTAGTATCCCGTCGCTCTTTGATACTCTCGAGAGTGAGTTTTCTGACGTCCCAAAAAACTTTAATGTGATTCATATTAATGCGCAGAGTATTCCGGCTCATTTTTCTGATATATTTGCTTCCTTGAGTCAAAAAAATATCCATGCTATACTAGTCTCCGAATCCTGGCTTAAACCCTGTCTTCCCTCAACGTCCTATTGTCTACCTGGTTTCCGTCTCATTCGGAATGATCGCACTGGCAAAGGTGGTGGAGGCGTAGCAATATATCTCCGAGAACATATTCCTTTTTCAATAGTAAGCTTGTCGTCGCAACCACCACCTCCCAATGCTGGTGAGCATCTCTTCATTGAACTTTCTCTTTCCCATTCCAAAATTCTTCTCGGAGTCTATTATAGCCCTTCCTTACATATTAATTATTTTCAATCATTTGAACAACTACTAGAAGACTTTGTTCCTTCTTACGATCATACCATTGTTATGGGTGATTTTAACACATGCCTCTTGAAAAAGGATCATCGCACATCCTCACTATTAGATGTGGTAAATTCGTGCAACTTGCACAATTTGCCACTGTCTTCAACACATCATTCTCCCAACTCTGTACCATCCCTTCTCGATGTCATGCTAGTATCCTCTCCAATGCATGTTGCAAAACATGGCCAGTGTGCTGCTGACCAATTTTCTTACCATGACCTCCTATTTTTGTCATACAAAATTCGTCCTCCCAAATCCAAACCTAAAGTCATATTGCAGCGTAATTTTGGTGGTATGGATCAGCAAGCATTTCTCCTCGATGTACAGAACACTGACTGGTCTCCTGTCGTTGAAGCTGACTCCATAAATGATAAAGTTCTGATTTTCAACTCCCTCATCACACAGCTGTACGACATTCACGCTCCATTTCGTGCTATCAAGCTCAAGCACCTCCCTGCGCCGTGGCTTACGGATGATCTCAGACGCTTAATGCACAAGAAAGCTGCCGCAAAAACTAGATTTAAGGGTCATCCCAGCGATGAAACTAAGGCCAAATATTCAACCCTAAGGAATCGCTGCAACAGGATGTGTAGGGATGCCTATCGTCGCCATATTCACGAATCTGTCACTCAGGAAGATCCAGCTAAAATCTGGAAATTTCTGAGGTCACTGGGAATTGGTAAATCTCGACATGACACTATCCCAAGTAATCTTAGCATAAATAACTTAAATCAGTTTTTCTCCTCTTCGTCTCACATTGACTTGTCAATGAAAACTCAAACTATCAACTTCCTTAATTCGTTATCATTTCCCAGCCACAATCCTTTTGTTTTTAATCGATTTACCGCTCGTGATGTTAAGTCTAGCATACTTTCTATTTCTTCTAATTCAGTGGGAGTGGATGCTATTAGTCGTAATATGTTAGTTCCTATATTAGATTTAGTCCTACCTACATTATGCCATATTTTCAACTTCTCTATAGAAAGCAACAGTTTTCCTTCTATCTGGAAAGACGCTCAAATCATTCCTCTTCCTAAAAAAAATAATCCAAAATCGTTTTCGAAATACCGTCCAATCTCCATTCTCCCCTTTTTATCTAAAGTCATTGAGCGTCTTGTACACTCCCAGTTGAATTCGTTCCTTTCTGAACAGTGCATCTTAAATCCATACCAATCTGGTTTTCGTCCTGGTCATAGCACAGTGACTGCTCTCATAAAAATTACCGACGATATTCGCCTTAGCATGGAGAAGAGGCAGTTAACTGTGCTGTTGCTACTGGATTTTAGTAACGCTTTCAATACTGTTGATTTTGATATCCTCCTTGCTTTACTTCGCTCGATTAACATATCTCCGACGGTAATCGATTGGTTTCACAGCTATCTGTACGGTCGCCGTCAACGTGTTCGCCTTGAAGATTTATTTTCTTCATGGTGTAACTCATCTGCCGGTGTACCGCAAGGCGGCGTTTTATCTCCTTTACTCTTCGCAATTTTTATAAACTCAATATCCGAAAATATCTCTTCTTCCTACCACTTGTATGCAGACGATCTCCAACTATATTGCCACGCTCCATTTGACGAAATTGATACAGCAATAGCGGCTATGAACATCGATTTAGCTCGCATATCCGAATGGAGTGGCCGCTTTGGTCTAAAAGTAAATCCCGCTAAAACCCAAGCTATAATTTTAGGAAGCTCTCAGCAAATTGCTAAAATTGAGTGGTCTACGCTTTCTCCAATAGTTTTTAACGGGGTTACAGTTCCTATTTGTGAATATGTTAGAAATCTTGGACTGATAATGGACCGCAGGATGTCCTGGGATCCACAAGTTGCAGCTATAAGCCGAAAGTTGTTTGCAACAGCTGCTTCAATGAAGAGACTCAGGAATTTTTTGCCCACTGCCACTAAAATTACGCTTGCACAATCCATACTGCTCCCCGTGCTCGACTATGCGGATGTCTGTTATTTAGACCTGACCCAAGTCCAACTCGATAAACTTGAGCGTCTTCAAAATTTCTGTATACGTTTCATATTTGGTTTGCGCAAATATGATCATATATCTCATTTTCGTTCTAAGCTCAAGTGGCTCCCTATCCGCCTTCGCCGGAACTCTCATATTCTATCTCTTCTCTATACTATTCTGTTTAATCCCTTGTCTCCCCACTATCTTAAGGAACGCTTCACTTTCCTTGACAACAGCCACTCACGCTCTTTAAGGTCGTCAGAAAATCTCACTCTCAAAACCCCGCGGCACTGCAGTGGATTCGTTGGTAGTTCCTTTGTCGTTCAGGCTGTTCGCTTATGGAACTCACTGCCTGTGCCCATACGCCAAGCTCCATCACTTGACAGCTTTAAGAAACAGGTTAAAGTTTTTTATCTGTCTTCGCAACAATAATTATCTTTTTATTATATTATTTTATTTAACTATATATATAATGTGTGTGTGTGTATGCATGCACATGTATTTGTATATTATGTATATATATATATATATATATATATATATATATATATATATATTATGTATATGTATTTGTGTATGGATATTATGTATGTATGTGTATTATATTATTATCATCATTTGCTTAAGAACATATTGTTCAATGAGTACACCCCCAACAGTATTCTTTCTTTGCCACAAATCCATCCTAAGGTTGCCTGGAAGAGATCGCTATTAGCGATAAGGCCGCCCATTGTTACACTTAGCTTTTGTTTATTGTTTTAATTATAAATTGTAATTTGTATATGGTGTACAATAAAGAGTTAAAATAAAATAAATAAATAAAAAATTTGTTGAGTTTACAATTTTCGACTTACGTGAATCTTTCGTTAGTCTTAGATATAATAAGGATAATAATTATAATGTGTTTTTATGTCCACATAGACGTATTTTGGACCGACTTTAAAAAGGGGTATTCTAGTCGTCAGTATCGTTTTTTTGTATTTATGTTATGCGATATTTCCGCCAAATATGAGCCGATTTTCATTTAGATTATTTTTGTGCTCAACAGAGTTTAATCCATACACATTAGGCCACTATCGCATTTTTTTAAGTTGGTTTGTTAACTTTTAAAAACTTGTGATTATTGATTTGTATTGTCCTTAATCAGAAAGTCGCCTGCTTGTTCTGGTCGCACCATATATGGGCTGTGGACCGAGAAGTCCTTGGTTCGATTCCCAGGTTGGGCAGAGTGAACTTTCTAATTTAATTTCCCGGGACTGGATCCCTCAGAGGAGGTTGACGTCAGACAGGCAGCCGGTTGTAAAAACTAAGCCAAATTCTTTCTGCAACATGACCCCACATTGCGGTGGGATAAGGACAGATAGAAAGAATCGTCATTCAACATCAACAATTGTAAATTCAAGCTTTAGAATAGGTTCACCTCATTTAATTCACTTTATACGCTATTGTTTAGGCAAAGCTCTTAAAACGTGAATTTCGTTTTACGCACCCAAAAATAACCGTTGGATAAAAATGTAATAAATTATTCATTCACCTGCCGAGACCGTGTGACCGATTCATGGGTACAATACGAATATAGATTTATATTTTTTGGCTATTCACAGTTCACTTTTTGTTTTGTACATTAAAATAGACCTGAGCTTTAAGCTTTTATACATGATTCGATTTCGTTTCATCAAATAATGACTGTAGATACTATAGGTACAGATTGATAGTAAAAACATACATATATAAACTCACGACTTTTCCCTACAACATAAACAGAGTGTTCCAAAAAGTTGGTATCAACAATAAATACACTTAATTTTATTTTTATATTATTTTTATTAAAGGGAGGATGGAGATGTAGCTATTTAGAAGTAAAATTTATAATTTCGTAAGGCTCATAGTTGTTGAATAATGAACACTTGAATTTGTGACGAAAAAATGGTTTCTGGCCCATTAGGTCAGATTCAGTACATTTGGAAGCTACCTATGGAGTAATTAATTATTTTTAGTATATACACAGCCATTCCTATGCTAATTGCGACGATTTACAGGCTTAAAAATTCGCAACTCTCATGCTTAATAATTGATAAAAAAAATTAAGTACTGACCTACAATTTTTTACTTTACCGTAACGCTTTAAATCGTTCTCTCTGTATGTAGAATTGTTATATACCAAGTTTATGAAACACCCAGGTGCTAATAAAAATAAATACCGGTATTTATTTTTTGTTTCCGAAAATTCGCAACTCTCATGCATAATAATTGATAAAACAAATTAAGTACTAACCTACAATTCTTTATTTTTTTAGTTTACCGTTACGCTTTAAATCGTTCTCCCTGTATGTGGAATTGTTATATACCAAGTTTATACAACACCCGCGTGCAATTAAAAATAAATACCGGTATTTATTTTTATTAAGCACTATAGAACACATAATAAATATTAACAAAAACTTAAAAAGAAACAAGAGCTTTATATGGAAATAGCAAATATTATGTTATAAGAATAAGCGGATGCTCAGGATGCCGCGGTCGCCTCTTACAACCCCACAGGGATGTGTAGGATATGTAAAGGATAGTGGTGTTGGCCGTTAAGTTGTCGGGTCAAGATCGCGTTACGTAAACATTATTTATATCTCTAGAGAATTTAGCTTTGCTTGGGCTTACAATATTCTGGAATTTGTACCAACATGTTTAACCTAGGAACGTAACCCTTATATTTTAAAGATTTTTTGTAATAATCTGGGTAAACTATAGACAAAACGGGCAACCAGTCAGTCTATAATATCACATTATAACTCATAACTCCATAAAGTTTATGGAAATCTAAGTAAGTAATAACACTTTATTTCATCATTTATTACCTGTGTGTTATATACTCCATTGTGGCATCGGCGCAATACACGTTTCAAGCATATTGCAGAAACGATTCAGCTTTATTTTTTACAACTGGTTTTTGACGTAATCCCCTCCATAACATCTAGTATTGTAGTAGAAAAACCGCTTTTCTCGCGTTGAGATTTGAACCCAAGACCTCGGGAACCATACATTATATAAAACCTATCAATCAATTATTTTTCTTTGCATAGACTTGCAAACGTACTGATGTGGGTCATTTTATGGTAAGTGATCTCCACCGCCCATAGATACGCCAATAAAAGGAAGGAAATAGGGATTGGGAAAGGGAGCGTGAATTGGGCCTCCGGAAATCTCACGCAACGAGCGAAACGGTTTTCTGTGAAACAGTGGTATCAAACCGGTCAATCCGGCCCATTCACCCTGTAGATGTATTTACCTACAGCGTTTCTCTACCACTTATAAAATTCAGGTAAAAAACATTTATTTCGGCTCAAGCAATTCCTCTCCCGCATCACCGAACACGCGGCCTAAACCATAAATCTCACCGCACCATAATTCTCGCCACCGCGAAATTCTTTGCCGTTGCGGGATTAAAATCGTAATTTGTCGGATATTCAGCGGATACTGCGGATATGGCCACGAGCATGAAAGTGCTCTGTCCGACCATTATGTGGTATATTTAAATTTGATCAAATATGTGGTAATTTATGGGTTGACGGCTTTAGATTTAGTGCGGCGGTGGTCCGTGAATTATGTCCTTGATTGCAACAGTGGGGTGCAAATCCTGATATATGCAAAGGAGATTTACAGCTCTTGATGCACTCCGTGGAGCATTTTCATAATAAATATTTTAAGGTAAGCTTTGTGAGTGGTTTTATCTTATGGGCTTCGAAACGAATTTAAAGCATTACTCATCAAATATCTAACATATTAAGGGAAAGTAGACGCCTCCTTGATTTAGTGGCAAAACGTGAGGATTCTGGATTTGATTCCCAGATGGGGCAAAACGGTTTTTCGATTTACCCGAGACTTACCTCTCAGGCGTTCACTTCAGGTAGCCTGTCATAAACTACGAAATCTTTTTCAATACGCTTTATGGTGTGTTGCACTGACCCCGAGCTGGTGGTAGGATATTCGTATCCGACCGGATGGCAACCACCATATGCATGGTGCTAAAACCTGCCACAGTGACCCATTCTCCGTGTGTGGTTTGCGTTCCAGGATCAGCCAGTGTATTTCCGATTCTCTCGATTGCGGCATGAAGTATAAATATGCCGGCATAATTCTGGCGACCACTGATAGACCCATTGTTTGTTAGTGGTCACTGGTCTTTTGGATTGCACTTCGCTTACCATCAGGTGCAGTGTAGTCACTTTGCCGTCCCTAGATAAAAAAGAAGAAAAGTGGAGAAGAGCAGATGGAAAAACGTGTAAACGAAAAGTATTCATAAATATGGAACTACCACTACCATGTTTTCCTTAATTGTTAAAGAAGGCGGTGACAATATCTATTTAGTACCATCTCTGGACTGTCGCATTGTTAGACGCGAGCTAATGATGGAGGAGCTTTAGTCTACCATGCTGGGCTAATGAGTTTTGGTATACTTCACATATTTCCAAACAGAAACTCGTGCCATTTTAACAAAGATTTGTTGAAATTTTACGAATATAGTCTTAAAAATCAAAGTTTGAATTTGTTACTACAATAAACAGAATTCTATACATCAAAATAGATAATTGTTCTTTCTAGGAATATTTTAAGTATGCAGGTTCCATCACGACATTTGCTATCTCTGTTAAAATATGTTAAACTATGCTGTTATTAAAATGCGAAAGTAAGTTTATATCTGTTCCATTTTCACGGTTAATCTGCTGAACTGGTTTTGATAAAATTTGGTATGATGCGCCAAAATTTTTTATCCACAACTATGAAAGTCGTCTTTTATCGATAGTATAAGTTATTATAGAAAAAGCTTTCAGGTGGATGGAGCTGCGAGCAAAGGCTAATAAGCAATTAATGAACACGTAGCTTATAAAATGCCTGTGCATAGTAGTTCGTTGTACACCCTGCTGCTTTCAAAAAATGTAATACAAGATAAGAAAATTATCACTTCAATAATTTAGCCGAGGGCGTTTCTTTCCACAATCGGGGTTAATCCACATTTACATATTTATTGGGAGCGCTGAGGGCGCGCCTAATCGATATTGCGGTGCCTTATTGTGACACGGACAGGATTTTCAAATTCCATATGAATGTGTTTAAAATTGTTAATTGCTTTTGCGATAAAGCTTGCAAATTGTTGTTTGGGACTGCCTCGGTGGCATGATCGTATTTCGGTACGATTACCGTCCTGAGGTCTAGGGTTCGATCCCGATCCAGGCAGAGTGATATTGGATTTTTCCATATCAGCCCGGAGTCTGGAATTTGTTCCCGATATGGCGATAGGCTCGCCCCCTATCACATCTGGGACGGAACTAAGCGCGGCGAAATGTGGGTGTTCTATTTCGTTAGGGCGTCTCTGCCTACCCCTTTGGGTATACAGGCGTGAGCTTATGTTATGTTATTGTTAGTTGGTTAAGACGCGAGAGGTAAACGCCTTGTATATATCTGTAGGTAATTTGGCGTAGATTGGTTCAATCACGGTCTATAATGTATTAAACCAATATATCAATGCAATAGCTTTGTGTGTTTGTCTCTCGATTATGCTGTTATGGTTGAATGGAATTGAATTAGATCTATTCTGATACTATCTTTAATAATAAATTAGCCCTGTAATATTATTGTCCTACTGCTGGGCACGGGCCTCTTCTACTAATGAGAGGGGTTAGGCCTTAGTCTAACACGCTGGCCTAATGCGGGTTGGTAATACTCTTTATACTGATAGTATAAAACAAGAAAGTGTTATGTCGATACTTAAGGACAAGTAAAACAGCTCGCAGTTGATTACTCACTGACTATTTATTCGACGTGTGAGTTGTGACGTGCGTCTGGCGCAGCCACGACATCTAGATACTGTACTTATGTATAACTATACACAACAGAAACTTTGTTTGAAAGTGCTATAAAATCAAATGACGGGAATTACTGTACCGATTTTTATATAATTCAGGTATTTATCAGATTTCTATAAAGAATTACATAGATACTTTTTGTCATTATTGAATACAACATAAATTATTCCAGAGTATTACTATTTACATGGAAAGGAAATTGACAGTTAAATTAATTTTTCACTCTAATAAGTTATTAATTGATACAAATCATATTTTATCGACACCCTTAAGAGTCTAAGGCAGAAATATATGAAGGCAAAAAGAAAAAAATACTCTGATTTATTGCTACAAATCTGAGTTACATAGTAAGCAGTTTTTCGTTTGACGCTTCGAGTCGGCGAGTTCGGTAGTTCCGATTGTGTTCGGCGGAAAGTTTAAATGGCCTTTCCAATATGGATTATAAAGTTCAGGCCGTATGGAAGTATATCGTGGATGAAGTATTGTCAAATCAGCTACTTGTAAAGCAAATGTTTGGCATTTACAATAAAATGAAATACACATTAATCAATCTAATTATCTCATTGAAATTCTCGTTTCTATTCATCCGTGGATCAGAATTTCCTTACGTTTTACGGATATGATTTTATCGCCATTGTATCGCGAAACTTCATTATGTATTCAATTTGGTGATATATTTTATGTATCCAAATTTTCAACAAATTTCCAACAGGTCGATCTGGAAATCTTTGGGGGAGGCCTATATTCAGTAGTGGACGTCCTGTGGCTGATGATGATGGTGATCCAAGTTTACAAACTAAAAAACACCCAGACTTTCACATTTGTAAACAACTAGAATTCCGCCCTATCCCACTTCAGAAAAGGATCTTAAATATTATAGTTGAATCTTATTAAATATTGCCAAAATCCACAATGCAGTTATATTTAAGCGGCGCAACGATGCGACTTGCATTCCTCTTGAAGCCGATTACCACCAACTTCTAAAACTTAGACAATGATATCACTCATTTCAGTAGGAAGTGGCGCGTCGCCGCGGGCTGCACCGCTACAGATTTAACGTCGGACTCGTCTGACGCGGTAATTACGCAGTAAATCTCCCTTGGACGGAATTAACTCGAAACGCTCTTTAAGAGTCGCCCGCTGAAATGGTCATGCCAAGTTGATATTTAAACTGGACAGGACACATCGCATCGGTGCTGCAGGAAGTTTAATGTCAATACTGCAGGATTACCACGACCTTATAGCAGTATTATTATAATCGTTCTTCGTTTGTTTTGTATGGGAATATTAAAAAGTAAAATTATAATAATACTGCTATAAGAGGTGATGGTAACCCCCCTGAGATGTTTTAGTTTATAAGCTTATTTATTTATTTCTTTTTTTATTTATATGTACTTTGTACAAAACGAATGTACAGGTAGACTTAATGTCAAGGGCATTCTCTACCAACCAGCCTGAGGTGGTTCAGATATGGTAGGTGCATAAATAAAATAAGAACACTTTAGTTTTAAAGTAGGTAATAAAATCACTTATTGATGAAAAATACTACAATATGGTATTTCAATAAATATATATATAAATATAAATGATATAGAAAAATATTAATATGATATAAATACATATAACTAAATAAATAAGTATAATAAATATATAGAAATATATAATAAGTAGTTACTGTTGTGATGATCCTGTTAAATTATTAAGAAATAATTCCCTAACTTTCACCTGAAATGCAGAACTATTTGCTGACATCCTAATTTCGCTTATTGTGGAGTTTCAGATCAATGGAATCCTAGATGTGTTAAATTATATATCTAATATAGAAAATGTCGACAAATTATTTCATGGCTAATCATTGAGTACTAGCTGTTGCCCGCGCCTCTACTTCGGTAATAAAAGTCTTGTCTCAGAAAAAGCTAAATCCTCGATAACGCCCATATCAAGTTATTTTTGCCAAGTTAAGACGCAGAAATTAATGTAAACTCGTATTTGAAATTATAATCTCATTTAAGTGCTTACTTTATGTATGGAAAGTAATACTATGTTTATGAGTTAAGACGTTATTGTGAGGTACACAAACGGAATTATTAACTCATGTTGGGTTATGTATACTTCAATATCCATTCGTATGGTGTAATAATAAAATAAAATTAGCCCTGTAATATTACAGTCCCACGGCTGAGCACGGGCCTCCTCTACTAATGAGAGGGTTAAGCCTTAGTCTACCACACTGGCCTAATGCGGGTTGGTAGACTTCACATAGTTTCGAAATTCTTGTGGAGAAATTCTCGGGTATGAAGATTTCCTCACGATGTTTTCCTTCACCGTTATAGCAAGCGATATTTCACAATGAAAACACACTTAACATAGAAAAGTTAGAGGTGTATGTTCCAATTTTGGGGTTGGTCTCGAACCTCCGACACACGTCTCGGCAACCCGTACCTTTCACAACTGAGCGATCGCTGCTTGTTGGTATGGTGTATATTTTTATAATTTACTATAGTCATACATACCTACTGTCCTGCCCACGGCGCCACTTTAATTTTAATTTATCCCGGGATAAAAACATATATCTAAGTAGTGTAGCTTGCTAATAGAGTAAGAAAATTCAAAATTATAAACAAACAAACATTTCCACAATGGTTATTGTTGGAGTTGTTATGTCAAATAGAGTGAATAATATAAATCACTAGATATTGCCCGCGACTCCGTTCTCGTAGCAATTTATTTTCCGGGATAAAAGTATAATAAAGCCTATGTGTTAATCCAGGGTGTTAGCTTCCTCCATCCGAAATTTCATCTAAATTGGACCAGCCGTTAGAGCGTGAAGATAAAATAAATATACACACTCATAAACTTTCGCCTTTATAATATTAATGTGATTGTGATGTATTAGTGTAATAGTAAACCGACATAAAATGAAACAACTCAAAATAAATCTACAATAACCACAAGTTTGAAAACTTAACAAACCAACTTCAAATCTGATCGTGACCAAATTTATATGGGACCACCCTTGAAAGAAGCTCTATCGAACACAAAAATAATTTTGAAGATCGGTTCACATTCATAAAAACATACATAAAAAAAAAGTGAGACGAATTGAGGACCTTCTCCTTTTTGGAAGTTGGTCGATAAAATAATGTGGTAGTGTTATAGTAAACCGACATAAAATGAACCAATTCAAAATAAATCAACAATAAAATATACAAAGAAGATATTTACCCCTACTATCTCTCTCTCTCTTCCAAGCTATTTATACCACATGGTGGTGGTGGGGCAGCTTTACTTTTTTTTCTTTTCCACTTCACTCTATCCATAACGTCGTCTTCGGATACCTCACACTCTCTCATATCTCTTAGTACTACATCTCTCCACCTTGTCTTTGGCCTGCCTCTGGATCCTCGATCCTCTGAATATATACCTCTACTATAATATTATAATAATTATAGTAACTGTAAAATATTATTTTCGCACAAAGACATTGTTGTGTCACAAACTCACAAGACCCCGAGACAAACGATTGAGACTAACGACACCGGGTTGGGAAATTTTAATTGTGCTGAATCAAATAACTCGAATTACACTGTGACTACATTCAATACAAAGGCAAATAATGTAGGCTATAAGTGCACACTGCACATATTTTGTATAATTTGGATACATTAAATTTTTTCCATATTTTTTGTTGTATCTATATATGGGTGATCAGACGTGTAACTAACGCACACCTGAACTTTTTCCATCCTTTATTTTTTTTTATCTTTTATCTAATAACCGTATTTTATCATCGATTTTATCGATTCAAATAATTACACATAATTTGCTCGAGATTAGTATTTACTAGATATAAGATTCGTTTTTTTATGACCTATATGGGTACAATTACTTTTTTGCCTGATAGTAAGTGATAACACTTCCCATTAACTAGCAACACTAAGAATTTGCCAAGCCCTGCGTCCAGTGAGTTCGGAGTTACACATTTCAGCGGCCAGAGCAGGAAAATTTCTGACAATCGTAAATGTATTCGAGCTCGATGCGTGTCTATGAAAGTATGAAATAATAACCTGTCAGAGGCGGCACATATATATGTTACATAAGCGTATAGGCCAGCGGAGGCCGAGCCGCCCGTGACTGTTTCACCAAATGTCATCAGTGTGCAGCAAGCTCGAATACTTTTACGATTGTCAGAAATGTTCCTGCTCGTGCCGCAGTTTATAACATAACATAACATAAGCTCACGCCTGTATCCCCGAAGGGGTAGGCAGAGGCGCACTAGCGAACTAGAACACCCACATTTCGCCGAGCTTAGTTCAGTCCCAGATGTGATAGGGGGCGAGCCTATCGCCATATCGGGCACAAATTCCAGACTCCGGGCTGATATGGAAAAATCCAATATCACTTTGCCCGACCCGGGGATCGAACCCGAGACCTCAGAACCGTAGTCGTACCGAAATACCACCACGCCACCGAGGCAGTTTATGAAACCACTAATAAAGTACAAAATTATATTGGGTGGTCTTCTCAGAAATATTACTCCGAAATGCACCCTTTATCTAAATACGTAAACAATGAAACCAGGCACAGGGAAGCTGGCCATAAAACTGAACGTAAACTAGTCCCGAAAAGATAATAGTAATTAACTGACCGTCGCGCACACTCGCGCGTTATTCATAAAGCAATAATTTGTATAAAATAAACGGTACTTCGTGTAGGGGTATAATTTATTCGAGGATTAAGAATAGACTGCAGATTAGGGTAGGCAATTCCGTAAACGTCACGGATATTAGTATTCATAGACTCGACTGGTTAGAGGGTACTGAGCCCATAAAACGGGTTTTAACCGTTTCAAAAAATGATATCGTTTTCGCCAGGCTAGTAACGCCTTTTGCTGAAACTAAAATAAAAGTGACTGCCTCCGTGGCGTGGTGTTATTTCGGTACGACTACGGTTCTGAGGTCTCGGGTTCGATCCCCGGGTCGGGTAAAGTGATATTGGATTTTTCCATATCAGCTCGGGGTCTGGAATTTGTGCCCGATATGGCGATAGGCTCGCCCCCTATCACATCTGGGACGGAACTCAGCTCGGCGAAATGTGGGCGTTCTAGTTCGCTAGTGCGCCTCTGCCTACCCCTTCGGGAATACAGGCGTGAGATTAGGGTATTTTATGTTATTTATTATTCACAACATGGTATACAAACAATACATTTATAGAAAAAACAGTGAAGAAAAATCACACAACGGTTTTAAGAAAGAGTTAAGTTAGTAGAATACAACAGCCTCATAAATGATTCATACTCTAGTACGTTAATCGACGGCCTGTGAGAGGAGTGGAGGACCGATGAAGACCCAGGGATACCCACCAGCCATCAAATTATGTCGCAAGCCTGGAACGCGATCTATACAAGGAGTGTGGGTCACTGTGTATTTCATACCATATTAGAGGTATATACTGTGGATGCTATTCGAATGAATATCCAACCACCAAAAATATATGTATGTGTTACAATAATTTACATGACAGCCTCCGTGGCGCAGCGGGCGAGTAGCCGGCTGTGGAGCGAGTGGCCGCGGGTTCGATCCCCACACGAAACAAATCTTTGTATGGCACACTTATATTGGTTTCGGGTCTAAGTGTTGTGAGACCGAAAGTATCTCGTAGTACCTGATACCCTCGACACAAGACTCGATCTTAGTATGGGGTCAGGATTATGTGTGTGACTGTTGGGTGTTATTTATTTATAATTTCGGATTTTGCAAATTAAATTAGCAATCGTTTTTAGTTCGAAGGTGACTGCCTCGGTGGCGTGGTGGTATTTCGGTACGACTACGGTTCAGGGCGTCTACCACCAAAAACGAAATCCGTAGTTTCAGATGTCGGATCGCACGTTTTGGTACTACGAAGTGTTGCGGATCCGCTGACGGATTCGACGACGGATTCGATGTTTAGATTTTGACATTATTGACATTATTACTTTCGTCCGTCCTACTTGACTCTACTATGAAAACAAATGTGACATGAAATACATCGTTTCTTCGTTCGGATCATAACCTCGATTGTACGAAAGCTCTAAGCCTATCGTTTGCTTTTCGTTTTGGTTTCGAAGTCTTCGAAATGGCTAGATTCCTTCTGTATGAAGAATTGTAACTTATTATAAGCTTACGTCTGTATCCCCAAAGGGGTAGGCAGAGGCCCACTAGCGAACTAGGACACCCATATTTCGCCAAACTTAGTTCCATCCTAGATGTGATAGAGGGCAAGCCTATCTCCATATCGGGCACAAACAGACTCCGGGATGATACTGAGTAGAAAAACCCAATATCACTTTGCCTGACTCGGGGATCGAACTCGAGACCATACATACTGCTTCCTCCAAAATAAAAGTTTTCTTTGTTCAGAAGAGAATGATTACAAGACTGCCAACATGTTAAAGCAGCCGTGGCCAACAATATTCCCAAGTATAAGATACTCAAATACTTGTATACATACTCTCATGTCTGTTATCCCCAAAGAGGTAGGCAGAGGCGCAACTAGAGCACCTACTTTACGCCAAGGCTTTTTCGGTCTCATGATGTGATACTAAGCAGAAAATTTTGCCCGACTCGGGGATCGAAACCGAGAGCTCAATTCAATAATCTTACTGCTTACACAACACAACTACGCCACTTAAGCAATCAAATTATTATGTATTTAGGAAAATAAAACAACTTTTTAGCAATTTTTTTATTACAATTTTATTAAGGTCTCTCAACTCCCACTGAATGCCCTCCAGCAACTCCTTGTTTTTAGCTTTAAAGCGAAGGGCGCGATTACGGAGGTCTGCCTGCATCGCTGGTCGCACTCACTCGTCGTAATCTCCTTGAAACTGTTAAGGGAAATAATAAGTTAAATGTTAATTGTTTCAGACTAAATATCGTTATTATTACTCAAAAGAACAATTGCCTACATCAAAGCAGGTTAATGTGTGTAGTTATATAGTTTATGCACACACATTCAAAGCACATGCTATGGTAATGGGTAACAATAGGTGTTCATGCATTGATTGTAAAGTGCATCATAATATTATTCTAGTAAGGATATTATCTTCTTCCACTGCTGCACAGTTTTCATTACGCCCTC
The DNA here is from genome assembly GCA_036417725.1 of Clanis bilineata. Taxonomy (NCBI): domain Eukaryota; kingdom Metazoa; phylum Arthropoda; class Insecta; order Lepidoptera; family Sphingidae; genus Clanis; species Clanis bilineata. Next base: position 16,567,064 of record CM071158.1, read on the forward strand.
CATGCTATTAAGGTGGGACGTCAAGGTCTCCCACAACTGTTTTGATTTAGCCCGCTCCTCCAGGCTATGCACAAACCCACGACCGAGACAGGGTTTTCCGTCATAAATTATAATAACGCCTCCATCTGCACGCTCGCTACAGTCATCTTGAACTGAAATGTTTTGAAAAATAGTCAAAAACATTATCCGTTAATGTTATGTAAGTAATGATCATTTTTAATCGTTCAAAACACAGAAGTTGAATTTTGTTACACAGTAACTGCATTTAATGCAATGGATCATTCGTTTAAAGGGAATAAATATCACTTTTATAATTAATTTACCAACACATACTTGACCAACACAATGAATTCTTCTAGTCAACTTGTCAGTGTCAATCAAAAATTAAAAAATGACAATATTCCACAGATTAATCATAATGCAATAGACTAGGGCAGATTGCAAAATTAGCAGAAATATTAAATATTTTATATTCAATAATTATTTCGAAATATGAAATGATATACTTATTACATAAAACCTAATTAGAGATCTATTTTATATACATTTTTCACAAAAATGTCGCAATTGGTAAACATTTACGGTTTTTGAAGATATACCTCCCTAATCCGACACAATATGTTCATTCGAACGATTGTTTACGGCTCCGAAGCCAACGGTGACGGATCCGAAGTAATTTGGTAGTAAGGTTAAATAGGAAGTTCGTCGTTTCTTCGTTTTCGGCCGACGTTTCGGCGATCGTTTTTGGTAGTAGACGCCCTGAGGTCTCGGGTTCGATCCCCGGGTCGGGCAAAGTGATATTGGATTTTTCCATATCAGCCCGGAGTCTGGAATTTGTGCCCGATATGGCGATAGGCTCGCCCCCTATCACATCTGGGACGGAACTAAGCTCGGCGAAATGTGGGTGTTCTAGTTCGCTAGTACGCCTCTGCCTACCCCTTCGGGGATACAGGCGTGAGCTTATGTGTATGTGTATGTATGTTTTAAACAAGGTTTACGAAAAGTTTGAGTGGTAGAGCCACGCTGTAGACAGTAACGTCTACAGCACGAATGGGCCGGCTCGACCGGTTAGATACCACTGTCTCACAGAAAACCGACGTAAAGTGGCAGCTTGCTGTCGCGTTTCGTTCGGTGAGTGAGATTTCCGGTGGCCCATTTCCCCCCTCCCTTTCCTAATTCCATTTCCCTCCCCTTTCATTCCCTCCTTTTAGGTTGGCAACGCACCCATGATTCTTTTTGTGTCATGTGTGTCTATGGGCGGTGGAGATCACTTACCATCAGGTGACCCATCTGTTCGTTTGCCAAACTCTGCTATAATAATAAAGTCTCCTATGACAGCAAGTATTCTTGTATAACTCATAACGTAATAATTTGTTAAGAATAACACCCGGGGTGTAGTAGGTGTGAGCGCGAACAGATTTAAAGCGTCAATTAGAGCGTTGCTGTGGGGGGCTAAATTTGTTCCGCAGCGGGGAATAAAAATAGATATTTTTGATGGATTAGAGAGGACGCGTCACTAGATGTGGTTGGGCGTGGTGCGTTTATACGACATAAGCGTACCTATACATGGTTATAGGTACCTACGCTTATGTCGTTGAGCGTCTTAGTTCAGATAAATAGTAATTTTACGAGATAATAATAATGAATAACACCCAACAGTCACATACATAGTCCTGACACCACAGTAAGGTCGAGTCTTGTATCGTGGGTATCAGAAACTACGAGAGACTTTCGGTCTCACAACACCCAGTCCGAAACAAATATCTGTATGCCATACAAACATTTGTCTCGGTGCGGTTTTCGAATCCGCGGCCTCTCGCTACACAGCCGGCTACTCGCCGGCTGCGCCACGGACGGCTGTCACGGAAATGATCTTCAATGCCATTATTATAAAATATGAATGAGTTTTTGTAGATTGAAATTGGATGTTTGTTTATGAAAAACTCTGTAACAGTTGAATTGACTACAATCTTTGGAACCAAAGTAGACATGGACGTAAGATACTTTTTATTCCGGTAATATACCTATGGAGCCCGACATTCACTTAATCGGAACTTTGATCAAGCACCAGTATTCTATTGCATTAATGTATAATTTTGAACCAAACGACCGCGCAAGATTTATTAAATTATATACTATTTGATAAAGAATATACAGAGGTGGAAGCCACATTGTGTCTCATGATATCTTGGTAAAAACTAACACAACGCAGCTGTCGAGATGTCTCTCCTTTGGTTTTAAAACTTTACATGAACGAAAGGAGAAAAAGATGAAACAAGCCGTAAAGTAGAGCACACTGTGCAGTGTTTATGACTGGCGGAGTGTTTTGCGATGTCCTGTCTTATTACTGGCCACCGAGGCACTGGTGTTCTTAAAATACAGGCGCGGAATAAGACCTCAGAACTTAATTACTAACTTAATTTAGTTAAAAAAGACCTGAGAACTTAATTACTAACTTAACTTAGTTAAAAAAGACCTCAGAACTTAATTACTAACTTAACTTAGTTAAAAAAGACCGGAGAACTTAATTATTAACATAACTTAGTTAAAAATGACCTCGGAACTTAATTACTAACTTAACGTAGTTACTCCCGATAAGTAAATTTCAGAATCTATTATGTGAGTGTATGAAGATTGCAAGTGTTACCCTTTACCTGTAGATTGGGCATGATGATGATGATGATCTGATCCGACCGCTTTCGGTCAAGGCGACTGCTTCATCTCCTTAATTATGATGTCGTCGTTTGTGGGCTCGCATGTGGCTTATGTAGCCAATCTTCTTTGTGAAGGTTCTGTCACATTGTGGGCATGTGAGCACGCCATTATTATAATTATAATTGATTGCCGCAGGTGGCCGGGCTTTCAATTCGCCTCGCTTGGCGTCAAGCTCCAAGCATCGACAAGTTTCGAAGTTTTGGACACTTGCCTTAACGGTTGTTCTCCACTCCAAGCGTTCAGCTGCCTGTCTCTCCCACTGTGACGGTTCTATGCTGCACTTTTTCATGTGTCGTTTCAAAACGTCTTTATATCTAAGGAGTTGTCCACCTTGCTTGCGCTTGCCCTCCTCAAGTTCACCATAAAAGACGCGCTTGGCCACTCGTTGTTCTGTCATTCGAGATACGTGTCCGCACCACCGAAGTTGTCGCCGCATGAGATAAGCTTCAATACCACCCACATTGGCTCTGCGCAGCACTTCAGTATTTCGCACGCGGTCATACCAATGGATATTCAGAATTTTACGTAGACATCTGAGGTGGAATCGGTCCAATATGCGAATGTGACGGCGGTACGCTGTCCATGTTTCTGCTGAGTATAGTAGGTTAGGCACCACGATCGCCATGTAGACTGAGATCTTGGTAGCCAGCCTTAAGTCATGTGAGCTGAAGACCTTAGCATCTAACTTGCCGAAAGCTGCCGCTGCAGCACCGATTCTGCTGTTGATCTCAGCATCAAGGTCACATTTTGATGTTACCGTGCTGCCCAGGTAACGGAACTTATTGACCTGCATCAGTTCGTCCTCGTCAAGTTTAATGCTCAGTGCCTCGTGACCATCGATGTCCAAAGACATGACTTCCGTCTTCTTAACGCTGATCTTCAGGCCAAATTTACAGCAGGATTTGTTGAACGCGGACATTAACTGTTGCAGACCGTCAGGAGACTCAGTCACAAAGCACAAATCGTCAGCATACACGATTTCGGATACAACTGCGTAGGACACCTTCGCACGAGCTTTAAGCCTCGCCAAGTTAAAGATGTTGCCATCGGTACGAAAACGGATGCGAACGCCTTCGGAAATAATTTGTAACACCTCACGAACTACAACTGCAAAATATAGCGCGAACAAAGTGGGCGCTAGGACGCACCCTTGCTTCACCCCACAGGTAACGGGAAAGAAGTCGGATTGTTCACCGTCGACAGCGACATAGCATTCCATGTCATCATGCAGGAGTCGGAGAAGTTTTACAAACTTTTCCGTACATCCTATTCTTCTCAAGACAATCCACAGGGCTTCACGAGGCACACTGTCAAAAGCCTTTTCCAAGTCGACAAAACAGAGATACATATGACGACCCTGCTCTCTACTCTTTTCTTGAAGTTGTCGAATCGTAAATATAGCCTCGCAGGTGCCTCGGTCAGGTCGGAAGCCAAATTGAGTCTCTGGCAACACTCTTTCAGATACCTCCCTGAGGCGGTTAAGCAGTAACCTGGCAAAGATTTTTCCAGGCACTGACAACAGTGAAATACCGCGGTAAGAATCGCAATCAGACCGGTCACCTTTGTTCTTGTAAAGGGCCTTTATGCGCGAAACTTTAAAAGCCGATGGGATTTTCTCTTCTTTCCACATCCGATCGAAGAGTTCCCATATAGCCGAGTGCAACTCTCCACCACCGTACCTCAGCAGTTCACCCGGTATAAAATCAATGCCTACCGCGCGCTTGTTTTGTTGTTGCTTGATGGCAAGAACAACCTCATCAATTGACAGTGGTTTGTCCAGTTTGATGTCTATAGGGAGTTGAGGTATAGAACGAACGTATTCCAGGTATTGGGCATACTTAAAATATAATATTTATTTTCAGGCCACTGGTCTTTTAAAAAAGTACTTTTTTACGTATTCAAAATATGTGTAACTTATTAATATTGTGTATTTAGTTTAGTAATTAGCATGTGTGCATTACTTATTATGTATATATTGACTGTTGGCGCCTAAACAAATTAAAAATATATATTTATAGATTGGATTTTTAAATTAGACAGAAAATCCGGATTTTTACCGGCTTTATTTTTTGGCTTAAAAGCCACTGAAACTGCTACAATTAGTGGGAATAAGGAACCTTTTATCCTATATAACCTTTTATCGGTACGACAAACACTGTTCAATACGATTCAGTTTAAACAACATCGAATTGAACAGTGTTTGTCGTATTAATTCATACAATATTTTGTGGTTATAGTTCTATATGGCACTTACGAATCAAGGCATATACTGATATATTTATGTAGAAGAATCTAACTTATAATAGACTAAAACCTGAGTATAATCCTGCCGATTTTAATAGTAGGTTACAGCCATTTGCTTTATGTTTGGCGAGTGGACCCTAATTCGTGCCTGGACGGAACGCAGTAACTAATGCCATATAATTGGCCTGTGCTCAAATAAGGTGAAATAATATTAAAGCGTGGTGTTTACTACAAAGTCCAGTAAATTGTTATTTCTATGTGGGCCAGAATAGTCTCGCCGTTTTATTTTGTAGGATTCAAAATGTCGGTGTATTATAAATATCGTAAAATCTTTTGTGAAATTATAAAATATACGGCTATTATTATTATCCCGTGTTTGATTAATTTGATTTGATATTTTATAATAGACTGTCGGCCTGTACCATTATAAAGGGGATATCAAGCAAATTTCCATACAAAAAATCATCTCAGACGTCAGTATCGCCATCTACCTTATTAAAATGCGAAGGCGCTTATTATAATTTTGACCCAAGCTAGAATGTTCTGTGCATGTTTAAGAATTACGTAAGACAATTTTATTGTTTAAACATTATTACGCTGGCACGATCTTGCGCGCGTATGTTTCAAATACGACTGAGTGACTTATGACCACTGGGTCACATGTTTTGCATCACAAGTTTCGCGCTGTTGTCCGGTCTATATACTGTTAAATCTTTGGTCTGTACCAAGTTTCTGCAGACAGGGTCTCCTTCCCACTGTTTAATAAACGGAATTACCATTTTAAGTCCTTTTCAACTTTAATGATTTAATCCACCTATTCGCTCACTAATAGGTCCTTTCAGCTTAAGTAACAATCGGACGTATTCGATCACTGGCCACCACGTCCGATTACGTTGATTGGGTCCGGAATTAGTCCGGTCCGAGATCTCCCTCTATAAAATGTGATTAAGAACCTTTATTCCTTGCGGATTGTCGCAAATTACCCAATTTGGAGAGAACTTCAGGCTAGACTAGGTTTCAAGTTTATTATTTGTTTAAATAGTATTCAAAACTTGAATTAAAAAAATATAACCTTTATAAAGGAAAACTAAAGAACCATTATATTATAATTGATAAACAATCTAACATATTAAAACATTTTTAATCTCCATACATTTCCTGGTAGGATATAGGATATATGTATTCGACCGGATGGCGACCACCATATACATGGTGCTAAAACCTGCCATAGTCACCCATACTCCGTGTGTGGTTCACGGTCCAGGATCAGCCAGTGTACTTCTAGTTCGAGAGACTTGATGGTTGGTTGGGACGGGTTATCTCTGTTTCTGCATCGGTCATCCGACTGTCTTGTCGCAAACCCCTCGTTTTGCTACTTCCCTCTTCGGATTCGGAGTATGAAGGAGCGTAAATAGGCCGGCATGATTCTGGCAACCACTGATAAACCCATTGTTTGTGAGTGGTCGCTAGTTTCTTTTGGACTGCACTAAGCTTAGCATCAGGTGCAGTGTAGTCATTTACCGTGCTTAGATAAAAAAAGACACAGAAAATAAAGATTTTGACTTGAGTGGTAGAGCCACGCTGTAGACAGTTACGTCTATAGCACGAATGGGTCGGCCCTACCGGTTTGATACCACTGTTTCATAGTAAACCGACGTAAAGTGGCAGGTTGCTGTCGCGTTTCGTTCGGTGAGTGAGATTTCCGGTGGCCTATTTCGCCCCCGTACCTTTCCCAATCCCTTTTCCCTCCCCTTCCATTTCCTCTTTTTAGGTTGGCAACGCACCGATGATTCTTATTGTGTCTTGGGTGTCCATGGGCGGTGGAGATCACTTACCATCAGGTGACCCATCTGTTCGTTTGTCAGTATCTGCTATAAAAAAAAATATGTAAGTGTAATTAAAAAGCAAAAATCCTATTTCAGTATTGGTATAGAAATATCGAAATCCATCGAAACAATTTGTGACAAATGTTCTCGGGTTTCGTTATTACATAAATTTTACTCCAATAAAAATCCCAGCAATTAATCCAGCTCAACCCAATCACAACGCCAAGGGTACGATCGACCCGTACTATGATTTATACGACAAGGCGATCCAACACTAAAATGATTGGGTAACCGGCAGCGATTATGATGATTGAATCTGAAATTAGTTCCGAGTAACACCACACGACCCTCAATAATACATTGGGGTTGTTGGAGCCTTTGCGTCCTCGGGTGAAATGGCTATTTGTACACGTATAATTATCATAGAGTGGGTTAATTTTGCGGACAACTGGATTAAGTATAATTCTATATTGGGTGTGAAGCTCTGCGCTGGATGTTATAAGTATGACGAATTTTCATGTAAACCCTCCAAAAATTAATAAGTATAATTTTATCGATATTGGTATTAATTGGTGTGAGTTATGTTGGAACTGCATCCTTTATATGTTCAGTAGCCTGAGCACGAACGTGTAAATGTAAATGTATTCGAGTTCGCTGCGCACTGATGACGTTTGGTTAATATTTCATACAAAAATTTTCATATTTTACCATCAGGTGACCCATCTGCTCGTTTGCCAATCTATGCTATAAAAAAAAAATCATAGACGCGCATCGAGTTCGAATACATTTACGGTTGTCAGAAATTTTCCTGCTCAGGCCGCTGTTTTTAAATTATTTGTGTCTATGATTCATCTAAGTTGATTTGATAGCGGTAGTGGGTTAGACTGGAAGCCGTGAGGTTCTAGGTTCAAATTCCAGTAAAGCAAAAATAATTTATGTTTCAATTTTAAAAATCACACATGACAGGCTCGAAGCTGGAAACTGTGTCCAAAGGAACGGAAATAAGTTCATTATTGTGCTTTAGTTCGCTTCTAATCTGAGATATAGACGACAAATTATATTAGGTCGCAACATATATATAAACTAAGTTTATACCAACAAGAAAGAATACACAAATCATTATTTGCACCACTGACCCACACAACAGTATTATAATACACCCGAAAATGTTGATTCAACCTTTACCGAAATCTGTTATGTATATTATGTATAAAAACCCAACTAGACTTATGATAATAGGCTTGAAAAGCCTTCTAGGGAATAGGGATTTTCGGCTTACGATTTTGTAGGCGGGTCTACTTTGCCTATGTAGCGCTCGCTTTGAATCAATAAGCAAGTTTTGTTTGGGTAAAGTTGAAAAACCAGGTCAAAGAAAGCTCAGTTTAGTTTGTGGTTCTGTATTTAGGGCAGTTGGATGTGCAACTAATAAAATGGTTAGAGGATAATAGACCCTGTGAACTTTATCGAATTAGTAGAAAAACTTAGGCTGAACTAAGCTAAGCACATTGTATTATGTAGGCTGTAACGTTTACAATACGAGTCAAAACCATTTGTAGACAAAAATATAATAATTATCTAAGAACAACCAATTCCAAGACAAAGTAGTTGATGAAATAAAATACTTATATGTATATTACAAGCTGTGTAGAAGTAAAATTGTGACACATGACGGCGAGTGTCTGACGCTTGACAGCTAATGCCAGGTTCCAATAAACAATCTCAGTCCGAATGTGCAGGTAGATTACAAAAATTAGCCAATAATAACGCAGTTTGAACATGACTCCGTCAAATGACTTGATTTGATTGGTTTATAATCGCGATCTATCTGCACTCTAAACTGAGATTGTTTATTGAAACCGGCCGTAAGCAAATAATCACAAGTTTATAAACTTATCAGATCGTGGCAAAATTTTCCATATTATTTTTGTGTTCGATAGAGCTTATTACAAGGGTGGTCCCATATAAATTTCCTTAATATCGGACAACTTTTGAAGTCAGTCCGTTAAGTTATTATTTGGTATAAAAAGAAGCCTATGTTACTCGCGAATAATGTAGCTTTCCATAGGTGATAGAATTATTAAAATCGGTTTAGTAGTTTTTGAGCTGAGAGACTGCCTCGTTGGCGTGGTGTTATTTCAGTACAACTACCGTTCTGAGGTCTCGGGTTCGACCCCCGGGTTGGGCAAAGTGATATTGGATTTTTCCATATCAGCCCGGAGTCTGGAATTTGTGCCCGATATGGCGATAGGCTGTCACATCTGGGACGGAACTAAGCTCGGCGAAATGTGGGTGTACTAGTTCGCTAGTGCGTCTCTGCCTACCCCTTCTGGGACACAGGCGTGAGCTTATGTCTAATAAATATCTTTTGATGGTACAATTAGTGCACCTTTGCCTACCCGGGCGGATAACACAGGGATGAACTTATTTTTATACACTGATTTCTTAAGTTTACGCGAATATTATACATTGAAATAAAAATAATAATAATACATAATCGTGATAGAATCCGTAAGAATAGTTTTATTTCAATTATTTTTATACTTTAAGGTTTCAGAGTGTTATGTATTTTCACCAATAATAAAGTGATGTTAACAGTGTAACTTCGATTGAAAATCATAAGGTACAAAACCCAGGTCGGGTAATCACAATGTGTTTCTAATATCATTTATGAACTAAACACTAGGTACATACACAGTTTAAAATCTTGATCATTTATGCAACACCAAAATAATATTGAAAACTTAACGGACCGACTTCAAAACGTATCCGATCGTGACCAAATATGGGACCACCTTTGAAATAAGCTCTATCGAACACAAAAACAATTTTGAAAATCGGTTCATATTTGGAGGAGATATCGTGTAACATACAATAAAAAACAAATGAATTGAGTACCTTCTCCTTTTTTTAAATTGGTCGAAAATACAGACGAAATGATTACCTATCGCCCGAATGGTCAAACGCTACTCAACTTTGACGGCTTCTTACATTGATTTTCGCCATACAATTTTGACAGATAAAGCGGCCTTAATCGACATAAGGTGACCTTAAGTGTATGAACATTCGGCGGTATATCTTTTAAAATTGGTCTAAAAATAGCGACGAATTACGAACGCTTTGAAGTCGGTGAAAACATACTTTCAAAACTTACGCTACTTCACCGAATTGACATAACCGATAATTCAAATTAATGTAACAATTACAGTTAAAACATTAGAAATTATCCTAAAACAACACAATTTGTCGTATAAACGCCTTAATAAACCCTACCTTAATAATTGCTACTTCAAATACTGATGAACCATTATCGAGGCTTGTTCAGACCGTACACTTATCATCCGAAACAAACTAGTTAAACTGAATCGTTTATTTAATTAGTGAATTGCGTGTGTCCCTTAAAGTCACAAGACCACGTAGAGATAAGGTCGAGTAGCTTGACCCTTCGGAAATTCGGGTGTGGCTGTTCAAAATACGCTCGAGGTGACCGCTTCAAATAAAGCATAGTTTGATGGGAATATTTACCTGTAAGTTACGAGTATATTGCAGCAGCGATAACTCAGTTGAGAATGGTACGGACTGCCGAGACGAGTGTGGTTCGAGACGAACCCCAAAATCGAGGATACACCTCTGACTTTTTTTTTCTTTCTGACTTCAGTCTTCTTTTTTTTCTTTTCTGTTTTCATTGTGAATTATCGCTTGCTATAACGGTGAAGGAACATCGTGAGGAACCCTGCATACCCGAGAATTTTTCCACAAGAATTTCGAAGGGATGTGTAGTCCAACCCGCATTAGGTCAGCGTGGTGGACTAAGGCCTAACCCTTCTCATTAGTAAAGGAGGTCCATGCCCAGCTGTGGGACAGTAATATTACTGCAAGGATTATAATGACCTATTGAGGAACTAAAGAAAAATAACAACTGTAATTAACAAATCACATTATTCCATGATGAAAACAGGTAGATGAACGATTACAGTAAATTGAAAATATACATCATATTTACTTTAATGCTTTCGTTTTAACAACACTAGGCTTATAATATATTTTCTTAGAGCAGTTCTTTTAATTTTTACAGCAGTAATTGTACTCTGGGGTCAAGTAAATTTAATGATATTTATGCTAGTCCGAAAGTATTCTCTTGAAAAATTTAAGTACTGTTTTGTCTACATTACAGTAAATTGGGGAATATTTTTCTTTTTGTAACATTTCGCCTAGTTCTACTAATTTCATAGCTGAATCGCTTAATTTTTTTACTATGTTTTTCTAAGTTAAGGCGCGTATTGATTGATTTACTAATAAGTACTCGGTACGTATAAACTTTAAATTCATTTGTGTTCTGTTTTGTGTCTGAATTTGAATTTTACTTCCTTATCTATTTTCGATGTTAAATAAATTCTACGAAATCTATATGATACTATCGCTTCCCAATTAGCTGAGAGATATATGATACCACTTACTTTGAAACTTCATATCCTACTTTGGTTTGTTTAATTCCAAGAATTTCATTGAAAAACGAACAGGAAATTGTATACTTTGTATAAAGTATATTTCATTAACTAATTCATAATGTTATTTTAATAGAAGATTCGCAAAATAATAAATGTCATGTAAATATTACGCAAACCTACCATAATAAAAAGTAAAGTCCTAATTCAGGTTATGATTTATTAATGTTCATTCGAATAAGTTACAAATTGCTGGTGGTGGGATATCCGTATCTAACCGGATGGCGACCACCGTACACATGGTGCTAAAACCTGCCATAGTGAGTCCCTGTGTGGTTCGCATTCCAGGATCAGCCAGTGTACTTCCGGTTCTCTCGAGGGGCTTGCGGCATGACTTGATGGTTGGTTGAGACGGGTATGGGGGTATCCCTGTATCTGCATCGGTCATCCGCCTGTCTTGTCGCAAGCCCCTCGATTTGCTTCTTCCCTCTTCGGTTTCGGAGTGTGAAGAAGCATAAATAGGCTGGCATGATTCTGGCGACCACTGATAAACGCATTGCTCGTCAATGGTCGCTAGTTTTTTTTGAACTGCACTACGCTTACCATCAGGTGCAGTGTAGTCACTTTGCCGTGCACGGATAAAAAAAATATATCTTACTGACTGTTTGAGGAGTCACGTAGATCTTTTTTGGCACATGGTATTACCGAGTTAAACTGACACCTTCCTTCTATTGGCCAAACACTCACATACTGTCTACAGTGGGCCACTGCAGACAAGTAATACGAGTTAGTTTTGAGGTTTGATGATGAGGATGATGATAGTTTTTTGTTTTCTCCATACATTTGTAGTTCTCGCCAGAGGCGGTGCTAGTCAAATGTCTAGATAAATGGAAAACTAACATGACATGATGAACTCTGAAAACTGACTAAACTATGCCCCCAGTTATTATGATCTAAAGATCATAGGTTCATAGGCAGGCATCATAGGCAGGTTGAAGTGGAAAAACAAAATGAACGCTGAAATACACTTACTATGACAAAGTTGCGTACTCTTAATGTGCGTTTTTGCCGACACGTTATGCTTATGTTTTGTGACACATGGCGTTTCGAAGTGTTCGTTAGCTGCCCGTTAGGAATACATAATAATATACACCAATATCCATAAACATAGTGTTTGTGGAATCCTCGGGAAAAAAATCTATATAAATGAAATTGAAGATTTGTTTTAACGGCTTTTATCGCAATTTGGTTTTATTTTTAGGCCCGACGTTTCGCAGGCTTTACCATAGTCCGACCCGTGACCATGAAGGCTGTAAAGTCTTCGAAACGTCAGGCTTAATAATAAAACCAAATTGCGATAAAATCCGTATAAACAAGTTTCATTTCAATGTATAACATTGAAGATGTCTGCCGTTGTTCGCGCATCCAAGAATATTTTTTTCCTATGCCTGAGGTTATATACACCCAAAATTCTTTAGGTGTCGTGAGCGTCCATTAACTGTAGAAATCACTTATCATCAGGTAACGTTCTATTCATACTTTTATACAATAGTGTTTAAAATGCCTATAGTAGAAGTAACAATGAACATCACAATTCTCAATACAACTAGAAAAATCTTCGGCACATTTATCTGAAGGCACCCCTATCTATCGCGCCGTGAAGTTAACAAAACTTCCAATACAAATAACTTATTGTTCTCGAAGAAAACAATAAATTCGTAGGCCCATTTGCCATTTGGCCGATATACTCGTCGAATACCCAAAAACGTATACGTAAGTACTGGAGATTAATCGAGCGTGCGAAAAATGAAAGAGCGATGTTACCTTAGAAACGTGTCCCCATTTATTATGCCAGAGTTCCATTATTACGGCGGGACGTAGTGTCTTGTCCTTCGGCGTACGTGTTTGTTTTGTTGGGATGTTTGATGTGTCTTTGAGTTTGGAATAGAGTTTATTCTAAGTTTCAAGATTTTTTATTTCCAGTGATGTTAGGGCGACTTGCATGCGATTGCATTGCTTGCGACTTGCGGGGATGAGTTTATAATTAGATTAATAGCGATTAATAATGTAGAAACTACTAGTAAACTCGATCTATCTTACAGCGCACGTCTATCTTTAATTCAAGATTTGGGATAAATAGGGAATTATCGCGGAGCTGCAAGTGACCTTAATAGTTTGTCAGACTTACGCACGATTGGTCAAACGCTACTCAATTTTAACGGCTTCTTACATTGATTTTCGCCATACAATTTTGACAGATAATGCGGTCTTAAACGACATGAGGCGACCTTAAGTGTATGAACATTCGGCGGTTAATACCATGATGAATCAAACACACTGTAATGTGTGTAAATATAAATATTTTAATATAGTTTCTTAAAGTTCATACTAATGTTACTTCATCAACACTTTGTTGCTGAAATATGCTTTAACTTATATTTCGGGAAACTTGAGCACTAACAGAGTAGTTTTTAAACATTATACATATTTTATTCCCTTAACTGAAAATTATCGACTATAATATCCTACTTCAAATATCAATAAATTGATTGAAATTTTTATTTTAACATAACATAAGCTCACGCCTGTATCCCCGGAGGGGTAGGCAGAGGCGCCCTAGAGAACTAGAACATCATCTAGCCATCACATTTTATCTAGCCATTTTTCCATATTCTATATTACCAGCATTGATTTACAGATAGATATTTGCATTGCTATTTCAAAATCTAATATATAAAATTCTCGTGTCACAGTTTTCGTTGCCATACTCCTCCGAAACGGCTTGACCGATTTTGATGAAATTTTTTGTGCTTATCCGGTATCTATGAGAATCGGCCAACATCTATTTTTCATCCCCCTAAATGTTAGGGGTAGTCCACCCCTAAATTTATTTTTTTATTTTTTAGACAAAATTTTTAATTTCTATTTTTTTATGATACAACATACAAAAATACATACAATCCTCAATTTTCACCCTTCTACGATCAACCCTTATTTTTTAATAGCCATTTTAGTAATTTAATCATTTTTCCTCTCCGGTCGAAAACTGATCAATCGTCATTTAATTAGTTATCCCCGCCAGATGTCTACAGGTGTCATTTGACAGGCGGGGTGACGGACGTGGTGACAGACGGGTGACCGGCTGGGTGACAGACAAAGTGTCAGACGGGGTGACAGGCGGGGTGACAGACGGAGTGACAGACGGTGTGACAGAGGGTATGACTGACGGGGTAAGAGACGGGGTGACAGACGGTTTGACAGACGGTGTGACTGACGGTGTGAGAGACGGGGTGACTGACGGCCGAAGTAGATCATCCCATTACCTCTTTTAGAATTATTGTGCTATAGGTGCCTACGACTCACTCTTTCAACCCTCTCTCTCATACGCAGACGAAGTCGCGCGGGTCAGCTAGTAAGTATATAACATTATTCATATATGTATTTGTCAAATAGACGGACAGATAAAACACAAAATATGAATATTGTTTAAACAAACCAGTTTCCACTTTGTTGGTGCTTCTATTATGAATTGGACGCTATATTTTCTGCTCCAGCGAGCAGTGTGTCTCGTTTACAAAATGCGCATTCCTTTCCACGCTGCGGTCGAGGGAACAAAGATGGATATAAATTCGTACTAATATTCTTTGCGTCTATCATTGCTCTACAGCGGGACAGCGCTTGCGTGAAATGGAACATTTTCTTGTACAGATCTTTATCGCCGTGTAATGTTATTTTTTATTTGAATAAAATGACCATAAAATTTATTTACGGCCCATTTTAAGTTTTCGTTAGATTACTGCGTGAAATGAAACGATTTAGTTTATTAGAATTACTGTACAGAGGCGCATTACTATAATGAAAAATTTATTTTTATAATTTATTTTCGACCGACTTCAAAGAAAGAGAAGGTCCTCAATTCGTCTGTTCTTTATTATGTTTGTTCCCCGATATCTTCTCCAAATGAGGTTCGATTTTTTAAGATTCTTTCTGTGGTCGATAGAGCTTATTCCAAGAGTGGTTCCATATTAATTTGGTCACGATCGGATTTTAAGTCGGTCTGTTAAGTTTTTATGTACAGGAGCGTTTGTATGCGTGGCTTCTCTGTGGCGACCGTTTAACTATAGGCGACATGTCCTTCTTTTTATACATCCGTGGTCGAGAAATCGCAAATTGTTTCGATTTTAAAATCAGTCTGTAATTGCCCGTGAGTAACTTCACATCTTTGATATAATCTACATATTTATACTGAAATTTATTGGATAATTATCTACACAGCAGTGGCGAGGGGTGACAATTTTCAAAAAGGAAGCCATTGCTGTTTTCTCTTGAGGATTATACCTAGAAAATACTTATTTTCTAGCCTACAATTTGGCAAAGGGAAGCCAGCAGTAATCGGGTTGTATGGACTGTTCGCCACTGCTACATAGCAACCAAAAATATCTGACTTACTAGCAGAGCCTTCTCATTGAATCTATAAGATACAGTTTTACTATATTGACAATCCTTGAAGCTTAAATAAATAAACTGATATATTGTTGCTGAGCTCCGACTCAGGAATAAAGAAATTAATTCGGATCCTATGTAAACATTAATACAACCGTCTAGTTGTATTTACTTGGGACTGAATATTGCTGTAATAATGCGTATTTTTACTTCCAAGCCAACTGCTCGGTACCTAATTGTATTGTAAATACACGAGTATACTGGATTACATTTGTAAGTTTTACTACACACATACGTACATACATAAGCTAATTATGTTAATATATATACAGGATGTTTTATAAAGGTGGTACCAATAACAATTCCACATACAGGAAAACGATTTAAAGCGTAATAGTGAAGTTAAAAAATAAAAATTGAACTTATTTTTTTTATCAATTATTAAACATGGGGATATTAAAATCGGAATGTGATCTGTAAATCATCGCAATTAGCATAGGCATCGTTTTGTGTATCATCATCATCAGCCATAGGACGTCCACTGTTGAACATAGGCCTCCCCCAAAGATTTCCAGATCGACCTGTTGTAAGCGGCCTGCAATTTGGCAAAGGGAAGCCGGCAGGGTTTTGTGTAAGCTAAAAATAAATTAATTGCAGACCCAATAAGTACTGCAGCTGATCTAATAACCCAGATTCAAAAACTATGAGCCTTACGATTTTTAAATTTTACCGGTAGATTGCTAGCCATCCCCTCTTTAACTGTGGTTATTATTGGTACCAATTTTATGAAACATCCTGTATATTGAAATTAAACTATTTTTACGGATTATATCACGATTTGGTTTTAATTTTTAATATTCATATTTTAACCAGGCGTGTATAAAATAGATTGCGACTGTGGTCTTTCTTATATAGGTCAAACCAAACGAAACATAGGGACCCGCGTAAAAGAACATATAGCTGACGTGAAACACCGACGCTCCACGAAGTCTGCAGTTGCTGAACATTCAGAGGAAGGCTCAAAACATTACCTCAGATTCGATAAACCACAAATCCTTGCCAAAGAACACCGATTCCTACCTAGGATGATACGCGAGGCTATTGAAATTAAAAAACACCCTAATTTCAATAGAGAAGATGGTTGGAAGCTTGCACAAACCTGGGACCCAATCATACATTTAATTAAATCAGAATCCAAAAGACCAACTGCCAGACCTCAAGACACCGTGAGCTCATACTGCGTAAATCGGATCGCAAATAACTATCTTTTTAAATTTAAAATTGTATAATTTTAAAATGAAGGTAGATAATGTAACATTAACATTTTGGACAAATGACACCTTAGTCTGACCCGTGACCACGAAGGCTGCAAAGCTTTCGAAACGTCGGGCATAAAAATTAAAACCAAATCGTGATATAATCCGTAAAAATAGTTTAATTTCAATGAATAACATTCACGTAAACCTAAGAAATCATTATCCTGTATATTACTAAACGTAAACAGTAAAAAGCATTTTCTAGTTAGGTATGTAAAACAGATGGCACTTAAAAAATATACAAATGAATGTATTTAAATAAATTCAACTTGGGATAAATAACTAAAATATTTTATTGGTTATTTGTGTAAAACATACCTATCGTTTTTAAAGTCTATCAAAACCAGAGACCTGAATCCACCACAGTGTTACGGAATCTCTATGTTCGCTCTATTCGACTTAAAAACTGTGTATAATGCATCTTATCATATTATTTACTTAATTATATTCCCACAGACATCGATATTATTCCATACGCAGTACTTGATCTAAATAAGTTATGATAAATAATAAATAAATAAATACACCCAACAGTCACACACCTAGTCTTGACCTCACAGTAGATATAACCTGTATCGTGGGTATCAGAGACTATGAGAGACTTTCGGTCTCACAACACCTAAACTTGAAACAAATATCTGTGGGCCACACAAAGATTTGTCTCAATGCGGGAATCGAACCCGCGGCCTCTCGCTTCACAGCCGGCTTCTCGCCTGCTGCGCCACGGAGGCTGATAAAAGTCAATAAAAAATCACGGCTTTAATTTTCAAATACAAAACTGTTACATACGTTTTTATTTAAGCTGCTCATAAATCCTCTGAATTCCGCGAGGGACTTAGAGAAACTAATTTAAATGTATGGAACTTATGTAACCCGATCAACACGGGAAGAGCTCGCTCACCTTTTGATATATTACACTGTATATCGTACATAGCTATGTATTATTACTTACGCATTCTACCGCCAACACTAGAAGCGGTTTGGTCCAAGACAAAAGACTATGCGTTTCGTTGATCACTCTCTTTGGGTTTGTACACGAACGCACTTAAAAGGTCGGACACCCGTCGGAAGCGGCACATATATATGTATGTTCCATAAGCGTATGGGCCACCGGAGGCCGAGCCCCCCGTGACTATCTACATAGTATATACATACACACTCATACAGTAGAAAAGACAGGTATGCAGAGACTATTGAGCGCAGAAGCTACGATACAACTCTTTTACCACTTCCACACTCATACATCGTTTCATATATTTCTGCCGATTGAGGGTACTCCAAACTTGCCCTTTACGTAGGAGGTCACTTATTTGATTCATATAAGATTTTAGGAGGACATAAATAGGTGCTTCTTATAACATTAATAAATACACGTGAATAATTGAAATAAAACTATTTTTACAGATTCTATCACGATTTGGTTTTAATTTTTATGCCTGGGATCCAATCATACATTTAATTAAATCAGAATCCAAAAGACCAACTGCCAGACTTCAAGACACCGTGGACACATACTGCGTAAATCGGATCGCATTTAACTAACTTTTTAAATTTAAATTTATATAATTTTAAAATGAAGTTAGATATTGTAATATTAACATTCTTTGGACAACTGACATCTTAGTCCGACCCGTGACCACGAAGGCTGCAAAGCTATCGAAACGTCGGGCTTAAAAATTAAAATCAAATCGTGATAGAATCCGTAAAAATAGTTTTATTTCAATGAATAACATTCGCGTAAACCTAAGAAATCATTACACGTGAATAATCTTCTGCATCATGACATGTGTACTTAGAGTGAGCAATTTGATTAGATACCTACATGGTACTGTGTACACTAGTAATTTCTTCGCAAGTCAAATTAAAAATGCCACCTACAGTTAATGGGTTTATACACTATAAATAGCTTCATTTTCTTTATGAACTTTCTACTCATTTGTCATGGAAAGCTTACATCGGTATAGTAGCAGCTTACTTAGACTAATAACTATGAAGTCCTGGATTCAAATCCTAGATCGAACAATCGCAACATCAGGGTTGTTCAAGGTACAATTTTGTGCTCAATATATCATATGAAATAAACTCTGCTTAGTTTACCTCAGCATAATATCTAAGTGTAATAAATATAATGCTTCTTACTTATAAAAACGCGCTTATTATGTTTTGTCACTTTTTTCCTTACGTCACATTGTTTAAAAATGAAAGGAATAACTCGTTTTAAAGTTAGAAGCGCGTAAACGTTTTTATAAGTAAAATGTAATATATTATGAATTTTCCGCTTCCGCCTCTGATTTGTTGATATTCAATATAGTTATAATACGAAGATACCTCACAAGAGTGATAAATGGAGACGCGTTACCTTGATAACATTGCTGATACATGCTATATTGCTTTTTATTCAAATAACTCTGTACAGTCTTGAGTGGTAGAGCCACGCTGTAGACGAATGGGCTGGCTCTACCGGTTTAATACCTCTGTCTCACAGATAATGAGAAAACCGACGTATGTAAAGTGGCAGCTTGCTGTTAGGTCTCGTTCGGTGAGTGAGATTTCCTGGTAGTCCATACCCCCCTCCCCTTCCATTCCGTCCTTTTAGGCTGGCAACGCACCCATGGTCTTTTTGTGTGTTAAGTGTCTTTGGGCGGTGAAGTTACCATCTGCTCGTTTGCCAATCTCTCCTATAAAAAAAGTCTATAGAAGCAATAAATGTAGGTACGACCTTGGGATCGAACACGACACCTTAAAACCAAAAAGGTACCAATTCGAGATGACGAATGTCAAAACATACCTACTACAATATAAAAAATACCAATTCGTCAAAACATAATATCTACTACAATATTATAATAAGATTATTTCTCGTTGAAGTTCTTGAATAGGTTCGAGTTACTAAGCAATCATTCAAGACTAATTCGTGTAAAAAATACTCCTAAAGTGAATTCGTTTTAAAAAAAAATAATAAAGGTTTTATTGGCGTTGACTACCTATGATCGATTACATATAGAACCAAACGGTCCAAGACTAGATCTTATATGTACCCATATGACGAATGACTAGTCTCAAAAGCTAGTCGAATAGAAATGCTCGAAAATCTAAGTTAAATGTTAAGTCGCAGAGCAAATAAATATCCTCGAAATAATTCTCCAATTATTACAAATCTTTTCAAGTATGTTGCAGAAAGGTTCATGCTGGTGGTAGGATATTCGTATCCGACCGGATGGCGACCACCGTACACATGGTGCTAAAACCTGCCATAGTGACCCACACTCCGCGTGTGGTTCGCGTTCCAGGATCAGCCAGTGTACTTCCGGTTCTCTCGAGGGGCTTGCGGCATGACTTGATGTTTGGTTGAGACGGGTATGGGGGGTATCCCTGTATCTGCGTCGGTCGTCCGTCTGTCTTGTCGCAAGCCTCTCGATTTGCTTCTTCGTTCTTCGGATTCGGAGTGTGAAGAAGCATAAATAGGCCGGCATGATTCTGACGACCACTGATAAACAGTGTTTGTCAGTGGTCGCTAGTTTTTTTGGACTGCACTACGCTTACCATCAGGTGCAGTGTAGTCACTTTGCCGTGCCCGGATAAAAAAAAAAAAAAAATTTGCTTAATTTTTACGACCAGCTACTTTGACGTCAACCCCCTCCAGTCCCGGACAAATTAAACAAGATTTTTTTATTAAATTTGAAAATTCGCTTTAAAACTTTTTATAATAAAGCTGTTTACCAAAGCTTTGTACTAAAGCTTATAAAAAAGAGCTTAAGTTAATAAGCTTTATTATAACTATGTGAAATTAACAGCTACTTCATACAATAACAATATTACTTCTCATGCACTTAAAAACAAACATCCATTCGCGGTAAATTAACGCTACGTTGAACTAAAAACGATGTGATCACTGCACAACAGTTAATTCAGCCATTGTCTCGATTAAATTGTACCAACTTGCTAAGGGGAATTAGGTTCTATATCCTACAAAATAGGCTTTATTTCACGTGGTTTTTAATGTACGATGAAATATTGCTTTTTGTTGAATGTCGGATGCATTCTTCTCAGTGTATGCGGAAAATGTACAGAGCTGGGAAATGCATAGAATGAATCAACATTTACACTATGAATCACTTTAATTATGCGATTATGAACGTTTGAGGATTAATGGTATGTTTAATACACAATATAGAATATATTTTACTGAAAACTGCTGACTCGGTGGCGTAGTGGTATTTCGGTACGACTACGGATCTGAGGTCTCGGTTTCGATCCCCGGGTCGGGCAATGTGATATTGGATTTTTCCATATCAGCCCGGAGTCTGGAATTTGTGCCCGATATGGCGATAGGCTCGCCCCCTATCACATCTGGGACGGAACTAAGCTCGGCGAAATGTGGGTGTTCTAGTTCGCTAGTGCGCCTCTGCCTACCCCTTCGGGGATACAGGCGTGAGCTTATGTTATGTTATGTTTACTGAAAAATATTACACCATTCTGATTAATTAGGATTAACCGTGTATACTTTTAAATGATTCCTGGAGAACTAAATCGCTCACTCAAAGAACTGATTAAAAATGTTGATTTAAGTATTATCTTGCACACTTTTAGATAGCATACAATAATTAAGAAGATGGTTTTTAGATATTATTAGATGACATGTAATTAACATATACATATTATAGGTACATATTTTGATGATTGATATTTTGCTAATAGAAACAGATTAGCCGGTGCTTTATAACTATTGAGCTTTACAAACCAAACCACATTTGTTTTTAGAAAATAATACAATCGAATTGGTTTTTTATTATATTATTGTAAACTGCTTATAATTTTTTTTTAACAAGAGCAACGTTAGAATTTCTTGCCTGTTCTTCTCTGGCGAACCAACCTTCCGAACTGGCAGTAGAGTACAATTTCTTGAAGGAATCAAAGTGTGACATTTTATAGTCAATAAATAATTCAATTGATTTGATTTTCAATAAAGAACTAATCACATAGTTTCACAGTCTAGCCGTGACATATCTATTAAAAGCATCAATATATTATACCCTAGATGCACAGTTCTTTGCAAATATCCTCCTAAAAAGTGGTCTCAGAAATAAAACAAAGAAAACGTTCACAGGTTGTAATTAAATCAACACAAATATGACCCTAAGCAAGTGTTATAAAGTAGGTTTTTAAACGAATTGATCAAGCGTTCTTTAATTTGAATTTTGAAATTTAGAATTCTATCGACGTCCGACTGTAGGCAAAACGAGTGCTCAAGCACTTCTTTGCTGTCCCATTTTCCGAGCGTCAACTGTGCATCTAGGTAAATAATATATCGATGATTAAAAGTGATAGGAAAACTGAATGGGATCTAATTCGTCCGCTATGATTCTCATACAAAGCACATTCTGCCTGTGAATTTGGTTTACAAAAGCCCAGCATACGCTTGTTTGTTAGCTTACACGATTTCCCGGAGTTTTTGTTTGCGCGAGTAATTTCGAGTATTTAATGTTGTTTGGCCAGTTTTGGCAAATGTTAGGCAAAACATTTTATTTTATGGCCTTTTCATAATTTTTCGTGCGAACGTTACGTGCTTTATCAAAGTAAAAGGTAATAACGTTATGTTTGATAATAAAATATGAGTACACATGTTTGTACATTTATGAGATAGCTCAACCAATTTTTATTTAATGTGTTTACATAAAATGTTTTCTTTTGGTATTTAATCATGACTATAATTTCCAGCATTTATTATAAAAAATAACGGACGTGTGATATTTTTTCTTAAAGAATTATGGGCATTTTAATATAAATCTTTGTTTAGTCTGTATGTCTGCTTTTCTTGTAATAAATGGCTCGAACCAAGTCGAAGGTTCGATTTATAAAATCCAAATCCTCACTGAGTTCATTTTTTTGACTCAGACTTAGTCGAAGTTCGCTCTATAGATCTCAGCCTTAGCCGAAGTTCGCTCTGTAGATCTCAGCCTTAGTCGAAGTTCGCTGAATAGATCTCAGCCTTAGTCGATGTTTCGCTCTATAGATCTTCGCCTAAGTATTTTTCTACAGAAAGCTATACAAAAATGTATTTGCATTTAAGTTATCCTGACATGGTACTGATAGATTCGTTTTTAGACAAATTGGAATCGTGAATAAAAGGGCTTTATAGAGAGCGCTGAAAAAATTATAACGATATATGAACGAGTTTTTATTTGAAAAAGCTTTGTGAATTTGAAATTGTTCAGATGAAATATTATTTTATATTTAACGACAAGGTGGTATAAGCTGGTTATGCGTTATAATATACACGTTCTATTATACATAACCATTGATATATCATATAAAACAAGTATAGAACATTATTAGTAGTTGACAAGAATTTGCGTTGTATATAACAGTACCTAATAAAAATAAACGTAATGATTACAAGTTTAAAAACTTATCAGACCGACTTCAAATGCGATCGTGACCAAATTTATATGGGACTACCCTTGAATAAGCTCTATCGAACACAAAAAGACTTTTCAAGATCGGTCCATATTTGGCGGATATATCGCGTAATATACATAAAAAATTATAGACGAATTAAGATCCTCCTTTTTTTAAGTCGGTCGAAAATAAACTTAAAAAATACCTACCCAAATCTTAACGGACTCACTTTAAAATTGATCTTTTTTGACCAAATTTATATGCGAGCACCCTTAAAATAAACTGTATCTAAGACAAAAAGGATTTTGAAAATTGGTCCACATTTTTGGGGATATCGGCGTAACATACATAAAAAATACGGACGTATTGAGAACCTCCTTGTTTTTGGCAGTCGGTCGAAAAACCAATATACTTTTACCACACCCGGGATCGACTCGAGTGTGATCGGTTAAGGCTTAAGAGCCACTTGCAGCTCCGCGATAAATCTTTATTTATCCCAAATTTTGATTTAAAGATAGGAGTGAGCTTTAGGATGAATCGAGTTTAGGTTTAACTCTAGATTAGTAATAGCGCTGCAAGTCGACCTAACTTCTTTGATACAGCAGGCCCGTGCCCAGTCGTAGTACAGTAATATTACAGACCTGATATTATTATATTTTTTACCTGCCCTTATCCCACCTTAATGTGGGGTCGGCGCAACACACCTTTTCCAGCATGTTGGAGAAAGGATTTGGCTAAGTTTTTACGACCGGCTGCCAACCCCCATTTAAGGGTTCCAGTACCGGGAAAAAGATGTTAAAAACACCACACCCGATCTGGGACTTGAACCCAGGACCTGCTGCGCCACAAACCTGGTATTATTATACAAACGTAAAATTATTTTGGAACACAAAGCCCCTTACTTATAAAAATATTTAAGCGCTGCTTATCTTTAACCATAGGTTGTCCCTTTCATTTTTAAAGAATGTAACGCAATGAAAAAACTGACAAGCTATTCTTAGCGAAAAGATAAGCGAAAATGTTTTTATAAGTAAGGCTCTTAGTGTCTAATATTCCACTAAAATTATTGGACTTTGAACCCTTAATAATTTTACATTTGAATGGCTTCTAATAATTGGTTTCCTAGACAGCAAAGGTGCCGGTGTATTATCAAATCAATCAAACTGGATTTAATTACTACGAGCCCACATATGAATTCTAAACCGTAGACCTACATTTGAGAGGCCTCGACCTAATCCATTGAAATTTGGGGCTTATGCAAATTTCTAGACTAATAATATCATAGAGATGAAACTAGGATTGTGGTTCTTGCAAATTAAATGGATTATGAATGCGATGTTATATAATTATAATTGCCTTAAAAGCAGATAAGAAGACAGTCTGTTTTTTTAATAATTACAATAAATGAACATAACATAACATAACATTTATTACATGTTATGTTATGTTGTAATAAATGACAGATACTTCACCTATCTTCGACGCATACCTCAGCCTTCTTATATAATCACAAGTTTAAAAACTTAACAGACCAACTTCAAATCTGATCGTGGCCAAATTTATATCGGACCATCCTTGAAAAAAGCTCTATCGAACACAAAAAGAATTTTGAAGATCGGTCCACATTCGGCGCAGATATCGCGTAACATATAAAAAAATACAGACGAATTGAGGACCTTCTCCTTTTTGGAAGTCTGTAGAAAAATAAAGATGATACCGTTTCTGAGGAAAACATTATTCCATTACCAGCGTTACATAATAATAACTTTTACTTAGAAGGGACTGACTTCAAAACTGATCTGATCGTGATCAAATTTATATGGGACCTCCCTTCATCACATTTGGCGGAGATATCAGTAGCCCGAGCACGAAAAACTAATGTAAATGTATTCGAGTTCGCTGCGCACTGATGACGTTTGGTTAATATTTCATACAAATTTCATAATGCGCATCGAGTTCGAATACATTTACGGTTGTCAGAAATTTTCGTGCTCAGGGCGCTGGTAACATATGTACATAAAAAAATAATTAAAAGAAATACAGACGAATTGAGGTGCTTCTCCTTTTTTGAAGTAGGTCAATAATCTTTGTTTCTACCTGCCCTTATCCCACCTTAATGTGGGGTCGGCGCAACACACTTTTTCAAGCATGTTGCAAAGAGGATTTGGCTTAGTTTTTACGACCGGCCGCCTGCCTGACGTCAACCCCCTATGAGGGATCAATGAAGTAGGTCAATAATATGATACATTATTAATAGACAATGTATACCTAACGGCTTTAATACCCTAGAAAGCCATTATAACATAACATAACATAAGCTCACGCCTGTATCCCCGAAGGGGTAGACAGAGGCGCACTAGCCACCTAGTACACCCACATTTCGCCGAGCTTTGTTCCGTCTCAGATGTGATAGGGGTCGAGCCTATCGCCATATCAGGCACAAATTCCAGACTCCGAGCTAATATGGAGATATCCAATATCACTTTGCCCGACACGGGAATCGAACCCGAAACCTCAGGACGGTAGTCGTACCGTAATACAACCACGCCACCGAGGCAGTCAGAAAGCCATTATAATGCTTTAAAACCACGAATATTTTTCTCACATGTCAAGTCGTTTGTGTTATTTCGAAACATTCGCTATGGACAGAAGAACATCAAATTACACACACATACACGTGTACACACACAGCGAAGGGATGCCTTGATGAGTATCTTTCCAAGCATTAATTCCATTTCTTTGACATCTACTCTTCAAGTAAGTAACGATCCTCTATTTGACTCGTCCATCCGAATTTTAACTTTACGACAATGGAATACAGTCCATTTTCATAGTATTAAGATAATTGTATGGTGGTTTTGCAACCGCCGTCTCCACTCTGGTGTATTTCGTCAACGAACTTGTTACATGTGAATCTGTTTTTGGCAGCTGGAAACTTTTGTGTCCTTTATGAAGGTTGTCTATTCTTGAATTCTTCCCAAACTTGTAAATCTTATCAAACCGTTAGTAAATTAATGTTTGTTTCTGCAAAATAATATTTTTTTATAGCTCGTGACTATATTTGCTAGTTATATATTTACTACCTCTTCTCTGTTGAAAACTTTTTTGATTGGTGTGGATAGTATGCTCTAACCTTTCGTTGGCAACTCATGGTATTCTACGATAATTATTATTCTAAATGATATGATACATGAAGTTTTTAAAAAAACATGAAGTAGTCAGTCTAGAAATCTTTCTCTTTACCTTCCCTTATCACACCTTAATGTGGAGTCGGCGCAATACACTTTTTCAAGCATGTTGAAGAAATGATTTGCCTACGTTTTTACGACCGGCTATCTACCTGACGTCAAGCCCCTCTGAGAGATCCAGTCACGGGCAAATAAATTAGTAAATTCGTTTTGCCCCACCTGGGAATCGAACCCATGACCTCCCGGTCCACAGTCTGTAATGCCGCTACTAAACCAAGTAGGCGACGAAAACCATGAAGTATACGAGTGCCGAAATTATGGATTTTTATCTCTTAAACCTAAATTTCGACAAAAATATTCAGGAATTTCCTCAAGTGCTTTCATCCATGCGAAGATATCATTGAATCCGTGAGTCGGAACTTTGATTATTGAGATGAAACACGATGTTGGGTCAAGTGGAAAATAATTGGGCAAAGACTGAGAGTTTGTGTTTAGGAGCGACATCTGGTGTGGCATGCACGTTTTGTTTAGTTACGACATTCTTTTAAAAGTTATGGTTGGATTACTTTTATACCGAAACAAGTGTAAGCTTGCGTTCGTTTCGATCAAAATCATGATGCATCAAGCAATTTAATTTCAATAGGCACAGAACATCTAATAACTGTGTATGTTTGTTATTGACTGGCTCCGTGGCGTGATGGTATTTCGGTACGACTACGGTTCTGAGGTCTCGGATTCGATCCCCGGGTCGGGCAAAGTGATATTGAATTTTTCCATATCAGCCCGGAGTCTGGAATTTGTGCCCGATATGGCGATAGGCTCGCCCCCTATCACATCTGGGACCGAACTAAGCTCGGCGAAATGTGGGTGTTCTAGTTCTCTAGTACGCCTCTGCCTACCCCTTCGGGGATACAGGCGTGAGCTTATTACAATTATGATTGTTATTCGACCTAACGATGTCTCTGATCACTATTGCCGATTTCTAGTCGCTATCAAGAAGATTAAGACTTCCTGCCTTTATCACCTTTATGCCTTTATCACATATCCTGTGGGCTTTTTTACTTGACGCTACACAGCACTATGTTAAGCCCGCTTCCAACAGGTCGATCTGGAAATATTTTGGGAGGCCTATGTCCAGCAGTGAACGTCTTGATGATGATGCCAAAAATTGCTATGTATACTACTAGACAGGCTGATCGGTACATAGAATTTGCGCACTCTGTTTCCGTCAATTGATCGCAACTCACTATAGAAATTGGTCTTTTCCTTAGCCGTCAAACCTCAAAAACTCGCCGTAATATGACACAATTTACTTCTAAACAGCTTGTCTAGTAAATACATAGAAGTCTTTGGTTAAGTTAAGGCAAATGATTCCCTGTCATTCAGTGTCATTCAGACCAGCAGTGCTTATATGTACCTTGTAGGCAACCGAAATTGTCTATCTAATACCCATCCAGATGAACCTTCACATAGCATAGATTTTTAAACAAATTTAATTACGTCCTTAATACTTATTATAAACAACCAACCAAATATGGTACAAGAAATTAAACACCTTTCCTGTCTTTAGAATTAAAGTTAAGCTAATCTACCAAAAATAATTCACAAAGCAAGCGAGTATTTTTGGCCGTCGAAGAGTTAGTTAATTAACGAAATCTTTCCCATTGATTGTGTTAAGAAAATGTTAACTTTGCAAAACTTGGTTCAACGGAAATTTCTTGAGATTAGTTAATTCGGCTATTGAATTTAAAACGTTCGCAAACCAAGCCCGCTTTTTGTAGCAAATAGATATATTCTGCTGAGTCAGTAATTTTTAAGGAGTTTAACTCTCAATAAATTTTCCTGAAAACTTTATTCCAATAATTTTATAAATCTCTGCCGAGGTAGCGTTATGGATCTAAACTCACCGTTTATTAATTTTTATTCGGTATTAATTTAAAAGCTGTGGTTGCATAAAGGTCTCATCATGGTCTAGACTAATATGGGCTATAGACCGAGAGTTCGTGGGTTCGAATCTCAAGTCGAGCAACCCGGTTTTTTAACACGGTTTGCACGAGACTGGACTCCGCAGAGAAGGTTAATGGCAGGCATGCGATGATCAAAACTAAGCTTAGTGTATTCTGTAACAAGCTTGAAAAAAATGTGATACACCAACCCCATATTAAAGTAATATAAGGTCTTAAAGAAGAAGAAAAAAGTTGAATGCAAAAGAATAGTAATGTCTAGATTCGAGGGAGACAATATGCCTACACTTGTACGAGAAAGGATAAGTAACTTACAAAAATAAGTGTAAAATCTTCTTGTTCTCATTGTTATTGAACCTTATGTTTCATTACTAGAATTTCTATTAACTAAGATAAAAACAAACATTGCGATTCTGTGAAAAAGCAATCTCAAAATAGCTATTTGACTCAAGACTTCTTAGAAAGTACTGTTTGTTGAATAAAAAGAAAATTGCGCATTAAAAGAGTATTAAATCCTGAATTTATTAAGGATAAATAAATCGTAAAAAGTATATAAAATGAGGGAGGATTTGCAACGCCAAAAAGAATATCCATTATTGAGTCATTCACGTCTTTTTACTGTAAGACTCTAGATATTTTGTGCTTAAAGTTAATAAGATTTTAAAATAAATGTCCCTGGTACTTAACTAGATGCTAATAATTGTTTCTTAGGGATAATAATTTTGATGGGGGGGTGTGTATACAATTCTTAATTATGTTATGGTTAAGAACGCGCCCGATATGGTCATGGTGGTTATAAGCTCACTCTCTATCACATCTGAGACGGAACTGAGCTCCGCGAAATGTAGGTGTTTTAATTCTCCAGTCCACCTATGTGTACTCCTTCGGGGCTACAGGTTGAATCTATGTACATATGTTAACACCGGGTTTAAAAGTGAAAGCCGAGTTACGGATGAGGCGCAGTTTTGTAGGTTTTTTCTTATATGTAGTTCTTATCCAGTAACTTTTGACACTAGATTCTATTTCGACTACGATTCGATTTCTAGTACGATTCGACTTCATTTAGTGACTTAAATTAATGAATTTTAAATCGTTAAATTAAATCGAATCGAGTGTTAAAAGTCTAGGGGCCAGTTTCGCATCATTTTACTAATGTTATTTCTATCTGTTCTTATTCTACTTCAATAGAGTTAGCGCAACAGGCACTTTTGAAACATGTTCCAAAAAGGATTCGGCTTGGTTTTCACGACCAGTTGCTAGTCTGACATCAAGAAAATTAGTAACGCGTTACCACGTTATATCTTAGTGAATCATTATCATCATCAGCCATACGACGTCTACAGCTGAACATAGGCCTCGCCCAAAGATTTCCATATCGACCTGAATATCTAAACCTTATTCTCAAACATCCAAACTTTCACATTTATAATATTAGAGGATACAGAGAGAATCACATTATAGCAGCAAAATTACTTCGACTTCCAAATTTCACCTTCATTAAACGAACGATGAAACTTTCCACTCACTAACAATGATAAAACACAAAATCAAATTCCCCAACTGTCTTACCTTATTTATCCCAATTATAATCCGAATGTCTGTCACAATTTAATATTTGAAACAAAAATTGGTTTCGTATGAATTATTTATTATTAAATTCGCGATTACGGGAATAGAATTATTCCCTGTTTGGAGATTTAATACCTCATACACTCGTAAAAATACACTTGCTGATCATATTCGATTTCTTTCTTTCTTTCTACCTGCCCTTATCCTACCTGAATGTGGGGTTGGCACAACACACTTTGTTCAAGCATGTTGCAGAAAGGATTTAACTTAGTTTTACGACCTTCTGCCTATCTGGCGTCAACCCCCATCTGGGGGATCCAGTACTGAGAAAATAGTGTTAGAAAAACACCATACTGGACCTGGGAATCGAACCTAGCACCTCCCGGTGCACAGCTCATATACATTGCCACTAGAGCAAGGAGGAGACTACTGATCATATTCGATATAATCACATTATTTATTTTATTTCCACCTGCTCTAACCCTCCCCTCTGACAACATACTTTTTCAACCATGTCGCAGAAAGGTTTTGGCTTAGCTTTAACGACCAGCTGTCTATCTAATGTCAATCTGGGGAATTGGTATATTCATTTTTCGTGGTAATAAAATCATAAGAACTACGTAGGTTAACAAGTACTCATAACTTTTTTTAATCATGGAGGAAATACATAAAAAATTCGGATTTCTGTATCAATTTGGTATTTTCTTAACATAATTACATTTTTCCTCATATTATAGGGCTCTTAAATTATTCCTAAATTGCCTGGCTAGTCTAAATTACGCCGTAATTCTTCGACCTTATGATATGACAAAGTTATTTTAATGAAAATAAAGACATAGGTTTATAAAAAGATGGTAGGTGTTTAAATATAAAATAGATTACTGAAATATAAACTATTCATCATCATCATCATCAGCCATAGGACGTCCACTGCTGAACATAGGCCTCCCCCAAAGATTTCCAGATCGACCTGTTGGAAGCGGCCTGCATCCAGCGACACTTTTAAATTATTCACTTTTTGTTAAATAAGTCATAACATAACATAAGCTCACGCCTGTATCGCCGAAGGGGTAGGCAGAGGCGCACTATCGAACTAGAACACCCACATTTCGCCGAGCTTAGTTCCGTCCCAGATGTGATAGGGGGCGAGCCTATCGCCATATCGGGCACAAATTCCAGACTCCGGGCTGATATGGAAAAATCCAATATCACTTTGCCCGACCCGGAGATCGAACCCGAGACCTCAGCACCGTAGTCTTACCGAAATACCACCACGCCACCCAGGCAGTTAAATAAGTCGCTTATCAAATAACATATTAAAGATTGATCCTTAACGATATTTGAAAAACATGGACGGGGTCTATTAATTTATAATATAAAATAAATAACACCCAACAGAACCACACATAGTTCTGACAGCACACTAAGATACGAGTCTCGGGCCGTGGGTATCAGGAACTACTGGGGACTATATCAATAGAAAATAATATTTAGATGTGAAATGCATTACTCACGTGTACAGCATATTATCATTATCATCTGCCATAGGACGCCCACTGCAGAACAAGGGCCTCCCCCAAATATTTCCAGATCGACCTGTTGGAATATACAGCAGCATGAATGTACAGCATATTACCTTTATATCTAAATAATACGAAATTTTTCCAGTTCCTGTACTTCAACCATTCCAAGAAAATTAGCTACAGTAGGTTATTAAAACCCATTATTAGCCCGCTATCTTCCAACTTCTAAGAAGGCACGTTCGTTGTGGATCAAGTGGCTTGATTCATTGGACCGCGAACGCTGACTCGGTGACATCGCCTCTCTAAGACCGGGCGACGTCAGTCGAAAGGCCTCTTGAGGGCTTTAGCGGCATACGGACGTGTCTCGGCAAGAAGAAATTTTTGAGGCTCCTACAAAAGGACGGCTGTTGATCAAAGTGGTCTTTCAGAGCCAAAAATAGTCGTATTTTGTTATAATGCATTGGGTTTTATCGGATGGCTTTGATGTGCTTGTTGAGAAGGATTTTTGTTCGTGGAGTCTCCGCGTCATATTTATCGGTTTCTTTTGAACACTTCAAAATTGTAAGAAACGAATACGTAATCGAACGACTTCCAAAAAGGAGAAGGTCCTAAATTCGTCTGTATTTTTTAATGTATGTTACGCGATATCTCCGCCAAACGTGGACCGATTTTCAAAATTCTTTTTGTGTTCGATAGAGATTCTTTTAAGGCTAGTCCCATATAAATTTGGTTAATGGTTGATAATCCGATTTGAAGTCGTTCCGTTAAGTTTTTAAATTTGTGATTATATTTTCTTCACTAATATCGGATATATCATTTCGTAGAAACCCGCCTACATTAAAAATTGGTGTAATCGTAGATCCTCTGAAAGCAAATATCATGATCGCGAAAGGAAATCTTTGACAATATTAAACAAAATGGTGAGACTTATTTTGAAGACAAATAAGGCAAAAATAATATTAGTGTCTTAGCAGAAAAGTTTCAACGAAATGATATCAGCATTACAAGTGGTGGAAAAAAAAATTACGCA
The DNA here is from genome assembly GCA_036417725.1 of Clanis bilineata. NCBI lineage: Eukaryota > Metazoa > Arthropoda > Insecta > Lepidoptera > Sphingidae > Clanis > Clanis bilineata. Next base: position 16,599,723 of record CM071158.1, read on the forward strand.
TTCATCTTCCAGAGCGTTTTTGTAGATACTAATTAAGGCTTTCTTTCCTTCATGACTCCAGATGCGACATGTGTTTGGGAGCGTCATTGACCGAGTTCAGTTCCAACTTTGACCAAAGTGGAACATACGTTTGGGACCGTCCTTGAACTACTTTCTTTTGCGTTAATTTTGGCCTGAATTAAATTAGGACACGCATCTCTTCGTACTGTCTTATATACATACATTTATTTTTGTTTTCTTTATTTCAATTATAGCATATCATCTGGTGAATAAATTATTATTACAGAAAGATGAGGCAAAATCACCTCAAATCAGTAAGAAAATACTAATAGAAATGCTAGTTACCGTACAAACAGGGAAACCTCCAACCGCGTCTCTTGTATTAGAACCTCAAATAATATTTGACACTATGATAAATGCCGAGCTCCGTGGTCGTTTGAATAATGATCTTCAACCTTAACGTTCAGAAATACCAAAACACTTTGAATTCGCGTCGTCTTAGACTGAAATATAAATTTGCGTATAGATAATTTATCTTTACCTTTTACGTGAAATAATATTCTTTGGTTATTGTTCAAGGCCGGTACTATATTCTTACTGTCTTGAAATTGATTTGTAGCCGTAATACACTTACGGTATTCGAGTCAATTGGAGTGTAAATTCTGGAATATGTAGAATAAAATAATGTACATTGTTTCTTATTTATATCCTTATCTACACAATTATGTTAGTTGACTAACTTATTTAGTTTACGAACTAACTAGTCATAAGCTTCTGTCTTTATGGAAGATTAGTTTCATAGCAAACTTTGTTAGTTTGTATAGTCAGAATTTTACAGGCATGCAGACGAATCCTCGTATATGACGATAAGGCTGTTGGGCATATCACTACTAAAATTAATATACATAACCATTAATATTTTACTGCCTCGGTGGCGTTGTTGTATTTCGTACGACTACCGTCCTGAGATCTCAGGTTCGATCCCCGGGGCGGGCAAAGTGATTTTAGATTTTTTCAAGTCAGCTCGGAGTCTGGAATTAGTGTCCGATATGGCTATAGGCTCGCCCCCTATCACGTCTGGGATGGAACTAAGCTCGGCGAAATGTGGGTGTTCTAGTTCGCTAGTGCGCCTCTGCCTACCCCTTCGGGAATACAGGCGTGCGCTTATGTTATGTTATGTTAATATTATTATATATGTTTTTTTCTTTACTTTGCAGGTACGATTCAATCGAAAATATAATGTATTGGTGAGTTTTCAACACAACATCACTATTTATTATGACGTCGCGGATGATTAACAGCCTCGATGACGCAGCGGGCGAGTGGACTCGCCAAGACAAATGTTTGTGTGATCTACAGATCTACAGGTCTCTGGTCTTGGTGTTGTGGGATTCTAACCGCTGAATACTCATACACTTAAGACCGCCTTATCCGTCAAAATTGTATGGCGACGAACAATGTTCGAAGCCGTTAGAGTTGAGTAGCAGTATTCGGGCGTAAGCCCCTCATAGTTCCTGATATAATATGCACGTCCCATTACAATCTGCCTCGGTGGCGTAGTTGTATTTCGGTACGATACGATACTGAGGTCTCGGGTTCGATCCCCAGTTTGGGCAAAGTGATATTGGATTTTTCAATATCAGCCCGCAAGCTGGAATTTGTGCGCGATATGGCGATAGGCTCACTCCCTATCACATCTGGGACGAATGCAAGCTCGGCGAAATGTGAGTGTTCTGGTTCGCTAGGGTGCCACTGCCTACCCCTTCGGGGATACAGGCGTGAGCTTATGTACGTATTACAGTAAATGAACAGAGTTTACCACCAAATCCAGGTGAGAACATAATGGGCGTCAATATTAAAATAGTCACATAATACGTCAAGCAGGTAAAGTTTTTATATACAAAACCTTTGACCCAATAACGCTACAGCTTGTGGCTTAATAAAACGTCTTCAAAGATTAACTTCTCGTCGTTGGCCACATAATGACACTCCACGCTGACGATACTGGAGAAAAGTTAGGGGGCGGCCACCTCGGCACGCAAATTCGCCTACGACTTTTCATTTTGTTACATTATTTTAAAATTAGGTAAGACAAAGTACTCTTGTAGGAAGTTTAATTTAAGAATGATATTTCTGACTCTAAGAAGGTCGTTATTGTAGATAAATGGTTTCATACATCTGCATACAGTATTTTCTTTGTAGTAGTAGATACTAAAGGAAAGATAAATAGTACCTTCACCGACGCGAATGTATGAAAATATTGATGAAAGTAGATGAAGCGAAAGTAGTGTGTCAGAATCGGGCGAAGTGGAAATCCATAGTCTCTGCCTACCCCTATGGGATACAGGCGTGATATTATGTATGTATGTATGTAGTAGATACCTACTTGTGCACTTACACAGATATCTTTTTTTTTGCGACCGCCTTCCTGACGTCACCCCTCCTCTGGGGGATCCAATACCGGGAAAATCGTGTTATAAAAACACTCGCCCAACCTGAAAATCGAACCCAAGACCTTTCAGCCCAGATACGTTGCCATTAGACTAAGAGCGACTTGCACCACCTACAGTTAGTCCTAACCTCAAGTTAAATTGAAAATGAAATATGTGAATGACAGGTAATTCATTACATGTAATGTACTACATATAATTAAAGATATTTTTTTTCAATTTAACTTGAGGTTAGGGCTAACTGTAGGTTAGTAATAATGGTGCAAGTCGCCCTAAGGAGGCGAAGATTAACTTGTCATGGCGTTATTATCATAGTCTGATACTTAATGTAATATTACTGAGTAGAAGTTAAACATGAATTTGCGAGAGACTAAAGTTAAATACCCTTTACGTTTCAGCTAGTAGCACAGAAAACTTTGTTTATTACGTCTTTTACGTTTCGAAGAAATTATTTTGATTTAATTTAAATGTTGAATTAAGTTGAATCAATTTTCAAGTAAACAAAAGTAATAATTAAAATTAGAGATATATTTGAATAATTTTAGGGGAATATTAAAAGCATTGTAGCACCCTCATAAAGTAGAATTCACTGTGAAGCTGATATTGCAATTTCCACCTCAAACATAAGCGCGTACATGATCTGACTTTATGATGTCATGTTATGTTGTTATTTGTTTACTCCCTTTAAGACTATGATTTGTAACAGTCCGTAACACACGTAAAATATAAAAAAATAAACCATGCACCTTGGCAATGTTTTTGGATATAGCAAATATTTTTAAACTACCCTGCTAGTATGCAGGTTTTCTCACGATATTTAGCTTTACCTTTATTACAAGAGATAATAATAATCACAAGTTTAAAAACTTAACAGACCGACTTCAAATCCGATCGTAACCAAATTTATAGGGGACCACCCTTGATCTAAGCTCTATCAAACACAAAAATAATTTTGAGAATCGGTCCACATTCGGCGGAGATATCGAGTGTAATATATACATAAAAAAAATACAAACGAATTCAGGACCTTCTCCTTTTTGGAAGTTGGTTGATAACATACATAAAATGAAATAAAAAAAATACAGACGAATTGAGGACCTTCTCCTTTTTGGAAGTAGATCGTAAACTCATGTAACAGAAAATTTAGAGGTGCATGCTTTTTGATGTTCAAATTCAAATTCGAATCATTTATTCTGCAAATAGGATATTTTATACCACTTTCACTTATCAATTATGAGTATATATTGATTTTAAGATATTGATAAAGTAATAATGGCTTCGGCATTTCGTGGCTATCCCTGAGAAGAAATCGTTCCGTTGATCTCGAACCTTTTACACTCGTCTCGACAGTACCACTTCCAACTGAGCTGTCGCTGGGTTTTATTTATTTGAATACGACTTTATTTATTCACCGTGACCGTGAAGGTTTGTGTGAACTCCGCAAGCACTCAGCTCGGATATTTGGAGCAATGCGCAATTGGCTACATGCCAATTCATTATCTTTTCATTCATTGCCAAACACTTTTGTCTACTTACAAGACTTTTTAAATAATTCACCATTGTTAGTATAAAAGATAATTTTGCTGTCTCGCATCACTCGTCTTTATGAAAACTTCTTCATTCAAAGTTCGATAAGCGGCGAAGTTGTCTCTTATGACTTGTATTGGTTGAGACTTGAAACACGTACACACTTTTGACAATGTATCTCAACTTCTTCAAGAGTTTTTAAACGCATTATTAAAATCTTGCGCTTATGAAGTGTGATTTCACGAGTATCATTTATGTTGTTATCATAATTATGTATTAAAAATAGTTATAAATTATAATAACATTTAAACACACCATAATAATGCGAAATGTTAAGAAGAACTTCTATGGAATAAATAACTCTACTTTTCGACCGACTACAAAGGAGAAGTCCTCAATACGTCTGTATTTTTTTTATGTATGTTCACCGATATTTCTGCCAAATGTTGACCGATGATTTTCAAAATTCTTTTAGTGTTCGATAGAGTTAATTCTAAAGGTCCCACATACATTTGGTTAAGATCAGATAAATTTTAAAGTCGGTCCGTTAAGTTATTAAACTTGCTATTATTTCGTGTAGATATCTATTGTATTTGTTTTCAAGTTATTTGAATCCAATATAAAATAACCTCATTAAAAAAAAAAATAATAGTAATGACTGCGTCTTTTTGTTGTACGTAAAAATCGCAAAACAATCAGCTTCACTGGGAACGCGGTCGATCGCAACAAGAGCATTGACGTCAGCTAACAAACTGGGAGGCCGCTCGGGGGCCCTTCAAAATTCCACGTCAGATCGTTTCGAACGCACTTCAGTTTGACGAGAAGCCTATTTTAGACCTTCGGTTATGAGTCTGTATTAATTCTGGAATATTGAAAGTTTATATTTTTCCCCTAATTAACTTTCCGGACGACGCTCTCTCTATTAGGAGTGTCATGTCACTCAAGTCTTTGATTGGGAGGAGGAAAATTGGAAGATCGATTATCATAATATTTCTACCAAAAACGTAATTTTGTATTATATAACTACCGTTTGGTCTTAGCTTCGCTCATGTGAAAATATTTTAGGTATTTGTAATATTATTTCTTATATAATGAAGATACCTTGACAGCCTCGATGGCGTAGTGGTAATGCATGCGCTATACTATCGTCCTGAGGTCTCGGGTTCGATTCCCGGGTCGGATAAACTGATATTGGATTTTTTTAATATCAGGCCGGTTCTGGAATTTGTACCTGATATGGTGATAGACTCGCCCTCTGTCACGTCTGGGGCGGAACTAAGCTCGGGGCAACGTGGGTGTTCTATTTCGGTAGTCCGTCTCTGCCTACCCCTTCGGGGATACAGGCGTGAACTTATGTATGTGCTAAATTAACTAGGTAAAATTGATTTTTCTATGCTGCGCATATACATACACTAAAACCGTTTGATCTTCAAATACATACATAGATTTATGTCTGTATTCCGGAAAGGGTAGGCAGAGGCGAACTAGTGAACCAGAACACTCACATTGCACCACTCTCATTTCCGTCCCGGATGTGATAAAGGATGAGGATCCCCCAGAGGGGCTTGAGGTCAGGCAAGCAGCCAGTTGTGAAAAACAAACCAAATCCTTCCTGCAACATGTTCGACGGGGTATGTTTCACGGACCCCACATTAATGTAGGATAAGCCAGGTAGAAAAATGTGATAAGAGATGAGTCTATTGCCATATCATGTACAATTTCTAGACTCCGGTCTTATCATCATCGTCATCATCATCATCATCATTATCATCATCATCATCATCATCATAATCAGCCACAGGACGTCCACTGCTGAACATATGCCTCCCCCAAAGATTTCCAGGTCTTATACTGAGAAGAAAAACCTAATGTAATTTTACTCGAACCGGTGAATGAACCCATGACCTCAGGATGGCAGCCGGACTGCGTCTATTATATAACTGCACCACCGAATTAGTCATTTGATCCTAAATCCCAACTAAAACGAATTACTTACTATAGAATATACATAGCATAGTCGCCTCCTGGGTCTAGTGGCAGCATATATGGGCTGTGGACCGGGAGGCCCTGTGTTTGAATCCTAGGTCGGGCAAAGCGAATTTTCTAATTCAATTTTCCCGGGACTGGATCCTTCAGAGCAGGTTGACGTCAAGTCGTAAAAAACAAAGCAAAATCCTTTCTGTAACATGATGGAAAAAGGTTTGTTGCGCTGACCCCACAATAAAGTGGGATAAGCGCAAGTAGAAAGAAAGATATACATAGCATTTTTAATTCCACCCACACAGCTCTCAAGAGACCTCCCAAAGCTTTCACTGCCCCGTACATGTAAACAAGTAATCTCCACGTGTTACAAATTACAATATGCTTAGATTGTACGTCGTTTGCCTAGCCGGATAAACAAAAGAGCAATGCGATCTCATAACACTCGCAGAGCGTGTAATGGCCGCATATTTTATCCGGTTAACCGGCTAGATCCTGTGGGACGGCGCCGGATTAGCTTCCCCCAAACATAGCGGACGTGTTATGGCACTAGTTGCAATATTTTTAATGTTGCGTTATAACATGTTGTTTAAGTTTCATTTATTCATGTTCGGTGAGTGAGATTTCCGGTGGCCCATTTCCCCCCCTTCCTGTGCCAATCCCTTGTCCCTTCCATTCCCTCCTTTTAGGGTTGCAATGCAGCCATGATTCTTTTTGGGTCTTGGGTGTCTATGGGCAGTGGAGATCACTTACCATCACCCAAGTAACCCATCCATGGTGACCCATCTGCTCGTTTGCCAGTCTGTACTATAAAAAAAATATGAAGAGAAGTAAGTAGGTACCACCTTTTTTATAGCAGAGACTGACTGATAAACGCTGCTTACTTCCACCGCCCACCCGCGAAAGGACATTGGTGTGTTTTCGACTTTAAGGAAGGAAATATGGAGTCTTTATCTAAACTGAGAAAAGCTGTTGTAATGTAATTTCCCATCGCAAGCATTTTCGGTCGACTTCCACAAAAGGAGGAGGTCCTCAATTCGTCGGTATTTTTTTTATGTATGTTACGCGATATCACCGCCGAATGTGGACCGATCTTCAAAATTCTTTTTGTGTTTATAGAGCTTCTTTCAAGGGTGGTCCCATATAAATTTGGTCACGATCGGATTTGAAGGTCCGTTAAGTTTTTAAACTTGTGATTATGAAATATAATTTAAAGTTGCGGCAACCGTAAACTGGATTTTTTGTTGCTGCAAATAGGAGATAGCAACGACATCATTTAAAAAATTGACGTTTGTAACAACTAAAGTAGCTCGTCTGCAAAGCTCCTAAGAGGTTTGAAGCAAGTTCGAGTGATATGATATTACATTATTGGATCAACGCCAAGGGACGAGAGGTCCTACGAGCCAGATCTGTATTGAATGAAAGCAGTTAGGTACTACATTAGTTGAAAGTTCGTGATATAAGCTTCTCATAATATCCTAATAATGCCTATGCATCTATACATATATCTATACAAATAAATGAAATTGGAGTAACTGTAATTTGAAATTAATAGCTTTTTAGTAAATGCATATGAAAGAATATACGGTACTTATATAAAAAACAAATATTATATTTATTAGACATAAATATATTTGTTTTCTTCTTTCTGTTTGTTCCAGCTAATCTCTGGAACGGCTGGACCCATTTTGACGAAACCTTCACTGGCACATGACTGATGTTATAAGGAGTAACTTAGGCCACTTTTATTATCTTTTATATATTTTATCTCGAAAAATAAATTGCCATGCGAACGGAGTCGCGGGTAACAATTAGTTTCAACTATATCTGCATCTATATTGGCACCGATACTTTTGAGTGGTCATTTTTGTGGGCGGTTTTTAAGTTTTAGTTAAATTGTTCTTTCAATTAATTCTGCACCGCCATCCTTTTTCGACAACTAATTTAATCCGTCTTTTTGCAACTACAGCTCTCTGTATCTCGATTTGTGGTATTCTGCCCTAAATGTAGAAAATTTGTTCTTAAAATCTTGTTTGTCGTACTTTCATGTGTCAACCATGTTTAATTTTTTCACGAGTCTATGTGTCTTAAGCATCGATATGATAAATGAGTTAACTTTTATATATTTTCGTTGTAACAGAAAATATTTCCTGTTTAAGCTAAGGTATATGTTTGAATTTATTTATATAATGAATAGTCATGTCGCCTCCTTGGTCTAGTGGCAGCATGTATGGGCTGTGGACCGGGAGGTCCTGGGTTCGATTCCCAGGTCGGGCAAAGCGAATTTTCTAATTTAATTTGCCCGGGACTGGATCCCCCATAGGGGGTTGACGTCAGGCAGGCGGCCGGTCGTAAAAACTAAGCCAAATGCTCTCTGCAACATGCTTGAAAAAGTGTTTTGCGCCGAGCCCACATTAAGGTGGGATAAGGGCAAGTAGAAAGAAAGAAAGAATAACTATTCATTACGTAAATAAATACAAAAATCTACCTTATTTACTATCGCATCTCATCCTACTACTGGACAAAAGCCTTCTCTTTGAACTTTAAGGTGACCTGGGTGTCTTCCGCAAAGGCAAGTTGAGCGATCGTAATCAATAGAGATTTAAAAACCCACCAAAAAGAATTTTGCTTTAAATGTAAATTCAAGCTGATATGTGCTCAATGAATACAATTTAGCTAGACCGTTCAACATCCTCATACCAAAAATTTCCATACCTTGCAACCGCTATGCGTCTATGCTATATATTGTAAGATTTCAAAGCCTTCGCCTAGACAAAAGGCACTTTGAGCGAAGATGTTTTCATTGAAATATAGAAAGGTTATTGAATATTTTATTACTACAGCGGCGGTAGCGCCTGACTTTGTCGGCCACACTTAGACAGTAATACACCTTTACCAAACGACTGCTTTTAATAATAATACCTAGCAGACCGCAGCAGCAGCCTGGTCTTTGCTTTTATCGTAATAAGATAAAATGAACGAAGACGCTTGTAGTTACAATGAAGTAAATACTTACTTGTACATATTTGTTAGATTTTTATTTAATTTGAAAGGAAAATCTTTGCAAGTAATCATCATCAATTACAGGAATTACACTGCCGAACATCGTTTCTCCCCTATAGATTTATTTTGACTTTTACAGAAATATTTCATTACATAGATGCATATAGGTCAAGCTATTATAAAGCGTGTTATTAACGCTCGTATGATCAAATGCTAATCAACTTTAACGGCTTCTTAAATTGATTTTCGCCATACAATTTTGACAGATAAGGCGGCCTTAAACGACATAAGGCGAGAATTGAACAGAACATTAAGTGTATGAACATTCGGCTGTAAGTGAAGAAGAGAAGTGAAGAAGAGTAAGAAGGATTCAATTAACTATCTTTAATACTTGTACAGTTGTTTTTGGTTCTATTGCGCAGGTTTCTGACATTCGAGCAAAAAGTACATGGACAAAAACATTAAATATTAGGATAATCTAAGTTAAATATATACGATATGTCAGTATGTCAAAAAAAATTTTTCATTCGTTTAATATTTCAAACGGCGTTTGTCAAAAACAGCCTACAGTTAACTCGGCGATCTAAAACGTACTCCACAGGCGAGTGCAGTGAATAAAATTGCAATATTGGTACGTGTGCAGCATTCAAAGTCCGCGAGATCGCAACATCGGCTAAATTGGAAACTGGCGACCCGAGCTCCGAGACCCACTTGCTTTGACTACCGCGAAATTAAGTGAAAACCGAAAAGGCAGTAAGTTGTCTATTAAATATCATATTCTGATTATATTTGTATACGAGATAATGGAGTTATTTAATGAAATGACAGGATTTATCAGAAATTGATTTATACTATGTGCCCAACGGGTCGACCTGGAAATCTTTGGAGGAGGCCTATGTCCAGGAGTGGACGTCCTGTAGTTTATGATGATGAGTTATACTGTGCTTTATAAGTGGATTTAGAGTATTATCACAAGTTTAAAAACTTAACAGATCGACTTCAAACCCGATCGTGACCAAATATATATGGGACCACCCTTGAAATAAGCTCTGTCGAACACAAAAATTATTTTGAAAATCGGTCCACATTTGGCGAAGATGTCGCGTAAAATACAGACGAATTGAGGACCTTTTCCTTTTTGGAAATCGGTCGAAAATAATCTTACTGATGTCTACCTTAAAGATACTAGTCAGACTTTTAATATTAAATTAAATCAGATTGCCTTTGTGGTAAATGGACAAGTCGTCTGTGAAATAGAGTGCCACAGGTTTTGTCTCTTCACTAAGATAAAAGTTTGTGTGATCCACAAATATTTATTAATTTACAATCTTCTCTTGCCTCCTGCCTGCCTGACTGCCTCCGTGGCGTGGTGGTATTTCGGTATGACTACGGTTCTGAGGTCTCGGGTTCGATCCCCGGGTCGGGCAAAGTGATATTGGATTATTTCCTATCAGCGCGGAGTCTGGAATTTGTGCCCGATATGGCGATAGGCTCGCCCCCTATCACATCTGGGACGAAACTAAGCTCGGTGAAATGTGGGTGTTCTAGTTCGCTAGTGCACCTCTGCCTACCCCTTCGGGGATACAGGCGTGAGCTTATGTTATGTTATGTTACAATCTTCATAGTTTTCGACCGACTTCAAAAAAAGGAGAAGGATCTTAATTCCTTTGTATTTTTTATGTATGTTACGCGATATCTTCGCCAAATATATATATTTTTTTTATAGCAGTGATTGGCAAACGAGCAGATGAGTCACCTGATGGTAAGTGATCTCCACCACCCATAGACACCCAAGACACAAAAAGAATCATGGGTGCGTTGCCAACCTAAAAGGAGGGAATGGAAGGGCATTGGGAAAGGGAGTGGGGAAATGGGCCACCGGAAATCTCACTCACCGAACGAAACGCGACAGCAAGCTGCCACTTTACGTCGGCTTTCTGTGAGACAGTGGTATCTAACCGGTCGAGCCGGCCCATTCGTGCTATAGACGTTACTGTCTACAGCGTGGCTCTACCTCTCTCTACTTTATACGATGGACCGATATTCACGATTTTTATTGAGTTCGATAGAACTTATTCCAAGAGTGGTCTTATACATTTGGTCACGATCAGATAAGTTTTGAAGTCGGTCCGTTAAGTTTATACCCCCGTCACAAGACTGCTTCCTTAGTCGTATATTGGTTTACATCAGATTTTAAAACGCAAAAATTACTATTTATTTAACTTGTTTACTAATATCCTAAGACCAAATATGTGCCAACTTTTACGACTCAACTGCTATAGAAATAGAAATTAGTAAACATTTGTAGTCGTACCTAGATTAGCGGCCCTAGCAGGAATATTTTCAATCGACTTCCAAAAAGGAAAAGGTCCTCAATTCGTCTGTATTTTTTTTTGTTATGTATATCTCCAACAAATGTGGACCGATTTTCGATAGACTCCAAAAAGGGAGAAGGTCCTCAATTCGTCTGTTTTTTTTATGTATGTTACGCGATATCCGCCAAATATGGACCGATTTTCAAAATTCTTTTTGTATTCGATAGAGCTTATTTCAAGGGTGGTCCCATATAAATTTGGTCATAATCGGATTTGAAGTCGGTCTGTTTAGTTTTTAAATTTGTGATTATCAAAATTCTTTTTATGTACGATAGCTTATTTCAAGGGTGGTCCCATATAAATTTGGTTACTATCGGATTTGAAATCAGTCTGTTATTAACAATGCAATTCGTATCGAGCTCCCTACGCAATGATTTCATACAAATTTCATACACTGATCCGAATTCCATTGTCAAAAATATTCCTGCTAAGGCCGCTGGTCTCATAAACAGGGATATAAGCGAATCTAAAATCCACGTTATAGCACGATTCTATTCCATTCGAATCGAAAGTAAAAAGGCAGTGAACGTAAAACGCAATTGTGTGGGGCTAGTGTCCAAAAAAACGTGTTGGAAATAACGCGTGAGGCAATTCTCTATACGTATTTGTCAAGCCGACTGCAGTTTGGTAACTCGACACTGTCGCATTCCAGGGTGGATACATTCATGTATACACAGTCAAAATGCTGCGGTAGGGATGTACATAGTTAATTAAACCTTCACGGTTATCAAAATTTATCCGATCGTGACCAAATTTTATAGGATTAGAATAATCGTTATCGAACATAAAAAGAATCTTGAATATCGGTCAATGTTTGGCGGAGATATCTTGTAACATACATAAAATAAAGCCACATATAGCAGCCGGTCGTAAAAACTAAGCCAAATCCTATCTTGACAGCCTCCGTGGCGCAGCGGGCGAGTAGCCGGCTGTGAAACGTGAGGTCGCGGGTTCGATTCCCGCACCGAGACAAATGTCTGTGTGGCCCACAGATATTTGTTTCAGGTCTGGGTGTCGTGAGACTGAAAGTCTCTCGTAGTTCCTGATACCCACAAAACAAGGCCCGATCTTAGTGTGGGGTCAGGACTATGTTTGTGACTGTTGGGTGTATTTATTATTTTATTATTTATCTGCAACATGTTTGAAAAAGTGTGTTGCGCCGAACCCACATTAAGGTGGGATAAGGGCAGGTAGAAGAAGAATATTACAGTCCCACTGCTGGGAACGACCCTCCTCAACTAATGAAAGTTAAGTTAAGTTAGTCTACCACGCTGGCCTAATGCGGGTTGGTAGACTTCACATACCTTCGAAATCCTTATGCGGAAATTCTCGGGTAATTATCCTCACGATGTTTTCCTTCCCGTTAAACAAATTAATAATTGAGTACCGCTGTTTTTGAAGTCGATTATTTACTAGGTATTTCACTGGCACCTAGTGCATACTCATATTGCATCACTAGAATACTCAATCAGCACTAAGAAGGGTCTGATTAGTCTCGCGAGGCCATTAGCTAAATGTTTATGAAGACGCTAGCCGCGCTTCCGTCATCGACAGCACTTCAAAGCGACCATTTGTCATCGGTCGTCATGGTAACACTCCTTGCAAAACCTAACGAACCAAACCATTCGGATTTTGCAGACAAGCGTTTTGGTGATATTTATGTTGATTTACATTTTTTTTTAGTTTCATCAATCCTCTATTGAGCAGAGGCCTCCACATCCTTCCATTTATGACGATCTAATTCCATAATGGCTCAAAAATGCGATCAGTCTCGTCGCCTTTTATTTGAAATTATTTAAAACGGCTGGCGGTTGCGCACCTGTCAATGATATTACTTTTTAAATATCATTGGCTCGCGTAATTTAGTGGTTTCCCGGGATAAAACGTACCCTATGTTACACAGGTATAGTGTGACTTTCTTATAATGAAATAACATCCAAATTGATTCAGTTGTTCCAGAGCTTAGCTCCTTGTATTAAATAGACCAATAACAATGATTCCCTATTCAGCTATTATGCTGCAAAGTAAACTGTGCTGCAGCGCTGATTTTCACTGCGTGTTCTTTTTGTATCATTTTAAAATACTAAAAAGCGTTTTAAATGAACAGAACGAAAGCTATCCGAGTATAATAAACTCGTTGTAGTAAGTGATGATTAAGCAAAAAACACCTGAACCCATGCAGAGTGCAGTCCAACACATTTTCGCATATTAAATAATAATTCGTCGACGTGGTAATATGAAGTTTAGTACTGGAGTCTCTGCTACTATGTTTAAAGGGGTTTTCACTTCATATTTTGCAACGACTAAAGAAAATAATTAGACCTGGCATAACTACGAAAAATACGTATTTACTATGAAGACGGTTCCGCCATTTTAGTTTCGCGATCTATTTATATGTAAGTTGTCACTGTGTCATAAGAATTAAATAACGTAGGTGTAAATACTTATTATTTTATTGTGAATACCGTGTTTTATGTACAATAATAATAGTTATTTCGGAATGTGAAGAAGATGCCTAACTGTTATATTAATGGGATCTTTTATCTTTTGAAAAGTAACCATTTTAGTTTCGTTCCATAGATTAGGAAAGCTTCATTTTTTCGTAGTTATGCCTCGTCCTATATTTTCTTTTGTCTAAGATATTTTAAGTATGCAAAATGTAAATTATTTCATTTTGCTTAGTTAGGAAAATGTGACCAAAACAGAATAGTTAACAAGAATACGTGATAAATAATAAAGGTATGCTGTTAATAATTCTGTCTCAAGCATAAATAAATCGGCATGATTAAGGTACTATCTCGCTCTAAGCTGTTAAAATATTAAGCTTTGCTTAAACAGTCTTTTATGTATGTTTCTCACCATCAAATCTACTTGAAATGTGGAAAAGTCAACTCCTTCTAGGTTTGAAGTAATTCACATCAGTTATAAAGTCATGCACCACTTAAAAAACTAGAAAAATCGTGGCAAGTGTGAATAGGTTTCTCTTGAGATAAAGGCATGAGTGTATGTATGTAAGTAAAATGCTGGGTATCTAAAAACCGAATTTAAGTGAGCGGTATATTGAGTTTTGGATGTTGACCTTTGTTCCTTCCATAGCTTACTTTTACCTAAGTTGAAAATGTTTTCGTATTTTTTTTGGTAGGTATAATGGATGTTCATAAATGGTCGCTTCGGGAATTCTGCCATAAAATACACTTTAAAGTAAGGAGCTTTGCATTAAACAAAGAATAACAAAATGTAAAATTATATGGTGGTCACGGGTCGGATTGACGTAGACTGCAAAGCCTTCGAAACGTCGGGCATAAAAATTAAAACAAATCGTGATAGAATCCGTAAAAATAGATTTATTTCAATGTATAACATTCGCGTACTATATACTGATTTCTTAAGTTAAGTTAAGACTTTTATATACTGATTTCTTAAGTTAAGTCTTAACTTAACTTAAGAAATCAGTATATAAAAGTAAGTACTTAAGAAAATATTTTCCTTCGCATGTAATAAAAAAAGTGACGTGAATATTAAAAGGTGTATTCGAGTAGTTACTTGATTGATATGACGGTAGTAAGACGATAGTCAATATTTTGTACCATAACTTTTTATCATTTTACGTCAAAAAAGCATCGATATATTATTTACATAGATGCACAGTTGACGCTCGGAAAATGGGACAGCAAAGGAGTGCTTGAGCACTTCTTTTGCCTACTGTCGGTCGCCGATAGAATTCTAAATTTCAAAATTCAAATTTAAGAACGCTTGATAATTTCGTTCAAAAAGCTACTTTATAACACATGCATAGGGTCGTATTTATGTTGATTTAATTAAAACTTGTGCTCTTTTTTTTTGTTCTATTCCTGAGACCACTTTTTAGGACGATATTTGCAAAGAACTGTGCATCTAAGGTATAGTACCTATATTGATGCAAAAAAGGTTTAAAATAAATTTATCCGGCTCGTCTGCATGTGAAAACGCGAGTTCAAATCCATCTTCAAAACTGTCCCGTACCGAGTCTTGGTACATAATTAGTTGTGTACACTTTTAGATTTTAGTGTACGTAACGTCATCACTAGGGGAATAATGGCTTTCTCAGCTAATTTACTGTCCAGCGTAACTAAATTATGGTCATTGCCTTATGTGCTGCCATTTGTTTGCTTTGAAATTCTATCCCTTGTGCATATTCTATTAAAAGATAAACCGATCATGTTAAGGTGTAAATAATAACTAGTGGTAGGATTACCGTATTGACTACCTCCGTGGCGTGGTGGTATCTCGGTACGACTACGGTTCTGAGGTCTCGGGTTCGATCCCCGGGTCGGGCAAAGTGATATTGGATTTTTCCATATCAGCCCGGAGTCTGGAATTTGTGCCCGATATGGCAATAGGCTCGCCCCCTATCACATCTGGGACCGAACTAAGCTCGGCGAAATGTGGGTGTTCTAGTTCGCTAGTACGCCTCTGCCTACCCCTTCGGGGATACAGGCGTGAGCTTATGTTGGTAGGATTACTACCACCGTGTCACTGAAATTCGATGTATTTTTCGACCGACTTCCAAAAAGGAGAAGGTCCTCAATGCGTCGGTATTTTTTATGTATGTTAGGCGATATCTCCGCCAAACGTGGACCGATTCAAAATTATTTTTGTGTTCGATAGAGCTTATTCCAAGGGTGGTCCATTAGAAATTTGGTCACGATTGGATACGTTTTGAAGTCGGTCTGTTAAGTTTTTAAACTTGTGATTGTTTATTAACAAGACTAGCGAGCCGTTCGCCCGAATAAGCGATATGGCTACCATGAAAAGTAGCAACATCGTCTTTCCTTTGTATAACTATAATCATCATCATCATCATCAGCCATAGGACGTCCACTGCTGAACATAGGCCTCCCCAAAGATTTCCAGATCGACCTGTTGGAAGCGGCTATGCACAGAGTAAAACTCCACTGCGCTCGTCACCCTTATGTAGAGGTAGATGTAAATCATAAAGCCCTGTATTTAAATTACACTGGCTGACGGAAGAAAAAGACATTATTTCTTTCTAGTTGCCCTTATCCCACCTTAATGTGGGGTCGGCGCAACACACTTTTTTAAGCATGTTGCAGAATAAATTTGGCTTAGTTTTTATGGCCAACTAAGGTGGTTTACTGGTTTAACTGGTCCGACATTAAGGTGGGATAAGGGCAAGTAGAAAGAAAGAAAGACATTCCGGGCAAATTAAATGAGAAAATTTGCTTTGCCCGACCTGAGTATCGAACCCAGGACCTCCCGGTCCGCAGCCCATATATGCTGCCACTAGACCAAGGAGGCGACACGGAAGAAAAAGAAAGAGCGAGGCGTTTGACATAAATGTATGGAAAATAGTATTCTCTAAGACGCAACAACGTTGAACGCTCCGTCGATCTCAACGATGTGCGCTGCGGGAGCTCGTCGTCGATGGCAACGTTGTGGCGTTTCTATTCCTTAGAGAATCGACCTGCTGAGCTGAGGATGTAAGAATTCTATCAAAAGAGCTAAAGTACGAAACAAATGAGGTTACATTAAGAAAGCATTTACATATATACAAAGTCTCTATTAATGGTAAAGAATGTTACATAATTAAATACATCTCAGACGTAAATCAAGTTTCGTAAAGTCTCATATATGAAATCCTCTTCAATAAAACAAAACCTAAACTGCTTAAATTAACCGCCCACAATGACTGAATAATGAATGGGTCTGTATCTGAATTTCATGCCGTATAACTTAATGCGGCTTTAAGTTGGCGTGGTTGTGACCGCAGGCGTTACTTACGTGGTAATGTACGTTTAAAATTACTTATTTTCGAGTGTAAATAGAAATTTGTTAATAATTTAATAGGTTTGCTGTCATAGATAAAGGCTCTTACACATAATTAAAATAAGCGTTCTCTATGTTTTATGATGGATTATTCAGAATTACAAACATATGTATTAACGGCTCACCACGTTTCGGTAGTTGCTATCCTAAAAAGGTCAAAAGTCAGAATATCATTCTATTCACCTGAGGCAAATATTTATTGTACCGTCTTAAAAATACACGTTGAACAAAGATCTTATTATTTTTCAATAACACTAAAACTACATAGCAATAGCAAACTACGAGTTGTTTTGACAAAAAAGTGTACCGTACGTTGTTTTCATGAGTGCTTACTTTTTTAGTATTAGCGTGCGTATATTCTACTCATTCTTGGCTTGAGGCTTATTAAAATGTATGAGACCCTTAGATAAACGGGTACGTTTCTTTTGTTGATAGTGTATTATGACGGCGTCTTGTTTTCCTTTTTGTTATATTCTACATCGTTATATATGACGAGTTAGGCTTTGCACGCCACTTATTCGAGACTTTAAAAAATGGGTACAATTTTTATCCGAGCACAGCAAAGTAAGCGATGTACGCAGCACAATATACCTGCGGCCTGAGCAGGAAAATTTCTGACAACCGTAAATGTATTCGTGCTCGATGCGCGTCTATGAAATTTGTATGAAATATTAACCAAACGTCATCAGTGCGCAGCGAACTCGAATACATTTACATTAGTTTTTCGTGCTCGGGCTACTGATCGTAAGTGAAGTGTAGCCAAAAAAAAACAGTAATCATTGTCCAAATTTATCAGTGGTGATCAGAACCATACCGTCCTATTTATGCTTCTTCACACTCCGAAGAGGAAAGAAGCAAATTGAGGGGCTTGCGACAAGACAGGTGGACGACCGATGCAAACATAGAGACGTCCCCTATACCAGCCCCAAACAACCATTACGCTATGTCGCAAGCCCATCGAGAGAACCCGATATACAATGGCTGATCCTGGAATGCATAAGCTCACGCCTGTATCCCCGAAGGAGTAGGCAGAGAACTAGAACACCCACATTTCGCCGAGCTTAGTTCCGTCCCAGATGTGATAGGAGGCGAGCCTATCGCCATTTCGGGCATATATTCCAGACTCCGAGCTGATATGGAAAAATCCAATATCACTTTGCCTGACCCGAGGATCGAACCCGAGATTTCAGGACGATAGTCGTACCGAAATACAACCACACCACTGAGGCCGTCGTTATGTTATGTTATGTGATGTGATCCTGGAATGCCAACAACACAAGGAGGGTGTGTTACTATTGCAGGTTTTAATACCATGTAAGGATTTGGCCGTCCGGGCGGATATTCTACCATCTGCATTTACAGTCTTTATTAACATTTATTAAATAGTGTGTACGGTGCTTAATTATTTCTTCAAATAAATGACTTGAAGCGCTTCAAGTAAATAAAAAATTGGAAACTTCTAGAAAGATACACAACAAACCAGCGACCTCTTTGAAGCAACCATCATAATGACCGTATAACTTTTTAAGTACAGCGATAAAAAGAAAACAAGTGCATAATTTTAGGCTGTTACGATGGCGTAATAGCCACTTCCTTACTTCCTTTAAAGTCGAGTTAAACAACTTTTCTTTTGTAACATGCCAATCACGTAGCGGCTGTGTTATGTTCACGGAAATTGGGTTGGTCTGGCAAAAAACAAATGTCTGTCTTGAAATGTGCGCCAGAAATATAAGCATATGATTTTATGTAAGCCGGAATTTGTTTTAACAGCGCTAATATTTTGGACCCTGAAACCACTTCTCCTTGATTTGGGCAATCACCAGAAATTTCTGTTAACTCATTCATTTCAGCATTGCTTAGATCCTACCTACGTGCTCACTTACCAGTATTTTTTTTTCATCTATCTATTTTCCACTGACCCAATTCGTTGTGAGTCGGCGAAGCATATTTTTTTTAAAGTATTTCGTAGAAATTATTTGGCTTTATTTTTACGGCCGGCCGCCTACCCGACATCCAAAAATTTAGACCCAAGAAGACCCGGACCACAGACCAACGCCGCAACTAAGGAAAATTTTGCTTTAAAAATATTTTATCTTCGTAATATTTTAACCATAAAACTGACTCATTTCATCCAAGCAGCTGATTGAATCCTCCTTTAACTCGAACAAAACCAACATCCATTCAGCAGATCTGAGATTTCTAAATATAGTTTAATTCAGTTCCGGAAAACCGTCCGCCGAAGCGGGGAAGTGAGTTGAGAATCCACGCCACGTTACGAATCGATTGGAATAAAATTCTATTAGGAAACAGTTTTAATTTGTTTTCAACCGCACTGAGAATATTGACTTTGGCATCAGTTGAAGAGAGAACTGCGGTAATATTTTTAAAACTTTGTATTCTATCTTTTCAACTTGTAATTCCTTTAATTGGTTTAGGCAATTACAAGTTTTCTAAAGCTTATATATCGTAATGGTTTAATTGTTAAAGATTCTATTCTGATAATTGTCTGCTTTATAATTCTTTCAAATAGTAATTGTTAGTCGAGTACTTGAAGTCATCTTGAAATAGGGCGAGGTACACTGTATTTCATAATATTGCTAATTTCAAGTATACATATTTTAGCTTTGATTAAATTGGTACTTTATTTTCTTTGACTATACTGGATGACTGGACGACGGAGTGCATCGAAGCTAGCGTCAATAAAAGATTTTATTTACCACTAGCAGTTGCCCGCGACTCTGTTTGCGTGGAAATTTCTTTTCCGGGATAAGAAGTAGTCAATGTGTTGTTGTGTATAATCTATGTAACTGTAAAGTTTCATCAAAATTCATCCAGAAGTTTTTTGCGTGACTGAGTAACAAACATACATACACACATATTCACAAACTTTCGGCTTTATAATATTAGCGTGATTATAAATATCGCGTATTTGCAAAACGAATGGTCATTAATAACGTATCTTTAAACATTGTCGAACATTTACTAACACTTTTAATGGATCTTCATAATTTCAGTACGAAATGTACTCATAGTGCGCCACTAATAGACATCAAAGCATAGCTTTTAATGATGATACAAATTTTATTGCAGTCGTGTTTATTGAACTATGTTTGTTATTAGTTCGGCGCTGTGTGTATAATAGCTTGATATAGCTTAATTAAAGCGACCGCGGCAGCCTCCAAACAACGCTTCCAACAAGGTACAGTTGGAAGCGAAAGTTGGGACATAACATAAGTATCAGCTATATTTTTCGAAGCCTACAAAGTCGAGGTAAACTGTATATCGTATATAACATACATATTATTCAAATTATTGTATGATCTTTATATATAACTGCTTCGGTTGCATAGTGGTATTGTGTGCGCGGTACGACTATCGTCCTGAGATCTCGGGTTCAATCCCTGGGTCGGGCAAATTGGTATTGGATTTTTCAATATCTGCCGGAGTCTGCCCAATATGGCGATAGGCTCGCCCCCCATTACATCTGGGTCGGAACTAAGCTCAACGAAATGTAGGTGTTCTAGTTCGCTAGTGCGCCTCTGCCTGCCTTGGGGGATACAGACGCGATATTATGTTATATTATCTTTACCTATGTAGCACAAGTAACTTAGATGTGAAATGCGCTATCCAGTATTTATTTTATTCATTATTTTAACGTTCTAAACACTTATAAAATGTGTTGATGACTGAATAATAGACAGGACATTTTTATTCAACAAAAAATTGTCATCAGCCACAGGACGTCGCAAGTCCACTGCTAGACATACGCCTCCCCCAGACATTTCCAGATAGACCTGTAGCCCGAGCACGAAAAACTAGTGTAAATGTAAATGTATTCGAGTTCGCTGCGCACTGATGACGTTTGGTTAATATTTCATACAAATTTCATAGACGCGCATCGAGTTCGAATACATTTACGGTTTTCAGAAATTTTCCTGCTCAGGCCGCTGTTATTGATTATCATGTTACTAAAACTTTGAGCCAATCATGCAGTATGAGCAGACTGTACTCCACATGAGACCAAACCACGTAGTTTCGCGCACTACCGCCGACGTCGGCTAAACAAAGCCCCGAGCACGGCGCGTCTTATCATTATAATACTTGTTGGAACGAGTTAGCGTGTTAACAGCTTCCCACGGAACGCGAATAGTTGCACTTGTGCAGACTCAAGTATTGGAGTATTGTGGGTTTAGAGGCTAGCTTCTGGGAATATGAGTGGGAGCGTAGCAAGGTTGTTTTAAGGTCAAATGTGAAGAAGCAAGTGAGCGTTCCATTATCTGCCATGCCAATGGTTATGGGTGCTGTTACTCATCAGGATACTCACTGGTAAGAAAAAAACAAGTTTGTTATAGAAATATGAGTGCTAGAGCCACGGTGTAGACAGTTACGTCTACAGCTCCGAATGTGCCGGTTTAATGATTATCACTGTCTCACCTCAGAAAACCGACGTGAAGTGGCAGCTCGTTCATTTGGTGTGTGAGATTTCCGGTGACCCAATCCCCGCTCCCTTTCCCAATCCCTATTCCCCTCCTTTTAGGTTCGCAACGCATTCTTGATTCTTTTTGTATCTTGGGTGTCTATGGGCGATGGAGGTCACTTACCATCTAGTGACCCACCGGCTCGTTGGCTAAGTTCAGCTATAAAAATTGTAAAATTAAATTATAAACTACCCTTTTGCTGTTCGGTTTATTAGAAAGATGTTTATGACACGTGAGGTAGAAAATTAAATATCGGAGAAGCGTCTCAGCAAACTTCATTATCTTATCTAATTCTTCCTATATGCTTCTAAGCAAACGGTCGTACAATAGGGAGTAATTCGGCTTAGGTACATTTTATAACCATACAACAAATACTTCTATGTATTTACAAGACAAGCTATTTCGAAGTAAAATTGTGGCACATGACGGCGAGTGTTTGACGTTTCACGGCTAAGGAAAACAGCAGATTTCTATAGTCAGTTGAGGTCAATTAACAGAGTCTTAGTGCGCACATTCTATATACTGAACAGCCAGTCTAGTAGTATACTTATAAGTCTTTGCCATACAATGGATTATTTTGAATTTCGTACTAATTAACTTTGTGCGATGTATAATATGCTATATACGTGTTGTACAACTACTATAATTTACAGCAAAATATTGAGTTAAATGTTAGTTAAATATTAAATACTAAACAATTACCTTCCAGCGACAACGTACAGTCCTCGTATTATAGCGAAGTTTCACACACCAAGTTTGTTGAGGAAGTGTATTTTCTTTGTGAATTGTGAACGTAGTCGTGATTTCTCATGTGTTAATTCCATGGAAATATCAAAGTTATATACGTTCTTAGACGCACGATCTGTTTATTTCAAGTGTGTTCCTGTAGAAATATCATCTGAGAATTTTTATTTAGTTCATTCCACTATTCTTCATGATACTTCATCGTCTCACCCTAGAATACTGGCCTGTCTGTCTTCTTTTCACGCATCTCTGTCTAAGATATATTTGAAGCTGGTTTTATAGGCATAGGTGTTCTCTCTTCTAGTCTAGACTCTTCTCGCCCTCTGCATACATATATGTCTACCGCAACGTCGTATTTAAACTCTTTATATAAAACATATTTTCTATGATCAAAATGATACTAAGTACCTATATAATTATATTATCTTGATTCTTGACTAATTATTAGGTTGCCGGTTAAAATGTGTATTTTTTTTAAATCTAATAATATAATGTTAATCAGATGACAATATCCTTTAAAACCGGATAACGATATTAGATTGCTGCTTGATGGTAGAGATAGACAAAATAGTGCTGCATACTCAGACCAGCCCGCCTAGCATGCGCACCTCGAGAACATTTTGTCTACGCTTTTTGTCCTGTTATAACCGGTTTTCTCTATTTTTCTACGGACATGCGTCAACATGCGTCCTCGTTTATTTTCATAAAATATTGTAGACAACCGTAGACAACATCTCGACAGTCCATTATCGGGATATCTCGTGGCGCGCAGGCTAGGCGGGCAGATACCCTCATACGATAAAAAGAGTAGAATAAACATTATATTACTACTACTACACCAAAATATTAAACAGTATGGTGTGTATAGTATGTACTACTTAATTGAAATGATATGCTAATTAACTGTAATCAGAAATCTTGTAAAGATTTGGTCATTTGCACGTCTTCTACGTGCGAGGAGAGTTTATAAACAATTACATCACACAGTCTTTGTCCGCACACAAATAGATCATGCACAATAGCGAGACATGCAAGACTAGGTGCTATGGACAAAGACGAAGTGAACACAAGCGGACCTAAGCTATAAATCCGAACCAGTGAGTGATAATCAAGTATAGTACGCGTAAAACGAGGGCGAATAAAAGTTGCCCTATAAAGTAATGTGAAAAATAGTCACATAACACATAAACACACTCAACATCAGGAAATTCGTCACAGATTTGGTTAGAGCTCTCTGTGAGAAAACTTCGCCACGGGCCCGCATTACCAAAGTGGTAGTACATTTTTTTCGACTCCACAGGGGAAGTTGGTAGTTTTCCTTTCCTTTTTGTTAACTGCCTGTATCAGGGTAAACGTATGAGTTAAGGAAAATGTTGTTTGTAACTCGATTTCCTGATCACTGTTTGTTTTGATTCATCGTTTGGGGTGGTTTTTTCTGTGTTTTGATGATGCCAGTTTTGTTTTCTTTTTCGGACTTGTTAAGATTCAGAATCTTCAAACACTATATTTTTATGTTGAATACTATTTCTATATATAAAAATATTAATACCTATCTAGTGTACCGCAACAACTGACTGTCTCGGTGGCGTAGTTGTATTTCGGTATGACTACAGTCACACACCTAGTCCTGACCCCACACTAGGACCTGTATCGTGGATGTCAGAGACTATGAGAGAGTTTCGGTCTCACAACACCCAGACTTGAAACAAATATCTGTGGGCCACACAAACATTTGTCTCAATCAATCAATCAATCAAAAATCATGTCTTATTTATAACAAATAAGAGGATTAGCTGATGGTAAATGGTTGCAGTGGAATATCAGAGATACAGTTGGTATATAATGGAGAAATGGGAAGGACATTTGAGCCTCTAGTAGTCTCATTTACTTTCAAAACGCATCACTTAGTTGCCACTTCATATCAAGGCCTTTATTCTCTATGACTATACGTACGTATGCGTTTTAGTGGCAATAAATATTTTCTTTCTTTCTTTTTTCTTTCTGTCTTTCTTTACATTCAGCGCACTCGCGTCATGTTGAATTAACGATATTTGTATTGAAGAGTATTCTTTATACCCATTAACTTTAAGTCTATTTTAAAAAATGTGATAACGTGCGTTGCAAACTCGTTTTGGTCTATACGAATTGAGAATCAGACCCTTATTTTCTATAATAATAATCCGATCGAGGCTAATTCTTGCTGTACCTAAGCTAGTCGTCTATAGAGTGGGTCTACCACTTTAATGCTTTACTATGTTCCATATCTAGATAAACAGCAGTATATACAGCCTTCGTGGCTCAGGGAGCGAGTAGCCGGCTGTGAAGCGAGAGGCTGCAGGTTCGATTCCCGCATTGAGACCAATGTTTGTGTGGCCCACAGATATTTGTTTCATGTCTGGGTATTGTGAGACCGAAAGTCTCTCATAGTCTCTGACACCCACGATACAGGTTATACCTAATGTGGGGTCAGGACTGTTGGGTGTTTTATTTATTATATCAGCTAAGTTCGCTAAAATTCTATCTGCGGTGGCTCGTAATTGGAGTATTCATTTCGTTATGTATATTATGTTGATATTGATAGCTGTGAGCCACACAAATAAAATAAAATAAAATAAAAGGACGACACACCGGCTAAGGGTTATATTAAAATTTTCAAACGTACCAACTTGTTCAAAATTCACACCAGTGTACACGCGACGAGCAACTGTATAGAATTGTGTTCTAGTCAGACATTTGGTAAACTATCGCACGTCCTTTGGTAGCGCCCCCTTTCTCTTAATGAAGTTTCCTAGAATGCATACTGAGAGCATCTCATTTCTTAGAACTCAACATATTTGTGGGGTGGTGCTGATTCAGATAGAAAGTTCAAAGTGCCTGAAAACGGTTTCTTTGAATTCAGTTATGAATGAACATATCTTTTTTTCAATTTTTTTTTTGTTTTAAGTATTATTTCTACAAGTATTTTTTTAACAGTGTGGTGCTTTGATTCAGTTTTAAAATAATTTATGTAATAAACCTCTACTAGACTCCGAAATGGGATTGATTGTTGCTGACAAACGCATTTTTTTGTAATGCAGTTTGTGAATTTCATGAAAACATGAATTCGCAGATTCCACTTGCTTTTGCATGTTTTCGCTGACTGTAATCTTTGTTAGTTCTGTAGTCTCATAAAGGTTAAAGCTTAAAGTCCGAATTAATTAATTAATTAATGTTTAAAATTCTAAAATAGAATTTATAAGTGTCTTGCCTAAATAAAGTTATTGCCCGCGACTCCGGTAGCGTAAATTTATTTTCCAGGACAAAAAGTACCCCTTGTGTTATTCTGATGTATAATTTATACAACTATAAAGTTTCATTAAAATCTATAGAATAGTTTTTGCATGAAACTTGCACCAAAACATTACACAAAACATGATTTCGCTATACATTTTTGTCTATGGTCGATTGTCCCATGAGTAGGCGACAGCGAAAAACATTGTTTTGTGTAGGTGTTTTTTTATCTTGTTTCGAGAAAAACACGTGCAGGAGATGAAGCTTAACATACACACGCACACACATACTCACAAACTTTTGCGTTCACAATACTAGTTAGATAAGAATGTTGTTGATGGTTCACATCTAGTAGACTGTGGATGACAATCAAATGTATATTTTTGCACATTTTTATTTATAGTTTTACATATATTTTTATTTGTTGCGGTACACATAAACATAAGCTCACGCCTGTATACAGGCGTGAACTTGTGTTATGAAGTGAATGAGTATTCCAATAAAGCGATATGCCCCTATCATACCTGGGACGGAAATAAGCTTGGCGAAATGTGAGTGTTCTAGATCGCTAGTTCGCCACTGCCTTTCCGATACAGGCGTAAGCCTATGTATGTAAAAGGAGGTTCTCAATTCGTAAGTATTTTTTATGTATATTACGCGACATCTCTGCAAAATGGGGACCGATTTTCAAGATTATTGATAGATTCGATAGAGCTTATTTCAAGGGTGGTCCCATATTTTGGTTATGTTAGGATAGTTTTTGAAATCGACCCGTTAAGTTTTTATAAGTCATCTATCTATTTTAGATAGGACGTTAGCAATTCCCGGTCGTGTGTCCCCGTAATTATATTACTGCGCCAACGTCGTTACATAGTCAGGTGGTGCAATAATCCAGTTACCACCCACCTTCATCTCTACATTAAACGTACCAAGACATCACCGTATGCATTTATACTAATTGAGCACTTCCTTTTATTGGTACATTCGCAAATTATAGTTTTATACAACAAATATCCCCGAATAGGTAGACATAGGCGCCCTAGCAAACTATAACACCCACATTTCGTGGAGCTTAGGCTCAGATCTGATATGGGGCGAGCCTATCGCCATATCAGGCACAAATTTCAGACTTTTTGGAGTGGTAGAGCCACGCTGTAGACAGTAACGTCTACAGCACGAATGGGGCGGCTCGACCGGTTGGATACCACTGCCTCACAGGAAACCGACGTAAAGTGGCAGCTTGCTGTCGCGTTTCGTTCGGTGAGTGAGATTTCCGGTGGCACATCCCCCCCCCCCCCCTATTTCCAAATCCCTTTTCCCTCCCCTTCCATTTCCTCTTTTTAGGTTGGCAACGCACCCATGATTCTTATTGTGTCTTAGGTGTCTATGGGCGGTGGAGATCACTTACTATCAGGTGACCCATCTGTTCGTTTGCCAGTCTCTGCTATAAAAAAAAAACTCCGGCCTGAGCAGGAAAATTTCTGACAACCGTAAATGTATTCGAACTCGATGCACGTCTATGAAATTTGTATGAAATATTAACCAAACGTCATCAGTGCGCAGCGAACTCGAATACATTTATATTTACCCAATGTACAACATTTAACAAACAGTTCTTTCTACCTGCCCTTATCCCACCTTAATGTGGGGTCGGCGCAACACACTTTTTCAAGCATATTGCAAAGAGGATTTGGCTTAGTTTTTACGACCGGCCGCCTGCCTGACGTCAACCCCCTATGAGGGATCCAGTCCCCGGCAAATTAAATTAGAAAATTTACTTTGCCCGACCTGGGAATCGAACCCAGGACCTCCCGGTCCACAGCCCATACATGCTGCCACTAGACCAAAGAGGCGACTTTAACAAACAGTAAGCAGCTAAAATTGTAAAGTGTCTAGTGTCTATTAGTGTAACACATACTTTATCGCCTTACCTGGATGTTTGGATTTGATGAAGAAATCTAGGCAAATGTATGTAGTTTCAAATCGCGTAATTTGTTACCTCAAACGCAATTTGTTTCCAATTACTAAGTATATTATACTGAGTATATTATACTCATATACAATTTCTAGAATGTTTACGTTTAATTATCAAAGTGTTTCAAAACTTAACGTTGATAGAACATACACAATAACCTACCTTAATTAGAAACATTCTGCGTTGAACGCTTAGTTTTTAAACGCATTCATCCTATAAAGTCTGAGTCTAACAGTATGAAATGTAAATACCGTAAACATGACTGGTTCAGGAAACTACGTTATTACATTTGTGTTCGCTTGGTACGGAACTTGTGCATGCAACTTTATTCATTGGCACTTCATACACGCCTACAAACTCTACTTAATGAATACGATTAATATACCTAGTCCATTGTGGACGTTGGTTTTGCGTTTTGTTTAAAAGAGTAATGTTTACTTTATTTATTGGAATTTCTATTCCTTAATTACGTGCCGACTATGCTGCAATCTCTGAATCATCATTATCAGCCATAGGACGTCCACTGCTAGACATAGGCCACCTCCAAAGATTTCCAGACCAACCTGTTGAAAGCGGCCTGCATCCAGCGACTTCCTACAACTTTATCAGGTCGTCGGTCCACCTTGCAGGTAGACATCCTACGCTGCGCTTGCCGGTACGTGGTCTCCACTCGAGAAATTTTCTGCCCCATCGGCTATCAGTTTTACAAGCTATGTGCCCTGCCCACTGCCACTTCAACTTGCTTAATCCCCTGGGCTATGTTGACTTTCGTTTTTCTACGGATTTCCTCATTTGCGCCAGTTAGCAACGGCGATAGGTTTTTCTGTTCTCTTTTACGTTACATTTTAGAATGATTCAATCACTTCGAGTCAAGCATCGAAACAAGATATACTCGTACGTACCCATTCCATTCACGTTGTCTTCGTTGTCGTCGTCAGCTGTGATGAACATTTTCCATTCTATCACGCATAACGATGATCATAAACGTATGAGATAAAACCAGTCAATTTAAAATGAGTTAATCATCATCCACATCATGATACAAAGTGTGGTTTTAATCCTGCCTGCACCTTAGTTGCGTTTTCATTTTACTTCTTAAGAACTACTAAATGAGATTTTTAACAGTAATATTAACATCTCACATTGTAGCATTTACACTCGCTTCGAAATTTGTGATATAATAAAATGACAGCAGATAATTCTTCGAGCATACTCCGCATTTTCATACAGAAAATAATAGAATTTCATATTTATAAAATTTAAATACAAAAAGCACGTCCGGAATATTTTAGCAGACACAAGCGTTTTCTTGCATGGTATTTGCAACCCTATCAAAACAAAGTAAGGTAAACATTTTATTAAGCTTAGTATCCCCACTCCAAGCACCTAAAGCAGCAACCATCAATGTAACGACTTCCCATTCAAATACTAGTACACCGAATGTTTTCTGCTCTGTAAATAAGGTAACCGCATCTAAAATTCGAATCTCGATCTCTAACTTTAATGCGGGGAGCTTTAGTACTAAGGCTGAGATTTGTAGAGCGAACTCATTGAGGATTAAGAATTTTTAAACCGAACTTCGACTAAGCCCGAATCATTTTTTACAATAAAATCTTGACTTAGTCTGTCAGTCTGTTTTTCTTGTAAGAAATGGTTCGGACTAAGTCAAAGTTTGGTTTATTAATTCTAAATCCTCAATGAGTTCGTTTCTTCGACTCAGACTTAGTCGAAGTTCGCTCTATAGAGGTAGATCTCAGCCTAAGTATATACACTATACATTTGTTGTGCGATCACGGTTAACTTAACGCTAAGTATGCGGGAGTGGGGTTAAAGCAGATGTGTGTCAATCTCATCGTGACCTCATTAATGTGTGTTGATAAAGAACGAGAGCTATCGATTTAATATTGTATTATGGAGGTCAAGAATTTCATTACGTATCATGACAATTTATAAAATACTAGATTTTGCTAGAGACTCCGCGCGGGTGAAAGGTTTTCTCCGTGATTGCGGATAACATTTTGTTAGGCACTTCTGAGCAACTTTCATTCCATATTTCAACCCCGTCTGATTTTCTGAGTTTCTCCATATTGTCGGAACTTCATACCAATCGTTTTAGAAGATTAGTCGTAAAAGCATTACGAAACAGTATATAATACAGTAATATACAAAACTTGTAAGATAGACTATCGTCTATCGTCTACTTATGTATATCAACTGTTACTATCGTAACAGTTGATATACATAAGTAGAGGTCTGTGGGCACTAAGATTATGCCTTACACCAATAATACTTCAAACTCATTTTATCGTCTCGTCTCTGCATGTTGCATCGTATAGGTACTAACTAATGCATAGTCCATTATTTCCTCAATCACGTCTTCCGTCTCTTCAAAGACTCAAACATTCTTGACTAGTCCTCCCAATAATAGGGCTCTAGATTGCATTTTGACATTGTGATTTCAAAAATTCCTTTTCAGTTATCTTTTTCTTGGGATTACAACGTAATACCTCTACATATTTCACCTTAATTAAAACCATAAAATCCCATACCGTTTTCACAATCTCCATAATTCGCTCACATGGTTAACAGACGTAAGTGGTTTGTCTGGCGGCGTCTAATCTAAAATTTAAATATCCCTCATCCTGTTTGCAATGACGCTGTGTGTTCCGTGGTCGAGCATAGGACGCGTCTGATTGTTGATATATTTGTATGTGTCATATACTAAAGCAGAAGGAAGACTACAAAATAATTGTTGATCGATTGATTTCTTTATACGTTAAAGCGTTTTTATTGTGGAACTTTAGACGACTTAACAGCTCCAGATTATATCCTGTCATACAATTTTTTTTTATAGCAGAGACTGCAAACTGCAAAACTGCAAATTTGATGGTAAGTGATTTCCATCGTCCTTAAACACTTAAGAGACAAAAAGACTCATGGATGCGTCGCTACCATAAAAGGAGGGGAATAGGGATTGGATAGGGAGAGGGGAATTGGGCCATCGGAAATCTCACTCCCCTAATGAAACGCAGTCCCTGGTAAAGTTTGTTAGAATCACACCCCACCCGACATAAGAATCGACCAAGACTTCTTGGTCACAGCCCATATACGCTGCCACTATACCAAGGAGGCGACTGTGCTAGTTCCATAACAATACATACATACATAAGCTCACGCCTGTATCCCCGAACTGGTAGGCAGAGGCGCACTAGCGAACTAACACCCACATTTCGCCGAACTTAGTTCCGTCTCAGATGTGATAGGGGCGAGCCTATTGCCATATCGCACAACAAATTTCAGATTCATCAATTCCATTATCACTGCCCGACCCGGGGATCGAACCCGAGACCTCAAGACGGTAGTCGTACCGAAATACAACCACGTCACCGAGGCAGTCCATAACAGTACCTATAAATAAAGTCGCCTCCATAATATATTATACCGCATTAGAACCCACTACATTAGGAAACAGAACATTCATCATGGGACCGCAGCTTCAGCCTGACACCGACATACATCGCATCGCATACGCGTGTAATCACGTCATGAAATTAACGCCAAAACCGCATACAAAAGCGAGGATCGCGGCGTGACGTACCGACTAGTGTATCTGTGTATACCGGGTGTTTTATAAAGTTGGTACTAATAAAAAATCCACTTTTTTATAGCAGACTGGCAAACGAGCAGATGGGTCCCTGATGGTAAGTGATCTCCACCGCCCATAGACACCCAAGACACGAAAGGAATCATGGGTGCGTTGCTAACCTAAAAGGAGGGAATGGGAGGGGAGGAAAAAGGGATCGGAAAATGGAATAGGGAAATGGGCCACCGGGAATATCACTTACCAAACGAAACGCGACAGCGAGCTGCCACTTAACGTCAGTTTTCTGTACGATAGTGGTATCAAACAGGCGAGCCGACCCATTCGTGCTGCAGACGTTACTGTCTACAGCGTGGCTTCACCACTTACAGGAAGAACGGTTTAAAGCGTAATGGTAAAGCTAATAATAAAAATTGAACTTAATTGATTTCTTAAGTTTACGCGAATGCTATTCATTGAAATAAAATTACTTTTACGGATTTTATCACGATTTGGTTTTAATTTTTATTCCCGACGTTTCGAAGGCTTTGCAGTTTTCGTGGTCACGGGTTGGACGTCGGGAATAAAAATTAAAACCAAATCGTGATAAAATCCGTAAAAGTAATTTTATTTCAATGAATTGAACTTAATTTTTTTAATCAATTATTAAGCGTGAGGATTTTAAAATCGCAATGCTAAATTTAAATCCTTGCTATGAGTATAAGAAGGGCTTTGAGTATGCTAAAAATAATTAATTACCCAATAGGTAGTTTGCAAATGTACAGCAGCTGACCCAATGAGCCAGAAAAAATGTTCTCGTCACAAATTCAGGTTTCCATTGTTCAAAAACTATGAGCCTTACGAAATTTTAATCTTTATAGCTAGATTGCTAGCCACTCCCTCTTCAAGGTACTTATTATTGATACCAACTTTATGAACCTCCCTGTATACAGCTAAATAACTGTCATTGTTGTATTTCACAAACGTTGGCTCACAGAAATATTTTGATTTGCAGTGTGATTCACTGTGGTTAGTTCTTGCACGTGCAAATGTTAAACATAACATGTTATACTGATGTTGGTAACATGTATCTGTTTGTGGTGTTTATTACATACAGACAGCCTCCGTGGTGCAGCGGGCGAGTAGACGGCTGTAAAGCGAGAGGCCGCAGGTTCGATTCCCGCACCGAGATCAATTGTGACCCAGAAATATTTGTGTTTATATGTGTTTTCAGGTCTGGGTGTTGTGACACCGAAAGTCTTTCATAGTTACTGAAACCCATGGTACAAGTTATACCTAGTGTGAGGTCAGGCCTAAGTGTGTGACTGTTGGGTGTATTTTTTATTACATACCTACAGACATACATGCTTAGATTCACGCCTGTATCCCCGAAGGCGTAAGCATAGGCGAACTAGAGTCTAGCAGAGGAGTACTAGACCACTCACATTTAATCGATCTCATATCTGTCCCAGATGAGATAGGGGACGAGCATAGCCAGAAACACGCCATAAGTTCTTAATGATTTATAATATGTACAACCCCAAAATGTGCGTAAAATGTAGATAATACGAAAAGTTGTGGACTACACGCTCGGTAGACTTCAACACAGTGTAATAATTTAAAGAGCAAGCGTAGCAGTTACGCTGCGGTTCATAAAAACCCGTACATTTTACGATATGGAATCGAAAACGTACCAAAGCAATAACAATGGCCCGAATCGGGAATCGGGAGTGTCCGACTGTGTAACAGATATGCTCATCTGAATTTCTGATCGATTTGTGGCCACTGCAGACCGTGAAAATATGCGTTATTATATTATTTTTATTACTATAAGATTTTAAAAAAGTAAATCGCGCAAGTATCTGTAAAAACTAGTTTTATTTTCATTGTTATGATTTACTCTGTTACTGTACATATTCTCATCAGCGTTAAATGTTATTAATTTTATTTTCTAATAAAGTGTCGATTGTTGTCATCAAAGGCCGTTAAGTTGACTGATAACAATATATAATTAGATGACTTCTTATAATAATTATTATCGTACAAAAAAATCCCCGCAACAAATAATTTAATAAGCATTTTTCAACGAATCAATAAACATGACGAATGGCCAATACTTTGAACACACCCTCAATAAGAAACAATCATTGTCGCGACACTGAATTTCTACGAATCTTCAAAGTGACACTGCTTTGATGTGTCGCAGATAAAATTTCACATGCAAAACGAAACAAGAGGGACGGCCACGGCAGCGTACCGTAGCGTGTTTAATAAGCGTGCAAAAAGAGATGGCAGTTTGAAGTACCCGACGGGACGCCACGAATGGCAGCTCATCATGCCACCGGCTCTAAATGAAAAAATAAGCGCACGTCAATTTTTTGACCTTTTTTGTTGCACGTGGAAACATTTTCATTGTGATAAAGGTGCGAATAATTTAAAATCCTCCAACTTTATGATGATAATATTCAAAAATCCTTCGAGATTCAGAACCGTTTTCACTCCCTCTTATTAATTATTAGTATTTTGTTATCAATATTTCTTAATGTTTATTGTGTTACAATAATAACTATTTTTAGGGGAAATATTTAAGCAAGTGACATTTTTATGGCCGTAAGTGTATGGTTTTGAATGCAGGGAGCTAAAGTTCGTGGCATAAATTTTGTGAACATCGTAAAAAATGGAACGGTAAACGCTGAAGAGTTTCAGAAGAGCTTTCACTTTTACAGCGTGTGTATTTATGCATAAGGAAGTTTTTCGTTTAATATAAATATACATTGTATGCTAATGTGCCGAGTATTATGCATACTCTTAGAGATATGTTCTTGAAAGGTGAATGAAAAATTATCCAAGAAATATAATCTAATAGAATATTTGAACTAGAAATACATCGTGATGTTTATTTTATAAACTGCATCTTTGTAGGTGGCTAGTCTTACGTGTACCGATATTGCGATATGTATTATACAATAAGTTAAAAAATATGTGAGTGGTAGAGCAATGTTGTAGATAGTTACGTTTACAGCACGAATGGGCCGGCTCGACCAGTTTGATACAGTCACACAGTCTCACAGAAAACCGAGGTTTTTAGGTTGGCAAGGCACCCATGATTATTTTTGAGTATGGGCGGGAGAGATCACTTATGATCAGGTGATCCATCTGCTCGTTTGCTGACTGTGCTATAAAAAAAGAATGTACCTCTAAGATAAGTATTTATGATAATCAAATATGTTATCGTGTATCGATACCACCATAAATAACCATGACCAGGATACTAAAAACTGATGAATGTGGATTTTGCACATTTCGCTTTACATTATAATTAATGGTTACTTTCAGTTGTCACTTGATTTAGTTAATTTTGATGTAATAGATGCATAATGCCTTTGTGTCCTCAAAGAGGTACGCAGAGGAACTAAATCATATCGGGACAAATTCCAGACAGCACCGGGCTGATACTGTGTAGAAAAACCCAATATGATTTTGCCCTACACGACCCGGGAATTGATCTCGAGATCTCGGGGTGGTTTATTCGTACTGAGCTAGCAATTATAAAAATAGTTATATTTTTAAGATAGGTGAAATTGCATCGTGTACATAGATTTTAATCCAATTTCCAGTTCATGCGCCACAAACGCATGTAGTGTTTTTATATAATAACTTTTATTCTATCTTTGGAAAATGAAAATGTGGTCCATTCGACGTTTAGCCAATTACAATTTGTGCATTTGGAAAACAACTCTATATTTAAGGAGTAAGGTACACTTTTCAGTGTTGCGCATTGAACATTTGTTAACGGGACGGTGACGCGGACGGCCCGCATCTGAAATTCAGATGGAGTTTTTCATGGCCAGTTTTGGGCGAGAGCCAATGTTATGCCATCTAGTTTGCCTTCAGTTAATTTGTTGATGGTGATTTTTAAGGGCGTATTTGGAAATATGACGTTGTTTATTGCTACGTAAGGTTATTAACATAAAACCATAAATCATTACGGTAGTGAGTGGGTAGGAATAAAAACTTTCTATGACATAACATAACATAAGCTCACGCCTGTATCCCCGAAGGGGTAGGCAGATACGCACTACCGAACTAGAACACCCACATTTCGCCGAGCTTAGTTCCGTCCCAGATGTAATAGGGGGCGAGCCTATCGCCATATCGGGCACAAATTCCAGACTCCGGGCTGATTATGGAAAAATTCAATATCACTTTACCCGACCCGGGGATCGAACCCGAGACCTCAGAACCGTAGTCGTACCGAAATACCACCACCGAGGCAGTCTTTCTTTCTATGATACTGGGAAATATTCGAATAAGCTTAAGCAGCTGTATTTGCAAACAGTCAAGTTAGTATTTAGCTGTGGTGACCAATCTTATTAGTTTTCTTCCACATACATGCCGTTATCCCAATCCAACGTAGAGTCGGCAAGGCAATGAAAGTACTTGGGCAAGTGAGGAGTACCCTCAACCGGCAGAAATGTATGAAAAGATGTATGAGTGCGGAAGAGGCAAAAGAGGTGTGTCAGGATCGTAGCTTGTGGCGCTCAATTGTCTCTGTCTACCCCCATGGGATACAGGCGTGAGTGTGTATGTATGTATGTTGTAGCAAAATTTCTGGTTAGTTTTTACGACCGGCCGTCTATCAGCGGCCCGAGCAGGAAAATTTCTGACAACCGTAAATGTATTCGAACTCAATGCGCTTCTATGAAATTTGTATGAAATATTAACCAAACGTCATCAGTGCGCAGCGAACTCGAATACATTTTCATTTACATTAGTTTTTCGTGCTCGGGTTCCTGACGTCATGTTTCTCTGAGGGTTTCACTACAGAGCAAATGCTGTTCGAAAAACCTGCATACTAGAATTAGACAGGTAAAAATTGATTTATTTACTACCGATGACCATAAATAGTGATGGGCGGCTCGGCCACCGGTGGGCGAGACACTCATGTAACATATCATATATGTGCCGCCTCCAACAGGTTAGTACCTATAATAGCTGTAATAGCATATTTTTCTGTCCGTATTACTCATCGATTTAATATATCCTAGATGCACAGTTCTTTGCAAATATCGTCATAAATAGTGGTCTCAGTAATAAAACAAAGGAAAAAATCACAAGTTCTAATTAAATCAAGACAATTATAACCCTATGCCAGTGTTATAAAGTAGCTTTTTAAACGAAATGAGCAAGCGTTATTAAATTTGAATTTTGAAATTTTGAATTCTATCGGCGTTCGACTGTATGCAAAAGTAGTGCTTAAGCACTTCTTTGTTGTCCCATTTTCCGAGCGTCAACTGTGCATCTAAGTATATAATATATCGATGGTATTACTACTACGAAAAATAAAAGTGTCATAGAGTAAGTACTATATAAGACTAATGGATATGATTTAAATGAGGGTAAATTTGTCATTTCTCGTAGGATATTAGCGAATACATCTGTATGACTTCCCAATATTTTTCAATTACCGATAAAGCCATTGGGTCGAGCCATTGAATTACGTCGCCCTCGTGTTTTGTCTCTTGCTACTGACGCGCGTCGCACAATCAATCAATCGGTAATTTTATCGACATCCCCTAAAGCGTGTGACATACTTACATTTTTGGGAGAGTTTTATTTAAAAGTTTTAGAGTAATCGATGATACTCCGATAAAAAGTGACGATAAAAACAATAATATTAGCCCTGTAATATTACTGTCCCACTGCTGGACACGGGCTTTTTCTACTAATAAGAGGGGTTAGGCCTTAGTCTATCACGCTGGCCCAATGCGGGTTGGTATACTTCACATACCTTCGAATTTCTTGTGGAAAAATTCTCGGGTATGCAGGTGTCCTCACGATGTTTTCCTTCACCATTATAGCAAGCGATATTTCAAAAGAAATCACACTTAACATAAAAAGTTAGAGGTGTATGCTCCATTTTGGGGTTGGTCTCGAACCTCCGACACTCGTCTCGGCAGTCCGTACCACACCCAACTGAGCTATCGCTGCTATTACGATATAGAAAATTTAATAAAATATGTTTTTGTTGCAGGTAATGCTCTATTTTAATTGAACCGGTGGTAAGTAGTGAGTTAAATTTAAATCTTGACTGATAAGAATGTTTTCACAAAAGGCATTCCATGCAATGCATTGCACTTGCATATCTCAACGTTTCCTATTGTCTCGACTTTAGATAGTCACGGGCGGCTCGGCCTTTGGTGGCCCATACGCTATGTAACATATATATTTGCCGCCTCCGACGGGTTAAAAGAGGCGATAACCCTTGAGTTTTTTTCAGTATTTCTTCTCAGGGATAGCCACGAAATGCCAACTTCTTTATTTTTAAATATATAAATGAAATGTAAATGTGATATATAAAATCCTATTTGCAGAATCAATGAATGAATTCAATATGAATCAGCAAGCGAAAACTTTAATTCGACTTCAAAAAGCGTTTGAGATCTTTTAAATATCTTGAACAGTAAGATATAATGGAAATAAACGAATACCAAGAATATTATTTTTTTATATACCATTTTATAAATTAAGTGATTCGTAAAAATCTTCATCAGTCTGAAAAGTTTCGGCTTTGTTTGTTAATCTAACTTAAATGAAGTACAACAAAGAAATCTCCCTAATTCCAATACTTTCACGCCAAGCTTTCCTCAAATAATTAAAAATGTTTTTTTGTTGTTGCTATTCAGTGATTGCTACTTTTTACTTTCGTTTCTACTTCAAGAAAACCTTACTTAACAAGTATCAGTATTTTAACTCTTATCAATATTTGAAAGTTTGTTTTGTAGGAAAGTGACACTGTTTATATCTTAATTAATCACAGGTTAACGATTGGAAGATTTGCGGCCCGAGCAGGAAAATTTCTAACATTTGTAAATGTATTCGAGGTCGATGCATGTATGTTTGTATGAAATATTAACCAAATGTCATCAATGCGAGCTCGAATACATTTACGATTGTCAGATATTTTCCTGCTCGAGCCGCTGGATTATAAAATAAGATCTCATTATCACGTTAACGTTATGATGAATAATAACGACTTTAGTGCAAGTCAGTATGGTTTGGAAAACCAATTACATAATTATTTTTACTTTATTTTATTTTGAGACAGACATATTTTTATTTTATTTTTTATTTTATAAGGTACAGTTACGGACTACAGGCTAAGCAAACGTTAAATTTTGTTACAAAATTAAATTTCTTTTAAGTCTGAAGCTCGATTACATCTAAATTATACTGCCTTAAAAAAAATTCAATTTAATAAAGGTTATTTCACTGCCTCGGTGGCGGTTGTATTTCGATACGACTACCGTCCTGAGGTCCCGTGTTCGATCCCCGGGTCGGGCAATGTGATATTGGATTTTTCCATATCAGCCCGGAGTTTGGTATTTGTGCCCGATATGGCGATAGGCTCGCCCCCTATTACATCTGGGACGGAACTAATCGCGGCGAAATGTGGGTGTACTAGTTCGCTAGTGCGCCTCTGCCTACCCCTGCGGGGATACAGGCGTGAGCTTATGTTATGTTATTTTACTTCACCTCCATTATGATGCTAATTAAGTTTGCATAAAGCATACACTATTCAACGCCGTCTATTCAACATTTATGTCTTCAAAGAATTATTTTTCGTACCTCTATGTGTGCTTAATAAATTAAATGCATTTTACAAACTTTTTAAAAACATCTGCGTACCTTTGCTAGAATTAATTATCTTTTTATCCACCAGCCCTTATCCCATTTGATATGGGGTCTTCGGAACACACTTTTTAAGCATGTTTTAAAAATGAATGAATAATAAGGCTTGACGACTGACGACGACTGACGACGACGAGACTGCTTGACGTCAATTCCCTTTGGGGAATCCAGGACCTAGCAAATTGTGTCAGAAAAACACGTTGATAGATCTGAGTTTCGAACTCAGGAATTCGCGGTCCACCGCCTACACACGCTGCACTAGACCAAATAGTAGACCATAAGCAATACCATCAATACAATTCCATTCCAACAAGACGATCTGGAAATCTTTGGAGAATGTTCAGCAGTGGACATCCTTTAGCTGATGATGATGAAACAAAAACATATCGCTCTGTGTCACTCCGCTTCGACCGATCTCCCAATCAAACACATATCCTCGCATTGATAGGTAGGTATCCTCGGTGGCGTTGTATTTCGATGCGACTACTGTCCTGAGGTCTCGGGTTGGATCCCCGGGTCGAGCCGTATATGTTTTTTTTTTAATATCAGCCCGGAGTCTGAAATTCGTGCCCAATATGGCGATAGGCTCGCCCCCTATCACATCTGGGACGAATGCAAACTCGGCGAAATGTGAGTGTTCTGGTTCGCTAATGTGCCTCTACCTACCCCTTCAGGAATATAGGCTTAAGCTTATGTTAGTAGATAGTGATATGTGGACTGCATATTTTCTAAAGTATCTTTGATTTTCTTTTTATTTCTTGAGTGTTCTTTAACAACTCCAATATAAACTTCCAAAGCACGTGAAAACCTTACCCGTGATTCGAACTTTCTATAAATACACAAGTGATCTATTAGCCCATAGTAATAATAAATGTATCATAAATATTTTACCTAACTCCATTACCAACTGATGTACATTTGATCCAATTTTCGTCTAACGCATCTCGGGATATTCCCCAGGCGGCTTAAATGTTTGCAAAATGGCAAAAAGGAGTTTTCTCGCGAAAAAATATGGCTATGAACCGCAAAGAGGGCCCCAATCCGCAGTGCGTATAGATTTTTTTCTCAGAAAAAGTCCGATCGCTCGTGTAGTTATATTACTAAGTTTTTTTTTTTTAAGAATGTTAAATCTGATTTTCCTTGTTGCTGTATTATTTTGTTTGAAACTTTCATTTGTATCGATTCTTCATGGCTTTTATAATAAACTACTAACTAACTAATAAACACGGCAAAGTGACTACCTACCTCCTCGGTCTAATGGCATTGTATATGGACTGTGAACCGGGAGGTCCTGGGTTCGATTCCCAGGTCGGGCGTGTTTTTCTAACCCTTTTTTCCCGGGACTGGATGCCCCAAATTGGTGTTGGCATCAGGCAAGCAACCGGTCGTAAAAACTAACCCAAATCCTGTCTGCAACACACTTGAAAAAGTTTGTTACGCCGACCCCACATTAAGGTGGGATAAGGGCAGGTAGAAAGAAAGGTGTTTATATTACACAAGTTAATATTTAAAAATATAAACTACAGTACAAAGTTAGGTCCCTCATTAAATTCTCGTTAAAGTTACAAAGATTCAAACGGTTATTAGCAAAAAGATATTCCAAAGTAAACTCAACCAAGTTGGTACTTTGAACAGAGTTCCTGACAAATAACTAAGTTTAGTTTATGTAAAAAGTAAGAAGTAAGTTTATACATAACAATCCATGACACTGTACACTTTTCTTAGACACTTCCATGAATCTCAAGAGTTAAAAATAATTATTATGAAATGTAATATTATGTCTAGGCAAGATGATGCCAAGAGGAGGCAAGAGATCTGTGGGTAGACCAGCAGTTCGTTGGTCAGACGACATTGTAAGACACGATGGACAATTGGGTACTGAGTCTGTACTCAGCATCGCCTCATTGTAAACTTTTGAGTTGCCTTCACTATAACCATAAAAACGTATAAATAATGTTGTCTTCGAAAATTCTTGCAAGAAAAGACAAGATCAGCGTGAAAGGAGTGAAAATAATGTCAAAATCAGTCACATGAACGATGACAAAATCTGGAATGAAAATAATTTTTCAATATATTTTTCCGCCTAATAGACGGGAGGTGAGAGGGTGTACGCCCACCCTACTTATTCAGTAATCCTTGGCCCACAGCCTTCCTTTAGGTTACAGAAAAAGAGTAAACAGTACGACCATTTTGTCTTTAGGACTCTAGAGCATTACCACTGTAATTGCGGTTTCGTGTGGAAATATTGCGTCCATTTTCCCTAATATAATATTGGTCTTACAAACACGGTTAATCCTCGGTTAATTTTAGTAAGTAATGGAAGGTTTAAGCTACCTCGGGAGTAACTCTATGTGTGTTTATGTATGTATAAAGACGCGTCTCCTGCACTAAAACCATTTACAAAACAGGGTATTTCTATAAATTTTAGTCAGTGGTACATTGTTCCATAAGCAGGAGACGGCGAAATACGTTGTTTTGTGTAGGTGTATTTTGTGTTTTGTTTCGAAAAAACAAGTGCAGGAGACACGCCTTTGGAAAAACATGTCTGAGTCTTTATAGTCAAGCGCATTAGTTAACAAAGTACAACCAACATGAGTACGATAACGAAGAAAAAAGAAATATTTTTAAACATTTTAGTTGTAGATTAATAGTTTAATTAATGTTTAATGAGGTGTGTAATTAGAATCTCTCAGCAGCCACCATAATACCACTCCAC
Organism: Clanis bilineata; assembly: GCA_036417725.1. Taxonomy (NCBI): domain Eukaryota; kingdom Metazoa; phylum Arthropoda; class Insecta; order Lepidoptera; family Sphingidae; genus Clanis; species Clanis bilineata. Next base: position 16,641,339 of record CM071158.1, read on the forward strand.
AAAATTGGCTGTATCTTAACGCTTTATCTAGCAATATCTATAAATCCTAGTCTAAGCGTATAATATACAGTACATTTAACTTTTCTAGATTCAATTTAGAATTTCCAGTCACGCATCACCCGAACAATAACCGAAAAGGCGTTAACTGGTAATACTCTAATGAACTTCATGCGCCATGACGATGCCGGCCGGGCCGTTCGCAGACTACTGATGAAACGTACGGGCTATGAATAAAATTGCAGGCCGACCTTCGTTCCTGATTTAAATATTTAAGGGTCGAAATAGGCCGTGAAGGGTGAATTTAACGGTTATATGGCCGACAATCGCTTGTTTTGCTATTTTTTCGACGATGTTTTTTAATCTTATTTTCTGTTAACGTTTAAATGGGAATGAAGCGGTTGATTGGGTGAGGTTGGTTTCTTGTTCGCATAAGCAATTTAAGAAAATATAAACCTTTAACAGAGCAATATCGGAGCGACTACCATGAGAATATTTGCACGATTTGCTTACAATTTGTGTGATACAATGACCGTTATCTTGGAATAGGTAAACGATGACGGCATTGTGAGATTGCCATATGATACAGAACATCATATTTTAATCTTTACCCATGAACATACACAGAGGTGGCGTGGTTATATTTCGGTACGACTATCGTCCTGAGGTCTCGCGTTCGATCCCCGGGTCGGGCAAAGTGATATTGGATTTTTTCAAAATCAGCCCGGAGTCTGGAATTTGTGCCCGATATGGCGATAGGCTCGCCCCCTATCATATCTGGCACGGAACTAAGCTCGGCGAAATGTGGGTGTTCTAGTTCGCTAGTGCGCCTCTGCCTACCCCTACGAGGATACAGGTGTGAGCTTATGTATGTATGTTATGTTGCTACTGTTCATGGGTATGAGTTTTGTGACGTTTCTCGCGAGTACGTAAAATAATTTGTATGATTACATCAATTCCCTACGTACTAGGTATTCGAGTGTTTGTCATATAAAAATATTTTACGTAGTCGCTAGCGAGAAATAAATAAATACACCCAACAGTCACACACCTAGTCCAGACCAAAAATATTTTACCTAGTCGCTAGCGAGAAATAAATAAATACACCCAACAGTCACACACCTAGTCCTGACCCCACACTAGGTATAATCTGTATCGTGGGTATCTGAAACTATGAGAGACTTTCGGTCTCACAACACCCAGACTTGAAACAAATATCTGTGGGCCACTCAAACATTTGTCTCAATGCGGGAATCGAACCCGCGGCCTCTCGCTTCACAGCCGGCTACTCGCCCACTGCGCCACGGAGGCTGTCAACTCATGTCCTCATGTCCACTGTCATAAAACTCTTCGGACTACGGCTCGCTCGTCCTGTCAATCGATTGCAATAAAAAAATCACGACCGGGTCTTGTGATTTCGTATCTACCTTTATGATGACAGGTCTGACCTGCCGTCAAAAAAATAGCATCTTAAAAGCCTTGTAAGTGACGTCGAGGAGTTACGAGCGTGGGTCCGGAGTTCCCTTCGAGAATTTTATGGGAAGATTACGAAGCCATTTAAGGGTTCGATCGGTTCCGGCCCTATTTTTATATTACGTTCGGAAATCTATTGTGGAGAACTGGAGAATTATTTTGGTGATACCAATCAGTTGAAAAGTTGAAGTTTTTTTAGTTTTGTGTAGCATGCCGTGATTACGTATTAGAGACATATGCCTAGATTTTTTAAACCTAAAATGCCGTTAAGTAAATAAATGTTACTTAAGTGGTACAGAAAATATATTCTCTCTTCTTTTAAGTTTAGCGAAGTACCCAGTTCTAGGATATCGTGGGTGTGGCGGTAACGTCATTTCGCTTGAGGGCCGCAGTATAGTAGAGCCTGTCGAAAAAGCAAGTGTATCTGATACTACTTGATCTCCACCGCCACACCCACGATATCCTAGAACTGGGTACTTCGCTTAACTTAAAAGAAGAGATAATATATTTTCTGTTCCACTTAAGTAACATACATACATAAGCTCACGCCTGTATCCCAAAAGGGGTAGGCAGAGGCGCACTAGCTAATTAGGACACCCACATTTCGCCGAACTTTGTCCGTCCTAGAAGTGATAAGGGGCGAGCCTATCCTCATATCGGGCGGAAAGTCCAGACTCCGGGCTGATACTGAAAAATCCAATATCACTTTGCCCGACCCGGGGAACTAATCCGAGACTTCAGGACGATAGTTCTACCGTGCACGCAATACTTACTACTACGCCACCGAGGCAGTCCAACATTAAAAAAACGACATTTATGCAATAATATTTTTTACGTGTCGATTTCAAACTAAATGTACGATTAAAATAAAACTATTTTATACGGATTCTACCGCGAATTTTTTTTATTTTTATTTTTAGATCCGACGTTTCGAAGGCTTTGCAGCCTTCGTGGTTGGTGTCGGACTGTTTAACATTTGTGTACACCTAAGAAATCAGCAAATGGACAATTTACATGTTGTATTGCGATTTTAAAAACGATTGAAAAATTGATGCATATTAACTTTTGAATTTACCATGAACAAGCTATTTACTATGAACAAGTTCATGGTATCATTAATACCATTTTTATGTAACATCCTGTATCATACAATGTCATTTTAATTCTTTATGTAAACGAAAAATTAAAAAAATATTTATGCACCGCAAAGAATATTTAAGCAACCCCTTTTTCCCAACAATGGCGTTGGCGTATCGTTACCCATGAGAGCTAAACGAGTAATTACTTCAGCAGGTGTGAAGAACATTTTATGGGCGCACTTTAAACCGCCATACTCGTAAACGTTAACAAAAATATACGCATTTATATTTAATGTTCAACAACGGCAATAAAAAGCTCATCGAATATTTTTATACGAGCCACACAAAATACTCTGAATGGTAAGTGGTGTTGATATGTATTAGGGATATTTATTTTGCTATTGAATAACTTTTGAGTGGTAGAGACACGCTGTCAATTACGTCTACAGCACGAATGGGCCGGCTCGACCGGTTTGATGCCACGGTCTCACAGAAAACCGACGTAAAGTGGCAACTTGCTGTCGTGTTTTGATCGGTGAGTGAGATTTCCGGTGACTCATTCCCCCCTTCCCTTTCCCAATTCTTATTTCCCTCCCTTTAGGTTGACAACGCACCCATGATTCTTTTTGTGTCTTGGGTATCTATGGGCCATGGAGATAATTTACCATCAGGTGACCCATCTGCTCATTTGCCAGTCCCTGATATAAAAAAAAACTTGACTTTTTTGCCACGGTCCACGGTTTTACCGATGTCACGGAACAAACAAAGTCAGTGTAAAGGCGCTTGTCGCAATTTGGTTGAAAAATACAAAATTCATAAAAAAGAACACTGCTGCCCATTGTAGATTACAGAATAACGTAAATGCTTTTTATAGTATAACACAATACATTTTATATACATGATTGAAGGTATGTTTTCAAATGTACGAACACACGAATTGTGTATAAGGCTGATATCATTAGAGCGAAATTCGCCTAAGTCTGAGTCAGAGAAACGAACTAAGGCTGAGTTCTATAGAGCGAACTCCGACTAAGTCTAAGTCAAAGTGACGAACTCAGTGAGGATTTTGACTTATTCCGAGTCATTTTTTACAAGAAAATCTTTGCTTAGTCTGTCTGTCAGTCTGTTCTTCTTATAAAAAATGACTCGGACTAAGTTAAAGTTCGATTTAACAATTCCAAATCCTCACTAAGTTCGTTTTTTTGACTCAGACTTAGTCGAAGTTCGTTCTATAGATCTTAGCCTCAGTGAGCATTTGGAATTTTTAAATCGAACTTCGACTTAGTTTGCAAATATACTGCAGCTGACTCAAGCTAGAAAAAAACATTTCGTCACTAATATAAGTTTCCATTATTAAAAAACTATGAGCCTTACGAAATCTTAAACTTTACTGCTAGATTGCTAGCCATCCCCTTTTACGGGTAGTTATTATTGATACCAACTTTACGAAACAGCCTGTATATTACGTAATTAATTAATTATATTTTTTTTTTCTCTTAGTTAAGTAGTTTTATGTTTAATATTGTACCAGCAATAAATGTTTTCTTTCTTTCTTTCTTTCTTTCTAACATACATTAGAAATACAAACCGACAACCTCCGTCTTTTTGGAATCGGTTAATGATGAATTGTTAAATTATATACCGGCATAAAACACTGCGGCGACGCGATGTAAAGCTGCGCCTAATTTTACATAACGAGCGACACATTAGCGGCCTTTGTTTTATGTAAATTGTGCTCAATTCATTTTTGTCTCGAGTTAAATTTTTTATGCTCGCTGCCGACGTAAATCTGAATTTGTGGAGGGGAACATTTATAATCAAAAACCAAAAGCATGAATTATTTTCGAGATAGTATTCGAATCGTCAGAGCAACGTATTTGTTTGAAATTATAGTTAGTCGTACTATGTTCTTATGTCCGCAGTTTTATTGATACTAAATAAAATATGAGTGACGTAGTATTTTTTAAAATATATTTTGTCCTACATAACATATATATGCTCACGCCTGTATCCCCGAATGGGCTGGCAGAGGCGCACTAGGGAACTAGTACACCCACGTTTCGCCGAGGTTAGTTCCGTCCCACATGTGATAGGGGGCGAGCCTATCGCCATATCGGGCACAAATTCCAGACTCCGGGCTGATATGGAAAAATCCAATATCACTTTGCCTGACCCGGGGATCGAACCTCTATGACATCTGGGATGGAACTAAGCTCAGCTAAATGTGGGTGTTCTAGTTCGCTAGTGCACCTCTGCCTACCCATTCGGGGATACAGGCGTGAGCTTATGTTATGTTTTTAAATAATACTTTTATGTAGACGGCACCACAATTAAATGCTTAAATTCTGTAAAAATCATTCATCTCTAGGCGGCTCCAACTTCATTGATCGCTAGTCATTACATTACACGGCCTTATTATAAAACTTGATCTAACTACAATACTCTTTTAAAACTATTTAAAATCTAGTTACCAAGTGTATGGTAATACTTGGTAACCAGTTCTTTTAAACGAAGATTAATTTCAGTCCACGTTTTATAATAAAGTTGTAACCAAACTATGATTAGGATATAAAAAAAAATCGATGGACTTATCGTGATCTGATATAAATGGCGAACATAATGGAATAGTCGCCGTCAAGGAATAAGCTACGGGATACGCCCCAATGCCTCATAACATTTTAATAATATACTCTCGCGCCTCACGCAACTACGTGTATAATTTGTTGTGGACTAAAATACAAGTTACAGCGGGAATAACAAGTTAGACCTTCAAGAACACAGAACAAAGACATGGTATCGGTTCTTATGGTATTAGAGATGTTTATAAGCGGTGGTGATCTCTTACCATCAGGTGACGAACTTGTTCGTTCGCCCTCCCTTCAAAAAAATATATAAACTTGATCTAACTGTCCTGTCTCTGTATCATAGTAAACGCCTCAGCAGAGCATCATTTGCCGAGCGACTTATCTATCCGAATTATATTTTTAATTCTAAAGTTAACCTCTTATTAAAAACAGCTCTTACTTCCTCATGTATGAGTTGAGAATGATAATAATTATTGATTTTGGATCCCGAAATAATAAAATAGTTTTTTTTTCTTTTTTTATTTTCGCCTTTCTATTCAATATAAAGTAGTAATTGTTTAGATTTGATAAATGAGATGAAGCTCGGGGTATGTTCCTATCACGATCTGCCCCGGACTAGATCCCCCAAAGGGGGGGTTGAAAAAACATGCTTAAAAAAGGATGTTGTGCCAACCCCACATTGAAGTGGAATAAGGGTAGATGTAAATAAATTAAATAAAGCTTAGTTTATAAAATCACTATTCAAATTATAACTAATATGCACTTACATTGTATTGAACACATCAAACAATCAAATTGTAGATAACATAATAAATAATTTAACCACGAAATGAAAGTCATTGAAATATTATCTATTAACATAAATACAGCAATCTAAATTGGCGTTTCAGCATTGTATCTCATTATTCACATATTAAATGATCCACGAATGATTAATTAATGTACTAGTAGTAATTTGCATAATTGACCGCAATATCCATGTTATGATAAACCTTTATGAGGAATATTAATTTCACTAATTGAAGAGTGCATTATTAAAAGTATTTTAAAATATTTTTTAGGACCTCACGTAAGGGTATCAGACAATGGCAATAGGATCACCCTCTATCACATCATGGGACGGAAATAAGCATGTCAAGTTGTAGGTGTTCTAATTTTACCTCTGCTAACCAGTCCTGGGATACAAACGTGTGGTTATGTTAGTTAAGTTAGGCATAATCATTCATTAGAGTATGTTTTTTATATTTAGAACATAATATGCTTAAAAATGTCTTAAAAATATTACTGCCACGCTCCACGCATACTTTGTAGGTATTTTTGTATTTCTCAGAATCTCGTAGCACTTTAAAAAATAAAAAAATAAAAATAAAAATCTTTATTGATCACGTAGGCATGTAAAAAAGCACTTATGACAAGTAAATTTTTAAATTAAGATTAATATAATTTACATTATACATATATTTGAATTTGAAGACAGGCACGCAAGTATGGAAATAATAACGATGGGATGGCTAAGATAGGGTAATAAGGGGAGATAGGAATAGAGTGTAAGGGAATGGGTTGTATGGGAATGGCATACGGCAGGAATGGTGGCAGGGGATTGACTGGAAATACTGGAAGCGGTTGGGAAGCACTTTGAAAATTGATAAAATGAAAAACATTTTTTTTGTTTTTTGTTTTATTATATTTAACATATTTATTTTGTCATTACTCACAGGATTTTCAATGCTGAACACAAGTCTCTCTCAATTATTTACAAAATCTATGATATATTTGGGGAACGCTTATATTTAAATGATTAATTTAATAAATCGCTATCTCTTATCACATTATGCTAAGTAAAAAGGCACGATTTATTGTGGATTCTCACCGCCACAAATCAAGAGGCGTTCACCGGATTTGTGTGAATTATTCCAAATGTATACAGTTTTCCTTGAAGCTGATTGTATTTTTTGGCAGACAATATTATCCATTTGCAAAATAGGATATTTCTTTTCGTAGGACCAAATAATTTATGATTTGCGTTATGAAATTCGTTTCTATATTAGTTTGTATGTGTAATTTGGATATAATTACCAAATGCAGTTTAAATTTATAATAAAATACTGGGTGTTTCATAAACTTAGTGCCAATAACAATTCCGCATACAGGAAGATCGAGAATCGAAAGAACTTTTTTTTCTATTATTAAGCATGGAGATATTAAAATCGGAATGCGACCTGTAAATGAAAGAAAGAAAGAAAGTTTATTTGTCAAACCAAAAAAGGACAATTGTGTAATCGTGGCAATAGGAATGGCTTTGTGTATGCTAACTATAACTAATTATCCCATGGGTAGTTTGCAAATGTACTGCAGCAGACCCAATAAGCCAGAAAAAATGTTTTCATCACAAATTCAAGTTCCCATTATTCAAAAACTATGAGCCTTATGAAATTTTAAATTTTACCGCAAGTTTGCTAGCCAGCCCCTCTTTAAGTGTAGTTATTATTGATACCAACTTCATGAAACACCCTGTATATTATATCATCATCATCATCATCAGCCATAGGACGTCCACTGCTGAACATAGGCCTCCTCCAAAGATTTCCAATATCCATTAAAATTACGAAATGTAAAAATAAATAAATACACTCAACATCCACACATATAGTCTTACCCTTAGTCCTAACACATAGCCTGTATAATATTAATATTTTTTAAGAGAAAGACTCGTCAAGTTAAAAAGCTAACTCAGCAAAGGCTTCTAATTTTCATTTGACAAGAAATTCGCATAATAGCAGGGCTAAGGACACAAATGTGATCAATAGCTATAATTTTAAACATTGTTTTTTTTTTTAACTATAAGAAAAGTCGTTTGAGCGTTTCAGTTTTGTATCTCATTAAAAACTGCGCGATACAATCCACTATCCAACAGTTTTGTTGTCTAATCTCGCAGCCCCACAAGCGAAACCGCAAACTCAAGCTTGTGGCGAATAAAATTGCAATTTCCACCTATAAAACCTCAAGAAACTCTCTCGGTGAAGTAATTTGATCGCGGATAATTCATTTAAGAGAGTTCCGATTCAATGAATGAAGTCATCCTATTTGCGGATGGATTAACCACCCCAAGTGTAGAGCCGAGGTGGTGGATTATCTTGCTTCCCAGACGCCAGGAGCCTTCTGGATTAGCCGCACACTTTGGAAAGCACGCTTCAAATCTTTTATTTCATTCGAAAGAAAAAATGCTGGCGTTGCTCTATAAATTATATGCAGCGTCATGCTGTTAAAGCGTATATAAATGCAAATTGTTTTTGTGCGAATTTTAGCACAATGATAGTGAAATTTAAATAGCGCGCTAAGACTTTGCTCGGACTTATCTTAAACTTACCGTACGAGTATACACTTCACTTGTATTTTAAAAAAATGTTATTTGATAACCATAAGTAGAATTCATACATACAAAGAATAGGGGCTTTGGTCCCTTGATTATCCCACTTTTAAATATGAACGCGGATACTGAATCTCATTTTATATTATTTACAATTCAATATTACATCTTGTGACTATGGAGATTTAAAACAGCTATTAGTATGACAGGACTGCCACGGTAGAGTGGTGGTATTGCGTGCGCGAAGCAGCCTATGTATATATGTATGTATAATAATAACTAGGTAGAACCTGTATCGTATGAGAGACTTTCGATCTCACAATACACAGACTTGAAACAAATATCTGTGGGCCACACAAACAGTTGTCTCAATACAGGAATCGAACCCGCGGCCTCTCGCTTCACTACTCGCCCGCTGCGCCACGGAGGCTGTACGAGTATCACTATAGTATTTCAATCTGTCCATTTAATTTGCTTTCTACTATTCAAGATTCATCAACCATAATAACGCCTCAGCACCCAATCAGCGAAGACAAACTTTGCCGTCAACTCGACGTCCTTGCGCTGTCCACCCAACGCCCAAGCGGTGTCCTTGCGGTGATATGTTGTAGGCCACTCGCTATTCATAAGCTCAAACTTACCATCAACCAACCCAACAATAACGACTTCATGATTTTTTTCATATATTTCTCGTTAACGACTACATAAAAAAATTATGTGACAAACACCCGAACGACTCTATTGGTTACGTCGGGAAATGATTTTTTTCATACAAATTATTTTATGTGGTATATAAAAATCGAGCAAAAAAATCTCATCGTTGAGATACAGATTTTGTCACGACGTATTCATTCTCTAATGAACCAATTAATTAATTATCAGTAGTACAGAGTTTGGAAAAGTCAGAGTTATGTGATCTGAGCTTTCATCCACTACACTATCATCGCTTAAGAAATAAAATAATTTAACTTATTGTTAGTGAGATTTCCGGTGGCTCAATTCCCCCCTCCCTTTCCCAATCCTATTTCCCTTATCAGTAATACAGAGTTTGGAAAATCAGAGCTATGTGAGCTTTCATCCACTACACTATCATTGCTTAAAAAATAAAATAATTTAACTTATTGTAGGTCAGATTTCCCGTGGCCCTATTCCCCCCTCTGTTTCCCAATCCCATTTTCCTCCTTTTAGCTTGGCAACGCACCCATGATTCTTATTGTCTATTGGGTTTCTTTAGACGGTAGAGATCACTTACTATCAGGTGACCCAGCTCGTTAGCCAGTGTCTGCTATAAAAAAAATTGCCAGAGGAGCGCTAAGAATTTATAAAGGCATTAACACTCATAGAACATTGACGTCTAGTCTTGATAAAAGAGAGATAATGAAATTTAACCTTTTATATGGCACTGAGAAAAGTTTTTCAATTGTGTAAAGTTATTTCTTATTGTCCGTTGAAGTTTTTATGTCTCTCATCTTTTTCTACCTGCGGACGGTCTGAAGAATTTAAAGTCGAGTAAATCTACGAAAAATCTAGAATACTTTAGGTTAAAGTTTCCACTCGAAATTACTTTTAGACTAAGGAATTTTATTTAAAAGTTAGACCGTTTATTGCTTCAAAATTCTTGGTTACAAATATTTTTTTAGATATAGTTACTGTTAGAACTTAAAATAAATTATAGAATAGTATTGAAATAAAACGTCGTCTCCTTCGTCTGGTGGCAGCAAGTACTGGCTATGGACCGGGAAGTCATGGATTCGGTTCCCAGGTCGGGCAAAGCAAATTTTCTCATTTAATTTGCCCGGGACTGGATCCCTTAGAGGGAGTTGACATCAGGCAGGCAGCCGGTCGTAAAAACAGCCAAATCATTTTCTGCAACATGCTTTAAAAAGTGTGTTGCGCGGACCCCACATTAAGGTGGGATAAGCGCAGGTAGAAAGAAAGAATAGAGATAAAACAGATTTGTTTCTTCGAAATTCAAAATTGCAATTGTTTAATTGCCATTTTATGCACGCCAATTTAAATTTTTGCTACAGATATACCTACACCTATAGAAATATTGCCCGTTACTTATAAAAATATTTAAGCGCTGCTTATCTATAACCATAGGTTATCGCTTTCATTTTATACAATGTAACGCAAGGAAAAAAGTGACAGACTATTCTTAGCGAAAAGATAAGCGAAAATGTTTTTATGAGTAAGGCCCATTTGCCTACACACCGCATAACCTCTTCGTAGCAAACCTTAGTGTCAACAAAGTTCCCTTGATTTTCGACCGACTTCCAAAAAGGAGAAGGTCTTTATTCGTCTGTTTTATTTTAATGTTACGTGATATCTCCGCCAAATATAGACGAATTTTCAAATTTATTTTTGTGTTTGATGGAGCTTGTTTCTAGGGTGGACCAATTTGGTCACGATCAGATAAGTTTTGAAGTCAGCCCGTTAAGTTTTGTAATATAAAAATTAAAATAACATTCTTAACTTACATACATACATAAGCTCACGCCTATATCCCCGAAGGGGTAGTCAGAGGCGCACTAGCGAACTAGAACACCCACATTTCGCCGAGCTTAGTTCAGTCCCAGATGTGATAGGGGGCGAGCCTATTGCCATATCGGGCACAGATTCCAGGCTCCGGGCTGATATGGAAAAATCCAATCTCACTTTGCCCGACCCGGGGATCGAACCCGAGACCTCAGAACCGTAGTACCGAAATACCACCACGCCACCGAAGCAGTCATTCTTAACTTATTTGTGTTCAATGCCGCTGCAAATACAATCTCAGAGGGTTTGAAAGTAATATGAGATGATAATGCAATTTACATAATAAATATAAGAAAAATAATCAAGTCGATTGAAAACAAAGCGCATGCAATTGAATACAAATCTCGTTACGCTTGTTATTCTTTGATCATAACTTTCATATTTTCTCTGTGTTGCGCCATTAAAATGATAGAATTATTAGGTGATGAATGGATATATAATAGAATTTAGTGTAAAAGTAGGTTCTATTTTCGGGACTGGATCCCTCAGAGGGGGTTGACGTCAGGTAGGCAGCCGGACCTGAAAACCAAGCCAAATCCTTTCTGCAACATGCTTGATAAAGTGTTGCGCAGACCCTACATTAAGGTGGGATAAGGGCAGGTAGAAAGAAAGAAAAGTAGGTTCTATTTTCACAAAAAAAGGTTTCGCTTCAAATGTTTACATCCTACCAAACACATTTCACGCGCCATTTTGTATTACTATCTCCCTTTATCGTGATAATTGCTATTGAAGCTTTCAATATGTAAGTCATAATTTTAATGGATCACACAATAACAAAATCTTGTCGCATAAAAAATATTTTCTACGGACACGAACAATGAACCGATGTCTACGTTGTAAAGTATTATGAATCGTAAACCTTGGCATCATATTGTTATCTTTTTGGCATACATACATAAACTCACGCCTGTTTCCCGTTGGGGTAGGCATAGACTAAGAAGCGCCAATTGCTTCGGTTCAAACAAATCTCTTTCGCTTCTTCCACAGTCATCAGTCTATTCATGCACATTTCATTTTATCTTTTTGATCGCAGAAATAAACTTTTCCCACGATTTCAGGATCATAACTCATCCTAGAAAATCCGTTATAAATATAATAAGGCGAACACCAGTGTAAATCCTCAACGAAGTAAAACAAACAAGCTAACATTTTAATCGCGGCGCGCGTCGCTTTCCGCCGTCTAATCGCTTTAATGAGAGTCGCGTCTTATGTAAGCTACAGTGAACTTGTTCTGCGTTACGTTTGGATAATTCTTCTTTCATATTATTTTCACTCAGTAGATTGTTTTAGGCGATGAAAATTCCATGAGTGGCGCAAATATCTTTATATATTTTTTAACATATTTTAGTCCATGATCGTGTATGGAAGCTTTATAATTTATTGGTAGACGAGCGCAAAATTAGGGAAAATTAAAGGAGAAAATCTCAATTCATTTGCGTTTATACATGTCACGCGTCTCCTTCAGATCGTCAAATCTGAACCAAGTTAAAATACTTATATTGATTGTCTTCGATAGCATTTGTTTGAAATTGTTATGATAATCATAACACTTTAAGGAGAATCTGCTGGAATTCAAAATCCCCTACATCTAAAATAATGTATCGCGACTATAGTTTTAAAGCTAACCTAACCTTAGGCCCTTCAAACGGAGTGTGAAGAAGCATTTATGCAGGCCGGCGTGATACTGGTCGCCACCGATGGACACAAGGTTTGGACAATGGACATAGGTGGTGGCTGGTATTTTTGGACCGCACATCGCTTACCATCAGGTGTTGTGTGGTCACTTTGCCGTGCTAGGATAAAAAAAAAACTAGGTTGGGCAAAAAGAGCAAACCAGAAATTCCTATTGAGATAACGGTGACTTATGTTATATTTTTTTTAAGGTTTGTCTTACAATGATAACTTTCATTAATCCAAAAACTACTTAATCAACTTTAAGTATTTATAGTGTTGTGAAAAGCCTTTTCTCCAGTGACCTCGTAATTACGTTCTCTTATCAAGTCTTCTAATAAACGGTTTAATGAACACTTTAATGAGCTAAGTGGTTGTGCCTCGTGTTACGTGAGAGGAATCTTTGTTTACTTATTTTAAGTTAACAAAAGATTTTTTTATAGAAAGCTTTGTATTGTTAATGATCCTAAATATATGTAGGAAAATTTAATTTATTTTCAGAACATCGTTTTTATAATCGACAGCCTCCGTGGTACAGTGGACGAGTAGCTGGCTGTAAAACGAGAAGACGCGCGTTCAATTCCCGCACCGAGACAAATGTGTGAACCACAGATATTTGTTTCGAGTCTGGTTGTTATGAGACCAAAAGTCTCTCGCAGTTTCTGATACCCAAGTCTGGTTGTTATGAGACCAAAAGTCTCTCGCAGTTTCTGATACCCAAGATACAGGTTACACCTAGTGTGGGGTCAGGACTATGTATGTACTGTTAGGTGTATTTATTTATTTTATTTTATAATATAGTATTTATGGTATGGTAGTTAACAACGAAAGCAACCGATGAGTTAATCAGCCTATGAAGTAGTGAACAGACGACGAATTTTCGACTAGAAGTTTGTTTCTTATAGCAGAGACTGGCAAACGAATAGGCAGGTTACTTGAAGGTAAGTGATCTCAACTGTCCAACCCCAGACACAAAAAGAATCATGGGTGCGTTGCCGACCAAACGGGAGCGGAATTAGGAATTGGGAAAGGGAGAGGGGAGTAGGGCCACCGGAAATCTCTCTCTGCCACTTTACGTCGGTTTTCTATGAGACAGTGGATTCAAACCTACAAAAAGTGTCAAAAGTTCAAACAGAAGACCTACAAAAAGTGACAGAAGTTCAAACAGAAGACCTACAAAAAGTTCTCAAAACTACAAAAAGTGACAGAAGTTGTGTGAGGCCATTAAAATTACTAAAATATTATCTATAGCGATTATAGCATGAAATGGAATAATTTTTAATTCTGTTTAAAATAGATTGATTCGATTAATTCATTATTAGTTACGTAAACAATTTCATAGCACTCCCCTCCTCTCGACTACGTTGATTGCCTCCACCTTATCTAACTAAACATCAAATTGTTTACGGATCAGTCAATTTCGGATTTTCCGCTTAAACTTCGACCCCTAAAATGATTTATATTTCACAATACGTTCAACTTGAAGCAACATCAACACAGATTATACTTAATCCACGTACCAAAAACGGAACAAATGTAAACGCGTTTCACATTTCGAAGACAAAGCAGCGTAACTTTATACAAAAGGAGAATTTGAAGAGCTTCTAGAATTTACTTTTAACATTGTTTCGTTGAAAAAGTGCCAGCTTTTAAAAGCCAAAAGCGATTAATGATGGACCTCACGACAATGCCTTATATGCTGCCACCGGATTCTGAAAAAACGTCTTTGGTAATTAATTCGACACTAACAAAGGCGAAGTAGACGACTAGAACACCCATATTTCGCCAAGCTTATATGCGTCCCAGATATGATAGGAAGCTAGTTTAAGGCCATATCGGGCATAGATTCCAAACTCCAGGTTGATATTGAAAAAATCGATTACTAATAATTTCTTAGCTTTACACGAATGTTATTCATTAAAATAAAACTATTTTTACGGATGACTGACTGTCCGACCCGTGACCACGAAGGCTGCAAAGCTTTCGAAACGTCGGACATAAAAATTAAAACCAAATTGTGATAATATCTGTAAAAATAGGTTTATTTCAATAAACCTAATACAAATTTGCCCGACCCGGGATCCAACCCCAGACCACAGAACGGTAGTCGAACTGCGCCCGCAATACCACTACGACACCGAGGCAATTAAATTGGGATACAAAGTGACTGAAGGAGTCTCTATTCTCCTTGCCCTAATATGGAGTCGGCTTTATTGAAGGGGGTCGGCGCAACACACTTTTTTCAAACATATCACCTAATGGATTTTCTTTAAATTTTTGCCGACCGGCTGAACTGGTCGTGACTACCTCTGGCGTATCCAGTCCCGGACAAATCATCATCTGCTTGCCCTTATCCCATTTTTATTTGGGGTCCGCGCTACATGTTTTTTTTTGTTTCCACTCCCTCCTATCAGCCGTCATATCACGCACTCTCTTTTTCTTCATAACATCTATTACACAGTCCATCCATGTTTTATTGGGTCTTCCTCTATTTCTGATACCTTCTACAGCCATCCTTTGAATTCTCCTTACAGCATTTCTTTCATCCCTTCTCATCCAGTCCCGGACAAATTATGTTAGGAAAACACCCCGCACAAGAAAAGAAACCAGGACCTCCCGGCCCACATACGCTTAGAAGCTGAAATAATAAAATATTTAAAGCGATGCAAAAAGAGCCTCACTGGGAAGTTAAGCATGCATACCTTCATATCGTCTCGGGTCGTACAGACCCTTTCTGGTTTGAAGCTCAATGCGCTGAGTGGCAGGTACTCGTACTCCAGCCACTCAACCCTCTTCAACCCTTCCATTAGGTGTCCATGTCAATATTGGAGACGCTGCGTTTTTACCAAACATTTATCTTGTTTGATTTATTTTAAGGCAATGACACTGGTATTAGTTATGACATAGTTTGGTCTATCCGACTTGAAAAAGGAGTTTAATAACACTTTAGTACTAGCATTCGCTGTCGGGTCGTCTTCTTGGTCTAGTGGCAGCATATATGGGTTGTGGACTGGGAGGCCCTGGGTTCAATTCCCAGGGCGGGCGAAGCAAATTTTCTGTTTTATATTGCCCGGGACTGAATCCCTCCAGAGGGGGTTGACGTCAAGCAGGCCGCCGGTCGTTAAAATTGAGCCAAATAATATATTCTGCAACATGCTTGATAAAGTGTTTTGCGCCGACTCCACATTAAGGTGGGACAAGGGCAGGTAGAAAGAAAGATTCGGTCTCGGGTTCGATGCCCAGGCCAGATTTTTCTCCTCAGTATGTCTGGAATCTGGAATTTGTGTCCGATATGGCGATATGCTCGCCCTTTATCACATTACTCTATAGTTCGCCATTGCTTACTTCATTGGAAATACAAGCGTAAATTGGCACTTAAAGTACATATGGATCACAAGGCGAAAGGAAGTTTAGGAAAACAATAAAAAAAAACAATAATTATTCAGTTTTGTTATTAATTAAGCAAACATTATTATATTATGTCACAGACGCGTATCGAGGTTGATACGAATTCGATTATCAAAAATATTCCTGCTAGGACCACAGTAGTTTATCTTTGTAATTTAATATAAGCTTCGTACATAGCGTGGTAGACTAATGCCTAATCCCTCTCGTCAGTAGAGGAGGCCCGAACCCAGCAGTAAGACAGTGACATTACAGGGCTAATATTATTTTACTATTAAGCTTCGTATCTACTCATCTTTCACTTCCATCTACTTTTACCGAAAACATCTATACTTATCTATACCAACGTCAGACGAAACATAGCGTGCAACTGCAAACCCGAAGAATAAATCGCGATAAAATTCGTGCACATTCAACAGAAATAAGTTCGCAGTCACAAACATCGTACTGAGCAGTGTAAAATAAAATCAAAATGCACCTGGCAATTTACAAGCGATCCCCAAGATATTGCCGTGGATATGCGCAAGCCAAACGGGATAGTGCGAGGGCGAAAGTGGCGAAAACGAGGGAGGGCAGGGGGAGGGAGGGGCGTAAACAACCCCCGGCAGCGTTGCCAATCTCCCGACAAATAACATTTTTAAAATTGCCAACTTTCGGAAATGGAGATGCGGCGTCGTCATGCGTTTAATGTTGATATATTGGCCTGTATAAATTGTGTTTAGACTTTAATTGCTCTTGTGTTTTAACCGACATCAAAAAAGGTGTTTCACATTTCAAGGAGAAGGTCCTCAATTCGTCTGTATTTTTTTTATGTATGTTACGCGATATATCCGCCAAATGTGGACCAATTTTCAAAATTATTTTTGTGTTCGATAGAGCTTGTTTCAAGGGTGGTCTCTTTTAAACTTGGTCACGATCGGATTTGAAGTCTGTCCGTTAAGTTTTTAAACTTGTGATTATTTTCATTGTCTCATCTCTGCACCATCCACGGGTAGACTGGTAGAGAATGCCTCATGAATTAAGTCCACCTTTATACATATTCTGTAGACCTCTACAGAATATGTATATTTATAAAAGAATATATATATAAAATTTTAAATAAATAAATAAATTATAATACAACTGCCTCGGTGGCGTGGTGGTATTTCGGACGACTACTGTTCAGAGGTCTTGGGTTCGATCCCCGGGTGGGGCAAAGTGATACTGGATTTTTCCATATCAGCCCGGAGTCTGGAATTTGTGCCCGATATGGCGATAGGCTCACCCTCTATCACATCTAGGACGGAACTAAGCTCGGCGAAATGTGTGTGTTCTAGTTTTCTGTTCTTGTTCTAGTTTAGTCTCTCGTAGTTCTTGATACCTACGACACAAGACTCGGGTCTTAGTGTGGGGTCATGACTCAGGACTATGAGTGTGAATGTTGGGTATTATTTATTTATGTGAATTTGTCTTCAGATTTTTAAATGTAGATAAGTATTATTGGCCAGGTGGCCTCCTTGGTCTAGTGGCAGCATCCTGGGTTCGAGTCCCAAGTTAGGCAAAGCTAATTTTTTAATTAAATTTGCCTGGGCCTGAATCCCCCAGAGGGGGTTGACGTCAGGCAGGCAGCGGGTCTTAAAAACTAAGTCAAATCCTTTCTGCAACATGCTTGAAAAAGTGTTTCCCACACTAAAGTGGGATAAGGGCAAGTGAGGTAAAGAAAGAAGTATTATTGGACAAACCATACTACAAAGATGGTCGAAATAAACTTATTGAGCCAAGATCCGTCGTTATGTATGTAATTCATTATCTACGATATTCACGTAAACTTAATTAATAATCAATCATCTTTAATTTTCCGTATTAAATAAGCTTTGTCTTCTTTTTAAGATGACTGAAATGTTATACGTGATATAAATAGAATGGAGAAAGGTAGACATCTTTAGATTTAATCTGTCGACCCAGCGAAGCGTGAAATAGTAATTAAGCCCATAAATAGCGACATGGTTCGAGTTACTTTGAGATTTTATTCGGTCTACACTCTACATTAGGCGCAAAGTTCAGTGCCAATAAAGAGAAAAAATGACCCACCAAAGGTCAAACGCCACAAAGGTCAACACAGGATCCGATCACGCACCTCTCACCTCGTATTAGTCTTAAATTGCACACCTTAAGAGGTCGTAACAAAGCCTGGCCTGAAGATACGACTCTAACTGAACATAGATACGACCTGAAGAAAATTCAACCGAAGTAAAAGAAAAAGATTCTTTTCCTCAAGCATTTTTCCTAAAGATCAGGCACGGGGACGCAATCGGAGTAATAATAATAAAATATTATGAGGTTTTTTGCATGGGCTTGCAATAAAGGCAAAAGAAGTCCCTTCCCGGGCGGATTTAGGCCTCGCGTCTAAACCGTAGTATTGGATGTTGACGCACTTTGTCAAAAGGGAATAATATTATTATATTTATTACAATACTACCTTTTAGCTATGATTTTACTCGCAGTTCTGACACCGTGATTTTTTTCAAATGATTTTCAATATTGGAACTTGAATGAAACTTCGTCTAGTAATTGTTACGGTTTTAGATTCTAATTTAAAACACACAAAATATCTTTATTTGCCTAACTAACCTTTATCAATAAACATTAAATAAAACATAACATAAGCTCCCGCCTGTATTCCCGAAAGGTTAGGCAGAGACGCACTAGCGAACTAAAACACCCACATTAACATTACATATCAAAGTGATAAGCCTTCCCTAAATACTTCGCGGTCTACAACTAGTGACTTCCTGTGACTTTTATCAGGTCGTCTGTCCACCTTATCCACCTATAAGGTGGGCAGACGGCGGATGTCCTATGGCTGATGATTACAATGATCAGAGTGATATACAAAAGAAAGTTCCTTTTTACTTTCTCTTTCTACCTGCCCGTATCCCACCTCACTATCATAATAAATTATTATTGAGATATTTACTTCACTCATTAAAATGGTGAGAAGTTCACAGACACCTGTCTTCATTTACTTCCAACATCAAAGATACATTAAAATATACATAAAACCATTTTTCACGTTTTTAATGAGGTTGCCTTTTGCAAATTGAAGCCTTACCTTAACAATCCTTTGTAGAAGAAAAGAGCAACTTTCCTGCTTTGAACTAAACGTTTCATTCAGTCCCTCAGAGCAATTTAAAACTTCAAAAATACTGTAGTTTCAAAGATTCTATCACAGTCAGACAATCAACGGTTTGAGTGACAATATAAAGAAGGACAGTAGATCAGTATAAACCACTAGAGTTATCTTCGTCTTCTTTTAAAAATAATGGCTTCCACGATGATTTAGCCAATAGATAATGTCAAGGTAAATAGAGCATTTATGTTTTCACAATGACCATGACATCCAGATGTGGATGATCTCAAGGTCCTGCTGGGGTTATGGCGGTAATTCCTTCCAGTGCGATGCCCCTTAGATAACTTTCATTCGGCGAATCGACTGAACAAAGCCAGCCAACGCACCAAGCAAAACTCATCAAAAATCACCGGTTAAAAAGTTTCCACGTTATACAGTCCATCTTCACTGAAGTTTGATGCATTAAACCACACTACTTAAAAACAATAAACACAGCTCTAGAGAATAGTATGAAATAATTTTAACAAGCGACGACCACACTGTCAGAACTGTCCCTTTGACAAAAAAGGTGATTGCGGCAGTTGACTAGAAAAATTCACATTACCCGACCTGGGAATTCACATTTTATTTATTTACAGGATTCACATTACTCGAACCCGAGACCTCAGAACAGTAGGTACCGCGTAATACTACTACGCCATCGAGGCAGTATTTTGATGAACCATTATTTAAGATCCTAGGTTCACATATTTTTTTTTAATAGCTGAGGCTGGCAAGATGGGTCACATCTCCATCGCCCATAGACACCCAAGACCAGAAATTCAACCTAAACGGAGAGAAATATGAATTGGGGAATCGAAAGGGAGGGGTGGAATTGGGCCATAAAAATCTCACTCACCAAATGAAACAAGCTGCCTCTTTACGTCGGTTTTCTGTGAGACAGTGGTATCAAACCGGTCAAGCCGGCCCATTCGTGTTGTAGACGTAATTGTCTACAGCGTGGCTCTACCACTCAAAACTAAATAAATCAAGGAATACTACATTAATAATTCGTGTATTTTACGTATATTATTTCATACTCAGTACTGTTCCTCGGCATATTGTTTTGTTATTTGTGGAAAACAAAGTAAATCAGCGTCGACCGCACTGATATGCTTCGAGGGAACTTTGTGTATAAATCTTGGTAAAATTTTTGGCTCGAGGCTAAGCCAGTTGGGCGGTTCGCTGTTGCTTTATGAAAAGCAGTAAACCTGTCATTGTTTATATTGTTATTGTATTTGAAGTTATTTATTGTTTGATAACCGATAACATGGTTCAAAGATTTCATATACATACGAAAGAAGAGGAAATGGTAGTCTAACAGGGACTTTGAGGTACTTTCTTTCTTTCTTCCTGCCTTTATCCCACTTTAATGTGGGTAAGCGCAACACTTTTTCAAGCATGTTGCTGAAAGGATTTGGCTTAGTTTTATTACTGGCTGCCTGCCTGGCGTCAACCCCCTCTGAGGGATCCATTCTTGGGCAAATTTAATTAACATTCGCTTTACCCGACCTAGGAATCGAACCCAGGTGCACAGCCCATATATACTGCCACTAGACCAAGAAGGCACTTAGGTTTATGATAGAATTTAAGTCCGGCTATATAGCACAAACTTTTGGGTTTTCAAAGTAACGTGTGTCTTCCATCATATTTATACTCCCTTAAACCACGAGGTGAAGATCGTGAGAAAACCTACACATCTGTTAAAACGGCATATATATCGAAGGCGGAAAAGGAGGTGGATATTTACCACGTAAAGATAGCCAGCGTTGGTAGACTTATTATAAATTTATGTATTCCAAATGCTCACTGAGTTCGTTTCTTTGACTCAGACTTAGTCGAATTTCGCTCTATTGATCTCAACCTAGGTCAATCTGAAGACAATGCGGCTGTATAGTAAAGGGCTGTAATTATATCTTACAATTTTAATATTTTTACGCCAAAGGCGAACATGCTAAGTCGAATAACATAATAAAAATATTTCCATCAAACAAACAAACTGGTCTTTATTTAGCCTCGCTAAATACAAATTACCGATTAACGCCCGGTTCCAATAAACAATCCCAGTTCGAATGTGCAGATAGATTACAAAAATTACCCAGTAAGAACACAGTTTGAACATGACTCCGACAAATGACTCGATTTGATTGGTTCATAATCGCGATCTATCTGCACTCTAAACTGAGATCGTTTATTGAGACCGGCCGTAAATCGGTGTATCCGCCTAATTGTATTGCATTTCAATAAATCATTTTCAATCTGTACAAGTGACAGCTCAGTATAATCCTCAATTCAGGGTAAATTATGCTGTGCACATACACACACACACACACAGCGGCATTACAATTTCACGCCACAGCAGCACAACGACAGATTTGTTCGTTTATTTGCCTCGTTAATTTAAACTATAAGCTGTGTTAATTGTATTATTCTCGCTAATTAAATTCGCGTCATAATTCTCTCGCGTTTGTTCGAAGCATGTTGTAGCCCGCGTTCAGGAAGAAAATTTTCATATAAATGATTATTTTATTTTCTGTGTTAGGTATTATTTGCTGCTTCCGTATACTCACATAATCTCACGCCTATGTTCCCTGAATGGTATGCAGAAATGCGTATGATCATTTGTTTCGTCGAACTCATTGATAATATTAAAATTTATACTTTTTCGACCTCGCCTCAATCTGGTAGGTTGACGGCAGGACTTGGTGCAGTTCTTGGGACGGGCTAACCGGTTTTTGATTGTGATTTGTTTGGGAATGTATCCCAAAGGAAGTGGACATCAGGCTGGCCGTAAAAATTAAAGCCGAAAAAGTGTGTTGCGCCTATCCATACTGTAAAGCGGTAAAGACGGCTGGAAGAAAATTATAACTGCCTAACATCGGGTCATAAATAAAAATCGAATTTTTGGGTTGATAGATTAATTTCATAACTGAAATTAACCGTGTTATTAATATCATAATGAAATTATACCATACCAATACGACAGACATATCGAAGCTCCGAACACACGCCTGACGAAAATAACATCGGCGCATCATTCCAAACAAACGAACTAATCGAGCCAACTAGTTTGCTTCGATGATTTATCATCTGTTCATCGAAGTTAAACCCAACCCAATCCCGCTAATTAAATTCTGTTTGCATACGCCGTATTGTACACGTTCATATTAGTGGACGGGTGGCCATCGTCATGTCAGTTCGTGGGGTTAATGGAGCAAACTTTTGAAATTCATCGACGCCAATATTATCGGCAAAACAAATTGACCGTATTTGTGCTCTCGTTTGTTACAGACTGCCTCGGTGGCGTGGTTGTATTTCGGTACGACTACCGTTCTGAGGTCTCGGGTTCGATCCCCGTGTCGGGTAAAGTGATATTGGATTCATATCAGCCCGCAGTCTGAAATTTGCGCCCGATATGGGGATAGGCTCGCCCCCTACCACATTTGGGACGGAACTAAGCTCGGCGGAATGTGGGTGTACTAGTTGGCTAGTGCGCCGCTGTCTACCCCTTCAGCTTATGTTATGTGTTAAATTTTCACTCGAACGAAGTCAAGTATAAAGTCGACATTCTAATGCTACTGCCAAAAATGGCTTTTGAGATCACATTTAAGATATTTATTTATCAATTATGCTTCGCCTAAAGGCTTTAAGATGTAAAACAAGATCGTCTACCTCGCCGTAACATGAATAAATTGCTCATTTACAAAATATTGAAATTCCTTACCAAGCCAAGGATATAATCTGAAGAAAATTATTTTAATAAACATAAGTATGATATAATCTCCCCCTGAGACGTTCAAAAATGGATTTTCGTGGAAACGTGCGAAAATAACAGAAAATTGCTAAAAATTGATTCAGATGTTCTCATGTTTTATGTTATATTGTTATTTGCATAATTTTACCATATCACTAGTAATTGGACATAATCTTGCAAAAAAAGATCCAATCCACAAAAAAATATAAAAGATATCAGCACCAATAATTGTGGTTAATTAATTAAGGCATACCTGGGATAATCAGAAGTGCTACCAGTGGCGAATGGTGATTTTTTTCAAAGGGAAAGCCGATGCTGGTTTCTCTTTGTATTAATACATATTTATTAATAGCAATTTCAGAAAAGGTAAACTGGGAAAAAAACTAAATGGGACCACCCTTGAAATAAGCTCTATCGAACACAAAAAGAATTTTGAAGATCGGTCCACATTTGGCGGAGATATCGCGTAACATACATAAAAAAATACAGACGAATTAAGGACCTTCTCCTTTTTGGAAATCGCCTGAAAAAAGGAAAGGCAACAACTTACGAACTACTTACAACTTTCTTAACGACCATGACCACTCTGTACAGAGTGTAACGACTAGTAAGAAGAAGTTTTTGTCTCAAATGTGAACGAGGACGAGCCTATCGCCTTACCTGGCAAAAAATCCAGACTCGCGACTGATACTGAGCAGAAAACCACCTGGGGATTGAATACGGAACCTCAGAACCGAAGTCGTAGTGCATTTGCGATACAACTTCGCTACTGAGGTAGTCAGGCAGACATTAAATCATGTCGACTTATTGACTTTAAAAATTCTTGACCTATTTTGTGCATTGGAATACTTATTGCACAATAACTTTTAACTGATTATCATTATTTCCAAATTGATTGGAATACTACATCTTTCTTTTTTTCTACTTACCCATATCCCACTTTAATGTGGGGTCGGCGCAACATACTTTTTCAAGCATGTTACAGAAAGGATTTTGCTAAGTTTTTATGACCGACTGCTTGCCTGACGTCAACCCCCTCTGGGGTATCCATTCCCGGGTGAATTAAATTAGAGAATTCGCTTTGCCTGACCTGGGAATCAAACCCATTCCTTCGTGGTTCACAGTCCATATATGTTGTCACTAGACCAAGGAGGCAACTAATTGGAATATCATATCAACTAAAAAAATAAAAGACACTTAAAATATATACACAAGGAATTACTGGTAACACTAAAGTATTTATCAAACGACGATTACGCAATCGCCGGAAGCTGTGTGTTACTAAAGCAAATATGGCGGGCGGAAGCGGGTCGTAAGTCACGCCACAATTCCCGGTCGTCTTCCGGAATGAGTTGATTCATGATGGAGACGAGACGATCGTGAGGTCTTCGCCTTTTCTTATCTGCTAAGTCTACTGTTAAACAAGTATAGAATAGTAAAGAATTTTTCCTACTGCTATACCGAGTAGCATAGATTTAGATAGTAGATTTTTATAGCAGAAATTGGCGAACGAGCGAGAGAGAACTTTGTTGCCTCCTTGTTCTAGTGACAGCCTGGCTATGGACCGCTGTATATTTACATTTCAGAGCCTGGTAGTAATTGAGAGCTAGGATAAAAGGTGGCAACTTGTTTGCGAAAGGTTTCGTGAGGTCCCCCATCTCCTATTTCCTTCCTTTAATATTAGCGTCGCATCCATGAGTCTATTGATAGCGTGAGGGTCTGTGGGCGGTGTAGATTACTTATGATCAGAAGTTACTACCACCTCTTATAGCAGTATTATTATAATCTTACTTTTACTACTTCCCGTAC
Source organism: Clanis bilineata (assembly GCA_036417725.1). Lineage (NCBI taxonomy): Eukaryota > Metazoa > Arthropoda > Insecta > Lepidoptera > Sphingidae > Clanis > Clanis bilineata. The sequence goes on from CM071158.1 coordinate 16,666,165, forward strand.
AAAAAAGTAAGATTATAGTAATGCTGCTCTAAGACGTGGTGGTAACCCCCCTGGTGAGTCACCTGCTCGTTGCCTATCTTTTAAATCTTCCTTCATCATCGTCATCATCATCAGCCATAGGACGTCCACTGCTGAACATAGGCCTCCCCCAAAGATTTCCAGATCGACCTGTTGGAAGCGGCCTGTCTCCAGCGACTTCCTGCGAATAAATATTATATCACTCGATACGAATTCCCTGTAGTCCAGTTACACTTTGACCTCCGTTACTCGATACCTGTTTCAATAATTATCGCTTTGAGTCCAGTCCAATTTCATTCCGTAATTTTGAGGCCCTAGAGACAACGGGCTATCATATTTCGTAATAAATTTTACCAGTAAATATTATATTTAAGTTTTAAAGCATTTTCGACTCGACAGACTAAAAAAATTGGAATCTTACTGGAATCCCAAGGTAGAACCTTGGTCTAGTGGCAACATATATGAGCTGTGGACCGGGAGGTCGTGGGTTCGATTCCCAGGTCGGGCAATGTGAATTTTCTACTTTGATTTGCCCGGGACTGGATTCCTCAGAGGGGGTTGACGTCAGGCAGGAAACCGGTCGTAAGGACTTAGCCAAATCCTTTCTGCAACATTCTTGAAAAAGTGTTCCATTCTATATCCCCTTTCATTATTCCAATATAAGGTCGGCGCAACACTTTTTCAAGCATGTTGCAGACAAGATTCAGCGTTGGTTTTCGGCCAGCTGCCTGTCTAATGTTAACACTCTGAGGGATCCAGTTCTAATTAAATATCGTGTTAAAATAACGCGTTACTTGACCTAGGATTTGAACGCAAGACCTCCCGGCCCTCATAAGTGCTGCCACCATACCAAAAATGCGACTATTAAACTTGTCTTACGGGCCTCTACGTGTTGGCTTCGGCCCCACGCTTGCCTACCAAAGGTAGGACTTTAATAGTCCCGAGATATTGAAAAGACATACATAATAATAACATTAGCCCTAATGATTTCTTAGGTTTACGTGAATGTTATTCATTGGAATAAAACTATTTTTACGGATTCTATCACGATTTGGTTTTATATTAGCCCTATGATATTACTGTCCCACTGCTGGACACGGGCTTCCTCTACTAATGAGAGGGGTTAGGCCTTAGTCTACCATGCTAGCCTAATGCGGGTTGGCAGACTTCACATACCTTCGAAATTTCGGCAAAGAAATTCTCGGGTATGTAGGTTTCCTCACGATGTTTTCCTTCACCGTTATATGTAGCAAGCGATACTTTACAATAAAAATACTTAACATGGAAAAGTCAGACGTGTATGCTACAATATAGATTTATCTCTAACTAGCTGACCCGCGCAACTTCGTCTGCGTATGAGAGAGAGGGTTGAAAGAGTGAGTCGTAGGCACCTATAGCACAATAATTCTAAAAGAGGTAATGGGATGATCTACTTCGGCCGTCAGTCACCCCGTCTCTCACACCGTCAGTCACGCCGTCTGTCAAACCGTCTGTCACCCCGTCTCTTACCCCGTCAGTCACACCCACTGTCACCCCGTCTGTCACTCCGTCTGTCACCCCGCCTGTCACCCCGTCTGACACCTTGTCTGTCACCCAGTCGGTCACCCGTCTGTCACCACGTCCGTCACCCCGCCTGTCACTCCGTCTGTCAACTCGTCTGTCATCCAGTCGGTCACCCAGCCTGTCACCTCGTCTGTCACCCAGTCGGTCACCCCGTCTGTCACTCAGTCTATCACCCGTCTGTCACCACGTCCGTCACCCCGTCTGTCACCCCTTCTATCACCCGTCTGTCACCCCGTCTGTCACCTCGTCTGTCACCCGTCTGTCACCCAGTCGGTCACCCCGTCTGTCACCCAGTCTATCACCCCGTCTGTCACCACGTCCGTCACCCCGTCTGTCACCCCGTCTGTCACCCTGTCTGTCACCCCGCCTGTCACCCCGCCTGTCACCCCGTCTGTCACCCCTACTCTTACCCCGTCAGTCACACCCTCTGTCACACCGTCTGTCACCCCGCCTGTCACCCCGTCTGACACCTTGTCTGTCACCCGTCTGTCACCCCGTCTGTCACCCAGTCGGTCACCCCGTCTGTCACCCAGTCTGTCACCCCGTCTGTCACCCTGTCTGTCACCCCGCCTGTCACCCCGCCTGTCACCCCGCCTGTCACCCCGCCTGTCACCCCGTCTGTCACCCCTACTCTTACCCCGTCTGTCACCCCTTCTGTCACCCGTCTGTCACCCCGTCTGTCACCTCGTCTGTCACCCGTCTGTCACCCCGTCTGTCACCCAGTCGGTCACCCCGTCTGTCACCCAGTCTATCATCCCGTCTGTCACCACGTCCGTCACCCCATCTGTCACCCCTTCTGTCACCCCTTCTGTCACCCCGTCTGTCACCCCGCCTGTCACCTCGCCTGTCACCCCGCCGGTTACCCCGTCTGTCACCTCGTCTGTCACCCCGTCTGTCACCAGTCTGTCACCCCGTCTGTCACCACGTCCGTCACCTCGTCTGTCACCCCGTCTGTCACCCTTCTGTCACCCGTCTGTCACCCCGTCTGTCACCCAGTCGGTCACCCCATCTGTCACCGTGTCTGTCACCCTGTCATTCACCTCGTCAGTCACTCCATCCGCCACCCCATCAGTCAGCCTGTCAGTCACCCCGTCATTCCTCACGTCGGTCACCCCGTCAGTCATCCCATTAGTCACCCCGTCAGTCACCCCTTAGTCACCCTACCATTCATCCCCTTGGTCAACACTAAAATATTTTTTCAAATCGAACCAGTAGTTTCTGAGATATAAAATTCCCCGCTAGCAGCATTTTTCATTTCTGCTCCGCTTCTATTGGTCATAGCGTGATGTTATATAAAGATGTTATATAAAAAGAATTTTTCAATTCGAACCAGTAGTTTCTGCCTGAGATATAAATTTTCCCGATTTGGTAACATTTTTCATTTCTGCTCCGCTCCTATTAGTCAAAGCGTGATGCTATATAGCTTATAGCCATCCTCGATAAATAGGCTATCCAACACAAAAAAAAATTTTCAATTCGTACCAGTAGTTTCTAAAATATAGTCTTTTCAACATTTTTCATTTCTGCTCCTCTCATATTGGTCATAGCGTGATGATATATAGCCTATAGCCACCCTCGATAATTGGGCTATCCAACACAAAAAGAATTTTTCAATTCGAACCAGTAGTTTCTGTCCGAGATATAAATTGTTCCGATTTTGCAACATTTTTCATTTCTGCTCCGCTCCTATTGGTCAAAGCGTGATGTTATATAGCCTATAGCGATCTTCAATAAATAGGCTATCCAACACAAAAATAATTTTTCAATTCGAACCAGTAGTTTCTGAGATATCGCCTTCCCCGGTTTTAAACATTTTTCATTTATGCTCCACTCCTATTGGTCATAGCGTGATGATATATAGCCTATAGCCACCGTCGATAATTGGGCTATCCAACACAAAAAGAATTTTCAAATCGAACCAGTAGTTCCTGAGATTAGCGCGTTCAATCAAACAAACAAACAAACAAACTCTTCAGCTTTATAATATTAGTATAGATATATAAAATTCTCGTGTCACAGTTTTCGTTGCCATACTCCTCCGAAACGGCTTGACCGATTTTGATGAATTGTGCTTATCCGGTATCTATGAGAATCGGCCAACATCTATTTTTCATCCCCCTAAATGTTAGGGATAGTCCAACCCTAATTTTTTTTTTATTTTTTAGACAAAATTTTTAATTTCTATTTTTTTATGATACAACATACAAAAATATATACAATCCTCAATTTTCACCCTTCTACGATCAACCCTTATTTTTTAATAGCCATTTTAGTAATTTAATAATTTTTCCTCTCCGGTCGAAAACTGATCAATCGTCATTTAATTAGTTATCCCTGCCAGATGTCTACAGGTGACAGACTGGGTGACAGATGGGTTACATACAGGGTGACTGACGGGTGACACACGGGTGACAGACGGGGTGACAGACTGGGTGACAGACGGGTGACAGACGGGGTGACAATCGAGCAGATAGATGGGGTGACCGACGGGTTGACCGACAGGGTGACTGTCGGGGTGACCGACGGGGTGATGGACGGGGTGACTGACGGGGTAACTGACGGGGTGATGGACGGGGTAACTGACGAGGGTACTGACTGGGTGACTGACGGGGTGACTGACGAAAACGGACCAAAGTAGATCATCTCATTACCTCCTTTAGAATTATTGGATTATAGGTGCCTACAACGCATTCTTTCAACCCTCTCTCTCCTACGCAGACGAAGTTGCGCGGGTCAGCTAGTAATTTATATAAAGTTGTCTTTCTGGAGAATGAGGCTTCAAACAGCATATTCCATTTTTAAATCCACCTGCCCTTATCCCACCTCACCCTACACACCATGATGCAAAAAAGATTCGGCTTAGCTTTTACGACCGGCAAAACAGCATATACCATAAAACACCAAAATCACGCACTGGAAAGTCTTCAAACGTTTTCACAGCTCAGCGGTATATTTCAGCGGAACGCGCCGCGGGCCGGCTTTAATAACTTTTTGATAATGATATAGGGTTGTTTTTTCCATCCCCCCATTTTATATACGCGGAAAGTTTAACCGAATTTACTGCCACTTTGCGTGATAATATTCTTTGTCGGCAATGCAAATGGTTTATTGGCGAGATATGACGAGAAATTTTCTTTTGGCGTTAGGGTGTTTGATTTATCATAAAAACACATAATACTTTGCAATTCCTTGTAAGTAACTGCTTACAATTACCATTATTTTTTCTTACTTTAATTAAGGTCTTTCTTTCTGCCTGCCCTTATCCCACATTAATATGGGGTCAGCGCGACCCACCTTTTCAAACATGTTGCAGAATGGATTTGGCTTAGTTTTAACGACCGGCTGCCTGCTTGACGTTAACCCCCTCCGATATATTAGGTCTAATCTTGGTAATGTAAAATAAACTCTTATGTGGCTGGTGCAACACATGATTTCAAGCGTGTTGCAGAAAATGGGTCTGGCTTAATTTTTACGAACAGCTGCCTGTCTGACGTCAACTCCCATTAGGGGGGACCAGCGCTGGAATCGTGTTCGAAAAAATCTTTACTTGACAGCCTATTTACGCTGTCACTAGACCAAAAAGGCGACAACTGTACCACTCCACTATAATTTTACGTCAAAAAACTACCTTATAACTCCAAAGTTACGGAACAAATTTAATTTATCTTCAAAGAAAATTCGTAAAGACGCAACACGATGTATTTCAAATCCCTGTTGACATTCTCACAACAAGCGTAAACAACTAACTACAACCACTAAAATGTTTTTTATACGACGCAAACACATTCTGACTTATTTCTTGTTCCCCCCATTTTTCCCCCCGAACCGTTTACATAAGACTGATTTATGGGATATAATACGCACTAGAACAAGCCAAGTTTCGCCGTCCAATGTGGCTCCATTTACATACATTTGGCATCTGAAATATTGCAGCATTTCGCTGTGTAATTATGTGTGTAACTTTATGTTGGATAGAGGGCGTAAGTGGAAAACAATACGGTAATGTGTTCCGGGCGTGTCACATATTGTGTGCTTAGGATACCCTACCTTGATGTAGGGAGCCTGCTGTGTCAACTGTCTTTTTTCTGTTTTTTTTTATACGAGGGACTAGCAAACGAGCCTTTTTAAAATTCATAAGTATAACGCCCGAATGGTCAAACGCTACTCAATTTTCACGACTTCTTACATTGATTTTTAAGGCGGCCTTAAACGACATAAGGCGATCTAAGTGTACGAGCTTTCGGCGGTAAAACCCACTAGTTATGCTAAAACTTTGACAAAGGTACAATTTTACAGGTTAAATCGTCGATGTGCTGAAATGGTACTTTGGCTGATCTTCTTCTGAAATTGCCGAAATAAACAAAAAATTCAATACAAAAGCCCTGTCAACGTAAACAACACGTCATTAAATCGAAACTGTCACGAAAAAAGTTGATCTTTTCATATTAGTTTTCGCCATAAACTCGAACTGGTGCGGAATGTTACTACGCGAAAGGCAAGGTTATTTTTAAACAGATATAAAGGAAAATGTGCTTTATAGCTCAGGAATAAGTTATTGTAAACCTGAAACAGTATTTTTGCACAGCGATTTTATCATATACGCCCGGATGACCTGTCGCAACCGAAAAACATAAATTTTTTCTCGCTTCTCCATCCAGTTGTTGTCTGTGCTTTAATTAATTTTCATTGTTTTTTTCGTTTACAAAGTCAAATTAAAGCAAATGTTGAAAATTTGACCAAAAATGTGGTATATAAGAGCCTGATCAAACTTTTGCATATGTATTTATATACCTACGAACAATAATATTTTTCTCCTGGATTTATTTTGCGAAGTCGTCGCAGCTTCCAAAAATATGCACATCAATAATGAACGTTTACTTAGTTATATTTTAAATGACCATTGTATCATTTATTAATCTAGTGTTTAATAATAACAATTGCTACAATTCATATTCAACAGACATTAACAGACTTGACATCTCATATTAGAGTACAATATCAGTCTCCTATAATTTAAATTATCGGTTAGTTTCTGAGTTGGCTTAATGCATACCATGTTAAACCATTTACTCATTTCGAGTGAAAGAAAAAACCTAAACGTTTTACTAACAACTTTATTTACTTGACTGCCTCGGTGGCGTGGTGGTATTTCGGTACGACTACGGTTCTGAGGTCTCGGGTTCGATCCCCGGGTCGGACAAAGTGATATTGGATTTTTACATATCAGCCCGGAGTCTGAAATTTGTGCCCGATATGGCGATAGGCTCGCCCCCTATAACATTTGGGACGGAACTAAGCTCGGCGAAATGTGGGTGTTCTAGTTCGCTAGTGCACCTCTGCCTACCCCTTCGGGGATACAGGCGTGAGCTTATGTATGTATGTATTTATTTACTTTTCTCCAAAAAACATTATATTTCAAATTTCATTTTTATTAAATCGGATCATTGACAAGTTTATAGATCTTCTCTTACACCATCATCATCACGCCATAGGACGTCCACTGTTGAACATAGCCCCCCCCCCCCCAAAGATTTCCTCTATTACATCATCATCAGCCATAGGACGTCCACTGCTGAACATAGGCCTCCCCCAAAGATTTCCAGATCGACCTGTTAGAAGCGGCCTGCATCCAGCGACTTCCTGCGACCTTCATCAGGTCATCTTATCTTTATCTTTATGTACCAAAGCTCAAATATATATTTCCGTCAATTGTGTGATCAATCTAAACTAGTTAAATTAATTTCACGAGAGCACGCCAAGGGCCCATTAAATCACTGCTGCGTCTACGGGGACAAGTTTAATTAAGTCTAAGAAAGTTATTAGCTCAATGTGCCATCGATCCAAGTCCTTGAACTCGGATTCATCTTGTCCTACTATTTATGAGGCAATGTTTAATTTTTTCTCGCTTATTGTATTTATCACTTATTATTCTCGCTCCTGTAATGTTTCAACCGTAGTTTATAACCGACGATTATATTATTGGTAAAGTAATAATTAACCATTTTTTGTGTTCGCGGGGAAAAGCGTTTTACCGTTACCGCTACGCCAGGGGGGAGACGTGACGGTTAAGTCGGATTCGCCGGTCTTACGACCCAACGTTAAGCCGCCCAAGAGAGAAAGCATCTAGGCGATCGTTGGGCCGAGTCCGTAACACTATGTACACCGGCAATACCGACTAAAAACCTCGCGATGGCCCTCTTCGGCGCATTGGAACGGCCCCGGGTATCCCTAGACTCGAAGCGCCCAGGCTTCAGCCGGAACCGCTCCTACGCAGGGCCGCCTTGCGACCCGTCTCCATTGTGTGGGTGGGAGGGGCTCATAAGCCCCTGCCGCCGAAGGATGCTCTCGATGTCATCGGCAGCACGAAGACAACCTTGCTGCCGTCCATCATCACCATCATCATCATCAGCGATAGGACGTCCATTGCTGAACATAGGCCTCCCCCAAAGATTTCCAGTTCGACCTGCTGGAAGCGGCCTGCATCCAGCGACTTCCTGCGACCTTTATCAGGTCGTCGGTCCACTTTGTAGGTGGACGTCCTACGCTGCGCTTGCCGTCCATCTTAGGGTCAAATTAATATTGGTTACTTTAACAGTTTTAGACTATTGCAGTGGCAACAAAAATGGTAGGGTTTGCGTAATTTATAAGTAGTTTTGTCTTTTATTTAACAATGTTATGATAATATAATTATAACAGTACCTACTCCTATGAAAAAGTCGCTAAAAGATTGGCTTATAAACTACTCGACATCACGTCGTCGGATAGTTCACTCAATTTTTTTATGATCAGCTATCGTCGCGTCGGTTACAAAACTTCTGAAGTACTTAAAAACTTCAAGTTTTATGACCTAATTCAACTATTTTATGCAGAATATAATCTAGGTTTCCTTGGATCATAAATGTCCAAACCCAGCTGGCCTCTCTCCAAACTTCCTGAACTATAAAAAATAAACATCTAGTTCAGAAAATGTAACACAAACAATAATTAAAACCGCTTATTCTCACTTAATAGGAGTGTAAAACGATAATGACCAAACGAGTCACGGAATGTTAACGTTACGAATCTGACGTAACAAGTTTGTATTACCATGTATATGGTTACAATACAAGATGTTTCATTATCCGTGACGCGGCCAGTATAATAATATGGCCGAACTAACGTTATGCGGGTAGTGCCAGGTGTATGGCAAATGTAAACACACGAGCCAATATCATGCAAGAAAATAACGCTTTTATTTTGTAATCATTCCTAAAAATGAGACATTTACGTAATATTTTAAACTTATAACCATTACAAAAAAATTTTAAACAGGTTTTCAGGATATTCACGTACCTTTATAAAATAATGAATATTATTATGTAACATGTGTTAGTTAAAGTTTTCTACAATTCCTAATTTGATAAAAAAATAATGATTGCATATCCCAATCCTTTCCATCTACCTTTATCGCACTTCAAAGTGTAATCGATGAATGCATTCGGCCTATTTTTAAAAGCGGCTGCATCATTGACAACAACTTGCTTTGGTGGATCAATTTCCTAACCCTGACAAATCCAAATAAAACAAAAATCGATCTTGGTATTTTCTTTTAGTCTTTATCTCTGAAAGATTTAGTATTCAAGGGAATAAATCGTGGAATATACCTACAACTTTGTACACTGCTTAACTTGATTAAAGAGAAAAGAATACGATACAATCGAATCGCCAGCGTTAGTTTAGCCTCTTTTCTGGGTCTAAACAATGAAACAAATTGCAAACCAGTGTACTGTTGTCGTCGAATTCTTCACTCGAACAAAGTACTGCGCTTTAACTTATCGGTCAGTGGTTCTGTGGATGTAGACAATAGTAATAAATTACTCGAGGGTTTTGTTTATTTTTTCGTAATAAATACTGCTAAATGGGTTTGTTGTATGGTGAGTTTATTTAATACGCAGATAATACCTATATTTATTTTATGAATCATTTTAGTTCAAATTTTAATTGAATTAAAAAGTCCGTTAGGTCGTCAAACAGGTGTATTACAAATATTTTGTAAAACATTTATTCAAACAAGACCGGCCGATTATATTTTGACAAATTAGTATCCTAATGTGCCTTTAATAACCCAACCACGTTGAAGCAAAGTCCCATATTAGGTATGCACCTACACAGTAATATTAGTTGTATAATAATATTCGGTTTACATTACGTGGCCCCGGCCCAATATTATTATCAATGATAAATAAGTAAATATTTTAATCACCAGAAGAACATATTATAGGCCTTTATACAATGTATATTAACGTTTTGAATAATACGTAACAATCAAAATAAGGCAGCGGACACGTACATAATATAACTCCGTGTATTCCACCTGACCACTGAACGCATTTAACATTTCCCTACACACCAAAGAATGGACTTAGCCCTAATGTTGCCCGGTAGGTTTTAATCACGTACTTAACTGGAGCTTAATGTACTCTTGTAATAAGTCGCAGGTACAACGGCGGCAGTTTGAAAGGCCCTAACTTGTCCCATACGAAGTTAGGGCTCTACGGCGTTGACAGATGAGCGTGCTTTTTAAATAATAAGGTAATAGGGTCGGGCAGGTGGTTACTTAATGTCTTTTACCTGAAACCGTAAAACATTTTTAAATTAATTCTCAAAGGGCTTATGTTGACGTAGCGGATTATGTTTACGTATTTTTAGAGTGATGATGAAAAGTGGCCGAAGTGGAAGCGTTTAAGTAGGAAGGCAGACCTGGCAAGAGGCCGGGATATTAGAGTGGTAGAGTCACGCTGTAGACAGTAACGTCTACAGCACGAATGGGCCGGCTCGACCGGTTTGATACCACTGTCTCACGGAAAACCGACGTAAAGTGGCAGCATGCTGTTGCGTTTCGTTCGGTGAGTGAGATTTCCGGTGGCCCATTTCCCCCCTTCCTTTCCCAATCCTTTTTTCCCTTCCTTTCCATTTCCCCCTTTTAGGTTGGCAACGCACCCATGATTCCTTTTATGTCTTGGGTGTCTATGGGCGGTGGAGATCACTTACCATCAGGTGACCCTTCTCTCGTGTGCCAGTCTCTGCTAATAAAAAAAAAATAACGCCAGGCAGGAAGAAAGCAACATAGAACCGTATGTTCAGGTTGACTAAATACAGATTAATATTGAGATTTCGCTTGATTTATCAGTGTAATAAAATTGATATTAAAATCAATCTGAAACGATTCAACACAGACATTAATTGAAAGATTCAATCATCTGATAATATATGACTGCCCGAAATCAAAGTTAGTGCCGGCTTGTCTTACATATTACGTTACTAGCTCGTGGCTCTGGCCACTAGAATCAATTTGTTTTGGAAACTCTACTAATTGTGCAAGTAATTTTGTTAGGCGTTTCCGTGCAGCTTTTATCCACTATATCACTCCGTCAGGTTTCTTGAAACAAAAGGTACCTAGACATTGTAATTCTATTCTAAGTTTCAAACTACTTCATACCTTTCATTAAAATCAGTTCAAGAACAACAAACAGGCTGTCATATTAATAATCTAGGTAAGTATGGTATCCCTAAATCTTTTCTTATTATACAATTACTACTTGATGTAAAATTAAGCTCAAAACGTCTTTAGCATAAACAAATGTGTATGAAATTAATATATATAATTTAACTTCACATTTCAAATAAAGACCATCTTATTCGGGCCCAAATCAACCACAATCCGCAAAAGACTAGCAATCACAAACAACAAGAAGGCGGTTGCAATTTTTAAAATTGCACAATTCATCCACAATGTCCCAAGTATTATCCGTGGAAAGCGGTCGCCGACATAAAAAAACACAAGCGACCCATCGCTCGTCTATTTCAAGAGATGCGGTTTCCGGTGCGAATCAAGAGATTATTTTCAGTTTGTTTTTCTACTTCCCCCTCTGGCGAGTCTGGGCGGACGACTTTGTGATCTTTGTTTGGAAGGGTTTTGTTATTGATCAAGTATTTTATTGTATACAATCATTGATTGAATATTTAATAGATATATACAATGAAAATACGTGTAACAATATGTCCGCGTAGGACCACTTGAATTTCAATAAAATAATTTGTTATATTTGTTACGATGTAAATTTCAGATATAAACATAATGAAACGTCCTACAGTGGTATTATAGCGTCCCACTAAGTCATTATGAATAAAGGCCAATATGTAAGATGTTTGTATCTCTTTACCATATATTACCTCTCTTTACCATATACTAATGTCCTATTTTATAAGAAACATCGTTCATTAGTTATAATATGTTACTTGTTTTTTAGAATTGAGTAAAACATTATGTAAAAAAAATATAACCCCAACGAGTCTCACATTTTCCGTCTCATTATTGTTACTCCTTGAATAAGCTGTGTCTCATTTTTTCGGGATAAGTAGGATTAACATACGAAAAGGTAAAGTAAAATTGCATGCGTTTATATAAAAGCGGAGGATTATTAGCGAAGTATATGGATCTAGAATTTGATAATCGAAATTTGATAATCGATCGAAAAAGCTTACCTCTGCAGCTTATGCTGTCTACAAAATACGCCAGCTAACTAATGTAGAAACAGCACGATTAGTGTACTTTAGTTATTTTCATAGTGTAATGTCGTACGGCATATTGTTGTGGGGAAATGCTGCTGACATTCACACTATTTTTCTGCTGCAGAAGAGAGCTATTCGAGCAATTTATAACTTAAACCGTAGACATTCGCTGAAGGATTTATTTAAAGAAATAAATGTTTTGACCGTAGCATCTCAATATATATATGAAAACTTAATGTATGTAAAAAAGAATATTAATGTTTTTATGAAGAACAGCGACATCCATAAGGTCAATACTAGAAATAAAAATAATTTAATACTACCTAAGACAAGGCTCCGGAAAATTAATAATTCTTTTATGTGCCAAAGTATACGCTTTTATAACAAAATCCCAAGTCATATTAAAGAATTAAGCCTTAATAAATTTAAATCATTTATTAAACAGCAACTATGCCGAAAAGGGTTTTATAACGTAAAGGACTACTTACAAGACAAAAATGCTCGGGATTGAGCAGCTCACTCTTGACACTATAAGGCTGTATCAACACAATTTTATATTTTACCATTATATTAAATTTTGTGACTTTGCTCTATTGGCATATTAATATATTATTGTATTTAGTAATAAGTTGACATTTTGAATTGTAATTTTATATATCATGCATTGTCTGGACTTTAAAAGAGGCCATAACCCTTGAGTTTGTTTCGGCATTTCTTCTCAGGGATAGCTACGAAATGCCGACGCCATTATTACTTTATCAATATATACTCGTAATTGACATGTGAAAGTGGTATCATCATCATCATCATCATCAGCCATAGGACGTCCACTGCTGAACATAGGCCTCCCCCAAAGATTTCCAGATCGACCTGTTGGAAGCGGCCTGCATCCAGCGACTTCCTGCGACCTTTATCAGGTCGTCGGTCCACCTTGTAGGTGGACGTCCTACGCTGCGCTTGCCGGTACGTGGTCTCCACTCGAGAACTTTTCTGCCCCATCGGCTATCAGTTCTACGAGCTATGTGCCCTGCCCACTGCCATTTCAACTTGCTAATCCTCTGGGCTATGTCGGTGACTTTCGTTCTTTTACGGATCTCCTCATTCCTGATTTGATCACGTAGAGAAACACCGAGCATAGCCCTCTCCATAGCTCGCTGAGTGACTGTGAGCTTTCTAATGCGGCCCATAGTTAGAGGCCACGTTTCAGTGCCATAAGTCATCACTGGTAACACACACTGGTCGAAGACTTTTGTCTTCAGGCACTGAGGTATTTTGGACGAGAAGACCTTGCGTAGTTTCCCAAATGCTGCCCAGCCGAGCTGGATTCGACGAATGACCTCTCTCTCAAAGTTGGACCTGCCTAGCTGGACCGCTTGTCCTAAATAGACATATTCGTCTACAACTTCGAGAGTTGAGTTCCCTATACCAATTGGGGTAGGAACGACATGGACATTCGACATGATTTTCGTCTTGTCCATGTTCATTTTAAGGCCTACTTGTTGGGAAACTCGGTTGAGGTCTTCGAGCATAGTACCTAGATCTTCCAGCGATTCTGCCAAGACAACGATATCGTCGGCAAATCGAAGGTGAGTGATGTACTCGCCATTGATGTTGATGCCGAATCTTTTCCATTCCAAGAGCTTGAAGGCATCTTCTAATGCGGTAGTGAACAGTTTCGGAGAGATAACGTCTCCCTGTCTCACACCTCTCTGAAGTGGAATAGCCCTCGTGCTCTCTTCTTGTACTCGGACCGACATGGTGGCGTTGCTATACAAGCACCTCAACACTTCGATGTAGCGATAGTCGATATGGCACCGCTGGAGAGACTGCAGCACAGCCCAGGTCTCGATCGAGTCAAAGGCTTTCTCATAGTCCACAAACGCTAAGCAGAGTGGCAAGTTATATTCCTCGGTTTTTTGTATAACTTGCCGCAGCGTATGAATGTGGTCTATGGTATTATAGCCTTTTCGGAAACCGGCTTGTTCGGGAGGCTGAAAGTCATCTAGCCTGTGCTCGAGACGATTCGTGATAACCCTCGAAAACAGCTTATACACATGGCTCAGGAGTGAGATGGGCCTGTAGTTCTTCAACAAGGTATTGTCACCTTTCTTAAAGAACAGTACCACCACACTCCTGTTCCATGCTTCAGGCGTAGCGCCCTCGAGCAAGACAGAATTAAAGAGCTTCTGAAGGACTCTCAGTACCGGCGCTCCGCCCGCTTTCAGAAGCTCTGCAGTAATTCCGTCCTCGCCCGGCGCCTTGTTGTTTTTAAGCTGTCCGAGGGCCACCTTAATCTCGCACAGGCTGATGTCCGGGATATTTTCGCTGTAGTGTCGGACCAGCTCGGCTCTTGGGTCTTGGGCCGAGCCAGTGACAGGTTTGGCAACCGAGCTGTAAAGCTGTCCGTAGAACCTCTCAATCTCCCTCAATATCTCTGCCTTTGTCGAAGCTACGCTGCCGTCTTCCCCCTTCAGCTTGGTCATTTGGCTTTGCCCAATAGACAGATCCTTGGCGAACACTTTGGAGCCTTTGTTCCGCTCAATCGCCTCCTTTATGCTCACTGTATTGTGAGCACGGACGTCGTGTCGCAAGGACTTCCCTATTCGTCTATTGAGCTGCCTATATGCTTCAGCGTCGACGGAAGACCGCAGCGCCATAGATCGGCGTTCGGCCATGAGATCGAGTGTGTTGATCGAGAGTTTCTGAGGTCTATCTCTACGACGAGGTCTAAAAAATTTAGATCCCACCGTATGAACAGCTTCTACCAACCGGTCATTTATCTCGTCCACGGTAGAGCAATCAGCTAGGCAATCGAAGCGGTTTGTCAACTCGAGTTGAAAGCTCTCGGGGTTTTGGATATGGGTGCGAGTAGGGCGGAGCGTAGACTTCATCAAGCGATCTCTTTCCAACTTGACGTTGATATTCAATGTGCCTCTTACCATTCGGTGATCGCTTCCGGTTTTCACCCTGTTGATCACAGAGACATCATTGAATATCCGTCTTTTCGTCGTCAAGATGAAGTCTATCTCATTTCTCGCCGAACCATCCGGAGTCATCCAGGTCCATTTGCGATGAGGCGGCTTCTGGAAGAAAGAGTTCATCGCAAAGAGTCCCTCTTTCTCCAGGAAATCGGCCAGCCTTTGACCTCGGAGGTTCCGTATCCCATATCCAAATTGCCCCACCCTCAACTCTTCATCGCTTCCCTTGCCCAGCTTTGCGTTGAAGTCCCCCATTACAACATTGAAGTAGGTTTCGGAGGTGTGTATGGCCCGACTAATGTCTTCATACATCTCCTCTACTTCCTCATCTGGGTGTGTCGAGGTCGGCGCGTATACCTGTATGACCTTCAGCGAATACCTCTTGGATATTCTGAGTATAAGGTATACGACCCTGCTCGACACACTTTCAATGGATACGATGTTGTTGATGAGGGACTTGTTGACGAGAAATCCGACACCGCCTTGGGACTGTTGGTCGCCCTCCCGGTAGTAGAGCAGGTTACCAGACTTGAGGATTACAGTGTCCTCCCCGTTTCTTCGGACTTCTGATAACCCCAAGATATCCCAGCGTAACCTACTCATTTCTTCTTCCAGCTCAAAAATCTTCTCGTCTGTCCTCAAAGTGCGAATGTTGTGTGTTACCAGGGCCAGTCGTCGTCGGGGGTGGTAGCGGGATCTTACCCGGGGATTCTTAGCACCCCCTGCCCCGCCGTTACCGTAGCCGCTACCGGGGCCAGGAATAGCAGGGCTGCCGGGGACTGGGGGCCTGGCCTTTCTTTGTGAAATCATATATGTGGGGGGTTTTGCCGTTACTCGCCACGCTTGGCAGGCGGGTTGGCGAGCGCAGGCGCAGGCAGAAAGTGGTATAAAATATCCTATTTGCAGAATAAATGATTTGAATTTGAATTTGAATTTGAATTTGATAAATTCACAAATAACGATCTGTAGTATTAGGCTGAAAGACACTTATAATATGATGACCATAAAGTAGACTAACAAATTACGTATTGAAAGATTTTGACAGACTGCCTCGGTGGCGTGTTGGTATTTCGGTACGACTACGGTTCTAAGGTCTCGGGTTCGATCCCCGGGTCGGGTAAAGTGTTAATGGATTTTTCCATATCAGCCCGGAGTCTGGAATTTGTGCCCGATATGGCGATAAGCTCGCCCCCTATCACATCTGGGACGGAACTAAGCTCGGCGAAATGTGGGTGTTCTAGTTCGCTAGTGCGCCTCTGCCTACCCCTTCGGGGATACAGGCGTGAGCGTATGTTATGTTATGAAAGATTTTGTTAACATTTGTCCGGCATTAGTTCTAGTGGAAAAAAATAATAATATATAATTTGTAAAGCGCTCTTGAACAATATTGTTATTAACCTATATTTAATCTTGGCGAACTAAGCAACACAAACATAGAAAAACGTTATATTAACCAATCCATCTATACAGCAAAGTACGCTTCAACGGAGCCTAAATGATGCAAATATACGCCTTTTGGGTATATTTATTTTGTAAAATTTTAATGTAACGCTGTTACAAACGCAAAACTTTAAACCATTACGAGCGTCAACTCAACTTAGCTGAGCAAAGAAATAATTCAACCCCACCTTTCAACAGTGAAAATACTTTTTATCAAGCCGTTATAGCTCTCGGTGAAGACATAAAAGTGTCATTAAGTAAGGAAAAAGCGTCCGTGAAACATGCTGGCGACAATGAGCGCGAATGATTAAACTTGCTCGTTTTGTGTACGATTAATGGCTTCCGTGCAAATGTGAGTGACTTGAAACATAAAAAATATATTACGAGATCAAACGACCTGCTTCACTAATAACATTTTAATAGTAGGTTTTATTTTTACTAGAAATAAAGAGAAATGGTCTCTTAAAGTCCCTATTTGCAGTTATATTACTTAATTTATTTGCCTCCCATCAAGTAGTTTACATTATGGTGCATTCAAATAAAAAAGAAATTGAATCCACAAAATGTTTATACATCGTTTAGATTTCGTAAAATTATTACTCTACCGCCAAATCGGAACTTCACTAGTCTATGCAATAACACTTAAGACAATAAATAATTTCTAGGTCTAGAAATGTTTTGTTTCGAGGTTTCAAAGAAACGTTTATTAAATCAGTATCTAGTACATGACGCTAAGTTCAAGAATCCCGTATGTAAATCTACAACAGCATACCGACCTAAAATAACTTTAAACACCATTACAGAATCATCTTACGGCACGTGTCTGATTGATTTCACTTATTAGTAAGCCGCATACGCACTTGGAATGATCCATTAAAGCGAGATAAAACATGGCAACCCTATTTATACGATTATCTCGGGCAACATTTGTACCGTGTTTTATTAAAAAAATATATATAAATACGAAACGGACGCACGGAACAGAAGCATGTTCTATATTTAAAACTACACCGTTCACAACAACTCATAATATTTAGAAATCGTGGCGCGCGCGCACGCGTTGCTCGGCCGTGTGTTTCGATCGATAGTACCGACCAATAAAATGGGATACGGGACGTGAGTGTGTGTGTGAGATGTTTTCCAACTTCAAATTGCCTGTGTTGAAGCCGAAAGGGGTGAAGGATGAACCCTTCTACTGCTACAGAAGCGTGAAGACCAAGCCGCCGAAAACTCCGACACTCAACCGAGTGAAGCGACATCAAAGGCGTAAGTTTTATATTTGTGTATGCGAAAATAAACACGACTTAACGAAGTGCTGTTGCTTATTGCAAACGGAATTAGGTGTTTCAGCTATTAGGGTGTCGGGGCGCTTTGAAAGCAAACAGGCGGGGAATGTCCTCACTCGTACCGCATCTTAATTTGCACGTGTATGCAAAGCTACCTTCGCTTGATTATATCAACAAGAAACAGTTTCTAACGTTGATATTAAACATAGTTTTTGCGGTCACGTCGTATCTTATTTAAGTTTATAAGTCATGCTTAGACTAATGACGCACCAAGTCATGACATAAGTCTTGCATTAAAAGCAGGTCAAAAGCTTCAGAGGATTTTGACGGGAAGTCTGACAGGGTGGACGTCGCTTGTTAAAATTATTTCATATTATTCTCTAGAGCTGTGTTTGTTGGTTTTAAGTGTTGTGGTTTAATGCATCAAACTTCAATGAAGTTGGACAGTATAATGTGGAAAAATTTTAACTGGTGATCTTTGATGAGTTTTGTTTGGTGCGTTGGCTGGCTTTGTTCGGTCGATTCGCCGAGGTCGAAGGTCATCTGAGGGGCACTGGACTGGAAGGAATTACCGCCATAATCCCAGCAGGGCCTTGGGATCAACGACATCTGGGTCTCATGGTCTTATCATTGTGAAAACATAATTGCTCTATTTACCTTGACGTTGGCTAAATCACCGTATATGCGTGGAAGCCATTATTTTTAAAAGAAGAAGAAGAAAAGCTTCAGAGTTAAATGAAAATCTATCTTCCCATATTCGAGGTGTTCAAAAATCGATAGATTACGAAATATAAATCACTTATTCGCTATCCATATACCGCGTCAGACTCACTTATATAGGGATACATACGTTATACACTGTATTATCTTAATTATTTTGTCCTTAAATATTTATGGTCTATGGTTCTAAAATATAACCTTACCTTATTTATGTACTCTACTTTGTATAAAAGAGTTAGTAGAAATATTTGTGTCCGATTTACTGTCAATCGTAATACGATCTCTACAAAAACATCCCAGATTGTGATTTCAGTCACTTTTTGTATACAGTTTTTGAGTATAGTCTCATCATCTCAGCAAGTAGACAACCTGGTTATCAACTGTTTCGTCAACTCCGATATGGATTACAATTTACCACAATGTATTATAACTTTCTGTCATCGCCTCCTTGGTCTAGTGGCAGTATGTATGGGCTCCTGGGAGGACCTAGGTTCGATTGGCAGGTCGGGCAAATCAAATTTCCTAATTTAATTTTGACTGGTTCCCTCAAAAGGGGTCGGCGTCAGGCAGGCGGCCGGTCGAAAAACTAAGCTAAATCCTTTCTGCAACGTCCTTTAAAAAGTTTGTTGCGCCGACCCCCGCATTAAGGTGGGATAAGGGCAGGTAGCAAGAAAGAAAGTTTTATAACTTTCTGTTCTACAAAAGGTGATACTAAAGAATGAAAATTTACGATAAGAAAATAAGTATAACAAATTATAACACGGAAGTTTGGAAACTGTCGCCCACAGCGTGACGAGGCGTAATGATAATAAAATCACGTGCCAACTTCCAAAATTCGACAGCTGCCGCCGATGGCTTCCCGTTATCTTTTATTAGTCAAACAATATTTTTGAAACCTTCCCTTTTTATAATAAAAACTTATTATGCACTTATGTTATATTTATTATTTGACACTGCCCTACTTCTTCTTAAGTCTCCGGGAAGTCGGAATTTTATTGTTAATTAGTTCTAAAATATTAAGGTTGCTTTAACAATTTTAAAATAGGGCGGCTTTAAATATACAGACGACGTTAATAATTGGATATTAGAGAAAAATCTTGTCTTTGGGTTTCATTTTTATATTGTCGAACGGACGGACTTCTAAAGTATCCTTTAGTATCATAAAGATAGTGAAATATGTATCGGGTCTCTTTTAATCTAAATGATTAGGTTAGCTTTAATTTAGTTTTTTCGATTTTTTTCTGTCGATTACGTTTACGATTTTTTTTTAGCAGAGACTGGCAAACGAGCTGATGGGTCGCCTGATAGTAAGTGATCTCCATCGCCCATGGACACCCAAGACACAAAAACAATCATGGGTGCGTTGCCAACCTAAAAGGAGGGAATGGAAGGGGAGGTAAAAGGGATTGGGAAAGGGGGAAATGGGCCACTGGAAATCTCACTAACCGAACGAAACGCGACAGCAAGTTGCCACTTTACGTCGGTTTTCTGTGAGACAGTGTTATCTGCCCGGTTGAGCCGGCCCATTTGCGCTGTAGACGTTACTGTCTACAGCGTGGCTCTACCACTCAATTACGATACTATTACAATGGCATTATAAAGGACGATCTCTATAGTTTAAAACAGCCTCCGCGGCGCAGTGGCAAAATAGCCGGCTGTGAAACGAGAGGCCGCGGGTTCAATTCCCGCACCGTGACAAATGTTTATATGGCCCATAGATATTTGTTTCGGGTTTGGGTGTTGTAAAACCGAAAGTCTCTCGTTGTTCCTGATGCCCACGACACAAAACAAGTCAAGACTATTATTGTGGCTGTTGGGTATTATTTAGTTAAAATATGTAATTTTATATATCTTTATGTTAACCGTATGCATACAAGTTCATGTAGTTTAATAAATAAAGACAAGCATAATTTACCGTTTATACTATTCCCACCCCAACAATTCCCCAGAAATCTAATAAATAACGACCAAAAAGTCAAACTCCCAGTTACAACAGTCGTCTTTGAACCATTTTCTGGTTAACTGCTAGTTAAATTTAGCTGAATTTATAAACATTTACCGTATATTAGGGCAACGCACACTTTTATTATCCCTTTTAGTTTGTATTATAATATTATTGATGTAAATATTGTACCTTGAAATACATGTGACGTATACATAGGTACTTTATATGCTGTTATACAATTAAATTGTTCGATGTTGAAGCATTTAAAACAAAAACCCAAACTTATACATAGACATCATCTAGATATATTCATCATATGTATGTATCATGTTCATACACTTAAGATCGCCTTATGTAGTTTAAGGCCGCCTTATTTGTCAAAATTGTATGGCGAAAATCAATGTAGGAAGCCGTTAAAGTTAAGTAGCATTTGACCATTCGGGCGTATATCTCCAGAGGAATAGTCATAGATGCAACATTCACGGTTAGTCGGTCATATTTTCGTCCTACGATGTGATAGTGGCCCGAGAAGGAATAACTTTGACAAACGAATTCGTATCGAGATCGCATTCATGACGTTTGGTTAATATTACATACTTTATTATGGCGGGTACACACCAACGGAACGAATCTTCGCGAATCTATGCCCGTTTCATTCACACAACAGCGAATGTATGTTTGTGTGAATGAAACAGCCGACGATTCGAGATCATTCGTTCGGTTGGTGTGTACCCGCTATCACACGCGCATAAGGTCACTTACTCCATTTTATTGAACTACGGTGATTACAAAAATGCATGTTCGAATATTGTTTTATACCTCTATTATACATCAATGACTCTAAATATGTCATCGTTACTTGAATGCCTTTTATCCAAAACTGATTTTTTTAATCATCTCCATTCACAAACATTCTTCACAATATACAAAGCCTCTTGATTTCAGAGGCATATAATATTATGACTACTTAATATGGATCGTCGTTGTGTGCTTCACTATGAATACATTTGAAAACCAAGCCTACCAACCAACCAGACCAACCGCCGAATGTTCATAAGGTCGCCTTATGTCATTGAAGATCGACTATCTATCGAAATTAAATAAAAAATTAATGTAAGAAACCGTTAAATTTGAGTAGCGTTTGACCATTCGGATGCAAGTTTATTTAGATGTTTAGGCGCGTAAAGTAAACGTATCAGTCACGCTGCGTGCTAGGCGGAGGCATACTACACGCAACACTGTTTATTTTGATTCTTTATACAATTCTACCGAATCTGGCATTTAAATAGAACAAACTGAGAACATCAAGCCAATTTACAAGATAATATTTTTAGGCTGAGAATAAAATAATATTGTGACGGAGTAACGTTAATAAGGCATGGTTCACATTATAATTAAAGTGTAAAGTTCACATTAATGTATAATTCACATTATAACCTTAAAAACAAGACAATAAGGAACAATTTATCGTAGGTTGCATTAATTAATCTAAGGGCCTCTTGCAGCTCCGCGATTAATCTCGATTTATTCCAAATCTCGAAAGATAGAAGATTAAAGATAGAAGTAGCTGTAGGATAAATGGAGTTTAGGTTTAACTCTAGATTAGTAATAGCGCTGCAAGTCGCCCTTAGGGTGAAAGTTCTGAAATTAAAATAATTGGTAGCCTTAATTTCGAGGTTGTAACACGAAAGTTAACTTAAATTGTAATTACTTTTCGACTGACTTCCAAAAAGGAGGAGGTCCTCAATTCGTCTATATTTTTTTAATGTATGTTACGCGATATCTCCGCCAAATGTGGACCGATTTTCAAAATTATTTTTGTGTTTGTGTTTAAAAGAGCTTATTTCAAGGGTGGTCCCATATAAATTTGGTCACGATCGGATTTGAAGTCGGTTAAGTTTTTAAACTTGTGATTATTAATACAAATATTAATATTTAAGATTACATGAATTAGGAAAAAAGAAACAAAGCAAAAAAGGTACAATAGACTGAGTGCATACACGCCGCGCCAACCAAACTTTTCTCCCATTGAGAGGGCCTCGATATATTTAGGCCGTTGCGTAAAATAGCTTGGCCCTAATTACGCTCCCATTGGGCCCGCCCGGAGTAAACGACATGGCAGGAAGCCCCGAATGGCCCAGACGCTTTTCTTAGTAGACTTTTGTTATTGACTGTTTTGATGCGGAACGTATACAACCTTGTCTTCAACTGCCTAGGAAGGTACGAGAAGTTATTTTCCGGTCATTGTAATGCCTAGTTATGTAATAATAGCAATATTATAGTAAATGAAAATAATAGTAATACTATGGCGACTGCTTCGTTGGCGTTGTTGTTTCGGTACGACTATTGTCCTGATTCCTCGGGTTCGATCCCCGGGTGGGGCAAAGTGATATTGGATTTTTCCATAGCAGCCCGGAGTCTGGAATTTGTGCCATATGGCGATAGGTTCAGCCCTTATCACATCTGGGATGGAACTTAGCTCAGGGAAATGTGGGTTGGCTGTTCTAGTTCGCTAGTGCGCCTCTGCCTACTTCTTCGGGATACAGACGTGAGCTTATATGTTATGAAGTAGATTTTTAGATAGTTTTCACCCGGCCTTAAAATGAGGGCGTTCTTAATTTGTCAATAAAAATAATAATAATAATATTAGCCCTGTAATATTACTGTCCCACTGCTGGGCACGGGCCTCCTCTACTAATGAGAGGGGTTAGGCCTTAGTCTACCACGCTGGCCTAATGCGGGTTAGTAGACTTCACATACCTTCGAAATTCCTGTGAAGAAATTCTCAGGTATGCAGGTTTCCTCACGATGTTTTTCCTTCACCGTTATAGCAAGCGATATTTCACAATGAAAATACATTTAACATAGAAAAGTCAGAGGTGTTTGCTCCATTTTGGGGTTGGTCTCGAACCTCCGACACTTGTCTCGACAGTCCGTACCATTCCCAACTGAGCTATCGCTGCTTTTAATTTGTCAATATTTGTGACCGATATCTCTGGAAAATGTGGACCGATTTTCTAAGACTTTTTTTGTTCGATTATTATATTGGTTAAAATTTTATGAATTTTGAAGCCCGTTCTAAGTTTAAGATTTTTGATTGTGATAAAAAAAATACGTACATAATGAAAATAGTCAAATAGTACATATTGTAGTATATCCCAGACAGCGGCTTTTAACAAAAGCGTCAACCCGTGAAAGACCACGGTCGGGTCCAAAATTCCAGTGTCGGTCCGTTCCGGTGACCCGGCACTAACGCGCGATTCGCCCGCGTGCTCTGAAACCCAAATCATCTAGCAGGTTTGTTCACACTTGCAGGCGAGTCAACGACATTTAGCCAATTCTCAAAAATACGGAACTTACAACTATACAGGTATTTGGTATTCGTCTTTACTAAGATGCTTTCATCTTCCATAATTCGGTCACTAGTCTGATTAATAATCTTATTAACTATTCGTAGCGACCTCACTCACGTGCATGTTCGAGCTTCTCACCCGTGGTATAGCATAAGTATCAATCTTCTGAATAAAATAAATATAATATGTTTTGAATTTGACTTCAAATGATAAAGTCTTTTAAAAGTTACACGTTAACATAGATACAGCAAGGATACCTATGTAGAATAATATAACCAATGAATTTGTTAGATAGTAGATAAAGAAATATATACTAAAATCATGCATTCGAAGTACCAGAGCAAATGTTTTTTTCTGATAATAAATAACTTTATCTTTAATAATCCTCTAACATAATTGTTTCTGACCAAGGTATTTTATTTTTTAAATTAATTTGTATTCAATAATCGTGACGACGATTTTGAACGGACCTTAAAATTGTAACGAATTTCGCGCGAGGCGGCCGTTTCTTCGGATCGTCACCTCTCAGTGACAACAGATGGCCATTTTCCGCGGGCTGCTGTTTGCGCATGTTTTTAATTCACATTTTCACGGTTGGACGGGTGATATAGAAAGTGGGTTCCTTGGCAGCCGGTAGGTGAGACCATTAGCTCTACTGCGGATCTTTCCGTTCCACTGAGTATTTCAACGGTTACGTTCACTGGTGCTTTGTCTTTACAGGGAAAATGCTGATTTTACTAGTTTGCTCCCTTAAGTTTTCTTTAAAGTATATCTTTATATGTTTTTCGTTGTTATAAAACAGATTTTTAGTAAATGTAGAACCGATATTACAAATGCTAGATGTTTTTATGACGGACGTATTTTTTTTGTTTTGACAGACTTTTCATACATCGCCTTCATGGTCTAGTGGCAGCATATATAGGCTATGGACAGTGATGTCCTGGGTTCGATACCCAGGTCGGGTAAAGCGGTTTTTCTTATTTGATATGCCCGGCACTGGATCCCCCAAAGGGGGGGGGGGGGGGTTTGACGTCAGACAGGCAGGAGGTCGTAAAAACTAAGCGAATATTGTTTCTGCATTACGCTTGAAAAAGTGTGTTGCACTGACCTCATTAAAGTGAGATAAGGGCAGAGATAGATAGAAAGAAAGACAGAAGTTCATACATGAACTGTCAAAACGCAAAATTATTCTCTTCAAAAAATATTTGCTATTTCGAGGACGACACTCCTACTACCTACTAAGGTATCTTAGGTACCTACTAAGGTATGAGTCGTCGTCGAAATAACCAATATTTTTTCAAGAGAATAATTTGACAGTTCAGTACAGGGGGTTACCACAACCTCTTATAGCAGTATTATTATAATTTTACTTGTACCGATTCCCATACAAAACAAACGAAGAACGATTATAATAATGCTGATATAAGAGGTGGTGGTAACCCTACTGTGCGTTTCCTGAGATCAATTTTCCCCCGCACCTGCAAACTCTGGAATGAACTCCTCGGTGTTCCCGCAGCGCTATGACATGTCCGTCTTCAAACGGGGCTTAAAAAAGCATCTTCACGGTAGGCAGTGGTTTGACTGTGCCTCTGGTATTGCCGATGTCCATGGACGACGGTAATCACTTACAATCAGGTGGGCCGTCTGCCTTCGTAGGCCAATAAAAAAAACTATGATATCATTTTATGCGCATAATATTTAGCTATGAAACTGATTATTTAGGCATTTGCCTAACAGACTTCTGTTGAATGTTATCGTTTGAATAAAATAGTTTATTATAACTACATTTATATTCAAACAAAAGCAATGTCTACAGACTTAGTGCTTTAATTGAGATTAATTAATTCCTAAGTAATTTTAATAATTTAACATAAACGGTTTGTAATCTGATGAACCTCCATGAATTAGTTATTTACAAAATCAACAGTTATTTTAACCACCGACGGGAGATTTATAAGTTTAACGTGTGTATGTATGTCTGTCTGTCTATCGTCGCTCCCGAATAGCTAAACAGGATTTCGATTTTAATATAATAAGTAGAGTAAGTAATAAGTTAATATGTAATTGACTGCCTCGGTGGCGTGGTAGTATCTCGGTGCGACTACGGTTCTGAGGTCTCGGGTTCGATCCCCGGGTCGGGCAAAGTGATATTGGATTTTTCCATATCAGCCCGGAGTCTGAAATTTTTGCCCGATATGGCGATAGGCTCGCCCCCTATCACATCTGGGACGGAACTAAGCTCGGCGAAACGTGGGTGTTCTGGTCGGCTAGTGCGCCTCTGCCTACCCCTTCGGGGATAAAGGCGTGAGCTTATGTAAGCATCTTCACGTCCATGAATTTTAATTTTTTATTCACATTAATGTGACTGCCTCGGTGGCGTAGTGGTATTGCACGCTCGGTAGGACTATCGTCTCGGGTTCGAACCCCGGATCTGGTAAAGTGATATTAGATTTTTTACTATAATCCCAGAGTCTGGAATTTGTGCCAGATATGACGATAGACTCGCCCCCTATCACAAACGGGGAGGAACTAAACTCGGCGAAATGTGGGTGTTCTATTACGCTAGTGCGCCTCTGCCTACATCTTCGGGGATACAGGCGTGGGCTTTGTGTTATGTTTTATTAATGTCAAAGATCACAAATATAAAAATCTTACACAACCTGCCGAAATAATATATTTTACGTTTTAGCCGACCTTCTAGTAATCGGAAGACAGCAATGATGTCAATACAAAGAACTTCTACAAGAGATACATACGTATATACATGATGATATACATGATATATACGTGATGATATACAGGATGTTTCATAAAGTCGGTATAAGTAATAAGTTGGCTCTATTGAGTGGTAGAGCCACGCTGTAGACAGTAGCGTATACAGCACGATAGGGCCGACTCGACCAGTTTGATACCACTGTCTCATAAAAAACCGACTTAAAGTGGCAGCTTGCTGTCGCGTTTCGTTCGGTGAGTGAGATTTCCGGTGGCCTATTTCCCCCCTTCCTTTCCCAATCCCTTTTTCCCTCCCCTTCCATTTCCTCCTTTTAGGTTGGTAACGCATCCATGATTCTTATTGTATCTTGGGTGTCTATCGGCTGTGGAGATCACTTACCATCAGGTGACTCATCTGCTCGTTTGCTAGTTTCTGGTAAAAAAAAAGACGTGTGGCACTCGGGGACTGCCGCGGTAAAGCTATTGCATAGCATCCAAAATCAATATACCTATATACTTTCTCACAAACAGCTGATTACGTATTCGTCCGATTTCGGAGCAGCTCATCTCGATTCGTGCGAGCTTCGTAGAGTCGTACCATGAAGTAAATACAAAGAGGAGGTGCCCTAGCGCCGAAACTCTAAGCAGGCATAAGTCACCAGATTGCGGGGCGAAGAGGGGGATTACGCATGCGCAGTAACGCCGATACACCAATGCCACCTAGAGGCGAGTTGCTGAACTAAAGAGACAAGCGTGATATTTCAAAAAAGTCATTAAAAGTTCTGCTATTCATCGATAAATGGTAAAATTAAAAAGTATCACCGCTGTGCCTGTCGGAGTGGGGAGTGTTAGGTTATTTTCGTTACGGAATTTCTGGATTCGGTCTTCACGCTCAAGGTCCCGCGATAGAAGCTATGCAATAGCTTAAAAATACACTTAAAGAGAGGATGGCTAGCAATCTAGCTTTTCTTTGTGACGAAAAAAAATGTCCTTGCTCATTGGGTTAGCTGCAATGAATTTGCAAACCACCTATAAGGTAAATCAATATTTTTAGCATATACAAAGCCGTTCCTAACCTAATTGCGACGATTTACAGTGCATATTCCAATTAAATTCACCGTGCTTAATAATTGTTTAAAAAAATCATTTATTTTTTAAATTTATCATTACACTTTAAATCGTTCTTCCTGTATGTGGAATTGTAATTGGTACCAACATTATGAAACACTCTGATAATTTAATTACACCGAGTTTCCAGAACACATCTCATCTTCACGTAGCTCGTAAAAAATGACCCGACGACATTCGGACTTGGGTTGCATCCCACAATTACCATAATCCCAATTACTTAACATTGCGAGTGTCCCTCGTAACTCATACGGTCGTTGACTTTTCTAAGAACTAGATCTTTAGAAGAATTAAAGTCAGTGCTTTTGGGGTGCAAAGAGTCTTTGATCAAAGTTACATTATATTATTATGAGTTTAAATGAAGGTTGCTTAAAGTTTGGTGAATGTGGTTAAGCTATTTGTGTTTTTTAGGGTTCCGTACCTCAAAAAATTAAACGGAACCTTATAGAATCACTTTGAGGTCAGTCTGTCTGTCTGTCAAGACCCTTTTTCTTAGGAACGCGTGGAGGTATTAAGCTGAAATATATATTAAATACTCAGGTCTACTGTCCCTTGGAGCTATGAAAAAATCAAACTTCTAAGCCAACGCAATCAAAAGATACAGCCGTTCGTAAAGTTAAAAAATAAAATTGAACTTAATTTTGTTATCAATTATTTAAATACGCCCAACAGTCACACACCTAGTCCTGACCCCACACTAGGTATAACCTGTATCGTGGGTGTCAGAAACTATGAGAGACTTTCGGTCTCACAACACCCAGACTTGAAACAAATATCTGTGGGCCACACAAACATTTGTCTCAATGCGGGAATCGAACCCGCGGCCTCTCGCTTCACAGCCGGCTACTCGCCCGCTGCGCCACGGAGGCTGTCAATTTAGCATGGGTATTTTATACTCGGAGTGCGACCGGTAAAGCCTCGCAATTAGCATAGTACTGGATTTGTGTATGCTAAAAATAATTCATTACCCCATAGGTAGTTTGCAAATGCAGTGCACTTGACTAAATTAACCAGAAATACATTTTCGTCACAAATTCAAGTTTAGTTAATTCAAAACCTATGACCCTCAGGAAATTTTAAGCTAAACCGCTAGATTGCTAGCCATCCTCTCTTTAAGTGTAGTAATTATCGATACCAACTTTATGAAACACCCCGTATTGTCGACTCTTAGATCTAGTAGCCGCATATATGGGCTGTGAACCGGGAGGTCCTGTGTTTGATTCCCCGGTCAAATTTTTCTAATTTGCTTTGCCCGAGACTGGATCCCCTAGAAAGAGGTTGACTTCAGGAGGGCAGAAAGTAAGCCAAATCCTTCTGCAACATGTTTGAAAAAGTGTGTTGTGCCGACCCCACATGAAGGTGGGATAAGGGCAGATGGAAAGAAAGATTACAGTATAGTAATATTATGTAGTAATATTATATACGTTAAACCTTTTTATAAATGTTCCTGATTGTGTTCCGTTTGCGCAAAGAATTTTAGTTGTTATTACATTACTAGCGACCCGTCCCAGTTTCGCACGGGTGCAGTGCTAATATACATTATTTTGATCTATCAGCCAGCGTTTGCAATATAACATAACATAACATTAGCTCACGCCTGTATCCCCGAAGGGGTAGGCAGAGGCGCACTAGCGAACTAGAACACCCACATTTCGCCGAGCGTAATTCCGTCCCAGATGTGATAGGGGGCGTGCCTATCGCCATATCGGGCACAAATTCCAGACTCCGGGCTGATATGGAAAAATCCAATATCAGTATGCCCGACCCGAGGATCGAACCCGAGACCTCAGAACCGTAGTCTGTTGCTGAAGATATCAGCGGACCTATCAGGAAATTTCTGACTAAATGTATTCAAGCTCGATGCGCGTCTATGAAATTTTTATGAAATATTAACCAAATATCATTAGCTATATATCTACATCAGCAATCTACATAAAAATACCGACAAATTAATAAAATTGCCTTTTTAAAGTTGGTTGAAAATAAACAGTACAAATAGAATACTATTCGCTACGAGCACGAAATGCCTGGAACGCGATTTAAATGAAGTACGAACTCTCAGTATCACACCCTCTTGACCTAATAGGCATTCGGAAGAAATGAAGGCCCAGTTCACAATTCCCAGCTTACAGTTTTCTACTTGGCAAGTGACGACAGTAAAGATAAGATACTTCGGTAAAGTTTCGATAAACGGCTCTAGGCGCCTTCTCTAGTAGCCTCATTTCTGTATCTCGTGGAGCAGGCAGAGACTTTATAACACCTTTTTGCCGTTTCCATATTCAAATATTTTTACATAGAGAGGCGAGAGGAAAGATTTTCCAAAGAAATTGTACTCCCAATTGCGTAGAAAACTTTGAAAAGGGCACCATATATTGGTTGTATTTTTTTTTTTTTTATTATTAGCAGAGACTGGCACACGCGCAGATGTGTCACCTGATTGTAAGTGATCTCCACCGCCCATAGACACCCAAGACACAAAAGGAATCATGGGTGCGTTGCCACCCTAAAAGCAGGAAATGGAAGGTGAGGGAAAAAGGGATTGGGAAAGGAAGGGGGGGGGGAAGTGGGCCACCGGAAATCTCACTCACCGAACGAAACGCGACAGGAAGCTGCCACTTTACGTCGGTTTTCTGTGAGACAGTGGTATCAAACCGGTCGAGCCGGCCCATTCGTGCTGTAGATGTAACTGTCTACAGCGTGACTCTACCACTCAAGCTTTTCTCTATTTGTATGACCTACAAATAGAGAAAATTATAAGTACTCTCAACTGAAGATAATTTTAATATTGGTAAAGATTTGTATCCTAATGGCTAAAAGGCTATGCTATGGTTACCATAGCCTTTTCAAACCTATTAGTGATAAGATTATCATACGTGAAAGTCCGATGAACCGCCATGACGAGCGTGATGCAGTACTATAATATGTTACTTCGAACACGAACGGTATAAACATATACCGTTCAAAAGTACTCTTATCGTTCCGCTTAGCATCAAGCGAGGCGCTTACTCATCTCTTCATTCGTCAAAAACATATTCATATATCACATCATCAGACATGCCTCTTCCGTGGCGCAGCAGCCGAGTAGCCGGCTGTGAAGCGAGAGGCCGTTAGTTCGATCCCCGCACCGAGACAAATGTTTGTGTGGCCGCCAAATATTTGTTTCGAGTCTGGATGTTGTGAGACCGAAAATCTCTCCTAGTTCCTGATACCCAAGATACAAGACTCGATCTTAGTATTGGGTCAGGACTATGTGTGCGACTGTTGGGTGTTATTATTTATTTTATCATTGTTACAATTCTCTTATCAGACTATTCCATCATTAATGTTGATTGGGCACATGTCTACTATGTTGTACCACTATTGACGAATATGTTATCCAATGTTTTAAGTAATTATCTTAATGGCCATCGTCCATTACATAAACAATGTAAAAATGATTAATGTAAAATCCGAACGATGCTTTTCCGAAGTGGCGCTACAAAGACGACTAACTAGCTGTTATCAATCACCCAAACAATAAACTTCAGTTGCAAGCGCTGCGCCAAGCTGTATTGGATAAACATTGCTGTGAAGAAACTCAACTGGTTTGGCTGAATAACATTTTACGTTGAAGCTCCTGAGGCCTAGATGTGAGTTTGGGTTTAGTAGGTTATTGGGTTAGATTAGGTGTAAAATCAAATGATTTCGTTACCAGAAGCGCGGCAGGAATATTTTTGATAATCAAATCTGAATCGAGATCGATGCACGTTTCTGACATTTGTATGAAATATTAATCAAATGGCATCAGTAGCTCGACCCTAAAAGATTTTGACGGGAAGTCTGACAGGGTGGGCGTCGCTTGTTAAAATTATTTCATATTACTCTCTAGAGTTGTGTTTGTTGGTTTTAAGTGTTGTGGTTTAATGCATCAAACTTCAATGAAGATCCATCTTCACACTACTATTATATACAGTATAATGTGGATTTTTTTAACCGGTGATCTTCGATGAGTTTAGCTTGGTGCGTTGGCTGGTTTTGTTCGGTCGATTCGCCGAGTGAAGGTCATCAGAGGGGCATCGCACTGGGAAGAATTACCGCCGTAACCCCAGCAGGGCCTTGAGGTCATCCACATCTGGGTCTCATGGTCATTGTGAAAACATAATTGCGCTATTGACATTGATATTGGCTAAATCATCGCATATGCGTGGAAGTCATTATTTTTAAAAGAAGATGAAGCTCAACCGTAAGTTCTTCCTCGCTAGCGCCTATATACGTATAATAATAATTTATTTGAAAAACGTTAAATCCCCACATAACTGATACAGGCATTCGGATTTTCAAAAACATATAGTCGGGCTACAGTGCGTAGAGAGCTCCATACGAATTCGATTGTCAGATATATCCCGCAGTGTGCATAGAGGTATGTATATTATGCAGTATGACAGGGTTTACGTACTTTCAAAAATCTAATGGATCTCTTCATTTATTTATTAAACTTTTTACACAAATATTGTAAAGGCGGACTTAATGCCAAGGGCATTCTCTACCAGTCAACCCAGGGT
Organism: Clanis bilineata; assembly: GCA_036417725.1. NCBI lineage: Eukaryota > Metazoa > Arthropoda > Insecta > Lepidoptera > Sphingidae > Clanis > Clanis bilineata. The sequence goes on from CM071158.1 coordinate 16,698,400, forward strand.
GATGCAGAGATTAGAGACAGTAGGTTTCTAAATTTAATTGAAAGAGTAGGGGATATTCAAAGTCCCAGGTATAATAAATACATAAATTTGAATTTCATTGGAATTTTATTTGATAAAATTATTCTTTAGATCAAAATGCATTTGCCAATAGTGAACGTAAACGAATCAAGCGTGATATTTTGTTATAATTTTGCTGCGATTTTAGCCAAGGCAAACAGACCTTTGGGCCAATGCCAAAACCTGCCAAGGCTGTTAGTCGTTACGTAATGCTGATTAACATCAGCTTTATAACGTACCCCGTGCTATGTTTACTATAAAGCCTCCGAATAGCTTGCGCGTTTTCCGACCAGTGCTATAAAAATTCAGTTTTTTTTTATTTCACTAATAATTCACTGGGTATTGCAGAAAGGTGATTATGGCCATAAACAATTCCATATACAGGTAGAGCGATTTAAAGTGTAATTGTAAATCATACCAACTATATGCAACATATTGTGTATGTATGTATGTATATTTGCAGTATTTTCATTAAAAATATGTTTAAAATCTATTGAATTAATAAAATAAATTAAGTTTCGTTCGGTGAGTGAGATTTCCAGTGGCCCATTTCCTCCCCTCCCTTTCCTAATCCTTTTTCCCTCCCCATCCATTCCCGCCTTTTCCAACGTACGCATGCTTCTGTTTGTGGCTTGGGTGTCTGTAGGCGGTGATCACTTACCATCAGGTGACCCATCTGCTCGTTTGCCAGTCTCTGCTATAAACAAAACACTAAAACGACATCAGCAAAATGCATCACTTTGCTTTATCTTACTTACTGCAGCGCAGTCTCTCGTAGGAGCAATTGTAAATGGATTATTCATTTGATTATAGGAACAGGCGTAGAGGAATTCAATTTTGGATTCTGCGAAATCAAATTGTCCCTTTTATCAGCAGCAAAACGAATGTAAAATAGGGTATTTGTTTCCGCCTCCTTTGTATGTAGGCAAAGACATTCAATAGTATATATATAGACGAGATATCAGCACAAAACTTGTGATCCAAAAGTTATGACCTCGTGGTCATAAGTCGCTCAGTTGATTTAAAATATAGGCGCGCCAGGTCGGCCAGCGTAATATATTGTGAGAAAAAACTTGTCTTACGTGATTCTTAACCATTCACAGAACATTTGAGGGTGTACATAAATTGTAATAATCGCCTTCCCATTGTGATAAGTGGTTGATGGCGGTACTGAAGTTTGAGATCATTTTTTTTTTATGGAACTTGCTTATATATGCTTGCTTGCTTGCTTGCTATATCTTGCTATATATTAAATATCTTTGTATGTAGGCAAATAATTTTACGTTTTAAAGAAATAAAATAACACCCAACACACACATAGTCCTGGCCCCACAATAAGATACCAGTCTTGTGTCCCATCTTATTTTGTGTGTATCCTACCTTATTGTGGGGTCGGCGTAATACAATTTTTCAAGCATATTGCAGATAGGATTTGGCTTAGTTTTTACGACCGGCTGCTGCCTGACGTCAACTTCCGTCTGGTGGATCGATCTGGTGGTCCCGGGAAAATTGTGTTAGCAAAACACCCAACCCGCCTGGGAATCGAAAGCAAGGGCTCCCGGTTCACAACCCATATACACGGCCACTAAACCAAGGAGGCTTCGAAGCCCCTCTATAGTTAGTAATATTAAATCTCTGTGATAAACAATGAGGTGAGAAATTCTCGATTCCGTTAGTTTTTTTTTTTTTTATAATTTGTGTCTGAAATAAAATCGATTTTTATACCTACGAAATCAATCTGGAATTAAATGTTAACATAATTTTAAGTGTTTTCGTTTGCTTCACTCTGTCAAATAAATTTTCCAAATACATTCGATACGTTAGCTTTCGAGAAAACTCTAGATAATTACCTATTTGAGCGCAAAGTTTATTTATGTTAGACAAAATAAACAGAACGTTTCTAAGAATCGACAGTCTGAAGTAATTACACTGTTAGGTAAATGTTAAAGGAACACAGATAAGTGCTGTTGTAGCTGTTCTGAAGCTACGGAAAATATAGTGTACGTTTAAATACGACACATCTATTTTCAAACGACTACAAAAAAGGAAAAGGTCCTCAATTCGTCTGTATTTTTTAAATTATGTATGTACATATGTTACGCGATATCTCCGCCAATTCGGGACCGATTTTCAAGCACTTATCTGTGTTCGATAGAGCTTATTTCAAGGGTGGTCCCATATAAACGATGGTGGTCACGATTGGCTAAGTTTTGAAGTTGGACCATTAAGTTTTTAAACTTGTGATTATTTAGGCTACACTGTTTATGCCTATATTGGTTCCAGACACATTCCATTACAATATGGTGTACTTCTTGGATAGTATTACGATACATCTATACATTATCAATAACACACATAAGCTCACGCTTGTATCCCCTAAGGAGTAGGCATAGGCGTAGTAGCGAACTAGAACTTTCTGAATCCCTATTTCCATCCTTTTAGGTTAACGCACTATGATTATTTTTGGCTTGGGTGTGTATGGGCGGTGGAGATCACATACGATCAGGTGACCCATCTACACGTTTGCCAGTCTCTGCTATAAAAAAATAGTAAAGCCACGCTGTAAACAATTTTTTATACAGCATGAATAGGCCGTCTCGACAAGATTGTTAACACTATATCATCATAACTTGGCTCGCTTGCTGTAAAATATCCAGATTCCAGAGAACTCGACAACTTCAAGTTGGACACCTTTGGTAGCATTTTATTAATAATTATTACCCGCAGCATAACTTAATTACAATATTATTAAGCACCAAAGACATTTAACAGTATATAGACGGGACAACAGCACAAAACTTGTGATCCAAAAGTTATGACCTAGTGGTCATAAGTCGCTCAATTTATTTGAAATATACGTGCGCCATGTCGGCCGGCAAAATAATATTGAGAGAATAAACTTATCTTACGTGATTCTTAACCATTCACAAAATATTCTAGGGTGTAAATTGTAATAATCGCTCTCGCATTGTTATAAATAGTTGATGGCGGTACTGAAGTTTGAGATCAATTTATTTGTATGGAAACTTGCTTGATACCCCCTCTTTAGTTAGTAATATTAAATATCTTTGTCAACCACTCATTATGAAAGGACATTTTCACAATTTTGATCCATCGATATGATCAAACATCTTTAGGGTAGGGTAGAATGACTTCCTCAAAACCTTATAGGGTCCATAAAATGTAGTATGTAACCGAACTGTCATTCAGCGAAGACCTTAACGATCCCCGTCTCTAAAAACCAGACATAGTGCTTCGAATAATTCTAAAATTCAATCACAATCAGCCGGGGCCGTCACCCGGGTAATTGACAAGCGGGCAAGCGGCTTGTCACCTGTCACGGTCTCCGTTGGATTTTAGGACAATTAATCGCGACTGTACCGCGTGCACCCGATTGGTCTATTGACTTTTACAAAACGACTTTACAGTTCTTGAATAATCGAGGTATTTGAAATGGTTCGGCGATTTCTGTGATTAGGTTTTGATGTCTCAATCCGTAACGTAAGCTGACGTTAGAGACGGTAATCGCACGAATAACTTTCAATAACATTCGAGCAGTCTGTGGTTAACGCAATTGAATCGATTTTTAAAACAAATGTGTTGGGCATCTAGCCTCTATGAAACCAGTTTTTATTATGAATAGTAGATGTTTTTATGTTCGATAAGTTATGTATCCTGTTTATTATCTCGACTAAACATAATACGGATTTTTTATTCTTCTTTTTAGAAAAAAATGGCTTCTACGCATTGCGATGATCTGCTCATTAAAGATCACCGGCTAAAAAGTTTCCATATTATAGTGTCCATCTTTGCTGAAGTTTGGTACATAAAACCACATCACTTTAAAACAACAAACACAACTTTAGATATTAATATGAAATAATTCTGACAGGCGACGCCCACCTTATCAGACTTCCCGTCAAAATCCCTACGGATTACTTTCCACCTTCTACTATTTATAGCCATGAGTATAATCATAAGATTGATATTTGATATATTGTAATCATCGATCATGAAGAAGCTCTCAAATTAATTATTATTTACGATGAAATTATATTGGTAAGGCTATTTGCGATTAATTTCGATAGCCTCCGTGGCTTGTCGGACGAGTAGCCGACTGTAAAAAGAGAAGACGTGGATTCGAATTCCCCATCGAGACAAATGTTTGTATGGCCCACAGATATTTGTTTCGGGTCTAGTTGTTACAAAGCCAGAGGTTAGTATGTGTTCAGGGCTATTTGTGTGACTGTTAGGTGTAATATAACATAAGCTCACGCTTGTATCCCCGAAGAGGTAGGCATAGGTGAACTAGCGAACTAGAAAATCCACATTTCGACGAGCTTAGTTACGTCGCAGATGTGATTATGGGTGCATGGTGGAGTTGGGTGTGTTTATGTATTTACTTTACAATTACTACGAAGTAGGTCCTTAATTATTTAATAATAATAAGTGATCTCATTTTACAAATAAGTTAAGCAAGATTATTTGCAAAAACACTTCCGAAATATGTTCTTCCTCATGGGATACGAAACACAAGAACACCTATCAAAACTTAAGCCATAATTATGATTTGTAATTATGAATCTTCATCAAACACCCGGCAAATTAGTATTATATCAGATGTTATAACATACGTTCTGTAATTTCAAACTTGTTTGTAAATTATTATGATAATTATCGTTATAATTTATGTCTTCAACGTTAATTGCTGCAATTTAAGAAATAAATAATATGGAAAGAAACAGGGATTCCAACAAGGGATGTTTAGGCTATTGGACATATTATCAATCCTGTGGCCACAATGGACCAGATAATTATATCCAGTCAGACTGGCTCATCCAAGCTGCAGAAAAAATATCTATAGCGTAGCCACCTTCATATATGGTAGACCCACGCTATACTGTAACTTCTACAGCACAAATTGACCGGCTCGGCTGGTTGGATTTACTTTCACAGAAAACCGACGTTCTGCTCGCTGTTGCGTTTCATTCGGTGGGTGAGATTTCCGGTGGTCCAATTCCCCCTTCCTCGACCAATCCCTTTTCCTTTCCTTTTAGTTTGGCAACGCACACATGATTATTTTTGTTATCATAAAAATAATCTTATTTTATTATAGAGGTAATTATTTTCTTTCACAGTTTTAGTTTGTTGTTTATTTTTGGCAGTTAACTCTTATTACTTACGTATATCAAGTTATACTTAGAAGCTCGTGATTTCTACTCAGATAATGTCACCTTTTGACAAACTGTTATCTGTTCGCCTTTTAGGATTTATACTAAGCACAGCTTTACAGTCATCCCAACAATATTTTCTGATCTAAGCCCCTGATCCCATACAATTCTGATTGAGATCACCCATTTTTCATTCCATTGTTGTTATAGCCGTGATAAGTGGCCAGCCTAATGTCATTTCGGGTCGACGACTAACCTTGTTGAATATACATTGAATTAGCTTTTATATACCTTTGATAAAAATGTGTAGAATTGAAGTATTTCACCACGCTTATTGTTATACAATTGTATTTGTATTTTTAAACGAACTCAAATCTTTTTACTTTCTAATGTTGACTTTGATTAAAAGGTAAATGTAGAAATATTGTTAGATAAATATTAACAATTATTGCTAGCTGCGACATTCTTCTATTCACCTTAATACTGCTGTATTTTGCTAAAAATATCCGGCTTAGTTTTTATGAACGGTCTTGACTTCGTCCCCATTTTGAAAAAATCCAATTCGTCTCGGTTCACGTTTCATGTACACTACCAATAGACCTAGGAGGCGAGATTAGACTAGGCGAGGCGAGGCTAGACTAATAATACTATTATGATAAAAATAAAATGTGTATAGTAAGAGTAAGAGTATATTCAGAAGGCAGTGTGAAGGGACACGGCACGCATTATTAGGTAGTTCCTCACTCTGGGCTCCTAACTACCGGTGGCTTGGGTCACAAGCCTGGCCGTCAGGAGGGTGAATTTTTTGAAGTTATACTTCTTTAGGCGCGTTATGAAAAAATGATGAGAGTGAAATTTTCAGATGCGCGCGCATCTGTGAGACAAAATTAACAGTATGAAGTTGTCTACAGTATGAAGTTGTCTGCTTAACCGCGTACACGTACACGCACCCATTTGACTTCGATTGCAATTTAATATTGTTTAAATTCTTTAATAATATTAAATATATAATAATAATTAATTAATATACTTTACTTGTGACTAATGTAAGGATTGGACGTTCTGCGAATTGGACGTTTTGCGAATTGGATATTTTACGAATTGGACATTTTGCGAATTGGACATTTTGCGAATTGGACATTTAGCGAATTGAACATTGTGCAAATTGGACATTTCGCGAATCGGATATTTCGCGAATTGGACATTTTGAGATTTGGACATTTTGGGAATTGGACATTTTGAGAATTGGACATTTCGCGAAACGGAAATTTCGCGTTTTGGACATTTAGCGAATTGAATATTGTGCAAATTAGACATTTCGCGAATTGGACATTTTGAGAATTGGACATTTTGAGATTTGGTCATTTTGAGAATTGGACATTTCGCGAATTAGACATTGTGCGAATTGGACATTATGCGAATTGGACATTTTGAGGACTCGACATTTCGCGAATTGGACATTTAGAGATTTGGACATTTTGGGAATTGGACATTTTGCGAATTGGACATTTTGGAAATTGGACATTTCGCGAATTGGACATTATGAGAATTGGACATTTTGAGAATTGGACATTGTGCGAATTGGACATTTTGGGAATTGGACATTTCGCGAATTGGACATTATGAGAATTGGACATTGTGCGAATTGGACATTTTGGGAATTGGACATTTCGCGAATTGGATATTATGAGAATTGGACATTTTGAGAATTGGACATTGTGCGAATTGGACATTATGCGAATTGGACATTTTGAGATTTGGACATTTTGAGATTTGGACATTTTGAGGACTCGACATTTCGCGAATTGGACATTTTGAGATTTGGACATTTTGGGAATTGGACATTTTGCGAAACGGACATTTCGCGAATTGGACATTTTGGGAATTGGACATTTCGCGAATTGGACATTATGAGAATTGGACATTTTGAGAATTGGACATTGTGCGAATTGGACATTTTGAGAATTGGACCATGTGGGAATTGGACATTCTGCGCCTAAACGAACAAAACATGCATCTTATACCATGGGCCATTGTTCTACGAGCAGGTGACAGCTAAAATGGTTGTTTTGCGTATGTTTTTAGTTTTGTAACATAATTAACACTAAATATTATTAAACAAAGAAGTATTACTTGTCACGCGCGTACATAAGTACACGCACCCATTTTTTTTTTATTGTAAAAGTTATATTTTATATTGAAAAAACAATGAAATAAAGAGATTATAATATTACTGTAGACATCACATACAACGTTTTTGATTGTACCAAGACTGTTTTCGCGGTTCATTCAACACAGAAGAGTCGAGTCAAGCGTTGAATAAATTAAATAAAACGTAATTGAGTTTTCTCGTTGACTGTACTGCGGCCGCGCGTCGCGCCTTGCCACGCCACCCCGCTCAAAATGTTGTTATAATCTAAAACGACTCTTATTTTTGCGTTTACCTAATATTTTGCTTATTTAATTTTAACAAAATGAGTTAAATTCTCTAAACAAGTCAGGAGATAGAAGTGTCTCCACGTCACACAAGATGACTGAAAATCAACGTTGTAAAATATAATATTTCGTTTAATTTTTTACGCCACATTACCTGTCACAACCAGCTACTATTTACATTAAAAATTGTGTCTTAGTGTCTGGATAAATAAAGTGCGTTTTTTCTTTCTAGATATTCGCTAAAGAAGTAAGGTCAGAAATATCTCAAATCGACTCGTAAGTGTATGAATGTAATAAGACTAACGCCCTTTCGTTTATACCTGTAAAACTTAAACCAGTTTCTATTCACCCCTAAATTTTTATTCACGGCATAATTGCATCGTTAAAGAAATTGAAAATAGATCTTATTACGCTTACGAAAACCAAAAAGACCATCCTGTTTTGCATAATCAGTAGGGCAACCCCAGAACGTACGTTACCGAATTTTAATCACGAATTTCTAACCCGCTGACCTCCTTTCACCTCAGGGCCTATTATATCCAGTGGTACCCTCATCACGGGGACTAAGCCGCACCTTTTGGACCGCAAATGGAAATATTTATGGACCCCAATGTCGTGAAGGTTGACACTCGGCGGATTCATTGTAGGCTGGTTATTTAAGGGCAAGGAATGTAGGAAGACGATCAAAATAGAACTATTTGGGTACAGCTAATAAATGGCTGGTAGATTTTGATAGTTGAAATGTTTGTGGGGTTGTAAATCTTATGATTTATATTCATTTTAATAGTTTATATGGTAGGCTTCCAACAGGTCGATCTGGAGATCTTTGAGGGAGGCCTATATCCAGCAGTGGACGTCCTGTGGCTTATGATGAAGACGATGATGATGATGGTATCTCTATAACAGCCAATAATGTATAGCATAATGTACCCCTAGTAAGAGATTTGACAGTTTTGTAGATTTTGCAGCATATTCGTTTTGGAGATTCTTTTTTTGATCTTGGAGATTAGATAGAGCTTATGCCAAGAGTATTTTAAATTTTGAGAGATTTGATGGATCAGTACAAATTACGGAGTAATATCCATTAACGTACAACTACGTAGATGACGAGCTTTTGAAGTCCTTTTTAACTCAAATTTTGATTAATTATTTTTGAAATATGATTTTCTCATAAACTGCAGAATCAAAGGGCGCGAGCGGTTAGTATTCATAGGTTGCTGTAGCTCCAGTGCTAAGAACTCCAGTAGAATATTAATACTATAGAGGTACATAAGCTTTGGAAGTAAACATTAACATTGCAAACTTGTCATTTATATCAGCTGTTATATGTACCTCTATATACAACTGAAAACATAATATCTTTAATCAACACAGCGTATCCTACGGTCGGTTTCAATAAACGATCTCAGTATAGATTGCAAATAGATCGCGATTATGAACCAATCAAATCACGTCATTTGACGGAGTCATGTTCAAACTTCTTATTGGCTAATTTTTGTAATCTATCTGCACATTCGAACTGAGATTGTTTATTGAAACCGGCCGTTAGTCGACAGTAGATCGACCATGAGTTTTATGACATTTGCCCCTAGAGATTACGTACTATCGTTTGTATGTAAAACTTTAATTCCGCACGTAATCGCTAGAGGCTTTCGCTAGTTTTTCATATAAATTATTTAGGTACTGCAGGGTTACCACCACCTCTTATAGCAGTATTATTATAATCGATCTTCGTTTGTTTTGTAATCGGTACAAGTAAAATTATAATAATACTGATATAAGAGGTTGTGGTAACCCCCCCTGAACCGCTAGCGCGAAACGTCAAGAAACTCATGATAGAGCCACAAAACAACCAAGTAATACCATACCACGTACTACTTCCACCTGCCTTCATCTTACGCCAATTGGACACGATTTCTATTACCTAACATGTGTACCTAAATCATCGTCATTGTCAGATCATGTTAGCACGGCAGAGCATAAACCTCTTCTCAACATAAGTACATCATCATCATCATCATCATCATCATCATCATCATCATCATCATCAGCTATAGGACGTCCAGGGCTGAACATAGGCCTCCCCAAAGATTTCCAGATCGACCTGTTGGAACGGCCTGCATCCAGCGACTTCCAGCGACCTTTATCAGGTCGTCGGCCCACATAAGTACATATTTATATGTAATTGATATCCATTTCAAAGAACTCATTAAACGAATCGCTCGAAATTAATGTAGCATGAAATATCGTAATCACCGTTTCAATTATTCTTCTGCAAAATCACGAATCTATGCAATTCATCTGCATTAATATCGATAACATTGAATAGTCACACGATTGTTGATTGATTTCCAATATGTTTGATGGAAACTATTTTACTGTTCATTTGCGAATTGATAACTAATATGTATTAATTGATTGAGATTGGCTATGTGGTTTTAGTGTTTACAGTTGACATAAACAATATTCAAACAGCATTCACTCTGGAAAATACATTGATTAATTATTTCACTATTATTTGACTGTCAGTTTTTTTTCAATACTCGTCGGCTTTACATATCTTGTATGAAAATATAATAATGTAACATGTACATCTATTTATATTGTACATCATCATTTCATCAGGTAATAGGGTGTTCTGTTGTTTCATTTATCAGGCTGTCTTCGGAACTCTTACTAATACTTACTTGGCTAAATAAAGTTTATTTCTTTGTTTGTTTCTTTCATGTAAAATTTCGAAATATATAGCTTAATACTTATACAGTGTATCCCAACACATAATAGATGTCATTATGGTATAAATGTTTCATATTGAATATATAAATGTTATATTTAAAAATATATGTTCTGAGAAAATTTTTTACACGAAATATTATGACCCAAAAAATACTATATTGCTATGTGTATAAGAGTTGATTTATGTCGAGTACACACCCACCGAACGAACGTTCGCGAATCTACGTCTGTTGCATTCACACAACAGCGAAAGTTTGTTTGTATGAACGCAACAGATATAGATTCAAACAAATTAGGCATTGTACAGAAATATAACACGCTACACAATAATTAAAAATACAATTTCCTGGATACGGCACCGTACGCGCTCTATATTTGTTTTCAAGTACAATGACCCACTTTTTTCGCAGATAATTAAAACCTTACGATATTTTTAAACGCGTTTTAAAAGCAACCAAAATCGTAATAAAGATAAAGTCCGGAATTAGTCATCACCACCTTATACGCATTGAGAATAATTTTGTTTAAAAAGACTGTGGTTTAACATTCACACTGTGACAAATGAAAACTATGATTCAAACGCATTCGTCGCAAATCATCCACGAACTGAATGAGTCAGTGAACGAAATGATGTTACCCGTAGTGTGAAAACTATGTCCTTACCGCCACAGATATTCATACATAACATAACATAAGCTCACGCCTGTATCCCGGAAGGGGTAGGCAGAGGCGCACTAGCGAACTAGAACACCCACATTTCGCCGAGCTTAGTTCCGTCCCAGATGTGATAGGGGGCGAGCCTATCGCCATATCGGGCAAAAGTTCCAAACTCCGAGCTGATATGGAAAACTCCAATATCACTTTGCCCGACCCGGGGATCGAACCCGAGACCTCAGAATCGTAGTCGTACCGAAATACCACCACGCCACCGAGGCAGTACAGATATCAACAGTACACAGACGGAACAGCACGAAGCTTTTAATCCAAAAGTTTTAACCTTGTGGTCATAAGACACTCAGTCATATTTCAAACATACGCGGGTAAGGTCGTGCCTGCGTAATAACGTTTATGATGAATTAGACAATGAAATTGTCATAGGTAAATCTTGAACATTCATTTGTTTTTGTAGGTTCTTATGAGTATTACTGCGATAATACTCCTGTCGCGTCTAAAGCTGCCCCTTAAGGTTTTCTATTTAGACGTATTTATTTGTGGTTCCGAAGTCTGCCAGCTGTGTCGGCATTGCCCTGTCCGGTGTCCAAATGCAGACAAGTTCGCCGAATTTACTGTCGGCAATCTTGTCGGCGAATACTAGAGGCGGTGGCGAATACGCTTTGCGAAAGACATCCCTAGGAGTGTATTAGAAATGCTTTGAAGCTGTTTTAGAAGTCGATGGATCTTTACTAAACAAAATACCGAGGATACCAATTGAGATGTATGTTTTTATACATCGACTAGCTGACCCGCGCAACTTCGTCTGCGTATGAGAGAGAGGGTTGAAAGAGTGAGTCGTAGGCACCTATAGCACAATAATTCTAAAAGAGGTAATGGGATGATCTACTTCGGCCGTCAGTCACCCCGTCTCTCACACCGTCAGTTACACCGTCTTTCAAACCGTCTGTCACCCCGTCTCTTACCCCGCCGGTCACCCCGTCTGTCACCTCGTCTGTCACCCAGTCGGTCACCCCGTCTGTCACCAGTCTGTCACCCCGTCTGTCACCACGTCCGTCACCCCGTCTGTCACCCCGTCTGTCACCCCGTCTGTCAGCCTGTCAGTCACCCCGTCATTCCTCACGTCGGTCACCCCGTCAGTCATCCCATTAGTCACCCCATCAATCACCCCGTCAGTCACCCCTTAGTCACCCTACCATTCATCCCCTTGGTCAACAGTAAAATATTTTTTCAAATCGAACCAGTAGTTTCTGAGATATAAAATTCCCCGCTAGCAGCATTTTTCATTTCTGCTCCGCTTCTATTGGTCATAGCGTGATGTTATATTGCCTATAGCCACCGTCGATAATTGGGCTATCCAACACAAAAAGAATTTTTCAATTCGAACCAGTAGTTTCTGTCTGAGATATAAATTTTCCCGATTTGGTAACATTTTTCATTTCTGCTCCGCTCCTATTGGTCAAAGCGTGATGTTATATAGCCTATAGCCATCCTCGATAAATAGGCTATCCAACACAAAAAAAATTTCAATTCGAACCAGTAGTTTCTGAAATATAGTCTTTTCAACATTTTTCATTTCTGCTCCGCTCCTATTGGTCATAGCGTGATGTTATATAGCCTATAGCCACCCTCGATAATTGGGCTATCCAACACAAAAAGAATTTTTCAATTCGAACCAGTAGTTTCTGTCCGAGATATAAATTTTGCCGATTTTGCAACATTTTTCATTTCTGCTCCGCTCCTATTGGTCAAAGCGTGATGTTATATAGCCTATAGCCATCTTAAATAGGCTATCCAACACAAAAATATTTTTTCAAATCGAACCAGTAGTTCCTGAGATTAGCGCGTTCAATCAAACAAACAAACAAACAAACTCTTCAGCTTTATAATATTAGTATAGATATATTAGATGCCTAGATGCACAGTTGACGCTCAGAAAAATGGGACAGCAAAGGAGTGCTTAAGCACTTCTTTTCCTACAGTTGGACGCCGACAGAATTCAAAATTTCAAAATTCAAAGAATGGTTGCTCGTTTCATTTAAAAAGCTACTTTATAACATGTGCATAGGGTTATATTTGTGTTAAATTTATATTAGAATATATGATCTTTTACTTTATTTGATTTATTGACCACTGCGACCACTTTTTATAACGATATTTGCAAAGAACTGTGCATCTAGGTATATTAAATCGATGTTTTCGACCGACTTCCAAAAAGGAGAAGGTCCTCAATTCGTCGTTATTTTTATGTATGTTACGCGATATCTCCGCCGAATGTGGACCAATTTTCAAAAATCATTTTTGTGTTAGATAAAGCTTATTTCAAGGGTTGTCCCATATAAATTTGGTCACGATCGGATTTGAAGTCGGTCCGTTAAGTTTTTAAACTTGTGATTATTATATATCAAGGACAATTTCATATATTTTAAAAATTTAAAAATATTCTCAACGGATGAAAGCAAACACACCACTATAGGCCATCTAGAGGTTTTTGTCATTTTTCGCTAGCGGCTCCGTACAATATTTATATGAAATACACCTGCGGCCTGAGCAGGAAAATTTCTGACAACCGTAAATGTATTCGAACTCGATGCACGTCTATGAAATTTGTATGAAATATTAACCAAACGTCATCAGTGCGCAGCGAACTCGAATACATTTACATTTACATTAGTTTTTCGTGCTCGGGCTACTGAACGCCTTTAGAGGTTACGTGGGGCATTGAGCATTTTCATACAAATCATTTTACGTAATGGCTGGCGTCGAATGTGAAAATAACACATGGTTGGCCTACTGGTAGTAAGACAAGTTTTGAAGTTAGTTCTATTACCTTAGATCCAGTTTTTAAATGGTGACACTTCATACAGTATTTATTCATACTAAACAATATGCATAGTATAAGGGGCCTTAGAGAAATAACGTCAAACAAAATTTAATTAACTGCTCACAATAAAATTTAATTAATCGCCTACAGTTCAAGATTTGCGTCATCTACGTAGCACAATTCTCAGTATTAGGTTATTTTAATCTAGAAGATAATATAGATGCCGGATCATTTTCGTCATAATATCGTCCCACTTTAGTTTAATAAGGCTCAATTGCACCACTATTATTAACCTAGAGTTAGTCCTAACCGCAAGCTAAATTGACAGAAAATGTATGAATGACATGTAACTTAACTTGCGGTTAGGACTAACTCTAGGTTAATAATAGTGGTGCAATTGAGCCTAAAATGATTTCATTTATAGCTTTTAATTAGAATTTTTAAAATTAGAATCGTATCAGTGGCCCGAGCACGAAAAACTAATGTAAACTCGCTGCGCACTGATGACATTTGATTAATATTCCATAGAAATTTCATAGACGCGCATCGAGCACGAATACATTTACGGTTGTCAGAAATTTTCCTGCTCGGCTGCTGACCGGATGGCGACCATCATACACATGGTGCTAAAACCTGCCATAGTGACCCACACTCCGTGTGTGGTTCGCGTTCCAGGATCAGCCAGTGTACGTCCGGCTCACTCTAGGGGCTTGCGGTATAACTTGATGGTTGGTTGGGATGGGTATGAGGATATCCCTGCGTCTGCATCAGTTATCTGCCTGTCTTGTCGCAAGCCCCTCGATTTGCTTCTTCCCTATTCGGATTCGGAGTGTGAAATAGCATTATACGCAACATAGATAGATATAAATAAGAAGTCTCAAACACATTTCGTGATATTCTGACACAAGTGCGTGCCACTAAGTCAATAAAGCGATAAAATATTAGTAGTATTCAAGTCATAGAGAAGCCAATTCTCAGCGTTATCGAAAAACTAGTCCGATCTGCGGAACGACCGCCCCTCTCGTTAAGAGTACTTTAGGCCAGTAGGAGCCGATTAAACGGATCAATAGCAGTTCTAATGACGTCTTTTATCGAACGCCAACAGTCACAGTTATAGTTTCGTGTAGAATTTAATCCTAATCACGAATAATCGATTAGTAATTGGTAATAAAAAAATATAGGGATTGATTTTTATTTGCCATCAATAATGTTTAATGTATCAGCTTTCTGGAGCGTGTAAATTTTATTTAAGGTAAAACCACCTCTTAAAGTTGTTGATTAATCACAACTCCGCCTTCACAGAAATAGTTCGTCTTAGGGTCACTTGCAGCTCCGCGATAAATCTCTATTTATCCCAAATCTTGATTTAAACATAGAAGTGAGTTGTAGGATGTTTTAGGTTTAACTCTACATTACTAACAGCGCAGCAACTCGCCCTTAACTAATCTTCTTTTAAGTTCTTGGTCTTCAATAATTACAGGCAAGTCCGACTGAGATATAATATAATAGTATAGCATCGCCACTTATTAAATTAATTCTAACCTTTCTCTTGACAACATTTCTCAGTGTTAGGAAAGTCATGACTCAGCAATACACCAAACTGATCAAACTGTCAATACCAACTTAATCCAAAACATTCCCAACCTCGTACACGATCAATGTAGCTTAAACTGTCTTCCAGATCCAAAAGTTCTTACAAATCCAATCCAAAATGTATTATACCGGGTGTTTCAGAAAGTTGGTACCAATCACAATTCCACATATAGGTAGAACGATTTAAAGCGTAATAGTAATGATAAAAAATAAAAATTGAACGTAAATTTTTAATAAACACGGGGATTTTAAAATTGGAATAGGAATATATAAATCGTCGCAATTAGCTTAGGAATGACTTTGTGTATGCTAAAAATAATAAATTATCCGACAGGTGGTTTGCAAATGTACTGAAGCTGATCCAATGGGACAGGATAAATTTTCGTCACATATTCAAGTTTCCATTATTCAAAATGCCGTAAGGCTTATAGTCAGCCTTACGACATTTTAAACGTTACCGGTAAATAGCTAGCCATCCTTCCTTTAAGTGTAGTTGTTATTGATACCAACTTTATAAAACATCCTCTATATAATCCCGCCGAAACTATTCTCGACCTACTACAACATCCGCACCAATCTCTCTGGCCGTTGTCAGAAACACAAGAAAATCGTAACAAAGCAATAAATCGGTCATTGAACGTATTTACGAGAACCATTCGTCGACCGAATGGATGATCGTAAAGTATTTACTATCTGCGAAATAAAACATTATATCGGCTAATGTCCACAAAGAGTTGATGGTGGATTTATTCATTCCTTTGAATACTTTCACGTTGTTAAAGATCTGTATGGCGTGGGAGCCATTAAAATAGCATTTATAACAGGCCAGGCCAATACATTAGGGATGAAGATTTATAGCCTCTTTTTATGAATTGTATGTCATTCTAATAGGAATTTGCAGAAACCGTTTAGTGTTGCCACGGAGTGTTGCATGATTAATACTAATCATTTCGTAATGATTTAAGATGGTTCTTCTCAGCTTATTGCATGATGATAATCCATCTATGATAGTCCATAGTGCAGCCATTATTCTCCTTACTTATAAAAATATTTAAGCGCTGCTTATCTTTAACCATTCGTTGTCCTTTTCATTTTTAAACGCAAGTAAAGCAAAAGCAAAGTAAAGTAATTTTTAAAGCAAAGTAACGCAAGGAAAAACGTGACAGGCTATTCTTAGCAAAAAGTTAAGCGAAAATGTTTTTATAAGTAAGGCCCTATATTATAAGGAATACTCTTTTTCTTTATGTATTTTACAAGTCAATTAATATGAAAGATGATTCGTCCTTGGGATTGTTTGATGTCTAGTAAAGTAAACAAGTGGTCACAAATTGCTCTGGCCTATTAAGCTGGCTTGACGCATATATTTTTTTTTTATTAGAAGAGACTGGCACACGAGAGATGGGTCACCTGATGGTAAGTGATCTCCACCGCCCATAGACACCCAAGACATAAAAGGAATCATGGGTGCGTTGCCAACCTAAAAGGAGGAAATAGAAGGGAAGGGAAAAAAGTATTGGGAAAGGAAGGGGGGGAAATGGGCCACCGGAAATCTCACTCACCGAACGAAACGCGACAGCAGCCACTTTACGTCGGTTTTCTGTGAGACAGTGGTATCTAACCGGTCGAGCCGGCCCGTAATATTCCATCTATGATAGTCCATAGTGCAGCCGTTATATTTAATGCTCTTTTTCTTTGTGTATTTTATAAGTCAATTAATATGAAAGATGATTCGTCCTTGGGATTGTTTAATGTCTGGTAAAGTAAAGAAGTGGTCACAAATTGCTCTGGCTTATTAAGCTTGATTGACGCATATAAATAAATGACAGTCAAGGTCTCACTGCGAAGGTTGCTAAAGACTTGTTGAAGTGGAAAAGTCTGTAAACTAGGTACCAGCAGAATTACCAGCGCTTTGTTCTTATGGGACAAATCACATAGCTGAGCTGGGGCCTGATTGTGGCTATAATGTATCGACTTATATTTATATTTTTATATTACCTACTGTGTTCTGAATTGTGTATGGCCATGTGTATGTAGCCAAAATAAACTTTTTTAAGCTATTGCATAGCTTCTATCGCGGGCCCTGAGCGTGGAGACCGAATCCAGAAATTCCGTAACGAAAATAACCTAACACCCCCCACTCCGACCGGCACAGCGGTGATACTTTATAGTTTTGCCATCTATCGATGAATAGCAGAACTTTTAATGACTTTTTTGAAATATCACGCTTGTATATTTAGTTCAGCAAATCGCCTCTAGGTGGCATTGGTTGTATTAGCGTTACTGCGCATGCGTAACCCCCCTCTTCGCCCCGCAATCTGGTGACTCATGCCTGCCTATAGTTTCGGCGTTAGGGCACCTCCTCTTTGTATTTACTTCATGGTACGACTCTACGAAGCTCGCACGAATCGAGACGAGCTGCTCCGAAATCGGACGAATACGTAATCAGCTGTTTGTGAGAAAGTATATAGGTGTATTGATTTTGGATGCTATGCAATAGCTTTACCGCGGCAGTCCCCGAGTGCCACACGTTTTTTTTTATCTATCTTATCTATCTATCTATCTAAGTAAGAAAGATCTTGACATTAAGCCCGATTCAAGCCAGAAAGAATGACAGTGATACTCATACTGAGAGGCAGCAAATGCTCTAAAAACATGCATTAGTAATAAATAATACTCGACTTTTAGAACCAGAAATTAAGTTTTATGATTTCGTCAATATTCATTCAATAATTTGATTAATCAATTTCATCATGATCAATGACCTATTTATTTAAATTCCATCACTACAATGCGATAGTTAACCTAGTAAACAAAGCCCTTAATAGATTATGTAATACGAATTCGATTTGGCTAATTACAATCAAGCGAAATCAATTAGGTTCCAATTTACATTACCAGTTCCTGTCAAAAGCATTGTCCGCCTGGTTAATGGTACGATATCGTCTATGATAGTTTAAGTTTAGTTATACGTTTAGTTAAGTGATAATTATACATAGCAAGTATAGCGTTAGAGCCATTAAGACAAATATAACTGAAACAGTGTCTTAAAATGCGTAGAGGTCAATTAAAACTTCGATAGGCATATTTAAAAAACTATAATTTTTAAGCTACATCGAACATAAAACGAATCTCAAAAATCGGTCCACATTTGGCGGAGAAATCGAGGAACATACTTAAAAAAACAGACGAATTGAGGACCTTCTACTTTTTTGAAGTCAGTCGAAAAGTATACTCCATGTCAAAATTCTTATACCGTAGGCAGGCAGGTGAACCAGGGATCTAAAAAACTCACATTGCGCCAAGTTTATTTCCAGATGTTATGATAGGTGTGCCCTGTCGAAATATCAGTAAAACGAAATAATATGTAAATATATTTAATTTTTGTTTTCTACCTGCCCTTATCCCACTTTAAAGTGGGGTTGGCGCAACACACTTTTTCAAAAATGTTGCAGAAATTATTTGGCTTAGTTTTTACGACCAGCTGCCTGCCTGACGTCAACCTCCTCTGACGGATACAGATCCGGGCAAATTAAATTAGATAATTCGTTTCGCCCGACCTGGGAATCGAACCCAGGACCTCCCGGTCCACAGCCTATATATGCAGCCACTAGCCAAGGAGGCGACACCTAATATCTTATCTTATTATTATGAATTGATAAGGATAGCATTTCATTTTGAAAAATACAATTATTATATATAGTATACACTTAAAGAAAAAATGTGTGCAATTCACACGTGGTAGAAGTGAAACCTTCAAAAATTTTAGCTTCAAGATAATGAGATGAATCTAAAATTTCGAAAAGAGGATAATTGTATGTTTTAGTAATGATCTTAGTGATAAAAAGTTTGATAATTATTTTACATTTTATTCGTATATATAATATAACATAGATTTAATTATAAAAATTATGAAAAGACTACAAACTTATAATACGTACACATATACAAAATACCACGGTTGTGTGATGCCTTTTCCCAAGCATTGTACTACGCATGCGCGCACTTTTTACTGTCGCTTTTTCGTATCATCGACTTTCAAATCACAACGATGCTAAAGAAGTTTTTACTTCAAAAACCTACACCTTCCATGAGATAAACAACCTTTAATCCAAAAGTTATAGAAAATGCACTATGGAACTACCTCTATAAGCTTATAATGAAACCTGAGTAGAGACTGGAAGTGAAGCAAATTGCGTTTTAACAAAATTGCTATTGCTAACATTGTAAGACTGGAAGTTGTTTCAAAATAAATCAATACAATCTATAAACAATGTATTACATATAAATCAAAACCAATACATTGTATGTATAACTAACTAATTGAAGCTTATTTTCATTAAATGCAACATGACTCGCAATAAATGTCTAACCGACATAGCTGTGTTACAAACCAAATTATAATATAGTTTGTTGCTATACGAGTATGGTTCTTTTGCTAAATATATTTTTAACAATGGCTGCGGATTTAGCATAAGCTTTATCAGGTCTTGTCGGTGTCTTTTCGGAACAAAAGTAATTCAAGCTTTTAACGCTAAAAGGCGGTGTATTACGAATCAACTGACAATAATATCACAAAGTTCTCTTTCTCTCTACTTGCGCTTATCCCACCTTAATGTGGGGTCGGCGCAACACGCTTTTTCAAGCATGTGCAGAAAGGATTCGGGTTAGTTTTTACGACCGGCTGCCTTCTTGACGTCAACCCCCTCTGGGGGATCCAGTCCCGGGCAAATTAAACTTGAAAATTCGCTTTCAAAAATTTTTAAAGTTACTTCAAAGTACAAAGTTCTCTACCAAGATTTTATAACAATTTAATCGTATATTAAAAAATATGCCTAATTATCACACCTTATTAAGTATACCTTATAAATAGTAATCAACTATAATAATCGTCTATCGCAAGGAAAGTTTATCGCTATATACTATCTAAAATCTATTTGGTAGGTATACCTGAGATGATGGTAATCAAGATCAAGGTAATCAAAAGATTAGATGGTTATCTATTGCAGGGAAAGTCCATCGCGTTAACTCTTTGAACTACACTGATTCATCAGTAATCATGTTAATGGAAGCAGCCAGACCGACTGCGGGCTGGGGTGTGGCGCGAGTAGTGTTTTGGCTCATTTACAACTAGGTACACCGGTCGAGCAGACAACAGGTGACTCATAACGGTCACGCGAGTTTGTGACTCACTTTGTCACCTTTGTAACCTAGCAGCGTAGAAAATAAAACTCTTAGTCATTATTTTCAACCAACTTCAAAAAGAGGTTCTGAATTTGTTGTTATTAGTATATAACTCAATATCTCCGGAAAATGTGGTCCGATCTTCCAGATTATTTTTGTATTTGATGGAGCTTGTTTCGAGGATAGTCCTATATAAATCAAGATAGCATAAATTGTGAAGTCTGTTTTTAAGTTTTTATCACATTCATAATTCATTCATTTCCGGTTCTGTCGAGGGGCTTGCGGCATGACTTGATGGTTGGTTGAGACGGGTATAGGGGTATTCGGTATTCCTGTATCTGCATCGGTCATCCGCCTGTCTTGTCGCAAACCCCTTGATTTGTTTCTTCCCCCTTCGGATTCGAAGTGTGAAGAAGCATAAATAGGCCGGCATGATTCTGACGTCCACTGATAAAAACAGTTTGTCAGTGGTCGCTAGTTTTTTGGACTGCACTACGCTTACCATCAGGTGCAAGTCACTTTGTCGTGCCCGGATAAAAAAAAATAGTTCATCTATTGAACTGGAATCATTCAATATAATAATATTATTATGTTGAAGTAATTTCAGTAGTCTTGGTTACTCTTCGCTATTGTGTCTAAAATTATATACATTTCAAAGTTTGACTGAATAAATGGAGAAAAATTACAGAAATAATACTTCTTGTTAAGAATATCTGGAAAACAGACCCTTAATTAAAAAGTCGAAATTTTCCCGCGGTAAATAATTACGGAGTTTCAGTCGGAGCACGTTGATACCGGTTCCTTTAATCAGTCTTCTATAGTTTCACAATAAGAGACACTAAAGATTCTTATTGCTTTGCGGGAACGATTACTCCGGTCGCCCCTGGGGGAGATATAACATCTTCTACGAGGTCGTTTTCTTTAATGGCATTACTTCTTTATTTTTATAATATAAAAATATTGCTTTTAGGAGTATTTTGCTTAACTTGTGGTAAGTTACCGACAACAATATTTTTACGATAACACTATAATGAATACAATAAAAAAAACATAACTTTAATATAACTAGGTACACAAGAATAAAAATGTTACTCCTGAGTTATATTAATTATATGATACTTGTTATGTTAATTGAATTGACTCGTGAACCGTGAAACATTTTCGAGATGTGAAAATAAAAAACATACTTTTGGAGTACCTACATCTTTTTTATTTAATTTTGATTTCCCATATACACAGAAATTCAAAGTAAAGTAAGAGTAAATGACACCTGCAGCCCGAGCAGGAAAATTTCTGACAACCGTAAATGTATTCGTGCTCGATGCGCGTCTATGAAATTTGTATGAAATATTAATCAAATGTCATCAGTGCGCAGCGAGTTTACATTTACATTCGTTTTTCGTGCTCGGGCTACTGAACGTAAAATATAACATAGAAAAACTAGAAAGCAACTAAATTCATCAACAACTGAACAATACTGTTATCATGTCCTTCTTCAATTATTAAAAGTTACAAAAGCAGATAACAAAGGTTTCATGAAAATCAAACGGTGAGCGCAAAAGGGAAGCCATTTTTCACCGTGAATTATTCAGTGAGCTCTTTTGAAAATTGTCTTAAATGAAAATGGTGAAAAAAACTTTCGACGCAAAGGGGATATTGTGATTCTGGACCGCGCTCCACTTATCCGAATTCGTTTCGTGTGAAAAATATTGAAATGCAGTAGAGGTTGGCAGACTAAAATATATATATATCAACATGGTGTTATATCATAAGAGAGAGCGATATTCATGCATCGGTCTCACTCTTTCTTTCTGCCTGACGATATCCCAGCCCAGTACCAGGTTCCGCCTTCCTACTTAAATGCTTCTACTTTGCCCGGTCTTGAGCATCTTCCACAGTAAGACCATTGTTTCACATATCATCCTCCAAAACGTCTAGTCAGTGCTTTTTGGGCCGTCCACGAGGACGCACTCCTAGTACGATCTGGTCCAGCCACTTGTGACCGACATACTTCTGTGGTTTCCTCAAAATGTGACCATACCATCGCAAGCGACATTCTTGTAATTTATCTGCCACATCACAGACAATAAGTCTACCGCTCATGTACACGTTACGTATTCGATCGAGTCGTGTAACATTCCACATACACCGCAGCATCTTCATTTCTGTTATGTGGATATCCTTTACATCGCGCTAAAGGACAAGCCATGTCTCGCATCGTTCTCACTCATAACATATAATAATTCATTAATAGATATTTGTGCACTAATACTCTCTTATGTACTAAACAATATAATGTCCATTAACTGAACTCGGCTAACGCGGAACGTGTCGGGTTTAGCTGTGCCCCTGGTATTTCTAAAGTCCATAGCAGCAAAGTCAAAAATCAGTACTTACTGTTATTTGGCAGCTAATTACTATTTAGGTCTTTCCGCTTACTCGCTCACGCTTTCTTCTTGCGCCACCATCTTCAAATGGGCTTACTGGTTGAGCTTCTGAATTAAAGATAGCACACGTAGTCCAGCCGGCTGACTGTTGAGATGATTCAGTGCACTGACTTGACTCATTCACCGAGCGACTGAGCGAGTAACTCTTTAGGATTTCTCATGTCACCGATTCATGAAGACGGAATGAAATGAAGTTCTACTATCGGATTGGTTATTAGTGGGAATACTCCGATATAGAGGTAGATTTGTACCCGACTGAATAGCGACTAAAATAACATGATGAATATTCGTCATCGTATTTTCGTCTATAGCCAGCTAGTTAATTATAATCCCAATATTTTATTTATTTTATTTATTTAACTTTTTACAAACGTTGTAAAGGCGGACTTAATGCCAAAGGCATTCTCTACCAGTCAACCCAGGGTGGTACGGAGATGAATAATGGTAGGTGTATGACAGATTTGAATACAAGCAGACGGGATAAGAATCTATGACATACTTACATAAATAAATTTTATTTTAAATATGGTGTATAAATACATAATAAATATAAATACATAATAAATATAAATAATCAAATACGTAAATAAATATATTATATAAATACTATATTAATGCTTAAGATAATTCGGCTAAGTCACTCAAAAACAGTTCGCGGACCTTCACCTTGAACGTCTGACGATTCGTACACAACCTGATCTCAAGAGGAAGTGCATTCCAAAGAAGCACAGATTGCACCGGGAAGGAAGAGTGAGACATGGCAGACCTATGAGAAGGACAGAGAAGGAGAAGATTGTCAGATGAACGAAGATTTCTCTCATGACTAGAGTGTAAGTATTGAAAGAAAGGTGTCAAGTAAGACGGAGATGTGGGACACTTAAGAATAGAAAAGAGGGTAGTTAGTGCGCGCAGGCTGCGACGCTGACGAATAGGTAGCCATTTCAGGTGAGAGCGAAAGCGAGATACATGGTCATATTTACGCAGATTAAAAATGAATCGAATGCAGTTATTTAGAAGTCGGTCAAGTTTGTTGAGAAGATCTGCATTCAGGTCAAGATAACACACATCACCATAATCAATTATAGGAAATATCAAAGTTTGCACAAGCATCATCTTGGTTTGGATAGGAAGGAAGTTCTTCAATCGATAGAGAGCACGAAGGGTACTGGTAACTCTCTGACAGACGGAGGTCACCTGTGTATGCCAGAGTAGGTTGGAGTCAATGTACAGGCCAAGATCTTTAACGGAAGAACTCAAGGGGATTACTGATCCATCGAAGACGATGGGTACCAGAATCTTGAAATTTAATTTTGCCATAGTTCTTTGGCTGCCCAAGATTATTGCCTGACACTTGGTAGGATTAACGGCTAACCCAAAGCTATTAGACCAAATCTTGATTCTCTCCAAGTCCCTATTTATTTCTTTAATGGCTACAGAAACACAATCAACATTTTCTTGTGCGTAAAGTTGCAAGTCATCGGCATAGAGATGATGCGCACACTGAAGTTCTTGGGTAATGAGATTAATAAAAATAGAAAATAATAACGGAGAAAGAATGCCGCCTTGAGGTACGCCAGAGTCAAGGTCACGACAACTCGACGAAGACTCGTCGAGACACACCAACTGCTGTCGCCCTCGAAGGTATGATGAAAACCAATCCAGTGCATCAGAGGATACCATTAAGTAGGAGAGGATAGACAGTAGGATGTCATGATTGACGGTGTTGAAGGCGTTTGAGAAGTCTACCAGAGCCAAAACAGTGACTTTGGTATCCTCCATGCCCGCCTTTACATCGCCAATCACTTTTAGGAGTGCGGAAGTGGTGCTGTGCCCAGGTCTGAAGCCTGATTGCAGCGGATTTAGCAAATTATTAATGTGCACAAAACTGGCTAATTGTTTGTGCGCACAGGCTTCAAGCACCTTGGAGAGGAAGGGGAGAATGGAAATTGGTCGAAAATGGGTGGGGAGAGATGGGTTGGAAATTTTAGGGAGAGGAATAACGTAAGCCTTTCGCCACAAAGACGGGAAGACTCCAGACGTGAGTGAATCGTTGATAATTTGGGAAATTACAGGGAGCAGGTGGTCTAGGATGGCAATGATCATGCGGCGGCTGATTTGATCACAGCCCATAGCATTAGATTTTACAGACATTAGGTGATTCTACGTTTGGAGTTTGGAGCCGATGTTCCAGAACGGTCAGAACCGCGTCCAACCGCAGCATCCATCAACTTGGGAAACTTAGTCATGAGCGGATTTAAATCTTCCATGGTGATGACCTTCACACGAGTACCATCGGAGCCTTTTATCACGATAATGCCGTCTTGGGTCCAGCAAGCTCGTATGCCGAAATGTTGGCGAGCCTTGGCGAAAACTAGCTGACGAGGCCTCGTTAGGAATTCCCTAACTGATGTGGCCGTGCCCTTCAGTTTGGTCTTCGCTCTCCAAACAGCATTCCTATGGTCGATCGCGCAGAACCGAACAAGAATGGGCCGGTGACGATCCTTATTAGGAGAGCCGATCCTATAATAATATAAATAAATAATAATAATAATAATTCCAACCAAACAAATAAAACTAATTTACCCATCATTGAGGGACGCAGTATATTTTCAGTCATGATCTTACTTATTTTTTTGACGTTTAAATACAATAAAAAAAAAACTGTGCTAGATGTGTGCCGATAAATTATTTTATTTTTGATGCCATGTAGGTCTATTTTTATTTATTGAAAATTTCGATCATAAAATTGTCAATATCCCAAAGAAACAGAAGCCGCGGTAAACAAAGTGAGAAATGCAAAAGAATCCCTATTCAATGACGTTCGCGCTAAGAGCGGGGGAGCCATATCTTTAATTCAAAAGGAGATCTTGAAGAGGTCGCTCTTTATCCTGAGCCTAAGTGATCGGTTCACATTGTGAAGTGGAGTTTAAAAACTCTTTTATGTTGCTCTTATAGTAAAGCGGTTTCATTGAAAAACGTATCACAAATACGTTACTGGCTTCAAATCATGATAAGATTGCAAGCACCACTTTTTTTTGTTAACATACTATCTTACAGTCTAAGGTTACAGTATAATATTCTCCTGCTTTATGTCTTTATGCCTCTCCAATGCAGAATCGGCGCAGCACATAAGAAAGGATTTGCCGTAGTTTTATGACCATTCTACCTGTCATCTCCCCCCCCCCCCCGAATCCTGTTTCGGGCAAAATGTCTAAAAAGGCATGCGTTGCCCGCGCTGGGATACAAACCCAAAAACTTTCGCTCTATAGCGTCTAAAATCTGCCATTAGACCAAGGAGGCAACGACTTTGACAACGTTTTGATATATATAAGCACCTTGAAGATCTCGAATGATACTTGCAAGATATTCTCGGGCACTTTACTTAAAATTCTTCAGACTGCACAACAGCTAAACAGTATGCAGAATGCCTTTGTCTGTAACTTTCACATGTTCAAGGTAGACAATTTGAATTTGTTTGTTTTGGACAACGTACGTTAACTTTAATATATCCCTGTCTAGTCTAAATAGTTGTAAACATTTGTTACATTTGTTTTTATTTTACGAAGAGTCTAAGATATGAAAGAAAATGATGCTGCAAATAAATTACATGTAGGGGTGCGTGACTGTAAATGAGCAGATGCTTCAAATTAATTTAAATTTAAAAGATAGGAAGCTAAACTGGTATTGTCATTCAGGGGATTAGAAACATCAATATACAAAAAAAACATTCTAGAAACTGAAATAGAACTAGTTTTAACGGATTTTATCCCTTGTTTTTTTATTCTGGCGAATGTGTAGAAAAAATCTTTAGGGGAGGCCTATATTCAGCAGTGGACATCCTATGGCTGATGATGATGATGATGAATGTGTAGTATTCATGAAAATACAAGAAACTAAGCATGCTAGAATATGAGCAAAGAAACAGCAACATACAGCGAACAACCGCAAATCCAACAATCGACATAATTGTCACCGTTTGGATTTATCAATAAGCATGATTAAGGGCCCGATTGTAGCGCAATATGCACGTAGCCGAGCGGAATATTCAAATATCTGTTGCACCACATTTACATGTGAAACGGCACTCATGCCTTGTAATCATGGAGTTGTGAGCACTGTCTGTCCGTTTGTGCGATGTTTTATATTTGTAGCTTTCATTTAGATTGTAGTTTCCAAAGCTTCAAAAAGGGTATCACATTTCGCGCTAAGTCTACTTTTATTTGTTTCTAGCTGTTGCTCACGACTTCGTTCACGACATATTTCACGGGAACTGTACATTTTCCTTGATAAAAAGAAGCTTATGTACTCGCTGATAATTTAGCTTTCCGTATGTGAAAGAATTTTAAAATCGGTTAAGTGTTTTTGAGCCTATTCATTTAAAACAAAAACAAACCGTTCGTCTTTATAATATTTTAATATAGATGGTATTTTAGTATAGTTGAGTGGTAGAGCCACGCTGTAGACAGTTACGGCTACAGCACGAATCCGCCGGCTCGACCGATTTAATACCACTATCTCATAGAAAACCAACGTTAAGTGGCAGTTCGCTGCTGCGTTTCGTTTGGTAAGTAAGATTTCCTGTGGCCCAATTTCCCCCTCTCTTTCCCAATCCTTATTCCCCTCCTATTATGTCTGCAACGCACCCATGATTCTTGTCTTGGGTATCTGTGGGCAGTGGAGATTATTTACCATCAGGTAACCCACTTGCTCGTTTGCCAGCCTCTGCTATAAAAAAGTGTCTAATAAGTATCGCCATTCATTACAAGGTAAAGTTAAAAAATTTCATCTAGTAATACGTTAATACGTAGCAGCAAACGCGACGTGAGTCGGATTATAAAGTTGTGTTTAATATTTCTATACGATACTTTGAAATTCTATCATTATATTTATCTGTTTTCGTTAAATTGATTAGGAATTAGAATAGCTTTAGATGGCTACAAGTACAGTTATTTCTACTCAGCGGTTATTTCTACTCAGCTTTTCCCATACATTTATTCTGGTCGACTATTCTATTCGACTAGCGCGCGAGTATTTACGCCTGACGTATCAGGCGTAAATGCCATATTTTAATGGTAAAGGCGCACCCTTACCATTAAAAGAGTAAATATCATGTCTATCAAAATGGATAAATAAATTTTCACGCCACGAAATTGAAAATTGACATGTATTTCATAAATTTTAAACGAACCGTAACTTATCAAATTGACTGGTTTAAACGGTCACACAGACAGATTATTTTGGATTATAGTCACAAATACGTACGTGGAATTTGTCTATATTAAATGCTGAAAGCATTAAATCGCAGCTCATTATGGGTTGGGTCTGGGTGTTGTGAGACCGAAAGTCTCTCGTAGTTCCTGATACCCACGACACAAGACTCGATCTTAGTGTGGGGTCAGGACTATGTATGTGACTGTTGGGTGTTATTTATTTATTTATTTATTTATTATCAGGGCTTATTATTTATGATTCGAAAACTATACAATTAACTATTATTTTCAATATAAGTTTAAGTTTATTACAGTATGGAGAACATTGTTTAATTTCAATCACTATTTAAATTACTACTAAATCTTCTTGTGCTACGTATGTGACATTAATATTGGTGAATTCATTATCCGTAGAGATAATTCGATTATATGTATCAACACTATTGTCACGTAATATTATTATTTTTTAATTCAATATATTCACATTAATCATCATCATCATCGTCAGCCACAGGACGTCCACTGCTGGACATAGGCCTCCCCCAATTAAATTCCTATTTGACTTAATTCCTATTAATATCAAATTTTAATTCGATTATCTGAAACACCATCGAAATGAGTATACCTCTACATGTAAATTTTCAATTGTCTGATTTTATGCCAATGCTGGCACAAAAATGTAACTAATGGAAAACGGAATTCGACGTCACCGTCAACCCGTCCACCGACTAAACCCGCCATAAATATGTAAACTAAGCCAGGTTTAGCATATTTAACGTTGATACAGAGCTAACTGCCGGATACGACATCAGCATGCCAGCTCGTTTCACAGTGGAACATGCAGTTTGCGGTCCCCGGGACCGATCGACCGCTGTTTGAAATGACTCCAACCGTTCAGCACTTTATGCGAATGGTATTTGTTATGTTGCACATTGGAATCTGGTCGAATTGAGCACTTTTGTGTAAACCAGATTTTGCTCAAGGATGATGTTCAGTTGTGTTATGTAATGTACCAGGTTCTGGTATTTGTATCGATATTGGTTGTTGGAAATAAGTGATCTTCTCCGAAAAGGGCAAGTGAGGAGTACCTTCAACCGGCGGAAATGTATGAAAAGATGCATGAGTGTGGAAGAGGCAAAAGAGGTGTGTCAGGATCGTAGCTTGTGGCGCTCAATAGTCTCTGCCTACCCCCATGGGATACAGGCGTGAGTGTGTATGTATGTATGTATGTATGTATATTGGTTGTTGGACTCCTTTCTCCGCACATAGTCCGTTAAAGAATTCGAGCCAATGTGGGTTTTGTAAATGCCAGATTTTTTTTATTTTAATTTTTACTCCAATCAATCTCGGTTCCTCTTAGTGTCCCCACAGGCTTCTCAGAAGCAACTCGTAAATTTCATCCTCTTTCTCCATCGACTCCATCAAGCTTTTCGGGACGGGCACGACCTACAGTACGGAAGATTACGAAAAATAAATATATATAAAAGTTGGGAGTTGATATATTAATGACTTTATTTTAAATTCTGTTGAAAATGGCTTCTTGGTGTCGTAGCAGCATGAATGGGCTGCGGAACGGGAGGTCGTGGGTTGATGAAAACCCAAGTCGGGAAAAGTGATTTTTCTAACACAATGAATACTTCGATTTTTTAAGTTTACGAGAATATTATACATTGAAATAAAACTATTTTTACGGATTCTATCACGATTTGTTTTAATTTTTATGCCCGACGTTTCTAAGGCTTTGCAGTCTTCGTGGTCACGAGTCGGACTGTGACATAATTAAAACAAATCGTGAGAGAATCCGTAAAAATAGTTTTATTTCAAGAATACTTTCATTTGACATGGTTTTAACCTGTGTGTCGTACGGATTCGAAAAATTTGCGGCCAAAACTGTTATTTATTATACCATACAAACGCTTTGTATGGCGCAGCGCTTTCAGAGCTTTTATGTATAATATAATTATCATAATATTATGGTTTCCGTGCTTGAGCCAAGTATGCACTATAATTTAAATTCTGGCTCTTAGTTTTGTCTGTCTTACGTTATCTTAAGCATACAGCTTTTCTTCTGAATAGTAATAATAACAAAGCGTTTATTTTTAACAGTATTTTTAAAAGAACGTTTTATTGAAATAAATTATTATTCCCGACGTTTCGAAGGCTTTGCAGTCTTTTTTTTTTTTTTTTGGACAAATGACACCTCAGTCTGACCCGTGACAACGAAGACTGCAAAGCCTTCGAAACGTCGGGAATAATAATTAAAACCTAATCGTGATAGAATCCGTAAGAATAGTTTTATTTCAATGTATAATATTCACGTAAACTTAAGAAATCAGAACGTTTTATATTCAAAATATTAATTCAATTTCAAAATTGTAGCAGTTTTAGGCTTAAGGCAATATATTTCAGTGATTTATTATTTAAAATGAAAATAAAAGCATTTTCATTTCATTCTCAATTCAATCTTCTAAAATATGAGTTTCATCTACAAAAAAGATTTATTCGGAATATCAAGGCTTATTGTGACTGATCGACTGACAAGCAGAGTAACTCCAACCTGACACATCGCTATTTAAAACCATGGTCTCGTAATTATACGGCGAAATGTGGGTGTTCTAGTTCGCTAGTGCGTATTTGCCTACCTCCTTAGGGATATAAGCGTGAACCTATGTTTGTATGTAGGAGACAACTTTATCGATGTCTTTACATCACTTCGCTAGTAGATCAACCCTTTTACAAAGAAGTCCCGGAGGCCTTCAAAACATTCCAAAACCTTTGTCCTCTGCGGTCATCCCAATTCCTCTTCGTCTAAGACCAATGAAATATGATTAACGTTCCCTACACATAAGTGGCATGAATGTTTAATAAATTCAAGTTTGTAAAGACGCATGCCGTCACACCCTTATCAAGGGACTTTCGACTCCCCCCGATATCAAATTTAGATGTAATATTTCAGTTTAATGTTACCGAACATTACCCTATACTCTCGAGATAATAGATCATCCTTCTATTCAAATTGTTGAATTTTCTTGACACTTTACGATGTTTAGACACGGCTTAGGCTCAATGAATGAGGATCTTTCTAAAGTTTCGAGTTGTGGGGCTGTACTCGGATTATGCTGATAATTTCGAAGATTAAGTGTTTATGATAAGTATTTAAATACACGACACCATCAAAGGAAATTATTAAGCGATTTTAATTGAAATCTTATATAAACATAAATAATTCCATCAAAGTTCTTGGTAAGTTCAATTTTGATTGCTTGATTTCAGATATTAGTGCGGAGATTGAAATTAAGATTATTTTAATTTTAGACTTAAGTTTTAATTCCAAAGGCGAGATTCTGCGAAATACAATATATATTCAACTGTACATTGAGCTATTCTAATTAGAAAGTAAGTATAAAAAATAATAGCCGTTTTGCATTTATAATTATTTTGTTTTATAATTATAATCGTTTAATTAAAACAGCTGAATTAATATACGTGGTTTCTTTTTACCAATATTGAATTTAATCCCAGTATTTTGTTAACTTTTAATATGACTCATTTATCAGAATCAAACTTATTGCAATATATTTTCTCTAAAACACTAAATACGATACGAATGATGTAATTAATCATTCACTTAAGCGAAATTAAAAGATAAACAATTAAATTCTTTGATTTATATTGGTATATACTACATGTACCGAAAAGGGCAAGTGAGGAACCGGCGGAAATGTATGAAAAGATGCATGAGTGTGGAAGAGGTAAAAGAGGTGTGTCAGGATCGTAGCTTGTGGCGCTCAATAGTCTCTGCCTACCCCCATGGGATACAGGCGTGAGTGTGTATGTATGTATATGGTATATACTACCTGACCCGGCGAACTCCGTTCCGCCTAACAGTCGATTTTTAATTTTTTTTGTTCTTTTTATTATGTCTAAAATAAACGTAGCCTAAGTAACGCCTTATTACATCAGCTACCTGCCATTAAAAGTCCCGTCAAAATCGGTCCAGCCATTTCAGAGATTAGCCGGAACAAACAGACAAACAGACAAAAGCAAAAGACAAATATCAAAAAATGTTATTTTGGTGTATATACCGTATATATCTTCATTGTAGTAAAAACCGTTGTTTCAATATTACAAACAGACACTCAAATTTTATTTATATGTATGTATAGTAGTAGAGTCGCCTCCTTGGTCTAGTGGCAGCATGTATGGGCTGTGGACCGGGAGGTCGTGGGTTCGATTCCCAGGTCGGGCAAAGCGAATTTTCTAATTTAATTTGACCGGGACTGGACCCCTCAGAGAGGGTTGGCGTCAGGCAGGCAGCCGGTCGTAAAAACTTAGCCAAATCATTTCTGCAACATGCTTGAAAAATTGTGTTGCGCCGACCCTACATTAAGGTGGGATAAGGGCAGGTAGAAAAAAAAATGTATGTATAGATGTATAGATTACAAATGTAGGTATTAAGCGAACCTACATAGATCACGGTTTGTACACGGCAGCTCTCGTAAATCACCGGCTTATCTATTAACCGTTACTTTACAAATTCAGTTTAGTTTATTGCAGAACTAGCGAATCGCATACAAATACCGTGAACACAATAACAGCTACTGAGCACGTATGCGTGAATTGTATATTATGGTTTTATTGGAACTTTCATTATCTTTGATCAGCAATGTGAATGGTTTCTAAGAATTGTTTACAATCTCATTCTATGGAATTCCGTCTACAATATCTATTATTAAAGTATGTTATTCTAAACTTTAGTAGATATGTAAGTATTTTTGCCGGTCTAGCGATACCTATTGAGAACAGATAAAAAATCTGTTTCATTTCAACTTCCACCACTTTTGAAATTGAAAGTTTATTGGAATACAAAAATGAGCACCGCACGTTTTCCCACTCACTCTCTCTCTCTCTTTAATTGCAACTCTCAATGTTTCTAAAAGCAAATATTTTGAGAGCAAAATTAAATTATGTTCGTAAGTACTGTACTGATTTTAGCAGTATCTTTATTTACTATTTTAAATTACATTAGTTGATCTTTAAAAGAAAGAATTTTATGAACCTTAACCATTTAACCATCATCCCGACCTGACTCTAAATATGGCTGCCTTATTAAGCCAGGTCACACACAAAACTTATCCATGCATAAAGTTTATCGTGTCTACGTTAACTGCCGGGTAGATATCTCGGTTAATAATTTCAACGTTACGGTGACGGGGCTTAAACCTTATCTATTGGTTTATAGTGTGATTGTTCATAACACGCTCCGATACTGTAAACCAACGAGAACTTGCCTTACTGTTCTCTTTACGTGTGATTAATGATTTTCATTATAAAAATTTTACAACAATTGTATAACTTGTATATATTGTTTCGTCTAATTTCTGTAACTACTTACGTACATACATTGTTTATTTCATTTCATTGTTAAAAATGTGTATTTATTCTTGTATAACTTATGTAATCTCGTTGGTTAATGATTATAATATAATTTTTGGAACTACTTACAAACACTTTTTCCATAAAAATAATGGATGTGGTGCTACAAATTAAAGGCAGCAAATGAAAAACAAGAACAGAACAGAACAAACACATTTGTTTATATGGTGCAATAACTATTAACTGTTTTTAGGTTTAAAATAAATACATCAGTTAAAAAAATATACGGAATGGGCGAGCATTTATAAAAAAAATATCAACGATTAAACTGACACATAGGGCCACAAAAACATTTTCGCTTATCTTTTTGCAAGGAATAGCCTTTAGTCACTTTTTTCCTTGCGTTACATTGTTTAAAAATAAAAGGAACAACCTATGCTTAAACATTTTTATAAGTAAGGGCATGTAGCAGAAGACACTGTGAATAGTGGTTAAAAGACCAACATCAGTATTCCTAGGGAATAACATGATTACCTAACAAGCAGATAACTAATAAAACAACATAATATCTTCATCGATTACGAAAACACGGATGATGAAGGTTACAAGTTTCGTATAATATTAACAGATGTGGCAAAACCTAAATTGGCTAGCGTAGCCTTACTGTTCATTTATGATACGATGTTGGGTTCACTAGTTTGATAGATAAGACATTAATTTCCGATATAGGAGATTTTAGAAGCTCTAAACTCTCGAAGGTTTAACTTGACCATCAATTTTGTAACATTGTTGATTTGATGACTTGCCAGTAATGTGAGCTCAGCTTTAAATTGCCTTCAAAGTCTAGAGGTATCACAATTGATCTTATAGCAAGTCTTTAACGTGCTATATTATTGTATCAATATGAAGACAAGAACAATTTTACCAAGTGAGTGCCAACATTTTGAGATTTTCTGAGACAACTTGATAATTCCATTATTTCACCATTAGCTTACACTTACCACCATGAAATGATTACTATATAAACTCATGGAAAACCTATGGAACTTGAACGAATGTGGTTAGTTTCTAAGTGGTGGAGCAAGTCTGCAGACAGTTATAGAGGTATATAGTTACATCAACAAGGGCTAATACACCCGTTTGATAGCACTGTCTCACAAAGCACAATAAACTGGCAACTTGCTGCTTAGCAACGCATCCATGGTTCTTTTAGCATACATAGACGGGACAACAGCGCGAAACTTGTGATCCAAAAGTTGTGACCTCGGAGTCATAAGTCACTCAATCGTATTTGAAACATACGCGTGCAAGGTCGTGCCAGTGTAATAGTGTTGAGACAATAAAATTGTCTTACATGATTCGTGAACATTCACAGAACATTCTAGTGTGTAAATTGTAATAAGCGTTCTCTCATTGTAGTAAGCAGATGGCATTATTGACGTTAGAGATAAAAAAAAATGTATGGTAACTTGCTTGATAGACCCTCTATAGTTAGTAATATTAAATTGCTTTGTTTTAGTACTTACTCGTTTACTGATGTTTGGCATTATTTCTGCTGTATAAAAATAACATATTTACCGTGTCAGTAAACAATAAAAAATCAATAAAAATGATATCACAGATGACTTCACTTAACTTTAAAGTTAAAACAATGGCAGATGGCGCTACTTGCAGAATCAATTTAAACGTTCACAAACACTTTATTATTGCCATGAATGACCGCTCAAAGGAAGTGCTATTTTGTATTAACGATCCATTCCGATACTTTTATGAACTCACGGTTTATGGTATTGTTAGCGCCTTCGCCCATATATTTTGAAAACGCTAACTTAGTTGGCGTTTTTTAGTGCATGACATATAAAAATGTGCACCAAAAATCTGTGAACCACATGTAGATTTTCAAAAACTTCGCCTCGCCTACTTTAATATAAATAAATCACGTAAAAAGACTACTGCAAAAAATTTATGAACATCACAAGATTTCTAAAGAAAAATGAGCAATTAATTGATTTGATGTATTATAATGTTTAAAGGATTAACACATTCGGGTAGAAATACTCGTTTCTACATATATTGTTATTGTTGCATTAAAGCGGGACATGATCAACAGTATCTTTGAATTGACTTTTAAGACTGCCTCGGTGGCGTGCTTGTATTTCGGTACGACTATCGTCCTGAGGTATCGGGTACAATCTCCGGGTCGGGCTGAGTGATATTGGGTTTTTTCAATTCAGGGGGGTTACCACCACTTCTTATAGCAGTATTATTATCATCTTACTTGTACCGATTCCCATACAAAACAAACGAAGAACGATTATAATAAAGCTATAAGAGGTGGTGGTAACCCCGTAGTATCAATCTGGAATTTGTGTCCGATATGGCCAGAGACTCGCTCCCTATCATTTCTGGGACGGAACTAAACTTGACGAAATGTGGGTGTTCTTGTTCGCTAGTGCGTCTCTATCTATCCCTTTAGATATATAGGTGTGAGTTTATACATTTATTATCTTTTAATTGTTTATTTTCGTTTTCCACAGGTCGATCGGAACCCGGGATCGTACCGTCAATAGTGGGCTTCACGAAGGACTCTGTGGCCCACGAGTCCGACCGGCTGGCTCCCGGAGACAGGATCTGCAGCGTCAATGGTATTTCCACGGCGAGGCTCACGAATGACGAGGTGCTCAGGCTCCTCGATAATGTGGAAGAACGTGCATCTTTGGAAGTGGAGTATTATATGCCTAATTATGGTGAGATATTAGACGTTGTTGTCATTAAAAAGCGCTATATAATACTAATTGTCGACTTTTATTCATCATAGAACATAAGTAAAACATTTCAAGATAAAAATCAGCCATAACTAGAATTATAACAGCAGATCTAACAAATTCAAAGTCTGTAAACAGTTCATTTTATGGAGGTAAATGTTACAGTTATCTTTACAATGTCCTTTATTGCTTTATATACAGTTATGAGCAATCTCGATTCTAAAACCAGCAGTTTGTGGAAAAAGATTTTCATGTTGATCTTCCACTGTTATTAATCATCATCATCATCAGCTATAGGACGTCCACTGCTGAACATAGGCCTCCCCCAAAAATTTTTTTTATTAATATTAAGCATTATTCTTCCTACACAGCGTCTCAAAATTCTCTCTACATTACAACCAAGCTAGCTGAAGTTCCAGTAGAGAAGATCGGTGGTTCCTTAGGCGTGACGATCCGAGGTGGTCTACCAGAGAACTCAGCGCCAAGTGCCGACTTAGTACTAAATAGTCGGTCTCTCGACGCCCAGCCTTTGGTGGTGACTCATGTCAGACCAGGTGGTGCCGCCTACAACACTTCTAGGATCAAACCTGGTGATAGGCTTCTGAAGGTTGATCATGTAAGTGGAGACTTATTATCAATAAATAATATTATTTCATGCAGCGTCTAAGCCCCTTATAAAAATATTTAAGTGCTGCTTATCTTTAACCATAGGTTCTCCATTTCATTTTTAAACAATGTAACGCAAGGGAAAAAGTGACAGGCTATTCTTAGCGAAAAGATAAGCGAAAATAATA
This sequence comes from Clanis bilineata, assembly GCA_036417725.1. Taxonomy (NCBI): domain Eukaryota; kingdom Metazoa; phylum Arthropoda; class Insecta; order Lepidoptera; family Sphingidae; genus Clanis; species Clanis bilineata. Next base: position 16,735,662 of record CM071158.1, read on the forward strand.
ATATTAAATAATAAAAATAAGTAAATAAGTAAGGCTCTTAGTGTATAAGTTAGGGCCTTACTTATAAAAACATTTTAGGTGAGCAAATGGTTAAAAATAGTCTGTCCTTTTATTTTCGAACAATGTGACACAAGGAAAAAAGTGAGAGACTATTCTATTCGCTCAGCTAAAATGTATTTAAAAGTAATTTCTATTAAATAAAGGAACATCAGCGATATTTTCATGGGTAGTTGTGTCACTGTTCTTGACAACCAGTTTCATAAAAAAATAATTTCAAGTGTATGATTACAATCAATGTTGGTGAATTTGTTGCTTTGGGCGTCCCGAAGTTACGCGTTACCATTTATTAAAATTAAGGTAGCAAAATTTATAACCGTCTGATTATTAGTAATCAGACCATTTCAAACCCTAGTCGATTAGGCCTTACTTATAAACACAGTTTAGCTGTTCAAATGGCTACGAATAGCCTGTCACTTCCTTCCTTGTGGCATATTGTTTGAAAATAAAAGTGACAGGCTTATATATTTAGAATATTCTTAGCCATTTGCTCAGCTAAACTGTTTTTATAAGGCCCTTAATGTTTATGGTTTTCAATGTTATAAGAAATATTTTTGTTCATAGATATCACTTACAAACAAAACCTTATCAGAAGTCCATCAGATATTGCAGAACTGTCCTCAAGTGACCAGTTTGACGATAGAGTATGATGTCTCCATCATGGAATCCGTGAAACTTGCAACAGGGCCCCTCCTCATAGAGATCGAGAGGCCATGTAACGAGGACCTTGGCCTATTCCTCTCCAATCAGAGGATACCTGATGACGTGTATAGTTCTGGATCAGACACGTATCAACGAGTTGGCAGTTGCAATGCTATTTTTATTGACAGTATATTGCCAGCAAGTATAAGCGACAGGTACGTAGTTCTTACAAATGTACCGAAATAAGTTTACGCATAGCATAACAGAAGTTCACGTCTGTGGCCTTAAAGGGGTAGGCAGATGCGCACTAGCGAACTAGAACACCTACATTTAGCTGAGCTTAGTTCTGTCCCAGATGTGATAGGAGGCGACCCTATCAACATATCGAGCACAAATTCCAGATTCCGTCCTCAATTCGTCTGTATTTCTTTAAGTATGTTACGCGATTTCTCCACCAAATGTGGACTGATTTTCAAAACTCTTTGTTTTCGATATACCTTATTTCAAGGGTGGTCCCATATAAATTTGGTCACGATCGGATCAAGTTGGAAGTGGGTCCGTTAAGCTTTTAAACTTGTGATTATTATTAGAGGTATATTTAAAAGTAATACGTCAAAGGAATTTTCAATGTAAAGGGCTACGCAGAAAATATATATTATGGTTGTACTTATATTTTTGTGTTGACAATATTTAGTTTATAATTTTAGTTGAATAACTATAGTAGGATTTCCAAAAAAGTTACATAATACGTTAACTTATCCAAAACACGCGAGCGAAGCTGCGTGCAGCACCGGTAGAGGTGACTGTCCAGCGGTAGACTAATGGCTGTAGATCATAACAATATTTATAATTTTATAACATAAAACATAACATAAGCTCACGCCTGTATCCCCGAAGGGGTAGGCAGAGGCGCACTAGCGAACTAGACCACCCACATTTCGCCGAGCTTAGTTCCGTCCCAGATGTGATAGGGGGCGAGCCTATCGCCATATCGGGCACAAATTCCAGACTCCAGGCTGATATGGAAAAATCCAATATCACTTTGCCCGACCCGGGGATCGAACCCGAGACCTCAGAACCGTAGTCGTACCGAAATACCACCACGCCACCGAGGCAGTATATGAAATAATAATACTAGCCCTGTAATATTACTGTACCACTGCTGGGCACGGGCCTCCTCTACTAATGAGAGGGGTTAGACCTTAGTCTACCACGCTGGCCTAATGCGAGTTGGTAGAATTCACATACCTTTGAAATTCCTGTAAAGAAATTCTCGGTTATGCAGGTTTCCTCACGATGTTTTCCTTCACTGTTATAATAAGCAATATTTCACAATGAAAATACACTTAACGTAGAAAAGTCAGAGGTGTATGCTCCATGTTGGGGTTGGTCTCGAACCTTCGACACTTGTCTCGGCAGTCCGTACCATTCCTAACTGAGCTATCGCTGCTTTATTTATACATTATATATACATCTCAAATATGGTATTAAGATAATATAAATACCAACAGTCAGAGCGAGTTAGTCACACGCCCACAATTTCTAAGTAATTTGTTTTTAATTATCCTCTGTTGTTAATAATCCATGACTCGCCATTGAGTACAATTCACAACAGTGTAGCGACTGTTTTTAATTCCACTGGTAGTAGTGTGCGTACTCCTGTAATTACTGCTTTCATTAGTGCTCTAATGCAATTACTAAATGCTGGTGCGAACTCGGCCTTTGTTAGTAGAGGGCTTATGTCGTAGATTTTTCATGGCTACAAGAAGATAATTATTATGAATGTTGACGAAACTCTTAAATTAATTATAGGTTTTTAAACATTGATATAAGCCACGTCTCTATCCTCGTAGGAGTAGGCAGCGGTGAACTAATTGAAATTTTATTAATTGCCTGGAAATCTTATCTGTATAGCAAAATTCGGAAACAACATAATCTTCCTATCTGCGGGAAATATATTAATTGTTCACTTAGTAGGTTCGTCCCCTATTATAATGGAACAGCGAAAATAAATTCAGGAAAACATGGCCACTCTAAGTCACTATTGATTACTTAAGGTATACAGGTGTGAGCTTATGTATATATTGATACAAAATGTTTTCAGTGGTATTACAACTAAAATATTTTTTGTGTAAATAAATCCGCATCCACCGCAAATATTGGTCATTCCCTTTTGCGGAAATGCGGTTAGTACATTAATGATATATTATCTAGTGCCTACTGAATTTCGGATCCATTCTGCCACAAGGGCACGATTTAGTAACTAACATGCGAACTTTAACATTTAAACTAACCGTCGTCGAAACTAGACCCCCACCGCAACTCAATGCGTCCCTGATTGAAGCTTAATTCTCCCCTTGCGTCGTACTTAAGAACTACTAACGGCCCCAAGGTTTATTATTAAAACCAAATTGAGCATTTTCTTTTTGAGTCATACTGTACCTATTCATTACAAAGTTTGTTCGACGTGGGAGGTCTTTCGTTTTTCTTGGTCAATTTGTATTTGATTCTGTCCATGATTCATTAAGAGCCTGCCTACGTGTAATTTGTGTTAGTGGATGTATTTTGTGTTTCGTTAATGATGACTCAAATTGTACTGGTTTATGTACAATGGTAGCAGTAATTGAATTAGAGGAACTCACATATGTGCTGTGATAGCTATTGATCTAACCATTCGTATTGGGTATTAAAACTTGGGTCGAAACACGGACGTAGAAAAAGAGGACGTAGCGTTAGGAACATTGAAAGTGAAGCAGGGTTTTCTGCCGATTCGATCTATCGACACATAATGAAGGCGATTGAGTGTTAGTGTACACTTGTGTGCGTAGGGCACTTTTGTAGAGGCTCGTTTGTATGCGTATCTTTTCTGTGGCGTCCGTTTACCTATAGGCGAAACGGTGTCCTCTTTTTTATACGTCCGTGGGTCGAAATTACTAAATGATTTTGTAGTATGTACTCTAAAACTGTTTATAGGTGTTTATATTATGCCCCTTACTTATAAAAATATTTATGCGCTGCTTATCTAACTATAGGTTGTCCTTTTCATTTTGAAACAATGTAACGCAAGGAAAAAAGTGACAGGCTATTCTTAGCGAAAAGATAAGCGCAAATGTTTTTATAAATAAGACCCTATAATTATAAGAAATCGTTAACGATCTCTTCGTTTAAGTAGATAACAATATGTTCCATAAAAACCCGCCGATTTATCTCTCGTGTTCATTCGTCTTTTTTGATTCTTCAGCAAATATATAAATCCTTTTCATCCTTTTTCAAATATTAATATCTTTCTTCATATTGCAGATGTGGTGCCCTACATCCTGGTGATCAGCTGTTGGCGTTCGACGACCACGTCATCGAGGGTAACAACTACACAGCCGAAGAAGTGATGTGTTACTTGGAGAACTGCGAAGGAGGATTCACCAGACTGCATGTAGCACCAAGACATGTCCTGGCACATGGTGGAAGATATACCAGAGGTGGGGTTTTAGGGATTTATTTATCATACTTTATTTCTACCTGTTGGAAGCGGCCTTTATCAGGTCGTCGGTCCACCTTTTAAGTGGACGTCTTACGTTGTGCTTGACGGTATAGATCGATCTGGGAATCTTTGGGGGAGGCCTATGTTCAGCAATGGACGTCCTATGGCTGATGATGATGATGATGATTTCTACCTACCCTTATCCCACCTTAATGTGGGGTCGACGCAACACACTTTTTCAAGCATTTTTTTGTCTCATGGGTGTCTATGGGCGGTGGAGATCAGTTACCATCAGGTGATCGAGGTGGACGAGTAGGTGCTCGTTTTGCAGCTTTTGCTATAAAAAGAACAGGTTGTACCGTAGGGATCACTAATATCAGGCATCATTGGCAGATTGTTGATGTTATAAAGAGTAACATAGCTATTTTAATTTATAAAAAAATGTAGGAAAAAAAATCCACGCGAACAGAGTCACGGTCTACAGCAATACTAATATACGTATAATTATTAAATCTTATAAAGAGCTGTTTAGTCATTTTAATTTGCTGACATTAGTTCCAGATATTTAGTAATATAAATAGAATACTGATGTGAATGTTATTTAAACGTACCAATGTATGTACATTTCAAACTATAGGGAACTTGCGTGTAATTTTTTTATTAGTTAATTGTAAAGAACTACGTCTCAAGTAAACACACCAGAAACAAAAACATAAAAATATGCACAAATCATTTAATTAGCGCAAGTCTAAATATGACTTAAAAACCCCGCGCTAAAAAAGGACGTGACGTCACCGCGTAAAAATTGCTTTTTGTTGACATCTAAGTTGACGCTGACGGCTAGTGACATTGTCTGAAATGACGTTTGAATCGCTATAATTGCCTATCGTTTAAAATTTCCTCATGCCCAACAAAAATTTCCCCAAAAATGTTGCAGCTATTTCATTAAATAACGAAGTAAAAATAAGTTGCACTCTTGAATCCTGAGTGGAGCGGTGGGAAAGTTACATGAAGTAAAGAATTTGGAAAGAGGAAAACCTCCGAAATCTCATTCATCAAGCACCATACTAAACATAACAACAGTTTTCCGCAAAATTGGGAAAAATACCCCAACCTGGAAACACCGCCTAATGCAACGACGTCACTTGGGTTTTACAATAACGTTCCATTACACGTAATTTCTAATTAAGATATTTTGTAAAATATCAATTATTTTATACTACAAATTTCATCATAGCACATTTCAAGGTTTTGTTTATTGATATAACAACATGATTTCTCGTTATAATATTCGTGCAAGTTCCCCATTGAGTCTGATCGTTTTGTAAATTTACATAAATATATTTGAATATGCAATTAACAAACTAACATACAGTTAAATGAATGCACCACATTAAATCCTCTGTCCATACAAATTCCAACGCAGTGAGGCAGTACAAGCGAATTCGTTGCAAGTTTCTACATTCTGTAATTAATTGCTGGACGCTAGACACTTGCAAAATGTTCACGAAAATATTCTCATTGTTTTCTTGCATGGATCAAGGAATAATTAAAAGCTAATATAGAAATTTGAATCTCGTTTATTCCTGAATGCGATGTCTGTATTGGTGTTAAAATTTAGGTCAGTTTTTCTTTGGAAATATTTTCATCTTTTTCATTTCATTCATTATTTTTGATCAAGGTCTCGACTTAATTAACCTGCTTTTTATTATTCATTAAACAACCTTTAATAGATACCTCGGATTTCACTGGATCTTTTAAAATAATCCAGTACAATAATTAAATATCCAAAAGGAAACATTAACTTTTCCTCACTTACTATTAGTAATTCTGTATGATATATGATAAATGATGTTTATCCTTAACACTAGTTCAAGTAGATTCTCAAAAGAAGGAGGTCCTCAATTCGTCTGTTTTTTTTGTATGTTACGCGATATCTTCGCCAAATGTAGACCGATCTCCAAAATTCTTTTTGTGTTCGATAGAGCTTACTTCAAGGGTGGTCCCATATAAATTTGGTCACGATCAGATTTGAAGTCGCTCCGTTAAGTTTTTAAACTTGTGATTATTATTACGTACTTTCGTCTACATGCAAAATTTGGTCGACATGTCTATGATCTTCATATATATTTACCAAACACCCACTTATGTACTTAATCTCCATAGGTGTTAGATTAATAGTGTAAATAAATTTAGGGTAATGAATTTTCTTCAGAACAATAGAAGTTAGAAGTAATAACATATACCTATTTAATCCCTAGTATAAACATCGAGATAATAATTAAATAATCCTTTTACGGCCACAGGTGAAGTTGCTTTGAATAGCACCGTATCTCAAAAGTAAAGTTGCCGAGATGCTCTATGGTCCAAGTTAGAGGAGAATAAAACAAAGAGACACATATTTGCAGGCATTTCGCTGTATGTAGGCCGCTTTCATCAGGTCGATCTGGAAATCTTTAGAGGCCTATGTCCAGCAGTGGACGTCCTGTGGCTGATGATGATGATGACACAGATTTAGAACCACCGCCTTTTTTCTTTTCTATTTATATAATTTCTAGTCTGTGCTCCTGTCTCCGTTTGCGTAAAGTTCCACAATAGCTCTAATACACCAAATAGCAATAGCAATATACACCAAAGTCGCCGACTTGCCGACATAGCCCGCCAACTCAACCTGGCGGTCCCACAGGATTTTTGAGTTGCAATGACTGAAGCCGCCAACAAACCCGCCGATAAAAGTTGCCGACATAGGCGGACGGGTCGTCGGCTTTGGTGTTTATTGCGCTTAAGTGTGTCGTTAGGTAATGTCTTAATCCCGTTCTTGGGCCCTAGACAAAAACGAAGCGTGGCGTTTGATAACGCTAGGCATTAACGCGAATGTTTTTTTGTATCTCCCAAGATTGGCCACAGTCACGTGACTTTTCGGACGCCAGGGTAAACTCCATACAAAAAAAACATTAGCGTGGCATCACCTAATGTCACCCTTGGTTTTTGTCTAGGGCCTTTTGTCCGTTATATTTTATTTATATTATGTTTATACGGTGTATACTGCCTCGGTGCTGTGGTTGTATTTCGGTACGACTATCGTCCTGAGGTCTCGGGTTCGATCCCCGGGTCGGGCAAAGTGATATTGAATTTTTCCATATTAGCTCGGAGTCTGGAATTTGTGCCCGATATGGCGATAGGCTCGCCCCCTATCACATCTGGGACGGATCTAAGCTCGGCGAAATGTGGGTGTACTAGTTCGCTAGTGCACCTCTGCCTACCTCTTCGAGAATACAGGCGTGAGCTTATGTTATGTTTATACGGTATATATTTTATCAGAATCCGTTGAACAGTTAATGCATGATTTGTATTGTCACTGCATTCGACCATGGAAAATGGACAGCCGCTCATTATTTGCACCAATCTTAATATCACCTAGCATATATCTACATGAATATCCTAAGTTAACTCGTCTAACTCAAAAGGCTTAAGCTCTAATCTCGGGCGTAATTTACGTCTGGCTCTAGTGAAATTAAACTAGCTTCATTTTGAACTTTTCGACTTAGTTCGATTTATAAGTGCTGTGAGCGCTTTTCTTTTATTTCCTTTTTTTGATCCGAGTATAGTCCGAGCTAAGTTGTATCTTTCTGTAATACTTGAAAAAGTGTATTGTGGTGCCTCCATTAGACTTTTACTATACTATTACTCCTTTGTTAGACTAGGGAAAAGAGCTAAGAATCAGTGGAAAGAAAGACGAAAATCTTGTGTGTTTTAACGAGTAACGACTGGCTCAGTGGTATAGTGGTATTGCTTACGCAGTACGACTATCGTCCTGAGGTCTCCGGTTCGATCCCTGGGTCGGGGAAAATGAGTTTGGAATTTGTGCTCGATATGATGATAGGCTCGCCGCCTATCACATCTGGGACGGAATTAAGCTCGGCGAAATGTGGGTGTTCTAGTTCGCTAATGTGCCTCTGCCTATCCCATCGGGGATAGAGGCGTGAGCTTATGTCATGTGTAGTCTATACTTAATCGCCAAACAGATTATAACTTTGTGGTAAATAAAATACATATGCATTAATAGGTAAATTCGATTAAATATTTATTTGAAACTGAGTTTAAGAATAATAATTCCAAATAGTATATAATTCGAGACTCTTATTTTCCACACATTGTTGTTCCAGAAAACTCGATATCGGGTGTGTCGACGTTGAACACGAAAAAACATCGACAAAGGAACTACAGACAAAGTTCCATGCCGAAACTTGGCTTATCAGACGACCACGGTAAGGGATAAATCCATCGATATATTATTTACCTAGATGCACAGTTGACGCTCGGAAAATGGGACAGCAAAGGAGTGCTTAGGTACTCCTTTTGCATACAGTCGGGCGCCGATAGAATTCTAAATTTCAAAATTCAAATTTTAGAACGCTTGATCATTCCGTTTAAAAAGCTACTTTATAACACATGCATAGGGTTCTATTTGTGTTGATTAAATTAAAACTTGTGATCTTTTCCTTTTTTTATTCCTGAGCCCACATTTTATGAGAATATATTTGCAAAGAACTGTGCATCTAGGGTATATTATATTGATGTATAAATCCAAAAACTGCCATTGATACGCCATACTGGGGATGCTATGGGAGGCACGCTTTATTCGCTATTACATGAGTCTGTTCCTGCAGGGTTACCACCACCTCTTATAGCAGTATTATTATAATCGTTCTTCGTTTGTTTTGTATGGGAATCGGTACAAGTAGAATTATAATAATACTGCTATAAGAGGTGATGGTAACCCCCCTGAAGCCCGAGCACGAAAAACTAATGTAAATGTAAATGTATTCGAGTTCGCTGCGCACTGATGACGTTTGGTTAATGTTTCATACAAATTTCATAGACGCGCATCGAGTTCGAATACATTTACGGTTGTCAGAAATTTTCCTGCTCAGGCCGCTGGTCTACACTTTCTTTCAATTGTTTCGGGGTCATTAATAATTAATTGATGGTATATACATACCCGATCGCCCTGTTGGAAATCTTTGTTCAGGCCTATGTTCAGTTGTGGACGTCCTATGGCTGATGATGATGATAATGATGATGATGATGATATACATACCATATTAGTCAAACGAGATGTCTAAGCGATCGAGGCTTTCCTTATAATATTCAGTTCTGTATTTCCATAATTTTCTAGATATATTTGAATAAATCGAAAATAAATAAAAAATATCTGAAACTAAATTTATATTATCTTTAACAACGTCACGACTTTTCATGTAGTCATCTAATTTGCGAACTACTACAAGTCAGGGCAAAACCAATGTAAACTCATTTCAAAGATACTATAAAAAATATGTTTTTATATTCCGTAAGAGAAATAACGTCTGCAATTTAGAATTCACGTCCTTACAGATATGCTTTGGTTATTAGCTTTTAGCTTAAAAACGCAAACCCCGAAAATGAAGAGAAATTCTACATCTATAATTATTAATACGTGAAACGAAAACTTAGAACCCTTTTTTAAGAGAATTGCCCGAACGGATAAACGTGAAATTTGACACAGTTGAAGTTTATACGGATAAGAAGTGAATAAAGCTATTTTTTTATGAATTATCATCGAATTTCGGCCACTGTGAGATCACTAGTAGAAAAAAATTGCGGAGTGACTTTAAGCCAAAATAAAATTTGTACATACGGCCACGAGTGTAAGTTGAAGTAGGTCAATCCAGTTCCGTAACTGCCACTTCAGCTACACTTTCTTGTGGATACTCGAAAATAAACTTTTATTTTACTTGGACTATGGTACAATAAATCTTGTAATTAAAGGAACTGTCCTGTGTAATTAAGCTCGTCAGTGTTAAAGTTCTATAAATACAATTTCGAATGTATTTTGGAAACAAAAAAAAATTGGAACCATATACATACATATGTATGCAACAATGTCATTTTTAAAATCATTTTTCTTATTCGCCTACGAAGTTAGACGTACTTATTTATAGATTGTAATAATGATCAAATTAAAAATAGCTGTCATACGAACGGACAAACGAATAATTATTAAAACAAAATTATAAGGGCTTCGTTTTTGCCATTTAGCTCGCAACAATAATTTCATGCGCTTTCTTTCTACCTGCCCTTATCCCACCTTAATGTGGGGTCGGCGCAACACACTTTTACAAGCATGTTGCAGAGAGGATTTGTCTTAGTTTTTACGACCGGCCGCCTGCCTGACGTCAACCCCCTATGAGGGATCCAGTCCCGGGAAAATTAAATTACAAAATTTGCTTTGCCCGACCTGGGAATCGAACCCAGGACCTCCTGGTCCACAGTCCATACATGCTGCCACTAAACCAAGGAGGCGACCAATAATTTCATGCGCGTTTTAAAATATTTCTTTGGAGATTTCTTCGTTTAAAAAAAATAAATAATTCAATTACAAAAAGTCGCCTTCTTTGTCTAGCGGCAGCATATACATATAAGCTATGGTCGGGGAGGTCCTAGATTCGATTCCCAGGTCGGGCAAAGTGAATTATCTAATTTAGTTTGCCCCGAATCCAGATCCTTTAGAGGGGGTTGACGCCAGCAAGCCGTGGGATAAAGGATTAAGGTGGGATAAGGGCAGATAGAGAGAAAGACTTCAATTACAAAAACTGGTAGTAAGCAGCATTACAACATCAAATAATTCGCCCAAACTAACAGAGCAAGCAATACATAAACAAGGCCCGCACAAAGCAGAATCAAACAGAAAAGACAAAGAGATGAACGTATGCAATGTAATTAACACGTAGTGAAAAACTCGAAGGCGGACATCGAAGGCTGTTTGCTTAGGATCCCCGAGCTCGTTAGTCGGGATCAGGGCAAACATGTTAGTGCAAAACATTACGTTGAACACATGAACTAGTTGATTGGGTGTTTTCAAAGGCATGATGTGGGAAATGCAAATGTTGGGTGTGAGAAGTTTGGCAAATGTAATGCAGATGTTGACTGGAATATGCTGTAAATGTTGATATAAGACCTCACTTCAAACTAAATAATTAGGATCGGATTTGTAATATAACGGTTTATGAAGTAATTTCAATTATGGAGCAAGCAGAACAGAAAAGTTATGAGACCACGTTCTCATATAATTCTTCTTTTACAATAGGTTATGTAACCTAATAAACAGTAGTGTAAAGGCGTCTATTATATTTTCGCCACGCGATGAACTCTTCATTAGTGTTGTCTGTGGAAACTTGTAATTGGCCTTCTGTTTTTAATATTATCTCAATTCAAAAATGTGCTAGCTGTAAGTTTTCCAAATATTAATAAAATAAAATAAAATTAGTAAGAAGTATTAACTCATTATACTGTTCGAATACTTACGATATTTTGTACACAATAATAAAGAACTTCCAATTTACAGAAAACCAGCAAAATTACATTAGCATGGGAGTATGTCGGACAGAATCTCTCAATATTCAACTGGAAGTACCTCCAGGACAAAGTAGTGGGTTAGCTGTACACGAGGACAATGCGATACTGGTTATATCACACGTGGCAGCACAATCTCCGGCATATCGGTATGATTATTTTGTTGAATTTTATCATCATTAAGTTTTCAAATGTTAATTTAATACCTTCTACGAGAATTGGGACATGATTATTTTTTTAAAATTAATTTTATGTTAAATTTACGTTGATATATAGAATAGAAAGAAACATTGAAATATTCTCAAAAATAAAAACGTTATAAGCTTTGAAGTTTGGCGTAACCTTCAAACTGTAGGAAAGAGAAGTATCAGTATAATAACGTCACGCCATAACGGAACGTTCCTTGGAAAGCAAGATATCTCCAATCTGCCCTCACTCCAGAATTTAAACTATGGATTACTGCCTCATTTTTTAATTTTCATGCAGTTTTTACAGAAGGCTTTCTTTTTTGTTTTACTTGCTATTACATTATAAATTTGCGTATAAAAGCAAACATAGCCAAGTACCCAATTGGTTAAAATAATAAAGATGGAAGTCAGTTGAAGAGAGCAAAGGCTTGTATTATGTTTAAATGACGTATATAAATGTGATTTCATTAGGCGTCAATTAGTTATTTATAGAAGTAACATAATTGAATTTCTGATTATACATGTATTTTAGGTCTGGCTGCTTACAAATTCGAGACAGAGTGATGTCAATCAACGGGCACGAAAATTTAACTATGGATGTCGCTAATGAGATACTACAAAGGAGAAACGATTCGCATAATCCCAAGTATCTCACTTTGAACGTAGAATTCAGTATGCCTAACACTATAGAGGCCTCCAGCGGTGTATTTAATGTTAAACTAGCGAAGACGACAGCGGGTCTTGGGGTGACTATTACAGGTAAGTATTAATAATAAATCGTGTTGTCAGAGATGTAATTATTTTAGGATTCCAAATTTTATGTGTGTGTACACATAAAGTCTCGTAATTGTAATATGAAATACTATTAGTTAAATTTTAAACCATTAGTTTTGTACACATCACTGTCTTAAATAGCTTTCAGGTAGAAGTTTTGACATTGCATTATTTTACGGAATTTAATTTCGTCATGTTATATAAAAATTTTGAGGCCCTACACACAAAATAAATGGGTGAATTTAAATAAATGTGTTTGGTAGGGTGCAAGCAGAAGCTGCTGAGCAATGAAGAACCAATGGTGATATCAGATATCAAGCCTGGTTCTGTCGCCCATCGCAGCGGAGCACTGGCCCCAGGAGACCAGCTCTTAGCTATTAATGGCCAGCCACTCCATAATTTATCACTGGTATTTATAACATTTCTGTGCTTTATTTTTTTCGTCTTCATAAAATGTTTATATTTCAGCGTGGTTAATATCAAAGTTTCAAATATTTTATTCTTTTGAAATTTCTTTAGATAGGACTTGATTAACGTCAAAGACATTAGTAAAAACTTTAGAGAAATATTTTAATATTTAATAAATTTTGTGACCTTTACGATAACAAGATTTGAAAGTTTTATTTAATTTACCTGTCTTTTGTAGGATACTGCGTTCAACATCTTACAAAATTCTCCAGAGGATATAATAACGCTTAAGGTTCGTAAAAGGGATCTCACCGAAGACTGGTCTACACTTCACAAACATAACGCCAAACTAACACTCCAAAGCTTTAGTAATATAGAAACCAAGGCAGTTGTTCATAGCGGAGAAGATTCTGGGCACCATACAGATAGTCCCAACAACAGCGCTAAAGAAAGCGAGAGAAGCCATGGTAGTAATGAAAACACTGCTGTATTTGCCGTCGAATTGATTAAACAAGAAAATGGTCCCTTGGGATTAACTATTGCAGGCAGCGAGGATGTCCATCAACCGATATTACTTAGTGGTTTAGTTGAAGGTAAGAGAACGATAAATCTAGAAATTATTTACATAATTTTAAGTTCTAACATTATCTCTGACGACAATCCTTTTGCATCTTAAGATGACGATAATTGAAAAGACTGGATCTAATCAATTCTTACCGTACCTATAGAAATTAGATGTGAAGCGAACAAAGCGAAAATTATAAAATTGATCAAAATAATATGTTAGTCGCCTCCTTGGTCTAGACTGTAGTGGCAGTGTATATAATATGGCTGTGAACCGAGAGGTTTTGGGTCCAATTTCCAGGTCGGGCTTGACATCAGGCAGATCGTAATAACTAAGCCAAAACACTTTCTTCCACAAGGGCAAGTAGAAAGAAATATAAAAATAAAATGTTAATTTTAGGTGGAGTTGCAGAAAAATGCGGTAAATTGGCTATAGGCGATGAATTGCTAAGTATCAACGGTGAAAGTGTCCTAAATAAACCTTTATCCGAAGCTATTAAGTTATTACAGCAAAGCGGCCAAAGGGTTCATTTACAGCTTTGTAGAAAGCTCACAGGTTTGTGTCTCTAGAATTTTAATTTGAATTGAAATAGATTGGAACTGTATTTACACTTATTGCATGTTAATATCTTGAGCACAGTATTGTTATAATAATAAAAACGAACTTGCGGTCGCCTCTTAGTTTTATGGCCGTATGGAGCAGATAGTCCTGGGCTCAAATCCCGGGTTGGGCAAATCTGTTTATCTAACATGACTGATACCCGGGACTGATGAAGAAAGGCGTTGGACAGGCAGACGTTCATAAAAAATAAGCTGAATACATCCCCTGCAACACTATCAGAAAAAATATGTTACACTGACCTCACACTTAAAGTTAGACGACGGCAGGTGAAAAAAAAATTAATTCAACGAATTATAATATATATCATTTCAGGGTCACTAGAAAGTGCAGAATCAAGTGCAAGAGATTCCAGTCATTCAACATCAAGCCCTGGACTATCAAATGATAGTGCAGTCGAATCTTGGGATCAGAATACACCAGTTCGAACAAGTACCAATTGTGGTAAGGACTTTCAAATTAGACAACAAAGAATACACTAAGTTATATTTACCAATAATAAAGTGTACTTTATAGGTGGATCAGACGTGATAGAATATGCTGTTCCTGATAAATCTCGGATTATGGATAAACAACCATACTCACCAACCGATGAAGACAAATTGATGGCATCCTTCAACTCAGCAGCTCCTTATAGTGTCAACGATTTGCCATTACCAAATTATTCTCTAAATAATTCGCTCAAGACTTTCCATTATGAAAATACATGTATCATTCCTGACAACACGTTGAAGAATAAACAGAATATTACAAGAGAAGATGATGTTCAGCAAATTGAGATACTTACTTCTAATATGAAGGATTGTCAGTTACATAACATGGAGAAGTCTTCATGCAAATGTGATTACGTCCAAATGGGGCCATACGGTATCGTTTCTCCGAAAAGCAGAAGACCAAACTGGGATAGCGATTATTTGAATAATGGGATTTATACAGTGACGACGCCACAGAAATCGCCGCTTAAACCTGGAGTACCTGGAACTAGTTTTCAATTTTCCACAAGCCCTATATATGAAAACGAAATTCCTGGTAAGTAATTACGGTACGACTATTGAAATAATGCGCTTCGCCAATATTGATTTCATTAGAAATACTTTAATTTTCTACATTTAAGTCAGATGATTTCATTAAGGGAAAAGTAAGCATGTAGATAGAAAATTTTATAACACATCTATATGAGATAATCATCAACATAACTATCGACTACATTTTTAAATCGATCTGGCTACGCAGTGCTAACAGTATTTTATTGAAATTACAAAAAATATTACGCGCATTGAACTCGATCCAATCTCGATCATCAAAAGATATTCATGCTGGGGCCTCTGAAAAACAATTTCTCCTAGCATTATACTTACTTAAAATAATACTTTTTCATTTTAAATTAGTTATATAAAATGACATTTTTATTTTGAAGGCCTCTACAGCAGCACCGATACGATGTCTCCTGCCCGGGGTTCTGTACATCATGTTATTCTGTACAAAGATGCCATCTATGATGACTATGGCTTCTCAGTGTCAGATGGCTTGTACGAACGTGGAGTCTACATCAACAGGATTAGGAAAGGAGGTCCTGCAGATATAGTGGGCTTGCTGAGGCCGTATGATAGAATCTTACAGGTATAACTTATCTCTACATACACTTTGTTTTTGGTGTCGCGGGGAAAGCGTTTTACCGCTACCGCCACGTCTATCCCTACATACTAAGAGAGATAATCTTCACCATTTTATGAGTTGTTTTAAAATTGTACAGTTATATTTTCCCCAATAACTTTAATCTTCACTGGTTTCATTAGATTTATGTAGTTATAGCTGTCTTATTTCATTTTGCCGGACTGCCGCGGAATGAGGGAAATGTTTTGTTTTATGTAATTCTGCAAAAAAACCTCTGAGCAATAGACAAAACAGCTACAAATAATATTACATAACGTTCTCTAAGCACTCCACATCTGCTGTATAAATTAAAATAGAACAATGCACTCACATAAAGGTGTATTTAGACCTAACGAATGAACTAGAACAGCATTCTATCAAGTGTCTTGTACTCTAAGTGGAAACGATAGTTCATTCTCAGCGTGTAGGTATACTGAAAAATTCGATCAATGTTTATATTAAAAATATCGAGCATTCTAGCACTCGTTTTTATACTCAAGTAAGAGCAAAAGTTA
Organism: Clanis bilineata; assembly: GCA_036417725.1. Taxonomy (NCBI): domain Eukaryota; kingdom Metazoa; phylum Arthropoda; class Insecta; order Lepidoptera; family Sphingidae; genus Clanis; species Clanis bilineata. The sequence goes on from CM071158.1 coordinate 16,751,955, forward strand.
TTAAGAAAATATTTTCCTTCACATAGGCAAATATAATTATAAATACGACTGTTACATCACTCCATAAAATTGACGCGATCAAAGTTAAAATAATAAAGGAATGATTTGCCTATGTTTACACAGATAATTTTATATAACAGACTAAACTGAGCATCCGCTCGTTTGGTCTGAACCGACCTTAATAGGAGTGTCACTACAAGGTGCGTCCGTTTACAATAATTTATTCCCTAACCAGGTCAACGGAACTAGGACGGTGGACTACGACTGCTGTCTGACAGTGCCCCTAATCGCCGCGGCTGGCGACCGGCTAGAGATTGTGGTGCAAAGACTAGTGACTTCCAGGGTAAGCAGAGAGAACGTTCTCACTTTGGTTCCTTTTTTATAGCAGAGACTGGCAAACGAGCTGGGTTACCTGATGGTAAGTGATCTCCATCGCCCATAGATACCCAAGACAACAAAATTTTGGGTGAGTTGCAAATCTAAAAGGAGGGAAATAGGGATTGGGAAATAGATGGGGGAAATTGGGCCACTGGAAATCTCACTCACCGAATGAAACGCGACAGCGAGCTGCCACTTTACGTCGGTTTTCTGTGAGACAGTGGTATCAAACCGGCCGAACCGGCCCATTCGTGCTGTAGACGTAACTATCGACAGCGTGGCTCTATCACTCAAGAAATTATTTACACATCTCGATGAGGGTTAATGCAACACACTCTGAGGGTTTCGGGCTAGGCCAAATCTAGGCCAGGATCTTCCGGTTACCAGTTATATGCTGCCACTAGAACAAGGCGGCCTAGTTTATAAACACGTAATTTTTTGCATAATTTTCATAAGCAAATTATTTATTTATGGATTTAAATATTTCTATCATAATGGACTCCAGAGTTTTCTAGACATACTGTATGAATGCTCAAGTTAATAAATCTATGTTTAGCAGTAGGTACATAATTAGGATAGGGCCTTATAGTCCACGGCGTGATTTTCCTTACTCACATCTCCAGTCAAATCCTACAAGCTTCCTATTTTATTTTCCTGTCAATTCCCTGCTAGCATTCCTGCCATATCCCGTTCGTTCCCTTTCCTACAAATCACAACCATTTATGTAAACCCCATCCTTGTTTTGTGCCCATACCTGCCTGCTTGTTTTCTAAATTGATAGTGTTGTAACTTGATTATTATTATATAAATGTATCAAGACCTTGTTGTGACCTGTCATAAGTGCATTTGATGTGCCTACGTGATCAATAAACATTTTTATTTTTATTTATTTTATAATTAAAATTTAATGTACCGACCTCAAAACTTATCCTATCGTGACCAAATTTATATGGGACCTCCCTTGGAATAAGCTCTATCCAACACAAAAATAATCTTGAAAATCGGTCCACATTTGGCGGAGATATCGAGTAACATACATAAAAAAAAATTAAAAAGTACAGACGAATTGAGGACCTCCTCTTTTTGTGGAAGTCGGTCGAAAAATACAGACGAATTGAGGACATTCTCCTTTTTTGAAGTCGATCGAAAAAGTAAAATACGCACCGAATTGAATACGTCGTCTTGTTTTTAAAACTCTTTGAAAACAAGAGCAGCTCAACAGACCTCGTTTGATCAAAACCACAAAATGCTATAAAAATACAGTAACATTATTAACTTTTCACACGACGGCAAAACATGCCAAGTGGCAATATATCCTTGTGTTCACACTTCAAAATATTATGCATGTAAAATTTTCCCCCAAACCCAATAAAGTACTCATATGTGAGTCTTGAAATTCTGACTCGTCTCCTCTCTACTGCAAATTGATTCGTTTCTTTTGACAGAGAAAATTATATTAAACGTCTTTCCTTTCAGCTTCGTGCTTGGAAAAACGTGAAAACTTGGAAAACAAATGTTAATGTTTTCTTTTAAGACAAACTGCGACTCTTTCAGAGACAAAGGACATTCCGAGAAAGCTCCGGAAAGCTTTGAAATTAGTACATTATATTCTTTTTTAATGGATCGCGTGGTGTTATAACCTTTTCAACTGCTGATAAAGTGGTTTATTCCTACCGTGTAATTCCAGAGTAGCTTTACATAACATAACATATGCTCACGCCTGTATCCCCGAAGGCATAGGTAGAGGCGCACTAGCGAACTAGAACACCCACATTTCGCCGAGCTTAGTTCCGTCCCAGATTTGATAGGGGGCGAGCCCATCGCCATATCGGTCACAAATTCCAGACTCGGGGCTAATATGGAAAAATCCAATATCACTTTGCCCGACCCGGGGATCGAAGCCGAGACCTCAGGATAGTAGTCGTACAATCATGCCACCGAGGCAGTCAGTAGCTTTACAATTATGAACATAACAACATCTATGCGCGTATGACACGAAAGTTATTGGAAGCATATCATGATAGCCTCCGTGGCGCAGCGGGCGAGCAGCCAGCTGTGAAGCGAGAGGCCGCGGGTTCGATTCCCGCACCGAGACAAATATTTGTGTGGCCCACAGATATTTGTTTCGGGTCTGGGTGTTGTGAGACCGAAAGTCTCTCGTAGGTCCTGATTCCCGCTACACAAGACTCGATCTTAGTGTGGCAGGACTATATGTGTGACTTTTGGGTGTTATTTATTTATTTATTATTTTTTTCAATTCCTTAGACACTTTAGACCTACTTTAGACTAATAAAAAATACGATATTTTCGTTTAATTTTGAGTAATAGGGTTTTATCAAAATAAATAATTTGTATTTCGAGTAGTCACCGAGATAAACCCGATAATGCAATGGAAGCTGCGGGCAAAATTTTACAATTAGTAAACAAAAATATAATAAATAAGTCGTTAATGTTTATTAGAGTTGCAAAAGAGATTAGACCCTGGTCTTGTCCAAGTATGTTGCAGAATGGATTCGGCTTAGTTTTGATGACCGACTACCTGCTTCACGTTAAGGTTCCTTTAATTTACCTTATAATTATAATGCATAATGATCATCTTTTATGAACTGACTTCAAAAGTGGAGAAGGTCCTGAATTCGTTTGTTTTTTTTTAAGTTACGGGATATCTCCGTCAAATACGGACCGATATTCATTTTTTTTGTGTTCGATAAAGCTTATTGTAGGGGTACCATATAAACAGTCACGATCGGATTTTAAGTTTTTAAAGTTGTGATTATTTTGATATTCTTATAATTTTTTTTTATTTGTTCCAGGACCTGAAAAACCAAAGATTAGAGGACAGCTCGAGCCCGAGCGATAGTAGCATAGTGACTAAGACAATTTAGTGTATAACACGCCTTTAAATAAATGACACTTAACACTAAAGTGCAGTGGATAATGTAAAATATATACTAAACGGTTAATCTAGTGTAAAAGTTTGGATGTTTCTTATGAAACGTTGGTTTGTTACGAAAGATGTACATTTGTTGGAAAATATGTCTTGGGGATGAGTTTAATATTTTATATATTATTTTTTAAATGCAATATTAATATATAATTCAGTATTAATATTAATCAGTTGAGGAAGTCGTTTTAATACAATTTCTAATATATTTCATTATTTTTATATAATTTTGTCACATATTTACTATATTAAATGAATCCCCAATAACAAGGCATGGTGCAATTTGTAATTACTTAAAAGATAAAACCGTAATTTATAGTGTAATATGATAAATAATATTAATTTACGTTTTCTGGCAATTTCATTTAAAACCAATATACTCATTAATTTTGACCCATCTGATATAAGCGCCGTAGATTAAAATGCCAGGTTTTGGCAAAGATAACATTATTAATATACACACTCACGCCTGTATCCCCTGGGGGTAGGCAGAGATTATTAAGCGCCACAAGCTACGATCCTGACACACATTTTTTTGCCTCTTCCACACTCAGGCATCTTTTTATACATTTCCGCCGGTCGAGGGTACTCCACAACATAATTATATAAATTCCATAGTAGGTACACCTGTAATAGTACACCACAACAATATACCAGTTACTTATTAACAATATCAAGTGCTTAACTTTAGAACTAGTTCATCCTTTTCTTCCTTTCGTTAAATATATTTAAAGTGAAAGAGACATAACACTGTATAAGTGAAGATAATTTTTTATATTAGACGTTATTTCGCTCATAATGTTTTGCAAAACAGAACTTTGTCGCCCGTTTATTGTAAGACGCACTTAATATTTCTAACGACCGTGACTGGCCAGGATTGTATACTAGTATACAATCAATTACAACCAATTACATAGAAATTTTAAATCATGCCTTGAGGCAATACAATTCACAAAATTAATAGAGGCTAAGCAAATAAAAAATAAATAAATAAATAATTGGTTATATTTTAGTAACCTTAATAGAAACCCATACAAGTCCTGAGGGGCTGTGAAATCGAAAACAATTATCAAAAAAAAAAAAATAAACAAGATCGACAACATTTCAGTGTATAATATTGAAATAAAACAGTAATTTATTAATTAAACAGTTAAGTATATAAATTATCACTGGTTTATAAACTTAACCGGTTGACTTCAGAATTTATCCAATCGTTACCAAAATTTTGAACTACCCTTGGAATAATCTCTATTGAAAATCAGTCCACAAATGGCGAAGATATCGCGTTCCAAAAAAATTCAGACGAATTGATTACGTCGACTTTCGAAGATGGTTGACAAATCCAAAAATTAATATCTAAGAAACAAGACGCTTATTTTTAGGTCTAGAAGAATAAATCCAAAGAAAAAAGCATTGTTTTATGTTTCTTTATCAAAGATAATAAAAATTATCTTAGAACAATAGAAATGTTGAAATAATAATTATAAATAATAAAAAACCAAAATCATGCCAAATATATTCATCTTTGCTTTACTGCATCGTATAAATAAATTGCTAAACGATTACTATCATCATCATCATCACCAGTCTGTATCCACCCACTGCTGGACATAGGCCTATACTGTCCTCAAGCTAAAATAGCGATGATTACCTAAGTGAATAAACATTATTTTTAGATGTCTCCAAAAAACGTGGAAAATATGATCCGTAGAGATTTTAGAGATTTTATAGGTTATTTTAAATCTTAAAGTAAACAAGTTAGTAAGTCTATTGAATATTGAAGACTCAGTTTAATAAAACTCTAAGGGTGACTTGCACCACTACTACTAACCAACGGTTAGTCCTAACCTCAAGTTAAATTGAAATAGAAATATGTGAAGGACATATTTCTATTTCAATTTACAGGTTAGGACTAAGCGTAGGTTAGTAATTGTGGTGCAAGTCGCCCTAAGGATAATATTTTCCACGTTTTTGGAGACATCTCAAAATTGGGTTTATTCACTTAACGGCATTTAGCTTGAGGTCGGCAATATAGTAATTGATAATTTTAACCGAATATCCTGATTATATCATACTACAATACAATAATAAAACTGTATAACATTTTTTAATAACGTTAAAGGCGAAAACCGAATTCCATCTATTCCATAATTTTTTTTGTGAATAAATCCGTAACTTTCATTGATAGCAAATAAATACTAATTCCCAAATACTTAAACTCTATCAAATCGGAGGCTTACTTATCTTGCTAGGCTTCTAAGGCCGACTTGCACCACTATTACTAACCTACAGTTACTCGTAGTCCTAACCTCAAGTTAAATTGAAAAATAAATATTTGTATGACATGTAATTCATTACATGCAGGTAATTAATTAAGTGTCATCATATATTACATTAGTACATTAAATGTAATGAATTACATGTAATTCATATATTTCTTTTTAAATTTAACTTGAGTTTAGGACTAACTGTAGGTTAGTAATAGTGGTGCAAGTTGCCCTTACAAATTTTACAAATAAGTCATCATCATCATCATCATCAGCCATAGGACGTCCATTGCTGAACATAGGCATCCCCCAAAGATTTCCAAAGAAATACGATCTTATTATAATGTTTGGGTTGCATTTTAGTATTGGGATGTAAGTGCTTACTCTTTCAACAACCTGTCATTTAGGTAGTCTAAGATTACTATTAATATGTTCTATAATAAAAATGTATATACTTAAACATAAAATAGACATGTTTGCGTAGTTATACGTCAATGTTGTTCGAACCAGACTGATAGCGTTTTTAAATATAGTTATTTAGAAAGAAATACTTGTACATACATATTGAAACATACAAGTGCGAGTACGCATTTCGGTAAAATATAAAGCGATACTTTGATAATATTTTAAAAGACTAGACCTGTACATTTTGTTCCACTTTTTCCCAGTGTACGACGGCCCGAGCAGGAAAATTTCTGATAATCGTAACTGTATTCGAGCTCACTGCGCACTGATGATATTTGGTTAACATTTCATACAAATTTCATATACGCCCATCGAGCTCTTTACGATTGTCAGAAATGTTCCTGCTCGGGCCGCTGAAGCCTGTACATAATGCCCCTTACTTATAAAAATATTTAAGCGCTGCTTATCTTTAACCATAGGTTGTCCTCTTCATTTTTAAACAATGTAACGCAAGGAAAAAAGGGACAGGCTATTCTTAGCGAAAAGTTAAGCGAAAATGTTTTTATAAGTAAGGCCCAATATGTAAGTAAGGGGCCACATTATAGCCTCTTATTTATAAAAATATTTAAGCGCTTCTTATATTTAAGAATAGCTTGTCACTTTCATTTTCAAAGAATGCGACGTAAATAAAATAGTGACAAACTATTCTAAAAGCGCAAATGTTTTTCTAAGTAAGGTTCATAGAATGCACTAACTGATTTATCGAAGAAATTAACTTGTTTATTACTTTATCAAAATGCGTGCGTACTCTTATATTTACTTAATTTTAAGATAGATGGAGAATGGATTGCTTTAATTTTTTACCCTTTATAAAACGGAATTTAGTGTAATATTCTAAAACACATACATAAATATGCTTAAAAAGCCAAAAACCTGTATCCCCTGAAGGGGTGAACAGAAATGGATTAAGGACTAGATTACCCACACCTCGCCTCTTTCTCTTACTCGCCTCTTCGTGTGATAGTAGGTAAGCCTAATAATACAGTTTTGAACCTCATTTTTATTTGAAGCACTCTACTAACGTTTGTCTGCCATTAGGACCCCGGACCAAACGGTCGCCAGCCAGCAGTAGTAACTATTTCACATACAACATGTAAGAAAAATGTAAGAATTCGATAAAGTTCGTTTGTTTTATTGTTTGACTGCATCTGTGGCGTAGTGGTATTGCTTGCGCGGTATTATCGTTTTGAGGTCTCGGGTTGGATCCCCGATTCGGGCAAAATTATATGTATTAGATTTTTCAGTATCAGCCCGAAATCTGCAATTTGTGCCCGATATGGCGATAGGCTCGCCCCCTATAAATCTAGGACGGAAGGACGGAATAAATCTTAGCTCAGCGAAATGTGGGTGTTCTCTGCCTACCCCTTCGGGGATACAGGCATAAGCCTATGTATGTAGTTTGTTTTACGAGTGACCGCCTGATTAACCTTAATCCCAATACGACTTGTCTAATGTACGCCTAAACTGATTTTTTACGAGATAAATATATCTTATTAGGGTGCAGCAAGTTCGGTTTTGCTTTTCTGTGTGACCATTTACAATATTCGAGTTTTCTCTCAAATATAAGTTATAGTCAAGTAGTAAAAATTAAAGCAACCCAATGTATAATAATTGGTTATTAAGATATCTACATTATAGTTGAAATAGCAAAAAATATAATGTTTGTGGTTGAATCTTATAGTAGGAATATACTTTATAATCTATAGAAATTAGAAAAACATGTTGTAGATAGAACAATATTGTAATATAGAAATAATGACTAGGAATAAGGTACTATCTAAAGTAATGTAACTCTAAACTAATTTTGTTCTAAAAACTTAAGTATGTGTAATAAAATCGTTTATAAAATATAATAGATCGCTTATTCATACGAATTTAATATTGTGTTAATGCTACATTATAATATAATTGGAATAAAAAAATTGAAATAATATTGACCATCTCTGTTATTCTTATCTTTCCAAATGTCGGTACCATTATTTTATATTGATGATTGATCAACATGATTTGGTATAATGAAATACAAAAAAGTATTTTTTCAATCAAGCCATAATCCAATAAAGCATAAATAGCACATAACAACAAAAATAATAACAGTCGAATCTGTTATTATGTAGATAGTCACGGGCGGCTAGGCCTCCGGTGGCCCATACGCTTATGTAACATATATATGCCGCCTCCGACGGGTTAATTCTTGTCAAATTTACTTGTCTTTGATCACGTAACGAGTGGGGTTAAGGTACAGTTAAAGACTGGTCGAACCAGAAATTAAGCAATCAGCATTTCGTATTATAATAGCACGAAAATAAAAATTTACGCGTTATATAATTGAACTGTGTGTTTAATTTATACCAAACGCTGCAATATATCTATCATCAAATTAAAGTTTAAAAAAACTTAAAACAATAACAAAAATAACAATTTCTTACTCTATTTACTCTCACTCTGTGTGTGTGTAGTTGACGCCAAAGCTGATGTATGTCAGATGAAAAGGCATTGCAACTATAATTATCCCATTTCAACAATCAAACATGTATAATGTCGGATTACCTCCTTTTTTAATCGGTAAAAACGTTCCGCGAACACACGTGATATTTACATAGAACTGTCCACATGGCTATATTTGTTTTATAAAAACATAAGTAATTATTGAAATATTTGGGATTTCTAGGAATCTGCTTCGAGGTAATACGAAATTGCTCATTTACACATTTTCATCATTAGCTTATTGTAAATGAAAGTTATATTCGAATTCATTATAATATATAATATGATAAATTGTTAGCAAACAATAGGGTTTCACAAAGGTATAGTATATTGTACATTATTACGAGTATTTTGTACATTATGAGGCTGAATTTCTTTGTCTCTATTTGATTTAGTATAGTTTTCTTTTTTTATAGCAGAGACTGGCAAACGAACAGATAGGTCACCTGATGGTAAGTGATCACTTACCATCATCATATAATTTTTACGTATCATTTTTATGTAGTATCAAAGATAGTTTTGACTAGGATAATAACTCTTATTTGACCCAAATAATTTATAAACCGGACGTTTAACACAAAAAAATAAAATAATAGCAAAGTATAATAGCTGGATATGGCACATTTTCAATGAAAAAACTACTTATGAAATAATTCAGTGTGCTTAACATTTGTAAATACCACATCAGTTTTGTATAAATAATTATTTTGTTTAGAGTGAATTGTAGCCGACATTTGTACGTAGGTAAATAATTTTCACATTTTATTTTTGTACCCTTAGTAACTATAAGATAATTTATACGTTATTATTATTGTCAATTAATCATTAAATTGGGGTAAATAGATGACAGCATAGCTATCGCATCCGATTTAATAAAATGATAATGTGTGAAAGTGGTTTTGTTTTATTTATATTATCTAAGCTTTTCATATTTAAAATCATGACTTGGTATGGGTATCAGGAACTACGAGAGATTTTCGGTCTCACAACACCCAGACCCGAAACAAATTTCTGCAGGCCATGCAAACATTTGTCTCGTTTTGGGGATCGAACCGGCGGCCTCTCGCTTCACAGCCGGCTACTCGCCCCCTGCGCCACGGCGGCTGTCTTACATTAATAATCATATTCATCATTACGAATTACCATATCTTCACTTCTAAAACGTGAACAAATTCCTCAATAAGGCAAAAAATATCCCATTATTGTCCAAAGCGACAAGATCCATTAATAAATTAGGATTTAATTTAACAGCCAATTCCCCGCTGAGTATAGATCCTGGGTCCTGAAAGGTCGATAAATTGCTACCGGTCACGGAATGCAAATTTGGCGCACCCTGATAAAAGCCGATTCGAACATGGCTCGAAATTATAGGTCCGTTACGTGCCTTAGGGAGTGACTAATAAGGAAACACGCAAATGCAATTTTATCGCATGCATATCAATCAGAAAGTTATTAAATAATTGTATGAATGAGTCAAACTAACTTGGCGAGACACGCGAGTGTGAATACTGAAATGTATCTAAGCGTGGTATATTTATTTCTACCTGCCCTTATCCCATCTCAATGTAGTGTCGGCGCAAAACACTTTTTTCTTTAACAACCATGTTGCAGGAAGGATGCGGCTTAGGTTAAACACCGGCTGCCTGCCTCGGTATAGGTATGGGATCATAATAAATAAAAAATAATATTAGGCCTGTAATATTACTGTCTCACTGCTGGGCACGGGCCTCCTCTACTAATGAGAGGGGTTAGGCCTTAGACAACCACGCTGGTCTAATGCGGGTTGGTAGACTTCACATATCTTTGAAATTCTTGTGGACAAATTCTCGGGTATGCAGGTTTCCTCACGATGTTGCCCTTCCCCGTTATAGCAAGTGATTATTCACGAAGAAATCACTTAACAAATAAGTCAGAATTAGAACGAACTCGAATACATTTACGATTGTCGAAAATTTTCCTGCAGGGTTACCACCACCTCTTATAGCAGTATTATTATAATCGTTCTTCGTTTGTTTTGTATGGGAATCGGTACAAGTAAGATTATAATAATACTGCTATAAGAGGTGGTGGTAACCCCCCTGCTCTGGCCACCGTTCTCCTGATAACAGAATTGAGTATGTATAATATATTATGTATATTCCTCAAAATTTTAATACAAATAGGGAACTTGCATGTTTTTTTTTAATTTATTGTAAAGAAGTAGGTTTCAAATAAACACACTGTTAGTAAACTTCATAAACGCAATATAAATGTCACTGATGTAATGACACATGAGAAATGTCGTCTGTCTCTCTCTCTCTATCTGTGTCTCTGTAATGTGCTGTATTGTTCTGGATTAGTAAACTAAATCTCTGTATATCCATTGTATTTTAATTGTTATCCCATATAAACCATCAGGTTATGGGCCCAGGATATCGAAAATATATAAATCATATTGAATTTCACTCGAAAACTTGGAACCGGCAAAATTATAACCTCCTACGGAATTACGGCGGTGTGGTTTCAACATAATGGCGTCGTCTACAAATACAAATTTTATTTCTATAGAGAAACTAAAAGGTATGGACAACTATAACTCGTGGAAATTCATGATGAAGATGATTTTAGTTCAAGAAGAACTCTGGGAATGTGTTGAAAATGAGGTTAATACTGATATGAAGAAGCAACAAAAGGCTTTGGCGCGAATTGCGTTGTCAGTGCAACCATCAGTAATTCCACACATCCGCAAAGCCACCACAGCATATGAGGCTTGGAATAGTTTAGTAAAAGCCTATGAAGACAGAGGACTATGTCGTCGGCTGGGGCTCCTCAGAGGATTATTTGCAACAAAACTGCAGGAGAGCACAAATATGGAGACATATATCAACAAAATTACTGAAATGGCACAACAACTAAGTGAGATAGGTTCACCCCTAGAAGATGATTTCATAGCGGTGATAATGTTGAGCGGCTTGACACCAGATTATGACCCGTTGATAATGGCAATTGAGAATTCCAACGTTAAACTTTGTAGTGAAATTGTAAAAGGAAAATTACTGCAAGAAAATATTCGGAGGATTGACGGCAGTGAAGCTGCCTCTGCCTTAATTGTCAAGAAACAACCAAAATGTTACAGATGCAAAAAGGTAGGACACTTTATTAAGGATTGTCCTAAGTCTGGGCATAAAAAGATATTTAAGACCAATACAGACAAATCCAAAGCGCTACTGATTGCTCTGTCAACATATATCAAGCCTGGCTTGTGGTACATAGACAGCGGTGCTACAAGACATATGTGCGGAGACAAAAGTGTTATGAGTGATTTTGTGAGTGATGAAAAGGCAATAGAAGTGAATGTAGCAAATGGTGACAAGTTGTATACTGCCGGTAGAGGCCGTGTTAGTGTTCATATGAAAAATGGTAATTTAAAGACTATAAGTAATGTCTATTATGTACCTAACTTAACAGCAAACTTGTTATCTGTAAGTGATATGGTTAGAAAAGGATTTAAAGTTGTGTTTAGTTCTGGCAAATGTCATATTTACGACAATAATGATGTAATAGCTACAGGCACCTTATGTGATGGTGTCTATCGACTAGACACAATAGAACCAACTGCTTTTAATTGTAATTTTACCAAGAAACCCAATACCAACTTTAGCTGTGTAGATTTAGACAGTGCTAAAAAGACGCCTACTGTACATAAACCAAGTGTAAGTAAAGAAGACTTGATGACAGTTGCAATGCCCGCTTACACAGAAAAGGGGATTGTCTCTCAGCAGGCATGGCATCGACGTCTTGGACACCTCAATCATCGCAGCATGGAGTTGTTAAGAAAAGGTATGGTTGAAGGTATTTCTTATAATAATAATAGTTTTGATAAATGTGTATCATGTATCGAGGGAAAGCAAACTCGTGTATCCTTTCCTAAGAAATCTTTTAACAGAGCTTCAAAAATCCTAGAGTTGGTACACACAGATTTGTGTGGTCCGTTGCCCTCTAAATCATTTAGTGGAGCAAAGTATTTCATAACTTTCATAGACGATTATTCTAGAAAGACTTTTGTTTATTTTTTGAAAACAAAGGATGAAGTTTTTAATACATTTAAAGCTTGGAAGATTCTAGTTGAAAACCAGACAAATAAAAAGTTAAAAATTTTACGGAGTGACAATGGAACTGAATATTGTAATTTCAAGTTTCAGAATTTTCTTAAGGATTGTGGAATTAAGCACCAGACCACAGTACCCAATTGTCCTCAGCAAAATGGAGTTGCTGAACGTGCCAACAGAAGCATAATGGAGAAGACACGCTGTATGCTCCGAGAGGCTGGCCTTGAACAGAAATTTTGGGCTGAAGCCGTGAATACAGCTGTTTACCTCAAGAATCATTCTCCAACTATTGCAGTCAGAGGATGCACTCCGGAGGAGAAGTGGACAAACAAAAAGGTATCTGTTTCACACTTACGTATATTTGGTTGTGTTGCTTATGCACATGTACAATGTCGAACAAAACTAGAACCCAAGGCTAAAATGTACATATTTGTGGGCTATTGTGAAGACACAAAAGGGTATAGATTGTTAGACCCTGAAAAACCCACAATATGTAAAAAGGCTAGACATGTAACATTCTTAGAAAATACATATTTTAAAGATAATAATGTGTCAAATGATGATAACTGTGAGATGTCATTTACTCAAACAATTATGGATGTGAATAATGACATGCAACCTCCTACTGAATCACCTACTGAGGAAAATATCTCTAATGAGACCAATTCTGATGACACAAATTTAAATCAGGTTGTACAGAGATTAAGCACTGTAACAGTAAATGATTCAGAGTATGAGAGTGATAGTTATTATTCAAATAATACTGCGGATGAATCTTATGTTCCAGACATGGAAGAAGAGTCGAGTTCATATACAGAAAGTGGAACTGACAATGACTCCATGATAGCCAATTTAGTAAAGGGAATATCCTGCACAAATGTCAGCGATGAACCACAGACAGTAGAAGAGGCGTTGCAATGTCCAGATGCAGACTACTGGAAACAAGCTATGCAAGATGAGTATAATTCCTTTATTGTTAACAAATGCTGGACACTAACTGATCGAGTTAGTGGTCAGACACCTATAAAATGTAAGTGGGTATTCAAAAGGAAACTGGGTGTCAATGGTGAAATTCTTAAGTATAAAGCTAGATTAGTAGCAAAAGGGTACTCTCAAAAATATGGTGTAAACTATAATGAGACATTTTCTCCAGTTGTTAGATACTCAAGTATTAGAGCACTTTTAGCTATAGCAGCTAAGTATGACATGAATATCCAACACTTAGATGTAAAAACAGCATTTCTCAACGGTGACCTTCAAGAAATTGTTTACATGGAACAACCTGAAGGTTTCACTATAAAAGAAAGTGAGGGTAAAGTTTACAAACTTAATAAAGCTATATATGGGCTGAAGCAAGCAGCCAAAGCTTGGTATGAGAAGATAAATAAGGTTTTATGTGATAAATTGAATTTTAAAAGGTCAGCATTAGAACCATGTGTATATTATAAACACAGTAATGATCAACTTATTTTAATAGCTCTTTATGTTGATGATATTTTGCTGATGTCAACACCTAATACAAATAAGGAAATATTTGATATCAAAAATAAACTTAAAAATGAGTTTGAGATTACAGATTTAGGGCCAGCAAAGCATATACTGGGAATGAGAATCTGTAAGTACAAGGACAAAATAACTTTAGATCAGACAAACTATATTGAAAGAGTCTTAAAAAGGTTTCAAATGGAAGATTGTAAAGCTGCACAAACCCCTATGGAGTCTGGTGTGCAACTTGAAAAATCAAATAATTGTAGTAATGTCAAATTTGATTACAGAAGCCTAATAGGATCACTTATGTATGTTGCAGTTGTTTCACGACCAGACATAACACATGCTGTCAGCTATCTTAGCCAGTTTAACGATTGCTATGATGAAATTCATTGGAAATCAGCAAAGAGAGTACTTAGGTATCTTAAAGGCACAAAAGGTTTATGCTTAAATTTTCAAAAGGATGATTTAATAATTACAGGGTATGCAGACGCTGACTGGGGAAGGGATCAGAAAGATAGAAGGTCCTATACTGGATATATATTTCAGATTGGTAAGTCTGTAGTTTCCTGGGAGAGCAAGAAGCAAAGAACCGTCGCCTTGTCGAGTGCAGAGGCTGAGTACATGTCTCTTTCGGATAGTTGTAAAGAAGCGTTGTTTCTCCGTAATTTTCTGTATGAAATATTGGGTGTATTGTGTAAAGTTAAAATTTTTAATGATAACCAGTCTGCTCAGAAATTATGCAAAAACACTATTTTTCATGCCAGAACCAAACACATCGATATTCGTCACCATTTCATAAGGGATCATGTTTGTAACGGAGCTATTGATGTTCAGTATTTATGTACAAATGATATGTTGGCGGATATGTTGACCAAGCCATTAACAAAAGAAGTACACAATAAGTTTGTAAATCTATTAATGGTGTATCACTAATTAATAATGTATACAGTATAATATAGTACAATGTATATTACTGTATGTTGTATTTCTCAAAAATGCTATTAGTCTACATATTGTTGTTATAACATTGTAAACATGTTTTAGTTTCTTTTTTTTATTGGTTTAAGGGCCAGTGTTAGTAAACTTCATAAACGCAATATAAATGTCACTGATGTAATGACACATGAGAAATGTCGTCTGTCTCTCTCTCTCTCTATCTGTGTCTCTGTAATGTGCTGTATTGTTCTGGATTAGTAAACTAAATCTCTGTATATCCATTGTATTTTAATTGTTATCCCATATAAACCATCACACACCGGAAACAAAAACATTAAAATATACACAAATCATATAATTGTCGCAAAATATTACTTACGAAACCCCGCGTTAAAAAAGGACGTGACGTCACTGTGTAGAAATGTTAATGCTATTTCTTTAGATAACGAAGTAAAAATTAGGAAAAAAGAGAGAAGGACCTGCGAATTGACTAATCACCATGCTAAACACAACAATAATTTTCGCCTAAATGGGAAAAATATCTATTACCATATGGAAACATAATGGCAACATTGCTCTATGATTCTCTAAGCAATGACGTCACTTGGGTTTTGCAATTACGTTCCGTTATACGTAATTTATAAGTGGGATAACTTGTAAAAATATAATATAATATCCATTAGTTTATACTACATGACTGCCTCGGTGGCGTGGTGGCATTTCGGTACGACTACGGTTCTGAGGTCTCGGGTTCGATCCCCAGGTCGGGCAAAGTGATATTGGATATTTCCATATCAGCCTGGAGTCTGGAATTTGTGCCCGATATGGCGATATGCTCGCCCCCTATCACATCTGGAACGGAACTAAGCTTGGCGAAATGTGGGTGTTCTAGTTCGCTAGTGCGCCTCTGCCTACCCCTTCGGGGATACAGGCGTGAGCTTATGTTATGTTTATACTACAAATTTCATGCATACATAAGCTCACGCCTGTATCCCCGATACAAAATACAAATTTCATGATAGCACATTTTTCGTTAAACACAATTTTCGTTATAATTTTTGTACAAATTCCACATTGTCGGCATCTAATACTATGTAATATAGCACAACCCAGTTAATAGGTCATAATGAAATTCACCCCCGACCGTGAGTGTCGTAACTTGTTACCGACATGTCACTCGGGAAACCGAATGTTAACTTTGATCGCCGATAATCACCGTATGGTAATTCTGTTGTCTTGTAGCTTTGAGGGCCCCAGATGTGGTGAATATTAATGGGTGTTAGTGTTAAAATCGCGCCTTATGTAAATGTCACGGACCTGAAGAAAACGAAGGACACCTTCTCGGCTATAGTTAAACGGACGCTACAGAGAAGTCACGCACACAAACGCGCCTGTACAAAAGTGACTTACGAGCACACACACATGATCGAATGGGCCGAACCCTGCTTCACTTTTAATATTCCTAGCGCTCCGTCCATCATGTATTACTACTCTACGTGTATACTCACATCCTTGGTATAGTGGCAGCGTGGACTGTGAACAGAGATGTCCTGGGTTCGATTCCCAGGTCGGCCGGGTATTTTTCTCATACGATTTGCCCGGGAGCGGAACTTCCCAGAGAGGGGTTAACTTTAGACAAGCAGGTTGTAAAAACGAAGTCGAATCCTTTCTGCAACATGCTTGAAACAAAGTGTTGCGCAGACCCCACATTAAGATGGGATAAGGGCAGGTAGAAATAAATATACGATTATTATTTGAGGCCGTTTCCAACAGGTCGATCTGGAAATCTTTGGGGGAGGCATATGTCCAGCAGTGGACGTCCTGTGACTGATAATGATGATACGTGTATACCTGCAGGTCGATTCTCTGAGACACGCCACAACGTTGCGATCGATGACGAGCTCCCGCAGCGCACAACGTTAAGATCGACGGAGCGTTCAACGTTGTTGGGTCTTAGAACATATTATTTCTATACATTTATGTCAAACGCCTCGCTCGAGAGAGCTAGTTCGCATAAGCGCCATCATCACGCATAGCGCTAGTGAGTGTGCTTTGTACCTTGCTGAATACAAAATTGAAAACATCGTTGCGTCAACGATGCCGCAACGTTGTTTTCACAAATGACACTTTAGAAAAGCGACCTGCTGAATAAATTGAGAAGCTAAAACAACATAAAATATAATGATTTCTTTATTTCAACATAAAATATCCCCGAAATGAGATATTACAATGAAAATATTAAAATGTTATTATCTCATTAAAAGTGTGCACATTATTTTAACATATCCTGCATACGAATAAGTAGCATATGTTTATCAGAACGACCCGGTAAGGCTATAATCCTGAACTTTATCTTCGTGGCCTACAGTGCATGTTGGCATATGCCGTTAGGAGTCAGCATGCAAATTTATATTGGTATATGCCAGACTGCGGGCTGCACAAAATTTCCATTTTCCACTCGATTTACCACAAATTAATGCCTCAAATCCGTCGACGCCTCCGCAATTTATAGTTGGATTTGCATCTAACCAGTTTTTCCCGGCCGAATGGCTTTCGTAATTCATTAAATAACTATTGAGTTGTTACTGTATAACTGCTTGGGTGGCGTAGTTGTATTTCGGGACGACTACCGTCCCGAGGTCTCGGGTTCGATCCCCGGGTCGGGCAAAGTGATATTGGATTTTTCCATATCAGCCCGGAGTCTGGAATTTGTGCCCGATATGGCGATAGGCTCGCCCCCTATCACATCTGGGACGGAACTAAGCTCGGCGAAATGTGGGTGTACTAGTTCGCTAGTTCACCTCTGCCTACTCCTTCGGGGATATAGGCGTGAGCTTATGTTATGTTGAGTTGTATATTGAGGTACCTTGAAATAAAACTATTCTTACGGATTCTATCACGATTATGATTTCCGGTGGCCCATTTCCCCCCTCCCTTTCCCAATTCCTTTTCCCTCCCCTTTCATTCCCTCCTTTTAGGTTGGCAACGCAGCCATGATTCTTTTTGTGTCATGTGTGTCTATGGGCGGTGGAGATCACTTACCATCAGGGGACCCATCTGTTCGTTTGCCAATCTCTGCTATAAAAAAAAAAAAATGTTTTAATTGTTTTTATGTTTTATTTTTAATTGAGGTACCTGCTAGAATTTTAATACTATTAAAACACATATTAATGTCAATTGTCGCCTCCTTGTTCTAGTGGCAACATATATAACGGACCGAATTACCACCCTTAATATTTACCACGCTTGGAATAAGCTCTATTGAACACAAAAAGAATCTTGAAAATCAAATTTGACAGCCTCCGTGGCGCAGCGGGCGAGTAGCCGGCTGTGAAGCGAGAGGCCGCGGGTTCGATCCCCGCACTGAGACAAATGTTTGTATGGCCTACAGATATTTGTTTCGGGTCTGGGTGTTGTAAGACCGAAAGTCTCTCGTAGTTCCTGATACCCACGACACAAGACTCGATCTTAGTGTGGGGTCAAGACTATGTATGAGACTGTTGGGTGTTATTTATTTATTTATTTAGTTATAACTTTAAAAAATACAGACGAATTGAGGACCTTCTCCTTTTTGGAAGCCGGTCCAAAATAATCTCTCTTCATCAAAATCTAAACCCACATCACCTTATCGTGCTGTCTACACTTACAAACACTTCTAGAACATTTCAAGGGTTCAACTTCAATATTCCGCAACTGTTTAGTTAAGGGAAGTTTCCATGTCAAACGCAGGTAACTAACTCATTTAACTATAAACACGCTCGCGAGACGTTCCAAAGATAATATCAACCAAGCGGAAGAGGATAAGTCAAGTAAGATTTACTTTAAGCTTCGCGTTAACGCAGTTAGATTGTTTACTGGCGAAAATGAGGTATTCAGGATGTCCTATTTCTAGATGTGGCCTGTAAAATATACATTTATTCTTTCTACCTGCCGGTATCCTACCCTAATGTATGTAGGGTCAGCGCAACACACTTGTTCAAGTATGTTGCAGAAAGGATTTGTTCTCGATTTTAAGACCAGCTGCCGGCCTGACGTCAACCCCCTCTGAGGGATCCAGTCCCAAGTAAATTGGAATTAGAAAATTCGCTTTGCCTGACCTAGGAATCGAACCCAGGACCTCCCGGTCCACAGCCTGTATAAATTGCCACTAGACCAAGGACGCGGCGTAAAATATACATTTATATATGTAGGTTCAAAATCAAATACCTAAAATAAAAGGACTAGGTGTGTGACTGTTGGGTGTATTTATTTATTTTAAAATAGAAAAACCTGAAGATTAGTATAAATAATACCCATAAGAATTATTACCTATTATTATACCCCATGGTAGTGAAAGTAAATCAATAGCTTTTTAAATATTGTGTCCCAAGTAATAATATGGATGTTTGGTATAGTTTGTATGTGAAACTTTGCTGTAAATCAGTGTGATACCGAGAGCTAAAACAACATAATATTTAAAAAGTTATAAGGTAATTCAACGGGTGTAAAGGCCGTGGACACGAACTGAGCGGAAGCGGAGCGGCGGCGGCGGCGGCGCGGGGAGCGGCGCTGTTCAATGCATAGGTTTAAATAGAACTTTACGAGTTTATTTTGACAGTTCACGATTCTCCCAATCGACGATAGTTTGCGTTTTGTCCATACATTTGACTAGCAGCGCCGCTTTGCGGAAACTACAACGAACTATAAAATGTATGGAGAAACTGAAAACTATCGACGATTTCGAGAATCGAAAAACTCGTACTAAGAGTACGTCTCGAAAGCAGCGGCGCGGAGAGCGGCGCGCCGTTCCTCGCGCCGCCGCCGCTGCGATCCCGCT
The DNA here is from genome assembly GCA_036417725.1 of Clanis bilineata. Classification (NCBI taxonomy): domain Eukaryota; kingdom Metazoa; phylum Arthropoda; class Insecta; order Lepidoptera; family Sphingidae; genus Clanis; species Clanis bilineata. The sequence continues at coordinate 16,771,827 of CM071158.1, forward strand.
GAGTTCATGTCCGCAACCTTAGGATCGACGGACCATCGGAAGCGGATAGAGACCATATCAGTTAAACCCTCATGAATGTAGTCCTTGCTACTTTTATGCTTGATTGTGTAGCTTATGAACGACTTGGTCTTTTGAGATTATACACCATAATAATATTTATTGTGTTAAGGCGATGTTTCATAAATAAAACACCTAAAACATCACGTGAATCGTGGTGACACATGCACACCAGTGGCTGTCAGCGAGGGTCAGGTAATTCTCTAAAACTAGTCGCATCCAGCAACTCTAAGTCGGTAGTTAAGTAAGAGGCTTACTTGAAGGCGTAAGTTGGTGCAAATAATTACAGCAGGAAAAGGTAGGTCGGGTTGAAAGGGAAACTCGCTAGTTAATGAACTACTTACCTAATAATGCGCTATAGCACCGGTGATTTATTACTCAAAACCTTTCGCCTTTACCGCGAATTTTGCAACCAGGAACTTATTTTACGAAGTTCACCGTACCAAGTCGAGATTGCGGGAGCTGGATAATCTATTCACAAACATTATTTTTTAAAATCCGGTAAATATAGGATTTAATATGTGAATTATCTGTAAAATTTAGACATTCACTATCCTTAGAGTTTATTATAATTATGACATAATATACGGCATGTAACACATTTAGGACGACCATTTCGACGACCGAAGATGATCTGAGAGTTACAGCGGGATTAGCTAGTGCAGGAGACCCGGCTTTAGTTTAGCTAATAAAAATATTATAACAGTTTAAATAATACTTAAACTGTTATAATATTTTTTCATGTGAATGAAATATCTTTATTATTATGGTAACGTTTTTCCCCATAATTTTAACAAATTTTGCACTTAGTTCAATAACAATATATTTATAACTTTAACCCACGACAATATTTTTTTTTTATAATAATTTGTTAGTAATAATTCTGACATAAAAGCCATAAAAACATTTTTATCTACCCGCATTTTTCTATATTTTGCCTTCAAGTTAGGTTAGCTAATGATCAAACCTAACCTATAATAATTATTTTTTCATGTAATTGAAATAATTTTAATATCATGGTCACATTTTTTTTTCTCCCATAATTTTGATATATTTTGCTTTTAAGTTAGGTAATAATCCTTACTAAATAATAAAAGTGAAAGTAACTCTGTCTGTCTGTCTGTCTGTCTGTCTGTCTGTCTGTCTGTCTGTCTGTCTGTGGCGTTTTCACGTCTAAACCGCTGAACCGATATTGATGAAATTTGGTATATGGGTACTTTTAACCCCAAGGACGGACATAGGGTACTTTATTTTTTTTAAATCAACCCCTAAAGGGATGAAATAGGGGATGAAAGTTTGTATGGGAATTTTGGAACCGCTTAATGGATTTTGATTAAATTTGGTATGAGGATACATTTGACCCTAGGGATTCAAATGGGGTACTTCATTTTTTTTCATCAACCCCTATAGGGATTAAATAAGGGTTAAAAGTTTGTATGGGGATTTTAGGTCCAATTAATGGATTTTTATGAAATTTGGTATGGGACAGTGGATACCTTTGAGTTTAAGGATACAAATGGGCCACTTTTTTAAATCAACCCCTAATGGGATGAAATAGGGGATGAAAGTTTGTATGGGAATTTAAGGCTCACTTAATGGATTTTTATGAAATTTGGTATGGGATAGTGCATATCTTTGAGTTTAAAAACACAGATGGGCTACTTTTTTAAATCAACCCCTAATGCGATGAAATAGGGGATGAAAGTTTTTATGGGAATCCAGAAACCGCTGAACGGATTTTTAAGAAAGTTGATATAAGGATAGTTTTAGCCCTAAGGACAGAAATGGTGTGCGATATATTTTTATCCTACAAAGGGATGAAATAGGGGTTGAAAATTTGTTTCTATGTTTCTGGACCGATTGACTTCAAAATCGATATCTGGGTCGCCCCGTGGTTCCGAACGACAGAACCGCTGTCAGATCTGTCAAAAGTGGCCGCCATTTTGATTTTGTTTGTTTTTGGGCCGATTGACTTCAAAATCGATATCTGAGTCGCCCCGTGGTTCCGAATGACAGAACCGCTGTCAGACCTGTCAAAAGTGGCCGCCATTTTGATTTTCTTTGTTTCTGGTCCGATTGACTTCAAAATCAATATCTAGCACGTCCCGTGGTTCCAAATGACAGAACCGCTGTCAGACCTGTCAAAAGTGGCTGCCATTTTGTTTTTCTTTGTTTTTGGGCCGATTGACTTCAAAATCGATAACTGAGTCGCCCCGTGGTTCCGAATGACAGAACCGCTGTCAGACCTGTCAAAAGTGGCCGCCATTTTGTTTTTCTTTGTTTCCGGGCCGATTGACTTCAAAATCGATATCTGAGTCGCCCCGTGGTTCCGAATGACAGAACCGCTGTCAGACCTGTCAAAAGTGGCCGCCATTTTGTTTTTCTTTGTTTCTGGGCCGATTGACTTCAAAATCGATATCTGGGACGCCCCGTGGTTCCGAATGACAGAACCGCTGTCAGACCTGTCAAAAGTGGCCGCCATTTTGTTTTTCTTTGTTTCTGGGCCGATTGACTTCAAAATCGATATCTGGGTCGCCCCGTGGTTCCGAACAACAGAACCGCTGTCAGACCTCTCAAAAGTGGCCGCGATTTTGATTTTCTTTGTTTTTGGGCCGATTGACTTCAAAATCGATATCTGAGTCGCCCCGTGGTTCCGAACGATAGAACCGCTGTCAGACCTCTCAAAAGTGGCCGCGATTTTGATTTTCTTTGTTTTTGGGCCGATTGACTTCAAAATCGATATCTGAGTCGCCCCGTGGTTCCGAATGACAGAACCGCTGTCAGACCTATCAAAAGTGGCCGCCATTTTGTTTTTCTTTGTTTCTGGGCCGATTGACTTCAAAATCGATATCTGGGTCGCCCCGTGGTTCCGAACGACAGAACCGCTGTCAGACCTGTCAAAAGTGGCCGCCATTTTGTTTTTCTTTGTTTCTGGGCCGATTGACTTCAAAATCGATATCTGAGTCGCCCCGTGGTTCCGAATGACAGAACCGCTGTCAGACCTGTCAAAAGTGGCCGCCATTTTGTTTTTCTTTGTTTCTGGGCCGATTGACTTCAAAATCGATATCTGGGTCGCCCCGTGGTTCCGAACGACAGAACCGCTGTCAGACCTGTCAAAAGTGGCCGCGATTTTGATTTTCTTTGTTTTTGGGCCGATTGACTTCAAAATCGATATCTGAGTCGCCCCGTGGTTCCGAATGACAGAACCGCTGTCAGACCTGTCAAAAGTGGCCGCCATTTTGATTTTCTTTGTTTCTGGTCCGATTGACTTCAAAATCAATATCTAGCACGTCCCGTGGTTCCAAATGACAGAACCGCTGTCAGACCTGTCAAAAGTGGCTGCCATTTTGTTTTTCTTTGTTTTTGGGCCGATTGACTTCAAAATCGATAACTGAGTCGCCCCGTGGTTCCGAATGACAGAACCGCTGTCAGACCTGTCAAAAGTGGCCGCCATTTTGTTTTTCTTTGTTTCCGGGCCGATTGACTTCAAAATCGATATCTGAGTCGCCCCGTGGTTCCGAATGACAGAACCGCTGTCAGACCTGTCAAAAGTGGCCGCCATTTTGTTTTTCTTTGTTTCTGGGCCGATTGACTTCAAAATCGATATCTGGGTCGCCCCGTGGTTCCAAATGACAGAACCGCTGTCAGACCTGTCAAAAGTGGCCGCGATTTTGATTTTCTTTGTTTTTGGGCCGATTGACTTCAAAATCGATATCTGAGTCGCCCCGTGGTTCCGAATGACAGAACCGCTGTCAGACCTGTCAAAAGTGGCCGCCATTTTGTTTTTCTTTGTTTCTGGGCCGATTAACTTCAAAATCGATATCTGGGTCGCCCCGTGGTTCGGAACGACACAACCGCTGTCAGACCTGTCATATGTGGCCGCCATTTTGTTTTTCTTTGTTTCTGGGCCGATTGACTTCAAAATCGATATCATAGTCGCCCCGTGGTTCCGAATGACAGAACCGCTGTCAGACCTGTCAAAAGTGGCCGCCATTTTGATTTTCTTTGTTTCTGGTCCGATTGACTTCAAAATCAATATCTAGCACGTCCCGTGGTTCCAAATGACAGAACCGCTGTCAGACCTGTCAAAAGTGGCTGCCATTTTGTTTTTCTTTGTTTTTGGGCCGATTGACTTCAAAATCGATAACTGAGTCGCCCCGTGGTTCCGAATAACAGAACCGCTGTCAGACCTGTCAAAAGTGGCCGCCATTTTGTTATTCTTTGTTTCCGGGCCGATTGACTTCAAAATCGATATCTGGGTCACCCCATGGTTCCGAATGACAGAACCGCTGTCAGACCTGTCAAAAGTGGCTGCCATTTTGTTTTTCTTTGTTTTTGTGCCGATTGACTTCAAAATCGATATCTGAGTCGCCCCGTGGTTCCGAACGACAGAACCGCTGTCAGACCTGTCAAAAGTGGCCGCGATTTTGATTTTCTTTGTTTCTGGTCCGATTGACTTCAAAATCAATATCTAGGACGTCCCGTGGTTCCAAATGACAGAACCGCTGTCAGACCTGTCAAAAGTGGCTGCCATATTGTTTTTCTTTGTTTTTGGGCTGATTTACTTCAAAATCGATATCTGGGTCGCCCCGTGGTTCCGAACGACAGAACCGCTGTCAGACTTCACAAAAGTGGCCGTCGTTTTGTTTTTCTTTGTTTCTGGGCCGATTGACTTCAAAATCGATATCTGGGTCGCCCATATTTAAACTAAAACGACAGGGTGGATCGACAAATCAAAAGTTTTTTCCGTTGGCCCTACAAAATACGCGTGCGGAGCCGCGGGCAAAAGCTAGTGATATATATAACTTTAAACCGTGACAGTAATTTTTTTTCATAATAATATGTTAGTAATAATTGTGACATAAGACCCATAAAATCATTATTTTCTACCCCCATTTTTTCTATATTTTTTTCAAGTTAGGTTAGCTAATAATGATCATACCTAAATTGTCAAAATATTTTCTTCATGAGATTTAAAGAATTTATAATAAAATGTTAAAAATATTTATCCCATCATTTTGACATATTTTGCTTTTAAGTTAGGTTCAATAATAATATAGACAACTTTAATTAATGACAGTATTTTTTTTTCATAATAATATGTTAATAACAATTCTAATATAAGAGCCATAATAAAAAAAATTCTACCCCCATTTTATCTATATTTTGCTTTCAAGTTACGTTAGCTAATGATCAAATCTAACCTATAATATTTATTTTTTCATGTGATTGAAATAATTTTAATATTATAGTCAATTTTAAATAAAATAAAAAAAAATATTTTTTTTTTCTCCCACAATTTTGACATATTTTTCGTTTTAAGTTAGGTTCAATAATAATATATGTAGCGCGGTACAGTCTGTAGGGTTGGTACTTATGTTGTTGCTAAGCGATCCGTTCCCCCGCTTTCACCCCTCCGCCTGAACTCCTCCCCGCGCCTGCCCCGCTCGAGCCCCCCGCTGCGTGTCGGCGCGGCTCGCAGCAGTCGCGAGCTGCCACCGTCAAGCCCGCCCGCTCGTTCATTTTATGATACGCGCCCCTGCGTGTGCGCACCTATTCCCGTGTATTAGTCTTGTGTACCTTTTCGATAATAAAGTAATTTAAACCCCATTACAAATTTGCGCCCAACTAGCGGCACTGCGTCATAATACAGCAAAATGCCGTTAACAAGACAGCAGGCTAGAACCAACGAAGAAAATGATAGTACCGAGTTCTCAGACGCCGAGCAACCCGATCGACGTGTCGAGTTCGTGGAGCCCCCGCGCTCGGAAACCGCGCGAGTAGCCGCGCCGGCTGCGGAGGCCTCCCGCTCGACTACATCACCGGAGACGAACCGGAACGAACTCGTCGGGATGTCGGAAAGTCAATTACACAGACTAATAACTTGCATAATGTCACAACTACCTACGCAACCGGCGACCGGCGTAGACGAGGGCCCGACTCCGACTCCATCGACCACCGGCTACAATGGAACCAGCAAGCCAGGGAATTTCTCCCGGTGTACGGCTCGATTCGACGGCACCGCCCGAAGCGCGGACGAGTTCGAGTCGTTTCTGGATAGTGTATTGGTGTACAAGGAGTGTACCGCGACGAGTGATGAGCACGCGCTCCGCGGTTTTGCAATGCTGTTAACCGCCGACGCCGCTGTGTGGTGGCGCGGCGTGAAGCCGACCATTCCTACGTGGGATGAGGCTGTCCGGCGACTCCGCGCGATGTACGGTACGCCGCGGCCCGGACACAAGATACTTCGCGAGATCTTCGCAGAGGAACAAGGGGACCAACGAGTCGACTCCTTTATACCGCGTGTGCGTGCGAATCTATCGCGGTTACAATACGAAGTCCCGCAAGAGATGCAAATAGACATTGTGTACGGTTTGCTAGATCGTAAAATTCGAAAACGCGTAACTCGTGACAGTGTTTCCGCGGGGCTCGATTGTCTGCTCGAGCGAGCCAGGTACGTAGAGGAGTCGTTATGTGAGGTAAGGTCACCAATTTTACCTATAAGCGGAGACAGTAGCAACAAATGCGCAAATAGTTCTAGTCCAATGGTTCCCAAACTTTCGAACCCCCCTAAAAACGTAAATTCTTTGAGTACCGCGATTTCCGACTCAAGTTCGAATAAGGTCACTAATTCGGCACCAAAACGTATTAAGCCACGTTGTAGTTATTGTAGACGCTTCGGCCACTCGACTGATCAGTGCCGAAGCAAACCGAACGGTGACGACAACGAAACACCTAAGGTACCGTTAGCGTGTTATGGATGTGGACGACCAGGTGTGGTCCGCTCTAAATGCCCTACCTGCAGGACCACGCCCTCCGAAGACAAGGTAAGCTTCCAAAGTATTTTCACTCAAGATATGTACCCGGCGCGGCCCGTTGTAAAGATCGAAGTCGCATCACAGATAGGTGTCGCCGTGTTGGACACCGGCGCGATCGAGAGCCTCGCCAGTCCCGGGCTATACAGATTATTAGTAAACAGTGGCGTAGTGTTCACCGAAACACGTCGTACAATCGGACTTGCCGATGGCACGGAACATGTACGTACTATTTTGCTATGCGAAACGACCGTCAACGTGGGTGGACGCAGTATACCTACGACGTTCTTAACGATGCCCGATGCTAACAATCGTACGCTATTAGGCCAAACTTTCATAGCCCAGGCAGGCATTCTGCTCGACCTTTCACACATTTGTTGGTACTTCGCAGACAGGCCTGAGCATAAGTACCCATTTGTACGGTCCTATAGCCTTACAGCCGAGAGTGAGACAGAATTAATGCAGGTTGAAATTCCGAACCTATCGTTGAGAGATGACGAAGGAACCAAGTTGTTACCTGGTCAGAGGATGCAACTTAACCAACTCATAGTCAGGAGAGCGGAGCGCTTCGCTACCGAAGGACCTCCGACTACTTTTGCTACCCATCGTATCCGAGTGGATGAGAAGCAGGAGCCGACCGCTTCGCCACCTTATCGGATGTCACGGGGTAAGAAAGAGTTGCTGGATAGCGAGCTTGAGAAGCTGCTACATGCCGAGGTGATCGAAGAATGCGAGTCACCCTGGGCCGCTAATGTTGTATTAGTTACCAAAAAGGATGGTGGTGTACGATTGTGTGTGGATTACCGTAAACTCAACGCGGTTACGGAACCCGATCGGTACCCGCTTCCGCGATTGGAGGATGTGCTTCATGCAGCCAAGACAACTAGCTACATGACTACTCTCGACCTCCACTCGGACTACTTCCAGGTTTGCGTTGCTGAGGAGGACCGCGACAAAACCGCATTTGTCACACCCTCAGGGACATTTAGGTTTATTAGGATGCCCATGGGCCTCAGAAATTCCGGTGCCACGTTTCAACGGTTGATCGACCGATTTAAGTCAAACTTGAACGTGCACGGTCGTAATAAGCTCAGTGATACTGATGAGGTCTCCCCAAGTCTACAGGATGGTAGGCCCGTGTCAATTTTAGGATATCTCGACGACTTAATAATCCTGTCGCCGACTTTCGAAGAACATATTGACGACCTCGAAGCCGTCTTCAACAGACTCGAGACGTTTAATCTGCGGGTTAATAGGAAGAAAAGTTACTTCGCGTGTAACTCTGTGAAATTCCTAGGTCACATAATCGTTCCTGTTGGGCTGCAAGTAGATCCGAGTAAGACCTCGGCAATTGCCGACATGCCCTCACCAAAGAACGAAAGGCAGCTGAAAGGATTCTTAGCAACCTCCAGCTGGTTCCGGCGTTTCGTGCCCGGATACGCCGCTGTCGCTAAACCCTTGACAGACCTGCTAAAGAAAAAAAGCGTCTGGCGTTGGGGAGAGGAGCAGAAATCTGCCTTCGAGCGCATTAAAGAGCTTTTGGCCTCTGCACCCATACTCCGCCAAGCCGACGAGTCTTTACCTTTCTCCCTTATGACAGACAGCAGCGGTTACTGCCTCGGAGCAGTCCTGATGCAGGGGGAGGGGCCCGACGAAAAGCCCATCGAGTACGCCAGCCGTCTCTTAAAGTCGGCTGAGCGCAATTACACGACAACAGAGCGAGAGGCTCTGGCTGTGGTCTGGGCAGTGACCAAGTTTAGAGGATACATAGAGGGATCCGAAGTGGTGGTGAAATCCGATCACCAACCTTTACGCTGGTTAATGAGTCTCAAATCTCCGAGCGGTCGCTTAGCGAGATGGGCTCTGACCCTTCAGGCTTATAACTTGCGTATTCAATATACTCCAGGGAAAGTCAATGTGATTGCTGACATGTTAAGCCGCCCCGCCTGCTGCGAAGACACCACAGGCGGATGCGAGATATGCGCAGTGACTGTGGACGTACCCCACAGATCATCTTTCGATGTACGCGGTAACCAACTCAAGGACCCCGAGTTAAAGACTATCATAGTCGATTTAGAAGATACCGACGATCCGTTTAGGGGGAGGTCCTGGTCGAACCGTGGATACCTGATGTCTGATGGTGTATTATATAGGTGCACGCCCGAGTCCGAAGACCTCGATTCTGCATGCCTCGTCGTGCCGAAACACGAGAGGGAAGGCGTTCTTGCCGATTTTCATGATGCCCCGACCGCAGGTCACTTCGGTGCCGAACGGACCTTACAACGTATCAGGAACCGATATTTTTGGTCAGGTATGAAGGCTCAAGTCACTGAGTACGTAAAGCACTGTACGGCTTGTCAGCGCTACAAGGCTGACAATAAGAAACCGGCAGGGCTACTCCAGACCCCTGCTCCGACAAGACGGTTTGAAGTAGTATCGGTAGACTTGTTTGGTCCTCTACCAAAGACAGCCAAAGGTATGCGATGGATTTTGATTGTCGAGGATGTGTGCTCCCATTGGGTCGAACTTTTCGCATTGGAGAGCGCCACCAGCGTTGAGTATGCTGAGATTTTAATTTCTGAGGTCTTCCTGAGATACGGAGTTCCGCGTAGAATGATTAGTGACAACGGAGTCCAATTTGTTGCTGAGGTGATGCAGCAGGCTTGCCACGTAATGGGTATCAAGCAGTCCTTGACGCCGCTGTATCACCCCGCAGCGAACCCCGTTGAACGCAAGAACCGCGATTTAAAGCCGCAATTGGCAATATTAGTAGGAAAGGATCATACGTCCTGGGATGCTCATCTTGCAGCCATAAGGTTTGCAATGAACTCAGCTGTTACAGTTAGCACCGGCTTTTCGCCAGCTTTCCTTACTTTCGGAAGAGAGCTGCGAGCACCGTCTGATGTGGCAGATATGAAGACTATCGTGGAGGACGATAATTTCGTTACGAACATCACGCCTTATTTATGTAAGTTGTCAACAGCTTTGCTTAATGCCAGAGATGCCCAGGAGCAGGCCCAGTCCACCCAGAAAAAGTATGCAGATGAAGGTAGACGTAACCCACCAGATTACAAGGTAGGCAATCTTGTTTTGATAAAGACGCAGGGTGCGAACGACTTGAATGCTGGTCAATCCGCCAAGTGCATACCGAGGAGAGATGGTCCGTATCGCATTAGAGAAGTGGTGAGCCCTACCACATACATCGTAGAGAGTGTCACCAAAGGAGAACACGATGGAAGGTACCACGTGTCTCATCTTACACCATTCGTAGGTAACGTAGAGGCACCGATCAGAGAGAAGCGCAAACGTGGTAGACCCCGTAAGTTTAGGTCCTAGTCCGAACGCGAGGGCGCCTTGTTCGAACTAGAGGGGGAGTATGTAGCGCGGTACAGTCTGTAGGGTTGGTACTTATGTTGTTGCTAAGCGATCCGTTCCCCCGCTTTCACCCCTCCGCCTGAACTCCTCTCCGCGCCTGCCCCGCTCGAGCCCCCCGCTGCGTGTCGGCGCGGCTCGCAGCAGTCGCGAGCTGCCACCATCAAGCCCGCCCGCTCGTTCATTTTATGATACGCGCCCCTGCGTGTGCGCACCTATTCCCGTGTATTAGTCTTGTGTACCTTTTCGATAATAAAGTAATTTAAACCCCATTCTTCTTCTTCTTTTAAAAATAATGGCTTCCACGCATATGCGGTGATTTAGCCAATGTCAAGGTAAATAGAGCAATTATGTTTTCACAATGTTTTCACAATGACCATGAGACCCAGATGTGGATGATCTCAAGGCCTTGCTGGGATTATGGCGGTAATTCCTTCCAGTCCAGTGCCCCTCAGATGACCTTCACTCGGCGAATCGACCGAACAAAGCCAACCAACGCACCAAGCAAATCTCATCGAAGATCACCGGTTAAAAATTTTCCACATTATACTGTCCATCTTCACTGAAGTTTGATGCATTAAACCACAACACTTAAAACCAACAAACACAGCTCTAGAGAATAATATGAAATAATTTTAACAAGCGACGCCCACCCTGTCAGACTTCCCGTCAAAATCCTTTAAACCCCATTACATATAGACATTTTTAATCCATGACAGAATATTTTTTCATAATAATATGTTGGTAATCATTCTGACATAAGAGCCATAAAAAACATTTTTTCTACCCCCATTTTTTCTATATTTTGCTTTGAAGTAAGGTTAGCTAATAATCATACCTTAACTGTTATAATAATATTTTCATGTGATTGAAATAAATATAATAATATGTTAACATTTTTTTTCTCCCATCATTTTGACATATTTTGCTTTTAAGTTAGGTTCAATAATAATATAGATAACTTTAACCCATGACAGTATTTTTTTTCATAATAATATGGTAGTAACAATTCTAACATAAGAGCCATAAACACATTTTTTTCTACCCCCATTTTATCTATATTTTGCTTTCAAGTTAGGTTAGCTAATGATCAAACCCAACCTATAATAATTATGTTTTCATGTGATTGAAATAATTTTAATATTATGTGTTTTTAAAAACACACAGCGTCGGTATGAAGATGCATTCGTGAATTTAGCCTATTAATTATGATGTTGCTTATCACCAGGGTAGTTGCCAGTCTATTTTGACGTTTAATTTTGTTAGGTCGGTAGTCAAAGAGTATAAATACCAGGCAACTTGTCGAGAATTCTCATAGCGTTTTGTGAATTCCGTCGGAACGGTCGAACACTGCACCGCGTGTTCTCGTAATTCAAAAAGTTTGCTCGCGAAATATTAGTGTTACCGTTTATAAGAAAGGGAGAGGAACATCCTTGTTGGTGCGTGTATCTCGGGGGGAGCCCGATTCGGAATCAGGAGGCAAACCTCGCACTCGTCACAAGGACATCCTCGGATCATGGATATGTAAACCAGATAAGTGGATATTTTATACTTTTCTACCTACAATTTTTGTTGCTGCAAAAAACGTGCAGACAATAATTATTTTGTCCATGTGGCAGTGCCTTATTATTTATAATATGGCCATGACATTAAAGCTCCGCGGAGGAGAGTTTAATGAATCCAAAGGACTAATAAGTAGGTAGGGAAGAATTCCACGAATATACTTAGTAATGTTCTAGTACATCAGCCTTGTATTATAAATATGCACATACCGCCTTTATTAAGGAATTAAAGTAAAGCATAACAACGAAGGCTTAGTGTAGTACTACACGCGTAGTATTTTCGCTTACTAGAATTGACTAAATCTGACTATCTCGGTGTCAGAATTATATTGCGTGCACGGTCTAACTGGTGTTTTGGGATCTAGGGGTTCCGATTCCCGGTTCGGGTGGTGATGTTGAGTTTTTTCTACTCAGTCATCCCGAGGTCTGGGATATGAGCCCGGGGTGGCGCTGGACTCTACCCCCTGTCGCGTTTGGGAGTATACTCGGTGTGATGTGGGTGTTTTTGGTTCGCCTCTGCCTGGCCCCTCGCTCGCTCACACATATCCCTAGAGAAATGCAGGTGGGAACTTAGGTTTTGACTAAACAATCAAAACAATTTAATGTGGGTCCATCACGATCTATCTAGTTGCAGATACCCACCTTTTGGGTTATTATTTATTCAGTTTATTGGGATAAATTATTCCGATCAGATATGCAAGATGTCCTGATCTATTTAGAGATGCCTCCAGGTTCACTACAACCAACTCGGTTACGAATCGCAAACATCTATTATAAGAAGCCATAAAGATATCGTAGTCCGCTATGACTGTTTTATCTTAGTCCATCGTCCGTTGGGACCAAAATCCGGTAAGAGATTGCTGACCCGATTGGATGCCAATTGCATAGTATTGGAAGACTTTAGGTGCTAGTCTATCTACACCTTTTCCTCTTGGCAAATTAAAGCCAAAACTTTTTACAGATCGCGGAGATCTATTACGTCAGATGACTGTCGAATCCTAGTCGATCTAGACGATGTTTTCTTTTAAATAAAGCCAAGATCAGATTACCTACGGATCGCAAAGGTCCATATGATCTGAAAACTTAAATACTAGTCTGTTTACACAATTTTCTCGAGGCCAACCGAGACAAACCTTCAGATCAAAGAAGATTATTGATCACAAAGGTTCTCTAGAATGTAAGCCACTTTTGCGCAGTTATGACAATAAAAGCATCGCAGAAATTGTTTAAGAACACAGCTAGGCAGATTGCTTAGGTTCTTAGTGTAATTGCGTGCCTAAGTCTTGGGGGTTGATTAGCACTAGGATTTGTTTAGATTTTTTCCTCGTGGTTCAGATGACTAATCACGGATAGTCTCAAGATAGTTAGTATAGTTTCATATGAAACCAAAGGGTTATTTAATGGGCGTCACACCCCTTGAATACAGATTTGAGTCAACTGGTCGGATCTAGTCCCGCTTACTCGCTGCCCACAATAACCGCTAGTGGTAAAGGTCAAAGGCATCATACGTTTAGTACATACGTTTTGTGCTATTAATATGAGTGCTCTGCGACTAGATATTGTCCGGAGGTCTTGGGTTCGTTTCCAAATAGAGTAATGATAAATGAATTCTGAATTATGTACACATAATAGATCAGTGCTCATCCAGACCCAACCTTGACAACTAGTATGTAATTATATTATAGTTGTCTCTCAACATGACTTGGCTTAAGTACAGATTTGCTTGGCAAGCTAACTTATAGTGGGTTACAAGTTTTGAAGTTTTGATATACTAACCTCTCGTCGAGGTTTAACGGCTCAATCAATCACCTGTCATTACGACAGTGGTTAGATTGTGCAGTTTTGATCTGCTTTAAATCCTAATTTGCAAGTTCTTAACCTCTCGTTGTGGGTCACCTGCTTGGTCAATCATCTGTCACTATGACAATGGCTTAATAGTAGTTCCATTTTGACCAACGTAATGAAGTAGGTACATGTCATTCATATAATATTTATTCTTCATTTAACTTGAAGTTAGGACTAACTGTGGGTTGATAATAGTGATGCAAGTCACCCTTAAAATCATTAATGAGTAGTTTCAACTTCTCATCAATGTTCAACTGCTCAGCCACTCGCCAGTCACTGGCTTGAGTTACACAGTTTTAACCAGCTTAAATTGTTTAATTTGCAAGTTGTTAACCTTTCGTTGAGGTTCAACTGCTCAGCCATTGAGTTATGCAGTTTTGACCTGCTTAGAATTATTAATATGCAAGTTAACGGCTCGCCAAAATGCAATTTCGCAACTAATCGCCTGCCACTATACCGATGGCTTGAGTACTGCAGCTTGGCCCTGCTTGTTACTAGTAGCTAAGCTACTAACCTCTCGTTGAGGGTCAACTGCGCAGCCAATTGCCTGTCGCTATGACAGTGGCTGCATTAAGGCAATATTAACCTGCTCATATTAATTTGCAAGTTATTAATCTCTCGGTGAGGTTCAACTGCGCAGCCAATTGCCTGTCGCTATGACAGTGGCTGCATTAAGGCAATATTAACCTGCTCATACTAATTTGCAAGTTGTTAACCTCTCGACGAGGTTCAACTGCACAGCCAATCGCCTGTCACTAGGACAGTGGCTTGGATAATGCAGTATTTATCTGCTTAAATTATTGCAAGTTGTTGAGTCTGACTGGGTGAACCGGCCAACTCTTACCTCTCGGCGAGGTGCAACTGCGCAGCCACTTGACACTATGTCAGTGGCTTGATTGATGTGGTACTAAACTGCTCATACCAATTTGCAAGTTGTTAACCTCTCGATGAGGTTCAACTGCACAGCCATTCACCTGTCACTATGACAGTGGCTTGAATAAGGCAATATTGACCTGCCTAAACTAATTTGCTAGTTGTTGAAGCTGGATGGGCGGACCGGCCAACTCATACCTCTCGGCGAGGTGCAACTGCGCAGCCACTTGGCACTATGTCAGTGGCTTGATTGATGCGGTACTAACCTGCTCATATTAATTTGCAAGTTGTTAACCTCTTGGTGAGGTACAACTGTGCAGCCAATCAGCAGTCATTATGACTGTGGCATGGGTACTGCATCGCTTGTCCACGACAACAAACCGATTAATTAATCGTAGGGGCACTACAGACGAAAATAATGCTGCGTCTGCAGAAATACCAGTGGTCAGCAGATGCAGTGTTAACGTCGCTTTAACCGTAAATGTTTTAGTAAAATCATTCACACGAATTCTGAAGGCTATTATAATAGCTTATCAGTACAAAGTTCAAGTATATTGTAGTGTTATCTTTCTGGACAAACAATGCCCCTAGACAGAAACCCTTTTTCTGTTAACATTACGGTTTGCGGAATCTTTGGACACCGGCGTCCCGAAAAGTCGCGTGACTGTTATCAGACTTGGTAGATAAGAGTTAATGCCGATCGCCTAGCGTTGTAAAACGTCACGCTTTGTTTTTGTTGAGGGCCTCTGGTCTGATCCACAGACAGCCAGAAATAACAGGAATCGAAGTTTTGTATAAGCTTCAAAAAATTGTCCACTAAATCAAATAGACGAACTTTCTGTCAGACAAGAAAGCCGGGGACTGCTATTTCTTGGTGCCTATTCTCAAACCAACGGTTATTTTAAAAGGCACTATTCAAAATGGCATTATTATAGAACTATCAGAAGTAGCTTTATTACCAAATGAAAATCCATATTTTGAATTCTGAGCCACGGATAAGATAATCCGGAAGTATCTCTGAAAAATGAGTTAGATGAAGAACGTAAGGCAAGGCTGGAGTATCGACTACTCGTACCTCTGCATCGGCTAATTGTATGAATTGGTCAGGTTATAATATGCTTTAGTTGTAATTAGTAAAGTGAAAAATATTTTTTCACAAGATGAATAACAGTTCAGAGGAGTTACTATAATTCACTGTTTCTTTGAGTATAACTCGTAACCATCCTATTATAGAATTGTGTTTCTATAACTAATCACATAAAATTCCATACCAGTTTTTAAGAGCTTAATGAACCTTGCCAGATGCAAGTCATTATGGCTCTATTTTTGTTGAAGTGTCACATAGCGTTTTGTGCTTGTCACCAGCAGATATCAAACAGGTCTTCATACCGACGCTGTGTGTTTTTAAAAACACATAATATAATATTTTGCATAAAAACAAAATTGTTATTATGTGTTGAAAGAAAAACACACAGCGTCGCAGGAATATCTTCCTGGTGAAGCCTCTATGAGAATTCTCGACAAGTTGCCTGGTATTTATACTCTTTGACTACCGACCTAACAAAATTAAACGTCAAAATAGACTGGCAACTACCCTGGTGATAAGCAACATCATAATTAATAGGCTAAATTCACGAATGCATCTTCATACCGACGCTGTGTGTTTTTCTTTCAACACATAATAACAATTTTGTTTTTATGCAAAATATTATATTATGGTAAATTTTATTTTCTCCCATAATTTTGATATATTTTGCTTTTAAGTGGAGTTCAATAATAATATAGACAACTTTAACCCATGACAATATTTTTTTTATAATAATATGGTAGTAATAATTCTGACATAAGAACCATAAAAGAATCTAACCCCATTATTTATATATTTTGGTTTCAAGTTAGGTTAGCTAATAATCAAACCTAACCTGTAACAATAGTTTTTCATATGATTGTAATAATATTAACATTATGGTCACATTTTTTTCTCCCATCATTTTAACATATTTTGCTTTTAAGTTAGGTTTAATAGACAACTTTAACCTATGACAGTATTTTTTTTCATAATAATACTGTTATTATTATTAATTTTTTTTTCATGTGCTTGTAATAATTTTACCGTTATAGTAATAATTTTTTCTCACATAATTTTTGGCATATTCGCTTTCAAGTTAGGTAAGATATATTATAATAATATAATATTATAGACCAAAAATACCCATGATGGTATTTTTTTCATAATATGTTAGTAATAATTTGACATAAGAGCCATGCATTTTTTTTCTACCCTCATTTTTTCCTGTATTTTGACTTCAAGTTAGGTTATATAATAATATAGACAAATCTTGCCCACGAGGTTTGTTTTTACATTTACATTATCCTTACATTAGAGCCGTATGAACATTTTAGATAATTTTTCCTATCCAATTCTTAAGTTATATTAATTATATTATAGCCAAACTTAACCCATGATATATATATTTTTATTCTTCATTTCGATTACTACTTCTAGTTCTAGTTTACTATTTCTAGTTCATAATAATTTTAAAATTATAATTATACATATTTTTATATCATTTTTTTTCTCCCATAATTTTGGACATATTTTTTATTTTGTAGTTTTTAAATTAATTTATAATTAACTAGCTGACCCGCGCAACTTCGTCTGCGTAGGAGAGAGAGGGTTGAAAGAATGAGTTGTAGGCACCTATAATCCAATAATTCTAAAGGAGGTAATGAGATGATCTACTTTGGTCCGTTTTCGTCAGTCACCCCGTCGGTCACCCCGACAGTCACCCTGTTGGTCAACCCGCCGGTCACCCCATCTATCTGCTCGATTGTCACCCCGTCTGTCACCCGTCTGTCACCCAGTCTGTCACCCCGTCTGTCACCCATCTATCACCCAGTCTGTCACCTGTCTGTCACCCGTCTGTCACCCAGTCGGTCACCCCATCTGTCTGCTCGATTGTCACCCCGTCTGTGAAATCTCTAATATCTAGAAAATCTTTTTTCACGCACCGGCGCCATCTACTTAAAATTTTGTTTTGTAGTACATGCTATGTATCAGAGATGGCGCTGTATGTGAAAAAAGATTTTCCCGCTTTTCTGTTGGAATTTTTTCTGAATTTTCTTTGCTATAAACCTCACGGAGCCCAAGCCCTTTCCAACGAATGCAAAACCGTGGAAATCGGTTCATGCGTTCTGGAAATATAGCGTCAGGAAGGAAACCCGACTTATTTTTATATAGTAGACTAAGAGTTTGATTTAGTTTAGATTATGATTTAGTCGGGGCTTAGTAACCAATATGTAATTTACAGCTGAGTACCCAAACCAATTCGAAACATATAGCTTATATGTGTTCAAACTACGTTTTAATTAGACAGGATTACAATCGGGATGAAATTTAAAACCAAAATCCGTCACAAATTATCTCCATCCCTGTCTATAGAAGAAAATTAAACCGCGCTTTTTGAACGTGGTAATTTAATTAAAATTCCATTCGATTGAATTGAACTACCTAATCCGGTACGTCTGTTGTACTGGGCCGGACTGAGACAGGAATTTAGTTGATAATATGCATTATTGTACTAATCGGTTGTTAAAAAACTTTAATGAACTTCAATCTCGTTTATATTATATTCTTTTAAATCTTGAGATAATATTAATACCTAAAATTATTCTCTATCATCTCGCAGAGTCGATATATTATTCGGTCAAGGACTCATATCGATGTAGATCTGATTGCTTTACTAATTTGACGTAGTCAAATTGTCACGCCCATTTGAGGTCAATCAACTAGGAGAGCAACATCTTAAGAGTTTATATTTTGTTTGTGTTTTTTTTAAATTTAAAATCTGAAAACCGAATTAAAAAATGAACACATAAAAGTAAATAATATCAAAATTTCTTACTCTCCTTATCGGTTCTGAGGCTGAAACAGATTAAATAAAAAGGCACCGACTCCAAAGAGTAAGAGATTATTGTTATTTTTTACTTTTATGTATTCATTTTTGAAGTCGGTTTTCAGTTTTGTTGAACTTTAATTATTATTTATCTATATTTAGAGGGCATTAGTGTTCAGAAGCATAACATTTAAATTGCCGACATAATTACCGAAATAGTTGTCTATCCGGTACTTTAAGAATCATTTCCTAACTCCTAACTAACGAGGAGTTTTCGTTCATCATCAGCCCACCTGAAAAATTCAAAGGAAATATAAGTAGTGGTCTATACGAGTCTGTAATATTGCAAGAATTATCTACAAACTTTTGATAGTTAAGGAGTTATATTTCCTATCGTCAGCTCAGCAACATGAGATGATGAGCACTAGAGGCAAATATCTAGTTTCAGAAAATATATGAAACACACTATGGGTATAAAATTTGAGGGTTGCCTTCGATTTTTCTAGGATCCCATCATCAGATCCTGACTTGGTGCCAATGGGACTACCTGGGAAGTATACCCTTTTAACCAAAAAAAGAATTTCTCGAATCGGCTCAGGCGTCTTCTAGAAATCGATGAACATACATAAAAAAAGCATCAGACTTTTTTTAAGTCGGTTAAAATAGGAAATAAGCGAACTAACGAAATGTACTAACGTTAATAACTGTTATGAATTTAAATGTAGTCCAAAGTTTAAAAGGCGTATATTCATTACGGAATCTAATAGAAATAAATCCTTTTAAATTATGTCATAAACGTTACTCACTAACACCTCGGGGCTCACAGCTCCAAATCCACACCTGTAGATGGTGAAGCGAAACCGCGACGCCTCTCGGGAGAAAATTAATCGCGCATCCAACAGGCCCCCCCGGCGAATTAATTCTTAATCCGGCCCAAATGAGTCCCGCGCGATCGGCCCACAGTTACTGGCTCGTTTGCTCATCGGCCCAAAACCGTATTATAAAGGTACTGAAAATTTATTGACCCCCCGAAGAACGACGATTGGTTTAAACCGAACTGTCGGGGCAGATAAGCATCATTTTGCGTTTCGATATTATTTTTAAGGATGCTCATGCTTTCTCCCTTTATCACGTCATCTGCCTTCCCTTGACCCATATTATTTGGGGTCAGCGCAATATATTCTTCTACATCTCCATATGAACCATTATATTTTTTTATAGCAGAATAGCAAATGAAATCCATCATCATACCAAAATGGTATCATCCATCACACCCATGATATGAAATGGTGCGTTGTCAGTAAAGAAAGAAGAAGGAGAAGTGGGATTAGGAAGGAGAAATTTGAACAACTGTCTAGGGGTTGGGGGTCTGTTGAAAATTGTGACAGAAAGGATACGGCTTAAATAGTAACTCGATAAATGGTAAGCACGTCTTACTGTTATGTGCCGAAATGTGAATGTCCATATTGCTTCTTATTCGTTTCTATCAGGTAGAAAGAATGTGGGGTTGCATGTTGCAAAAATGATTTGGCTTAGTTTTTACGACCGGTTACCTACATGACGTCAACTCCAACTGCCTTCAGTGACGACTGGATCCTTATCCATACCCTGGCAAATGAAATTAGAAAATTCGCTTTGCCCGACCTGGGAATCAAACCCAGGACCTCCCAGTCCACTGCCCATATATGCTGCCACTAGACTAAGACGACGACTACTGCTTCTCTACTATTCTAATTTAAAAATGGTACCTTTGATAATTTGATCTTCACTGTCCTAGAAAACATATTTAATACTTATGCAACACATACACACACACATAAGCTCACGCCTGTATCCCCGAAGGGGTAGGCAGAGGCGCACTAGCGAACTAGAACACCCACATTTCGCCGAGCTTAGTTCCGTCCTAGATGTGATAGGTGGCGAGCCTATCGCCATATCGGGCACAAATTCCAGACTCCGGGGCTGATATGGAAAAATTCAATATCACTTAGCCCGACCCGGGGATCGAACCCGAGACCTCAGGACGGTAGTTGTACCGAAATACAACCACGCCACCGAGGTAGTTAATACTTATACGTAAAACTTATTAAAGACCTGTTATGTTAGAAATTCTCGGAATATGTAAAAGGCGTATATTAATGGGTGACGGAAATTCTTTGGTAAAAGATATACACATTAAATACGGTACAAACAAATTCTTACTCAGAATCTTTCGAATATGTGTACAATTTTGATAATATAACTCACTCCGCATAATATGTATAGGATATTTATGTTTATGAAGCACTTCCTCGTATTCAATTTACTTAAGTATAGGTTGAAATGTATCCTCTTCCGAGATTTCCCGGAAAAACAGTGACAGCTTATGTTGGCCTTATAAATTTTAACTGTATAGCCCACGGAGTATAGCCGTTTTGGGATAGAGACGATTGTCGTTTCTTTTTGGGACTTAATGTCTAAAACCGCGAGGATTTTCGCGACAAGAAAACGCTTACATTTTGATTAGTGCAAGGGTCTTAGATTCACCTTGATCCAACTCTTTATGGTATCCTATCTTTTCGTAATAATCCTGTGTGATCCTTGTATATTATTAAGTAGGCTATGTCATAAAACAAGTTACAGTCTACCTGAGGATTAAAAACCCTTACACATTTAAAAACGTGAAATAATAATTTCAGATGAAAATAGGTAATGTATTTGCCAACAACAAAGACTTCTATGTATTTACTAGACAAACTTTTTCTAAAAAAAATTGTGGCACATGACGGCGAGTGTTTGACGTTTCACGGCTAAGGAAAAGAGCAGATTTCTATAGTGAGTAGAGGTCGATTAACAGAGACTTAGTGCGCACATCCTATGTACCGAACAGCCATTCTAGTAGTAAACATAGAAGTCTTTGGCCAACAACCTAATGTTTTTGTAACCGCGATGATACAAAAACATTACGTTGTTTTAAGTATAAATGAAGTCAATTTTTTATTCGTAATTCACAATGGTTTGTAATTTGAATGATTCAGTGGTATCATCAAACTTTCAAAACATGGATGGTTGAAGGCTGTTTCGTGATTATGGTATAATTTTTATAAATTAATGAATCATTTATACTTTTTTTAATTAAATTTTTTCATCTCTCGCCTTGAAGCTTACATTTTCATTGTATTTATTTCTCACTGCGGTATTCATGCAATGCCTTGTAGAAACTACATTTCAAACTCACAACCAACATTTAATGAAATAAAAAACCCAGAGGCCATTAGCAAAGCACTAGTCAAGGAGCGAAAATAAACAAACGAAAAAACATTCGTGTCCGATGAACCGGGCAACCCACTTGTATCCGGATAATCTCCCGGGAGCGTCTGGACCGAAGGATAAACCCGGTTTTAATATATAAATGTTATGTTATTGAGTAAGATTTCTATGGAATTTCTATTTACGATATTGAATTTGTGCAGTATTGTAGAAGTAAAATACGGTTGTTTATTTCACCCGACAGCGTTTTGCTGACCGCAACATTTCATAAAATAAAAATCTAAAGAAACTTATAACCAGCGGGTTTCAAAATTAAAGGTCAGTTTTAGTTTTGATTATATTATATTATCGATATTTATTTACTAATTCTTCTTCTTGGCCTAGTCACACTCACGGTTAATGCCATTTGCCCGGGACTGGATCTTAAAAAAGGTGTTAACTTCAGGCAGGCAGCCGATCGTAGAAACTAAAGCAGATTTTTTTATATAACATGCTTGAAAAGCATTGGAGTGAGATAAGAGCTGGTAGAAGGATATTCAACTCATTCTAACCAATTATTGATAAAATAATGAATATCTGTTTCAGTACGACTACCGTCCTGAGGTCTCGGGTACGATCACCCGGGTCCGGCAAATATTGTTTTGTTCAATTCTGTATCAGCCAGGAGTTTGTGCCCGATATGGCAATAGGCTTGAACCCTAAAACAATATAACCAACATCTGGGACGGAAATAATATCGGCGAAATGTGGATATTCTACTTCGCGAGTGCTCCTCTGCGTACCCCTACGGGCATACAGACGTGAGGTTATATATGTTTTAAGGTATATGACTCAGAGTCCAACAGAATCAATGGAGACAAGAGATGGTGACATGCGACAATTTTCACACAATTGCAAACAAAAGAGACTCGCAACTTCAACTGCTTACCATTCAATATTGATATTAAAATTGATATTGAAATTAATATTAAAATCATATGCTGTCGAAATATGTATCCGTGTGTTTACTCCATATTGTACACTTCGTCCGAGAGTATAAAGTGCCTTTCGAAGTGCTACTTATTTTAATTTCTTTATAAAGAGTATAGTTTCCCATATTGAAAATCGCTTAACGTTGCATTTGCGATATCATTGTTTGGTCCCAAGTTAAAGCCTTCACTTTCAGTATGGTCAGTGCATTTAATACTAGAGGTAAAGATAATTTCATAAGGGATGTTTAATGAATGAATAAACATTAAAACAATTTTGAGTGGTAGAACCTGGGTTCGAGCATCAGGTCGGGCTAGGTAGGCAAGGTAGGTAAGGTAGGTATAGATAGGATTATGGTTAAGAGGAGGTGGAAGGATGAAAAGGACAGCGGAAGTTGGAGTTGACCTAAGAGTAGGTAGAAATAAAGAACGCTGTAATCAGGAACATCTATAGCACGAATGGACCGGCTCAACCTGTTTGATACCACTGTCTCACAGAAAGTAGCAGCTCTCTATTGCGTTTCGTTAGGTGAATGAAATTTTCGGTGTCCCGATTCCCCCCTCTTTTTCCCAATCCGCATCCCCTTCCTTTATGTTTGGTAACGCACCCATGATTTTTAGTACCTTATATAGGCGATGGAGATCACTTCCCATCAGGTAACCCACCTCCTCGTTCGCCGATCTCAAGAATAAAATGAATCCTAGTCACTTCTTTCCCATGATTCAGAGCATCTACGTTATTACGACAGGCAGGTACGACGTGAAATTATAAAGGGAAATTTAATAAATATCAACTGAGGAATTATGGATTTTGAGTACTCTCACGGTTATTAATGACCTTGCCGTGAGTCACGACGGCTTGTCTCAAACCTTGTTCATTAATTTTGCGTTTAATGAACACAATATTTTTAATAAACTAGGTGAAATATTCTCTCCAATCATGGCATAATAAAGTATATTTATTTTTACCCATATTATTTTGTGTTATTAATGAAATGGCTGCTGAAATGGGAATGTTAATAATAATAGGTAAGTTTATAGGTTTTAAAATGTTTATATAATTTGTAACTTCAATTTGCGAAGTAATTTACTGTCGCAAACAGCATTTTAAGTAATATTTATGCAACAAACGTAAATCCTCTTTATAATTCAGACAATTACAGCAGGTAGCGTTGTTAATTTAAAGTTAATATAATAATGTCCAAAACCACCAACCATCATCACCCATGATCATCATCACCACCACCATCGCCACCCATGATCACTATCACCATCACCATCGCCACCTATGATCATCATCATCACCACCATCGCCACCCATGATCATCATCACCACCACCAGCCATGATCATGATCATCACCACACAATCACCACCATCACCACGCACCACCACCAACCAATGCGTTGCGTCAACCACATATTGAAGTGGGATAAGGGTAGGAAATCTAAGGCCTCCCCTATAGCCAGCAGTGGACGTCCAGTGGTGATGATGATGGTGATGCTGAAGAGTAGGAAAGTAATGTTATTTATATTTTCTTGTCATATATTTACATACACACTTACGCCTGCACCCCATAGGGGTAGGCAGAGACTATTGAGCACCACAAGCTACGATCCTGACACACCTCTTTTGCCTCTTCCACACTCATGCATCTTTTCATACATTTCCGTCGGTTGAGGGTTGGTATTTGTGAGTATGTTGTCACGTGTACTTGTAAGTACTAAAGCGTAAAACTTTCGTGGGAAGCTTTCAATTCCACGTGTATCATTACCATATCGACTATAGCAAATAAACAGCATCCCTTCCATAAACATGAGCAGATTAACTTCAAAATCTTGGCAATTTCAATAACCCTGAAGCGGAAGTAATGAACGGAATAAAATAAATTCGACACTTACAGGCATTTGGCGATCCGATTGCTGGCCCGAAATAAAGAACCGCATTTACACCGTAGTGTAAGTTTATGTAAATAAAAAATATAATTTCAGTTTAAAAAAAGTAAACTATGCCAAACGTATATAATTAAAAGTATACAATGGCATATGATAATCAAAGGCCTAAGCATGATTAATTTTGTTAATTGAATTCGAAACCAGCTCGGTGCTCACCATTCTGTACGGTAACTTTTGACACTCGATTCGATGCGACTACGATTCGGTTTCATTTATTGACTTAAGATTCCACCGAAATCGAGATACAAAGTGCAATAACCTTATGCGAAATTAGAGCACTTTTTAAATCGATTTTGGTGGAATTTTAAGCCAATAAATGAAACCGAATCGTAGTCAAAGTCGAATGGAGTGTCTAAACTTTAGACACTCCATTCGACTTTGACTTTAGACTCTAAAGTCAGGGCACTGGTATCTAATTTTGTTTCGATCGTCCAAATCAAGTAAAAAAATCTCTATTCATTGATTTTGATTGAATTATGGGTGTTGCGCAAGCCTTTTGTAGTCCCTTTAGGAATAGAGGAATAGAAATGACAAAGACTTCGGTTTCTTATCTTGCAATTATTATCTATTCCCTCAAAGTATTGGCTTTGACTAAGAGGTCTTCGTTCGATCCTAGGCCGGGTAGCGTCGCTTAGGACAACTAACCCGAAACTAGATACCCCAGATGAGTGTCAAGATAGTGGCCGATCAAAATCACAATCGCAATCTGCAACATGCTTAAAAATTACGACGAAATCTTCATTGTGGCACGATAACCGACACATCTCCTCCAGGTGTGGCGATAGAGGTAAATCGCTTTCCCGCGACAACAAATAAAAAAGAGAATTGGTTCGTACCTGTGTAATGCACGACCTATGCGTAAAACGACAATGTTTACGTAATGGCCGCCGGTGCCCACCCCAGTTGATTCCAAATTAATCTCGATCCGTGATAAAACGGCCTTTATCGCGCCCTGACCGTTACGTCCAGTTAGAAGAAATTCAAGTGGCGTTTATTTTAATGTCTTTTAAGCAAGTTTTGGGGCGTTACGGCATTTATACTTCCTAATCGGTTAGATGGAGTATTTGCAATGCTTTTAAGGCGTTTAGTGAAGATTTTCTTTTTATTTTATTATTATTTTTTTATACACCCAACAGTCACACATCTAGTCCTGACCCTCCACTAGGTATAACCTGTATCGTAAGTGTCAGAAGCTATGAGAGACTTTTGGTCTCACAACACCTAGACTTGAAACAAATATCTGTGGGCCACACCAACATTTGTCTCAATGCGGGAATCGAACCCGCGACCTCACGTTTCACAGCCGGCTACTCTCCCGCTGCGCCATGGAGGCTGTCATTATTGATTTATCTATGGCATAATGCCTCGGTGGCGTTGTTGTATATCAGTACTTTCGTCATGAGGTGTCAGGTTCGATCCCCGGGTGAGGCCAAGTGGTACTGGATTTTTAAATGTCAGCCCGGAGTCTGTAATATATGATGGATATGGTGATAGGCTTACCCCCTATCACATCTGGGATGGAACTCTGCGAAATGTAGATGTTCTAGTTCTCTAGTACGCCTTTGTAGGCAAAGCTAAAAGCTCACGCTTGTATCCTCGAAGGGGTAGGCCCCTTCGAGGATACAAGCGTGAGCTTATGTATGTATGTTATCTATGGCTGGACAGCTGTGCCTTTCATTTAAATACTTGACATATGATTACTTTTATCTTGGTCTACATGCATTAAGACAAGTTTAAAAACTTAACTGACCGACTTCCAATTTACCGATCGTGACTAAATTTATATGGAACCACCCTTGAAATAAGCTCTATCGAACACAAACAGAATTTTGAAAATCGGTCCATCTTTGGCGGAGATATCGAGTAACATACATAAAAAAACCGACGAATTGAGGACCTCCTCCTTTTGTGGAAGTCGGCCGAAAAGTAATGCTTTCACGTTTCTTTTTGCTTGTATATGTTTATAACATTTGAAGATATTTTTTTTGAGTTCTTCGTAACAGCCGCCTAAACTATTAAGATAATGTAAGTATAGGTTTTCATTATCATAAAGACAAAGCTAAAAACTATTTATTAACTCACGTTTTTGATCAATCATGATTATATTATTACTTATCTTCTATCAGGATGTGAAAAACACCTAAGGATCTCCTAAACACATTAGTTACATTGTCTGTAACGTGTTGTAACATGACTAAGAGATTTTCTATTCATGTTACAAAAAGGTCTTTTGTGCTAAAATACAAAGCTTTATGCCTAGATCATACATGTCCTGATTGAGTTAGTATGAAAATATTAGTTAAAATTAATCCTTAATTGGAACGTTTAAATAATAATTTATTCTAAAAACACTAATAAATATTGTATTTCCTTAATAATCTGGAGTAAGATAAATATCATCGACTGGTGTAACAAAAAAAGAGGTAAAGGTCTGATAAAGGTCGCAGGAAGTCGCTGGATGCAGGCCGCTTCCAACAGGTCGATCTGGAAATCGTTGGGGGAGGCCTATGTTCAGCAGTGGACGTCCTATGGCTGATGATGATGATGATGATGATTAATAACAGTGGAAGTGAAGCAGGGTTTTCCGCCCATTCGATCTATTGAAACGTAATGGCGTGTGTGCGTAGCGCACTTTTGTACAGGTGTGTTTGTGTGCGTGGCTTCTCTGTGTGTCCTTAACTGTAGGCGAGATGGTGTCCTTCTTTTCTTTATGTCCGTGATATCATCATACTATACATAAGAAAATCTATTCATATCATTAAAAGATAACATCTGTGCGTTGGTCTTATTGGAGTCTTATAAAACATGTGGTAAAACCACACTGCAGAGTTTGGCTACAAAATCATTGCACCCGTTCCACATGGAAGCATTATTCCACATCAACTTACGAAAAGTGGCAGCTTTCTACACAATTATATAATAGCGATTCTTACGGTTTCGGAGAATTTCGGAGGCGAAGGAGAATTAAGCACTCGTAATCGTATCCACTTCCCCAATCGCCATTTATAACCTTTAAGTTCAACAACACACACATAACTCTTATTGTATTATCATTACATCTCCTGAGATCACCAACCACCGTCCATCAGCCTAGCCACTTTATTTTCTAGACAATCCTCTCTAATTTCAATTATAACTTTTCATAATTCTGTTTTATTATTATAGTTTTCAATAACAGTTACTTTGAGTTCATTTTATATACATCAACTTGTTATTATAGCGACGGCAATTACAGTGATATTCATTAACAGAAGTAGCATCGTTATCTGAAACGAGAGATTGCGATTTTTTGCGGGGTGGGTCGTTAATTAAACACCCTTTATCTGAACTTTTTAGGGTTCTGTGACCAGTGAATGTCCCTATTTTTACGGAATCTTATCAGTTACTAAAACATTATACTTAGATAAAATGAGTAAGGTAATATCACCTATATCTATACTGACTGATTTCTTAAGTTTACGCGAATGTGATACATTGAAATAAAACTGTTTTTTATGGATTCTATCACGATTAGGTTTTTAATTTTTATTCCCGACGTTCCGAAGGCTTAAGCCTTCGAATAAAAATTAAAACGTCGAAACGTCGGGAATAAATATTAAAAACTTAATCGTGATAGAATCCGTAAAAAATAGTTTTATTTCAATCTATACTGACTGTTATTTATTCTGCAAGTAATAAAGTGCGTAGCCTCTTTGGTCTAGTGGCAGTAGTGGGTTCAATTCCCAGGTCGGGCAGGTTGTTTTTTAACACTGTTTGCTCGGAACTGGATCCCCCAGAAAGGGATTGATGTCAAGCAGACAGCCGGTCGTCAAACTAAGGCAAATCCTTACTGCACGATGCTTAAATGTGAGTTGCGCCGACCCTACGCGTCTTGGTATAAGGGCAGGTGAAAAAAAGAATGGTGCAAGTAATAAACTATTTCAAACACTGTATTGTAAATTGTGAAAAACAATCGCAGCTTTTCTTAATATTTAACCACTTACCATCTATAACTGTGTTCACTAGAAACATACGTAGTACTAGAAAGATACGTATTGCCAAATGGTTTCAAAAAATCACCACTGTTTTGCTACGAGAAACCCTCAGCTACGAAACGGTTTCAAGCGCCAATCTTAAACGTCGCTGAAACTATGTTGCCTTGTTTGTTTATTTTTTAATTAAAACGTTTTAAAAGTCTTTATCTGGCACAAAAAACATTTGGAATAAATGCGATCATACCGTCTTATCTGCTTTGTTTATTTTAAGCTCGCTATAACGGGTCGAATTGCTAAAGATATTGGATAAATTATAATTATAACAGAAACCTTAGAACTGGCTGCCTTTGTGGCGTAGCTGTGAAGCAAGAGCAAGGCTGCGGGTTCGATCCTGCACTGAGTCAATTATTTGTGTGGCCCACAGACATTTGTTTCTGCTCTGGGTGTTTTGAAAACGAAAGTCTCTCGTAGTTCCTGATACTCAGTATACAAGACTTGAACTAAAGCGACTTGAACTAATACATACCAAAGCCGCTGACCCGCCTGCTTATGTCGGCAACTTTGGTCGACGGGCTGGTTGGCGGCTTCAATCCTTGCAAGTCGGAAAACTTATAGGCCGCCGGGTTGTGTCGGAAGGCTATGTCAACGGCTTTGGTGTGTATTGCCCATAAGTGTGTGGTCAGGACTACGTGTGTGACTGTTGGGTGTTATTTATTTATAAAATTGAAAGTGATGGCTATAATTGTTTGTTCTATCTCAAATTACATGTTTTTGGTATTTTCTGTCCATTCCAAATCAGCTTTACACCTAAATATAGCATTCAGTTCTTACTTCTTAGCGACCGCGACGCAAATCACTAGGCACTTGTCCCGTTCATATCCTTTCTCTCCGCCTACGAGTAGACTCTCCATGTTGTAGGTACAACAGTCGACAGTAAATCACCTAAAATTGTATGATTCCCGTATTATAAATATGAAAAAATAACCAAATTTGTTTAGCCCCTTTCCGACACAAACATTTTAAATCATACTTTAATCCGTAATTGACAAACTTCTCCAAATCTAAACATAAATATAAAACTCATTAGTGCTAATCGCGTCACAGAAAAAATAGCACAAAAAAGCAAACAAATGCTTTCCTAATTCGTAACACCTTCATTTGGTCACGCGCGGTGCGCTAGATGTAACGTCACTCGCCTCAACCGACCCCTTCATTACCGCCGCCGTGTGCGCGCATAATGCCGTTGAAAAATGTATGGAGCCGAGGAACTGTTATTACGCTATCGCGGAAAGCTTTTACTCAAAGTAACATCGGGTGTACGCTTTTTTAGTGATTGTCTTTTATGTGATAAACGTTTTTGTGGCAAATTGTTAGCAGAACTTAAAAGATGGTGATATAAAATAAGAATTTTTAAATTTAAATGTTTCAATCTCTGTTTATAAAAAATTACGTTAATGCAAAAATCTTAATTTGTAAGCAATTTCAAACTTTGAGGAAGTTAAAAAGGATTTGCTTTAAAAAAAATGTTTTAATACATTGATTCAGGTGAAAACTTAAATGGGTTGATAAATATCAAACGTCAATATGCCCTTGATAAGTGAAATGAAGATATTAATTGTTTGCAGATGAAAACTACATTCTGTTATTGATATTAAGGTTTAATTAGCTTATTTTGACAATGCTGATCCACGACTAAATATAAATATACATATATACATATTTACTACACGTTAGTATAAAATCATTTTTTTTGTTGGTTTTTATAACAAATATTGGCGTTTGTTTTATCAACTCAAATCCAATGTATTAAAACTTATACATACATACATAGATCACGTCTATATCCCCGAAGGGGTAGGCAGAGGTGAACTAAAGAACTATGACTCCTACTAAAACTTATACATATGGGTGTTTTATAAAGTTCGAGTAAAGCTAACTCATAAACAATTTAATCGAATTATTGACCAAATAAGCGCATCTCGAAGCGCTTTTCAACTTCCTCAAATCCGTGGCGCAACGATTTGGCCAATGAATGTCTTAACTTTAGTTCCCGCAACTCGTAAGTTAATAAACTGTGGCGCCAAACTGGGATGTGGCTAGTAAGTGCCTTGTCGCTTCGAGGCTACGGTAATGACTAAGTTGCCTACGGGTGCGGTCCAGTATACCGCAGGGAATAATGAAAACTTTCCATAAATTAGGTATACATTTTGTTGATATGCGTGGCTTACAGAGCCCAACTTATGTAAAAATTAACAACTTTTATAATAGCAACATTCACGTCACCGGACTACATTTAAACTAAACAAAAACTAAATTAAGGTTTGGTCTTCCAACCTTATGAACACAATTATATTCAATCATATCGTTACTACTCTTTCTAACTGCACTTATCCCACTCAATGTATTGCATCACAATATACTTTTTAGCATATTGCAGAAGGAATTCGGGTTAGTTTTTATGATCGACGTCAACCTGCCTTAAGGAAAGTCCTATCGGAATTACGCGGGTATTTAAATACAATTGTAGCGGACTTAAGTTTTATAAAATTTAATGAAATCCTAAGATTTTTAGGCTGAAATCTATAGACGAAATCATTGCTTAGTCTGTCTGTCAGTCTGTTTTTCTTGTAAAAAAATAACTCAAAGTCGAAGTTTGATTTAAATTTTAATTCTAAATCCTTACCGAGTTCGTTTCTTTGACTTAAACTTGTCGAAGTTCGCTCTATTGCCCCTTACTTATAAAAATATTTAAGCGCTGCTTATCTTTATACCATAGGTTGTCCCTTTCACTTTTAAACAATGTAACGCAAGGAAAAAAGTGACAGGTTATTCTTAACCATTTACTCAAAAAAGGCTTTTATAAGTAAGGCCCATAGATATCAGCCTAACCGCCGAATGTTCATACATTTAAGGTCGCCTTATCCGTCAAAATTGTATGGCGAAAATCAATGTAAGAAGCCGTTAAAGTTAAATAGCGTTTCACCATTCGGGCATAAGTCCTTTCGCCGAACACTTTCCGTTCCTAAAAAGGCTGCCACTAATATTTTCTCTTCACAAAATAATAGATATTTTGTAGCCATAGTAACACGCAGGATTATTTGTGTCTTAATTAGTGGAGCCATGAATCCGAGCAATTAAATCACGTAAGCATTTTGTTACAGATAATGAACAGACAAACTCTTCGATAATGTTTACCCTTGTAAAGTGTTCCAGCGACTTTAGTTACGCTAATTATTTGATTGTATGAAACGTTATATTCACCAATTTGTTGGCGGAATTATAATATGTAATGAAGGTAATATGATTTGGTGAGCATTTTAGGGTCAAAGACATTCAACAGTTTATAGACGGGACAACAGGACAAAACTTGTGATCCAAAAGTTATGACCTAGTCGTCATAAGTCGCCCAGTTTATTTGAAAAATACGCGCGCCAGGACGGCCAGCGTAATAATATTGAGAGAATAAACTTATCTTACGTGATTCTTAACCATTCACAAAACATTCTAGGGTGTAAATTGTAATAATCGCCCTCGCATTGTAATAAGTGGTTGATGGCGGTACTGAAGTTTGAGATACATTTTTTTGTATGGAAACTTGCTTGATAGCCTGTAGGGATGATAAATTAGTTGACTAATATTTTCTGTTTGTATTGTGACGCTATAATATTGATGATTGGCGCCTCCATGGTCTAGTGGCAGTGTATATGAACTGTGAATCTGGACGTTCTGGGTTTTATTCTCAGGTCGGGCGTGGTGTTTTTCTAACACTATTTTCCCAGGACTGGATCCCCCAGATGGGGGTTGGCGTCAGGCAGGCGGCCAATCGTAGGCCAAATCATTTCTGCAAAATGCTTGAAAAAGATTGTGATGTTATATTTCTTCCAAGTTGTTTTTGGACTTTGGTCAATAGTTACAAAAAGTATATCACCATATATATATAGGTACCGTTGTATTTTTCGGACACAATTTGTCTGTACTGAAAATTCTACGGCAATATATGGCATTGCCGTGTAGCAGTCAAGCGATCTTAAAACCTAAAACAAATGTTAATTTGTCAAATAAAAAACATACTAAAAATTGAACTTAACAAGGAAATGAGTAATAGACGATCAAAGTAAAGATAAAAAAAATACAAATTATTTTCAATGTCACATACATGAAGTTATTAGTTATGAAAAACAGACAGTAAATATGAGTTTATGGACCATATATTTAAACTTGCACTTGCGCGATTTTTATTAATAGGAAAAGTTTACCATGTTACATGACACCTTCGTTATAGCCTCTCATTTCTCGCCTAGCTGACGTTCTACGCAACCCAGAAACACTCATTACCTAAGACACCGCAGCGAGCTTGTATACCAACACCCAAGATAATATACAACGTGGACACAATAACATATGTAAATACAAGTCTGGTACAGCAGATGTACATCCGACCACATCTGTGACCACCGCAATCAGCATCGTAACGAGCTAATTGCAGGAGGCAAGGTAAATTGTGTGATTCAGGCTGTACCCGCGTGGCCTCCGCCAGTACTATAATACCCTTGAGATACTAGATTTGCTAAATAAGGCCAATACGAGTCTTGAATAACAGTGTACTTCTTACAGAGGTGAAAATAATTTCGCACGTCACAATAATCTAATTTAATTATTCTGATTTACGGTCAGAACTATAAGTATGGTATAAATAGTACTTTCAATGCGACACGTTAAGAAAACGGGGTCAAAATAGTGATATAAAACATTAATGATTATCGTTTTTGTTTTGGTAAAGATTGGAATTTTCATATATATTTTTTTTATAGCAGAGACTGGCCAACGGCCAGATGGATCATGGTAAGTGATCTCTAGTCTCTACCGCCCATAGACACCCAAGACACAAAGATTCATGGGTGCGTTGCCAACATAAAATGAGGGAATGGAAGGGGAGGGAAAAGGGATTGAGCAAGAGAGGGCGGGAAACTGGCACGCCGGAAATCTCACCCACCGAACGAAACGCGACAGCAAGCTGCCACTTAACGTCGGTTTTCTGTGAGACAGTGGTATCAAACCGGTCGAGCCGGACCATTCGTGATGTAGACGTTACTGTCTACAGCGTGGCTCTACCACTCAAAATAGACACTCTCATAGTAATTCTTATAGTCAAATTGGTTACATAACTTTGTTTTACAATTTTCCTCATAAATTATAGTTATACGATGTTGATAGGTATGTCTACACCATGAATGGAACGGCTTGGTTAAATTTGTTACCACTTTTTCCTAAAATCCAAAATTGATAAGTTTCCAACGCACCCACAATTTTCTTTACCCATAATTTGTATCGTAGGTACATAGATGGTTGGGCGGTCACTTACCAAGCAACTCATCTGTTCATTAGTCAGTCTCTGCTATAAAAAAAAGTTCTTGCGTTCTTATATTTACAATAAACTGAATCATCATCATTAGCCACAGACTCGTCCACTGCTGGACATAGGCCTTCGCAAAGATTTTCAGATCAACCTGTTGGAAGCCCTGCATCCAGCGACTCCTGCGACTTTTAGCAGGTCGTCTGTCCACCTCGTAAGTGGATGTCCAACGCTGCCTGAATACTCATTAATTTACAACGCTCTGCAAATGCCCTGCCAACGACATATAAACTCCTAGATAACCACTCGGTAAAATGTGGGACACGTCGCACAATCGAAGTCGAACTCATCGGGTGGCCTGGTTCATCTATTGATGTGCACAATTGAAATCTACGCCAGCAGTTTCACATGCATCTGGGACGCGGGAATGATGCTTATTAAAAACGGCTGTAGATTTTTGGTTTGAAGCAGTTTTTTTTACCTCACTTTACTTTTTAAGTTTAATAATAATAGTGACATTGTTATGGAAACAGTAGATGAATCGAATTTGTATGGACATCTGTCCATTTGCCATAGGAAAATTATACATTTTGGCACAAACATGGAATCTAATTGTAAACCTATATTGAGGATTTAAAATAAAATAGTCCTTTTTCAAAGTATGCGACGGCTTAGCATGGCCACAGCTGTGCAACAATAACAACTTACCATCAGATTGGGCCTCCTCTTTATCTATTGCTAAACATTATTACGCTGACACGACCTTGCGCGCGTATTTGAAATACGACTGAGTGACTTATGACAACGAGGCATCAATATACTATACCCTAGATGCACAGCTCTTTGCAAATATCCTCCTAAAAAGTGGTCTCAGGAATAAAACAAAGAAAAAGATCACAAGTTCTAATTAAATCAACACAAATATAACCCTACGCACGTGTTATAAAGTAGCTTTTTAAACGAAATGACTTGCTCATTTCGTTTAAAAATTTGAATTTTGAAATTTAGAATTTCATCGGCGTCGGACTGTATGCAAAACGAGTGCTTAAGCACTCCTTTGCTGTCCCATTTTCCGAGCGTCAACTGTGCATCTAGGT
Organism: Clanis bilineata; assembly: GCA_036417725.1. NCBI lineage: Eukaryota > Metazoa > Arthropoda > Insecta > Lepidoptera > Sphingidae > Clanis > Clanis bilineata. The sequence continues at coordinate 16,806,842 of CM071158.1, forward strand.
AATTAATATATCGATACAACGAGGTCACAACTTTTAAGTCACAAGTTCTGCGCTGTTGTCCGGTCTATGTACTGTTGAATGCTTTTTTTATGGGAAACAAACAAACAATACCCTTATGTAATTTAAATCACTAATTGTAACACATGAGCCAGCAAAGTTTTCACAAATAATATGTCTTTGTCTATCTGCTAATGCCAATAAATAACTCACCGTTTTCGTATTTACGCGTGTATTCCATTATCAAGTAAATTCTTAGTATAACGGTGTAAACATCGTTATAATGAATATATAAAAAAATCAAAGGAATATAAAGTCCTACCAAGCCGATTATGTGAAGGTGATAGGTGAAAAACATGTTTGGATCGTAGACAAAACAATATGTTCTCAGAAAAGAACGAAAAATACCTTAACACTAAATACCTTAGTAGTATTTAAAGCAAATAATTGTTTTAAAACTAGTTAAGTCGGTGGCGTATAATTCCGTGACAATTGAAGCTCACGCTTCCGGCGCAACTCTCTTAATTGACCATTGTCCCCTAATTTGTACGTGTCGCCAGTCTCCCTGGACTTGCAGGCTTAACAGGAATGTATTCAGAATTCATGATACTTTATTTTGCTATCTATACGTTATTCATTAGAATATATTTAACTGGCTTATTCTTCAACATTGGCCCTAGCAGGATTTATTTAAATATTCGAATTCGTATAGAATTCGATGCACGTTTTACGACATTTGTATGAAATATTAACCAAATGTCATCAGTGGGCTGCGAGCTCGATACGAATTGAATTGTCGAAAATATTCCTGCTTGCAATGCAGCTTGGGTGTAGGTAGGTGCCACCGCAATGTCTAAATCTACCACAAAGCAGCATTTCGTAAGCAATGATGTGTTCCAACTTGAAGAAAATTATGCCACACTTTACGAGGTATTGGACTTAACACTATTGGTATACCTCCTTTATCTACTACTGGTAAATCGCCAAATGCTTAGTGCTAAATACTTGAAAAAGTAGACCGACATCTTGGATTGGGAATATAGACAGTAGGAATAAATAAAATAAATACACCCAACAGCCACACACTTAGTTCTGACCCCACACTAGGTGTAACCTGTATCGTGGATATCAGAAACTACCGAGAGACTTTCGGTCTCACAATAAGAAAAACATAATGTTTTCTTATTATATTTTTGATTAGAATAATATTCTTTTAATATTTTTGGGAAAGGCCTATGTTCAGCAGCGGACGTCCTGTGGCTGATGATAAAGATTATGAATATTTTTTTGGAAATAATCCAACCCTGTTATTACTCATACAAAGTACTAACTGCAAAACGATAGCACAAATCCGAACCTGGACTACATAGCTTTTAAACACTACTTTTTTTACTCAGTCGTTCGTTAACTTAGGATTAAACGTAGACACTAAGCTAACGGGCATGAGGTTTCTACACCGGGGACAGTAATAGCACTGGTTTATAATTTATCGAACTTTAGAAACAATTAGGGAGTGCAAATTGTTTGTTGAAAGCTTTAGTTTTTTTTATAGCAGAGTGGCAAACGAGCAGATAGGTCACCTGATGGTAAGTGATCTCGACCGCCCATTAGACACCCACGACACAAAAATAATCATGGGTACGTTGCCAACCTAAAAGGAGGGAATGGAAGGAAGGGGAAAAAGGATTACGAACGGGTGGGGGAGTTGGGCCACCGGAAATCTCACTCACCGAACGAAACGCGGCAGCAAGCTGCCACTTTACGTCGGTTTTCTATGAGACAGCCAACCCATTCGTGCTGTAGAAATAGACGTAACTGTCTACAGCGTGGCTCTACCACTACTGAATAAATGTTAATGCAATATTAATATCTGTAATAATATTATAGATTATATTGCGCTATATATTACCTATATTACTTATTAACTCACTTCACATTATTAAAAATATTTTCCCGTTGGATTTAATCGATAATGCAAAATAAACATTTATAATATAATGACGATGCCCTGTAAACATTTATTTAGGGCATCGTAAGATTCTTACTTCAACTATTAATGCGACTTTCAAGTTCTTGACAACACCATACGAGAAATTTCTCTATCTGTATGTATGGTCTTTCATAAATGACTATAAAATTTTCTTTGTTATTTTGTAACCGTCTTGCCTACCATAACCTTAGAGAATTATCTATATCATGTACGGGAAAATTGCCAAGTATGCATGTTGTACTTTTGATCAATATGGAATACATATTAATCATGATTAATACTTGTTTATTATTATATATTTATGTTATTACATCATCGTCATCATCATCATCATCATTACCATTATCGGCAATTACATCTATATGACATGGTTAAATAGCTTTCGTTGGAGGTGTACCTCTAGAGTTTGACGTGTACCTTCTTTGCACCTGCCTTCATCCTACCTATATGTAGAGTCGGCAAAACACACTTTTGCAAACATGTTGCAGAATCGACATAGGAATCGAACCCAGGACCTTCCAGTTCAGCCCATATACGCTGCCACTATACCAAGAAGGAGACAATGAGTTGCACTTACGATGATGACTATAGAGAAAACCAGGCATGGTAATACACATGTATTAATAATAATATTAGACCTGTAATATTCCTGCCCCACTGCTGGGCACGGGCCTCCTTTACTAAAGAGAGGGGTTAGGCGTTAATCTACCATGCTACCCTAATGAAGTTGGTAGACTTCACATACCTTTAAAATTCTTGTGGAGAAATTCTCGGGTATGCAAGTTTCCTCACGATATTTTTCTTCATCGTTATAGCAAGCGATATTTCACAATGAAAATGTCAGAAGTGTGTGCTTTTTTTTAGTTGGTCTCGAAACTTCGACACTTGTCTCGGTGCGTAGCATTCCCAACTGAGCTATTACTGCTTTTTCTATTATTGTATTAAATGCTACATGTATTAACGTATATGTTACATAAGCGTCTCGGCCACCGGAGGCCGTGCCACCCGTCACTATTGCTATTTAAATACAGCACCGCTGTGGTTCCTCCCCAAATTTCTCGAAGGTCGTTTAAGTAGCGTGTGTGATTGTTCTCCCTTTGTCCATCGGGATTAATCTTCGTTTCGTGTTTCTTTGTTTCTAACGGTAAACAGTTTCCTTTCATTGTTCTTACGCGCTTTTATTTGAGTTCGTATTTATGGTCGGGGGGATACTTTGTGTATAAATTATACGGATGTAGCTAACTTCGGCGTGATTGTTTTTTGTTTTATATTCTATGGTCTCAAATATACCTATACAAACTTATTATCGTTAGCTAGGAAAAATTAAACTATCATATCATAATTTAACTATCCCCCTATCACATCTGGGACGGAACTAAGCTCGGCGAAATGTGGGTGCTCTAGTTCGCTAGTGCGCCTCTGCCTACCCCTTCGGGGATACAGGCGTGAGCTTATGTTATGTTATGTTACTTTTATGCGCCATAACACATACATATATGTATAATACTTAACATATACTTTCAATAAAATAGTAAACACAAATGAAATGTATTTATTTTGGTATAAATGTAGAAATCGTTTGTTCTCAAATACGAAACCTCCTTTTTTTGAGCAACTTCAAAAGCAGGAGATTCTCAATTTTTATGTATGTCCTTTACTATAAGGGCACACGGGGCCCGTGCCCAGGGCCTCCGACCTCACGGAGCCCACCTAAGGTTAATAAATACTTAGAGGTATATACTTCTTATGTGCCTAGGGGCCTATGCATACCTTAAGACGACCCAGTGTTAAATATTTCCGGAAAATATTGACTTTTAAGATAATTTTGCACTCAAAATATATTATTCCAAGGATGGTTTCCTTATTGTGGCCAAGATCTGATGAAGAAAGATCATTAGGTTTCGATAGACTCTGATGCATCAGGACACAACAGAATACATAAAAACCAAAGTCTCCACAATTTATTTCCAATACGAATCCTTTATTATCATAACACTTTTCTATTTACTACGTGCGACTATCTTTAATATTAAAGAAAACTTAATTTTCCCACAAGCCGCGAACAAATTTGACGGAAAAGCCGACGATCCTGGGGCAATATTTAGGCTTAAGTGGGACTTTATTTCGGTAAAATACAACCAGGCGTTCCTGTTAAAATCGCTCTTTTATCTTGCGTGGAAATCTGTTTTTTGTAGGCATCGCTTTTTGTTGAATATTTTTTACGGAAACATTTTTGCTAATTTTGTTTTTTTGATGTATTGTTGTGCTCGCGAATACTAAACTGAGCCGTCGCGCCGGTTGGTTTCTTAATGTTTGAGGAATTTTCCAAAGAAAATACGCCTTTACCTAAATACTTATGTACGACCCACAAGAGTTACACTTTTTCATAATAAACTCATGTAATATGTTTTTGATATAGTTGTGTTGCGTGTACGATTATTGTCCTGATGTCTCGGGTTCGAACCCCGGGTGGGGCAAAGTGATATGGTGATAGGCTTGCCCCCTAACATATCATATATTTGAAACGAAAATGAACTCGCCGTAATTTCATCCCCTATTTCATCCCTTTAGAGGTTGATTTAAAAAAATAAAGTACTCCATATCCGCCATAAAGACTAAAGGTATTTTCATACCGAATTTCGTCAAAATCCGTTCAACTATTTTGGTATTCCCATACAAACTTTTAACCTCTATTTCATTACTTTAGGGGTTTATTTAATAAATAAGTACCCTGTCTGCTATGATGGAATAAAACATAACTTAACATGACATAAGCTCACGCTTGTATCCCCGAAGGGGTAGGCAGAGGCGCACTAGCGAACTAGTACACCCACATTTCGCCGAGCTTAGCTTCGTCCCAGATGTGATAGGGAGCGAGCCTATCGCCATATCGGGCACAAATTCAAATTAAGATGGAATAAATCAAACAAAATAAAAAAACATCAAGATCGCTCCAGCAGCCTGAGCAGGAAAATTTCTGACAACCGTAAATGTATTCGAACTCGATGCGCGTCTATGAAATTTGTATGAAATATTAACCAAACGTCATATGTGCGCAGCGAACTCGAATACATTTACATTTACATTAGTTTTTCGTGCTTGGGCTACAGTAGTTTCTGAGTTTATCCCGGACAAACACTGTGACACTGGATTTTTATAGATATAGATAGTTAGCAACATTCGTGTACTATAATAACACTTTTTTATGAGTCGTATACAGCTTCAAACGACTGAAAATGTTCATCTGATGGGAATTTGATGGTGCCCATTTTGAATGTAAGATTAATGCCATGACATATTAGGTGAGGTGAGTGGTGTGCCGAAAATTTTATATGGGTTCCGTGTAACATAAAATATTTTTAAAAGTATGATTATGGTAAAGTGGATAAAAATATTGTTGTAAATTATAAACAGCCTTTCATCTCTTTCTTTCTTTCTCCCTGTCCTTATCCCATCTTCATGTGGGGTCGTTGCAACACAGTTATTCAAGTATGTTGCAGAAAGGATTTGCCTAAGTTTTTATGACAAGCTGCCTGCCTGACGTCAACCCCCTCTGAGATCCAGTTCCGGGCAAATTAAATTAGAAAATTCGCTTTACCCGACCTGGGAACGAACCCACGACCTCCCTGTCCATAGCCTTTCTTTCAAATGCGGAGGACATTTAATTTTTCAACCGACCTCAACAAAAGGAAATCATCAAAATTCGTCAGTATTTTTGTCTGTGTCACAATATTATTTTCAAGATTATTTTTATGTTTTATTTTAGTTAAAATCGGATATATTGAAGTCGGTTTTAAAATTTTAAAGTTTTAAAACTTGTGATTGTGTGAACTGTGTAGAAAACCGTTTTAAAGTTTTAAAACTTGTGATTATGTATGTCCAAACCCAAGGGATAGACGCTATAGCTTCATAATTCTTTATCTGAAAGCTTATATAATATTGCTTTCACGATCGTGATGGTATCGTACAGATCTCTGGAAGCAAATAAAAACATAATTCATCGTCGTCTGATCGTCAGGACCAAGATCTGATTGTGGCAGCGGTCCATTAATCTTCTTCCTTTACCGCTACACCTGAAATAATACGAGTTATGAGCTACAGAAAATAAGGCTGAGATCTATAGAGCGAACTTCGACTAAGTCTAAGTCAAAGTAAAGATCTCAGTGAGGAGTTGGAATTGTTATATCGAACTTTGACTTAGTCCGAGTCATTTTTTACAAGAAAAACAGACTGACAAACAGACTAAGCAAAGAATTTCTTGTAAGAAATGACTCGAACTAAGTCAAAATCCTCACTGGGTAATGTTACTTTGACTTAGACTTAGTCGAAGTTCGCTCTACAGATCTCAGCCTAATTTGTTACAAAATGGATTATGGATATGTTTATAAAACAAGTTTAAAAACTTTACGGACCGACTTCAAAACTTGGAATTGGGAACATCCTTGGAAAAATCTCTATCGAACACAAACATAATCTTGAAACACGGTCCACATTTGGCGGAGATATCGGGGAACATACATAAAAATTAACTGATCGACTTCCAATATACCGATCGTGACCAAATTTATATAGAACCACCTTTGAAATAAGCTCTATCGAACACAAAAAGAATTTTGAAAATCGGTCCACTTTTGGCGAAGATATCGAGTAACATACATAAAAAAATACAGACGAATTGAGGACCTTCTTTTGTGAAGTCGGCCGATAAATAAGCTTCGTTCATGTGCGAAATGCGCTAATACTTACATACATACATACATAAGCTCACGCCTGTATCCCCGAAGGGGTAGGCAGAGGCGCACTAGCGAACTAGAACACCCACATTTCGCCGAGCTTAGTTCCGTCCCAGATGTGATAGGGGGCGAGCCTATCGCCATATCGGGCACAAATTCCAGACTCCGGGTTGATATAGAAAAATCCAATATCACTTTGCCCGACCCGGGGATCGAACCCGAGACCTCAGAACCGTAGTTTTATGAATTACAAAGTACAAATAATTTATTGCGACGTAAATTATATTTCTACTCACTTGCGACGTTTTAATATTTAACCTACTACAAAAAGGTAGGTTCTCAACTCATCCGTATTTTTCAACTGCTCAGCATTGTATGTGTAATAAATATGTTTGATTGTAAGTCACTTGCCACTCTGGCCACGAGTCAATTTCAAAAGTAAATTATAAAACTATGCATATAATGTATGTGCGTAAAACTGTAAAATATAAAGTCATTTGCGTAAAAGTAATTTACACTGTAAAGTGGGAATATGTTCCGATGGCAGATAAATATCATTATTACGTCATAAAGCTCGCCACTGTCGGCGCGACACGATTTTATTACTTTAATCTTGGGCATTTTAATAACCGTATGTTTGTGAAATTACTAGCAATTACAATTGTGAATTTTATGCGCATACATCGTGAATTTTATTTATGAACAATATTTATTTGTATTGTAATGTCGAAGAATAAATTTTATATGCTATATTTTATTCATGGAACTACCATGTTACTGTCATAAAACTTCGGGGATTTGTGCACCTTTTTCGTGTTTCGTTCTAAAGTTTATCTACCTGAATTGTACCTCTCAGCTAATTTATAGCCAATATGAACCCGATTTTCAGTTTAAAGACGTAAGATCGCTACTAGAGAGGACCTCTGAAATTTAAATTTTATTAAAAGCAGTACTTTTCAATACATATAATAAGAATGTCAATTTCGCGTGTCTGTAAATTATTTAGATTTGAAGAAAAATCGAATTGGGGGGCTTAGAATTAGCATTAGAATACATTTTTATCATTTTTAGAATTTTTGTCTGTCTGTCTGTCTGTTTATGGGTTTATACACATATCAAATGAAAACCACCAAAGTAATTTGATGGAACTGGATAGGAAATCGTAGACCATACCTTCGTGTAACACTTAAGCTTGTTTTATTTAAATCGGTTAATTCTATCAAAATATATGGATATTTTTGTAACATTTGTGTGACTATTGGGTATAAAGTGATACATACATAAATGCAAATCCAGGGAACATGCAGCATTTTGTCATCACAATTCTTAAAGATTGACATTTGGTGCTCTTACTATTATCATGCAGGTGGGGCGTTCACTATCAATGGGTTAGATCGAGTATGTGTGTCGTAGGTTGTAAAAGTTAAATGAATGGCAACCTTTAAGCAAACACACGGCAATAAAACAGTGTACATATTTTGGAACAATGTCAACACATTAATACGATAAACGGGCGACCATTACAAGCTGTGCTGTTTATCTGTTTCATAATATTGGGAACCGTGTGCGAAATGGAATCGTTTTAATAGTGTACAAATATTTAGATGTTCGAGCATGGGCGCGGCTGCCGGCCATTTCCAAATTACTGTTAGCACTTCATAAATTAATGATACATCGACGTTTATTGCGAAATGGTATCGTTATGGATGTGTTTAATAGAAAATGTTTTTTGAGTGGTAGAGCCACGCTGTAACACAGTTACGTCTACAGCACGAATGGGCCAGCTCGACAGGTTTGATACCAATGTCTCACTGAAAACCGACGTAAAGCGTTTTGTTCGGTGAGTGTGATTTCCGGTGGCTAATTACCCTCCCTTTCCCAATCCCTATTTTATTCCTTTTAGGTAGGCAACGCACCTATAATTCTTTTTGGGGCTTTGGTGTCTATGGGCGGTGGTGTCTACGGGTGTCACTTACACAATCTAGAGGTATATGTATCAAGTATCAACGCAACATACTTTTAGTAAGTTTTAGAAAGAATTTGGCTTAGTTTTTACGAATCGGATGCCTGAAGTTAATCTACTCAGAGTCTAGTCCCAAGAAACTTGCGTTAATAAAACCCATACAAATTATTGCCCGGACTGGCATTCGAATCCAGAACCTACCAGTTCACAGACCATAATAAGCTGCCACTAGCGAGGACCTCTGAAATTTAAATTTTATTAAAAGCAGTACTTTTCGTGTAATAAAATGCTGAATAAGTTTAAAATGTAATTATAATTTTAACCCGAACTGTTCGAATTAAAATAATCAGTTAAGTACGGATTCCGAAATTATCCGCTGTTAATGCAAATTGAACTGACATACGAATAAACTTACCGGATTTTCTTCTATACATATTCACCATGTATTAAAAATATTACATTAACCAGACAATAAGTATTTACTCTAATGTAGCTCTGAGAGTCTCTCTCTCTCTCTCTCTGCTGCTCTAGAATTGTAATTATTTCATTATCATTATAGGCCGAGATCCGGCTGCAAGATAACTATGTTCATAAATATTATTAAAATGATATTAATTAAAAATAATGGCGGGCAAATTTTGAATGGCACCTTGGCAAAAATAGATTCCCCCATTTATAATAAGACATATTTTTTTTAATTTTGACTACTTACATGATGAACGTAGTTATCTTGCAGCCGGATCTCAGCCTATTAGGAAGATGTAGGCTTTAAGGTGCGCTAAAACGCTACTTGTCTTTAATTCCTGCTTTCATTGTTTTGCGCCATACAGTTTTGACAGATAAATCGGCCTCAAATGACGTAATAGGACTTACCCCCGAATGGTCAAACGCTGCTCAACTTTAACGGCTTCTTACATTGATTTTCGCTATACAATTTTGACAGATAAGGCGGCATTAAACGACATAAGGCGACTTTAAGTATATGAACATTCGACGGTTAGTCTTCTTGGAATAGTCAATATTTGCATATTAAAGTAGTTATGAAAATGAAATCAACACTACATTACTTGAAATTTCAATGCCTAAGTAAAGTAAAATTTCATTTCCCGTAGCACATTCATCATTAACATTTAGTGAAATGAATTCACAATTGTCCATATCGTTGTTCCCCGGAGATTGTGTTTGACAAGTACTCAGGGGGAAAGTCATAATATTATTCGTCGCTTACTCGTCAAGTGTCTTTGAAGCGTTGACTCAAGTTTCAAGTGCCCAAATTCATAGATCCAAGTACTTTATGCAGTTCCAGAACCAATAGTGTCTGTTTACACTGATCTATTAATTAGCGGTGTTGGCTTCTATTTATTTATTTATTTATTTATTTAAAATAACTTCCAAGTTTAGCGTAGATCGAAGATAACTTGCTTTTGATACCACTACATACTATTCATATTACTTTAAATTACCAACCCTTAAACGTGTACCGAATTTAAAGAGCATGCTAAAACTTTGTTCTGACTTACTGTATGAATATTTCACTAACTCAATCTCGCTGTATGAATATTTCACTACACGTATATTTTGGATTTTTTTTATGGAAATATCTTTAGACTGCCTCCGTGGCGTGGTGGTATTTCGGTACGACTACGGTTCTGAGGTCTCGGGTTCGATCCCCGGGTCGGGCAAAGTGATATTGGATTTTTCCATATCAGCCCGGAGTCTGGAATTTGTGCCCGATATGGCGATAGGCTCGCTCCCTATCACATCTGGGACGGAACTACGCTCGGCTAAATGTGGGTGTACTAGTTGGCTAGTGCGCCTCTGCCTACCCCTTCGGGGATACAGGCGTGAGCTTATGTTATGTTATGTTATAACTGTTGTGTTTTTTATTAAAAAGTAATGCGTGAAGTAAATATCGTATGGTTAGTTTAAGCTAAGTCACGGCAGTCTGAGTGCGCTCTATAAATTTTACCCTTATTGCTATACAATATGAAAATAATGGGTTTGTCAAAATTGAAGATGTATTAACTAAAGGAAATATAAAAAGTACCCTTAACCGACGCGAATGTATGAAGAGATTGATGAAAGTAGATGAAGCGAAAGTAGTGTGTCAGAATCGGGCGAAGTGGAAATCCATAGTCTCTGCCTACCCCTATGGGATACAGGCGTGATATTATGTATGTATGTATGTATGTAGAATATCACAATAATAATATAATTATATAAAGGTATTGTATATAAAGGTCGCAGGAAGTCGCTGGATGCAGGCCGCTTCCAACAGGTCGATCTGGAAATCTTTGGGGGAGGCATATGTTCAGCAGTGGACGTCCTATGGCTGATGATGAATATAATTATTATTGTGTTTTACAATACCCATGTCTCATGAACATATATTCTCAAATATTGCAATAATTTTAAAAAAATCGAAACTACCCAACAACTTTTATTGTATTATTTCTCAATAAACTTCACACTTGCACAATAAATATCGAGTTAGCGGCTAAAGTTGAGAAACCATTTGGTCCAAACTAACGAGATTAAAGTCTTCGAGTGGGAGTTTTGTAGTACATTCTTAGATTAAGGTTCGTTCAATTTTACGTGCAGTTGAAAATGTGGTAAATGTTACACGACTGCACTAAAATTAACTTAACTTTAATTTTGTCCAATTTTAATTCAGGGTTAAGCTACGCGCGGTATCAACGTTCAGATGAATACTAAAACGTAACTCAAACATATAAGATCCTTACGTGTATTTGAGAACACTACTGATACTGTGAAGAACACCATATAAACCTAAATTATGTATGGCGCATAATACTGTAAATAGCCGTTCAACTTAAGTGGCGGTTAAGTATTCGGAGGTAAAAATTTGAAACCAAATTTGACATAACATAACATAAGCTCACGCCTGTATCCCCGAAGGGGTAGGCAGAGGCGTACTAGCTAAATAGAACACCCACATTTCGCCGAGCTTAGTTCCGTCCCAGATGTGATAGGGGGCGAGCCTATCGCCATATCGGGCACAAATTCCAAACTAAATTTTATTACCATTAAGCATATTTTAAGTAACTATAAGGCTGATATCTATAGAGCGAAATTCGACCAAGTTTGAGTCAAAGAAACAAACTCTGTGAGGATTTGGAATTTCTTAATCGAACTTTGCTTTGTCCCAGTCATTTTTTATAAGAAAATCTTTGCTTAGTCTGTCTGTTAGTCTGTTTATCTTGTAAATATAATCACAAGTTTAAAAACTTAACTGACCAACTTCCAATTTACCGATCGTGACCAAATTTATATGGGACCACCCTTGAAATAAACTCTATCGAACGCAAAAAGAATTTTAAAAATTGGTCCACATTTGGCGGAGATATCGAGTAACATACATAAAAAAAAATACCGACGAATTGAGGACCTCTTCCTTTTTGGGAAGTCGGCCGAAAAAATAGCTCGAACCAAGTCGAAGTTCGAATAAAAAATTCCAAATTCTCATTGAGTTCGTTTTTTGGCTCATACTTAGTCAAAGTTCGCTCTATAGATCTCAGTCTATGTCTAAGTCAGAAACCGAACTCAGTCAGGATTTGGAATTTTTAAATCGAATTTTAACTTAGTCCATGTCATTTTTACAAGAAAATCTTTACTTAGTTTGTCTGTCAGCCTGTTTTTGTTGTAACTCTTAGACTTAGTCGAAGTTCGCTAGATCTAAGTCTACGTATGGTCTACATCTCATAAAACAATTATTTTTAGAGTAACGTGACGGTCGCTATATCATGTAGTGAAATACTTTGTACATACATACATACATACATAGACTCACGCCTTTTTCCCATAGGGGTAGGCAGAGACAATGGATTTCCATTTGCTACGATCCTTAGACACCTCTTTTGCCTCATTCAGTCTCATTACATTCTTCATGCATGCACGTCGGTTTAGGGTACTTTTAACTTGACCTTTCTCGAGTAAATCTCTGACTTGGTCAGAGAATGTTCGATGAGGTGTTCCCCTTCCAACTCTACCATTCACACTTGCCATATATATTTGCTTTGTCAACCTCCTTTCATCCATCCTTTCTACATGCCCAAACCACCGCAACATTCCTTTCTCAATCCTCGTTATTATTTCCTCTTTCAATCCACACCGCTCTCTCTCTCTACTTTGTATACAGTTTTTAGCAGGCGTTTCGCGATTCTGATTATCTGAGTAGTTTATTAATGAGTCATTTATACCAGCACATTGTTAATAGTAATTAATGATTCAATAATGAAACCATATCCAACAGCTCCCGTTACATTTAATAAATAAGTTACGAGTGTTGTAATGAGTCTGGATTTCATTATACAAGTATATATGAAAATAACGGGACGGCTAGTTTAATTTTATCTCACAAAATCACTGAATGGGGTGAATTACCAATCTGATTTATTGTAAACTATTGAAGTATATGGTGTGTTAAACAATAATAAATACTAATTAAATGATTAACTGCAAAATACTAACAGTTGGTTAAATAAATCCTAAGTTTAAATATAAATAGTTTTAGTTTGCCTGTAGTAGTAGTAGTAGTAGTAGTTCATTGGCTGTATTATCCGAATATTTCGTTTAGTGCACACGCATATATTACCCCCGAAGGGCTAGGTAGAGACGCACTAATGCATTCACTTTTCGCCAAATGTTTCCGTCCCGAGATATGTTAGCGGGCGAGGCTATTAATTAATAAAACAACACTGTATTATGTATTCGTTGATTAATTTCAATCATGTATTATGTGAATGTTGGACACTTTTTAACCCGTCGGAGGCGTCACATAAATATGTTATATAAGCGTATGGGCCACCGGAGGCCGAGCCGACCGTGACTATCTACATGTTTATTATATGATTCATCGTATAGGACTAACAGTTTTCTTAAACATATTAAGCTAGACATTTAATAATCACAAGTTTAAAAACATAACGGACCGACTTCAAATCCGATCGTGACCAAATTTATATGGGACTACCCTTGAAAAAAGCTCTATCGAACACAAAAAATATTTTGAAAATCGGTCCACACTCGGCGGGGATATGCTGTAACAAACATTAAAAAAAATGCAGACGAATTGTGGACCTTTTGGAAGTCAATCGAAAATATAAACCTTTGTAGTTGATTCTGCAGCATTAATTAAAAGCAATTTAACAAGCTCCGAAACACTTAAGCGACTCGTAGTACTTTTAAGAGACGTTTAGTCTGTGAAAAACTTTCCTCGTATTTCTGAATGATAATATCAAACCGTCAACAGTCGTTAGAGGCGAGTAATTCGCTCCCAACTCCCAAGACGGCACCAGAAACAAATCACAATTGTAAAGTTAAAGTTCATTGAAATGATTTATTATGACAATTTCAAAACATAATCCCACGCCTGTATCTGGTAGAGAGTGGTGAATTCAGGCGGTTTCTTTTTATATGCGATGGCTCTTAATTGTAAAAACATTTTCGCTTACAATAACCTGTCACTTTTTTCCTTGGGTTACATTGTTTAAAAATGAAAGGGACAACCTATGGTTAAAGATAAGCAACGCTTAAATATTTTTTTTAAGTAAAGGGCAATGTGTCTAATAATACTTTTTTTTGTTTTCCATTCCATACATCGCTCATTTGCGACAACAGTGTCAAATCTCAAAAGCCTCGATTATACAGAAAACGCTTTTAAAACATAAACATAACATAAGCTCACGTCTGTATCCCCGAAGGGGTAGGCAGAGGTAAACTAGCGAACTAGAATACCCACATTTCGCCGAGATTAGTTCCGTCCCAGATGTGATAGGGGTCGAGCCTATTGCCATATCGGGCACAAATTCTAGACACCAGGCTGATATGGAAAAATCCAATATCACTTTGCCCGACCCGGGGATCGAACCCGAGACCTCAGGACTGTAGTCGTACCCAAATACAACTACGCCACCGAGGCAGTCTTTTAAAATAAAGTTTTACAACCGTTTTTTGTATAATCGATGTTTTCAAGATGTGACCCTGTCGTCGCAAATGAGCTAGAAGGCATGGTAGCTTAGTCTCAGGAAAAAGGAGATTTAGGCATCGAACCTAGAGCCTTTCGAAGTATACACCCACTGCACCAGAAAAGCCGTCAGCAAACAAAACGCATTACAATTTCGGACAATTCATTCGTAAAAATAGAAAGCTAAAACCAGCAAAATGCTCAACAAAAATCAATTCAATTCCATACAACCTAGCTGAAAACATTTCTAAGAACGCGTTATTGTTGACTAAACAACAATACTGGAAATATTATTCAATTGAGAAACATAGTATTGAGGAAAAACTCTGTCCGCAATCATGGGATTGATGAGGCCGGGACGCGGAAAATGAAACCAGCATGAAAATGTATCATCTCGTACTTTTCCAGAACCGAAATTATAGACACTTAAGTGCAATTGAATCACCCGTCAGTGATACTTAATTTAATTAACGGATAATATTCATAACATAAGCTCACGCCTGTATCCCCGAAGGGGTAGGCGAAGGTGAACTAGCGAACTAGAACACCCACATTTGCCTGAGCTTAGTTCCGTCCCAGATGTGATAGGGGGAGAGCCTATCGCCATATCGGGCACAAATTCCAGACTCCGGGCCGATATGGAAAATCCAATATCACTGCCCGACCCGGGGATCGAACCCGAGACCTCAGGACGGTATTCGTACCGAAATACAGCCAAGCCACCGAGTCAGTCCGGACAATATTCAAAACTGCTTTTTCCGACTTGGAATTCGAACTGAGAACTTTAGTACCTCTCGGTCTACAGCCCATTACGCTGCTACTAGACTATGAAGGCAACAATTGTAAAAAGAATCTTTCTTTCTATCTGCCCTTATCCCACCTTAATGTGGGGTCCCAACACACTTTTTCAAGCACGTTGCAGAAATGTTTTGACTCGGTTATTAAGACCGGTTGCCTGCCTGACTTCAACTCCCTCTGAGGGATACTGGATCCCTAATTAAATAAGAAAATTCGCTTTGCCCGACCTAGAAATCGAACCCAGGACCACCCAAATTACGCTGTCACTAAACCGTAGAGGTAAAATTGAAAAAAATCAGAATAAAACAATGAAAAATGTAAATCACTTCTAAAAGCCCATTCGTTAAAATAATTTATCTATAGTACAAACAAACTGAATTAACGTCCGTACAAGTTGAAAGTAGGAAAATATTTAAATGAACTCCGGTAATTATGCGGAAAGTTTGTCTTGCCGCTCGTTTTGGTAAAAGCGGAGGCGCGGCTGACGGACTGGACCTCTTTGTTACCACCGTAATCGCCTACTATCCCTTTATAACTTTGGGGATTATTGAACTCAAATACCCATAGGCGGTTCATGCGCCATTGCTTAAGAATACTAATCAGGATTTCTTCAGAGAGAAACGTAAGATTTGAAACTATTGAGCATTGATTGAAGTAAGGATGGCTTTCATTTTGAATATGCAAAATCGCGTCTACCTTAAGAGTAAAATTCAAGATGAGCAATTGTTTATTGAAATATGCCATTTGACGCAAAGACTTCTATGTATACTAATTACTACTCTTAGGCTCAATTGCACCACTATTATTAACCTAGAGTTAGTCCTAACCGCAAGCTAAATTGACAGAAAATGTATGAATGACATGTAACTTAACTTGCGGTTAGGACTAACTCTAGGTTAATAATAGTGGTGCAATTGAGCCTTAGATTATCATACTACTAGACAAGCTGTTTAGAAGTGAAATTGTGTCACATTACGGCTAGTGTTTGACGTTTGACGGAAGGAAAAGAGTAGCAGGTCGCTTATCTAAGGTTTCATTTGTGAAAACAACGGTGCGGCATCGTTGCGGCAACGATATTCAGCAAGCTACAAAGCGCATGCACTAGCGCTATGCGTGATGACGGCGCTTATGCGAACTAGCTCTCTCGGAAAATGGAAAATGCTATTCTCTAAGACTCAACAACGTTGAACGCTCCGTCGATCTCAACGATGTGCTCTGCGGGAGCTCGTCGTCGATCGCAACGCGTTGTGGCGTTTTTTTAGAGAATCGATCTAGTGATTTGCGGCAACTTATTGCTCAAATTCTATGTACCGAACATCGGCAGCCTGTCTAGTAGTATACATAGAAGCCTTTGATATCACACTTAAAAACATTTAAAAATGTTGGTTACTTAAATTCAATATTTAATTCAATATAGGCGAACCATGACAATGACCCGGGATAACGCCAGGCAGAAAGAAAGACTTTAATTAATATTGAATTACTTTCTTTGTTATAAGTCATCATGTTTTTTTTTTTTATAGCAGAGACTGGCAAACGAACAGATGGGTCACTTGATGGTAAGTGATCTCCACCGCCCATAGACACCCAAGACACAATAAGAATCATGGGAGCGTTGCCAACCTAAACAGAGGAAATGGAAGGGGAGGGAAATGGGATTGGGAAGGGGAGGGGGGAAATAGGCCACGGGAACTCTCACTCACCGAGCGAAACGCAACAGCAAGCTGCACTTTACGTCGGTTTTCTGTGAGACAGTGGTATCAAACCGGTCGAGCCGACCCATTCGTGCTGTAGACGTAACTGTCTACAGCGTGGCTCTACCACTCCATTATTATTTATTAAATTACCACTCCATTATTGAGAAAATAAGTCCTGCAAACTGTATTATCACTTACACATGAACACCAATTTTTATATTTTTAAAATATTTCTTATTTCGGGGTATTTCTTTTGTTTTCTTTTTATAAATAGATCAATCTTGACAATCTTGAGTGTTAGAGTCACACTGTGTACAGTTACGGCTATAGCACGAATGGGCCGGCTCGTCTGGTCCGATACTACTGTTTCACAGACCGATGTGAAGTGGCAGTTTACTATTGCATTTCATTCGATGAGTGAGATTTCCGGTGGCCCAACTCTCTCAATGCCTATTGCTCTGCTAAAAGCAGTGTTGTGGCTTATTGGGTAGTGGATAGATGCTGCTTTAGATTTTGTACTTCTTGAAAATAAAACTTCTAAATATCGCAATAGAATTTTTTACTGTGCTAGATTTCAACGGTACAAGGCAAGTCGAACAAGAATCAAGTAACAAGTGACAACTCTCGAAAAAATCGGTTAAAAATTTAAGATTTGGTAACGCATGAAAATTCGCGGACAAAATAGGAACAACTTTCAAAAACACCAATCACGACGCGTCTTGGGCAACCGTCAGCACCTTGGTTCGCTAATTGGGCGATAGATGACACCTGCAGTCTTCTAAATTGCAATCGTGAACAAGCAGGTTGGCAATGCACGCATGATTATTTTTGTGTCTTGAGTGTTTATTGGCCATGGAGATCACTTACCATCAGATGACCCACCTGATCGCTTACCCCTGCTACAAAAAAATGTCTGTAAACGACGTGGACTCTCCTTTTGTATGGTTAATAAAATCTTGACTGCTATGAATGTTCTCACAAAAGACATGCCATGCCATGCATTGCACTTGCATATCTCAACATTAACTATTGTCTGGACTTCAAAAGAGGCCATAACCCTTTAGTTTGGGTCGGAATTTCTGCTCAGCGGGTTTATCCAAGTGACTTATGCGCTAGTCATGTAGGTTACGCCGTATATAACTTACTCTTATGTCATTCCCATACATTTATTCTATTTGAGTATTCTATTCGACTAGCGCATAAGCCACTTGTCTAAACCCGCAGGGATAGCCACGAAATTCCAACGTCTTTATTTTTAAAGATTTAAGTGACATGTTAGTGATAATTTAATATGCAATTTGTAAAACAAATGATTTGAATTTATTAAGTCGAGAAGAAAAGGTTGTCAAAATCCTCTACAAAATAATTTACGCAAGCAATTGACCCGTGAACTCATAATCTAACATAAAGATTTACTTAACACCGATGTCCGTGCGGAAGCGCCAAGTTCCGTACATTCTTCTCACCCCACGACCCTCAACTAATTCTTAACACGTACGAAGGTCCTTAAATGGCCGATATTTGGCAGGATTCCGACGAAGCTCGACAAACTTGCTGATACTACGTGAGTGTATTAGTTGCCGTTAAACTAAGTATTGTAAGTTAATGGTTAATCTTTTGTTTTGGTTGTTTGAAGGTAATAAATTATGCTGTTATTTTTCTTATAGAAGCTACAAAGAAGTGATTATCTTGAGGACCTCGTTCTTTTTTTAACTCGGTTGAAAAGGTCTTAATATGTAAAGGATATATGTGTAAATTGTATGGCCTTTCACAGGCTTCCCGTTATAACGATTAAAAGATATTTTGATATCTAGCATAATACATATACATGGGATAATTTTTTTTCCAGTTTAAGATATGACATTCACGCGTGATGAGCTGCGTAAATATTTTATAGAAATCATCATTTTGCCAGTTCAACGGAGGGCTTTATAGTTTTATTTTTCCTGTATCCGTCTAAGTTATGAATTCAGTTACAAAAATTAAATAATATTATTATGCTACTGATAAAGGTCGCAGGAAGTCACTGGATGCAGGCCGCTTCCAACAGGTCGATCTAGAAATCTTTGGGGGAGGCCTATGTTCAGACTGACGGGAGGCTCGGCCACCGGCGGCCGAACGGTTGATTTAATGTGCATTATGCCGCTTCCAACAGGTTTGAGCACAATAAGTTAACCCTCAAAACGGTATAAAAAGCCACAAAGCACCAAAAAAACATCCTCAATAGTTAACTAGCGTTCACAGTTTCCAACTCTCGCCGCGCCGGTCGCCGGGGTACGATCGACCACGTTACCATAGACCGCTGGAACTTTTTCACTGTTACCGACAGTAACTACTTGCCGAAACTCGTGCTAATGGCGTCGACGGAACAGAACCCGTTCAATTTGTTACGTGCTCCTGCTTTGCCGATGCGGTGTTTTTTTATTCCGCACTTTTCATTTAGAGTTTTTTTTTTACTGAAGACAATAATGATCACAGATAATACATATTTTTGGTACCTACAATGACACAGGGAGAGATTTAGTGTTGTAAATTAGAAACTCAGAGACGGGTGTGAGAAATAAAAAATAAAACGAAATAAATAAAATTTAACAAAATTTAAAAATTACTTCAAAATGTCAAAATAATTTACTTTGAAGTCGGTGCCTTTTAATTTGTTCTGCATTGGCTTTGACTCCGACTTCATAAAAAGGCACCGACTTCAAAGATAAATTATTTTTAACAGCTTGAAGTCGGTTTTTTAGTTTTGTAATATTCTTGCCTAACCCGTACGAGACTCTATATTGAAATATGGCCCTATGCCCTAGAATGGCAGTAATTGTCGATGATCGACGACTACTTCGTTAAGTCGTCTCTGGTCATTATTTGTATAATATAATATTATTTACCGATAGATTCATCATAACATTTGCATCCAAACAAGATCATAATAAAATTTTAAAAAAACTATTTCTCAATAATTGCAGAACGGCGTAAACTAACACATTTCAGTCCATTTGAGTTCGTATTGCCTGGAGCAGTCTCCAAGGTACGTACCGATGCAGGAGAGTTTAAATTCTCCCTGATTTACGTTGTCCAGCCAACTCCTTCGTGTTTCTGATTCCTAACGTACAATTAGGGGATGTTGCATTCACGAAAACGCTTCCAGGAACCCGATTATAGGTGATCGAGTGCAACAGGATATTCTTATTATATCGAACAATTATTTGAAAAACGGATGTATTTACAAAAGCTATTCTGGGTATATAGAAATCATTATTTGTAACAGAACTACGAAGATTATGTTACTGTTTGCCTTTTAACTATATCAAAAGAAAAAAAAGAAAGAAAATTCATTTATTTCCGCTCAAATACCAAAAAAACCAATAGCATTTGTATAAAAAAAAACTTCATTATAATTATCATTCACAGACATGAAAAGGAGGCTTCTATTCGTGTGTATTATTTATGTGATGGTCGATCCCATATTTGATAAATATTATAACACCAATATTTCTTTACAAAATACGTAGTTTATATTAACTGTCGCATCCTTAGTCTAGTGGTAGAATATGAGGGCTGTATATAGGGATGTCCTGGGTTCAAATCCCAGATCGGACAAAGCTGTTTTCCTAACACGTTTTTACCGGGACTAGATCCTCCAAAGGGGGTTGATGTCAGAGTGCACGCAAACGGTCGTATAACTCAGCCGAATCTTTTCTACAACTTTTTTGCAAGATGTATTGTGCCGATCCTACTTCAAGCAGGCTAAGGGCTTGGGGAAGAAGACATAGACAGGACATAGGAACAAAGCTGGGATTACTTACATATATGCATTGGTTTATACTTCATACAATGTGTAACGTTAGAAGGCAAAATATCGCTCAACAGTTTTATTATTTGATATTTACATTTCCGTAAATTGAAACAGCTTGGAACCCTCGTCATTTTGTCACGGACGTCCGTCTATATGTCAGATCCTTGATTTTACATAGAAACAAATATTTCTCCACTCGTACCAATTATATTACACCAGTAGTCCGAGCACGAAAAACGAATGTAAATGTAAATGTATTCGAGTTCGCTGCGCACTGATGACGTTTGGTTAATATTTTATACAAATTTCATAGACGCGCATCGAGTTCGAATACATTTACGGTTGTCAGAAATTTTCCTGCTTAGGCCGCAGGTTATCGTTCAAGAAGTCTTATGTGCTGCAAACATATTTTCATTATTTTTGAGAGTTGGAAACCTTAACCTTAACCTAGGTATAGGTTAACCTTAACCTAACACCTTCAATCTATTATAAGATACACCCGTTAACCGAAAATCTAATATTTAGTGGTACCAGTGGCCCCAGCAGGAATATTTTTGACAATCAAATTCGTATCGAGCTTGATGCGCGTTTATGACATTCGTATGAAATATTAATCAAACGTCATATAGATAGTCAATAGAGCCAGGCTGCAGAAAGTTATGTTTACCTCACCACCTTTCTACATCTTTCATTCCTTGATCCTAACTTGCAGCTCGCTGTTTAGCTTGTTTCAAATCTCCCCATCCTCTTCCCAATCTATTTTCCCTTTCTTTAAAGGTTAACTAATCAATGATCTTTTGGTAAGGTGGGTGTAATGAGCAGTGGAGATCACTCACCATCAGGTGATGCACATGCCCATTTGCCAGTCTCTGCTAAAAAACAGAGTCTGAACATCCCATTACAAAGTTAGATGACAGAAGTTGGTGACGTCACTACGGTTATTTGTGCATTCAGCTCGCGCAAACAGCCTGTGGAAGAGATTAATCCGCGAATAGTTGGCGACAACACCGCCGCTGGTCTACGTGACCGTAATTCATTATTGAGATTTGTTTATGAGGGAATGTTTTTGCGAGATATTGATTTTATGAGATGGAAAAACATACGCTGCGAAATAACATTTTGACGCAGAATCGGTAGTTGCCTTCTAGAATACTTACGAAACGTTGGGCGAAATAATATGGCATTGCTTCTTGCTATTAAACGCTTTTTTCCATCTGCTGCTCTTTTGCCTTCTTTTTTCTTGTTTTCACCGTGCGCTGCCATTTGTAGAGTTTTATAAAATAGTCAATAGAATTAGTAACTTAAGGATCTCAAGACCGGTCGAAGTAAAATCTTTAAGTAAAAAGTTGGACCCTGACATTGGCCTGGATAACAACAAAGAAAAAACAATAGAACTAGTGACAACCTTTTAAAGTATAAAAATATGTGCATCTCTCAAATCATTCCGTAATAAAAAAGAGGATTCACTAATACCCCATCCATCTAGTACTATAAAACTTGTCAATCAATTTTATTCTCCAATTCTTTCTACCTGCCCTTATCCCACCTTCATGTGGGGTCGGTGCAAAATACATTTTCAATAATGTTGGATAGAGTATTTAGCTTAGTTTTTATGACCACTGCATGACGTCAACCCCCACTGAGGGATCCAGTGCCGGGCAAATTTAATTAGAAAATTCGCTTTGCCCGACCTGGGAATCGAACCCAGGACCTCCCAGTCCACAGCCAATATACTGCTACTAGACCAAGTAGGCGACATCAATTTTATTCTTCATTCTGCGATTTGATTGTAAACATTCGTAAAAGCTTACGCATTTACGCTTTTTTTCTTTCTTTTTCTTTCTTTCATTTGGACATATAGAGGTAAAATATAAACTACAACAGATTCCTACTATACTAATGCAATACAATTTTATCAGGTTTCAGATATACCTCTACAGCTTAAACTCGATAAAATTTCAAGTTGAATAACTTCAATTAAAATAAAATTTCATTGCTTTGTATACATTTGGTAATTGTAGTGCAGGTATACGTTTAGTACCATTATACTAAAAGTGTAACAGTAATGCTAACGACACGAGCACGACGCGACGACGGGCTGTGCTCAAAGATAACTGCTATGGCAGATTTTAAATCGACGCCACTAAAACCGCGGAAATTAACCCCAATACATTGTTTTTATATTTAGCCGATTTGAAAAACAGATGATGTTTATGTATGTTATTCAATATCTTGCAAATATGGACTGATTTTGACCAAAATTAGATGAACTTTAAAGTCAGACTTAAAGTTTTTAAACTTGGGATTTTCTAGAGTATACTTCCAACTAAAAAGCTAAGAAAGTAACAATTGAGGTGGTAAAGTCACAGAAAATATTACTTTTGATTGATTTGATTCTTGTACGAAATTGGATGATGCAGCCTCGTAAATACCCTAGGTAATTCCTAGATTCCAGTTGCACAATTTCTCCTGCCAATCGCTCTTGCCTTCGAAGATACATCTGGAAGAGATAAAGTACTACATATATTACATGTGCACTAGACCTGACACGAGTGAGGTGCCTGTTAAGATTCAAACTAAGGCATACATTTTTATACAAGGTAAGCATTTTAATCTTTGGGGGAGGTCTATGTTCAGCAGTGGACGTCCTATGGCTGACGATGATGATACATTTTAAGGGAATTGTCGGTTGCATACTTCAAAGCAACTTAACATCCGTCGCTAGTTTCATAGCTGTAAAATCTCAATCTCTTTATTAGAGTTCCGTTAAATTTTCAAATGGCAGAGCTCTAACGTAAGAACATCTCACGACAAGAATATTATGTATAATTAAAATCACAACCGCTTACGGCAATCTGTTCCGATTTCACTGTTTATCACGTGTAGAGACGTTACATAGTTGATAAGAATTGTGTTTTTATATACTTAATTAATATGCATGGAAATAGAGCGCTTGTTTCAATGACAGTAAGATTTCTTCTTACCGCTTGTCTTTATTTTATGTTGACAATAGTTTTCAAGCATGTTAGAGAAATTATTTGATTTAGTGCTGAATACTATATGGCAGATAAACTTAAGGAATGTCGCATGAGATGGTATGGCCACGTTTTGAGGAAACCATATGAGTACGTCGGTCGCTTGTGTCTGGCCCAGATCGTGCCAGGAGTGCGTTCCCGTGGACGGCCTAAAAAGCACTGGCTAGACGTTCTGGAGGAAGATATGAAAGCCAATGGCCTCACTGGGGAGGATGCTCAAGACCGGGCGAAGTGGAAGCGTTTAAATAGGAAGGCGGACCCTGGCAGAAGGCAGGGATGACGCCAGGCAGAAAGAAAGAGTTCTAAACACAGCCGATCAAGTAGCGGTATTCTGTAAGAACTTTTATGAAACTCGACAACTGAGTCTGGGGTGAGATTTTAAGTTACATGGTCAAGGGAACAAGGTTATCTCACTCAGGAAACTCGATGACGAGCTTCATTACTGACGTCAAATCCTGTTCTGGGATATTCCATTTCTGGTAAAAGGATATTGGGCAGCACCCATAGACATTTAGCCTAACAATAACCAAACTGTTGAACCTTTGAACAACCAAGCGAATACATAGACTTAGCCCTAGAATCTCATTGACACCCTTTGAATACGATAGAAACAAAATGCAAAGCAATCGAGTACGTCCTTTCTTAAATAGAAGTAAAGGTATATCGTCTGCAAATATGCTCTCGTGCACTCACGCCCGAATCCTATCTTCAATTGCTTCCTATATTACAAAATGTATACTAGCAATATTTTAATCCAATACCATAAAACCAGCATCCAATATGGTCCGTTAAGAATACACTCTAGAGCTGTAGAAATATTGAATAGCAACATGCTTGTATCCTTATTTACGTATCCGACTTATCAGTTATTCATTGAATTCGAATGCAGTTCTCCGTGGAGGAAAGTCAGCCGTTAAATAAAACCAATTGAATGCACTAGTGGTGGGTTTCAGGGTGGTGTGGATTGTCGATTATTTTTTTATCCGGGCACGACAAAGTAACTACACTGCACCTAATGGTAAGCGTAGTGCAGTCCAAAAAACTAGCGACCATTGACAAACACTGTGTTTATCGACTGTAGCTCAATCATGAGTTTGTTGCACGTATTTACGCGAGCGAGGACGTAAAATAATTTTATGGAAAACGTCATTTCCCCGCGTAACCGCTAGAGGCGTTCGAGTGTTTCTTCTTCTTTTTCTTTTTATAATAAATGGCTTCACGCATTTGCGATGATTCTGCCAATATCGTTTGTCATATAAATATTTTACGCAGTTGCTAGCGAGTAATGGTTAGCCTACTGATTTCAAAAGGAGCAGTATCTCGACCATGAGTTTTTTTGACATCTCTAGCGACTACGAAACATTTTTGTATAACAAACACCCGAACGCCTCTAGCGGTTACGCGAGGAATTAACGTTTATTATAAAAAATATTTTACGTAGTCGTTAGCGTGAAACATCAAAACAAAACATGATCGAAGTACTGGTTATCAATTCGTCTTTTTCTATATGTTACACAATAACTTACGATAGTGAATGAGAAGACGGTCTATCTAATGGTAAGAGGTTACCATTAGTCTAAATAATGCCAGAGGCCGGCATGACTCTGGCCATCATCTATAAACTATGTTTATCGATGGTCGTTGGTTTTTTTGGACTGCACTACGCTTACCATCAGGTGTAGTGTAGTCACTTTGCCGTGCTCCGATAAAAAAAAGATACACAGACAGATGCTGCTACCGTGAAAAGGACAGAAATGTAATTTCGAAGGAGTATTTGGTCATCCAGAAATCCCATTCGTTGAAATAATATTATAATAACAAACTGCTACTTCGCGTCTATATTCCATAAAACAATTATTAGTACAACCCAACGAACCTGTCAGGTGTAGGCAAAATTTTCCGGGGTCGCGGGCGTGCAGCGGGGGGCTGTGCGCCCCTTTTAGTACTTTTGTACATGCGGCCCCGGGACGGACGGCAGCACGGACGGTCGGCCTCGTGCTGCTCCGTAGACGCCGAGGGCGTCCTTCGGCGGCGGGGGCTTCTAAGCCCCCCCAAAATCGGAGACGGGCCGCAAGGCGGCACCGCGCAGGAGCGGTTCCGGTAGCAATCCGAGTCTATCTCCGGATACCCCGGGACCGCCCCACTCAAGCGCCGAAGAAGGCCACCGCGGGGTTTTTAGTCGGTATTGCCGGTGTAGGGTGTATATAGTGATAGGGACTCGGCCCAGCGTCGCCCGGATGTCGACCATCTCTCCCGGGCATCACGGCGCTGGGTCGTAAGGCCGGCGAACCCGACATACCCGCCGCGTCCACCCCCCCGGGCGCGGCGGCAGTGGTAAAACACTTTTCCCAGCGACAAAAAAAAAAAAAAAAAAAAGGTGTAGGCAAAATTAACTACGATGTATAGATATATATCATATTGTCGCCAGGTTCCTCCCGATCCACAGCCCATACATGTATGGGTATCATGATACCACTAGACCATGGAGGTGACAGAGATATATATCGTAGATACCAAATTGAAATAATAATTAGTGTATTTTGAATTTAATTTAATTATTGTACCGGCAAGCGCAGCGTAGCGTACACCTACAAGGTGGACCGACGACCTGATAAAGGTCGCAGGAAGTTGCTGGATGCAGGCCACTTCCAACAGGTCAATCTAGAAATCTTTGGGGGAGGCCTATGTCCAGCAGTGGACATCCTGTGGCTGATAATGAATTTAGTAAATATAGGTCGAGTACTATACTATTATACACCCAAAAGATGTTTAATTACCTCTAAGCCACAACTACAGTCTAGTAGGTATGCATCAAAGAGATTCAGATTCGGTTCTAGAATTTGAAAACCGTGTCCCGAACGTAGTTATCAACCTTACATGTTAGTAACTAAGCCACGAGCCGCACACACGTCTCAAATCTCTAGTACCTCTGTACTTGCAGTAGTATAAGCCGATTCTCCGGTCTTTACAAGGCAAGCCGTGGAATTTACGGATTTCGGTCGAATAATATCCTGTGTAATTCAACTTCAATGGCTAGACAACGGACATGACAACGATAAAGTATATATTTCTATGGGCCATTGACAACATTTTGCGGAGACATACAGACGAATAAAATGCTGGGTTTTAACAAATAATTCAGAATTTAGCTTGATTTAGGAAGATTGTTTTATTGTCATTCGAGGCGACCATGATAAATAACAAGTGCATACATACATATACATAATCTCACGCCTGTATACCCGAAGAGGTAGGCAGACGCGCACTAGCGAAATAGAACACCCACATTTCGAAGAGCTTAGTTTCGTCCCAGATGCCATAGAGGGCGAGCCTATTGCCATATCAGGCACAAATTCCAGACCCCAGGCTGAGTCTGAAAAATCCAACAACACTTTGCCCTACCCGTGACCGAATCCGAAACCTCAGGACGGTAGTCGTACCGAAATACAATCACGTCACCCAGGCAGTAAATAACACGTGATTTCATTATTAAATAGTTATTTTTCCCAAACGAACGTAAAACAAATGAATACCGTCAAAATAGATAAAAATTAGAAAAAATGCACTGTATTCAAGTGAATTGTTGTAACACTTTGCACTTTGAAATAAAACTATTTTTACGGATTCTATCACGATTAGGTTTTAATTTTTATTCCCGACGTTTCGAAGGCTTTGCAGTCTTCGTTGTCACGGGTCAGACAATTTATAATTTATTTCAATGTATCATATTCGCGTAAACTTTAGAAATCAGTACACTTTGTACTATAACTAATAGTTATAGTACAAAGTGTTACAACTACAGTACGAGAAAAATCCTTACGATGTTATCTTGCTCGCAACTCGCATATAAATAAAAGGTGTCGCTCTGGAGACGTAAAGCATTCTAACACATGTTCGCCTACATAAACTTCTTAGGTGAATATTTTTCAAACGTCTAACACGACACTCGGACGCTGTGTTTCAACAACTTTAGAGGATTTTGAACAATTTGTATACGTCATTTAGGAAGTATTGTTCTATTTTAAAGGAATTGTTAAACATAGATATAAGTATCGTAGAGTCTAAGGTGAAGATCATATATCATCAGGTGACCTACAATCTGCTCCTTTGTCAGTATTTTCATTCGTTCTGCATATTCGGCTCTGCCCGCCTAGCCTGCGCGTCACGAGAACATTTCGTCTACGCTTTTTGTGCTGTTATAACCGGTTTTCTCTATTTGTCTACAGACACTAACATGCGTCCTCGTTTATTTTCATACAATATTATAGACAACATGTCGACAATATCTCGACCGTCGATTATTGAAATATCTCGTGGCGCGCATGCTAGGCGGGCAGGTTTGGATTTTTGAAGTCAGTTTTTACCTATTATTATACTTTATTTTTGTTTCTTGTTAAACATACGCGAGAATAACAAGAGTCAGCCATACATAAGATCGCATCAAAAATTATGTTTAAAATTGTATAACGCAGCCCCTTTAATACGAGTTTCCTGTTTTCCTCTCGCTTTCACATGCGATAAAACTCTCCGAGGTTTTAAACAAGAAGTTTTCGCATATTGCCTCTTACTTTTAAAAATATTTACGCGCTTCTTATCCTTAAGAACAGCTTGTCCCTTTCGTTTTTAAACAATGTGACGGAAGTAAAAAAGTGACAAATATTCTTAAAGATATAATAGTAATAATATAATATTAGCCCTGTAATATCCCACTTCAGCATAGCATTGGCATGGCATGGCTTTTTTTTTATATCAGAGATTGGCAAACGAGCAGATGGGTCACCTGATGGTAAGTGATCTCCACCGCCCATAGACACCCAAGACACAAAAAGAATCATGGGTGAGTTGTCAACCTAAAAGGAGGGAATGGAAGGGGAGGGAAGGGGATTGGGAAAGGGAGTGGGGAAATGGGCCACCGGAAATCTCACTCACCGAACGAAACGCGACAGCAAGCTGCCACTTTACGTCGGTTTTCTGTGATACAGTGGTATCTAACCGGTCAAGCCGGCCCATTCGTGCTATAGACGTTACTGTCTACAGCGTGGCTCTACCACTTGAAAAATGGCATGGGCCTCCTTTACTAAAGAGGCTACTAATGATACTAATATTTCTACAACGTTTCGCGGTTAGCACGAATGTTGGTTGTTAAATCTGTACAAGCCCAACATCGTCTAATACAAATATCCATTTAACTCTTTTCATTACAAAAGATAATAAAGACAAAAACCACACCGAAACGAAAATCAAAACTAATACTATTGGCTTGTGGGGGTTTGCCCGATTCCCACATTTAGGCTATAGGCTATAGGCTATCATAGAATTTATACCTGTATTTTTTTTGTTACGTATATCTCCGCCAAATATGGACCGACTTCAAAAAGGGAGGAGGTCCTCAATTCGTCTGTATTTTTTATGTATGTTACATATTCACGGGCGGCTCGGCCTCCGGTGGCCCATACGCTTATGTAACATATACATGTGGCGCCTCCAACGGGTTAAAATTCGTAAAAAAATGATTAAAATTATATATTAGCCAATAAATTATATTGTTAACTTTTTTATTTAACATTCACTTGACTCAGTTGAACCCGATACCTAAACCAATATTGGAAACTTGTATCGTCAAATTGATAATCAAATTGGTCAACTAAAATATTCAAACTGCAAACTCGCTAAAGCAAACTGTAAATATAGTTTAAAAATCACCTCGTAGCGAGGTGAAATGAATAATTCAGCCGACGCAGCGAGATCGCACCGGCTCTTGCTTCAATATTAAATCTTTGACATCGATGCGCTGAAAACATCGCGCTTATGCTAAGAAACGATTTTGCTACGATATTTTGAACGATACAATCTTACTTCCTACCTGGCCTTACACCACTCTAACGTTGATGCAACAATTTGTAGGCAAATTGCAGATTGTATTGGATTTAGTTATAAAGATCGGCTGTGATCAACTAATCTCATAAACGTGAAAGTTTGTACGTATGAGTGTATGTGTGGTGCGTGTGTGCGTGCGTGCGTACGTGCGTGCGTGTGTGTGTGTGTGTGTTTGTTACTCTTTCACGTCAAACTACTAGATGGATTTTGGCGAAACTTCACAGTTAAATTTAACATCAGAATAACACATAAGCTACTTATCCCGGAAAATAAATTTTATCCTGGAAAATTTCCACGATAAAATTTATTTTCCGGGAAGGGAGTTGCGAGCAATAGTTAGGCAATTCTACACAAACCATTCGTTATAATATTTTACATAACGCACATTAATAGGCCATTGTAATGTTCTGTACCCTTAGTACGAGTTTTTCTCGATTCTCGTAATCGACGATAGTTTACAGTTTCTTCATACATTTTTTAGTTCCTTGTAGTTCCGCAAAGTGGCGCTGGTAGACAAATGTATGGATAAAACGTAAACTATCGTCGATTTCGAGAATCGAGAACTGTCAAATTAACTCGTACTAGGGGTACTAATGATTCTGAAAGGAATAACGTCAGTCAGAAAAAAAATTCTTATTTAAGCTGGAGCATATTAAATGTAATATTATTAAGTTCGCTAATCCGTGCCTCAGCATAAGCGCACTAACAATACAATCGTCTTTCCCCGCCTGCTCTAAGCCCTCGATGGCAACCTCTTTGCGAGAGCTCTCGCAAACTGACTCAAAATCACATTATTTACTCCTGAATTATACACCCATATGATATATGAAAATTGAAAATGGCGAGAGCACAAATGGGTCGCGTGACGCCAACCAGCCGCCATAGTCGAGTGTTTTTTGTTTTCGATATAATAAAACTTGACTTTTAGAGATGTTTTTGTACACAGTGTTGAATGGTGTTGAACGATTGATTTTGCTTGTATATTTTATTTTGAATTACTGATTTTCACATAAGGTTTATTGTATGGTAACGGTATCTCTTGATTAAAAACATAATGTCAAAAGTTAGTTCCTTGGAAACACAGACATTTGAAAATAATATTATGCAATGAAAATAATATTATGCAATGAACATAAGTATTACATCAGAAATAGGACTTCCTTTTTCTTTATCTCGCCTCAACGTGGGGTCGGCGCATCACGCTTTTTCAAGTATGTTGCAGAAAGAATTCGGCTTAGTATTTTACGATCGGCTATTAATTTGACATTTAACTCCCTCTAGGATACTTAATTCCAAGAAAATATTAGAAAATCACCTGCCCGACCTGGGAATTTAGGTCAGAACCTCACAGTTCACAGCACATGTACACTGCCACTAGACCTAGGAGGCCGCTTTACTTTGTTTTTAAATGTCGTAAAATGTATATGAATTAAGGCAAAGATAAGAGCTCATATTATAAATTGGCGGTGTAGTTTTAGGCATAATTTAAATTTCTAACATGTGAGGCTAAACATATAGAAATTACTGGCTAAAATATATATTGTTATATTGTTGAGGTCCATCGAACCTCAAAATTTCAACGCCGCTGGTTGGACGGTATTCATATTTTATCATTAGGGATTTGGTGGTATTATATTTCTTGTGAACTAGGTTTTAATAACATTTGTTGACTACCGTGCTGATTAGATTTAATCAACATATTAAGTACTGCAACAGTATGTTCAAAACTTCATACTTCATACTTCCAAAAAGGAGAAGGTCCTCAATTCGTCTGTATTTTTTTTAATGTATATAACGCAATACCTCCGCAAAATGTGGACCGATTTTCAAAATTCTTGTTGTATTCGATAGAGCTTATTACAAGGGTAGTCCCATATAAATTTGGCCACGATTCGATTTGAAGTCGGTCTGCTAAGTTTTTAAACTTGTGACTATATGGCGCCGCGTCGATTGGCAATGCTTCAATTGTTGTGATTTGTTTGATTTCCGCACCGAGAAAAATGTTAGTGGGCCTCGAATATTTGCTTCTGGGTGTTATGAGACCGTAAGTTTCTCGTAGTTTCTGAAACATACGATACATGTTATACCTAATGTGGTGTCAAGACTGTGCATGTGACTGTCGGGTGTATTTATTTATCGGCCGACTTCCAAAAAGGAGAAGGTCCTCAATTCGTCTGTATTTTTTTAATGTACATATGTTACACGATATCTCCGCCAAATGTGGACTGATTTTCAAAATTCTTTTTGTGTTCGATAGAGCTTGTTTCAAGAGTATAATAAAGATTCATATATAAAGGTTACGATCGGATTTGAAGTCGGTCCGTTAAGTATTTATTTATTAATCAATAATCAATGGACTTAAACAATTTCAACATACAAATAGTTCAATTAATTAAACTTTTCAAAGTGAATCACCATATTAGATACTAAGACAGTGACATACAGCACTGCGCTGATCCCGGTAAAGAGCGCAACAAACAGAGCATGGTCGGGAACTAAATTAATAAAATCCACAGAACACGCGGACGTGATGCTGATGAATAGAATGGCTTGCTCTCTTCACTGGGTGAATGTGTGGCGCTATTAAACTAGCGAAAAACTTTACGGACCTACTTCAAAATGTGTCCGATCATAACCAAATCTGAGACTATCCTTATACTCTATTGAACACAAAAAGAAAATTGAAAATCGGTCCACATTTGGCGAAGATATCGGGGAAAATATTAAAAACATATTTTAAAAAAATACAGACGAATTGAGGAGCTTCGCCTTATTTGAAGTCAGTAGATAAAATAATCTCAAGTTTAAAAACTTAACGGATCCACTTGATTTATCCAATCTTGACCGAGTTTATATAACACCCTTGGACCACCCTTGGAATAAGCTCTATCGAACACACAAAGAATTTTGAAAATTGGTCCACATTTGGAGGAGATATCGAGTAACATACATAAAATACAGACGAACTAAGGACCTTCTCCTTTTTTAAAGTCGTTGAAGCATATAAGCAAGCATCGCCACATCTATACGATTTGTGGCATCCTCAAAACGACACTTCTGATTTCTAGACTGTCATTTACTTAGAAAGGAAAGATTTGGGGAGGAGTTTTTAGGCCCTGTAAAACTCACTCATCTTACAAAACTCCCACCAGCCTCTGCATATCTTTTTCTGTAAGATGGTAGGTATATTCCGAGTAATTCACTCATGCTAGAAGCATAATTATATATATACTACTATTCTCTGTCTTCTTTCTACCTGCCCTTACCCCACCTTAATGTGGGGTCGGCGCAACACACTTTTTCAAGCATGTTGCACAATGGATTTGTCTTAGTTTTTACGACCGGTTTCCTGCCTGACGTCAACCCCCTCTGAGGGATATATTACTATTCTCTATGTACTGCTAAATATTGTAATACTGCTTAAATATTGTATCACTATCATAATCATCATCATCCACAACACACCCACTGTTGAATTTATCTTCCCTAAGGATTTCCAGATGAATCTGTTGAAAGCGGCCTGCATCCAATCAATAGATATTTATCGCGGAGCTGCAAGTGGCTCTTAATGATTTTTTTACATTCAAGTCTCAAGCTTCAAACTATTCCGCCTCTTCTCTGGCCCAATACGAGAGCAAGCCAGGTGAGCCAGTGAGATAGCTCGGCAGCACTTCCGCGTCTCGCCCACATTGTGCCGAGGTGTTTCACAGCTCACTGCTACCCGCGAGCTTTGACTGCTTGTAATTAGATAGAGGTGTTTGCATAGTGTAGACAATACCGCGTTTCATGCTAATTAAGACTCGGTTTGAATTAAAAGTATCTACGGAATATATACGGGATGATAGGCATTAGCATATCAGTGCATTAAATACCAGTGGCGAGGGGTGAGAGTGTTCAAAATGGAAGCCGATACTAGTTTTTCCTCCCTTTAAAACTTAATTATTAGTAGAAAAATCAGAAAAGGTAATGACAGACATGTAATGGCGTGTGTGTGCGTAGGGCACTTTTGTATGGGCGCGTTTGTGTGTGTGGCGTCTCTGTGGCGTACGTTTAACTATAGGCGAGATGGTGTCCTTCTTTTTCTTTACGTCCGTGGCTACATATTATTGTTATTATTCACCATTATTGTAAACAGAGATATTCAGTATTACTACTGTTTAATGTATTTGAATGTAAATAACAAAGCAGACATGCGAAACTGATATGTAATAAAACAAACATGTGACAATGTGGCTAACAAAGTTGACAAATGAGACACGAAATCCATAAATCATCACATACGAATTATTTAGAGAAAACTAAATAAAATACTCTTTAATTCAGATGATCCATTAAAATTATAATTGCAGGTAGTTATAATAAACATTTCAAATTGTATACCGCCAAAGACAATTCCATAAATTGTTAACACAAAGGCGGTTTATGTCTGAATTTACCAGCCGTTTCACTATCTAGAAACATTTAAATAATTCCCAAGAGCGCTTTAATCATTACGTAACTTTAAAATAAGTTAAACATCAAACCTATATTCCAGCATTCTAGATTAAATTAATATCAAATAACTTTACAAATATGCAAAATTAATGTTTCCATTATTTAAATTTATTTCGATATTATAGCTATTTAGCGCTGTTTTACTATACAGACGGATTCGGATCACGTTTTATATAAATATATATTTCAATTCCCATGGAGGTGACAATTTAACAAATTTTCTTCGTGCCAAATTAATTCATTTCGTGTACGGAATCGTTAGACGATAAGGCAAAGCGACTATAATTTTGCAAAACTGTTTTGACTACTGTCGTTGATTGTTTCAACGAGGCCTTTTATTTTCGACGGTTGGTAAATGCTATCACCAATACATAAACAGTAAAATACCACTCTGAACATTCAAACTTGCTTTCTCTTTATGGCTTAACCCGTCGGAGGCAGTACATATATATGTTACATAAGCATATTGGCCACCGGAGGCCGAGCCGCCCGTGACTATTAATATCCTAAATTTGTTTTAAAGACAGATGAGTAGACCTCACACCTTTGGAATAGAATCAAACATATGAATCGACAATGGTAGTGGATCCAAACCGTGGAAAGAAATATATATTTAGGTGTCCAGAAACGGAATAAAAAGGGGAAGTTCCTCTAGTTTCTTTTCCCCATTCCATTCCTTTGGGCCTTTGGGAATCTCACTCAGTTTGAAATCAACAGCGAGTGACAGATTGCTGTTCATGTCGGTTTGTGTGATTCAGTGGTAATAACCCAGTCCATCTGGCTTATTCATTCAAAAGGCTCTACCAACTATAAATTGCCAATTAAAAAAACAAATGGTAAGTCCGCGCCAGGATATAACAAGTCCTATTTAAAGTATTCAGCAGCGATAGCTCAGTTGGATGTGGTACGGACTGCCGAGACGAGTGTCGGAGGTTCGAGACCAACCCCAAAATGGAGCATACACCTCTGACTTTTCTATGTTAAGTGTGTTTTAATTGTGAAATATCGCTTGCTATAACGGTGAAGGGAAACATCGTGAGGAAACCTGTATACCCTAGAATTTCTCCACAAGAAATTCGAAGGTAGGTGAAGTCTACCAACCCGCATTAGGCTAGCGTGGTAGACTAAGGCCTAACCTCTCTCATTAGTAGAGGAGGCCCGTGCCCAGCAGTGGGACAATAATATTACAGGGCTAATGTTATTATTCCTCATTTATTTCAATTAATACTTTTTACATTTTTAAATATAAATTATATAAAAATAAATACATTTAAAAATATAAAAATAAATAAATATCACCCTCCCGATGACGAGCCTTGAGACCCAAGCCACCGGTGGTTAGGGGCTCAGAGTAAGGAACCGTAACAATATATTATTATTATGTAAAGTATTTAAACAAATCTGTGTATTTGTTATCTGGAATTTGTGCCCGATATGGCGATAGGCTCGCCCCCTATCCCATCTGGGACGGAACTTAGCTCGGCTACTGTTGGTGTTCTAGTTCACTAGGGCGCCTCTGCCTACCCCTTCGGGGATACAGGCGTGAGCTTATGTTAATGTATGTGTATTTGTAAATATTGGCTAATCCCTCTCACACACCCTCAAAATTCTTGTAGAATTCTCATTCTCATTCATAATGAACACACTTAACTGAAAAAAGTCAGAGATGCATGTTTTTGAACCTGTCTACACATGTTTATTAATTATTGTAAACATTTCCTCAAATCATCTTCATGTTGTTGATAAGCAATTACATATTGAAGGTATATCACAGAGAGTAAGTTGCTTACGTATATAGTCGACACAAAGGGCTTGCGATACAATAAAACAATCCCGGGAGAGATGTGTGAGTGGAGCCTTTGGGAAATCACTAATAAACGCTCTACGCGTTATTCTCTACCGTCGGTTTAGGCAGGCCGCACGCTAAGGTGTTAACGCTGCGTTTTTATAAACGTCAGTGGTCGCGTAGTTGTATTGCTTGTGCGATATGATTATTATATAATATAATATAATACACCCAACAGTCACATAACTAGTCCTGACCCCACATTAAGATCGAGTCTTGTGTCGTGGGTATCAGGAGCTACGAGAGACTTTCGGTCTCACAACACCCAGAACCAAAACAAATGTATGTAAGCCATACAAACATTTGTCTCGGTGCGGGAATCGAACACCCGGCTACTCACCCGCTGCGCCACGGTGGCTGTCTATTATCGTCCTCAGGTGCCGAGTACTATCCCTCAGCCGGGGAGTGATATTAGGTTTTTCGACTCAGTATTAGCCCGGAGTCTAAAATTTAGGTCTCGATATGACGTGACGGAAATAAGCTAGGTGAAATAGGGATATTCCTCTGCACTAGTTCGTCTCTGCATACCCCTTCGGTGATACAGGCGTGACTAGTACTTCAATTACTGCCAGACGACACAACTCTCTATAATTTTTTGTCATCATAATTTAAAAAAATCTGCCTCCGTGGCGTTATTATATTTCGATACCACTCCCGTCCTGAGGTCTCGGGTTCGATCCCTGGGTCGGGAAAAGTGATATGGTATTTTTCCGTATCAGCCCGAAGTCTAGAATTTGTGCCCGATATGGCGATAGGCTCGCCCTATCCCTCCCTATCTCATCAGGGACGGAACTTGTGTGGATGTTCTAGTTCGATAGTGCGCCTGTGCCTACCCCTTCGGGGATACAAGCGTCAGCTTAAGTTATGTTATGTTATAATAAAAAAAAACAGCTGTCGTGTAGCTAGCCTAAAATATTTACAAAATACCTCTGCAATATTTGGAGAATACTGAATATATTGTATTACAAAGGCATACATTGAGCAACATGTTCACTTACGGCCTCAATAAACGATCTCAGTTTAGAGTGCAGATAGATCGCGATTATGAACTAATCATTTGACGGAGTAATGTTCAAACTGTGTTCTTATTGGCTATTTTTTGTAATCTATCTCCACATTCGATTTGAAATTGTTTATTGAAACCGGCCGTAAGTGATCAAGCTCACTAAATAAAAATGTAAAAGGCATAACGCTTTGCGGCACGTAAACTTATTTTGTAAACATTGCAATAGGTTATTTTACCTACATTTTGAATATATTCGCTTATTTTAACATCAAACGAAATATTACCATAAACAACAATTAATTTTTCTTGTTGAAATAGTAGAATATTACTGTTTATTTTATTTAAAATTTAACTGAACCTCTAATATAAAGCTCCTTAATTATATTCGTTATAGATGCATAACTGTTACTTATTGAGCTCTGTGAGATATTTAGTAGCTGTATTTCGTGGCATTCATGAATCATAATTTGGAAATTGCTAAAACGATTTGAAATAAATTACTCATTAAACTATTAAAAGATATAAAATAAATCACATCTCGAAAAAAAATGCCGTGAAGGTCTACATAAATACATAATAATAGGAAGATTGTTTTACCAATCGGACCTTCTAAATATCTTGCGGTTTTATACCCGAAGTAGAATTATTGTATGGTTTGAAACGTAACTACAGATCGCACTCTCCACTATTTTATCGCTTATTAACTTTCCTAAATGTAAATCAAAATAAATCCTAAAGAATAAATATATTCTAAAAATTGCTAGATTTCATCAAAATATGGGAATACCATTGGTTTATTAAAATAAATCTCAGCTTTTCCTTGATGGGAATTGTGTCTTATTCAAGAGCCCGTCAATGTAAAGCGTCAGGATTATTGTAAAAAAATCTTTCATATTTTTAACAGAATTCTGCTTATAAACAGGTGTACTATAGTCATTTTGTCATAAAATAGGATTAAATATAACAAAACATAAGCTCACGGCTGTATCCCTGAAGGGGTAGGCAGAGGCGTACTAGCGAACTCGAACATCCACATTTCGCCGAGCGATGTGATAGGGGGCGAGCCTATCGCCATATCGGGCACAAATTCCAGACTCCGGGCTGATATGGTAAAATCCAATATCACTTTGCCCGACTCGGGGATCGAACCCGAGACCTCAGAACCGTAGTCGTACCGAAATACCACCACGTCACGGAGGCAGTTAAAATAGGATTATAAACAAAGTATTTTTATTATTCTAAATCCATCGCCAACTTAACAAAATCGAAATTAACGGGGTAACGCAAATGTGAAAGTAATTAACCCCCGCTGTTCATCAAACAAACAGTACATTAGCATGTAATGAAACTGGATCGATAGGAAGCACTTTTGACTAAGATAAATAGTGAATTGTGTTGTTTCATGTATTGTAAAGGTAACGGCAATGATTGTATATTTTGCTTGCGACATCAGCACTGCGATAGTTCGTTCTTGGATAAGTAGCTATTTTCACCCCCTTTCTGCCTTTGGATATTGAATTTAGAAAACACCGAAAAACCTGGTACATTAATTATATCGAAGAATGATTACACCAAGTTTCAAGTAAATTTTCCACAGAATTTGTAATATCTTTTCACCCCTCTG
The DNA here is from genome assembly GCA_036417725.1 of Clanis bilineata. NCBI lineage: Eukaryota > Metazoa > Arthropoda > Insecta > Lepidoptera > Sphingidae > Clanis > Clanis bilineata. The sequence goes on from CM071158.1 coordinate 16,845,684, forward strand.
AGGATAAGATTTTGAATCAAGGCAAGGAATCCTTTATCTCTTGTTTAACGTTCTTCGAAGAAAGGTTACTAAGAGTTAACTCACCCTGTTAAGATATTGCGGTTGCCAGGTGTACAGCAACCAGGCGTGTCGTATGGTCAGCGGGACAAAGCGCGGATAATGCGAAGGAAAATGAAAAGGCGCGGAAATATGAAGTCTACACAACACACTTTCTCAAGCACATTGCAGAAAGGCCTTTTATATACACATGGGGGGAGACGTGACGGTTATGTGGGTGTCGCCGCTTGCCTCACGTCGATGATTTTATTAAAATTTGATACATTTTAGCCTTATGGTACATCCCGGTGAGTTACGATTTTGACAGGCGAAAGCCAGTGGAATATCAGTTTTTAGCCAGAACACAGTAATAGCAGAAATATAAAGCATTGTCTTATAGGATGTTCCGTACGTTGCCATATCGCCTAAACAAGTTTAAAAAATCACAGACACGGTGTCAAAGAGATATTTTTCATTACACTCATGAACCGAGTTCGTCCCGGGTGACGGTAAATGGTTACAAGACCCGTTCTTGCAACATTTTTTTGTATTTTATTTTGTATCGTTGTAATTGGATGTTAAAAAAATTTACCTACTCACGGATATAGGTCATACAGGGGGGTTACCACCACCTCTTATAGCAGTATTATTATAATCTTACTTGTACCAATTCCCATAGAAAACAAACGAAGAACGATTATAATAATACTGCTATAAGAGGTGGTGGTAACCCTGCAGAATATCGTTTAAACGGAGGTTAACTCTTTTAACTTAACTCTTTTACTCAACCTTAATTATTTGCTGTGTAAAATAACGATATTACCTTCCTTACAAGAGTTTACTTTCTTTCTATTTACCCTTATTCTCCACCTTAATGTGGGTCGGCGCAACACACTTTTCAAGCATGTTGCAGCAAGGATTTGGCATAGTTTTTACGACAGGCTGACGTCAACCCTCTCTGAGGGATCCAGTCCCGGGCAAATTAAATTAGAAAATTCACTTTACTCGACCTGGAAATCGAACCCAGGACCTCTCGGTCCACGGCCCATATATGCTTCCACTAGACCAACGAGGCGAACTTCCTTATAAGAGCGAATGCAAAAAATTTAAATACTTTCATATTTTCATAACAAAGTAAACTCTCTTTGTATATTAGCCTTGTTTGTTTAAATTCTTTTACTCACACCAAGCTGGGTTACACAACTTACGAGCTAGTTTTAATCACTACTCCTTTTACTTCGCAGTTTATTTTATTTACTTTGTTAATTTATTTATTTTTCTTTGTAAAAGTTATAGTGTTGGCTCCAATTTGAACTCCTTTCAAACTTTAGGCAATCATTAAATGTGAAAAAATGTATGCGTTATCGATAATATTAATAAATACACCCAAAAATAGCACACATAATCCTGACACATTTGAACTATAAGGGGCTTACAGTTAGATTCAGGAACTATGAACACTCACACCCGAAACAAATATCTGTGCATCAGACAAACGTTTGTCTTGGTGCGGGTTTGGAACCCGCTGCCTCTCATTTAATAAGCGACTACTCGTAGCGACACTGATGCTGTCAAATCGTACTGCCATCCATCCATCTATCTAGGCGTTCCTTCAATGCTGAGGATCGTGCCCGCAGCTGGCTGACGTTATAAGATTATACTGCCATCAGTCAATCAAAATTATCGACGAAGAGAAAAATGGAAATGACGTTAATTATTTCTTAAGTTCAGGAATAAATTATGAATATTCCAACAAATACACAGTAAAATACATGAAGCTGACGAAGTCAATGCCAAACTTTGTTCAACAAAGTTTAGTACTTTCAGCGTTGCACCCCACTTGGAACTCAACCCTTTGTGCTGAAGGTGAAGGTTCTTTGAAAGCATTAAGTAAGCGAACGACTACATCGTAAACAAAATTTGTTGTAGAATTATGAAAGCATCTTTAAACTTCACCTGAAGAATAAATGAACGGGTTATCGCAGAAACGCTGAGGCGGGCTGAACTAGAATAAAAGGTGATAATAACAATTTATACATTAATCAGGAATATGGATTTGATGATTGGATTTGAAACATAGAAGTTTGAAGTTAATTCAGATAGGTTTAATGTGATATTCAAGGAATTATCTAAAAAAACTACATACTCTTCTTTGCCAATAATTGTGTATGTGTAATTGCATAGAACATTTTCTGGTATGACTATAACTATGTATGTAACTATCATTCCTACCATAAATAATCCTTGTAATTGAACTAATTCAGTAAGATAGCCTCCTTGGTCTAGCGGCAGCATATATGGGCTGTAAACCGTATGGGCTGTAAACCGGGAGGTTCTAAGTTCGATTCCCAGGTCGGGCAAAGTGATTTTTCTAATTTGATTTTCCCTGGACTGGATCCTCTAAAGAGGATTAACGTCACACCGGCAACTTTCGTAAAAACGCAACCAAATATTTCCAGCAACATATTTCAAAAAGTGTGTTGCGCCGACCCCATATTTAGGTGCGATAAGGGCAGGTAGAAAGGAAAAATATTGTTATTTATTTTTGTTTCGCCCTTCGCTTTTGCCATAGAAGCTGAAAGTTGTGCAAAACAAGGGGCGCGGCACGACACCTTGAATCTCAGCCACTTGTATAAAGTTCTGAGGAATAAACTCGACGTATCCGACCCTCAACCCGTAAACTGATTTCCAACGGAAGTGTTGCTAGCGATGGCATTTCGTGTAAAATAAACGATGTCGTTCAAGTATTTGAAATAGGTACGGGTTAAATCTTTCGAATCACTACATAAGTAATAGATCAAATTAAAATTTTGAATTAAAATCAAATAATTTTTTATGGTAACACTGAGTTGAAAATGACATCTTTCAAAAATATTATTTTACTTCCGTAATTTATCATTCAAAATAAACTGATTTCGATTATTTACCGTTTGAAATGAAATTCCAGGACACTTGTGAATTTTTCCTGAATAATTTTTGCACGACAAGATACAACAGGAAAGCATTTTTAAAATTATAGTAAGAGACGTTGCCGCGATGTCGTTTCTATGACAACTGTGGAACCAGCGACTGAAGGTGGCTAAAGTAGCTCTATATGAATGTCAAGATTTTTACGCGTGGATTAGGTAACTATGAGTTTATTAATCTAAGGTGTTGGTATTGTCCGTTAGAGTGTGTAATAATAATGACTCATGGTGCCATTTTTGTACAATCACCCAATAAAACCTAAAAGTTTTTATGGGTGGAAATCTGTCATTCTCATGGTACCAATTTTAGTTCCTCGCGTAACCGCTGGAGGCACTGGGCTGTTTTCCATACAAATATTTTACGTCCTCGCTCGCATAAATACGTGCAACAAACGTATGGTTGAGCTACAGTTTTGAGCCCAGGTTTCGGAAAGCGGGTTTTGAGTTTTTAGGGACTAGATTGCTGATACCAAGTAGCCGTAAAATCTAGGCCAAATCCTTTCGACAACGTGGGAAGATGTGTGTTGTGCCGATTCCCTATAAGCAAGGCATATGGGCAGAAAAAAATGTCTGAAGATCTATCTACGTATCTTAGATTAATCTACGTATATAATTGACAGCCTCCGTGGCGCAGCGGGCGGATAGCCGGCTGTGAAACGTGAGGTTGCGGGTTCGATTCCCGCACCGAGACAAATGTCTGTGTGGCCCATAGATATTTGTTTCGGGTCTGGGTGTTGTGAGACCGAAAGTCTCTCGTAGTTTCTGATACCCACGATACAGGTTACATACAACTAGTGTGGGGTCAGTACTATGCATGTGACTGTTGGGTGTATTTAAAAAAAAAAAATAATAATAATAATAATTAGGTTTCTATGTAACATTTAGGTAAGCTACAAATCATTTTAAATACAAAACAACTTGTTTAATAGCTAAACGGTCTTTTATATCCATTTATAGCAAAACAATAATCGCTTTTCTATACCCTCCGAAGGCCTATTTGAAAGAAATTCCTTCGTTTCACTAACACAATCCCGAGTTATTTATTGTTATCGCCTAAGCACCTAATCGGGGCATAGTTGAGGATTTTCGGGGACTATTCTACCGACCTCTTTATGGGCTCACTAGTGTACTAAATTCCCTACAGAAGATCTTTTAATGTGTACTCTGGAAATTAATTGGTTAAGAGTGAAGCATATAATAATTCGTACGTTCATGTTGCTATTAATTTCACACTAGGCACATTCAATAAGAATGTTTTTTTTTTACTTTTTAAATTTCATACAAATATTATGAGCATGCAGCGAATTTAATTCGAATAAGAAATCGAAAGTTATTCGTGCTAAAGCTCTGATCTGGACCGTGCTTGGATTTTTTCATTTGCACTAATATTCCACCTTCAAATACCATTACTTCAATACTCGGTGGCGTGGTTGTATTTCGGTATAACTACCGTCCTGAGGTCTCGGGTTCGATACCCGGGTCGGGCAGTGATATTGAATTTTGCCATATCAGCCTGGAGTCTGTAATTTGTGGCGATATAATATGACGATAGGGTCGCCCCTATCACATCTGGGACGGAACTAAGCTCGGCGAAATGTGGGTGTTCTAGTTCGCTAGTGCACCTCAGCCTACTCCTTCGGGGATACAGGCGTGAGCTTATGTCTATGTCGCGTTATGTCTATGTGTTAAAAATTAAACAATATGTTCTTATTAGGTAGAGGTGGACACCCTACATTAGACTTTGGATTCATTTACATGAAAGCCTATCCAGTGAGCCATCAGCATCTATAAATTATAATAAATACACCCAAAAGTCATTCACCTAGTCCTAACCCCACACTAGGTAGGTATAAACCTGTATCGTGGGTGTCAGAGACTATGAGAGACTTTCGGTCTCACAACACCCAGACTTGAAACAAATATCTGTGGGCCACACAAACATTTGTCCTAATGCGGGAATCGAACCCGCGGCCTTTCGCTTCACAGCCGGCTATTCGCCCGCTGCGCCACGGAGGCTGTCAATCTATCTAGGGTATCCGACCATATGTTTACGATGATATCGGTTGTTTACGATATTAATATAAAAACGTCTGTATACATATTTATTTTCATAATGTCATAATAAATAATTACTCACCTGGTTATCCCACTATGAAAGTAGGTTATTTAACACACAACCAATGTTTAAGCGATACAAAGTTTATAGTCGTTATAACGGCACCTGTTTATAACCATCCCTAAAGAGCTGTGATTGCTGCTACATACCTCTTGCGAAACAATCTGAAAACCGCAGAGCCAAGCTAATTGAAACTTTAACATCAAAAACACAACGTTCACAACAAGTGCAAGACAATGTTGGTATTGGAATAAGTAACAAGGCCTCATTCGAGTCACGTGTCGCCTCGCGACAAGGGAAATAAAGGAGGGGTGAAATGGGGTAATGACCAGGCCTTTAAGATTCCGATATACCCCAGAGAAGTGCGATCACAATGTTGACTGGTGTTTGATCTAGTTTTTCAAAACGGATGGATTTTGTTGGCTTCCGCATGCGAGCCAGGAGATGGCCAACCTACGCTTTATAGACAGCCTCCGTGGCGCAGCGGGCGAGTAGCCGGCTGTGAAACGTAAGGTCGTGGGTTCGATTCCCGCACCGAGACAAATGTCTGTGTGGCCCATAGATATTTGTTTCGGGTCTGGGTGTTGTAAGATCGAAAGTCTCTCGTAGTTTCTGATACCCACGATACAGGTTACACATATAGTCGGATTGCTAATTAAACGGAGTAAACTGACAGATCGAAATGTGACTTTCCAAAATAATGTTGCTTACTTTCACAACATAGTGATTGATCTAGGTCAATTTTTATCATTCAAAGAAACAATAACTCAGCACTAGCTTGCAAAGTTAATATTTTATTGCGTATTTTTAGAAATTTCAGCCTCACCCTTCGACTAAATGTCTGTGTAAATAATTTTGCGTAAATAATCACAACAGATACGCAAAAAGATAACAATGAAAATTACAAATATTACTTTATATTATTTGAGAAAATGACCTTCGGCACATTATTATGAATGCATAGCTTTTGTGAGTTTTGTTTATAATGAATCATAACTATCCACTGGAATTCAGTGGACATGCCATAACTTATCATACAGTAATTTACTATGATTATCATTCAATAGACATTCAGTACTAATCACACATTAAGCAGGAATTACGACTTTGAGTTGGACTTTAGAAAATGAAAGAATGAAATGGTTCACTGAATTGAAATGTTTAATAATGTTGATCTTTTTACCGCAACACTATTTAAATTTCATGAAAAAGTGGCAACATCCGAAATGTCAGTTTACTCCGTTTAATTAGCAATCTTACTATAGTGTGGGGTCAGGACTATGTATGTGACTGTTGGGTGTATTTGTTATTTATTTATTCACTATGACCGTATGTCACAACCTAAAGCATTTTTTTATATAGCACTGACTGGCAAACGAGCAGATGGGTCACCTGTTGGTAAGTGAGCTCCACCGCCCATAGACACCCAAGACACAAAGAATCATGGGTGGGTTCTAACCTAAAAGGAGGGAATGGAAGATGATGGAAATGGAATTGGGCAAGGGAGGGGGGAAATGGGCCACCGGAAATCTCATTCACCGAACGAAACGCAACAGCAAGCTGCCACTTTTCGTTGGTTTTCAGTGAGACAGTGGTATCGAAGCGGTCGAGCCGGCCCATTCGTGGCTCTACAAAAACACACTACTACACATTACACATGTATATAAAAAATTGTCTTTGCCATTTTTGCCTGCATAACGTCAAACTTCTAAGGCACCCATTGCTTTGTAAATTATGAAAGAAAAAAACGGTGCTTTCTCTCTTTATTTTTAAAGGGGTTTTAATCTACAAAGGGACGCCAACCCCATAAAAACCAGTGCGAAATCCAGGATTTCCTGATTCACATATGTATAAGATACAATTAAATCAAGATGGCCAATTTGCTTAATTTGCCACTGATATGATATAAAAAAAAATGTAAAGAAATATATTATGTAAAATGGCAAGTTTAAAAACTTAACTGACCGACTTCCAACTTAATCCAATCGTGACCAAATTTATATGGGATCACCCTTGAAATAAGCTCTATCAAACGCAAAAAGCATTTTGATAATCGGTTCACATTTGGTGGAGAATCGCCTCCTTGGTCTGATGGTAGCGTGTATAGATCGGGCAAAGCAAATTTTCTCATTTAATTTGCCCTAGACTGGATCCCTCAGAGGAGGTTGATGTCAGGCAAGCGCGGCCGGTCGCAAAAACTAAGCCAAATCCTTTCTGCAACATGCTTGAAAAAGGGTGTTGTGCAGACCCCACATTAAGGTGGGATAAGGGCAGAAAAAAAGATTTGGTGGAGATATCGCGTAACATACATAAAAATGTTACGCGGAATTGAGGACCTTTTCGTTTTTGGAAGTCGGACGATAAAATAAAATACAAGCGATATATGAAGTGCGAAACACCTTAACGTCTCGTAATAGGGGTCCGCTTACCTTGAATTCATTTACCGCGGATCGGGAACCCTTCCACGAACCCCCGTTCCACTTATCCGTGCCGTTGATCTAAATAAATTCAGTTTACTGAAGCATTTCGGCTGGATAATATCCTACTTTTAGATTATGTGGCAGAAGTGTTTAAGAAAAACATTTAAATAAATAAATAGTAAATAACACCCAACAGCCACATACATAGTCCTGACCCCACACTAAGATCGAGTCTTGTGTCGTGGGTATCAGGAACTACGAGAGACTTTCGGTCTCACAACACCTAGACCTGAAACAAATATCTGTAGGCTATACAAACATTTGTCTCGGTGCGGGCATCAAATCCGCGGCCTCGTGCTTCACAGTCGGCTACTCGCCCGCTGCGCCACGGAGGCTGTCAAAAGTCTATGGTCATTTAAAAGTCTTGTGGCAGCGTATAACACTGGAGGTCCATTATTTCAATCCTAATTCACATAATTACAATTTATATCAATTCAATTCGAATTCAAAAAACATCTAGAATCAATGCATTCCGAACAGAACGTCACTTTGAATCCCATCCGGAAATAACTGAGATGGCTCCATCTATACACAATTGGAGTAACTACTACATAATCCGGCTCAGTAAAACAAGATCCGGATACATGACGTCGTCAGCGTGTGTCGAAATAATTTCATAGTGCATTTGATAGAAAGCGCTTTCTCAATATATATTAATGTCAGTCTCCGCATTATATTTTAACCGACTTCAAAAAAAGGAGGAGGATAACAATTCGCCGGGTTTTTTATGTATGTTCCCCGATTTGGGCCGATTCGAGAAATTATTTTTTGTTTAAAAGGGTATACTTCTCATGTGGTCCCATTGGCACCAAGTCAGGATCTGATGATGGGATCCTTGAAAAATCGAGGACAACCCTCAAATTTTATAGGGACCCATAGTGTGTTTTATACATTTTCTAAAACTATTCAGGTATTTGCATCTGATTATCATCTCATGTTGCTGAGCTGATGATGGAAAATATATCTCCTTAACTATCATGAGTTGGTGGATAAGGCCCTGTCCTCTATCTTATCTAAGGTCGAAGTATATGGACAGATCTAAATGTTACTTTCAATAATAATATGGCCAACTTCCAATATGTTAATTAGCAGAAACTTTAACGATTCTTCTATGCAGTCACATTTCTCATTTCTTAAGGTGGTGCTCGCACGTGTATGTCTTGAAACTTCCATCGTATCTGTCGAATTATCTCTTTCCAAATTTTTCTGTCCTGAATCTGTCTCATTGCTGATGTTACTGATTCTGGTGAGTAGCTTTACTTCATCCGACTAACACGAGTGCTAAGCACGCGCTTTCGCGATATTTTCTCTTCTACTTTTCCTACCATCAGCAGCTTCTCTTTCTTGGCCGGTTACCTGCGAGCTATGTGTCCAAAATACTGAAGGATCCTTTCGTAGCACGTCGTCAACAGTCTTGTCGTAATCCTCAGATGTTCGAGAATTTACCTACTCATTTGTTTTCTTACCTGGCCAAGGTATACGCAACATAATTATGTAATATCTATTGACCATATTTTATTTATTTTTATAACTCGTAGGCTCGCGGCTTCCCACTGATGTATTTTTTAGCGCAGCAGTACTTATATTTGCGATCAAAGCTGAAAGCACCCCACGTTTTTTAAAATGATTTATGTACATATAAATCTCTAGAACAAACTCTTTATACTGAAAAAGTTATTTTCATTTTTTTGTGCGGTGTGTTATAAAACATATAAAAACATATTCTTGTTACTACTTTTTGCATATTAACACATACCAATAAAAAATAAATTATTTACTGTTTCAAGCATCACAAAGTATTGTGCAATTTAGCAACAGCCAATATGTGATTATTGTATTTTCGTACTTAAAAATAATAATTTGATTACAGGTTACAAGAAGTATTTGGCGACTCGGATAGGCCAGTAACTGCAAATGATTTAACAAAATTAAAATACTTGTATTCAGTCGTTAAGGAGACCGTTAGATTGTACCCACCAGTTCCTATGACAGCCAGGAAACTCGAAAAAGATGTGACAATTCGTAAGCAGCTTGTTTTTTTCCATTCTTAATACACGTACTAACTGCTTGTTGTAACCTTGTAACCATTATAATTATTAAACAGAAAATAACATTTCGTAATCAATCCTTGATTCATTAATATTGTTATTTTATTTGTGCTACCAACTTATCGATTAACTTCGCAGGCGGACGTCCTATGGTTATTACTGTTACTTAAAAAACATAACCCTAACAAATTGTTTTGCATACTGATTAAATTAAAATGTTCTTATATAAACGGCACATAAATATTAACAACTAGCTTTTTTTTCGAATGTACTTGTGCTGTTTATGTATATATATTATATATATATATATATATATATATATATATATATATATATATATATATATATATATATATTTTTTCGAATGTATTTTATTGACACCCTAGAATATTTTGTATCACTGTATTATCATGTATAGTACCTCTACATTATATTATGCAAGATGATCTCGTAAAAACAAAGAAATAACTTATTACTGTATTTGGATTGCAACAAAAATACATATAGAAAACTATTATATGTTTTGGATGATAATAATAATAATATTAGCCCAGTAATATTACTGTCTCACTGCTGGGGCATGTGCCTACCAATGAGGGGGGTTAGGCTTTAGTCTACCACGCTGACCTAATGCGGGTTGGTAGACTTCACATACCTTCGAAATTCTTATGAAGAAACTCTCGGGTATGCAGGTTTCCTCACGATGTTTTCCTTCACCGTAATAGCAAGCGATATTTCACAATGAAAATACACTTAACATAGAAAAGTCAGAGGTGTATGCTCCATTTTGGAGTTGGTCTCGAACCTTCGATACTTGTCTCGGCAGTCCGTACCCAACTGAGCTATCGCTGTTTTATATGACAATCGAAAAATTTAACCACATTTGAAATGTCGCGGATAGAGAGATAAACAAATTGTGGTTAGTTCACGGGCGTATAAAAAGGAAGGACACCATCTCGCCTATAGTTAAACGGACGCCACAGAGAAGCCACGCACACAAACGCAACTGTACAAAAGTGTACGTGTGCTAGTGCTCAGTCTCCGCCATTACGTGTCTATAGATCGAATGGGCAGAAAACCCTGCTTCACTTTCAATGTTCCTGACGCTTCGTTCATTTTTTTTCACGTCCGTGTGTTAGTTATGTAAAAAGGGCATATTTATGGATATTCCTGCTTTTAGATGTACTCTTTCTCTGAATTACACAAGTACTGAAAAGTTGATGTAGTAATGACCTTTTTTATTGCTCCATTTTTGCACAAAAACGTCAATAGATGCAAGACAAGTGAATGGTAGTCGCGCTCGCACTCGTCTCAACCCTTCCGAGATATCGTGTCCGTGAACAGTGTCTACTCGAGCGCACTTTGTATGAAGAGTTACTTCTGTACTATTCTGTGTCTATGGTCTAGCAGGATATTGAAGCGTATATGTATATTGATATATTACATGTTTTACTGACGATTATGAAACTAGTTTTCAAAGAGACTTTATACCAAATATTATCCAATCTTGTATAGTACAAGCGGTGCGAGGCCGTGACTGTAATGCTAGTTTACTTAGGTACTAGTCTTTAGGGTTCTGAAGCCTAATGACAAAATCCATTTATGTCACCCTTATAGTTTCGTCACGTCCGTCTGTCTGTCTGACTAGTGATTAGCCCAGAAACTACTAGTACTAGAAAGCTGTAATTTAGCATGGGTATACATATCAATCACATCGATAATATGGTAGAGTAAAATATTTTAAAAAATTGGGTACCTCCCCTACACGTGGGGGGTGAATTTTTCTCGATTATCCCATGGTGTGGGATATCGTTGGATAGGTCTTTCAAAAACATTGAGGGTTTGCTAAAACCTTTTTTATCGATATCGATACAACAATTCGTTTGTGAAAATTAAGCTTCAAAGTAGACATTTTTGTTAGCGTCCCCTATCAGCTAAGATATTGGCTCTGGAAATGTGAAAAACATCATGGTAGACGCGCATGGAACTTAAAAGGCTGACTATAACGGCTAACCAAACTTTACTAGTTAACAAGTAATAACCGACCAAAGTAAAATTCGTAGAAATTCTATTGAATACAACACAGATGAAGTTGAAATAAAACTATTTTTACGGATTTTATCACGATTAGGCATCGATATAATAATATACCTAGATGCACAGTTGACGCTCAGAAAGTGGGACAGCCAACGAGTGCTTAAAATGTAAGTAAGCACTTGTTTGCTGTCAGTCGGGCGCCGACCGTTCGCCTGTGAAGATGCCTAAATGCTCTGTGAAAGAGTCCAAAAATAACACTCTTACAAAGCGCAAAACACATGGGATTTCATATTTTAAGTAAGTATAATTCCCTTACTTGATTCTTAAAACCTTAATCATGTTAAATTAAGTATTAAACGTGTATAAATAATTAATTTAACGAATTCAGTTAATAAAATATTTTGTCCCTTTTGAAATCATGATTTGGAACAATGAAATATATGGAGTCGTTTTTTTTGTAAATATATTATATTTATTTTAAATTTATGATTTTTTTTATTAATTACAGATTATCATGAAATGAAATAGTAAGAGATAAATGGCGTAAAATTATTTCCGAAGAAAGGAGAGAAGAAAATTTTAAACCCAATTACTCAAGTGTGGTTTGTTCAGACCATTTTGCCGATTCCGATGGATATTATACAGATAAAGGGATTAGGAAAATTAAAAAGAATACTGTACCAAAAATAAAGGTGATAAATTGCCATCAGCTACATTGTCCTTAACTAATGTTTACTATTTAATTTAACAATATGTATGCTGTTGGTGTACCTATAAATAAATAAAATAAATATTGCCACATTTATTGACTTTATTTTAGATTGTCGTAACTACAAGTTTAAATGAGGCAGGGTGCAGTACAAGTGTAATAGTTAAAAAATATTTGATACAGAATTCATCAATAGCAAGCATATACTAGGTACATACTGCCATGTAAAATTACTATTTAATAATTTGCGGCTAATTCTAATAAATGATTTCAATCAAAGTGTGCAGATCATAAAAATTTGCCAACATGAACAAAGTTGAACATTCCGCTGTCAAATAATAATTGTAATGGTTCATACTCGCGATTTTTAATTTTTCATTTTTATCTTGGATTCTCGGATTGAGATCATTTATTGGAACCGGTCGTTAGGCATAATTACTACAACAATAATTGTGGCGTCATCATTTTTTGGAAACATATTCATTTCCAGGAACCAGCAATTGAACCAATAAATAATGAAGGATCACCAATACCATCAGAATTTTCATCAATCTTTAACACACCTAAGACGTTATTTTTGAAAGATAATTTGAAAGAACGCAACCAAAAATTTAAACTTAGATCTAATTTAGTGCGAAACTTAAAAAGACAGAACAAAAGATTAAGAAAACGACATGATAGTCTAAAAGAAATTATTAAGAATCTAAAGAGCAAAGGACGATCTTAGTGTGGGGCCAGGACTATGTATGTGACTGTTGGGTATTATTTATTTATTTATGAATCACGCTAAGGCAAAACAGTGCTTATTTCATATTCATAACTAATAAGCATTGTTATCTTCTAAACATTTATACTCTATCTATCTCTTAATGTAAGTAAAATTATTATACAGATATCGCCATTCTCATCTACATTGTACGAACTAATAATTAAAAACTAACTATTCGACTCCATTCAATCTTTGTCCAAGTGACTAGAATGTTTCTTTTAATAATGTCAAATTCTTGTCAAATTCAAAAACGATTAGAAATTCAAAAATTTCGAATACAAGAACGTTTGAACATTCAATTTAAAAAGCTACTTTATGCCGCGTCTATAAGGTCATATTTGTGTTAATTTAATTAAATTTGTGATGTTTATTTGTTTTGTCTGTCGAGGACACTGTTTACAATGATATTTGTATGGAACTGTGCATCTAGGTATATTATTATATCGATGCGATTAGGTTTTAATTATTTTTAAGTCTAACCCGTGACAACGAAGACTGCAAAGCATTCGAAAGTCGGAAATAGTAATTAAAACCTAATCGTGATAGAATCCGTAAAAATAGTTTTATTTCAATGTATAATATTCGCGTAAACTTAAGAAATCAGTACAGATGAAGTTGTTATTTATGTAAAACAGCTAGTAATACTGTAATACATGTTTATGGACGATGTATGTACTTTAAATGTTTGAGTAGTAGAGCCGGGCTGTTACGTGCAGCACGAATGGGCCGGCTCGACTGGCTTATACCACTGTCTTACAGACGTAAAGTGACAACTTGATGCCATGTTTCGTTCAGTGAGTGAGATTTCTGGTGGCTCAATTTCCTCCTCCTTTACCCAATCCCTATTTCCCTCCTTTTAGGCTGGAAACGCACCCATGATTTTTTTTGAGTCTTGCGGTGTCGTGCGGTGGAGATCATTTACCATCAAGTGATCCATCAGCTCGTTTACCAATCTGTGCTATAAAAAAAAGATTGTCTAATAAAATTAAGGTGTCTAATAAAAACGGTGAAGGAAAACATCGTGAGGAAACCTACATACCCGAGAATTTCTTCACAGTCATTTCGAAGGTAGGTATGTGAAGTCTACCAACCCGCATTAGGCCAGCGTGGTAGACTAAGGCCTAACCCCTCTCATTAGTAGAGGAGGCCCATAACCAACAGTGGGACAGTAATATTACAGGGCAAATATACCGGGTGTTTCATAAACGATTTAAAGTGCAATGTTAAAAAATAAAAATTTTATTTAATTTTTTTAATCAATATTAACCATGGGAATTTTAAAATCGGAATGTAACCTGTAAATCGTCTCAAATAGCAAAATTATGGCTTTGTGTATGCTAAAAATAATTAATTACCCCATAGGTAGTTTGTAAATGTACTGCAGCTGACCCAGTGAGCCAGCAAAAAGTTTTTCAAGACAAATTCAAGTTTCCATTATTCCAAAATTATGAGCCTTACGAAATTTTAAACTTTACCGCTAGATTGGTTGCCATCGTCCCTATAAGTGAAGTTATTATGGATACCAACTTTATGAAACAACCTGTATATACCTCTATATATTAAATATTAATAAAATTATATTTCAAAAAGATTTTAACCGTACTTCGGAACCCTGCGTTGTGTGTGATCAAATATGCAGCATGCACGTGGCCGGTATTTTTTTGTTCTGTGTTTGACTTCATATAAATGGCTATGTACTTGATGCTAGTTATTTCGTAAAATACATTAGAGCAAAGCATTGGTGCCGTTTAAAATGATTGTACAAATTATATTAAGTTGTCTAGTTTTATATTATTTAATTGTGCGATATAAAAACAGGAGAATGTATGAGCTGTCACGGCAACTGAATAATGACATGTTTACGTTACCAGGATTGGGACACTTCTATTTGTTTATAGGTAACAGTGAAGGTATGTGTTATTACTTTGGTTATTATATTGGTTTTGTGGTGTTTTTCTAACACTATTTGCCCGGGTCTAGATCCCCATATGGGGCGTCAGGACGTCAGGCAGGCAGCCGGTCGTGAAATTAGCTTTAAAAAATGTTTTGTGTCGTTCCCAAATTAAGGTAAAATAATAAGCAAGAACAAACAATGGATGCAATTACAGATGTATACTGCGATAGATTAGAGTTAAAAAATGCACTAATATCATGTCAAATATTACCAAATGACAAGTTCTCGAATCGAATGCGACATTAACGCACTTTTCAACTCGATTTCGGTGGAATTTTAAGTCAATGAATGCAATCGAATCGAGTGTCAAAAGTTACCCTACAGTTTACCGCCTTTACATGCTGCCATTGGTAGAAAACACTTGAATTGGATACTGGGATTATATATACATATTTATATGTAATAGCAAATAAAACAAAAAATAAACCCTTAGATTACGTAAATTTCATATAAAATTAATTTAAAAAAAAAAGTCAAGTACCCAATTGCATATATTGAAATTAATATTATTTCTTCAGGCCACATAAATACCATAAAGCTTTTTGGAAGAAAAGCCCTCAACAATGGCGGAATGTCTGCTTTGTGGGCTTTTACAAGACTTTTTACAGGTAAATAAACAAAATGATTTCTAAATAGTAACTGCGTATAAAATTGGAATATATTAATATTGTGTATAATTAAATTAATTCGTAATCACGTGGCGTGATCAAATAAAATAACGGGACGTCACCGCGTAACTATTTCTTTAAATAACGAAGTAATAATTAGGAACAAAGAAGAGAAGAACCTCCGAAATTTAATGCACCAATCACCATAGTAAACACCCCAAAATACCCAAATACCCCAACAAGGAAACACTGCTCTATGATTCTTTATGCAATAACCCAAGTGAGGGGTTTTGCAATTACGTTCCATTATACGTAATTTACAAGTAGGATATTTTGTAAAATATCAATTATTTTTTACTACAAATTTCATGATAGCACATTTCATGGTTTTGTTTATTGATTAATCAACACAATTTCTCGTTAAAATTTTTGTGCAAGTTCCCCATTTAGACGTAATTGTTAAAGTTGTAGCAGACCCAGTGATAGCAGATTACTTAAGCAAGACGTGTCTTGAAAAAGACGACTTCACAACCATTGGACAGTCTCTCATAGGAAATGGAAGCATAATCGCACCAGGTAAGAACGTCTTGCTTGTTCTTGATCTTCAAATTTACTTTTTAAGATTTTATCTTATTCATTAGTTAAACGTGATTTCAAAAATTTAACTCTGTTTCTTCTATTATGACATTCTCTAAGTTCTTATTAAAATATTGTAGTTACATGTAATTAATGAGTCTTGAGTGGTAGAGTCACGCTGTAGACAATAACGTTTGCAGCACGAATGGGCCGGCTCGACCGGTTTGATACCACTGTTTCACAGAAAACCGACGTAAAGTGGAAGCTTGCTGTCGTGTTTCGTTCGGTGAGTGAGATTTCCGGTGGCCCATTCCTCTTCCTCCCTTTCCCAATCCCTTTTCCCTCCTCGTCCATTCTCTCCTTTTAGGTTGGCAACGCACTCATGATTCTTTTTTTGTCTTGGGTGTCTATGGGCGTTGGATATAATTTTCCATCAGGTGCCCCATCTACTCGTTTGCCCTCTCTGTTATAAAAAAAAGAAGAGATAATATCATTATATTTTACGAATTGTCTTATAGACTCTTCTAACTTAAGGCGTGCTTGAACAGTCTCTTACATCTGGAATCATTAATTGTTTATGTTTTATTTCTATGTGCTATTTTTACTATATATTAGCAAGACACATATTTTCTGGTGGTAGGATATTCGTATCCGACCGGATAGCGACCACCGTACACATGGTGCTAAAACCTGCCATAGCGACCCATACTTCGTGTGTGGTTCGCGCTCCAGCATCAGCCAGTGTAGTTCTGGTACTCTCAAGGGGCTTGCGGCATGACTTGATGGTTGGTCGGGACGGGTACCCTGTGTCTGCATCGGTCATCCGCCTTTCTTGTCGCAAGTCCTTTGATTTGCTTCTTCCCTCTTCGGATTCGGAGTGTGAAGAATCATAAATAGGCCAGCATGGTTCTGGCGACCACTGATAAACCCATTGTTTGTCAGTGGTCGCTAGTTTTTTTGGACTGTACTACGCCTAGCATCAGGTGCAGTATAGTAAAATATTTATAGAGGTCTAAATACCACCCGTTAATACTAATTACTACTTCAAAGATAAAATGGTCTCTAATCGTATACTTTAATGTTGTTTTGCAGTTTATATTTGGCGTCCCAGGCGGAAGGCTATAGCACCCAATTTTAGCTTAAGAAGACTTAACAATTCTGTAGATATATTTGCGCAGCAAAGCCAGATTTTGGTACAAAATTTAAAAAACTTAAATGAGAAAGAAACTGTTCCGTTGTTCAAATATATGACTGCGTATGCCATGGATTCCGTTTGTGGTAAGTTTATACAAAACATACAAATATTTCCCCGTGTGACGAAGCCGTGGATCATTCTGACACAATATTCGAAAAATTTCCCTTACACCTTATTTCAATTGACTTTTGCCGTAAAAATTTATCGAGAGATTTATATAATCATGGCCGCGAGCATTTTTATTCTATTTACCTGTATATTATAAACCACACAGATATACATAGTTTTTAGTTATGTAAAGCAAGTATGTTATGTCTAGCAAGATTATATTTCAATAACTTGAATTACCATTTCGTAAATTTTACTGTACGTGAGCAGACATGCTAAATGCACTTAACGCTTTTTAGGGTTCCGAAGCCAAATGGAAAAAAAGAAACCTTTATAGTTTCGACATGTCCGTCTGTCTGTCTGTCTGACTATTGTTTATCTCAGATACTATAAGTACTCTGGTACAGTAATTTGACACGAGTATACATATTAGTATATATCTATGAAACTCAGAAACGTGTGAAATAAAATCCTGAAAAAAAAAATTTTTAGGGTACCTCCCCTACATGTAAAGTGGAGGTGACTTTTTTCTCGACTAGCATATGTCGTGAATTTCAAAAGAAAACTATAGCGGCTAACCAGGCTTTAGAAGTCAATGAGTAAGGGGGCGTCCATAAATTACGTGAGGTGTTTAAGGGGGGGAGGGGGTCGAGTCAAATCTCATCTAATCTTACGTTGGAGAGAGGGGGGGTCTCGGCAAATATCACGCAATTTTTTTTCTGATTGAAACAAAAAAAAAAATATACTATTTTGGTCCATTTAATCCAGATTGTACATGCGTTTAGGTAAGAAACTCACAATTTGAAAAATCTCACGTGAGATTGGGGGATGGGGGAGGGGGTTGAATAAAATCTCACGACATCTCACCATTGCAGAAAATTTAAAAAAACACCTCACGTAATTTATGGACGCCCCCTAATAGACGACCAAAGTAAAAAGAAAAAAAAACGTACAAGTTATTTTCAATATCACTTATATGAAGTTGTTAGTTATGTAAAACAGGTAGTAAATATGAGTTTATGGACCATACACTTAAAATTATGTCTAATCAAAATATATTTCCGTAACAGTTGTAACGGTTGCCTCCTTGGTCTAGTGGCAGCATATGTATATGAGCTATGAATCGGGAGATCCTGGGTTCGATTCCCAAGCCGGGTAAAGCAATTTTTCTAATTTAATTTGCCCGGAACTGGATCCCTCATAGGTTGACATCAGGCAGGCGGCTGGTCGTAAAAACTAAGCCAAATCCTCTCTGCAACATGCTTGAAAGTGTGTTGCGCCAACCCTACATTATTAATATGGGATAAGGGCAGGTAGAAAAAAACAGTTACTCTTACTTCGGAACCCTGTACTGTGCGTGATCAGATATGTAGCATGCACTTGCCCGGTTTTTGACTAAGCTCGGCGAAATGTGGGTGTACTAGTTCGCTAGTGCGCCTCTGCCTACCTCATCGTGAATAAAGGCGTGAGCTTATGTTTTGTTAATTTTTGACGCCAATGACCTTTAAGTCTTCAGTAATGACGGGCTTTGCAGCCATGTTCAAGTTTTTTACCCAACTGTCTGGGAGGTAGGATACATTCGTGTTCTTTGTGGGGAACTGAACTGTTTTTATATTTTGACAATACTATAATTATACTTCCTAAGGCAAGTTTTTGTTATTATGATTTAATCTACCGAATGTTTTAGCGGTAAAATATTTTGGGTATAATAAATGACTACATCGGTGCCGTAGTGGTTTTGCGTGAGCGGTACGACTATCGCCCTGAGGTCGCGGGTTCGATCGCCAGTTTGGGCAGTGATATTGTATTTTTCAGTATCAGCCCGGAATCTAAAATTTGTGCCCAATATGGCGATAGTCTCGCCCCCCAACATATTTGGGACGGAACTAATCTCGGCGAAATGCAAGTGTTCTAGTTCGCTAGTCCACGTCTGCCTACCCCTTCGGGGGTACGGGCGTGAGCTTATGTAAATTACCTAAGGGAGATAAATATACCCGACTTGACTCGGATTAAAATCAATATTTGTTCATAGAATCAACACTCGGAGTGAAATTGGGAGTTCAGAACAACTCTAATCATCCATTCCCGAGAGCATTCGAAGAGCAATGCCGAATGTTTATGAAAAAAGGTTTGATACCGTATATTTACGAAACGCCTTTCTACAAACCAACTACAGGTTATGCAAAATTTATGAAGAACAATCGCTATATACAGGACTTTGTGAAAATGGTAATACTGTGAATCTTATACTAAAGTTTATCTCGAAATGACTAACGCCCGAATGGTCAAACGCTATTCAACTTTAATGGCTTCTTACATTGATTTTCGCCATACAATTTTGACAGATAAGGCGGCATTAAACGACATAAGGCGACCTTAAGTGTATGAACATTCGGCGGTAAGCCTTTATTATAACCATATGAACGCGTTAGGCGGTCGCATCACGTCAACTTAACTACCATTTTATTTAAGTACTAGCTGACCCGCACAACTTCGTCTGCGTATGAGAGAGAGGGTTGAAAGAGTGAGTCCTAGGCACCTATAACACAATCATTCTAAAGGAGGTAATGGGATGATCTACTTCGATCCGGTTTCGTCAGTCACCCCGTCCGTCATCCCGTCAGTCACCCAGTCAGTCACCCCGTCAGTCACCCCGTTGGTCACACCGTCTGTCACCTCGTCTGGCACCCCGCCTGTCACCCCGTCTGGCACCCGTCTGTCATCCGTCTGTCACCCCGTCTGTCACCCCGTCTGTCACCCGTCTGTCACCCGTCTGTCGCCTCGTCTGTCGCGCCGTCTGTCGCCCTGTCTGTCATCCCGTCTGTCACCCCGTTTGTCACCCAGTCGGTCACCCCGCCTTTCACTCCGTTGGTCACCCCGTCAGTCACCCCACTATTCATCCCGTCAATCAACACTAAAATCATTTTTCACATCGAACCAGTAGTTTCTGAGATATAAATTTTCCCGCTATTGTAACATTTTTCATTTTTGCTCCGCTCCTATTGGTCATAGCGTGATGTTATATAGCCTATAGTCATCCTCGATAATTGGGCTATCCAACACAAAACAAATTTTCAAATCGAACCAGTAGTTCCTGAGATTAGCGCGTTCAATCAAACAAACAAACAAACTTTTCAGTTTTATAATATCAGTATAGATCATCAAAGACATTCAACACTACATAGACGAGACAACAGCATGAAACTTGTGATTCAAATTTGTGGCCTCGAGGTCATGAGTCACTCAGTCGTATTTGAAACATACGCGCACAATGTCGTGCCAGTGTAATATTGTTTAGACAATAAAGTTGTCTAACGCGAATCTTGAACATTGATAGAACATTCTAAGGTAAGGTAATTCTACATTATATTGTAATAAGCGCCCTCGCATTGTAATAAGTGGTAGATGGCGTTACTGACGTTTGAAATTATTTTATTGTATGGAAACAAAGACATTCAACAGTATATAGATGTAGATGGGACAATAAAAACAAAATTTGTGATCCAAAAGTTATGACCTAGTGGTCATGTCGTGTCAGTTTATTTGAAATATACGTGCGCCAGGTCGGCCTGCGTAATAATCTTGAGAGAATAAACTTATCTTATGTGATTCTTAATAATTCACAAAACATTCTAGTGTGTAAATTGTAATAATCGCTCTCGCTTTGTAATAAATGGTTCATGTTGGTACTGAAGTTTGAGATCAATTTTGTATGGAAACTTGCTCGATAGTTTATTAATATATTATATTGAGTATTATCATCATCAGCCACAGGAAGTCCACTGTTCGACATATTTAAATATATATTGCATTAATGATGAGATGCATCACACCACAAACATGTACAATGCACTTAATACTAGTTATATATATATAGTTGTTGCTCTCGACTTATTAATATGACAACTCTTCAAATATATTCATATTACATCTACTATTCATACCAGTATGATGGCTCCAACTATTATTATTACTGCATCTGTGATACCAAAGAGTTAATATTTTCTTTATAACGGATTGACTGCCTCGGTGGCGTAATTGTATTTCGGGACGGCAACGATCCGTCTAGGGTTCGATCCCCGGGTTGAGCAATGTGATATTGGGTTGTTTCAATATCAGCCGGAATTTGTGCCTCATATAGAAAGAAAGAAAGAAAGAAATAAACTTTATTCAGCCAATGTCTCAGGCAACAATAAGTGGGAGAACACAAAAAAAGACAGAATATGTAACACTAATAGGTAACTTTGTTAGTTATAAAGTAAAAAAAAAGAAAAGAAAAAGAGCACAAAAAAAAAATATATGGCAATAGGCTCGCCCCTATCACATATGGGACGGAACTAAGCCCGGCGAAATGTGGGTGTTCTAGTTCCCTAGTGCGCCTTTGCTTTCCCCTTCGGGGATACAGGCGTGAGCTTATGTTGTTATTTCTTTATAAATACAACACCCTTTTATGTCAGTGACATTAAATATAAATACTTTACTTCCATCCATATCTGTAGTAATTTAAATTTGATTGTTCGACATAATTTAGGTGTAAAAAAAACAAAATATAATTTATAAAAAAAATATGTTTTATTTCAGATAGTACAATCTAAACGCCAAGAACTTGAAAATGAAAAGAAAAATAGTAAGTTTATGTTACGATATGTAGTAGATTTATGGCGTTAGGAAGCCACTTCACGGCTACTTGAATTCGATTCATAGCCCTGACATTTGACACTCGATTCGATTTCGATTACGACTCGATTTAATTAGGACCACGACTCGATTTAATTAGGACCACGACTCGATTTAATTAGGACTACGATTCTGTTTTATTTAGTGACTTAAAATTCCACGGAAAACGACTTAAAAAGTGCGCTAATGTCGCATTGGATTCGAGAACTTATCATTTGATAATTTTTAACGCGACAAGCCACTTTTTAACTCAGATTTCGGTGAAAAGGAAATGGCCGGAATTTGTATGGAGCAATGCACTAAGTCGTCGGACACTATACACGGACATATGTTACGTTATATGAAAGCTTACAGGCCCGCGCTTTTAATAGAATAAGATTTACTTTCCAAAATCCTGCGAGGGAAAATAAAACGAGAGTACAAAAAGCGCCTAAACTTTTTTAATAGCAATTATTATTTTTAAATAAAGGCAGAATTTCAACACCATCCACCATCTAGTATTTATACGATGGGTACTATTGGTATCTGGATAATCTTGGGTCTTGGATGCCACCCTGTGAAATAAAATATTATATCAATACAAAATCTTGTTTTCGGTTTATGTTTCATTGCCCGTGACTTTGTGAAGTCTCAATGGCGAGAATAGCAAATAATTTTATAAGGCCGCCCTTACACATAAGACTTGCGGATAAAAATTCAGATAGGTACATAAATAGTCCGAACCCCACATTTAATGTACTACTCTTGTGTCGTAGAAATCAGGAACTACGAGAGACTTTCGGTCTCACAACACCTAGACCTGAAACAAATATCTATGGGCCACACAAACATTTGTGTCAATTGGGAATTGGGAATCGAACCCGCGGCTTCTTGCTTCATAACCAGCCGCCTGTGAAGGCGAGTAGCCACTCGCATACTGCGCCTCGGAGGCTGTCAAATAATTGGAAGCAAACCAGCTAAAATGGAGGTTTTATTAAGTTCGTGAAACATATTTTCCCCGGTATGACTTTTCAGTTTTCACATTGATTTGATAAAATATTATAAACGAACGAACAAACAAACCTTCGTGAACCTGTGTGAACGCAACAGCGCAGATTCGCGAATGATCGGGAACGTTCGGTCTCCATCGCCGGTGGCCCTTCGCGAACGTTCTTTCGTCTTCGTTCGGTTGGTGTGTACCCGGCATGACACAATTTACCCGGGGCTGGATTCTGAGACAGGCTTTAATAAACAATTTCTGGAAAACCCCGTATTCGAGTGAGACATTGGCAGAAGAATGGAGGTGGTTACATACATTTTTAGGAGTTAGGCGCAAATTCTAAAATCCAGACTCAATAAAATAATTTTAGTTCCTATTACATAGGAGCACCATACGTAGCGCACTAGGAGCAATTATTTACTATTACTGGGAACAAAAATTATCGATTTGTAGTCGTTACAAATAAATGATGCTTGAATATAATTTCCATTTTTGAATTTCGTGGTGTATGAAGCCTGCCTTATGTAGAAATACATAAAACGCAGAAACGTCAAAATAGGCGGCTCCAGCGTCATTATCAAAATAGCTAGAGCATTCGGATATATAATCTAAAATATTATTATCGATTTAATTAATTAACATCATACGACACGACAGCATAAAATATCTATCGTTAATGGTAAAAAAGTTGACTTTGATGTTTATTTTCATGGCGGGTACACACCGGCCAAATGAAGGCGAATGAATCTATATCTGTTGCGTTCACACAAACAAACTTTCGCTGTTGTGGGAATGAAACAGGCATGATTCGTTCGCCTTCGGTCGGTCCGTTGTGTACGCGCCATCATGATTCATACAGTACTATTAATTATTCGGTGGGTAAGTAAAGTTCACGATCGCAGAATATTACAGTCATAAAAGATGTTTTTCTTAAGCGTGTACCGAATACAAATATGAAAAACGAATAATAATCTTTGAAATCAAAGTTAAAGGAAAACAGTTAGTAACCATATTTATTCTTTTTTTTTATAGCAGAGACTGGCAAACGAACAGATGGGTCACCTGATGGTAAGTGATCTCTACATAGACACCCAAGACACAATAAGAATCACGGGTGCGTTGCCAACCTAAAAAGAGGAAGTGGAAGGGGAGGGAAAAGGGATTGGGAAAGGTAAGGGGGGATGGGCCACCGGAAATCTCACTCACCGAACGAAACGCGACAGCAAGTTGCCAATCTACGTCGGTTTTCTGTGAGACAGTGGTATGAAACAGGTCGAGCCGACCCATTCGTGCTGTAGACGTAACTGTCTACAGCGTGGCTCTACCACTCAAAGGCTCTTTACTCACTCACTCTATTCGGCATATTTTTGACGCAGGTTCTAGAGAAATATAATTGATGCCATATATTTTATTTTATTTTCTAGTTAATTTAGATATCACTATTGACAGTATATTTTTCTATATTTGATATTCCGTTGATTTTTCTATATTTAGGGCAGGATTCGGCCATGTCCTTTAAGTCATTAAATGAAATCGAATTGTAGTCGAAATCGAAACGAGTGACTAAAGTTACCATACATTATATGCGAGTACTTATGGGAATCCTTTATATGCTTGTACACCGAGTAAAATCGGTACCGGCCCACCTAGCATGCGCGCCACAACATATCTTAATAATCGACTGTCGAGATGTTGTCTACGTGTTGTCTGCAATATTATATTATGAAAATAAACGTGGACGCATGTTAGTGTCCGTAGACAAATAGAGAAAATAAGTTATAACAGGAAAAAAAGCCTAGCCAAAAATCAAAATGTTCTCGTGGCGCGCATGCTAGGCGGGCAAGCTTGCAAGCTATAGGCGTATCGAATATTAAGTATTTTCTTAAGTATCTACTTTCTTTCTATTTGCCCGTATCCCATCCAAATGTGGGATCGTCGCAACCCGCAACATACTTTTTCAAGTATGTTACAGAAACGACGCCAACTACTGGCAGAACCCCAAAATACCGGGCCATATCCCCAAAATAATAATAAATTCAAAAGGTCACCATAAAAAATGCATAATAATAATAATAATAATGCATCGTGCAGTAAATAACCCTTAGAGTAAGTAAATATTTGATAAGAACATTTATAAAATCTAATGCAAATTTTTTTTTAATTAGAAATTGTAGATCAAAATCTAACGTTTTTGGACCTTATGATGAAAACGTTCGAGAGTAAAGGATCAGACGTGGAAATACTTGAGGAGTCACTTGTTTTAATTCTGGCGGGCACAGACACTTCAGCCACCGGAGCGGCGTTCGTAGCAGTGATGCTATCCAGACATGCCGACGTACAGGACAAAGTTTACGAAGAGTAAGTCATTCTTCTTATACTTGCCCTTATAATACACTTTAGTACTATGGTGGACCCCATCCGGGTGAATATGAATTAACCTACCACGTCCAACGAACTAGTACGATGCGTCGGCGGGTTAGTGGTATTTTCTTATTTAATACTGGCTGACCCGCGCAACTTCGTCTGCGTATGAGAGAGAGGGTTGAAAGAGTGAGTCGTAGGCACCTATAATCCAATAATTATAAAGGAGGTAATGGGATGATCTACTTTGATACGGTTTCGCCAGTCACCCCGTCCAACACCCTGTCGGTTACCCCGTCAGTTACCCCTTCCAACACCCTGTCGTTACCCCGTCGGTCACCCAGTCGGTCACCCAGTCGGTCACCCCCCGTCGGTCACCCAGTCGATCGCCCCGTCGATCACCCCTTCGGTCACCCAGTCGGTCACCAGTCTATCACCCGTCTGTCACCCCGTCTATCACCACGTCCGTTACCCCGTCTGTCACCCGTCTATCACCCAGTCGGTCACCCCGTCTGTCACCCAGTCGGTCACCCCGTCGTTCACCCGGCCTGTCACCCGTCAGTCACCCCGTCTGTCACCCCGTCGGTCACCCCGCCTGTCACCCGTCTGTGACCCCGTCTGTTACGCCGTCTGTCATCCCGTCTGTCACCCGTCAGTCACCCCGTCTGTCACCCTTCTGTCACCCGTCTGTCACCCGTCTGTCACCCGTCTCTCACCCAGTCGGTCACCCCGTCGGTCACCCAGTCGATCGCCCCGTCGATCACCCCTTCGGTCACCCAGTCGGTCACCTTGTCTGTCACCCCGTCTGTCACCCCGTCGGTCACCCCATCAGTCACCCCGTCGGTCACCCCGTCGGTCACCCCATCAATCAGCCTGTCAGTCACCTCGTCATTCCTCACGTCGGTTACCCCGTCAGTCACCCCACCATTCATCCCGTCGGTCAACACTAAAATATTTTTTCACATCGAACCAATAGTTTCTGAGATATAAAGGACATGGCCGACATTTGTATGGAGCTTTGCCCTACTGTACTGGTTTGGTATCTGTCCGACGCCAAGAGGTCTGGATGAAAATCAGCGTCAAGCACCTAGTGCTTGACATATGCTGATCTAGGTCCTTTTGGCACGGTTGTGGTGGGACATATTACATACTAGCTGACCCACGCAACTTCGTCTGCGTATGAGAGAGAGGGTGGAAAGAGTGAGTCGTAGGCACCTATAATCCAATAATTCTAAAGGAGGTAATGGGATGATCTACTTCGGCCGTCAGACACCCCGTCTCTTACCCCGTCTGTCACACCGTCTGTCACCACGTCCGTCACCCCGTCTGTCACCAGTCTATCACCCGTCTGTCACCCCGTCTATCACCACGTCCGTTACCCCGTCTGTCACCCGTCTATCACCCAGTCGGTCACCCCGTCTGTCACCCAGTCGGTCACCCCGTCGTTCACCCGGCCTGTCACCCGTCAGTCACCCCGTCTGTCACCCCGTCGGTCACCCCGCCTGTCACCCGTCTGTGACCCCGTCTGTTACGCCGTCTGTCATCCCGTCTGTCACCCGTCAGTCACCCCGTCTGTCACCCTTCTGTCACCCGTCTGTCACCCGTCTGTCACCCGTCTCTCACCCAGTCGGTCACCCCATCTGTCACCCCGTCTGTCACCCAGTCGGTCACCCCATCTGTCACCCCGTCTGTCACCCCGTCAGTCACCTCGTCAGTCATCCCGTCATCCCTCGCGTCGGTCACCCCGTCAGTCATCTCAACAGTCACCCCATCAATCACCTCGTCAGTCACCCCTTAGTCACCCTATCATTCATCCCGTCGGTCAACACTAAAATATTTTTCCAAATCGAACCAGTAGTTTCTGAGATATAAAATTCCCCACTAGCAGCATTCTTCATTTCTGCTCCGCTCCTATTGGTCATAGCGTGATGTTATATACATAGCCTATAGCCATCCTCGATAATTGGGCTATCCAACACAAAAATAATTTTTCAAATCGAACCAGTAGTTTCTGAGATATCAACTTCCCCGCTTTTCAACATCTTTCATTTCTGCTCCGCTCCTATTGGTCAAAGCGTGATGTTATATAGCCTATAGCCATCCTCAATAAATAGGCTATCCAACACAAAAATATTTTTTCAAATCGAACCAGTAGTTTCTGAGATATCAACTTCCCCGCTTTTCAACATCTTTCATTTCTGCTCCGCTCCTATTGATCAAAGCGTGATGTTATATAGCCTATAGCCATCCTCAATAAATAGGCTATCCAACACAAAAATAATTTTTCAGTTTGAACCAGTAGTTTTTGAGATATCAACTTCCCCGCTTTTCAACATTTTTCATTTCTGCTCCGCTCCTATTGGTCATAGCGTGATGTTATATAGCCTATAACCACCCTCGATAATTGGGCTATCCAACACAAAACGAATTTTTCAATTCGAACCAGTAGTTTCTGTCTGAGATATAAATTTTCCCAATTTTGCAACATTTTTCATTTCTGCTCCGCTCCTATTGGTCAAAGCGTGATGTTATATAGCCTACAGTCACCCTCGATAATTGGGCTATCTAACACAAAAAGATTTTTTCAAATCGAATTAGTAGTTCCTGAGATTAGCGCGTTCAATCAAACAAACAAATAAACAAACAAACTCTTCAGCTTTATAATATTAGTATAGATATCATCATCCACAGTATGGGTGATCTGATAATTGATATTTATTAATTAGGTACATGCATTCATAAATATCTGGATAATTAACATATGTTTCTACGTCTTGTACCTGTACGCCACCACACTTGTGTCAATAAATGATTCTTTCTTTCCTCCTCTCCCTAAGTCATGGGACACTATACATGGACAAATGTTACGTCATTTGAAAGCTTCCAGGCTCGCGCTTATAATAGTATAAGATTTACTTTCCAAAAACCTACGAGGGAAAATAAAACGAGAGTGCAAAAAACGCCTAAACTTTTTGAATAGCAATTATTATTTTTAATAAAGGCAGTATTTTAGCACCGTCTATCATGTAGTACTTATACGATTGTACTATTGGTATCTGTATAATCTTGGTTCTTGGATGGCTCCCTGTCAAATAAAATATTATACAAAATTTTGTTTTCGGTTTATATTTCTGGCCTTGCCTTGGTGGCCTGTGACTTTGTGAAGTCTAAATGGCGAGAATAGCTAATCATTTTATAAGACCGCCTTTACTGATAAGACTTGCTGATAAAAATTCAGAAAGGTCCATAAATAAATAGTCACACACATAGTCCTGACCCCACACTAAGATACTAGTCTTGTGTCGTAGGAATGAGGAACTACGAGAGACTTTCGGTCTCACAACACCTAGACCCGAATCAAATATTAGTGTCGGTGACCCACAAAAACATTTGTGTCGGTGGGGGAATCGAACCAGCGGTTTCTCGCTTCATAACCATTCGCCTGTGAAAGCGAGTAGCCACTTGCACACTGCGCCCCAGAGGTTGTCAAATAATTGGAACCAAACCCAGTTTTTATTCAGTTCGTAAAACACGTTTTCCCCGGCTATGACTTTCAAATCGATTTGTTAAAAGATACTGACGAAAATTATAAATGAACCTAAGAGAAAACATTGAGATTATACGAGTAAAAACTTATTTAGGCGCGCTGAGCACTTTTTTTGAGTATTGAATGAGACTGAGACGTCACGCTCGGCTATGTAACGCTTTTTCGAATAAAGTTAGCTAGAGTCGACTATGGGCTATGGGTGCCATAGAGATACATTACCTCTATAGTCAACAGACAGCAGTAACATTATCTATCGTCATTCAATATAGTATGGTTAAAATCACAAGACAAATAAATAATTTAACCTCGCCTTGATGATTTTCTATCGTGTGGTCTTAAGCACACACCGATTTTCTTATCTATAACGTCCGTCGCTTCCTGGGTTTAGTGGCCACCATATATAGACTAGGAGCAACTATTTACTATTACTGGGAACAAAAATTATCGATTTGTAGTTGTTAGGAAGATATGAAGCTTGAATACTAATTTAAGAATATAATTTCCATTTTTTAATTTCGTGGTGTATGAAGCCTGCCTTATGCAGAAACGTCAAAATAGGCGGCTCCAACGTCATTATCAAAATAGCTATAATCGGATTGCTAATTAAACGCAGTAAACTGACAGTTCGAAATGTCACTTTCCAAAATAATGTTACTTACTTCCAAAACATAGTGATTGATCTAGTTCAATTTTATCATTGAAATAATAACTCAGCACTAGCTTACAAAATTAGAATTTTGTTGAGTCTTTTTAGAAATTTCAGCTTAACCCTTCGACTAAATGTCTGTGTTAATAATTTTGCGTAAATAATCACAACAGATACGCTAACTAATAACAATGAATTTTATTAATTTTACTTTTATTATTTAAAAAAAATTACGTTCGGCACATTCATAGCTTTTGATAGTTTTGTTTATAGTGAACCATGACTATAATTCCAGTAGACAGTGCCATAACTAATCACACATTAGGCAGGAATTACGACTGAGTTGGACTTTAGAAAATGAATTGGAGGAAAAAAATGAAATGGTTCACTGAATTGAAATATTTAAATAATCTTGATCTTTTTACCGCAGCACTATTTAAGTTTCATAAAAAGTGGCAACATTGGAAATGTCAGTTTACTTCGTTTAATTAGCAATCGTACTATAGAGCATTCGGATATGCAATCTAAAATAATGTCGATGCAGTTAATTACATAGACAAAGACAATGAGAAGAGGACAGGGCATAACTACGAAACAATGAAGCATTCCTAATGTATGGAATGAAATCAAAATGGCGATTTTGCGAAAGAAAGATCCCATTAATGTAACAGTTAGGCATCTTCTTCATATTCCGAAAGTAGTATTATTGTAAATATAACACCGTATTTACAATAAACTCATTAAGTATTTATATGTTATTTAATTCTTATTACACGGTGACAACTTATGTGTAAATAAATCGCGAAACTAAAATGGCGGAACCGGCTTCATTGTAAACACGTATTTTTCGTATTTATGCCGGGTCCACTTATTTTTTCTTTAGTCATTGGTTAGTTAACATCATACGATACGACAGCATAAAATATCTATCGTTAATGGTAAAAAAGTTGACTTTTATTTTTATGCTTTGTACAATAGCACTATTAGTTATTCTGTGGGTAAGTAAAGATCACGATCGAAGAATATTACAGTCACACTCATAAATCATGTTTTTCTTAAGCGTGTATCCGAATACAAATATGTCAAACGAATAATAACATTTGAAATCAAAGATAAGGGAAAACAATTAGTATACATATTTATTCGACATATTTTTGTCGCAGGTTCTAGAGAAATATTAATAGTGCCATATATTTTAATTAATTTTGTAGTTATTTCTAAGATATCATCATTGACAGTATATTTCAGTTGATTTTTCTATATTTAGGGCAGGTTTCGGCCATGTCCTTTCCCCGCTTTTGCAGCATTTTTCATTTTTGCTCCGCTCCTATTGGTCATAGCGTGATGTTATATAGCTTATAGTCATCCTCGATAATTGGGCTACCCAACACAAAAATATTTTTTCAAATCGAAACAGTAGGTAGTTCCTGAAATTAGCGCGTTCAATCAAACAAACAACCAAACTCTTCAGCTTTATAATATTAGTATAGACAATATGTACATATTACTTGAGAGATTCATTGTGTTTTCATGCGATGGCCAAGTCATTTATATTATTTGAAACATAAAAGATTTTTAATATTGATATTGTGGTCACTACATTATGATGTTGTTAGGTTAGCTAATTACGTTTTGTTTTTTTGTAATATTGTCAGAATTGCATAATTTTCGGATATGTTAGTCTATGTGGGCTGCTACGAGTATGTATACTACGAGTATGTATGTATGTTTGTACGCGTATTTCTCGGAAACTATTAATCGGATTTGGACACTTCTTTTTTATTGTTATTATTTTTTTTATTTGAAATACACATGTGAATACACAAAAGCGTATTTATTGTATTTGCTGTTTTATGCACCACCAAATAAAATGAAATTTAGCAAAAGCATACCAATTTCAAAAAAAAATTTTCTTAAGTATTCGGCGATTCAGATAGGCCAGTGACTGCAAATGATCTAACGCAATTAAAATACTTGGATTCCGTTATTAAGGAGACTGTGAGATTGTATCCTCCAGTTCCTATTACAATGAGGAAACTCGAAAAAGATGTATCAATTCGTAAGCATCTGGCTTTTAAGAACGCCATTTATTAACCGCCTTAATTAATCGACTCAAAAAAGAAGTCATTTTCAATTCGACTAGTATATATGTATGTAATACTGTAAGAAGTGCACAATATTCGCATATGTTAGTCTATATGGGCTTCTGAATAGATGTGCCAAATTTCATAAGTGTACTTATGTTAGTCCACGTATATCTCAGAAACTATAAATAGGATTACGATGTTTTTTTTTTAATTGGACTAAATATCTTCAAATTTAGGGAATAATACAAGTTTCATCGAAATCGGTTCCGTAGTTTTGAAGATATGGACTTAAATGAGTGAAAATGGTGAAGTCGGTTTTAAGATTTTGTTGAACTTTTCCAACTTGTACTAACTCCTGGGTAACCCTACTGGGTTTATTTGTACTTAATTAAACAGTAAATACATCATACAAGAGGAAGTAGGTAGAGCCCAATTAGAACACCACATTTCTCCGAGCTCATTTCAAATGTGATGAATGGGGAGCCTATCAGCCTATTTATATCACCAAAATTTTCAAAATTATTTAATACATTTCAGCATCAGGGATAACTCTTGTGAAAGATTCATCGGTTATGATCCATATCTGGGCTATAAACAGAAACCCAGAATATTGGGGTGATGACGCTGAAGAGTTTAGACCTGAAAGATTCAGTGACGCTCCTCCTAAACACCCAGCCGCATTTGCTACGTTTTCAATAGGACCAAGAAATTGTATTGGTAAGAATAATCTCTCTTGTCTTGAGTGGTAGAGCCACGCTGTAGACAGTTACGACTACGGCACGAATGGGCCGGCTCGACCGGTTTGACACCACTGCCTCACAGAAAACCGGCGTCAAGTGGCAGCTTGCTGTCTCGTTTCGTTCGGTAAGTGAGATTTCCGGTGGTCCATTTCCCGCTTCCCTTTCCCAATCCCTTTCCCCTCCCCTTGCATCCCTCCTTTTAGGTTGGCAACGCACCCATGATTCTTTTTGTGTCTTGGGTGTCTATGGGCGGTGGAGATCACTTACCATCAGGTGGCCCATCTCTTCGTTTGCCAGTCTCAGCTAAAAAGAATAAAAAATCACGTAAGACAATTTTATTGTTGAAACATTATTACGCTGGCACGACCTTGCCCACGTATGTTTCAAATACGTGATTATATGACCACGAGGTCACAACTTTTGGATAACCAGTTTCATGCTGTTGTCCCGTCTGTGCTGTTGAATTTCTTTGCATGTCATTGAAATAAACAAACATTTGTGAAGTCTAGATAAAACATAGCGAGGATATCCGTTATTTTTGTTGTTTAGCCTTGGCCTTTTTTTATTTTTAAGATTTCCCTTCGTATAAGGCACTTGTTTATTTAAATAATTATAACTAAAGTGTATTTACTATCATTAATTCAAATACGTAAGCATAATATTATAATAATGTGTAATTATGTACCTACATATTAATTATTTTATGTTTGAAGTAATTTTACTTTTTTAGGTTATAAATCCGCATTAATGTCAATGATGACAGTAATAATATACTTGGTCCGCAACTTCAAACTACTCCCTGATGTCTCGTCAGATACTTATGTCGACAACAGCAAATGTTCGGAGAAAGAGAAGCCGCTTCGAGTCAAATTTGAAGTAATGATGAGACACGTAGATGACTTTAAAGTACGCTTAGAACGCAGAATGAAATCACATTAAAACCAGTATCTATCAAGCAAGGTTCCATACAAAAAAAAATCTCAAACGTCAGTACCGCCATCTACCATTATTACGCTGGCCGACCTTACGTACGTATGTTTCAAATAAGACTAAGCGACTTGTCACCACGATGTCCCATCTATACATATAATGATGAATATCTTTGAGTATCAACTAATAAAAAATCGTAGTATATACTTTGTTTTTCTCTACCCAGTATAACTTTTATTGTTGAAATATGCTACATATTTCAATAAATATGTTATGGGTTTTTTAAGGGTTCCGTATATTACAATAGGAACCTTTATCACTATCACCATGTCTGTCTCTTTTCTTTCTACCTGTCCTTATCCCACCTCAATGTGGGGTCGGCACAACACACTTTTTCAAGCATGTTGCAGAAAAGATTTGGCTTAGTTTTTATGACCGGTTGCCTGCCTGACGGCAACCTCATCTGAGGGATCCAGTCCCGGACAAATTAAATAAGATAATTCGCTTTGCCCGACCTGGGAATCGAACCCAGGACCTTCCAGTCCACAGCCCGTTTATGCTGCCACTAGACCAAGGAGGCGACTTCATCATGTTTGTCTTTCTGTTTAAAAATAGTGTCAAGCGGAAGTCCAGAGATAGAGCACCCCTTGGGATACCGAATCACCTAGTGTGTTTCCAGATTTTTCATTGTTTTCGAGATTTTTGAGTACTCTCGACCGTTGACTGAGAGAGATAGCAATAAATGTGTTTCTTATCTTATTATGTTGTTATGTTATGTTATCGGTGGCGTAGCTCTACTGCGTGCACGGTGCTTCTGAGGCCTAACCTTTGGTTGGTCACCCCGTCGGTCACCCCGTTGATCACCGCGATAGTCACCCCGTTGGTCACCCTATCGGTCACCCCGTCTGTCACCCCGTCGGTCACCCCGACAGCCACCCCGTCAATCACCCCGTCCGTCACGCCGTCGGTCACCCCGTTAGGCACCCCGTTGGACACCCCGTTGGTCACCCCGTCGGTCACCCCGACAGTCAGCCCATTCGTTACCCCGTCAGTCACCCCGTCGGTCACTCCGTTAGTTACCCATACATACATGTGTATACATATAGAAGTATTATATGTTTTGGATAATAATAATAATATTAGCCCTGTAATATTACTGTCTCACTGCTGGGCATGTGCCTACTCTACCAATGAGAGGGGTTAGGCTTTAGTCTACCACGCTGACCTAATGCGGGTTAGTAGACTTCACATACCTTCGAAATTCCTATGAAAAAACTCTCGGATATGCAGGTTTCCTCACGATGTTTTCCTTCATCGTAATAGCAAGCGATATTTCACAATGAAAATAAACTTAACATAGAAAAGTCAGAGGTGTATGCTCCATTTTGGGGTTGGTCTCGAACCTTCGATACTTGTCTCGACAATCCATGCAATTCCCAACTGAGCTATCGCTGTTTTATATAGCAATCGAAAAATTTAACCAGATTTGAAATATCGCGGATAGATAGATAAACAAATTGTGGTTAGTTTGTGGACGTACAAAAAAGAAGAACACCATCATCCTATAGTTAAACGGACGCCACAGAGAAGCCACGCACACACGCGCCTGTACAAAAGTGCCGTACTACGCACACGTTAACACTCATAGCACGCTAAGTCTCCGCCATTACTGCCTCGGTGGCGTGGTGGTATTTCGGTACGACTATGGTTCTGAGGTCTCGGGTTCGATCCCCGGGTCGGGCAAAGTGATATTGGATTTTTCCATATCAGCCCGGAGTCTGGAATTTGTGCCCGATATGGCGATAGGATCGCCCCCTATCACATCTGGGACGGAACTAAGCTCGGCGAAATGTGGGTGTTCTAGTTCGCTAGTGCGCCTCTGCCTACCCCTTCGGAGATACAGGCGTGAGCTTATGTTATGTTATGTTATGTTAAGTCTCCGCCATTACGTGTCTATAGATCGAATGGGCAGGAAACCCGGTTTCACTTTCAATCGCGCGATCGAAACAAATAATTTTGTTTTTATCACGCGTTGAGCCAAAAAATAATGGATATGGAACAATTCATTAGTAAAATACTGAGTACATCAGCAATATGGATGTCAAAACATCCACATCATAAATATAGGCATGTTGTTAAAAAATTATGGGACGAAATAAAACAACAATTTCTTACTAGTAGTGGTAAGTATTTATTACTTATTTTTTACAAATAATTGTTTCAAGGCAATACCGTGTCACTTTTGATAGGGGCATTTTAGTAGTTTAACCGTTCTCTAAATACGTCCACCGCTGACGCCGCTAGGGATGATCGATA
Source organism: Clanis bilineata (assembly GCA_036417725.1). NCBI lineage: Eukaryota > Metazoa > Arthropoda > Insecta > Lepidoptera > Sphingidae > Clanis > Clanis bilineata. The sequence continues at coordinate 16,881,569 of CM071158.1, forward strand.
TTCATCGATGTTTAATAAACATCGATATTTAGCTGGAAAATATCGATGTTCCGACATCGATGTTTTGATTTCGATAACATCGACACATCGATGTTATGAGAATAAAATATCGAAACGGCAATATATTCTTTAGCGCCATCTAGCGTTGGATGGACTAGCTAGGGACTAGATAACTATGAGTTCAACTATTTAGGACTAGATACCACTGATGAACATCATCGAAGTAAGCCATACGAAGTTATTTTTTTGCATTTCTTATGGGATTAAAAAAACTGTCAACTTCAATGCACAGACTAAAGGGAAAACACCTGAAACAGTATTTTTTTTACAGAGTGTGCCCAAAAAATACTGGGAATGTTAAAAAGTATCCTGTATTGTGTTTTCAATACCCATAAACACATAAATTAAAAAATAAGAAATGAATAAAAAATAAATGGAATACACAGTGTTTTATTTGCTACAGAAAACATCGATTTTTTAACATATCGATGTTTTGCTATCGATGTTTATCGTATATCGATACTTTTGAATCGATGTTAGTATCGATGTCAACATCGATGTTTTTCTAATTTCGATCACCCTAGACGCCGCCGCGGTCGCAACTACTAATCTAGCTGTGACATTTGACATACCACCTCAAATCGCGCCACCCGCCGCGCCTCCCGTCGCACCGCGCCCCGCACCAACAGAAACTGTGGCCAGGCCGTTAGGGCTTTAGGGTTCCGCAGCCAAACGACAAAATCCATTTATGTCACCCTTATAGTTTCGTCATGTCCATCTGTCTGTCTGACTAGTGATTAGCCCAGAAACTACTAGTACTAGAAAGCTGTAATTTGGCATGGGCATACATATCAATCACATCGATAAGATGGTAAAATAAAATCTTTAAAAAAATGTAGGTACCTCCCGTACACGTGGGGGGTGGATTTTTTCTCGATTATCCCGTGGTGTGGAATATCGTTGGATAGATCTTTCAAAAACATTGAGGGTTTGCTAAAATCATTTATATTGATATCGATAAAACAATTCGTTTGTGAAAAATTTATCTTCAAAGAAGAAATTTTTGTTAGAGTCCCCACCAACGAAACAATTGGCTCTGGAAATGTGAAAAAACATGGTAGACTCACCAAACTTTACTAGTTAACGAATAATAGTCAACCAAAGTAAAATTCGTAGAAATTCTATTGAATACAACACAGGTGATGTTGTTATTTATGTAAAACAGGTAGTAATACATGTTTATGGACGATATACTTTATCATTAGTAGAGGAGGCCCGTGCCCAACAGTGGGACAGTAATATTACAGGGCTAATATACATATATATACCTCTATACATTCAATATTAATAAAATTATATTTCAATAAGATTTTAACCCTACTTCGGAACCCTGTGTTGTGTGTGATCAAATATGCGGCATGCCCGTGGCCGGTTTTTTTATTCTGTGTTTGACTTCATATAAATGGCTATCTGCTTGATGATAGTTATTTCGTAAAATACATTAGAACAAAGCATTGGTGCCCTTTAAAATGATTGTACAAATTATATTAAGTTGTCTAGTTTTATATTATTTAATTGTGCGATATAAAAACAGGAGAATGTATGAGCTGTCACGGCAACTGAATAATGACATGTTTACGTTACCAGGATTGGGACACTTCTATTTGTTTATAGGTAACAGTGAAGGTATGTGTGATTATATTGGTTTTGTGGTGTTTTTCTAACACTATTTGCCCGGGTCTAGATCCCCCATATGGGGCGTCAGGACGTCAGGCAGGCAGCCGGTCGTGAAAACTAAGCCAAATCCTTTTTGATATTAGCTTGAAAAAGTGTTTTGTGCCGTTCCCAAATTAATGTGAAATAATAAGCAAGAACAAACAATGGATGCAAAATATTAGACAACTATTACAGGTGTATACTGCGATAGATTAGAGTTAAACAATGCACTAATATCATACTGATTTCTTAAGTTTACGCGAATGTAATACATTGAAATAAAACTATTTTTACGGATTCTATCACGATTAGGTTTTTAATTTTTATTCCCGACGTTTCGAAGGCTTTGCAGTCTACGTTGTTCAGTCTGACCCGTGACAATTAAAAACCTAATCGTGATAGAATCCGTAAAAATAGTTTTATTTCAATGCACTAATATCAAGTCAAAAATTACCAAATGACAAGTTCTCGAATCGAATGCGATATTAATGCACTTTTCAACTCGATTTCGGCGGAATTTTAAGTCAATAAATGCAATCGAATCGAGTGTCAAAAGTTACCCTACAGTTTACCGCCTTTACATGCTGCCACCAGACTAAGTAGACAACGCTTGAATTGGATACTGGAATTATGTTTGATTTTATATACACATTTATATGTAATAGCAAATAAAATAAAAAATAAACCCTTAGATTACGCAAATTTCATATAAAATTAATTTTAAAAAATAGTCAAGTAACCAATCGCATATATTGAAGTTAATATTATTTCTTCAGGCCACATGAATACCATAAAGCTTTTTGGAAGAAAAGCCTTCAACAATGGCGGTATGAGTGCTTTGTGGATTTTAACAAGACTCTATACAGGTAAATAAACAAAAACCGACTTAAAAGTAAAAAATAACAATTTCTTACTCTCTATGGAGTCGGTGCTGAGGCTGAACCAGATTAAATGAAAAGGCACCGACTCCAAAGAGAGCAAGAAATTGGTGTTATTTTTTACTTTTAAGTATTTATTTTTGAAGTCGGTTTTCAGTTTTTGTTTAACTTTAATTATTATTTATCTATTTTTAATGTTCAGTAGCATAAAATTGAGACTCTCGACGCAGCTACCCAAATAGTTGTCTATCCGGTAGTCCGGTACTTCAAGAATTATCCCGTAACTCCTAAATAACAAAGAGTTTTACCTTCCATCATCAACTCCCTTGAATAGCTCAAAGGAACATAAGTAGCGGTATATTTTTTGACAGCCTCCGTGGCGCAGCGGGCGATTAGCCGGCTGGGAAACGAGAGGCCGCGTGTTCGATCCCCGCACCAAGACAAATGTTTGTATGGCCAACAGATATTTGTTTCGGGTCTGGGTGTTGTGAGACAGAAAGTCTCTCGTAGTTCCTGACACCAACAACACAAGACTAGTATCTTAGTGTGGGGTCAGGACTATGTGTGTGACTGTTGGGTGTTATTTATTTATTTATTTATATACGAGCCTATAATATTGAAAGAATTATCCACCAACTTCTAATAGTTAAGGAGTTATATCTTCGATCATCAACTCGGCAATATGACATGATGAGTACCAGACGCAAATACCTGAATAATTTTAGAAAATATATAAAAAAATACTATAGGTCCATATAAAATTTGAGGGTTTCCCTCGATTTTTCTGGGAACCCATCATCAGATCCTGACTTAGTCCCAATGGAACCCGCTAAGTATACCCTTTCAAACAAAAAAAAGAACTTCTCGAATGGGCGCAGGCGTCTTCGAGTAATCGGGGAACATACATAAAAAAAGATTCCGACGAATTGTTAACCTCCTCTTTTTTTAAGTCGATTAAAAGTGTTTCCTGAATAGTAACTGCGCTTAAAATTTAAATATATTAAGCCTAATATTGTATATAATTAAATAATCACGTAATGTATATTTGACGAACCGTGAAAATAATTAGTGCCTCGGCGACGTAGTAATTACATTCTATATTTTACATTGTTATTTAGTCAGCAAATAGGATATTATTTTATATAACTTTTAAAATATACTGTCCTGGAATTGAATATATAGGAATAAGTAACCCCTCAAAGTACCTATCATGGACAGAAGAGTTGCGTGCAGTGACGTGCATAGGCATTTGGAGCAAGGCAAGAGCAAGCAAGCAGGATAGACAAAAACCTTACATTATTTATTTCTCCAACTCGTACTGCACCATCACTATTATCATCATTCTCGTGTCGATTTAAAATAAAAACCATGCGATGCTATTTTGAAAATAGCTTTTTTGTTAAGTTTTTCATACTTCATTTGGGTAAATAGCAAATTGTCAGGATACACAGTGTCTTTGTCTATATGAACTGCACGCCACTGGTTGTTTGGAACCTAGTATCTGTGCATCCACCCTACTGTACCAGTAATTACTTCCAAGTTTTTGTTGGCAGTTCTCGCTTCTCGAAAACGACAACCATAATCCATAATAACCCAACCATGAGTTTTTTAACATTTCTCGCTAGCGAATCCGTAAAATATTTGTTTTAAAAACACCACAAGCTGTTACGTGGGGATTTGACGTTTTTCATACAAATTATTTTACGTAATCTATAAAAAACTAGTGATTATTAAAAATAAGTTTAAATACATTAATAGAATTTTAAAAATTGATTTCCTCTTCTGGGAATCAGATATTATGGCTTTCAGAGACCCACGCTAATGAAACCATGTACTCCTATGTGATGTATGTAACGATTGAGATTATGGTATAGATAGATAAGCAAAAAAGATAATTTAATTAATAAAAATTGAAAACCGACTTCAAAAACTCGATTGCCATCGACTTTTCTAGGATCCCATCATCAGATCCTGTCTTGGTGCCAATGGGACCACCTGGGAAGTATACCCTTTTAAACAAAAAAAGATTTTCTCGAATCGGCGTAGGCGTCTTCGAGTAATCGGAGAACATACAAAAAAAAAAGATTCTGACGAATTGTTAACCTCCTAATTTTTTGAAGTCAGTTAAAAATAATAAACTAAATAAAAATTCGCCTCCTTGGTCCAGTGGTAGCATGTATGGTCCGTGGACTGGGAGGTCCTGGGTTCGATTCCCAGGTCGGACAAAGCAAATTTTATAATTTAATTTGCCCGGGATTGGATCCCTCATAGGGGGTAATTGTCAGGTAGGCGGCCGATCGTAACAACTAAGCCAAATCCTCTCTGCAACATGCTAGAAAAAGTGTTTAGCGCCGACCCCACATTAAGGTGGGATAAGGGCAGGTAGAAAGAAAGACAGAAAATACATACAAATTAAATGATGTATTGGGTTTTAGCTAGTATTACAGAGTTTTAAGTGTATAAAAATACAGAAAAACTGTCTATCATGTGTATGTACATACATATATACATAATGATATAATAGGGAATAGGCATATAATTTTTTGTTTAGTTTATTGTAAAGAACTAGGTCTCAAATAAACACACTAGAAACAAAAACATTAAACATGCACAAATCATTTAACTATTACAAGTCAAAATATGACTTACGAAACCCCGCGTCAAAAAAGGGTCGTGACGTCACTGTGTATTTTCTTTAAGTAACGAAGAAAACATGAGGAAGAACAAACGGAAGAATCTCCGAACAACAATTTTCGGAAAAATTGGGAAAAATACCCCAACACGGAAACACTGCTTTATGATTCTTTATGCAATGACGTCACTTGGGGTTGCAATTACGTTCCATTATACGTAATTTATAAGTAGGATATTTTGTAAAATATCAATTATTATATACTACAAAGGAGAATGCCCATATCGAGTATACTTTGACAGATATATGTAATAGTTTGTGTCTCGACAGTGATACCACTGGGAGAAAGAGAAAAAAAATCATAATGTTTGGTGCGAGTCTTAGCTAAATCTGTAATGGGAAACAAGAATAATTAATAGATCTCTGCAATAATTAAATACACCATTTTTCATTGTTACTATGGTAACTTGTCAATAATCAACAGGTCCTTGAATATATCAAACGTTAAAAGCTAGTGCACACAGATGATTTGTTACCGTGACTCTTGAGCAGTCTCGAGAAATAGAAAGAAAAAAAAAATGTCACCCAGTCGTCATCTCGTCATCGCCTCGTAACTTCACGCATACATTGACTCATGCCTGTATCCCCGAAGGGGTAGGCAGAGGCGAACTAAAGAATTAGAACACCCACATTTCGCCGAGCTCACTTACGTCCCATATGTGATTTGGAGCGAATCTATCGCCATTTCGGGCACAAATTCCAGACTCCGGACTGATTGATACTGAAAAATTTAATATCACTGCCCGACCCGGGGATCCAACCCGAGACGTCATGGCGATGTGCCTTTGTCATCATCAGGCGACTTTTGTGACAGTGATTGTTTCGTCTCTATAGGCTGAAAATGTATGGAGGTGCAAGTACGGAGTCACATTTTATACATTTGAAAAGAGTACAAAAGTAACGAAAAATCACTCGTGCCCACATACCCTTAAACAAAACAACCCCTTCTCGTAAGTTTGACAGATTACCTGAATAACAAACCAACGTCGCCCTAGCAACTGACCGTAGTGTATAGGTATCGATAAAGTATACATTAAAGAGTCTAGATATCACGTATTATGAATTAGAGTTGTGTAGATTCACTACTTAGGTAAACGTTACTTAACTATCGACCAACTAGCATTTGCTCGTAGCTTCGCTTGTATGATGAAGATTATCCCGGTAGCGTCTGCATACATTAAGATGGTCATCACGACTGGGGCGTAAAAATAAAACAGAGAAAAACACTGACATCGTAATCCTCACAGAAAATGTATTTAGCGTAGATTTAGCCTAGTTCGGAAGTACCTACCTATATATTCAAAGATTACTATGTCCATCCGTAGATTGAAAGTATTAAGATAGTAATTATGTATTAATTAATGTAATGTAAATTATGTGCTGCGTCAGAAGAGGAACGTTATGAGTTCTTGGTCATTCCGAAATAGTGCTAGATTTAAATAATAGGTAAATGCAGCACTTTTAAGCTGCAAATCCTCATAGACATCATAGCTTGTGTTTCTACTTTTTCAATCCGCAAAATCATAATATGAATTGTCTGGGAATTGTTGCCACAGGCTTTTCCCTCAGAACACCAAGTCACTCAAAGCAACTAAAATACGCTCGGCGCGATGTGGGTGTTTTAGTTCACCTGTGTTTATCCCTTCCGGCACAAGCGTGAGCTTATGTACGTATGTAAAATAAACGAATCGACGAATAATTTATGTGTTGTTTGTATCAATACTTGTATACAACTTGCATTGTGATAAAACATCCACAATGAAGAAATCCACAAATCCGAAGAAAATGCAAGGACTCTGCATGGTGAACGCAATGGTTCATTTTTATTTTGCGCTATAAATAAGCCACCCATATAATAAACACACTTAAATCTCACGTACATTGTGGCAGGCCGCTGTAGTCTCATATAGTTATGTAATAAATAGTACCTATATTATATAAGGCCAACAAAAGTTATCGATTAATTATTGACGATATTATGTAATTACAGCCCTACTTTAGCGATCACGTTAGGTTAAATACTTTTTAATGCGAAGCTGTATACTTCAAGTCTTTCCAAAAAGAATAATAATAATGTTATCAAAAAGCATGAATGTCATAATATTGTTAACTGTCGTTCAATGGAAATGAAGATGGTGTTAGAAATTCCCAATATTTTTCCTATTTAGATAGGTTTAGGCCATAGTTTCTTAATAATTAAAATGTGGATACCTTAGTGGATACTAAAATATCATTGGTGCATACGTTTTGCAATAGAAAACCTAGGGTATTGCTTTGTAATTCAATTTAAGGTGTACGATGAACGTCAAAATGTATTTTATTTTATTTTTCAAATATTTCTTAAACTCTAATATCAATTGAACCCAAATTGCTACAGTAGTATTTATGGACATCTTAGAGTAGAATAGACATAATTTGATGTTGACACAACAATCCTGAGGTGAATACTTTTTCCCATATAGGATGGGCATTCTCCTTTCATTATAGCACATTTCATGGTTTTTTCGTTAATTCGTTTCAATTTCTCGTTATAATTTTTGTTCAAGTTCCCCATTTAGACGTAATTATTACAGTTGTAGCAGACCCAGTGATAGCAGATTACTTAAGCAAGACGTGTCTTGAAAAAGACGACTTAACAACCCTTGGACAGTCTCTCATAGGAAATGGAAGCATATTCGCACCAGGTAAGAACGTCTTGCTTGGTTTTGATCTTCGAATTTACTTTTTAAGATTTTATCTTATTCATTAGATAAACGTGATTTCAAAAATTGAACTCTGTTTCTTCTATTATGACTTTATCTAAGTTGTTTGTGAAATATTGTAGTAACTAATTAGACAATATTATTATATTTTACGAATCTTCAAAATAAACTCTTCTATCTTAAGACGTGCTTGAACTATGTCTCTTACATCTGGAATCATTCAGTTTATGTTATATTTCTATGTGATATTTTTAGTATATTATAATGCTATTTTCCAGTTCATATTTGGCGTCCCAGGCGGAAGGCTATAGCACCAAATTTTAGCTCAGCAAGACTTAACAATTTTGTAGATATATTTGCACAACAAAGCCAAATTTTGGTACAAAATTTTAAAAACTTAGATTACAAAGAATCTGTTCCGTTGATCAAATATATTACTGCGTATGCCATGGATTCCATTTGTGGTAAGTTTATACAAAACATACAAATATTTCCCCGTGTGATGAATCTGAGGATCATTCTGACACAACATTGGGAAAATTTCCCTTACACCTTATTTCAATTGTCTTTGCCGTAATAAAAGTTATCGAGAGATTGATATACATGTATAGGCAGTCATTTATTATAACCAAAATATTTTACCGCTAAAACCATTCGGTTGATTAAATCATAATAACAAAAACTTTCCTTAGGAAGTATAATTTTATTATAGTACTAGCTGACCCGCGCAACTTCGTCTGCGTATGAGAGAGAGGGTTGAAAGAGTGAGTCGTTGACACCTATAACATAATAATTCTAAAGGAAGTAATGATATGATCTAATAAACTTCGAGAGATAGTACGTGACTTCGGTGCGGTTCCGTCAGTCACCCCGTTGGTCACCCCGTCAGTCACCCCGTCAATCACAGCGCTGGTCACCCCGTCGGTCACTTCGTCTGTTACCCCGTCAGTCACCCCCTAGGTCACCCCGTCGTTCATCCCGTTAGTCACCCCGTCGGTCATCCCATTGGTCACCTTTCGGTTACCCCGTCAGTCACCTCTTCCGTCACGCTGTCGGTCACCCCATCGGTCACCCCGTTGGTCACCCCGTCGATCATCTTTTGGTTACCCCGTCATTCACCCCATCGGTCACCCCGACGGTCACCCCGTCAGTCACCTCGTCAGTCACCTCGTCCGTCACGCCGTCGGTCACCCCACTGGTCACCCCGTTGGTCACCCCGTCGGTCATTTCGTCTGTTACCCCGTCAGTCACCCCATTGGTCACCCCGTCGGTCACCCCGTCGTTCATCCCGTTAGTCACCCTTTCGGTCACCCCGTCGGTCACCCCGTCGGTCACCCCGTCGGTCACCCCATTGGTCACCTTTCGGTTACCCCGTCAGTCACCTCTTTCATCACCCCGACGGTCACCCCGTTGGTCACCCCGTTTGTCACCCCGTTGATCACCTTTTGGTTACCCCGTCATTCACCCCATCGGTCACCCCGACGGTTACGCCGTCAGTCACCTCGTCCGTCACGCCGTCGGTCACCCCACTGGTCACCACGTTGGTCACTCCGTCGGTCACCCCATCAGTCACCCCATCGGTCACCCCGTCGATTACTCAGTCGGTCACCCCATAAATTACCCCGTCAGTCACCCCTTCATTCTGAGATATAAATTTCCCCACTTTTGCAACATTTTTTATTTCTGCTCCGCTCCTATTGGTCGTAGTGTGATGTTATATAGCCTATAGCCATCCTCGATAAACGGGCTATCCAACACAAAAATATTTTTTCTAATCGAAGCAGTAGTTCCTGAGATTACGGCGTTCAATCAAACCAATCAAACAAACAAACTCTTCAGCTTTATAATATTAGTACCTATAGATTGTCAAAATATAAAAACAGGTTATGCACACAAAGCTCACATATATATAAATAATATAATAAGTAAATTTTTTTGGTTGTAATCAATGACTGCCTAGGTGGCGTAGTGGTATTGCGTGCGCGGTACGACTATCGTCCTGAGGTCTCGGCTTCGATCCCGGGTTAGGCAGTGATTGTATCATTGGCCTGAAATCTGGAATTTGTGCCCGATATGGCTATAGTCTCGCCCCCCATCACATTTGGGACGGGACTAAGCTCAGAGAAATATGGGTGTTCTAATTGACTAGTCCGCCTCTGCCTTCCACTTCGGGGATAGGGGCGTGAGCTTATGTAAATGACCTAAGGGAGGTAAATATAACCGACTTGACTTTTTTTATAGCAGAGACTCGCAAACGAGCAGATGGGTCACCTGATGGTAAATGATCTCCTCCGCCCATAGACACCCAAGACACAAAGAATCATGGGTGCGTTGCCAACCTAAAAGGAGGAAATGGTAGGGGAGGGAAAAAGGATTGGGCGAGGGAGGGGGGAAATGGGCCACCGGAAATCTCACTCACCGAACGAAACGCAACAGCAAACTGCCACTTTACGTCGGTTTTCTGTGAGACAGTGGTATCAAACTGGTCGAGCCGGCCCATTCGTGCTGTAGACGTTACCGTCTACGGCATGGCTCTACCACTCATAAACATAAATTACTCGGAATAAAATCAATATTTGTTCACAGAATCAACACTAGGAGTGAAAATGGGAGTTCAGAAGAACCCTAATCATCCATTCCCCCAAGCATTTGAAAAGCAATGCCGAATGTTCGTAAAAAAAGCTTTGAAACCGTACATTTACGAAACACCTTTCTACAAACTAACTACAGGTTATGCAGAATTTGTGCATAACAATCACTATTTACAGGACTTTGTGAAAATGGTAATACTGTAAAACTTATATTAAAGCTAGTGTTAAGTTACGCATCTAGTTTATATGACTGACTGCCTCCGTGGCGTGGTGGTATTTCGATACGACTACGGTTCTGAGGTCTCGGGGTCGATCCCCGGGTCGGGCAAAGTGATATTGGATTTTTCCATATCAGCCCGGAGTCTGGAATTTGTGCCCGATATGGCGATAGGCTCGCCTCCTATCACACCTGGGACGGAACTAAGCTCGGCGAAATGTGGGTGTTCTAGTTCGCTAGTGCACTTTTGCCTAGCCCTTCGGGGATACAGGCGTGAGCTTACGTTTATCTCTAAATGAACTGAGCCTTGATTACTATAACCATATGAACACGTTAGGCGATCGCATCACGTCAACTTAACTACATTTTTGTTTAAGTATCATCAAAGACATTCAATACTGCATAGACGGGACAACAGCATGAAACTTATGACCTCGAGGTCATAAGTCACTCGGTCGTATTTGAAACATACGCCCGCAAGGACGTGCCAGCGTAATATTGTTGAACGTTCTAAGGTGTAAATTGTAATAAGCACGTTTGAAATTTTTGTTTGTTTGTATTATATAAAAAAACAGCGATAGCTCAGTTGGGAATGATACGGACTGCCGAGACGAGTGTCGAAGGTTTGAGACCAACCCCAAAAAAAGAGCACACACCTCTGACTTTTCTATGTTAAGTGTGTTTTCATTGTGAAATATCGCTTGCTATAACAGTGAAGGAAAACATCGTGAGGAATTCTTCATACCCGAGAATTTCTCCACAAGAATTTCGAAAGTATGTGAAGTCTACCAACCCGCATTAGTCCAGCGTAGTAGACTAAGGCCTAATCCCTTTCACTAGTAGAAGAGGCCCGTGCCCAGCAGTGGGACAGTAATATTACAGGGCTAATATTATTATTATTATTATTATATAAATTGCTTGATAGCCCCTCAATACTTTATTAATAGTTAATCTCTTTGAGTATCATCATCATCACCAACCACAGGGCTTCTACTGCTGGACATATTTAAATATAATTTCATTAATGATGAGATTCATCACACCATAAACATGTACATATAATACATACAACACTAGTTGAAAGAAAGAAAGAAAGAAAGAAAGAAAAATGTTTATTGTCACTGAACGCATGCATCATCAGTTACTAAATTGAACTTATAACTGCCTCGGTGGCATGGTGGTATTTCGGTACGACTACGGTTTTGAGGTCTCGGGTTAGATCCCCGGGTCGGGCAAAGTAATATCGCTAGTGCGCCTCTGCCTACCCCTTCTGGGATACAGGCGTGAGCTTATGTTATGTTATTTCTTTATAAATACAACACACTTTTATGTAAGTGGCATTAAATATGAATACATTACTTGCATCCATATTCGTAATAATGTAAATTTGGTTGTTTCATCGACATCATTTAGGTGTAAAAAACATAATATAATTTATAAAAAATATGTTTTATTCCAGACAGTACGATCTAAACGCCAAAAACTTGAAAATGAAAAGAAAAATAGTAAGTTTATGTTACGATATGTAGTAGATTTATGGCGTTAGGAAGCCACTTCACGAATACTTGATTTCGATACTGAACCCTGCCCCCTGACTTTTGACTCTCGATTCCATTTCAATTAGACTACGATTCGATTTCATTTAGTGACTTACAATTCCACGGAAAACTACTTAAAAAGTGCGCTAATGTCGCATTGAATTCGAGAACTTGTCATTTGGTAATTTTTTAAGCGACAAGACACTTTTTAACTCGGATTTCGGTGTAATTATAAGTCATTAAATGTAGTAGTCGAAATCGAAGCGAGTGACTCAAGTTACCATACCATTATATGCGAGTATTTATGGGAATCCTTTATATGCTAGTACACCGAGTGAAATCGGTACCGGCCCACCTAGCATGCGCGCCACAACATATCTCAATAACCGACTGTCGAGATGTTGTCTACGTGTTGTATGCAATATTATATGAAAATAAACGAGGACGCATGTTAGTGTCCGTAGACAAATAGAGAAAACCAGTTATAAAAGAAAAAAAAAGCGTTAGACAAAAATTAAAATGTTCTCGTGGCGCGCATGCTAGGCGGGCAGGCTTGCAAGCTATAGGCGTATCAAATATTAAGTATCTACTTTCTTTCTACTCGCCCTTATCCCATCCTCATGTGGGATCGTCGCAACATACTTTTTCAAGTATGTTACAGAAACGACGCCAACTACTGGCAGAACCCCAAAAGACCGAGCCATATCCCCAAAATAATAAATTAAAAAGTTCACCGGCATCGTGCAGTAAATAATCCTTAAAGTAAGTAAATATTGAATAACAACACTTATAAAACCTAATGCAATATTTTTTAAAATTAGATATTGTAGATCAAAATCTAACGTTTGTGGACCTGATGATGAAAACGTTCGAGAGTAAAGGATCAGATGTGGAAATACTTGAGGAGTCACTTGTTTTAATTCTGGGGGGCACAGACACGTCAGCAATCGGAGCGTCGTACGTAGCAGTGATGCTATCCAGACATGGTGACGTACAGGACAAAGTTTACCAAGAGTAAGTCATTCTTCTTATACTTGCCCTTATAATAAACTTTAGTACTACGGTGGACCCCCTCCGGGTGGATATGAATTAAGCTTTTTTTTTTGTTTTTGTCTACGCGGGGAAAACGATTTATCGCTACCAATCCACTCCGGGGGAAAGTAGAATGATTATGTTGAACTCGCCGGTCTTACGACCCAGCGTTAAGCCACCTGGGAAAGATGATTAACATCCAGGTATCCGCTGGGCCGAGTCCCTAACACTATTTACACCCTATACCGAAAATACCAACCAAAACCCCGCGATGGCCCTCATCAGCGCATTAAGGACGGCTCCGGCTTTCCCAAGATGAAAAGCGCCTCAGCTTCATCCGGGTGGATATATTAACCTACCACGTCCAACGAACTAGTACGATGCCCGGCGACTTAGTGGTATTTTCTTGTCTTGGGTGTCTATAGGCGGTGTAGATAATGATCTCCATGGTAAGTGTACCATCAGGTGATCCATCTGCTCATTTGCCAGTCACTGCTATAAAAAGTGGAAATAAACATTAATTCGTAGTGAATACACTTAGGTCAAGAGGAGTCAGTATTATGGAGTTCGTTCTGGATCTGCGACTTTCATATCAATAGTTATACTACTTACTACGAGTAACTGAATATATATATACTACGAGTATAAGTATATTCAAGTATTTGTACTAAGTAAACAACACTAAACAATCTTATTTAATATAATATGTACCTATTACTTGAGAGATTCATTGTGTTTTCATGCGATGGCCAAGTCAATCTATATTATTTAAAACATAAAAGATTATTAACATTGATATTGTGTAATGATTTCTTAGGTTTACGTGAATGTTATTCATTGAAATTAAACTATTTTTACGGATTCTATCACGATTTAGTTTTAATTTTTATGCCGACTTCTTAGTCTGACCCGTGACCACGAAGGCTGCAAAGCTTTCGAAACGTCGGGCATAAAAATTAAAACCAAATCGTGATAGAATCCGTAAAAATAGTTTAATTTCAATTGATATTGTGGTCACTATATGATGTTCTTAGGTTAGCTAATTACGTAATAACTTAAGACAAAAGGTCCCTTAAGTAGGGATTTAATTAAGTAACGACTAGGTATTACATGGATCTCATAACTTTCTACGGAGAAGAACTGAGTTGCGAGAGTGTTTTTTTTACAAGTCTTGTTTTTTTTTAAATATTCTCAAAATTGCATAATTTATGTAAGTCTATGTGGGCTTCTGAACAAATGTATGTACGAGTATGTATGTATGTTTGTACACGTATTTTTATTATATTTATAATTATTCACATAGAAACTATTAATCGTATTTGGACAATTATTTTTGATTATTATTACTTTTTTTATTTGAAATAAACATACACAAAAACGTATTGTATTTGCTGTTTGACCATCAAATAATATGACATTTAGCAAAAGCATACCAATTGCAAAAAAATATTTTCTCACTTATTGAAATGTTTTATTGCAGGTTACGAGAAGTGTTCGGCGATTCAGATAGGCCAGTGACTGCAAATGATTTAACGCAGTTAAAATACTTGGACTCCGTTATTAAGGAGACTGTGAGATTGTATCCTCCAGCTCCTATTACAATAAGGAAACTCGAAAAAGATGTATCAATTCGTAAGCATCTGGCTTTTAAGATCGCCATTATTTTATTAACCGCCTTATTTTACCGACTCAAAAAAGAAGACATTTTCGATTCGACTAATACATATGTATTTAATATTGTTAGAAGTGCACAATATTCGCATATGTTAGTCTGTATGGGCTTCTGAATAGATGTGCCAATTTTCATAAGTGTATGTACCTGTGTATTTTTGTCCACGTATATCTCAAAAACTATAAATCAGATTGCGTTGGTTTTTTTTTTGGACTAGATGTCTTCCAATTTAGGGAATAATGCAAGTTTCATCGAAATCCGTTCAGTAGTTTTGAAGATATGGACTTAAATGTGTGAAAATGGTGAAGTCGGTTTTAAGTTTTTGTTAAACTTTTTACTTACTTTTTACTTTTGACTGCCTTCGTGGCGTGGTGGTATTTCGGTACGACTACGGTGCTGAGGTCTCGGGTTCGATCCACGGGTCGGGCAAAGTGATATTGGATTTTTCCATATCAGCCCGGAGTCTGGAATTTGTGCCCGATATTGCGATAGGCTCGCCCCCTATCACATCTGGGACGGAACTAAGCTCGGCGAAGAATTTCTCCACAAGAATCTCGACGGCATGTGAAGTTTACCAACTCGCATTAGGCCAGCGTGGTAGTCTAAGGCCTAACCCCTCTCATTAGTAGGGAAGACCCGTACGCAGCAGTGGGACAATATTACAGGGCTGATTTTATGGCGATAGGCTCCCTATTCAACATATTTGAAATGAGCTCGGAGAAATGTGGTGTTTTAGTTCGGCTCTACCCACTCCCTCTTGTATGATGTATTTACTGTTTAATTAAGTACAATTAAACCCTACTGGGTTACCCAAAATTAGTACAAGTTGTAAAAAGTTTAAACATACATACATAACATAAGCTCACGCCTGTATCCCCGAAGGGGTAGGCAGAAGAGAACTAGAGAACTAGATCACCCACATTTCGCCGCGCTAATTTACGTCCCAGATGTGATAGGGGGCGAGCTTATCGCCATATCGGGCACAACTTCAGACTCCGGGCTGATACTGAAAAATTCAATATAACTTTGCCCGACCCGGGGATCCAACCCGAAACCTCAGGATGGAAGTCATATCGTAATACCACTACGCACCGAGGCAGTCTTTGTAGCGTTTGTACATACAATAAACAAATATCAGTATAACCTAACGTAAAACTATAAAATGGAGCCGAAGCATATGTAATGAAAGGCACCGAGGTTTTAAGCTTTTGTTAACCTTTAATAGGAATATAGCACCGTGTTATATTATAGTGTAATGAAATCGGTCAGAATAAGTTCAAAACATTATTTTCCTTATATATTTTACCAAAGTTTTCATTATCATTTAATACATTTCAGCATCAGGGATAACTCTCCTGAAAGATTCATCGTTTGTAATCCATAACTGGGCTATAAACAGACACCCAGAGTATTGGGGTGATGACGCTGAAGAGTTTAGACCTGAAAGATTCAGTGACGCTCCTCCTAAACACCCAGCCGCATTTGCTACGTTTTCAATAGGACCAAGAGGTTGTATTGGTAAGAATAATCTCTCTATTCTTGAGTGGTAGAGCCACGCTGTAGACAGATACGGCTACAGCACGAATGGGCTGGCTCGACCGGTTTGATACAACTGTCTCATAGAAAACCGAGGTACTCGAAATCCCTTTTTCCCTCCTTTTAGGTTGGTTGCACGCACCTATGAGGTTTTTAGTGTCTTGGACGTTTATAGGCGGCGGAGATCACTGACCATCAGGTGACCTACCTGCTCTATTCCCACTCTTATTCCACTTCAATGTGAGTCAGCGTAGCACAGTTTTTAATAGCACACTTTTTAAGCATATTACAGAAATGAAATGGCTTTGTTTTAACTTGCCTGTCGTCAATTCAGCCATTTCAAATAAATCCCGTTGTCTGATTATCGATGGAAACCCAGGAGCTCTTGATTCACTATCTAATTAAATTTGCCCGGGACTGGATCCCAAAGAGGGGACTGACGTCAGACAGGCAGTCGGTCGTAAAATTAAGCCAATTCCTTTCTGCAACATACCTATTTGAATGAGTGTTGCGCCGACCCCACAGTAAGGTGGGATAAGGGCAGGTAGAAAGAAAGTTTCACGACATTTCTGCCATATTTTTTATAAAGTGCACACTGCATCTGATGGTAAGCAGTGCAGTCGAAAAACTAGCGACCAGTGACAAACACTGTTATAAAAAAAATGTGGACCGATTTTCAAAATGTTTGTGTTCGATAGAGCTTATTCGAATGAACACATAAATGAACTTGGTCACGATCGGATAAATTTTGAAGTCGGCGCGGTAAATTTTAAAACTAGTGATTATTTTATTACAGTTTTTTTTATTTTGTTATGTGTGTTATGTGTTTTTTTTTATTAGCCTCATAATTTTTACAACGATTTTAAATATCGCTATAAAAAAAAGGTATTTGACAGTGTCTGTGAAACGAGAGGCCGCGGGTTTGATTCCGGCATTGAGACAAATGTTTGTGTGACCCACAGATATTTGTTTCAAGTCTGGGTATTGTGAGACCGAAAGTCTCTCAGTTTCTGATACCCACGATACAGGTTATACCTAGTGTGGGGTCAGGACTAGGTGTATGACTGTTGGGTGTATTTATTTATATTTATTTAATTATTTTAAACTTTTTACTTGAGTGTGTTGAGCGTATTTTTTTAAACTAATATTGATAAAGTCCACAGTAGTTAATAATCATTTAAGAATACGAGATAACTATTATATCTAAAGCTAAACAAGTCCCGAGACGTAAACAACAACAGGGGCTATCAAGCAAGTTCTCATACAAAAAAATTATCTCAAACGTTAGTTACGCCATCTCAACTAATTACAATTCGAGGTCGCTTATATTATAATATCCAATTTACACCCTAGAATGTTCTTTGAATGTTCAAGAATCACGTAAGACAATTTTATTGTTTAAACTATAATTAATTAAAATGCGTAAGCATAATATTATAATAATGTGTAATTATGTACCTACATACTAATTATTTTATGTCTAAAGTATAATAAAAAATAATAATAATAATATTAGCCCTGTAATATTACTGTCCCACTGCTGGGCACGGGCCTCCTCTACTAATGAGAGGGGTTAGGCCTTAGTCTACCACGCTGGCCTAATGCGGATTGGCAGACTTCACATACCTTCGAAATTCCTGTGAAGAAATTCTCGGGTATGCAGGTTTCCTCACGATGTTTTCCTTCACCGTTATAGCAAGCAATATTTCACAATGAAAATACACTTAACATAGAAAAGTCAGAGGTGTATGCTCTATTTTGGGGTTGGTCTCGAACCTCCGACACTTGTCTCGGCAGTCCATACCATTCCCAACTGAGCTATCGTTTGCTAAAGTAATATCTAAAGTATGTCTAAAGTAATTCAACTTTTTTAGGTTATAAATACGCTTTAATGTCGATGACGACTGTAATAATATACTTGGTCCGCAACTTCAAACTACTGCCTGATGACTCGTCAGATACTTATGTCGACAACAGCAAATGTTCGGAGAAAGAGAAGCCGCTTCGAGTCAAATTTGAAGTAATGATGAGACACGTAGATGACTTTAAAGTACGCTTAGAACCCAGAATGAAATCACATTAAAACGAATATTTATCAAGCAAGGTTCTATACAAAAATATCTCAATCGTCAGTACATCATCAACGTCATTTACTACAATGGTTAATGCAATTTACACCCTAGAATGTTCTGCGAATGTTCAAGAATCACGTAAGACAATTTTATTGTCTAAACATTATTACGCTGGCCGATATTGCGTGCGTATGTTTCAAATAAGACTAAGCGACTTGGCACCACGATGTCACAACTTTTGGATGACAAGTTTCGTGCTGTTATCCCATCTATATAATGTTGAATATCTTTGAGTATCAACTAATAAAAAATCGTACTATATATATACTTTGTTTTTCTCTACCCAGTATAAAATATATTAAGTTTTATTATTGAAATATGCTACATATTGCAATAAATATGTTATGGGTTTTTTAAGGGTTCCGTTTACTACAAGGAACCTTTATCATTTTCATCATGTCTTTCTCTTTTCTTTTTACCTTAATGTAGGGTCGGCGCAACACACTTTTTCAAAAAAAAATTGGCTTAGTTTTTATGACCGGTTGCCTGCCTGACGTCAACCCCGTCTGAGGGATCCAGTCCCGGACAAATTAAATTAGAAAATTCGCTTTATCCGACCTGGGAATCGAACCCAGGACATTCCAGTCCACAGCCCATTTATGCTGCCACAGTGCCACTAGACCAAGGAGGCGACTTCATCATGTTTGTCTCTCTGTATAAAAATAGTGTCAAGCGAAATTCCAAAGATAAAGCACCCTTGGGATACTGAATCACCCACATGTATTTCCAGATTTATCATAGATTTCGAGATTTATTTTCTGAATTTTTGAGTATTTTCGACCGTTGACTGAGAGAGATAGCAATAAATGTGTTTCTTATCGGTGGCGTAGCTGTATTACGTGCACAGTGCCGTTCTGAAGCCTCAGGTTCGATCCCTGTCGGATAAACAAATATTAGGTTTTTCTTGAGCCCGAAGTTTGGAATATGAGCCCGATATGGCGGTAAGCTCGCCTCCTATTATATCTGGGACGGCGAATTGTGGGTTTTCGATCGACATCAAAAAAGAAGGTCCTCAATTCATTTGTATTTTTTTATGTATCGTACGCGATATTTCCGCCGAATGTGGACCAATTTTCAAGATTATTTTTGTGTTCGATAGAGCTTGTTTGAAGGGTAGTCCCATATAATTTGGTCACGATCGGATAAGTTTTGAAGTCGTTCCGTTAAGTTCTAAACTTGTGATTATCTAGTTTTCTAATTCGCCTCAGTCTATTCCTTCGGGGATATTGATACCAGTTAGATATTTAATTACGATACATGCGTTGGTTTCATAGTATTATATCATGTTTTTTGAGTGGTAGAGCCACGCTGTAGACGGATACGTCTACAGCACGAATGGGCTGGCTCGTCCGGTTTGATACCACTGCCTGCAGAAAATCAACGTAAAGTGGCAGCTCGCTGTCGCGTTTCATTCGGTGAGTGAAATTTCTGGTGGCCCAATTCCCCCTCCCTTTCCCAATCCCTATTTCCCTCCTTTTAGGTTTGCAACGCACCCATGATTCTTTTAATATCTTGGGCGTCTATGAGCTTTGGAGATCACTTACCATCAGGTGACTCACTTGCTCGATTGCCAGTCTCTGCTATAAAAAAAACTATAACCGTTTAAATCGTATTACCTTTTAGACTTATAGGGCATTTGCTATTTGTAAATTTTAAGGCGTCCAAGAACGCCTTTTAAAACCTACTAAGCTTTTATCGCCATCGAACAACTGTGACATTTTCTTAAGGCGTTTTAATTTTAAATATGTTTGACAGCCTCTGTAGCGCAGCGGGTGTGTAGCGACTGTGAAGCGAGAGGCCGCGAGTTCGATTCCCGCATCGAGACAATGTTTTGTGTGACCCACAGATAATTGTTTCGGGTCTGGGTGTTGTGAGACCGAAAGTCTCTCATAGTTTCTGATACCCACGATACAAGTTTTTACCTATTTGAGGTTTAGGACTATGTGTGTGACTGTTGTGTGTATTTATTTTAATTAAACATATCAGACCATACCGCCATACCGAGACTTTTACATTTATTCAAGACATTTACATAGCTGTTCGCATTCATTAAAGAATAGTCTAAATTTTGTCACAAGTCGCCTCCCAGCGTATATGGGTCGTGAAACGGGAGGTCCTGATTCCTGAGTTCGATTTCCAAATCGGGCGGGATGTTTTATTAACACAATTTTCTTGGAACCGAATGCCCCAGTAGGGAGTTGTCGTCAGGCAGCAGCTGGTCGTGAATATCCTTCCTACAATATGCTTAAATACAATGAAATACACCTTTATTGCGCCGACCCCACATCGAGGTGAGATAAGGTGGAAAGAATCTAAATTGTGTCAAACATAAACGTGAGCATAAATAATCATTGACTATAACGACAATTCAGAAAGTGTGTATTATCAATCCATTTCATCATTTCAAAAGATAATATAAAAGGTGGTGAGATTGAGTGAGATTTCCGGTGGCCCAATTACTCCCTCCCTTTCCTAATCCAAATCCCAATTTTTGTTTCTTGGGTGTCTATGGGCGGTGGAGATCACATACCGTCAGGTGACCCATATGCTCGTTTGCGAGTCTCTACTACAAAAAAATGCATTATATTATACACTTAAGAAAAAGTAAATAAAAAAGATCTTACGGCTGCTGATACTACGGATCTATGTTTTTACTAAAACATAACCTTCGATCCGTGGCAGTCAACAAAAGTAAGTATGAATTCTAGTAAGTAGAACATTGCAATAAAGCAATAAGTAGGAACCAGAGCTTTATTGAAAATCCCAAAACGCTTTCCGTACTTATTGATGGAGACAAACCGATGAGATATTGGTGAAAAATAAGTAAGTACGTCCACAGTTATGTTATGTTGTTTATCGCATTTTTTCTCAGAATTATAAGAATTAATTCTTTTATACGACTACTCGTTACGAATGATAAACTAGATTAGAATGCAAACTATATTAATTCGTATATGTTGGGTGATAAGGTCTAATTTATCTTGTTCAGACACTATAGTCGTTTATAATCTACCTAGTTTCCGGACGTCAGGAATCTAGTAGTTCCCGACAAGACAAGTTGCTTGATTCCAGCCAGAGATGGTGAACCAAAGTTTCCATTTTTATTCACATACATACGTAAGCTCAAGTCTGTATCCCCAAAGGGGTAGGCAGAGGTGAACTAGCGAATTAGAACAGCCACATTTCGCTGAGCTCATTTCCGTTCCAAATGTGATAGGGGGCGAGCCTACCGCCATCATCATCATCATCAGCCATAGGACGTCCACTGCTGCACGTAGGCCTCCCCCAAAGATTTCCAGATCGACCTGTTGGAAGCGGCCTGCATCCAGCTACTTCCTTTACTATCGCCATATCGGGCACAAATTCCAGACTCCGGGCTGATACTGAAAAATCTAATTGTGACCATCTAAGTTTTGTAATCACTATGTACGCTCTTGTGGGTTATAAAAAGCAGCTGTGTAATACCTAACGGCAACATTTTTGTCACGGTGATTATGCTAGCACGGCCAAAAATTAGGGTTGGCAGTTTTGTTCATTAAATAAATTATATTTATGCTCAAGATGACATGGTGGATGGATTCAACAGTGTGAGCGTGCCCAAACTCCTTAATAATACCTACTGCGAATCTTAGGACTTTTTAACTGTTTGCCATATGTAGATTCAAATTCTGCCGTCATCTTATATCTTACAAATGCTATAACAATATTACTAGCTTGATTTGGGAAGTACTTTACCATGATCCAGTCATATCCCTAACGCAAACTTAGGCTGAAACCTACAGAGTCAACTTCGACTAAGTCTGAGTCAAAGAAAAGTACTCACTGAGGATTTGGAACTTTTAAATCGAACTTTGACTTAGTCCGAGTTATTTTTCTGTCAGACTGACAGAGAGACTAAGCAAAGATTTTCTTGTAAAAAAAAAACTCGGACTAAGTCGAAGTTCGATTTAAATTTCCAAATTCTCACCGAGTTCGTTTCTTTGACTCGAACTTGTCGAAGTTCGCTCGATTTCAGCCTTAGCCATGCAAGTACATCATTGTTTATGACTGTATCATTTTAAATTTTTGTGTACTTGATTATTTTTTATCAAGTATCATGAATTAATATTGGTCGTCTCGTTGATCTAGTGGCAGCATATATTTGCTGTGGACCGGGAGGTCATGGGTTCTATTCCCAGGTCGAGCAAAGCGAATTTTCTAATTTAATTTGTGCGAGACTGGATCCCTCAGAGGGGGTTGACGTCAGGCAGGCAGCCGTAAAAACTTAGCCAAATCCTTTTTGCAACATGCTTGACAAACTGTGTTGCGCTGACCCCGCTTTAAGGTGGGATTGGGCAGGTCTTTTCAGATCTCTTTTTTCCTTTCACCTAAAAAGAAAAAAAAGGCCCATAGATTAATATAATTTTGTAATTGCAATCCTGATGAATGTCCACCACATACATATTAAAATTCGTTGTTTCTGTAAATCACCATCTGGAATAGCAAATTATAAGCAAAATATCAAACCAAAGTAAAAGTATATTTTAAAAAACTAAAAAGAAACACGTTATATGGAGTCCAACAACATAAAAATCAAATAAAATGCATGTATTTGGTGGATTTTAATGATCTGCAAATCCGAATTTAAATATATTTTTAACTAGGATGATCTACAAACAACGAATTTATGATCTTCACCACAGTCAATTTCTATGCAAATTAATTGGAGCTAACTTTTTACTAAATTATGAAGATAAAGTGTTATTGCATCATCCATCAATTAGTTATTGTAACAAGATAAAATGTCACAAAATCTTAAAAACAAGAGTTGTAATGTTTGTCTATTTTTTTTAAAGCAGAGCTTGGAAATCGAGAAGTTGGGTCACCTGATCAAATCAAATCAAATCGTTTATTGAATCCATAAAATGTCACACATTGTTTAGATTCCGTCAAAAAGGTTGACTCTACCGCCAGTTCGGAAAGCTGGTTCGCCAGAGAAGAACGGACAAGAAACTCTGACGTTGCGAATTCGTTCAGACTTAGATATTTGACAGGTAGGAGATATCAAACTAGGTAAAATCCTTCGAAAGTTAACGAAAGTTTATATGAAAGTGCTGTTTTAGCTGCTAGGAACATAATGATGATTTATCCTGCCTTTGCTTAAAATTAATTTAGAGTGACCAATAAGATAAACCTAATCACGCAAGCGAAGCCACGAGCAAAAGCTGTATATATAGAGGTACATAGGCTCACGTCTGTAAGTCCGTAGGATAGGCAGAGGTAAACTAGAGAACGAGAACACCCACTTTTCTCCCATCTCATTTCCGTCCCAAATAATAGGGGGCGAGCTGACTCATATTGGGCACAAATTCCAGACTCCAGGCTGAACAAAAGCTACTATGTCACATTCCCATTTCCGGGATAAAATATATTTATCTAAATGAGGCTAAAAGAAAAATATCTAAGAAAATAATAACCTGATGTTTACAATCCCGCACGTTGAGTTCAGAGGGGTTCAGTCAACCGCAGCGATGGCTTCCCGGTTCCATCCCGCACTCGGGCGCAAACCCTCGACCATATTATACTGCGCAGGCGCACACCGTCTTAGAAGTAAGTGGACCATTTTGTATTTTCAACTTAAAAAGGAAGAGGTTCTCAATTCCTCGAGCGTTTTATGTATGTTACGCGATATCTGTAGCATATGTGGACTAATTTTCGACCGACTTCCAAAAAGTAGAAGGTCCTCGATTCGTCTGTTTTTTTTTTATGTGGGTAATATGCGTCTCAACATGTTTGGTCATATGAGTACTTGAATATTATCATTCTTGCCTTGTTTCTGATAAGGTACTACATAACCCCCAAAAAAACGCCGTGTTTTAAAAGCGCCTGCGTGTGAACAACTATATTAGAACTTATATGTTCCATTTCAACGCTTTTTTTACGCGCGAAATAAAGCTCTCCTGCGAATGAGGGCTTATAGTAACTAACAATAATTTAGTAGTAACATTTTTTAACAGCTTTTGTCTGCTCTGCAAATGTGACATTGCCGCTTATAACAATTATTATCTTTATTTTTTAATCTAGTAAATTATTATCATAGACTGCACAAAGTAAGGCTGTTATGCATGTCATCCACACCGTAAAATGTAAATAATCACAAGTTTAAAAACTTAACGGACCGACTTCAAATCCGATCGTGCCAAATTGGATATGGGACCACCCTTGAAATAAGCTCTATCGAACACAAAAATAATTTTGAAAATCGGTCCACATTCGGCGGAGATATCGCGTAATATACATAAAAAATATGGACGAATTGAGGACCTCCTCCTTTTTGGAAGTTGGTCGATAAAATAAAGCATCTTGAGGACGTTAATATTAAAATTAACTCAATATAACAGATCACTCAACCAATAAATTTTATATTACCAATTCTATTAGCCATGTGAATGTAAATGAAATGTACTGTTTTAAACCAGCGCTACTGTGACCTTATAGGTCAATAGGATGAGAGTTTGTCTAAATTTATGAGTGGTCTTGTTTGGACACTTTGTAATTGACCTTAGATAAACTAAAAACTTCCGTTCGTAATGTCCATGTGTGATTCAGTATAACGGGATAATCCAGCAATGTTTCTGTCTTAAGACAAAATTACTTTCTTTAACGTAAGGACTTAAAAGTGTTTGTCATTCACAAATAAATGATGCTCAAGGAAAGATAAAGTATTGTTTAAAAAAACATTTTGCGTTATACCAAACTGTATGTTAGTAATTAAGCTCGTGGTAATTTCTATTTGTATTAAATATATAAGATAGCTACTACGCAAAATACTGAAGATTTTAATTTAATCTAGTTATTTTTTGCTCCGCAGATGCAGTGCTTCATATGCGTAACATACATGATAATACTATGCAGCGGAAATCCAACGAAATATCAAGATATAGATAATAATTATGAAAAAATATCATTAGTCAATAATTTTATTGCATCTCTATTTAATAAGCAACCACCCGAAGAAATAAATGACAATGATGAAAATAAGCTAACACATACGAGTTATGAAAAGTATGGATACGATAACTTCCAATATCACCTAAATGATGCTGATTTTCTGCCACGACGAAATGACAGAATTGCAATGCCACCACTACAATATCGACTCCCAAAAACAAAAAATGATATTGCAAGTAAAAGCAAGATTGTTGAAAAACCAAAAGAAGATATTAAGAGTTTAAGTAGTGCTAACATATACCAAGGAGTAGATAACTTAAGAAAAGAACGCTCACGCCATGGATATAAAAATAAAATGAATCAAAGTGAGAATTTGCAAGACATACCTGAGGTTATGCCTTTTTCAACCACAATCGCAGGTCAAAGTCAGATCGGCGATCGGGAATCCCAGACTGTAGTAAAACCAACCGTAATAGTAAATATACGTGGTTCAATTAACAACCGAGATGACACCAAGCTCGATAAAGGAAGGCACATTGCCAACGATACTGACATCACACGAAATGTATTCAACATTAATCAAGAAATTAATGTAAATTCCGATGTCTCTCACGGGAAAAGAGGAAATATTTTCCAGCACGATCAAAAAGATGAGCAGGAAAGTAAAACCGATGCCGATTTATTGTCTGTAATATGCCAAACTAATAACTGGAAAGAAAACAAAAATAAGGAACGAAAATTAGATGTCATGCAAATATTACTAACTGTTTAAGTCTAAACTGTCCAGGAAAATAAATTATATGTTACTTAACAATAATTATAAATCTTCTTTAGTGTGGTATGTATAATTTATATAATTTGTATCAAATATCCATATAGATGTTGATGTGATGAATTTGAATAACATTTTTCTGATGTTATTTTGGACACTGCTAGATACATTTATAAGTTTCTAAAGTCTAGATTTAGTTTTATAATAATATGCATATCAATTACAAACAAGTCTGCTCGCATTCACGAGTAATGTTTTAGGTAATAAATATTCTAATTGCAAAATTGTATTACTATTATTTACCCGGTAAAATTATGCGTATTTTGTTGCTTGATCATTCGATTGTTTCACTTAAAATATAAGTAATTCAAAGAAAGTTTGGACAAGTTTTTTAATATCATCAAAATTATAATATTTATTTGATATGTACTAAAGATTACATGACAACCGTCTCTTAAGTGAAGGAAAATAGAAACAATTCAGTTCCCGGAATAAAGGAATTGCAGATACAGTAAATTAACACGACTCTAATATCACAATTCACAGACTCCATATGCGTTTAAAGGTACCGTTACGTCCCACTGGGCCCACGCTACTTCTAAACCTTGCTATAATCATTTACCATATTTGTACCAAATTGTATACATAATAATGCTGATAAATGGACGTGATATCATTGCGAAAACATTTTTTAAATTAATCTATTTACGTGTTTGTACATTCTTTGTCTTGTTGCTGTGCTTTCAATTACAAATCTAGGAAGTGATATTGCATGCCATACAAGATAAAACCCATTTTTAATTGGTGATATAAGGCGATCTGTAGCCTCTTTAACGCACAATGACCGTCAAAATTATTTAATACCTGCAGATCCAAATAGAGCATAGTATTAAATTCAAAACTTGTACGAATAGCTCCCAGTATAATAAATAAGTAAAAAATAAATCATAAACTCGGGAACTTTATAAGTAATTAATATCAAGAATATTATAAGGTTCCTAATAATGCCATCTGTATTAGAAGTCCTAATAAAGATAGAAATATCAGCTATTATTGCTCATATAAATTACTTTGAAACCATTTTCACTAGACAATTATCTCTAACAAAAGTCAATCAGAATTATGTCCATAAATATTAGAATGAAAACAAAAGAACAAGTTTCATTAGCAATATCTCATGCCAATAAGGATTCAAACAATTAAACATCTATAAAAGAATTAATAGCTGTTTACCGAAATCTATAAAACTTGACGAGGCGGATATTGATAGTTAATATTTCCTATTAAAAAAAAACTTAGAACTTATCTGGAATAGAATAAAACAAGAACTAAGTCCGACAAATGATTCAGATACTATTACCTATCTTATCTCCCCTCTATTTTAAGAGGGTCATAGATCAAAATACTGCGGTTAACCCACGGAACTCAAAAACTATGGGAGTAGCTTAAGAACAGTTTTGTAGCAGAACCATGGTTTAACCGTCCTAATTATAGAACTTTTTAGCAATCTGCATATTATAATATATATATTTTTTTAATTAACTTCATTTCCAAAATAGTAGACTCGGTAAAAGTTGTCAGAAATCGACTTATTTGTATCAAGAAGAATTTATTTTTTACGTCTACAGCACGAATGGGTCGGCTCGACCGGTTTGATACCACTGCCTCACAGAAAACCGACGTAAAGTGGCAGCTTGTTGTCGCGTTTCGTTCGGTGAGTGAGATTTCCGGTGGCCCATTTCCCCCCTCCCTTTCCCAATCCCTTTTCCCTCCCATTCCATTTCCTCTTTTTAGGTTGGTAACGCACCCATGAGTCTTATTGTGTCTTGGGTGTCTTTGGGCGGTGGAGATCACTTACCATCAGGTGACTCATATGCTCGTTTACCAATCTCTGCTTTAAAAAAAAAAGATATTTATTTTTTGTCATCACTTGTCGATGATCTCTATATCTATTATTAATGATCGCGACCTGCACTTTGACTGTATCATGGGAATCAGAAACTACGAGTGACTTATGATCCCACAACACATATATTTTTTACAAGACATTTGAATTTAAGAGAAGAAATTATTGAAATAAAACAATTTCTAAGGATTCTATCACGGTTTGGTTTTAATTTTTATGCCCGACATTTCGAAAGCTTTGCAGCCTTCGTGGAAATAGTTTTATTTCAATGAATAATATTCGCGTAAACCTAAGAAATCATTACGAAGAAATTATTATAAAGCTATTCCAATATTAACTACTGCGATACCGGTTATACATTATTCCATCCAAAAAAACATATTATTTGTGCATAATACGCACTGCGTAGCGGATGTTGCTTTTGATAATTCCTAAACAAATACAGCAACAGATTAAAATAAGCAGACAATGTTTCCGATCTAGACACCTTGATCTGGTAACAATTTAACCAAATGCCATGCTCTCAATTTATCCACTTGTTTATTGCCAAGGCCGGAACACTAATCTAGATGGAAGCTCAAAGTTAATGGTTCTCATTTATAAATTACTATATGTTTACAATTAATGCTTACATTTCAATTAAAATGTATTTCTTATATCAAATCACTCAATGATTTGGATAAGTTATTACAGCTAGCGCCGTTTAATTAATTTTACAAAACTTTCACTTTATTATGGAGCCCGGAATAAGAAATCCTACAAAACTAATGTTTCTATCTTTATAGGTGTCGATTTAGCACGCGCTTCCGTATGTCTTTTCTAAATCAACATTAAAATTATTATTATTGCCTTCAATATCTTTTTCCTGGAGGACCCACCTTCCATTACCAATCCCCATTTTTTTGTTTCCATGATAGGCAATAGTTTATAATGCCGTTCGTCTGAAGTAGTGTGATGAAAAATAAATGTAAAGAACGTCAAAGCTCTCGCCCCGTCACATCTTCAATATCCTTGTCCATCAGTCGCCTCTTATGATAGAATATCGTGGTGGAATTCCCCAAACACATCTCAAAAGTAATTCTGGCCTCCACAGGAATACTCACTTCACAGAAAGTTTTTGGGTCTTAGAATATTACTGGATTTAATACAACCGTGATAAATGTTTTTGTTATTTTTCATTACAACGCTAAAAAAATCTCCGTGAATCTCTAGACCAATACCTAGTTTATCTATTCGTAGAAACGTTGCGGATGCAATTATAATAGTCCAATTACTATTACTGTTTGTACAATCAACTAACAATTTCGGATCCGTTGGATTTAATAATCGCACCTCACTTTTGGTAATCGATTCATCTTCAATATTCACAGCTATAAACGAATTGCTTTAAAACAACTGTGAAAAAGCTACATAATATGTATTTTTCACAAGAATTGCGAAGTAAGTAGATATATGTACGTCTACCAACCAGGTCACCATGAGTGACCATGCCCTAGTCTGGGACATCAATAACCACAGACACGGGAAGATTGTTATGCCCTGTGGCGATAACTAATAAGATATAAAATATTATTGTTATTACAAAATAAACTTAAAGCATAATCAGTGCTATATTTAATACGAAAGAAAGATGCAATAAAGGAGTTTTCTGTGATCTCGTTGTAAAAAGCCTGGTGCTAAAATTCTACAACTACATACTAACAGCGTGGCTCTACAACTTATCCTAGACTGTCTCTTGATTCATTACTTTTATTTAACAGAACACTCATTTAAAGTCAAGGAAATCAATCACAAAAATTAATCTATGCGTGATCATAAGCAATTTGCCACCTAATTTGTACGTCACTAAAACATTTTGATTTTGCGCTCGATTAATGAAATACGTGAGAGTTTAATATAAATACTAGTTTATAATATTCATTAAGTCCGTTGACCCCGATTTCATTAAGATGTGGATTAGAATAAGTCATAAAAACGGTCTCGCTTATTCATAAATAAGATGTTATTTTATGGTTACGGAAGCGCCAATGTTATTTTTTAATTTGAAGCCCAAGACGCAAATGACCAAATATATTAGGTTTTACGATATAAGTTTTAGATAAATCACCAAAATAGGATACTGAAGTACGTAAAATAAAACCGTAAGTCCCTCGTCGCTTCTGATATACACGGTGTTTATGTCTTGCCATAGCTAACTGTACAAATACACCTTTTGTGACTTTGACTGTTTATAATTATGATAAAAATCCAAGCGCGCATCTAACTGACTTTTCATAAGTTCTTGGAAGGTTATGTCCCCAAAAATATGTTTTCAACCGACTTCAAAAAAAGACCTTCCTCAATTCGTTTTGTTTTTTATGTATGTTACGCGATATCTTCGCCAAATGTGGACCGATATTCAAGATGTTTTTGTGTATGATAGCTAATTTAAAGGGACCCGTATTGTTTACGATCGGATAAATTTTGAAGTCGGTCCGTTAAGTTTTTAAACTTGTGATTATTTGATTTCTCTCCAACAACAACGCCCCTATCGACTACCGTTATTTTTTTTAAACAGACGTGAACTTAAATGACATAAAGAAATTGTAAGGGTTTCGTTTTACCATTTGGAGCACTAAATTACAATAATAATTATATTAATTATTTACCCTGTGATTAAACGAGTATTATCAATTAGAACTTTTACATGCGCATAAATCTTTAGCCAAAAATTAACTACGAAGACAGAGTAAAGAACTTCCAACTACGAATGATAAATAAATTCGATCGAATATTATGGATATTTCGTTTGAAGTATTACCACAGATAGATGCGTAACATACTCGATTCGAATTCTTAGTCGAGAATTATTCAGGCTACGCCCTCCAGGTGAACCGATACCACACAACAAACGTATGTTTATAACTGTTCATGTTATTGAAATCATTTTTTACAAACAACATGATTGGCAGATTGATGCAAACTTTTTGCACTATTATTTAATCACAATCATACCAATGTTTATCTCATCGTTCATTAATTTTATTTGTATGTCACTGTGTTACGTGCCAATAAGTAATTGAGACGATGTGCCCAACAAATAAAGAGTAATCATCATCATCATTATCAGCCATAGGACGTTCACTGCTGGATTTAAGCCTCCCCCAAAGATTTCCAGATTGACCTGTTGGAAGCGGCCTGCATCCAGTGACTTCCTGCGACCTTTATCAGAGTAATACTTACATTTATACACACGTACAATGTAAAATTTGACAGCCTCCGTGGCTCATCGGGCGGGTAGCCGGCTGTGAAGCGAGAGGTCGCGGGTTCGATCCCCGCACCGAGACAAATTGTGTGGCCCGCAGAGATTTGTTTCGGGTCTGGGTGTTGTGAGGAAAGTCTCTCGTAGTTCCTGATCCCCACGACACAAGACTCGATCTTACTGTGAGGTCAGCACTATGTGTGTGACTGTTGGGTGTTATTTATTTAAATGTTCATATAATGTAATTTGTTGTGTTTACTTACATGTACCGTTGTTCACTTAGACAAGTAATGTTGCGAGCAAGATATTTATTTCTCTTTATAAAATCCA
Organism: Clanis bilineata; assembly: GCA_036417725.1. Taxonomy (NCBI): domain Eukaryota; kingdom Metazoa; phylum Arthropoda; class Insecta; order Lepidoptera; family Sphingidae; genus Clanis; species Clanis bilineata. Next base: position 16,913,454 of record CM071158.1, read on the forward strand.
TCCTACATCCACGGTCTACGTTCACCTTAAACTGCAGTTGACACCGAAATATTAACACCGAAGCTCAAATTTAAAGAAATCTCAAAGCTCAAATCTGAGCAGAGCAAAGCAGCTCGCATCATACGATTCTTAGCCTTATAAATATCAGTTTTATGCCCAATCGGATCAAACATATTAACTCTCTTCGTCTAAAAGGTGCTTAATAATAATCTAAATACATTTCGACATAATTATGTTCATAGTGTGCTCTTAAATTAGTGCATCGTCCAATCACTTTATAATCGATACCATTGCTCTAGTTATATGCTCGCAATTAAATGAGAGCATTTCCTATAATAATAGCTTGTACTGTTATAAAAATAATAATTGATGTCAAGATGGAATGAACTACTGTCACACAAATACACTTACCCAATAATTATGATATCGATGGCATATTTTACTTTTAGCTCCGAGCTTTTGGCTCGCAGCCTCACCAAATTTAATATAATTTTTATTTAAAAAAAGCTCGCCTTATATTTTACTTGCCCTTAGCCCATAATGAGGGATCAGAGCGGCATACATTTTCAAGGTTGCAGAAAGGATTTAGCTTAGTTTTTACGACCGGTTGTCTTATAGATAAAGAAAGCTCGTCTTTTATTGGATGTAAACTGTAAATTATAGTTTTAGTTTCATAAAACTTTATTATGTTTGAGTGGTAGAGCCACGCTGTAGACAATAACGTCTACAGCACGAATGGGCCGGCTCGACCGGTTTGATACCACTGTCTCACAGAAAACCGACGTAAAGTGACAGTTTGCTCTCACGTTTCGTTCGGTGAGTTAGATTTCTGGTGGCCCATTTCCCTCCCTTCCTTTCCCAATCCCCTATTCCCTCCCCTACCATTTCCTCCTTTTAGGTTGGCAACGCACCCATGATTCTTTTTAGTGTCTTGGGTGTCTATGGGCTATGGAGATCACGTTTGCCAGACTCTGCCATAAAAAATATATATTATATCATTAAATTAAATTAGCTGTTGCTGGCGATTTCGTTTGCGTGGATATCCCAAAGGAACCCATAATTGTTTCGGAATAAAAAGAAGCCTACGTTACTTGCTGATAATTTAGATTTCCGTATGTGAAAGAATTTTTAAAATCGGTTCATATTTTTAAGCCTATTCATTACAAACAAAAGAAAACTTGCCTCTTTATAATATTTAATAGTATAGATGAAGATATCCTAAATTCCCCAGATAGGGGTTGCAATCAGGCACGCAGCCGGTCGTAAAAACTAAGCCAAATCATTTCTGCAACATACTGAAAATCGTGGGTTTCACCACATCGAGATAGGATAGGGGAGATAGAGAGAAAGATAACATTCTAATTGTAATAAATCATATAATTATTCTTTATATAGGTTCTAACTGTAAGCCTGCGGGCAAACCAAATTCATATTTCTTATACTAAATATAAACATCTATTACTAAGAAAAATATAAGCGCAATTAAAGTATTCTGTACATAAATTGAACTGCGTATTGGCATTCTAAATAGTTGATATTTAGGTCAGTCGTCTTACACATAAAGTCCATGGTCAAGTTCAAGAACTCTACAAAAAGTGATTGTAATACGGTATATGATACAATGCGGACTGCGGTCTCACTTACTATACATTCTCGACGTGATTAAACGCAACGATGACTTGCGAAATAAAGCTGTCGCTTCCTTGGTCCAGTGGCAGTGTCTGTGGCGGATTTTCCCTTAGGCCGACTATAACTGAGCCCAGGGCGACTATGGCTGAGATCTATAGAGCGAACTTCGACTAAGTCTAACTCAAAGTAACGAACTTTGAGGATTTGGGATTGTTAAATCGAACTTTCGATTCACTTCGAGACATTTTTTACAAAAAAAAACAGACTGACAGACTAAGCAAAGATTTTCTTATAAAAAATGACTCGAACTAAGTCAAAATCTTCACTGAGTTCGTAACGTTGACTTAGACTTAGTCGAAGTTCGCTCTATAGATCTCAGCCTTAGACTATTCTTTACCATTTGCTCAACCAAACTTTATAAGTAAGGCCCTATATATTAGGGTCGAGCAAATATGAAGCAACAAATCGAACAGGAATCGAACCCAGGACCTCCAGACGGTCCAGATGCTGCCACTAGACCAACGAGACGAACAGTGCATGAACATACCTAAAAATTTATAATACATTCAGACATATTGCGGAACTCTTCCATTTTTGAAGTTGGTTAAAATAAGATTAGAAAGGGCGGCAGCTAGTAAATCAAATCATTTATTGAATCCATGAAATGTTCAAACATTATTTAGATTCCGTAAAATTTTAATTATACCGCCTGTTCGGAAGGCTGATTCGCCAGAGAGGAAAGAAACTCTGACGTTGCTCTTTTTAACACCAATTTACAGTCAGCTACTAATATAGTACAGCACTAGATACAGAAAGACCATGAATTAGAGCAGCTAAACCATAATAACAATTATAAACAACCACGGACCCCATTTTTGCTATTAGATCGCTTGGCGAGGCATACAGGGCGAAAAAGAAGCCTCTGCATATCGCCTTTTTAGATCTGCAGAAGGCCTTCGACTGTGTGCCCCGTCAGGCGATTTGGTGGGCATTAAGAGTCAAAGGAGTGCCAGAAGCCTATGTTGACATTATCAGGGACATGTACCTCCGATCTGAGTCTTTGGTTCGGACTGCTGTTGGCGACACCAACTCCTTCCCGATAACCGTGGGGGTGCACCACGGCTCGGCGCTGAGTCCCCTTCTATTCAATATAGTGCTCGACGTCACAACGGCGGACGTACAGGAGCAGCCTCCGTGGGTGCTTATGTATGCCGATGATATAGCGCTAATAGATGAGGACAAACAGCGCCTAGAGCAGAAGGTAAACCTCTGGAAGGAGACGCTTGAGAACGGCGGTCTGAAACTAAACGTGGCGAAGACCGAGTACATGGGCTGCGGGAGTGCAGACCCGGATAGTATCCGGATAGGGAACGAACTTGCCGTGAAAACTGACAAGTTTAAGTACCTAGGATCTGTATTGCACGAGTCGGGTGATATCGACTCCGACGTCTCGGCACGTATAGGCGCCGCCTGGGCTAAGTGGCGACAGGTCACGGGCGTCACTTGCGACCGCAAGATGCCGATGAGGCTTAAAGGCCTCATATACAAGACCATCATTCGGCCTGTGCTCCTGTATGGGTGTGAGACGTGGCCTGCCCTTAAGCGTCATTTTAGGCAAATCCACGTCGCGGAAATGAAGATGCTGCGGTGGATGTGCAATGTTACACGACTAGATCGTATACGTAACGGGCACATCCGTGGCAGTCTTGGCGTCCGTGACGTGGCAGATAAATTGCAGGAATGTCGCTTAAGATGGTATGGACACGTTTTGCGGAAACCACAGGAGTACGTCGGTCGCATGTGTCTGGCCCAGATCGTACCAGGGTTGCGTACCCGTGGACGACCCAAAAAGCGTTGGGTGGACGTTTTGGAGGAGGATATGAGAGCCAATGGCCTCACCACTGAGGATGCTCAAGACCGGGCGAAGTGGAAGCATTTAAGTAGGAAGGCGGACCCTGGCAGAAGGCCGGGATAACGCCAGGCAGAAAGAAAGAAACCATGATAACAATAGATATCTAATAATAGAAGATAAAGTAACATACAAGATACACTGAGCGACCCCCATAGCCACGGCAAGTTGAATTGACACAAGGAAACAAAATAGTCCACGCAGACCAGTCTCCACAAGCAGCACCCGTTCGCGAGTATGACGCATGTGCCAGCCATCGACCTCCTCAACCATGTTGCAGGGAAGTAATTGACTCGACACACGACGCCGCCACAAGCATAGACCTTAAGTGAGCATGACTGCCTAGACTGATAAATAATAATATTAGCCCTGTAATATTACTGTCCCACTGCTGGGCACGGGTCTCCTCTTCTAATGAGAGGGGTTAGGCCTTAGTCTACCACGCTGGCCTAATGCGGGTTGGCAGACTTCACATACCTTCGAAATTCCTGTGAAGAAATTCTCGGGTATGCAGGTTTCCTCACGATGTTTTTCTTCACCGTTATAGCAAGCGATATTTCACAATGAAAATACACTTAACATAGAAAAGTCAGAGGTGTATGCTCCATTTTGGGGTTGGTTTCGAACCTCCGACACTTGTCTCGGCAGTCCATACCATTCCCAACTGAGCTATCGCTGCTTCTAGACTGATAGCAATGGGCAAAAAAATAAACGTACTGGGTCTACAGCGGTCAAAACTCCAAATCCGCCACTGGGTAGTGTTTATGGACTGTGAGCTGAGAGGTATTCCAACCTCAGATAGGGGAACGTGATTTTACCAACACCATGGGCCTTACTTATAAAAACATTTTAGCTGAGCAAATGATCAAATATCAAACCGGTCGAGTCGGCCCATTCGTGCTATAGACGTAATTGTCTACAGCGTGGCTCTACCTCGACTGCCTTGACGGCCTCGGTGGCGTGGTTGTATTTCGGTACGACTACCAGGTACCGACATATCCATGTTACTTGTAGATCCTGGTAAAATCATTAATTGACGGAAATAAGCGACTACTATATAAAAATATAAAGCTACATTGAAAAAAGATACATTGACTGCCTCGGTGGCGTGGTGGTATTTCGGTACGACTACGGTTCTGAGGTCTCGGGTTCGATCCCCCGGGTCGGGTAAAGTAATATTGGAACTCTTTATATCAGCCCGGAGTCTAGAATTTCTGCCCGATATGGCGACAGGCTCGCCCCCTAATAACTGTATAACTGTATAAATCTACTAATTATCTCGTCTCGTAATAAATGTTTCCAAAACTGGCCTAAAAAATTTATATCACCAATCAAATTAAAAATATTCCAACATCATAAAATTAGTCAATATTTAGAAATCAAACTACTTTCTTCTCTTTATGTCGAATAAAATGAAGTAATAGCTAATGAATTTGCAAAAAAATCTCCACTCATTAGTGATGTAGAGACGTTAATTACCAAAATAATATGGATATGATATATTCTGCTATTATAATGTGTAATCAAAGCGTCAGGAACCGTTGCATCGGTCCATTAGCGTCATTGACTGAGTGTTTGAGGATTGCTTTGTTGCACAAAAAATGTGTACTAATTATGTATACATATAACATATACAAAAGCCATTAATTAGCAGGCAAACTCTACTTTCACATTTCACATCCCTTGCTCTTTACTACTAACACTCGAATGATACTCGAAATGTGTTAGATTTATCTATTATTACATTTTAAATTAGTATAAACGTATAAAATTTATACGGGGAGCATATTTATAACATTATTTTACTATATTACATGGCATAGGTTAAGCATCTTAATGTTTTTTTTTATTCTCGTAATTTAATATTTTTTTATATTGCCACTTTGTATTATTGTAGATATCATTCCGATACCTCATCGTATATAATTTTTATTCGTTTTATTAACGTGTATATGTATTAAATGAATTCACAGATTTTTTTTCTTATCCTGGTACTAGGGCGGGAAACTGTCAGGGAGAAAACAATACTAGAATATATTTTTACTCTATCGAGTTACGTGCGAGAAACGAAAGCGTGGTACGATCAGCCTCACGACATTTAGCAAAAAGCTGCCGAGATGCGTCCAAGCCCCGAACTTGCGAAGTGATCGCGAAACACAGCGCACGTGCACCGCCGATTTATATTTTTTCATCGATATCTGAACATCGAGGATAAACAATAATATCGACAAACTTATAAAGATGGCGCATCACTATTGGTACGGATTTTTGGTGAGTTTGAAGTCGATTTTAGTTTGACAATATAATAGTGTAACTTAGTATAATTTGCTAAACAAAGACAATAGTAACTTCCTGGTTTTTTACACAAGGAAGATAAATTCTATATCACTAATTACAAGCCCAAATGTAGCAACTAATCCCTAACAAAGGTAACAGGCAATTTTATCATTAACTGTATAATAATCTAAGTTTACTTTATTTCAGTTATTATGAAAAACTTACAGACGTATATAACATAAGTAAAGTATATAAAAAAATATAGAATATACATAAACTATCTACATAGATATATTTAGTTTTTAGATATTGCCAAATAATAGATACATACACTTGGCACTTTTTGCTTACCTTATAAAAATCCTAACGGTTTAATGTTAATAGTCAATAAAATGGCTGCAAATCACAACGCTGATTTAGGCAATGCCGAAAATGTCAGTAAACTAGTTCTTCCACAAGCTGTGCATAATTACATACACGTTTTAAATCATTTATAAATAATACACACTTTAGTTTTTACTTTAGGAAAATTATCAAGTTTTGTTATGCATTGATATATGTACCTCTAATATTGATGAATAACATACATAAACATAAGCTCACGCCTGTATCCCCAAAAGGGTAGGCAGTGGCGCATTATCCAACTAGTACAGCCACATTTCGCCGAGCTTAGTTCCGTCTCAGATGTTATAGGGGGCGAGCCAATCGCCATATCACACATTTTAGACTCAATATAACTTTTCCCGACCCGGGGATCGTGGATCGGAGGACCCCTGAGGGATAGAATCCTGAGCCTTTGTCCGATTTCATTGTTCTATAATTGATCTTTATTTATTGGATAGCGGATATTGTGAAATGTCACTAAAATAATATAACAAACGAACGAAAAAACATACATATATCATACATAATCAAGTCGTTATATTATGCCGTTCATTCATTTAGAGACAACTTATACATCGGTTATGAAATCTAAGAGCCTAAATAAAGCCTAAACTACACCAAGTACAAAATATACATACACTCCTACAAAATTAGCCCCGCTCCATTTAATTAGTGATCGATATCAAAATAGGCCTACCTTAAGCTTAGTCCAGTGGTCACGAAACTAACAATATACACGGACCGCATTCGTAGAGGATGTTTACTGGAAAATTTACATACATTCTGCAAAACTAAAGCCGATTTTTTTCTGCAACATCCTTGATAAAAGTGTAAAAGAAATAAATTTGGTCCTCAGGGCTATACTAAGTTACAAAAGCAAGTTACTTACCTGCTTATTTTCAGAACTCTCACGACTCCCTTGCAGAGCGCACTTGATTTTTTAATCAATGTATACGTAGGTTCTAAAAGAAAATAATATTATAAACATAGTCTTTCAAACGATTAACATTTAGTTTGTTTATGTTCCTAGGCCAAAAGGTCGCTAGAATGTTTGAGTTTAGTCTCTGAGAGTATGTTGAGTATTACTGTATTAATATTACTCAACAATTTCACTCACAAAATTAAATACAACTACCGACCGTCATATATTTTGTACCCACAAAACAAAGTATTTAATTTAAAGTATACAGTAGGTAACTTCTACAAATAAATAATTGGAACTCAATATAGAGGTAGTATGAAAGAAATGTTTGTCTTAATAAATAAATACATTGTGTCGATCGCTGGGAAAATACATACATACTTGGATTGTTTCAAAAAAGCATGACAAATCGTAAATGAAGGGACTTGTTATCAAATTACAGTCCTAAGAGTTTGAATTCCCCTAATGAATGTCATTGTATGCAAATAACATTCGCTTACCTCAAATCTGTACCTCAGAGGCATACATCAAGCGCCAAAATACAAATTTTACAAGAGAGGCGCTGCAAAACTGTGAATCCAATAATAAGATAGCTTCTGTGGCGCAGCGGGTGAGTAGCCGCCTGCGAAACGTGAGGTCGCGGGTTCGATTCCCGCACCGAGACAAATTTCTGTGTGGCCCACAGATATTTGTTTCCGATCTGGGTGTTGTGATAACGAAACTCTCTCGTAGTTTTGGTACCCACGATACAGGTAACCCCTAGTGTGGGGTCAGGACTATGTGTGTGGCTGTTGGATGTATTTATTTATTATTATTAATACTGGTCAATTTAATTAAAAGTTATAGGAATGATTTTAACTGTATTTAACATTCATATGTTTCATACTATATCGTGGTAATCCAGTTAGCAGTAAGTCCGAAAACACAATTTCGAAAAAACGGCGACTAAAATTCAATTTCGCGAGAAATCTTTCGTGTTTGTAGAAAAACTATAGGACGGATCATGTTGCATATTACCAATTGTTTATTTCTTTATTTCAAAAAGGTATTTTTTTAAGGAATTGAAATGAAGGTAATTTAAAGATAATAGTACGTTCGTGACTTAGTTCCCTTTCGATCACCACGGCAGTATTATAGATCTGCTATTGCGCTTCTTTTAGAGTAAAAAACATCATTTTATAAATGGAATTATTATTGTATGCCTCTGAAGTAGGTACAGAAATAGTCTGGTCCACAGTCGGCACGTTATCAGTCCCACACAAAAACTCCAAAGATCAATAGCCGGTAAAATTAAATGTATTAATTATGTAATTAATTCAATTACGACGATAAGCATCGCAACCTGTCATGTCATAACAAATTAAATTCGAAATGATAATAACATATATCTTACTCAATTATTTTATGTCTTGAAACAAAAAACAGACTGTTTATTTCTTAGCAGACAGGATTGCATGATCCACGATTCCTTTGAATATTCCTTTGGGAATAATAAATAATACATTAATATTATTTCGTGTAAGTTATTATATGACGCCCGTTGATCAGTCTGCAATGTCATGAACTTTACAATTATAGAAAATTTTAATATCTGAAATGCAAACTAATGTCTTATCATAAATCTTCATGATTATTCATTATTATAAAATTGCGTAAATTCAGTTTAATATAATTACGTACGGAGCATTTTTGTGGTTACCCATATATAAGCTCACGCCTGTATCCCCGAAGGGGTAGGCAGAGACGAACTAGCGAACTAGCGCCCGAATAGACAAACGCTACTCAAATTTAACGGCTTCTTAAATTGATTTTCGCCATTCAATTTTGACAGATAAGGGGGCCTTAAACGACATAAGGTGACCTTAAGTGTATGAACATTCAGCGGTAAAACACCCAATTTCTCCAGACTAATTTATGTCCCAGATGTGATCCCAGATCAGCCATATCGAGCAAAACTTCCAGACTTCGGACTGATACTGAGTAGAAAAACCCAATATCACGGCCCGACCCGGAGATCGAACCCAAGACATCAGACATACCGCGCACGCAATACCACCTCGCCACGCCACGCCGTCTTAAAATATTCGGAGCAAATAGTCGTATAGTCAATCTCAGCGACCACGTGAGGTTATGCAGACGACGCGACGCGACGCCGACGCCCTCCTTCCGACTTAATAAAAATAACAAGTTTAGAATTTCGCATCCACTTTCCACTAAAAGTACCATTTGGCACTTTCTTATTTATTCTGATTATTCCGACGTGTGAACTACAAAATAACGATGAACCGAATTATGATGAAGCACTAGGTCTTAAAACTAACTTTAGGCCTGTATCCCTAAAGCAGTGGGTCAAAGACATTCAGCAGTATATAGGCGGGACAACAGCACAAAATTTGTAATCCAAAAGTCATGACTTAATAGTCATAAGTCGCTCAGTTTATTTGAAATATCTGCGCGCCAGATCGGCCAGCGAAATATTATTGAGAGAATAACTTATCTTACGTGATTCTTAACCATTCACAAAATATTCTAGGGTGTAACATAACATATGCTCACGCCTGTATCCCCGAAGGGGTAGGCAGAGGCGCACTAGCCAACTAGCACACCCACATTCCACCGAGCTTAGTTCCGTCCCATATGTGATAGGGGGCGAGGCTATCGCCATATCGAGCATAAATTCCAGACTCCGGACTGATATGGAAAAATCCAATATCACTTTGCCCGACCCGGGGATCGAACCCGAAACCTCAGGACGGTAGTCGTACCGATATACAACCACACCAGCGAGGCAGTGTAGTCTATTCTAGGCTGTAAATTGTAATAATCGTCGTCGCATTGTAATATTATGACGTTGATGATGGTATTGAAGTTTGAGATCAATTTTGTAAAGAACCTTGCTTGGTAGCCCCTCTATAGTTAGTAATATTAAATCTCTTTGTGGTGGGTAGATATGACTACTACTTAGACAGCGGTTTATGGAGCTTATACCTGTCTTATGATGTAATAGGTGGCAATGCTATCACCAAATCAATTTTTTATCAATCTAAATACAACGTGCATGTCAAGAGATATTTTTTATCTTCTCCTCGTGGTCTATCGTATAAAACGTTATTAACATAAACATTGGCTTCTCAACTTTCCAAACAATTTTTATATGATAAACAGCTATAAGATTACAAATTATTATCGAGTTATTATCCTGTTTTTCAAGATACATATGAGTTTCTAATTTGATGAAATCACAATACTACAAGCAATACTACTCAAAGTGACGCTCATGAAATAAGACGGGAAAATTCATATAGTTGTGTATTCTATAAGCCTCAGCAATTTCTAAGTTAGATAAATAAATAACACCCAACAGTCACACATATCGTCCAGACCACACACTAGGTGTAACCTGTATCGTGGGTATCAGGAACTACAAGAGACTTTCGGTCGCATAACACCCAGACTCGAAACAAATATCTGTGGGCCACACAGATATGTCTCGGTGCGGGAATCGAACCCGCGACCTCACGTTTCACAGCTGGCTACTCGCCCGCTGCGCCACGGAAATGTCAGATAATTTCCACTGTCTTCATTTCTCACCCGACGGTTCCTGACCTAAACAGTACGCTTGATCAAGAGATAATTCCAAACGAACGTGAACAGAAAGAAGATCAAATACGTGCCTATCTTATGAAGATGCCCCGTTAGGTGCTCGGAACAATGCCCGCTAGTTGTCGCTACTCGCTGGGCATCTCGATAGCTTTTATACCAAATAAAATATCATCGGAATTATTGAGCAAATAGTACGTTTGAATATATAATGGTGTGTTGTAGAAGACTATGAATATTTTGAATCAAATGGGATGAATCAGAAAGTGCTATAATGTACATATTACTTAGTGTCACCGTAGTACGTAGTTTCCCCCAGAGAGGGGTTGACGTCAGGCAGGTGGCTGGTCGTAAAAACTAAGCCAAATCCTCTCTGCAACATGCTTGAAAAAGTATGTTTGCGCCGACCCCACATTAAGGTGGGATAAGGGCAGGTAGAAAGAAAGAGACGAGGATATGTTGGGATATGTTATGCCCATTATTTGACAGGAACAATCTTCAGAAAATTTCCATTTCAATTTTTTGTAATAGTCTATTTGATCTCCCACTGCTGGGCTAAGGCCTACTGCAATTTTTGCCACTTCTTCCGATCTTGTGCTACCTCCTGCCACTACACATTACTAGTTAATATAATAGCAAGTTTAAAAACCTAACTAACCGACTTCCAATTTACCGATCGTGACCAAATATGGGCCCACCCTTGAAATAAGCGCTATCGAACACAAAAAGAATTTTGAAAATCGGTCCACATTTGGCGGAGATATCGAGTAACATACATAAAAAAATACAGACGAATTGAGGACCTCCTCCTTTTGTGGAAGTCGGTCGAAAAATCACCCCTCATCCAAGCTTCAATTCCTCAATTTTAGCAATTTATTGTGTACATACCATTAAATACAAGCGCACTACAATACCGAATCATTTCAATCGAAATATTAACCTAATATTTTCACAAAGCATTCTCATCATGACCCAGTGAAATGAATGGCATACACATAGAATCGATGTCTGACATAGTTTTTAGATGACTATCGAAAATTATATGGTATTTAAAGCCATTCAAACTTCATAGATATAACACATTAGAGTTTTTTGTTCCTTTTATACTAACGGGTTTATTTTTACGTATGCATTTGGTGCAGTACTTAGTATGCATATGAATTTTGCAGTTTCAACTAAAGTCCATTTATATAACTATTTCCGTTTGGTACAAATTAGGTTGATAGATCATCATTAAAATCGGACCATATAATGCCACACGCCAAAAATACATACATATTTAAAAAAAAAATTATAGCAAAGGCTGGCAAACGAGCAGATGGGTCACCTGATGCTAAGTGATCTCCAGCGCCCGTAGACACCCTAGACACAAAAAGAATCATGGGTGCGTTGTCGACCTAAAAGGAGGGAATGGAAGGGGAGGGAAAGGGGATTGGGAAAGGAAGGGGGGGATATGGGCCACCGGAAATCTCACTGACTGAACGAAACGCGACAGCAAGCTGCCACTTTACGTCGGTTTTCTGTGAGACAGTAGTGTCAAACCGGTCGAGCCGACCCATTCGTACTGTAGACGTTACTGCCTTTAAAATTTGATTTCACTCTTAACAAAAGTTGACAAGAGACTTACTGCGAATTATAAACTATTACATATTAAATATCCATTTATAAACACTTGTCTCATAAAATAAAATAATCATAATTTAAATTATACATAAATGAGTATATTATGTGAATGGGCTATATCTGAGGAAACTGAAGAAAGGTTTAATAGTGTTTACGATACATTAAAACTTTAGTAGCCACTAGATATAGCTCGCGGCTCCGCCCACGTCACTACCGTATCCTACGGAAAAGGTGTCATCCTCGAAAAGGTAGAAACAAGTAGTGCAGACACTTTTCACCGAGCTTATTTCCGACCCATGATAGTAGGCCATTTTGTACGTTCATTTTGTTATCAAAGCAGATTACCCTTATAAAAGTTACCTGGGTTTTGAAAAAAAATCAAGATTATTTTAAAACTTAACTAATTTAACAGTTGGTAATACAACTGTAAGTAAAAACGGCCTTTGTTCCAATTTTAAATATTCCGTTGCCTGAAACCTGAAAAGTGTTAAAATCATAAAATAACATAAGCTCACGCCTGTATCACCGAAGGTGTAAGCAGGGGTGCACTAGCGAACTAGAACACCCACATTTCGCCGAGCTTAGTTACGTACGTCCCAGATGTGATAGGGGGCGAGCGTATCGCCATATCAGGCACAAATTCCAGACTCCGGGCTGATACGGAAAAATCCAACATCACTTTGCCCGACCCAGGGATCGAACCCGAAACCTTAGGAAGGTCGTCGTGCCGCAATAAAACCACGCAACCGAGACAGTCTTGTTTAAACCACTATTCTAGCTACTGCAATCTACCAGATCCTTATTTGTATACGTGGACTAGTTCCTTGGTCGTGATCTCCCACGCCATGTCGGTACGTGTGGACAACGCTTAACTACCATCTGAACCGCAAATTTGTGGTAGTATATTCTAAGCCCTCATTCGCATGAGAGCTTTTTCAACGCGCGTTAAAATAGCGTCTCAAGTGATATCAACATGTCTGTTCATACACTTACTTGAAAATCATTCTTGTCTTTTTATTTGTATTGTCTTGTCTATTTGTGCCCGATATGGCGATAGGCTCGCCCCCTATCACATCTGGGACGGAACTAAGCTCGGCGAAATGTGGGTGTTCTAGTTCGCTAGTGCGCATCTGCCTACCCCTTCGGGGTACAGGCGAGAGCTTATGTTATGTTTATGTCATTCTTGTCTTTTTAATAAGGCGTATTCTACATAACGCCCAAAAACGCCGCGTTCTAAAGGCGCCGACATGTGAACAATTATATACTACTACAACTCATTTGTTCTATTGAATACGCGTTGAAAAAGCGCTCGTGCGAATGAAGCCTAACACCTCGGGCCACTTGCCAATGTACATAGCCTACTTGTTGAATTTCAAGTGACGTTTACGGTTGGTCTTAATGTAGCGTGACCACATTTTTATAGAAATAGTGGAAAGTTGTCCGCAATAGACGCCCTTTCTATTGTGTAGAGCATTATGACTGATTCGAGTAGTCTAGCTTGTTGACCAACTTTTGAAATCTTGTAAAAATTGCACGACGTGATAGAACCAAACGATATTTATAAATATTTTAACTGTATTTTTATAAAAAATATAATATTAAAGGCCGTTAATCGATTTAACAATTATATTGTAATCATATTTGATCATGTTCGCTTCGGCTGACATCTATAGAGCGAACTTCGACTAAGTCTGACTCAAAGAAACGAACTCGATGAGGATTTGGAATTTTTAAATCTAACTTCGACTTAGACTGAGTTTGTTTCTTTGACTTAGACCTAGTCGAAGTTCGCTCTATAGATTTCTGCCTAGGTTTCAAACAAGTGAATAAATAAAGACCAGCAAAAACATTAAATCTCTTTGTTTTGTAACAATTAAATATCGCTTTAATTTTATTATAACCCAATGCAAGTGCTATATTACGTAAATGGTTAATAAAACATTTATTTTAGGCTGTTAATAACACTTTGAAAGTATATTCAAGGCTGTCAAAAATACGTAATACGTTTCCTGAGAGTTCCAAAAAAGGAATTAAACAAGATATAATAGTAAATGAAAATGTCTTTGTTTGAGACAATAAATGCGTGGAAAAATAATTAAAAACTGCGAAGTATTGACATGAATACAATAACAGGTGAATCCTGTCCGGTGACGGCAAGGCAAACTTCTGTGTAGAGTTCAAGATAGGTTCAAGTGATACTAAAAATCAAGAAGTTTTTGTTGTTGAAAATGAACGCGATTCCGTACATTTATAATAAATAGCACTTGTTTATAACCCTAGGAAAAATCAAACGTATTAATATTACCTACTAGCTGTTGCTCGCAACACTGTATGCGTGTTTGAGATTCATTTTCCGGAACAAAATTTATTTTCTGGGATCAAAATAGCCTATGTACTATTATGATGTATAACATATTATAACTGTAAAGTTTCATCAAAAACCATTTAGAAGTTTTTGCTTGAAATAGTAACAAACATCCATTCATACATCCACACTCACAAACTTTGGCATTCATAATATTAGATTAGATATAATAATAGTTAACATACATAGTCAATCACATGAATAGAAATGCAAAAAGAAATTCAAGATGAAAAGCTATTTAAGAACCTAAAATAGAAAATGTTAATAACATTACTAATATTGCATATTTTGATCCGGGAGCGCTTTAGCTTCTAAAAACTACTATCTTTCGATTCTAGACCATAACAAAAGCTATCATAAAGAAGTATTTAATCTGCTTGTTTCTTATTTGTCAAGATCAAGTAACAATATTCATGTATGACTGGTGAAGTGTTCCAATAATAACAGGCTTTGCTTTGTGATGTAGTTATTGAAGGGGTTTTGAATATTAGCTGTCAGCTAACAGCCTTGACGGATGGCATTTGAAGTAACACGGAAGAGAATAGTCGCCCTCTAGGTTCTAGATAAGATGACGAAATCACGGTTGCTGCTCGACAAAAATACAACAAGGAACAATGCAGAATAGACGAATGTCGAAGAAATAACAACTACATACATTCTTGTTTGTATAATGTTCTAGCTATGTAGCATATTGATATTTTGTAGATACTACTAATTGCGTGCGCCTGCATCCACTTAAGAAACAGGATTTTTTTAGAATAACAAAAATCTTGTGTTTTTAAACAACTTAAATCCAATTCCTTTACTTAATGGTTGATAAGTAAACATCCAAATTGTGAACTTTCAAATATACAAAGTTTTACAGTCGTTAATTACTAAATATTATCGACGTGAAGTGCTAATTTGCACGGCGAATGAGGTTGCTCAAATTTCCCTTTCTCCCTCCCTATCCACATTTCTTCCCTTTCCACAATCGGCAGAGGCTTGGTTGTGCTTCTGGCATTGCTAATGTCATGAACATTGGAAACTACTTTCTAGCATGTGGGTGGTCGGGTCGTCTGCCTTCATTAATCAGTATTTTAAATGCTTTTTAACCTTTTACAATGAGGATATGTGACATTGCAGTAAGTCCACACGCCAGTCCAGATATAAAATATCATAAATGAATCACAGGTTTTAATCTTAATGTCATTTACATGAACACCATTAATTATGAATTAAAATAATCTGTCTTGGTATAATTTGTCACACATAAAGAATAAGTCAGCACATTGAATAAAAAAAACTTGTCTTGCTAATTAATGTCATGCTTTAAAATCAGCGAAGCCGTAGCGCTTAATTCGCAAAGATATCAATCGCTCCTATCACTCGTTAAATCATGAAGCTTTATAGGATTTTTTATGTGAGTAAAAATATACAGAACCCTAATATTCATGAGCGTCAGTTCACTGTCAATGCCAAAGCTTGACCGCGCGATATTTACATCGCGTGCGTATGGATCCAGCACAGTATCACTTTGTTTGCTCCACATTACTTTCCATTTATCAATACTAAGCCAATTTAATTTAAAAAGGGTTTAAAATTATATGGATTAAGTGTTATTGACTTGTCTGTTTCTGCATCTTTATTGTAATATTCACCTTTCGGCTACGTTAACTTCTACAGCGATCATTGCAGTAGCTAGTATATTCATTTATATATATATTCAAGCATGCATGCAAATTATTTTTCCTTTATTATCTCTTTAGTTTTAATCTCAAATATACATCATCTTGAGAACTGGAACTCAATACCAGTACCCAAGGCAATCTAGTGGACTAGCTCAAGGCCGCTTTCAGGTTGTGCACCTCCGCTAGAGCCGCTCTGGAATTCGTTTCCTGATTATTTTTTGTTTACCGGGTTGGCCAATGTCCTTTATTATAATGAGTAGGTGTACCAAGAAATAATCAGCAATAGCCTAGATCCTCACAAGATAAAAAATAATTCACTGTCCAACATTTGAAGTGAAGTCTTCTTAAGAAGTAGAAATCAATCTTTAAAAGGCTTACCTTTACTTGATTCGTATTCGTATAATGATTTCTTAGGTTTACGCGAATGTTATTCATTGGAATAAAATTATTTTGAGGGATTCTATCACAATTTGGTTTGGTGCAGCCTTTCAGTCTGACCCGTGACCACGAAGGCTGCAAAGCGTTCGAAACGTCGGGCATAAAAATTAAAACCAAATCGTGATAGAATCCGTAAAAATAGTTTTATTCCAATCGTATTCGTATGTTAAACTCATTTCCCCTTGCAGTCTTTTTATTGCAATAATCGAATTTAGCAGTAAAGAGTACAACATTATTATTATGTTTTAGAAGTTTTAACGACCTCTTTCTTCGAAGTTCCTCAAGGCATGCCAAATGCTATCCAATAAGTAGAATATTGCACAGACACATCATAATATTGTAAAGTCCACAGAGAAACCTGAATGTTAGCTCAGCTCATCTTTAATAGCAACGGTACTAAAATGGAATAGATATCTCAGATAACAGAAGTGTGGGTACCTAATTCTCCATAAAATATGGTTTAGACGTTAATGAATTAAACTGAACAGAAAATAGAAATGTTATTAAAAATATTATTGCTTCGTATCCAATGAAAATATATGCACTTAAGTCATAAGTATTAATGAAAGTACTAAGAATTATGAAACTTACTAGCGCCCGATTCCAATAAACAATATCAGTTCGAATGTGCAGATAGATTAAAAAATTAGCCAATAAGAACACAGTTTGAACATGACTCCGTCAAATGACTTGGTTTAATTGGTTCATAATCGCGATCTATCTGTACTCTAAACTGAGATCGTTTATTGAGACCGGCTGTAATTAGTAATAACCATCCTATCTGTCGCAGTGACAAACGTAGTACAATGTCATGCAGTGTTCAACAATATTTGCTTGTGAATTGTGATTGGATGTTTTTCACCATCCAGCGTCTGTTCGTCTTGTCTTTCTATAAAAAAAATGCAAAATATTTCTAAACGACCTAACTCAATCTAAAAAACTAAGAATAACAGTTGTAAAACCGCTATAGCATAATTAACTTGAATAAATACAAATAAATAAGAGTTTCATCCTTTATATTCACCTCCTGACCTCGCTGAACATTATGCAGTTTGTCTTAGAAAAATAGCTGAATATAATAATATTATAAAATATCTAAATCAAACTTGATTTGTAGGTTCTGTGGCGTTGTTTTGTTTTTACAAGATCAACGCATTTATCAATTTGTACCTAAACAGTTTGAAGCAAAATCCATCAAACGGTTAGATAAATTCTGATTTTGTGTGAAAAGGATATTGCCATGTTTTAGTTAGTTTTTGTTTATTATATTATGAGCCGACTAAACTAAACTAAATTTAACGAAGGAATTTTTAAATTAGTCCCTTTCATTGACGAAAGTTTCATCTAAAATAATAGTCATGTCATTTTTCGTTAGCACCTTACGGTATGTTCACATGTCAGCATCTCCTTTTTAGCAGGCACTGTTATTTATAGTATGACGTTAAGCTGAGAATGTATTTTATTTATACTAGCTTTCACATTAGCATCTTGTTGGCAGTATAGAGTAAAAGCCGATCCGGGCGAATTTTGCTTTTCGATTTTGCAAACTGTCCACAGGACTTAGTTTAATAAGTTCATTCAACTGAATCTTCTGTATAGTCATGTCATCGACGTTTTGTGACAATACATGATCATGATCATATACATATAATATTTTATTGTTTGCGAGTAGTTGCGATTTTTTTTTCTATCTGGCGTTACCCCGGCCTAATGCCAGAATCCGCCTTCCTACTTAAACTCTTCCATTTCTCCCGGTCTTGAGCATGCGAATATTGTTATTAATTGTTGATTTTGGTGATTTCAGTTGGCGATCGCGTGTCTCGCGTTGGGTGTATCGTCGTATCCTTCCAATAACGAGTAAGTTACTTTCATTAATAAATGAATAACAATTGCACCATAAAATTATAAATACACAATCGACTAATTATAAATTAAGAAACTGATTGATCACCGAGTAATTACAGATAATATGGAAAGCATAGTACCAATCTCGGAAAACCCTAGCACAAATAACTTTCTACTACCAATTCGAATTGAGCTCGCTACTGACATTGTTTGAGATTTCATACAAAATGTGAATGAGCGCAAGTCGAGCCCGATTCGAGAATTCATTGTCAATAGTTATGGTGCTACGGGCTTAGTAACTCAAGTTATTGATCTAATATAAATACCTACGTAAATGACTAATTTAATAATCTTAAGGTGAGAAACTGATTTCATCACATATAAAGTCACGTATTATAATCTCATAATGAGATAAGTACTAGTTTTTATATCTCATCTAACTTCATACCTAAACTATTTCCAGTTGCCATACTGTAAAATATCTCACAAATGTACTGGTTGATACCATTAACCGTAAGGTTTTTGAAAATAATTTTAACCAATTATTACGAAAAAAATATTTTAAAGAAGTTAACCTATTTTTAAATATTGAGGATTTGTTTACTTATATTATTCCTCAAATACATATTAGTCGTAAATTATTCTAAGTCACTCTCTATTATAAGTACTTTTATTATGATTGAGATGACATCAGTTTCAAAAATATTTTTAATTTATATGAAATTTATATTCACATTTCACCTTTTTGCTTTGATGTTATTCGGAACGGTGCTTCGTATATTGACTAAAAAGAGAAAAACGTGTAAATTTATGCACAATTTGAATTTAGCACAACTAACAGTAGAGAAAAGCTTAATAGTGATTTGAAGTAGAAGAAACATTCTGGCGTCGAGAGGTTTGTTCACTTTATTGTATATGTGCTTTTACACCGCTTAATATGGCTATAATGTTGTATTAGGTACATTTCATCCAGTTTAATTTATTGACGATTGATATTGACGTTTTATACTGCTAAATAACAATAATAATATATTCATGAAATTGTACAAAAAAACACAAATAGTGGAAAGAAAAACCAATTTCATTAATAACATGTAATAAAACATTAATTTACAGAAGCTGATTACTTATAGTCATCATAATAATTGTTAATTTAAAACAATTTACAAATGTATCTCAATACAACATTTTTTGCAAGCTATCACTATATTATATTTTAACGCTTAAGTAATTTCAGCTTTGGGCAGGGATACCGAAGAATATAAGAAAATTATACTAAAATTTATTTTCCCAATTTTCAGAGAAGATACATCTCTTACGCTGGATTTATTAAAAGAGACTTTAGAATCTGCTGAAAATGAAAGCCTTGAACGATCTTTGCCAGATGACCAAACTCTTGTTCAAGAAGACGCTAACACAAAAGCTATAATGGATAAAATAAAAGCTATAAACGATGGTTTAAAAAGACCGCATCGACGACCTCAAATAAATTGGAACACTCAACCTTCCACTGGAGGCGGCTACATTATGGATAAAGAAATCTTAGAAAAACTGCAGCAAATTATTGCATCTGGCAAACTGCATGGTCTACCGCATCATGAAGATGTCGGTTACGGTCTCAACGAATTGAGACATGCACGTCAAATAAATCTATTCAACAGGAATTCACTGCCAAATATCCCAGGACCATATATTATGAATTTACCTGTGCTTGTAATGTCCCCGTATAATATGAACAATCCTACAATAAACAATATATTAGATGATGGGTCTTATCAAACTAAACAAAACCCAACATCACCATCTTTTCCATCTTTTCCTTCTCAATTCCAATGGCCATTTGCCTCCTTTTTTCCACTACTCATAAGAGATCCTCTTCTAAGTATCCTCAACGGTGGAGGGTGGAGCAATTTTATCGAATATGGTCAAAGTGCTGATGTTTGTAACAGGAAACAGAAGTCTTTCGATGATGAAAGTATCGACCTAAACGACGCTCCAGTGAACGAAGCTATCGCCGACATTCTTTCTGCGGACCCATCGGGTGAATACAATCCAAGAAAAGCAAGATCTATCAAGAAACGTACTGTATCCCAGGGATCCCTCCTCCAAGAGTTAGAAAACGCAAAAACTACTAAAAAGGTTTTGTCTACAAAAATAACAACAACTCGTAAGCCAAGCAAACAAGACAATTTTGAAGATTCCAAAACATCTGAAGAAGGTAGTTTGAGATTTCCGTTTGGAGACTTCTCGTGGTTTGGAAATAAGAAACCTGTTGCGCCTAGCCCAGGATTCTTCATCAACAGACTGAGAGTCAAGAAAGGCGGTGTGGCCATAGCTGGTCCAGGAGGTGTCGCAACTGCTGGCAGAGGAGGAGCAGCTATCGTTGGACCTGGTGGTCTAGCATACACGCAACCCGGAGGCCTTGCTGTCGCTGGTCCAGCCGCCCGCGTCGTCGCATTATCACAAGACGTCGACTTGAATTCCGTCGTAACACGTCTCCAGGAACAGGCAGCGACAGACGGTTCCGTACCACATTTATTAAAAGCTATACCCGAAGGAAAAGTTGTTGCTACTGGTCCTGTTGTTTACTACCACTCTAACCAGCACCCTGAAGCAATCTAACCTTATCCTTATATATTATATTCTCTTCATAATATATATTAACTTCTTTCTTTCTCGCTCAATAGATACCACCGAGAGTGGAGAGGTCGGGATCACGGAAACTGGTACAGTGGAATCGATGGAGGAACAAATGAATACAATTATGACGGAGTCGCCTTCGGTAAAGGTCCTTTGAAGTCTGGAGTTTCTAATTTCATGCTGTTGGTAAAGCCAGTAGCCCATGCTTTAAGTGCTAAAGGGACCGCTATAGCCAACCCTATCTCCCAAGTTGTGGTGACACGTGATCGACCTGGATCTATAGTACATACGCCCGTCGCAGCAGCTGTAGTTGGACCTGGAGGCGTGGCCCACGCACAATCTGACCTCTACTTATATGAATACGTAACAAATAAATTATAAGTACATATTGTAATGTATTTCGGAAGATAATTTCGACTGTTTACTTGAAATTATTTTCGAATATAGTTTTATAAACTTAATGTAAAACATAATTATTTTCTCAATTTGTTGACCGTTATTTATTTATTCGTGTATGTAAGTAAATAAATACAAATTTTAATGTTTGAATGTATTTTCATTTCTATAACACCGACTCTGCGTGGAACAAAATATCTTTGCGCGCTCTAGTGATTATTCTACGAAGAGTGATCTGAGAAATGTTATCATGCCGAAGGAAAGTTCAATCAGTCTATTTTAATATACTGATTTCTTAAGTTTACGCGAATGCTATTCATCATTGAAATAAAACTATTTTTACGGATTCTATTACGATTTGGATTAATTTTATTAATTTGGTAATAATTATCTTTATTCCCGACGTTTCGAAGGCTTTGCAGTCTTCGTGGTCACGGGTTGGACTGAGATATCATTTGTCCAAGAATGTTAGTGTTACAAAATTTACCTACATTTTAAAATTATACAAAATTAAATAAAATAATAATATTATAATAATGGGAAGTCGGGAATATAAATTAAAACCAAATCGTGATAGAATCCGTAAAAATAGTTTTATTTCAATTCTATTTTAAATTACCTATTTCTACTATAGTTTATTTCCACGGGTTATATTTCCCATGACTTGCACATACAAACTCTGGTATGAAGGTCCCACTGTGGTGTTAATTCAAATGATACTTTAAAAAAGTATTTTGATGTAAGGCCCCTAACATTCTTAATATTCATGGTCTCGGTAACCACTGACCATCAGAGTGGCGTTCTACGTCTCTGTGTTAGTAGGCTAACAAATACTTTGCAAACTACCAAGTATCGACAACACACTTTTTAAATAATTTACTTGCGAGGAGACGATAATTAGAGCAGTCACTTTACTTGCATCAAATATAATAAATATTAGTACGTCGCCTCCTTGGCCTTGTGGCAGCATATATGGGTTGTGGACCGGGAGGTCCTGGGTTCGATTCCTAGGTCGAGCAAATCGATTTTATTGTTTAATTTGCCCGGGATTGGATCCCTCAGAAGGGGTTGCCGTCAGGCAGGCAGCTGGTCACAAGATTGTTGTTTACACCAAGAGAAAGAGTACTCATTATCCTATGTATTAATCGAAAGCTTAAGTTATTAATTAAATCAAATTATCTTGAAGGCATGAAACTAAGCTTGGCATAATGTGGGTGTTCTAGTTTGCTAGTCCGCCTCTGCCTACGCCTTGGGGATACAGGCTTGAGCTTATGTTTATGTAACTTAAAAAAAGATACAATTTATTATGCAATTACACTGACTAAAACGTAAAAGACACACATCACAATTGGAAATAGTACACACCCGAAGCTTGAAAGCAAAATACCCCGCTATTTTAAAGTACTCGTAGCTTTAGAATACACGAACTACACTATTCACGTCACTATTATGTAATTCATAATTAACATTTTCTTAGGGGAACACTAGAGTACCTGCCCTTCTACGGCGGAGGCAAAGGTCAATATCTAGAAATAAAGAAGAACAGTTTAGGTGTAGTCACGAGTGAGAAAATTGTAACAGAAGATAAAATAAGCAGCGACGTTATCAAAAACACTGATGACAATCTCCTTGCCAAGCTATTAAGTGCTAATTTAGAAAGCTTAAGAACTATAACCAACAATCTTCTGAAACTTCATAATGTGGGCAGGAAGACTGGGGTCCTTAGCAATCCTCAAAAAGTGAGGTTTAGGACCCAACTCTCGTCTCTTGCTGAGACAGCGTCCAACAGTATCAAGCTGATTGAAGATATTGGAGACAACGTTGACGGATTGTTTAAAAAGACTGCTGCAGCGAGGAGATATGGACAGCCTGACTTTGAAGATGATGTAAGTTTTAAACATAATTACTTATAAAAACAGTTTAACTGAGCAAATGGTAAATAACGTCGTTGTCGCTTTTATTTTCAAACAAGATGACACAAGGAAAAAAGTGACAGCCTATTCTCAGCTATTTGCTCAACTAAACTGTTTTTATAAGTATTATTTATTAATAAAGTTAATAAACTGAGACATTCTCATTCCGAAACCAAAAAGTAAATAAAATATACGCAGTAGGTACTCACATTCATAGTATGGTCAGACACTTATGACTATTATATACTACCTTATCTAGAGGTAATTACGAAATGGCAAAAATTACAAAATTATTTCTGTAATTAGTGTAAGTTAAAGAAATATAAGATCTTTGCAATCTGAGTATTTATTATGGTTGAGCCATGTAGTAGACAAAAACTATGTATATAATAAATTAGCATTATTGCTACTGTCATACAGAAAACCAACATGAAATATATACGTATGTAGCAGCATTCTATTTTGTATTGAGTTATCCGGATACCCAAATACGGGGGTATCCACTTCCCATTCCTTTCATTTTATTTGTGCCTCTGTTATTGCTGATGTTAATGGGCGACAGAAACCACTTAGCATCAAGAGGGCCGTCTGTTTTTCTGTCCAATGAAAAATATAAAAATATTTTAATGACAACCTCCGTGGCGTAGTGGGCGAGTAGCCCGCTGTGAAGCGTTGGCCGCGGGTTCGATTCCCGCACCGAGACAAATGTTTGCGTGGCCCATAGATAATTGTTTCGGGTCTGGGTGCTGTGAGACCGAAAGTCTCTTTTAGTTTCTGATAAGCACGACACAGTACTTATATCTTACTATGGGGTTAGAACTATGTGTTGGGTTATTTATTTATATAATACCATTAACTTTTACCACACCTAGCATTGACTTATATCATGATCATTCAACGTAGCTAATAAAAGAGAAATTATAAGTCAGTCACCTAATTTACTAACTCAGCCACAGATTTTACATCTTATCACTATTTTACGTTCTATATCAATATTGACAGATGCAAAATCAAGACTGCCTCGATGGCGTAGTTGTATTTCGGCACGACTGAGGTCTCGGGTTCGATCCCCGGGTCGGGCAAAGTGATATTGGAATTTTCCATATCAGCCCGGAGTCTGGAATTTGTGCCCGATATGGCGATAGGCTCGCCCCCTTTCACATCTGGGATAGAACTAAGCTCGGCGAAACGTGGGTGTACTAGTTACCTACCTACCTACCTTAGCCTACCCCTTCGGGGATACAGGCGTGAGCTTATGTTATATCATGTGTTAAAATCGAGACTATACATTTTCAGTTAGGTTAGGCTGGAACTGCGACCCCTTACGCCAAAACCTAACTAGTGGCTAAGAGAGTATCATTCAGACGATGGTTAATTGTGGCTGACTTAGTAATTTAGAAGGGATGTAGACTTTTAGAGGCGAATAATGCTATTAAAAATGATGTATGTTTAATTATCACCCATAATAAAATAACAATAATAGATAAAATTAACACAATAATAGTGTAATACTATAGTTCATTTAAGACTGGATCCCTCATAGGGGATTGACGTCAGGCAGGTAGCCGGTCGTAAAAACTTAGCCAAATCCTTTCTGTAACATGCTTGAAAAAGTGTGTTCCGCCGACCCCACATTAAGGTGGGATAAAGGCGTGTAGAAAGATAGAAAAGATTAAATATTTTTTCAAAATATTTCAGGTGGGCGAAGAGGGTGTTAGCATCGACGCGCCCTCATCAAGTTACGAAGACGATTTCGATGGTAGAATTGCTGAAGCGAAACCCGTAGGTATGTACGAGATGATACTAGGGCTGAGATCCATAGAGGTGACTTGTGACTTAGTCTAAGTCAAAGAAAGGAACTCAGTAAGGATTTGGAATTTTTAAATCGAACTTCGATTAAGTCCGAGACATTTTTTACAAGAAAAATAGAGTGACAGACAGACTAAGCAAATATTTTCTTGTAAAAAATGACTCAGACTAAGTCAAAGTTCGATTAAAAATTCCAATTCCTCACTGAGTTCGTTACTTTGACTTAGTTGAAGTGCGCTCTATAGATCTCAGCCAAAGTCAAAGAAAGGAACTCAGTAAGGATTTGGAATTTTTAAATCGAACTTCGATTTAGTCCGAGACATTTTTTACAAGAAAAATAGAGTGACAGACAGAATAAGCAAATATTTTCTTGTAAAAAATGACTCAGACTAAGTCAAAGTTCGATTAAAAATTCCAATTCCTCACCGAGTTCGTTACTTTGACTTAGTCGAAGTGCGCTCTATAGATCTCAGCCTAAGTCAAAGAAACGAATTCAGTAAGGATTTGGAATTTTAAATCGAACTTCGATCTAGTCCGAGCCATATCAATGGTGTCAAGACACCGCTCTAGTGCCAGAAGGACAGACTCCCCCATGCCCAGTAGGGGCGAAATTTTATTGGAGTGAAGCTCCTTTCTGGGTGAGAGGTAAACCGAGATGACAGTGATCGGCGGATGTCCTGTCATTGAATGCCTGCAGACTGAAGCCTCAACGTTCGTCAGGTTTTCGGGGGGATCTAGAGGTATGCAGTGCAGGGACCTTTTAAAATATATTAGAGTGCCGCCTAGAGGGATATTAGTACGGTAGTTACGCAGTATGTTGAAGTTCGGGATACTAGGGTTTCTATGAGCGGGTTTAAGGAACGTTTCCTGGATGAGGAAAACGTCTAGGTTGTTATCGCGGAAAAAGTGTGCAATTTCGGCACGTTGGCCGTAAATACCGTTGGTATTGAAAAAGCCCACTCTGAGGGAGCGAGGCTTGGTCCGCGACGGGGGGGAAAGGAAGTTATTGACCGCCATTGGGATGTTTAAAATTACACTCGCGATATGTGCGCGGAGCTGGAGGTAAATATCCCCTATCTCTGACATTCTATCATGGTCCTCTTGACCCAGAGCAACTATCTCCTTAACTTTGGTACGTAGGATCGCGCTAAAATCCGTTCGGGGTTGGCAGATGGCGCGGACCATTTCGTCCGCTTCTGCGTCGGAAATGATCCGGCCCGCCGGGTTTGTTGGCTTGAGGATCTGGGGACGCGGCTGGGCTGCCCTGGGAGGGTTAGTCCGGGAGGCCGCAGGAGTGGGAGCCGGAGCAGGATTAGGGGTAGGGGTAGGAACCGAGGCGGGTTGACTGGGAGTAGTGGGTGTGGCCGGGATGGCGGGAGTGACTCCGCCGGGGGCCTGGGTGGTGGCTACCTCCTCGGCTTGCTGCCAAGGGTTCTTCGCCGGGATGGGTGCTGGAACGAATTTGGCCTGAGGGGCCTTAGGGGGTAGAGCTTTAGGAGCTCGGGTGGGTTTTTTGGGAGCGTGCGTGCGCACCCACGATAACTGGCGGGGTGGTGGTGATAACTCCACGGTGAAGCCGCGGAACCCAAGAATGTCGCTGATGGCAAACAGAGGTTTGGCATCAGCGGGGGTCTCTAATCCTACGAGGACCATCTCGTAAGCTGTCATTTTTTTTTTTTTATGGCCCTACAGCTGCTTGCCTGACCGAGTCGGCAAATACAGCCACACCGGTCTGTTGGGAGGAACGCAGGTGCGCTCAACCCATAAAGTTAGGTGACCACGCTGAGGGCAACCCACTAACGGGTTACGAACCTCGGCTCAGGGCGGTCACTGAGAGGGCGAAGTTGAAGACTTCATCGATTAGGGGAGTGTGGACGTGTTTTCCTAACTATCCATTTCTGTCATCGGCACGCGGGCCGGAATTGTTAACAGGGTCGGGGGGGCTGCTACTGGGAGCGCGGCGTGGTCCTCGTCGGCGGGGACGGAACATCGGTCGTGTGGAGTGTGGGAGCAGTTTAAAATGCTCGATCTTACGTTGGATGGCCAGAGTGATGGCGTCATCAGGGTCTGACAAAACGGATCTGGGACGTCTCCATTTCGCACGGTCAAATGGAGTATATATTGACGCTTGACGGACAAGCGTGTTTGGGTGGTGTGCCGCCCGATCGAAGTAGCGTCTGCTAGCCATCTGCATAAAATGCCTGATGGTCGGCAAGTTGGTGTCAACGTGGAGGTCGTGATTACGAACGTACCACGGAGCGTTAAGCGCTCGTCTTAAAAAGACATTTTGCAGGACTTGCATACGCTTAAGTCGAGCGGGCGGTATGTGAGCGAACACGGGCGACGCGTATGTCATTATCGGTCTAATACACGTTGTGTAGATCCTAATCTTGTTGCGGGCTGACAACTTGCTCTTTCGGTTTAAGAGAAAATGTAATCGGGCTAACGCGAATGCGGCTCGCGCGCGTACCGCGTTTATATGAGTTATGAAGTTCAGTCTCCGATCAAGGTTGACTCCTAGATACTTGGCGTTGTTGGTCCAAGGGATAGCCTTGGCCATGGTGACTGAAGCGTTAGGCGCTTGGGTGAAAATTCTCTTGGTAAAGAGAATTGCCTGACTTTTGGCGGGGTTGACAGTGATTCGCCATTTGCGGAACCACTCACCGAGTTCATCGGCTGCGGTTTGCAAAATGCGAATCACTTTATCCGGGTCTCTACGTGAAGCGTAGATTGCCATGTCGTCAGCGAAGAGCGCCAGATGGGCGTCCTTCGGTTTAGGAATATCGCTAGTGTATAGCGAGAAAAGAAAAGGGGACAAAGCGGAGCCTTGCGGGACCCTGGCAGTGATGGTGTGTCTGGAGGAAAGAGTTCCCTCCACGCGATATTTGAAACCGCGATTCGACAAAAATTCTCGTATGATGTGCACGAGCTGTGTGGGCACATTGAAGGTATACAACTTGTAGAGCAAGCCGTTGTGCCACACTTTGTCGAATGCTTTTTCAATATCGAAGAAAAGAGCACCGGTAGGGATTCCGCGCCTAAAGTTGGCGTGGATATGCTCCGTGATGCGGAGAATCTGATTCACGCAACTGTGCCTACTGCGAAAACCAAACTGCTCTGGAGGGAGCAGATGGTGAAGGTGGGCGACTATCTTGATGCGATCGAGGACGATTCGCTCGTAGAGTTTACCCAGAGCGCTGAGTAAACTGATGGGACGATAAGAGGAGGGTTCGAAAGCGGGTTTCCCCGGCTTGTGAATACCTATCACAACCGCCTCTTTCCAGACGTCTGGAAAGAGGCTGTTTTGGAACGCTGCATTGAAGATGTCAGCGAGAATTTTAACTAGATGCTCCGGGAGCATTTTCATGACTCTATTTGATATACCGTCACCCCCGGGGGCTTTGCGTCTTTTGAGCGCCTTGATCAGAGAACTGACTTCTTCGATTGTTACCGGCGCGAGTGGGTCGGGCGGTTGGTCGACATCCGGGTCGACGGGTGCCGGACGCGGGCGCGGAACCGGTATCGGTGGCGGCGGGATTGCGTTCCTACTTTCGACAAAATGTCAACCGCAACAAGATGCTCTGGGTCAATGGGAACTGAGGTGAGTGAACATTGAGCCTCCAGGCTGACAGCCAGCAGTTCCGCTTTCTCGTCGTCGTCAAACGCCGGGCGTTGATTCGGACGATTGAGCGGGGGCATGGTGACTGTATCGTTCCTCCTGAAGGAACGGCACAACTCCCAGAAAGCCTGGTGAGTTGGATCTAGCTCTGATAGGTGAGTTTCCCATCTCGAATCGACGGCCTCTTGGATGCGACGTTTGGCCTCGCGTTGGAGGAAACGCGTTAGATGCCGTTGATCCGGGGAGGGATTCGTCTTACAGGCTCTCAGCGCGGCGTTTCGCCTCCTCACCACACATTTCACGTCTTCGGGAAGGTGCCAATGGCTAAGCATAGCCTCCGGTACCCTCTCGGAGCTGTCGCTCACGACGTTTTGGAGATGTGCGGTGAAGGAGCGAATCGCGCCGGACGTCTCTTCAGGAGTGACTATGTTGGTCGGGATCGCGGAGAGATCAAGGGATGAGGTGTCCTCGAGCTTGGTGCATAGGAGACGCCAGTTCGTTTTCACTTTCATCGGTACGTTAGGACTTGTGTCTGTGGGACCGTTTATAGGGACTAGATCTAGGATCGCAGGTCTGTGGTCAGAGTCTAACTCTTGTAGCACCTGCATGGAACGCACGCGTAGGCATACGTTCCTCGTAAGCGCTATGTCGAGTATGTCAGGTCGGTGATTGTCGTTAATTGAACTATAATGGGTGGGTTCTGATGGAACTAGAATTTCCATATCAATGGTGTCAAGACAGCGCTCTAGTGCTGCACCTCTGCTGTTGGTAGAGTTACAGTTCCAGAGCGTGTTCTTGGCGTTGAGGTCGCCCGCCAGAAGGACAGACTCCCCCATGCTCAGTAGGGTCGAGATTTCATTGGAGTGAAGCTCCTTACTGGGTGAGACGTAAGCCGAGATGATAGTGATCGGCGGATGTCCTGTCATTGCTAGCCTGCAGACTGAAGCCTCAATGTTCGTCAGGTTTTCGGGGGGATCTAGAGGTATGCAGTGCAAGGACCTTTTGAAATAGATTAGGGTGCCACCTAAAGGGCCAGTAGTGCGGTCGTTCCGCACTACTTTGAAATTAGGGATACTAGGGTTTCTATGAGCGGGTTTGAGGAACGTTTCCTGGATGAGGAAAACGTTTAGATTGTTATCGCGGACAAAGTGTGCGATTTCGGCACATTGGCCGCGAATACCATTGGCATTGAAAAAGCCCACTCTGAGGGAGCGGGGCTTGGTCCGCGGGGGGGGGGAAGGACGTTATTGACCGCCATTGGGATGTTTAAAGATTACACTCGCGATATGAGTGCGGAGTTGGAGGTAAATATCCCCTATCTCGGACATTCTGTCATGATCCTCTTGACCCAGAGCAACTATCTCCTTAACTTTGGTACGTAGGATCGCGCTAAAATCCGTTCGGGGTTGGCAGATGGCGCGGACCATTTCGTCCGCTTCTGCGTCGGAAATGATCCGGCCCGCCGGGTTTGTTGGCTTGGGGATCAGGGGACGCGGCTGGGCTGCCCTGGGAGGGTTATCCCGGGAGGCCGCAGGAGTGGGAGCCGGAGCAGGATTAGGTTTAGGGGTAGGGGTAGGAACCGCGGTGGGTTGGCTGGGAGTAGTGGATGTGGCCGGGATGGCGGGAGTGACTCCGCCGGGGGCCTGGGTGGTGACTACCTCCTCGGCTTGCTTGCTTGGCGGCTGCCAAGGGTTACACGCCGAGATGGGTGCAGGAATGAATTTGGCCCGAGGGGCCTTGGGGGGTAGAGCTTTAGGAGCTCGGGTGGATTTTTTGGGAGCGTGCGTGCACCCACGATAACTGGCCGGGTGGCCGACTTGGCGGCAGTTGGTGCACGAAGGCGGCTCCGTGCACTGGGTCCTAACTTTGGGACGTGGGCACTGTGCAGTTCCATGATCACCAAGGCAAAATTGGCAGTTGTGGCACTGCCCGATTAAACGTTTGCGGTGGGGGGTCTCCACGGTGAAGCCGCGGAACCCAAGGATATCGCTGATGGCGAACAGGTGTTTGGCATCAGCGGGGGTCTCTACTCCTACGAGGACCATTTCGTAAGCCTGCTGAGAGGCGTCTGCGCGGGCGGGACCATGCATTCGGGTAACCTGAACGCAAGAGATGATAAGAGATCGGTCGACATTTGCAGGGGGATTCCGCGTATCACGAAGCGGTAGGTGCGCTCCTCGGGGAGGGCGTAAGTATAATAGTGGATGTCTGCGGAAGCCATCCACTTGGTGAGAGCGCGGTGATCGGCCACCGTAGCCGGCATGACGGTGACCGTCTTATGTTGGCTATTCCACCTGTTGTTTCTCAGGGTGATGCCCTGAGACTGTATTCTAGCGAGAAGGGTGGGAAGGGAGCTGCCATCCGGGATGCGGATGTTGATCGGTGGAGGTTTTTTGCCCTTTGGCTCAGAGGGAGCGGAGGGCTTAGAGGGTGCGGCTGGTGAGGACGGGGGTGAAGGGGAAGCCGGCGAGTCGGTGTCAAAAGCCGGCGCAGAGGGCGCCGGAGTTGACACCGACACAGCGGTGGCCGAACGCGGCTTCTTCCGCCTCCCGCGCTTCACGGTCGTGAAACCGTCGTCATCCTGCTCGGATGACGACAATCCCGACCGAGTATCGTCGGAGGATGACGAAGCCGCGGGCCTCTTGGTGGATGCGGGTGGGTTGGTTTCCATCGCCGTAGCGATGGGCCCCGAGGGAGCGGTGGGCGAGGCGGAGGGTCCATCGTCCGTTGACGGGCTCTCCGTCTCGTCGGCAAAAAGGTCCGGCATGATCTCTCTGAAGAGAGTCTCTATACGAGCCCACGCAAGTGGGTTTTCCGCCGCCTTCGCGAGGGCCACGACAAGCTTCTGTTTTGGCGGGGCCATCGCGAGTGCTTGGGAAATTTAAGGCGCGAGTGTGTTCCGACGCGGGTGCGTTCCGCCCGGGAAAGAACACACAAGAAACCGGGCGGCGCTCGCACTGACGTACCGGTCGCGGATCGCGGGTCGCGGTGGGACGCGTGAATTTACGTCCCCGGGCTGAGTAGGTGAATGACCTCCTCGCCGGGTATAGGCGAGGGGGGGTGTACTTATAATTAGGTGTGCCCTAAGCTGGTATCCCTTTGCCAATCTTAATGTGCGAAAGGGTTCCTAATAGTGTAGGCTGTCAGAAAATATTTGATTACTTAACATTCAAAAGTGAAGTCAACCATAGCGCGATGCAATTCGTCAGTAGCGACATCTATCGAACGTTACTGACAGTATAATTTATTTCATATACATAATATACATACATCGTGAAAATATGCATTTAAAATACTATAATGACGAGACAAAAACATACTTAGTTAGTTTTAAACACCGAGTCGGTATCACTCATAAATTAATCATTAATTCACTACACTCCTTTTATAATAAAAATAATAACGCTATTACGCGAACTGCGAGTTGTCACGTGGTCTATAAAAAGCCGGGCTTGATTCTTCATACATTTTGCGTGCAGATATATCTATACTACAACCATACAGATAGCAAAATATCCATAAGTATGACAAAGAAAGCATGAGGTTCTAAAAGCTCCGTTAAAGCCACGAGAAGGAAAGAGCGAGATATATTAATATGCGAAATCGCGTCCATAAAGCCAGCCCCGAGCGCGCGGCTTCTAAAATTGTACAAATAATATTTTTGTTACGTACAGTCCGTATTGCAATTTAGAATGATGTCTCTCGTTTAATAATCGATATTACCAATATCGGGGGCAAGCCGGGCTTTTCGGTTTGTATCAGAGTACCGCCTCTGTATGTAGATACTTCACTCCACTGTCCTGACCCCACGCTAAGATCGAGTCTTGTATCGTAACGTTCCTAATAGGAACTACCAGAGACTTTCATTCTCACAAAACCCAGATCCAAAACAAATGTCTGTGGGCCACCCAACCATTTGTCTCGGTACGGGGATCGAACCAGCAGCCTCTCGCTTCACAGCCGGCTACTCGCCCGCTGCGCCACGGAAGCTGTCAAATGTTTGTGTAACCCGCCATAAATAATGAAATGTTAATATTATCATTTGGTGGGATAAGGGCAGGTAGTTTCTGAGTGGTAAAGCCACGCTGTAGATAATAATGTCTACAGCAAGAATGGGCCGGCTCGACCGGTTTGACACTACTGACTCACAGAAATCTGATGTAAAGTGGCCGCTTGCTGTCGCGTTTCATTCGGTGAGTGAGATTTCCGGTGGCCCATTTCCCCTCCCCCTCCCCTTTCTTAATCCCTTTTCCCTTCCCTTCCATTCCCTCCTACTAGATTGTCAACACACCCATAATTATTTTTGTATCTTGGGTGTCTATGGGCGGTGCAGATCACTTACCATCAGGTGACCCATCTGCTCGTTTGCCAGTCATTTCTATAAAAAGGTAGAAAGAAATATAATAGTATAATTGAATTAAAACTATTCTTACTGATTAAAATAAAAATAAAAATCTTTATTGATCACGTAGGCATGTAAAAAAGCACTTATGACAAGTCAACACAAGTAAATTTTTAAATTAGGATTAATATAATTTACATTATATATTTGAATTAGACAACAGGCAGGCAAGTATGGACATAATAACGATGGGATGGCTGAGATAGGGTGATAAGGGGAAATAGGAATAGAGTGTAAGGGAATGGATTGTATGGGAATGGCATATGGCAGGAATGGTGGCAGGGGATTGACTGGAAATACTGGAAGCAGTTGGGATTGGTGCGTGAGGCCCTATCCTAGCTAACCTACCAGCCTTTCTCTAGCTACCTACGGATGACGACCCGAAGAAGAAAGGCAGAAAGAAACTCCGGGCTTATTTTTTTCATCATCAATTGTCACCATTTCTTTTTTATTTTCTTTTGTCTATTTTCCTTTTTTAAAAAATTTGATTTACAAATTGTCAATACAATTGATAATCATATTTATATGGATTCACGCATCCTCAATACCACTGGAGGTGTAATTACCAAAAGAATGATTAAAAGGTGAAATGGCATTGTAGGATGCAAAAACCCATACTAACAAAAATCCTTATATCTATATATATCACAAACAATAAGCTTAGTCATTATATGAATATTTAGATTCTATCACGATTAGGTTTTAATTATTATTTATTTTTATTTTAATTATATAGTCTGACCCGTGACAACGAAGACTGCAAAGCCTTCGAAACGTCGGGAATAATAATTAAAACCTAATCGTGATAGAATCCGTAAGAATAGTTTTATTTCAATGTATAATATTCGCGTAAACTTAAGAAATCAGTATAATAGTATAAATTATTTGGCTTCATTGTATTTAAGAATTCCCTTTTTATAATCAGGTCTAGCAGTCATCGGAGAGCATGGCTTAGCAGCGTCCAGACCATTTGGCGTCGCCGTGGCGTCTTCAGGCGTCGCAATAGCTCAACCAAAAGCCACGGCTATTGCAGGCATCGATCCATCCACACTCGGCATCAACTTCCATATCAATCAGTTTGGAAAACGCAGACGAGGCTAAAATAGTACAGACTATTTCTCTTATCGTGGATACATCGAACAATGATTTAAATATTATATCGATGGATTAAGTTTATTGTACGACTTACGCCCGGTTCCAATACCGGTTCCAATAAACAATCTCAGTTCGAATGTGCAGATAGATTATAAAAATTAGACAATAAGAACACAGTTTGAACATGACTCCGTCAAATGAATTGCGATCTATCTGCACTCTAAACTGAGATCGTTTATTGAAATCGGCCGTTAGATGATAATATGACACGATTGTTGACGAGGCCGCATCAAAAATTATGAAAAAGTTTTACTTATGATGCAGTAAGTCACAGTTGGCTGTTATATTCTTATATCAGTCTTAAAATAAACTTGCGCCATCTAAATAGGACACAAAGTTTATCGTGTGTATTTTATATCTACATATTGATTTAGAATAAACACAATAAAAAAAAACCGCGACATTAGAAATCATGAAAATGGCATTTGTACATTATATCATTTTAGATTTTGCTATTTTTTATAATTTAGCAAAAGCCCAACATTAGTTTTATATTGGCTTTATTCAATAACGTAGGATATCATTATGTGATAGTATTGTACTAATTAGGCTTTAAATTCGTGTATTTATTTGTATCATAAATAAATTACATAGTTTAAATAACACTGTTTTGTTTTAAGTCATTGCAATCTGTATATAGAGGCATTGTCATCTAAATGTGGTCCACCCAAAGGAGTGAATACTTATTAACATAACATACATAAGCTCACGCCTGTATCCCTAAAGGGGTAGGCTACTAGTACACCCACATTTCACCGAGCTTAGTTCCGTCCCAGATGTGATAGGGGGCAAGCCTATCGCCATATCGGGCACAAATTCCAGACTCCGGGCTGATATGGAAAAATCCAATATCACTTAGCCCGACCCGAACCGAAGAAGAGAACCGAAAAAGAACAGAGACCGAAGAGACCTTAGAACAGTAGTCGTACCGAAATACAACCACGCCACCGTGGCAGTCCTCCAGTGAATACTTATTCTATGGTAGTTTTATAAAATTATCTTTATTTAAACAGATATTATTTCTAAACCTTAATAAATCAACCAAGTGCTTGTTGCATCTGTTCATGCACAGTACACAGATTCGAAATAGGGTTAAATGTTACTGCAATTTAATTTAATTAGACATAACTTTAAACACATCGTCTATAAACATATATTTACCTGTTTTACTCACAAATTCATCTATAGAATCTGTACGAAAATTATCTCTTTACTTTGGTGGATTATTACTCGTGAACTTGTAAAGCCTGCTTAGGTTTGATAGTTCTCCTTTTAAATTGGTTATATAAGCAACTACCTTGATTTTTTTCACATTTCCAAAACCAACCGTTTAGCTGGTAAATAAGTAGTGTGCACACTTGACTCTTACAAAATTTCATAAAAAAAATCTTGAATCGAAAAATGGTTTTATTTGGTTGGCAAACCCCCAATGTTCCTAATCTTGAAAAAAAAACATTCCCTACTTTAAATGCAGTGGAGGTACACTAGGAAATTTTATTTTTCACGATTTTATTTTACCATGCCAAATAACAGCTTTCTAGTACTGATAGTCTCTCAGCTAATCCGCAGATAGAGAGCGACATGAGAAAACCATAAAGGCTCCATTTTCGCCATTTAAAAATCTAATAATGCAGTAAGTTAAGAATAACAAAGAGAGCTATAATAATAATATTAAAGGTTGCCCACAGCTAAAGTTTTAAAACATTACACTCCTTCCGGGCAATCAGGTAATAAAAATGTTTACTCTTTCCAGCTCGCAGCATTCTACACAATATATTCTCTACTTTGTTATGCTAAAGAGTTCTCCTGATCGATACCATCGCACCACTTTAGACTGCAATCGAACGTACGTGTTTGGAAATTAATTAGCGATGCCATTTATATATTCCACGATGAGGTAAACACGCTGACCGTTCGAAGATATTTATGTGACACTACAATTGTACTAATGTGTACCATTAAGTGACGTGTCTTCGTAAATAGAATAGTAGTACTATGATTGAACTACAAGACAAATTATAGACTGCCTCGGTGGCGTAGTTGTATTTCCGTATGACTACCGTCCTGATGTCTCGGGTTTGATCCCCGGGTCGGGCAAAGTGATATTGGATTTTTCCATATCAGCTCGGAGTCTGGAATTTGTGCTAGACATGGCGATAGGCTCGCCCCCTATCACATCTGGGACGGAACTAAGCTCGGCGAAATGTGGGTGTTCTAGTTCGCTAGTGCACCTCTGCCTACCCCTTCGGAGATACAGGCATGAGCTCATGTTATGTGTTAAATATAAATATTACACATTTTAAAATATAGTTGGTTGGGACCCCCGAGTGAGAAACCTTCTCACAATGCGTGTCTTGTCTAATAACACTGCCATCTGTATTTGGCTCTTGACCCTAGCACATATTGAGAGCCTCTGAAGTTGTTGTTTTACGCTATACGATATCAACCTATCAGCAGAAAAAGTAAAGGTACGTTTATAGAATAGTATGAGCAAAAAAATTTCCTTACATAACCCTTCGATAGCTCAGTTGGTAGAGCGGTGGACTGTAGCTGGTTGTAACTGATATCCATAGGTCGCTGGTTCAAATCCGGCTCGAAGGATCCATTTTTTTTTTTTTATATTCTTTATCTTTCTTTAACGTTTCTTTTTCATATAGTTGAGAGTTGAGACTGTTAAATAACAAATTTCTTTTCTGTGTTAGGTATAATTAAGTCTATAAAAAAAAATACCAAAACATTTTTTTCAAAACAAAAATTTTTCACATTGTCAAAGACTTCTATGTATACTAACTACTAGACAAGCCGTTTAGAAATAAAATTGTGTCACATTACGGCGAGTGTTTGACGTTTAACAGGTAAGGAAAAGAGTAGATCTCTATAGTGAGTTGCGGTCAATTGACGGAACTTAGTACGCAAATTCTGTGTACCGATCAGCCTGTCTAGGAATACATAGAAGTCTTTGGATTGTGTATTATAAATACGTACATAAAAACAATGACGACATAAATATGAGTCAAATTCATTGTTTTCTACAGGTGTTTCCTATTAACTCCAACGCGACGTCTTTCTTTGATGTGCCGAATTTCTAATCACATGATAAAACAGGATTTTTTATGAATCATGACATGCATTGATTCTCGGTTTATACCCGAGGAAGTAACTTGAGGACAACATAACACATTTTGCCTTGATGTGTAATCAAATCACTTGCACAACCTTTTTTTTTTTTTTTTTTTTTGTCGCGGGGAAAAGTGTTTTACCACTGCCGCCGCGCCCGGGGGGGTGGACGCGGCGGGTATGTCGGATTCGCCGGCCTTACGACCCAGCGCCGTGATGCCCGGGAGAGATGGTCGACATCCGGGCGACGCTGGGCCGCGTCCCTAACAAATGCCCTACACCGGCAATACCGACTAAAAACCCCGCGGTGGCCTACTTCGGCGCATGAGTGGGGCGGTCCCGGGGTATCCTGAGATAGCCTCGGATTGCTACCGGAACCGCCCCTGCGCGGTGCCGCCTTGCGGCCCGTCTCCGATTTGGGGGGGGCTTAGAAGCCCCCGCCGCCGAAGGACGCCCTCTGCGTCTACGGCAGCACGAGGCCGACCGTCCGTGCTGCCGTCCGTCCCGGGGTCGCAAGTACAATAGTACTATAAGGGGCGCACAGCCCCCCGCTGCACGCCCGCGACCCCGGAAGGCCCCTATTAGTCGCCTCTTACGACAGGCAGGGGTTACCGTGGTGGAATTCTCCAAACGCCCCCATTCCACAGGGCGGGAGACGCCGGTCAGTCGTCCACCCGGCGCCTCCTACGTCTCCTTTGGCGGCGGGCGGGATCGCTCTGCTCACGATCCCGCTCGGCGCTCTCCTTCTGCGAGATGGCGCGCTCGCAGAAGGAGACCATCGCACGCCATGACCTCCGGCTGCCGACCATGGCGGACACCACGGCCGGCAGCGAGAGGTCTCCTCCGACGACTGCTATGAGAGCGCTGCGCTCCTCCACCCAGGCTGGGCACTCCTCAAGAGTGTGTTGGGCCGTGTCCTCGCGGCAGTTGCCACAATGGTGGCACACGGCGGACGCCTCTTTTCCGGCTATGCGACACAGGTACGCACCAAAACACCCGTGCCCCGTCAGTACCTGTGTCAGCCGGAATGTAGGCGCACCGTGGCGCCTGTCCAGCCACTGTTCGAGGACAGGTCGCACTGCCGCGACGGTCCTCAAGCCCGCACTCGGGCTCTCCAGCCTGGCATGCCACTCCTCCACGGCGGCTCTGCGAAACCTGGCCGCAATCTCCCTCGGGGCAAGTCTCTCTCGTTGTTGGGACGCCCCCTCCCGCCAGTGGAATGCTGACGAGAGCGACCGGGCGTCCAAGTCCCAAGGGAGAGTGCCGGCCAACAAGCAGGCCGCCTCGTGGGAGACCGTGCGGTAGCCCCTGATTATCCGCTGCGCCACCAGACGCTGCGGTTTGCGCAGCAAGGTAACGCAACGGGCGTTCAGGGACCCGGCCCATACGGGTGAACCGTACAGGGCCATGGACCGCACGACTCCGGCGTACAGACTTCGGCAAAGGTTACCGGGACCTTCGAGGTTCGGCAGCAGGCTCCCAAGCGCGCCCGCTGCCCGCACCAATTTCGGCGACAACTTCTCAAAGTGGGCGCGGAAGTCCCACCGGCTACTCAAAATCAACCCTAAATATTTCATCGTAGTGCCGATGGGAATCCGCACCCCCTCCACAATGATGTGGGCCCCTGAAGGTGGCCTTCGCCGAGGCCCGTGGAAGAACAGGGCCTCGGTTTTGTTCAGGGCCACCGTGAGGCCCAGTCGCCGAATCCTGCCCACCACCTGTTCGGTTCCGAACGAGGCGAGCAGGATGGCATCCTCGAAAGTACCCGACGTCGCTGTCACCAGGGTGTCGTCCGCGTAGCAGACAACAGCGACGCCTCGGGGGTTGGTACCACGGAGAACCCAGTCATAACCGATGTTCCACAGTAGCGGGCCCAGAACTGAGCCCTGTGGAACACCGGCAGACATAGCCCTCCGGTGCCACCCAGCGGCGCCGGGATACACTACATACCTATTAGATAGGTACGAGTGCACCAGACGACGCAAATAAAGTGGCACCATGTGGTACCGCAATGCCTCATGTATGCAGGCCCAGGGCAAGGTGTTGAAGGCGTTGGCGATGTCGAGCGACACCGCCACCACCACCTTACCCCGGGCAACTGCATCCTCCGCGTGCGCCTTGACCCGCAGAATCGCATGCACCGTTGACCGGCCATGCCGGAAGCCGAACTGGCAATCCGCCAGGTCCGGCCCGGCCTCCTCCAGGTGCTCGACGAGGCGAGCGTGCACGATCCGCTCGAAGAGCTTGCAGACCTCGTCGAGCAACACGATGGGCCGGTAGGCCGATGGCGACTCTGCGGGTCGACCGTCTTTCTTGAGCAGGACCAGCTTGCCGGTTTTCCACCGGGATGGAAACTGGCCCCGCTCCATGCACGCGGAGAAAAGGCCGCGGAGCCTCGCCCCCAGGTGCTCGACGGCTAACACCCATGCGCGTCCGGGGATACCGTCGAGACCCGGGGCGGTTTTCTTGCCCCGCAGCCGAAGCACCGCCACCCTCATTTCCTCGGGTGAAACCTCCGAAATAACCCTTGCCGAATCCAACGACGACGGCGTCGACGAACGCGACGCCATCGGTGGAGGAGTGACATCCTCCGTGGCCGGGAACAAAGCCGCGACGACCTCCTGAACGAGGTCGCCCCGGAGACTCTGCGTCAGCGGGGGCGCCCATGGGCGGAGCTTTCTCAACGCCACACAGTATGGACGCCCCCACGGGTCGCTGTCGAGAGTACTCCGGAACTCAGTTTGAGCCGCAGACTTTGCCCTCGCTATGGCCACGTGCAGCGCTCTCTTAGCCTCCCTGTGGAGGCCGTGAAGCAGCCGCTCCTGGTCCTCGTCGCCGAGAAGACGAATCCGGCGACGACGGTGTCTGGATAGCTGGCGGAAGGCGGCAACGCAGGACGCGCGCAGCCGCGTAAGCTCCGCCGACCACCAGAACACCTGGCGCTTCTCCGGGAGGCGTCGGACCCGGGGCATGGCTGCGTCGCAGACGCGCGACATCGCCGCCCCGAACCACTCCGCCTCCTCGTCGACCCGTACCGGCCCGTCCGGCACGGGCACCAGCGCCTGGGCCAGAGCGGCCTCCTTCAGGGCCTCAACGTCGAGGCGACTAACGGCCCAGCGTGGGCCGTCCGACCGCGGGACGGTCGGTCCCCCACCCGACCGGGTGGTTGAGGACGAGGCGACGTCGAACCGAATGTATCGGTGATCCGACAACGTCTCCTCGCCCACCAGGACCCTCCAGTCCCGGACACGGCGGGCTAGGGCCGGGGTGGCGAACGTGATGTCCACCACCGAACCGCCGTTATGCCTCACGCACGTGTCCGCCGTCCCGCGATTCACGACGGCCAAGCCGGACGAGATCGCCCATTCCTCCAGGGCCCTGCCCCGTGCGTTAGTCACCGACGAACCCCAAGCCAAGGACTTGGCGTTGAAGTCGCCGGCGACGAGGATGGGGCGAGGCTGACTGCCTTGCACCACCAGGGCTCCCAGCCGAGTGAGGAAGTGCTCAAACTCAGGCTGGGGTCTGTTGGGGGAGAAATACACTCCCACAATCCAGACCCCCCCCAACAGAACCGCCACACATCCCGAGCCCTTCGCTACTTTTTCAAAGGGCTGGGAGCCGGCGGCGCCCCGGGTGATGACGGCCACCAAGCCGTCCAGGTCCCCCGCCCAGTCGTCCCTGGGGGGAACAAAGTACGGCTCAGCGACCACAGCCACTTGTATCGACCACTGCGCGAGGCTTTGGACCAGCAGGTCCTGGGCCCTGGCGCAGTGGTTAACATTCGCCTGGAGGAATCGTTGCGCCATATTATTGGGCGATCTCCATGGGTGCGGCGCTGGTGGACGGGTCGGGCCGCGTCACAACCGCCGCGCCTCCACCGCGATTACCGCGGCGGGGACGAGCGGAGGCGACGCAAGCCTTTGCGCCCACCTGGTGCCCCGCGGGTTTGCCAGCACCTGCACAAATCGTGCAGTGCGGCTCGATCACTTGCACAACCTTCTAATTCAAGTGTGATATACAATATAAGATTGATGATTTAATGATTTTGAGTGGTAGACCCACGCCAACAGTAACGTCTACAGCACCAATGGGGCGGCTCAACCGGTTTGATACCACTGTCAAGATCACTTACCATCCCGTGACCCATCGGCTTGTTTGCCAGTCTGTGCTATAAAAATAAATATAAAAAAATAACATTATTATACTATTACTAGCTGACCCGCGCAACTTCGTCTGCATAGGAGAGAGAGGGTTGAAAGAATGAGTTGTAGGCACCTATAATCCAATAATTCTAAAGGAGGTAATGAGATGATCTACTTTGGTCCGTTTTCGTCAGTCACCCCGTCAGTCACCCAGTCAGTACCCTCGTCAGTTACCCCGTCCATCACCCCGTCAGTTACCCCGTCAGTCACCCCGTCCATCACCCCGTCGGTCACCCCGACAGTCACCCTGTCGGTCAACCCGTCGATCACCCCATCTATCTGCTCGATTGTCACCCCGTCTGTCACCCGTCTGTCACCCAGTCTGTCACCCCGTCTGTCACCCGTGTGTCACCCGTCTGTCACCCTGTATGTCACCCGTCTATCACCCATCTGTCACCCATCTGTCACTCAGTCTGTCACCTGTCTGTCACCCGTCTGTCACCCAGTCGGTCACCCCATCTGTCTGCTCGATTGTCACCCCGTCTGTGAAATCTCTAATATCTGGAAAATCTTTTTTCACGCACTGGCGCCATCTACTTAAAATATTGGTTTGTAGTACATGCTATGTATCAGAGATGGCGCTGTATGTGAAAAAAGATTTTCCCGCTTTTCTGTTGAAATTTTTCCTGAATTTTCTTTGCTGTAAACCTCACGGAGCCCGAGACCTTTCCAACGAATGCAAAACCGTGGAAATCGGTTCGTGCGTTCTGGAGTTATAGCGTCAGGAAGGAAAACCCGACTTATTTTTATATAGTAAATTATTCTAATAGATCGATCTGGAACTGTTTGGAGAGGCCTTTTATGTTTAGCAGTAGACGTCCTATTGCTGATGATGATGATGATTATGATAAATAATCTGCTGTATAATACTACTGCGTGCGCGATACGACTACCGACCTGACGTCTCAGGTTTCAGCCCCGGGTCAGGCAAAATTATATTGAGATTTTCTATGCAATAGCCTAGAGTTTGGTATCTGTACCCGATATAATGATAGGCTCACCCCGTGCCCCATCTGGGATGGAAATAATCTCGGCGAAATGTGGGAGTTTTAGTTCTCTAGCACGCCTCTATCTACTTCTTGAGAGATACAAGCACAAACTTATGTATGTATGTCTATTGATAATTTCTTTTGCTAACGTTTCTATTGATGGTGGAGATCATTTACTATCAAGAACCTACCTGCTCGTTTACCAGTCTCAGTTTCAGGCTTAAAACTTCCTAATTGCATAACAGTTCTCAATACTAAACATAACTTAAGGTTTACTTAACCTGGTAGAAAGTAATTAATTGTCATTTTCAATCGAGCACGCCGTACTTCCTTTCGGAACCTTTGGAATACGAAAGTACTGTCGGTTGCGTTAAAAGTATTTAGTGCTAACAGAATTTCTTCTTTGTAATTACATCAACTTAAACATACCATGTTTATATTTCCCGAAGAAGTGGGCAGAAGTAGAACAGCTCGGTTTAAGGAGCTCATTTTCGGTTCCATGATGGAACAGGGGCGAGCCTACTGGCCGATTCTTTAAGGTTGGGGAGGTCAATTGATTGCTGTGTCGCATTCCTTCATTCTCCTTACTTACAACAAATCTATGAGGCAATTGATGATGGTGATATCACTCTACTGCGAATATTCTTCATGATTTTAGCTACCCCGGCGCAGCCAGCGAGAGGTACAGGTTGGATTCGTATGAACCCTAACGGTCTTATTCATAATAACTTAGTGGAGTTTATCAACACGCCAACAAGAGAATCACAAACTGGTACCCCAAAGACTCAAAAAGAAAAAGAGGAAGGCAACATCTCAGATGGGAAGACGAAATTAAGTTAGCAGCTGGCAAAAACTGGAGGAGAGTAACGTGGGATAGAGAGCAATAGAAACAGTTAGAGGAGGCCTTTGCCTACAGGCACACCGAGAAGAGAGACATATTATAAAATATTTTAGTGTTTTAATTTATTTTTCTTTTTTGTTATCTTGGTAATAAAGGCTATAAATAAATAAAAATAAATAGTCTAGCTTATAAACGTACGAAAGTGAAAACATGGCCGATTTCGACCAGCTGTTTCAAGTTTGACGTTCTTTTTATAGGCTTGAAATGAATTTTAACTAATATAGGTTTACACCTTCGATGAGAATTTTATTATGAA
Source organism: Clanis bilineata (assembly GCA_036417725.1). NCBI lineage: Eukaryota > Metazoa > Arthropoda > Insecta > Lepidoptera > Sphingidae > Clanis > Clanis bilineata. Next base: position 16,957,515 of record CM071158.1, read on the forward strand.
TAAGACCCTAAATATTTTCGGTTCTAGGTGTTGTGGATCCCTCGTAAGTCCTTATACACACCATACTTACCAGTTAAATATGTCAACGTATATGGTGTGTGGTTAGTTAATTAAAGTAATTTGTTAATGTGTGATTTATTTCATTAATTTTTATTCGATATGGTCTTCTACCTGCAAAATTTGTCACCTCCTTGGTCTAGTGGCAGCATGTATGGGCTGTGGACCGGGAGGTCCCGGGTTCGATTCTCAGGTCGGGCAAAGCAAATTTTTTAATTTAATTTGTCTGGGACTGAATCCCTCATATGGGGTTGGCGTCAGGTAGGTAAAAACTAAGCCAAATCCTCTCTGCAACATGCTTGAAAAAGTGCGTTGCGCCGACCCCATATTAAGGTGGGATAAAAGCAGGTAGAAAGAAAAAGGTCTTCTTTCTGCAAAATGGACAAACGATCTGATAAAGGTCGCAGAATGACCTTGAATGGGAAGCTTATATTTACCCTAAACATCCTATAGATGATGATGATAGCTAAAACACTTCTACTTCATCAATCACTTTAAAACTGACGTTGAACTGACCAATCACAAGGAATAAATGAATGAACGTACATCTAAGTTTAAAGTAAACGACCCATGACTAAGTGTTTACTATTGGACTTATTTACAACTTTATTACGAATACCACGTGTACTAGATTACCATTTTAATGAAGTGCAGGTGATATTGCACGCAAAATATTTTGTTATGATACATTTTTATGGAAAAAAGGAAAAACCCAAGGATGATGCAACTGTCATAAAATATTGTAACATTTATTCTGGAATCTTTCTGGCAAGGGTTTATCTAACAAATATTAATAGATTTATACCCAAATGTACTGATTTATTATTTTTTTAAATAATTTAATTTACGGGAACCAAATCAATTGTTGTAATTTTCCACAGGAATTGAACATAAAAGGTAATTTAAAAACAAATATACTGGTTTCCAGGCAAGTTGTATAAAGCGCTATAGAATATTCATTTGATAGGCATTATATGCAGATTTAAGATGTATTGGAACTTTATATACGTTATATAACGTAGATACTATTGAAATAGGTATGAGTATATGCTAATTAATTCGAGGACTTGTAAATCAATCGTATCCCACCGTGGCGATAATCTTATTGTATTCGAATACTCAAAAAGATTTTGTTTTAAATTACCTACTTACAGAGGTCGCTAAACGAGCAACCCTGGTTCATTTTAGGTAAGTGATGGTATGATTTAGGTACCATGTTATATCTCTATTAGTTTTAAAAATACCTACTTACAGAGGTCGCTAAACGAGCAACCATGGTTCATTTTAGGTAAGTGATGATATGATTTAGGTACCAAGTTATACCTCTATTGGTTTTAAAAATACCAACTTACAGAGGTCGCTAAACGAGCAACCATGGTTCATTTTAGGTAAGTGATGATATGATTTAGGTACCATGTTATACCTCTATTGGTTTTAAAAATACCAACTTACAGAGGTCGCTAAACGAGCAAGCATGGTTTATTTTAGGTAAGTGATGGTAAGATTTAGGTACCATGTTATAAATAATATTATTTGTAAAGTCGATGCGAAATTAGTAAAAAAATGTATAAGCAGCAGCATACTAGCTTACGCACTCATGTGAAATAAATAAAATAAGAAAACCCGAAGTGAAGTTCACGATGAGTAAATTCAGTTTCAAGGAAATACAGATCAAATAACACGCGAGTGTGCGGTTGACCCGGTGTTTCCTGGTACTGTTTGTACAATTTCTGAACAAAAAAAATTATACTTATTAACCTGGAAATAAATATATTGTCAATAGAGTTTTGCTAGCAACGTCGCATCCTTGGTCTTGTGGCAGAGTTTATAGGCTGTAAATCGGGGGGTCCTGTATTCGATTCCAGCGGCCTGAGCAGGAAGATTTCTGACAACCGTAAATGTATTCGAACTCGATGCGCGTCTATGAAATTTGTATGAAATATTAACCAAACTTCATCAGTGCGCAGCGAACTCGAATACATTTACATTAACATTAGTTTTTCGTGCTCGGGCTACTGGTCAGGCGTGATTTTGTAACACTATTTGCCCGGCACTGGATTAAAGTCAGGCAGGCAGACGGTCGCAAAAACTAAGCAAATTGGATTCTGCAACATGCTTGAAAAAGGTGTTGCCCCGACCCCATATAATAAGGGGGATAAGGGTAGGAGGGAAAGAAGACTTCTGCTAGCGACCTATCGTAAGAACTAAGCCGGGTCCTTTCTGCAACTTGCTTGAAAAATGCATCAAGCTTTTTATTTTATTTATATTTTTTACTTTTGTCTCTTACTCAAACAACAATGGTCTCTGCATTCACCAATGATGAAGAATTACTATGACTATAACGACAGCTCAGTGTTTATGTGAATATGACTAAGGGTCGGAAACATTCCTTTGGACAGACGCCAAATTATTAACAATAGAAAATGTTAGAAAACACGGAATATCCCGTATAATTTACCGTTTCAATCTCATCTTCCGACTGTTAGCTATGATTGTATAGAAAACTCTTAACAATATCCGATGAGATGATTATTTTATTTATTTATTTAGTATCGCAACCCACATTATCTGAGTATAATATTATAATAATTCTACTATTAAGTACTATGATAATGTCGCTACAACATAAATCTTACATTGCTTACATAAAAACAAGAGCAACTTAGCTAAATGTAGTAGTTAATATACCATATTGTATACCAAAATAAATGTCATAAAACAAAAAAGCATCGTCCATTATGCAACATAATGTATGTAATTCAAGATAAAATAATAAATAATTTATCTAAAAATCGACTACCTCGGTGGCGTGGTGGTATTTCGGTACGACTACGGTTCTGAGGTCTCGGGTTCGATCCCTGGGTCGGACAAAGTGATATTGGATTTTTCCATATCAGCCCGGAGTCTGGAATTTGTGCTCGATATGGCGATAGGTTCGCCCACTATCACATCTGGGACGGAACTAAGCTCGGCGAAATGTGGGTGTTCTAGTTCGCTAGTGCGCCTCTGCCTACCCCTTCGGGGATACAGGCGTGAGCTTATGTTATGTTATGTTATGTGTTATCTAAAAATCCACTTTCAAAATCCGATGTTAGGTGTATTTGCTATTGTAATTTGAGGAGGTTTTCAAACCCTCATATTCCGTCATCAGAATTCAACACTTATTGGAAACCCTTGGATTAATCCCTATCGATTTCAGCACAACTCAATAAGAGCGATTGCCACTTATTTCACCCTTCATCCCGAAGTATAGTGTATTCCAACACTAATTTATTAGACTACAGTACCAAATGAGCTGAATAACACTTTTATAATTGGATCTCATGAATAAAATGCACGATACTGGGATATTTAAACTCATTATAAGATGCTATAAAAAGTGTTACAAATATTATTTTTTTAAAGCAGAGATTGGCAAATGAGCAGATGGATGACCTGATGGTAAGTAAACTCCAGACACCCAAGACATAAAAAGAGTCACGGGTACGTGGCCAGCCCAAAAGGGGGGAATGGATGGGGAGGGGAAGGAGATTAGGAAATGGGCCACCGGAAATCTCACTCACCGAACAAACGCTACAGCAAGCTGCCACTTTACGTCGGTTTTCTGTGAGACAGTGGTATCTAACCGGGCGAGCCGGCCCATTCGTGCTGTAGACGTTACTGTCTACAGCGTGGCTCTACCACTCAGAATACAATAATGACAGTGCCCTTTATACGTAACACTACGTAACGCAGTACAAGTGGCCATATAAAGCTGAACACGCGTGTTTTGTCGCATTTGCAAACGATCGGGTGTGCGCGTGTGTTTCCCTGTGTCCTGCCAGTGTTCCATAGTGCCGCAATATGGCCACATACATTGTAAGTTTATATTATTACCATTGAACCATTAGTAAAAATGCATCAATTTTTAACCGAGTTAAAAAAGGAGGAGATTAACAATTCGTGGTAATATTTTTTTTATGTATGTTCCCCGATTACTTGAAGATGCCTGGGCCTATTTGAGAAATTATTTTTTTGTTTAAAAGTGTATACTTCCCAGGTGGTCCCATTGGCACTAAGACAGAATCTGATGATGGAATCCTAGAATAATCGAGGGCAACCTTATAGGGAACCATAGTGTGTTTTATTTATTTCCTAAAACTATTCAGGTATTTGCGTCTGGTACTCCATCATCTCATGTTGCTGAGCTAATGATGGAAAATATAACTTCTTAACTATAAGGAGTTGGTGGATCATTCTTTCAATATTACACTAAAAATAGATAACTAATAATTAAAGTTTAACAAAAACTGAAAACCGACTTTAAAAACAAACACTTAAAAGTAAAAAATAACAACAATTTATTACTCTCTTTGGAGTCGGTACCTTTTCATTTAATCTGCTTCGGCCTCAGCACCGACTCCGAAGAGAGTAAGATATTGTTATTTTTACTTTTAAGTGTTCGTTTTTAAAGTTGGTTTTCAGTTTTTATGCATTTGAAGAGTACATGGGATAATGAATGAATGGAACTGAATGGGCAATTTCGAAAAGGGCGTATCTGAAAATTCAAAATGTTCAGTAAACGAAAAAAATGATATTTTTATAAGAGTAGCGTTACAATTTAGGGTCAATTAGCAATTTATCGTATATAAATACGTGAAAAGAAATACATAAAAAAGTGAAACACATTGACATAATTTTTTCCTAGTAGTGTTCATTTTGTACGAATTTGAACCTGCGACCGCTGTTTTCTCACAGCTCCTTATTACTTCTCTGTCAATTTAATTGCGTAGAAAATCGAATTTTCGACCAACTGCAATAAAAGTAAGTACTCAATTCCTCTATACGTTTTTATGTTCCTATGTTAAGCCATGTCACCGCCAAATATGGACCGATTTTCATGATTCTATTTGTGTTCGATTGAGCTTATTCCAATGTTCCCCTGAGGGGGTTGACGTCGGGTAGGCAGCCGGTCGTAAAAACTATGCCAAATCCTTTCTGCAACATGCTTGAAAAAATGTGTTGCAATGACCCCACGTTAAGGTGGCAGGGCATAAGGGCAGGAATAGAAAAAAATGTGCTTATTCCAAGTAGTAGTTTGAGTGGTAGAGCCACGCTGTAAACAGTAACCTCTACAGCACGAATAGGCCGGCTCGACCGGTTTAAAATAAATAAATAAATAAATACACCCAACAGTCACACACCTAGTCCTGACCCCACACTAGGTATAACCTGTATCGTGGGTGTCAGAGACTATGAGAGACTTTCGGTCGCATAACACCCAGACTTGAAACAAATATCTGTGGGCCACACAAACATTTGTCTCAATGCGGGAATCGAACCCGCGGCCTCTCGCTTCGCAGCCGGCTACTCGCCCGCTGCGCTACGGAGGCTGTCTAATAGAGGTTTGATACCACTCTCACAGAAAACCGACGTAAAGTGGCAGCTTGTTGTCGCGTTTCGTTCGGTGAGTGAGATTTTCGGTGGCCCCTTTCCTCCCTTCCTTTCCCATTCCCTTTTCCCTCCCCTTCCATTCCCTCTTAGGTTGGCAACGCACCCATGATTCTTTTTGTGTCTTGGGTTTCTATGGGTGGTGGAGATCACTTACCATCAGGTGACCCATCAGTTCGTTTGCCAGTCTCTGCTATAAAAAAAATCCATATAAATTTGGTCACGATCGGATACATTTTGAAGTCGGCCCGTTAAGTTTTTAAACTTCTGCTTATTTACTTTGATGACAAGTGACCAAGTTAACACTAAATCTAGATGGATCACATCCCTACAGTAGGTAATTTAATAAGCTGCCAATTCGTATAATACGTATAAATTAGTGTAAAAGAAAAAAACATGTGAAAAACAATAGATAAATTATAGAAAAAACAAAAACGAAAAACCAGTTTAGTTTAGCCTAGGATCCAGATTCCAGAAATTTATAAGTGATATTTTAAATGTCAAGTTTTATCGCCGTTATGAAAAGTCGTAGATCAGGCAAAGTGACCCTCAGCCCTGCATGAATGCGATAAGTATCATAAGCATTTCTAAAGGCCCAAATACTAACCAATTCCTATTCCGTTTCGTATTTTCCGATAGGCAGAGACTGACTATTTTCGATGTCCGTACCGACCCCTACCGAACATCAATGATAAGTCTATTATCACTGGCCGTATTATTTAATATTCTTGACAATTGCGAGCTCGATACGAATTCGAGTGTCAATAATGTTTAAAAACTTAACAGAAAAACTTCAAATCCGATCGTGACCAACTTAACAAAAAAATTTGTGGGACCACCCTTGGAATATGCTCTATCGAACACAAAAATAATTTTGAAAATCGATCCACATTTGGCGGAGATATCGCGTAACATACATAAAAAAATACAGACGAATTGAGGACCTTCTCCTTTTTGGAAGTTGGTCGAAAATATGCATGCTAGGGCCCCCGGTAAGCTGCCCGCTAGTCTACATTCGTATGCCAATTAACTACAGCACATGTCAGATCAAAACAAACTACTAAAAAAAAATGTAACGAAAATGAACTAAACTACAGCTTGTACGATCAACTAACTAGTTTTTGTGGTTTGTCTACTACGAAACGCAATTTACTTGCATGTAAAACGGTTACAGCGATTGCAATCATCTACTGCAAGAAACATTATTGTGATGTTTTGTTGATGGCATAAGAACGCCATTTTCTGTCCCCACTGTCGGCTCTACGTATTATGAAAATGTTATAAAAGTAGTTTTCATTGAAGCCACTAGCCCACTATATCCAACTTTGTGTAAGGTAAAATTGGGCCAGATTGACAGGGATGATACCACTATTTTATACATTACTATAATCTTATGGAAATATTTTTATCCTTTAAGTATCTTATATTAATAAGTTACATAAGGGATATTGACATGGGATTTTAAAAGGACTACAACCACCACTGACCTTTCAAAAACTCGTCTTCTCAATTTCGTCATGCACTTATTGCATCGGATTAGGTTAGCCAGACATCGGTGCTGTTTTTCGTTTTCGCATTTCAGACAAAAATCCCAATCCCGAACAACTTATGTGTGATTTTTTACAACAAAATGTCAAACACATAATATTGTTTCGCAAGTCTTTGTGAGTTCCAAGACTTGCCTTCCAATCTTGCTTGAATACAAAAATGCAACCCAATTTAAAATCTTGTGGAGTAATTTGAGGCTATATTAAATTATTATCTATATTTGTATGGAGCATAAAAACGTCTGTAGCCCTTAAAGTTGAGTAGCCAGTATTCGGGTCGTTAGTACATTACGGTTAGAGGCTAACAGTACGCGACATCACAGCTAACGAGGTATTATGAAAACTCATATACCTCTGATGACTCCCAGATAGCTGGTACTTTTCACTGCCTGCTTCCCACTGGTAAACGATTGCAGAACAATGCGTGTCGCACAATTATCTTCGAGTGTCCGCATAGACTTGTGCAATACCGCATCGTGTAATTTCGTTGATTGTATGTCTTCCGTTGAATGTATGCTTTTATTGTTTTCTAATGTTCTACTTTCTATACCAGTGGTGTAGTTCCCACAAACCGTTGTAGTTAAACCGTCTATCAAATTACTACGATGTCCATAATCCATGCTTGAATAGCTTGGCATAACTTGACTACCTTTAGAGTTCGCCTCTTACTCAAATCAGTATTCTTGTTTATGTGTAGATAGTCTTGATTTCATACGAGTACATCCACATAACTGGGCAACGTCCTCTGTTTTTTTTACATAACATATAACAAACATTTATTCTATTCGACTATTCCATTCGACTAGCGCATAAGTCACTTCTAGTCTAAGCCCGCAGGTTCGATTCCCGGTCGGACAAAGTGATATTGGATTTTTCAGTATCAGCCCGGAGTCTGGAATTTGTACCCAATATGGCGATATGAACATCTTTGGGGGAGGCCTATGTTCAGTAGTGGACGTCCTATGACTGATGATGATGATGGCGATATGGCCGCCTATAATATCTGGGACGAAACTAAGCTCGGCGAAATGGGGGTGTTCTAGCTCATCGTCATACAAGCATGAGCTTATATTTTATGTTATGTGTGTGAAATTCCTTTCCGTGGATACTCGGAATCTCCGTTATAGTTTTTAAACTTTATTATGGTGACATTTCATATTATCGCGTGATCAAAGCAACACCACACCATGACGAGGCAGCAAAACTTTTTGACCTACATTTTTTTACGGCCTGTGAGTAATATGGGTATGCCCTTAGGTTACTCGGTATTGGAAATTTGGCTCGATGTATGCATACAGTATGCATATTAGTGTTAGGAGAAACATATCCTTCCTCATATGAGGTACTTGTTATATGGAAGTCACATCCGTTAGACGTATTTGTGTGCTATCAGGTCACTATGAAAACGTCATATTTACGATTTAAAAGTGTGCTTTCTTCTTCGGAACTCTCTCTTTACTTTAACACCGGTCAACGGTCCGCCTTCTTACTTCAACGCTTGCACTTTGGTCTTGAGCGGTATCCACAGTAATGGATACACACCAACCGAACGAACGATCGCGAATCTATGCCTGTTGCATTCACACAACAGCGAAAGTTTGTTTGTATGATCGCAACAGGCGTAAATTCGCGAACGTTCTTTCGGTTTATGTGCACACCTCATTAGACCATTGGTTTTCATGCCATCCTCCAAAATGTGTAGCCAGCGCGTTATGAGCTATCCATGGGCACGCACCCATGGTACAATCTAATCCAGACTCCTGACCTTCGGGTTCCTTTAATTATTTGATTCAAATTATCACCACTTTAACTAATATTATATTGCAGCATGTTGCAAAAAGGATTTGGCTTAGTTTTTACGACCGGCTGCCTGTCTGACGTACACCTCTGGGGGATTCCAGTCAAATGTTCCAGTTCAAATATTCACTACTATTTTGTCTTTTTAATCTTTGGGGGAGGCCTATGTTCAGCAGTGGACGTCCTATAGCTGATGATATGATGATGATGATGATGATTTTAACTAATATTATAATCATTAAAAATATTCTTATAATTGTAAAGAGACTTCAAATATTAATAGATTATTACATTACATTTCTTGATTTCAGTATACAAATAATACTACTGAAGACATTTCTCTTCTTAAAATCGTATTTTTTAATATTCAGTAAAAATAACCAAAATATGTCTACTATTTTTTAACCAACAAGACAGATACCTAATATAGTATTTTAACAAGATTTGTTGCTACAATTTGCACATGTCTCTTTGCCCATCTATCCTTGTGTTGACCATACTGTAATTTCGTCACACATGAACCAGCTCATCAGATCTACGGACACTGATAGACGACGCGCCCACCTTGGGAAAAACATTACGATTAGACAGAATTTTATTACACTCCAAAATGTTCGCAGGAAAAGATAAGAATACGTTTATAAAATATTGTCCTGCCGCACGGGGAAAATAAATAAACAACTGAACACATTTCATGTAGGTTTTTTAACACATACATAAGCTCACACTTATGTCCCCGAAGGTGTAGGTTAACTAGAATACCTACATTTCGCTGGGCTTAGTTCCGTCCCAGATGTGATAGGGGACGAGCCTATCGCCATATCGAACACAAATTCCAGACTCTGGGCTCATACTGTAAAATACAATATTACTTTGCCCTACCCGGGAACAGAGAAGCGGTCGATGATAGTTGATATGATAGTTTAAGGAACAGACCAAAATTAAAATTCTGCTGTACAGCTAAAATTGATTGGTAGAGCCACGCAATAGATACTTGTATCTACAGTACGAATTGGTATCGTGGGTGCCTACGGGTGTTGGACATCACATACTGGGGACCTTCACCCGCCTGTACATTTACTGCAGTTTTTGATATAAAAAAGTTTGTGTTGATAAACAGTTCACAATTATTTTCCACACGTCTCTGCCTTCCGGGCATATAAAGTAATAAAGGACTAACAGGCTTGCTAGGCCCTCCCTATACACATTCAGAGTACGTCTGCCTGTGCAAGTTGAACGCACCGTTTATGAGCCGTGTGTCATACGACAAGCGTCTAGTGACAAGGACACTGTTGATATTATATCACAATACTGTAAACAATATATGAAGAAATATTGTTTACAGCGGCCTGAGCAGGAAAATTTCTGACAACCGTAAATGTATCCGAACTCTATGCGCGTTTATGAAATTTGTATGAAATATTAACCAAACGTCATCAGGGCGCAGCGAACTCGAATACATTTACATTTACATTCGTTTTTCGTGCTCGGGCTACATGTGTCAAATGATGTGGGTCAGCTAATGGTAACTGCTAATCATTTATATGCTCTACCACCCAATGAAGACCCATATTATCAGAAGACTAATTATGGTTGCAATGTTGCCCTTAAAAGAAAGACATGGAATTGGGAAGACAACGAAGATCAACAGGAACCTACCATTATTTTACTTTGGTCTTAGAGGGATAGTGATAAGAACCAATAACCCGGTAGAGCCGGCATGTTCAAAAATATCCATATATAACAGTTGTTTTGGCGCTTTTTATTTATAAAAATTGATTTAGAGAATTTCGTCTATATCTTAAAGTGGATAAGGTTATAAATTATTTGGATATACAGCTACTTCTGTTCGCAAAATACAATGTAGACTTATAACACTGCACTCCTTTGCACTGATTGCGAAAAATCCAACTACGCACTCAATACTTGCGCTAACAAATTATAGATCGGTTATATGAAATGCCGGTTCCTCAATCATCGTCAATTAGCAGACGTGTCCAGGCCACGCTTGCTGACAACTGGGTTAAGGCCCGCTACCACAATGACATACTAATGGGCCATCAACCGCGACCAGCCTTCCTTCCTTCCAATTACTGCTTACATATTGGTTTTGTCTTAAATTATACATCCGAGTCATTGTACTTTCAAATACTACCATTGTCCAGTCTGATAAGAAAATTGTGAGACAAAGCCTAAGCAAATACACAGATTGCTTGATTCGTGAATGTTTATATCGAAGTAGATTTAGGAACATCTTCCTTCGTTTTAGGTTGTGCGTAATTGATTTTTACACGATTTTTTTCCAACAGTTTTATAATTTCGTGCAGACTTCATCATTATATCCGAGACTTAACAATGAATTAAAATGTGGTCTTAAATTTTCAAACTACAATTTTTTTTGCTCTCTTCTTTTCTATTGTGTCCCAACACAATAGGATAGAAAAGAAGAAAGCAAGACTGGGCAAGCAAGCTGGGCAGACAAGCTGGGCAAAGGACTCCCCCATCTTTTTCCACTGTTCTCTGTCATGGGCTAGTTCCGTCCACGTAGGCTCGTAGGCATCCAGATCGTCACGCCATCTCTTCCTGGGTCTTCTTCTGCTTTTTGCTTTATTAATTTTTAAAGCAGTTTCAACTACCTCAATCAAATATACACAATTTATTCTATAAATAGGATTGACATTTAGGTACATGTCAATTATATAAATGACAGCCTCCGTGGCGCAGTGGGCGAGTAGCCGGCTGTGAAGCGAGAGGCCGCGGGTTCGATTCCCGCACCAAGACAAATGTTTGTGTGGCCCGCAGATGTTTGTTTCGAGTCTGGATGTTGTAAGACCGAAAGTCTCTCGTAGTTCCTGATACCCACGACTCGAGACTCGATTTTAGTGTGGGGTCAGAACTATGTGTGTGACTGTTGGGCGATATATATTTAATGGCGTTTATGACCTATACTGATTTCTTATTTAACTAGTTTGAAAGGTAAGTCGGTAAGAATCTTAATGTAAAGACCTTCGCCACTGGTAGACAGTTTGTTCCCTCAGTTCATCATTCCACATAGCAACAAGTTTAACATTCAGAACGCAATATCCAGTAAAATTTAAACAATTTGAAATAATACCAAATCTAGTACTGCGAATTGTAGAGGTTGTTGAACTTTAACAGTAAATTCTTTTGTATTGCACCTGTTTAGTTAGTGGTCATTGCTCTCGAGCTGTTGTCAACAGATTCTATGTTGTTTTTTTCCGAATTTTCTTTGTAATAGGAGATGTTAGTGAAGTTACGACTTGCGAGTGTAAAGTCGTTCGTTCAAACGAATTAATATTATACACATATCATATTACTCTCAATTCTACCACGTTTTTTTAATTTTTGTAATTATCTTACCTATGAAATCAAAGGAATCAATCGCTTCATTGGTCTAAGACCAACGTATATGAGCTGTAGACCAGGATGTTCTAGGTTCGAATCGAATCCCAGGTCGACCATGGTGGTTGTTTTAACATAATTTACCCGGACTAGATCCTTCAAAGGTGGTTAACACAAGGCAGAAGGAGTAGTAAAAACGAAAGTCGAATTTTTTTGCAATATATTTGAATAAGTTTGTTACACAAACTACAGATTGGAGTGGCATAAGTGGTGATGGAAAATAAGTACGGTTGAATCAAAATTTCTCACATATACAATTAAATAAACAAGGAGTTGGATGCTTGGAAATAAAAGCAGTTAAGCAATGGAATTAAAGAATACAATTCTAACGCAATAATGAAACAAATAAATACAAACGTAATTGTACATTCGAATGTCAAGAATACACCACCAGATCACACTCAACAATTAAAGCGGGAAAAATACTTGTTATTAATTTATTCCACAAATAAATAAGAGTGATCGACGCACGCCGATCACTTGTCGCAATAAATCACTTGGAAAACTTTTCATTTGAAAACAATGTAAACTAATGAAATCTAAACAAAAGGTTCGTTCAATCGTGTATTCAATAAATCTTTCGATAACTATCATGATTCGGAAATTAAATGCAGTATTCAAATAAATAAAAGTGAGAATTGTTATTTTGACATATGTAGGTACTTATTTGATTATACTACCATTGTTATATGGGCGAAGTTGTTTATGTTTTTGCATCCAACAACTCATTTCATGACTTGTATTCGTACTATTTGTTATTGCAAAATAACTTCATACCTAAAAGATTTGTCTATAGGAAATTTATATCTGGCAAATATCAATTAAACCATTCATCGTTTAAACAGATCAGTCTCTATATTTTGTAGTTTATTTCGACTACATTTTCATAACGGAGTAGATTTTGTTAGAAACGCATTTGTGTTATGACCATTGATATGATGGAAGTTTGTTTCAGATTTCTTTATTCTAATAGTTATCAAACGGAAATGTAACCTCATTTGTGGCTTTAGTGAGAGTTAGTTTAGAATTTTGATACTTTAGAAAAATGATGATAATTTTCGTATTCTTGATACATTTTATTTTATAGTTTCTCTAAGAGGCGTTGCTAATCAATATACATGGAGAAAACGATACGGATAAATCAAATCAATCTGTCAGAGCTCATACTAAACCCCTGTTTCTACAAAATAAATAACACCATTGAAAATCCTATTAACAAATGCATCGTTAAACGCGATCTCCATAGATCAAACTTGTTCATGACATAACATTTCGCAATGTCGCGCGTTTGTCATACGAATGGGCCGCTCGGCCTCACTGGGACCGCTCCGAAGGTGACGACACCCTCATCGAGAATTACAATCAACTGTTTTCCTTCTAGAACGTAATTACCGTCATCAGTAAATCGATCAAGATTTGTCGTACATTGTAGGACGGTATGCTCTTCTGTAGGATGCATTATGCTGTGGAGTATTTATGGATCACGAGCTTGGTTACCTTTACCATTTCACCCCTCACCACTGCTATTTAATTACTCCTATTCCACTACAAAACTGGGCTTATAAGAAATATTTATTTCAACAGTCACATTTAGTCGCCTTCATGGTTTAGTGGCAGCATATATGGGCTATGAACCGGAAGGACCTTGGTTCAATTCCCAGGACCGGCGGGGTGTTTTTCTAACACCATTTGCCCGGGAATGTATTCGCCAGATGGAGGATGATTTCAGGCAGCTGGTCGTAAAAATTAAGCCAATTTATTTCTGCAAAATGCTTGAAAAAGTGTGTTGTGCTGACACCACACTAAGTTTAGGATAAGGGCCGATGGAAATTAAGGAAAACCAACAGTCACACACATATATTTCGAATCCCACAGAGATACGAGTTTTGTGTCGTGAGTTAGAGAAACTATGAGACTTTAGGTCTCACAACACCCAGAACTGGGGGGTTACCACCACCTTTTATAGCAGTATTATTATAACCTTACTTAGTTTATTGTGCGGGAATCGGTACAAGTAAGATTATTATAATATTGCTATAAGAGATTGTGGTAACCCCCCTGTAACAATTATCTGTGTCAAACAAACATTTGTATCAATACGGGGATAGAAAGCGCGTTTAAATAATAGTTGGCTACTCGCCAACTGCGCCAAAATTATTGTAAATAATATTAATCATCCAAACCATTTAATTCAGTTGGTGTTTGCTGCGGCATGCTTGGCTGTCAGCGCCGCTCCCCCCGCCACCCCTCGACTCTACCAGCAACATGCATCAGCACAGCTCCAGCAAGTTAATCCGTAAGTCTTTACCAAAGGGATACTCTTAGAATGCTTCGGTAGCATAGTAGTATCAAATCTCTTTGTATGCTTCGGGTTCGATCTTCGGGTCGGGCAAAGTGATATTATATTTTCCAGTATCAGCCCCGAGTCTGGAATTTGTGCCCGATATGGCGATAGGCTCGTCACCTATCACATCTGAGACGGAACGAAATTCAACGAAATATGGGTGTTCTAGTTTGCTAGTCCTCTCTGCTTACCCCTTCAGGGATATAGGCATGAGCTTACATACATATGTTATGTTAATTTCAAATCTCAGAGATATCTGATACAAAAATTATAATACACTTCTATTAAATATTTTGACCAACTATAGACCTCCTTTAATAGTATATCTGCTTTTAACCAAACTATCTCTATAATATTGCATTCGTTGCAAATTAATTAAATCGTCTTAAAATATATTTCAGCCTAGATTACTACTTGGACAATGCAGAAGTATCGAATTATTACAGCCAGGCGCAACCGAAACCAGGTGAGAAGTCATATTTTTTGTAAGAGTTTAGAGTACCTACTAGATAAACCATTGAAAATTACTTTCAAAGGTTGAACGTAATTTCAACACTAGTTTATTATAACATCATCATCATCATCAGCTACAGGCGGCCATATTATAACATAATTTCAACACAAGCTTATTATGACATACAAAGGACTAGTGGAAGTGTATATGGGCTGAGGACAGAGGATCCTGGGTTTAACCCGTTGGCGGCGGCACATATATAATATGTTCCATAAGTGTCTCGGCCTCCGGAAGCCGAGCCGCCCGTCACTCACTACACCCCAGATCGGGTAATGCATACATGCTCCCACTAGACCAAGGAGGTGACTTAAGTTTAGCTACAAACAATGATATTTCTATTATGTTTAATTTTATTTCAGCTGGCATTGGCAGTAGCCCGAACGGCCAATCAGCACGACTCGAAACATTGGAGCCTGACAGCGAAGTAGAGCTAATTCCTGGCGCGCAAACACCGCAGCAACCCCCACAACAGGTGACAACACTTTTAAAAACATTTTTTTAAAAACATATGAAATAAATCAGTCTCTTCTTAATACTGTAGATGAGAATATGAGATTGAGTTCCACTGACATGATGATGATCAGGGATTGTAAATAGAATAGCTTTAGGCAAGGTATTGAAACATTCTACATGCTCAACGCAATTTTGTTTAAAACATAATATAACAAAAGCTGACGCATGTATCCCCGAAGGGGTAGGCAAAGACGCACTAGTACATTTCGCCGAACTTAGTTCCGTCCCAGGTGTGATAGGGGGCGAGCCTATCGTCACATCAGGCACAAATACCAGACTCCGGGCTGATCAGGAAAAAACCAAAATCACTTTGCCCGACCTGGGGGTCGAACCCGAGACCTCAGGACGGTAGTCGTACTGAAATACAACCACGCCACCGAGGCAGTTATTGTTTAGAAGACTCAGATATATTGAGCGCGCAACGTGCTCCGTTCAAATATGATGCTGAATGTTACTTGTGCTACAGTCTTTGCTGGTGCTGATAGAAGCACCGCTCCAAGTGCTAATGAGACACTCAATCACCAGCCTTCCACTACACGTAGCGGTATATAGTCGAATTCAATCGTACGGTTTCAATACACGCTTTTTATCATTAACGTAATGTGGTGTAATTTGCATTAGTATAACGCCTTGTAAAGTACAATCGCAATAACGCCAAAACACAATTTGTTCTTCAGCCACCGGTAGCACCAAACATCCCCGGCTTGTTGCCTGGCCAGCGAGTGTTCATCGTGCACATGCCTGTACCAGGATATAGGTCAGTACCAATCAGTATTAAAAACAGTACATTAAACAGTCGGGTAAAATTCTGAAGCGTAGGGGTGAAAGAAATTAGTTAACTTGTACCACTAACCTCAAGGTAGGCATTATTCACTTATAGAATACCTAATTTTAATACGCACTATGTTTCTTATCTAAGATGAAAAAAGGTTATCTACCGGTTATTGTTTGGGTAAATTGGGACTTTTCACCTACCCTCCAGTACCAATGCAAGGTCGTCGCAACTACATAATTTTTATGCATGTTCCATTATATGACAAATTGCATTAGAAAACCGCATTGCTCAAACTGGGATTCTAACCAGTACCTCCTGATCCTCAGCCCATAGACACTTCCAGTCCATATCAGTATTCAAGCTTCTAACCTCTTCTTTACTGAGAAATCTAACAGATCATAACGTTCCAGGCCTGGTACAATTGGAGGATACCAGCCGGTTTACATCGTCGCTGCTGCTCCACAAGGCAATACTCACGGTTTCCCAACTAATGGTAAGAATAACAATTGTTCACACCTTACGATCTATAATATACCGGTAAATCCAACACAGATACGCCCTTGGAGATAATTCGTTGACCCACTGTTCTTGGTAATACATTGAATGCAAAGTAGCCATGTATTTATTCTTCATGCCACATAGAAATCTTCGTTATGTCGTAGGATCTTGTAATAGCGCATCAATGAAGTTATACATAGCACTAGTAGAAGTATATATAGCACAATTTAATTGAAGAAACTGTATCAATTCGAATTGTACGTACACATTCAAAAGTACCCAAACTCACCAAAACGTTAAAAATATTTTCGACACCAATGTCATTTATTATGTTACTATGATAATCTTGGCATCTTTACCTTATTTCTTATTTTATAAAATGGATTATTTCTGAATTATGTACTACGTCTAATTATTGTCATAAGATGCCTTCAAAATCTTGTTCATCTCTAGCTATTTCTACACATTCTAATCAAAAGAGCTATGAAATTTATAAAATTTCCTTCAATTCTAAAATACCATGTCTGCCAGAAAAATTTCATGTTATTAATTAATTTGTATTGTCCCGCTTCCCAGGTTACCAAAACGCCGTATTCGTAGACTCCTCAGGCCAAGTTGTGTCTCCTGTACTGGGCTACCAGCATCATGGAGTGGCTGGAGTGGCTCAGGCTGGTAACCCTGGACTGGTTCTTGGAGCACCACTGACTTTGAACCGACCTTTCGACCTGGCTTACCAAGATCCAGCAGTTGCTTACCAGTAAGAAAACATTAGTAGATTTTTTTTTTAAATCATGAGACAGGATTACGAAAGCTTACGAACAGACAGCCCACCTGATGGTAGGTACCTTTCTTGAAAAGAAATGGAAATTTATAGAGATTGGTAAAGGGAGGAATCTTTGGGGCATCATAAATCTCTCTTTAAAAACCTTCCTGCATTCAGTACTTTACACTTTTCATCAGATCAACTTAACAGCAACCAGACTCGATATCACATAAATTATTTATAATGATTACAGTTTCTTTTATAAGGGCCATCTCATCTTACAATTATGATTCCATTTCCTTATTCAGACCTGGTCCAGTTCTTCAAGGAGCCGACGGTAACCGTGGTTCGGTCCGCCTTTCACAGTTAGTGGGACTGCAAGCACAACCCCTGGGCCCTGCCTCTAACCCAAGGCCAGTAGCCAATGGTAAGTTTTGTAAAAATATTATTATAATACCCATTTGTATACGAAGGGCAACGAGAAGACGGACCGTCTAATCGATAATGGTTACCGTTTTCCACGGAAATTGTCAATTCCATGGTCATAGTCAAGACTCTGGCTACTACGGAAAAGAATAGGGATTGGCAGGAGTAGTGGTATTTGGGCCTCCGGAAATCTCACTCACCATACGAAATGCAATAGCAAGCTAGGATCTCAAACTATTGTAATTGTATTGTAGACTAAACAAAATTATATTCTACCATTTCTTATGAGACCACAATATGATAAATAATCTCGTAGTCATAAATAATTTCAAAAACCTTAATCTTGTTGCAGAATCTCCCATAGAACTCAAACAGAACCAAGCCAGCGCTAATTTGAAACAAGTAGCAGATGAACATCAAAGAAACGCCAGGCCATCAGCATCACAGAACAAAAAAGCATGAAACGACCAAAAATTATAATAAGATAGATATGTGATAGTTTTGTTTGTAAACAATAAATAAATAATTTGTATTTTTAACTTATTGCCTATGTTGAAAATGCGAATGACAATTTTTTTTTTTATTTTGTTTCTTTATATTTATTTAAGGCTTTTTCTGGCATATTGCACAAAAGATTTGACTTAGTTTTTCCAACCAGCTGTCTGCGTGGCGTTAATCTCTCAAAATGGTCAATTTCCGAGCAAATCCAAATTCAAACCCAGGACCTTCTATCTATAAGTATCCATAAATCAAAGAGATCTAGAAAAGTCATAATTATATACAACAAGAATATCGTGAGTCATCGATCCATGGATCCATCTAAATGGACGCAATAGTTACGGAACTGTTTGAAATATTTTGAATTATTTCGAGGGTCTTAGTCGGCACTAGTTATTATAATTAAAAAATACTATATACTATAGGCATCGATATATTAATTACCTAGATGCACAGTTGACGGTCAGAAAATGGGACAGCAATCGAGTGCTTAAGCACTCCTTTTGCCTACAGTCGGACGCCATAGAATTCTAAATTTAAAAATTCAAATTTAAGAACGCTTGTTCATTTCGTTTTAAAAGCTACTTTATAACAGGTGCATAGGGTTACGTTTGTGTTAATTTAATTAGAACTTGTGATCTTTTTCTTTGTTTTATTCCTGAGACCACTTTTTAGGAGGATATTTGCAAAGAACTGTGCATCTAGGGTATATTATATTGATGACTGTAGGTCCCGAGCAGGAATATTTTTGAAAATAGAACTCGCTGCGCCCTAATGACGTTTGGTTAAAATTTCATACAAATTCCAAAATACGCGCATCTTACATACAAATATGCATACATACAAATACCCACATCGAGCTCGCTGCGAATTGTCATAAATACTTCTGCTCGGCCACTAATATTACTGTAACTAAAGCAAAACAAAACCCTATATCACAATGTCCGACCTAAAAAACCTTTGACAATCTACTTGAAAGTCTTACATCTGTGAAGTCTAGATAAAACAAGTTAATTAATTACACGTCAGCCCTTAGATATGGGGCGATAGCACGCGCTAGCACGACGACCGGCGCAGCTTGCAACGACCAGCTTTCTACCATCAAGCCTTTACCTATAAATCTTCTTAAGTAATTTATATATTAAATGTGAGAGCTCTGTTTTTTACATCGATCTATAATAACATCTATACTACCTACAGTAATATTATAAAGAGTTATGTTTGTAATTTTGAGAGTTTGTATGTAGGGTGTAATCTCTAGAACTTTTTTCTTTCTACCTGCCCTTATCCCACCTTAATGTAGGGTCGGCGCAACACACTTTTTCAAGCATGTTGCAAAGAGGATTTGGCTTAGTTTTTACGACCGGCCGCCTGCCTGACGGCAACCCCCTATGAGGGATCCAGTCCCGGGTAAATTAAATTAGAAAATTTGCTTTGCCCGACCTGAGAATCGAACCCAGGACCTCCAGGTCCACAGCCCATACATGCTGCCACCAGACTAATGAGGCGACTCTCTAGGACTACTTTTGAAAATTCTTTTACCAGTAGAAAGCTACATTATTTATTCCTGGGTGGCATAAGCGTCTCTTTATCCCGGAAAATGTACGGCTCTCGTGTTATATCCACGTGATCGAACAGTCAGAAACGAAACGTGAATTCATCAGCCTCCGCGGCGCAGCAGGCGAGTTGCCGGCTGTGAAGCGAGAGGCCGCGGGTTCGATTCCCGTATTGAGACAAATGTTTGTGTGGCCCAAAGATATTTGTTTCAAGTCTGGGTGTTGTGAGACCGAAAGTCTCTCATAGTTTTTGATACCCACGATACAGGTTATAACTAGTGTGGGGTCAGGACTAAGTGTGTGACTATTGGGTGTATTTATTTATTTATTATTTAATTTATATATTTGTCGCTGCATGTAAGACGCTTCCAACAGGTCGATCTGGAACTCTTTGGGGACGGCCTATTTTCGGCCTATTTTGGACGTCTTGTGGCTGATTATGATGAATATGGCATAAATCTTTGGAAGTCTTCAATAATAATGTCATGCATGCACCGTATTGACCTTGTTATTGTAAAAAGCATTGTACGTTTTGGGGGAAGATTTTGTAACTTAATGTTTTTAAACGATACAAAAATAGCAATACCGGGTAGAAGGATTTATTATAAAAAAATAATTTTGAAAATCAGTCCACATTTGGCAGAGATATCGCGTAACATACATATAAAAATACGACGAATTGAGGACCTTCTCCTTTATTGAAGTACGTCGAATATAATAATTACCATAAGTGTTGAGTTGATCAAACGATCGAAAAGGGGGTCGAAATTGCAGTCAGCTGGTGAAAGTCACAGTTATGGATGCAATATCGAAAAATCATAAAACTTTATAAGAGTGGTATAAAATTTAAAAATTGGTTAAGATAACAGCGTTTTGAACTCCAAAAATCAGTAACTTTTTTAAAGGCCACAACGGCAAATATAAAGAGATGCGGAGTTTATTGATAGCTAGCGCAGTTGGCAATATTGTTTTAAAACATCAAGTTCAATTACTTTAACTCGTAGAGGTTGTCGTAGCCGAGCCGCTGCCTATGAAAAAGAAATTCCACAACCCAATACCATAAATAACATAAAAAAATAAATACACCCATTAGTTATATACATAGTCCTGACCCCACAATAGGTATAACCTGTATCGTGGGTATCAGAAACGACGAGAGACTTCACAACACCCAGACCCGAAACAAATAACTGTGAGCCACACAAACATTTGTCTCGGTGCGGGAATCGAATACCCGGCCTCTCGGCCGCTGCGATACGGAGGCTGTCACCAAGGCATCAGCAAGCTGCCACTTCATGTCCGTTTTGTGACATTTACATATTGAAGTTTTACATGAATCCACAAGATATAAACTCGCTGAAACTTGGGTGCCCTACTTGCGCCCCTGCATACGTCCCTATATCATCATCAACATCATCAGCCATAGGACGTCCACTGCTGAACATAGGCCTCCCCCAAAGATTTCCAGATCGACCTGTTGGAAGCGGCCTGCATCCAGCGACTTCCTGCGACCTTTATCAGGTCGTCGGTCCACCTTGGTCTTTTGTCCTCGTCCCTATATGTTTACCTCCAATAATAATATTAGGTATGTAGTAATAATACTAATCTACTATTTTATTTCCTTCTTTCAGATACTGGCCTCCACTACTTTAAAGAAAGGTTAGTCCACCAGGCTATCATAATACGCATTGATAGAGTTCTCTCGTTGATGGACCTTCAAAGTTATTGTTGAGAATTTAAAGATTGGTACGCAGATTTCTCCACAATATTTAGTTATGTCATAAATAAATAAATAGTTAATTTAAAAAAATCTGCATTACTTCTTGTAACTGTCGTTTTCACATTGTAGTAATCATGTCGACCAACGCAAAAACAAAAATTGCTTTCCTTAATGCGCTGCTGCATTCTTCGATACTATTATAAGATGAAAGTCACTTGTTGCAAGAATTTTATTGCTCAAATAAATTTTAGCGACGATTCGTGCTCACAAGTCAATCGCTTAATAATGACAAGTTTAAAAACTTAACAGACCGACTTTAAATCCGATCGTGACCAAAATTATATGGGACCACCCTTGAAATAAGCTCTATCGAACACAATCGAATTTTGAAAATCGGTCCACATTTGGCGGAGATATCGCGTAACATACATAAATATACAGACGAATTTAGGACCTTCTCCTTTTTGGAAGTCGGTCGAAAAATTGGTTTCAACTGTATCAACAGGATGTTGTAGTTACAGAATACCTAATAGTGCTGAATTTTATTTTAGTCTTATTGCGTTTAATTATAATATATCATTACGAGATAAACTGACTGAGAGACTGCCTCGGTGGCGCGGTGGTATGTCGGTACGACTATGGTTCTGAGGTCTCGGGTTCGATCCCCGGGTCGGGCAAAGTGATATTGGATTTTTCCATATCAGCCCGGAGTCTGGAATTTGTGCCCGATATGGCGATAGGCTCGCCCCCTATCACATCTGGGACGGCACTAAGCTCGGCGAAATGTGGGTGTTCTAGTTCGCTAGTGCGCCTCTGCCTACTCCTTCGGGGATACAGGCGTGAGCTTATGTATGTATGTATGTATGTACGAGATAAATCATGCTATCTATTCGTTATCTAAATGGTAGAGACGCGTTACAGACAATTTTGCACAAAACCAAACAAGCTGACTCTACAGATGAAAAACACTGACAGAAGACAAACGAGAGGTTGCAGCTCACTGTTACTTCTTTCCTTCTGCCCGGCGTTATCCCGGCCTTCTGCCAGGGTCCACCTTCCTACTTAAACACTTCCACTTCGCCCGGTCTTGAGCATCCTCTATGGTGAGGCCATTGGTTCTCATATCTTCCTCCAGAATTTCCAGCCAGCTCACTGTTACTAATATTTCAAAAAAATAAATACCTATAATTTAAATAGACGTGCAGCAGATCACGCACGTGATCTTGTATGTTACATTAAACACATTATAAGATGTTGTACATGTACCTCTAACACGAAATGTGATCGTTTATTCAAATCTACACAATTAACCCTCCAGCTATTTAGATTCTTCCCAGCCTGTAATTAAGTAGGCATATAAACACAGAGTTATATTGGCTTTCATCCAGACGGCTACCGTTAGTAAAGCCATGAGCGGATGGCTAGTGATGCGATGTTAATATTATTAATGCCGAAATTGTATCCAAATGTAAACCGAAAACAACATTACCAAAGGTACCTAGCATTAAAGAACATAAGTTTATAGTAGATTTTTGTGCGGTTATAACTTATTTATTTTAAACACTCATCCATACAAAGATATGTACAGGCGGACTTAATGCCAGAGGCATTCTCTATCAGTCAAGCTTTTGGTGGTACAGAGAAAGGACAAGGTTGTTCGGGTTATAACTATTGTTTTTTTAAGCAAAACGTAAATATACCTCTATATATGATGGAGTCTAGATCATGACAGGAATCAGGAAAGTGGTCAAATATAATTACAAGTTTAAAAACTTAACTGACCATCTTCCAACTTACCGATCTTGACTATATTTATATGGCAACACCCTTGAAATAAGCTCTATCGAACGCAAAAATAATTTTGAAAATCGGTCCACATTTGTCGGAGATATCGCGTAACATATATAAAAAAATACAGACGAATTGAGGACCTCCTCCTTTTTGGAAGTCGGTCAAAAATGTTTTTTAATGATATCCAAAATAAACAATTGAAATTAGATAAAACGCAAAAACGTTTAATATTTTGTTTTTTATTGTAATGGGATTCTAATTCGAATAATATTACAAGATACCCACATCTCTACTTGTCACATTAACGGTCCCGTCTTCTTATGCCCGCAGATTCTCCATAAACTATTGCATATCCCAACTTAATATTACGATTCATATCAGTATTTATCGTCCGTAAATATATAATCCATAAAGGTGATTTTACAACGTCAATTGTAGTTTAAACAGCTTTCTTTGAATTTTGTAGTATCCAAGCTTTATTCCGCGGTTGCATGATGTGCGAACTCAAACATGCCATTATGAACAATTTAAAAACTAACACATGATTGTTATGATAATTATAAATTTAATTGTGTTTGTTTTAATTAAGTTTTATTTATAGTTCATGATTTATTGACGTTAGAACATGACTTTCCTATAAGTTTTGATACAGGATTTTTGTGGGAATCTAGCAGAAGGCAGGTTGTAATAGTATAAAATGTACTTGGCAGGTACTATTAGAGTAATATTATTATTTTTATTTATTGATTCTTCAATATTATAATGTAAATTATTTAAACTTTCATGTTAAAAGTCTTTTGTACCATTCCAAAATAAACAATGACCTGTGGAACAATCCATAAAATTACAATAATAACCCCAGTCAGACACGCGATGCATTAAACAACGCATCTCGCTAACTGCCTCTTTCAAACCCGTTGACCCTTATTTCTTTAACCTTGATCATACGCCATTATTTTGCCATCAATCAATTCTTTACAAAAAAAATTACTTGAGTGTGTGTAATTTTAAAGCCTCTCTTAGCTCCCGCAAGATTCTCCGCTCACCAAAATGTACTCTAGCCCATTGTAATAAAGTGGAACAAAAATGCATCCATACTGCATTTTAGTGAGGAACATATTAATTATCACCACCTACCTAAAACCAATACACATCGACCTGCAAACATGAAGAAAACCAAAGACGCTCCAGTCCACAAAATTCTGGGCGATAATATTGATGACTCACGAGAATTAAGATGGAATCGCTTTCCAAACGAAAGGTGCCATGAGATTGGTGCAATTATCAGGCATTCGCCTACAACGCGAGGCAATTATTATCTTTTTGCTGAAATCCCCGTTATATCAGCTTAGATCGCGGGCAAAAACTGAGCGCAGTCAGTGCGGGTTGCGTCGCCGTGTTGAGTACACGCTGTGGAAATGTCTCGAGTACTGTTGGTTCTTGTAGCCGTCGCCTGCTACAATGGCGTGGTGGCCCGCCCTGTGAAGAAAACCCTTAACTTCAACATGTTCGTGCTGCGACCACGGCAGGACGCTCCCGACCGATTCCTGCTCGCAACTGACGGCGTGTCCAGATTTGGCCCTGTATTGGAATATTTGGTCCAACGAGTCCAGGGTATGATATCAAATCGAGTACCACAGGATAAGATCGATGGTTTCCAAAGCGAACTTGAAGTTTCTACAATAATTCCTGACGCAGCTGAGAATGAGGTCGACGCTGTTGCCGAGTCGCGGTCACCTGGAGTAGTTGTTAGGCCATCAAGCACCAAGCCCGGTACATACGAAGTAGAAATAAATGTTATAGTTGACGACGGACAGCCAGAAGAAAAGAAAAACGAATAATGTAAACAATAGGTTAACAACCCAGTGATAATTATCTGCATTTATTACGTTATAATTTTAGTTGTACGAAAAAATGAGTCGTAATTTATTTATTTTATTTATTCTTGCCATATTTGTAAGTGGAATAAATATTTTTTCTCTTTGTTAATTAATTTTCTCCTCCTTTTAATATGACTGAGTTATTAAAATTTGAGTTATGTTTACTGCAAAAAACATTGTTTACTGTGGTATCATCAACCACATAGTATGACTTTATTAGCGTCTAGCGTCTTATCTTATTTTGATTAACGAATTGCTAAACTAAACGAACTATAGGTAAATTTAATCTATTCAAAATTTTATATATCTAATTTACACGATCTAACAAAAAAATAATTATCAGCTTCTGTGGCGCAGCGGGCCACAATAGCTGCGGATCCAATTTCCGCACCATGCAAATATTCATTATGTCATCCACATAATGTTTATTTCAGGTTTTTAATTAGTGTGGTGATGATGGCCCTATATCCATCATAGTTCCTGATAAACACCAAACAAATAAATAAATCATACTGGAATTGTAGGATATACTTATATACTAAGAAAAGGAACAAATTATCCTTGATTAAATTAAATACAGCAGTCAATTCTCAAATATTCGCTTGCTAATAAGTACAATATTTCGCAAAAGGTAATAGATAAAATATTTCTACAAATTTCTTCAACAAATCGACTTCCATCCATGTAACATTAATTATTTTACAATA
The DNA here is from genome assembly GCA_036417725.1 of Clanis bilineata. NCBI lineage: Eukaryota > Metazoa > Arthropoda > Insecta > Lepidoptera > Sphingidae > Clanis > Clanis bilineata. Next base: position 16,983,754 of record CM071158.1, read on the forward strand.
CGCATAAAAACTGGGCCTAGACCATCATTATTTGATACTTCTTCAACACTCATTACTCGCGACAAAAACCCTGCGCAGGATCATTAGAAGGAAGACATACCATACTCGATAAACCTGTAGAACAAGATACAGGCGTTGATCCTGTAGCTTCTGGATATTCCGTATCTAAGACATTAATGTCGTCACCAATAGTTTCTACGATAATAATATTGTGTTCATGATTTCCTTGAAAATCTAAGGTAATTTTGTTAATGTTTACGCATGATGCTATCCATCAAACATTGTCAAAATTAGATGTAGCGTCGATTTTTTCAATAGCCTTTTTTTCAATAATTTATTTGCTCAGATAAATATTTCATAAGTATTTTCTGTGACGATTTCAAAATTATTAACTAGTTAAAAACTACCTAAATTGGAATATTCGTTTTAATAAAAATATTCTAAAAATTGAAGAAGATGTGTGAGACCGTATCTCACATTTAATTTATAGAGACTCTAGTTCTCGTAGAATAATTAGATTAAATGACAGCTATTAATCAAACATTACAAGATGTAATAGATCCCATTGGTATAAATCACGAGCGGACGTGCCCCCATTTACCATAAATTACAACATAACTGGTTTGCGGTCGGTGCATTATAAAGCCAAGTCTATGATGTTAGTTAAATGATGAACTTATATTTTTAGTACGACTAAAAATCGTGTTTACCGTACGTTGATGATAAGTAACGATTTTTCAGTACATTTTATTTTCTTTAAAATACATTGCATCTAAAATTCTTAAAGTATTCATAAAATTTTAGTCTGACAAATTTCACTGAGTCTCAGTACCAAGATGTTTAATTTGATTAATTATAATAACAAGTAACAACTGAATAACTACAGTGTGTTATACATACTTCTCCAAAATATTTGGTATTAGCTAAAGACACACACACAATTTATAACGACAGTGATGATTTTTACATAATTTACCATACTGCGATTAATAGTCGCAATTTGTGGGCCATAGTATCGCTACACCTAATACCAAGATTGCACCGTAACAGTTGCAGTTAGACTTAGTGCAGAACGTTCAGACTTTATGGAGATTGCTTCTGAGATCTTCCAGTTTATTCGCATACTAGACATAGCATGCCAATAAACTGTAAGATCGCAGATGACAATCTGGAACATTTCAGATTTTGCGGCCCGAGCAGGAAAATTTCTGACAATCGTAAATTTATTCGAGCTCGATGCGCGTCTATGAAATTTGTATAAAATATTAACCAAATGTTATCAGTGCGCAGCGAGCTCGAATACATTTACGATTGTCAGAAATTTTCCTGCTCGACAGCCGCCGTCATGCAGCGGGCGAGTAGCTGGCTGTGAAGCGAGGGGCAACGGGTTCGATCTTGAGACAAATGTTTGTATGGCCTACATATATTTGTTTCGGGTCTGGGTGTTGTAAGACCGAAAGTCTCTCGTAGTTTCTGATACCCACGACAAAAGACTCGATCTTAGTGTGGGGTCAGGACTATGTATGTGACTGTTGGGTGTTATTTATTTATTTATTTATATTATATACTTTCATATGCAATTTGTAAAAAAACTTTTAATTTGAAATTACAGACACTCCAAATTTTATTTATTTGTATAGAGTATATAAATAAGATGGAACGAAACTGATTGAATGTAACCGATTGGAACTAAAGTCCAATATATATTTTCTTTTATCCTAGTTCCAACACGTTAACCCAATAGTTGTGTCGATAAGGTAATTATTGTCTATTAATGAAGGTTGTCCTACATAACTGCATGTGAAATGTACTGTGTTATGTAACTTCATAGATTGAAAACCGGGCTGTGGTATTTTCAATTACCAGAGCCTTTCGAGTTTTGAACTGCCTAAGACAGTTTTTCATACGATTTAAATCGAACTAGAACACCCACATTTCGCCGAGCTTAGTTCCGTCTCAGACCCCAGTCATTGTTCAAATAGATCTAACATAATAAACTTTTATGATATGTAAGAATTCTGATTCTATTCTTATAAATGATTTCATTTTACCTGCTGTGTTGTTTACCTTTCCCCCATCTATGTAAAGTTCATTCCCACAGCGTACTAGTTTGCAAAGCAATCAGTGCATCTCATATATATTTATGGACAAGATCTTATATACATGCTCCATTAATGGAACGGAGTGGTTCTTTCTGTAATATAATATCTGCATATGTAATTCTTGCTGTACTATACATTTTGACTACATAGTGCGACATCCATAAGAGTTAAGGAAAAATATTGCAACATTTATACTTAAACAATTATAATCATGCACAGTTAACAATAAAAGATCCGCCACATCACATAAGTTCGAAGAAAAACATTTAAGATCTCCGCAGATAGCTTTAACTTTAAACCTTGATGATGCTTAAACTATAAAAACTTGCTGCATAAATTATCTCCAGAATAAATCTTTAAACAATTGACGCCGAAAAAGAAACTTGACTTTCACGGACAAGGTCGCATGTCCTGTCAGTGGGCCAGTATGCAGCGTACAATGAATAATAATTAAGTACGTTTGTACATACGCACTCACTTCCTGATCACATTTAAACTCACGGCCACGCTGACTACACTCGTAACAAACTCAAAAATATGTGACAAATATTACTAAGTAACTCGGAACGTCCTGTGAACGTGGTTGAGATAAAACCATTTTAATAAATATTCATATGCTCTTGCATTGTGATGGTAACAGTACAGTGCTTTAAATTCTAATATTTCTAAAGCTATTATACAGTTATTAAGTAATGACGTGCTTTATAGCCACATAAGCATAATGCTTATGCAGTTTATGAAGTAAGTGATCCAGTGACTAAAGCTCTTAGAATAAGAAGGCAGAAAGTGTGAAGTGAAAATTTGTAATAAATTAAAGACGGTGATTTCAGTGCCATAAAGGAGTACTCAACGATTTAGCTACATAATAAAGTGTTTTGCATATTTAAGTAAATATCTTCTATAAACGATGATTTGTCTACTATTGGTGTTATGTTTACACACATCATTAATATCCGCGGCACCGTTGCAAATTCAGTTGCTGCAACCTTTTTTACAACCACAGCATACCTCGTTGCAGCAACAACTAATGGCACTACAACAGTTACAGGCATTGAAGAGATTAAATGGACTGCAGTATCCATCTTTGTGAGTATATCTTTCTGACTTTCAACCTTAAACGCTGTATATTTTTCAACAATAATAAAAAACAGCATATAATAAATTTATCAACTGTTTATATGACAATGAACAAATGATGACAGGAAATTGACGGAAGATATACAAAAACGAGTGTGAAGGGAGAAGTCGGTAAAGGGCGACCGCATCGCACTTTACTACTGAAGGACAAGTAAAAAGTACCATAAACCGGCGCGTATGCATGAAGAGATAGATGAAAGTAGATGAAGCGAAAATAGTATGTCAGAATCAGGCTAAATAGAAATCCATAGTCTCTGCTCATCCCTATAGGATACAGGCGTGATATTATGTATATATGTTAGGTACCTATATAATAAGAATCCCAATTGAAATTCATGTTTGATGTATTTTGCATCGATATAATAATATACCTAGATGCACAGTTCCATACAAATATCATTGTAAACAGTGTCCTCGACAGACAAAACAAATAAACATCACAAATTTAATTAAATTAACGCAAATATGACCTTATAGACGCGGCATAAAGTAGCTTTTTAAATTGAATGTTCAAACGTTCCTATATTCGAAATTTTTGAATTTCTAATCGTTTTTGAATTTGACAATAATTTGACATTATTAAAAGAAACATTCTAGTCACTTGGACAGAGATTGAATGAAGTCGAATAGTTCTTGTATTTATCTGTGAGAAATTTTGACCACGTGGCGTACAATGTAGATGAGAATGGCGATATCTCTATAATAATTTTACTTACATTAAGAGATAGATAGAGTATAAATGTTTAGAAGATAACAAAGCTTATTGTGAGTTATGAATATGAAATAAGCACTGTTTTGCCTTAGCGTGATTCATAAATAAATAAATAACACCCAACAGTCACATACATAGTCCTGGCCCCACACTAAGATCGTCCTTTGCTCTTTAGATTCTTAATAATTTCTTTTAGACTATCATTTCGTTTTCTTAATCTTTTGTTCTGCCTTTTTAAGTTTCGCACTAAATTAGATTTAAGTTTAAATTTTTGGTTGCGTTCTTTCAAATTATCTTTAAAAAATAACGTCTTAGGTGTGTTAAAGATTGATGAAAATTCTGATGGTATTGGTGATCCTTCATTATTTATTGGTTCAATTGCTGGTTCCTGGAAATGAATATGTTTCCAATAAATGATGACGCCACAATTACTGTTGTAGTAATTATGCCTAACGACCGGTTCCAATAAATGATCTCAATCCGAGAATCCAAGATAAAAATGAAAAATTAAAAAATGAAAAATCGCGAGAATGAACCATTAAAATTATTATTTGACAGTGGAATGTTCAACTTTGTTCATGTTGGCAATTTTTTATGATCTGCACACTTTGATTGAAAACATTTATTAGAATTAGCCGCAAATTATTAAATAGTCATTTTACATGGCAGTATGTACCTAGTATATGCTTGCTATTGATGAATTCTGTATCAAATATTTTTCAACTATTACACTTGTACTGCACCCTGCTTCATTTAAACTTGTAGTTACGACAATCTATTATAAAGTCAATAAATGTGGCAATATTTATTTATTTATAGGTACACCAACAGCATACATATTGTTAAATTAAATAGTAAACATTAGTTAAGGACAATGTAGCTGATGACAATTTATCACCTTTATTTTTGGTACAGCATTCTTTTTAATTTTCCTAATCCCTTTTTCTGTATAATATCCATCGGAATCGGCAAAATGGTCTGAACAAACCACACTTGAGTAATTGGGTTTAAAATTTTCTTCTCTCCTTTCTTCGGAAATAATTTTACGCCATTTATCTCTTACTATTTCATTTCATGGAAATCTGTAATTAATAAAAAAAATCATAAATTTAAAATAAATATAATATATTTCCAAAAAAAACGACTCCATATATTTCATTGTTCCAAATCATGATTTCAAAAGGGACAAAATATTTTATTAACTGAATTCGTTAAATTAATTATTTATACACGTTTAATACTTAATTTAACATGATTAAGGTTTTAAGAATCAAGTAAGGGAATTATACTTACTTAAAATATGAAATCCCATGTGTTTTGCGCTTTGTAAGAGTGTTATTTTTGCACTCTTTCACAGAGCATTTAGGCATCTTCACAGACGAACGGTCGGCGCCCGACTGACAGCCAACAAGTGCTTACTTACATTTTAAGCACTCGTTGGCTGTCCCACTTTCTGAGCGTCAACTGTGCATCTAGGTATATTATTATATCGATGGTATTTTGTAGTAATAATTTAAATTCATTTGTTTAATATAATTCTTACAACCAATTTAAATATACATAAAGACAGCGCAGTAATGACAAGATGTCTAAATTAGCGAAGTTAAAAGAACTGTCTAACGACGGAGACGATAATTCTCTACTCTCTTAAAGCCTAGAGCACAATATTGCAACAATAAATATTATAGTCTCTAGATGTGCCCTGACTGAGATTTTTAAACATACATAATTTATCTGTGTTTCAGAAATCTACCACGGCCCTTGCTAATCCTGTTACCAACCGCGCACAAAGCTACCGAAAACGATAAACTACCAAATGTACCCAATCTACGCCATCAGGATCCAAAGAAAAATCATGGAATAGAAGACGCTGAAACGGATTCTATAGTAATAGATGCTGATTTACCAGAAACAGACCATCCTGTACAAGAAACACGAAAAGCAATGTTACTAGTACCTAATGACGGTAGATATTCAATAGGAGATTTCATATCCAGCATACCATTCCTGCCGATAGAAATTAACGTTCCAGACTCCATTTCGTGGATATATAATGGAATTTCCGGCATTATTTCTGGAATCGGTCAGAGATTACCTTTCAGACCACAAACTTTGAACGAATTAGAGTCTATGAACCAAGATGAATCAAACTCAAGGATCAAATCTTTGAACACGCAAAGAGTTGCGCCTATTTTAGTCATCCCGATGGGACAAACATTTTCTGTTTAATATAAGTCAATAATTAGATTAAGGACAGTACGATAGAAATAATTTATATTATGTATTTATATATTCATGGTAGAGTATGTAGTTTGGACTGATGAATAACTGGATAAGTACTAAAATAAAGGAGTATTGAGTCTTGGAAGGTGCAAATTATTATAAATTACCTATGTATCATTTATAGAGATCATTATAATGATGGACTCTATAAGATCAACCAATACTTAGTGAAATGGAAGTTTATATTGATTTATTTATAGGAATCTATTGTCGTTGGTATGATGCAAACAGCTATTATTATTTGGGTATAAAGAGTTATCTACTATCTATTAAACTGTGAAAAAACATGACCCTCCTTCTGGGGCAGTCGGTTAAAAACGAGAACAATAAAAAAGTATTGTACTTCGAAATGCTTTATTGTAATAAAATAAAGTACAATTTAAGTAAAAATAAACACATAATCTAATATTTATATGGTAACAAAATAAAGCAATTTCTACAAGCGAGACCGGGTTCAAGAGTTTAACCAAAAAGAAACCTCGGCTGACAGCTTAGTTAAAATAACTAAATTATGGCATACTGAAGAAGTCTTATTTAAAATAACAAAAATTTCAAGTTACACTTTCAAATCCCGACCATGCTTATAAGTATAATCGATTTGATGTGACCGCTTTGACAGTTCAAAGTCCAACATTGTAATAGTTGATAATACTTAAGAAGCACTGCGTGAATGCTTAAGCATTAATTAAAATACAATGAACATGGATTAGTGAAAACAAAACTGTCAAAATGGCCGCCACATGTTAAATGTATTCTAATCGTTAACTTAACTTACTTTGCTACTAAAATGGCAACGATGAAACCTCGCGATAGTCCAAACACGACATATAGGTTTATTGGTAGTAATGATCGGTCATACCAATCCATACTAATTGCTTCATTAGAAAACAGACTAGGCAAAAACGATCAGATAGATAATGTCTTACCGACGATCCGCGTTATTAATGATAGAAATCTAAACTTCATTATTTAACAAAATTTGCTGATCGGATATGATTTAAAATATTTTCTTAATATTTACAAACAATTAGTAAACTAAACAAAGACATGACAATTTATACCTTATTATTTGTAAGAAGTTTCACAAGTTGGTAAAAGTAACGATTTTCTACAGGAAGCCATATATTGAAACCAAATAAAATTTCCGGCTACTCCTTAATCATTTGTATGTAAATAAAATTTCACTTTAGGTTGACATGGTTTACAAAGTGAATTAGATTTTAGAAAGATTCTAGATAATTCCATCTGTCATGTTTTAAAGCCAATGGTAATAATAGCGGCACTTTTATTAATATTATATTTAGGTGTCTTCATCAACAGTTTATTCAAATTGGTCATCTTCTAGCAGCTCTTTCTTGAGCTTAAGGATGGAGGCCGGATACTGGAAGCTGTAGAAGAAACCACGCGGGGGACCCTACAAAGAGATAAAAAAAACTGTTTAACTTATCCTAAAAATTTTACTGATATAATCTATCTACTTTCATATATAAATACATACACCAACATCGAAATAACTTTTTACAATCTAAATAATTTTCTTTTATTAATCCGTAGATTATTAAAGTGGAAATATCTTTAAATACGTTTTAATCTAGCAGGACCACTACATTTCTTTGTATAGAAGAAGAATAGAAAAACAACAAGATAATTATTTCTATTATCTAAACATTTGGTTCTGCTTTGTTTTTATCTGTTTTGGATCACTAAAGGATTCATATTTAAAATGTGCAGAACTTACAGTTGGCTCGGGTTCTGTGGTAGTGGAGTATGGCTGGTATGCGAGGACTTCACGTTTTTGCCTGACCTCGGCAGAAGCGGCAACCTGGGGCCGGTAGTAATTGGCAGGGAGAGCCTTGAAAGTCTGTTGGTAGTAGTCCGCGGGAAGATTTTTGAGGGCGTACCTGAAAAATGGTTTACATTGTTGTTAAACGCTCAGACGACATTCGTTACTAATGAGAAATCTTTGGGAGAGGCCTATGTCCAGCAGTGGACGTCCTGTGACTGATAATGATGATGAAGATGATGATGAGCTGTGACAAGAAGTCCGTACAACACGATTAAAATGGCTTTCCTTAGTCAGATTGTAGGTTAATCTGTAATTATCAATTAAAGGGGTTGTAGCATTGGCTGCCCTTTGGATAATTTTTATCTTTAATCACTACTAATGACACCTGTAATACTACCTCCATTGGTTTACTAAATAATATGAAGGAAAAGAGCTCTCTAAAATTTAATATTCCATTGGATTTTTGGACTATTTACTATTTTACAATGCAACTCTAATGTATTTACAGTCGAAGGGTTTACAAAATGTATTAGATTTTGATTTATAGTTTGTGTGTTTGTGTGTGGGTGTGTGTAAAATTTTAAACAATTTGACTATGATTTCTCATTGATTTATATTTTAGATGATTTTATTTTATTAACCAAATACGAAAAAAAATATGTAGAGATAGTATCGTAGAAAAACCACATACAAATTAGTAAAATTTTTATTTGCTGCTATTTTGTACAAGCGACCTAAAGTATGAAACCTTACAAGTTATAAATATACAAGTCAGTCAAGATTTAAATAACATATCGAAATGTTTATACTAATTTGGAATCTACTTTTAATTTCTTCCAGTGTTACCATATCATTATTTATAATTATGTCGGTATTCGAAAGTGTAAGCTTTAAAACAAGATGGTAACACTGGTTACACAGCCATTCAATCTAACCACTATTTTATAAATTTAAATTGACCTAATATAATTTCTATAGCAAGCTACTTTCGCCTAAATATTATTTAAGATTGGCGCATTCATCGCTTACATTCTAAGCGCATAAATTGAAGTTATTGTAACAAGCAATAATTCACGAAATCTACAAATGTTAACTTAACAATAAACTAAACAATATTTAAATAACATAAACCATAAAACACCATATAACCCACCTTAATCATATTAAGCAATAGTTAACAACGAAAATTAAATGCAATAAAATAAGGCTTTTGTTTAATGTTAATAAGCATTGATTTACAAAAGGTTTTTTGTTGGACTCACTGTGGGTCTGGTTGCTGGGCAGCAGCTTCAGCGGCCTCCTTCCACGCCTGCTCGTGGGCGAGACGAGCTGCCTTCACATCAGGAGCCTCCTCAACAGGCTTCAGTTCAACTTTGGGAATGTTGTCTTCTTGATGGAAGCCGTCGTGGTCGGCCCAGTAACGGACCTGTTAATACAAAAGTCATTTTTACACTATTGAGTCCAAATACGTTGCTGGCTTAAGCGCGCCTGTCTATAAAGATATGCAAACTACTCAGAAGGAATAATAACAGCTTATATAATAATATAAAACATTACAGTGTGCGTGTAATTCTTAAAAATAAAATATCCAAACTTTACAACTACGTACTGATCAGAAAAGTCCACCATGCGATTAGCGATTTCCTTTACGAATTTTAAATGAGACTAGAATCAACGATTGCATATTGTTCGTCCAACATTTTGTCACATAGGTGAAATTAAGGCGCTAAAATTTCTGCATTTCGGACACACTTTAAACCAGGCTTTTTATAGTTTGAGCCAAAAGTAATTCTCAACTGAATGCATTAACAATTAATGTGTATCATCTACTAATTTTACCTTGATAAGCTTATTTCTGCCGGACTTGAATTCATAGGCTCCAGTGACGTCACCAGACCTAACTCTGTTCTCAACTTTAGCAGATTCGGGCGTCTCGTAACCATATGCATAAGCGCCAAGACCATCTTGACCGTGGAACTGGGATGCTTGGTATACCTTAAAAAGTAAGAAAATATTTAGACAAGGCTAAACTGAGACATAGCCCATTTTGGTACAAGTGGCTTGTGGCCAGCAGTAGAATAGTAATATTATAACCATAGTATTATTATTATACCTCATTTATTTCAATATTTTTTTTTTACTGCCTCGGTGGCGTGGTGGTATTTCGGTACGACTACGGTTCTGAGGTCTCGGGTTCGGTCCCCGGGTCGGGCAAAGTGATATTGGATTTTTCCATATCAGCCCGGAGTCTGGAATTTGTGCCCGATATGGCGATAGGCTCGCCCCCTATCACATCTGGGACGGAACTAAGCTCGGCGAAATGTGGGTGTACTAGTTCGCTAGTGCGCCTCTGCCTACCCCTTCGGGGATACAGGCGTGAGCTTATGTTATGTTATGTTATTTTTTTTTACATTTTTAAATATAAATTATATAAAAATAAATACATTTAAAAATATAAAAATAAATAAATATCACCCTCCGGATGACGAGGCTTGAGACCCAAGCCACCGGTGGTTAGGGGCTCAGAGTGAGGAACCGCCTCACAATGCGTGCCGTGTCCAATAACACTGCCTTCTGTATCTGGCTCTTGACCCAACGCCCGATTGAGAGCCTCTTAAGGTGTTGGTCAAGGCTCTTTGCTATCAACCCATTAGCGGTAACGACTATCGGGACAATGATTGTTGATTCCACATCCCACATGTCGGAAATCTCGTGTGCCAGATCTAAGTAAGTATCTAAGTATTTGGACATTTTGTCTTTTTCGGCCTTAACGAGATTTTCATCATGCGGAATGGTGACATCAACAAGTTATTATTATTACATTATATAGCAGCGTTATACCTTTAGTATAGATACTTGCTCTAAGATAGATATTAAAGTAACGGTCATGCACATGTAAATATCCAAAACTACCGATCCATCTGTCGGGTTGACAAGGTTACAAACAACATTATGTGCTAACAAAACGTTTGAGCTCTGAATAGTGGTTTACCTCTTCTACGTAGTCATCGGGATTTTCGATCTCCTTTCCATTCTTCCAGTAATGGCCGAGGGTGGGGCCGGCTTCAGCAGTGCGAAACCGAGGGTCATTGTATTTGATCTGCAATGTTTAATGCATAGAGAGGTTATTAAGTTAAGAGGTTGTTATGAAATAATAGTTAAAAAAAACACGCTTTCAATGAATCGTATTTAATTTTTTTTGTTATCCTGGTGATCCTGGTCAGGATACCAAGACAAAATTATTAAATTATTGTATTGTTATCGATACTTTAAACGTGTGCCAATTTTCAAGTTCATCAGACGTCTGGACAATGATGAAAATCACGTTGCAAGATTCATTTACATAGATTCATAGATACATACAGTTGAAGCTAATATAAAGCGTGTACCTATTTAAATAATATTTACCAGGGGCAACTCAGCGGTCTTTGGAGCGAGCTGAGGTGCGTTGAAAGGTGGGTTGGCGAGGTATTTCTGGGCTTCCTCAGGACTTAAGTCAAGTTTGAAGATGTTTTCTGGGTTGGGAGCCGCAGCCGCGATCGCCACCTGCAAAAAACGATAAAATTCATTAATATCATTGAAATTTAGATTATAACTACGCACCAGAAAATTTAGCCGTTTAAATTAAATAAAAAATTAAATAATATCATCATAGAACTTAATAATAAAATACTAGTTACAATGAGTCTTTGATATATTACGGTAGAGAATAAACCTGATAAGTTAATAGCATCGCATCATCAATAAATACGCCCATATGCAATCATAGGTGAGTATTAAAATAAAATTAATGTAATTTTAATAGAATAATTGATGTATTATTATGGTAATACAAGCATATTTATCATGATAAATAAAATGAGTAATGGAATAACGTACTTTGTAGAGGCAACAAACTAAACGACTCATTCAAAACCGGACATCAGATAAAGCGAGATATTCACGCAGTTACAAAAAGTGGAAGTTTATTATAATAGTCCCGGAATTTCAACTCATCCACGGTTCTTACTACCATTTGACAACATAAATCGACAGTTTAACATTTCGTAGCCGCTGCATATATCTAGTTTTTGAATAATAGAAACTTGAATTTGTAACGAAAACAATATTTCCAGCCCGTAGGTTCAGCCGCAGTACATTTGGAAACCACCTATGACGTAATTATTTTAGCACATACAAAGCCATTCCTGTGCTGATTGCGTCGATTTACATGGTTGCATTCCGATTTTAAAATCCCTGTGGTTGATTAAAACAAATTGTTCGATTTTTAGTTTATTGATTTACCATTATGCTTTAAATCGTTCTCCCTGCATGTCGAATTGTTATTGGTACCAAGTTTATTATCAGAATTATGCGAGTGCATTTATCGATTCACATAATACTGAATCGATAATCAAGGAGTAAGGATATACGAGACATCTGGGTTTATGTTACCGATACAAAGCCACCGCGTTTAATGCGAAGGGCCTTCAGTAATATGATAATTAAAGGCGTCGTCTACATTATCAGCATAAAGTATCATATCTACATAACAAATTGTTATTATTTTATATAGGTTTGAAAACCAAGGAATGCCTTCAGTTTTGTTATGAAACTAAACATTGTTTTACGAAAAATACGTCAGATTTAATTTTCCTGCGACTTTATCAAACTACTTCAAAGGGAAAAGATTCTCAAATCGTCTGTATTTTTTATGTATGTTACTCGATATCTGCGGCAAAAGTAGAACGATTATCAAGATTCTCTTTGTGTTCAATAGAGCTTGTTTAAAGGATAGTCATCATATACCTAAATTGTATTAAGTACGGAAAAATCTTATGTATCTTTTCAAGTTTTTAAATCTGCATCATTACGCAGTTTAAACTCGTCATAACTGAACTAGTTGTAATACAAAGTTGCGATGTGAATAGTGAGTCCTAATACAAAATATGATGCGCCATAACCTTTGCCTCAAACTGACTGCTTCAAATGAAGTCATATGGCTAATATTTACCGACACACGTATATATATATATATATATATATATATATATATATATGCGGATATGTAAATCGTTTTCTTATGTTAATTAAGAACGGTTTATGTTATTCTAGCTAACATAAACCGTTCTTAATCAATTACGCTGTGAGAAATATGAGGGTTTCAGAATAGCCGTGTATTTAGATAAGTAAATAAACCAAGAACATAATTATTCCACGTACTCTTTCTTATTCTCTATTCTTTCGTTGATTATGTCGTAGCATGGAAATTAAGCATATTAGGCACGTATATAATGGATGATGGATTCCCAGAGAGAGATTAATGTCAGGTAGTCGGTCGTAAAAGCTAAGCCAAGTCCTTGTAACATTCCTACCCACATTACACATCATAGACCCCACATTAAGGTGGGATAAAGGCAGCAAAATTGCCCCTTACATGATCGCATTTATTTAAAAATTGCACTGAGGCCCGAGATACTTTTGACTGTTAGTTTAGTGGCCGAGATTAGAAAAATGTACCGATATATCCATGTTACTTGTAGATCCTGGTAAAATAATTAATTGACGGAGATAAGCGACTACTATAAAAAATATAAAGCTACAGCGTAAAAAAATATAATTCGCTCAATGCTAAAAAAATGTGTAAACCCATATACAATACAAGGCCTTTTTGTGTTTACATGTTTTACGTAATATTGTACATGCTAATTTTTTGCCGCTATATCGGGACATCGCTTCGTTTTTATAAACCAAAATGACACACATTTCATGCGATATATTTCAATTAGCACATATTCTATACAGCTTTATTATATCAATATCTATAAGAGTTCAATTCTTTATATGAACCTAAATTCAAGTAACTGCAATTAGGAATAAAATTAGAGCATTACTAACAAAATTACAGCATACTAAAATATTTACAGCTATAATATTGTGTCATACTCAAGCTTTGCTGTCAAATGTCGTATTCTTATAAGGTAGTATTAATGAATCAACAAAATAAACGACGGCCTTTAAATTCACAAGTACTTATGCCTTCGATAATATGCGTACATTAGGATATTTACTAATCCTGACAGGTCATTTAGATATCCTATTACAATTCCTGGTTTTTCCAAACTCAAAGGATGCATTTAAATCAGGCTTTGTCGTCAATGGGCGTATCACGACATAGGTCGTATTAAAGAATCAAGAAAACAAAAGACGGCCTCCTTTGAATTTAAAAACACTTATGCCTACAATAATACATTGGCACATATACTAATCCTGCCAGGTCATTTAGATATTGCCTGTTTTGCCAAAGTCAAAGGATGTATTTAAATGACGCACCAAGGCGTGTAGTGTTACCTGTTCTGATATCTAAAATATCGATGATATAGGAGATGAGCGTACGTCGTGACATGACGGCGTGATTTCGCGGGCGCGTGCCACATAAATCTTATGCGAGTAAATCGAATTGAATATTTATAAGCAACCACAGAGTGTGGAACTATCTATACGTTGTACACAATTATGTTTTTCACAAATTAACGTATACTTTTAAAACCTTTTTCTCAGTGCTAATCGTTCTGACGCTATTTTTAATTTATCCCAGCTCTATTTCGCTATTTCCCTTTTTTTATATTGGCAATATTATTCAAAAATAATGTAGTACCTCTAGAATTTATCTTTTAACGTATTTTAATATTCCACGAAATCAATAACTATGATTAATATTGTGACAAAATACAAGACCTTCACACATTATAAACCGTTTGTGAGTAATGACATCCTTATACCTGAACTTTTACCTAATTCTTAAAGTAATACATAAAAATTGACCGTGACATGTTTACATACTAATACCGAAACGGAGGGGTTACCACCACTTCTTATAGCAGTATTATTATAATCTTACTTGTACCGATTCCCATACAAAACAAACGAAGAACGATTATAATAATACTGCTATAAGAGGTGGTGGTAACCCTGCTGAACTATACTCGTAACATCAGACAGACCTACATAATCTAGAAGAAAAAATGAAGTGTCCGTATTTAAGAATGGAAATCATTGAGGGAGGTCCAGCAGTGCTCGTACTATGGCTGATGATGATGATTTAAGAATGGTCTTACTGTGGAGAATGCTCAAGACCGGGCGAAGTGGAAGCATTTAAGTAAAGCGGACCCTGCCACTAGACCGGGATAACGCCAGGCAGAAAGAAACTTCGTATTTGGGAATAAAAGTGATTCTTTTATACAGGAAAAGGAGGATGAATAGGCAGCTGCACAACCAAATGTATTAAGTTTCCTAATATTAGTAATTACCGTCACAAAATTTGTGCCCGATAAGGCGATAGGCTCGCCCGCTATCACATCTGGGACGGAACTAAGCTCGGCGAAATGTGGGTGGTTTAGTTCGGTAGTTCACTACTGCCTACCCCTTCGGGGATGCAGGCGTGAGCTTGTGTATGTATGTACCGTCACAAACGAATGTCTAGAACGTCTAAAAAATCGTAGGTGCATTGTCGACCTGTCGAGTTAGCCGATGTTTTCCTTCATCGTTAAGCAATAATTAATATCGATTACAAAAGTTACCGATAGAATCTCTTCGATAAAATCTTATCTCTTTTAATTTAATTTTTCTCTTTAAACTTTATGTTCCCTATCACTTCTGGAATGAAAATGAAAATTGGGTGTTCTAGTTCTCTAGTTCGCCTCTGACTATCCCTTCTGGAATACAGGCGTAAACCGATGTATGTAATACGTATGCTCTGGGGGCACTAGGGCTGGATTCAACTCTGAGCTTCCATTTCGGCAGTCCATGCTCCTCACTGAGCTATCGCTGCTCTCTTAAATATGCTTTATTTGCGGTGCTCTAATAAAAATAAATGTAAGTGTTTTCTATAATTAAAAAATATTAAACTAAAGATGCTTCTAGGCACCAAAGCCAAGTAATAAATAAAAATATGATAAGTTTATAATCACTATTATAAAGTTGATTAAAACATTCGAAAAGGTCAAATCGAATTATAACCTATGTATTAATTTCGCAATAAAAAAACCGGAGAAAATAAAATAAATAAAGTTATTATTGAGATTTTGAATAGACCTTGTTTACAAAATGAAAAATTTACTTCAAAATGTTTATTTTCAAAAACAAGGCAAATACGCACATCACATGTTTTATCGATATAATAAATAAATCTGGATATTTCATACAAAACAAAAGTAAATTAATGTTTATCGAAGACTTAACGAAGAATCGCGTTGTACGAGGAGGTACAAACAATATTAATAAACTCATAATCTTGTTTAACATAACATTTATCAAACTTTAATTATACTACTAACTGTTGCCCACGACTTCGTTCACGTGGAAAATAAACAAATCTATCACACGGGAACAGTACACTTTTCCCGTACAAAAGCCCATATGCTATTCCAAACTATAATCTATCTCTGTGCCAAGTTTAATCTAGATCCGTTTAGCCGTTTTGACGTCATTGTGTAACAAACATCCATTCAAACTTTCGCATTTATAATAGTAATATGAGGTGGACCGACGACCTGATAAAGGTCGCAGGTAGTCGCTGGATGCATGCCGCTTCCAACAGGTCGATCTGGAAATCTTTGGGGGAGGCCTATGTTCAGCAATGGACGTTCTATGGCTGATGATGATGATGATGAGGTATATTTAAACATCGGTAAGAATATTAAATATATACATTCTATAATTTGATATATTAAAAAAAAGTAAACATTGTCGAAATGCTATAATATTAAAATAACGTAGGAAAAATAAAGCAATGCACTAAAAATTACATTATAACAAATATAAAAAGAAGCTTAAATATTCATTGGAAAATATACATCTAAATAAACACACGCACATAATGACACAAGCCCCATTGTTCAGAAGATTCTAGTAACAAAATTGTGGTCAAAGTTCAAACAACAAGATATATTTTTATAAGACGATTAGGTATATAGAATTTATATAAAAAAAGCAAAAACTGTAATTTTCCCAATAACCATTTACATATATTCAGCAGATCGTTAACTTGGTAAAAAATAAACAAAAGCCGTTTCACTAGTTTTTATAAACATCTGTCATCATTAATTACATAGACTTGTAGTCATACTCTCCGATGAATCAATATTTGCTTGCAGACTAAGGCTGAGATCTATAGGGCGAACTTCAACTAAGTCTAAGTCAAAGTAACGAACTCAGTGAGGATTTTGACTTAGTCCGAGGCATTTTTTACAAGAAAATCATTGCTTAGTCTATCTGTCAGTCTGTTTTTCTTGTAAAAAATGACTCGGACTACGTCAAAGTTCGATTTAACAATTCCAAATCCTCACCGAGTTCGTTACTTTGTCTTAGACGTAGTCAAAGTTCGCTCTATAGATCTCAGCCTTATTCTATTTGTATCTTATTTATTTCTGCACCCCATAACATTTAAAAGATTTCTGAAAATATAAGCTACCGATAATAGTTCTGTGGAACTTACAACAACTTTATACTAGATAATTATATTAAATCAAAAAGTAAATAACAATAATCATTTTTGGACTGTCTTCGCCAGGCGTGTCGACAAAGTTACGAAATCACCATGTAATGAATGATATGACCCTAAATAGAACCATTCCAACAAATTATTTTTTGTTTTAACTTCACGCATAAAGAAACTAAAGTTGTAGAACCATTTATTAGCATCAAAGTTGTGTGCTTCAATAACTTTAAAACTTACCCGAAACACGTTTATCTAGTTTCTTTGAGTTTGCACTTGCGGGTTGATTAATGTGTTATAAGATAAAACATAAAATACCTTAATATCGGTATAAGTTATATTTGATTATGGCAGGTTTCCAATATCATTTATTTATTGTGTTATTTGTTTCAAAATCTTTATAACAATAGAAGTGTTTACACGAATACTATAACGTTATTTTTTTTATTCTAGCAAACCTATATTAATAACATTATGTAAAAACCGGTCCATTCTGGTAGAGATATGGACCCGAAATTGTTTCTAAGTATTAAAAATGGCCTTAACACACAAACAGACATACAGCCAGGCTAACTCATCCTACCAACAATAATAAATTCCAAACTAGCTAAATCGTTCTGTGTTATCGTGAAATATATTTATAATATAGCTACGTCTATAATGTATTGAAAAACCAAACAAAATAATACCGCATGCAAAAAAATGACAGCGTAGAGCAACAGTAACCAAAATTGCATCATTCATCATCTCGCACATTCTAAGAATTGTCTAGTTTTAAACACACTTGTAGTTGGTATTTCATAATAATCACAAGTTTAAAAATATAACGGACCTACTTCAAATCCGATCGAGACCAAATTATACGAGACCACCCTTGAAATAAGCTCTATCAAATACAAAAAGAATTTTGAAAATCGGTCCACATTTAGCAGAGATATCGCGTAACATACATAAAAAACAGACGAATTGAAGACCTTCTCCTTTTTGGAAGTCGGTCGAAAAATAGGCCATTCTACTTAGGTACCTACTTCTCTAAATCTCTAAATCTGATTTTAATAAAAACTTATAGGCAAATTAATTTGAAATATTGACATAACTCTATATGTAAATTGACTAAAAGACACCGATATCCCAACGTAAAAGAAATAAAATAGACTTTTATTTATTTTTACTAAAATTAAAATAAAGTATACGGCGATATACGCACAGAATATAAAAAAGCAAATAAAGAAGAACTTTATAAATATTTATGAAGCTAAATTTGTTTTGTCGTCTTTGAAAATATCCTTTGATTAAAAAATATTCAAATCTAAATGTGGCTTTCAAAACATCCAATATAAAAATTATTGTGCAAAAATTGTATTTAGATTTAAACCGAATTACCTACCATCGTACCAAATCAAGTTCACTGTACAAAATATACTGTATATTTGATTGAAATGATAAATATACAGGCTCGTACATTAACGTTAAATAAGCAAGCCTACGTACATCAATGATCAAGTTCGATTGGTAAAAGCTAGTTGGGCTAGTGGCTCAGTCAATAAACGATGAAAAAACAACCCAAACCAATAAAAAATATAATTATAATAATAAATACACACAACAGTCACACACCTAGTCTTGACCCCACACTAGGTATAACCTGTATGGTGGGTATCAGAAACTATAAGAGACTTTTGGTCTCACAACACCCAGACTTGATGAAACAAATATCTGTGGGCCACACAAACATATGTCTCAATGCGGGAATCGAACCTGAGACGTCTCGCTTTACAGCCGGCTACACGCCTACTGCGTCACGGAGGCTGTCTAATATGTTGAAATGTATCATAAAAATCGTATTAATATTTCCATTGATAAGTCTCATTCATCTTAGTTAGTACAGATATTCAATTTCAGCACATTGATGACCAAGACAAGAGCTTATTATTAATTTGTCAATATCTTAATATCGATTTGAATCTAGGTCCTTGGTCGTCGGTTTCATCCACGGTGGTTATACGAAAGTGCCTATTGAAAAGTGTTATTAATGCTTTCGGAAAGATTGTTATTTAAAATTTAGATCTAGATTTTTCTAATAATAGATTCTATATTAACATTTAAAGTAATAAAACTAAAAACTTGAATGTTCAAATTAAAATGACCTTTATGTTTATGCGCATCATTGTATTCTTGGACTGCGGATTCTAGATCAAAACTGCTTAATATAGAGGTAAGTTACACATTGTAGAGTGACCTATGGATTTTTTACAAATGTTACCAAAAACTGGTAGGAAACTAGATAACGGGTGTAACAAAAAGGTTATATTTTTATGAGTCTTTTAAAATAAAAAATGGACAAAAATTATGTTAGAGTTATATAACACTAAGTTATTTAGATCTGGAATAATCTAAGGGTATCCTCCATTTTAGGTACCTAAGTGTTAAGTCATCATCATTATCATCATCGGCCACAAGACGTCCACTGCTGGACATAGGCCTCCCCAAAATAATTCCATATCAACCTAAAGAAGTGTTTAGTCGCGTATTTAATATTCTATGTAGGAATAGACCTAAACCCATCCTACGCGATGGTGAGGCAATGCTCAATCAAGTGTTTGCTCACAATCAGTTTGAGTGGTAGGGCCACGCTGTAGACAGTAACGTCTACAGCACGAATGGGCCGGCTCGACCGGTTTGATACCACTGTCTCACAGAAAACCGACGTAAAGTGGCAGCTTGCTATCGCGTTTCGTTCGGTGAGTGAGATTTCCGGTGGCCCTTTTCCCTCTTTTCCCAATCCCATTTTCCCTCCCCTTCTATTTCCTCCCTTTAGGTTGGCAATACACCCATGATTATTTTTGTGTCTTGGGTGTCTATGGGCGGTGGAGATCACTTACCATCAGGTGACCCATCTGCTCGTTTGTCAGTCTATGATATTAAAAAAACATAAATAATTCCAAATTAAAGATAACCCTAAAAGACGATGAATAATTCCTTCCCCTCCGGAATACATCTACATATGAGCTTTTAAACTATTTAGCACGAAAAACCACATAAAAACAACTCAAGATCAACTTGCCAGTGGTTAACCAACAGTGAAGATTTATTTGATGGATGTGAAACTGGCTTTCAGATGTTTAAATTCTTTTAATAAACTCTGGCCATCAAAGACTGTGCCGCTTATGACACATTGTTTAAAAAGGGATATGGCAATAAAACACCAGAGACTCATCAAGGTTTGCACGAAGGTCGACAGGATCTGCCAAAGTCAATTATTGATGATGCTTAAGCGGAAACGGATTTTGCATAATTTCTCTTCGGTTGTTCATCAGTATCAGCAAATATAAATCTTACTTATTTTATGCATGTGTGTTCCGATGTATTAATAATTGACCATGGATGTTATAACTGTTAACTAGTAGATAATTTATTATCAATGCCATTACTGACGACACAGAATATAGTTAACATAAGCAATATATATAAAACAAAGTAGGAATTATGTTTTCTAGATCCTAAAATTGCGATATAATTGGCAATATAGATCTAGAACAGAAATTATATAAGTGTTTTAGTTTTTAGATCGATTCTTTGGATATAGGCGTGTGTATGGCGTATGCGTATGTATATGTAAAAAATAAAAATAAAAATATTTATTGATCACGTAGGCATGTAAAAAAGCACTTATGACAAGTCAACACAAGTAAATTTTAAATTAAAATTAATATAATTTACATTATCTCGCTATAAATTTGAAGACAGGCAGGCAAGTATGGACATAATAACGATGGGATAGCTAAGATAGGGTAATAAGGGGAGATAGGAACTGAGTGGAAGGGAATGGGTTGTATAGGAATGGCATATGGCAGGAATGGTGGCAGGGGATTGACTGGAAATACTGGAAGCAGTTGGGATTGGGGCATGAGGCCCTATCCTAGCTAACCTACCAGCCTTTCTCTCCCCCTCCTATGTAATTGGTGCTAAATAATTTAAGATGGTGAAAATTCATTAATAGCATGTAAATTGTCATTTACATATTTGTATTTTTAAATCAGTGTTTAAAAATACAAATATGTAAATATTCAGTACAATGTTATGACTACAACCTCGCAAAATGAAATATATCGATGTTCATGATTTTATTAGCTTATTCAATAACGATAAACGCGAATACGAACCTCGTATTATCGTATCTCATCATAAGGACACAAAATCTCAATTTTCTTTAGTTATTTATAAAAGCATGTCTGTTTTTAGCAGTTAATATTTTATGCAGTTATTTTAAACTTTAAGTGGCACAGAGATGGGATCTTCCGATATCTCAAGGATTCTCCGTGGCTTTCAATCTTGAGTATTTCTCCGAAAAGTTGTGCCATTGTGTGACACACTGATTGTTGCAGCGATAAAATGTGTATGACAAATTACATTTGTATCTTCATCGAGGGTTTTAGAATAAATACCACGACTTCGTTTGCGTGGAAATTTATTAAAATCAGTCCCACCGGAGCCGTATACTTTTCCGGGATACTAAAAATATATAAAAATATGAAAAATAAAACGAAAGTCAATTGATGATGAAAAAAACAAGCCCGTAGTTTCTTTCCGTCTTTGTGCTTCAGGTCGTCATCCGTAGGTACCTAGAGAAAGGCTGGTAGGTTAGCTTAAAATAGGGCCTTATAGCCCATGGAGTGATTTTCCTTACCCACATTTCCAGTCAAATCCTACAAGCTTCCTACCTTATTTTCCCGTCAATTCCCTGCTAGCATTCCTGTCATATCCCGTTCCCTTTCCTACAAGCCCCATCCTTTTTATTGTGCCTATACCTGCCTGCGTGTTTCTCAGTTGATAGCGTTATAACATAATTATTATATAAAATATGTACCTAGACCTTTTTTGTTGTGACCTGTCAGAAGTCCTTTTTACCTACTATACCTACGTGACCTACGTGACGTATGCCTAGGTGACCAATAAATATTTCATTTTTATTTATTATCCCGGAAAAATTAACGGTTTCCCTAGCCTGCTGCCTACGTGCTATTCTAGACTATAATCAGAAATTTACTCGTCTCTGATATAATCTATATCCGTGCCATATTTCATCCAGGTACATTCATCCGTTCTGCCATGAATGAGTAACACATTCATCCATCAAACATTCGCATTTATAATATTAGTATAGATTTTTGCATTTTTCCGCTACAATTGATGGCGTTTTATGGAGTTAATATTTGATTCTCTACACATATTACATAATATTTAAATATTATATTCTCTATTTTAAATAAAACGAAAAATACTGCAACAATGTTTATATGCTTATTTGTTTTTTAAACAATTTTACAACAATAATAAAAATCACCTATCGTCTATGAATTATTAGAGTTTTATAGTTTTTTTGTTGAGCTTTAAATCATCAACAACGCACTCGTAGCGGATCTATAATATTAGGTATAATATAAAACACGTTTTGTTGCTACTAAATTGATAATTACGTATTTTTTATTAACTTTGATGTTTTCTGCACGAATTCTCCGCATCATATTGATACTCGACTGCCGTGGAGACTGCCTCGGTGGCGTGGTGGTATTTCGGTACGACTAAGGTTCTGAGGTCTCGGGTTCGTTCCCCGGGTCGGGCAAAAAGATATTGGATTTTTCCATATCAGCCCGGAGTCTGGAATTTGTGCTCGATATGGCGATAGGCTCTCCCCCTATCACATCTGGGACGGAACTAAGCTCGACGAAATGTGGGTGTACTAGTTGGCTTGTGCACCTCTGCCTACCCCTTCGGGGATACAGGCGTGAGCGTATGTTATGTTATGTTATAAAAAAATGATATTGGCAGCCGGTCTTTCCTTACAGTCCATTCCGCAAGTTTTCAAGGAAAGCATTTATTATACGTACAATATGAACGTCGTCGACACCGACTCACCTTCATTTATCCCGTATTTTATACTACAAAGTATAAACAGCTTTATTAACTTGTTTTTAATACAAAATACAAACCTAGAGGCAATTTTTTTACAGATTTTATTTTAGAATTATGGTATTTATTTTGCGAATACACTATCAAAATGATAATTACACCTCATTAACACGAAACTGTTTATATGCTCCAAATATACTATATTGTCTATAAAGAAAGAAAAGAAATTTTCACTAAGTGTTGTAACTCCGACAACAATTTATATCGATGTCGATGATTTGTAAATTTACTATTTATTAGTATTCTAATGTAACAGTCTATACCTAGTAGTTTTATGCCATTGCTCTTCGAGTTACTGGTCGTAAGTTGTAATCTTGACAAGTGCATAATATATGGACTGAAGAATTTATTTAAATGCCTGATGTCACTATGAAGGAAAATGTGGTAATTGAAATAATGTTTTATATAACGTGTCATGTCGGTACTTTTAACGCTAGACGCACTATAGTTGTGTAACATACGCATAGTGCTAATTTACTTTATATTATAATAATTATACCCCTATGTTGTAAAAGAGTTTTATATCATAAGGCTTTATTAAATGTAGGCACCTATAGATAATACATCCACAATCTCCAGCCTATTCCGTGATACATGAGAGATACGTGATACTCTAACAAATGATAGTCTATCGACATCTTTCTTTCTACCTGCCCTTATCCCACCGTAATGTAGGGTCGGCGTAACACACTTTTTTCAAGCATGTTGCAGAGAGGATTTGACTTAGTTTTTACGAACGGCTGCCTGCCTGATGTCAACCCCCTATGAGGGATCCAGTCCCAGGCAAATTAAATTATAAAATTTGCTTTGCCTGACCCGGGAATCGAACCCAGGACCTCCCGGTCCGCAGCCTATACATGCTGCCACTAGACCAAGGAGGCGACCTAGAGCTGGAGCTAGTCTATCGACATATCGAACACAAATTTAACTCTTGTTTAGTCGTTTTTCTAATAATGAACTCAAACACAAATCCTGATTCCTGTAACATTTGGACCCAAGATTTTACGTTCTCTCAAACCGAGTAGTGCCAAGAAACGTCAAATTATATTCATAATTTTCCGTTCACGTTACATTTTTTATTTAATTACTTTTGAAAAAAAAAATTTTATAATTCTGCTCTTAACAATAATTAACAAGCTTTAAATAAGACACCATGCTTGCTAGCTCTTATTTTTAAAACTTTGCAACGGAATCGGTGAGAGATTCTAAAAATATAATATCGATATTAAAAACTAAATCTCAGCTTCACTATTGTCAAATCAGTCAAGATTGTCAGAACATTGTACAAAATTATTGTTAATATCAAAATAAAATTCCTACAGTTATAAAATTGCAGTTGACGTACATTCTTATTCAACAAATTGAAGTCCTGTAAGTTGTACCTGATTTTATATTTAAGATATTGTTTAATAATTTCTGTCGTATTCATATAAAATACTTTCTTCTTTCCATGCTTGATTTACCGACTTATACACTCATAAAATCGCAATAGTCTCATCATCACCATATCAGCATATCGTTGTCCACTATTAAACTTATTAGGATGAAATAGGTAGACACTAAAATGTTCCTTAAATTGAGTTACGACTAGGATGTACGGCACCACGAACGGCAGGTCGGGCAAAGCGAATTTTCTAATTTAATTTTCAGAGGAGGTTGACGTCAGGCAGGTAAAAACTAAGGCAAATCCTTTCTCCAAAATGCTTGAGAGTATTGCGCCGACCCCACATTAAGGTGGGAAAAGGGCAGGTAGAAAGAAAAGATATCATCATCAGTCACATTTGGCCATTCCTTTGCCACTGCCCACATAAGCCTCCTCCAGACTTCGAAACCAATCCAACAGATTTATATTAATATTTACATATTTTGTTCATTATTTTGTTCTGCATTGGACATCCAAGCCGATCCACAGATTTATATTAATTGCAGTTTTTTTTTTAAATACCATCAATATGTAATAGTAAGAAGCCAAAAAATGTCATAGGTGATATTATGGTCAATTTCATATAGGTAAACGCCGGCTTTTTCACACTTTTGCTTTTCCAAAGCTAATTTCGCTTAAAGCCAAATATCATTTTTATTTATTTAATATCAATCTGAGGAATTCCAAACACTTCCTCTATCCAAATTCGTTAGTAAAATATTTACAAAACTATATCATAGTCATATTTATTATTCATGGCCATTGGTCATTAGTTGAAGATGTAATTTACTGGAAAAAAATATATCGCGTATTTGTTAATCTAAGATCGCGTAGGAATATTGAATATATACACTATTTTTACAATTTAGTAATTTCGTTCTTAGTTATACATATTTTTGGCTATGTACTATATTATCATTCGTTTGTAATTTTTTGAATCTTCCACAAAATTCTCTAAATGTATAAAAGACTCAATAAATAAATCGTGAACCACAAAACATTTACCTTAAAACTATATTATAGCATAATTTAATATTCATGGTTTTTATACAATATTTCACTACGTCGTAATCTTAGTAAATATAACAATTAAGTTTTTCTCCCTTTAAAGGTTTTCTCACACCGTTACATATTTTCAATCTTTTCATATGAATTAAACCGCCCTATGTTTAACTACAATTACTTACCAAAGCAAATGCGGTGACAAAACGTAGCATTTTATTTTTTCTTGCAACCTTTTTCAACACTGAACTGCTCACAAATCAACGTAACAAACGTAGTGATGCGCACACGTTGGTATAATATATACCTGCGCAGCCTCCGATGACGTCACCCTCCCCTGTCCCCTGTAACGCCCCCTCGGAACCAGTTCAGCTCATCTTCACGACATTTGACCTTCGTGTGTTGTTCATCGCCGCTTGGCATGTGCATTATGTGTTGTTCTGTTGTGATTGTGAGCAAGAGATGTAGCGTGACAGACGCGAGTAGTCGTTTAATGTGAAAATATGTTTGTGGTTTTTTCAGGGTTCCGTACCAAAAATATGTGAATGAGACTCACTTAGCCTAACGTTTCTGCCTGCCTTAGGAAGATACTGTTAAAAGAATCACTTTCACCGAAATAATATCTAAATCGCTAAAATATCAACAGAATGTGAAATATATTATATTGATTTTAATATTATCAATCAAATCAATCTTACTCAAATGCACATGCTAACGTCTGTCATTTTCAAAGGGGTAGACAGAGGCACAACTCGGTCACGTATTTTAATACTCCTAGAGGGCCAACCTATCTCTGTATAGGTTCAAAATTAAATGCTTGAAAAACTTTGAACCTCCTGGTTACAGTACATATTTTAAATTAACATAACATAACATAAGCTCACGCCTGTATCCCACATTTCGCCGAGCTCAGTTCCGTGCCAGATGTGATAGGGAGCGAGCCTATCGCCATATATGGCACAAATTCCAGACTCCGGGCTGATATGGAAAAATCTAATATCACTTTGCCCGACCCGGGAATCGAACCCGAGACCACAGGACGGTAGTCGCATCGAAACACAACCACGCCACCGAGTCAGTCAGTTCAAATCAATGTAGTAACAAAGACCAAAATTGAAACTAAATAATCACAAGTTTAAAAACTTAACTAACCGAATTCCAATTTACCGATCGTGGCCAAATTTATATGGGACCACCCTTGAAATAAGCTCTATCGAACACAAAAATAATTTTGAAAATCGGTCCAAATTTGGCGGAGATATCGAGTAACATAGATAAAAAAAAATATAGACGAATTGAGGACCTCCTCCTTTTGTGGGAGTCCGTCGAATAAAATAATATCTCATTATATCCTTAAAGTTCGAAGTTAAAATCGAAT
The DNA here is from genome assembly GCA_036417725.1 of Clanis bilineata. Classification (NCBI taxonomy): domain Eukaryota; kingdom Metazoa; phylum Arthropoda; class Insecta; order Lepidoptera; family Sphingidae; genus Clanis; species Clanis bilineata. The sequence goes on from CM071158.1 coordinate 17,011,022, forward strand.
TCAAAATCTCCAAACGCGAAGCAAATATTTGAAATCATAGCATTGCAAAACCAGTCCTAAGTTCGCTGGCATCGGGCTAATGAGGTGATTTTTTGATAGAAAAAAATCTTATGATCTATTGATACAACAGACATCGGAAATTGCTACATAATGTTTGTGTGAACGATACATACATACTAAGACTGCCGTGAGGTCCTGGGATCAATTCCCAATGTTGGGCAATCACAGTTCATAATAAAAAAACTGAAAGGCTATATCGAAAAGTAAAAAATAATTTCTTACTCTCTTTGGAATCGATGTCAGGGCCAGGGCACAATATGATCAAATGAAAAGGCACCGACTCCAAAGAATGCATTATCTTTGACTTTTTGAAATGTTGTTAAACTTTATTATATATTTTGAAGCTTTTCCGAATTTACGTATAATTTCAAACAAAAAAAACGAAAACTGTCCACGCATCTAGGAGTTATCGGTGAGCGTACATAAAAATATACAGATGAATTGAGAACCACCCTCTTTTTTGAAGACAGTTATAATCACGCATCAGTTGCCCGAGCGACTCCTGAGTTTTCTGCACTACATGGCATTAGGCCCGCTGCGCTATGCCGCGCCACCTCTAATGAAGAGGTGGCTATATGAAATGTGGAACTCCATTTCCCTGACCATGTTTAAGCCCTATGAGCTTGTCCTTCTGCCTGGCGTTATCCCGGCCTAGTGTCATGGTCCGCCTTCCTACATAAGCGCTTCCACTGCGCCAGGTTTTGAGCATCCTCCACAGTAAGATCATTGGCTCTCATATCATCCTCTAAAACGTCCAGCCAGCGCTTTTGGGGCCGTCCACGAGGACGCTCAGTTCGATCTGGTCGAGACACTTGCGACCGACGTACCTACTCCTGTGGTTTTCTCAAAACGTGACCATACGAACGCAAGCGACGTTCTTGCAGTTTATCCGCCAACACCAAGACTACCAAGGATGTAGCTTATACACATGTATTTTATATTTTATTTTAGTTTTTTCGACTGGTCGCCGGCTTGACGTCAGCCTCCGCACATGGCTTTTATTTTTTCTGCAGTAAAAATCCGATAGACGGATATCCTCCTAACCCAGAGAGGTTTTAATAGCATTCTGACCTAATCGCCAATAATATCGATGCGGCTTCTAAACTTAGACTAAAAAACAGGCAAGTGCATGCTGCATAATATCTGACCACGTACAGTACACGTTTCCGAAGTCGTATAGTCGAGAAAAAAATCATGCCTACTTTTCATGTAGGGGAGGTACCCAAAAAAATTTTTTTCAAGGTTTATTCTATGACTTTTTCAGTGTAATCGATATGTATACCTATATTACAGCCCGTATAGTCTCTGAGATAAACTGCGTTCAGACAGACAGACGGACGGACATGGCGAAACTATAAGGGTTCCTTTTTTGCCCTTTGGCTTCGGAACTCTAAAAATGGGGGATAGAACATCAGCAGTAGGCACACAAAATCATCCATAACAGGATTTTCCTTTTAAAGCCTCGTGGCCATCAAGAAAATATTAAGTAAAATGTTTTAAAATTTCAACTTTAAATAATTACTGCATACAAATTAATTTATACGCGTTGATGTTTCGATTTACACTTTAAATTGCTGCATGCCTGGAAGAATATCTTGTAGGAAGAGAATGTATTTTCCTCATTATTATTAAGAACGTGGTTCCCAATCTGCAAAACATTTAATACTGGAAACAGGTAACCTTGTAGATTACTAGTTCTCGAACACTTCCAGCACCCTTCATACTTGGCATCTTAGAAAAAGTCTTCTTTATTAATCCTATTATTCTATAGATTTCATTTGTTGTAATTTGTAAAAGTTTAAACTCCTTTTAATTTCACCACAAAATGATAAATATTTTAACAAAAATTAAAAGAAACTTTGAGAAACATCGTCCCAAGGCGCGCACGTTAATTCGACACCTGCAATAAGTTACCCCGGCGGTAAACAAGGATGTGGCTTCGAAAATACTTCTAGAAAACTGGATTTCATGTGTCATTTTTTCTCGTAAAACAAAAATAGCATGCACATAAACAGCATGGTCGTAAGCACAGGTCGTAAGGGCCGTGAACCTTCTACAAGTACATACTCTCTTTTTATTCTTTTAACATAGTATTAAAAGCAGGTAAATATGATTTGAATTAAAAAATCGTGTTCGCTACTTATTTATTGATATGTTATTGTTTACTCAAGATTTTATTTAGATGAATGAGTCATTTTTGATCAGTCGTTATTTTTTTCATACGATTCATCTTTGAATGTTGACGTAGCTTATCAATAGTGTTAATGGTTCTAACAAATATATTAATATCGTATTCAAATACATAGATCTAAACGCCTCATTGTATTGCAGCGGAAATAGGTATGATATTACGCACCTACATAGGTATATCGTAAACCGAGGCAGCCTCGAAATCCGCCTTGTGGCGGATGAAATCCTTGAGCGCTATAAATGTTGACGATTTCAAAGAAACTTTTTATACCAGAGACTGGCAAACAAGCAAGTAGGTCACCTGATGATAAGTGATCTGCACCGCTCATAGATGATACTAAAAGAATCATAGGAGCTTTGCTAAACATAATGGAGGCGAAAGGGAAGGGGGGAATTAGGCCACCGGAAATTAATTTCAATGTTTGAGAGTGGTAAAACCTTAGGCAATGTAGAGATTTGCTAATTCTAATGACACTTGGGCGAAGCTGCCTTATCGAAAATATGGATGTAACATATTTTCCCACTAGGTACATTAATAACCTGGATGTCACTACTGGTAGTCCCATAGCGCTATTAATTCGCGTAAATATCCTTAATGTATTTGATAACTTTACTATTAAAGATCTAGAAATCCGATGGAATTTCACATGGACTTCGTTATATTCAGCTTTGTCCGACATGCATCAATAAATTAATTTTAAATAAATGCCAATAATATTCTATAGTCAGTTGTTCGGCGTAGTCACATAGAAAGCTATAAGCTTCATGAAGCTCAGTTATATATGTACGTTCTAACAACGGTGTTCGCGATTTAAGACTACTCTAGAATCAACTGTACTCAATCAAAACTGTACAAAATAAAAAATATATAAACTAAAAAACGGAGCTTAAATCCTATTTCATCGTATATGTAATGTATATGGAAATCTTTTAAAAATCGTTTTGAGTGGCAGATCCATACTGTAGTCTTACTTGCGTCTACAGCACGGATGGGCCGGCTCCAACGGTTTGATACCACTATCTCATAGAAAACCGACGTAAAGTGGCAGTTCGCTACTGCGTTTCGTTCAGTAAGTTTTCGTTCGTAACGTCGGGAATAAAATAAAAACCAAATCGTGATAGAATCCGTAAAAATACTTTTACTTCAATGTATAGCATTCGCGTAAACTTAAGAAATCAATATTCAGTAGATTCAAATAAATCTTCTGAGTTAAGTGTTTTCGAGACATGTTAATTGTTATCAATGAAAGTGATTGCTGTTTTTAGAATCGTGTCTCTGCGTATCTAAATTATTCGAAGTCCATAAAATATTTTGTTTGAAATCTTTAAATTTGCCTCACGAAGTGGTCGCTAACTCAGTCTAACACCGTGAGGTTCTAGGTACTGTTGGCAAGTCAGGCAATCTCAATTTATATTAGAATTTTCAATATGTCCGCTATGACATGAAATAGGAGGCCTATACCCAGCAATGTGTTGAGGGCCTGTGAATGATCATGATATTGGCGATAGACCTGCACATAACGTTGCATTGATAGGACCTCATTTGCTCTGTCCTCTTCGGGGATAAAAGCATGACCATGCGAATGTAGAAATATTTTGATGCAATTATAATTAATAATGCAGGTATTCTACACCTTTTTTGTTGCTTCTCTACGCTTTGACCTATTAGAGGCTAAATTTTTCCTAATTAATTCGTAAAGGTATGAGAAACAAACCAACGGTCTCAAATACCGAAGCCGACCACATATTGACACTCGTACCCAAAGGTCAAGGTTTTACAAACTGGCCAATTTATCAACCTGTTCTCTGTCTATTAGTGTGACATCGCCTTTTCATGACCATTACTTGGCGTAGCAAATGCCGCTGGCCGCTGACTGCGGGTCTGCTCGTCTCGAACCGAAGTTCACGGTCAAGTGTGAAAGATCACGCAATATTGATCTGCATCAGCAAAGTATAAATTAAAATGCCGCTTTGGGATACTTGTGACCACTAAGCCCACATTATCCTTATCGGCTAAAGCTCCCTTAATGCTTATGGATAAGGAGAGATTTAAAGCTATTTTCGCTTTATTTTTGTTGTATGATTTATCTTGTGCATTTCTAGAAGGAACGCAATTTTCGATATTTTAACACCATTATACATTAGGTAGGTATTAGTGTTTGTTCCTACTTATGTAATATTTAGTAACAGAGAATACATTATGTAGATAATATTTTACGGTAAATTAACTATTCCATCTGTCACGATTAGAGACGTTTCATGCATTCAAGCTTTACGTATATCAGGCCCGCCCGGCCCCGCGTCCTTTAGCGGTAACAGGTATACCAAACGAATGTACTCCTTGCGAAAATCATATGTACCGCTTTCATTTTCAATGTACCTCTCCAATTTTTAAATTACAAGCGCTTTTTGGTGGCCGGGCCAGCCAGACTTTTTCAGCCCGGCCCCTCTGTAATTCAAAAACTACAAAACGTACTGATGAAATGATGGTACAGATGAAATGTACTCTCCAAATTACGTATATGTACAGCTTAATATAATAATAAAATGCAATATCTTACGAGATATTGGATCAAGAAATTAGGGAATCGGGGCCGGGCTGAAATTATTTTGGTAGCTCTGTACATAAAAAGTACAAGATATAGATATGAACTATCTATGTACATATAATGTACCCTGAATATAGTTCATATGTACTTACTTCATTTTCAATTACATTATGTAATTACAAAAATATGACCTCTTGTAAATATTTCAGCCCGGCCCTTTACAAATCGTCCATATCTTTTAAAATACTGCATCGAACTTACTAATATTGTGTTTTTTGGAGTTACATACGATGGTACATTCGTTCAATTCGCCTTGTGTATCCATTAGCGGCTTATTTAAAAAAACATTTAAATTATAACCTAATATTATTAAAGCTGCAGTAGGGTGACTATCAGACACAAATTAATTTTCGGACCACGATGTAAATATAATCGAATGAAACTATATCTAATATTCTATTGAATATACATTTTTTAATAAATCAACTTTTATAAATATAGAGAGGTATAATCATTTATTAACCTACTTACATTAAATATTGCCAGACAGATTTACGTTCGCTTTTTTATTTACTAGCTGACCCGCGCAACTTCGTCTGCGTATGAGAGAGAGGGTTAGAACGAGTGAGTCGTAGGCACCTATAACACAATTCTAAAGGAGGTAATGTACCATAAGAGTATAACTTAGGCTACTAAACTCCGAGAGAAAGTAAGTCAGTATCTCAGACAACCCCGTCGGTCACCTCATCAGTCACCCCGTGTGACCGGGAAGTCACGTACTTTCTCTCGAAGTTTAGTTTAGTAGCCTATGTTATACTCTTAACGTAGATGATCACATTACAGATGGATGTTTCTCCCGATTCCATCCGCGTGATTTTAAATTAGCACTGTAGGTACTTTTACCGCCCCTATATAAGCAGAGACAGAGAGAGAGAGACAAGGACAATATACATCTTGTCAGCCTTTAAAAGTTGTATACTAATAATTTGGCAGCATGTTCTCAGATCATAGCCCGTTTTCTATGGAACAAGTAAAAAAACAAATAAAAAGATGATATTGTTTCACTCGATATATTTCAATGATATACTTACATCGTGGTCCGATAATTAATCTGTGTCTGATGGTCACCTTACTGCAGCTTTAATAATATTAGGTTATAATTTAAATGTTTTTTAAATAAGCCGCTAATGGATACACAAGGCGAATCGAACGAGTGTACCATCGTATGTTACTCCAAAAAACACAATATTAGCCAGTTCGATGCAGTATTTTAAAAGATATGGACGATTGTAAAGGGCCGGGCTGAAATATTTACAAGAGGTCATATTTTTGTAATTACATAATGTAATTGAAAATGAAGTAAGTACATATGAACTATATTCAGGGTACATTATATGTACATAGATAGTTCATATCTATATCTTGTACTTTTTATGTACTGAGCTACCAAAATAATTTCAGCCCGGCCCCGATTCCCTAATTTCTTGATCCAATATTGATTTCTTAAGTTTACGCGAATGCTATTCATTGAAATAAAATTACTTTTACGGATTTTATCACGATTTGGTTTTAATTTTTTAATTTTTATTATTCCCGACGTTTCGAAGGCTTTGCAGTCTTCGTGGTCACGGGGTGGACTGAGATGTCATTTGTCCAAAAATGTTAGTATTACAAAATCTACCTTCATTTTAGAATTATACAGATTTTTAAAAAGTTAACCGTTTATGTTCCGATCTACGCAGTACGAGCTCACAGTGTCTTGAGGTCTGGCAGCTGGTCTTTTGGGTTCCGATTTGATTAAATGTATAATTGGATCCCTTGATTCTTGATCCAATATCTCGTAAGATATTGCATTTTATTATTATATTAAGCTGTACATATACGTAATTTGGAGAGTACATTTCATCTGTACCATCATTTTATCAGTACGTTTTGTAGTTTTTGAATTACAGAGGGGCCGGGCTGAAAAAGTCTGGCTGGCCCGGCCACCAAAAAGCGCTTGTAATTTAAAAATTGGAGAGGTACATTGAAAATGAAAGCGGTACATATGATTTTCACAGTGAGTACATTCGTTTGGTATACCTGTTATCGCTAAAGGACGCGGGGCCGGGCGGGCCTGATATACGTCAAGCTTTAAGCTGCTTTGACTGTGCCAAACTTAACTATTTTAATCTAGTTACTAATTCTACAGAGGCAGGTCAAACATACAACAGGTATCATTCACAATAATTATGTTATTAAATGTATTTATATTAGATACTTTATTTCTCATAAAATAACCGAGAGCAGACCGAGATCTTGGAATTTAATTCTAGACGACAGATAAATGCTTCGCTTCCGTTTTATGAATCACTCGGGTGATGTACTATATTTGACAGTTGTGTAATCGTTTTGCAAATACTACATGTATTGAGGTCACTGTTTCGCAGAAATATAGTAACGTAAATGAACGTATAACCTTTGCGGTGTAGGTACGTATGCTATCAACACTTTACCCCGGATTGAATAATTATTGACTGGTTAATTTCGCAGAACTGCAATAAAATATTCACTATTAGCTCGTTAATATTATTTTTTGAATCATCAAAAACAGGTTTAAAGAGAATTAATGATTACTGCCCATTCATTAATTTCCAATGATTTGTGACTAGTGGCCAGTACCGCAAAATTAGCTGGCATAGCTTGAACCACCCGAAATGAGAAATAGTGTCTAATGTCCTGATTTCTTAAGTTAACGCGAATGCTATTCATTGAAATAAAATTACTTTTACGGATTTTATCACGATTTGGTTTTAATTTTTATTCCCGACGTTTCGAAGGCTTTGCAGTCTTCGTGGTCACGGGTTGGACTGAGTTGTCATTTGTCCAAGAATGTTAGTATTACAAAATCTACCTTCATTTTAGAATTATACAGATTTAAAAAAAAACCTTCGAAACGTCGGGAATAAAAATTAAAACCAAATCGCATCGATATAATAATATACCTAGATGCACAGTTCCATACAAATATCATTGTAAACAGTGTCCTCGACAGACAAAACAAATAAACATCACAAATTTAATTACATTAACACAAATATGACCTTATAGACGCGGCATAAAGTAGCTTTTTAAATTGAATGTTCGAACGTTCCTATATTCGAAATTTTTGAATTTCTAATCGTTTTTGAATTTGACAATAATTTGACATTATTAAAAGAAACATTCTAGTCACTTGGACAAAGATTGAATGGAGTCGAATAGTTCTTGAATTTATCTGTGAGAAATTTTGACCACGTGGCGTACAATGTAGATGAGAATGGCGATATCTGTATAATAATTTTACTTACATTAAGAGATAGATAGAGTATAAATGTTTAGAAGATAACAAGGCTTATGAATATGAAATAAGCACTGTTTTGCCTTAGCGTGATTCATAAATAAATAAATAACACCCAACAGTCATATACATAGTCCTGGCCCCACACTAAGATCGTCCTTTGCTCTTTAGATTCTTAATAATTTCTTTTAGACTATCATTTCGTTTTCTTAATCTTTTGTTCTGCCTTTTTAAGTTTCGCACTAAATTAGATTTAAGTTTAAATTTTTGGATGCGTTCTTTCAAATTATCTTTCAAAAATAACGTCTTAGGTGTGTTAAAGATTGATGAAAATTCTGATGGTATTGGTGATCCTTCATTATTTATTGGTTCAATTGCTGGTTCCTGGAAATGAATATGTTTCCAATAAATGATGACGCCACAATTACTGTTGTAGTAATTATGCCTAACGACCGGTTCCAAAATGATCTCAATCCGAGAATCCAAGATAAAAATGAAAAATTAAAAAATGAAAAATCGCGAGAATGAACCATTAAAATTATTATTTGACAGCGGAATGTTCAACTTTGTTCATGTTGGCAATTTTTATGATCTGCACACTTTGATTGAAAACATTTACTAGAATTAGCCGCAAATTATTAAATAGTCATTTTACATGGCAGTATGTACCTAGTATATGCTTGCTATTGATGAATTCTGTATCAAATATTTTTCAACTATTACATTTGTACTGCACCCTGCCTCATTTAAACTTGTAGTTACGACAATCTAAAATAAAGTCAATAAATGTGGCAATATTTATTTATTTATTTATTTATACCTATAAATAAATAAATACACCAACAGCATACATATTGTTAAATTAAATAGTAAACATTAGTTAAGGACAATGTAGCTGACGACAATTTATCACCTTTATTTTTGGTACAGCATTTTTTTAAATTTTCCTAATCCCTTTTTCTGTATAATATCCATCGGAATCGGCAAAATGGTCTGAACAAACCACACTTGAGTAATTGGGTTTAAAATTTTCTTCTCTCCTTTCTTCGGAAATAATTTTACGCCATTTATCTCTTACTATTTCATTTCATGGAAATCTGTAATTAATAAATAAACTTAATAAAAAAAATCATAAATTTAAAATAAAATATAATATATTTACAAAAAAAAACGACTCCATATATTTCATTGTTCCAAATCATGATTTCAAAAGGGACAAAATATTTTATTAACTGAATTTGTTAAATTAATTATTTATACACGTTTAATACTTAATTTAACATGATTAAGGTTTTAAGAATCAAGTAAGGGAATTATACTTACTTAAAATATGAAATCCCATGTGTTTTGCGCTTTGTAAGAGTTCTATTTTTGCACTCTTTCACAGAGCATTTAGGCATCTTCACAGACGAACGGTCGGCGCCCGACTGTCAGCCAACAAGTGCTTACTTACATTTTAAGCACTCGTTGGCTGTCCCACTTTCTGAGCGTCAACTGTGCATCTAGGTATATTATTATATCGATGCCAAATCGTGATAAAATCCGTAAAAGTAATTTTATTTCAGTGTCTAATGTCTTTAACGATCGGTTTCAATAAACAATATCAGTTTGAATGTGCAGATAGATTACAAAAAATTGCCAATAAGAACACAGTTTGAACATGACTCTGTCAAATGACTTGATTTGATTGGTTCATAATCACGATCTATCTGTACTCTAAACTGAGATCGTTTATTGAAACCGGCCGTAAGTCACTACGAGGTCTATCCTGGCTTACCAAAATTGCCAATAAGAACACAGTTTGAACATGACTCTGTCAAATGACTTGATTTGATTTCTTCATAATCACGATCTATCTGTGCTCTAAACTGAGATCGTTTATTGAAACCGGCCGTAAGTCACTACGAGGTCTATCCTGGCTTACCAAAATTGCCAATAAGAACACAGTTTGAACATGACTCTGTCAAATGACTTGATTTGATTGGTTCATAATCACGATCTATCTGTACTCTAAACTGAGATCGTTTATTGAAACCGGCCGTAAGTCACTACGAGGTCTATCCTGGCTTACCAAAATTGCCAATAAGAACACAGTTTGAACATGACTCTGTCAAATGACTTGATTTGATTGGTTCATAATCACGATCTATCTGTACTCTAAACTGAGATCGTTTATTGAAACCGGCCGTAAGTCACTACGAGGTCCATCCTGGCATACCAAAATTGCCAATAAGAACACAGTTTGAACATGACTCTGTCAAATGACTTGATTTGATTGGTTCATAATCACGATCTATCTGTACTCTAAACTGAGATCGTTTATTGAACCGTTATTATTGGCCGTAAGTCACTACGAGGTCTATCCTGGCTTACCAAAATTGCCACGCCACTGTAGCATGAGTCGGAAAATATTTTACATTTACCTTTATTTAATACCTATGTACCTATCTATGTATATTGGTAAACTTAAGTATTACAAAAGTATTAAATATCTACTACCATAATTATTATTATTACGTGTAGAATAACATGCGTGCCAGCATTGGGCCTTATTACGAATTTTCACATTTTACAAACACATTTTCCTGAATTCGTGTTTTTTTTTTATAAAATATTAAATCAATTAGGCTCAATTGCACCATTATTATTAACCTAGAGTTAGTCCTAACCGCAAGCTAAATTGACAGAAAATGTATGAATGACATGTAACTTAACTTGCGGTTAGGACTAACTCTAGGTTAATAATAGTGGTGCAATTGAGCCTTAGCTACATATCCAATTCGCAAGTCGTGAACAGGGTGGAATCAGATGGTGAATCAGGGAACTGGATGGGAAAAATTAAGGCAGTAGAGCTTAACGTAGATACTTAGACAAAAATTATTGTGAACAAATTGCGCTTGGTCGCTTTTTCCGATTGCTTTTATTAGTCTGTCATAGAGGTTACTTATAATTTTATGGAAGTATGTTGTTTTAATTCCTGCGTCTTGAATAGTTAGCATTTTAATTAAAGCAGTAACGTCTAGGAATATCTCTGTTGCAAATACATAAATACCTAATCAATATGTTGTTTTTAAACAGAACAAACATAATTTTAATTCATACTGCATTGACAACAATATATCTGTCAGATAAATCTGTCGGATAAATGTCACGACTTGAGAGTGCTTATTGTTTTCCTATTCATTGTTTCCCCTAAGGGGGGTAGTAGAACATCATATAGCAGTATTATTATAACCTTACTCGTACCGATTACTATACAAAAATAAGATTATAATAATACTGCTATAAGTCGTTGTGGTAACCCCCCAAGTGATATCTACACTTGGCAGTTTCCTGGCTTCTGTTTTAAAGAAAGTTATTTAACCCGTTGGAGGCGGCACATATAGGTATATGTTACATAAGTGTCTCGGCCTCCGGAGGCCGAGCTGCCCGTCACTATTAATTAATCTACTTTTTAGCCTAGTCTACACTCTTGATTTTTCAACTCTATAATAATATTATCGTAAGTATGTACATCTATGATACACACCTGTATGTAGGTATGTATCATAGATGTACATCAAACTGCACAAACACGTTAGTCATACATATTTCGTGGTGCTATAATTCGTAACGATTGCGGAAACTTCAAAATATTATTATAAGTCACTATTTAAACCATGATTAGCGTCACCGCATTCAGAAAAACAACAATTCATTGGTGTATCGCGTGGCATTTGAAAACGTTTAAAATTAAAAAATAGTTTCTAAGGCCTCATTCGCACGAGAGCTTTTTCAACGCGCATTTAAAAGCGTCTCAACATGTCTGTTCATATGAGTGTTTGTCGTTTAGGCGCAGAATGTCCAATTCGCAAAATGTCCAGCGTGCGCAAAACGTCCAATTCTCAGAATGTCCAATTCTCAAAACGTCCAATTCGCAAAATGTCCAATTCGCAAAACGTCCAATTCGCAAATAGTCCAATTCGCAAAAGGTCCAATTCGCAAAATGTCCAATTCGCAATACGTCCAATTCGCAAGATGTCCAATTCGCAAAACGTCCAATTCGCAAAATGTCCAATTCGCAAAAGGTCCAATTCGCAAAATGTCCAATTCGCAAATAGTCCAATTCGCAAAAAGTCCAATTCGCAAAACGTCCAATTCGCAAAACGTCCAATCCTTACATAAATTAAGCCGGGGTCACAAATTGGCCCTTTTCATCACTATTCACTGTTATAAGTTCGGCATACTTAAACGGTTTTTAAATCCTTACCTTTTCGACCGATTTCCAAAAAAAGGAGGCAATTCGGCTATATTTTTTATGTATGTTACGCGATATCTCCGCCATATGTGGATCGATATTCAAAATTATTTTTGTGTCGATAGAGCTTATTCCACGGTGGTCCCGTATAAGCTTGGTCCCGATCAGATAAGTTTGAAGTACGTCCGTTAATGTTTTAAAGCCCACCGAAGATTCGTTTTTTGAACTGACAATAATTTCTTTTCTTTATCATCAGTTCAGCTAGTTTATAGTTTAATCAAATATGGTGCAATTAGACTACAGTTAGTAATGAGTAGATTGTAATAGTGCAATAGTAGTATTTTTTTTTATATCCGAGACTGGCAAGCGAGCAGATGAGTCACCTGATGATAAGTGATCCCCACCGCCCATTGACACCCAAGCCAAAAAGAATCATGGGTGCGTTGTCAATCTAAAAGGAAGGAATTGACGGGGAGGGGAAAGCGATTGTGAAAGGGAGGGGGAGGGAAATGGGCCACCGGATATCTTACTCATCAAATGTAACGCGACGGCAAGCTTCCACTTTACGTTGGTTTTCTGTGAGACAGTGGTAGCAAACCGGTCGAGCCGGCCCATTCATGCTGTAGACGTAACTGACTACAACAAAGTGGCTCTAACACTCAAGTATGTGCAACAGTAAGTGGTAAAAAGTTGGTGCAATAAACTATGAAGTATACAAGTGTGTTAAAGTGCAACCATGCTTTCCTTTGTTTAATCCCTACCTCCTCCTCCTTCAGTAGAAGAGGTCAGTTTTAATTAATAGCTCCTTAGCGAACTAGTGTAATTCATAGCTCTTTAAGTTCGTCAGCCCTGTCTCAAACCAGGGAAAGGCGGAAAAATAAGTCATGTGCACGTTTTTTTGTTCAATAATTTCAAACAATTAGGAAACCAAATAATTATGTTAATGTAATGCAGGGGTTCCCAAGCTTATGGTTGTCACGTCTCCCTACTATCTAAACGCATAGGCCACGCCCCCTTTATGTATGCAAAGTTCAAACCTACTAGTTTGCCTGGTGAGCTAACCCCAGGACTGTATCCCGCAGAGGGAGTTGACGTCAGGCAGGCACCCGGTCATGAAAACTAAGCCAAATCCTTTCTGTAACATGCTTGAAGGTGGGATAAGGGCAGGTTTCTACCTAGACAAGACTAGTTTCTACCTAGAAAGTACAAGAAAACTCTGGTATTATTATTATTATTTTTATGTTTATTTGGGTTACGTAACGTTTAAGTAAGCCGAAGTTATAATAGTGATGAAAAGAACCAAGGTCCCCATAGTGTAATATTAATATAATTTACTTGTGACCCCGGCTTAAATTATATGTATGGATTGGACGTTTTGCGAATTGGACGTTTTGCGAATTGGACATTTTGCGAACTGGACCATTTGCGAATTGGACATTTTGCGAATTGGACCTTTTGCGAATTGGACATTTTGCGAATTGGACGTTTTGAGAATTGGACCTTTCGCGAATTGGACCTTTTGCGAATTGGACATTTTGCGAATTGGACCGTTTGCGAATTGGACATATTGCGAATTGGACCATTTGCGAACTGGACATTTTGCGAATTGGACGTTTTGAGAATTGGACATTCTGAGAATTGGACGTCTTTCTCACGCTGGACATTTTGCGAATTGGACATTCTGCGCCTAAACGGTGTTTGTATGTCATTCTTACCTTGTTTCTAATAAGGTTTATTTTACATACCATCCAAAAATTAAACCCCGCGTTTTAAAAGTGCCAACGTGTGAACAATTATACTAGAGTCTAGAACTAATTTGTTCCATTTCAACATTTTTTAACGAGCGTTGAAAAAGCTCTCGTGCGAGGGAAGGTTAATATTTTCCGAACGACAGAAGCAAATACTTCTAGGTTTTTTTTATTATTAGGTACTTGTAATCAGAATTTCATTAACTGGCTTATGAATATCCATAAATCTTTCCAAATCACATTCTTAATTCCCGCTAAGACCAACTTTAATTATGTTTGTAACGTTACACGGACTCCAAACACAAAATAACATAACATAACATAACATAAGCTCACGCCTGTGTCCCCGAAGGGGTAGGCAGAAGTAAACTAGCGAACTAGAATACCCACATTTCGCCGAGCTTAGTTCCGTCCCAGTTGTGATAGGGGGCGAGCCCATCGCCATATCGGGCAAAAATTCCAGACTCCGGGCTGATATGGAAAAATCCAATATCACTTTGCCCGACCCGGGACCGAACTCGAGGCCTCAGGACGGTAGTCGTACCGAAATACAACTACGCCACCGAGGCAGTCCCAAACACAATATACTCGTAATATGTCGCTTATTGCGGCTACCTGCCTTTGTATATATATCCCTTAATCTTCTTTCGAGAACCTAATTCTTTTCAAGACGAATATCATTTAAGTACAAATCGGCGCAGCTCTTAAACACATTCAACAAATAATCTTTCTACCTGGTTCCCATTAGCTGGACGTTTGAAAGTTAGCTCGAGGCAATAAATCAAGGCTGAATAAGGGATCACATTGCATCATCCATTGGCACGATAATGGCCCCTTGTCGGATTTCAGATTAAATCTCTGGAACGCCAAAAAATATTTCGTATTTTTATAACATAAGCTCACACCTGTATCCCCGAAAGGGTAGGCAGGGGTGCCCTAGTGAACTAGAACACCTACATTTCGCCGAGCTTAGTTCCGTCCCAGATGTGATAGGCGGCGAGCTTAACGCCATATCGGGCACAGATTCCAGACTCCGGGCTGATATGGAAAAATCAATCAATCAAATATGTATGCTTAGATCTTTTAAAACTACGCAACGGATTTTAAAGCGTTTTTTTGATAGAGTGATTCAAGAGGAAGGTTTTGTATGTCTTTAGTCTTAGGTTTGGTTTTGACAGCCTCCGTGGCGCAGCAGGCGAGTAGCTGGCTGTGAAGCGAGAGGCCGCGGATTCGATTCCCGCATTGAGACAAATGTTTGTGTGGCCCACAGATGTTTGTTTCAAGTCTGGGTGTTGTGAGACCAAGAGTCTCTATTAGTCTCTGACACCCACGATACAGGTTATACCTAGTGTGGGGTCAGGACTAGGTGTGTGACTGTTGGGTGTATTTATTTATGTATAATAAATACATAAATTCATCCCCTAAAGGGATGTAATGTAATTACAGTCACATACATAGTTCTCACCCCACACTAAGATACAAGTCTTGCGTCGTGGATATCAGGAACTAAGAGATATTTTTGGTCTCACAACACCCAGACCTGAAACAAATATATATAGGCCATACAAACATTTCTCGCCCACTGTGCTACGAAGGCTATGACATAACAGATTTATTTATCATCACATATTCGTATTTACATAATAGCCAATTACCTACTTTGACTGATTCTTCGATCTTATTATGCAGCAGAAATAGCTTTTGCACAAAATTGATAATGTTGCCGCGCTCATTTCACGTCGCGTCGTCTATATTTTCCAAGTATTATTTTGTTCGAGACCCTCCTTCTAGTTGTTTAAATTTACTGATTTCTTAAGAAATCAGAAAACTTAAGTTTACGCGAATGCTATTCGTTGAAATAAAACTATTTTTACGGATTTTATCACGATTTGTTTTTTTTTTTTTATTCCCAACCTCCAACCCGTGACCACGAAGACTGCAAAGCCTTCGAAACGTCGGGAATAAAAAAAAATTTAAACCAAATCGTGAAAAAAACCGTAAAAATAGTTTTATTTCAATTGTTTAAATGTTTTGCTTATAACTAAATTAATTCAAAATATAAAAATGGGGTAATTTTTAATCTTAAGTGCTTTTAATCAATTTTTCCTTTCTATCTGCCCTTATCCCACTTTCATGTAGGGTCGGCGCAACATACTTTTTCAAGCATATTGTGGAAAGGATTTGGCTTAGTTTTTACGACCGGCTTTGCTGTGCTTTAAATCAATATACTATTTATTTCCAGAAACAGAAGTACAGAATGGGTGGCCGGCAATCAGTTCGCGCAACACAATTCAATCGACCCGACACGGCCAGTGCAGACCCCGTAGAAGACGAAGACCCGACGACTGAACACCACATCAGCATCTCTAACAAAATGGTATTCTATCAACATTCTTATTGCTTCACCTATGGCCTTCCCTCATCCCTTTGGAATATGGGGGTCGGCAATACACTTTTACAAAATGTAGCAGCAATGATTCGTCTTAGTTTTGGTGACCAGTTGCTTGCCTCACGTTAAACTATTTATTCAGATTATACTTACCCATCTCGGTTGTTAAAATAACAGCGATGGGAAAATCCGCATACCTCTGCTGCACACGGATGGGCTCAGCTGTTTGCTATAGTGATATCGATCTTAGATATGTCAAGATAATCATAATCAAGTTAAAAGCAATGCCTAACCTTCATCGGATATTGAAACACAATCTTTCATTTATTTCTTTCATTTATTATTATAGTTGGTATAGTACAAACTGTTATGTTAAGTGTGGTTTCAATTTTTTGTAAATTATCGATTGCTTTAACGGTGAGGGAAAATATCGTGAGGAAACCTGCATACCTGAGAAAATTCTTCAGAAGAATTTCGAAGGTATGTGAGTCTACCAACTCGCATTAGGCCAACGTGGTAGACCCATCTCATTGGTAGAGGAGGCCCTTGTCCAGTAGTAGGACAGTAATATTACAAGGCTAATATTATTTATAGCACAATGATTTACAGACCGATAATGTCAATAGTTTTTCTTAATCTGACCATATCCCACCCCAATGTGGGATGAGCGTAACATACATTATTCATTACAATATTTCAGAAAGTTATTTGACTTCAGTTTTTACGACTGCCGCATGTCTGACGTCAATCCACTTCGGGGGAATTATGATGTCAAGGGTTATTTCAGAACAGATATGCGTAGCTCGACGTTGGATTATTTATGTACGGTCCTGTCAGGGTCGCTCTTTATGCGTATATTACATGGGAGCAGAAATAAACGCAAATACATGAGTCCAGTGGCGGCGCTAAACTTCAACAACGTTGGCGTCCACCGACGGCCTCGCGCCTAAGGGGGCCTCGCACCGCCCTCAATTAGGTACAAGGGGGCGTCATTGGAAACTGCAAATACATTTTGCCGGGATAGTCGAGGAGTCTTGCAAAGCTAATGTCGCGACGTTCAATTGTTCTAGCGCCGCCACTGTTTACTTCTGCCAACTCCTTCGTGGTAACTGGGAGCCTATATTAATGTAAAGAGAGACATGTATTATGAAAGTATTCACTTTAAATTTGTCTTTGTTTTTGTCTAACTTTAGTAGAGGAGTCGCAAGCTCAGCAGTAGAACAACATAAGTTGAAGGCTAAATTATAAGCCGAATGCCTCGGAAGGAGGGTAATATATTTTCACTTTGATATCAGGTGGAAAGGCTAGTGGAAGATGCAACGTTGGCGGGAGGTGCAGCAGCGGCCACTGGCATCGGAACTCCGCGTGGTGACTATAAGGACAAAATATACATGGAGAAACTTAAGTACCTGGACGAAAACCACTCCGAAAGATGTGGGTGAGGACATCTTTCTTTCTACCTGCCCTTATCCCACCTTAATCTGGGGTTGGCCGCAGCACACTTTTTCAAGCATGTTGCAGAAAGAATATGGCAAATTTTTTACCACCGGCAGCCTACCTGACGTCAAATCCCTCTAACGGATCCAGCCCCGGGCAAATTAAAAAAAAAATCGCTTTGCCCGAACTGTGAATCGAACCCACGACCTCCCGGTCCACAGCCCATATATGCTGCCACTAGACTAAGGAGGCGCGATATGATTCAAAATTAAGTACTTATTTCATTCCACATTTCCTTATCCCACCTCAAAGGGGGTTTCATGCAATACACATATAACAGTCCGATTAATACACCAACTAATCTCGACGTATCTAGATTAACCATAGAAGACATGAACGCCATAGCAAAACGGATAGAACTTCGTACGGCTAACATGGTGAGCATCGAGCCGGTGTGCGCGGACTGCAAGGAACGAGTCATCGAATGCTACAACCAGGAACGGATCGACAATATGGTCAAATGCGCAGACTCTGTTGGTAAGAAATAATTGAATTTCCCAGACATTACTTTCATCTGTTTTCCTTTGCGTGAGTTTTTGTCGAAAGCGCCATGGGTATAACAAAAGACACTATGGGCCTTACTTATAAAAACATTTTCGCTATCTTTCCGCTAAGAATAGCCAGTCACTTTTTTCCTTGCGTTACACTGTTTAAATATGAAAAGGACAACCTATGGTTAAAGATAAGCAGCGCTTAAATATTTTTATAAGTTAGGGGCTATAAATACAAATGTTACTGCACTACGTTCATCTACTAATGTGTCCTAAATCAATATTATACTCATTAATTTCACTCGGAATTACAATGCCTGTGCCTATTTCCTTATCGATAATAGATAAAGCAGTGAATACCTATTCAAAGGAACTTTAACATACAAGACCACCACCACCACGTTTTAATGCATGATTACTATATTACTTTGTTGTACGGGTTGTTTGTTTGTACGGGAAACGGTACAAGTAAGATTCTAATAATATACTGGGACAAGACGTTGTGGTAACCCCCCAGATCTTTGTGCCCACTGACCAGTACCCCTAGTACGAGTTTATTTTGACAGTTCTCGATTCTCGAAATCGACGATAGTTTGCGTTTTGTCCATACATTTGACCAGCAGCGCCGCTTTGCGGAAACTACAACGAACTAAGAAATGTATGGAGAAACTGAAAACTATCGCCGATTTCGAGAATCGAGAAAAACTCGTACTAGGTAAGGTCCAGACATGGATAAATGTATTTCTGGCGACACTTTTTCCCCGCGCCAAAAAAAAGGATAACTTCTCTCACCATCATGCATTCGAGCTTTTGCACAAATGGTGATTATAACTTCAGAGTTCAGACCGGATTATCGTTCGCGAATATCTCTAGGTGCTTTTACAAAATGCGTGCGAGAGACGGCAGCGAGTCGTCTACACGCGCGCACACAGAAGGAAGCGCGGGAGACGGCGCGCCGCTCCCGACACGTGGCGCATGCGCGACACCACGCGCTGAGGGACCTCGGACCACCACCTGAGTCTACACCTACCTAAACATACCGAAACATGTAGTAACTTTCCAGAATATTCTAGTATGCAGTCAACTAGAATATTCTGGAAAGTTATATTCATAATGGCGGGTACACACCAACCGAACGAAGGCGAATCTTCGCTGTCGCATTTACACAAACAAACCACTGTTGTGTGAACACAACAACGAAGATTCGCGAATGATCGGGAACGTTCGGTCCCCATCGTTGATGGCACTTCGCGAACGTTCTTTCGACTTCATTCGATTGATGTGTACGCGCCATAAGATTAGGCAGACCTGCCCCCGCCCCGACCTATGGTTTATGGTTTGCAGTGTAGTGTTCAACATTTGATGGCGCGATTACTCATTTAATCTATTTATTGGAACCCACTGCGTTTATGGCACACAATATTACATAACAGTTTCAATTTTATGCTAGACATTTAAAATCAGATTATTCATAAATATTTGCACATAAATCTTACCAGTATACGACGCACTAAAGCTGAGCTGCGACCATAATTAACTTATAAGTTGTGCTACATTTATTTTAGGTTTTGCATTAAGTCGCGTCCCCTGCACATGTTTTCTCGAAACAAATCACTAAAGCACCTACACAAAACAAGTTTTCCATTGTCTCCTGCTCATATAACAATGGACCATAGAAAATATTGTACAAATACTGTGTGTAGGTATTTTGAGTAATGTTTTAGTGCAGGAGATGCGGCTATAATCTTCAAAATCTTGCATTATGTTTTAGTGCGATTATTATCTCTTATTCATCGATACCAATCAAGCACCTATTATTATGTAACTTAGTATGTTTTTTAAACATATCAGTTTATATGACGTAAAAAGCGAAGCATCGTGACGAAGTAATTAATACCTCATACGTTTTTTATTCAATATAATTAGTTAATAAACTGTCAATATCACGTGTTTTTCATTCAATAACGAGTGATTTCAATTAACGATCTCAGACGTCAGTCATTTATCCTGATAACGTGATGCTTTTATTACGAAGTTTCATCGTTTCATTTTTGTTGGTAATGTACCAAATGAGGGCAATCTTTAAACTGTTGCAAGTATGAAGAAAGAATTTTAATAGTCGAATTGAAACAAAGAATATTACTACTACACATTTATTTACAATTATATTCTTTTACAGGTATAAATACTTAATTTAGTTAAACGAAACTTTCTTCTTCACATCATCAGGACCGAGTTTCTGCTTCACTTGCACAGTTTTCTGCACACCAATATCGCTCTTATTGTCAATGTCATCAGATTTAACATCGTATGTAGGCGAGATGATTTTAGCTGAATTTGCGGTGAGTATTGCGATTTTCCTGCGCAACTCTCTAATTTGTGCCGCGCTGGCTAACTGAGCCGCGCCTTGGGAGAGCACCTCCGCACGTAGCTGCTCGCATTCGGTTCTAGAAAACAAACGATCATCAGTAGCCCGAGCACGAAAAACTAATGTAAATGTAAATGTATTCGAGTTCGCTGCGCACTGATGACGTTTGGTTAATATTTCATACAAATTTCATAGACGCGCATCGAGTTCGAATACATTTACGGTTGTCAGAAATTTTCCTGCTCAGGCCGCTGATCATGTACACACCTTGGGCTTTACTTATAAAAATATTTAAGCGCAGCTTATCTTTAACCATAGGTTGTCCCTTTCATTTCTATACAATGTAACGCAAGGAAAAAAGTGACAGACTATTCTAAGCAAAAAGTTAAGCGAAAATGTTTTTATAAGTAAGGCCCCTTATCGTTAACACTGCTCGTGTATCGTGATATTCATCTCTGTGCTTTAATTCATGTGTAAAAGTTGTCCGAAAGTGCCATGATTTAACGCTGTACCATCTGCAGAAGCTGGCGAAGCCGGAAAGCAACGGTGAGTGATAGAGGAATAAGTCCCAGTATCATATCTAACCGGCTACGTGAACACACAGCTTTAGAGAGTCTCAGCAGATGTTCTTCCCTCGACAGCTGAACCTACATCTGAACATCCTGTTAAGCCTCCGTGCTGGTACAGTACTAGTAATTCTTGTGGCATATTTATCTATTACTTTATATTCATACATTTTATTTTCATATAGTCTTTTTTCATCCGTGTCGCTGGCTGTGAAGCGAGACGCCGCGGGTTTGATCCCCAAAAATGTTTGTGTGGTTGACAAATATGTCTGGGTGTATGCAGCGGCGTAAGTATAGCGTTAGGGGCCCATGGCAAATTTATTGGATAGAAGTATTTTCAGCCCAAGATACCCTATATGGTCACGGTTTTTTCGGCCCGAGGTCTCCTTCCGATAGTCGGGGGCCCGTGGCATTTTGCCGACATGCCTGTAGTTACGCCACTGGGTGTGTGAGACCGAAAGTCTATCGTAACTACGAGAGAAATAAGTCAGAAACTCCTGATACCCACGACACGGGACTCGATCTCAGTGTAGAGTCAGGAATATGTGTATAGTTATTGGGTGTTATTTATTCTTTCCACCTACCCTTATACCATTCCAACATATTCCAAAATATCGACATTGATACATGCCACAATGCCTTATATTGCAGAGGCTGACAAACAAGCAGATGAGTCACCTAATGGTCAGTGATCTCCACCGCCCATAAACGCCCAAGACAAAAGTACCATTGCCAATCTGAAAGAAGGGAAATAGGGATTGGGAAAGGGAGGTGGGAAACGGGCCACCGGAAATCTCACTCACCGATCGAAACGCGACAGCGAGCTGCCACTTTACGTCGGTTTTCTGTGAAACAGTGATATCAAACCGGTCGAGCCGGCCCATTCGTGCTGTAGACGTGCTCTACAGCGTGGCTCTACCACTCAAAAGAGACTAATTTCAAGTGTAATATATTTTGGCGTACAGCATTGGACAGGCAAAAATGGGATATGTTGGGGAAGGCCTTTACTCGCAAGAGCTTCGAAAAAAAAATGGATCATCATTTACTTAGTATATATAGTTAAAAATTATGTGCATGCATCAATTAATGTATTGTTTGAATTTATTTATTATGTACAATTCGGAAATATAAAGGCTATAAATAAATAAAATAATTAAATAAATACTTACTTCAAGTGTTCCAGCACTCCGGGCAGCCAGCCGTTGGCGGTGGGTTCACACAGCTTGCCGAACCAACGCGCCAGCTCGCGCCTTTGTCTCTCGCAGAGACCTTCCAGCTGCGATATTCTGTCCTCGTAACTCTCTGTCAAGTAGAAAATTAAAATTATTTGGTCACTCTCGTTATACTTCTTTCCATGTGCCCTTATACCATTTTATGTGGGCGCAGACTTTTCTCAGGATGTTGCGGATTTGACTTTTATTTTTAAGTCGGGCTTTCTGCCATATATAAACCTCCTCTGGGGAATTATTTTTCGGCATACTCCATTTCATCTTTATAATATTGTCTTTTCTATTTATTTTGTTTTATAAAATTGCATTAAAGTATGATAAACAGAACATACTACCATTGACGTGTGCAGGCATTTAGATTAGGGTAAACAAAAATTTTGCTTAATTATTTTCTTCAATTTATTTATATACTTTAACAATCATAATCATTCTCTAGTCAATTTAAAAATAATACATTTATCGCTGTTTCAAAATTATAAAGTATTGTTTTTTTGGTGAGAGTTTTCTTCTTTCATTATGATTTTAGCAAATTATAAGTGTAGACACTGCCTCGGTGGCGTGGTGGTATTTCGGTACGACTACGGTTCCGAGGTCTCGGGTTCGACCCACGGGTCGGGCAAAGTGATACTGGATTTTTCCATATCAGCCCAGAGTCTGGAATTTGTGCCCGATATGGCGATAGGCTCGCCCCCTATCACATTTGGGACGGAGCTAAGCTCAGCAAAATGTGGGTGTTTAAGTTCGCTAGTGCGCCTCTGCCTTCGGGGATACAGGCGTGAGCTTATGTTAGTGTAGACAATGTCTCTTTGTCTATATGTAAGCCACTGCATACTACTCATGGCTAGCCTCGCTTATGTTCCTAATTTATTGGAAAACAATTCAATAGTCTTCCAAATATTGGTCCCTGAAATCATTTACATATAAACGAGATTGTGCTATTTAACTTTGTAAGTGCCGATTATCAATCTTTTTGTCTACTCTATTGTGTCTAAAAGTGATCCTACTTCGTCTTCTTTTTTGTCAGGTGTTGGTAACCCTTTTATCCTTCTACCTGCCCTTATCCCACCTTAATGTGGGGTTGGCACAACACACTTTTTCAAGCACGTTGCAGAAAGGATTTGGCTTAGTTTTTACGAACGGCTGCCTGCCTGACGTCAACCTCTTCTGAGGGATCCAGTCCCGGGCAAATTAAAAGGCCGGCAACGCATCCATAATTCCCCTGGTATTGTGGATGTTTATGGGCGGCGGTGATCACTTAATATCAGGTGACCCACTTGCTCGTTTGCCCCCTCTTCTATAAAAAAAAAAAATATAGAAAATGCGCTTTGTTGAAACCCTTAAATAAATTAATTAATAACAAATAATAATATCAGCCTTGTTATATTAGTGTCCCATTGCTGGGAATGTGCATCCTCTAATAACCCCTCTGGGATAGTCTGCCTTAGTCTACAACCCTGGCCTAATGCGAGTGGGTAATAAATAAATAAATAAACGCTCAGTTAATTACCAATAAGTTCCCTGTCATAATGTGCCGCTGCCCCGACTTGTTGCTCCCAGATAGTCTGTTTCTCATGTAAAAGAGCTTCAACTTCTGCTTGCTTGTTTGCCAACTCTCTTCTTAACTGAAATGTAAATATTGTAATGTTACACACATACACAGACTCGCACATGTATCCTCAAAGAGGTAGCCAGACTGCAGAGACAACTAGAACATCCACATTTTGCTATAATTATAAAATATTGTCACAAATAAACCAATTGTATAGTAGGTTCATAAATAAAGGATTTATAAAATATCAAGACATCCCATTAATATTATCTTTTTTTATGTTTGTAGTTTGTTGTTTTTATTTTTTATAATATTCCTAATGAATGCTTATAATATGAGGTCAAGTGCATACCCTGGAATTTGTTTGTTTCATTTGTATGAGATTCTTAGCCATTTCTTGTCTTTTATCTTCTACCTCGGCAAAGATTGAGTTTCCTTTTGCAGCTGTAAAAATTGAAATAACTATATTTAGTGTATAACCCAAACTTTCATGGATAACAATATATGCCTTTAATTCTATCAATAAATGCTTGCATTGCAAAGCATGCAATTACATGCCTGCTATTTTGCATACTAATTGCAGTAATAAATAAATAACACTCAACTGTCAAGAACTACGAGAGACTTTCGGTCCCACAACACCCAGACCTGGGGATCTAAGCCTCTCGCTTCACAGCTGGCTGCTCGCCCTCTGTGCTACGGAGGCTGTCTATATATGTTTACATATAATAGGAGACTAACTAAAAACTCAACAAGTAATGTAGGAATTCTTATCCTAATCTAACAACCCGATACCACTACTGGGCAAATGCCTCCTCTTCTATCTATCTCTTATTAACACTTACCATGAGGTTGTGCATCCTGAGCTTCAGCTGTGTATTGATGCAGCATCGCTTTCGCTTCAGCTAGCTCTGCTATAGTCGCCGCCTCACGTTCATTAGCTGCCCTCAACTCTTCCCTACGTAATTCAGCTGATGCACGCATTTCTCCCATCTCATTAGCTAACTCCTCCACTTTCATACGCCAAGACATTATCTCGTTACGTGCTTCTTCAAGCGCTGCCTTCGCTGCCGCCGCATCCGACAACGCTGTACTTACAGCGCTGCGAGCTTCTTCCAACTCTGAATTATCTCTCTCCGGACTTTCCCGCACTTTCAAAACTTGTTCCTCTTTTAAATTTCGAATTTGATTTTCAAATTTTTTTACTTCGACTGCGTGACGTTCAAGGATTTCTGAACGCTCTTCTCTCAGCATGGAGATTTCTTCCTGTAAAGTGGTTAAGCGTGTATTCGATTCATTTTTCCTTTTTTGCTCATCCGCTTGATATCCTTCTAATTCTGCGGTTAAATGCCCTTGAACGTCTAATGCGGTTTGATAACTCCTTTTTGTCTCGTATAGTTCTTGTTTTGTTGTTTCGTAACTATTGGATAAATGTTCGAACTGTTTCTTGAGTAAATAGTACCGTTCGCTAAGTTCTCCATCAGTTAGATCTTCAGCTTCTGTGCAATTCGTTTTGTTACTTATTGTTGAGTAATCCATATTTAAATAAAACATTAATTTACATCTACAGAAAACTTGCTAAAACTTACACAAACATAAACGAACTTTTTGAATTCGAATTTTGAAATTAGGGAACTGAAGATTGTCTGATATCGATAAGTTAAAGAATCGATGTTTTTTAATAAATATCGATTTGAGATTTAACGCCCTAAGGTCTAGTGTTCGATTCCCGAATCGGGTAAAGGGGACTGTGGAATTGGTTTTTCTACTCAGATTTAGACCAGCCCCTAGACTTTTGACACTCAATTAGATTTTGACTACAATTCGGTTTCATCATAGACGTATAGGTTTTATTTATTAGTGCACTTTTTACATCGATTTTGGTGAAATTTTAAGTCAATAAATGAAACTATATCTTATTGCAATCGAACTGAGTGTCAAAAGTTATCCTACTGGTCTTGAGTTTGTGCCCGATATGGTGTTTGGCTCGCTCCTAACACCTCTGGGAAAGAAATAAACCTTGCGAAATATTACTCATTAGTTCGCCTATTCCCACCTTCGGGGATCAGTTTGATACCATTGTCTCACAAAATAATGACTGATACTGACTTCAAGTGGCAGTTCGCTGTTGCATTTCGTTCAGTGAGTCAGATTTCTAAATGCTCCCTTCTCTTTTCAATCCAGCCAGGCCACTGGAATGTGGAAGACTTCCTCACAGAATAAAATGCATTATGAGCTGCTACTCTGGGTCGGTCATCGGCGATACTGTGCTATAGTGGTAATAAAGCCGGTCGTGATTGCCATTTAATCGATTTAATTATTTTCTTACGAAGAATCGTTATCTCTAATTGTTAACTCAAAATATATTTTTTATAATTACTTTTGGCTCTAGATATAAATGTTTTGGGAATTGGAGGACAGTGGAGAAATATTTGTTAATTCATTACATATGGAATACATGTTATTCTTTCTAGGGATTTTTTGCGCTAAAAAAACATCTCGAATAAAACAAGATAAATGCTCTCAGAAAACAAGTTATATTTTGATTGTATTTTGAGGCACCTGTGGTTTTTTTATTTGACAACACTAAACGGAAACTGTCATTTTGATTAATGCCATTTTTGACAAGTGACAACTGGAATGTTATCATCGTTTCGGGATCGGGGGCGGAGTATAAATTATTTTATATTTTATTTATATCAAAACAAGGAAAATTCTGAGAAAATACCTACAGGATGTCGTCTCCCCCACCCACAAAGCCCCCTCGGGGGGTTAAACAAGGAAAAGAAACAGTAAGTACGTTGTTTTGTTGTGAAACGAACATGGAAGCTATATTAAAAGTATTTATTATTTTATTCATATTATTTTATTGACAATGAAAGCCAAAATTGTGATTCTCGCCTACATTATATCTAATTAGTTTTTATCCCGCTTTTACAGTTCAGTGTATCAATACATCTATTGTTAGTCAGTGTAACCCAATAGTATTTGCTATAATCTTTTTAATTTATTCATACTTTTGTTTTAAAAATCTAACACTGAAGAATACTGCGATGTACTTACACCTTAACACCTAACCTAGCCCAGTTGTAGAGTTATGCCTTAGTTCTGTATAATTAATGATTTCATCTATCTAATTATCATTTTCGCTTAAAGTGCCTATGGATGATACTTATTAATAAACATCCATTTATTTATTTTCAGAGTGGTTTGTTGATGTCAGTGATCCGCACTCTCTCTGCCAGTGAGACAAATGAGCAGAGAGAGAAGGAGAGAGCTAAACTAGAGAAAGAGTACAAGAAGAGTGATGCAAGGCTGGATGAGCTGGTTGCTGCACATGCCCAGGAAATAATGGATGTTATGCAAGTGAGAGGAGTATTTCCTTGTATAGTTTAAATCATCTGTAACTAAAATGTCATTTTGGGTATCTCAAAGTTATTCAGGTGTCAGACATTATCAGATTTCTAATACACTGTTATTTAAAACTAGTTAATAAAAATGTATTCATCTTTTTGTCATATTTAGAAGTTTACCGCAGTGGGCACTGCTTTGGGTGCATGGGGCCAGCACTGCGAGGCCGCATCGGCGCGGCTGGCGGCATGCCGCGGCCTACTGCGCCTGCGCCGCGACGACTTGCGCCGGCTATGGGCAGACGCGCGGACACATCACTATGCTTTGCATATGCTTACTGACATGTAAGGACAGTGATACCACTTGAATCTAGTACAATATAGTGACTAGATTCTATATAAATCAGTACTTTCGTATGCATATCTTGACATTATGCTATAATCTAACATAATAATAACTAGAATGAAAATATATTAATTCTGAAAAGTGTCACATATATATGTACAGGAATAGAATAAAATATGGTTCAAATGCATTCCATAGTGTTATGTGATTTGAGAGCAATGGTGAATCTCGTGAGTTATATAGATTTACGTATGTAACATAGAGAGCGCGTGGTGGTGTCGGAGCGTGAGACGCGCGAGGCGCTGTCGAGCGGGCGCGTGCTCGCCGCCGCGCACACTCTCAACACGGCGCTCGACACCGCACACACCACGCTCTCGCATGTCGACGCGCTCAACGCGACCAGGCACCACTTGCAGGTGATACATACTAGTTACACTCACATTACATAGAGAGCGCGTGTAGTTGCACTCATTTACTCACAGTTACATAACATACGTAATAAATACAATAGAAATCTCATCATCAAGTTTAATAAAAGATTATCAGCCTCCGTGACGCAGTGACGCCACGCCGCAAGCTCGATCCCTGCACCGAGACAAATATTAATGTGGTCCATTATTTATCTTATTATGACAGCCTCCGCGGCGTAGTGGGCGAGTAGCCGACTGTGAAACGTGACGTAGCAGGTTCGATTGCCGCACCGAGAAAATGTCTGTGTGGCCCATAGATATTTGTTTCGGGTCTGGGTGTTGTGAGACTGTAAGTTTCATGTAGTTCCTGATACCCACAAAACAAGACTCGATCTCAGTGTGGGTCAGGACTATGTGTGCGATTGTTGGCTATTATTTATTGTTGCTTTGTGTGTCAAAAGTCACAACACCCAAAAAACATGGTATCCCATAACATTTAAACCATGCATTGTTTCGTTTTCACTTTTATTTCTATAATTTATTATTTTCTATATTCATAAAATATGAAATGAAGTTTTTAAACTATAGAAAGGTAAAATTTATGACAGGCTAAAAAGCGCGAGCTAGTAGAAGTGGTGGTGAGACGCGTGAGTGACGCGGTGTACCGCGGGGAGCGCGCGCCGCTCGCCCGGCGCCTCTCCGCGAGGCGCAGGACCGCGCTGCTACTGGCCGGTGAGTTCTTTTATATCACACTTTTATAGCAAAGACTAGTAAGCGAGCAGAGCCCCATGGTACAAGTATTTTTATTTATATTCTGTGTTTCTCTAGAACAATTATTATATTTAATATTGTTCATACATTTATTTTACTTCGTTGTAGTTTCTGTAAGAGATGTCATTAGTCAATGTGTGAAGGAAACTAAAACTATCATCGTTTTTGCAAACTATCACAATTCCATCAAAGCTTGTACTAAGGGCTTCAGTGGGTCCGTTTGTGATAACTAATCACTAATCTCCACCCCTATAGACACCTATAATAATAAAATATAGACACCTACGATAGCAAAAAATCATTGATGCATTTCCAACTCTAAAGGAAGGTGATTGGAAAGGAAAACATCCAAAGTGTCACTCAGATTGAAATGCAACAAGCTGCAACTTTACATCGACTTTCTATGATACTTTGGTATCAATTTCATTTGTTCTGAAACTGAAAATATTAAACTGAAACTACTCAAGTGCTATAGCTGTTTACATCATTTATTTCAACATAAAATATGTATAATGACTGCCTCGGTGGCGTGATGGTATTTCGGTACGACTACGATTCTGAGGTCTCGGGTTCGATCCCCGGGTCGGGCGAAGTGATATTGGATTTTTCCAAATCAGCCCGGAGTCTGGAATTTGTCCCGATATGGCGATAGGCTCGCCCCCTATCACATCTGGGACGGAACTAAGCTCGGCGAAATGTAGGTGTTCTAGTTCGCTAGTGCGCCTCTGCCTACCTCTTCGGGGATACAGGCGTGAGCTTATGTTATGTTTTTTTTTTTAAATAAGTATATACATTTTTTTCAGAGTTAACAAAGAGTGAGGAACTGACTGATGCATATTTACAAGACATAACTCCGGAATATGAAGCTTCATTGTCTGAGGAGGATAAAACATTCGAGACGACTGTGATGATATCACTTGAAGCGCTTGGAGTTCTCGAACAGTTGAAAGAGGCTACAGAGGTATGCCTATCTTTTTATGTACATAATAATAGAAGTAAATGGAATGAGGAGATCAAAAATAATAAAAAAGGTCAACAAAAATATCAGAATATCAAATTTAATTCTTTGTAATTTTGCAATTGTTTAAATTGAATTATTTTGACAATTATAATAATGTCCACTAATTTGGCTTGGGTCCCTAGCCTCGCCATCGGAGGGGAATATTTTTATATTTTTAAATGTATTTTTTATAGCATATATTTAAAAATGTAAAAAAAATCTTTAAAAATAAAGAGTACTGAACATGTCCACTAAATTAATATCCACGTAGTAGTAGTAGTAGTCGCCTCCTTGGTCTACTAGCAGCATATATGGGCTATGGACCGGGAGGTCCTGGGTTTGATTCCCAGGCCGAGCAAAGCGAATTTTCTAATTTAATTTGCCCGGGACTGGATCCCTCAGTGGGGGTTCACGTCAAGCAGGCAACCGGTCGTAAAAACTAAGCCGAATCATTTCTGCAACATCATCTTTTCTTGAAAATATGAAGGTTACATTTTCAGTAATAGTAATATTATCTACTCTTACAGAAGTTCAAAGTGAATATACAAAACGAACTGTTGGAGGTAATCGATTCTGTTTCACGGCGAATTATCGAAGAAGGTGATGTGGAACCTGACCCTGAGTGTGAAGAGGATGGCGAGATACAAGACAATGAAGGAGTGACAGAGACAGGGCGACCACTGGCGCGTCTTGTCACCAGTCTTGATGAGGAGTTCAGGGCTTGTGCGGCGCGGAACAAAAGGTAAGTATTGTATGATATTCTGAGCGATTTATACCGCGTCTCCTGCATGTGTTTTTCTCGAAAACAAAACAAAAACAGCTACACAAAACAATGTTCCTCGCTGCTTTTGATTTCCTACTCATTGGACTGCCTCGGTTGCGTGGTGATATTTCGGTACGACTACGGTTCTGAGGTCTCGGGTTCGATCCCCGGGTCGGGCAAAGTGATATTGGATTTTTCCATATCAGCCCGGAGTCTGGAATTTGTGCCCGATATGGCGATAGGCTTGCCCCCTATCACATCTGGGACGTAAGTAAGCTCGGCGAAATGTGGGTGTTCTAGTTCTCTAGTGCGCCTCTGCCTACCCCTTTGGGGATACAGGCGTGAGCTTATGTTACACATTGGACAATGGACCATAGACAAAAGTATGTAACGAAACCATGTTTTGAGTAGATGTTTTGTGTAATGTTTTAGCGCAGGAGACGCGGTTAAGAGATGCACATTAATAAAAGAGTGACGAAGAAAAGGCGTTGGCAAAACGATAATAATCATGATCTGATCAACTTTATTCGTTATTATAGACTTCTGCAGCTATGGAAAGCGGCTTTACAGAAATACCGTGTATCCGATTCATGCTTGCACACAGAGCAGCATTATTGGAGTGCCGTTCAGCAAGTTGTAAGTTTACCTTTTTTTCCTATAATCACATTTTTGTATTAGATTGCAATATTGGCATTGCTAGGCATAGACCTATGTGCTTGAGCGCTCCCTATGAAAGTAAAGAAATGGCGATTGGAAAAGAGAGAGGTATTTGGGCCTCCGATAATCTCACTGACTGTGTAGAACTCGACAGCAAGCTGCCACTCCACATCAGTTTTCTGTGAGACAGCAGTAATAATCAGTTGTATATATATATTTTTTTTATGATAGTCACATACATAGTCCTGACCCCACACTAGGTGTAACCTGTATCGTGGGCATCAGAAACTACGAGAGACTTTCGGTCTCACAACACCCAGACCCGAAATAAATATCTATGGGCCACACAGACATTTGTCTCGGTGCGGGAATCGAACCCGCGACCTCACGTTTCACAGCCGGCTACTCGCCCGCTGCGCCACGGAGGCTGTCAAATTTAAATTCATACTGATGGTAATCTTCAGATAATTGCTCATAAATAAAAGTCTTATTTTTTTCTGCCTGCCCTTACCCCACCTTAATGTGGGGTCGGCGCCACACACTTTTTAAAGCATATTGCAGAAAAGATCTGTCTTCGTTTTTACGACCTGCTGCCTCACGTCGACCCCCTCAGGGATCCAGTCCCGGACAAATAAAATTATAAAATTCGCTTTGCCCGACCTGGAAATCGAACCCAGGATCTTCCGGTCCACAACCCATGTATGCTACCACTCGACCAAGGAGGCGACAATCTTCAGACTGATTAAAATCAAACGGGAATTTCAGACTATTGCTCATAAATAAAATTCTTAGTAATTTGAATAGAAATAATTCTTTGAAATAAAACTAGTTCTTACTGATTCTATCGCGATTTGCTTTGTATTTGTTTTATATTTAGTCCGGACGTTTCGAAAGCTTTCGTGGTCACGGGTCGGACTCAAAGGAACGCTGTAAAGCTTTCGAAACGTCGGCACTAAAAATAAAATAAATGTGGGAATGGAACGTGTGATGTCTGAGTGAAATGGAACTGAGAGTGAATGCATGAACGAGGAAGTATGATTGAGGGAATGGACGGGAGGTGAATGGACGTTGGTTAGACGGTAACGTCGTACGGTGTTAAGAAATGGTGTAAAAAGAAAGAATAAAAGAAATTATTAAGAAACAACGTATTTTATTGGGAAATTGATTTACCCGGTACTACATAAATACAAATCAAATCGCGATAGAATCTTTAATGATTAATTATTATTTTCGAATTAGTTTTATTTCAATGAATAACATTCACATAAACCTAAGAAATCATTAAATAAATAATGTTGTCACACAGTTGCAGCTACTATTGACTGAATACTTAGAAATCGAGAGTGTTCCGCTATCGGCGCAGCGCTCCAACACTGTTCCCGAAGGCGCGGCGCCTGTGTTACGTATCACCGACTACTTCGCTAAGAAACGGCCCCAAAGGCAACATACCAAGTTGTTCCGATTCTCTGGTACGTACGTTACGATGTATTGTCAAAAAAACAGTTCACACACAATGGGCCTTACTTATAAAAACATTTTCGCTTAACTTTTTGCTAAGAATAGCCTGTCACTTTTTTCCTTACGTTGCATTGTATAAAAATGAAAGGGACAACCTATGGTTAAAGATAAGCCGCGCTTTAGTATTTTTATAAGTAAGGGGCCTGCCTCGGTGGCGTGGTGGTATTTCGGTACGACTAAGGTTCTGAGGTCTCGGGTTCGATCCCCGGGTCGGGCAAAGTAATATTGGATTTTTCCATATCAGCCCGGAGTCTGGAATTTGTGTCCGATATGGCGATAGGCTCGCCCCCTATCTCATCTGGGACGGGGAACTAAGCTCGGCGAAATGTTGGTGTTCTAGTTCGCTAGTACGCCTCTGCCTACCCCTTCGGGGATACAGCCGTGAGCTTATGTTATGTTGTTATGTTATGTCAAAAAAGCAGTTCACACACAATGGGCCTTACTTTTTAAAAACATTTTCGCTTAACTTTTTGCTAAGAAGCCTGTCACTTTTTTCCTTGCGTTGCATTATATAAAAATGAAAGGGACAACCTATGGTTAAAGATAAGCCGCGCTTTAGTATTTTTATAGGTAAGGAGCTGCCTCGGTGGCGTGGTGGTATTTCGGTACGACTACGGTTCTGAGGTCTCGGGTTCGATCCCCGAGTCGGGCAAAGTGATATTGGATTTTTCCATATCAGCCCGGAGTCTGGAATTTGTGCCCGATATGGCGATAGGCTCGCCCCCTATCACATCTGGGACGGAACTAAGCTCGGCGAAATGTGGGTGTACTAGTTCGCTAGTGCGCCTCTGCCTACCCCTTCGGGGATACAGGCGTGAGCTTATGTTATGTTATGTATGTTATGTCTTAGGCGGAGATCTATGGGGCGAACTTTGACGAAGTCTAAATCAAAGAAACGAACTCAGTGAGGATTTCGAATTATTAAATCGAACTTCGTACGAGTCATTTTGTACAAGAAAATCTTTGCTTAGTCTCTTTGTTTTTCTTTAAAAAAATGTCTCGGACTAAGTCGAAGTTCGGTTTTAAAAATTCCAAATCCTCACTGATTTCGTTTCTTTGACTCAGACTTAGTCGAAGTTCTCTATAGATCTCAGCCGGTGGTTTGTGCCGCGGGTGCCGAGAGCCGGTGGATCTCAGTGGTCTGAAGTTAGTCACGACGGGTGTAGTAGCTTTACAAGTCGTTTAGGGAGAAGTGAATGAAGAATTTCGTTCATTTACTCGCATTTGTGTGTGTGTGTGTGTGTGTGTGTGTGCACTTTACTCGCTGTGCGCATTGTATATTGAGTATAAAAAAATAGAATTTCCGTATTCAAAAAATAATTTCATCAGCATGCGGACCAGTGGTGACAACATCGACCAGAAGACACGCGCATCCATTAGTGTGCAGTCCACATGCGAGCCACCTACACGCCGTGCTGCCTCTACTGCACTCGCTCTGCCAACACATCGAGTCGATAACGGGGTAAGTAAAGCCACAGAATAAATATTGAGAGAAACTGCTATGAGGGCCAGTATGGGAGCCGAGCGACAGCTTCGGGTGGCTTCGGAGAACCGAACGGAATGGCCATTTGCAGCACTGTTTATTACCTCTCTTTCGCACACCCGCGTGCTCCAGCCATGCACTCGTTTTGTGCTCGTTTTGGACTCAAGTGTGACAGCTATACAATCTTTTTTTCTTTCTACCTTTCCTGATCCCACCTTAATGTGGGGTCGGTGCAAAACACTTTTTCAAGCATGTTGCAGAAGGGATTTGGTATAGTTTTTACGACCGGCCGCCTGCCTTACATCAAGCCCGTCTGAGGGATCCAGTTCTGGGCATATTAAATTAGAAAGTCCGCCATCAACCACTTATTACAATGCGAGGACAATTATTACAATTTACACCCTAGAATGTTGTGAATGGTTAAGAATCACGCAAGACAAGTTTATTCTCTCAATATTATTACGCTGGCCGACCTGGCGCGCGTATATTTCAAATCAACTGAGTGATTTATAACCACAAGATCATAACTTTTGGATCACAAGTTTTGTGCTGTTGTTCAGTCTATATACTGTACTGTATACTGTTGAATGTCTTTATTACCTAACAACGTATTTATTTTAAAAAGTGGGTGGATACTATGTATAACATAACATAAGATAAGCTCATGCCTGTATCTCCGAAGGGGTAGCCAGAGGCGCACTAGCGAACTAGTACACCCACATTTCGCCGAGCTTAGTCCGTCGCAGATTTTTTTTTTGTTAACAATATTTGGGGACTCTGCTACTGGTATAGGTACAGTTGACCCCTCCAAATCTTTATTGCTACATCCTAAGACGTGATACATTATTGTGGTTGACACATAACTTGTTAGTACGTTATACAAATATTTTCTTTGTGATATTTCCTGATTTACATTGATTCTTGTGAATCAATGTATGATTAGTCCTACAGTCAAGTAGACTAGTTGCAGCGGGGGAGCTGGGTGTAAATTGCTGTGACATAGTTAGGTGATTTTTAAGTCCGTCTCAGATGTGATGGGGGCGAGCCTATCGCCATATCGGGCACAAATTCCAAACTCCGGGCTGATATGAAAAAATCCAATATCACTTTGCCCGACCCGGGGATCGAACCCGAGACCTCAGGACGGTAGTCGCACCTAAATACAACCACGCCACCGAGGCAGTCGTATGTATTTGTTATACATAGAGGCGGCGAGTGTTCGCTGCGTGCGTTCATAACCGACTACGTGCGGACCGGCGAGAGCGAGAGGCTCGCGAGCGCCGCGCGCGCCGACATCGACCACGCCATGCGGGCCCCCGGCGCCTGGAGGGAGAGGGGCGCGCCCCCCACTACTAATGTCAAGTCTGGGTGAGTTGCTTATCGATCTTAGTTTAGTTTCGACACGATATTATTGAAACTCAATTGGTCCATATTACCATAACCAACATAGTATTTTGTATGAGTCTCTGTAATCATTGTAATTTTTGTCTCAGCCCTCGGTCCAAGACTGTTTTAAATAGTCACGGGGTTATGTAACATATATATGTGCCGCCTCCAACGGGTTAAGTTTCGATACTACTCGAAAATGACTATAGTTTATGCCTTCTTGATACATTAACTAGCATATATGTATAACCAGCTTTTTCCCGCGGCTTCGCACGCCTATTTTGTAGGGCCAACAGTAAAAACTTTTGATTTGTCGATCCACCCTGTCGTTTTAGTCTAAATATTCTACAATGAGGCGACTCAGATATCGATTTTGAAGTCAATCGGCCCAAAAACAAAATGGCGGCCACTTTTGACAATTTTGAGATCCGTTCCGTCGTTTGGAATCACGGGGCGACCCAGATATCGATTTTGAAGTCAATCAGCTCATAAACAAAAAAAAACAAAATGGCGGTTACTTTTGACAATTCTGTCACCGATTCCAACATTTGGAACTATGGGGCGACTCAGATATCGATTTTGAAGTCAATCGGCCCAAAAAAAAAATAGCTACTTTTGACAGTTTTGACATCAGTTCCGTCGTTTGGAACCACGGGGCAACCCAGACATCGATGTACTCTGCCGTCATAATAATAAAAGACGTATCTGACATTCCGTCATAATGGCAAAAAGACGTATTTATTTATTTGAAGAATTTTAGATAAGTCGTTTTTCTTTTATGACGGAATGTCAGATATATCCTTTTTTCCTATGATCGGCAATGGCCTTTCGCGAACGTTTTTCACCTTCGTTCGGTTGGTGTGTACCCGTCATGACGGTAATACTAATGCTACTATAGCACTACTATAAATTCAACAGGTGTATTGGGCGTGTACTGTGTAGTGTAGTGTGGTAACATGTGTTGCAAGTAGCAGTGATCGTCACCGCGTCATCTTCACGTGTTGCGGCGCGTCGTGGCGCGCGATCTCCGCGCTGGTGTGCGGCGCGCGGCGGTGCGGGTGGTGCGGGGGCGGCGCGGCGGCGCGCGGGGCGCTGCACGCGGCGCATGCGCTGTGTGCGGCCGCGCGCGCCCTGCCCGCGCTCCCCGCACACCCGCACACGCGCGCGGCGCGCTGGCTCGCGGACGACGACATCGTGCGGTTCCTGCGCTCGCTGCACAACTACCGCGTGCTAGAACACACGCACAGGGACGATAGGGACGCGCATGTATGTACTCACTGAACATACAACCAAAGAAGCTAAAACTCGATGAACATTCACTAGAAGCAATTTAAAAGTTCCAGTATGCAAATGACATAACTTTTAAATTCTCTGATCAATGCAACAATTAGGTACTTGACTATTTTTTTAAAAGTATACAGGGCTATTAATTAGTTAATCCTTAACATGTAAAAAAATATTTCGTAATTTATTTTCACATATTTAGTTAATAAAAGTAAAAATTATTATGTATAATTTACTTTGCCGCCAAAACGCTATCTGTTAACTGTAGACACGGGTGACTTCATTGTTCCTTACCATAGATACAAAATCGCTCATAAAAAAACATTAACGAAATAATACATATTTATGATTTCAACTTTTCGAAAATGGTATCAGATGTCGATCGTCGATCACATCCGCGTTAAAATTAGGTTGTGCTTTAAACAAAAATACGAAAAAAATATACCAAATAACCTGGCAGTATGACTTTGGATCTTAGATCTGAGGCCCTTGTGGAACAAATTTAAAAGAACAATGAGTAATGTGACATCATGCAACGTGATTGGCGTTTACAGTCACGCGACGCACAGAAAAGAAATTAAGTATTTAAATTACCAAAATAAAATTATCCTGGGACTATTTTTAATAAATTCATATTGCATACGTTATTTCGATGATAAATCTATGTTCCTACAGAAATTCAGTGATATTGGTTACTATAGTTAAGTATCCAATTGTAATTAAGTTTTAATTGACTAACATGACTTTTCTTCTACCAAACAGAATCTCGATGTTTTACAATAATTTTGTCATTAATTCTAGTCTAGACTCCTTTTGTCGACCTCCGAATACAGTATATGAGTACTTGTTAAATGAATATACGACTTGTTTAACAGGAGTTGAAACAAGCGTACGAGCGAGAGGCGGAGATATTAGGTTCCAGTTTGGGCGACGGAGCTATAGCGCGGAAGGAAATCGTTGCAGATACCAACACACTAGCTGACTTGGCGGTCATGTGTGAAACTATGGTGAGGATATAAAAGAAAATTTCAGCACATGCATATTTTGTTAACATCCTTACTTGTGGACGTAAGCGCAAATTAACATGGTCGGGGTGGAATTAGTTATTTCAATAAAAGTATCTTATTTCAATGAAAACCTTACATAACAAATATTAAACAGGGGGAAGGGGGTTGGCCTATTTTTTGTTATATAGGGGGGAAGGGGTAAAACACCAGCAAAAATAGTCTTACAA
This sequence comes from Clanis bilineata, assembly GCA_036417725.1. Taxonomy (NCBI): domain Eukaryota; kingdom Metazoa; phylum Arthropoda; class Insecta; order Lepidoptera; family Sphingidae; genus Clanis; species Clanis bilineata. The sequence goes on from CM071158.1 coordinate 17,049,416, forward strand.
TGATAAATTAATGGCGCCCTATTGCTCATATTGCTCAAATCTAAGCACTCTGCCAAATTGAATTTGTCTGACAAATTCAACAATGAATCCTCCAGGACTGGTTAAGTGCGAACGTACGCAGTATTCCGTCGATGTTGTCCGGCGCCGTGAAGCTGACGGAAAAGTTTGTCAACGACATTACGGGAGCGGCGTCTGCGTTCGACGAGATAGCGCAGAAGTGCTTGTTATTCTTGCATTTGGAGGTAAGATGACAATTGACTACTAATTACTACAATAAATCAATTTGAATTTTGAATTTGAATAATGAATTAAAAGAATCGGATTTAATCGATTATGCCTCGAAGGTTCGAATCGTGTTGAACGAATATGCCATCTTCTTTTTATTTGCTATGTTTTACCTAACAATCGAACAGTGCTGAGTTATACGTTTTGTCGTGAGTTATACGTAGCAATCGAACAGTGTTGAATTATAACGTGTCTTCGTTGATAGTTATTGCATAAACCCACATAGCTTTTAAACAACCATCACAACCTTAGACTAGATTATACTATATACCGACCGACAATTATTTCTGTTTTTTTTTTATAGAAGAGATGGCAAACGAGCAAATGTAGTTAGTAGGCGGCTATTATGTATGTTACTTTTACATGGTTTATACTTCTAGCATTACACTTTAAAACAATAATATGTTGTCACAGATGCGTATTCAGTGCTTCCACTACTTGGGTCAAGAGGAGCGCGAGGGCGCGGAGGGTGCGGAGGGCGCGGCCGAGAGGGGCGGGGCGGGGCGGCTCGCGCACGCGCTGCTCGCCGTGCACGAGCGGGCCGCGCCCGTACTCGCGCCGCATCGACTCGAGGTATCGTATCACGCATGTCCATAATTGGGTACTTGTCTATTTTTTAAAAAGTATACAGGGCAATTAATTAGTTTATAAATTACAATTAATAAAAATATTTCGTAATTTATTTTCATATATTTAGTTAAAAAAAGCAAAAATCAATATGTATAATTTAGTTCGCCGCCAAAACGCTACCTGTTAACTGTAGCTACGGAGTACGGGTGACGTCATTGTTTCTTACCATAGATACAAAATCGCTTTTAAAAAAGATATTGAGGAAATAACATTTATGATTTAAAACTAAAAAAAACGTGCCGGATATTTCGTCGATCAAATATCGATCGTCGATCACATCCGCGTTGAAATTAAGTTGAGATTTATATAAAAATTACCAAATAACCTGGCAGTATGACTTTTGATCTTAGGTCTTAGACCCTTGTGGAACAAATAAACAAGAAAGATGAGTAATCTGACATCATACATCGTGATTGGTGTTTACGATCGATATCTGATCGATGAAATATCTGACCCGTTTTTTAGTTTGAAATCATAAATGATATTTCCTTAATGATTTTTTTGAGTGATTCTGTGTCTATGGTAAGGAACAATGACGTCACCCATATATTCAGTTAACAGGTAGCGTATTGGAGACAAAACAAATTGCACAATATTTTTGATTTTTTTAAACTAAATATATGTAAATAAATTAAGAAGTATTTTTTTACATGTTAAACTAATAAATAGCCCTGTATACTTCTTAAAAATCGTCAAGTAGCCAATTAGCAATCGGACTATAGGTTATTTACCACTTTTATTATTATTATACGTGAACTGTGCACTGTGTAGTACATATTCAACGGCATCGGCGAGATGATGTCTGCGGCGGTGGTGTGGCGGTGGCAGGGCGAGGGCGGGGGCGGGGGTGGCGGTGCGCGGGGTGCGGAGGCGCGGCTCGCCACGCTGCGGCACTGCCTCGCGGCGCTGCACCTGCCGCACGACGGGCTGCACCGCGCGCATGCGTACCTGCACCTGCTCACCTGCACGCCGGAGGTGACCGTACATACATACATACTTACACTCACGCCTGTGGCTCCGAAGGGATAGAGACGGAGGCGAACTAAACAACTAGAACACCCACACTTCGCCGAGCTCATTTCATCGTTCATTTTGTCTCAAATGTGATAGGAGAATTAATTAATTCCCCGAATCCGAGACTATCATCATCATCATCATCATCATCATCATCAGCCATAGGACGTCCACTGCTGAACATAGGCCTCCCCCAAAGATTTCCAGATCGACCTGTTGGAAGCGGTCTGCATCCAGCGACTTCCTGCAACCTTTATCAGGTCGTCGGTCCACCTTATAGGTGGACGTACTACGCTGCGCTTGCCGGTACCCGAGACTATATTAGAATTTCTTTTTTTATCTTTTGAATGTGTGAATAATGATAATTACTGGATAGATGTATACTGATACGTGTTTCATTAAGTGGCAACAGAATTCTTATTATAGATGCAGGCTCTAATCTTTAGTCTCTATTCAGTTAATAATAATTTATTGTAATATTCTATTTTTAACCCAAAAATATTCTCGACAGGAAATAATAACATCAGTGCGAGAGAAAGGCGCCCAATTCACCGAGCTTGAATACTTGAATGCATTCAAAGTGATCGGCGCGCGCCGTGGACTCGCCCCCGCTGATATGAGACATCACCTCAAACTGCTCTCTGCGGCACTCGGACACGTCGGCGTCACTGTATAGGCTAAATATATAGAGTGGCGCCAACATAACGACATTAAATTTGATAATAGATAACATAGGTATTTTTAAATTTCGCCGCAGCAGTATAAAACCTGTAACGTCAATACTAAAAAAAATATTTTTAGAACAAAATAAATAGCAAAACGTCGGTTACTAAATGCCTCACCATTTATACTGTGTAATACCGGTATAATGCGCAAAAAATCTACATGTAGGTAAACTTCAGTAGGTACGCGACGCGCGAACCTCGCATCCAAGGCATTCCGGAGAAGTCCGTTCATGTTTATTATTGACAAGAGTCCTTGACCGCTAATATCAGCTGTTTTAGGTCGTCCCGAACGTACATGTTCAAAAATATACAAAACTAAAAATCAATCCTGTGGCTAAACTATTTCACCTCAGCCTCCGTGGCACAGCGGGCAAGTAACCGGCTGTGAAACGTGAGGTCGCGGGTTCGATTCCCGCACCGAGACAAATGTCTGTGTGGCCCACAGATATTTGTTTCGGGTCTGGGTGTTGTGAGACCGAAAGTCTCTCGTAGTTCCTGATACCCACGACACAAGACTCGACCTTAGTGTAGTGTAATGTCGCTACGTCGGCGCCACTCAGTATATTATTATAGGCTATCATTATCGGTTATATTCATATCTTTTAAAGGCTTCAGTCCTAAAAGCGTCAGAATGCGTCTTGTTCATTCCAGATTCCTAACATTTATTTTATGTGGTATGTGTCAATTTTCGGAAGGTAGTAGGTACTACCGCATGGTTTATGATCTCCGTTAAGTAACAGCCTGTAATGAGGAGGCACTATTATATTAAGACAGGTCTTACAACGAGAACGAGATTTCTGGCGGCCCAATTCCCTCTCCCTTTCCCAATCCATATTCCCCTAAAGGTCGACAAGTGACCCAACCGCTCGTTTGTCATCTGCTATAAAAAACGAGATATTACTGACTATTTTCTACTGAAACAGTATTATGTCGTTATTCAGTGCGTCACTCAGCTAACAAAATTGTATTTTATCGAAGTAAAACATTATTTAAACATATGCGGCTTTAATTATAAAAACATTTTAGCTGAGCATATAGTTAAGCATAGTTTGTTACTTTCATTTTCAAACAATGTGACAAGGAAAAAAGTGTCAGACTATTCTTAACCACATACCCAGCTAAAATGTTTGTATAAAGCCGGGTCTCCTGCACTAAAACATTACACAAAACACCCTAAAAACACATACGCAAAACAACGATTTTAGCTGTCACCTGCTCGTAGAACAATGGACCATAAATAAAAAAAAAATGTTTTGTGTAATGTTTTAATGCAGGAGACCTGGCTTCAGTAAGGCCCTTAGCTTGTAAGCTACTTGTGCCGTTGATGGCAAAATTGTTTTTTTTAATATTTATATTTTTAGCATGTAATATAAGATTATTTATGTCTTGAACTTTAATTTGGATTAATAAACATGTACTTTTACCCATCTGTTTTATTTTCCTGAGTAGAGTCATACTGTAGACAGTAATATCTACAGCCTGAATAGACCGTCCGGACTAGTTTTATACCACTGTCCTGTCACACAGAAACTAATGTAACGTGGTATATTGCCATCGCGTTTCATTCGGTGGCTCAATTCTTTCTCTCTTTTCTAAGACCTCTCGATTTAGGTAGGCAACACCCGTGATTTTTTGTATCGAGTGTCTATGGGAAATAGAGATTACTTGCCATTAGATAACCCACGTGTTCGTTTGCCAGTGGCTGCTATAAAAAAGTAACTGCTAAGTGCTAACAAAGATATCATTTCCGCCGCTCAATTACGTGTACATGATAAGGACAGGGATTTGAATAGGATATTGTTCTTATTGTTCGGCGAAATGTGGGGTTCTAGTTTGCAAGTGCACATCTGCCTACCCCTTCGGGGATACAGGCATGAGCTTAGTTATTGTTTTGAAAAGTTGTGGAATGTCAACCTAATGAAACAAAACTTTTAGGGAGGTTTAAGTTCTGTCATCTATGGTGATGTGTTGTGTGATGTGCAATCTTGAATCGGTTACACAGTGATATTGGTTAATGTAAAATAATTTATATTTCACATAAATAATATACTGCACCCATCAGCTTTTATAATAAGACATTTTAACTAATAAAGTTCGATAAAATAGAGGTATGTAAATGAACAAACAAAAAGTAATATTAATTTTATTTATTTCTATTTTGGTAATATTTTATTAGTTCTTTAATTAACACTTCTTTCAGTTTTAAATTCTTATTTTTTTGTATTTCATTTTTCATTTGCATGGCATGGAGTTCCTTTCTGCATTTAATTTCACAAATTGACATTTTCTGTACAAGTGAATGTGCGTTGTAAATCTGAAATGTACATATAAATTATTTAAAATACAAGTTGTCTTTTTGATATGTATAACTAGCTGTTGCCTCTGACTCCGTTCACGTAGATTTTTTCCATAACATAACATAAGCTCACGCCTGTATCCCCGAAGGGGTAGACAGAGGCGCACTAGCGAACTAAAACACCCACATTTCGCCGAGCTTAGTTTTACTCCAGATGTGATAGGAGGCGAACCTACCGCCATATCGGGCACAAATACCAGACTCCGGGCTGACATGGAAAAATCTAAAATAACTTTACCCGACCCGGGGATCGAACCCAAGACCTCAGGACGGTAGTTCTACCGAAATACATTATACCAACACCACGCCACAGAGGCAATCAAGTTTATTTTCCGGGATCTAATTTATTTTTTGGTATAAAAGCCTATGTGATAATCCAGGGTATCAGCTAGCTCTATACCAAATTTTATCAATATTGCTCCAGTTTTTTGAGTATGAAGAAGTAACAAACTTTGGAATAAAACTATTTTTACGGATTCTATCACGATTTGGTAACTAATAACTAACAACATACAGAATTTACTTAGGTGCATCAATAATTGTACCTTTTTCTTTACATGTGCAGGACCTGATGATCTCGAAGGCATTGGAGATGGTGGTGGGCTTACTGTCGTCTCCACACTTATTACCTGAACAATGTTTATTTTATTTTTTACAGATACACATTTGGTCGCCTCTTTGGTCTAGTGGCAGCATGTATGGGCTGTGGATCGGGAGGTCCTGGGTTTGATTTCCAGGTCGGGCAAAGCAAATTTTCTTATTTAATTTGCCCGGGGCTGGATTCCTTACAGGGGGTTGACGTCAGGCAGGCTGCCGGTCGTAAAAACTAAGCCAAATCCACTCTGCAACATGCTTGAAAAAGTGTGTTGCGCCAACCCCACATTAAGGTGGGATAAGGGCAGGTAAAAAACACAAAATGCCCATAGCATAAAACAGTAATTTACTTAGTAATTTTTTTTTAATACCTTTTCTTTTGTATTGGAAGGTAGCCTTGGCCTTGATGTCATTGGAGGAGATGTGTTTGCTGCTCTGTCTGTCTCTACCCATGTTCTCTAAAAGTATTATAATAATATTAGCTTTGTAATATTCCTGGGCACGGGCCTCCTCTTCTAGTGGAAGGGGTTAGGCCTTAGTTTACCACGCTGGCCTAATGTGGGTTGGTAGACTTCACATACCTTTGAAATTCTTGTGAAGAAATTCTCAGGTATGTTTCCTCACGAATTTTTCCTTCACCATTATAGCAAGCGATAATTGACAAAGAAAATACAATTAACAGTGAAAAGTCAGAGGTGTATGCTCTTTTTTGGGGTTGGTCCCGAACCTCCAACACACATTTCGGCAGTCCGTACCACTCCCATTTGAAGTATCGCTGTTTTTATCGATGCTTTACAAATAGAAATAATCAACAGTATAAAAGTAATATAAATAATTTGTGTTTAATTTTGACTTGTAACTTAGGTAAATAATGTTTGAACATTTCATGGATTCAATAAATGATTTGATATGATTTGGTACCTCCAGATTATAAAAAGTCCTTTTTTGAAATGGAGCTTTTTAAATACTTATCCTAAACTACAAAGATAAATTTTAAATACACAATAGTTTTCCAATCACTTCTTTATTTTAAAAATATGGCCTCCATCAAAGCTTGATGATTTTGCCAGCGACAGTGTTTAATAAATCCATTACTCAAAAAAATAGCTAGTCAGAAATCTTGAAAATTATCCTAATAATCATTTTCCAATATAGCTATACTGATTTTTTTTTAGAAAACAACAGCAGGGTTACCACAACCTCTTATAGCAGTATTATTATAATTGTTCTTCTTTTGTTTTGTATGGGAATAAGAGGTGGTGGTAACTCCCCAGTGTGCAGTATATTATTACCTGATTTAGGTGGTCCGAGTCAAACTCATTAGAGTCAATATTGAAGTCATTATGTAGCCAGCTACTAATATCTTCACTTGTGATTACTTCTGATGTTGGTGATTGTGGTAGACCACCATCAGTCTTAGATATCTCCTTCTCTAAATCCTTACGTTTTTTGGCATTTAGTTTTAATAGACCCCACTGTGCCTTCAGTTGGGCTATAGTGCGTTGTGTGCCCCGACACTTTCGATTAAATCTGAAATAAGAAAACTAGGTTCTGTTATGACGTAAACTGAGTGAACAATTTTTTCAGATGGAATGCAAATAAAAAATCATTCCATTTTTGTTAATTAGTGGCTACATACCACAAGATTACCTATTGTTTTTAACGACTATTAGTGTACATTTAATTTGTCTATTATATTTGTGAGAGCTTGTTATCAGCAAAATTGTAAACTATACTTGCTATTAATAATGTTATTAGTCTGTAAGCTTCCCTGATAATAATTAAAAATTCTTTGACTATTGTAATAAGCAATCTGTACATATCTGCCGTCTTTAATCCCATTTCCCCCTTTGCCTTTTCCCTCCCCTTCCATTCCCTGGAAAATATCTGGAAATTATGGTCCCTAGAGATTACATAGGCTTATGGTTATTTTTAATCTTAAAGTAAACAAGTCATTAAGTCTATTAAATATAAAAGCCACAGTCTAATAAACCTCTAAGGATAATATTTTCCATGTTTTTTTGACATCTCGAAATTAGGTTTATTAACTTAACGGCACAAGCACGGCAACAGCTTGGGGTCGGCAGATATTGCTTTATGCAAATAATACAAGAATATATAAGTAATTAATTTAGTTAACACCTTTCCCTCAAATCATTCCACGCCGCCACCTTAGCGACATTAGAGTTCGTGTCCGTGTTCTTATTCTCGATGGCACGAACTCGTTGCCTCACTAATTCTTTTAATATCATCTGGGAAGCAAAAACAAAATTAGTAAAGCAAACATCAAAAACTCAAATTACTTATAACTTCTGATAATAACTGGACTTAATAAATACCTTATCTTCTTTTACCCAGTTTTCACTCCTTTGTCGTTTCTTACCAGTTATTCTTGTAGTCATCTCGCAAAATCTTAGAACTAATTCGTATTTCTTGGTTTTTGTTATAATTATGCTATTAAAAAAGATAATGACAAGGTTGATTAGCGCTGTAAAATTATAAATTAAGTGTATGTAAACAAAGCACAGTGGGGATTGTCTTTTACAACCTATCGAGTATAAAATTTGATAGAATGAGTATAAAATAAAGCTATCTCTTTTTTACTAATGGATGTCAACTCAGGTAAAAAAGGATCAATACACAAGTGTTTGTTCCTATAGGCCCGCTGCCGTCAATAAGTCAAGCCCCGGGAACAAAAGTAATAATACGGCAACTGAAATGTTGGTCTAGAGTGACGGGGCGTGATTCATTACGTATAGTATCGATATCGATAAAATGTTTTATTTAGTTATTTCACGGTATATTCTCTTGCATTACATACATATTGTCACACCTGTATACCATAAGAGGAGGCAAAGACTATAATTTTCTAATTAGTATTATAAAAAACGCTCTAGTGCGCTTAGACAACGATTTTTATAACAAACTATTTTTTGAGTTGGTCTTATGATTGATGTTGTCATTGAGTTAATGTTTATAGTACACATTCTGATGCTGATAATTATATCATTGAAACTAATTGTAACAATACTAATCTAATATTTTAATTAAATAATAAACGTAATGTTTGATAATCTTAAATAAATCAAATAAAAACAAGTAATAAATAGTAAACGTACAAAAATATTCACATTTGAACATTTATGTACTGCTTTGTAAAAACAATACAAAAATAATTATCGACAAATCATCGACTATATTACTTAGACGCACTAAACTTTCCGCCATCTTTAGCTGCCAGTCTGGTGCCAAGGCCTTGGAGATGGAACCGATCTCCTCTCTCTTTTCGTTTTGTTTTTACAAAGTAGTACATAAATGTTCAAAGTGAATATTTTTGTACGTTTATTATTTATTACTTGCTTTTATTTGATTTAATTAAGATTATCAATGTCACGTTAATTATTTAATTAAAATATTAGAGTATTACTGGTACGATTGGTTTCAATGATATAATCATTAGACACAGAATGTCCACTTTTCAAAAATTAACTCAATAACAACATCAATCATGTGAACAACTTAAAAAATCGTGTGCTCTCTGCTGTAAAAATCGTTATCTAAGGGCACTAGAGCTTTTTTAATCATACTAATTAGTAAATAATAGTCTCTGCCTAGTATTATGGTATACAGATGTGAAAATATGTATATAATGTAAAAAAAATATACCGCGAAATAACGGAATAAAACATTTTATCGATATCGATAATATACGCAATGAAGCATGCCCTGTCACTAGACCGCCATTCCTGCTACCGTATTATTACTTTGGACCGGGGGCGTGGCTTATTGACGGCTGCGGGCCTGTAGGACCAAAAACTTCTATATTGATCCTTCTTTACCTGAGCTGACGTTCATTAGTAAAAAAGAGATAGCTTTATTTTTTTTCTGATTCTATCAAATTTTATACTCGATAGGTTGTAAAAGACAATAGGGGCCCCCCTGTGTATCTATTCGATGTATCTTCTATGTAGTTTGTGTTACTGTCACTAGAGGTGGGCATAATTGCTTAAAAAGAATAACAAACTGAAACGTTAACTTATTTTAAAAAGCTGCTTTTATAAGTTGCTTTTATGCTTATCCACGGTCTTGTGTGCTGGCCAAAAAAAAGGCGGCCGCTTTAGACAGATTTGACGCCAAATTTGTTGTTCGTAACTAAGGCGCAACCCAGATAACGATTTTGAGGTCAATCGGCCCATACACAAAGAAAAACAAAATGATGGCCGCTTTTGACACATTTGACACCAAATTTGTTGTTCGTAACTAAGGCGCAACCCAGATATCGATTCTGAAGTCAATCGGCCCATAAACGAAGAAAAACAAAATGGCGTTAAAATATATCGCTCCCGATTTCATTTCAGCGGTTTATACTAAAGGTATCAACTCCTAATAATTAAGGAGTTATATTTCCATCATCAGCTCAGAAACATGAGATGACGAGTACCAGCCGCAAATATATGAATAGTTTTAGAAAATATATAAAACACATTATGCATTCCTATAAGATTTCAGGGTTGCCCTTGATTTTTCTGGTATCCCATCATCAGATCCTAACTTGGTGCCAATGAGACCACCTGGAAAGTATACCCTTTTAAACAAAAAAATAATTTCTTGAATGAGCCCAGGCGTCTTCGAGTAATCGGGGAATATACATAAAAAAAGTTTTCAACGAATTGTTAATCTCCTCCTTTTATTGAAGTGGGTTAAACAAACTTTAATTTCCAAAACGTTGTATCGTTGGAATCGTAAACATAACAAATCCCCAGTGAAGAAAAATATCCACTGACATAATTAATTTTTAACGCAAAATTCGCTATATCATTGAAATCTTAACATAAAAATTCTCGTTGAATAAAAATATCCACTGACATAATTAATTTGCAACGCAAAATTCGCCAACTATTGTAATGTTAAAATCGTCCACTTAAACTTTTAACTTATAATAATTGATAAAACACAACGTTCCCCGTCAAGAATAAAAGTATCACTGACCAAAATAGCAACAAACGAAAAGCTGATAAATTGAAAAATAATTATAACGTACCTCCGATTGGATTAAATCATGCTTTGCGTTTTGGTTGGATTAAAGTTATTACGCAACGAAACGATACTACCGCCATCTATATTTTTTTCTTATAACTTTTTACAAATTTAGCATGCACGCTTTATTAACTGGGTGTGAGTGGCTAATGCGAATATTGACCACATGGCTTGGTGCAAAAATGTTATCCATTTTTAATTACGAGAACTATAATTTCGAATAAGCATTTTAACTTAAATTGCTTAACATATGTAATTTTTTTTTTTTTAATTTTCCCTTTCGGGAAGGCAAAGGGATCTAGCCCATACAGCCTCGTCATAAGTGCTTTTTATTTTTTTATTTGCTTATATCTAATTTTTCACAAGTGCAATGAAATCGGACGTGTTCGATTTCAAGGCCCTGCTGGAGTTTTGGCGTTAATTCCTTCCAGTTTGATGCTTTTCAGACGATTTTCTCGCAGCAGAGGAGTCGAACATGGTCGACCCATCCACCCGACAAAAAGCGTCCAAAAATCACTTATTTCAAAGCTTCCACATACTGTCCATCTTCGTTGATGTTTATTGCTTAGATTCACATCACATTTAAACCACAAGCACAACTTAAGACTAGAATATGAAATCATTAAAACAAGCGACCACCCGCACCGTTAGAATTCCCGCCAACACTCTTAACATATGTAATGTTATTTTTTGCTTACTTTGATAAACGTTTTTTTTCTGCTTTCGTTTAAACGCCCACTTCTAACTCATATAACCAAAGAATATAATACTCTCTACGAGAGCTCATAACTGTCAGCAATATCAAAGTTGAAAACTTTTACGAAGTATAAATAGAATAATTTCCAGTTAGTTTTCAGTAATTAAAATACAATTCCAATACAAAATTATAGCATTTAAATGATGGCTGACGCAGATCTTGCAGACATAAGGAAGCAGTGTATAACAAGTTTGTATTTGTGTACGGATAACATTTCAAAATATTTGGATAAAGAGAAAGACGCGGAATTTATGAAACTACAAAGTTATGCGAAAAAATATTGTTTAATGGAAGCACAGCACGAAGTAGCTGTGAATGCTTTGGAGAAGGCAAAGGTACCTGATTGTAAAGATCTATTCGTAGAGACTTGAATCCGTGCTGAGATTAGTGATTATTAATTAAGTACTAAATATTGCCAGTTGCATTATTATATTCTTATTATTAAAGTTTAGGCAAATTATTTGGTGACAGTAATTAGCTAGCTATAAGTTTAAGAAATAACTTATTCTTTTATAGAGGGAAACTAATGTATCAAATGTAGACACTTTGGAAGAGAGGTTCAACCAGCAACTCAACAGTCTTGCTAACAAACTCAACAAGCCTGAAAGACACCCATACATGATGGAGCTACGGAAAAGATACGAGAGTGGTAAACAAAGGGCAAGACGTAAGTAAAATTCTTAAATGTATAATGAACTTGGGTAAGATCAGACAAAGTATAAGATTGGACAATGCTAAAATACCCCAAAGCTGGAGACACAGTGGGCGTAAACTTCTACGGTTCAAAATTTATGTAAGAGTTGTTTTGCTGCAAGATGTCTGATGATAGCTATTTTTTATGTATTGGATTTATTAAATAGTCACTAGCTCAGCTTCCGGTGGCCCATACGCTTATGTAACATATATATGTGCCGCCTCTGACGGGTTAAACACTGTTTGCAAAATCATCAACTTATGATAGAGGCCATATTTTTTAAATAAAGAATAATGTCTTTAGTTTTGCAGCTTCGTGGGTCAGTGGGCGAGTAGCCAGCTGTGCCAGGTTGCAGGTTCAATTCCACATTGAGACAAATGTTTGTGTGGCCCACAGATATCTGTTTCAAGTTTAGGTGTTGCGGGACCGAGTCTCTTATAGTCTCTGACACCCACAATATAGGTTATACCTAGTGTGGGGTCAGGACTAGGTGTGTGACTGTTGGCTGTATTTATTATTATTACTAGCTTTTGCTCGCGGCTCCGCACGCGTATTTTGTAGGGCCAATGGAAAAATCTTTTGATTTGTCGATCCACTCTGTCGTTTTAGTCTAAATATGGGCGACCCAGACATCGATTTTGAAGTCAACTGGCCCAAAAACAAAGAAAAACAAATGGCGGCCATTTTTGAGAAATTTGACAGCGGTTCTGTCATTCGGAACCACGGGGCGACTCAGATATCGATTTTGAAGTCAATCGGCCCAAAAACAAAGAAAAACAAAATGGCGGCCACTTTTGACAGTTCTGAAAGCGGTTCTGTTGTTTGGAACCACGGGGTGACCCAGATATCGATTTTGAAGTCAATCGGCCCAAAAACAAAGAAAAACAAAATGGCGACCACTTTTGACAGTTCTGACAGCGGTTCTGTCGTTCGGAACCACGGGGTGACTCAGATATCGATTTTGAAGCCAATCGGCCCAGAAACAAAGAAAAACCAAATGGCGGCCACTTTTGACAGTTCTGACAGCGGTTCTGTCGTTCGGAACCACTGGGTGACTCAGATATCGATTTTGAAGTCAATCGGCCCAAAAACAAAATGGCGGCCACTTTTGACAGTTCTGACAGCGGTTCTGTCGTTTGGAACCACGGGGCGACCCAGATATCGATTTTGAAGTCAATCGGCTCAAAAACAAAGAAACAAATTTTCAACCTATTTCATCCCTTTAGGGGTTGATTTTAAAAAGTAGCCCATCTGTGTCTTTAAACCCAAATGTATCCTCTATCCCATACCAAATTTCAGAAAAATCCATTAAGTGGACTTAAAATCCCCATACAAACTATTAACCCTTATTTCATCCCTTTAAGGGTTGATAAAAAAAATGAAGTACGCCAATTGTGTCCTTAGGGTCAAAAGTATACTCATACCAAATTTCATCAAAATCCATTAAGCGGTTCCAAAATTCCCATACAAACTTTCATCCCCTATTTCATCCCTTTAGGACTTTAGTACCCTATGTCCGTCCTTGGGGTTAAAGGTACCCACATACCAAATTTCATCAAAATCGGTTCAGCGGTTTAGACGTGAAAACGCCACAGACAGACAGACAGACAGACAGACAGAGTTACTTTCGCTTTTATTATTTAGTAAGGATTTATTTTAGTGTTGTCTGACCTTACACTCAGTCCGATCTTACCTGCTGTTTGTTTTATTTTTTATTCCTCAACAGTATATAACATTTATGCCTGAATGAGGTGATGTTTTTTCATTAATTGTGAATTTTTTGCCCATCATTTTTGATGTGGCTATAGTAAACTTGCTATTTATTAGTAATAATTGATAATATGCATTTTATTCCTTCTTCAGAAAGTTTGGCTGAAACAGATCTAGCAATAACAGAAGCACAAAATGAATATGTAAGTATTGGGTGTATAACTTTTAAATGAAGCATATTGCAATATTCTAAATATTAAAAATAAGACACTGCTTATACCAACTTCTTTCTACCTGCCATTATCACACTGTAATGTGGGGTTGGCATAATACTCATTTTCAAGTATTTTGCAGAAATGATTTGGTTTAGTTTTATGACCGGCTGCCTGCCTGACGTCAACCCCCATCTGGGGATCCAGTCCCGGTGAAATGATATGAGAAAATCACCACTTCCGAATCTGGGAATCGTACCCAAGACCTCCCAGTCCACAGTCCATATAAACTGTCACTAGACCAAAGAGGCGACTGCTTATATCTACTGTTGGTACTAAAACAAACAGCACTTTTGATTCATTGTAATTGACATGTAACTTTATTTTCAGTTGGATCCAATAACAAAACGGCCTGTTACTGATCCAGTGAGGAACACAATGTGTGGACATATTTATGATCGTGAATCCATCATGAGCCTCCTTAACATGAAGAATAGAACTAAGTGTCCAGGTACTCCAAAGTTTATACTTATTATATTCCTAAATTGATTTACCAACCCGTGATTACGTAGACTGCAAAGCCTTCGGAATGTCGGGAATCAAAAATTAAAACCAAATCGTGATAGAATCCGTAAAGATAGTTTTATTTCAATAAAGTGATTTATTCCTTTTACTGTTGTCACCATACTAGCTTGAAAATCTTAACAACAGAAATAAACTTTTGATACCTATTAATATAGACGTATTAGAAGATATACGTGTGAATGGTCGTACCAGCGTAATAATGTTTAGACGATAAAATTGTATTACACTACTAGGGTGTAAAATTATAATAAGCTCCCTAGCATTAAGTGGTAGATGGCGTTACTGTCGTTTGATAAAAAAATTTTGTATGGAATCTTACTTGATATCACCTCTATAGTAAGTAATATTAACCCCCGAATACTCAAACACTTGACGTTGGGTTATGTCATTAAAACCACCAGTGGGTTTAGACAAGAAGCTTATGCGCTAGTCGAATAGAATTCGCGAATAGTATGAATGTATGGGAATGACATAAGAGTACGCCGCATATAGCGTACTCTTATGACATTCCCATACATTTATTATATTCGACTATTTTATTAAACTAGCGCATAAGTCACTTGTCTAAGCCCGCTTATCTGATAAAATTGTATGGAAAAAAACAATGTAAAAAGCCATTAAAGTTAAGTAGCATTTCAGTTTTAGGGCGTAAATCTCTTTGCCGTCAATTCATATTATGAACCGGGCCAGCCTATCGCCATTACAGTGACATAGTGCCATAATCATTTGTATTAATTGTAGAAAATTATAGATACATACGACATTATCACATAACAACTAATGTTTCAGTGGCGGGCTGCGGTAATAACCAGCCGATCCTCAAAAACCATTTGATACCTGATGACGAGCTGAGATTCCGACTTGCGATCACACAGCATTCCACCATGATACAGGAACCAAACATTATGGACCTAAACAACTCGGAGGAATTCTAATAAAAGAAGCAACTCAACTGATATATTACTAATTTCAATAAACTAGTTGTGGCCCAGAGATCGAAATTCGACCATAATTCATTTTTATAAGTTTGAACTTAAGGGTTCTTTTGTCAAAAGCTCTATGATCAAAGAAATAGAGATTTAATCGCAGAGTTGAAGTGGCTCGAAATATCAAAAAGATAAGGGGCCAAGTCAAGTATTACGTAAGCACAACGGGGCTGGGGGCGTTGGGGTCATTTCTTTACTTTATTGGATTTTCTTTTAATAAAGAAACCAGAACATTGAAATATTCATGTAGGTACCAATGTTTACGTAATGTAAGAGTTTTGCTTACCCTTGCTGACGAGAGGGGAGGGGTTAATAATTGTAAAAAAATCTGCTTATGCAATACTTGAACGGTCCCTAATTGCTGACAAAAAGTCTTCAAACTGGGCATATAAATACCAAAACCTACCTCCAATTTATATTTGTATGACGTTAGGATTTGAGTTTAAGTTTCAATAAAATGTTACATTACATAAACGTTTTTAATTTCAATTAAAAAGTGTTTGGATGGTTGTAGAAGGTAGACAATTTCAAATGACCACTGCACTGTAAATGCTCAGAATAAATAGTAGTTTTTTCAATTTGTTTATATACCAATAGCGTAATGGATATTATGTTTTATAATAATGTCTAAGCCATGAGACATGGATCACTGTTATAACTGTTACAATACCTTCCTACCACGTCAAATCTGGTGGCTCCAATGTGGTGAAATGTATGTCCAATTCAACTACATAAAATATTATCGTACATACATTACATACACAAGAAAGAAGATCGTACATTTCAAATTTATTTCATCACACATTTTCAAGCATCGGGGAAAAAACAGTGGGCTTTTTTTTATGACCGGCAAATCATGTAAGAAAATCCGCACTACCCGACCTGGGTTGGAACCCAGGATCTCGCGTTCCACAGCTGGTAAACTTACGCTGCTACTACACGTGAAATAACACTTCATTTTTACTATTAACTGGTATTTTCTTTAGTATAGTACCTTTGTGTGATGTTATGCCTTTGTGTTGGGCTGTGAACATGGAGGTCCTGGGTTCGATTACTAGGTCGGGCGTGGTGTTTTTCTAACACTATTTTCTCAGGACTGGATCCCCCAGAAGGGGGTTAGCATCAGGCAGGCAGCCGGTCGTAAGAAACAGCCAAATTCTTTCTCCAATGTACTTGAAAACGTATGTTGCGCCGACCCCACATAAGGTGAGATGAGGACAGGTAGAAAGAAACAAGTGATATATATGCGAGAATATTGTCACGATATTCTCGTTTTTTATCATTGTACTTGATGTTGTACCTACATAAGAGTATATGTAGTGTTTTTGTACAGCGACCGTTTTAAAATAATCGTCTTTACTTTTTTTAATAAGTTAGGTAAATAATACACCAAATACGAGATCCAATATATCTTTAATACAGCAAATATCTTTGACAAGCGTCACCTAAAACAATAATTAGTATGTATATCAACATAGTATAATCACTGTATTATAAACAAAGTCCTGTGATGCCTGAAAAGTATTGTAGAAAATAAATACATTTGCATGTCTAATGTAACCACAGATATGAATATTTAGATAGTCCCATGATTCCGTTTACGAAGAATTAACACTTGTTATGGTTTTAATTTCCTGACTTCGGCTTCAAAACTTGAAGTAAATACAATATTTTTTTTATAGTCCCGGAGCCGGTTAGCGGGATTTCGTGGTGAGTCGGCTAGTTTCTAGGGTCGGTTGGACATAATTATTTAACTAACGCTACTATTACTATTACTCGACGCGGCAGACCTAGAAGGTGATGGCGATAAGCAACAGATCGTGATAAGTGGAAGGAGATGGAGGCCTTTGCCCAGCAGTGGGACACAAATGGCTTAAATAAATAATAATAATAATACTATTATGCCCATGCAAGTTTAAGGTTGATGGTCCGTCGAATAAAACTGTTATCTTGACCTACTAAAGCCCGTCTCCTGCGCATGTTTTTTCGAAACAAAACACAAAAAAACACAAAACAAGGATTTTCATTGTCTCTTGCTAACATAACAATGGACCATAGACAAAAAAATATATAAATGACTTGTTTTGTATCATGTTTTAGTGTAGGAGACGCGGTTTAACATGTGGTAGGTGGAATTAATACAATATTGATCAATAAACAACTTTCCCCTCCAAACCTAGAACATTCATGTATATTATGAGAGCACTAAGTGGTTAATGTACCCAGTTACTTGTCTCAACAGCCTAAATCGGCTTGTTATTGTTGTGTGGGCCTCTTTTTCCGCACTCAGCTACAAAACCTGGGCCCTTGTGCTTAACGTATATGGCAGCTATGAGTTTAACCAGCCTAACTCCCACCAGAAGCGCAAGATCCTTCTGGTGTCTCCGCAGGCTTCTTGGAGCCAATCGGCTGTCATATTAATCCTTCGAACTTGGGACGGTCGAATCTAATTATTGATATCTGTTCTAAAATAACATTATAATAAATCTTAATTATTGGTCCATAAAGTATATCGAAATGTGCATAAACATGATTAACATTTAATAATAAACTATCGAAGCTTAATAATCTAATAATTACAATATGTAGAGGAATATAATAACGGGATTACTATAAATTATCATTAAAATGGTGTTTCCGTTCAAATTACAATATTAATATTAACTAGATATTCGATATGATAGTATGGATAATTTTATTGCTGTTTTATAAAGACTGCCTCGGTGGCGTGGTTGTATTTCGGTATGACTACCGTCCTGAGGTCTCGGGTTCGATCCTCGGGTCAGACAGTGATATTGGATTTTTCCATATCATTCACATTAAATAATGGTAGAGACTGAGCGAGTCAATAATGGACCATATGTATTTGTTTATAACAAGATAAATTATTGCATCTAATTAATTAGCATGTAATAACCACCATTCTCCATACAACCATAATCGAAAATCTTTGATAAATTTTCACATTCATTCGCACAGCCATCTGCTCCGTGTCTACACAATAAAGCTAACACGATCTCATTCAAGCATAGATTTTAATAAGTGCACTATCGGATTCTTAAATACAATAAAGTGGTGAATATAGGAAAAAGCTACGCATTTAGTACATTTATAGGAACATAAATATTTATTTAGTGGAAATGATTCCATAGATATTTAAACGTAGTACGAAAACATTCTCTTCTTTTTCTTTTTTTACAAAATGGCTCCACCGGAATGTTCGGTGATTTGCCAGTGTCCAGTATTTAAACCCCCGGCCTGATGTTACCTTTCAATTAAACTGTTTTAAATAATTATTGTAGTAAATAAAAGTTCGATATAAAAAACTGCTCAGTTAAAAATACTAGATAATTCACAAAATGTATCCTACACCAATTTATTATACTTTTTGGCACATACAAACTTTTCCGTTAGATTAATGTTTTACTCATGAGATAATTATTTTAGCGCGAAAGCTAAACTGTTACCAGCTCCAAATATAGCTTCTATTTTATGGCGTGTTATTTTAAACCAACCACAGTATGCGTGCATTTCTATGGCAGAAGTAGTATTATGATTTTTTTTTAATAATCAAGGATGATGCGATTTATCGCAAGCCAAAATACAATTTAAAAAATGCATTCGTAACCAATTTTTAAATGTCAAAATTAAGATTTTTCCAAAACATCACATTCTTTTAAAACTCCTTTAACATCTTACACATCAAGTCACAAATATACTAAATGCGTATCTACTTAATAAATCGTACCTAATATAAAATTATAAGCCTCTAATTTAGCTATACTATATAAGTATTATATTCACGTATCAGTGGGTTTACATTAAGGCGCGTCTCCTGCAACTGTTTTTGTCAAAACAAAACACATACTCAAAACAATGATTTTAATTGTCTCCTGCTCGTAGAATGGACCATAGATAGAAATGTGTAGTGAAACCACGTTTTATACAATATATACACCCATACAGTCACACACCTAGTCCTGACCCCACACTAGGTATAACCTGTATCGTGGGTATCAGACTATGAGAGACTTTCGGTCTCACAACACCCAGACTTGAAACAAATATCTGTGGCCCACACAAACATTTGTCTCAATGCGGGAATCGAACCCGCGGCCTCTCGCTTCACAGCCGGCTACTCGCCCGCTGCGCCACGGAGGCTGTCCAGTTTTGAGTAGGTGTTTTGTGTTATATTTTAGTGCAGGAGACGCGGCCTTAGTCTAGACTACATAATTATGTACTCTGAGTATTCTGCCAGTAGATATTGCTATAGTTTAGTATGAACCTACTTAATAAATTAAATATGACAAATATTTCATTGTTTAAAATATGATATAATCAGTATTTAATAAACAGTATAAGATTTTGTTTTAAATGAATTTGTTTTGTACGTGTTTAGGCCGTACTTGGCAGCTCAGCTCTTTATTGGAAATGAAAACTTTTTTAGTGTATACTGCTTTTACATTTTAAGTCCATTTATATTTTTTTTAACTTTTTAAAAAAAATATTGATAAGAAAACCTGGTAACAAACAAATTATTTACAGTAGGAATGTAGAAAACACGAGATAGTCCCAAAAACGTCTCGTATATTTTTTTTCATAATCACATGCAACCAGATTTAAGAAATATGGTCGTCACTTAGAATACGTATGTATAATTATTGAGGTTTGTTCTATATTCGCCACTGTCCTTAAATTCAATTTCAGCAAAAAAGTTTTAGATTTATGTATTACAAATATAAGGAATTTCACGAATTTATGACCACTAAAAGGATATAGGAATATAGGCTGAGACCTAAAGAGCGAATTTCGTCTAAAACTAAGTCAAAGAAACGAACTCGGCGAGGATTTGGAATTTTTAAATCGAACTTTGACTTACGAGTCATTTTTTATAAGATAATGCCTGTCTTGTAAAAATAGCTTGGACTAAGTCGCATTCCGATTTAAAAATTCCAAATCCTCACCAAGTTAGTTTCTTTGACTTAGAGTTAGTCGAAGTGCGCTCTATAAATCTCAGCCATAGAGAGGATGCCTCTAAATTATATATCTTTTTCCACTCTACTAATGCTGTAATTGCATTACACTTTTATTTATCATATTAATCATCATGGTTAACCATTTCCCCATGTAGGTACTCTCCTATTCTCACTTTATATGATAAGGTTTCACACTTATCCAAATATGTTAAAATTGCTTTTACAACTTATAAGTAGCTTTAAATGCATGAAATCTAGCAATTGATAACCGAGAACACAATGTGAACTATGACTAGATAGAATGGCATAGAATTCATATTGCTTTAATCGGATTTGCCGTTATCCGATATTGCTATAATAACGCCAGCAACACAAGCCCTTAGGTCATCACTAAAATCGGTTCTAGAATCCGAGAATTTCTTTAAAGATTCCGGAACTTTCGCTTCTTTGTAGTCGAAAGCCACTTTGTTCTTTTTCGAGGTTATGTCGAGGAACGCTAGTAAATTCTCAGCGACCTCTACCGGCATTTTTGCGCAATTTGTGTCGACTAGTACCGAGACGTGTTTACCGATTTCCGACTTAATTAACTGCGTGATAAAGCTCTTTTCATAATCGTAGTTAGGTTGTTCAGAGTCTGGTGACTCTTGTTTCAAGGACTCTATTGCTAAAAGTGTGAGAGCCAGTATGGCTTCGTTCTGCATGAGCGAATGGCTTGCGACTAACATATTCACTAGACTTGATATACAGCCTTCCACCTGTGAAATAAATATATTAAGTAATATTGAATCATTCCACCAATTTTTTCACCACCACAATTTTTTTTTTCATTTCCACCCGTGATCTTATGTGTCTATGGGCGGTGGACATCACTTACCATTAGGTGACTCATCTGCTCGTTTGCCAGTCTCTGATGTAAATTTTTTTTAATATTTGTTTGCATCTTCATGATTGTATAAAAATAAATGAAAGCTCATCTTAGTATCCGTAGACAAATAGAGAAAACCGGTTATAACACGACAAAGAGCATATAATTGTTTTTACTCGTGGCGCGCACGATAGGCGGGCAGGAACGTAACGCAACAGCTAGTTGCCACTTTAGCTGCCGGTTTCAATAAAATATCTCAGTTTAGAGTGCAGATAGATCGCGACTATGAACCAATCAAATCAAGTCATTTGACAGTCATGTTCAAACTGTGTTCTTACTGGTAAATTTTTGTAATCTATCTGCACATTCGAACGGAGATTGTTTATTGGAATCGGGCGTTAGTCTATATAGTTAGTTACCTGGACAATGTGCATCCAGTGCGGGTGGTGACGCAGCTGCTTGACGGCCCAGGCCAGCAGGCGGGGCGCCTCCCCCGCCGCGCCCGCGTACTCCCCCGCGTGCCCCCACCGCGCCACGCTCGCCAGCGCCGCCGAGTCGCTAGCCAGCTGCTTCGCCACGCCCTCTGGACGACAAAATCACATCACGGTGCAGGTAGAATGAACATTGAAGAAGCTTGCAACAATTTGACACAATTTTTTATAGGTATTTAAACGACACAATTTTTTATGGTCTCCCTATGTATTTAAACGCCAGCAATGTTGTAAGTAAATTTGAAATTATTACAAATCCTACACTGTTTTGTCGGTTTGTCGTATACTAGAAATTTTATTATTTTAGACAGATTTCAAAAAAGGAGAAGGTCCTTAATTCATCTGTATTTTTTTATGTATGTTGTTAGATATCTCCGCCAAATGTGGACCGATTTTGAAGATTTTTTCGTGTTCGATATAGCTTGTCGCAAAGGTGGTCACAATCGGATAAGTCTTGAAGTCGATCCGTAAAGTTTTTTAATAAAGTTAGTGTTCTGCAGTGTTTCAAAACGGATAATTCTAGGTCAACGTGATCCTATGAGCCTAAAGATATTTGCGAATATCAAAATATGTGACATAAAAGGTTGTCGTTGTTATTCATTCAACAACGATCTGTTACAATTTTACGAGTAAAACTTGTGCCGCCGATTATGAGTGCATACCTTGTCCATCAACCAGCATCCTTATAGCCGCGAGTAGTTTGTATGCCACATGATGATCTTCTATGTGCGGTAAGGCGCTGAGGAAGATGGGTGCAGCTCTGCCCTGCGCCGCCGCTACTCGCTTGTTAGCCACCGGAACGGTCAGGTTACGTAGAGCTGAGAGCACTGCGTGTTGGATCTTAGTAACCGTTGCCGAGTCGATTGGGTGGGTAATGTCGGGCTCCTTCCGCATGCGAACCGCAAAGCCGTGATATATTTCGAATATATCTGTAGAATAATAAAAATTAATTCAATACATAGGCTTACGCTCAACTAGTGAACTAAAATTTAAAACACCCACATTTTGCTGACCACTTTTCTGTCCCAGATGTGATAGGGAACTTCATTCTAAACATGAATGATAGAACATAGATAATGTTGCATATTCCACCTGGCTTACGTTACGGAGATTCATATCTAGTTGTCAGTCTTTGTACACACAGACAAATTCCAGTATACAGTATTCACATTTCGTAAGCTGCCAATACCTCCTAAGTGCTTTGAAATCAAATTTACAAGAGAGAATAAAAGCTAAATATATTAAAAAATATAGAATTATGTACCCAAAATCCAAGCTTATTAATTATACAATAGTTTAATATTGCTAAGAAGAAAATATTTACATCATGTTCCATTAGGACTAACAGATAGCGCAAAAACCAATATTTTTGTAAAAATGTAAGTTAGGGGGTATTGGCAGCATACGGTCGATTTGCTATCATTGACATTTCTCTTCATCTAAGCATAAATTGTTGGCTGTCAATCAATTACTTACCCAGTAGCTTATCAAATATCTTGTCATCCATCATCTGTCCGCAGTAATCGTCTTGTCTAGCAAAGTTACCAATGGCCAACACAGCAGTAGTTAAGAGATTGTAGTTTGGAGAGTCCAGCCATTTCACCATAGTCAGGTAAACTTCTCCAATGCCATTTTTATACAAGATGTGCATAGCTTCATCTGTAAAGAGGTAAACCCAAATAGTTTTGTTTTATCTAGTGGTGTGATAAGGTTGGTAGTTGAACATCTTCTTAGTTAGGAGTTATACTCATGTCTGTTGAACTGGTTCATAAGCTGAACTGACAAGTTAATGTTAGTGTACTAAAATAACACATAAACATAAGGCACGCCTGTGTCCCCGAAAGGGTAGGCAGTGTCACACTAGTGATTTAGAACACCCACATTTCGCCAAGATTAGTTTCATCCCAGATGAAATAGGGGGTGAACCTATTCAAATTCAAATAATTTATTCGACAAATAGGATTTTATATTATATCACTTATGCATGCTGTTTAGATGTTTAAAAATAAAGGCTGTTAAGAAATGCCGAAACAAATTCAAGGGTTATTGCTATATCGGGCACAAATTCCAGTCTCCCGACTATAAAGATCCAATATAACTGCCTGACCTGGGGATCAAACCCTAGATTTCAGGATGCTATACGTTTCACATGTGAACAATCAGCTTCATATTTACATTAAAAATAGAGCATACCTCCAGTCAACACAATGATGACCAAATCACATGCCTGCTTCATTATAGACTCCACTTCAGAATCATCAGCGTTCAAGTCTCCTGTGTCATGCTTCTGTGTGATCTGTTCTAAACGAGAGCATACAGTTTGCACACCACCTTCATTAGCTAGGAGGGTCTTCACTGAGTCTGTAAGAATGTTGAAATGATAAACAACAAGCTTTAATCTTTGTAAGTGAAATTAGGTATTTTTTTTTACAAACTATGAGATTTACGAAATTTTTAACTTTACAACTAGATTGCTATCCACCCTCTCTTTAATTGTAGTTATTATTGATACTAACTTTATGAAACACCCTGTATACAGACAAATTGAGAAGCTCCTTCTTTTGAAGTCAGTTATACAAGTCTTCATAGCATCTACAAAACTTTAAGTAGAATATTTCTGTGAGCATAGGCTCATAATATCAAAAAATAACTTACCATGTTCAGCTTGAGCATGTAAATGATCTAAACACAACTCTGATATCTCTATATTAGTTGTATCTTTCAAGATATTAAGCACAGCTGTGTTTACAACCTCATCATACAAAACTTCAGGAGTGTTGTCATTAATCACACTCAGAATCAACAAAACAGTTGAGATCATATCATCATCCATGTCATCTCTCTGCAGTTCCACATTCAAAATATTCTTCAGTTCATCTATCAAACCGCCTTGAACAATCGCCTCAGAAAACTGCTGGCCACCAATACAGAAATTCAAAAGAGTTTTGCAAGTAAACATTTTTATTTCTTCCTGTTGTGTGTCTAATGTCCTTTTCAGCAAGCTCACAAGGATTGGCACACCATCACAATCTAGAATGATCTTCCTCGCCTCGTCACAGTCGCAGCACAGATTCCCTAATGCCCTGCAGCACTGTTTTATAAGATCAATGTTGTCAGATGATAATTCTTTCTCTAGGGTGTGCAATATGGGCTGTATAACTTCTTTTTGAGAATAAGTCACTCTTTTCTCTTCACATTTGACTAGTTCCGATATAGCTTGCACGCTCAATAGTACTATTTCATGGTCGCTGTTACATATTAAAGATTTAAGACATGAAGAAACATCGTAATCGTAGTCTTTTCCGATACGAATAATTTCGCCCAGTTTTGATTTCAGATCATTGACATTACTTATATTTTGTATCACTAACGTTTCCAAAGAAGTAGACTTTTTAGCTGTAGAACCTGCAATATTGTTCACTGTTAGAATAATTAATGAATTCCGTAAAAACCTGCGCACGTACAACTTACCATCCATTTTTCCGGAATAATAAAAGAAATAGTCAAGGTATTTGACAAAAAACTTATACAAAGAATATTTAGGTAAAATACATATTATATTTGAGAATAAAACAGAGAAAAATGCCTAAAATAAAATAAATTTTGACGATATTAATTTAATTACCCAAATTCCGATTTTTAGAGTACTGTCAAGTGTCATTTATGATTTGTCAATGTCATTTGCGTTTTATTGCTGCATATCTAGTTGTGCAGTTGTCCTACAATTAAATTAAAGAAGTGTTTAGTTCGTTTTCGACATCGATATAATAATATACCTAGATGCACAGTTGACGCTCAGAAAGTGGGACAGCCAACGAGTGCTTAAAATGTAAGTAAGCACTTGTTGGCTGACAGTCGGGCGCCGACCGTTCGTCTGTGAAGATGCCTAAATGCTCTGTGAAAGAGTGCAAAAATAACACTCTTACAAAGCGCAAAACACATGGGATTTCATATTTTAAGTAAGTATAATTCCCTTACTTGATTCTTAAAACCTTAATCATGTTAAATTAAGTATTAAACGTGTATAAATAATTAATTTAACAAATTCAGTTAATAAAATATTTTGTCCCTTTTGAAATCATGATTTGGAACAATGAAATATATGGAGTGGTTTTTTTTGTAAATATATTGTATTTATTTTAAATTTATGTTTTTTTTATTAATTTTATTTATTACTTACAGATTTCCATGAAATTAAATAGTAAGAGATAAATGGCGTAAAATTATTTCCGAAGAAAGGAGAGAAGAAAATTTTAAACCCAATTACTCAAGTGTGGTTTGTTCAGACCATTTTGCCGATTCCGATGGATATTATACAGAAAAAGGGATTAGGAAAATTAAAAAAAATGCTGTACCAAAAATAAAGGTGATAAATTGTCATCAGCTACATTGTCCTTAACTAATGTTTACTATTTAATTTAACAATATGTATGCTGTTGGTGTACCTATAAATAAATAAATAAATAAATATTGCCACATTTATTGACTTTATTTTAGATTGTCGTAACTACAAGTTTAAATGAGGCAGGGTGCAGTACAAATGTAATAGTTGAAAAATATTTGATACAGAATTCATCAATAGCAAGCATATACTAGGTACATACTGCCATGTAAAATGACTATTTAATAATTTGCGGCTAATTCTAATAAATGTTTTCAATCAAAGTGTGCAGATCATAAAAAATTGCCAACATGAACAAAGTTGAACATTCCGCTGTCAAATAATAATTTTAATGGTTCATTCTCGCGATTTTTCATTTTTTAATTTTTCATTTTTATTCTGGATTCTCGGATTGAGATCATTTATTGGAACCGGTCGTTAGGCATAATTACTACAACAGTAATTGTGGCGTCATCATTTATTGGAAACATATTCATTTCCAGGAACCAGCAATTGAACCAATAAATAATGAAGGATCACCAATACCATCAGAATTTTCATCAATCTTTAACACACCTAAGACGTTATTTTTGAAAGATAATTTGAAAGAACGCAACCAAAAATTTAAACTTAAATCTAATTTAGTGCGAAACTTAAAAAGGCAGTACAAAAGATTAAGAAAACGAAATGATAGTCTAAAAGAAATTATTAAGAATCTAAAGAGCAAAGGACGATCTTAGTGTGGGGCCAGGACTATGTATGTGACTGTTGGGTGTTATTTATTTATTTATGAATCACGCTAAGGCAAAACAGTGCTTATTTCATATTCATAACTCATAAGCCTTGTTATCTTTTAAACATTTATACTCTATCTATCTCTTAATGTAAGTAAAATTATTATACAGATATCGCCATTCTCATCTACATTGTACGCCACGTGGTCAAAATTTCTCACAGATAAATACAAGAACTATTCGACTCCATTCAATCTTTGTCCAAGTGACTAGAATGTTTCTTTTAATAATGTCAAATTATTGTCAAATTCAAAAACGATTAGAAATTAAAAAAATGGGGAACTTGCACGAAAATTATGACGAGCAATTGTGTTGATAAATCAATAAACAAAACCTTGAAATGTGCTATGATGAAATTTGTAGGATAAAATACTTGATATTTCACAAAATATCTCAATTATAAATTACGTATAATGGAACGTTATTGCAAAACACAAGTGACGTCGTTGCATTAGGCAGGGTTTCTAGGTTGGGTTATTTTCCCCAATTTTGCGGAAAACAGTGATTATGTTTAGTATGGTGATTGATGAATGAGATTTCGAAGGTCCTCCTCTTTCCAAATTCTTTTCTTCGTTTAATTTTCCCATCGCTCCGCTCAAGATTCAAGAGTCCAATTAATTTTTACTTCGTTATTTAATGAAATAGCTTTTGGGGACATTTTTGTTCAGTTTGGGGAAATTTTAAACGATAGGCAATTATAGCGGTTCAAACGTCATTCTAGGCAATGTTCAAACGTCATTGTAGCCATCAGTGTCAACTGAGATGACAATAAAAAGCAATTTTTAAGCGGTGACGTCACGTCCTTTTTTGGCGCGGGGTTTTGAAACTCATATTTTGACTTGCGATAATTAAATGATTTGTGCATATTTTAATGTTTTTCTTTCTGGTGTGTTTATTCGAGACCTAGTTCTTTACAATAAACCAATAAAAAAATTACACGCAAGTTCCCTATTCGAATATAGGAACGTTTGAACATTCAATTTAAAAAGCTACTTTATGCCGCGTCTATAAGGTCATATTTGTGTTAATATAATTAAATTTATGATGTTTATTTGTTTTGTCTGTCGAGGACACTGTTTACAATGATAGTTGTATGGAACTGTGCATCTAGGTATATTATTATATCGATGGTTTTCGATCATTTTCTTTTTCGGGCACAATTTTTGTTTTAAGTATATTCAACAAAAGCAAAACACGTGGAAGTACACAAAATAGGTGTCTAATATTCGGAACAAATTGTCCTGCTACATGGTGTCAATAAGAATTTTGTTATAATATTTAAATGAACTGCCTCTGAGGCGTGGTTATATTTCGCTACGAGTACCGTCCTGAGGTCTCCGTTTCGATCCCCGGGTCGGGCAAAGTGATATTGGATTTTTCCATGTCAGCCCGGAGTTTGGAATTTGTGCCCGATATGGCGATAGGCTCGCCCCCCTATCACATCTGTGACGGAACTAAGTTCGGCGAAATGTGGGTATTCTAGTTCGCTAGTGCGCCTCTGCCTACCCCTTCGGGCATACAGGCGTGAGCTTATGTTATGTTTATTTAATTGAAAACATAACGCAGTACCTACGTAGATCGTATTATACACTGAAAGTCAAAGTAATAAGTGTTTACATACTTACAACATAATATTAGGTTTTCATTGTTGATTATTTTTCACGGCCTTGAATTCAAGTTTTATAACTGCCATATGGCGTAAAATCGTAGGCGTACCGATATAAAACTATCGTAAATTACGGAACAGGGCGTATTGGTCGCATAAAATACCGCAGGCATGCTATATTTCACAATGAAATTCATGTTTTCGCCATAAATAAATCGAGCTCGATTTTTCATAAATCGTTATGACGAATAGTTTATTATGAAACTATCTATAGAATTATTTATTTCACTGTGTTATATTATGCGAACGGTTGATTGTAGTCAGACATTCCTCTACGAGAGAATGCATAATTACGGATTAGGAAGGCGCATTATGTGAGTATTTTCTAATGTCTGCGGGTGCGGGCTTAGACAAGTGGCTTATGCCCTAATCGAACAGAATAATAAATGTATGGGAATGACCTAAGAGTACGCCGCACATAGCGTACTCTAATGACATTTCCATACATTTCATCAATTCGACTATTTTATTCAACTAGCGCATAAGCCACTTGGCTAAACCCGTTGTTGTATAAATTCTGTTGTAGGTATACTAACCTAAGTTTTTTTTAAATACCTCAACTAACAATTCCGTAGATTAAAGAAGTTAATTATATTATGCCCTCAATGACAGTTGAGCGCAAAAAAACAACGAACCGACTTCAAAATGTATCCGATCGTGACCAAATTAAATGGGTCCACTCTTGGACTAAGCTCTATACCTCTAGAACACGAAAACAATATTGAAAATCGGTCCACATTTGGCGGACATATCAAGTAACATACATAAGAAAATACAGACGAAATGAGGACCTTCTCCTTTTTTTGAGTCTGTTGAAAACAAGCAGCCAGGGCTTTTACTGCTTTGTTCTTAGTTTTATAGAATAGGCTTTTGGAAATCTATTTTCACCTGCCCGTGTTCCGCTTCAATATGGAATCGGAGCATTTTTCTTTTAAGTTGCAAAACTGATTCGGCTTAGCTTTAAGAACTGGTAGCCTGCTAACTCTCTCTGAAGGATCCTGTCATAAGCAAACCATGTTAGTAAAATCCACGCAAAGTGTTGCGCGACCTGGGGATTTGAACCAAGTAGCTTCCGATGCACAGTCCAAAGTCCAATCAGCGGCCTGAGCAGGAAATTTTCTGACAACCGTAAATGTATTTCAGCTCGATGCGCGTCTATGAAATTTGTATGAAATATTAACCAAACAGGTCGATCTGGAAATCTTTGGGGGAGGCCTATGTTCAGCAGTGGACGTCCTATGGCTGATGATGATGATGATGATTAACCAAACATCATCAGTGCGCAGCGAACTCGAATACATTTATATTTACATTAGTTTTTCGTGCTCGGGCTACAGATCAAAGTGACAGGTACCTGCTTTGCAAGTAGTGTTTTCTTCTCTAGACCAGGTATCATGCATTCCAATAAGCAATTCGAAAGCCGCTACGCATATCCAGAGCCGTTACCATCTTCTGCCACACCGATGATCCACTCACCATATCGGAACCTATACCAAGGTTCCAGGATGACGAATGACACGAGAGTCTACAGGAGAAGGTTTAACTATCAGCCGAAACTCGTTGGACATCGAGTGTTATCAGAGGGACTGTTTGATTGCATTGTAAGTTACATTACCCACCGAGAAAGCAATTTTGTGACCCAGACCCGGTGCGGGAATTGAACCCGCGGCCTCTCGCTTTACAGCCGGCTACTCGACCGGCACGCTGTGTCACGGAGGCTGTTAGGTCAATTCTATTGGCGCGTACACATCGGGCCGAACGAAGGCGAACGAATCATGCCTGTTTCATTCCCACAACAGCGAAAGTTAGTTTGTGTGAACACAACAGGTATAGATTCGTTCGCTTTCGTTCGGCCGGTGTGTAGCCGCCTTAGGACATAAAATACGATTATGATTGGAGAGACGGTTTTAAAAGTATAAAATAAAAACTTCGCTTTATATTGTATTACAGAAGATTTTTTCAAGAACGGTCTAAATAAATCTTTACTAGTGTTAATTCATCAGGCGCTTTAGGAGTTTTAGATGTTACATCCAGAATCAGATATGAGGAAAGCCAAACATAACCTCCCGCCTATATTCCAGAAAGGGTAGACAGAGACGCACCGTCCAACTAGAACATCCACATTTCCCCGAGCTTAGTTCCATCCCAAGTACCCTTAACCGACGCGAATGTATGAAGAGATTGATAAAAGTAGATGAAGCGAAAGTAGTGTGCCAGAATCGGGCGAAGTGGAAATCCATAGTCTCTGCCTACCCCTATGGGATACAAGCGTGATATTATGTATGTATGTATGTAGTTCCATCCCAGATGTGATAATGGCGAGCCTATCGCCATATCGCGAACAGGAAAATATAAATATAATAGTATCTACTTACACGCTTGCTTAGGAACTGATCATCCCAGAGGATAGATTTGTTTAATAATAATTATTAGAATTCAGTGCGCCGACTGCTGATAAAACAGTCGATCAAACTCTTTCTAGTTAAGGATACGGCGCAGACAGCAGCCATATTTCGATGACTAGCTTATTTAAACAAAAGCTAGCTAATGACCGTCATACCAGAAAGATCATGGGTTGGCGATAGAAATGGTGTATGTTTTATGGCGATGGCTGATGGGTTTGGCCGGGTGGACATTTCGGCATTCAGTTGCCTTGTATAGGCCTACAGTCCAATTTCTAATTTCAGATTACTCACCTAGCTGTTGAGACTACTGACGGCATACCAATTATACTTCGAGGTGGAGCCGGATACAGATACTTCAATGTCGTGATAAAAGCAAAACCTGGCGATCAATTAAAAGGCAGTGTTAGGGCATATTGTAAACACAACAAACGAACATAGTATACTGTATACAAGATACTGAAAATAATCTAAATATGTATGCTGTGAAGTATTCATCGAATTTCAAGTTTCAATTTTCAAGTTGTCACTCGTACGACATACCTCTTATGAAGTACCGACCTACCTAAGTACAACTGCCAAATCCGCGATAGCCAGCAGGTGTTCGACAGCTTTCATGTGGCCCAAATAATCTTCATTAAAAAGCACTTAGGTAATTAATAACGAAACCTTATTTAATTTAAGTCGAAAACTAAACAACCTATTTAATTTTACAAAACCAATTAAAATAAACTAAACACCTCTCAAACTACCTTATTTAGGTTTAGTTTCTATTTCCTAATCTTCAGCGTAACTTTAGTTTAAGCATTTTTTTTGCAAAATCGAGGTTTTCGAGATATCACATTGTTATTGCAAAATAAGGATTTGTTCAACAGCGCCTCTTGGTGCAACAATAAACTTTTAGAAATCAACTATAATTAATAAGCATTATGGTACTTAAACATTTTCGAGAACTTCCAAAATGCCGTTGAGATAACGAAGAAATCAATATCTGTCTACATTTCGTGGAGATGTTGCTTTATACAATTTTTATACAATGTGTAAATTGGTGCAAAAAACCTCTGCAAAAACACATAGAATGGCGAACGTTCATTTTCTGAAGAAAAACTAGGTGTGCCACGTGTGAAATTTTGAATATAATACTATAGGCAAGTAGTGGTACCTAGGTACCACCTTAAAGTACCGCTTTGTTACACTAAACCTTAATTATAATATAGGTAGTAAAACACATAACATAAGCTCACGCCTGTATCCTCGAAGGGGTAGGCAGAGGTGCACTAGCGAACTAGAACACCCACATTTCGCCGAGCTTAGTTCCGTCCGAGATGTGATAGGGGGCGAGCCTAATATCGGGCACAAATTCCAGACTCCGAGCTGATATGGAAAAATCCAATATCACTTTGCCCGACCCGGGGATCGAATCCGAGTCATCAGGACGGTAGTCATACCGAAATACAACTACGCCAACGAGGTAGTA
Source organism: Clanis bilineata (assembly GCA_036417725.1). Classification (NCBI taxonomy): domain Eukaryota; kingdom Metazoa; phylum Arthropoda; class Insecta; order Lepidoptera; family Sphingidae; genus Clanis; species Clanis bilineata. The sequence goes on from CM071158.1 coordinate 17,082,053, forward strand.
AGTACCTACATACCGTAATATTATCAACAAGTGACCTTAGGTCATCTTATTATGCAAACATTAATAATGACATTACAGTATCCGAATATACCTCTATAAATAATTAAAATTAGTAAACATGACATGCTGCGGAATGCTCATACACTTAAGGTCGCTTTATGTCATTTAAGGCCGACTTATCTGTCAAAATTGTATGGCGAAAATCAATTCAAGCCGTTATAGTTGAGTAGCGTTTGACCATTCGGTCGACAGGTTCATAAATAAAATATTAACGTTCCGTACCTTCCAAGAAGTAGACAGATTCTAGGGATCTAGACTACCTATTTCGTTGACCATACCTATGCCCAACGCTATTACACTAGGATTTTCTTTTTTTTCTTAAAAAAAAGTGGTTTCCACGCAATAACGCTGATTTGGACAATATCAAGGTAAATACAGTAATTATCAAGTTTTTGCAATGTCCATGAGACCCAAATATGGACGATCTGAAGGTTCTGCTAGGATTATGGAGGCAATCTCAAGGTCCTACTAGGATTATGGAGGCAATTCCTTTCAGCGCGATGCCCCTCAGATGATGTTCACTCAACGAATTGACCAGCCAACGCACCAAGCAAAACTCATCAAAGATCACCGGTTTCAACATTATACTGTCCATCTACGCCGAAGTTTGGTGCATAAAACCACATCACTCAAAGACCACAAACAACTCCAGACAATAACATGAACTAATTTTAACAAGCGACGATCACTCTGTCATACTTCCCGTCAAAATCCCCTGCACTAAGTTATAGACAGGTTATATTTATAAATAAAAATGTTTATTGGTGGCATGGGCTGGTGTTAAGATAGAACCAATGAACATATTGTGCTGGATTTTGAAACCTGCAATAATGATCCACACACCTTGTGTGGATCGCATTACAGGATCAGCCAGTGGAGGTCTGGTTTTTCAAAGGGGTTTGTGGAGATATTTACATTCTTGTGTCTTTCAATTTTATCTGCATCGGCCCTAGCACCGATTCCAAAAGAGTAAGAAATTGTTGACTTTATTGATGAGTGAGTTTTGTAGTCGGTTTGCTACTTTATCTTTACCTTCTGTTGTATCTAAATTGGTCATTTTAATTTTGGCTTTTATTAAAATATTGTGCAGAACTTTATATAATTGTTTAATCATACAACAATATTAATCGGTATTAATATTTACACGATGTCGTGGATTTATTATGTGTATTATTACGGCAGATTACGGCAATATTTTATGTAATAAAACGGAACGACGACGCCCACATCTACTGGGAAAATCGTGACTCAATAATCATGCTCTTTACATTTGAATACTGAATCAAATCCTGTCTACTGATCGAGAAAACACTCATTTGTATATGCTAATCCCGAGAACGGTATATTTTTTAAACATTTCCTCAAGTTATAGAAATATAGGAAAACAAAGAACAAATTCATAAAAACCGGGCAAGTGCAAGCTACATATCTGATCACGCATAGTACAGGGTTCCGAAGTAAGGGTAACAGTTTATTTTACCTGTCCTTATCCCATCTTAATGTGGGGTCGGCGCAAAACACTTGTTCAAGCATGTTGCAGAGATGATTTGGCTTAATTTTTACGACCGGCCGCCTGCCTTGTGTCAACCCTCTATAAGGGATTCAGTCCAAATTAAATTAGAAAATGTGCTTTGCCCGACCTGGGAATCGAACCCAAGACCTCCTGATCCCATTGACTGCACTGCTGCCACTAGACCAAGGCGACCATTACTATTACTTAAATATAACATCATTTTAAGTGTATGGTCCATAAACTCATATTTACTACCTGTTTTACATAATTAACAACTTCATATAAGTGATATTGAAAACAACTTGTACGATTTTTTCTTTTTACTTTGGTCGTCTATTACTCATTAACTTGTAAAGCCTGGTTAGCCGCTATAGTTTTCCTTTGAAATTCATGATATATGCTACTACTGTGAATTTTTTCACGTATCCAAAACAAACCGTTTCGGAAATAGAGGGGGGGGGGGGGCGCCCTACTCAACCAAACATTTTCGCTTTAAAGCTTAATAATTCGAAAACAGAGCTTCCAATCGAAAAATATTTTTTGCAAACCCGCGTTGTTTTAGAAAGACCTATCCAACGATATCCCACACCATAGGATAGTCGAGAAAAAACAATCACCCCACTTTACCTACATGTAGGGGGTACGCTAAAAAACTTATTTTACGATTTTCTTAGTTTGATTGATATATATTCTCGTGTCAAATTACAACACTCTAGTACTAATCTCTGAGATAAACAGTGGTCAAACAGACGGACATGGTGAAACTATAAGGGTTCCTTTTTTGCCATTTGGCTTCGGAACCCTAAAAAATAATACTAATTAAAAAATAAGTCGCATGCCATTAATCTAAGACAAACCATCAATAAAGAGAAAAAATAATTACCTACCTAAATAACAATATCAAAATGCTGGAGTCTAAATTCATGAACATGACAGTAAATTCTGAAAATGTTGGGCGAAGTGATGTTAAATACCTGCCTAGGATTATTCTACCAGATAGAAATCCAACCTCACTTTTCGCAACAGAAGTAACTAGACCAGTGAGGATATTGAATGAATGAGTGTCTACTGTGTACGTTGTATGGCGAATTGGCGAAGTAACCGCGACGTCACACGACAAGTGGCCAGTAGGACGAGTGTTATAAACAATTAAAATCATTCGGTTCCCGCAGGATTGAGGCGGTTTTAACTAACTAAAGTATCTAAAGAGTGTCCCATTTATGCATCGAAGAATTCAGATTCATTCCTTTTGGTTTCCATTACCTAGGCACAAAAGGAATGAATCTGAATATAATTAGCTAGTATTAATAGTACCTAGGTACTGGAAGTCTTTGGCTAGTTATAAGACTAGTTATATGACTTCAGTACACCTTACCCGGACTCAATTGGAAATTTTAAACGTGTATTTTTCATGCCTCTGACATCCTTGGTGGAATATTATAGTAATATATAAATTGTTCCGTAATAGGAATGAACGTTACTTTGGCGTTCACAGTCAAAATTCAATAATTTGCAAAATTCCATTTGCAAAAAACTACTCAATATAATATGATGTGCAGACATTTTTTTATTGAAAACCTCGTTACATTAAAGACAACACAATACAAAGAAAACAATAAACTAGGTATTGGTAGCTGATAAAGAGCATTTATATTAAACAATATTAAAAATGATATCACATAACACGCTGTACAACTGCATCGGACCTCGATGTATTTTATTAAGATCAAGCCGATTGTAGGAGACAGAACGGGCGCGTCGTTTGTCAATATTTATCGTGATACCTTCAAAATGTGTTAGCATCTCGTCTTTTATCATTGTTATAGTGTCATTAATATGTACCTGTGTGGCATTAGTGGTTTTTTTAAGAGACGGTGGCCTCTTATCCAGAGGGTAAGTAGACGAATATTTTAATAACAATCCAATTGATATAGGTATTATAATACATCATATCCATATGTCTATAGAAGTAAAATAAAAAATATTCTCATTAAGCCGCGTCTCCTGCACATGGTATTTTGAAACAATACATTAAAACATCTACACAAAACAGAGTTTTTCATAGACCATAGACAAAAAATCGAAATTCCATGTTTTGTATAATGTTTTAGTGCAGGAGACTCCGCTTAATACTTGCTCCGTTGTGCCAAGCTTTTTCGTCTGACAATACGCCTGTATGATTTCATTATATAAATTCACTAGTACCTACTAGTGTTATAAAATTAATTACTGCGTCGTATGTCTTCTGTTTTAGTGTATGAATGAAATGATATAAAAGATTATTATGCATTTTCATTATAATTTTTACCGATAACGATAAATTGAAGGGCTTTTTAAACACAATTATAAATCAACCACAATACAGTTGAATGTAGCTTTAAATATATAAATTTGCACAGTTTTTATCTGCTACTAAATCATTTTAAGTGTCTTTGTGCTAGCAAAATCTTCGTGTTACCAAATTAGCCTGCCAGTTAATTTTGAAACGCTATTGAAAAATAAAATAACACAATTACAAAGAAAGCTCACGACAGCGCCGAACAAAACTACTATTTATAAAGTCACAAAATTAAATCAAAAGGTTACGATCATTTTGTTTGATGTACGCACACGGCGCGGCGCGGCGCGGCGCAAGCGCAACCGCGTCACCTTTGATACAAATGACGTTGTTTTTAGACTACAAATAATATAATATTTGAAACGGTGTCAACAAACTACTTCGGCAAGAGTCTGGTATGTGAACACAGGTAATATTAGTGACGAGTATGATCGTTTCGTTTCGTTTCGTCGAAAAAAATGAATTAGTTTAAAAAAGAAAATAGTATTAATATACTTATGTTTTTGGTTATGGAATAAATGGGATTTTTATTTTATTTATTATTTTATGATCGTTTGTATGTTATCTGTGTTCTATTATAGGAAAAAGGATTTCAAAATGGTATTCACACTAATTCGAATCGAGCTCGATGTACGTCTATGACATTTATATGAAATATTAACCAAACGTCATCAGTGCGCAGCGAACTCGATACGAATTCGATTGCCAAAAATATTGCTGTTGGGGCACTTGGAAAGAAAAGATATACCTACTATATGATAATTATAAAGTATCAAACAGATAATTAAAATTTAGAAAATAATATTGTAACCATAACAGTTCTTAACTATTTGGCCATTATACGTAGATGTTTCTAGGTACCTAGCAAACATAAAATTGGACGAAGTAAATGTTTATCACATTTTGATTAAAAGCTTTGAGTACAGACAGACAACTGTAAAATATAGCAGACACAATGACTGTGTTAAACACACGCCCAGACAGACAAATTACGCATTGGTGTAATCTGATTTCGAGGTAATACCTACCACTTGACTCATTGATTTATAACTTACTAGCTGTCGCTCGCGACTCCATTCGCGTGGAAATATTATTTTCCGGTATAAAAAGTAGTCTATGTGTTAATCCAACGTGTCAGCTATCTCCATAGCAAATTTTATCAAAATTGGTCCAGTCCGTGAAGAAGTAACAAACATGCAAACACACAAACTTTCGCCTTTATAATATTAGTGTGATAAGTATTAAACTATAGCTACATAGGTGGACAGACGACCTGATGAAGGTTGCAGGAATGGATGGATGCAGGCCGCATCCAACAGGTCGATCTGGAAATCTTTGGGGGAGGCCTATGTCCAGCAGTGGACGTCCTGTAGCAAAAAGTATCTATATTTGGTTAGTTTTATCATTAGCGACTAACAAGAAAAATAACTTAATATTACTTTAATTTTTAACCGACAAGAAAAGGAGTTTTTTTATTCAGTTCAATTATAACTTTGGGTTATACTGTATAAAGTAAAACAGTTGAATCATAATCATATCAAGGGAAGTTCTAAAGTACCTAGTCATGTTGTTTAGAATATTTTGGTGGGTTTTAATAAATTCACATTACCGTAAATTTTACTAAGTGCACATTGTATCAATATTTATGTTAAAACGTTTCAGATTGACTTAGCAACAGTTGTAAATCTAAATGAGCTACTCTGACGAGGGCTTCAGTTGGTTCTTCGACCAGCGTTTCCAATATTTTAGTTAAAACACAAATGTCATTCAAATATAGCTATTTAAGTAAATCAGCCAGTAATTTGACATAGATGAATAATAAATTATGTATCATTGATTTTATGTGAATTTCGAAATCTTATTCCAATCATAAAATCTTCCTCTTTTTGGACTACGGTAGAGGCGTCTGGAAGCCCAGACGGTTGGTAGGAAATTGTCTGAAGTATAGGATCTCTTCCAACCCTTATGCTAAGCTCTCGCGCAAAGTCGCGCCTCTGATCCAATTTTAAATGTCAGATAGATAATTGTGCAACTTTCTGGCGACCGATCAACTCTGCCTTCAGTAGACCTGTCTGTCCAGAGTTCAGTTCTCGATTCTTGCGTGAGTCGGCGCGCGCGTTCTCACACCACGAAAATTACCTCTCGAAATAAACACAAGTGTCGTGACAATATGTTAAAATAGTTCCGCTAGCATTATAAGTGAACTTGAAATAATGGAGAGGCGAAGGTGAAGGGTGTTTTCAAAATTTTTGGCGTAAACATTGGCATAAAGTGCTTAGGCGTTTTGTAAATATGCATGAAATAATATTCGTAAAATCATCTGCTAATAATCATTAACTTATTCGTATATAACATTTATGTATCTGCGAGCTTGAAAATATAAGAAGGTTATTTGAAAACTATAAAAATAAATTGGTTTTACGACATTTTAAGAAAATGCAGCCATGTAACGACAGTAGAATTAAGATAATTAGTTATACGGAATTATATAAATGGTAATACAAGCAGCTAAAAGTATCTTTAATTAAATTCGTTATTGAGATTAATATGTAATTATATTTGCGCCTATATTTCTTTTAAATAGTCGTTTTAAATAGTGAAAAACAGATAAATTTCACTAATAATTTAAATTCCTTTTGGCAGCCCGTGATGAAGGGCTCGACATCTGGGTAATTTATAAAACATCTAAAATAAACATCTAACACCTTAGATACTTATCTATCATGGTTCTAGGAATTTTAAATATTTCAATATCAATATGTCAGGAATATAAATGATATGTTATTTCGGAATCTAAGAAATTTAAGAACATAGTAAACAGTATATAGTTCTCGAATATTAGAATATTTAATAGTCATAAGATATTCTGTAACTTATAATATCCATTTTGTTATTTTAATTAGGTTCGATAAAACTTAATCAATAACAGATATTCCTAACAGAAAGCGTTACCTAAGCTGTATTATCCTTATTAGATAAATCAGGATCAAATTGAAAAAATCCCAACTCATAACGAGATATCAATTTTATTGTAAAAAAAAAAACAATATTACAGTAGCAGTCTTCATAATTTTGAGACTACATAGCTATAAACGTGTACCTAATTCTATCACTGGGACGGAACTAAGTTCGGCGAAATATGGGTGTTCTAGTCCGCTAGTTCGCCTCTTACCCCTTTGGGGATACAGGCATGACCTGATATTATGTTATCTTAAATCTAATACTAGAAGCACTAATATATTTGATAGATAGATTTTGATTTTAAGTTCAAATAATCGGGAGACATATTGGAGACCTGCTTATCTGTTGTAGTGCGTATATATTTTTTTTTTATTGAAACATTTACTGAGATCTATATAGCGAACTTCGACTAAGTCTAAGTCAAAGAAACGAACTCAGTGAGGATTTGGAATTTTTAAATCGAACTTTGACTTAGTCAGAGTCATTTTTTACAAGAATGATTTGCTTCTCTGTCTGTCAGTTTGCTTTTCATGTAAAAAAATGGCTTGGACCAAGTCAAAATTCGGTTTAAACATTCCAAATTCTCACTGAGTTCGTTTCTTTGACTTAGACTTAGTCGAAGTTTGTTCTTTCTCAGCCTTACTCATGCTGCTATTAAAATTAGTAGTACACATTATACATACATAAACTCACGTCTGTGTCTCCGAAGGGACATGCATTCGAGCGAGCCCATTTCCGTCCCAGAACAAGGGGCGAGCCTATCACCATATCGTGCACTTTCAGACTTCGGGCTGATATGGAAAAATCCAATATCACTTTGCCCGACTAAGGGATCGAACCCGAGACTTCAGGACGGTGGTCGTATCAAAATACAACCACGCCACCGTGGCGTCTTAACATTAACATTGTGTTACAATCAGTCACAATATACCATGTCCTAAATGTTTGGTTCCAATAATATTGGGTAATGTATTAGAAAATTAGGTTACGAACTTACGAAGTAAAAAGTCTATGGACATAGCGATTAGAATTGATGGGAATCACTCCTCATTGGATGAGATGGATGAGAAAAATACAGATGAAAGAAATCACTTTTCATTAGTTGAGATCATCGGTGATTTATATTTTATTCATGAGATTGATCTTATGAGTTTAGAATTTTCTTGCGATCTAGAAATACTTTCTCGTCGTTTTTTCGTCGACAAACGTAAGCGAGTTTCTGAACCCGATCACAACGCTGCATTGGTGTTGTAATATGGTAGGGACCTAGAGTGAGAAAGTGTAAAGTTCTGGGTTCATATTAGAATATGAACCCAGAACTTTACACTTTTTCGGTTCTCAAAATCAATTATAGTTTTTGTATTCTTCACATATTTGATTACCAGAGCCACTTGCGAAAACTACAACGAACTAAAATAAATTGAGAAAATGAAACCTATTGATGATTTCAAAAAACGAGAACTGTCAAAACCTCAGGTTGTATTATGAGAGCTTGAGTTTTTCACTATAAACTTTTATCGAAACATTAATGCATCTGTTTTGCTTTCGCGGATAAAGGTAGATTTTGATCGCTTATTTAGATTTAAAATGTATTGCGTTAGACTTAACATTCCTCATTTAAGTTATTTGAGTAAAGAAAAATAAGTTTATATAACCATTTATCGCTCGTCAGTAACATTTGTAGTTTATATTTACTTAATTACATCTAAATTACATCTAATTTGTGACTAAAATTAGTTCGTTTTAAATACAAAAATATGTTTTGAAATTAGTTGTTAATAATTCAAGTTCGTATCAAAATAGGGAATCAAGCTACATTTTTAACGAGGTCATAATTTTCTACCTATTATAAGCAAGCAATAGGAAGAAAATCTTATTACACATTGCTTAATAAATGTTTCTCATATTAAATGTTGTTAATATACAAATTCTAATGTAAAATATTTTAGCGGCTTATTAAGCAACTATTACCAATATAATTGGCAATTAATATCTAATATGTATTAGTTATACTTACTACTACCATGGTCGAAGACGTGGGACTGGCATATAAACCGTACGTGAAGGTTGAAAATAAAAGTGAAAACTTTTCAATTTTAGTCTTTAATTTTTAATCTATAGAATTGAAGAATTGAATTGAATTGAAAAACTTGCGGCAAGGAAATATTTTGCTGTTATGATATTCCGCTAGAATATTTTACATAAGGTCGTCAACGATAATACCAAGCTATCAATGAAATGATGGAATCCTCTGAATTTACTGCAGCTAACAAATACGTTAATCTTGATTTAATACGATAAATTCGAGATTAATTAACAAGCCAACATTTTGATACGAAGCTTAAACTAATAACAATAAAAAAACTAACATAACGGAACTGTTACGCTAAAGATCTACGGGTGAGCAATTGATAAAAATGTTCCGCCCCTCGTTGTTCCGGGGCCTGAGCCTGGACGAGTCTCAAACCGGGTATGAACTCGATAGGAGTCGTCGCGCGTCGCTCTCCGCCGAGCAGCGGAGGAAGCTCAGCATGCTCAGGACCTCGAGTATACCGTCACCGCTGTCCCCGGTGAGCCACATTTACCATTTGGTACCCTGCCCGAGAAAATGCTGTCATCAGGTACATACCCGTTGTGTTGTGGCTTTGTGTTCATTGGACCGCTTTCTGATTGTTGTGCAAGGATATCGTTTTGTTTCGTTTAGTCTTTGTGCTATCTTCAGTTCATGGCAATGTTCATCTTTCATTATTAATTTAACCAGGAGTACCATGTTTTTGTTTAAAGTAGTAGTTAGATAGCTTAAGTTATATCCTAAGAATATGTCTAACGATCCACTGCATTTTATGCTTATAATATACGTTCACCTGCAAGGTGAACAGACGAGAACGACAAAGGTTGCCAGATAGGTAGAAAAAAGTAATTGGATAGAAACCGCTTCTAACAAGTTGGTCTGGAAATATATAGGGGATGTCTATGTTGAGCAGTAGAAATAATTATTGACTAAAAAGTCTACCGTAGCAATTTTGGATATCTGTCAAACGAATAAAACCACAATGAAATAAACTAAATAAATATCGTTCCTGTTTTAAATAAATGTAATAACAAACACAATGTTTTCTTTCGCCGAAACAATGCAGTCTCGAAAATCTCATTCAACAACAACAATGACAAGCATTTTCAACACGTTTCGGTAAATACGTGATCGTATGTAAACGAAAAACACTATATAAACACGAGACCAAAACAAACGAAGAGTTTTAATGGTTTTAAATCGCATAAACTATACGCACTTTAACGCCATGAGACGTCAGTCAATGGGAACTGATGGGCTGTCCAATATAAGTGTAACATCAATTACTACAGATATTCGTAGTTTTTTTTATCTAATTTTTGTTACATTTCATTTGACGGACATTCGAGGTTTGATCAAAAATATTGAATGGGTACATTAGTCTAACGTCATAAAATACAAGAAACAAACAAGTCCTTACTCTTTGCATAACTATACTCAATATAATTAAGTATGTTGGATTATTCCACGTTTGTCTGATAATCTTACTAACTGATGATATCAGTACTACGGAATTGATTTCAATCTTACCATTTTAAAAAGAAACAGGATCGATTGAGTGACATATCTAGTTAACTCAGTGTTAATTTTAACCCCAGACAAGATTGCTATCGAAGCGAAGCTGAAAACTAGAGATAGCTAGTTCTAGATATTATAAAACTAAAAGTTTTCGGGTAACACACATCACCTTTCAACATCAATCAACCAACAGATCGACACATTAACATCGGCATAACCTAAATAATAGCGTGCAGACTAAATATTAGGCTGTTCTATATCAAGCCGCTGCACCTGCGAACAATACGTGACGTACATATTTAGGGTCGATGCATGGCAGCATGCCATCGCACTTTTAGCATTTATAATTGGATTGATAGGCAAGGATGCTTCGATTTAGAAAAAAACTTATTACAAAGATATGTTTTTGTTGAGACATTTCGCTTTTCTAACTTATATCGGTACATATTACATGAATCCCATGGGGATGGGCCAAGAACTATGGAGTTTCATTTCCTCGTTTCTTACATACCTACGTTCGCTTCATCTACTTGTACTAATCTTTTTATGTATTTCTGTCAGTTTACACTTCTGTCCATTATTTAATAAACCAATTTGGTTCCCGTAGTTTAAGTGCAGTCGTCCTTTATACTTACATCTACACTTGTCTTGTGTATCTATTTCGTCCATCTCCCATCGCCCATCTCTCTCTCATTGTGTCCGAACCATTTCACCACGGCTTTTACTATTCTTGTTACTACCTACATCTTCTTTCGAACTGAATTAATTTTATGCTGTTAATTATTTTTCATAAATTCTACAGAGAATTGCTGGAAAATGACTCTAACTTCTTAAGGCTAAGTAACCATATTCTACATGGTATTGTGCATACCATAAAGACAATCTTTATAAGACAACTTACGGTAATGTAGAGATGATGTTGCTGTATGTAAAGGAATCACTTATGATCGTAATTAGGTACAAGCAGCTGTGTTACATCGAATGTGTTGTAATCATTCTGAATTACTACTTAACTACATTTAAAGCCAATATAAATCTCAACAACTACAGCTGCTTAATCGCTCAATTCAATTTGTTCCACATTGTTAAAGTTTTTAATGTCATTGAATATAACAAGTTTATAGTTTCTAAAGATTACATTTAGTCCTTATTTTCAACCAATGCGATTGTTCATGTGGGGCTAAAGTCCCAACCGTGAGTTCTTTAATGTTTTTAAAGTCTTGGTTACACTATTAGGCACTCCGCACCACTGACCTGAATTACACACCACTGAATAACTACTTAACAATGTGAATTAAGGAAATGCAAATGAAAATTGAAATACTCTATGTTATATAGATAGCGGACTAATATAGGGTAATCTTATGTAATTCCCATACATTTACTATTCTATTTGACTAGCGTATAAGCTTGGCTAATTTGTTGCATTATTTGCCCGCAGGTTTTGTTTTAAAATTAGTTGGGTTATATTTGATTGCATTAGAAATCTTGGCGCAGAATCGATTAATAATATTGCATGTAAAAAATGGGACTTAATTCGGATTTTTCGTATACATATATGTACCTATAGCGTTCCTATTTTAGTTTTTGACGATACATTTAGCGCGTGCCAATTGTGGCGACAACAAAGCGGTATAAAGTTATAAACTGCTGTAAACAATAGTTTATTAATGTTTACATTGCTCGGATAATATTGTATTTTCTTTGTTATGTTATGTACTTTGAAGTGAGACCAGCTGTTGGATGTGAGATCAAAGTCATTGTAATTGTCGAGGACTATAAACAGATTTCCTTGGCTTTATGCTTTACACTTTTATATTAAAAGATGTTTGTGTGACGTGTGCTTGAAAATTTCAATTTCTCCACATATTTAGGGTTATTTATGTTGTGATGGTCGTTCTTATCCCGGGAACAGCCACATGTGATAAGGTTGGATGTAGAAACACGGGCACAGGCTATTGGCTAAAAAATACAACATTGCAAAATTGACTTTGATTTTAAATATTATAGTACCTAAAGTCACTATCGCAGTTCCAAATATACATTCGAAAACAGAGAAACGCGCAATAACAATACACTTAAACTTCAAAATTCAGCCACAAATATTGTAATTTGCGTCAGTGTGATATGATAATTTAGAGAAATAACCGCGGTGGCACCATCTGCCGCCGTCCGCAGTCGCACTCCCACGCGCTCCGCCGTTAATACCACTGCTGGTGAATGACACGGCTTTACGCACTCTTAATGGTTTTTTGTACTAGTCCATTAATTTTAAAATGTTTTTTAAAGCAGCAATTGGCAAACGAGCAGGTGGGTCGTCTGATGGTAAGTGATCTCCACCCATAGACACCCAGGATACATTTATGTATAATGGGTGCGTTTCCAACCGAAAAGGAAGGCAATAGGGATAGGGAAAGGCAGGGGGGATTTGGGGCCCCGGAAATCTTACTCACCGGGCGAAACGCAACAGCGAGCTGCCACTTTACGTCGGTTTCTTGTAGATTGCTTCATGTACAGCTATTATTGTTACGGTTTTCACAGTGTGGTTGGTGTGAATACCCATGCTAAATTACACACATCTTTAGTACCAATAGTCCCTGAGATAAACTGCGGTCAGGCAGACAGACGGACGGACGGACGGACATGGCAAAACTATAAGGGTTCCTTTTTTGCCATTTGAATTCGGAATTCTAAAAACAATATATTTTATTGCTTGATTTTATTTTAAGTTTTGGATACGGATATTATGTTCACAAAAGGAAGTTCAGGATATGTTAGAAATTTGCAGTTCAAAGGTAAAGTAATGAAAAAAGCAACAGCTAAAGTGTGAAGTAGGAATATTTAGCCGTTGTTTTTACTTTATACCTTACTTTGGTTTTTGTTGGCACTGAAGAATGTAGAAAAAGAGTCACTCGATATTTAACTACCACGATGAGGTTTACGTTTACGTTTGAGGAAAGAGTACCTACGTCAGTCGCAGATTTCAGGCCCAGATCGTACCAAGGGTGCGTTCCTGTGGACGGCTCAAAAAACGCTGGCTGAACGTTTTGGAATAGGATATGAGAGCCAATGGTCTCACTGTGGAGGATTCTCAAGATCGAGTATCTCTCAAAACTCATACTTGAGACACCTACACCTAGCTATCCTTTGTTTAATAGTACACATGCTTCTGTCCGGAGATCGTAAACAGTATGTTTATTCGAACAAGTCTTTGATGTGATTGTATCGTGCATTATTGTTAACACACAGAAAGACGTTAACAGCGGAAATGTTAAATGTTCTATAGAGCATTTACTATTATTTATTGCCCAACTTAATCTTCCTTCTTAAGCGGGCGAAAATCTTCTTCTTCTTCTTCTTTTGAGTGGTAGAGCCACGCTGTAGACAGTTACGTCTACAGCACGAATGGGTCGGCTCGACCGGTTTGATACCACTGTCTCATAGAAAACCGACGTAAAGTGGCAAGTTGCTGTCGCGTTTCGTTCGGTGAGTGAGATTTCCTACCTTTCCCAATCCCTTTTTCCTTCCCTTCCATTTCCTCTTTTTAGGTTGGCAACGCACCCATGATTCTTATTGTGTCTTGGATGTCCATGGGCGGTGGAGATCACTTACCATCAGGTGACCCATCTGTTCGTTTGTCAGTCTCTGCTATTAAAAAAAAAGCCATTTTGCATCGATTTAATATACCCTTTTGTGTCAACTTGAGATGCAGAATTAGCGAATGACATGAACTATTCTCCCAATTAAAATGTCTGGATAGCGTGCCCATAGTTTGTAATTATAAATATTTTATTTCGTTTGGTTCCTCTTTGGTCTAGGGGCAGCATACATGACATGGCCTGTGGACCGGGAGGTCGTGGGTTAAATTTCCTGGTCGGGCAAAGCGAATTTTCTAATTTAATATGTCCGGGACTGGGGATCCAGTCAGATCTTGCCTGACGTCAACACCTCCGGAGGATTCCAGAGGGGTTGACGTCAGGCAGGCAACCGGTCGTTAAGACTTAGCCAAATCCTTTCTGCAACATGCTTGAAAACGTTTGATGTGCCGACCTCACATTAAGGTGGGATCAGGGCAGGTAGAAAGAAAGAAAAGTTTAGAAGCGTTACCAAGAATTATCACCTTTTACAGACTGGCATAATCAAATGTAATTCCTATGAATTTATAATGATTGGAATTATTATGAGGTATGATAAGAAATGCAACGTATATTTTAACTACAGATTTTACTTTTTCGTTATCTATCCTAGTGGATCTAGTGACCCTAACAGGTCACAGTACCTACTACCTAACAGGTAACAGGTCACAGGGTCTAGTGGCCCTAACAAACGAAATTATATATAACCGCAATCACAGAAAGCTCTAGCTCAACCATGACATTGTTGCACTTATTTACGCAAGCGAGGACGTAAAATATTTGTATGGAAAACGTCAGTTCCCCGCGTAACCGCTAGAGGCGTTCGGGTGTTTGTCATATAAATATTTTTTCGGAGTCGAGCGAGTAATGTCAAAAAAACTCATGGTTGGCCTACACTCTGTATTAGAGTAGGTTTACATTTCCCCGAGATATCTTATAGCCCATGACCCACTTTTTTCGACTTGCCCTTATCCCACTTCAGTGTGGGGTCTAAGCAACTCACTTTTTCAAGCACATTATAGAAAGGCTTATTGGTAATCTACATGCGGAGATGCAAACTTCTATATTTTTAAAGTCCGTGTCATTCACACATTATTTTCGCTATAACCCCGACAATATCATTGAAAAGCAAATCGTAAACACGTGGCTATTTATTGCACGAATTTAAAAACAAGCGCACCCATCTTATTAGACATCGGAATCATCACAATGCGACAATGATCGAAACTTTGCCAAGTTATAATCAAATTAGTTTCATTGAAACTGGTCAAGCTATAATTAGTTATTTAACAAAATGTAAATGAATAGCAGCGCTTGTTTATGAAAACGTGTGTACTTTAAGCAAGATTCATAAAACAAATATTAAAATAATACTGCCTCGGTGGCGCAATTGTATTTCGATATGACCACCGTCCTGAGGTCTCGGGTTCGATCCCCGGGTCGGGCAAAGTGATATTGGATTTTTCCATTTCAGCCCGGAGTCTAGAATTTGTGCTCGATACAGCGATAGGCTCGCCCCCTATCACATCTGGCACGGAACTAAGCTCGGTGAAATGTGAGTGTTCTAGTTCGCTAGTGCACCTCTGCCTACCCCTTCGGGTATACAGGTGCGAGCTTATGTTATGTTATGTTATGTAAAATAATATTTTAGATAAACTTTGTTAGCTTACTTTAGTTTACTGATATAAGTACATGGGACAAAGGTACCTTGTATTCTATACGAACCAATGCAACGTAATCCTACGTTTTGGCAAGATATTTTCCTACACTGGATGTGTAATATAATAATATCAGAAAAAAATAGTTGCATCGGTCCACCTTATATGTAGGTGGACGTCCTACGCTGCGCTTGCCGGTACGTGGTCTCCACTCGAGAACTTTTCTGCCCCATCGGCTATCAGTTCTACGAGCTATGTGCCCTGCCCACTGCCACTTCAACTTGCAACTTTGTAATAGGACGATCTGGAAGTCTTTGGGGGAGGTCTATGTTCAGCAGTGGACGTCCTATGGCTGATGATGATGATGATGATGATAGTTGCCTTTCTTAAAAGTCACTGGGATTTTTTGTAACTCAAGTCAATACTCAATTCTTAATTTTGTGTTTGTGTGAGGGAGTGCAATACAATAATTTTGTGCAACAAAACAACACATATTAATAAGCCATGAAAATAGAACTACCCATAAACTTGCTAAAATAAGTAGAAGAGATATCTGGTTCACCCTTTAATAAATGTACTACGGAAACCGCAATGTAGGCATCAAATATTTTTACACGTTTAATAATGTTACAATAATAAAGTTTATGATACAAGTCGTATAGTTCCAGTTAAATGAACACGTTATCTCGACACATACTCGTAATCATGTTGTATGAAGTAAGGTTTAATCATAATTATAAAGATGGCTTTCCTTTTGGAAAAGTGGAAATTCAAACATTTCAGAACGTTGTATAGAGTTTGTAGGGTTGGTTTTTTGCCTAGTGATCTCTATAATATCATCAATTAATTATAAGAGACACGAGAGACAAACTTCAGGGTGGCCATCTTGTAACTTTTTTTTTCTACTTTCTATCTGCCCTTAACCCACCTTAATGTGGGGTCGGCGCAACACTGTTTCAAGCATGTCGCAGAAAGGATTTGGCTAAGTTTTTATGACCGGCTGATTGCCTGACGTTAAGAAGTTGTAATTTTTATTTTAAATCATGATCTTGGTTTTTTAACATTTTACTGTTCTGTATTCAATTTCGTATAATATAATAATAATTTTCTTTATATTTCCACGTAATAAATTATTACTTCTCAGTTTAACGATCAACATCAATCTTCTATGAGAGTATGAAGGGACGGAAATGTTTTTTTAAGAAATGGACTCATATTTCTTAAGCAAAATAGCGCTTGCGCAAGTAACATTATGAACTAACAATATGATTCGTGCGAGAATATAAAAAGTGGCGAATAAAAGAAAATTTAAAACAGTATTTATAAGTGCGTAAATCTTTTCAACGGCCTCAACTGAAACTGAACCACTGAGCGGTTATATTTAGGTTTACATATAAGGGGAGTATTACATGTACATGAATGTTAAAGTACTTTTTAGTTAGGTGCATCAGTATCACAGGCTTTTTGATAGTGAATTGAAAAACTGTGTAATAAAGTGTCGGCTAAAGAAAATATCCGACAACTTTTTATTGTTATCATACAGTGTTATCAAAATTACTCTGCGTGACCTTTTACTGTGGATTTGAAGCACGTCTAAGTTATAACAAAGTGATAATTTACCTGATAAATGGAAAAACCGTAAAAGTCTCAAATCCACGTCTGTGTCCCCGAAGGAGTGCGCAGGAAATGAATCTTTTGAGTTGTATTTAATAAGTGGCGAGTCTAACGCCTTATCTGGCACATATACCAGTTCCGAGGAACTAATGCGTTATTTCTCAAATTGCACAGTTTTCAAACTCAACCAAGTTCAAATGTATTTAAAATTCCAGTAGTAAGTAATTAGTCCCGCAGACGGGGTTGACGTCAGGCAGGCAGTCGTAAAAACTAAGCCAAATCCTTTCTGCAACGTGCTTGAAAAAATGTGTTGCGCCGACCCCACATTAAAGTGGGATAAAGGCAGGTAGAAAGGAAATACTAATTAATAGGTTCGTAAACTTACACCAAGGGGTAAGCAGAAACGTAACGCACCTACAGTTTGCCTAATTACTCATAATTCCATATGTAACCCGACCACATTAAGAAATCCTAAATGACAAATAAATTATTGTCAGTTCTACGAATTGAACCATGTACTTCGCGGGTCGTAGTCAATGTCTATAATGTGAAAGAAGCGTGTATAACTGTGTGTAGTTAAATAACTGATCTCATGTTATATCTTAGACGTAAAATATATATTTATCAACGATATCATGTAAGCCCAGCGCATTCGGCAGCTACGTTGCGCGCGCGCATCAATAGAATAATTGCATACGACAAGAGCGATTTGCTTATTTTTATCTCACCACTACAACGGTTATACAGAAATAAATCTGTATACACAGTTTTGTTGTTTATCTTACGGATTCTGCGTGGAGATCTCACTTTGTCTCGGATACACGCCAAATAGTACTCACGTGTGCTTTTAGATTTCTTTACATGTGATGATTTGTATGACGTAAATTACTTTTGAAGTACGTGATTTAGTTCATTTTGGCATTACACTAGATATTTGTATATGGTTTAGGGTTGTAAAAGTAATAATAAAGAAAATGTATACTTTATAATAAGTATTTCTAATATTTATATAATGAGTCTCCACTCGAGCACTTTTCTGCCCCATTGGCTATCGGTTCTACGAGCTATATGTCACTTCAGCTTGCTAATCCACTGGACTATATCAGTGACTTTTATTCTTCTACGGATCTCCTTATTTCTGATCGCGTAGAGAAACACCGAGCATAGCCCTCTCCATATCTCGTTGACTCGCTGAATGCAGGCCTCTTCCAACAGGGAGGTTACCACCACCTCTTATAGCAATATTATTACAGTCTTGCTTGTTCCCATTCCCGTACAAAAAAAACGTAGTAAGATTATAATAATACTGCTATAAGAGGTGGTGGTAACCCCGCAGGTCGATCTGGAAACCTTCGGGGGAGGCCTATGTCCAGCAGTGGACGCCCTGTGGATGGTGATGATGATTATATAACGAGTACCTATTCTCTTTTCTCTAAAAGTATTTTTTTAAAATAGTGACAGGCGGCTTGCCGGTGGCCGAAACGCTTATGTAACATATATGTGCTGCCTCCAACGGGTTAATATGTGCCATTATCCAAAGACGTCATTAACAATCGTGGCTCTCTTACCCATCCTAAAACTCAGTTGCAACTTGTAGTGCATAAAACAGTAGCAAGTTGTGTTTCCCACTGTATAACCAGTTATGGACGTCCAGGTAAACATTATTCTCTCGAGGGACATGACTTGATAGGCATCTGCATCGGTCATCTGCCTGTCTTGTCGCAAGCCCCTCGATTTTCTTCTTCCCTCTTCGGATTCAAAACGTGAAGAAGGATAAAAGGTCGGCATGATTCTAATGACCATTGATAAACCCATTGTTTCTCAGTGGTCCCTGTTTTATTTTTTTGGACTGCCCTGCGCTTACCATCTAGTGTATTATAGTTTGCCGTGCTCGGATAAAAAACGGATTCCCCTCATCGCTGTTTCGTTTCATGGCGTCACACCAACCGAACGAACGTTCGCGAATCTACGCCTGTTGCGTTCATACAAACAAACTTTCGCTGTTGTGTGAATGCTACAGGCATAGATCCGCGAAAGTTCGTTCGGTTGGTGTGTACGTGTATTGAAAAAGATTACTGTTATGGTCGATTGCATCGATCTTCCTATGAGTCCGGAAAAGTATCCCAATTTCTCCGTGGTGTAAATTTAACATAATTTTATCATCATCATCATCATCATCATCAGCCATAGGACGTCCACTGCTGAACATAGGCCTCCCCCAAAGATTTCCAGATCGACCTGTTGGAAGCGGCCTGCATCCAGCGACTTCCTGCAACCTTTATCAGGTCGTCGATCCACCATGTAGGTAGACGTCCTACGCTGCGCTTGCCGGTACGTGGATTTTTATCAAGTTACTCAGAATTCTTTTCCTATCACCACCGCAAGTAGAACCGATACATAATACTTACCTTACAATGTACACAGTATTATTCTTAGACCATCGCACCCCAGCGAACCATATTGTTGCTACTGAAATAGCCATCAGAATGTAATCACAATCAGTTACATCAGCTGCAGTTCGCCACTTATGCTGTTAACAATGGAATCGTCCCACAAGCTTGCATCAGGCCAATTGCGTAGGACATGTGTCCGTATCCAGAAATAGCCGCGGTGACCGACGGCCAGACGAGCCCACCAATCATCTCCGGCACTTAACTCAAATTATTTTGTTTGTGTAGCGCTTTATGTCGTCGGATGACGAGCTATTGGTTTATCGTGTTATAATACGATCGTAACTGTATACAGTTACGTTTTTGGATTTTTTTATTGCAATTGAATGATGAGATGAAGATGATGATGATAAGCGATACTGCTTCTAATAATCAGTAGCATTACTCCCCCGCATTTTGAATAGTAAAGCCATCGAAGTAAAGCGATGAAAGAGAAACGAAACGCCACAACGTTGCGATCGACGACGAGGTCTCGCAGCGCACATCATTGAGATCGACGGAGCGTCCAACGTTGTTGGGTCTTAGAGAATACCATTTTCCATACATTTATGCCAAATGCCTCGCTCGAGAGAGCTAGTTCGCATAAGCGCCGTCATCACGTCATCGTGCGTGCGATTTGTACCTTGCTGAATACAAAAATGAAAACATCGTTGCCGCAACGTTGTTTTCAAAAATTAAACCTTAGAGAATCGACCTGCAGTAACTCAACCATGAGTTTGTTGCACGTATTTACGCGAGCGAGGACGTAAAATATTTGTATGGAAAACGTCAGAAAATTTGGAGTTGAACGTGCTTAGGATTATTTGCGCCCGATTCGGAGAAAAAGTAATGGGTTTAGGATAGTCATCAGAATCATGTCCTTTTGCATAGATGGTTCTTCACAATCCGAAGAATCAAATCGAAAGACCTGCGATAGATAGGCAAATGATAATGCAGGGACAGGGACACCAGGTTGTCTCCCATTACTCACTCCAACTATCTAATCAATTGCAAGGCCCTCGGGAAAACCAGATTACGCGATCCACACAAGGAATGTGGGTCAATGTGGGAGGTTTTAAGACCATACAGATGTATAGCACGGCGAATGCTTTGCTTTTTTTTATAGCAGAAACTGGCAAACGAACAGATGGGTCATCTGACTGTAAGTGATCTCCACCGCCCATAGACACCCAATACCCAATACGAATCATGGGTGCGTTGCCAACCTAAAAGGAGGAAATGGAAGGGGAGGGAAAAGGGATTGGAAAAGAGAGGGGGGGGAAATGGGCCACCGGAAATCTCACTCACCGAACGAAACGCGACAGCAAGCTGGCACTTTACGTCGGTTTTCTGTGAGACAGTGGTATCCAACCGGTCGAGCCGACCCATTCGTGCTGTAGACGTTATTGTCTACAGCGTGGCTCCACCGCTCAAAATCTCAAAACTCACTCTATCTGCGCAAATTTATGAATAACCTTCCACTAGTAAACTTGATGAGTTGGATAACAAAATAATCCGAGTAAACATCCCTATCACAGAATTTACAGATACCCATTCACCAAGGTTTATGGTAATTATTCCTGATGCGTTCATGACCCTGTACTCTCACTGGTTTATTTTTGTACCAATTTCACCAAAAGAGCAAATTACTGTTCAAGCGCCGTCTGGCGGTGAGTGAAGATACTACAATGTTTTCAGTTTCAGCGTAACGTTACTGGAACATAGAGTTTTGGTAGAGTTGTTTAGATGGCGTTGTTGGTATATTCGATTGTTAGTTATGGTTTTCATTATGAACTTCATGTGGTATGAACACTTGTATATAACTGATAAAACTGTAGAATACAAGAATAATTTCTATATAAGAGTTGTATTGTATTTACAGTATTCTAGATACGTTGCTTATTTCTACTATTTTTAAGTTTGTGTTTTCCTTATTATAGAGGTAGAACCTCAATTCCGTGGTCTCTTTCGTGTCGGGTCGAAGCAAGAAGTTAGATTTTTACTTTTCTCGAATAGGTAAAGAGGTGTTTACACAGCATGACTCTGGTGATGTTGCTGATGTTTTTGACCTGCACTGCGCTCACAATCAGGTGTATCTAGTTAATAGTCAATTTGATTTGCTCGGATAAAAATGGAATGAATAAGTAATTATGGTTAGACGTAGAGAAGAGGGACATCGACAAAATAACAAGATGTATTTTCTAGACATATCAGAGCTTAATTGTTAATGCTGGAAGAACACTAATAGAGACAATTCTGGGAAGTCTGTATTTTCTAGAATGGTCTATTCTTACAACCATAATCTTTGAGGCTCACCTACCGTTGTAATACCGTAGAAAAAAGTGGAAAATATGTCTCTGAGTAGGTAGTACATTATAAGAAGAATATAAGAATTCTATAACATATAAGAGTTCTGACAGACTACGTTTATGCATATTGTACAAAGAAGTGTGGGATGTGCCCCACCCAGTACGATGACCTGCGCAAGCCCACTTGGCAGAAATAGAGAAGCATGGGTGTATTCAAATAAATATTGTTGCAATTAAACTAGTTGACATTTTATGTTTTCTTTGATCTTTAATTAAAAACAAACATGAATCGAATGAATATTTTTATTGCGTTCTTAGAAATACCTTGAAATTACGCAAATCTATGTCAATATATGTAAAAATTATGTCGATTTTTACACATCTTTTTTATTCATAGCATTTGAAATTACAGTTAAATAAGCGCTGAGAAAACTAGTTGAGTATTTTTATTCCTAATTAACATCTATTAAAACGAATTATAGTAACAAACAAAGGTTAAGTAAACTTTATCAATGATAGCAAAATAACAATAGGTGCGTTGGCTTAGGTTAATAAAGTCGTTGCATTGTTTTTTCACTTTAAAAAGAAGGTAATAAGAATTACAAAGGGCGCGAAACGCGATAGCAAGTTCACGTCTTCTACTGCTTCTACTGCTACTTCACGTCTTTTTTCTATACGAAATTGTATCAAAAATCGAGCTGTTGCGGTCCATTAGTGCTGTAGACACATGTCTATGGCGTGGCTATATCCCCCAAAATATAATCTTTCCACCTGCCTTTATCCCACCTAAATGTAGGGTCGGCGCAACAAACTTCTTCAAGCATGTTGCAGGAAGGATTTGGCTTAGTTTTTACGACCGGCTGCATGTCTGATGTTAACCCCCTCTTGGGGATTACAGTCCCGGAAAATTAAATTAGCAAATTCTCGTTTCCCGAACTGGGAATCGAACCCAGGTCCACAGCCCCTCAAGAAATAATGATATAAAAAACTGCCGCTTTCGATATAACTATAGCACTATTGTTACCGCTTGGAAGTAATATTGAACAATACTCCACATTTCATCCCTATCGCTACGATCTATAAAACAGGTATAAATTCTATTTCCGCACGTCGAGTTCCTAGTTCCTATACGTTCCTATACATCAGTAGTATCACAATTAGACGATGACCCAATTACGTGCAATTGAGTGTCGTGGCCGTACCTAGACGTTGGCTAATCATTTTCAACGGACGTTTGTAGGAAAAAGGTTTGATGGATAAAAAAATGATTGATTGGGACAGACGGTCTGAAGTAGAGCATATCGATTTTGTTATGACGACTAAGTTTTAAGATAGTATTTTTTTAGCAAACGACGTCATTAGGTCTCTATCGCTTAGGTTTTTTATAGCAGAGACTGGCAAATGGGCATTTATGTAGATCGCCCAATTTGCGCTGGACACCCATTTTTCCAAAATAATCATGGGTGCGTTTCCGATTGGAAATAGAAGGGAGGATTTGGGCCACAGGAAATATTACGTAAAGTAGGAAAAGCAACAAAAAGCTGCCACTTTACGTTGGTTTTCTGTGAGACAGTACTTTGCAGTAACTCCCGGTCAGTAACTAGTGAGATTGATAAATGCGTCATGGATGTGATATGCAAAATGTACTTTGCATTAACCAGCTCGAATCACTGGGATCACTGATTGATGTTTAGTATTAAACAAACACGTTCAATGTACTTAATATATTTTAGACCATTACTCTGTGGACTGTTATGTGGGACATTTGAATTTAAGAAAGCAATCTGTTAGATATTCCTATGAATGTGTCCATCAAAAGATAATAATATTATGTTATTTTCTCTATAGTTTGAATAGAATACCTCCCCCAAAATCCAAGATTTGATATTGTTGTTGCTTCTTTATTACTCACATACCTTTTTCTCAATTTATATCGTTTAGAATGATAGTAAATATGTAATGTTTGACCACCCACAGTTCAAAGTCATGCCCGAGACAGCTTTGTGTATTGGCTAGCTACTAACCATTTTCCAACTAAGTTAAAAATAACTCTCGGCCGAGAGAGAAGTTTGACACAGTACAGAAACTATGTACGTTGTAAAATATATTTTTTATTTGGAAATTTAACTGTACAGCTGACTAGAAGGACCAAAAAATCAATAAGATATTTTAGATTACTATAAATTCTATATTCATTGTCTCTAAAGTTATAACTTTAAATATGTCACCAACCTTGTATCAGAAGCTTCTACCAGAAATGTAAAGGAGAGATATTATTTCAAACAAACTTTGGTAAGCTGTCAATTACTATTGAGTAGAAAAGAAGTAATAATACTTGAAAACAGTAATATAATAATAGTAATGTACTCTTAAAATTTGAATTTTACCACAAAGCTTTTACTAAAATAAAATACACTACCTATCTTCAGAATGTTTATAGAAGTATCCATAACTTCAATTTAATTATTTGTTGTTGGACAGTTAAGGGTTCATCCCTTATGAATTATTTACTAAAGTTGGAATAGGAAATGTACCGTCAACCGCAAAATACAACCCTAATCAAAAGTTAACCGGCCGTTTACATTTTTAAAAGAACCAGAATTTGAGAAAGTTTCCATTGTTTTTGTTAATCTAAATGGTCGGTCATTATTTATGTTTATGCTATAAATACTGTACTAATAAATTATTATCATAAACAAACATATTAAAAAAAAATTAAAACTAAAACTCGACTACTGAATAATTCACGCTCTAAAAAGTATGACACAAGAAAACATTATCATATTAAATTATTATGTTCAAACACACGATTATGGTTATCCTCTGAAGACCACGATACATATCGAATAATTTGTACATTAGAATTTCAGATGAAAATATTTTCTTGTTTCATATTTTTTAGAGCGTGATTTTTCGGTAGTCGGGTTTTAGTTTAAGAACTTATTTTTTGCAACTGATTATAAATCGAAACATCTGTTCTGTGCCAGACTGATACGGTTTCCAGAACACAATTAAAGACTAAATCAATTTATAAACCACAATGTATAAGTGTGCGTTGGGCGGGCATCGAGGAAGTTTCCCATCGCTGGGCATTAGTGGGTTGAGGTTATCTGTTACAGCTCAAATCTTTTCATTAAGCTAGCTAGAGCTCGCTCGGGAAAATATATTTAATTTGTGTCGTGTATCGTGGCAGCTAAGGGAGAAATCTTTTGTGCAATAAAATATAGGCTATAATTTAGCAATATTTTTAAAGGAAAAATGGAAAAATTCAATGGAATTTTTCCATATCAGCCCGGAGTCTGGAATTTGTGCCCGATATGGCGATAGGCTCGCCCCCTATCACATCTAGGACGGAACTAAGCTCAGCGAAATGTGGGTATTCTAGTTCGCTAGTTTACCTCTGCCTACCCCTTCGGGGATACAGGCGTGAGCTTATGTTTATGTTTATTTTTAAAGGATTTTATATGTTCTTTCTTGAAATAATGTTTGATTTCATAATTGAATTTCTCGTCGATATAGCGAAATAATTGCCTTCAGTATTATCATTGCGTATCGTATAGTGAGTAAGGTCTTATCACGATAAGCGAATGGAATTTTGGTTTTGTCTTGTTTTTGTCTGTATCTTTTAGGATTTACGTAGTTGTTGACGTTGCTGATCTGAGTAAAATTTTCATTACATGCGCCAATAAACCCTTTTCTCTCGTTCTTCGGTATATTTATTCATCGTACGCACCTATATTGCTTTATATGTGGTACATACATTAGGTATGAAGTGAAACAATAACAAACCTTGAAAACCTCATAACCGGACTTAGAAACAGTAAATAAAAATACTAATAAGTTCGTGCTACAGGAACAAATTGTAATAACAAATAGTCGGCTAGTTGTTCGTGATTTTCCCTCTTTGTGCGTACATCCGATATTTTAGCCAGCTCTCGTAGAATGTTCAAACTAACACAACCGTACAGTGGGTTGTAAAATGCTCCGTTTTTGTTGAGCGGTTTCTAAAACGTATTACATATTTTTCGACCGACTTAAAAAAATGGAGGAGGTCTTCAATTCGTCTGCATTTTTGATGTATGTTACGTGATAACTGCGCTAAATGTGCTCCGATTTTCAAGATTCTTTATGTTCAGTAGAGCTTATTTCAAAGGTGGTCCGTTAAGTTTATAAAATTGTTTAAATCCATATTATAATTAACAGATTCATAGTATTATTTATTTATGTATATATATATGTATATATTTTATTTGTATTTATATGTAGTTTATAAAATAGTATATTTTATAACACATTTATGTATGTTATTATACTGAAGTATGTATTGTTGTATTAATTGTCAGGTTCCGTCTTATTACCTCTATTTATATTTTATATACACCCACATCGTTTTGTCTCTGCATCACCTTAGGTAGACTGGTAGATAATGCCTTTGGCATTAAGTCCACCTTTATACAGTTTTGTATATAAAGCTTAAATAAATAAATAAATATAATTAACACGATAATTGTATTTAACATAACATACACATAACATAAGCTCACGCCTGTATCTCTGTAGGCGTAGGCAGAGGTGAACTAGTGAACTAGAACACCCACATTTCGCCGACTTTAGTTCCGTCCCAGATGTGATAGGGGGCGAGCCTCTCACCATATCGGGCACAAATTCCAGTCTCCGGGCTAATACGGAAAAAAACAATATCACTATGCCCGACCCGGGGATCGAACCCGAGACGTCAGGACGGTAGTCGAACTGAAATACAGCTACGCCACCGAGGCATAATTGTGTTTATGTTAGTTAAATATTTGTATACGAACATACTACTTTCTGCCTGCCCTTATCTCACTTCAATGTGGAGTCTGGGGGATGCAATTCTTGGCAAATAGTGTTAGAAAAACACCCGTTCAACCTGGTACAGAATCTATTATTATACGTTGCCACTAGATAAGGAACCTACTATTCATCGATCAAGATTCATTAATACATAATAAACAATTCATATCAGTGACTTTTGTTCTGCGGATCTCTTCATTCCTGATTTGATCGCGTAGAGAAACACCGTGTTAGCCCTCTCCATAGCTCGCTGATGCAGGCAGCTTCGAACAGGTCGATCTGGAAATATATGTCGGAGGCCTATGCCCAGCAGTGGATGTCCTGTGGCTGATGTAGATGATAAAACAATTCATAGATTTGCAATACAAAATCTCTAGCGTTTATCCAACCCAGTATACGCCGTCGGGCGTCTATACGGCTTCCTTCAGCCACAAAACGATAGCTCACTGCGTTCCCGATCTTCCCGTCGGTTGGTCGTACTCGTTTGTTCATCATTCAATACCCACGAATACATTGATATGTCCGAAGACGAAAAAGGAGTACAGGTACATTTCATATTTATTTTTTATGCTAGAAAAGTTTGTGTGGATTTTTCTTCGTAAACTTTTGACGATCAGGTTTTAATTTTTGTAAGACTTCATTGTCACTCTTGGAATAATAATAGGTAATTATAATAATATTATTTATAACAGTCACATAGTTGCCGTTTGTCTTGAAAAATACACTGACGAAACAAAAAAAAAAAGCAAATCTATTTTACCATTGTCAATAATAGGTATGTACTTAACTTTTTTATCGACCGATTCCAAAAAAGAAGGTCCTCAATTCGTCTGTATTTTTTTATTTTTTATCTATGTTACGCGATATCGCGGACGGATTTCAAGATTATTTTTGTGTTTAATAGAGCTTATTTCAAGGTTGGTCTCATATAAGTTTGGTTACGTACAAGTTTTAAAGTCGGTCGGTTAATTTGTCTTCAATTTTACACGCAGTAGTGGATATTAAAAAAATATTTTCCAACATGTTATAGCTGTTGTTTGTTGAAAATAATGTGTTATGTTTACGAAGCGTGCAGAATTCCGATAAAGTAAACATAAACACAAAAAACATTAAGTGGGTACAAAATAAGACTTCGTTCATGTTTTCAAAATATTGTTTTCAACATTGTAATAAAAATATTGAATTGAAATCCTGAGTACAGTCTTATTTTAATGTGACGAGTATTATATTGCAATTGTAGTAGGTACATTTTAATTGAAATTAATTAGAGACTATTTTACTGATGTTAATATAATAAGCCTTTAAAAAAACTTGATTCCTAAGAAATGTGCGCCAATTTGATAAAATATTTTTTTATGAAAATCCCATGTAACACTTAAATAATTTCATTTATGATCCAATAAAAATTTATTGAAATTAAACTATTTTCAGGGTCAGACAGTCTGACCCGTGACCACGAAGGCTGCAATGCTTTCGAAACGTCGGGCATAAAAATTAAAACCAAATCGTGATATAATCCGTAAAAATAGTTTAATTTCAATGAATAACATTCACGTAAACCTAAGAAATCAATAAAAATTTAGTAAATCTAGTAACAAAAAAAGATGGATTTAAAGAACTGTAACGTAAATCAGTGTAAGCTTGTTTAATGTTAAACATCAAATAAGGTCGTCGGAGTCGGCATTCGTTCAGTTTGCAAACATTCCATACATTGACAGCCTCCGTGGCGCAGCGGGCGAGTAGCCGGCTGTGAAGAGAGAGGCCGCGGGTTCGATCCCCGCACCGAGATAAATGTTTGTGTGGCCCACAGATATTTGTTTCGGGTCTGGGTGTTGTGAGACCGAAAGTCTCATAGTTCCCGATACCCACGACACAAGACTAGTATCTTAGTGTGGGGTCAGGACTATGTGTGTCACTGTTGGGTGTTATTTATTATTATTTATATATAACAGTATTTTAGTCTCCCATGAACATGGGGTTAAACCATTTCTGCGGGCTTATGTGCCAAGCAAGAAATGGGATAGATGAAAATTAAAAATATAAAATGAGTTAACTAGTGTAATCTGTTGACAAAAACTTTCTAACAATTCTGCAGGTGTTAAGGATTGTGGCTTTTTGAAGAAGAGTGTATGAAAGCTTGTGCATGTTGAAATTTTGGAGACTGGTATGTAATGTGTGGGGTATGACACCTGTTGAAGATAGGATTATGGGAATTGTCTTTACTGATTGTACTTTCCATTGGTTTTTGAGCTCTATTGATAAGTCCATGTATTTGGCTATTTTTTCTGTATATGTAGATGCAAGATTGTTGGTGTTAGGTATTGCTATATCTATTAAGTATATGGTACTATTGGTTTTATCATAAAGTAATATGTCCGGTCTATTGTAGTGTATTGTTTTATCGGTGATTATTGTTCGATCCCAGTAAAGTTTGTAATTTGCAGATTCTAGTAATATTGCAGGTTTATATTTATAATAAGCGGTTTTTTGTGTAATGAGTGAATGTTTGAAAGCTAGGTGTTGATGAATGATGGCGGCGACTTGATCGTGGCGGTGCTTATAGTCGGTTTGTGCGATAGATTTACAAGCCCCGGTTATGTGTTGGATTGTCTCAGAGCCACTGTGGCAACGACGACACTGATCGGTAGGTAGATTAGGGACGCGGATGATATGCTTTTGGTAATTTCGGGTGTTTATTACCTGGTCCTGTATAGCAGATATGAAGGCCTCAGTCTCAGGGAAAAGTTCTCCACGCCGCAGCCATTCGTTCGACGCTTCCTTGTCGACGTGTGGTTGGCTGAGATCGGCTAGATGTCTTCCATGCAGTGACTTTTGAGACCATAGATCTACTTTCTGTTGTTCACTGATAATCTGTTGATTTGGTTGAGTGTTTCTGTCGTGTAAGTTTAGTGGAGTTAATTTCCTGTCTATATTAACTATGTATTTATGAAGTTGTGTGTGTTCAGATTTATTATGAAAATAGTGTCGTAGTTTAGTGATGAGGTTATTGTGGAGGTTGCGTATGTCAATCAATCCTCTACCACCTATTCTGCGTGATAATGTCAATCGTTGGGTGCATGATTTGGGGTGATGCTTTCTGTAGGAAGTCAGATGTGTGTTAATCATTCTTTGTAGTTTGGTCAGATCTGATTGGGACCAGCTTATAACACCAAATGAATACGTAAGGATAGGGATAGCGTATGTATTTATGGCTTTAATGGTATTTCGAGAATTTAAATGTGATCTTAAAATTTGGTTCAGCCTTTGTTTAAATTTCTGAGTCATTTCTGATTTGGCTCGTTTTTGGAGTATGAATTTGGATTGATGGAAACCTAAATATTATTATTATTCGTTTATTTAATCTGTCAGGTGAGTGAGTCGAACAGCCCCTTTCATTAAGAAGTTGCCTAAAGACGGTATTATTATGTATTTACCTATTTGTTACTCTTTACGTGGGTTATCATGTTTGGAAAAATAGCGGGAAATCCCGAAACATAGAATATAAACACAAATTGAAAATTGTCAGCCTCCGTGGCGTAGCGGGCGAGCTGTAGCTCTGAGGCAGCGGCTGCGGGTACGATGGCCGAGAGAAATTGTTTATAAAGTAATATTAATAATTCCCATTTATTTCATGTTGTCGACAAAATTACAAACTTATAGAATACTATCATTTCTTAATAAGTATAACCCCAGATATGTTGTTCATAAGGCTTCCCGCAGACGAAACCGACGTTGCTGCTAGTTAAATTATAATCTGTCTCAGATAATGAGCGAATACAATTATACATTTTAAATCCTATGATATACAGATATAGGACGATTGACCAAATAACAATATCATATCCCTGATACAACTATTTATTGACGGGGTCAAGATAGTACATAAAAGAATTATCTATGTAGCTATGTATGTATCTATGTTGTATGAAGTCATCAAAGACCCGTAATCTTGAATCTCTATGCTTGGTAAGGCCGTCCGTCTTCATTAGTGCATCACAAGAGGTTTATAAACCAAGCAGTGAGTGATCTTAGATCAAGTGTTTTCACGACGACGAAGATTTCTTGTATTCTTTGTTTATTTTTTGCTTTCTTCTAGTTTTGATTAAATGTGTAATTTTGTTCTTAGTTTTTTTAATAAGATGGCCAGTATATGTAAAACTTTGTCAACGTTTTGCAAAGGTTGTATAATAATAATAATGAGGTTTATATGTTACAGACAGGTTAATTAATTTAACATAAGCGTTTAACATAACGGTTTCTCATCCAAATACCAGGCAACGTTATCAATGTCTGGTACGTACATATATTGCAGGTACATAACCGCCTCTCGTCCCATTTCCCAAGAGGATTATTAGATCATGTGACCTTCTCAATCATTGGGAGTTTCCTCATACATAACATGCACAAACACACCTTGATTTATTTAAGGGCAAGATTAAATAATTTCTTGGAAATCGAAAGACTCTATGGGAAGAATTTTATGTACCTATATACAAGTGTTTCATAGAGTTCGTATTAATAATAACAACACTTACAGAGGGGAAGGCTAGCAATCTAGGGGTAAAGTTTAAAATTTTGTAAGGCTCATAGTTTTTGAATAATGGAAACTTGAATTTGTAACGATAAAAAAATCTGGATCGTTCGGTCAGCTGCAGTACATTTGCAAACCACCTGTGGGGTTGTGATGTATGTGCTTTTATAACATAACATAACATAACATAACATAAGCTCACGCCTGTATCCCCGAAGGGGTAGGCAGAGGTGCATTAGCCAACTAGAACACCCTCATTTCGCCGAGCTTAGTTCCGTCCCAGATGTGATAGGGGGCGAGCCTATCGCCATATCGGGCACAAATTCCAGATATAGAAAAATCCAATATCCCTTTGCCCGACCTGGGGCTTGAAACCGAGACCTCAGGACAATAGTCGTATCGCAATAGAACCACGCCATCGAGGCACTCTCGAGTCATTCCTAAGATAAGTTTGTTTATTTGATTAATAAAATGAATTACTGGACTATTCTGAAGTAATCAGCAGTTTCAAGCTCTATAAGTTTATAACTATTACGTACAATTAGTTGACTTTCTTTGAAGGAAAGTTTATAAAATGATTTGTCGTCTCCTAAGTCAGTGAACAGAGGGGTTACCACCACCTCTTATAGCAGTATTATTGTAATTTTACTTGTACCGATTCCCATACAAAACAAACGAAGAACGATTATAATAATACTGCTATAAGAGGTGGTGGTAACCCTGCAGGAGGTGTTGAACGAGAGGTACTGAGTTTGAATCAAGGAAAGGTACGGGCAACGCGATTTTACTGACATAATTTTCTTGGGATTGCACCCTTCAGAGAGGATTGATCGATAGACAGGGGCTGGTCGTGTAAACATTAAACCAAATCCTTTCTGCATAATGCTTAAAAGAAGAGTGTTGCGCCGACCGTCGTTGAGTGAGATAGAGCAGGTGGCAATAGAGTTTATGAAATTAGATGTTTACTTACGAGTAATTATTGTCAATATATAGGTAAAATAAACAGTTGTGTTTACCTGTCTATCTTTCTTTCTACCTGCCCTTATCCCACCTTAATGTCGGGTCGGCGCAAATAACTTTTTTCAAGCATGTTGCAATAAGGATCTGGCATAGTTTTTACGACCGGCTGCCTGCCTGACGTCAACCGTCGGGCAAATTAAAGTAGAAAATTGGCTTTTTCCGAGCTGCGAATCGAACCCAGGACTTCCAGGTCCACAGCCCATATATGCTGCCACTAGATCAAGGAGACGACTGTGTTTACCTGTCTATGCAGAATTGCAGATGGACAATAGCCATGTGGATAAATTCCTTCATAAGTAGGCACAAGTGCTCCCAGGAAACCACTAATTGTATCACTATGACTATGAACTTGCGACTTTTTAAGTTTTTATAAAATCACTAAACCTCGATTATTGTAAAACTACTCAACTTTAACGGCTATTTAAGTTATTTTTAGTTATACAAGTATGACAGATAAGGCTTCAAGTGACATTACTTGACCTCAAGTGTTTGAGCTGCGTTTCAGTGTTCGGGAGTAGGATTACTTTTTTTTCTAACCTGTATCATCTCACTGCTGGGCAAAGGTCTCCCCCCTCTCCTTCCACATCCCTCGATCCAATGCCATCAACATCCATAGTGGTTCAAATGCATCCAGATTGTCTCGCCACCGTTTCTTAGGGCGACCGTCCGGTACCCATTCGGTTACTTACAATACAAAAAAATGTCTGTAGAAAATTATAGCAGGCGGAGCATTAAGATTATGAATTATCAATTAGATTCAGTTTAATGTGTGTGTTTGCCACTCACTGACTCAGTAAGCATTTTTGTACCTGTCCAAATTTTGTTAATTACTTACATAACTAAAAAGTAGTGATTGATTAATACACGTAAAATTTCGAATTTCTATTCTGTTACATTGTTTGAGATAATTCGGATTCATAATTCGATATATTCTAGCTAATGGCCACATATATGTATATAAAATGAGGCTTTATATATTAACTGCCTCCGTGGCGTGGTGGTATTTCGGTACGACTACGGTTCTGAGGTCTCGGGTTCGATCCCCGGGTCGGGCAAAGTGATATTGGATTTTTCCATATCAGCCCGGAGTCTGGAATTTGTGCCCGATATGGCGATAGGCTCGCCCCCTATCACATCTGGGACGGAACTAAGCTCGGCGAAATGTGGGTGTTCTAGTTCGCTAGTGCGCCTCTGCCTACCCCTTCGGGGATACAGGCGTGAGCTTATGTTATGTTATATATTATAAAAACAAGGGGACAAGAATAAGTACGAGTATAAAGAGATCTTAAGATAGGCAAAACCTTATATGAACTTCTAGGGATAGAGCGACTTAATAATAAATTAATATAATTTATCAAGTTTCTGTTTTGTAGATAAAAAAATCGGTAGAACAGCATAATTTATTATCGCTTCATCACATTTTCTATTTAACAACTTAATTGCTGTGGTATTTTTAATTATGTTCACTATAAAATGTCGGGTGTTACAATAAGAAAGAAAAATTTAATTTTAATTTTAATCCTGATGAAATTATAACACGCTTTATATGTTTTGCATTTTTAAATATGCTATCCTTTTGAATTGGTCACCCTTGAGTATTAGAGCCATGCTGTAGATTGTTATGTATAAAGAACAAATGGGTCTGCTCGACTGGTTTGATACCACGCTCCCTAAAAAAACCAGCTTAAAATGGCAAGTCGTTGAGGTGCTTCATTCAGCGGGTGAGATTTTGGACGGTCCCTTTTCCCTTCCCGAACCCAAACAAATACCCTGCTTTTAAGATTGGCAATGCACCCATGCTTCTTTTGGAATCGTAAGGGCTACTTGCAGCTCAGCGATAAATCTCTATTTATCTCAAATCTTGATTTAAAAAGTAAGAGTAAAGAAGTAAGCTGTAGAATAAATCGATATAAGGTGTAACTCTATGTTAGTAATAGCGCTGCAAGTCGCCCTTAGCGTTTATGGACGGTGGTGATCACTTTCCACCAGGTGACCCACCTACTCGTGTTCCAGTCTTTGGCCTCTGCTAAATAATATATTTACCGTTTATTATTTTATCACTTTCGTATTTTAGATGGGATGTACTATTTATGGCATACCAATTGGCATACTATCTAACGAAAATATTGATATACAAACCATCATAGTATAGACTCACTATAAATAAACAATCAGTCGTATTACCCAATGTATGATAACAGAAAACGTTCAATATTGGGTAAACAGCGAATGTCTGGTGTACTAAAATACTTCATACGTCATTATGATAGGTAAGAAATATATTTAATACCAAGGTCCTATTATATTGGCCGGAAAATTAAAATTGTGTTCGTGAAGTAGTAGTGACTTTTATGGGTGCTTTCGTCTATTTTCTTTTGTAGCTAACGTAACTTAGCAGCAAATCTACCATTTATCTTTTTATTGGCTTACAAAGGCAGATGAGCAGACTGTCTATCTAATGATAAGCGGTTGGTTACCATCGGCCATGAACATCGCGAATGCCAAGGCCACAGCGAAGTCACTGCCTACCGTGAAAAGGAACGAGAGTTGGGAAATGAGGGAAGAGTTTTAAGCCCTTTCATTGCGGTTTTCTATGTTCACTATTGCTAACCCTTACAATAATTTAATCTAAATTTCGTAGTACGTGATATACGTCTGTCCAAGATATCGTCGCCTCCTTGGTCCAATAACATTGTGTTTGGGCTACGGATAGAGAGGTACTGGATTCAACTCCAAGTCGGGTAAAATGGTTTTCTAACAACATTTGTCCGGGTTTGTAACCCCTAGAGGGGGTTGACGTTAGGCTAGTAACTGCTCGTAAGACTAACCCGGATCTTTACTGCAACACGCTTGAAAAAGTGTGTTGGGCTGATCCCACATTAAAGTGGGATATGGGCAGGTAGAAAGAAAGCTTTTGAGTTTTAGAGCCATGCTGTAGACAATTATGTCTACAGCACGAATGGGCCGGCTTGACTGGTTTGATACCACTGTCTAACAGAAAACCGACGTAAAGTAGCAGCTCGCTGTCGCGTTTCGTTCGGTGAGTGAGACTTCCGGTAGCCCAATTCCCCCTCTCTTTCCCAATGCCTGTTCCTTCCCCTTCCATTCCATCCTTTTAGGTTGGCAACGCACACATGATTCTTTTGGAGTCTTGGGTGTCTATGGGCGGTGGAGATCACTTACCATCAGGTGACCCATATGCTCGTTTGCAGTCTCTGCTATAAAAAAAGCCGTAGTCCGTGGTATATGAAGTGGTAGTTCAGTGCACGGTTGACACGGCGCGATCAATTGACCTCGAGCGCCAGCAGATCGTTTGTACACGTGCCTCGTCGCACGTCGCTACCTACCTCCCTACGTTACTATGTATCTACATATGTATGGTATGGTGGATTTTTATTCATGGGGTGATTTTAACAACGTGTCAATTAGGTTATGAATACGTGGGAGAAGATAGGCTATTATTTATATTTAAATAATTATCTTTACGAGACGTACTTCAATAAGATGAATTTATCGAAACGTTTAGTGTTTATGTTCCATGCACTATGATCTTGATTTGAAGTAATCGTCGGGAATTTCGTACCATTAATGATAGAGTGATACTTTCCAATTTTACAGATAAAACTTCTAAATCATCACTAAATTTATTTTGGGTCATATTAAGTAGGTCACATTTTAGTTCTTCAACAATCATCATCATCATCATCATCAGCCATAGGACGTCCACTACTGAACATAGGCCTCCCCCAAAGATTTCCAGATCGACCTGTTGGAAGCGGCCTGCATCCAGGGACTTCCTGCGACCTTTATCAGGTCGTCGGTGCACCTTGTAGGTGGACGTCCTACAATAAAATGATTATGATTCGTCTTCAACAATACGAGCAAAATAATTTGGCCTAATGTTAGCCACTTCACTCGACTTCTAAGACCCCACGGTTTAACCTTTGAAAATAATAACTGCAATGAGACTTGTGTCAACTTTAGACATATTCATTTCTTTATTATTTATTATATTATTATGACTGCCTCGGTGGCGTAGTTGTACTTCGGTATGACTCCGTCCTGAGGTCTCGGGTTCGATCCCCAGCTCGGGCAAAGTGATATTGGATTGTTCCATATCAGCCCGGAGTCTGGAATTTGTGCCCGATATGGCGATAGGCTCGCCCCCTATCACATCTGGGACGGAACTAAGCTCGGCGAAATGTGGGTGTTCTAGTTCGCTAGTGCACATCTGCTTACCCCTTCGGGGATACAGGCGTGAGCTTATGTTATGTTATTATTTATTCTAAGCGCGTTCCACTTCCTAAGCGACACTTCACAGTTCGTCTGTTTCAATATACCTGAACGTACACAAACTTAATTAAATGCCAACACCATTGCCGAACGAATTTGTTGCTAATTGGGTCACTCGCAGGTAAGAGCTCTAATGGCCCGCCCTGGCCCTGGGGAAATCGTCCGAGTGTACTCGCGAGTGAATCACGGACTAGGGCTTGTTTATTGCGGCTTTTGTTCATTAACAAGATACGGATTTAGGTGTTTACTTTGGGGGGTATTCTATTGTTCAAAATGTTATTGTAAAAACCAATAGAACATGTAATCCGCGATGTCCGTTACTACATTGCTACCTGAAAGACTTGGTGTAGGAAACTTAAAAAAGTGTTATGAAACGATGTGTTTGCAGGAAATCCGATTTTTTTATTTAAATATTAAGTTATGTTAAAGTATAATTATTAGCTAGCAATAAAGTCACGTTCCGCCAAACCGACTTTAATTTCTTGTCTTTGAAACTATATGGACTAAAATACTTGTAAAAATGGAGAATTGTTCCAGCTGTTAGAATATTCAATATTCTAGGTAAATAGCCATTTATTATCTAGTACGAAGTTAATAGTAACATCAGATAAAACAATCAGGCCAATACAGGCTAGGACAAGCTGATTAAGCTAAATGGAAACCAGCCAGCGGGGGTGCCGACAGACGTCAGCCATTCAGTTAGCACTTACCGTTCCATTGTTACAAATGGTCTGTAATAAAATAATCTGATGGCGACAATGGATGGCGATGTTATTACGATTGAATTCTTACTCCGAGATGCCAATTTTACGTTTTAGATGAGTAGAATGTTATGGTATTAGATTAGGATCATTTAAAATAATGAAAAATTTAACGTAAATAGACATTTGATATGTTTTCCTGTTTTCGAGTTCTAATATTTTACTGTTATGTTTTGTGATTTTATAATGAGTAATATTCTGCTAAATTGCACCAAAAATCATCCTAAACGATTCGAAACAAGTCGACTGTTACCGCGTGTCGTCTCTACGTCGCGTTGTCATATCTACTATGTTATGTCTTTTGATACACTTTATTTTTTATTGATGTTTATTACTTAACTTCTATAAACATCTGTTGTTTGTTTATGATCATCGACGATTTATATATTTTTGACCAACTTCCAAAAAGGAGAAGGTCCTTATTATGTCTGTATTTTTTATGTATGTTACGCAATACTACGCCAAATGTGGACCTATTTTCAAAATTATTTTTGTATTCGATAGAGCTTATTTCAAGGGTCCCATATAAATTTGATCACGATCGGATTTGAAGATAGTCTGTTAAGTTTTAAATTCTGATTATTTTAACTTAAGACTATTTTTACTTTAAACTTATTTTTAAGCGGTTGACTGCCTCCGTGGCGTGGTGGTATTTCGGTACGACTGCCGTCCTGAGGTCTCGGGTTCGATCCCCGGGTCGGGCAAAGTGATATTGGATTTTTCCATATCAGCCCGGAGTCTGGAATTTGTGCCCGATATGGCGATAGGCTCGCCCCCTATCACATCTGGGACGGAACTAAGCTCGGCGAAATGTGGGTGTTCTAGTTCGCTAGTGCGCCTCTGCCTACCCCTTCGGGAATACAGGCGTGAGCTTATGTTATGTTATGTTTAAGCGGTTATTCCAAAAGATAAATTCAGTCTCGGCAATTCAGCCCCCAACATAAACTTTCGAATACGTCCGTTTGCTTATACACTTGACCGATTAATTCCTTTCAGAATTGCACTCGATATATCTCTCATTCCATCGCTGTGTTTATCTTCATAGCCCCTTATTTCAATCACAAAGGTCTGTGATGGAAATTAATACTGTTCAATATTCATCATGCAGATTTCAAGTTAGGTATAAAGTGAAGCAAGCGGCTTCATTTGCATCATATTGTATTAAAGATATAAAAGAGTTTTTTTTCTAATTTATTGATATGTATTGATTAAAATTAAAAAGGAATATAATGATTTTAATAAATCAGATAATGATTTTTGAAGCCAAACTGCGGGCTTAGCCAAGTGGCTTATGTGCTAGTCGAATAGAATAGTCGAATAAATACGAATAAATACGCTATAGGCGGCGTACTCTTATGTCATTCCCATACATTTATTTTGAACTTTTAGAGCTCGTTTGTTTCCTTAATAATAAGGTATAACATTTTAAATACGCTAATTATTTAACGGACCCTAAAAATATTTTAATTACATATCATATTCATCATCACCAACATCACTAACCACAGGACGTACACTGCTGAACATACGCCTCACCCAAAGATTTCCAGACCGACCTGTATTTCATATTCATTCCTTACATAATTAGTGAAATGTTGGCTACTCAGATACATGTAGTGCAAAGAACGCATTTTACCGATAAGATTTTATCATCTAAACTTACTAACGCCCGAATGGTCAAACGCTGCTCAACTTTAACGGCTTCTTATATTGATTTTCGCCATACAATTTTGACAGATAAGGCGGCCTTAAAAGACATAAGGCCACCTTAAGTGTATGAACATTCGGCGGTAAACGATTTAATTTTTCGACCGACTTCCAAAAAGGAGAAGGTCCCTAATTCGTCTGTATTTTTCGACCAACTTTCAAATTAACACCGGTGGAAATGTGGACCGATTTTCAATTTTTTTTTGTGTTCGATAGAGCTTATTTCAAGGGTAGTCCCATATACATTTGGTCACGATCGGATTTGAAGTCGGTCAGCTAAGTTTTTAAACTTGAAATTATTTTGTGGTACTGTTTATTTTAAATGGGGGTCTCTGCGAATGGGATACTGAGACAAGGTGTAACCTATATATGAACAGAAAGATGAGCAGTTATATGTCTTTAATATTTTGTTTTAGTGATAGTGTTACGTGTTGAACACCGATTTCATATCATCATCATCATCATCATCAGCCATAGGACGTCCACTGCTGAACATAGGCCTCTTCCAAAGATTTCCAGATCGACCTGTTGGAAGCGGCCTGCATCCAGCGACTTCCTGCGACCTTTATCAGGTCGTCGGTCCACCTTGTAGGTTGAACTGATAGACGATGGGGCAGAAAAGTTCTCGAGTGGAGACCACGTACCGGCAAGCGCAGCGATTTCATATACTTTTTTATTAATAACTGCTACTGTTGTGGTATAAAATATGCACTTTAGCGCATTAAACATTCCGGTCCAAGACAGACTCCTGAACACAGACTTACAACGCAAATAAAATCGCATCCATTCAATAAATATGCTGAGGGAGCAACTGTTACAACGTGAAACTCTGCTCCGTCGATATTTCCAGATGTTTGTAAACAATATATTTTCGTCTGTAGCTGTGGGATGAAGTCATAAATCATATACGAGAACACCTTTAAAATCCACAATTTGCGAGTCGTCGACCCAAAATGGATGCGTTGAAAGATTAACGGTTTGTTAAAAAAATAACACATTGTTTCTTGTTTATGGCGTATGTGTTAGTTTAAATATTTCATATGAAACACTGGATAAAATTGACGACCGTACGATTTTAGATATAACCATGCTGGTGAAAATTACTGCAAATACCCAGAACGAACCAATAAGTCTATACAACTACTAATTTTATTGTAACTACAAAAGACTTTTGATTTGAATTTGCATGTTATTAATATTTATATACTTAATTAAGTTTATATTCACACCAAAGACCTTCAACTATATCCGGTTTAGCTATACAAACATTTAATACTGTCTTTTCAAGATAATTGATATGTCGTTTCTCGAACTATGTGTCAAGAAATTTACAAAATGATTTATATTTTGTTTGAGCGGTTTATCAAAAATGAATATAGAATATGTCGTGGTATAGAAGTTTATTTCTTTCTTTCTGCCTGGCGTTATCCCGGCCTAGTGCCAGGGTCCGCCAAAGCATCTACTTTGCCCGGTCTTGAGCATCCTCCATGGTAAGACCATTGATTCTCATATCCTCCAAACCGTCCAGCCAGCGCTTTTCAGCTAATGTAGAACATAATAATATATTGTTCATAAAAATACGATATTATGTGCCAACGGTATTAATACTGAACAACATTCGCTTAAAATATTGCATAAGTCTATACTCTACGATCGTAAAAGATCTTACGTAGAAACTAAAATTACAGCAAACGTAAAGAAAATGCTGGTTCGTGACCGACTGTCCCGTGCGGTTCTAACTGGTTTAAAAGCCCATAAAAGTTTCAGTGTGTGCGTTCCAGCTCTAATGACATAGTAGAACAAATAGCAATGGTGTAAGTACGACTGACAGTACGGAATAGGGATATATACATATTTAAGTCATTACCCATCGATATATTATATGTCTAGATGCACAGTTGACACTCAGAAAATGGGACAGTAAAGGAATGCTTAAGCACTCCTTTCCCTTATAGTTGGACTTCGACAGAATTCTAAATTTCAAAATTCAAATTTAGGAACGCTTGCTCATTTCGTTTAAAAAGCTACTTTACAACTTTTGCACAGGGTTATATTTGTGTTAATTTATATTAGAATTTATATCTTTTTCTTTGTTTTACTTATTATGACAACCGCGACCACTTTTTATGACGAACTTTTATATTTACAAAGAACTGTGCATCTAGGGTATATTAAATCAATGTTATTACCCCTCAATCCTGAGCTATCCTTTTTTATCAGCCTTGTAATATTATTGCCCCACTGCTGGGCACGGGCCTCCTTTACTAATGAGAGGGGTTAGGCCTTAGTCTACCACGCTGGCCTAATGCGGGTTG
Source organism: Clanis bilineata (assembly GCA_036417725.1). Lineage (NCBI taxonomy): Eukaryota > Metazoa > Arthropoda > Insecta > Lepidoptera > Sphingidae > Clanis > Clanis bilineata. The sequence continues at coordinate 17,123,619 of CM071158.1, forward strand.
ATAGACTTCATATACCTTTAAAATTCTCGGGTTTCCCTACGATGTTTTCCTTCACCGTTATAGCAAGCGATAATTCACAATGAAAACATACTTAACTTAACAAAGAAAAGTCAGAGGTGTGTGTTCCTTTTTGAGGTTGATCTCGAACCTCCGACACTCTTCTCGGCAGTCCGTACCATACAACTGAGCTACCGCCGCTTCTTCTATCGGAGTTATCCTTACGATATTATAATTTGTTTCAAAGACACAGACTGAGTATTGAATCTGAGTATAACTGGGCCTCACATAGAGAGAGTTTATTGCAGGGTAGAAATAAGAATTTGTTAAATTGAATATTGTTCTATTTACATAACATAAGCTCACGCCTGTATCCCCGAAGGGGTCGGCAGAGGCGCACTAGCGAACTAGTACGCCCACATTTCGCCGAGCTTAGTTCCGTCCCAGATGTGATAAGAGGCGAGCCTATCGCCATATAGGTCACAAATTCCAGACTCCGGGCTGATATGGAAAAATCCATTATCACTTTGCCCGACCCGGGGATCGAACCTGAGATCTTAGAACGGTAGTCGTACCGAAATACAACCACGCCACCCAGGCAGTGTTCTATTTAGCTTCTTTATAACCAGACTAGTGATCGGATCATAGTTTAACCAGCTTATGCCCATCATCCTTGTCGCCTATAATTAACATTAAACAAATGTTTAACAATCTGTCATCGCATCGACTGTGAACGCGCGCAATTTGCCGAACGCACGAATCGGCGTAGATTTCAGCATCTATTTCTGTTGCTCTAAACAGCATTGTGTGGGTAATGTGGTTTGTTTACTGAACGTGCCTTGAATGCCGACCCCACCTCTTAATTGGCAACCATTTGATGCCATATATCCGCAGATATTGTTTTATGTATCAAAATATGTAGGTTACAACGCCTGTGGTTGTAGTGAAAAATATAAATTCTGCACAATTGATATTGACACTTGACAGCGTTCATGGTGAAACAAACGAATACCAGGTGAAGCAAGAGGCGCAGGTTTAATCTCCGCACCGACACAAATGTTTGTGTGGCCCACTAATATTAGTTTCGGATCTGTAGGCCTACCATGACTTTTTTTGACATTACTCGCTAACGACTCCGTAAAATATTTGTATGACAATCACCTGAACGCCTCTAGCGGTTACGCGGGGAACTGACGTTTTCCATACAAATATTTTACGTCCTCGCTCGCGTAAATACGTGCAAAAAATCATAGTTTAGTTACTGGTGTAATGGGAACGAAAGTCTCTCGTAATTTCCGATACCCACGACACCGGACGTATCAAATCTTATTGTAGAGTCAGGATATTCAACTGCTCTGTGGTCAGGGCTATTTTATAATGTTGAGTTATTTATTTACAAAATAGTGATAAGTATTCTGCGCTAGTAGTAGTGATTATATATACATAATATTAATAATAATTTCTATTTAGACCTGGCACATGAGGTTACTCGCATGTGGGATGTGGATTCAACAATCATTGTTCCGATAGTCATTTCTGCCCATGGTTTAATACCACTGAGCCTCGACCAACACCTCAAGAGGCTCTCGGTTGGTGTTTGGGTCAAGAGCCAAATGCAAAAGGCAGTATTACTGGATACGGCACGAATTGTGAGGAGGTTCCTCACTCTGGGGTCCTAACCGCCGGTGGCTTGGGTCCCGAGCCTCGCCATCGGAGGGGAATATTTTTATATTTATAAATGTAATTTTTTATAGCATATATTTAAAAATGTAAAAAAAAAACTTTAAAAATAAAGAGTACTAATAATAATGTTAGGCCTGTAATATTACTGTCCCACTGCTGGGCACGGGACTCCTCTACTAATGAGAGGGGTTAGGCCGTAGTCTACCACGCTGGCGTAATGCGGGTTGGTAAACTTCACATACCTTCGAAATTCCTGTGAAGAAATTATTCGGGTATGCAGGTTTCCTCACGATGTTTTTCTTCACCGTGACAGCAAGCGATATTTCACCATGAAAATACACTTAACTTAGAAAAGTCAGAGGTGTATGCTCCATTTTGGGCTTGGTCTCGAACCTCCAACACTTGTCTCGGCAGTCCGTACCATTCCCAAATGAGCTATCGCTGCTAATACATAATAGAACGTACATAATATTTTAATCAAGTATGGTTATTTATTAGTCTGTTGATCTAGGAAGGCCTAAGTTCAGAAGGTTATTAAAATTCAAAGTTGTCTTTGTAAAGAATTATCCACTACGTAGTTATGATACAAATATGATAAAGTCATCAGGAGAGCGACCTCTTCGTCTTAGTATTCAGACGAATAAAATGAAATATAAATTGGTCAATTTATTTATATTATCCAGTAATAAATATTAGTGTACAAAAAACGTTCCCAAATTTATAGCCGTGTCCAATTTGTACCTACTCCTTAGGTCGGTTGCCAATTTAGTTCAGTTCGTCGCTCTTATTAGCCGCGGGCGAGATTGTCTCGGCTATCGTGTTTCCACATTATATCTAGCGTAGCTTATATACTGTAGTCTGTACCTATATGGATGTTAGGATCTTACCTGGCCGCTAATAGGGCTAATCCGTTTCAGGAAGCAGTAAATGGAAGAGAAACATTGTTATTTGCAGTACCAAGCTGCCAATTTGCCCGATTTTACCGTCCCGAAATTAGGGCTCCCTCCAGATTTTACCTCCCAAATTCTGCCGTCCGAGGCACGTGCATTCTCTTGCCCAATTAGATCCGGCACTGGTTATTTGTTAGTAATATTCAGATCTTTGGAATCTCTCAATGATCAATCTTTGAACGATCAAATAACGGTGGCATCAGCAAATATTTCAAGTATCAGACCAACGGTACAAGATCTTGATCAGAATAGATATATTTCTGTGAAACCTAGCCACCCTGATATTTACACATACATTAATTGACTAGAGCTATTGTATAAATAATTTTAACGGAAGATTAAATACATAGAATCCTTGTAATTATAGTTTTTGCTTATAATAAAAGTTTTTTCCTATTAAAATAGGCGAAATTGAAATAAATTTTCATTTCGAATTACAATTGATGTTATTTATACTTTATAGTAATATGTATAGCCATAAGTAGTGTCGTGCAGTCCATATAGAGTATAGACGAAGGAACATTGAAATTTCGTGACCATAAAGAAATTGACAAAATTTCAGTGCTCGGATTGTATTTCAATCGACATAAGAATGATAACGATAGGAATGGTTATGTAAGAGTTGAAGAAAAACATTTTACAAGATTTTTGTCTACCCTGATCAGAATATGTGTGCACGTCACTGGTCTTAGGTAATATGTATATAGTAATTGGTAATGTGGAGGAATTAGGTTAACTTAATAAAAACGAAGTAAACGAACTGTTTAGCTTAATATTGTACTTGAAAACAGTGATCAAACCATTCACGTAAGGGAAGCCTACTACCATTCCATGCGTTAATTATCAGCTAATGAGATTGGTTTACGTCTGGCATTATAGACTCTATCGGCTTTTCCTAGTTTTAAAAGACTATGTAGGTCAGTTGGTAACTAAAAAGTGTTCCAAATTGGGCGATTTATACGAAAACTCTTTATTTTTCTTTCATTCGAGAGTACAGTTGAATTATAAGTCATATGTGGTATTATTGTATACTGTAGCCCGAGCACGAAAAACTAATGTAAATGTAAATGTATTCGAGTTCGCTGCGCACTGATGACCTTTGGTTAATATTTCATACAAATTTCATAGACGCGCATCGAGTTCGAATACATTTACGGTTGTCAGAAATTTTCCTGCTCAGGCCGCTGTTCCACTGTTGGGTATGGGCATCTTTTTAGAATAAAAGGGGTAATGTATTTTTGTTGTTGTTATTGTATGTGTGTGTAGAAAATAAATGGTTTATGGTTATGGTTAGGCCTAAATCCATATAAAATGCTAGCCTAATTCATATTGGTAGAACAACTTTAAAACCCCAAAAAATTACACGTAACTTAAAAAAAAACCGTGCATAGCTCGGGAGCTTGTCTGTATTACTCTCGAGCTCTACTACGTTACACTCTACCACGGACGTAAAAAGAGATGGACGGAGCCCTAGGAACCACTGAAAGTGAAGCAGGGTTTTCGGCTCATTCGATCTATCGGCACGTATTAGCGGCGGCTGGCGACTGATCGAATGGACCAAAAACCACACTTCACTTTCAATGTTCCTAGTGCTTCGTCCATCTTTTTTGTACGTTCGGGCACTCTACTTTGTATATGTGTTAGTGATTTTTTAAATATATCGAATGTTTTCTTTGTTTCAGAAATACGTGGTCAGCACGGACAGGAGTGGAGATATTCATGTACACGTCCAAGTAAGTTCATTATAATCTTATATTGAACCGCATCGTTGGGCAAAGGAATCCTTAACATTATTCTACAATCATATCGATCTTTATCGTGGACTCATTCTTGCCGCATGGTTTCTTGGGTTTCCTCAGGTCACAGCACACTCTTCCTTATTTAAAAAAAAGCTTTTTGTTCAGCCCAATACATATTTTTAATCTTCTATTGTGTGTTTATGTACATCGTAAAACAATAGTGACGCACAGAAACGCTTATCTCTGATTTATAAGGTTTATTAAACGAAGATGACGCAAAAGAAAAATTATTGGCTCTATGACTTTATTACCGCGACAAAAATTAAAAAAGCACTGACGCTTGACATTTCAATTCCCGCGCGATTTTCGGCATGAGCGAGGCATTAACTGGCGTTGAAATGCCGCCACAGATTATAACACCAAACATTTTGCGGTCGTAACAGTATTTTGCAAGACTGTTTGGAGGAATATTAAAGAAACAAATTCAAATACATAGTTTTTCTTACTTGCAGTTCTAAATACAGAAGGGGTAATTAAAACTAAACGTTTATTTTAGATTGGTTAAATAAAATAAATTATTTTTTTAACATTTTTATTTAAATATCTATGTCATCAGACAACTTTTACGCGCTAATTGTTTTATATGTTGTTTGGCCAATTGTTGTTGTTTTGAATGCCAATTGATCATCATGGATAAAACATGCATTAGGTACCTACTTAATTAGTCTGCATTATATTTTGTAGATTATTATGAAGATTATGCTGCAATAGCTGAGTTGTTGATCCATTTTATGTTGACAAAACTACTTCAGCGCTACCTCTCCTGTACATACGTAGTTGAAGTTTGTTTACATTTAGTTGCATAAGGCCGAAGAACACGGCGTTCCGTTTTATGCAGACGCCCTTAATGCTCTATAAATAACAAACGGACTCAATGAAACGCCCATCAATCTATTTCAATTTCCATTTCTGATATTGACCACGATTCGAGTGCTCGAGTTTACATAGAGCATATCTTCAAAATCAATTCTTGATTCTGATTTGTTCTACTGACTTGCTTTAAAAATGCACTTTTGTGAATTGTATGGTTTTCGGGTATTTTCTTTTAGGTTAACGATTATTTTGTTGGTTGTTATGAATGAGTTTGATTTTTTGTCCGTATTATAATTAATGGGTTAATTACTGCCTCAGTGGCGTTGTATTGCGGTACGCTACTGCCGTCCCGAGGTCGCGGCTTCGATTCCCGGGTCGGTCAATTTTTATATTTAGATTTTTTAATCAGTATTCTAAACAGAAGGTCAATGTTATAAAAAAAGCTATTGATTTTATAACTGAGAAAAAATTATGTTATCTTATCATTTAGTTAAGAAATTGATTTAAAACATCTAATAACTAGAGGAACACATTTAAGGTACCTTAATCATGTTTATATATTATTTTGTAACGAAAAAAAGCAAATAAATATTTTTCATTTTTAATTTATTTTACACGCCGCTTAGGGAATCGTCAAGGTAAGCCAATGAACACGTTTTCATCATGAATGTTGACGAAATGTGGTTGTTCGAGTTCGCTAGTGCGCCTCTGTCTAATCCTTTTGGAATATAGGCCATATATAGACGGCCTCCGTGGCGCAGCGGGCGAGTAGCAGGCTGTGAAGCGAGAGGCCGCGGGTTCGATTCCCGTACCGCGACAAATGTTTGTGTGGTCCACAGATGTTTGTTTCGGGTCTGGGTGTTGTGAGATCGAAAGTCTCTCGTAGTTCCTGATACACAAGGCTCGATCTTAGTGTGGGGTCAGAACTCCTGTGTGACTGTTGGGCGTTATTGAAGTGAGAACTCCTTCAGCATCGTTGTGATTTGAAAGTAGATGAAACGAAAAAGCGTCAGTAAAAAGTGCGCGAATGCGTAGTACAAAGCTTGGGAAAAGGCATCATACAACCGTGGTGTTTTGTATAGTGTACGTATTATACGTTTGTAGTCTTTTCGTCATTTTTAAAATAAAATCTATTTAATATGTATATATGAATAAAATGTAAAATAATTATCAAACTTTTTATCACTATGATCATTACTAAAACCTACAATTATTCTCTTCCCGTAATTTTACATTCGTCTCATTATTTTGAAGCAAAAATTTTTGAAGGTTTCACTTCTACCATGTGTGAATTGCACACATGTTTTTTTTATTTAAAGGTGTGAGCTCATGTTATGTATGTCAGAAAAACAATAGCTATTGTGCACAAGCACGAGCTAGATGTTCAGTCTATGACGTCACTCCACGCGACATGGAATCGCCTAGTTACTCTTTCTTTACAATTTATCGTATACAAGGTATACCTATATCACCATATTATTGTTGATTCCAGGGTGACTTGAGTCAGCAAGACAAAAGATGCGTGTTCCTCACAGTTCACGACCTTGGTACCAATCGTGAGTATTCCAAACCAACCGATTAAACCTATTATATATGATTACAAAGTAGACATAAGTCAGTAAGGATTTGGCATAATTTTTGCGAGCTGTCTTTAACCCGGATTATCCGGGAAAACCATGTTAGACAAACGCGTTGAAGACCTGAGGTTTGAACTCGGTATTCACGGTCCACAGCCACAGCACAAGTATTGTTATGATGTATAATGGATATCCATTATCTAATAATTGCGTAGTTGTAATTTTTTTTAGCAGAGACTGGCAAACGAGCAGATGGGTCACTTGATGGTAAGTGATCTCCACTGCCCATAGACACCCAAGGCATAAAAAGAATCATGGGTGCGTTGCCAACCTAAAAGAAGGAAATGAAAGGGGAGGGGAAAAAGGGATTGGGAAAGGATGGGGGGGAAATGGGCCACCGGAAATCTCACTCACCGAACGAAACGTGACAGCAAGCTGCCACTTTACCTCGGTTTTCTGTGAGACAGTGGTATCAAACCGGTCCAGCCGACCCATTCGTGCTGTAGACGTTACTGTTTACAGCGTGGCTCTACCACTCAAAAATTAATTACCTATTTACGTCATATATGGGATTTTTTCTGTATCATTATTGCACTAGATATAGACGAAGAACCCTAGGGCTTTGCAAAACAATATTCTCAAACTTAGAAATGAAAATAAAGAAATCCAACGATAAGATTTTACTCTCAAATAGTTTAATAACTAATACTTAATAACTTTTTTGCTTCTCATATTTTTAAAGCGAACAGATTTTCCGTAATATTTATGCTGGTCATAATTTTTAACAATGTTGTAAAATCTGATACTTACACCGTAAAAGTGTTGACGTAGGAGGTTGTCGGTGTCATTGTAACAAAATTAAGACGTACTCAAGGAACGCTTTCAGGGTAGACTCTTAGGGCGACTTGCAGAGCTAATACTAATTTAGAACTCTAAACTCGACTTGTCTTACAGCTCAATCCTAAATTTAAATCGAGATTTATCTAAGTGCTGCAAGACGCTCTTAAGGTCTATTTTCCAATTCCAATTTCTTAATTTGGCCGTGTCGTAACGAACGACAATTTCGCCAATGTCAGAGTGTAGAAGGCAAGCAAGGTCTATTTTGATTTACAATATATTTCTGACAGTATATAACAAGGCGTTGTTTAGCATTTGTTGTTAAGAAAATAGTTTTTTTCAGACAAGCGCAGTCAATTGCCAGACATTCTTTGGATCACTTCAAGCTTGAAGTATACAAAAATTAAAGTCTGTTCAATAACTCAATAAGGTTAAGAATTCGACACACATGAAATATACATTAATATGTATTCAATAAAAGATTCATGATACAAAACTAGAATAAAGTCCTCAATTCTTTAGGTCAAGGTGATATTATACCCATAATTGGATTTTCGGGCACGATTGACTTACTAATGAGTTTCACCTACTTGAGATGGATTTGGATTGGATTATCTATATAAAAAAATTTCGCGCTCTCTTCTTCTTTTGGGAAATAAGAAAATCTTCTTTTGGAAAACGGGAAATCTTCTTTTGGGAAGTGTAGAGAGGGTTTTATAGGCTTAAATAATAGTCATTATCTAATTGAAAGATGAAAGTTCGTATTGAAAGGTGCGTACAATTTTTTTAGTTTGTTATAATACTTCATTTACAAAAATTCTTCATTCACAAATACTTTTCTAAAGGGTGAGTGAATTCACAATCAGTTAAATAAATCTTTGATTTTGAGACCTCTTAAAAAAAACTATTCAGGTTGCTGAATTCAAAAGTAAGCAAATACCTTTCTGGCAATGGCAACTTTGACTCGATAAGTGATTTGTCCTGTAGCCCGAGCACGAAAAACTAATGTAAATGTAAATGTATTCGAGTTCGCTGCGCACTGATGACGTTTAGTTAATATTTCATACAAAATTCATAGACGCGCATCGAGTTCGAATACATTTACGGTTGTCAGAAATTTTCCTGCTCAGGCCGCTGATGGTGAATTGATTTTGTCATTGATCACATTTCCAGAAACTGGGTTTGAAGATTGTAATTATTGTAAACTATTAACCTGTGGTTCAAGTCATCATCATCATCAGCCACTGCTGAACTTAGGCCTCCCCCAAAGATTGAAGCCAATCAACAGATAATATTGGTGCAAATTCAAAATATGTTGGTGTTTAATTACAGACTCATCGCTTGTCGACTTCGTGAACAGTGCAGCGATGACCGAGATTAAAGAGAGGTCGTGCTTTATACACGTGGACGTGCCAGGCCATGAAGAGAATTCTCCAGATTTGCCAGATTCGTAAGTATCAAAAATGGGACGTCACTTTTTTATCAAATGCAAATCATTTTTTTCCGTTGTCGATCTTGAGAAGGATTGGGACCGAAAAAGGGCATTCCAGCCTTTGGAAAATTCCAACAGCATAGTTACGCTCACCGTGCGAAATGCAATAGCAGGCTCTTTCGTAACTCGGTCGAGTGACTTTAGTTACTGCCCGAACATTCTGATTTTAACCGCGAATGTACATATTTGCCTTCACTCAGACAAGGCATCGATGAATATTACACAAATTTTGAATTGAATTAAATTGATTTTGAATTTAGTCCATTTATGTTTAATTAATATTAATCAATATTATTTTCAGATACCAATTCCCTTCCCTCCAAACCCTAGGAGAGGACTTGATAACAGTCCTCGACTTCCTCCAAATAAGATATGCAGTAGGCCTCGGGGAAGGTGCTGGTGCCAATGTCCTAGCAAGATGTGGTCTGGCTCACCCGCGCCGTCTCCTCGGCCTGATCCTTGTAAACTGCACAGCCTCCACTTCGTCAGTAGCTGACGCCTTCAGAAGTAGGTTCTCTAGGTGGCGCGGCGCCGACATCTCGCAGTCTGAAGAGGACTTCCTCATATATCATAAGTTCGGCCACGTGAGTTTTGTTCGAGATCACCTTGATTATCGTTATCAGGTACTATCCTTTTGTGTTTTGTTACTAATTTACTAAACTATGGTGGAGGTAAGAATTGGCAGCCTCGTTCGAAACTCGAAAGATCTATTGGTAGGGGTATAGTAAACAGTACCTAGAGGTACCCCCTTTAGTTTCTTTATGCTCAAGTCTTAGAAGGCATACTTCACAGTAAACAACGATGAGACGAGAATCTTACAAGCGTAAAGTCACACAAATTACAAAATTACATTAAAATACAATGTGTGTACTTCAATATTTTGAATTTGTTGCTTTCCGAGCGAGTTAATAATATTGTTTACTACGAGTATATTGTTTAATGTCTTACAAAGGCAGACGAGCAGGTGGTCCACCTGATGTTGATGCCGTCGCTCATACACATCGACAATTATCTGATATTATTATTTTATTGAAACATCCCCTAAACTTATGGTCATATGTTTAGACTTGTTCAGTGGAATCATTGCACTGCAATTTATATTGAAGAGTCTAGATAACAACAAATTATATGTAAATGTAAATATTGTGAGTAAATAAAAAAATAAAATAAAAAAGTTAATAAAGATACAAAAATTAGAATATTTCTCGACTCGAAACTGGTATGGGGGTCTGTTATAGAGTTTGTTCGAGTGCGAATGAGTTTGCTAATAGAAGTAGGTACAATTGCAGCTAATCACTAGCTGTCTTTAATGTCGCAAAGTTACTTCAATATTTCGTTTCAAAAATCATTGGCCTTTTTAGCCTCTTCTAGTAGTCATTTCCGGAAATTTTCAATATCTATATCACATTATTTACTAACGTACTAACACAACTTTGTAGATTTAGTTGTTTGCTTCATGTTCGAATGTTTTTATTCCTTAAATACATATATGTATAATAATTATAAATACTCTTTTCGATTAGTTTAGAAAATCTCTTTCGACTATATTCGTACCATTTTTTATCATTTTCTTTTAATTACCATTAGCATCCTTCTTAGCTAATCGGAAAGTGTTTAGATGTTCACACTTTTCTCTTGCTTGTAGCCCGTAGATTAGATATTTATAGTGCTAATTTGGTAGAATACTTAATATTATTCTTTCTTTTTTTCTACCTGCCCTTATCCCATCTTAATATGGGGACGGCTCAACACACTTTTTCAAGCATGTTGCCGAAAGGATTTGACTTAGTTTTTACGACCGGCTGCCTGTCTGACGTCAACCCCCTCTGAGGGATCTATTCTCGGGCAAATTAAATTAGAAAATTCACTTTGCTCGACCTGGAAATCGAACCCACGACCTCCCGGGCCACAGCCCATATATGCTGCAACTAGACCAAGGAGCGAAGAAATACTTTATTAGAAAATCATATAAAAAATGTTGATGAAATCTTTATGAAAATGTTAACATGATTTATGGAGATAGTCATCAGGGGATATCTTTATTTTATGGCGAATCAGTATTTAGCCGACGCTCATAAAAGATGTTTTCAACATTCAAAATGTTGTTTCTTGTCAATTAAGATAATGAAGCCCATCCTACATCAAATATAGGCTCATGCTTGTATGTTTGCAGAGCAGGCAGAGGGGCAACTATTGCCACCTTTTGCGATGATAAATATAAAAGTTTTTTTTAATATATCAACATTTACAAGAAAAGTCGTAGAAAATAAAGTAGACTTATGTTGTAAACTATAGACCTAATCTGCTTATGTCTGTGTTGGTGTTGGTAGTGATGTTATAGGACCACTAAGTTAAGTAGTATCCGTATAAGACCACTAAGTTAAGTAGTAATATGCACCCAGTAAAACTAATGACTATCAAATAGTTCCATAATTTATCGAATAATGTTGTATGTCTAAGTAAGAAGAGTCCTTTGAAGATAAATAAATTGAACGTTTTCAGCTTAGCTTATCGAGCACAAACCATTATTATATTATATTATAATATATTAAGGTTTTGTTTCGTACAGCAAATAACGAGTGATTGCTGTTCGGTTGGGGATCGTGAGCGTACCCTGGCGGAGTATCGGTCGCGACTCCGAGGCAATCTTAACACGCACAACATCAAGCAGTACGTCAAAGCGTTCATAAAGTAAGTATTCTTTTATCATCATCATCATCATCATCAGCCATAGGATCCACTGCTGAACATAGCTCCCCCCAAAGATTTTCAGATCGACCTGTATACTTTACTACTTCAATATTGGTAAAATCACAAAGTTGGACTATAAGTTGTATCCACTTGGCTTGTACTAGAAATGCAAGCTAATGTCTTCTCAAAAAGACCTACGTTAGCAGAAACTGAATTTAAACGTTAACAACTTATCTATTGCATTAATGATGCTGAAACAGTATTCAACTATAACGGAAAGTCACGGACGTAAAAAAAATAATCAAAATTGTATGGGAGATATAGGAGTATAACAGTGTAGGTTTATATCTTTCCAACGGACGTAAAAAAAATGGACATTGAAATTGAAGAAGGGTTTTTGACCCATTAGATCAGTTGCCGCTATTATGTACGTGTTGGTTGATCTAATGGATAAATGTCCATTTTTTTTTTACTTCTGTGGGAAATATATGAATACTCCTATATCTGCTGTACAATTTTGAGAGACATGGTGGTTCTGGTACCTCCATGACATAACACAATCATAAATGTTTGAGTTGTGTTTCAATATGTCGAAGTCAGTTTAATTAATTTTGGCTAATTTCTGATACAATCCTGGCCATCATAATCACTTCAAAAAATATCGAGGTAATTTCATGAATTTAATTAATTGGGATGGGAATGCTCTTTTTATTTCATAAAGGATATTATACCTGTATAATCAAATCAAAATAAAATAAATAAAATTAAATAATATAAACGTACCCACTCTCATGTTCACAGACATTACGATTCACAGCTTACCATCAATTTTTGTAACTATAGCCTAGCTGTGTGAGTTATTATGTTATGTTATCGCTAATTACACGCTATAATCAGGCGGAGGCCTGAATTGGATACCTGCAATTTATTAAGTTTCACAACCTGTGCTTATTATAGCTAAACTAAATACATCCTCTGTATACAATGTATGTATCGTAAATTGCAAATGTCAGTAAAACTTTTATTGCTTGAAGTCCTCGGTGTTTGTATATACAATAATATGATATTTAAGACACAGTGCAGTGGACGTCCTATGGCTGATGATGATGATGAATATGATATTTTCGGTTGCCCATTTCGCTGCCTCCCTTTCCAAATCCCATTCCCCTCCCCTTACATTCTCTCCTTTTAGGTTGGCAACGCACCCATGATTCCTTTTGTGTCTTGAGTTGGGTGTCTATGGGCGGTGGAGATCACTTACCATCAGGTGACCAGGTCAGGTGATCAGGTACCATCTGCTCGTCTGCCAATCTCTGCTATATTAAAAAAAAATATCATAAAGTAAAAGCATGGATAATAAAAAATAGGGACGATCGTGTATACATTCTCATTTTCCAGTCGCAAAGACCTCCTACTGAAAGGTTGCCAGCCCGATATACTGCTGATCACGGGCACCCTCAGCCCCTACAGCAGTGTTATCGAGAAGCTGTACAAGGAACTTGACCGGGACAAAGTCACCATCCTCAAGGTGGAGAAAGTTGGAGACGTGTTGGCTGAAGCGGTATGATACTTACTAATCTATTCTGTAAATGTCAGTTTTGATTTATTTATTTGCTTCAAGTTTCGTAACCATATAAAAAAATCTTTATTGGTCACGTAGGCCATCGATATAATAATATACCTAGATGCACAGTTGACGCTCAGAAAGTGGGACAGCCAACGAGTGCTTAAAATGTAAGTAAGCACTTGTTGGCTGTCAGTCGGGCGCCGACCGTTCGTCTGTGAAGATGCCTAAATGCTCTGTGAAAGAGTGCAAAAATAACACTCTTACAAAGCGCAAAACACATGGGATTTCATATTTTAAGTAAGTATAATTCCCTTACTTGATTCTTAAAACCTTAATCATGTTAAATTAAGTATTAAACGTGTATAAATAATTAATTTAACAAATTCAGTTAATAAAATATTTTGTCCCTTTTGAAATCATGATTTGGAACAATGAAATATATGGAGTCGTTTTTTTTTTTGTAAATATATTATATTTATTTTAAATTTATGAATTTTTTTTATTAATTTTATTTATTAATTACAGATTTCCATGAAATGAAATAGTAAGAGATAAATGGCGTAAAATTATTTGCGAAGAAAGGAGAGAAGAAAATTTTAAACCCAATTACTCAAGTGTGGTTTGTTCAGACCATTTTGCCGATTCCGATGGATATTATACAGAAAAAGGGATTAGGAAAATTAAAAAAAATGCTGTACCAAAAATAAAGGTGATAAATTGTCATCAGCTACATTGTCCTTAACTAATGTTTACTATTTAATTTAACAATATGTATGCTGTTGGTGTACCTATAAATAAATAAATAAATAAATATTGCCACATTTATTGACTTTATTTTAGATTGTCGTAACTACAAGTTTAAATGAGGCAGGGTGCAGTACAAGTGTAATAGTTGAAAAATATTTGATACAGAATTCATCAATAGCAAGCATATACTAGGTACATACTGCCATGTAAAATGACTATTTAATAATTTGCGGCTAATTCTAATAAATGTTTTCAATAAAAGTGTGCAGATCATAAAAAATTGCCAACATGAACAAACTTGAACATTCCGCTGTCAAATAATAATTTTAATGGTTCATTCTCGCGATATTTCATTTTTTTATTTTTCATTTTTATCTTGGATTCTCGGATTGAGATCATTTATTGGAACCGGTCGTTAGGCATAATTACTACAACAGTAATTGTGGCGTCATCATTTATTGGAAACATATTTATTTCCAGGAACCAGCAATTGAACCGATAAATAATGAAGGATCACCAATACCATCAGAATTTTCATCAATCTTTAACACACCTAAGACGTTATTTTTGAAAGATAATTTGAAAGAACGCAACCAAAAATTTAAACTTAAATCTAATTTAGTGCGAAACAAAAAGGCAGAACAAAAGATTAAGAAAACGAAATGATAGTCTAAAAGAAATTATTAAGAATCTAAAGAGCAAAGGACGATCTTAGTGTGGGGCCAGGACTATGTATGTGACTGTTGGGTGTTATTTATTTATTTATGAATCACGCTAAGGCAAAACAGTGCTTATTTCATATTCATAACTCATAAGCATTGTTATCTTCTAAACATCTATACTCTATCTATCTCTTAATGTAAGTAAAATTATTATACAGATATCGCCATTCTCATCTACATTGTACGCCACGTGGTCAAAATTTCTCACAGATAAATACAAGAACTATTCGACTCCATTCAATCTTTGTCCAAGTGACTAGAATGTTTCTTTTAATAATGTCAAATTATTGTCAAATTTAAAAACGATTAGAAATTCAAAAATTTCGAATATAGGAACGTTTGAACATTCAATTTAAAAAGCTACTTTATGCCGCGTCTATAAGGTCATATTTGTGTTAATATAATTAAATTTGTGATGTTTATTTGTTTTGTCTGTCGAGGACACTGTTTACAATGATATTTGTATGGAACTGTGCATCTAGGTATATTATTATATCGATGACGTAGGCATGTAAAAAAAGCACTTATTACAGGTCAACACAAGCAAATTTTGAATTAAGATTAATATAATTTACATTATATATCATCTATATAATATACAAAAGTCTGTATAATCGTAACTCGTTAGTTCGCTTAATCGTCGTAAATATACTTTATTATTTTCTAGATAATTCGTTAATCATGTTTAATTTTATAAGAGCGTACTGTTTGTAAACAATATTTGTTATTATACCTCTAAATATAGAGACATAAAACCGAGATAGGAAGAAAGACCGTTTACGGACATTAAAAATATATAATAAAAAACAATTCGGAATTCGTGACTTACTGTCCTTTCGATTGCCATGGCAGAAGAGTAGGTAATATATTTAAGTAGGTTTTATTCTTTGGTTTGGTAACACTACTTTGGTGGCCCTAGTCATCGCTACAAACCTTTGCAACCGCTGCCGTCCTATAAATGCAATCAAGTAATGACTGACATTGGCGAAACCGCTATATCCGACGTTGCTCACTATGAAAGTAAAAGTAGAAACGTTCATTGGCTCGCCGAGGCCTGGATAGATAAAACGTATTGAAGTTACTACATTATCAACAATAATATTATATAACCAGTATGATATTTTCTTAATGTAAATAAATAAAAATAACATCAAGATGTCACTGATTTTACTTTTGGTGGAGATAATAATCATCGGAGGAATGCTTGTGGGACTGTACCAGAAGAACACGAATTTAATGTGCAAATCGAAGAAACGGTTCGATGGAAAAACAGTATTAGTCACAGGAGGGACGACGGGTATGGGACTCGAGATTGCCGCGGACTTCGCACATCGAGGAGCTAAAGTTATTATAGCATGCCCGTTTCCCAACGAAGGCGAACATGGAAAGAAATTGATCATAAGAAGTTCTGGAAATGAGAACATTATATTCAAACTCCTTGATTTATCGTCTCTAAGATCTGTACGAGAGTTTGCTGCAGATATTTTAGCATCTGAAGAAAGACTAGATATACTCATAAATAATGCTGGAGTTGGTACTACCGGAGATTTTCTAACCAAAGACGGTTTAAACTTCATAATGCAAGTAAATTACTTCGGAACATTTTTATTAACAATGTTACTCCTACCGCTTCTGAAGAAAACGGGAGAGCCGTCGGAACCGAGTAGGATAGTGAATACGTCATCAGTACTACACAAGATCGGAAAAGTAGATATAGAGAACCTGAATAGAACGAATTACTGGTATAAAATACAATTGTACGGAAACAGTAAACTGTGCTTAGTGCTGTTTTGTTTCGAACTAGCTCGAAGATTGAAAGGATCTAATGTGATTGTAAACGTCGTGGACCCTGGTGCTGTGGGCACGCAGATTTTTCAAAGCACAGGACAGTCTTTAGGCAGTTTTATAACGTTTATCTTTGGCGTACTGTTCAAACATCCTTGGGAAGGTGCTCAGACGGCTTTGTATGCAGCCACTAGTGCAAGAGCTGGAAAAGTCAGTGGGAAATATTTTATGAACTGTCAGCTAGCGCGATCGTCTTCGCAGACTTTGAACGTAAAGCTCTGTAAAGATCTTTGGGAAGAGTCGTTGAAGTTGGTGAAAATTAGTGATGAGCATTTGTGAAGTATTGTGGCTCTGTTAATTAGTATTTAGGGTAAATGTACAGTGAACACCCGGTCATGTAAAATTATTTCAGTCAATACACTAAGTATTATGTAAAACACATCGTACTTTTATTTTGTTTACTATAATCCTAATGCATTGAAAACCATTTTTATTAAAACTAACGCATGAAATATACCGTAAAATGTTATTAACCGAGTTCAAAACGAACGAAGTTCTCAAGTCGTGTTGTACTTTGCTTTGCCTATTTATTCCTGAAATCGTCATACACAATTAGTTATGTGTCACGTTTATTTTTATTATAGGTAATTAATAAGTTTTATTTTATGCTCATGTATACTTTCCTATTCATATATTTTTGAGTATATTACTATTTGATTGGGGTCAAGTCAATAGTTTATTAATGAGGTTGCCGCGCCGCCACTTAATCTAAATAACAACTTTGTTTATCATATTATTTTTTGATTTTTATTGACAGCCTCCGTAGCGCAGCGGGCGAGTAGCCGGCTGCGAAGCGAGAGGCCGCGGGTTCGATTCCCGCATTGAGACAAATGTTTGTGTGGCCCACAGATATTTGTTTCAAGTCTGGGTGTTGTGAGACCGAAAGTCTCTCATAGTCTCTGACACCCACGATACAGGTTATACCTAGTGTGGGGTCAGGACTAGGTGTGTGACTGTTGGGTGTATTTATTATTTATTATTAATTTTTTTATTAATTACCTTATCTTATGTCAGCTAGCCTTATAGTTCTGATAGCTGATTTACATTACCACGGGACTGTCAATGTTGATGGAGTGATCTGGAAAAAAATATCTTGTATTTTTTTAAACTTACAGCCTGCAAAGGTTGCGCAATCCCTACTGCTGTTCTGCCAGGGTCAGGGACTGTTGACTTCCCTGCCACCACCCGGAGTGGAGCGGCGCATGTCCCGCGCCATGTCTATGGAGGAGTACGACAAGCCCAATATCAGACGGTTATCACTCACTCCCAGCGTGTCCGAATCTCCGCCGCCGAGGAAGTTGTAGGTGATGGTCTCAGACTCCCTTTTAGAGGAGTTTGATGTGTGAGAAGCAACGTCTTCAAGTTCGTAATGGTACCAAATGCATATAATGTTCCAAATTAGTAGGTGGCAGTAATTTGAACTATGTAATTTGATTCTAGAACGATCTGACGGTTGATGTAGTAGACTACATTTAAATATCGAATGACCGTCAAATAATATAAAACTCAGTTTATTTTTTTAATTGTGCCCCATGAATATGATGTAGAAGTGAAAGTAATAATAAGGTTTTTGAAAAACTAGTGTGTAGTACTAGAATGACTGCCTCGGAGGCGTAGTTGTATTTCGGTACGACTATCATCCTGAGGTATCGGGTTCGATCCCCGGGTCGGGCAAAGTGGTATTGGATTTTTCCATATCAGCCCGGAGTCTGGAATTTGTGCCCGATATGGCGATAGGATCGCCCCTTATCATATCTGGGACGGAACTAAGCTCGGCGAAATGTGGGTGTACTAGTTCGCTAGTGCGCCTCTGCCTACCTCTTCGGGGATACAGGCGTGAGCTTATGTTATGTGTTGTTTAGTACTAGAATGGTATTAAGTAATTATATTGTATGAACGTTAATAGCATATCAGTAATAAAAATACATACTGTAATTTTATGCATGGTTAGTAGTTGTAATAACTGGATAGACGTTAGTAGTTAGGTATAATAACTGGATGAAGTTTACCAACCAAAGTAGATTAATATTTATCATTATAATCTGTCTTTTGGAATGTTAGGTGCAAATACTCCAACTCTTTAGCTTTTCTCCGGAGATATGTGCATTAGGACCACTATTTTAAGCTTATTTTATGTAGTTAGAGTGGTATAAATATTAAATGTGTAGAATTTATAATTGTGTAAGATAAGAGTTAAGAATATTATAAATTATTGTTCTAATTTTGATTACTATATATGCCGATTGCCTGTCCAAATTATTATAGAATTGCGTTGACAGATGGCGTTGATACTTGATATTTGATATCATCCTATTAAGACAAAAGTTCAGTGAATTGTACATAAATCGTACGTGAGATTATTTTCACTGCTTTATGTAAAACATTAAATGCCTTAGTGGCGTGGTGGTATTGCATGCGCGGTACGTATATCGTCCTGAGGTCTCGGGTTGGATCCCCGGGTCGGGCAAAGTATATTGAATTTTACAGTATCAGCTCGGAGTCTGGAAATTGTGCCCGACATGGCTATAGGCGCACCCCCTATCACATCTGGGACGGAACTAACCTCGGCAAAATGTGGGTGTTCTAGTTGGCTTATACGCCTCTGCCTACCCCTTTGGGGATACAAGCGTGAGCTGATGTATGTATGTATTAAATAATATTTATTTTATGTTATGTGTACTTTATTCATTTTTAAACTCGTTGAAGTTGACTTATTTGAAAATGATACTTCCTCAGAGATGCTTGACATCAAGCAGACAGCCCGTTGTAAAATCTAAGCCGAATTCTTTCTGCAACGTACTTTACGTATTTGATTATTATATATATCATCATCATCATCATCGTCCACAGGACGTTCAGTGCTGAACATAGGCCTCCCCCAAAGGTTTCCAGATCGACCTGTTGGAAGCGGCCTGCATCCATTATATTAAAACATATTAATATATTATTATATATCGCCATAACTCATCTATAGGTACGAAACAACACCAACCGTATTGCAAAGATTGTCTTTGTTTTTTTAGTTGTAGTTTTGTAAAATATGTAAAGATTTCGAATGTTAATTTGTTATAATTGATTGTAAACTAAAGTGTATGCTTATTTTCACAAGTGGTATAGATAAATTCAAATCCCTGGCAACTCATACTGGTTCTTCCATTATGCAGTATTATTTAATTTGTTATATTGCTTGTGAAAATTAGCTCATATTTATAATTATTAATGTTGCTATATTATTGTGCAGTTAAAAAGCTTGGAAATTATGCGACACTTTATTTTATCTTTATCTACTTAAACAGGCAGAACTATTTTTAAAATTACAGATAATAGCTTTGTAGACAGAAATGAGCGTACGTTTTAATTGCTGTACATAGCTGAGAGTAAGCTCCAATTATTTTGTTGTTTACAAAAATATGAAATAGAATCAAATGAATATTATATTCTGAATTGTAGAAAACAATAATCTTTCACATACCCATTGTAGAGTAACCATATAATATGGGTCAATTTTGATTCCCGTATTATATAAAACATCAGTGTAAATGTGTCTATTTTGTAGTAAATCGAAAAATACGTATATTGTTGTTTTAATATTTTGTAACGTTTTCTTTTCATCAACATTAGATTGAACGTAGATTCATTTCATTAATTAAATGTGGAGCCATCATACACGAACTCAAAGACGCGCATGTGCGTGTGCGTGTGCGTGTGCGTGTGCGTGTGCGTGTGCGTGTGCGTGTGCGTGTGCGTGTGCGTGTGCGTGTGCGTGTGCGTGTGCGTGTGCGTGTGCGTTTTTCACAACTGCACAACATCACCAAATATATGGGTAAGGGTAAGGTTAAATTGTAACTTATCACTGCCTTGTCTACAAAATTAGTTGTGAACTTCAATTGGAGTGAGAAATCTTTGACAGTTTGTGCATTTGTTCCAAGTAGAAGGGCAGTTAGAGTTTTGTACATTTTGAGTTTTATACATTTTGCGTTTCTTACATTTTTCGTTTTGTACATTTAGAATGTGGTTGTTATTTGGCGTATTATACATTTCGCGCTGAAATACAAAAAAATAAAACTAGAAAATTGAAAAACTTGGGACACTTTATTGACAACAACAGACGGGTACAGAAACTTTTTCAACATTTTACAACACAAAAGACAAAACATTACACTTAAAATAACCTCGCACCGCACTTAACGCTTGGCCTAACACTTGCGAAAAATTACTAAAAAAAAACGGCAAAAACCTTCAGACACCTCTCCGCTCTTAATCCAGTATTTGCTATAATAATTTCAAATAAGCTTCCAATGAGAACTAAAAAAAGACGTCGCAAGACTACTGGAGGAAGAGATTCGAGATTGTAATGAGGGAGGCGATACGGTACACAAGGCAATATAGGTAAAAAGCTTAACAAAAAAAAAAAACAAAAAACAAACGTTACGTCTAGAACTTGATATTACAAAAAAAGTTTAAAATTCGAACAATCCTATTAAAAAGACTCGAAGGACCAAATTTCATTCTCAATCAGTCCAAACCTTGGGGTAAGTAGTTAGTTAATTGTTGCAACTCGAGCATCATCCGACCTCAGCGGACATTTTCATACCTTTAAATTAATTTAGCATTTCTGCCATAAATAATATTAACAATGCGGCCGCGATTTTGGGGCGTCCGCTGTGGCGGCGACACTGCGCAGCCGCCATAATGCATAGCGCACGACTGCATGACCAGGATCAATGAAGATATTACAGCATCCATTTTCTAAAACAGCATTGGCATAAGACTTGTATGTATTACTAGACAGGCTGTTCGGTACACAATTTGCGCATCGTTTCCGCCAATTGACCGCAACTCACTGAGATCTGCTGTTTTCCTTAGTCAAACGTCAAACACTCGTCGTAATGTGGCACAATTTTACTTCTAACAGCTTGTCTAGTAAATACATATATAGAAGTTTTTTGTTTAGACAGACGGACGGCATTTCAACTGCACTTTGCAAATTTGCAGTTTGAATGCTGTTGTATGTAGTTGGTGCAAGTCTTTGGTTTCAAAACTTCTTTCAACTGGCTTGACCGTAGATGCAATGCTTGAAAAATGCCTCCCAGAAAATTAGTTTTATGTAGATAATATCAAAAGCAGTCGTACATAGCCCCGGCCTTGATACGTTCTCCAGCGCTAGTGTCAGATCGTGATGGAGTGCGTGTGCGAGAGGGATGACGTCAGTGGATAAACGTGTGACGTCACTGTTCGTCATCGCAGCCCGGCTGCATGTCCGAAGTCTCGATGGCGACCTCGTCGTAGTCCCTCTCGAGTGCCGCCAGGTCCTCCCTCGCTTCTGAGAACTCTCCCTCCTCCATACCTTCACCGACGTACCTGAAGAATGTCAAACATTTAAGATTAACAACCATCGATATACTATTTACCTAGATGCACAGTTGACGCTCGGAAAATGGGACAGCAAAGAAGTGCTTAAGCACTCGTTTTGCCTACAGTCGGACGTCAATAGAATTCTAAATTTCAAAATTCTAATTAAGCAAAAACATAAGTGAAAATGTTTTTAGTAAGGCCCATAATGTGTCCACATACCAGTGCACGAACGCCCTCTTGGAGTACATGAGGTCGAACTTGTGGTCGAGCTTGCCCCACGCTTCGGCGATGGCGGTGGTGTTGCTGAGCATCGAGGCGGCGCGCTTCACCTGCGCCAGGTCCCCGCCAGACACCACCGACGGCGGCTGGTAGTTAATACCCACCTATCACAAACACAAGTTTAGTTATATAGTCCGATTGCTAATTAAACGGAGTAAACTGACAGATCGAAATGTCACTTTCCAAAATAATGTTGCTTACTTTAAAAAACATAGTGATTGATCTATTTCAATTTTTGTCATTCAAAGATACAATAACGCGGCCCTAGTTTGCAAAATTAGAATTTTATTGCGTAATTTTAGAAATTTCAGCTTAACCCATCGATTAAAAGACCATGTCAATAAGTTTACGTAAATAATCACAACAGATACGCGAAATGATAACAATGAAAATCACAAATGTTATTTTTATATTTGAGAAATTTACGCTCAGGACATTCATAGCTTTTGTAAGTTTTATTTATAATGAACCATGACTATAATTCCAGGAGACATGCCATAATTTATCATGAAGTAATTTGCTATAACTTTAATTCAATAGACATGCAGTACTAATAACACATTAGGCAGGAATTACGATTTTAAGTTGGACTTTAGAAAATGAAAGAATGAAATGGTTCACTGAATTGAAATGTTTAAATAATCTTGATCTTTTTACCACAGCACTATTTAAATTTCATAAAAAAGTGGCAGCATATGAAATGTCAGATTACTCCGTTTAATTAGCAATCCTACTATAGTCCGATTGCTAACTAAACGGAGTAAACTGACAGATTGTAATGTCACTTTCCAAAATAATGTTGCTTACTTTCAAGACAGTGATTGACCTAGTTCAATTTATGTCATTCAAAAAAACAATAACTCAGCACCTGCTTGCAAGATTAGAATTTTATTGCGTATTTTTAGAATTTTCAGCTTAACCTTTTGACTGAATATATGTAAATAATTTTACGTAATTAATCACAACGGATACGCGAAATGATAAAAATGAAAATTACAAATAACACATTTATTATTTGAGAAAAATTACGTTCCGCACATTCATAGCTTTTGTAAGTTTTGTTTATAATGAACCATGGCTATAATTCCAGTAGATATGTCATAATTTAGCATGCAGTAAATCGCTATGACTATAATTCAGTAGACCTGTAGTACTGATCACACATTAGGCAGGAATTATGACTTTGAATCGGACTTTAAAAAATGAAAGAATGAAATGGTTCACTTAGTTGAAATGTTTAAATAATCTTGATCTTTTTACCGCAGCACTGTTTAAATTTCATGAAAAAGTGGCAACATTCGAAATGTCAGTTTACTTCGTTCAATTAAAAATCCTACTATAGTTAGTTTAGTTTTCAACCGACTTCCACAAAAGGAGGAGCTCCTCAATTCGTCTGTTTTTTTTATGTATGTTACTCGATATCTCCGCCAAATGTGGACCGATTTACAAAATTCTTTTTGTGTTCGATAGAGCTTATTTCAAGGGTAGTCCTATATAAATTTAGTCACAATCGTATTTGAAGTCGGTCTGTTAAGTTTTTAAACTTGTGATTATTATGTTATTTTTTACTCTCGATATTAAGATTTAGTTCCAATATGTTGTCTTTTGGTGAATGCTGTGTATGCCCCTGTTTAGCGCACATATCAGAAATGTACCTACTTATATATATAGCATTGATAATGTTGTAATATGTAGTGCTGTGGGTGTACCTTCAAAATAAATAAATAAAGACAAGTGTCGGTGGTTCGAGACCAAACCCAAAAGGAGCATCTGAATTTTCTATGTTAAGTGTATTTTCATTGTGAATTATCGCTTACTGTGAAGGAAACATAGTGAGGAAACCTGCATACCCGAGAATTTATCCACAAGAAATTCGAAGGTATGTGAAGTCTACCAACCCGCATAAGACCAGCGTCGTAGACTAAGGCCTAACCCCTCTCATTAGTAGAGGAGGCCCGTGCCCAGCAGTGGGACAGTAATATTACAGGGCTCATATTATTTTATCACAATACACATCTTACTGACTCTAACGTTAACATAAACCCACAATACTAAAATAATCATGAGTTTTGACGGGGATATTAATTGAAAAGGGGGAGGCCTATGTCCAACACATGCACACTTAAATAAAACTATTTTATACGGATTCTATCACGATTTGGTAGCGAACTAGAACACCCACATTTCTTTCTTTCTATTTCTTAGCTTAAGAAATCAACATGTAGACTGACTTTGACAGCCTCCGTGGCGCAGCGGGCGAGTAGCCGGCTGTGAAGCGAGAGGCCGCGGATTCGATCCCCGCACCGAGACAAATTTTTGTGTGGCCCACAGATATTTGTTTTAGGTCTGGGTGTTGTGAGTCTCTCGTAGTTCCTGACACCCACGACACAAGACTAGTATCTTAGTGTGGGGTCAGGACTATGTGTGTGACTGTTGGGTGTTATTTATTTATTACTAGCTTTTGCCCGCGGCTCCGCACGCGTATTTTGTAGGGCCAATGGAAAAATCTTTTGATTTGTCGATCCGCCCTGTCGTTTTAGTCTAAATATGGGCGACCCAGACATCGATTTTGAAGTCAATTGGCCCAAAAACAAAGAAAAACAAATGGCGGCCACTTTTGAGAGATTTGACAGCGGTTCTGTCATTCGGAACCACGGGGCGACTCAGATATCGATTTTGAAGTCAATCGGCCTAAAAACAAAGAAAAACAAAATGGCGGCCACTTTTGACAGTTCTGACAGCGGTTCTGTCGTTCGAAACCACGGGGTGACTCAGATATCGATTTTGAAGTCAATCAGCCCTAAAACAAAGAAAAACAAAATGGCAGCCACTTTTGACAGTTCTGACAGCGGTTCTGTCATTTGGAACCACGGGGCGACTCAGATATCGATTTTGAAGTCAATCGGCCCAAAAACAAAGAAAAACAAAATGGCGGCCACTTTTGACAGTTCTGACAGCGGTTCTGTCATTTGGAACCACGGGGCGACTCAGATATCGATTTTGAAGTCAATCGGCCCAAAAACAAAGAAAAACAAAATGGTGGCCACTTTCGACAGTTCTGACAGCGGTTCTGTCGTTCGGAACCACGAGGTGACTCAGATATCGATTTTGAAGTCAATCGGCCCAAAAACAAAATGACGGCCACTTTTGACAGTTCTGACAGCGGTTCAGTCGTTTGGAACCACGGGGCGACTCAGATATCGATTTTGAAGTCAATCGGCCCAAAAACAAAGAAACAAATTTTCAACCCCTATTTCATCCCTTTGTAAGATAAAAATATATCACACCCCATTTCTGTCCTTAGCGCTACTATCTATCTAACTATCCTCATACCAACTTTCTTAAAAATCCGTTCAGCGGTTTCTGGATTCCCATAAAAACTTTTATTTAACCCCTATTTCATCCCATTAGGGGTTGATTTTAAAAAAGTAGCCCATTTGTGTCTCTAAACTCAAAGATGTCCACTATCCCATGCCAAATTTCATTAAAATCCATTAATTAGACCTAAAATCCCCATATAAAACTTTCAACCCTTATTTCATCCCTTTGGGGGTTGATAAAAAAAAATGAAGTACCCCATTTGTGTCCTTAAGGTCAAAAGTATCCTCATACCAAATTTCATCAAAATCCATTAAGCGGTTCCAAAATTCCCATACAAACTTCCATCCCCTATTTCATCCCTTTAGGGGCTGAATTAAAAAAAATAAAGTACACTATGTCCGCCCTTGGGGTTCAAGGTACCCACATACCAAATTTCATCAAAATCGGTTCAGCGGTTTAGACGTGAAAACGCCACAGACAGACAGACAGACAGACAGACAGACAGACAGACAGACAGACAGACAGACAGACAGACAGACAGACAGACAGACAGACAGACAGACAGACAGACAGACAGACAGACAGACAGACAGACAGACAGACAGACAGACAGACAGACAGACAGACAGACAGACAGACAGACAGACAGACAGACAGACAGACAGACAGACAGACAGACAGACAGACAGACAGACAGACAGACAGACAGACAGACAGACAGACAGAGTTACTTTCGCTTTTATTATTTAGTAAGGATAGTAAGGATTATTATTTACTTTGAACCCAGTAGGGCACCAGTCGACGAATCGTATCCCCGCGCGTCCCTTCATCGCTGCGATGGCCGCGTTCACGTCCTTGGGCACGACGTCCCCGCGGTACAGCAGGCAGCACGCCATGTACTTGCCGTCGCGCGGGTCGCACTTCACCATCTGGTTCTGCGGCTCGAACAACTCCGCGGTGATCTCGGATACAGACATGCCTTCGTGGTACGCCTGATAGCAATTTTTTTTTATGGCAATTGAAATACATTATGCCAATGTCGATCTGGAAATCTTTGGGGCAGGCCATGTTCAGCAGTGGACGTCCTATGGCTGATGATGATGATGATGATGATGATGATGATGGAGGCCGATGTGAAGTTAGGGAAATTGTTTTCCTACATGTAAGTTTTCGCAAGTGCAATGAAGTCGGATGTGTTCGATTTCAAGGCCCTGCTGGAGTTTTGGCGTCAATTCCTTCCAGTTTGATGTTTTTTAGACGATTTTCTCGCAGAGGAGGTATCGAACATGGTCGAACCATCCACCCGACAAAAAGCATCCAAAATCACTTATTTCAAAGCTTCCACATACTGTCCATCATCGTTGATGTTTATTGCTTAGATACACATCACATTTAAACCACAAACACAACTTAAGACTAAAATATGAAATCATTAAACAAGCGACCAGAATTCAGAATTCCCGCCAAAACTCCTGGTAGCAATTTAATTCAACACTCACCTTGGTAGTAGTAGTTAGGGAATGTACCCTTATTACGTGAGCCGTTCTGATGGGGGAGGGGTTCTTCAAAATAAAAATAAGCTCACGCCTGAATCCGCGAAGGGGTTGGCAGAGGCGCACTAGCGAACTTGAACACCCACATTTCGCCGAGCTTAGTTCCGTCCCAGATGTGATAGGGGGCGAGCCTACCGCCATATCGGACACAAATTCCAGACTCCGAACTGATATGGAAAAATCCAATATCACTTGCCCGACCCGGGGATCGAACCCGAGACCTCAGAACCGTAGTCGTACCGAAATACTACCACGCCACCGAGGCAAGTCAAAATACCACGCTTGGTAATAGTTGGGTCTTAGGTTTCGTCACGTAGTCAATATCCTTACGAAAATCTCGTGCTTTTTCGAGCTATATTCAAATATGGCGCGCAGCTATATGCAAAATATTTATAAATTACTACGTGAAAACTTGGGGGAAGGGGGTGGGCTTGGTATACACTACGAGTGGTCACCGAGGGGGGGAGTGGTATCAAAATTGTATCATCATCATCATCATCATCATCATCAGCCACAGAATGTCCATCTGCTCGTTTGCCAATCTCTGCTAAAAAAAAAATAGAGTGTCCACTGCTGGACATAGGTCTCCGCCAAAGATTTCCAGATCTACATCTTGGAAGCGGCCTATAACATCACATTATGTCTGTATAAGTGTATACCCACGCACCTTGTCAGCGGAGACGACCGGCGCGTACGCAGCGAGCGGAAAGTGTATCCGCGGGTACGGCACCAGGTTCGTCTGGAACTCAGTCAGGTCCACGTTCAGAGCACCGTCGAACCGTAATGACGCTGTTATTGATGAAACCACCTGAAAACACCATTTTGGAAATACAGTTTGTTTGAAAATTGTCAGTTGCTTGAATATCAGTCGACCAAATAGCGTAATGATTTAGGTATGAATAGAATAAAGCGCAAGATAATCTATCATCACCATTGTGTTCGAATCATGATAATGAATTTGATGAAAATGACTAGTGGTAATGGTGGTAAAAAAATGACTACCTGCGTCACTTGCCGAAACTAAACCAACAAAACACGTATGGAGAAAATGAAAAATATTGACTGCTAAACGAACTAAAACACGTATGTTGAAAATTAAAAATATTGTCGATTGCGATAAGCCACCACTGCCAAAACAACTAACGTTAACTACCAACTAACGGCCGGTTTCAATAAACGATCTCAGTTTAGAGTGCAGATAGATCGCGATAATGAACCAATCACATCAAGATATTTGACGGAGTCATGTTTAAACTGTGTTCTTATTGGTTAATTTTTGTAATCAATCTGCACATTCGAACTAAGATTGTTTATTGAAACCGGCCGTAGAGGTACTGAACCCTTACTTGTGAGATAAGTCTGTTGAGGTTGGCGTAAGAGGGCCTCTCGATGGAGAGCCGCCGCCTGCAGATGTCGTATATCGCTTCGTTGTCGACCATGAAGGCGCAGTCCGAGTGTCCGATGGTCGCGTGCGTCGTCAGCACCGCGTTGTATGGCTCCACCACCGCCGTCGATACCTGGAGGCCGACCATGAGTATTTTGATATTACTCGCTAGCGACTCCGTAACATATTTGTTTTTTTTTTATATATTTGTTTATAGCCGAGACTGGCAAACGAGCAGATAGGTCACCTGCGGCCTGAGCAGGAAAATTTCTGACAACCGTAAATGTATTTCAGCTCGATGCGCATCTATGAAATTTGTATGAAATATTAACCAAACGTCATCAGTGCGCAGCGAACTCGAATACATTTACATTAGTTTTTCGTGCTCGGGCTACTGATGGTAAGTGATCTCTACCGCTTATAGACACCCAAGACACAAAAAGAATCATGAGCGCGTTGCCAGCCTAAAAGGAGGGAATGGAAGGGGAGGGAAAAGGGATCGTGAAAGGTATGCAGGGAATGGGCCAATGGAAATCTCACTCAACGAACGAAACGCGACAGCAAGCTGCCACTTTACGTCGGTTTTCTGTGAGACAGTGGAATCAAGCCGGTCGAGCCGGCCCATTCGTGCTGTAGACGTAACTGTCTAGAGGTACAGCGCGGATCACGCGTGGAACACCCGAACGCCTCTAGCGGTTACGCGGCGAACTGACGTTTTCCATACAAATGTTTTACGTCCTCGCTCGCGTAAATACGTGTAACAAACTCATGGTTGAGCTACTGGGGACTGGAGAGGAGTTCGATTTACCCGACTCCCTCATGTTATTCATTGAAATAAAACCATTTTTACGGATTCTATCACGAAGGCTGCAAAGCTTTCGAAACGTTGGGCATAAAAATTAAAACCAAATCGTGATAGAATCCGTAAAAATAATTCCTCACGAATTTATTAACAAGATCCAATATATTAACTATTTTGATAGAAATTTGAGTGATAGTATAAAATATCAACAGTGTGTATTTATAATATAAAGCTCCGTTTATGGTAAGAACTTAATTGGTAGGTACTTAGGATTATAAAAACAAATCCTTTATGATGTTGAAAACATTACAAAAAGAAAATGACCAAAGTACGTCAATGCGATCGTTTAGTATATTTATTTTTATTTTATTATTATATGTTTTGGGGCTTTATTGCAAAAGTTGTCGTCCTACAGGCTATATATAGTTTCTACTTCCTATAAACAAACTATTTTTTTCTTATTATTTTTGTCGATATGGCTCTGACTGTCCTTTGGAACGATTCTGCCAACATCACCAAATGACCAATACATTCCAATAAATGAAGAGATTTCTTCTTCACACTAAGGTAATTATGTTGATGGCACCTACACACCGGGCCGTATGAAGGCGAACGAATCATGCCTGTTTCATTCCCACAACAGCAAAAGTTTGTTTGTGTGAACGGAATAGGTATAGATTTGTGCGCCGGTGTGTACCCGCCTTATGACTCAAAATATTACTGTTGCAGAGCTGCTTAGAGAAAGTGACGGAATTGACCTTGACCGATTCTCACGTATGATCGCATCCAACCCGGAATAATTAAGCAAGAGTTGTACGTTTAGACAAAGTTTAAAGATGGATTAATAATTGTAAAACCTGAAAACTGTCAAATTCCAATTTTAATTATATTGTTTTCCTATATAAATCATCATAACATAACATAAGCTCACGCCTGTATCCCCGAAGGGGTAGGCAGAGGCACCCTAGCGAATTAGAACACCCACATTTGGCCGAGCTTATTTCTGTCCCAGATTGTGATAGGGGGTGAGCCTATCGCCATATCGGGCACAAATTCCAGACTCCGGGCTGATGTGGGAAAATTGAATGTCAGTTTGCCCAACCCAAGGATCAAACCCTAGACTTTAGGACAGTAGTCGTACCGAAATACAATCACGCCACCGAGGCAGTCAGTCAAATGAATAATTGTAAACCCTCAAAACTATCTCAAGTCCATTTTGATTATATAATTTTTTAAATAGGCCTAGCCCCTCTCATTAGTAGAGTAGGCCCGTGCCCAGCAGTGGGACAGTCATTTTACAGGGCTAATATTATTATTATTTATTTTTTTAGTTATGTTACTCATAATACACTTTCGACTTACTTGTGGTGCTGGGTATATAGCAAACTCCAGTTTACTCTTCTTGCCAAACTCGTCAGACAGTTTCTCCATCAGCAACGACGTGAACCCTGAACCCGTGCCGCCGCCGAACGAATGAAATACGAAGAAACCCTGTTTAGAACCAATCACATTTGTCAATTTCCATTTCTAGCAAATCATAAATTTTATAACATTTTCTTTCCTTCCACCTGCTCTTATCCCGTTTTAATGTGGGGTCGGTGCAAGACATATTTGCAAACATGTTGGAACAAGGATTTGGCTTAGTTTTTACGACCGGTTGCTTGACTGACGTCAACTTCCCTCTCAGGGATCCAGTCTCGGGCAAATGCTGTTAGAAAAACAACCCGCCCGACTTGGGAATTGAACCCAAAACCTTCCGGTTAACAGCCCATATACGCTGCCGACTAGCCCGCAAAGGCGACTAGCAACGAATATATTAACTTTATTAGTTGAATGATAACGATTTTGAAGGCGTTTGCTGTGAAATGAGACTGCCTCGGTGGCGTGGTTGTATTTCCGTACGACAACCGTCCTGAGGTCTTGGGTTCGATCCTCTGGTCGGCCAAAGTGATAAGATTTTACCATATCATCCCGGAGTTTGTAATTTGTGCCCGATATGGCGATAGGCTCGCTTATCACATCTGGGACGGAACTAAGCTCAGCGAAACGTGGGTGTTCTAGTCCGCTAGTGTGTCTCTACTTATCCCATCGGGGATACAAACGTGAGATTATATTATGCTGTGTAATAGGCCTGTCAATGTATTTGAAATATAACCACATGAGGACCAGTCCACCACCACCGGTTTGATACCACTGTCTCACAGAAAACCGACAAAGTGGCAGCTCGCTGTCGCGTTTCGTTCGGTGAGTGAGATTTCCGGTAGCCTAATTCCCCAACCCTTTCCCAATCCCTTTTCCTTTCTTAAGTTTCATCCTTTTAGGTTGGCAACGCACCCATGATTCTTCTTGAGTCTCGGGTGTCTACGGGCGGTGGAGATCACTTACCATCAGGTGACGCATCTGCTCGTTTGCCAGTCTTTACTATAAAAAAAAGGCACCTGCAGTCCAGTGCACTGGTCGGCGAGTTTCCTGAC
Organism: Clanis bilineata; assembly: GCA_036417725.1. Classification (NCBI taxonomy): domain Eukaryota; kingdom Metazoa; phylum Arthropoda; class Insecta; order Lepidoptera; family Sphingidae; genus Clanis; species Clanis bilineata. The sequence goes on from CM071158.1 coordinate 17,155,507, forward strand.
TCGCTCCATCACCGGCCCCAGCACTTCCCGCCCCGTGGAGTAATGTCCGCGCGCGTAGTTGTTCGCCGCGTCCTCCTTGCCAGTGATCAGCTGCTCCGGGTGGTACAGCTGTCTGTATTCGCCTTGTCGTACCTCGTCTATAACATTTTGTTTTACTCGAGCACCGTTAAGAGACTACTCTACACCTGTCTCACCTGTCGAATCTCATCTACAACAGTTTTGTTTTACCATAGCACCGTAAATTGACTACACCTGATGGTAAGCCCAGAGCAGGTTAAAATCAGAGACCACATACGAAATGGGTTTTGGTGGTCACCAGAATCATGCCGGCCTATTTACGCTGCGAAGAGGGAAGAAGCAAATCGATGCATTAACAGACGAGCTGCCGAATCCATTGTTCGAAACCACTGCATGTCTGTCATATTTTATGAACTTCACTGTCTACACTTTTTAATAATGTTGATACTCATTTGTGCCTAGTGTTTGAGAATACGTGTAATTAAATTCATCATTGCCATTTGAAACAATAAACCTAATCTTTGGCACCAGCTTACTCCTACCGGTTAAAAAGGTTTACGCCACTACAATCCTGGATTTATTGTCGTAAAGTTGCACATTGGCTGAAAATAGTATACTGCAGGCAGTACACACGGCTGTTAATAATCAAAGCTGTGCGCCCACCTGACCAACAAGTGGCTTGATTATCTATGCCCATAGATCAAAAAGAGTGTGCAACGCACCTCATCGCATTGTTGGAAATAGACCTAAAGAGGACGGTTAAAAAACCTTTGCAATCGGACCGTGTTAAGCAGAAATGAACGAATCCACAAAAAAAATATCGTTGCCAACTATTTATTTTGAATTTTTGTGGGTTGGATTATTTCTGCATAACACGGCCCAATTTCGCTTTGTCATATGCCCTGAATGCTTAAGTGTTCGTTTGGCCATAGAGAATAAGGGCCCAGAACTAGGCTTGAAGAATTCACCAAATCTGCTCTATGAGCTTACCGATAACAGTAGCTTCGAGATCCACCATCACCACCCTCGGCACCATCTTGCCCCTATCAGCCTCTGAGAAGAACGTGTTGAAGCACGAGTCTGCCGAGTTGGGGTCGTTGTCGCAGGGCGGCAGCGTGCCGTCGGGCCTGATGCCGTGCTCCAGGCAGTACAGCTGCCAGCACGCCACGCCCATCTGCACGCCCGCCTGGCCCACGTGCACCGATATGCACTCCCTCTGCTCAAGTATAAGGGGTTACACGTTAATGCCCTTTGCTTTAGTTGAGTTGGGGAAAACGTTTTCCCGTGACGTCATAGTATAGCCTATGCCGTAGGCTTTACGGGATGAGCAACTTTCATCATCATCAGCAACAGGACATCCACTGGATGCAGGCCGCTTCCAACAGGTCTACCTGGAAATCTTTGGAAAATACAAAAGGCAGTCTAATTTTAAGGACCTTGAATTTAAGCGATAAAATTAACGGGACGGTCAAATACCTACGTGAAAGCCATTTTTTAAAAGAGGAAGACAGAGAAATCTAGAAATATTTTGGAGGAGGCCTATATCCAGCCCAGCAGTGGGCGTTCTGTGGCTGATGATGATAATGATGATGAAGCGATAAAATTATAAGACAGTATTTGCAGTTACCAAAGACTTATCGTAAATAGGTGATTGGTCAAGACTAAAAATTGATTCTTCTGATAAATCAAGTAGGCTATGATTAGTTCGAAAAATTTAAAAGTGCGCTGTAAAGCTCGTTTTTTCTCGGACAAAAACAAGCAAAGCAGCAAAGAATTTTAACGCAAAGCAGAATACTTACGGGGCACAGGCCTACATAATATCTTCCAAAAATTTTAGCAAGATACTACACCAACACTTACCATGATAAAAACTGGGAATTTTGATAAATACGTTCACAAAATAAATAGATTATAAACTTGTGTAAATGAAAAACGAGATACGAAAATTTTGACCGGACTAAAATTTAGAAAAAAAATGCGAATCAGCGACTGTCTGATGGGTCGCTTGGTCTATTGTTGAAATTCATTCCATGTTTAAATATTGCATGACAAAATTTCAAATTTTGTTCCTGCCAGCACGCGTACCTATCAATAAAAAGTATTTATTCGCATTTTTAAAACTATTTGGTGAGAATTCTTAATTTGTAGTTAAACTTTTTTATAGTCAAAATTATTTGGCTATTTTGTGCGTTTTTGTTATGAGTCGCGAGTAATAAACATTTTTCAACCAAAATCATGTAGGTATTCGTTTGTCTAAAACTACTTACCCATAATATTTAAGAACTGCTTTTTACAGCGTCATTCTACAATTTACCTTGCGCCATACTCGTACATAAGAGTAAGAGAAAATGCGTAACGCAACTGGTCATACTGTATTTGTAAACTAGGCGAGGGTGCAAAGTATCTAAGTAGGGCACAGGACGGGGAGGGACCCCATCAAGTTGAGCTATTAGGGCACAATGCCGATCGATGGACCCATACATGTACGACCACCCTAACTTTTGCTGGTTAATTTGCATTTTTGTTCGTCTCGTTAGACGTCAATGTAATGTAAATTGTAGTAGAAAGTCAACATATTTTCATGTCTGTATGTAAAAAGGTTCCTCGCGTCCCAGTGCTATCTTATTTTAAAATAATTCTTCCATCTACCCTAATTCCATTTCAAAGTCAATGAACACACGGCAACAATAGTTCTACAAGATTGAGTAAATTAATAATATTTTATAGGGCATGTATTTCAATTATTGAGCATGTGGTAGATCTGTACTATATTTTAACAATTATGATATTATTATATATTAGATATTCTGTGGTTAAACGTAGGATTACTTTTGATTGCAAAGTTGTAAGCTTCGCATTTTAACCGGCTAATTTCCACAACCACAATAAATAAAAACAGTGCGAACAATCAACATTTCGTTTACATATACTATTATGATTTCGTCACGCTCAGCCACAGCAACTGTTAATCCTTGTAAACATTATGCAAACTTTGCAGTCCCCATTATTTCAAGTATGCGTTTTATTTTGAATATATAATTGCGTGATATTGTCACGGCGGGCGTGTTACAATGTGGCTCGGTTGGCGTGACAATCGATTTGTCACGTTTGCTGTTTGATTTTACGAATGTTAATTAAAATAACCGCTACCCGAGGAACCGCGTGCTATTAGTAAATTAAACAGCAATAGTTGCAATTTTAGTGTATTTTTACTATTTAATAACTAAATATTACTGCAATTATATACTCAGCACCTTGTTTAGTCTCTTTTCGTCTTAAATCTTTGATTTTCAATGTATGTTTACAGTCAACATACTGCTAACTAGATACATGTCTGTGCTGCTAACCCAAGATCTTGTTAAACTCTAAGGGCGACGTGCAGCACATAAATAAATCGATTTAAATAAATATACGAATGACATTTTAGTTAAATTGCGTTTAGAATTTTTGCAGAGAAGAATAAATTTTCATTACAAGTGTCGCTAAAATTATTTTAAGAAGTATTATCCCTAAACAGCAAATAAACTTTGAGTACAATTTTCTGACAAATGACGGCCATTTGAGGGGAGATGGAAATCTGATAGTATTGTACACACGCAGTATGATAGTTATCTTTGCGATTATCGCTAAGATCCTCGGAGCTTAGACATGAATCCTGCACAGACACCTGTGGATAAATAAAGACAAAATGTGAATTTTCGGATAAAGTTAATATCTTCAGTAATTTCTATAGATATTACATAAAGGATAAAGAGAGGCATGAAGCTGTATGCTTTGATTGTAGAAAAGTTTTATAATAAGCATAGTCTGAACTGAGGCTTGATTGCATATATACAACATATGATACATATTGGATTGTATACATATTCCACATAATATGTGATTACCGTCGGAATAGTAGACCCTAGTAAACCTGATGGAAATCATAAGAAGGTTGAGTTCTCAGATCGTTTGATCTTTTCAGTGACATAAGAAATATAACAAAAAGTGAATTGAAGACTGACCGTAAAAACTTAAGTAGTGTTCATGTTGATTTCCTATGTGACAGTAGTATTCCATCCAGTAAGCTTATTTAAGCTGTAGACAAGACTGCATATCGGCCTCACTTACTTTTTAATAAACCATCAAAAAACGACAGATTTTTATACACAATCAGTTTTTTATCAGTATCAAATTTGAAATTAGCCATCCGAATGACAATCCCCGGTCATAAAGGGCCGAGGTGTGGCCCGTACAAAAAATCCCATTTCGTCCACGGAGGCGGAATAATGAGTGCTTTTTACCGACTAATCCGGATCAGATAAAGCCGTAATGCGATGTTCGTTTGATATTCATGATTCCCGATGGATCCGCGAGGGATTTGCCGACGTAGTATGGTGAGTATGATTAAGTTACGTGTTGGGTTTAATGTATAATTATTAAAATATCTCTCTACCAATAATCATCATCATCATCATCATCATCAGCCATAGGACGTCCACTGCCGAACATAGGCCTCCCCCAAAGATTTCCAGATCGACCTGTTGGAAGCGGCCTGCATCCAGCGACTTCCTGAGACCAATAATAATCAAAGACTATTAAGGAATAGTAATTATTGTATTCTTACTCATATTAACCGGAATGAAATAATTCCTAACATGGATGATAAATTAATTTTAATCGCAAATATTTTAGTGGTAACCCATAAACAATAAAGAATTACTTACAAGGATTGGTTAGAGTGTGAAAATTATTGAATCGAAGATATTTCTTTGGGACTTCTATTTATTACAATTCTTGGTAGAAAGTTACCGCGTTATAACACAATCAATACTGAACTGCTTATTGTTCCAAAAATCGATGAACAATATTAAAACTATGAACACCAACTTCAACCGTTCGATAATAAAAGTAAACGGCATGGCAGTAGTAAAATCGCACAATGAAGTCTGTAATTAAATCTTGAGCTCTGATGCAGGGGAGCAACAAAGCCAGGTGCCCTCGTACACCCGCTCACAAAAGCGTTCGTTGACTCTCATTGTAGAGGACGCGAGAATTATGGATGGAAATGGGAATTAGAATGAAGCGACTGGGATAAATAAATGTAACTTATAGTTTTTGAGCTTTGCTTCACCTTCAATTTATTAGTGTTTAAACTCTAGCGTATGACTCTAGTTAGCATTTAGGATAGCTTCGTAAACATTCCAATAAAATCAGATCACTGAGTTACCTAATAAGAAGAAGGTAGAAGTTTAAGCAAAGGTAGTGAAGAACCTAGATTACAAAATTGACTATATACTTTTTTGTCTCTTGAATCTGGATGAAACTCTCTTCCTGAAGTGAAACTTGATGAAGCGCTTTTTTACTAACTTTAAAAAAGGAGTTTATTCAAGACAGGTTTAATTTTTTAATCGCATTTATGAAAAAAATATTGAAAATTCTCGTAAGTTTGCCTACCATCCTTATAATTGTAAAACACGCGCGTTAATAACTTGCGATGATATTAATTTCTTCTCGACAGTACCGCTTAAAACCAACACGCTTTCCCTGAACCGTGTTTTTTGGTCAGAATATAGTTTTTTCGATAAAAAGTTCGCCAAATGAATGGAATGCATTGTTCGCCGTGCACCGATGCGTTCGCGACAGATGCACACACGGTGCAGTGCGGTGCGGTGTCGACGACAAACGATAAGGGTAAACGGTTTGACACCACGACAATCGGTCATGTCGGATTTTGAAGGTATTGTTCTACGTTTGGTTGTTTTGGTAGATATGTGTCGTTGATGGATAGAGGCGAGATAATTCAAATGGTTTGTACGGTTATGGAGGTATATCCATTTGTTGCCAATGATTGGTGGTCAGTGTAGAGCCATATAAGCCTTTTACATGAATCTTTGACTCGGTTTGATTTGTAAAACGCATTGCGAATGATTTTATTTATTAGCTTACGAAGGCAATCAAAAAGGGCCTATTTGATGGAATGTTTATGTGTATTATTATTTGTATGGTTATGTTAAGCCACTACTTACTGTGGAGAGGATAGGAATGAGGACTACGCAATAGCAGGCAGCCGGTTTTCAGCATATCAGTGGCTAAGCTGGATGAGCTGTTCCATTCCTGCTGTCGGCAAGACTGCTCACAGGAAAACTCTAGCATTTAAAACCTCTAATTTGGACTTTGTTATTTTATGTTATAGATTAATTGTAATAAATTGATGTTCATTATATCTTATTACTATGATGTTTTCAAGATATTTATATGTTAGAAGCTTAAAATATGATGTTTAATTAACGCAAGTAATAAATAGGAATAAATACTAACAAAATTAGTATATAATCCGTAAAATAGGCGTGTTATTGGACAATTGGTCACGCGTGGGTGTCTCGCCAGTATTTTTGGTAACATACTTAACTACGAATTACATGCTTGTCAATATCCTGTATCCTATCCAATTTCGAAAATGATAATTTATTTATGATTTACTTAAGATTAAGTTGAAATAAAACTATTTTTTTACGGATTCTACCACGATTTGGTTTTAATAGAATATGATAGAATCCGTATAAAAATTGTTTTATTTCAATTATTAACATTCGCGTAAACCTAAGAAATCATTATAAAGATTGTTATTTATGTTTTTAATATTTTTTATTCTTGCGCTGGTATCAGGAAGTAACAGGAATAGCATCAATGATCGACTCAAAAATACATGCTGTACGCAAAATTGTCTACATCACACTCTCTGCGCTTATATAAAGTGCAGCGGTGTAGTTTTTACAAAAACCTCAATAATATTTTCCATAAAAATTAATGTTATTTCTTCCCACTGTATTATTTCTAAATTTATTTTTATAAAGAACTGAGTTCGTGCCTTTGTTTATTTAGAAAATCACTCCTAAAATGTTTAGCCTTTTCAAGCTCATGGCCACACAGCTCCTTCATTCAACACTAAACGGCACGCGTCTTCATAAGCGTAGTACAACATGTGTCAACCATACCCACTTCATAAAACGTTTAATTGATACCAATCTGACCAATCAAAATACACTACGCCACGTGGCAGTCTCGTGTTCACACTTGCTTGCACGTGGCGCGGGTGTGGCGCAGCGTGCCGTACATTATACAAGTATTTGAGCATATCACTAGCAAATAATTATTATTAAGATCGTATTAATAACAAATTGTAAAATAAATTTTTCATAAAGGTATTAGACCTATATATATTCATATTAAATATTTATTTGTTATACGTTCTGAAATCGCCTCCTTGGTCTAGTGGCAGTTTATATGGGCTGTAAATCGGGAGGTCCTGGGTTCGATAACCAGGTCAGATGTGGTGTTTTTCTAACACTATTTTCCAGGTACTGGATCCCCCAGTCGGGGGTTGACGCCAGTCAGGCAGCCGGTAGTAAAAAAGTGTGTTGCGCCGACATCTAAAGATTATTGGCATATATTACTTTTTTTTATAGTAGCGGCTTGCAAACGAACAGGAGAGTCACCTGATGGTAAGTGATCTCCACCACCCAGAGATACTCAAAACACAAATATATTATGTATGGGTACGTTGCCAATTGAATAGGAGAAGAATAGGGATTGGGAAAGGGAGGAGGGAATTGGACCACCGGAAATCTCACACACCGAACGAAACGCAACAGCGAGCTGCCATTTTAATTCAGTTTTCTGTGAGGCAGTAGTCTAGAGCCGATGAACCGATCGAGCCGGCTCCACCACTCAAAAATTGCGTTATTATTTTGGGTATACGAGTTATGTAATACAATATAATATTACCCGTGTGAATATTTACCCAATAAAATTTAATCCGAAACTTTGGGCCTAAATAGACACTCGAGTTTTTTTAACAAAGTACTTATCCTATTATGTATCCACTAAAAATGACACGCTCGGCCTCAAGTGGGATAATGATGACAATTACATGACATTTAAAAAGCCACCAGTTATGATAGGGTTAATAATTCGCACGATTATTCTTATGGAATTGGGTACTTGGCTATGTTTTATACACATATTTATAGGTAATAGCAAATAAAACAAAAAGAAACCTTTCTGTAAAAACTGCATGGAAATAAGTAGAAAAATGAGACAGTAATTCATATTTTAAATTCTGGAGTGGGGGCATATTGGAGATATCTTGCTATACCTTTTCAACGTACGTACCGTTCCGTTATGGCGTGACGTGGTTGTATAATAAGATACTTCTCTTTTCCGCAGTTTGACGGTTACACCAAACTTCAAAGGCTTATAACTTTTTTATTTTTGAGAATATGTCAGTATTGCTTTCTGTTTTATATTTCAGACGACGTAAATTTCACATAAAATTAATAAAAAATACTAGTCAAGTACCCAATTTGCAAAGCATTTTGTAAAACTCCCACGGTTTGATGTAATCACAGACATGGATATAACGACGTCATTCTTATAAATTATTTTAACAAACTTGACATTATTGTTAAACATAACATAAGCTCACGCCTGTATCCTCGAAGGGGTAGGCAGATGTTCACTAGCAAACCAGAACACCCACATTTCGCCGAGCTTAGTTTCGTCTCAGATATGATAGGGGGCGAGCCTATCGCTATATCGGACACAAATTCAGATTTCGGACTGATACTGAAAAATCCAATATCACTTTACCAGACCCGGGATCGAACCCGAGGCCTCAGGACGGTAGTCGTACCGGAATACAACTACGCCACCGAGGCCGTCACATACATTAGAATACATTGCAGTAGTACTTACACAGACGGATTCTCGTATGTAATAAATAAATAAATACACCCACATTCACACACCTAGTCCTGATCCCACACTAGGTATAACCTGTATCGTGTCAGAGACTATGGGAGACTTTCGGTCTCACAACACCCAGACTTGAAACAAATATCTGTGGGCCACACAAACATTTGTCTCAATAATATTTTACGAGTTATTGTAGACAATCAGTGTTCTGTATCATCAATATAAAGTTGTAGTATGTAAAAATCCCTTTCGACCTGATAATCGAACCAAGGACCTCCGCCACTAGACCAAGGAGATGACTCTACCCTACCATAAACTCAGGAATTCTAACTTTAAAATTTTATTGCGTGCTCATAATATTAAGGCCATTGTACAATGGGTGGTTTCCATGTAGTCCACAGATGTACAACCGACGTTAATATGTAAGTATTATCTTTATAAACTAACCAACATAGGCACAGTTGATTTTCAATCAATCTCAAGAGCTTGGGGTACCACTGGACTTGTGAGCCAAATGTTGCTAGCATAAGAGATTTCTATCGCAAAGGAATAAGACCTTTAACTTAAACGCAAAAAGTTTAATTTAGTTTGCCACTTTACAACTTGTCATAGTTTAAGGGTAGTTGTTGGTGTTCTTATAGCGATTGTAATAAGCTCTATATTTGGTTGACTTTAGATACGGTATTTTTTGCTTCTGGAGTGTTTACGGGTGGTGTAAAATAAACAAGCCCTTAAAATTTTGGATGAATGCAATTTTGTTTAATATACAACAGAATTATAACAGTTGCATCATTATTTTGTGTGAAAAATTTACTGAATGTAAGATACCACTTTAAGACTCTTTTGTCGCTTTCTTAATCTAGTGGCAGCGTATATGAGTCGTGAGCCGTGAAGTCCTAGGTTCCAATTCAAGGTAGAGCCACCCAGTTTTTCATCACGCGAATGGCCTGGGACGGAATCTCCTAGAAGGAGCTGATGTGAGGTTGGCCGGTTGTCAAAACTAAGCTCAATCCTTTTTGCAACATGCTTTAAAAGTGTATAGAATCGGCTCCGCGTTGGAGTGGGTTAAGGGCAGGTGGAAGAATTATAATCTCAATGTAATGTTAGTTAAGGTTTATTTTCATTTTAAATAAGATACAATCCTGATTTTGTAACATTGTGTCAAAAACATGTAGGTATGAAAATAGGAAATATGGTGAATTTTTAAAGGTAATAAGACCACAACTTGCCCAAAATCAATTCAATGCATAAAATGTGAAGGATACACTGCTTCAAATATTTATCTTATGAATTCAAATAGTTTCTGTTTACCAATAAATTCAATATGCTACTTTCCTATGATTATATGGCAAATCAATAAATACTAAACATTTATTTAGCCTCATAAATAATGTATGATATTTGCACTACGTCTAAACTGTCACGTCGCAAAATCCCTTTTCATTGACCATGCAAGAAGACCTTTGCCGTTGGTTTGGCACTCCTTGTTTCTTTACCACGAAAGAGAGTTGCAGTGGCTCTTTCTAAACTGGTCTCAAAAATTTGTTTTAAGGGAAAATAGTATTTATATCCCTGAAATAAGGTTAACATTTCAATATAAGTGTAAATAAATGTAAATAGCTATACAGATGTTTGAGCCAATTTGTGGTACACACCGATTCATCTTTTGGCATTAAATGTATGAAATGACATTTGGAAATTTTATTGGCTGGCGTACCTATATTTTACTGTATTTTTTTTAAATAAAATGACATAAGTTTTTCATAAATAAACATTTGAATCAGCGGCCCGAGCAGGAATGTTTTTGACAAACAAATTCGTATCGAGCTCGCTGCGCACTGATGACGTTTGGTTAATGTATCAAACAAATGTCATAGGCGCGCATCGAGCTTTGCCCGACTTGAGAATCGAACCCAATACCTCCCGGTCCACAGGCCATCTATGTACGTCGCCACTAGACCAAGGAGGCGACATGTTATCCACTTATCCATGTTATCCAGTTATTGTTGACTACTTATCCACTACATTGTCTACAATAATTAGATACTACCTACTTATAATTTCATAAAAAAAATATTAGAGTCATGTGTGATCCTTTTTTTTTAAATTGATAACCAACGAAAACTACAATTAACATATAGTCCAACAAATCACAATAAGAAGTAAATTAAAACGATATTTAAAAAATCCCTCAGAGTTAATAAACATCCCTCGATTCAATTTAAAAAACTAAAGCAAACTTAAATATTGGCTTAAAGTTGGGTAAACACTGCCCGCGGCCGCCGCCAATGAATTTTAAACATGAAAGAGCAAACAAACGGACAGACAAAGCACCAATTAGCTGCAGGCGAGGATTCTGGACATTTGATATCCAACATGTGTATTTGAACAGGTTTTTAATAAAAAAACGTGAAAGTACCAACGTGCAATGGATATTTGGATGGAATTAATGAAGACAATGCGCGGAAGCCATTTATTATAATAAGAAGAATAATGAATGAAGACTGAGGTATTTTAGGTATTTTTACGAATGAGTATGAATTCTGTATGTCACTATAGATAATTTATTTTTTCATATTATTTTTATCAATAATGTTACCAACACACATTATAAGAAAATATTTTCCAGAGGTTCGAGTTTTTAATTTTGTATGAATTAACCAAATCTTATGGGGCATAGCGAGATTGATACAACTTCGATTGTTAAAATTATTCCTGCCCCCTTACTCTTGACACTCGATTTGACTTTGAATTCGATTTGGTTTCATTCCATCATCATCGTCATCATCATCATCAGCCACAGGACGTCCACTACTGAACATAGGCCTCCCACAAAGATTTCCAGATCAACCTGTCGGTTTCATTTATTGTCTCAAAATTCCACCGAAATCGATGTAAAAAGTGCTGTTGCATTAGATTTGAGAACTTGTCATTTAGTTATTTTCAACGCGACATTATTGCACTTTTCAACTCAATTTCGGTGGAATTTTAAGTCACCGAGAGTCAGTCCCCTGGTCCGAGTGCTCAGGCATGTGATTTCTATTGAAACTCTTTCATTTTCCAAAATACGCGAAAACTGACGTTGTACATAATACATAACTTTCTAACCTCATTATGTACATAAACACAATAAAACAAACGCACAAATCGCCGAGTACATGGTGGTGAGGAAATTAAAATAACAGAAATGGATTTCTACGAAAATTCCTTCAATATTACCAACCCCAATCCGATGTCAGGAGGGTGGTATTCCAAATGTGCAGGATTATCGGTCGGTAGCCGGTGCACGCTAATGGAAACGACTGGCGATTTGTGGGGAGATATCGTTAAGTATGACATTTAATTGATGAACTATTAATTTTAGAGATTTAAATGATAAATATAACGTAAATGGTAATTGTTAAGATACCTTTCGAAGTAAGCGATGTGATATAGAGTGAAAGTGATGGCTGCATAGTGAATGTGCATCGCGGGAACAAGAAATTAATGATGGGAGAATTTTTATCTCTATGATTCTAACGACCACGCTTTTCTATTTCCAATTTCGAGTTGCTGAAGTTGATACGAGAAGAGCAATTTATTAATCATATCCAAGCGTTTGTTGGTGCATGGCATCTACTCGATAATTTTTCTGCCCCTACGGGCTATATTCAGTAGTCGACGTCCTGTGTCTGATGTTCAGTATTAAATGTGATTTGTATATTTTTACGATGCAACTTTTAATAACACTATTCAATACTTGTTAATAACATCAAAGCCGTCAAATCCACCTTCTAGCAAAAACTCAATTTCCAACCACACGGGGTGTTTGTGGCCCCGAGCCGTGGAAATGCATTCACCACGGTTGTGTTGACAATCGATACGCCTGTTACTGCATTAGGGAGCCACTGGTGAATGTTGTGAAGACTACGTAGAAGCTTAATAATTTCACACGTATTGAGAATTGTTTATATGAAACAAAACTTTATACGTGTTAAGCACTAATTTTTCAATATCCAAAAACACATACGCAAAAGAACGATTTTAGCTGTCACCTGCTCGTTGGACAATGGACCATAGATCAACAATACATGTTTTTTTAGGTGTTTTATGTAATGTTTAGTTCTCACTTTTCGAAACAGTTGATAGTTTTCGTTTTCCCCATAATTTAAAGTTTTGAGACTACACTTTGTGTAGAAAAAATGAAATGAGAAAATGTTTACCGTCTTTGTCAAACTGTTAAAACTTACACTAAGGGTCTTATATGAATATGATTGTTATGTATAGGAATGGAAGTTTCTGTGGGAAGTTTAGTTATTAAATGAATGTAAACACAATCAACAATATCAGGCATCATTGCAACAATGATGTTATCGACCAATTCAATAGAATTTATATTATGCTGCGCTGTAAGTGTATATCAGCTTTAATAAAATCCGAAAAACATAATAGTCGTTAATATAACTCCTCTATTTTGAAATTGGTTAAAAGCTACCATTATTAGAATAGTTAATTTCCTGCTTACGGCCGACAAAATCGTGAACTCAAATAACGCGTGACGAATTCACAGATTTGTTTTGTAATTATAATAATTTTGTACTGTGGCAGTTGGTCGATCGACAGGTGACATGGTAAGCTGTAAGCACTTACAGCGAGGTGGCGGTATTTATGAGTAACTAAGTTTGAAATATGTTCTCTTTTTACATCTGCCCATAGCCTACTTCATGTGGGATTCAGCGGAAGACACTAAGTATGTTGCAGAAAGTTTAAGGTTTTTATGACTGACTGGCTCTTTGGGATCCATTCCAAGGAAAATCAAGATTTGGTTTTAGTTTTTCCGACCAGCTGCCTGTTTGAAGTATCGTATCGTAATCGTATTAGTAACATCGTTTTGATAGACCTGGTATTTGAATCCAAGACCTCCATGTACGATTCTTTTTGTAGTTTACAAGTCTTCATGTGCCAGAATCTAAAGTATCGTACAATGGGTGTTTTAATTTGGTTTCCTTAACTTTGGCTGGTGTAGTGTAGTGTAATATCCAAATACCCTCAAAAAAGCAACCTCCTTAAACATACTTTGCAATTCCTTTCCACCATCCGAGATGGAATATATAAAAAAATGTTTTTGTGTAGAAAAAACTCTCAAAATTTCAGTTTCCTAAGTCTAGCAGTTAGATTTGGGCGTTTATGAATCAGTCAGAGAGTCAGGATATGAAATTTCTTAAACATATATGATGCAAGATACGACCAACGGTAATAATAATGTTACACCGACAGCATCAGAAATCGAAATAATTGGAGCAAATATAGATGTTCATAACAATACACGGCGTAACGAATTTCCAATACAAACATAAAGTGAGAGTCAGTAACTGGATCCGAAGCGGGTGCCCCTATTTTCTGCAATATTACTCTTACCACAATACTGACCTTTACTACAATGTCAATACTGACCATATTGCCGAAATTGGCAGCTACATAAAAATGGTTCATATTCTAAAGGTTCTATACAAAAGACCAGGCAGGGGTGCGCGGGAGCATTCACACACAACTATTCACTATTTAACGGACTTTGTTCAAATTTGATTTATATTCATAGTCCTTAGTTGTATTATTACAGAGCGGTAAATCAAGCGTGCATTTCTCTCTTTCTGTTTTAATTGGCGCCAGGATTCGAGCTAGCGAGGGATTTCGTGTCAGTTAATATTAAAATTTAATGATTGTGAAGATCACAATCGTTAATTAGAATAATTATAATTGGTGTAAGAAATGTTTTTTATTTAGAGGTAATGTACAAATGAGACACAATGATAAACCATCATAATAATAGGTAGATTATGGTTCATTGTGATCTGAACAAACTATTTTCATCGAGTTATTAAAATTTATTTTAGAGCTTGATGGAACTGATTTCACAAGAGTTACATGAGTAAAACGCATAAATATTTCTTTGTGTAGGTGTGTTTTGGTTTTATAATTTAAACTCAAATTAATTCCAAAAAATGTTGTGTAATTTTAATTCAAAAAATGACTAGCTGCATTGTTACAATTCTAAACTTAGTCTATATTTACCTTATTGTCTTTGGTACAATATATTTTAATATAAAATTCTATGCCTAAAAATATAAATATTATACAAGACTAGTATACACTGTACTGACTTTGATAGTACCATTTAGTATTTACTTTCCCCAACATTTTCAGGTACAGCTTAAAGCATAATGATGTCATTAATACATTGTAATAATACTTAACAGAAGTACTTGAGATGATTTACGATAAAGTGATATTAAACTGGGCGTTACAACTTCATTATTTATAAATTCTTTATATTTGAGCATTAACAGCAGTTTGTACTCTGTTATAAGAATTCCTATAAAACCTTTGATCTTCATAATAATAATTACTCTGCGCATACTCGTTAATATTACTAAAATTATTCATTTGATTGTACTCTAATATAGAATTTGTACTTCTAACATAATTGTAGTCATCAGTCTTCCCATAACGTTTATTTTTGGCTGTTTCAAATGCATTCTTAAAGAGATCATAATTTTTCTGATTAAAATATTCTTCGTGTCCGTTCCCCGAATCGTAATAAGTTTCGTTGAAGTTGCATGGTCCGTAAGGTCTTTGATAGTAGTTATTTTGCATCATATCATCGCCGTAACTAGAAGGATGCGTGAAGAATCCTGTGCCGGTAGTGGAAGTTATACAATTACCACCTTTATTATTTACTGATACCGTGACATTTCCAACACTAATAAGCACGCCATCTGGGGTCTGCATGAAATTAGTTCCATTTGTAAAAGGCTTACTGCATCCAATATTCCTGGTTCCGTCAAAATCTGATTTATTCGGAACAAAAAACATGTCTCTAAATGCATCTTTGGTTATTTTTTCATCGGCTATTGAATAATTTTGTAGTTTTTCGAAATTTAACGATACTTGATCTGCCGGAATCTGCCCTGAGTTAATACTATCAAGGGATTCTAAAGTTTGGCTTAAAGCGAAAATATAATTGTGAGCAAATCGCAAAGTTTCAATTTTTGTTAGTTTTGTATCTTCGGGGAATGTAGGTAAAACACATCTGAGTTTATCAAGGGCTTCATTTAACATGTGCATCCTATTTCTCTCTCGGTCGTTGGCTTTCATTCGTCTATTTCTTTTGATCTTCAATATCTGTGTTGGGCTTTTGCATCTCGTTACTCGGTTCTTCCCATTTGCGTATTTCCTTTTTGGTTTATTCGGGTCTTTTGGTTTTCTTTCCTTTTTAGGTGTTGACGTGTTGCCTGCTTGTTTAATGTCATCTTCAAAACATTTTATATCTTCTATTTTGTCTTTGAAAGGGTAATCATAATCTTCACTAAATAGTTTCCGTCTGGCATGGCTGTCCTTAGATGGGGTAAGAGATATTCCAAGGTCTGAGGGTGCTTGCCTCAAGGGAGTGGTAGGTGTTGTGTTAAGAGAATCCGTGTATGATCTTTCGAAGCCAGAATCATTACTGCATATACTGTCGGTGAAATCGCAATAGTCGTCGAAGTCTGAGCTGAACATTTTGACTAGATCTGCAAAGAACAGAAAAAATATTAATATTTATATTATAAACAGTAGTTCGGGTTTCAATACGTTAATTAACGAATGAACTATCAGTACTTTGATAAGTCAAGTTCAGCGGCCGGAGCAGGAAAATTTCTTACAATGGTAAATACGCGTCTATGAAATTTGTATGAAATATTAACCAACCCACTGATGACCAGTGCGCAGTGAGCTTGAATACATTTACGATTGTCAGAAATTTTTCTTCTCGGGCTGCTAAGGACCTAGATACTAATAATGACATAATCTAATGTTGTACTTAGTTTGAGCAAATGGCGTTAGTCTTAATTACAACTTATAATTTTAAGCATACTTTTACAACCCAAAGTAATAATACACATTAAATACTTGACTTGCTACTGCCAACATTGGCACCCCTGTTGTCCTAATACAATTTCCACGGAAGGGACATGTGACCCTTTGTAATTATAAATCGCGTGACCGACAGAAACGGTAAGTCAGTTGGACTTTATCACTGTCTACTTCCGGACTAGGATTTGGTAATACAAGGGTTGTACTCTTTGATTGATTGACTTGCCTTTTTTAATCGACTACAAAGGTAGAGGTTCTAAATTTGTGTTTTCGACCGACGTCCAAAAAAGGCGAAGGTCCTTAATTCGTCTGTATTTTATCTTATGCATGTAACCCGATATCTCCGCCAAATGTGGACCGATTTTCAAAATTCTTTTTGTGTTCGATAGAGCTTATTTTAAGGGTAGTTTCATATAAATTTGGTTATGTTCAGATAAGTTTTGAAGTCGGTCCGTTAAGTTTTTTTAAATGCATAATCTCTACGGAAAATATGGTCAAAAATGGGCTTATTCCAAAAATGGTTCCATATATAATGGTCAAAATCGTATGAAGTTTGAAGTCGGTTTTTAAGTTTTCAAGGTGGGCTATTTCTTCTGATTTTAACTAATGGGTGATTTTACTGTAGTCCATCTCTCAGTCCAGTCTACATTCTTTGCCTTTAGTGTTGCCCGAAGATACGGTGAGTACATCTACATATTGGTGTTACGGCCTAGCCATCATTATAAAAGCATCAAAATTGCTTTGACATAATCGTATTGTTTTCCTATTTCTATTAACTATTGTGGAGATACGTATATTTTTAAAAGATTTTAAAGCTTGGGATTCAGACGGATAGTCCATTTGTAACCTCTTTTTTTTTAATTTCCTATAATTTCTATCTCATTGTCTCAAAAAAAGAATGTTTGATTACTACCAGGCATTTTTACTCTACTTTGTTTAACTAATTAATAATCACATTTAAACCTCTTGCTGAAGTCGTTAATCAAGTTGTAACATGATACCAGACGGTAGAACAAGCAAGTAATAGTCAGCGCGTGGCCAACTGCGCGTGGCACGCGACACGCACGCGACCAAATGTTTGTCATGTTACCGAACAGGCGGTGTTGTTTCGGTATGATTATTTAACGATTTAATTGAGTTGTAGAGCCACGCTGTAGACAGTAAAGTCTACAGCACGAATGGGCCGGCTAGACCGGTTTGATACCACTGTCTCAAAGAAAACCGATGTAAAGTGGCAATCCGCTGTCGCGTTTCGCTCGGTGAGTGAGATTTTTGGTGTCCCAATTCCCCCCTCCCTTGCCTAATCCATATTCCCTTCCATTTCCTCCTTTTAGGTTGGCAACGCACACATGATTCTTTTTGTGTCTTGGGTGTCTATGGGCGGTGGAGATCACTTACCACCAGGTGACCCATCTGCTCTTTTGCCAATCTCTGCTATAAAAAAATATACATATATATACCTCAGCAATGCAAGTACAAATAATAAATAGAGTAGGTACCGACGAAAAATGAATCTTACACTTAACACACATTTTGTAATATCGTATTTCCCGTATGCATAATGTAAATTGAAAGATTTTGCAATTAACCACTAATGTATTAATTATGTATTCGAAAGGCCGGCTCTACATAAATTTATTCTAGTTAAGTCGATAATACTCGCTTAGAGCCACTTGCAGCACCACGATAAATCTCTATTTATCCTAAATATTGATTTAAATATAGAAGTGAGCAGTAGGATAAAACGAGTTTAGGTTCAACTCTATGCCCCTTACTTATAAAAATATTTAAGCGCGGCTTATCTTAAACCATAGGTTGTCCCTTATAGTTCTATACAATGTAACGCAAAGAAAAAAGTGACAGGCTATTCTAAGCAAAAAGTTAAGCGAAAGTTTTTATAAGTAAGGCCCTATATTAGTAAGTCGCTCTTAGAACGTAAGTAATAATTAACTTTTCTTTCTACCTGCCCTTAGCCCACCTTAATGTGGGATCCACGCAACACACTTTTCCAAGCATGTTGCAGAAAGGATTTGGTTAAGTTTTTATGACCGGTTGCCTACCTGACGTCATCCCCCACTGGGGAATCTAGTCCAGGGCAAATTAAATAATAAAATTCGCTTTGGCAGACCTATGAATCCTACTCAGGACCTTCCGGTTCGCAGCCCATATACGCTGCCACTAGACCAACGAGGCGACTCAAACATAAGTAATAATTAACGTTAAATGAAAGACACTTACTTGATTATAAGCACAATCCAATAAAACTATGAAATCACAACCACTATTAATTAACACTATGTCACGTATTTAGCTAAGGCATGGTATGTGGTGACGCGCGTGCGTCGCACTGTGGGCCGGCGGTCCTACCACCCTGTTTTATGACCCCATGCCCAATGGGAAGGGTATGGGCCACGCCTACCACTTCACTATAGTTTGTGAATTTCCCAAGTTGTTAAGATTTCCTATAATATTGTAAGTTATGTGACTACTGAACTAAATTCGATAAGTTTTTGTCCTTAATTAAGGAATTGAGGGTGTTATTAAATTATAACAATATTAGTGAGAAGTTTTTGTGGGAATACGTTGAAATATACTTCGTATAAAAATTAGATTTGTAAAGAACAAGAGCCATTTATATTTTTAATATGGTTTAAAGCTTTTCCACTACAAAATACCTATTAGAGTTACATAATCAGTGGATTGTAGAGCACGAATCAAAATTTTCCTACATAATGTGAGGAATTCACAAATCCAAGTTTAGATATTTTAAGGTTGGGGGATGGTTTTTAAAATTATAAATTTTTAGAAGAAATTAACAGTTTGTTGTTAGTAACAATTTTACACTTTTGCTTGACCTTTGCAGACTTCTAGACTTCTAGGCGCCAAATAAAGGCGATGATTGCACAGTGTGCAATCATCGCCTTTATTTGGCGCCGTAAAACTACGCAGTGTGCATAGGCCCTAAAAGACCATTTACAATTCTTTCATTCGACACCTTGCAATTCCACGGTTGTATGTGGGTAATAGAGCGTAACGTGGTACATTTTTTTGTCAACCCTTTATAGTTATTGGTATGCCATAAATTATATAAATATTTGATCAGTTACGGATCTGGGTAAGCTTTTGTAGTAGGTTTGTGTATGGTACCCAGATGTTTATTTTTATTGACGTCGTTTTTCTAAAATTTATTCCAAGTCGTTTATTATGGGACTTAATAACGCAAAAGTTTTTCAACTTCAGTAGCCCGAGCACGAAAAACTAATGTAAATGTAAATGTATTCGAGCTCGCTGCGCACTGATGACGTTTGGTTAATATTTCATACAAATTTCATAGACGCGCATCGAGTTCGAATACATTTACGGTTGTCAGAAATTTTCCTGCTCAGGCCGCTGATATTTTAATCTTACTCGGTTCTGTGACATGCCTGAAAAAAGTGTGATGCGCCTAATAGGCAGATAGGCAGAAATAAGAAAAAAGAAAGTAAGAAAAGTAGCAAAAACTCACTACACCTGATTATTTTATTATATCTACGAGTATAAGTAAATAAATTAATAATAAATAACACATAACAGTCACACACATAGTCCTGACCCCACACTAAGATACGAGTCTTGTGTCGTGGTTATCAGGAAATGCGAGAGACATTCGGTCTCACAACCCCCAACCCCCAAACAAATATCTGTGGGCTACACAAACATTTGTCTCAGTGCGGGAATGGAACCCGCGGCCTCTCGCTTCACAGCCGGCTTCTCGCCCACTGCGTCACGGTGGTTGTGAATATAGATTTAAATTGCAAATGTAGAGACTTCTATTTATACTACTAGAAGTAAAATTGTGTCACATTACGGCGAGTGTTTGACGTTTGACGCCTAAGGAAAAGAGTAGATCTCTATAGTGAGTTGCGGTCAATTGACGGAAACTCAGTGCGCATTTCTATGTACCGATAAGCCTGTCTAGTAATACATAGAAGTATTTGTGAAAAATGTTTTAATTTTTATCATATCACGCAGAAATGGAACTCTGATTGATATATTTTTGCATAGCCATTGTACCTCTATAGAGGCTATAGCATAAGCTACCTTTTATCCTGGAATCACTTCCAAGCCACTTCAATGATTATTCGACATCTTCCGATATTCTTAAAGGACTATAATACCATGTTTTTTATAGCAGAGACTGGCAAACGAGCAGACGGGTCACCTGATGGTAAGTGATCTTCATCGCTCATAGACACTTGAGACAAGAAAATCATGGGTGCGTTGCCAACCTAAAAGGAGGGAAATATGAATCGGGATAATCCACCGGAAATCTCATTCATCGAACGAAACGCGACAGCGATTTGCGACTTTGCGTCGGTTTTCTGTGAGACAGTAGTATCAAACCGGTCGAGCCGGCCCATTCGTGCTGTAGACGTAACTGTCTACAGCGTGGCTCTACCACTCAAATTGTATTTTTTGTGTAGGACCCAAATATAATATACAGAATTAACACGACTAGTTACGTAAAAAAATAACATACTGACTAAATTATTAAAAATATGATCTTTTTCAGCAATGTAACCCTCAATCGGTCACGCAGTTCGGGTCCGATCGCGCGGACAAACGTACAAAGAGGCGTTTTAACGGCAAATGTCAATAGACATGCTTTAACGGCAAAACTGGTGAATTGTTGACAAATTGCTTCACGGTACCAAACGGTAAAGGGTTAGCCTGGGTTAGCCTGGTAGCAAAAAAATTAAAAACATACTGATATACAATATGTTTAGATTTCTGTCGACAGTCATATTATACTAGTCTTCATGTATGATTTATTCATACATGCGGAAGACTAGTTTCTTAGTAGACCCAATTCCTCATTATGCCTGACACAATTATTTTATAAGTGGTAGAGCCACACTGTAGATAGTTTTGTCTATGGCATGGATGGGCTAACTAGGAAAGTAATTAGACGAGAAATTGACATGAAGATGTTGCTGACGTTTATGTTTTATACAGTGAGTAAAATTTAAAAATTAAAACCCTTTGTCCTCTTAATGATTTCTTAGGTTTACGCGAATGTTATTCATTGGAATAAAACTATTTTTACGGATTTTATCACGATTGTGATAGAATGTCCCTTGTCCTCTTCCCAATATCCATTCCTTTCACTCAATAGTAGTAATTCATTTTCATTTCTACTTGTCCGTTTATCCGGGTATCTATCAAGATGTCCTCTGTGCGTCCAGGGATCAAAGATTACTTTTATGTCTCGACTGAATTGCTTCCCTGTCTCATCATTGGATTGCAAAGGAAATCGAAATGATGACCTGGGGGGTTACCACCACCTCTTAAAATCTTGTTTGTACCGATTCCCGTACAAAAAAATCTAAGTAAGATTACAATAATACTGCTATACGAGGTGGTGGTAACCCCCCTGTGGCGTATGCGTATCAAACTTCTTTCATAGTGTCACAAAGGCTTGACATTAGCATATCTACAGTTCGGTATGCGTGCTTTAAAAAGTTAAAATATTTCCTAAAGCAAATAAACAGGTGTCCACAAGCTAAAGGCGATAAATCTCAATGTAGCTGTGCAGTTTAAAATAATAAAAATATAGGGTACGGGGGTCGTTTAGTTACTTTGCAGTCGGCACGCTCGAGAGACCATGAATGAATTATAATGTTCTCGTATATGGGCGCTTTGAAGGGTTGAATGTAGTGATTTTCAATGCGCGTGTAGGGAAGATCGTTGTCGATAAAAAAAAACTGAATTAATTAAATACAAACTGTGGGCACTCTGCATCCATCCACGCATTGTGATTCCGTTCTCTTTACTTGATTTACTTTACAAACCTATCAATGTTAGATAAACGGGTAGGTACTATAACCAAAAGTTTTGCCGGTAATATTTAATTGTCACGTTTCATCTTATTGTTTACAGAGTGCATGATATAAAAAGGTATTTCCGTATATATAAAAGGAACTTTACTATAGACATACAAATACTTTACACAGAGTACTGTGGGAAGGTGGAATGAAATTTGAAAATGTGATCAATCTTAAGGTAGGGCCGCCGTATCTTTGGGCTTATTGGAGAGAGCCTGTTGAGTAACCAGGCTTAAATTCGTGAACGATGTTTAATTTAGAAATATTACTGTACTATCTATGAGTATAAGTATTAATACTTGAATAAATAAACAATCATGGGATTTTCAGTTCGTAAAAAGTTGGCGTTTTTCCTTAAAAGTAACTGATGAAATAATGTGAAGAATTTTTTTTTTATAGCAATGATTGGCAAACGCGCAGATGGGTCACCTCATGGTAAGTGATCTCTACCGTCCATAGACACCCAAGACAAAAAAAACCATGGGTGCGTTGCTGACCTAAAAGGAGGGAATGGAAGGGGAGGGAAGGGGATTGGGAAAGGGAGTGGGGAAATGGGCCACCGGAAATCTCACTCACCGAACGAAACGCGACAGCAAGCTGCCACTTTAGGTCGGTTTTCTGTGAGACAGTGGTATCTAACCGGTCGAGCCGGCCCATTCGTGCTATAGACGTTACTGTCTACAGCGTGGCTCTACCACCTGAAAACCGTTTTATTTTACTCGATAAGTAGGAATAATAAATAATATCGACAAAACATTTTTTCTCAGCTCTATCGACATCAACCCTTTAGAGCTGCGTGCGCGCCCCACACGGATCTAAAATACCCGCTCGCCACCGAGCATAATTCTGCGGACTTAACCCGTCGCCCGCCAGTGCTCAGATAATTATTTGCTTATTTCAGACTTATCAAAATACACAGCTGTTTGCTTTCGGGTTAGCGACGACAAAATAATTGTAAGGCACATTTTAATATTTACCAGTGTACAAGGTAAGTGTACGTGTGTAATATGTATACTCCACAATCGTTGCACCATAAGCCGAGTCTCCTGCACTAGCTTTTTCGAAACAAAACTCTAAAAACAGTTTGTAGAACAATGGACCATAGATAAAAATACATATTTTGTCTAGGTGTTTTGTGTAATGTTTTAGTGCAGGAGTCGCGGCTTTATAGAGACTGGGTGTTGTTCTCATTGAAACATTAATAATTCGCAATTTTAACTGACTTCAAAAAAAGGAAGAGGTTCTGCATTTGTCTGAGTATTTCTTTTCTAGGACCAATGAAGTCTCTAAAGATTAATTATTTTTGTATAATTATTTACTGTCGGAAGTCGGACCTTATATTTTATTGACAACAGCGTTCCTTATAACTATTTATAAAATGAACATTCTCTGTAGACGGCAATTGGCGAGGATCTGACTGAAGATATTATTATAATTTTGATGGAAATTAAAACGACCGAAACACTCGAATAACGCGAATTATTGTTACAATAACTAACTTCAGCCAACGAGGATGCAATCACGCCTCAGTTCATAATTATCTTTCTTAAAGATTACTAAAGATATCTAATATGTCAACAAAAAAAAGCAAAAGACTGACCGACTTGAGAACCTCGTTCGTTTTTTAACTTGGTTAATGCAAGTCATGTCCCTTACTTCCTTAAAAAAAACTATAAACACTCACCACGTTCAACCCTTTTAAGGGCAAACGTTTAGTTTCATAAAGAGTTGCAGCGTCATTATTTACAACCCTTACGGATAAGCCCTTAACAACAAAGCTTTTTAACATTTTAAAACTCCACCCCATAATGGTGTATTGAACTTTTTGTATCCAGATTTAAGCAGAGACTTTGTACAAATGTTTTAATATTTAAGAGATTAACGTCATGTTATTGGCATTATAAATAAACAATGTTTCTCCAAGAAAAAAATACTTCAAAAATGCTACGCGTAGTAGATGGTGAAATAGCAAGCAGTACAAGAACGACTAGATTCGTTTTAAGACTCAAAGACAGATTCAATACTCGTACCCAGAATGTAGGTACAACCCCTTACCAATCACTTCGTACTTGAAATTAAGCTATCATTGAGACCGGACGGGCGTACTTAGATGCCAAAATCCACTATAAAGATTTTACGACTACAGTTATTTATAATATATCTCCAGATTTATATCCGTAAGTACTAAGTATATCTCAAATGTATCACTTACCTGACATTATCCCGGAATGATGATGGTTTCTCTAAATTTTTCGCACGTTAGGACGTGTAAAGAAACCATTACAAGGCACGATAGGCAAAATATAAAAGATGCTTCTAGAATAAGATTTATTTCACTACAACGCCCATTCAACCCACTATATTTCGGTGTTATATAACTTTATAATAATAACATATTTAAATGAAATAGTACGTTTAGTAAGCGCAGTAGCATAAGAATAAACAATGCATCCAATCGTAACATGTCATGGATTTAATAATTACAATAATCCAAATAATGTACAGATAAAATCCGTGGGAATTTCGCCTTCAATCACAGATGTGCGATAACGTCCTATATTAAATTTTTCGCAATAAGTATCGAAATAGAAATGATTTTTATACGCCATTTGCACGCGTGATTTGAACTTACGATTAAGGTGTATTGCACTGCAAATATTAATTTCATTGCTCACTAGCAATGAAATTAATATTTGCAGTTAACACAAAACACTTTTTGTGTGGGGAAGTCTCTCCGCATACGCATATTAGAATACAAACCTAAACAATATTTGTTAAGGAATATTTTATTGATTCAGATGGTAGCCGTTGTTTAAAATATTTCGGTAAGATTTTTACCCGATTTGACCGACTTATTCGATTCATCTTAAAGAATTTCGACCGTATTTTATTATTTGATATTGTGTTTCATAGAAATATGTTTTTGTTTTTTTTTTTATATAAATACTGACAACTTCAATAAGTTTTCAGTATAATTTGTGGTACTGTAATGTTTAGAAATATTCTACTAATTGATTTGGAAAAGATTTTCCCAAACAAGTGGTACTTAGGACCAAATGTATTTATTTCCTTACAAAACCTACGAGTTCGTTGATTCTTGATAGACAATGCCTAAATTTTTTGAATGTTGTACACCTGCATCAATTTATGTTTAAATAACTGTTTTTTTCAAACGCAGCATCACTGTGTGTGGATAAGTAGAATTAGAATATAGGTTGGTAAGTACCTACCTACAAATTTTGAAATTTGATATAGGACTACATTGTTTAATGACTAGACAGTTACGTTAGCCTATAGGTAGTAACAATTCTGTGGCATATTTTTTATACTCTCTCATCGCTATTGAAGCAGTAAAGCCTACACCACGCTGACATAATGCAGGTTTGAAGACTCTTCATATCTCCGTAACTTTATTCTCTTTTAAAACTATCAGTTACATAGGTTTTCTGATGATGTTTTACTTCACTGTTAAATAGAGCAATAAGGCAAATTAATACACGCAATTTTGAAAGTCTTGGAGGCGTGTGATTTGTATAAAGCAATATCAATCTTCCTATAATTGTTAAACAAACTTTGAATTAAATCGGGCATCGTAATATTTCAAATCAAATCACATTTTCAACTGTTCATGAAAATTGATACTACGTCCGTATTTTAATACAAGCAAGTAATAGGGCACGTCAGGTGCGTTTGACGCGCATGCGCGCATTCCTTCTATTTTCCTGCGTACAAATACGCACGTGCAAACGTAAAAACCTCTAAAAACTAAACATTATCCACATACCCTAAAACAAATATTCCAATAAACAAAAATTGCAATATTTGCACAATTGTACCAACTCATCCAGTATCGGTCGCGATTGACTCTCTAAAAATAATTTCTGAGTGTAATAAAATTGATAATAGAACTAATCCTTATTTACATTGAAGGTGAGTGAAGTGGGTGGCCTGATAAGAGTGCAGGTAGGAAAAATGAAACATTTCTATTGGTCAATTTTCGATTTCATATCGCCACACAAAAAATCTCCCTGACATTTTGCTCCATAATACAAAGAAAGGGTTTTTATCGTGTGTTATTTTTAATACTGTATTCGTATTTTGTAATGAACATGTGGAATTATGAAACTTTAGGGACACTCCTCGATAATATTACTCGTTTGTTGTTGTTTGAATTTGGCGCCCTCCGCGTCTTTCCCGCGCGTTATAAATACTATTGATAGGTACCACTAGCGCCAACTAGCGGACATTGTGTAAAATAATGTTCTTCCCATGTCTTCGTATCAACTGGAGTTTCCGGAATCTGGGTTCAGCGTCCGATATTAGGTAGGTACTTAGCTAAGACAAATTTAAATGTATTATTATTATTATTATTGGACCATGTGTATTATAATGGCGTTCGTCCTTTAAAACGTGGTATACAATAGGTAGGTACTTAACACTAATAAAACTAATTTTCGTTAAAAGTGGGTAGGTAGGTATCTGCCCGCCTACGACATCGGACCCGCCCGAGAGTTCGAAAATCTCCCACAGGCCCACAGCAGACCCTCTGCATAATAGTACGCAGAGACGATCTCTAATTTAATTCTAGTCCCCAGCGATATTTCAATATGAGGTCTGTGACTTCGAAAAGGCACTTCTGTCTTCAATCGCAGATAAATGAATTTCTGGCTAGAGTGCAATAAGCGCCAGCTATATATTCAGGTGAAGCTGTAAACCTAAGCTGTAAACGCTATTTTGCTAACAACACAAGTCCATTCGAAAAAAAAATAAATGCAAACTATCAAAATGAGAACTGTCAAAATAAGATCAAAATAAAGTTGTATGGGTACTGCTTTTGGTTTTTTCCTAAATAGTTTTTTCAGATTTTGTTTGTCGTTGTATACAATAGTATGGGCGCGTCTCCTGCACTAAAACATTACACCATAGACATGATCTGTGCTAAACACCTACACAAAACATGTATTTTTTATCTATAGTCCATTGTTCTACGAGCTGGAGACAATTATAATCGTTGTTTTGCGTAGGTACCTACCTATATTGTTGTGTAATGTTTCGAGAAAACTAGTGCAGGAGACGCGGCGAGGTAATAATGATGGAATTTTTAAAACTACCTTTAAATTTTATATATTTGAAACCTTAGAGCATTTACAGAGACTTCTATGTATACTACTACCTACTTCTATTATAGTACGATTGCTAATTAAACGGAGTAAACTGACAGATCGAAATGTCCCTTTACAAAATAATGTTGCTTACTTTCAAAATGTACAATACAATACAATACAACAACTCTTTATTGTAAAAACCAATTATTACAGAAAATAATACACACATATGTGAAACTAAGAATTACTTGTGGTTCTACAATGGGCGGCCTTATCGCTAAGAAGCGATCTCTTCCAGACAACCTTTGGATGGACAGAATCGTAAATTTAGGAAATAGACGGAGGTTTAATTACAACGTAGTGATTGATCTAGTTCCATTTTTATCATTCAAAGAAACAATAACTCAGCACTAACTTGCGAAATTAGAATTATATTGCGTATTTTAGAAATTTCAGCTCAACCCTTCGACCAAATGTCTGTGTAAATTATTTTGAGTAAATAATCACAATAGATACGTGAAATTATAACAATAAAAATTACAAAAAATACTTTTATTATTTGAGATAAATTACGTTCCGCACATTCGTAGCTTTCTTCTTCTTTCTAATAAACGATGATTATAGTTCCAGTAGAAATGAAATAATATAACATGCAGTAATTTACTATGACTATAATTTAGTAGACATGCAGTACTAATCACACATTAGGCCGGAAATGAGAGAGTGAAATGCTTCACTGAATTGAAATATTTAATCTTATTCTTTTTACCGCAGCACAATTTAAATTTCATAAAAAAGTGGCAACATTCGAAATGTCAGTTTACTCCGTTTAAATAACAATACGACTATATATACTACTAGCTGACCCGGCGAACTTCGTTCCGCCTAACAGTTGATTCTTTAATTATTATTTTTTATTATTTCTAAAATAAATGTAGCTTAAGTTACTCCCTATTATATCAGCTACCTGCCAATAAAAGTCCCATCAGAATCGGTCTAGCCATTTCAGAGATTAGCCGGAAGAAACAGACAGACAGACAAAAATTGTAAAAATGTTATTTTGGTGTATATACCGTATATAGGTATATTCATATACATGTAGTAAAAAAACCGTTATTTCAATATTACAAACAGACTTCAATTTTATTTATATGTATAGATGTAGTATACATGTAGGGTCTTTGAGCATTTATGGCTCTGGTCTGGTTCCAATAGTTACCACTAAAGCCGCGTAAAAACAAATACCTACACAAAACAATATTTACGCTGTCTCCTGCTCATAGGACAATGGACCATAGACAAAAATGTGTTGTGAAACTATGTCTTGTGTAGGTGTTTTGTGTAAAGTTTTAATGCAGGAGACTTTATCAGTAAAATGAAGGCCAAACAGCTGGACATGACGAATTCATGTGTTATAATTAACTAGTTTTTGCGAAAATTGTAAAAAAAAAACAGTATAAAAATAGTCTGAAGTAGATATAGTAAAATATGTTAAGTGAACCCAAAAGACTGATAGCCAAGATACAAAATAAAAAAATGCATTTGACATTTAATGTCAAATTTTGACAACTTCCGTTTATGACATAACTATGGATGTGCGCTTATTTCAATTAATCGATATTATAAATTATTCGAATAATTACTTTGAAGATGTTTTAACATTTGACTTTGAATTTTAATGATTTTATATTTAATTTTGTTTTTATAGCAGAGACTGGCAAACGAACAGATGGGTCACCTGATGGTAAGTGATCTCCACCGCCCATAGACACCCAAGACACAAAAATAATCATGGGTGCGTTGCCAACCTAAAAGGAGGGAATGGAAGGAAAGGGAAAGGGATTGAGAAAGGGAGAGGGAGAAATGGGCCACCGGAAATCTCACTCAGCGAACGATACGCGATAGAAAGCTGCCATTTTACTTACGACGGTTTTCTGTGAGACAGTGGTATCAAACCAGTGGAGTCGACCCATTCGTGCTGTAGACGTAAATGTCTACAGCGTGGCTCTACCACTCATATACCCGTGGTTATTGGCTCATATTTTTTTTGTTTCTATTGTTTACATCTATGGATCATGTTAAATATTTTTAATATCGAATCTCATCCAGGTTTTTATATAACCATATATGGTGTGTATAATTTTTGCAATACTGGTGACATTCTTAAAATGAAATTGGTTTAAGTACAAAGTGTAATTAATTAAATATATTTAGTGTACTATTCGCATAAAGCAATAGCATTGAGCAGTGAGAACTAGTGATGTAATAATCGATTACTAATTGATTATTTATCATTATTACAGATGTAGGTAGGTATTATTATTTATTATATTATTAATCGACCGGGATGATTGGCGCTCACTTCTGAACTACATCCAACAATGGACGGTGATAGGCTGAATTAATAATTCACTAACCGATTAAAACATCGCGTCTTAAAAATAATTGAATAATTGATTATGAAAAATAATCGACTATCCATATCACTAGCGAGAACAGCTCTAACGTCAAAGTCCGCTGTAGCCCGGAACAGTGTGACCGTTTTCAGTAATTTTATTACTGTTTCAGTATATCTTAACGTATTTTTGGATCATCAGTGATTTTTCGGTATATTTTGAATAAAATACATGGTGACTAATAAAAATTTAATAAATTAAATAAGTGTAGCCACTACACTTGCGCAGAGAACAAATTTTGATATCAAGTTTGAGATTTTAAGCGTTTAAAGCAAACTTGGAGGGTGTCACGGCAACCAAATAAAAATTAGCATAGTGCGGAATAATAACAAAAACTGAAAACCGACTACAAAAATGAACACGTAGATAGTCACGGGCGGCTCGGCCTTCGGTGGCCCATACGCTTATGGAACATATATATGTGCCGCCTCCGACGCCTTTTCATTTAATCTGCTTCGGCCTCAGCACCGACTCCAAAGAGAGTAAGAAATTGTTATTTTTTACTTTTAAGTGCTCGTTTTTGAAGTCGGTTTTAATTTTTTGCTAAACATTAATTATTCTATGATACTCTAATGATGATTGTGAAATTAAACTTATTTTATAAACATCAGTATTTTTCTGGTAATTTCTCTTACAATTTCAATATTTTTCAAGGTGGCGTCGGTATTTAAAAAAAATGTTGTGGTCACACTGGCCAGGAGTGCATCTGGTACAAAATATTAAGACAAAATACAAATAAAACTAAAGTGCATTCCCATGTATTAAGCAATAAGCAATGCAGAATGTACCTACATGAACCATGAACCAGATCAAGAATACATTACGCAAATTGAATTCTAAATCTGCTCAGAATTCAGGATCATTTTTATCGAATGATGACTGATTGTTTTGGACTTTGATCATTGGAATTACCCAGGGGAATACCTGTCTTGTGTTGAGTATGCTTGTGTGGTATCAATAAATAGAAAATGTCTTTATACAAATGTTTAAATCTATTCGTGCGGAGGGCAGGACAAAACATCAAGCTGTTTTCTGGCCCTGACCATACAATGGTGAGTAACTTGCTTATCTTATCTATTATAGCTTTTCACACAACTATTATTAATGATTATTTCTTATTCGCAATGGGATACAAACAAGTTTATAATGATATTTTAAATTAACTATAAGATTAATTATATTACCTAAAAAATACTTTTTAGTGTTTGTCTGAGTAGGTAATCTTTACTGTAATACTAGATACATGTATCTACCCAATGTAGATAGCTACATGGTAAGACAGTATGGTATGTGCTGTGGATTGGGAGTTTTTGTGCATGAGTCTCAGGTCAGGCAAACCAGTTTTTCTAACAGTTTTGCCTGGACTGGATTCCACAGATGGCTTTAAAGTCATAAAAACTGGGCTGAATACTGTCTATAACATGCTTAAAAACTGTGTTTTACTGTCCTCAATCATTAGGTCACAGTCAAGGACTTTCAGTACCTACAGTGGTTGTGAGGTCAGAGCTTTAAAAACAGAGTGTTAGTAAAATGTCTCTGTTTCAGTAGTACATACTGAAATGGGAATTAACTCTGATAAAGTGTTTACAATTTAAACTATTATTCTATAAATACCTCAACTTATAATAGTGTTTGAAATATTGTTCATCACATCCCATACTAATATTGAATTGATTTAAACAAGATGAACTGATTATCAGTTTGTGCTACTTGCAAACATTATATCCATAAAAATTATAAAAACAATACAAAGTTTACAGGTCATGTGAATATTGAGCAAAATCTTTTTAATTTTATCATAAACTTGCAATTAATGTTAAAGCCCTCTTTTTTAATCTGCCTTTATACCTCTAGGATGTAGGGTCAGCACAAAACATTTCAAAAAAAGAACTTTAGTTTATGACTGTCCAGGTAAAATAATACTTTACACTTTGATATGTAAATATAAAACAAACATTTTTTGTGTGTATGTGTGTGAGATATATGTTTACACATTTTATTATATGTATATGTGGTAAAGGTTAATATAAAATATATTGTGTGTGGTGATGGACAGAGGGCGGACACAGTGCTTTTACACCTGGCGGTGACCTTAGGGGCATGCTTCTGCACTACAAATGTGGCAACTCAGGCAAAGGTAGTGTGGTGTTTTTAAATTTACCTATTTGTTTCTATGTTTTTGTAGCAGAGACTGGCAAACGAGCAGATGGGTCACCTGATGGAATCATGGGTGTGTTGTGCCAACCTTAAAGGTGGGAATTAAGGTTTGGGGAAGGGAGGGTAATTGGGCAACCAGAAATAACACTCACCAAATGAAATGCGACAGTGAGCTGCCACGTTATGCTGGTTTTACTTTGAGACAGTGGTGTCAAACCAGTCGAGCTGGCCCCCTCCTGCTGAAGACATAACTGTCTACAATGTGGCTTCTATCACTCATTATTATACATGATTCATAGCCTTGGCTTATTCCCATGGCAAATAATGTACTTCAAGGGTCTAGGTAGTAGTGCAATACATTTTCTAAATATTGATCAATACGCCAGAAAGAAGAATTGAAGAATTCTGGAAAAAAAAATTATACTTGTGGGATCACTTAGATTAAGTATTTAATTTGTTTTTAATGCATTATAAAGTGGAAATAAACAGCTTATCTAAGTTGATAATGATGTGATTGCCCTGATCTTATTATCTGCGGTTTATGATTCATGATTTTAATTGGAAATTGATAATATTGAATGTATAAACACACATGGGAGCAAATTGCAAAGATATTTATGTCATAATGATGATTAAATTGACCCAACTAAAAAGCAAAAACTGAAATATGTCTGTTTTACGAAATTAAAACTATATTACAAGTGAAAGTGGTTGATCAAAAGCAAAATAAATGATGCAATGAGCAAAGATATTAATTATGCGTTTCCACTTTTTTATATCCCTTAATTCTTTCTATTGCCATCCTTGGTACATGGCTGCAAATGATTTTTAAGTGGCACACATAATAAAATCTCCTTATCTTTTATAAGGTTTGCAGTTCATTTACTTTTTGTAATAATTGTATAGCTATGTTTTGCTTTTTCTTTCCTTTACTCAGATATCTCCTGGTACTGGAAAACATATTTAGGATTATGTGTTTTAT
The DNA here is from genome assembly GCA_036417725.1 of Clanis bilineata. NCBI lineage: Eukaryota > Metazoa > Arthropoda > Insecta > Lepidoptera > Sphingidae > Clanis > Clanis bilineata. The sequence continues at coordinate 17,188,715 of CM071158.1, forward strand.
GTTTACTAGCTTTGAGTTGTGGCTTCACTGACGATTTGGGTGATTTACATGATTACGGATACTGTATATTCCCTGTGTGTTTGCATTCCAGGATCAGCCAGTGTATTTTCTGGTCTCTCGAAGCACTTGCAACATGCCTTGATGGTTGGTTGGGGCGTTTCTGAAAAATGTTCATGACCTTATAAACTATCATCCCTTATTTTACCACCTAAGAGTTGAATTTTTGATGATAAATACGTATTTGTAGTAATTATAGTATAGATATCGATCTGAAGTTGTATTTAATTATTTGTGTAATATTCCAGGAAGATCCAATAGTTACGATAAAGCAAGGGAAATTAAAAGGCACAGTTAAAAAACTTATGGATGGAAAGTCATACTATAGTTTTTTAGGAATCCCGTATGCACAACCTCCAGTTGGACAACAGCGGTTTAAGGTAAATATAAATGAATCTATTTCAAACCCGGAGTCACGATGTATTTGCTAAACTATCAATAACATGTTTTGGTACAAAGAAAAAAGCTTTGTCGTATATTTTTAAATTCATAAATATATTTGTACAAATAACAATGTATGGAACCTTATTTGGTATGGAGAACTAACAAACCGTTAATTTCAGGCACCTTTGCCTCCAAAACCTTGGGAGGGGATACGAGATGCTACACAACATGGACCAGTTTGTCCACAATATGACATGTCCACGAATGAATTCATTGAAGGCAGCGAGGACTGCCTATTCGTAAACGTCTATACAAAATCCTTACAGGCACATTCAAAACTTCCCGTCATGGTTTTTATCCATGGTGGGGCATACATGTCAGGATCTGGAGACTCGGACTTATACGGTCCTGAATTCTTATTACAACATGACGTTATTCTAGTTACAATGAACTACAGACTAGAGGTGTTAGGTTTTCTATGCCTGGATACTCCCGAAGCCCCTGGCAATGCTGGTATGAAAGACCAAGTTGCTGCTTTACGATGGGTGAGGGACAATATAGCTCAGTTTGGTGGAGATAAAGACCGAGTAACGATATTTGGTGAAAGTGCTGGATCTACTTCCGTCACTTATCACATGTTATCACCGATGTCGAAAGGTTTATTTCATGGTGCGATAGCGCAAAGTGGAGTCTGTTTTCAAGATTGGGCTATAGGCAAAGAGCCGGTGGCCAGGGCCTTCAGAGCCGCAGAGGTCTTAGGAAAAAAGGTTAATGATACTAACGAACTGATCGAGTTTTTTAGGAGTTTACCTGCAATTAAGTTAACCAAACTCACTACGAAGACCAGAACTCCTGATGAAAAATATAGAGGTCTATCTATGCATTTCATTCCTGTAGTAGAAAAGAAATTTGACAACGTAGAAGCTTTTCTAACAGAGGATCCAATCAACATGGTTTTAAATAAAAAAGTCAACAATGTTCCTCTCATAGTCGGGTACAATTCTGGTGAAGGTATTCTAATGCTTGAAGATCAGTTGAATAAATCCAGAATTATTAATACACAACCTGCCTTCCTCGTTCCAAGAGAAATAGCGGATAAAGTAACAGAGGCGAAGTTGAGAGAATATGGTGAAAGAATAAAGAAGTTTTATGCAGGTGAAAAAGATTACGGAAATGATTCCGCTGATGGTATAATTAATTTACAGACGGACTTGCATTTTGCGTACAATACGCATAGATTTGCTCAGTTCTACATCGCTTCTAGATCGCCAGTGTACATGTACAGATTCGACTATGACACAGATTTGAATATATTTAAGAGTTTCGCTGGAGCTAAAGACAGAAAGGGCGCGAGTCACGCTGATGATATATTTTACTTATTCAACAGCGAGTTTAATAAAGATTTTTACGCCGAGCAAGAGCGGTTACGAAAGATCATCTACGATTTGACGAAATTGTGGGCGGACTTCGCTAGCACAGGGTGAGTTGATTTTATTATTAACTTTGTTAAGAAAGTCGACACGTAGGTAATTTTGTGTGAGATCATGAATCATGAGTAATACAAGTTAATTTTTGAGACACATATAAATATATTCTGTTTCTAATCAGAGCAGACAGGGTTGAATTAGGTGCACCACTGCCTCTCTCGTAACCCACGCGTCATCTTATAATATACATACATACATAAGCTCACGCCTGTATCCCCGAAGGGGTAGGCAGAGGTGCACTAGCTAACTAGAACACCCACATTTCGCCGAGCTTAGTTCCGTCCCAGATGTGATAGGGGGCGAGCCTATCGCCATATCGGGCACAAATTCCAGACTCCAGGCTGATATGAAAAAATCCAATATCACTTTGCCCGACCCGGGATCGAACCCGAGACCTCAGAACCGTAGTCGTACCTAAATACCACCACGCCACCGAGGCAGTCCAATTAATGTCAATATTATACAGTGAACTGAAACTTTTAGGTAAGTTTAAGTTTTCACGGAGGTAAATAGCATAATATGTAAATGTTCCAGTCTTGTCATTGTTTAAATTATAAAATAAATAAATACACCCAACAGTCACACACCTAGTCCTGACCCCACACTAGGTATAACCTGTATCGTGGGTGTCAGAGACTATGGGAGACTTTCGGTCTGACAACACCCAGACTTGAAACAAATATCTGTGGGTCACACAAACATTTGTCTCAATGCGAGAATCGAACCCGCGGCCTCTGGCTTCACAGCCGGCTACTCGCCCGCTGCGCCACGGGGGCTGTCATTGTCATTGTAATTACCGGAAAAACATTAGCTTAAATGCCAAGTTGATAAGGTACTTACGAGGAAACTGAATGAATGCTAAAGGACTTATCCATTGCAAATAATAGTTATATATAAATGATCTGATTCATTCATCTTAGCGGTTTCATTTTCTTTGTAATCCCGGTATTCCCAGAAAACTACGTTTCTGGAAATATGAAGGATCTTTGTAAATTACAAATTACCTTCGGGGATACAGCATGATTATATGTTTTATGTTTATATTTACTAAAGGAACAGCAAAATGATTAATATTAGTAACATATATTTTTTAAACGAAGTTATTATTTCTTACATTCACTAGCTAATGGTTTGAATTGTCTTGGGTATAAGGTTCTTCTACTAATGAGTTAGTGCATAATTAAAAATAGCAGAACCTTGTTATAGATTTTTTGGCGGGACACGTAGCTACAATTAGTAATAAACATACATAAGCATGTTATAAATACTGCCTCGGTGGCGCGGTTGTATTCCGGTACGACTACCGTCCTGAGGTCTCGGGTTCGATCCCCGGGTCGGGGAAAGTGATATTGGATTTTTCAATATCAGCTCGGAGTCTGGAATTTGTGCCCGATATGGCGATAGGCTCGCCCCCTATCACATCTGGGACGGAACTAAGCTCGGCGAAATGTGGGTGTACTAGTTCGCTAGTGCGCCTCTGCCTACCTCTTCGGGGATACAGGCGTGAGCTTATTATGTAAATAATGGCATGTGAATACTTACGTGGTAAGATTCAAGAAAGCAAAATTAATTGCATAAATCAAACCACTATAATCAATTAGAAAACAACGCAAACAATTCATTGAACTCGATGAACCCGGAAACTCGTGTTCAAGTTCATATACCAGTTGTTCCGTACTTTTAGTTGTTAGCACAAACCATTTCAAATAATTATTTCGGCATTTTTTTTCTTTATTATTTTGTAACAATGGGATGTCATACTGCGTGTTCTGGAACACATTACAACCAGCTACAAGTGCTGCCACCTGCTATACGTTACCGTTGTTCTTCTATTCGAATCTCGCAACGGTCGTGAACGGTTCGAAACGTATCAAAGTGCGCGCACGCAACTATCAAATTAACATCTGAACTAGTATATGTCGTGTAACGCGATCAAAGCCAGTGAATCAGCAAATAACTGCATACTACGTCCAACGAAGGGATTCAAGGGGGCCCCCACCAAGAAAACCTACAAAGCCAGGTAGCGGTGGCCGAAACACGTAAGTCCCTGATGTCTCATTAACGAATTTCTCATACACCAGTATAATCAGAAGTGTAAAAACTTTACGTATCTACTTCAAAATGTATCCGTTCGTGACCAAATGTATATACCCGTGAAAATCGAATCGAATATTGAAAATCGGTCCGCATTTGGCGGAGATATCGCGACAACATATATATAGAGATATCGTAACAAACATAAAAAATACAGACGAATTGAGCACCTTCTCCTTTTTTGAAGTCGGACTATAAAATCAAGCAAGTCTACACGAATTTTTATAGTAGGACTTTATTTTAATTGAAATGAAAGACGATCTGTGAGTGTTATGTACACACCGGACTGAACGAAGGCGAACGAATCATGCCTGTTTCATTCACACAACAGCGAAAGCTTGTTTGTGTGAACGCAACAGGTATAGATTCTTTCGCCTTCGTTCGGCCGGTGTGTACCCGCCATTACCTATGAATATTTTAGTAGGTACAATATAGGTACGGAGTCGGATGTTTCTGTAAATATTTTGCCTAATTGGTCCGCAATCGGCCAGAATTTGGTGGCAATAAGTTTGCAAACAAAATCAGTGGGATTCAATGGCATTCAATGTTGGGAGCTCAGTCTGTTTGAAAGATTTTTGGAATCTTTATTATATTGAAGAATGTGATTTGCATAATTGCGGATATTTTATGAGGTGCTTCTGAACATTTTTTATGCTGAATCATTCCTGTCAGGATTTTAGGTTATCCTAATTATGTATATGTAGCTCATATCCTATTCCTCCTCCGTAACGTAGCGGGGGAGTAGCCAGCTGTGAAACGAGAGGGCGCGGGTTCGATTCTCGCACCAAGCCATATTATTGTGTGGGCAGATATTTGTTTTGGGTCTGGGTGTTGTGAGACCGAAAGTCTCTCGTAGTTTTGATACCCACGATACAGGTTATACTTAGTTTGGGGTTAGTACTATGGGTATTACTTATAAAAACATTTAGCTGAGCAAATGGTTAAGAATAGTTTGTCCCTTTTATTTTCAACTAGTGTGACACAAGGAAAAAAGTGACTATTCTTAACCATTTGCTCAGCTAAAATATTTTTATAAGTAAGGCCCTATGTGTGTGACTGATGCGTGTATTTATTTACTTTGTTTTTTTTTTCAGTAACCCTACGCCAGAAAAACATTCCCTTAAATGGAGACCTTACACAGCAATCGGCAAAGAATATATGGTGTTAAACGAGAAAATGTCTTTAGGCCATTACTCAGACCAAGAGAGAACTGAATTCTGGAACAGATTGTACTGCGAAGCTGGAAGACCGTGTATAACTAAGAGTAGCTTGTAAATAATTGTTTAAAAAAATAAAAATAACACCCAACAGTCACATACATAGTCCTGACCCCAAACTAAGATCGAGTCTTGTGTCTTGGGTATCAGGAACTACAAGAGACTTTCGGTCTCACAACACCCAGACCCGAAACAAACATCTGTAGGCCATACAAACATTTGTCCCGGTGCGGGGATCGAACCCTCGGCCTCTCGCTTCACAGCCGGCTACATGCCCGCTGCACTACGGAGGCTGTCATTTTTAGTTGTTTAGACGGTACCTAGTTGGGAGTGATTGATTGTATTTAAGAGCTGCATAATTTATTGTAAAACGTATACAGAATATAATATATTTATTTTACAAAACAGTTTTATTTCCCATGTTTTTGCCAGAAGCGTCCGTTGATTTGGATTATTTCAATATCAGCCCGGAGTCTGGAATTTGGTAATGGCGATGGACTCGTCTCCCTATCACTTTTGGGACGGAATTAAACTCGGCGAAATGTGAATGTTGTAGTTCGCTAGTCGCCTACCCCTTCGGGGATACAGGTGTGAGCTTATGTATGTGTGCGTCCTTTGGTTTTTCGGGACTGCCCATATAATAAAAATGTGTACATGTATCTACTTCTTTCACCTACCCTTAACCATTCTAATCTTGGGGCGTTATAACATTGGTAGCAAATTGCAGTAATAACTTTGCTTTATTTTTTACGACCAACCGCCTGCTTGAAATCGACCTCCTCTTAGTGTCAGAAAAAATGTAACTGTACTCATTGTTTCATGAAATACATTGTATGATGTACAATACAATGTATCAAATATTTTCTCCCTATGTTAATTTATCTGGTGGCAATGGAATACTTCTACGTCTTCGGGGATACACGCATGAACCTATGTTATGGCGACAGGCTTGCCACCTATCGCATGTAGGACGGAAATGAGCTCGACGAAATGTGGGTGTTCTTTAGTACGCCTCGGCCTACCCCATCGGGGATACAGGTGATGAATCTATGAATGTATGATTTGTGGTGATGACTAGTTCTAGAGTAATATGTGAGACGACATACATACATGATTGCGCGTACACACCGGGCTGAACGAAGGCGAACGAATCATGCCTGTTTCATACAACAGTTTTAAAGTGGTAGAGCCACGCTGTAGACAGTAACGTCTATAGCACGAATGGGTCGGCTCGACCGGTTTGATACCACTGTCTCACAGAAAACCGACGTAAAGTGGCAGCTTGCTGTCGCGTTTCGTTCGGTGAGTGAGATTTCCGGTGGCCCATTTCCCCACTCCCTTTCCCAATCCCCTTCCCTCCCCTTCCATTCCCTTCTTTTAGGTTGGCAACGCACCCATGATTCTTTTTATGTCTTGGGTGTCTAAGGGCGGTGGAGATCACTTACCATCAGGTGACCCATCTGCTCGTTTGCCAATTTCTGCTATAAAAAAAAAAAAAAAAACAGCGAAAGTTTGATTGTGTGAACGGAACAGGTCTAGATTTGTTCGGCGGGTGTGTACCCGCCAAGATACCGCATGCAATATTGTGATTTGTGAACTTTCCCAGAGAAGCGCCTCATGAAACAGATTAGCAACATTAAAATATTTGCTATTGGTGCATTGAATTATATTATCAGGCGCAATAATAGTTTCCGCAATATGTACCTATGTACATTGTAAACTTGCCTATAGGATCTACTAGAGCAGGGGTTCCCAAGCTTATTGTTGTCACGCCTTACTTCTATCTAAATGTATACGCCCATGACCCCCTCGATGTATGCAAAGCTCAAACCTATAGGTGCAACCTACTAGCTTACCTGGTGACCTTTTTGTAAATTGTAACGAAATCAGTTCGTATACACAACCATATTCGGAAGATTTCTGGTATTTTTATATCCTCGCGAGAGACACATCGCAGACAGATCGCCCGCGCGGCCATCTGCTCGTACTGTGCTTCCAGACGCTCACACCCCCTTTCCAGGGGCTACAGGGTTGATTTTTGGAAATGATAGATAACAGAGGCAAGTATTTATTAATATAATCTATGTACCATTATTTATTTATATTATTATTTATTTATGTAAAACAGCAAATCGTGATTTTTGGAGACCTCGACTGCCCGTGAGGAAGTACAACATCCCATTCATTGTATTATCTGCACATATATTTGGGTGATCAACGGGGTGACCGATGGGATGACTGACGGGGTAACCAAAAGTTGACCGACGGGGTGACCGACGGAATGAACGATGGGGTGACCAACGGGGTGACCAACAGGGGGGTCAACGGGGTGACCATCGAGGTGACCGATGGGGTGACTGACGGGGTAACCAAAAGGTGACCAACGGGATGACCAACGGGGTGATCGACGGGGTGACCAACGGGGTGACCGACGGGGTGATCGACGGGGTGACCAACGTAGTGATCGACGGGGTGACCGACGGAGTGACCAACGGGGTGACCAACGGGGTGACCAGCAGGGTGACCAACGGGGTGACCAGCGGGGTGACCGACGGCGTGACGGACGAGGTGACTGATAGGTGGACCAACGGGGTGACCGACGGGGTGATCGACAGGGTATACAAAATGTGACCGACGGGGTGATTGACGGGGCGACTGACGGGATGACCAACGGGGTGACTGACGGAACCGCACCGAAGTCACGTACTATCTCTCGAAGTTTAGTAGATCATATCATTACCTCCTTTAGAATTATTGTGCTATAGGTGCCTACGACTCACTCTTTCAACCCTCTCTGTCATACGCAGACGAAGTTGCGCGTGTCAGCTAGTTATATATATTTTAATCACACATCAACGAGTGGCAGGGTCTGCTATTCTATAGGTACGTCCAGACTTGTAGCATTTTACCGAATAAATCTTGAGAGCTGTAGCAACGACGCGTTTCAGCTACGATAGTGTGGAAGTCTTCACGAACATTTCAGCTACGGTGCGATCCACCACAACTCCCGAAGATTAATTACCAAACATCGAGCTACAGGTGGTACGTCATATTATTGCACGACTAGCCAGCTACAAGTGTGGGCACTGCCGACTAGTTACTAACTATTCGCCCAACACGTAAGGTCAGTGGCGTTATTTAGCAAATTTCATCAGTCTGTTATAAATACATCAACGAATAAATATCTAATATGATATTATCTATTTATTCTCGCAAGCAGTCAATTTAAAGATAACTAAGGTACCTAGATGTACCTATATTTTTTTTTCATTATACAACTAAGACACTTTCTAATTAGGTATAATGTTGTGGCAATTAGTGATTTTGGTAATAGTTCTGTGGATGATTTACGTGCGATTTCAAAAACGAAGAATTATACAACTTTCTAAATGTTTGAAGAACGATTACAAAGCATTGCCTTTTGTTGGACACGCATATTTATTTATCGGAAATGGAGAAGGTAAGTTTTTTTTGTATATGTTTACAAATTATCACTATCACTTCACTATCACTACATAGTATAAAACAAAGACGCTTCCCGCTTTCTGTCTGTTTCTATGTCTTTATGTATGCTTAGATCTTTAAAACTACGCAACGGATTTTGATGCGTTAATAGATGGAGTGATTCAAGAAGAAGGTTTATATATATAATACAATAATGCATAAATGTATCCCCTAAAGGGATATAATGGGGGTTCATTTATATTAGGGTTCTGAAGTCAAATGGCAAAAATGGGTCGCTTATACCTCTAGTTTCGCCATGTGCGTCTATCTGTTTCTCGTCTGTCTGACATCGGTTTAGCTCAGAGACTAGTACCTACTCACCAGTGGCGTAACTAAAGGGTGGCAAAATGGCGGCCGGGTAATGGTGGCCGGGTCGAAGGGCGCGCCGCGTCGTATCAAAAAAACTGACCTTAACACGCCGGCCAAAAGGCAGCTTCGCGGCGGCAAAAAAGAGCCCTATCGGATGAGTTTGCCATGGGCCCAACAGTATAGTTACGCCAGTGCTACTCACCTAACGGTAGGCATTCAAATTAACATTTTTACTGCAAATAGGATATTTTATAACACTTTTACATGTCAATTACGAGTATATATTGAAAAAACAATAACGGCGTCGGCATTTCGTCGCTATCCCTGAGAAGAAATGCCGAAACAAACTCAAACATTGCTCAATCTAGCGGGGCCACTCGAGCTAGACCGAAAAAACAAAGGGTGCTTTTTTGCACGTATGAATTCAAATTACAAAGGGCCCTGCTGGGCAGACAAATGTCTCTTGCTGAATTTCTCCTGTTCTGTTAAAGATCCCTTGGAGTTGAAACATGAATCGAGAGGTACATTGGGCACAAGTTAGGATCAGTATTATTTTTATGTATTCCGAGCGTAATACAACCGCTGGCCCCGTTGGATGGATGAGGCGATCGATTGTAATTTCTATCGAAGTAGTTAAGTTACATTGGATCTTGTTAATAAATTCGTGAGGTACATTGAAAAACGAAGCATTGCCACTAGTATTTCCGGTCTAGCTCGAGTGGCCCCGCTAGATCGAAACACATATTACCGGTTACTATTGGCGGACCGCTAGCTCGTCTTCCCAATTCGGCAATAAAAAAAACTGAGTAACTATGCACTCACTGATCACATAACTCGCTGACGCCCCAAGAAAATTTTTATCATGATGTTACTCCACGTTTAGGTTCATAGAGCATATTTCCTTCATGTAGCAACAATAGTTTCCGAGTAAAATGCCTGTGACATACGGAAATTGACAAAAATATAAGGTCCGTTTTGCCATTTGGCTTAAAAAGAAGAAGAAGACTGATACGTGCTACATGTTATTAAATGAAACCATTATCGGCCGGTCTCAATAAACGGTCTCAGTTTAGAGTGCGAAAGATCGCGATTATGAACCAATCAAATCAAGTCATTTGACGGAGTCATGTTCAAATTATGTTCCTATTGGCAAATTTTTGTAATCTATCTGCACATTCGAACTGAGATTGTTTATTGGAACCGGGCGATAGTGGACTAAGTACTACTAAGTACCGAGGCTTTTTCTAGCATTTTATCTATATTTATGTTTGCATTTTGGATTCTTCGTCGTGAAACGGTAGTCGTTATTTTATGGGCCTTACTTTTAAAAACAGTTTAACTGAGCAAATGGTAAAGAATAATCAATAATCTGTCCCTTTTATTTTCAAACAATGTGACACAATGAAAGAAGTGACAGACTATTCTTAGCCATTTGCTCTAAACTGTTTTATAAGTAAGGCCCTACATCGTCATGTTACATAAATACATGTACTTAGTAAAGTCATAAAAATGAATAAGTATAAGTATATTTAAATAAAACTATTCTTACGGATTCTATCACGATTAGGTTTTAATTATTATTCCCGACGTCAGTCAGTCAGAAGACAACTGACCCGTGACAACGAAGACTGCAAAGCCTTCGAAACGTCGGGAATAATAATTAAAACCTAATCGTGATAGAATCCGTAAGAATAGTTTTATTTCAATGTATAATATTCACGTAAACTTAAGAAATCAGTAAGTATAAGTATTTTATGTTTTTTTAGATCGTATGAAGACATTGCAGTTGTTAGGTCGACAGGCTATAAAACATGGTGGTATGACTCATATGTGGCTCGGGGGCAAGTGTTACGTGGGTATGTATATAATTCTAAATCAAGTTTAACTACTTTAATAATATTGCTAATCCAACAGTGGAGCGTTTCAAGTAAGCACTCCTTTGCGTTTAGTCAAATTTTTTTGTGAGATGAAAATTTTAATCCCAATGACTCGTATGTAGTCTCCTAGACGTCCGTTGTTCCACAATGGCCTAAGACCCAAAGTCATACTGCCAGGTTATTTGGTATATCATTTTCGTATTTTTGTTTTAAAGCTCAACCTAATTTCAACGCGGATGTGATTGACAATCAATATCTATCTATCTGATCGACGAAATATCTGACCCGTTTTTTTTGTTTAAAATCATAAATGTTGTTTTCGCAATATTTTTTAATGAGCGATGTTGTATCTATGGTAAGGAACAATGACGTCACCCGTATCTACAGTATCTAAGCTACAGTTAACAAATATTTTTTTACATGTTTAAGATAACCTAATAAATAGATGTGAATACTTTTAAAAAAATTGTCAAGTATCCAATTGATTGAGACGCTTTATTAACGCGCGTTGAAAAAGGCAAAAAGCTCTTGTGCGAATCAGGGCTAAAACTTCAGAAATTAATATTTACAATAATTCTAAATTTCAAAATTCTTTAAGAACCTTAGAAGAACGATTGTTAATTTCAAATGCTACTTTATAACGTTTATAACACTGATTTAATTACAGGCTATCAAACATAAGTTGGCGTGTGGCAAAACGAAACGAACTAACGTGAACGTGTTTCGTATCGTATTACAATATTAAAAAATCCGGTAATTCGAGTTTAGTTTAGATGGAGTCAACAGACTCGATAGATATTCCACTCATACATAACAAGTTAAAATTACTAGTTTTAGTCACAGAGCAATTTGTTGGTAACATATAAGCGCTTGGAGCGCCGCCTCTGGAACACCAACTTATACTTGACAAACTAGAATTTATAATCTCTTTACAAGTTGTTTAGGACTGCCTCGGTGGCGTGGTGGTATTTCGGTACGACTACGGTTCTGAGGTCTCGGGTTCGATCCCCGGGTCGGGCAGTGATATTGGATTTTTCCATATCAGCCCGGAGTCTGGAATTTGTGCCCGATATGGCGATAGGCTCGCCCCCTATCACATCTGGGACGGAACTAAGCTCGGCGAAATGTGAGTGTTCTAGTTCGCTAGTGCGCCTCTGCCTACCCCTTCGGGGATACAGGCGTGAGCTTATGTTATGTTATGTTATGTTACAAGTTGTTTAGCAAAACTTTATTGTATAGTATTAGCACATTTAGTTTCACCTGTCCCGTTGTCTGTAATCACATCTTGCAAGCTAAATTAAACCCACTTTCCGATATCCGATTGGATTCAAATTTGGTATACCTATGCACTCGTATCTTCAGTGACAATACAATGGTACAGTACCATGAAGCTGGTCTGATGATGGAAACGGAAGATATCTATAGGAACTTTTGAATTAAACAAGATAAATCCATTGACTTCGGGCTCGATTGATTCGTCTTGAGGAGCACTTTACATATTCGTAGAATATTTTAAAACATCACGGCTACTTAAAATACTTACCTACTAAAAAGTTAAAAATAAATTAAAAGTAAATAAATATTTTTAAAAACAAGCTTTTATCTGGAACAATAAACTAAAAGTTAAATAAAAATAAATTCTAGTAAATATTTTTAATACTTACCTACCTATACTACCTACCTTCCGACTCTATCACCAGATTTAATTTATTCTTTGTTTTATTAATTATGACTATCGAGACCACTTTTTAGGAGCATCTTACTAAAGATCTGTGCATCTAGGGTATATATAATGGTTGTAAGACCGAAAGTCTGTCCTTGTTCCTGACGACACAATACTCGATCTTAGTGTGGGCTCAGGACTCAGGACTTTGTGTGTGACGTTTGGGTGTTATTTATTTTTATTATCATGTATCTCTTGCATAGTCTTCCATATTATTATCTCGGGACTATTGAAGTCCCGGACCTTTGGTAGGCGTGCGTTATTATTATTACTAACAGCATTATTATTGTTATGTGTAGTATTAGCAGATCCAGTTGGATTGGACATAGTAATGAAGACAAGCTTGGAGAAAGATGACATTATGCAGTTCGCACGTATCATTATTGGGAACGGCACGGTTTTTGCGCCAGGTATAAATATGGCGTAATAAATATTAATTTTAAATGATAGTGTCTATTTTCATGTATTCTTTTTTTAGTATTTTTCTCGATTCTTGCATTAGATGCACACAGCTGAGTGTACAAAATATAATCAATAACATTTTTTGCTCGCACCAAGGATTAAAGTTAATAATAATATACATGTGTACATAAACTAAGGCAGAAATTATACAAAACCAAAGCTCAGGTAGTAAGAAGTCACTGGAAGCAGGCCGCTTCCAACAGGTCCATATGGAAATTTGGAGAGGCTTATGTTAAGCAGTGAACGTCCTGGGGCTGATTGTGATGATGATGGTGATAACTGATACGCTAGGCCAAAACTTATGATTATAAAGAGGTTTTATAATTTTATTAGGTTGGAATACAATAGTCTTCAATACAAATCGCTTCCTAAAGAAAGTTAATGAAAATATTCATTTAAACTTAGTAAACAAACGTAAGGCGATTTTAACGGTGGTACTAATAGACGAATTAATGACATATTATGTTTGTTTTAAACTAGTATCAATATGGCGTCCACGGCGTAAAGTCCTCGCTCCAACATTCAACCAAAAGAACCTGAATCAATTTGTAACAATATTCAACCGTTATAGTAGGATCATGGTGGATCAACTACAAAGAGTAGCGGGGACTGGACCCTTCTCCATGTGGAGATATATTTCGACATATGCCATGGATTCGGTATGTGGTAAGTATAAACCATATAACATAGAGATTCTCCTACGTATGAATAAACTTTATGTTTTTTAATAACTACGTAGCGTTATAATAATAACAATCCCTTTTCCATATAAGGCCTCTACCGGTGGTAAAGGCTTCCTCCACAAATATCCATTTATCTCTATCTTGAGCTACCGCGCTGGCTATCTTTGCTTCATCATACCAGGGTGCCCTTGCTCTTCTTTTTACTCGTTGTCCTTGAGGCCCATTCCATATTGTCGTTATTACGGCCAATCTCGGGTCTGTAAGTCTGCCGTCATGGTTTGTCCACTTCCATTTCAATCTTTGAGCATAAATCAGAGCATTGGTTGCTTTTGTTAATGCTCTTATTTTAGTGTGTCCTATTTTATCGAGTTTCTTTTATTAATACTTCGTTCAGTGTTTGTGGGCAGGTTTTAATTTTATTTTTTGCTTTGGCAGTAAACTTCTATGTCTGATACCCATATGTTAGCACGGTAAGAGACTCAAGTTCATGATGTTTGATTTGATGTTTATTGGTATTGTGTTGCTTTTAAATAGGAGTCGATATCACCAGACTCATGCAACACAGACACTAAGTACTTACTTAATTAAACTTATCCGTTTTAACGACAAGCTTATTCGCTATCTGGATACTAGCCGGGTCTGCACTCCCGCAGCCCATCTTCGCCACATTTAGTTTCAGACTGCCGATCTCAAGCGTCTACTTCACAGGCTTTCCCTCTGCTCTAGGCGCTGTGTCATCGGCATACATAAGTACCCACGGAGGCTGCTGCCCCATACTTCTGCCGTTATGACGTCAATCACTACATTAAATAGAAGGAGACTCAGCGCTGAGCCGTGGTGCATCCCCACAGTTATCGGGTCTCGTCTTTTTAAGGTGAAGCTGGGGACGAGTGTTTCTAGTTTAATTCTACTTGTATTTCCACTGTAGATATTTTTGTTGATTTGAATATATCTGTCCTCTACTTCTTGTTTTGGCAAAATCTCTCATATACTTGTATGTAACACAGTATTAAAAGCTTTTTGGTATTTAATAAAAGCAATATAAGCCCTGGTATTTCTAAGTAAGCCCCATTATATTTAAGTAACAGTTACCCTTACTTCGGAACCCTGTACTGTGTGTGATCAGATATGCAGCATGCACTTGCCCGGTTTTTTAATATTGAATTAAATCTAAACTTTAGATAATGATACTGCCAGAATTTCGTGCGCAGCTTAATGATTCGATTGTAATTCTATCTGAGCCTAGACTTCTCGCTAATTTTATTTCTTTATATCTTTCATAATATCTATTTCATCTATTGGTTTAATATAAGTTTCGCGAGCAGGTTCTTCCTTGCTATTATTATAATTTGTCACTGTATAAGTCTCTATAGTATTCATTTGCAGTTGTAAGTTGTGTGAATTCTGAATATTCAAACTATAGATGACTATAGACTAATTTCTGATTAAATCACGCTCAGGACAGGGTTCGGAAATAGGGTTAATTAAATGTTATTAAAATATTCATTGATTTTATTGGATAGACTCTTTTACATAACTAACAACTTCATCTACTTAGTATTATGTAGTATCTATGTTTATTGGTAATTTGTATGAAATTTTGCTTTTTACTTTGGACGACTATCAATCGATAACTTGTATAGGTTGGTCAACCGTGATAGTTTTCTTTTATATTCGTTATAATATGTTCAGCTACCATATTTTTTTTTAATTTCGAGAACTGACTATTCGCTGGCAGGGGGTGCGGACACTTCACTCTAATACAATTTTTCACTTTAGAGCTTAATATTTCACAAAGGAACTCTTGGATCGAAAAACAGTTTTAGCAATCCCTCAATGCTTTTCAAACGACCTATCCCACAATTATCCCACCATACAAGATAATCAAAGACATCAAACTAGTAAGTAATATTGAATATCTTTGGTGATAGTCAAGAACACAATTTTCACCCTCCACTTTACGTTTAGGGCAGGTACCATGAATTTATCTAAAGATTTTATTTTGTCGGTGTGATTGCATATTATGGCACATTTTCTTGTTAATTAAACATTTTCTTGTTTAATACTTTTTAGAGCCTGATTTTTCAGTAGTCGGGTTTTATTCCTTCATGTTATCACATAATAATATGTACCTATTACATTTAACAGGATCTACACTAGGCGTGCAGGTAAACGCTCAGCTCCAGCCGGACCAGTCATTTTTTAGAGCATTCGAAAGGGTTTGTCAGTTAGTTGCAATGCGGATGTTCCAACCATGGCTATATTTCAACTTCATTTACTCGGTATTGCCAATAAACAGGGAGTTACTGCAGTGCAAGAAGAATTTGTGTAATTTTATTAATGAGGTATGTAGTATTTAAGGACTATAGGTGTGATAACGGTATGACCTTACTAAAGTCATATATGGACATATAATTTGATTATAACATAACATAAGCTCACGCCTGTATCCCCGAAGGGGTAGGCAGAGGCGCACTAGCGAGCTAGAACACCCACATTTCGCCGAGCTTAGTTCAGTCCCAGATGTGATAGGGGGCGAGCCTATCGCCACATTGGGCACAAATTCCAGACTCCGGGCTGATATGGAAAAATCCAATATCACTTTGCCCGACCCGGGGATCGAACCCGAGACCTCAGAACCGTAGTCGTACCGAAATACCTCCACGCCACCGAGGCAGTCAGTTATATAATTTGATTCTTCTTGGTTTTTGGTTTTGTGAGTGTACTATGAGTTGAAGATACATAAGATTACGCCTACATCCCCGAAGGGGTAGGCAGAGGAGCCTCAGTGAACTATAACACCGACATTTCGCTAAGCTTGTTTCCGTCCCAGATGTGATAGGGGGCGGATAATGAGTAGTGTCAATTTAAAATAACACTTTTAATTAGTATCTATTGAATACCTATATAGAGATATAATGAGGTACACGACTTCATCTATATGTAGTTGAAAGCTTTTGAAGTATTAAATTACAATTTTGTAGGCCATCGTTACAAAACGGACACAATTAAAACAAAGGAAAGAAAACTTCAGTGTCCAAATTCAAGGTAAGCTTAAAGAATTTTAAATCTTAATATTGTGATTTTTAAGTGGCATAATATTATACTAATTTCTTTATAACTTCCAACAAAATTAAAAAGATGGTGAACTGAAATCTTTTCTCGAGCAATTAATTGAGAATTCTGAAGACAGTCGGGGCTATTCCGACGTAGAGCTGTTTGAGGAAACCATGATGTTAGTTATGGCTGGCACGGACACGTCGGCTGTAGGCATTGCTTTCGCAGTGTTGATGATGTCCAAACATCCTGATGTGCAAGAAAAAGTCTATCACGAGTAAGTAAAGTTAAATATGTAAGGGTATTCCCATCAATATAATATACCCTAGATGCACAGTTCTTTGCAAATATCGTCCTAAATAGTGGTCTCAGGAATAAAACAAAGAAAAAGATCACAAGTTCTAATTAAATCAAACAAAAATACAACCCTATGCACATGTTATAAAGTAGTTTTTTAAACGAAATGATCAAGCGTTCTTAAATTCGTATTTTCAAATTAAGAATTGTATCGGCGTCCAACTGTAACTAAAGGAGTGCTTAAGCACTTCTTTGCTGTCCCATTTTCCGAGCGTCAACTGTGCATCTAGGTAAATAATATATCGATGGGTATCCCCATCAAAAACATAAATGTGAAATGAAAGCCAAGTTAAAAATTATGATATATGCCTCGGTTGTTTACTTTAACGACAAAAGAAGTAAGATCTAAAGAGGTGCCAAGTCTTGTCCTGTTTGTTTATATAAAATATTTAAAATATAATTGCTTCTGATAACTTAGGATAATATATTGAAGCCTAAGATCTGACTAGGCTATTTCTAATATACGTTTATGTAAAATAGTTTTTGAGGTACGGGAGGGGTCAAAAGGTGGTCCAAGTGGTTCGTGCATCGATATTTATTTACCTAGATGCACAGTTGACGCTCGGAAAATGGGACAGCAAAGGAGTGCTTAAGCATTCCTGTTGCCTACACTCAGACGCCGATAGAATTCTAAATTTCAAAATTCAAATTTAAGAACGCTTGCTCGTTTCATTTAAATAGCTACTTTATAACATGTGCATAAGGTTATATTTGGATTGATTTAATTAGAACTTGTGATGTTTTTCTTTGTTTTATTTCTGAGACCACTTTTTAGGAGGATATTTGCAAGGAACTGTGCATCTAGGGCTTAGACAAAATAAGAAAGAGGACAGGGCATAACTACGAAAACATGAAGCTTTCCTAATGTATGGAACGAAACAAAAATGGCGACTTTGAGAAAGAAAGATCTCATTAATATAACAGTTCATATTCCAAAATTAGTATTATTGTAAATCAAACACCGTATTTAGAATAAAATCAGTAGGTATTTATACGTTATTTAATTTTATGACACGGTGACAACTTACTTGTAAATAGATCGTGACACTAAAATGGCGGAACCGGCTTCATAGTAAACACGTATTTTTCGTAGTTATGCCGGGTCCTCTTATTTTTTCTTTAGTCATTGATCTAGGGTATATTATATTGATGGGTTCGTGTTATATTACACGCGGTGCTGCTCGCAAGGTCTGTTAGCTTGAACTTGGCTTGACACTACCGTCTAGATCAATAGATGTCATATTTGCAATGTGAGTAAGTAGGTACAGACCTTCAAAATAAAATTGGATGAATTGAAATTCTGGTGGCGTATGTGGTGAATATTTTATATTCTTAAATACACTTTTGAATATACATACATTAGTATCCACTTAAAACAATGCTATTATTGCTTATTGTTGCCTCTTAGTATTACATATTTTGTTTTCATTCTTTTTGTTTTTCCTACTCATTGTCGTCTGAGACCTTAACTGATATAATATTAGCCCTAATATTACTGTCCCACTGGAGGGCACTGGTCTCCCCTACTAGTGAGAGGGGTTAGGACGTAGTTTACCACGCTGGCCTAATGCCTAATGGATTGGTAGAGTTCACATACCTTTGAAATTCTTGTATGAAATTCTCAGGGATGTAGGTTTCCTCACGATGTTTTCCTTCACCGTTATAGTAAGTGATAATTCACAATGAAAATACACTTAACATAGAAAAGTCAGAGGTGTATCTTTTTTGGGGTTGGTCTCGAACCTCCGACACTCGTCTCTGCAGTCCGTACCACACCCAACTGAGCTATCGCTTCTTAACTGATACATTAGCTAAATCATTTTTATTTCTTTCTTTCTTTCTATTACCCACTATTTAAGTATGTCTGCTCCATGAGTTTTGGAACAAGCCTATTCTAAACATTAACATTCTGTGCTATCAATCTATGAGAAGAAGGAATCATGATTTAGTTTAGTACGCTTTGGATCCCCCAAAATCAAACAGTAATCATTGCCGTTTGCCTTGGTTTGAAAACACAGCGCATCCTAGGAATTACGGATATTTTAACGCATCATTAATATTTTGACAAAAACTAAACAATAAAATATATATTCAGGTTGCAGCAGGTGTTCGGCGATTCAGATAGACCGGCAATGAATGAAGATCTTAATCAATTGAAATATCTAGATGCGGTGATTAGAGAAACTTTAAGATTATACCCACCGGCACCAATAGTGCTCAGGAAGGTAGAAAAAGATGTGAAATTACGTAAGTAAAATAGTATTCACATGTTTTTAATGTAACTGAATGAAGAGACTGCCACGGTGGCGTGGTTGTATTTCGGTACGACTACCATTCTGAGGTCTCGGGTTCGATCCCCGGGTCGGGCAAAGTGATATTGCCCGATATGGATGCCATATCGGACACAAATTCCAGACTCTGGGCTGATATGGAAAAATCCAATACGACTGCCCGACCCGGGGATCGAACCCGAGACCTTAGGATGGTAGTCGTATTGAAATACATCCACGCCACCGAGGCAGTCAAGCAGAGCAATGACACATTATCATTTATGTACGTAGATAATTTGAGAAGAATTTAATTAGAACTTTAAATTAACAAAATACTACACACACACATATCCTATCACATCCGGGACGGAACTAAGCTCGGCGAAATGTGGGTGTTCTAGTTCGCTAGTGCCTCTGCCTACCCCTTCGGGGATATAGGCGTGAGCATATGTTATGTTATGTTTTAAATTAATTACCATTACTTTCGACAGCATCAGGAGTAACTCTTGTGGAAGGTTGCGGAATACTCGTCCACATATGGGCTACTAACCGCAATCCTGAGTATTGGGGAGACGATGCCGAATTCTTCAGGCCAGAAAGATTCATTGACTCCCCTCCGAAACATCCAGCGGCGTTTCAGGCGTTTAGTTATGGCCCCAGATCGTGCATTGGTAAGGAAATTATTTAAATCGGCCTATGAAATATTCGCCCAAGTAATTTATTTAGTAGTTTAAGGATCAATTATTACAATCTCACGGACACTTCAGTATCTCGAAATCGTAATTTTTTTTTTTATTTGACTAAATAATCCAGTTGCCATTTTTTAATTAATGTCACCAGTGTGCAGTTTTCGCCCATAGTTGCGGATTTTTATAAATTATGAAGTTCGACTTCAAAAACGAACACTTAAAAGTAAAAAATAACAACAATTTCTTACTCTCTTTGGAGTCGGTGCTGGAGCCGAAACAGATTAAATGAAAAGGCAATTTTTGATGAAAATGAAAAAGAAAAATTTTGATAGAGCTTATTTTTAGGCTGGTCCCATATAAATTTGGTCACGATCGGTAAATTGGAAGTCGGTCAGTTAATTTTTTAAACTTGTGATTATTATGTATAAAAAAAACACGGATGAAAAAAAGAAGGACACCATCTCACCTATAATTAAACGGACGCCACAGGGAAGCCACGTACACAATGCGCCTGTACAAAAGGTCCCTAGGCACACATCAACACTAATAATGCCGCGTACACACCAACCGAACGAACGTTAGCGAATCTACGCCTGTTGCATTCACACAATAGTGAAAGTTTGTTTGTATATAATAATCACAAGTTTGAAGATCGGTCCACATTCGGCGGAGATATCGCGTAACATACATAAAAAAAAATAATGATGAATTGAGGACCTCCTAATTTTTGGGAAGTGTTTAGGACCACGCTCAGTCGCCGCTATTACGTGTCGATAGATCGAATGGACCGCAAATCTTGCTTCACTTTCAATGTTCCTAGCGCACCGTCCATCTTTTGTTTACGTCCGTGATAAAAGTATTATTTTCATAATTATTTATTTTCTTTCTATCTGCTCTTATCCCACCTTAATGTGGGATTGGCGCAACGTACTTTTTCAAGCATGTTGCAGAAAGGATTAGGCTTACTATTTACTACCGGCTGCTTGCATGACGTCAAGCCCCCTCTGAGGGATCCATTCCCGGGCAAAGTAAATTAGAAAAATCGTTTGCCTGATCTGGGAATCGATTCCAAGACCTCCACATAGAGGTGGGATAATGGCAGGTAGAAAGAAAATATTTCGCTAACTGTTGGTTTAATTAAGCCGAGTGTTTATATTTGTTTATATTTTTTTGTTTGTTTTATGTTAAGTGTGTTTTCATTGTGAAATATCGCTTGCTATAACGGTGAAGGAAAACATCGTGAGGAAACCTGCATACCCGAGAATTTCTCCACAAGAAATTCGAAGGTATGCGAAGTCTACCAACCCGCATTAGGCCAGCGTAGTAGACTAAGGCCTAACTCCTCTCATTAGTAGAGGAGGCCCGTGCCCAGCAGTGGGACAGTAATATTTTTTTTTTCTTTTATAGCAGGGACTGGCAAACGAACAGATGGGTCACCTGATGGTAAGTGATCTCCACCGCCCATAGACACCCAAGACACAATAAGAATCATGGGTGCGTTGCCAACCTAAAAAGAGGACATGGAAGGGGAGGGAATAGGGATTGGGAAAGAGGGGGGGGGGAATGGGCCACCGGAAATCTCACTCACCGAACGAAACGCGACAGCAAGCTGCCACTTTACGTCGGTTTCCTGTGAGACAGTGGTATCCAACCGGTCGAGCCGGCCCATTCGTGCTGTAGACGTTACTGTCTACAGCGTGGCTCTACCACTCAAAAATACTCATATTACAGGGCTAATATTATATATTATTTATATTTGTTTATGTTGTCTCCTAGTCTGGACCATTACATTACACAAAACACTTCAATGTTCCATGAGCAGGAAACAGCGCAAACATTATTTTGTGTAGGTGTTTTTGTATTCTGTTTCGAGAACAACGGGCCTTACTTATAAAAACAGTTTAACTGATTTCTTAAGTTTACGCGAATATTTCATTTCATTTTCATTGAAATAAAACTATTCTTAACTATTTTTCTATTGTGTCTAACCCGTGACAACGAAGACTGCAAAGCCTTCGAAACGTCGGGAATAATAATTAAAACCTAATCGTGATAGAATCCGTAAGAATAGTTTTATTTCACAGTTTAACTGAGCAAATGGTAAATAATAGCCTGTCCTTTTTATTTCAAACAATGTGACACAAGGAAAAAAGTGACAGGCTATTCCTAAGCATGGCTAACCATTTGCTCAGCTAACCTGTTTTTATAAGTAAGGCCCATTATGTGCACCAGATGCGGCTTAAAATATCCCGTTTTCAGGTTATCAATATGCCATGATGTCTGGGAAGACCTTGTTAGCAACTCTGGTGCGCAAATATAGGATACTTCCAGATGTGCACGCCTCTGCAGATACGCCTCTACGGCTTTCATTTGATATAATGATGAAGGATGTAAACAAGTTTACTGTACAGTTGGAAAAAAGAAACTGATGCCGTGCTTTACTAGCAGCGCTGTTACTAATCTAAAGTTACACCTTATCTCGATTTATACTACAGCTCAATCGTATCTTTAAATCAAGATTTGCGATAAATAGCGATTTATCGCGGAGCTGCAAGCGGCCCTTTGTATTTACTTAGCAAATAAAGATTTTTACGAAGGATTTGGTTTAACTGCATCGGTGGCGTAGTTGTGTTGCGGTACGACTACCGTCCTGAGGTCTCGGGTTCGATCCCCGGGTCGGGCAAAGTGGTATTGGTTTTTCCATATCAGTCCGGAGTTTGGAATTTGTTCCCGATATGGCGATAGGCTCGCCCCCTATCACACCTGGGACGGAACTAAGCTCGGCGAAATGTGGGTGTTTTAGTTCGCTAGCGCCTGTGCCTACCCCTTCTGGGATACAGGCGTGAGCTTATGTATGTATTTGGTTTAATTTATACGACCGGTTGCCTACCCTGACGTCAACGCCCATGTGGTTCAAAAGTTGAATGAAGTGAAGTTATTTTTTTATATTTATTTATTTATTTAGTAATGCCAACATAACGTACATTATCTCAAAGTAACAATTAAAAATAAATGGTATAAAGATACCTACATATGCTAAATGCCGTTACAATTAGAGGCGAACACGGCTTGCACAAAAATCAAGAACAACTTAAAAAAAAACAATAAGTATTATATCGCACAAAAATTAAAATTAAAAGTTAAAATTAGACGAATAAACATTGTCATTGAACCGGATAATATAATGTTTTTAGTGGTAGAGCCACGTTGTAGACAGTAACGTCTGCAGCACGAATGGGCCGGCTCGACCAGTTTGATACCACTGTCTTACAGAAAACCGACGTAAAGTGGCAGCTTGCTGTCGAGTTTCGTTCGGTGAGTGAGATTTCCGTTGGCCCATTTCTCCCCTTCCTTTCTCAATTCCTTTTTCCCTCCCCTTCCATTTCCTCCTTTTAGGTTGGCAACGAACCCATGATTTTTTTGAGTCTCGGGTGTCTATGGGCGATGGAGGCCACTTACCATCAGGTGACCTATCCGCTCGTTTGCCAGTCTCTGCTATAAAAAAAAAGTTTCTAACATTGAAACTCGACTCTAACTGCCTTCCATTAACCACTTTTTTCTACAATGTGTACAATATTTTACACTTGCACTATTATTGCATTTACTTGCAATATTTTGCACTTACATTTTAATTGTGAAGTCGGCGCAGCACACTATTACAAGCATGTTGCATACAGCTTGTATTCGGATTTTAACGACTGGCTGCCTATCTGACGTTAATGCTCTCTGGAGGGTCCAGTCCCGGGCAAATTAAATAAATGGTTTTGCCCAACTTAGGTCGAATCCAGGACCTCCTGGTCTATAGTCCATATATGTATGTTACTACTAGACGAAGGAACCGACCGTTTATTGTGCAATACACAATTAAAAAAATCACATAACATAACATAAGCTCACGCCTGTATCCCCGAAGGGGTAGGCAGAGGCACACTAGCGAACTAGAACACCCACATTTTGCCGACCTTAGTTCCGTCCCAGATGTGATAGGGGGCGAGCCTATCGTCATATCGGGCACAAATTCCAGACTCCGGGCTGATATGGAAAAATCCAATATAACTTTTGCCCGACCCGGGGATCGAACCTGAGACCTCAGAACCGTAAAACCGTAAACCGAACTCGTACCGAAATACCACCACGCCACCGAGGCAGTCTATCTAAGTAATTCTAGTAAAACATAACATAAGCTCACGGCTGTATCCCCGAAGGGGTAGGCAGAGGTGGTCTGGCAAATTAGAACATCTATATTTCGCCGAGCTTAATTCCGTCCCAGATGTGATAGGGCTGTCTGATAATAATAGCTACTATTAGAACCTACTTTTTTTCGTATGCCATTATCCCACTTCTATGTGAGGTAAGCACGACATTCTTTTTCATGTTACTAAGAGAATCAGGCATAGTTTTTACAACTGCCTTACTGACGTCAACCCCCCTTCGGGGGATCCGATACTGAGCAACTCTATGTTAGAAAATCGCCCCGCCCGAAGAAATTGAACCCAAGACCTTCTGGTTCACAGCCCATATACGTTGTCCTTAGACCAAGGAGACAATTGTTTAAAAACACAGACAAAAAAGATATCCAATCACGTTGTGATAGATCGACATGATTTGTTCCATGTAATCGTATCTTATGCTAGAATACATATATGATAACGTATTTTTCGGTATTAGATCGCATCACGCATGTAACACAGTCATCCTTAGTATGTATATCGGTGATATAAGAATTATAATATTACCTATAGCTGTTACTTGTAATTCCACTCCCGTGAAAAAAAATATTACCTTTATAACACCTCGCAGGGTAATATATGAAGACATTACCTAAAATATTGCTGTAGAATGTTAATTCCTTTGCATCTCACCTAAACAACTCCTAGGCCCGTGACTGAAAGGCATGAAGGCTGCAGGATGTTTAACGGTAGAATCAATGAAGCGTTCTGGTCTGAACTGCTCGGCATCTTCGCCCCAATACGTACGATTGCGATGTAGAGACCAGATGGAGATTAACACGCCACATCCTTTCACGAGAGTCAACCCAGAGGCTGGAATAGAGAATACAACTTCAGAAGAATCACAAAAGCGTATCTGGCCTCCTGCGAGTGACCTCATAGCAAATAAAACTTTATGTGACAAATCATTGGGTGAACATATTTTTTGTGTTAAGTGTTAACGAAACATAGTAAATTCAATTTGTAACCAATATTCTGCGGCCCGAGCAGGAAAATTTCTGACAATCGTAAATGTATTCGAGCTCGATGCCCGCTTATGAAATGTATGAAATATTAACCAAAAGTAATCATTGCGCAGTGAGCTCCAATACATTTGCGATTGTCAGAAATTTTCCTGTTCGGGCCGCTGAAGAAATAGTATAAATAACAACTTTTGAAGCATAACATGGACCCTATAGCAAAATTTCCAATAATATTACAAATAAATCGCTAGATTATTGACGTGTTTGACTATGTTTTGGAATTTTTAAATCCAAAACTGTTGAGCTGGCCTGGATATAATTGTGTATTGTGGTTAAAGTTAAATGAGATATAGGTAGATAGTAATGATAAATAAAAAACGAAAAATAATGATACTTACGCAAAGGAAGATCCTTTTCCACCTTTCTAGCAATAAAGGGTACTGGCGGGTACAATCGAAGCGTTTCTTTAATAGTAGCTTCCAAGTATTTGAGACGAGGAAGATCTTCAGCCACCACCGATCTATTTGAATCACCAAATACTTCTTGTAATCTGTCGATTAAATCAGTTACTTATTTCATTTATTGATTCTATAAGAATATTATCTTTTATTCCACGTCCCTGTCCTGGCTCCTCTGGCTTTGTATAAGAGGTAAAGCCAGTTTTTTGAGTTCATCGCGAGACTTTACATTTTCCTTATTCATATTCTTAAATTAGTTTTGCAATACGTACTCTTGGTAAATCTTCTCTTGAACATCTTGATGTTTAGAGAGCATAAGAGTCGTGAAAGATGCTCCCACAGCTGATGTATCAGTGCCTGCTAATACTAGTACTAATATCTCTTCTTGAAACATCAGTCTATTAGATCCTCCTTCACCATGGGATGATTCAATAAGAGATTCTAGGAACGTTTTGAGACCATCTGTATATGTGGAATGATTGTTGTAAATTATATTATCTTTGTATACTGTGTTAAGATAGTACAGTAAAAATACGAGATTGTAAATTCCAGAGTCCTTAATAACCTGTAATTATGCAGTTTCAATAGACCTTGTTGTGAGCTCACATAAAATACTATGTATAATCAATATAAAATATTTTATTCTATAAGTAAAGGATTTAATTTAGTACCAACATGATATATTGAAAAATCTACATTATATCAATGTATCCACATGCTATCGTTCCGCCGCTTGCTTACCTTGTTCTGCTGATTCTATTTTATTTACGTTGGATTTTGATTCGCTTATTTTCTTTGTGATTATCTGAAGAAACAAAATTTGTACAGATGTTGGAACTTAATGTAATTACAGGCAATGGTTAAATTACTTGATGTTTTATATAAAATATACTTTTGCTAGGTATTATAAGAGGTACTAGGAAGTTAGTTAGTAAAGTTTTATGATGATATAATAAATATAATAAAAATAATAAAATATAATAAACAGAGAGTGCTTGGGCTCTCCAAAAAATATTAGGAAAATAACATTCTATGCTACCTGTGTATTATATAAATCCCAGTTTTCCCACTAAGATTATCATAAAATACCTCATAGACACAAGAGCTGCTTTTAGATAGGTTTCAAATAGAGGTTCCAAAGTCTAAAAGTTTTCATCACACATGAGGTGGGCACATAATATATTAAAATTATCAAAGAAAATTACCTTTTCGACGAAATATTTTATAAGTTTAACATATATAGTGTGCTCTTTGTATTCTGGCATCATTTTGAATATGGTATCATTATAGGACCAAGGTTGAAGGATGCGTGCAGAATCTATTCTGCAGCACTCTTCAAACGCGTGGACGAAAGGCTGCTCCGAATCTCTTTGGGAGTTTATTAACACCCCTAGTGTTGTCTCTATATACAAAATAAGTATATTAGTACAAATCTAAACGTGACGAAACAACTGGGCACTATTTTGCCTCCAATCATTTAATGGACTTTCATCTTAATATAGCTAAAACCAGGAATACGACATATAAATAATTAATCATAATATAACAAAGGATTATTTATAAAATATCATGTTTTTTTCGAATTTCCCTAAACCTATTCCAATGTGGGGTTGGTGCAACACACTTTTAAGCAAGTCGCATTGAAGATTCAACTTAGTTTCTACGACTGACTCCCCGGGTTCCTATCTTAAGCAAATCTTATTAGACAGACAATTTTTCCCGACTTGCGCTACGCTGCCATATGAAGAAGTCGAGGACAAAATTCAGAGAATACTCTCAACAAACCACTTTTGATCGTTAATGAGCATGTATAAATTATACAGGAAAACTTTAACGAAAACATACCACAGACAGAATCCATTGAATATGAAGTGAAATATTTCCACACGGAGAATGTTCCAGAACCAGCTACCTTTTGTAGCATGTCCACCATTACGTTACTTTGTCGAGATAATATATCGACGAAGTGGAACAATTTCTTAGGGCTAAAGGTTGGAGCGAGCATCTTGCGACGTGGACGCCAGATAGGAACTAGAAAACGAATCATTATAAAATATTCATATATGTATGCTCACGCCTGTATCCCCGAAGGGGTGGGCAGAGGCGCACTAGCAAATTAGAACACCTATATTTCAGCGAGCTTATTTTCGTCCCAGATGTAATAGGCGGTGCGCCTATTGCCATATCCGGCACGATTATTCTAGCCTTCAGGCTGGAACTGAACCAATTGTGATTGGTTCAGTTTCAGTCTGAAGGCTGGAATAATCATGCCAACATATATCATAATATACCAACAAATTATGCCTAAAAATAATTTATCTATATTTTTTACCTGATGCAAATATGCTGCCATCACCAAGAAGGCCTCTGAAAAGTCGTGTGACATCATCTTTTTCTAAACAACATTTGAGTACCAGTTCAGCAACTATTGGATCTGCTACCACTAACAATTATAATTATTGATTAAACCAGAAATTAGGGCAATTTAAATATAGAAAGGGGTTTGATGCTAAGAAGCTGCCAGGAAGTCAGACGGTCGTAAAACCTAAGTCAAATCTTTTCTGCAGTATACATGAAAAAGTATATTGTACTGGTCCCATACTAAAGTGAGATGAAAGCAGGTAAAAAGAAAAAGACATTGACAGAGGAAAAGTCTCATTGTTTCCCATAACATAAATACCAACGCCGGGCGAAATTATGTATTTTTAATTCAAAATTAATAACTTAAATACAAATGCTTGCCTGACCTGTGATTTGAAACTAAGAAGAGTTTAATTGAGGTGCCAGGTGTCACTAAACTACTGAGCTTGGTTTTCAACGAATAGTTTTTTTAGATTTCTGCTCAAAGTCAAATGAAACGTCCAATTTAATCGTATTATCTGCAATTGTCTAAGATTTGAAAGCTTTGTATCATACGAGTATAACCAGAAATATTATTAACAACAGTAGTTATTTACATAAATATAGTCGATCCCCTTGCCAATGAGTTACTAAGCCACCTTTCTCCAATGCATCTTCACCTAATTTTTGTAATGTTTTCATGCGATCTGAAAGTTAAAAGTGAATTTTATTAATGAAGTGGCATTTGGTACACATTTCTTTTTTATGATAGTATCCCAGCTGTGTGCCATTCCTGACTACAGGTCTTGTGATGTAAAATGAAATGGCGGTGGTGACTAATGATTGTGATTCCATTAATGGCGGTCCAAACATGATAAATGAATTAAAAATGAATATTAAGTACTCTATAAGGTAAGACTCGTATAAGGCACTATGTAATTAAGATAAGAAAATGTTACTTTATAAAGATCGATACGATAAAATGTCACATTAGGTACAGTTACTTGCATTCACATAAACTCATGCCTGTTTCCCACTGGTGTTAACAGAGACTATGGACCACTAAGTGCTTCAGTTCAAGCACATCTTTTTCGCTTCTTCCACAGTCATTAGTAATTTCATACATGCTCGTTGATTCCAAGAACTCCTTATTTGGCTCTTTTTTAAGAGTTCGCCATAAAGGTACGTTTAAGACGTCCTTGACCGAAACCACCATTCAATTTCGCGTAATTTTCTTTCGTTACTCTCTTTTCATCCACCCTTTCAATAGCTCCAAATCTTCGAAGTAGTCCCTTCTCAATCTTCTATTATCTTCTCAGTCACATTGTGATTTTTCTTAAATCCACATTTATGTCTTATGATGTTCCTGGTATTGCTCAATCAATTTCAGCTGACTTGAGTTTAAGTTGGCTTCTCTTGTTAAATATATCGAAATTCGCCTAATCTTTACGGAATTTGCGCGGACAACTAATTGATCTATGTATCTATAAAAGGGGCAAAACAGTTGCGGCGACTAGTCTCGTGTTCGCTTTCGTACTTGAGTCTACTGGAGCTGCCGATTTGCATATCTATCTTAATAAGTATTTGAAAATCGGTCCACATTTGGCCATGAGATATCGCGTTACATACTTAAAAAAAATACAGACGAATTGAAGATCTCCCCCTTTTTGGAAGTCGGTCCGAAAACCTTTAGCTAACATGTTTGAAGTACATACATACATACATAGACTCACGCCTTTTCCCATAGGGGTAGGCAGAGACAACGGATTTCCACTTGCTACGATCCTTACACACCTCTTTCACCTCATTCAGTCTCATTACATTCTTCATGCATGCACGTCGGTTTAGTGTTTCTTTTGTTTGAAGTGTATACTGTAAAACCCATTCTTAGTGCCCTTCTGATGTCCTGGTAAAAGTACTCTGTCAAAGTTTCAGATTCTTAGGTATAGTTGGGTACTACAGTGGGTAATTATAATATTTAAAAAAACCTCTTGCAAAGTAGGAAATAATGTAAAAATAGACAAATGCATACCTTCATCACTTCCTAAGAATAAATATGCGTGCCCAACAAAAGGCAGCCATTTATACCGCGACTTCAACTGTTCCCCTAGATATATCATCCCCCTTTTCTGCCAACGTGAAATAACAATCCATAGAAACAAGAATGCTATGAATATTCGTACCCACATACTAAATTACGCTGTGAAGAAACTAATTATAGTATGTAATAATTCCTAAATTGAATTATCCGTCCGCGCTCTTGAAACTTCGATCACGAAAGATGCACATATTCTACCACCCAGTTTTTATAACGCTGTGATTTAGGATTTAGTTATGCACTTGTGACCTTCACAAATCATGTCCCAAATAGGGATTGCAATCTGGTGCCATTTTCAATCCGGTCGGATCCGGCCGGATTTCAGCTGATACGGTCCGGCCGGGGTGGTGGTATCATTAAAATTTTTCGTTTTATTCTAAAATCAAATAAGTACCATGTATTTTTTGTTCAAGTACGGCAAAATGGCTACAATACACCTGACGGTAAGCGCAGTGCAGTTCAAATGTACACAGAAAATGACGCATAAACTCACGCCTGTGTATGACTGTATCGGTAATCACCAGAATCATGGCGGCGTGCATAGATGATTATTTACACTCCAAAGATGGAAGAAGCAAAACGAAGAGCCCGCGACAAGGTCGACAAATGACTGTTGTAGACACAGGGACGCAAAGCGATATCTCCCTAACCCATTCCAACCAACCATCAAGTCATGTATATAATACTTGGTGTATATCTGGTTTTCTTGATGGGCTTGCGACATGACTTGAAGATTGGTAGATGCGAGCACGGGGTTACGTCTCTGTGCCTTCATCGGTCATACGCCTATCTGATCGCAAGCCCCTAGATTTGCTTCTTCCTTGTTCGTAGTGTAAAGAAGCTTAAATAGGCCGGCATGATTCTGGTCTGCACTGACTGTTTTTTTAACCGCACTGACTGTCCTTACAATAAGGTGTAGTGTAGTCATTCTGCCGTGCTCGGTTAAAAAAAAGGTCGCAAGCTCCTCAGAAGAATCGAATTCTCAGAAATGAAAAACATATTTTGTGTACATTGCGGTGACATGAGACACTTACACTTACATTATCCAGTTCTGTGTAATTTGTATTTATGTAGTGATCTATTGTGCAATAAATTATTTATGTTTCTGTTAAATGTATTTTCACTGTTATATTATTACTGTCTTGAGGCTCTATCAATGTTATTTTATCTTTAATTAAATTTAAAAACTTTTGCTTCGGGGAAAAGCTAACTCTTTATGAATTCCTGCCTTTTCCTGTCCAAGAGATAGAGTAATGGTTAAGCGGTATGCTGGACTAGTCAGCCTTTCAGACCGAGTTCATATCCGAAAGTACAATAGAACGAAATCCTATTCCATACCGATTATCTGTATACTGTGGTGACGGGTGGCCTTTTATAAAGCATGAGAGATATTCCAGGGAGATCCCAAGTAAACTAAAATCACGTTTTAAGGTAATTTAGGAACTTCTAGTATTAGTTTAAGTCGATATTTTCTTTAAATTTAGATACCGGATCCGGCATCCGTCTCCGGTAAATTAGTACCGGATCCGGTAGGCGTTAAATGACGCCGGATCCGCTGGATTACTGTATCCGGAAAACCGGATTGCAATCCCTAGTCCCAAAAAATCGGACAGAAATTGTAACATCGGGACTGCCTCGGTGGCGTGGTTGCGTTTCGGTACGACTACCGTCCTGAGATTTCGAGTTCCAGCCACGGGTCCGGCAAAGTGATATTGGATTTTTCCATATCAGCTCGGAGTCTGGAATCTGTGCCCGATATGGCGATAGGCTCGCCCCCTTTCACATCTGGGACGGAACTAAGCTCGGCGAAATGTGGGTGTTCTAGTTCGCTAGTGCAAACATGTCTGTTCATGAGTGCTTGAAAATTCTTGTCTTGTTTCTAACGTGGTATATTCTACATATCGCCCAACGACCGCCGTTTAAAAAAACGTCGCGTTTTAAAAGCGCCGGTGTTTGAATTACTATAATAAAACTCATGAATTAATTAAATAAATAACAAATACACCCAAAAGTCATACCTAGTCCTGACCCCACACTAGGTATAACCTGTAACGTGGGTGTCAGAGACTGTGAGAGACTCTCGGTCTCACAACACCCAGACTTGAAACAAATATCTGTGGGCCACACAAACATTTATCTCAATGCGAGAATCGAACCCTCTCGCTTCACAGCCGGGCTACTCGCCCGATGCTGCCCGCCACGAAGGCTGATCGATTTCAACGCTTTTTAACGTACGTTGACAAAGCTCTCGTGCCAATGAGGGCTTACCGTAAACCTCATTTTCTGTACTAAACAGTGGTTTCCAACTAGTTTCCCATTTTTTTTGCGATTATGTTGTGAGGTGTAGTAAAATAATATAGGAAGCATACAACGTCTTTTACTGGGTCAGTAAGGGAAAATCCTCAGACATATTATTATGTGTAAGGAAAATCCGAACCTATGGGAAAAACATAGCTACCGTCTCTTTTCTGTGAAAATAATATTGATATATTTAATTTTGGTTTAATTCTGACAAACACTGTGTTTGTCAGTGGTCGTCAGAATCATGCCGGCCTATTTATGCTTCTTCACACTCCGCATCCGAAGAGGGAAGAAGCAAATCGAGGGGCTTGCGACAAGACAGGCGGATGACCGATACAGATACAGGGATACCTCCATACCCATCTCAACCAACCATCAAGTCATGCCGCAAGCCCCTCTAGAGAACCGGAGTGAATTGTTTAAAAAAAATCATAAAACTGATGTTTTTTTTATTCTGTATAACTCAGTTAACTGTCATAATCATTTCATTGTATCGGAAGAATTCAGCAGAACACTGGATGTTTGTATTTGATAACATGGGTTTTCATTCAATTTGTTAGTAATCTAGTACTTCAATAAAACTTTTGATTCACGAAATATTCGTGGCTTTCGTTTTCTTGAATGTTATGGTATGTTTCAGAACAATTGCAATAGGTAGTGTGGTAGATATTACAGTAGGTAACTTAAGATATGGACGTAAAAAACAATAAAAAAATTCAAGGCATAATTATATTGTATAGTCAAAAAGAATAAAGGCCATTATAAATTATGTATTTTGATTGCACGCTTACTGATCTTTTATTTTAAATCTGAATTCAACATTTATGTTTAGCATTTATTTTAATTACTAGAAAAATTTGCATAAAAACCATACATCACAAGAAAACAAGGCGAGCGTTAATAATAAAACTCTTGCATTTTCGGTGCGACAAAAATTTATCGACGCGGAAACAATTTGGTATTATCAAAATAAGATTTCTACCCATACATTAGAAGATATAAAATTGGTTTCGATTGCTTTTCGATTAGTCTCCAATCGAGCGTTTTTTTTTTATTCGAACATGGCAAAATGACTACACTATAAATAAAAATTCAAGACGGTTGGATGACCGATGCAGACACAGGGATGTACCCCCATATATGTCTCAACAATCCATCAATTCATATCGCAAGCCCATCGAGAGAACTGGATATACATTGACATATCCTGGAACGAGATTCGTATAAGGAGTGTGGGTCACTATGGCAGGTTTTAACATCATAATAGTCGCCTTCAGGATAGATACGAATATCCTACCGACAGATTTTCAATTTTAAGGTCCAGTGTTCTTCATCCAAAGCAAACTTCAAAGTAAGGTATAAAGCAATAGCTACATTTGGCCTTATTTTTTTATTTATTTGATGATTTTATTTATTTTTTCATTGCATTTGACCAATGATTAAAGAAAAAATAAGAGGACTAGGCATAACTTTGAAAAATATGTGTTTACTTTGAAGCCGGTTCCGCCATTTTAGTTTCGCGATCTATTTACATTTAAGTTGTCACCGTGTCATAAGAATAAAATAACGTATAAATACTTAATAATTTTATTATAAATACGGTATTTTATTTACAATAATACTACTTCCGGAATATGAAGAAGATACCTAACTATTACATTAATGGGATCTTTCTTACGCAAAGTCGCCATTTTGGTTTCGTTCCATGCATTAGGAATGCTTCATTTTTTGTAGTTATGCCCTTCTATCTTCTTTTGTCTAAGAATTGGACTCTTTAGTCACTTCACAATTTTAGTTGATGCTTTTGTCGTATATTTTGCCTCTAAACTTTGAACTCTCGTTTAACTTATTCGGAATGTTAATTAAAAGATTTATATTTTACTTAAGATTAGTAATTAATTTATGACTTTTAATTGTGAATTATCGCTTGCCATAACGGTGAAAGAAACCATCTCGAGGAAATTTGCATCCCCGAGAATTTCTTCACAAGATTTTCAAAGGTATGTGAAGTCTACTTAGCCGCATTAGGTCAGCGTGGTAAACTAAAGCCTACTGTAATTGGATTAAACTAGCTCGACATCGTAGCTTGAAGCAGCCATGTGTTAAAGCATAGTGGTATCCTGTGCTATATTATATATCTATGTAATATAGCTTAGGATATTACTTAGTGATGTGATTGAATTGTATTAATTAATGGTAGTTGCATTATAGTCTTTGTATCTTATTATAATTAATTATGGTTATTCTTAGTATAGTGAAATGAATAGTAATAGATATAGAATTACATAGTAAAAATATAACATGGATATGAAATAACAATGAAATCTAGAAGTTGCTCAAAAGAACCCTTTACATGTTTAAAGGGGACTTCGGAAGTTTATAATAATAAAAAAAAAAAAAAAAAACTAAAGCCTAATTAGTACAGGAGGCCCGTGCCCAGCAGTGAGCCAGTAATATTACAGGGCTCATATTATTATTATTTCAGTTATTAATTTATCTGCACATGAAGAACCTAGGAGTAATTGCAATTCTTATCACACGGTGGAGTTTGAATATTGATGATGGAGTATGTTTTTTAAACCACGTTAGTACGTTTTCATGGGAAAGACTTTATACGAGCAACGACGAGATGGAGGATTTTTGGTAAATGACAAAAACTACAACGTCGAAAAATATCTAGCATTTATACGTCAACAGATTACAAACATCTTCTCGGATCTACTCCACACAATTCAAGAGTATATCAAACAAACGTTTGAATCGTAAAGTGCGGACAAAGAACCTCTTCTATGGTTCTGGCTAGATGTAAAAAAAATCATGGGTCAATAAAATTGTAAAATTAAAGATAGCATATCATATATTCAAGGCAAGAAACGTTGAGGAATTAAGTGGTTAGACCAATGCATAGGTAGCTAGCAAAGTGCAATATCATTAACCTGTATAAAATTAAACGTATGAGTTTGCGAAAACGTATTAATTTAATTTGCTACTTGCAAGTTAACAAGAGGCAAAATCGAGTGGTTTATCACCACGGGAACATCGTCGCTAGACAGTCAGGTACGGTTCCTTCCGACAATAAACGGTTATTTGACATTAACTTGTTAACTGCTCTTAGTTATTTCATTGTCAATTTTCTATCTTCCTACCAACAATTAGGTTAACAATCTCTATTTATTACGCTTTTATCCGACGCTTCGCCTGTTTGAAAAGCTTAAAGCAGCTATAAATTCATCTTTTTAGTCAGTTCAAACATGTTGTAACCTGTGTTTGCTTAAAGTTTGATTTATGATTACGTGATTCTTAA
The DNA here is from genome assembly GCA_036417725.1 of Clanis bilineata. Taxonomy (NCBI): domain Eukaryota; kingdom Metazoa; phylum Arthropoda; class Insecta; order Lepidoptera; family Sphingidae; genus Clanis; species Clanis bilineata. The sequence continues at coordinate 17,224,577 of CM071158.1, forward strand.
GCAAATATTAAGTATATTCGTCAGATGCTTCTGTGATTTTATAAAAAAATGTGTAATTTGATATTATTACAATTGATAGAAGAACACGGAATAATTTACTTCCCTTGATCGAATGTTTCAAAATATAAATAAATAAATACACCCAACAGTCACACATCTAGTCCTGACCCCACACTAGGTATAACCTGTATCGTGGGTGTCAGAGACTATGAGAGACTTTCGGTCTCACAACACCCAGACTTGAAACAAATATCTGTGGGCCACACAAACATTTGTCTCAATGCGGGAATCGAACCCGCGGCCTCTCGCTTCACAGGCGCCTACTCGCCCACTGCGCCACGGAGGCTGTCAATATATAGTTAGAAAAAACTAACACGTAGTTCACTTTATGGTAAGTGATCTCCAGCACCCATAGACACCAAGACACAATAATTGGTGCGTTGCCACCTTAAAAGGAGGGGAATAGGGATTGGGAAAAAGAGGAGAATACACCCTTATTGGGTCACCGGAAATTTCACTCACCGAACAAAACGCAACAGAGAGTTGCACTTTAAGCTGGTTTTCTGTAAGTAGTATTAAACCGGTCGAGCCAGCCCATTCGAGCTGTAGACATTACTGTCTACAACGTGGCTCTGCCACTCAATTTCCAAGAGTAATTTTTTTAATGATAGTTTTCGTTTTCTTCAGACGTTTGAATAGCAGCACTTTATGTGGACACACTACAATGAACTATTTTATTTCATAAATGTATGGAGGAGTTCAAAACTATGTTTTTAACTACGCGCTGCCTGCCTGACGTCAAAACCCTTCTGGACCCAGTCTCAGGAAAACTTAGAAAAACTGCCCTACCTGAGCATCGAACGTGTCATTACGCCACGCTGCCATTAGACTCAGGAGGTGACAATTACAGGTATTCGAAAATATCAAAACTCAAAACTCGTACCAAGGGCACAGTTGGGAGTGAACAGAATGTCATGAGACAACGGCCGCAAGTTCAGAACCCTAGCATACACCTCTCACTTTTAAGATTAGTGTATTCGATACATCAATATAATATACCCTAGATGCACAGTTCTTTGCAAATATCCTCCTAAAAAGTGGTCTCAGAAATAAAACAAAGAAAACGATCACAAGTTGTAATTAAATCAACACAAATATAACCCTAAGCACGTGTTATAAAGTAGGTTTTTAAAAGAAATGAGCAAGCGTTCCTTAATTCGAATTTTGAAATTTAGAATTCTATCGACGTCCGACTGTAGGCAAAACGAGTGCTTAACCACTTCTTTGCTGTCCCATTTTCCGAGCGTCAACTGTGCATCTAGGTAAATAATATATCGATGATTCGATATCTTATAAATAAGTGAGAGAAACAATACAATTGGTTATCGTTTCTTCATTTGTTTCATTCGCATCAGTGCATGATGATATGTGAAATTGCATCGATATAATAATATACCTAGATGCACAGTTCCATACAAATATCATTGTAAACAGTGTCCTCGACAGACAAAACAAATAAACATCACAAATTTAATTATATTAACACAAATATGACCTTATAGACGCGGCATAAAGTAGCTTTTTAAATTGAATGTTCAAACGTTCCTATATTCGAAATTTTTGAATTTCTAATCGTTTTGAATTTGACAATAATTTGACATTATTAAAAGAAACATTCTAGTCACTTGGACAAAGATTGAATGGAGTCGAATAGTTCTTGTATTTATCTGTGAGAAATTTTGAACACGTGGCGTGCAATGTAGATGAGAATGGCGATATCTGTATAATAATTTTACTTACATTAAGAGATAGATAGAGTATAAATGTTTAGAAGATAACAAGGCTTATGAGTTATGAATATGAAATAAGCACTGTTTTGCCTTAGCGTGATTCATAAATAAATAAATAACACCCAACAGTCACATACATAGTCCTGGCCCCACACTAAGATCGTCCTTTGCTCTTTAGATTCTTAATAATTTCTTTTAGACTATCATTTCGTTTTCTTAATCTTTTGTTCTGCCTTTTTAAGTTTCGCACTAAATTAGATTTAAGTTTAAATTTTTGGTTGCGTTCTTTCAAATTATCTTTCAAAAATAACGTCTTAGGTGTGTTAAAGATTGATGAAAATTCTGATGGTATTGGTGATCCTTCATTATTTATTGGTTCAATTGCTGGTTCCTGGAAATGAATATGTTTCCAATAAATGATGACGCCACAATTACTGTTGTAGTAATTATGCCTAACGACCGGTTCCAATAAATGATCTCAATCCGAGAATCCAAGATAAAAATGAAAAATTAAAAAATGAAAAATCGCAAGAATGAACCATTAAAATTATTATTTGACAGCGGAATGTTCAACTTTGTTCATGTTGGCAATTTTTTATGATCTGCACACTTTGATTGAAAACATTTATTAGAATTAGCCGCAAATTATTAAATAGTCATTTTACATGGCAGTATGTACCTAGTATATGCTTGCTATTGATGAATTCTGTATCAAATATTTTTCAACTATTACATTTGTACTGCACCCTGCCTCATTTAAACTTGTAGTTACGACAATCTAAAATAAAGTCAATAAATGTGGCAATATTTATTTATTTATTTATAGGTACACCAACAGCATACATATTGTTAAATTAAATAGTAAACATTAGTTAAGGACAATGTAGCTGATGACAATTTATCACCTTTATTTTTGGTACAGCATTTTTTTTAATTTGCCTAATCCCTTTTTCTGTATAATATCCATCGGAATCGGCAAAATGGTTTGAACAAACCACACTTGAGTAATTGGGTTTAAAATTTTCTTCTCTCCTTTCTTCGGAAATAATTTTACGCCATTTATCTCTTACTATTTCATTTCATGGAAATCTGTAATTAATAAATAAAATTAATAAAAAAAATCATAAATTTAAAATAAATATAATATATTTACAAAAAAAAAACGACTCCATATATTTCATTGTTCCAAATCATGATTTCAAAAGGGACAAAATATTTTATTACTGAATTTGTTAAATTAATTATTTATACACGTTTAATACTTAATTTAACATGATTAAGGTTTTAAGAATCAAGTAAGGGAATTATACTTACTTAAAATATGAAATCCCATGTGTTTTGCGCTTTGTAAGAGTGTTATTTTTGCACTCTTTCACAGAGCATTTAGGCATCTTCACAGACGAACGGTCGGCGCCCGACTGTCAGCCAACAAGTGCTTACTTACATTTTAAGCACTCGTTGGCTGTCCCACTTTCTGAGCGTCAACTGTGCATCTAGGTATATTATTATATCGATGTGAAATTGTACTAATATTGACGGCGTTGTGGGTGGCATTGCATCGATGGTACAGAAGACGAATGTTCGCGTTATGGAAGCAATTGAACATTTAGCACTACACTATGTTACCTTTCATCGGGCATGCCTATATGTATTTGGGGAGTCAAGAAGATAGGAAAAGTTCAAAATCAAAACTTCTTTATCTTTCCATAGTATAAAACTAACGCCCGGTTCCAATAAACAATCTCAGTTCGAGTGTGCATAGATTACAAAAATTTGCCAATAAGAATACAGTTTGAACATGACTCCGTCAAATGATTTGATTGGTTCATAATAGCGATCTATCTGCACTCTACACTGAGATCGTTTATTGAAACCGGCCGTAAGTCGCTAACCGCTATCTATCTGTCCCCATGTCCCTATGTATGCTTAGATCTTTAAAACTACGCAACGGATTTTGATGCGTTTTTTTTAATAGATAGTGATTTCACAGGAAGCTTTATATGTATACCTAATACATGCATAAATTCATCCCCTAAAGGAATGTAAAGGGGGATGAATGTTTGTCAAGACTCACGCGGGCGTAGTCGCGGGCAACAGCTAGTAATATCATAAAAACAGATGATGAGATGATTTACCATTAGGTAACGGACTTGCTCCTTTTTGGACCACATTTACATAATATAATGTTAAGTAAGACCATAAGTCGCCTCATTGGTCTAGTGGCAGCATATATGGGCTGTGGACCGGTAGGTCGTGGATTCGATTCCCAGGACGGGCAAAGCGAATTTTCTAATTTAATTTGCCCGGGACTGGATTCCCTAGAGGGGGTTGACGTCAGGCAGGCAGCCAGTCGTAAAAACTTAGCCAAATCCTTTCTGCAACATGCTTGAAAAAGTGTGTTGCGCGGACCCCACATTAAGGTGGGATAAGGGCAGGTAGAAAGAAAAAGAATGTTAAGACCATAAAATGTTCTGTTCTTATCACCTGCCTTCATCCTTTTCTATTGAAGGTTATAAGGTATATGAATTATAGAGTCGGCGCAACACACTTCTTCAAGCATGTTACACAAATGATTCAGATTAGTATTTTCAGACCCACCGTCTGCCTGACGTAAATCCCATTTGGGGGATACAGTTCCCGGAAAATCATGTCAGAAAATCTCCTTTATCTAACCTCCAAAACCACCATTAAAACAAGTAAATACTAAAGTAACTACTCCGCAAATATATCATCAGTTATGTACTTTATATTTTATTTGTATGGATTTAGCTAAACACACGAATAACTTTCGACTGTCAAGCTTGAATTGTAATCATAACATTAGTATGAGAAAAAACAAATTTTTAACAATTGATTAGCTCCAATCAAAATATATTGCAGCATTACTGCGGTACCTAGCACATAACATTTTCGAATAAGTGCACACAGTGAGGTGCCCAACATACTGGGCGCAGCCTGCTCGATTCGAGTACTCATTCGAAAATTGTTTACGCTAGACTACCTACTTAGAAGTAATCTTATAAAATAAGTGAGAGACGTTGACAATCGTATAGATACTGTGGGTTTCTTACGCGACAGTGGATAATGATATGTGAAATATTAGTAGTATTTTTGGTGTTGTGGCTGGTGGGGCATCGATGGCACAGAAGACAAATGTTCTCCTTATGGGAACAATTGAAGAATCAGTACATGATGCTGCCTTTTATCGGACATGCCTATATGTTTCTAGGGAGCGACGAAGGTAATAATAGGTATACTATACTTCCGTGGCGCGGTGGGTAAGTAGCGATTCCTGCACTGAGACAAATACTTGTGTGGCCCACAGATATTTGTTTCGGGTCTGGGCGTTGCGAGACCAAAAGTCTCTCGTAGTTCCTGATACTCACGTCACAAGACTAGTATCTTAGTGTGGGGCAGGACTATGTATGTGACTATTGGGTGTTATTTACTATTATTATTATTATAGAGGACTGCCTCGGTGGCGTAGTTGTATTTCGGTATGACTACCGTCCTGAGGTCTCGGGTTCGATGTGGTGGGTGCACCTCTGCCTACCCCTTCGGGGATACAGGCGTGAGCTTATGTTATGTTATGTTATTATAGAGGTAAATGCGAAAGATTTTATGAATGGATGTTTGTAACTCAATCAGGTCAGAACGGTTAAACGAGTCTGGATGAAATTTAAATAGGACATAGGGTACTTTTTATCCAGGGAAAAATTGCTTGTGTAATGACGTGATGATGATGATGATAAAGAACATTTTATTTCAGATAGAATGAAGTTGTTTCAGCGGCTTGGCAAGGAATCTATAGAAAGGGGTGGAATTATGGGTTTGTGGCAGGGCAGCCGACTATATGTTAGTAAGTTGATTTCTTTTGCGTCATTTCTGTATTCAATGCGAATCATAAAACCGTTATAAAGAGGCATTGTGAAGATGAGAAAGTAAATATCATTTGTAGGAATAATGTTTATGCTCCCTTTCTTGCATGGTAGTCGTAGGTCTACTTTTTTTACCTGCCCTTATCCCATTTTAATATGGGGTCGGAGTCATACTCTTTTTCAAGTATGTTGCAGAAAGGATTTGGCTTAGTGTTTACGACCAGCTGCCTGCCAGACGTCAAACCTCCTCGGGGAAACTGGACTCCCGAGTCTGGAGTCCCGGACAAATTTAATTGAAAATATCGCTTCATCTGACCTCTGAATCGAACCCAGGACCTCCCGGTCCACAACCCATATATGCTGCCACAAGACCAAGGAGGCGATAGACAACCATGAGATGGCCATAAAATATAATGACAAACAGGGTGCTGTAATTAATGTTAATGCAAGTGTTGAAGAAACTTTGTTTTCAGTGCTAGCAGATCCAGTGGATACTGAATTGGTTTTAAAAACATGTCTAGAAAAAGACGATGCTATGGAATGTTCTCGGCTTCTTACGGGGAATGGAAGTGTCTTTGCGCCAGGTTGGTCTATACTCAATATATAGGTATAGATAAGAACCGTATATGTATCAATGATACAAAATATTACTCCGAGAATACCTTTTTATAGCAAAGACTGGCAAACAGCAGGTGGGTCACCTGATGGTAAGTGATCTCCACCGACCATAGACACCCAAGGCACAAAAATAATCAAGGGTGCGTTGCTAATCTAAAAAGAGGTGAATAGAGAATAGAAAAGGAAGGGGGCCATTGGGTCACCAACAATCTCACTCACCGAATGAAACGCAACAGCGAACGGCCAATTTACATCGGTTTTCTACAGTGGTATCAATCCGGTCGAGTTGGCCCATTCGTGCTGTAGACGTTACTGTCTACAGCGTGGCTCTACCACTCAATTATACCGATCTGAAAATATCTACAATGAAGAATACGTAATTTAGCCGGCCGATTTTCCTATTTTGAAGCATATAGATGATCATCGTCAGCCATAGAACGTCCATGTCCATGTTCAGCAGTGAAGCATATACATTAAAATACATTTATTTGACGAAGTATTCCTTCAAACAGAGAGTAGGTAACATAATAAATAATGGTTATTAAATATTTTTGTTATTTTAGTACCGATCTGGCGACCGAGGCGCAAATTCCTCGCCCCGACGTTCAGTCCGAAGAATCTAATGAACTTCGTAAAAATATTCTCTCACCAAAGTGCTGTGATGGTAAATAACTTAAAGAAAACCACTGGGGCCGGGACTTTCTCCATATGGAAGTACATAACAACGTATTCCATGGATTCTGTTTGTGGTAAGTAGAATTTTATTACCCTGACCATAATAAGATTGCCGAACCTAGCACTAAGTAACTAGGCTATTACATACAATATTTTATATATTTTATTCTGTCACGTCACGAGAAATTGAGTATATAATATTAGATTAATTTATATAGTCAATATAACATGTGGACCGTCATATCGTGGTCCTTGGTGTAAGTGTGTAAGAATTGTGTCGGCTTGAACTATGCTCTGCATGACCTCAGAACGCATAGTGGTTCACCTATTGCGCCAGCAGTAAGATTTCTTGCCGAGCTACGAATTATTTTCCAGTGCATTAATATACTTTATGATAATTAACAGAAACTACCTTAGGCGTAAAAGTGAACGCACAGAAGCAGTCGTCCCTTCCGTTTTTGAAAGCGTTTGAAGAGATTTGTAAAATGGATTCTGCTCGTATCTGCCAACCGTGGTTTCACAGCAAGACTGTTTACCAATTGATGCCATCTTACAAACAATATATGGGCTATAAAGCTACGTTATGCAATTTTATTGATAAGGTATGCTATTTTGAAGTAAGCCATTTATTATTTAATGTGAAAAGGTCAGTTGGAAGGATACCAGAGGCCCGAGAACGAACAATTCAATTTTGTATGATGACATTTAGCAATTAGTTAAAATTTCATATAAACTAGACTCTAATTCGACTGGCGCGGCGTAAATATTCGAGCACGGGCATCAGATACATAATTTTTTATTGTAACAGATTTTTTTTATAATATTACCATCATTACTTCCACATAGAAGAAGATGTTTGAAGAGGTGAAATCGTAATGCTGTTGCTGGTACTATCTCTATATATTTATTTTAGATACGAAAGATATTATATTAATATAAACTTTTTTTGATCGCTAAAAATTACTCATTAGTCTGATGGTCCGAAATAGCGTTCAACTGTGGGGTGATCTATATCTAGTTATAAATCCTCTTAGGATTGTGGTTACGGAGAAGCAATTACACCTACTAGGTTAAGTGGGTCTTTAGATACATTTTTATTATATATAACGTTATTTTAGGTAATAAAATCAAAACGAAAATCTCTTGAAGAAGAGAAACAGAAAGCGGAGCCTGATCAAAGTGAGTACTTATTTTTCAAAAAGTGAATAAGTTTTAAATATTTATGTAGTAGTTTCAAGATCTTCGATTCCTTTTTCTTCAATGGTAGGTTTTTTATGGAATTCCGAAAATATCCTGAGGACAAGCCTTATTTATTTATAACATTTCATCTTTAACGTTTTTTTAGGTGTGTTTAGTTTAGTGTATGGCTTCTTTTCCTCCTTCCTTTTTTGGCTCAGAATGAAATTGATTTGCGTCAGTGATGTTATTTACCGATATTAATCTAGCACAGAAATTAAAAATAAACATCCTAACATATAAATTTTAGGACTAGATGCTATGAAAACATTTCTGGAACTTCTAATTGATTCTTCTGGCGGTGAGAAGGGGTATACTGATGTTGAACTACAAGAAGAGACCTTGGTGCTAGTGCTGGCTGGTACTGATACGTCAGCTGTGGGAGCTGCGTTTACAACCGTCATGATGTCACGACATCCTGATGTGCAAGAGAGAGTATATCAGGAGTAAGTAATATTTTAATTGCAATCATAGATTTAATCTGTATGATGCTACAACTAGCCAGTAGGTACAAATTATGACCATAACTATTCTTTAGTACACTCTCAAAAACACAATGTACAATACAAAACTTCAAGTATTTTATAAATTGCTAGAAGCCGATCATATTTCGGTCAATAATGAAAATTTGTTACAACAGGTTACGTGAAGTATTCGGTGATTCAGACAGACCTATAGTAGCTGAAGATTTGCCACGGCTAAAATACCTAGACGCCGTGATCAAGGAAACCTTAAGACTGTATCCTTCGGTGCCGATCATTGTAAGGAAGGTTGACAATGATGTTAAGCTTCGTAAGTGATTTTAATCTATAATACCTATATAAGAATGCAAAAGTGTTTATAACTTTAAAGGTTTGTTCTTCTTTTGTCCATTAACGAAATGGATGGCCATGACTTTTTACATATAATTAATTAATACGCCTCTATCACATACACGAAATTATGTTCTCAACATTATTTTAATTGTTAAATAAATAAATAACACCCAACAGTCACACACGTCGACCTGACCCCACATTAAGATCGAGTCTTGTGTCGTGGGAATCAGGAACTACGAGAGACTTTCGGTCTCACAACACCCAGACCCGAAACAAATATCTGTGGGCCACACAAATATTTGTCTCGGTGCGGCCGCAGAAGCTGTTCGCCTTATCTAATATCTATTTTTTTTAGCTTCAGGTTTAACATTGGTGAAAGACTGTGGTATAGTCATAAATATATGGGCTATACATCGAAATCCTAATTACTGGGGAGATGATGCCGAAATATTCAAACCAGAGCGCTTCATCGACACTCATTTGAAGCATCCAGCTGCTTTCATGGCGTTTAGTCACGGACCGAGGGCTTGTCTTGGTAAGCTTAGGCGCTATCTGTTCGATAGATGTCGCAGCAAGAGCATAGTCTTGATCGGGAAGTCCTTCATAATTCGACTTTTCTATTTCAATTGATCATTTTTTTCCAATTGAATTATGAAAGAAAATATATATTTCTAAATGCACACTTTTTTCTAAAACAACTGATCCAAGTTATGAGCAGATTTTTAAAAATATTTTTGTCATGTAATAAGTAAAATGTGTGATAAATAGATGTCACACAATATTATCCAAAACCAAAAAAAAACTTTTTAAATGAATGGGTCTGGATACTTCTGACCATCGATATCTGATTGTAGAGGTATATAGAGGTATATATGGCTATTGCTTATAGATTAATGTTTAGAATTTCGCCAACAAAGCCAAACATATAGATCTACATACATTAAACTTAAGACCACGGACATAAAAAAAGGACACCATCTCGCCTATAGTTAAACGAACAGAGAAGCCACGCACACAAACGCGCTTGTTCAAAAGTGCCCTACGCACACACACGCCATTACGTGTCGATAAATCGAATGGGCCGAACTCTGCTTCACTTTCAATGTTCCTAGCGCTCCGTCCATCTTTTTTACGTCCGTGCTTAAGACCTAACTAGACGTATTTTTTCCGCATGTCCTTATCTCTCGTCAATGTAAAATCAATTATAATCCGTTTGTTCGGGCTACTGAGCAGGAACATTTCTGACAACCGTAAATGTATTTCAGCTCGATGCGCGACTATGAAATTTGTATGAAATATTAACCAAACGTCATCAGTGCGCAGCGAACTCGAATACATTTACATTAGTTTTTCGTGCTCGGGCTACAGGTTACCAATACGCAATGATGTCAATGAAGACGGCAACAGCAGCGCTCCTACGGCAGTACAGGGTGCTCCCAGCATCAACAGGCGACAGAGTGACACACGAAGACAAACATAAACCAATCCGGGTTAAATTCGATATTATGATGAAAGCCGTGGACGATTTTGCTGTTCAATTGCAACCTAGAATTAAAAACGAGATATAATAATAACGAGATGGGAAGGAAAGGAAATATTATTTATGTGTCTTTATGTGTAAGCAGTATTTAGTCTAACTGCCGAATGGTCATACACTTAAGGTCGCCTTATGTCGTTTAAGGCCGCCTTATCTGTCAAAATTGTATGGCAAAAATCAATTTAGGAAGCCGTTAAAGTTGAGGAGCGTTTGACCATTCGGGCATAAGGGTAGCAGTAACCAACGACAAAAATATAGTTTATTGATTGATTGAAATGATTGTTATTAAATTCCAGTGACTCGAGCAGGAATAATTTTGACAATTGAATTCGTATCGATCTCGCTGAGCACTATTGGTTAACATTTTATACAAAATTACATACGTACATTGAGCTCGATTAGAATTCTATTTATGTTGAGATATTTAGGTTGAGATCTATAGAGCGAACTTCGACTAAGTCTAAGTCAAAGTCAAGAACTCAGTGAGGATTTTTACTATGTCCGAGTTATTTTTTACAAGAAAATCTTTGCTTAGTCTGTCTGTCAGTCTGTTTTTCTTGTAAAAAATGACCCGGACTAAGTCAAAGTTCAATTTAACAATTACAAATCCCCCCTGAGTTCGTGACTTTGACTTAGACTTAGTCGAAGTTCGCTCTATAGATCTTAGCCTGAGTACTTACGAAATATTGTGCTACTTGGTCCAGCGGCTCTGAGTAAGTACTTAAGAAATATTGTGCTCCTTTGATCTAACTTTCATAATAAAAAAAATATTAAAATTTTTTTTTCCTATGCTATGTTACTAGACCTGAGCCCCTGATTAGCCCCCGTTAGCAGTATTTACACCATTATTTCCTCGAAGCTGAATTTTATAAATCATTTCGGGGTAGGTTCCGCGGTACGTCCGATCATAATGGCTGATAATGATGGTAGCTTTTACGATCTGTCAACCTGCTGCCTGCTCTGTCAAGCCCCTCTGCGGGATCCAATCCCGGGTAAATTGTATTAAAAAACCACTTAGCTCGCCCTGGGATTCAAACTCAGGACCTCCTCGTTCACAGACCGATGTTACCACTAGACCTAAGAGGCGATTCATTTATGTATACCACAATAAATATGTAACACATAAGTTCACGCCTGTATCCCGAAGGGGTAGGCAGAGGCGTAATAGCCAACTAGTAAGCCCACATTTCGCCGAGCTTAGTTCCGTCCCAGATGTGATAGGGGGCGAGCGGGTAGCCTCGAGCCTATCGCCATATCGGGCACAAATTCCAGACTCCGGGCTGACATGGAAAAATCCAATATAACTTTGCCCGACCCGGAGATCGAACCCGAGACCTCAGGATAGTAGTCGTACCGAAATACAACCACGAGGCAGTCCGTCAAAAAAATATTAAATGTATTTATACACAAGCAACTAGGTATTATGATTTACGTTGATGATCTTACGCAGTACGAGTAACCTAAACGGAAATTTTTTATTACAATGAAATCAGGGTTTTTTATCCCGGCACGGCGAAGTGACTGCACTACACTTGATGGTAAGCGTAGTGTAGTCCAAACAACCAGCGACAAGCATTGAGTTTGTCAGTGGTCACCAGAATCATGACGGCATATTGATGTCTCTTCACATTCCGAATCTGAAGAGGGAAGAAGTAAATCGAGGGGCTTGCGACAAGACAGGCGGATGACTGATGCAGACATAGGGATACCCCCATACCCATCTCAACCAACTATCAAGTCATGTCGCAAGCCCCTCGATAGAATCGGAAGTACACTGGCTGATCCTGGAACGCGACCACACGGAGTATGGGTGACTATAGCAGTTAGTATAGTGACTATAGCACCATGTATACGGTGGTTGCCACGAATATCCTACCACCAGCAAAGAAGATTTGCAGATAATCTGGTATTTCAAGTTAACGAATACTCAAATTCATATTTTACTTTGTGACAATTCTTCGTAAACGCGCACGGGACTGGGGGGTTACCACCACCTTATAGCAGTATTATTATAATCTTACTTGTACCGATTCCCATACAAAACAAACGAAGAACGATTATAATAATACTGCTATAAGAGGTGGTGGTAACCCTGCTGAAAAGAAGCACAAAAATAAAAGAGTTAAACTCGGCCGTATTTAGTTTTTTTTTCTATATAAATGAATGATCCATATTATACTGAAAAAGATAATAGATATTTAAATTAAACAAAATTTATAAGAATAATGGTACCCCAGAAACAGACAAAGGTTACGAGGACCAAACGACAGCCACTCTAAAAATGTGTACATAACATGTAATTTTTTTATTACAATAGCTATTTATTTTTCATCATCATCATCATCATCATCATCAACAGCCATAGGACGTCCACTGCTGGACATAGGCCTCCCCCAGATTTCCAGATTGACCTGTTGGAATTATTATAATTTATAATTAATCGTAAACAAATAAGTTTTATTTATTTATTCCTTAGTATCTACGAAATCTCAAACTTAACTAAAATAGCTTTATTATTTGATAAACTTGACATATACTTATGTTAATTGATAGATATACTAAATAAATTACAGGCTATAATATTTTATACTACCGTACTTAATATACATTTTAAATATAATTTTAATTATAACTACAGTACGCTACAGTATATTTTGATTTTATTTCAGGAACCAACAATCAGCTACATATTAAATATAATACTCGACAGCCTCCGTGGCGCAGCGGGCGAGTAGCCGGCTGTGAAACGTGAGGTCACGGGTTCGATTCCCGCACCGAGACAAATGTCTGTGTGGCCCATAGATATTTGTTTCGGGTCTGGGTGTTGTGAGACCGAAAGTCTCTCGTAGTTTCTGATACCCACGATACAGGTTACACCTAGTGTGGGGTCAGGACTATGTACATATGTGTAAAAAAAAATACAATTATAGTTTTACACTGATAAATAATAATGGTTATACATAGTAATGTTCTCAAGACGCAAATTGCTGGACATAAAAGTAATTTCATCATAAAACTTATATTTTTATTGGTTACGTTGTAAACGAAGAATACTTTGTTAGACGTATTAAGTAAAAAAAGAAGTATACAAACGTACCTAAAACATAATTATAATATAAACCAACGATTATGTTTATTATTGTATAAAAAGACTGCTTCCGTGGCGTGGTGGTATTTCGGTACGACTACGGTTCTGAGGTCTCGGGTTCGATCCCCGGGTCGGGCAAAGTGATATTGGATTTTTCCATATCAGCCCGGAGTCTGGAATTTGTGTCCGATATGGCGATAGGCTCGCCCCCTATCACATCTGGGACGGAACTAAGCTCGGTGAAATGTGGGTGTTCTAGTTCGCTAGTATGCCTCTGCCTACCCCTTCGGGGATACAGGCGTAAGCTTATGTTATGTTATGTATAAAAATATAAAAGTAGAACATAACATAACATAAGAGGCAGACGCAGGCGTAGGCAGAGGAATAAGTAGGTATAAAAGTAGCTCTAGGAATAAATTGGCATTAAATAAGTTTAGGTAAATAAAAAAATTAAATTGAACTAAAAACACGCTTTTAAAACACCGCACTAAAAAAATAAATAATTTTACGGTAAAAACGTTTCTTCTAGGGCGATATTAATCATTATAAAAAACCTGGAGTGCTTTCACAACATTATTAAAATTGCTCTACATTTATGAATAGCTCTATCAATAGAATATTTGTATTATTTTATATTTATTTTATTTTTAGATATTTTAGTATCTGCAAAAGCGTTATCAGTACGTAATTACAGTTTGACCAGAGACTAGATATTTATTGAATCGTATTTCATTTCCCGATCTTATTTTCATCCTATGATTTATTATACCTGATGATAATACAGCTTGGCAAAAAAGAGTATGGATTTAACGAGGGCGCTTAATTTAATATGGCTAGTACGACGTAAATTGTATTATTTTTATTTATTATTATTTGATGGGCTTTTTGGGGGTGATTTTCAATTTCCAACTGAAAATTATTGGTAGAATTAAAGTCAGAAAAAAAATTGTTCTAGTACCAATTTTCACCACGTCATACTCTTTTTTGCCAAGCTGTATATACCTTTGTTATTTATTAGTGTATGAATAATAATACTATTAAGAGTTAAATAAACATTACTTTTCTTTCTACTTGCCCTTATCGCATCCCAATGTGGGGTCGGCGCAACACACACTTTTAAGCATGTTGCAGAAAGGATTTGGCTTCGTTTTTACTACCGGCTGCCTGCCTGACGTCAATCCCTATCTGCAGGATCCAGTCCCGAGAAAATAGTGTTAGAAAAACACCACTCCCAACCTGGGAATCGAACCCCGGACCTCCTGGTCCACAGCCCATACATGATGCCACTAGACCAAGGAGGCGACTAAAGTTTAATAAACATTCTATCTATCTATATCCATACTGAATTTATACCACAAGACGTTTCCATGATTTTTGCAACGTGTATAGGAGCCACTTGCAGCTTCACGACAAATCTCTATTTATCCCGGATCCTTTTAAAAAAATAAGAGTGAGACGTAGCATAACCCAAATCCTTTTAAAAAGATAGCAGTGAGCTGTATCATAAATCGAGTATAGGCGTAACTCTGGCTTAGTAACATCATGTAATAAAATTTTGTATATTTTTAACACAGACGTAAAAAAAGATGGACAGAGCGCTGGCAACATTAAAAGTGAAGCAAGGTTTTCAGCCCATTCGATCAGTCGCCGCCATTACGTGTCGATAGATCGAATGAGCAGAAAACTCTGCTTCACTTTCAATGTTCCTAGGGCTCTGTCCATTTTTTCTATTACGTCCGTGATTTTTAATTACAGAAACATATTATACCAGTTGCGCTTGTCTTATATGTGAGGTCAAAAAGTAATTAATTAAAAGGGTTATTTTATTTAAAAGCTTTATAATTATTTAAATCTGAAATAAGGATCATGAATAAACTTTATACTACAGTTGACGGTAAAAATATTATGGGCTGATTTAAGCAGTCCGCCCAAAAACACAAAAACATCCTGTTGCAATGTAAATTAATATTTTTTCCATACCTTATTATTATTCCGTTTGCAGTAAAATTTGATTATTAGCATAAGCTCACGCCTGTATCCCCGAAGGGGTAGGCAGAGGCGCACTAGCGAACTAGAACACCCACATTTCGCCGAGCTTAGTTCCGTCCCAGATGTGATAGGGGGCGAGCCTATCGCCATATCGGGCACAAATTCCAGACTCCGGGCTGATATGGAAAAATCCAATATCACTTTGCCCGACCCGGGGATCGAACCCGAGACCTCAGAACCGTAGTCGTACCGAAATACCACCACGCCACGGAGGCAGTCATGCTAGGCGGGCTGGCATAACTACGACAAATACGTGTTAACTTTGAAGCCAGTTCCGCCATTTTAGCTTCACGATCTATATCCATGTAAGTTTGTCACCGTGTCGTAAGAATTAAATAACGTATAAATACTTGTTGATTTTATTGTAAATACGGTGTTTTGCATACAATAATACTGATTTCGGAATATGAAAAAGATTGCTAACTGCTATATTAATGGGTTCTTTCTTTCCCAAAGTCACCATGGTTTTGTTCCATACATTAGAAATACTTCATTTTTGTCGTAGTTATGCCTCGTCCTTTATTTTCTTTTGTCTAAAGTTATGAATTGATATTACGAATGCGTTAAAATGTCGTGTTACGTCAACTTAATGCAAAGAGTATGGAAAAAAGTTTTTTATGAGTTTTTATTAAGTATATATTATTTCATTAATTCGATGATAATAATATGCATTACACACTCGTTATGCACTTTGGTCATAATATAGTATAATGTCCCAGGTAAGATTTCCGGTGGTCAAAATCCCCCTTTCTTCCTTTCCCCATCCCCTTTCTTTAAGGATGATGAAACACTTATGATCTTTTATTATTGTGTCTATGGCCGGCAAAGGTTTTTTTTCTATATCAGAGACTGGCAAACGAGCAGATGGGTCACCTGATGGTAAATGATCTCCACCGCCCATAGACACCCGAGACTCAAAAAGAATCATGGGTTCGTTGCCAACCTAAAAGGATGGAATGGTAGGGGAGAGAAAAAGGATTAGGAAAGGGAGGGGAAATTGGGCTACCGGAAATCTCACTCACCGAACGAAACGCAACAGCGAGTTGCCACTTTACGTCAGTTTTCTGTGAGACAGTGGAATCAAACCGGTCGAGCCGGTACATTCGTGCTGTAGACGTAATTGTCTACAGCGTGGCTCTACCACTCAAACTATAGCGTGGCCACCACGTCTTAAAGCAGTATTATTATAATCCTACTTTGTCTTTTTTTTGTACGGGAATCTGTACAAGTAAGATTGTAATAATATATAGAAGTGGTGGTAACTATACAGGTCGCCTACTATCAAGTGACTTTGCTCGGTTAACCAGTGTCACCAATAAAAAAAATTGTTTTACCGTGACACATACCGTTACACATTATCTTTAGCTCGACCATGAATTTTAGATTTCGCTAGCGACTACGTCACTTCCCCACGTAATCGCTACAAGCGTTCGAATTTTTGTCACATATAAAATCATCAAAATCTCCTTACATATAAAATCATTTTAGCTGAGCAAATGGTTAAGAATAATCTGTCTCTTTTTCCCTCGTGTCACAATGTTTGAAAATAAAAGGGACAAACCCGAACGCCTCTAGCGGTTACGTGTTTTTTTTATTAAAAAGAGCAACGTCAGAATTTCTTTCCCGTTCTTCTCTGGCAAACCAGTGCAGCCTTCCAAACTGGCGGTAGAGTACAATATTCTTGACGGAATCTAAGTAATGTGTATTGTGTGACATTTAATGGATTCAATAAATTATTTGACTTGATTTAAAAGCTGATAAGTAAGGGATTCGGGTCGCAGGAAGTCGCTGGATGCAGGCCGCTTCCAACAGGTCGATCTGGAAATCTTTGGGGGAGGCCTATGTCCAGCAGTGGACGTCCTATGGCTGATGATGAAGTAAGGGATTCAATAAATTATTTGATTTTATTTAAAATGTTTTTATAAGTCAGACCCGTAGTCGCTACGGTGAAATGTCAATAAACATCATGGCCATACATCCATATCGACAATAATAGGTATCTTTTTCATACGACTAAAATTAAATAATATGCTGTGGCTCAATTGTTTAGCAAACATCCTTGTTATTCATTTATCATTGCCGTTTACAGTTAATATTTGTCAATATTTTATTTATGTGCTAAGGTCATCGATATATTATTTACCTAGATGCACAGTTGACGCTCGGAAAATGGGACAGTAGTATGCAACTGTCCCATTTTCCGAGCGTCAACTGTGTCGGGCCGATAGAATTCTAAATTTCAAAATTCAAATTTAAGAACGCTTGCTCATTTCGTTTAAAAAGATACTTTATAACACGTGCATAGGGTTATAATTGTGTTGATTTAATTAGAACTTGTGATCTTTTTCTTTGTTTTATTGCTGAGATAACTTTTTAGGAGGATATTTGCAAATAATTGTGCATCTAGAGTATGTTATATTGATGGCTAAGGTTAAGTATATGCTTTATTAATAGTACCAGGGTTACGTTCTCGTTACCCCGTTGGTCACCCCGTCAGTCACCCCGTCGATCACCCCAACAGTCACCCCGTCGGTCACCCCGTCGGTCACCCCGTCGGTCACCCCGTTGGTCACCCCGTTGATCACCCCGTTGGTCACCCTGTCAGTCACCCCATCGGTCACCCCGTTGGTCACCCCACACTAACGTCACTCAATTGTTTTGCCTTCCCGGAACCTCTCAACTAACACTTAAACTTTATTTATGGTATGGTATTAAAGTTCAAATTGACTTTTAGGTATTATTACGAATCGATTGTATGGGAGTATAGAAAAGTGTTGTTTTTAGACTTTGCAATTTCTTAAATTTACTCTCCGTAAGTACCATCCTCGTACTTCAAGGAATATTCTAAAAAAAGAATAAGCGAAATTTTCAGCGAAATTTTCAGCGAAATTTAAAGCGGTCCAGCTGCTCTCGAGTTTTGCGCTAACAACACATTCAGTGATTCATTTTATATTATAGATGATTACCGAGACCACTTTTCAGGACGATATTTGCAAAGAAACTGCATCTAGGGTATATTATATTGATGGCATCTGGCCTAAAGACTATTCGTGGAATGGCGCCATTCATTTATTACGGAAGACTAGTTTTTGGCCCCCTCCGCCCTATATAAGAAAAAAATAAGAATAGGCCGACCACCTCCCCTTTTTTTGATATTTATTACGTAACAATCTTTCATCATCCGAGCGCATCAGGGCACTCGCACTACTGTACGCGCTTTTTTAAAGTATAATCTTAACTTTGCGTATTTTTATGATCTTACGTAAGAACTATCAAGACTCCTTCCCGCCCCTTGTAATAAAACATAAGACATGGTCGACCTCCGTCCCCCCTAAATCGACTTATATAATAAATGAATGGCCTCAATATGCGGTAAAATCCTTGATATGACACGGTCATTTAACTTTGAATAACAATTTTTTTCAAAAGCTGTGTACTTGTTAGGCTGTGGACACAAGCTCAGCGGCGGCGGCGGCAACGTATTGTTAAACCGGTCGGCGCGCCGCTGCCTCCGAGGCGAGGGGCCCTGGACAAAAACCAAGCGTGACGTTTGATAACGCTCGGCATTCACGCTAATGGTTTTTTAATCAACCAAGATTGGCAAGTCACGTGACTTTTCGGACGCCAGTGTAAACTCTATACAAAAAAAATGCGTGGCGTCACCTAATGTCACGCTTGGTTTTTGTCTAGGGCCGCAGTTCCATTTTAATCTATTTTTTTATATATAGCAGAGATTGGCAAACGAGCAGATGGGACACCTGATGGTAAGTGATCTCCACCGCCCATAAACACCCAAGACACAAAAAGAATCATGGGTGCGTTGCCAATCTAAAATGTTGAAATGGAAGGGGAGGGGAAAGGGATTGGGAAAAGAAGGGAGGAAATGGTCCACCGGCAATCTCACTCACCGAACGAAACGCGACAGCAAGCTGCCACTTTACGTCGGTTTATCTATGCATTGGAACACGCCGCACGCCGCCGTCGCTTGCGCCCGCTGGGTTCGAGACCGCGGCCTAACATCACGATACAACCCACCGGAGCATAGCGCATGCACAATGAGTAAGGCCTTCGTTAATTTTTAATATGCTAATCCGTTGAAGAATACGATAATTACTATTTTTTTAATTCATATATTTGATGGGTCTTTAAGTACATATTATTATAGTATAAGTAGGTACACAATAAAAACTTGCATGAAAGAAAAAAAAAATGTGTTTTTGCTTGCAAATCATTGTCGAATCCACATCAATCATAACTAATTATGTATTAACAATATCCTTAGAAACAATGGTTGTATTTAAAGAATCTTAAACATATATCGATGACATTAAAATTTGTCAACTACCCTATGAGTTTCAGCATGCGCAATACTCATTTAAATAATAATGAGCATTAAATACAACAGGTATTAAGTATAATAGTATGCGATTGTATGATTATTCAAATATATTCAGTAACTGGTATATTTTTTTTACAGCAGACTGGTAAACGAACAGATGGGTCACCAGATGGTAAGTGATCTCCACCGTCCATAGTCACCCAAAACATAAAAATAATCATGAGTGCTTTGCAAACATAAAAAGGTAAGGTAGTGGGAAAGGTGCCACCGGAAATCTCACTCACCAAACGAAACGCGACAGCAAACTGTCACTATATGTCGGTTTTCTGTGAGACAGCGGTATCAAACCGGTCGAGTGGGCCCATTAGTGCTGTAGACGTAAATGTCTACAGCGTAGCTCTACCACTCAAGAGTCTCTTGCTTCCTTGGTCTAGTGGCAGCTTATATGGACTGTGCACCAGAGGATCCTGCGTTAGATTCCCTGGTCGAGCACAGCGATTTTTTTAATTTGCTTTGCCCCAGCCAGGATCGCCCAGAGGGGGTTGGCGCTAGTCAGGTAGCCGGTCGTAAAACTGAGCGAATTCCTTTCTGCAACATGCTTGAAAAAGTGTGTTATGCCGACGCCACTTTAAGGTGGGATAAGGGCAGGTACTAAAAAATCAGTAAGGTAAATGCAAATGAGTAATACCACCTTACAACACGCCGGATACTGGTTTCATCCTTACCATCTGGTTGGATGCGCTCCTCAGCATGTGAATTTTCTTATCCGTACCACATCTTTATGAAATCAGTACCCGCTTTATTATATCTAGACCGATACAGCCTGGGAACCTTCAAGAAAAGCCTATAATTTGAAGTTCGGTAACGCATCGATGATTCCTCAGGTGTTCATGAGAATCCATGATCGCTTACCATCAGACGTTGTCTTCCTATTGCATAAACAAAACTCTTCTACACTTGGCCGACCAGTGTTCTTACTTGATTAAATCATCGTCCTGAAGGAATACTATATATCAATTATTATAAAACATTGAACCGTAAAATAAACCTTAATAGCTTTCTGAAAATAAATAAATGCCTTAAAATACCATAATTTCAGGAACGGAATAAACTATAAGCTCAAGACATAAATATTATGTATACAAGATACATTCTTGTACATGTACAAATGTATACATACAGCCTACAATGTATTTTTTTTATTACAGCGACGAAAAATATTCAATTACATCTTAATTTTAATACTGATTTCTTAAGTTTACGCGAATGCTATTCATTGAAATAAAACTATTTTTTACGGATTTTATCACGATTTGGTTTTAATTTTTATTCCCGACGTTTCGAAGGCTTTGCAGTCTTCGTGGTCACGGGTTGGACTCAGTCCAGACTGCAAAGCCTTCGAAACGTCGGGAATAAAAATTAAAACCAAATCGTGATAAAATCTTAATTTTAAATTTATTCACAGTGCCGTCACAATCTTACATTAATTACATACCAAGAATTATGTAATAACTTTATCTCTTCGATGTCATTCAAGTATCTGTATTTATTATTTAACCTGAGTTGTACACCCTGTCTCTACACGAACACATTCATCGTTAAGTTTCGCAATCCTCAGTGATTCGAGCCATAATTTCCTAGCTACTTTGTCGTTATACGCCCGCGGTGCTGCTTTAGTAATGTGACAATTTTTAAAAAACTCGCCACTCACTTTCCCGGCTTTCTTATCCAGTGCTGCGTGCAATGCAGTCTGCGCCCCTTGCCATGGAGTTTTGAAAAATATGTTACTATAATACCGCAAAAAGATACCAATTAATTTGTTACTAGACTCAAAAATTTTAGTTCCAACGAATCCTGGGTCCACTGAGTTCACTACCACGTTCGAACCACTCAACCTCTTCGATAATTCATGAGCAAAAAGCACCACACATAATTTACTGTTACCGTAAATTCTCGTCTTATAATAATGTCCTACTTTATTAATGTTTTCGAAATCCACAATCCCTATCCAATGCAAAATTGATGAGGTGTTGATAATCCTGCTAGGGTCTAAAGGCTGACCCGATTTCTTCAGAAGTGGCAGAAGTAGAAGAGTCAGCTGGAACGTTCCGAAATAATTGACTTGCATTATGAAGTTTATGCCATCTTTTGTTTTAAAATCGCCCAACATTCCTACTCCCGCGTTATTTATAAGAATGTCAAGATGTTCTTCTGTGTCCAAGATATCTTTAGCAAAAGTTCTTACAGAATCCAAAGAAGCAAGGTCCAAAAATTTGAAAATTACATTTTCGTTATCTGACTGTCTAACAATTATTTCCTTGGCTTTTATACCTTCATCTTTAAAGGGACAGGCTATTATAGTTCTTGCACCTCTAGATGCGAGGTCTTTCGCTATTTCCAAGCCCATGCCAGCAGTTCCACCAGTAACTAAAACAGTCTTTCCTTCAAGTCTCTTTTTTGATGTACATATCGCGTTAGTATTTTTCTCGTATATTCCTGCAATGAGAATTATAAAGGCGACAAACGCTACTACGTAAAGTAACTCGATCATTATTAACTGGCGCGTGTGTGCACAGAGTAAGCACGATGCGATTGCTCAACTGCGATTTATACGATTTTAGTAAATGTACTTTGTACCCATTATTTACGTAACCGGATTTACTCATAAGATATACATACATAAGCTCACGCCCGTATCCCCGAAGGGCTACGCAGAGCCCCACTTGTGAACTAGAACACCCTCATTTCGTTGAGCAGCGGGCTTAGTTCCGTCCCAGATGTGATAGGGGGCGAGCCATATCGGATACAAATTTCAGACTCCGGGCTGATAATGGAAAAATCTAATATCACTATTTCCAACCCGGGGATCAAACCCGGGACATCAGGACGGTAGTCGTACCGAAATACCACTACGCTACCGAGGCAATCATCAGTCAGTACATTAAAACATATTAGATACGGGTAGTTATCTAGGTTTGTTTACATTACTGGCATAAAGATTGAGGACATAGTACTTTATGTAAATAAATACATATATAAATAAATAACACCCAACAGTCACACACATAGTCCTGATCCCACACTAAGATCGTGTCTTGTGTCGTGGGAATCAGGAACTACGAGAGACTTTCGGTCTCACAACACCCAGACCCGAAACAAATATCTGTGGGCCACACAAATATTTGTCTCGGTGCGGGAATCGAACCCGCGGCCTCTCGCTTCACAGCCGGCTGCTCGCCCGCTGCGCCACGGAGGCTGTCATGTCATGTCAAAGTTATATTTCACCTAAAATAAGTATGTACAACTAAATTAGTTCTTTTTATAGCAGAGACGGGGAACCAAGCAAATGAGTAACCTGATGATAAGTGATCTCTTCCGCCCATGGACACCTAAGACACAAAAAGGATCAAGTGTGCGTTGCCAACCTAAACGGAAGGGAATAGGGATTGGGAAAGAAGGGAGGGGTTGAATTGGGCCTTCAGAAATTTCACTCACGGAACGAAATGCGACAGCCAGCTGCCACTTTAAGTCGGTTTTCTGTGAGACGGTGGTATCAATCCAGTCGAGCCAGCCCATTCGTGCTGTAGACGTCACTGTCTACAGCGTGGCTCTACCTACGAGTTGTTGATAACACTAGTTTACAAAAAATTATATATTTTTTATCTGTTGCCGCGAACTCTATGGTTGATATCGTGAGTATAGGGCATAACATTTGCAAAATTACTGCCAAAATTGTTTGCGTAGCTCTAATTACTTTTTTTACTAGCTTTTAAACATAGAATTTAAGCGTAATTGTCAGTTAAAAAAAGTTTTTTTTTCTTTGCGAAGATTAATGTTTGAGAGTTTTGTGACATTAATACATCAAGGAGAACCTGTTTAAAAAATACGAATTATTTTTGTTATATATGTGGACAATATGTGTTTCAAAATTACAGAAAAACGATATCAGAGTTCTTCAAAAATACCTATTTGCTCTATTTTGGAGTGCTCTTGGATAAAAATGAGAAGTCTTGGGCACCGAATTGTGTTTGTAAGTCATGTGTTGAATATTTAAGATTGTGGAAAGGTGGTAAAAGAGATGCGTTTAAATTTGTTACACCAACCATTTGGCGAGAACCACAAAGTCATCTCGATGATTGCTATTTTTGTAGTGCAAACATAAAAGACATGAACTCTAAAAATCGAATTAAATGGCAGAATCCAAATACCACTTGTGTTCAGCGTCCAGTGTAATTTTCAGTGCGTAAAAATATATCTATACCATCAGTACAAACCGAAAATAAACCAAACTCATCAGAAAATGATACTGATTTTGAAGATGCATCGGAAATAGAAAAG
The DNA here is from genome assembly GCA_036417725.1 of Clanis bilineata. Lineage (NCBI taxonomy): Eukaryota > Metazoa > Arthropoda > Insecta > Lepidoptera > Sphingidae > Clanis > Clanis bilineata. The sequence goes on from CM071158.1 coordinate 17,248,943, forward strand.
CTGAAAATTATATTGAGCTTGTAGAAGATCTCCTTCTACAATTAAAAAGTTTAGGGTGCAATATGAGTATAAAACTCCACTTTCTCTATAGTGACCTGGACAGATTTCCTGAAAATTTAGGAGATTTAAGCGAAGAGCAGGGTGAGCATATGCATCAAGATTTACGCGTCATGGAAGAACGCTATCAGGATTTTTGTGATATTAATATGATGTCTGACTATTGCTGGTCTCTGATACGCCATTTTCCAAAGTCTACACATTAGAGGAGAGCTTTAAAACGAAGTGTTTTAGAACAAAATGTTTAATTGAATTCTAAATTTAAAAAAATCGTAGTATATATACCTGTTTTTACGTTTCAAACGCAGATATCTGAAAGTCAAGAACTAGACCTGATCGAAAAATTCTGATTATATATCTGAACTTAGTATACCATATGTAGTCAGCAACTGCAAAAAATTTCCCGGCAACAGATGCACTGTAAACTAGTGTAATCATTGAGAGATGGAAAAATTAAAGATGAAGATGTACCGAGTCCAAAAAAGCTTATTCTGCCTTTCCCTGTTATCCAAGGCCCACGGGGTTTGAAATAAAATAAATATAAAAGAGACATTTAAACGTACGACCCATTGTCGTAATAAGGATTAACATTTTTAGGGTTCCGAAACCAAATGGCAAAAAAGGAACCCTTATAGTTTCGCCATGTCCGTCCGTCTGTCTGTCTGTCTGACTACTGTTTATCTCAGAGACCATAAGTACTAGAGGGCTGTAATAAATTAAGAATGTCGTGGAATAAAATCTTGAAAAATTTTTTTTTTGGGTGCCTCCCCTACGTGTAAAGTGGGGGTGAAGTTTTTTCTCGACTCTCCTATCGTTGGTTAGGTCTTTCAAAAATAACGTGGGTTTGCAAAAACATTTTTCGATTGGAGTCTCTGTATGCGAAATATTAAGCTTTAAAGTAAACACTTTTGGTGGAGCAGGGCGTCCCCACCCTCTATTTCCGAAACGGTTGGTTTTGGATACGTGAAAAAATTCACAGTAGCAGCATTTATAAGGAATTTCAAACTAAAACTATAGCGGCTAAGCAGGCTTTCGACAAAAGTAAAAATTTTAAAAATCACACAAGTTATTTTCCATATCACTTATATGAAGTTGTTAGTTATGTAAAACAGGTATATATGAGTTTATGGACACTTAAAATTATCAATACATATAATAAGAATGTAAATATCGCGCGTCTGTGCAATGCGCTAGTTTTGACAGTTTTGACATCGGAAAGTCCGAAATCTCGCCATCTTGTGATCGCTTTTACACCAACAGTGTTTATACCTATTTGAGAGGATATGGCAAACCTAATGTTAAAAAAAATATGTTATGAATATTTAAATTATTCAAGATGGAATCATCAAATAATGTAATTGTGGTTGTGCTGTGGGAAGCGGCACTAAAGCAAGTTTGTATCATTATGCTCAAATTCGAGGCCATCTTTATTGTTCAATGAATTTGTAAATTTTTTATATATTTTTGAACCAACAAGTAAAACCAACAAATAAATAAGTGTGTGTATAAATTTTACCTATTTGAAATTAATAAAATGACTTAATTAATAGTAAAATTTATTTGATGTTCTTCATAATTAATTCCCTAAAATAACAACACATATAACATATAAGAGCCTCTGAGGCACAGCAGGCCAGGTGAAGCGAGAGGCCGTGGGTTCGACTCCTGCACCTAGACAACTGTTTGCTGGGCCCACAGATATTTGTTTCGGGTCTGGGTGTTGCGAGATCGACAGTCCCTCATAGTTTCTTATACCCACGATACAGGTTATACCTAGTGTGGGTTAGGACTATGTGTGTGACTGTTGTCTAGTACTCTAGTACTCTAGCGAGGTTACTCGGTTGTGGGATGTGGATTCAACAATCATTGTTCCGATAGTCATTTCTGGCCATGGTTTGATACCAATGAGCCTCAACCAACACCTCAAGAGGCTCTCGGTTGGTGTATGGGTCAAGAGCCAAATGCAGAAAGCAGTGTTACTGGATACGGCACGAATTGTGAGAATGTTTCTCACTCTGGGGTTTCCAAATCGCCGGTGGCTTGGGTCCCGAGCCTCGCCATCGGAGGAGATTATTTTAAAATGTATAATTTTGTTTCTATATTATAGATCAGCGGTCGGCAACCTTTTGGCAGGCAGGGGCCACAAGGTGGCAAAATATAGTAAAGGCGGTGCTCACTTGTGATATTAACCCAAAAACCTTAATACGTGTAGTTGGTCATATCCCATAGAAAATATGAAAAAAAAATGCTAGTAAATGGTTAAAAACACAAAAAACATAAAACATATTTTAATTTTATTGAGAATCAAATGAACTACACGAGAAAGAATGAAAAGAATAACAAAGCATACATGAAAACTAAAAAGGAAGTAGTTAAAACTGAATTCAATGTTTATATTTAGAATCTGTAATATTTTCTATCTAGAGGTAGAATCTATAAGATTTTCGACCGACTTCCACAAAAGGAGGAGGTCCTCAATTCGTCTGTATTTTTTTTATGTTACTCGATATCTCCGCCGAATGTGGACCGATCTGCAAAATTATTTTTGTGTTCAATAGAGCTTCTTTCATGGGTGGTCCCATATAAATTTGGTCATGGTCGGATTTGAAGTCGGTCCGTTAAATTTTTAAACTTGTGATTATAGATATTAATGACTAATTTACAAAACAATCACTGGCCGCAAATAAAACATCCACGGGCCACATGTTGCCGACCGCTGTTATAGATATTTTAAACCCAAAAAAAACTTTTAAAATAAAGAACACTGAACACAATACCTATATAATTTTGTTACGTCTGCCTATTTGTCAGAGTTTTTTTACTCCATAAATATAGGTATAAGAGAAATTTGGATGGTATGTAGGTGTGTTTTATAAACTGCTGCACAAAAGTAAAATGAAAATGGTAGATATTATTGCATAGATGTGTTATGGGTGTGTACGAACAGTAGCCCGAGCAAGAAAAACTAATGTAAATGTAAACTCGCTGAGCACTGATGACATTTGATTAATATTTCATACAAATTTCATAGACGCGCAACGAGCACGGCTACATTTACGGTTGTCAGAAATTTTCCTGCTCGGGCTGCAGATCTTTAATATCAAAGTTCTACATTGTGTTTTATTAAGTCCATAGTCGCTAACATATTCGCTAATATAAAGTCGTAAAATAGTAGTGATGTAAATACTGCCAAATTTTTACTCATGCAGTCTATGGGTAAACTATAATCAAAAAGCTATCAATACCCTGCGTGTCCAATACAAAAATGGTTTTAGAATGCTGTTAGGGCTGAAACGATGTTGCAGTGCATCAGGTATGTTCGCTGAGGTTAACACTGACGGATTTCATACAATAATACGGATAAGAGTCGGCTCACTGATGTATCGAATGAGAAATAGCACTAACAGCCTTCTAAACTCTATCCATTGTAAATTTCAATGCCCCATAATGCGATACATCAGTCGGTAGTAAAATTTAATATTAAATAACGTAGTATAAAAAAATTAAATAATTTTTATTTCATATAATTTAATTGAATTACATAAAAATAAAACCTATATAATTATGGATCACGTGTCTGATATAAATAAAATAAAAAGAATAAAAAAAATATAACATAAGCTCACGCCTATATGCTATAAGGGGTAGGCAGAGTTGTACCATCGAACTAGAACACCCACGTTTCGCCGAGCTTAGTTCCGTCGAGATGTGATAGGGGGCGAGCCTATTGCCTTATCACGTATATAATGCTATTATATTTCTCATATAAAACATTGTGATATGTTGGAACACACAGTACAATTCACAAAGTCACTCCGCCTATCACCCCATCTGTCACCCCGTCTGTCACACCGCCTGTCACCCGTCTGTCACTCCGCCTGTCACCCCGTCTGTCACCCGTCTGTCATCCCGCCTGTCACCCGTCTGTCACCCCGTCTGTAATCAGTCTGTCACTCGTCTGTCACTCCATCTGTCACCCCGTCTGTCACCCCGCTTGTCACCACGTCTGTCACTCCGCCTGTCACCCCGCCTGTCACCCCGTCTGTCACCCCGTCTGTCACTCGTCAGTCACGCTTCTGTCACACACCTGTCACCCCGATTGTCATCCCGCCTGTCACCCGTCTGGCACCCCATCTGTCACCCCGCCTGTCACCCCGTCTGTCACCCGTCTGTCACCCCGTCTGTCACCCGTCTGTCACCCCGTCTGTCATCCGTCTGTCACCCCGTCTGTCACCCGTCTGTCAGCCTGTTAGTCACCCCGACATTCCTCACGTTGGTCACCCCGTCAGTCACCCAATCAGTCACCCCGTCGGTCACCCCATCAATCACCCCGTCAGTCACCCCTTAGTCACCCCATCATTCATCCCGTCCGTCAACACACACATCGAACCAGTAGTTTATGAGATATAAATTTTCCCGCTTTTGCAGCATTTTTCATTTCTGCTCCGCTCCTATTGGTCATAGCGTGATGTTATAGCCTATACCCACCCTCGATAATTGGGCTATCCAACACAAAAAGATTTTTTCAAATCGAACCAGTAGTTCCTGAGATTAGCGCGTTCAATCAAACAAACAAACAAACAAACTCTTCAGCTTTATAATATTACTAGCTGACCCGCGCAACTTCGTCTGCGTATGAGAGAGAGGGTTGAAAGAGTGAGTGGAAGACACCTATAGCACAATAATTCTAAAAGAGGTAATGGGATGATCTACTTCGGCCGTCAGTCACCCCGTCCCTCACACCATCTGTCACACCGTCTGTCACCCCGTCTCTTACCCCGTCTCTCACCCGTCTGTCACCCAGTCAGTCACCCCGTCAGTCATCCAGTCGGTCACCCCGTCGGTCACCCCGCCTGTCACCTCGTCTGTCACCCGTCTGTCACCCCGTCTGTCACCCCGTCTGTCACCCGTGTGTAACCCCGTCTGTCACCCCGTCTGTCACCTCGACTGTCACCCCGTATGTCACCCGTCTATCACCCCGTCTGTCACCACTTCGATCACCCGTCTGTCACCCCGTCTGTCACCCGTCTGTCACCCCGCCTGTCACCCCGCCTGTCACCTCGTCTGTCACCCAGTCGGTCACCCCGTCTGTCACCCGTCTGTCACCACTTAAATCATCCGTCTGTCACCCGTCTGTCACCCCGTCTGTCACCCCGTCTGTCAGCCCGCCTGTCACCCCGTCTGTCACCTCGTCTGTCACCCAGTCGGTCACCCCGTCTGTCACCACGTCCGTCACCGCGTCTGTCACCCGTCTGTTACCCCGTCTGTCACCACTTCGGTCACCCGTTTGTCACCCCGTCTGTCACCCAGTCGGACACCCAGTCGGTTACCCCGTCTGTCACAAGTCTGTCACCACGTCCGTCACCCCGTCTGTCACCCCGTCTCTCACCCGTCTGTCACCCCGTCTGTCACCCTTCTATCACTCGTCTGTCACCAAGTCGGTCACCCCATCTGTCACCCCGGCTGTCACCCCATCTGTCACCCCGTCTGTCACCCCGTCAGTCACCTCGTCAGTTACCCCGTCCGCCACCCCATCAGTCAGCCTGTCAGTCACCCCGTCATTCCTCACGTCGGTCACCCCATCAGTCACCCCATCAATCACCCCGTCAGTCACCCCTTAGTCACCCTACCATTCATCCCCTGGGTCAATACTAAAATATTTTTTCAAATCGAACCAGTGGTTTCTGAGATATAAAATTCCCCGCTAGCAGCTGTATTCATTTTTGCTCCGCTCCTACTGGTCATAGCGTGATGTTGTATAGCCTATAGCCATCCTCGATAAATAGACTATCCAACACAAAAACAATTTTTCAATTCGAACCAGTAGTTTCTGAAATATAGTATTTTCAACATTTTTCATTTCTGCTCCGCTCCTATTGGTCATAGCGTGATGTTATATATAGCCTATAACCACCCTCGATAATTGGGCTATCCAACACAAAAATATTTTTTCAATTCGAACCAGTAGTTTCTGTCTTAGATTTAAATTTTCTCGATTTGGCAACATTTTTCATTTCTGCTCCGCTCCTATTGGTCAAAGCGTGATGTTATATAGCCTATAGCCATCCTCGATAAATAGGCTATCCAACACAAAAACAATTTTTCAATTCGAACCAGTAGTTTCTGAAATATAGTCTTTTCAACATTTTTCATTTCTGCTCCGCTCCTATTGGTTAAAGCGTGATGTTATATAGCCTATAGCCATCTTCGATAAATAGGCTATCCAACACAAAAAGAATTTTTCAATACGAACCAGTAGTTTCTGAGATATCGCCTTCCCCGGTTTTAAACGTTTTTCATTTCTGCTCCACTCCTATTAGTCATAGCGTGATGATATATAGCCTATAGCCACCGTCGATAATTGGGCTATCCAACACAAAAAGAATTTTTCAAATCGAACCAGTAGTTCCTGAGATTAGCGCGTTCAATCAAACAAACAAACAAACAAACAAACTCTTTAGCTTTATAATATTAAGTATAGATAGTATAGATTACATTCATTATTTTAATCCATCCGTTTAGTTTGTCGTTTATTCGCCGTGCCTGTGGGAGTCTCTCAGCAATCGAAAATTGACGTTTTATTGATTTTATTTCACATGGAGGTTACCGTGTTGTAGATTGGCTTCTCTAATTGAATGTAAATTAATGAAATTTTTTGTTTTCTTATTTTAGTTGTATATCTGACTGTAAACTTCTTATTATTTTTAAGAAAGAGCAACGTCAGAGTGTCTTGGCCGTTCTTTCCTTGCGAACCAGCCTTCCGAACTGGCGGTAGAGTAAACATTTTAGACGGAATCTAAACAACATGTGACATTTTATGGAAATAGGCCTACTTAACACCCATACAAAATGGAATGGTCTCGTGGAGTCCTCATCCGTATTAGCAAAATACAATAGCAAAAAGGTATGAAAAGGCTAGAAAATTTTTTTTTTCTTTGATACGATTCACTTCAAAATCGATATCTGGGTCGTCCCGCAGTTCTCAATAATGAATCCGGTGTCAAAACTGAAAAAGTGTCACCATTTTTTTATGTTTTTTACCTGACTTATTCAAAAATCGATATCTGAGTCGCCCTGTAGTTCCGATCGACGTATCCGGTGTCAAAATTAAGAAAGTGGCCGCCATTTTGATTTTTTTTTACCAATTTGTAACTAAAATATATTGTAATAAATACCTATTAAAATACATTGTGTCGAATATTTGGACTAAAATGACCGGTCGAATCGACAAATCAAAAACATTTCGCTTTGGTCCTATTAGTTACGTGTGCTAGTCTAGTCTAGTAATATGTTATATAATATTATACCTCTATATTACTAGACTAGACTAGTTTTTAATAGTACTTGACCTCGTCTGCAACAACTTTTTGTCATATATGACAAACACATGTTGACATGTTTTTGTTCTTTCAGCCAGGCTATAGTCTGGCTGAAAGAACAAAAACACCGGTTTGTTGTCTAATCTATAAAAACGTCTCTTTAACGTTTCAATGTACCTATTAGGAGCAGTGTTTTATATTTTATTATGCTCTTTAATTATTTTATTATATATTAAATATTTTATCAATGATGACACACACCCATAATAATTATCTTTATTTTAATATGTGATATAGAACAATAATTATTCTAAACCTATTTTCCGGCATTACCACAATGGTCAGTATTTAGCAATTTTAATTCAGCAGGTCGATTCTCTAAAACAACGTTGTGAACGACGACGAGCTCCCACAGCGCACATCGTTGACATCAACGGTGCATTCAACGTTGTTGGGTCTTAAAGAATACCATTTTTCATAGGCCTAGGTGGACCGATACAGCCTGGGAACCTTTAAGAAAAGACTATAGTTTAAAGTTCGGTAACGCATCGATGATTCCTCAGGTGTTCATGAGAAGCCATGATCAGTTACCATCAGACGTTATCTTCCTATTGCATAAACAGAACTCTCCTACACTTGGCCGACCAGTGTTCTTACTTCATTAAAGGATTGTCCGGAAGGAATACTATATATTAATTATTATAAAACATTGAACCGTAAAATAAATCTTTATAGCTTTCTGAAAATAAATAAATGCCTTAAAATACCATCATTTCGGGAACGAAAAAAACTATAAGCTCAAGACATAAATATTATGTATAACAAGTTACATTCTTGTACATGTACAAATGTATACATACAGTCAACTAAAAATTATTACTTGATTTAAAATTTAAAACATACGGTGCCATGTAATTTTTTTTATTTATAACCAAAAAAAAAAAATTCAATAAACTTCAAATTTTAAATTTAAATACAGTGCCGTCACAATCTTACATTAATTACATACCAAGAATTGTGTAATCACCTTATCTCTTCGATGTCATTCAAGTATCTGTATTTATTACTTAACCTGAGTTGTACATCCTGTCTCTTCACAAACACATTCATCGTTAAGTTTCGCAATCCTCAGTGATTCGAGCCATAATTCTCTAGCTACTTTGTCGTTATACGCCCACGGAGCTGCTTTGGTAATTTGACAAATTTTAAAAACCTCGCCACTCAATTTCCCGGCTTCCTTATCCAGTGCTGCGTGCAATGCAGTCTGCGCCCCTTGCCATGGAGTTTTGAAAAATAGGTTACTATAATACCGCAAAAAGATACCAATTAATTTGTTACCAGACTCAAGAATTTTAGTTCCAACGAATCCTGGGTCAACTGAGTTCACTACTACGTTCGAACCACACAATCTCTTTGATAATTCATGAGTAAAAAGCACCACACATAATTTACTGTTACCGTAAATTCTCAGCTTATAATAATGTCCCACTTTATTAATGTTTTCGAAATCCACAGTCCCTATCCAATGCAAAGTTGATGAGGTGTTGATAATCCTGCTACGGTCTAAAGGCTGACCCGATTTCTTCAGAAGTGGCAGGAGTAGAAGAGTTACCTGGAACGTTCCGAAATAATTGACTTGCATTATGAAGTTTATGCCATCTTTCGTGTTAAAATCGCCCAAGATTCCTACTCCTGCATTATTTATTAAGATGTCAAGACGTTCTTCTGTATCCAAGATATCTTTAGCAAAAGTTCTTACAGAGTCCAAAGAAGCAAGATCCAAAAATTTGAAAATAACATTATCGTTATCTGACTCTCTAACAATTATTTCCTTGGCTTTTACACCTTCATCTTCAAAGGGGCAGGCTATTATAGTTCTTGCACCCCTGGACGCGAGGTCTTTCGCTATTTCAAAGCCCATTCCAGCAGTTCCACCAGTAACTAAAACAGTCTTTCCTTCAAGTCTCTTTTTTGATGTACATATCGCGTTAGTATTTTTCTCGTACACTCCTGCAATGAGAATTATAAAGGCGACAAACGCCACTACGTAAAGTAACTCAATCATTTTTAACTGGCGCGTATGTACACTGAGTAAGCACGATACGAGTGCTGGACTGTGATTTATACGATTTTAGTAAATGTACTTTGTACCCATAGTTTACGAAACCGGATTTTATAATTTACTGATAGGATACATATATAAGCTCACGGCTTTATCTCCGAAGGGTTTGGCAGAAGCCCACTTGCGAATTAGAACACCCTCATTTCGCCGAGCTTAGTTACGTCTCAGATGTGATAGGGGGCGACCCGTATCAGGCACAAACTCCAGCCTCCGGGCTCATATTGGGAATATCCAATATCACTTTTCCCGACCCGAGGATCGAACCCGAGACCTCAGGACGGCAGTCGTGCCGAAATACAACTACGCCACCGAGGCAGTCAACAGTCAGTACATCAAAATATATTAGACACAATAAAATTATTAAGTAGGTATATATTTGTTAACATTACTGACATAAGGATTGAGGACTTACTTTATCAACCGACTTCCAAAAAGGAGAAGGTCCTCAATTCGTCTATATTTTTTTATGTATGTTACGCGATATCTCTGCTAAATGTGGACCGATTTCCAAAATTATTTTTGTTTTCGATAGAGCTTATTTCAAGGGTGGTCCCATATAAATTTAGTTTCGATCGGATTTAAAGTCGGTCCGTTAAGTTTTTAAACTTGTGATTATGTCAATGTTATACTTCACCAAAAATAAGTACAACAAAATTAGTTTTTAATGATAATTGACGACGGGGTTTAAAAATAATTGAACATTAAAGAGGCAATTTAAGATTACCACCCATTGTTGTATTAAGGATTAACATTTTTGAGGTTTCGAAGCCAATGGTAAAAAAGGACCCCTTATAGTTTTGTCATGTCCGTCCGTCTGTCTGTCTGACCACTGTATATTTCAGAGACTATAAGTACTAGAGGGCTGTAATTTGGCACGAGTATACATATTTAGCACGCTAAAAAAGTCGTGGAATAAAATCTTGAAAAATAATTTTTTAGGGTGCCTCCCTAACATGTAAAATGGGGATGTCATTTTTTTCTCGATTATCCTATGGTGTGGTGTATCTTTGGATAGGTCTTTCCAAAGCAATGCGGGTTTGCAACAACTATATTTCTATTGGAGGCTCGTTTTGTGAACTATCAAGCTTTAAAGTGCAAATTTTTAATAGAGTACGGCATCCCCCCTCTATTTCCTAAACGGTTGGTTTTGGATACGTGAAAAATTCACAGTAGCAGAATATATAATTAATTTAAAAGGAAAACTATCACGGTTAAGCAGTCTTTACAAGTTAACCATTAATAAACGACCGAATAAAAAGAGACACGGCCCAACATACTCTTCAGGAGTGCCCAGCCTGGGTGGAGGAGCGCAGCGCTCTCACAGCAGTCGTCGGAGGCGACCTCTCGCTGCCGGCCGTGGTGACCGCCATGGTCGGCAGCCGGGGGTCATGGCGTGCGATGGTCTCCTTCTGCGAGCGCGTCATCTCGCAGAAGGAGAGCGCCGAGCGGGATCGTGAGCAGAACGATCCCGCCCGCCGCCAAAGGAGACGAAGGAGACGTCGGGTGGACGACTGACCGGCGTCTCCCGCCCTGTGGAATGGGGGCGTTTGGAGAATTCCACCACGGTATCCCCTGCCTGTCGTAAGAGGCGACTTATAGGGGCTTTCCGGGGTCGCGGGCGTGCAGCGGGGGGCTGTGCGCCCCCTTTTAGTACTTTTGTACATGCGGTCCCGGGACGGACGGCAGCACGGACGGTCGGCCTCGTGCTGCCGTAGACGCCGAGGGCGTCCTTCGGCGGCGGGGGCTTCTGAGCCCCCCCAAAATCGGAGACGGGCCGCAAGGCGGCACCGCGCAGGGGCGGTTCCGGTAGCAATCCGAGTCTATCTCCGGATACCCCGGGACCGCCCCACTCAAGCGCCGAAGAAGGCCACCGCGGGGTTTTTAGTCGGTATTGCCGGTGTAGGGTGTATATAGTGATAGGGACTCGGCCCAGTGTCGCCCGGATGTCGACCATCTCTCCCGGGCATCACGGCGCTGGGTCGTAAGGCCGGCGAACCCGACATACCCGCCGCGTCCACCCCCCCGGGCGCGGTGGCGGCGGCGGCGGTGGTAAAACACTTTTCCCCGCGACAAAAAAAAAAAAAAAAAAAAAAGGTATATGAGGAAAAGTAAAAAATAGGAATAAGGGTAGGTAAGGTTTAATAAAATGTTACAGATATATACTCATAAAAATAAATAAGTTTTTTCTGTCTGCGATGGTTAAAAATTTAAAAACTAGCTTTTTGTAATCTTTATAGCTAAAGTTTAATCAACATCCATCCAGTAGTTTTTATGTGGAAGAGTGAAAACATCGAACACACAACTTTCACCTTTATAATATTAGTGTGACTAGCTATTGTTTGCGAATTCGTATCTATATTTTTCCCGCATAAAAGTAGCTCTCAATCAGGTATAACATCTCAGCGCGGGAATCGAACTAGCTTCTCGCGTCACAGACAGGTTATCTGCTCACCACAAAGGTTGTTTGTCCCACTTCACTGCAACACACTCTTGCATTCAATCATTCATAGAGGTCAAAACAGCACGAAACTTGTTACCCAAAAGTTGTGACCTCGTGGTCATAAGTCACTCAGTGATATTTGAAATATACGCGCGCGAGGCCAAGGCCAGTGTAATAATGTTTAAACAATAAAATTACCTTACATGTCGCCTCCTTAGTCTGATGACAGCATATGTGGAACTATGGATCGGGAGGTCGTGGGTTCGATTCCAAGGTCGGGCAAAGCGAATTTTCTAATTTGCCCGGAACTGGATCCCCCAGAGGGGGTTGACGTCAGTCAGGCAGCCGGTCGTAAAAACTTAGCCAAATCCTTTCTGCAACATGCTTGGAAAAGCGTATTGCGCCGACCCCACATTAAAGTGGGATAAGGGCAGGTAGAAAGAAAGAATAAAATTGTCTTACGTGATTCTTGACACATCACAGAACATTCTAGGGTGTATAGCTTTTTTACTCCATAAGTATAATATGCACTACATAGGTGAAACCTGGGTGGTAGTTTGTTCTATGAACTGCTACATGAAAGTAAAGTGAAAATGGTAGATATGTTTTATCTAATAAATGTATTATGGGCGTCTATGAATAGATCTTTAATATGGAAGTTTTAGGCTGAGATCTATAAAGTGAACTGCGACTAAGTTTGAGTAAGAAACAAACTCTGGGGATTTGGAATTTTTAAATCAAACTTCGACTTAGTCCGAGTCATTTTTACAAGAAAAACAGAATGACAGACAGACTAAGCAAATATTTTCTTGTAAAAAATGACTCGGACTAAGTCAAAGTTCGATTAAAAAAATCCAAATCCTCATTGAGTTCGTTTCTTTGACTCAGACTGAATCGAAGTTCGCTTTATAGATCTCAGCCTTACATTGATTTTTATTAAGCCAATAATCACAGAGATATTCGCTAATTTAAGTCGTAAAATAGTAGTAATGTAAATACTCATAACAAGCTCACATCTATATACTTGAAGGGGTAGGCAGAGTTGCAGTAGCGTTCTAGAACACCCACGTTTCGCCGAGCTTAGTTCCGTCCCAGATGTGATAGGTGGCGAGCCAATCGCCATATCACGCACAAATACTCATAAACAGGAAATAATAAAATGTCACGTATATAATGATATTATATTTCTCTTATAAAACATTTGTGATTATGTTGAAACACATAGTACAGTTACATATAAAATTGACTTAGAACATTATTATTCTAGGTACATCGACTATCACACCATTAGCATAATTTAGATTTTTATAACTGAAAGCGAACATGCTTATTTACAAAGCGTTTTAGAAAACCTATAGGCGTTAACTTAAGTCTAATAAAACAGATTCATAAGCTTGGATTTACAGAGCGAACTTTGACTAAGTTTAAGTCAAAGAAACGAACTCAGGGAGGAATTGTAATTTTTAAATCGGACTTTGACTTAGTCTGAGTCATTTTTTACAAGAATAATAGACTGACAGACAGATTGCAGAGATTCAAACTTAGTCGAAGTACGCTATATAGATCTCAGCGTTAGATTTAATAACATTAATAAAGTCCTAGCACAAATAATTTTGAGAGTCGAACTTGAATGGTGACATTTAGTTAAAATTTTATACAAACGTCAAAAAGCACGCTTTGAGCTTATTTCGGCTTCGATTACCAAAATTTTTACCAAGGTTTCTGTAGTCGTACCAAAATAGTATCAATATAATATTATTAAAATAATTAATAAATACTCCTCTTAACTCACGTCATGTCCTCAACAAAACTGTGGCCCAATTTGTTAAAGGTGAATAGCATTTGACCATTCGGGCGATCTGACAATAATTGAAATAATATTTTTTGTCAAACACCTCTAGGTTATAACATACATAGATGCGATTCTATTAGTAATTGAAGCATATTTTTTTTACTAAAAACTAAATGCATGAAATCTCTGTTAGAGAACAAATAAACTTTTTTATTTTTAAATGCTTTCTTCAAGTGCCAGCATTCATTTATTTTTGACATAACGTTTCTGTGATTGTTCCTCAAGTTTTTTTTACTAAATAACATACATACATGAGTTCACGCTTGTATCCCCGAAGAGGTAGGAAGAGGCGCACTAACAAATTAAACAATCACTTTTCGCCGAAGTTAGGTCCACCCCAGATGTGACAGGGGGCGAGCCTATCTATCACTATATCGGGCATATCTGGTCTAGTCTACTAATATAAAATGTATATTACAAGACTAGACTAGCTTTTATTAGTATTTGACCTCGTCTGCAACAACTTTTTGTCATATAGCCTGGCTCAAAGAACAAAAACACCGGTTTGTCCTCTAAACTATCGAAACGTCTCTTTACCGTTTCAATGTACCTATTATGAGCTGTGTTTTATATTTTATTATGCTCTTTAATTATTTTATAATATATTAAATACTTTATGAATTATGACACTATTTACACCCATAATAATTATCTTTATTTTAATATATGATATAGAACAATAATTATTCTAAACTTATTTTCCGGCATTACCATATTATGGTTAGTATTTAACAATTTTGCTTTAGCAGGTCGATTCTCTAAAACGCCACAACGTTGCGATCGACGCCTCGCTCCTGCAGCGCACAACGCTGCAACGTTGAGATCGATGGAGCGTTCAACGTTGTTGGGTTTTAGAGAATACCATTTTCCATATATTTATGTCAAACGCCTCGCTCGAGACCTAGTTCGCATAAACGCCGTCATCACGCATAGCGCTAGTGCGTGCGTTTTGTAAAGGTAGATTGCTGAATATAAAAATGAAAACATCATTGCTCCAACGATGCCGCGACGTTGTTTTTCCAAATGAAATCTTAGAGAGCTACCTGCAGCAGGTAGCTCTCTCGAGCGATGCGTTTAACATAAATGTATGGAAAATTTTGTGGAAAATGGTATTCTCCAAGACCCAACAACGTTGAACGCTCCGTCGATCTCGACGATGTGCGCTGTGGAAGCTCGTCGTCGATCGCAACGTTGTGGCGTTCTTAAAGAATCGACCTGCAGATCTTTGTAGATATATTTGCCTAATTTTTAAAAATAACTTATAAACCTACTTTAGGAATAAACACTAAAAAGTCATAAGACTGGAGTAAATGTCATCTCGAATGAAGTAACGAACAATAATTATTTGCCATGTAAAAATTTAACATGTCCGATATTGTAGAGACCTTACACCTTTACTAAGAAGTTGGTGTACTCTTTTTTGTTAAGCTTGTAATTATTTTGAAATTCATGGTAGGTGCTATTGTGTGTAAATTCATATGAAAATAACACAGGGACGTCTGTGTCATTGTTCGTTGCGTAGTAATTTTTTTTCCTAGGGCAGTATAAAAAAGAGAACACCGCCTCTACTATAGTTAAACGGACGCCATAGATAAGCCACGCATACAAACGCGTCTCTACAAAATCTGCTTCACTTTCTACATATTATGCATCTACCGCTACATCCTCTTTTTTCTAAGTCCGTTTTACCCCATACTTATCATCAGATTTTACTTTCACAAATAAGAGCAACCTTGAAGTAAGTTCTGTCGAATATAAAATTAAACGAAATCTATCTACATATGCCGGAGATATTTCGTAATCATTGGGTACTTCACTATGTTTGATTTGATACACATATTTAAATGTAATAGCCATCAATATAATAGCCCTAGATGCACAGTTCTTTGCAAATATCCTCCTAAAAAGTGGTCTCAGAAATAAAACAAAGAAAACGATCACAAGTTGTAATTAAATCAACACAAATATAACCCTTAGCACGTGTTATAAAGTAGGTTTTTAAACGAAATGAGCAAGCGTTCTTTAATTAGAATTTTGAAATTTAGATTTCTATCGACGTCCGACTGTAGGCAAAACGAGTGCTTAAGCACTTCTTTGCTGTCCCATTTTCCGAGTGTCAACTGTGCATCTAGGTAAATAATATATCGATGGTAATAGCAAATAAACAAAAAATAAATCATTCTGTAAAAACTGCATCGACATTGGTTGAAAAATTAGGCAGTTATTCATATTTTAAATGTTGGAGTGGAGGAATATTGTAGATATCTTACTATCCCTTTCCAACGCACGTACCGTTATGGCGTGACGTGATTTCACTGATACTTCTCTTTTCCGCAGTTTGACGGTTACACCAAACTTCAAAGGCTTATAATTTTTTTATTTTTGAGAATATTTCAATATTTCTTTCTGTTTTATATTTTAGACGACGTAAATTTCATATAAAATTAATAAAAAAAATTAGTCAAGTACCCAATTATAGATACATTTAAAATATAATTTAATTGAAAAACTCCTCCGTATTTGAAGTTGAAGGTAAACTTACAAATATCCTTATAAAAATCAAAATTGTTTCGGAACAGTGATAAGTCTTGTTTGAGATAATATGGAATGCAGCCCTTTGACTCTTAGACACACGATTCGAATTTGACTTCGATTCGGTTTCATTTATTGACTTAAAATTCCACCGAAATCAAGTTAACAAGTACGCTCATGTTGCATTTGATTCGAGAACTTCAGGTCGATTCTCTAAGAAACGCCACAACGTTGCGATCGACCACGAGCTCGTGCAGTGCACATCGTTGAGATCGACGGAGCGTTCAACGTTGTTAGGTCTTAGAGAATACCATTTTCCATACATTTATGTCAAACGCCTCGCTCGAGAGAGCTAGTTCGCATAAGCGCCGTCATCACGCATAGCGCTATTGCGTGCGCTTTGTACCTTGCTGAATACAAAAATGACAACATCGTTGCCGCAACGATGCCGCAACGTTGTTTTCACAAATGAAACTTTAGAGAATCGACCTGCTTGTCATTTGGGAATTTTTAAAGTGACATTAGGACATTTTTAACGCTTTTTCGGTGGAATTTTAAGTCAATAAATGAAATCGAATCGTAGTCAAATTCGAATCAAGTGTCGAGGTCAGCCGCAGATTATGGGCCTTACTTATAAAAAGTTTAGCTGAGCAAATGGCTAGAATAGGCTGTCACTTTTT
The DNA here is from genome assembly GCA_036417725.1 of Clanis bilineata. Taxonomy (NCBI): domain Eukaryota; kingdom Metazoa; phylum Arthropoda; class Insecta; order Lepidoptera; family Sphingidae; genus Clanis; species Clanis bilineata. Next base: position 17,265,945 of record CM071158.1, read on the forward strand.
TCCTTGTGTCACATGACATGACATGACATAAGCTCTCGCCTGTATCCCCGAAGGGGTAGGCAGAGGCGCACTAGCGAAGTAGTACACCCACATTTCGCCGAGTTCCGTCCCAGATGTGATAGGGGGCGAGCCTATCGCCATCGTTTGATAATAAAAGGGACAGGCTATTCTTTACCATTTGCTAAGTTAAATTTTATAAGTAAGCCCCTATTTCTTTATATCAATTTTAATTTTAAATACTACTGCTAAAATTTCGGCCCGTCCATGAAACCCTTAACTTTGGCCGCACTTCCTATAATAATTATGAAGTATTTAAGTGACATATTTTTTCAACCGACTTTGGTTTTTCCGTATTATAATTATTCAATGTCACGTTGTTATTTTTACATAACTATATAATGTTTTGTTCGCCGACCTTACATACTTGTGAATAAATTAAATCACATGAATATTTTAACAAGCTTATAAGTAATGAATATCACGTTGAATATAACGGTTCGGAATATAATCTTGTGGGTACTGATATATTGCTAGGAGGGACTGTTGGTGGCTCTCTGGTTATCAGGAGAGGTGATCTTGTTCTTCTTTTTGCTGAAAATAAGGTTATTTTCAAGTTATGGTTAACTTGTTATACTATAATTTACGGACTAATGATTTGTTTTACTTTAGCCTCATATTACTCATAAGGTCAGTGTTGTATTTAATTTGAAATTAGGCGAAATTATTCTGATCGCGTTTAGCGTTATTATTGTCATAAATAAGAATACTTATTAAAAGTTGAAATGAGATATAAAATAAATAGGAAATCAAATTGAAATTGGAAATCAAATATAAATTGACCTCCAATATGAACTGATATTCGAATCCCAATAAAGGTAAATCTGATTAACTACGTCTAGTTATATTTTGTGGCATCAAACGTCTTATGGCGGGTAACACACCGGCCGAACGAAGGCGAAAGAATCTATACCTGTTGCGTTCACACAAACAAACTTTCGCTGTTGTGGGAATGAAACAGGCATGGTTCGTTCGGCCCGGTGTGTACGCGCCATAAGATACTTCAAAATATCACCTTGATTATTCGGAAGTCCGGTAAGTAGTTTCTTACCAGACCAGAAACGTGTGAAAATTTTTTTTTTCATGTACCTACTAAAATAAGTCTCATATTCAGGAATAGTGAAGCCAAACTCACCGTTGGAATGCATACAACACAGTACAAGGGTGGCTATGAACGCAGCTAACGGCAGCACCCCGGCCAGAGCCAGCAATGCATGCTGCGCTGGCGAGTGCTTCGTTCTAGAAACTCCACAGTTCGTGATGTTGTGCACTTGGTATTGTTCTAGAATCTCTTGGAACTCTGTACCGAGGGAGCGGATAGTCGCTTTCATAGCCTTTGGGGTTTGAGCCTCACCAGTGTCGACTTTGCGGAATTGGAAGCACGGACTGTTAAAAAAATGCATTGTAAATTCGGGACACGCATATTTTAATATTAACCACTGAAACTTATACGAATTTAATAACATAAGCTCATAAGCTCACGCCTGTACCCCCGAAGGTGTAGGCAGAGGCGCAATAGTGAATAAGAACACCCACATTTCGCTCAACTTAGTTCCGTACCAGCCCGCCTAGCATGCGCGCCATGAGAACATTTTGTCTACGCTTTTTGTCCTGTTATAACCGGTTTTCTCTATTTGTCTATGTAAACTAACATGCGTCATTGTTTTTATTTTCATACAATATTGTAGACAACATCTCGACAGTCGGTTATTGAGATATTCCGTGGCACTCATGCTAGGCGGGCTGATGTGATAGGGGTCGAGCCCATCGCCATATCGGGTACAAATTCCAACATCACTTTGCCCGACCCGGGGATCAAACACGAAACCTCAGGACGGTATCCGTACCGAAATACAACCACGCCACCGAGGCAGTCCAATTAAATAAACAATTTAATAACATGTTATTTCCTTTACTCATCGATTTAACCTTTACTACTCAACTATTTAAACCACCTTCTCAAATATCTTTCCTTGATATTGTTGAAGTTTACCAAAAAGCTATTTTAGATAAAATCACAGAATTCAGATTCTTCCGTAATATTACCATATTATAAGTGAATTGATTTTAACGTAAAGATTAAGGCCTTACTTATAAAAACATTTTCGCTTAACTTTTCGCTAAGACACCTGTCACTTTTTTCCTTGCGTTACATTATTTAAAAATGAAAGGGACAACCTATGGTTAAAGATAAGTAGCGGCTAAATTTTTTTATAAGTTAATGCACATTTTTTTTTATAGCAGAGACTGGCAAACGAACAGATGGGTGACTTGATAGTAAGTGATCTCCACAACCCATAGACACCTAAGACACAAAAAGAATCATGGGTGCGTTGCCAACCTAAAAGGAGTGGAATAGAAGGGGAGGGAAAGGGAATGGGAGAAGGAGGGGGGGAGAAAGGGGCCACCGGAAATCTCACTCACCGAACGAAACGCGACAGCAAGCTGCCACTTTACGTCGGTTTTGTGAGACAGTGGTATCAAACCGATCGAGCCGGCCCATTCGTGCTGTAGACGTTACTGTCTACAGCGTGGCTCTACCACTCACAGAATTTAATAATGATTCTTCCTTACCCAACATTGGCATAGAAGGCATTGTTGGCGTCTTGCAGCTGCATGCGGAGTCCTCGTTGCGCGAGCACCGCGGACATGCGCTCCCGCAGCGCCGCATACCGCTGTCGGTTACCACCCGGCATCACCAGCCGCAGTAAATCGCGCTCTCGTACCACCACCACCTGCGTGGAATTGAGTAATATTAAGGAGAGGCATTATTGCATTTCACTCTTTAAGGCATTTTTTTTATCCAGGCACGGCAAAGTGGCTACACTGCACCTGATGGTAAGCGTAGTGCAGTACAAATAATCACAAGTTTAAAAACTTAACAGACCGACTTCAAATCGGATCGTGACCAAATTTATATGGAACCACCTTTAAAATAAGCTTTATCGAACACAAAAAGAATTTTGAAAATCGGTCCATATTTGGCCGAGATATCGCGTAACATACATAAAAAAAATAAAGACGAATTGAGGACCTCCTCCTTTTTAGAAGTCTGTCGAAAAACTAGTGACCACTGACAAACACTGTATTTATCAGTGGTCGTCAGAATCATGCCGGCCTATTTATGTTTTTTTACACTCTGTATCCGAAGAGGGAAGAAGCAAATCGAGGGGCTCGCGATAAGACGGGCGGATGACCGATGCAGATACAGGGATACCTCCATACCCGTCTCAACCAACCATCAAGTTATGTCGCAAGCCCCTCGAGAGAACCGGAAGTACACTGGCTGATCCTGGAACGCGTACCACACACGGATTGTGGGTCACTATGGCAGGTTTTAGCACCATGTGTACGGTCCGGTCGGATACGAATATCCTACCACCAGCGAATTTATTACTTCCACAGATTTGCAATTCTACAGCGGCATTCTATTGGACTAGGCAGGACTTTAAGTGTTGCCTACATAGTACACAGCCGATTTTGAAGGCTTTTAAGCCGAAAATCGAATCCACCCGGTGAGGTTGATGTATTATATTATGTAGGTTGATGATATAGTTACCTATGTTTCAAAAAATCCAAATTATAAGATAAACCATGGATGATTTACGGCCGGTCTCAATAAACGATCTCAGTTTAAAGTGCAGATAGATCGCGATTATGAAGCAATCATCAAGTCATTTGACGGAGTCATGTTTAAACTGTGTTTTTATTGGCTAATTATTGCTATCTATCTGCACATTCGAACCGAGATTGTTTATTGGAACCGGGCGTCAGCGGGATATGGCACGAACTACTACTATACAGTGACAGGTGATGTAATGCTTCTATTTCGCAACTTTATCTCTACAAGAGTCCTGCGATTATGTAGTAATGTAATGTAACACCCAACAGTGACATACATAGTTCTGACCCCACACTAAGATAAAGTCTTGTGTCGTGGGAATCAGGAACTACGAGAGACTTTCGGTATCACAACACCCAGGCTCGAAACAAATGTCTGTAGGCCATACAAATATTTGTCTCAGTGCAGGAAACGAACCTGCGGCCTCTCGCTTTACAGCCGGCTTCTCGCCCGCTGCGCCACGGAGGCTGTCAGTATTTTAATTGATTATAATATGGATGACATAATTTTAGTATCTTCACACAAAGTTCCTACCTCCACTAATATATCATTGTATCTTTCTGGATCAACCGAATTGTTGGCTCTTATCATCAATCTGCAACAATAGCGTACATGTTGGTTTATGGCCATAAAACAAAACAATATACGTGCTATGATTTTATAATATAATTCATCAGACAAAGAGAGACAGAGTTTAATGAATTAAATTTTTATACTAGTAAAACAGTCAGAAAACGGACAATGTAGTCAATTTTCTAACTTTTAATGTACAGTCTAATTCCAAAACGTATAATGGACTCACTTAAAAATTCCATCAGCATAATGTAATAAATTCCTCATGATTTTTATATCTCCCGTTACATTATTTAGAAGTATAACGTCACTAATGTTATTCGAAGATTTACTTTTTATCGGTGATTCGAAGCTCATATTAACCATTTTATAATCTATAGTAAATGCTTCGGGATCCTTGTCTACTGCTTTAACAGTAGCTACAGTTGTGTCTATGGGCACATTAAGTCTTACACCGACTGTTAAGTTGGCACTTTCAAATTCTGGAAGATGGTCATCTACATCAAGGATCTTTATTAGTACTTGGACTTCAGATGGGTCCTGAAAAGAAATTTAAATTTTCGTAAACTTGTAAGAAATGGCAGCCAATGTTATCGATTGAGCGGACGAAATACCTTTTACATTATTTAAGGTCTGAAGCAACGATTTTTCAAACGAATAAAACTGTGACCTACCAATCTATTATAAGCTTTATTTAGTTTTGGTTGCAATCCATATTTGAAGCATTTCACTGTAATTAATTGTTTGGATACTGCTTCTCTGTCCAACCGGGCGGCTGCTATAATTTGAGCTTTATTGTCATTCGTACGTTTCAATTTTATTAAACCAAACTCATTTCCAGCTGAAAATAATAATTCAAAACAAAATTACAGTATTGCAAGAAATAATTCAATAAATTCTACAGACACCATGATATTTTTTATTTTTACCTATTACAGCGTAATCAACAGCTGCGTTTTCACCAATGTCTTCATCAATAGCAACCAAGCTTCCGATAACTGTTCCTATAGGTACTTCTTCATTTACTGTCATTAGTACTGGAGCATCATCCTAGTCAAATAAAAGCCAAATTATTGATAACAGACGCTCATGTTATTAATTTTGTAATTAAAATAATTACGTCATGAAGGAGAATGAATACTTCAATTATATTAAATGTGAATTAAATAAACAAAAACGAAACATTGTCGATTTTTTTTCTTTTCTAAATACGTATCAGGTATTGGCCACATAAATTAATGCGAGACCACTTACGAGATTCCGGCCAAAATGCGGTTTATGATCATCGACATCGGTTACCATAACAGTAACGATCTTGGTGCTTTGCTGTGGCGGTTGCCCTTTATCTGTTACTAGTAATACAAGTGTATAGGATGCTTTACGCTCGCGATCTAATGTTTGGCGTGTTGTAATTATTCCTGAATGAGGATCTGCAAAAAAGTCAAATTACATTAAAATTTGAAAAAGTTTGCGCTCATAATTATAATAAAGTTTATCCATAGAATCGCTGTATGAACCAGAGATTGTTAAAATAATTATCTGAACTGAAAAGAAAGAACTGTCTTATCTTGCTCCTCGTAGACTATGAAAAAGAAGAAAGCACCTCATTTCCGATGGCACTTACCAATGGCAAAAGATTTAGCATCAGTATTACTTGGTTGTATAGAGTAGAATAGTTGTCCGGAAGGTTGCGTTGGGTCGTCAGGGTCACTGGCCACCACCTGAAATACTGGTGTGCCAATTGTAGCATTCTGGGGAAAGATACGCAGTTTGTAAAAAGTGTACCGTCAAGAGAAACAATGAAGAATGTTTGTTTTTCTAATTAAAGTACTTGGAAAACGTCTAAAATAGCCTTACTTCACTAACGCTAAGTACTTCATCCGCAGCGGGTCTAATAAATCGAGGCACTCCATCATTAGCACTGACATCTCCAATATAAATAGAAAGAGATGCGTCGCCGCTGTGACCACCGCCATCAGTAGCACCCAACAATAGCCGGTAAGGATCTGTTCGCCCTCGGCCAGTTAGGTCTTTACGCGTTTTTATTTCTCCAGTTGCAGGATCCATTGCGAATAGACCTGGAAACGAAAGTATATTATACAAAAAGATAAATAAATTACTGTAGTTTTCCGTTCCAAATTTGTCTGCCTCAACACGTTTATCATTTTTACGAGACTATCCTGCCCACACACCCGCCACTGTAACTCCTGATGTATGAAGCTTGGCGTGCCTCGGAGAATGCAAAATTATCTTTATCCCGCAATGACATCAATCAAACAGAAAGATAGGGAGGAGTTAGAATTATAAGTTCTTCACTTCCATTAAAAAAATGATTATTATCTGTTCAGTTAAAAAACCTAAAAAAAAATCTCTATTACGCATAATGCGAATGCTTATATCATCAAACATAATTATTTATATTAGAAGCCGAAAAAAACATAAATCTACACTTTCGTATTGAATTAAAGTAAAAAAATAACTTTTCAGTCGTTGTTTTAAAACTAGTTGTACTCCAGTCTATAAACATATTCGAAACCCCACTTAAGCTACATTCATTCCAAGACATCCGAATGTAATTAATATGATCTCAATAATCAATATGAACTCTGCATTACTGTACTTCCACGACTCGGCACGACCTTATTCTACCAATAAGAGGGGGTTAAACCTAAGTGCATCGGACTAACACATATTGAATTATTTAACATTATAATTCTAAAATATCATGATCTCTCAAGTAGTAAAATCTCATAATAATATTGATTATTTAATCATTATACCTCCTTACTTACCATTAGCTTCCCCTTCATCCAAAAATTCGTATTTGATTTCTCCTCCCAAGCCTTCATCTGGATCGGTCGCAGTAATGTTTATTACACTGATTCCAATCGGCACATTTTCTGGCACCACCGCTAAAGCAAAATGAATTACATTAATTAATATTACTTAAACGTTTGTAAGACATAGCTTCCGATAATTCAAATATAAAATATTTTATCATGTATGTCAAAAGATAATTATAATTAACTTACCAGTGTACACATTTTTATCGAAATTAGGCGCATTATCGTCCACGTCCAAAACATCGACAAGCACCGTTGCCACTGTTTTCAATCTATCTGCGCCACCTTTAGGAATATCTGCCGCTTCTACTTCTAATCGGAGGACCGACTGACGTTCTCTATCTAATGTTTTATTGACTGCAACCTACAATTTGAATATAGGTATAATTTAATTTTCATAAAAAGAAAAGAGTATATTCTAAGTCATACTATAACTCCAAACATATTTATGAATACCTATTTCATGTCACAAAAAGCATGTTCCAACCGCAAATATGTACGTATCATATATGAGAATATGTAACTTTTCTCTCTCTAAATAAATTAATGTACCTGAATAGCACCGGTAATATTATCTATTGTGAAAAGATCAGAATTTTCTCCTCTCAAAGTATATCTGATATCAGCGTATCCTGTAGATTTGTCTTCATCTGATAAAACTGCATCGGCATCATTCGCTTGAACTGTCACGATTTTCTCTGGATTTTTTACCGATTCTAGTACACTTACTTTGTAGAACTGTAAATGTAAATTTTTATATTTATTTTGTCTTTCTTAGTTGTCGTAAACAAACCTAAAATTTTAACTTGCCTCTTTCTCAAAAATAGGCGGATTGTCATTAATATTTACAACTTCAATAATAATTTTAGCTTCACTGTGTTTTGTACCATCGTTGCTGGTAGCCTTCACAGTTAATGTTAAATTTGGACTTGTTAATTCTTCGTAATCTAGATGTTTGGTCAATACAACCTGGCCACTTAACGGATCCACTTGCAAAAGTCCTGTTTCTGAATTAATAACTTTAAAGTTTGATATGTCATGCCCTGATATCGGATCTTCTGCGGTTAAAACTAACACAGTACTTCCAATTGGCTGTTCTTCCTTTATTTTGTGATATATTATTGGGTTAGAGCTACTCCATCCAATATTAGTAAACTGCGGGTTCTTATTAGCATAGGGTTGTATGTAGATTGTATGTTCTATTACAGCAGATTGCTTTTCTTTATTTATTTCAGCATTTACATCAGCTACTTTTATTGTTAATATCACAATACTAGCTTGACTATAATCTAAAGTACCATTGACCATAATCTCTCCAGTATCTTCATCAATTCTGAATATTTTCTTATAATCGTATGGAGAGTTAGGTTTTAATTGTACACCAGCTTTTGATAGAGCTTTAATGGGATCAATCAAACTAAATTTTAATTTTGAGTTTACGTCGTTATCATGTGCTATCATTTTTGTAACAACGTCACCAATCTTAGTTTTTTCTGATATGTAAGTTGTTGTGTCAGTCATGTTGAATTTTGGTGGTTTGTCGTTCACGTCTTGTATAGTAACGAATACTGTAGTTGTTGCTGTTTCTGGTATTGGCATTCCACTGTCTACAGCTGCTACTATGATTTCATATCTATCTGTATTGACATCACGGTCTAGATTGGCATCACTTGATACTGTTATTAGTCCAGTCCTGTAATTTAGAAAATAATAATGTCTAAAATTGGATTTACTACATTGTGACATTCGACAGACAACCCTTGTTCTTTGTTATCTTATACATTTTATTAAGAGCTATTTTCATGATATTATGAGGATATTACCAAACAAAAGGTTACTTACTTTTCATTGATAACAAAATTGTCCTTTGATCCCGACACAATATGGTAAGTTAGTAACTCATCCATTCCGTCAGGATCATTTGCGACAACCATTGTGACATTTTGTCCAGGTTTAGCATCTTCGCGAATAGCAGCTTTATAATTCATAGGATTTAAATCGAAGGTAAAATCGTCTGTGGTTTCGGGACTATGTTGTGATATTGTATATTTGTAGTGATGATAGTTGCCTTTGAATGTAGGTCTCTGATTTCCTGGCACTCCTACGCGTATATATACTCGAGTTTCATTGTGCAGAGGTGGTATACCTGTAATATTTAATTAATAGAGTACATTAAATTGTACAGAGTTGTCGATTAAATATAATTTCGAATTAAAATTAAGACAATAAAATATTTATTTTTCCTCTACATATTAAAAATAATCTCACCGTAATCAGTGGCTCTAACAACAAGCTCGTATTGTCCTCTAGGTGTGTCCATACTGTCAACTTTATCTATTATGGTTATTTCTCCAGTGTCCTCATCTATGGCAAAAATATTTCCTTTATGGCTTATACTATTATCAGATTCAAGTGAGTATTTTATTCTGCCATCGCCTTGAGTAGAACCATCGACATCGGTTGCCTAAAAAGTAAAAAATCCCAGTATACATTATATTTTATCATAATTATATTTTTTACATAAACGAAATATTGGTACATTGACATATTGGACATTAAATGCAACAAATAATATTGTAAATATCCTTACCCTAACAACTAATTGAGATTCAAAACTAGTAACCCCATCTCGAATTGTCCTACTATATTCAGATGCTTCGAACACTGGCGCATTATCATTAACATCCAGCACATCAACAAATATACTAGCTGTTGTACCTCGTCCACCACCGTCCTTGGCATAAAGATTTAGACTGTAACTCTTTTGTTTCTCGTAATCTAACATTTCTTTCACATACAGACCACCATTATTCTTATCAGTCTTAAAAAAGTGTGATCCAAATCCAGTCAATGTATACTCTATTTCACCGAATATACCATAATCTTTGTCTGTTGCTCGAGCATCACCGATTTTAGTTCCGATTGTAGCATTTTCTAACACATTAAATTTGTAACTTAGTTTGTCAAAAACTGGGGAGTTATCATTCATATCAAGAAGTTTTATATTTACTCTTGCTGATGATAATTCTATGTCATTGTTCATTGTAACTACATCGAAACTAAAAAGCCTCGCTTCTTCATTATCGACGTCATAATCAAGCTTTGAAGAGTCTTTTACTTTGATGCTTATTGGAGTCCTCCCTTCTCCGTGCGTTGTAGTTAGTGCAAAAACCCCTTCAGAATTATGTATATTTCTTAAACTTAAATCGTATTTGCTATTTTGTCCTACGTCGTAGTCTTCTACGTATATGGACAACCCAGGGATAGGGCTACCATTTTCGATATTTTCAGGTATTGAAATATCAAAAATATCTTTGTTGAATACTGGGACGTGGTCATCTACGTCCGTCACTATTATTGTGATGGGTGTAACTGTGTAGTCGGAAGGTACTTCGTTATTTATTAGTTCTGTTGCCTATAATAAACAAAAATATCATTAAAATATGAGTATTTTGAAAATATATAAAATACTTGTCATTTTCGTTAATAACTTATACGTACTTTGATGTAAAAACTGTAAACACCCCCATTTTGCATAACGATGTCACTTTCTCGATCTAGAGGTACATCGGATGCCACTAATGTAGCACGTCCTAGTGGTCTATCAGGTAATAACTTGAAGTACCCCTCGGTATCTCCTTCAAGCGTTAGTAAAATTGGACGTGGATTAGCAGTATCTCCATCTTTAGCCACAATTTCTAATATACTTGTGTTCTGAAAAGCAAAACCTTAATATTGAGGAATACTGATATCAGACATCTATTGTTATAAATACATTTGAAACAAATATAATATGTAATTTGAATGCTAGGTACTATAATCAAGGGGATACTGGAAACAAAATGTTTTGGTTATACTCACGGGAGCAGTGTTTTCGGGCACAGTTGCAGAATAAGGTGCATTCATAAACGCAGGTGGCTGATCTTGGACGTCCCATACTGCAGCAGCCACACTAGCTATAGCTTTTAGAGGTTTGTCAGAGGAGTCACTAGCTTCCAGGCTGATGACGTATGCTGATCTGCTTTCAAAATCCAGTGCCTGGTTGAGGAAGATCCTCACTTGGTATTCGTTTGGCGACAGCTATAAATTTTAAAATTTTAGATGAGAAAATATATTACTGGTCTAATAATGTGAGATGAGTTATTTTGGTATATCTTTTCCTTCTAAATTTGAAATTAATTATTTTACAATTATAATGTCCTACCAGTTCTTATCAATATAATTATTTTTAAGAAAAAAAATGTTTTGTTCTATTAACAGGAACATTTTGCTCCTGGATTAAGTTTTATAGTATCAGTGTCGTGTATTTTTGTTCTTGACCTATTGTGCAATGTGCATGGTTGACCATAACAAAGGTGTAGCATGGATTGGTATTAATAGACTCGCAGTTCCCGTAGTAGTAAAAAAAGCATGCTTCCATATTAATTTAAATGGCAATAGGTATTAAGTCACCCATAGTATTACATACCATATCAGTCTCTACCCTAAAAGTGGCACAAGCTTCAGCATCGCTTCCTTTCTCTTTAGAGGAACATACAACACGAATCTTAGCATTATCTCCCTCGTCTAGATCTGTAACTATTATTTTTGGAGTGACCTGAAAAATGTTGGGCAATAAATATATTTAATAGGAGTTTGATAACTGTTTATTTATGCTTATAACACTCACTCTGTATGTTTTCAAAAATATCTGATCATTTATTTTTAATTATTTATTTCATTACTTACATCAATCTCTTTACCAACAGATGTAGCTTCACTTATATTGACTATATAAGGCCTGTTATGAAAGACTGGTGGATTATCATTTACATCTTTAACAGGGATCACTCTTCGCAATGAGACTGTGTTTGGTTCTGTATTAGCTATGCTTTCATCTGCAATAAAGTATCAAGGTAATAAAACAAAATCGTTAGCCTCAACCTGAACTGTAAAATATAATAGAATTATTTTTTTCGACCGACTTCCAAAAAGGCGAAGGTCCTCAATTCGTCTGTATTATTTTATTTATGTTACGCTATGTCTCCGCCAAATGTGGACCGATTTTCAAAATTCTTTTTGTGCTCGATAGAGAGTGGTGCTTCAAGGGTGGCCCATATAATTTGGTCATGATCCAAACAAGTTGGAAGTCGGTCAGTTAAGTTTTTAAACTTGTGATTATTCTTATCTTTGGGTTGTCATTTTATTTTATATAATCAAGTTAATATAAATAGTCAAAATATTTACCTGTAATACTAATAATGACTTCTAAAGATTCCTGCTCTTCTCGGTCCAACGTCTTGGCGAGAGTTACTACACCAGTAAGAGAATCTACTGAAAAGTACTGGCCAGATATTGAGTATCGTAGTGGCCCATTTTCTGGGTCAATTCCTGAAATTTAAGTTTTACGTTACTATAATTAATATTTTCAAGTGATTCTATTAGTCATGTAGTATGCATGTCTTTAATTTACAAAAGTTTATCCGAGTAGGCTAACGCCTACTGTCTTTATAATATTTTTATTTATAGCAAAGACTGGCAAACGAGCAGATGAGTCACCTGATGGTAAGTGATCTTCAACGCCCATAGAAATCCAAGACACAAAAAGGGAATCATAGGTGCGTTGCCAAACTAAAAGGAGGGAAATAGGGATTGGTAAATGGTGGGAGCGGGGGGTAATTAGGCCACCGGACATCTCAGTCACCGAACAAAACGAGACAGCGAGCTGCCAATTTACGTCGGTTTTCTGTGAGACAGTGGTATCAAACCGCTCGAGCCGGCCCATTCGTACTGTAGATATTACAGTCTACAACATGGCTCTACCACTCAAAAAATATTTAACCTCGAATTACACTTTATCATCATCATCATCTTCATTAGCCACAGGACGTCCACTGCTGGACATAGGCCTCCCTCAAAGATTTCCAGATTCATGGAAGCGGCCTGCATCCAGCGATTTATCAATTAGTTCAATTACAAATACAAATCGCAAATTACACTTAACATCTTATAATTAGCGGCAACGTGACAAGTGTATTGCAGTGCAGTGCAATAAAATATATTATTTGTAAATCAAAGTTCTATCTTATTGACATCGATAATGAGGATACCACATCTTGAGGCTCCTGGCCATTTAGGTATTTATACATCAAAGATCTTGTATGCTAGCATATCCTGAACCCAAATAATATCTATAGTGATACCTATTTAGCTTACTTTACAATTGGGTACTTGGCTATTTTTTTATTTGATATGAAATTTACGTCATCTAAAATATAGAACGGAAAGAAAATATATTATAATATTCCCAAAAAAAATCATAAGCCTTTGAAGTTGGGTGTATCCTTCAAACTGCGAGAAAGAGAAGTATCAGTATAATCACGTCACCGCTATAACGGTTCGTGTGTTGGAAAGGCATAGCAAGATAACTCCACTATGCCCCCACTCCAGAATTCAAAATATGAATTACTGACTCATTTTTCAACCAATTCAATGCAGTTTGTAGATAGTCACGGGCGGCTCGGCCTCCAGTGGCCCATACGCTTATGTAACATATATATGTGCCGCCTCCGACGGGTTAAAAAAGGGTATCGTTTTTGTTTTACATATAAAAATCTGTATAAAAGCAAACAGTCAAATAGCCAATTTAGTAACATGTATCAACCACATTAGATTATTACATGAACGGTAATAGAAATATGTTAATTACCTTTTAAGTGGTAAACAGGTGTCCCAACAGGTGTGTTTTCGGTTAAACTGAACTGAGACATATCCCCAACTTGAGGAACGAAGTGAGGCGCCCTGTTTATAACTTGACCATAACTCGCACATGCTTGAAGTAAAGTCACCAGTAACAGTATTATGAGGGGGTTCGCATCGTCCAATACTGTGGCAACTTTTCTACGTATGAGGACTATTTCTGCCATCTGAAAAAATAAATATTTAGTATTTATGAAATATAAGATCACGCCTCTATCCGAAGGAGTAGGCAGAGGTAGAACACCTACCGAAGTAGTTCCGTCCCAGATGAGATAGGGGGCAACCCTAACGTCAAATCTAGGATATCACTTTGCCCGAACCGGGGATCGAACCCGAGACCTCAGGGCAATAGTCGTACCGCGCACGCAATACCACTACGCCACCGAGGCAGCCATTATGTGATTATTATTAACATTTTCATAAACATGGCTACACGGACCGCTAGGAACAATGAAAGTGAAGCAGGGTTTTCGGCTCATTCGATCTATCGATCTGCTTCACTTATAATGTTCCTAGTGCTCCGTCCATCTTTTTTTTACGTCCGTGCATGGCTGTTTTATTTTTAGAAGTATATTATTTGTTTGTCTTCCAAGGGGAAATTACGCTGGATAGGCGATTGTTAGGTTCTTTTATTTGCAGCTAAAAAGAGATATTACAGACAGTTATAGATCCCCCAGAAGGAGAGGGATTGACGTCAGGCAAACATCTGGTCGTTAAAACTAAGCCAAATCATTTCTGCAAAATGCTTGAAAATGTGTTGGGTCGACCCCACATTAAGGTGGGACTAGGGCAGGTAGAAAGAAAGACTGCAATCAATGGGAACACGACGATTCAATATTATATAACACATCTAAATCGTCGATGGTGTACTATGAATGCATGCGTATACGATTTAAAGTATGAAATTATAAAGCAAGGCTTATTTTAATTCCTATTCACATTTCTTGTAGTGCTAACTGTTTACATTGTGAAATAATGACACCACAGCAAATAATTCAATCGGTTAGGGTATCGAGTGTTGTGGCAACTAAGACGAATTTAAAATATTGGTAAATAATACCAATTATTATTCAGCAGCTCGAGCAGGAAAATTTCTGACAACCGTAAATGTATTCGTGCTCCATGCGCATCTATGAAATTTGTATGAAATATTAATCAAATGTCATCAGTGCGCAGCGAGTTTACATTTACATTAGTTTTTCGTGCTCGGGCTACAGTAATTCAATGTAAAACAAGATATTAAACTTTAACCGAGTGTTTAGAATATTACGAAGTCAAAAATTCGAGATTTAAAAAGGTCCTGCGGCCCGAGCAGGAATATTTCTGACAACTGTTAATATATTCGAGCTCGCTGCGCACTGATGACATTTGGACATTTCATACAAACATAGATGCGCTTCGAGCTCGAATACATTTGCGATTGTCAGAAATTTACCTCCTCGGGCCGCTGATTTTATTTGCCTTTACCATAAATATGAATATTTTGAGCTCAATTTCAAATTATTGCTTCGGAATAGAGTGCCAGAGCCACTCTGTAGGCAGTAACATTCACTTCAGTACGATTCGCCACAACTGGTTTGATACCACTGTCTGACAGAAAATCGACGTAAGGTGGAACCTCGCTTTTCGTTCGAATACTGAGATTTCCCGTTGCCTAAATGCCCAAAAGCTTACCAAAACCCAGTTCCTCTCCTTTAAAGTTAGCAACGTAGCCATGATTTTTTTGGTAGAGGTGTCCATGGGTATGTCAATATGTCTATACAGTCTTTGTAAAAAAACTATACCTAGTGTAATTCATGAACTAGTACGAAAAGTATCATTAAGCCCACAGTCCGTATCTAAACCCGCTCAATGATCTAATTTCCCAACATGAGACCAGTGTGGCAAGTGTCGGGTCCGCTGCGAACAAACCCTTACGTCATTGCAAATTGTTTGTAAATCTTATTATGTTGCGCGGGCGACGATGCGTGACGCTGCTAACAGCTGTGCTTCGCCATAATTATTATCCTAGAAGTCTGAACGCACCATTTTAGTATGGTCATCATTGGTTGAGCACGCGTAGAATTCGTAAAAATAGTTTTATTTCAATGTATATCATTCGCGTAAACTTAGGAAATCAGTATAAAACTGCGTTGTCATGTATTATTGAGGTAGAAAATCTCCTGCGCTGTGTACGATGAGTCAAATTACATGAGAAGCGTAACCGCAACTAGAACAGTCTTCCTTGATAGCGCTTGGTTACATCGACTGATTGTGATTTAGGTTGATTATATTTTGCAGTCGGTTTGTAGCTTCTTTGGATGTTATCATGCTCTTATATGTACTATAATATAATATAGTTAAAGCACAATAATTCATATCGAAATATTTTTAGCACGTCAAAGGAGATCAGAAAATTTCTCATTAGCGAGGTTGCATACGGTGCACGATGCCATTTCCTAAATGAACGATTTCTGTGACACCCACGAACATTCAATAAACATAGTTTTGGCTAATCCACTATAACTAATCCCTACTTGTCAAGATATAATAAAAGACATTGCATTGTGGATTGCCGTAGCATGAATGGCAATAATGATGATTATCACGATAAGATTTTGTCACGATAAGACAAGATAATCATCAATAGCAATCTACAAAGTTTATAACATATGTAATGCCCCTTACTTAAAAAAATATTTAAGCGCTGCTTATCTTTAACCATAGGTTGTCCCTTTCATTTTTAAATAATGTAAAGCAAGGGAAAATTGACAGTCTATTCTTAGCGAATAGTTAAGCGAAAATATTTTTATAATTAAGGCCCAATATATATATTAAAGACTACTTAAAACTAGTACTTAAAAATATTTCACTTTTCGCTAGAATTCGTGTAAGTTTATATTATTTTTCATAATAGATTACTCGATTATAGAGGTATTTAAAGACATCCATACTCGATATATCGATTAATAACATAATAAATCTTTAAAAATAATCGGTAATAGACTGCTTCGTTGGCGTAGTTGTATTTCACTATGACTACCGTCCTGAGGTCTCGGGTTCGATCCCCGGGTCGGGCAAAGTGATATTGGATTTTTCCATATCAGCCCGGAGTCTGGAATTTGTGCCCGATATGGCGATAGGCTCGGCCCCTATCACATCTGGGAAGGAACGAAGCTCGTCGAAATGTGGGTGTTCTAGTTCGCTAGTGCACCTCTTCGTACCCCTTCGGGGATACAGGCGTGAGCTTATGTTATGTTATATTATGCAAAAAATCGATTATAAACAATAATCGATTATCCAAATCACTACTTAAAATACGGAGACATCGCTTAACATAAATGAATAAAAAAATAAAAAGAAGAAAATAACACGTCATACCACTGCCTTCAGACACTTCGTATGTTTCGAGTAAGATACTGTCGAGTGTCGACTGCTGAGTAAGCGTTGCGTTTGAGGTCATGCAGCTACTAAATCGTGACTTATGCCTCGTGTACAGTTATAAAATCTTGATTAAACTGATAACAATGAAAGAGGGTTAAAGGTAATTGATTGTTCCACTTGTCTTAGTATTATCCTACCACAAAAATGATTTTGCATTTTCATGACTTTTTTATCTTTAGTTATTTAAGGGTTTTAATCCATAAGGACATGTTAAGTGTTAACCCCATCGAACCTTATTACAAATTACATGATATTGGAAACCGGAGTCCGATGTTTCCATCAAATAATAGACATAGTGGTTGCTTCCCACGTTGTATTTTCACGCCGTACTCTTCGATTGGGGTTATCAGCAAAACCTTGATAACTTTTTTTAATAAGTCTTTCAGTGATTGACCGACTTCAAAAAAGGAGAAAGGTTCTCAATCCGTCTGTATTTTTTTATGTTACCCGATATCTCCGCCAAATGTGGACTGACTTTCAAATTTTTTTTTGTTCGATAGAGCTTACTTCAAGGGTGGTCCCATATAAATTTGGTTACCATCGGATTTGAAGTCGGTCCGTAAAGTTTTTCAACTTGTGATTATCAAGATTCTTTGTTTTCGATAGAGCTTATTGGTGGTCCCATATAAATTTGTTCATGATCGGATAAATTTTGAAGTCGATCCATTATTGGAGTCACCGTGTTTTATATGAAATCAATATTCAACATACGCGTTGACTACGTCGAGGCAAGCACCGAATTGCTCCGACATTCCGACATCTCATTGACATACTCCAGTTCAAGGTTATTTACAAATACGGACGGTGTTTCTCCACGCAATGCTATTCGAAAGGAAGTATTTTGTCGTGGAAATATAGAATTGTCAGGTACTTGTGATGGATTGGAGAATAATTTCATAAATAATATGAAGGAAATAATAGAACATGCTTGATAGAGGGTGACTTAATGCGATAATAGCGATTAAATGAAGGAATAGTTGCTAAGGCTATTTTCTACCTACCTTTATCCCACCTTAATGTGGGGTCGGCGCAACACTTTTTCAAGCATGTTGCAGAAAGGATTTGGCTAAGTTTTTACGACCGGCTGCCTGCCTCAACGACAACCCCCTCTGAGTCCCGGGCAAATTAAATTAGAAAATTCGCTTCGCCCGACCTGGGAATCGAACCCACGATCTCCCGGTCCATAGCCCAGACATGCTGCCACTAGACCAAGAAGGCGACTAAATGGGCGACTTGCTGGGCTATTACTAATCTAGAGTTACATTTTATCTCGATTTATCCTACAGCTCACTCCTCTCTGTAAATCAAGATTTGGGACAAATATAGATTTATCACGGAGCTGCAAGTGTGCCCAAGGAATAGTTGCTAAGAACGGCTATATTTCCAAATCACTTTTCTGCTTCCAGTAAGTAGAAGTGCAAGCCTATTGCCTTCTCTGAATGGGATAATAACCTAATTCATTTTACAAACTCTGCAATATATACACAAATATAAGAACTGTACTACCATAATGAAGCGAGAGGCTGCGGTTTCGATTCCCGCATTGTGACAAATGTTTGTGTGGCCCACAGATATTTGTTTCAAGTCTGGGTGTTGTGAGACCGAAAGTCTCTCATAGTTTCTGACACCCACGATACAGGTTTATACCTAGTGTGGGGTCAGGACTAGGTGTGTGACTGTTGGGTGTATTTATTTATTTATTTATAATATAAAAATATCAAAGGCAGTTTTTTATATTACAAATTAGGTAACAATATTTTAATAATACTGGATTAATAGAGCAACCGTTATTATATATGTATCGTGAATTCATTAATCATAACATCAGTTTTTTATAGCAGAGACTGGCAAACGAGCAGATGGGTCACCTAATGGTAAGTGATCTCCACCGCCCATAGACACCCAAGACACAAAAAGAATCATGAGTGCGTTGCCAACCTAAAAGGGGAGAATCGAAGGGGAGGGAAAAGGGATTGGGAAATGGGCCACCGGAAATCTCACTCACCGAACGGTAGCGGTAACCGAACTCGTGGCCTCTCGATTCACAGTCGCCCGCTGTGTCATGGGGCTGTCGAAATTGGTTTTACACAATTCCATTCGGTACAAACTTTCATTCATATTGTTGGTTGGAAATTCGTATAGGAAGTGTATACGTATGCAAATGACGATTGTGATGTACAATGAAGTAATCAATTATTTACTTTTACTAGTTTCTGCTCATGTATGTAATCATGTATGGAATTTGTGCCCGATATGGCGATAGGCTCGCCCCCTATCACATCTGGGACAGAACTAAGCTCGGCGAAACGTGGGTGACTAGTTCGCTAGTGCGCCTCTGCCTACCCCTTCGGGGATACAGGCGTGAGCTTATGTTATGTTATGTTATGTATGTAATCATGTGAAAACAATAATATAAAACAAGATGATATAAGCTTATTCCTTATTTCTTATCCCCGAAGGTTAGTTGTATACTCTTGGTATAGCTAAACATATTTCTGTCCCATGCTATGATCGAAAGTGTGACCATAATCATTCTATTCGGTTCGACTCCAATTAACCGATTTTGTTTTTCGAATCGACAACCTCAATCGTTAATTTGTTATTGCCCGGCATCGATATATTATTTACCTAGATGCACAGTTGACGCTCGGAAAATGGGACAGCAAAGAAGTGCTTAACTTCGCACTCGTTTTGCCTACAATCGGACGTCGATAGAATTCTAAATTTCAAAATTCAAATTAAAGAACGTTTGCTCATTTCGTTTAAAAACCTACTTTATAACACGTGTTTAGGGTTATATTTGTGTTGATTTAATTATAACTTGTGATTGTTTTCTTTGTTTTATTTCTGAGACCACTTTTTAGGAGAATATTTGCAAAGAACTGCATCTAGGGTATAATATATTGATGATGCCCGACCTAGAATTTGAATCCAGCCCGTCTGGCATGCGCGCCATGAGAACGTTTTGTCTACGCTTTTTGTTCTGTTATTACCAGTTTTCTCTATTTGTTTACGGACACTAACATGCGTCTTCGTTTATTTTCATACAATTTTGTAGACAACATCTCGACAGTCGATTATTGAGATATCTTGTGGCGCGCATGCTAGGCGGGCAGGACCTTACAGTTTTTTAGTGTAATAACGATGTTAGTAGAACATGGCCCAGTGGGGCGATCAAATAAAAGGTCAATAATTTATACAATAATAAAACATCACTGAGTAAAGCTAAATGTTTAATGAGTTTATTGTACGAAAATTCAGTATATTCAAATCCCAAATTATAAAAAAATCACAGAACTAATTGTATTACTAGATCAATTAGTTTGCTCATAATACAGGCTGATAAACGACATGAGTAACAATATTCTAGGTTAAGTGTTATTTGGCAACAAACAGCAGAATAACAATGGTCTGTAGTGTTCATAATCTCATTCATACATCATGCCCCCGGTAACCTCCAAGTCAGTGAACTGTAGACAATGGACCATGGGAAACGGTGATAATTAATACCCGTAACTGGCTTTTGAATTCTTAGAGTTGCCAGCTTGAGTACCGTTTATCATTTTTATGTCAGTTTTTGTTTGCCAGTAATGTTGCCATCCAGATTGTTATTTCACTTCCGTATTATTCATAAACTTGATGGTGAAGGAATTTATGTCAAGCCAATATGGTTTTAGTCCAGTTTTAGATGTAAATGTTGGACTGTAATCAGTTATTGTTCTTGGCCAAATCGAAGAATATGTACCTACTTCAACGTTTACGTAAACTAATAAATACGTAAACTTGCCGCGAATTCTTGTAAATTTTTCAAAAGTTTTGCGTGCATTTGCGCCAAGACTTACCTCTACAATGGCCAACAAAATACTTGCAACGTCTACGAGAAATAGATAATATGTACCAATATTTTAGGAATTTAGTTTAAAATTAATTTCTTATTTACAATATTAATAAACTATACTTATTACATTATTTTTTTATTTAAGTTGAAACTAGTTTTACCAAAAATATCGTTTCCAGATCGTAATTCGTCTTGTTAAAACAAAGAAGTGCAATAAACTTGAATATTAAGTACTGATTCAGAGATTTTATTCTTACAACTGGAGTTTAACACGCACCAGAAGGTAAGTGGAGCGACGTCCTAAGACCGGCGGATATTTGAGACGAAGGGTCTTATGCCATGCATAACGGCGTGGTTTGGGAAAGGCTTGACCAACAATGGCCTGGTTTGTACTGTCGTAAGAACGTATGAAACAATGCTGTACTCTCCAATAATTGATACTTTCTCAAGTCTTTAGATTTGTTAGCGGTAGGTAAATTACTAGCCCGTTGCTCGATAGTAGAAAATATTGAAACCAAATTCTTTGTGAAATGTTTACAAAACGGTAAATTATAAATCTTTGGGGGAGGCCTATGTCCAGTGAACGTCGGACATATGGCTGATGATGATGATTTAATGATAAATTAATAATGCATAGAATTCAGGGGCGCATTGTTTGTAGAATACAGTAAAAAATTGTTATAGGTACGCCTGCCTCGGTGGCGTAGTTGTACGAATACATTCTGAGGTCTCGAGTTCGATCGCCGAGTCGGACAAAGTTGTATGTTTTTTTTTCAATATCAGGCCGGAGTCTGGAAATTTTGTCCAATATGGCGATAGACTGGCGCACTATCACATCTGGCACAAAACTAAGCTCGGCGAAATGAATGTGTTCTAGTTCGCTAGTGCACCCTTGCCTACCCCTTCGAGGATACAGGTGTGAACTTATGCGTGTGTGATACGAGTAATCAAATAATTGAATGCTTTAGTTATTAGGCTATAGTCATGTTAATAACATTTCTAATTAACGGAACCATTGTAACGTAAGCATGATTCATCATGTTTCTTCTAAACGAGAAGTTGAATGGACACGAAATCGTAAAGAAAGTGAGGAGTTCAAACAAGTGTTTTGTAGATTTTTACTGATTTCAATGTAATGTTGAGTAATCATTCGTGACTCGTGTCTATTTATATTTATCAGGTTTGCATATTTTAGCTAAAATAAGCATTTTATTGACACATTCTATTGACAGCCTCCGTGGCGCAGCGGGCGAGTAGCCAGCTGTGAAGCAAGAGGCCGCGGGTTCGATCCCCGCACCGAGACAAATATTTGTGTGGCCCACATATATTTGTTTCGGGTCTGGGTGTTGTGAGACCGAAAGTTTCTCGTAATTCCTGACACCCACGACATACGCCTCGGTATCTTAGTGTGGGGTCAGGACTATGTGTGTGACTGTTGGGTGTTATTTATTTTATTTATTTACTTTTTTAAGTTTATCTTCTGAAAAAGTTTTGCCTACGGTTCCGCACACGTGAGAGTTTTTCTTTTATCCTCCAATTTTCCTTTGCCAATGGGAGGTACCATTTTAAGTCTGTTTTCTGCTAGACAATGGTATCAAACCGGTCAATCCGGCCAGTCGGTTTGTTCTGTAGAAATAACTGTCTAAAGCCTAACTCTACCAGCCACGAAACACGATCAGGAATAGAATACAGTGGCCCGAGCAGGAAAATTTCTGACAATCGTAAATGTATTCGAGCTCGCTGTGCACTGGCGAAATTTGGTTAATCATCACCATCATCCACAGCCTGTAGGGTCCCACTGCTGGGCATAGGCCTCTCTCATATCATGCCACTCATCACGATTCTGGGCCATACGCAAGATGATGATGATGATCTGACAATATGGGTTGACGACCTGGTTAAGATCGTAGGTCGAACTTGGATGCGTATGGCCCAGAATTTGGTTAATATTTCATACAAATTTTATAAACGTGTATCGAGCTCCTATACATTTACGATTGTCAGCATTTTTCCTGCTCGGGCCGCCATTATAGATTTTGAATCAAAACCTAGATAAATGGTGATGGCTTATAAGGCGACTGAACTAAAGATATTTAGCGGGTGTTTATTTAAACTAGGCCACACATAGACCGATGACCAGGAAATCGAGCCACAGTACAAAGTAGCATCGTGTGACGTGAATATAATCCTTGGTGCATCATACAAATATATTCGTAACAACGTTAAGAATACAAATAGGTACATAAGGGAATTCATATTCGATGCACGGTGCATGATAATATGGACAAAATGTTTTACGAGACAGTCAGCTCGAACGGTACCGTTATACATAATTAAAAATAATAACACATGTTCGAATCCAGTTCTATACCAAAAGGAATAAAGCTTTGAGATGAAATCAGAGGCCAGAGCAGGACATTTTTTGATGATAGAAAATGTATTCGAACTTAAAGCGCGTCTATGAAACTATGAAATAATAATTAAGTGCGCAGCGAGCTCTAATACATTTACGATTATCAGAATTTTTCTTGCTCGGGCCACAGTAATCACTACCATCCATGTACATTTTATATATTAATAACATCCACAATACGGAAGTCAAGGAAAAATCATATGCGCAGATCGATCTCCCACTTTTTAGGTAGTAAATACGATTAGAAAATAAAATGGTCGGGATGTATTTGTTGGCCTTTTGGAAGTCTCACTTCCTCCTGTTTAAATGAACTTATTTTTGATTCTATGATGGTGTAAGTATTGTTAACTTGATACTTAACCATAGAATCGTGATTCATACTCATTACTGTACAAAAATAAATCTCATTCTCCTATTCATTCTAGGAACTTCCAAACAAAAGAATTTCAAATATTTCTGATAAGGTGCTTAAAGTATGAGAGCCATTGTTCATGGTTTTGTTATAATTCTGCGTAGTTCTGAGTTCTGACACAATTACAAATAACATCTTAATCTACTTATTCGTAGAATTCTTAGGAATAATAATCGCTTCAAATATAGAAAAACATCAAGTCATCCGGAAGGACATTGTATTAATAACCATGAATTTTAAATGTGTAGAGCTGTTGATATTGTGATACCTTGAAATAAACCTGTTAAAATCATCTTTTTGCGTCATTTAAAGAATGACTTAATTATTTAACAGAAACTGACTACAATCCAGACATAATGGACCTTACTTATAAAAACAGTTTAACTGAGCAAATGGTAAAGAATAGGCTGTCCCTTTTATTTTCAAACAATGTGACAGAAGGAAAAAGCTACTGTTTTTATAAGTAAGGCCCAATATTATTAAGATATTGTAATGATGACGTCATTGGTATTGTCACGTGGTATTTTAAGGCTATGGGCGAGTGTGATAAATAATCTGTAACGATTTGTCGTTAAACTCGCGAAACACGGCAACGATTTATCGTAACTAATATTTTATCGGTGCAGTCTGTTTGCATAGTTTTGTTGAACCTACATATGTATGACATATCGTCCACATTATTTGCCACGACTAAAATTGGAGTGGTAGAGCTACGCTGTAGACGGTAAAATCTACAGCACGAATGGGCTCTACCGGTTCCGGTTTTTTGATACCACTGTCTCACAGAAAACCGACGTTAAGTGGCAGTCCGCTATTGCATTTCGTTTGTTGAATGATATTTCCGGTCGCCCAATTCCCCCCTCTCTTTTCTAATCCCTATTATTCATCTCCTTCAAGGTTGGTTACGTAGCCGTGATACTTTTGGTACCATCGGTGTTTTTTGGCGGTGGAGATCCCTTACCACTGGTAACCGCACCTGCTCATTTGGCAGTTTCTGCTACAAAAAAATCGCAACGATATATCGTATTGTTGTCGTGCGTGGCTTCATTCAATGGATAATGTCAGATACTGTACGTTGTAATTTCATTTTAAATTTCAAATCATCATCATCAGCCATAGGACGTCCACTGCTGAACATAGGCCTCCCCTAGAGATTTCCAGATCGGCCTGTTGGAAGCGGTCTGCATCCAGCGACTTCCTGCGACCTTTATCAGGTAAATAATATAAAATATAAACAAATTTAACATTTCCAATTATATTTTATTGATCTATTGAGCCATATTATGAATCAGTTTTAATCCACTGAATAATATTGTAGAGACCAAAGTAAACAAAAGGGTAACAACTAGATAACCTTACATTTATACACGTTAGTCCACATTGCTGAATGCTTTTGAATAATTAACGTCGCCCATAATATTGTTCACGACTTCATCAAACAACTTGAGGAGCGAATTTATTAAAATAGACAAGTTTATTAAAAGGATTACATACGTACCTAATTAATATTCATTTATTCCATAATATAGGTATATAACTAAGCTCGGCGAAATGTGGGTGTTCTAGTTCGCTAGTGCGCCTCTGCCTAGCCCTTCGGGGATACAGGCGTGAGCTTATGTTATATGTATATAATGTGGCCTCTTTTTTCTAGTGGCAGTATGTGTGGGCTGTGGACCGGGAGGTCCCGGGTACGATTCCCAGGTCGGGCAAAGCAAATTTCCCAATTCACTTTGCCCGGGACTAGTCCCCTGAGACGGGGTTGACGTCAGGCAGGCGGACGGTCATAAAAACTATTCCAAATCCTTTCTGCAACATGCTTGAGAAAGTGAGTTGCCGACCCCACATTAAGGTGGGATAGGGACAGGTAGAAAGAAAGAATATACATAGGTAGGTATATACCTAATATGGTCAAGTATTACAAGGGACACGGTCAGAACTTTATCGATGATACTAAAACTGAATCAATTACAAGATCTAAAAGGCCTATGTTCAGCGGTGGACGTCCTATGGATGATGAAAAGATTTATGGTAGGTGGTAATCTTTGATGTGGTAGAGACGATCGCCATATCATGTACAATTTAGAATTCCGGTCTAATCGTAGTATGATTCACATACATACTGAAACCAAAAATTCACGCACTTTCATTACCTGACCCTGAGCTCGAACCCGATACCTCACTCGCTTTAACAAAGTAAAGTGCACTGAGAGTATAAATCTGTTATATGGGTTGCTTTTCCTTAATGATTTGGTGTTTACCATGGTGTCGTAATAGGTATATAGCTAAATAAATATTCGTAGACTCACGCCTAAATTCCCGAAGGAGTAAGCAGACGCGAAAAACAAAACGAGAACATCCACACCCCGCTGAGCTTATTTCCGTGCTTTGATCTAGCTAATAAGAGGCGAGCTTTTCGCCACAATGGGCAAAAATTGCGACTCCAGACAACTCATGATGTGATTTTCAATTTAAAACTGAATACAAATTTAAATTGCCCGACCAGGATTTGAAGCCAAATCCCAACAGGTTTCTGGTTGATTACGCTGCGATTTGACCATTGGGGAGCTAGTTGTGCATAGAAAAATAATTATTTCATATAAATAAATACATATATGTACCTATGTGGAGACAATGATGCAACTAGTACCTACACCCAAAGTTCGCCAAACTTAATCTGAACAATCTCTACTGGCTCTATAATAGAGAATATAGAATTGAGGAAATGGAATATGGAAATAAAGAACAATGTACGTAGCTATATAACATCAAATAAAAGTTATCTGAGAGTTATTAATAAGTCAATAAAATATAAATAAATTGGTGAACAAATATGTGTCAAAAAAATTGCAATACGTCGACCTTGGTGACTAACAACCGGATACTAGCAAAGAAAGTTTATTTCCATGAACTGTTACTTCACGAAACTTTACCTTATTCTTTCCCTTTTAGATCACAATTCAATACAACACTGAAATCACCACACAACACATATTTATTTTTATTTACAGTTATAAAACAAAAAACACAGTCACCATTCGCCACAAAGTTTAGTTTGCTATTGAAGTACTGTCAAAAACTTGCACTGCAAGTCCCATGTACTGGACTTGTATAATATACCTCTCCTTTACGACCAATATAACTTGCGCTAAAGTTAGAACGAGTTAGATGCATTAAAGCACAACTCTATCTACAAACTTCTGCAGATAGAACCTTTTTGCGCGGGTAAAAGTAACGGGTTTTTTTCTCAAGATGCGTGAGATGAGATGGCATGCGTAAGGTCATTGATGATAGAAAGGAATAGCGATATAAGGTCACGTTGCAAAGTTGACATGCAAAGTAACTATAATAGCGTTGTAAGCAAAAATGATTTACTTTATATATTTAGTTTTATGATGGATAAAAATCCTTAGGAAAATGGGAGTCGAGCAATGTAACAATATAATACTAATAGTTCTCCTATATACATGATGCGTTATATCATAATTATTATATGTATATACTTGAACCTTCACATGACAGATCTATCCATCTAAGCTGCGAATAAGTTTAAGATAGGTAGGTATGAGGGATGCTATAGTTGTGCTTATTTATCAGGACTTTAGTATAATTGATCGCCTTCTAGATCTACTCGTAACATAGGTAGGTATATTATAGGCTAGGGCCAGGAGTACGTGGATTCGAATCCCATTTTAAAACGGATTTTATAATACAATTTGCCTTTGGACTTACATTCCACAGAGGAGGTTGAATTCGGGCAGGCAGCCGGATGTAAAAACTAAGCTGCATCCTTTCTGCAATGTTATTAAAAAAATAATTAAGCCGAGTCCATGTTGGAGTAGGATAAGAGCAGATGGAACTGGAAGATGGAAGTGACTCTATAATATTTATAATTATGTGAGACCCGCCGACGCTTCACGGAATCTAAGTAAAGAGCTTCGAGAAATCATCTCCTCAATATTGTAAAGTATGGTTGACAGTGTGCTGACAACGCTTCCAAATAAAAATTACTTATGTCGATACTGTCCAATAAAAATACAATTGTATTGACTACTTTAAATCACGTACATCCACGTCATGAAATATGTAAACGAAGTAGGTTTAGGGTTCTTCGACTAATATAATCATCCCATGAGCACTGAGCATTACCAATAACCTGACAGATATTTATGAGTGAATGTTTGGCTGTGCCGGATTCTTAAACGTTATTTACCTGCGTTTGCAATCGTGATAACGGACCTTCCAAAACGAGTTTTAGTACTATGTAGAGACGTCTTACGAGAATATTTTCGCTATCGTTAGGCTCTAGGTGTATAACGCCACCTATTGGTGATATCGAACACTATTTATATGTCCCCTTTACATACTGCTGATACAGTTACTGTCGATAATGTGAAGAATCTTTCGAAAGGTGTATATATTTTGTACGTGGGACATCTTATAGGTGGCGTTAAAGTTATATCCTTCTACTCACAGTTCGTATTGGCTTGCGTAGACAGATAAACAGACGCGCGACGGTTCACCTGTCCATAATACGTGTAAATTTTGTCAATTTTCACTTCCCGAACACGATAATTATTTTTCTCCTTACAATAATCCTTATTTTGAGTGGTAGAGACACGCTGTAGACAATTATGTCTACAGCACGAATGGACAGGCTCGACCGGTTAGATACCACTGTCTCACAGAAAACCGACGTAAAGTGGCAGCTTGCTGTCGCGTTTCGTTCGGTGAGTGAGATTTCCGGTAGCCCATTTCCCCCTTGCTTACCCAATCCCTTTTTCCCTTCCCTTCCATTTCCTCCTTTCAGGTTGGCAACGCATCCATGATTATTTTTGTCTTGGGTGTTTATGGGCGAAGGAGATTACTTACCATCAGGTGACCCATCTGCTCGTTTGCCAGTCTCTGCTATAAAATAAAATATATTTTAGTTCGTTATAATAGTTTTTAGATAGTTTCTACAAGTGTCGCCGTTAGTCAAATATATGAAAAAAACGAAAACCATTATCGTTTTTGCAAGCTGTCATAATTCATACTAGCTGCCTGTTGTGAATAGAAATGATGAAGGATGGATATTCGGATCGCCAGAAATTTCCTTTACCTTATGTTATAACAAAATTAGCCCTATAATATTATTTTCCCACTGCTGGACACGGGCCTTCTCTACTAATGAGAGGGGTTAGACTAAGGTCTACTCCGCTGGCCTAATGCGGGTTGGTAGACTTCACATATCTTCGAAATTCTTGTGGAGAAATTCTCGGGTATGCAGGTTTCCTCACGATGTTTTCCTCCACCGTTATACCCAACCAAAGAAAGAAACCACACTTACCATAGAAGTCAGAGGTGTATGCTTGATTTTGGGGTTGGTCGCGACCTCCGACTTTCGTTTTTTCAGTCCGCTCTATTCCCAACAGCTATCGCTGCTATTTATTCTTTACCTTACGAAACGCAAAATAATTTGACGTCAGTTTCCTGTGAGTCCGTAAAATTCCACCTATTTGACAGCCTCCGTGGCGCAGTGGGCGAGTAGTTCGATTCTCTCATAATCTCTGACACCCACGATACAGGTCATACCTAATGTAGGGTCAAGACTAGGTGTGTGACTGTTGGGTGAATTTTTTTTTTATTTAAGTGTCGGCGAAATTGTTTACAGTATGGCTCTACCATTTAAAAGTACTTAAATGTATTGTAGTAAGATTTGTAACTATGCTTACTGAACTCTGTAGACTTCAGTCTTTCTTTCTCTACGACGTCGGCGCAACATCCATATTTTAAGCATGCTGTACAAAGGATTTGGCTTTGTTTTAATTATTTAAACATTAACAGCAGCACTTAAGCGATCTTGCAACATGTTTGAAGAAAGTCTGTTGCGCCGATCCCACATTAAATTGGTATGAGTGCAAGTGAAAAGAAAGAAGTTAAGTTAAAGAAAAAGTTTACAAAACGTTTATTTATTTATGTTCTATAATTATTCTTATAAATAATAGAGTCTATTTACATAAAAAGTGCCCCTTATTTAAGTATAGGACAGATTAGAATATTTATAGTAAAACGAAGTCGGTGGGACACGTAAACAATTTTCAAGAAATAATCATTATTGCTCATCTTTAGATTGTAGTGTGTAATTCCTTTTAATTTCCACATACATAGGAACGTAAGTTGGCTTCCGAAAACCACTTATAGCTAATTCAAGTCTTCTTTTTCTGCTACTTTCTGGAGTAACGTTAAAATGTCTTAAATTTTGACTAATGCTTCTGTAATGACCGTTTATTTGTGGAACATAAGTTTGAACAGTTGTAGTATCACTAAATTCTTCAGTAGCTTCAGTGGTTTCTTCCGTTGTTGTTGTTTTGATAATTTCATCGGCATTCTTCGTTATGACAACAACTGTGTTAGAGTTATCTTCATAAATGTTGTTGATTTCTTTAAAATTCCTTCTATTTACGCCAACATCCCTATCTTCCATATTGATGTATTCATGTGGTATTTTAGCATCTTCGTGGCTAAATGTTAGTATGTCTGGTGGACTTGTAAATGAGTTCACTTCAGGTATGACGGTTGTATCAAAGAAAGGCAACATAGTGGTTACTGTCGGTAGGGGAGGAGTTGTTGCTCTATCTTGTATTGGTATGATGCCAGAACTGCCTACATGAAAATCTTCAACTTGTGATGTAGACAGAACAAAAGAAGATTCTGTTGCATATGGCAGTGTTGGTTGTATTAACATTGGTTTAAAGGATTCAGTCGTAGTAGGTTTAGTAGAAGTAGTAGTAGTATCAAGTGTATCCAATCTACTATTCGATTCGGTTTTAATATCCGGAGAATATATTTTAACGTGTACAATCATGTTCGTCTCAGCTGTTTCTTGATCTTTCTTATCGATATCCATAGTAACTGTATTATTTTTTTGCCTAGACGTCTCAGTTTTATTTTTGTATAATATACGCGATTTTCTACGTATAAATGTACGTCGTATGGGAATACTTGGTTTCCTTTTGAAATGTACTGTAGGACGTAGTGTAGTAAAATATATATTATTAAGATCAACTTGTGGTTTATTATTATTTACCTTATTTTTGTCACTCTCACTAGAAACTGATTTAAGTGGAAATAAATTTAGCATGACACTAAATGATTTTGTTGGTGATGGTGATTCAGTGGTGCGTAAATTATTGTTAGAGTTTTGCAGCAAAACATTGTTCTTTTTTTCTTCGCAGTTATTATTATTATTGTTGCTAGTTTTAATAAGCTTTGGTGATATAGTGGAAATATCAGGAAATGTCGTGGGAACTGGCGAGAATCTGAGAAATCCGTCAGCTAAAAGATTAATTTCACCGGGATTTTCTGGCTTAAAGCGGAAAAGCGGATCTGATTGGTGGTTTGAAGGAGTCATTTCTGATTTTGTAGTGCTCTGAAAAACTTGATCTATTTCTGTTTTCGGCTTATTTGCTTTACTATCATTTATCATAGGCTCTACGTACATACCAGTAAATGCTATATGAGTACTTGGTGACTTAGTATGCATATCCCCAACTTTAGCATTAATAGTTTTCTCTAGGTATTTAATGATTTGCCTTATATTTTGTAGTCTTTGTGTGTTTCTATATTTTTCAACCCAATTTCTCGAGCCATACTTTTTGCTAAACGGTAAAGGCGTTGGATTACGATATTCAAAGAAGAATGGTCTGGGACTAGTTCGTCTAACGTTATTTGTTTTGTAATTTTTTGGTGTTGCTGTTAAAGTATGAATGTAATTGTTATGTTTACTAGCAGGTATAACTTCGAGTAAAGGGTCGAGATAACTATTTTCTTGCATAGCGTTTACAAGAAGCGGCATTCGTTCGTAATAATCTTGATCAAAACCGAAGTAACTTCGGTCGAGTCGGTCTGCTACAGGATGGTCATGAATATTTTCCTCTTCGGAGTTGTCATCAACTGCATTTCTTTGTACCATATTCCATTCTACTGCAATCGTGTATTCGTAGATTAGTAGAATTACCTGAAACATAATATAATTTTATGTTTTAATTATTACCTTAACAAGAATACCAAGAAACGAAAGTAACAAAATAAATATACTAATTTAACACAGTTATAGGTTTTGGGTATTAAAAAAATGTTGTTCTTGTTCGTCTGAATAGGCTGTTATATGAATGTTTATTCCACATTATTGTCATAAAGTGTTAGTAAAATTCAGGAAAAAACTTGCAAAACGATTTTTACTAATAAATTGGCTATTATTATTATGACAATTATGAAATA
This sequence comes from Clanis bilineata, assembly GCA_036417725.1. Taxonomy (NCBI): domain Eukaryota; kingdom Metazoa; phylum Arthropoda; class Insecta; order Lepidoptera; family Sphingidae; genus Clanis; species Clanis bilineata. Next base: position 17,298,123 of record CM071158.1, read on the forward strand.
ATTTTACACGGTCAGCTACTAATACAAAATCCTTGATGTGTTTTATTATGTATATTTACATTATAATATATATTTGCATAATACAATAATTTTCATTTATTCAAACATAGCATTTTTTACAAGATACATTAAATTGGAAAATCATAGAGATTATTGTTCGCATTAAAGTCATAATCGTGATTATCATCTTGCTTCCAGTCATTTCTTTGTATTTCTAAATACACAGGTCTAGGTTGAGGTAACATTGAATTAATTTTCTTTAATAAGTTTTCATTATTTTCTGTATTTTCTTTTATTTTATCAGGCGTCGTAGTGTCTATTGTCTTAGGCGTGGAGTCTTTTTGAATATTAGACTTAATTTCCGTCGATTTAGGAGATTGTTTTATTTTGTATTCTTCGAAAATCTCTTCGTCCAACATTTTATCATCATATCCAAACTGATTTTCATTATGAACTATATTGTGATCAAATTTGTAAGCCTCATTTGACTTTTCTGCTTTTGGAGACTTAGTTTTCTTTTTTTGGATTTTTATTTTAGGTTCGGTGTTTACCAGTTTATTTAAAAACATGCTGTCTATGCTACTTTCAAAAGAAAAATCTTTGTTTTTGTTTCTTTGAATAGGAAATAAATTAGGACTCTTGACATTGCTTAAACTCTTGATAGTATTTTTCGTGAAAAATTCACTTTTATTTTTTAATTTCCTAGCATTGTTGTTAGGCGAGATTTTTGTTTTAATTAACTCTAAATTATGAACATCCAAGTTGTCATAATTAATGTCAGTTCGCTGTGTACTTATAAAATAATCATCATATTCTTCATTGCTAAGGATAGATTTATCATTTATTTTATCAGTTGACGATGAAGGTTTAGTCGTGGTTAAATCATTCTGAAAACTATGATATAAAAAATTCTTGAATTTATCATTAACAGAATCCATAGGCTTTGTAGTTTTAGGTTTAGTAATCTTAAATTCAGTTGCTTCTAAGTAATTTTTTATCGTTGTTGGTTTTTCATATTTATCGATATGATTTTCTGGCGAGTCCACTTGAAATTTTTCATCTTTAACAATATTCATTGTAATAGGTAAATTAATTTTGTTCTTTTGTGCATAGAATCCTGTTGTTTCTTTTTTTATTTCCTTTTGAGGTGTTGAATAAGAGATCTCGGTAGTAGTCTTAATTTTAGCTATGTAATTAGGGGTTGTGATCACATTCACTGGCCGCAATGTAGTGAATAATGTAGCGGATTTTGTAGTTAAATCATTTTTCGTTGATTTTGAAGGTAGTTTGGTCAATTTTATTGGCTTCTTTGCAGTACATAATGTTGATAGTGACATTTTAGAGTACGGCAATAATTGATTTATATTACCCATTAACTTGTTTAATAAATCTCCTAGTTTTATGGGGCATTTACAGTTTTTAGTTTCAATTACAGGAGGTTTTTTTACGTTTCTGGTAGTATTTCCGCTGCGGTGTTTTTCTTTTGATTTAAGTGACTTCCTTATCGCCGTGGTACTACCAGCGTGGTGAGAAGTCACTAAAGATTTTTCGGACTCGGATTGCAGTTCTCTTTTTATCATAGCTAAATTAGAACCAAAAGTAACTTTGTCGTTAATCATTTTCTCGAAATAATTTAAAATCCGTTTATAATCTCTTATTTTTCTTATTTTAGTCATATATTCTAAATTCCTCTTTGGCTGGTAATATACAATAGGTGATGTTTTAAATTCAATTGCATACACCCTAGATGTAGGTGCTTTAAACCAATTTCTAGGATCAGAAAATACGTTTTTTTCATAACTGCGTTCGGTGGTGTCGCTAGATTCATAAACTGGGCTTGCGCTAGTATATTCTTCTATGACTTTCTCTAAAAATATGTTTTGTTTCAACGTCTTTAAAAGTATAGGAAGTAGTTTTATGGTAGTTTTGTCCAAGTTGAGTTTGGCTTTTGAGTACTTGGCGTCAAATGCGGTAGTGTCTGCTGAATCATTGATAAAACCAAGCCAGGTGGGTTTTGTGACATAACTCTTGTTCTTGATACTCCCAGAAATAATGCTGTATTCGTAGACGAGGAGTACACTCTGCAAAAAATAACATAGTAGTTAAAATATAGGTGGACTTAATTAGTTCTGTCTTCTCAAGAAGAACATGCTACGATGAAACATAGTACTAGTGTAAAGGTAAATACTATTTTAAACCTAACTAAAATCAAAAGGACGAGATTCTTATTTCGGTGCGTAGTTTGCTTTGTTTTCAGTGTTGAATGCCATACATCTGTAATAAATTGGTGATACTCAGTAATATTTTACGTTAAAAACAAGATGACCTGTGAACAGTCAAAGGCAATGCTAACGAAAGATATTATTTGTCAGTCTGTAAATCTAACATAAAATTAATATAAAGTAGTATTACAAAACACATTGCACTCAGCATAGTCAAAGTTTCTTCCTCCGGGACCGTCTCACATGCGCTGAAGAAGTCACCATGAAAGTTAATAACAAAACATTTTTTCAATAACTACTTACCCTTAAGTAATGTTAGTACGTAGTATATGTTAGTACCATTACTAACTAGTTACGTTAGTGAATGTGAACGAACTAAGTAAGAAAGTCAAGGTAACTAAATGCTAGTGTGGTAATTCTTATTTCTCGGGTCTCCTAAGTAATAAAGATACAAAACGCAATAATTCAATACATGAAAGGTGTCGAAAGCCATAATATTCGAATAAAATTCTCAAGAGTCACGCTACTGGTATGAAAATGTCCATAGAAAATATCTTTATCAATTATCATAATCTTTATAATATTATAATTAATATATTTACTAGTCTTTTAATGTGCCTTGTAATGACTGCCTCGGTGACGTGGTGGTATTTCGCTACGACTACGGTTCTGAGGTCTCGGGTTCGATCCCCGGGTCGGGCAGTGATATTGGATTTTTCCATATCAGTCTGGAGTCTGGAATTTGTGCCCGATATGGCGATAGGCTCGCCCCCTATCACATCTGGGACTGAACTAAGCTCCCTACACCTACCTAAGCCTCTGCCTACCCCTTCGGGGATACAGGCGTCAGCTTATGTTGTCTTTTAATGTATACGATGTTTATATCAAATATCTAAAAGATCGTTTTCTCCCGCAACGAACGTTTTAGAAATTTAATTTCGGTAATTACCATGAGGAAATACTTAAATAAAAATAATATTAATATTCTCAGTTATCTACTCATTAAGCCCGAGGGTCATCATCGCACGGTATATAACACCGACACGAGTAGCAGCTTTCTCATGTTATCACTGCGCAGCGTCATGCACATGATCATCCAGCATGACGCGCTACAAGACAGCATGGATCTTGGACACATTCTCGCGATCCGATGTAACCCACACTTCCGTTTCTGATAAAAATACACCACTACCAATTATCGAAAATTGAGAAATAATACTAAACAATTTTACGCGTATTTGCTTTAGCTTAGTTCAAACTAATTGTACAACTTATATTAGAAAGCTATGTATTTATATTAAATCTGTTAGCTTAATAGTAACTACGAGAGAATCTTGATCTCACAACACCCACTCCTTGGTTTGGGGACCGAACTCGACTCGACATTTAAGTTTTTTTTAAATATTATGGGCCTTATAAAAACAGTTTCACTGAGCAAATGGTAACGAATAGTTTGTCCCTTTTATTTTCAAACATTGTGAAACTAGGAAAAAAGTGACAGACTATTCTTAGCTATTTGCTCAGCTAAACTGTTTTTATAAGTTAGGCCCTATCCGGACAATTTCGAACGTGAATGCATTGTGAATAAAGTTTTTAAAAATATGACGTCGATAACTGTAATGTAATTTATAATAGTTAAATAACATATTATGTTTGAGTGTTGAGAAAATAACAAACAATGACACCAAGCCATATAAGAATGTACGAATATATAACAAATAGGCTTAGTCATCACGCGTGGATCGTTACCTACATATTTTTTGTAGAGTAGTTGCTAGTTAGGAATATTTTATCTAATAAAAAAAATACACAGTATTTTAACTTCCTCTAATTAATCATTCTTACGTATTTCAATGTATATGTGTACTGAAGTGAGCACTTAATAACATGAATAAATATAAAAATAAGTTAACACAAATTCACACAATAATAACTATCAAACACACACTAAGCAGTTAAATATTTAACAACATGAAGATGTTATTGTTTTATCACAATAACGTTTTTCACAAAACAATAAATTGTTATATAAAAAAACCAACTCTCTAAAACGAAAATGCACAAAAAACACAAAATTATACATTACATTTTTTTTAATATTAACAATTTACATACCACCACAACAGTGACAGTGATAGCTGTAGAGACAGCGGCACACGCGCATCCCTGTCGAATCTGTCGCTTCCTAGACAGTCTCAGGAACTCTTCGGTCCTAGCGTCTATGGTCCTGTAGAGGCCAAACTGCGTGATCCCCGAGGACCCGTCACTGGACATGTTTCACATTGCTAGCACACCACAGAATGACTCTACGAGCGTCGCTTGCGCCTGCGCATGAAACTGTAGCGGATTCTTGTGACTGTTTCCTTTGAGGGGTGGGGCAACTTACATTTCACTGTTGATAATTTTATCGATAGACAGATTTTCCAAATAGGATGGGACATTGATTTACTTTTTCATTAATAAATGTTTTTTACGAGTCTTTAGTTTTATATGTAAAATTATTTTAATTTAATATGTCGATTTACTGCAGTCGTGAGCAACCTACGAGTCTCTTTTTTGTTAATAAACGATTTATTCATAGACCTATAGAATAAGAAGGACTGAACGCTAGGAACATTGATAGTGAAGCACGGTTTTCTGTTCAATCGATCTATCCAAGGGATACCAGATGAATACAAAATTTCCCCACTCTTTGTCTTACACTAGTACTTCATAAGCACTAATTAGATTTGATTGTTTTGTGTAATTGTAAAGAATTGCAATTAAGGTTAGGGGGTAGTACTAGTAGTGGATAGATCGATTGAACAGAAAACCGTGCTCCACTATCAATGTTCCTAGCGTTCAGTCCTTCTTATTCTGTAGGTCTATGCGATTTATCATGTCGAATTGTTGTAATTTTTAATGACACAATACATGATACAAGCTCGCATCCGTCTCACGAAATATAATTATTGTCACGGTTTGTCAACCTTAATTATGTGAATTTTGTCCAATGATATCATAACGATATGTGAAAATGTATTCATATCGATTACAAATTTTAATCCCGGGCATCATCAATCTCAAAGACTTTATTTTTTTTAATTTACAAGTTATAAATTAATACTGCCGGCATTTATTATTCTATTTAATTTGCCCCTTGCGGCATATTTATTTTGCCCCTGAGAGCGAAAACTTTGCAGACTTTGTTTGCAGTCACAGAATTGGTGATTTAGAAAAAAAAATTGACTAAAATTTATGTTATTAACCAAAAAAATAGACCCTTTAAATAGAAAGGCGATCCCTGGCATGAGGCTGGGATAGCGCCAGCCGGACACAAAGAAAAAGATCAATGATTATCTAGCATTTGGAATACATGTTTTAAATAAGAGTAAATTATATCTAACGGGTTGTGTACATTTTTAAAGTTTATCGATATCGATACCGGCCCAACCCAACTGACAATATGCTTGCGTACTGAAGCGTACGAGTCGCGGCCGGCGCACCCGCGATTTATTCTCCACCGACAAGTGAAAATGTGCATAACGCTTAATTTATTCAACACATCGGCTCTAATGGTGATTTAACCATCACCATGGGTCTATATTGTACGCTATTAAAGCCTTCATTAGCCATTATTGTTACAGTTATGCGTATTTTTTGTTATGAATGCGTTCTTATTTTATTGTTTTGTAAGACGGGTGTGACGTAATGTTTAGATTAATAATACTGTGTGTTGTTTATTAGTCAGTTATGTAAGTGGTAAATATTTTATAATTTCATTGTAGCTATATATAATTATATTATACTCACAGCTTTAATAAACTGTTTCCAATCTATCTTAAAACCCTACATTTTGGTGCTCAATTTTCTAATGTATTCACAAAAATTTAGTCCTAAAATATCATTCAAAAGTAAGGAGATTGGGTAAAAATATCGTCTTAAAGACTCTATCTACATATTTATAGTAACCAACGTAAAGTTTAATCACAGGCTATCCATCAACATTGAGTCGTTTAAATAGAGAGAGTATGATATGTTGCTAGATGGACTAATCCATAAATAAGCCATCTTACAAATAGTCTGGGCTGCCTGATATTTATTATATTCCATTATTACTATTTTTCTATGGTATCTGATTAAATTATGTAGCCAAATAAGAAAAGCCCTAAGGGCGACTTGCACCACTATTACTAACCTACAGTTAGCCTTAACCTCAAGTTAAATTGAAATAGAAATATATGAAGGACATGTAATTCATTACATGTAATTAATTAAATGTCAACATTTATTATCTGTAATTGCATGTAGTACATTACATGTAATGAATTACATGCCCTTCATATATTTCATTTTCAATTTAACTTGAGGTTAGGACTAACTGTAGGTTAGTAATAGTGGTGCAAGTCGCCCTAAGAGTTTCACCGTGGCTAACCGCGGCTTAGCTTAAAGAATCTTGGTATAAGAATACCATAATTAGGCATGGGTGACATAAAGTGGTAATATAAAATCATGAAGACAATTTTTGGGCTAATTCAGGAATGTGAAGCTTATGTGAATTCTACCATCCCGCATTGAGTCAGTGTGTTAGACTTAGGCCTGGGCACCCCTCTCATCAGTAGAGGAAGCCCGGGCCCAGCAGTAGTAAGACAGGTACATTACAGGATACTATTATATAATTATTATATTCATGAATAATCATTCATTATTATAAACTTAAAAAGTGGACTTTTTGTAGTTTCCACCTTTTTAAAGAATACAACAATAGATCAATCATGATGTACATAAATACATGGAGAGGCATAATTATATGACGATTCACGATGTTCATCACATTTTTTAATTTAACAATAAATTTTATCGACTTTAGAAAGCTGCTATTTAGTAAACATATGAATATGATGAAATTAAAATAATAACTAAATACATTTCCGTACGCCAAAATAAAACTTTTTTGCATTCAAGGATTTTCATACACGACAAATTGATTTACCATTTAATGGTAAATTCATAAAAAAACCTAAACATCTTGTTTAAACTCATTATTTCCATAGTTTTGTTGTTAATAAAGGTATGTATTTGATTATAAACAATATTGAGACAGCTTGTTCGTATAATAAACTGTCATTCATTTCGTCATTATAAATCGCATAACAGATTGATAAATAAATGAATTTCCCTCCCATTTTTTGTAAAACAATCTATGATTTTACAATACACTTTCGTTGTCAGTGTAAGTTTACGGAACAAAGAAACTATAATATATTAATGTAGTTGTAATCCACGCTTCACCGACCTGCGAATCGATTTATGTCTAGACTTTAAAAACACTACCGTTACTATTGTCGTTTGCGTCTGTGTCAGGAAACGCATAAAAAGCATGCGAATGACTTCAAAAGAAATGAATGTGTGAGAACATGCGCGAAACAATAACTGTGGTATTTATGATGCCATTAGTAGGAAGTATGACCATTAGGCAAAAATTACTCTTCGCGTGACGTCACGAAAGGTTTGTCATCAGCTTTTTCGAGTTTCAAAACATTGCATAGACGATAACAGAAGTTCATTTATTTTCGTTTTCTACGTATATTTGACTAGCAGCGCCACTTAAGGACGCTACAACGAACTTATAGGTATAATTGTAAAGAGAAAACTATCATATTCGAGAAGTGAGAACTGACAAAACCAACTCGTATCAGGGGAATGGTGCCTTCTACCAGTATATTCAAGTTACTCTATGGTGCCTTCCGTGCTCATAAACTTTTTATTTGTTTTTTTTTTTCAATTCTAACTGCGTTTGCGTAAGCTAATTAGTTGTAACAAGGTACATGGCCTGTGCAAAATTATACCTCCATGTAAACAGAAATAACTACATAAGGAACTGGCTAGTAAGCTGTAAGTGGTAGCGCTCGTACCTTGGCAACATTTTACCTGCATGTAAACAGAAACAACTGCCCATCGTACTGGCTAGTAGGCTTATAAGTGATAACGATTTTTTTTTATTAATTTATTAAGTTAATAACTCCCTCGGTATGGCACCGATGTCCTTATGTGTACATTTTATTTTTACAATATTTCATAATTTATGTAAAATGTGTTAGTCTTATACTAAGTGGTAACGATTGCACCTTGACGAAATATTTGCATGTAAACAGAAACATCTGCTCATAATATTGGCTTTGCCTTGTGTTCTGATGAAATAGGACAGAAATATTTTTAATAAAAAAAAGAATATTTTAAATATTATTTTTATTTTATAAAAAATATTTTACAATCTTAAAACGTAACATTAGTCAAAGGCAGTGTTGATTCCACGTCTTCCGTTTTTTGAGTATTAAAGTTAAAATTTCTTTACAATAATTAACACTAGTGTATCGGTAACCATAAATTGGTAGTACACTTAATATACAAGAAGCATATTCTATAGTACAGTGTAAAACCTGTTATACATTTAGTGCAATATAGTTTGGTATCACAATTTTATGGCAACTAGAATATATATCTTTTATATAGTCGATTGCGTCCAATTTTTATTTCAGTATTATAATTTATAATCAATTTTTGATTTTACATCTCATAACTTAACTATGATTTTATTGTTATGTTATGTTATGTGCGATTTTTTAATTTACCATTTACTAAGAAAATATTTAAATTAATTGCAAAACTGAAAATGATCTATAATACAAAATTCGTTCAAAATTTAATTAATATTTTGTATATCGCAGTTACTGCTAAATAGCATGATAAATATATTCCAAAAGTAGTAAATAATGGCGTTATTATAATAAATTTGTATTGATTAGTTCAAATAAAAAAATATCATAAATGTAAATCTAAGTGGTGTGAAAAAATTGGTGCAACCGACATATTAACTAAAATTAAAATACAAATGGAACTGCAGGTTTATCGTAGAAGTAACCTTCGTCTTTAACAAACGGGGGTCGAGTTGTGTAAGGTGCCGGAGTCTTGTACGTTACTGGAGGTACATAAACGTATGGCCGCTTGGTTGTTGATATCGTGTAGACTGGTGGCTGAGAAGGCTGGGGGGAATATACTGGCCTGGGAGTTGTTTGAGGCGGGACATACACAGGTCGCTTAGTCGTTTGAGGGATGATAATCGTTGGTTGTGATGGCACGGGAGTGTAGGTCTCTCTTGTTGTAAAATATGCGGTTGGTATGGAAGGCTGAATCGTGTAGAATGGTCTACGTGTAGAAACAGGTGGTACATACACAGGTGGCGAGTACGGTCTAGCTGTTGTCGACTTTGGTGCGATGATGATCGGCGGTTGAGTTTGACTAAAAACGGGTTGACGCGTAGTTTGAGGTACGACGTATATGGGACGCCTTGTGGGTGCTGGAGTAGATGAAGGGATGAATGGGACGTACGAATATGGCGCTGGCGTCCTTTGCGTACTTACTGGTGGTAAGTAAGTAGGAGGAGCAGTCTGAGGCCTTGGTGTTGTTGGTGAAACTGTGTAAATTACTTTCTGTGTAGTTGGGAAGGTGAAAGGCACTTTGGGTGTAGGATAATCATAACCAGTAGTTCGGTCGGCAGGGATTATAGTCGAGTATGTAGGTGGGCGAGTCGGAGGTGGAGTAGGACGCCTCGTCGTTGTTGGAGGTGGTGGCGGTCTTGTGGTCGGAGGAAGGTAGGTTGGCGGAGCAGTTGGTTGTGGCGACGGCCTTCTTGTAGTTGGAGGTAAGTAAGTTGGTGGAGCCGTTGGTGGTGGTGACGGCCTTCTTGTAGTTGGAGGTAAGTAAGTTGGCGGAGCGGTTGGTGGCGGCGATGGCCTTCTTGTAGTTGGAGGTAAGTAAGTTGGTGGAGGAGTTGGTGATGGCCGTCTTGTTGTGGGTTGATATGTCACGGTTGGTCTGGGGGTAGAAGGCGAAGGAAAAGGCGATGGCGGTCTCCTCGTTGTAGGTGGTAGATAAGTTGGTGGAGGAGTAGGAGGTGGGGGTCGTCTAGTCGTAGGTGGATATGTCACAAAAGGTTTGGGAGTAGACGGTGATGGAAACGGCGATGGTGGTCTTCTCGTTGTTGGTGGAAGGTAAGTTGGTGGAGGAGTTGGTGTTGGTGGACGTTTTGTCGTAGTTTGGTACGTTATAAAAGGTTTAGGAGTAGTTGATGATGGTATCCTAATAGTAGATGGGAAGTAGGTAGTTGAGCTTGGGAATGGGGCGGGGGTTGCTTTTGTGGGAGGTAGGTATGTAATTGGCGGAAGTGGTCTGGGAGTTGTTGGTGGTGGTGGTGGAGGCGGCGGTGCCCTAGTAGTTGACGGTGATGGGGGCGGCCGTGTAGGGAGAGTAAATGGAATAATAGGTGTAGGATACGTGTAACCAGTGGTTTTAAAGTTGTCTATAATGGTGCTGAATGTCGGCGGCGGCGGTGGTCTAGTTGGGAAAGGAGTTGGTGGTGGCGGAGGTCTCGTTGGTGGTGGCCTGAAAGCACAAATTAAGAACTTTAATAGAAATCGATATAACAGGTATACTTTTGTAACGATTTAAGTGCACACACCTACATATGTGAACTTAATGCACCTGTACTTAGTTGGTTCGGTATGTTTATGGATATTTGAGTTCTTTACCACTTTAAACTTGCTTTATAAACTTTTAATCAATAATCGTAGAATTATGTTCTGTATGACCATCATTACATATACTCGTATTACAGTCTAACATCAAATCTTCTTAAAAACCATTTTATTTTAATGTGTTTCATCATCTCATTCAGTCACAGAAAGTTTAATAGTATTATTATTAATGAATATTCCTTTTATTTACCTGGTAATAGGAGGGAAAGTAGGTGGCGGTGGTGGTGGTCGAGTCGGCTGTGGTGGCGGTGGCGGTGGTCGCGTTGGCTGTGGTGGCGGTGGTGGAGGTCGCGTTGGCTGTGGTGGCGGTGGCGGAGGTACCCTCGTTGTCGGAGGCGGGAACGGTATTCTTGGTGTAGTGTACACGTAGCCTGGTGTAGAGGGCTGCTGGGTGATGAACGTCGGTGGTGGCCGAGGCGGTAACGTTGGTACAGGTGGTGGTATTGGCCTCCTGTAATTAAGATTATAATTATTTAAAAAAAAATATACATACTTCACAAATTTTCATAGCCGTAATTATTATTGACACATGTTTTATCAAATAAGATACGTTATTTCCCGCCAACAATAATTAGCTCGTCTGATACGATACGAAGTTACAATCAACAATACTCGTTAAGATCTTTCCTTAAACTAGTATATCATCAAATAATATATTCTTTAGAATGAATGATTGTTTTTTACCTGGTGGTTGAAGAAATGTATATCGGTGGTGGTCTGGTTGGAGGTGGAATCGGTGGAAGTGTGGGTCTAGGAGGTGGAGGAGGTGGTAATGTTGGCCTTGGGGGTGGGAGTGGGGGTAATGTTGGCCTCGGGGGTGGGGGTGGAGGTAGTGTCGGTCTTGGTGGCGGTGGTGGGGGTAATGTAGGTCTCGGGGGCGGGAGTGGGGGTAGTGTCGGTCTTGGCTGAGGCGGCGGGGGTGGCGGCCTTGTTGGTAGCTCAAATGGTATACGTGGGGTTTCGTATACGTAGCCAGTCGTTTGCGGTGGTGCCGGTGGTCTTGTTGGCGGTGGAGGTGGCGGTGGCGGCGGACGAGTCGGTGGTGGAGGGGGCGGTGGCGGCGGGCGAGTCGGTGGTGGAGGGGGCGGCGGCGGCGGGCGAGTCGGTGGCGGAGGAGGAGGGGGTGGGGGCCGCGTCGGTTGTGGAGGCGGTGGCGGTGGCGGGAACGGTATCTTCGGCTTCGGGTAGAAGTACCCGTCTTCGTCGAGGTCAGCACTTATTGGCGCTCCGAGGACTGCATAGTTTTGACTAGCGTCCGAGAGGATTGCTCTCTCAGGCCGATCTGCCCTGCAGGTGTGGTACACCGACAGGAGGATCACTGCTAGGTGCAGTGACAGCCTCTGTAATGAAAAATTTCATGATTGAAAGATAGCTGGCTGTGTATATGGCATAATTATTATTATGAAAATATATTCATTGGAATTTAAATGCCAAGTTTAATATTTATTACGTCAAAATGGTTAATAGCTGTTAAATATACTATGGAACTGAAGTATCCCATTTAATGCGTATTCATCTGGGTGGGAACAGTTGAAAAATTAGGACCATATGTTCACATTATTACAAATTAATTATGGGAAACGTTATACATTCATTATTGAATTTCAAGAACCTAAGATCTTATAAGAGTTTTAATTCCCAGAGACTAACTGGGCTTCATTGCTTGGTGTCGCCAAGTGCTTGCCAGTGTTGAAGCTAGCTTACAGGACTTAACAGTGACGAGTGTGTAGGCGGGATAATCTCGTGAGTCTAAAATCTTATAAATATGATATTTTACAATATAGAATAGAAATTGACTTCGCAATAATAGTTACCAATCGTCGAGTTATATATCCGTTCAAACAGTGCGAATATTCAACTTAGCATCTGAATGAAACATAAGTGTCAAATAAATTAAAAGGAGGTCAATATCGTGATTTATAGTAATAATTTAATATTTCCTATGACATTAACAATCTTTTATCACTCTGAAACATCGATATAATAATATACCTAGATGCACAGTTGACGCTCAGAAAGTGGGACAGCCAACGAGTGCTTAAAATGTAAGTAAGCACTTGTTGGCTGTCAGTCGGGCGCCGACCGTTGGTCTGTGAAGATGCCTAAATGCTCTGTGAAAGAGTGCAAAAATAACACTCTTACAAAGCGCAAAACACATGGGATTTCATATTTTAAGTAAGTATAATTCCCTTACTTGATTCTTAAAACCTTAATCATGTTAAATTAAGTATTAAACGTGTATAAATAATTAATTTAATGAATTCAGTTAATAAAATATTTTGTCCCTTTTGAAATCATGATTTGGAACAATGAAATATATGGAGTCGTTTTTTTTTGGAAATATATTATATTTATTTTAAATTTATGATTTTTTTTTATTAATTACAGATTTCCATGAAATGAAATAGTAAGAGATAAATGGCGTAAAATTATTTCCGAAGAAAGGAGAGAAGAAAATTTTAAACCCAATTACTCAAGTGTGGTTTGTTCAGACCATTTTGCCGATTCCGATGGATATTATACAGAAAAAGGGATTAGGAAAATTAAAAAGAATGCTGTACCAAAAATAAAGGTGATAAATTGTCATCAGCTACATTGTCCTTAACTAATGTTTACTATTTAATTTAACAATATGTATGCTGTTGGTGTACCTATAAATAAATAAATAAATAAATATTGCCACATTTATTGACTTTATTTTAGATTGTCGTAACTACAAGTTTAAATGAGGCAGGGTGCAGTACAAGTGTAATAGCTGAAAAATATTTGATACAGAATTCATCGATAGCAAGCATATACTAGGTACATACTGCCATGTAAAATGACTATTTAATAATTTGCGGCTAATTCTAATAAATGTTTTAAATCAAAGTGTGCAGATCATAAAAAATTGCCAACATGAACAAAGTTGAACATTCCGCTGTCAAATAATAATTTTAATGGTTCATTCTCGCGATTTTTCATTTTTTAATTTTTCATTTTTATCTTGGATTCTCGGATTGAGATCATTTATTGGAACCGGTCGTTAGGCATAATTACTACAACAGTAATTGTGGCGTCATCATTTATTGGAAACATATTCATTTCCAGGAACCAGCAATTGAACCAATAAATAATGAAGGATCACCAATACCATCAGAATTTTCATCAATCTTTAACACACCTAAGACGTTACTTTTGAAAGATAATTTGAAAGAACGCAACCAAAAATGTAAACTTAAATCTAATTTAGTGCGAAACTTAATGTGACTATGTATGTGACTGTTGGGTGTTATTTAATACTCTATCTATCTCTTAATGTAAGTAAAATTATTATAGAGATATCGCCATTCTCATCTACATTGTACGCCACGTGGTCAAAATTTCTCACAGATAAATACAAGAACTATTCGACTCCATTCAATCTTTGTCCAAGTGACTAGAATGTTTCTTTTAATAATGTCAAATTATTGTCAAATTCAAAAACGATTAGAAATTCAAAAATTTCGAATATAGGAACGTTTGAACATTCAATTTAAAAAGCTACTTTATGCCGCGTCTATAAGGTCATATTTGTGTTAATTTAATTAAATTTGTGATGTGTATTTGTTTTGTCTGTCGAGGACACTGTTTACAATGATATTTGTATGGAACTGTGCATCTAGGTATATTATTATATCGATGCTCTGAAAGGTTAATCCAATAATTAATTGTTTGTTGTTGGTGTTGTAAACAATGCTTCTGGTTTTCTTTCAATCATATTATTGTGTTGAAACTTGAAAAGCGTATGCACTCAGTTTTTTTTAACTTACATTGAAATATTTAAAACTACTACACGTGCAATTCTGCCATTAACACTTATATTTCTCGCTAGCGACCACGTGGTATGAAAAACATTAATTCCCGGCGTAACCTCTAGAGTAACGCAATCCAAAGCAATTTTGAAATATGGCAAAAAACGTAGAAAAAACTTTTGTGTAGAAAATGACACTTGTGTCTAATTTAAGTTTAAATATAAACAAGACTGTCTCGGTGGCGTGTTTGTATTTCGGTACGACTACTGTCCTGAGGTCTCGGGTTCGATCCCCGGGTCGGGCAGAGTGATATTGGATTTTCGTAGCACTTACGTGTTGGGAATTGATGTTTTTCATATAAACTATTTTACGAAGTGGTTAACGTGAAATGTAAAAAAATCTCATGACCGAGCTACAGGTTGAAAGAGTAGGTACAGCTAAACGTATTATAGAGGTAATTAAACTTATTTAAAACCGGCTAGACCGGTTGGATACCACTGTCTCACAGGAAACCGACGTAAAGTGGCAGCTTGCTGTCGCGTTTCGTTCGGTGAGTGAGATTTCCGGTGGCCCTTTTCCCCCCCCCCTTCCATTTCCTCTTTTTAGGTTGGCAACGCACCCATGATTCTTATTGTGTCTTGGGTGTCTATGGGCGGTGGAGATCATTTACCATCTGTTCGTTTGCCAGTCTCTGCTATAAAAAAAAACTGGACTTCGTAACGCCACACATTCCGCTCTTGGCAGCGGTCGCTCTCGGACGTATTGTCACTGCACCTGCAGTGATTTTACAACCGATTACCGGCCTGTTTGTCAGGTCGGATTGCAGCCCCGCGCTGCCGTCTCGGTAATCCGACCATAAAACAAAGCTCCGCTTTGTTTTGTCGGTTACCAGACAAAGGGCCCATCCGCGTCCTTTTCAGGACAGGGATTAGCCCGAATTCTCGGTATATTATTTATTGTCCCCTTCAGGGAATTAGCTCGGTGGTAAACCTCACGGTGTCAACAAGCCGAAGCTAGCGGTGACCCGGCCCGCGCCACGCCCCCTCAGGGCTGAAGCAAGCCGGACGGGTGCGGATAAGGAATTAGTGGAGGCACACCACTCTTTCCCCCGCATATCTCCTTCCCAACCCTACCCATCCCGATTTCCATCCCGTGTATCCGGTTGAGTGTGCGGTCCTCGGACCAATACCACTTACGGTGCACGGACTGTTAGGAACCCTTTCGCACATTAAGATTGGCAAAGGGATACCAGCTTAGGGCACACCTAATTTTAAGTACACCCCCCCTCGCCTATACCCGGCGAGGAGGATCATTCACATACTCAGCCCCGGGCACACCCACCCGGGGACGTAAATTCACGCGTCCCACCGCGACCCGCGACCCGCGATCCGCGACCGTACGTCAGTGCGAGCGCCGCCCGGTTTCTTGTGTGTTCTTTCCCGGGCGGAACGCACCCGCGTCGGAACACACTCGCGCCTTAAACCTCGACTTCCCAAGCACTCGCGATGGCCCCGCCAAAACAGAAGCTTGTCGTGGCCCTCGCGAAGGCGGCGGAAAACCCACTCGCGTGGGCTCGTATTGAAACTCTCTTTAGAGAGATTATGCCGGACCTTTTTGCCGACGAGACGGAGAGCCCGTCAACGGACGACGGACCCTCCGCCTCGCCCACCGCTCCCTCGGGGCCCATCGCTACGGCGATGGAAACCGATTCACCCGCATCCACCAAGAGGCCCGCGGCTTCTTCAACCTCCGGCGATTCTTGGTCGGAATCATCGTCATCCGAGCAGGATGACGACGGTTTCACGACCGTGAAGCGCGGGAGGCGGAAGAAGCCGCGATCGGCCACCGCCGTGTCGGTGGCAACTCCGGCGCCCTCTGCGCTGGCCTTCGACACCGACTCGCCGGCTTCCCCCTCACCCCCGTCCTCACCAGCCGCACCCTCTAGGCCCTCCGCTCCCTCTGAGCCAAAGGGCAAAAAACCTCCCCCAATCAACATCCGCGTCCCGGATGGTAGCTCCTTACCCACCCTTCTCGCGAAAATACAGTCTCAGGGCATCACCCTGAGAAACAATAGGTGGAATAGCCTCCACAAGACAGTCACCGTCATGCCGGATACGGTGGCCGACCACCGCGCCCTTACCAAGTGGATGTCTTCCGGAGACATCAACTATTACACTTACGCCCTCCCCGAGGAGCGCACCTACCGCTTTGTTATACGCGGAATCCCCCTAGAAATGTCGACCGATGAAGTCACATTAGGCCTTCAAGAGAAAGGCATCTCTTGCGTCCGGGTTACCCGTATGCACCGTCCCGCCCGCGCAGACGCCACTCAGCAGCCCTACGAGATGGTCCTCGTAGAATTGGAGACCCCCGCTGATGCCAAACATCTGTTTGCCATCAGCGACATTCTTGGATTCCGCGGCTTCACCGTGGAGACCCCCCACCGCAAACGGCTAATCGGGCAGTGCCACAACTGCCAACTGTATGGCCATTCATCGCTGCGTTGTCGCATGCCCGCCAGGTGCGTCAAGTGCCTCGGAAATCATGGAACTGCACAGTGCCCACGTCCCAAAGATAGGACCCAGTGCACGGAGCCGCCTTCGTGCACCAATTGCCGCCAAGTAGGCCATCCGGCTAGTTATCGTGGGTGCACGCATGCCCCCAAAAAACCGACCCGAGCTCCTAAAGCTCTACCCCCCAAGGCCCCTCAGGCTAAATTCATCCCTGCACCCATCCCGGCGCGCAACCATTGGCAGTTGCCAAGCAAGCAAGCCGAAGAGGTAGCAGCCACCACCCAGGCCCCCGGCGGAGTCACTCCCGCCACCCCGGCCACACCTCCCGCCACTCCCAGTCAACCCACCGCGGTTCCTACCACTCCTGCTCCAGCTCCCACTCCTGCGGCCTCCCGGGCTAACCCTCCCAGGGCAGCCCAGCCGCGCCCCAAAAACCCTGCACCCCCTACCGCGGCGGGTCGCACACTCTCTAAGGCTGAAGTAGATGCCATCTACGACGCCATCATAAACCCCCCGATCGACTACTACACCCTTATCTCTGATAAAATAAGGGAAATAGCAGCCAAGGGCCACCCGGACGCAAGACTGGTGTCTGACTTAGAACTTCTGTATAGGGAACAGCGATCCTACATCGCTGACTTAATTTTACCGCCTTCCGATGGCTAACAACAATAATATTTTTTCCCCCCCGTCGCGGACCAAGCCTCGCTCCCTCAG
The DNA here is from genome assembly GCA_036417725.1 of Clanis bilineata. Lineage (NCBI taxonomy): Eukaryota > Metazoa > Arthropoda > Insecta > Lepidoptera > Sphingidae > Clanis > Clanis bilineata. The sequence goes on from CM071158.1 coordinate 17,315,921, forward strand.
AGTGGGCTTTTTCAATACCAATGGTATTCGCGGCCAATGTGCCGAAATCGCACACTTTGTCCGCGATAACAATCTGGACGTTTTCCTCATCCAGGAAACGTTCCTCAAACCTGCTCACCGAAACCCTAATATCCCCAATTTCAAAATGGTGCGGAACGACCGCACTACTGGCCCTTTTGGTGGCACCCTAATATACTTTAAAAGGTCCCTGCACTGCATACCTCTAGACCCCCCCGAAAACCTGACGAACATTGAGGCTTCAGTCTGCAGGCTAGCAATGACAGGACATCCGCCGATCACTATCATCTCGGCTTACCTCTCACCCAAAAAGGAGCTTCACTCCAATGAAATTTCGACCCTACTGAGCATGGGGGAGTCTGTCCTTCTGGCGGGCGACCTCAACGCCAAGAACACGCTCTGGAACTGCAACTCTACCAACAGCAGAGGTGCAGCACTAGAGCGGTGTTTAGACACTATTGATATGGAAATTCTAGTTCCATCAGAACCCACCCATTATAGTACAATTAACGACAATCACCGACCTGACATACTCGACATAGCGCTTGCAAGGAACGTATGCCTACGCGTGCGTTCCATGCAGGTGCTACAAGAGTTGGACTCTGACCACAGACCTGTGATCCTAGATCTAGTCCCTATAAACGGTCCCACAGACACAGGTCCTAACGTACCGATGAAGGTGAAAACGAACTGGCGTCTCCTAGGCACCAAGCTCGAGGACACCTCATCCCCTGATCTCTCCGCGATCCCGACCAACATAGTTACTCCTGAAGAGACGTCCGGCGCGATTCGCTCCTTCACCGCACATATCCAAAACGTCGTGAGCGACAGCTCCGAGAGGGTGCCGGAGGCTATGCTTAGCCATTGGCACCTTCCCGAAGACGTGAAATGTGTGGTGAGGAGGCGAAACGCCGCGCTGAGAGCCTGTAAGACGAATCCCTCCCCGGATCAACGGCATCTAACGCGTTTCCTCCAACGCGAGGCCAAACGTCGCATCCAAGAGGCCGTCGATTCGAGGTGGGAAACTCACCTATCAGAGCTAGATCCAACTCACCAGGCTTTCTGGCAGTTGTGCCGTTCCTTCAGGAGAAATGATACAGTCACCATGCCCCCGCTCAATCGTCCGAATCAACGCCCGGCGTTTGACGACGACGAGAAAGCGGAATTGCTTGCCGACAGCCTGGAGGCTCAATGTTCACTCACCTCAGTTCCCATTGACCCAGAGCATCTCGTTGCGGTTGACACTTTTGTCGAAAGTAGGAACGCAATCCCGCCGCCACCGATACCGGTTCCGCGTCCGCGCCCGACAAACGTCGACCCGGATGTCGACCAACCGCCCGACCCACTCGCGCCGGTGACAATCGAAGAAGTCAGTTCTCTGATCAAGGCGCTCAAAAGACGAAAAGCCCCCGGGGGTGACGGTATATCCAATAGAGTCATGAAAATGCTCCCGGAGCATCTAGTTAAAATTCTCGCTGACATCTTCAATGCAGCGTTCCAAAACAGCCTCTTTCCAGACGTCTGGAAAGAGGCGGTTGTGATAGGTATTCACAAGCCGGGGAAACCCGCTTTCGAACCCTCCTCTTACCGTCCCATCAGTTTACTCAGCGCTCTGGGTAAACTCTACGAGCGAATCGTCCTCGATCGCATCAAGATAGTCGCCCACCTTCACCATCTGCTCCCTCCAGAGCAGTTTGGTTTTCGTAGTAGGCACAGTTGCGTGAATCAGATCCTCCGCATCACGGAGCATGTCCACGACAACTTTAGGCGCGGAAACCCTACCGGTGCTCTTTTCTTTGATATTGAAAAAGCATTCGACAAAGTGTGGCACAACGGCTTGCTCTACAAGTTGTATACCTTCAATGTGCCCACACAGCTCGTGCACATCATACGAGAATTTTTGTCGAATCGCGGTTTCAAATATCGCGTGGAGGGAACTCTTTCCTCCCGACACACCATCACTGCCGGAGTCCCGCAAGGCTCCGCTTTGTCCCCTTTTCTTTTCTCGCTATACACAAGCGATATCCCTAAACCGAAAGACGCCCATCTGGCGCTCTTCGCTGACGACACGGCAATCTACGCTTCACGTAGAGACCCGGACAAAGTGATTCGCATTTTGCAAACCGCAGCCGATGAACTCGGTGAGTGGTTCCGCAAATGGCGAATCACTGTCAACCCCGCCAAAAGTCAGGCAATTCTCTTTACCAAGAGAATTTTCACCCAAAAGCCTAACGCTTCAGTCACCATGGCCAATAAGGCTATCCCTTGGACCAACAACGCCAAATATCTAGGAGTCAACCTTGATCGGAGACTGAACTTCATCACTCATGTAAATGCGGTACGCGCGCGAGCCGCAATCGCGTTAGCACGATTACATTTTCTCTTAAACCGTAAGAGCAAGTTGTCAGCCCGCAACAAGATTAGGATCTACACAACGTGTATTAGGCCGATAATGACTTACGCGTCGCCCGTGTTCGCTCACATACCGCCCGCTCGACTTAAGCGTATGCAAGTCCTGCAAAACGTCTTTTTAAGACGAGCGCTTAACGCTCCGTGGTACGTCCGTAATCACGACCTCCACGTTGACACCAACTTGCCGACCATCAGGCATTTTATGCAGATGGCTAGCAGACGCTACTTCGATCGGGCGGCACACCACCCAAACACGCTTGTCCGTCAAGCGTCAATATATACTCCATTTGACCGTGCGAAATGGAGACGTCCTAGATCCGTTTTGTCAGACCCTGATGACGCCATCACTCTGGCCATTCAACGTAAGATCGAGCATCTTAAATCGCTCCCACACTCCACACGACCGATGTTCCGTCCCCGCCGACGAGGACCACGCCGCGCTCCCAGTAGCAGCCCCCCCGACCCTGTTAACAATTCCGGCCCGCGTGCCGATGACAGAAATGGATAGTTAGGAAAACACGTCCACACTCCCCTAATCGATGATGTCTTCAACATCTCCCTCTCAGTGACCGCCCTGAGCCGAGGTTCGTAACCCGTTAGTGGGTTGCCCTCAGCGTGGTCACCTAACTTTACGGGTTGAGCGCACCTGCGTTCCTCCCAACAGACCGGTGTGGCTGTATTTGCCGACTCGGTCAGGCAAGCAGCTGTAGGGCCATAAAAAAAAAAAAAAAAATAAAAAAAGTAACGCCACAAATCAGTAGATTAGATACTTAAATAAAACTGTTACAAGACATTTAGTCACAATAAATATATATTGTATATATTAATATTTGATCATTATTGTGGGATTGAGCAATTATTACATTATGATTTTTTATATTATAAGATAATTTATTTATTACAAAAGATTGAATTAGGTCAAGGCCAATTCTCAAAAACAGGCAGCAACATAATCTATAATATGTGGTGCTTGCATGATAATTATAATTTGAATTAAATTTTAAATCTTGTATTCTTAACAGGCCTCAATAAAATAAAATATTTTATTGTGATTTTATCACAATTTGGTTTTATTTTTAGGCTAAACAAAACCAAATTGCGTAATCCGTAAAAACAGTTTTATTTCAATGTATAACATTCGCATAAACCAAAGAAATCATTAGGCCCCAATAAATTGTATTTTATCATTACACAAGTTACTATATACATTTTTCACAATAGAATCCCGTTCGCTCTATCATGTTAGAAGATTTAGAAGAAGAAACAACTTTCTTCTTGCTTAACTTTGATCTTGGGGTACACCGATAACATTTTAAACCTTAGGAATACAGAGTGTATAAATGTATATGCATCTCATATATGTACATACTGTATAGCGGTACATATGAAAATCACTTTTTTGATCCAAATAACGGTGCAAATGAAGACAGCACGACAAAATTATTGCATACATACCATTGCAGTTTAACAAATAAATAAATAAAACCCAACAGTCATATACATCCATAGTCCTGACCCCACACTAAGATCGATTCTTGTGTCGTGGGTATCGGAAACTACGAGAGACTTTCGGTCTCACAACACCCAGACCCGAAACAATTTCAATTTCAAATATATGTCTCGGTGCGGGGATCGAAACCGCGGCCTTTCGCTTCACAGCCGGCTACTCGCCCGCTGCGCCACGGACGCTGTCTGAAATATTTTCGACCAATGCGAAATTGTTACTCAATGTTGAAAACATTGCACACTCATTTACTTTCTGAGTTATTTCGTATTGTGTAACTAAAATATTGATGGATTATCTTCTTAGTTGTTAGTTAAGTTCATCGTAACTTAACGAGATGTTTGCAATAGGCATTCCAAGTAAGGTCAACATCACTAACCATTTTTACTTTATAGAAACAGCATGTCGATTCTCTAAGAAACGCCACAACATTGCGATCGACGACGAGCTCCCGCAGCGCACATCGTTGAGATCGACGGAGCGTTCAACGTTGTTGGGTCTTAGAGAATACCATTTTCCATACATTTATGTCAAACGCGTCACTCGAGAGAGCTAGTTCGCATAAACGCCGTCATCACGCATAGCGCTAGTGCGTGCGCTTTGTACCTTGCTGAATACAAAAATGAATACATCGTTGCCGCAACGATGCCGCAAAGTTGTTTTCACAAATGAAACCTTAGAGAATCGACCTGCTGAATGGGAATGAATGTGCATTAATCTCTGAACATATAGCATTAGGTGCTAAGTATACTTATTTCATTAACTCTCGCTTGATTGCTGTGTTTGAAGCATACAGTAGTATCTTATTTATAAGGAGCGATCTTCTAATACGTCCATTAGAATAATTAATCTTATATCTAGAGCCCTTGTTGGTCTAATATGAAATCAAAGAAGTGATTTTTAGACGATACTAATCAAAACAAGTCAACAGAATGAGGTGAATTCTCCTGAGTAATATCATCGTTCTTCTGAGCTCATTCAAATAAATAAAATTAATTATTTTACTGATACTATCTTTTTAATATTTCGCTGTCAAGATTGAAACACAAAATATTTTTTATTTTGCTTTGTGCTTTATTTTTATAAATCCTGTTTTAGACCAATAACTTTTCTTATGGTTCATAAAAATACAATATGTCAATTAACATAAATCATCAGCATTTACATTCGTTTTGTGCGTCAAATGTGAAATATATTTCGAAGAAGAAGCTCAAGGCATTCCGGTCAACGTTTGGAATGTGGTCCGCTTGCTGTGATTTGCCGCCATTAATTGAAAAAGATGGCCGAAACTTTTCAGTGCCATAGGTTTTAGTGAAATTATTGTGGATAATGTTACAAAATATCCTTTTGTTACGAGACTGATTCGGAAATATTAACCATACAATTTCTAATTCGGTTTACAAGAAGAAGGTACTTTATGTTCAGAAAAATGACTTAGATACAGAAATTTCAATCTTTTGTCTGTATAATCACAAGTTCAAAAACTTATTAGACCAACTTCAATTCCGATCGTGACCAAATTTATATACCACCCTTGAAATAAGCTCTATCTAATAAACAAAAAATTGAAAATCGGTCCACATTTCCGTAGTTATTGCGTAACATACATAAAAAGAAATAGAGACGAATTGAGGACCTTCTCCTTTTTGGAAGTCGGTCGAAAATAAATCCATTTCAAACGAAGTCTAAATCAAAATACTTTTATAAATCGTCTTCTTATTTATTTTTGTGGAAAAGGCAATTTATCGAGATTTTTTTTATATTATAATAACTGAACTCTAACGCTAATTCTAAGAGAAGTTATTATAAAACTAGTTTTCATAATAAATATTTTGCGACAACATTCATTTTATATTCCTCAAAGCCTTATAGAGAAATGTTAATTATTTAATGACTATTATTAATTTCTGAACGTTTATAAATGTTTGTCTAAACAAATTAATGTAATATCCGCCAGGCCATCGTAAAAAGTTATTTTTGGTTAACTCTAGTAGTTTATAGTGTTATGTGTTATGTTATGTTATGTCTAGTAGTTTACTGAATGTGCAAAACAATAAAAATATTTACGACGGCATAATGTCCGTGCATATTATAAAATACATTTATTAATACTGAAGCCTTACAATGATAACATAAATTAGAATAAAATAATTCAATAATGCAAACAAAAATATTAGGTTGCAAGTCACATTTAGTAGCAAAGTTATTTACAGTAAGCAATTGATTGGTCTAACCCAAAATTATATAAACTGGTAAATTACTCGATAAACTTATTACACAATCGTAAATTCCAAGTTTCGTCCCAACGTTAACAATCTAGTTTAACTCGAAGATCATTATTTTAGTACGATGTATGATAGAAATACACTTGCTCGCTTGAGGGCACATAAACTATACTAACTATACTATAGTGGTTACTTAAATCAATTGACATAGCGTGACCATGAGTTGAGCCTTTAGTGTCACATCTGTCAATGTATTAGTAACTTCAGTTCGGCATAATTTTACTAACAGTTGAAAGCAGAATCTTACTTGGCAATGTACAATATATTTAGATCCATAGACTGTTGCTATTCATCCGTTCGTTTTTGGAGGCCCTAATCCCTGCTCCCCTTGCCGATTCTTATTCGTAAATATAGCCTTACTTTTAAAACACATTTATCCGCTTCTTATCTTCAAAAGTATTATAGTTTATATTTTCTTCCTTGTGTCATATTGTTTGAAAATGAAATAGACGAACTAGTATTTGGATGGTGGTTTTAGGGTGGGCGTCGCTTGTTAAAATTATTTCATATTATTGTCTTGAGTTGTATTTGTTGTTTAATGTGATTTGGTTTTATACACCAAAATTCAGCGGAGATGGACAGTATAATGTGGAAACATTTAAATCGCTGATCTTTAATGAGTTTTGCTTGGTGCGTTGGCTGGCTTTGTCCGGTCGATTCTCTGAGTGAAGGTCATCTGAGGGGCTCCGCGCTGGAAGGAATTGTCGCCATAATCCCAGCAAGGCCTTGAGATCATTCACATCTGCGTCTCTTGGTCATTATGTAAACTTGATGATTGCTATGGTAACTAGTTTTAAAGTTAGGAGGCGCGTAAATATTTTCATGAGTAAGGGGCATACATATTCTTTTGCTATTATTTACCATTGGGTGAATAATAATCTGCTACGAAAAAAGCCTACTATCTAAATAAAATTCCGTTGGAAAAGTTGAAATTTTCAAATATTGTTATTTCTAACTGCCACGTGAATTCCCAGCCATACAGACAACTTATTTTGCATAAACGTGGGTGTCTGTGGGTTTAATGTCGTCCGGTATGTCGTATCATACATTCTTTGTGTTATTGATGATTTATAATGAAATGGTTGAATGATTAAATTGCAAGAATGTTGACGAAGAAGACTGTTGGGTATTATTTTTATTCATAATATAAACCTAGAAACTATTTTTGTTATGAATGCTAATGTTAAGGTGTCAAAAAGATTTAGATTAAATATCATTAAGGAAGCCATAAAATTCCATCTCTTAAGGTCTCCTGACCTGTTAAATTCCAATTTTTATTTTAGTACGAAAGTGAATTAATAAGTTATGTACATTCCTGCTTTAGACTAGTTTTTTTTATAAGTAACGCTTAAAAATCCGTTGAGACCTTTAACTTTTTACAAAAAGACCCACCATTATTATCCGCTTCATTGTTATTTAAATCTAGCTCAACATTTAAAATTATTAATGTCGTATTAGGTTAAGTATGTCAAATACAACAATAATCTTCGGCAAGCAATAAAAGTATTTTCCACAACCTTTTTGTTTTGAGAGCTTAGCTTCAGTTTGAAAGTAGACTTGACTTGATCAGTGCCAAAATAGACCTTTCTGAAAGTGTCCGGTAAATGAACCGATTTTCAAGACTCCTTTTATATACTTTTTTTTTATAGCAGATACTGGCTAACGAACAGATGAGTCACCTGATGGTAGTCAGATGATCTTCACCTTCCATAGACACCCAAGACACAAAAAGAATCATGGGCTCGTTGCCAACCTAAAAGGAGGGAATGGAAGGGGAGGGAGAAGGGATTGGGAAAGGGAGGGGGGAAATAGACTACTGGAAATCTCACTCACCGAACAAAACACGACAGCGTGCTGCCACTTTACGTCGGTTTTCTGTGAGACATTCGTGCTGTAGATGTTACTCTCTACAGCGTGGCTCTACCATACACAAACGTTTAGACTTACGCATTTTCCCATAGGGGTAGTCAGAGACAATGCATTTCCACTTGCTATAATTCTTGCACACCTTTTTGCTTCATTTAGTTTCATTACATTCTTCATACATGCACGTCGGTTTAGAGTTCTAACTTCATATTTCTCGAGCATATCGACTTGGTCAGAGAATGTTCGACGAGGTCAGAAAATGTTGCGGTGGTTTGGGCACGCAGAGAGAATGGATGAAAGGAGGTTGACAAAGCAAATATATATAAGTAGCTAGAGAAAGGCTAGTAGATTAGCTAGGATAGGGCCTTATAGTCCACGGCGTGATATTCCTTACTCACATTTCCAGTCAAATCCTACAAGCTTTCTATTTTATTTTCCCGTCAATTCCCTGCTAGCATTCCTGCCATATCCCGTTCGTTCCCTTTTCTACAAATCACAACCATTTATCTAAGCCCCATCCTTGTTATTGTGTCCATACCTGCCTGCTTGTTTTCTAAATTGATAGTGTTGTAACATGATTATTATTATTATATAAATGTATCTAGACCTTGTTGTGACCTGTCATAAGTGCATTTGATGTGCCTAAGTGACCAATAAATATATATATTTTTTTTATTTTTATTTATATTGCAAGTGTGAATGGCAGAGTTTGAAGGCGAAGACTTCATCGAACATTCTCTGATCAATGATATACTTGAGAATGGTCAAGTTATAAGTTACGCTCCTTTTATTTTCTATAAAGTTTACGCTAAGTATAGGTAGACCTGTATTTGGTCAAGATCTGAATCATGAAAGAGTAAGAAGGAAGAAAGAAATGAACTTTATTTAACCATCACTTTAGAATAGCTGCAAACACCGAAAATGTGATCGCTCTTAGATAATAAAATATAAATAGTCTTAAGTTAAGCTTAACAAACAGCAGCGTCTCGATTGGGCTTAAGTTTTCAAACTTCTGATTATAAGAGATAAAGATGCTTCATACTACACATGTTAGGAAATCAATGACATTGTCATTCCAAATCATTGCGGCCAATATCATTGTCGCTAACGTAATATCTAAACTAATACATTTAACTGAAGGTCACTGGTAGCTCACTAAGCAAACTTTATTGTTTACTTTACTAAGTGAACCTGACCCCGATGTTTCAACACACGCGACAGGTTATGTACATACATGGTTAGGAAATTACACAAATTTTTAAACATTTTTAGCAAGATTTTTTACTTTTGTAGAGCCACGCTGTAGACAAGTACGTCTTCACCACGAATCGGCCGGCTCGACCGGTTTGATACAACTGTCTCATAGAAAACCGATGTTAAGTGGCAGCTTGCTATCGCGTTTCGTGTTCGGTGAGTGAAATTTCCAGTGGCCCAATTACAAGGGCGAAAGAGGCAAAAGACGACTCTTACACTTAACTTACAGGACACGTTGATAATAACAATAACAACAAATTTTACCAAAATAGAACCAATTTTGAAAAGAGTTACAGATTTCAACGCCTCCAATCATAAAACAAAACCTATACTAGCGTAATTACAATGAGACATGACAATCTGTTATTATTATTATCAATTCCACATACATTATATTCCACAGACATAAATACCCAACAGGAAAACAAAACCCAAAACAATCAATGATGAAACGATTAAAATAAAATGACCGAAACAGAACAAGTGTATTGTGAAAACCAGCACACGTTGAAACCATAATATCTTGCGTTAAACAACTGACACGACGCCAATTGATTCGGCTCGCTCCGACAACTTGCATAACTTTAAAGATGAATGCGCCGGTAAATTATGCAAAATTTTGTTTACCCTTTTTTTAGAATGGAATTGTGCTGTTAGCAAAATTGCTTTTACAACTTCACCTGAATTCACAGCTAACGCTTATGGCGCTCTAGCCAGAAATATATTCATTTGACTGCGATTGTACACAGAGGTGGCTTTTCGAAGGCTCAGACCTCATATTAAACTATTGCTGGGAATTAATAATAATTTTAATAAATCATTTATTCATCTCCACAATTCCATTACTTAGGTACAATGCATGGTTGTTAGTAAATTAGTGTATTGTCTAAGGCCAGAAAACATGTAAATTTTACACAAATTTAACAAAAACAATGATATATTTATATAGATGTGCACTAGCCTCCACACTAGGATTCCCTGTGTCGTGGAAGCTAATAAAAAAAATAAAAATAAAAAAAAGAGAGAATTTTGTTTTAAATGTTTATCAAATATGTGTACCCAGTATTAATTACTCTAATAATTATAATTAATATAATAATTAGAGATCGTCTTTGCATACTAGAATGCCGAGGGTCCTCTATAGGAGATCTTTGGACTCTCGGGCGGATCCGATGTCGGGGTCTGGTGTTAATATTACAATAAGTATTGAGAAGGGAAAGGGCTGCGACAGCAACTGTGATGAGATTGGGGTTTGCCAAAACGTGTTTGGGACGACGACGGATGGACCTCTTTGTCCCTGACTTAGTTATAATTCAAAGAGTTTTAACCACCTCCGGGACGCAGCACACGAGTAGGCTATGAAACGAGAGGTCGCGAGTTCAATTCCCGCACTGAGGCAAACCCAGACATTTGTTTCAGGTCTGGGTTTTATGAGATAAAAATCTTTCGTAGTTACTGATACGACGCAAGACTTGTATTGTACCTCTAGTGTGGACTAGGTATGAGACTGTTGAATGTTATTTGCTCATTTCAATTAAGTAAATAGGATTATTATTTTAGGACTGCCTCGGTGGCGTGGTGGTATTTCGGTACAACTACGGTTCTGAGGTCTCGGGTTCGATCCCCGGGTCGGGCAAAGTGATATTGGATTTTTCCATATCAGCCCGGCGTCTGGAATTTGTGCCCGATATGGCGATAGGCTCGCCCCCTATCACATCTGGGACGGAACTAAGCTCGGCGAAATGTGGGTGTTGTAGTTCGCGAGTCCGCCTCTGCCTACCCCTCGGGAATACAGGCGTGAGCTTATGTATGTATGTGTGTATGTATGTATGTATGTATGTATGTAAATAGGATTAGCTTCTGTGCACGTCTATTAAAGAAATAGAATAATAGAAGCTATCGGATAATATCATCTTGGTGGTAATTATTTAAGAATTTAGGTAAATTTATAATAACTTATTGTAACCAAATAATGTAAAGCCCTTAACTTAAGCCACGATTGGCATTTGAATAAGACATAAACAAATACGTATCACTCATTAGCACATAAAACTAACATTGCTCATTGTTTGCATGAAATTACAAATACCTATCTTGACCTCGGAAATAAAATATTTTAAGTCTTTTTAAGAACATAATAGACGATTTTTTAATATCACAGTCATGTTTTGGACGATTAGCGAATAAGATCCACTTGACATTATAAACTATGTTGCAATCATAGAAATATCATACAATAGTATTGTAAATTAGAGGTTTAACGTATTAGTGACTTACGGATAGTAAAAACGCAGCATTTTACATAAATACATAAGCTCACGCCTGTATCCCCGAAGGTGTAGTCGCTGTCGCTGTCCCTATCGCCATATCGGGCACAAATTCCAGACTCCGGGCTGATATGGAAAAATCCAATATCACTTTGGCCGACCCGGGGATCGAACCCGAGACCTCAGGACAGTAATCGTACCGAAATACAACCACGCCACCGAGGCAGTCGCAGCATTTTAGTTATTGAATATATTGAAAATAAGTAGAATTTACGTTAAACATTCATAGGCTAGAACACTAAGCCCAAATCTGAACTAATATTTTTTAAATAAATTTACAAACATACATAAGCCTTTTTCTCATAGGCAACAAATTTCCACTTGCTACAATTTTACAATTTTGTTTGAATTATTGTGTTGTTAGTAAATCAAATAGATCTTTATAGGGTTATTAATTCACTGAATCATATGTGTTGCCCTAACTCATGTATAAAACATTACTTTTTGAAGTTCTTTGACTTCAAAGTTCAAGGTAAAATATGGAAGTTTATACCTCTAATGTCTTGTCTCATTTCATATCACGTCCTTAGCTTCCAAGCAAAAATAATAAAGATATATCAAAGCATTCAGATAATATGTTCAATTATACAATCCTAAATTATAATAAAGTCGTTAATTGACTATCCAGACTCTGGAAAATATTGGGAGGTTAACTTTTATTTAGATTGATGCAACTAAGTGGATGCAACTACTTTTTTCTCAATATACATTTTCACTCGTGAAAGAAACATACATAGTCCTGACCCCACACTAAGATCGAGTCTTGTGTCGTGGGTATCAGAAACTACGAGAGACTTTCGGTCTCACAACACCCAAATCCGAAACAAATATCTATAGGCCATACAAACATTTGTCTCGGTGCGGGAATCGAACCCGCGGCCTCTCGCTTCACAGCCGGCTGCTCGCCCGCTGCGCCACGGAGGCTGTCTACATTTATTTTATCCTAAGCATCTTCTCAGCCTATAGAATGAATCAATAAAGCCGTAAATCCGCATAATATCGAGACCATCTTTAAAATTTATCCTTGTGTCGTAATCATTTCGCAACTTACTGACCGGTCGGCCCGACGGTGCCGGACATCGAGACGCCGCAAATGGCACGTGTGACGCCATCTTTTCTTAAACAGGGCTTTAGTTTAGTTGACATGGGATGTCACGTTTTGTTTCTGCAGTTGACACGTAACTGCTATTTACGACACCATCACTAGAGTAAGCTCTCATTCGCACGAGAGCTTTTTCAACGCGCGTTAAAAAGTGTTAAAATGGAATAAATTAGTTCTAGTATACTAATTCAAACGGCGCTTTTAAAACGCTCCGTTTTTTTAACGAGAAGTATGCATAATATACCTTATTAGAAACAAGACAAGAATGATTTTTAAGCACTCATATGAACAGACATGTTGAGACGCTTTTTAACGTGCGTTGAAAAAGCTGTCATGCGAATGAGGCCTAATGGCGCATCTCCTGCTCATGTTTTTTCAGGAAACAAATTAAAAATCATCAACTCTAATTCCAGACTCCGGGCTGATATGGAAAAATCCAATATCACTTTGCCCCGACCCGGGGATCGAACCCGAGACCTCAGAACCGTAGTCGTACCGAAATACCACCACGCCACCGAGGCAGTGATGGTTTATAAATAAATATATATTTGCCCAGTAATATGCAGACAGATTCATATAGCAGAGGCCAGTAGCCCGAGCACGAAAAGCGAATGTAAATGTATTCGAGTTCGCTGCGCACTGATGACGTTTGCTTAATATTTCATACAAATTTCATAGACGCGCATCGAGTTTGAATACATTTACGGTTATCAGAAATTTTCCTGCTCAGGCCGCAGCACTCACGAAAGGCTTTAGGACTTAAGCCACCACGCCGACCAAATATAAACATAAAAGTAACTCTCTGATGTGTGCGCAACCTAAGATGTTTTACTCTCGCACTTTCTCTAGTACATAGGCTTCCGCGCCCCTGACAAGTGTTACGTAACTAACCTAATCTAACCGAGCTATTGTTTTCGATACAAGAAAATTCGAACCTAATCTGCTAACTTGTGATCTCAAACCTTTGATGTGCACCAACCACTCAAACATAATGTATTTTTAAGGTCGTATGAACTTGCAGAGCAACTAATAGTAAATGATCTCCATAGCTCTACCAGAGGTATCGATTGGAAGCCATTTATTTTAAAAGAAGTAGCGATGATGCGTCTTTGACCCAAAATAAATTGGAATTGACTAAAAAGGGGTGTTAAACCTTAGTGACAGAGAGTTTCACTTATTAAATTCTGGAGTATTAGTGTAAACAGTGTGTGTTTTTATTTTCGACTGACTTCCAAAAAGGAGAAGGTCCTCAATTCGTCTGTATTTTTTTTATGTATGTTACTCGATATCTCCGTCAAATGTGGACCGATTTTCAAAATTCTTTTTGTGTTCGATAGAGCTTGTTTCAAGGGTGGTCCCATATAATTTGGTCACGATCGGTAAATTGGAAGTCGGTCAGTTAGGTTTTTAAACTTGTGATTATTTTAAAAGAAGTATCGATGATGCGTCTTTGACCCAAAATAAATTGGGATTGACTACGAAGGGGTGTTAAAAATAAAACACCAAATATTATTAGTTTTAGTCTTGACAACACAATTACTTTCTAATAACAGACAGACAGCCTCCGTGGCGCAGCAGGCGAGTAGCCGGCTGTGAAGCGAGAGGCCGCGGGTTCGATTCCCGCATTGATACAAATGTTTATGTGGCCCACAGATATTTGTTTCGAGTCTGGGTGTTGTGAGACCGAAAGTCTCTCATAGTCTCTGATACCCACGATACAGGTTATACCTAGTGTGGGGTCAGGACTAGGTGTGTGACTGTATGGGTGTATTTATTTATTATTAACTATAAACAGACGATTTGCACTATATTATTGATCTATACGATTTTATCCACAATGGAGCCCACTTTACATAATGGGAGTACTATTATATAGCATACTCTTTGTTTTAGAAAATTAGCGAAATGTTTATAGAATTTTATTATATAAAATATGTTTTAGCAAATAATGTAAGAGCTTAGTTGCTAGAGCAAAAAAGGCAGATAACATCATGACAAATAAGTTTCCGCCAAATCTGGTCTAACAACCTACAGACCGTAAAATAAATCAAAGATCATAATATTTTTCCGAGGCCTTGGCATTTCGATGACCAGTCGACTTTAAGAATCCTATGTCCTCGCTCCGGTATTTGTTCGGATGATCCACAGATCCGGGTTTGAAGGACAACTAACTAACAACTACTGGCAGGGAGCCGGTCTAATTCCTTGCCAACGGATAAGTTGATGTCGATTTTAGCGGTTTATAATCAAAATAAATACGTCAAATACAACTGTAAATAATTAACATCCAAACAATAATGGCTTCCTTGACTAAATGTTCTATGTACACTTATTTAGGGCAGGCGTCCATATCGTGTTTGGGTAATCTGTGGTTCTATCCTGAACAAAAAATAAGCCTAACTCAGTGCTGTTTCAATGTGTCAAACTCATAGCCACTAGACTATTGTGTCGAGCTCGAGGGTATTAGTCGCTATGAAAAAGATTTGATATAAGTAACCACGGACGTAAAGAAAAAGAAGGACACCACCTCGCCTAGTTAAACGGACGCCACAGAGAAGCCACGCACACAAAAGCGCCTGTACAAAAGTGCCCTACGCACACACACGCCATTACGTGTCGATAGATCGAATGGGCCGAAAAGCCTGCTTTACTTTCAATGTAGTGTACTTCTAGCGCTCCGTCCATCTTTTTGGTTATAACATATACATAAAACATATTTTATATAATAAAATTCTGTAAACATTTCCCTAATTTTTTAAAACAGAGAGTACGCTATATAAAAGTACTTCCATTATGTAAAGTGGGCTCCATTGTGGATAAAATAGTACATAACATAACATAAGCTCACGCCTGTATCCCCGACGGGGTAGGCAGAGGCGCACTAGCCAACTAGTACATCCACATTTCGCCGAGCTTAGTTCCGTCCCAGATGTGATAGGGGGCGAGCCTATCGCCATATCGGGCATAAATTCCAGACTCCGGGCTGATATGGAAAAATCCAATATCACTTTGCCCGACCCGGGGATCGAACCCGAGACCTCAGGACGGTAGTCGTACCGAAATAAAACCCCGCCATCGAGGCAGAGTTATAACATATGGATCACAAAAACACTTATTGAACCAAAAGCTTTTCGATTCATAGCTACTACTATGCTTCGGAAATTACCTTGCCCGGGATCTCGAAGGCTGTACCTCTATGTACATTGTACAATGCCCAAACTAAGTATTCAATTCCATGTCAAGTAAAATCCAGCTGCTGCAAGCTGAACCTACCATAACTTCTTTTCTTTCTACCTGCCTTTATTAAATTTTAGTGTAGGGTCGGGTTAACACACTTTTAAGCATGTTATTGAAATGATTTGGCTTAGTTTTCACGAACGACTTCCTGCCTGACGTTATCCCTCTTCTGGGCGATCCAGTCCTACGCAAATCAAATTACAAAAATCGCTTTACCCGACCTGGGAATCGAACACATAACCCAAGAGACATCCACAGACTAATAACCATATATACCATGTTAACTTTTCTTTCGTTCTACCTGCCCTTATCCTACCTTAATGTAGGGTCGGCGCAATACACATTTTCAAGCATATTGCAAAGAGGATTTGGCTTAGTTTTTACGACCGGCCGTCTGCCTAACGTGAACCTCCTATGAGGGATCCAGTCCCAGGCTAATTAAATTAGAAAATTTACTTTGCCCGACCTAGGAATCGAACCCAGGACCTCCCGGTCCACAGCCCATACATGCTGCCACTAGACCAAGGAGGCGACTAATGACCATACCTACCATAACTAAGTAAACAATTAATAAAATTGCTTACCGTACGTAAGCAGGTACTTCATTATCAACATTAAAGTTTAAAGCATTCGGACTCCGGCCACCTTGGAATAGGTTCTTCGACTAGTCATAAATACTCACAATTGATTATGTCAGTACATCTAAATTGTGGAGGCTGTCAGAAGCCTAATTCGCGAATAGGCGTAGCATGTTCCAAATGACCTTTGACCCCGGAGATTTGAAAGGCACACCCAAAGCTTACACACTGTCGTATCTTCACGCTTGACTCTTAATATTTCTCTAGATGCCTATACAAAAATATACTTTAATATCACAAGATAGTCTTCGGGATAGTCCGGTACTGGATCCCTCAGAGGGGGTTCACGTCAGGCAGGCAGCCAAACAAAAACTTTGCCAAATCCTTTCCGCAACATGCTTGAAAAAGTGTGTTGCGCCGACCCCACATTAAGGTGGGATAAAGACAGGTAGAAAGAAAGATCACAAGATAACCTTGATGACTAGCGATCAGTTAATTGCTGTCTAGCGTCGATCACGACTTTGGAAATTTTCTAAACATCGTTTAAATTATAATCGTTTTATAAGAATACACTAAAATGAATTATTTATTATAAACATTCTTAACCGATGATTCAGTCAGGTCCTAGGGAACTATGGAAGACTAACTTGTATGTTTAAGTAACCACTATTGCTTAAATAAACGTCCTAGTATTTATGTAATATTTATGAAGGAAAAACTTTTCTTATATAATTACATTTGCTTATACATGATTATAAAGTCTAACAGACTAATAACATTCAGACCAGAGATGCATATTTGTGGGTCACACAAATATTTGTTCAAACCAGAGAAGTTTCCTAATCCTTTTTCTCTGCCCTTTCATTCCCTACCCTTCCATTCCCTCCTTTTAGGTCGGCAACGCACCCATGATTCTTTTGTGTCTTGGATCTCTATGGGCGGTGAAGATACTATCAGGTGACTCATCTGCTCGTTTGCTAGTCTCTGCTATAATATAAACTCAACACTTCAACAGACTCTTCACACCCGCTTCACCACAGAGGCTGACAAAAGCATCCGCTATAATTAAAATTATCGACCAATATTTTATAGATTATGACTTGAATATATTTTTTTTTTTCTGGAGCCCGAGCACGAAAAAAAAATGTAAATGTAAATGTATTCGAGTTCGCTGCGCACTGATGACGTTTGGTTAATATTTGATACAAATTTCATAGACACGAATCGAGCTGAAATACATTTACGGTTGTCAGAAATTTTCCTGCTCAGGCCGCTGTTCACATTGTTGGCGCCGTTTTAGTTTATTATACCTATAATGATTGTAGAGCTATACGTTACTATACGTCGAGCGTCTCTAAAATCCAGTAAAACTAAATATCAATTTACATACGGCATTGATGATCGAAATCTTAAAACAAAGGATGGTCGTTTTTTGCGCATACACCTATAGAATTATAATTTTAGCAACAAAGAATCAGTTCATTTCCTTATAGATATCGCATAAAATGTTAGAATTCACGCGATTTTCTTGTTTATGTGTCCGTATTTGACATAGTTTATGACCAAATTCCCTAAAAAGGTGATGGAATCTAGCAGTTGGGTTTTATAAATTTATCTTTTTAAAGTTTATGTGTCATTATTGGTAATAAATATTTTACAACACTGCAATACTTTTAGCGTTATAATATATGGGATATTATCCATCTGATACCTCATGACTATTGGTACATTACGTACAAGTGCCAGTATATTCAATTTACTCTATGCGTACAAGTGACTGCCTCGGTGGCGTAGTTGTATTTTGGTACGACTACCGTCCTGAGGTCTTGGGTTCGATCCCCGGGTCGGACAAAGTGATATTAGATTTTTTCATTATCATCCCGGAATCTGGAATTTGTACCCGATATGGCGATAGGCTCGCCCCCTATCACATCTGGGACGGAACTAAGCTCGGCGACGTATAGGTGCACTAGTTCGCTAGTGCAACTCTGCATACCCCTTCGGGGATACAGGCGTGAGCTTATGTTATGTTTACAAGTGACTGGTATTTCCCCGTCCCCATCAAGAGACTGAAAAGATAAGCTTGGGGTAATTTGGGTGCATTTTTTAATAAATTCTTCTATACATGCCATTACTAATTTTATAGCAATATTGAGTTCTATAATAAAGTTGATGCATTAGTTGCGCCTCTACCTACGTTCACGCACATCTATTATAAGGATAACAGGCGTAAGTGTAAGTGTATGTGTGTGCATGCGTGTGTGCATGTAATTTTATCACTCACTTCAATATGGGCTTCATTTTTTTTATGGCAGATGTTGGCAAACGAGCAGATGGGTTACCTGATGGTGTAATCTCCATCGGCCATAAACATCCAAGACAAGAAAACCATGGGTGCGTTGCCAACCTAAAAGGAGGAAAGGAACCACAGGAAATCTCACTCACCGAACGAAACGCGATTTTCTTACTTCGTGATGGCGATCAAAATTGTTTCGTATTCTGATTTATAGATTTGATTAATGATAATACGTTCTACAATACAAGCAGCCGGAGGGTAAAGTAAATGCGATTCAAATCGAGTTAAATACATCTAAAAATGACCTCCGCGGCCTTTGACATTTTGGTAAACGAAGCAATTTACATCATATTTTTTCGTAAGGGAAATTAAATTACATTTATTGGTAACTCATTGAATGCCAAGGTTTGATGGGTTAATTAAAGAATTGAAGTCACATATTTCATTTTAGAACTAACCAAGTGAATGCTACTGATGACTTTTTTGCTGACGTTCCTCGTGATACACCTTCGGAAAAACTAATTCCTGCATAGATCTTAAGTAGGTAACCAAAAAGGTCACGTAGGGTAAAAAGCCCATACCACGTTACATAAGCTCAAGCCTATATACCCTAAAGGGGTAGGTAGAGCCGCACTAGCGAACTGAACACTCACATTCGGCCAAGCTGAATTCCGTCCTAAAAGTGCTAGGGATCGAGCCTATATCGGGCAGAAATTCCGGACTCCGAGATGATATTGAAAAACCCAATATCACTTTGTCCGACCCGGGGATTAGACTCGAGACCGCAGGACGGTAGTGGTACAGAAATACAACCAGGCCACCGAGGCAGTCTACGTTACAATCCCCTTAGAATAAACACCTATTTAATTATCCTACTCTGTCTAGCTTTGAAAATAAATTAGTATACAACTATTCGAATTTTGACATAAAGCAAACATTATATACGTGTACTAGAGATCCTCCAAAGCGGGAATAAAGCCTTACAAATAATTTCCATACGCAGTAACACAGATTACATAATGGATAACCAAACTTGACCCCGTTGGCGTCGCGCGATGACCATAAAATCTTATGAGATACAACAAATGATATCGGATGTATTTTTATTTGCGAGGTTTTTGTGTCAACATCTTTAAACTTTTCTTTCTATCTGCCCTTATATCACCTTAATGTGGGGTCGGCGCAACACATTTTGTCAAGCATGTTGCAGAAAGGATTTGGCTTAGTTTTTAAGACCGGTTCCCTGCCTAACGTCCACCCCTCAGGGGAATCCAGTACTGGGAAAATTAAATTAATTATTTTTCCTGACCTGGGAATCGAACCCAGTACCTACCGGTCCACAGCCCATAGAGGTATATGCTGGCACTAGACTAAAGAGGCGACTAAAATTAAAGAAAGAACGACGGGGAATTAAACGCTAAAATTATTTGTTATTAATTATCTGTAATTTTGTGAACGTCAATTTAAATAATTGGCGCTAAAAGAATTATATTATCAATTTTCAAAGCACTATGTTTAACGATTATCTTAAATTCTCGCTAGTAGAGACTGTAGCAGAATTATTTAACAAACGATATGTAAAGCATTGTATTGTTTTATTGAACTACTAGCTTTTACCCGCGGCTCCGCACGCGTATTTTGTAGGGCCAACGAAAAAAGCTTTTGATTTGACGATTCGCCCTGTCGTTTTAGTCTAAATATTCTACAACGGGGCGACTCAGATATCGATTTTGAAGTCAATAGGCCCAAAAACATAGAAAAACAAAATGTCGGCCACTTTTGACAGTTTTGAGATCGGTTCCGTCGTTAGCAAACACGGGGCGACCTAGTTATCGATTTTGAAGTAAATCGGGTCAAAAACAAAGAAACAAACTTTTCAACCCCTATTTCATCCCTTTAAAAATAAAATCCTGTAGGTTAAAAATATATCGCACCCCATTTCTGTCCTTAGGGCTACAAGTATCTTCATACCAACCTTCTTAAAAATCCGTTCAGCGGTTTCTGGATTCTCATATAAACTTTCATCCCCTATTTCATCCCATTAGTTGATTCAAAAATGTTGCCCGTTTGTGTCTTTAAAATCAAAGGTATCCACTGTCTGGTACCAAATTTCATCAAAACCCATTAAGTGGACCTAAAATCTCCATAAAAACTTGCAACCTTTATTTCAACCCTTTAGGGGTTGATAAAAAAATGAAGTTCCCCTTTGAGTCCCTATGGTCAAATGTATCTTCATACTAAATTTCATCAAAATCTATTAAGGTTTCAGAATTCCCATACAAACTTTCATCCCCTAATAATAAGATATCGATATCGATTTTTTTACACAGAGTCTTAAATGTCATAAATGTTGTATTTAATTTAGGTTTAATTTTGTATCTGTACAAAACGGGAATTAATGAACGCGCAAGTCACCCACGCCATGCATAATGACATGATCTACGCTATTTACAGTCAAAACATCGTTACATCATGTTCACGGTCTGACACAACGTGGGTAGATTGTAATCATCTTCTTTTATAATATTGATTTATTTAAGAAACATTTTGGCTTTAGGTGTTAAATATTATTAGGATAACAATGATCGGTATTTCTACACTTAATGTAGTTAATATTCAAAAGTTAACGCACAAGCTGAGACTAGCTAGTAACGTTGAACTTTGTGGGCATGGCGGGGGGCGGTTGATAAGTATAAATAACACATAACAATCACACACATAGACCCTAATCGATGATGTCTTCAACATCTCTCTCTCTCTCAGTGGCCGTCCTGAGCCGAGGTTCGTAACCCGTTAGTGGGTTGCCCTCAGCATGGTCACCTATCTTTATGGGTTCGCAACGCACCTGTGTTCACCCATGAGACCGGTGTAGCTGAGTAAGCCGACTCGGTCGGGCTTTTTTTTTTTTTTTTTATTGCCAAAGTGGGCAGACGAGCTGGCGGTCCGCCTGATGGTAAGCGGGACCGTCGCCCATACACTTAAGCAATGCCAAGGGCACAGCCAAGCCGCTGCCTACCGTGAAGTGAGTACTCTTTTTAAACCTCGCTTAAAGAGGGATAAGTCATAGCGCTCGGGGAACACCGAAGCAGGGAGTTCATTCCAGAGCTTGCATGTACGTGGTAGACTGGGCTGCCAGCTGTAGGGCCAAAAAAAAAAAACACATAGTCCTCATATCACAGAGGTACGATTCTTTTTTCGTGGGTATTAGCAACTACGAGAGACTTACGGTCTCATAACACCCAGACCCGTAACAATTATTTATGGCCTATTAACATTTGTTTCGGTGTAGGCAGTGACGTGCATAGTCATTTCGATCAGAGTAGTCAAAATCCTGCACAATTATTTTCTTCAACCCTTGCATCACCATCACTATCATTATCATCTTCGTGTCGTTTTCAACTATAAGCCGATCGTTGCTAGTTTGGAATCTGTATTTAGTCATGATTTTTATTCTTTATTAATATGGAAATAGCAAATTATCAGGGTAGACCATATCTCTTTGTTTATATTGACTGCAAGCCACTAGGTACAGGGTCGAATCCGAGGTCTTTCGCTTTACAGCCGGCTACTCGCCCGCTACACCACAGACCCCACCACGTTTCCCAATTGCCCAAAAGCTTTGTGAGGACAGTAGTAATTAAATAGATCAGATACATACCAACTATATTTAACACTTAAATAATTACCATTTTACAACATTAATCCTATATATCTTGACATTTAAAAAACATAGGTGACTACGTCTATTATGGTTATTTCATTCAACCCGTTATATATCCCGCGGCAATTAAATGCAGCTGCAACATCCGTGTTAGAGTTTCATCGAATATGAATTTTATACCTACTTCGAATGCGAAAAATCTAATATTTTAAAGTTATAGTCAGCAGTGGCCTATTTCCAGAAGTAGACGGATACAAGTGGCCCGAGAAGGAAACCTTCTGACAATCGTAAATGTATTCCAGCACGATGCGCGTCTTTGAAATTTGTATGCAATATTAACCAAATGTCATTAGTGCCTGTGTCTGTAATCTTCCTGCTGATGTCGCTGCTGATAATTATGATACGGTCAGCACATACAAATCTAATTCACATACATACATAACCACACGCCTGTATCCCAGAAGGAGTAGGCAGAAGCGCACTAGCGAACTAGAACACCAATTTCGTCGAGCTTAGTTCCATCCCAGATGTCATAGGAGCGAGCCTATCGTTATATCGCGCACATTTCAGACTCCGGGTTGATACTAAATAATTCAATATCACTTTGCCCACCGAGGTTTATGATATTTTTTTGTATGGAAACTTACTTGATAGCCTCTATAGTTAGTAATATGGAATCTCTTTGGCTTACAACGACTTCACTCCGCCACCTGTTTTATACTGGTATTATAATACTGGTATTATAAATCTACAACTGAATCTTCAATAAAGTTTTTAAGAATGTCATCCAACATATTTCGCGTTAATAAGATCAATCACTTCCGCACTAAGTTCGAAAGTCAAGGTTGTGTGAATATTGTTTAATATTTCAATTCAATTAACATTTTGGATCTAATGCGCTTACGTAGACTGACGTAATATAGGAAACGCAAACAAACGGAATTCCACCTTAAACACTTATTAATAGATTTTTTTTTCGTTTGTTTCCGTATTTATGTTAGGTCACAGTTCATAAGAACAGAAAGGTCAACCAGACTATTTTGTGAAATATGTGCCTATTTTAAATTTAAATGCCTTATTTTTAGATACGTAACTGTGGTTTAGATTACGGCAACCCCATTTAGATATTATAACCCCATTAGATAGGGTTTATCGTACGACAGAGGACGTAATAACTATTAGTTAATCTATGTATCTATGATAGAGGTCAGAATCTAACAGAAAATTCTTGTTTACGAGACTGTATCACGTAATTTGAAACAAGATTCGTGTGACGTGGCTACTCAAAAAATATTTTTATGTTATCTCACGTATGCCTTATAAAAAATGCTCTCAACTAAATGAGACTACATAATTTAAAAAAATGTTTGATTAGCATTGACATCGGTATCGACTTGAAAAATATGTTTAAAAAAAAATATCATTGACTTTTATATACATACAGACATACATAACCTCACGCCTGTATGACGCCCAAAGGGGTAAGCAGAGACGCACTAGCGAACTAGAATAGCCACATTTTGCTGAGCTTAGTTTAGTCCCAGATGTGATGCGAGCCTATCTCCATCTCGGGCACAAATTCCAGACCCGGGCTGATACTGAAAACTCCAATATCACTTTGCCGAACCCGGGGATCGAACTCGAGACGCCAGGACGATATTCGTACCGCGCAAGCAATACCACCACGCCACCGAGGCAGTCTATTGACTTTTAATTCTTCAATATTGAAGTCTATTTTTTTTAGCTTTAATAAATAAATACACCCAACAGTCACACACATAGTCCTGACCCCACACTAAGATCGAGTCTTGTGTCGTGGGTAACAGGAACTACGAGAGACTTTCGGTCCCACAACACCCAGACCGGAAACAAATATCTGTGGGCCACACAGACATTTGTCTCGGTGCGGGAATCGAACCCGCGACCTCTCGTTTCACAGCTGGTTACTTGCCCGCTGCGCCACGGAGGCTGTCGCTTTATTAATTACTTCTACTGATGCAAAGCAGCAAGTAATAACTAGAAAATGTATTATTATTTTTGGATTAGATGACGTAGGTTTTATTATTAACTTACACGCGACACGCATATATTCAGACAATAAATATAAAAGCGACCAGTTTTAGATGTTTAACATAATTCGTATACTAAAATATGTTAAGTAATACTTTGAGCAATCACTTGCATAATAAAACTATTATATATTTTTTATTACTCGTAGCTTATGAAGGCAGGTGGGCCACCTAATGGTAAGTGGTTACCAATGCTTAATATGGACGTCAGCAATACCAGGGACTGCCTCGGTGGCGTAGTTGTATTTCGGTATGGCTACCATCCTGAGGTCTCGGGTTCGATCCCCGGGTCGGGCAGTGATATTGAATTTTTCCATATCAGCCCGGAGTCTGGAATTCGTGCCCGATATGGCGATAGGCTCGCCCCCTATCACATCTGGGACGGAACTAAGCTCGGCGAAATGTGGGTGTTCTAGTTCGCTAGTGCACCTCTGCCTACCCCTTCGGGGATACAGGCGTGAGCTTATGTTTATGTTATGTCCAATACCAGGGATACTGCTATATACTGTCCGTACCGTAGTTATTAATAACGCTCGTATAACGAAGAAGTAAGCGTAAGGCAATTTTGAGATATGGGATTCCTCGAAAACATAGATAAAAACGTTGTCGATTCTGCCATATTTAGCATTGTAGAACATATTTGGTTCGATTCCCAGATGGAGCGGTGGTTTTCTAACACAATTTGCCTGGCACTAAATCCCAGAGGAGGGTTGAAGTCGGGACAGTCGGTCATAACGAACTAAGTCCTAAGTTTAAGTTTATAAGTCGAATCCTTTCTAAAACATGCTTGAAAACATTTGTTGCCCCAAAATAGTAGTTAATTAAATTGAATTTTATTGCAAAAAAAATGTTATGGACTTTGAACGTACTCAACAACACAACTCCAAAATATTTTCACAACGAGTAAGATAATTGACAATCGACGAAACCTGCATAGTATTTACAATTAATTCCATACAAGCTGTGATCATCGTAATGTCAGGGCTACAAACCTACCAAGCATCAGCATAACTCGGCTTCTTGAATGTCATTTATTCAATTGGGATTGTTAAAGTCACTAAGCATAACATCAGGGGTGTTCCATTCAACAATGTTACCAATGAGGAAGTTCAACAATGAGTTGGTCAAAACCGTAATATTTTGAATACTGTCAAAAAAAGAAAAGTTGCACATCTAGGGCACGTACTAAGACATGCCAGGTACGGGTTTCTATTTTTAATGATGGGAAAAGTAGCAGGTTGAAAAATAGTCGATCGTAGGAAGAAGTCATGGCTAGGAAACATCCGAGAGAGGACAGGGATTGCGAGAGCTGCTGAACTATTTCACCTCGTAAAGGATAAATATAATTATGCTGAGCTGATGGCCAACCTTCACTAGTTGGAGAGGTACTAGAAGAAGAAGATTCAACAATGAAATTAAATATACTATTTAGAATTACAAGTGAGAACTTGTTATTAGCTTTACTTACTTAATCAATTAATTATTACTATTGTTGTAAGTTTTCCATGTTTTAATAAATAAATAAATAAATTGTAAGAATGATCCATCCATCCAGATCCAGATCCAGCTAACTACTTTATCCCACTCCAACGTGGATTTGCGCAACACATTTTCAAGCATGTTGCAGAAAGGATTGAGCTTAGTTTTTTATGACGGGCTACTGCTTGATTTTAAGTTTCCTAGGGAATCGAGTCCGAGGGAAATCGTCTTACAAATACGCTTTTTTCGAGACCTGGGTTTCGAACCAAAGGCGTTCTGGACTATAGCCAGTGGGCAGTAGATAATAAAGCCACTAAAACCTTACAGAAGTATTATAAAATTAAGCGTGGTTACAAAACGAAGTGGGCTGAGACGTGCTTAACTTAACGTAATATTTAGTCTTTGTATTGAAGCTGCCAATCAGTTTCATAATCTGTCAACAGATCCGCTTCCATCTTGCGCCACTTCTAATACATCCAAGTACCTCTACTAATGAGTGCCCCCCCCCCATGTTTTCATTAGTTTTAATTTTGCTTCCAAATATTCAAAATATGAGCTGCGATTAATGATGACATTTCACTTTTTTATGGATATAAAAATTCTAAAACTTGTCCAAAATCTAAAACCACGATTCGCAAATATTATCAAGTTTTAAGAAGACAGGTTTTGTGTCATCTGAAGGACACGAATATTTAAATTTCGTCTACTAAATAATGTAAGCTTAAGAAAAATTGCTAAAAATCAAACAAGAGGTATATCATTTGATTTATTGTTTATCTTAATACGAGATATTTGATTAAATTGTCTCTAGGAATAAAAAGTTCTTTGTTTTATTCGTGTAGTAAATAAAGATCTATTCTAAATCAAATTCAATTCTTGGATAATCACAAGTTTAAAAACTTAATTGACCGACTTCCAACTTACCGATCGTGACCAAATATATGGGTATATATAATATATGGGACCACCCTTGAAATAAGCTCTATTGAACACAAAAATAATTTTGAAAATCGGTCCATATTTGGTGGAGATATCGAATAACATACATAAAAAAATACAGACGAATTGAGAACCTCCTCCTTTTGTGGAAGTCGGTCAAAAAGGTCACCGCTCACAATAGTCGAGAAAAATTCCTTAATAATTGCAAACAATTGTCGAGTAGATAGTACAGCTTCATGTAGCAAAACAAAGCGGACAATACATCGCTATCTGTCGTTACATCTCTCATTGTGCATCCCAGACGTACACATTTGACTGGCGGATATGGTCTAAGTAACAGGAGGAAAGTCGTTGATCTTTTGTACGCCGCAATATAAAAATATTATTCTGCTATGAGATTTAAAAATAAACGGTAGTAGTGCTATGTTTGAAGTAATGTAAATAATTACAATAATTATAGAATGTTTTTTTTTTGTATTTTATACCAACCAACCGCGAACATTTTTGCGTCAACTAAGATTGATTTATTGAGAATATTTAATAAATAGTGACGGGCGGCTCGGCCACCGGTGGCAGAGGCGGTTATGTAACACATATGTATATATATGTCGCCTCCAACGAGTTAAGTCCGCTTTTATATACCATTTATATTTATTAAAAATAATGAATATAATAATAAAAAATAGAGGTATAAATTACCGAAAAATATTCAATATGAATTATTTTATATCAAATCCTAAACATCATATAAAATAAATATTTGGCCGGCAAATATAGCTCTTTCGAAATCGCTTAAGCAAACTCCTGAGCTTGTGACCTATACCACACAACTGAATAAAACACCAGCCCGTTTGGTATTTTACGGCATTCTTCCCTGCCATTGTTTATGGATTTTTTCATGCATTTTGACAAAACATTCGTTTCGCTTGCGCAACCACCTGTTTGTTTAACTGTGGTTTAAACCGATAATAAGCACTTAGGAGCTAGGGCCAGTTGCAGTCCGACAATAAATCTCTATTTATACCAAATCTTGATTTAAAGATATAAGTGAGCTGTAGAATAAATCGAGACGTGGTGTAACTCTAGATTAGTAATAGCGCTGCAAGTCGCCTATAAATATAAATAGGTTTCATGTTACTATATGATTGCATAAATTAATTTGTGGAAAATTTGCTGGCCCATATGTTACAATAACTGCCGAATGTTCATACACTTTATGTCGTTTAAGGCCGCGTAATCTGTCAAAAATGTATAGCGAAAATCAATATAGGAAGCCATTAAAGTTGAGCAGCGTTTGGCCATTCGGACGTTAGTGATATAAGTTACATTAACATAACATAAACATAACATCAGCTCACGCCCGTATCCCCGAAGGGATAGGCAGAGGCGCACTAGCGAACTAGAACACCACATTTCGCCGAGCTTAGTTCCGTCCCAGATGTGATAGGGGGCGAGCCTATCGCCATATCGGGCACAAATTCCAGACTCCGGGCTGATATGGAAAAATCCAATATTACTTTGCCCGACCCGGGGATCGAACCCGAGACCTCAGAACCGTAGTCGTACCGAAATACCACCACGCCACCGACGCAGTAAGTTACATTAAGGTATTGTTTTTTTATTTATTTATAATATGAATACCTGTCGTCTACGTTTCCACAGATTTCTGTCAGTCTCGCTTCGTCTAAATGAAACTAAAGTGTGTTGTTCTTAATCCTTATGCCAGATATGTAAACTAATATTTACCCCCTTTTAAATAATTATTTTTAGAACAGTCGCTTCCTTGGCCTAGTGGCAGCACATATGGGCTGTGGACCAGGAGGTCGTGCGTTCGATTCCCAGGACGGGAAAAGCGAATTTTCTAATTTAATTTGGGACTGAATCCCTCAGAGGGGGTTGACGTCAGACAGGCAGTCGGTCGTAAAAACATAGCCAAATCATTTCTGCAACATACTAGAAAAAGTGTGTTGCGCCGACCCCACATTAAGGTGGGATAAGGGCAGGTAGAAAGAAAGTTAATTCTGAACTCATACGTAAAACAAGGTTAACATTAATATGACATACTATTGTACAACGTTACATTTGCCATAAAATTACACCAAATTACAAAATTAACACCAAAAAATATTACACAATTGTAAAGTAGGTAGATATTTGTTCACATTTCTAGCATAAGGACTGAGATCACACTTTATGTCGATATATTTACTTCAAGCATGGAATTAAATATAAAATAACAATCGATAAAATCCGACACACTCATATAAAATACATTTAATGCTAGTCAGACAACCTTACATCATTTGCATACTAACTAGGTACTATTGTAGTCTGAGATTCTTCTAAAAATCAACTCGTTTCTTACTGTGTTTAAATACAAGTTTAAAGTATAGTATATATAGAATTTCGAGACGTAATACTAGTATTATGATAATAACGAGGTTAAAACAGATGATTTAGGCGCCGTCTATATAATATGAATATTGTAAGTCGGTCAAGCGCGTGGTAAGAAACTGTGATTAGTTTCAAAAAATATCACCCTATTTTAAAGGAAAATAACATTTATACGACTATTAACGTTATTTTATAGACAAACTATAACGTGAGGTGGCGGGTTCGATTCCTACACCGAGACAAATGTCTGTGTGCCCCACAGATATTTGTTTCGGGTCTGGGTGTTGCGAGACCGAAAGTCTCTCGTCGTTTCTGATACCCACGATACAGGTTGCACCTAGTGTGGAGTCAGGACTATGTGTGTGACTGTTGGGTGTATTTATTTATTACATATACATACATACACACTCACGCCTGTATCCCATAGGGGTAGGCAGAGACAATTGAGCGCCACAAGCTACGATCCTGACACACCTCTTTTGCCTCATCCACATTCATGCATCGTTTCATACATTTCCGCCGGTTGAGGGTACTCCGAACTTGCCCTTTACGAAGGATATCGCTTATTTGATCCATATAGGATCGTGTCGGGCGCCCTCTTCTGGCCCTACCATTCACTTTAGCACGATAAATACCTTTCGTAAGTCGTCTTTCATCCATCCTTTCAACATGTCCAAACCACCTCAGCATCCCTTTCTCAATCCTAGTCACCACATCATTCTTCAACTTACAACAATCCCTTATCTTGCTATTCCTCATACGATCGGCAAGGGTGACTCCACACATACTTCGCAGGGAACGCATTTCCACCGCATTCACTCGACTTTCATGTTTCTTCTGCCAGACCCAGCACTCACTTCCATATGTAAGCGTCGGTATCAGCACTCCATTGTGGACAGCTATTCGCGCCTTTTGCGACACTGCCTGGCTACCCACTATGGAGCGCAAGGCACCGTTCACTTTATTACCAGCCATCACTCTCCTTTCAATATCCGCATCACACTTTCCATCTCTCGTTAACATACTTCCCAGATACACAAACTCATCCACTTGTTCCACTCTTTCACCATCTATACTAATGTTACACTCAGTAACATCGTCCTCTCTTTCTATAACCATAATTTTCGTCTTATTTACGTTCACTTTCATTCCCTTGTCCTTAAACGAGTCATTCACAACATTTAGCATGTCTTGTAGCTCCCCCGTCGACGGCGCAAGTAATACTTGATCGTCAGCGTAAAGGAGACACTTGACATGTAACTCATCCATTCTTAATCCACATTCCATCTCTTTCAAACCTGTCAAACAGCTATCCATGTAAAGGTTGAAGAGCCATGGAGACGCGACACATCCCTGTCTAACACCCCTAGAGATGTTAAACCAGTCTGAGTACGCTCCATTCACCCTGACACAAGCTTTGGAATTCTCATATAGAGATTTCAAAGCCTGCACCAGGCGGCCCTCCACCCCATACACTAGAGACAGCGTTGACCACAGTTTATCCCTCCGCACACGATCATAGGCTTTTTCCAAATCTATGAAGGCGCAAAACACTTTTCCGGACTTAGCCAAGTATTTTTCAGTAATGCACCTTATAGAAAATACCTGATCGATGCACCCCATTCCTCTTCTAAATCCTGCTTGCACATCCCACATCTTTTCTTCCGTAACATTCATCACTCTGTTAATCAAAACCTTTGCATACAATTTACCGACGACACTTAGAAGGCTTATTCCTCGATAGTTTCGGCATTCTTGCTGTGACCCTTTGCCTTTATAGAGTGGAACAATAACAGCCTTGCACCAGTCCTCTGGCACTCGGCTGTCCCTCCAGCATCTATTAAAAAGTAGCCACAACAATTTAACCACTATCCCTTTGCCGCTCTTCAACATGTCGACGGTAATCCTATCATACCCTGCAGCCTTACCCAACTTCATTCCTTTTAACGCATTCACTATTTCATCTTCCGTAATATCGTCTGCATCCCAACGATGCAAGACTTCTCTTTCGTTATTTAACACTCTTCCTTCATCATTCCTAATAACGCCTAACTTAGAATTCCCTGACGCTCCCCTAGACAATCGGACCTGCTTCCAAAATAGTTTAATATTAGTTTGGAAGTCGTCAGAGAGCTTCTCATCAAGCTCTTCTTTCTTTCTTTCTTTCTTTTGCTCAACTACTTTCTTAACTCTCTTTTTCGCTTCTGCATACATACTTACTGCTTTCGAAATCTGTGAATCTGCGATTCCCCCTACATGCATGCCTCCTCTTCCATAAATTGCTATTAAATCTAGCCATGCCTTCTTTGAAATAAAACTATTCTTACGGATTCTATCACGATTAGGTTTTAATTATTATTCCCGACGTTTCGAAGGCTTTGCAGTCTTCGTTGTCACGGGTCAGACAAGAAGAAAGAAGACTGAAAAAGAAGAAGAAAGAAGAAGAAAGAAAAAGAAAGAAAGAAAAGAAAGAAAGAAAGAGAAAGAAAGAAAGAAAAGAAAGAAAGAAGAAAGAAAGAAAGAAACTGAAAGAAAGAAACGAAGACTGCAAAGCCTTCGAAACGTCGGGAATAATAATTAAAACCTAATCGTGATAGAATCCGTAAGAATAGTTTTATTTCAATGTATAATATTCACGTAAACTTAAGAAATCAGCATGCCTTCTTTTTCTCTTCCACCGCCTCTTTCACTTCATCATCCCACCAGTTATCCTCAATCATTCTCTTTCTTCTTCTCACTTCACCACATACCTTGGTAGCTGCTCCAACCAGACCAGTCTTTACAGTTTCCCAAATATCATCCATTCCTCCCTCATAATCTTTCTCCCAAAGGTGAGATGTCTCTTCTCGCAACTCTTTCAAATATTCTTCTTGCACATCTATCTCTCTCAGCCTTTCGACTTTGATGCGACCAAGGCTAGTTGTCGACTTTTGCGGTCTATGTCTCCATAATTTCAAGAGACCTCTAAATCGGCTTACCACTAAATAATGGTCTGTGCCCATTTATTTATTATTTATTTATTTACATTTTTAAGTAGTTCCTGAGACAAGCGTGTTCAAACAATCAAACTCTTTAGCTTTATAATGTTAATATAGATAAGTAGAAAGTACGAATTATAAAGATTTTATTTTCTGTGGCGAAGCACATGGCTTTAAAACAAGAGATATTATTAGGAACGTATTCGGTTACCAAATATAAACAAAATTTTGTGTGATCTTAATATATTTGTTCCTGATCTGGGTCTTGTAGGACCGTAAGTCACTTGTAGTGACTTATTCTTGTAGTGTTGTAGACAATTACGTCTACAGCACAAATGGGCTGGCTCGACCGGTTTGATACCACTGTCTCACAGAAAACCGACGTAAAGTGGCAGCTCGCTGTCGCGTTTCATTCGGTGAGTGAGATTTCCGGTAGCCCAATTCCCCGTCCCTTTCCCAATCCCTTTTTCCTCCCCTTCTATTCCATCATTTTAGGCTGGCAACGCACCTATTTCTTTTGAGTCTCGGGTGTCTACGGGCGGTGGAGATCACTTACCATCAGGTGACCTATCTGCTCGTTTGCCAGTCTCTGCTATAAAAAATAGTTCTGAATAACGATAGAGGTAAACCTAGAGTAGGATTATGACTTAGTATGTGACTGTTAACATATTTACAATTCCAAAGCCTCAATAACCACAACCTTTCTCAGGAATATATTAAAATTTTAAAGATTCAAACCTTCACGATAAAGATTTGATGATAGTTTAATATGTCTCATCATGTCAAGGTTTAATTTTTCCAAATGCTGCCTCAAGCATTCATATTTGATGTTTTAATTCGAATTAAGTATATGTCAAAGTTCAAGATTTTGTACATAGTAGCATTCAATTGCGTGATCAATATTTAAATGTTAAACTATCGATTGTTGATAAAAACTAGCGCTGTTTGTTTATCTTGTCATAATCAGATGATTTATGACAAGAATGACGGAAAATGTTTGCACATAATTTACATTTTTAAGGTTCTGTAAAAGAAAATAAACGACGCTCCCAAAAATATGCTTTGTCCGTCAGGGGGGTTTCCACCACTTCTTATAGCAGTATTATTATAACTTTACTTGTACGGCTTCCCATATAAAACAAACGAAGAACGATTACAATAATACTGCTATAAGAGGTGGTGGTAACCCTGCTGGAGTCAAGAAGCCTATATATAGAAATCAGGAAGGGTTGCTTTAGTTTATAATGTCACTAATACAAGCGTATGTATCAATATAGCCCCTTACTTATAAAAATATTTAAGCGCTGCTTATCTTTAACCATAGGTTGTCCCTTTCATTTTTAAACAATGTAATGCAAGAAGTAAGTTACAGGCTATTATTAGCGAAAAGATAAGCGAAAATGTTTTTGTAAGTAAGGCCCATTTACTGAAGATTGAGAGGCAACATTTTATATCGTTTTGTTTTGTACGATTTGGCAAAAACATCTAGTGTCCTCCAGAGCGGTTTGACGTCTCGCATACAGCGGCCTGCGGCCTGAGCAGGAAAATTTCTGACAACCGTAAATGTATTCGAACTCGATGCGCGTCTATGAAATTTGTATGAAATATTAACCAAACGTCATCAGTGCGCAGCGAACTCGAATACATTTACATTTACATTAGTTTTTCGTGCTCGGGCTACTGAGCAGGAAAATTTCTGACAACCGTAAATGTATTCGAACTCGATGCGGGTCTATAAAATTTGTATGAAATATTAACCAAACGTCATCAGTGCGCAGCGAACTCCAATACATTTACATTTACATTAGTTTTTCGTGCACGGGCTACTGGGCGTAAAAACCAAGCCAATTCCATTCAGCAACTTCCCTAAAAATGTCCAAACAGAGAACAGTGCAAAAATCTTTACGACACTATGACTTCACATAGTGCTAATATTCCCAACTTTACTTTAAACAATTACTTTGCACACTACCGAGAAGACCATACAATAAATTAAGAAATATTTTTGTTTTGTTTATGAAATGCTTGAGTAAACTTAATGAATTTTCTGAATAATAAGCATATATTATAATAGCGTGGAATTATGAATCGATTTTGTAACATGACATTGTGAACTTCGTTTACAAAATTGTCTCACCAACAATCTAGAAATTAATTGGTAAGACAACAGGATAATTTTTATCATAATACACTAGCTTTTACTTGAAACATCGCTCTCGTGTGCGAAACAACGCACTTTATTACCCCCAAAACGAGATTTAAATTATATAAAGCATTTTTGGCCCCGTAGTTTTGAATATTATTCCGTTCATACTTAAGAAACCAACACAAGCGTTAGCAGTTCAAACAAAATAAAATATATTTTTTTGTCTAAAAGTATTATTTACCAAAGTTGTAGAAGGATGTAATAAATTTGAATATTATATAATTATATTACACGTAGTTATTTCAGACTGCTGTGGGCAGCATGCACGTTTTAATTTAATTATACTTTATTGCTAGTTTAATTAATTGATTCAAACCTTTTAATTATGGTTATTAACATGTTAAATTAAAAGGTAAATAAATTAAAGTCACTACACTTTATATGAATTCAATGGAGTCGATTTTTTATCATCTTATACCCAAAAGTCATGGAATAAATATTATTTAACTGTACGGGTTAGTTTTATTCTTCCGATTTTATTGTAAGATGATGAATGATTAATAATGTTGTAGGTAAGCCTGATTTTCGGTCTGTTAGCGACATCCTGCTTCTGATGGCGCGTCCACACCGAGCCGAACGAAGGCGAACGAATCATGCCTGTTTCATTCCCACAACAGCGAAAGTTTGATTGTGTGAACGCAACAGGTATAGATTCGTTTGCCTTCATTCGGCCGGTGTGTACCCGCCATGACGCGAAGTTTGTACGGGGTTTCCACGAAATAATTTGGTTGAGTTTCTGCAACTGGCTGCTTGCCTGACGTTAACCCGCCTTTCGAGTACCAGTCCCGGGAAAATCATGTTAGAGAATAGCCTCCGTAGCGCAGCGAGCGAGTAGCCGGCTGTGATGACAAAGGTGGCCCACAGATATTTGTTTCGGGTATGAGTGTTGTGAGACCAAAAGTCTCTCGTAGTTACCCCTACTACAAAAGACTCGGTATCTTAGTGTGGGGCAGGACTATGTATGTGACTGTTGGGTGTATTTATTTATTATTTATTAAAATAAACCTCACATAAATAAATAGATATATACCCCACACTAGGTGTAACCTATGTCGTGGGTATCAGAAACTACGAGAGACTTTCGGTTATTTATTTACTTTCCCGATCGAAGAGAGAATCGTACCCAGGACCCAAGTTCACAACCCATATACGCTGCCACTAGACTGACCACTTTAGCGACAATTTATTAGCAACAATAATTAATTCTTGGTCACACGTGTTTTAAACAAATGCCAGCTAGTAGTCATTAAATTGTTTTTATGGGCTTCATTTACGACCACTGCTCATCTGATCACGTTATGATTACAGCTTATGTGGGCGAATGCGGGGGAAGTTGGGGGCAAATGTTAACTTAACTTTTCGACCTACTTCCAAAAAGGAGAAGGTCCTCAATTCGTCTGTATATTTTTATGTATGTTACGCGGTATCTCCGCCAAATGTGGACCGATCTTCGAAATTATTTTTGTGTTCGATAGAGCTTATTTCAAGGGTGGTCCCATATAAATTAGATCACGATCGGATTTGAAGTCGGTCTGTAAAGTTTTTAAACTTGCGATTGTTAAGTTAAGTTAACTTCTTATAACTTTATTTTTGATATAAAAATGCAGAGGAATTTGTATTAAATACACGTTATTTGCCGACTGATAGGTCAAGTCATTCCCAAGTGTGGCTTTGAATGAGTATGTTTCGGACAAGTTAAAGCTAATATAAACCAGTCCTAAAGCTTCCATAAGCCGTAGTGGATTATACTAAAAATGAAGACTACTAAGAGCCAATTTCATTTTTTTCGAATTACGAATTTTAAACACTACAAAGCCTTACATATGTACATAGACATGAATATACTATACGTAGTTATGAATACATAGTTACATACATACATAATCTCACGCCTGTATCCCCGAAGGGGTAGGCAGAGACGCCCTACCGAACTAGAACACCCACATTTCGCCAAGCTTAGTTCCGTCCCAGTTGTGATAGGGGGCGAGGCTATCGCCATATCGGACGCAAATTCACAGACTCATCATACATAGTTATGAATATATTATACGTAAACAATAATATTTAATATAATCGACCTCAAACGGACCCTTGGAGGCAAAACGTTGACACCAAGTCTACGACACTCTTGTACGCCTTCAAAAAGTCACAGTTGGCACAAATAAAGGATTATGCGCCATTAACACCGGTCAAAACCGCGGTTTCGCTGTGACCTTTACACAGCGGCCTTCGTTGCGCAACGTCCTCCAACGAACGATGTTTTACTATATTCATGATAAAAATCACATGTGCTTCATTACAAAGTCATTTATAAATACAGCCAGTTTGTTTTTAGAATTTAAAGTGCCTCGGTGGCATAGTTGTATTGCGTGCGCGGTACGAGTGTCATCCTGGGGTCTCGGGTTTAATCTCCGGGTCGGGCAAAGTGATATCGGATTTTTTAATACCAGCCCACAGTCTGGAATATGTGCCCGATATGGTGATAGGCTCGCCCCCTATCACATCTGGGACGGAACTAAGTATACGAAATGTGGGTGTTCTAGTTCGCTAGTGTGCCTTTGCCTACCCTTTCGGGGATACAGGCGTGAGCTTATGTTGTGTGTAAATTTAAAGTGCTATTCGAAATAAAAATATTTCAGCTTGCAAAAAAAGAAGTGTGAAAAAACATTTTATTGTGAATTTATTTTCATGTATTTAATATTAAATTGAGTGATTTTGATGTGAATTTACATATGTGGTTTCACTGTACGTACTTTTACGAGAATAAAAACAATTTTGTATATAAAATGTAGAAGTTATAAATATCATGAATTTCCCAATAATATAGCAGAGAAACACATAACACTAAACTAAAGACTTTAGGAGAACTGACAGAAAAATCAAAGATATTTAATACTATACTACTGCTTAACGTCTCTGGAACAAATCATAAAGGAGACCGCAGTCAGAGTTCAGGACATAGTATAAAATAATCTCCCGCGTTAGCTATAACCTTTAAGCATCGACTATTATTACTTAACGTCTCCCCTAAACTCGATGTATCTTAATATACTAATAAATTGACCTCAACAACTCCAAATCTAGAAATGGTTGTGAATATATACCTATTAATAAGAATATATTATTTCTATATCCACAATATTTGCTCTAAAATAATATTAGCCCTGTAATATTACTGTCCCACTGCTGGACACAGGCCTTCTCACCTAATGAGAGGGGTTAGACTAAGGTCTACCACGCGGGCCTAATGCGAGTAGGTAGACTTCACATATCTTCGAAATTCTTGTGGAGAAATTCTCGGGTATGCATTAACTTAGAAAAGTCAGAGGTGTATGCTCCATTTTTGGCGTTGGTCTCGACACTCGTCTCGGCAATCCATATTATTCCCTACTGAGCTATCCCTGCTTAATATATGTAATTTTTAATGTACGTAGTCTCTTTTAAATTATTTCACACTAAAATATCTAAGTATTTTCTTCGCTTCGCTTACGCTTAGCTATCTGTTTGTATAGTAGTTAATAGTTAAAAGAAACAAATAAATTATTAAGAATTTTATAGACAAGTCTCATATTGTTTTCTTAGTATAGTTTTTTATTTATTTATGGACCGGATTTGGTTATTGATTTTGTAAAAATAAAAAATAAGATTACAAATAACGCATATGAGATATCGACATCTTAATTATAATTAAGCATTCATTTTAATAAGTAAGCAGCAATTATTTACTGAACATTCAACTTCTTGTTTTTCTGTACATCATCAATAAGATGGTTTACCGAATTGAATATCCTTTTAAGAAACACTTGGTAATTAAAATACAATCTATTTTAAGACGATGCTTTAATGTCAAAGGCGATCCTTAGTTGCTTCGTTTGTAAAATTGTAATCAATTTAACTTAAAGTAAATATAGGTATATCTTAAGGAAGCAATCAAGGTGTAGCATATTAATTCATGTCTATGTTAGGAGAATTGCATAATTCATATTCATAATACGTATTATCTCAAAAATAACTTTGCACAATCGAGAATCTCACCTCGAAATAAAAACTCTTTAAAAACATTTATAGCCACTTTACAATTCCTTGGTCTGAATCTTAAAATAACAACGAATTCCAAATTTGAATGTCACTCACCATGGTTCCAACGATCGTTGTCTAACACATACACATAATGTTCCGAAGTTCACAACACTGGCGCGCACCTGACGCGCGAGCCTCCACTATATGACTGCGCGTGCGCATCCCACATTCAATATATAGCTTCAAACATTACGTTGACACGACGCTTTGTAATCCTGAAAGCTCTGTGACATTGGTAGGTTGACAATGCTAGGCGCTAAGTTCGATTACCGGTGTAGACAATTCATACAGGTTATATAATAATATATATCCAATATCAGCCTTTTAATAATAATGTCCCCCTGCTGGGCACGGGCTTCCTCTACTAATGTAGGGGTTAAGCCTTAGTCTACCACGCTGGCCTAATGCGGATTGATAGACTTCACATACCTTCGAAATTCTTGTGGAGAAATTCTCGTGTATATCTCGAGGTTTCCTCACGATTTTTCCTTCACCGTTATAGCAAGCGATAATTCACAACAAAAAAAAAACAGATTTAACCTATGTTTAACCCCAAAAAAGAGCACACCTCTGACTTTTCTATAAAAGTCAGAGGTGTGCATTTTTTTGGGGTTAGTATTATAGGTTAGTTAATAGTAAAATTGGTAATTAAATATCGCCTCTATGGTCTAGTGGCAGCATATATGGACTGTGGACCGGGAGATCCTGGGTTCGAATCCCAGGTCAGACAAAGCAAATTTTCGAATTTAATTTGCCTGGGACTGAATCCCTCAGAGAGGGTGACGTTAGGCAGGCTTCTGCAACATGCTTGAAACAGTGTCTTGCGCCGACCCCACATCAATGTGGGATAAGGGCAGGTAGAAAGAAAGAAAAGTTAACAGTAAACCTATTCTATTACCAACCTTGGTTTTAGTGTCGATCATTTCTTTATAATCTGTATAAAATATAAAATATATATATAAATTATATAATATAAAAGGAGAAACTGACTGACTGACGTATCAGCATAAACTATTGAAACAAGAACGCGAAAATTTTTTACATGGCTTCTTTTTATGACGTAGGCGACCACTAAGAAAAGGTTTTTCGAAATTCATCCCCAGCAGGACCGACTCTCACGCGGGCGTAGCCACGGGAAAAATCATAATACATACGAATGAATAATCAAGAAATTACAACCTCCTCCCTAGGATTTATAACTTAATTTACTAATTATTCCATGATATTGTACTCTTCGTGGAAAAGGGCCATATTTGGACGTTTGTTATAATAAATAGATTAAATAGTTGTTATAATAAATAGATTAAAATTATGTCTATTTGGTATATTATAAAAAATAATATTGCATTAACTGTAATTTTTTTTTATTAATATCAATACCAATCTTCATTTATATGGGCCTATTGAATCAAGTTATACAAAATACGTACCTATTATTCTAATGTTCATAACATTTGCATACAAAATATCTTTTGATGTTTTAGAACACATTTTTATTCGAATATTTACCTCGAATTTGACACCGCGGCCCACTTAGCACCCATTCCTTATACTTATATTATAAATATAAATATGAGATAGATAGTTGCCACCTTAGTTTAGTGGCAGCATAAATATAATGGCTGTGGATCTAGTCCGGGGTTGGATTTCTATTTTTCTAATTTGATTTACCCAGCCCGACTTTTGACACCCGATTCGATTAGCTCAGTTGAGAATGGTACGGACTGCCGAGACAAGTGTCGGAGGTTCGAGACCAACCCCAAAATGGAGCATACACCTTTGACTTTTTTATGTTAAGTTTATTTTCATTGTGAAATATCGCTTGCTATAACGGCGAAGGAAAACATAGTGAGGAAATCTGCATACCCGAGAATTTCCTTATAGGAATTGCGAAGGTATGTGAAGTTTACCAACCCGCATCAGGCCAGCGTGGTAAACTAAGGCCTAACCCCTCTCAATAGTAGAGGAGGCCCGTGCCCAGCAGTGGGACAGTAAAATTACAGGGCTAATATTATTTATATATATTTAATATGCAATATTGCGGAAATATAAAAAATTGCAAGACTTGAACGCAGGCGGAGCTGTAGGTAAAAATTTGTTAAATATAATGTAATCAAGACATTGCATATACCATAATAGATTAAAATATAACATTTATTCAAATAGGCGTTCTTGTATAAAATTTGATTTAATTATATTATCAGTTATCACAAAATATACCCATAGATCTATAACTATTAATTTATTTTAATTTTAATCATATTAATTCATATGTCTAAAAATAGATATGTTACTGTATTACTTAGTTTTCTAACATAAGCTCACACCTGTATCCCCGAAGGGGTAGGCAAAGGCGCACTAGCCAACTAGTACACCTACATTTTGCCGAGCTTAGTTCCGTCCCAGATGTGATAGCGGGTTTTTCATTTTAGATACCTTAATCTGAAAGAGTACGTTAATTGTCCATCTATGTTAATACATTTGTATTTTAAAACAAGTTATTTAATTAATTCAACATGTTTCATAACTATTGATGACAAACAAAAGTGTCGTCATCGCATTTAGAAATTCAGCTAGATTCATTTTGTTCAAACATGATTAATGATTTATTAAATCATGCAGTATGATGAGGTATCATTATAATAGAATTACATTGTTAAGAAAAAACTTAACGCACCGACTTCAAAACTTAACCGAACGTGACCAAATTATTTGGGACCAAAAAGTTCTATCGAACACTAAAAGAATCTTGAAAATCCGTCCACATTTGCCCGAGATATCGCGTAACATACGTAAAATACAGACGAATTGAGAGCCTTCTCCTTTTTTTCAAGTCGGTCGATAAACAAAACAGCTGAATCAATTCAGTCGTCGAACGTCTTCAAAGACGTTCTCCTTTATTACAGACAGCCTCCGTGGCGCGGCGGGCGAGTAGCCGGCTGTGAAGCGAGAGGCCGCGGGTTCGATCCCCGCACCGAGACAAATGTTTGTATAGCCTACAGATATTTGTTTCGGGTCTGGGCGTTGTGAGACCGAAAGTCTCTCGTAGTTCCTGATACCCACGACACAAGCCTCGATCTTAATGTGGGGTCAGGACTATGTATGTGACTGTTGGGTGTTATTTATTTATTTATTTATTTATTAAAGTCGGTCGATAAAAAATACAGACGAATTGAGGACCTACTCCTTTTTTTGAAGTCGGTCGCGGGTAAATCGAGTTAGATATATCCCTTTGCCCTATCTGCGACTTAAACACAGGACCTCACGGTCTACAGCCCATATACGTTGCCACAAGAATCTGATACGATATTTGTGATTACCGGATTTAAAACTATGACCTCTCGATATCGCGGTAATGACTGAGCTAATAAGGTGACAATTATAATCCACGACAGCCTCCGTGGCGCAGCGGGCCAGTAGCCGGCTGTGAAGCGAAAGGCCGCAGGTTCGATTCCCGCATTGAGACAAACGTTTGTGTGGCCCACAGATATTTGTTTCAAGTCTGGGTGTTGTGAGAACGAAAGTCCGTCATAGTCTCTGACACCCACGATACAGGTTATACCTAGTGTGGGGTCAGGACTAGGTGTGTGACTGTTGGGTGTATTTAACATAACATAACATAACATAAACTCACGCCTGTATCCCCGAAGGGGTAGGCAGAGGCGCACTAGCGAACTAGAACACCCACATTTCGCCGAGCTTAGTTCCGTCCCAGATGTGATAGGGTGCGAGCCTATCGCCATATTGGGTGTATTTATTATTTATTATTATTATACTTAACATTTATCAAGAGATTCTCCAACGACGAATACAGATT
Source organism: Clanis bilineata (assembly GCA_036417725.1). Classification (NCBI taxonomy): domain Eukaryota; kingdom Metazoa; phylum Arthropoda; class Insecta; order Lepidoptera; family Sphingidae; genus Clanis; species Clanis bilineata. The sequence continues at coordinate 17,358,423 of CM071158.1, forward strand.
CGACACTTAGAAATCGGATACCACAAAAACCTTGGACTTGCCCCAATTGTAACATAATTAACATTATCTATTACGAAACAAACATCTTCAATGTATTGAATTAATTTAATAGAACAATGTCGTTTAAGTCGTTTATTTTTATGTTTATTGTAATAAAAATGTTTATTAATATTCATTAAACATACGTTGTAAATGACTGCATACTGCATAACTTATTCAAAAAGCGTTCTTAAAAACTACATAACAGTTTATTGACTAATTGTGGTGTGAAATGTCTTTCAACCTGCCGTTATCAGTTTTCCCACAATATGGGTCGACACAACACACTTTTTGGCCATGACAGCCTCCGTGGCGCAGCGGGCGGGTAGCCGGCTGTGAAGCGAGAGGCTGCGGGTTCGATTCCCTTATTGAGACAAATGTTTGTGTGCCCCACAGATATTTGTTTCAAGTCTGGGTGTTGTGACCTAAAGTCTCTCATAGTCTCTGACACACACGATACAGGTTATACCTAGTGTGGGGTCAGGACTTGGTGTGTGACTGTTGGGTGTATTTATTTGTTTATTTTTCAAGCACGTAACAGATTCTGCTTAGTTTTTACGACCAGCTGCCTGTCTGATATCAACCTCCTCTGGAGGTTCGAGTTCCGTAAATGTACAATATTAAATAATAATTATATTTATCACTAGCTGTTGTTTACTAATCAACTTGTGTATAGGGTTACGGTATACATATAATAATTATCACTGCAGATATTAAATTTCAAAAATCAAAATTTCACTACCAGGAGGCGGAACACTATTGAACCGGGCGGCAAGAAACTTCACGCCGTGCGGACCCATCGCCTTTCACAGCTTGAGAGCGATATCATCAGGCTCCACCAGTTGCCGCTCCTTCATGCATTGACGGTGACAACTAAACATCTCATGAGATCGGGGCAACAAGTCCTTGATCCGGTGGTATAGGAAAGGCACGAACTATCAAATTCTGAGTGTTCAGCAGGTTCTGAAAATAACAGTCCCTGGTAACCATAACTTATCGGGAACTCCTGGCACGTGAATTTGATGGGTGCGTAGTGTCGAACCGTAAACTACATACATACATAAGGCGACCTTAAATGTATGTATGAACATTTGGCGGTAATTCGCATACAATTTTATTTCAATGCGACTCTGAAAATAGAATAACGCCATCTATTGAGCAATTTGTGAATCACTTTTAGCCTTATATACAAAAATATCCATATATTTTGATAGAGTTGACCGATTTGAATAAAACAAAGCCTAGATATTATCCCAAGATGTGGTTTATTTTCTATGCAGTTCCGTAAAATTACTTTGATGGTTTTTATTTGATACGTGTATAAACCTACAGACAGACAGACAGACAGACAAAAAATCTAAAATTTATAAAAATGTATTCTATTGCTAATTCTAAGCCCCCTCAATGTAAGCATAGTAACTATATATGTAGTTACAGCATATGTTTACGTAATGTAGCCGACATACATAAAATTAGAAGCGGATTTGTAAATGAAGTCTCTACGTTATTTGCCCCGGAAGGAGGGTAATAATTTTCTTTCCCGTTCGTTTTCGAACATTTCTGTAGTTCTTGTGTATGTAGGGCGGTACAACGTATATTGTAAATATATATCGATATTAAAAAGCAGCATATCGAATAGAATTATAGAGTCATTTGGCGCTTATTCATCTGTGGAAACAGAAAGGCACGCATTTAATAAGCAATATATTTTCATTCATGATAAATTACAAATGAATACGAAGCATTTTGCAAACCAATAACTGAGAAAGAATTTAATTTAAAATAGCAATGATTTATATTTATTAAAAATATAACATTATTTTAAAAGAAATATACAATGAAAATATTATACTATTAAGATTTCAGGTGAGACATCACATTCAAAATGCGAATCATTTACTGCAAAAAGCTACATGTGTCCTTCGAGACAATTTTGAGAGCTATTCAAAATCTATCTTCAAATTTTTATACTACAATGTTAATTACAATGAACGGGTTAAAAGGGTTAAGTTCAAAGTGTACATGCACTCATCAATCACTGGAGCATCCTTTTCAATTGATCATCTCGCAAAGGCCTTAGGAGTATGTAAGTATTTGATCTTAAGTGTCTTGATTAATCCATTATATCAGACGATGACAGCAGGCGTCTCCAATGTCAATAGAGTACAATACAGCTCCATGTCTGTGAATATAGTGAAATAATTACGTCACCACATACGTTTAACGACTTCAATGGCCGTAGTGCCATGAAGAATCCTCTTAGTCATTGACGTAGTATAATATAATAATAAATACATCCAACGGTTACACAGGTAGTCTGGACCCCACACTAGGTCTAACCTGTATCGTGGGTGTCAGAAACTACGAGGGAGTTTCAGTCTCACAACACTCAAACCCGAAACAAAAGTGGACCACACAACCATTTGTCTTGGTGCAGGAATCGAGCCCGAGGTATTTTGCTTCATGGCCGGCTGTATAACGGAGGTTTTCACTTTTTTTTTATAGCAAAGATTGGCAAAAGAGCAGATGGGTCACCTGATGGTAAGTGATCTCCACCGCCCATATACATCCAAGACACAAAAAGAATCATGGGTGCGTTGCCAACCTAAAAGGAGGGAATGGAAGGGGAGGTAAGGGGATTGGGAAAGGGAGTGGGCAAATGGGCCACCGGAAATCTCACTCACCGAACGAAACGCGACAGCAAGCTGCCACTTTACGTCGGTTTTCTGTGGGACAGTGGTATCTAACCGGTCAAGCCGGCCCATTCGTGCTATAGACGTTACTGTCTACAGCGTGGCTCTACCACTTGAAGAGAGACTTTGTAGTTTAAAGAGCTACGAGTATGTTTATTATCGACAGACTTCCAAAAAGGAGAAGGTCCTCAATTCGTCTGTATTTTTTTATGTATGTTACGCGATATCTCCGCCGAATGGGGACCGATTTTCAAAATTCTATTTATGTTCCATAGAGCTTATTTCAAGGATGGTCCCATATAAATTTGGTCACGATCGGATTTGAAGTCGGTCCGTTAAGTTTTTAAACTTATGATTATTACATCTGTTTACCACTTACTACCAGAAAATGCATGTATTTGATTAATAAAAAGCCGTATCTTGGAAAATCCGCCTGATATATTTCTTTCTACCTGCCCTTATTTCACCTTAATGGGTTGGCGCAAGACACTTTTTGAAGCAGGCAAATTAAATTAGAAAATTCGCTTTGCCCGACTTGGGAATCAAATCCAGGACCTCCCGGTCCATAGCCCATTTATGCTGCCACTAGACCAAGGAGGCGACAAGGAGGAAAAACCGGCTAATATAATAGTTATAAATTGGTGATATCGCATCTCCAGCCACGTCATGATCGATTAAAATACCAGTTAAATACGTCGTATTTACCGTCGAGATTAAAATATTCCGGCGTCCGCTTTAACATCCTTGTTCTCATTTCTATGAATTTTTCATCTCCAGTTGCTTGAAGTGCTTATTCATTGAGTCTAACGAAGTGGCTCTTCCTAGATTAAAATATATTTATAATGAAATTTAAACATGGATTTGAGACGCCTTCAAAATTGCTGATATCTCGCGGCTGCAACTTGTCAACAAACTCTTGGATGTAAAATTATTCAAATATTTACATTTAAGATACTATAAGATTGAGTGGTAGAACCACGCTGTAGACAGTTACGTCTACAGCGCAAATGGGCCGGCTCGACCGGTTAGACACTACTGTCTCACAGAAAACCGACGTAAAGTGGTTGCTGTCGTGTTTCGTTCGGTGAGTGAGATTTCCGGTGGCCTATTTCCCCCCTCCCTTTCCCAATCCTTTTACCCTCCCCTTCCATTCTCTCCTTTTAGGTTGGCAACGCACCCATGATTATCTTTGTGTCTTGGGTGTCCTGGGGGGTTACCACCACCTCTTATAGCAGTATTATTATAATCTTACTTGTACCGATTCCCATACAAAACAAACGAAGAACGATTATAATAATACTACTATAAGAGGTGGTGGTAACCCTGCAGAACGGTAATGTAATGTACTAATTACACCGTGTGCTATGCAGTCGGTTTTGATACTTATCGTTTTCTGAAAAGGAATTTGTGACATTCCGAAAACGGAATTCTTGCAATAAAATAATGTAGCAATTTTCTACAATTTGCAATCCATCCCCAATTTGAATAAATCAAAGTCGCCATAAAGCCCAGTAATAACGTATGATTTTCAAAAGGTTACTCGGTGTTTTTGCGGTGGATCGTAATTTTCATGAAATCGTACGGTGCGTCCTTTCACTAACTTGTCCTTAGCACTTCGTAGGGATAATTATATTCACACGTATACACTAAATATGTTAGGTTAATATGGAATCACGACGTGTCCGTGAATAGATAGATGTTCCTTTCTCTTCAGCGGGCTTAGCCAAGTGGCTTATGCGCTAGTCGAATAGAATAAAAAATGTATGGGAATGACATAAAAGTACGCCATATATAGCGTATTCTTATGCCATTCCTATACATTTACTATTCTATTCGACTAGCGCATATAAAGAAAGAAAGAAAGAAAGAAAAATATTTATTCGGCACAGCATTATGCGACACAATGGTATAAAGAGAAACACGATAAAACACATATTTAAAAGGAGACAATAAACTGATAACAATAACTACGAGTACATAACAAATAATAATAATTTCAATTTTGCGTCTCACGATGTTGCCGAAAAGGTTTGGGCTCAGCATATGCCAGACAGTAAATTTTAATGTCTGACGCTGGTTTTCAGCCAAACCTATGCGTACTCTTATGTTATTCCTATACATTTTCTATTCTATTCGACTAGCGCATAAGCCATTTAGCTAAGCCCGCAGGTGGATTTTTTTTGTTTGCTAATTTGTGGCTGAAAAGTCCAAATAGCTAATGATGATATGTAGTTGCCTCCTTAGTCTAGTGGCAGTATTTATGGGCTTTGCACTGGAAGTCCCTGGATTCAATTCACAGGTCGGGCACGGTGTTTCCCAGGACTGAATCCTCAGAGTAGTGACGTCAGGCAGGCAGCCTGTTGTAAAATCTAAGCGAAATTGTTTCTGTGATATGCTAAAAAAGTGTTTTGAATTTACATTGGAGTAGGATAAAGGCAGGTGATAAAAGACAAGAATTACGTTTAATTGTATTAAAGTTACGTTAAATTTGTCTTTTACAATACATTACTAATTATATACGAATTAAAAAGTTATGCTTCTATGGTCTCAAGTTTTCTACTAACGTTCTTGACCTTTTTCTTAATACTTCAGTTTTTGCTTATGAATCTCCACTGTGCTATCGTTTATAAATAATGGGGCTTACTTATAAAAAAAGTTGAACTGAGAAAATTGTAAAGAATAGCCTGTCCCTTTTATTTTCAAACAATGTGACACAAGGAAAAAAGTGACAGCCTATTCTTAGCCATTTGCTCAGCTAAGCTTTTATAAGTAAGGCCAAAAGCATCTTCTTTATTTAAATTGACATCTAACAAGTGCGGTGCGGTGTCAAACAAGGTTGTCAGGCTCGCCGCCCGCTCGCAATACAACCAACAGTCAATATTTAAACAGTGATCATTACGATTTAGCACGTTTGACATTCTCCGAATTACTCATTTGATACATTAGCCTCCAGCATACGTCAAGGACCCACTTTACTACGGTTTCACAAGAATATTCTTAATCTCACAAATATTTATAGACGTTTTTTGCAATCGTTTTGTTTCGTCGCCACGTGATGATTTTGGAGACTATTCTCTATTTAGCAAAGTAATAGAATAGAACCGGTGGTATTCGATGCATACATATATACGTAAAGCCGCGCCTCCGGCACAAAACAAAACTTTTTTCAAAAAAAAACACAATAAACACCTTCGCTGTCCTCTGCTCATGGAACAATGGACCATAGACAACAAATTTTAGAAATACCGTGTTTTGTGTAGGTGTTTGCGTGATTTTTTAGTGCGGGTACGTGGCTTCATATTATCATGCCTGTATCCCTGTATACATGCATTCACTAGATGTCAATGCATGATAAGATTTTTTGTAGATTATGTAGATTGTAACAGATAGGCCAGCCCGCCTAGCATGCGCGCCACGAGATATCTCCATAATCGACTATCGAGATGTTGTCTACAATATTGTATGAAAATAAAGGAGGACGCATGTTAATGTTCGTATACAAATAGAGAAAACCGGTTATAACAGGAAAAAAAACGTAGAGAAAATTTTCTCGTAGTGCGGCATGCTAGGCGGGCTGGCCTATCCGTTACAAGGCACTTAATGGAATTCCTATTTTTTAAAGAAGCGCAGTTTATGTAATAGGTGGATGAATGCAAAGCTATTATATATTTAGTGGACGTTCTGGGGCTGATGATGATATATTTAGCTAGATGATAAAACACGCCTCTTTTAAGATACGAGAAATCATTTTAAACTGGAGCTTTATACTTACGATACTTGGTAGATATTCAACATTTTCCATCATTTAACTTGGTGGTATAGATTAATTCTTGTTACAACGAATATTCGGCGTTATCGACTGTAATATTTCTAACTTTATCAAATCCAATTACTGCAGCTCTACCGATTAAATGCCGCGACGTTCCGCACTCTCCTTTAAGGCAAAGGCCACTGGGCGCACAATCGCATGCACTCGAAGAAGATACATGTGCCTCCAAATTACGATAGCAAGCAACATTCTCAAAAGTCGCGAGTTGGTATCAAATGATCTTTAGCCTCTTCGATAGATCTTTACTTGATTTGGTTTACGAAATCAATTCACTGATTCGCAGACCTCCTGTGGGGACATGACCATGACTCCACCAAATTGGTCACCTGTACTTGTGCTTTTGTTTCCCATTCTAATAATATTGTGACGAACTTTAAATATTTGTAAGTTTGTGAGTTTGCAAGTTGATATATTAAGGCATATGTTTATATAACTTGTTTTGACGGAAAACTCGATTTGGATGAAAATCATTATTTGGATCAAAATAAGATCATTAAGTTAAGTGTTTTCATTGTGAAATATCGCTTGCTATAACGGTGAAAGATAACATCGTGAGGAAACCTGCATACCCGAGAGTTTCTCCACAAGAATTTCGAAGGTATGTGAAGTCTACCAACCCGCATTAGGCCAGCGTGGTAGACTAAGGAATAACCCCTCTCATTAGTAGAGGAGGCCCAGGTCAGCAGTGGGACAGTAATATTACTGGGCTAATATTATTATAAGATCATTAAATTAAACATTTAAGTAAACAATCTTTTAGACTACTTTGTTCATTCCCCAAATTCTTTTACAATCGTGTAGTAAAAAAACTTAACGGACACACATTAAAATGTATCCGATCGTGACCAAATTTACATGGGACTACCCTTGAAATAAGCTCTATCAAATACGAAGAACTTGAAAATCCACATTTGGCGGAGTGTCGGGGAACATACATCAAAAATACTTCTCCTTTTTTGAAGTCGGTCGAAAATTAACTTTACTATTTTTATATACAAACGATCATTTGATTACTTAATTAATCAAATCGATGATGATAAATGACTAAAATATTAATAACATAAAACCGGAGATAACCGCTTGCACATTTTTTTACTTTGAAAACTTACAAGTTATGTATCGTTTTAAAAATGGTTAATATTGTCTTCAAATGTATTGATGAATCTTGCTTGATTATTTTCAACACCAGTCACTCACAACTGATTCTTTATTCCTGGTTTTTGTTACTGTAGCCCGAGCACGAAAAACTAATGTAAATGTAAATGTATTCGAGTTCGCTGCGCACTGATGACGTTTGGTTGATATTTCATACAAATTACATAGACGCGCATCGAGTTCGAATACATTTACGGTTGTCAGAAATTTTCCTGCTCAGGCCGCTGTATACATCTTTTTACCACATTCCGATTTTTAACTAATTATATTAATTTATCTTCAGTTAGTATTATTCAATGGTGCAGGTCCAAAGTAGTTTGGCTACAATAGTATTGTCTATTTAGAAGCGAGAGGCCGCGGGTTCGATTCCCGCATTGCGACAAATATTTTTGTGGCCCACAGATATTAAAATTTCTTTCATGTCTGGGTGTTGTGAGACCGAAAGTCTCATAGTCTCTGACACCCACGATACACGGTATACCTAGTTTGGGGTCCGGACTATGTGTGTGACTGTTGGGTGTATTTATTTATTATTAGTACTATTCGTAGATCTACACATAGGTATAGGTATAATATAAAAATGCCATTGGATTAAATCTCTTTCAGGCTATTTTAGACATTTTTACAACAATCGCCCACTTAAACAACTGTCTTACTTTATGTTCACGTAACGACTCCGACACGATTGTATCAGTTATCTTTACGATGTATTCGGTATATTTAATATTTCGTCGGTATATTTAGTGGCTGTGGCTGCGTCACATAGGCTATGTATTCATCCACTTGTTATTTTCCCACTTTCAATGTGGGCTTGATGAAACCACCATGGCGAACAGCGTACACATGGTGCTAAAACCTGCCATAGTGACCGACATTCCGTGTGTGCATCGCGTTCAGGATCAGCCAGTGTTTGATCTTCTTCCCTTTTCGTATTCGAAGTGTACCATAAATAGGCCGGCATAATTAAACCTGATATACATAGTGTTTGACAGTGGTCGCTAGTTTTTTGGACTGCACTACGCTTACCATCAGGTGCAGTGTAGTCACTTTGCCGTTCCCGGATAAAAAAACACTCTTTCTCATAAACGTTATAGAAGGATTCAGCTTAGACGCCTGTCTGATGTAATTTCCTCTGTGAATTACATAGTGTTTATCTGAATTTAAAACTAAATATCTGTTTTAATATTTGTCTTTTTATAAATTTGTACACATACAGAAGGCGGTATTGTGTTAAAACGCAAATATTTCGTGATATAAGTACTTCATAAATTAAACATTTTGGATAATGTTACTGTATTACTTTGGCAGTGTCTACATATCAACCCCTTGTAAGCATAGCCTAAGTGTTTATTTAGTTACTGTGTATTCTATCTCAGGTCTTCCACAGACCTCCATTTTTGTGGTCACTATTCAAACTGTAACATGTACATAAGAAAAACATAAAATTAAACCTCAACCACATAGTTTGTGTAACCCGCTGCATTTTCAAATAGTCATCAACGTCCGGATCTACGAAGGCTGGGCCAATCATGTTTGATCAAACGTACAAACATTTCCTAACAGATTAATAAAACCGTAACAACATATTCTGAGTAAAAACCTACAGCATTTTCAAATAATTATCATTATCTGGATCTACGAAGGCTGGGCCAATCATGTTTGATCAAACATACAAACTTTTTCTAACAGATTAATAAAAACTTAACCGCATAGTTTGTGTAAAAACCTGCAGCATTTTCAAATAGTCATCATCGTCCGGAGCTACGAAGGCTGGGCCAATCATGTTTGATCAAACATACAAACGTTTTCTAACAGATTAACAAAAACTTAACCGCATAGTATGTGTAAAAACCTGCAGCATTTCAAATAATCATCATTATCTGTATCTACGAAGGCTGGGCCAATAATATTTGGTCATACAAACATTTCCTAAGAGATTAACAAAACCTTAACCACATAGTCTGTGTAAAAAGTAAAAACCTGCAGAATTCTTAAATAATCATCATCGTCTCGATCTACGAAGGCTGGCCCAATCGTGTTTGATCAAACATACAAACATTTTCTAACAGATTATCATGGTACCGGCTTCCACCAATATCTCCCAATCTTATCGCCAACACTAAATGCCATCTCCCATAACCTGTCACATCAGGGCCGCCCGGTGCCATAAACGCTGATTGTATAATTAAAAGGCGATATTTCGAGCGCATCAACACAATTGTATAGAATACATTATGGAAGAACGTCTTAAGTATTATGAAACGCCTTGGAGAGCCCGGAAATTATAAGGCGGATGAAACAACCGGGATTTGAAATATTAATGAGTAAATTGAATTCACATTTTGGTGATGATAAAAAATACATTGTATTGGAGATGCCTAAAGGTGCAAATGCAAATTAGATACATCGTTAAGAGATCAAGTTTTTAATACTATTGACTGTTGGGTGTATGTCTGTGACTGTTGGGTGTTGGGTGTTATAATAAAGCGTTGTTGGGAAATAAGTCTTAGGCTCATAGCATACAGAGTGGCGCCAACTCGGCGCTACTCTTTATGGGCCTTACTTATAAAAACATTTTCGCTAAGAATAGCTTGTCACTTTTTTCCTTGCGTTACATTGTTTAAAAATGAAAAGGACATCCTATGGTTAAAGATAAGCAGCGCTTAAATATTTTTATAAGTAATGGGCTATATCTTTTACAAAGTCATTACTAACTCCCATTTAGTGGACAGTATACATACTCTCAGAGTACTATCTGTTTGGATTTTTATTATAACTCTTCAAGCTAAAACTTCTTAAACTTTACGTTATATCAAATCTATAACACAACGCCGAATTTTCTTTCTGTCCGGTATATACTTAGTTAACTCATTAAAGTGAGATTCCCAACTTCAAACTTAAGACATAGTTATGGAAGTAATGTAGTATTCAGCATTCAGTGATCAAATATAAAAATAGACATAGGTACATACACTCGGAAAATGTGTCATCGTTGCTTGATCAGGGTCGTGGCATGTGACGAATTACGAATTATGACACAAAGAACCAATTAATTTAATAGAAGCTTCACAACACTAACAAAAGACGCCAATTCGCTAAACGCATAAATATTTTATTGAAAATCGCACCTTATAAAAATATTTTTTATTTACGTTCCATCGATTTATTTGGAAGGAATCAATAATAGAATCTATAATTATTTGTTTATCTAGTGTTAACTAATTTATCCGTTGAAACGCATAACACGCCTTTTAAGGCGCCACTTTATACCAATTATGTTCATCCAAGTTATGGGTGTTGTGAGAAAGTTCAAGGTCTATATGGAAGCAACTGTATCGATGTTACATGATAAATAATTCAACTATTTGACTGCCGAATTTTTTGGACATGACTTCATCATTCTATGTGTACCTTCGTAATATTACAATAAAGGTTCCAAATTGTTACAATGCAGACATTTAACGATATATAGACGGGACAAAAGCACAAAACTTGTGATCCAAAAGTTATGACCTAGTGGTCATAAGTCGCTCAGATTACTTGATGTGTACGCGCCCCAGGTCGGTCAGCGAAATAATATTGAAAAAATAAACTTATCGTACGTGATTCTTAACCATTCGCAAAATATTCTAGGGTAAGAATTGTAATAATCGCCCTCGCAATGTAATAAGTGGTTGATGGTGGTACTGAAGATTGAGATCGATTTTTCTGTATAGACACTTGCTTGATAACCCCTCTATAGTTAGTAATATTAATATTACCATTAATGGGCCACCGGAGGCCGAGCCGCCCGTGACTATTTAAATCTCTTTGTTACTACATCGTAAAGCTCTGTGGCGGTGCCTGCCTCGGTGGCGTGGTGGTATTGCGTGCGCGGTACGACTATCGTCCTGAGGCCTCTGGTTCGTACCCCGGGTCAGGCAAAGTGATATTGGATTTTTTAGTATCAGACCGGAGTCTGGAATTTGGGCCCGATATGGCGATAGGCTTGCTTCCTATCACATCTGGGACGTAACTAAGCTCGGAGAAATATGTTCTAGTTCGCTAGTGCGCCTTTGCGTACCCCTTCGAGGATACAAGAGTGAGCTTATCTATGCAGTCGTTTTGGTACCGAATACGGAAAACGTGTTTGAAGCAGCAGGTATAGTATTTTTATTTATTTATTTAAAATACTTTATACATATGATATGTGCAGGCGGACTTAATGCCTGAGGCATTCTCTACCAATCAACATTTGGATGGTGTAGAAAATAAACAAGGCAGGTGTATAAATTAATATAGAAAAAGAGAGGTGCTAGACATTAAAAATATAAAACAATACATATTTATACAATATATACCTCTATATACCTACAGTATTGCATTCACATTCTCATATTACAAATATATATTTATTTTGAGGCTTCCATCTACTCGAGCTTTAGCTCGGTTTACTGAGCGCCCGCCCAAATACTCAAATATATAATTGGATCCAATCAGATCAGAAAAGGCGGCTCAGTTTCCACATTCATATAAATAAATTCGCCCAACATCTTGGTTAGATTTGTGGTTGTATGAATTGCAGCTTGTTTTTGAATCAGGAAAGCTTTGACTAGGCTTTATTTAGGTAAATCGTGCCATAAATTTAATGCTATGTGTAGTCTTAAGAAATAAAAACAATAAATTTATCGCTACTGATAAAATGATCACGATGCGGTTACGAAAGAATGCACTACATTGACATTTCTATTGTGAACTATTTACATTCTTTGTCATTATAATTCCGTTCTATTATTATGAAATTACATCCTTTTCATTCTGGTGTATGTATTTACGTAAGCCATCGAACGTAAACTAAGATTTATATAGTTTGGCAACATTATCTGTGGGTACCTCAGGTGATACTAGATCATTTAATTTAATAATCACAAGTTTAAAAACTTAACAGACCGACTTCAAATCCGATCGTAACCAAATTTATATGGGACCACCCTTGAAATAAGCTTTATCGAACACAAAAACCATACATTACGAGGATGAATTATTTGGCCATTCACTATTCATTAAGCTATTATTTCGTTTATTTATTTTTCTAAACTGCCTTGGTGGCGTAGTTGTATATCGGTACGACTATCGTCCTAAGGTCTCGGGTTTGATTCCCGAGTCGGAGAAAGTGATATTGGATTTTTTCAATATCAGCCCGGAGTCTGGAATTTGTGTCCAATATGGCGATAAGCTCGCCCCCTATAACATCTGGGACGGACTAAGCTCGGCGAAAAGTGAGTGTTCTAGTTCGCCTCTGCCTACCCCTCAAGGATACAGGCGTGAGCTTCTGTTATGTCGTAAGGTATATTTTTTTCATATGTATTTGAAACCGGTTTTCGAATATCCATACGCTTAGGAATGGTCTCATAAATGCTCTTCTTTGTTAAAATGTTTGCTAAGCTATACTAAAGTACTGTACCTGTCTTTGCTCACGATTATTAAATAAAAACTTAACGGGCCGACTTTAAATCCAATCGTAACCAAATTTATACGGAACCACCCTTAAAATAAGCTCTATCGAACACCATAAGAATTTTCAAAATCGGTCCACATTTGGCGGAGATATCGCGTAGCATACATAAAAAAATACAGACGAATTGAGGACCTTCTCCTTTTTGGAAGTCGGTCGAAAGCTAGCTTCAATTTAGCTTTTTGGTGTACTTCACTTTGGCGCCAACTAAGAAGTTCGCTACTTTAGTTTTGCTGCATCATTAAGCTGTGGAACAGTTTAACAGCTCACATAAGCATTTATGCAGGTAGGCACGTTTCGCAAAGATTAAAAGATTTCATAAATCATTTATCAACTGACTACAAAAAGAGGAGTTTATATTTTTATCTATATTATTTATTTATATTTTTATATATATTACTTGTGGACCAGCAGTGGGACAATAGTATGACAGAATATTATATTTCCGGAAATGTGCACTGATGTTCAGGACCCTTTTTATGTTCGATAGAGCTTACTTCTAGGGCTCCCATATACATTTTGATTGGATATACAAACCTACAGTCGTTCACATTTATTATTAAGTTATCAACAATACAAACATATTTTACTGTGTAGGTCAAGCGTAGGTGGAGTTTAACGATAAATTAATTGAATTTCAACATAATCACTTCTGTTTTGAACACATAAAATCCTTATAGGTATATTTTTATCATAGAATCGGTAAACGGATCGAATTCTTTAATATTTTATGATGTCTGAGATTTGGAATTTAAGTTTAGTTGTTATGTAAAAAATGTAATCACCATTTCCAAGATAACGATATTATTTCTTTCTACCTGCCCTTATCACACATTACTGTGGGGTCGACGGAATAAACTTTTTTAAGCATGTTGCAGAAATGATTTGGCTTTGTTTTTACGACCGACTACTTGGCTCACGCCTACCCCATCTGAGGGATCCAATCCCGGCCAAATTAACAAATTAAATTAGAAAATTCATTTTGCCCGACCTGGGAATCGAACTCCCGGTCCACAGCATATATACTGCCACTAGACCAAGGAGACTACAAGATGTATTATAAAACAGACAGAAACATGACAGCCTCCGTGGCGTAGCCGGCTGTGAAGCGAGAGGCCGCGGGTTAGATTCCCGCATTGAGACAAATGTTTGTGTGGCCCACAGATATTTGTTTCAAGTCTGGGTGTTATGAGACCGAAAGTCTCTCATAGTCTCTGACATCCACGATACAGGTTATACCTAGTGTGGGGTCAGGACTAGGTGTGTGACTGTTGGGTGTATTTATTTATTATTACTTAAAATAAAATACTCTTAAACTGCTCTCACACTCCACACGACCGTTGTTCCGTCACCACCGACGAGGACCACGCCGCGCTCCCATTAGTCGCCCCCCCGACCCTGTTAACAAATCCGGCCCGCGTGCCGATGAGATAATGGATAGTTAGGGAAACACATCCAAACTCCCCCTAATCGATGATGTCTTCAATATCTCTCTCTCAGTGGCCGTCCTGAGCCGAGGTTCGTAACCCGTTAGTGGGTTGCCCTCAGCATGGTCACCTAACTTTATGGGTTCACAACGCACCTGCGTTCACCCACTAGACCGGTATAGCTGTGTAAGCCGACTCGGTCGGGCTGCCAGCTGTAGGGCCAAAAAAAAATATATATAATACTCCAAGATATATTATCGCTGGATAATAAGGTCTTTTTTATTTGGCTACTGATCTCTAGAAACAGTCAGGTAATGGTTCCCAGAATCAACTCTTGCAATATCAATATTAATACACACCGATTACGATGTATGACTTAAGGTGTATCATCATATTTGTCATGCTTTCACCTCGACAAGGCTATTCTGATAATCTTACTTAACAGGTGGTCAGAGGTCATAATTCAATAAGTATACCATAACTCAGATACAGTTCTCTCGAGTGGCATGTATTCAATTACTAAAGAAAAAATAATCACAAGTTTAAAAACTTAACGGACCGACTTCAAATCCGATCCTGACCAAATTTATATGGGACCACCCTTGAAAGAAGCTCTATCGAACACAAAAAGAATTTTGAAGATCGGTCCACATTCGGCGGAGATATCGCGTAACATACATAAAAAAACAGACGAATTGAGGACCTTCTCCTTTTTGGGAAGTCGGTCGAAAAATATTATTCCTCTATCGATATCGGTCTCCTTGGTCTGGTGGCAGCATATATGGGGTGTGGATCGGGAGGTCCTGGGTTCGATTCCCAGGTTGGGCAAAGCGAATTTTCTAATTTAATTTGCCCGGGACTGGATCCCTCGAAGGGGGTTGATATCTGGCAGGCAGCCAAAGCCAAATCCTTTCTGCAACCTTCTTGAACAAATGTGTTACGCCGACCCCACGTTAAGGTGGGACAAGGGCACGTAGAAAAAAAGAAAAATTGTAATTAATGACTTTAGCGGCTATGTCAGTGAAAGGATTTGGCTTTAGATTTAGGACTGGTCAACCCTCTTTAGAGATTTAAACCCGGACATATCATGCCTCACTTGGTACTGGAACACAGGACCCCAAAAGAAGCCACTTACTACTAAGCAAGAAGAAAGCAAACTAAAGCACTAAGGACCAATTAATATTCAAAGGCTTTCAAAGTAAATAAACTCATTTCTTAAGTTTACGCGAATGTTATATATTGAAATAAAACTCTTTTTACGGATTCTAACACGATTTGTTTTAGTAGACTGACTGCCTCGGTGGCGTGGTTGTATTTCGGTGCGACTGCCGTCCTGAGGCGTCCGTCGTCCGTCGTAGTAGACGTAGACGTAGACGTAGACGTCCGTTCGTTCTCGGGTCGGGCAAAGTGATATTTGATTTTTCCATATCAGCCCGGAGTCTGGATTTTGTGCCCGATATGGCGATAGGCTCGCCCCTATCACATCTGGGATGGAACTAAGCTCGGCGAAATGTGGGTGTACTAGTTGGCTAGTGCGCCTCTGCCTACCCCTTCGGGGATACAGGCGTGAGCTTACGTACGTTGTTTTAGTAGTTATGCCCGACGCGACGTTTCGAAGTCTTCGTAGTCACTGGTCGGACTGACCCGTGATAGAATCCGTAAAAATAGTTTTATTTCAATAAATAAACTCAAATATGTTAAACAAGCCCACTCGTGTCACGTGTTGCTAGTCGCCACGGCTGTATGGGTGTAAATATCAAGATGACAATAGGTGACAGGGCCGCGTGCCGGTGCAAAATTATTTACCTCCGAGGAGACATCTCCAACCGTCATATTGCGTCATGGAAAACATCCTGTTGCATATTTTATATATGAACTAGCTTTTGCCTGCGACTACACCCGCGTGAGAGTCTTGACAAACATTCATTCCCCATTACATCCCTTCCTCTTAATCACTCTCAACCTCAAATGTATGTTATGCAAGATTTTTTAAAGATCGCGTAGTTTTAAAGATCTAAGCATAGATAGGGACATAGGGACAGACAGACAGCGGGAAGCAACTATGTTTTATACTATGTAGTGATGTTTCCTGGATTTTGTTCAGTATAAAAAGTTAGTTTTATTTTATGTACATATGTTACGCAATATCTCCGCCAATTTATAGTTGCATATTTTATATATGAACTAGCTTTTGCCTGCGACTACACCCGCGTGAGAGTCTTGACAAACATTCATTCCCCATTACATCCCTTCCTCTTAATCACTCTCAACCTCAAATGTATGTTATGCAAGATTTTTTAAAGATCGCGTAGTTTTAAAGATCTAAGCATACATAGGGACATAGGGACAGACAGACAGCGGGAAGCGACTATGTTTTATACTATGTAGTGATGTTTCCTGGATTTTGTTCAGTATAAAAAGTTAGTTTTATTTTATGTACATATGTTACGCAATATCTCCGCCAAATATGGACTGATTTTCAAAATACTATACCAAGAGTATAACGAATAACTCCCGGTTCCAATAAACAATAATCAGTTCGAATGTGCAGATAGATTACAAAAATTAGCCAATAAGAACACAGTTTGAACATGACTCCGTCAAATGACTTGATTTGATTGGTTCATAATCGCGATCTATCTGCACTCTAAACTGAGATCGTTTATTGAAACCGGCCGTAAATTTGAAATCAGTTGGTAACGTTTTTAAACTTGCAATTATTTATATAGTCTAGTCAAAACTGCACAAAACGTATCTGTATTATACACCGCACTCAAGTAATAAAACAAAAGTAGTACCCCGTCAAACACAGGTAGCATTGTACAACAAAATAAATGTTTAGTGATTTATGTACTTCTGTTTATTGCCTCCAAACAACATGTCATCTGAACCGTTCATCATTTTTACAATCGGCATTCTGTTCGTGTAATTAACGCTCGGAATCCGAGGTCGCGTGTTCAAATCCCGATTGAGACAAATATTTATATGGTTTTAATTTATTCAGATTGTTTTTACGCAACCGTGTGCATACTTGTGATATCAGTTAACAGTCGTGTTCTGGCTTGAGTCTCAGATAAATCAATATAAGTTTTAAGTGCGTGTTATATACTCGGTTGACAAAAAGAAAAAAAATTGTATTACCAATTCTATAGAAGACACTGGCTCCTGTAATACAGTTTAATACTAGCGCAGGACATAGCGCCATCAACAAAACTTGTGTACTAAACATTTTTTGACAATAAAGATTTAATTGTTAAAAAAAAGTGCCATAATGAACTATTGTTTATTATAGCAGATACTGGAAACGATCATGTTGCTGGATTGTTAAGTGATCTACGGCTATAGACCACCCATAGTACCACAAGATTCATGAGAGGTCAAATTTAAAGGAAGGGAAAAGACATTGAGAAGAAGGGTCGGACTTGAGTCATCGGAAATCTCAGTCATCGAATAAATAAATAAATAAATAAATTTATTTATTTATTTATTCTAGCAGTAGACATAGTACAACGGCGTGGCTTTACCATACAATTAATCTAATATACTAGCGGTTGTCCGCAGCTGTGTCCGCGTGGAAATATCTCTCGGGAAACGTAAATTCTTCTGTGATAAAAAGTAGCCTATATGTTATTTTAATGTTTAATTTATATAACTGTAAAGTTTCATTAAAATCCATTTAGTGGTTTTAGCGTGAAAGAATAACAAACATACAAACTCAGAAACTTTCGCGTTTATAATACTAGCTTAATGGATCAAATATTACTTACGTCTCAGCTCCCTAACTGTATCAAGTTATAAAAACGTTGCTGCATAAATAATATGTACTTGAAAAGTTCAAATTACCGCAAGCACACAAAATATTTGACATTTAATACACTTTGTAGGCACATGTGAATACATTTCCAATGTTAGATCAATGAGTTCAACGATTGTTTTATTTGTCATATCAATTTGGATGTTTATAAACTATTCCAGTTTATTAAGGTAAATGTCATCTAATTTATTGGTGTCAAGGTTGACTATTTTATTCATCAATATAATATACCCTAGATGCACAGTTCTTTGCAAATATCCTCCTAAAAAGTGGTCTCAGGAATAAAACAAAGAAAAAGATCACAAGTTCTAATTAAATCAACACAAATATAACCCTATGCACGTGTAATAAAGTAGCTTTTTAAACGAAATGAGCAAGCGTTCTTAAATTTGAATTTAGAAATTTTGAATTCCATCGGCGTCGGACTGTAGGCAAAACGCATGCTTAAGCACTCCTTCGCTGTCCCATTTTCCGAGCGTCAACTATGCATCTAGGTAATATATCGATGATTTTATTCAAAGAAATAAACTATATACAATAATCAAAACTATTTATATCTAAGTCCAGGATTCTCTGCTATAATAATAAAAAGAGCTTTTTTCGTCCTGTCGTCATCTCATTATTGTAGTACTAACTTTTTCAACAATATCATACATACATAGACTCCTGCCCATATACCCGAAAGGATAGGCAGAGGCGTACTAGAACACCCATATTTCGCCCAGTTTGTTTTCGTCCCAAATTTAATAGGGGGTAATCCTAATGCCATATCGAACACAATTCCAAACTCCGGGCTTATACTAAGTAATAACAACCAATATCATTTTGCCCGATCCGGGATCGAACCCGAGACCTCAGGAGAGTCATACAGATTCAGAGTCAAACATTTCATACAAAGGGTAAAGTCTTAGGTCCACTTGCAACTCCGCGATAAATAGAGATTTGTCCTAAATCTTGATAAAAAGATAGTAATAAGCTGTAGGATAAATCGAGTTTAAGTTTAACTCTACATTCATAAGAGCGCTGCAAGTCGCCCCTAGTGTTTACGACTGTCTACTGGATGTAATCTCTGGGACATCATAAGCAAATCTTGTTAAAAAAATGCATTGTCCAACCTAGGATTCGAACTCAGGACCTCCCAGTCCACTACCGGAAACAGATCAAAACTGACAAATGGAAATAAGTGATGTGGACTACTTGTGTGAAATCCTAACTTTCTCGACAAGGAAAGAAGCTTAAATTAACCACACTCATTAAATCTTGCCTAATTTGTAAAGTCATTTTTAGGGCAACTTCTGCATGTCACGTGATTTATTTAAATAAAACACAGTGGGTCAAGTGAAATGTAAATATAATAATGAAGAAATAAAAGACCAACTAAAACACAGCGAGCCTTGAAATGGAATGTTAGTGGACAAAAACAAAATACAGATTTATTCAGATTTTAACAAGAAGAAATGTTTCGTAACGGAACGAATATTTTTGTGTTAAATGAAATGCTTTTATTATGGACGCCGTTCGACATATCTCTATAGCACGGACATTTAAAAAAGACACCAACTCGCCTATAGTTAATCGGACGCCACAAATAAGCCACGCACACAAACGGGCTTGTACAAACGTGCCCTACACACACACTAACACTCATTACACGCTCAGTCGCCGCCATTACTTGTCGATTTTCAGTATATACAAAGTACTCTGTGGTGTCGAGACGTCGAATCAACAGCTTCACTCTCAATGTTCCTAGCGCTACGTCCATCTTTTTTTAATTTCGTGCCCTATAGTTATTTTATTACAAATTATTTATTTTATAATATTTTGATATTAATAAGTGCCGTGCCTTATAAATAGCAACAACTCTCAAAACATTATTTAACGAAGTTTTGCATGCACTTTAAGTTACTGCGATCATCGTTCCGATCGTGAAATATAAATTCACTGGCCGTGACAACTTTAAATCAGAACACAATGTTGAAAATAAACAAAGTGGTGACAACTTAGACTGACTCTTGCTATAGGGACCAATCACCTTTATCGAAATAGATTTTTACATTTGGGACTCATGAAAGTTAAGGTTAAGTTAAACATGCTCGTTAAATACTTCTTTCATCTCCTCCGGGCTGTTCGTCAACCCCCTCCAAGACCGGGCAAATAGTGTCCTCACAAAGTTTAGTCTGACCCGGGATTCGTACTATTTCATAATATACCCTGCAACTAAACAATAGAAGCGACAATAAACATGTCCATATTAAAACTTGTAAATAAAATACATACATACATATATACATACATAAGCTCGCGCCTGTATCCCCGAAGGGGTAGGCAGAGGCGCACTAGCGAACTAGAACACCCACATTTCGCCGAGCTTAGTTCCGTCCCAGATGTGATAGGGGGCGAGCCTATCGCCATATCGGGCACAAATTCCAGACTTCGAGCTGATATGGAAAAATTCAATATCACTTTGCCCGACCCGGGGATCGAACCCGAGACCTCAGAACCGTAGTCGTACCGAAATACCACCACGCCACCGAAGCAGTCGTAAATAAAATAAAATGTAAATAAAATGTCGAATACTATTCAGAATGCCGGCCCAAGATGCCGGGCAGACGCCATCAGCAGAACTAAAGCCTATATAGCAAGAATAAATTTGTTACTGGCAACTTCAGCAAGGTCAAATTCCGTGACCTTTCCGGAAGCAAGGCCGTCATTTTATTAAGCAAGGGGTCCAAGAATTGTATTATAAGTATTATAATGCTGTCGCCGTAGTAGAATGTTTTGTGTTTTTATAATAACAATATAATCGTAGTTATACAATATCTTTATTTTTTTTATAGCAGAGATTGGCAAACGAGCAGATAGGTCACCTGATGGTAAGTAATCTCCACTGCCTATAGACACCCAAGACACAAAAAGAATCATGGGTGCGTTGCCAACCTAAAAGGTGGGAATGGAAGGGGATTGGGAAAGGGAGTGGGGAAATGGGCCACCGGAAATCTCAATCACCGAACGAAACGCGACAGCAAGCTGCCACTTTACGTCGGTTTTCTGCGAGACAGTGGTATCTAACCGGTCGAGCCGGCCCATTCGTGCTATAGACGTTCCTGTCTACAGCGTGGCTCTGATGAATCACTAAAGGTAAATAATGATAATCTCGGATAACTCTCGATCTTGCGCTTCGTTCGATAAGTGACATTTCCGGTGTAAAACAATGCATGTCAATTTTACACATAATAGTAACTATAGCATACTTGCATACCAAATACAATAAAGGTTCTAGATAATTTTATCATCATATACCTCAGCAAAGGGGAAAGATCATGCAAGGCCCCAAGTTAAATTTTTGTTTACAGAAGAGACCGGCAAACGAGCAAATATGGGTCACTTGTGGTAAGTGATCTCCACCGCTCATAAACACCCAAAACACGAAAATTATGGATGAGTTGCCAACCTAAAAGGAAGGGAATAGGGACTGGGCTTTCCCAGTCCCTATTCCCTTCCTTTTAGGTTGGCAAAGAGAGAGAGGGGGAATTGGGCCACCGGAACTCTCACACGCCGAACGAAACGCGATAGCACCACTTTTTATCGGCTTTCAGTGAGATAACGTTATCAAATCTGTTGGGCTAGCCCATTCGTGCTGTAGACGTCGCTGTCTACAGCGTGGCTCTGCCACTCAATTATAGTCAACTATGTTGATATACCAACAATGGTCTAAGTAAATAAATAAACCCAACAGTCACATAAAAAGTCCTGACTCCACTCTAGGTTAAACCTATGTCGTGGGTATCAGAAACTACGAGAGATTTTCCTTCTCACAACACCCTGACCCGAAACAAATATCCATGGGTCATACAAACATTTGGCTCGGTGTGGGAATCGAACCTGTGGCCTCACGTTTTACAAACGGCTACTCACCCGCTGTGCCCCTGAGGCTGTCGTATTTTGCTATCGTATTTGCTATAATATTTTGCTATCGCCTTTACCAAGTGATATTTAAATTATAGATCTAGTTTAAGATTTTAATCAAAGCTGGTGATTAAATTTAAAACTAAATTAGATTATTTTTTTATTATTATTGAAATCTGATATCAAATTAAAATCCCCCCTGATTGGATTGTGTTTGTTAAGACTTTCCTTGACTTTATTTTAAATTCGTTTGTAATGTCTAACAAAACATCTTGCCTAACAATAGAAAGTGATTTTATTTTTAAAACAATATTTCATAAAATGGTCAGAAAAACATACCAGTCGAACCCAGTTAGTGATATTGTTTTTTGTCTGTAAAGTCCACTGAAGAATAGAGTTCCTATACGCACTACTACCCCGTCTGTGTAATATCCATAACGCTTGTCTAGATCCCCGAAGGGGTATACAGACGCAAGGTATGGTAAGTTAAACAGACCAAGTTGTTTGGTAGAATTCGCGATAAGACCGCCTATTGTTTACACTTTGTATTGCTTATTCATTTTTGTAATTTGTTTTTTTCTTGGTGTGCAATAAAAAGTTATCTATCTATCGAACTAGAGAACTAGAACACCCATAGTTCGCCGAGCTCATTTCCGTCCCAGATGTGATAGGGGGCAAGCCTATTCTAAACTGATACTGATGCTGATATTGAATACTATCAAAAAATGATTAGTTTTTTTAAACTATATTATGGTATTCCTAGAGTTAAAATGCGTAATAGCGCCACCTGCTTTACAATAAGAAACAAAAATATCACGTAAAGCATAAACCTCAATAATACGTGCATTAAAATACTACTAAGCTATAAGATTTTACTAACAGCTACGTAGAAATATAGTACACCACGTATCCGCTAGATGGCGCTAAATAAAAAATAAATTCTGCTAAGAAAAGACTTCAACGCTCTAACCATAACAACTGTAACCGACTAAGGCTCAATTGCACCACTATTATTAACCTAGAGTTAGTCCTAACCACAAGCTAAATTGACAGAAAATGTATGAATGACATGTAACTTAACTTGCGGTTAGGACTAACTCTAGGTTAATAATAGTGGTGCAAGTCTCACAGTCCGACAACTTTTCATTCTAAGAATAACTCTCCTAACGCATAAAAATTTGATCGGATCTGACTTATACAAAGCAAAGTCTAAAAGCAGATTGTTTAGGCTCACCTTACCAATAATACATACAACTTTCGCCCGAAAACTCGGAGTTTTCCTGCGGGTACACACCTACAACTCTACCATAAAACATTGCAATATCATACACTCCTCAATGCGAGAAGCCAAAGGGCTACTCATACATTGGCTACTCACACTAGATTATGATAGCACAGAAAAAATCTTGCAATACTGAATGTTTACAGTTGATTTCAGTTTTGATAACTCAATAAACAACACTCCTCTTTCTAGGTTAATTTGATGTAAAAGCTGTGATACTGGTAAATATTTGTTAATTTACTGGTTTATAGTTTATAGCTTTTACTCTCTCGTTGGTTATTAATGTTTAATTTTGATTTATTTATATTGTTTTTATATTTATTTTTTCTCTCTTTTTTGTCATAATATTGTAGCTCACTATCGATGTACCTAGATTTAACTATTATTATTATTGCTTGTATTTGTAAGATTTAACTTATGTACTAAAATAGGCGTAATTCTAGATAGTCTCATTAAGCTGGTACCCCAAGATACAGGCTTCGCCTAATTTGGGGACCTCTGTTAAATATTGTTAATGCTATGTTTTCAGATATGCAATATCATGTACATTTATTTAATTTTGTATGTTTCAAAAGATTTTTATTGCAATAAAGTTATTATTATTATTATTAATTGAGCCTAAGGTACATACTGTTATTCAAGTTAAAATATTTTCTCAAATTACAAAAAAAAACTATCAAGAATCTATTGTGACTGTAAAAGTAATCCAGATAAAATATTTCAACACTTTTTTGAGATTGTGAAAATTACATCACAATAATTGAACACCTATCTTGTGCTTTCTTCAGCATTATACGTTAGGTATAAGCAATCTTATATTCGACGTGATGAATGAATTTAATTAAATTATTGACCAAAGACTTATTTGAACATTTAATAGGTCTTACTTAAAAATCTTTTAAGAGGTCCACTGAAACAGTGTTTTGGCTTTTTTCACTCTAAAACGATTTTATTTATGTAAAAACTAAGGAGCACTATTTTTAAAGATAAGCAGCCTTAAATTATTATATAAGTAACAGATGTAACAAATTACCCCTCAGTCATCAACATAAAGCCGAATCCTTTCTGCAAAATGGTTAAATGTAAGTTGTGCCGATCTCACGTTGGAGTGCGATAAGGATAAGTGTAAAAATGGACACTACATACCTACATACATTCCTACATAAGCTCTCGCTGTATCTCCGAAAGGGTAGTCTCTGCGAAATAGAATAATAATACTGTATTAAGGTAATACAGCACTTTATAATTCCAACGTCTAAGTATTATTGCTACTGTTTGTGTATTGTGAGTGGTACAGCCACGCTGTACACAGTTACATCTACAGTACGAATGGGCCGGCTCGACCGGTTTGATACCACTGTCTCACAGAAAACCGATGTAAAGTGGCAGCACGCTGTCGCGTTTCGTTCGGTGAGTGAGATTTCCGGTGACTCATTTCTCCGTCCCTTTCCCAATCCCTTCCCCTCCCCGTCCCCTATCTTCTTTTAGATAAGCAACGCACCCATGATTTTTTTGTATCTTGGGTGTCTATGGCCAGTGGAGATCACTTACTATCTGGTCGTTTGCTAGTCTCTGCTATAAAAAAGCCATGGTCCTGAGCATCAAGAATTTGTTTGTATTGTAAGTTGTAACACAAGGCATACGTAATTTAAATATGCATATGCTAATTACTGTTTAATGAACTAGGTAGGCACAAGCATAACTAGCGTTTCGACAATCCTGCATCTCGACAAGCTTATTTTACATTCCTGTGACAGGGAGCAAGTATATCGCAATATTCTAATTGCCATCTCTGGAAAACTCATGTTTAATTTTACTAAATGGACCGTGTTGTGCAGAAATGATCCAACCCACATTTTTTATTGATGCCAACATGATCCTAAAGTCTAAGCAATTATAGACCATATTGATGTAAAAAAGAAATGTGGCTTGGTCCATTTCTGCACAACACGGTCCAAATGTAAATCTGTAATTTAGCATATGACAGCCTCCGTGGCGAAGTGGGCGAGCAGCCGGCTGTGAAGCGAGCGGCCGCGGGTTGGATTCCCGCATTGAGACAAGTGTTTGTGTGGCCCGCAGATATTTGTTTGAAGTCTAGGTGGTCTGAGACCGAAAGTCTCTCATAGTTTCTGATACCCACGATACAGGTTATACCTAGTGTGGGGTTAGGACTAGGTGTGTGACTATTGGGTGTATTTATTATTATTTTTTATTAAATTGTGATCCGACCTAGCATCTGAACCCAGCACCTTCCAGTTCGAAGACTAAATAAATACGTTCCCACTACGCCAATAAAATATTTGGAAATTGATAAATATTATTTATTGTATTGTAACACATTGACCTATACACACTTTGATTTGAATACCAAGATGTGCCTAACAGCGTCGTATAAACCCCCGCAATACGTCACTAACACATGTACTGAATTCGAAAGAGATCACGATTTAAAAATTCATATCCACGCATTTTTCGAACACAATGTAGGTACTTTCCCAATGTCAAGAGACCGTTATGTCATTTGATTGCGAATATTATCATGTGAACTGACAACGTGCGTGATGATAATATAAAATAAAAGAATACCGGATTGAATGGGTATCGACTGTGATAAATTATATATTATCAAACATGACGTTTTTATGAGTTACAGCTATCGATATGTTATTTACTTAAACGCACAGTTGACACTTGGAAAATGGGACAGCAAAGGAGTGCTTAAGCACTCCTTTTCCCTACAGTCGAACACCGATAGAATTCTAAATTTCAAAATTCGAATTTAAGAACGCTTGATCATTTCGTTTAAAAAGCTACTTTAGAACACATGCATAGGGTTATATTTGTGTTGATTTAATTGGTACTTGTGATATTTTTCTTTGTTTTATTCCTGAGACCACTTTTTAGGAGGATATTTGCAAAGAACTGTGCATCTAGGGTATATTATATTGATGGTTACAGTATACAACAGTCACAGACATAATCGTGTCTCTCCATACCCCATGTGTAATGGGGTAAGCGTTTATTTAGGATAAATAAAATAACACTGGCATTCGTTTTATACTTAAAAATATATATTTAAATCTACTTATTACACATTTACATAAAGGCAAGTTTTCAATTATATATTTTCAGACTATAATATGAGTTCATTATTCTGTTTCAAAAATAAGTTCTAAAGATACATATTCACAATACTATAACTTTATATATACTTCAAATGAGAATTCAAAATCGATATTACTAAAATCGTATTTTTAAAAGGTAGTTCGATAAACACATTATTTATTATACACAAATCAAATAAACCGTTATTGTTGATCTAAAATTAATTATTATAACAATATGATCCGACATTATAATTTAATTTCAGGAAAATATTTATAACATGGATAAATTAACTTTGCGTCCTGTTTTTTCATAATTCATCATCATCATCATCAGCCATAGGACGTCCACTGCTGAACATAGGCCTCCCCCAAATATTTTTTAAAATGTTTGTTTTTCATGATTCTCTTACTATAATATCATATAGTGCAAAATATTAATATAATATTAACACAAAATTATATTGTAAAAACATATTTACCTACTTGAGTGATTAAACAAATCAAATATAAATCATTTATAAATTGAATCAATCATAGTTAAACAAATCGAAATCAATATAGCATTGATATCTGACAGAACGAAATATTTTATTCATTTTAGATTAAAGAAATATAATTATGTGATTATTTTCTATTAACTTGTAAATCTACTGCATTTTCTATTAAAATATTCGTTTTCGTTTCAATAAAATAAATTCACGTATCTCAACCATTAATACGTATTATGTCATTACTTCTAATACTGGCATTTATTTATTAAAACTAACTATCTACCACCAGTAACCGTGATGGCCATAGTATCCTCCATAGGGCCAGTATCCGTAACTAGGATAGCCCCAGTAACTGCCGTAGTGGGGGTAGTACCCGCCGTAGTGGCCGTATCCACCCCATCCTCCGTAATGCCCGCCCCAGTGGGATGCTGCGGTCTTTAAATCATCCTTCTCGGATGGAGCGAGGTCTTCTTTTTCTTTGAAAAGTTCTACGTCTTTAGGTTCAGCTGGTGCTGATGATGCACAAGCAATGAGGAGCAGGAGAGCTACGGAAATAAAGGTAATCTGAAAAAAAAAAGATTATTTTCAGTATTATTTCATTAGCAGCGATAGATAGCTCAGTTGGGTGTGGTACGCACTGCCGAGACGAGTGCCGGAGGTTCGAGACCCACCCCAAAAAGGAGCATATACCTCTGACTATTCTATGTTAAATATCGCTTACTATAAGTGCCATTGCAATGAAGGAAAACACCGTGAGGGAACCTGCATACCCGATAATTTCTTCACAAGAAATTCGAAGGTATGTGAAGTCTACTAATCCGCATTATAGCGTGGTAGACTAAGGCCTGACCCTCTCATTAATAGACGCCTATGCCCATCAGTAAGACAGTTATATTACAGGACTAATATTATTTCATTGTTTCTTTTTAAAATTACGTCCAAACACACATAAAATATGAAGCTAACTTACTGGCCACGTATTTGGTATATAATGTGACGTGCAATTTCAAGAGGATTTTGATACAGTCCTACTTTTGAATTATTATTCTGCTTTCTTTCTTTCTACCTGCCCTTACCCCACCTTAACGTGGGGTGAATTATTATTCTGCATTAGAGCATATTTACATAGTAATTAAAAGTTAATTAACATCTATCCAACAGTGACAGCCCGATACGGCGATAGGCTCGCCCCCTATCACATCTGGGGGTTTAGACAAGTGGCTTATGCGCTAGTCGAAAAAAAAATGTCGAATAGAATAAATGTACGAGAATGACATAAGAGTAGGCCGCCTTATGTCATGTCTTATGTCATTCCCATACTACCATTCTATTCGACTAGCACATAAGCCGAATATGTGTGTGTGCCGAATATGCACTAGTCGAATAGAATAAATGTATGGGAATGACATAAGATTACGCCGCATATAGCGTATTCTATTCCACTATCCTATTCGACTAGCGCATAGACCACTTGTCTAAACCCTCAGAGACGGAAATGAGTTTTGCGAAATGTGGGTGTTCTGTTTTCTAGTTCGCCACTGCCTACCCCTTCGAGGATACAAGCGTGAGTCTACGTATGTAGTTTCAAATGTAAAAAAATATCGTATACATATAAATAGTAAATATACCATAGAAAAATATTTCAAGACCACCACACACTTACATACATACATAAGCTCACGCCTGTATCCCCGAAGGGGTAGGCAGAGGCGCACTAGCGAACTAGAACACCCACATTTCGCTGAGCTTAGTTCCGTCCCAGATGTGATAGAGGGGCGAGCCTATCGCCATATAGGGCACAAATTCTGGACTCCGGGCTGATATGGAAAAATCCAATATCACTTTGCCCGACCCGGGGATCGAACCCGAGACCTCATGGCGGTAGTCGTACTGAAATACAACCACGCCACCGAGGCAGTCGAGTGGTTCAAGAACACCATTGTTTTTAATAATGTCATATAGACCGGTGTATATTGTCTATTATGTACAAACAATGCGAAATACTTGATGTATTTCTTAACACACCCCATACAATTTTATGAAAAATTCTCACGAGCACATTAACGATACGACAATCGAATACAGTATGTAATTAGCTATAGCCGAATTGTTGATACGTGTAGAGTAGTATATTGCTTAGAAAATGTTTGATTAAGGAACATCGAACACTCCATTAAAATATAATAAATATTGAATTACTTTTTGAGCAGCCCATCACTCTACACGTGAGGTTCTAAATCAAGGTGATTCCAATTTATAAAATAATTAGTAATTGAACGACAAAATTTATTTAAAAACAACATAATCCTCTCTACATAATAAAATGGTCAGCAAGTTATGAAACACTTTTCCTGATTTTTTTATGTAAACAATAATTTAACAATTTTTTATCATTTGTGTTTATTGTCAGAACCAATAATCACATTTTTTTTAAATCGGTCCACATTTGGCAGAGATATCGCGTAACATACATAAAAAAAGATGAATTGAAGCCCTCCTCCTTTTTGGAAGTCAGTCAAAAAACAAGTTTCTCAAATGCAATAAATTTGGCAAATAATTTTGAACAAAGCCTCTTAATTTTTCTTTTTAATATTTTAGTTTCTAGACTTAAAATTAGGGGTGTTTAATGAAATAATCCTATTAAACTTACTTTAGCCATGTCGTCGAGTGAACACTAGCACAATACTGCGGCAGGGAGCCCTACATGCCATTATATACCAGTCCAGCGTCCTCAACGGCAGTCTGACCATAGCTCCGTTTCCTCGCCCATTGTGCTGTGGTGGTGACACTTATTTTCATGGGGATTAGGACTATAGTCTTACAAAAAAACATTTTTGCGTATCCTTGTACGTAAAACTTGGCTCGATTGAAGGTGATTTAAATAGGAGTTTACGATTGCTCGAATTTAGATTTTTAAAACTGTTTAAAAATAGATCACGGTAGACTAGAGCCGTGATAGTTAGGATGTAAGAATAAGCTATGGGATTACTTAACTTCAACACTTATGAGTACAGACCAATTTTATCGCTATCGTCTCACATCAATTTCTTAAGTTAGTCTTTTTGGTCACCTCCTTGGTCTAGTGGTAGCATGTATGGACTGTGGACCGGGAGGTCCTGGGTTCGATTCCTAGGTCGGGCAAAGCAATTTTTTTAATTTAATTTGCCCGGGACTGGATCCCTCATAGAGGGTTGACGTCAGGCAGGCGGTCGGTCATAAAACTAAGACAAATCCTCTGCAACATGCTTGAAAAAGTGTGTTGCGCCGACCCCACATTAAGGTGGGATAAGGGCAAGTAGAAAGACGTTTTGAGGCGTACAAATACATTTTACATGAAATAAATTTAGATAACAAGCAGCTTAATAAACATCTATGCTAAGGCGTTACTTGAACTTTTGGAAATTATTAAATTACATACTCTGTAAATACATCTGGAACGGCAATAAGCTAGGCGTTCTAGTTTACTAGTGCGCCTCTGTCTATTTCGGGGATACAGACTCCAACCTATGTTGTATATATAAATATGTACAGAATGTCTAAAAAGGATATGTCAACATTCAAATTATAGCTTCAGTGGTAGAGCTACGCTATAGATAGTAATGTCTACAGTCTCCGGCTCGACCGGTTTGATACCACTGTCTCACAGAAAACCGAAAGTGAAAGCTTGCTGT
Source organism: Clanis bilineata (assembly GCA_036417725.1). Classification (NCBI taxonomy): domain Eukaryota; kingdom Metazoa; phylum Arthropoda; class Insecta; order Lepidoptera; family Sphingidae; genus Clanis; species Clanis bilineata. Next base: position 17,389,331 of record CM071158.1, read on the forward strand.
CGGGTTACGTTCGGTGAGTAAGATTATCGCTAGCCCATTCCCCCATTTCCCAATCCCTTTTCCTCCCCTTCCATTCCCTCTTTTTAGGTTAGCAGCGCACCCATAATTTTTTTTTGCTTTGGGTGTCTATGGGCGGTGGAGATCACTTACCATCACCATGTGACCCATCTACTCGTTTGCCATAAAAAATATATATAATGAATTCAGTAAACACATAACTTTATTTTTAATTGCGATTAAAAATAAGAATAATTCTTACAATTATTCGGTTCCAGATTTAAGGAAATGTAAACCTTATATTTGAACATTTATACGCGTTTGTATGTAACAAAGTCGTAAACAAGAACAATATGTTATAACTAATTACATAAAATTAAGTATTAATTGACGTGTCAGATAATTTTCCGCTCAAGCAGACAGTGAATCACACGAAGTATGTAATTGTTCAATCAATGCTCATATTGACACCTTTATTTTAAGTACGTGTTGTTGTACTTTTATTCTTACTAGCTGACATAGTCCAATGCTTACCTGTTACTATTACTTCTTTACTTACCTGATTCGTAAAACACAAAAATAAAATGTCGCCATTATGATCACAATCGGTCAAGTCATAAAAATTCACACAAACGCAACAATTTAAGAACATATCAATATACACTTTCTTCCTGAATCATGTACAGTGCTAATACAAGTTTTGATGTTCTTAATTTGTTAAACTCTCAAAAAATATATATACCTCGAAATTCCAACACAACACTGTTTAGTGTTTAGGTACATAATAATTAAATACTGCATCTTAAGATAAAGAAAGGTCGCCTCCTTAGTCTAGTGCCAGCATGTATGGGCTGTGAACCGGGAGCTCCTAGGTTCGATTCCCAGGTTAGGCGAAGCAAATTTTCTAATTTAATTTGCCCGGGACTGGATCCCTTATAGGAGGGTGACGTCAGACAGGCGACCGCTCGTAAAAACTAAGCTAACCCTCTCTGCAACATGCTTGAAAAAGTGTGTTGCGCCGACCCCACATTAAAGTGGGATAAGGGCAGGTGGGATAAGAAAGATCTTAAGATAAAGAAAGTGCGGTCTTAGATTTTTTGTTGTTGTTATTGTTGACGTGGCTATTGGCATATAAAACTATAAAATCTTCTGTATAATTTTATTAAAAAAATCAAACAAGCAGAAACATTTAGGGTATCAGCAATATAGGCGATATAGCTCATAATCAGTGCGTCTCCGGGAAAAGCCTAAATAAGCTATACAGTTAGGCACTATACAGGAACAATGAGATTGTACCATTGTCAATTGAAATTTATTGGTACACAAACGACATATCGCCTAATCGGTTTTTAAAAACGCTGTTTTGGCTTCTCATATCCATTTAGGTACCGGCAGGTCATTGCGTATAATCCGGAGAAATTCCCCAGGGGATCCAGTCTGTTTTAAAATTGTCGAAGAGCGTTCAGCACTCGAAAACTTATTTACATATCCGTGATTTAAACGTAAATGCATTGTACTTTTTGAATACCGAATTTTGGATATAGGATATGTAAAGCTCCGATAAAATGTAAATAGCAGGATTACTAAATCAGTGTCACTCAATAAATATATTTTTTACAGCAGAGACTGGTAAACGAGCACATGGGTCTCCTGATGGTAAGTGATCTCCACCGTCCTTAAACACCCAAGATGCAAAATAATCATGGGTGCGTTGCCAACCTAAAAGGAGAAAATAGAAGGGGAAAGTAAAGGGATTGGGAAAGGGAAGAGGGAATTGGCCCATCGGAAATCTCACTCACCGAACGAAACGCGACAGCAAACTGCCACTTTACGTCGGTTTTCTGTGAGACAGTGGTATCAAACCGGTCGAGTCGGCCTATTCGTGCTGTAGACGTTACGTCTACAGCGTGGCTCTACCACTCATAAATTAAATACTTATTTAAAATATACACCTAACTACCTATATATACCTAACTACTTATGTATATGTATTATTCATTTTAGGTAAGTTCATAAGTAGTTTACGCCAGCCAAATACTAAGTTATCGATAAAACAATAGACTCCAAAAGCCAAAGCTTATTCTTTTTTTATTATTAATTTTTACAGTGATTTTTAATCCATATTCCGCCAGACCTCAACTTTATTATTATGGAACTGTCGGTTGCCCGCAGCCCTCCCATATTTCCCGTCGTATTTCTTCCGAATAAACTTTGATCACCCACTTGCATTTTGCTTTAAGCTTTGTAGATCCAAGGCTTTTTTTGAGGCATGGATGAGTCAGTGAGTGAATCAAGACTTTTGGTTTTACTATTTATTTATATATTTATTTATTTATTTTACTATTTTTTTCTTTGGGGGAGGCCTATGTTCCACGTCCTATGGCTGATGATGATGACGATGATGATTTATTTATCGCCCTCTAATATTAACCTGATTGAATGTACGAGGGATTAATAAAAACTGTTCCCATTTTAAATGGAGATACCATCGTACACAAAAAATACAGACGAATTTAACTGTCTCCTTTCTGAAGTTGGTTGAAAACAGCTCTTAAAACAATAAACGACGCTAGTTGTTGACAAACATAATAATTTCCGTTTTGATAATTAAACAATACATTGTCCTGTTTAAAATGCAACGCACACACAATAATTACCCCTCAAGTCTATTAGTTGACGTTTCGTCATGTGGCGACGATAAAGATGTGTGCTTAGAGTATGAGCGACAGCGGAAAATACAAATAAACACATTTTATATTAAACATAATTACAAATTGTATCAATGATATTCTAATAAATCGATGAAAATTACAATTGCATGTAACTGTACATTATTGTCGAGAAATAGGGGACCAAGAACAAGTATTTCTACCTTTTTAACATGGGGAAATTGGTTTTTTGTTCCAAGTTTTTCATGCCAATTTATCGTGAAGTCAACGAAATTTTACATGAGTAATACAGAGCGACTTTGGCTTTATTTTTACGACCGGCCTACCTGACGTCAACCGCCTCTGAGCATATCACTTTCGGGAAAATTGTTTTAGGAAAACAAATTCAGGACCTCTTAATCCACATCCCACAAATGTATACTGCCACTAGACCAAGAAGATGACCCTAAACAAGACGTCCAATTAAGTACAGATATACTAACAACATCGTAGTAATATTATGTATGACAGCTGACAAGGTACCTCTTTCATTCTGTTGTTCACCCGCTGTCGCTTACACAATAGATGTTGACCCCAACAGCGGACACCGTATTGTTAGTATCAAATTCGGCCTTACTCCTTCCTTCCGAAAAGCCAATGAATTGTCATTGAGGTAATAACTGCTACAGCTCCCCGATTGTTTGAAATTTCTATAGTGTTAAGCAAAAATTGCGAACACCAAAGCCAGAGTGGTAATGTCGACACGCTGTAGCCAATATGTCTGGAGAATAAATGCGTTCAGCTGGATTTCTTTTTAACTGGTAGAGCCACGCTAAAGACAGTTATGTCTACAGCAGGAATGGGCTGGCTCGACTGGTTTGATACCACTGTTTCTTTTTTTTTTTTTTTTTTTTTTTGGCCCTACAGCTGCTTGCCTGACCGAGTCGGCAAATTCAGCCACACCGGTCTGTTGGGATGAACGCAGGTGCGCCCAACCCATAAAGTTAGGTGACCACGCTGAGGGCAACCCACTAACGGGTTACGAACCTCGGCTCAGGGCGGTCACTGAGAGGGTGATGTTGAAGACATCAACGATTAGGGGAGTGTGGACGTGTTTTCCTAACTATCCATTTCTGTCATCGGCACGCGGGCCGGAATTGTTAACAGGGTCGGGGGGGCTGCTACTGGGAGCGCGGCGTGGTCCTCGTCGGCGGGGACGGAACATCGGTCGTGTGGAGTGTGGGAGCGATTTAAGATGCTCGATCTTACGTTGAATGGCCAGAGTGATGGCGTCATCAGGGTCTGACAAAACGGATCTAGGACGTCTCCATTTCGCACGGTCAAATGGAGTGTATATTGACGCTTGACGGACAAGCGTGTTTGGGTGGTGTGCCGCCCGATCGAAGTAGCGTCTGCTAGCCATCTGCATAAAATGCCTGATGGTCGGCAAGTTGGTGTCCACGTGGAGGTCGTGGTTACGTATGTACCACGGAGCGTTAAGCGCTCGTCTTAAAAAGACGTTTTGCAGGACTTGCATACGCTTAAGTCGAGCGGGCGGTATGTGAGCGAACACGGGCGACGCGTAAGTCATTATCGGCCTAATACACGTTGTGTAGATCCTAATCTTGTTGCGGGCTGACAACTTGCTCTTACGGTTTAAGAGAAAATGTAATCGTGCTAACGCGATTGCGGCTCGCGCGCGTACCGCATTTACATGAGTGATGAAGTTCAGTCTCCGATCAAGGTTGACTCCTAGATATTTGGCGTTGTTGGTCCAAGGGATAGCCTTATTGGCCATGGTGACTGAAGCGTTAGGCTTTTGGGTGAAAATTCTCTTGGTAAAGAGAATTGCCTGACTTTTGGCGGGGTTGACAGTGATTCGCCATTTGCGGAACCACTCACCGAGTTCATCGGCTGCGGTTTGCAAAATGCGAATCACTTTGTCCGGGTCTCTACGTGAAGCGTAGATTGCCGTGTCGTCAGCGAAGAGCGCCAGATGGGCGTCTTTCGGTTTAGGGATATCGCTTGTGTATAGCGAGAAAAGAAAAGGGGACAAAGCGGAGCCTTGCGGGACTCCGGCAGTGATGGTGTGTCGGGAGGAAAGAGTTCCCTCCACGCGATATTTGAAACCGCGATTCGACAAAAATTCTCGTATGATGTGCACGAGCTGTGTGGGCACATTGAAGGTATACAACTTGTAGAGCAAGCCGTTGTGCCACACTTTGTCGAATGCTTTTTCAATATCAAAGAAAAGAGCACCGGTAGGGATTCCGCGCCTAAAGTTGTCGTGGACATGCTCCGTGATGCGGAGGATCTGATTCACGCAACTGTGCCTACTACGAAAACCAAACTGCTCTGGAGGGAGCAGATGGTGAAGGTGGGCGACTATCTTGATGCGATCGAGGACGATTCGCTCGTAGAGTTTACCCAGAGCGCTGAGTAAACTGATGGGACGGTAAGAGGAGGGTTCGAAAGCGGGTTTCCCCGGCTTGTGAATACCTATCACAACCGCCTCTTTCCAGACGTCTGGAAAGAGGCTGTTTTGGAACGCTGCATTGAAGATGTCAGCGAGAATTTTAACTAGATGCTCCGGGAGCATTTTCATGACTCTATTGGATATACCGTCACCCCCGGGGGCTTTTCGTCTTTTGAGCGCCTTGATCAGAGAACTGACTTCTTCGATTGTCACCGGCGCGAGTGGGTCGGGCGGTTGGTCGACATCCGGGTCGACGTTTGTCGGGCGCGGACGCGGAACCGGTATCGGTGGCGGCGGGATTGCGTTCCTACTTTCGACAAAAGTGTCAACCGCAACGAGATGCTCTGGGTCAATGGGAACTGAGGTGAGTGAACATTGAGCCTCCAGGCTGTCGGCAAGCAATTCCGCTTTCTCGTCGTCGTCAAACGCCGGGCGTTGATTCGGACGATTGAGCGGGGGCATGGTGACTGTATCATTTCTCCTGAAGGAACGGCACAACTGCCAGAAAGCCTGGTGAGTTGGATCTAGCTCTGATAGGTGAGTTTCCCACCTCGAATCGACGGCCTCTTGGATGCGACGTTTGGCCTCGCGTTGGAGGAAACGCGTTAGATGCCGTTGATCCGGGGAGGGATTCGTCTTACAGGCTCTCAGCGCGGCGTTTCGCCTCCTCACCACACATTTCACGTCTTCGGGAAGGTGCCAATGGCTAAGCATAGCCTCCGGCACCCTCTCGGAGCTGTCGCTCACGACGTTTTGGATATGTGCGGTGAAGGAGCGAATCGCGCCGGACGTTTCTTCAGGAGTAACTATGTTGGTCGGGATCGCGGAGAGATCAGGGGATGAGGTGTCCTCGAGCTTGGTGCCTAGGAGACGCCAGTTCGTTTTCACCTTCATCGGTACGTTAGGACCTGTGTCTGTGGGACCGTTTATAGGGACTAGATCTAGGATCACAGGTCTGTGGTCAGAGTCCAACTCTTGTAGCACCTGCATGGAACGCACGCGTAGGCATACGTTCCTTGCAAGCGCTATGTCGAGTATGTCAGGTCGGTGATTGTCGTTAATTGTACTATAATGGGTGGGTTCTGATGGAACTAGAATTTCCATATCAATAGTGTCTAAACACCGCTCTAGTGCTGCACCTCTGCTGTTGGTAGAGTTGCAGTTCCAGAGCGTGTTCTTGGCGTTGAGGTCGCCCGCCAGAAGGACAGACTCCCCCATGCTCAGTAGGGTCGAAATTTCATTGGAGTGAAGCTCCTTTTTGGGTGAAAGGTAAGCCGAGATGATGGTGATCGGCGGATGTCCTGTCATTGCTAGCCTGCAGACTGAAGCCTCAATGTTCGTCAGGTTTTCGGGGGGGTCTAGAGGTATGCAGTGCAGGGACCTTTTAAAGTATATTAGGGTGCCACCAAAAGGGCCAGTAGTGCGGTCGTTCCGCACCATTTTGAAATTGGGGATATTAGGGTTTCGGTGAGCAGGTTTGAGGAACGTTTCCTGGATGAGGAAAACGTCCAGATTGTTATCGCGGACAAAGTGTGCGATTTCGGCACATTGGCCGCGAATACCATTGGTATTGAAAAAGCCCACTCTGAGGGAGCGAGGCTTGGTCCGCGACGGGGGGGAAAAAATATTATTGTTGTTAGCCATCGGAAGGCGGTAAAATTAAGTCAGCGATGTAGGATCGCTGTTCCCTATACAGAAGTTCTAAGTCAGACATCAGTCTTGCGTCCGGGTGGCCCTTGGCTGCTATTTCCCTTATTTTATCAGAGATAAGGGTGTAGTAGTCGATCGGGGGGTTTATGATGGCGTCGTAGATGGCATCTACTTCAGCCTTAGAGAGTGTGCGACCCGCCGCGGTAGGGGGTGCAGGGTTTTTGGGGCGCGGCTGGGCTGCCCTGGGAGGGTTAGCCCGGGAGGCCGCAGGAGTGGGAGCTGGAGCAGGAGTGGTAGGAACCGCGGTGGGTTGACTGGGAGTGGCGAGAGGTGTGGCCGGGGTGGCGGGAGTGACTCCGCCGGGGGCCTGGGTGGTGGCTGCTACCTCTTCGGCTTGCTTGCTTGGCAACTGCCAATGGTTGCGCGCCGGGATGGGTGCAGGGATGAATTTAGCCTGAGGGGCCTTGGTGGGTAGAGCTTTAGGAGCTCGGGTCGGTTTTTTGGGGGCATGCGTGCACCCACGATAACTAGCCGGATGGCCTACTTGGCGGCAATTGGTGCACGAAGGCGGCTCCGTGCACTGGGTCCTATCTTTGGGACGTGGGCACTGTGCAGTTCCATGATTTCCGAGGCACTTGACGCACCTGGCGGGCATGCGACAACGCAGCGATGAATGGCCATACAGTTGGCAGTTGTGGCACTGCCCGATTAGCCGTTTGCGGTGGGGGGTCTCCACGGTGAAGCCGCGGAATCCAAGAATGTCGCTGATGGCAAACAGATGTTTGGCATCAGCGGGGGTCTCTAATTCTACGAGGACCATCTCGTAGGGCTGCTGAGTGGCGTCTGCGCGGGCGGGACGGTGCATACGGGTAACCCGGACGCAAGAGATGCCTTTCTCTTGAAGGCCTAATGTAACTTCCTCGGTCGACATTTCTAAGGGGATTCCGCGTATAACAAAGCGGTAGGTGCGCTCTTCGGGGAGGGCGTAAGTGTAGTAATTAATTTCTGTGGAAGCCATCCACTTGGTAAGAGAGCGGTGGTCGGCCACCGTAGCCGGCATGACGGTGACTGTTTTGTGGAGGCTATTCCACCTATTGTTTCTCAGGGTGATGCCCTGAGACTGTATTTTTGCGAGAAGGGTGGGTAGGGAGCTACCATCCGGGACGCGGATGTTGATTGGGGGAGGTTTTTTGCCCTTTGGCTCAGAGGGAGCGGAGGGCTGCGAGGGTGCGGCTGGTGAGGACGGGGGTGAGGGGGAAGCCGGCGAGTCGGTGTCGAAGGCCGGTGCAGAGGGCGCCGGAGTTGACACCGACACGGCGGTGGCCGATCGCGGCTTCTTTCGCCTCCCGCGCTTCACGGTCGTGAAACCTTCGTCATCCTGTTCGGATGACGACGATTCCGACCGAGAATCGCCGGAGGTTGAAGAAGCCGCGGGCCTCTTGGTGGATGCGGGTGAGTCGGTTTCCATCGCCGTAGCGATGGGCCCCGAGGGAGCGGTGGGCGAGGCGGAGGGTCCGTCGTCCGTTGACGGGCTCTCCGTCTCGTCGGCAAACAGGTCCGGCATAATCTCTCTAAAGAGAGATTCAATACGAGCCCACGCGAGTGGGTTTTCCGCCGCCTTCGCGAGGGCCACGACAAACTTCTGTTTTGGCGGGGCCATCGCGAGTGCTTGGGAAATTGGTTTTGGTTTTAACGCGCGAGTGTGTTCCGACGCGGGTGCGTTCCGCCCGGGAAAGAACACACAAGAAACCGGGCGGCGCTCGCACTGACGTACGGTCGCGGATCGCGGGTCGCGGGTCGCGGTGGGACGCGTGAATTTACGTCCCCGGGTGGGTGTGCCCGGGGCTGAGTATGTGAATGACCCTCCTCGCCGGGTATAGGCGAGGGGGGGTGTACTTAAAATTAGGTGTGCCCTAAGCTGGTATCCCTTTGCCAATCTTAATGTGCGAAAGGGTTCCTAACAGTCCGTGCACCGTAAGTGGTATTGGTCCGAGGACCGCACACTCAACCGGATACACGGGATGGAAATCGGGATGGGTAGGGTTGGGAAGGAGATATGCGGGGGAAAGAGTGGTGTGCCTCCACTAATTCCTTGTCCGCACCCGTCCGGCTTGCTTCAGCCCTGAGGGGGCGTGGCGCGGGCCGGGTCACCGCTAGCTATCGGCTTGTTGACACCGTGAGGTTTACCACCGAGCTAATTCCCTGAAGGGGACAATAAAACAATACCGAAAATTCGGGCTAATCCCTGTCCTGAAAAGGACGCGGATGGGCCCTTTGTCTGGTAACCGACAAAACAAAGCGGAGCTTTGTTTTATGGTCGGATTACCGAGACGGCAGCGCGGGGCTGCAATCCGACCTGACAAACAGGCCGGTAATCGGTTGTAAAATCACTGCAGGTGCAGTGACAATACGTCCGAGAGCGACCGCTGCCAAGAGCGGAAATGACCACCACTGTTTCACAGAAAACCGACGTAAAGTGGCAGCTCGCTGTCACGTTTCGTTCGATGATTGAGATTTCTGGTCCCTTTCCCAAACCTATGGTGTGGTTGTACTTCGGTACGACTACCGCCCTGAGGTCTCGGGTTCGATCCCCGGGTTGGGCAAAGTGATATTAGATTTTCCAAATCAACCCGGAGTCTGGAATTTGTGCCCGATATGGCGATAGGCTCGCCCCCTATCACGTCTGAGACGGAACTAAGCTCGGCGAAACGTGGGTGTTCTACTACTACCCCTTCGGGGATACAGGCGTGAGCTTATGTAATGTTTTCCCATTTCCCATTCTATGAGCGTTGGAGATCACTTACCATAAGGTGACCCATCTGCTCGTTTGCCAGTCTTTGCTATAAACCATTTCTGCATTGTCGCTACATCATTAGAACTAAGACATTGAATGGAAATTGGTAGATGAATTCTTTACAATAGATATTCTTAATCCAGGTTGCCTATTTTTCGAAAACCCATTGTTTACTATAGACTAGACTATTACATAACGGTCTTATATCCGACGGTTGTTCTTTGAAATGTACAATATTACCATTGAATTGAAAAAAATGTGCCACAATGACACCATAAAATGCCGAAAGCCGTTCGTCTGTTGAATCTCGATTATCCACTGTCATGGCGGTGTGACGTCTTTCGATCAATCAATAGCGATACAGTCATTGATGATCATCCGTTAGTTACGTAGGGCCAAAAACATTCAACAGTATATAGTACACGGTGGTTCGTCATATTACATTTCTTTGCATATAGCCAAAGGATTTGCAAAGTTAGATAATGTCATCTAATATAGTAAAGCCGGACTGCAGGGTTACCACAACCTCTTATAGCAGTATTATTATAATCGTTCTTCGTTTGTTTTGTATGGGAATCGGTAAAAGTAAAATTATAATAATACTGCTATAAGAGGTGGTGGTAACCCCCCTGTCCTCCTTGCTCTAGTGCAGCGTATATGGGTTGTGAACCGAAAGGTCCTGGGTTCGATTCCCAGTTGAGCGGGTGTTTCTCGATAGTTTCTGCAACATGCTTAAAAATGTGTGAGTGCTGGTCCCTCATTAAGATGGGACAAGTATAGGTGGAAGAAATTGTTGCGGCTTTAAATATAATGTAATATTATTGGAGTTTCAAGTACATGTATTCAATTTATATAATTTATAGATTAAAGAGTAATTAGAAATTAATCGCATTATTTTATTTTAATACAAAAAATCGATTAAAATTTTCAATGGTTTAAAAATAAGCAAGAAAAAATATAGAGCATTCAAGGTTTAAACAACCAAAATCCCGGAAAAGTAGGGATGCCAAGCGAACTCTACTACGACATTAGTATTCGGATCACATTGCGTAATGAAGTCTTATGTGACCGACCAATATAGGCGAAATTTTTGGCAGCGCTCGCTTGGTTTGCATTGTAATAACTTTGCTTGGCCTTGAAAGAAATTCTTCGTAAAGATTTTGTATCATGTCTTAGTACTAATTTACTTTAGTTATCACACGAAATCTATAAAGATTTTTCAATTCTAATACAACCTTATTTTTGGTACTGGGGGGTTACCATCACCTCTTATAGCAGTATTATTATAATTTTACTTGTACCGATTCCCATACAAAACAAACGAAGAACGATGATAATAATACTGCTATAAGAGGTGGTGGTAACCCTGCTGGAATTATTTTATGTAGCTAAGTATATTGCAGTATTTTTAGAGGATTACCCAATATCTTCATCATCATCATCATCATCAGCCACAGGATGTCCACTGCTGGACATAGACCTTCACCAAAGATTTTCAGAATATCTTCGAAAAAACCAAAATAGCTTGAGCGTCGTACGATACCGTAACAAATGTTGAATTTAAATGCCTTTGTCATCCCGTGTCATGAGTGCATGAAATTCTTCGGCCTTCCATTGATTAAGCCAATACTGCTGGAGTCTATTTGGAAGAATCTTTATAACCAATTTAATAACGTGTAAGTTGGAGTACCGACTGCTCCAAGTATGAGGTCGAATAATATTAGTTAATTAATAATTACGTTCAACCTTATTTTTTTAAAGAGAGCAAACACGAGTCAATATAAAAGTTAAAGAATCGTGTTGGTTGTCAACCTAAAGGTAGGATCAAGAGAGGAGATTTGGGCCACAGGAACTCCCACTCGTCGAAAGAATTGTAAAAACGAGCCACCAGAAGAACCACATCACATCTGGGACGGAACTAAGCTCGGCGAAATGTGAGTGTGCTAGTTCGCTAGCGCGCCTCTGTCTGTCTCTTCGGGGTTACAGGCGTGAGCTTATGTATTATCTTCAGGGTGATATTATACTTTCCGAAACAAACATCAGATTGTAAAATCAAATCGTTGATTGCTGACATAGTTTTCAATGTGGCACAGTCATGTGGTCAGATAATAACAAGCATGTAAGCAGGCATACGGGACTAATAGCATAGAGTGAGTCTGCGATGCGTGGCCGGCCTGTACTATTGCAAACGTTATGTCATGGCAAATGGCAAGTCCAGAATTTCACATTATCAAGGCTATTTTGTGTGTGTCGATAAACCTCTGTCGTAAGCCCATTTTTTTTTCACTAGTTAAGTAAGTGTTGGTCGCCTTCAGTAGCCCGAGCACGAAAAACTAATGTAAATGTAAACTCGCTGCGCACTGATGACATTTGATTAATATTTCATACAAATTTCATAGACGCGCATCGAGCACGAATACATTTACGGTTGTCAGAAATTTTCCTGCTCGGGCTGCTGGTCTCCTGGCCACGTATTTAGCCTGTGGACCGGGAAATGTTGTGATCCGATTCAAGGTAATTTCAAAGCGGTTTTTATAACGTGATTTGCCAGTATCTAGATTTCCTAGAGAGGAACGACGTCAGACAGGCAGGTTTTTAAAAGTAATCCGAACACTTTCTGCATTATGCTTAAAAAAATAAATAAATTATTCTTCTTAATTGTACGTGATCAATTTTGAAGTCAGTTTTAAATATTTTGGAAACCTTTTTTAAATGGAAAAGTCTAACTTTTTACAGTTATTAATTTACCCTCCACTGTAAACGAAAAAGAGTTTATCGATAACACTGTCCCTAAATAAAAATTATAGGTCATAGTCGCCTTCTTGGTTTAGTGGCAGCATATATGGGCTGTGAACCGGGAGGTCCTGGGTTCAATTCCCAGGTCGGGCAATGCAAATTTTCTCATTTAATTTGCCTGGGGCTGGATCTCTCAAAGTAGGTTGATGTCACACATGCGGCTAGTCGTAATAACTAAGCCAAATCTATTCTGCAACATGTTTAAAAAAAAATGTTACGCTGACCCCACATTAAGGTGGGAATAGAAAGAAATAAAAAGTCTTAAATAACCAAAGACATTCAACAGTATAGTTAGTAATATTAAATCTCTTTGTAAATAACTAAACATTACTTCCCTTTACGTCCAAACCATATCGCTCGTAGAGATGAAAGTAACTTTGTTATCCTTCATCCAGATGACAGATCGATGACACAGGTGAACAAAGAAAGCAATCACCGCTTTGTAGAGCGACGACCGCCAACATCCGGGCCTGTACGTGCCGACAATTTATTATTGAACAAGGCTTACCTCAGGCATTCGCACATGATATATGTCTGTGCTTTAATACGTACATACACACTCACTGTATCCCATGAGGGTAGGCAGAGACTATTGAGCGCCACAAGCTACGATCCTGTCACTGTGTCTGAAATTGATTTTTAAAAAATATAGAGGAATTTAGGATCTTCTCCTTTTTAGAATTTAATCGAAAATACACTCAACAATCACACGTTTAAGTAGTTTGTACCGCAGAAGATGGTTACGTCTATTGGATGAATTGGCCGGCTGGACCGGTTGGATGCCACTATCTCACAGAAAATCTACATACAATTGCAGCTTGCTGTTGCACTTCGTTCGATAACTAACATTTCTGCAGTGTTATTTAATATTAAAGTATGCAGTTGCGCCTGATGGAATATTTTCTGAACTAGCTGCAACGATGTCATGTGATAAAGTTTGCTATGTTATTAATATAATCTTTCTTTCTACCTTCCCTTATCCTACCTTAATGTGGGATGGGCGCAACACACTTTTTCTAGTATGTTTGGCTTAGTTTTTATAACCGGCTACCTGCCTGACATCAACCCCCTCTGAGGGATCTAGTCCCGGGCAAATTAAAATAGAAAATTCCCTTATAAATATCACGTCACTCCATTGAGATCTAAACTCAAACCATCCCGGACCACAGGTCAAATACACCGCCACTAAACTAAAAAGGCGATTATTTTTGGAGTGAAATGTGTGTTATGTTATGTTATGAAATAATATAGCTAATTATATTATTATCATAACAATTTATCCAGAACTTAAAATCGTCAACGATGTCTTGACAAACATACAAATGAATACTACTGAGGATTGCTCCAAGAAATTCATACGTCGTAAAGTATAATGTATCGGCGGTACAGACTGACACGTACAGATAAACGGGCGGGCACTCGTCCAACACCTATTTATAGGTATAGCAAAGTTCGCAGAAATACGGGATCCGTTACTAGCTTATAAGTTGAGATGCCAATGTGCTTCAGGATATGAGCCTTCTCGTCTCCTTTAATGTATTAATTCTTACCCCGTAACAGAATGAGTTGATGTCATGCAGGTGGCCAGTTAAAGCCAGATCATTTTTGCAACATGCTTTTTTTATAGCAGAAATTTGGCAAACGGGCAGATGGGTCACCTGATGGTAAGGGATCTCCATCGCCCATAGACATCCAAGACACAAAAAAATCATGGGTGCGTTGCCAACCTAAACTGAGGGAATGGAAGGGGATGGAAAAGGGATTGGGAAGGGGAGTGGAGAAATGGGCCACCGGAAATCTCACTCACCGAACGAAACGCGACAGCAAGCTGACACTTTACGTCGGTTTACTGTGAGACAGTGGTATCTATCCGGTCGAGCCGGCCCATTCGTGCTATAGACGATACTGTCCACAGCGTGGCTCTACCACTCAAAAACAGGGCTTAAAACAGGGCATATAATAAAATATTATTTTTTGACATAAAAGTCATTGGACATAATGAAATTCCCAGCCCATAAACTATGCAAAAAGCGTTTCGATTTATTCCTCATAAGTTACATAAAGGCATCATTAAGATTGTCTTTATCTTTTCATATTATAACTTTTATAGTAGAAGTTGATTTGCGTAGAGAGCAAAACTATGCTCTTTTTTTCTTTTCTTTTTTTACAACACAGACTGGCAAACAAGCACCTGATGGTAAGTGATCTCCACAGCTCATAGAAACCCAAGACTCAAAAAGAATCATGTGTGTTTCCAATCTAAAAGGAAGATAATAGAGATTGGGAATTGGAGGGGAAAATTGGACCACCGGAAACGTTACTGACCGAACGAAATGCGACAGAGAGCTGTCACTTTATGTCGGTTTTCCGTGAGACAGTGGTCCAACCGGTCGAGCCGGCCATTCGTGCTGTAAATGTAACTGTCTACAACGTGGCTCTGCCACTCAGAAACTTTAGTCTTTGTAAACTGTCAAATCTCTGTTGTGAGTACAGCGGCCTGAGCAGGAAATTTTCTGACAACCGTAAATGTATTCCAACTCGATGCGCGTCTATGAAATTTGTATGAAATATTAACTAAACGTCATCAGTGCGCAGCGAACTCGAATACATTTACATTTACATTACTTTTTCGTGCTCCGGCTACTGGAGATAATTTGTAACATGTTTATAAGTAACGTTAATACGTCCATATATTTATTTGCCATTACTTCAGTTACTATCAAAGGCCTTGTAGTCACCACTTAAAAAAAACCGTAGTTAGGCGCATACCATTCGTAGGCCATGAATTATCAAGCAGTGACAACTGTACTATACATACATACTCGTGGGAATTCATCTATGAACAATAGAGCTTTGTCATTTACTTGTACGTGAAGTTTTTGTCATCTGCCTGTTAGATTTTAATTACGGACAAATTTAATTTACCTAATAAATGCTCGTAGTACTTAGTAACATTATTCTTCCTTTCTATTTGTCCTTATCCCACCTTAATGTGGGGTCGGTGCAACACATTTTTTTTCAATCATGTTGCAGAAAGGATTTGGGTAAGTTTTTACGACCGGCTGCCTACCTGACGTGAACCAACCTGAGGGATCTAATCCTGGTCAAATTAAATTAAAAAATTCTCTTTGCCCTGGGAATCGAACCCATGACCTCCCGGTCCACAGCCCATATATGCTGCCATCAGACCAAGGAGGCGACTTAGTAACATTATTATGGAATATAAATGAATTTCAAAGTCAGGCATTAAAATTGTAAATTGTTATGCATAATTTCAGGAATACAGGCGTGAAAGCTCACTATTTAAAATAACAATAAATAATAACACAATCATACTTTTTTTTAGGCAAATGAAAGCTAAATAGTCAGTGGTAGAGCCACGCTGTAGGCAGTTACTTCTACAGCACAAATGGGCTGGATCGAACGGTTTGATACCACTGTCTCACAAAAAATCGTAAAGTTGGCAGCTTGGTGAGTGAGATACCCGGTGGCCTAATTAAAAACCCTATTTCCCTCTTATTAGGTTGGCAACACACCCATTATTCTTTTTGTGTCTTGGGCGGTGGAGATCAATAACCATCAGGTGACCCACTTGCTCGTTTGCCAATCACTGCTATAAAATATATAATGAATCCTTAAACCCAATAGTATGGTAGGTTATATTCCTTTAATATTCATACATTACTTTGAAGTCGTTTATATTATGTAAGCAAAGAAAAGTAAATGACTAATGTTGTTAGAGTTTTTCTAAAATCTTTTGTACCGATCTGATCAACACAAAATTTGATCATATGTTTAATTGTTTATTGTATATAAAAATCTTATCTTAGTTTATAATAAATTAGATTTACTTAATATTAACTTAAGCTACAAGCGTCATCTGTTAAAGCCATGGGTCAACGTTGTCTGAAGCGTACGCTAGATTCGCAGGAGCGCCGCCAGATGGCGCTTGTCTTTTGAAATATTCCGCTACGTTACCGCTCACACTGCCATAGGGAATTCCGCCTGTAAAAAATTAATTAAAATATTTATACGTCATCAATAAACACAACACAAGTTTCACACAGCTTTTACTTTTTAGTCGGCTTTAGGTATAAAAAGGGAAGCTTTTAGTTCAAGAGAATATCCTTTATTACATACATACATACATGAGTTCGCCTGTATCCCCGAAAATGTAGACAGAGGCGCACTAGCGAACTAGAACACCCACATTTCGCCTAGCTTAGTTCCGTCACAGATGTGATAAGGGGCGAGCCTATCGCCATATCGATCACAAATTCCAGGCTGATATGGAAAAATCCAATATCACTTTGCCCGACCCTGGGATCGAACCCAAGACCACAGGACGGTAGTCGTACTGAAAGACAACCATACCACAGAGGCAGTCTCCTTTATTATTTAACTAAAAATATATTTTTACCTATTTAGCTTGTCTTTGAAGGTCTTACTCATTAAGCATGTTTTTTCATCCTAGTTTAATAGGACAGTGGACCTGATGGTAGTTTCAATATAGAAGTAGGTCATGCAGTACCTATAGTACAAAAGAACAGAGGAGAACGAGACCAGATAAAGTGGAAGCTTTTAAAGAGGAGAGTGGACCTTGGCGTTAGGTCAAGATAACGTCAGGTAAAAAGAAAGACCAATATAATGTATATATAATAAATACCATCGACGTACATTCCATACTAGGTGGTAAGCAGAATGCAAGTTAGATGTTACTGGAAATACCAGGGTGACTCTGGAACGTGACTTACCAGAACAAGTTACAAGCGTGGTAAGTAGAAAGAGATAGAAGGAAGATAGTCATCATAGGACCAGTCATAGACATGTAGCATATAGAAAGAGTAAGAAGATTCTTACCATAGGACAGTCCAGGCCCTGGTAGAGGAACATGGCCGCCGCTGTCAGGCGCCGCTCTCGCTAGAGCTATGACCATGCAGACACCGCATAGCAGCAATCTTAATATCTGAAATGAAAATAATAACAATTTGGCATTAATGTAAATATAACATTATATATAGATATAGTATATACATAGTGATATTGGATTTTTCCATATCAGCCCGGAGTTTGGAGTTTGTGCCCGATATGGCGATAGGCTCGCCCCCTATCACATCTGGGACGGAACTAAGAACGGCGAAATGTGGGTGTACTAGTTAGTTCCAGTCCGAGTCAACTGGCTAGTGCGCCTTTGCATAGGCAGAAGGGGTAGCCCTGCGGGGATACAGGCGTGAGCTTATGTTATGTGTTATATAGATATAGTTCTAATACCATAGTAGGAGACGAATACAAGTAAATACCACTGTCTCACAGAAAACCGATGTAAAGTTGGCATTGTAAAGGCATCTCGGTGATTGAGATTGTCCAGTGTCCTAATTAAAATCCCTATTTCCCTCCTGTTAGGTTGGCAACGTACCCATGATTCTTTTTGAGTCTTGGGTGTCTATGGGCGGTGGAGATCACTTGACATCAGGTGACCCATCTGCTCGGTTGCCACTCTCTACTATAAAAAAACAAAACTAAGTACGTAATATACTTACAATTAAAACACATAAAACAAACGTGTAGAAAGTTCAACTCTGTCTAAATGACCGTGGTTATTTCACAACGCCCAGTGTGGCTTCGGGGCACGGAAGAACCTTTAACTACGTCTGTTCTGATACAAATGCCACTCCACAGCTATGTGTCTGTGTGACACTGGCTTACTTAACTCTAAAGGTAGCAGTCGAGTCTTAGCGACCGCAACCCGCTATTGCGACTATTGCGTCGCGCTATCCGTGATCACTTCTTACTACTTTGTATAAAATATGTAGCATTGACGGATGCAAGCGACTGCGTTGCATAAATGTGTAATTATATGGCGGTCGCGTGTCGTAGTCGCTAACAACCGAATGCTATCTTTACGGTTGCCTTTCTTTCTACTTGCACTTATCCCACCTTAATGTGGGGTCAGCGCAACACACTTTTTCAAGCATGTTGCAGAGAGGATTTGCCTAAGTTTTTACGACCGGCCGCCAGCCTGACGTCAACCCTCTATCTTTGCTTGACCTGGGAATCGAACCCAGGACCTCCCAGTCCACAGTCTATACATGCTGCCACAAGACCAAAGAGGTGACTATCTTTACGGTTGCCAAACATGATAAATAACCGACTTTAAAAAGAACCTAAAATGACGCCTGTATCCCTGAAGGGGTAGGCAGAAGCACACTAGTGAACTAGAACACCCACATTTCGCCGAGCTTAGTTCAGTCCCAGATGTGATAGAGGGCAAGCCTATCGCCATATCAGACACAAATTCCAGACTCCGAGCTGATATGGAAATAATCCAATATCATTTTGCCCGACCCGGGGATCGAACCCGAGACCTCAGGACGGTAGTCGCACCGAAAAACCACCACGCCACCGAGGCAGTCCGTCGAGTATCAGAGTAATAATATGCATAATATTCAACCTTGACCATAATATTCATCTATTATCTAACCTTACATAAGTTATATAAATAATGTGAAATAAGTAACCTTCGTATATAAAATAAGAGAATTTAATAAAAAAGGTTAGATATTGAATTTTAAAGTATTTCTTCTAAAATGGAGGTAAAGTGACGTCCGTTTACGCAACAAATTGAGGAAAATAAATAAGAACACTTATTTAGATGCATAGCTTTTGTCCAAAATGTTACTACCTACGAGTATATTGAGGTAAGAACTAACTTGAAATTCTATGCAACTAATCGAGCACTGCATCAATCAAATACTAAACTTCTGATACTTTTAATAAATAATAAAATAAATAAATAACACCCAACTGTCACATACATAGTCTTGACCTCACACTAAGATCGAGTCTTGTTTTTTGGGTATCAGGAACTACGAGAGACTTTTGGTCTCACAACACCCAGACCCGAAACAAATATCTGTGGGCCACACAAATATTTGTCTCGGTGCGAGGATCGAACCCGCGGCCTCTCGCTTCACAGCCGGCTGCTCGCCCTCTGCGCTACGGAGGCTGTTTAAAAAAGTACAAAATGATAAGTTATTATGTTATTTTTAAAACTCGCTTTCTTGGTCTAATGGCAGCATATAGGGGCTGTGGACAGGGAGGTTCTGGGTTCGATTCCCACGCCGGACAAAGTGATTTTTCTTATTTGATTTGCCTGGGACTGGAATCCCCCGCCGGCTGTCTAGCTCGTCGTAAAAACTAAGCCAAATCCTTTCTGCAACATGCTTGAAAGAATGTGTTACGCTGACCTCACATTAAGGTGGGATAAGGGCAGGTAAAAAGAAAGAATATGTTAATTTTAAACAACGTTTAAAGTTTTTAAAATGGCGCAGATCTCTTTATGGACAATTAGACATTGTTGTTTTAGTGACGGGCGGCGATATGTAATATATATGTATGTATGTATGTATGAATATATATGTGTGTGTGTGCCGCGTCTAACGTGTTAATAAATGTCAAGCGTGTTAAATGTCAAATATAACACGGATGTAGAAAAAGATGGACGGAGCGCTAGGAACTCTGAAAGTGAAGCAGGGTTTTCGGCCCATTCGATCTATCGACACGTAATGGCGGCCACTGAGCGTGCTATGAGTGTTAATTTGTGCGTAGGGCACGTTTGTACAAGCGCGTTTGTGTGCGTGGCTTCTCTGTTGCGTTGGTTTAACTATAGGTATAACTATAGATGGTGTCCTTCCTTTTTTACGTCCGTGTATAAATATGACTTCATGATATGTCACTTGCAGTACGAGACCTTGCAAACAACACGACGTGAACTTGATATTGATACCGTGACCTTTCATAGAGGGCTACTTTTAACATGTTTGCATTAACAAGGTTCCGCGTATGAGATTATGGGCCTTATAAAATCATTTTAGCTGAGCAAATGGTTAAGAATAGTCTGGCACTTTTTTCCTTATCACATTGCTTGAAAATAAAAACATAACATAACATACATAAGCTCACGCCTGTATCCCCGAAGGGGTAGGCAGAAGTGCACTAGCGAACTAGAACCCCACATTTCGCCGAGCTTAGTTCCGTCCCAGATGAGATAGGGGGCGAGCCTATCGCCATATCGGGCACAAATTCCAGACTCCGGGCTGATACGGAAAAATCCAATATCACTTTGCCCGACCCGGGGATCGAACCCGAGACCTCAGGACGGTAGTCATACTGAAATACAACTACGCCACCGAGGCAGTCATTTTTTTGAAAATAAAAGGGATAGACTATTCTTAACCAGCTAAAATGTTTTTATAAATAAGGACCTATAAATCAAAATCATAATCTAATCTAATCTAATAAGCGGCCAGAAAGAATTCTAACAATCGTAAATGAATTCGAGCTATGCACGTCTACGAAATTTGTAATATATAATAATCAAATGTCATCAGTGCGCAGCGAGCGCGAATACATTTACGATTGTCAGAAATTTTCCTGCTTAGGCCGCAGCCCTTGTAGCAGTTCTGTTATATTTGGAACCCTTTTAATAATTAAATACTGATTTTTAGAATGTAGCGTCTTAAACAAAAGATAAGTATTTTTAATTACTTCTTTGCTTTATGAAAAATAAAACCTTGAACACTTTATTAAACCAATATTTCGTATTAAAAACGCATAAATTTTCAACGAGGCCACGTTAATTAAATGCGTTTCATTCAGATTTATTTTTTGCTCTCAACGTGGCCTTTACATTTTTCTCAAAATTTAGTAACCTCCAAAACGTTAAAAAAAACTTGATCAATTCTCTGTATTACTAATTATGAATCTACGCATTATATTCCACGCACTATATGACATAATAATATTATATATATACTAATATAGAGGTATATACTAATATGTATGTATAACATCGATCATCGATCGGGAAATCTTTGAGGGAGGCCTATGTTCAGCAGTGGACTTCGTATGGCTGATGATGATGATGTATAACATGAACATCGGAAGTCATTGGTGGTCCAAAGTAAAGGAAGGAATTCAAAAAGGTTTAAAACATTTTCCAAAGCTTATTCAAATCAAATCAAATCAAATCAAATCAAATCAAATCAAAATAATTTATTTGTAAGCATAGGTATTTTCACAGATGTTTACTACTTATTATTATTCCAGGGTTGGCGTAAATATCCTTGATTTCTATACGTCTCCGATGTACGTACCATAACTCTTCAAGCATGCTTCACACCAAAGCCATAAATACACAAAAAATTTAAACCAATTTCAATCTTGAACATCCTCATCACTATTCGCAAAAAAGGCTAGTGTGTTGTTCTTCAGGATTTATTTGCGAAGATGCTAAACACTGACAACCCCATTGCTTTTTAAGCATTGTCAACACTGTTACATTTTAGTGACGTATTCTTGAGCATTAATTCATAAAGGTTACAAGAATGATCTCGATAATTATTATGAGAGAGGCAACATAGTAATGCATTATTTATTTAGATTATAAGAAGTTTTTACTATGACATGATCTCTATTTATTATTTACAACAAATCGTCTCAGGAATCCCCGCACTATACAAAAGTAAACAACAATAATTACGTTTGTTTTGCTATTACTCCTTACCAGGGGCCCGAGGAGGAATATTTTTTTACAATCGAATTCGTATCGAGCTCGATGCGCGTCTATTCCACTTGTTTGAAATATTAACCGATACGAATTCGATTGTCAAAAATATTCCTGCTTGGGCTGCAGTTATATATGTACCTCTATATTATGCTTCTATCACTAAATAGTTATTTGTAACGGTATGATAAATAATTAATATAATCCACTGACCTGTTTAGAACAAATCATGTCGGGAGTCGCACCACTATTAAACAGTCGGCGCGCGCGATTCACCGCTTTTTATAAGCTGCTAGGAGGTCGCCCGGTCGGCTGGTCGTAATATTATAGGCTTTGTTTAATGCCAACAGATCCATCCGGAAGTTACTCTTAATTACGGGGATAGTTCACTTAGCCGTGTTAATTAATAAATATTTGTGAGCCATGTCTATATTCTTTGTGTCAGTAATCTACAGTATATAAATAATATAATATAGTAAATATAATAAATAACACCCAACAGTCCTGACCCCACAGTAAGATACGAGTCTTGTACCTACGAGAGACTTTGGGTCTCACAACACCCAAACCCGAAACAAATATCAGCCATACAAACTTTTGTCTCGGTGCGGGATCGAACCCGCGGCCTCTCGCTTCACAGCCGGCTACTTGCCCACTGCGTCACGGAGGCTGTAGTATATGGGTAAAGGAATCCAAGTTACAAAATGCCTTAGGCACTATAGCGCATAATCATCACCAGCCACAAGATGACCATTGCATAATTTAAGCCTTCCCCGCCGGATCGACCAGCGCAATGTTGGACTTCCATCTATAAAGTGGACAGACGACTGATTTTCTTGAATGCAGACTGCTTCAAACCTGGTGTGGAGATCGTTGGAGAACTGTGAACTGCACATATTTAATTACACCTAATAGTCACACACAGTTCTAACCTGACAGCATAGTGATTTAATATAACTTTTTTTTTTTATAGCAGAGACTGGCAAACGAACAGATGGGTCACCTGATGGTAAGTGATCTCCACCGCCCATAGACACCCAAGACACAATAAGAATCATGGGTGCGTTGCCAACCTAAAAAGAGGACATGAAAGGGGAGGGAATAGGGGTTGGGAAAGAGGGGGGGGAATGGGCCCCCGGAAATCTCACTCACCGAACGAAACGCGACAAACTGCCACTTTACGTCGGTTTCCTGTGAGACAGTGGTATCCAACCGGTCGAGCCGGCCCATTCGTGCTGTAGACGTTACTGTCTACAGCGTGGCTCTACCACTCACAACTTATATAACTCAAACTCAACTTACTATAGAGGGGCTATCAAGCAAGATTCCTTACAAAAAAAATTGATCTGAAACGCCATCTACCACTTATTACAATGCGAGGACGATTATTACTTTTTTCACCCCAAAATGTCATGTGACTGTTCAAGAATCACGTAAGACAATTTTACTGTATAAACTCTAAACATTATGACGCTGGCACGATCTTGCGCGCGTATGTTTCAAATACGAATAAGTGACTTACGACGACGAGGTCACAACTTTTGGATCCAAAGTTTCGTGCTGTTGTCCCGATTATGTACTGTTGAACATCTTTGCCTGACAGTAAGATACATGTCTTGTGTATCAAGAACAACGAGAGACTTTCAGACTCACAACACCCAGACCCGACGCCAAGCCAAATGTTCAACACAATTTTACCAACTTCATTTCTACTGTACGGCTGATTGATACCAGTCTTGACGACACCTGCACTGAAAGCTCGAAAACATAAGTGCACACACGTTTTTTTTTTAATGCATATTTAGTTATGATAATATATTAGAGATTGTTCGGTAGACTTTTAAAATTTTACCATATATATTAATCATGATATTGTAAAATTAATAAAAAATACACAGTCACGGCTAGATTACCATTGGTAGGCAGAGATGCAAACGAATACAGATGTAGCTGCAAGTTAATACTAATAATATCAGCCCTGTAATATTACTGTCCCACTGCTAGGCACGGGCCTCGTCTACTTATGAGAGGGGTTAGACCTTAATCTACCACGCTGGCCTAATGCGGGTTGGTAGACTTCACATACCTTCTTTTGAAGAATTCTCGGGAATGCAGGTTTCCTCACAATGTTTTCCTTCACCGTTATAGCAAGCGATAATTCACAAAGAAAATACACTTAAAATAGAAAATTCAGAGATGTGTGCTCTTTTTCTGAACCTCCGACACTCGTCTCGGCAGTCCGTACCATCCCCAACTGAGGTATAGCTGCTTTAGCTGCAAGTTAATTTTGAATGAATGGATTACCCCTACTATCACTAGACTAAATGAAAATATATTGTTAGCATCAGTAGATGAACGTGATATGCTATATTAATAATTGTGTTTACAATTCTGATGTGCTTTAAAAAATCGAAATTTGTCAGAACAACGTCTTTACCTTCAAAGTTTCGTGCAATTAATAACTCTAGATCTTACAGACCCCTTTAATGTAATATACAATATAATATTACCGCTCACCGCATTACCCAACAATTTCAAAAGATCGAGAATAAAGAAACTCGGCTTATTAATAAGTGCACAATACCAATTTAGGCACGGCGGCAGACCTTTCGGGTCCGTTTCGTAGCAAAATGTTTATAATTATAGAATAGTTTAAATATCGTAACATATAAAAAACATAATTTTCCTTGACTGCCAGTTTCTAATCATTAGGTTACAAAATGTTTTCTGGAAGCTGTTGCTAAATGCAAATCAGTTATTCAGTCGTCGTGGAAAAAAAAACAAAGTCAAGACAACCGTGCGTCACGCCCCAGTGTTCCGTATAAAATGCCTATTAAAGACGTTGGATATTAATACAAATTCGATGTCGATTTTAAATTGGTCGTAGATACGCAAAAAGGATCCAACCCATAGTATGGTCGAAAATGATCTGAATAAGCGAAATTAGTCTATAAGGTCTATATTTTAGTTTTAATTTAGAAAATTAGAACTTATTTCTATAAAAAGGACAACAATATTCTTACAACTATGTCCCAAAACAGCAAAATCACAAAATATATTATTAATAAGCAAATACAATTTAAACCTTAATGTTCATTCAAAATTGTCAATTTGAGGATTGGATCTGGGTTCTTAACTATGTTTAATTTTATACGAATTATTATATGTAATAGCAATTCAAATAAAAAACAAATTTTTTAAAAACCGCATCGAAATTGGTTGAAAAATGAGGCAATAATTCATATTTGAAATTCTGCAATGAGCAAGAGTGGAGATGTAGTGGGGATATCTTACTATCCCTTTCCAACGCACGCACCGTTATGGACGTGACGTAATTTTTACTGATACTTCTCTTTCCCTCAGTTTGAAGGTTAAACCAAACTACAAAGGCTTATAACTTTTATATTTTTGAGAATATTTCAATATTTCTTTCTGTGCTACGTTTTAGATGACGTAAATTTCGTATAAAATCAATTAAAAAAAAATTGTCAAGTACCCAATTATGCAAAAATTCTGAACGTCGCGTCGCCTATTTTAGAAAGCGAAACGCACATAGATTAGATAAAAAAACCGCATATCGCCATTTGTACACGAAATCCGAATGTACAAGAAGATTTACATTCAACAAAATATTTAATGATATATATCAGGGACACTTGCATATAAAATACAAATTAATTACCAATCCGTATTGAAAAGTGAACTCGATCCAAGTTACATTTTTGTACATTTACGTAAAACTTGGTTGAGAAATGTCGTTAAGTACATAATTCATTAATTTCACAAACCTTTGCAATGTGTACATAACAAGCTCAGAAATAAAAGACCATAATATAAGAAAAAAACATACATATAACGATCACTACACGTATTTCTGAAATTGATTCGCCTTTCAAGTACGATTAAATAGACGCTAGTAAATGGAGTACTTTTGAATTTTATTATTATATTAGGGAACGTACCCATATTACGTGACCCCGTCCCCCCCTCGGTGACCACCCGTAGTATTTGCCAAGACCCCCCTAGTTTTCACGTAGTAATTTATGAAAGTACTACTACTACTACCTACTCCTCTAGTTTTCACGTAGTAATTTATGAAAATGGTTTTAAATCATTTTTGACGAAAACATTATTTAAAATAAAATATTACGATGTGTTGCCACCTGTGAGCTTACAAATTGCTAAACGCTACGCGCGCCATAATTGAATATAGTTCGAAAAAGCACGTGATTTTCCTAGAGGATAATGACTACGCGATGAAACTCAAAAACTGTGAAAAAGCGTGGTATTTTTAAGACTCTCTCCCCCAGAACGGGTCACGTAGTATGGGTACGTTCCCTTATCATATATCAGCCTCTACTAGTTACAACCAGAACAATGTCGAAATCTGCTTTATTGACTAGCTTTTATGAGTCACTGTTTACTTAGCCAGTATCTATGTGCTATGTAAATTAAGTTCCAACTACAAACTGATAATAATCTTTTAGTCCCCTTGGATTTGGTACTTCAACTCAACTCAAATCAAATTGCTATAGATACATGGAGCCCGCGATGCGCAACGTAAGACTTAATCAACAGTGTTACGTCCCCTTTGCATGTATTTTCTTTCTACTTGCCGTTATCCCACCCCAATGTGGGGTCGGCGCAACACACTTTTCCAAGCATGTTGCAGAAAGGATCCGACTTTCTAAGACCGGCTATTGACAAAATTTTTGCATGAAACCGTCTCATTAATCAGCATCAGAATCCCCAGATCGTTTCCCAGGTATTTGTACTGATCGCACTTGGTGATAAGCTGACCAACAATGCTGACAGGTTGGTTATCTGAGCGTGGATAATTAAATACCATGAACTGGGTTTTTGCAACACTCAACACCAAACCTCCTGCTTGTAGTTGGAGCTTCCAACCTGATCCTGATGATGATAAATGTGATGATGACATACAAGACTGAGTTATCGGTCACATAAGTTATCATGCACGAATGGATTTTGTCATCATGACAGTTCTATCATTCTTGTTCCCTTAAAGAATATGTAAAATTCATGTCAGCCGGTTGTCACGTCCTTAAATGCGAGTTTGCCTGTACATATTACTTGACTGAACAAGAATGTAAAAAAAAATACGGGAACAAAAGTCACGCGTGCGTGTTAGATCTTAGAAATCAATAAAATTATTATATTTTTATATGAGGAACCCTAAATCTTGAAAGTTAAAACGAGCAATTATTAAGACTTCAAACTGAACTAAATAATTTCATTGGAAACCTCGTGGTCGTGACGAATCGTCCGTGAAACTCGTTGGAACACCGCGAAGACCTCGAGCCAGGGTTGAAGGATACGGTACCTTCGAAATCTATTTAAATGTTCTTGTTATTTTTCTAGCAAATCTGTTGCATGATGTCACATTTTTACGACAGATGTCATAGACTTTGTTAGTGTTGTTGCAAAAGTTAACTGTACATTTACGTGCTAGTGATGGTTTTATTTATAGTAACGGTCCTACAATACAGGATTTAGAAGTTAGATTTAAAGTTACTTCAACTAATATAATATTCGCTTAAAGATGATTATTTTATTACGAATTATGGTGTTGAGATTTCCCATTAATTAAATATTTTTAAAGAACCTATTTAAAAGTGTTGCAAATATATTCGTTTACTAAATTCTATTTCAGTTAAAACTGATTGTGTTCTCAAATATCTGCGATATAAAAAGATTCGGTATTACACTTATATATTCTTCTGTATATATTTCTTGATACGGAAATGAAAGGATATTAGAATAAAACGAAACTAGGTAACCTACCTAGGTCAGTCGCATAATAAGTTGATCTGAGGGCCGTGGGAAATAAATATATTGGAACACAAATTACATTATTATTTGATTGTACACTACTCATTAAATAAGGCTAACGCTGAAAGGTCTTTGGTGGAGTCAGAAATATGTATAATCGAGAAAGCTCATGTCAGGAATATCCCAAACCGATGTGAATGTATGAATAAAGTGTATATATTGAAATAAAACTATTTTTTTACGGATTCTATCACGATTTGAATTTAACTCTTATGCCCGACGTTTCGAAAGCTTTGCAGTCTTCGTGGTCACGGGTTGGACTGACCACAAATTAAAATCAAATCGTGATAGAATCCGTAAAAATAGTTTTATTTCAATGTATAACATTCGCGTAAACTTAAAAAATCAATAAAGTGTATATTGCAATATGGGACCGAATAACATAAAAGAAGTTCGTTCTGACTTCTGAATGTGCTTTTATTCAGGCCAGCAAAATTCTGGTGTCCACTGACAAACATTGAGTTTGCTAGATTTGGGCTGAACTGCGCCTACCATCAGCGGCCTGAGCAGGAAAATTTCTGACAATCGAAAATGTATTCGAGCTCGATGCGCGTCTATGAAATTTGTATGGAATATTAAACAAATGTGATCAGTGCGTAACGAGCTTGAAGACATTTACAATTGTCAGAAATATTCCTGCTCGAGCCCTTAGACAAAAGAAGGTAGAGGACAGGGCATAACTAAATAAAACGGAGACATTCTTAATGTATGGAACGAAACAAAAATGGCGACTTTGCGAAAGAAAGATCCCATTATTATAACAGTTAGGCATCTTCATCTTATTCCGAAATTAGTATTATTGTAAATAAAACACCGTATTTACAATAACATCAATAAGTATTTATACGTTACTTAATTCATATGATAAGGTGCCAACTTACATGTAAATAGATCACGAAACTATAATGGCCGAACCGGCTTCATAGTAAACACTTCTTTTTCGTAGTTATTTTATTTCTTTAGTCATTCATTGCTCGGGCCGCAGATGTGGTGTCATTTTGCCATAAAAAATCCTTTATTGAGCCAAATTCGATCATAAAGATAATAGAAAAGGTGACAATTATTGGTTTTTCTTTTTTGATCTTTATTTAAAGTGTTGTTTACACGATCGATTATATCTTGCATAGGTGTTCTTCTGATTTCGCGAACCAATTTGGATCACTTCTGTGTGCAACGGCCACCATATCTGGAGATGTAATTAAAATATTAAACTGGTATATTTTTGCAATGATTTCCATAAGATATAATATCTTAAAATAAAAGTACGCAAACGAAGCTGAGTATTGCAACAAGGTAATGTGAAAATATTTTAAGTACTCTCGTGTTTTACGCACTACCGGAGACTTGTAAATTGTAATATTCAAATGTCACGCGTGGTCAGGCGATTTGCTACCAGTTTTCCATTTCTGTTTTTTTAACGTTTACCTATATTATAGGCTGCCTCGATGAAGTGGTTGTTTTTTCAGTACGACTATCTTCCCTGAGGTCTCGGGTTCGATCCTCGGGTCGGGCAAAGTGATATTGGATTTTTCCATATCAGCCGGAGTCTAAAGTTTGTGCCCAATATAGCGATAGGGTCGGCCCCTTTTATAACATCTGGGACGAAACTAAGCTCGGCGAAATGTGGGTGTTCTAGATCGCTAGTGCGCCTGTGCCTACCCCTTCAGGGATACAGGCATGAGCTTATGTTATGTTATGTTCTATATTATAGGCGAGGTTTCTAATTTGATATGCCCAGGACTAAAATCTCCAGAAGGTATTGACGTTAGGCATGCAGCTGGACGTAAAAACTAAGCCGAATCCTTTCTAAAACATGCTTGAAAAGTGTGCCGAACCACATATTTTAAGATAAGGACAGGTTGAAAGAAAGATAATAGGCGTAATAATAGTATTAGCTCTGGAAAATTACTGTCCCACTGCTGGGCACGGGCCTCCTCTACTAATGAGTGAAGGCTTAATCTACCACGCTGGCCTGAAGCGGGTCGAGAGACTTCACCTACCTTCTTCTTAATTCTTGTGAAGAAATTCACCATTATAGCAAGCGATAATTCACAATTAATATGCACTTATTCCTGAAAAGAAAATAGAACTATAAATAAATACAAATAAACGATGCAGGCCGCTTCCAATAGGTCGATCTGGAAATCTTTGGGGGAGGTTTATGTCCAGCAGTGAACGTCCTGTGGCTGATGATAATGACTTATTAGCTTAGAGAAGTTAGAGATGCATGCTCTTTACGGGCTTGGTCTCAAACCTTCGACACTCGTCTCGGCAGTCCGTACCACTCCCAACTGAGCAATCGCTGCGATTATAATCGTAAACTATTCTGTTTCCGTTCATAATATAGACTAAGTTATGTTTATTTCAACATTTACAACCAAATATTTGATAATCTAAAAAAATCTGTAATTATTTATTCAACGTAACGTAATATCATTACAGCAACATTTTCTTGAACTGATCCTTTCTGCCGTTATTATGCTACCGTTTATTCACACAAAAACTAAAGCCAGTTAATCATTAATTAGTAACTGTAGTCGGCTACAGATTGACCTAGACCTGAGCCATTAATACCGTGACCCGATAGCCTCAGATGATCTAACGGATAGATTTGAAACTTTGGGGAACTTTACTACACATAAATATTTATTCCTTAAAATATTATGGTTTAATAGAATCTACATATTGTTACTTAAATTTTTCTTATCACATATTTCCACTTAAAATTATCTAATTAAACAATTACATTAAAATTATCTATTAACATATTTATATTTCAATCTAAACTATTCTAATTATACTATTCCTATTATTTAATAATACCTATTTGCATTAATATATTTTAATGACCTTAGTGATATTTAGTGACCTTACTTACCATAAAACAATCGCCGGTGCTGTGGTTGAAATGTCAATCTTTTTAGTCGCTTTTCGATATTATTTTTGCAGCCTGCACCTGAGGGCGATGATCAGAATGAAGCAAAGGCCGTGGGATTGACTCCAGCATCGAGACTAATGTTTAGTGCGACCCACAGATATTTGTTTATTATCTGGGTTTTGTCATACCGAAAGTGTCGAAAGAAGAGAGTTTCGGGCTTACAAAACCCCGATAAAATCAGAAACTTCTGATTCCCCAAAAAACAAAAACAAGACTCATACTGTGGGGTGTTTTATATTATTATTGCACATAATATTCGTTCCGAAGCGGCTAATTACCTTACTCATAAAACACTGCAGTATCTTCCATTTCTTTAATATGCATTATTTGCACTCTCGTAATATTTTCATAACATAACATAACATAACATAACATAAGCTCACGCCTGTATCCCCGAAGGGGTAGGCAGAGGCGTACTAGCGAACTAGAACACCCACATTTCGCCGAGCTTAGTTCGGTCCCAGATGTGATAAGGGGCGAGCCTATCGCCATATCGGGCACAAATTCATTTCATATCATTCTTAAATAAACCTGGATATGATCTTCGATCCCACGATTTTATTAACTATCAACCAAGCAGAACCAGCTTCAGTAGGAAACGATTTATAACCACCATTAACAACTCAACTTCCTCCAAGAAACAAACATTTTGTTTTCCATCAATTACATCAACCGCTCCAATTGAGAATTGTTGCCAATGAAATTATATAAAAGGGTACACCGTACTCTTGCATAAACATATTACTACTCGTTGCGTCAATATTTGATAAAGGCATTCGATTTTCAACAATTAGATTCGTTTTATTCATTCCGTTTGATCATTAACAATTGCTAAACGAGAACTCACGATTTGAGGCCAATTGTCGCAGGGTTTGTGTTGATGGCTTAGAATACCTTCAGCAAATCGCTAACAAAAGAAAAGTCGAGGTGGTCTCGTTGCCGCGACGTGGCTGCTCAAGTAGCAAGGTGTTATTTTCTTCAAATAAAATGTACTGTGATTACCGAACCAGGGCGTAACCACCATCTAATAAAGCAGTCTTGCTTTAATATAAAGATAATTTATACCATTAACCATGATATTAAAGTAAGCTTACTTGTTAATAAGTTTTGGTGATGTTACCCTTAATTAGGTACTTAATAACAGCGTAATAGTAGCGCGTATTGCAAGTATTGTTTAAATCAAATCTAGCACGCTGTTGAGGCATGTCTTATTTATTCATTTTATTATTTTTATAGGTGTTTGAAATTAGAGATATGTCCAAGATTTGAGTGGTAGAGCCACGCTGTAGACAGTTACGTCTACAGCACGAATGGGCCGGCTCGACCGGTTAGACACCACTGCCTCACAGAAAACCGACGTAAAGTGGCAGCTTGCTGTCGCTTTTCGTTCGGTGAATAAGATTTCTGGTGGCCCATTTCCCCCCTCCCTTTCTCAATCCCTTTTCCCTCCCCTTCCATTCCCTCCTTTTAGGGTGGCAACGCAAGCATGATTCTTTTTGTGTTTTGGGTGATTATGGGCGGTGGAGATCATTTACCATCAGGTGACCCATCAGCTCGTATGCCAATCTCTGCTATAAAAAAAATGAAGTGTCGAAACTTGACATTGTTTCAAGATCTGTAGTCAAATACTCGGCCTTTCTCGTTGTAAAATGAATCTCATACACTGATCCCGAGGCGTTGCATATTTTCAACAAAATTATGTACCTCTATGCAGGAAGTCGCTGGAGGCAGGCCGCTTCCAACAGGTCGATCTGGAAATCTTTGGGGGAGGCCTATGTTCAGCAGTGGACGTCCTATGGCTGATGATGATGATGATGATGATGCCTCTATAATCAATCATGTATTTCACACTATCGTAAGTGATAAGAACAAAAAAACTAACAAAATAGAATAGGACTACTTGGCCCCATACTATTTTCAGCTAAGTAGAATAAACTATGCGACTAAGGGGAACATCACAAATACAATAAAAAACAAGCTTCAATTCCAATAGTCATTATACTTGGTATTATTACTATTTGACTACATAATTAGAATGATATAATAAGAACTGCATTCACATTCTTAAATTACTTTTTACCTT
This sequence comes from Clanis bilineata, assembly GCA_036417725.1. Lineage (NCBI taxonomy): Eukaryota > Metazoa > Arthropoda > Insecta > Lepidoptera > Sphingidae > Clanis > Clanis bilineata. The sequence goes on from CM071158.1 coordinate 17,422,131, forward strand.
CTATTAAAATTAGTATCTATTATAATATTCAAAGTCAAATAGATCTTGCAATCATAAGACTATTACGCGCCAACGTAACCTCATTGTTGAAGTTTTGTAATCCCAAGTTACTATATCAAGTTAGTAACAGCTGCTAAGTTCATACGCTCAGACCAGTAAAACCAGACCTTTCTAGACATTAAATAAATCCGACCACAGATACGAGTTTACGCACACATTGCAAATATATGAAACAATTTATTGCTGAGTTTAAAAATTTCCTACTTAATACACATTACTAGCTAAACTGTAATAAACATTAATGTATGCGGCGTAAAATCTAGTATATGCCTTGTTTCGTTACGACAATTAGAAAAGCTATTGTATGTATTTAATCTCTTCGTGGATACATCATTTGTATTGTGATTTGGATAGCGGAGAAGTCTCAAAATTTCTGAAAATAACCGAAGGTAGTTCACAAAATCGAAACTCAATAATTTCGAAAATTCTGAACGACTAGTGGCAATTTACTGGCACATATTATATAAATTATATAGTTTAGTAGCAACATCCTTTGGTTAATAACCATAAGGTCTGAGTTCAAATCCCAACTCAGAATTTTCTCAATTTTAAAAATCACACGAGTTTCCCGGGTTTGGAATCTTTGCTCATATGTCTCATGAAGACACCAAAAATAAGCTCAACGAAATAGGGCATGTTAGTTGTGCCACTACATATTCCTTAGAGGATACAGACGAAAGCTTATGTATTGGTGGGGACACCTGCAATTGCACAAACGGGTGATCAGCTCACCTTGTTCAAACTAGTTCACCCTAAGCGTATTATAATGATGGTTATTCATAACTTACTCTTCAAACTTTGTTCAATTGATTGTTATAATCTGTTTTTATATAAGTCAAACACTGTTGTTTTATTTATTAGAAAAATTATCTGTTGCATATCCAAATAAAATAGTTATTAAAATATGTTATCCAATCTTGATTCTTATTCCGATTTTCCAGGTCTACCAAATAGTGCACAGTCTTCGTTTTCAACCGTAAGCATGATGTTATTAGACATGGAGTATTGTCCTCAAGGTGACCGTTAAATCTGGCCTCAATAACATTTCACGAATGAAACATTGGCCTGTGGTGTCAAGCATCCAAGTTGCCGCACCATATTATACGCAATTTATTAACCTAAGTCAGGTCTTAGAAATAATCGTTCTCTATTTCGACACAGTTAGGCAAACCCCGATATGGCTGGAATGTTCCATGCTTACAATTATTGCCGAGTGACCAGTGCGGCCCGTCTGTGTAACCCGCCCACTGCAAATCCAGTTCACTTTAGACCTTAATAGATTGTCAATATTGGTAGAAATTGTATTTATCTGTTTCTTCTTCAGATTTTATGACACATCCATAAAAAGTCAACTATTGAAAATTTATTTTGTATAACTTCTTCTATTTCTTCTACCTGTCCTCATTTTACTCCAATTTGGGATCGATGCGACATCGTTTTTCAAGTATGTTGCAAAAACTGTGTTTGAATAAATTGCATCTTAAGAATAATTTTTTGCAACTTGAAGTTTTAACTTCGGACCTGGACTAGGATCCATAACCATATACTCTGCCGCTTGACCAAGAAGGCCACATAGTAAATTTATTTATATATACTTTTAAGACAAATAAAATTTATCAAAGGGATAATGTAGAGGTATATACAGTAAAGGTGTATAAAAGGATAACCTCATAGTGGTTATGTTTGAAAGCAATCTCCAAAAGTAACTATAATTCAATAACACATGTTTAACATTTCTGCATTCGAATATTACAGTAACCAAAATGCTTTGTTTAAATGTCTTCGAATACGATTTCTATTATTACCTATAATATTATAATACATTATAGGATTGGCCGGTCACCGCTCCCTCGCACTTTCAGAAACTATAATTCGCACGACAATATATAATTAACAACTCTATTAGTCCACATGTTACTCGCCACTTCCCTTACGAAATCGGTGATTAAAGACTGAAGTACATTAATTTCTACTTCTATGTCGCGCTATTGACCTTAGCCCCAAGTTACAAACTTTCCGCATTATCTGTACGTAATAGTTTGGTAAGATTGCCAAGGAAAGCTTCTTGTTGAACAATGTTACTGGTTTTTATATCTGTTTTTGAGTTTTTAATAGAATACTGAGAGTAAATACTTTCTCTAAAGATTTTTTGTTTAATATATTTCTTTTTATACCATGTTACAACAATGTTTTAGCATAATGTTCTTTTTATTGGTGCTTGATAAATAAAAAATATATTTACAAAATAATCATATCTTTCTATAACTTGCCTAATTTTAAAAGAATGATCACAGAACATTTTACGAGATACTATAATATCTGCTGTATTTCGTAAATTGCACCAACCGGCCCAGTAAAGCGAATGGCCAGAAGCGATCCGATCGCAACGCCGTACCGAGGAAATAAAAACGGTTGCCAGCCCATCGGCCCGGTTCAGTCAACCGACGCAATCCGCCGCGGCCGTGATGTGAACAATGCGCGTGATAACCCTAGCCACTCTCCTGGTGCTGCAGTGTAGTGAGCTGTGCCTGGCTATTCGAGTGCCCGTCGCGTGGAACAATGGTGAAGTGCCAAAAGACAATACAGGTGCAAACAATGAGGTCTCAGTAGAGACCTTCGCTCTTCAAGATTCTCAAAAACCAGTGCCAGTTGAATATTTCGCATATCCGGCTAAGAAACCTCAATTTGCCGTAGAAGTAGCAGCTGTTCATGGAGTCAAATCACCAGAGAACCACTACAAAGCTTATCCAATCAGGCCGCATACGGGTAGAGAAAAACCTAGACTGGGAAATCATCACATCCTTAACGAAAAAAATAAAACCTTTCAGCCACTGCAAGCTTACGTGAAAAATGAACTTATCGCAACACCTGTGTCCAGTAATTATGAAGTGTTTCATCCATATAAGGCTGAAGAACCAGCGCTTCAAGAGATCTACAAGGATCCTGTGCTGACCAAGATCAGAAGTGACTTGGAAAACAGTAACAACAGGTTGCAAAATTATGAACAAGAAGCCGGGAAACCAGATATTAGTGAGGATGAATATCGGGAACGTCCTGAGCAAACAGACAAAAGGTTATATCCCCACAAAAACGTGCCAGCTGAATTTGAAATACATAGACCAGAACGCAAGCCTTCATACTATAAACCAGCAGTAAAACATACTCATAGGGATCAGGTACTCAATAAAAGATTTAAGCATCCCCTAAATCAAAATTACATTAAAATTAGACCAGTGCATTACGACCCTGTGAAAAACCATCTACAAAAACTACGTCAACATCACGCTGCAAAATATGATGATGAAAGAAATGAATATCCACAGATAGAAGTTTCTGAAAAAAATGTGGACCCACAGGATGGTTACGATATTTACGAAAAAGGTAAGCAACAGTTTGTTCAGTTAAGAAATCATTTTGATGAATCTATAAATAAAGCGGTGCTAGAAAATCGACCTGCAAGTCAGCAAAAATTAGAGCTACAAAGCGACAACACCCAAGATAATTATGATAATGCTGATGATGAAGAAGATGAAGATGAATTTGTTCCAGTGAAAAATTATGCTCAAGTAAGAAAAACTGAAACTGTCAAACATTTACCAAGAGTGGCCGCGTTTAAAGACGCTGACACCTATGAAGAAATTCAAAATGCTCCACGTTTAAGAGAAGCTGTCAAGAGTACTAAAGCACAGACAGTATATACAGAAGAAGGTTATGAAGATTCTGCTTACGATCATGCTGGTGAGCAAAAGCATGCTTCTGAACACGAAGGACATGGTGGTTATCTAAAGCAAAAAGAAATAAGCGAAGGCAAATTCAAAATTCCATCGCTAAGTGCAGGTTATAACGACAATGGCGGTTCCGAATATAAACAACAAGTACAACATGGTGAAAAATGGAATAACAGTAATAGAAACAATCAAGAAGAAACCGAGTCGGAGGACTATTCAGAAAACGAACAAGAGCAGAATATAGAAACCGATACCTATAAGAATTCAAAAAAAGAAATAAATAGAAATAAGAGAGAAAACGGCATTACAAATGAAACGCAATCAAATGTGGAAAATAATTCTCAAGAAAACCATGCCAATTTTAAAGTTCCCGAAATTAATTTAGACTCTACGTTTCTTACTGAAGACGAAATACTTAATATAGCTAACGAAAAGAAAATAATAGAACCCTCAGAAGATGATCTGAAAGAAAAGTATCCATATTACTTCCAAAATATGAACTCTGTAAATAAACATTCACCACTCCGATACGCAGAAAATTTTAAACTCATTCCCAGGAAATCTCGAGGTGGAACTGAATTTTACGATTCCAGAGCTAAGTTTGAATGCCCCGAAGTTGAAGATATCGATCCACTGCCTGAAAAACTAAAGAATGGTGAAAATCCAACTGAAGACGATGATGATGATAGTGAAACAAATAGTAAAGGAGAAGATAGTTTTGATAGGATAAAAGAACAACCACGCCTAAGAGGTCTTGGAGATAAAATTGATTGCTTCAAAGCTAAATATTTTGGTGAGAATCCGTTGGACAATCCATTTTTCAATGAGGAAATAATAGCTAATCCAGAACCTGTAACGTTACCAACCTCTGATGTTTACAAACTTAAGGATAAGATTAAAAATCATTCAAAAGAATCTCAACCAACTGACATAAATGTTGATGTAGAAAATCGTAGCGAAACTAACATATTTATTCTTTTGGATAAGCTAAGAGCAGATCAAAATAATTTCAATGACACCATTGTGGAATCAAATGAAGAGCCTAATTTACTAGTAAAACCTCTACAAGAAAACAACTCAAGTGAAACTGTCCAATCTGAACATGAACTTAATGTATACAATGATATTTTAGAAAATATAAAAAGGGTTGATTCTCCTAACATAAATCATGACACCAAAAATATTACTGAAGGTGTCATAAAAAGACAAAATGACACAGCTGATATTACTTACACATTTTTTCAAAACAAAGAAGATGTAATGAAAACACCTTTGAATCGAAGAAAAAAACGAGCATCGCCTTTTATTTACGAACCATATAAAATCATTAGAGAAAACCAAAACGAATCCACTAAAAAAACAAACGTTCTAAGTAACATAAGCCCACTAATCAAACAAATGCAAACAAGTAAAGTCGTAGACAGAGTAACTAGAGCAAATCAGGAACCTGAAAAACGACTGTCAAGTGGTCGAACATATAAAGATATTGGTAGAAATGATAGATCAAGAGGCACTGATAAACAAAACGAAGATTCTGGTGACATAATTGTTGTTGATGTTAATGCAGATAATCAAAGAGATGAACCAAAGTACGAAGTTAAGCCAGCAAACCATAAATCTGAGTACACTCCAGTTGAAAATAAGAGAACTATGTCTGTAGATGATTACAAATCGCAAACTATCAACAAAAAGGGTGTAGAAAATATTTCTCAAGGTCCCATTCAAACCCGTAGGAACTCTAGACAGAGAAGGCCAGTATTTGATGCTTCGAGATATTTACCAGTCCCAACTGACGTCCAAAATGTAGCGGAGTCAAATCCCATCAAAAACTCTGTTAAAACTACTACTGCTATCCCTGAATTACAAACAACAATAATACCAAACACAAAAATAGAAGAATCTAGTGAAGAGGCCAGCAGTGAGGAAGAATATGAGGAGTACGAGGATGATGAAGAAGAAACTACTACAACCACTACAACAACAACAACTACCACTACAACAACTCAACGACCAGTGCAGAGAAGAAGACGACCAACTACAACCTCTACAACAAAAAAACCCGTAGAAGAAAAAAACACTGAATTTGAACCACCTAAGTTACGGCTCATTACAAGGTTTAGAAACCACAATCAAGAACAAAAAGCTGAACAACTAGCATTTACTGAAAGACCACTAAGAGAAAAATCACGGAAAGTTGTGGAAGAGATTCCAGTTACACTTCCAAAAATTAGAGAGAAAAAGAGAAAAAGTTCTAAAAGCACTCTTGTAACAGACACAAAAAAGTATGGTGATGACTTCGACGATATGAAAGAAGAAGAAGTAGACGCCTTAATCGGTATAAAACATGATATGGACGAATATAAACCTAATTACGAAAAAGAAGAAAGGAAAAAAGAGAAGAGTGGCTCAAGCGAAGAAAGCGATGAAGATTTCATCAGTAGCGAAGAGGATGATGGTGACGATGACGACGAAGATGAAGAAGATAATGAACAAGACGAACGTGAATCAATTCCAAAGGTTACTACACCTGAGCCAACTAAACGAACACTTATTCGGACGACAGATGCACCAAAGCCAACCTTGCCATCAAGAACCCCTAAACCAGAAATCAAGCCCATCGTTTCGAGAAAAAAAGTAGAAATACATAAAGAGTTGCCAGTCGATAGAGCATCTCCACACATATCACAATTCAAACAAGATATAAAAGAAGAAGAAGTCATTAAAGAAATGCCGACATCTCCAAGAAGGAAGCCTCAAAAAAATATCGAAGCACTAGATTTATATAAGGATGACAATCTTGCGAAAGAAATAAATAAATTAGATGATGTAGAAGTATTTAAACTAGACTTAGACCTTAAAAATGGTCCGCGACATGGAGGTAATTATAGAAGTATTGAAGATATAACAACAAGTACTCAACGTACAAGTAGAAGAAAAATACCAAAGGATGCAGAGGCTTCACAGAGTGAAAATACTAAGCATGTAGAGTTGAAAAGCAACCCTTCTAGAAGGATGCATGGTGGTAACTTGAAATCAATCAGTGATATAACTAGATCAAGAAATACAGGTCGGAGTTCCAAACTGATAGAGCTTAGCGACGCAACAGAACCGCCGCCGAGACCAATGCATGGTGGCAATTTACGATACGACAATAAACCAAAACGAGGTCGAGGCAGAAATGAAAAGCTAATTGAACTTGAAGATGATAACCGTGATGATCATTCATCTCGCGAAAGAAACAATAGAAACTATGGTAACTCGAAAACTGGCCATGCAATGCACGGAGGAAACTATAGAAGCGAGAAATTAGTCGATAAGAGCACTGATAGTGAATACGATATTAGAGCAAGAAGAGATAAAGAGCTGCGTAGAAATGCAGCATTGTTACTTAACAGTTTTGCTCAAGCAGTTCCTATACTGACCACAACGCCCGCGTACATCCTAGATCCAAGCAAACGCATGTATTATTACGTAGAAGCGTAATTGGTTTCCCAATCGTCTATCGTTATATATTAATCGTCTTGGTCTTTGTAGTAAAAAGTTATTAGTCTTAAATAGTGAGTGCCACAGTTATTGTGTTGTATCAAAACCTAGTGAAAGTGAATATTAAAATTAATCAAAATTTTATTTAATATTAATTGACTTTTGTTTTAAATACAAATGCTACTGTGATAAATATGATATGTTTATGGAAAGAACAATTTTGTATTGTCAACGTTCTACTCAAATTTGACTTGTATACAATATCACACTTGAAAGTGATCGTAAATTATATTAAGGACACTGTTTTATTTACAATGAGATTACTCTTATTTAACTTAAACAATTTGCGATTTTTTATCTTTCAAATAAAATTATTTTGATATTATTATAGAATTCGTTCTTGGTAGGTACAAAAATTATTATAAAAACTTTCTACGTCTCTCCGGAAAGGCATCAGATACACATTGAGAAATAACGGGCGGCGGCAGTTGCATAATGTAGGTGGCAAAACCGATAACCGACATTTCGACCTACAGGAGCCCATTACTTGCACAAACGATGTAATTTTCAAAATTAATTAAAATAAATATAAATTTCGTGAATTGTTTAACTTAATTATTTATGATAATAATATTGTTTTTTTATTAATAAACTTTTAAAACGAATCAATGTTTCTATGTTTCTTTTTTAAATCCTCTAACATTGAATAAATTCAAAACTGTGTATCAAATCTGGTTATGTGAAATAAATCACAATAAGGCCTACTTTTCTTGTACTACGAATATAATATTACACAGTTAGTTGTCATGAACGCTGCAATTACCAATTGTACAAGATAGTGCCCGTGCATTCAACTCGACAAAAAGCCACTTGTACTTTCACTTTTATCGAGTTTACTGCTGTGATACAGTTCCGATAAAGCGTTATTATTAATGATCTTATAATTATGTTAATTTAATAAAAAAACTTTTTTCCTATTGATAATTTATTCATGTGGCAAGTCTTTTTGCTTAAATCTACAGAAACTTAAAGTAACCTACGTGTTTATTATAAATAAATAAATTACAATAACTTTTAATACATAAAGATTGCAACATAGATTTGGCATCGTTGACCTTGTATTGCCTTTTTACTTATATTCAAATATAATGATCGAACGTCTAACAATAACTTTACAAACAAATTATCTAACTTTTATCTGTTCCTCACATGATAACATTTTATCTTTTCTTAAATAAAATCTTATTACAGTTTCATCATTTATGTTTCTTTGTTGATAATAAGTTTGAGTTTTTATTGTTTCTTGTAGGCGGGTGATTTATTGGCTTCCATTCCGATTCTACAGGAGTTATGTAACTAGGTTCACTATCATCGCGATCTATTGATTCTCCTCCCTCTTTTGCATCCTCACCGAAGAAGTCGATAATGGGGTGGTAGTTGTAATTTATTCTTTTGCCATTTGAAGTGAAATTTTCATTTATTCTACTTTCTTGTGAATGTTGTGTTGGACTAACTTTCTCAGTAGTTACCGCATGGAGTTTGGGGGCTATGGTATTTCTAATTTTAGGCGAAGAAGATAAACTTGCTTGGCCTATTTCTGATTCTTCCAAATAATCTATTAGTTCCTCACTTGCCTCTATACCACTACCTGTAAAAGATTCCACAGCTGAAGTGCCCGATGACGAAAGGTCATCAGGTCCTCCTGAAATCTTCTTTCTGATAGGTCTCCGGCCGGGCCTTACCGCGCCTCTCTTAAACTGATTACCCGTATTTCCAGTAATCTTGTACTTACTTGAAGGATCTTTCCCAAACGTAAATGACGAAGTCGCTGAAGGAGTTGGCGGTTCTAAATAGCTAGGCAATGTTACTGAGTCAATGTTATTGGATAATGGATTTCTGGGTACTGGAGGTCGTCTGGCATTTTTAACTGTATTTACTTGGTTAAAAGATTCTGGAAAGTATGTGTTCCCATAAGAGTCCATAGGACTAGATGGAGGAATATTTTCATCATCATTGTCTTTGATTTTGCTGAATGGTTGACCTGGTATCGAATTCTGATTATCAGAAAAAGGTGGAAAAGATTCCATAGGCTTACTGTGGCTGAACGGAGGTGATTTAATGCTTGGTCTTTGAACTGTGGACTGAACGGATTCAAAAGCATGGTTTCCTTGTTCTGATGACAAATCTTCTCCAGGAAAATGTTCTGATGAGGTTTCGTGTATTCTGTGTCCTAGTGGTGGAAATGAAACGCTGTAACCTTCTATATGGCAAGAGCAGCAAGTTGGAACCTAAAAAAAATATAATAAAGGAAATTATATAGGTACCATATCTCAAAATATACTAAAGTCGCGATTATTCTATTGGATACAGATAAAATGAAAACCTTTTAATCACAGGTTTAAACGTAAAGATCTTAGGTAGTACTAAGCAAGGCTCTTTTACTAATATTGGGGTCACACTTCCAGTTATAAAGGAAACAACTTTTGGATTCGGCCTTCAAACTTGATCATTAATATGTGATCAGAAAACATGTACGCAATGCTACCTCTATAAACTTTTCTAAATCTTATCAATTTTTCATATGAATGAAGGTTATAAATTACCTTGAATATATCCATGTGAAGACCATTCTGCTGATCCCAAGTCAGCAGTCGATGGTAATTGTAAACTTGAACGCATTTTGACTTGAAATTGTCTGTTAGATATGTACAAGAATCCTTTGGTTTTCTGCAAAAAAAATACATTAAATTCCTCCTACTGAAATTAGCAATCAGCATTAGATGGGTGGATATCGGTAGATAGTAATACTATGGTATCATTATCGCTACTTTACGCAAGTTAATTTGTCTATAGTTTCTGCAAATCATTTATATTATAGAAAAATGTATAAAAATATTCATACTATTTGTCATTATTGAACAATCAAGTACGTACCTACTACGTTTACATTTTAATTAAATTATTTAACTCAAAACTAATTTACTACAAGAAGATGGTTTTAATAATTTATAAACCTGTTCAATTTGCATAATTGTAAATTTGTTAGAATCAACATAACAAATCCTGATACAAACACTTTCTTATTGTTTCAAAATAATAAAAGTAATAATTTCGCCATGTATGCTACAGAGACGACATTGAATTTTACGCTTTTTGTCTTTCGCAACACAGTACTATCAATTCGGCAAGAGATCGCTCGAGATACACAAAGGAGTCTATTAAATTTACTAATCTGTTTCATCACGATTGTCGCTTGCGTAAATCTGTCTCGACGGCACAGGGCTAGTTTTGATCTCTAGAAACTTCTGAACTAGTTATTCCACATAATGCAATATAAATAACTATTAAATATTGATATTAATGTACGTTATGAAGATACTATATATGTATTATTGTATTATTTATTGTGTTCAGTACATAGTCATTATAATTTATTTATTATACTGCACTTAATATAAAAAATTAAATTCAAAGTAATTTTACAAGTAGATCATTATGTTAGAACACACTGACTATCTGATACAAAAGAATGCAACGTTATGTCACTGCAGTAATGATTTGAAATTTCTAGTGCGTATCTAATGTTTTACGCGTGTCTCAGTCAATAATAGGACACCTTGATGACGTTTTGTAACTTAGGAAACCATTATAATTTATAATAGACCTTATGTCACAGTACTTTTACAACAGTTATTTAATTACAAATTACACTACGATCTTGATCGGTATTTTTACTCAGTTATTAATTTTGTTACTGAACATCGGTGGTGTAATAAACTGTATTGAATATTATATTTAATTTATTTCACAAAATATAACCTAGATAAGTTGGATGACATCTGATTTCTTAAGTTTACGCGAATGCTATTCATTGAAATAAAACTATTTTTACGGATTCTATCACGATTTGATTTCACACGAATTAAAACCAAATCGTGATAGAATCCGTAAAAATAGTTTTATTTCATTGGATAACATCAATAAATTAATAATCTTTATTTCTAGAAAGAAAGATTATTTTTTTACTGAACGTCGGTGTTGTAAGACTCAATTGTATTGAATATTATATTTAATTCATTTTACAAAATATAACCTAGATAAGTTGGATAACATCAATAAAGTTGCCGGGCCGATTACACCAGCTAATCTTGCTCAATTAACGATCACTGGGATTTAAAATGTATTAAAATATTTATTATGTGGCCCAAGCAGGAATATTTCTGATAATTAAATTCGTATCGAGATCGATGTGCGTCTACAATATTTATATGAAATATTAACCAAATGCAACGAGTTCGATATAAACACGATTGTCAAAATTACCTATTCCTGCTCGGGCCGCTGTAGTTACTTCAACTGTTTTTACGGCTTTTCTTTTTACCTGCCCTTATCCCACTTTAATGTGGGGTCGACTCAACACACTTTTGTAAGCATGTTGCGGAGGATTCGGCTTAGTTTTTTACGGCCGGCTGCCTGCTTAACGTCAACCCCCTCTGGGGGATCCAGGCAAATTAAATTAGAAAATTTCATTACCTGACTTAGGAATCGAACCCAGGATCTCTCGGTCCGAAGTCCATATATGCTGCCACTAAGCCAAGGAGGTGACTATGGTGATATTACGGAAATATTTTAAGGCTATATATTTTGACGATTCTTGTCTGTTTACCGGAAGATAAACTTTGAAGATATTTCAATCGATATTTAAAACACAGACGAATTGGAGGTGCGTAGCTTCGTAAACATTAAGGTGTATTGTTTGAGGTGAGATTGTCATCTCCTTGGGCTAATGGCAGCTTTATGGGCTGTGAAACGGGAGATCCTGGATTTAATTGCCAGGTCGGACAGGTTTCCAACACGATTTGCCTGAACCTGGATACCCCAGAGGACTTGACGCCAGTTAGGCAGCCGGTAATAAAAACCGAATCCATTCTCGTGCTTAAAAAATGTCTTGCGCTGATCTCAAATGAAGGTGGGATAAGAGCAGGTGGAAAGAAAAGCTTTTAGGTGAAACCCGGTTGTTGTTGATTATAAAATGTAATTGAACAAAGATACTCACAAACATTTCTCGAGCCTCAATGTCTGTGTGTGCTCGCCGGTGTTGACGATGTACTTCCATTGACCAGAGGTGGCCCTCGCTCGTTGTGGCCTCGCGTACTTGACCGTACTTGGGCACATGAACCCTGCTTCTCCTGCGCTAGCGAAGTCACGGTTCGCTGTGTCGCCGCGTCTAGAAGAAATAAACGTAAATGTAGGTAAGTAGTCGCCTCCTTGGTTTAATGGCAGCATATACGAGCTGTGGATCATGAGGTCCTGGATTCGATTCCCAGGTCGGGCAAAGCGATGTTTCTAATTTGATTTGCCCGGGACTGGATCCCCCACAGAAGGGTTGGTGAGAGTCGATGTAGTCACCTCTTTGGTCTAATGGCAGGCTGGTAACTGGGAGGTCCTGGGTTCGATTCTCGGGTCAGATGAAGTGTTTTTCTAACACCAATTGCCAGGAGTTCGACCTCATCTGGGGGATCCAGTGATAGTTAATCTACTCTCGGTAGAGTAGATTACAACTGATATCACCCAGATGGGAGTTGATGTCAGGAAGGCAGCCGGTCGTAAAAGCTAAGCCACATCATTTCTGCAATAAGCTTGAAAAAGTGTGTTGCTCCGACCCCGCATTAAGGTGGGATAAGGGCAGGCAGAAACAATGGGTAAGCACTATAGAGTCTCTAAGAAAGCAACTAAGATTAAATTAATAATATCACTCTACCGGAAATATGTTAACAACAGTATAGGACAATTTCATTTTCTTCTATATAAACTGTATTAAGATGAACTTCTTTCAGGATTATCCTATCATACTATCATCATCATCATCATCAGCCACAGGACGTCCACTGCTGAACATAGGCCTCCCACAAAGATTTCCAGATCGACCTGTTGGAAGCGGCCTGCATACTATCATACTATATGAGAAGATAATTACCAGATACATTACAGTATCTATGCTAGTCTATGGCACTGGGGTGTTACCACAACCTCTTATAGCAGTATTATTATAATTTTACTTGTACCGATTCCCATACAAAATAAACGAAGAACGATTATAATAATACTGCTATAAGAGGTGGTGGTAACCCTGCTGAAGTACTTACGCAATCATAGTAGAAGAGGTTTAATCATTGAGACATTTTTAACAGTTTTTGGTTAGAATTTGTGTCAATACAAAACAACCGCACAAACATATCTACGACGTGTATTTGGTTCGTATGGTGTAAAAATGCCTCGGTAATCACTGGGAAAGGCTAAAATTGAATGGGGCTTCCAAAAAATGGCCCTTAATTTATCATTTATTATGATGAGTCCTTAACATTTACAAACTTTTATAAAATAATCTGAAGGTACAGAAAACTTACGACCCCCTGAACCGAATAAAAATATGTATGTGGACGTACATAAACATCTGTCCCGTTGCAGGAATTGAACCTAGGACATTTTCTCGCTTCACAGCCGACTGCGCTACGAAGTCGGTCATGAAAAATAAATCAGAACCGAATATATCGCATACTTAAATACTAAGGGACCTTTGAAGAATTACATAAGCAGATTTTTTACAATTATTAACCTTTCCATACCTTCGGCAGCAAAAGTAAGCAAAGCTCTTAAATGGTAACGTAAACACTGGTACATGAATTTCTCAATGTGTTCTGCTTTCTATATTAAAAGAAAATCCAATAAAGTAAAAAAATACCGCTGACGTAATCACCATCCAGATCCCCCTTACCCCATGTCATTAAAAATAAGTAAATAAAAGAAGTGTGAACTTGAATATCCCAACCCAAAAAAATCTCAAAAAAAAACTGGAGTATTAAAGACTTAGATAGATTTTGAGTTTTCTTAGTTTTCATCTAGGTGTGCGAAATTATTATTAATGTTTCCAAAGACTTCTATGTATTTACTAGACAAGCTGTTTCGAAGTAAAATTGTGGCACATGACGACGAGTGTTTGACGTTTCACGGCTAAGGAAAAGAGCAGATTTCTATAGTGAGTTGAAGTCGATTAACAGAGACTTCGTGCGCACATTCTATGTACCGAACAGCCAGTCTAGTAGTATACATATAATTCTTTGAATGTTTCCAATATAACATAATAACCTGTTGGCGACTAAGTAATGCTCTGCAGTATACATGGCTTCCTGTCCAGCTGTGACCCCGTCAATGGCGCCTTCTCCAGGGTCCTTAAAGTCAGCAAGCAAGGCTCCTGCGGCAGCCTTGTTCCTTCTTATCGACTGTACTATCGCTTCACTGTAACACGCAAGTAGACAAATTATTAAGTTTGATTATCTAACATGGAACCAAAGACGAAGGGTCATTGGTTATGTCTTAGCAGCCATTAGTCTAAAGGGGTTCCTTTACAATATATTTTTTTAATAAAATTAAACCTATTAGCATTATTAAATAAATGTTTTAATTGGCTAAATGCTGTGAATCGTGGAAGGCCTTATTTTGAGAAGTGGCTCTACATCAGAGTGAGATAAGGGCAGATGAAGAAAACAATTTATGGTTCAATAAAGGGTCAGTTTATTTTGTGCTTAAATAATAAGAAGTTGACTAATAGTTATAATAGTTCGCGGTCAACGATATCAATAATCTAACCAGAGAAAAGAAAACAAACTGCTATCTAATTTACGAATTATTTTAGTACTGAATAAATTATTATTATGTCCGCGTCGTACCCCGGTACCACGACGTAATTTTTCATTTACTGGTCCGGCTAGCTACCGGTCGAGCTAGCCCTTTATTATTTTATATACAACTGAGGCTCTATCACTGTCGGTTAGGCGTTATTCCGGCCTTCTGCCAGGGTCCGACTTCCTACTTAAACGCTTTCACTTTGCCAGGTCTTGAGTCCTCCATTGGATACCATTGGCTCTTATATATTCCTCCAGAACGTCCATCCAGGACTTTTTGGGCCGTCCACGGGAACGTACGATATGGGCTAGACACTTGCGGCCGAAGTACTCCTGTGGTTTCCTCAAAACGTGGCCATACCATCTCAAGAGACATTCCTGCAGTTTATCTGCCATGTCGCGGACACCAAGACTACTGCACGTGACGTATACGATCTTCATTTCCGCGATGTGGATTTGCCTAACACGACGTTTAAGGGCACGTCTCACATCCATACAGAAGTACAAGCCAAATGATGCTCTTGTATATGAGGCTCTCCTACTCCAATAATATTCTATCTTTTGTAAACCATTAAAAACACCATAAAGACGACTTAACCTGGCTATCCAGGACAATGTTTAACGATGCTTAACATTGTCCTGGATATGAAGAAGAAGAAAACTTACGTAGGATAATCATCAGAGTTCAAGCACAGCGTGTTAGTGAAGAGTTCACATTTAGTAGGGTCCGTGACTGTGGGCAGCTTCCTCGCTGGCATGGGTCTGCGTCGGATGGGCGAGAGAGCTGGCTCGGCTGTAGTACGGCGGGATACGGACGATGGCATCACCTTTGGTGGGAACGTGCCTCGTCGAATTAGACTATCTGGAAAGTTATTTAATAATGTAAGTATTTCTTAGTTTACCCCACTCCATTAATTGAAAATACAGATCTAATAATGCTTGAATCGAAACATTTTGTTTTTAAATCAGAGACTGGTAAACGAGCATGTGGGTAATCTTGTGGTACGTGTTCTCCACCGCCTATAATAGTAAGACAGATAATGCGATATTAACCCAAAAGGAGCGGAATAACGATTACGAAAGTGTGGGGGGAATCGGGCCACTGGAAACCTTAATCTTAATTCGGTGAGTGCACCGAACTAAACGCAACAGTGAACTGCCACTTAACGTCGGTTTTTTGTGAGACATAACAAGACGTATGAAACTGGTCTACAGCGTGGATATACCACTCAAAATAATTATTATTAATTTTGTATGAATTATTTTGAGTGGTAAAGCCACAGTTTATGCTTTTAAAGCATAATTTCAGTTAACAGAGTTTAAATGTCATCCTTTTTAACATTTTTGGTCATTTTATTAAAAAAAAGTAGCAAACATGCACAAACAAAATATGTGCAATTCTTTGTTATTACAAATTATTACATATTAACAAACTAAAATTTAATACAATAACTCACTTTTTCTATCTGTGTATCTGTTCAACGCTCGTAACTTTTCCGCCACGGGAAGGTCTTGCGTCAGTGTCTGGTTGGTAGAGTCTGCCATCAAATCCAGTGTCGCATTGTCTGGCAAACTCCTAGAGATTAATGCACTTCGGCTCCTCACTATAGCTGGTGTGGTTATTGCTTCGGTGGTTGTTGGATACCTCGACACATTGCGCTGAAAAATAAATACGAACAACAGTCATTCACATAGTCCTAAAAACATAAGAATAATATGGGGCCTTACTTATAAAAACTGCCTCGGTGGCGTGGTGGTGTTTCGGTACGACTACGGTTCTGAGGTCTCGGGTTCGATCCCCGGGTCGGGCAAAGTGATATTGGATTTTTCCATATCAGCCCGGAGTCTGGAATTTGTGCCCGATATGGCGATAGGCTCGCCCCCTATCATATCTGGGACTGAACTAAGCTCGGCGAAATGTGGGTGTTCTAGTTCGCAAGTGCGCCTCTGCCTACCCCTTCGGGGATACAGGCGTGAGCTTATGTTAATGTTATAAAAATATTTCCACTTATGTTATCTTTATGAATAATTTGTCACTTTGATTGGAGTAAGGAGCATAATGTCTTGTGCCGTGGGCATTAGGAATATAAGCGACATTTAGGTCTCATTCAGACTAGAAATAAATTGGTAAATATAAATGGGACTTAGTTTAACAGGGGGGGTTACCACCACCTCTTATAGCAGTATTATTATCATCTTACTTGTACCGATCCCCATACAAAACAAACGAAGAACGATTATAATAATACTGCTATAAGAGGTCGTGGTATCCCTGCTGAAAGGATCCAGCCCACAATAAAATTAATAATTAGTTAATTATGTTAAAACTACATTTTTTTTATTTTGTGGTTTGGAAATTCGTATGTATGATACAATTATATGACTATGCGCAGGGATGATTTCACCCATGATTTCACTTGTTCATTGAAATAAAAATAGGTTTTAGAGATTTTGTCGCGATTTGTTTTTTTATTTATTTTTAAGTTTATAATTAAGTTCACTTATTCGTCCGCAGCGCGAAGACAGTCGTAAAAATTACAAATAATCCATATTATATGGACTTGTCAAACAAATATTAGAAATCCCTTTGCTTCGAAAAATATTGGATGATAGTTTTTAAGGACACTTCACAAATTTTTAAAAGAAATTATGCAAATCTGCTTTACACCATAATATAGATAGAAGGATCTCAACGTGGACGGCCTAAAAAGCGCTGACTGGACGTTTTGGAGGAAGATATGAGAGCATTGGCTCTCATATCTTTTGTCTTGGGTCTCATATATTGGGTCTCACTATGGAGGATGCTCAAGACCGGGCGGAGTGGAAGCGTTTAAGTAGGATGGGGGACCCTGCAAAAAGTCCGAGACAGAGACAAACAGAAAAAAAGAGAGAAGGATCTCAAAAATATTCCTCACTGGTGGAGCTATAAGTAAATACCGGCTAAATAAATCTTCTTACTTTTTAATTCACACGTATCTTAACATCCTTAATAGCACCTAATAATGTCTGCCAATTGGTCAATCAACGTCTGAAATTATTTATAAGAGGTAATCTAGCTGTTTTAATTTAACAGAATAACCTGTCATAATATCATTTGGTGTTAAGTTTTCACTCGTTAATTATTTAGTTTGGTGATGATTTATCTCCTTCTCCGCAGACAAGCTTCAGTCAAACGTAAATTAACCTAATCTTTAAATGCAAATTGATGCTTTAAAAATTTTTTTATTTAAAACGAATGCCACTGTATTTATGATATGCTTTCTCAAATTATCATTAATTAAACTGCGCCCTAAGTGATTCAAATTAAAATACTCACGGGTAGTGTAAGTTTCTAATAGCAGAAGAAATGGAACTATGCAAAGATTGGTAAGTACAAACATTCTTAGATATGTGCTTAATCCGTCACAGCCTTCTCATGTACCTATTGTTAGGATTTTAGAATATAATAGATTCATTACGTAAGAATATTTTTTTTATAATAACAACACATAAAATAGCTATTCCAAAGCACCCATTAACCCGTCGGAGGCGTCACATAAGTATGTTCCATAAGCATATGGGCCACCGGAGGCCGAGCCACCCGTGACTATCTACGTTGTGCTCTCTATTATTCTAATTTATTTATTTAAAACACAAAACAGGTTACAATCAAATAGGTACAAATTGTTATAAATAAGGTTTTTTAATATAATTATAACCTAAAACTTGTGTTCTAGAATTAACAAAGTTGTACGAGATAAGATATATTCTAAGTCATAAAATCGAAACAATGAAAACTAATTAACGATAAACTGCAAATGCATTGCTATTATATTGATATGACATAATTAACAGGATTAGTTTATTATGTGGAATATAAAATATAATATAATTGTTAGTCGTGATCGGTGAATAAAAATGTATGTTCCCAGAACCCTTCAAAATTTCTGATGGATCGAAAACTTACAGTGGTCAATGTATCAGTGTTATTCAGCTCTGTTTTGTGCACTTCTATTGTTCTGTTGGGTAATGTTCTTGGTGGTATGATCCTACGGGTGCGGTGTTTCATATTGTCGTGAGTTGTGCTCTCTATGCCGTCCGCTGTGTCTTCTATGAATGATCGTCTGAGCATTTGCGGTTGTGGAATGGGTTCTGTGACTTTCTTCAACTCTGGCCTTACCGCGCGTCGGAATAGATTTGCTATGTCCAGAAGTACGGGAAGCATCAGCTCGGATGTGTTTCCGTTGCCGTTGAACATTGATCTCACCTGGAATGTCAAATGTATTGTTATTAATATTGAGCGCATAGGTTGTTCAAATGGCGTAATTGTCCCGTAGCCTGAATAGCGAGAGGCCGCGTGTTTGATTTCCGTACTGAGACAAAATGTTTGTGTGGTGAAGACAATGATCTGCCTGCCTCGGTGCCTCGGTGGCGTGGTGGTATTTCGGTACGACTACCGTTCTGAGGTCTCGGGTTCGATCCCCGGGTCGGGCAAAGTGATATTGGATTTTTCCATATCAGCCCGGAGTCTGGAATTTGTGCCCGATATGGCGATAGGCTCGCCCCCTATCACATCTGGGACGAAACTAAGCTTGGCGAAATGTGGGTGTTCTAGTTCGCTAGTGCGCCTCTGCCTACCCCTTACAGGGATACAGGCGTGAGCTTATGTTATGTTATGTAATATGGTGTTTTATTTACAATAATACTCATTTCGGTATATAATAAGATAATTGTTATATTAATGGGATCTTTCTTTCACAAAGTCGCCATTTTGGTTTCGTTCCATACATAAGGAATACTTCATTTTTTCATAGTTATGCCCTGTCCTCTATTTGTTTTTGTCTAAGGATGAAGATAACTTCCATCGTGGTTGGAGTAAAATCTGCGGGCCGAACATGATGAATACTTTGGCAATCGAATTCGTATTCAGCTCGCTGCGCACTGATGACGTTTGGTTAATATTGCAATGAAATGTCATAGACGCGAAACGAGCTCGATACGAATTCGATTGTCAAAAATATTCATGGTCTGGCCAACGGATTGCTTTTGTTCTTCAGTTAGATATTTGCCTTTTACCTTTTTTTACCTTGCCTCGTATGATAATCACAGGCAAGATTCCACTTCTTGCTTTATAAAAAGTAGAGTACCATAACTTTTGTCAATAATATTGTATCGTATCGTAAATATCTTAATCAATAATTATCAATCAATAAATAAATAAAATTAAATTCAAATCAATATAGTATGACAATGTTATATTATGACAGTACCCATAAAGTAGTTAAAAATACACACAATGTGTATGAAACTAGAACTCATTCTCATGGCCGTGAACAGCACAATTATCTTTACGAGCGTATTAATTAAGATAAAGATATTATTGTATAACAATTCACATAATATATCATTTTTGTGGGAATTATAAATTATATCACTTGTGCATTATGCGATGACCTCATTGAGCGAGTTAGTCATATAAGGCAATAAAATTAGGGTCATCAAATCTTATAATAAGTATGTTTTTGGACACGCACTATAAAGAACAACTGCGTTGTTCTACCTAAGGCTGAGATTTATAGAGCGAACTTGGACTAAGTCTAAGTCAAACTAACGAACTCAGTGACGATTTTGACTTAGTCCGAGTAATTTTTTACAAGAAAATCTTTGCTCAGCCTGACTGTCAGTCTGTTTTTCTTGTAAATAATTACTCGGACTAAGTCAAACTTCGATTTAACAAATCCAGATCCTTACCACAGTTAGATAGTAGTTTTTTTCTGAGTATTAGAGCCATGCTGTAGACAGTAACGTGTACAATACAAATGGGCCGGCTCGACCAGTTTGATCCCACTGTCTTTCACAAAACCGACGTAAAGTGGCAACTGGCTGTTACATTTCTTTCGGTGAATTAGATTTCTAATGGCCCAATTTCCCGCCTTCAAGGTTGGCAAGACACCCAAGATTATCTTGGTATTATGGTCTGTGGAGATCACTTACCATCAGGTGACTCACCAGCGGCATGAGCAGGAAAATTTCTGACAACCGTAAATGTATTTCAGCTCGATGCGCGTCTATGAAATTTGTATGAAATATTAACCAAACGTCATCAATGCGCAGCGAACTCGAATACATTTACATTTACATTCGTTTTTCGTGCTCGGGCTACTGCTCGTTTGCCTCTTTGCTATAAAAAAGGATGCAAAATATTTCGAAAATGCAAAATAGTCGGGTGATAAAAATTTAACAGACCAAATTCAAAATTGGGTAAAATATATAACCACCATTGGAATAAGCTGTATCGCACACAAAAATAATCTTGGAAACCATATTTGGCGGAGATATCGCATAAACATATAGACAGAATGACATACATACATAAGCTCACGCCTGTATCCCCGAAGGGGTAGGCAGAGGCATCCTAGCGAACTAGAACACCCACATTTCGCCAAGCTTAGTTCCGTCCCAGATGTGATAGGGGGCGAGCCTATCGCCATATCGGGCACAAATTCCAGACTCCGGGCTGATATGGAAAAATCCAATATCACTTTGCCCGACCCGGGGATCGAACCCGAGACCTCAGAACCGTAGTCGTACCGAAAACAACCACGCCAGCGAGGCAGTCATAGTATAGATAGTAGTAAAGACAGAATGAGTACCTGCTTTTTTAAGTTGGTCAAAAACCTGCAATATCTGGCGAAAACTAGTGATCTCGTATGACGTAATTGCTCGAGTTTGCGTCTCCAGTGTTATAGTTGCAGTGAAAGTTTTTGTACAAGAAACGAAAGTGGTCGTTGACATTGACTTTGAGACCGTTTTGTTGAGTATAATTTTCCGGCAAAATTATCACGTAGTTAGAGACCGTAAGTATGTGCATTCATTCTAAAGTGTAGTTAAGTTTAACAATATCACAAAAAATAATATGCATAAATTACTCATTTCAACAATTTCGTCAGTACTTAACTAAAGTAATAAAATGAGATAGTTAATAAAAGAAAGTTAATAAACAGTTTCACTAAATATAAACATATATTTTAAACACGTGATTTCTATAAACTGGTTCCGACCATTATAATTGAAAAGACGCAACGTTTTATAACGTTATCAGTGATTGCATCATTTCCGATATGAGGCTTTGAGCAAAGATATATTTTGAATCTATGTTACTGCCCCACTGGTTAAAGATAGCTCACTTATTTTATACATCGGGATCCAAGGGCATAACTGCAGCAACGAGTTTTTACACGCTTTATATCTATCTTCACCTGTATGTATTTAGGTATCAAAGTATGTATGTCATAATTTTCACAGCCTAAACAATTAATTTCAAAATAACTGGAACTCCCTAACCCCCCTTTTTTCTACCTGCCTATATCCCACTATAATATCGGCGCAACACACTTTTTCAAGCATGTTGCAGAAAATGATTTGGCTTAGTTTTTACGACCGGCTGCCTGCCGTCACCCCCCTCTGGAGGTTCCAGTCCCGGGAAAATCAAATTAGAAAAATTGTTTTATCCGACCTGGTAATCGAGCCCACGACCTGCCAGTCCACAGCCCATTTATTCTGTCACAAGATTAAGGAGACGACTGTCTCACTCACTAACCCCTCTCCGGAACAAAAATAATGAAAATATGTATTTCTCACAAACGTGTTTTTAAGTTAATGGCTTAAACGGCGGTGGGCGGCCGAATTTACTGACACGCGACGGCGATTTCCGTCACGTACAATGAATATTCAAGTAGTGCTTTTACTCGCAAATGTATTGTGTAATGGACGTTATTTATGCTGCTTTTTCCGAAATCTTTAAGATGTTTGACATGCTTTTTAAGAAATGTTCAGAATTTTAATGATTATAAGATATCTTGCACAGCATACGTAGCCTATTACATAATGCTGTAGAAATTAAATTCCCATAACATAACATAAGCTCACGCCTGTATCCTGCACCCTAGAGACTAAGGCTGAGATCTATAGAGCCAACTTCGACTAAGTCTGAGTCAAAGAAACGAACTCAGTGAGGATTTGGATTTTTTACAACGAAAACAGACTCACAAACAGAATAAGCAAAGATTTTCTTGTAAAAAATTACTCGGTCTAAGTCATGTCCCGATTTAAAAATTCCAAATTCTCACTGAGTTCGTTTCTTTGACTTAGACTTAGTCGAAGTTCGCTCTATATACGACCACTAAACCACCCATTAATCACACAGAATATGAATAAAATTAGCGTAGATTTTTAATCTGTTACATTGATGATACTTTGCGATAATCTATAAATATTCATGCATGGAATAGCCGGTGTTCATTCGCGTGCATCACACGGATTCCGAGAGCATCTGGCCGAGTTGTGATATGAAAGCGAGCTGTTCTAGAGCTCGTATTGTACAAAAATTTTAAAGTAGAAGAATATAATTTTTAGGGCAAGTTGTTGCTAAAGGTGTGTTCAACTAAAATCGATTTGATTCTTCACTCTTCGGAGTGTGAAGAATCATAAATAGGTATGATTGGTATATCTGAACGCACAGTGCCATTTTGGGAAAAAGCATCAAGTACTGACTGAAGAAACATCTTACATGAAACATATATTAGTTAAATATTTAAAAACATATTAATATTTATTGCTTATTAAAACAGTTGTAAAAGTTATTTAGGTCGCCAATAGAAAGAAATACATGCATACATAGACTCACGCCTGTATCCCCGAAGGGTAGGCAGAGGCGAACTAAACTAAGATACCCATATTTCACGGAGTTGATTTCCGTCCCAGATGTGATAAGGGGCAAGCCTATCGCTATATCGAGCACAAATTCCAAACTCCGAGTTATACCGTATAGTAAAACCAAATATCACTTTGACCGACCCGGTGATCGAACCCGAGACCTCTAGTCGTACCAACCACGCAATAGCACTACGCCACCGAGGCAATCTAGAAAGAAATATTGTCGATGAAGAAACTAGGGGTTATACTGTAACTTGGAGAATGTAATCTGAAAGTCCACTTAGCCCTGCAATATTGAATACAAAAGAATGTCAGATCTCATTTCATGTTCAATTTATCAATCTTAACGGATTTTATCGCTTTTTATCAATTTCATCGTAAAGGTTTCGAAAAAATTGCAAGGTCTATAAACTCGAGCAAGTTGAATAGATTACTTAAAATTACTTTTTTATGAAACAAAACATTTTTTAATGTCTTGCGATAAACTATTTCTTGTTTTACGTTAATTAAAATAATTTAAAATATTACCTAAGTCAGTTTGTCGCCATGGTCTAGTGGCAGTATACAGTATATTATTGTGAACTGTGGATCGGGAGGTCGTGGGTTCAATTCCTAGGTTGAGAAAAGCGAATTTACTAATATAATTTACCCGGGACTGGATCCCACAGAAGGGATTGACGTCAGATAGGCAGCCGGTCGTAAAGACGAAGCCAAATCCTTTCTGCAACATGCTTGAAAAAGTGTTGTGTTGCGCCGACCTCACATTAAGGTGGGATAAGGGCAGATAGAAAGAATGATTGCCTAACGTAGTCAAAAGATGTATAAAGTAGATAAAGATACAAATTAATATTAATTTGTATATTCTGAATAGCGATCGTTTATTTTTTTCAACATTATAATATAATCATTGAAATTTTCATTTATCTAAAGATATTTTTTATATATAATGAATACTTTCATTTTTCTTTCCGTACTTAATTGCACGGTTTCCAACGGAAACATTTCCTAAGTTTCCAATAATATAAAACGCAAACATGATTTCATTGTTTCACATAACTAATTGCGCGATTGGAGAAACGGAAGAGCAAAAAGTCGATAACCGTGCGAAGCAATTCTCTCGTCGATTGTGTCGCAAATGATAAGTGGAGCATTTTTGTCCGCCCCCACCGTATTGTTCGGATAAACTGTATCTGCAGTTTCATATCATTATCGTAAAAAATATTTTTTCACTTCGCTCATATGTCGCTTTTGTTTTAAAATGATTAAAATTAGAAAATCCGTGTAAGAAAATTGTACTTCATTCAGTGGCGAAGGGTAGTTTCAAAAGGGAAGGCAATGCCACTTTACCTTATATATATTGCTGTCTAGATAATACTTATTAGCCTACAACCCGACAAAGAGAAGCTGGTAGGAATCGAGTTATATGGACCTTTTGCCACTGTCGCTATTAAAATTATTCTAACAGAATTGCCTTAACATCATATAGGACGATCCATGAATGGATTAAAAATAATAACGTGAAAAAACTATTCTCATAGGAATTACGTATTTTATAGTAATCAAATCTAGCTTTAATAATCAATTGTTGGATTAGTTGTAATATTATATAAGTTATGCACGTCTAGGGTTCGATTCCCGCATTACACTCAGTTAGTAGTCTTTTGTAACTTCTAACATAATTTGCCTAATGCCCAAAATAATGTTTTTTTTTATGGCAATTGAAATACATTATGCCAATGTCAAGTTTGGGGAAATTGTTTTCCTATATCTAAGTTTTTTTCGCAAGTGCAATGAAGTCGGATGTGTTCGATTTCAAGGCCCTGCTGGAGTTTTGGCGTTAATTCCTTTCAGTTTGATGTTTTTCAGACGATTTTTGGAGGAATCGAACATGGTCGACCCATCCACTCGACAAAAAGCATCCAAAATCACTTATTTCAAAGCTTCCACATACTGTCCATCTTCGTTGATGTTTATTGCTTAGATACACATCACATTTAAACCACAAACACAACTTTAGACTAAAATATGAAATCATTAAAACAAGCAACTCCAAAAGAATGATAACTTGATGTCAAGTTGATTTAAAAAACCTATCTGAACTCTTTTGACAGCCTCTGTCGCGCAGCGGGCGAATAGCCGTCTGTGAAACGTGAGGTCGTGGGTTCGATTCCCGCACCAAGACAAATGTCTGTGTGGCACACAGATATTTGTTTCAGGTCTGGGTGTTGTGAGACCGAAAGTCTCCCGTAGTTCCCGATACCCACTACATAAGACTCGATTTTAGTGTGGGGTCAGGACTATGTGACTGTTGGGTGAATTTATATATTTATTTTTCGTAGTATTTACTAAACGTACTCTTTAACGATGGATGCGGGCTGCGCAAAAGCAGGATGGTTGGCGCTCACTTGGGGAGGCCTACGTCCAGCGGTGGACGGCGATCGGCTGAGATAATAATAATAAGCCTACGAAATAAATTATTATTTATGTAGTATTATTATTAAATAATACGGCACCAATTGTGATGAAGTTCCTCACTCTGGGGTCCTAACCGCAGGTGGCTTGGCTCCCGAGCCTCGCAATCGGAAGAAAATATTTTTATATTTTTAAATATATTTTTATTTTTAGAACATATATTTAAGAATGTAAAAAAAAACTTTAAAATAAAGAGTACTAAAATAAGCCTTTAACACATATAATAAGATCAGCACTGCCCCACTGCCGAGCTCCTATACTGATGAATTATGCATTATTTCATCATACAGATTGGTAGAGTTAGCAAACCTTGGAAATATTGTTAATTTTAAGGAATTTAACTACAGTAAATTCCAAATAAATAAATCTGTCTCACCTCATTTAAAGATTGATCGCTGGAAGTTTCATGCCTGTATAATTACTACTTACTATATTATTAATAAATACAACATTATACATGCCACTTGAATTACTAATATAACGATAATATTATGCCATAAAGAAGTTGGTTAATCTTAATAAAAAAATATTGTACTAGAATGCCAAATCAAACAGAAGTTCGCTTTCATTTCTCATATGCCTATGTAAATGTCGTGGTTTGAAAGTAGCTGTGTGTTCTATTCCAAAATATTATTATTGTATTTTTAATCACGGGACAGTTTCTCTGTTACATAGAATGGTAGAGCCAAGCTGTAGACAGTAATGTCTACAGGACGACTGGGTCGGCTAGACCGGTTTGATACCACTGTTTCGCAGAAAACCGATGTAAAGTGGTGGTAGCTCGCTGCTGCGTTGCGTTCGGTGTTCACATATACTTAAGATATTTAATTTAACAACGATCCGAATCTATCAATTACAGTAACACATATTTACAATCGACTTTAAAAAGGTGGTGGTTAATAAAACGATAATATTATTTATTTGTGTTGGTGTTTGAGTCAATATGTGATTTTGATTATATTTTTGTATTTTGTAGCACAAGCGAAGCATAAAGCAGCGATAGTTTAGTTGGCATGGCACGGATTGCCGAGACAAGTATCGGAGGTTCGAGACCAACCCCATAAATGGAGCATACCTACACCTTTGACTTTTCTTTGTTAAGTGTGTTTTCTTTGTGAATCATCGCTTGCTATAACGGTGAAGGAAAACATCGTGAGGAAACCTGCATATCCGATAATTTTTCCACGAGAATTTCAAAGGTATGTGAAGTCTACCGACCCGTATTAGGCCATCGTGGTAGACTAACGCCTAACCCTTCTAATTAGTAGAAGAGGCCCGTGCCCAGCGGTGGGAAAGTAATATCACTGGACAAATATTATTATTATCTAATTCTGAATATTGTAAGGTTTATTGAAGAGTAGTTGTAATGGGGTAGTAAATTCTATTATGACCTAATAATGGAGTATGAAAGAAAAAAACTTTTGATTGAGTGATTGAAATACACATGTTAAGCTGAAATTTTTATTATTAATTCATTTCTCTAACAGTCAAACTCTATCTGAAATCTCAAGATGATATTCAGTTGCCAAGTCAATACTTTCATTCATAATATAAACTAAAATCAGCATAACATTTTATAATAACTATCAATTAAAACAACCGGTTTAGTATTATGTTTGTGATTACACAATTTACAAGTTAAAGCATAATAATCGATTTTAATGTAGTGAAACTGAAGAAAATCGATTTCATTCTGTTTTCTAAAATAAATAACGCAAAGTACTTAAAATATAAACAATGATACCTGCGCAAGGTTCATAGGAGTCTTTCCAGGTGGCGTGGTAACTTGACTTGCGACGAGTGAGGCTAAAGCTACTCGCTGTTGTCCAGACATTGATCTGATGGTGGGCAAAATTTGTGCAAACTTGCCCACGTGATCCTTCCGCTCCAATGCACTCAGCACAGCATCCCGAACCATTCCTTCTTTATCCCGTAAATTATTGGAAGATTTGTAGTTTTTGATAACTGATCTTCTAGTTGTCATCTCGAAGAAGTCATCGAGAGGATCACTCTCCAAAGAGTCCAAGTTGTATTGGGGTCGGTGGGAGTTGGTAACTCCTGTGGGTTTCACTATCGTAACAGGTGGTTTTACAACATTCTGGTAGTGTCTCGACTCCTGGGCTATCATTACTTCATCACTGCCAAAATTGTAGTCTTTGAAAAAGTTTTCAGATCTAACTAATGCAACTAATGCAACTAAAAATATAAATTTATGAAAACACGCCATTTTAATTTTATTAACTAATTAACTAACATTATTTTTTCACTTGTCACATGAAAATATAATAACTACGAGCACATATTTTTACATAAAGTCAGTAGCGCGTTGATGTCTAATATAGGACGATGCGCGGGCGCAGCGTTCGCCGATTCACCTCGGAGTGGACGCGTGCGGAATCCCCACACACGCGTAAAGTGTAAATGTACTCTCTCATCTCATATAAGCTCGGTCGGATATTGCCGGAACTGGCCACTTTCACCTTTCTTAGAGGTCGGCCGTGGTCATCTAATACCCATTGTACTTATCACACAATAACATCTAATGGTATTGCATAAACGGAATTTAACTAGTTTACAAAATTATATTTGCGGTTGTAAAAATGTATGAATAGATTTATGAGTTGTAATTCTGAATTCCTACTGGTAGAACGTACACTGAAATATTTTACTTCTGCTCTTAAACCACCAGAACGTGGGGTCAGAGCAAAACACTTTTTCAAGCATGTTGTAGGAGGGCTTCGGCCTAACCGACTGCCTTCTTGACATTAACTCCTTGGGAGATTCAGTCCCGAGCAAATCGTGTTGGAAAATCATTCCGCCCGATGGTAATTCTCAAGTCAAACCCAGGTCTTTCCATTACACAGTCCAGATTCGCTGCCACTGTACCAAGGAGGCTACTACACACTGTTTTTTTTAAATACTGAGTATGAAATATTCATTTATTCTCTCAGCGTAATATACTGAAAAAGTCCTATAATATAGTTAAATAATAATTATTACACACAGTTACGTGCACAGGCATTCTGATTAGAATAGCCAAAAACTTGCATACTAACTTTCTTCAATTCTTGGTTTACTGTAATGACCATGTCCCCTTGTCGATTTAAAATATGAACCTGAAAATTGAAAATCTCGTTTTTCGTGATGATTTAAAAAAAAAAATTTAATTAGTAAATTGCCAGGGTAGACAGTGTCTCTTTGTCTATATGAACTGCACGCCACTGATAACACACTTTTTTTATCTCAATTCGAGTCTTCTTTCACCTGCCCTTTTCCTACTCCAATGTGGGATCATCGCAACATATTATATATGTAAACTTTTCACACGCTTTTAAAGCCCGTTGTAGAAAACATTTGGTGTAGTTTTTACGACCGACAATGCCTGGCTTCCGCTGACATTATCAACAAAAAATTATTTAGGTAAATATACAACACATGCCCCAATTCCTTAAAAAACAGCGTTCCACCCATATACGCCAGTTTCAACAATACAAATAGAAAATTGGTTTTAGGCTCCTAAACCTGTTGTAATAGATGATGATAATCCAATTTGCACGGAAGCTTTCACACTTGTCTCGTTACGAGAGTTATTTACATCGCGTCATTAGATATTTGTTATGCACGTAACTTTACATTACCTAATACGCGCTCGAAAATAGCAAACGAATGTTTCCCATGTCATATCGTGTTTAAGCTGGAACTGATCAATGTTTAAGGCCAGATGGCCCACCTGATAGTAAGTGGTTACCATCGCCCATGGAGATCGGCAATGCCAAGGGCACAGCCAAGCCACTGCCTACCGGCATCCGTGTAAATGCTTTTTTAAGCCGCGTTTGAAGAAGACATGTCATAGCGCTGCGGGAACACCGAGGCGGAACGTCCATTCCAGAGTTTGCAAGTGCGTGGGAAAAATGATCTCTGGAAACACACTGTACTGGAAGAAAGTGATTCGAGTTAGAATGAATGGACTTTCCTCCGATGACGGAAGGGGTAACTTCTACTTCTAAAGATAATGCCCCTTACTTAAAAAAATATTTAAGCGCTGCTTATCTTTAACCATAGGTTGTCCCTTTCATTTTTAAACAATGTAACGCAAGGAAAAAATTTACAGGCTATTCTTAGCGAAAAGTTAAGCTAAAATATTTTTATAAGTAAGGCCCTATAAGGCTATTTCCCATACCCTGATAGCAGTATACCGAATAACAAATAGAGCGTGGAAGTAAGATGCTCTACCACTACACTGTACAGCAATAAATAGTCAGCGGCATGCGTACACTAGATTGCCAGTTATCTATTATGTTTCATGCTAATAATACATATTTTAAATTTGAGATTTAAAGTCCATTACAGCGTCTTCCAATATTATCACGCTATAAAATAAATTGGTGAAAATAGTTTATTGAGTCAGACATGGAATGTTACATTAGGGTTTATTTAGTAGATAGATAACTCGTTATTGAACATAAAAAAATAAACAAATATAAACAATAGGTTAGAGCGATCTATACCAGATAACCTTTATTGTATATTGAGGGCCACTTGCAGCTACGCTATAAATCTCTATTTATTCCAAATTTTAAAGGTAGGATTGAGCTGTAGGATAAATCGAGATAAGGTTTAACTCTAGATTAGTAATAGCACTACAAGTCACCCTAAATGGTGACTAAATAATTCTTTAAATTAAGCGCTTACATAGAATTATTTTCGTTCTTTATTCTAAAATAATGACCGCACTTCCAGACGCGGAATCAAGTGAAACCAATCAGACAGATTTACATCCATCCAGTAAACTGAATAAGAAGTCATTTGCCTCGATTCGGCTCGTCAACGCGATCAACGCCGATCTGCAACTAATTTGCATCGTTCCGAATTCGAAATTGGAATCGCATTATTACGGCATCGACGACGGATCATGATTAACTTTGGTTGTTGACGACCACACGGATGAATACACGCGAACGGCTCCGACCGCATTTGTACGACAACGAACGCCGCTAATGACATTGACGGCACCGATTGCCTCCGTGTGGTTTGATTGCCTCCGATTGCCTCAAACTACTCAAAACATTGATCACAATAATAATACAATATAATATGATCTCTTCCACAAAAAAAAACTTATGTAAACTCAAATTGCTGGCATATAATATGAGACATCGTATATATTAGGGTGCAGGGGTCAGCAGTACTTGGCAGATGATTTAAAGTGCTGTGTTGTGTTAATGCTATTACTTATGACCAGGGGCCCTAGACAAAAAACAAGCGTGACGTTTGATAACGCTAGGCATTAACGCTAATGTTTTTTTTTGTATCTATCAAAATTAGCAACAGTCACGTGACTTCGAACGCCAGTGTAAACTCCATCCAAATAAATTTTCAGGCCTATGTGATCATATTTTCTTCTTTAGAAAAACTAAAGACAAGTAGCTAGGCATTTGAAACCATAGGCATCACAAGTTAGTACTGAACAAATTTAATCACGTTTATGAGCCCATAGTATGAAGGTAAATCACGAATAATGATAATGCACACGCGCTCCCACTTTCGATGACGACCGCAATGCGCCTGCGCGCACCGCATTCAGTTAAGCAATCATAGATTCATTTGCTATGCTATATCTACAGGCTGTAGAATATTTTGAACGTAAACATTGATAACAAATTATGTATATGTAAATTGGACATTTAATTTTGTTGATTTATTGATATACTGTTAAAATATATTTTTACATACGAAAAATTTGTAATCCTCCTGGGTCGCCTCCTCGGTCTAATGGCAGTTTATGTGGGCTGTGAGCCGGGAGGTCCTGGGTTCGAAGGGCAGGTAGAAAGAAAGATGAAATATTTTGATTACAGCTTCGGTGGCGCAGCAGACGCTTGTGAGTTGTGGGACCAAAAGTATCCCAACTGATACCTACGAGTCCGGAGTTACGACACAAAACTCGTATCTTTGGAGTCAGGACTATGATTGGGGTATTATTAATTTACAAAATTAATTGTGAAGGTAATAAATATACACTAGATAATATCATATATTTTATAAATTATAGTCGTTTCGAGAACTTTATTATAGAGATTATGCTACCATGGCTTAGTTTAACATTAATCGTTCAAATGTTTGTAAACGTTCATTTTATTACTCTGAATCCTTATGCCTAATGCCAGGGTCCACCGTCCCACTTTAACGCTTCCACTTCCATTCTCCACAGTAAGACCATTGGTACTCATATCATCCAGCCAGCGCTTTTTGGGCCAACTTCTGGGCGGCATCCCTGGTACGATCTGGTTTAGACACTTGCGACCTACGTACTCCTGTAGTTTTCTACCATCGCAAATAACATTTTCATACTCTGAATAAAACGTTAAAACTAAAAAATATAAAAATAATGTGATAAGTTACTGATTTCTTGAGTTTACGCGAATGTTATACATTGAAATAAAACTATTTTTACGGATTCTATCACGATTTGCCAGACCTCAAGATACCGTGAGCTCGTACTGCGTAGATCGGAACATAAACGGTTAACTTTTTAATTTTGTATAATTTTAAAATGAAGGTAGATTTTGTAACACTCATATTCTTGAAGAAATAACATCTCAGTCCATCCAGTGACCACGAAGACTGCAAAGCCTTCGAAACGTCGGGAATAAAAATTAAAACCAAATCGTGATAGAATCAGTAATAATAGTTTTATTTCAATGTGATAAGTTATTAAGTAAGTTATCACATTGAAATAAAACTATTTTTAAGTTATTAAAGTAAGTAAGTGACTGCCTCGGTGGCGTGGTTGTATTTCGGTACGAGTACCGTCCTGAGGTCTCGGGTTCGATCCCCGGGTTGGGCAAAGTGATATTGGATTTTTCTATATCAGCCCGGAGTCTGGAAATTGTGCAGGCTCGCCCCCTATCACATCTGGGACGGAACTAAGCTCGGCGAAATGTGGGTGTCCTAGTTCGCTAGTGCGCTTCTGCCTATCCCTTCGGGGGTACAGGCGTGAGCTTATGTTATGTTATATTATGTTATAAGTTATTTAAATTCTGAACACAGTTGATGCATATTATTTGTCTAAGCATCCTGTACATCAAAGCAATGTAGTTACGCGAACAATAAACACTTAAATGTTGAAGAAAGTCATGTCGTGGAAACCACACGATTCTTGTAGAAGTTTTCCTTCATTCCTTTAACTATTGTCTATTAGTGAAACAATGTTGTGAAACACGTCAGGCCACAGCGACGTGAAGATATTACTAAATTGAATTAGGGTTTATCAAACATTGTGGTATTGTCTTGCGTTTTTCGAGGTTATGTAAGAAAATTAGATTTCATACGTAAAAAAAACATTATTTTTTTATAGCAGACACTGGCAAACGAGCAGATGGGTCACCTGCTGGTAAGTGATCTCCACCGCATAGACACCCAAGACACAAAAAGAATCATGGGTGCGTTGCCAACCTAGAAGGAAGGCAAAGGGATTGGGAAAGGGAGGGAGGGGGAGAATTGGGCCACCGGAAATCTCACTCACCGATCAAAACGCGACAGCGAGCTGCCAATTTACGTCGGTTTTCTGTGAGACAGTGGTATCAAACCGGTCGAGCCGGCCCATTCGTGCTGTGACGTAGTTGTCTACAGCGTGGCTCTACCACTCAAGCACATAAGCTCATGCCAGTATCTCCGAAGGGGTAACCAGAGGAGCACTAGCGAAATAGAACACCCACACTTCGCCGAGTTCAGTTCCGTCCCAGATGTGATAGGGGGCTAGCCTATCGCCATATCGGGCACAAATTTCAGACCCCGGGCTGATACTGAAAAATCCAATATCACTATGCCCGACCCGGGAATCGAACCCAAGACCTCAGGACGATAGTCGTACCGCTCAAGTAGTACCACTACACCACCGAGGCCGTCTAATCTGAAGAAGATTTAGGTAATAATTTTCAAGCCCAACAGATCTGTAAGAGGTACAAACAGAAACGAAGCGTATATAACATGTTCCTACTTTTACTAAATTGTTGACCAAAAGGTATTAATTAAAACGATAGCCACGCTGTAGACAATTTCGTCTACAGTACGAATAGGCCGGCTTGACCGGTTTGATACCACTGTCTCACAAAAGATCCAGTGGCAAAAGATTTCGCGGAATAGGAAGAAGTGGCGTCTTTTAGTGTCGAAGGCCAGGACTCATTTTGTGTCGTTGCGCCAACTAGATAGATAGTCTCACAGAAAACCGACAAAGTGACAGCTTGCTGTCGTGTTTCGTTTGGTGAGTGAGATTTCCGGTTGCCGCCTTTGCCTCTCCCACCCTTTCTCATCCCCTTTCATTCCCTCCTTTTAGGTTAGCAACGCACCCATGATTCTTTTTGTGTCTTGGGTGTGTATGGGCGGTGGAGATCACTTACCATCAGATGTCCCATCTGTTTGTTTGCCAGTTTCTGCTATAAAAAAAACCTTCGCCCTGGTTTAATAAATGGGATGATGATGAGATGATGAGAACCTGAGATTATGGACCTGAATACAATTTGCTTGTATCTGTTGCTTCAATTAAAATACGTGGAAAGAATGGAGGCGAGAATTATGTAGCTAATATGATTTTCTTTTTACAAGAAATGTATTTCTCCGTCATTATTACTTATCGTTATTATTTTACTTCTCCGTTACACTATCGTCGCTGTCCTATGAGAAATTCGTTTCGTCTAAATACGGTTATTTACATATTTTATATAGCCATCGTTTGAAACAGCAAACCGGATGTTTATCAAATGAAGTTTAATAATAAATAAACACACCCAACAATCACACACATAGTCCTGACACCTGACCCCACGTTAGTTATAATCTGTAGGGTAGGTATCAGAAATTACAAGAAACTTTCGGTCTCAAAACACTCAGACCCAGAACAAATATATGTGGGCAACACAAATATTTGTCTCGGTGCGGGAATCTAACCCGCGGCCTATGATTTTTTATGTAATATGTAGCAGCCATTGTTAAATTATTTAAATCTTACGTTGATATATACCTCCTAAAGAAATTATTTTCTTATCCATAAATACTTAAGCGCTGTTCATCTCAATTAACATTGTGATACGCCATACAATTGGGTTCTTGACTGTAATAACTAATATCAATGAATTTCTGTAGGAACAGATTTATCATCAAAATAACCTGTGCAATAGGAATTTATTAAAAATACTCCAAGGATAATTTTATTTTAGTAATTTAAATACTTAATTTTTTATCTGTGCGTCACGTGACTGTAAACACCAATCACGACCCATGATGTCACATTACTCATTTTTCTTTTAAATCTGTTCCACAATGGCCTAAGACTTAAGATCCAGTCATACTGCCAGGTTATTTGGTGTATTATTTTCGTATTTTTGTTTAAAGCTCAACCTAATTTCAACGCGGATGTGATCGACAATCAATATCTGATCGACGAAATATCTGACCCGTTTTTTTTAGTTTGAAATCATACATGTTATTTCCACAATATTTTTTAATGAGCGATTTTGTATCTATGGTAAGGAAAGATAAAGTCACCCGTATCTACAGTTAACAGCCCGAGTTTTGGCGGCAAATTAAATTATACATAATAATTCTTACAAAACATATATGAAAATAAATTACGAAATCTTTTTTTACGTGTTTAAGATAAACTAATGAATAACCCTATATACTTTTTTAAAAATAGTCAAGTACCCAGTTTTTATAGATGGTGTGGTCTAATCCATAGCACCATCCTAGAAGTCTGAGTAACGTTTTAGTATTTGGGAGATATAAGAAAACAGGAAATATAAGCAGCGATGGCTCAGTTGGGATAGCTACGGATTTCCGAAACGAGTGTCGGAGGTTCGAGACCAATCCCAACATGGAGCATACACCTCTGACGTTTCTATGTTAAGTGTGTTTTTATTGTGAATTATCGCTTGCTATAACGGTGAAGTAAATCATCGTGAGGAAACCTGTATACCCGTGAATATCTCCACAGGAATTTCGAAGGTATGTAAAGTCTACCAACCCGCATTAGGCCAGCGTGATAGACTAAGGCCTTACCCCTCTCAGTAGTAGAGGAGGCCCGTGCTCA
Organism: Clanis bilineata; assembly: GCA_036417725.1. Lineage (NCBI taxonomy): Eukaryota > Metazoa > Arthropoda > Insecta > Lepidoptera > Sphingidae > Clanis > Clanis bilineata. The sequence goes on from CM071158.1 coordinate 17,458,334, forward strand.
GTAGTGGGACATTAATATTACACGGCTAATATTATAATATATTATTAAAAGAAAACCACAAAAAAAAACTTTATACGTTACATTTATTTTTAATAAAATAAAATCTTTAATACAAATCTATTACGTACATACACTTTACAAACACACGATACATGCAAGACTAGACAGTAACGCGAACTGAGATGAAGAGAGGACGCTACACGTATATTTACAATCATATTAGCACCCAATGATTCTAATATGAACTATCACGATATTTTAAATAGCAGATAATGTTACCGATATATATTTTTTTAAATATTTTTTTTCCTGTGAAACTCTATATTTTAATAGAGTCGCTCTATCAACCTTTTTTTATCAGTATACTTTCCAATAAATATAAGATCAATATCTTTTAGAGCACTCTTACAAAAATATGTCTGGTTCTATGGTTTTCGTCGCTCAAATATGATGCATTGCCTTCAATTCTATATTAACTATTATATCAAAATTATTCTTCATTTCATCATTATCATGAGATGGACGAATTCGTTCACTTTAAAATTTATTCATTTTTTTATGTTTCAGTGAATCAGAGGGCAAAATCGATTTATTTTATTATTAGTTATATTTTATCTGGCACACTCTGTAAGTAAGTAGGTACCTTTTTTATCTCATCTACTACATTATATTTCCTATACAGAGATTTTGTTTTCATAAAATATGATTAGATCATAATGAATGGATGGTTTAGTATGTATAATTATTACAATTTCTTTGTCATGATGTTTATTGTTCAAAACATAAGTTAATAAGTGATTCCTATTCTATGTGCAAGTTACTTATTACCTGTATACAACGCGGGGCATACTTAAAAACTGCTATAAAGGCGACAAAAGATTATAATTCATATTATTTTTATTATTATAGATTTTTTCGTGGCATCTATTATGTTATCAGTTTAATAATAAATAAATTAAATAAGATACATAAAATACAAAGACAACGAAAAGCAACTTAAACTCAATTATATGATTCTGGACATATACTTTAATTCGCGGTGTAACCACGTCGGTATGAAAATTCATATACTTTTCATAGCAACACTACGTATAGCAAAAGTACTAAAATTGGCAGAGCAAATAGACAAATACGTGTTTTACTTGGTTTGACAATGATTACATGTTGTACATCTGTAGTCCAGTAGTCACAATACAATGAACATACACCAACACAACGCAAACCATTTTAGAAGTAGCTACTGCACAATACAAAATTAGGTATTTTGGAATAAACTATATTAGATATATAAACCAACATACGTGCTTATATCATTCTTAAATATTTTTAATACTGTCCCTATTCCTAAAGACATAAAAGATCTTTGATTATAAAAATTTACACAGAAAACACAACACACCGTATAAACATATTTTATAAATTAACAAAAAATAACTATTTACAATATCCACAAAAGTGTACATAATTTCAAGTTTGAAATTCTATGCCTAATCAACGCTCGTGATTTTCGACAAATCAGTGCTGACGCGTGAAAAAATCCTAAGCAATATATCTATAACAAAATCAGTCGTTTTACTGGAAAATGTGTTGGTACACAAATTATGTCTACTTTCCGATAGGATACAATGGTGTTTTTCTATATAATTCAGATTCCTTGAATATGAATGAAAACATCGTGATCCTATTATCTTTTGGATTTTATGATATCTCATTCTTCTTTCAAGTAATTACTTCCCCGTATCCAAACTTACATTAGATACTAGTACTTTATTGAAAAGTACTTTAAAGCTGAGCGGATATGCTTTTTCAAATGCCAATCATGATTTTACCAGTGTTTTAGTATAACACAACTGAATTCAATCCACGATCTAAATGTCACATTCAAATTCGGACACTCTTTTATTTCTACCGTCAGGAGTCATTTGAAAGTGAGGGTCTCTCGTTCCTATCCTGGGAAAACCGTTGAAACTATTCCTACTGACCAGTGGGTTTTCTCTTTCTCTTTCTCTATGGAAACTTGAAGTCGAAAGCTTCCCATCCTTTCTCTCTGTGAAGTTGTTATCAGTGAAGTTCTTATCGTTAAAGTTGCGTTCGTTGAACTCGCCGTCGGAAAAGTTTCTGTCGTTGAAGGGAACGTCCCTAATGCCGAAGCCACCCATTCTCGGCGTCCCAATGCCGAATTTATTGCGCAACTCTTCATCTCGTAGATTGAAAGCACGGTTGTCGAAACTCGCTGGGCCTGTTGCTAGTCTGAAATTTATTGATTTTATTTGGGTTTTAAAAAATTACCAGATTTGTTAATTAAAATATTGTAATATTTAATTAGAATTTTAATTTATTAAATGTATCGTTAAAACAGGCATGCAATACGTGTATAAATATTTATATCTGAAAAAGGTTTTGTTTTTTACATAAAAACGTACATAGACTAACGCCTGTATCCCCGATGGGGTAGGCAGTTTTTTAAACCTTTGAACTAAAACAAAAACACAAATAAATCAGAAACTCACTCTCTAAAACACCTCCTTTCTCTATCATATTCAGCGGATAGTCCCTCATCGTCATTAATAATCGCTGATGGATCGCTGTATACAGACGAGTCCTGATAAAATGAATCTAAATCTACATAATTTCCTTCTGAAGGTTCATTGTCTAGAAGTTCAGCTAGCTGCGATTTTAGTTGTGCAAAGGTTGGTCGTTGGGAAGGGTCCGCGTGCCAGCACGAGTGCATGGCCCGGTATAGCTGCGGCTTGCAGTGTGGTGGTCGTTCGAGGCGATATCCTTCTGTGACTGCTGTTAGGACCTCACGCCCTGACATGGTGGCGTATGGCGTGGAACCTGAAATTGTTTTCATACCGTTATGTTTTTTTTTACTTAATGATGAGATAAGCAGATTGGACCTGCTAACAGTATACAACAGAAGATAAGCTAACAAGCTAGCGAATGTAAAATATGATATATACCACTTTGTAAAGACATTGTTTACCGTTGATTCACTGTTTATCATTGATTAAAATGACATAGGATCATTCATTTGCACAAATGTTATATCTAATCCCACAAAATCTTAGTTATCAAAAGTGACGATTCATACAGTTTCTCAGCACAATATTTTAACATTTGACACCTGTTCAAACTAAGCCATCAATATATTTTCACAAACAGTTTTAGGCACTTATCGGTGATTGTGCCCTCTTCATGATTTCTCCTGCCACTATGCCTTTGTCAGTCTACACAATAGCAATAACAGTTACTTAATCGAAAGATGCTTTCAAGAGTCTATCAAATAAAAACCTTTCACTCACTTTCCAATGCACATTTTTGCAAATTTACTGATCTTTGTTATATGGAAACTATTATAATGAAATAGCATTGTGTTCATTCATTAACCGAAAATTTAATTTGCTTCAATTACATAGTTCATGCACTGATTACATAATGTACATAAAGTTACAATGGATTCATTAAAATATGAAAGTTTATTTTAGCTTTACAAAGAACGTTTCTTCGTTTTTTGGATTACGTGATTAGCAATTACTTAATTGTTTTGTAAAACTTTTATAATGATGACTTAAAATGTAAATAATAAAGGAAATAATGCTAAAGATCTTACCTAGCGTAACAATTTCCCACAGCAGAATGCCAAACGCCCACACGTCAGAGTGATGAGTGTAGACATTGTACAGCAATGCTTCAGGCGCCATCCACCGCACGGGCAGCGCTCCACGGGCTGTCCGTGCGCCGGCCCCGGCAGTACGGGACATACCAAAATCTGCGATCTTGCACAGTTTATTGTGATCCACCAGGACATTGCGTGCTGCCAGATCCCGATGCACTATCTGTGGTATGAACAAGTTCTAGCAAAATAATTTCTTTCAACGGCTGTTTTTCTAAATATTGTTAATTTTATATATGGCAACTTGAGCAAATCATAATTCAGGCAGATGGCAATTTCCTTTTTAACTGACTTCAAAAAAGGAGGAGGTTAACAATTTATCGGAATCTTTTTTTTATGTATGTTCCCCGATATATCCGCCAATTGTGAACCGATTTTCAAGATTCTTTGCGTTCGATAGAGCTTATTTCAAGGGTGGTCCTATATAAATTTTGGCACGATCGGATAAATTCTGAAATCGGTCCGTTAAGTTTTTAAACTTGTGATTATTAATCATGTGTTGCTGTGCTTCTTTTGTAACCTTACCCCTTTTGAAGCGATGTAGTCCATTCCTCGCGCGACGCAGTAAGCGAAGACAGTGAGGTCCCGTGAGGTCAAGGCAGGACTCGCGCCAAACCTATCTGGTCTGGCGCGACGTTCCCTAAGAAACGCTAGCAGCTTGCCACACATCACATACTCCATGATTAGCAGGTACGGTTCTGGAATAATTATTATATTTATATTGGTAATTAACATAACATAAGTTCAGTAATGCCCTGCAGGGGTAGGCAGAGGCGCACTAGCGAACTAGTACACCCACATTTCGCCGAGCTTAGTTCCGTCCCAGATGTGATAGGGGGCGAGCCTATCGCCATATCGGGTACAAATTCCAGACTCCGAGCTGATATGGAAAAATCCAATATCACTTTGCCCGACCCGGGGATCGAACCCGAGACCTCAGGACGGTAGTCGTACCGAAATACAACCACGCCATCGAGGCAGTTATAGGTAATTAATTGCATTTATCTTATGGTGATTCCATTTTTTAATGCTAAATAGAATTGAATTTATTGTATCATCAAAGACATCATTAAATTTCTAATTAAAGGTCGCCAACTGATAACGACCTAAAGCAATAATTTAAATGACTATAGTTATTGACATATTGTTTATCTAACTTAATTACATTGTTTTATACTCATTTACCATTAAGTGAATAGGAATCTTTTATTCTGTCTATTTTAAGTAATAAAGTATTACAGCCATACTTTTGTTCTATATATTTAAGTTTATCAAATTAAGATTAAAATGACATACCTTGTTCCGTGCAGCATGCGAGAAGAGTCACGACATTAGGATGCGTGCCGATCTTTTGCATAATGTATATTTCGTGAAGGAGCTCTTGCTTCTCTTTTTGTGAAGCTGTCTCCTTTATCGTCTTCACCGCTACCAATCGAGTCAGTCCATCATGTCCATTCAAGTCATCTGCTTCGGCCTTCCAAACCTATAACGTCAACGATAATGCTGAAGTTGCTTGGATAATTTAACTGATTATAATATTTAATGTAATATTTATTCAATAATATACAGGATACTGAAGTTATCGTTATAATAATATTAATTTATTTTCTAAAGAAACTCTATCAATGCGGTTAATTGATACATTGAGTGAAAGAATTCCTAGTCAATAATAGAATATAAACAATAGGTATTATTTAACTGTATCGGTTCATATACACAATATTCTTTAGCAACAATATAATAATAACTTAATTCCGTAAAAGATTTTATTTTCATTAACAACATTATTTATACTTAAACACCCATTTATACGTTAATATCAATGTTTAAATAAATTTAAAAGTTTGTATAGTAAAGTTTGTACTTTAACTGTAATATTACTTAAAGATAACACAAAAATAGTACAAACATTTTATAGTATTGTACAATTTTAAAATTGATTCGCTAATTAGTCAAAGTGTCGATATATAATTCTTACCTGCCCAAAGTTGCCTTGACCTAATAAAGTCTGTAGCCTCAATTTGTTTCTCGGGAACTCCCACTTCTGATCGGGCATGGTTGGTGTGGGCAACGGAGGTCGTGCAACTGGCGTAATGGGTGACTCTTTCTTTATCTCCCCTTCGTCGAAGTATCCTTCATACTCCGTGTCAATATCTTTGGTCTTCTTATTTAAAATGTTCCTTAAAACGAAAATTACAATGGCAGCAACGGGCAAAAATCCTAATCCAGCTAGTACGTAAGATGCTGTATAAGATTTTTCAGCCTCTATGACTACTTCTTCGTTTTGAGATAAGGATGGATCACCTTCTATAGATTTGTTTATTCCTTTTGTTTCAAGGATTGATGTATTCGATGAAACAACTAGTGATTTTGAACTCGATTCTGATGAAGTTCTAGAAGTCACTACAAATGGTTTGAAAGTAGTCGTTTCGGTAATTTGTGGTGTAGTGAAAATACTTGTTGCTGGGGTAGTGCCTGCCGTTGTTATAGTTTTCTCGCTAGATGTGTTGGGTAAAGGCGTAGTCGAAGTAGTAGTCGTGGGCCTACGTCTTCTATTATTTTTAGGTCGTATAGGTGAAAAAGGTGTCGAATTGTCGTATTCATTGTGTCGAAACACAGTCGCCAATCTGTCTGTTGTTAAAACTATAGATTCATTCATAGTGCTATATGATGAAGCATCGGTTGGCGGTGCTTCAGTTGAATTTGAAATGGAGCCCTCCGTCGTGGTAGTCCGGATTCTTATTCTGTGTCTGTGAGGTCTAGGCGTTGACGCAATTTCTGCAGTTATTTCAGTATCATTTATGGAAATTAATTTTGGTGTTGTAATAATTTTAGATTCATCTTTGCCAACCGTTGTATTATCAGCTTCTTGTACTCCTAGATCAGTTTTGTTCTGACCTTTCATAGAAGAAGTTATGGATATTGAAGTAACAACAGCAGTATAAACAGTAGTCGCAACCTTTTCTGTTGTTGTATTGGTGGTTAAAGTGGGAAGTATTTCAGTGCTTGGGGATGTAGTTACTCTGGAAGGTCGCCGTTTTAAATTAAAGTAATTGCGAGTATAATTTCTTGGCGTGGTGTTATTGGCTTTAAAAATAACATCTTTTGTAACATTGTTAATATTATATTTAAGTTCTTTTGAAACAAGTTCCTCGATTGTATCGACAGTACTCGATGTAATGATTTGTATAGGTTCTGTTACATTGAATTCTGAAAAGTTGGCTAATTTCGTAGTGGATGGTGTAGTAGTAGAGAATTTTCTGTAAGCATTGACTAATCCTACATGTCTAGCTGGTGCAGGGCCTTTCACTGTATTTCTTATTTTATTTTTTTCTATAATGTTCTTAACAACTGAAACATCCATGTCTTCATTGATTTCTTCCTCGTCAGCAGTTGGATTTTTATATTTTTCTGTTGCAGAATACCTAGAATTAAATTTTCTTTTCTCTAATGGTGGTGCAATATAATTCACGGACTTTGTCGAAGCTGATAATGAAGGTGAATTTGTTAAGTTATCATTTATAGCGGATCCACCCAGTTTCTGACCAAAGTATATAAAAGGCGCCATTTCTTCAACTGGCAGTTCGGTTTCTAAAGGTCTAAAATGGTTGTATATCTCGTCAGACATAAACAAAGTTTGGTTTTTGTCTTTTTCATTTTCTACTTTCTGTAATTTCGTAATTTTAGGATCTGTGCTGTTTGCAATAGTATTTGTTTCAGTTTTATCATCCTTAACTTCATTTGGTTTTTCAGATGTGTTTTCTTTGGATATGTCATCAACGTCGGTAGTATTCTCAACGTATATAGTGATGTTCTCTTTAATTTCATTGCTGATAATAGTTTTATTTAGGTTGAGATTTTGTGTAACGTTTTCGGTATCAGAATAATTAAGTAGATATAATCCATGATTAGATTCATCTACTTGGAATTCCTCATCAGGGTCTAAATCTTCTTTGTCAGCGCCTTCTATTTTATCTGGTGGGACGTAAATTATGCTACTCTGTGTAACTTGTTCAGGTATCGTTACAGCTTTGTTTAAATTAATGTGGTCTCTTCTCCTGAATCCTGATCTGCTTCTATTATCTTGAAACCTGGGTACGAAAAGATGCCTAACTTCGTGCGGCTTAACTTCTTGTCGTATTTCTTTTGTGCCATCGGAGGTGATCAGTTTAAGTGTGTGCGGTGGACCACTACTAGTGTTATCAAACGTTAGCCTCTTCACTGTAGAGCTATTTAGGTCTCTTACTTCTAAATGTGCGTATGTTATATTTGTTCTGAAACAAATAAATTAAATCAATTATAACATGAGTTAATAAGGAAATATATGCAACATGAGTTAATAAAGAAATATATATATAAATAATCACCAATCATATTCGTAATTAAATTGTAATGTATTAAATATGGCCCACTCTTAAAAATTATAAGGAAAATTCTTGCCAGTTGCATAAAAAGTAAGTACTCGTACTCGTTACCATCGGCTAGCTCAATAAACTTGAATAACCTACATGCGTATTAACGATGAATGACAGACCACCTAAATGTGTAACCACCCATTTGGCACTAGTCGTTGTTTGAGAGACAGGGTCGTATTTTGATTTAACGTCCTATTAACTTTAACATGCGGTTTTATCAGTATTTGCGGATGCTTTCATGCGGTGTCATGTTAAATGAAGTGATCATTGTTTATTCTAATACCATAATAAATAACCTACCACCAGTCTAAGCAAATCACTCGTGGTGGAGTGTTTTTGAACCCTAATAATATGTTAAATAATTCATAAAGCTTAACAAAGTTTAAAAAATCCCAATCAACACATGCTCATTGTTCATCAGACCTTTATATGGGACTACTCTTGATCTAAGCTCTATAGAATATAAACTTTCATATAGATTAGTTCTTTTGGTGATATTACAATTATGAACTCACTTATTAGGCTTATGTGCTAATGATGCTAATGTGCTAAAGTGCGTCGCCAGTCTTCCGTTGAGGAGTTGTCTCCGCCTCGCTGCGAGCACCGACAACAGCTGTGAGTCCCTCGTCGCGTTCGCACTGCTTTGTGTTGTTGTTCTTCTACCACCACCTGAAATGTAAATAAATATTCGTTAATGTGATTACTGCTGACTGCCTCGGTGGCGTGGTGGTATTGCGTGCGCGGTACGACTGTCGTCCTGTCTTGGGTCCGATCCCTGGGTCGGGCAAAGTGATATTGGATTTTTCAGTATCAGCCAAAGACTTCTATGACTTAAAAGTCTCTGGTATCAGCCCGGAATCTGGAATGGGGTTGGCGACTGTCAAAGGGACGTTAGTCACCATTAGCTGGATTTGGACGTAAACAAAGCAATTTCTTATGGGAAAATATACAAATTAACACAAGACAAGACTTCGTGATGTTCGTAAACACAATTTACAAACGTAGCACATATTACGAACAACTGCAATAAAGATTTTGTGTCTAAGATGCAACGTACATTATCACTGCATTAAGGACATTCATACATATCTTATTATTCTTCGTCAAGGAATATAAATGACACTATCATTATCAGTAGTTATTCTTTAATTAGTATAATAAAAAAATAAGTGTATATTGACAAAATCATTTAAATAAAGTAATATTTCTACTAGCTCTACTTTTTTCCCGCGTAAGTATGCTACCACAATTTAACATTTAACATGTATAAAAAATATATTTAAAATGGTAAGTGGAAGAAGATATAATTTTATCACAATTTAAGTAAGTCAATATCGATATAAATATCGTTATAGACCACTTTGTGTATCGCTGGTTTAAATAAAACCATGTGAGAAATAAATCAAAATAGGTACACTTTGAGCTAAATACTTTCATTTATGATAAAATTAATAACGGTATTTCACAAATACAGCTAAATGCCATCAGTGCGTTGCATACAAAGATATTTCCAACGATAGAGGGACTAACAAGCAAGTTTCCATACAAAAAAAAAAAAATTTCAAACGTCAGCAACGCCATCTACCACTTATTACAATGCGAGGGCGCTTATTACAATATACATCCTTATGAATGTTCGAGAACCACGTAAGACAATTCCGTAATCACGACCTCCACGTGGACATCAACTTGCCGACCATCAGGCACTTTATGCAGATGGCGAGCAGACGCTATTTCGATCGGGCGGTACACCATCCTAACGCACTCGTCCGACAAGCGTCAATCTATACTCCTTTCGTCCTTGCGAAATGGAGACGTCCCAAATCCGTTTTGTCAGACCCTGATGACGAGATCACTCTGGCCATTCAAAGAAAGTTCGAGCGACTTAAACTGCTCTCACGCTCCACACGACCGATATTCCGTGCCCGCCAACGAGGACCACGCCGCGTTCCCAGTAGTCGCCCCCCCGACCCTGTTAACAATAGGGAACTTGCGTGTAATTTTTTTATTGGTTCATTGCAAAGAACTACGTCTCAAATAAACACACTAGAAACAAAAACATAAAAATATGCACAAATCATTTAATTATCGCAAGTCTAAATATGACTTACAAAACCCCACGCTAAAAAAGGACGTGACGTCACAGCTTAAAAATGCCTTTTTGTTGACATCTTAGTTGACACTGACGGCTAGTGACATTGTCTGGAATGACGTTTGAACCGCTATAATTGCCTATCGTTTAAAATTTCCCCATGCCGAACAAAAATTTCCCCAAAAATGTTAAAGCTATTTCATTAAATCATCATCATCATCATCATCAGCCATAGGACGTCCACTGCTGAACATAGGCCTCCCCCAAAGATTTCCAGATCGACCTGTTGGAAGCGGCCTGCATCCAGCGACTTCCTGCGACCTTTATCAGGTCGTCGGTCCACCTTGTAGGTGGACGTCCTACGCTGCGCTTGCCGGTACGTGGTCTCCACTCGAGAACTTTTCTGCCCCATCGGCTATCAGTTCTACGAGCTATGTGCCCTGCCCACTGCCATTTCAACTTGCTAATCCTCTGGGCTATGTCGGTGACTTTCGTTCTTTTACGGATCTCCTCATTCCTGATTTGATCACGTAGAGAAACACCGAGCATAGCCCTCTCCATAGCTCGCTGAGTGACTGTGAGCTTTCTAATGCGGCCCATAGTTAGAGGCCACGTTTCAGTGCCATAAGTCATCACTGGTAACACACACTGGTCGAAGACTTTTGTCTTCAGGCGCTGAGGTATTTTGGACGAGAAGACCTTGCGTAGTTTCCCAAATGCTGCCCAGCCGAGCTGGATTCGACGAATGACCTCTCTCTCAAAGTTGGACCTGCCTAGCTGGACCGCTTGTCCTAAATAGACATATTCGTCTACAACTTCGAGAGTTGAGTTCCCTATACCAATTGGGGTAGGAACGACATGGACATTCGACATGATTTTCGTCTTGTCCATGTTCATTTTAAGGCCTACTTGTTGGGAAACTCGGTTGAGGTCTTCGAGCATAGTACCCAGATCTTCCAGCGATTCTGCCAAGACAACGATATCGTCGGCAAATCGAAGGTGAGTGATGTACTCGCCATTGATGTTGATGCCGAATCTTTTCCATTCCAAGAGCTTGAAGGCATCTTCTAATGCGGTAGTGAACAGTTTCGGAGAGATAACGTCTCCCTGTCTCACACCTCTCTGAAGTGGAATAGCCCTCGTGCTCTCTTCTTGTACTCGGACCGACATGGTGGCGTTGCTATACAAGCACCTCAACACTTCGATGTAGCGATAGTCGATATGGCACCGCTGGAGAGACTGCAGCACAGCCCAGGTCTCGATCGAGTCAAAGGCTTTCTCATAGTCCACAAACGCTAAGCAGAGTGGCAAGTTATATTCCTCGGTTTTTTGTATAACTTGCCGCAGCGTATGAATGTGGTCTATGGTATTATAGCCTTTTCGGAAACCGGCTTGTTCGGGAGGCTGAAAGTCATCTAGCCTGTGCTCGAGACGATTCGTGATAACCCTCGAAAACAGCTTATACACATGGCTCAGGAGTGAGATGGGCCTGTAGTTCTTCAACAAGGTATTGTCACCTTTCTTAAAGAACAGTACCACCACACTCCTGTTCCATGCTTCAGGCGTAGCGCCCTCGAGCAAGACAGAATTAAAGAGCTTCTGAAGGACTCTCAGTACCGGCGCTCCGCCCGCTTTCAGAAGCTCTGCAGTAATTCCGTCCTCGCCCGGCGCCTTGTTGTTTTTAAGCTGTCCGAGGGCCACCTTAATCTCGCACAGGCTGATGTCCGGGATATTTTCGCTGTAGTGTCGGACCAGCTCGGCTCTTGGGTCTTGGGCCGAGCCAGTGACAGGTTTGGCAACCGAGCTGTAAAGCTGTCCGTAGAACCTCTCAATCTCCCTCAATATCTCTGCCTTTGTCGAAGCTACGCTGCCGTCTTCCCCTTTCAGCTTGGTCATTTGGCTTTGCCCAATAGACAGATCCTTGGCGAACACTTTGGAGCCTTTGTTCCGCTCAATCGCCTCCTTTATGCTCACTGTATTGTGAGCACGGACGTCGTGTCGCAAGGACTTCCCTATTCGTCTATTGAGCTGCCTATATGCTTCAGCGTCGACGGAAGACCGCAGCGCCATAGATCGGCGTTCGGCCATGAGATCGAGTGTGTTGATCGAGAGTTTCTGAGGTCTATCTCTACGACGAGGTCTAAAAAATTTAGATCCCACCGTATGAACAGCTTCTACCAACCGGTCATTTATCTCGTCCACGGTAGAGCAATCAGCTAGGCAATCGAAGCGGTTTGTCAACTCGAGTTGAAAGCTCTCGGGGTTTTGGATATGGGTGCGAGTAGGGCGGAGCGTAGACTTCATCAAGCGATCTCTTTCCAATTATCATTAAATAACGAAGTAAAAATAAGTTGCACCCTTGAATCCTGAGCGGAGAGGTGGGAAAGTTACATGAAGAAAATAATTTGGAAAGAGGAAGACCTCCGAAATCTCATTCATCAAGTATCATACTAAACATAACAACAGTTTTCCGCAAAATTGGGAAAAATACCCCAACGTGGAAACACTGCCTAATGCAACGACGTCACTTGGGTTTTGTAATAACGTTCCATTACACGTAATTTCTAATTAAGATATTTTGTAAAATATCAATTATTTTATACTACAAATTTCATCATAGCAAATTTCAAGGTTTTGTTTATTTATTTATCAACACAATTTCTCGTTATAATTTTCGTGCAAGTTCCCCATTCCGGCCCGCGTGCCGATGAGAGAAATGGATAGTTAGGGAAACACGTCCAAACTCCCCCTAATCGATGATGTCTTCAACATCTCTCTCTCAGTGACCGTCCTAAGCCGAGGTTCGTAACCCGTTAGTGGGTTGCCCTCAGCATGGTCACCTAACTTTATGGGTTTGCAACGCGCCTGCGTTCACCCAGCAGACCGGTGTAGCTGAGTAAGCCGACTCGGTCGGGCTGCCAGCTGTAGGACCAAAAAAAAAACGTAAGACAATTTTATTGTCTTAACATTATGACGCTGACACGACCTTACGCGTATGTTTTAAATATGTACTATTGAGTGACTTATGACCACGAGGTCACAAGTTTGATTATATTATTTATTTATTTTATTTTACACTTTATATACACGATAGTATAAAGGCAGACTTAATGCTAAAAGCATTCTCTGCCAGGCAACCTTAGACTGATGCAGAAATGTATATGGCAGGTGTAAAAATAATGAGGGGTAGAGGGAATACAATAAAGAACATAATCAGACATGAAATATGTTCTTGCCAGCCTAGATAAAAAACTGATTACTTAAATAAATACATAAAGAAGAATAAAATAAAAATAAATACATTAATTAAAGTTTTAGATCACAATTGGAATAAAACTATTTTGTTGCGGATTCTATCACGATTAGGTTTTAATTTTTATGCCCGACGTTTCGAAAGCTTTGCAGCCTTCGTGGTCACGGGTCGGCTTTCGAAACGTCGGGCATAACAATTTAACCCAAATCGTGATAGAATCCGTAAATATAGTTTTATTCCAATGAATAACATTCGCGTAAACCTAAGAAATCAATTAAGATCACAAGTTTCGCACTGATTTCCCGTTTATGTGCTATTGAAAATCTTTGGTTACATACAAATGTTCATTTACCCAACAATTTGAGTATAGACTCAACCAGCATAATGATAACGTTTGCTCAACAAAGGCCTTCACAGCACAGCCGAGCTTCCTCAGCTGGCGATCAGTAACAATTATCGCGTACGACAAATCATGGGCCGCGTGATGCGTCGCAATAGAAACAATTACATGTAATCAAGTGGCGATCCGGCACCCAGCAACCTTCGCCTACAAACAGTAGGGTAACCACTCTCGACACTCGATTCGACTACGACTTCGACTCGATTTCATCGTAACGAACCGACTCTATGGCTGAGATCTATAGAGCGAATTTCGACTAAGTCTAAATCAAAGTCACGAACTCAGTGAGGATTTTTACTAAGTCCGAGTCATTTTTTACAAGAAAATCTTTGCTAAGTCTGTCTGTCAGACTGTTTTTCTTTTAAAAAATTACCCAGACTGAGTCAAAGTTCGATTGAACAATTACAAATCCTTGAGTTCGTTACTGTGATTCGGATTTAATCGAAGTTCGCTCTATAAATCTCAGCCCAAATCCGAGTATGACCAAATTTACATGGGTCCACCTTATTTTAAAGCTCTATCGAACACAAAACATTTATAATCGGTCCACATTTGGCGGAGATATCGCGTGAAATACATAAATAATAAAAATAAAGACCTTACCCGTTCTTGAAATCGATCGATAATGTAAATTGCCAAATGACAAGTTCTTGAATCTAATCGCGATATTAGCGCACTTTTTAACTCGATTTAGGTGGAATTTTAAGGAACTAAATGAAATACATTCGAAGTCGAATCGTCAAGAGTTACCCTACTGTATTCTGTGTACAATGTAACAACGGAACAGTATGGCAACATAACCGCTGACATTTTCGTGCATTAATTTAATTCATTTTTCCTTGCGTTTATTACTATAAAATTATTCAGAATTTATAATTAGTTGAAGAGCAATGAACTCTATGAAGATAATCCCTTCTAATACACGATCACTTTTTTGATGATTGCGACATCACGAGGCTACGTGGTCATAACGTTAAAACTTTAGAATTGAAAAAGATATGACTTTATTTTTTTTATTCGCCAGCCGCAAGTACCTGTGTAGTAGGCTGTGAAGCGAGAGGCCGCGGGTTCGATCCCCGCACCTAGACAAATGCGGAAATCGGTGTGGCCCACAGATATTTGTTTCGGGTTTGGGTGTTGTGAGACCGGAAGTTTCTCGTACTTCTTGATATACACGACACAAGACTCAATCTTAAAGTCGGGTCAGGACTTTTGTGTCTGGGCAGTTCGCATTATCATTTATTTTATTTTTTCACACTATTCTATAAGCATTTATAATAAGTACACACAATACGTACGTGAGATTTAATACATAATTTTCTCACTAGACATCTGTAATCGAAAGTTCCGCTCGACTATTGAATACTTAATAGGGTCTGTGCCACATAACTAAACTGTTGCCATACTGTTTATCTGCACTGTATAGTCGGGTAAGACAATAGGTGTAGTATAAACCGCAGCGTGGTGTCCGACCATAGACGGCCTTGACACTCTTTGGAGAAAGCTTCTATTGACATTTCAATTAACAATTTTAATTTATCAATGGGGGCGTTACTCAATAATGATAACATATCACATAAGCTCACGCCTGTATCCCCGAAGGGGTAGGCAGAGGCGCACTAGCGAACTAGAACACCCACATTTCGCCGAGCTTAGTTCCGTCCCAGATGTGATAGGGGGCGAGCCTATCGCCATATAGGGCACAAATTCCAGACTACGAGCTGATATGGAAAAATCCAATATCACTTTGCCCGACCCGGGGATCAAACCCGAGACCTCAGAACCGTAGTCGTACCGAAATACCACCACGCCACCGACGCAGTCCGCCAGTCGAGGCAGGCACTCAATAATGATTTTATTGATTATTATTTATTTATTGATATATTGATGTACATATAGTACATAGACGAGACAACAGCAGTGGCGTGCATTCCTTGTAGACAAAGAGACAGTGTCTATATAATTTGCCGTTTACATAAATCGTAACGAAAAGAAAAGCGAATTCAAATTGGTAACGTAGCAAACAGTACCCTGATTATATTTTAACTCGCCATGGAGATGACGATGACAATAATGATATAAGAGTAGAAGAAAATTGTTTTACAAGTTTTTGTCTATCCTGATCGGAATGTCTGTGCACGTCACTGGACAACAGCACGAAACTTGTAATCCAGAATTGGTGATCTCGTGGTCACAAGTAAATGCAGATTGCATTTACTATAATGCTTTTTATAAACAATCAATGGAGCAAAATTTAAACAAAAAATTGATTCCTCCTAAAAGCAGTCACATATTACCGCCCAAAGCCAAATGTCTTTAAAGTTTGCTTAACAGATTCTGGAGTCAACATAAATAGCAATACATTACATAATTCGCGGTTTCTACCCAATAATAGATGCACGATCAATTCGCTTCTGTAAATGGACATTTAACACGAAATAACGGGGGACAGGTTTGAGATAGGCTGAGATACGCTTCGATAGGTCGCCGGTCGTAGCCATTGTCGTATGGCCTGAACATAAGCGAAGTGATGGTACGTTGTAGTCGCGATTTCTTATTTAGGTGTTATATGATGTAAATTTAACGAAAGCTTAAACATTTTAAAACCAACTTTAAAACCCTATTACATCTTGGCCACATTATAAGACGACTCTGGAGTAAGATCTTTCTACCTGCCCTTATCCCACCTTAAAGAGGGGTCGAAACACACCTTTTCAAGCATGATGCAGAAATGATTTGGCTATGTTTTTACAACCGGCTGCCTGCCTGACGTCAACCTCTTCTGAGGGAAGAAGAAGTAAGATCTCTGAATGTAAAAAGGATCTTGAAAATTGGCCGATTGGAGATATTGCGTAACCTGTATAAAGAATGACTTCGAATTGAGAACATCCTCCTTATGAAGACAATTATAATGTTACACTTATATCTCGTTTTTTGTCAACGCCACAAATATGGATCTATACATCTTTTCGTTCTTGGTAATAATAGTCGGTTTGCCATAGTTTAGTGATTTTATAGAATACAATAAAGCAAGTACTAAAGGCATCTCACAGGTGCTTCGGTCACATGCACATAACTCCCAACCTGTAGTAGAAATAGGCTTTCCAACTGGCAACGGGTAACTCAAACACCTATAACCTCGCTTCAATTCAGTAACATTATCGTAACCAAGCTTTGCGAGTGCAAAATTCTTATTAAATTGGTTGAATAATGTTGCATAAACGAAATCGGCTCCCACGGTATTTTCCGAATCTGAGATTTTTTACAATTTCAATTCTTGGCTGTTGTGTCGCTGGTACGTGTTGTAAGTTTGGAGCGGGTTTTCGTTTTGTCTACTAACGATGCTTAACATAAATAAATATTCTTTTCCCGCCACTCTTTCTATATTCCATTATACAAAAATGATTAAAATAATGCCTTAGAATAAATATACTCACTTTGTTGCACTTTGGTAGCTTTCTCGCAACAAACTAGCGTCCATTTCACTACAACTTATATTGGCGTTTTGTGAGTTGAAGCAAATAACTTACAACGAAATATATAGCATAGCTGGTTTGTGCCACTTTAATAGCCATTGAAATTATCGCTAAGTTTTACGGTGTTAGTTTATTGAGATTTTAAATTTTGCATCAAGAAGTTAATACAGTGCTATGCAATAATTAATCTCAAATCTCAAATGTTGAACAAATATAATGTCACAATATTACTATAGTTTATTAGTAGACGTGGCGGTCAATTTTAGGTAAAAAATCTGTTTATTTCCAGGAGCGTCTGCTGCTCTTGATTTGTAGAAAACTCCACTTCAACTGAACAACATCTACACAAAACAATATTTATGTTTAGGCACACGTTGTCTCCTGCTATCATGGCCCAATATAACATAGATCAAAATGTGTAGCGAAACCATGTTTTGTATAGTGTTTCGAGAAATATGAGCAAGAGACGCGCCTTCATAATATAACATAAAGGTAATATAACATAAACCTTTAACACTCCTCTTATTGGGTCCGGGGTTAAAAATAGAAATACACATAAGCTGGCCTTTATCACTAAGCAAATTATATTATGAACTAGCTGACCCGGCAAAGTTCGTTCCGCCTAACAGTCGATTCTTTATTTTTTTAGTTTTTTTTTATTATGTCTTAAATAAACGTAGCCTAAGTTAATTCTTATTACATCAGCTACCTGCCAATAAAAGTCCCGTGAAATCGGTCCAGCCATTTCAGAGATTAGCCGGAAAAAACAGACAGACAGACAAAAATAGTAAAAAATGATATTTTGGTGTATATACCGTATATATATTCATATACATTTAGTAAGAAACGGTTATTTCAATATTACAAACAGACACTCCAATTTTATTTATATGTATAGATGTACCTCTATAGATGAAAGGCAACGATATGAATTAAGTATCAAATATTAAAAAGCAATCAATATCTCTTAACTTACACCATCGCATAACGGTTTACTCCATTCTCCCGCGCAGCACACTATCGTAGGCGCTCGCAGCCGCAGCTAACCGTACAAATTACTTTACGTAATGCATGTAACGGGACCCTTGTTTACTTGTCGCCAGCGGTGCATTATGGGTATACTACTAGGAATCTTGTATGACTAGTCTTAGCAGAATTAAAGCCATGTTCTATGGAGACCGAAATAATGCCGATTTAATAGAAATATATTTTGTGAACAATGGTTCATAAAATAAAACATCTCAATCCTGTATTCCCAATGGGTAGATAGATGTGCAACTGTATACCGTAATGAAACGCTGAGTTTATTTATCGCGTTGCAGCGTCGCGTTACGTCGTCGCGTTTAGTCGCGAGGTTTTTGGTACTT
Source organism: Clanis bilineata (assembly GCA_036417725.1). NCBI lineage: Eukaryota > Metazoa > Arthropoda > Insecta > Lepidoptera > Sphingidae > Clanis > Clanis bilineata. The sequence goes on from CM071158.1 coordinate 17,477,013, forward strand.
ATACCTACCAAGTTGCAAATCCGGGACAGACATGCTTTTTTCTAGTTGAAAATTGAAACATAATTTTGAATGCCTTTGATCCCGGATTTATCCTGCTCTTTAAAGCAAAGTAATAATCATTCAACTTTAGTCGCTTTTAAGTATTCCGGTATAACCTAATGAGCATTAAACATGTTCAACCATTTCATCACCAATTGAATTTAGAACAGACAAATGTGGCCCAAATCTCCTGTATTCTAAACACATGTAACATAAATGATCTAATTACTCCTTTATTTTTAAAACATACTTATCCACAGACAAAGGCGTGCTTAACAAAACAATCACGACTAATGCCCACTAATTGATTGTACACGTATTATTTAACTGCGGATTGCTTATTGATTATTATCTGACAGATTTGAAAGATGTCAAGGCCAGGTAGGTAAGGTAACATGATGTGCCTTCAAAATTAAATTGTTGGACTTTGTTAGGTATTGCAGATGACTTGCGATGACCCCTGCATACGTGCACATTACAAAAATAATTGAGATGCTAACATTTGCCTATTTGACAGGTTGATCGTAAGTGTTATTAATCTAAGTTTGACAGCACTATTGTAATTGTGAGGGTTCCGAAACCAAATGGCAAAAATGGACTTCTTATTATTTCGCCGTGTCCGATCCGTCCGTCGCGTCTGTCTGTTTGTCTGCCCGCGGTTTAGCTCAAAGACTTTTGGTACTAGAAAACTGTATTTGGCGTAGGTATACATATCAATCACACAGAGTGGTAAAATATAGGTAACTAGCTGACCCGCGCAACTTCGTCTGCGTATGAGAGAGAGGGTTGAAAGAGTGAGTTGTAGGCACCTATAACACAATAATTCTAACGGAGGTAATGGGATGATCTACTTCGGCCGTCAGTCACCCCGTCTCTCACCCCGTCGGTCACACCGTCTGTCACACCATCTGTCACCCCGTCTGTCACCCCGTCACTCACCCCGTCAGTCACACCCTCTGTCACACCGTCTGTCACCCCGTCTGTCACCCCGTCTGTCACCCCGCCTGTCACCTAGTCTGTCACCCATCTGTCACCCCGTCACCCGTCGGTCACCACGTCTGTCACCCGTTTGCCACCTCGTCTGTCACCCATCTGTCACCCGTTTGTCACCCAGTCTTCACCACGTCCGTCACCGCGTCTGTCACCCGTCTGTCACCCAGTCGGTCACCCCGTCTGTCACCCAGTCGGTCACCCCGTCGGGCATCCCGCCTGTCACCCGTCTATCACCCCGTCTGTCACCACGTCGGTCACCCGTCTGTCACCCCGTCTGTCACCCGTCTGTCATAGCCATCCTCGATAAATGGGCTATCCAACACAAAAATATATTTTCAATTCGAACCAGTAGTTTCTGAGATATCAACTTCCCCGCTTTTGAACATTTTTCTATTCTGCTCCGCTCCTATTGGTTCGAATTGAAAGAATTTAACCTCAAATGCACGATCCACATAATTTACACAGTTCAACTTACCACCTTAAAGACAAATGCCTACTGTTGAAATTCAATAAAAATAAAAAATGTTAGGAAACGAATAACAATTTTTTTTTCCTTTTTTTCACAATTTTACAGTGAACACAATACCGGTTTGTCACATGAAATTAACTGAGCAGAGAACAATGAGTAGCTGTCAAACAATGTATCACGCACCGGCGCCATCTACTTAAAATATTGGTTTGTAGTACATGCTATGTATCAGAGATGGCGCTGTATGTGAAAAAAGATTTTCCCGCTTTTCTGTTGACATTTTTCCTGAAATTTCTTTGCTATAAACCTCACGGAGCCCGAGACCTTTCCAACGAATGCAAAACCGTGGAAATCGGTTCGTGCGTTCTGGAGTTATAGCGTCAGAAGGGAAAACCCGACTTATTTTTATATAGTAGATAATGTGTGCGTGGTTAGACACGCATTTCCCGGATCTGTAATAGAGGCAGCAAACACAATAAAATATTAAGCCCAATAAGCATAACAGAGACAGTCTCCGTGGCGCAGTGGGCGAGTAGCCCGCTGTGAAGCGAGAGGCCGTGGGTTCGATTCCCGCACCGAGACAAATGTTTGTATGGCCTACAGATATTTGTTTCGGGTCTGGGTGTTGTGAGACCGAAAGTCTCTCGTAGTTCCTGATACCCACGACACAAGACTCGATCTTAGTGTGGGTTCAGGATTATGTATGTGACTGTTGGGTGTTATTTAATTATTATTTATTTATTTATAACAACAAAGGCCCTTATTTAAAAAAACAGTTTAGCTGAGCAAATGGCTAAGAATAGTCGGTCACTTATTTTCTTGTGTCACATTGTTTGAAAATAGAAGGGACAGACTAGTCTTTACAATTTGCTCAGTTACACTGTTTTTATAAATAAGGCCCATCGATATATTATTTACCTCGATACACAGCTGACGTTCGGAAAATGGGACAGCAAAGGAGTGCTTAAGCACTCGTTTTGCATACAGTCCGACGCCGATGGAATTCTAAATTTCAATATTCAAATTTAAGAACGCTTGCTCATTTCGTTTAATTTGAATTTTGAAATTTAGAATTTAATCGACGTCCGACTGTAGGCAAAACGAGTGCTTAAGCACTTCTTTGCTGTCCCATTTTCCGAGCGTCAACTGTGCATCTAGGTTAATAATATATCACAAAACACCCAAAACATTAAAATCTTAACTAAAACTGAAACCAACATAGAATAATGCCTACTTTTAAAATACTCCTAAGTAAATTACGTAGCATAACTGACATTTGAATGTATGATGTTTTTGAATGTAAAGGTTATTTTATTATACATCGTGCGAAAATATTCTGTCTATGTAATACAAGGAATACAGTAAGGTGAATGCCTCAGTGGCGTACTTGTATTTCGGTAGGACTTCCGTACTGAAGTCTTGGGTTCGATCCCCGGGTCCAGCAAAGTGATATTGGATTTTTCAATGTCAGCCCGGAGTCTGGAATTTGTGCCCGATATGTTCGCCTACTACCACATCTGGGACGGAACTAAGCTCGGCGAAATGTGGGTGTTCTAGTTCTAGTTCTTCGGAGATACAGGCGCGAAATGAGAGACAAAGCAAAGATTTTCTCGTAAAAAATATGATGAATAAGTCAAAGGCGATTTAGAAAATTCAAATCCGCACCGAATTCGTTTTTTGACTCAAACTTAGTCAAAGTTCGCTCTATAGATCGCAGACTCGTACCTACTAAGAAATATTTTGGTTGCATTGAGAGTATCCAATGAAAGGAGCCTCTTTTATCTCGCGACAGTGACTGGAAGTGCCGGCCAATAAAGCCTTAGACGCAACTATATAGATGATAACAAATTGGCGATCTACTAAAATAGAATGGAGTTCTCGAATTTTCGAAATTGCCGAGAATGTGTCTTCAATTTATTTAGACAATTGACAGTGGAAATCCAAAGTCCAAAACATGCAATGTAGACAAAACAAATATCATCCGGATGATCCAGATTGATAAAAACCAGCTTTGTGTTATACTAAGCATTGCATTATTCTCGAAATAACATTATAACATCCAATAAACACAAAACTAAAAGCAGGTGATTTCAGAACATCATGACCCATATAACCGACCTTTAACAACACAAGCTAACCTATAACGTAACATTTCGCGTTTGCAATCTAACCATAAACGCAGAAAGTGCCGTTACAATGTAGAAGCGATTCCTCGCTATTCCATTACGTAAAGAGAGAGGTATATAGTTCGGTTATCGACTGGACGCAGCGAAAGGGCCTGAAGGCTGGGAACGCTAGTTTCGAAACTAGGCGATTGAAACTATGCCTCAGCTGTTCTGTAGCACATCTGTTTGATAAACGTGGTTACTGTTTGCGCCTTCTTGACCTGTAGGTTAGGTAATGGTTTAAATGTTACGGTTTTACGTCGATAATGTAAGCGTAATTTTATGGTAATCATGTTGGGACATTGAGGTTACTGAACGCAATCATGAAAATGTAATTACTTTAATTTGAAGTAATAAAAAGTGTCGCTCTATATTGCCATGGGCGGCGTGGCGCAGTAGTGACCACTAAGGCTGAGATCTATAGAGCGAATTTCGACTAAGTCTGAGTCAAAGAAACGAACTCAATTTGAATTGGAATTTTTTAATCTAACTTCGACTTAATCCGAGCCATTTTTTACGAGACAAACAGACTAACAGACAGACTAAGCAAAGATGTTCAAACTAAGTCTAAGTTCATTGAAAAGAAATTCAGAATCACAATAATAATATTCATGAGATTGAAGACAAAAACTATAATTACCTATGATTATTACTGATAAATTCACTATAATGACAATAAAGGAAATATTAAACCTTTAAAACGTTTCTCACACTTCGTTGATCATCATTTCTTCAGAATAAACTTATGTCATTTGACACTCATGTTAAATAAATAAAATTTCTTATTACAGTCCAACAAAAAATATTTTTGCAAGTTAAAATTGCCTAGTGCGGTTTACACCAAAAAACTTGACGAATTTATAAACGAAAGTAACTTGTCTCATACTTCAAATACCATTGCAAAATAAACACCGACTGGCAAACTACAAAGAAGCACGTTCTATGTACAAAGGAACAATCGATAAACCAAACACGTTCCAAAATACAACAAGTAAAAGACACAGCCTCAGTACTCTGCAGCCCACTTTTCACACCTCAATTGAGATGTAACTGTCATTATAAACAGACATAAATGTAAGTATGAAACTGGTTGAGATATGGCGGATGTTCTGGCGCCGCTCTCGTTCACTGGGTCAGTCAACTTATGCTTCACCAGAATTGGAGCGAAGAATTTAGAGCCTTTCGCTTGACCGCTTTATTGATTAGCATCCGTCTGATTTAAAACATGCCAATAATTTGGGTAATCAATTGACAAATGGAAAATCCTTAACTCCCATTTTGAGGTAGACAAACTAACCCGAAGACTGTATGCTACGACGCGATAGCGACACAGATACCCCAAATCAAGATGTTGCTATCATCTATATATGTCACTCTACGAGCTCGCGTACCCGACACACCCTTTATATGATGTGGAAGCGATCACTTATGATCAAGTATTAAAAAAAACTGCTTATATTATAATACGTTGTACATATATACATACATACATACCAATATCAATGAAAAACGACGGCCTTTTGAACAAGTATAATACTTGTGTAATGCAGAAGAGCTTTTATAAAAGAAAATTGTTCTCCGTCACGCGTAGGTAAATAGCAAACGATCAAAAAATCTTTTATATACTTCTCAAATCTATAAGAAATACTGATGTGGATTGTGAACATGAATATAGTCCTTATAACCGCGTGTTAAAATATAAACAATAACAATTTCTTTAGCTAGATTACGATAACAATATTTAACCCCACCGTCAAAAAACAAGATTGAAATATGACTACTGAATTAGCATTTAATTCACACCGAAACGAACAGAAACAGAGTTCCCATAGCCGACATACGTTTCTTCACGCAACACGTTTGACTCCGCGGTTTTACAAAAACAAGCAATACATTATTTACGCAAACCATTGTTGGGAACTTATAAAACCACTCCTAATTATAATGTTGAGAAAATATGTGTCGGAATGGAAAATATTTGCAAATATCTACATTATGCTGTTGACAACATTCAGCTTATTGACGCTCTACATATTAAGATACGCAGAAAATAACTAAAAAAAGTTACTTTTTTATTTAATTCTACAAAGCATTTTTTGCGTTTACCTTTCCATAATTATATTAATCGATTTATTTCGTAATGCGCTATAATATTACTAATACTTGTTAATATTATTAGATTTGTTGCAGCGGCTATTTAAGTCTGGAATTTGTGTCTGATATGGCGATAGGTTAACCCCTATCACATTTGGGCCGGAACTAAGCTCGGCGAAGTGTAGTTGTTCTAGTACGCTAGTGCGCCTCTGCCTACCGCTTCGGGGTATAGACGTGGGCTTATGTTTTGAAGTAAGATGCTCTGGCTTCGAATTCCAGGTCAGGTAATACGATTTTGCTAAGTAATAGTAAATCGTTGCAGCTCGTAGGATCTTAGCCGAATCTTTTATGCAACATGTTTAAAAAAGTGTCTTATACCGACCTTGTGTTAGAAAGAGACAATGGCGGATGGATGCAGAAGTTGATGCTATAAACCTTACAATTTTCTGTATCTGGTAGAGCGTGTAAGTGGTAGAGCCACACTGTAGATAGTTACGTCTACAGCACGAATGAACCGACTCGACCGGTTTGATACCACTGTCTCACAGAAAACCGATGTAAAGTGACAGCTTGCTGTTGTGTTTCGTCCGATGAGTGAGATTTCCGGTGGCCCATATACCCCCCCTCCCTTTCCCAGTCCCATTTCCCTTCTCTTCCATTCCCTCCTTTTAGATTGGCAACGCACCCATGATAATTTTTGTGTCTTGAGTGTCTATGGGCGGTGAAGATCACTTACCATCAAGATCCATCTGCTCGTTAGCCAGTCTTTGCTATAAAAAAATCTATAAACAAAAGCTTTCTCTCAGTATTTGATTTTGATGCCAGTAATAAGTATGGCATCACAACCATGTCCCCAATGTAGTGGTGATGAGAATGGTGCGAGGAGTTTAATGGTGCGTAAATAGGATGTGAGTAATTCGTTTCGCTGCCAGCATACAATCACACTCCATGCCGCTAATAGCAAACACCGTTAGAGATGAGGTTTGTCGCATTTTGTCAACTACAATATCGATAGTTCGGGATATTAACGTAAGTCTATGTCTTCATTAGGCAAAATATGTTATATTTTCTAGTTTTATACATCGTGTGGATAGTCAATGTTCCTTCTAAGTATCTTAGTTTAAAAACATGATTATTGTTTCATTATACCTATTGGATTATTGTATCGCTGAATGCAGGCCGCTTCCAACAGGTCAATCTAGAAATCTTTGGGGGAAGCCTATATCCAGCAGTGGACGTCCTATGGCTGATGATGATGATGATGATACCTATTGTAAAAAATAAAGCCATTGGTTGCCAATTCTCATAATGTTGATATTTAATTGAATAAATATATATTTCACAAAATTACTTAAAATGATAATTTCTTAGGTTTAAACGAAGGATTTAAAGCTTTCGAACTGTCGAAACTTTTTAAAAATAAAAAACATATCGCAGTAGAATCCGTTAAACTACTTTTATTTCTTATTTCAATACTTTTAAATGACACATGATACTTCTTTGGGTATCCCTATGGGAAAAAGGCGTATGTATGTTATAAATGACATAACTAGCAATTTATTGTTTGTTTTTTGACCACTTCCAATATACATACATTTCTGTTGATCTGCTTGCCGAGTATAAGAAAAAGCGAATATTTAAATACTTTATACAATTAATTACGAGTTTGGAGTCAATGATCTAAATAGAGTTTAAATAATGAAAACACCTGTACACGTGAATTGGAACTACTAAAACGTATTGTCCTTTTATATTATTGCAATAAAGTAATTAACAACCTGAACGATGCAATGATTAAAAACATCTGTGAGATTTTTATTAATTGTTGTGCAAACCCCATTATTATAGTCATTAGCCTCATGTTTAGCGTCCATTGGAGTTCCCAATAAGTTATATCAATGAATGTAAAAGGTAAATGGCCTCATGTTGCGCATTCTCAGGAGTTTCTAATGACTTATATCAATTAATGTAAAAGGTAAAAGATAGTAAAGATAAGCATAGTAAACTTGATGACAACTAATACTTCAATTACTTTCCACTCTAAATCCGACTCATTTAGCATCAATTACGATTCTATGCAAAACTATAGCAGTAAAACCAATCAAATTAATTGGGTACTTGACTATGTTTGATTTTGTACACATTTTTATATGTACTAGCAAATAAAACAAAAAAGGCTCTTTTGTAAAATCTGCATCGAAATTGGTTGAAAAATGACTCAGTAATTCATATTTTAAAATCTGCAATGAGCAAGAGTGGGGATGTAGTGGGGATATCTTGCTATCCCTTTCTAATGCACGTACCGTTATGGCCCTGACGTGATTTTACTGATACTTCTCTTTTCCGCAGTTTGAAGGTTACACCAAATTTCAAATGGTTATAACTTTTTTATTTTTGAGAATATTTCAATAATTCTTCAGTAATTCTGTTCTATGTTTAAGATGGCGTAAATGTCATATACAATTATTAAAAAAATTTAGTCAAGTATCCAATTAAATCGAAAAATAATATCGATAGCATATTATTCCCATCTCTAAGCACACCTGCAGCCTTTAGTCTAGTGCGGCGAGCAGTGACCGGCAATGGGGTCGCGCTTAGCGTTGCAACTTGCAACACGATTCTGCAAGTGTGCGTATGCACCCGCTCTAATCAATCACTTCACATGGTTCCTTCTTAGGCTGAGATCTATAGAGCGAACTTCGACTAAGTCTAAGTCAAAGAACGAACTCAGTGAGGATTTTGACTTAGTCCGAGTCATTTTTTAGTCTGTTTGTCAGTCTGTTTTTCTTGTAAAAAATGACTCGGACTAAGTAAAAGTCCGATTAAACAATTCCAAATCCTCACTGAGTTCGTTACTTTAACTTAGACTTAGTCGAAGTTCGCTCTGTAGATCTCAGCCTTAATGTAAGCTTTTTTTAATTGATTTCAAGGCGGAGGTTCTGAATTCGTCGGTTTTTTATGTCTTATCCGATATCTCTGGAAAATGTGGACCGATTCAATACTCTTGTGTTCGATAGAGCTAACTCTGAGGATGGTCCCATAAAATTTGGTCAAAATCTGATGATACTGATTTCTTAAGTTTACGCGAATGTTATGTATATAGTATATAGATAGTTGGCATAAAAATTAAAACAGCTCGTGATAGAATCCGTAAAAATAGTTTTATTTCAATAAAAATCTGATTAATTTTGACGTCGATTTCTAAGTTTTTAAGATACATATAATAAGCATTGTCAAATGGAAGCTATTTACCATCGGGATCATTATCCGCGACCAATTCTGAGATTTACCAAGAAGGTATGAAACTTTATGTTTTGGTATTCCTAAAATTCTTTATGATTTTCCCTATTGCATTGCACAACATATCTTAGTCATTATATATTAGATGTTAGATATTTATTACCCGTTAACTTGTATAAAAAGCGACAAAAAAATTTAATTTAGGGCAACTAGAAGTATAACAAATATATTTCATTTTGATTTACACTGGTAATAATTCAAAAAAAAAAAATCAAAAAAAAAAAAATTTATTGACACCCAAACATATTCGCATACATCTTTTAGTTGTAGGTACAATTTTGTGTTTACGAAAATAACATTAATACTTTAAACACTAGCATCTAAACTAGGCCGAGCCTGTATCTTAGATACTAGTTTCTTCCTGTGACATCATTTTTTACATTTTAAATATCTAATACTGAGCGATTAGCATTGTATGCATTTTTGTTAAATACCTCCACCAACTTTATAAATAACTGTTAGACTACCATGTGTGTGAACTTAGGATAACTTACTTATACAAATTAAATTAGTATCAATTTTATTTTATTTCTTTTTTCTTTGTCTTTTTTGCTTATATTATATTTAAAGTTAATAATTTTATTTGTGATGTGTTAATCGTTTTTTATTTTACTTTAATATTCCAATATTATATTTTATATCACTATTTAAAAATAGTAAACAGATCTTCAATTTTCTCGTACGTTTGGGATTTAAGCCAAGTTGTTATTGTTTTTTTGCATTCGTAGTAATTAAGTGGATGTATATTAAGAGTTTTGTTTATTTTATTGTAAATCAGTGGCCCAAGGTAAGTTTTAAATTTATTAATAAAATACGTTTTGTAGCATGTTGTGGGAACTACGTTCTGTTTTCTTCGACTTTTTGTTGTTTCTTGATTATATGTAAGATTGATATGTTGGGACATTATTGTTTCTAGAACAAACAGTTGTCTAATAGTTAAAACATCGCATTCATTGTAAAGTTTGGTTGTTGAATACCTAAACGGTTTAAATGTCATCACTTTAAGTATGGCTCTCTGTGCTCTTTCTAATTTTATGAGATGAGTCTTCCGTGCACCACCCCATGATGAGATACAATATGACAAGATAGATTGAGCCAATGCAAAATAGACGTTTTTGAGAAGGGTAAATTATTAAATATTTAGTGGTTCGTACATCTAAAATAATTGAAGACTTTTACTTTTAATCTGTACAAGGCCGTTATTACCTGCTATCGTCATTATACCCTTATTAAGAAATGGAATAATAGTCCGTTTGATAACATTTGAGAATAACCAATTTTACGGGCCTTGGTACCAATTAAGTTTAATAGAGATACTTAACTGTTGCGATATTACATTATTTGACTAGTAATCAAATTATTGCTATACTAGCAAGCTGATGTATCTTTACAACTAATAATGTTTAATACAGCCTTTGTACCCAGATATTCCGGCTTACTTTTTATAATTACTAGCATTATTATTGTAGGTAATAATTGTACGCGACTCTGCTCGTTTTGACATGAGCAGGAAAAAAAATCTATATTGTTTTCTAAGCCAAGACACTATTCTACCTATGTGTTGAACACCCACATCGATTTGTTTAAATCACACATCTTTCTTATTACCTACCCCCATCCTACCTTAAAGAAATTTCACACATCCAATTCACAAATATCCTATACCTATTGTTGAAAATTTTGTGTAATATTTAGTAGAATATTCTCCATATATGCTTTGTGACTGTTAGATGTATTTATATACTTATTTAAGTACATCGAAGTACCTAACTCTTGGCCAAAGTATACATAAATCGCTCTTTTCTTCATACATCAAGTAACGTCTCCTTTAAGTTACCGGCGTTCATAAACTACTTTACAAGGAAACTATACACGACCTGTCGCGTCTTATTGTGCTATTATAGCCGGTGGAGCGTCCCGAAGTTATTCGAAGTAATTCCCTGTTGACAATTGGTATTCTAAGCTCGACTAGCAATGCTTGTGTTGATGCAAATAGATTTGAATCTGGTCTAGTTATGATGTTCGTTTATTTACGTTACGCTTTCTCGTGTATCCATAACGGGATAGACAGAGATGCAACTACGACCTAGACTCACAATACCAAAATTCTTTTTTTTGACTTTCGAATGACAGACGTCCCTGGTGGTGGTAATCGTCGCCCATGCAACAACAATACCAGGGACAGAGACAAGCCATTGACTACTGTGGAATAGAAATAAACGGGGTTTGGAAAGGGCAAATTTCGGTACAAGTAAATCCCTTTTCACGTCACATTGTATGTGCCGCCCGTTATATCAAGGTTATCTCGTTATCGATTTTAGGAACCGAAAAACTCAAACAAATTGAATCGCCTAACTTGGGAATTGAACCGACACGGTTTATTAATACAAACATTAATTTACTAAGTGTTAATTTTAAACAACTATACGAAACAAAAACTGAAGGCTTTTGCCAAGTATAGAGCCCACCCACAACTTAATCATTAATGTTTGCGCGTCTTTTTATGCATCCCACATTATTTATCATAAAGCTTATTAAAATTTTATAACCTCTCCACAACAATATAATAGGGTATTTTACTCTATACGGGAAATTAATAAAACTACACAAATGACATAGTTTAGGCAATAAGCAGTCGGAAAATGTTAGTGTAAGTTTATAAAATGATAAAATACATTTTATAATACAATTCAAAGTTTTGAGTTTTTGTATCTGTTCTTTTACTAAGCGATATAGTAGCCGCCATGATATTACGTCATACAGTCATGAAAACAAAGTATCAAGTGATCAACATTAGGTTGCTTTTGTATTATATTTTATTATCCGTGTACTTTTTACTTAAATAGTCACGGGCGGCTCGGCCTCCGGTGGCCCATACGCTTATGGAACATATATATGTGCCGCCTCTGACGGGTTAAATAGTATCATAGAAACCGACGACATTTCATAAAAACACAAACTACCTAAGATTAAACTTGAAATAATGTACGGAGTACGGGAGTAAACTCTTTTCACGTGATCTATTTAACCAAGTTTCTCTCATATTTACATTACTTGACACTTCAATCCACAACGTGTCCGCTGTTTTACACTTATATTCTTGCATTGCGGAACAGCACAGGTTAATAAATCATTCTTAAATTGCAATAATTTACAATTCCAATATTACGCGTATTTGTTTACATTCCTAATGACGTCTTGACTATGGAAGAAAAATGGCTTCTCGCGCGCGTTAGCGTTTTCGCCAAATTACGCGCGGTATAAAATTAAAACGCATTTTTAAGGCACTTATCGATTGAATAAAAATGTCGTAATTTTTTTAGTAGTATATTATTACCTTAAGATCGCATTAAAACACATTTCAAAAATGGTGTAATACCCTATTATGAATATAACTTCTATTTTGTATTATAAACGATGTACTTGTTGAACGTCCACTTATAAGGTCGTTGCAGGCAGCTTTCAACAGGTCGATCTGGAAATCTTTGTAGTATTACGCATTTAAATACAAAATGGTAAAGTTGGAAGGGGAAGACCTCATCGAACATTTTCTAACCAAGTCAGAGATTTACTCGAGAAAGGTCAAGTTAAAAGTACCCTAAACCGACGGGCATGCATGAAGAATGTAATGAGACTGAATGAGGCGAAAGAGGTGTGTAAGGATCGTAGCAAGTGGAAATCCGTCGTCTCTGCCTACCTCTATGGGAAAAAATGTATGTATGTATGTAAATACAAAATCTATCAATTGCAGCGTGGAGTGATTGTTGCTTTTTGAATTAACAAAAAAAAAAGAAAAATCCTGACCGACATGAGAATCTCATTCGTTTTTGAACTCGATTAATGAATCTAATTTCACGATCTAATTTCATTTGTAAGTATTACAATACTGTTCCAATACAATTTACATAACAATTATATAACAATAGCCACTTCAATCATTAAGTTACCGCATAAGTGTCCACCAATTAAAATTGTATGATAGCTTTCACGTCGATCAACTACACATTCCTCGAAATCTAGAAAAGTGATATTGTATTTTTCAGTATCAGCTCGGAGTCTGGAATTTGTGCGCGATATGGTGCCCCTATCACATGTGGGACTGATAAACTCGCCGAAATGTGGATGTTCTAGTTCGCTAGTGCGCCTCTGTCTACCCTTTCGAGGATACAGGCGTGTGCTTATCTATGTATATAGAAAATCGTTGTTTAACCAATTTGTCCTTCACGAGTCGAGACTCTCACTATGCTTTTAATTTTCAATCATCATTATTAAATCTAGCGGCGACTCTTATTTTAAATAAGAAATAATTATAATTATAATTGTGTCTACGTTTGTCGGAGATTATGTTGATCTTCTCGTAAATTTTAATTTCATGCCCGACGATTTTAAACCTAAATTAAGGTTGCGACAGATCCCGACGTTTGAATGTCGAAACGGAGGTAATTATTAAAGATATAATTTAAAAACTGATGACCTCCGGAGCTCTGAGTCCGGAGAAAGGGAACCTCAATGATAACGAGTACCTACAGTGTCTTCAGCAATAACGGTATAAATCATGTGGGGAGATTTCTTCGCCAATGTCATAGGAATAGTTACAAGGATCACTCTACTATGAATAGGAACATTAAAACTCATTAAATGTAGAATATTTAATTTAAATATTATAGATTAAATGTATCTGACTGCCTCGGTGGTGTGGTTGTATTTCGGTACAACTACTGGCCTGAGATCTCGGGTTCAATCCCCGGGTCGGGCACAGTGATATTGGATTTTTCCATATCAGCCCGGAGTCTGGAATTTGTGCCCGATACGGCGATAGCGTCGCCCCTTATCACATCTGGGACGGAACTAAGCTCAGCGAAATGTGAGTGTACTAGTTGGCGAGAGCGCCTCTGCCTACCCCTTCGGGGATACAGGCGTGAGCTTATGTTATCTTATGTTCTATGTATCTTACTGATATTTGCAACAAACAATACATCAACTCGGCATAATAAAGTTCCATTATGTAATTGCTATATGTAAATCAATACAAAATAGAATAAACAAATAATTATATCACATATATAACTTACAAATCATTATAGCAGCTCACATAAGTACATAATATATTCCAGAATTGTATCTACCATAATATTAATAAACCTAGAAGAACACAGACCTTAAAGTACGTAAACCGGTAAACCACCAAATTTTTAGCGATCCTAGAAAATCTGGTCCTAATAAAACCTAAAGCTTATAGATAGATAAAAATTCCTTAACACCTGCCAACGCACGCTGTAACGGTGATCTAAGCAAATAGTTATCTATTGATATTTTATTACTTTTATTAGATTATTCACTTTGAACGTGCGATATAGGACAACAACTAAAATGCCTTCGTATAAGGTTGGATTCAGTTGATGTCTTAGGAAGAGAATATAGAAAGATATACCTTTTGTCCCTCAGTGTAGGCAGAGGCAATGCTACGATTCTAGTACATATCATTTGTTTTTTTCCTTATTTTTTTTATAAATAACACCCAACAGTCACACACAGTCCTGACCCCCACACTAAGATCGAGTCTTCTGTCGTGGGAATCAAGAACTACGAGAGACTTTCGGTCAGACAACACCCAGACCCGAAGCAAATATGTATATGTGGGCCGCAGATATATTTGTCTTGGTGCGGGGATCGACCCTACGGCCTCTCGATTCCCATCCGGTTGCTCGCCCGCTGCGCCATGAAGGCTGTCAAATAATTTATACATGCATGTCGATTTAGGGTATTTCCGACTTGACCTTTTTCGAGTATCTATACCTTGGTCAAACAATGTTCGACGAGGTCTTTCCCTTTCAATTGAACGATAGTAAATAAATAATAATAAATACACCCATACAGTCACACACCTAGTCCTGACCCCACACTAAGTATAACCTGTATCGTGGGTATCAGAGACTACGAGAGACTTTCAGTCTCACAACACCCAGACTTGAAACAAATATCTGTGGGCGTCACAAACATTTGTCTCAATGCGGGAATCGAACCCGCGGCCTCTCGCTTCACAGCCGGCTACTCGCCCGCTGCGCCACGGAGGCTATCAGGGGGTTACCATCACCTCTTATAGCAGTATTATTATAATTTTACTTGTACGGATTCCCATACAAAACAAACGAAGAACGATTATAATAATACTGCTATAAGAGGTCGTGGTAACCCTGCAGATCTAAGAACTATTTATGGTAAAACGTCAAACATAAATCAAGATGTAGATGAGAAAGTTGTTTCTCGCAAATTAAATGTTACAAAACTATTAGTGCATGGTAAATTATAAATGAAGTCTAGTTTATGTGTTATATACTTCTTTTTATACTGCATTGAATTTTGTAACATCCGTTTAACTGATTTATTGGTTGTTTATAACGTGTTTCTTAATTGATATTTTTATGTAGGTTGTTAATATCAGCCAATAATATAGAACATTAAACAAAGGATTGAGGCGATCGGTCTATGCTGGAGACGTGTCGAGGTGTCCAATCTCACACATACATATTCACTTTAACTCTTTCAATAGAAGGGGCCCACGAACGCCACAATAATCCAGAATACGCGTGGGTGTTGATTTACCAAAGTATTTCCTAAAAGTACCTTAACGAAGATGAAAATATTTATGAAATCGAGGCATGGGTGATTGCGTCAGTATCTCAGTAACCAGTAAAACCCTCATTGCATAGATTTATATCGACTACGATTGGACATATACCGACTTCCAAAAAGAAGAAGGTCTTCAATTCGTGTGTAATTTTTTATGTATGTTACGCGTTATCTTCGCCAATGTGAACCGATCTTCAAAATTCTTTTTGTGTTCGATAGAGCTTATTTCAAGGGTGGTCCGATATAAATTTGGTCACGATCGGATTTGAAGTCGGTCCGTTAAGTTTTTAAACTTACGACTTTATATTAAACCTAGTAGTGCTAGGATTAAATGCTTAGGGTGACTTGCAGCTCTATTACTAATCTAGAGTTGGATCTAAACTAGATTTGTCCTACAGCACATTCCTATATTTAAATAGAGATAAATCGAGATTTATCTAAGTGCTGTAGATCGCCCTTAAGAAACTGTTACCTGTCCTCTTAGATAAGGATTTTGAAAATCGGTCCGTATTTGGCGGAGATATCGCGTAACGTACATAAAAAAGGAAATATATACGAATAGAGGACCTTCTCCTTTTTTTAAGTCGGATGGAAAAACTATCCATAAATAGTCAGCCAAAAAATATATATTGGGGAATTAAAAAGCCAAATCAACAATATAATTAGTGATGATTAACATAGTCCAAATTTAATAAATGTCATCATCAATTTTTCTGTTAATTATCTTTTTAGGGCATGCTGTCAGTCATATGTAAATGCAAGGCTGCAGTGAAAGCTTTGGTCTAATTTTCGAGTTCAGTAGAGCGATGCTAAAGTAAAGTGAGACTTAAGAAAACCAGGCTACAGGCTATTGCAAATTCATCTCACATGTGCGGACAATTACTATAAAGGCGTGTACGATACGTCGAGAACGATCTTCATGGCTGATTAAGTTTCATGCATCATTCTAATGTTGATAATTGATTATATTATTTATCCTTATTATTATCCCGCCACATTGATGTAAAGGTTGAAGTTGTTGTGGTTTAAATCCCAAGTTAAGGAATTTATATTTTGTCTTTTAGTTTTGTATTTTATAAACTGCCTATTTTTAGACTGCCTCGATGGCGTGATTGTACTTCGGTATGACTACTGCCCTGAGGTCTTGGGTTCGATCCCCGGGTCGGGCAAAGTGATATTGGATTTTTCCATATCAGCCCGGAGTCTGGAATTTGTGCCCGATATGGCGATAGGCTCGCCCCCTATCACATCTTGGACGGAACTAAGCTCGGCGAAATGTGGGTGTTCTAGTTCGCTAGTGCACCTCTGCCTACCCCTTCGGGGATACATGCGTGAGCTTATGTTGTTATGTTATGTGTTAGAATTTGGGCAGGGGGTCATGATAGACACGCCTCTATTCACATATTGGGAAAGTGATAAAGTAAGTTGCTAACAAAGGGTTACTATACTGTAAATACATACCTTAATGATGAGTTTCCGTGGGTATAGTTGCTCACTTCACAAAGGTCATAACCAATGTATTTATTTTGTTACTGACATGTTTATTACAATAGAAAATGACGTGTAAAAGTGCCCTAGGGGCCTAATTGCAAAATACATGATTTGAATTTGAATATAGATTGTAGATTAGCATTTCTACTTAACCCTTCGTGGACGTCGTTGGACGCAACGGTGTGGCGTTTCTTAGAAAATTGACCTGCTGGTCGATCATCTACGCATCCAAAGGTTATAAAAATGTCGGTTCAAAAGGCGAACGGTATGAGTATACCGAGAAATCGCGCTATATCGTCTAGACCTTAGGTCGTACTTTGAATAGGCATAATAATAGTAATTATTCTGCTTATGTTAAAGTTTAGAAGACTCCTAACCTTAGTCCATTGTGTAATTTAGGTATGTTTGTACATTTTGGGCGTGTACAAGTGTCATTCACGGCCGGTGCAGCCCACAGTACAATTGCTAGTTTCGATAACCTTTAGATCTTACCAACAGTCCCGCCCAGGCATCGGCGGATGCTGATTTTGTAACATAAATTAAATTTTATGTTGATATTACGATATCGATTTCAAATGTATCGGAACAACGTGAATCGTTTTACTTGCAATGAACTTTAAAAACTTCGGTAAGTTTACATAATAATAATAATAATATTAGCCCTGTAATATTACTGTCCCACTGCTGGGCACGGGCCTCCTCTACTAATGAGAGGGGTTAGGCCTTAGTTTACATAAATTATGACGTATTTAACTAATCTCGAGTATTTTGAAACCACGGACGTATAAAAAAAGATGGACAGAGCGCTACGAATATTTTAAGTGAAGCAGGGTTTTCGGCCCATTCGATCTATCGACACGTAATGGCGGCGATTGATCGAATGAGCCAAAAACTCTGCTTCACTTTCAATGTTCCTAGCGCTCCGTCCATCTTTTTTTATACGTCCGTGATTGAAATAAAACTATTTTATACGGATTCTATCACGATTTATTTTATTACATATTTTAGTAAATTTATAAACCACCTTCAATACCATCTTGACATATAAATGAGAGGTCAATGTGATATATGAAAATGAGTTACGACCACAATAGTTGACAAAGGAAACGCGTGGTTATCCAAGCGACATTTCCTGCAATTTTGAAACTTAAATATGGTTTTGATGTTAATATTAGATGTAATTATGGTCGCATGATGGACAGATAGACGAAGGTTATCCTAGAAGGTTTGTGGTTTTCAAAGTACAATTTTTTGGCAATTATTTTTTCCGCCCAATTTAAAACATGATTTGACTTTCAAATATACTTATTATAATAGAATGTGCAATTTCGGAAAGGGCACATGTCCGAAATTTCAAAATGTTCAGAAAACGAAACAAATAGTTATTTTACAATAACAATCATCATCATCATTATTAGCCATAGGACGTCCACTGCTGAAGTCGCTGGATGCAGGCCGGTTCCAACAGGTCAATCTGGAAATCTTTGGGGGAGGCCTATATCCAGCAGTGGACGTCCTACAATAACAATACATAACATT
Source organism: Clanis bilineata (assembly GCA_036417725.1). Lineage (NCBI taxonomy): Eukaryota > Metazoa > Arthropoda > Insecta > Lepidoptera > Sphingidae > Clanis > Clanis bilineata. The sequence continues at coordinate 17,495,733 of CM071158.1, forward strand.
TATTTTTAAGTAACAAGAGTCGTTGAGCAATACAGATTTTTTTATGTTAGACGCTGTCACATATTATATATTTATTTATAGGTAATTTATATTTTAAAATGTATGGACCCTTTTCGAAATTACTTATGAACATGAATCTTTATAAAATGTATACGCTATTGTATACATAATCTCACGTATTAAACAAAATATATCCCAAATGTTTGACTCCGGTAGACTAAATTAATACCCCAAATGGCCTCAACTAAAATCTTTTTACCGGCATGAGAATTGAACCTGCTACCGGGATAAAAAGTACTCTATGATTTAATCTAGGTCATGGGCTATTTGTGCGCCTAATTTTATTGAAATCGGTTGAGTAGTTATTGCTTCATGCACGAACTAACAAACATCGACAACAATACTTTTTTTGAATAATATAAGTGAATAAGTGAATTTGACATCAATTTTAAGTTTCATTATTTGAAAATTAATTTTAATTTTCATGGAGAAATGAAAAAGTATGAGGGAAAATTAACAAGCTTCGTAACGGGCCGACTATTTGAATTCTACTGTAATTTATATAAGGTCGAGTACGCATCGGACTTCATAATACATAGTAATGATACATAATCATCATGACATTTGTGCCCGATATGGCGATAGGCTCGCCCGCTATCACATCTATAAATAAATAATAAATAACACCCAACAGTCACACACATAGTCCCGACCCCACACTAAGATACTAGTCTTGTATCGTAGGTATCAGGAACTACGAGAGACTTTCGGTCTCACAACACCCAGACCCGAAACAAATATCTGTGGGCCACACAAACATTTGTCTCGGTGCGGGGATCGAACCCGCGGCCTCTCGCTGCACAGCCGGCTACTCGCCCGCTGCGCCACGGAGGCTGTCAAAATCTGGGACGGAACTAAGCTCGGCGAAATGTGGGTGTTCTAGTTCGCTAGTGCGCCTCTGCCTACCCCTTCGGGGATACAGACGTGAGCTTATGTTATGATACATAATCATAATTACGGTCATAGTACGTATCTGTTTGGAACAAGATAGTTGCTATTTATATACCGCATTATGATTTAAAATCAGTTGTTCTAAACTTGTAAATGTCTTATACAATTAAATCAATGAATGTCAATTTATACACATCCTTGAACTCATAATTTGATCACACACAACATAAACTACTTCAGCAATTACTGTGAAAAACAATTGTTCAACATGATTATGACAAATATATTCTGAGAAATAATCTTCAATTATAATAAAAATAAGTTAAGAAAAACTGCATTTCTTAACAGTATCCTTCGCTACCATTTAAAAGTATAAATTAGTTAAACAAAATGAACCTAATAAGTTACATGTACTTGCATGCAATTACTTACATAATTATTATTATATTTATTTTTGTAGAACTATAATTTGTACTGTGGTTAGGAAATTTGCTAAGTATAGAGTCAGTTCCTCAAGGTAATGTACCTCTATTATATGGATTATTGTAACAACTTATTTTACTAACGATATTAGAGTTTAAATTTTTGTTTATGTTTTCCATATCGATAAGTTACAAATAACTATTTATAACTCGTCGATATGGAAACGCATACATTAGGTACCTATGTACCTAATGGTGTTACTTCGGAAATATTTTATAAGGTTAGAAACTTATATCATCTGGAAAGTTATTAACACATAATTATCAACTTATATACTCAGTCGAATTCATTCTCTTGCCCAAAATATTGCCATATTTCATTATTTGGACTCTACATAGAGCTACTTACAGAAAGTATATTCTTTACTTCTAGTGTATTTGTCTCGAACCTCGAATAATATAAAAGTACGCTATATGCGGCGTATTCTTATGCCATTCCCATACATTTATTATTCTATTCGATTAACGCATAAGCCACTTGTCTAAGCCCGCAGTACGCTGCGAGCTCTAATTTGGTTGTCAAAAATATTCGTGCTCGGGCCGCTGATATTTAGGATGCTTAGTATTGATTACTCATCCACATAAGCTCACGCCTGTATTCCCGAAGGGGTAGGCAGAGGCGCACTAGCCAATTAGTACGCCCACATTTCGCCGAGCATAGTTCCGTCCTAGATGTGATAGGCGGCGAGCCTATCGCCATCTCAGGCACAAATTCTAGACTCCGGGCTGATATGGAAAAATCCAATATCACTTTGCCCGACCCGAGGATCGAACCCGAGACCTTAGAACGGTAGTCGTACCGAAATACAACCACGCCACCGAGGCAGTCATCCAAAGCAATTATAATACTTTTAAACGATCGATTATATTCATTGCTAATTGATCCATGCATGACGGTAAACATAACTAATGAATTAAATTATAGCGCAATTGAGTATTATCAAAACCAATAACGCATGCGCATAACATAACAAAAGGAGGCTGGCCTTGTGGCAAAGGTGGTATGAACAAAGAACTGCACGATTTGCATACTAGAACGTACACTGGAGCGAATTAGTGGATTAACTTGGTCAAGAACAAACCCTAGTACTATTGAATTCATCTGTTTCGCTTGCATTTAAGGGGCAAACTCCCGAATACAGAATTACTACCTAATCAATTTTCTTTCTTTATCCCACCTCAATGTAGAGTCGGCAAAACATACATTTTCAAGCACGTTTCAAAAAGGATTTGGTTTAGTTTTTACAATCGGTTGCTTGCTTGACATGAACCCCCATCTGGGGATCCAGTCCCGGGAAAATATTGTTAGAAAACACCACGCCCAACTTGGGAATCGAAACCAGGACCTCCCGGTTCAAGGCCGTATACACTGCCAATAGAACAAAATTTAATGTAATTAAATCTAAAGTTGATCCTAAACTCAGTTTACCTTCCATCCCAATCGAATATTTTAATCTTATTTTAAGTTAAATCGACGACGTGCAAGATGCTTCACAGAATAATTCATAAAATTGAATATATTTCTTATAAATTCGTGATTTATTTCATTTATCTAAGTGCTGCAAACCGCCCTAACTAATCATTATGTATAACTATTCTATAAAATGAAAAAGAAATATGATAACTAATGCTGCTTACATGCAGTCGAATATTCAATAACGGCCGGTTTCATTAAACAATCTCAGTTCGAATGTGCAGATAGATTACAAAAATTAACCAATAAGAACACAGTTTGAACATGACTCCGTCAAATGACTTGATTTGATTGGTTTATAATCGCGATCTATCTGCACTCTAAACTGAGATCGTTTATTGAGACCGGCCGTAAATCAACTTCCTAAATCAGGAATGAGGATAGCCGTATTCTGGGTCCCGTTCGCAACACAATCTATCACTCAAATTCGGTATGCAGGTTCGACCTTCAGTGGACGGCATAAACCAGTTTTCGAATGTGACCCACATATCGTTACGCATCTCGTTAGACGTACACTCTCAAAGATATTTAATATTACTAACTATAGATAGGCTATCAAGTAAGTTTCTATAAAATAATCACAAGTTTAAAAACTTAATAGGCCGACTTCAAATCCGATCTTTACCAAATTTATATAGGACCACCCTTGAAATAAGCTCTATCGAATACAAAGAATTTTGAAAATCGGTCCACATTTGACGGAGATAGCACGTAACATACATAAAAAAATACAGACGAATTGAGGACCTTCTTCTTTTTCATCAGCAACGCCATCGACCACTTATTACAATGCGAGGGTGCTTATTACAATGAACACCCTAGAATGTTCTCTGAACGTTCAAGAATCATCACCATCAGCCATAAGACGTCCACTCAAGAATCACGTAAGACAATTTTATTATGTAAACATTATTACACTGGCACAACCTTGCGTATGTTTCAAATACGGCCGATTGATTTATGACCACGAGGTCACAACTTTTAGATCATTTCACGCTGTTGTCCCGTCTATGTACTATTGAATCTCTTACACTCTTAACATTTCTTTCTCACATTAATCTTGCGTAGCTCCTGTACGTTTAATTACAGTGTTCGCAAATTGGCTATTATAGTCGATTGTTATCGATGTTACCCAACACGGTGGCTATTCGATTGCTGATAAAGTAATAAACTTTGATGATTGGTTCATTATGGAGTATTTTGGTATGTCGCAACTCGCAAGTCGAGTGTTTGTTTCATCCCATTCGATTAATGATAAAGTCGTAAAGATGATTGTATTGTGATGGAGTATTTTGGTTTGTCAAGGTGTTTGTTGCTTCCCATAAAAGTTAAACTTAGGAGTAGGTATATATTCCATCATCATCATCGTCAGCCATAGGACGTCCACTGCTGGAAATAGGCTTCCCCCAAAGATTTCCAGATTGACCTGTTTAAGCGGCTTGCATCAATATATTTTTGTTCTAATTTTATTCGGCTTGGATCCCTGGAAGGGTTGACGTCAATCAGGTAGCTGACCCTAAAAGCTACAGCCGAGACTGCAGCATGATTGTAAGGGTATGTTGCGCCGACCCCACAGAGTAGAATAAAAGCAGGTGGAAGAATAAGATCTATGTAGTACCTAACAGTACATCATTACATAATTTTTAATCTGTAACATAATCCACTTGCAACAATAAAACCAGTTGCTGATTAATATGAAATCATAGGTTACGAATGCATTCAACTGATACAGTATCAATATTAGCATTTTTAATGTCAGCTACTTTGTTTGGAATGTGGAGTCCATTCTATCTCTTTAAAAGGCTTTTCAAGTTTTACTGATGCACAAATATATGATATTAAAAGTTAGCAGACGATTTAATTAACAGTATAGAGGTAGATTAAATTACGGTCAAATATTAATTATGAATCAAATCACACAAAAAGGAAGGCTCGAGCCTTCTTAATTTCCATTAAAATAGTCATTATAAAATTCACACTCAGGCCTGTTATCCCTGAAGGGTCAAAGCCGCAACCAGTGCACCCAATTTTTCGAGGATCCGGGCTGACACAACCGAAAATACTAATATCAATATACCGGATTGAACCCCAGACCTTAAGACCTTACTCGTTCTGCGTACGCAATATATTTACGCAACCGAAACAGAATATTTTACAACCATAAAATAAACACTGATAAAGCCCGCAGGAAGTCGCTGGATGCAGGCTGCTTCCAACAGGTCGATCTGGAAATCTTTGGGTGAGGACTATGTCCAGCAGTGGACGTCCTATGGCTGATGACGATGGTGATGATGATGATAAAACACTTCTTCTTTAAAAAAATGGCTTCTCCGTATTAGCCACCGCTAATACGTAGAAGCCATTCAGCCAGCCAGAAGCCGCTAAATCACCATTTAGCCAATGTCAAGGATATAAACACTTATTAATACTTACCACATTGGACAATTATACTGTTATTAATCTCCCTACAGTAAACGAGTACCTACAATAGAACTACAATAAAGTTAAAGACTCATTCACATGAATCAGCATGTATAAAGTTGAAGAGCCTTATTTGGAAAATGAATTTATATACAAACGCTTTGTGGCGCTTTATTAACATAATTTGCATAATACAGAATGCACATTGACTAAGAAAAAACACAAAATTATATTTTTGCAAAGTTTTGTATTAGGTAGAAAAAATTTAATATGTAATGAAGTATTACGAAGAGTACCTACTAGATGAAATTTAGAAGGGCTTAAAAATAAGTCTATCCTGCGAGTCCATTTTCGTTCGGTGAGTGACATTTCCTGAAGTCCAAATCACCCCCACCCCTTCCATTAGGAAGGGATTGCGATTATAATTATATTACCCTAGTCTCTTTCCTTTCTCTTCTGATAACATCCATTATTCTTTTAGTACCGTGGGTGTGAAAGCGTAAAGACGCCGCCACATGGCTTATCCTGGCGTTTGGCAAAGGCAGGTTGTATGAACTACGTCCGTTCCAGTGGCAGACTTGGAACAGAAGCTCCGTGCAACTCTACACGTCCATATTCAGAAATTCTATTTATTAAGTCATGGACAAGAGAAACATGGGTACGATTTCATACCCTAAAATTTCCGGAGCCAGCACTGAACTAGACAATAGATGAAGATTAACTAACTTTAGGTACAATTCGCCGCAAGCCGACTTCAATAAACATACCAACGCGAATTTAATAACTAACAAAAAACCCAATAAAACGCATTGTTTACCAGACGTGTTTATTTTCATTTAACAAGCCACCGTTCTAAATATGTATCACTAAAAATAAACATATAAAAACAAACAATGTGGGAACGACTTCGACACGCACACGACACGACTACGTAACGACAGCACGTCAATAGCTTGATTTATATGATCAGACACTGGCGCCTATATATGGCAATATTCCAACTGCTATCGATTAACTGAATGTACTGGATGAGTTCGTAGAAAAGATATTCTTGTCTAATGAGGAAAATTGCGTCGTTTTTTATGTATTTACGCACATTTTTCTCTGGATTCTTGGAATGGTTGTGAGCAATCCACATTTGAGGCACGTTTTGCAATTATTGTTGATCTTGATGAATGGTTGGGACGTGTGTTTTAATATCATTGAGACTTATTCACAGTTTTGTAAACAAGTTGCCAGCAATTAATTAATATTCCTTGTTTTTATTTTGCTTGGAAAATAAACCAAGTAACGTAATTGTTTTCTGTAATGTATATATTTTTTGACATTGAACTTGGAAATACTTAAAACAAGTCTTTTGTTTTCTGTCTCAGTCAAGTTTGATTCTACGTTACCCTAATATAATTAAGAACATAATCATTTAAAAGCGAACTTTTATTATCTTCATTTAGTAATAGATGTGGTAATGAAAAAGCTACTGCTTTTCTTGCGGCTCCGCCTCCAAGAAAATAATACTCCGCGATACAATCATATGCATACTATCGAAATAATAGTGTCTGATTTGTTAGGTTTACGTAAATGCTATGAATGAAATTAAATGAAATAAAAGTAGTTTATACGGATTATTAAAAATAAAAACAAATCGCGATAGAATCCATATAAACTTTTTTTCAAAAGTGTCTTATGTTTCAAATCAGCGGCCTGAACAGGAAAATTTCTGACAATCGTAAATGTATTCGAGCTCGATGCGCGTCTAAGAAAATTGAATGAAATATTAACCAAACGTCGTTAGTGCGCAGCGACCTCGAATACATTTACGACTGACAGAAATTTTCCTGAACACAAATCTATGTGAAAATCGTCAGTCAACATAATTAACACCCAAACGTAATTGTTTATAATATTTATTATATTCATCATATAAGCTTTCTATGTATATGATAATGTTGAGTACATTGACATTTTAACAATTCTTAAAAAAAATAAAAAAAAAACAAACGCATAAGTACAACAACAATAATAGTTCATACAATTTCATGGTCCAGATAAACACATAGACATAATGAGGCCGGACGTAATGCACGGACGATTCCAAACATGCGAACATTTCCGTCAACAATTTGTTACGTAGGTGTGCCAAATTGTCCGACATTCAGTGATATTCACTACAGTAGCCCGAGCACGAAAAACTAATGTAAATGTATTCGAGTTCGCTGCGCACTGATGACGTTTGGTTAATATTTCATACAAATTTCATAGACGCGCATCGAGTTCGAATACATTTACGGTTGTCAGAAATTTTCCTGCTCAGGCCGCAGTTTACAGTGCTTTCATAATAGACGTACGGAAACGCATGCGCATTGCACAGTGGTCGTTGTGGTCTTTCTTACACAAAGCTCACGCCGATATCCCTGATAGGGAAGCAGAACTAAACAACATACGAGTATTATGTATAACACCTATCTCTCGCCGATTGATTTACGCCCGGTTCCTATAAACAATCTCAGTTCGAATGTGCAGATAGATTACAAAAATTAGCCAATAAGAACACAGTTTGAACATGACTCCGTCAAATGACTTGATTTGATTGGTTCATATTCGCGATCTACCTGCACTCTAAACTGAGACAGTTTATTGAAACCGACCGTAAGTGATGTTATATCCCTTGCCCATGTTCAAATACTGTTCGTCATCTTTCTATCATAGGCCGGCATGATTCTGGCAAGCACTGATAAATCCATTGTTTGTCAGCGGTCGCTGTTTTTTTTTGACTGCACTACGCTTACCATCAGTGCAGTTTAGTCACTTTTCCGTGTTCGGATAAAAAAAAAACAAATCACAAGTTACAAACTCAACGAACCGACTTCAAATCTGACCATGAGCTCTATCGAACACAAAAATAATTTTGAAAATCGGTCCACATTTGTGCGGAGAGATCGCTTAACATACATAAAAATACAGACGAATTGAGGACCTTCTCCTTTTTGGAAGTCGGTCGAAAAACATAAAGAAGAGTTTCTTTTTTGAAGTCAGTTATCAGCATGGTTCGGGTGACACGTGTAATCGCCGAATACCATACATATTAACATTCTTTGTTACGCATACATTAGTCTGGGAAGGAGACAATGCTCGGTTACTTTCACTGGAACAGTTTGCGTAATACGATTGTTCTGTGGTTCACGAGAAACATGTCTTTTATTACTTTTAACTTTGACGGACTCATAGAACTGTGACATACAATAACCGCGTGTGTACGAATTACACAATTACAAAATGTTAATATCAAACATACATACATAATCACAAGTTTAAAAACTTAACGGACCGACTTCCAATCCGGTCGTGACCAAATTTATATGGAACCATCCTTGAAATAAGGTCCTTCGAACACAAAAAGAATTTTGAAAATCGGTCCACATTTGGCGGAGATATCGCGTAACATACATAAAAAAACCGACGAATTGAGGACCTCTTCCTTTTTGGGTAGTCGGTCGATAAATAAACTCACGTCTGTATCCCCGAAGGGGTAGACAGACGCGAACTAAAGAACTAGTACACCCACATTTCCACGCGCTCATTTTCGTTCCAGATGTGATAGGGGGCGAGCCTATCGCCATTTCAGGCACAAATTCCAGACTCCGAGCTGATACAAAAACTCAATATCACTTTGCCCGTCAAGGATCGAACCCAAGACCCCAGAGCCATAGTCGTACCGCAATACAACTACGCCACCGAGGTAGTCAAATTTGCTATAATAAAAAGAAAGTGTTTTCGAAACCAAAGCTCCATGGCTCCACTGCCGTTGCTAGTAAGCGCAGTGCGTTCCAAAAAGTAGTGACTGGTAACAAGTACCGAGTACAAGAAATACTTCATTAGCAGCCATTACTGATACTGACTTATAAGAAACTGTATTACATCATATACGTGACAGCCATTTAAATAATTCACTAATAATACCTGATACAAATTTCGATGTTGCAGATTGTAGTTTTTACCTGAAAGGAAAGGAATACGTCAATATTAGTATTACGAATTCTTAAACACACCCATTATTCAAACAGTCAGTCACATTTAGATCATAGGTTCTTAGGGGCTTTTTGGAAAGCCATTACTCCAATATAAACCTCATCAATCAAATGTAGCATTACAAAATTATAGAGCACTATACTATAATTTGTTTATGATCATAGGTACATATAATTGTTAATTATAAAGTTATTAACGATGATTCGAAATAAATTAATACAATAACCAAGGATGCATGATGTAGGCTAAGTGATATAAACAATTTAAAGATAATTAATGATGATTAATTATACGAAATATGTGTTAAGATTTACAACAACAGAACAACAAACAACAACATTTGTACTGGTAATCCAAATTGAAATCCAGATGTTCATACCGCTTCTTGAAAGTAATTGCTCGTGGTAGTCATTGCCAGGGCCACTGCCAAAACAGCTATTGTGAAAACAAAATAAATGGGGAATGGGAACGGCACGGGTTATTTGAACAGTCACAAATCATATTTGTTCAACTATAGTTCAGACTTTTTTTTTTTTTTTTTTTTTATGGCCCTACAGCTGCTTGCCTGACCGAGTCGGCAAATACAGCCACACCGGTCTGTTGGGAGGAACGCAGGTGCGCTCAACCCGTATAGTTCAGACTGTTTACAAAACCCCTATATAGGTAAAGGCGACCTCCAAGTCTCCTTACAATATAAAGAACCTAATAGCATTTATCTGTGCAGCAGACACTTTAACTTTATGGTAATTATCGTTATACCAATGCAGAAAAGAACGTGGCCTACCGTCTAAATATATATAAAGTTATGACACGCATGTCAATTGGATGTAAATGGTTTTGGAACAATGCGTGACGCTATATCGACGGTTCGCAACGCACCGGTGACGCAAGCTGCGCGGACGCATACGAAACGTTCCATAGGACGCGCAATGAGCGATCATAAAAACTGATTAGTCGCTTACTAATATAAAATAATGAGGGAAATTCACAAGGCTCTTGACATGAACCATGTCATAAACTTGCACCATGTATACCAAATTCCCAAATTCATAATATATTCCCAAGTGGTAGAGCCACGCTGTAGACAGTAACGTCTATAGCACGAATGGGCCGGCTCGACCGGTTAGATAGCACTGTCTCACAGAAAACCGACGTAAAGTGGCAGCTTGCTGTCGCGTTTCGTTTGGTGAGTGATATTTCCGGTGGCTCAGTTCCCCACTCCCTTTCCCAATCCCCTTCCCTCCGCTTCCATTCCCTCCTTTTAGGTTGGCAACGCACCCATGATTCTTTTTGTGTCTTCGGTGTCTATGGGCGGTGGAGATCACTTACCATCAGATGACCCATCTGCTCGTTTGCCAATCTCTGCACAAAAAAAAACAGGTCTGTAAGTTTATTTTTGTTTGTTGACAATAATTATGTTCCAAAAACATAGCATTGTGTTTTCAAATAAATGAGTGTTAACAATTTATTTTTTATTTTCTTATTATAGTCAGTGGTAGGTATGAAAGCTATAGGAAGACAGATAACGTATTTTGTATTAATTCCAATAATGTATTTGGAAGCTTTATTTCAAAATAATTTAAGAAACAGCAAAGATGGAGAACAAGCAAATACTATCTATGGTTGTGTGGAACTTATGCAGATTGTATACCGGAACATTGATTTATTTGACATAATTATCCATATTATTAGTGTTTGGGATGTCTAACAAATGATATCATAATTGTTTTGAAGTTGTAACCAATATTACTGATAGAAATTCCAATAGCCATATTTTTAAACTAATCTACCGGCATCACCACCAGCCCGCACGGCGCACATTCCATAACTTACCATACAATGAGAACGTCACCACGTCATGTCACCTGGTTTGCGACACTAAGCATTAACACAGAGCAGTCACACTGAATGTTAACTACTCTTCAAAACTATTACGGCTTGGACACATTGCGCAATGCATAGTTATCCTTGCGATGTTACCACATCGATAATACGTATGAAATGATATCGAAATTCAGTGTCCTAAGTCGCTAGCGTGACCTAGATTATCCTGACCATCGGATAAGCGTCATGCGAGATGTCTATAAGAAAAGTTATCATATTAGTAGTTTTTTTTTTCGAATGGACTTGTGCTGTTAGCAAAATTGCTTTTACAGCTTAACCTGAATTTTTAGCTGGAGCTTATGGCGATCTAGCCAGAAATATATTGATTTGTCTGCAATTGAACACAAAGGTGCCTTTTCGAAGGCTCAGACCTCATATTGAACTATCGCTGGGGACTAGAAATAAATTAGAGATCGTCTCTGCATACTAGTATGCCGGGGGTCTGCTATGGGAGATCTTCGGACTCTCGGGCGGGTCCGATGTCGGGGTCTGGTGTTAATATTACAATTATTGGTATTGAGAAGGGTAAGTGCTGCTTCGACAACAACTTTGATGGGATCATTGGTGTCTGCCAAAACATATTTGGGACGACGACGGATGGTGATTAGTAGGGGTGGTCCTACTCCAATAATAGAACAACTTTATTTTTGACCGTGTTTTCAATTTTAACTTAACGTTTTTTACACATATAGGGGTTGCTAGAATATGGCATATTCTGAGATTTCAAATATAATGGCATGTTTATGGGAGGCCTATGTTCAACAATAAACACCCTGTGGCTGATGATGAACAATACATCTTTATTTCATCATCATCATTATCAGCCATAGGACGTCCACTGCTGAACATAGGCCTCCCCCAAAGATTTCCTGATCGACCTGTTGGAAGCGGCCTGCATCCAGCGACTTGCGACCTTTATCAGGTCGTTGGTCCACCTTGTAGGTGGACGTCCTACGCTGCGCTTGCCGGTACGTACACCTTTATTTACTAAACTTTATTTAAATACGTAGGTGATAAAGAGCTCTTTAAGTATATTATTCTATATTTGTTTGAAGGCCTCATTTAGACTAAATGCTACATTTAAAACAAAAAGTAAGTTATTATCATCAGACACAGGACGTCCATAATCAACCGCTGAACATAGGCCTCTCCCAAAGAACTTCACACAGACCCATGGCTTCCTGCGATCATTATCAGATATTTAAAATAATATTTCATTGAGAAAATATTTCCTTTTTTTGTATTTTTATTTGTAATAAATAGACTCAAAAACGACTGAACTGATTTTAAAAATTCTTTCACCTATGGAAAGCTACATTAAGTAACATGGGCTACTTCTTATTCCTGAAAATGTACCGTTCCTATGGGATATTGACGCAAAGAAGTCGCGAGCAACCGCTAGTTCTATAATATTTTTATGTAAAACTGTAATTGTATTAAAGTCTTTAAAGTAGCCACCAGACAATGAATGAATAACCAGTATTCAGTTTGACACTGAGGATAGAACCTTGACTTTAAGGGTCACTTAGTGTAATATAAACGACGCTAACAGAACAAGTTATACATTTCATGCGTGCTAAAATATCAAATCGAACATAATTTGGGGTCAAAAGTTATGAAATTCTTACCAATATTATACAATAACTGTAAGACCCAAATATGTCTTAGAGCTAGGTATGTTAATATTCTCATCATTGCAAGGTTCGTGAGCACCTAACTGCTAAAGAGTGTTAGTCATTCAGTGATCATTTCACTGATTACAAATTTGTTATTATAAACCGACTGCAAAAGAATACGTTCTCAATTCGTCGGTATTTTTATAAAATACAAAAATAAAAATAAAAAAATAGAAAAAACAAATCTTTCCTCTTTATAATATTAGCATGGATATTACTCGATTTATCCTACAAATGTGGACCGATTTTCAGGAATCTTACTGTGTTTGATAGAGATTGTTCCAAAGGTGGTCCCATATAATGGTCCCAAAGGTCAAGAGTCGGATTTAAGTTAAACTTGTGAAAATTAGTCATTTTAATTTTTTTTTTTAAATATTTGCTTTGTAGTCAAATTGTAGTTTTGTAGTCATTAGCTATTTGCTTGTATATGTGTTAAAAGAATAGTATCCGAATTACAACCACCTCGCCTCTTTGGTCTAGTGACAGCATATATGGACTGTGGACCGGGGGGTCCTGGGTTCGATTCCCAGGTCGGGGTAAGCGATTTTTCTAATTTGATTTGTCCGAGACAGGATCCCCTAGAAAGGGGTTGACGTCAGGCAAGCAGCCGATCGTAAAAACTAAGCCAAATTCTTTCTGCAACATTTTTGAAAAACGATTAAGGGCAGGTAGAAAGAAATAATTGTAATTATAATGAATATTTCATTGCCATTATACGAACGATCAGGAACATCACACCATGTGGAACTCCTGGCCAACGCTGGTGTGAATTCTCACGAAACTGATATAACAGAGGCAAAGGCAGCGAGGCCGCGATGCCAATGTCGTTTATCGTCCGCATGATAACCGTGGTGGTAAAACAAAACAAAAGAACAAAGCCACTTCATTATAGCATTTTTGTAGGTGAATTAAACAATGCAGGTGAATTATTGTGCTCAATCAAGCCGAGTCGATGCCCTCAGAAGGATAAAGGCGAAAAAAATAAGCAATATTATTCTAAGATATCTAATATTCATACATTCTAACGTACATAGAATCACACCTGTATCCCCGAAGGTGTAGGCAGAGGCGAAATAGAGAAATAGAACACCCACATTTCGCCGAGCTTATTTCCGTCCCAGATGTCCTTTCACTAGATCGGGCACAAATTCCAGAATTACTGAATAGAAAAACGCAATATCACTTTGGCTGACCCGGGTATTGAACAACTACGCAATCGACGCAGTCAATTAATAAAATGCTTTGATCCTCATTTGAAGAGATGATGAGTGATTTTCAATGAATAACATTCAAAATATGCGTGGAAATAAAACAACAGAGCATTAATCTAAAATGATCATTTATATCAGATAATATAAACCTAAAAGGAACGTTGTGTCAAAACTCAGGCAGATAAATAATCTATGGTAAATATATGTAAATTTAATCTATGGTAATGCGGCGCAGACAATAAGGCACCGAATTGTGCACAAGTTAAGCAACAGAGTATCCATGAGCAACACACGTAATCATGTTAAACAGTTGTTAGTACTTTGAATCAAACTGTATTTTAAATTTCTTAGAAGCTAACGCAAGACGTGAGGAACTACCACGAAACTTTGCGGACTTAATCACGTTAAAAATCTTCTGCATTTTCTGCACACATTTTAACAATTATTGCCAATTAGTAACCATGTCAAGGCCCATTCATACCTGAAAGAATGAAACTGTAGAGATATTTAAAATTACAATTAACCCATGCTGATTATACGCTATAAATCCCAAAAACTAATTTACGAAATCGGAACATGTTCATCTTCATAATTCGCCATCTTAACTATATTCAACTTTCTTTTTAGTACATTAAACAATATAAAAAATCTCAGCAAAACAAATACTTCACGTACACTCACCTTTACTTACGAAGGACCTCAATCTTATATCATTATTATATCAACAGTTATCTGAAAACATTCCGTTAAACAAAGCCGTGAAGGTCCTCGCGAGCTCTCACAGTCGCCACAATACGCTTTATAGGCCAGTTCGTAAATATTTGTCCGCAAGATTATATCATTGGCGAAACAATCAAACCAAGCTAATTAGTAGCGTTCATTGTTTTAAACGTGTCACGGCAATGCTTTATTCACTAATCCGAAGGTGAAGTCGGCTTTCTGTGAATCGGATGGTATCGAGGTCAGGAATTGACTGCAATGTGGACATTCCTTTACTTTTTAATACTATTGTTGTAATAAATACCGCTATAACTGGGTTATTTAAGTATCACCTGGTGAATAAGGTAAGGATGCAGACAATTCTTCGGCTTAGTTACAAAAAAAATATGAGCGAGTTGATTATGAGGAAGTCGCTGGATGCAGGCCGCTTCCGACAGGTTGATCTGGCAATCTTTGGGGGAGGCCTATGCCCAGCAGTGGACGTCCTGTGGCCTATGATGATGATAAATTGATTAATTGCAACTAAATAATTAATGCAGGTCACAGGAATTCACTGAATGCAGACCGCTTCCAACAGGTCGATCTGGAAATCTTCGGGTCGTTTTGTGGTTGATGGAGATGATGATGAATCGATGCAGTATTTTGAGGAGTATTTATGTGTCCAAAACCCAAATCCAAGCTCACACTTGATCTTGGTCTGATCTTGGTCCATTCAACTAAAACTAAATTAAAATGAAAAGTAGAATACATAAAGTTCCAAGTTTCAACCGCATCAAACCGAAAAAGTAAAAACGGAAAACGGATCAACATAATACAATAAAAACAACTGGAGGCGTTGGGTGAACCTGTACCAAGGTGCTTAAATTTGAAGTTCATCAACCTTGAATTAAAAATGCAAATATGTTATGAATCAAAACAAAAGTATGAACGTCGACTTAATAAAATATCTCGTATCAACCCACATGAATGAGCTATTCTACAGGATATGACACTTGCTTCCTACCACTTCATCATTCTCGTGTATTTTTTTATAATGTAGCATTCCTATCTTATTATATCAAAGACTGAAACACTACTATTTTTATATACTTTTGAATGTCATCGTTAACAGTAGCAACAAAGCTATGAAATATAAATTACACTTCTCCTTATTCACCATTCACATGGACCTCATTATCATCACTAGCTTTAAAGTCCTCTAAACAAGAAATCCCATTCTACCCATACTTAAACGTTGCAGTGGCACCCGAATAAACCTTCTCGTATTATGAAAGATTAATATAATCAATCTTCATATTTCAATTCGCCACCAGAGGCGTTCATACGCAACATGTTTATCTTTGATTCAATTACAACATTATCAAACGCAATAGACGTATCATACACTACGCGTCAAATCACGACATTAACCAATACTGTTACAAGATTAATGATCAATTCAAAAGTATAAATGTGTTCCAGGAACATATTAATACAAGGTACAGTATCGACCGGTTCTATTGGCTGTAGAAAGGACAGTACCGCCCCAACCGAGGTCACACATGGTCACAACTCAGATTGGACCTGTTTGTATAAATTAACATTAATTGATCGCACACCTCTATCGCAGTACGGCACGTTGGTATTTAGACTCATAAATCATTTGAAAGGACCTTACTGAATCTAAATTATGCAAAGCAATAGATAACAACATCCGTTCACAGTTAGGCTGAGATCTATAGAGCGAACTTCGACTAAGCCAGAGTCAACGAAACTCAGTAAGGATTTGGAATTTTTAAATCGAGCTTCTATTTAGTCCGAGTTCTTTTTACATGAAAAGCTTTGCCTAATCTGTCTATTAAGTCGCAGTTCGATATAAATTATTCCCAATTTAGGAATTGAAATAGACCGAATTGTATCCAACAATCTTATTCAGATGTCCTATCTTGGACAAGGCTTTCCTACCGTAGCTTGAAGTACTAGGGGACCCAGTAAAAATCAATGACAAACCACTGACAATCGATTACATCGCTTTATAACGTTTAAATATAAATACAGTTGATTAAGATAGTAACGTTTGCCATTAATGCTTGCCTCGGGAGCAAGAAAACCAATCGTGCGGATACATTTCGATTGAATAAGAAGGAGCAGTAACTGTATTTCTTAGCCAGCGAGTTATCAATAGTACCACAGGTATTTAAAACATTAGACTGAGGCAGTGTAAAGTAGAATGTTAGTCAAAATAAGGAAACTATATTGAAAAAGTAAGAATATTAGCTTCCTTCTGGAGCAGTCGGATATAAAGATAATCACGTACCACACATTACTAAAATAGACGTTCATGATACAGGTGTCAATCAACATGTATTTCCGCTTATGTAACTAGCGGAAGACAATGAATCAAAACCTTTAGTACTTGACGAGGGAAATGGCCATTAATACTTTTTCTTACCTCATAAATTATCTAACAATATGTCGGAACGATATTCCAGTAACATTAGCACGAAACGTTACAATAACTGTTATACAGTGGGTGTGTAGTTGTGGGTGAACACGCGAGGAATTTGCGGTACGCCTCTTGAGAAATCAAATTGTACGGTTAATGATACGTAGCTTCAGTTGTTAATTAGTTATACATGCCGAACATAGAAATACGTGATAGATTTCGGCATGATTTTGCAATATTTGGATTGAGCTGTGAACCGGGATAGGTTCCACATTCGAAT
The DNA here is from genome assembly GCA_036417725.1 of Clanis bilineata. NCBI lineage: Eukaryota > Metazoa > Arthropoda > Insecta > Lepidoptera > Sphingidae > Clanis > Clanis bilineata. Next base: position 17,513,283 of record CM071158.1, read on the forward strand.
CCCAGATCGGGAAAAATTTCTAATACGATTTTCCTAAGATTAGATCTCCTTGAAGGGGTTGAAGTTAATTAGGCGGTCGGGCATAAAACGAAAGTTAAACCACTTAGAAAACAGTTAGAAGAAGAATATTTGGAATACAATGACCTTACTATTAACTCCAGTGTTTTTCCATGTCAGGAATAACAACTTGTACTGCTCCAAACATTAGATAAAACATGCATATATACTTAAGACGTTAGACGTTAGTCTTGTCTGACCTCCTGCGACCTCGAATATAAATTCGACATTTTATTTTGCTACAGCCGCGTGATACACCAAAACGTCTAACCCAATGTATGTAGGACTGAGGAGTTGGGATACTTCTTTAAAAATCTAACAAATATGCCATTGAGGCAGTCATAGCTATTATACTGAGCATATTAATACAAATTACAAGATACAACCTTATTCCAATAAGGATAAAAATTAAAATTAAAATGTAAAAGATCCTTGGCAAGCACCTACGAGTTTGCGTTGAGTTGAAAGGCGTCGGCCTTTGTAACAAACAGACACTTTATTATGCATTTTCCGTTACTTAATGAAGCGGGAAACATAACAATCATGTTTGTAACACTTAAACAATTATATAATTTCAATATTATAACACCTATAAAGCCAATTCATAACTTTGCAATGTAAAAATTGAATTGTGGTTAATAAGGTATATGAATAATTTATATTTTTGTTGGTAAATACTTGTTAAAATAGTCACTGATTAAGCTGCTTATTACAATAAATGAATACAATAAACAAAAACTGACATCCTCGCGCCATATAAAGACCCACTGCTAAATAAATAAAAAAATAACGTTGCAGTAAAACCTGTTGAACATATAAATAAAAGATTACATGACTCAACATTCGATAGGCATAGACCTAGCCTATAATTTGGCAAACAGAGTGACCGGACGCTGAACGAGAGGAAAGTCTCTACAATACTAAGAAAAATCATTTACAGTGGTATTATTATCAATAATCAAACGTAAGAAAATAACAAGCTTACGAGTATTTCGCCCAAAAAGTATTTTTGACCAAATTCAAAAGATGGGTGTTATTTTTTTATGTACATATGTTACTCGACATCTCCGCCAAATGTAAACCGATTTTCAAAATCAGTTTTATGTCCCATAGAGCTTGTTTCAAGGGTTTCGGTTTTTATTAAATATTGTAGAACGTATGGTTCTTACTAATAAAAACATTTATATTATCTTTAAGAATAGTTTGACACTTTTTTCCTAGCATCACATTGTTTGAAAATGAAAAGGGACAAGCTATTTTTAAAGATAAGAAACGCGTAAATATTTTTATAAGTAGGGGGCCATATGTCTATTCTTAGGGGCAGGCTCTATGCATATTAGCAATTGTAAGAGGAAAGGACATTCAACAGTATATAGACGGGACAACAGCACAAAACTCGTGATCCAAAAGTTAAAACCTAGTGGTGATATGGCGCCAGGCCGGCCAGCGTAATAATATTGAGGGAATAAACTTATCTTACGTGATTCTTAATCATTCACAAAACATTCTAAGGTGTTAATTGTAATAATGGCTCTCGCATTGTAATAAATGGTTTCTTGGGGTACTGAAGTTTGAGATCATTTTTTTGTATGGAATCTTGCTTGATAGCCCCTCTATAGTTAGTAATATTAAATCTCTTTGGTAAGGGGGTATATTTTGGTTTTGTTGCGACATGATATTAAGTATTATATTAGTTGTAAGAATATCAGCTAAATTTATTTTATGATATTCTTACAACTAGTCCAAGGAAATATTTGCCAAACGTAAAATATTTCACAGATATGTTTCTAATGTATGGATCTAGTTCCTAATCGCACTATCATACGTATTTAAAATGCATATCTATACTAATATTATAAAGCTGAAGAGTTTGTTTGTTTGTTTGTTTGTTTGTTTGATTGAACGCGCTAATCTCAGGAACTACTGGTTCTATTTGAAAAATTATTTTTGTGTTGGATAGCCCAATTATCGACGGTGGCTATAGGCTATATATCATCACGCTATGACCAATAGGAGCGGAGCAGAAATGAAAAATGTTTAAAACCGGGGAAGGCGATATCTCAGAAACTACTGGTTCGAATAGAAAAAAATCTTTTTGGGTTGGATAGCCTATTTATCGAAGATGGCTATAGGCTATATAACATCACGCTTTGACCAATAGGAGCGGAGCAGAAATGAAAAATGTTGCAAAATCGGGAAAATTTATATCTCGGACAGAAACTACTGGTTCGAATTGAAAAATTCTTTTTGTGTTGGATAGCCCAATTATCAAGGGTGGCTATATAGGCTATATAACATCACGCTATGACCAATAGGAGCGGAGCAGAAATGAAAAATGTTGAAAAGACTATATTTCAGAAACTACTGTTTCGAATTGAATTTTTTTTTTTGTTGGATAGCCCAATTATCGACGGTGGCTATAGGCTCTATAACATCACGCTATGACCAATAGAAGCGGAGCAGAAATGAAAAATGCTGCTAGCGGGGAATTTTATATCTCAGAAACTACTGGTTCGATTTGAAAAAATATTTGTGTTGACCAAGGGGATGAATGGTAGGGTGACTAAGGGGTGACTGACGAGGTGAATGACGGGGTGACAGACGGGGTGACAGATGGGGTGACCGACTGGGTGACAGCCGGGGTGACAGATGGGGTGACCGACTGGGTGACAGACGGGTGACAGAAGGGTGACGACACGAGGTGACAGACTGGGTGACAGACGGGGTGACAGACGGGGTGACCGACTGGGTGACAGACGGGGTGACAGACGGCGTGACAGGCGGGGTAAGAGACGGGGTGACAGACGATTTGACAGACGGTGTGAGAGACGGGGTGACTGACGGCCGAAGTAGATCATCCCATTACCTCTTTTAGAATTATTGTGCTATAGGTGCCTACGACTCACTCTTTCAATCCTCTCTCTCATACGCAGACGAAGTTGCGCGGGTCAGCTAGTATAACTATAAAATTATAACAGGTCCCGGCCGCAGGGTGTGGTCTCGTGAGAAATCTAGACCAATTACACTCAAAGGCCACAAGCAGTCGGGCTTGTTGAAAAATTAGTCCTTACACATAACATAAGCTCACGCCTGTATCCCCGAAGGCGAAGGCAGAGGTGCACTAGTGAACTAGAACACCCACATTTCGCCGAGCTTCCGTCCCAGATGTGATAGGGGGCGAGCCTATCGCCATATCGGGCACAAATTCCAGACTCCGGGCTGATATGGAAAAAGCCAATATCACTTTGCCCGCCCCGGGAATCGAACCCAAGACCTCAGAACCGTAGTCGTACCGAAATACCACCACGCCACCAAGGCATTCCTACATTTTAAATTGTTTATTTCACACAAATAAAAGGAAACTCCTTTTTTATTACCACGTAGAGCGGAAACAACTGTTTAATAATATGTCAAATAGATAATATTACTGGTTACTGGTTACTTTGGCTTCTTAGAAAACAAGTAACACTGTAGACAGACGTAAAGAAATAGAAGGACACCATCTCCCTATAAACGGACGTCACAGAGAAGCCACGCACACAAACGCGCCTGTATAAAGTGTCCTACGCACACACACGCCATTACGTGTCGATAGATCGAATGGGCCGAAAACCCTACTTCACTTTCAATGTTCATAGTGCTCCGTCCATATTTTTTACGTCCGTTCACTGTAGGCTTACGGCGAACTTTTAGCTGACTTAAAAAAGAAGGAGGTTTAATACGTCTGAACTTATTTACTATTTCGACAGACTTTTAAAAAGGAGGACCTCAATTCATTTGTATGTTGTTCTAAGTATGTTACGCGATATCTCCGTCAAATATACACCGATTTTGAAGATTCTTTATGTGTTTGATAGAGCTTATTCCTAAGGTCCTATATAAATGTTGTCACGATCGGATAAATTTGAAGTCGGCCCGTTAAATTTTATAAAATAATATGTAATTTACTTATATCAACTATACCAAGTTAGCCATCAATAAAAACAAACTCACATAGTAGTGAAAAATGAATCGTGAATATTCGTAAAATAAAAAATTAATGTAAAAAACACAAGCGTTTAACGTGAAACGCACAAAAAACGCGAGCTACGACACGCAAAGTTCTACGACCTTAGACAACAGTTACACCGGCTTGTACAATATGCAAGTTGGATTTGGGCTCCTCTAGTTGACTATTTTCATTCATATCACGGCTAAGGGCAACTTGCAGCACTATAATCTAGAATCATCATCAGCCATAGGACGCCAACTGCTGAGCATAGGCCTACGCCAAATATTTCCAGATCGACCTGTTGGAAGCCCGCAACCAGCGACATCCTGCGACCTTTATCAGAATTAGAATTAATTTAGAATAAAACTAGTTTTACGGATTTTATCGCGATTTGTTTTGTATTTTTATTAATTTTTGGGTCGGAATGTCTGAATAAAAATAAAGTAAAATACGAAACAAATCGCGATAAAATCCGTAAAACTAGTTTTATTTCAATGATTAACATTCGCGTAAACCTAAGAAATCACTATTGGTCCTTAACTAGATTTAATCTAAATGACATTCGTATATTTAAATAGCGAGCTATGGAGAGGGCTATGCTCGGTGTTTCTCTACGTGATCAAATCAGGAATGAGGAGATCCGTAAAAGAACGAAAGTCACCGACATAGCCCTGAGGATTAGCAAGTTGAAATGGCAGTAGGCAGGGCACATAGCTCGTAGAACTGATAACCGATGGGGCAGAAAAGTTCTCGAGTGGAGACCACGTACCGGCAAGCGCAGCGTAGGACGTCCACCTACAAGGTGGACCGATGACCTGATAAAGGTTGCAGGAAGTCGCTGGATGCAGGCCGCTTCCAACAGGTCGATCTGGAAATCTTTGGGGGAGGCCTATGTTCAGCAGTGGACGTCCTATGGCTGAAGATGATGATGATGATATTTAAATAGAGATTACCTAAGACCTGCATGTCGCCCTTATAAGTCACAAGTCTCGTAATCTTCTAGATGTAGCGTGAAAAAGCTTGAATGGATCCAAATCTCGGGATAGGCATTCAAAACCCTCGAATTGTTCAATTCTAAAGAATGGATAATCGTTTGAGTTGGCTGGGGTTGGAGATGGCGCTGGATCAAGCCCGAAACATAAAGGATAATACTCTACCGATTCCTTTATAAATACCACTTATATTAAGCTAATGTTAGAAAAAAATTCAACTTGATATTAAATCCAGGATCAAAATGCTACGCTAATACATAATAAAAGTTCTCGTCTGTGTCCCCGAAAGGTGTAGGCAGAAGTAAAGTAGGGCATCCATATCTCGCCAATTTTATTTCTATGTTTCATGTCCCAGCGAGAGAGTCTATGTCCAGGAACAAATTCTAACTTGGAAAATTTGTGTGATATTAAAAATCCCAAAACACAAATTGTGATTATTCGACCTGGAACTTAAATCCAGGACCTCACCGTGCTCAATCTAAGTATGCTGCCACAAAACCAATCAGGCATTAGTTATTATACTTGTGCTTGTTGTTACTAGTAGCAAAAAAGTGTTACCTACGTAGAAACAGATGTTTAACGCAAAAAATATTCTTATTAAATAATAAACAAACAGACGGAAACTAATTAAATACATAACATGCGCTTCCTGCATCAGTCACTGATACGATCGTCATTCAACGAGTAATTGAAATTATGTACTGTCGATAATAGGGCAATCAGAGAATATTACTTCATCGGAATTACGTAAGTTAATGAACTGGAACATAAATAGCGCTTCAGTTTCTCCAGTTATAGCATGTTACAGTTATTTGCGAATATCGTGATTATCATTTGTTTTCAGAAGAGGTTGGTGTTCACACCGGGATTCAGCGGCCTGAGCAGAAACATTTCTGACAACCGTAAATGTATTCGAACTCGATGCGCGTCTATGAAATTTGTATGAAATATTAACCAAACGTCACCAGTGCGCAGCGAACTCGAATACATATACATTTACATTACTTTTTCGTGCTCGGGCTACAGCACGGGTCCGGAACCGTAGGCAAAAGTACATTTTTTTATCCGAGAACTGCGAAGTGACTTCACATCACCTCTTGGTAAGCGCAGTGTAATCCAAATAAGTCAGCGAACTCCGATAAATATTTTTTAGGTGATCACACCGGCCGAAGAATCATGCCGGCCTTCATAAGAGCCCTACCTTACCCTTACAGCGACATCGCTGGCAACACAGATATGGCTATCTTGCCAAGGTCACTAAGTGATAAACCACTTAGCCAGTGGCTAATGGCTGTCTTGGTTAGTATAATACATTTTCTTGGATACTATTGGATTACTTGGATCTAGACATAGACGAGGTTACACTCCGGTAAATATAAGATAATATTTGAAAAGAGGATAAAAACAAAACAATTAAATGCTTATTCGGAATACGTAGTTATTACGTCATTATTTGGCACTTCGATAGTGACAATGACCGAATTTCTCACTGAGGCGACAAATTCTTATTACGCATTTTATCTCATACTTAGTGAACATAGACCTTCTGAACAAAATGACATTGTGATTGAACGTATAAGGATTACGTATTACCGCCGTTATTTTATTCCTTTGTCAGGGACTTAGTAATAAATACCAACAATCATAAACACCTACGCTTTGTTCTTTGAAATTATTTTTAAATTATCGCGAGTTTATAAACTTAACTGACCGACTTCCAATTTACCGATCGTGACCAAATTTATATGGGACCACCTTTGACATAAGCTCTATCTTATATATGTATATAGCTCTATCTATTAGAATTTTGAAAATCGGTCCACATCTGGACACATTACCGTTTGGCGGAGATATCGAGTAACATAAAAAAACAGACGAAATGAGGACCTCTTCCTTTTTTGGAAGTCGGTCGATAGATAAACATAAATGTATGGTCCGCAGACGTCCTATGGCTGATGATGATGATGATGAAACCTAAATAAAACGCATTTACTGGTATGGTAAAGTGGTGTAGTGGTATAGACTGCCTCAGTGGCGTGGTTGTATTTGGGTACGATTACCCTCCTAAGGTCTCGGGTTCGATCCCCGGGTCGGGCAGTGATATTGGATTTTTCCATATCAGCCCGGAGTCTGGAATTTGTGACGATATGGCGATAGGCTCGCTCCCTGTCACATCTGGTACGGAACTAAGCTCAGCGAAATGTGGGTTTTCTAGTTCGCTAGGGCGCCTCTGCCTACTCCTTCGGGGTTACAGGCATGAGCTTTTGTATGTTTATATGTACTGGTATAGTAGTACTTCCAGATATAAATTAGGATACAGGTCTCTTCCAACAGGGGGTTACCACAACGTCTTATTGCAGTATTATGGGTGTTCATGGGCGTTGGAAATTTCTTACCAGGTGACCGGTTGCACGTTTGTCGGCATCTGGTATAATAAAAAGAAACCTTACATCCAATTTAGATCGCCCGCAGTGCACCTAACAACGGAGCGTACCCTCGACGGTGACCACAAAGAGTGAAAGTAATATCAAATTACTCTCATACCGATCCGCTTTCCGATCTGTGGTTTATGGTTCCAAATTTAACCGTTTTACTACCCTTTTTATTTTTTGTCCCTTTGTCTTCACTTGCTTTCTAAAAAAAAAATTATTTATTATTGTGGCGGAGCTGTTTTTGTTTCATGTTACTTTCCTGATTTTAAAACTTAAATTACTGTCATATCAGGAAAATTCTTGAGTTCCATTCCATAATTAACCGTGAATAAATATTAATAAATACCTAACGTATTATTAACATAATAAAACATATACTTAAAGTATTATTAATATAACATCTCGCGATAAACGTTAGCATTATATAGCAAGACTTAGGATAGATCCAAAAAAAAATACCAATATTAAGAAGGACATCACAAATATTGTAGATTCTACGAACTTTGTGATTTCTACGCTCATCTTAACATTACTCACAAACTTCCTTATAATGATTAAACAACAAATGCAAACAATGATGTAAACACAAACTCTTCAGAATGTATGTAATTGCAATAAACGTTACCGGTATACTCGGAAATACTGCGAAATTAACTCTTCCTAGTTAGACATTCATCAAATAACCATTATGTGTTTTTCGTATTATTTAGAAGTATGAAGTTAATATCAAATTTTCATCTTGTCCATATTTCATATTACCCAGTATTTAATACATCGTCATATTATTCACTTTACAGCCTACAAGGATTAACGTAAGACGTCTGCGGGTTTAGACAAGCGGCTTGTGCGCTAGTCGAATAGAATAGTCAAATAGAATAAATGTATGGGAATGATTTATGTCATTTCCATACATTTATTATTCTATTCGAATAGCGCAAAAGCCACTTGTCTAAGGCTGAAATCTATAGTTCTTACTTAAGTCTTGTACCAAAGTCGACTCAGCGTAGTCGTCTTTGGAGTGAACTAAGCGAAAGTCAACTTTTGCGTATTTATAATTCGAACTCGAACTCAGGCTCGCCATAGTTTGTCTTTGCATAGTCTACTCAGACGTTATCGGTTTCACGCAGTTCCTTTGACAAAAGAAACGTAAGATTTTTATATATTTACAGGAGACGCGCCTTTATATTTGTAGGTTGTAAAGGAACGTATTACGTAATTAACAGCTGACAAAATGGCTGACGCTCTTTGAAATGTCAAGTGAAAAACAAACCGCATTATACATATATATATATAAATCGTCTTATAATCCTTTCAGCAACATGCTTGAAAAAGTTTGCTACGCCGACCCCACATTAAGGTGGGATAAGGGCAGGTAGAAGAAAGAATAAACATGAATCGTCATCATTTGATAGTCAAAACATGGATTTATTATTTATTACTATTGTTGGCAAAATCATTAATATTTTGAAGAAGGCCATAATTTTTAAAGTAAGAAGAAACAAGATGATGATGATGAAAACATGATGACATAAAAAAAGCATTCTAAGCTCTAAAATGATGAAGTAAAGTGTAAACCACCAAGAGAATTACAAGGGCTCAAATATGCCAGGAGTCACAATCAGGTGAGTGAGTGAGGTGATCGACTCTGTCATACCTATTCCTGGAGCTCTAGCTAATCCACTGCCATTATTTCATATTAATATATTGACAAAAGTTTTATTAATTTATCAAAATTGTTAAAACGGGGATTTTGTATTTTGGAGACTGTTTACTAGCAAATTGTCTGTCTGTCTGTTTGTTTACTAGCAGCCCATGTAGAGTATAAATTGCATCTCAGTCAGCCAGCAAGCCCAAAGCAAAACCATGCCTTATTAACATTTCCTGCCAGCGGTAAACTGTTGAGGCATTACCATCTGGGTACCATCTGAGTGGTTAATCTGCCAGGCAAGCTTATTGTCAGCTAGACCATGCAAATTGCCATTGTGGTGATCTGCTGATTAATAATGAAAGATCTGAGGGAAACTGTCTGATATTTATTTCTTCTGTTTCAGAAATAACATTTTGAAGTTATTAAATTTTCACACATGCAACCAACTGCGGAACAAGTTATCAAACACAAGCAATATTATAGTAGTTTGTGCAGTAGGTATATTGCACAATAGTTGAGAATACCATTTATGTACTGTGTGGATTGAAAGAGGAAATAATAACGAGGATTGAGAAAGGAATGTTGCGGTGGTTTGGGCATGTAGAAAGGATGGATGAAAGGAGGCTGACAAAGCAAATATATATGGCAAGTGTGAATGGTAGAGGTGGAAGGGGAAGACCTCATCGAACATTCTCTGACCAAGTCAGAGATTTACTCGAGAAAGGTCAAGTTAAAAGTACCCTAAACCGACGTGCATGCATGAAGAATGTAATGAGACTGAATGAGGCGAAAGAGGTGTGTAAGGATCGTAGCAAATGGAAATCCGTTGTCTCTGCCTACCCCTATGGGAAAAAGGCGTGAGTCTATGTATGTATGTATGTATGCTCACTCAAATAAACAAAGGTTAATATCAGAGATTGTAATAAATAAATATTATTCATGATAATTATTATTTTATTTACCTACTGCAAATCAATTTCCTGACAACATGTAACCAATTCATTCTGAAAATATCTATACATTATTTAGGCCGACTACATAATAATTAATATAATATGTACTTTCACTGATTCACTGATTCACTGTCTGTTTAATATGACTGCTAGGTGGACAGACGACCTGACAAAGGTCACATGAAATCACTGGTTACAGGCCGCTTCCAACCGGTCGATCTGGAAATCTTTGGGGGAGGCCTATGTTCAGTAGTGGATGTCCTGTGGCTGATGATGATGATAATATTATTGGAGCAATAGCATGATGGTCACTGTTGCATTGTGGGTCGCCGCGATGAAGTCTGCCGTCCGTCCATTCCCACTGGTTCTCGGATCACATTTCGCGCTTTGCAAATGGCTCAGCAGAACGATTTTTTTAATTCTGAGCACGGTTTCGGGTTTAATGTTATATTAATTATTATTCAGGACAATACTGGAAGTTGTCAAAACATTTGTCTATTTTTTTGGCATCTTCTGGGTTACAAGTTTATTCCAAACAAAATTATCTATTTTCGTTAAACTTTAATAATTAATAGATCGATTTACAGTATAATAAATGGTACTGCAATATAAGAAAATCTCGTACCTTTAATTATTAAACATTTTCTAACAATAGTTTTGGTATTTTAGTTTAAAAAACGTTAGAATGAATAAAACAATTTCTACATTTTATGTCAGTATTTCGATACTGGTATTACTGCATGCCGAACTGACAGACCGAAGTCAAGGTTTTGTGGACTTGAACTTAGCAAAGTTTTTCTTGTGAAAAATGACTTGGACTAAGTCTGAGTTCGATTTATAAATTCCAAATCCTCACTAAGTTCGTTTTTTTGACTCGGACTTAGTCGAAGTTCGTTCTATAGATCTCAGCCTTAGCCCCCTGATGTCGCAGATTTTTTTCGCACTCACCTCTCAACTTTTGTCCACTTACGTTCATTGGCTATTTTATCTATCATGGCCTATCCAGAGGAAACCACAGTCAAGCCGGTAATAAATAATATTTTTACAGGAATATATATGGCGATAGGCTCGCCCCCTATCACATCTGGGACGGAACTAAGCTCGGCGAAATGTGGGTGTTTTAGTTCGCTAGTGCGCCTCTGCCTACCCCTTCGGGGATACAGGCGTAAGCTTATGTGAATATATAGACCAAGAAGTAAAAATAAATTTACAGACTTTTCTCTTGCTAATTGTTTCATTACATTTAGTCCAAGGATCATACTAAGGATCTCATCATACCGGGCCAACAGCCTACAGTAACGCAACACTGACTGATGATACATTTGAAGAAGTTGTTACACATCAATATTTTTCCTCTCCAAAATGCCTGAGGCAAATAATCAACTCCACTATCACATGCGATTATAACACCTACGTAATTTTATATAAGTGCTACAATACTTTGCATATATTTAGTGGATTGTGAGAATTATCCGTCGGTTTAGAAAGTAGTCGTCCTTGACGGTAAAAGTGATCGGGGCCGCCTCGTGGAGAAAGTGGTTTTATGTGTTATCGACACCATATATAGGTTTTAATGTTTGGGATACTCCTGAGTACCTTATGAGTCAGCTTTGTTTGAGGAGAGATGCCGAGATGAGAAATAATGAGTGAGTTATCTATAGTTGTTAAAAAAATATAAATGGATAAGCATAAGCAATAAGCAGGCCGAATTAAATAGTTGCTTGCCTCTTTCACTCTCAAACTACATTGACGTAAGGACTGAAGGGAGAACTACGCCACAAAAAAAAAGTTAATAAGCTATCGTGCTCTAAGGCGCTTGCGTACGAAGGGGGCTTTTTGTTTGCTCTCTTCTGCAACCCGAGCACGAAAAACTAATGTAAATGTATTCGAGTTCGCTGCGCACTGATGACGTTTGGTTAATATTTCATACAAATTTCATAGACGCGCATCGAGCTGAAATACATTTACGGTTGTCAGAAATTTTCCTGCTCAGGCCGCTGCCCTTTTCTGACCATGTCACCTTAAGCCAAATAAACTTTGAGCAAAACAATTTCAAAAAGTCAATAATAAAATATTAAATTTATTTTTGACTTTTTGGAGTCTCTGATGACCAAATCTGATAAGCTGAGATCCGGCTGCAAAATCACTACGTTCATAATGTATGTATTAAAATAATATTAATTATAAATACTCGGGGGTAAATTTGGATTGGCACCGTGGAAAAAATTGATTCCCCCATTTATAATTGTCAGTGATCTTTCAACCGGATCTCGGTCTATGATCAATATTCTTTCAACAAAAAAGAATTATCCAAATCGGACGACGCATGTCAGAGCTTTCGATGAACATCCATACAAATTATTCACAGACGAACCAGGAAAATGAAACTAGCGCCATTACAATCTCTAGTACTGCTCGGCGTTCGCCCACTGTCCGACGGAGGTCATCAGTCTTTGTTTACTAAAACAAAAACTCAAACCATACTTATGTATTCAGTTTTTTTCATCACAACGCTTAAAATGTTTGAGGAAATCACACACATCCGCCGACACACGGCGCGTAGGATCCGAAACAATAAGAACCTTTCCTAGTTTTTTCTAAGGTAATTACTAGAAATTATCCTTAAAATATGGCTTGTAATACATCAAAACCCTTTGTCTAGTGAAATAGGAAGTTTTTAATCTATATTATGTTTAATTAACTCATTACAACACTAAATAATAATTACCGAATTTTGAAGCTAGTGCTTCAAGGCTATGATTCCTCCAAACTTATAGTAAGTAATACAGCAAATCAAAAACTACGAAAATTGAAATACGTTAAAAGGCAATTATTATTAGCTTCAAACATTGATTGATCAGTTGTAGGTTAAAAATCAATACTTATTGCTGGAGATATCCCGTAATACAAAAACAACGGAATATGAGAATCTTCTTCTTTTATAAATCGTATAAAAATAGCCTACGTCTTGCTGGGTTTTATCTTTAAAAAGTATCTTCAGAGTACGGCGTAAAGCTCATATACATACAACTAGCAGGTGTTGTTACGTGGGCTTGAGCAAAAAAATTACAAAGAAGAATTAATCCATCTATATCACTCGGTAGCTTAAAATTTATAATCAAAATTTTACTTAAAATCGACTTCAAACCCCCAATCGCAGCAACTATGCTGTTAATTTTCAAATCTGTATTCCTTCATCTCACTAGAAGGTTCTTCAAAATTGGGACATAGTCGCCGAAGTTATCATTAATTATATTATCATCTATATATATAAAAATGAAACCCGTTTTCCGTTGTCACGGCATCACGCGTGAACGGCTGGACCGATTTCGTTAATTCTTTTTTTAGAATATTCCTCGAAGTACGAGGATGGTTCTTACGGAGAGAAAAAATTTAAAAATTGCCTAAAAAGTCTAAAAACAACACTTTTCTATACTCCCATACAATCGATTCGTAATAATACTTAAAAGTCAATTTGAACTTTAATACCATACGATAAAGTTCAAATTTTAGTGGAGAGGTTCCGGGAAGGCAAAACAATTGAGTGACGTCAATATTTGTCAATATTTATACGATGGTAACGTCACTCTGACCCGGCGCGGCGTCCCGAATGGGAGCGGAGCAAAAATGAAAAATGTTAAGAAGCGGGGAAGTTGATATCTCAGAAACTACTGGTTCGAATTGAAAAAATATTTTTTTGTGGGATAGTCTATTTATCGAGGATGGCTATTGGCTATATAACATCACACTATGACCTAAGGGCTGACTGACGAGGTGATTGATGGGGTGACTGACAGGGTGACTGATGGGGTGGCGGACGGGGTGACTGACGAGATGACTGACGAGGTGACTGACGGGGTGACCGACGGGGTCACAGACGGAGTGACAGACGGGGTGACAGACGGACGACAGACGGGGTGACAGACGTATGGCAGACGAGTGACAGATGGGTGACAGACGGGTGACAGACGGGTTCACAGACGGGTGTCAGACGGGTGACAGACGGGTGACAGACGGGTGACAGACGGGTGACAGACGGGTGACAGACGGGCGACAGACGGGGTGATAGACGGGTGACAGACGGGTGACAGACGGGTGACAGACGGGTGACAGACGGGGTGACAGACGTATGGCAGACGAGTGACAGATGGGTGACAGACGGGTGACAGACGGGTTTACAGACGGATGACAGACGGGTGCCAGACGGGTGACAGACGGGCGACAGACGGGGTGACAGACGGGTGACAGACGGGGTGACAGACGGGGTGACAGACTGGGTGACAGACGGGGTGACAATCGATCAGACAGATGGGCTGACCGACTGGGTGACAGACGGGTGACAAACAGGTGACAGACTGGGTGACAGACGAGTGACATACAGGGTGGCAGACGGGTGACACACGGGGTGACAATCGAGCAGAAAGATGAGGTGACCGACGGTTTGACCGACAGGGTGACTGTCGGGGTGACCGACGGGGTGATGGACGGGGTGACTGACGGGGTAACTGACGTGGTGATGGACGGGGTAACTGACGAGGGTACTGAGTGGGTGACTGACGGGGTGACTGACGAAACCGGACCGAAGTAGATCATCTCATTACCTCCTTTAGAATTATTGGATTATAGGTGCCTACGACTCATTCTTTCAACCCTCTCTCTCCTACGCAGACGAAGTTGCGCGGGTCAGCTAGTAATAGATAAAATACAAACTAATTGAGACCCTTTTGTTTATCCGCCGAATGTTCATACACATAAGGTCGCCTTATGTCGTTTAAGGTCGCCTTATCTGTCAAAATTGTATGGCGAAAATCAATGTAAGAAGCCGTTAAAGTTGAGTAGGATTTGACCATTCGGGCGTAAGTCGGTTAAAAATTTATGTTTTAACGGCAATAGTACGATTTTAACACTACCTACGCTATTGTTTGAACGGCACTTAAAACAACAGGAACACACTAAACAGTGATAATCAATCCTAACTTCCGACGGCTCTTCCTTTTTCATACCAGAACACATTTGTAACTTTGTTAACACGCTTTTAGGTACAAATTATCACCTTAAGTTTTGTACACAAATGCTATAAAATATAAAATATCCTTACATATCCAAAGATATTTGTTTCGGGTCTGGGTGTTGTGAGACCGAAAGTCTCTCCTGGTTTCTGATACCTACGACACAAGACTTGATCTTAGTGTGGGGTCAGGACTATGTGTGTGACTGTTGGGTGTTATTTATTTATTTATTTATCCTTGGATTATGAAATAAGTTTTACACATAAATAAATTAGTGGTCGCTGTTGAAAGCAATATCTACATGGAATAAAATTATATAGTTCAGTGACTGTCTCGGTGGGGTACTGTATGACGTACGGGGACGACTACCGTTTGAGGTATTGGGTTCGATCCCCAGTTCAGAGAAAGCTTTTCCTGCTCAATATTACTCCGCGATCTGAAATTTGTGCCAGCGGTCCCCGCGGTGTGAAATGACGATACACTTGTCATCACATCATATGTCGAAAATAAACGTGTCGAAAAGCGAGTACTAGTTTTTTCTGCGATGAAATAGTCGAGAGTGTATATAATATGTAATGTGTTAAATTTTATTTGGAAGAGCAAATAGATAACGAACATACTATGGTAAGCTATATTAATCATTTACACCTGTTATAGTGTGGAATAAACATACTCAGAAGGATATTAAACTTTTTATTAATATTCCTATATGCATAATCATCTTTTTTGCAAGTCATAATTGCAAGAATTCGTATGGATTCATGCTGATCGGTGTATTTCATCGAGGAATCCTCCCGATAAAAACATGATGCAATTACGGCATATTTTTTTGCTGGTCTTTCAAAATAAAAAACAAGACAATGACCCGTAAAGCAATAGCATAAATATCTGAAGAGTATAATTCAATGTATGTATTGAAATAAAACTATTTTTACGGATTCTATCACGGTTTGGTCAGACTCTGACCCGTGACCACGAAGGCTGCAAAGCTTTCGAAACGTCGTCGGGCATAAAAATTAAAACCAAATCGTTATAGAATCGGTAAAAATAGTTTTATTTCAATGAATAACATTCGCGTAAACCTAAGAAATCATCAATGTATGTAGCTTTCTGTAACGTGGTTCGTTTCATTGTAGCTTTGAGCGAAGTCGCAATGATCCAGGAACATATACGGAATGAAACATTGTTAGTAACAAGTTACAGTTACAGTAAACAAATGAAAAAACCTTAAATAACTTAGAGGTAAACTAACCCATCTTCCTTTAGTTACAATTATTAAATGGATGACTTCAGGGGGGTTACCATCACCTCTTATAGCAGTATTATTATAATTTTACTTGTACCGATTCCCATACAAAACAAACGAAGAACGATTATAATAATACTGCTATAAGAGGTCGTGGTAACACTGCAGATGCAGAAGGTCTAATTGATTTTTATTCCGATAACCAATAAGCGGAGTGAAACGATAGCCTGAGAAAATACTTTATGATTCGCTGGTAATGATTATGGTAGTAATGATGTAATTATGTTTGTGTTTCGTCTACCAAGTGATGGATTTATTAAATAAAAGAAAAGTAAAAAAGTCCTGAATCGACGAGAATGTATGTTTAGATGAAGTGTAATATCCATGTATGTCCATATTGTCTGCCAATCTGTATGGCATACAATCTAAAAGCATAAAGTATAATCAGTGGTTAGTGCCTATAATAAATAGTATGGTTCCTTGAAATAAAATTATTTTATACGGATTCTGTCACAATTGGTTTTTTGTTTTTTTTATTCATAAGCCCGACGTTTAGAAGGGTTTGCAGCCGTGGTCACGAGTCGGACTCTCAGACTATCCTGACAGAATCCGAATCGTGATAGAATCCGTATAAAATAGTTTTATTTAAATGTATAACATTCGCGTAAACTTAAGAATTAATAGTATGGTTCCGTTTAGTTACCTAATCGAAAAAAGTGAAGTAGTGTTGCCGTAAAACTCCCTCGGATATTGCATAGGCTAAGTTCTCACGCCAACACCACGTCACTTTAGCACAACTATAAAAGTCAGTAGCACAAACATCGGCTTGCAATAACACACCGTTTTCCGCTAGCAATCGCATCCTCAACCATATCCTCCTACACACTTTCATTCACCTTAATTACACGATTCTTTATACTCATATTTATCCGCTGACTCAATTTGTAGAAAGCGGGGAAAAAGTATTAATTTTGTTTCTTCCAACGAGAGTAAAGAGAATTTAATGTATTTCTTTGAATCTTTACGGTGAAACAATGATTACTTCTCACTTCATTCATTTGTTTATTGTTTTAAAAGATGCCAGAGCCATTTTTCCTTTCTTTCGATCTTTCATACTTTACAGCTTTATTCTTTGCTTTACAGATTGGCGTTGTACCCACGATTCCTAAGACATGTGTATTGTGATACATTGGTTTTAAGACAATGAAATTACTGGCTTTAGTTTGAGAGCTACTAGTGTGGCCTCCTTACTTTAGTGGCACCGTGTATTGGCTATAGACCAGGAGATCTGTTGGGAGGAGTTGTACTGGGGCGCTAGTCTAGCCTAGTCTAGTCCTATGTTTCCCAGATATTGACGTCGGGCGGGCGACCATTTATAGAAACTGGGCTGAATCCTTTCTAGAACACGCTTCAAAAAGTGTTGTGCTGACTCCATGCTGTAGTAGGATAAGAGACGGAGGGATTAGTTTGATGAGTCTAAGACATACGACTCTACTGTGTGCTACACTAGTCGTATCTCATGCGGTATGTTATTTCAAAGATCGAGGAGGTTACCACAACATCTTATAGCAATATTATTATAATCTTACTTGTACCGTTTCCCGTACAAAAAATCAAAGTAAGATTATCATAATAGTGCTATAAGACGTGGTAGTAACCCCCTGAATAGCGATATACTGCCAAGAGTGGCGCTTATAACATGGCGAGGGATTCTTGCTACCTACTGTAATCTCTCTACCTACTGTAAACTATGGTTGCCTGGAAGAGATCGCTTTTAGCGATAAGGCCGCCACTTCTGGCACAGTTTATTTTATTTGTTTAATGTTACCTGTTTTTTTCTCTGTGTGTGTTTACAATAAAGAGTTACTATCTATCTATCTATCTATCTATCTACTGTAATTTAAGAAAAACAATATTAATACCAATTCAACTCCACTCGATTAAACTATGATAATAGAGATCTCTTCATGTTTCATGTCACCTCCTTGGTCTAGTGGCAGCATGTATGGGCTGTGGACCCGGAGGTCCTAGGTTCGATTCCCAGGTCGGGCAAAGCAAATTTTCTAATTAAATTTGTCCGGAACTGAGGATCCCTCAGAGGCGGTTGACGTCAGGCAGGCGGCCGGTCGTAAAAACTAAGCCAAATCCTCTCTGCAACATGCTTGAAAAAAATGTGTTGCGCCGAACCCATATTAAGGTGGGATAAGGGCAGGTAGAAAGAAAGTAAGAAGAGACTCTTCATGTCCATAGGCCATTGGAAATTCCTATGATATTAAAACTAGGTCACAGATTGCCGTGTCTTTAATTGAATTACTTCATCATCAATATAATATACCCTAGATGCACAGTTCTTTGCAAATATCCTCCTAAAAAGTGGTCTCAGAAATAAAACAAAGAAAAAGATTACAAGTTCTAATTAAATCAACACAAGTATAAACCTATGCACGTGTTATAAATTAGCTTTTTAAACGAAGTGAGCAAGCGTTCTTAAATTTAAATTTTGAAATTTAGAATTCCATCGGCATCGGACTGTATGCAAAACGAGTGCTTAAGCACTCCTTTGCTGTCCCATTTTCCGAGCGTCAACTGTGCATCTAGGTAACTAATATATCGATGTACTTCATCCATTAACATAATGATGGAGGGTAAATAATGTGTCATTATGTCATTACACTTCAAGATAATAAAACATTAAGCCCATGAAACCAAATCAACTTAACTTTTACTTCCGACCGTTATCTAACTTGTATAATGAGCGTTTAATTGCGAATATAACTTTTTAATTGTTATTACGGAGTTTAACCGCTGCTCAAATCTGAACTATTGTTCATTGTGTTAATTAAAACAAGTCCATTTTGGGGTAAATTGGTTTTCCATAGGTTTATGTGAACCGTGAAATTGATGTTCCGATGAAGTTTTCAAATCGTACATAGTATTTAATCATGTATTTATGATTATAATTATAGTCACTTACCATCACGAGCACCAGCTACCCGTTTGCCAATCTCTGCTATAAATGAAAAAAATACGTTTTTATAACACATCATCATTATCATCATCAGCCATAGGACGTCCACTGCTGAACATATATAATACACCGAACTAAAAAATTGAAAATATTTTTTCAAGATAAAAAATTTTATAGCGATATACAGCATTGTAAAAAATCTTAAAAAGGACGTCTTGAAGATTGTGAAAATCACGTTGAAAGATTTCATTACATAGATAAAGGTCAAGATAAAGAGTGTAAAAATTCAACGATTTTGGTTTTTTTATCATTCAAAGTCCTAAACAAATTGCTCTTCTAGCATATTGTTTAAAAATACATTAAACTTATCATACATAAATCAAGTCTTATGCAATAATAATAAAATCTTCAAAAAATGGTTAGACGCAGACAAATAAGCTTTGAGATAGGCCGACGAACGTGCTGATCTAGCGAGATTTAAATGTAATTGGCTGCTTGCCCACAAAAGGTTATAGGTTAATGATATTTGCAATCTCATAGCAGACTACATTATGGTGAAAGTTTTGTATAATAAAGATCATTCGTGTTGTTATACGTTTATGTCTTACAAGATTGTCTACATAGCAGATTAATCACAAAAAATATTTTGATTTCTTGAAGCCTAATTCCCTCTATTCACATTGAGTGTATAAAACATCTCAGTACCTTAATGAAATAAAAGCATTATTGTAATATTTCAGTAAATTGAGCGGAGTAATCTACTGGATATTTTTATCCACAAATTGGATTATAGAATTCAATAACATCAGTAGCCCGAACACGAAAAACTAATGTAAATGTAAACTCGCTGCACACTGATGACATTTGATTAATATTTCATACAAATTTCAAAGACGCGCATCGAGCACGAATACATTTACGGTTGTCAGAAATTTTCCTGCTCGGGCTGCTGTTCATTTTCCAGCTAAGTTACAACTTCGCCTCCTTCGACTAGAAGCAGTACTCCATAATTATATTTTTCTTTCGTCATTGCGATAACGTCATCCTCTAAAAGAGGCTGAAGTCAAGCAAATAACTGGTCTTGTTAAAGATATAAGGGTATACAGGTATTCAGAAACATAAAGAACATCATCCACATGTGTCGCAACATGATGTAAACTATAAAATTATAATCCACCACCTTCCGTAATATGAGATCAATCTTCAAGACTATTATCTCCGTTGCATATGTTTAATGACGCAATAGAGATTGCATCTCTGTCGACTTCACTCGCCACTCGCCAGTTAACGTAGCGATAAATGACTGCGCTATAACCAAGAAATGTGGCAACATGCTACATTAAATCGATATGCAAATATCATCTAAGTTGCATTATTACATCTAGAATTGAATGCTGTGGATATAAACCGCAAGATATCACGTCTTTTGAATGGTCTTTGATATTGTTTTTCGCATGATTTTATAGTGTGCCTATAAAAATATAAATTGTATTTCTTATGTTAACAAATAGCATTATTGACTTAAAGGCAGTATCGAACCTTCAACCAATACTACGATTTGGCGCTTTCTGCAAGTAAAATGTTATATTATTAATTACTTGTATGTGGTTATTCAATTTATCTTTTTATAGGTCAAACACGCCATGTCCACATATAAATATAATTATACTACCGAAATATAAAAGCCGTTAAGTGTTTTCGATCATTACCGCTAACCAATCAACGAACGGTAAAGGGCTGAAATGCCAGAATCGTGCGCAGGCGCAGCGACCGAGAAAAACGGCATGAGGTATTGATATATTGTACAAATTCCACACAAGTACTGCCTGGTTATTGACATTGATTAATTGTTTTGTAATTTAACATAAAATATCGTCACGCCTATGGCCACATCAACAAACATGCAATCGTAATTCGCCAACCATATTTTCATCCTTTTTAAAAACAGGAGCAGCGATATTATGTTAGTAGAAGTAGAACAGATTTATGTGACGATGGCATGCCAGATTTATAGACAATAGAGTGTACAAGCTTGAAGGGGCTGTCATAAATATGGTTTTTCACCATATAACACTTTAAGCTGATGCTTTAGCAACTTGCAATACAACTCTGCTATAGAATTATCTATTACTGAGAACTTATGACCGGCTAGGACATCACTAAGGCGGCGGACATGAACTCAGCGAGAGCGGAGAGGCGGCGGCGGCGGCGGCGGCGGCGGCGCGAGGAGCGGCGTACGACCCATCTAGAGGTACGTTGGTACGCCGCTCCGCTCCCGCTATGTTCGTATCCGCAGCCTAATGCATTCCTATGACCACCTAAGCTTAGCTTCCTTGTTTCAGTCACATTCCTTAGTATAGTAATACTCGTAGTTCCTATCATACACCTTCATCAATTCACACTATCTAGACATGTGATATCCTTAATCTGTCGAATTTATAGCATACTTAAACAGAATATACGAGCTTCGACCGTCTGCTAGATTTTCTTGAAAACGGATGTACAGCAACAATAAATTAACAAACACCATATCCTGCAGTCAAGTATATCTGTTTGTATATTGTGCTTAGTTTAGAAGTACTCTATGATTGTCGTAATATCATTTTTATAAATAAATTGACTGCCTCGGTGGCGTGGTGGTATTTCCGTATGACTACGGTTCTGAGGTCTCGGGTTCGATCCCCGGGTCGGGCAAAGTGATATTGGATTTTTCCATATTAGCCCGGAGTCTGGAATTTGTGCCCGATATGGCGATAGGCTCGCCCCCTATCACATCTGGAACGGAACTAAGCTCGGCGAAATGTGGGTGGGAAGAATTTTAATTAGCAGTAAAGATTCTTAACCATTAATGAGCCAGGAATGTAAATGTGAAATTATGTTATGTGTTATCTGTTATGAATGCCAGAATGAGAGATATTTTGTCTCTAAATATCTAAATGTCTAGAACGTCTTAGTCGTGATACTACATTCGAAGTCGTTTTAACGAATTGAAGAGGTAACCCTACATAATATTACAAATACACAAACATAAGCTCACGCCTGTATCCCTAATGGGGTAGGTAGAAGCAAACTAGTGAACTAGAACACCCACATTTCGTCGAGCTTAGTTCCGTCCCAGATGTGATTGGGGACGGGCATATTGCCATATCGGGCACAAATTTTAGTCTCCGGGCTGATGCCTAATTCTGAAAAATCCAATATCACTTTGCCCGAAACGGCGATCGAACCCGGAACTTCAGGTCGACAACCGTACGGTGCATGCAATACCGCTACGCCACCGAGGCAATCAATAAATAATATTTATTCTCAAAATCTATTACGTAATGTTAAAGGAATTGATTGTTGGACTTCTGCTAAGGTTTGATATTTTATGAGATCGGTTTAGGAGCGTAAGAATTATATGAAGTAGGACAGAGTAACTTCATACATATTACTACCCACAGACATCGATATATTATTTAGCTAGATACACAGTTGACGCTCAGAAAATGGGACAGCAAAAGAGTGCTTAAGCACTCGTTTTGCATACAGTCTGACGCCGATGGAATTCTTTTCAAAATTCAAATTTAAGAACGCTTGCTCATTTCGTTTAAAAAGCTACTTTATTACAAGTGCATAGAGTTATATTTGTGTTGGTTTAATTAGACCTTGTGATCTTTTTCTTTGTTTTATTCCTGAGACCACTTTTTAGGAGGATATTTGCAAAGAACTGTGCATCTAGGGTATATTATATTGATACCCACAGAGCACCAAAAATGTTAACAATTAAACTGATTAAACACCTGAACAAAACACAAACATATATAGACTCACTCCTTTATCCCGAAGGAGTAGACAGAGACAAACTAGAGGAATAGAACACCTAATTATCGCCGAGCTCATTTCCGAACAAAATAGTATCAAATCTGAATAACTCTTCAATAGTTTATTATTAGATTACTAACATCTAAAACATAACTACTTAATCAACTTAACATAATTTCTTCTTAAATTTTAACATAAATTATTTACTCAAATCTCTTTTTAGGTTATCAAATAACTTAATCATCTTTATCATTCTCCGACAACGGACTATCTACATATGGACATATCACAGCCCAGTACCAGTTTACACCGAAGATGCTCAATAAATTCTCCCTCCATTTCGAAGTCTTGAACAGTTCCGTGCTTTTATACTCCCTAGCTGTTACTCCTCGGAGGGCATTCTTCATGTGAAACCACAACAGGCATCCTGTCCATATCACAAGTCCAATATTCACGAATAGAAATAACAAGTACAAGTCTTTATACCCCATAGGTTCTGGTATTAGGAACCGAAGCAACGGATTTATGATTCGAAACGCGGCTATCATCATATTGTCGTCATCAAATTTCGAAGAGATGTAATAATAGTTGTAGTACGTCGAATAGATTAAGGCTATGGTTACGTATATTAAGTAGAGCAGATAGTATCTCTTGTTGCGAAAGTTGATGCATCTAGCGAAGAAGAAGCAATGGTGATCTCTCCGAAGCACGCACACTCCGCAACTTTTGCAATGCCAGACTTGTTCTGGATTGGCATCACAATTTTGGCATTGTGTTCCTTCTTTGCTGGATTCCTCTACGAACCAATCGATCATAATGCTTATAACCATGTTGCCAACAACATTCATAAAGATGAAAGTGGATAGAATTATATGCAGAGCATGTTTTATTAGTCCCATATCGTACATGTCCACAATTTTCGGTCTCACCACTACCATCTCAAACATGTAGAAACTTGGCGTTAGAACTGCCACTAGAAAAAAGCATTGAATCTTTTCCAATATCCTATATAATAGGGATCTCTTTGAATGACTCATATTTGTATTTGTTGTTAAAGGATACACAATGAACGTTAATGATTCTGACATTTGTCACGATTTTTATGTTGACACGTGTGTTTTTATATTTCCGACACAGATTTGTATGTAATTATTTCATACTTTTTGCTTTCCTGGAGTATTTATTCGATTTGAGTATGATGATTATTCAGACAGAACACCAAAAATGGTTAGGTTAACGGAAATTGAATTTATATATAGCTGTTACATTCATTTAAATTTACATAATATATCCAATAATTCACTTTTGATAATATTATTAATCAGGAATTGAATGATAGCAAAAGCGAAACTGAAGATATTTGTATCATAGCAATAAATTGATTTAAAATCAAATGGCAGCTTATGAACTAATATTATTAGGTATATAAAAAATAAAATTAACTGCAGGAAAATATGGCTGTGTGTTTGCCAAAAATGTGATGAAACAGACTACGAGTATCTACACAAACAAAATGTACTACAGTATATAGATCTCAGCCTTAATTTCTGAACATAATGTTACATGACCATAATCTGTCCCGTCCATCCCTACTAAAGGACGAGTAACGGTTACATAAGCGGCGATAAAACAACCGCGAGACCACGTCAGGCATGTCAATGTGCAGGAAACGCGGTTGACGCCGCTTTTGTACTTCATGTAATAATTAATGTTTAGAATGCAAAGTGATATTGCGTTGTCCCGTCTACGCTTATTATGGTGACCACCATGGTATGAATTCAGCTACATAACAAGTTCAAGCTAACCAAGAGCTAGCGTGTGATGCCACTACATGATCGTCCGACAATCCAACTGCAGAATAGCTGTTCATCCAATCCTCCATGTGCAAAATTTATCTTGTATCGATCGGAAATTGGAACAATAGTTATGAGTTTTATTGGAATAGTAATGGAAATGCAGCCTGCAACTAAGCCGTGAATCATACTGTTTTGTTCAAATAGCGGTGAGCCTTTATAAAACATTAGTGAAGAACGGAATCAAAAACCAGCTCCAAGTGATAAAATCCTGTTTATTAACGAACAACTTGTCAATATAGAAACTAGATACTGATCTACATTGAACTATGATTTCCTCAATAATCATATCTAGTTAGGAACACGTATTGAACTAAAAACTCTTCATAACAACATTACACAATCTCAAGCTTATAGCTTCACCGCGCGTGCTCGCCCGGGCCCGCTGTATGCACACGCGCATGCCGTGTCCCAAAATGGTGACCGTTACGCACAACCCGTTAGCAAACACCGCACTTGATAACATATTGTGGACGGTGACGGCCCCATTCATTTAGTACCTAAAATGATTGAGTGGAATTGAAATAAAAAAAAAATTCTAGTAAAGTAAAATTGAATGTTTATTAGTATTTTTAGTACAAAAATATGAATTACAAGCACTAACTACTAATAATAATTAAGGATGTAAACCATTATATTAAACATCATTTTACTTAAATTGTCACAAAAAAAACACTATGAAACTTTTCTTTTTTTTTAGGAAAAATTAATACTTTTTCATGAAAGTTAGTAGCCGTGGAGATGTTGACTGTGGATCGATAGTTATAGGTGTACCTATATTTATAAATAATAAGATAAATGCTTGTGGCATGACCTTATTCACATGACGTCGATACGAGTTATTGGCGATTGAAATAATTGAATTGCACTTCCATGTAGATATTTATCGATATCGATTACATCTCGATCTGCGTTGCTTGTAAAAGTAGCGGGAGTAAAACATTAACACATATAAGAAGAACACATTCTTAGGCTGAGATCTATAGAGAGAACTTCGACTAAGTCTAAGTCAAAGAAACGAATTCAGTGAGGATTTTGACTTAGTCCGAGTCATTTTTTACAAGAAAATGTTTGCTTAATCTGTCTGTCAGTCTGAGTTTCTTGTAAAAAATGACTCGGACTAAGTTGAACTTCGATTTAATAATTCCAATGCCTCACTGAGTTCGTTAATTTGACTTAAATTTAGTCAGCCTTATTATGATGACCAAACTAGATAGTTAACTACGCTCAGAATTAAAACTACTGACTAAAATAAAAACAACACGATATTTTTCAGCTAATTTTAAACCCTTCTAAGTCAGAAACATAAGAACAGCGGAATCTAAATGGGAAAATTAGAAAGCAAGAGTGAGTAAAAAACAATAATACACAACTAGATCCAACAAAATAGCCGCATGGACATATAAGATTGACAAAAGAATAAATCTGGGGTGTTATGATACAAAAAAAACATTTATTCACGTTATACATTTATAAATTCTTTACAGCGATCAATACAGAACCTTGACATTGGATCCATGATATCAAATGCCTGGGAATGTAGAGAAATGCCGACATAGATACAATCCACCGCTCAAGTAACACGACGCGACGGAACGGTGAAAATAGAAAATGTGTGGTATCGTCTATCGATACACCTGACGTAACCCTATCCTGCAGTGGACGCAAAGAATGTAGTGTAGATAGGTCTACGTCTTGGGTTACGCGAATAAGATATTTACATACATACGCACTTACGTCTGTAATCCTCGTAGGAATAGGCAAAGGTGCAACTGATACATCCACTTTTTACCAAGCTAATTTTAATCATATTGTTTCGGACACAAATTCCAGCAGCCCGAGCAGGAAAATTTTTGACAACCGTAAATGTATTCGTGCTCGATGCGCGTCTATGAAATTTGTATGAAATATTAATCAAATGTCATCAGTGCGCAGCGAGTTTACATTTACATTAGTTTTTGGTGCTCGGGCTACAGATTCCAAGCTCATTAAGCAGAAAAATCTAATGCATTACACCCGACCCGGAGATTGAACCTAAAACCTCAGGACAGTACGGACGCCAAGATATTTAATCATCTTTACGCCTTGAGTAACTGCAGTGCTTATCCAAAATCGATCAGAGGAGTGACATGTACTTTCGTCATAAAAGCAAATAAAAAAAAATCTTTCATGAATTACGAAAGTACTAATGGCAGAAAGTTACGCTCGTAAAAGATGTATTATCGATTGCAAACAAACAGGGCAAGTCGTGCCGATCCAAATGTCGCGAGCCATCGTGAACATACTATAAACATGATCGATGAACCAGTGAAATATATTTTATAGTTTCGCCAGTGCTCTATAATGCCGCGTCTTCTGCACCTTGGTGCAGGAATATACCCCGTAGCCCCCGGTTTTTACACAGAGACAGTCAAGTAACTAAAGCTGCATGCCCTAATATTTACTTAAAAACGGGAGCTCTTGATATATGGTACGAGTTTTGTTGATGTTGATCAAACGATCAGCCTTTGAAAAGCCTAGCGTTATACTAGCAACCCACACGCGAAATATTGATAATATACCAGGCATATAGGTATCTACTGATTCAGGTCTAACTCCACTTTCTCTGTGGACCTACTGAACTACCAGCCACCAGGAATGCGGTCATGCGGCCGTCTTGTCTTTGGCTTGAGGCTGAGAAACACGCGAGATGACCATTTGGCAACTGTCTGGGCATTAATCACTGTCAGTAAGAATGGAAACACAACTACCGATATAAAACAAACACAATCTAATCTCCAATTGGTGTAGGAGGCAGTAACTATGGAGCACCAAATACAACAGTCCAAATACGGACGTAAAAGCAAAAGGACACCATCTCGCTTATAGTTAAACGGACGCCATAGAGAAGCCACGCAAACAAACGCGCCTGTAAAAAAGTGCCCTACGCACACACACCCCATTACGTGTCGATACATCGAATGGGCCGAAAATCCTGCTTCACTTTCAATGTTCCTAGCGCTCCGTCCATCTTTTTTTTACGTCCGTGGGTTCAAACATGTTGCTATTGCTAGTACTCGTCTGTTGTAGAATTCCTCATTTGGCCCTTTTTCGGAAGGAAAAGTTTACAAATAAATATTTCAAAGTAGGACGGTATGTAATATTTACAAGAATTACAATAAATTATAGTAAGCCCTTACATTTGATACCTAACGCGGCAAACGAAAAGAAAAACGACTTTAAAAACGACTTCCTCGAGAAGCGTAATCTAGAAATCACATATCTTTGACTTCATAATTATAGATTTGACGTCACATAGCTTAGAGCCAGGGACCCAGGGATCGCTGATATTGATACCCCAATTATTGATAGTTTAGAAAATAATATAAAAGAACAGATATCTGTTAAAATTATATACCGCGCCTTTTGGCTACACAGAAATCGGGTAAAAAGCAACTCATTTTAAATGAAAAACATAATGTATGATTTACACAACCGGTCACAGTCACAAGTGGCCTATTTAACTATGACACAAGTTATCCAATACTATGCATATTCATTCACGCTCTCACTAACACGCATTAATTAACTAAAATAAAGCCTTTATTATATAATTTATGATAATTTTATGAAATAGAAAGCCAATCTCAATGACGTCAAAGCTCAATGATGACGTCATAAAAAAATAACTAATAACACAGCATTTTGTCCCTCACTCAAACTTTGTATTCACTATACATTGTGTTATCATTATAAGTAAATGTAAATATGAAAGTTAATTGTCCTTTTTTGTCACATTATTAATTCAATGCAAAACAAAATTAAAGAAAACAATAATAACTTGCTGTGTACGTTAGTTCATTATCAACATCAGTTGCATAATGTAGAGGTAAATAAAGTATTTTATAAGTGTTATTGTTTCTGCATGATAGAAACTTCAGAAGATCTTTAGTCACTCAGAAAGACATAAGGATAATGGCTGATTGTGACCTGATTTTATTTCATCCTAGTAGCATAAATAATATAGATCAGGAGATCAGGAGTTTCGACGAACGAAGCCGCATACAAAATTGATTTCAAAAATATTTTTAGTTTGATAAACAATGCTGACATTTATCTAAAATCGTAATTACTTCTTTAGTTTAGTAGACAACGAATATTACTTGGAATATTTTGATGTAAAGCTTCGATTACACTGGAGCTATCTTATACGGAAAGATAAAAAATCGCATAATGAACTATTAAGTCCGAATAAGGTATTGTCGCAATAAATAAAATCATGAATGCAGTTTTGGACGTACTGAGACAAACATGCATACTGCATGTTAAATAAGTCTCATTTAAATACGAAAATCAAACGAATATCCGGATTTTATATACATAAATAAAACACTTACACTCTTAATCATTGACGCAAGAATAAACCCACATATCGATATCGATATTATTTTCCATTTAATGATGAATATAATTTTAAGAATTGAACTTTGAACCTCTTCCATTTAACAACAAAACAAAATGCGGATCAATGTACAATGATTTTACATTATTCACTCGCGAGTTTCTATACATTCTATTTCACGTCAGGTACATTTTTTTTTTTTTTTTTTATTGCCAATGTGGGCAGACGAGCTGGCGGTCCGCCTGATGGTAAGCGGGACCGTCGCCCATACACTTAAGCAATGCCAAGGGCACAGCCAAGCCGCTGCCTACCGTGAAGTGAGTACTCTTTTTAAACCTCGCTTAAAGAGGGATAAGTCATAGCGCTCGGGGAACACCGAAGCAGGGAGTTCATTCCAGAGATATATGACGTACATAAATGTTTAATATTTTTTCTACCCGCCCTTATCCCACGTCAATGTGGGATGGGAGCAACTCTTATTCAAGCATGACGCAGAAAGTATTTGGCTTAATTTTTACGTCCGGCTGCCTGCCTGACGTCCACACCCCTCTGAGTGATACAGTCCCGGACAAATCGTGTTAGTAGAATACCTTGCCCGACCACAGGACCTCCCGGTCCACAAGCGGCGATACAACTAGATAAAGTTAAATTAAAGTTTTTTTTCATTTAATAAATAAGCAATAAATCAAAATCCCAATATAACGCATGCTTAGAGTTAGAAGTTACCATCGGCACAAGATCGATCACAAAGGTCGACATTTAACTGGAAATGAACATCATTATGTGGGTGCTTCAAGTTTTTGTACCATTTCCAATAGTTTAAAGTTCACAGATTGCCACTCTCAAGGACTTTATTAAGTTAAAGAAATAAACGTGTTTATGTTACTATGATTTTCGATTCTCATTACATGAAGATTGCCAATCAACGAACTAAATTGTATAGATAACCAAAATATTTCTTCAAAATTATGTAGGCTGGTAATGATAGAGCAGTAAATTGGAACTGATTCCTCTTATGATAGCTTTGTATAATAACACCAATTCTCAGCAATTTTACACTCCGCTCTAATCAAAATTGATTTCAATTTTCGTACATGAACGTGACTCCTCACTACCTAATCATTTAGTTTTTGTCTGTATTTAAATGAAGAGCAAAATGATCGAAGTTTCTAAAATCGTGTCTAGACGTGAGTGTATGGCAAGTCTCGTTTTGTTTGAGTGGTGTAGTATTAAATAATAATAATAATATTAGCCCTGTAATATTACTGTCCCACTGCTGGGCACGGGCCTCCTCTACTAATGAGAAGGGATAGGCCTTAGTCTACCACGCTGGCCTAATGCGGGTTGGTAGACTTCACATACCTTCGAATTTCTTGTAGAGAAATTCTCGGGTATGCAGGTTTCCTCACGATGTTTTCCTTCACCGTATTAGCAAGCGATATTTCACAAAGTAAACACACTTAACATAGAAAAGTCAGAGGTGTGTGCTGCTTTTTGGGGTTGGTCTCGAACCTCCGACACTTGTCTCGGCAGTCTGTACCATTCCCAACTATCGCTGCTAGTATTAAAACAAACTGTAAATAATAAATACACTTTATTCGCTGTTTGATATCATTTCTCAGATCCAGAATCTACATATTACCCTCACAAAATCATGGCTGCTATTCCTAATACTATAATACTGACAGGTGAATTTTGCAATACAGATTTCTACTCGGTGTTCGTTTTAACTGACAGTACAATATGAGCTAGCTGATATTTCGCGTCTAGGGTTAATAGTCCCACTATACTATTGATGAAGATCAGATATAGGAGAAGCATATAAAAAAACGAAAACCCAATTCAGGTCAAAACAACGCCTTTTAGAAAGAAAAATTGCTATTGAAATACATTTCTAATTAGGACACATCACTCAATCTGCATTTCTAAATAACAAAGGATTTATCAAGAGATCTACTATCTACATGCCCCAGCCTCATTCCACTCTAGTTAAGCATCTAACATATCATCAAACCAAGAACACGACTCGTACATCCTTCGATCGCTATCATTCTCTCAAATCGATTGCTATTGTTATGAAACTATCGATTCCGATTGATCGATGGAATTGAACAATAGATTGAAAAAGATTATGTCACGGCTGAGATGATCTGGAGGCATCGACAAATTGGCCATCAAAACACAGGCAGTTAGGTTACGTAAAAAACAATTACAAACGTGTACAAATGCAACGGTGTCAGTGTTGAAAGAGATTCAAATGGAATCAGGAAAACTAGTACCAAAATCTGATTTTAATTTTAAATATTTTGCTAACATGTCCCGAGTTATAGTACTGCAGAAGCTCGTTGCTCGTAAACTGCCTCGGTGGCGTAGTGGTATTGCGCGCGGTATGACTATTCTCCTGGGGTCTCGGGTTCGATACCTGGATCGGGCAAAGTGATATTGGATTTTTCAGGATCAGCCCTGAGTCTGGAATTTGTGCCCGATATGGGGATAGGTTCGCACCCTATCACATCTGGGACGGAACTAAGCCCGGCGAAATGTAAGTGTTCTAGTTTGCTAGTACGCCTCTGCCTACAGGGATACAGGCGTGAGCTTATGTATGACCATTGTGTTGTAATAGCATGTAAGTAACGCACTAACAATTTATGTGGACGTTACAGAATAAAAATATCAACAATTTTCTTCTAAAAAGTCTACTAAAATAATATTGCAAACAATATTAGAAACAAAACTCTTCACAAGGTTACAACATTAGTTACAACATAAACAAAAATTGTTATAATTGTTCAAAGTTCAAAATCAACAATGCAAATGTCAAGTGGCTGGATCCGGCGGCCATTTTGTGAAAGGTCTTTTATCAGGTGCGTACAAGTCCAAGCTTGCAAATGTCCTGAACTGCGATTGCGATTTACGACATCAGTACTGCATTTTTTATAATTAAAAGGAATTCAGGGCGGCCCGTTAATTGGCAGTCGGCTTACATAATTTTAGGCAGGTACAAAATACATTTTAACTTACGTTATTTCTGTTGAATTTGCTTACCTGTAAACAATAAAACATATTAGTTGTTAATGAACGTAAAAAGCAGAAAAATATTTACTAAAATAAATAAGTAAAAGTAAAGAAAAAAATTAAGAACAAAACATAAACAACAACTAAAAACTTTATAACTCAATTTGATTTTACGGTGAGACGTAATATCTATTCGTTTCTCCATGCTACAAGTAAATCTGACTAGAAAATCCTGCATCACACAAGACATCCTAGCTCTCCAGTATATTTAATTTCTTTTTAACTCTCTTTTTATCCAAATCTCTGTTTCATCCTCTTGTTAACTTCACTTTGGGTACCTTCCACCGAATTAAACAGTTCCGTATTATTCAACCAGAAAGTATAGTTCTTGTAAATAATATTTTTAAAGAGATTGAAATAGCAGTTTGTGATTGTTAGACGGTTACGCACCCGCCGTGCAAAACGAGAAAAATATAAATGTTTAGAATTATTCAATTATAAAAAGCGTTTTTCATTCAAAATCTTTGCAGTTTATAGTGATCGATAAAATTCGCGGCTTAAATGTCACTGTCAAGGTTTGGTATTTGGACCTCGATATCGATATTCGATATTTTTTACTTAATAAACATAGAAAGGAAGTAATTATGAATTTGTAGACCAAAAATATAAATTTTGTAATAGGTCGGATTGAGAATATTGCTCATAAATCAGCTTATTCCCATAAATCAGCTGCCGTAAATTATCAGAAAATTAAATATTTTGATTCTTTTATTATAGATTTTGGACATATTATGTTATGCTATCTATCCTGCTTGTTCAGTTAAAGCCATGTCTCTTGGAAATCTTTTTCTTCAAACAAACACAAAAACATCTATACAAAGCAATTTTTTTCGCTGTCTTCTGCTCATGGGACAATGGACCTTAGACATAAATGTGTAGGAAACCATGTTTCGTGTAAGTGATTTGTGTATTGTACATTTAGTGCAGAACACACGCCTTAAGTTGTCCAATGGTTGGACAACCGCGACTAATTGTATATGGCTAGTGTATCACATTTATTTTCCAAGATGAAAAGTAGCCTATGTGTTATTCTGATATATATTTAGTCTAGTTAGATGAGATATTTCCCCAGAGGAGGTTGACGTCAGGCAGGCAGCCGGTCGTAAAAACTTACCCAAATCCTTTCTGCAACATGCTTGAAGTAGTTTGTTCAGCCGTTACGTTAAGGTGGGATAAGGGCCGCCCGGATGTCGAACATCTCTCCCGGGCATCACGGCGCTGGGTCGTAAGACCGGCGAACCCGACATACCCGCCACGTCCACCCGTCCCGGGCGTGGCGGCAGTGGTAAATCACTTCTCCCCGCGACAAAAAAAAAGAAAGAAAGAAACAAAACACTAAAGCTAAAAATAATTCTGCTTATTATTTTGTAATGCATTATTGTAATAATCAATCAAGAAAAACATAGTCAATACAACTTGTAATTAAAATCATTATACAAACTTCGCTTTTCATTAAATTAAAATGTTGATTTATTTGATTGAAATCTAAAAACCTGTACCCATTTAATAGATGTTAATTGAAAATCGATGAATGTTTTGCTGATTACATAAAGATTTTATAATATTTAATTGAAAATAACTTTATGCCTGACACCGGTTGACATCGTTTTCACTTTTATTTACAAGAGGCATAATTTAGTGATGTGTGTAAAATGCAATTAGTGTTTTTTACAACTTTAAAGAGTCTGCCTTATAATATTATATATTAGATTTCCCTCCATTTCAAAACATACATTCCATTGTTCTTCAAACACGTTAATAGCAGAGACCGGCAAACGAGCATATGGGTCACTTGATAGTAAGTGATCTCCACCACCCATAGACACCTAAGACACAAAAATAATCATGGGTTGGGTGCCAACCTAAAAAAAGGAAAATAGGGATTGGGAAAGGGAGGGTGGCAATTGGGCGACCGGAAATCTCACTCACCGAATGAAACGCGACAGTGAGCTGCCACTTTATGTCGGTTTTCTGTGAGACAGTGGTATCAATCCGGTTGAGCCGGCACATTCGTGCTGTAGACGTAAGTGTCTACAGCGTGGCTCTACCATTAAAAGCGTAGCTCTACCACCTAAATGTATTTGCAATCCTGTACGATTCGTAAGCCGAAATATTGATATTCATTTCTGGTTATTTTCTCCATTATACTCTGACAAACCATGTCAATCAATTAGCAACACAAACAAACTGTGGCTGATTGGTAACGGGTCAGTCTCGGTTTCTTATTATAAAGACAATGATAATTTCGTAATCGATTGCTGTCTTCTCATTGTTTTTTTGTGCAAGAAAACTGCACCTGTACTACTCGTGTGAGTATTGCTTTTCTGATTTGTCCATTCATTTTTTAAGTCAGTTGTAGTTTCGCTTCAAGTGGCGCTAGTATATATGTATGCATTAGTATTATGGATAAAACAAAATAATAAATAAATACACCCAAAAGTCACACACATAGTCCTGACCCCACACTAGGTGTAACCTATATCGTGGGTATCAGAAACTACGAGAGACTTTCGGTCTCACAACCCCCAGACACGAAACAAATATCTGTGGGCCACACAGACATGCTACCGGCCCGCTGCGCAATGGTGGCTGTCGTTTAACTATCATCGTTTTTGAGATTCGAGAACTGTAGCTCGACGTTGAGTTTTTAACACTCACGTTAGCGACTACGTAAAGTAATTTGTATGAAAAACATGAATTCCCCACGTAACCGCTAGAGGCTTTTGGGTTTTTTCATACAAATTATTTTACATAGTCGCTAGCATGTACTGCCAAAATAACTTATGGTCGAGCAGTAGTTATATGAAGTTTTTGTTTTGTTTTATGTTTTATTCAGACTTAGACTACTGTGCATAAAAACTTAGATCCTCTGGATCACAAAAGTCAATCGCGAACGTCAGATTACCAGCCCTTCTTGACTGATAAAAACCTACGGAATTATAATCAATAGCAAACAAGATAAAGAAATAGAACGTGAAGCAACTGTTCAGAAAAACCTCATAGTTGAATCAACTTGACTGTTTGTTAATCAAACCAAAAAAACTTAAAATATTGATTAAAAAAAAATCAATAAAACCTTGAAAGTCACTATTGTCGTGTTTAAACGGGACATTGGTAACCTTAACGGTGATGGCGACGATCGACAGAACAACTTAATTAACCATGAACAAGATCTGTTGCCAAAACGCGCTTCACGCAGTAATGGATCACGAATTTGTTTCGTCTCGGAATTGCTGAATCAGAAATGTTTCCGCGTAGCAAAACTACGTAAAAAGTTTCAAAAAATTATTGTTATTCAAATCGGCTTTTGAAATTATGCCGCTGAATCACTATTCACTGTTGAACTGTGAAGAATCTCTTTAAAATAACTTTCATGACCCAAATATGGTTTGACCTTATGAAACTTCTACTAAAATCATAGCTACTTATTCTAGTGTTTAAAAAAATGTATCCTAGTATGACAAAGTTACTACAGCAGCGACCCGAGCAGGAACATTTCTGACAATCGTAAATGTATTCGAGCTCGATGCGCGTCTAAGAAATTTGTATGAACTATTAACCAAATATCATCAGTGCGCAGCGAGGTCGAATACATTTACGATCGTCAAAAATTTTCCTGCATGGGCCGCTGATCTGATAAGTGCAATGTAGTCTAATATAATATTGATAATCGAGATAGTAGCTTTTTTGTTCCTATCTGACCTTATCCCACCTTAATGTGGGGTCGGCGCAACACACTTTTTGAAGCATGTTGCAGAAAGAATAGTTAGGCTGGCAGCGTGACGTCAACCTCCTCTGAGGGATCCAGTCCCGGATAAATTAAATTAGAAAATTCGCTTTGCCCGACATGGGAATCGAACCCACAGGCCATTTATGCTGCCACTAGACCAAGAAGGCTGAATAACTGACTGACTTACATTGTTTTAATATAAAGACGACTATGGAGTATGGAGTCGAAATAGAATACAGACTGATAATTTTATAACAACTAAATTATAGTTATAGCCCTCTTTTATCTCATAAAGAAGAAAACAAATCTACTAGAGCCAGATATGCAACAACTTTTTACATTAATATTACGAAAGCATTACACATTGCCGTAGATGCCCAATCTATTAATCTGTCAAACAATAATATAACAAAGAAATTAAATCTTATATTACATCAACTTCAATACCGTTAATCACTACAATTAGCAACTCTTATATGAAATGTACACGCCCAAGCCCCTCCCATCAATCAAGGCACAAACGAGCACTCTCAACAAATTAATTATAAAACATTAAGAGAAAACCTCGTCTTCAATGAATTGCGTGATTAATATTACATCACTCAAATTAGGAGTTGATTATAATATATGAGCTAAGATACTGCAATGTTTTGACGTTTAGATAATCTTAGATAACAGGGACTAATTTGTTACACGTTAGCAGGAACATCATCATATTAAAGCTAGCAAAGCAAAACATGCGATGTTGGAAGGGTACCTAATTAGCCACATTAAAAAGATTTACCAATAACTAACTTGGTCTTTTTGGTCTAGTGGTAGCATATATGGCCTGTAGACCTGGAGGTCCTAGGTTCGTAACCCAGACAGGCAAAGTGATTTTTCTAACTCAATTTACCCTGGACTAGATCCTTTAGGGAGGGCCGACGTAAAGCAGGCAGCTGGTCATAAAAACAAAGCCAAATCATTTCTGCAGTACCTACCTAAGCTGGAAAGAATGTGTGTGCCGATCCCACAATGAAGTGAGACAAGGGCGGGTGCCAGATGGAAAGTAAATCATAGAATATTAAGGGAACCAGAATTACTTGACTTGAAATGTACAGATGAACGTGCGCAGTGCATTCAAGATAATAGATGAATAGCAATTGCCCTGAGAGGTTAAATTTTTAACATTTCTTAATCCGAAAATAGCTTGGCTTTTTAATAATTCTTGGATGGCCACTTGGAGAACAATGCTCGAAATGCTATTAATTTGAACAAAATCTGAAATTCTATGAATTCCTGTATTATTTTGTCTTCAAACAAACGTCCATCAATTTCCGAAGTAATTTACTTCATAAAGCGTTAGCCACATGCGTGCTCGTAGCATTCATCGATTACGTTACGTCATCACCTTCCGAAATGTAACAATTGATGGTAAGTGGGTCTCCACACGCGAGTGACGGTCATCAAACCGTGAATGATCGCCGCTATGTGGCCGTGCCACGCGACCCCTATAGCACTTCGCTAGCTTAATTTGCATGCAAAAAGCCACAGGTTTCTATGGAAAAGATTTATTCATAGTGCACTATTTTAATAGTAGAACGTTATTTTGCCTCCCAGAAGAATAAGCGGACTCGACGAGTTTATACCCACTGTCTCACCAAAGACGAAGTAACAGCTTGCTATTACGTCTCGTAGAATCAGTGAGAGTATTACGTCTCGTAGAATCAGTGAGAGCTTCCGATAGTGCACTATTTTAATAGTAGAACGCTATTGTTTGTTTTGCCTACCAGAAGAATAAGCGGGCTCGACGAGTTTATACCCACTGTCTCACCAAAGACGAAGTAACAGCTTGCTATTACGTCTCGTAGAATCAGTGAGAGTATTACGTCTCGTAGAATCAGTGAGAGCTTCCGATAGTGCACTATTTTAATAGTAGAACGCTATTGTTTGTTTTGCCTACCAGAAGAATAAGCGGGCTCGACGAGTTTATACCCACTGTCTCACCAAAGACGAAGTAACAGCTTGCTATTACGTCTCGTAGAATCAGTGAGAGTATTACGTCTCGTAGAATCAGTGAGAGCTTCCGATAGTGCACTATTTTAATAGTAGAACGCTATTGTTTGTTTTGCCTACCAGAAGAATAAGCGGGCTCGACGAGTTTATACCCACTGTCTCACCAAAGACGAAGTAACAGCTTGCTATTACGTCTCGTAGAATCAGTGAGAGTATTACGTCTCGTAGAATCAGTGAGAGCTTCCGAGACCCAAATCCAAACTCGTCTTTTCAATCCCTATTATTTTCTTACCGCGGTAGGCAGGGGCATGGCTGTCCTTACCCATGGAGGTGATGGTAACCTTACGGGCCGCCTGCTTTAGCAAGCCAAAAAAGGCTTTGTCGTCAG
This sequence comes from Clanis bilineata, assembly GCA_036417725.1. Taxonomy (NCBI): domain Eukaryota; kingdom Metazoa; phylum Arthropoda; class Insecta; order Lepidoptera; family Sphingidae; genus Clanis; species Clanis bilineata. Next base: position 17,551,805 of record CM071158.1, read on the forward strand.
AGTGAACAAAAGTATACAAGTTAGAACATCCAGATGGATTTAGCATAGGAGCTTTTTATGTCGGCACGTTAATTACCCTGATGTTGGCAAGAAAGCAGTATTAACATAATATCCATCATAGACATTGGGTCCATGGACTGTTAGCAGAATCATGTCGGACTTAGAGTTTCTGACTGATCATGGAAAGCATGTACTATGTGTACAAGTACCTACTATTCGTGTACAAAAATATTAGGTAATCCCCCACCAGCCCCCACTAATGAAGGGGATTCGAGTGATCCAAATGATCTGTTTAGTAATCGAAATTGCATCCTATCAACCGGTTTAAATGAATCCGTTGCAAAACAAACCAAAGTATTACAAGAAGTCTCCACCACACTCGTCGAGTAATCGACATTAATGTATTGCAAAATAAAACCCAGTGAATTAGCTTCTAACGTACTATGATTAACTCTCTATAGATGTAGTTTTCGCTTTCTGGTGTACTAGCGTAAGTCGTATTCCACAAGAAAATACTAGTTACGGAGCACAGACGTAAATAAAAAACATTGGATTGGATGGATTTATCAACACGTAATGGCGGAGACTGATCGAATGAGCCAAAAACCCTGCTTCACTTTCAATTTCCTAGCGCACGGTCCATCTTTTTTTTACGTCTGTGTTACGGAGATAAAAGTACTCTATGCCCTGATTTAGATATAAAATTACCTGTACGTCAAATTTTAGCTACATTAATCTACGTTATTCATCTACAAACATCAAAATTCATAAACATCCAATATATTAATATAATCGTCTATATGATTACAGGAACAAGGAATCAGATTGTACAAACTAAGCTCTCGACCGCAAACTTGAAATAATTTTTCTCAGTTTATTTCTAGTTACATTAACCAAGCATCTACAAGATGTCTGATAACAACAAACATGGTTTAGTGACGTCTCCAAAATATACTACAGTGCACTGGTTAGGCGTAATTACCGCCCCACTGATATATCACCTAGCCTAGGATCTCTGTGAACAATTGTCGATCACCAGTCACGACGTATCGCTCAATCACGACACTTCCGCGTTGTATAACGCTTACACATCGCAGTGTCGCTTGTGGGAGTTGTGGGCGATATATTTGTAATCACGGTTTATCTTTATCGTTTTGTCATTTACATGTAAATCTAATAAATTATTTAATAAACATATCGTTGATGTTTGTATTATACAAAAATGCATACTTAATCTACATTTTGCTTTTACTAGGTATTAAATTCCTGACAATTTATTTTTTCTTAGGAAAACTTACAATAGGTTAATTTAATTTTCCAGACAATAGTTCTGCAGATCCAAGTTCAACAATATAGTATTAATTTATTTAGTTTCTGACGTACAATCTGTTAAGATTTTGTATTTCATATCATGACGTCCATAGTTATTAGCTTATGCTCGTTTTCTCATGTCTTAATATATAACAGCGATTAATAACCTTCAAACTTCATAACCCGAAACCGGGCATTAATCGATTAAAGTTAAGAATTAGAGAATGCTACTGAAATGTAATTCTAATATTTCCAATTGGAAACTTCAAATATATATTTTTTTCATAGCAGATATTGATAAACGACCAGCGGGCTTAGCCCAGTTTCTTATGCGCTAATATAATATAAAAGTACGCTATATATAGCGTCTATTCGACTAGCACATAAGCCACTTGCCTAAGCTCGCAGTTGGGTTAACAGATGGTAAGTGATTTCCATCCCCCATAGACACACGATAGAATCAAGGGTGCGTTGAAAACCTTAAAGGCCGGGAATAGGAATAAGAATGAGAAGGGGGAGTTGGGGTTACCGGATAACTTACTCACCGTACCAAACGAAACGTAACAGCGCGCTACCACTTTACGGAAGCTTTTTTTGAGATTATGATATCAAGCCGGCCGAGCCTGCCCATTCGTGTTGCAAACATGATCGCTGCGCACCGATGACATTTGGTTAACATTTCATACAAATTTCATAGACGCGCATCGAGCTCGAATACATTTACGTACACATACATAACATACGCTCACGCCTGTATCCCCGAAGGGGTAGGCAGAGGTGCACTAGCGAACTAGAACACCCACATTTCGCCGAGCTTAGTTCCGTCCCAGATGTGATAGGGGGCGAGCCTATCGCCATATCGGGCACAAATTCCAGACTCCGGGCTGATATGGAAAAATCCAATATCACTTTGCCCGACCCGGGGATCGAACCCAAGACCTCAGAACCGTAGTCGTACCGAAATACCACCACGCCACCGAGGCAGTCACATTTACGATTGTCAGAAAATTTCCAGCTCGGGCCGCGGCTCTACCACTCAAAAAATCAGCTCTAATTCGTGAAACTTCTACAAATTGGGTCACTTTTCACATTATCGCGTGAAGAAACATTGATGTCGGTATAAATGTGGCATGCAGCGTAATCAGTATTATAAAAGACATGCAATTATTACAGTCTTTTGTTAATGATTATCTGCTAAAGAGATGATGACATGGAATGTTTCTACATCTTTGCAATTCTGGGGACGGTAGGAAGAATTGTTACCACTTTGAAGTTAATGAAGCCTTTACTGTTGAATGGTTGGCTAACGGCCGGTCTCAATAAACGATCTCAGTTTAGAGTGCAGATAGATCGCGATTATGATCCAATCAAATCAAGTCATTTGACGGAGTCATGTTCAAACTGTGTTCTTATTGGCTAATTTTCGTAATCTATCTGCACATTCGAACTGAGATTGTTTATTGGAATCGGGCGTAAGAAAAAACTAATCTGTGGTCAGTTTATTTCTGTCAGTATTTTTGCTAAAATTTAATGCAAAATCATGTAGATTATTAAACGTAAATAAGACAAAGATTTGACTATTTTTATGATCGACTTGCACAGTTAGATAAATCTCGATTTATCTCAAATATCGATTTAAATATACGACTGACATGTAAGTTAAATCGAGTTTAAGATTAAATCTAGAATAGTAATAGTGCTGCCAGTCACCCTTATAGATTTAAATTTTGGATCCAAATGTTAAAATCCCTTTCTTTTGACAGCCTCCGTGGCGCAACGGGCGAGTAGAGTAGAGTAGCGAAACGTGAGGTCGTGGGTTCGATTCCCGCACCGTGACAAATGTCTGTGTGGCCCACAGATATTTGTTTCGGATCTGGGTGTTGTGAGACCGAAAGTCTCTCGTAGTACTTGATACCCACGATACAAGACCCGATCTTAGTGTGGGGTCAGGACTATGTGTGTGACTGTTGGGTGTATTTATTTTTATTTATTTATTTTTCTAACAGCGTTTAGCGTTATCCTGGCCTAATGTCAAGGTCCACCTTCCTACTTAAATGTTCCCATTTCGACCGGACTTGGCCATTCTCCTCGGTCAGAACACTGGCACTTATGTTTTCCTCAATACGTCTGGCCAGTGCTTTTTGGGCCGTCCTCGGAGACGCAAGGACCCAGACACTTGCGAGTTTAGTTTCCTATGGTTTTCTTCAAACTCGACTAAAGCATTTTAAGCAATATTCTTACGGTCTTATTCATAATAACTTAGTGAAGCTTATAAACATTGGAGAGTGAAAACGTAGCTGATTTCGATCAGAGTTTCAGGTTAGATGTTCTTTTACATAGGCTCAAAATATTTTTTAACTAATATACACTTAGATAAGGTTTTATTCTGAATAAGATCCCTAAAGTTTATCATTTTATATTGCTAATACTGTATTCATCCCCTGATTATAATGTAGTCATCACCCAAGCATAAAAGTCAACAAACTTCATATCCCAATACACGCACAAAACATGTTCGTTACATAAATGTATGTAAAAACAGACTGATGTCACAAAAACTATTTTAATGATCGCACTCATCATGAACGACGATCAACAAAAAGTGCTTCTAAGAAGCTCATAATCATATTTTTTACTATCCGTGTACTGATGTAGAAAATATTGATATTTATAATAATAGGCATTGGCAGTATGTAATGCGATTTGATTACGTAATTCTGTAACTGTATTTTTATGTTATTATTTTGCTCGCGGCAAAACCCGCGTGAGATGCATTCCCTATACAAACTCTCATCCCCAGTTGCATCCCCTTAGGGACGAATTTCTAAAAATTCTTTCTTAGTGCTCGTCTACGTCATAAAAAGAAGCCTTGTATAAAATTTCACCTTCCTAGTTCCATTAGTTACGACTGTACGCCGATACGTCAGTCAGTCAATTTATCCTTTTATATATGTTACTATTTCCAATAGTTTATAACGTATGTAAAACAAGCGATAGCTCAATTGGGAATGATATGGACTGTCGTAACGAGTGTCGAAGGTTCGAAGCCAAGCTCAAAAAGAGCATACGCCTCTGACTTTTCTATATTAAGTGTATTTTCATTGTGCATTATCGCTTGCTTTAACGGTGAAGGAAAACATCGTGAGGAAACTTGCATACATGCGAACATTCTTAACAAGAATCTCGAAGTATTTGAAGTCTACCAACCCGCATCGTATCAGTCGTAGAGTTACAGGGCTAATATTATATTATTTTATTATATACTAGCTGACCCGCGCAACTTCGTCTGCGTATGAGAGAGAGGGTTGAAAGAGTGAGTCATAGGCACCTATAGCACAATAATTCTAAAAAGGTAATGATATGTTTTGCTAAACTTCGAGAGATAGTACGTGACTTCGGTGCGGTTCCGTCAATCACCCCGTCTGTCACCCCGCCTGTCACCTCGTCTGTCACCCCGTCTGTCAACCCGTCTGTCACCCGTCTGTCACCCGTCTGTCACCCCGTCTGTCAACCCGTCTGTTACCAGTCTGTCACCCCGCCTGTCACCCGTCTGTCACCCCGTCGGTCACCCCGCCTGTCACCCCATCTGTCACCCAGCCTGTCACCCATCTGTCACCCCGGCTGTCACCCGTCTGTCACCCCGCATGTCACCCGTCTGTCACCCCATCTGTAACCCGTCTGTCACCCCGTCAGTCACCCTATCAGTCACCCCGTCAGGTATCCCTTAGTCACCCCATCATTCAACCCGTCGGTCAACACTAAAAGAATTTTTCAATTCGAACCAGTAGTTTCTGAGATACCAACTTCCCCGGCTTTAAACATTTTTCATTTCTGCTCCGCTCCTATTGGTCATAGCGTAGAAAAGAATTTTTCAAATCGAACCAGTAGATACTAACGACACTCAATTGTTTTGCCTTCCCGGAACCTCTCCACTAATACTTGAACTTTATGGTATGGTATTAAAGTTCAAATTGACTTTTAAGTATTATTACGAATCGATTGTATGGGAGTACAGAAAAGTGTTGTTTTTAGACTTTTTCAGACAATTTTTCATTTTTTTCTCTCCGTAAGAACCATCCTCGTACTTCGAGGGATATTCTAAAAAAAGAATTAGCGTAATCGGTCCAGCCGTTCACGCGTGATGCCGTGACAACGGAAAACGGGTTTCATTTTTATATATATAGATAACATTGCAGCGATAGCTCAGTTAGGAATGGTATGGACTGCCGAGACAAGTGTCGGAGGTTCGAGACCAATCCCAAAATAGAGCATACACCTCTGACTTTTCTATGTTAAGTGTATTTTCATTGTGAAATATCGCTTGCTATAACGGTGAAGGAAAACATCGTGAGGAAACCTGCATACCCGAGAATTTCTTCACAGGAATTTCGAAGGTATGTGAAGTCTGCCAACCCGCATTAGGCCAGCGTGGTAGACTAAGGCCTAACCCCTCTCATTAGTAGAGGAGGCCCGTGCCCAGCAGTGGGACAGTAATATTACAGGGCTAATATTATTATATTATTAAAATGTATGTAATTTAAAGCTTTAAAGTAGAAATAATAGTCGGAGGTCATAAGTTATTCAGGATTTGTCGTAGAGATAATTTAGCGATTATGGGCGATATTATATATATAGTAGTTTTGTTGCATTTTTATGTTATTGATTCTTTATATGGTGTATAAGAATTAACAATATTTATTCATTTATACGTGCATTTAGTTCCAATAAGTTCTTACAAGTGTTCTATTCGAGTGTGTTCAAAATAATATCACGTGTAAGCACATGAGCAGGCAAAATTACGATTACTCCATAGTTATTTATCGGAGAATTTCTTGCTTATCTTAATTTCCCATAAATATTCACTGATATCCAATACAAATCACTTGCGTCTTGTAAGGGTATGTATGTATATTTATTATAGTGTTTATTGTGAAATATTTTTGCCTAATAATATACTTAACAGTTGGTTTTATAGTTAAGTTAAGCTTAAGTTTCACACTACATTTAACTTGACTTATAATTAAAATGTTGATCAGTAGCTCAACCATGAGTTTGTTGCACGTATTTACGCGAGCGAGTACGTAAAATATTTGTATGGAAAACGCCAGTTCCCCGCGTAACCGCTAGAGGCGTTCGGCTAGTTATCATACAAATATTTTACGGAGTCGCTAGCGAGTAATGTCAAAAAACTAATGGTTGGCCTACAGAATAAAGTTTGTTCTCTATTGAAAAACATTCGACATCATAGGGACTAACATAGAAATATCATACATAGAACCGCAGTACACGGCCACGGCGTGAAGGCGTTCCGGGTGAGTCGTTTTGGGCAACCAACGCCGCACGGCGTGTCAGTGTCCTAGGTCAAGTCTTAGTATGAAGAGCTCCCACAAATTTAATTATATTATGACGAACTGCGCTATCAAAGGATGTCACAATACAATGAATAAGCCCCAAGGAAATATAAAGATAACATTTCACAAGTAATTGATTGCTGACATGTTTTAATATTAAGTAAAACATTCATCAAAACTAAAAATAAAATTGTAAAAGTGACAGACGCCATTTACGTTATGAATCAATATGAATGTTGCCAATAATGCCAACCAATTTACCCATTTTTTAAATACTATTAGGAATAATGAAAGGAGAGGGAAATGCTTCCATACTTGACAGCCTCCGTGGCGCAGTGGGCGAGTAGCCGGCTGTGAAGCGAGAGGCCGTGGGTTCGATTCCCGCATTGAGACAAATGTTTGTGTGGCCCACAGATATTTGTTTCAAGTCTGGGTGTTGTGAGACCGAAAGTCTCTCATAGTCTCTGACACCCACGATACAGGTTATACCTAGTGTGGGGTCAGGAATAGGTGTGTGACTGTTGGGTGTATTTATTATTTATTTTAATCTTTTATTTAAGTCAAAGTGAGGCTCATAACTGTGTTCTCAGATTACAAAACGTCGCCAAATTTTCAGTAATAATCTCATAATATACTATCTATTAATTGACACTACTTTCATCCTTTTACAATCTAGGCCCAAGAGTGTATGGAAGCGTTTCCGTCTCCTTTTTATTTCAAACACGTTATACACAAATATGTTCAGACGAACTTAATGCCAGCGGCATTCGCTACCAGTCAACCTTTGGGTGGTGCACAGAAAAGACAAGGTGAGTGTATATGAAGAAAATAAAAATGAGGGTAGTGTTACATATACTCATAATATTAAATATAATTGCGATATATAGCTATAAAAGAATAAAACATATAATATACATAATTGTAAATAAATTCATAATCGTAATATTTTTTCATACACATACAAAGCGAGCGCGAACATTACAAACAACTCTATCGAACAATTGATAAAAAAGTTATGTTTATACAGATAAATTGAGAACCTTTTTATTTTAAAGTCGGTTCAAAACTATACAAATGTTTTTTTAAGTTTAGAATAAAACAAGGGTATAATTATTAGAACACTTTCGATTTCCATATTTTGTTGGTAAAATATCTTTTGCTTGCAACACTATTCACGCGCGTATGTGTGTGTCGACGCAAGTAGTTACGCGCCGACGATGCACACATTGAATCGTTATCGGCTTCAATTTCCGAAGGAATTTTGTATGGGACTATATCTCTATACGTTATTACTCTAAGGGGACTAAGTACTGTACATATCTGTTAATCTAAAGCCGCGTGTCCTGCAATAATTTTTCTCGAAAAATTACTCAAAAACACATATGCAAAACAACTATTTATCTGCCTCCTGCTCTCAGAACAATGGACCATAGATAAAAAATACATCTTTTAGTGCAGGAGACGTCGCTTTAGTCTCATCCAAACACCATATTATGTCAACAATGCTTTTAATTTTTTTTCTTATTACAATTTATAACAAATAGTTTGTCAATTTCAGTATGATTATAGGTTGTGAACAAGAATCTTTTAATATAAAGTCATAATGACAGCAGACCGCAGGTATGGCCGGACGGCTGAAGGGTGCAGAGCCCGTTTGTTGCCAAAAAAACAATTATAAATTTTAGGAGGAAAGCCCAAGGTCAACCGCATTATGGTTGACTAAACTGCGGGTTATACTAAAAAACTTTGCTTAAATGACAATAGCAATTTAAGGATCAACTGGAAAATTATTATGGCGAAGTAGGACAGTATCAAATAAATAAATACACCCAACAGTTACAGACGTCGTCCTGACCCCACACTAGGTGTAACCTGTATCGTGGATATCAGAAACTACGAGAGACTTTCGGTCTCACAACACCCAGACCCGAAATAAATTTCTATGGGTCACACAGACATTTGTCTCGGTGCGGGAATCGAACCCGCGACCTCACGTTTCACAGCCGGCTACTCACCCGCTGCGCCACGGAGGCTGTCAATACAAAGGTAAATTAAGAAACATTAACTGACTAGCCATCATGCATCAAACAAAAGGTCTCTAACGGAGCTCTATCACTTAAACTTTTTTACATAAACAGTGAATGTAAGATTATGATAATTATTGCTATTTTCCTTCATTACTGTCGCATAACAACTGCAGCCCGAGCAGGAAAATTTCTGACAACCGTAAATGTATTCGAACTCGATGCGCGTCTATGAAATTTGTATGAAATATTAACCAAACGTCATCAGTGCGCAGCGAACTCGAATACATTTACATTTACATTAGTTTTTCGTGCTCGGGCTACAGCTATGAACTTACTGTAATAAAAATATGTAGCAAAATATAAGCTGAATCATGTATGCAATATTCTTGAAAAATGTGGTGCGTCGCCACATTAGAGTGACATAGAATGTAAGAATGACATATTTGCACCAATTTAAAACTGCTGTCATAGTCAAATTCATTAATATTTCACAGAGTACACAGATAATCTTGTATTCACGATCTATGAGGCCCTGGAAAGGAAACATAAAGAATTTCCTTTATGACAAACACGTACTTGCCTCTAAACAGACGACCTACGAGCTAAGGTCGCGTTTACATTGACGCTTTTATTTATTTAAACAATTAAAATATCGTGGGAATATTCCACTTATTCAATGCAAGCACCATTAGTTTTTGGAAGGTTGTGTACAGTAAGTAAATAAATACAATACATGTTTAAAACTTTGGTAGCATTGGAGTATTGTGATGTGGTCACGAATTTGTCTAAATGTAATTAAGCGCCTCAAATTCAGTGTTTAAAAAACAATTCACATAAGCTCACGCCTGTATCCCCGAAGGGATAGGCAGAGGCGTACTAGAGAACTAGAACACCCACATTTCGCCGAGCTTAGTTCGGTCCCAGATGTGATAGGGGGCGAGCCTATCGCCATATCGGGCACAAATTCCAGACTCCGGGCTGATATGGAAAAATCCAATATCACTTTGCCCGACCCGGGGATCGAACCCGAGACCTCAGAACCGTAGTCGTACCGAAATACCACCACGCCACGGAGGCAGTCAATTTCAATTCGATTTAATACGACGTGTTGTGCTCCTGTTTGAAGAGCATTGTAGTTAATGCGATTACTGGGTATTATGCCCCTTACTTATAAGTAAGAGTGGTAGAGTTGGAAGGGGAAGACCTCATCGAACATTCTCTGACCAAGTCAGAGATATACTCGAGAAAGGTCAAGTTAAAAGTACCCTAAACCGACGTGCATGCATGAAGAATGTAATGACACTGAATGAGGCGAAAGAGGTATGTAAGGATCGTAGCAAGTGGAAATCCGTTCTCTGCCTACCCCTATGGGAAAAAGGCGTGAGTCTATGTATTTATGTATGTACTTATAAAAATATTGAAGCGCTGCTTATCTTTAACCATAGGTTGTCCCTTTCATTTTTAAACAATGTAATGCAGGGAAAAAAATGACAGGCTATTCTTAGCGGAATGATAAGCGAAAATGTTTTTATAAGTAAGGCCCTATGAGACTTAAAATTTAAAGTCTAAGGATAGAAACGGCACCGTATAAAGCATGTAAATTATCATAAAAGTTTATTGCATTTAAATAGTCACGGGCGGCTCGGCCTCCTATGGCCCATACGCTTATGTAACATATTTATGTGACGCCTCCAACGGGCAAAAAAAAATATCTGAGTATTATCAAAACGTTTCAGTCTTCACAAACTCAAGACACCAACATTCATAAGTTATTATAAAACATATGAGAAACATTTAAGTAGTGTATCTTTAAATATTTAAAACCCAGCTATTTAAACGGCAACGAAGAATAGTGAATAGCGATGTCTTTGCTATTAACAGTCGCCGTAACGATTGTTGCCACATCGTCCATGCGGCTTCAGGCCCCTGCTTTCAACAGTCTAAATGAATCAAACGGTTGATTGGCACTGCTCTTCTCCGTTGGCATGCGAAGGCCAGGAGACAGATCTTGTGAGCCAAAGTTTACAAAGCGGGGCACGTTTCAGTAAACACACAAAGCAGAGAATTTATCGATGCACGTCGGAACTACAACATCTTGCTTTCAAAACCTTGACTTGTGTATAATATTACTGGCTACTGATATTTTCTTAGTATGAAACCTCAGCATTGAATATAACATACGTTTATCTATTTCATTTATTTATATTAGTATACATGTCGCCTCCTTGGTCTAATGGCAGTGTATATGGGCTGTGAATCGATCGATGTGAATGAGATCCTGGGTTCGATTCTCAGGTGGTGTTTCTAACACTATTTTCCCGGGATTGGACCCTCCCGATGGGGTTTGACGTCAGGCAGTCAGCTGGTCGTAAAAACAAAGCCAAATCCTTTCTGCAACATGCTTGAAAAAGTGTGCACCGACCCCACATAAAGGTGGGATAAGGAGAGTAAGAAAAACAGAAAGATATAAATAAATATACATTGCAGCGTATGTTGGGTGTGGTCCGAGAGGACTTGGTTCGAAGCTCAGGTCGGAAAAAGCTGTTTATCTAACACGATCTGGACCCTCCAGAGGTTGTTGACGTCAAACAGGTGATCAGCCGTAAATACCAAGGCAAATCCTTTCTATAACATGCTTGAAAAAAAGATGAAGTGTGAGTGAAAATGATGTGGGAAGAAAGAAAGTATTAGTCCGAAATATACTTTGACAGCATAAATATGCCAGTGGACGTCGTATGGCTGATGATCATGATGACGATGATAATACTTTGACCATTCTCTTTAAATGTCGGGCAGACAAAAATCATATGTGTTTTTATAATTGTTGCGTAAAATGTAAATAAATTATAATACATGACGATCCAAATAGAAGGGCCTTAGCAAAGATGTTTTTAAACACACATTAACACAATTAGCTTATTTTAAAACTATTAATCAATATTAAAGTGCTAATTAGAAAATGTTTGTTCCTTCTAAGGCTTTTAGAACGTATTCCTTTGTTATTAGATTAACTTTGATATTTACAAAGTTTCACAATCGTAACGTTATTTAAAAATAATCGCAATACATCGTAATTAATATGAAATCAGCAAAAAACGCCGCTCAAACGTCCAAGGTCATGCGTTTTATTTGTATATCTGTGTACATTGAAGACGACGCGGGAATGCTAATATTGTTTGTTGCTAAAAATGTGGTTTAAACGAGTGATATCAAATGCGTCTCCGAGGGTTTACCGACAAGCTACTGACCTGTTTATTTTAATGTACAATGTGCAACGTCCGTAAACCGTACCGAAATACATCTTGATATACTGTGGAAATGACACCATCTTTAAGTATAATAATAATATTAGCCCTGTAATATTAGTGTTAAACTGCTGGGCACGGGCCTCTTCTACTAATGAGAGGGGTTAGACCTTAGTCTACCACGCTGACCTAAAGCGGGTTGTTAGACTTCACATACCTGCGAAATTCTTGTGGATAAATTCTCGGGTATGCATTAGGCCTTAGTCTACCACGCTGGCCTAATGCGGGTTGGTACTTGGTAGACTTCACATACCTTCGAAATTCTTGTGGAGAAATTCTCGGCTATGCAGGTTTCCGATGTTTTCCTTCACCGTTAAGTATGAACCTACTAATGTATGCATGTATTTATGGTTACGACTATGTCAAAGAAGGGAAAGGTAGAGGAGTATCTAAAATAGGTCGTCATGATTCTGGTGACCCAGTGGTTTATCAGCATAAACCCATTACTTGTCAGTGGTCATTGTTTTTTCTTTGCAATACGCTTACCATGTGTAGTGAATATATCACGTACCAACATTTTTATTCTTGTAATTTCGCGATACAAATCATGTTACCTAACTTAACTAAGACAAATATGCTGGTAGATGTTATCCTAGTCACGCGGTAGACAGTTATACATATACATACAGTTGTACCGTCCGATTACTAAAAGGCCTCAAAAGGCATTAAATTGTTCCCCAGACAGACTAAAACTAAACCAAATCCTTGCTATAACAAGCTTAAAAAGTGTATTGCGCTGACCCCACATTGTTTTGGGAATGGAGACTATGTGTGTGTTGGATGTATTTATTGATTTATAAATGCAAAGAAAACACCTATGGCTATTTAAATCTGACATAAACAAGTTGTTATGTCAATTAAATAATGTACCTAACCAAAATCTAATATATTTCTAGTATTTTCGTCTATTACTTTCGACCGACTTCCACAAAAGGAGGAGGTCCTCAATTCGTCTGTATTTTTTTTTATGTATGTTACTCGATATCTCCGCCAAATGTGGACCGATTTTCAAAATTCTTGTTTGTGTCCGATAGAGCTTATTACAAGGGTAGTCCCATATATACTTGGTCACGATATACACAATATACCGAATATTGGATGTCGATCAGTTAAGTTTTTAAACTTGTGATTATCAAGTTTCTGGCCATGTCTCAAAATTGAGATCATTTGCTTAATGGTCTTTTAGAAATCAGCGGTCCTAACAGGAATATTTTGGCAATCGAAATCGTATTGACCTCGCTGCGCACTGATGGCTTTTGATTAAAATTTCATACAAATCATAGACGCGCATCGAGTTCGTTTCGGATTCGACTGTCAATTTTTTCCTGATCGGGCCGCAGTCGGCAGAGTATATAGCCCGGTGACTACGTATTTATTACTCTAGTTGTTACCTTACATACAATATGAATTATTAAACGAGTCACTTGCTCGTTAACATACATACATACTTAAGCTCACGCCTGTATCCCCGAAGGGGTAGGCAGACGCCTCTGCCACTAGTACCACCACATTTCGCCAAGCTTAGTTCCGTCTCAGATGTAATAGGGGGCGAGCCTATTGGCATATCGATCACAAATTCCAGACTCTGGGCGGATATTGCAAAATCCAATATCACTTAACCCGACCCGGGGATCAAACCCGAGACCTCGGACCGTAGTCGAACCGAAATACAACTACGCCACCGAGGCAGTCAGTAACCGGAATAATAAAAAGTTATAAAATGACCTAAAATCTATACTTCTATATCCCATCTATAACGACATTGAGAAATACACAATATGGTTAAAGGAAATTGCATAATATTTGTGTTACAAGTCGCAGTTCGAATAGGATATACGCCAGACATCATGACTAGTTCAACACCTATAAAAAATCTTACTCGTTCTTCGAGATCATTGTTTAGCTTCGCTTGTTCTGCCTTGGGCGTTCATCTTTTTCATACACCTTCAATAGACCATTTCATAACCGCGCGAAACAAACAGTACAACTTTTTATCTTCAGTAATATGACAAAAAATGGTTCCACATTTTATTTCTAGGTCTTTATTTAGGAAGTGTTTCCGATGTATCCAAGGTAATAAACGCAAATTCAAAGACTTCTATGTATACTATTCTATACTAGCCAAGTTGTTTAGAAGTAAACACACACGTGTCACATTACGGCGAGTGTTTGACATTTGACGGCTAAGAAAAAAAGAAGGGATTACCACCACCTCTTATAGCAGTATTATTATAATTTTACTTGTACCGATTCCCATACAAAACAAACGAAGAACAATTATAATAATACTGTTATAAGAGGTGGTAGTAACCCTGCAGATCTCTAAAGTAAGTCGAGGTCAATTGACGGACACTTACGGCCACTTGCAGCTCCGCGATAAATCTCTGTTTATCACAAATCTTGATTTAAAGATAGAAGTGAACTGTAGGATAAATCGAGATAATGTGTTACTCTAGATTAGTAATAGCGCTGCAAGTCGCCCTTAGTGCGCAAATACTATGTACCGAACAGCCTGTCTAGTAGTATACACAGTCTGCGAAAATTGCAAAGATTTTATAATTCATAAGACACCGTAACTAAATGCCTCACAAGTTTCTAATAGCGTGAAATCTTCTTATAAAGAGCCACGACCGCATTTAGCATTATTTTCACAAGCGCAATACACATTTTTTTCCTCCAAGCACAGCTAATGGGAACTATTGTGTTGAACAATTGATTGCAACTTGCAAATGATTTTTCATGCATTTTGCTTTTTAGTGGATATGCTATTGTCAAAATGGAATTCCTTAAGGCTTAGAATCATATGGTTTAATGACTATAATATCCTTCATTCAATTCAGTTTTTATTAATATTTCTGAGTGGCCCATGCAGGAATAATTTAGACAATCGAATTCGTATCGAGCTCGATGCGCGTCTATGCCATTTGTATAAAATATTAACCAAACGACATCAGGAGGTCAATCATGAATTTTATTGTCATATCTCGCTAGCGACTCCGTAAAATGTTTAAACGAAAAACGCCGAACGCCGCTAGCGGTTACGTGGGGATTTGAGGATTTTCATACAAACTATTTTACATAGTTGCTAGCGTGAAATCTCAAAAAACTCATGGTCGAGCAAGTTCGATACGAATTCGATTTTCAAAAAATATTCCTGCTCGAGCCACTGATGACCCCCAACAACAACTCGATTATGAAGCACTACTACTTTTAAAACTTTAAGCTATAATTCTTCATGAGTTCTTACTTACTTGGGCGAGTGTAGGCTGATGCCTATATAGTGCTGCACACCATTAACCTCTTTAGCTCTTTCAAGTTAGCTGGAACCAGAGCATCCTAAGTGTAGGTAAATGTAGGGAAGTTTTCCTAGAGCACGGGTAATACTTACTAGCTTAGTAGATTTAATAATTACACTCTTAGTCGATTCTTAGACTTACTTGTACCGTACGTAGACTGAGACACCGTGAGGTCCTGGAATCGGGTGTCGGGTCAGGCAATCACATTTTTCTATAAGATTCATCATCATCACCACATCTGCCACAGGACGTCCCCTACTGAACATAAGCATGACTATGAGATTGTCGATTCAAACATTATTTCATGGGGATTGATATTTGTGCTCAGCAAAGCAATAAGCTCGCCTCCAAAGATGTTATATGATGAAAAAAAAATACTTGAACCGTCGGCAGAAGGCACCACCTTTCAGAAGTTATGAGACATTAACTTTTAAAATTGTAGTACAGTTTATTTTTGAGCCATTTTTTACTCTTGATATCTACTTTATCTTAAGGGGGCGTCCATAAATTACGTGAGGTGTTTTTTTAAATTTTCTGCCCCTCCCTCCCCCCCTGGTGAGATGTCGTGAGATTTTATTCAACCCCCTCCCCCATCCCCCAATCTCACGTGAGATTTTTCAAAATGTGAGTTTCTTACGTAAACGCTTTGGATTGTTATTGTATAAAATAAAACAAATTTGCTTCGTGCTTTTATTTACGACTAGTTAAGACTAGTAATCAATATTGCTGAGAGTTTAATTATGAGTGGAATACAAATTTAACAATAGAATACTTAAATCGTAACTACTGTGATTAAAAATAGAATACCTACTCTAATTCAGTCCATGGAGAATCATGCACGGTCTCAAGAGAGACTATTGGAACCAACATGTCCATATGATTTTCAGTAAAATCATCTGCTCCTTCAACTTCGTTCTGATCTAGCCACTCTAAGCCATTGGCACTTGCACAAAGTAACTCATTAGCTCAAAAAACAAAGGACTGGCTACACTGTACCGTAAATTCAGATTAAATTGAGCTATTTGGTATAAATAAAATAGATAATATTTATAAATGTATTACATTTACTGACTGTCAAACCACCATATTTGTTGAAGTATGAATGAAATTATTTTCTTTCGAAAGAATTAGTAAATGATCTTAATTGTATTACGATTACGCTTAAGATTAAATCTTAAGCATGTATAATCTAGATTAAATGGACCAAAATAGTATATTTTTCTTTTGTTTCAATCAGAAAAAAAATTGCGTGATATTTGCCGAGACCCCCCCTCTCTCCAACGTAAGATTAGATGAGATTTGACTCGACCCCCTCCCCCTCTTAAACACCTCACGTAATTTATGGACGCCCCCTTAGTTGACGTACAACTCAAATAAAACGAAAAATAATTTAGTCAATAAAAATTCTTCCCAATTTTACATGTCTACAATAAACCATTCAATATTTATCTTGGGTCACTCGAGTTATTAATTCCTCGGTAAAATCAATTTTGGTCCAATAAAGAACGGCATTAAAAGTTAATTTTAAGTGAGTTCAGTTACATAATAACAGTTTCACGGCGTTTACAGTTGCTCAAGAGGTAGCGTTAAATCGACCTGGAGTAACGAACAAACAATTAGCATTTGATACTTTTGTTCACTGATATTAAGTGATCTATTGGTTTAAACTAACGTCTGACCTGTTACGAGAGCATTTTTTTTTATTGCCGTCGTGGACAGACGAGCTAGCGGTCCGCCTGTTGGTAAGTGGTAACCGCCGCTCATAGACTTGAGCAATGCCAGGAGCACAGTTAAGCCGCTGCCTACCGTTGGGTGAGTACTCTTTTTAAACCTCGTTTAAAGAGGGATAGGTCATAGCGCTCGGGGAACACCGACGCAGGAAGTTCATTCCAAAGCTTGCACGTACATGGTAAAAAAGACCGCTGGAAACGCACCGTACGGATGAACTCTACTGCGGTGTCGGGTGGTGCGATAGTAAAATGATGCTGAAGGCACCATATTAAACAGTTCCTCAGAACACTCCTCGTAGTAGAGGCGATAAAACACACAGAGAGAACCAAAGCCTCTCCGCAGCCCCAGAGTAATATAAACAAAAAAGTATATTTTTGGTCTTGCGTAATACATCTATTACAGTATTTTTATTTACATGATTTTTTATAGTTAAGAAACGAAATCATTCATGTGAACAAAGTCATAATTGAGTTATCCAAACTGAGATACCTCTTCTCAACCTACCCTCATATCCCACTCCTACATATTTGGGGATAATGCAACCACTTTTACTGGTAATGTTATGTTTTATGTCCAACCGCCAGCCTGTCACCGCCACGCTTCTGCGCAAATCGTGTTCGAAAAGTCGCGTTTCCCGACCTGAGAAACGAACCCAGAACATCCCGGACTGCAGACCATATACACTGCCACTAAACCAAGGAGGCGACAAAAATGTATCTCTTGAACAATAGTTACAAGCCCGAAAATGAAATAATGCATACGAGAGCATCAGAACATAACTCTTCAATACTAGAATTTCGTATTGGGATCAAACCCACGACGTTCGACTCACGGGTCGGGCAAAGTGATATTGAGTTATTCAATATCAGCACGGAGTCTGGAATTTGTACCCGATATGGCAATGGGCTTGCCCCCTATCACATTTGGGACGAACTAAGCTCGGCGAAATGTTCCAGTGTTCCAGTTCGCTAGTGCGCCTCTACCTACCACTGGGGATACAGGCGTGAGCTTATGTTGTGTTATTATCAATCATCAAACCTAATATCCTGTATGATACACGTTTTTAGTAGACACTAGTTTTTTAACCACGTATCAAAGATCATTTGTGAATAAGGTTGTTTCAGAAGACCCGGAATATCACAATTATCTAATTATAAACTTATCGACTATTGAATAAATATTTTTTAAAAACTCATAAAAGAAACTGAATCAAATTCATAATCTACATAAAAAGATTTAATGGATTTCTTTTTATCAACAAAACGTAAAATCCATATTTATCTACTAAAAAAACGGTACGCACGAATGTCGTGACCCGGTACTGATATAAGAGGATTACGGAATATCAATAAATTATCCATATTTTTTGTATAATTAGTTTAAGGGCCTAATAATTACCACTTTATATTTTATATTAAAAGCCAACAAAAGACCAAATGGATCATAGAATATTATAATTACGAGTATTATCGGTATTGAGAAGTTCACTCCACTAGGTTCCTCTTGCGGCTCTATCCATTACATTGTTGGTGGTAGGATATTCGTATCTGACCGGATGGCAACCACCGTACACATGGTGCTAAAACCTGCCATATGGACCTTCTCTCCGTCTGTGGTTCGCGTCCCAGGATCAGCCAGTGTACTTTCGGTTCTCTCGAGAGGCTTGTGGCATGACTTGATGGTTGCTTCAGATGGGTAAGGGGATATCCCTGAGTCTGCATCGGTCATCCGGCTGTCTTGTCGCAAGCCCTTCGATTTGTTTCATTGATGACAGATATTAATTAATGTAAGGATAGAATACATAATCGTACTACATCTTTCTTTCTACCTGCCCTTATCCCACCTTAATGTGGGGTCGGCGCAACACTCTTTTTAAGTATGGCTCAGAGAGGATTTGGTTAAATTTATAGACCGGCTGCCTGCCTGACATCAACTCCTCTGGACATTCTAGTCCCGAACAAATCAAATTGGAAAAATCGCTTTGCCCGACCTGTAGCCCGAGCACGAAAAACGAATGTAAATGTAAATGTATTCGAATTCGCTGCGCACTGATGACGTTTGGATAATATTGCATACAAATTTCATAGACGCGCATCGAGTTCGAATACATTTACGGTTGTCAGAAATTTTCCTGCTCAGGCCGCTGGAAATCGATCCCAAGACCTCCTGGTCCATACATGCTGCCACTAGGCCAAGGAGGTGATTATGAATTAATTTTAATTTTACATTAGAATACTTACAACCTCAGTTGTAAACGTCTGACCCTAAAACCGTTTTCGTGCATAATAACACACGCACGATTGTTTCCACAAAACATGTCTATCTCGACCCGACCTTCCCATTACTTGAACTCTGTCCTTGTTTGGTACAAGTAATAGGCTATAGACGGTGTTGTTAAGTGAAAGGTTTTGTACTTGTTTTCTAGTGTAAAGTCTGGATCGGGTTGCTATGAAGCCATTTAAATCTTGCAGAGTAAATATTACTAAATCGTTGAATAATTACTAGCATTTGCTCGCGGCTTCGCCTAGAAGAAAGAGTTAAGTTCTGTTATATTTTCATTGTTTCTTCATACAAAGTACTCACTTCCATTTTTATCCTATAGTATATGAATTTTGAAATTAAGTAAATTTTCTAATTTAATTTGCCCGGGACTGGATCCCTCATAGGGGGTTGACGTCAAGCAGGCGGCCGGTCATAAAAACTAATCCAAATCCTCTCTGCAACATGCTTGAAAAAGTGTGTTGCGCCGACCCCACATTACGATGAGATAAGGGCAGGTAGAACGAAAGTATATGAATTTTGAAATATCCTTTTCTATCCACTATATACATCATAAAAGGAACCTCCATACAAAACTATAACTTTCTGAGATTGGGTGATTGGGGATGACTCAGTGATTCATTGAATGAATTGAAATTTTACTTTCTATAGAGGTATATCTACCTCTAGATAGAATAGTTATATTCATTTCCGTCAACGATACCGCATTTTGACTGCCTCGGTAGCGTAGTTGTATTTCGGTACGACTACCGTCCTGAGGTCTCGAGGTCGATCCCCGGGTCCGGTAAAGTGATATTGGATTTTTCCATATCAGCCCGGAGTTTGGAATTTGTGCCCGATATGGCAATAGGCTCGCCCCCTATCACATCTGGGACGGAACTAAGCTCGGCGAAATATGGGTGTTCTAGTTCGCTAGTGTACCTCTGCCTACCCCTTCGGGGATACAGGCGTGAGCTTATGATTTTTGCAATATCATGACAAAATAAAATAAATTTTCTTCAACAGCTTGTAACTTGTTCCCCGGTAATTTTGAGTCGTGCTTACATTCATGCCTGCTCATGCAGATCTAGAGGACGTGAGTAGCACGTGTCCTCAAATTATTACATATATTATAAAGAGACAACAGATATTATCAAATGCCCAATTTTTTTTATAAAAACACTTTGTTTTTCGTAATTCCGCCGAAAACATTAAAATAAACAAATATTTTCAGAAATCGACACCACTGATTAGCATATTTTTAACAATCGATTGTGATGGGTGATTTGGGTGGAATAATAATTTGATTCCATTGTTTCGGGGATTATCTGTAATCTTGCATAAAAGTGACATTCTCAGTAATTCTTTTGTACCTAACTATCCTTATAAATATGGATAAGAATAGCCACGGATTGAATACCTAATCCTCAAGCTACTCCATCGATTTTTATGTTCCTATGTATGTGATGGTACTGTTACCCATGTTATTGTATAATTCAATCGAATCGCATAGAAGGTCAGACAATATGCCCCTTACTTATAAAAATATTTAAGCGCTGCTTATCTTTATACCCTTATACCATAGGTTGTCCCTTTCATTTTTAAACAATGTAACGCAAGTAAAAATGTGACAGGCTATTCGTAACCATTTGCTCAGCTAAAAATGCTGTTTTAAGTAAGGCACTGAATCTACTGACATCATGCTGACATAATCTGCATCGTCTGGGTATCGTCGAGTAACTCAAAAACTAAAATGCTCGGCGGTCGATATATTTGTACTGCCATATAATTACTGTCAAGCTCAATATTGTGACTGTCGCGCCAATATAAAAATATCAGTAAAAAGAATGTAGAGGTACATCTTGATGGTTCAGCAATATTCTCTTACAAATAAATATACATATGTTATCTTACAAAACATGCGTGTTCACTTCACGCACGTTTAGAACGTAAACAATAAATAGTAGTTGGACAGGCACGTACTTCTACTGGCCTTAATCTAGGTTTCCTCATACCATTACATGCCAACAAACTTCCATAGAAAAATACATTATTTAGTACTAGTTTTGACCTAGGAGGCAACTTCTTTGATGCCTTCAAAAACAAGAACATTTTGCATCTTCCTCAATGTTTACAACTATCACTCTCGTTCTAGCCCACTGCTACATAGAACGTTTTCATACAACAAATCTACCTGGATTGGAGTAAATTTCTTTCATAGAAAGACTAGTAAGTAAATTAACCCGTCAGAGGCGGCACATATATATGTTCCATAAGCGTATGGGCCACCGGAGGCCGAGCCGCCCGTGACTATTTAATAAATAGTAATATACTTCTCATAAAGTAACTAATTTAGATTAAATTAATAAAGTGTGAATTCAATATAATTGGATTATAAAGGTATATGCACATATTTCACACATTATATAATGCTACTAACCCTATCTACTATTCCCTAGAAGTAGTTGATGTGAGGCAGGCAGCTAGTCGTAAAAACTAAGCCGAAACCTTTCTGCCACAAGCATGAAATGGAGTTTTACCGACCCCATATTGTAGTAGTGTAAGAGCTGGTGGAAACTAAGATGTAATGCTACTTACGAAACTATTTATCTGAACGGCTGTTTAGCTATTCCGCTACCTTTTATTTTTTTATTATTTTTGTTTACGCGGGGAAAACGAGCTACTTATTTATTTTTATGATTTTTGTTTAAATCCGTAACTTAGTGCAGATCAAAATAAAAATAATTGCAATGCACGTGATGTTAGAACTCCTGCTATACTTTGTACCGCCTAGATCATCTTCATCACGACATGCGTTAATCGCTCACGTGAGGAAACATCCTAGGGTCAAGGTTTGATTCTGAAATAATCACAAACGCCAATTATAGTAAATTGACGTCACGTATTGTTTCGACACGACCACGAAGCTTCCTCGTATTTAATTGCAGTATAAAATTATAATTATTTTTTTACAAGTGCAAATATACAAAAACATCTTAACATCCTGTTTGAGAACAAAAAGTATTAAGATATATTTGATTATTATTTGGAAATCATTGGATAATTAGACGTTGACGACGCTACAAATGTACAAAAATTAATGTTATTTATTTGTATTTATTTTACTTCATATAGGCACTGAAGCATATTCGTAACAGCCTTTTGACACAGAATAGCAAGATTGTAGGTTTGCTTCTTCTAGGATCATCTATATAATATTATTCCTTGATCGACGTCTTGTGAGCCTTAATTCAGCAATATATAAGATATCAAGATGGCCAAATATAATTTTGAGTTGGTTAAAAACAAGTTAAAAATAATTATATTGGCTCGTTTTAGAATTATGTTTGGTTATCAACGTTATACTCATTAGAATAACATTAATTAATGGTGTAATTTAACCAAAGACGAGTCAGTCAGCTTGACAAAACACGATTACAACGCTATATCAAATGTAGATGATGTAGATCTTAAAGAGTGTTGTGTACCTAAATAATATTGTTATAGGTATTATTAGGTTTTTTTTCCCCTTTGGTGAACTGCAGGGGTCCCTGCTAATGGGATACTGGAAACCCCTGCAATATCTCACCATTGGGGAGGTGAGGGTAGGAAGGGAGTATTTGTTTTATGTGGAAGGGAATTAAGGGGTGCAAATGGGGATATTAAGGGGGAAGAAAAGATGGTGGGATTTAAGGGAGAAGGATACCTAACCTAACCTAACAGAAGAGGTAGGGTATGGGGGAGTGGGAAAGGAAGGATAGGTATTAGGTTAGGTTTGACCACTTCTTGTATGCTAATGATTAAATGACGAAAGTTACGTTTTATCTCAACTTAGATTACAATCTGGCCACCCCTTACATGCTTAAAATACGTATATCAATAAACAGATGTACTCCTCTTATTTACATACAATGTAAGACGAAGGCCGTGACGAAGCGGCACCCGTGGGCTGTGCGTAGATACACATGATATGAGATACCAAAAAATATTCTAGGTAGGTTAGGTAACCGATGAAAGGATAATACTGAACGAGGCTGTGTGTTGGAATTCTAATACTATCCTTGACTTCAGAAATCAATATTGTAGATATAATTAATAAATATTTAATAACACCACATTTGTAAAGAAAAAAATTTTTAAGATCTCTACAACTAGGTACTTGAAAGCAGTACATCTTTTGAAAATAACCTCGTTAATAATCACAAGTTTAAAAACTTAACAGACCGACTTCAAATCCGATCGTGACCAAATTTATATGGGACCACCCTTGAAATAAGCTCTATCTTATACAAAAATAATGTTGAAGATCGGTCCGCATTTGGCGGAGATATCGTGTAACATATATAATAAATACAGACGAATTGAGGACCTTCTCCTTTTTGGAAGTCGGTCTAAAATACTGGTAAGATGTTATAGCTAGTAAGCGACATCGTTGTTATTTTAGACGTTAACTATAGTTTCACAAAATATTGCTAAACTAAAACATAAAAAAAAATTTGGTGTATCAATTCAAATATTACTACCACAAGGTCGGGCCATCGTACCTACGTGAAATAATTTTTGCTATCACGACGCTGTTGAATCTACCGATAAACCCTCCAGAAATTAGGAGGTCAGCACTGATATGTGGAATAGATGCATTAGCTAACATCAACCATATCTCAATATTCATAAAATTAAATTTCCATTGCATTTCAAAGCACTCAAGTCTCCACGCGTCCTTATGCTGACCCGGCTTAGCATTCGGCCAAACACCAACGACCAACTGAACTAATACAATAACGATCTAGAAAACTGAGTACACCGTTAACATTTATCTCATGTGCAAATACCGTAAGTGGGTTTCAGAGTCGATGAGTAAATAGCAACAAATTAACCATGTAAGTGTAACAGTAGAGCACTTTCCAACCAACAGATTGAGATCACCAGGTCTGGCTTGGATCTTTCTCACGAGTGAGGAGACGCATTTGTAACAAATTAATTATGTGCTCATATATTAGCGTTGTGAAACTGATTATTTAATTAATGAGTTATATAAATTAATTCTTAATAGTGAGAAACGTAGCAAATAGCAATATATGTATACGACTAGATACCGGAGAAATGATGTCTCTGTTATTAGATAATATGTTTTAGATTCGTAAATATATATGTAATTCATATGTCTGTGGTGTTATTGATATTTTTGCTTGCTAACATCTAAGAAATTACTATTTGTTCTATATTATAGAGTATTGTGTTGTGGATACCCAGGATGCTAAAAGATTAGTCAGTGCGTCGCCAAATTCACGGGAAATAAATAGGGATTAGGATGTGAAGACGGCGATTTGGGCCGCCAGACATTTCACTGACCGAACCGAATGCTATAGCGAACTACTATTTTACGTGTGTTTTCCGTGAGACATTAGTATCCTAACAGTCTAGCCAACACATTTATACTGTAGACATTACCCTCTAGATGTACATTTTGACCACTCCAATAAAAAAATAATTACACATGAATTGTTATAATGGATATAAATTATTCGCTTAATATTATTATCACATCAAATCAAATCATCATCAAATCAAATAATTTATTGAATCCATAAAATGTATTATTTACATTCCGTCAAATTTTAACTCTACCGCCTGTTCGGAAGGCTGTTTCGCCAGAGAAGAACGGGCAAGAAACTCTGACATTGCTCTTTTTAACACCAATTTACAGCCCTAATACAGAGCACCAGATACAGAAAGACCTTAAATTACAGCAGGCTAAACCATGATAACAATAGATATCTAATAATGTAGGACAAAGTAACATACAAGATACGCTGAGCGACCCCCATAGCCACGGCAAGTTGAATTGACACATGCACACAAAACTGTCCAGGCAGACCAGTCTCCACAAGCAGCATTAGATCCTCAGACCTCAATATATAGTCATTACGACATTTGCACAATGATCTAGAATATGCTACAGAAAACGAATTGTCAAATACAAGATTAACATTCACAATGAATTAATGTAGGTACGGGCAAGACTGTTAATGCAAATTACGAGATTCAGTTCTTGCACCTTACCGGTATGACCTCACAAATGCCTGGTTCTCAACTAGCTCTTAGTTCAGTATTCAATCGTGACTTAGGCATAACGCATATTAAATTTAGTTATAGAATACCCATATCTAGACTATGGATATACTAGTAAAGTTTGTGTAAATTACACAAATTCGGAGTAATTGATGCAAGTAACAATTTGGGATATCGTTTAAAATTTAGATAAAGATGAAGGACAATGCAATGTCTTGATGTTTTTCATGTCATTTTCCTTGGGAAATAATAAAAATCACTTTTAAAAATACTTTTCATCATCATCATCAGCCATAGGAAATACTTATATTGTATTTGAATTTTTTCACCGATTTATATCTGTGACCACAGTACAGTTTCATACGATCAAATAAAATTAAAAAATATCATAGGCGCTGTTTACTCTTTTTGTTCACACCACGCCCACCCGCTTTTATGAACAAGCTGCGACTACTTTTATATCGCAACTTCCTGGTTTATTATCAATGAAACATGTTTCGGTTTTGAAGTATTTATAGTAAAGCGGAGAAGCAGTCTTAAATATCAGTCAGTTTTCAAATCATAAACCATAAGAACACAATACAGAGGAATGTTTCTTTCCGTCCATCTGCACTTAGACACCTCCAAGGTTAGACCGGTGCATCATTTCAAATGTTACAGAAAGTGTTATTAATTTTACATCAGGATGTGTTCTTGACGTCAATCTCCTCTTCGAGATCCAGTCCCAGAGAAATCGTGTCAAAATGGCGTAAATTTTATTCGATATTTATATTCGATAATAAGGTTCAACTGGTCGATCTGGAAATCTTTGGGAGAGGCCTATGTCCAGCAGTGAACGTCCTGTGGGCCTGATGATGATGAATATAAATAGATCTCCAGCAATATATAAAATTTGTATAAAATATTAACCAAATGCCATCAGTGCGGATCGAGCTCGAATACATTTACGATTGTCAGAAAATTTCCTGCTCGGGCCGCTGTTAATGCATAGTCACTAGTGACGGATAGAACGTATCTCTGTGCGTGCAGGTAGCGGCGACCCGAATGCGTAACACGACGACCTCGCGACTCACGCCAAACCACTTTCATCTTTACCTGATTTGTTGATATACATGATCTATTTGTAATAGGCTGGCAACTTGTTCTAATGATAACCGGTTTGAGTAATGATCGAGTTATGGAAGGGGAACCAATCGATTAAATTTATTAGGTACATAATCAATGAATTTATATACGGCGAGTGTGACAGGTGGTTCCTTATAAGATTTTGAAGGTGGTAATTGATTTTCTACCGACAGCTTGTGAAAAATCATAAATATGCCAGCATGATTCTGGTGACCACTGATTAAACCTTGTTTGTGAGTGATCACTGGTTTTTTGAAGTGCACTCCGCTTACCATCAGTGCAGTGTAGTCACTTTGGCTTGCTCGGATAATAAAATCATAAAGGTTCAATACTTCAGAATCAATTATTGTGTCTCTGTTATTAGGCAAATAATTATCAACGAAAGATCCAAAAATAAACAATTCGCAGATGAATAGCCCCAACAATATCTGATCAATTATTTACATCTATAATTTCACTAAGGTTGAGGCCAGTCGAATTTCCTCAAAAACAATATTTGGATATTTCTCGAACACTGCCATCGTGCGTGGGCCTTAATAAATCACAGCGCATAAAGGACTTTGTCTCGACGACCCCGCCGGTACAAACACGTCGAAATTTGTAATTTGTTCATCATAAAAGTACGTTGACCGCATATACAAAAATATTTTTGAAGGACATGGCAGAAATTACAGCTTGATTTAAAGATAACTTTGTTTGTTTAAGCGTCTGCCAATATGCACTGAACTCTTAGACTAAATAACTGAACTAGATGGAAACGTCACAAATTACAAACATGTCAAGTAGTAATGTATTAATTTCGTTCAGCAAATAGTTGTGACAAGTCGTTTGATGAACACAATAACAAATGAAAATTCGACGTCACATCAAACAAAATCAAAGCGTCCGCTTTACGCCGTCGTCAAAGAATAGGATGAAGTGACACTGGGTGCTAGTCCACCCAGCCACATCTCCTATAGTCCGATTGCTAATTAAACGGAGTAAACTGACAGATCGAAATCTCACTTTTCAAAATAATGTTGCTTACTTCCAAAACATAGTGATTGATCTAGTTCAATTTTTATCATTCAAAGAAACAATAACTCAGCACTAGCTTGTAAAATTATTATTTTATTGCATATATTTAGAAACTTTAGCTTAACGCTTCGACTAAATGTCTGTGTAAATCATTTTACGTAAATAATCGCAACAGATACGCGAAATTATAACAATGAAAATTACAAATATTACTTTTATTATTTGAGAAAAATTACGTTCCGCAAATTCATAGCTATTGTAAGTTTTGTTTATAATGAACCATGACAATAATTCCAGTAGACATGCCATAACTTAGCATGCAGTAATTTACTATGACTATAATTCAGTAGACATGCAGTACTAATCAGACATTAGACAGGAATTACGACACTGAGTTGGACTTTAGAAAATGAAAGAATGAAATGGTTCACTGAATTGAAATGTTTAAATAATCTTTATCTTTTTACCGCAGCACTATTTAAATTTCATGAAAAAGTAGCAACATTCTAAATGTCAGTTTATTCCGTTTAATTAGCAATCCTACTATAGAGGATAATAACTAAGGAGACAGTCTAGATGATAAGTAACAATGTTTATCAACCAAATCTAGGATAGAACTTGGGTGGTTTTGTGGAAAGACACTCTGCGGAAAGCAATAAAGGAATCCAAGAGCTAATAGTAGCATGCAATAAAATAGGAATAATATGAATTCAAGCAGTAGGTTAATAATCAAGAAGGTTCGAACCTTCAATGACTATGAATAAACTAAATAAAATAAAATGCAATGAGTACTAACTCCCGAAAAAAATCATTTTTGCAAATAAATAATAGTTAAATGTGACGCATAATACTACGTCTAGCTTAAATGTATGCAGTTAGCCTTACATGCGCCAAATATGGTCAATTAGGCCCTACATTAACTAAGGGCGTAAGAATGTTAATACCAAAGGTTAATACGTTACATAATATTATCTCATACCTACATAAGGTGAATATAATACGCCATGCTTTAAATCTTTAAAATAGTAAACAGAGATTATGGGTACTTATGTTAAACGATAAATCTCCTATTTGATCTTTTGATTTTATGTGTCAAGCTTACAGCAACAGATATTAAGACACGTCCTTATCTGGAAAAAAAAATGGAACTCAAAACTTACATTAAACAAGTTACAGGCTACAGGCTACAGCTGATCTATGATTTCCTTGTAGCTTTTTATAGTGGTCACATCGAGGTACGAATACCTACAGAAATCTGTCATTTATAAAGTATTGTTACGACTACATACTAGAATAATCGCTAACCGAACGCGCCGCGCCGCCGATTCCATAAATGTGTCGAGCGTTCTAGTGCGTTCGAGCCGCGCCGACGGCCGCGTGACGTCACGCGCCGATAAGGGATCGACGAATATAAAAGGCGTGTGTGTGTTGGCGGGACACAGTGTTTCTTCGGAAGCGATCGAGTGCGAACAACGAGCGACAAGCGAATATTCGGAGCGATTATTTCGACGCGTATTGTGTGCAGTACAGTGTTTAATTTTAAATAAAGTGCTGAGTCAGTTTCGAGAACAGTCGGCGTTTAATTGTTTGTCCTGAACCCCGTTAGCCCGTAACATTTGGTGTCAGAAGTAAGGACAAATGCCGGTGTTCCCGAAAGACGACGAAGGTATCCGTACCCGAAGCCAGCGCCAGCAAGAGATGGACCGAGGGCGTTTCGAAGATAGTCCGGCACAAGAGCCGGTTTTGCAGCCAATGACGCAGACGACTGCAGGCCCATCTGGAGTGTCGCCGACGTGGGCACCTAGTGAATTATCGGCCATTATGGCGATGCTGCAAGAGCAAGCTCGACGTCAAGAGGAGCAGGCTCGTGAGTTGAAGGAGCAGCTCCAACGTGACAAAGAGGAGCAAGCTCGACGTCAAGAGGAGCAAGCTCGACGTCAAGAGGAGCAGGCTCGTGAGTTGAAGGAGCAGACAGACAGAAAAATCATTAAAGACCAAGTGGACCAGCATGAGCAGCGTATTGCAAAGGCCGAAGCCCAAATCGCCGACGTCAAACAACTTGTAGAAACACGTGTGTATAGTGCCGCAAGTTCTATGGTGGCTGCACCGCCAGGACGTGGTTTTAAAGTACCACCATTTGATGGCACATCATCTTGGTCGGCCTACAAAATTCAATTTGAGGCCGTGATGCAGGCAAACGGATGGACCAAGGAACAAGCCAAGACTGCTCTAACCTTAGGTTTACGTGAGCAGGCCTTAACCGTCCTGGAGGCTCTTGGCGGAGATGTTAAATATGACCAGCTGGTCGAGGCCTTGGAGTCGAGGTATGGTGATGCCCACCTGGAACACGTCTTTCGTGCTCAGCTTAAGGATCGAGCTCAACGTAATACTGAAAACCTACAGCAGTGGGCCCTGGAAGTTGAGAAGCTGGTTCGTAAAGCTTACCAGTCCACACCTGCACTGATTGATGGAATTCTAGTGCAGGCTTTCGTCGACGGAATCCGCGACCTAGAGGTGCGGGCTGCTGTGAGGCTTGGGCATCACGAGATCCTGAAAGATGCGTTGGCTCACGCGCTGGAAGTGGAGGCTGTACGACAAGACCATCGAGCTCACCGCATTAGAGAGGTGGTGGCATCATCTCCACGCAATCATATTCAGAGGTACAGTCCGCGTTGCTTTAACTGCGGTGAAAGGGGCCACCTCCGCTTGAACTGTAGAAGATGACGAGGTGAAAGAGAAGATAGACCTGACATTGAGAAGAGTAAAAGCAACTGGAGGCACAAGGTTAACACCACCGAACAAGCAGCAGGGAAACGAGTAAAGGCCAGGACTATGGGGCGGGTGCTGGCCGGGGTCCATGAAGCCCCAAGGGTGTTGATCTCACAAGCACATGATGGGAATAGCTTAACCATTAGAGGCGAAGTCAACGGAACACCTTGTAAGCTGACGTTAGACACTGGAGCTTCCCGCACGGTTGTTAGTATCAGGCTGGCGAATCGGTTTCTTGGGGACTATAAAGGTAACCGTGGACATATAGAACTTCTAACAGCCACCGGTCAGCACATATCCGTCCAGGGTGAGAAGAGTGTACGGCTAAAACTAGGTGAAGTAATCTATCTGCATGATGTCATCGTGGCTGATATTGTTGACGATTGCATTCTGGGCCTGGACTTCATGCGAAAACATGGATGTGAAATCGACGTCAAACAGGGCGTGCTGAAATGCGGCTCAGAAGAGCTTTTTATGGAAGGAGCACCAACAGGAAAAGCATACTGCTTGAAGAAGACTGTGGTTCCACCTAGATCAGAAGTCATTGTACCAGTTAGTTTGCCACGGAATTCTGGTCTAAAAGAAAGGTGTGTCCTCATTGAGAAGATTGACAATGATCATCCATGGAAAATTGCGAGAACCCTGGTAAGGTCTGCAAATAAGTCGGCTGTACGCGTACTCAACCCCAGTACCGAGCCACAATTAATAAAAAAGGGGGTGGTGATGGGTTCTTGCGAGGAAGTGGATTGGATGCGCAAATGCCAAGATTTACCCACGGTGACGAGCATGGCACCTGCGAAATTCGACGTGTCATCACTTTTGAAAGACTGTGGTGAGTTGTCTTTAGAAGAGATTAACAAGGCCAAGAAAATGTTAACACAGTACGCCGACATCTTTTCTTCTAGTGATGCTGACATAGGAAGAACTAATTTGGTCCAGCACAAGATTAACACAGGCAACGAGTTACCAATTCGTCAGCGACCAAGAAGATTGCCAGTTGCCAGAGAGAAAGAAGTGGATACCATGATTGACGGGATGCTGAGGGATGGTGTCATAGAGCCTTCATCTAGTCCATGGTGCTCCCCAGTGGTCTTAGTAAAAAAGAAGGACGGCAATATGCGGTTTTGTGTAGACTACCGTCGGTTGAACAATGTAACAAAGAAGGACAGCTATCCTTTACCGAGGATTGATGACACTCTAGACACGCTTACCGGAATGAAGTGGTTTAGCACGCTAGACTTGAAGAGCGGTTACTGGCAAGTGGAAATTGACTCAAGAGACAAGGAGAAAACTGCTTTTTCTACTGGTAAAGGTCTATGGCAATTTAAGGTTATGCCATTTGGATTGTGCAACGCTCCTGCGACTTTTGAGAGACTGATGGAACTTGTACTTACCGGACTGATTGGGGACGCTTGTCTTGTCTACTTAGATGACATCATCATAGTGGGCCGCACATTCGAAGACCATCTTCGCAACCTTGAACGTGTCTTATCGAAGATCCGGGGGGCTAATCTTAAACTGAGTCCCAAGAAATGTTCACTTTTCAAGAAGCAGGTTAACTTTTTAGGACACATTATTTCAGCAGCTGGCGTACAAACAGACCCCGACAAAGTTGTGGCAGTCAAGGAATGGCCAGTTCCGAGAGACAAGACACAAGTACGTGCGTTTTTAGGCTTGTGCTCCTATTACCGGCGATTTGTGAAGAATTTTGCAGACATAGCCAAGCCTCTACATAAGCTTACAGAAGAGAAGAGACAGTTTTGCTGGGATGAGAATTGCGACACCGCATTCCAAACGTTAAAAGACCGTCTGTGTAATACACCTATATTGGGTTATCCTGACACTGCAAACGAGTTTATAGTGGACACAGACGCAAGTAATACGGGTATTGGCGGTGTGTTGTCACAACGAAAAGGAGAAAAAGAGGTTGTGATAGCTTACTTCAGCAAATCCTTATCTAAGCCTGAACGGAATTACTGCGTCACAAGAAGAGAACTGCTAGCCGTAGTCAAATCACTGCAACATTTTAGTAAATATTTGCTCGGGCGGAAATTCCACCTACGAACAGACCATGCTGCCTTGAAGTGGCTACTGCAGTTCAGAAATCCAGAGGGTCAAGTAGCAAGATGGATTGAGTTGCTACAAGAGTTTGACTATGTGATAGAACATCGCAGTGGGAAATCTCACGGTAATGCAGACGCTCTATCAAGAAGACCTTGCGCAGAGAACTGCAAGCACTGCGTCAAACAAGAGGTTAAGGAAGAAGTGCCTGTGCGAATAATAAGGACAGACCTCAGCAACGAGTGGCGAGACACGCTACTGGAAGCGCAGGATAGTGACGCAGATCTAAAACCGATCTTTGAGCGGTTAAAAGTTGGTACCGCGAAACCTAAATGGCATGAAGTTGCAGCGTTAAGTTCCACTACGAAGAGCTACTGGGCCCAGTAGGACAGCTTGGTTATACATGATGGAGTACTGTGCCGTAAATGGGAAAACGCAAAAGGCGATCGATGTCATTTGCAAATGGTAGTCCCTAGAGCTAAGATCCCAGAAGTTCTGCAGCTGTACCATAACGGATGCTCAGGAGCTCACATGGGGGTCAAAAGAACTCTGCTGAAGATCCGTGAAAGATTTTATTGGATCCACTGCCGAGACGATGTTGAGGAATGGTGTCGTAAATGCACAATTTGCGCGGCTGTGAAGGGTCCTCATACACGAAGTAGAGGAGCATTAAAAATTTACAATGTGGGAGCTCCATGGGAGCGGATTGCTCTGGACGTAGCAGGACCTTTCCCTGTAAGTGACAGCGGGAACAAGTACTTCATGGTGGTCATGGATTACTTCACGAAGTGGCCGGAAGTATTTGCCATTCCCAACCAGGAAGCTTCAACAGTCGCAGATAAATTGGTCCATGAAGTATTCTGCCGGTTTGGAGTACCTTTAGAAATTCACAGCGATCAAGGACGTAATTTTGAATCCCAAGTATTTCAGGAAACATGTCGAGTATTGGGCATTCACAAAACCAGAACGACCTCCTACCACCCGCAATCTGATGGCATGGTGGAACGATTTATTCAAACGTTAGAGAGATACCTGGCAAAAGTTGTAGAAAGCAGGCAAAAAGACTGGGACAAGCACATTCAGCCGTTTCTCCTGTCATATCGTAGTGCGGTTCACGAGAATACGACGGTGACACCAGCTTTCGCTAACTTTGGAAGAGAATTACGACTGCCTGCTGATATGATAACTGGTATCCCTCCTGACACCCCGCGTAGTGTAACAGACTACGCGGACGATCTGCGCAAGAGATTGAATGACGTATATGAACACGTCCGAGTATCAGGTCAGCAAATGTCCGAGAGGATGAAGACCCGCTATGACCGAAAAATGAACAACAGCGGTTTCGACGAAGGTTCACTAGTATGGTTGCACAACCCAGTTCGATGCAAAGGCAAGTCTCCCAAATTACAAGCGAAATGGGACGGACCCTATAGAGTTGTCACCAAAATTAATGATGTCACCTACCGAATCCAGAAAGGCCAGCGATCTGCACCTAAGATAGTTCACGTCGACCGTTTAGCGCGTTATTATGGCTGTAACAATGCTCGGGACGAGCATGTCTTAGGAGGGGGCAGTGTTACGACTACATACTAGAATAATCGCTAACCGAACGCGCCGCGCCGCCGATTCCATAAATGTGTCGAGCGTTCTAGTGCGTTCGAGCCGCGCCGACGGCCGCGTGACGTCACGCGCCGATAAGGGATCGACGAATATAAAAGGCGTGTGTGTGTTGGCGGGACACAGTGTTTCTTCGGAAGCGATCGAGTGCGAACAACGAGCGACAAGCGAATATTCGGAGCGATTATTTCGACGCGTATTGTGTGCAGTACAGTGTTTAATTTTAAATAAAGTGCTGAGTCAGTTTCGAGAACAGTCGGCGTTTAATTGTTTGTCCTGAACCCCGTTAGCCCGTAACAGTATGTTTAAGTTAAAATCTTATGGCCAATGTTGTAAATGTTGCCTTTTTGTAGTATTCTCGTCTATTCGATTTATAAGAACTCCAAATAAATGGGACTTAAGCCTGTTCAAACGCCTAACGGCTTACACAATTAACTATTAGACACAAAGGCGACGGTATCAAATAATAATTAATCCAACTGAGTCGAAGAGATTTAATATTACTGACTATAGAGGGGCTATCAAGCAAGTTTCTATACAAAAAAAAATCTAAAACTTTAGTACCACCATCAATCACTT
Source organism: Clanis bilineata (assembly GCA_036417725.1). NCBI lineage: Eukaryota > Metazoa > Arthropoda > Insecta > Lepidoptera > Sphingidae > Clanis > Clanis bilineata. The sequence goes on from CM071158.1 coordinate 17,586,325, forward strand.
ATTACATTGCGAGGGCGATTATTAAAATTTATACCCTAGAATGTTCTTTGAATGGTTAAGAATCATGTAAGATAAGTTTATTCTATCAATATTATTACGCTGGCCAACCTAGCGCGCGTATATTTCAAATAAACTGAGCGACATTTGACTAACTTTTGGATCACAAGTTTTGGGGTGTTATGCCGTCTATATACTATTGAATGTCTTTGACCTGAGCCAGCACTTCGGACAAATGCTATTTTCTTCATTAATCGTCTTCTTAATTGTTTCGTTTTAATTCTAATGGTTGATATTAATTCAATATAAATTAAAAATCATTGTGTTGTGTAATTAATTTTATCGGTACATGTAATATTTTTCCATTCATCAAGATATATCGTTTAACGTTTTATTACAAAACAATAAATCTAATGGATTCTGATTTCAATTTTAAAATCATATTTGATATGGCGCAATGAGTAAAGGAATAGCTGAAGAAGGTTATATTCTTCAGGTGTTTCCACAATACCACTGATTGAATGATTACAGCTTGTAAGAAAGATTTAAATGTAGTTTGTGTTGTCAGTACAATAATTACAACATATTTAAGAATCTAAAGCCGCATCTCCTGCACCTGTTTTTTTGAAACAAGACATTAAAATACCTACACAAAACAAGGTTTTTCATTATCTCCTGCTCATATAACAATGGACCATAGACAAAAAAAAATATAAATACCATGTTTTGTGTAGGTGTTTTGTGTAATGTTTTAGTGCAGGAGAAGCGGTTTTATAGTAACGTAAGTCAACATCGACTAATAATATATATCATAATTACTACAGAATCAGGCAATACAGTTTTATCTGTAGATTGTGCGTACTCATATTCTGATATGCTTACCTTTACTCTCAATACCTTTTGTACAGAGTTAATATATCGAATTCAGAAGCGAGCACTCGTTTGCTTACCTCCACTCTCAATATACTAACCTTTTGTACAGAGTTTATATATCGAATTGAGAAGCGAGCACTCGTTTTAAGGTCGTCGACAGCACAGTTACTCTACTCGACTGGAGGACTGCGACCGAACGTCGGCTTTCTCTCGGAAAGTAAAAGTGGTTCGTCCAGCTACGTATTGTTTACCTTTCTGTTAAACGCTTCTATAATATTTTTCGCTAAGTGGATTGGATAACTTTATTATGCTGTAATATTTGTTGGGACATCTTGCAGTTTGTCAAATTATTTGGTAATCCTAAATACGAGAATCTTCGTTCGCTTCGTTGTCTTTGACTTTAAATATAGTCTTTTTAAGTCTAGTCTTGATTACTATTTTATTAATATTAAGTGAGATGACCTGATGACATTAATTTATATGTGCAGTTCTGTTGTTGTGAAATAAATTAAAATTTAAAATAAATGAATGCTTAACAATTTTCTAGATTGTCTATCAAGATCTGCAGAAGCTCCAGCCATCTTTATGGCTCATATAAATTCAAACTATGAAAAACACAATAGAACCAAAAATACATCAACACAAACCAGATTCCATCAAAGCGATCATAAATACATTCGTCGAACTCAATATGAAGTCGACAAAGGACACTCGAGTCGGAATGTCATTGCGAACTGGTCTCAGCGTGGTTTGATGGAAATGTATACAACACCCGGTAGTCTGATATCGCGACCCTCAATTATTTTAAAACTCGTTTCTCATCCATTTTTATCGATGCATGCGTAATTTTCTAGAATTGTTTTCACGTTACCTTATTAGTGCATATTTATATTTAATGTATTGTTTCTTATACTTATGCCAATGTTTAGTAGTAAGCTCCGTAAATCTATATACATTATTAAACTAAAGGAACGGTGACCTGTGACTCCTGGTATGTACCTTAATACCTTTTTCATGTATGTACACATATTCTCGTATATTATTTTCTTCTTTCTCGTTCCAAGAAAAAAAGTGAACTTTGGGTCATCGTCATGGAAGACCCATGACAAAGAACTTACTGTGACTCCTGGTATGTACCTAAATACCTAATTCATGTATGTACACACATTCTCGTATATTATTTTCTTCTTTCTCGTTCAAAAAAAAAGAGGAGAACTTTGGGTCATCGTCATGGAAGACCCATGACAAAGAATACCTTAGTCACCTACTTATGTATGAGGAAGATTTTATTTTAAGGAAGATCTTTTTGCTACAAAGCCTAAACTCTAAGCACGAATATTCTACAACTTAATTACAACAAAATCGTGGTCTTAAAGGAAAGTAATGGAGCTTATGGTATTTATTTTGGACATCCCAATAAATATTTATTTTATTGACTAAGGATACAAACTCTGTCCACCAGATTATAAGTGGTTACCGACACCCATGTATACATACATTAGGAATCCCAGGGGTACTACCGTGGAGAGATAAAAAAAGAGCATTGGAAGGAAGAGGGGGATTAGGGTCATCGCAAATTTCAATAACTGTCACGAATCACGACACCTAAAATTCATGTTGATTTTCGCACCATTTTCGATTACCAAGTCGCACCGCATGATGGCAGAGTGACTATCCTACTTTACGAAATAAGAACTTTCCCAAGCAATTAAGAAAATTGAAAATTAAATCCCCGTCGTGTAATAAAAAATGCAAAACTATTCAACGTCGTGCGATGTAATCAACTGTTAATTACGATCACGGCAGCCACGACTCCGAGCTCCAATAGTATTTGTTATTGAATTATATTTTATTAAACGCCTATTGAATAAATTTATGTTTTTAATATTAGATATACGGAGTTCTCAAAACTAGCTAGCAGTAGAATATGTTTAGTAGAGGGTTGACAAACAATTTTTTCCACAGCTCTTGAACGTCCACAATATCAGAAGAATCATAGATACATCTTTATAGAAAGGAATGTGGGCTTATGAAACGCCCTGGAAAGGTTATGTAGATCTTAAGAGAAATATACAGCAGATCCAATTAACAATATATGTCATTCTAAAAGGCATTATGCTTTTGCATCTGTTATTAGAATTTGGGGTCTACAACAGTCTCAATCCCTATTTGGAGGTGGACGGTTGTGAAAGACGAGGTCACATTTTGATTAAGTGTTATTGAGACCTAGTCTACAGCAATTTCTGATACTCATATCTTACTATAGAGCCAGTCATAATGTGTGTGACTATCACCATCATCATCATCATCAGCCACAGGATGTCCACTGCTGAACATATGCCTCCTCCAAAAATTTCCAGATCGACCTGTTGGAAGCGGCCTGTGTGACTATGGGATATAATATTTATTCAAGGTATGAAACATCAATTCGATATAGTCGAATCACACTACCAGATAGTCACAACTCACAAGTTTCATATTCGTTGCCGTCACGCACGGACCGCTCTTTAGAAAGCAGAGCTGGTAAAAGCGCCGGCACGTACAGCAGATACATACTTTTATACAGTGATACATTGTAATTAAAATCACACCTTAGTTGCCTCTTTTTAGAGTACATATTAGTCTAAATGCATGTTATTATTATGATGGTGTATTTATTCTATGCTATTCCATAAGAATGTAATTAATTTCCATCCCTGTACATTAAAAGTAAATAAGTGAATCAGGACACGTAAAATGAATATTGGTCCCTGTAGAAAACATAATAATTTCACAATCATAGGAGAACTAAATATCTAAAACAAAAAATTAAAACAATGCTACATAACTGGTCCACAATTATCGATGACACCTTTAGAACACAGTTTTAATAAATTAATAATCGAAACTGCATCAACAACACCATAGAAATCGTATTGTAGGTTTCATCATTGTTTCCCTGCCATTAGAGCGTGTCTTATAAATCAAAATTTCGAAAGACTAATTGATACCGAGATTTGAATCCACATCCTTTCACTGCGCAGGCGGCGGCTTATCAGCAAGGCTGCCATGGTATTAATCGATATTACTTTGTTCTACTGCTTTGATGTATGATGATTACCAAAAATGTTTCGTAAACCGATTGAAGACATCAAATCGCCAATCTTCGAAACGCACGCTACTCACTTACGCTCTGAATTATTACCTCGCGCCTACTTATATGTCTTTACTGTGCCTTTTTACCTTTATTTCTAACTGTGCTATCTACCTCTTCGAACTATCTCGCTTCTAGCTTCTAGACTATTTGTGCTTGTGCTCCTGTTTTAATTATGCCTTTTGTGCTGTGCCTTAGACAATAGAAACTGTGAACTGTGAGTTGTTTTTATTTTTACTACCTACATAACTATATTAGTGACCTCACATACCACAATACTATTCGGGCAACCCTAATTTTATTTTAGTATTGCTTATTGGCAATGGACATAATTCACATTAGACCATGTATGCCGACCACCAGTCCGTTGTTCAGATGACGTTGGTAGTGACGTACGAGAGGTTGTCGGTACGAATAAATAAGGATAGAAAGAAATGGTGTAATCACAGACATGTATGTAATGTGTAATGGTAGACCATAAATGATAATGAGAAAAGCGGAGACTTACTATTAATTGCTGTGTTAACACTTAAAAACTGGATATAACATCTATTTTACGGACTAATACCAAAACGTTATTTTTGACAAAGAAGCGTGATGACAACATAGAATAATATACTGATCACCTTTCAACTCAAACGTTAACTAGCTTAATTAAAAAATAAACAACAAACAAAAAGTAACTTTCAAAATATTATAAGGAGAAAAAAGTATAGGGTCTATAACAAAATGAAAACAATGAGAACACGTGTAATACATCACGGAAACCATGTCCAAATAAAATGAAGCTGAAGACAATCAAAGCCAATTACATGATGTTTTGACTGTCGGACTTCAAAAGAACTTTAATGACAAGATTAATTATATATGAGCGATATGAGCTGCTAAACTGTAGTAGGGAGAACACTTTTATACAAAATATTCTCTATGTACATTCGGATTGAATCTAAATAAACTGGATGGCATAGAATTCAACATATTTAAACAATCGTTAGCCATTACAGACGAATCCTTACATCAAGCTGCTCTAAAAACATGTTGATCAAAACTACAATTATTTTTCCAGATTGCTATTGCACGTTGAGAACCTTTATAGCCTTCGGTTTAACTAAATGCCAAACTCATTTGCTTTTCAAATTATTTACCTTCACAATTAACTATTGCCGCCTGACGACTACTGGAAACGGTCTGTACATACAGAAGCACCTATTCATCTCCTGGGAAAATACGTAAAACTAGAAACAAATCTAAAATTATAATTTAGTTAGACAATAACCTCCGTTGAATGAAAACCAAATACCACGTTTGAAAGAAGCAAGCAACAATGAGCTCTAAGTCGATTCAAATAGCAATTATAATTGTTGACACAAATAAAACCCAGATTAAAAATCGGGTTTAGCAAAAGATCAAGCAGAAATAGGGCTTATTTTGAATATAATAAGGTCTATAGTTGCTGTTTAAAAAGGTTAGATATTATCAACGAGGTTGTTAAGCGGAAAACATCAGCTGCAGCCGACCGATGTTTACCGTTTATCATGATGTTTCTTTATGTAAAGCTTATTATGTTTTTATTTGTAACATAGGTCTATGATGAGACAATTAAATTGTATATGTTACATCCTGTTAATATATCAATCATGTGTCATTTTTTCTTGTCGCACAGATAAATTATGTTTCAAAATGTTACATACATGTAGGGAGAAGTTAGTAATTGTTTGGTTTTGGATTTCTAGTAATTATTGGTCAATATTTCACACTTTCGCGTGGTAGGTTTTAACATTAAAGAACAAAGATAAAATCCATAACCAAGATTCCATTCAGTTACAAAAAAATAATTTGGCATTAGTTTATAGGTACAGAGAACAATTATAATAGGACAGTGGTTAATGAGGCAAAACTGAAAATATTTAAACATATAGTAAAGATTAGCTTCACTAAACTCGTCATTATCGATATCAATTAGCAAACGCCTTCGTGCTCTATATCCAATAGTAATGACACAATTAACTATGAGGAATAATAAGTAAGTAAATGAGTGTTATAAAAATTATAAGTATTGTGGATCGTTTTATAAATTGATTACAATTAGTGAATCTTCTCATAAATAATATGTTATGAAATAATCACTATAGGTACTACAGTATATAAAATGTATTATAATTATTAGCAACGACGTAGGTCTAGAATGTAAAATCTTACAATAAACAATTATTATCAACTCAGAAGACAAATTTATATCGAAAATAACGGATGGATGGTTAATAGATTTATATATGCTAATCAACACATTAAAAATATTATATTGAAAAAACCCCTGACACATTTGATTATTGATATATCAATATTCAACGAAATTACAACTCTGGACTGGTTCCAGCAATATAAAATTCGCGTAAAACTACGTAACAGATTCAATCCTTGATTATGGCACTGCTTTCGTGCAAGAAATCTAACACTTGGTATATTATTGAATCATCACACAGTTGGGAATGGATCCCTTAGTGGGGGTTTACGACAGACAGGTACATTGATAACGAGCTTAGAGCAGATAAAAACAAAAGAACTGGATATTGACGACAATTTAAACAATTAATCGATGAACAGCAAACCATAGACACTCCGTCATAACAACAAATGCGGTTTCCTTACGGTACCGTAACCAGTATAGCCTAGCATTTCCCAACCGAGCTCGGACGCTAACTAGAACGAGGTATCCACTCACGCGTCGTGTTTCAAGAACGCAGGTTTTGCACGCTAAACATCGCCTTATGTAACTAAGTTATGTATGCTTCAAATCCTTCTGCAATTAGCCAATATTACATGCATTAATTTGCTTATTTAGGGTACGCAGCTAGTGACGTAATTAGAGAAGTTGACCTGCTAAGGTAATATGTGTTTAAATTATTTTTGTTCTGCATTGATTTTATTCGATCGTAGTCTGCAAGTTTATGGTTATTTTAGTTTTTTAAGTTATTCTAAAAAGAGGGCTTTAGCAAGATCTAATGAGTATCGACAACAACAATCCCGACTTGTGCTGTTTTTTGTTAATTATTAATATTTTAATTACTACACCACGCACTCTATGCCTGCAGCTCGAGGAGGAAAATTTCTGACAATCATAAATGTATTCAACCTCGCATTGATGACATTTGGTTAATATTTCATACAAATTTCATAGACGCGCATCAAGCTCAAATAAATTTACGATTGACAAATTAAATTAAATCGAATTTTCCTGCACGGGCCGCTGCTCGCTAATCTTTACAATTCTTTAAACTTTTTGAAATTGATTCATTACCATATGTTTTGCTATGTGTGGATGAGCTTTTAGAGTATGACAGTGACAAGCGACTAGTCAGCTATAATCCTATACACAGATATGGTTGGAATCTTTATGTCTGTCATGGAATCCTATAAAAGCCTACTGAGTGGAACACAGTCAATACCAATACTAACTGAACAAACAAATCCCGCACGCATACCAAGACATGCAAGATTAAATTAACATTGTTAGATACCTATCTATACCAATAATGATGTCCCGTGTCATACAGAATTCAACGTGACCTATCTAATTTAATGTTCATTTTTCTAGAGATGAAAATTCTCGAAAACATAAGCCTCATCACGTTTAGTCTTTCTACAAATACATATTTATAAAGACCTAAATCTAATGACGCGCAATCATTCAAGTTTGAATCTTATTGCTTATAAAACTGAGTTGTGTGAGAATTGAAGATAATATTTTAGAGTAGAGTATAACCAAGTTTGTATTATACAGTATGCATAGTAATCTCAGCGTGGATTCCAAACAAACTGAGTGATCTCGAAGACGCTGCATTGTTTCTGAATCTGTTGCAAGACCTTCGCCCTAATGCCGATTGTAAAGGGCACTGTGTAGTCGAGGAATAATAAATAATATGGTAAAATGAAGCAAATAGGATAAACAAAATATAGCCATAAAACATATTATAAACAGGGATTCACAGATGAATCGGGACTATAAAATTTCGTTGCCAAAATTGATAAAGCTTGTTTAGTTTATGTACTTAAGGCGACTTGCAGCGGTATTACATATCTAGAGTTACACCATATCTCGAGTTATCCTACAGCTCACTTAATTCAAAGCTTTAAATCAAGAATTTGGATAAATAGAGATTTATAGCGGAGTTGCAAGTGGCCCTTAGTTGATAAAATTAAACACTTCAGCAATCAATAGTCTTCTATTTCGGATAAATGTAACACAGCCTTGTTACAATATAAGGTTATTTACCTATTTCATTTAGAGTAACTGACCCAGATTACGAATTACCAACCGCAAGTACCTTCATGTATAGCCAATGTTAACTAAGCAAAGTAAAAGCAACATCTGTTATTACTCAACATAAAAAATGAAAGTTCATTGAATATAGATACACAGATTACTTATCCAAATACCCTAAACAACTTATTTTGATTTATTTTATACTCCTATGTAATGTGACTGACCCGGATTACGAATCACTAACCGCAAGTACCTTCATGTATAGCCAGTGTTAACTAAGCAAAGAAAAAGCATCATCTTTTAACTCTCTACATTACTAAATGAAAGTTTATTGAATGTATATACACAGAATACTTATGCAAATAGGAATCCCACCCTAAACAACTTACATTGATTTTTTTTACCTCCTATGTAATGTGGGTGTGACTGACCCGGATTAGGAATTACCGCAAGTTCCTTCATGTAGAGCTAAAGTGTTAACTAAGCAAAGTAAAAGGAACATCTTTATTCTACATTACCAAAATGAAAGTTTATTGAACGTAGTTACATAGAAGACTTATCCAATAACCCTAAAACAACATAGATATTTTTGGTATATTTTATCCTCTTTGACGTGACGTCACTTTTCTCGGAATTTTGTATTGAAAATAAACATCATGTATCATTATTCAACAACCGCTTAAACCGGTTATACGAATATTTTCTAAGACGAACCCGTCATTATGACTTTGTTTACGAGAACAACGGTTTTGCGCAGTCGAAACTAACGAAAACTGTGACGATAATGGACAAAAAGCCCCGAGATGATAACAAATAGATATCACTTATATCCGCCTCAGTAATAAATTCGACGAATAAACTAATGATCAGAAGTTTTAATTTACTAAGGACTTTGTGATGACGATGACAGTTGATTTATGGGGGACGACTTTAATTGTAATGAGCTTGAAATTTTAATTTGTGTGCTCGTTTTTTACCTTTTTAGATAAATGTATAAAATATTGTTTATGCGTAGGTAATCCATGCTCTTTCCGTAGTTTGAACAGTCATGTCAAAAAACCATAGAACTTTCGGGTGATATGTAGATATTTTGTCGTTTCGCGCTTCATATCTTTTGAATATCTTCTTCTATAAACTATTTTTTAGGTTTAATTTCATAATTGGCACGTAAAAACGAAAAACAAGAAGTGTGGTTTGATCATACCTTTATTTTAGTTCTTCACCAGTTTGTAATGGTCCCGAACATAAATACAGACCAATTCTATTTCGACATTAAACCCTCTCAGACAAGATGAAATAAATAAATAAATACACCCAACAGCCACACATCTAGTCCTGACCCCACACTAGGTATAACCTGTATCGTGGGTATCAGAAACTATGAGAGACTTTCGGCCTTACAATACCCAGACTTGAAATAAATATCTGTGGGCCACACAAATACATATTTGTCTCAATGCGGGAATCGAAACCGCGGCCTCCCGCTTCACAGCCGGCTACTCGCAAACTGCGCCACGGAGGCTGTCAAAACGTCACGAAATGTCACTAAATTGCAATAAACATACGCATACTTTGCGCATAATAATAATTATCAAAATAATAACAAATAAATATTTACAGTAACACGTGATGCGTGTAAACTGGTATCGTGAGAATATGCGAAATCAAAGATTAATTTTCCGCATAGTATATCAGAACACGCTTTCATGTATGTATTATGTAAGTGTTGAATACAGACACAAATCACTTAGTTCAGGATTTTTAATAGTAACAACGCGCCATATTGAGCAACATAAGGAACACGTAAGTACTGGCGAAAAATGATATACTTGGTCATCATCAGCATCGGCCACAGGACGTCCACAGCTGAACATAGGCCTCCCCCAAAGATTTCCAGATCGACCTGTTGGAAGCGGCCTGCATCCAGCCACTTCCTGCGACCTTTATCAGGTAACTTGGTCATAACATTTTTTTTTTATTGATTAGAACAAACCCTTATCGCCTCCTTAGTCTAATGGCAACATATATGGGCTGTGGACCGGGTGGTCATGGATTCGATTCAGTACGGTGCATAGGTCGGGCAAAGCGATTTTTTTAATTTAACTCGGTCGGAACTGGATCCCCAGAGGGAGTTGATGTCAGGCACGGAGCCGGTCGTAAATCTTAGTCAAATCCTTTCTGCAACATGCTTGAAAAAGGATGTTGCGCAGACCCCACATTCTGGTGGGATAAGGGCCGATAGAGACTAGAGAGAGATTAGAACAAACCCTGTGTCGCGCTAAATATTTACGCTAATAAATTATGAAGAGGGATATGAATTTGATAGGCAGCGTTATCACCACAAAAACGAATTCGATTTTGAATACTTAAATATCGTTCCCCCAGTAACAAGCTATATTGTCAATGTCATTGATTATAAAGTTGGGTTTTATCAACCGACTTTCAAAAAGGAGTAGGTCCTCAATTCGACTGTATTTTTTTATGTATGTTACGCGTTATATATCTCCGCCAAACGTAGACCGAATTTCAAAATTCTTTTTGTATTCGATAGAGCTTATTTCAAGGGTAGTCCCATATAAATTTGGTCACAATAGGATTTTAAGTCGGCCTGGTAAGTTTTTAAACTTATAATTATTGGGATATCGAGATCAAAGAGGGCGTACTTTGTTCATAAAATTCAAATATCAAATGGTAAACCAAGCGGACTTTACAAATCATTATGCAGTAAAGGCCATACGGTTATCTAGGCATAGTTCAGAATGTCAATTATTACGACTTTGTCGCTGACACGTTTATATAAATGTAATGGGCATTTGTATAATACATATCATTCAATCATACGTACCTGTGTTATTTACTTTTTGTTGATATAGGATGGCATCATCCTATATTATAAAGATCATAGTAATGTCATGCTTTGAAATTAAACTATTTTTACGGATTATATCACGATTTGGTTTTAATTTTTAATTTTTATGCCCGACGTTTCGAAAGCTTTGCAGCCTTCGTGGTCACGGGTCAGACTAAAAAAAAATTAAAACCAAATCGTGATATAATCCGTAAAAATAGTTTAATTTCAATGAATAACATTCACGTAAACCTAAGAAATCATAATGTCATGCTTGTTTATCGTTTTCTCAACAATGACATACATACATACATAATACATAACCTCACGCCTGTGTCCCCGAAGGGGTAGGCAGAGGCGCACTAGCAAACTAGAACACCCACATTTCGCCGAGCTTAGTTGCGTCCCAGATGTGATAGGGGGAGCCTATCGCCATATCGGGCACAAATTCCAGACTCCGGGCTGATATGGAAAAATCCAATATCACTTTGCCCGACCCGGGGATAGACCCCACGACCTCAGAACCGTAGTCGTACCGAAACACCACCACGCCACCGAGGCAGTGAATGAACAATGACGTATTTGAATATTTCCCAATACAGTAAATGCTCTAGGTCAAATTAAATAAGGGAAATGGCAACCCTAGTAAACCAAGTAAGGGAACTTACCCATATTACGTGACCCATTTTTTACCATGTTTCAATATGAGTACGTTCCTTAATGTGAATGAATTAAGTGTAACATCGGACAACACTAAAATACTGCAAAACTAGAGAAGTTTAATTTTGAAGCATAGAAGTTGACACCCAGAGTCCCAACGCACATAAAAGTTTAAACATCTAAAAATATCTCCAGCTTCGCAGTATTTTAGCGTTGTCCGATCTTAGATATTTTCAAATCTTACCCGAACTCACTATACTACCAGTAGCCCGAGCACGAAAAACGAATGTAAATGTAAATGTATTCGAGTTCGCAGCGCACTGATGACGTTTGGTTAATATTTCATACAAATTTCATAGACGCGCATCGAATTCGAATACATTTACGGTTGTCAGAAATTTTCCTGCTCAGGCCGCAGTTGTAAAGCCAAACCCAAGAAGTATTGCTGACAGGTATGTTTAAATCGTACTTGTATTAGTTATGAACGCGGTAATGAAATAGTATATAGGGATTAGGGATACATTACTGTAGTTTCTACAAGAAACATAAAAATGAACAAAAAATAAAATCAAGTAAAAGACTCGCCAAAAACATTTTACTTCATTAAAATCACTTTGCATATTACTATTATTAGTAAACAATTAATGATAACAATATTATTGATGACGGGATTTTATTTGTTCATTGATTATAATTTGGTTTTGTAACTGGATTGTATTATGTATTGTAGAACAGAGGCATTAAAGACGTTTTAATGAAACGCAATATAGCGTTTGTTATCATCGTCTTAAGGTGACTATACATCCGCTACGAAGCTTCTCATCTTGCACGCTGATGGAATACAAAACATTCGGCAGATTCTCGTCCAAGTTCACCGCCTACTGAGCTTCTGAGTAATAATAAAAAATTAAACATACGCCGACAACGTTTACTTATGCGTGGGATGTGTAAACCTAAGGTCTGTGTTATAACGACACTTCGGCCTGAATCTAGATTTAAAGGAAATTTTTAACCCACTTAAAAAAGAAGGTGCTCTTTCTCAATTCGTCTGTTTCTTTTTTTTTAAATATGTTTATCAATAATTCCAACATGCGTTGATATTTGGATGTTTCTTTTTTGTATGATAAAATATTCTTCAGAGTGGACCTATATATACATACACTTTGATAGCTACAAAAAAAATTACAAACGCTTAAAAAAACTGCTTTTAAAAGTGAAAAAATACAATTGGAAGAGTGGGTGCCTTTTGACTTTATTTGCTATGGTCCCGCTACCGACTGCAGTAAGATTTTTTATGAAACAATTTTACATTTACAATTTTACAACACACAAATTATTATAATAGCTGTAGATAGTTCTATAGATCTAAAATTATTTTGTACACAAGAAAAATCATTTTTGTAAGTACCTATAACATCTCCAGAGACCAGACGCAGACTGCTCAACAAAGAGTGTTATCCAAACAATATGAGATCACGCATCCCACTGTGTAAACACGGCCTTATGGCTAGGGGAGTCACTTATAATGTTAATTACACATTACTTGTACTTTATTCACTAAAAGTTTTTAATTACTAACAAATATTAATTCAATTAATGTGTATATACCATATTTAATGTGAAATAGGCTTTTTGAATAAAATATTTCGAGTATTATCGCTAACTGAAAATATTATATCGCACGAAAGCTTATTTTAGCCAACTACTGTATTATTATCTCAGCCTATCGCCGTCCACTGCTGAACGTAGGCCTCCCCAAGTGAGCGCCAACCATCCCGGTCTTGCGCAGTCCGCATCCATCCGCTGCCCGCCACCTTTCTCAAGTCGTCGGTCCATCGTGCAGCAGGGCGTCCCACACTACGTCTGCCTAAACGCGGTCTCCACTCCAGCACATGTCTGCTCCACCGGCCATCTGTCCGTCTGCAGACATGACCGGCCCACTTCCACTTCAACGTGCTAATTCTGCGAGCAATATCAATCACTTTGGTTCTCTGGCGGATGACTTCATTTCGAATTCTGTCCACCAGAGAAATGCCAAGCATTGCTCGCTCCATAGCACGCTGAGCGATTTTGAATTTGCGGACCAGTCCGCTGGTTAGTGTCCAGGTTTCGGCTCCGTAGGTCATTACGGGTAAGACGCACTGGTTGAAAACCTTCGTTTTCAAACACTGAGGGATCGACGACTCGAAAATATTGCGTAGCTTTCCGAATGCCGCCCAGCCCAACCGAATCCTCCTATCCGCCTCTTTCTCGAAGTTATGCTTGCCGAGTTGTATAGTTTGGCCAAGATAAACGTATTCTTGCACAACCTCGAGAGTAGCGTCACCTACGACAACAGGTCTCGGGAGAACATGACTGTTAAACATTACTTTCGTTTTATCAAGGTTCATCCCAAGACCCACCTGTCTTGAAGAACGGCTAAGGCTGTTCAGCATTTCCTCCAGCTCCTGCAGAGATTCCGACATAATGACAATGTCATCCGCAAATCGCAGGTGAGAGATGTATTGTCCGTTAACGTTGATGCCCCGTCCTTTCCAATCGAACATCTTAAAAGCGTCCTCCAACGCGGTATTAAAAAGTTTTGGAGAGATCACGTCTCCCTGTCTTACTCCACGACGTAGTTGGATTGGCTTCGTGCTCTGTTCTTGTACTTGGACGGTCATCGATGCGGCTTCATAAAGACACCTCATCACCTGGACGTATCTATCGTCTATCAGGCATCTCTGCATGGACTCTAGAACAGCCCAGGTCTCAACGGTATCGAAGGCTTTCTCGTAGTCCACATACGCTAGGCATAGGGGCTCATTATATTCTTCGGTTTTTTGAATAATTTGCTTTAGTGTGTGTATGTGGTCCACGGTACTGAAACCTCTCCGAAACCCGGCCTGCTCCGGCGGCTGGAAGTCATCGAACTTTTGGGCGAGACGATTCGAGATAACCCTCGAGAACAGCTTGTAAACATGGCTCAAGAGTGATATGGGGCGGTAGTTCTTCAGCAGGGTGTTGTCTCCCTTTTTGAAGAACAAAACCACCACACTCCTGCTCCATGCCTCCGGTATTGTGCTAGTGTGGATGACGGAGTTGAAGAGCTTGACAAGCTCTATCAAGACAGGCGTACCTCCTGCCTTGAGTAGCTCTGTGGTAACTCCGTCATCTCCCGGAGCTTTGTTATTCTGAAGCTGTCCAAGGGCTATTCTAATCTCGTCCACGTCGATGTCGGGTAGCTCGTCTGTATAGTGGCGAGTTAATCTGGCCCGCGGATCATCCGTGCCATGGGCCTTAGGTGGAAATGCTCTTTGAGAGTACAAATCCCCATAATACTTTTCGACCTCAGCGAGTATCTCTGCCATTGAGGTAACGGTGTTGCCGTGTGATGTCCTGAGTTTTGTCAGGTGACAACTGGAAGTGTTTGGCTTGGCGAATACTCTAGCGCCTTTGTTTTGCACAATGGCATTTTCAATTGCTAGAGTATTGAAGCGCCTAATATCGCGTCGTATCAGCCTTTTCACCTCCTTGTTAAGTACCTGACATTCAGGTTGTGTGGCGGTTAATAATTCTCGGCGTTTCCTCAGCAGCTCGAGAGTCTCGCTAGAGAGCTTCGACTTACGTCCTTTGCTCTTTGGTCGAAAGTATTTGTAGCCCACTTCGCGGATGGTCCGCACCAAACTGTTGGTATCGTCGTTTATGTCCGCCGTGGTTTCCAATAAGGCGAACCGATTTTGTAGCTCCAACTGGAAGGCTTCACAGCTGGTTTCGACTTGGGGCAGTGTTGGTCGGAGAGTCGACCCCATCAACCGCGCACGTTCTATTTTTACATTTATATTTAGAGTGCCTCTTACCAGTCGGTGATCACTACCGGTATTGACCCTATTGATCACGGAGACGTCTCTAAATATTTGGCGCCTGTCGGTCATGATGAAGTCTATCTCGTTCCGAGTCACATTGTCGGGGCTTCGCCAGGTCCACTTCCTTTGAGGCCTCTTCTGAAAGAACGAGTTCATAAGAAAAAGCCCCTGAGCCTCAAGGAAGTTGACTAGCATTTGTCCCCTGTGATTCCTGCACCCATAGCCGAATGATCCTACCCTCGATTCACCGCATTCTTGTACTCCCACTTTGGCATTGAAGTCACCCATGACAACACTGTACGAAGTCTTGGTATGAGACATAGCCTTCGCTATGCCTTCATACATGGCCTCGACTTCATCGTCAGAATGTGTGGATGTTGGGGCGTACACTTGTATAACCTTGAGAGAGTATCTCTCAGTTATTTTCAAGACAAGGTACGCCACCCTCGCCGATATACTGCCAACTTCCACAATGTTGCCTTTGAGTGACTTGTGGATCAGAAATCCGACGCCACCTTGGGATGGTTGATGTCCTTCTCGAAAGTAGAGTTGGTGACCGGAATCTAGGGTTATCTTGTCCTCCCCCTGTCTTCGGACTTCAGATAACCCCACGATATGCCAGTTAATATGACTCAACTCCACTTCCAATTCTGTCATGTGCTCGTCCAACCGTAGAGAGCGTCCGTTGTACGTCGCCAGAAACAGTCGTTTGTGGTACCCTGCCGTAGCCCGGGGATTCTTAGCACCCCCCACCCCACCGTAACCATGACCGGTACCGTGGTCAGGAATAGTGGGGTTACCGGGAACTGGGGGCCGTAAGTTTATGTGGTCTGTCATCATTTGGGGGGGTTTGCCGTAGTCACCACGCTTGGCAGGCGGATTGGTGACCGCAGAATGCTGGCATGTTTTACCATCGGCGCTGCTGCCCGTCGATGGCAGGAGCATTTGGCATCCCAGCATATTTTATGTGGTTATGCCGCCACGAGTCGGCCGCCAGAGCCACATCCGTTGACAGCAGGGTGCACCACGTGCAGGTAGGGTTGGCACTTGGGGGCTTGAGATCTAATTCGCCCCCCTTACACCCCGAACTACTGTATAGTCAAGGTTTAATGAAAGTTACTTATACTTTACGCTTTTTTTTTAATAAATGTAATTTGCAATATCACTAGTTAACAAGGTGCGTTTTGTTATACATTATTTACTTCTTATTTATTAATTATCCAAATATGGGACGGAATGATAGACCGTAGACCCTGTAGAACAAAAATCACACACTCGTTACCGTTGTAAGAAAAAGCTACGTAAAAAAAAGAAACGTAGCTGAAATAAAAATACCTTTACTTTACATTAGATCTTGCAATGTGGTGATATTATCTACTAAAAACTCGACTCGACGAACTCGACTGCCTCGATGGCGTGGTGGTATTTCGGTACGACTACGGTTCTGAGGTCTCGGGTTCGATCCCGTGGTCGGGCAAAGTGATATTGAATTTTTCCATATGAGCCCGGAGTCTGGAATTTGTGCCCGATATGGTGATAGGCTCGCCCCCTATCACATCTGGGACGGAACTAAGCTCGGCGAAATGTGGGTGTACTAATTCGCTAGTGCGCCTCTGCCTACCCCTTCTGGGATACAGGTGTGAGCTTATGTGTGTTATCTACTAAAAAGTAAAAATATTTATAAAAATCCTCTAATATCTGAAACTGACAACCCTAAGTGCGATGTAGAGAAACGGATGGGCGGATTGGAATGTGTTTGAATGGACCCCGTGATTTCATACAGTAATGAATTCATCACAACGCGCATTCAAATGAAACACAATGATACGTACTGATAAACTGGTGGCGGTGGCCGGTGAGGCTTGAGGCTCGACATATCATCACACCACGTGTCGATCAATATTCATTTACTAGTGAAATGTAACTCCAATACTTAATAATATTTACAGCAGCCCGAGCAGGAAAATTTCTGACAATCGTAAATATATTCGAGCTCGCTGCGCACTGACATTTGGTTAATATTTCATACAAATTTCATAAACGCGCATCAAGCTCGAATACATTTACGGCTGTCTACAATTTTCCTGCTCGGGCCGCAGTACCATAATTAATATCTGGATAATTAGCTTAAGTATTACATTTATGACCCTGAAAGGAAACGGTAAACAGTGTACATTAATTTCCAATCTCAGCACTAGTTGTCTGTGAATTCGTTCGTGTCGAAATTTATCAACAATCATTATAAAAATACTATGTAATACTATTTAACATAACATAACATAAGCTCACGCCTGTATCCCCGAAGGGGTAGCCAGAGGCGCACTAGCGAACTAGAACACCCACATTTCGCCGAGCTTAGTTCCGTTCCAGATGTGATAGGGGGCGAGCCTATCGCCATATCGGGCATAAATTCCAGACTCCGGGCTGATAAGGAAAAATCCAATAACACTTTGCCCGACCCGGGGATCAAACCCGAGACCACAGAACAGTAGTCGTACCGAAATACCACCACGCCACCGAGGCAATAATACTATGTGCTATACTAATCTATCTCTATATCAAACATCTAGATTCGTTCAGCCATTCTGGCGTAATGAGTAACAAACATCCATCCAAACTTACGCGTTTAGTTAGTAAGATGTACAATGTACGTAGTTTCTTTAATAGTTGGATCTTTTGAGGATAAAATAAAAACTAAACTGACCGTCTTCAAATCCGATCGTGACCGTGATCGTGAAATTTATATGGGCAACCGTATTTTGAAAATCGATCCACTTTGCGGAGATATCGCGTAACATACATAAGAATACAGACGAATTGAGGACCTTCTCCTTTTTGGAAGTCGGACGAAAATAGCAAATAGATGACAGCGAAAACGCTTCCCTGGCTCTAACAAAAAATATAGATTAAAATAAATAAGAATAAAAATATACGATTTAGCCAAATCTGACAACATTATACATTAGCATTTACCAATGTAAGTCGTAATAGAATCATTTAAGGAGCATCTGTGAATGTCTGAAATAACACTCGTGACATCAGTTATTCTCACATACAAAGCACTATGTCTACAAAGCACTAGACTTTAGAGAGAGGGCTGCCTCTAACCTTGAGTAGGCAGGCCGTTTGTACTAACAACTTGTGTTCTATTGTATAAGTATACCTATACTTAATAATACGCTAATTCTTTACAAAGAGAGACTAGAATCTAGCGTAAAGTTTGCGAATGGAATAATTTTGGATGTTTAGCAATCACACCATAAGGGAGATTTGAATATAAATCAATATAAAAAAAAACGACGAAGGATATGGACTAGACAATCTGGATTCTAGAAAGTTCTAGAAGGGGACTTTACTTACTTTAGGCTACTGATAGATTGTTTGGTTGGTACCTATTTTTAAATAATTTGACGATATCAAAACATTCATACATAAATAGATGCAATCTAGTCCCACTGATATATCGCATCCTGTCAACCCTACTAGAAATTGCGCGTAATAGTAACGCAAAAGTAACTAGTAACTGAGAAAATCTATTGATGACGTCAGCTTTAAATAGATAATATGGTTATTGCAAATATGATTCTTGCATACATGGACGGGGATTTCCACCCGTACCATGAAAATATTTAATATTTATTTTCCATTAAAGCGAAATCCTTTTAAGAAAAAAATATTGTTAGTTAAAAAATTACGGCAACTGTACACAAAGGTATGAGCTTTTGGAAGTGCGAACTCAGACACTTTACACATTAAATATAGGAAGATCAATATTTTTTACAAGCTTTTATTTAGTTTCACCTATCCCGGTGTCTGTAATCAAATGTTGCAACCTAAATTAGACACACTTCCCGATGTCCGATTGCATTCAAAGGTGTACTTACATATTATGTATCTTGTGAAAATACTATGGAATGGTACCATGGAGCTGGTCTGATGATGGAGACGGAAGACAACTATAGGAACTTCTGAATTAAACAAGATAAACCCTTTATTTTATACATACATAGACTCACGCCTTCTTCCAATAGGGTTAGACATTTAATTGTATTCTTCTCAAGTTAACTCCTTACAGAAATAAAAGTATCTTTATTGATTAACAAGAACTTTTCTATCTATCTGCGCAACACACCTTTGTATGTTGCTGAAACGATTTGGCTTAGTTTTTACGAACGGCTGCCTGTTTGACGTCAACTCCCTTTGGAAGATCCAGTCGCAGGTAAACTAAATTAGGAAATTCGCTTTGCCCGACCTGGGAATCGAACCCAAGACCTCCCGGTCCAAAGCCCATATGCTGCCGCTAGACCACGGAGGAGACTATTGATTAACGAGAACACCGTGTTAATATCATTACTGAGTTGTCATTAATTATTTGTTTAACGATTATTTATTTTATGGTGTCACATATTGTTGTAAATGAGGGTTGACGTCATGTCCGTCATAAATCTACTAAGCTTAAACATTTTTCCTGTTAGCACAGAATAAAGTTCGACTAGTGTCTAGTAGTAGAGATGCGTTATAGCCATACCCCCTTATTCATTTATTCATAATAACTTAGTAAAGCGTAATTAGACCACAATAGTACGTTTCATAAAAAAATGTATTCATAATCGTTGAATAGCGAACGTTTGATAGTGAAAACATGGCCGATTGCGATCAGCTGTTTCTTCAATTTGATGTTATTTCTTAATGACATTAATTTTGTTAAAGTCTAGGATCCATCTAAGATTGATATATATATTTTTATTAATTGTTTCCAGCCAAGACTTCCCATTTGTTTCGAAGCTTGAAGAGATAAAAATAATATTTTTTCTGTAACCAGCAACATTGTATTCGATAAACATATTTTTGTTCTCTTTTTGCTAAAGTAGGGTTATGCTTTTGATGAGACTAAGATTTCATTATGAATAAGGGAGATAGAATATATTTATACTTACTTGTTTGCTGATAACACTACACTAGTTCAAAATGTTACCTTTGGTGAATTTAGCTCAATCAATATCCATTCTCATAAAAACCGCTTCCTAATAAAATCTCTATCACTTCTTTCTTTCCTCCAAGATAGACAACGTAAAAAAAACTTTCCTATTGTAGTATAGTAGTATTGAGTTTAGCAATATATTTTGATTGAAATAAAACTATTTTTACGGATTCTATCACGATTTGTTTTAATTGTTCTGCCCGACGTTTTGAAGGTTTTGCTTGCCCGACCCGTGACCACGAAGATTGCAAATCCTGCGAAACGTCGGGCATAAAAATTAAAATCGTAATAGAATCCGTAAAAATAGTTTTATTGCAATGTATAACATTCGCGTAAACTTAAGAAATCACTAATCAGAATATAGATAGAGGTATTTTGAATTATCGTAGGCTTCTTCCCTTGTAATCCTTAAACGGACGTAATGCTACGTCAATTGACATATTATTTCTTTGACCTAAGTGGATTTAACCACCAGTTTGATCCATAAAATCGACCCACGTAAAGACATTGGTCAAGGTGGGATAACTAAATTCACTGTAAAAACAAAATTGCGCATGAGCACAACGCAATAAATGTGAATTTGATTCCATCATACGCGCACATTGCACAAGGCAAACGTAACCGTCTTTAATGTCATCTATTTTGAAACATTTCTATCTGAGGATTGTAGTGTTGACCGAACCATGAATATTTTATATTGTTTCAAAATTAAATTAATTGTGTCTGGTAGTAACTACCGGGTTTGAAAATCACGAAGACCTTTGGGAAGTGTATGACTTAATACCCGAAGTTCAATATTCTTAGAACTTTTAATGTGGAACTACTAAATTTACGAGTATATCTTCTATCTACCTTTATATCAATGCGGGATTGTCGCAACACATATTTTCAAGCAAGTAGTTAAAATTGCGTTAGTTTTTATTGCCGACTGAGTGCCTGACGTATTGTCCTGTAAGGTATTTCCAAAAAAGGATTTTCGACAGATTTATTTATTAGATAGAACAGTAATCCATTTTCCTATTAGTTATATTTTTATACAGACAATCATGTACAATGTTTTCTACCTGGCGTTGTCCGGGCTTATTGTCCAAATGTATGTTCGTCTCTTCTTCGGTCTTAATCTTCATCCAAAGGTCTTCCTCTAATATAATATAAAGAAGAATATATGCATACTGATTTCTTAAGTTTACGCTTTATACATTGAAATAAAACATTTTTTACAGATTATATCACGATTTGTTTTAATTTTTATACCCGACGTTTCGAAGGCTTTGCAGTCATCGTGGTCACGGGTCGGACTACCGGTCGAAACGTCGGGCATAAAAGCGGTAGTTAGTTATCATTAGTCTTATTTCTCCACTCCAGTTTCTAACTAGATCTGATGCTATCGAGTGCGTAAAAATACCTTTCACTTAAATATCATAACGTGCGTACACACATTAATCATTATTACATTGTTTTACGTTAATTAGCCACTGAGGCTACTCACCAACCTGGATGTATGAAAAGGATATTACAAAATACAAATATAAAGCGCTTGTAATTGAAACCGTTTGGCTAATTGCAATACCGCTCAGGTTACGTATAACCAAAATATCATTTTATTGAACCCCATTTTCAACCTTATTCCCTCTACTCAAAGTGCAATCTCGCAATAACTGAAGACGCGGTAATTTTACACGGAAAATTTTACCTTATTCATGAGTATTTGGTTTGAAAACAGATTGCAAGAAACGAGTTTGCGCAATGTGTGTTTAAAAAACATAAGAGTTGTGCGCATGCGCCGGAACATAGCATATGAATTCCAAGCTCTATGCTTGTAGATCTTATCACGCACGCATAAGATCCACAATCGAACTTGCGTGCAGTTAAAAAAGAGATAGTTGTATCAATTAGAAAATCTCGTAAAGCCAGTGTGCGTTATAAAGTTGTTATGTTACATAATTGTTTGATTTATACTTGAATTTGTTTATTAATATGTAACTATTGCCTCGTATGGACTATCACTTTCTTAAAACACCGACACTTTTTATGACCTTAGCAACTATATTTTATAATCTCTTCTCCCATCTCCAACATCAACACACGTTCTCAAACATGGTGCTGAAATGATTTGACAAAATTTTAACAACCAGCTCGATGGGGAGCGTGCCCGACGTCAACTCCCTCTGGAGGGTTTCAGTCCCGCAAAAATCGTGTTAGAAAACTGCTTTAAAGACCCTGAATCTTTGCTAACTGCTTTAACTGATCTACCAATTAGCTACTACGCCATGAAGGTCGTTAGTACATAATTGATTATAGTGTCTATAATTTAGTTCAGTGAGAGCTTAAAGCTTTTCCGGCAGCATGACTCAGATGAATATGTCATGTGGCCTATGTGGGTATGCTTATAAAAAATATTGTAGGTATTTGTTTATGACTCCAACTTAATTGCGTGCCTACACGTAAATACCTATATCATGCAAAAAATATTAGGTATATGAACTCTTTTTATTAAAAGCGTGTAATAGGCATTGTATCTAAAAATCACACTATATAAGAATTATACCACATGTGTCTAATACAGGCTTTATTTTCGTAAACAATAGAAGTATGTGCATTTAGTACAGGGTTGCCATGACAATTCCCTACATTTCAGACTATTAATAAAATGCATTGTTTTTAAAAAAAATTACTGAATCATTCATTGAGTTCATTAATAAAAGCATCTAAACGATTAGAAACACAATCAATCGAATACATTGTATATATTGCTTCATAAATGAATTGAAGAACATTGTGAAATTAATCTTCATTTAAAACATTAGCTAATAGTTCGCAAAAACAATATAAATATGTGTTGAGTAATTTCCGAGGCCGGCACGTCCATATGTGCTGAGTGACATACCAAATCATTATTTTATCAATGCTGGCAATCTTAGACCTCATTCATTTTTATGTACACAAGGAATGATGTTTGCCTTCACGACTTCGTTCCATTAACAGCATAAGTTTTGTAGACTTTCCTGTCCCTTGTTGCTAATAGAATATGCTCTTCACTTCAAGCTACCTTCTTAAGGGCATTTACTCAGTGACAGACAGGATAGCACTGTATTTCATTTGTAATGACTTGTATTTAAGATAAATATTGGATTTAACTGGAAACAGCAAGTACTATCTATCCCGGTTGTGTAATGGTAGCAGTTATAGGTACGGTTGTAAGTCATTATAAGTGTATTATCAAAGTCTATTTAAGGTAGCATAATGAGATACCTAATAGCTACAGTGATCTTCCATGATGTGAGAAATCAATGAGTATTTCTTTTAAACAATTACAAATATTTTGTAAACAAATATAGAATACGTAAAATCACCTGATGGACCAGAAATGAAGAACTGCACTAAGCTTTAAATCACTCTGCGAAGTTCGAAAAAAGGTGCAAGAAACATTACAGCTATTGTTTTTAAATACAAAAGCATATCAGCAAGTGTTGTAGACTGTATTGAGCCGATGGAATCACTAACGTCACGTGTATTTATAAAATTTTCAATCTATAAAACTGAATCTCGTGTATTAGTTTTATATAATGAACAAATCTCCTCATATTTAGAATATCTTCGGGTATTTGTAGTTCTTATTCATGGCAACCCCGTTGCAGGAACACAAAGGCCAGTGAAAACGCTCCCATGCGCCCGTGCCGCGGCCACACTACAGCGCCGCGGTATTGTTTCGCGGAGGAAATTCCGTTTCCATTGTATTCTCGAATGCATTTATACAGGAATAGGCGTAACATAACTCTAATGGGTGTATTGTGAGAATCGCCGAGCTTCGATGCTTGAAGCAAATTCTCAGGGCAGTTTAGATTAGTTTAGATTGGATTAGGTTTAGTTAGATTTTAGTTTCGGGGGGATATCAAGGAAATAAAACAGCATAAATGTGTTACCTAACATTAATATTTGTTATTACTAAGAAAAAATAATATTAAAAATGTTGTGTAATATTTTGGATATTTCGGGGAGGATTTGAACCCCCAAGTATAGCTTTTGTTTGTCATCTAATTTGGAAATAGGTAGATACTATTATGTTATACTAAAACAAAGTGTGCTTCTGTGCCTAATTAATATAATTATTATTTATATCAACATAAATAATAACACCCGAACTTCAACGAAACAAGTATACGAAGCAAGTATATTGACAGCCTTCGTGGCGCAGCGGGCTAGTAGCCGGATGTGAAACGTGAGGTCGCCGGTTCAATTCCCGCACCGAGACAAATGTGTGGCCCATAGATATTTGTTTCGGGTCTGGGTGTTGTGAGGCCGAAAGTTTCTCGTAGTTTCCGATACCCACGATACAGGTTACACCTAGTGTGGGGTCAGGACTATGTATGTGACTGTTGTGTGTATTTATTTATTTATTTATACGTATAATGTTTCATAAGACGTATTCTTATAATATTTTAATGCTACTATAAAACATTGTATTACTATAAACTTTGTAATCAAACAGAACGGTAATGACTTTCTTGAATTACTTGAAAATATTTTCTCTCACGTTCAATATAAAATAAACAATACTCAATTTGCAATATTTAAATGTAAACTATAAAACAGAATTTTTATGCAAACTACATCGTAAAATTGCAACGCAGCGTACATTACATAGAAAGAGTGTTATTGGAAATAAAATGAAACCTTGAAACGCTATATTGTGCTACAAATCAAGGATTTTAAATTACTAATCGTGCCTTTGTAATTAATGTTATTTATATTAATAAAGTCAAAACATATTCTGTCTGGCTCTCATAACAGATAGTTACCTAAAAAAATATTAGAGTTAAAATCACGGACGTAAAAAAACGATGGACGGAGCGCTAGGAACATTGAAAGTGAAGCAGAGTTTTCGGCTATTCGACCTTCGTCGCCAGTACGTATCGATAGATCGAATGGGCCCTAACACCCTGCTTCGCTTTCAATTTTCCTAGCATTCCGTCCATCTTTTTTTTTTTTTTATACGTCCGTGGTTAAAACATAATATTTTGTCTGAAGAGCTATGAACTCTTGTTATAGAGACATTGCGTCTCTCGGTAGCCGTCATAATTATGCTGAGTTGAAGCAGTTACCATGTTGACAATAGAATGAGGCTACTTAAACTAAACAGTAATATTGAAAAAGTTTGCAATTTTCTTCTACCTGCCCTTACCCCACTACCATGTAGGGCGAAATGGATTTAACGTTAGTGTTAACGGCTAGTTACCTGACTGTCGCCAACCCCCACTGGGAAAATTCTTCATAATGTCACCACATGCAACGTGTAAGTAAATAAAAAAATAATGCATTAATAAAGCACATATAAAATGTCGCAAACCATTGTGTTCTAAATAAGACGAAATAGAAATAAATATTTGTGTTGGATTGGCTTAAATATATATACCTACCTATTTACATGTATAGTATAGATGTACATGCCAGTTTCTAAGATCGTTCAAAAATTTTTGACCTCTACGTATGGTATTGCAAAACGTTAATTAATTCGGTTGAATATGGTCCAATCATACGCATATCATAACTACATTATTAAACTTAAACGTCTACCAAGATGAAAACCTTTTCAAACTATAGAAAATTATAAATTGCGAAAGTGTTGATCAGTCAAGATCAATGGTTACTTGTGAAAATGCTTACAAATGAATTGCATTTCAGACACGATTTTCGGCTCATCGAGGTCACTTTTCCTATCAACGATTCATGTACAATGGAGTTACTGATTGGATGATGAAACTCATCGACAATAGATGTCGAACTCGATGAAGAATCACCAACTTGATAGAAACTGATTTACATGGATTTTATGGTATGTAATAGGTTTTGGGCAACGTTAGAACGATTTTCTTCACTGGTGACACTGGGTACTTGACTAATTTTTTTATATTAATTTTATATGAAATTTATATAGAACAGAAAGAAATATTGAATTATTGTCAAAAATAAAAAAATATTTAGCCTTTGAAGTTTAGTGTAACCTAACGGTACGTGCGTTGGAAAGGGATAGTAATATATTCCAAGCGCTCCGTCCAACTTTTTTTACGTCCGTGGTTAAAAAAATATTATAGTTAAATATTTTTAGGTAACGTCTCTGTTGTGACAGTCCTTAGCCAGTATGCCCCCACTCCAGAATTTAAAATATGAATTACTGCCTCATTGTTCAACTAATTTCCATGCAGTACTTACAGAAGGGTTTCTTTTTTGTTTCATTTGCTACATATAAATATGTGTATAAATTCAAACATAGTCATGTACCCAATTTCGATATTAGCATAACTCATACATACTCCCCAATATATTGGAATACTGAAATGAATAGAGAGGCGTATGGCGCCTTATAATTATTGTATGGTCAATTAAGCCATAAAAGCGTTTTTGCAATGACTGAAACGATACTATTATACTCGTATCGTGACCGACAGAGTCGCCGATTTGGACAAAGCAAAACTTCTTTTAGATGTGCATATAGTGACCTCAAAAGATATTAAGAGGTCAGTATATGTAGGTAAATCTAAAAGAGGTTTTGCATACATTGTGAATAATCATAATATAATTCATCATGAAAATACAATATAAATGCTATTTTGCAAGCTAGCAAGAAAAACGCTAGTGAAAACCAAAACAGTATAGTAAAACCTTTATTGCAGAGTTCATAAGATACATAATTTACCCACTATACAGTTTATACAGAACACTTTTTCACAGATTTGGATAAATTTTTGTTCAAACCATATGGTTTTATGGGAGGCATATGCCTGCCTCCAATCCAGTCTTAAGACAAATCGTGACAGAAATCACATTGCCCACCTAGGATCCGAACTCACGACTCTAAACTAAAGGCGAAAGTCGTAATTATGATAGGTTAATCTAAATTACGATTGTTTTAGAAGATTTTGTTTATTAAAAATAAGGAACTCAAGAAGTTTGCTTAATTCTTGACTATGCATATTGGGCTCATTAATGTTATAGAAAATTTATCCGATCGTGACCAAATAGAACCCTTGGAATAGGCTCTATCGAACACAAAAATAATCTTGTAAATCGGTTCACGTTTTGCGGAGATATCAAAGTAACATACATAAAAACATACAACTAGAAGTAAGCATATTTTGTAACAATAATTGTGTATTAATGGTTGTAACCTGTTTTTTTTATGGAATGGCGTAGCAAACGAGCAGAAGGGCCACCTGATGGTAAGCGGTCACCTTCGCCCATGAACATCCACGATACCAGAGGAGTCGTCGATGAGTTTAATTTAGCCGGCCTTTAAGGAATCAGGTCAGGTCGATCTGGAAATCTTTGGGGGAGGCCTATGTTCAGCAGTGGACGTCCTATGGCTGATGATGAGGATGATGATGAAGGAATCTATATGCTCTTTTCTTGAAGGTCCCTATGTCGTATCGGTCAGGAAATAATCTGTTTTGTGTGAAATAAAAAAAAAAAAAAAAAACATACAGACGAATTGAGGACCTTCTCCTTTTTTGAAGTCGGTGGAAAGGGGACCAAGCCGTTAACACTTGCTAAGCAAGAGATTACAGTTAAAGTGCGTTACAAAGCTGTAAATTATTGTAAATATGAATGAGCTCGCTACGGTTGCGCAAATGTAATACGTAATACTTGTGTTGACTGCACACATTACGTTGCCTACTGAGTTATTGACTACGTAAGAGCAGTATTTTTGGCATTTAATAAATATAGCGTGTCATGACATTCTTTTTTTTTAACATGTGGTAATCCTCTTGGATCCCCGTCGATAGGACAGGGTATGCCGGATCTCTACCGGCTTAAACCCCATGGTCGTCGCCATCTACATTACGGAAGGGTTTTAGGAATTCCTATAGGAACGCGCCAAAACCCCTCCAATGCAATGCTATAGAAGCACTTCTTGGGAAGAGTTGATCAACTCCCCACACTCCAGGCCCTCTAGGTTGAGGAGCGGGTGCGACTCTACTCGACTCTACCGCCACCCCTGCGTCCACGTCTCCGAGCGGGATCACTCCTCTCCCGACCTCCTCTCTTCCTCATGACCTATCAAAGGTACTCTAAACTAACAAAAATACATAATAAATTTAAAAACTTAACAGACTGACTTCAAATCCTATCGTGACTAAATTTATAATGGACCCTTGGAATAAGCTTTATAATACAAAAAGCATTTTGAAAATAGGTCCACATTTGGCGGAGATATCGCGTAACATACATAAAAAAAATACAAAAGTTCGATTAAAAAATTCCAAATCCTTACTGGGTTCGTTTTTTTTACGATGACTTAGTCGAAGTTCGCTCTATAGATTTCAGCCTGAGATGTTTTATCCAAAAATATTTGTTTCATGTGTAGGTATGTGTGGTGAGAATTCAAAACGTATCTAGCTAATAATACTCACGACATAATTATACCTTTGTGAAGAGTACAGATATGTATGACTGTTGTTTTCATATAAAAACAATAACAATGTTAAGCATTGCTAAGGACTGTTAAACCTTTACAATTCAAGTGTTAAAGGGGAAAATGCGACTAAAATCTTATTACTGTTAAAGTTGCCATCGAATAAACAGAATCTAGAAACTCCACGATGTTTGTTATACGCTAGCGTCATAATTATTATGCGGAGAATACCTGTTTTTAATGATCTATACACCATCGCGTCGAAAATAATGGAAAACAATCGAACGGAAGTTCGTTGACTCATAGTAACGGTACAGCAAAATATTTATGTAATTATTGTTCAAATTAAGTATACTGTTAAACTATGACACGATCTAAAACAAGTTATCAATGCGAAAGTAATTATAACTCTTTTTGTATAATTCTCCAGTAACTTTTAATATGCTATAAAATTTTAACAAACTACCAATAATCAAAACCTAGGTACATTTAAATGGAAAGAAACATAAATGTGTAACGCCCGAATGGTCAAATGCTGCTCAACGTTAACGGATTCTTACATTGATTTTCGCCGTACAATTTTGACAGATAAGGCGGCCTTAAACGACATAAGGCGACCTAAAGTGTATGAACATTCGGCGGTATACCACTTTATTTCCATAATTTAATTCTTTTAACAATTGGGTACTTGACTAATTTTTTTTAATTTTAGACAAAATTTACGTCATCTAAAACGTAACACAGGAAGAAATATTGAAATACTCCCAAAAATAGTTAAATAATATTAATAAAAAGCCGTTGTAGTTTGGTGTAACCTTCAAACAGCGGGAAAGAAAAGTATCAGTAAAATCACGTCACGGCCATAATGGTGCGTGCGTTGGAAAGGGATAGCAAGATATCACTACGCCCCCTCTTGCTCATTACAGAATTTAAAATATGAATTACTGCCTTTTTTCTATGCAGTTTTCACAGAAGGATTTCTTTTTTGTTTTATTTGCTGTTACATATAAAAATGTGTATAAAATCTAACATAGTTAAGTATCCAATTGAGGTTTAGGTATTTAATAACACCAGAATTTCAATAAACGATCGCAAAATGTAAAGAAATAATAACAGTACGAAACAATTGGTTATCGTATTATTCACTTTAATAAATTACAGACATTTACATGCATAGGTATAAAGAACTATACCTACATCTTTTTGGTTAAACACAGGTGCGTTTGTGTAAATATACATGCACCTGATGTTACAGTATTATTTCGAAGGATGTTATATTCAGAGAACATCCACAATGACAATAATTCTAGAATGTTATAAGTCAAAAAGGTGATGGAACATGCAACTAAAAATAAAGCCGGGTCCCATGCACTCTTCGAAACAAAACACTAAAATCAACTAAAAACAAAACAACGATTCAAATAAAAACAACGATTTTAGCTGTCACTTGCTCGTAGAACAATGGACCACTGATAAAAAATGCATGTTTTGTGTAGGTGTTTTGTGTAATGTTTTAGTGCAGGAGACCCGGCCTTACAATAGCACAAAACACACAACACAAAAAAACACGTCATATTGAACTCAAAGACCAAGTTACTAGGTACACTAGCAATTTTACCGTATATTCAATTGCAAAACTTGGAGAACCTATATTACATCACAATGCTGACGATGAGTGAAGTCTGCCTATTGAAGGAACACTGCAAATGTTACGTCCCTTGCATTTACTTGAGCGAACAATAAACCAAATACATTACTAGAAAACATATAGGGCCTTACTTATAAAACCATTTTCACTTATCTTTTCGCTAAGAATAGCCTGTCACTATTTGCCTTGCGTTACATTGTTTAAAAAAGAAAGGGACAACCTATGGTTGAAGATAAGTTGCGCTTAAATATTTTTATAAGGGGCATAAGATCCATGTTTTCTTTAGGGTGAAAAGCTGTAAATGGTGTTTTTACCGTCATAAGAACACCCTTAATTGTTCCTCAATGCTACCTAACGTGAATTGAATGTAATTAAAATCATTTTAAAAGGATGCGAGATTATCATGTACCGAAAATAGTACAGTCAAAGTTACTAAAAAAAAGCCAGATTATATTTTCCTAAATAGAGAAAATAGCTCACACACAACTGACTTTAACTTTTCTTGAAAGAAGAATAAAAACATGCGAATACAAAAACACTGAAAATAAAGCCGGACCTCCTGCACTAAAACATTACACAAAACACCTACACAAAACATGCATTTATTATCTATGGTCCATTGTTTTACGAGCAGGTGACAGCTAAAATCGTCGTTTTGCGTATGTTTTTAGTGTTTTGATTCGAAAAACTGCAAAATACCCGGCAAAATAATAATGACACTTTGCATAAAACTATAATCGAACACTAAGAGGTGAGAGAAACGCTTTAAACGCACATCCCACGTTTGTTTTGCTTACGACATCTTGTTTTGATAGCATCCAACAACATCTGACAAAATAGAGTGGCATTACAAACCGGTTACTAAAACATTATACACACGTTATCAAGTTGTTTCCAATTCGCATTTCACTCGTAACAATATCAAATTAATGCATATAAATAATGCTTTCTCCAATTATGTGGCGATAGTGTTAGGCATTGTTGAAATCATTGTGTTTAATTTGCTATTTCACCACTTGTGTGGATGCTTTCAAAACTCCAGTAGAAGTGGTTTCTTTTTAAATAAGTTTAAGAACTTTTTTTTTATAGCAGAGATTGGCAAACGAGCAGATGTGTCACCTGATGGTAAATGATCTCCACCGCCCATAGATACCCAAGACACAAAAAGAATCATGAGAGCGCTGCCAACCTAAAAGGAGAGAATGGAAAGGGAGGGAACGGGATTGGGAAAGGGTGTGGGGAAATGGGCCACCAGAAATCTCACTCACCGAACGAAACGCGACAGCAAGCTGTCACTTTACGTCGGTTTTCTGTGAGACAGTGGTATCTAACCGGTCGAGCCGGCCAATTCGTGCTATAGACGTTAATGTCTACAACGTGGCTCTACCACTTGGTGAACTGGCATTAAATACTTTTCAATAAGATATCTATTTGACCAAACCGAATTCATTTGTAGGCTTAAGAATACGAAAATGGGTAGTCATATTTATAATGAATAAATGATGATAATCGATTGAGAAATTCTTATAAATGCGTAATGTTGCGAAAAGAAAAATACCATGAAATATTTGTTTTTTTTTTATAGTTTCTAATTATTTTAAAATTATGAAACCTTCTGAAAGTGGGTGAAAATTGAATAAGAAATTTCTATAAGATTCATACTTCGTAAAGGTTAAACTAATAAAAGTAGAATAGTGTTAGAAACAGGTATGAATACTAAAATTCTTGAACAGCCAGTCGGAACTTACAAAACAAGTGACAAATACAGCTAAAATTACCTCTTGCCTAACTTACACCAGCACGCGGTCTAGATTCAATCTAATACAGCTCTAAAACAGGATTTTAAGAATGTAATGCCATATTCTGTATTAGGTGTTGACCTATACGTAAATTCTTTATAGAGCAATTTTTTATTGACCCAAAGAATCAACTCGTTTTTTTTTAACATCACGTGGAGCAAGGCGTGGGTTTTGATGACATTTTCATATATATTACACGAAGTTACATTTCCAGAGATGGATCATTTTTTAAATCATTTTATTACGACAGCGGAGCTGCGTGCAACACATAGTAAAATATACAGACAAGTCTGATACAGCAAACATGTTCTCGGTCAAAAGAGACAACAATATTTGTTTAGTAATTAACTAAGACTATAAAAATAATGACGTCTACGCCAGATGTTATTGATTTATTAGAAAATAACATAAGATACTCAACAACAACAAATTTAAAAACGAAATAATTTACCAACGTTATTTTAGACAGTAGGTACAAGAAACGTTCAATCAGCTTTAAACTCTTTTTCGTATGATATGGGTAAATGATTTAGATTTTATTTTTAACGTGCATATCTTATAAGATGACTGGTAAGTCATTAGTGTATGACGTGCTGAGGTCGCCCACGATTCCAAGAAATGTATTTTGGTACCTGACGTGATAAGCAATCATAACACGCTTCTGTTCATAATTTATACATACCTAACTTAAATGTTTTGCATGCCAAGGATGATACAGATGTGTAGGAACATGGTCTAGTAAACTAAATATGGATGAAACATGATTTATTAAAAAACATACTTATACGTAAGATTTTTTTTTAATTACCTACTATTAAGAGAAGAATATCTGTATAAATAAACGCAAAGTTTAGAAGAAAATAAAAATAAAAATAAAAGTCGAAAAAAAAATAGAAGTTAAAATAGAAGTCGTAGACATAAGGGAATGAACAGGATTAGGGGTAGAGCCTTCGGGTAGAGCAAAGCGACATGTAATCAAAAGATAAAAGTCGTAGCTATAGGCTAAGTGACATATAAAGGAATGAACGGGACCAGTGATAGAGTCTTCGGGTAGAGCAAAGTGACATGTTATCAAAGGAAGAAGTCATAGCTACATGTCATAAGAGACAGAACGGAATCCCGGATAGAGCCTTCGGGTAGAGCAAAACGACATGTTATCAATGATAGAGATTCGTAGCTAAGTGGCATAAGGGAACCAACGGGATCAAGGGTAGAGCCTTCGGGTAGAGCAAAGCGACATGTTATCAAAAGATAGAAGTCGTAGCTAAGTGACATGAAGGAATAAACGGGATCAGAGTTAGAGCCTTCGAGTAGAGCAATCAATGTTTAGCCTAGTGAATCTAAGAATATTATGCTGAATCAGCAATAATAAATTGGCAGCCAATCTTCAATAGTAAAGACGGGACACCGCAAGAAATATGTCTCAATTCACCTAAAATTGATAGATCGGTCTGCCCGTACATGTCTCTGATCAAATGATTTACCTACAATTCTTAGTAAAAAATACCAAAATAATAGGATAACAATTCAAATGCAGATAGACTTGTCGACTAGATTGTCGATTTCTCTAAATATAAAAGAAAAACTAGATGTTGTCTATTTAAAGTTCAGTTGCGACATTCTCGACCAATTTAGTAACATCTCGATGAATAAACGGATAATAAAAAACTGAAGATCGCAACATTAAACTGTCTTCACGGTCCACGTATCGCGAAAGTGAGCAGCAAATAATTATGTTAGTGAAATTAAGGCTACAGTAAACAGCAATTACTATTGGTAGACATCAGTTTAAATATGATACATCAATGTTAATAGACATTGTTTTTAAAAAATAAAGTGTATGCTTAAATTATTTTTTCACAAACTACTTTCATCTAATCTACTTTTAAACGGAATGGAATGAGGAATGGAGTAGGTAAATGACGAAACAATTCCTAAAACTGAAATGCCAATTTTATGTTTATAAATGAAACTCTTACTTTTGTTTCGTTAAATTGGATTTACACCCAGTTTCGTGTATGTCGCTACCTACTTTACCGTTGAAAACGATAATTCAAGGGTCAAAAACAAAAGTAACTATAAGAGCTTTAATTGTGAAGTGTCCAATTTAGCCAATGATTTTATATTGAAGAAACTAGTTTTCACCAAAAAAATCATTACTCTCCTTCGGAGTGAATCGGACAAAAAAAATTAAAACTCGTAAAACGTACAAATAATTTACATGTACCTATGTAGAATTTCCATGTACCCATGTAGATACATTTAAGTTGATTAGCTCGAAGTCGGTCCAACTGATACTAAGTTAGGTATGTACATAGATACACATATTAGAGGTATGTATTTTTAGGTTCTACGTAGTTTTACCATAGTTTGTAATAATCTGCGGAAACATGCCCATGATTCAGATGAAATACAATACAGCTTGCAAAGTCGCCTACAATGTTTTATCCAAGGACTACGAGGTTGTATTCATAACATTTGTATGAAAACTAGAATGAGTATCGTAGGTAAATTTAATTTTATGACTTGCACTGGATACGTATCTATCAAATGTTATGGCGATCATGACGTCATTATCATCATCGTCAACATGGTGCGTAATGGAACGCATATTAAATATTGTACACCTTTGATCCATTAGGATGTCTTCTAAAATTTCGTCATATTTTGACAGCCTCCGTGGCGCAGTGGGCAAGTAGCCGGCTGTGAAGCGAGAGGCCGCGGGTTCGATTCCCGCATTGACACAAATGTTTGTGTGGCCCACAGATATTTGTTTCAAGTCTGGGTGTTGTGAGACCGAAAGTCTCTTATAGTCTCTGACACCCACGATACAGGTTATACCTAGTGTGGGGTCAGGACTAGGTGTGTGACTGTTGAGTGTATTAATTTATTTTATTCTGTAGAAGATTTTCTATTGATCGCAGGTGGTATGAATAAATAAGTACATATGCCAAGGAGGGGATGTCAACCATGCAGCAGCGTGACGATGCGACAACCAGTCGTAACTCTACATAGAGATGTAGAGACCTAAAGTTGTGAAATTATGTGTATGAACTTCATTTAGGTGTATAAATATCTTCATATTACACGAATTGATTTACACCTAAACAGAATCAGTAAGCCCTCATTCGTATGAGAGTTTTTTCAAACCGCGTTAGAAAAGCGTTGAAATGGAACATAAGAGTTCAAGTAGTTATTCAAACGCCGGCGCTTTTAAAACGCGGCGTTTTTTAAACGAGGAGTATGTAGAATATACCTTATTAGAAACAAGGCACGAATGATTTTAAGCACTCATATGAACAGACATGTCGAGACGCTTTTTTAACGCGCGTTAAAACATGAGACCTTAAGGTTATTTTTATAGTTTCGAAATTGAAACAACACCCTAGCGATATTCCTCGTACCTGTGTTTGATAATTAACATGCAAGATCCTTTCCTCCAACTTATTTACCTTTACTCAGAGGTATTGGCCCCAAGGCTGTCGATTGTTAGTACTCGGCTTAAACAGTGACCTACGTTTAAGTAAATATTTTTATCGGTTATTCATTTATTTTTATAGTAAGCATTCTCATTTCTCATAATTTATAATATCGGTAATTACCAGTATACAGACATAGGTGCAAGTAATGCTCCCATCATATTTGGCGAAGTTTATATTAATCTGAGGATGGGTAACTGGTATCATGGAACTTGCATAAGCTGGTGTTTGTATATTCATATCAGCCCGTATAACGACTCCTGCTATATGATAATGAGATACACTTTTGTGAATGGGTTTCCAGGATCGCCCAGTGGAGGTATGTATTTCCAGTTCTTCAGAGAGGATTGCACGACTTGATGGTTGGTTAGGATGGCTATGCTGGTACATCTTTAGAGCCTGTATTATCTATCATCCGCCAGTCTTATAGCTGATCTATCTATTAAGATCATCCCTATGAACTCCGGAATATAAAGAAGCATCAATGCAGACTGCAAATACATAGATAGCTAAACTATGAATTTATCGTGCACTTTGCCGTAGGTACTTGGATAAAAAATACTAATAATGTATAACTTATGGATTTACTGCAACATGCTAACGCGTGAGCAATTTACCTTGATGAATAAACATTTCTAATTACGCATCTTCTTGACGTTCGCATGCAACATCTATAAATGTTAAATCAAAAGAGCATCTTCGTATAAATTAATTTCTACTCAGTACACCTTACCTGGTAGGAGACTGGTTTTGGCATCCTTTCTCTGCTCGGTCTGGTCGTCCGTCCTGACAGCAGCGTCTTCCAGACCCTCGGCGACGGCATCCTCCCCCCTTCCCTCACGCACAGCCAAAACAAACGCGCACACACACACAAACGTGATCCTTATCAACTCGCGCATTTTCATGTTTTCTCTTTACATTCACTTCAATCGTCAATAGCCATTTTTCTATACGAGAAAAACACGATGAGGCAGTCACATTTTCACTTGTTGGATCTAAGCTTTATACCAATGACATTTAAACACAACTCAAGCCAACACAAACATTCCGTTATTGCACATTGTTTCCAACACACAAATGTAATCGGGTGGTTATAATATAATCGATATTGTATAAATATTTAGATCGATTGTGTTTTTTTAAATTCAAATTCGGAACGTGGACACGCGCGCCGCACACGATTGGTAGCGAAGGTACTGAGTCCATTGGTGGGAGCGCGCCCCCACCAGGTAACGGCGCGAGCGCTCGCTTCATTCAATGGAAGCTACGAAGTACTCCGATAAGTTATCAGAGAAAACTGCGGTGACGGATAATGACTTTACAATAGACCGTTATGTTCTTCAAACATAGTGTTACCTGGTTATAAGTTATGTTACGCTGACAAAGAATATTAATATGATTCTGAATGTGAAATACATAATTTGATTCTGTATCGTTGGTTGCATAATATGATCATTAATAGACTAAATAATGGTCTGAGAGAAAGGAGCAAAGTTCTTGCAGACGTCTTTCACTTCCTTGGTAATTACCTATGTTTATCAATTTCCGTAACTTTGGAATCGGCAAAACAAATATTGATGCTTTATCAATCTTGAGACATACCTAGGCAATAGGTTTGCATACCTACAGAAAACAATAAATTTTATTATATTACCAAACCGTGGCACTTGATACTTATATTTATTATGTAATTATTTATTATACATTGGTTTGAGCTTGCATTTGTAACCAGGAAACTGGCAAGGTGTAATAATGCTGGGTGCATTGGGTACGGAGTTTATTCCTGTTCCTCAGTGTGATAAGCGAGCCTATGACCATACCGAGCACAATTCCCAACGCCGATATTTCAAATTCAAGACAGCGTCCGTAGCGCAATGGACGAGTAGCCAGCTGTGAAGCGACAGGCCGCTGATTCGACCTAGCACCGAGACAAATGTATGGCCTACCTACAGATACGGGTCGGGGTGTTAGGAGACCGAAAGTTTCTCGTAGTTTCTGATACCCACGACACAAGACTCGATCCTAGTGTGGGGTCAGGACTATGTTTAATAACACGAATATTATACAATCTTATTTTTGATACTTGCGTAATAAACATACTTTTTATTTCCGCCTCATAATAATTACGCCTCAAACTCTCACGAGTTTGTCACAGATTAAACATTTAGGTATTTCTAATAAGTCTGGAGCGCTTAAAAGATCGCCTTATTGAGCAAAGTGTAAGGCTGAGATCTATAGAGCGAACTTCGACTAAGTTTAAGTCAAAGTAATAAACTCAGTGAGGATTTGGAATTGTTATATCGAAATTTGACTTAGTCCGAGTCATTTTTTACAAGAAAAACGGACTGACAGACAGACTAAGCAAATATTTTCTTGTAAAAAATGGCTCATACTAAGTCAAAATCCTCACTGAGTTCATTTCTTTGACTTAGACTTAGTCGAAGTTCGCTCTATAGATCTCAGCCTTAGTCTAGGTACCCATGAGAAAGAGATAAGGTGAAAAAAATACTGACAAGTTCGAAACTGATTTAAAGAAATCCTTACGTTTATCCTCCTTATGTTTATCATCATCATCCATCATCCACAGCCTGTAAGGTCCCACTGCTGGGCATAGGCCTCTCTCATATCTTGCCATTCCTTACGATTCTGGGCCATACGCATCCAAGTTCGACCTACGATCTTAACCAGGTCGTCGACCCACCTTGCCATCGGACGGCCAACGCTGCGCTTACCTTGTCTTGGCCACCATTCTGTTACAGTCTTACTCCATCTATTATCTGCTCGCCTAGCCACATGTCCTGCCCAGCTCCATTTGAGCCCCATAACAAATTGTCCGATGTCTCGAACTTTTGTTCGGCGTCGTATTTCGATGTTTGGGACTCGGTCCTGCAGTTTAATGCCGAGCATGGCTCCCTCCATTGCCCTCTCCTTATGTTTATACTTTATTTTAACTATTTGATAGGACTATACCTAGGTCCAAAAACTCAAAAAAATCATGTTTCTGAGGTTGATCGAAACTGCGAATTTTTCCCGCAGCAGTCCGCACAATTTACCGCTAAACCACTAATCACCTTGACCAGTCTCACAAATATAATTCTTTATGTTTGCTCTCCTAGACTGCAAAGAAATATTTGAAGCAACAAAAAAATGTTAGATTTTCAATTTTATAGCGACATCTCGCGGCATAGACGTGAACCGCGTAAACCAACCACAGGCATCACATTATTACAGAAACCATTCAGTGGTATTTGCAAGTGGCGTGTCTGCATGTCACTGACCGCATGTTATAATGATTATATTATCCAGCATAATTATTGTTATGTGCCATATAACCAAAGACATTAAACAGTAGTACCAGTAGTACATACATACATATACTCACGCCTCTCTTCCAGAGGGGTAGGCTGAAACAACGGATTTCAACTTACAATTACACACCTCTTTTGCCTCATTCAGTCTCATTACATTAAACAGTTTTTTTTTATTACCAAAGTGGACAGACGCCCTAGCGGTACACCTGATGGTCAGTGGTCCACTATTGACTTAGCAAAGCCAGCGGCAGTGAATTTGCTGCCCAAGTTGTACTAACGAAATTGTGACTAAGCTGTTATTAAATTCCATAGGACCTTGTGAGTTATGAAACATGCCCTTTTTCATTTATATGATTCATGAGTCATTGCACTATATGATTGAAAAGAACTGAAGTTGAAAACACATCAGATTAGACTTTAGAAAAATCTTCAATCTACAAAATGTTAAAGTTGTTGAAATAAAACTATTTTTACGGATTCCATCACGATTTTGTTTTAATTTTTATTCCCGACGTTTCCGAGACTAACAGTCAGAGTCAGTCAACAGTAGACAGTAGACAGTCCAACCCGTGACCACAAAGACTGCAAAGCCTTCAAAACATCGGGAATAAAAATTAAAACCAAATCGTGGTAGAATCCGTAAAAATAGTTTTATTTCAATGAATAGCATTCGCGTAAACTTAAGAAATCAGTATGTTAAAGTTGTGGCAAAAGGTAAATGAAAGCCATTGCTAGATTAGTCTTTACATCATGGTAAAAATTACAAGATTTTGTATTCTAATAATATCATTTTCTTACAGGTATACTGACTAAAACTAAGAGAAGTTTTTATCCGTACTTCTCTACTGACATAAACAAATATCAATAAATCAAAACAGTACATTAAAAATTCATCCATTTTCAGCACTGCATTTTTTTATTTTGATCAAATGTTTGATCAAACATGCCATCCTATCTAACTTTTTCTTTAATCTCCGCTTACTCTGCCACATCAGATTAAGCCTCTTCTTTCTGCTATCAGCTATCACTTCTAGTCTTCTTACTTTATGCTTCAGTTGTATTACTTCTTCTGTATCTGTTGGTTTGATGTCAACTGGTTCAAGGATGGTGATTGTCGGTTCTGGTTCCTGACACGGCTAGAACAATAATGATTCCATTTCATAAGTCATAACAATAATAAAGATAATTAAGGTATAAATGAATTTTTATTATAATTTCATATCATGAGGCTACTTAATAACACAGTACTGTTAATGCTTTTATAGATTTATAAAAATATAAAAATGAAGTGTCTCTTAATGTGTTTTCAACTTGTAAGCTGGTTTGTTTTTATTTCAAATGAAAATCTTTTATTAAATGCATATGAAAGAATATAAAGTACTTATATAGAAAAAAAAATTACTGTCTGTTCTGGCTAATCTCTGAAACGACTGGACTGATTTTGACGGGACATCACTGGCAGTTAGCTGATATTTTAAGGCATCGTTTTATTCCAAAAAATAAATTTTATCTCAAAAAACAAATTTCCACATTAATGGAATTGCCGGCAGCAGCTTATCATATGTTTCCAAAAAGAGTCCTTTAAGATTGATAGCTACCTTATATATCTATACGTATATTTTACACATAAATTAGCTTTTGCCCATGGCTACCCCTGCAGAAGAGTCTTAACAAACTTTCATCCCCTATGACATCACTTTAGGGGATGAATTTATGCATGTATTATACATATAAACCTTCCTCTTGAATCACTCTATCTATTAAAAAAAACGCATCATAATCCGTTGAGAAGTTTTAGAGATCTAAGTATACAGACAGCAGAAAGCGACTTTGTTTTATACTATGTAGTGAGTACTCACTGAAATGTTTATTGTTGGGATGGCATCAATAGAAAGTCTACGTAATCCACTTTCAGTTAAGTAAAAATCTGCAGCAACAAAGTGCTCAGAGCAAACTGCACTTGATGACGTTGAAGACCATTCTTTCTCTCTGTTGACAGCCACCTCCCAATGCCTACGTCTCTCCTTGTCTCTTGGAAATCTTTAAAAAATATCAATAGGTTATAATAACACCGCAGAACTTAAATGCTTTTTGTTTAAATGTTCGTTACCTGTGAAATGTAATACCGTCTTTGTTTTTTGATATTTTCGCTGATGTATTCCTACAGGTGGCCACAGCACAGCTCACCATTTTGAACAATAATATATTAATGTATGTAATCTAATACAATATGCGGTATTCAAAATACGCAAACGACTGAAAATAAATGTTTTGTTTGTAAATAAAAATGACATTGACAACTCAGTACTTTTTTTTAATTTTCCCTTTCGGGAAGGCAAAGGGTTCTAGCCCATACAGCCTCGTCTTATGTGCTTTTTTTGTCTTCATTTCCTTATATATACTATTCCTTATATAGACTAACTATAACTAAGTTTTCACAAGAACAATGAAAAACGGATATGCCAATTTCAAGGTCTTGTTGGAGTTTTGGCGTAAATTCCTTCCAGTTTGATGCTTTTTAGACGATTTTCTCGCAACGGAGGAATCGAACATGGTCGACACATCCACCCACTGCGAGAAAATTGTCTAAAAAGAATCAAACTGAAAGGAATTGACGCCAAAACTCCAACAGGGCCTTGAATTCGAACACATCCGAATTCATTGCACTTGTGAAAACTTAGTTATAGTTAGTCTATAGGTTAGGTTAAGTTAGAAAGAAAGAATATGTAACTAATGACTTGGCAGCATGGTCTCTGATCTTAGTCGGTTCCATGTGGAACAAACGTAAAAAACAATAAAAAAATGGAGAGACCATAGAGATTTTCATTATTATTTGTTTTACAAGGAACCTGTTAAGGTCTGAGACCATGCTGCCAAGTTCTTAATCATATATTTCTGTTATTTTTTTATTTAAACTTAGATCTAACTTATATACTTACTAAAACTACATTTTCAAAGAATCTTGGTATCGTGGTCTCGAACCTTTGCCAGTTTGGCACTGCACTCAAGTCTCGTATTCCAGAAGGTGTCTGGTTGTGTCTCGTATAAGTAAAGTTATAGAAGAACTTGTGCACCTGTTCCCGGAATCTATTTATATTTCGTGGTGTGATAAAAGCCTTCTAATTGCCATATAATCAAATCAAGTACAAAGCCCATCCCAAGCCCTAATGTATAATTTTCAAATTTCGGACGGAAAACACATTGAAATCAGCCCAGTGCCAAGTAGCCCCAGCTTGTTAGCTAAATAAGTAGGTACCTATACTGTCACTACACTGTTGCAATAAAAATAAAACGTAGCTAATTATTAATGATAATAATCGTATTTAAGTAGGTAGGTACGGAACCCATCTCGAAGTCCGCAAGTCTCATTTGCATGACTTATCCAGTTACAAATTCCAGGTTTTTAGATTAGCATACTACGCTACAATTTCTTTATCGTATTTGAATAAAAAGGTAATTGCACGTTACGTTGGACCGTACTTGACAAATATGATGGCTTCATTATTTTTTAACAATGAGCGGCAATGGAGACCGCCCGTTCCGCCCACATTTAACAGCTATAATAAGGACATCAAAATTATAGGTTTTACGGTTTACCAAGGTTCTATACAGCGTAATGAGGCATTTTAGGTGATACGTGACAATAGTGATGTTCCACTAAGTACTTTATACTTATACTTACTTTATACTTTATGTCCGGGGAAGTTATCTATATTCGAATGTATTGTGTATATACAAATCTTGCTGTACAAAATAACTATAGTTGCCCTACCCTAAACACCTTTGTATTAAAAACGCTGGAGAAACATTGTTATGTTTTAGAGCTGCTTCGCATTGGTCGCCTCCTAGGTCCAGTGGCAGTTTGAATCGGGAAGTTGGGCGTGGTGTTTTTCTAATAAATAAATAGAGGTATATACTATACTTCATGACTGTATTCCTGAAAGAGTAGGCAGATGCGAACTAATTTACTAGAACAGTCACATTCCGCCGAGCTCGTAACCATCCCAAGCCTAAGCCATCTCGGACACAAATTCCATACTTCGAACTGATACTAGATAGAAAAACCAATTAACACTTCTTTTTTTTATAGCAGAGACTGGCAAATGAACAGATGGGTCACCTGG
This sequence comes from Clanis bilineata, assembly GCA_036417725.1. Classification (NCBI taxonomy): domain Eukaryota; kingdom Metazoa; phylum Arthropoda; class Insecta; order Lepidoptera; family Sphingidae; genus Clanis; species Clanis bilineata. The sequence continues at coordinate 17,629,697 of CM071158.1, forward strand.
TGGTGAGTGATCTCCACCGTCCATAGACACCCAAGACACAAAAATAATCATGGGTGCGTTGTCAACCTAAAAGGAAGGAATGGAAGGGGAGAGAAAAGGGATCACTTTAAACGAGCCAGAAATTATATCGCGCAAACAATGCCACAGGGGTAGTAAAATAAATTGAAATTTAACAAAAAATAATAAGATAAACACGCAAAGTTTGGTTACTTGCAAGAACATGGCATAATCCAATTACTTTGTATGGAATAGGTACCTACACAAATTTTATTTATAATTTTATTGTAGTTCACTAAAGGTAAAAAAATCCTGGTTAAAATAGGTTATACTTACATACTTAAATATTTTAAAGATAATATGTCTTTAAAAATTCATTCACAACTTGACGTGGTGTCCACGAAAAAATACGCCCACATTTCAGTCGATACTGATTTTATATTGTAGGGGAACATCTGTTCAAAAATAGTATAAAAACGAATGTAATGTAAATTACTTATCAGATTTAAAATACATTGTATTAAAGCTTTTCCTATAGAATGCTATCGTTTCTGAAAAGGTTAGAGGACATAGAAAGGCCGCTACTGGGTCCTAACTTTTGGATCGTTAAGAAAATGGGTTTACTATTACCCGAAAATAAGCTCTGTAAATATTTTTATATCCTAATTCATGAAATAGTAACTTTATTTGTCGTAACTCAGTACATGGAGCTTTACGTAATAAGATCAGATCTGGATCTAGTATTAACTAACCTGAAGATTTCAATGTTGAGCGTAGTTTGTGTAGTGAAAGTGAATACTTTCCTATTCTGGCAAAAAAGCTGGAAACAAGTTCTCGAATACGTCACAGCAGCTGATAAATTTGAAAGAGACAATCAAGATGTGCATCAATCTAATATTATTAATACTTATACTAGATACTGTCGTCGCTTGACACACTTTTATTGGGGTTTAGTTTTCACAACGTTCTTAACTACTACGAATACGCCGTTTATGCGTTACTTATCCTCGTCAAATTTTAGAGAAAACTTTCGTAATGGTACCGAAATGTTCCCTCACATCTTCAGTTCTTGGATGCCGTTTGATAAGAACCATTCTCCTGGCTGCTGGATCACGGTTCTTTGGCATGTACTGCTGTGTGCCTATGGTGCTGCTATTATGGCAGCATATGACACATGTGTTGTGGTAATCATGGTGTTTTTTGGGGGGAAATTAGATTTGCTTCGAGAGAGATGCAGTTGCATGTTTAACAATAGCGATGAACTATCTGAAGATACCGTCAAGCAACTACACGGAATACATATTCAATTATTAAAGTAAGTTGAATAAATAAATAACACCCAACAATCACACACATAGATCAAGCCTTGTGTCGTGGGTATCAGGAACTACGAGAGACTTTCGGTCCCACAACACCCAGACACGAAACAAATATCTGTGGGCCAAACATTTGTCTCGGTGCGGGGATAGAATAGAACCCGCAAATATATCAGAAAAATACAACAATTTCTCAATGTTCGGTTATAAGCTTGGGAAATCCGAAATAATTTTTTTTCGGCGTAATAGAGAACTTAGTAATAACTGTTATACATGCGGTAGGCATGAGTAGCAGTAGGTAAGCACTTGAAGTGAAGAAGAATGTTTAATGTAGACAGTATGTAGGTGTGTTGCTAATTTTCGCAACATGCACTTGATTCTACACATTTTCATTTCCAAATTGATCTGAAAAATCCTTTAAAATTAGCTCAAGCTATGACAAAAAAAATATACATTGATAAGTTTTTATTTATTACAGATATTCCAGATTGTTTAACTCCCTACTATCACCTGTAATGTTTTTTTATATGGTGATGTGCTCGCTGATGCTTTGTGCTAGTGCTTACCAGCTTACTGTAAGTACTACTAAGTACCTAAGGAAAGTATCCCATCAAAAATATAACATTAATAAAGTGTCGCAACTTGACCCAGTGTTTCGGTCGCCAAAAGTAGTACCTACTTAAGATCTGATGTAAAACCTAGTCAGTTATTTATGGAAGTAACTATTCCCCAACAACCTAATTATGATATAATTACCTATAATCAAAGATAAACATAATATTTTTATTTTCAGTACTAGAGTACATATCAGTATAGACTGCCTCGGCAGCGTAGTTGTATTTCGTACGACTACCGTACTGAGGTCTCGGGTTCCATCCTCGAGTCGGACAAAGTGATATTGGGTTTTTTCAATATCAGCCCGGTGTATGGAATTTGTGCCTATACTCCGGAAGGGGTTGACGTCAGGCAGGCAGCCGGTCGTAAAAACCAAGCCAAATCCTTTCTGCAACATGCTTGAAAAAGTGTGTTGCGCCGACCCCACATTAATGTAGGATAAGCGCGGGTAGAATGAATGAGTATGGAGTTTGTGCCCGGTATGGCGATAGGCAAGCTCGCTATCACATCTGGGACGGAACCACAGAACATTATTTGGACGGAACTAAGCGCGGCGAAATGTGGGTGTTCTAGTTCGCTAGTGCGCCACTGCCTATCCTTTCGGGGATACAGGCGCCAGCTAATGTTATGTGTTATGTTATTTTCAGTCTGCAACGAATGCAGCTCAGAAACTTTTGATGGCGGAATATTTAGTATTTGGTATCGCTCAATTATTTGTATTTTGCTGGCACAGTAACGACGTTCTTATTAAGGTAAGTTTTTTGTTAAAAATGGTGAATATATCAAGAACGGTAATAATAATTCGGACCTACTTAACATTTTTATCGCAACAAAAACTCAATATTGTATCATTCCCACTGTTTTGTGGCTGATGATGACGATGAAGATAGCTCAATGGTCAATTACTCAATTGTATGTATTGATCAATTTTTTTCACTATGTATGGGCCCCCCGAATATGTATGTATGTAGAATGTATTAAATATCACAAATCCACAAATCAATTAAATTAAAATTAAAGAATAAATATTTAATCCGTTGTTTTTCAGAACGAAAACATCACACGGGGCCCGTACGAAAGTAATTGGTGGTCAGCAAGTCTACGACAGAAAAAGAATGTGTTGATACTATCAGGCCAACTTCGCATCAACAATAAATTCACTGCGGGGCCGTTTGCTAATCTCACATTAGCTACTTTTATTGCGGTGCCTACATAATTTAGCTACAAAAATAACCTGTCTTAATGACCGTCACTTAACATTGTCTATTGCTGGCTAATATAATGTAATTTCTTATAATTTGTTTCAGATCATAAAGGGCGCCTACAGCTATTACACTTTACTTAGAAAATAAAATACCTACACTATAGAATTATAACGCCTGGGACCTATACAATATGCTATGACTTTAAATAATTAAAAGGCACAGTGCAAAAAACTGTTTTATTAGATCCAATTTAGTACCTACCAGCATGATAGGTATAGGATGAGTAGGCACTCATCTTATACATTACATGATAAAAAAATTGTTCAACATAACACACACATAAACATAACATAAGCTCACGCCTGTAACCCCGAAGAGGTAGGCAGAGACGCACTGGCGAACTAGAACAGCCACATTTCGCCGAGCTTAGTTCCATCCCAGGTGTGATAGAGGGCGATCCTATCGCCATAGCGGGTACAAATTCCAGACTTCGGGCTGATATGGAAAAATCTCCAGCAGGGCCTTGAAATCGACTTCATCTGATTTCACTGCGCTTATGAAAACTTACTTATGGTTTAGTATGCAGAGAATTAAAATAACATAAGACGAGCCTGTATGGGCTAGAATCCTTTGCTTTGCCTAAAAAGAAAATAAAAAAAATACGTGGCACGTGCTCTATGTTACAAGAGACAAGACTTTTTTTGTGGGAATTCTGATGGTGGATGCGCGTCCAAGAGTACTGAGTAGATACATACTTTCTTTGTAGAAATTGAAAATCTTCGGTAAATACTGGGTGATCTATGTACATGTATGATACATGTAGTATGTGCTTTAAGGGATTCTTAGCAAGCGGGACGAGTTATCAAAAACAAAAAATGCATATTTTCTCATAACACCCTCATATCCCAACCTTCTCCTCCCTAGCAAAAAGAATTGAATTAAGTTTAATCCCTACTAATCCTACTATTTACTACTAGCATCAGTTGCAACTAGCATCATCACCAAAGACGTAGTTCTATATTATTTGAGAAATCGCGGTTAACAATCTTTTTCCAAGAAATATACGGAGAACAAAATATATTTATAGCTGCCATCTATCGTAACAAGAGCGTACTAGTAAAAATGAAAAACATTAAACCGACACTCTGATGCTTCGAACTTTTATTTGTAAATAAGGAAATAATTTTTTAATCTTTATTCTTTATTAAAATCAATATATATTTTACTCTTATTTATATAATAGTGCTACTATTTGTATAATTGTGCCTCACGGTACCCGCAAAATATTAAAAAAAAACAAAGCTTTCTTTCTCTTTCGCGGAAGCTCTTTCATAATTATGATTTCTTTCTTACGATTTTGAGCTTTGTGTTAACCATAGTTATTTACTGTAGCAGCATAATTGATTTAAACATATTAATTTGAAATAAAACAGTCTGTTGACTGTTGAGTGATAGCGTGCAGTGCAAAAGTGTGTATGGGTCGATTCGACGCGACGAGAGTTCAATAAACTTATGTCGGATAGGCTTTGGAAATGTCAGATGTCGGTCTTTATTGTGGATTGCCGTAAATAACTGTGTGACGAGTGTGTTGAAAGTGTTGATATGGAAAACCAGAATCCTCAAGAAAGAAGCTTGCCGGTGCAGTATGTCCGCGGCTCCAGAGCGTTCCGACAATTCAAGAACCCGCCCCAACCTCATATGTGTATACAGGACACCGTCAAAGACACATCCGAGAAACTGTATATAAACGTGTTGGGATGGCAAAAGATCGCGAACCCAAAGCAGTACTCTGACCCCATTCCGTTATACGGTGGAATGCAGGTGACATACCCACATTTTTAATTTCTAATTCTATCTTGTTAGCTGTTCGCACCTTAGATAGTTCGCACTGACATATTTGCCGATTCTTTATACATACTTTTACCTCTATCAAGAACAATGTTTGGGCAGAGCCATAACTCCGAAAATAATAAAGAACAATTTTTGTGTAAAGGAAACATGTTGTATTCATACTGTTGTTATGGTATGACAAAATCTTGCTTACAATAATAAATTAGGCTGCTTCACATTTCTCAAATTGCGCCTATAACTTCTTATTAGATAAAACAAAAAAATATTATTCCCAAACATAGAAACAAACACCTGTGGATATACAGACCATATAATATAGTAGATTTTTATGTATTCTAGTTGACTATGCATGCAAGATATACGCTAGATGCATAAGCACAAGATGCATGCACATGCACTGGTGAACAGGACTGGTTTAGCCCACTATAAATGGAACACATTTTTTTTCTATTTCTGGTGTTTTAATCCAGTCTGTTGCATGGATCCTTGTAATATTTTCAATCAGAACAGACTCAAGTAAGAAAAATGCCTTAGAAACATGTTTTCTATTGAAAATAACATTATTGTTAAAATTCCGATTATATTCATTTTTCATATTAACCCGTTGGGGGCAACACATATATATGTTACATAAGTGTCTCGGCCTCTGGAAGCCGAGCCGCTCGTCACTCATTAAAGAAGCCATTTTCCTGTAACATTCATATCTTTAGCAAAATTTCAATCAAAAGCAGACAAATCAGCTACAATGAATATTAAAAACATATTTACCTAATTTTCAGGTCCCGCAGAACTGTGGCCCGAATAGCAACAAACCTCCATTACTTGTGTTTGCTGTTATGGTCAATCCAGATATTTTGAAAGCCAATGGAAAGAATGCCAGCAGTCCGACTGTAAGTTATACAATTGTACCTAGATCTCCACTAGAAAATCTGCAATGCCATTTGACCATTCTAGTTTAGGTATAAGTGTTGTCACTTTGGTCTAGTGGCAGCGTATATGGGTTGTGGACTGGGAAGTCCAAAGTTCGATTCTCAGGTTGGGCAAAGTGTTTTGTGTTCTCCCACTTATTGTTGCCTGAGATATTGGCTGAATAAAGTTTATTTCTTTCTTTCTTTATTTCATTCTAATTTGATTTTCCCGGTACTGGATCCCCCAGAGTGAGGTTGAATTCAGACAAGCAGCCGGTAAAAAAATATATATTCTAATATATTCAAAGCCAAATATATTCTGCAACATACTTGAAAAATTGTGTTGCGTCTACCCCACATTTCGATGGGAAAAGAGCAGGTAGAAAGAAAGAAAATGTTGCACTGCTGGGCAAAAGCATTAGAATTATACAGGCTACTCATGTTTACAGGCTTAGCCAAATGTTTGTATATTATTATACTTATAATGAAAATGCAGAGTGGCTAACTAAAGTGGCATGATGGTTTAAATTGGGTTATAATATACTTGAAAATGGTGTTTTTTTTTTCTACAATGGTGTGAATTATAATAATTACCTAAGAAAGTCTCTGGTTGCCTCCAGCCATTTGAATTTTCCATTGTCGATATTACTGTAATTATTAATTATATTACTGTAATAATGTATTAAGAAACCTTATTTAAATACAAAAATGTATGGTGAGACATAGTGACGTCTTATTGTTACTGCATAAAGACAGTGTGCATGTGCTGTCAAATTACTATTGAATGTTTTTTTAAATACTTGTGTTTTATGAAACCCATCCAATACTGAAAAAGCAATGGCTTTTTTTGTGCAATTTGTTCGGAAATCGCGCTAGAAAAAATGATGTTAATGCCATTACATTATCATTTAACATTTAACATTGCCACAAATTGTGGGTTGTAATCAGGCAGGCAAGTGATTGTAAAAAAACTCTTATGAGTGAGGTAGGATAAAAGGACTGGTGGAAAGAATGATATTAGAAAAAACTTTTTTCTTATTACTAAAAAAACTGGTACTGAAACAATAAAACAGAAATTAATTATAACTGTACTGCGGATTTAGTGGCTTACGCGCTAGTATGTATGGGAATGACATAAGAGTATACCGCATATAGCGTACTCTTATGTCATTCTCATACATTTATTCTATTCGACTAGTGCATTAGCCACTTGGCTTACCCTGTTGGTAATATTTTTTGTTTGTGTTTTGGTGCAAACTGAGGATTGATAAGAGGTTTTATTTTTTTAACCACTGTCAAATCCCAGCTAATGTTTATTTTTTTCTTTTATTATAGGACCGAGAAGCACTAGTTAGTCTTCTCTGCGATTTTGTAGAAGCTATGAACCCTGGACTTGTGCTTGCACGTAATCCAGTTATATTGAAAGATCGGGATCTGGCCGGTGAACTTAAAGATGTCTGGTTGGCTGTACAAAACAAACGGGAACGTGAGAAGGGAATGAGTCAGGATGTTATGTACAAGGTACTGTTTCACAGTTTTCATACTAGATAATTGTTTTTGTAATATAATTTTTTTTTTAGACATTTGTTTGTTTATGTTATACATAATGTAAAAAAGTAGTATTTAATTATATGATAGCCACAGTGGTGCAGCGGGCGAGTAGCTGGCTGTGAAGCGGGTTTGATCCCAGCACCGAGACAAATGTTTCTGTGACCCACTGATATTTGTTTCTGGTCTGGGTGATGTGAGACCAAAAGTCTCTCGTGATTCCTGATACCCTTAACAGGAGACTAGGTATCTTACTGTGAAGTCGGGACAATCTGTGACTCTTGGGTGTTTATAAATAAAATTACAAAGAAGTTATAGTTGAAGATAAATGATGTCTTAAGACATCTTAAGACAAAAATTAATGCGTATTTCTTTTTTAGGTGTATGATATAGATGGAATAGGAGGTGAAGATATAAATGAAGATGAGAAACTAAACAATAGAAACAGTAAACTTGACACGGGAATGAATAGAGCAAATGACAAAAAGAACCCAGTGAAATCGTCCAAACAGATCCTCCTTAATGCTGGTCAAAAGTCGGAGTTTGATTCAGGTATGAACAACTGCCAGCTGAGTCAGACAACAAGGGACAACAGATGTGGGAGCAGTGCTGACACCACATACTGTACGCCTGTTTACGGTCAGATAGTATCCACACGAGAGAACCACAATCAAATCAATGACATACAACAAAAGTTCTCTTCAAATGAAACCAAACCTTCAAGCTCGTTCAGAAAGGATTGGAATGCTATGCATGGTAAGACCACTGAAGGCTGGGACGAGTACTCCAAACGCAACATATCTTCGTTAAAAGACGAAAGAAAGAAATGTGTGAAAGACAAAGCTAAAATTAGTAACGGTAAATCTCATTACGACTTTTTTCCATTTTTCGACAATAAATCATCCGTGAGCGACGTGAATTCTACTGACGATGAGAATAAGGTAATTGACGACAGTTCTAAAATTATTGTAGAACCAATGCAGAAATTAGTTCTGCACGCGACTGATAATAAGATATGTGATAATAACGCAAGTGCTCTCAACACTATAAGCTCATAATTATATAGCATTTACAAATTTTTGTATGGCGCGTTTGTTGAACATTTGCTTATGACGTTCTCGGTATATTATTATTAGTAATGTTAGCAATATACAATAGAAAATGTTGAAAATAAACATCAAATAGTTTAAGGCAAACAAAAATACTCAACTGAATTTTGCGATACCATAGATTTTATATAAAGAAATAATAAGTGAAATACAGAATTTACTGAATACATTTTATAAATCAATATTTGATACCCAATAAAAACATTGTAGGTATGTTTTGATCCCCAAAACACCATAACAGATATCAATAAAACAGTATAAATAGAATTACCAAGTTTGTACATAGAAATATTTATCACCATTATACCTTGATTATTGGCGACGTGATGTTAAGTTTATGATTTTTGTTAAGAAATACCCTAAAAATAATATGATCAAAATTATGAAGTTTCTTTGCCTGATTCAACATGAAGTTTGTTTTATTATGAGTTTTTTTTTACTATAAACATTTTCACTGACATAAATTCACGAAATTAAAACTCTAACGGCCATTGCACATTAAAAACCGTTCTGGACCATTGAGGTGTGAATCTATCCTCAACCCCTGTTAACCCCTTAACTGTTTGAAAACAGGTTCGTCCAGTCTTTGTCCATATTTTTCGAGACGAAAACTTACAAATTATGATTGTCTGATTTATTGTAACCACTTGTTCTAGAGTTACACGAACGAAGGCGGTCATTTCCACTTATAAAATTCGGTTATAGTTTTCTGAGTAACTTTAGATAGTTATATTTTTTATCGTAAAACATACGAAGTTTTACGAAGCGCATAATAATGATAGCACTGTGTGTCAGTTGGACGATGTTCTAATGACTAATGTGTTTTGGACGTTAATGATCAACTCAAATGAAAAATATAGTCGCATATTTTTAAAATATATCCGAAATACTATATAATTATAATTAAATATAAAACAACTAATTCATTTATTTGTATAGTCAATAACTTTATAAAAGATAATATAATATTTTATAATAATTTCAAGTTGTGATTTTCAATATAGACATTTAAAATCTCATTGTGGATTTATGATTTATTGCTTAGTTTTTTTTTAACACCGTCGCACTTTTTATCGTTCAATTACATGTTTGCAAAATATGTCAGAGCAGCTATATAATATGTTGTACTGTAATATTTACCTTTCTATTTAAACTTATCTCAATTTTTATGTTGTAACTTATTGACGATAATTGGGTCGTTGACTAATTATTTTCTAGTGATTTTTATCCATAATTTACATCATCCAAAACCTCACAGGGAGTGAAATATTGATTTTCGCAATAATAAAAAGTAAAAAGAATGGTGAAATGATAGAAAAATGACGCATTAGGGAACTGTGACGTCACCGGCCATACGGACATTAGAAAGGGATAGCTAGTCAAGACCTCCCCGCAACGAACCCATTCTTTCTAATTGCAGAACTTAAAATATGCATTTCTGCCCCTTTTTGCACCAATTTACAAAACAAATCATAGGAAACTGCCCAATTAAAACCTTTTAGATCTGTTAACATTATTAAAATTATATACATACGTAAATGTAATAAGAATACAAATTGTCGGCACCGATTTCAGTTAATATAAAGTTTTTTAAATGCATGTCAAGAAGTTCATACAAAGTTAACATAAATGATATAAATTTGGACAAAATTGTTCTTGAAATAATATCTAAGAAGCAACTAGGTAAATTAACAATAACTTTGTATATTATACAAATGAAAAATGACATTAGAGAATATAATACATATATATATACATACACAGTATTTTGTATTGATTAGATTGTAAATGTTTTAAATGCCCTATAATAAATCAATAACAAGTTCTGTCACAATGCTTATGAAAGGTAAATCCTCAGTTTTACCTCATCTAGTCAAATGGGCGAGTTCCAAGACCTTCCAAATGACAGGTTCATACTAAACTAACAACAAACTTCCCCATTTTTGCAACAAGGCTTACTTCACTATGACCACATAAATGCATTAGACGGTCAATGGAATATGTATAGAAAAATGTTCTCTATCACCCGAATTGTCAAACGCTACTCAACTTTAACGGCTTCATAAACTGATTTTCGCCATACAATTTTGACAGATAAATAAGGCCGCCTACCTTAAATGACATAAGGCAACCTTAAGTGTATGAGCATTTGGCGGTATGCCATTTTCTTTAAGTATTTGTTTCATTAATGGCGAGTACACACCGGGCCTAACGAAGGCGAACGAATCATGCCTGTTTCATTTACACTACAGCGAAAGTTTGTTTGTGTGAACGTAACAGGTATAGATTCTTTCGCCTTCGTTCGGCTGGTGTGTACGCGCCATAATGCGATAACATGGATTACACACTCGTTATAAACTTTGGTCGTGGAGAGTAATGCCCCTTGATTTATTTATGAAATTTACACCACTCCATGAATAGTCTCTACATTTAAATTAAAGAGTCACGGGCGGTTCAGCCTCCGGTGGCCCATACGCTTATGTAACATATATATGTGCCGCCTCCGACGGTTTAAGTGGGATCTACATCGGTTGCATCACTATGGACTAGCTATAAGTCATTCACAAATTGAAACACAAAAGACAGCATTTATTAAACATTTATACCTATTAATAATGAGTGTTAAATCTTGTCTGTATGTCAGTCTAATCATTGTTTCTCTTTATTGTGGTGTGTGGATTATTCTGAACACGGGTGTGTACGATATGATGCTAGTATAATGTTGCCAATATGATATTGTGAACGACGTGAGATTTTTGCTACAATTTTTTCATTGTTGTCAAATTAATGTAAATTTTTATCGGTGAGCTTGTTGAATTAGATTGTCGCATGTTTGACACAACACAATGTGTGATCGGATCCAATGTTAATGTTTGACGTAATCGAGTATTTGACTGGTACTGATTTATGCAAGATATTTTAATTTTCAAATTCAAGGAATTAATAAAAATAATAGAGTCGTCTATAATACAAAAATAGTGTAACTCACAATATAGTTGCATTTTTTTTATTACAATTTTAACGATGATTATTTACAGCGATCTTTAATGAATTTCTGGATAGTTTGTATCATGTATGTACCTACATTTTAGATTCATGAAAATGTGCCAGTCGAATGCCCAATTACATAATATTTAATACGTCAGATTTGTGATTCAGACCCTCTTGCACTGAATTTTTTATGTACGACGATTTCATGTGCATGGACTCTGCAAACATAGAAATCTCAGTTTATCTTCGTCAAAATTTCGATTGTAAATTATATATAACAATTAATTATTATTGGATCATATTGTAATTTGATTGGCCTGATATACGAATAGACCAACCAACGCTTATTGGGATAGTGTTTGTGACGTTAATTATAAAAGAATATAAAAATTCTAACTAAATTGAGCATTAAAAATGCCGCCCTACATTAAATTATGGAAGTAATAATTATTGTTCCAATAAAATTATTGCTCATTGTGAATTAATTTTAGATTTGACTAAAGTATAATTTTTTTGAATTGTTGTAACAATACATCTCAGTCTTATCTGTATTAATGTAATCTCTTGGACGTCTTGTACGTATTTGGATTGCCTTATAACTCATGTTCGTGTATTTAACACTGCCATTTTAGGGCAAGAGATAAAAGCTACATTCTCAACGTCAGAACATATTTTTACAGAGATTTCAAAGCAAAATAAATATGATAAACTATGATAATAAATAACACCCAACAGTCACACACATAGTCCTGACCCCACACTAAGATCGAGTCTTGTGTCGTGGCTATCACTACGAGAGATGTTTGGGTCTCACAACACCCAGACCCGAAACAAATATCTGTGGGCCACACAAACATTTTTCTCGGTGTGGAAATCGAACCCGCGGCCTCTCGCTTCACAGCCGGCTACTCGCCCGCTGCGCCACGGAGGCTGTCAAACACTAGAACTATGTCAAAAGAATACACTATTTTAGTGATTTCTGTGACCTTTGCTCTCAAAAACCAGGAGTTAACGTGCGGTAGAATTCGGGACTAAATAAAACGACAGCCTCCGTGGCGCAGCGGGCGAGTAGCCGGCTGTGAAGCGAGTGGCCGCGGGTTTCATCGCCGTATCGCGACAAATTTTGTGTGGCCCACAAATATTTGTTTCGGGTCTGAGTGTTTTGAGACCGAATGTCTCTCGTAGTTCTTGATAACCACGACTAGACTCGATCTTAGTGTGGGGTCAGGACTATGTGTGTGACTGTTGGGTTTTATTTATTTAAATATAATAATAGTATGGCGAAAACTCCACAATTCATGAATGCCACGCATCGCAGTAATGTAAAATGTTGCTTTTATCTTAAGCTTAGTTTAGAATAACCACTACGTTGTTCCATCTCCGAGATAATATTAGATAAATAATGCTAATTGTAGATTTTTTATAATGGTTGTAACGTGATTTGTAAATCCAGTCTTTGTAGGACTGTCTGTGTGCATTATCCTGGTTATTTTGTTTTTACAGTATCTTTTAAATATTTTTCTACACTAGTTACGTCTGCGACTGTTTTCCATTACGCGTAGAGATCTCAATTACATATTATATTTCTTGCAAATTTTTCAATATATTTGCACTCGTATGGTGTATGATTTTGGATTTTCTTGTGTCTTAAAAGCTGGGAAGTTAAGTCGAAATATTGGTAGTAATGTTGCCAGCTAAGTGCCAGTGAAGTGGCGATTATTTCTAACTAGATTTTTTTTTTCCACTAATTGTTTATGCGATTGCAACTATATGGCATTGTAATTTATTCATTCACCGCTGCATAAAACATGTTCAAATTTAGTCATTATTTTTTCATTAAAATAGACGCAAGGAAATTCGATAATTGTATTTAAATGATTGAATGTGTATATTTTTTGAAGTGCTACGTTTTAAATTTATTTTTTTATAATTTTATCAATGTAGGTTTTCCTTTTATTGTAATTGTAAGTGAATGTATGGGGTGATTTTTAGGAAAGTTATTATCTTTTAATGTTGTACAATTTTACCGACAAATCTTAATAAAATTAACTGAAATTTTATTTGTAAATAATGTACTTATTTGTGTATTTATCAGGCACGATGTAAGAACAAACTGAGTTTCTATTATGTTTAATTATTATGATTGTATATAAAACACTTGTAAATGATTGATTAAAGTTAACAAAATTTTAAATGGTGCCTTCATGGTCATAGACAATTATAAATACTATATACTATCAAATACCGATGTGTTCTAAATTTTAATTAACACATTGGGGTTATTAAACAAAGACTTTTTTATATTTTAAACTTGGAACCATCGGTATATTAATTACCTAGATGCACAGTTGACGCTCGGAAAATGGGACAGCAAAGGAGTGCTTAAGCACTCGTTTTGCATACAGTCCGGCGCCGATGGAATTCTAAATTTCAAAATTCAAATTTAAGAACGCTTGCTCATTTCGTTTAAAAAGCTACTTTATTACACGTGCATAGGATTATATTTGTGTTGATTTAATTAGAGCTTGTGATCTTTTTCTTTGCTTTATTCCTGAGACCACTTTTTAGTAGGATATTTGCAAAGAACCGTGCATCTAGGGTATATTATATTGATGCTTGAAAACGACTTTCGGAAAGATCGCTCTGTATATTAATTTTTGTAGTGATTTGCTAATTGCTGTGCACTAGGTACAGATGATCTGTGCCCAAATCAGTTCCTTTTTTATATAAGATTTATTTTAATTATTTGTATGATATAACTAATTATTCTTATTTGTGTATTATTTTACAACTATTGTAATTTTTTTGTAACAAATGACGACTTAAATATTATTATAATGTAAGATGGTTAACGATTAGAATGTGTGTAATGTGCATAAATTTTTTTATGGGCAGTTTATAAAGCTTGTTGCTACATAGCTATACAGATATGGTTTACTGTCTTGCCACATATGAAGGCGCGTTTCTTGCACTAAAGTATTACACAAAACACCTACACGAAACGTGGTTTCGTTACACATTTTTGTCTATGGTCCGTTGTCCCTTGAGCCGGAGACAGCCAAAAACATTGTTTTGTGTGGGTGTTTTTATGTTTTGTTTACAGAGAAACACGTGCAGGAGACGAGGCCTAATTTATACAAAATGACTTGTACAAAAGAAATGTTGGTTCCGAGTATGCTATGTATTAATCCTCACTACCAGTTACACGCATTTTAATCGCCAGCCTTTTTGACCTTGTTTTATGATGTAAAACAAATGTATGCGATAATATCAGTTCTATTCAAAATTGTTACAAAGCATCGAAAGTTATTCTAGTATTAAACATTTCTTTTTTATCGATACAAGTAATGTGACCCTTGTGTACGTCGTACCTATTATAATGGAATTTATTCAGCAGATCTCTTGTTTACAGTATTGAAAATTACATGTCATTTACAAGACTGGTTTCAGTGGTTTTATTTTGTTAGCCTTGCGAAAATTTTCCGCACACGGGTATGTAACGACTATGATAAAGATTTCATGCATCATGACATCAATGGTATTTTAAAACGACTGATTGCCAAAATTTATACCATGGGTTGTCCCTTTCATTTTTAAACAATGTAACGTAAGGAAAAAAGTGACAGGATATTCTTAACCATTTGCTCAGCTAAAAATGCTGTTTTAAGTAAGGCCCATAAAATATTGTAATAGTTAAACGTTTCACATTGGAATAACAAATCAGCAGGGTTACCACCACCTCTCTTATAGCAGTAGGTATTATTATAATCGTTCTTCGTTTGTTTTGAATGGGAATCGGTACAAGTAAGATTGTAAATAATACTGCTCTAAGAGGTGATGGTAAGCCCCCAAATGTACCTATCCTAAAAAAAAGGAGTGAGAGCTCCACCTTTATCTATAGTCTCATGGACTCCTAATCGCCATCTTAGCTGCCGCGGGCAGCCTGTCAGTCACCGCGATTACGGCCCAGCGATCGTGGTGTTACTATGTCTATTCTACCTGCTTACTTATCTTTTCATTTTCCCGCGCAAAGCTCAGCATCGTTAATTCGTTACTCGTTCGTTATTGTCAAATAAACACTTTATTTTTCGCTGATTTGTATTTTAGTTATCTAAAGTCATCATATACTTTCTTTGGAGAAGGATTGAAGTCTAATTTCATTAGAAACGGTACATGTTGCTTAGATATCTTCAATCTATAAATCACTGATCGAAGGAAAAATATCATTATGCCAAAGAACAAGGGTAAGAAAATTCCCAAATATTAACACTCAAATAGGTACCTACAGTGCCTATTGTAATGGTCTAATAGTACACGAATACATCATTATTGATACCTAATGCATGTGTGGATGTTATTTTTTTTAGTTGTCTCGAGTCCTGGTGCCGGTAAAATGCGAGCTAAAGCCAAGTCTCGCAGTGCACGTTCGGGCTTAACATTTCCCGTCGCCAGGATTCATAGGATTCTAAAGCATGGAAACTTCGCGCCACGAATTGGTACAGGAGCTGCAGTATACTTGTGTGCGGTTTTGGAGTACCTGTCTGCTGAAATCTTAGAGCTAGCAGGAAAAGCCGCCGATGATAATAAAAGAAACAGGTACCTAAACACAATAAATATTTTGTTTATTAAAATAGCTTTGCATGCTTCTGAGTAATGTAATTTTAGAGCAATAATGTAGGTAACTTTTCCCAGATAATCTTTCATTCAATTACTTTACCAACACTAAAAGTTTTTGGGTTTAAATGTAGGTAGGTACATATTGTGTCATATCAATCCAACTTTATGTATAGTGAGTTCTATTAAGATACCTACAATGAAGTGCTAGATCAGATACTGTGAATCTGGGTACATTTTTAAATGTTTCAACTTTTAAATGGGTTAGGACTTAGGACTCAACTTCCATTCTTGTAAAAATTTATCTAATTTGCAGTATTTTAGCATTGTCGAATCTTACCCGAACTCACTTTATAAGATAATCTTCACCAATCATTCTTCAAACACATCATCATAATTTTATATGCTGTTTGCAGAATATCACCTCGTCATATACTGCTAGCTATACGCAATGACGACGAACTAAATAGAATGCTTGAGGGTGTGACCATATCACAGGGTGGGGTCATACCTCGCATTATGCCACAGCTTTTGCCTAAGAAAACGGCCATCAAGAATACCACTAAAAACTCTTCTTCACAGGAATATTAATTACAGACATCATTGTGTTAACACCATTAGACTGTTTAACTTAGGCCTAGTAACATAATTATTATTACTACTAACAACAAATTCTGTCACCTTTTGTGGGGACAAGGTATTTACGATGTGTCATTATGAATGCACACATAAATACATGCGGGATACTCATCAGTTTTTGCAGCCTATCATGTCAAATACAATAAACATGCTAGATTGTTTGATCTTAAACCTGGGCAGAAGGGTATCTTGTAAGCTGGGTCCTGAAGTTTAATGGCCTAAGACAAAGGGCTTTGCTTTTAAAAACAGTTTAGCTGAGCAAATGGCTAAGAATAGTCAGTAACTTTTTTTCTTGTGACACATAAGTACGGCCCATAATCTTATACACACCAACAGGAGAAACAGTTGATAAAAATTATAGTTCATTTATTGTGTAAATGGAAAAATCTATTAAATATGATGTTTTATTCATATTTGTGAAAAAAATGTTAACTCTGAAACTAAGTTGATGTAAAATGTAATGGCCTCTAAAATATGTCTGTATTTAAGATGTCTGAAATAGACTTTTACATACATAAATATGTTATAGTAAGATAGGGTATGGAATTGTGGCCTAATTATTAATATTCTAACTTTATATTTATATTTAGCTATTTTATCAGCCTTGTGTAAAATTTGAGTTTTATAGTAAAAAAAAATGGTGCAGGTCCACTATAATAGCTAATCTTTGTTCATCTCCAGCTTATGATTATAAAATGGGTATGCAAAGTACTCCATCCAATGTAATTTATAACATGGAAAATTGATTGGTAACTAGTAACCACAGGTAATACAATCTAATATACACACTAAAATATTCAAATGTACTTGTCATACTTTAAAAAGCATCAAATATCACTATAATTTTACAGTAGTTAATATGCTCAAATCTATTAATCCAATATTTAAAAATGACTTAAGTTTTAAATTCAGAATCAATAAAATTCTAGGTGTTCTCTAATTTATAAGACTACTTGTTATTATGTACTTTGTTTTATTATAGTTTGTATGGATACTGCATTCTGTGTGAGGGTTAAAATGCTTCAAATCATAATTATTATACTGTTTGTTGAGAATTAGAATATTGTATTTTAGGTAACTTTTGCTCTTTGTTCATAGAAACAGGCCTAAACAGCACTATGTGATAAAATTATAAGTGCCTACTGTATAAGTTTGTAATTGAATCATGAATGAATAAATTGTTATTTTTCGATATAGCCGTATTATTATTTATATTTACTAGCTTTTGCTTAATGCCGGGTCCTATTTTAATGTGGGGTCGGTGCAACACACTTTTTCAAGCATGTTGTATAGAGGATTTGGCTTACTTTATACGACCAGACGCCTAGCTAATGTCGACGCCATATAAGGAATTCGGTCCAAATTAAATTAGAAAATTTGATTTTCCCGACCTGGGAATCGAACTCTGGACCTCCCGATCCATAGCCCATACATGCTGCCACTAGACTAAGGAGGCGACCGTTACTAACTGTTACTTAAATATATTTTTATTAGACATCAGTTCAAGTGTATAGTCCATAAACTCATATTTACTACCTGTTTTACATAACTAACAACTTCATATAAGTGATATTGAAAATAATTGTACGATTTTTTCGTTTTTGGTCGTCTATTACTCATAATGAAAGGGACAACCTATGGTTAAAGATAAGCAGCGCTTAAATATTTTTTTATGTCAGGGGCATAGTCCCTGAGATAAACAGTGGTCAGACAGACAGACGGACATGGCGAAACTTCGGAACCCTAAAAATGTATCGTGAAAAAATGAAATAATTTTTTTATCGATATCCACAATATATGGAATAAAGGCAATGAATCACGATTCGTCACTAGACCGCCATTCCTGCTGTCGTATTATTATTACTTTGCACCGGGGGCGTGGCTTATTGACGGATGCGGATATAGGAACAAACACTTGTATATTGATCCTTCTTTATCTGAGTTGATATCCATGAAAATAGAAAAGAGAAAGCATTATTTTTTGCTGATTCTATCAAATTTTATACTCTATAGGTTGTAATAGACAATAGGCCCTCCCTGTGTGCTATAAGTATACGGATGTCTATTTCCTGTTTGGATAATCTATGCTTCGATGAACTGTGATGAACTTCCGGCTGCCGGCCATAAACAATTCAATTCAATGTCAAAACATCGAGTGTGTCTTGTAAACACAAAATTAAATTAAAATTGGATTAATTTAAAATACTGCACGCACGTTTCTAGTTAGATATAGCATATTTAATTTCATATGTATAGCCTTACAGCATTTATTATTCGATAACTGCAAAAAACGTGTGAAGCTAGGAATTAGGGTTAAGTACATTTAGAAATGAATAATGAATGGAATTGGAATCCAAACCGCGGCGGCAGACGTGGTGGCCCATTCAGAGGCGGTTTTAGAAGAGATGCGCATCGTCGAATGCTTAGACAACCTCAATTTGGGTATCGGAAAGATGGTTACAACAAACACGGTGGCGGTAACAATATGTGGGACAACAGACCGCCGAAGAGAGAGATCCCGCAAGTGAGGCTACTTGAATCCGAAATCGGTGTGACAGAATTTGTTTCAGATCATAAAGGGTTCGTTGGCATCATCAAATCAAGGTATTATTTTTCATTAATTACGAACTTCTGATAAGACTGATTGATGATATTACAGGTTAATGATGATGGTTAAGTAAGGACCGACTAATAAATAATAATGCAACCTTTTATACACGATACCACTTTCGTGTCTGTGGTCCCACTGCTGGATATGGGCATTTTTGCCATCTAGTCCATAATTTGTAAGCTGAGTAACTGTGAATTTTTCAATACAGACTTTTAGACAGAACTTTTATTTGGTGAATAATTATGACATATACAGATAAGCAGCAATAGCACAGTTGGGAATGGTACAGACTGTGGAGACAAGTGTCTGAGGATCGAGACCAACCTGAACAACATCTCTGACTTTGTGTATTTTCTTTGTGAATTATCGCTTGCTATAATGGTGAAGGAAAGCATAGTGAGGAAAGAAGGAGAATTTCTTCACATGTGTTTTGAGGGTATGTGAAGTCTACCAACCCGCATTAGGCCAGCATGGTAGACTAAGGCGTCTAAACCCCTCTCATTAGTAGTGGAGGCCCGTGTCCAACAATGGGACAGTAATATTACAGAGCTGATATTATTATATTATTATTAATTATGACAGATAATGTAAATAAATAATAAATAAATAAATAACACCCAACAGTCACATACATAGTTCTGACCCCACACTAAGATTGAATCTTGTGTCGTGGGTATCAGGAACTACTAGAGACTTTCGGTCTCACAACACCCAGACCCGAAACAAATATCTGTAGGCCATACAAACATTTGTCTCGGTGCGGGGATCGAACCCGCGGCCTCTCGCTTCACAGCCGGCTACTCGCCCGCTGCGCCACGGAGGCTGTCAAATGTATAAAAAATCTATGAAAGCAACAAAATTACCCCTTAGATAAAAGTTGTTTGGGTCGAAAAATCTGCTCCGACAAGAAATAAAGGGCCTTACTTATAATAACAGTTTAGCTGAGCCAATGGCTTAAAATAGTCTGTCACTTTTTTTTTATAGCAGAGACTGGCCAACGAACAGATGGGTCACCTGATGGTAAGTGATCTCCACCGCCTATAGACACCCAAGACACAATAAGTATCATGGGTGCGTTGCCAACCTAAACAGAGGAAATGGAAGGGGAGGGAATAGGGATTGGGAAGGGGAGGGGAGGAAAAGGCCCACCGGAAAATCTGACTCACCGAACGAAACGCGACAGCAAGCTGCACTTTACGTCGGTTTTCTGAACACTTTTTTATACTGGAAATAATTTTTATGTATTTACTTTTGATGTACGTACTTAAGTAAGTACACTGTGCACATTTATGTTCAAATTATGTCATCCCTAGTGGCTAATTCCTTCATGTTTCTATTACAGATATTCGGATTTCCAAGTGTCAGAAATTAACGACCATGGTGACATGGCACAGTTAACAGACATGAAACCTCCACAACCACCACAAGAGGAAGAGGTTGATGAAGATGAAGATCTTCTAATCACTAAATACAACTTGGAGATTCTACCTATGGAGACATGGGACAAAATCAACACACTGTCTGTGTCACAGGTCAAGACTAACGATGTTGTGGAGGTTTGTATCCATGTTGACTGTAGTCCCTCATCTCACCTCTTCTGCCTGAACAACTATTGGTTATTCTACCTCTTTGTCAACTTATATTTGCAACTCCTCTGTCTTTCTGTCTCACTCATTTTGTTATGGATGTCCACTGCTGGACATGGGCCTTTTCCAAAGATTTCCAGAGTTTTACTTAATAAAGATATTGAAGACTCAATATTGAGGAGCAGCTGAACTGAAGACATTGGAAATATTTACTAGTATTGTGGTAAGGGGACCATACCCTACCACAATGCTAGTGCTAACTAGTACCGGTTACCAGTTACATATCTGTTAAATTAGCTAATTGGATAGCAACAACCTTATACATGATGAAAAACTCATTATGGGCACTGGCAGCTTGGTCAGCCAGTGTATATCCTGTTACTTAATGATTTTGATATATATGTGATAATATATTCATTGTCTGCAGATTGACATGACTGGAGTGAGTAAAGAGCAAAGAACTAAAATACATGATGCTGTAAAGAAAGCATTTGGTGCTAAAATAATTGGAAGTACAGTAAATGTTGATGACAAGAAGTTTATGCGCTTCACCAAATATCGTAAAGGAGGTATTATAATAATGTTTATAGCATATTTTAATCTGTTTTCTTGCACTAAAACAATTGCACAAACAAGCACAAAACACCTACAGAAAACATGGTATTTCAAAATTTTTTTGTCTATGGTCCATTATTATAATTATGAGCAGGAGATAATGAAAAAGCTACTCTTTACTTTCAAAGTAATAGCATTAGCTCATAATTATAAATATTTTAATTTCACAGTGCGTGTGGATAACAGAATTAAATGGGTGTGGCCAGGAGAGTATGTGCATTTTATAGTGCATAAAGAAAATTGTGATACGCTGGAAGCAGCTGCTAGAATTGCTGAGGCTCTAAAATTGAAGTGAGTAAATATCGAAAGAGTTATATTTAATTATCTTCTTTTTAACCATAGTCTCTGCCTTCCATTATAGGATACAGGTGTGATATTATGTATTTATGTATTCATATTTAGTTAAAATTACCTCCATGAAATCTAGAGATGATTAAATTCGAGTGTGCCTCACCCTGTATATTTAGTGAAACTGAACAGTGACGTTTTACGATGCATTTTATATATTACTGGCTGGTATGATCATAAACGAAACATTTACAGTAGGTAAGGCAACGATAGTGTCTTATATATTGTTCATTCATCTACCTCAGTCTATCACTGTCCCCTGCTGTCACTGTCCCCTGCTGGAGTATCATTGCTATCTAGTCTAGTTATTAATTGGATCTATTTATTTCTCAACTTTGGAGGGGGAGAGAGAGAGAGAGAGTGACAGGAGTCATGGACTTTTCGCCACTTCTGTATAATGAGGTTTGTATTGTTGTCCACAGCGGCAGACCGTCGATGTTAGGGTATGCGGGCACGAAGGACCGTCGCGCCAAGACCTCGCAGTGGTTCAGCCTGCGCAAGGTGGACCCGCGCAAGATCGCCGCCGGCTGCAGCAACCTCGGCAACATATACCTCGGCAACTATACATTCAGCAAGACTCACATCAAACTTGGCATGCTGAAGGGGAACAGGTGACTTATAAATATTGCCTTATTAAGAAACCATTCCTACAAATGTTTTATCCAAAACAAATCAAAAACACTCTTCCCCAAAGAATGATTTTGCTCAGATACACATTGTCTCCTGTGTATGGAACAATGTGCAATGTTTTATGTAGATGTTTGTGTGTAGTATTCCGAGATAAAGATGAGCAGGAGACACGCCATTAGGTTGTGTCTTATGACCACCCTTGGATTAAACTCTATCGAACACAAAAAAATAATCTTGAAAATCGGTCCACATTTGGCGGAGATATCGGGGAACATATGAACACAATAAGATACAGATAAATTGAGGACCTTCTCCTTTTTTTTATTCGGTCCAAAATGTGCGACAGACCTAAGTTTAGAACTAAGACTACCTTAATCTTCCCCAGATTTCGCATAGTATTACGCGGTATAGAGGAATCAGACGAGGAAGTGGATAAGGCGTGCGAGAATTTGCGCACTAGCGGTTTCATCAACTACTACGGACTGCAGAGATTCGGAGCAAGTGTCGACATACCCACCTACGAGATTGGCAAACAATTGCTGCAAGGGAATCTAAAAAAGGTAGGTATTTGAATATTAAATTCACAGTCTCGGTGGGTACAGCGGACTAGTATCGGTATCGTACAATACCAGCCTGCGGTCACTGTAGTCGGTAGTAGTTATTTAATTAGAGCCTTACTTAAAACAGCATTTTTAGCTGACCAAATGGTTACGAATAACCTGTCACTTTTTTCCTTGCGTTACATTGTTTAAAAATGAAAGGGACAACCTATGGTATAAAGAGAAGCAGCGCTCAAATATTTTTATAAATAAGGGGATTAGTATGTAGTCATATAGAACCCTTCTTGTAGTACTGTTGAATGACTGATAAAAGTGTTTAATTTCTATTGAAGTCTGAATTTATTGGGAGTGGAACCTACAAATTTAATATTTGATTCAAATGTGTCGAGACTCCAAGATAATCTATTGTGGTTTGGAAGGATGATCGAAACATACGAATAACAGATTTTGGAACACTCTCAAAATAAATCAAGATTTTGACACCATAGATGTTTGACCATATTTTGTTGGGAATGGGACAGTAATATTACAGGGCTAATATTATTATTACTATACCTCTATATATAGCCCTGTAATATTACTGTCCCACTGCTGGGCACAGGCCTGCTCTACTAATGAGAGGGGCTAGGCCTTAGTCTACCACATTGGCCTAATGCGGGTTGGTAGTGGTTTGCAGGTGTCCTCACGATGTTTTCCTTCACCGTTATAGCAAGCGATAATTCATAATGAAAATACACTTAGCAGAGAAAAGTCAGAGGTGTAAGCTCTTTTTGGGGTTGGTCTCGAACCGCCGACACTCGTCTCGGCAGTCCGTACTATTTCCAACTGAGCTATCGCTGCATTTTGCATGAGCGTTGTGAATGTATTTTCGACAGACTCCCAAAAACGAAAAAGTTCTCAATTCGTCTGTATTTTTTTATATATGTTACGCGATATCTCCGCCAAATGTGGATCGGTCATCAAAATTCTTTTTGTGTTCGATAAAGCTTATTTCAAGAGTGGTCCCACATAATTTTGGTCACGATTGGATTTGAAGTAGGTCCGTTAAGTTTTAAAACTTGTTATTATTGGATTTTTCCATGAATTTGTGCCTGATATGGCGATTGGCTCGCCCCCTATCACGTCTGGGACGGAACTAAGCTCGGCGAAATGTGGGTGTTCTAGTTCGCTAGTGCACCTCTGCCTACCACTTCGGGGATACAGGATTGAGCTTATTCATGTATTTATGTATGTTTAGTGATATAATATATTTCATCATCATCATCAGCCATAGGATGTCCACTGCTGAACATAGGCCTCCCCCAAAGATTTCCAGATCGACCTGTTGGAAGCGGCCTGCATAATATATTTACTTAAGCCAAAAACGTCGACTTTATACCAATTTGTTACCTCTTAGTGTTACATATTTTGTCTTTTTTTTTGTGTTCTCCCACTTATTGTTGCCTGAGACATTGGCTGAATAAAGTTTATTTCTTTCTTTCATTCTTAAAAAGATAGCCTGTATTTTCTAGGCGTGAGCTTATGTGAATGCATATTTTGTTGCAGGCAGTGGAGAGCGTGGTGGCGGTGGCGGGTCACGGGCGCAATTACCACCGGCACACGCGCATGACGCGCGCGCTGCAGCGGAGACCCAACGACCACGCCGGCGCGCTCAGTGCGGTCAGCATATACATTATTACACTAATGTTACTGACGATGGATAATAGGCTTTTAACGGCCGGTTTCAATAAACGATCTCAGTTTAGAGCGCAGATGGATCGCGATTATGAACCAATCAAATCACGTCATTTGACGGGGTCATGTTCAGACTTTGTTGTTATTGGCTATTTTTTGTAATCTATCTGCACATTCGAACTGAGATTGTTTATTGAAACCGGCCGTAAGACAGATTATCGGCCGATTTCTCAAAAAGGATCCTCAATTCGCCGGTTTTTTAATTATTTTTTTTATATATGTTACTCGATATCTCCGCCAAATGTGGACCGATTTTTAAAATTCTTTCAAACTTGTGATTATGGTTTGATGGGTTCAGCAATGGGTCGTTCGGCAGGCTGGCCTCAAAATCTTTTAAAAAATATGGCCAGCACAAAGTGATTTAATATTACAAACTATAGAGGGGCTATTAAGCCAGTTTCCATACAAAAAAAAATTTGGATCACAAGTTTTGTGCTGTTGTCCCGTCTATATACTGTTGAATGTATTTGCTAAAACATGACTATTTCTAGGAAAATATTAGACTCGCCAGACATTAGCTTTTGCCAAAATTAAAATTGATTAAATGCTTCAAAGGAGAAATTAAAAAATACTATGACAAACACACATTTCGAATTTGTATTTACCAAGTTTTTTTCTTTATTCAAGTAATACAAAATAACTTCAAAATAGTAATATGTAATTTCTTGATTTATTATTTTGTTAAAATATTGTGAATATTACAGTTGCCACGTAACGTGATCCTGCTGTACCTACATGCGTACCAATCGTTGATCTGGAACAAGGTGGTGTCGATGCGTATTCGTCGGTTCGGCCTCAAGCCCGTGGTCGGCGACCTCGTGCCCACAAACGCTGGACACGTAGGTAATTAGCGACACATTCATGTTATGTGTGTTACATTTAATATGAACAACCTGTTGATTTCTTAAGTTTACGCGAATGTTATACATTGAAATTAAACTTTTATACGGATTCTATCACGTCAATATACATCAGCGTCGGGCTTAAAAATACAAACAAATCGTGATAGAATCCGTATAAAATAAAATAGTTTTATTTCAGTGCACAACCTGTATTTCCTATATTTTTGCTTTAACATTATTTGTATTTTTTTATAAAATTTTCTTTCTTTCTACCTGCCCTTATCCCACCTTAATGTGGGATCGGCGCAACACACTTTTTCTAGTATGTTGCAGAAGGGATTTTGCTTAGTTTTTACGACCGGTCGCCTGTCTGACGTCAACCCCTTCTGAGGGATCCAGTCCGGAGCAAATTAAATTAGATAATTTGCATTGCCCGACCTGGGAATGGAACCCAAGACCTCCCAGTCCAAAGCTCATACATGCTGCCACTAGACCAAGGAGGCGATTTTTTTTAGCAAGTTTTATTGTTATAAATTACTAATAGTATACTATTAGTAATTGTAAACAGTACATAATTATATGTATGTACTGTTTGCTGCAAATTAATGTGGCGTTGGTTTAATAACTAGTTCCAATTAGGGATGATCGATATTCATCGATGTTTAATAAACATCGATATTGTACTAGAAAACATCGATGTTTTGACATCGATGTTTTGATTTCGATAACATCGACATATCGATGTTATGAGCATAAAATATCGAAATGTCAAAATATCCTTTTTAGGGTCATCTAGCGTTGTACGTACTAGCTAGGGACTAGATTGCTATCAAGTTCAACTATTTAACGCTAGATGATGCTGATCAACGTAATTAATGTAAGCCGTACGAATAGTTATTTCTTTGCATTTCCTAAGGGATAAAAAAAGCTGTCAACTTCAACGCACAGACCAACGCCCGGTTCCAATAAACGATCTCAGTTCGAATGTGCAGATAGATTACAAAAATTAGCCAATAAGAACACAGTTTGAACATGATTCCTCAAATCACTTGATTTGATTGGTTCATAATCTCAATTTATCTGCACTCTACACTAACATCGTTAATTGAAACCGGCCGTAAAGGGAAAATACCTAACAAAGTTAATTTTTTTTTTAGAGTGTGCCTAAAAATACTTGGAATGTAAATTTTTTTCTTGTATTATAACAGTAAACTACAAATAAACAATAAGAAAAAAATAAATAGAATAGACAGTTTTACTTGCTACCGAAACATCGATGTTTTAGACATATCGATGTTTTGCTATCGATATTTATCGTACATCGATACTTTTGAGTCGATGTTAACATCGATGTCAACATCGATGTTTTTCTAATATCGATCATCCCTAGTTCCAATATCAGATGCTGTATGTATATCAAGTTGTTTTACAGGATATTTCAAAAGAAAATTAAAAGGCATGATATATTTCGAGTGTATTTTATATTACATTATTTAGATTACATTATACTTGCCACCAGGTGTAGTGACAATTTCAAAAACATGCCTTAATTCCCTCTAAATTATGATGTTACTGTCCATCCCAAACATTTCGATTTTTTTAGACGAAGCTTGCCATGACGTGGTAGTAGACTACGACGACGATAATGACTCTGAAAGCCAAGACGATGACGCAAGCGGCGCTGACAAACAAGAAGATGTCGACAAGGATGGAGCCGAAAACAAAGACAACACTGAAAATAAAGAAGATGGCGCCGAAAACAAAGATGGCGCCGAAAACAAAGATGGCGCTGAAAACAAAGATGGCGTCGAAAACAAAGATGGCGACGGTGATCAAAAGACTGGAGAATCGGAGGAAGCAAAGAGAGAGTCAAAAACAAAGTTCCCAGTGAAAATATTGACTCAAGAAGATATTGATAGTTCACGTTATACGATTTTCGACATTGTGGTGCCCTTACCAGGGTACAACATCCAATACCCGCCTAATATGATAGATTATTATGAAGAATTAGTGGCTGAGGATAATCTCACTTTGCAGTTGAAGCATAAGGTTAAGTGAGTATCTTTTGTTAAGTTTATTTTTCGCATTATTTTTTTATCCGGGCACGGCAAAGTGCTATACTGCACCTGATGGTAAGCGCAGTGCAGTCCAAAAAAACTAACGACCACTGATCAACAATTGGTTTATCAGTGGTCGCCAGAATCATGCCGGCCTATTTATGCTTCTTCACACTCCGAATCCGAAGAGGGAAGAAGCAAATAGGAGCTTGTGACAAGACAGGCGGATGACCGATGCAGACACAGGGATCCTCCCATACCCGTCTGAACTAACCGTCAATTCATGTTGCAAGCCCCTCGAGATAACCGGAAGTACACTAGTTAATCCTGGAACGCACACTACTATGGCAGGTTTTAGTACCATGTGTGCCTACTGGCATTTCAGAAAAATCATTAAAAAAATCTTAACACTACTGGATCCGGAACGCGAGTTTCTTTGTTGTGGTATGTTTTGTATGGGTTCAAAATGCTCACATCATTAAGTTCATCGATAGGAACAGCCTTTTATTATCCAGGCACGGCAAAGTGACTACACTGCACCTGATGGTAAGCGTAGTGCAGTCCAAGAAAAATAGTGACTACATACAAACACTGTTTATCATCAGTGGTCGTCAGAATCATGCCAGCCTATTTATGCTTCTTCTCACTCCGAATCCGAAGAGGGAAGAAGCAAATCGAGAGGCTTGCGACAAGACGGGCGGATGAACAGATATAGGGATACTGCCATACCCGTTTCAACCAACAATCGCAAACCCCTCGAGAGAACATTGTAGGTGGAAGGGAATATATTTTTTTTTTATAGCAGAGATTGGCAATCGAACAGATGGGTCACCTGATGGTTAGTGATCTCTACCGCCCATAGACACACATGACACAAAAAGAATTATGGGTGCGTTGCCAACCTAAAAGGAGGGAATGAAAGGGGAGGGAAAAGGAATTGGGAAAGGGAGGGGGGAAATGGGCCACCGGAAATCTCACTCACCGAACGAAACGCGACAGCAAGCTGCCACTTTACGTCGGTTTTCTGTGAGACAGTGGTATCTAACCGGTCGAGCCGGCCCATTCGTGCTGTAGACGTTACTGTCTACAGCGTGGCTCTACCACTCAATGCCTATGCAATACATATGCCGGCAAACTATCCCACAGCTTCACGGTACGGCAAAGGTAGGAGTTACCGAATATATAGTATGCGTACTGATTTCTTAAGTTTACGCGAATATTATACATTGAAATAAAACTATTCTTACGGATTCTATCACGATTAGGTTTTAATTATTATTCCCGACGTTTCGAAGGCTTTGCAGTCTTCTTTTCAGTCTGACCCGTGACAACGAACCTAATCGTGATAGAATCCGTAAGAATAGTTTTATTTCAATATAGTGTGCGTATGAAATCAAACATAGTCAAGTGACCAATTGTGTCAGGAACTACAGCATGTCGGGCGCGTACCGGCGCATGTGCGCGCGCGCCGGCTCGCTGTCGTGGCGCCGCGCGCGCTACCACGACTCGCGCCGCGACCTGCTGCTCTCCGACATGGACCAACTGCGCGGATGCACCGCCACCGGTGAACACGAAGGTACGCATTGCGCTCCCAACGATTATAGTATTGTAGCAGCACAGTGCATTCTTGAACAATGACACATATCGAAAATATGTGTGATCCAAACTTTGTTTGTTTATACCCATGTCAATTACACCTACTTCACCTACTTGTGCACGGTACTTAATATGATTTGTTAATTGTTAAGTTTGGTATTTACAATATGTTCTTTGTTTCCTATGCATTCTGTTGTATTTGGTTTGTTATTTTAATAAATATTTGGTGAGAGCGAAAGCACAGCGATCCTTTACGGGATAGAGCAGTAAAACGATCTCAGACTAGTTACCTTAAATACGGTGTTAGAAAAATAAATAAATAAATAACACCCAACAGTCACATACATAGTCCTGACCCCACACTAAGATCGAGTCTTGTGTCGTGGGAATCAGGAACACCCAGACCCGAAACAAATATCTGTAGGCCATACAAACATTTGTCTCGGTGCGGGGATCGAACCCGCGGCCTCTCGCTTCATAGCCGGCTACTCGCCCGCTGCGCCACGGAGGCTGTCAACAGTATTCCATTTGCATTGATTACGCACGCATATGTTGCCTCTCTGAATCGCTCACACTTTACTGGCACCTAAGTCTTTCCATTAAACATCAACATTACCTGGTTAGAGACAACTGCCAAAGTATCATTTACTAGCTTGGGGCGCGTGGAAAATATTAACAAATCTAACCACGGGAACCTATCCCCATACTCGTCGTAAAAACATGTTATGTTATGTGTTATCTTTGCCTCGGTGGCGTGTTTGATTTTTTTTTTATTGCCGTCGCGGACAGACGAGCTGGCGGTCCACCTGTTGGTAAGTAGTAACCGCCGCCCATAGGCTCGAGCAATGCCAGAGGCACAGTCAAGCCGCTGCCCACCGTTAGTACGGTACGACTACGGTTTCGGTACGACTACCGTCCTGAGGTCTTGGGTTCGATCCCCGGGTCGGGCAAAGTGATATTGGATTTTTCAATGTCAGCTTGGAGTCTGGAATTTGTGCCCCATATGGCGATAGGTTCGCATCTGGGGCGGAACTAAACTCGGCGAAATATGGGTGTTCTAGTTCACTAGAGTGCCTCTGCCTAACCCTTCGGGAATATAGGCGTGAGCTTATATTATGTTATGTGTTGTCGTAAAAATTAAGCCAAATCATTTCTGCAACATGCTTGTAAAAAGTGTGTTGCGCCGACCCCACATTAAGGTAGGATAAGGGCAGGTAGAAAGACTTCTTTTTTTACCCATTATATTACAAATTTTCTTTCTTTCTGCTTGGCGTTATCGCGACCTTCTGTCAGGTTCCGCTTTCCTACTTAGACGCTTTCACTTCGCCCGGTCGTGAGCATCCTCCATAGTGAGACCATTGGCTTGACTCATAACCTCCTCCAGAACTTCCAGCCATAAAAATGTAGAAATTGCAATAAAAAATTTTTTTTTTCAAACATTTATTTCACACAACAATTCTACTTTCAGATGGTAAATACAAAGCCTTGATACTAACATTAATCTTGCCGCCGAGCTGTTACGCGACGATGGCCCTCCGTGAGCTGCTGAAGATGGACACCTCGGCCGCCACGCATGCGCAGAAAGACCAGCAGCAAAAGAGAAAGGCAGAGATTGAACATCGGCTGGCTAAGAAGGCTAAGAGGGCTGAAGAGGCTAAGGCATTAGGGGAGGGCACACAGGCTGATAACGTCAAGGTAGAACAGGCTGAAATCAAAACAGAAGACGTTAAAATAGAAGATGATCAGAAAGCAGAGGAAGGTGATCTAGATGGTGAAAGTCAGCCTGATGCAGTTATGAAGGAAACGGATGAACAGACTGGGTCTAATGAAGACCAGGAGGCAGATAATGCAGAAGAATAGTTGCTAAGGAATTGTCGGAGTTGTGTCGATGGGATTTCAACCTGGAAAAGAATTAACTAATTTTATTATGGTGATAAGATTTGTCGCACATGTGCGCGTTTGTATGTTAAGTATATTAGAATACAGAAGTCAAATGACTTTATATTGTGTAAAGATGTAGCAACGAGGATACGACTATTTAATATGATCTAAAATTATAAAATAGATTATAATAGTTTTTGTTCATGATTCCGCCATTGCTACTGTTTTAACCTACTTAAAAGGAAGATTCTGTTACATAAGATACTTTTTGTTAGAACTTGAGTTCTCTATTTCATATCGCCGTTACAATCTATGTAAAGTAATAAACCTATCCAATAGGGACCATCACAGGCGGATCCAAGGGCAAACGTTAATGCCTATGTGAAATAACGTTGTAATGGTGGATGTGTACGCATTTGAATATTTTCAAAATAAATAGATTTTTTTATCCAATTCACATGTTTTTTTTTCTTTTAGAGTTTTGGGTGTAGGTTATTTGAAGAAATTTTTATTGTGATTTCCGTTGTAGGTTATCATGTCATGGGAGTTATTTTACTGGAATGGATCCCATAAATGGGTGTGACTTCAGACAGTAAGCTGATCATAAAAACTAAGCCGAATATTTTTTGCAACCTGCTTGGAAAGTGTGTTCTCCCTATGCCAGAAATGTAAACAAATATCATAGATTTATTCAATTTTTAGAGTCGACTAATTCTGATCTCATAAGGCTCAATTGCACCACTATTATTAACCTAGAGTTAGTCCTAACCGTAAGTTAAATTGACAAAATGTATGAATGACATGTAACTTAACTTGCGGTTAGGACTAACTCTAGGTTAATAATAGTGGTGCAATTGAGCCTTAGTAAGACAAACTCAACTTAGTAACATTTCCCACGGTATTACAAAAATATCAAAGATTAGATGTACATAATTGATATAGGTGGGCATTTCCGCGACAATACAGTAATTACCGTCGTAATGGTAATGACTCATATGACCACGGTAACGACAAGATAACAATTATTAATTATAATACTATTAAAGGGTTTGTCATTACCGTGGTCATACGAGGCATTATCATTGCCTATACTTAACGATGGTAATGACGATTTTTTCGCGGAAATGCCCAGGTACAAGTGAGTGGATATTTGTTTACATTTTTGGAATATCGTTATCTCGGAGTCGTCGGTGTTACGGCCCAGCGCCATAATGCCCGGGAGAGATGGAAAACATCCGGACGACACTGGGTCGAGACCCTAACTATGTACACCCTACACCGGCTTTCACTTTTTCAGTGGTAGAATCACGGTGTAGACAGTAACGTCTACAGCACGAATGGGCCGGCTCGACCGGTTTAATACCACTGTCTCACAGAAAACTGACTTAAAGTGGCAGCTTGCTGTCGCGTTTCGTTAGGTGAGTGAGATTTCCGGTGGCCCATTTCCCTGCCTTCCTTTCCCAATCCCTTATTCCCTCCCCTTCCATTTCCTCCTTTTAGGTTGGCAACGCACTCATGATTCTTTTAGTGACTTGGGTGTCTATGGGCTGTGGAGATCACTTACCATCAGGTGACCTATCTGCTCGTTTGCCAGTCTGTCATAAAAAAAAACTTTCCAACTGTCCTACTTACTTACCATGATTATAGTAGTCTACGGTGGTGAGTACAGAGAGTGTTGTGTTCTCTGCCTGCTGGTGACAAGCGGCTGATGAGGCCAGGGTGTGGCGTGTCCCGAGACGTGCGCGCGCAGCTCCCCGGGCGTGGGGAACGAGCGCGGGCACCACGAACACTTGTGCGGCTTGTTCTGAAATATACATAGTACAATGCGCTTCAAATAAGAATAGGAACGACTTTGCGTTATGTTGTGACGTCATAGCTGTCAATTCGAATCAGGTGGGTAGGGTCAGCAAAACAAAAATATTTTTTTAAAATATATTTACGAATAATGAACGAATATTTTTTTATTAGAATTGAGCTATTCACTTTTGCTAATCTCTGCATCACTGACTGAGAAGGCTTCAAAAAAACTTTAACGCAAATAAAGTTTCGTTGCAAACTTTACTATTCAAGTGACAGTTGACAGATTGAGGTCATTGGCGTTCCTTTTCTTATTTTGAATCGCATTGTACATACATGCTCATGCTTGTATCCCCGAATGGTTTTTGTGTTTTGTTTCGAGAAAAACAGGTGCAGGGGACGCGCCTTTACCTCAATGCAATTCGTGTCGGAAAATGTTTTGTACGCCATTTTCTTTAAATATAATATTTTTTCTACTTGCCCTTATCCCACCTCAATGTGGGGTCAGCGCAACACACTTTTTCAAGCATATTTCAGAATAGATTTGGCTTAGTTTTTACGACCGGCCACCTGCTTTCTTTAAATATAATATACTTCATTAGTGTGATGAGATGCATTAAACATTCATTATGAACTTTGGTCATAAATAACCCCCAGGTTTTTACATAAACGTGTTATGTTGATTGGCAACGTGCACTTTGTTACATACCTTGGTATGGGTCATACGATGGTAGTATAGGTTTGAGCTTGCGGTGAAACATTTGCCACATTCCCGGCATTTGTGTGGTTTTTCGCCTGAAAATAGATACATAAGCTCACGTCTATATCCCATAAGGCGTAGACAGAGAGAGGCAAACTATAGATTTAGAACAGCCAGATCTCGCCAAACTTATTTCCGTCTCAGATATTATGGGGGCGAGCCATAGCGCCGTATTGGGTGCAAATTCCAGACTAAAGTAGACTCAGTAGATATACTGAATGGAAAAATCCTGAATGACTATACCCTGTCTAGGAGTTGTACTCATCCCGGTACTGAGGCAGTAGTTTTACGATATTAGTAAAATATACGGCCGTTGAATTATCAAATTGTCCTGTGTGGACAATATATTTTACATCAAATCAATTCATAAAATGCCACACATTATTTAGATTCCATAAAAAATGTACTCTACCGCCAGTTCAGAAGGCTGGTTCGCCAGAAAAGAACGGGCAAAAATCTCTGTCGTTGCTCTTTTTGAGAAAAAGGCAGTTTGTAGTTTAATTATTAACAGCATAGTTTTTATTGATATTTTTGAGAATATTGCTCTGTCCTTTGAAATAATTGTGCCAACATAAAGTGTGACAAATATAAATAATGTATAACCTATTTCTAAAACTGTACTATCAGCTGATGCATGAATAAGTAGGTATTATTGTACCAATTTTACAATATTTGAGTTTCGAAATTCTAAAATAACATTCATTTGCTGATGAAAAGGTACTAATTATTTCAATACCTGTATGTATTCTTCTATGCGTGTTTAATGAGCTGGAAGTGCTAAAACCTTTGTTACATACGTTGCAAATATGTGGCTTTTCACCTGAAATAAACAAAACATTCCTAAATCTTATATGTCTATTCAAATAAACATCAGATCGCTTACAAACAGGAACAATTTTGCGTCGTTATTCAAAACTAGTTTAGGTACCCACATAATTATTGTTAATAATGTAAGTACGTACAAATGAAAGATTAATTCCTTGTATTTTTTAACATTCCGCATATTTGAATCTTGTATTGACATAATATGCCTTTAAACATTTTGTTATCGACTATTTATTTACCAGTATGAGTCCTCATATGCCTTTTTAGCAGCGAAGGTCTGTCGAATGTCTTCAAACACACCTGACAAGGCAGAATGTTCTTCAAGTTCGACCTCGGAGGCGCGCAAATGCTTTCATTGTACACTAAATTTGTCCTTTCATACAACTTCACCAAATGGCTGTTTAGACCAGCCAGGAACTTTATGTCGATAATGTTTAAAATGCCGTTCGGTTTTTTCGTTTTAGTCGAAAGATCTAAAGGCTCCGTTTGTAGTTCCATTTTTAGTTCGTGATGGTTTAAAATATTGATATTTTGGTCATTTTTCATGAATAGGAAAGTTAAAGACTACCTACATTGAAATTTATGTTTAAGATTTAGTTTGGAAACCAAAATATAAGTCAAATCTTCAGAATCATTATTCAAAATTTAAGTTTTAACTTTAGTTCATTGGTTTAAATATTCTTCACCAAACATTAGTTAGTACCGTCTTGTTTCAATAATCAACTTTCGAATTCGATGCTAACAAAACTGAACATGTTTTATGATTTTCACACGAATTTCCACCAAAAACTGGCATGATATCTTCATGGAACTCTCTTAAATACCGGGGGTTGATATCGGTAATGGTGCTAGTATTGTTGTTTGTGTTGGATTGTGTAACGGTGGAGATGGTTCGGTATTGTGGTCGCGACAATGTGTTTTGTGGAGCATCGGCCACTAATCGACGTGATTTGACAATTTTTTCGGGTGTTCGACTTGGAGCCATGTCGTGGTTGGATGTGGCGTTGATAAACTTAGTAGTGCGGTGGACAAATTGTTAGCCAGTTGTAGGTAAGACAAAATATCATTGTATGGGCATCTGCATCCTAGAGTTATCACGTTATATCATCATCATCATCAGTCACAGGATGTCCGCTGCTGGACATAGGCCTCCCCCAAATATTTCTAGATCGACTTGTTGGATCCGGCCTATATCCAGCGATTTCCTGCAACCTTTATCAAGTCGTTTTCACGTTTAGTAGCCATTAATATTATCATGTATAAGCTCTACTAGTTTCTGAACTACAAAACCTATGCAGGTGCAAGTTACGTTTCATGACAACGCTCACATTGTATCTAACATTTGTAAATTATTAATGGAAAACCACGCTCACCAGCAGTAGGTACGTACTTGTTACCACGCTTTCACTGATGACCGACATGAAGTGACAGCTTTTTGTAACAGCAAGGCTTTTGGCTGGGATTTCCAAGGGTCCAAATACGGTTCCCGTTTCCAATCTATATTTTCTTCTTTAAAGATGGCAATATATAATTCTGGTATTGCGGGGGTCAGGTGTCACGTCACGTGGTTGTAGGTGTCAGTCGCAGTAGTGATCACTTGCTATTAGGTGACCCAATTTTTTCTTTCTTTCTACCTGCCCTTATACCATCTCAATATGGTGTCGGCGCAACACACTTTTAAAACATGTTGCAGAAAGGATTTGGCTTAGTTTTTGAGACCGGTTGCCTGCTTGACGTCAACGCCCTCTGAGGGCACGGGAACATTAAATTAGAAAATTTGCGTTGTCCGACCTGGGAATCGCACCCAGAACCTCCCGGTTCACAGCATAAATATGCTGCGAGTAGACCAAGGAACCAATTTCTTATTATTTAACCCGTTGGACCACCGGTGGCCGATCCGTCCATCACTATTTAATTAAATTATATATTCTATAAAACTACCGCCTTTAATTTTACTAAATCATGAAAATAGTATCGAAGAAAACGTAATCGGCTATAAAGGTGACTGTGCATAACATTTGAATTTCCACTCATTGTGCGAGCCGGGGCCCGGGGTGACAGCGCGACACAAACGCTTGGAAAACGAATACTGCGCTATTTGTATACTGTTATGAGTTTACGCATTAGGCATACGATTGCATGGAGGCGAATGAACAAAGATCGTTGTGAATATGAATACACCCAATAGTCACACACAGCCCTAACCCCACACTAGGTTTGGCTATGTCGTATCAGTGGCGAACGGTGACAATTTTTAAAAAGGGAGCCATTGCTATTTTTTTCTTATAATATTTATTGGACTGCAATCAGCGGCCTGAGCAGGAAAATTTCTGACAACCGTAAATGTATTCGAACTCGATGCGCGTCTATTAAATTTGTATGAAATATTAACCAAACGGCATCAGTGCGCAGCGAACTCGAATACATTTACATTAGTTTTTCGTGCTCGGGCTACTTGAAAGGGAAGCCAGCAGGAATCGTGGTATATGGACCGGACGCCACTTGTGGGTATTAGGAACAACAAGGGATACGGTCACACAACATAATAAAATAAGTGAAAATCGTTATGTAATTTCAAAAGTTTTTTTTCCCCTTCCGAACCCACATTTACTTTGCTTTCAAGTTTCACGGCAGGTAACAATTTAAATGTATCGTACCTACTCTACTCTAGTATTGCTGACGTCCAAGAGCGGTGGGAACCATATAAGTATCACTGCTCCCCTAACTGTGTAGGCCAAAATTTTGTGTTCAGTAATCTTGGCAAGAATTATTTTCTCATATTGTCCACTAAAAATATATTTTTAGTTGAGGGACCGACGAGGCTCTTTATAAAAAAATACGGCTTCCACGCATTTGCGATGATTTAGCCAATGTCAAGGTAAGTATAGCAATTATCGAATTTTCACAATGACTATGATACTCAGATGTGGATGATTTCAAGGTCCTGCTAGGATTATAGAGGTAGATACAATTCCTTCCAGCGTTGCCCCTCAGATACCCTTCACTCAGTGAATTGTCAAAGAGCCCCGGTTTCCAAATTATACTGTTCATGCTCGCTGAATTTTGGTGCATAAAACCACATCACATTAAAACAACAAAGCCAACTCCAGACAATAATATGAAATATTTTTAACAAGTGACGCCCACTCGTCAGACTTCCCGTCACAATTTGACGAGGCTCGAAAATCTGGGATGAGAATACTGTAAATTGTAGTAATTACCTACTGTATAGGATACTTTACGACAGTAGCAGTATTTTCAAGGTAAATACCCTTAAATTTAAATACCCTTCGCCTTATAAAACCCATTAAGTTTTTTTTCTCACATAAAAAAACTAGTTACGTGGTAAGTCAGTCGTTGTACTTCTGAGGTTTACATTAGCCGTTATTACGGATCAAGCAATAATGTAGCACAATAATGGTTGTATTTGGGTAACTATGTTTGAAGACAGGAATTAATATGCGTAATGGATGCTTTGAAAACTTCAGTTCATGGTTTTTGGTTTACTTTTAAATTAGTTCTGTGATGTAGGTTCTTGATTTTTAACCGACTTCAAAAAATAGGAGGGGGTTAACAATGTGTATGTTCCCGATTATTCGAAGGCGCCTAGGCCGATTTGAGAAATTCTTTTTTTGTTTAAAATGGTATACTTCCCAGGTGGTCCCATTGGCAACTAGTCAGGATCATCATCATCGAAAAATCGAGGGCACCTCTTAAATTTTATAGGGACTCATAGTGTTTTTTATATATTTTCTAAAACTATTCCGGTATTTGCGTCTGGTGCTCATCATCTCATGTTGCTAAGCTGATGATGGAAAATATAACTCCTTAACCATTAGGAGTTGGTGGATAATTCCTTCAATATAACAGGCCTGCCTCGGTGGCGTGGTGGTATTTCGGTACGACTACGGTTCTGAGGTCTCGGGTTCGATCCCCGGGTCGGGCAAAGTGATATTGGATTTTTCCATATCAGCCCGGAGTCTGGAATTTGTGCCCGATATGGCGATAGGCTCGCCCCCTATCACATCTGGGACGGAACTAAGCTCGGCGAAATGTGGGTGTACTAGTTCGCTAGTGCGCCTCTGCCTACCCCTTCGGGGATACAGGCGTGAGCTTATGTTATGTTATGTTAATATAACAGGCTACTGAACACTAATGAACACTAAAAATAGATAAATAATAATTCGTTTTTGAAGTCGGTTTTTGGGTTTTGTTAAACTTTAATTATCATTTATTATTTTTTAACTTTTCCATTACACTGTAGATTACATTACGCTTATGTAACATATATATGTGCCGAAAACGAACGATCGTTCTCTTGTACGTGGAATTGTTCTTGGTACCAACTTTATGAAACATCCGGTATATTTAACTACTGTATAGTCACTAATGCTAATTTTGTTAAGTAAAGTAAAAAAGTCAAGGCGAATACTTTCTGCAATATGCCTAAAAAAGTGTGTTGCATAAATTGCGTAAATCGGATAGTGGTAAATAAATAAAAAAAAAAATATTTATGATATAATGCTTCTACTTCTACAAAAACGATACTTTGTTATGGAATAATTTCAAATACCTCCATTATTTGAGTATACTCCAAAAATGTAGCTTTACACGTAGACAGAGGGAGCGAAGTGAACTTAGTCGAGTGCTTCTATCGCCTTAATCAAATGTTCTCGCAAATCGGATTTACCGTGCAACTTGTTAAGAAAACTCCGTTTTACTTTACCTTTGTCTTTCTTTTCTTTTTTACCTTTTGAATCTTTAAATTGTGTTTTAAATTATGGCTTTGTTAGTTGCGAAAGGTGCTTTTGAATGTAAATAACATAAAATACTATGTTTTTAAGAATTAAACTTTTGTTTTAGTTGAATTGTGAATTGTTTTTAAGTACTTGTTGCAAATTCTAAATTAAACCAACAATGTCTCATTTGGTAGCTTAGTTGTATTGCGTGCGCGATAAGTTTCTTTACGTCTCGGGTTCAATCCCCGGGTCAGGTAAAGTGATTTGGGTTCTGTTCAGTATGAGCCCGGAGGAGTCTGTAATTTGGGCTTGCCACCTATCAGATCAGGGGGGTTACCACCACCTCTTATAGCAGTGTTATTATAATTTTACTTGTACCGATTCGCATACAAAACAAACGAAGAACGATTATAATAATGCTGCTATAAGAGGTGGTGGTAACCCTGCTGGGACGGAAACGAGTACGGCAAAATGTGGATTTTCTATTTCGCTCTGCCTACCCCGTCGGGGATACAGGCATGAGACTATCTAGGTATGTATAAAACGAACAGCCAGACCGTCATAAGATGTCGTCGAAAGTTATTGACAATTACACATTACAGTGAAGCCATGGACGTAAAAAAAGATGGACGGAGCGCTAGGAACATTCAAAGTGAAGCAGGTTGTTTGGCCTATTCGATCTATCAACACGTAATGGCGGCGACTGATCGAATGAGCCGAAAACCCTGCTTCACTTGCAATGTTCCTAGCGCTTCAATATGTTTTTTTACGTCCGTGGGTGAAGCCTATGTTTTTAATCACTTTCCTAAATGTTTAATTCTTATACATAGATAGAATTTGCCAAGTGTAGAGGTAAATATGCACGTATAAGTACCAGAAAAATCCTTCATAGCAATGCTAAAATGTATATATTTTGTAACAAATAAATGTGGTTTTCTTATAATATTTTGTGTGAAATTACGCGTCGTATCGATCGTCCCCCGGCCTGTTGCATAAATGCATTAACCTGAAGGTAGGCACCTCCCGAAATCATCGTCTAGTTGATAAGAAATAGCGGTGAGGGTAGTTACAACATAACTTTTGTTATGTTGTTGTATTCAGTATTTTGTAGTCTAGGTGGAAAATCATTATATTTTATTGTAGATTTATAACAACGACCTCTATGTATTTACTAAACAAGCTGTTTCGAAGTAAATTTGTGGCACACGACGGCGAGTGTTTGACGTTTCACGGCTAAGGAAAAGAGCAGATTTCTATAGTGAGTTGAGGTCGATTAACAGAGACTTAGTGCGCACATTCTATGTACCGAACAGCCAGTCTAGTCTAGTAGTATACATAGAAGTCTTTCCGTCGAATGTTCATACATTTAATGTCGCCTTATGTCGTTTAAGGCCGCCTTATCTGTCAAAATTGTATGGCGAAAATCAATGTAAGAAGCCGTTAAAGTTGAGTAGCGTTTGACCATTCGGGCGTTTGATTTATAATTATAACATGTTACACTTCACCGAATAATAATATAATTGTGTCTATAGATATTCTGATGCATAATGATACAAATTGAAAATGTAAATCCTAGTTAGTAATACCTACTTATTTAGTCTATTAGATAATAATGGTCTAAGAGACTGTGGTACATCGACCTTCACTCATCTGATAACCAGATGAGATATATTTGTTTTTAATCAAAAATAAATTATTTACAACTTTTTTGAGTACCTCGACGTGGTTGTATTCGGTACGTCTACCGTCCTGAGGTCTCGGGTTCGATTCCTAGGTCAGGCAAAGTGATATTGAATGTTTTCCATATCGGCCCGGAGTTTGGAATTTGTGCTCGATATGGCGATGGCTCTATCACATCTGTGGGTATTCTAGTTCGTTAGTGCACTCTGCCTACCCCTTCATGGATACAGGCGTGAGCTTATGTTATGTTATGTTATGTATGCGATTATTTACAAACACGTCTATAATAGCTTGCCTATCGAAAAGTGTT
The DNA here is from genome assembly GCA_036417725.1 of Clanis bilineata. Lineage (NCBI taxonomy): Eukaryota > Metazoa > Arthropoda > Insecta > Lepidoptera > Sphingidae > Clanis > Clanis bilineata. The sequence continues at coordinate 17,671,061 of CM071158.1, forward strand.
CGAGTATCGTTTGACAGCCTCCGTGGCGCAGCGGGCGAGCAGCCGGCTGTGAAACGTGAGGTCGCGGGTTCGATTCCCGCACCGAGATAAATGTCTGTGTGGCCCATAGATATTTGTTTCGGGTCTGGGTGTTGTGAGACCGAAAGTCTCTCGTAGTTTCTGATACCCACGATACAGGTTACACCTAGTGTGGGGTTAGGACTATGTATGTGACTGTTGGGTGTATTTATTATTATCGATTGTTATCCCACCAGTATCGACTCGGTAGGTAGAAATGAACTAAAGAATAACACATGCGTGTCGCTAAGCTAATTTCTCTGCGTGATAGCCTGAACCAGATTTTTTTTAGCCCTTACTGTCCCACTGCTGGACAAAGGCCTCTCCTCATCTCATTCTCCGTCATCATCATCATCATCATCATCATCAGCCATAGGACGTCCACTGCTGAACATAGGCCTCCCCCAAAGATTTCCAGATCGACCTGTTGGAAGCGGCCTGCATCCAGCGACTTCCTGCGACCTTTATCAGGTCGGTCCACCTTGTAGGTGGACGTCCTACACATCTATCATCATCTCATCGTCCCTACCGGGCCTAAATTATTCGACTATAAAAAACTGATAAAACCGCAAAGCTCATGTCTTACACCACACGAGGCTGCCTCAGTCCGCCCTAAATTTATTCTTAATAAAGCGCAGAGAGGCCGGCCGTTGTATTTTTTATATCTCTCGCTTTGTCGATGAAAGCTACCAATCTTATGTTTCCTTTTGGTGCGATCCGCGATCACGTCCCGAGCATCGATAGCCAATTGTTCCTCTGGGGATCAACTGACCCTAAGTAATTTTTTAGCGTTCATTTTAAGGGATAATATTTGTCAGTGGTCGGTGAATTTTAAGTTTATTTTTTGTTTGTTGGTTTGTTTAGATGATGTTGAGTTTCTAATCAATTAATATCAATAAATAAATAATACATTCAACTTTCTTTCTACCTGCCCTTATCCCACCTCAATGTGGGGTCGGCGCAACATACCCTTTCAAGCATGTTGCAGAAAGGATTAGACTTAGTTTTTACGACCGGCTGCCTGCCTGACGCCAACCACCATCTGGGTGATCCAGTCCCGGGAAAATAGTGTTCGACAAACACCACCTGTGAATTGAACCCAGGACCTCCCGGATCACAGCCCATATACACTGCCACTAGACCAAGGAGGCAACGACAGACACTTATAATACACTCAACGTACAAACATAATGTTACATAGTCTTAAATCCATATATATTTTTTTTTATATCCAGTCAAAAATACTAGCAATCACTCATGTGTCCATCGGAGGTTACCAGTATCATGCCTGCATAAATATTTCTTCACACTCAGTTTAAAAAAACTAATGTTGTACGAGGAAGGGAACACCTGAGTCGGGGAACTGTTCCACAGTTTAATGGTACGGAAAAAGTAAGAGTTAGTGAATTTCTTATTTCGCTTCAGCATTCAGCCCGGTAAGTATTTATTTATTTAAAACTTTATATACAAAATATAAAGGTGGACATAATGCCTGAGGCATTCTCTATCAGTCTCCCCGTGGATGGTGCAGAGACTCGTCGTCTCGACTCTCGACAATAAGTTATATAACATAACCATACATTTGCAGCTATTTCGGACAGTTTTGGCTATAGACTGCCTCGATGAGTTTTATTGCAGACTAGGTACGACAACCTTCCCTCAAGTCTCGGGTTTGATCCCCGAGTCGAGTAACGTGATATTGGGGTTTTATAATTCTTTAATTTGATTTTTAGTGAGTATCAGTTCGGAGTCTAGAATTTGTGCACGATATGGCTATAGGCCCTATCACATCTGGATCGGCAATAAGCTGATCGAAATGTTATTATAATAGGTGTTCTAGTAATATTAGGTGTTCTAGTTATCTAGTTCGCCTTTGCCTACACCTTGGGGGATACAATCGTAAGCTTATGTCTTGATTATATTATGGTTCATGGAAATAGGTTCATGTTTATACTATATCACGTGATACACCTAAAATAAAATCATTACCCTTCTTCCAGGGCAGCCGGGTAAACATAAGGCCTATGTCTCCTCATTTATGAAGTCACTAACTTCACATGCGTTTATATAAGATTACTTTAACTCTGATCAAACCCAATATTTACCATCCATTATTTTAACCAAGACCAACAAAGAAAATTAAATTTAGCGTAAAACTAATTCCAGCGCTCGCCAAACTAATATCCTTGCCAAGTGGTGGCCATAAAAAGCGTCCGTTGGGCGTGGTTCAGTGGGTGGGCGGGGCGTGGGCGTGCACTGAAACTGTGTCAACCGCCCACTCATCTAAGATGGATTTATTTTCCTTGATAGCACTTAAGACCCAACTCCGTAATGGAGTTTGTATGTGTGAGTACTTTGTATAAGTGTGTATAAGTATCTTTTAATATCGCATATGTATTTTCTTTACGATATTTTGTGAGAGGCGAAATATATTACTCATATGTCGCTAAAATTAATTCCGAAAAGTGGCAAATTGAATTAAGGATAGGAATATTTTCTTCATAAATGATATTTATGGAAGAGGCATAAACATATTTCGTAAAGTGGATTGAGATGATCACAAGGTTAAAAACTTAACAGATCGACTTCAAATCCGATCGTGACCAAATTTATATGGGACCACCCTTGTTTTCTCTATCGAATACAAAAAGAAATTTTGAAAATCGGTCCACATTTGGCGGAGATATCGCGTAACATACATAAAAAATACAGACGGATTGAGGACCTTCTCTTTTTTGGAAGTCGGTCTAAATCGAAATCGGTCGGTTGATTTAGAAAGGCAACAAATAATCCAGTAGGGGATGTGATCTCGGGACTCTGATCATATAATTCCGTAACCCGAGGTACCTACCAGACTGAATTATATTATAATAAAAATGTTACTAGAAAACCTTCTTACACTTATCGACCGATTTCCAAAAAGGAGAAGGTCCTCAATTCGTCTGTATTTTTTAATATATTTTATGCGATATATCCGCCGAATGTGGACCGATTTTCCAATATTGTATTCGATGGAGGTTAGTTCAAGGGTGGTGCCATAGAAATTTGATCACGATTGGATTTGAAGTGGGTCTGTTAAGTTTTTCTTCCATCTCAGATGTAATAGGGGTGAGCCTATCACCATAACGGGCACACGTTCCCAACTCCGGGCTGGTATTGAATTGAAAAATCCAATATAACTTAATCCGGGATTAAAATTTGAAACTGAGACCTCAGATCAGCGGTCTTACCCACGACAACTATGTCACTGAGGCAGTCCATCAAACGAATTTCTAAAAACAAGAAGTTCTCAAGCTTCATCGTTAGTGTATGTATGTTTACCGAATTTTATCATGACATTCAACAGTATGTATAGAGGTATAGAGGGACAACAGCACAAAACTTGTGATCCAAAAGTTATGACCTTGTGGTCATAAGTCGCTCAGTTTATTTGAATTATACGCGCGCCCGTTCGACCAGCGAAATAATATTGAGAGAATAAACTTATCTTAGATGATTCTTAACCATTTGACAGCGTCCGTGGCGCAGCGGGCGAGTAGCCGGCTGTGAAGCGAGAGGCCGCGGGTTCGATTCCCGCATTGAGACAAATGTTTATGTGACCCACAGATATTTGTTTCAAGTCGGGGTGTTGTGAGACCGAAAGTCTCTCATAGTCTTTGACACCCACGATACAGGTTATGCCTAGTGTGGGGTCAGGACTAGGTGTGTGACTGTTGGGTGTATTTATTTATTTATTATTTATTCACAAAATATTCTACGGTGTAAATTGTAATAATTGCCTTCGCATTGTAATAAGTAGTTGATGGCGGTACTGAAGTTGAAGATCAATTTCTTTGTATGGAAACTTGCTTGGTGCCTCTCTAGTAAGTAATATTAAATATTTTTGATCATCAAGCAACCCTTAACACCGCAATGTATATTAAACCAAAAATATTCCACCGAAGCCAACACATCACATAATTTCTTCAAATAAAGTCCCCATGTTATTTTGTGAGTAATTCTTTCAATTTGATCATGTATATGTAAATGAGGTTTGTATAACAGAGTGGAGAGGCGCGGGGCGACGGGCGACGAGTGCCGCGCTTTAATATCTACCGAGAACATTCTTATTATCTTGTTGACGGTGAGTTTCCATTATACTACGGCATTTTTGAAGTGAAAACTTCTATGACATTTGTTAATATTTCAAACAAATTTCATAGACGCGCATCGAAATCGAATACATTGAGATCAGAAATGTTCCTACTCCGGCCGCATGCACGTACACTTTTTTTACTATACTGTTTAAACTGCACAATGATACCTATTATTAGTAGTGAAATCAATTTACTAAAGAGAATACACATTATGCAGGTTATAACATAACATAACATAAGCTCACGTCTGTATACCCGAAGAGGTAGGCAGAGGCGCACTAGCGAACTATAGTACACCCACATTTCGCCGAGCTTAGTTCTGTCCTAGATGTGATAGGGGCGAGCCTATCGCCATATCGGGCACAAATTACAGATGGAAGAATCCAATATCACTTTGCCCGACCCCTGGATCGAACCCGAGACCTCAGGACGGTAGTCGTACCGAAATACAACCACGTCACCAAGGCACCGGCACCGAGAGGTTATAGATTTTTTTTCTAATGTTACTACGTCATATACAACGGGAACAGATCCTGCGAATGTCGCGCGCTACATTTTTCCAATTTATCCTTCGGCGACGTGTCGTGAAAAATCCTCTTTTGATTTATTTTTTAATTCGCCATCTCATTTCAATTTATGAACGGCCCTCTTGCTTTGTAGGCATTTGTTACTTGTCTCACGTTGTATACATGCTAATGTGTTGAATTAATCGATTTACTTGAAAAATGAACCGCAACGATTACGAGAAGGTTTATATTAAAGAACTTCTCGGGTGCGTTCTTTTTAATTCGAGGCTAGATCGATATTTTGCGCTCCGTAATAATATGTACTGGATGTATTTGTTATGGCATTGAGTACTTTACCTTAACATTGATTTTTAACATTTTATTCATTTTATATCAATGTAGCCTTACAATATAGACGGGACAACAGCACAAAACTTGTGATCCAAAACTTATTACCTGGTGGTGATAAGTCGTTCGGTTTATTTGAAATTATACGCACGCCAGGCCGGCCAGCATAATAATATTAGAGAATTAACTTATCTTACGTGAATCTTAACCATTGAAATAAAACTATTTTTACGGATTCTATCACGATTAAGTTTTTAATTTTTAATTTTTATTCCCGACTTTTCGAAGGCTTTGCAGTCTTCGTTGTCACGAGTCTGAAACGTTGGGAATAAAAATTAAAAATTAAAAACCTAATCGTGTTAGAATCCGTAAAAATTGTTTTATTTCAATGAATCTTAACCATTCACAGAACATTCTAGGGTGTAATAATTGGCCTTGGATTTTAATAGATAGTGCATGTTGGTACTGAAGTTTGAGATCATATTTTTGTATGGAAACTTACTTGATAGCCTCTCTATAGTTAGTAATGTTAAATCACTTTGCCTTACAAAAATATTAATATAGCCCTGTAATATTATTGTGCCACTGATGTATATATATATTTTAATTTAAATTAGATTAATTCATAGCTTTGTGACATTTTTTCATTAAGTAAAAAAAAAATTTTAGGTCACCCGACCATATAATGTATTCTCGACGAAGTACAGAGGCACGAGTAGGAGTATTTTTGACTGATGAATTCGAATCGAGCTCGATGCGCGTCTATGACATTTGTATGAAATGTCATCAGTGAGCAGCGAGCTCGATACGAATTCGATTGTCAAAAATATTCCTGCTAGGGCCACAGACAGCAGCGGGTTTAGCCAAGTGGCTTATGCGCTAGTCGAATAGAATAAATGTATGGGAATAACATAAGTGTAGCTATATGCAACGTACTCTTATGTCATTCCCATACATTTAATATTCTATTCGATTAGCGCATAAGCCACTTGGCTAAACCCGCAGGTTAGGAGCACCTAAGACAATGAATGAATTTTAGGGTATAAAAAAAAACATAAGTAAAAATTTTACTCTAGAACCCTTTAAACATGTTAATAAATGTTTCTATTAAAATATTTCTTATTATTTCAATTCAACTCTTTCTTTCTTTCTTTCTGCCTGGCGTTATACCGGCCTTCTGCCAGGGTCCACCTTCCTACTTAAACGCTTCCACTTCGCCCGGTCTTGAGCATCCTCTATGGTGAGACCATTGGTTCTGATATCTTCATCCAGAACGTCCAGCCAGCGCTTTTTGGGCCGTCCACGGAAACGCAACCCTGGCACGATCTGGGCCAGACACATGCGACCGACGTACTCCTGTGGTTTCCTCAAAACGTGGCCGTACCATCTCAAGCAACATTCCTGAATTTTATCTGCCACGTCCCGGACGCCCAGACTACCGCGGATGTGCACGTTAAGTATACGATCTAGTCATGTAACATTGCACATCCACCGCAGCATCTTCATTTCTGCGACGTGGATTTGCCTAACATGTCGCTTAAGGGCAGGCCAAGTCTCACACCCATACAGGAGTACAGGCCGAATGATGGTTTATTTCCAATTCAACAAAGAAATTAATTGGGTAGTGAGAGAATGCTCATGATGATATTACGGTTCGAAAAGCCAATTATTTGTGCTATTGCAGCTCAATTCTCTATCGCCCTGGTCCCGATGGTCTGTCAGTTGCGTTATACTCTGTATAGTATGACGTTTAAACATATCCTCGATAAATAGTTTTATGATAAAGTGTGGATATATTCGGAACAATATTTAGAGGGGATGGACAAGATGGCGCGGGCAAAAAGCTCGCAAAGTAACAGATGATCTTCATTTAAATATTTTGAAGGGACGACGGGACACAGAAGGGAGTGTCGGCGGTTCACACTACTCGACATTATCTTAGTCTAGTTGTGTAATTTGTTTGTTGTGATTTAAATTTCTGTCGCTAATTGGACATCTACATTGCCAGGGGCACAAATGGATGAGCTGGCCAATTCATACTGTAGGCAAAATTGATAAAATTACTTTTTTATTTGCACCTGCCCTGAATGAACTGAAATGTGGGGTCGGCAGAATAAACACATTTTTTAAAGCATGTTGCTAAAAAGAATCACCTATATTTTTACGAGCAGCTATTTGCTTGACATAAATAATAATAAATAATCCTCACGGAAGGATTCAGTTCCAGGCAAATTATGTTAGAAAAATTACGTTGCTCGACCTGGAATTCGAACCCAACCTAAGACCGAGAGGTCTTGGGTTGGGTTCGGGTACAGCCCTTATTATAATCAGCCCTTACCCGTCCACTGCTAGATATAAGCCTTACCCAGATCGCCCCAGCCTTATAATTACAGCCTGTAATTTTGCTATATTATATTGCCATTAGATATTGGTAGTTATATTTCTTATATATACTAATGGTCTTACTGTGGAGGATGTTCAAGACCGGGCGAAGTGGAATCGTTTTAGGAAGGCGGACCCTGGCACTAGGCCGGAAACACCAGGCAGAAAGAAAAGACAAATACTGGCATGCCTCATGTGCAAGGACTAGCCCAGTAGACAACTAGAAATTAACTAAAATTACATGTTGGTAAAAATTACAGAATAATATTATAGAAGTGTAAGTATAACTAATTGTTTAGTATGGCGCTATTAATTTATTATGTAATATTAATTTGCTAGTCTTTGACCCCCTCCTCTCCTATATAAGAAAAAATAAAAATGGGGTCCGTAACCCGTTAGTGGGTTGCCCTCAGCATGGTCACCTAACTTATTGGGATCGTATTCGAGTTCGCTGCGCACTGATGACGTTTGGTTAATATTTCATACAAATTCGCAGTCGCGCATAGAGTTCGAATACATTTACGGTTGTCAGAAATTTTCCTGCTCAGGCCGCTGCTCTTTTCCTTAGCCGTCAAACGTCAAACACTCGCCGAATGTGACACAACTTTACTTCTAAACAGCTTGTCTAGTAGTAGACATAGAAGTCTTTAGTTTATGTTAAGTGTTCATCATTTTCTGTATAAATAAAATAGCAAGGTAGGGAATAATAAAACCAGCACATAGATATACAAAAAATATAATAAAAAAATATGTGAAAAAGTAACGTTCCAAAACTAACTTGATGTGTACTTCCTTTAACAAAAACACTCCCAGAAGTCCAAAAAAAACTTACAAACTAAATACAAAATAAAAAAATTGGTTTCGCTCTAAAAATGGATTTGCTGACTGTTGTGAACGAAATAACAAAAACAAAAAACTACATCTATAACTTAATTAACTTGAGAATTTCAATTTATTATCGCGTTTATGCGTGCTCGCTTATGAACTAGGACTAACCTCCCACAAACACAATATGTAAGTAACGGAAAAGCGGAGCGAATGCCCCACGTGACGGAAAAAAATATAAGGTTATGACAAAATAAATTTACGTGTACATCGGTTAGAGGCGACGGGTGGTCAGCGGCAACCACTATTGTCTTGCGGTAACCACCATTGTCTCGCGGTAACCAGCATTGTCTTGCAGTAACCAGCATTGTCTTGCGGTAACCACCATTGTCTCGCGGAATCAGCATTTTCTTACAGTAACCACTATTGTCTTGCGATGACGGTTTCGTTGCAGAGTTCGTCACAGCACCCAAGCCTGGCGCGGCATGAGTCATTTTACTTTCGTGCATTTGCTACTTTGTCATTGTACTAGTATTCCCATTTTTTTAACCTAAATATCTGAAAAAAGATTTAATTAATAAAGAGAACACGAATAAGAAAAAAAACATGATCAGCTACGAAATATTATGAGCAAAGTGTGAGTAAAGTCTAAATAAACTTCTCATTTTAGCCAGTTAAAAACCTGTGATTGGAATTTTTACTACAAAACTTTAATAAGTGCAGCTTTTCAAGCAAGTTGCAGAAAGGATTTGACTTAGTATTTTTACGACAGACCGCCTCCCTGACTTCAAACCCTTCAATCAGCCATGGCTAAATCCTGTTAGCAAAACAGTTCTGTTTTGCCCAACCTGGGGATTCAAGTCCAAGATTTTCCACAACCCATATGCGCTGCTACCCATATACTATAACGCATATACTCACATGTAATAATAAAATATGCGCTTGGATCCATGGTCGCGGCTCTGCACGGGAGCCGCGGCATGCAGCGCGGGCCAGCCGCGCGGCCGAGCGGCGTCAGCATGGAGCGCGACGCCGGCGGCCGCCGCACCGGGCCGCCGTCACCCGCGCCACCAGCACCCGCGGCATCTGCTGCGGCTGCTGGCCTAAACACACAGAAACAGTTCTAAATATACAGACGTTACACGACTGGATCGTATAAGTAATGTGAGTGTCCATGGTGGTAGTAAACTGCAGCTATGTCGCTCGAGATGGTATAGCCACATTTTCAGGAAACCACAAGAGTATGATGGTTGCAGGTGTCTGGCCTAGATCGTGTGTTCCCGTGGACGGCCCAAGAACTGTCTAGGATGCGACTAACTTCAGCCCATTCTGGGTTAGCTTGACGGGGATGAGACTAACTTCAGCCCATTCTAAGTTAGCTTGACGTGGAGACAAAGTTGAAAAATACCACGTGACATACATTACATAATTAAGCAGAGTTTCGTAACGATGTTTAAAACATGGAATCGCATGATATAAACTGAATACCGCCATGTACTACCACGCCACCTGTTCAGTGCTTACGTATAACAATCAGTACCACTGCTTTGCTCAGCCATAAATCATATAAAACTATATAGCCCTTACTACAACAGATATAGAGGTTCATTTTGTAAATGCATCGATTAAACAGAGTATTATCCAAATCAGTCCACGATTATCGCAGTTTGAATACAGATTAAAATATATAAAAAATATATACAATAATTTGAGAACCACATTCCTTTTTGAAGACACGTGGAGTACGAATCTAGTACCGGTATAATGACGTGTTTCTGGAAAAATCTCCAAGCATTGGCCCAACCCAATTATTATAGGTCTCAACATTGTCGCAAAGCAAAATTAATACGAAATAAGAATAAATCCTAGATACAGTACTAGTATAACAATCGTTAAAGTTGAACACGTAGTCATTTATGAGGGTAGATTTCGTTCGCTTACCTTTCCGGCGCAGGTCACGCTATTGGCAGGTCTCTGGCTTACTGTAACAAAATACGAATTATTACATATTGCCTTTGGTAATATATACTGCTATATCTAGGCAGGATAGTAAAAGCACCTACTAAATATCCCTGGGCTATCCCAGCTATTCTATTTATTCATATACTATTCCTTGAATTCTATTTAAAATTCCAGAAAGAACTCAAGTCTTCATAAATTAGGCGCAAACACTTTAAATTATGCAAAAAGCAACATTTTTACAACTACACGTTATAATTTAAATAGATTCCTTAGTGAATTATAAAGATTACGAATATAACAGGCAACGACGAAAATTAAAGAAGCACATGGCAAATAGAATGTATAACAAAATGGCGAATGGTTTACATAATTAATCTAACAAGAAATAGTAAGGTACTCACGTCCTGCTGCGTCACCCGAGTGCAAGATGCGCGCACGCACCGCCACTTATATACTAATACTGGCGACATGCCTTGTATGGATATGGACTTAATGCAAAACAAAGTATTTTTAAATTAGTTATTATTTATGGTTGAATTTTTTTTTATTACAAAATAATTATCGAAGAACAAATAAATACTCTACTAAATCTAATTTAAGTTCGAAAATCAACCTGCTTTTAGTTTATACATAAAAATAATTATCTATACACATTACGGCAGTGATGTAAAAATATAATCAAAATCATTAATCCTAGGTTGAAATCTTTATGGTGTTTAAAAATTTGGTCATCTGGCTAATGAATTCTTAGAATATTACTAGTCCCCCATAAATACAGTAGGTATGTGATATATTTTCGACTTACTTAATAAAAAAGAGGTACCCAATTCATCTGTGTGTTTTTGTGTATGTTAAGCCGGGTCTCCTGCACTAAACCTTTTTCTAAACAAAACAATAAATACACATACGCAAAACAACGATTTTAGTTGTCACTTGCTCGTAAAACAGTGGACCATAGATAAAAAATGCATGTTTTGAGTAATGTTTTAGTGCAGGAGACTTGGCTTTACGCGATATCTCCGCCGAATATGGACCGATTTCGTGGGACCGTGTGTTCGATAAGGTTTATTCCAAGGGTGGTTCCATATAACGGTCACGATCGGATTTTTGAAATCAGTCTGTTAAGTTTTTCAACTCGTAATTATGTATCATTGTGGTTGTCAAATCTGTCGTTTAGTGATATAGTTGCATTGCATTATTCTCTCTCGATTGGTTGTTTCTGATATACGTATATACTTTGCGTAAATTTGTACTTTTTTGTCCTAGTAATTTTCAGTCGCTTGCCTGATTTGAACTATGCTTACCCATAAACTGACACTGTACTGTTCCATGAGAAATAAAATGTCTTACACATACATACATGAGCTCACGCCTGTATCCCCGAAGGTGTAGGCAGAGGCACACTAGCCAACTAGTACACCCACATTTCGCCGAGCTTAGTTCGGTCCCAGATGTGATAGGGGAGCCTATAGCCATACCGAGCACAAATTTCAGACTCCGGGCTGATATAAAAAAATCCAATATCACTATGCCCGACCCGGGGATCGAATCCGAGACCTCAGGACGGTAGTCGTACCGAAATACAACCACGCCACAAAGGTCTAACAATGTCCATTTATTATTTTGCCTAAATACAATGTAATTCCAAATAATTTCCTTTTCATCTGCTGTTATCCCTTATAGATGAGAATTTATAATAGAAAAATATTTTCCAAATTTGAGTTGCAGACTTTTTTACGACGGGTCATAATATCATCGACGATCAACACGGTAAAATTTAATAACTACCCACATATTTGAATGTAATAGCTCCACATGTGTTTTTACTAAAACATAAAAACGCAGCATTATTTTTTACAAGGTGTCCCTACATCTTAAATTAGCGTGATAAATATTTTTAGCCTAAATTCAATATTTGTGTTTTAAGTGAAAATGTTTGAGAACTTATAACTTTAATAGGTTATGTAGGTACACAAAAATATTATAAAGACTTTATTAAATATTCAAATATTATGACGTAAGTGTTACTAACATAATATTCAGTCTGTACATATATAAAGTATTCATGAAATTATGTCAATATTGATTTGTTTGTTAGTTTCATTACATTTTAAATATCTAACTTGAAGATTTTTTAACTACCATCACTTTATATAAATATACATTTTATATAAAATGTCAACGATAAAATCGATCAAAATATTACTCCTAGAGTTTTTATTGATAAAGAGTATTTACTTATGTAGACATAAAAAAGTATGTGATGTTATTTCTAATGCAATGCAAGATGATACAATACGTCGCCTACCTACTTTAGAACTTACCTATAGTATGATAAGATGTTTTTATAGTAGCCATTTATTTTAAAAGAATACGAAGAAGAACTTATAGTAACGCGAAGGTAAACATAACCTGCTAAAAGTAAAATATAAGTTATTTGTTAATATGAATATTTTGTTTAACTGTTGTCTACAAAGAGATCTAAAAATTATTGTCTATAGTTTTCTATAATAATAATTTACCAAGGGATGATACTTTGGAATTAATTATAAAACTGCAAAAATAAAGCATGCACTATCATTACGGGCTTGTACTTTTGACGACATTTCTGATACCTGATATTAGTTTTAATAAATAAAGTAATCTAGGTAACACCCAACAGTTACACTTATAGTCCTGATTCCTGAACTGCTGACCTTATAATAAGACACAAGTCTTGTGTCTAGGCCTCACAACACTCAAATGACAGACTCGAAACAAATAGTTTTGGGCCACACAAATATTTTATCTTTGGTGCGGGAATCGAGTGCGTGGCCTCTAGCTTTACAGCCAGCTTCGTGCCCAAAGCGTCACGGAGGCTAGCTAGCGTTTTGTGGCGTTTTCTACCTATTGGTGGATATTTGTCATGAAGATTATCATACCCTTTCTAGGATTATTTCTTATAATATATGAGCTTTGTTCTACGACGTAAATATTACATATTAACACATAATAAGTATCACAATCCCTCTTTCTATTTAAAATTACAACAAAAGGCAGGAAACGACCTAAAGAAAATATAATTAGATAACTTAAATATTTAAATATGTAAAAAGCATAACACCCACGGGCTCCTATAGGTACATACTTCTACATAATATTAGATAATTGTTGATAGAATACAGGTATTTGGTACAAACATGGTATTGATTCTTCGGTTACAAAATGTAATTTCTCAAAGACACTAAATCACCAAAGCGAAGTATATTAAAAACAAAATCCTTACTCAAACATTTTCAATTTCTCAAAGAAAACCTCTCCTTTACATAAGAGTATATAGAGCAGCCATTTTCCACCAGGGGAGGGTAAATTTAATAATGCCCACTCCCAAAGACAAATGTCCACCTGCCACCCTAGAAATATTACGTAACGCGAAAATACAAGGAAAAAGAGCAGTGGGCGGAGCTATTTAGACCACGCCCAGTGGACGATGGGCGGGGCGTGTCGAGATGAGATTCTGTAGCTATATTGATGATAGCAATTTAGCTTTGTCCGAGACGCTATGTACTGAAGCGAAATGATTTTCTCTAAGTGGTTTTAGTTGTTGGATGTGATTTTATTGCCAAGCGAAAATGAACGTTATTGAGTAGGTATTTATTCTTTTTTGTTTACTTCGATACCACAGGTCTCTAAGGCGAGAAATATGTCTAATAATGCATTAAATCTATTTCAATTACGAACATATATAATGATATTATGAATCTTTATGTCGCGTTAGGAAAGTTTTTCTGCTGATTATTATCTGGAATCTGGAATTTGTGCCCGCTATGGCGATAGGCTTGCCCCTACAACATCTGGAACAAAAATGAGCTCGGCGAAATGTGGCTGTACTAATTCTATAATTCGTTTCTGCCGACCTTTTCAGGAATACATATGTAGGTGAGCCTGGATGTAGGTTAACGAACAATTGAAATTAAGAAATATTAAACCGATTTTACTTCAGCCGCAGCACGAATATCACTGCAAAGTGCGGCTGCGCTCATGATATTTGATTGTATACAAATGTCATCAAAACGACACGAGCTCAATTTGAGTACGATAATCGAGAATTCGAACTAAGATCTGAGGTTGACCCTCAACCTTGATTATCTTTCTTTCTACCCTTCATCATCATCATCATCATCATCAGCCATAGGACGTCCACTGCTGAACATAGGCCTCCCCCAAAGATTTCCAGATCGACCTGTTGGAAGCGGCCTGCATCCAGCGACTTCCTGCGAACTTTCTACCCTTATCATACCTTAATGTGGGGTTGGCTCAATACACTTTTTCAAGCACGTTGCAGAAAGGATTTGGCTAGTTTTTACGATCGGCTGCATGCCTGACGTCAACCCTCTCTGGTGGATCCAGTCCCGGGCAAATTAAATTACAAAATTCGCTTTGCCCGACCTGGGAATCGAACCCACGACCTTTCGGTTCACTGCCCATATATGCGGCCACTAGACCCGCAACCTTAATTATGAGTATGCTAATTTGTAAAACATCGAATTATAGATTCAAAGCTAAGGGATCAAAAATTGCGGTCCGTTAAGAACATTTGTCCACCTGAATTTATGGATATTACTGGTCGGTCATGGTCGCCTGTTTGGTCTATTGGCAGCATGTATGTGCTGTGAACCCAGAGGTGCTGGGTTCGATTCCCAGGTCGGGGAAAGCAAATTTTCTAATTTAATTTGCCCGGGACTGTATCCCTCATACGAAGTTGATGTAAGGCAGGCGACCCGTCGTGGAAACTAAGCCAAAAATCTCTGCAACGTGCTTGAAAAAGTCTGTTGTGCCGACCCCACATTAAGGTGGGATAAGGGCAGGTAGAAAAAAAACTGGTCGATCAGGGTACCTACGTGAAAAGACACACCGCATCTCAGAAGCCAAATTACTTATTATGGTGGTCGCCGTCGCTATCCAGTGGATATTTAATCGCAAGTTTAAAAACTTAACGGACTGACTTTAAAACTTGTTCGATCGTAACGAAATTTAAATGGGAGCACCCTTGGAATAAGCTCTATCGAACACAAAAATAATTTTGAAGATCGGTCTACATTCGGCGGAGATATCGCGTAACATACACACAAAAAACAGATGAATTGAGGACTTTCTCCTCTTTTTGAAGTTGGACGAAAATCACCCAACAGTCCGTAGTCCTGACGCTACAGTAATAGACTAATCTTGTGTCGTGGTATCAGGAACTACGAGAAACTTTTGGTCTCACAACACCCAGACCCAAAATAAATATCTGTGGGTCACCAAACATTTGTCTCGGTGCGGGAATCGAACCCGCGCTCTTTTGCTTAACAGGCGGATAATCGCGTCCTGGGCCACGGAGGCTATCAATGTTTAATGTTTATTATATTTATCCCAAATCTTGATTTAAAGATAGCAGTGTGTAGGATAAATCGAAATAAGGTGTAACTCTAGATTAAAAAAACATCAGATTATGTAGGCTAACCGCCGAATGGTCATACACTTAAGGTCGCCTTATGTCGTTTAAGGCCGCCTTATCTGTCAAAATTGTATGGAGAAAAACAATTTAGGAAGCCGTTAAAGTTGAGGAGCGTTTGACCATTCGGGCGTAAGGCATCTGGTGGCAATTTACAGACGCTCATTTAAGCCCCTTCTGCCGTGGAAATGAAAGGAATGAATATCGGGAAGGAAGTATTTAGGCCTTTAGAAATCACACTCACAGTCTTTCTTTCTACCTGCCCTTATCCCACCTTAGTGTGAGTTCGGCGCAACAGACTGTTGCAAGCATGCTGCAAAAAGGATTTGGAAGATTTGTCAACTCTCCTCTGGAGGATCCAGTCTAAGGGAGATCGTATTAGGAAAACACCCCGCCCGACCTGGGAGTCGAACCCAACCCCCCGAGTCATAGCCCATATATGGTGCCACTAGACCAAGGAGGCGACAAATCTCACTCACAGTACAAAACTCTAAAAGTTTCGACTTCGCGATGATTTTCTTTAAGGCATTTTGTACACAAATTGCCGTAGAATGAATTTTCCAATATTGTTAAAAGAAACTTTCGTAAGTCGTAGTCCGAATAAAAATCTTTTATTTTGATCAAGTAATTGTTTAAAGCTCAACAAAAGCGAACAAATTAATGAGTTCCAGGCGAGTTTCCCTTGCACCGAGGACCACACAAATGCTAATTTCTTAACAACTAAACATTTTTTGGATACTGTTTAAAATTACTCGTACACTTACGGCCTACGTTTTAGTATACTTCTACAAATTATTTCTTATTATTAAATATGTTATTCATAAAGAAAAAAGGAAGAACTTAAAAAACAAAGTAAGAAAACAATAAAATAAAATTATATCATAATGAATTAACAATACCTATGTCATTAAGTTAAGGTTTATGTCTATAAGATTTCAATATTGTATGAAATCGTATTTTTTTAGATAGGCAGCCAGTCATAAAACTGAAGACAAATCCTTTCTGTAACATTCTTGAACAAGTGTGTTGCGCCGACTCCACATTAAGGTGGGATAAGGGCAGATAGAAAGAAAAAGAGGCATATATTACATTTATATATCGCATACAAAAGTGTTACAAATAATATACGGAACGTGATCAAAGGAAATTGCACATTTCCAAAAGAAAATATTACATGTTTATAGTAGCAAAACAAATATCCCTCTAAATAAAACATTAAAATTGATTTTGTAAAACTCACATCAAAGGTCCGAGATACATTTGAAGTTGCCCGGGTGTGTACACGGACCCCAGCAGCTGACGCTTACGTATTTTAAAAAAACACAAAAGAATAAAAAGGAAACCGGGGAAAAGGTCCATCTCCACCCAATTCCTGTTCTTTGTTTTAGATATACACATATTTTATTTACTAAGTGGCTGTTTTGAATAAAAATGCGGTTTCCTTAACCGCGAGACCGTTAAAAAGTACAAAATGTTTCTCTCAGCAGATTTATGCGTTTTTACGACATTACGTTGGGAGATAGTACAATAGAACATAGTCCCATTTGTTACGTCTTCATTTGTACTGATATTAAAATAAAGCGACCGATTTATTTGGCCGTATTTGCATAATTTTGATTAAGTGTGGTTTGTTTTGGAAAATGTTTGAAGGGTTGCAACTGGGGTGTTATGAAGCTTAATTCAATTATAATATATATTTTCATAATTATTGGATTAATTTTGTAGTTATCTAATGTAGTTTTGTGTATTTTTTTATTTTGGTAGGTATACGTTAGCCTGAAGTTCGTCAAAATATAGATACAGCATTAATTATACATAATATGATATTTTATGTAAAGGCCTTCTAAAATTTAAAAGAAAACACGTAAAACACTAACCCCGAATACTAAAACGCTACTCAACTTTACGGTTACCATTACAGTATATATAAATCTGTGGTTACTTACATTCTTTGGCGCCCCGTGCCATATAATTTGACTTAATACGACCTCAAGTGTTTGAGTTGATTTTCAATATGCGGGGGTAAGTAACAAATAAGATTCACAAGAGGAAAGTATTAAAGTAGTAGGAAGTAAAATATAAATACACCCAACAGTCACACATCTAGCCCTGACCCCACACTAGTTATAACCTGTATCGTGGGAGACTTTCGGTCTCACAACACCCAGATTTGAAACAAATATCTGTGGGCCACACAAATATTTGTCTCAATGCGGGAACCGAACCCGCGGCCTCTCGCTTCACAGCCGGCTACTAGCAAACTGCGCCACGGAGGCCATATATTCCGTACATACTGTCAAAGTCATGATAATATAATATTAGATTAAGTTGTAGTTACTATTGGTTTTCGATTTGTAACTAGTGAAGCGTAGGGTACAGCATGGACACTTTTAAAATATTAACCCGTCGGAGGCGGCACATATATAGGTTACATAAGCGTATGGGCCACCGGAGGCCGAGACGCCCGTGATTATCTACGCTCTGATTCGAAGTAAAGTGCATACTCGACTGTTAGCACACAGTGGGGCTACCTCAAGAAAATGGCCAAGGATGGCAATTAAGAACGC
The DNA here is from genome assembly GCA_036417725.1 of Clanis bilineata. Taxonomy (NCBI): domain Eukaryota; kingdom Metazoa; phylum Arthropoda; class Insecta; order Lepidoptera; family Sphingidae; genus Clanis; species Clanis bilineata. The sequence goes on from CM071158.1 coordinate 17,689,320, forward strand.
AATAGCTTGATCAATTTTGTTACTCGTAAATTAAACATGTAAGAACTAAAAACGATTTCATAATCATGCAAAATATATATGTGTATTACTTCTATTGTCTCGAAGAATTTGGGAATCGGAGTCTGGAATTTGTACCCGATATGGCGATAGGCGCGCCTCTTATCACATCTGGGATGAAACTAAGCTCGGCTAAATATGAGTGTTCTAGTTAGCTAGTGCGCCTCTGCCTACCCCTTCGGGAATACAGGATTGAGCTTATATGTGTATTTATGTATGTTTAGTGATATAATATATTTCATCATCTTCATCATCATCAGCCATAGGACGTCCACTGCTGAACATAGGCCTCCCCCAAAGATTTCCAGATCGACTTGTTGGAAGCGGCCTGCATAATATATTTACTTAAGCCAAAAACGTCGACTTTATATCAAGAGGAAAGATAAGCCTGCATTTTCCAGTTACATTTCAAATAAGTTAAATTCAATTTTGGCCACCACCCAGTGTATTCCAGCACACTGTGCACATCGTAAACAGCAGGTCGGTGAAGATGGGCGTCGTCGGGGCGCTCGTGATCTACCGATTGCTACTCGATAATCGCGCACACTGTGCAAATACTCGCGAAATGCGCACGAGGTAAACAAATCATTGTTGTACAGGGTGGTGCACTTTACTTTCTAGTCTATATTTCTAGTGTATATATAAATAATAAATACAGGCAATTGTCACCCACCTAGTCCTGACCCCACACTAGGTATATATAACCTGTATCGTGGGTGTCAAAGACTATGAGAAACTTTCGGTCTCACAACACCCAGACTTGAAACAGATATCTGTGGACCATATAAACATTTGTCTCAATGCAGGAATCGAACCCGCGACCTTTCGCTTCACAACAGGCTACTCGCCCGCTGCGCCACGGAGGCTGTCAGCTTCTTATAAATATTGATAGTGTTTCACTATTTGTTATAAGGTTCTTGTATCCCAACACGGCTTTTTCCAACTATACCAATTTAATTCTGTTTGAGAAGGTCCAATAGGATGAAGCTATCGTCGTAGTAATTTATTAATTTTATATGTAGAGGCTTTGAAATGACAATATGTAGATCTACTTTCAAGCTACATACTTTGTTTTAGTCCGTAAGTCTTCTGCAAAATTGAATTACTATGTAACTTTGTTCACGGCGCGTCGGCGAGAGAGATCGTTGTTTTTTTCCTTGCGCCGAGATAAATGTGTGTAACCAACAAATTGTGTGGGTGTTCTAAGGTCTGACTCTCATAAACCTATAAGGTATTCAACGGCTTATCTTTATAAAGAAATGCAGGTACTATCAGTGCGTAGTATTTTTATTCTGAGGGTCATGCTGATTACACATAGAACTGTTCTAGTTTCAGGTAAGTACGAAAATATGTTAGACAATCGCTTATATATGCTTCCAAAACCAGCAGTAAACTCATCCTTTGCAAGAAGATTTAGCTCTTTTCTTCATCCCCACATATATAACAATGTAAACGCAAATTGTTCCATTAAACATTGTACAGTGAGAGAAACAAAATTAAAGGTTCAAAAGTGGTTAAACACTCTTGATTATAGTGAAATTGAATCAATTATGAAAGTAATACGGTAGCTTACACATACGCACATACACACACAAACATACGCGCACACAAACACACGTGCACACACACATACACTTACACACACACACACACACACACACACACACATACACACAGACACATACATATGTACACGCACAAACTTGCATTGACGTTACATCTTTTTAGGTTAACTTGTTAAGTTACTAGGATAATATTGGCCACCTACGAGACAGGCACAGCCTAGTGTAGGGGCCAAGAATAACATTATAATTTTTGTAACTAATTAAGGAAATAAGTATTTTAGTTATAATAATGTGATTTTGTGATTTTGTGATTTTGTGAAACAAATAAATGATTATAATGATTATTATATGTAGTTCCTGATAGGGCTCTGATAGAAGACACGTATCTGTTCTAAACTTTCTATTGTGGAACAGGACTATGCATGTTAAGTTGGGTCTGTACATAGTTCTTTCATTAATGCCTAATTTATTAAATTATACAGTAAGCTTAAATGTAGCGCACGCAATCTAGCAACTTACGACATATACAATTGATTTGTAAGTGGTAATCCCTATTATTGTATACATTTGATAAAAAGCCTCATGGAATACCAGGAATATTTCGTCCATTTTTTTTTTGTTTGAATGGGCAGTCATCCATGGCCAGTCTGAAGATGAAATGTAACCGCTGCGCCATCTATGGACTATTACAACGCCTGGTTGACTACCTATGTTGTTATCATCAGGTTGATGATCTGTCATGATGTTCCGGGCTCATCTTTAATGTTATAGACTCTTTATAACTTATATAACAATTTTAAAACTTGGTTATCAAACATTACAATTTTAAGTTTCCATACCAACATTTCCACCGTCTACAATTTAATTACGATTGGGTCATAATTTGATGTTCATCTTAAGTTTTAAGTCTATGTGAAAACCTTGTGGCTTGTTTCAAACAAAGACGCGGTGAAACTGTTGAGCTGTTTTTTCTATAGGTCTTTGGAAACTTAAAAAAACGAATATGGTGAAACCGTATTGCATGGATTTGAACCTTAAAACAAAATAATTACAATTGAAATATCAATCTCAATGTCACAATCAAATGTCAATCATCCAGATTTGGCGGAGATATCGCGTAACATACATAAAATAATCACAAGTTTAAAAACTTAACTGACCAACTTCCAATATACAGATCGTGACCAAATTATGGGACTACCCTTGAAATAAGCTCTATCGAACACAAAAATAATTTTGAAAATCGGTACACATTTGGCGGAGATATCGCGTAACATACATAAAAAAATAAAGACGAATTGAGGATCTCCTCCTTTTGAGGAAGTTCGTCAAAAATACAGACGAGTTGAGGACCTTCTCCTTTTTAGAAGTCGGTCGAAAAAAGGCCAGAAAATAAATCAGCCTGTACGTAAACTAGCGTGGGAGTCGAAGCTGGCGTGCGCGAGCGCAAACGCCTTCAGCGTACAGCATCGCAACCCGGTATTACGCGGTCAGGCTCACTCGCCTCGCTCTGACCTTACAAGTACCTGGTGGGAATATTGGTACGGAAACTAAAGTTCCTTGTTAAAACCTGTTGCCATTATTTGTTTTGGTTAAACCTAGATTTGTTGATCTTTTTTAGAATCCACAGACATAGAGACATCTCTTAAAGACGCAAAGGGTTTTTGAAGTATTTGGGATTCGGTTTTAGACCCTCATAAATATCGTTTTAAAGAATGAATTATAAAAGCAATAGCAAGGTGACACTTCGTGTCGATATTTATTCTGTGGCTAACAGTACAGTAACCCGCTGCGGGTTTAGCCAAGTGGCTTATACGGTAGTCGAATAGCATATTCTAATAGAATAAATATATGGGAATGACATAAGATTGCGCTATATCATAGACAAATGTCTATATACACCGTACTCTTATGTCATTCCCATATATTTACTATTCTATTCGACTAGCGCGTAAGCCACTTGGCTAAGCCCTCAGGTCGACTCTACATTTTTAAGTTCTACGAAAAAGCTTTACGCAAAGGTTTTTTTTTAATGTCTTTTATCTTTTTTTACTTGCCCTTATTCTATATGGGGTCGGAGCAAAACACTTTTTCAGGCATATTGTAGAAAAGACTTAACTTAAGTTTTTATGATTGGCTGCTTCGGTGAGCATTCCTTTACTGAGTCAATAATATACGCGCACATGTTTGCTATTGTGATCTCAAATGTCCGAAAAACTTATTACTAGTTTTTCGCGACATAAATAACGTACAAAATCATATACCGCAAAACAGTACTTCACTCGTAATCTATCGAAATTTCAATACGAAATTCGCATGACGAGACCAATTTACATTTGCTGTCGAATCGTCTCAGCACGCGTGCTAACTGTCCATATCAGCGGCAAATACCCCGTGTTGGGACATATCCAACGTGTCGCGTGACACCAGGGTCGGTGGCGCAGAAAATGACGTGTCAACTGCACGTGTTACCGACGTGACAGCGCTCGCACCTCGCCGCGTCGCGTGACGCGTCACGTGACACGTCGCCGACGGTGTGCAAAAATTTGTTTGCACTACTTCGAATGGAATTTAATGGGATTTTGATATTCGGAAAATGATGCAAGTATTTGTTTTTCGGTTTAATGTAGTCTAGTTTAAATAATGTGATGTGTAGCTGGCTGCCATAAAAAGTAAATCGAATCCTTTCTGCAACATATTTGTAGTGTGTTGCGTATACCATATATTGAGAGGGAATAAGAGCAAGTAGAACTACTGCAATAACTCTTCCCGATGATAGTGACGGCAGGAGACTAGCAGTGGGACATAGGTATGTAGTAAGTACCTAAAGTCCCCAAAGACCCTGGACCGATCAACATCTATACCTATAGATAGTCATTGATTAAGTAGGTACTTAAGCTTAAGTTTACCGATATAATGTTTCATCATACTACATATTTATAACCCATACATTTAGCGAATCTAAATGTATCCATCTTAAATTATGTGCATTTCATACAATAAGCATTAGTTTGACAGCTGCGTGCGCATCTCGAGGAAAAAAGTTCAATATAAATGATAAGTTAGGTTCATTTATAAGTAAAGTAAGTACCGCATTCGACTTCTTTTGCCAACTGTCAACCAATTGTAGTTGATCCTGACACCAGCACTGATCTTACCCATGATCAAAGCTTAATTATGTACTTTCATGTAGGTGGCTAAGTAGTTTGTCTTAGTTTTTCACTTTATTTTAAAGCAGGAAATATCCACAACCAAGAACAGGTACAATCCTTGGAGTACCTACAGTTCATTCCGTGATTCTAATAAATAAGCTCAAAAGTTTCATCCTCCAAAAAGCGAAAAAAAAGAACTGCGCAATATTTAAATATAAGAAAAGTTGTTTGCAAAAGTATTGAAAGCATCAATTTGTGTAGATCCAATGCAAAAATATTCAAAACGAACTGTGTTTAGGCGGCCATATTATTGTTGGTGCGACACGCACGCCGCCTGGTGGCCGTACTCACACGAGCGCGGCGCCGTGACACCACGCGCAAGATGGCGGACCAACTCCAGCCATCGCGTCGACTCTGCTCCATCGCACCAATTGCACACAGCATCGCGACAAAACCGCATCACACTCACTTTTAAACCTCATTTACATAACCTCTTGGACACCGAAACTTTCCACTGTTAACTGTGAACCTAGTACCGCACCTCACCACTCACAATAGTCACAAGTCACATCACTACAACTGCTAAGTGTCAATCCGGTGCCAATAAGCATCAATGTGACGTCACTAATTACGGCGGAGCTATGTCGTGGCCGACAGCGAGCCGTCGAATGAAAACCTCCACCATGTTGTTACTGAATTTTATACTCCATCCCAGTCAGCAGAGCCTCCAAGTTTGCCTCCTTCAAATTCGTTATGCATACAGCACCAAGGGCTGTTGAATACCGTTCGCGTTTATTTATGAACAGGCAAACTTCTGGTGGCTGGTGGGACGTAATACGCGGCAGGCAGCGCGGCGTGGCGACGGCTCGCACGGTCGCACCCCGCGTGCTGCGAGGCCGCCCGGCGCCGGCGACAATGCATGCGATCGCTGAAAAAGGGCTTTTTATGTATTCAACTTCACAACTCTGTAGCTCATCTGCAAGTCGTATTATGGACCTAATTAACAAGTTAATATGGGCTATCCGCCGCGCCGCGTCTGCGCACAAATCGACGGCCGAGTCAGGGCTGCGGTGCAGCGCGTTCTCACGCGGCACAACTCGTATTTACATGTACCTGATCGTGGAAAGTTGCTTATATTTCGGCGGGTGCGTCGCGAACGATTGCGACTTTGCAATGGTAAGAAGCGTTCAGAAATTCCACCCCGCCCGACACCCCCATCACAAAGTATAATGATATCGTCGCCGACGTTATTATGGGAGTCGTCATAAATATTTCATAGAGCGGGGGCAATAATGACCGAGTGACCGGCGCGGCGAGCTGCCGCGATGCCCGCTACATTAAGCGCTCCCGCAGCGTTTACCCCAAAACTATCGGTTTCTGTATCTGTTGACTATTGTTTGATATCGCCCCCGTCATTGAATCTCTATCATACGTCATGACTGTCTTCTTTAAGTGATCTCGTGTCCGCAACTCATGATACCACTAATATGGGTGCTTAGTTATGTTTCATCCAACGTTGTGTCTACGTCACTTTAATATATTATTAGACTCCACAATATACTTTATTCCAGAATTGCTTGAAGCATATGAAACTGGATCGATACCGAGTCTTTCTGCACTTGTAACCGTCTTCGCAAAAATGAAACCAATGGGAAAATACGTCCTACAGGTAAATGTCTGATAAGCGATTAATTCTATCATATAAATATTCCTTCGAATTGAGGCTATTCAATTAAAACTCGATACTACAATATTCTATAAAGGATCCATCGCGTGATAACTGATAGGTAATGAAATTAGAAATAAATTATTCAAATTTATAAGTTTATTTATTTTCCACTTGCTGAGTATCGTCAACATCTCTTCATCTTCATCGAGACCATCTATAGATAGCAGTATTAAGTCCAAGAAGCGGATGGCTTTACTTATTAAAACTCTAATATAATCCGGGTGGGGGCGATACCCCCATCCTCAGGCGAGCGTGAAGGTTGCTAATTACCAGGACCTGACTATGCCGGACACTGGCGGCGTCCTTTGAGTACGACGCTTTGATTGGCCGTCGACGCCGCCTCCAATACATACTGGAGCAAAGCGGACGTTTGAATTTTCAAGCTATGACTATTGTAAAGAATTAATATGTCTTGGAATTTCATCCAATCAAATCATTAGAAGACATTTTTTCCACAACATAGTCTTCCGAGGCTGATATTTATAAAGATAATAAAAGGAAAGATCATGCACAAATTCATATTCAAGTCAAGCATAATAATAATGAGAGTAGTAGTAAAAACATGATACTTATGAGTAAGTTATTGGTAGCGATCTAAATACTATTAGTCTGTTCAATACTGTTCTGTATTATTTGCATCAAAGCCGAGGATTTCGCCAAATGGTTTTGTTTATAAATCGTAAATCGCCTTAGGACTACAAAGTTCTGCACGGTGTTGTACTGCGCTTATCACATAAGAAATTCAGTGTCATAATGCCGTTGAACATTAATAAGCCTATTTATAATTACGCCTTACCTATCAACAAGCTGTAATTGACATTAGTTTATGTGGGTTTTTGTAACAATACAATCTCAAAATAAATCTGTTCCAACATAAATACAAATGTCCGTTTAACTCTCCAACAAGCGGTCGACCGCCTTCCGCCGATCTCCTTTGACTGAAAACTTGTTAGAGGTCCGTATTAAAATTCAAAAACGACGCACGAAACTCCGTCTGATTCCTGAAAACATTATTCAGCGGATTTGAATAATGATTTTGTTTCAGTGCTTGGTGTTCACACCGCGGTAATGTATGCGAAGATTGTCACAAAGTACTTTGTTACGCGATTTTTGGACTTAAATGGTTTCCAAACTTAATTTTCGTGGCCATTTTGTGTGTGAATTATGTTTGTGTGTGCTTTGAATAATTACGTTTGGCTGGGTTCCCTGTGAAATATAAGCTTGCGGGGAGTGAAGGTTTTAAAATAATAGACATAATTTTAAAATAAGCCCCGATATTTAAATATACTTAAGGTAAAACTATTGGAATCTTAGTTCATTTGGTGATCAATATTCATGATTTAAATATGAAAGAAAGAAAGAAAGATAGAAAGAAAGATAAGAAATATGCTGCTTATTGTTCAGAATTATATCGAATTCGATTGTCTTAAATGGATTACAAATAAATAGGTACTATTTTATGAATTAACTTTGAATATATATTACCTTTTTAAAATAAGCCAAAAACATTTGAAAAGTTTTGATGTTTAGTAATAATAACTGAATTTTGAAAATTGAAAGTTAACTAGCAGTGGCAGCAGTTATTCAAAGTTACACAAACGCACTGGCGTGCAGTTCATACAGACAAAGATACACTGTCTACCCTGAGTCCCTGAATATTTTATTTAAATAAAGAAAAAATAAACACAATGACAGAATTCCAAAATTGTTGAACTTGCTTAAATTTTAAAATGACTATGCAAGTCACTGGACCAAGGATGTGGCAAAGTTAAAAATGTAGAGGTACATCTTATTTAACAATTGGTCAATCTTATATCAAAAACTACTCATGTATCTTCTTCAATACAAGATTCACTACCGACATTTGTAGCTGAAGCGGCCATTAGATTGAACATTGTGAGGCAGCTGGTTTTATTTTTCTTACTGATAAGTCTTGGTGAAGCAATAAAAATGTTAACGCAGGGATACAAACGTCTAATGTATGCGAGAGGGGCCGCGAATTAATCGCACAATCTCTTCACTCGCGTTTACTCTGTGGACGTAGTTACTGCAAATTGAATTGGTTGGAACTTGGAACAATTGATTTGTGTGCTCGTTATTTTTATGAGTGCCTAGTACTTTATTCTAATGCGACATTTCACTATTGTTTTCTACAGCAGAGGCTTTGAAACTATAAGTTGGGTGGCCAGTGGGTTACACTAGCCTCTACTCTTGTGTACTCAAGATAATTATATAACATAAGCTCACGCCTGTCAGAGGCGTCCTAGCATACTAGAACACCCACATTTCATCGAGCTTAGTTCCGTCCCAGATGTGATAGGGGGCGAGCCTATCGCCATATCGGGCACAAATTCCAGACTCCGGGCTGATATGGAAAAATTCAATATCAGTTTGCCCGACCCGGAGATCGAACCCGAGACCTCAGGACCGTAGTCGTAACGAAATACAACCACGCCACCGAGGGAGTCAGTTCAGAGCAGATAACGATATATCATTCCAAAAAGACTCACGAGCGTGGAGCAGTGGTCAAAGGCTTGAGTAAACCTCTATACTTATGTAGATATTAATGTTATGAGCTGCAAAGGTTTATTTGAATGCGCAAATCGCTGAGACTACTGAATCTATTTTATGATTTCACTATTTTACTGGTGGATGGACTTTCATATGCGAGAGTTCGCCTGGGTAGATACTATTTCTACCGCCAACCAGGTAGCCCGAGCACGAAAAACTAATGTAAATGTAAATGTATTCGAGTTCGCTGCGCACTAATGACGTTTGGTTAATATTTCATACAAACATAGACGCGTATCGAGTTCGAATATATTTACGGTTGTCAGAAATTTTCCTGCTCAGGCCGCATTGTACATGTAATGTTTTCGTTGGAAAGACATTGTAGCCAGTGTAATAAAACGTCATTCATTATGTTGAGACTTAGATTTAAATCCTCATAGTCTTAGGATGATGAGCACAGTGGAGCAGTACCTACTTTGTTATTCAAGGTGCGGGTTGTGTTGCTACTGTTCACGATGGCTTGTCAGCTCGTCATTCTATTGAAGAAAGTAAAGGAAGCTACACTATTCATGATATACATAAGTTTGGAGCAGAGCTGTGAGCAACTGCTAAAGCTAGTAATGATGAAAAAATTAACGGACCGACTTCAAAAATTATCGGATTCGTGACTAAATTGGGACCATGGCAATTAGATATATCGAACACAAAAAGAATCGTGAGAATAGGTCCATATTTGATGGAGATAACGCGTAACATACAAAAAAAATCGATCAAAGAAAAAGTCGATCGAAAACCGATAAGCCCTGCCTACAAAACTGTCTAAAGGCACGTTAAGCAGTGTTTACTTACGTAACATAAATACACTTATAAACATTACCTGCGTTATCCCCCGAATATGATTACACAACGCCGAAGACTCAACGCATTTCTTCAAACCCTTGTTTATCGCGCAAAAATGATCGATGTTTGAGGAAAATATTGTTAGGAAATCAAGTGGAAGGTACCCTTAATACACCATCAATTTGTGGCCAAAGAAGTTCGAATTATACGGGAATTTATAAAGTAGAAAATTGTGCGTTGTACACTTGTGTTGCCTTTGCCTTTTTTACGAAGAAGAGATGGCAAACTTGGTGAAGATTTTACAGGCACTTTTTATTTTTGGACTGGTGCGTTTCTTCTTTGAAAAAGTAGTTTGTTATTATACAATTATATCCTGATTTATTCTGTACATCTTGATAAAGTAAAAGCAGATACTTAAGATAATTTTTCTTTGTTGTTGGTGTTTATGATGGTGATATGCATTTACTATCTTTGGTAGCTTGATTTAGACCATGGCAGATGGCTAAAAAGTTCTACTTCTTCTTTTAAAAAAAACGGCTAACATATGCGATGATTTAGCCAATGTAAAGGTAAATAGAGCAATTATGTTTTCACAATGACCATGAGAACCAGATGTGGATGGTCTCAAGGTCCTGCTGGGATTATGGCGGTAATTCCTTCCAGTGCGACGCCTCTCAGAAGACATTCACTCGGCGAATCGACCGAACAAAGCCAGCCAACGCACCAAGCAAAACTCATCAAAGATCACCGGTTAAAAAATTTCCTTATTATACTGTTCATCTTCATTGAAGTTTGATGCATTAAACCACACCACTTAAAGACAACAAACACAGCTCTAGAGAATAATATGAAATAATTTTAACAAGCGACGCCCACTCTGTCAGACTTCCCGTCTAAGTCCCCAGGCTAAAAAGTTCAAAGGAAAGGAAATAATAATGTGAAAATAGCACCTACCTTTGAAATACAAGCTAACTATTTCTTCATAAGATTATGCAAATGTATAGCCCACTAAAGTCCAATAGCCCGAGCACGAAAAACTAATGTAAATGTAAATGTATTCGAGTTCGCTGCGCACTGATGACGTTTGGTTAATATTTCATACAAATTTCATAGACGCGCATCGAGTTCGAATACATTTACGGTTGTCAGAAATTTTCCTGCTCAGGCCGCTGAAATCTATTTTATATCACCATTATAAAAGCCTTCCAACTTGAAATATGCTCTATGGAACACAAAAACAATTTTGAAAATCGGTCCACATTTGGCGGAGATATCGAGTAACATGCATAGAAATACCGACGAATTGTGAAACTGCTCTTTTTAAGTCGGTTGAAATAAACCTCAATAGTAGGTATATAAACCTGAAACACAGCTGCCGTATTGATTTTTAAAGGGCACAGAATATTTGGAATTTAAATGTTCGGTGACCGCCAGCTGTCGTTTGGTTTGATCCGCGGGGATTTAATTTGTTTCACGTCTGACTTGGTAATATTTGGGCTGTACTGTTTTTTAAATAGACTGAAGTCTGGCTGTTGGCAACACCAACACAAAATAGTTTTAATTTTTTATACTTGCAATGCTACATAAAAATGTCTTTTCATGTATTGTCATACATACATGTATATATACAAAGCTGCATGCAAAAAACACCGCCGGGAGTTTCATTTTAAAACCAGCCCCTATAGTGGCTACACAGGAAACTCAAGTCTCCAACACCGGCTGGTAGCGTAATTCATAGAGCAAGTCGATTTCACAAGTCTGTCGGCATCTCCTAATAGCCTCCATGGCGCAACGGGTGACTAACTAGCTATGAAGCGAGAGGTCGTGGGTTACATTCCCGCAATGAAACAAATGTTTGTGTGATCCACAGATACTTGTTTTGGGTCTCAGTGTGGGAAGCCGAAAGTAACGCTAAGTTTCTGATACCCAAGATACAATACTAGTATCTTATTGGGGGGTCAGGATTAAGTATGTGATGTATGTGACAGTAAATTTTTTTTCAGACAAAGAAATTTTAATTTTTAACATTGAAACAAAAAGAATACTGTTCAATGTACAGACAGTGTACAATATTCTTTGTATGAAATTCCCTACCTCAACGACACAGTTCTCGAGTGGATATATTATGTGCTTTAACCATAAGCCTGTCATAAACATAGATTCTATACTTAAGTAGGTATTCTTCGTCTCCTTACAAGACAGTCGGGTAAAAATAAATAATACATTCAATTATATCGGCAGATACTTTTTTAATAAGGTAATAGCCTGTATCCAGTCGGATACAGCGGTGGAAATGATGGATTTCCTCGCGAAAACACTGTGAAATTATTCAAATTAATGCGCCACCGAGCTAAGCGCACCGTTCTGTTTTGTTTTTCTTGCTTTCGTTTACTTTTTGCAACTTACGTTTGCCGCTGACTTTGCTCGGGGTTGTATGCTTTGCCTTGAGCAAAAGTTTACACAATTTCGCACGAACTATACTTCTTAAAATTAATCTACTCTTTTTTAAATGGAGTTTTGATATTAGGCTTCCTTTTTCTTCTTTAGGGCGTATTCTTATTGTAGTGCCTTTCTAATTAGTGAAGGTTGTCAGTCAGTTCAGCATATGTTGCCTTTTAGTCTTCTTATCTTTTTCGAAGCAAAATATTTCAGCTCCCTCGCATTCCCAGTCCACTCTCAGATGTTCTGCAGCCTTGATTTCTTCCTAAATAATAATATTAGCCCTGTAATATTACTGTCCCACAGCTGGGCACGGACCTCCTCTACTAATGAGAGGGGTTAAGCCTTGGTCTACCACGCTGGCCTAATGCGGGTTGGTAGACTTCACATACCTTCGAATTTCTTTAGGAGAAATTCTCGGGTATGCAGGTTTCCTCACGATGTTTTCCTTCACCATTATAGCAAGCGATATTTCAAAATGAAAACACACTTAACATAGAAGTCAGAGGTGTATGCTCCATTTTGGGGTTGGTCTCGAACCTCCGACACTCGTCTCGGCAGGCCGTACCACACCCAACTGAGCTATCGCTGCTTTCTAATAAATTTCTTCCTAATAATAACCTTAATATAACCCTTGAATTGAATTCTTGAACCCTTAATATCAACAGCAAAGTTTCATTTTCATTGACAGCCTCCGTGGCGCAGCGGGCGAGTAGCCGGCTGTGAAACGTGAGGCCGCGGGTTCGATCCTCGCACCGAGATAAATGTTTGTATGGCCTACAAATATTTGTTTCGAGTCTGGGTGTTGTGAGACCGAAAGTCTCTCGTAGTTCCTGATACCCACGACACAAGACTCGATCTTAGTGTGGGGTCAGGACTATGTATGTGACTGTTGGGTGTTATTTATTTATTAATTTATTTAAAACTAGCTGCATGTACAAATTCAAAGGGATTGGTAGATACTCCACCGGCACGGAGTATCGTGGAGAGTCTTCCATATTTTCCACTTGAATAACTGGAACGTTATGTCGTACATTAAACGACAACATCGTTATCTGGCATCATTAAGCTGTGTCTGAGAGGGCGCGAGGGCCTTCGATACATTTACATACTAGGGTGTAAGGAAACAGACATTTTTTCCTTTTTTCCGTTCATATTGTCTCTAGATGCCTCCGTTTCAAGTCATATTTGTTGCGGAATTAGCATTTGGGGCTATTTTTGGGATACATTTTGTAATGTTTCATTAGAGTAATAGATTTTTACATCAATATCATGTAATTTATGGAACCATGATGCAGTAGGTCTATACATTTTCCAACCGGTTGGCTGCTTGGCGTCAAGTTCTCTGGAGGATGTAGTTTCAGGCACATCGTTTTAGAAAACAGATCTTCCCCGACCTGGGGGTTACCACCATGTCTTAAAGCAGTATTATTCTAATCTTACTTTGTTTTATACCTCCCTTAGGATTCGAAGGCAGGCCTCATGGTTAGCCACAGCACCCAAATGCTTCTGTCTGCCATGACACTAATTTGAGCCGCAGTTACAACAAGTCTCCGAAGATTTGGTATGGAAATAAAAGGTCTATTGCTCCATATACTACAGTCTTGGAGTCTCTTGCCAGTTGTAACTGAGAGGCAAAAAATAAGTTCAATCAGCATCTGCACGACACAGCTTCAGTTCATTTAGCCACCAAAATGTATATAAAAAGTTAAGGCTCTTCCCTCTGCGAGTGTTCTTAAGACGTACTTTGAATAAAGGTCTTCTATTCACTCCACTTTAATTAACTCAACAGTTTTACGATTTTTAGTCTCAACGAACATGTTAGTGGTAATATTATTTCAAAATTCAATGGCTTTTATGTTCACAAATTAAACGTGGTTGATTATAATGATCTAACAAAAAAAAATATCCGGAAAAAAGAATACGTAAACTATATGGCTTTATTTAATTTCTACTCTAAGCAATAATAACACTTTGAAGGACACAATTCAAAATTATTGCTTTCAAGAGATTAATAATTATAATTTTAACATTTATCCTTGCTTTATCATACTGTCATGTATTTTTATTATCGTTCAAGCAACATTTCTTTCGTCGACATTTTTTGCGTCTATTGCGATTTAAAACCGGGATATTAATATACAGCTTTAAAGAGTTTTTGTTGAATAATGCGAGTGTTATGGGCCGAAATATGGTTCATTTGGCGCGAGGCAACTTTGCTAAAGTGCGTGAGGAAATCATATTCATATTTTTTACGCTTCAACTGTTGACGACGTTGGATTTGAATATTTTCCGACTGTAGCCCTCCTTGTTCGCTGTTCTGTTCGTAATTGTATTTTTTATTACAACAATTTAATGGTTTATTTGAGAAAACTATATTCCATGGGATGTTGAACGAAAATTATAGTCTTGCCAATGTAATCATATTAGTGGGGATGAATCAAAGAACCTCTGATGAAAATTGTTACTAAATAAATAAAAGAGTTAAAAAAAAGAAAATCTATTATTTGATTAAATTAATAAATAACACTCAACAGTCACACACATTTAATTAATTACATTAAGAAACAAAAGTTAGTGTAAAACGTAAAAGCGAATGAATATTGAAATAGAAATGTATCGATATTATATTATTAGTAAAAGAAATTATAGTTGTCTTGTCGCCTACTTGGCTAGACCAAGGCAGCATATATGGGCTGTAAACCGGGAGGTCCAGGGTTCAATTTCCAGGTCAAATTGACGTCAGGCAGGCGGCTGGTCGTAAAAACTATGCCAAATCCACTCTGCAACATGGTAGAAAAGTGTGTCGCGCCGACCCACATTAAGGTGGGATAAGGGCAGTTAAAAAGAAAGTAAAAGAAATTATAGATGCAGTGGAATATCCCTACGATTGAAATACACAATTTTAAAATAACATCGATAATAATATTAAATAATTTCGCCTTTAATAACAACTTAGACTTAAATGTAATTCCCTTTGTAATAAAACATTAACAAACAGCCATTACTAATAACATTCCTTTAAACAACATCAAAGATGTCAACTAAAATACATCACTAAACTAGAGAAAGCCCCGCCGACTTAATTCCCCCAGTCTCAGAAAACTCACCTCAAAATTAATATTTCTTTCATTAAAATGTTGTAATATTTTCGTCTGCTGAATGCATAAGTAATTTTCATGAATAAGGAGCGCGCAAAAATTTCGCCTCTCGCCCCCTGATTGAACGGAGGATATTGTTTTTACTGGCGACGTTTTAAGATCTGTTTGTTAGAGTTTTATTTGATTTTGTGATCATTGTTAACGTTTTGCGATGGCTTCGTAGTTTTATTGTGTTAAGGGTTCGTTTGAGTATTTTTCGAGTATTCATTAGCTGTCTGATGGTTTAGTTAGTATTAATCAAAGACTTCTATGTATACTAGACTGGCTGTTCGGTACATAAAATGTGCGCACTAAGTCTCTGTTAATCGACCTCAACTCACTATAGAAATCTGCTCTTTTCCTTAGCCGTGAAACGTCAAATACTCGCCGTCATGTGCCACAATTTTACTTCGAAACAGCTTGTCTAGTAAATACATAGAAGTCTTTGGTATTAATTTAGATGTTGATTTATCGTTTACAGACGTCTCTAGTCTATGTGGTGTAAGTCGTTGGTTGTAAGTCGCCTCCTTGGTCTAGTGGCAGCATGTCTGGGCTGTGGACCGGGAGGTCCGGGGTTCGATTGCCAGGTTGGGCAAACCAAATTTTCTGATTTAATTTGCCTGGGACTGGATCCTTCAGAGGGGGTTGACGTCAGGCAGGCGGCCGGTCGTAATAAAATAGCCAAATCCTCTCTGAAACATGCTTGAAAAAGTGTGTTGCGACCCCATATTAAAAAGTGGGATAAGGGCAGGTAGAAAAAAGTCTGTAGTCTATATTCACGTCTGATGCGAATATGTGGTATAATATTTGAGTGGTAGAGCCACGCTGTAGACAGATACGTCTACAGCACGAATGGGCCGGCTCGATCGGTTTGATACCACTGTCTCACAGAAAACCGACGTAAAGTTGCAGCTCGTTGTTGCGTTGCTTTCGGTGAGTGAGATTACCATTGGCCTAATTCCCCCAAATCTTTGGGAGAGGTGTATGTCCAACAGTGGACAGGACGTCCATCATGGCTAATGATGATGATGATGATGATGAATTCCCCCTCCCTTTCCCAATCCCTATTCCCCTCTCTTTCGATTGGCAATGCACCCATGATACTTGATCTTGAGTGTCTATGGGCGGTGGAGATCACTTACCATCTGGTGACCAACCTGCCCGTTTGTCAGTCAATGCTATAAAAAAGTGAGTTTTATAGCATGTATGATACTTGATTGTCATTGGTAATGGATTTAAAATAGCAGGTTGTTCATAAGTTTAGCTGTATTTTTTTCTCTCATACACGGAGCTTTAAGCAGTTTATGCAGCATGTAAAAGATGTATAATACTTAAAATTGTAAAGTAAATAAATCTTTAATCAACCTTTTTTAATAAACTCTTTTTTTATTTATTACTCAGTTCACTTTACTTGGCTACCTGATAAAGGGTTTGAAAATTGCCCATCCGTCAACTGACACCTGCGGTCCGAATTTATTGCAAACTACGTAAACTCCCAGTAAATATAAATTAAAAATACAAAAATACTTGTATAATAACGGTATTTCTTATGAGTTTGAAATGCAATAGTGAAAAGTAGTTGGAAGATAAATTAACAGATATTAAAACCCATACCTTCATGTACAATGATATGGAGCTAAAGGTGTATAGAGCGCTCTAAGACTTACTCTGACTTATTTTAAATTTACCATAAGAATATTTCATATCACGCATAATTATTTATTGAAAAATAACTGTTATAAACATTACGACTATAAAGGTATTTCAACTAAAAATTGAAAAGTTCTGCGTGAAGTGTAATATTCGTACCTGTGGTAAGTTTGAGCTACATGAGAGAAAAGTCTTATTATTTTACTCTAACTCAATAATTTACATGGTAATTTTTTCTTCGAGTTTGACAATCAATATCAATAGATTTTGAACGATAAATACTGCTACGATTACATTGTGTGTTATTATTTATTTTGAAAATGGAATCTTTCTGCTTGGCGTTATACTGTCCTTCTGCCAGGGTTCGACATTTTGAAAATGGAATGAGCTAATATAGAGGTAATTTATAGAGAGGTTCCATGCCGCAGTGTTTTATAAATATGTTGTAACTCAACGTTTCAGTGCTAAAGCATGTTGGCAGACAGGGGCATGCTTTGGCATGGCATTACGAGATGTGTCACTCCCACACCATATCTATGTATCTTACTGGATCGTAGATTGGTGTCGAACCTATAAGTACAATATTTGATTTTGATCAGAAGTATTTTTCGATATAAAAATGAGTCGTATGGACGTTATGTTTTAGATATATTCTTTGCACAGGACCTTTATAGGAATAATAAGTTTAATTGAGACCCCGTTTGGCTTAATTAAGATTTGCATAAAATACTAGATGTTATTTTTAAAACCTCCAAGCTATTCGATTTTACTATACGCATGTCAGGCATCGACACGATGGCTCACTGAATTGAAGGCTAAATCTATTCAAATAATCATCATAAAAGAACGAAAACATATACCATTTACCCATATTCGGCATGACAGACAAATGTGTATAACATAACATAAGCTCACACCTGTACCCCCCGAAGGCTTAGGCAGAGGCGCACTAGCCAACTAGTACAACCACATTTCGCCAAGCTTAGTTCCGTCCCAGATGTGATAGGGTTGCGAACCTATCCCCATATCGAGCACAAATTCCAGACTCCGGGCTGATATGGAAAAATCCAATATCACTTTGCCCGACCCGGGGATCCAACCCGAGACCTCGGGACGGTAGTCGTACCGAAATACAACCACACCACCAAGCATATGTGTATATAGTGAATATATAGATCATTGGCGAGTACACAATCAACCGAGGTGCTCGACTTGCTGGGATACTCTGCTCGTGACATCGCCGCACTTTCTTTGCCTTTCAATCTCACAGTGTAACGTACCTTAGTAAGTAAAAATATTATTTATATTTGTCTTATTAAATGTAAATTCTTCTTTTTTTATATCATAGATTGGCAAACGAGCTGCAGCCCGAGCAGGAAAATTTCGGAGGCTATGCATACTTGTAAGTCACTTTTTTGGTTGTTGATGTTGATTACCTGATGGTAAGTAATTCACCGCCGACAACAGCAGAAGAATCATTGATGTGTGCGTTGCCAACCTTAAAGTAGGGGAATACGGATTGGAAAAGGGAGGGGGGGCAGCGGCAGTGATAAATCACTTTTCCCCGCGACAAAAAAAGGGGGGCAGTGGCGAGGAGCTCATTAAACACGATTCCTTTCGGCTTGCCTTTTTCAAATTTTATACTAATAAGTAGGTCGTAAAGGAAAGAAAAAGTTCGTTGGATGCAGGCCACTTCCAACAGGTCAATCTGGAAATCTTTGGGGAGGCCTATGTCCAGTGGACGTCCTGTGGCTGATGATAATGATGATGTTGAAAGGAAAGAAAAACTAGTATCGGCTTCCGTTTTGAACATTTTCACCCCTTGCCACTGGAGGGGGGAATTAGGCTACTGGAAATCTCACTCACTTAACGAAACGTAACAGCGAGCTGACGCTTTACGTCGTTTTTCTGTGAGACAGTGTTCATCAAACAGTTCATCAAACCAGTCGAGCTGTGGTGGATCTACCACTCGCTCTGGTCTTCAGCATCCTTGAGAGCGAGAGCGATATATCTCGTGTTTATTCTGTTTAATTAATTAAACGGAATAAACACAGTTCACGGCTGGTCTCAAGTGTTGGCTAAATAAAGTTCCTTTCTTTCTTTTTTTCTTCTATTTCTTTCTAATTATCTTTTGCCCAGATAATGAATAGATTATTTAAAAATATATATCATAGTTACGATAAACATTCGGTTTTATCACATCACTACACTGCACTGGATGCATTCGCATTTAATAGAAATTTCCTTTCCAAGCTTTGAACATCCAGAGCCATCCTACTACATTGGTACCTACTGTGATCCGAAGTGTTGCCATATTTTTCACGCCGGCCGCGTCCGCGTGTGACGAAGTGCCCTCGTGTCGTAAGCTATGTGCATAAATTTGGTGAAGAGTTGCGCGACGACATCCGAGCCACCTTTGTGCCGCCGTCGAGGGCTTTCGTCTCATGTATTGTATCGCTCCAACACGATTTATCACTCTGCTCTAGATTAGTCATATTTTCTGATTTTATCTTAAAGCTTTAATTTAAATTTCTTTCGCATATATCTCTACATTCAGTAAATCGATAAAAGAGTACATAATCATCAGTTTGAATATCAGTTATCGATAAATTTTGGATTTGTATCAAATAAAGAATTCGATTACTTATAAATTTTGGCCACAAGCATATGTTTGTAATTTCAATTAGTATCCGACACACAGACGGACAGCCTCCATGGCGCAGCGGGCGTGTAGCCGGCTGTGAATCATGAGGTCGCGGGTTCATTTACCGCACCGAAAAAAATGTCTGTGTGGCCGACAGATATTTGTTTCGGGTCTGGGTGTTGTGAGACCGAAAGTCTCTCGTAGTTTCTGATACCCACGATACAGGTTACACCTAGTGTGGGGTCAGGACTATGTGTGTGACTGTTGGGTGTATTTATTTATTATTTATCTAATAGTGACTTACTTGAAAAAATGATGAATGCTTGTTTACTTTTATCTGTATTTATAAAATCACAAGACCTAACTTCAACAAGCAAACTTTTAGCATTTGAATCTTCTTGAATTTCTCCGTCGCTCCGTTTTATCATTTTATAACAAAATTTTGTTCCGCAGCAAAACGTCGCGTCGAGCGCTGCTCGTTAAGCGTCTTTCAACACGTCTGCAGCCGCGTTTCCGTTGTTAGTCGCTCTAAAAGTTGTCATTGCCAAAAAATTTTAAAAAGAAACCAAAATCGACCGATCCGAACGTTCCAATCGAATAAATCGAATTCATTTTCAAAACCCAATTACGAGTCAGTTCTGGTTTCTTGTAGCAAAACTTGCGGAGTTCGCATTCTTATTCCAACTTGATCGAGAGCTTCACGATTTCGCATTCGGAAAAAACTGCATGTCACATTTCGGCCAGCATTCTTTTTGAATTCATCTCGCGAATAAATGTGGTTTTGTGTCACCTTGTTTCTTGTCAAAAGGACGACCACAGAGTATAAAAGGCGCGAAAAGCAATATCGACAAAGTAAATTCACGTCGCAAACAATGCCAGATATTATATTTTGTTTCATCGAGGCGATTTAAATAATCAATATTAAACGTTATGTAGGTATTACAAAAGGAGTAATAATCAATATTTCACTTTGTGTATTATAAAAAGAGTGGGTGCAGTACAGGTGACATAGCAAGAAACAAAAAGATATTTTTTGGAATAATTATTAAAGTTTACTTATTTGTCTAGAATATAATGAACAATATAATGATTTCTTAGGTTTAGGCGAATGTTATTCATTGAAATAAGATTAGTTTTTACGGATTTTATCGCGATTTGTTTTCTATTTATTTGATTTTTAGTTCCGACGTTTCGAAAGCTTTACAGCCTTCGTGGTCACGGGGCGGACCCGTCCGACTGTCCGAAAAAACTAGTTTTATTTCAATGATGAACAATAGTTAATAATGGTTTAATTTATTCTTGGATTATGTAGGTAACTCAATAACCAAATTGTGATCATCGTTGCTCAAGACACACCTTCCAATCCCCGACTTAGGACCTAGGGCAATCATTAGAATGCAATGAGAAGGCTCAAGTGGTATATTTGCCTTAGCGTTCTTATGGGCAAGAACATTAACAGTTTTCCTTTAACATCTATACTTCAGTTTGAAGGTCTACTATTCAGCATATCATCGTATACAAACACGATATCATTCTTTCCCTGTAACGAGAAATAAGAATAAGTTTTAAAATTATTTTAAAAATGTAAAGATAAAGATATTTATTTTGTAAAACATGAGTGACAATAAGTACATGGTGTTTGAGTTTGTGTACTTCGTTAATGTGCAGTGCAGATCTTTGCACCTGATGGTAAGATCATGATTTATACTCTGTCGAAGAAAAAATGTTTGTGTTGTTGTATGTTCAAAATGTTTTTTCTTCGACAGAGTATAAATCATGACAGCACTAAGTTTCCAAATAAATACAACATAAAAATAACTTTTAAATTTCTTCCACACCGCAAACACCTATTATGATGAAATATGACCGTTTTATTTCGTAATATTCCGTTGAAATACGCATAAAAGGGTTTAAGTGTGCTGTGAAATATAAAGTTTTTGTAACCGTGAGAAAAAGGGGCAGGTACAGTTTAAGGGCGATATTAAAATGTTTCATGTAAATTCGAGCAGTTCCCGTCGCTGTTTCAGCGTTCTATGTCTTTGTGAATTTGGTATTCATGGAACGCTTTTAGTTTTAATATCGGGTTAAGGTTTCTTTTATGTGCATGCCTATTTTATGCCTATTTTATTTATATTTCTGTCAATAGGTAATTTGTGCTTATTGAATGTGGAAAATTTGTTTTGTTAATTATTTGTATAATTTTTACTGTATCAATTGGTCTAACTTTTGACATTGTAAGTGATGTTTCTATTTATGGGTTATTGACGATAGAATATATTGGTCCAAGAGCCCGTGAGTGCCAGACCTTCGGATTGTAATAAAAGCTGAAAATTTTTCTATGTGTGTCCCTAGTACAGGTAAGAATGATCCCCACCCATGAAGCTGAGGCAACGGTGGCTTTGGCAGGTAACAGGTAACAAAGGTGTATAAAATTCCATCTCAAATTTATCATAGAATAAAACTTATTTTTTTTATATTTGATTCATAATGATATCAAAACTCGCGTTGCTCATTGCCAGACAGTTAGTATGGTTGCAACCCTCTGCCGGACACCCTTAAATTATTATAATTTATAATTATACTTACGTTATATTATAAAACCTAAATTTTATATATAATTTTTTGGGGGCCTATTAATCTATGTTTACATAATAGCCGGACAGTTTCAACGGTTCTATCATCTTGCCAGACGCATTCAAAGTGAGCAGTAGTTCGGAGAGCAAGGAGCTTATACAGTACCTAACTAGTGCGAGTGAGACAGAGCGCTTGGTCTATTGCAGCCCTTCACTGCGCATCCACTGTTATTAAGTTCAAATTGTGCAGTTTATTTTTTTCTTAATCGAGAAATTTCATTAAATAAATTTTTACAGTTTGAATAACAAATATTTAAAACAATACTCAGTAAAATTGTTCTAATACAACTTCAATCATATCGAAACTCTAATAATTTAATTTATATTATTTTTCATTTTTACGAAGTTTAGTATTTTCAATTCTATCAAAATTGTAAAGCCAATGAATTAAAGTAAATCAAATTTTATTGTTTACTAGCTGACCCGCGCAACTTCGTCTGCGTATGAGAGAGAGGGTTGAAAGAGTGAGGCGTAGGCACCTATAGCACAATAATTCTAAAAGAGGTAATGGGATGATCTACTTCGGCCGTCAGTCACCCCGTCTCTCACACCGTCAGTCACACCGTCTGTCAAACCGTCTATCACCCCGTCTCTTACCCCGTCAGTCACACCCTCTGTCACACCGTCTATCACCCCGTCTGTCATCACGTCCGTCACTCCGTCTGTCACCCCGTCTGTCACCCCGCCTGTCACCCCGTCTGTCACCCAGTCGGTCACCTCATCTGTCACCCCATCTGTCACCCCGTCTGTAACCCCGTCATTCACCTCGTCAGTCACCCCGTCCGCCACCCCATCAGTCAGCCTGTCAGTCACCCCGTCATTCCTCATGTCCGTCACCCCGTCAGTCATCCCATAAGTCACCCCATCAATCACTCCGTCAGTCACCCCTTAGTCACCCTACCATTCATCCCCTTGGTCAACACTAAAATATTTTTTCAAATTGAACCAGTAGTTTCTGAGATATAAAATTCCCCGCTAGCAGCATTTTTCATTTCTGCTCCGCTTCTAATGGGCATAGCGTGATGTTATATAGCCTATAGCCACCCTCGATAATTGGGCTATCCAACACAAAAAGAATTTTTCAATTCGAACCAGTAGTTTCTGTCCGAGATATAAATTTTCCCGATTTTGCAACATTTTTCACTTCTGCTCCGCTCCTATTGGTCAAAGCGTGATGTTATATAGCCTATAGCCATCTTCGATAAATATGCTATCCAACACAAAAAGAATTTTTCAATTCGAACTAGTAGTTTCTGAGATATCAACTTCCCCGGTTTTAAACATTTTTCATTTCTGCTCCGCTCCTATTGGTCATAGCGTGATGTTATATAGCCTATAGCCACCGTCGATAATTGGGCTATCCAACGCAAAAATAATTTTTCAAATCGAACCAGTAGTTCCTGAGATTAGCGCGTTCAATCAAACAAACAAACAAACAAACTCTTCAGCTTTATAATATTAGTATAGATTAATCAAAGGGCAAAATTTTTTTTAAAATAAAAAAGTTACAGTGAAATACACTTATTTTAATTAAATTTTTAAACATTTTCATCATTTTCATCGTCGTCGTCAATACATCCATATTCCTCGTCACTATTATTCCATTCTGTGGATTGATCGTCTTCAATATCGCCTTCTTCATTACGCACCCATAATTTTTTTGTCTTGGGTGTTTATGGGCGGTGGAGATCACTTACCATCAGGTGACCCATCTGCTCGTTTGCCAATCTCAGCTATAAAAAAAAAATAACATTCGCGTAAACTTAAGAAATCAGTATTTCAAACGTGTATATTATCAAGTTCAAACTTGGTTAGGGCATGATTTGGAACCCCAGGTATGGGGTTGGACAATACGAAACGATTTTCTGGAGCCTATCATGACAGTTTTACCACCTGCTCCAGAAGATTTGCTAAATACAATTTTCTGCAACTGCAAGAGTGGTTGTGGTTCGCGATGCGGATGCAGGAAAGCGGGCTTGCAATGCTCTTTAACTTGTGGCCAATGTAATGGGCAAGCTTGTCTCAATGCTCTACTATATCAGAGCGACATTAACGCCGGTCTTACGACCCAGCGCCATAATGCTCGGGAGAGATGGAAAACATCCGGGCGACACTGGGTTGAGTCCCTAACTCTATGTACACCCTACACCGGCAATACCGATTAAAAACACCGCGGTGGCCCTTTTCGGCGCTTGAGGACGTTCCGGGTTTCCCTAGGCGAGAAGCGCCCAGGCTTCAGCCGGAAACGTCACGATTTGAAAACCTATGTTCCGATCATTTTAAGCTTGTGTTCCGATATTTCACACAATAGATCTGGCAACACTACTGTATACGCTCCTTGCTCTCCGAACTACTGCTCACTTTGAATGCGTCTGGCAAGATGATAGAACCGTTGAAACTGTCCGGCTATTATGTAAACATAGATTAATAGGCCCCCAAAAAATTATATATAAAATTTAGGTTTTATAATATAACGTAAGTATAATTATAAATTATAATAATTTAAGGGTGTCCGGCAGAGGGTTGCAACCATACTAACTGTCTGGCAATGAGCAACGCGAGTTTTGATATCATTATGAATCAAATATAAAAAAATTAAGTTTTATTCTATGATAAATTTGACATGGAATTTTATACACCTTTGTTACCTGTTACCTGCCAAAGCCACCGTTGCCTCAGCTTCATGGGTGGGGATCATTCTTACCTGTACTAGGGACACACATAGAAAAATTTACATCTTTTATTAAAATCCGAAAGTCTGGCACGCACGGGCTCTTGCTCTATATGTATAGCGTTTATTTATTGATTATTATTTATTCACATATTAAGCATCAAGGTTGACCTTGAATTTAACTTTATCGAATATATCAAGAATTTAAGAATCATCGTAAAGGTCGTCGTCGTCTAAAATGTCGTAAAAACCAATTTAAATCCTTTCTGAGAGATGCTTGAGAAAGTGTGTTGCGCCAACCACTCATTGGGGAGGGATAAAGACAGGTAGAAATTAATATATCAAGAATCTATCACATAACGTTCACTAAAAATATGCCGATTTCTGTCTTTTACTACATTTTTTGGGTGGTAGCGTCAAGATGTAGACAGATCCGTCTACAGCACGAATGGGCCGGCTCGACCGGTTCGATACCACTGTCTCACAGAAGACCGACGTAAAGGTCGCTGTAGCGTATCGTTCGGTGAGTGAGATTTCCGGTGGCCCATTTAAAGTCCCTTTTTCCCTCCTATTACGTTGGTAAAGTACCCATGATCCTTTTTGTGTACAATGGGTAGTGGAGTTCACTTACCACCAAGTGACCGACCATGGTTTCTGCTAAAAATAAAAAAAATGAAAATATGATCCATTTCATAATATAAAAAGTGAAGATTCCAAAACATAAGCTCATGCCTGTATCCCCGAAGGGGTAGGCAGAGGTGCACTAGCGAACTAGAACACCCACATTTCGCCGAGCTTAGTTCCGTCCCAGATGTGATAGGGGACGAGCCTATCGTCATATCGGGCACAAATTCCATACTCCGAGCTGATAAGGTAAAATCCAATATCACTTTGCGCGACCCGGAGATCGAACCCGAGACCTCAGGACGGTAGTCGTACTGAAATACAACCACGCCACCGAGGCAGTTACCACCACCAATATTATAAAAAGTTAAGATTCCGAAGACGTAATATTTACATGATATTTGATAAATAAGGAGCGGCGAAGAGAAACGAGTTTACTATGGTAATGAGTTTACAGTTGAGATTAATAGGTGAGGTTTTTAATAAAATTCTGCGGTTAATGAAAGACTCAAGGGTCGAGGGCAGGACGAACGGCAGGGGCGTAACTGACGAGAAAAATATGATATTTCCAAATAATACGACAGCCTCCGTGGCGTAGGCAAGTCAGTGAAGTGAGAGGCCGCGGTTTCGACCCTACCCAGGCAAATGTTTATATGATCTACACATATTTGTTTCGGGTCCGGGTGTTGCGAGACCGAAAGACTCTCGTAGTTCCTGATACCCACGACACAAGACTTGTATCGGTCTGTTGGGTGTTATTTATTATTTATTTTAATCTTTTATAAATCATTAAAAGAAGAATATTAGCTGCTATAAGAGACACCTAGAGTTCTAGACAAAGGCATTTGTAATCGGTAAGGAGGTTGTGAATCGTTGTGAATTTCTCATGAATCGTTTAAAAATAGTTGAATATTTAGAAAAACACCGCTAATGTCGAATGTCGAAAACCAGTTTTTTTCAATAATTTTAGAAATTAAATCGGTAATTTTCCGTTTTTACATGTATTATTTTACGGTAATTTTATTCTGAGATTGAAGTGGTAGAGCGACGCTGTAGACAGTAACGTCTATAGCACGAATGGGCCGGCTCGACCGGTTAGATACCACTGTCTCACAGAAAACCGACGTAAAGTGGCAGCTTGCTGTCGCGTTTCGTTCGGTGAGTGAGATTTCCGGTGGCCCATTTCCCCACTCCCTTTCCCAATCCCCTTCCCTCCTTTTAGGTTGGCAACGCACCTATGATTCTTTTTGTGTCTTGGGTGTCTATGGGCGGCGGAGATCACTTACCATCAGGTGACCCATCTGCTAGTTTGCCACTCCCTGCTATATAAAAAAAATATATATATCTTATAATAACTATCTAGCATAACATTACCTATAACCCTGTTACGCAAAAAGTTAAAATTATTAAATAAAATTATTTAGTATCCCAAAGCCGGTCCCGTTCGTTATAAGCCGTCTAGGCCGCTGTTTGTTTTGATTGTATTAATTAAAACTCGAATCCCTCAAAGTTTTATTAAGATTAACACCTCTGTACTTTTCTTTTATGAACATCTTCCATATTCATGTCTGTGGGCTGCCACCGTCGCTGGACTGTTTTACATTTATTTACATACCTCGCCAACCTTTGGAAGGTGAGGGTTTAATTGGTTCAGCTCTTTGGGTTAGTTGTATACCTTGGTTCGTAGTGCAGAAGACGCAATGTTTACAACTACTGTAAAGAAATGGTAATAAGATTTCCATTTTTTTCATTTTTACCTGATACCACTCAAACTACTCTCTCGCTCTTTTCTTGGTATTACCCACACTCTTATACGGAGGTTGCGCATACTCGTTACTCACTTTTTATAGCAGACTGGCAAAGGAATTGCTAAATCACCTGATGGTAAATGATCCGTCGCCCACGACACCAGAAGAATCATAGGAAAAGGGAGAGGGGCAGCGGCAGTGGTAAACCACTTTCCGCGCGACAAAAAAAGGGGGGGGGGGGCAGAGGCGAGGAGTTCATTAAACACGATTCCTTTCGGCTTGCCTTTTTCAAATGTTTTACTCATAAGTAGGTCTTAAAGGAAAGAAACAGATCGCTGGATGCAGGCCGCTTCCAACAAGTCGATCTGGAAATCTTTCGGGGAGGCCTATGTTCAGCGGTGGACGTCCTATGGCTGATGGTGATGATGATGAAGTCAAATGGTAAAAATGAACTCTTATAGTTTCGTCATGTCCGTCTGTCCGTCTGATTAGGGATTAGTTCAGAAACTACTTGTACCAGAAAACTGTAATTTGGCATGGGTATACATATCAGTCACACCGACAACACAGTAAAATAAAAAAGCTAGTTTGCATAAATTAATTTGGAATCAATGAATGAATCTTTGACTTGACCAGGCTTTAACTAAGCGAACTTTCTTAATTATTGTTCTTATGTAAATAGATTT
The DNA here is from genome assembly GCA_036417725.1 of Clanis bilineata. Classification (NCBI taxonomy): domain Eukaryota; kingdom Metazoa; phylum Arthropoda; class Insecta; order Lepidoptera; family Sphingidae; genus Clanis; species Clanis bilineata. The sequence goes on from CM071158.1 coordinate 17,717,409, forward strand.
ATTTTCATGAGTCGCATTCTATGATATTATAAAATTGACTGTCTCATAGGCTAGTACAAAAATTAAGATAAAAATAAGTCATAGTCCCTTTGTTGAGACAGTATAAAAACTTACTTGAAAAAACCCGTATCTACATAATAACCCTCTCCACCGGTACCCAAAATACCTTTTATTGAGGTGTAATGTTGAGATGAAGCCATAAAATTCCAAGGGCTGCCGTAAAACCTTATTAACCATCTTTTGTATACAATTAAATTGAAAACGAGTGTAGTCGCGGGAACGCACGTGCGAACCCTATATTATAGGTATGTGAACCACAAGTTTGGTGTAAAAGTGGGACTTTTGCGAGTGATTTCTGGAAAATTGATTTGAAAAAAAGATGATCAATAATATATATTTTTTAAATGTGTTCAAGATAATTTATCTTCCAAGGTAAAAAATTTAGCTTGATTGAGCAAAAGTGGCTTATATACCGGTATTGTATTGATAAAGTAACTATAATTGACTAGCCTAAAAATGAGAAGGTTTTTGATTCAGCTTCATTTTTTCTTATTACTTACCTGAGTATACTGTCCTCTATATTCTGAAGGTTCCCCTCGGGTGTACGGATACTACACTAGGCTTTCATCAAATCATGACATAAAATAATGAAGAATAAGGCCTTATTATTAATAATTACTATCGACATGAAAGTCATCTTATAAAGCAACATTCAATACCTAACATACTTAATTACTAACACAGGGTAAACTGTTTTTTAAAAGAGCAACGCCAGAATTTATTTCTTCCCGTTCTTCTTTGCTAAAACAGCTTTCTGAACTGAGTTAAGAGAAAATAAAAATATGGCTGAGATCTATAGAGCGAACTTCGCCTAAGTCTGAGTCAAAGAAAGGATTTGTTAAATCGAACTTCGACTTAGTCCGAGCCATTTTCTTTACAAGAAAAACAGACTAAGCAAATATTGTCTTGTAAAAATATATTCGTACTAAGTCAAAGTCTGATTTATAATTTTCAAATCCTCACCGAGTTAGTTTCCTTGACTTAAACTTAATCGAAGCTCGCTTTATAGATCACAGCCATATTTCAGGGGGGTTACCACCACCTCTTATAGCAGTATTATTATAATTTTACTTGTACCGATTCTCATACAAAACAAACGAAGAACGATTATAATAATACTGCTATAAGAGGTGGTGGTAAGCTTGCAGAAGACTATCCCACTCCATCACAAAGTGTGGCGACCCGCGTATGGTAATTTTACAGTACACAATATCATTTGGATTTCATTGAGTAAAATGATTGGCTGTGTTTCGCCTCGGGTTTGCTGCGATTACTGTATTGGACTGTTGAATTATGTATATGCAATGGTCACTTTGGAAGGTTTTAAGTAGATTATACACTTAAGTGTGTCCGTAAAAGAAGAAGTAAATATTTATGAAAGATTTACTTATCATTACTTGGTGAGGATGGATGTGAAATGTGAGTCGTGACGATATTGAAAAGTCGTTGAAGCAGTCTCCCTAAGAGTCGCGATTTATGTATTTTTTGTTCTTCAAGTAAGATGAGAATCCTTCCAACTTCATCTGGCTTCGCCATGCCTTTCTTTCTGCCTGGCGTTATCCCGGCCTTCTGCCAGGGTCCGCTTTCCTACTTAAATGCTTCCACTTCGCCCGGTCTTGAGCATCCTCTATAGTGAGACCATTGGCTCTCATATCCTCCTTCAGATCGTCCAGCCAGCGCTTTTTGGGCCATCCACGGGTACGCACTCCTGGTACGATCTGGGCTAGACACCTGCGACCGACGTACTCCTGTAATTTGTTCCCATTGCACTCTGAATTATAAATATGATGAATTACTGCCAGTGCTAGTTACCTTACCATTTTTTAAGATACTTAAGATTCGCCTAAGTTTGTACATTGTCCCGTTCATCGACATATCATCATCAGATTCAATCTATCATGATTATTTAGTTATAAAAATCAAATACGATTCCCAAAAATCGACTGAATAACAAGTCAAACTAAACATTTATTCATCATTCGTAGCTATCAAAGACCTAAGAAAACATAGATACAGAAAACTAATCACAAACATCTGTCCCCCACATAAAACGGCACTAAAAGATAGAAAAGGAAATAAAAAGGTAACACGCCGAATACTCAGTCAGTCCGCGGTATATTTTTCAAAGAGCTACCCCTCGTCGTTTTTATCCTACTTGACTCCTAATGTGGTGAATACATACATGAACAATTGCGATCTGGAGTGTTCTGGAGGAGGGGGCGTGGGAGGTAGGGGGGAGGGACACTAAAGTGGGGTATACAAGGAGGGCGTATTTTCCTTCTTTCGCAACACTTAGGAGGGAGGTGTCCGTACCACCCTTGCTTGTGTTGTCTTAAGGCTGCGGTGTTGTTTTAAGTCGCGTAGGTATTGAGTTTAATTGAGTTTGTTTGGATGAAACTATTTATTGTAAAATGTTTACGTTCTGGTTACTATGTATGGCTGAGCACCGCACTCTTTCTGCCCTCTCATAATCAATAATGAATCATATATCAAAAACATGAGAGCATATGAAAAATAAACAAAATTTGTCGCAAATATGCTCTGCAATTTGTTTGAAAACTGTTGCATTCACACCACACAGAAAGTTTGTTTGTATGAACGTAACAGACATAAATTCGCGAATGTTTGTTCTGTTGGTGTGTACCCGGGTGTACTCGTTAACAAATAAAATCATTGGAGCTATAGAAACGATAAGCGCGAAAAACCACAGACAAGGTCGAAAAGCCGATTTTTGACCATGTCGATTTGAGACGTTTGATATTGCGTAACCTTAAACTAAATCACAAAAGGTCTACACAAAACTTGGTTTCGGTACACATTTTTGTCTGTGGTCTATTGTTCCATGAGGTTGAGTCAACGAAAAACGTTGTTTTGTGCTATTTTTGTTTTGTTTGTAGAAAAACATGTGCAGGGGACGCGACTTTATGACGCAGATACGAACTTTTATGAGAGTTTTGCGACAACTATAATGAATAACATAAAATGAATAACGTTATAATGAAGAAGTGTACGAGTTTCCCGCTCATTATCTTTCATTCCAAGGGGAAACCTAAACCCCTAATATTGGTAGTCAGATTAGCTCTGTAGCAATACCTAGAGGTATAGATCAATAAGATCGGTATAGAGTATTAACTACACGATTTTGTAAGTGATCGCCAAATTCCTTGCATCTTCGAAATAATTACGACGTTCCAGTTCTTGCTAAGCACCATAGCTAACTTATTCCTGTTGATTTGAAGTCATCGAACACAGCATAATAGATCCTGGCTGAATGAACCAAGTTATCTTGGCCTCGGTTTTTAAAAGAATGATTCATTATGTCACTTCTCCACAGAATATAAACTGGGTGGACGCTTAAAGCGGCATCAAACACATAACCGCAGAGCCCAGCCGCAGAGCGACGGAGAGCTGCTCTAATGAAACGGTGCGGTTTTTTCATGATTATTCATGCCACTTAGACGCCTTCAGCTTACAGAGGCGACTTGAAAGCGCGGTTTGTTTTCGCTCAAAATGTTCATGCTGTTTCGTAAAACGTGGCATGTAGCGTTCTGTTAACGATCTGTGCGGCTGAAGTTCGACCAAATTGCTTAGCTTTTATTAGTAGGTGAAAAATTACGTAATTTATCAAATATACATAAAATATGAACGAATACACACCTATAAATATGAATTTTCCTTTTTTCATGTAAGTTACCATTGGTTCCAATGTTTTGTCAAATGGCATCATAAGATTATGTTCTAGAACACTTTCTGTAAATTCAGCTATAACCTGCTATTATCCCACTCTAATGTTGGATGACCACAATACATTTTTAAAGGTGTTGCAGGAAGGATTTGGTTTCGTTTTTATGATCGGCTGCCTGCCTGATATCATCTCTGAGGTATCCAGCTCTGCGAAAATCGTGTTAGAAAAACCCCTTTGCCTAACCTGGTAGTCGACCCAAAGACTTCCCATATTATGCTGACACTATTAAAATGAATTGCAGCACAGTGTAGAGACATTGAAGCAAATGATGCAATATCCAACCTAAACACAGTGGAACAACACATACGAATTACAATTATTTTCGACCGAATCCAAAAAAGGAGATGGTCGAAATAAAACTATTTTTACGGATTTTATCACGATTTGATTTTTAATTTTTATTCCCGACGTTTCAAAGGCTTTGCAGTCTTCGTGGTCACGGGTCAGACTCATAACATAACATAACAACATAACATTCATGTATAATATTCGCGTAAACTTAAGAAATCAGTAAGAAGAAGGTCCTCAATTCATCTGTATTTTTATGATATACCTACCAAATGTAGACCGATTTTATAAAGATTATTTTTGCATTGAAATAAAACTATTTTTACGGAAAACTTAAGAAATCGATTCTTTTTGCGTTCGATAGAGCTTATTTCAAGAGTGGTCTCATATGAATTTGGTCACAATCGGATTTGAAGTCGGTTCATTAAGTTTTTAAACTTGAGATTATGTGCGACCGACTTTCAAATAGGAGAATCCAAAAATAATTTTGAAAATCGGCCCACATTTGGCAGAGATATTGTGTAACATATATATTCGACAGCCTCCGTGGCGCAGCGGGCGAGTAGCCGGGTGTGAAGCGAGAGGCCGCGGGTTCGATTCCCGCATTGAGACAAATGTTTGTATGGCCCATAGATATTTGTTTCAAGTCTGGGTGTTGTGAGACCGAAAGTCTCTTATAGTTTCTGATACCCACGACACAGGTTGTACCTAGTTTGGGTTTAGGACTAGATGTGTGACTGTTGGGTGTGTGTTTATTTATATATAAAAAAATACAGACGAATTGAGGACCTTCTCCTTTTTGGAAGACGATCGATAAGATTATATTCATCGATGTAGTTGCCACGTTGTACCTCACACGTTAGCTAGGTCGTGCACTCATTGGGATACTTTGACCTCTCGGAAATCAGTGTCTCCACATTATCATTCCACTTTTATATCAGATCCACTCCGACCGCGTTTAATGTAATTGCCCAGTTACCCCACAAGTGGGCCGCCCCTCCCCCAGTTAATTAATTACGTGACATACGTAAAGACGTTCGTTTTTATTGCATTCTGTGATATGTTGTTATTTGCAGCTGTGTTTGTTTTAATTTAGTTATTCTTTTAGTATATCGTATTCTTTCTTAACCAGGTCCAAAAAAGAAGTTCTCAGTTCGGGTACATTTTTTATTGTTTATGGTATGTGGAATATCAATTAAATTACCATGTGTGCACCATTAAAAATGTGGCACAAATGCTCCGATGGATTTATCTGCTCTATGGTCCCATATGAATTTGACCAAGATCTGAAGAAGGAGCACATAGTAAAAAGACGAACTTGAATAACAGCGCAGTCCAAAGACTTCTATGTATTTAGTAGACAAGCTGTTTCGAAGTAAGATTGTGGCACATCACGGTGAGTGTTTGATGTTCCACGGCTAAGGAAAAGAGCAGATTTCTATAGTGAGTTGAGGTCGATTAACAGAGACTTGTTGCGCACATTTTATGTACCGAACAGCCAGTCTAGTAGTATACATAGAAGTCTTTGGCGCAGACTGTTAAAATTGGTTTTAAATGATGTCGGTTGAAATTATGAATAACAACAATTCCTTATTATGGGCCCATAGAGCAATGATATGTTTCGAGTCAGTGTATCATTACTTATTTATTTTATATTTATTTTGGAATCGACATCCCAATTTCAATAACAAATAGGAACCAAATTCATGACTTTTGACTATCTTGTCCTACCACATACTGTTGTCCCAACTTTTTCACATTAGAAATTCTACACTGGTCTGCAAAGATTTCGCTTATTTCGCCATACATCAATCAAGCTGTAACCAACTAAAACTGTGAAACTGGGACGCCTAGTCAACGTTAGTGGATTTAGTTCAAACACCGGCAGAAATTCAAATTCGCCGGAATAAGGGATAAAAGTAGCAAAAACTCCGTGCCCTCTATCTCATTAACATAGTCTGTGAACTGACGTTGGATGTTGGAATAATCTCGGTTGGATGAGACTAGAGTATTTTTGTTGGCTAGTGTATTTGTTACGTTGTGTGTCTAATAGGCTGGATTAGGTCTTGGATACGAATTCTAGGTCAAAAAATGTTGTTTTTCTAACTTAATAGGGAACTTGCGTGTAATTTTTTTATTGGTTCATTGCAAAGAACTACGTCTCAAATAAACACTCCAGAAACAAAAACATAAAAATATGCACAAATCATTTAATTATCGCAAGTCTAAATATGACTTACAAAACCCCGCGCTAAAAAAGGACGTGACGTCACAGCTTATAAATGCCTTTTTGTTGACATCTTAGTTGACACTGACGGCTAGTGACATTGTCTGGAATGACGTTTGAACCGCTATAATTGCCTATCGTTTAAAATTTCCCCATGCCGAACAAAAATTTCCCCAAAAATGTTGAAGCTATTTCATTAAATAACGAAGTAAAAATAAGTTGCACCCTTGAATCCTGAGCGGAGAGGTGGGAAAGTTACATGAAGAAAATAATTTGGAAAGAGGAGGACCTCCGAAATCTCATTCATCAAGTACCATACTAAACATAACAACAGTTTTCCGCAAAATTGGGAAAAATACCCCAACGTGAAAACACTGCCTAATGCAACGACGTCACTTGGGTTTTGTAATAACGTTCCATTACACGTAATTTCTAATTAAGATATTTTGTAAAATATCAATTATTTTATACTACAAATTACATCATAGCACATTTCAAGGTTTTGTTTATTCATTTATCATCACAATTTCTCGTTATAATTTTCGTGCAAGTTCCCCATTTACCTGTGACTGGATTCCAGTCGTAAAAATTAAGCCAAGCCAAAAAAGAAAAGAAGTAATAAAAGAAAAATAAGCGCAAAATTACATGACGAGTTTAAAGTTAGTTAGTTAATCTAAATTCTCGCCATAGGTAATAATAATTCAACATAAGGTATGTTGCGATTATAATAAAAAGATCCATTAAGGTGCTCTATAGAAATACCAACAGTGTAACGGCCAATGATGATTGTTGATGATTTTTCTTAAGAAGTCGATTAATAAAATGCCACATAAACTGACTTAACCAGTGCATCAAGATCTTCTTCACCCTGAAACAAAGAAATATATAGTAAGAATTAAGAAATTGAAATTAAACTATTTTTCAGACTGTCCCGTGACCACGAAGGCTGCAAAGCTTTCGAAACGTCGGGCATAAAAATTAAAACCAAATCGTGATAGAATCCATAAAAATAGTTTAATTTCAATGAATAACATTCACGTAAACCTAAGAAATCATTAAGAATTAAGAAAATACTAGTATAACCTAAGACTACTCCAGTCATATCCACGATCTCTGTCATCTAAGTAAAACAGCGTAGGTGTGCAGTAAAAAGCATCTTCTCCCTGCCTGTGCAGGACAGGCCACTTGTCATAAGTTACTTGTGATAAATCGACGCCAGAGATGTCTTTCGACCCTGTTACTGTTCACCCTTATGTACAAACATGGAGTGGACGGACTAAGGACTGAGGGGGGCAAGACCACCGGAAAATACATCATAAATATAATATTGGCAATTTGGTTGCAAAATACGTTTTAATTTACTAAGGTTTTCTAGGTTGACTTGCTTAATATAACACTATGCTTACTATAACCATATAATATAACTACTATAACTAATTTAACTATGCAAGTTAAATCAGTTTTGATTAAATACTATAATTAACCATGAGAAATAACAATTAAACCCTAACATTTCGGCTTCTGTTTACTGTCTTTTGTTATAATCAGTAATTAGATTTTATTATGGTAATTGGATCCTAACAATCATTTACCGATCAAAGAAGCTCCATCCTTAGTAAATCAGCGTTATTCTATTTTGATGTTGCGATGACAAATCAATAGAATAATCATATAGGGCTCAAGTCCGGCTTTTATAGTATTGTTGTGAGTGAACTATATTTGTCCCATTAAATTGTCCACTCTGAAAACCCCTCAATACATCTCTGTGCTGAATTAAGTAAATTTACTGAAACATCCCACGAGCTTTCACCCTTAATCCTAAGACGTTAGAGTCTATTATAATAAAATAGTGTAACGAAATCTTAGTTATAACAAGTTGTAATTAATGCTCTGTGTAATGGAGTTTTGGGTTTAATTGTTGTGCTCTTTCGTTAAGTGGCACTTGTTAAGTAATTATTAAAATACAGATGCTTAGTAACATTCAGTTTGAGGTTAGGTTAATATAGTGAGAAGCTTCGAAATTATAATGAGATCCATTCTACAGAAGAAAATGTAAGAGATAATGCGTCTGTAGAAACGATTTTTAGGATCGATACTCGAATCAAAATATTCTTATACCAACTTTCTTTCTGCCTGGCGTTATCCCGGCCTAATGCCAGGGTCTGCCTTCCTACTTAAACGCTTCCACATCGCCCAGTCTTGAGCGTCCTCTACAGTGAGGCCATTGGTTCCAACGTTTGGTGAAATATGTTTACATGAATCACTACTTATGCCTCGGTGGCGTAGTTGTATTTCGGTACGACTATCGTCCTGAGGTCTCGGGTTCGATCCCGGGTCGGGCAAAATGATATTGGATCTTTCCATATCAGTTCGGAGTTTGGAATTTGTGCCCAATATGGCGATAGGCTCGCCCCCTATCACGTCTGGGACGGAACTAAGCTCGGCGAAATGTGGGTGTTCTAGTTCGCTAGTTCACCTCTGCCTACCCCTTCGGTGATACAGGCGTAAGTATATGTTATGTTATGTTTATGAAATACTAGTTATTTGAGGCACCGTGGTGTAGAAGGTACTGCAAAACGAGATTCTGCGGTTTCAATTTCCGCATTTAGTAAAATGTTTATGTGATCCACAGATGTTAGTTTCGTATCTGGGTATTTTGGATCTTAAAGCCTAGTTCTTGATAGATGGGATACCAGTATGTCTCAGTTACCTCAAATTAATTTTATTGACATCGTAGAAAATTATTGTCTAGGCATTGTTCTCAAATATAACAAACAAATAACTTCATATCAACAGGACAGACCGAAAAATATCCGAAAAACAATATCTTAAATCAAGTGGCCGGCCATTCGTCACAGCGAGGAGCAATCCATCTCTACGCTGTAATTTAGTTCCGCAGTGCTCCGCTAGGCGGCGCTATCTCATTTATTATGCATACTTATGACCCGGCGTAATGAGCGCGGTTCATTTTCGGGGTTTTCTTAAGGTTTGCCAAAATGTTTCCGAGATAAAATGGGAAACTGCTTTATTTAACGTTAGTTTTCACGTTGTTTGTTGTTTTAGAATATAGGGTTATTCATTTTTGTATTCAGACGAAACACTTAAGCATTTTGGTGGTAAGTTACCATCGTTCATGAACCCGAGGCACCGCCAAGTCGCTGCCTGCCGTGGAAAGGAGAATAGAAATTGGGAAGAGATAGACATAGAGATTGAGAAGAAAGGTATTTGGGACTACGGATATTTTACCGAATGGTTAGTAAGCGAGAGGATTCTAGACTAGACTAGGACTACGAAATTCTCACTCAACGTACGAAACGCAACAAGCTGTGACAGCCTTATGCATAGATTATTATTATATAGTGGAGGAATTATGTCGAATTTCTGACAGAGTTCCTGACCAGCCGGTGTTAACGTGGCATGCAAAAATATTATATTGGAATAAAATCTTAATATGACTTTATGTTAATCTAAGACTCATAATGTAAATGTAAATCTAAGATTATAATATAACTTTATGTAAATCTCTTCGAACCTCCCATCTAAAAAATAGAACTTCGATTATCTGTCAACATACATCCTTTGGGAATACAGGCTTGAGCTTATGTTATTTTATAATCATTTTCGTAATTACAAAATTGTATAGTGTAGCACTTCCATTCTACCTGCCCTTATCCCACTTCAGTGTTGGAATAACACACTATTTCAAGTATGTCGCAGAAAGGATGTGGCTTAATTTCTAAGACAGGCTACCAGCGTGATGTTAAATCCAGTTTCGGGGAAATTGAGTTAGAAAAATATCCTGCTCGGCCTGGAAATCGAACTCAGGACCTTCCGGTCCACAGCCCATATACGCTGCCACTACACCAATGAATGAATAATATAGTACTCACCTACTTCAAAGCCAATATAGCAAAACAAACTCAACGAGAAAGGCCAATAAAAAGAAACGTTCCAGAGTTTTTATCAATAAACGTACATTGGGAAATATTGATAAAATAAAGGGATAATAACAATAAAACATAACCGCTGGGAGCCGAGCGGGAACTATAAATTCCCTTTTATTTTCGCTGGCCACCGTCCAGCGCGGGTGCATATAAAACAGGGGAAACTTCTCTTCTAATTCGGTAACAAGATGGATTGTTTAGTTTAGTAATTTATCATGTATTGACTACCGTTTCTCGGTTCCTGTATTGTTTATTTGTTTGTTTATCAAGCGAGCGAAATAAGAGAGCGTGTACGTCTAAACAACCATAGCTAGTTACTGGATATGGTCTATGTACAAAGCGCATAATCGCGATCTCTGTTTTTTTGTATATATATTGTTCATAGCCATGGATACAATGTCCTTCAGCCGTATACTTTTTATTATTTTTGTTACTTTGTTTCCTAATCTAAGTTTTCGCAAGTGCAATGAAGTCGGATGTGTTCGATTTCAAAGCCCTGCTGGAGTTTTGGCGTCAATTCCTTCCAGTTTGATGCTTTTTAGACGATTTTCTCGCAGCGGAGGAATCGAACATGGTCGACCCATCCTCCCGACAAAAAACGTCCAAAATCACTTATTTCAAAGCTTTCACATACTGTCCATCTTCGTTGATGTTTATCGCATAAATTCACATCACATTTAAACCATAAGCACAACTTTAGACTATAATATGAAATCATTAAAACAAGCGACCACCCGCACCGTCAGAATTCCCGCCAAAACTCTCGCGATCTCTGGTTGTAATCAGTGTTGCCACAGACAGCCTCTGTGTCTCAGTAGAGTATTCGGTATAGTAAGCGAGAGGCCGCAGATTCGACTACATAAATGTTTGTGTGGTAAACAACCGGATTGTTACCATTGTATTAAGAAATTGACGTGGCGTTTTTTATTAAAAATTAAATAAATAAACAATAAATAAAAATCATTATTGGTCACGCATGTAAAAAAGCACTTATGAGTTATGACAGGTGAACAAAAGCAATTTTTGAATTAAGATTATTATAATTTGTATTATCACGCCATAAATTTGAAGACAGACAGGCAAGTATGGACATAATAACGATAGGATGGCTAAGATAGGGTGGTATGGGGAGATAGGAATAGAGTGTAAGGGTTGTGGGTTGTCGAAAAGGCATATGGCAGGAATGGTGGCAGGGGATTGACTGGAAATACTAGAAGCAGTTGGGATAGTGCATGAGGCCCTAACCTAGCTAACCTACCAGTCTTTCCCTAGCTATTATGTTCTTCTATAAATTCTGTGGTGTAAATAAACCCCAGAGACATTAAGCGGCACCCCATTCTATTACATTATATGCCGAGTAATTAAAAAATGTGTTCATAAAACAAGCAATTCTGAGAGAAAAATAAACAAGAATCCTATTAGTAGTAACAAGCAGAACCCCATTAGCCAACCAATTAACATACTGCCTCCGATTGCCACCCCCTCTCCCCACCTCCCTACCCCCCACAATAAGTGACTTAATCCTGTTCCTTATCTTTTACGCGCTAATGTCTTCGAATTTGCATTCCGTTACGTACAAAAAGCCCGCGAAATTTTAACTCGGTTGGGTTGCCAAGTTATGCAAAGAAATGAGTGTGAAATCCAAATACTGGAATGGGTAGTTACCTAATGTTTTCCCGAAAGTAATTAATGACTGATGTTGCTCTTGTCATTCGTGGGTAGTCGTATCGTTTAACATTAGGCGAGCTGGCGAGCAGCGTGCTCGTCCCGTCGTTTGATTGCAAAAAAAATCTTTATCACTAAGGGCGACTTGCACCACTATTACTAACCTACAGTTAATCCTAACCTCAAGTTAAATTGAAAAAATATTTTCTGTAATTACACATGTCATTACAGTCTATTCCTATCTTCCCTTAGCACTCTATCCTAAGATAGGGTATGGCTAACCATCCCATCGTAATTATGTCTATACTTGCCTGCCTGTCTTCAAATTTATAGTTAGATAATGTCAATTATATTAATCTTAATTCAAATTTTGCTTATGTTGACTTGTCATAAGTGCTTTTTACATGCCTACGTGACCAATAAAGATTTTTATTTTATTTTTTATTCATATATTTTTTTAATTTAATTTGAGATTAGGACTAACTGTAGGTTAGTAATAGTGGTGCAAGTCGCCCTAAAGAAACGAAAAGAATAAATACACACAATAGAACACCTACATTTCTCTGTATAGGGTGCAAATTTCAGACTCCGGGCTGATATTGAGTAGAAAATCCCAATATTACTTTATCAGGCTAGGGATAGAACCCGAGGCCTCAGAGCGGTAGTTGTACCGGTGATGACACCCAATACAACTACGTCACCGAGGCAGTCAGATTTTTTTTTTCAATTTATGTACTAAATAATATTGGTGAACAAATACATTTATTTATTTATCTTTAAAATTAATTAAACGGCAACACAGTGCGGGAATTAAGAGGGTTTAGTAAAAAAGCATGGTGGTGAATCAAAGGCAGTGCTAATTGCTCAGTTGATATGGTAATCAGCGACCTCTGTCGCGACTCCAACGAACTAGAGGGAAGATTTGTTTTCAGTCCAACTTTTATAGGATTTAAAAATAACGAGTTTCACGTCGGGTAACATTTTTTTTAAATCTGTAGAATAGTATTATTTGCTCCTGGGTTCGTCTAATGAGTATTTCTAACGATGGAAACTCCTTTTGCCACATTAAATTATTGTATTCTTGATTAGGTCAGTCAGAACATGTAGAGGTAATAAGACATAATAGTTTTCCTTTGCGGAAAAATTCTGGAAGAATTTCCCCTCGATAAAACAGATGGTTATTTTAGGATAGTCTTATTATAGGTAAGCCAGGAAAAAAAATTACATTGAGTTAATTCCGTAGCCAATGTTTACGCTCTTTTTTTCGTTCAAACTTAAACGTATCTTTTTAATTTTTCTTCATCATTTAAACTTTTCAAATTGACTGTCGGACACGCGTCCCGTTCGCTCGGGCTTTTTTAATTTTGAATATATTAAGGTGATATTTCCGAAAAGTTTCCGTCCCCACCTGTTTTTTTAATTTCCATTAATAATATCCGCTAATATATTCCGACGTGTCTTCTTTTTCAGAGGAAAAGTTTTGGTGTCCATTACTGGAAATGCTAATTTTGTTGAAAATATACTTTTAGCATTTACGTACCTATATTCGATTCTAATGATAGCTAGTCGTATCTTTCTCAATAGCTCAATAAAAGAGTTTGAGAATATACTTATCAAAATATGCCAGCTAAAACATTTAACCTTCGGTCATTAGAAATTAGCTTGTTTTTAAATAGGATATACTGCTAAACTAGCCACTATCGAAGCATAGAACGTAATATGACAACAAAATAAGGCTATTGCGCCATATTCATAATTCATATTATTTAAAAAATACAGATTATATTATATGTAATGTCTGGTAATTTACTGCTTTAATTTTTTTTTTATTCTACCTTCATATGGATTCAGTTGCAAAGTAAGCGAGATTTGAAGTAGCGCACTTTGAACGAAAGAGATTCCAAATAAATATGATTCCTGAATCTCTACAAAGATTATCCATATTCCTTGCTGTATCAAATATGTGTTTTTAGTCAATTGTACCCTTCTTTTTTTTTCAATTAGCCCTTCCCCTCCCTTTCTTTATTATGTAGTTTTTAAAAATAAGTCTTACATTCCTATTAATTTTTGGTGAAGAGGTTTTTTCTATAATTTTTTTTTAACAAGCTATTTTTAACAAAAAAAAGAACCTTGTATTAACAATCCTTTCCTTATCCGTTTGTCTAAAATTTTACTTAGTCCGAATCTAGCGAATTTTAACAGAATTTTTCTTTATTTTCTTCCTTAAATATTTTTTATTTTTTACTATTATTCTTTTTATATTTTTTTTACGGGCCGGATGCTTATTCAAAAGGTGAATAAAATAAAATAAATTACTGTGACACTGGCAAAATCACCGCCAGGGCGGTGGAGCCATATTTCTTAAAAGAAGAACAAGAAGAAGTAGCTCACGTGTTTTAAAGTTGTGGAAAAACCGAAATTTTCTAGAAAATTACCATTGTGATTGTATATGGTGGAACTATCTATATATCGGTATTTGGTACTTAATCTACTAAAAATAAATTAGGCAGATTAGATCCAATTTTTCGTGGGATATTGCGTGTAACTTTTCGGTTTTATCTTGCAGGTACAGAAATATTGTATAATGTTCAGGGAATAGTGAAAGTGTTATATGTCTTCAGGAACGATAACGCAATCTGCAACTAACTTCAAGTAAGTGACATAACTAATATTTTTATTTTTCAACCCAGATGAGTTCCGTACAAGAACATCATGCATTTACTGCTCTTTCAGCTTCACTTTCAATGTTCCTAGTGCTTCGTCCATCTTTTTTTTACGTCCGTGTCATGCTATTATGTAGTCTTTATGACTATAGTTTTATAAACGCCCTTTGGCCGTTCACCAAACAGGACGCCGAGACAGCCGTCATCACAATAGCTTAGAATCGAGGTCGCTCCCTGGACGTGAAGACACTCGCAAGCCTCGGCTATAAACAACTCGGCTTAATTGTCCAGTAAACGTCGCGGTATTGCCTTAATCCACGTTTATGTACATCGTGTGTATGGCCGCCGCATCTCTCGCATACAAAACAGATGATTTCAGAGCGTCCGTTATCAAACAGTCACGACTGTATGTTCCAATCTCAATGTTTGTTACTAGGTTGAAATTGTGGGGAAGAGAATTATCGCCTTTTCGAACTGGGGGGTTACCACCACCTCTTATAGCAATATTATTATAGACTTACTACGTTTTTTTGTATGGGAATCAGTACAAGTAAGAACATAATAATATTGCTATAAGAGGTGACGGTAACCTAATAGGAGTTCCTTAGAAAATCTTCGGACAGTTTTTTGAGTGGTAGAGCCACGCTGTAGACAATTACGTGTACAGCACGATTGGGCCGGCTCGACCGGTTTGATACCACTGTCTCACAGAAAAATGACGTAAAGCCGCAGCTCGCTATCGCACTTCGTTCGGTAAGTGAGATTTCCGGTGGCCCAATTACCCCCCTTCCGTTGCCAATCCCTATGTCCCTCCTTTTAGGTTTCGTTTTTTTTATGATTCTTTTTGTGTTTTGCGTGTCTATGGGCGGTGGAGATCACTTCACCTTCAGGTGACTCGTATTGTGCTCATTTGCCGGTCTCTGTTATAAAAAAAAGTCTTTTAAAATAGATTAGTGCGTTTCCGTCGGCGTCATTGCTCTTGGAAATAGATTTTTTTTATACAATATAATGGTGTTTAGGATTTAGGTTCCATTTCATGTTTTATCTTTATGTTTTAATTCTTCAGTTTAATCATTTTGAGCCAGTCACAATATGGTAGAAAAAAGCAGATTCTGCAGGATTACCACGATCTCTTATAGCAGTATTATTATAATCGTTCTTCGTTTGTTTTGTATGGGAATTATTTTAATTATTTTTAAGGGAAGTACAAGCTAGTTTCTATTTAATTCCTATTACCTAATGTAATAAATAAAACATAAACATAAGCTCACGCCTGTAT
This sequence comes from Clanis bilineata, assembly GCA_036417725.1. Taxonomy (NCBI): domain Eukaryota; kingdom Metazoa; phylum Arthropoda; class Insecta; order Lepidoptera; family Sphingidae; genus Clanis; species Clanis bilineata. Next base: position 17,733,280 of record CM071158.1, read on the forward strand.
CCCCGAAGGGGTAGGCAGCGGCGCACTAGCGAACTAGAACACCCACATTTCGCCGAGCTTAGTTCAGTTCCAGATGTGATAGGGGGCGAGCCTATCGCCATATCGGGCACAAATTCCAGACTCCGGGCTGATATGGAAAAATCCAATATCACTTTGCCCGACCCAGGGATCGAACCCGAGACTTCAGAACCGTAGTCGTAACGAAATACCACCACGCCACCGAGGCAGTCAGTCAGTCGGTACAAGTAAGATTATAATAATACTGCTAAAAGAGGTGGTGGTAACCCCTCTGCAGTGTACATTGTAGGGATTAAATCAATTATATATTTTTAGTCAGAGAAATAAAGAGTGAAATAACATTTTTGAGGCTGTGTGTACTAATGTCGTATAGAAAAGGTTTTCTGTGCCCTGCTCTTATTTTTCTAAAGGGGTGGGATAACATACGTTTTTCAAGTGTATTTGTTGCAGAAAGACTGCCTCATTTGGCTATAGAAAAGTACTTAATACTTAATACTTAAAAGAAATATTGTAATTAACGTGGAAGGTGAGATTTCCAGCGGACACTAAACTGATTAAATTATCTGCCTTGTTGGCGTAGTTGTTTTTCCGTATGGCTACCGTCCTGAGGCCTCGGGTTCGATCCCCGGGTCGGGCAAAGTGATATTGGATTTTTCCATATCAGCCCGGAGTCTGGAATTTGTGCCCGATATGGCGATAGGCTCGCCCCCTATCACATCTGGGACGGAACTTAGCTCGGCGAAATGTGGGTGTTCTAATTCGCTAGTGCGCCTCTGCCTACCCCTTCGGGGATACAGGTGTGAGCTTATGTGTTAAACTTTGTCGCGCCGTCGCGTCCGCCAACTAATTACATTTTGAAAGACGTAGCATCGTTTTTGTGTATTTCTTCTGATATACCAGATAAACAATTTTCACCTATTTTTAGAACCGACATTAAGCATGTGTGTGCGTGTTGTTGGGGCTCGATTATGCTAACATGCATGCATTTGCATACGCATAACCGGGGACAGCGGCCCGAGTAGGAATATTTTTGACGATTGAATTCGATGCGCGTTTATGACGTTTGTAAATATTAACCAAGCGTCATCAGAGCGCAGCGAGCTAGATACGAATTCCATTTTCAAAAATATTCCTACTCGGGCCACTGAAATAATTAGCACATGCCGCCTTTATTTTTATATCTAATTTTTATTTCGGATTAAGTTCTTTGCAGCTCTTGTCGGAATTCATTCGGTTTATAATAATAATAAATACACCCAACAGTCACACACGTAGTCCTGACCCCACACTAGGTGTAACCTGTATCGTGGGTATCAGAATCTTCGAGAGACTTACGGTCTCACAACACCCAGACCCGAAACAAATATCTGTGGGCCACACAGACATTTGTCTCGGTGCGGGAATCTAACCCGCGACTTCACGTTTCACAGCCGGCTATTCGCTCGCTGCGCCACGGAGACTGTTTATGGTTATCTTTATCTTTATCTTTATATTAGTATGATCTCGCTTTAACGTAAAGGAATACCACATTTCCAGCGTCGTTGTCTGAGGCCTAATCTCTTTATTAATGGAGGCTACACTTCCTCATCAAGTTTTTACGACCGGCTGCTTGCCTGACATCAACCCTCCTCTGGGGATCTATTCCCGGGAAATGGTATTTAAAACATCCCGCTCAACCTGAGAATCGAACCCAAGACCTCCCAGTCCGCTGCCATTAGACCAAAGAAGCGACCAATTATTGAAATATCGTCTTTTCTTTCTGCCTGGCGTTATCCCGGCCTTCTGCCAGGGTCCGCTTTCCTACTTAAACGTTTCCACTCCGCCCGGTCTAGAACATCCTCCACAGTAAGAACATTGGCCCTCATATTCTTCTCCAGAACGTCCAGCCAGCTCTTTTTGGGCCGTCCACGGGAACGTACCCCTGGTACGATCTGGGCAAGACACCTGTAACATTGAATATCCATCGCAGCATCTTTTGAAATTCTATTTCTATTGAAATATCGTCTGTTAAGTATAAAACAATCCACATTTGGTGGAGATATCGCGTAAGATACAAAAATAAAATAAAAAACACAGAAGAATTGAAAACCTCCTTTTTTAAATCGGTTAAAATAATTAATGTTGTAGCGATAGTAGCGAAGTCAAATACTATAATTAAATTAAGATTTATGTTAGGTCAGCTTGCATAATAAAAGCAGACGATAATCAATAGAATATTAATCGTTATTAATCATATGCAAATGAGGAATAATTTCGCGGATTAAATATTCAATTAGTGATTTTGTTTCCAGTTAATTAGCTATTTTTATTTAATTAATTATCAAATGTCGAATGTCATTTGTTTATAAATGTGTTGGCCTTTCTGTTGCAAAACATCATAATAAATCGACCTTAATCCTAAGTTAACCTTCGCCTAAAAGTCACTAGAAGCAAGATCGGAGGTTTTTCGTGGGAATCCCTATTTTTTTTTTTAATTCCCCCTTTGTTAATAGAATGTGGCTTTTACATGGTTTAGAGAATATCATGTTTCTTACTTATTAACATTTTTAAGCGATGATTATGTAGTAAATGATATTTTCACCATAAAAGAATTTGAGACAGAAAGAGACAAACCATTGTATAAGTAGAGCTCCGTTTTTTTTTAACCGACTCATTATAGAGAAGGATTACTAAAATTGTATATGCACAAGATTATTATTATAAACATAAAAAATAATATTATAGTAATAAAAATAAAATAAAAAATGAAATGTGTCGATTTTATTAAAAAAGCATAATTATATAAACAAATAAAAGAAAATGTTCTGCGTATAGTTCGGCTATTCGACGTTAGATGGCGCTGTTAGTATAACAAAAGCTCTATTGCTTGAATGTTAAAACCGCCATTACAAAGTCAATGAGGCGTGTTTCGGACAAATCTTGATTGAATTTACACCGAATTACCATATCTTGTTTAAAATTGATTCATTGCAGTGTAAACACCGGACAATATGCAAGTTAAGTGTGGTCAGTTTACAATATAGTTATTATAATGGCTATATTTTATCATACATAATAATGAACTGCCTCGGTGGCGTAGTTGTTGTCCTAAGGTCTCGGGTTCGATCCGCGGGCCGGGCAAAGTGATATTGAGTATTACAATTGAGTATCAGCGCGGAGTCTGGAATTTTTACCCGATATGGCGATAGATTTGGGACGATTTTTCGATCCAACGATAGGGCAAGAAATCGCAGGGAAAATTCTGATGTTTCATATGTAGCCTCTTAGCTCAGGTGTGAACGGTACGAAATGCCGAGACGAGTGTCGGAGGTTCGAGACCAACCCCAAAAAGGAGTATACACCTCTGACTTTTCTATGTTAAGTGTGTTCTCATTGTGAAATACCGCTTGCTATGACGGTGAAGGAAAACATCGCGAGAAAACCTACCCGAGAATTTCTCCACAAGAATTTCTAAAGTATGTGAAGTCTACCAACCTGCATTAGGTCAGTGTGGTAGACTAAGGCCTAACCCCTCTCATTAGAAGAGGGACCCGTGCCCAGCAGTGGGACAGTATATTACGGGGCTAATATTATTATTATTATATGTAGCCGTTGTTTTCACTTTATACCTAACTTAGACTTATGCTATTGATGAAAAAACTAGAACTGAGTCAGTCAGGTCTCTATTGTATCCGCTGTTGTTCGCGTGATAATTTATTTTCTGGGATAACATTTATTTTCCGGGTAAAAGTAGCCTATGTGGTAATCCAGGGTGTCAGCTATTTCCATACCAAATTTCATCAAAATTGGCCAGCCGTTTGAACGTGAAGAATGAAGTAACATGTAAACTCACTCACAAACTTTCACCTTTATAATATCAGTGTCTTGATTATTATTAAAACGTGAAACGTTCATCACAGGTAGGTTACAATATAGTAATGAACCTTCAAGCTTCATTTAAAATCAATTTGTCATAGTAAAACACTTGTTATGAAACGAACACAATAATTAATGCTATATTCATAATTATTATAAAATACATTAATGTTAATTAAACTGTTTGGAAGTTGCACAATGATGCCAGAACCAATGTCTGAGGATATATTTAGGTAGAACGTTTAGTCCCGGTTTTAAGTTTTTTCAAGTTGTACGACTTTCTTCGTTTCACAAGTTTTTGGGATATAATCTTTTAATCTCAGGTGGATAGATGACAAGCGGCCCGAGCCGGAAAATTTTAAAACATAAGCTCACGCCTGTATCCCGAAAGGGTAGGCAGAGGCGCACTAGCCAACATATAAATAAATAAATACACACAACAGTCACACACCTAGTCCTGACCCCACACTAGGTATAACCTGTGTCGTGGGTGTCAGAGGCTATGAGAAACTTTCAGTCTCACAACAACTGTGGGCTACACAAACATTTGTCACAATGTGGAAATCGAGCCCGCGGCTTCTCGCTTCACAGCCCGCAACTCGCCCGCTGCGCCACGGAGGCTGTCATAACTACAACTATAACTCCTAAACTTCTTATAATTGACATGGAACTGGTGTAACGGACATGTGAAACTACTAATGCAACACCAAAACCGAAACACTGTCGGCGTAAGTCACCTATCAAGGAACAAAAAAGTGTTTGTACACGCATTTTAGCACTTACCAAACGGTTAATAGAAGCAAATTTATTCGACAGTACACCACGGTGCATGAATAATTAATACTGTGAAATTCTTGCGGCGCTCGCTATGCGTACGACTGTATGTTTGTCTGTACGTGGCAATGAACTTGCTTGGAGTTTGAGACGAAGTGATTTTTCCTATATAGACGCTTTTTCCCACGGCGTACTGTATACAAAATACTCATAAATCCAGTATCAGTATCACATTTCTTGTTGTTTATGGTTTAAAATGTGTTGAATGTAAAAGTCGTGTTGATTACTAAGAAAATACAACTCCGTATCTTCCCGTTGATCAGTTGAAAACAGTAAGATATTCAGACAAACATTCGCATCGTAAATAAAAGTTTAAACACACGTAGCAAAAAGTTTTATACCTCTACATACTACAGTGGAGATTAGTAGGAATTAATTTTAACTAAAATTCTTTTAGTTAAACTGACTGTCCGGTGGCGTGGTTGTATTCCGGTATGACTACCGTCCTGGGGTCTCGGGTTCGATCCCCGGGTCGGGCAGTGATATTGAATTTTTCGATATCAGCCCGGAGTCTGGAATTTGTGCCCGATACGGCGATAGGCTCACCCCCTATCACATCTGGGACGGAACTAAGCTTGGCGAAATGTGGGTGTACTAGTCGGCTAGTGCGCCTCTGCCTACCCCTTCGGGGATACAGGCGTGAGCTTAGGTTATGTTATGTTTTAAAATTATTTTAGTGTTCTTTAGATTAGGGCACTCGATTAGAAATTGACTTCGATTCGCATTCATGTAGTGACTTAAAATTGCACCAAAATAGAGATAAAAGTACACTAATGTCACGTTAAAAATTACCAGACGACAGGTTCTCGAGTGTAATGCAACATTAGCGCACTTTTTGACTTGATTCCGGTGAAATTTGAAGTCAATAAATGAAAGTGAATCGAAGTCAAACTCGAATCGAGATTCAAGAGTCAGGGGGAAAACCTCATCGGTGGCGTAGTTGACAGTTGTATTACTTGCGCCGTACAATTTCTTTTGAAGTCTCGGGTTTGATCCGGGATCTCAGGTTTTTTTTTTATCCCCTTTGGTGAACTGCAGGGGTTCCTTCTAATGAGATACTGGAAACCCCTGCGGTTTCTCACCATTGGGGCGAGGGATCTCTGGTTGGATAACGGATATTAGGTATATCTACTCATTATCAGTCCAGAGCCTGGAGTTTGTCTGGCAATAGACTCTGCAATATCTGGGACAGAAATAAGTTCACCAAAATTGGGTGTTCCAGTTTCAAGGATTCAATAAATGATTTGATTTGATTTACCATTTTAGGAATATTATCATTGTCTCGCAGTAAACCCACACTATGATAAGAACCATCTATTGGCAGAATTTTGTAAAATTTAAATTCTGGGTGGCGTTGCTTTGACTGTTACCATAGATATATTTTGATATTTCTTGGCTATAATGCACGATAAAGCAAGAATTTACTCGTTTCGAGAATAATAACCTCCTCAAACAATTCATAGCAGTTGAATACAAACAAACATTCAATTCCGTGCTAATTATTAGGATTATGCATATTGGACATGTGGAGTGAAATCTGCATGTTGTGCATTAGATCGGTCATATAATCGATTAATTTGGTTTTTAATTAACTAATCAAGCGAAGAAATACTGGAGTAATGCGAAACGACGTTGCATGTACTAACGAATTGACGTCTACTGATGAGCAATTACATGACTGTGTTTTCAAAAAAGCTCTTTAAGCTTTATCCCACTGCTGGGCAGTTACTTCTTCAAGTCTAAGGTCAAGTTAAGCTGGCCTATTGCGGTTTAGTCTTTAGGTAAAATAAAAATATGTTATTGAAACTTTCAGTGATAATTGTCAATCCATATTTTATATCGATGATCAATACACTCAGTTTAGGAAAGTCAGACGGTGTTTAACTATAGAAAAACTTTGTTTAGATGAAGAGAGATTTATTTTGTACTTATTTTATTTTTACTCCCAAAATACAAAACAAATCGCGATAAAATCCGTAAAAACTAGTTTTATTTCAATGAATAACATTCGCGTAAACCTAAGAAATCATTAAGAAATCATAGGAATTGTAGTTATGAAGTAACCTTGGAATTTTACTATAATGGAGCTTAGTCTATACCTGACTTTGTACTAGAGAACTCTCACGGTCATTAAAAGGTTTTCATCAACTTGCCAAAATCTTGGTGAAATCATGGCTGCCAACTCGGCAAAAAGTAATTGGCGTCGATTCATTTACCGTGACTTGGATAACACTAAAATCCCACAAACACTTGGAAGTCTCAAAATTACAGAGCGTGGCCAGTAGTCCGACCAATTTGGAAGATTACACAATCAAGATAAAACGCCGTGACGTTGCCGCCAAGAAAAATGCGGTGAACAACTCGGCCGGCATATGGGCATTACGTTTGCTCATGAATATTTATCGAACCCGCGACCCCTCGGCCGCCGACCGAGTAACAAACGCACAAAACGTACGATAGATGGTTATCGATACGTCCGTTAGCTGGATTTGTGATTGGACTCCACTATTTGGTGTTTTGACGAGAATCTGGAACGGATTTGGGTGTTTGCTCGGGGGCTAGGTTTGGTTGAAAAAAATTATTTATTTCCATTATCATGTGTATGATATGTGTATGAAGCAGCAATAGCCCAGTTGGGAATGGTATGGACTGCCGAGACGAGTGTCGGAGGTTCAAAACCAACCCCAAAATGGAGCATACACCTCTTGACTTTTCTATCTTAAGTGTATTTTCATTGTGAAATATCGCTTGCTATAACGGTGAAGGAAAACATCGTGAGGAAACCTGCACACCCGAGAATTTCTTCACAGGAATTTCGAAGGTATGTGAAGTCTGCCAACCCGCATTAGGCCACCTGGTAGACTAAGGCCTAACCCCTCTCATTAGAAGAGGAGGCCCGTGCCCAGCAGTGGGACAATAATATTACAGGGCTAATATTATTATTATTATTTATCGTGTGTATGAAGTAGATCTATTTTTGTCATTGTACTATTAATAATTTAATATGATATGAGCTCTGTGAATTACTCTCCTACTGGTAGACACGGTGCTTCATACGCAGGTTGGCAGACTTCACATATCTTAGGAACTTGTATATCATCATCATCAACAACCATCATTATCATCAATGGACGTCCTAACTTTTATATACAGAAAGTTTAAAGATTTAGGGTCGTAAACAGGAGTTAGTATTGACAAATATTTGGCTTCGACCGACTTCCAAAAAGGAGAAGGTCCTCAATTCTGAAGGTCGTCTGTATTTTTTTATACTTTATATTTATTTTTATTTGTAGTTTGTGAAAGTTGTGCTACTAGTCAAAGAAAAACTATCATAATTTCTGCTAACTGTTAAATCTTGTACTAACTCTCTACTACTACTACTCGAAAATATTTGTATGCTCAATCATTCTCATCAATAATTTGACTCCCAACCTCTCTCCAAGTACAGCTCTGTGTGAATTGGACACCAAGCTTGCAGTGTTTATTCGTACTGAAGGCTGACGGGACATGCAACGTACTAAGATTTAACTGACTGAATACAGAAGGGAATAGACAGCCGAATTTCTGTTTGATTTTCTTCACGCCTACCTTTAGCCATAGATTAACTACTGCTCGCAGTTTCGCCCGCGATGAAGTTCTATTTTCGCATTTCTGGGATAAATATTCCACGAAAACCACGGACGTAAAAAAAGATAGACGGAGCGCTAGGAACATAGAAAGTGAAGCAGGGTTAGGCCCATTGGATCTATCGACAAAGACAAAGGTCTTGAGTTTAAATCCTAGGTAGAGGTAATTTGTGTTGGGTTTTTCAATTGATATCAGTTATCACATAGTGAATTTTACATAAGATATATTATCATGGATGGTCTAGCTTAGCCTTGTCTACTCTTTTAGATACAGATAGACTGCCTCGGTGGCGTGGTTGTATTTCGGTACGACTACCATCCTGAGGTTTCGGGTTCGATCCCCGGGTCGGGCAAAACGATATTGGATTTTTCCATATCAGGTCGGAGTCTGGAAATTGTGCCCGATATGGTGATAGGCTCGCCCCCTATCACATTTGGGACGGAACTAAGCTCGGCGAAACGTGAGTGCACTAGTTCGCTAGTGCGTCTCTGTCTATCCCTTCGGAGATACAGGCGTGAGCTTATGTTGTTATGTTTGATACAGATGTGGGCTTATGTATGTATGCATGTATGTATAATTAGATAAATAAATAAATAATATTAACAATTACTATCAGCAGCGATAGCTCAATCAGCAGCGCTAGCTTAGTTGGGAGAGGTACGGACTGTCGAGACGAGTGTCGGAGGTTCGAGACCAACCGCAAAAAAGAGCACACCTCTGACTTTTCTTTGTTATGTATTTTTTCATTGTGAATTATCTTAGCTATAACGGTGAAGGAAAACATCATGAGGAAACCTGCATACCCGAGAATCTTCACAGGAATTTCAAAGGTAAGTAAAGTCTACCAACCCGCATTAGGCCAGCGTGGTAGACTAAGGCCTAACCCCTCTCATTAGTATAGGAAGCCCGGAAGCCCGTGCCCAGCAGTGGGACATTAATATTAGAGGGTTAATATTATTATTAACAAGTAACGTCTTTAAACGGAAATGGACCTTATACTCCGGTAACACCAAAACCATGTAAAACATTTTCTTTGAACATTTTCCCAACAATTCAAGTAATTTGTTTGAAACAAGTGGGTTATTATACGCCATTACTATATTGTATGGGGGTGTGTCCAAATACTCTCTATGTGTTTTGTATTTCGTCATATTTTTTAATTGCCTTAGTTTATGGTGTTCTTTATTAAGGAAACAGTTACGGGCTACTTTTTATGGTGTGCTGGCATATTTTTTAATTTTTATGCAGCCTTGTTTGACGGTTCTTATAAGGAAGCTAATATTATTAGGGGGCAGGAAGGTTAAGAGGCTATGGGGTACGACATATCCTTTTATACAAACATGGCTGAAATTCCATCGGTTATGCTTACCAGCCGCCTGATTTCATCATCCTAGAGGCTTTTCTTCTATTTGAAGTTTGGAGGTCTATTAGTGGAATCTGTTACAGTTTTCAGCGGTTCACTTTAGGTCGGAATATCGCAAATATCTCTCGTCCTCATACGTAGTCCAATCGAGTTCCTTGTACACACAATTGGATACTTGACTAGGTTTGTTTTATAATTTTATATGAAATTTACGTCGTCTAAAATATAAAACAGAAAAAAATATTGAAATATTCTCAAAAATGAAAAAGTTATAGGACTTTGAAATTTAGTGGAACCGTCAAACTGCGGGAAAGAAAAGTATCAGTATAATCACGTCACGCCATAACGGTACGTGCGTTGAAAAAGGATAGCAAGAATTTAAAATATGAATTACTGCTTTATTTTTCAACAAATTTCGATTCAGTTCTTACAGAAGGGTTTCTTTTTGTTTTATTAGCTATTACATATAAATATGTGTATAAAATCAAACATAGTCAAGTACCCAATTATATTTTGTTGAAAATACATAAGACATTAGTGACCGTGCTTGAGCCTCAGAACTCTAATATGTCTTTAGTCTTACCATAAACTATTCAAAGAAGCTCTTTAAGGTGTCAGGAACTCTAGTTGCGTGAGTCGATTTTTATCATATAAATTCATACAAAGAATACTGCAGTCGCGGGTAGCGTCGCGGGTTGCGGTCCCTAAAGACCGAATGCGGCCTGTAAATCTACCATTGAACTAAAGCCCGAGCAGGAAAATTTCTGACAACCGTAAATGTATTCGTGCTCGATGCGCGTCTATGAAATTTGTATGAAATATTAATCAAATGTCATCAGTGCGCAGCGAGTTTATATTTACATTAGTTTTTCGTGCTCGGGCTACTGTCTGTTACAGTATGCCGGAACCAGCACGTATAGATCAAATACTTAAGTACCCACATACGCGTTTTTCCCACACGGTCACGTTTCGCGACGTTAGGTTTCCAGCGAGCGGCGCTTACGCATAATTACCAACGGAAGGAAGTGCGCCCCCCCGATCCACCCGCGATACATACATTTGCATACGATTTACATAAATAGTGCAACGGGCGAGCGATGCCGGAGGGTCTGTGACGATTTTGAGCTGATGTCCGTTCGAAATTGTTTTTTTAATAATTCAATTTTTTGTCGTAAAATAGTCGTCGATTTGGATTGGTCGTAAAAACGATATTTTAATCCTTCCTGCAACATGCTTGAAAAAGTGTGTTGCGCCGACCCCATATTAAGGTGGTATAAAGAAAAAGTTGTCGATGAAGATGCCACCTCCTTGCATGGCAGCGTGTACGCTCCGTGGACCAGAGAGTCCTGGATTCGAATCTCGGTTTGGTCATGATTTTCTTGCCCTGAGACTCAATCCCTTAGAAAGGGTCAAGTCAAGTAGCGGCCGGTCGTGAAAACTTAAGCCGAATCATTTCTGTAACATACTATAAAATATGTTGCACCCTACATTGAAGTGGAATTAAGGCAGGTGGAAAGAAATTTGTCGATTTTGATGTTGCACAACAACACTTATGGGTTAATGACCTGAAAATCTTTGAAAATGTCACTAGTGCAGGCCAAGTACCTACCTCTATACTAATCCAAAGTATTTCAACATAATATGTAATTTCATACAAACAACTCAGGAATTTAATGATACGTTTAATATACTGCCATGTTTATGTGTTATAATTGCTGAGAAAAATGTTCTTTGTTCAGTGTTGCAGGAATTATGGAAATGTGGCGTTTTTTCATATTGGCTATATGATACATACGTTTTTGTTACTTGTAATAATGCGTAGGAAGATTTTGTTTTATTTCACCTTTACCAATTTTAGTTGACCAAAGTTGACTTTTAACTTTCTTTCAACATAACATAAGTTCACGCCTGTATCCCCGAAGGCTAGGCAGAGGCGCACTAGCGAACTAGAACACCCACATTTCGCCGAGCTTAGTTCCGTCCCAGATGTGATAGGGGGCGAGCCTATCGCCATATCGGGCACAAATTCCAGACTCCGGGCTGATAAGGAAAAATCCAATATCACTTTGCCCGACCCGGGGATCGAACCCGAGACCTCAGGACGGTAGTCGTACCGAAATACAACCACGCCACCGAGGCAGTCTTTCTACCTGCCTTTATTCCATACCAATATGGGGTCGTCGTAACACATTTTGTACGCATGTTGCAGAAATTATTTAGCATTAGTTGTTATACCGACCGCCTTGCGCTAACCTCTGTGGGATCCATTCCCGGAAAAAATCATTCATTCATTCATCAGATTTTTTATCTACACATCATCTACACTACACACTACACCTGATGGTAAAGGCAGAGCAGTCAAAAAACAAGCTAACATCGACAAACGATAACTTCATCAGTGGTCACCAGAATCATGCACGCAGCACGTCTGCATAAATACTTCATACTTGTTCCGAACATGCCCATTTCTTCATCTAAATGGGGCTTTTTTTAAATAGTCTGCTGTTTTACATTGTCCGCAACCAAAGCTTTTCCAATTGTAATAACATCTGAAGGAGGTAATTTCTCCAGACACGGCTGGGCCGTGACGCGTGACGTTTATTCTTCTCGATTAGATATTCTACACTTGTCTGTGCGTTTGACGCGTTTGTTTATGTCTTTAACTTTCGTCTGTTACTAATAGTATCTGGGGCTTTGCACTTCATTCTTAATTGTTTGTTTGAAGAGGTTATTCAGGATCTGCTAATGCTTATATCCTAGGGAAAAGCAAGAAATATAAGTAACTAAAATACGCAGATTAATTTTCATCCCATAAAATGATAAGGGGTGAATATATGTATCCATATCGGCTACATTCAATCACGGGTACTTCGAATGTTTTTTGAATCGAAAACGACCATTTTTAAGGATTCTATCACGGTTGGGACCCGTGACCACGAATGCTGCAAAGCTTTAGAAACTTCGGGGATAAAAATTAAAACCAAATCATGATAGAATTCGTAAAAATAGTTTTATTACATTGTAAACCTAGGAAATCATTATCGAAAACGACTATTGAGTTGTAAAGCGTTTACAACTTTCATAAGAAATTTTAATCATGTAAGTATTCATTTTAATTATGTAATGAATCCGTACGCTTGATTCGAGCACTTAATCGATAATCTAAAGCTAGGGCACCTTTCCAATTACGCATTAGCGTAGTCGGAAAAAAAATCAAATTTTCCAACTTTGTAAACTGATAGTGTTAATGACATAATCAGGCACCACCGTACACCCCCCTACACAGGATACGCGGTTGACAACACCGGCCAATCAGAACGCACCCTTCCTCCGACCCGGAAGTGGCCAGGGTTGAGACAGACATGCTTCGGTGGCCACCGTGTGTTTAGGGGTTTATGTGCCTATGTGGAATTTGAGGTTAAAATCTGTAACAAAGGGTGCGAAAAAACGAAGTTGTAATATTGTTATGATTAAATAATAAATAAATACACCCAACAGTCACACACCTAGTCCTGACCCCACACTATGTAGGTATAACCTGTATCGTGGGTATCAGAAACTATGAGAGACTTTCGGTCTCACAACACCCAGACTTGAAACAAATATCTGTGGGCCACACAAACATTTGTCTCAATGCGGGAATCGAATCCGCGGCCTCTCGCTACACATTCGGCTACTCGCCCGCCGCGCCACGGAGGCTGTTAATGTTAATTACTTTGTTTTACCTTGTTGCCTCCTTGGTCCTGGGTTCGATTCCCATGTCGCGCAAATCGAATTTTCTAATTTACTTTGTCCGGGACTGGATCCTTCAGAGGGGGTTGACGTCAGGCTGGCAGCTGGTCGTAAAAACTAAGCAAAATCCTTTCTGCGACATGCTTGAATCAGTGTGTTGCGCCCACCGACATTAAGGTGGGATAAGGGCAGGTAGAAAGAAAGACTGTTTTATCTTTGTCCACCTACCTTTATCTAACTTCGATGTGGAGTTGGTGGCTTCAGTAAGTTGCAGAAAGGATTCGTTTTAGTTTTTACGACCGGCCGTCTGCTTATCATCAACCAACATTGGAGCATATTCCATTCCAGGAAAACCTTGTCAGAATGAGGAGAATTTTTCGGTTTCTTGAAATGTTTCCTTCATCTTCAACGGCAAGCAACAATGAATACACACATAGACAAATAATACCGCGTCTCCCGCACTAAAATGTTACACAAAACACCTACATAAAACATGGTATTTGCAATTTTTTTGTCTATGGTTCATTGTTCTATGACAGGAGACAATGATAAACTTTGTTTTGTGTAGGTGTTTTTAATGTTTTGTTCCGAAAAAACATGTGCAGGAGACGCGTCCTAAGAGGAACATGTTCTTCAGGGGGGTTACCACCACCTCTTATAGCAGTATTATTATAATTTTACTTGTACCGATTCCCATACAAAACAAACGAAGAACGATTGTAATAATACTGCTATAAGAGGTGGTGGTAACCCTGCAGATCAAAACCTTACGACTTTCGTCTCTTTAGGCTATCACTGCGCTCGAGAGCTACGTCTATATGTGCCTTCTGAATACATGCGTGGCGCCGATGCCGTGCAGGGTCTGGGGCTGAGATCTATAGAACAAAGTTCGACAAGTCTAAATCAAAGTAACAAACTCAGTGTGAATTTTGAATTGTTAAATCGAACTTTGACTTAGTCCGATTCATTTTTGAGACTGACAGACAGACTAAGCAAAGATTTTCTTGTAAAAAATGACTCGGTATAAGTCTAAATCCTCACCGAGTTCGTTACTTTGACTTAGACTTAGTCGAAGTTCGTTCTATAGATCTCAGCCTGAGATGTAGACAGTGACGTGCACAGACATTGTAATCAGGGTAGGCAAAAATCATGTAAAGTTATCTTCTTCAAGTCTTACATAACCATTACTATCATCATCATTCTCGTGTTGACTAAAATACAATCCGAGCAATTTGACAATTTGTTTATGGTTACGAATTTTTGGTCATGATTTATGTAAATAGCAAATTGTCAGGGTAGACAGTGTCTTTTTGTCTATATGGACTGCACGGCACTGGATGTAGACACTTTCTGCTGGCTGCACCTGCGGGTATTCATCCTATCCGTGCAAGTAATGCCCCCACCGCGAGAGTAATAAAACATAAAACATAAACATAAGCTCAAGCCTGTATCCCCGAAGGAGTAGGCAGAGGCACACTAGCGAACTAGAACACCCACATTTCGCCGAGCTTAGTTCCGTCCCAGATGTGATAGGGGGCGAGCCTATCGCCATATCGGGCACAAATTCCAGACTCCGGGCTGATATGGAAAAATCCAATATCACTTTGCCCGACCCGGGGATCGAACCCGGGACCTCAGAACCGTAGTCGTACCGAAATACCACCACGCCACAGAGGCAGTCAGTCAGTAATAGCACTTTTTAACGATATGCTAGCTCAACATCCAGAGGACATATTTTATGATAAGGTCGGTACATTTAGATTACTACTGTTGGCCTACCTTAGCTTTGCCTTGTAACGATTTGGATTTATCTGTAAGTTACTTGTAAACGAATAAATAAATAAAAATAAATCACTTCCAACTGAGATATCGCTACTTTTCCCCAGCCATATTTTAATAACAACGCCCGCGATATACAAAGATCGAAATATTACGTTCGAAATACAGAATATTTTAATAAAAATAATCCGTACGCGAGTGTGTGTACTATAGGACTTTAGGTACTGTACGTTTGAAACAATAGTTCGCCTGTGTGACTCCCAACGTGGGTGTAGACGGGGTCGCGTGCTATCAGTCCGTTGTTATTTCACATCGCAGCCGCCCTGTGCAAATATTCAACTACCCACAATCGTACCTACCACGGATAGAGTTGGAAACAGAGCTGTACTGTAGTACGAGGTTTTCTCGATTCTCGAAATCGATGATAGTTTACAGTTTCTCAATCGATTTTTTAGTTCGTTGTAGTTTCCGCAAAGTGGGCTCCTAGTCAAATGTATTGACAAAACGCAAACTATCGTCGATTTCAAGAATCGAGAACTGACAAATAATCTCGTACTAGGAGTACTGCAGGGTTACCACGACCTCTTATAGCAGTATTATTATAATTGTTCTTCGTTTGTTTCGTATGGGAGTCGGTACAAGTAAGATTATAATAATACTGCTATAAGAGGTGGTGGTAACCCCCCTGATCGGTAAACAGCCTCCGATACGCAGTGCGCGAGTAGCTGGCTGTGAAGCGAGAGGCCGCGGGTTCGATCCCCGCACCGAGATAAATGTTTGTGTGACCCAGATATTTGTTTCGGGTTTGGGTTTTGTGAGACTGAAAGTCTCTAGTAGTTCCTGACACAAGACTCCATCTTATTGTGTGATCAGGACTATGTTTGTGGCTGTTGGGTATTATTTATTTAATTGTCATTTTAATATATATAGCTAGAGATAGAGCTAGAAGCTACAGTGTAGAGAGAGTATCCATTTACACATATTCGTGTTATATCGTGAATTCCTCTTGTCTCAATTAGCTCATAAAAGAAAAGTGGACGGAATCTCGCAATTTCGTTCTTGCGTTCGACTGTTCTCCGATTGATGTCAGTACTTTCTCGACGAGACTTCTTTCCGGAGTTTGAAGCCAGGCGGCATGGAGGTTCATGCCGTTTTATGTTAACTGCACAAGGCGAGAATGTAGGCGCCTTTCTGGTCTCGGCAAGTGTTCTCGGGGAATGTTTTAGAGGGAATGTGGAGCAGGCTTTAGTAATTCGTTTAAATTTGGTCCTTTTAGAGGTAATAATTGCATATTATAATTTATTATAAGCTTGCGTAGGTGACGGCCCGGCCCTACTGATGCTGAGTGGCTATCGTCACTCATAGACTTCGGCAGAGCATTGCCACTGCCTACTTTGTAAGCGAAAGAAATGGGGAAATACGTACTTTCATCACTATGTTTTATCACTGAAAAACATAGCAAAATGTCGACTCTGCAAGCAATTCGAATGTAATCTTTGAGCATAGTGAGCGCAGGTTGGTTCGGTATGATTCGGAAGGTTTCATGCGATTATCGTACACCTGTCGCCTTTCCCATGGAATTTATAATTCGGCTGGGCTCACGGCCGGATTGTCCGGATCGTTTTAATTGTATTCGCAGAACACCCGGATTTATTACCAACTCGCTTCGTCTACGTGTATATACGGATTTAAATAATGGATACTGGTTTATTCTTTATGTATATGATAAAATGTTAATTCGTTTTAATTGAAGATAAAAATGTCAAACATAACATGTGATAGGTGGCGAGCCTATCGCCATATCGGGCACAAATTCCAGACTCAGGGCTGATACTGAAAAATCCAATATCACTTTCCCCAACCCGGGGATCGAACCCAAAACCTCAGGAGTAATTGTACCGAACTACAACCACGCCACCGAAGCACTCTGTATAAAAGTGTCTGGAAAAATGTTGTACACATAAAGGCACCCAACAATTCACATGAGACTTAAGTCTTAACAGTAAGAGTCCAATAAAAAGTCCACACAATTTTATCCTATTTCCTTATTTTTACGCAATTTAGCGTTGTCGCAAAAATAAGGAGATTAAAATAAAATAAAATATATATATATATATATATATATATATATATATATATATATATATTTTTTTTTTTTTTTAAATAAATACACCCAACAGTCACACACCTAGTCCTGACCCCACACTAGGTATAACCTGTATCGTGGGTGTCACAAACTATGACAAACTTTCGGTCTCACAACACCCAGATTTGAAACAAATATATGTGGGTCACACAAACATTTGTCTCAATGCGGGAATCGAATACGCGGCCTCTCACTTCACAGCCGGCTACTCGCCCATTACGTCACGGAGGCTGTCGACGGATTTATTATAAAACTTAAAACAGAATTAAGTGACTAATCAAAATAATTTTCACAAAATCATTTCTCATCTTTCCGAACTTTAGGTTAATATTATAACTTTACCTTATTTTTGTAAGTACAGTGCCACGTCACGGCCGTCATTTCACGCTCGACCCCACCAGAAAACGACGCTAATTATGCGCTATAAACATCAAATAACTGTAGTTGACGACACAACCATTTTATTTTATGTTTTTACTAACAAAAGGGAAGTTCATGGGTTGGTTGAGAATTGGGACTCATCAGTTTCCAGGAACAGAAACTTAGGATGAATTCGATTTTTTGTTCCATCACACTGCCTCGGTGGCGTGGTGGTATTTCGGTACGACTACGGTTCTGAGGTCTCGGGTTCGATCCCCGGGTCGGGCAAAGTGATTATGGATTTTTCCATATCAGCCCGGAGTCTGGAATTTGTGCCCGATATGGCGATAGGCTCGCCCCCTATCACATCTGGGACAGAATTAAGCTCGGCGAAACTTGGGTGTACTAGTTCGCTAGTGCGCCTCTGCCTACCCCTTCGGGGATACAGGCGTGAGCTTATGTTATGTTATGTTGTTCCATCACAGGCTTTACTCATTTTTACCCTTTACCTGAATTTGTGGTAATACGTATAATAATAATACGTCGCCTCCTTGGTTTAGTGGCAGCATATATGAGCTGTGAACCGGGAGGTCCTGGGTTCGATTCCCAGGTGGGGCAAAGAGAATTTTCTAATTTAATTTGCCCGGGACTGGATCCCTCAGAGGGGGATGACGTCAGGTAAGCAGCCGGTCGTAAATACTAAGCCAAATCATTTCTGCATCATGCTTGAAAAAGTGTGTTGCGCCGACCCCACATTAAGGATGGGATAAGGACAGGTATAATAATAATATCAGCCATGTTAATGTTACTGTCCCACTGCTAGGCACCGACCTCCTCTACTAATGAGAGGAATTAGGCCTTACTCTACAACGCTTGCCTATTCAAATTCATTTAGAATTCTGTTGGAGTCAAATATGTAGGATTTTCACGATATTTTTATCGTTAACGCAACCGATAATTCGTAATGAATACACCCTTAACACTGAAGAGTCAAAGGTATACGCTCATGTAGTTTGTTTCAAGTCTGTGACATTCAGAGAAAATCTTGGCATGGCATTCAAATTCAAATCATTTATTCTCCATTAGGATATATTATATCACTTTTACATGTTAATTACGAGTATATATTGAAAAAATAATGGCGTCATTTCGTGGCATTATCCCTGAGAAGAAATGCCGAAACAAACTCAAGAGTTATCGCCTTTTTTAAAGTCCAGGCAATACATGATATATAAGATCACTTTTTTTTCATTGGGTATGATACGGTGTAAGAAGAACAGGGGGGTTACCATCACCTCTTATAGCAGTATTATTATAATTTTACTTGTATCGATTCCCATACAAAACAAACGAAGAACGATTATAATAATACTGCTATAGGAGGTCGTGGTAACCCTGCAGTGCAAAAGCATAGAACTGATCAAATAAATAAGTCATTAACAGCATGCGTAGCGCAGTGGGCGAGTAGCCGGCTGTGAAACGAGAGGCCTTGGGTTCGATTCCCGCACCGAGACAAATTTGTGTGACTCACATATTATGTTTGTTTCGGGTGTAGGTTTTATGGGACCGTAAGTCCCTTGTAGTTCTTGATACCCACAATACAGGGTTAACGTAGTGTAGGGTTAGGACTATGTGTGTGTGACTGTTGGGTGTATTTTATTTTTTGCTTTGACTTTTAAGTTGAGTTATTCTTTTCTTCAACCATTTTTCTAGGAACATGAACTACCTTTTTACTAACATTGTTTTAACCAGACAGAGGCGGCTCTAGTTATATCTATCAGTACATAGGGGGACACGGTCACCCAAGCGTGTCCGTCCAGGTGCGTACATACGTCGTGGTAGGTTATTTTTGTTAATTTCACGCACCGCGCCGCACGCAAATCGACGTGAGTAATGTACCTACTATGCACACCTAACCTGATATTAAGCTTGGTGTATATAGGTAATGCTGGGGCGGATTTGTGAGGTATAAGTGGGGGTCATGGGACCTTTTAGGTTGTACCGTTTTGGCTACTAAATCTGTATGAATGGATGTTTTCAGTTATTTTAAACGAAGGAAAACTATTATGAAAACATAAAAGGTATAGGGTATTTAATACTGTATACCTATTATATACACAGACGTTTTTGTGTGATAAAATAATAGATCAATTCAAAACTTATCATTTTAGTATTTATCAGGTTTATCATGAAGATATGTTATTTAAAAAACAAATCAGACGGATAACTGAATATGGTCGATTCCAGGAATCGTAATAAAAATTGATTCACATGCTCTATAGGAATATATTTTAATAAGAACTAGGTATCAAGTAATTAGGTAATATATTAAGTCCTTTAGGCAGTGTGTGAAGAAGAGTTTCTTGAGTGGTAGAGCCACGCTGTAGACAGTAACGTCTACAGCACGAATGGGCCGGCTCGACCGGTTTTATACCACTGTCTCACAGAAAACCTACATAAAGTTGCAGCTTGCTGTGGCGTTCGTTCGGTGAGTGAGATTTCCGGTGGCCCATTTTCCTCCCTTACCATTTCCTCCTTTTATGTTGGCAACGCACCCATGATTCTTTTTGTGTTTTAGGTGTCTGGGCACTTACCATCATACCCATCTGCTCGTTTGCCAGTCGCTGCTATAAAAAAAGCATTTAAAAGCTAAGCATGCCGGCATAATTAAGGACTACTAACTGACTATTTGACGGTGGTTGCTAGTTTCGACTGAACTGTGCTTACTGCTTACTCAACCGATGAAGTATAGTCGCTAATCCATGTTCAGTATTTATTTGTTTCAAACTCAAATAAGTAACACATCGTTGGTAACATAGATAGGTACGTTCGAAAATCCCGCATACGAGGGAGGAGTAATTTTACTCGAGAAATGAGTAAGTTTTTAAGTAAGGATTTAATGGAGACCGGATCGCTTACTTGCCTCCTGTAAATTATAGAGCATTACAAGTACATGCATAAATTAATACATTAAGGGCCACTTGCAGCTCCGCGATTAATCTCTATTTATTTCAAATCTTGATTTAAAGATAGAAGTGAGCTATAGGATAAATCAGGTTTTGGTCTGATTCTAGATTAGTAATAGCGCTGCAAGTCGCCCTTAATGTGAGTGGCATAGAAATGGCAATAACATAGTATACTATGTATGTCTTCATCTCCGAAGAAGTGGAGAAAATGGCAAACTATGCATTTTTCGAAATAATTTTCCATTCCGAAATGTAAAACGAAAAACTATAATAATAAATAGCCAACAGTCACAGGTTTAGTGGCAATAAATTATAATAAGGGCGATTTGCAGCACTTAGATAAAACTCGATTTATTTTAAGATAAACTTGATTTCACCATAAACTATGTTTTGCTTATGAAATTATACCTCTACCGTCTTGCCACCGTCGATTTTTCTTAAATCTCGATTTAAACATACATGAGATATAAGTAAAATCAAGTTTAAGACTATGTTATATATATGACTATGTTAATAATAATGCTTCAAGTTGCCTTAAACGTATAAAACGTTACGATACAAAAATCAGATGTATATAAACATATACAGACATCACGTCTGTATCCCCGAAGGGTAGGCACAGGCGTACTAGAGAACTAGAACACCCACATGGATGGATATCTATACTTATTTTAGCGAGTCGAATGTGCTAGTTGCATCGCCCCTGACAACAATAATCTTTTATATACTAAGAGCCCGTGGCCGCCAGATCTTTGTTATTTAATAAAAGCTAAAAGTTTCTCAGCGCCTGCCATTTACTTACACAGATAGGAACTGTGGCCAACTATGAAATTTATATTATGGTTGCTTTAGCAGTTATCAGGTAACAAAGGTGTGAAATATACTAGGTTACTTTCATTAAATTATAAAACCCAATCTTTTAATATTTTCTTCTGTGTACTCGAAAATAATCTAAGCGGCGGGGCTGAGAAACTTTCAGCTTTTATAAAATAACGAAGGTCTAACGGCCACGGGCTCTCGCTCTATTAAGTCTACCTTTACATGTAGGTACTTTAAATCAATGTTATATTTCTTTGGCGTTTTAAAGATTCGAATGGCGTTCTGATGCTAAAAACCTAACTACCTAGAATTATACCTATATTGTAATACAATTGGCATAATTTATACCTAAGTTGTGAACAATGTGCGGATGTCATTACGATATTTGTGCACATCGTTCCGAATTTTATGTATTGCCATCGTGTGATATAATTAGTTTTACATAATCACTTAGATTCTTATCACGACTCTGTTATCCGGTCCTCTGCGCTGGTAACTGTTCAGATTTATTATCTGAATGTGACTTGGATTGTATGTCGATATTACAATAATTAAATTGCAAATCAGAAAACGTCTGCGATGGGCTGTGATTTTCCTGTGCGCAATTATTTTGTTTAGCGCCATCTATGATCTATGCACGTAAATAAGGGAAAACTTAGTCACTGTACAAGTTTACGGTGAATTCGATAGTGTATTTTGCATATTATTTACATGAAATTAATTATGATTTATATTCAATGCACTAACAGAATTATGATCAACAAAATATTATACTTATTCTATAATTTAATTTGTAATTATTACAAAGTTGTAACCTTTTAATTTGTTAATTATATTACAATGAAAGTGTTTCATAAAAAAATATATCGACGAAGATTTTTCATTTTTAGCAAAATAATTTTATGGGACACTATGATAAAAAAAAAATCTATAATTATTTTGAATGAAAATATTTTGAAAAAAACGTTTTTGACAAATGTTATTAAAATCTATAAATAAAGTTCAAAATTAACGTTAATTTACAAACGTTTAGTACACACGACGTTAAAAAAGCTGTTCAAATCGCTTCGAGTCGAGCGCGGCTCATGTATTATTTATACTCCACTGTATTAATGAACCAAGGTCGTATGAATAAATTTCCTTTTACACACAATGTGTACTTTCTCACGGATTGTTGCGTAATTGTTCTGTTAGTTATGAGTTGATAATGTATCTTCTTGCTTTTTATTAAGCATTAATTATCGGAATGTGTGGTTCCGCTACTCCGTCACAGATGGCGCTGTGTGTAGTGACTAAGTAATTATTGTATTTAATAATATCCGTAATCTTATTAATAAGATATGCGATTAAAAATCGTGTTAAAGCTGATATAATCCGAATAATTTCTTATTAATACAATTTTATTCTAAGATGGTATGGTTTCTTGTATATTTATTTATTTATGGATGTATTAATTATTGTTAAAGTTACAATTCTTCTTCTCTTCTACCCTTAATGTGGGGTCGGCGTAACAAATCTTTCAAGCATGTTACAGAAAAGATTTAGCTTAGTTTTTACGACGGGCTGTCTGCCTGACGGCAACCCCCATCTGGGGAGGGGGATCTAATCCCGGACAAATAGTATTAGAAAAACACTCCACCCGACCTGGGAATCGAATCCAGGACCTGCCAGTCCACATCCCATATATGCTGGCACTAGACCAAGGAGGCGACTCTACCACCAAAAAATATTATGTGACCTCATTTACATAAGTAATGTGGGACTGTCCTGGTGGTGTAGTGGTATTGCTTGGGCGTTACGATTGCTGTCCTGAGGTCTCGAGTTTGATCCCGGGTCGGGCAAAATAACATTCGGTTTTTCTATTCAGTATCCGCCCGGCGTTTGGAATATGTGCCCGATGTGGCGATAGGCTCGCCCCTATCTCATCTGGGACGGAAATAAGCTCGGTGAAATGTGGGCGTTTTAGTATGTCTCTCTTACCTCTTAGGGGAGACAGGGAGTGTATGTACATATTGCATGAATTATTTCAAACGCCAACATCCTGTTGCTTTGATAAGAAAACTGTGAAATATATATAATATAAAAATATTTCTTTCTTCCTGCCCTTATCCCACCCTAATGTGGGGTCGGCGCAACACACTTTTTCAAGCACGTTGCAGATAGGATAGGATAGGATATATATATACATATATAACGCTTTATGTAGGGGGTAAAAGTAGGAAGTAAAGCCCTATTTATATGAAGAGATTTCATCGCATGACCAAAGTGAGCAAACTCCTTTCTACCTACCCTTATTCCACCTTAATGTGGGGTTGGTGTAACACCCTTTTTCAAGCATGTTGCAGAAAGGATTTGGCTTAGTCTATAACCAGCTGCCTGTCTGACGTTTACCCCCTCTGAGAGATCCAGTGCCGTGAAAATTAAATTAGAAAATTAGCTTTGCCCGACCTGAGAATCGAACCCAGAACATCCCTGTCCTCAGCCCATATATGCTGCCACTAGACCAAGGAGGAGACGTGACCAAATGAGAAAACTCTCCTAAGAAGTAAAAATGCTGGTTAGAAAACCAGAAACATAGAAATTCTCGCTTATGTTGTTCCTGAAACTCACTCGCTCCGTGTAAATAGGGCTTTATATTTACCGAAGTTCGATAAACGCAAGTTTTGCTAATGTTTACATCACAAGTAGTACAAAATTCAAATGCCTTTGTAGTCGTCTAATCGTTGAAATTACCTACGCATCTATAATTTCGCACACATCGGCTCGTGCGGGATACGCATCGTGGATTTAGTTGTGTGCGTGTGTCGCCATCTCCCTCTGTCAGCTACGTGTCCCGCTCTCGCCAGCTACCCGCGCGACTTTATAGATAGTTGTTACCTTGTAATGTATATTTAACAATATTTACTTTTTGTGTTGGGTTTGAATTGTTTTTGTGGGTTAATCTGTTTCAGTACTTTTAATAGAACATTTTTGTAAAAGTAGACTTTAGAGTTATTGTATTATATAACAATTTATGTAAATCTAGGATATGATAAACCTAGGCTCTGTTTATTATAAACTTCCTCACAATTTCTGATACTATATAATTATTTATATTGGGCCCTTGAATACCTATCTGTAACTCCAAATATTAACTTAGAAATTAAAGTATATTAGAGAACGGAAAGAAAATTCTTCAAGAAACTTTGCATATCATTAATTTAAGTCTTTTTTACTTCCACAAAGCTAAAATGTGATATCACTAACTGCTTATTGACCAAAAACCATTTTTCACCTCAAACTGCATTAAACGCATCATACAAAGATGTTCAGTGCAGAAAGATCATAATGTAATTAAAGGTTGCAATTAAAAATTGCACAATCTCGATGGAACGCGTATCGAGTGACCAATGATACAGGGTTTGCTTCCACACACGCTAGGTCTGGTCTAGATGGGGGGGAGGCCGAGAGGGGGGCGGTAGGCGGTGCCGCGCATGCGTGCCGTTGCCAAGACGACGGCACGTATCTGCGCCTGTGTGGGTGAGCCGAGTAAAGCACGCACGACTTGGAAGGGTGCGGGAATGGAAAATAATATTTTTTTGTATTGTTTTTATTAAGGTTTATATTGCAAGTTGTTTTAATATTTTCGAAGTTGTAGCAAGGAGGTGTTCCATGTTTGCAGTTCTAGGTGGTGGAGACACGAAGTTTTGTAGCAATCGCAGTGCATGCAGGCCACGAAGAATAGGCTGATGGTATTTCACCTGGAAATAACCAAGAAATACATTAATTATTCAATTTCAAATAACATTAAAATATTTTACTTCAATTTAATAACCTAGACAAGAGGGCATATTCTTTAATATGTGATTTGTTTTGTTATGTCCAATAATATCAAATTAAGCACAATCAGTGTCTGGTAAGATATAAACAAAATAAAAATATCACCTTTAAGACATAAAAACAATTGTAAAATGTACCTTACATTAATTAAAAAAACATTTATTTGCGTACATACGCAAGAGTAGCTTATATAGCAAATACTCTTCGAACATTTGTACTTCTGATATTGAAAGAGTTAATAAATAAAACTGTAAACAGTGTTTACTAAACACATAAAACAAGTCGTAACGAAACTAGCATAGTATTTTCTTCTGCGTGTGATATAATCAAAATACGATTTTATATTTTTCCATTCACACTTATTGATATATCGATAAGCAGTGACGTCACACAACACATTAACATCGCGAATCGACTGCAGCGCTCCTGTGTACCGCATTCCTCACGCACACACACGCGCCGATGTGTGGCGGTCACGTCCTCACAGCGCCCACTACGCCCATAGTTGCCGTACTATCTACGTTTTGTATTATGTACATTTGAGTTACAAGGGTATTTTTGAAAGCAAACCTTTCTGGAAAACACTTTTAACGGGTATCGATGGCTCTCCTTTGAGTACGTCGAAGATAACATTTTATTATCAAGAAAATTCTATTTTTAGTTTTTCATCACTGAAGCTTAGGTTTGTTTTGTTCGTCAAAGCACTTAGCTTTTGTAAATATCTTTTTTAAATGAAATGTCTTCTTTTAGAATATAGGGAGCAGATCAAGATTCAGAGTTAAGAGTTAGGAACAGATAGTCAGAATCGGAAAGGTACCCAATGCTATTGCTTATTATTGCTAGGTTTATGATTCCTTACATAGTTTAGATTTGTTTATGGAATTGTCGCTAAATAATAGGTACTTACAAACATTAATGTTAATATCAAGAGTTTACAATTGTGAAGGAATAAGTTTTATTTTTCTTGACAATTAGTTTAAATGGAATTACAAATTAATCAATTATTCTTCAATCAATCATATAATAATAACAAGCATGAATAATTAAGAGTTATCTTTTTATGTACAGTAACTGGGACTAGAATTGATGCAAAAAGAGATAAATTATCTGGGCATAGTATTTATTAAAGTAAGCTTCTATTAACACATAAAGAAGATCATATACCTGGATTAGAAGTAAGAGAAAGATATCACGAGGGAAGACAATGAAACCTTAGAAGTCATCAGCAAGGGACTTACACTGGCTGTACATACCCTGCTGATGAAAAAAAAAACAACTTCCTTAGAAAAAATCGATAGAGGAGCGGAATAAGAGGCATTGCGAAGGTCATGGCCCCATCGATCCGACGTAGAAAGTGAGACCGGCTGCCACTACTAACACCGTCCCGCTGGCTATGCAGGCTGAATTAATCGCGCATACATTTGAATATATTTCAAACGCGCTGTTCGGGCGCCGGTGTCGTCGCACCCTTAAGTTTTAAACATTTTGTTGCCGGCTCCAGTTTGTTTTTGTGGATTGTTCGAGCGAGATCCAGTGGACTTTGTGACGGAGCGAAGACTGTTCCAGTGGGCGATAGGGAAGAGCGCTTGGCGTTAGTTCATGGGGATATTAAAATGCTAAATCCTGAAACATTAGAACATCGCCTTGTTTAGTGACTGCTTTTAATGTAAGAAGCTGATGAATTAGTGGGTTGAAATCCCGGGACTATCATAATTTGTGTTAAATCTTTAATTTGCTCTTGATTGTATAAATTTTTTTTTTTTTTTTTTTTTAATTTATTTAGGACAACAAACAGTAACACTAACAAATTAAAGCTAAACAGTACTTAGATGCTAAAACAATACTAAAAGTGAGACCAGCTCCGTTATCCACAATTTGTATCATTTTTATCATTTATACCTACGAAGTACAAACTAAGTATTTATAAAAATATAGATGCAGTAACTAACTTATTAACGCTAATACAAGTTATGGCAAACAAACCGATCTACGAGGGCTTAACTATATTATAATATACCTGTTTTTTGAAATTAGAAACTGAACATTCAAACAATTCAACGTCTACGAAACTTGTGTTATATAAATACATAATTCTACGTAAAGGGCAGCGTTCACCTGCGTTAGTTTTACAATTTTTAGGTGCGAATAGACAGTATTTACGAGTGCTACGTACTGAAGTTGAACGATAAGGAATTCGAATATATATTTGATTTACAAGAGAATTACAATTAAATTTGTTGTGCATTATGTTATATAACAACATAACATCCAAAAGTACTCTTCTCGACTCCAATTTAGGTAAAGAGAATTTCTGTAAAAGATTCATGTAGGGGGACTTAGAACGAAAACATCTGTAGTTCATAGATCGAATGAACTTACGTTGTACTGATTCAATCTGTTCAATGTATTTACTATAATAAGGATTCCAGACACACGTTGCATATTCCAACTGTGAGCGTACTAAGGACTTATATAATAGAAGGTAAGAAGAGCAGCGTTTAAAAGATTTACAAGTCCTCATCACAAACCCATACATGCGGTAAGCTTTACTAACAATGTGATTTATATGAATATCAAAATGGAGTTTGCTATCCACATATACGCCAAGATCTTTAATCACGGTAACCTTTTCAAGTGTACTACCTTGAAGAACATAGGAATAGTCTATTTTATTAATTTTTTTTGTGAAAGTTATAGATTTACATTTCGGGATACTTAGGTGAAGCTTGTTGATTGAGCAGTAATTAGATAAGCTATCAAGATCATCCTGGAGTTTACGACAATCATCTAGGCAATTAATCCTACGATAGACTTTAAGGTCATCAGCATACAATAAGAAATGTGTATGTTTAAAACAAGCTTTAATGTCATTTATAAACAAGATGAACAGTAGGGGTCCTAATATGGAGCCTTGAGCCACTCCAGATGATACCTTTATCAAATAATCAGAAGTTAAACCATTAATAACTACTCGCTGTGTTCTATTCTTAACATAAGAAGTGAACCAACGTAGTAAGTTTCCACGGATACCGTTGAACGCCAGTTTCCGAAGTAGTAACTCATGATCCACCTTATCAAAAGCCTTGCAGAAGTCAGTATAAACAGAATCGACTTGTATTCGATTATCCATGTTTTCAAATAAGAAATTTACATATAATACCAGGTTACTTATAGTTGAACGTTTTTTCACAAATCCGTGTTGCTCTTCAATTATAATATTATGCAGGTAAGGATAAATATAATTATGTATTAGACGCTCAAGGACTTTTGATAAGGTGGACAATAGTGAAATTGGACGGTAGTTGGTGACCTCATTTTTATTACCGCTTTTAAATACAGGCGTCACATTAGCTAGCTTCCATATTTCTGGTACTATACCTTCACGGATACTTTTATTGTACAATATTTGAAGTGGAACTGCGATGGAATCAGCAGTAGACTTCAGAAAGAAAGGTGTGAGGGTATCAGGCCCTGGTCCTTTAGTTACATCTAAGAGTTTAAGTTCCTTTACAATAAGATCTTTGGAAATATTAAAATCGGAAAGTACAAAATTACAGTTATCATTAAGAGGAGAAGATTCAAGATCAATACCACACCTGCCCGGTTCATATACTGATCCAAAAAACTTTGAAAAAAAATCAATTATTTGTTTTGGCTGATCAGATTCTCTGTCACTATATTTCATGGAGGATGGGATGCCTGATTTCTTACTACTATTCCTAATGTACGACCAAAATTTTTTAACGTCATCTTTTATGCCATCTTCTACCGATTCTATATAATTATCAAAACATTGTTTGCTAAGGGATTTAAATCTCTCTCGGAGAATAGAAAATTCCTCGTAATATGACTTGGAATTATATTTTTTCCATCGCGTCCATGCCCTTTCTTTGTCTTTGAACACATGTTTAAGAGGAGAATTGAACCAAATGGGGAAGACATTCGATTTTGTCTGACGTAATGGTATATATTTTTTTATTATTTCATAGATCTTTTCATAAAATATATTTACAGCAGATTGAACAGATAAACCTCTAAAAGTATTTTCCCAATTAATGTTTTGAATACTTTTATTAATAAGTGTATAATTTCCTTCCAAATAGCAATATTTGGGCATGAAATTAGACCGTAATGTCTTAGTTGGGACATGACATGAAATAGCAACGTAAAAGGGAGGGTGGAGTGGATCTATAGGAATTAAATTATTATGAGGCGAAACACAAGTACAACCAATGTCATTAGTGATAAATAAATCTAAAATGCGATCCATATTATTTCTTAAAGTGTTGCATTGCATACTGTTGGTGTCGTGAAAAAAAGTATCAAAACGGTTATTTATATTATTGTCATTGTCTAAAATAGATGCAGAAGAAACGTTGCATTTTAAAAGAGGGAAATTGAAATCACCAACAATGTAAAAGTTATCCGTGTGTCCGTCACAGCCTTGGTTACAACACAAACCTAGCTCCAAAGAATTTATGAAATCTAAATAAGAATCTTGGTTTATATTAGGAGGTATATACACACCACAAATATAAATATGTGAACTTAATAAATTTAATTTTAATAAGACATAATCAATGCATGGAGATAACGTAATATGGTTCGAATAAATACCTCGGTTGGAATTAAGTAAGTGACGTTCGGTAACTATCCCGCGACGCACGGCTACCAGTACACCACCACCGTCATGTTTTCCCGTCGCTGCCCTGTCTCGGTCACAGCGATGTATTAAATAGCGAGAATCCATAACTTCACTATCTGAAATGTTAGCTATTAACCACGTTTCCGATAAAATAATTATGTCATAACATTCGGCTAAGATATTCATGAATAAAGTGTGTAATTTCGTTCTAAGTCCCCTACAATTTTGGTAATAGACAGTGATTTTATCTAACATTATAGTAACACCATTTCATATTAATTATTACCATGTTCGTGTAAAAATCAATAGTCAGATGAGAACAAGTACCTGGAAGTTTAATGCTAATATGATAGGTATTTACAACAATATAATTGCGTAATATAGAATTCGTATCTAAAGCACAAATTGTTTGCAAAGTACACAGTTTAAATAATAAATTGAATAATTTCAACAAGTAGGTAGACAAGAAATAACTATCGTTCAATAGACGGAGTGTAAGTAAACACGTAGAGTAGTTTGCAGTACAGAGCCTGCGTTCGCTGTAGAAACAAGTAACGATTTTTTTAAATCGAGGCCTCAACACATACCTATATTGGCATATCAGCGTTAAATTTTTAAGTATTAGTTTTAATTTTAAGTAAATCTTGCTCCGTGCGAATGGCAATAGCAGGCGAAGTTTCATTGGCTCTGAGGAGAATAGTTCCATGTTTGACCCAGACAAATCTGTAATTGTTCTGCTTAGCTCTCTCTCGAGCTTCACGAAACAAGTGTTTGTTTTTCAGGGTAAGGTGCTCATTCACGTATATCTTTTGAATTGCTCCCGCAATTCCCAAATCTGTAGAAGTAAGACCTTTCTTCAAACGCACAGCGGAGATGAAGTCGTCACGTATCAAACGGCTTGAGAATTTTACAATTATATTTTTCGGCCGTTTATTGTTATTGGCTGATGGAACCCGATGAACAGAAATAATATCATGTTTATTTAATGGATGGTTAACAAGGTTCGCTATATTATCCAAAATGTTTGAAATATTTTCACCCCTTTTTTCTGGTAAGTTATGAATCTCGGCATTACACATACGTGCTTGCTGCTCCATGACATCAATTCTAGCTTCCAGAGTACATATTTTTGTCGAATCCATAGAACAAGAATGTGAGCGGGTTTCCAAAGCCGTAACCCGAATAGCGACTTGATCATTTTTGGCTTTTAGCTCTTCGAAGTGAGTGTTCATGAAATTGATCGAAGATTTAATGTCACTAAGTTCATTAGTGAATTTGGAAAGCATATCCCGCTGTTGTGTAAACAAAGACTCGAGTTTCGTTACGATGTATGCTTGGAACGATTGAAAGTCAGCTCGAATAGGTAGTATGTCAGAGTTGGAGGTACCTTTCCGAAATGTTATTTGCGGTGGAGGCGACTCTTGTTCAAGAAGCGAATTATCAATGCTCATATCACCCAGTTTAGCTTGTTCAGTTTCATCGCATTGATTGTATGTACTATTTAAATCATCCATCCTAAATCGTTGACGTCTCTGTGCACAATATTACACTGTGGATAGGTGTATTAGCTCATAGGTATTGTATAAACTCGAACGGCAACACACGGCGCGGCACGATAATGACTCGGCAAAAAAGCGAACACTTCGACACGACCAGCGCGTACCGCAGAGCGAAACGGAATGAAAAAAATAAATGCAATAAGAACCCTACCTCTTCGCCGACACAGACTATGATGGAGTAGAAATGTATAGATATGTAAAAATCTCGTTCACTGGTCGTCGGTCTTGAAGTTACAACATAAGTTCAGCGGCCGAGCAGCGGCCCAAGTAGGAATATTTTTGACAATCGAATTCCAATGACGCTCACCAAGCACTGATATTTGTTAAAATTTCATACAAGTCTCATAGACGCGTATCGAGCTCAATTCGAATTTGACTGACAAAATTATTTGTGCTCGAGCCACAGTTACCGAAAGCTGGTGAGGCAAGGAAGTTGCAAGAGTCCTTAAAATTTTAATGAAGAAGTATGTGTACCTACATTTCGCCTTGTGAAGTCAAAACAAAATCAAGACCGATATATATCATACAAAACATCATTTATTTTGTTATGAAACAGGATGATAAGCGTATAAAGATCGTATCTCTAGGCATGCTGATATTAGAAAATATAGGCAGCATGAAGTATGGACGGATTTGGAATAATTCCAAGCTGACAATTGGCAGGATATATAACAAGATAAAAAACAGCAGTGATTTAGGTGAAACAGTAGACCTCTTAGCTCCTTTTCGGCAGGTAGTATTGGCGTAAAGTCCACGAGATTGTCAAATTGTCAACTATTAAATATGTAATTATATATCAGTTTAAAGTAAGATAAATTTTAAGAGACTAGCATCGGCTTTCATTTTCAAAATTTTTACTCTTTGGAAGGTGGAGTCCATCTTGGAGGGGCAAAGTACATCTGCATGGGTGGAGTCTATCTGGATGGATATCCTCACTTTGTTTATTTTTCTTAAGCAGCTGTTTCTAGGATATTGAAGCCAATGAAATTTTAACATTACGAATTTACGAGGCATGACATTCGTTTTGTAATGATGAGCGCAGTAGTGTAGTATTAAAGTGATTTGTAATTCTCAGTAGGTAGTGTTGATACGTTTAATTTATGGACAGGCCTGCTGTTGCTAAGCGGTACTTACCATCTTGTCATTCCATTCTACAAAAATACTTGAGTGTGTCAGTGCAATAGATCAACGGAAAAATAACGAGAAATGTAGTTAATGATTTCTTAGGTTTACTTGAATGTTATTCATTGAAATTAAACTATTTTTACGGATTATATCACGATTTGGTTTTAATTTTTAATTTTTATGCCCGACGTTTCGAGAGCTTTGCAGCCTTCGTGGTCTCGTGGTGGAAACGTCGGGCATAAAAATTAAAAATTAAAACCAAATTGTGATATAATCCGTAAAAATAGTTTAATTTCGAAAAATGTAGTTTTTAAGCTTCCTTAACCATAAGAAATACTAATTGGTCACATTAAATAAGTCACTATTGTGTCTCATGTCATATTGCCTTTTGGTCTCTTTGCTCTAGCATATATGGGCTTTGGGCCAAATGGTCTAGAATTCGAACCCTAGTTGTGTAGCGTGATTTTTCTGATAGGATTCTAACAGGTCCGGTCCTACATATCCCAGACTAGATTGACATCAGGAAGGTAGCCGGTAAAAACTAAGCCGAATCCTCTTTACAACATACTTACAAAGTGTGTTGCGCCGACCATTCCTAGAAGTGGAACAAGAACAGGTGGAAAAATAATATCTCCATATTCTTATGCCGTTAAAATTGAACATGAATGTGTTGGTAAGGGACATTTCCGGGGTCCTAGAACCCTCAACAGATGGCGGTACTATACATAACGTGCACCAATTATATTATAATGGAAATAAATTTTATACTCTTTATTTCTAGTACGCCTCGGTGGCGTCGGTGGGTCTGAGGTCTCGGGTTCGATCCCCGGGTCGGGCAAAGTGATATTGGATTTTTACATATCAGCCCGGAGTCTGGAATTTGTGCCCGATATGGCGATAGGCTCGCCCCCTATCACATCTGGGACGGAACTAAGCTCGGCGAAATGTGGGTGTTCTAGTTCGCTAGTGCGCCTCTGCCTACCCCTTCGGGGATACAGGCGTGAGCTTATGTTATGTTATGTTTTTCTAGTATGAATGGACTACGCAAATTGGAAATATATATACCTACGTTTTATATTTGAGCACATATAGGTAAGGCGAGTAACTAGATATACTCGCTTTATCGTGTTCGCGGGGAAATAATGCCCCTTACATAGAAAAATATTTAAGCACTGCTTAACTTTAACCATAGGTTGTCCCTTTCATTTATAAACAATGTAACGTAAGTACAAAAGTGACAGGCTATTCTTAGCAAAAAGATAAGCGAATTTTTTATAAGTAAGGCCCATAATATCTACTTGATGTTGAGTTGTGATGCTGGTAATGCTACGTCATTTTATCACACTAATATTATAAATTCAAATGTTTGTGCGTGTGTTTGTTACTTATTCACGCTAAAACAGCTGGACCAATTTTGATTAAATTTGGTATGGAGGTAGTTGACACCCTGGATTAACAACAGCTAGTAGGTTCATAATAGTATGGTGGTCAGATTCAGAGTTAATCCTGCACTCTCAAAAAAGTCATTCATCATCATCATCATCAGCTGAGGACGTCCACTGCTGAACATAGGCCTCCCCCAAATATTTCCAGATCGACCTGTTGGAAGCGGCCATAAAAAAGTCATTACTCATTTCATATCCAGAGAAAGGCAGTCCATGGAGTAAAACAACCTGCTTAACAATAATTTTACTTATAATTGTAAAAACTGACGAAATTCATAAGCTTGAACATAAAGCAGCTGTCTTTACAAAATGTACCAGTTTAGCAATATTGTAGGGCTATTATAATAAAGATTTTTACAGCAGGCATTACCGCCTTCAAGTGGAACACGTTTCGTGATGACAGGCTGAAAACAAAATGGGGCTTGCTTTAATAAAAACCAGAGAGAATTGACGTTTAGTTCGTGTCCAGTGCGGCGCGGAGAGCAGGCTCGGCAATGTGTCTCACGCGGTGGGAACTGTGCGGTGCTAAGCTTAAGCTAGTTTATATGACTTCAGTTTTGGATGTCCTTGCAATGGTTGCACATAACTGTTTGATGGTACAGAAGATTGACGATTTATTACTTAATAATTTATATGATACAGATACTTATCTACTTTTGTTACCACTTCTTTCTACCTGCCCTTATCCCACCTTAATGTGGGGTCGGCGCAACACACTTTTTCAAGCATGTTGCAAAGAGGATTTGGCTTAGTTTTTACGACCGGCCGCCTGCCTGACGTCAACCCCCTATGAGCGATTCAGTACCGGGCAAATTAAATTAGAAAATTTACTTTGCCCAACCTGGGAATCGAAACCACTAAACTATTATATATTCGTCGTTTCATTCTTCAGATATAATTTATTTACCAAGTAGTCCCTTTATTCCACAGGCAACATCGCACGATTTTAGAGATTTTTTTTTTTTTTTATTACCCACATTATTGTTCCTTCTGTCTTGTCGTTGTCAAATAGCTCATTCCTTTTTCGTGCGAGGCAACGAGCGCACACGCCTAATAAAATGCCGAAACGTAGTGCACAGGAAAAACTAGAGAAATACAAAAATAAGATTAGGAAAATAGAAAATAAGGAGAAACATCGGCGTCGAATACGACGACTGGATTCGTCCGAGGACGAAAACATTGCAGGTTAGTTGAACGTTATTTTAATGTGTTACAAGTGTGTTAACAAGCAAGTTATTAATATCAATAAAACCACATCGGGATTGACTGCGAGTCAATTACGATAACATAATTAGCTGCGAGCTAATTGTGGGTCGTGTTCTGACGACATTTTACGTAGAAAATTTGTGTAATCTTAAATGGATATGCACAATAACTACAATTTATTGTCTGCGAGTTAATAGAAACGCAGTAAATGTTTTTTACAGTGCGTTATATATCTACCGCCTTTTCGCCCGCTCGCTGAGCATTTTATGCATTACAGATACGAGCGATACGGTGCCTCGAGAACCACAAAATGGTCCGTCAACGTTTTCATATGAGGAAGGCCTGCCAGCGGCGGCCCCTAACTCGCAAGATATAACGGACTTCGTAGAAGAAGCCGTTGTCCCATCGGCAGAATCGGCTCCAGAGGTCATTTTGGATCCGGAGCTACTATCTGCTTTGGGCTCATCCACGGATGGTACCCCGGATTTCGGGGATGATGTCCACGAAAATTTAGCAGGTTTGTGGACCCCTTTACTAAAGAAAGGATTAACCAAAGAGGACAAAGATAGACTCTTAAAAGAACATCTCATACCCGGCAATTGCAAATTATTGCAAGCCCCAAAGTTGAACGCGGAGATATCAGCCGCTGTATCAGACATAGTTAGAGGACGTGACAAAAAATTGGTTAATTTCCAACAACAATTAGGAAATGGTACGGCTGCCATAAACAAAGCAATGGATACATTGCTTAAGTCAGGAAATAAAGTTCTTGCCTTAAAACACTTAAGTGACGGTTGTCGCTTATTTTCTGATTTGCATTACTGTTTGACTAAAGACAGAATAAAGCTAATTACACCAAGTCTTGAAAAGAACTTCCTTCATGTTATTCAAGATTCAGAGCGTGACGATACTTTATATGGTAACTCATTGTCCGAAAAAATCAAGGCCAGTAAGGCTATTGCAAAACAAGGTTCGCAGATACGGAAAACAATGACAAATCAGAAAACTAGTACTCCCCAAGCGCCAGTCGCACATTCTGCCCACCAGGGAAACTGGACAGGACCTCCTCGCTACTCGTCGAACAGGGGGGGGCGGGGAGGTCAGAGGAGATTACCGACGACTTCGGGCCGGCCGTTTGCGACGCAGTCTCAAACGCAAGCGAAGAGCTCTCACTCAGCGAAGACCCGCGTGACTCGACAAAAATAACCGAGGTAATACATGCAGGCAGAATTCAATTCTTCCTTACTTGTTGGTTTCACATAACCAAAAACGCTGTTGTTTTGTCATGGATAGAACACGGATTCAAAATTCCATTTTGTACTCAAGTGACTCAGCATATCATACCAGTTTCTTCTTTTTCTTACGATGAAGCTCGAGATATGCAAGCAGCGATTGATAAATTATTAGAGTTGGGAGCAGTGTCACGTTGTGTTCCAACTCAGGGTCAGTACATATCAAAAATATTTTTAGTACAAAAACCTAATGGAGGCAAGCGGTTTATTCTAAATTTAAAATCATTAAATAAATTTATTACTAGTACACATTTCAAAATGGAAGATCACAGAACGGCTGCTAAATTAATTCCCCAAGGTGGGTTCTTAGCAACAATTGACCTAAAAGAGGCATATTTATTAATTCCTATATTCGAATCCGACAGAAAATACTTAAGATTCAACTTTCAGGCCCCTAATTCTAGCAGTTTGTGTACATACGAGTTTACCGCTATGCCATACGGTTTATCCGTGGCACCAAGGGTGTTCACAAAAATCATGAAGGAAGTCATAACCTACCTTCGAAGACAGGGACATAAGTCGGTGGTATACCTAGACGATATTTTATGTATAGGTAATGATTACGAAGAATGCATAACAAATGTACGTGAAACATTGTCCCTTTTAGAACGTTTAGGTTTCGTAATTAATTATGATAAAAGTTCTTTAAAACCTTCTCAAAAATGTAAATTTTTAGGATTTGTGTATAATACACGTGATATGTGTTTGTCGTTACCTACCAGTAAACGTGAAATCATAAGCCAGCTGGTTAAAAAGTTCTCGAGGTTGCCACGATGTAGGATTCGGGAGTTCGCTCAATTAATAGGTGTTTTGGTGGCAGCTTGCCCAGCAATTCGATATGGGTTTCTTTACACGAAATTGTTGGAACGTCAGAAATTCCTGGCATTACAACAATATAATAATAATTATGAACAAAAGATAAATATTTCTGAAATAGTATTAGAAGACCTTAATTGGTGGCGTAACCATATTTTCACTGCTGTATGCGCCATTAAATGTGAAAGTTACAAAAAAGAAATATACTCAGATGCCTCTAGAACGGGTTGGGGTGCAGTCTGTAATGGCGCTAAAGCCCATGGCAGATGGAAGAACATAGAAATAAAGTACCATATAAATTATTTAGAACTCCTTGCTGTGTTCTTAGGTTTAAAGAGTTTTGCTTATAACGACACTAATTGTGCAATATTGTTGAGGGTAGACAATACCACAGCAATTAGTTACATAAACCGCTTAGGGGGCATTCAGTTTCCGCATCTAAATAATTTAACAAGATCCATTTGGCAGTGGTGCGAGAAGCGAGACATTTGGTTGTTCGCATCATATGTGAACACAAAAGAAAATGTTGCTGATGAAGGGTCTAGAAATATTAACCCCGATACAGAATGGGAGTTATCAGATGATGCCTATCATATTATCCAAAGACATTTTGGTTGTCCGGATATTGATCTGTTTGCCTCTCGTGACAATGCGAAATGCGACTTGTTTGTGTCTTGGAAACAAGAACCCGATGCATATGCTGTAGATGCGTTTACTTTGAACTGGCGATCCAGATATTTTTACGCTTTCCCGCCATTTTCCTTAATTTTAAAATGCCTACGCAAAATAATTGTAGATGGCGCCAATGGAATCTTAGTTTTCCCGCAATGGCCTTCGCAGCCTTGGTATCCTTTATTACAAAGTATACTTGACTCCGAAATACTATATCTGAACCATAATAAGTTCCCTCTACAATCTCGTTTCAGGGACCATCATCCTCTGCACACCAAACTTACCCTGGGTGTCGCGAGGCTTTGCGGACGGCATTCACACGCCGTGGGATCCCCTTTGAATCATTAAACCTTATGATGGCTTCACTAGCAGATAATACCATCAAACAATATAACGTCACATTAAAACTTTGGTGGCAATTTTGCTCTTCACGGAATATTGACGTTTTCAGTGGTTCCAAAGCATCGGTTATTTCCCTTTTAACAAAGCAATTTAACAAAGGATGTTCGTATGGCTCTCTTAACAGTCACCGCTCTGCGTTGTCCTTAATTCTAAATTTTAACGTAGGTTCTGATGATTGTATAAAACGATTGCTAAAAGGAGCTTATAAACTAAAACCTAATAAGCCAAAATACACTTTTACTTGGGACCCACAGTTGGTGCTCAGTCATGTGGCTAATTGGTACCCTAACTTGAATTTAAATTTAGAGAAAATCACCAAAAAATTAGTTATTTTATTAGCGCTTTGTACAGCCCATAGGGTACAAACGTTTTCCCTAATTAAATTAGAAAATATTTCAATAACTTCAAGTGGAGTTAAGATAGCTATAACCGACATCATTAAGACTTCTGCTGTCGGACGAGAACAGCCCGTATTGTTTCTACCATTTTTCAGAGACAATATAAATATTTGTCCTGCTTCCGTCCTCAAGGATTACATTTTTATTACTAAAAATTTGAGGACAGCGAATGTGGGAAATCTTTTATTAACCTATAAGAAACCACACAAAGTTGCCACATCCCAATCCATCAGCAGATGGATTAAGGTGGTGTTGTCAGAATGTGGCGTGGACGTGAACATGTTCAGCGCACACAGTACACGACATGCTGCTACGTCAGCAGCCCGTCTCACTGGTCTTAGTGTAGACGTGATTAGGAGAACGGCTGGTTGGACCAGCACATCTTCAACCTTTGCTCGGTTTTATGACCGTCCAATTATAAATAACTGTGATTTCGCGAACGCAGTTATGTGTCCGTAATTGACTAATTATTGTAAGAAGTAGTAAATTAATATACTAAGTTTATATGTGATTATAGGAGTTTATGATACGTTTCGTTAATAAGATTAAAATGATGTACCTGAACAAAACTTGTTTCTCTGAAAATCTACTTGGTAAATAAATTATATCTGAAGAATGAAACGACGAATATATAATAGATGATCAAACGAACTTACCTGTACGTGAAGTTCGATCACTATTATATGAGTCGTTTCATTCGAAGATATAAGGTCCCCCCTCACCCATTACAAGTCACATGTCTTATGAAGCTGTGCCTTCTATCCCAAAAAGTTTTGTTCATAAAGAATCTCTAAAGAAATGAGCTATTTGACAACGACAAGACAGAAGGAACAATAATGTGGGTAATAAAAAAAAAAAAAAATCTCTAAAATCGTGCGATGTTGCCTGTGGAATAAAGGGACTACTTGGTAAATAAATTATATCTTCGAATGAAACGACTCATATAATAGTGATCGAACTTCACGTACAGGTAAGTTCGTTTGATCATCTATTATAATGGGTCTTTATAATAGCTTAATTGTAACAAAAGTAAGTGGCATATTCGTATTGATTTGTGAAAAAGAAGATATTTAAAAGATAATTCATATCGTAAAACTTTAATGAGTTTTTGAAGATGTAGACAAAATACTTTCTTATTGCTGACGAGCAACCAGGCCCTTGGTGGCAGGCGATGACAGCCGTTCACAATTTATCTACATACAAGGGACACAGTCAAGCAACCGTACTTTGACTTCTTTCCTTGGCCTCGCTATTTTATCGCACGCATATCGCTCAGCTCGTGTGGGACATACGAATCTTTCAACATTGCCCGAATACATAACGATAGTATGGAAAGTCGTGCGTTTGTCACTACAGTTATCGCTATTCAAGTCGCGTCAACACGCAGATGTCTCCGACGCTTCACTTGTTACTATAGGCCTTTTAACTTCTGGACGGGAATAAAGCTGTTATTTGAGATGATTGGACTTGAAGACATGATATAATATCTCTGCGATATTATTCAAGTTGTCGGTGTTGGGTATGCGGTTTTATCGGTTCAAACCAAGTTGAAGGCTTTATCAGTAGCCCGAGCACGAAAAACTAATGTAAATGTATTCGAGTTCGCTGCGCACTGATAACGTTTGGTTAATATTTCATACAAATTTCATAGTCGCGCATCGAGTTCGAATACATTTACGGTTGTCAGAAATTTTCCTGCTCAGGCCGCTGTATACGAATTTTCATGTTTGTGGAATATAACCTTATATTACAACTATTTACGAAATCATCTTAGTAGTGTTTTAAGATTATATAAATTTACTAGATTCTGACCTGTCAACTAAAATAAAATTGGAATAAATAAAATTCATTTTAAATAGTGGTGGCGGAAACGCTTATGTGACATATATATATCGGCGCAAAATCGCACGCTTATTTAAAAAGCCGTTGTTATTTCACGTTATTAATTCATTTTACAATTGTTAAACTGCTGAATCGTTAAAAGATTCTAAAAAGTTAAAATCATCGTTATAATTATTTCTTTAACATTCGATATTCGGTATCGAGTAGGTAGTTGCAAATATTGCACCCTATAAAAGGAGTGTTCAGAGCAAATTCGACACAGTCGTGCTCCGGCACTCGGACTGTCCACATCCCTAACTAGACGGTGCTATTAAGCACCGTTAATAAAGGGAGATTGTGAATTTCAGTGTTCACACTTGATAAATAAGATGAGTAATCATCTTATTGTCGAAAGTGACGTCAGCCATGCTGACGTCACCGTTTTTAAAAAACAACGTTAGCGTTGGCCCTCCGACATCAGAAGTGGGATCACTATCCCACTCATTTAACTTGAACCTTTCTGCCCTGACAATGGATACTTTCAATCCGACGGATACTTTCAACCCGACGGATACTTTCAACCCGACAGATACTTTCAATCCGAATGATATTTTCAATCCGACTGATAATTTCAATCCGACTGATAATTTCAATCTGACTGATAATTTCAATCTGACTGATAATTTCAATCTGACTGATAATTTCAATCCGACTGATAATTTCAATCCGACTGATACTTTCAATCCGATCGGTCAATAATAAAGGCCCAGGCCACAGCATCGTCCTTCCCAGTTCCTTTAGAACCCCTGTGGACCACGGCGTAAAGGACCGCTCAGAACCACAGCATCATCCTTAACAAAAAAAAAAAAAAAAAAACTGTGGACCACGGCGTACAGGACCGCTCAGAACCACAGCATTATCCTTAACAATAAAAAAAAAGTGCAAAAATGCGTGGAGCATCAGCACTAGTGCATTAATGTGTGGAACATTTGCAAAAAAAAAAAAAAAAAACCTTTTCAGAGCCTCTGTGGACCACGGCGTACAGGACCGCTCAGCGCCACAGCATCGACCCTTCCCGTTCCTTTAGAACCCCTGTGGACCACGGCATCATCCCCGTAAGAAAAGTGCATAGATGCGTGGAGCATTCGCACTAAGTTACTTCTGATTCATAAAAAGTGCATTGTGTGGAACATTTGTACAAATGTTTATAATATGGTCTAGAAAGGCTGGTCGGATACCTCCTCTAAAAACCATATAAACTAGGGCACGAGGTGCGTCTAAATACCCGTATTTTGATTTGTGTGCAATTTCATCTCAGAATTCAGTGCAAAAAAAAAACCTACCTGATTTATGGTCAGGATTGATCGAGACGGTGTATGTGACACTGTTGCAGTCATTTTTGAAGTCTAAAGTCAACGTTAGTGATCATCTATAAAAATCATAAGTGGTCAATTTGAAAAATCCTGAGTGGTCAATTCGGGAAATTGTTTTGTGAGCTAGGTAATTTTGCCCGCTGAGTTTGTTTCGCCGGGTCTTCTCAGGCAGGGCCGCGTTTGGATCCGGTGGTAGTTTAAAAAAAAACGGAATCTTAAATTCGCAATAATAAACGAGGCCTTTCAAAATGACCGTATCGGCGTACAACCACAAGCTTTCAATAGGAGCACGTGCTATTCCAAATGAAAAGAAAGAAAAAGAAAAGAAAAGAAAAGAAAAAGAGAAAAAAAAAATTGGTTCTACGAGTATTCACAACAAATTACAAGGCTGGTGCAGAGCACGCACCGCCTATCAGCATGGCCGTATCGGCGCAAAATCGCACGCTTATTTAAAAAGCCGTTGTTATTTCACGTTATTAATTCATTTTACAATTGTTAAACTGCTGAATCGTTAAAAGATTCTAAAAAGTTAAAATCATCGTTATAATTATTTCTTTAACATTCGATATTCGGTATCGAGTAGGTAGTTGCAAATATTGCACCCTATAAAAGGAGTGTTCAGAGCAAATTCGACACAGTCGTGCTCCGGCACTCGGACTGTCCACATCCCTAACTAGACGGTGCTATTAAGCACCGTTAATAAAGGGAGATTGTGAATTTCAGTGTTCACACTTGATAAATTTTTTTTTTTTTTTTTTTTTTTTATGGCCCTACAGCTGGCAGCCCGACCGAGTCGGCTTACTCAGCTACACCGATCTATTGGGTGAACGCAGCTGCGTTACGAACCCAAGAAGTTAGGTGACCATGCTGAGGGCAACCCACTAACGGGTTACGAACCTCGGCTCAGGACGGTCACTGAGAGATGTATTAGAGACATCATCGATTAAGGGGAATTGGACGTGTGTTTTCCCTAACTATCCATTGTTGACATCGGCACGCGGGCCGGAATTGTTAACAGGGTCGGGGGGGCGACTACTGGGAGCGCGGCGTGGTCCTCGTCGGCGAGGACGGAACGTCGGTCGTGTGGAGTGTGAGAGCTGTTTAAGTAGCTCGAACTTGCGCTTGATGGCCAGAGTGATGTCGTCATCAGGGTCTGACAAAACGGATCTAGGACGTCTCCATTTCGCACGGTCGAAA
Source organism: Clanis bilineata (assembly GCA_036417725.1). NCBI lineage: Eukaryota > Metazoa > Arthropoda > Insecta > Lepidoptera > Sphingidae > Clanis > Clanis bilineata. The sequence goes on from CM071158.1 coordinate 17,776,549, forward strand.
GGAGTGTATATTGACGCTTTGCGGACGAGCGGGTTTGGGTGGTGTGCCGCCCGATCGAAGTAGCGCCTGCTAGCCATGTGCATAAAGTGCCTGATGGTCGGCATGTTGGTATCCACATGGAGGTCGTGATTGCGGACGTACCACGGAGCGTTGAGCGCTCGTCTTAAAAAGACGTTTTGCAGGACTTGCATGCGCTTAAGTCGAGCGGGCGGAACATGAGCGAACACGGGTGACGCGTAAGTCATTATCGGCCTAATGCACGCTGTGTAGATCCTAATTTTGTTGCGGATTGACATTTTGCTATTTCCGTTTAACAGGCAATTTAGTCGTCCTAACGCGAATGCGGCTCGCGCGCGTACCGCGTTTATGTGCGTGGTGAAGTTCAGTCTCCGATCAAGGGTGACTCCTAGGTACTTGGCGTTGCTGGTCCAAGGGATTGCCTTATTGGCCATGGTGACTGGAGCGTTAGGCGCTTGGGTGAAAGTTCTCTTGGTAAAGAGAATTGCCTGGCTTTTGGCGGGGTTGACGGTGATTCGCCATTTGCGGAACCACTCACCGAGTTCATCGGCTGCGGTTTGCAAAATGCGAATCACCTTATCCGGGTCTCTACATGAAGCGTAGATTGCCGTGTCGTCAGCGAAGAGCGCCAGATGGGCGTCCTTCGGTTTAGGAATATCGCTAGTGTACAGCGAGAAAAGAAAAGGGGACAAAGCAGAGCCTTGCGGGACTCCGGCAGTGATGGTGTGTCGGGAGGAAAGAGTTCCCTCCACGCGATATTTGAAACCGCGATTCGACAAAAATTCTCGTATGATGTGCACGAGCTGTGTGGGCACATTGAAGGTATACAACTTGTAGAGCAAGCCGTTGTGCCACACTTTGTCGAATGCTTTTTCAATATCAAAGAAAAGAGCACCGGTAGGGATTCCGCGCCTAAAGTTAGCGTGGATATGCTCCGTGATGCGGAGAATCTGATTCACGCAACTGTGCCTACAACGAAAACCAAACTGTTCTGGAGGGAGCAGATGGTGAAGGTGGGCGACTATCTTGATGCGATCGAGGACGATACGCTCGTAGAGTTTACCCAGAGCGCTGAGTAAACTGATGGGACGGTAGGAGGAGGGTTCAGAAGCGGGTTTCCCCGGCTTGTGAATACCTATCACTACAGCCTCCTTCCAGACGTCTGGAAAGAGGCTGTTTTGGAACGCTGCATTGAGGATGTCAGCGAGAATTTTAACTAGATGCTCCGGGAGCATTTTCATTACTCTATTTGAGATACCGTCACCCCCGGGGGCTTTACGTCTTTTGAGCGCCTTGATCAGAGAACTGACCTCTTCGATCGTCACCGGAGCGAGTGGGTCGGGCGGTGGGTCGACGTCCGGGTCGACGGGTGCCGGGCGCGGACGCGGAACCGGTATCGGTGGCGGCGGGATTGCGTTCCTACTTTCGACGAAACTGTCAACCGCAACGAGATGCTCAGGGTCAACCGGAACTGAAGAGAGCGAACATTGAGCCTCCAGGCTGCTAGCCAGCAGCTCCGCTTTCTCGTCGTCGTCAAACGCCGGGCGTTGATTCGGACGATCAAGCGGGGGCATGGTGACTGTATCGTCCCTCCCGACGGCGCGGCACAACTGCCAGAAGGCCCGGTGAGTAGGATCCAGCTCTGATAGCCGAGTTTCCCAACGCGAATCGACGGCGTCCTTGACTCGGCGTTTGACCTCTCGTTGGAGGAAGCGCGCGTGACGCCGCCGATCCGGGGTGGACCCCGCCGCACAGGCCCTCAGCGCGGCGTTTCGCCTCCTCACCACACATCTCACGTCTTCGGGAAGGCGCCATTGGCTAAGAGTAGCCGCCGGCACCCTCTCGGAGCTATCGCTCACGACGTTTTGGAGATGTGCAGCGAATGAGCGAATCGCGCCGGACGTCTCCTCAGGAGTGACAATGTTGGTCGGGATCGCGGAGAGATCAGGGGATGAGGTGTCCGCGAGTTTGGTGCCCAGTAGACGCCAATTCGTTTTCACCTTCATCGGTTCGTTAGGACCTGTGACTGTGGGACCGTTTAAGGGAACTAGATCTAGGATCACAGGTCTATGGTCTGAGTCTAACTCTTGTAGCACTCGCATGGAACGCACGCGTAGGCATACGTTCTTCGCGAGCGCTATGTCGAGAATGTCTGGTCTGTGATTGTCATCAATTATGCTATAGTGGGTGGGTTCTGATGGAGCTAAAATCTCCATGTCAATCAAGTCAAGACAACGCTCCAGCATCGCACCCCTGCCGTTGGTATAGTTGCAGTTCCAGAGCGTGTTCTTGGCGTTTAGGTCGCCCGCCAGAAGGACGGACTCCCCCATGTCCAGTAGGGTCAAGAGGTCATTGGAGTGAAGCTCCTTCGTGGGTGAGAGGTAGGCCGAGATGATGGTGATCGGCGGGTGTCCTATCATTGCCAGCCTGCAGACTGAAGCCTCAATGTTCGTCAGGTTTTCGGGGGGGTCTAGAGGTATGCAGTGCAGGGACCTTTTATAGTAAATTAGGGTGCCGCCTAAAGGGCCAGTAGTACGATCGTTACGTACTATCTTGAAGTTTGGTATATTCGGGTTTCTATTGGAGGGTTTTAAGAACGTTTCCTGGATGAGGAATACGTCCAAGTTGTGATCGCGAACGAAATGGGCGATTTCGGCACGTTGGCCGCTTATACCATTGGTATTGAAAAAGCCCACTCTGAGGGAGCGAGGCTTGGTCCGCGACAGGGTGGATAAAACACTAATATTGGTAGCCATTGGAAGGCGTCAAGATTAAATCAGCGATGTAGGATCGCTGTTCCCTATATAATTTCTCCAAATCTGACATCAATTTAGCGTCCGGGTGACCCTTGGCCGCAATTTCCCTTATTTTCTCCGAAATGAGGGTGTAGAAATCAACCGGGGGGCTCAAGATGGCGTCGTAGATGGAATCTACTTCCGCCTTTGAGAGGACACGACCCGCCGTGTTAGGGGGTGTAGGATTTTGAGGGCGCGGCTGGGCTACCCTGGGGGGGTTAGTCCGGGAGGCCGCTGGAATGGGAGTGGGAGCGGGAGCCGTGGCGGGAACGGGAGCGGGAGCGGGAGTAATCGCCGAAGCGGGCACGGGAGGAGTGACAGGAGTGGCCGGGGGGGCGGGAGTGGCTCCACCGGGGGCCTTTTTAATCAGACGCCAGGGGCTGTGTGTCGGCAAAGGAGCAGGAAGGAATTTGGCCTGAGGGGCCTGGGGGGCTGGAGCTTTAGGAGCTCGGGTAATATTTTTGGGTGCCATTGGGCAGCCGCGGTAGCTGGCCGGATGTCCTGGTTGTCTGCAGTTTGTGCACGAAGGCGGCTCCGTGCACAAACTCCTATCTTTCGGGCGCGGGCACTGTTTGGTGCCGTGCTCCCCCAGGCACTTGACGCACCTGGAGGGGAGGTGGCACCGCAAGGACGAGTGCCCGTATCTTTGGCAGTTGTGACACTGCCCTATCTGTTTGTTTTTGTACGGGGTCTCCACGGTGAAGCCGCGGAGGCCCAGGATGTCCTTGACGTCGAACAAGTGTCGGCCGTCGAGGGGGGTCTCTACAACAACAAGTACCATTTCGTACTGTTGTTGGTACGGGGAGTCGGATTTTACGGTGCGGTACATCCGGTGTACCTCGAGACAAGAAATGCCTTTTTCGACAAGGCCTAGTCGGACCTCATCGACCGTCATTTGCAGGGGGATCCCGCGGATGACGAATCGATAACGTCGCTCGTCTGGGAGGGCATATGTGTAATAATGGATATTTCCATTATTAAAAATTTTGTCAGAGACCTATGATCGGCGATTGTGGCCGGAAACAGTGACAACAGTTTCTGGTTTTGTAGCCACATATTATGGGAGATATTTATGCCCGCTTCGGCGATTTGGGCCAAAAATTTCGGGACAGTGGTTTTCTCCGGGAGGAGAACGTTGAGCCTCGGCGGCTTCTTGCCCTTTGGCTCAGAGGGAGCCAAGGGCTTGCCGGAGGTAGGTGGTGCGGCGGGTGAGGATGGGGGTGAGGGGGAAGCCGGCGAGTCAGTGTCGAAAGTCGGCGCTGAGGGCGCCGGCGTCGACACCGACACGGCGGGGGCCGAACGCGGCTTCTTCCTCCTCCCGCGTTTTACGGTCGTAAAGCCGTCGTCATCCTGTTCGGATGCCGACGACTCCGACCGAGACTCGTCGGAGGATGATGACGCCGCAGGCCGTTTAACGGAGACGGGTGGATCGGTTTCCATCGCCGAAGCGATGGGCTCCGAGGGAGTGGTGGGCGAGGCGGAGGGTCCATCGTCCGTTGAATGGCCCTCCGTCTCGTCGGAAAATAGGTCCGGTAGGATCTCGTTAAAGAAGGCCTCGATACGGGCCCACGCAATGGGATTTTTCGATGCCCTCGCAAGGGCCGCGGCAAACCTCTTCTCTGTCGGGGCCATTGCGAATGCACACAGAGTTTTTAATTAATTATTTATTTATTTAGTCGCGAGTGTGTTCCGACGCGGGGTGCGTTCCGCCCGGGAAAGAACACACAAGAAACCGGGCGGCGCTCGCACAGACGGACGGTCGCGGATCGCGGGTCGCGGGTCGCGGTGGGACGCGTAAATTTACGTCCCCGGGTGGGAGTGCCCGGGGCTGAGTGTGTGAGTGACCCTCCTCGCCGGGTATAGGCGAGGGGGGGGTGTACTTACAATTAGGTGTGCCCTAAGCTGGTATCCCTTTGCCAATCTCAATGTGCGAAAGGGTTCCTATCGGTCCGTGCACCGTAAGCGGTATTGGTCCGAGGACCGCACGCTCAACCGGATACTCGGGATGGAAACGTCGGGATGGGTAGGGTTGGGAAGGCGATATGCGGGGGAAAGAGTGGTGTGCCTCCACTAGTTCCTTGTCCGCACCCGTCCGGCTTGCTTCAGCCCTGAGGGGGCGTGGCGCGGGCCGGGTCACCGCTAGCTTCGGCTTGTTGTCACCGTAAGGTTACCACCGAGCTAATTCCCTGAAGGGGACAATAAACACAATATACCGAATGTTTGGGCTAATCCCTGTCCTGAAAAGGACGCGGATGGGCCCTGTGTTCGGCAACCGACAACAACAAAGCGGGGCTTTGCTATTGGCCGGATTACCGACACGACACTGACACTGCACTGTTCCGACCTGCCAGGAAGGCCGGTAGTCGGATTAAAAGTCACTGCAGGAGCAGTGACAATATGACCGAGCGCGACCGCTGCCAAGAGCGGAATGTCTGATGACTTGATAAATAAGATGAGTAATCATCTTATTGTCGAAAGTGACGTCAGCCATGCTGACGTCACCGTTTTTAAAAAACAACGTTAGCGTTGGCCCTCCGACATATATGTGCCGCCTCCAACGGGTTAAAAACTATGTTGTAGATACCAACACTGAAGATATATTTACATAACATAACATAACATAAGCTCACGCCTGTATCCCCGAAGGGGTAGGCAGAGGCGCACTAGCGAACTAGAACACCCACATTTCGCCGAGCTTAGTTCCGTCCCAGATGTGATAGGGGGCGAGCCTATCGCCATATCGGGCACAAATTCCAGACTCCGGAAAAATCCAATATCACTTTGCTCGACCCGGGGATCGAACCCGAGACCTCAGAACCGTAGTCGTACCGAAATACCACCACGCCACCGAGGCAGTCATATTTAGTCAAGATATATTTATATTTCTAAAATACTTAGCTTCAGTATAAACGTACAGACAAATCTATCCTGCAATGAGTGTTAAACCTGTATCCTTTTACTCGAGTTTCCGGGCGTTACTGTTACTCCATATTTTTTTTCGTGCGCAATTTTAACTGGTGGGCCAAAACTTTCGCCTAACAATGGTTGTGATCAAAGAGGCATTGTCCGAAAATCTTGGCGAAATTTTGACAGCCACGTCTGGCCAAACTTTGTCGAAGACTTTAATTTGGCGTTTACCAGATGTTCGCAGTGTTGTGTCTGAAGGTGAGGACAATGCGTCCCAACGGGTGAGAGGGGGGAGGAGCCTCTTCCCCCTGCGTCCCTCCCCGCCCCTCCCTCGGTCCCCGCGGTGGTCCCTCAGGGCGACGACCTTGCTATTGCGATGCGCGACACGCGCTATACTTTTGCCGCTTTCAGAATAAGGTCATGCCCATTCAGTTTCCAAGATGTAGGTTGTGTGATGTAACTTCACATCCAGGTTTTAATTTGCATTTCCTTTATGAAGTACCGAAGGTTTGATGTTGCATTGCATGTAGTCAGTATCCCTGCATTATCTATTTTAACTGCCTCGGTGGCGTAGTTGTATTTCGGTATGACTACCGTCCTGAGGTCTGGGGTTCGACCCCCGCGTCGGGCAAAGTGATATTAGATTTTTCCATATCAGCCCGGAGTCTGGAATTTGTGCCCGATATGGCGATAGGCTCGCCCCCTATCACATCTGGGACGGAACTAAGCTCGGTGAAATGTGGGTGTTCTAGTTGGCTAGTGCACCTCTGCCTACCCCTTCGGGGATACAGGCGTGAGCTTATGTTATGTTATGTAATTTTGATTTTTTAACGTGGCTTGACCTTTCGATTAATTTTTATGGATTTATTTTTGTTAAATAAATACACCCAACAGTCACACAACTAGTCCTAACCCAACTATAGGTATAACCTGTATCGTGGTTGCCTCTGCCTACCCCTTTGGGGATACTCAACTATTAAGAAAAAAACGATTCATTCCATCTGCTAACTCAAGGCATTTCAAGAGTATCAAAATGGATTATATGGATACAGCACAATTTCACCCATATTTAGGTCAACTCAAAAAATAAATTAACACAAATTGCAAATAATATGTTGAAAATTGAACATTTTCAATCAAGAAGCTGAAAATTGTTTTAAAATATCCGCCAACTTTTCCAGAAACAAATTGAAATATTTTCAAACATTATTTCGCAATGTATTATGACGTCACAGTTAAACCATTTCAGCCGAAGTTTCACGGCCAAGCAAAAATGGCTTTCACCGACTGCGTACTGAGACAGTCCGGGACGAAACCCGCGGCGTACGCAAGCTGTATTATGCATTAACCATGAGGACGCTGTGCCTTCCCCCCGCACCCCGCACCCCGCACCCCGCACCCCGCACACAACCCCACACACACGCGCTTCAAACAAAAACACTCACACACACCTAATTAGTTGTTTGTAAACACGTGTCGATGCATGTGTGCTGCGGTAAGGCTGTGGTCATATTAATGTTTATAAAAATAATCATATTTATGAAGATTTTTCGTAATAGCCGCTTAATTGACAGCTTTTGTGGTGCGGGAGCGTGACTGAAACGAGAGGCTGCGAGTTAGGTTCCCGTAGAGAGATAATGTAGTATTTGTAGTACTACAGTCTGGGCCCTTAGTAGGTGTTAGTATAGAGTTTTGACGCTACTCGGAAACGATGACAGTTTTCGTTTTCACATACAATTATTTTGGTTCATAGGATGCAGGTGCTTCAAATGAAATCAAATCAAAATTTATTGAATCCATAAAATGTTCAAACATCATTTAGATTTCGTCAAATTTTAACTCTACCGACAGGTTGGAAGGCTGTTTCGCCAGAGAAGAACGGGCAAGGAACTCTGACATTGCTCTTTTTAACACCAATTTACAGTCAGTTACTAATACAGTGCAGCACAAGATACAGAAAGATCTTAAATTAGAGCAGCTAAACCATGATAACAAGAGATATTATTGGATATAGGACAAAGTAACATACAAGATACACTGAGTGACCCCCATAGCCACGGCAAGTTGAGCTGAAACAAACAAGCAAAACAGTCCAGGCAGACCAGTTTCCACAAGCAGCACCCGTTCACGAGTATGACCCATGTGCCAGCCATCGACCCCCTCAATCATGTTGCAGGGAGGTGATGGACCCGGCACATGGTGGTGTACATGTATGCAAGATGAGCTGCTAGCCAAAAAACGAACTAAGGACCCTCTTCCTCTAAAATGTGTTTTGCGACAGTTCTCGCTTCTCGACAACGACGATAGTTATTATTTCCGCCATATTTGAGAACCGTCACTTGCGGCAACAACACCGAACTATAACAAATATACGGAGAAAACGAAGACTCCTGTCGTTTTCGAAAAGCGAGAACTGTCGAAAAATACATGTACTAGGGGTAGTACCCTGGAGTTAACGCTTTTCACAGAGACAAGCAGTGCTTGTCTCCACCAGTGACAAAGACACGTTCGGTACAGGGTGTTCCATGAAGTTGGTATCAATGATAATTACTCTTAAAGAGGGGATGGCCAGCAATCTAACGGTAAAACGTAACATTTCATAAGGTTCATCGTTTTTGAATAATGGGAACTTGAATTTGTGTCAAAAATATTTTTTCTGGCTTATTGGGTCAGCTGCAGTACATTTGCAATCCATCGATGGTAATTAATTATTTTTAGCATACACAAAGCCATTCCAATGTTAATTGCGACGATTTACAGGTCGCATTCCTATTTAAAACCCTCATTGTTAATCTTTCTTTCTACCTGCCCTTATCCCACCTTAATGTGGGGCCGACGCAACACATTTTTTCAAGTATATTGCAGAATAGATTTGACTTAGTTTTTACGACCAGCTGCCTGCCTGACGCAAACCCCCTCTGTGGGATGCCAACCCCCATTCTTAATCTTTCTTTCTGCCTGGCGTTATCCCCGCCTTCTGCCAGAGTTCGCCTTCCTACATAGACGCTTCCACTTCGCCCGGTTTTGAGCATCCACCATAGTGAGACCATTGGCTCTCATATCCTCTTCTAGAACGTCCAGCCAGCGCTTTTTGGACCGTCCACGGCCCCCATTCTTAATAATGCATAAAAAAAAATTTCAATTTTTATTGTTTAACTTTACCATTATGCTTTTAGTCGTTCTCTCTGTATGTGGAATTGTTATTGGTACCGACTTTATGCAACACCCGCTATACTCTGTACCTAACCCGGTATTGTTTGGTATAATGAAGTCTTGACTCTTGACGCGGTGTCAAGGGCTCGCGGATCGCGTTTTGCATACATTTTTGTTTGGGTGCCGGCTCGAGTGTTCATTAACATTTTGGCACCGTGAGTCGCGCGTTTGTTCCATCTACGAGTGGAATGTAATGGATTCCAGTTTTATTTCTCGATTCAATTAGAGGTGGTTGACCTAGATTTGGGAGTTGAAGACGTACGAAGGGTTTGTTGTATTAAATGCTTGTATGCTTTTTCGATTTCGATCGTTATGAAGATTTTTGGCGTTTATATCATTAAAGTAATGGATGGCATAAAGAAAGATAAAATATAATGGCGGCATAGTGGCATAAATAATTATGTACTTTTTCAAAAAAGACAAATCATAGTCATTATAATTATAAAATTATAATTAATACTATACAACCACATGTACCTACTTCTGCGAGTACCTGCAAAGTACGAGCTCATTAAAATTAAATGCGGACTTAATTTTTTTAATTGTCAAGATAAAATTGTCTACCTGAAGACCATTTCAGATTAAGTAAAAAGAATTGAGATTATTTTAACAAAATTAAATGAATTATTCAATTATGCCTAATATTTATTTAGAATATTGAGCTAAACTGCTTTAACCATTAATAAAATGTTTGAAGACAGGTTAATGAAGACATTTCGCATACTAACCGCAATCAGTTGAAATCAATTGATAAAACAAAGGGCTTGTAGACGTGTGAGGGGGTGAGGCGAGGTGAGGGGGGTGGTGCGGGGGTTGGGTTAATGAACCTGCCGAGATGCACAGACGGACCTCCCACAATATTAGTTCAACGTCAAATGAAAGCTACGTTCAGTTCATGGACTGATAGTCTACAACCATCTTAATGATTAGAGGAGAGTGGCATACGTGCACTTGGGTCACCTGAATGTTAGTGATCTGCACCGCCCAAAATCATCGGTCGCCTCCTTGGTCTAGTGGCTTGTGTGTGGGCTGTGAACCGGGAGGTCCTGGATTCGATTCCTAGGTCAGTGGAGGAGCTTAAGGCCAGGCAGGTGGCCGGTCGTAAAAACCTAGTAGAGTCCTTTCTGCAATATACTAGAAAAAAATGTGAAGGGCAATGAGAATTATGGCGCCATTTATTAAAGCCCATAAACAAAGCTTCAAAAAGGTGGCACAAAATAATACCATACTGGTATGGCCATACAATAATGGTCAGTTACTAAGTCTTGTCTCTATATTTACATAAGCTCACGCCTGTATCCCCGAAGGGGTAGGCAGAGGTGCACTAGCCAACTAGAACACCACATTTCGCCGAGCTTAGTTCCGTCCCAGATTTGATAGGGGGCGAGCCTATCGCCATATCGGGCACAAATTCCAGACTCCGGGCTGATATGGAAAAATCCAATATCATTTTACTCGACAGGGGGATCGAACCCGAGACCTCAGGACGGTAGTCATACCGAAATACAACTACGCCACCGAGGCAATCGGTCTTGTCTCTATACTTGTGGAGTAATAGAGACTGACTTAACGACAGTTTATGTCTACTGTCACGTGTAGACATAATAGATAATTAGTCTAGGAATAAAATACAATAAACATAAAGCTAAGTCAATAAAATCTCTCCTAAATTCCAATATAGCTTGTAAATGTACGTTACCAATATGGGTGGCTGGAATGTGGTGACACGGCACACAAATAATGTACATTTTCTTGTTTTTTTGGCGTACAAAGCGAATTTTCTAATTTAATTTGCCCGGGTCTAGATTCCCCAGAGGGGGTTGACTTCAGGTAGATAGTCGTTCGTAAAAACTAAGCCAAATCCTTTCTGCAACATGATTGAAAGAGTGTGTTGCGCCGACCTCACATTAAGGTGATATATATATTATGTTCAACAGTGGACGTCTTATAGCTGATGGTGATGATGATGAAGGGCTGGTAGAAAGAAATATTTATTAAAAGGCTTATATAGGGAAGCCAGAAGGAATCGTCTTTTCCTTCTTTTTTAACACTGTTTACCACAGAATAGCAAAAATAATACTGGACATCATCAAGCATTTTTCACACGACGCCACAGTTTTGTACCGAGTTGCCCGCCGGACCAAAAAGCGCGCACGGAATGTTAATCGTCATTAATCAGGCATTGTGCGAAGGTATCGGGCTTCGGTTCCCGTCGCTCCACGTACGTACACCGCTAATCGTTTGCCAGGACGAGACTACCGATTCAGACGAAGAAACGAATGGCTCCGGTCTGGCGAAAAGAAAAACCAATTTTTTATGCCTTAATACGCTGAAAGACGAAATAAATGCTCTCAGAAAAAAAAATTAATTATTTGTAATAACAGCTATCGCTATTTGCACTACAGGAGTATATTAGACCTAATAATAATGTTTGTCGAAAGAAGTTAGGTACCTCGACGGTCGGAACAATAAAGCAGGCGTAAAGGAAGGTATAGGACATATACTGCTGATCCAGAAATGTGACTCACATAACATAACACATAAGCTCACGCCTGTATCCCCGAAGGGGTAGGCAGAGGCGCACTAGCGAACTAGAACACCCACATTTCGCCGAGCTTAGTTCCGTCCCAGATGTGATAGGGGGCGAGCCTATCGCCATATCGGGCACAAATTCCAGACTCCGAGCTGATATGGAAAAATCGAATATCACTTTGCCCGACCCGGGGATCGAACCCGAGACCTCAGAACCGTAGTCGTACCGAAATACCACCACGCCACCGACGCAGTGTGACTCACCGATATGAGTAATTTTACTATATGAAAGGTACTCACTGTACATACAGTTATGCTGTTGTTATTATATGATATGCACTGATTGGTTAAGCAATGGAATACTCAAATGATGTTAGAGTACTACCATCAAACAACTCAGACCATCAAACAACCTCCATGCCGCAGCGGGCGAGTACCCGGCTCTGAAGCGAGAGGCCGTGGGCAAATGTTTGTATGACCTACAGATATTTGTTTCGGTCTGGGTGTTGTGGGACCTAAAGTCTCTCGTAGATCCTGATACTCACGACACAAGACTCGTATCTTAGTCTGGGGTCAGGACTATGTGTAAGACTGTTGGGTGTTTATTTATTTATTTATAAAAAACATGTGGCGTATTGTAGTACGAGTAGACTAAAATAAAACTAGAGCAGTAGTCTGAGCATGAATAATTATCTACGATGTATTCGAATATAACTCGTCTTCGATTTGTAACATTCGTTTGGAATTCCCTACAAATGACCGCAGCGTGCTCGATACCCGCTTGTTAGGGACTCTACATATTCCAAAACCAAATTGCTTTGAAAACCTTAAATCACAAATAAATTTCACAACAGACAAATCGAGTAATGTGAAAATATCGTTACAAAAATTGCATACACTACAGTTTGCATTGCGGACCGCACAATGCGTCCGGGATGACGTTTCAATGGACTCTCCATGTGGAAATTTGTATTCGTACGGAGTGAGTCGGCGCACGGCCTTTTTGTCAGCCCTGTCTACCCTCGTAGCTTTTAATCAGTAATACAAACGCACCGCCGTTGACGAGTAATTGCGCCTATTGATATGTTATTCCAATGAGTTTTGATAGGTTAATAATGGATTCACCACGTACTGGTGTTTCAGACAACTGATGATTATTCTTAATTTTATTCTTGAATAAGATAGATCATAAACTTCCTTATACAAGATGTTCGATTTATAAAATCTTTGGACTTTATTTTATATTTCTTGCTTCTTCTGAATGATCTCCGTTTATTAGTAACTAGAAGAATTACGAGTGCGATAGTAAAGGAATAGTGATTGGGAAGTGATATACCAAAAACAACTACTAGGGTTTTCTTTTCAAACGATTTCTATAACTATATTTCTATTTCTGTATTTGCCTTTAATCGATGTGTTATATTGTTATGTCTGTCACGATTATTATGTATTTTATTGTCAATGCATTGATCTATACAAACGTTGGTAAATCTAATAAAAAAAATATATATTATTTACTCAGACGTGTCAGCAGATACAATAACTCATACATAATACAGAGTATAGACTCACCTTAACATTTTAAAAGACATCTCCAACTGTTTATCAATCGCTTCACGCTTAGATGGATAGTTAGATAATTATACAAGACAAGAACAAGAACAGCGACATCCTAATCAACACCGTCAACCAGACAAAGCCAGCATCGGTAATTAAAATCGAAAATAATATCTGGAACCAGTCGAACAATAACGAAGCTAACCATTAAAATAAGAGCTGAATATTAAATGAAGCTGCGACGAAATTAAAAATGGAAAATTGGTGCGCGCTTTGGGGCAATTGTCGAGAGTTCTGTAGGTGTTCAGCTTTGATGGATTAGACTTTTGGTCCTTCAGTGGAATTAATTGTCGGTTCCTGTTCAAGTGTGGTGAAGATCACATCTTTAGTTCAGTGGGGTGATAAGTTGAGAATTTGATTGACAATGCCTAGCTGGTATCTAATATCGATAGGGTCTGGTTTCAACCTTGAGTGGTAGAGCCACGCTAGACAGTAACGTCTATAGCACGAATGGGCCGGCTTCACCGGTTAGATACCACTATCTCACAGAAAACCGACGTAAAGTGCCAGGTGCTGTCGCGTTTCGTTCGGTGAGAGAGATTTCCGGTGGCCCATTTCTCCACTCCCTTTCTTTTCCCTCCCGTTCCGTTTCCCTCCTTTTAGGTTGGCAACGCACCCGTGATTCTTTTTGTGTCTATGGGCGGTGGAGATCACTTACCATCAGGTAACCCATCTGCTCGTTTGCCAATCTCGGCTATAAAAAAAAACCTACGTTGAAATTGTTTTTGTTACGTCATTTATTTTCATGTTCATCAGAATAATATTGTATTCTACTATGTATAAAAAATTATCTCGACAATGTTTTCATACAATCCCTTCGGAAAATACCTGTCAATTTCACATAATACAATAGAGATAAAATTGTCAATGTTCTATAAATAATTGGTTTATTATAGGTTTCGGTCCAATTATTTACGGAACACTGAAAAAGAAAAAACAAGGTTGCGACGGATGCATAGAAATATGGCGTCTACCGGGGACCAATCAAAATTCTTCGTCAATTAAGTGAGTGGAGATCGCGGCAAAAGGAAAATTGTAGGAAAAACTGAGGGTGGCATCGGACAGTAGTGACGTCGCGCTATATACAACATCTATCGATAGGACTTAGGACCTATATATTTTCGATACAATTCGTCCTATTTTAAACTAAGTGGGAAACCATTGTTAAGCAGTTGGGTAAGATGAATTCTCAGGAAATACTGCGTTTCATCTTACATGGTTTGCATTATAACTTCGTCAAAATAATTGTGTATAGAATAGGAAAATCGACAGCAGGCTTTGCCTTAAACTAATGTGATCCCCATGTGATGTGTTTCCCATCATAAAACATTGTAATCGATTTTGAATATTTAACTGATATTTTATATTCAATTGACTTATCGAAGGCAATCCACTATGTTATTCAATATTTAAACCATATTGATTGTTTTTTTTACATAGGGCAATCTCTTTTTATGTCGATATATTTCAAACATCGATGAATGCGTCGCAGCCCTGCCCGGTCCCCGAGCTCTCCAGATATGAAAGCTATGGAAATAAAGTTGGTGCGTCCCGCATTGTGCCGCCTTCGTCGCAAATGGATTTTTGCACTACCCACGTAAATGTTCCCCCTTATTCCTACGTCACGGCGGCATGTTAAGTCGAGTTACTGTGTTTTCATCACGATAAATACCTTCATAAATTTACTTTTATGGTGGAAGAGGTGAGGTTTGTTTGTGGTTTTGTGGCAATATGACAAGTGCGTTTAATAAGTTATTAAATATGAGCTTATGTTTTTTTTAATGTAATAATTAGGTAATAGGAATTAAATAGAAACTAGCTTGGACTTCCCTTAAAAATCACCCTACACCATTCTGCCATGGTGCTCGAGTTATCAGTAAGTCTGAAAACACGATTTCGAGAAAACGACGATTAAAATTCGATTTCGTGATTTTAATAATTTGTGTTTGTAGAAAAACCTATTATTACCTACATATTACCATATTACCTACCAATAGAAAGGTAATCACAAGTTTAAAAACATAACGGACCGACTTCAAATCCGATAGTGATCAAAAAGGAAAAAAACACCCCTGAAAAAAGCTCTATCGAACACAAAAAGAATTTTGAAAATCGGTCCACATTTGGCGGAGATATCGCGTAACATACATAAAAAAAATATAGATGAATTCAGGATCTTTTTTTTTGGAAGTCGATCGAAAAAAATGCTTAAGGAGTTGAAATTAAATTCATTTCAAGATAATAGAAATTTCGTGACGTACTGCCCTCTCCATTACCACGGCAGCATTGTTCTGCTTATCATCAATAGCTAATGCTATCAGTACCTATAACTTTCCGTCTACCAAATAAACACCCAGATATTTATCAAACTAAGTTCAAAGTCCAAAATGCCCATAAAATCGGGTCCTTTACACCCCAATGCCGGACGGGTCTTTACGACCACCAGAAGGCCAGCATGCGAAATTACGCGTAAAATACCCCACGGCTCATTTAGCTTAAACGTTGTGCCTCTGATACCCCATTGACCCTTCCGTGTCTCCGATATCTTGTATTAATAACGAATGAAGACGGTCTCTATACTTGTTTATGGTACGAAATCTTTTATGGGGTATCAGTAGGGGTATACAAGTTTGAGAGGTAGAATCACCCTGTTAACATGTCAATGCTCGACTGCCTCGGTGGCGTGGTTGTATTTCGGTATGAGTACCGTCCTGAGGTCTCGGGTTCGATGCCCGGGTCGGGCAAAATGATATTGGATTTTTCAATATCAGCCCGGAGTCTGGAATTTGTGCCCGATATGGCGATAGGTTCGCCCGCTATCACATCTGGGACGGAACTAAGCTCGGCGAAATGTGGGTGTACTAGTTCGCTAGTGCGCCTCTGCCTACCCCTTCGGGGATACGGACGTGAGCTTATGTTATGTTATGTGTTATGCTCGACCAGCTTGATACCATTGGCTCACAGAATACTGACGTAATGAGGCAGCTCGCTGTTGCAATACGTACTTATTCGCATTTTTGATGTCAGATTCAGAAATCACAAATCATTTATTGCACACTACACCGATACAAAAGCACAACCCCAGCTACAGACAGTACAGATAGATAATGTGGACTGTAGATCGGGAGGTCTTGGGTTCGATATCCAGGTCGGTCGTGGTGTTTTTCTAACACTATTTTCCCGGGACTGGATCCTCCAGATGGGTTGAAGTCAGGCAGGCAGACGGTCGTAAAAACTAAGCCAAATCATTTCTGCAACATGCTTGAAAAATTGTGTGGCGCCAACTCCACATTAAGGTGGGATAAGGACACGTAGAAAGAAAGTACAGATATACAATGTGTAAGACACTGCAACGGACATCAATGGACCCCCATCAGGAGGTCCATCTGCTAGTCTACCTTTGTAAGTTAATAAAACTAACACACACTCGAAACTGTCTTTTATTACGATTACTATCCCGCCCGCCTAGCATGCGTGCCACGAGAAAGTTTTGTCAATGTTTTTTGTCGAATTATAACCGGTTTTCTCTATTTGTCTACGGACACTACCATACGTCCTCGTTTAGTTTCATACAATATTGAAGACAACATCTCTACAGTTGGTTATCGAGATATATCGTGACACGCATGCTAGCTGGACAGGTTGGTGTAAGGATCATAATTTCCATCATCAAGTATAGGTCATTGGTAACCTCATGAGTTACCTAATATTCCAAACATTTTAATACTTTGTCTCTGTCATATAGATGGAACGGTCAAAATTCAAATCCCAATTTGTAAAAGATACGCAAATTAAAAACCTAAACTAACCACATAAAATTACAGAAGTTAAAATCGTAGCGAGAACAAGGATTTGTGAAAGTAAAAGTCGAATCCGCAAGAAAACAAAGTGACAAAATTCTCCTTTAGTTTGAATGTAATTTACATATTTTACTTTGTGTCAAAATGTGCGGCGGTTCTCAGTCGACCACACGTAACATTGAAATCTCAACATAAACCTGTTGGTTTAAGTTGAGTCCCCTCTTTTACCACCTTTAGGGTTCTTTAAACACACGTCTATAATCTACAGAACCTGTTATTCTTTCAACCAGAACAGCCATAACTATAGAGGTAGTTAGCTGTTGTGTTCAAAGTTGTTTAAAGATAACATCAAAATACTCAGTCACAGTTATAAAAAATCACCTGCCTTCGACCCTCCGTGACCTGAGCACCTTAAATTTAGGCTGCAGCGTTGCAGGTCTAACAACCTCATACTAAAACAGAATATCGATTACTTTCGCTACTATAATGTAATCCCCCGCCCACTAGTCGTTTTTTAACTCGGGATGGTAATATAGTGGTCTCTGTCTGTCGTTGGGGCGTCTCGGCCGTCGCGGCGCCTTCCGCAGCCGTCCCTCTCGCACCACCGACCCGTATGTAAATTATACTCTCGGTTGTGTGCCACCCTCGACACCCCGGCACATGCCGACGTTTGAGCTTTACCCTGACAGCTCTCGTTTTAAACGCATCCTGATACTGGACACGAATGTCATATTTTTCACGAATTGTCCAAGTAAACAATACAAGGGGTATGTTGGCCCAGTTGTTCTTCGTCCGTGGAGTTTGTTCGAGCGGGGTGTGTTCGTGGCGCGGTGACGTCACGGGACGTAAACGACATATTTACGAGCAATAATTTACATTATATCGGTGTTAAGGCTTGCGGGCCACGCGATTGATTTTATGTCGGCCGCATCTCACATTTTCGTCGGGGAAAATCGAATCAGTTGGTACTACCGAGTTATTACATAATGTTCTGTTCGCATGTGCTTTTTTCGTGCAGTTTGTTTTCGTGTTTGTTTTTTCGTAGTCATTCATGAGTTTGAAAATTACACTTATTTTAATGGTTGAAGTACTAATGACTTACGTAGAATTGTAAGGCGGTAGTACAAGGCAATCTGAAATCACATACGATTTCCTGCAAATGCAAATTGTCTAAACGAATTTTAGAGTGGGTTCATAGAATCCTACAGTATTGATGGATAACTAATAATATGTCTATTGCATGAGAGGATTGAAGGAGTAGGCAGAGGCTGACTACTGAACTAGAACACCCACATTTCGCTGACCTTAGTTCCGTCCCAGGTGTGATAGGGGGCGAGCCTATCGCCATATCGGGCACAAGTACCAGACTCCGGGCTGATATGAAAAAATCCAATATCACTTTCCCCGACCCGGGGATAGAACCCGAGACCTCAGGACGTAACTGTCTACAGCGTGGCTCTACCATTTGTTATTAAACTTTAAAATATGATACCTACATAATTGGGTTAGACGTATATCACATATAAACATATTGTAACATGCAGGTCGAAAATAGAACTTCCTTTTTTTAGGCAGTTCAATAAAAGCTTGAAGAACTCTGCAACAAAAACTTGAAATAGCAATATAATTGTTGTCACACGTGTCCCTACGGTCCAATTAAGTTGACCAGTGTCTTTCTGCGAAGGATGCGTCCGCGCAAACGTGTTGGGTTTTTAATTGCATTATAGCTAATAACTGCCTCGGTGGCGTGGTGGTATTTCGGTACGACTACGGTTCTGAGGTCTCGGGTTCGATCCCCGGGTCGGGCGAAGTGATATTGGATTTTTCCTTATCAGCCCGGAGTCTGAGATTTGTGCCCGATATGGCGATAGGCTCGCCCCCTATCACATCTGGGACGGAACTAAGCTAGGCGAAATGTGGGTGTTCTAGTTCGCTAGTGCGCCTCTGCCTACCCCTTCGGGGATACAGGCGTGAGTTTATGTTATGTATGTTATGTTATGTCTAATAACTGTTAACTCTCGTATATTAGTTAATTCGATTCTAGAAAACATATTATATGATAATATGGATGATTATGGCGATAATATTTTGCTTACAGTAAGACCGTTTCTACTTTTGATCGTTGAACGAAGAGGTATTTTCCCCTAACGGTCATAAAGTCAACTGAAAGTTGTTTCTTGTACTTATTTTAGTTTGATTTGTCGACAAATTAATTGCTTGTTTTAACTGTAAGTGTAAATTAACTTTAACCCGTCGGAGTCGGCACACACATATATATGTTACATAAGCGTATGGGCCACCGGAGGCCGAGCCGCCCGTGACTATCTACAGAATAAAAGCAACGCAAGATGCTATTTTTCCTTATAATTAAGAGAAGGTGTTGTCATTATACATTATTAACAAACCGACTTCAAATTTGATCGTGACCAAATTTATATGGGACCACCATCAATATAATATGCCCTAGATGCACAGTTCTTTGCAAATATCCTCTTAAAAAGTGGTCTCAGGAATAAAACAAAGAAAAAGATCACAAGTTCTAATTAAATCAACACAAATATAAACCTATGCACGTGTAATAAAGTAGCTTTTTAAACGAAATGAGCAAGCGTTCTTAAATGAGAATTTTGAATTTAGAATTCCATCGGCGTCGGACTGAATGCAAAGCGAGTGCTTAAGCACTCCTTTGCTGTCCCATTTTCCGAGCGTCAACTGTGCATCTAGGTAAATAATATATCGATGGGGACCACCCTTGAAATAAGCTCTGCCGAACACAAAAATCGCCCAATCAATAATTTTGAAAATCGGTCCTATTTGGCAGATATATCGCGTAATATATATAAAATACTGACGAATTGAGCACCTTCTCTTTTTTTTAAGTCTGTCGAAAATATCGTTTCAGAAATTATGATTCACGGGCGCTGGTAATTTTCAAATAACTTTGCAAGCATTTGCAAGTTTGCTGGTGGTATTCATATCTGGCGTGGATAGAGAACCGAGTACATGATGGTCAAACCTGCAATAATGAACACGCTCTGTGTGGATCGCGTTTCATGATCAGCTGGTGTATATCAAGCTCTCTTGCTTGCGGCATGAGTTGATGGTTGGTAGGACAGGTATGGGGGTACATCCTCATGCCGCTATGCACCGGTTATCCGGTTACCATGTCGCAAGCCTCTCGATTTGTTTCTTCCTTTTTCGTAGTTTGAAGAAACATTAATGCAGTTCATCATAATTATGCTGACCACCAATAAACTCTAAATCAATTTTTTACACCAATAAACTCATTATTTTTTATGGTTGCCGTTTTTTAGCTGCACTGGGCTGACCATCTCGTGTAGTATGATAACACCATACAACAGAGTGACTACTTTGCCGTGCTCAAATAAACAAAATATGCTCTTGCATCTACGGACGTAAAAAAAGATAGACGGAGTGCTAGGAACATTGAAAGTGAAGCAGGCTTTTCGGCCCATTCGATCTATCGACACGTAATGGCGGCGACTGATCGAATGGGCCGGAAACCCTGCTTCACTTTTAATGCTCCTAGCGCTCCGTCCATCTTTTTTTACGTCCATGCTTGCATCTTATAAACTATTCAAAAGAAAATCGAAATATCATTTATAAACAGTAATGCACTATTTAGTCATAAAAGGATCAACTCTTAGTTACAGTGTAGTAATTAAAAGTGCATGACTCCCAATTAAAACAGACAAGCTGCAGCCAGACAGCGTACAAATCACGCAAACAGACAGTCAAGTTAGATAGCACATCGTCAGCCGCGGGACTTACTGTACTCCAACAGATATGAGCTCCCTACCTGCGCCTGTGTAAATCTACGCGACGTACTGTCGCGGCCACAAGTGTTATGTTTGTTTTTGTACATAACTGTTTTTTAGCTGGTGGTGGGATATTCGTATCCACCCAACTGGCGACCACTAAACACATGCTAAAACCTGCCATAGTGACCCCACACTCCTTGTGTGGTTCGCGTTCCAGAATCAGCCAGTGTACTTCTGGTTGCCTCGAGGAGCTTGTGACATGAATTGATGGATAGTTGGGGCAGGTATGGGGGTGCATCCCTGTGGCTGTGTCGGTCATCCGCCTGTCTTGTCGCAAGTCTCTTGATTTGCTTCCCTCTTCGGATTCGGCGTGTGAAGAAGCATAAATATGTCGACATGATTCTGGTGAACACTGATGAACCCATTATTTGCCGGCGGTCACTAGTTTTTTTGGATTGCACTCCGCTTATCATCAGGTGTAGTGCAGTCACTTTGCCGTGCTCGGATTAAAAACTACTTTCACGTCTGTATCCCCGAAGGGGTAGACAGAGGCGACCTAGAATACTCACATTTCGCCAAGCTCATTTCCGTCCCAGATATGATAAGGGGTGAGCTTGTCACCACATCGAGACCTCAAGACGGTAGTCGTAACGCGCAAGTAATCCCACTACATCACTGACGTTTGTTTTTGTAGTTCGGACTAAACCACATAATATGGTTTTAGTAGTAGAACTTGCGCAGTAACAATCTGTTGTAGAACCATGTAGTATTCCTTTGTTATTGACTTATAAAGGCAGACTACAGACGGCTAATTGTCTAAAATTGTCTATATAATTAAAAATTATAACACTTGTCAAAATTATTGTTGAAGGATACCCACAAATTAAGGCTCGACTGTCGTTTGTGTGGCCCCAAGGTGTGATCATTAATTATAATTAATTTAATTGTTATAACATTAAAATTTGATGTAATTATGTCCTATGAGAATGTCTCGAGGCTAGTTATTCTCTATGACTAAAGTTCATAACGAGTGCGTAATGTATTTTATCGCTTTAATGAAATACGAGTACATACTCGTATTTAAAGAAAAAGGCATATAGATTTTTTTCCCATACGATTTCCATTAAGTTGACCTGACATAACCGCTCATGTCATTCTAAAGGCGCGTCTTCTGTACTATAACATTACACAAAACACCCACACAAAACTTGGTTTCGCTACACATAGGAGATACCGAAAAACATTGTTTTGTGTAAGTATTTTTGTGTTTTATTTCTATAAAAACATGTGCAGGAGACGCGCCTTTATGGCTATACTGAGTAAAGGCCCCGATGACAGCTATCCATGTTGTTGACATTTATATACGTATAGTATTGTAGCTATGTTCGTCGCCTCCTTGGTCTAGTGGCAGCATATATGGGCTGTGGACCGGAAGGTCCTGGGTTCCATTCCCAGGCCGGGCTAAGCGAATTTTCTAATTTAATTTGCCCGGGACTGGATCTCTTAGTGGGGGTTGACATCAGGCAGGCAACCGGTCGTAAAAACTAAGCCAAATCGTTTCTGCAAAATGCTTGAAAAAGTGTGTTGCGCCGCCCCACATTAAGGTGGAATAAGGGCATGTAGAAAGAAGTATTGTATGTAAATATTTCAGCACTTTTGTGCATGAGCGTACATACATCGTCTGATTTATCATATTCCACGGGTACAGGTTGAAGCGACAATTGTAATGTAAAACCGGGGCCGGATTCAGAGCCGGTGCGGCCACGGCTTGGACACAACCTAAAATAATTACTCGCACGTTTATTGATTTAGGGAGATAAGTCTGTTATTATGGCGGAGTGGAGAAATGTTTTTAATTTGCGCTTGGTCTGCAGTGTATTTATGATCAGGTTATTAACTTCTCCGTTGGAAGTAACTTAGGTATGTATTATTGTGTTTTTAAAAGACTTTGCAATAAGTATGTTTGTCATATATTTGCATGATAAACAAAGAAAGAAAGAAAGAAATATTAATTCGGCACGGCACATAAGACACACAATGATACAAAATGAAATAAAAACGGAACAGAGGAAAAATTCAAGAAGATACAATAATTTAAATTAGTAATAATAATAATAACTCATTGCCTACATACAGACCCTATAGTTACAATTTTGTGTCTAACGATGTTGCCGAAAAGGTATAAGGTAAGGTAGGCTCAGCATATGCCAGATAATATAATATCTGGCGCTGGTTTTCAGCCCAACCTATTTGCATCTACAGCACGAATGGGCCGGATCGACCGGTTTGATACAACTGTCTCACAGAAAACCGGCGTAAAATGGCAGCTCACTGTTTCGTTTCTTTCGATGAGTGAGATTTTTGGTGGCCCAATTCCCTCTCTCTTTCCCAAACCCTTTTCCCTCCCCTTCCATTCCATCTTTTTAGGGTGGTAACGCACCCATGATTCTTTTTCCGTCTTGGGTGTCTATGAGCGGTGGAGATCACTTACCATCAGGTGACCTATCTCATAGGGTGCCAGTGTCTGCTAGAAAAATCACCATCTTATTAATTGGTATTTTGATCATAACAAATGCAGTGCTGCAAGTATAATATAACCGTCCACTGGAAGTAGAACTCGGCCGACCTGAAGCTACTTCAATTAAATCCACAAATCAAATATCTCTTGTCGTCGAAGAGTGGTGGGGGGTTATGACTGTGGTGGGCGCACGAGTCGCGTCGTGTCGTTACACGCGGCTCGCATGCGAGTATCGCCGATGATGCACCACGACCAGTCCCATAGCCGACGTTTTTTAACCATGGCTCTCTTCGACTCATCAACGAAAACTTGGATATGGTATTAAAATAATATACCGAACAAGAAACAGCCTCTTCATATTTTATTTCATTCATCTTCAAAAACCCAGAAAGACTAAACTCGAGTGCAAATATATCTATCTTATGTTGGTCTGCATGGCGACTTCTGCTAATTAGTGTTCATGGATGACCATAGGTTTTGGATCATACCAATTTCATCTTGGCTTTCTTAAGCTAGGATTGTAAGTAAACAAGAAAAAATTAATAACCATTTTTTTACTTCTATACTTATGCTATTAAACTATACTCAACTGATAAAATACAGCAAGTCTAAATTAAATTTCGCAGAAAATCAGAGACGTGAGCAACTGCCATGCCCCAAAATTATATTCAAAGGAAATCTCTATAAGGCATCAACATATTTGCAGTGGCCATGAAAAATTAGCCACACATTGTCCCCGCAATGGCGTTAAGGTACAGTACTGAATGGGGCGGATTTTGCTCGTGCATGACAATGAGGCGGCCAAAACGGGCGAAGGCGCTGGGTTTGACAGTGTTTGCATCTCTATAAACGTTTGATTTATTGTCATCGCATTAGACAAATCAATTATCGGATGTCGTGCCGGTAGTCATTACTGGCTTTTGTCTAGTTATATGACTAATGTGTGTGACGTCGTAGGCCAGGCGACGCATCGCCAAATTACTAATTAGTCTTGAATGAACAGTTTATTAGGAATATAAAAATTGAGGATAATAGCATTGTGATAAAGAGTGACGACACACAGGTGCCAATCTGCAGTTTGCTGATGTACTTGCTCCTGGAAAGGAATTGGATAGAACTATCTGTATATCTGTATCCTATGGTTTATTACTAGTGCTGTTATAGGTCATTTCCAACAGATCCTTTTAAAAAAATGTGGCCCAGTCGGTACTTTCATCTTGGTCACGGTGACCAAATTATGATTCTTTCTTCCTTGGCGACAGAGGCTAGCGCTTTTTATGGTGCTCCAGCGGCATCCATATCGTGGATCCTATAAATATGCCTCATCCAACATTATCAATTCCACGCATTTGGAAGACAATGAGCGCGGCCCACCGCGTCACTTAAACCTTTTCGCCTTATTTCGCTAGCGTTCCTTTTGTTTCGAGGGCACTTCTTTATTTTGTTGTGTGCGATCTTATTATTTCGCTACCGTTGGCCGGCTCAGTTGGTTCGTTTAGTTTTTGTTCGGATTGTCGATGGCTCGCTGTGGCTTCGTGAAGAATGAAGTAATACTGCTCGCGAACGCGACCTATTGTGTATTTGCTTCTGTTTTTATTTACAGTAGCCATGTTATCTTCGAAAATGTGGTTACGATTTATTGATTATAAGTATTGAAAATATTTTTATTGCAACTTGGTCGACCAGCTTTATCGTATATAAGTATGTTTCCTTGATGTTTTTTTAGCCATCGTCATATAAATTTTTCACAGGAGCATCAAATTCAAGCATTCCTTTTTCACTTCTTCCATAATCAACAGTTTTTCATACATGCTCGTCGGTTACGAAAACTGCTTGGATTAAAATATTTATGTATGAGATACTTTCCAGCCTTGCAGCACGTTGAACTGCGAGAAGTGGCTGTCAAGAACTGGAGAGGTCGAGTGATCCGGGCTAAGTGGCTCTTTATGGGACCTACATTCAGCAGAAGATTGAGATAGGCTGATTATATATATTTGAATATACATGCAAAGTATAAAGATAATTTTATGAAGCTAATGCGTCAGTTCTAAGTGATGCTTAACCATTATGGTATCATGTAACTTAAAATAAAGATAAAAAAAGCTATTCCAAAACAGCTTTTTATCGTTATCACGAGTTAAACTCTGATTCGATTATCATACCAGGTTTAAGTCATATCCATTTTATTTATTGCCCACAGAGCAAAAGACTGCTACGCTATATTTATCCCCACTCAATTCTCAGATGAATTAGTACATTAGACCTAACAACCAAGTTTTGGTCGGGCACTCAAATGTATGATGTATACTAAGTACGTAATGTATGATAAATGTATGTAATTATTATCTATATGATTATTGTCGCGGTATCATGGGAGTAACGGATGTTAAACATTTGCATGTAAAAATATATTTTATATTCATCAGAAAGTCGCCTCCTTGGTTTGGTAGCAGTGTACATGGGTTGTGAGGCGGGATGTGCTGGGTTTGATTCGAAGGTCGGGTGGGGTGTTTATCTAACATTATTTGCGGGACTGGATCCCCAGATGGGGGTTGACGTCAGACAGGCTGCCTGTCGTAAAAACTATCGAAATCCTTTCTGCAACATGTTTGAAAAAGTGTGTTGCGCCGACCCCACATTAAGGGGGGACAAGGATAGGTAGAAAGAAAGAAAGGTGTTTGTCAGAAACTTTTTTAATGTGGGGTTGTATGGAGGATTCTGGAGAGTTACAAAAATATAGGTGCCAATATGTGATCCAGTCTATATTCTTCCCCTTTTATTCCCTACATCTTCGACAGCTGCGGCTTGGTTGTGCCATTTGCATCGCCGATTTCCATGAGCCGCCACCTACTTATCAGGTGAACCGTCTGCTCGACTGTCTTTGTAAATAAAAAAAAATATGTTTGTCTTTAATTTGCTTCAAAAGTTTCCACAGCCCATATCCGTAAATGGGAAATTCCAAGGGCTTTTCTTTTTGCCCAATGTACTACCACATTTCCTCTTTTGCTTTAAATGTTAACATTTCCAAAATAAAAACACAGATTACAAACACAATGTAAGGTATAGGGCCCTTTTATGGGCCGGTGCGGTGTGAACAGCCCATGTTTGTGAGCTAATTAAGTGAAACATGCGCCGGCGCACGCGTTAATCACGGCACAACGTGGTGAGCGCCCCCTCCCGCCCTGCGTGCCGCCGCCACCCCAGCGGCTACACAGAGATGCTTTTAGCCGATGTTGTCCACCAACATTCCTATTAATTATATTATTTTCGTTAATGAGAACGTATAAGGCTTAGGATTTAGACTCGTTTCAATGATGTCTTCGTTTTAGGAGTTTTGCCTTGAAATTTTGTAAGTGAAAAATTTGAAAACGCTGATAAACAGGTGTGATGATGTCGCCTCCTTGGTCTAGTAGTAGCATATGGGCTGTGGACCGAGAGGTTCGATTCCCAGGTCGGGCAAAAAAAATTCTAATTCAATTTGCCCGGGACTGGATTCCCCATAGGGGGTTGACGTAAGGCAGGCGGTTGGTCGAAAAAACTATGCCAAATCCTCTCTGCACATTGCTTGAAAAAGTGTGTTGCGCCGACCCCACATTAAGGTGGCATAAAGGTAGGTAGAAAAAAAGCTGATAAAAAGGTGTTATAAATTTAGTCATGTGCGTCTCTTCTGTCACCTGTATGCACATTCCAGTCCAAATGAAACCTCTGATCACCGACAAACAATAAGTTTATCTATTATTTTCACACTCCGAAGATGCGATACAATGGGCTTACGTCTGTGATGGATGATTTATGCAGCATAGGTATAAATAAATAAATAATATTAGCCGTGTAATATTACTTGTCCCACTGCTGGGCACGGGCTTCCTCTACTAATAAGAGGGGTTCTAGTTGTGGAGAAGTTTTTGAAATTCTAGTGGAGAAATTTTCGGGTATACAGGTTTTCTCACAATGTTGTCCTTCACCGTTATAGCAAGCGATTATTCACAAAGAAAATACACTTAACATAGAAAAGTCAGAGGTGTATGCTCCATGTTGGGGTTGGTCTCGAACCTCCGAGAATCGTCTTGGCAGTCCGTACGTATTCCCAACTGAGATATCGCCGCTTATTCTCGCAATATAGGTATACATGGACCAACTAGCTCCCACGTGGCTCCAATCCAACCATCCATAAAATCATGTCGCAAACCGTCGGCAGAATCATACACAGGCATCAGTCTGGAACGTGATCCACTCAAGGAGTGTGGGTCACTGTGGTAGGTTTCATCGCCAACCACACCATTCGATTTCAATCCAGAACAGACGAAAAACAACTTTTTAATTAAATCAACATTTTGACTCCGATCTTCTAATAAGAACTAGCGCTGGCTTCAGCGTCATCCAGGCACCTCGTATTAATGGTCTTTTATATTCAGTTTGATTCGTCACGAAAAAGCTCAATCTAATTTAGGATGACAGTCAATAAGTTAACAATGCGAAAAAAACGTTAGCAGCGCACATCGGCTGGTCGAGACAATGTGTCCACATTTTTTCATTGGCCCTGAGGCTTCGAACAATCGGCTGAGGGTTAGGAATTTATTGAGCCGTATTGCAAATAAATATAAAATGCACTCGCGTGTGAGAATTGCTATTTTTTAATTGAGTTCCGTACATTAATCATGGTGGTTGTGAGACAAGAGTAGGTAGAACCATGCTGTAGACAGTTTCGTCTTCCGACTCTACCGGTTTGATACCACTGTCTTAGAGAAAACCGGTATGAAGTGGCATATCACTGTTGCGTTTGGATCTGTAATTCCCTAATTACCTAGGGAATGCACCATTATTCTAGAACCGTGGGTGTCTATGGGTGGTGGAGATTTATCATCAGGCGTTTATTTATCACGCTATGTTATAAATATGTAAATTGCTAATACAAGTGAATTTTGTGACCATAAAAATCCTTGTTAGACGTAAACGTCAACTTAAATATTAAAATTATTTACTGATTTCTTAAGTTTACGCGAATGTTATATATTGGACTCCAACCCGTGACCACGAAGACTGCCAAGCCTTTGAAAATATTTTGTTATTATATTTATGACAATTTCATTACACGAATGACGAAATATAATAGAGCAGCAATCATTTCAGGAATATTATGTAACTATTCAAAGAAAGCTTTTTGTAATGTTAACGAATATTAAATTAGCAATGTTAATACATTTTTGGAGGTGATTCATTTAAGTTTTCTTAATATTAACTTGTAAATATTTAGATATATAAATAAACTTTTATTTTATGAACTTTGTAGAGTACTGATAGAAATTTCCAATTCCCGATTAATTTCTTCAAACCACTAAAGGAACCCTACTCGTGTGGATACCGGTAGGACGACACGAACTCGTCGCGCCGGTAGCCCAGGATTGATCTTAGACATCAGCTGTCTGTCTGTACGTCTCGCCGGCTCTACAGCGTGATGTCTTGTGCGTTTGTTTATTTCTTTATGCTGATGTGTATACAAGACTGCTGCTTTGCCGTTATGTAGTTATTTTTTTGTTTCATCAGTCAGATTCATCTTACCATTAAGGATCGAAGAATGTGGCGTTATAGCTTCTGCATTTGTTTTGTAGAGATAGTGGTAGTAGATGTGGACTTGGATTTCATAGGCAACTTTGGATGTTTGGTAGGTTGAATTTTGTATGAGATTGAGATATAATGGCATCATTATAGGTACGTTTCCTTACAAATGCGTTCTAGGGCCTTGTAGTTCTAGGACTTCTAGATGGGCTTAGGAAATTAGTCCTGTAGCTGAGTAAATAAATGAACTTTTTTTCATTTGTTCATATTCTTATAAACAATCTTTGTTCACATTTTTATAAACAATATCAATGTTTATAATTTTGACCAAAGAACGGAGCTCCTATCTATCCAAGAAAGCGCATATTGTTTTATAACAACTTTATCCCATCTTAATGTGGGGTCGGCGCAACACACTTTTCAAGCTTGTTGCAATTGGCTTAGTTTTTACGACCGGCTCCTTGCCTGACGTCAACCCCCTCTGAGGGATCCAGTTCCGGGAAAATTTAATTTGAAAATTTGCTTTGCCGGACATGGGGAATCGAACCCAGGACCTCCTGATCCACAGCCCATATATGCTGCCACTAGAACAAGGATGCGAATTATTGTTGTTTTATGGCAACAAAAAATATTATTGTTTCGTTTAAACAATAAATCAGTTGTTTGAGCGGAACATCCTGTAGTGACACGCGAGAGCACGCGAGCTCGCTTAATGGCATCGCGGACTTATAACTAACACATCCTGTCGCGTCAGCATGCAGTGTGCAGTGTGTCGACTGACTGGCGACTCGACCCTGTCACGTCAACCACTTTATAATATACTAAATATATTATACTTTAGAAAGATAATGAAATAAGTAATCCATAATGTAATCTAATACTAAACAACAAATATTATTGTTTTGTTTAAACGATAAATCAGTTGTTTGAGCGGATCATCCTGTAGTGGCAGGCGAGAGCACGCGAGCTCGCTTAATGGCATCGCGGACTTATAACTAACACATCCTGTCGCGTCAGCATGCAGTGTGCAGCGTGTCGACTGACTGGCGACTCGACCCTGTCGCGTCAACCACTTTATACAACCACCACTTAATAAAATAAGTATATTTTATACTTTAGTAAGTTAATGAAATAAGTAATACATAATGTAATCTAATATGTAACTGTTGTAAATACCATATGCTGACACCATAATAAAGACATTATGTGGAGAGTTCTAAGACAGAAGTATAGCATGGCTTACCGATCGGTAGAGTAAAATTTTGACGGAATCGAAATTATGGGAATTGAATAATCACAAGTTCAAAAACTTAACAAACCGACTTCAAATCCGATCGTGACCAAATTTATATGGGATCACCAAAGACTTCTATATATACTACTAGACTGGCTGTTTGATACAAAGAACGTGCGCGCATTAAGTCTTTGTTAATCCTCAGCTCACTATAGAAATCTGCTCTTTTCCTTAGCCGTGAAACGTAAAACACTCGCCGTCATGTGCCACAATTTTACTTCATAACAGCTTGTCTAGTAAATACATAGAAGTCTTTGGGGATCACCCTTGAAATAAGCTCTATCGAACAAAAAAAGAATCTGGAAATTCGGTCCACATTTGGCGAAGATATCGAGTAACATACATACAAAACATAAAAGTAAATTGAGGACCTTCTCCTTTTTTGAAGTCGGTTGAAAATATTCCTGTTTGCGGCACAGGACCATAGTCGTACGGCACATGCAACCAGTGACGTGCACAGAAATTCAGCTTAAGGTAGACAAAAAACTTTCAAAATTATTTTATTCCATTCTTTATTCACTACAACTGTCATCATCTCCGCGTCCATTTAAATGTAAGAAGTTCTATTGTGAAAATATGTTTTAGGGATAATTTTTTAAATTATGTAATTGGCAAGTTGTCACGGTAGGCAGTGTCTATATGGACTGCACGCCACTTCATGCAACACAACTACGTCATCAAGGCACTTATAAAACTAAGTATAAATATACACGTCGTATTCACGTAATATAGACGCTGCAAGTCCCCGAAGGCGATTTGCTAAGGTCAATTGGCTATCGGCTTTCCCAAAGCAATCAGCCGTCTCACACCGGCACGCCGTATTTATCTAATGAACGACCACATCTGCAACATTGAATGTTCATCTGCTAATGGAGTGCTTTAATAGCTATGAGTATATTGGTAACGATTATGGCAAGTGACGTAGAGGAAACAACAAATAAAATTAACGTTATTGTATGACGTCATAGACAGGCTCATAGACTCACCTGTATTCACGAAGAGGTAGGCAGAGGCAAATTATTTCGCCGAGCTCATTTTTGTGACATCGGTCTTGTAGGCAATAACCAGATTCCGGGCGGATACTGAATTGATACGGATATTATCACTTTCCCCGATTCAGGGATCGAACCTAAGATCTCAGGGCGGTAGTTTTGTAGGACGTAAGAGACCTGTCAATTATATGGTTTTTCACGTACAATATAATACTATTGCGTATTATTATAGTCATGACCTGACCATGATGATGATGCGCTTAAATACGAGTCTTGTATCGTGAGTATCAGCAGCTATGAACTTCTTTCCGTCTTACCATCAAACCCATAATAAATGTTTGAGGTAGAGCCGAGACTTTCGCCAGACTTTCGAACTATGACCTTAGTTATTCACTTCTACCTTACCAACCATCTTAAACCAATAAGGTGAAGGAAATTCACCTCGTACCACTATGTTTAAGTTCTTTCTACATGCTCTTATCCCACA
Organism: Clanis bilineata; assembly: GCA_036417725.1. Lineage (NCBI taxonomy): Eukaryota > Metazoa > Arthropoda > Insecta > Lepidoptera > Sphingidae > Clanis > Clanis bilineata. Next base: position 17,808,060 of record CM071158.1, read on the forward strand.
TTAATGTGGGGTCGACGCAACACACTTTTTCAAGCATATTGCAGAAAGGATTTGGCTTTGGTATACGACCGGCTGTATGTCGTGACGTGAACCCGTTCTGGGGGATCTAGTCCCGGGAAAATTAAATTAGAAAATTCTCTTTTCTCGACCTGGGAATCGATCCACAGCCCTTATATGCTGCCACTTAACCAAAGAGGTGACTATGTTAAAGTACATCAACCAAAACAAATTCTAATCAACATTCATTCAAAGGAAACGTCTTCACCCCATATTCCGAATCAAATTGGCAGTTAGTGGTGTTAAGGGCTAGACACGCCTAGTGAGGCCGCCGGACGAAAGGTCACCGACGGGTAATTACGATTCCCTCAAGCAATCACAGCGCGAGCGCCTTGTGATTGGCTGATGACAGATCAAAAGACGATGTCACTTGTCAAATGGAATATTTGAGTGGACGTTTGATGGTGGCTTTTTTGGTGTCTTCACCTTACAGGAATAGTAAGAGAGAAAACGAATTTTCATAATCTTGGAATACGTATAGTGACGAACAAAACCTTGTGAGTTTTATTAGGAATAGTAGATAACATAACCTTGGCTTAAAAAGCAGGTTTACATCTTAGCTAGTATGGGTCACCCTGGCAGTGAATTGTCCAAATATTCGAAGAAGGCTGTTGGAATTTAATAAAATATACAACTGTTTCGGACTAACGACAGCAATAAGCTTGGGCTAGCTGAAATAAAATAATTCCACTGCAGATACAAAGATGTATTTTATTTTTCAGACGTATACGAAGGTCGACAAGATGTCTCGGGTGTAAACAACCCTTTAAAGTAGTGCGCCATTATCAGGGTGTTACGGGTGGCGGGGGCGGGGGGACAGAGGGACGCGGGCGGCCCCGGCTAAATATCTTTTAGTATCTGCAAAACGTCTAATTTAGTAGCGAGGCTTTGATGTTGTTTCTACGATTTCAGGAGTAATGGAGTAGACATTTACGAGATGGTAATTATTTTTTTAGCAGAGTGGCAAACCTGTGAGTAAGTAAGCTCTGGGGAAATGGGTGGGTTACCAACCTTAAAGAAAGGGAATAGATTAGAAAAGGGGATATGGGCTACCAGAAATATCAATCAGCTAACAAAATGCAACAATGATAGAGCTACGCTGTAAACAGACGTATTGAGATGACCCACTGGTTTGATACCACTGTCTCACAAAAAACTAACCGAAGGAGCTCAATGTGCGTCGGAATTTTTGATAGTACATTTAGAGGACATATTTACGGAACGTCTACTTTATACTAAACATTATTTCAGTGTAGAAACATGAATCTGAAAATAATATTGGAATAAGCGACTCCATGGTATTCGTGTTCGTGCCGGTTGCGTGAAGTCGTTCCCGGGGGATCGTCCTCTCGCTTACTTATCCATCTCTATCTGATCAACATCCTCGACGGGAGATTTCGATGCCTCTTTATGTACATACTCGTACATACGTACATACTACATACATGTATGTAGTTATTTATTTGCGGAGTTTGATGTGTTGAGACAAGGTGACAATTTGTGTTCACTGGACATGGTTTTGTGTTTTAGGTATTATTTTTTTATCTTAGGCTTTTTGAACATGTTCATGTCAACTTTAGTTCTATTATCCTATGAATTATGTCGAAAGTTATTGTTGCTTTGCTTACAACATATTTGTAGTCAGTCCATTGTTTCAGATAATATTATCATATTCAGAGGTCCAGAGATATTTAATAAACAATGAGACTAAAACAATATTCAATAAGGTGTTTTATCATAGTTCCAGCCCCAGAATTTGGCCACAGCGAGCAACTATTTCTGTTACATCTTTGCCATAAATTGTGGTACTGTATACCCAGTGTCCAGAGTCTGGACTCTGGATGTTGTAAGACGCTGAGAGGACTATTGGGTATATTCAGTACCAAAATTTATGGCAAAGAAGTAACTGAAATAGTGGCTCTCTGTGGCCAAATTCTGGGTCTAGACTCCAGACACGTAACTAATATCTTTGGATCACATAAATATTTAGAATTCAAATATATATATGGAGTCTGGAATTTGTGCCCGATATGGCGATAGGCTCGCCCCCTATCACATCTGGGACGGAACTGAGCTCGGCGAAATGTGGGTGTTCTAGTTCGCTAGTGCGCCTCTGCCTATCCTTTCGGGGATACAGGCGTGAGCTTATGTTATGTATGTTACATAAATATTTGTTTCAGCTCAACAACCAAACGGCCTTTCGTTAAATACCAGGCTACCCTCCGGCTGTGCCACGTAAACGTCTAAATCATCCCATGATGAAAGAAAAAGAAATAAATTCATTACACCCTGGTTGCGGCGTTACAATCTATTACCTCGCGAACAAAACCACGTCAGACCGTTTCGTGCGTTATATTTATGACTCTTCCAAACTTGTCTCAACTGTTGAAGAATTAAAATTATGAGTTGTAGAACAACGCGGCCGCGACCCGACCACTCCGAAGATTAAGAATTATTGCCTCTTATCTCTGCTTAAGTCGACAACTCGTCGCGCGTCGGCGTTACTCTACGCCCGGGCCCTTTACGTCATTCTCGATATCGTGCACTGGCGAAGGGTCTGTACAATCCGATTTCTACCGGCTTCCCTTTTTCAGATTGTAGGCTAATAAACTAGTTCCATCCAGGTTTTATAATTTTTTTTAAATTCGTTTTATTTATTTTTATTTTTTTATCTAGTAAAGAAAGAAGAACTGGCTTCCCTTTTGATATTTTTCACCCTTCGCCACTTATATCTTGCGCGAATTATTTCAACGAACTTTGGTGTAGTGACGTTAATGTGGCATGGCGTTTTTGACAGGTCATCTTGTAGGAACTTATTGTGTTATAAATATTGTAATTTCTATGTGGTTTATTTAAATTTGTTATTATGAAGCTTGTAATAATATTATCATGTTAAACAGTTTTGGATATAAATAAATGTTTTTTTCTTGTTTCTCATATACATACTTATAATTGTGTATCTGTATCATCATCTAAAAAAAGAGATATTTTGTTTAAAAAAATGAATTTCGCGAAATTAAGCCATGTACTTATATTGACAACATTTTAAAAAAATTAGGTAATTGGTGTAAACAGATTACTATCTCATATTCTAAATGAGCTGTCAATACCACCATCTTAAAGTATTCAGAAAATACCACTGGAAACACTAGAACGATGCTATGCAAACTTTAACTTTACAACCCAGTCCCTAGAGTTTAAAATCAAACAACAAACGAAAATGGCATTTAAGCCACGTGATTAACGAAAAGCGTGGAAACTGGGAAATCATTTGCGAACAACAAGAAAAGGACAGGTGATGTGATATTACCGGACCTTGACTGTAGTGCGAGCGAGACAGAACCACCAAAGACGACGGATGAAATTCGCGGATGAAACGATTTATAACAAAAGCGTTGAATACTCGAAATTAATTACACAAGTTTTGCTTTCATTTCGTACCATTGTGCGTGAGAGAAGATTCCCCAAGTATCGGTGGTTTATTCGGGGATTTGCTTGTCCTTGTTTATTACGTTTGTATGTTTTTTGTACATTTTTGCGTGAAATATTCGCTAGATGTGTTCTTCTTGTTTATCTATTCTACGTGATTAGTATGGTAGTGTCACATTTGCGGGTGGTATAGGATTTTTCTATAGTGGATTACAATACTTTCTTTTTATATTTGATATTTTATGCCTGATTGGAGGTTTGTATTCAAATATGTGTTTTACATACATACATAAGCTCATGCTTGTATCTCCGAAGGGTAGGGTAGGCAGAGGCGCACTAGCCAACTGGTACATCTGCATTTCGCCAAGCCTAGTTCCGTCCCAGATGTGATAGGGGGCGAGCCTATCGCCATATCGGGCACAAATTCCGGACTCCGGGCTGATATGGAACAATCCAGTAACACTTTGCCCGACCCGGGGATCGAACCCGAGACCTCAGGATGGTAGTCGTACCGCAATACAACCACGCCACCGAGACAGTGAAATATGTCTTTTAAAATAAATAAAAAATATCAGCATAGTGGAACTACGCGAGGACACGAGCGTCATTATTTCGATTTTTTATATTAAGTTTGTTGAAAAGTTTGAATGTTTTTTCAACTAAATTCGAGACCCTCAAAGTATAATAAATTTAATGGAAAACATTTCCTAAATCATCATCATCGGTCATTTACCTTTGGTAAGACGATATCGCGCGTTGCGGCGGCATCCGGTTCCGGCAGGCGGCGCCACTGTCCGCTTCCGGGGTCCGCCGCCGTAACGTCACTGTCAGCGACCGTGTGACGCACTTCCGTCAGTGGAAGCTGTAAATAATGTTTTGTTTCAGGTTATGTTTAAAATTATGTATTTTGGTATACATAACCCGACAGAGTCAGCCATTAAATGCTGTATAACATATAGACATAACTGTTTACAGCATGAATCTACCATTCTCGTTAAATAATAGTTGACAGCCTTCGTGGCGCAGCAAGCAAGTAGCCGGCTGAGAAATTTGAGGTCGCGGGTTCGATTCCCGCACCGAGACAAATGTCTGTGTGGCCCACAGATATTTGTTTCGGGTCTGGGTGTTGTGAGACCGACAGTCTCTCATAGTTCCTGATACCCACGACACAAGACTCGATCTTAGTGTGGGGTCAGGACTATGTTTGTTACTGTTGGGTGTATTAATTTATAATAGTTCCTTATTTCAATTTGAGCTACATTGTATGTCGCTATCAAGTGCTTAAGCTAGGGGGTAAGCTAAAAGTAATTTTTTGATTTCTCGAATCGAAAAATCTAATATAACTCAGAAACTCTCTTCTGACGTATTAAATCGAAAGCCAGCCAATATAACTTGGTCGGTAAAATCTGAATACTGTTGTATACTGTATTTCCAATACAACAGTAGACTGTCACAATTAATCACAAAATCCGGGGAAATACAAATCATTTTCAGTTATAAAGCAAGACAATCAAGTGAGTTCCGAACGCAACGCACAAATAACGAACGGAGAAAGTACTAGGGGATGGTTGCATCGCATGAATATGTATGAGGGAGGTACGGGCAAGGGGGACGCGTGTAAATGGAAATTTCAAATAAAAATACCACAAATATTAACATGAGCTGGAGTCGTGTTTTTCCGAGTTTTCCACTGGTTTCCGAACATGTGATAACGGTTTTTTCGGCGCGGATTTTCAGTTTTTACGTTCGAGTAATGAGAGACGTGGACGGTGGTAAATTGTGCTGTGATTTTATGAAGTGTTGGGATCTTTGCTATGTTATCTTAACTAAATGGGTATAACTAATAATACTGTAGTAAGAATACTTCTTGTCCCCTATCTTATCAGGGACGGATGTGAGTTTGGCGAAATGTGGGTGTTCTAGTTCGCCTCTGCCTACTAGAGATATGTATACAGGCTGTTTGTAATTATAGTTTATGTCGCTTCCTTGGTCTAGTGGCAGCGTATATGGTTTCTGGACTTGGGTTCGAATCCTAATACGCGGTTTTTGACATGTTTTCCTGAGACTGAGGGGATAGTAGGCGGCCGGTCGTAAAAACTAAGCCAAATCATTTCTGTAATATGTTTTAAAAATTTGTGTTGCGCTGAGCCTTAAGAAGTATGAGTACAGATAGATGAAAAAACAGTAGTTATATTATCTATTCATATGACTTTTTTTTTGTAAAAACCTGTAAATATTTTGCTAATAATTTTTTTTTTTTTTTTTATACTAATACAGGCAAAGCGTTTGACCATAATCACACCTGATGGAAAGTGATGATATGTTCTACGATGTTACACGCCTGCCCAAATGATACCTATTCACTCTAACCTTGAAGAGTCCCAGATTGTAGTGCTCAGGAAACACAGAGTCCGGCAACGAATTCCATTCCTTAGCAGTACGCATGATAAAAGATGAGGCAAATCTCTTCGTGCGGATATGTGGAATGTCGACTCTGTAAGGATGGAATCCGGCCGTTCTTCTAGTTGTTCGCAGGTGAAATGGAGATGGTGGGATTAAGTCATGTAGAACCTGCGCACAATCACCGAAGTGCAACCGATAAAACACCGACAGTCTAGCAACATTACGCCGGTGGTCAAGACTCAGAAGTTTAGCGTTCACAAGAGGGTCATTGCCTATAAGCCTCTTTGCACGTCGTTCGATCAGGTCTAAAGCGGCTAACTGGTATTTTGCAGATCCCTCCCAAAGATGACAGCAATACTCCATGCCCGAACGGATCTGGGCATTGTACAAGTTCAGAAGTTGCTCAGACGTAAAGTAACGCTTTACCTTGAATAGGATGCCGATTTTTTTTGCAGCAATTTTTGCAATGGACTCGATATAACTTCCGAAGTTCAGCTTGCACGAAAGAGTAACACCCAGCATCTCGAGATGATCAGAGATGGGAACGGATACCCCTCGAAAAACCGGAGACAGGGTGAAAGGGTCTCTTTTAGCGGTGAACAAACAAGCCTGTGTTTTGGTAGTGTTAAAATTAACCAAATTGGCATCTCTCCAGTCTGAAACGGCCTTTAATGACAGATAGACACGATTCACCATAGTGTCACGAAGAGCTCGTGTTTCCTCCTTATTAGTCAGTGCACTGGAAAGGTATCTTTCAACTACAGTACTGTCATCTGCGTAGCCAACAATGCAAGGCAGCATTAGTAAATCGTTAATGTGTAGCAGGAAAAGCGTTGCGGAAAGAACAGATCCTTGAGGGACTCCGGCATTAATGCCTTGTAATTCGGAAGAACAGCCATTTAAGACTACACGAATAGATCTATCTTTTAGGAAGTCACCTATCCACGTACACAAGACATCGGGTAAGCCATAAGATGCCAGCTTGCTTAAAAGGCTCCCGTGCCAGACTCTGTCAAAGGCCTTCGAGACATCAAGAGAGACAGCAATAGCTTCACCGTTTTTTTCCAAGGCTTCGCCCCATGTATGAGTGGCATATACTAGAAGATCCCCAGTGGACCGACTTTGTCGAAAGCCAAATTGGCGGTCACTGAGGAGGTCGTTGGATTCCAGGCATGCCAGCAGACGATTTTTTGATTTTCTGATAAAAAATTAAAACAGTTATTTGTTTTATGACTTTGTAATTGGATATGTATTGTGAATATTCGAGTATGAAAATTAGAAAGTTACTTCCAAATTGTCTCCAGCTTTTTCTAATGATTGGAAAGAAGCTAAAGCGAATTAATACTCGGACGTTATTAATTTTAATTAGTAATCTTAAAGTGGTATGACAAGTTACAGTTTATACATGTTTATTTTATGCAAATATTGTTCTGTTTTTTGTATAATATCGGCTCAACATGTTTTATTTTTGCATAATTATCACATAAATCATAATAATTATCGAATTTCGTACCATAACATAACCGAATTACCGTAAATCATAGAAAGTGGAGCGAATAAAAAATATTCTCGTGATATAAATCGACAAGTGTTTAATGCCATATTGTGATGTTAACAATATCTGATTGTTGTTTGTACGTAATTATTACACTTAATCACGTTACATGGTTCATGAAATGCACAGAGTAATGTTCGAGAATTACTGAAAATTCCGGATTATGTTTACCTGCAACATGGAATAAACGGAAATTTAGAAAAATATTTTTCGAATTTTTTGAAAATATATTTTCTTTTAATAAATTTAAAATTATTATGTTGAGTATTTTTTCCACCGACTTCAAAAAATTTATCTGTTTTTTTTATGTTTTTCCTTTTTTTTATTGGCCTACGAAGGCAGACGAACAGGTTACCGTGTGGTTACCGTCGCCCATACAGTGTAGATGCTTTTTTAAACCTCCTTTCAAGAAGGACATGTCATAGCGTTGCGAAAACACCGAAGAGGGGAGTTGATTCCAGAGTTTGCAGGTGCGTGGGAAAAATGATCTCTAGAAACGCACTGTACTGGAAGCAGATGTGGTTCCAGGTAGAACATCCATTCTACCTGGTCCATCCGGACCTTCCTCCGATGACGGGTGGTGTGATGGTAAAAAGGAGATGATGGGTTTATCTTAAACAGGTCCTTAGTCCACCCCCCTTGGAACAATCAGTAGAACACGCATGCCTTACGGTTCCAGACCATCCGAGAGACTAGGGCTGCCAATGATTCGAGCGGCGAGCCTCTGTAGCAAGTAGCTGATATTTGGATGCCCCAGCCCAGAGATGTGAGTAGTTCTCCACGTGAGGTCGGACATGTGCTTTGTAAAGCAAAAGAAGTTGACCTGGCGTGAAGTAGCGCTTGGCCCGGTTCATCATCATCATCATCATCATCAGCCATAGGACGTCCACTGCTGAACATAGGCCTCCCCCAAAGATTTCCAGATCGACCTGTTGGAAGCGGCCTGCATCCAGCGACTTCCTGCGACCTTTATCAGGTCGTCGGTCCACCTTGTAGGTGGACGTCCTACGCTGCGCTTGCTTGCTTGCTTGCTTGGCCCGGTTAAGGACACCCAATTTGTGACGCGATCTTCGCCAAATGAGGACCGATTTTCAAAATCAAAATTTGAAAATCGTGCTCGATAGAGCTTATTTCAAGGGTGGTTTCATATAAATTTGGTCACGATCGGATAAGTTTTGAAGTCGGTCCGTTAAGTTTTTGAACTTGTGATTATTTCATTTTTAAATTCCATCAAACATACACACAAATGTCGACTTGGAACCAGGGGTAGATATTTATTTGAATATGCTCCAAAAAGATATTTTTTGTTTAATAAAATTAATCATGGGTCCAAATACTCATTACCATTCTAATGACATCCCATATCTACCCCACTATTTACTGTCATGAGCACTACTGAGCGTATTGATACTGGATGGTGCATTTTTTAAGCACGCTGTCTGTGTTTTATTGCCGTAACGAAATTCAAGTGCGCCTGCAAGATATCGGCCCTCGTATCAAGGGCACTTCTATATGTTCTTTGACTTAGGCGTTTTTTGTGTGGCCCTATTGGAGTATACTTGAGAAGGCTATAAAGTATAAACGTAGTTTAGGCTTACACGTAATAGATTTTTTTACTATTTGCTATAATATATGGCCAGTTAAACTTCGTATTGGACATAAATAAAAGGCAAGCGAATTTATATTTTTTGTCTAAAAATTGTATGAGTTTGGTATCGACTTTTTACCTGCGTTGTTGAGAACCAAAGACATTCAACAGTATATAGACGGGTCAACAGCACAAAACTTGTAATCCAAAAATTATAACCTAGTGGTCATAAGTCGCTAATTTTATTTGAAAAATACGCGCGCCAGGTCGGCCAGGGTAATAATATTGAGAGAATAAACTTATCTTACGTGATTATTAATCATTCACAAAACATTCTAGGGTGTAAATTGTAATAATCGCTCTCGCATTGTAATAAATGGTTGATGGCGGTACTGAAGATTGAGATCATTTTTTTAGTATGGAATCTTGCTTGATAGCCACTCTATAGTTAGTAATATTAAATATCTTTGTTGAGAACCCTTGTGTATGTACATACCCTTATTTTCAATATAGTATTTTTCTTTCTATCTGTCCTTCTACCACCTTAATGTGGGGTCGGCGCAACACACTTTTTCAAGCATGTTGCAGAAAGGATTTGAGTTAGTTTTTTTTTACGAATGGCTGCCTTCCTGACGTCAATATCCTCTGAGGGATCCAGTCCCGGGCAATTTAAATTAGAAAATTCGCTTTACCCGACCTCGGTATCGAACCCAGGACCTCCCGGTCCACAGCCTATACATGCTGCCATTAGACGACAGAGGCGACTGTGCAATTTAGATAAAGAAAATATTTTATTTTGATGAAAGTTTCATTTGCACCAAAATTACCAAATGACATTGCTTGATCAATCGTTTTGGACCAAGACAACCAATAAATCAATATGCGGTGTCGAAACGAAGGACCTTCACGGCCACTTCGTCTTCATAAAGTGTCTAGCTTTGAGTTTTTCACTTTCAGGCAATAAGAATGATAAATTACAATCCTTGACCCCGCGCCGGGAGCCGTGGATTCAGATTTTGACAAAGGAATAATTTAAGTTATGTACGCATTTCATGTATTACTTATTTGTTGTAAGTGTTTAACATAACATAACATAAATTTACATAAGCTCACGCCTGTATCCCCGAAGGGGTAGGCAGAGGCGCACTAGCGAACTAGAACACCCACATTTCGCCGTGCTTAGTTCCGTCCCAGATGTGATAGGGGGCGAGCCTATCGCCATATCGGGCGTAAATTCCAGACTCCGGGCTGATATGGAAAAATTCAATATCACTTTGCCCGACCCGGGGATCGAACCCGAGACCTCAGAACCGTAGTCGTACCGAAATACCACCACGCTATCGAGGCATTCTCTCTCCACTATTTTAATAAATTCACAACAATCATAACGTCTGAGGTAATTAATATAAACTATTTTAAAGCAGCGATAGCTCAGTTGGGAATGGTACGGATTGCCGAGACGAGTGTTGGAAGTTCGAGACCAACCCCAAAAAAGAGGACACATCTCTGACTTTTCTATGTTAAGTGTGTTTTCATTGTGAAATATCGCTTGCTATAACGGTAAAGGAAACCATCGTGAGGAAACTTGCATACCCGAGAATTTCTCCACAAGAATTTCGAAGGTATGTCAAGTCTACTAACCCGCATTAGGCCAGCGTGGTAGACTAAGTCCTAACCCTTCTCATTAGTAGAGGAGGCCCGTGCCCAGCAGTGGGACAGCAATATTACACGGCTAATATTATTATTAATTATAAAAAATCATACCAAATAGACATTCCATGATTTTCAAATATGTTGCTACTTTATCCAGTTATAAAATGAGTAAAGAACCAGCTGTCTATGTGAGCGAGAGTCACAGGCGCACAGCACCCGTGGGACCTGTCGAGACAAATTGTAAAATTAAAACTCCCATGACGATATCTTCACGACTGTGAGCACGTGGGGGTGGACATTGAGCAATTTGCATTTGTGACTAGTCAGTGAAGTATTCATTTTCTGATGTAGGTACATACAAGCAAACAAACAAAAGCATATATGGGTTTCTCATGTCGGGCAAAGCAATATAATTTGCCTTTTGGATTGGAACCTCCAGAGGGTGTTGAGGTCAGATAGGCAGCTGGTCGTAAAAACTAAGCCGAATCCTTTCTGAAACATGCTTGTAAAGGTATGTAGCGACGATCCCACATTCTGGAATAATGGCAGGTTGAACGAAATACAGCAAGAAAAAGTTAAAGAAGTCAACAAGATTTCAGTTTGATGTGGCGAAATCCAGGGTTTTGATATTTATGAAGAAATAAAATTCATATTGATATTGTTACATGACGTAGAATCGAAGACCTGGTAACTCTGGTTGCCTTTTCATAGTTCATAGAATTATTCTAGTCTAGGAGGATAGGCACAGGATTCTATTGAGCTCAAACGGGTATTGAGTATTCTCTTATATTTTTACTGTCGTGACGAGGTTGAATTGAACATATTTAAACTTTATCTATTTGTATCTAAGAGATACAGACACTTAAAGAAAAATTGGGTTAGATTAGGTTCTGTGATACATGAGTGGTTAGACAGGCGCCACGGTGCGCCTACATTCCGGCTGACACAGGTGCTGACGGGCCACGGGTGTTTCGGCTCGTACCTGTGTCGTATAGCCGGAAAAGAGGCGTCCGCCGTGTGCCACCATTGTGGCAACTGCCGCGAGGACACGGCCTAACACACTCTAGAGGAGTGCCCAGCTTGGGTAGAGGAGCGCAGCGCTCTCATAGCAGTCGTCGGAGGAGACCTCTCGCTGCCGGCCGTGGTGTCCGCCATGGTCGGCAGCCGGAGGTCCTGGTGAGCGGTGGTCTCCTTCTGTGAGCGCGCCATCTCGCAGAAGGAGAGCGCCGAGCGGGATCGTGAGCAGAACAATCCCGCCCGCCGCCAAAGGCGACGTAGGAGGCGCCGGGTGGACGACTGACCGGCGTTTCCCGCCCTGTGGAATGGGGGCGTTTGGAGAATTCCACCATGGTAACCCCTGCCTGTCGTAAGAGGCGATTAATAGGGGCCTTCCGGGGTCGCGGGCGCGTAGCGGGGGGCTGTGCGCCCCTTATAGTACTATTGTACTTGCGACCCCGGGACGGACGGCAGCACGGACGGTCGGCCTCGTGCTGCCGTAGACGCCGAGGGCGTCCTTCGGCGGCGGGGGCTTCTGAGCCCCCCCAAATCGGAGACGGGCCGCAAGGCGGCACCGCGCAGGGGCGGTTCCGGTAGCAATCCGAGGCTATCTCAGGATACCCCGGGGCCGCCCCACTCAAGCGCCGAAGTAGGCCACCGCGGGGTTTTTAGTCGGTATTGCCGGTGTAGGGCATTTGTTAGGGACGCGGCCCAGCGTCGCCCGGATGTCGACCATCTCTCCCGGGCATCACGGCGCTGGGTCGTAAGGCCGGCGAACCCGACATACCCGCCGCGTCCACCCCCCCCGGGCGCGGCGGCAGTGGTAAAACACTTTTCCCCGCGACAAAAAAAAAAAAAAAAAAAAAAAGGTTCTGTGATACACAGGTATCACAGTACCGAATCTGGGTCTCATGATTGTGAAAACTTGATAATTGCTCTATGGAGAGAAAACATGCTATCTAGTACTTGACATTGGCAAGGTTTTAAGAAGAAGAAGTACTTTGACATGGGTAGAGTCATCGCAAAATACATGGAAGCAATTTTTTTTTAAAGGAAATGAAGCACAGTACCCAAGCAAATAAGCCAATTTTGTTGTGGTTTTGTAAGTATAAATCTATATAATTATTGTAAAATAGTTTTCGTGATCACACGCTGTTCACTACACGCAATCAATATTTAATTCAACAACCCCACGCCGTGTTATCTTTTTATCTACAATTAGGATTTCGTCACCTCCCAGCTTCGCTCGCGCCCGGGGGACGCCGGGGACGCCGGGGACGGCGGCATCAAAGGCCGTCCTCTCATTATACCACGTTATTGAGTTATCAAACGTCGACTGGGGAGATTAGTTCATACTTCCATACACAAATCCTATCACACAAGCTGACGCCTCGCGCTAAACCAAGCTTCATATTGGTACACCGCAAAAATATCCGCTTAGAACTCAACCCTGTTGCGGCGCGCGTTGGTTCATTTTGATCCGCGCGGATGTCAGGACCCCAAGAAACTCGTCGGCTGTCAATACGCGGCTGTAATTTAGCCCACGGTTTAAATGCGATAATGATATGCATATTTGATTATGTTTTCATTTTGTGACACGTGGGTAGTGTATGAGGTTGTTAATGTCGGTTTTTGAGTTGTTACGTTAAACATAATACATTGAAAAGTAATGTAAGTGCATTGAAATTATACTAAACTAGCTGTTCATCGCGACTCCTCGTGGAAATTTATTTTTCGGGATAAAAGCCTAGATGTTTATCTAGGGTGTCAACTACGTCGATACCAAATTTCATTAAAATTGGTCAAACCGTTTGGACGTGAAGAAGTAACAAACATACAAACACAGTTACATACTCACAAACTTCCACCTTTATCATATTAGTGTGATTAGTGAGTTTTTTTAAGCCTATGGATATACTTTGGATGTCTGACAACCAATCCACATCCTTAAAACTTGTAATACAAATAAATTAAAATACTAGAGTTCTTTTAATTTATTCTGCCTACCCCTTCGGGGATACAGACGTGAGCCTATGTTATATTTAATTTGAAATTAAGAGCAATACGTAACTAATATTTTAGATAAGTACTATAAAAATATTTTTATTGATATGACTGCCTCGGTGGCGTGGTTGTATTGCGGTACGACTACCGTCCTGAGGTCTCGGGTTCGAATCCCGGGTCGGGCAAAGTGATATTATATTTTTCCATATCAGCCCAGAGTCTGGAAATTGTGCCCGACATGGCGATAGGCTCGCCCCCTGTCACACCTGGGACGGAACTAAGCTCGGCGAAATGTGGGTGTACTAGTTGGCTAGTGCGCCTCTGCCTACCCCTTCGGGGATACAGGCGTGAGCTTATGTTTTTAATGTTAACAGTAAAAATGAATGATGCCATAGGTACAGTTGAAATATTTACCTTAAAAGTTCAAATAACATCGTTAATAGACTATTATTCTTTAGTATTTTTCGTGAAACGTTGTTATTTTATTTGAATGGTTATTTCAATGTTATCTATGTTATTTTATGTCTATTCTATAATAATATAAACTTTACCAACCCATTAATTACGTAACCAAGGACGTAAATAAAAAGAAGGACACCATCTCTTACGGATGGCACAGAGAAGCCACGCTCACAAACACGCCTATAACCCTATACAAAAGTGCCCTACGCACACACACGCCATTACGTGTCGATAGATCGAATGGACCGAAATTCCTGCTTCACTTTCAATGTTCCTAGCCCTCCGTCCATCTTTTTTACGTCCGTGTAGGTTACAAGCTTAAAGTAATAATAATAATTAAACACGATAAATCAGTTAAGAACATTCCAGAAATATCCTAATGAAAGATGAATCACATCGCAATGCGACAACAAGAAAGTAATTAACACTCAAACGCGCCCTCCCCGCCCGCGCTCCGATTGGACGCGCCCGGTCCCGCAGACCCCAGACGAGCAAATTTCAAATTGGGATCCCGTGCATATCTCGTCGGTAAATACTCGGCACGTTAATAGTACCTGTAGGTATCTAGTCGGGTAAACACAGAGAGGGCGAGCGAATCATTCGTTAGGAGTCACTCAAGCGTTCATTCGTGAACGGGGTCGGGGGCTATGTGCCTACCTGTTATGTGCTGTGATAGTAAATATTTGCATACATATCAAACTTGAAGTGTTTGGGGGCACACGACACCACATTCCGCTCTTGGCAGCGGTCGCTCTCGGACGTATTGTCACTGCACCTGCAGTGATTTTACAACCGATTACCGGCCTGTTTGTCAGGTCGGATTGCAGCCCCGCGCTGCCGTCTCGGTAATCCGACCATAAAACAAAGCTCCGCTTTGTTTTGTCGGTTACCAGACAAAGGGCCCATCCGCGTCCTTTTCAGGACAGGGATTAGCCCGAATTCTCGGTATATTATTTATTGTCCCCTTCAGGGAATTAGCTCGGTGGTAAACCTCACGGTGTCAACAAGCCGAAGCTAGCGGTGACCCGGCCCGCGCCACGCCCCCTCAGGGCTGAAGCAAGCCGGACGGGTGCGGACAAGGAATTAGTGGAGGCACACCACTCTTTCCCCCGCATATCTCCTTCCCAACCCTACCCATCCCGATTTCCATCCCGTGTATCCGGTTGAGTGTGCGGTCCTCGGACCAATACCACTTACGGTGCACGGACTGTTAGGAACCCTTTCGCACATTAAGATTGGCAAAGGGATACCAGCTTAGGGCACACCTAATTTTAAGTACACCCCCCCTCGCCTATACCCGGCGAGGAGGGTCATTCACCAACTCAGCCCCGGGCACACCCACCCGGGGACGTAAATTCACGCGTCCCACCGCGACCCGCGACCCGCGATCCGCGACCGTACGTCAGTGCGAGCGCCGCCCGGTTTCTTCTAGTGTGTTCTTTCCCGGGCGGAACGCACCCCGCGTCGGAACACACTCGCGCCTTAAACCTCGACTTCCCAAGCACTCGCGATGGCCCCGCCAAAACAGAAGCTTGTCGTGGCCCTCGCGAAGGCGGCGGAAAACCCACTCGCGTGGGCTCGTATTGAATCTCTCTTTAGAGAGATTATGCCGGACCTGTTTGCCGACGAGACGGAGAGCCCGTCAACGGACGACGGACCCTCCGCCTCGCCCACCGCTCCCTCGGGGCCCATCGCTACGGCGATGGAAACCGACTCACCCGCATCCACCAAGAGGCCCGCGGCTTCTTCAACCTCCGGCGATTCTCGGTCGGGATCGTCGTCATCCGAGCAGGATGACGAAGGTTTCACGACCGTGAAGCGCGGGAGGCGAAAGAAGCCGCGATCGGCCACCGCCGTGTCGGTGTCAACTCCGGCGCCCTCTGCACCGGCCTTCGACACCGACTCGCCGGCTTCCCCCTCACCCCCGTCCTCACCAGCCGCACCCTCGAAGCCCTCCGCTCCCTCTGAGCCAAAGGGCAAAAAACCTCCTCCAATCAACATCCGCGTCCCGGATGGTAGCTCCCTACCCACCCTTCTCGCGAAAATACAGTCTCAGGGCATCACCCTGAGAAACAATAGGTGGAATAGCCTCCACAAGACAGTCACCGTCATGCCGGATACGGTGGCCGACCACCGCTCTCTTACCAAGTGGATGTCTTCCGCAGACGTCAACTATTATACCTACGCCCTCCCCGAGGAGCGCACCTACCGCTTTGTTATACGCGGAATCCCCTTAGAAATGTCGACCGAGGAAGTTACATTAGGCCTTCAAGAGAAAGGCATCTCTTGCGTCCGGGTTACCCGTATGCACCGTCCCGCCCGCGCAGACGCCACTCAGCAGCCCTACGAGATGGTCCTCGTAGAATTAGAGACCCCCGCTGATGCCAAACATCTGTTTGCCATCAGCGACATTCTTGGATTCCGCGGCTTCACCGTGGAGACCCCCCACCGCAAACGGCTAATCGGGCAGTGCCACAACTGCCAACTGTATGGCCATTCATCGCTGCGTTGTCGCATGCCCGCCAGGTGCGTCAAGTGCCTCGGAAATCATGGAACTGCACAGTGCCCACGTCCCAAAGATAGGACCCAGTGCACGGAGCCGCCTTCGTGCACCAATTGCCGCCAAGTAGGCCATCCGGCTAGTTATCGTGGGTGCACGCATGCCCCCAAAAAACCGACCCGAGCTCCTAAAGCTCTACCCCCCAAGACCCCTCAGGCTAAATTCATCCCTGCACCCATCCCGGCGCGCAACCATTGGCAGTTGCCAAGCAAGCAAGCCGAAGAGGTAGCAGCCACCACCCAGGCCCCCGGCGGAGTCACTCCCGCCACCCCGGCCACACCTCCCGCCACTCCCAGTCAACCCACCGCGGTTCCTACCACTCCTGCTCCAGCTCCCACTCCTGCGGCCTCCCGGGCTAACCCTCCCAGGGCAGCCCAGCCGCGCCCCAAAAACCCTGCACCCCCTACCGCGGCGGGTCGCACACTCTCTAAGGCTGAAGTAGATGCCATCTACGACGCCATCATAAACCCCCCGATCGACTACTACACACTTATCTCTGATAAAATAAGGGAAATAGCAGCCAAGGGCCACCCGGACGCAAGACTGGTGTCTGACTTAGAACTTCTGTATAGGGAACAGCGATCCTACATCGCTGATTTAATTTTACCGCCTTCCGATGGCTAACAACAATAATATTTTTTCCCCCCCGTCGCGGACCAAGCCTCGCTCCCTCAGAGTGGGCTTTTTCAATACCAATGGTATTCGCGGCCAATGTGCCGAAATCGCACACTTTGTCCGCGATAACAATCTGGACGTTTTCCTCATCCAGGAAACGTTCCTCAAACCTGCTCACCGAAACCCTAATATCCCCAATTTCAAAATGGTGCGGAACGACCGCACTACTGGCCCTTTTGGTGGCACCCTAATATACTTTAAAAGGTCCCTGCACTGCATACCTCTAGACCCCCCCGAAAACCTGACGAACATTGAGGCTTCAGTCTGCAGGCTAGCAATGACAGGACATCCGCCGATCACTATCATCTCGGCTTACCTCTCACCCAAAAAGGAGCTTCACTCCAATGAAATTTCGACCCTACTGAGTATGGGGGAGTCTGTCCTTCTGGCGGGCGACCTCAACGCCAAGAACACGCTCTGGAACTGCAACTCTACCAACAGCAGAGGTGCAGCACTAGAGCGGTGTTTAGACACTATTGATATGGAAATTCTAGTTCCATCAGAACCCACCCATTATAGTACAATTAACGACAATCACCGACCTGACATACTCGACATAGCGCTTGCAAGGAACGTATGCCTACGCGTGCGTTCCATGCAGGTGCTACAAGAGTTGGACTCTGACCACAGACCTGTGATCCTTGATCTAGTCCCTATAAACGGTCCCACAGACACAGGTCCTAACGTACCGATGAAGGTGAAAACGAACTGGCGTCTCCTAGGCACCAAGCTCGAGGACACCTCATCCCCTGATCTCTCCGCGATCCCGACCAACATAGTTACTCCTGAAGAGACGTCCGGCGCGATTCGCTCCTTCACCGCACATATCCAAAACGTCGTGAGCGACAGCTCCGAGAGGGTGCCGGAGGCTATGCTTAGCCATTGGCACCTTCCCGAAGACGTGAAATGTGTGGTGAGGAGGCGAAACGCCGCGCTGAGAGCCTGTAAGACGAATCCCTCTCCGGATCAACGGCATCTAACGCGTTTCCTCCAACGCGAGGCCAAACGTCGCATCCAAGAGGCCGTCGATTCGAGGTGGGAAACTCACCTATCAGAGCTAGATCCAACTCACCAGGCTTTCTGGCAGTTGTGCCGTTCCTTCAGGAGAAATGATACAGTCACCATGCCCCCGCTCAATCGTCCGAATCAACGCCCGGCGTTTGACGACGACGAGAAAGCGGAATTGCTTGCCGACAGCCTGGAGGCTCAATGTTCACTCACCTCAGTTCCCATTGACCCAGAGCATCTCGTTGCGGTTGACACTTTTGTCGAAAGTAGGAACGCAATCCCGCCGCCACCGATACCGGTTCCGCGTCCGCGCCCGACAAACGTCGACCCGGATGTCGACCAACCGCCCGACCCACTCGCGCCGGTGACAATCGAAGAAGTCAGTTCTCTGATCAAGGCGCTCAAAAGACGAAAAGCCCCCGGGGGTGACGGTATATCCAATAGAGTCATGAAAATGCTCCCGGAGCATCTAGTTAAAATTCTCGCTGACATCTTCAATGCAGCGTTCCAAAACAGCCTCTTTCCAGACGTCTGGAAAGAGGCGGTTGTGATAGGTATTCACAAGCCGGGGAAACCCGCTTTCGAACCCTCCTCTTACCGTCCCATCAGTTTACTCAGCGCTCTGGGTAAACTCTACGAGCGAATCGTCCTCGATCGCATCAAGATAGTCGCCCACCTTCACCATCTGCTCCCTCCAGAGCAGTTTGGTTTTCGTAGTAGGCACAGTTGCGTGAATCAGATCCTCCGCATCACGGAGCATGTCCACGACAACTTTAGGCGCGGAATCCCTACCGGTGCTCTTTTCTTTGATATTGAAAAAGCATTCGACAAAGTGTGGCACAACGGCTTGCTCTACAAGTTGTATACCTTCAATGTGCCCACACAGCTCGTGCACATCATACGAGAATTTTTGTCGAATCGCGGTTTCAAATATCGCGTGGAGGGAACTCTTTCCTCCCGACACACCATCACTGCCGGAGTCCCGCAAGGCTCCGCTTTGTCCCCTTTTCTTTTCTCGCTATACACAAGCGATATCCCTAAACCGAAAGACGCCCATCTGGCGCTCTTCGCTGACGACACGGCAATCTACGCTTCACGTAGAGACCCGGACAAAGTGATTCGCATTTTGCAAACCGCAGCCGATGAACTCGGTGAGTGGTTCCGCAAATGGCGAATCACTGTCAACCCCGCCAAAAGTCAGGCAATTCTCTTTACCAAGAGAATTTTCACCCAAAAGCCTAACGCTTCAGTCACCATGGCCAATAAGGCTATCCCTTGGACCAACAACGCCAAATATCTAGGAGTCAACCTTGATCGGAGACTGAACTTCATCACTCATGTAAATGCGGTACGCGCGCGAGCCGCAATCGCGTTAGCACGATTACATTTTCTCTTAAACCGTAAGAGCAAGTTGTCAGCCCGCAACAAGATTAGGATCTACACAACGTGTATTAGGCCGATAATGACTTACGCGTCGCCCGTGTTCGCTCACATACCGCCCGCTCGACTTAAGCGTATGCAAGTCCTGCAAAACGTCTTTTTAAGACGAGCGCTTAACGCTCCGTGGTACATACGTAACCACGACCTCCACGTGGACACCAACTTGCCGACCATCAGGCATTTTATGCAGATGGCTAGCAGACGCTACTTCGATCGGGCGGCACACCACCCAAACACGCTTGTCCGTCAAGCGTCAATATACACTCCATTTGACCGTGCGAAATGGAGACGTCCTAGATCCGTTTTGTCAGACCCTGATGACGCCATCACTCTGGCCATTCAACGTAAGATCGAGCATCTTAAATCGCTCCCACACTCCACACGACCGATGTTCCGTCCCCGCCGACGAGGACCACGCCGCGCTCCCAGTAGCAGCCCCCCCGCCCCTGGTAACAATTCCGGCCCGCGTGCCGATGACAGTAATGGATAGTTAGGAAAACACGTCCACACTCCCCTAATCGTTGATGTCTTCAACATCACCCCCTCAGTGACCGCCCTGAGCCGAGGTTCGTAACCCGTTAGTGGGTTGCCCTCAGCGTGGTCACCTAACTTTATGGGTTGGGCGCACCTGCGTTCATCCCAACAGACCGGTGTGGCTGTATTTGCCGACTCGGTCGGGCAAGCAGCTGTAGGGCCAAAAAAAAAAAAAAAAAAAAAGTTTGGGGGCAAATACATCGGGGATTTTAAAGATGACGTTGCTTTACGCGGTGTTTGTCTCCACTTTTTGATGAGTCCGAAGCTAGGGTTGCTGAATATGAGCTGTAGTGTGCACAGCGCGATATCTCGCACTTTCCCCATTCGTTGGACCCTACTGAAATCCGATCCGCGAAGTCTCTTGGTAATTAACTACCGATTTCATTTCTTGATGCATTTTTAAAAGCGTCCGACGGCTTTTTAATGGTTATTTTATGGTGACGGATCGCTTATTAAGTTTTTATGGCGGCGCGAGCAGTGACAGATGGGATGTAGTTTGACACCAGATTTGAGGGTTTGGCCGCGTGTTGCGCGGGGAGCAAATAACGGTGGTTATTTTTGTGTTGCGAAATTACTTTGATATTTTAATGTGAGGGTGGTCAGGGAGTCTTTTGAGCCAATCGGTATAGAAATGTGTGTTGCATGATCGTGCATTATACTTTGTTCCGTCGAATGTTTATTTGCAATAAATCGATTTTACCAATTCTAGATGTTTGGATATTATTCCAGCTTATTTTGTTGCCTAATCGCTAATAATTGCACATAATTGAACTTTAATTGCTGAATGGCAGGTATGATAAATAAAACCTAAGCTCGCGGCGTATAGCATCAAAGTAGTAGCTAAATGTGTAACTATGCACCCGCATTCATATATAATTAATTTTTGTCTCATGATATAATAGGTTATCCTCTTAACCAGTCGCATGTTCTAACCTGGGCAACTCATGGATTTTTCGTTTAAAAATTTTAACACCGAGATCTCACCGGTTTGGCAGACTATAGATACTGCCTCTAAACTATCATAATTTAAAAAAATCTTAACAGTTTGTAAAGCAAACAATACAAAATATAACAATAAATATTTATAAAGAACCGAGAAAAACTAAGCCGAGAATAATATTCGAGTGTAAGTTTGGAAGCAAAATAATAAATAAACTATTATCTCCAGAATACATAAAATGTTTTCATGCAACTATAATAACAGCCAGCATTAATATCAATAACACATACGAACGCTATCGCACTCCCCACGGGCAGGGAGAAAATTAAAACAGATCATCTGCACTCGCCGCCGCGTAATTAAAAAGATAAGGAATATTTTCCTTTCACAAGGTTATGGAGAAAAACCCCTTCTATGGGGGCCAACCGGTTAACCGGTTAGAGCCCCCCTGAGACCGCACACAGAATCGGCTGTTCTGCTGATTAAGTAAACTAAGATAACATTGGCAATATAGAAACGTCAAAAGTCAACAGGGGCGCGCCGAATGAAACGCTAAGTTGATTTGGTCGTATCCTCAAGGGTTGCGAGTATTGTTATCTCGGATAGTTACTGTTTGAGATGATTGGATTGGCTCTCGAGATGAGTGCTTCATTGTTTGCCTCAGTTTGTGATGACGTCGGGTTATAGCGTTTTAACGGTTAATACGTTTTGATGTCTTTCAAACATTAGTTTATGCTCGTTGTAAGGTTTACATAGATTTTTTTATAGCAGGGACTGGCAAACGAGCAGATGGGTCACCATGATAAGTGATCTCCATCGCCCATAGAAAACCAAGACAAGAAATTCATGGGTGCGTTGCCAACCTAAAAGGAGGGAAATATGGATTGTGAATGGGAAGGGAGGAATTGGGCCACCGAAAGTCTCACTCAACGAAAGAAACGCGACATCGAGCTGCCACTTTACATCGGTTTTTTGTGAGACAGTGGTATCAAACCGGTTGAGCTAGCCCATTCGTGCTGTAGACGTAACTGTCTACAGCGTGGCTCTACCACTCAAAGAATATTGTTAATCAAATTATCAATTTTACTTTAATATACTACCATCTGTTGGAAGCGGCCTGCATCCAGGTCGATCTGGAAATCTTTGGGGGAGGCCTAAGTTCAGCAGTGGACGTCCTATGGCTGATGATGATGATGATGATGATACTACAATCAGAACATTCCTACACGTGCATGACTTACAAAATAAACCCTCATGAATTATTTAATGTGATTAATTGACAAATGCTGTAACACAGAATTTAGAGTATCAAATCTACGTAAAAGAAAACTTTACATCTGAATCGAATACTTCATTTCTGACCTTGTTTTCTTACAAAAATCCAAAATATCGAAATTAATCACGTAAATATAACATCAGAATTTATCGGTTGCAAGCGGCAGACGCAGTCAGCAAACTGGTACCTGGTCTACTTAGTATTCGGTGCGAGTACGGGCGCGTATTGATTGGCGCCCTCCCGCCCGGCCGGCGCGGCCCTCCGGTCCTCTAGGGCGGCCTTTTTCAAAACAATACCAGGAAGTAATGATTTTTTGCTAATTTTTTTTCTATGTTTTCTACGTTGCTGCTTACTGTGAGGGTTCTACAATGGGTTTACGTGGATAAAAAGTTCTTGGAATTCAAATGGGTTGAATTTAGCGTGCTGGGATTTTTTTTCGTTAGTTATGGAATTCTAATTTATTCTAATATCCAATATTGTCAAATCTTTTGCTTATTACTTTATTTATTTTATTAGTATTATTAATAATCATTACCTTTTGTTATAAACGTATTGATAGTATGAAAATAAATTAAAAGATATATAATTTTAAGTTCGATGTGGATTTTAATGTTCTAATTTATCAAGCATTTGTCTTCAGGTTATCTGGATAAAATCTAATGTAATTGTAACGTGCATCAAACTAAATTGATAATGTAAATCTAAATTAGACTGTGCTAGGCGACAATGCACGCATTAAAACCAAGATCTTGTTAAGATAAGCCGATTCTATTCCGCGTGACCCCGTGTCAACTGTACGTAGATATTTCAATCCAATGACATTTTCATCTCGTAAAATACTCGTGTCACACTATCTAAAGTCGCTGTAACGCGTTTCTCAAGGACTTTAGACGATCAGATATAGTCGAGGAGGGGCCGTTTTGACCCGCGGCGCCGATTCAAGGGTTATCCCCCGTATAGTGTAGTGCTAATGTACTACGTGACCGTATCTGTTGCCAACATGACGACGCTACCAATATAAGTTTAGTTTAAAAGTATTTTTAACACATAAACTCTAAGGGCGACTTGCAGCGCTATTACTAATCTAAAGTTAGACCTAAACTCGATTTATCCTAAGGCTAATTTCTATCTTTAAATCATGTTTAGGGTAAGTAGGTATTTTTTGGGGAGCTGTAAGTGACCCCTAGGCACGTATTATAAAAAGTAACTTTTCTTTCTACACCTGCCGTTATCCCACCTTAATGTGGGGTCGGCGCAACAAACTTTTCAAGTATGTTGCAGATAATATTTGGCTTAGTTTTTACGACCGGTTGCCTCCGTGACATCAACCCCCTCTTAAAGGACCTTCCCATATCACACTCTGTAGTAACATAAGCTCACGCCTGTATACCCGAAGGGGTAGGCAGAACACCCACATTTCGTCGAGTTTAAAGTGGTAGAGCCACGCTGTAGACAGTAACGTCTATATATAGCACGAATGGGCCGGCTCGACCGGTTAGATACCACTGTCTCACAGAAAACCGACGTAAAGTGGCAGCTTGCTGTCGCGTTTCGTTCGGTGAGTGAGATTTCCGGTGGCCCATTTCCCCAATCCCCTCCCCTCCCCTTCCATTCCCTCCTTTTAGGTTGGCAACGCAGCCATGATTCTTTTTGTGTCTTGGGTGTCTATGGATGATGGAGATCACTTACCATCAGGTGACCCATCTACTCGTTTGCCAATCTCTGCTATAAAAAAAAAAAAAAAAAAAAAAAAAAAAAAAAAAAAAAAAAAAAAAAAAAGCTTAGTTCCGTCCCAAATATGATAGGAAGCGAGCCCATCGGCCATATCAGTCACAAATTCCAGACTCCGGTGTGATACTGTAAAATCCAATATCATTTGCCTGACCCGGGGATCGAACCCGAGACCTCACGGTAGACTACAATACAACTACGCCACCGAGGCAGTCAAACGATAACAAATTGAATAAAAACATGCAAGTATCAGTGTATATTCGTCAGCTACGATAGTACCTACGTTTGTAGTTACCGCCCGTAGCTCGTTCCGCGCTACGTGACTCGGCCCGTGCCAAAACTGCAGGACGCGAAAGATAACTTCCAGATATGAAATTAAAGTGGCCGCCATTGCCAAATACTGATCAATTCAATTACACAAAATTGTATTGCAATTTCTCTGTACCTTAAATATCACGCCTGTATCCCCGAAGAGCTAATAATAACACCCAACAGTCACATACATAGTCCTGATCCCACACTAAGATCGAGTCTTGTGTCGTGGGTATCAGGAACTACGAGAGACTTTCGGTCTCACAACACCCAGACCTGGAACAAATATTTGTAGGCCATACAAAAATTTGTCTCGGTGCAGGAATCGAACCCGCTGCCTCTCGCTTCACAGCCGGCTACTCGCCCGCTGCGCCACGGAGGCTGTCATAGTAGGCAGAGGCGCACTAGCGAACTAGAACACGCACATATCGCCAAGCTTAGTTCCGTCCCAGACGTAATAGGGGGCGAGCCTATCACCATATCGGGCACAAATTCCAGACTCTGGGCTGATGTGGTAAAAATCCAAAATCACTTTGCCCGACCCGGGGATCTAACCCGAGACCTCAGGTTGGTTATCGTACCGAAATACAACCACGACACCGAGGCAGTCTTTATACTTTATGTTTTATTACTATTTGGAATGTTTGGCTCAGCTTATTTCGCAATCCCGAAAGCTTGGTGGGTGTAAACATCAATCTGAGCAAAATTCTGTGGCTGGCTTTTGCGAGTTACCCGTGAGAACCGATATCAGCGTGGGTGTAGCTTGAGAACGTTAAAAACTTTACACCTTTTGTTGCTTTGTTTTTTATTGACTTGGCGACTATTATACTCCGAATAATATTCATGATCAATTAATTATGATTATTTTACGTGGCTTGATCTTTGGATCAATTTTTATATATTTGGATAGCAATGAAGTATTTTTTGTTCTCATTGAAAACTTTCTTTATTTCTTTCTACCTTCTTTTATTCCA
Organism: Clanis bilineata; assembly: GCA_036417725.1. NCBI lineage: Eukaryota > Metazoa > Arthropoda > Insecta > Lepidoptera > Sphingidae > Clanis > Clanis bilineata. The sequence goes on from CM071158.1 coordinate 17,833,657, forward strand.
CCTTAATGTGGTGTTGGCGTAACACACTTTTTAAGCATGTTGCAATAAGGATTTGGCTTAGTTTTTGCGACCGGCTGTCTGCCTGTCGTCAACTTCCTCTGAGGGACCCAGCCCCAGCAAATTAAATTAGAAAAATTCACTTTGCCCGACCTGGGAATGGAACCCAGGATCTCCCGGTCCACAGCCCTTATATGCTACCACTAGATTAAACTGCAAATCGTCCTAGGTCAATGTCTACTAATCTACCGTCTTAGAAAACACGTACTCAAAAGTAAATCTTCACTTATTGTTTACCATTTATTATACAGAAATGAACAATAACATTAAAATATTGTGAGAATTATCTGAAGTAACAAACTGCTCGGTCGTAAACGCATGGCGCAATATTCGCCCACGCTTCGACCAGTACATACCTAGTGACGTCGCATCGATACGAAGGCCAAGCCGACTTTGTCGGTATGAGGTTAGAACTAAGCATGTTGGTATTTACAAGCTACAAAATTGTTAATTATCTCAATCAATCTAACGTCTTGATATTAACAAGCCTATTATTTTGTATTTTTGGTAGTTATTTATGCTAAATATCCTGGTAGAGTCAGAGCAGAGTTTGCTGGTGGTAGGATATTCGTAACCGACCAGATGGCGATTGACCCACACTCCGTGTGTGGTTTGCGTTCCAGGATCAGCCAGTGTACTTCCGGTTCCCTCGAGGGGCTTGCGGCATGACTTGATGGTTGGTTGAGACGGGTATGGGGGTATCCCTGTATCTGCATCGGTCATCCGCCTGTCTTGTCGCAAGCCCCTCGATTTGCTTCTTCCCTCTTAGGATTCGGAGTGTAAAGAAGCATAGTAAATAATAGCACTGACTACATCACAGAACAGAAACTACTGTACCTGTTAAAACTATCCACATTACTTGTAGTGTCCACTGTTGCTGGACAATTGAAATGGATAAGATGAACTTGGGTCACCAGCATGACGGATTGTATTTATATTTATGGTGGCTCGTTTACGGGTTACAGAGACAGGTTCAGCTCACTTTACTAGAACCATTTCTTTGCTAATTTCCAGTCCCAGTGGCTCCAACATTATAGTAGTAGATCTGGTCTCAATACCCTTTAGCGGCAGTAGCCATCTGAGAAGAAGACTGTATAATAGGGAATGCGCCGAGGAATTATTTAACCTCATTCCTTGCTCTCCTTTCTTTAACAGAACCTCGCGTGCCGGTTTACGAAACCACGACTTCGCGGTTTCTACCATCTCGGCCCGAACTAAGAAGTTCACAAAATTTTACCTTTCCGCACCGCGAAGTTGTGGAACTGTTTGCCGGCACACGTATTCCCTTACTTCAAACGGAGTGTGAAGAAATATTTATGCAGGCCAGCATGATACTGGCGGCCTTCGATGGACACAAGCTCTATAGGTGGTTGCTGATGTTTTTGGACTGCACAACGCTTACCATCCGTTCAGGTGGTGCGTACTTTGCTGTGCTCTGATAAAATAAACTCACTGCTGGGGTTTCTGCTGTATAGAATAAGACTTTGGGTCATCGTGACGTTTAAGTTAGTCAGCTGAAGGTAGGTGATCACCCTCGATATTGGTGATGGTGATCACATTTACAATACCAGGGGAATCATCGATGAGTTGCCGGCCTTGTAGGTAGAAAAGGCTCGTTCCATAACGAATATAATATATCTCAACTGTAGTCTCGACTGTGACCCACACAACAGTTAAACAAGGTCCTATTCTAGCAGTACAATAAAGATAGCTCATAGATCAATGATAAACTAACACCAACCGATACGCGATCGTACTAACACAGTTTTAGCACTATTGTTTGACACAATACAAAATCCACGCCATAAAAAATCGATGCAAACACAATAGAAAGACGAGATTATCGTGCCTTATCCCCAATTTTATCTAAATACAGGCTATAATCCGGCGGGGCACAATGTGACAGAAATAATAAATACTGCGGCACCGCCCACCGTGCACACAACGGTAATGAGGAACAACAAACGGAACAACAACGGAACAACGGAAATGTTGGGAACTAACGCGACATTGATACCATGGGGCGGACTACAGTGTGTTAGGAAATGAAAATATAACTAATGTTAATTATACCTACTAATAAGGTATTAATGAATGACTGCCTCGGTGGTTATGTTTCGGTACGACTACTGTCCTGAGGTTTCGGGTCGATCCCCTGGTCGGGCAAAGTGATATTGGATTTTTCCATATCAGCCCGGAGTCTGGAATTTGTGCCCGATATGCGATTGGCTCGCCCCCTATCACATCTGAGACGGAACTAAGCTCGGCGAAATGTGAGTGTACTAGTTGGCTAGTGCGCCTCTGCCCACCCCTTCGGGGATACAGGCGTGAGCTTATGTTAAGTTATGTAAATGAATCAGAAACTGCTGCGACTAGTGAGGAAGGAATATGTAGTGTGTAAATTAATTAACCATGAAAGTTATCTCTTAATTTCTATTCTTATGCATTTTGCGATTTGATAATAATAATATCAGCCCTGTAATATTACTGACCCACTGCTAGGGACCGACTTCTACTAATGAAAGGGGTTAGGCCTTAGTCTACCACGTTGGCCTAATGCGGGTTCTAAATGAAAACATAATATTACTATTTAATGAATGAATCAAGGAATTGTTGCGACTAGTAAGGAGATTAGGGTGAGAAGTTGTGTAGTATCAATTTTAAAACCCCTGTAAGGTTACCTTTTAATTTAGTTCCTTCTAATTTTTAATGCTTGTATTTTTCTCACGTGCAATCAGATTTAGATAAGATTTATCCAACAATCAAGCATCATCATCATCATCAGCCACAGGACGTTCACTGCTGGACATAGGCCTCTCCAAAGCTTGCCAGATCGACCTGTTGGAATACAAAGAATTAATGCAATTAAAACTGATGATATTCATTTAACATATTTTCTTTGACCCCATTGTCAAATAGAATAAGATAGAAAAGGTAAACTGATAAAGCTACACTATAAGTATGTTTGGTCGTTGCAGGACCAGCTTGGTTTTGTTAATGTTACAGAAAAACGATGTAAAGTGGCAGCCAGCTGTTGCATCCTTTCATGTGGTGAGATTGTCGAAAGTCAAAATCATTTCTCACTTTCCAATCCCTATACCTTTTCTTTAAGGTCATTAATTAATTCTTTCGGTATTGTAGGCATCCATGGGTAGTGGAGATCACTTGGTGTCAGGTGAAGTACTGATGATTTTCAGACCTTATTGCATTCTTCAAAACATTTAACGATTTTTGTCTTCATGTTGTCTATTCTAAATTCACTCAGAAGATTTATTGGGATGGCACCAAACAGAAGCTTAAACCCTAATCCTAGTGCATTGTGGGAACCATGACAACAAAACAGTCCTGACCAAAACACGTCTATTGCGAAAACAAAAAACAGAGGCGTGACGCGTGAATCGGCGGCCAATGTTAATCTCCGAACAAAGCGGTGTTGGAACATTTCTGGGGATATAATGAAGGGCACGTGCGATGGGCGAGGACCGCGGGCCGACGCCACGTGGCGATCGCTATCGACGCAGCTAACTGATGCTAACAAAAAGCTATTTCACACGGACTAGTATCAGAGATTTTTATGTTTTATTGCTTTTGGAACGCCTCCTTGGTCGCGTGGTAGCGTATATTAGCTGTGGACCGGGAGGTCGTGGCTTCGATTCACGGATCGGGCAAAGCGATTTTTCTAATTTCATTTGCCCGTGACTGGAACCTCCAGAGGGAATTGACGTCAGGCAGGCAGCCGGTCGTAAAAAAAAAACTAAACCGAAACCTTTCTGCAAATTGCTCGAAAAAGTGTGTTGCGCCGAGACGGCAGGCACCCTGGGATAAGGGTAAGGGCAGGTTGAAAGAAATATTGATGATGGACCTAATCCATACACCCAACCTTGCAATAATATGTGTTGCCCCGTCATTGGAGTCTTGTTTGTCGTATGTACCAGGAACTACGGTTTTTGGTCTCTCATCATCAAGATCCGAAACATATTTATCAATTTTTTTTATGTCTCATTTTATGTCTTTATACTCACCAGCTATAGCACGAAGACTGTCAAATTTCATCAAATAATTCAATCGAAATAATGAAACAATAATATTCTTCTCGTTTCGTAATCCCAATTCCTCACACTCTGAGCTTGTTACGTTTCATAAACAGTGGATATTACTTACCATGAAGAAACGCATCTTGTTTACAAGTAACTTCTTGTCAATTTAGGAGTTTATACGTATGAAAGTTTTATTTTTATGTTGACTAGTTTTACCCTGTGTTTGACTTTGGAATGCACCCCCAAGAAGCTCTTGTATCCTGCTGAGTACGTCCACAAGCTCTCTAAGCAATTGCTGACTAGGTAACAGTACAATCACCCACTAGAAATTAGGGTTAAAATTTTATAGTGGAAACAGAAATTCTGACGTCATCATTAAAGGGACACCCTAAACTATTTCAAGTAAAATTAATCCAAAACAATTAATCAACGCCCAAATTTTAAGTAATAGCAATACATCACACCACACAAACGCGACATGCGTACGAATTTTTTGTAACAATAAAATAATTACACTCGTGTGACTTATTAACTTCATACATTAGGACCTCCTGTGTTGTAACAACCTATATGTTACGATTTGAGGCACAGTAAAAGCTGCTCTATTGTACATCAATAAGGTTGACAATACATTGAAAGCGATGGTGATTACGCCGTTTTGTGAGTAAAGCGATAGTGTAGGAAAGAAATAAAAGGAGCTAGTGTGAATGTCGTATCATTTGTCGAATGCAAGTTGTTTGGTCATTATTTTATGAACGCCGCTAAATGTGGGGGTCCAGTGTTTTGTTATGGGAATATTAGTTACGAATGGGTCGCAACTCGCAACTATTGTACTTAGTTTTAATGTATGGCTTTTGTTTGTAAATTCGCGCAGTTTCTATGTTGGTCTTGGAATTATGAAGCAGTAGGTTCATATTCTTCGTTGGGCAATACTAATTTACTTTCGTTATTCTATTCTTGTAGGAACTTAGATAAGCTCGGTGAGATTTGGGTACTCTGCGTCCCTTGTTCACGTCTGCTTATCATTTTAGAGTTACAGGCGTGGACTTATGTATGTACGCAATTTTTATTAACTTAATACGCCCTTAATAAATATAAACAAGAGAAGATGCAGTTTCAAACTTAATTTTAGATACAAATTAATTATTAATTAAAGGAAAGTATTCAGTTCAAAGTCATAGTAAAATGTTTTAATTATACTAACAAGTTTTAAATTCTGGTTTTAAAATGCATTAACTACATACAAGAAATCTGTAAAAATGCCGTGATACTATACTGTTAAAAAATATTCCATTAACAGTCCATTTACGACACAGGCTCATAAAACAATCGCCAAAACTACCGAAATAACTAATTTGAATGGGGCAACACTGACGCGTCACACGACTACACGAGTCCACCAGGATTTTTATTATGTTCATCAACTTATAAAAATGTTTAATCACCCCTCACATTCATTTCATAATAAGCTCTACGGTGAAAAGTTAGGGCTTATTTTCATGCAAATGTGATTGTGTTTTATTACGTTATGGTGTTATGCGTTTGTCATGCAACTAACGACACCTTAATGCGAAGTGTTTAGTCAAAGCAAGTACAGCTCTATTGTTAGAGTGTAATGTATCGAAAACTTTTAATTTTGCTTTATGACTCGCGCACCCTTTTGCTTGTTGTGTGACTTTTTGAGTCACTTTGACAATCAATAATTTGTATTAGTATTTCTATAATATTTGGGTAAAATTTTGTGTAATTATTAAGCAATAAGCAATAATGTGCAGCGGCTTCGTTAATGGAGAAATACATTTTTAGTAGGTATTTAATAATTTTGATTGGTTGGTCAAAGTCTGCTATTTACATTTTTTTTATAAGCTCACGCCTGTATCCCCGAAGGGGTAGGCAGAGGCGCACTAGCCAACTAGTACACCCACATTTTGCCGAGCTCAGTTCCGATCCAACTGTGATTGGGGCGAGCGTATCGCCATATCGGGCACAAATTCCAAACTCCGGGCTGATATGGAAAAATCCCATATCACTTTGCCCGACCCGGGGGTCGAACCGAAATACAACCACTCAACCGAGGCATTTTTTTAATGTTTCAGTTAAATTCTTAATTTCTTTGGTTTGTTATTGGATGTTCGAATTAATATTGGATATTAATGAGTCATTGGGTTCACTTCTAGATTTTTCTTCCAAAACGATCCACTAACTCAATCTTATGTGCGTGCTGATGTCAAAACAGTCGATACAAAATGACACGTAATTTAATAATGTCGCCTAAGAATGGAATTCCCATATAAGACGATTACTGGCATCTAATGAGCTTTCACAAAAAAGCAATAAAATCAACACCCTTGGTGCCAGATTAACTGGCGGGCCGTAGTTAGTCGAGGGTCCTGTGAGGCTCTGCGGGGCGCCTTTGTACCATTTTATTGGACTCCATGGGTCCCTGCCGCGTATTGTTCCAACGATCACTGTGATCAGTGGGACATGTACCCCTGACACCGGTTTGACAGAGCTGGAGTTAGGTACATGTAGTTGTAGGTGTTAGTTTGTCTTAGTTTAATTTTAGTATTCTCGAGATGTTTTACAAGTCATGGCAGTATACTTTGGTTTGGTGTGAGAAGACATTTGTAGTTCAGGTAATATTAAAATATTTTCTTTCATTTAAACGACATGAAGAAATATGTTTCTACTGATCCATTCTGCCTTAGACAAATAATCGATGCTTATTATAGGCCAGATAAACCCAAGTTCCATAAAAAAAAATTGAGTGGATTTTTGCTCAAAATAATGAAAAATCTGTTTGGGGGCCAATAATTTAACATTACATACTTAAATCCAGCCCTGGTCGCTTATGACGAAAATGATACACCATATTTACTAATTCCTTTCATGGCTATATCATTTGTTGGTAATAACCACCATCGGTTATGGGGTGCGCGTGAAACCATTGTTACCATAATAAAGACGAATTTGACGTATATAACAATGGTTTACTCGTATTTACTTATATTGGTTTGCGAAAAAAGAACCAAAACTATAGAAAATAAAACTATCGTTGCTATAAATATTAAATGTGTGGAAGCTGAGGAAACATGTTATTTAATGATTTCTTAGGTTTACGCGAATGTTATTGAAATAAAACTATTTATACGGATTCAATCAAAGTACAAAGCAACATGATTAATCCTCAGGTAAAAGTTATCTGGTTGTTGAAAAATCGTCCCTAACTGAATTATGACTATACAATATCTGTGACTTTGCATAGTACACTTACTTACTTAGTTACAAATTCATAAATCAAAAATATAAACTAAGAGAAGTTGAAGCTATCTTTAAATATATTTCGTAGAGTCCAAGGTAGAGTCATTCGGTATAGTATATTTTGGTATATATTGACAATAACATACCTTGAAATAAAACTAGTCTATACGGATTCTTTCGCGATTTGTTTATTTTTTGGCTGGACGTTTAGAACGATTTTTTGGCTGCAAAGCTTAAGAAACTTTGGGCCTAAAAATAAAAACAAATCGCGATAGAATCCGTATGAATTAGTTTTATTTCAAGATATGTTATTGTCAATATATACCACAATGTAAATATTGCTGTAGCTACCTATACCGAACGACTCTACCTTAGACTCTACGTACTTACACTCACGGCTCTCCTCCGACTTCTTTTTAATAATGTTTATCTTTGTAACTGCTGTCGCCTTGTTTGCAGCAGCATATATGGGCTGTGGACCGCGAGGTCTTGGGTTCAACTCCCAGGTCGGGTAAAGCTATTTTTTTTATTTGATTTGTTCGGGCCTGGATCCCCCAGAAGGGGTGTTGACGTCTGCAGGCAGCCGGTCGTAATAATTAAGCCAAATTATTTCTGCAATATGTTTGTAAGAGGGTGTAGCGCCACTCCAATATAAAGGTGGGATAAGAAGAAGATCTTTTTAACTGTTAATAAATTGTATAATTTTTAAAATGCCCACCAATATTACAGATTTTACTCAACGGGACAACGATACAACTGTGATCTTGTTCAGCGTTAAACTTCCCCATATTTATTTTAAAGTCACTAGCCATCACGCTGCACCCCTGAGGGGGTTAGTAGAGCCACTTGTCCCGTTAAAGTTAAGTCGGTCGTAAAGTAAAGTGGCCCCGGGCTACTGATGCCGCGGCACTCTTTTATCCCATTTGAATTGTATTAAACACATTTAGTTATTGTTTTCAAGTGGTTTTAAAACATTTGTGAGAAGTTTTAGTTGGTGAACAGCGTTAAAATCGATTGTAAAATGGATTGTTGTCATTACTTTGTGCTGTTAATGTATCACTGCTGGGTATAGGCCTCTTCTTTGGCACGGCGAATGTAACGGTCCTGTGCAGTTCTCAACCACAAGTGTCCAGCCCGTCTTACAATGTCGTCTGACCATCGGGCTGCTGGTCTACCCACAGATCTCTTGCCATCTCTAGGCCACCAGTTGACAATTTTCTTACACCCTCTTCCATCCTCTCTCCTAGCCAAGTGTCCCACCAATCTCCACTTCAATTTGCAAATACGCTTACTAACATCAGCAAAGTTTGGGATCTTATCAATTAATCTGATGCCTAACATGGACCGTTCCCGGCACAGGGAGGACCTACGTATCAAATAGCGAAGGTCCCCTCCTTTGCCGGGCACACCCCACAGAACACACACTCCACTCTACAGCGACACAAATCACCACTACCACAATAGAACACAGGAAAAAAAAAAAAAAAACATGGACCGTTCCATGGTTCTTTGCGCTACTTTGATTCCATGCATGCTTTCTCTAGTTAGCGTCCATGTACCGGCACCATAAGTAAGAGTAGGCAGAACACATTGGTTGTAAACTTTGGTCTTTAACATAATTAATTATAATTATTTTTTTAATTTAACATAATAGTTATAAACGGGCATATTTTTATGGGTTATGTTCTTCTCCGGAACTTTATTTAAAACTGATTTGAAAGTGTAAAAATCATAAGGCGACTTGCAGCACTGATAAATTTATCCCAAAGCTTGATTTAAATATGGGAATGAGCTGTAGGTTAAATTGAGTTCAGGACTAACTCTAGCTTAGTAATAGCGCTGCGATTTGTCTTATAATAATTATACGCTTAAACTAATATTTAAGTATTCCTTACGAAGATTAAAACCTTATTTATATCAGATTTTAGCGATCTGAATTGATTAATGCACGACAAGATATAATATTTTTATAACATGACGCAAACATTGTGAAATAGATAACTGTACATGAAGAATTCATGTCTGTGATCAAGAAAATTACTAACAAAAATGAAGATAAAGTATTTAATACTCAATTTCGTCACACTGCCAACAAGCAGAGTGGCGCAGTGGAAGCGTGCTGGGCCCATAACCCAGAGGTCCGTGGATCGAAACCACGCTCTGCTATAAATATTTTTTGTTTTTGCTCCCCTCTTATTAACAAGCTATTCTCTTTTTGTTTTCATCTGACGGCAAACGAGTTGAAGTGGAAAATTACTGAGTTATGTTAGAAAACAAGAGCGGCGAGTGTGCAGGCCCGCTAGGTTTATTTTATCATGGGATATTGGTAATTTCTGGCACGTGCAAGTTGGCCAATGTTTTTGTAATCCGCCTGCGGTACTGTTGATGCTATTTTGTTTTTTAAAAATAAATATATTTGTTGGCATGTAGTTTTATCTTTGAGTTTAGTTTATTCGGTTTATTTTCCTTTGTAAAAGTGCTGAATTGAATTCAGCGCCATCTATGTGTTGATTTGGGAAACTGAATAAACTTCTTACTGCGGCTCTATGTGTAGAGATGTATGATGATAGTTTCTTTTCTTATACTAAATATTTTTATTGTAAATCTAATTAATTATTTGCGACTATTACAGTGTAATATATATTGTATTATAAAATAGATAGCAAGGTACGCGACAATTTGAAAACTGCTGTATCAGCATAATTTTAATTAGTGAATTGTGTTGTACGGAGATACTTAAAAATTTATACTTAATCAAAATTAAATAGCTGTCAGTGCATTATCAGTTTTCTAAACGACACTGACATCAGCATCAATTGGCGACTCTATGCATGACTCTATCAGTCACGTAGGTAACTGTCGATTCGACAAGACAAAACAGATTAGCTAATGACAACCTTACTGTACTATATATTGGACCCATTTTAATAATATTCAAATTTTCGCAATATAATAGAAATTACAATCACCAATGCAGCTACAATTTAATTTTACTTCACAGGGTACACTGGCGGCCGAAAATTTCGCTCACACAAGACGAGTGTCACGCACCCCACCCTAGCAAATTATTATGTAAATTACAATTTAAAACCACTTGTTATCTAGTTAGCGACGAAAAATACCTAAATGCAGTCCCCTAAATTAGCCGCGGGCTGCTCGTTGCGCTGTAAGTAATCGATAGCAATTGACAAACGAAGCGTTCGACTGTCAAATTCTAGTTTTGGAAGTAACAAAAGACGACAAGTTTATTTTTCACGACGGGAAAATAGTTTTTGTACTGCGTTCTGGAGGGGTGGTCGCTTTTTGGTGCGCAATCTTATGTTGGTAATACTGCAGCCGTAGGCTCGTAATGGGGGTCTTGTTATGGTAATCCATAGCCTCAAGCTGGTAGGGTCTCTGCCGGTGCATGTGAGATTGGATTGGAGTGGCCATCGGCCTGCGTAACGAATGGTCTAATCGAGTAATGTTCACGGCCTGAAGTGTACCTTAAGTGAATTTGAGTAATTTTGTTACGTCAATGAAAACGTGAGAACTAATGAAACAATATAATCACAAGTTCAAAAACTTCACGGATCGACTTCAAATCCGGTCGTAACTAAATTTATATGGGACCACCCTTCAAATAAGCTCTATCGAACACAAAGAATTTTGAAAATCAGACCACATTTGGCGGAGTTATCGCGTAACATACATAAAAAATACAGAATTGAAAATCTTCTCCTTTTTGGAAATCGGTCGAAAATCCAAAAGGATTTCGATTGGTTTGATAGGTATAGACTATAGAGGATTTGAAACAAATATTAAAAGATAAAAGTATCTATCACCAAATATACAATTTTTCTTAATCCTAATCACACGCATTTATTGAAAAAAATACACACATACCAACCCCCGCCTACATCCCACTGGGGTAGGCAGAAACAATTGAGTGCCAGAAGCCACGAACCTGACATACCTCTTTTGCCTGTTCCACATTCATGCATCGTTTCATTATTGAAAAAAGTGAACATAATTCTAATTGTGTATCAATATTAGGATTATTCGACAACCGAAGCCAACGAAATAAAACTATTTTTACGGATTCTATCACGATTAGGTTTTTAATTTTAATTCCCGACGTTTCGAAGGCTTTGCAAGTCTTCGTTGTCACGGGTCAGACAAAAAATTAAAAACCTAATCGTGATAGAATCCGTAAAACTAGTTTTATTTCAATGTATAACATTCGCGTAAACTTAAGAAATCAGTACGAAGCCAACGATCTAAACATAACTCAATGGATAAGTAATCATAATTATTTGAAACTCAAAATTAAACGCAATAAAATTTACTCTTCACCACTGCAGTCCCTACAGAAGGGTTGAACTAGAAATGTCTGCAGCCCTCAGCCAACCCTTTTCATTAACTAGACATGTCTGCCGCAACTTTATTACTTGGGTTACAGTTTAACGAGAATTAACGAAGAAATATGTTTTTAAAGCCATTTGATTTCGGTTTTCAAGATTTAAAACAGACTGCCTCTGTGGCGTGGTAGTATTTCGGTACGACTACTGTCCTGAGGTCTCGGGTTCGATCCCGGGTTCGATCCCGGGTCGGGCAAAGTGATATTGGATTTTCCATATCAGCCCGAAGTCTGGAATTTGTGCCCGATATGGCGATAGGCTCGCCCTCTATCACATCTGGGACGGAACTAAGCTCGGCAAAATGTGGGTGTACTAGTTGGCTAGTGCGCCTCTGCCAACTCCTTCGGGGATACAGGCGTGAGCTTATGTTATGTTTAAAACAGTTTCATTAAACTATCCCCACCGAAATCAATCTCGCCAAGATAACATTAAAGACACTTGATGGCTTCGTGCTTAAATACTTGGATTAGGAAGATTTAAGAAATAGGTATGAGCGAAGGTTGCACGATTAATCTAAGCTTTTTGATATTTTTTTTTATTTGAGTTGCGAGCAAAGTAGCGTGGTACTGTGGTCTACGCCTTATAGTAAGTGTTGTGCTGTCCAAAAATACGAAAGACCACTGATAAATAACGAGTTTATCGGTGATCACCAATATCATGCCGTTTCTATAAATGCTTCTTTATAATCCGAAGATAGAAGCTAGTCGAGAGGACTGCGACAAGACAGACTGATAACCGGTGTAGGCACAGGGATACAATGTATCATACTTACCCGAAGTCACAAGCCCCTCAGAAGAACCGCATACACGGGCTGATCCTGTTACAAGTTTTGACACCATACCTGGGATGGTTGCTATCTGGGCGTATATGAATCCTGGTAGCTAAATATTCCACATTCTAATAATGTTTAAATTTAAATTGAACGTCACAACAAATCCATCGAATAAAGCTTTGCAATAGATTACTGCATTATCAGGATACAATAAAATAGATGTGTAAACGATAAGTAGGACAAAGCCGGCACGGCATGGCATGTCACGTACTGTGTGACGCATACCAAATGCCATTCTCGAGTCTCGACGCAGTGAGGTCATTCACTATGAGTTATGGACTCATGGCCTATATCTAAACATACTGCTTTATTAAAACTAGGGATGTGGTGGATTGCTTAACTCAGGTGTGTTGTATTTATGGGATTTTAATATGGTCGGTATACCGGGATCGAATCCCTGTACTGCACTTGTCCAATGTGGGAAAACACACATTTTAAAGTATGTTGCAGAAAATAAATTAAGTTTTATTTTTACGACCGATATCCTTGACGAAATATCCTCTGGGATCCAGTCCAGGTAAAATTATTTTAGAAAAAACCACATTGGGCAACCTGGGGTCCAAACACAAGACCTCACGGTCGACAGCTCAAGTATACTTACAAGTTACTGTACCAAGGAGGCGACAAACTACTATTGAGGTACAGACTGCCTCGTTAAATATTCTTGTACTGAATTAATTTTACGATTCTTACGATTAATAAATATGAAGTTATTCTATTTAGAAATATATTTAATATTACTTACTATATTTACTACTAACTTTCATTATTTAGCACAATGATTAAGCCTAAATCTATACTAAAATAATACATCCCCAGTCAATGTATAACTACAATACTAGACTCTACATTTTTATGGAACTTTGACAGTCGCAAACAATTGGGATAATTAAATAATACTCAAACTATATTGCTTAGAACAAATATGAGCTAATTACGGTTAAAAATTCTATAAAGCATCTACATAATTTCGACTCCGCAATTATAGCTCCAGTGTACAGACAAGAGCGTAGGAAAGTATAACAAAAAAAGAAAAGAAATAATTTATTCAAGTCTTCTGATTTGAAATTGTAAATACATCATGCTTTTGTGACATCAAAAGTATCGCTTATCTAAAGAACAAAAGAATCAGGCACTTGTTTACTTACGGCACGGAGGTCGGGCACGCGATCTTGCCGTCTCATTCGCACACATCTGCTATCCCTGTCTAATTTTGACAGCTCGTGACGTATACGTTATCGTTTCCGTCATAACATCGCGATCCTTGGTAGCACTTTGACGTTTGCGTTCGGAATCCAAGTTAGAAAAAAAATAAAAACGATATTTTGTTCTATTTTCCTTTTTTTATAAATTCGCGACTGAGAGCAGCGAGTTGGCTGAAAGACGTGGCCGCACTGAATCGCGCGTACTCCCGCCTCGTCCAACTAAATTTTCAATTCAGCAGGGTCTTTATAAGGGTAGTGACGCTGTGCATTTACATATCGACGTAATAAACCAGGCGGGTGTTTGATTTCAATTCCGAACCGCTTGTGGATTCTGTTTTTGAAATGTTTGTAATTAACGCGAATGAGAGAAAGTAATTGGATGGTGATATAGAAATAAATTGGAGTCGATTAAGCGTGAATTATTAAAAGATTAAAAAATAAATAAAACAGATTTAAGCAGAAGTTAAATCCTACTTGATCTAGTGGCAGCGTATATGGACCCGAAGGTCCTGGGTTCAAATCCAAGTCGGGAAACACTGTTGGTTTTACAAACTCAATTTGATGATAGATGAGTTATGAATAGAATAAGGGAAGGTTGAATGCTGTTTTATTTTTAAAGCTTTCTACCCGAATTATAAACACTCATGTAGACCTAGTCACTTTTCAAATTATACCTCTGGAAAATGACACAAAATGCAATAAAGACAGTTAAAAAAGTGTTGCTAATTTTGTTTACATTTCTAGTATAAGAATAGCGAGGGAGATATAATTAGTTTTCAATTTATCGTGAACACGAACTAAAATCCTCGCTCAGATGTGTTAAACAAACCTAATTATTGTATAAATATCTGGTTAATGCGAGTAATTGCCGGACAAATGCAATCCTTCGCATACATGTATTCCAAATGAGATGTATCTCTTGAATAAATAATATACGAGCGTTAACACGTCATCGTTTTGTAATCTGTATCTTAAATCGTTGGCAAAAAGTTAAAAATTTCAATTGAATTAAGCGCGTGGAATTTTGTTCGCGAAAAATATTGTAAAATGGTACAATGTGAGAACAATGTTTATTTATATCTAGCTTGGAATTTTCAATTAGTGTTTATTTTTAATATTTTACTCGCAACTGCTCGTCTGAAAGATTTTACTGGAATCATTCTGTTTATATCGTCTAATTTAGCGGATTTGAGTGGTTGCGAATAACATTTTACCGGTACGTGGTCTCCACTCGATGACTTTTCTACCCCATCGGCTATCAGTTCTACGAGCTAAGTGCCGCTTCTAACAGGCCGATCTGGAAATATTTGGGGGAGGTCTATGTTCAGCAGTGGACGTCCTATGGCTGATGATGATGAATAACATTTTATATATAGGCGATGACTGCCCCGGTGGCGCAGCTGCATTTCGGTACGACTACCACCCTCAGGTCTTGGGTTTAATCCGCGGGTCGCGGTAAGTGATATTGGGTGTTTTTGCCCGATATGGCGATAGGCTCGCCCCTCTTATATCAGTCGGAAATAAGCTCAGCGAAAGTTGGTGTTCTAGTTTATAGTTCGCTTTTACTAGTCTCCCTACCCCTTCGGGGATACAGTTGTGAGCTTATTTATGTTTGTATGACATTCAAAGATTTTTGTGTACAGCCTCTATGGCGCTGGCGTGGCGGCGAGTAGCCGGCTGTGAATAATATTGCTGTCAACAAAAATTATGCAAGCGACACTATCTTTTATCAAATTAAATTATTGACTACTTGGTTAGCGTAATTATGGCTACGCGATATGTCCTGGGTTCTCGGGTCCGCAGTCGGGGCGCAGGAATATGGGGATATTTTGCTCTATATCAGCCCGGAGCCTGGAGTTTATACAAGATCTTTCTACCTGCCCTTATCCCACCTAAATATGGCGTCGGTACAACATACTTGTCAAACATTTTGCAGAAAGGATTTGGCTCAGTTTTTACCATCGATTGCCTGCCTGACGTCAAGCCTCTGAGGATCCAGTCCCGGGAAAATAGAGTTAGAATAACATCACGCCCGACCTGGGAATCGAACCCAAGACCTCTCGGTCTACAGTTCATAGACACTGCCACTACACCAAAGGGGCGACTAAAAGACTTTATACAAGATCATGGGACGGAAATAACCTAGTTTAAAAGTCTAGTTGCGACCTACCTGTTTCTTCGAGGTTAACAGGCGTGAGTTAAACAAATTAAACAAGCTCGTCCTCGTAAACTAAACATTAGTTTTGTGAAAAGCGATAACTACCTCTATAATTTAATATTATAATGATATATATGTTTCGTTATGTATTTATACACTCAATAAACATCTTGATTAACGATACAGTAACCGTGTTACATGTTTATGCAAAACGTCAAGTTAGCCGATGATTAGTGGTCATTACGCATAATTACCGGCCACAATGTACAATTAATGTATTGCTCGATTATTCAACATTCGATATGATTGTTTCGATAAGTTTTTACATAGAAATCGATATAATTTTTTGTTACTTTTACCGAGTTTTTATTTATTACTTGTGTTTTGTTTCTGCGTGTATGGAGGTTGTAGGATTAGTTTTTGCTATTTCAATGAAGAATAATAGGGCATAAGTGGGTTAATAACAGCCACATTTCCATAAATAAGAAGCTAAAAAAATTGT
Source organism: Clanis bilineata (assembly GCA_036417725.1). NCBI lineage: Eukaryota > Metazoa > Arthropoda > Insecta > Lepidoptera > Sphingidae > Clanis > Clanis bilineata. Next base: position 17,850,109 of record CM071158.1, read on the forward strand.
TCACATATTATGTAAACCAACAAATAGAGATTGCTTTTAATGATTGTGTCGATGTCGATAAAAAAACGAAAACATTTTGTAGTTGAATATCGAATAGCGTATCAAACTATATTCGGAATTCAAAATTTAAATTGAGACACAAGAATTACCGAAGACAAGCGTGCGATGATCGGAGGCCTGCCGTTCGTGGCCACTATCGATTTTTCCGTCCGCCCCCAACTTTGTTGACAAAGGCTGGTTCTTAAGCCAAATGAGATGCACCCCAAAGAATATTATGGGCAGACATCGTTCCACTATCTCTAGCTATATTTTTGTACGCGTAGATATCTGCACGAACTCATATCGGCTCTTTATTGATCTTTTAACCGTGCCGTCTCCGCTACGGTGGCTTTATTAAAACGTTTGTGTTTGTTGCTGATTGTAATTTGGAAGAATTAGGGGATGGCGCCGAATCGACAGTATCTGAGCCAGGGACCGAAAACATACTGGAATTATACATAGGTATGTATCACTGTGAAAAATATCAATGTATTTATTGATACCTATTGCATTACACACGTACACAAGTAATTTGTGATCTGACAACGTAAATTATTGTCGCTATTTTCTTTAGTAATTTCTTAAATTGCATGACATTTCGGTATTAAGTCTCGTCGCTGCATTTAATATTTTCAAGGTAGATTCAATAATTTGTACGTTTAATATCGTCACGAATTCTTGTATTAAACTAAAATATTGTGTTTATGTCTAACAACTGGAATATTCTATTTCATTTATCGACTGTAATGTTACGTAACTAAATGAATGATTCTTGTAACATATAGGTTCTCGGTAAACTTTTTCATGACGTCGAAATATGAAATTGACTGTTATTTTACACATATTCCGTTACATCAGAGACCCGTTCCAGATCCCTGAATGTTGTTTATTTATTTACGTGTTAGCGAATACATTGGTATAATGCATCTCTTTGATCCGTTCGTGTGCCAAACGTTCCCAGTGTCCCTTCATGCAAATTCGCGCAGTACAAAAACAAGGGTGTGCGCGTAATGCCCTTAATGCCTGAAACGCCATTAATATTTCAAAATAAACTAGATAAAAATATATTCAAATCAGAGTGCTGCTATAATCCGATGAGACGGTGTGGGAACGCGTGCCATCAATGAAAATGTTACCAAAGACAGTAGAATTTTTTGAAGAATAAACATAGGATATATTATCTTAACATGACTAGTTCCTATGCTGTGCTTGAAAGTTAGAGCAATACTGTTGAAATATTATAGTCTATGTATTGAATCTTATCGTTAACATGACGCCGGCATCCCTCACAGTAACTGACTTCATGATACGATTCACCATCTATGCCCATAGGCGGCTTTTCTCTCTTCAGTAAGATATGTTTAGTAAAGGCGAACAGGTGCGAATATTGGAATATTTCTGACTGAGTATTGCTATGAAAATAGTTTTCTATAATATGCAGCAATAATTTATCTTAATAAATATAAACAATATCGATATTTATAAATATATCATGTTTATTGTGTTAGCTGTTCATACACCATCTTATTCTTATATTCATAGAATTTATCTGTGGCCACTTGTAATTGGCCTTCTGCTTTTAATACTATCTCAATTCAAAAATGTGCTAGCTGTAAGTTTTCCAAATATTAATAAAATAAAAATTAAATAAAATTTTAATTTGGGATTCAGCTACATACATTTTATAAATAAATATGCCTATTTAGATCAATATTAGGTTTAAACATTTGTCCCTGTTTTACAAGCGTCCTACTCATTCTGAATTTTCGCGGCATATTCCTGCTGTAGACATATACTACAACGTCACTGTAACCATGTCTTCAAAATGGAAGCGTGAAATAATTAAATAACAGACACAAGTCACCGCGCTGTCACTGTCCGCGACCGATTAAAATCTATTAGTGGTCTCCAACAAAGGGGAGAGCGCATTAAAATTCACATCACGCAGCATACGTATACGCAAACGTGTAATCTTTTTATCGACGAGCGTAGCCGTCTCGCGGGCGTGCGCCGGACAATGCCGAAATATCGATAGTCGATAAAGCGGTACGCGCGTCACTATAAGCGCTGTTGCGACGCATTAGTGACATGTTTTCACCTTGTTTTGTTTAGATTTTTATTTTGTAGCGATGATATTGACTAGGATGTGTGTATTTATATCCTAGATTCGTTTATTACTGATACGATTTGAGCTCCTAACAAGATATACTTTAAGGGTGTTTTAGAGTTACACCTTATCTCGATTTGTCCTACAGCTCTCTCCTATTATTAAATCAAGATTTGGAATAAATAGAGATTTATCGCGACTGCAATTGGCCTTAAGTGACAGTTTGAAGGATTTAGAAGTTAGGAATAACAGTATAGTACCAACTTTGTTATTCAAAGTTTTCAGTTATTATTGTTTTTGATATTATTATTGATTATCCTGCAGTCGCATTATAAACTAACGTAGTGAACTAAGTTTAGGTTTGGTTGAAGTAATTTATAAACGAAAGTACATTATATAATCTCGTTCCCTCTTACTCTTATATTTTCTCTTATTGACATCATTGACTATTTGATTCCTTCTTAAGCAAAGTTTGAACTGAAGATCGAATTGCGTGACACAGAAAATGTCCTCTGTACCTACAAGTTTCTATAAAGGAAATCCGGGACCGATCCCGGATTATCCGTTAATTCTTGTACGTATAATATACATCGTGTACCTATGAATGTATATGTCGTTTTACACCGAGTTTGGTAGACGGGCGTTTACACTATATGAACACCTTGCTTTTATACCTCACGACACGATTTTATATCGTAGATAAAACATATAAAACGGCTGGAATAAATCTATTTTGATATTTTTTAAAGAACAAATAGTGGTTTTGAAGAACAAAATTGCACATAGTGATGTTTTGTTCTAAAAGCGTAATTCTTGCAGAAACAGATTGCGTATCTAAATACAATTATACCCATTTATCTTAAGCCTAATATTTATCACACTAATATTATAAATGCGAAAGATTGTGAGTGTGTATGTTTGTTACCTCTTCACGCTCAAACAGCTGGACCAATTTTGATGAAATTTAGTATGGAGGTAGCTGACACTGTGGATTAACACATAGGCTACATTTTTATCACGGAAAATAAATTTCCACGCAAACGGAGTCGCAGGCAACAGCTAGTTGTATATATTTATTTTCTTAAGTAACTCATGAAAGTATTATAGAGGTAGATATAATCTTACGTAGTTTTTGCATCTGCATAAAAATCGTGTCGTACTCTATGAAATTGCGTTCAAAGTTGTCGTGAACAGCTTCAAATAGAATAACTCAGAACTGCAAACTCGATTAGTTTCACGAACTCCACGCGTGTTTATACCTACGTGCTGCGGCTATATATTATATTGTATATTATATAGGGCTTATTCAGTATGACCATATGAATGCGTAACGCGGTCACTTACATTACCTTAATCTTCTTCTTCTTGTTTAAGTATAGCTTTATCTTTTCCAGTTAATTGCATCTAAATAAACCCTCTCGGCTAAACCGGTCAGGGGTTGCCCACGATACAAGCTAGACTTAGTGCGGAAACCACAGTAAATAAATGTGACAAAACTTCTCACAATGTTTAAATAAGTAGATAGAACTATAAACAGTGTAAAATGTAAAACAATTATTATAAACATTGTTTCAATTGTAGTGCCTCTCTTACTAGTGGTCGTTAGTTCAGCATATTTATCCTAATCCTTTGCAAGGCGAAGTTTATATACTTAGTTCAGCAGCTCTCGCAATCCCTGTCCAATCTCGGATGTTCCGCAGCCATGACTTCTTTCTACGACTATCCTTTACGCGCTATTTTTCCATAATTATAAGTTGCCGAAGCTCATATATGGCACGTTTTAGTATGTGCCCTAGATATACAACTTTCTTGAAAGTATCCGAATGATTGCGGTTTTGATGAACTCATCATAAAATTTCCTAATTGGTAACAGGCTTGAACCACAGCGACAGCTTGGTTGGAAATGGTACGGACTGCCGAGACGAGTGTCGGGGGTTCGAGACCAATCCCAAAAAGAGCACACACCTCTGACTTTTCTATGTTAAGTGTTTTCATTGTGAATTATCGCTTGCTATAACGGTGAAGGAAAACATCGTGAGGATACCTGCATACCCGAGAATTTCTCCACAAGAATATAGAAGGTATGTGAAGTCTACCAATCCGTATTAGGCCAGTGTGGTAGACTAAGGTCTAACCCCGCTTATTAGTAGAGGAAGCCCGTGCCTAACAGTGGGACAGTAATATTACAGGGCTGATATTATTATTATCAGGCTTTCCTTGTGTGAAAGTCGTATTCGATGGAAATGTACTCTTTCTATCTAGCTGCCTACATTTTTGTTATCTTATTTTTGAAATGATTAGTCATCTTCTTGGTCTAGTGGCCGCATATATGGGCTGTGAACGGGAAGTCGTGGGTTCGATTCCCAGGTCGGGCAAAGCAAATTTCCTAATTTAATTTGTCCGGAACTGGATCCCTCAGAGGGGGTATCAGGCCGGCAGCCGGTTGTAAAAACTTAGCGAAATCATTCCTGCAACATGCTTGAAAAAGTGTCCCACATTAAGCTGACCCCACATTAAGGTGTAATTTTTGTGTAATATCACTTATCGCCGAGAGCAATATAATTTAGATATATGATTACCTCAATTTTTAATTTTGCGCTTATAGATCATGTTTTATTTCAATCCTAACTAACTATCTATCTTTCTCCATATGTACTAATTGCGGTGAGAGGAACATTGTACATAAATCGCGGAGTGACCGAGGGAAGGAAGGGCGAGCCGCGGCCGGCTACATCCGCCGGACAACCGGACGGCCCGCCCCACTCCGCATACCCACCTCCCTAGTTACTTTCCAATTGGAATTTGATTTTCCTATATGCGCTGTAATTTTACCGTTTACTTATTTTGCGAATAAGCGAAACTGTAGTGAAGGGCGAAATTTCAAATGGAAAGTTTTGGTTACTTCTTTGTTGAATTTACTGTTAGTGAAAGTAATTAATTTTATGATGAAGTTGATGAGAATCGCATTATAAGGACCCTTGGCCCCTAAAGCGAAGACATTTTCGTGTGTCACGAAATTCGAAGTAATAAATAAATAACACCTAACAATTACACACATAGTCCGGACCCCACACTAAGATCGAGTCTTGTGCCGTGGGTATCAGAAACTACGAGAGATTTTCGGTCTCACAACACCCAGACCCGAAGCAAATATCTGTGGGCCATACAAACATTTATCTCGGTGCGGGATTCGAACCCACGGCCTCACGCTTTACAGCCGTCTACTCGCTCACTACGCTACGGAAGCTGTTAATTATAATATTTTATCGGAGCGAATATCAATAAGAGGCGAGATTTCGTATTGAAAATCAAATGTGGAATTACTCTTTTAAATAAATCGCCTTCATAAATATGAAATAGACTACCTGTAGCCCGAGCACGAAAAACTAATGTAAATGTATTTGAGTTCGCTGTGCACTGATGACGTTTGGTTAATATTTCATACAAATTTCATACACGCGCATCGAGTTCGAATACATTTACGGTTGTCAGAAATTTTCCTGCTCAGGCCGCTGATTTGTCCACACATCACAAACGACGCAATCTGCCACTATTTTCAGTAGCCATTATTTTATATTACAACTACTTACAAAACTTATTTTTTTGTCTTAAGTGGGAAGACCTTCGCATTAAGTTTAATTAAAATTATTTATTATATTACGAGTTAATTATTTTTTGTGTTTTTACAAATATTTTTTCGGGTTGGCAAAACCCTCTTGTTATGGTCAATGAATTTTAATGGCTTCATAGATATGTTTAATGTTTGTAATTACCGGCTGGTCCAGATACAGCGCCTCGTTAACTCAAGGCCCCGGTTTTAGGGTTCCGTAGATAAATGGGAAAAACGGTTCCCTTAAATTTCGTCATGTCAGTCTATCCATTCGCATGACTAACATATGATGAATACTTACTCTAAAAAAGAACATAACGAAATATCATATGTAACAGTAACTCCAGTTAAATGCAGCCATAACATGCTCTATAACTTATGTACTTATGTTTTTTTATATTTTCATTTATTTTATTATTATAGTTTACTTATATATTTTCTTTATATATACTGGGATTCTTTGGGGGAGGCCTAAGTTCAGCAGTGGACGTCCTATGACTGAATTTGATGACGATGATGATGATATATTTTCCAGGCAAAAAAGCCGCAATCAAGTAAAAACAAAACCCATCCTCAACCAAAAACTTCAAATAAATAACATAACATAACATAAGCTCACGCCTGTATCCCCGAAGGGGTAGACAGAGGCGCACTAGCGAACTAGAACACCCACATTTCGCCGAGCTTAGTTCAGTCCCAGATGTGATAGGGGGCGAGCCTATCGCCATATCGGGCACAAATTCCAGACTCCGGGTAAAATCCAATATCACTTTGTCCGACCCGGGGATCGAACCCGAGACCTCAGAACCGTAGTCGTACCGAAATACCACCACGCCACCGAGGCAGTTCAAATAAATATAACGTAATAAAGCGGGGTAGTGTGAGCATTCGTTCATTTGGTTTCGTAACCAACCTTAAGAAGGAACTTCGTCCACCTCCCAATGCTATCAAAGATCGGTAACAAGTAATAATCTCTATCGCCAACAAGTGCTGCGTCCCCTTGACTCGAGGGCGGGCGGTCACTGCCCAAACTGCCCAATAGATTGATTATCACCTATTCACACTAAATTATCTCGTGTGTTACGGATATTATTTAAGGTTTAACTTAGTATTAGATTATTAATATATATAGCTCAGTTGGGAGTGGTATGCACTGCCGAGACGAGTGTCGGAGGTTCGAGACCTACCCCAGAACAAGAGCATCATCTCTGACTTATCTATGTTAAGTGTATTTTCATTGTGAATTATAGCTTGCTGTAATGGTGAAGGAAAACATTGTGAGGAAACCTGCATACCCGAGAATTTCTTCACAAGAATTGCAAAGGTATGTCTACCAACTCGCTTTAGGCCAGCGTGGTAGACTAAAGCCTAACCCCTCTCTTTAGTAGAGGAGGCCCGTGCCTAGCAGTGACACAGTAATATTACAGGGCTAATATTATATCATTATATTAGTATTGAATGATTCATGTATTACATCAATTTCGTACTGTACAACTGTGGGGTCAGATGGTAGTTGAGTGGTAGAGCCACGCTGTAGGCAGCAACGTCTACATCACGTCTGGGCCGGCTCGACCGGTTTGATAGCAAAACCGACGTAAAGTGGCAGCTCGCTGTCGCGTTTCATTCGGTGAGTGAGGTATCCGGTGGACCAAATATCCCCCTTGCTTTCCCAATCCTTATTTCCCTCATTTTAGGTTGGCAACGCATGATTCGCCTTGTCTTGGATGTCTATAGGCGATGGAGATCATTTATCATCAGGTGACTCATCTGCTCATTTACCAATTACTGTTATAAAAAAATTGTAGAAGTGTGAAAATGTTTAGATAGTTTGGAATCGTAATAGCTATAAAGTTTTTTTCAATGCTATAATTAAATTATTATGAATCTAAGTAACTATTACTGATTATACCAAGATGTCATTTGTAACATGTCATTGACTGCCTCGGTGGCGTGGTGGTATTTCGGTACGACTACGGTTCTGAGGTCTCAGGTTCGATCCCCGGGTCGGGCAAAAGTGATATTGGATTTTTCCATATCAGCCCGGAGTCTGGAATTTGTGCCCGATATGGCGATAGGCTCGCCCCCTATCACATGGGACGGAACTAAGATCGGCGAAATGTGGGTGTTCTAGTTGGCTAGTGCGCCTCTGCCTACCCCTTCGGGGATACAGGCGTGAGCTTATGTTATGTCATTTGTAAATATTATGTTCGTAGGAGAACGCTCGATTTAAGTGCAGCCGCACCTCGAGCTAAGCTAAACGAAACAACCTATCGATACGGATTAGAGTTCCCAGATCGGGTAAAGCCAATTTTCTAATTTAATATGCCCGAGACTGGAACCCTCAGAGGGAGTTAATGTCAGGCAGGTAGCCGGTAGTAAAAACTAAGCCAAATCATTTCTGCAACATGCTTAAAAAAGCGTGTTGCGCCGACCCCACATTAAGGTGGGATAAGGGCAGACAGAAAGAAAGACATAAAAGTAACATATGCACTGTCTATTACTGTACTCAAATCAATCTTCAAATTCGGAATTATCAAAACCGATTATTTGAAGATGTTGCATAACAAGCCAAAGAAACAAACTTGAGTACCTCTTATTTGATCGGTTAATACAACAAGGAATATCAATTCCCACGGTGGCTTGATATCTGCAATCAAAAGAACTCCCTCGCAGTTTAAGCCGTGTGTTTAGCGCCGCTATCTGTTGACACATCGCGCCCCGGCCGAGGGCTGCAGTTTTTCTCCATTTACTACCACTTAACCTGCCACCTTCGCCCCATTGGGTAACTCGGACTATTCCGCCAAACTGATATAGAGTTAGGAAGGTTAAGTGTCTTCGGTAGATTTCGTTTATCAGTTTTCAACCGACTTGCAAAGAAGGAGCATCTCAATTAGTCTGTATTTTTTGTAGAGGTATGTTACGCGGCGTACGTTAGGTCCTCCTAACTCCTTCTCCCTGGTCCTCCCTGGTAGAAGGGATAACGCCGGGCAGAAAGAAAGTTACGCGATATCTCCGGAAATTAATGTGATCTGTTATTTTGTTCGATAGAGCTTAATCCAAGGGAGGTCCCGAAAAAGAACTGAGACCAAGATCCCATATGAAGATCTAATGAAGGAGTAAGTACGCAATTAAGAAATAACAGTTTTGAAGTCAGTTGTCTAGTTTTAAAATTATTAAACTACTTGTAGATCTATGGAAGTACTAAAATAACTTCGAATAGAATTAACTATTGCAAATCGATGATTGCAAAGCTACACTATTCCTAAATGAGAGGCAAGTTTTTATTCGGTCGACTTATATCTTACTTTTATCAAAAGATCGGAGCCGCAATCAGTAGTCATGGGCGTTATAACGAAAGCAGTTTAAATAAAATTATTTTTTAAAGCCACATTAGCGGTGATTTAGAAATGGCTAATAACGTTATTGTTTAGAGCTATTTTCTGGCGAGTTTTTGTTTTTTTGGTAGTTCAGCTCATACTACGTTACTAAACTTGCAAGATAGCTGGGAGCTTTAAATATCGTTTTAAAATAAAGCCTAAGCTACAAAACGTAATGACAAAAAGCAACCGTTATTTCCATCGCTAACAACTAGTAATATTGTATAGATAAAATAAAATACGGTTTCATATCTATCATTGCTTATGTCTACGTGTTCAATGAGATTTCGATATCCAGTGGGAAAGTTGAAGCACTTTGGCAAATTCTTCAGCCGATACGCGGTTTATGATCGCCTTGTATTGGGGTTACTGTATACGAGGATTCTGTTTTTTTTCTGCTTTTGATTGGTTAGTCCGATGCTTAGATACACAGAATCACGCATGTATCCCAAAGGATTAGGCAGAAGCGCACTAGATAACTAGATCACCCACATTTTGCCGAGCTCGATTCCGTCCTAGCTGTGGTAGGTGGTGTACCTATCGGGCACAAATTCCTGGCTTTGTACTGATACCGAGTAGAAAAACTCAGTATCACTGCCCGACTCGGGGATCGAACCTGAGACCTCAGGACGGTAGACGTACTGCGCACGCGTATGTAGGCAGTTCGTTTAATATTAGAAAAAAGTTTTTGGATAGTAAGGAGAGACAGGTGTTTCCAGATTTGATTGTAGAACGGCAGGTGTAGGTTCAGATCCAATTGTTTGTTTAATTTGATTATATCTATGTGACGCAGCGGGCGAATAGCCGACTGTGAAGAGGCCGCGGGTTCCATTCCCGCACCGAGACAAATATTTGTAAAGAGCCTGAGTGTTGTGAGACCGAAAGTCTCGTAGTTCCTGATACCCACGACGCTTACGACACAAGACTTGAATCTTACTTTTATCACTATGTGTGTGTTCGTTGGATGTTATTTATTTATCACGGTTGCCCGCCTCGGTGGCGTGGTTGTATTTCGGTACGACTACCGTCCTGAGGTCTCTGGTTCGATCCCCGGGTCGGGCAGTGATATTAGATTTTTCAGTATCAGCCCGGATTCTGGAATTTGTGCCCTATATGGCGATAGGCTTGCACTTTATCACATCTGGGACGGAACTATGGTCGGCGAAATGTGGGTGGTCTAGTTCGCTAGTGCGCCTCTGCCTACCCCTTCGGGGATACTGGCGTGAGCTTATTAGCTTATGTGTGGTTCAAAATAATTATTTGTGATCAACATTGATTTATTAATCTTGGGGTAGCACACAGAGCGCACTGCACAACTATCAACCGATCCTCATTCACCATAGCAAAGTTTACAGCACTAGTCTCTAATGGCCGGTTTCAATAAACGATCTCAGTTTAGAGCGCAGATAGATCGCAATTATGAACCAATCAAAACAAGTCATTTGACGGAGTTATGTTCAAACTGTGTTCTTATTGGCTAATTTTTGTAATCTATCTGTACATTCGAACTGAGATTGTTTATTGAAACCGGCCGTAAGTTACCTATCAACTGTTATCGCCGATCACTACACCGTCGACAAAACAGTGGCAGTCATATTATATGATGGCATTATAAAAGTAACTCATTAACCTGCATAAAAGTGGTAATCGGGGACGGATTTTGTGGGGGGTCAATTTTGGTACAGATCGTCTGTCATTTACAAATTCATTCTAGGTGATCGAAACAAATATTACAGAAATAATTATGTGTAGATGTGATGAACTCAGAAAAGATGGTTTAGTTGCTTGTTACAAACTCATAAAAATAGTTTTGCTTTTCACTTACGTCACCATACTTATCGACATATAAAGGTTCAGACGATCAAGAAAACTTCATATCAATGCAATAAAACTGTGAATACAGGAGACTGTTTACACGATTTTATTGCATTAATACCGTACCGAAACCGAGACGATAGGTTAACACCTATAGTTTCGGTACGTATGTTTAACAGGCATAATACCTTAGTCTAATTTATTTTTAACTATGAATTGTTATTATGGGGCCCAGGTCTCCCAGTCCCGACTGCCCAAATACCTCTCTGCAATGAATTCACGGTCCGCCGTCCACAAATTGGGCCAGAGTAATTACGTTTCACGGTGATAAAAAAAATAATTTTCTAATAGAGGAAGTCGTTGACGGGGTGATTGTGGATTTTTGACCCGCAGGTCATGTGTGAGCTTATTTTAATTTAAAAATAATTACAATGCAGTGTGTCACGGTATTTGAATTATTTGTTCGACGTGAGAGTTGTAATTTGCAAGTGTTAAATATATTTCAATGTGAAAGTAATTATTGATATCGTATTTTGGATAGCACTTCAACATGAACATGACTGCCTCGGTGGCGTAGCGGTATTGCGTGCACGGTACAACTATCATCCTGAGGTCCCAGGTTCGATCCCTGGGTCTGGCAAAGTGATATTGGATTTTGAGTATCAGCTCCAAGTCTGGAATTTATGTCCAATATGGCGATAGGCTCGCCTCCTATTACATCTGGGGCAGAACTAAGCTCGGCGAAGTGTGGGTGTTCTAGTTCGTTAGTTCGCCTTTGCCTACCCCTTTGGGGATGAGATGTCAACTTATGTATGTATGTACTTCAACATTACCATTTATATTATATGAAATTTTATTTTATAATTTAAATCCTGGTGGGAGGGAAACATGGTGCAAACCTGCCATAGTGCCTCATTTAGACGAGTCGAGTCGCGCGACATATCCGTTTTCTGTTACCTACATTATGGACTCTTTCTTAAATGGGACTTTAGTCTATTCTAGTTATACGAACGAGCCCGAAAGTACAACTATTTATAGCAATCGCGGCCTGAAACTTTCGCAACAAACGTAACCACGGCCGCTAGTGTATGCAACCTTCACGCATTGTACACTGCGGGCACATTAAACAGAACAATCGCTTGTCGTTCACAGAGACGCCGACTTATAAAACCATACACGAGGGGCCAACAAAAAAGGCCCACTTTTGTTTCCCTTTACTCGGCACATTTTGTCATTATTCGTGGCACGTGGACTCGAATATATAATGTTTTATTATTAGAGGTTACGACTTCACGCCTTTAGCGGCACCGACTGATAATACTTTCATTTGTTCCGAGAAGCAGTTATCTCTCTCGGTGCGCGCGTGGCCACGACTGTACACCAGCTGTATGGATTTGCTGAAAAGTTTTATCTGTACTGGCTTAGGGCGACTTGCACCACTATTACTAATCTACAGTTAGCCTTAACCTCAAGTTAAATTGAAATAGAAATATATGAAGGACATGTAATTCATTACATGTAATTAATTAAATGTCATCATTTATTATCTGTAATTGTATGTAGTACATTACATGTAATGAATTACATGCCCTTCATATATTTTATTTTCAATTTAACTTGAGGTTAGTACTAACTGTAGGTTAGTAATAGTGGTGCAAGTCGACCTTAATGTATAATATTAAAAAAAAATAACTGTAATATTAGTGTTCCAGTGCTGGGCACGGGCCTCCTCTACTAATAAGAAGGGTTAGGCCTAGTCTAGGCTTGATGTGAAGTTGCTCAAACCTTTTAGGTATAGTGTTACGTTAACTATTGTAAATAACGTCTAATGCTGGGTACACACTAACCGAATGAATGTTCGCGAATCAACGTCTGTTACATTCACACAACAGCGAAAGTTTATTTGTATGAACGCAACGTAGATTCGTGATCGTTCGTTCGACTGGTATGTACCCGGCATAACGATATAATCTTCATATTGCTACAACATAAGCGCATGTCTAGATGTATGGATAAGCAAGGTGCTAATAATATACGGTTTGTTGAGATTATTTTCATATCAAAATGTACCTCTACACATTATGTAGCTTATAACCTAACCAGGCACTAATTCCAATACCGGGTTGCTAATGTGTCACTTTCGAATCGGATTTGGTCTGCAAATTAATGAGGTGGGGATTGTCCTATTTGATAATGGTCCAAATCTCTCTTGTCTTCCCAATTCCTATTTTCTTTCTTTTATAGTTGGCCAATCCATGATTATTTTAGTACCGTTGGCGTTTATGGGTGTTAGCTATCAATTAATACCAGGTGACCCACTTGTTCGTTTACCAGTATCTGCTATAAAAAAAATCTTGAATTTGAATCTCGGACAATACCTTTAATGGATTTAAAATAAATGTTTTCAAAATTTGAACTTACATCGGTTAAATAGCTTCTAAACTTCATATTGCCTTAGTTACTGAACCAAAACCTCACCCACCCATTTCCATTCCAATTTAAAATTCCATTAAAATCTCTTTAGTATCAAAATCGCGTACATTATTCGGTGAATAATATAATTAAACGTTAGCACGATGGCGACCATTATGACGGCGCGATGGTAGATTAGTGGTCGTTGTTGGTGGCAAGCGGAGCGCGGCGTAAATCATAGTCTTTGGCGCGTCACACTGACACATGCATCCCGCTGTTCGCGCCCCAACACCCAGGTATGCAGATGGTAAATTAGGTATTAATAGATTGTCTCTGAGAGACGCTGAACTAAATGGATTTACAAGACGCTCGGTGCTAACGTGATGGTTCGTAATATTTTGTATCCCAATGTCAGAGGAATTTAAATTTAATTGGTTCAAATAAACAAATTTTGAAATCTGTTACTAGTTTATCGCGGGACAGTTGCTGAAAAAATTTTGTCCCGGAATAAAGTAGTCTGTCACGTTGGGATGGTGAAGCTTTTTCTAAGTGAGTGTTTATTTTTTAAATCCGTTTAATGGTGCCATACATTATCTTTAAGTACATAGTATACCACCGAATTTTATCTGAAAAATAAATTTATGGTATCTATTTTTTTAAGGAGATTAAGAAGTGACAATTAAACTAAATTTTTGGTCTATCATAAAAGATAGGAAACAATTACATGGAGACTAAAGATGTCGCCTCTGCGGCATAGTGTTTGGCGGCTGCGCGTGCGCAAGTCACGTAACGTGGCGGGAGACGCGCGCACAATGCACAGGAAGTGCACTGTAAATCGAATCACAGAACGTTTCGACAAATTTCATATTATAACTATTGTTTCCACTGATGACTTATTGCTTTGTTTGCTTTTTTGTTGTTCGAGGATGGGATATACATTTGTGATGGAATTTATTACCACTTTGAGCTTCGTCTATAACGAGTTTGTGGATAGAAAATTTAAAAGAAATATTTGTATTGCAGATATTTGATATTCGTTTTAAGTTTTCTTATTATGAAATGCAACAAAATTAATCATAGTAACTGGTTTCCTTCAAAAGCCTTAGAGATGATTTTGTATGAAAATATTTCCAGATTTTTCCAAGTTAAGAATGAGTTCACCAGTATCCCCATTTCAGCCCCACAACAGCCTATACGGAGTAAAAACATAATAAAATATCTCATACAATTGTTTACACCTTCGCAAATCTAAAACACGAACCAACGCATCCACAAAGCAATTCGAACGCGAAACGAATGGCACACAATGCGCCAACAGCAATAGACCGTTCTCGGAAGACAGCGGGCGCGGCCTTATCGCGGCTGTAAATCAATATATGATTACAAATTTAATGCTACTGTTGGACTATAAATCAGCGATTTTAAATTACGACCTACAAGCCACGTATCACTACGCGTGAGGCCCCCTAGTGCTGCGCCGTGTACCGTCGACACTCGATAAATCCGCGCTCGCGTGTTGCCTTTGTAGATAATTGTTTAAAATTAATAAATCATGTGTCGATGTTTTGTTTGGTGCAGGTGTTTAACGGTTTGTTGAGGTTTTTCAGATCGATTTGTGTTGAGATGTCTATTTTGTTCTGAATGTTGGAGGATAAGTATAGCGTCTCAGTTTTAATCTACTTGGTAAGTTAATTAGAAATAAGACTGCGATTATTAGAAATTATGCTATTTTTCGACCGACTTCCAAAAAGGAGAAGGTCCTCAATTCGTCTGTATTTTTTTATGAATGTTACGCGATACCCCGCCAAATGTGGATTGATTTTCATAATTTTTGTGTTCGATAGAGCTTATTTCAAGGGTAGTTCCATATAAATTTAGTTACGATCGTATTTGAAGTAGGTCCATTAAGTTTTTGAACTTGTGATTATTTCTGATTTTTATCAGCACATAAAACTTATTTTTGTTTCTTACTTTGTAATTCCGTAATTGCTAATTTAAAAACATTATTGCAAGGCAAGCAATTTTCCATTTCCATCGATGTCGATACAAAAGAAAGAATGCAGTGACGTCCCTCGATACTATTTCTGTCAGCACTATTGGCGCGAGTTGGATGATGGAGTGCGCACAATATCCGAGTCTCGCGCGCCGTTTGATGGCGGTTTATGTCGATGGATCGACAACTCTTCGCAAATTGTCCCTTTCATATTATTTTTCTGTGGACAACACTATGCTGACGTAAATCTATTTACGTTTAGAATTCAAGTCTTCCGACGCAAACACTGAGGAAAGTTGTTGACCAACATGCCTTTTTTACTAATAACTTTCGCTTCTCATAAGGTTCTAAGCTTACACACATACATTGCAGTAATGACGCACATGTTGGCGTTTCTTTCGCGGGAATTAAACCGACAAATTTTGCGAATACCAGTAATTCTAATAACATTCTGATAATAATTTTACCTAAACCCTACCTAAACCTACCTAGACCTAAACTTTTCGAACTTTATATCAACAGTTGTATGGGTCGGTTTTGTGTGCATATGATAAACTAGGTGTTGCTCGCGACTTCGGGATACTTACGGGAACCGTATATTTTTTCGGGATAAAAAATAACTTATGTCACTCTGGAATAATGTAGCTTTCTAATAGTTAAAGTATTTTCAATGTCGGTACAGTAGTTCAAGATATTTACCTTCTACAAACATATTTACAAACTTTACCTCTTTATAATATTAGTAGATGATGAATAGGTCATTCAGTGCAGGGGGGTTACCACCACCTCTTATATTATGATCTTACTTGTACCGATTCCCATACAAAACAAACGAAGAACGATTATAATAATACTGCTATAAGAGGTGGTGGTAACCCTGCAGAGAATGAAATGCACAGCAATGTTTCTACGGACGTAAAAATAAAGATGGACGGAGCGCTAGGCACATTGAAAGTGAAGTACGGTTTTCGGCCCATTCGACACGTAATGGCGTGTGTGTGCGTAGGGCACTTTTGTACAGGCGCGTTTGTGTGCGCGGTTTCTCTGTGGCGTCCGTTTAACTGTAGGCGAGATGGTGTCCTTCTTTTTCTTTACGTCCGTAAATGTTTTCTATAAGTTGAAAATAAATCCTCCACGGTGAGCCTTCATCAGCAGTCGTCTTGTCATGCGCTACTTACCGCGTGTTTATATAAATATATTTATTAACATACGCTCCATCTGATAAGGTTTGTTTCGTTTTGCGCTGTATCTGGCTTGTCATCAACAGCGGATCGCCCCTTGTCAGGCTTCTGGTGAATTTTGTTTTGCCATTTATTAATAACTGCAGCTGCTTTGATAATTTTGTGATCATTAAAAATGTGGATTCATGACGTCGGATAACTTTCTTTCTATTATCGGGCATGAAGAGGACAATTTGGTATACTGTGATAGTTTTAAATAAACAAAAAACCAACACCCAATAGTCACATACATAGTCCTGGCTCCATACTAAATCACTAAGATACCAGTCTTGTGTCGTGGGTATCAGGAACTACGAGAGACATTCGGTCTCACAACACCCAGACCCGAAACAAATATCTGTGGGCCATACAAAAATTTGTCTCATTGCAATCGAACCCGAGGCTTCGCGCTTCACAGCCGTGTACTCGCCCGTTGGGCCTCGGAGGCCATCAAAAAACTTTCCTTGTCAAAAACACTTATGCTCTGCAATTTTAAACTTAATATTTGTTGTATGTTATTGTTTTCTTCTAGTGATGGCGTATTGGGCTTTCGATCATGGGTCATGGGTTTGACTTCCAGGTTGGGCAAAGCTTACACAATTTGCCTGGTATTGGATCCCCTTAGAAGGTTGACATAAGTCCTTGGTAAATGATATAATATTAGCCCTGTAATATTACTGTCCCACTGCTGGGCACGGGCCTCCTTTACTAATGAGAGAGGTTAGGCCTTAGTCTACCACGCTGGCCTAATGCGGGTTGATAGACTTCACATACCTCCAAAATTCTTGTGGAGAAAGTCTCGAGTATGCAGGTTTCCACACAATGTTTTCCTTCACCGTTATAGCAAGCAATATTTCACAATGAACACACACTTAGCATAAAAAAGTGAGAGGTGTATGCTCTTCTTTTTGGTCGTAAATACTAAGCTGAATGTATTCAGCAACGTAATAAGGGCAGGTGGTAAGAAAGTCGTTTCTTGCTAACTTAGAAAGCTCTATAGTATCTTAAATATTTTAAGCTTGCAAGGAGACATATTATTGTTTTCAATCTTCCGACATAAGTTGCAAAGATACATATTTTATCAACAATTAACATTGTGAAGAAATATGCGTTTAAATCACGGTAAGAAAATCGCCGCGGGCGGTGTCAATTTGTTCCCATCTCGAAGTTTTGTATCGAACATTTTTCTTCCAACGTCCTGTCGATGGGTATCGATCACATAAGCTCACGCCTGTATCCCCGAAGGGTAGGCAGAGGCGCACTAGCGAAATAGTACACCCAGATTTCGCCGAGCTTAGTTCCATGGTAAAAATATCACATTTTATCTTCATATGACGATTCTACTAACTATAAGTACAAAAATAATAATATTCAAACTTAAGTCCAACATATTTCATCAGATTCCTACTATGTACATGCTACGGAAGTATTACAAATTATTATCACACTAATCTGGAAATCTTTGGGGGAGGCCTATGTTCATTGGCTGATGATGTTGATGATGATGATGATAATAATGATGATGATGATGATGATCACACTGATATTATAAAGGCGAAAGAGTGAGTGTGTTTGTATGTTTGTTACTCTTTCACCCAAAAACTACTGGATAGATTTTGATGAAATTTAAGCCACATCTCCTGCACTTATGCACTACACAAAACCCATACAAAACATGCTTTCGCTACACATTTATTTATAGTCCATTGTTCTTTGAGCAAGAGACAGCGCAAATCATTGTTCTGTGTATGCATTTTAGTGTTTTGTTTCGAAAAAATCAGATGCAGGGGACACTGCTTTAGCAACAGTTTTAAACAACACAGGCATAACGTTTGTATTCTAAAGGTTAGGTAGAGATGTAGATACTTGGAGACGGGCCGCAAGGCTGCGCAAGGCGGTTCCGGTAGCAATTCGAGTCTATCTCTGGATACCCTGGGACCGCCCCACCCAAGCGCCGAAGTAGGCCACCGCGGGGTTTTTAGTCGGTATTGCCGGTGTAGGGCATTTGTTAGGGACACGGCCTAGCGTCGCCCGGATGTCGACCATCTCTCCCGGGCTTCACGGCGCTGGGTTACGACCCAGCGCCGTG
The DNA here is from genome assembly GCA_036417725.1 of Clanis bilineata. NCBI lineage: Eukaryota > Metazoa > Arthropoda > Insecta > Lepidoptera > Sphingidae > Clanis > Clanis bilineata. The sequence continues at coordinate 17,868,771 of CM071158.1, forward strand.
AAGCCCGTATAAGCCGGCGGTTATGACCGGCTGGCGAACCCGACATAACCGCCGCATCCACCCCCCGAGCGCAGCAGCAATGGTAAAACACTTTTCCCCGCGACAAAAAAGAAAAAAAAACGTAGAGATGTAGATCCAGAAATGATAATTTCTTTAATAGATATGCAGGGTGCTTGCAATAGCCCGATCTGGAAATCTAATAAGTAATCTTTGGGTAACTACGACAACATAAGCTCACGCCTGTATCCCCGAAAGGGTAGGCAGAGGCGCACTAGCGAACTAGAGCACCCACATTTCGCCGAGCTTAGTTCCGTCCCAGATGTGAGATAGGGAGATAGGGAGAAATTTCACAAATTCCAGACTCCGGGCTGATATGGAAAAATCCAATATCACTTTGCCCGACCCGGGGATCGAACCCGAGACCTCAGAACCGTAGCCGTACCGAAATACCACCACGCCACCGAGGCAGTCTTATCTTATCTTATCTTAACTACGACAATCCTTCGAGTAAAACAGCAGCATATCTTTATATCGTTTCCCCATCAATTACGTGCGAAGACAACACTGTACTTATTGTGATACCGAAAATCTAAAGGTTACGTCGGAATTACAAGTTGATTTATATCGTCCAATTTCACTGCCAGATCGCGTACACACGAATTTTAACGTGAATTATTACTTGCCATTTAAAATCATCACAGAATTTATTGATAGTTTCACTTGAGGATTCATGGCGTGATTGCGATTTCTATAGCTGTTTTAAGGCCTACTTCGGACTCCCGCTTAATGGGAGAGCACGAATCCTTAACGCTAACATATTGGGCCTTACATGCAAAAACAATTTTATTGAGCAGAACAATTTTATTAAATTACTAGCTGACCCGCGCAACTTCGTCTGCGTAGGAGAGAGAGGGTTGAAAGAATGAGTCGTAGGCACCTATAATTCAATAATTCTAAAGGAGGTAATGGGATGATCTACTTCGGTCCGGTTTCGTCAGTCACCCCGTCAGTCACCCAGTCAGTACCCCCGTCAGTCACCCCGTCCATCACCCTGTCGGTTACCCCGTCAATCACCCCATCCATCACCCCGTCGGTCACCCAGTCTGTCACCCGTCTGGCACCCCGTCTGTCACCTGTCTGTCACCCAGTCGGTCACCCCATCTGTCTGCCCGATTGTTACCCCGTCTGTCACCCGTCTGTCACCCAGTCTGTCACCTGTGTGTCACCTGTCTGTCACCCCGTCTGACACCCGTCTGTCACTCGTCTGTCAGCCGTCTGTCACCCCGTCCGCCACCCCATCAGTCAGCCTGTCAGTCACCCCGTCATTCCTCACGTCAGTCACCCCGTCAGTCACCCTATAGGTCATAGCGTGATGTTATATAACCTATAGCCGTCCTCGATAAATGGGCTATCCAACATAAAAATAATTTTTCAATTGACAAATATTGACATTAATATTTATACGATACTAACGACAGTCAATTGTTTTGCCTTCCCGGAATCTCTCCACTAACACTTGAACTTTATGGTATGGTATTAAAGTTCAAATTAGCTTTTAAGTATTATTACGAATCGATTGTATGGGAGTATAGAAAAGTGTTGTTTTTAGACTTTTTCAGGCAATTTTTCAATGTTTTCTCTCCGTAAGAACCATCCTCGTACTTCGAGGAATATTCTAAAAAAAGAATGAGCGAAATCGGTCAAGCCGTTTTCAAGTTATGTCGTGACAACGGAAAACGGGTTTCATTTTTATATATATAGATATAGAATATAGATAAAGAATAGTCTGTCACTTTTATTTTCAAACATTGTGACACAAGGAAAAAACTGTCAGACTATTCTTAACCATTTGCTCAGCTAAACTGTTTTTATAAGTACCTAAGGCCCATAATATTCATTTATTTTTCTAGATCTGTGTTATAGTTGTCACACTGCCTCGGTGGTGTAGTGGTATTGCGTGCGTGGTGCGACTATAATTCGGAGGTATCGGGTTCGATCCCCGGGTCGGGCAAAGTAATATTGGATTTTTCAGTATCAGCCCGAAGTCTGGAATTTGTGCCCGATATGGCGATAGGCTCGCCCCCTATCAAGTTTAAAGTACTGGTTTTTTTTTTATAAAGGGGAAGGGAATGGGCAAGAGAGTTAAGTTACTATTGTTCACGAACAGCTGGTGTAGGTTTTCAATCAATGCAATATGAAGTATAGATGATTTTCTCTTTGCATTGGGCTTACTAAAGTATGTTAAATGTCTTAAAAATATTTATATTTGTAACTGTCACGACAAATGGTACTGGTGATCGGCGTTTTGATTGCGGAGGTCGAATATTATATTGTTAGCGCACCGTATACTTCTAAGTACTTACTTGATTGAATAAATGTGTTGTCATCTAACAAGTCTTCTAAAACTCATAAAGCACAACAGCAAGCTGTCACTGCAACAATAACATTTAAGGACTCTCGGCGCGCGCACTAATGACTTGGCGAAACCGTTCCGAAAATTAAACAACGTAAAAAACGAACCATCGATCACCGGCGGGCGCAGACAAAACACTCGAAAAAAACACACACAACGTGAAAGGATGTATGTAAGGAACAAATTAAATGCTCAGCGTGAGCCAGCCCTCACTTCTCCCAAGTATTAAAGCTGTCAGTTTTGTGTTATCCGAATGCTCGTTTTCGTCTTATAACTTATGTTATTGAATATTTTCGGCGCCCCGTGTGAACTGCCATCGGTAATGAGCCCCGAGCAAACAACTTTAATAGAAAATTGAAATAATATTTGATACAATCAGTGTCTTTTATTGCCTTCTATTACGTCTGTAAATATGTGGCGGCGGTGTCGATGTCGCGGCGCTCTCGTCCGAGCTCAAACGCCGCTCCGCGGTACAGGCCTGGCCACGGTCCGGCCGAGCGGCGCAATAAAAATGCCATCGAAACGAGCTGCCATATTCTAAAATACCAACGTACGATAAAAACAGTCGATGCGCTCAATAAAAAGCCAGAGATTATTACCGATGCATCGACAACTCCATTACTAGACGCGACGCTAATAACGCGCGATCATTTCGCCAAATTGAAAGCAATTATGCACTTGGAATTTTTTAAACGGCCGAAGATAGCGTCAGGTGGGCGCATGGCACTCGATAGTCGATACCACTTTTTTCAATACAAAGGCAATAAAATATGGCAAGTCATGCACTAAATGCCCCCACGGCTGGGCCGTGAGCAAAAGAAACAAACAGAGTGCTCAGGAAACGCGCACTCATCCTCCCGTCTCTATTTTCCCTTTGTAACATATGTCAGGTTTCAATTTTACCAAAGTCGAAATTAGCTGTGGGCGTTAACAGATTATCTATATTGTTGAATTGTAAAAAAACTTAATCGATGATCGCGCGCGCCGCTCTCGTATTGTGATCGAGAAAAACATCTATTGTTAGATGCTTCACTTTTTTCACGTTCCAAATTAAACGAGCGCACGAGGATTGACAAAAAATGTTGGACTTCATCAATCAGGGATGGTTTTATTGGCTACAATGGCGTTTCTCGCGATCGCCACGTGTTAACTTCTTGGAAGTTTGTACAATTTTCTATAAGTTTTTTGTAAATGGCATCGAATTAGATGACTGTCCTTTTTACGCATTGATGGGCGATTTTATCGTTTTAAGTATCGGTTGGTAAATGGCCAGCAATTTACTTGAAAATTGATTTGATGTCATATTGTGCAAAAAAGACTCGGTCAGAATAATCACAAGTTTAAAAACTTAACAGACCGACTTCAAATCCGATGGTAACCAAATGGGACCACCCTTGAAAGAAGCTCTATCGAACACAAAAATAATTAAGAAAATCGGTCCACATTTGGCGGAGATATCGCGTAACATACATAAAAACATACAGACGAATTGAGGACCTCCTCCTTTCTGGAAGTCGGTCGATAATAGCAAGATTGCTGATTGTTGATTTACATATGATAGACTCTACCAGATAGAGCCACTCTGACCGCTATTGACAATTATGTCCGTGGCATGGCATAACCTCCTTAAGTAGGGTAGTATGGTCTTGCAGAATGCCTACTGTCGAGAATAGAGAACCGGGTTACTATTGCGAATTGTTTTAAGGAGATCGCTGGATGCCCAATAAATCCCGCACGCTTTCGTATCCACACTCCTTTCTTAATGATTGGAAAATCACCATCGACTGCTTTAGCATTGTAAATGTAAATTGTAATATCACTTCAAGTGCTGGCCACGCTATGTATATATTATAATATGTTTTCTACTTATATTAAACATATAAATGCAACAAAACTAAAGTCACATTACACTTGGCACCAAAGACAACATAGATTGCTTTATCAAAAGTTATTTATATTAGTGGCTTCATCTCTGATATCTGAATACTTATCTTATCTAAATATAATTGGTGATTAAATTTTAATTAGCAAATAAAAAGAACACCTGGATACTATATTTATTTATCAGCCAAGTCATCCGTAATTAAAACTAGAAAATAAAAAACCCGATTAAGTTATAATTGATTCAAGCATTAAAGTATTTTACATGAAAGTTGTGATTATTAGTAAGCTATTGGTTTTCTAGATTACTTGCCTATTACTAGATAAATGCCTCGGTGGCGTGGTTGTATTTCGGTACGACTATCATCCTGAGGTCTCGGGTTCGATCCCCGGGTCGGGCAAAGCGATATTGAATTTATCCATATCAGCCCGGAGTCTGGAATTTATACCCGATATGGCGATAGGCTCCCCTCTGTCACATCTGGGATGAAGCTCGGCAAAATGTGGGTGTTCTAGTTCGCTAGTGCGCCTCTGCCTACTCCTTCTGGGATAGAGTCGTGAGTTGATGTATATATATGAACTAGATAAATGTTCAAATCTATGAATTTGGTCAAGTATCGTGTGAAGACGGACACGAAGTGGTGAGATAAAGAGGCCAAAACAAAAGTGGGTACACAACTAAACAAGAAGGTGACTTCATTAAAGTTCTGGGAACAACGAGACTGGCGCAGAAAAGGAAATGTCTTTCAGTGGATAGCACGTCGCTGCCGTGATGATGATGATCGAGTGAAAGTAGTGGGGAGGCTGATCCTGGCATTAGTTTGAATAAATTGTGTTTCGCTGATCCCACATTAAAGTGGGACAAGGGAAGGTGGGAAAAAGGAACACTAGATATAAAACAAAATACTATAAAATGAACTAGAACTTTTGTAACTTGCTAGTTGCTAGCTAATAAGTCTATAAAATAAAACATCAATATTAGATTACACGAAATATCATAGTTACGGAATATGAAGCTTATGCCGAATGTTGAAAAAATATTTTTAAAACTAAATACATATTATAAGCTCACGTCTGTATCCCCGAAGGGGTAGGCAGAGACGCACTAGCCAATTAGTACACCCACAAAACTAAATAAATGCCATATATTTATTAAAAGGATACATTTTTATCAAAAGGCCAGGAGACTGGAGACATGTGATTTATAGTCCTACATTAGAGTTAAGAATATTAATTCAACGCCTTGTTATTAAGGGATGATTAACTGAAACCGTACTGTGATTAAGTGTGGACTGCACAATCTATAAGATCTTATATTGGACAAAACTTGATGTATTCAGAGAAGTGGAGGTTTCAAAGAAATTAAAAGATTTACATTACACAAATATTTCGATCTAAAATCTTTTGCGTTGTTTTACAAAATAATTCGAAAATCCTAATACGAAACTCAAAGAAATAAAAGAAAATTGTTTGATCGCTAACAATACTCTATTAAAACCAAAATGAAACTGCAAATCTTTTTTCGCCGCATTTAGTCCCTTCTGTAACTAATCACAGGTTACCCGCCTTATCACCATATACCAACTCAAATTAGAACGTGAATTTTACTGTGCTTTCAATCATTGCCCGTTTTTTGGGGAACTGTTCTTTGGATTCCTGCACTAAAGCAGTAATGTACGTGAAATACTGATTTGAGAGAATAAGGTTCCCGAGGGTTGGTGTTGAAAGGAAGCTAATACGAGGGCTCGCGGTCGCAAGGGGTAATTACGGCAAATGTCCCATGTTTCTGTTGACAATGGCAACTGTTATACAATGAGGTAACAATTCATTGTTCTGAAAATGTGGTCGAATTATTCTAACTTGCGATAATCTGTAAATTACGTGAAATAGTGATTATAAGCTTTTGACCTGTTTAGGAATATTGAAGAAAATTTGTAAATGTATCTAAATAGATGAAATATCTAGTAGATAAAAATATCAACTTTTGAACATAAAACTCAGAGGTAATAGTGGCGATTGCTCTAAAAAAAATTGTTCAGAGCACAGTTCAAGTGTTCTGTACGATTATTCAAAGATCGAGGAAATCTTCGTAATAAATTGAATAAAAAGCCATAACATAAATATAGTAAATATATGGCGTGTGGTTTCTGTGCGTGTGGTGCTACAAATGGTTTCCTAACGGAAATTACACATTAACTACAAATAACCTAAGAGTTACATGAAATACGACCACTTAAATGACTTTAAAACAAACGGAAATATTGACACGAAAATAAATATATTCTAAAACATAGACACCATTATGCCGACTGGGCTAATTGTTATTGTCCCATAACATTATCATTTTATGTTTTGAGCCCATGTTGCGCCATGCACTCATTGACAGTTTTTTGTCTGGAAACCCACTCACAGGATGTGCGCCTACGTGTGGAGACAAAGCCTGGTGCATTAGCATAACTCGTGGAGGGAGGGGCGGGGTGTGGCGGTATTAATCATATCCCGGGGCTTGCGCGTGCGCAGGCTGGTGCAGACATGATGAGATGCGCTGGAAGATGTTGTGGTGCCTTCAGGAATAATGTCTTTGAGAGGACTTTCGTAGTAAAATATCTTGGTATACATTGATCTTTGGATAGGTAACTGTGATGATGAATCCATAATAATCCTAGTTATTAATTTTACTTAGTTCATAACATTGCACAACTGAATGAATTACGAGAATTATAATACTTGAAGCACAATAAGAAATAAAAAAAATGGTTATTTAAATAAAAAAAACACTGGAAAGTATTAAAATAGAAAAAAGAGCTGACATCTTGTATCATCAGTACGTTTTCCTATCGGATTTATATTTAATCTTTGAACAACAATATGTCCAAGTCATTCAATATATAATTCAGTTAAGACACAACATGGCATATAGGACATCAATCTTCACTCCACAGAACTGTCGGAGAGGTTATATTTACTGCTTGGGAGTTGCGACAAAATGTACTTGGCATATGTACCTTCCATTATACTCGCATTATTAGCCTCAATAGGAATTGTTGTTGAACATAATCCTGAGACCGCACTTAAAAGAAATTGGCTTCTTAAGTTTATACTGAGGACGAAATTACAGACAGGATTAGAATTACTTCTAAGTTACTTAAAATAATTTTCCACAACGATGAAACTAAAACGGGTGTCAAAGAATAAATAAAACTAAAGCGTGTTGTAAAGCTTAAATTTTAACTGTACGATAAAAAATATATATTTAACACAATCTATCACTAGACGTAACTATAGCAGCGATGTTTTCAATAAATCCCAAAAGATGTATCGACGAACTGATAGATCAAAATCATACAAAACTATAATCACATAATTCCAAATAGATTTTATTGTAACAGACGCCGTGTCTTATCGGACAGCATCTCCGTCGCTCGCAGCGTGCGCTGATGACTTGTCATTTGGATTAACCTTTTTTGTCTCATCCTCTACAATATTTTCTACTGTACCTTTATTTAGATAGAGTCCTGTTTTGTTTGATACAACTTTATTTCCAGTGTCTGGGTCCTTGTTAGCATTGTTCACAGCTTTAACTCGAGAGCCGTTTAGTTGATACAAGACATTGCCTTCTTATATGAGATGGCGTGGATTCAAATATTAGACGAAAAACTTGTTCAATATATATTTTTCTTAATTTCAACAATGAGCGGACGAAAAGGGCATGGTGTGATAAAATTTTGATGGAATTCCATAAGATATTATGTTATTTATAAAATTATTATTTCTTAGGGATCCAAAAACATGATTCTTGGCTCTTAATATGTACTAACGCAGTGCGATAGTAAAATTGATATTATCTTTTCGCATTGCTTTTTCAACTTTCACCTAGGAATCGCATTATAAATTAGAAAAATTGTTTAGAAAATAACATAACATAACATAAGTTCACGCCTGTATCCCCGAAGGGGTAGGCAGAGGCGCAATAGTACACCCACATTTCGCCAAGCTTAGTTCCGTTCCAGATGTGATAAGGGACGAGCCTATCACCATATCGGGCACAAATTCCAGACTCCGTGACGATATGGAAAAATCCAATATCACTTTGCCGGACCCGGGGATCGAACCCGAGACCTCAGGACGAACAGTCGTACTGAAATATAACCACGCCACCGAGACAGTGCTTAGAAAATATAATGGTAAATTAGTCTTATATCTTGTGAAAGTCCTATATAAGGTACTTACATTAATAAATACATCGGTCTTAGATAGGTCCTTCATCATCATTATCATCATCTTTATCATCATCATCAGCCATAGGACGTCCACTGCTAAACATAGGCTTCCCCCAAAGATTGATAATGTTTGTGAATAAAAAATACTCTTATATTACTTTTGTTAAATATCAAACGAACAACTCCCAATCTTTATCGTATTTTGTTGTATCATCTTCTATAGTTCGGTAATTATGTTCAGCCATCATGTAGTCTATTATGGAGTTCATTCAAACATCAACTGTGATCGTTGAATGGACTTGAATGACTGATCTCATTCATAAAACTGAACGTAATGTTGTGACGTGTTTGATACAAAAGTGTTAGAGGTTGTGTCTGTATGTTTTATTTGGGATGCTGTTCGATGTTCAACTTAGAGTTTATTAAAAAGATTTATTGTATTTTTTCTATGTACTTAAGAATCACATGCGGCAATGGCAAAATGTGTACAGTACACAAATTTTGCTAGAAATTGTAAATGAAAATTAATCATAGACAGCAGCTCTAAGTAAAATACAAAACATTTAGGCATCCAAAAGATTATAACTTCATTCTTTAGTAAGCATATTACTAAAGAATGAAGTTATTTACAAGCAACAACATAAAATAAAAAAAATATACTATAAGAATTTAAAGTCAGAAACAAATTCAATATTTAGTAACTAACCTAAGTTTAACTAACTTTGACTCTGTGTTCCGTCCGCATCCGTTCCGATCTTTTTTGAGTCATGTGCTTTATTATTTATTATGTTTAAATTATTTGCGTGATTGTGGATAAACTTTTTCGGCCCTTCAGATCAACGATTTTTATCCTATCAGCTTTTTTGAAAAAAAAAAAATATTTTCCTATGATTTCATCAAAATCAGTTTATTGATTTAGCCCTAAAACATTACAGACAGACAGAGTTTCTTTCGCATTCATAAGTATGGATGTCAAGCAAAGTCACAGATTCAAGTGAGTATACAAATAATTTATCAATGGGCGTTAACTAGTAAAATTATTGATCGCTGTATCGGAGTGAGGACGTGAGGCTGAGAGGGAACAATGCGCCGGCGACTTGTGAGGGCCGCCCGGCTTTTTGTCTTCGTGCCACGATGTTTTGTTTCTTAACCCCATGGAGTTACATATAAATATGTGCTATATTGAATTGTCTAACAATTAAGGAACAATATTAAGCAGCTAATTCATAATCACTATTTCCCATATACCTCTAAGATGGTTGTCAGATGGTTAAACACACATGGTTACACGCACATGGACTGTGCTTAGATGTGTTACTTCTGTAATTAGTTAAAATGATAAAATTAATAATTCATCATATATTATAGTTGCATATATTATTAAAGCTCGTTCTATATTCTCTATTTAGTGAACAATCAATTGTGTTTATAAGAATATAAAGTCGACCTTTCTATTAAAAAGAGTCACATACTTCGAATACTGAAAGTGAAGATACATTTTGAAATATTTTTGACGATGCATTTTTGTATCTGGGAGGGCACATTTTGTGAGGTCGCGAGGGCGCGTTGTCGCAGTCGTCGAACAAAGCAGTTTAATTGTCGGTTATCCGACCATAAATCCACGCAACCTTTCATTACTGGCTTTATCGAAACGTTGTTAATTGAAACTTTGAACATTTTATAATGTATTATTAGGTACCTACTCACGCCCCTATTGTGAGATATGACGGAGTACAGGAAATCATTTGGGCAAAGAAATAAGTAATAACTAATATCATAATTTGGTATAGTGGATACGAGCAAAATGAACCATCACGCCTGCGCGGAAAAGAAATAGTAGTGACACCATTTTGTACAATTCTTTATCATATGAACAGCATCGTAAAGTTTAAATTAGAACGAACGTGTATCTAATATAACGTAATTAATATGTGTAGCTAAATAGTGCGTTTTCTCACTCCCTGATTTAAAGTAAATAGTAATCTTTCTCAAAAGTTTTAGTAATGATACTTCAATAGCCTGAATTCATAGTAAACGAGTATGAAAATGAAACAATTTTGCCTTAGAATAATCGTTTGAAAAATCGGTCCGTTGGCACTCGTTGCTTCTTTGTCGCCTCCATAGTCTAGTAGCAGCATATATGTATATAGGCTGGGTTTGACCCCTAGGTGGGGCAAAATCGAATTTTCTGATTTACCTGGGACTGGATTCCCCAGGGGGGTTTGTTGTCAGGCAGGCAATCGTTCGAAAAATTAAAGCCAAATCATTTTCTACAACATGCTGGAAAATGTGTGTTGCACCGACCCCACATTAAGATGGGATACGGACATTTTTTTAAAAAGGCACTCGTTGCGTATTTGATTGATTTTTAAGGAAACATTAATTTGACTATAGTGTTATATCACAAAGCTCTTAATAAAAACACAAACCATACAATGTAGTTCATAAAGTAAAAATGTCCATGATTGTTTGCCGACAGTATCGTGCAGATAATCTTCGCACAACTCGATATAAACAAAAAATAACTCGGATACGTTCGTATCTCACCTCGAAGGAATCGGACATTGATTTATAGATGGTTTATTTGATTCGATTGTATCATCAGAAAGTCATAAATCGACCTCCCCTCTTACGCGCGGCGGAGAAACAAGACAACTCGAATTATCTCATTTTTGCTATAAGTGTTATTTTTCTTGTATTATATCTTTAACTGTTTACATACATAGAATTTGTAAAATAATGATAAATTAAAGAAACAGGAACATACTTTTTTTTAAATAATAATAAAATAGAATAGTATCAGATTTTTTTTCAAAATGAAATGATAAAGGCTTTCTAAAATGTTTGATGAATGAATGAATGAATCCTAAAAAAAAATATCTTCTAGTAGGATAGCGATCAGCAAATTCGCAACAGCCACTAAAAAAACTACAATATTTATAATACCCAAAAATCGTGGGTTTTATTCTGCTCATCAAACCAAATGCACATCATGTTAGTAAACATTAACATTTGTTCTAAAAAACGTGTCACAGAAATTTAAAAAATTAAACTTACACTATTTTGGTAAGTAGAGACCTCGACTACATTCCGTCTCCCCCAGCGTCAACACAGGATATATATTTCGTCGGAATGTCTCGAGTTTTTCCTCATATTATGTCCATAGGTGATAACCGAGGCTCGAGGCTGCGGACTCGACGCATATTAGCGGGATCCGAGACAGATTCGCTTTTGTTTTATTTCAATATGAGTATCCTTGTTTTATGTACGTCTAATTCAATTGTTTTGACGAGTAGTTTTGTAAGTTGTGATGTGGTTTATTTTTGAGTTATTTTTTCCTGCATCCCACTGCATCGGATTGTGTAGTTTATATAATCACACACAAATCAAATTGATAACAAGATGATTTCAAGAATTATGGAAACAATTAATTCTGGATCGTTTGCATAAATATTTATTGCGGTCAATTGATAAAAGTGTCAATACTTCCAAAAGAGAAGTTCGCCGACAAAATGCACATAAAACTAAACTTTGGCGAATGTGGTAATTGGATATGATTAACCTATATTTAAAATTAAAATTTGCGTTCTTGAATAAAATAACTTAACGGACCGACTTCAAATCCGATCGTAACCAAATTTATATAGGACCACCCTTCAAATAAGCTCTATCGAACACAAAAAGAAGTTTGAAGATAAGTCCACATTCGACGGAGATATCGCGTTACATACATAAAAAACAGATGAATTGAGGACCTTCTCCTTTTTGGAAGTCCGTCGATAATACTTAATCCTCACAGACGCAGTCGCAATAGCAAATATAGATCGTTTATCACCAAATTGACCGGCAGTTCGTAAACTTCACGTAACCAATCAGTCAAGACCTCAATAAACTTCCCCAATATCTTGGAAGTTGCTCCATGGGGCGGCCACATTTTTTCCCGTCCAAATAAATTAATACAGCCGTCCCGGGACCGCTGCGTACACTTGTCAAATTAATTTCGCCTCTCAAGACAATTTGTCTGACGGGGGCGTCGAAAAAACTTCGACCATATCGATTGTTTGGCTATTTGTCAGTGATCTTTCTACTTTCGCTTAGAGTACTAGTTTGTAACAATAGTTGGTAGCGAGTTGTTTTGGTATCAGATCATGGCCAGCCTTTCATCGAGTCATCAAAACTTACAGTAGAGTTCATAAAGATCGGGTATTAGTATGGCTTGATACATGTTCGAGTGATTGTAAATATAGTTTTGATTTGTATGAAGGCAACGCGTCAACCATTATTTTGAATGAATTATGTAAATTAACGATATGGAGGAATGAGTTATACCAAGTGGCAGCAACATAACGACATTAAATTTCATAATGAGTAACATACGTATTTTTAAATTTCGCCGCACCAATAAAAAATCTGTAACACCAACACTAATAAAATTATTTTTTCGATCAAAATAAATACCGAAAGTTCGGTTACTATATGTCACACCATTTATAGTGTGTAAAACTGATATAATGCGCGCTAATCTACATACATGTAGGTAAACTTTAGTAGATCCGCGGCGCGCGCTCTTGGCATCCAAGTTCCGCCGGAGAGGACTTTTCATGTTTGTCGTCAACAAAAAGTCTTTGACCACTAATATCAGCTGTTGTAGATCGCCATAGATGTACTAATGTGTACATGTGCTAATATAGAGAAAACTAAAAATCACAACTGCCTCGGTGGCGTGGTGGTATTTCGGTACGACTACGGTTCTGAGGTCTCGGTTTCGATCCCCGGGTCGGGCAAAGTGATATTGGATTTTTCCATATCAGCCCGGAGTCTGGAATTTGTGCCCGATATGGCGATAGGCTCGCCCCCTATCACATCTAGGACGGAACTAAGTTCGGCGAAATGTGGATGTTCTAGTTCGCTAGTGCGCCTCTGCCTACCCATTCGGGGATACAGGCGTGAGCTTATGTTTTTTTAAAATCAGTCCTGTGGCTAAACTATTTCACCAATTGGACTGATTTTCGGTACAAGGCCTTGCAACATTGTTAGGTACATCTGGGATGATTTAATGTCGTTATGTTGACGCCACTCTGTATCATAATAATATATAAGTTGTCTGTATTCCCGGAGAGGTAAGCAAAGATGAATTAAAGAATCTCGACGAGCATATTTTCGACCCTCTATATTATAAGAGCCGAGCCTATTGGCATACCGGGCACAAATCATGTGGGATTATTCAATTGAAAAACTCAACACAATTTGATTTCCCGATCTTGGATTTGAACCCAAAACTTTACTATGTTTAACCAGAAGACTACGGAATCAGTCGCTATAAATATCAAATTAAATATAGCCTAGACACAGTAGGAATGGAACCCTAGCAAAAACTGTTTTATAGGTAATAAAATAAATAGGTGGGTGTTACGCACGGCCGCTCACCGCCGTTGCCGCGTCCGAAATTAAAGCGCGCTTTTTTGAAAGCACCAATCCGCCGGTCACACTCGATAAAACAGCTTCGTGCCGATTGCGGTCTTCCCGGGGTTACGTGAGAGGGAGGTTAGGCGCGAAACACGCTCAGCGTCAAAACGCTGAATACGATTTTGACTCAATGGTTTTACAGTCATAAGTTATACTAAAAGTTGTTATCGACCGACTTCCAAAAAGAAGGAGGTCCTCAATTCGTCTGTATTTTTTTAAATGTATGTAACGCGATATCTCCGCTGAATGTGGACCGATCTTCAAAATTTTTTTTGTGTTCGATAGAGCTTATTTAAAGGGTGGTCCCATATAAATTTGGTCACGATCGGATTTGAAGTCGGTCTGTTAAGTTTTATAACTTGTAAGAAAGAAAGAAAGAAAGAAATACAAGGCACAAGTATAATTTATTCGAGCTAATATACTGTTACTACAATAGATTACATAAATAAAATAATTACATAATTACATTGTGATTATTTATTAATAATTTATTGAGGGGTTTGACGTCAAGCAGGCAGCCGAACGTAAAAACTAAAAACTCGGATCCTTTCTGCAATACTACAAAAAGTGTGTTGCGTCGACGCCACATCTAAGTCAGGGCAGGGGGAAAAATATACTAAACATGTGCTATGTCCTTACAATTTTTGTAACTAATCAAATTGTTTAGTGATGAGTCAATTACAGCTTAAAATGTCTACGGTCATTTGAATAGATTTACATGAAGTTTCGAAAACTAGAGGAAATAAAGCGCTATATATTTTTTATAATAAAACAGGTACGGCATTTGACCATAATCTCACCTGATGGAAAGTGACGATATTGTCTACGTTACTACATGCCTGCCTACAAGAAGCCTATTCACTCTAAGCTTGAAGAATCCTTGACCTAAGCGTTGAAACCACGCCGTATGTTTATGCCCTTAGCGCGGTATTGGTATTGCTCAGGCTCGGTGCTTCTCCCGAGGTTCACAATTAGCCTCGCTAATGGCTCAAAGAGTTATCCCCTTATACAATATTGTGGCAAACTAAAATCCCTTTATTTTACTACAAGTTATAACAATATTCCTTGATTTGTTTACATACATATTATTAAAAGGCATTTTTTTGGTTTGTCAGTTTGTATACAACTCGTCTTCTCGGTCTAGTTGAAGCAGAAAGAAAGTATAAAATGGATATTATTTATATAGCATTATACTCTTATTTATTTTCTACGAGAAAATTGTAAAATCATGACGTCTAAGAAAATAGAATAAACATTTACCCAATTAAATATGTATTAGATTGTTATGTCTTGATTTGTTGAGCTGATGCATTTGCAATTGACTTAAATTATAGGTACTATTAAATTATATTGCACTTGTTTGCCATGAGTAAGAATTCTAAGACTACCTACTTCAATCATGCCTGCGTGCACTGGATAGTGAATAGATATGCTTCAAATATATATGATGCATAATCGAGAAGACGTGCAGAAGATATTTCGTTTTTTAATCACGTGTGAAAGAAGAGTAGACTGCTCACATGATGATAGTCGTTGATAATCAATAAAGCAGCTGCCTACCGTAGAAAGAAAAATAATGGAAAATGGGAAATAAAGAAGTGAACGAAGAATCAATTCAAATCAAAAACAAGAATCGAAACTGATTGTGGTGTGTTTTTGCGTTAGTCCGTAGAGGTTGGGATTATTGTGCGTGACAGCATGACTGTGCCAGCTAGAAGTTAAATTCTGGCTTAAGCCAGCGCAGCCTAATTCTGGCCACAAGCGCAGGGTATTCTTGTGCCTCCACAGGCTTCTCATAGCGATCTCGAGAGACAGTGTATTAGGGCACTTAATTCATCATACTAAACGCAAGAATAAGTTACATTTCATCAGTTCTATCTACATAACTGTCTAACTGACTCATTTGTATTAAACACAACTAGCAAAATCTTAGCCCTACCACTCAAAAAATCTATATTATATACTTAAATCAAATAAACGGAAACATTTCCAAACGATTTCAAACTTCAACACACGAATGTACCCCATAACGCGATGTAACTACCCAAAGCGCTGCTCGCGGGTGTCATGGCTTTGTTTTAGGGCAAAGTTGTTCACATGTTGTTCGGGGTAAAACTTCGCGGGCACAGCAATGGTCGCGCGGTTTTAGAATTGTTCTAATTAACATTGCACAGTGTTGTTTGTGGTTGCAAGGTACGCAATTGGGGTATGTTCTCGTTTTTGGTTTAATCGTTTCGAAACAATTGTCGAGGTGCAGGTATCATGTTTGTTTTGTGCTGGTATTGTTTTGAGGTAAAATGACACGTACTCATCTGTTTGGGGTAAAACCTTATTATTGGTTTGGGTATTGGTTTTAAATTTTCATTAATATTTTACACGGTTAAATATTTTACAGGGATGTTGAGGTTTAATGCGATTACTGATTTAAATCATTTATCCAACGTGTTGGTAATGGACTAAGTCTTCCCTTCAAATTATCTATACGATGTCCATACCCAGTAGGAGGACAGTATCATGTGGGGTTGATGTTATTGATTTATGCAGATTATAAAAATATAAGTTCATTTCTGAAAGCATATAATTATTTAACATTGCATGTAAAATTTTTAATACAACAGCATTATTTAGAGTTTAAACTAATATACATGTCGCAAGAATTTCAAATTCAATATTCTTCTTTACTTTTTTTATTTGTTTGACGGGGCATCATAAACGTTAGTTTTTGTTATAATTTCGTCTGCGATATACTTTCTTTATGTTATTGTATATATTTTTCTAATATCATCGCCATTGGCGATATATCATTAGTTTGTACATTAGCTGTACTGCCCCATCCCGGAACATTCCACATTCGGTCACGTAGTTTAATCATCTATCACTCAGATCATCAGAGACCCTCGCAGTATCCCCGTTATTTATAATTTGATTTCAACAAGCTGTCGCATAGCCTTGGAGATTTTATTCATTGTGGTCATTTTTGTCAATAGAATAAGACGAATGAATTAAGTAGCAAAACGACGTATTAATCTAATGGTAAAACTTGAGCCGATTTTTTTCTGCAACGTTCTTTAAAAAATATGTTGGGTTAACCCCATATTGGAGTGGTATAAAAGCTAGAAAAGAAGTAGAAATATATAAATGACTGCCTCGGTGGCGTGGTGGTATTTCGGTACGACTACGGTTCTGAGGTCTCGGGTTCGATCCCCGGGTCGGGCAAAGTGATATTGGATTTTTCCATATCAGCCCGGAGTCTGTAATTCGTGCCCGATATGGCGATAGGCTCGCCCCCTATCACATCTGGGACTGAACTAAGCCCGGCGAAATGTGGGTGTTCTAGTTCGCTAGTGCACCTCTGCCTACCCCTTCGGGGATACAGGCGTGAGCTTATGTTAATATATAAATGACCCTTGAATTTCCATATTCATAAGTTATGTAACTGTAACTGAATTCATATCTCGGGAAATTAATGTAACTTGAGATATTTTAATGTGTCTTGTTTCTTGTAAAATTATCGTTCTGCATGAATTGAGGGGATCGTTACTCTAATAGAAGCCTATACGATGCTACGAAGTACAGACAGATAATGTAAAGTTTGATAAGGCTTGTACTGTAGTTGTGCGTAGTTACATTATTGTTAAATTAAGTCTCCTTGGTCTAGTGGCAGCATATATGGGCTGTGGACCGGGAGGTCCTGGATTCGATTCTTAGGTCGGGCAAAGCTTTTCTAATTTAATTTGCCTGGGACTGGATCCCTCAGAGGTGGTTGACGTCAGACGGTTGACTTTCTTTCTACCTGCCCTTCTCCCACCTTAATATGGGGTCGGCGCAACCCACATTTTCAAGCATGTTGTAGAAATGATATGGCTAAGTTTTTTAAATTCTAAAATTCGCTTTAGCCGACCTCGGAATCGAACCCACGACCTCCCGACCGACCTCTACGATATATGCTGCCACTAGACCAAGGAGGCGACAAAGTTAAGATATTAACATTTTAAGATGCTCTCCCTCGTGAAAAATCAACATTAAACTTGCAATCAGTGTTGCCCTTAAACGAGAGTAAATTAATTATCCTCGGGAGCGAATCAAGGAAACAATAACCGCAAACAGAAGGGTTCGCCGCAGCCGCAACATTTGTGTCAACATCCCTTATATTGTCGACTGTGTGGATTGGGACGAGACGCGCCGCCTTATTGTGTTACAGATATTGGTACAGTTTGTACAGTGTCTTTGTATTAAGTTTAAATATAATTTTGAAATATTGATGGTATGTTCAGTTATCGAATGGCACGTGACGTGTGCTGCTTTTATATTCCGATTTTTCTAATCTGTGTTCATCATTGTCATCATCCACAGGTCATCGGCATCTATCTCACTTATGGACATAGGCCTTTCTCAGGTTATAACCTGTGATAATAATAATAAATTGCGCCAAGTGATATTTCACTTGGCGCGATTTAGGCCCAAACTCAAAGTCTAAGTTCATAATCATCATCAGCCACAGGACGTCCACTGCTGGACATAGGCCTCCCCCAATTCTATGTTCACATTGAGTGGATTGCAAAAATTATCTTGTCAGTGTATTTAAGCTATAACATTAGGTTAGTAACAGTGTAATTGTATAATTGTTTTCCGTTTCAGACAAATGTACTTTGCATATCATCAAGTGAGAATAATAATAAAATCAAGTAGCGAGTTGTAGATGCACAATTTATACATCAGGTCGAGGTTGTATTTAGCAAGGTACAAAGAGCATGCACTAGCGATAAGCGTGATGAAGGCGCTTATGCGAACTAGCTCTGTCGAGCGAGACGTGTGACATAAATGTATGGGAAATGGTATTCTCTAAGACCCAACAACGGTGAACGTTCCATCTATCTCAACGCTGCAGGAGCTCGTCGTCGAGCGCAACGTTGTGGCGTTTCTTAGAGAATCGACCTGCAGGTACTCCAGTGTATCACTTCGGGACTAAAGGGGGTTATGGTAGCGGTCCTACGTTGACTTTTGGTCAACAATAGCAATCGTCGCGTTTCATGCGTTAAATTAAATTTTTAAAAAATACAGCCGCCTTTGGTAGCGGTTGCACTAACCGTACTAATTCTGTATATTGAGCATAGCGAATGTTTATTTCACAAATACTACTTTCTTCATATTTATATTTTTTATTTGTCGTCAAATTCTTTATGGACTTAAAATACTACTAATGTTCATTGACCATTCGGTGATTTTGCTACAATATGTCGTTCTAGACTTGTACCCTCAATGAGATTTTGTAAAATGTGTTTCCATTATGGCCAGGATTAGAGTTAATTCGGCGCGTCGAGTCCCACCCGACTGGATATTGAACACATATGGCGTTGTTACTTACCCCTGAACAACTCCTGCTATTGTAAAATTATTGCGGGATTAATTATAAATCGTATTGAGGAATAAATCACGTTATATTGCTTTCTATACGGTGATGTGATTAAGAAAATCCCTGCAAGGAATTTACCTTGCAAGTTTATTGTCTCACAGAAGACCGACGTAAAATGGCAGCTTGCTGTCGCGTTTCGTTCGGTGAGTGAGATTTCTGTTGGACCTTTCCCCGCCTCCTTTCCCCCCCCCCCCTTCCATTCCTTTCTTTTACGTTGGTAACGCATCCATGATTCTTTTTCTGTCTTGGGTGTCTATGGGCGGTGGAGATCACTTACCATCAGGTGACCCATCTGCTCGTTTGCCAGGCTCTGCTATATAGAGGTACAAAAAAATGCGTTTCGGGGAGACGCGCGGTCGCGGAGTTTTCTGTGTGGCTACTATTAAGAGCGACTTGTAGCACTATTAATAATCTAGAGTTAATTCTAAACTCGATTTTACTTACATGTCATTCGCCTATTTAAATTAGGATTTAAGAAAAATCAAGACTTATCGTAGTGCTGTTAGCCGTCCTAAGTATAGAAGTTTTTCCTTATCGTAGTATACTTGACAACTAGTATTTAGTTTCATAGAAATCTCCACACACTTTTTTAGTTCATTATAGGTTCCGCAAGAGGCGCTAGTCAAATGTATGGATATTTAACTTGATCGGAAAGTAGTAATTTGTACTAGGACTGTACGTTGTCTTCTGTGCGGTTCCCATTGAATATTTTTATATAATAATCACAAGTTTAAAAACTAACGGACCGACATCAAAACTTATCTGATCGTGACCAAATTTGTATGAGATCACTCTTGGAATAAGATCTATCGAACACAAAAAGAATCTTGAAAAGTCCACTTTTGGCCGATATCTCGCATCATACATAAAAAAATACAGATGAAATGAGAACCTCCTCCTTTTTTGAAGTCGGTCGGAAACAATTTCACATTATTATAATATAATTTAAATAATATTGAATACATATTTACCTCTACTTATTTGTCTGCTCAAGCGAGGAAACAAACATCAAACCACAACAATGACGTATCCATTTGTTTACACTTCAAACTAGTTATGCACGTCCATTGTTGAAATATAAAATTAGGTTTTTTACTCTAACAAAGGGGTAAAAAATCTCCCTCAAAGTCAAAGTCACAGTTTAAAAAATATCATACGAATACTATGGAAATTATTCAGCAGGTTAGTTGAAACTATGGGGTATATTGTAGCATGGTAACGTGGTATGTATGAGGGACAAGCGTGTCGAAATCGAGTTGGGGTAGTGATGCAACCCTTCCGTCGCGCACCGCGATCCGCGGACTCGAGGGATGATGCGTACAACGATGAAGCAGTCTTGATCCTTAGGTTTAATTGTCTTATTTAGTTGTAATTTTAAGTTATAAATATGAAAAAATATAACAAATATAAAATAATAAAAGTTAAATTGAAAAAAATTGCTCATAATTAAAAAAAAAATTAATGAGGTTATTAGACAGAATTGGGAAATGGTTAGTTGATGCTCGTAAACGAAGGTATTCTAAAGTTTTTGTGTCAAGTTGTCAGGACAAGCTTCTTGTACGTCTTCTATACCAATTATATGAAGATGATATGATTGATTATTTGTTTTAGACCATGTATTTAAAACTACCAACTAACGCATTTTAACTATAACGCAAAATTACCTACCTGACTTGACTACTGGAGTCTACTTATCATTTTATCTTTTCATAACTACTTTTACGAGAACGAACCTGCACGAAAATAATAGTTCGGTCTAAAAACGTCATAAAAAAGACTTTGTAAATAAAAGTATCAATTCGTTTGGTCGCTGTACGCGGCTCCCTCCGGTGCAAGCGTGAAATTCGCACAATAAATGCCTTTGTATTGCGGCGGGGCGGTGTTGACTTTTGGACGAGACCGCACCGAGGCTCAAACAACTGCAACATATACTGTGTGCACAACATATTTTTGAATCAGACACAACACGGTTTTAGATTTCCTCTCTACTTTATGAATGGTCAGTTTTGTTAAAACATGATAGTAGAGACAAGTGCTAGAAGTTTTAGACGAATATATGAGAACCAATGGTTGAGACCGTGGAGAATGCCCAAGACCGGGAGAAGTGGAAGCGTTTAAGAACGGCAGACCCTAGCACAAGGTCGGTATAACGCCAGACAGAGAGTTGTTAGTAGAGACAAATATTAATGCTCTATTAACTTTGCATTTAAGGTGAATCTTCCTTGAAAACGATTACTATACTATAGCTGAGTTGCATTTTATTTTAGCATGTTGCTGTGTATAATATGTGCTACATACGCTGCAATCTTTAGATGGACTTTAGATTCTGTAAACGGTTGTTTATGGCCTTTTGAATACATCTCTTATACTCAGTCTTACAAATAATATCAGCACCGTATTTAATAGTACACTGTCCAATTAATGGGCAGGGATTTATTCTATTAAGGACAGGTTAGCATTGTTCTGCAAGAGTGTCGCCGAATTTGAAGAAAGTATTGATTTTCTAGGGTTGAGATGTATAGAGCGAACTTCGACTAAGTCTGAGTCAAAGAAATGAACTCGGAGAGGATTTTGAATTGTTACATTGAACTTCAACTTAGTCTGAGCCATTTTTTAATTCAAGAAAAATAGTTTTTAACAAACAGACTAAGCAAAGATTTTCTTGTAAAAATGACTCGGACTACTACTCACTGAGTTCGTTTCTTTGACTTAGACTTGGTCGAAGTTCGCTCTATAGATCTCGGATTAAGAGCAATTTTGCCTTCGCGGAGTCCTTCGACATAGATATGACCGAGATATTTTTGTCCACACAATAACAATATATTACAGTATAATTACCGTATCACGCACATTACGAGATCACGAGTCTGCGCCTGGGGCATAAATCTGACGGCTCCTGTACATAAGGAAACTACGACTCGTTCACAATTATCATTGATTTACAAACACGATCACTGGATTATGATAATGTTAACGTTTATTATGTCAACTTGAATTGCGACTGGCTTACAACTGCTCACTGATCGTCGTTTATTTTTTGGACCGACTTCCAAAAAGGAGAAGGTCCTCAATTCGTCTGTATTTTTATTTTTAGATATGTTACCCGATATCTCCGCCAAATGTGGCTCGATTTTCAAAGTTATTTTTGTGTTAGATAGAACATAAGCTCTATCTAACACAAAAAGACCAAATTAATCTGGGACCACCCTTGAAATAATTCAAGGGTGGTCCCAGATTAATTTGGTCACGATCGGATTAAGTTGGAAGTCGGTCAGTTAAGTTTTTAAACTTCTGATTATTTCTATTAGGAATAGTATAGAAGATTCAAGTCGCCGTCTTAGTCTAGTAACAGCATATGTGGGCTGTGGACCAGGAGGTCTAGGGTTCGATTTTAAGGTTAGGTAGGCTGTTTTTCTAACCCGATTTGTCTGGGACTGGCTCCCCCAGAGAGGGGTTGTCGTCGGGTAGGCTGCCGGTCCTAAAAACTAAAGCGAAGCCTTCCTGCAACAGGGTTGAAATAAAATTGCGCCGACCCCACATTAATGTGGTATAAGGTGTTACAAAGAAGGAGTAAGATTGGTACAACGTTGAATGCAACGCTACTTAATGAAGTATGAAAAAGATTTGGAGCATTGCAGTCGTGATATCGCAACCAGCCCGTTTAGCTAATACTGATAGTTATTACTGGACGCACAAATCGTATCTGGGTAATATTCTACAATTAGATATTGGCGTATAATTATATCATCGGGTGAAGGCGTCAATAAATTGTGCGTGGAATGGTGGGCCGGCGCGGGTGCGCGGGCGGCTGTTATGGACTGATCGGTTGTACTAGCGAAGTACTAAACGAGCGGGTAAAAACACGCGAAAACGCTTTTTGTGTTAATTTTGGAGCCATTCTGACGACAGTTATTTACGGAATTAGTAGACTGGCTTCATCAGAGGCGCCAGCAGTCACTCGACTATGAGTTTCACAATTCATGCTAGTGATACCGTAAAATAATTTGTATGAAAAACGTCAGTTCCCCACGGATCCGGTAGAGGTGTTATTCAAATAGTTAATATTTTACGGAGTCGCTAGCGAGAAATGTCAAAAACTCACGTTTGACCTATGACAGTCGAATTCGAATGGATCTCGATGCGCGTTTGACATTTGTATAGATAGACAAATAGCCGGTTGTAAAAATTATACCAAATCATTTTCTGCAACATGCTTGCGCCAACCACACGTCAATGTGGGCTTAGGGCAGGTAGAAAGATAAATGTGAGACATACTATTCATATCTAAATTGTGATACAGCCATATGTAATAACTAATAATAGGTAAAACTTATAAGTACTGGGGAATATATAATGCACTAAAACTATATTAGATACATGGGTTAATTTCAAAAAGGCGGACGGATGTAAAACCTAAGCTGAATCCTATCTGCAATATATCTGCAATATGGTCGAAAAAGTATGCTGCAATAGTGGAATAACGGCAAGTAGGAATACATTATGTTCTTACGATTATAATAATGAACACACAGTAAGTATATGTATGCACGGAAAAAGAGATTGCACAGCGATGTCAGTAACGGGACAGCTGGAATTTGTCCTGTTGAACAGCTGGGACGTATTAGTCTCAGTTGTCCCGTGGCTGGACAACTCAACTGGACAGGTGCGATAGTCAGACTATTTATACTTCAGGCGTTATAATAAACGCCACTTCAAACTCGTCTACACGAACTAGGTGAACAAGCCCAACATCGTCTAATCCCAGAACCACGGCCAGTGGTATTGCCAAACATCGTACGTAATTAGTATTAAGTTGATGTAGATAGCATCGATTGAGCTTGCGCTTGCTCCGCTGTGTTATCTGACAGGTGTGCAGGTTCGATCCACGCGTTCAAACTTCAAATGGTTACTATTTGCTGTAGATTTTTAAAAGTCAACTGAAAAAGGTTATTTAAAAAGAAGAGCTATTATGGTCAATATTGGTGAATAAGACATTACTTAAAAACATTACCCTCCCTCCGGGACAGTCCACATAGAGGAGTGTTAAAAAGAACCAAAGACAATTATCATGGTTAATCTATGATACCGAATCCTGTAAAATGTTTCGTATAATAATACAATTGAATGTAGGTTTTGATACTCGAATTTTTATAGATAGATAGATAGATTTTTTATATTTATTGCATACCAAGAAAAAACAAATTACAAAAATGAATAAGCAATACAAAGTGTAAACAATAGGCGGTCTTATCGCTTACAGCGATTTTTACCAGACAACCTTTTAAACTCGTTTTATATACTTTTGTGCCCTGATTAACATTATCATTTACACCACCTTTAATTACCAATATAAAATTAACTTTCTATAATTTGTACAAAGACTCTTCTCGAGTCTTGTTTCCAGGAGCTTCTCGGACCGCGGGAAGATTCGGCTATTAATCAACGCTGGCAACACTTCATCGCGCGATTATAAGCTTTTAAATATAGAGAGGGTTGCAGTTCAGCTCAATATAAATTAGCTGGCGATGAAAACGCTAGGCCAGGATAATGGTGTGATAAGTATATCGATATCGATGTTCTTGCGATTATGAAAAACTGATAGTTGGAAAAATCTGTTTAAGTAATATAAAAAATTTGAAGATTATTTTGAAAATTGTTACCAGATATACATGTTAAGATTAGAAGTATTAGTAACAAATTTTACACCCCACAGGCAGATAGTAAAGCGATACTGCAGTAAGGTTAGGTCCTGTATAATGGTTATCGGGAACTATGAGGGACTTACAGTCTCCCAACATATTGGTACGAAATAAATATCTGTGTAGTGTGTACCTGTGGCAGAATATTTATCTCTGTCCGGAAATCGAACTCGCAACCTACCGTTCACAGCTGACACTACACATTGAACACGCTGTAATTTATTTGATGATACAATTCGATTTTCATTTCGCATTCACGTTCTACGAGATCTCCTTAATTATCGACAAATTGTAAATTATGATTCCATCACTATTTAACCCTTCCCCAGTCACCGGGGCTGCATAGCCCGGGGCGCAGCGAAACAGTTAACTAAATTAAAGTGAGTGTGAAGTGTACAGGGTGAACTATTCCATTTCGTTTATTGCACACAATTCGCGGCCCTACGGCTGCTTAATAAAGATATAGAGGCCTATTAACGATCTCTGTACTTTTAAATAGGTGCCACTTAAAGTGCCATGTGGGGTTAACTTTGGGATTTCAATAATTTCTGCCGGTATGTTCGTTTACACGGCACCTGTTAGTGCCATGTTAACGGCAGATCATGGGAACATGTCATGATACCAATAGGCGCCAATAGAGATAATTAATAAGTTAACCCTTCGGTGACATAAGCTTCGGTGACTGCCTCAGTGGCGTGCTGGTATTTCGGTACGACTACGGTTCTGAGGTCTCGGGTTCGATCCCCGGGTCGGGCAAAGTGGTATTGGATTTTTCCATATCAGCCCGGAGTCTGGAATTTGTGCCCGATATGGCGATAGGCTCGCCCCCTATCACTTCTGGGACGGAACTAAGCTCGGCGAAATGTGGGTGTTCTAGTTCGCTAGTGCGCTTCTGCCTACGCCTTCGGGGATACAGGCGTGAGCTTATGTTATGTTATGTTATAAGCTTATGTGTAAATTCAACTTTTGTCAAGAAAAAAATAATTGTCATATATCATTACAAGTGTTATTATCTTGAAATTAATGGATAATGCTAAAGAATATTATAATTATATTATGAACAGCGACTATATAAATAAACAATATATAATACTAACAAATGTATGAGATTGTGTAATTAGTAAGTTACATAGAAGGCTATGTCTGAAGGCTTAGTCAGGACATCATAATATTACGTGTTTTAATTTTTTACATATTTTAAATATCTACATAAGTCTGCCTCGGTGGCGTAGTTGTATTTCAATACAACTACAGTCCTGAGGTCTCGGGTTCGATCCCCGGGTCGGGTGAATGATATTGGATTTTTCAATATCGGATTTTGGAATTTGTGTCCGATATGCCGATAGGTTCGCCCCTATAACATCTGGGACGGAACTAACCTCGGCGAAATGTGGGTGTTCTAGTTCGCTAGTGTGCCTCTGCCTACTCTTTCAGGGATACAGTGAGCTTATGTTATGTTAATGTGTTTAAATATCTATGAAGAAGTTACTTGCCGACTAAGATATCACATGTACACATTCTACACTCTTTATAACTTGTACCTACTGTTAATACCTACGTAACACTAATTGTAAAATGATTTGAATTCGATTGGTATTTTTTTCTATTTTTGTAACCAATCAATTCCAACGTCAAAGCGATTTCTGCATAATCTGAATATGTATTGGTACAAGTACATGGATATTTACTTACTTGAACCTCAGCCGATTTGTGTATTAACATTCCGAAATAGGTTGAAACGCATATTTTATGGATACGGCTGATGACAGTTCCTCAATTAACGAATATTTCACAAGTTTATATCTATTGGGCATACTGTGGTTACGCCACCTGAAGTCACGTCGCGGTAATGCTTAGCTACATACGCTACATGATATATTTGTAGCGTTTATTTACGTTGAGTTGCGCTTGTGATTCGTATCAGCCTTAGTACTTACCACTTCTCATGGATATCCATAAAGCCAGAACTTTCATCACCCTAAACTGCTGACAAAATGTTTTTTTCCTTCTTCCTTTCTTCTTTAAGGGCAGGTGGCCTTTATCCCACATCCACTTTTTCAAGCGTGTTGTAGAAAGATTTCGGTTTAGTTTAACGATCTGCTTGATATCCACTCCCTATGACAGGGTTCAGTTCCGGGGAAATCGTGTTAGAACAACAGCTTTGACCATCCTGAGAATCAAACTCAGAGGCCTCCCACACCATAGCCCATATACGTTCCTACAGTATAATTTAGGTGTTATCAGTATTAAACTTTCATTTAGGTGGCAAAGGTTTACCGAACCTTGGATGCAAGATTTTCACTGAAACTGTTATACAGGATATCGATTCTCTTTAACCGCTATTTTTCTTTTAAACTCTTATTTTTATAAACACCATCTTAAATCATACATAAACACGCATTGAAATCCGACTTGTGTCGTTCCGTCACATCACACAGTATGCTTACATCTTTACGCGATGTCACTCGTTTTTGCCATTTGTTTCGACGTGTGTCGTTTTCGACGTATCGAAATGGACGCGCGACAGCCGGTAATGGCTACTGTTTTGTGATCGGTCATATGTTATTTACATAAATACATAAAACAACCCGACCGATGAATCCATTTGTGTGATTTGATACATTTTGACATATATTGACGGTTCTATTTCGACTATTTTATGTCTAGACGTTTTATTGAAATTAACGACAATGAAATTATCATCAAAATGCTATTTAAGAACTAGTAGCATTACTGATAATTATCGTCCAACTTCCAAAAAGCAGAAGGTCCTTAATTGTATATTTTTTATGTATGTTACGCGATATCTCCGCCGAATGTGGACCGATCTTCAAAATTATTTTTGTGTTCGATATAATTTATTTCAAGGGTAGTCCCATATAAATTTGGTCACGATCAGATTTGAAGTCGGTTCGTTAAGTTTTTAAGTTTGTGACTATTTATAAAACAAAGAAAAAGTTTTAACATTAATTCCTATGCTGGTCTAATGTACCAGCCACTGAACTGTAGAACAAAGTGCACAGGTCAGCCATTTTTCAACAAACACAACTTTCCATTCAAAGTTGTCTTCTTGCTAAGTGTACATAACAGTACGTTACCTATTTACCTAAATAAACGGCTGGAGTTAAGTGCGATCGCTCGTAAACTCGAGAAAGGGGTATGTATACTGTACCTACGGAATTCTATAAAATTTTATCGACAGCGACCGTTGAGGGTTAAGTGTCTTGCCAGAGCTGATAATGCAGCCTACGATGTTTTGAACGTCTCTAAGCTGGTTTATTGCGATTCTTATGGTGTAAATCTGAGTATTTGTTTTTATGTCGCATTACTTTGATAAAACTTTTAAGGCAGGTATCAATACAGGTATAAGGTGGACCGGGAGGTCTCGGGTTCGATCCCCGGGTCGGGTTAAGTGATATTGCATTTTTCAATATCAGCCCGGAGTCTGGAATATGTTCCCGTTATGGCGATAGGCTCGCCCCCTATCACATCTAGGACGGAACTAAGCTCGGCGAAATGTGCAGGATATTGGAGTGGAATAAGGGCAGGTGGAATAAGAAGAGAGTCTGAAGCCCGAACAGAAAGGATTTTGACAATCGTATTCGAATGGAGCTCGATGCACTTTTATGTCATTTGTATGTTTTAACCAAACGTCATGAGTACGTGCGAGCTCGATACGATTTCGATGGACAAAATTATTCGTACTCGGATACAGAAAAAGAGCGAAAATGCTAAAATGTTGCATACTAATCGAAAATGCAGACAAGCATATATTTTAGAATCGAAACTCTCAAAAATTGCTATTGTAATTGCACGTTTTTTAATCAGGGTCCCATTGTTTATTACCACGTCGTACCTGTCTAAAGCCTTTTACGTCCAAATAACTAAAGTTTATTAATCTTAAAGTCGTCAACACGTCTTAAACTTACTAGCCTACGACCTTAAGCTATAATTGAACGTCGTATGCGGTCCTAACCTGTCTAAAATGATCACTTTCTCTTACAAGGGTACGCACACGGACGTAAAGAAAAAGGACACCATCTCGCCTATAGTTAAACGGACGCCGCAGAGAAGCCACGCACACCAACGTGCCTGTACAAAAGTGCCCTAAGCGCATACGCCATTACGTGTCGATAGATCGAATGGGCCGAAAACCCTGCTTCACTTTCAATGTTTCTAGCGCTCCGTCCATCTTTTTTACTTACGTGGTACATACTAAGCGATATAAGCTATAGAACCACATTCTATTCCTTTAAATGCTAGAGGCGGGTAAACGAGTAGCAGCTTCTGGTTATCGAAGGTCGAAACATGATTACCTTACAGCTATTAAAAGCTATTCGTAATTACCTGACCAGTTTGCTATACGAGATTAGATTTAGACTGAGGAGTGGTTTTCCTATATTTACGTATTGTGCATTCATAGCTATGTAAGTTAACAATTACAACATGATATAAGCTGAGGCCTGTATCCCTGAAGGGGTAGGCAAAGGCGCATTAGCGAACTAGAACACCTACATCTCGCCGAGCTTAGTTCCGTCCCAGATGTGATAGGGTGCGAGCATATCGCCATATCGGGCACAAATTCTAGACTCCGAGCTGATGCTGAATATAAAAACTCAATATCACTTTGTCCGACCCGGGGATCGAACCGGAGACCTCAAGACTGTAGTCGTACCGAAATACAACTTCGCTACTAATTTATTTTGTTTCATTTCATTTCGCCGTACAACATCCAAAATTCCCACATCGTTCGCCCACACTGGGCCATACATGTGACAGCGCAGTTTTTCTCTTCGCCAAAGGTTAATAGAAAGTGGTAAAACAATACCACACGTAACGGTAGATGTACAATAGCCATTGTGTTTTGTCAACTGACAGGCTGTGTCCTAGATTCAATTCCGAGCTAGAAATTAGTTAACGTTTTACATAGTAAATGAGCAGCGGTGGCTTAGCAGTTAGCAGTAACTCTGTAGTATAGTATAGACTACTAAGAAGAAAGTCGTAAGTTGAAAACCAATCTCAACAACACCTACTTCTGACTTTTTTAAGTTACGCAAATATTTTAACCCGACTGCCCGAGAAGAAAGTAATGTTTTTATGGTTGTTAATAATGTTTTTTATATGTAGATATATATTATGTAATCACTTACATTATACATGGTGACCACCACACGTGTACAGGTGTCAGATACTTTAAAGCTATAGGTACGTTTAAGAAATGAAATAATTACCCACTTTTAAATTTTGTAACTGACATACGATAGCTTCGTCGACCGTCTCCTATTATATTGTGGGATGGAAATACGGTGCGCGAAATGAAAGTAACAAACAAGACTTAAGAGACACACGAAAACCTGGCCCCATGGAAAGAAACAACTGGTTTCGTGGGTTTCATAAACTACTTGTTTGGTCTCCCAACACCATAACCTATTTGTTCAATAACTTTCATTGCAATTAGACCGTATTTTGCAGAAATGATCCAACCCACAGAAGAGGTTTTGTTATTGATGCCAACATAATGTAAACCTACTGATTTCTTAAGTTTACGCGAATATTATACATTGAAATAAAACTATTTTTACGGATTCTATCACGATTAGGTTTTAATTTTTATTCCCGACGTTTCGAAGGCTTTGCAGTCTTCGTTGTCACGGGTCAGACTAGTCTGAGTTTTATTTCAATGATGTAAATCATTAGACCATATTGATGTCAATAAAATGATTGTTTTGTGTGTGATGTGGATCATTTCTGCACAACACGGTCCTATTGTCGTAGTTCACAAGGATTCTGTGAAAAGTGTTTAAATCAAATACATTTTTGATGCAAGCATAGCAATTAGACTCTAGTCGTGTATTACGTTTTTTATTATCATAAGCAACATTATGTATGTATGTATGTTAATTCGATAATGACAGGTTCAAACCTATTTATCATTTCATAAATAATAATCGTGTTTGTTGGCAATTATTATTTGTTTATGATTGTATTGCTTTACTTACTCCTAGGGTATTTGAGTTTGTTATGAAGCATCTTAAAAAATATGAAAAATCGAATTGGAAAAATTTAATACACACCATTTTATACTATTTCATTTTATAAAAAAAAAAGAAGAAAATTTTATTGCTTTAAACAAGTACAGTAATAATAATTTTGTTTTGTGTTGTGTTTTTTTTTAACATAATATTCCGTGAATGTAACCTATATTTTCTTATCCTATGAACTTAACCTATAAAGTTATGTCGATCTTTGTATTTTCCAACAAACTAACGAGCATATTTCAAATAAGTAGTCACAATTACTCTCGCCTTGTTTTTGTTACGTAAACACCTCGCGGGTTGTGCAATCGTTTGCGATATATTTAATATTTATTTTACAGCACAGACTAGAAGTAATAAAGTTCAATTACGACGAGTTCATTAGAGGTAGGTAGCGACTAGCGATGCGCGGGCGCCGGTCAGCGGCCGGCCGTCAATCAAACTCCTCACTTTTTGTGCGCCATTCATGAGCCCGCGTTCAGCTACTGGACATAACACAGTTGAGATAACTTCCGTATTCAACTAATTTTATTAAATTTGTGGTGTAAAAAGAGGCAGCAAATTGGTCACTTAGTAGTAAATGGTCATGGATGGAAGTGTCCATGAACACGTCACAATCGTCAGAACTAAGAATGCGTTGGCGATTAAGGAATATGAATTGGGAAGGAAAGGGGAGAATTAAGCATTCTAGGACCTCACTCACCATAGTTTTGGTAAATTGCGTGCAGATTTGTTTGTGTAGGTATTTATTGTACATATGTTATTTATGGTGGTCAAACATAAACCAAGCTTTGTCGATGTGATGAAATGTTACACCGTACAGGGTGTGTAGCACTAAGGTAATTAATATTCTTAGTCTAACTTATAAACTTTTTGCACAAACAGGCTAATACGTTTAGCGACTCTTAATTACATATGTTATAAAATGACTTTATATTTTAAATACGTTCAGCCGACACATCCCAACTTACTATAAAATTGTTATATAGACCTGAGCTACTGCAACTAAATCAACTGTGCATTTTCTATCTATTGTGATGGAGCAAAAAGGCTAATACAAGCACACAGTGCAAGCGATATGTTTTGAATACAAACAATTATAGAGCGAGCCGGCACTCGTTTGTTATAGATACAATTGAATCGATTGGCAATTAGGCTGTGATGTTGTTTTGTTGATATTATTGTTTGATGATTGTCCAGAAGAAATAGAGACTGAAAAATTGACGTGTGTTAGATTTTAGATGATAAAGTATCAGGGACGTGCACAGGTCTTCTGATCAAGGTAGACAAAAATCTTGTAAAATGATTTTTTTCAACTCTTACGTAACGATTACTTTAATCATCATGCTCATTTAAATTACATTACAATCCGAGTACTGATATTTTGACAATTTGTTTATGGTCGGGAATTTTTGGTCATAATTTATGTACATAAATAGCAAATTATCAGGGTAGGCAGCGTCTATTTAGATTGCACGCTACTGTATGGTATCAAAATTCGCGGAAACATGCATGGTCTCATGTGAATGAAACCTAACACGTGCCAAAAACATAAGCTCACGCCTATATCCGTGAAGGAGTAGGTAGTAGGACACTACCGAACAAGATTATCCACATTTCGGCGACCTTATTCCCCCCCCCCCAGATGTGATAGAATTGCCTAACACTGAATTGACTAAAACCAATATCGATTTGACCAACACGGTGATCGAACCCAAGACAGAACGCAATACAAATACACCATCGAGGCTGTCAATATCTTATTTATTTTTAGAGAGGTAAAGTTACGCTATAGACAATTACGTCTACAGCACGAATGGGCCGGCTCGACCAGTTTGATACCACTGTCTCCCAGAAAACCGATGTAAAGTGGCAGCTTGCTGTCGCGTTTCGTTCGGTAAGTGAGATTTCCGGTGGCCCAATACACCCCTCCCTTCCCAATTCGTTTTCCCTCCCCTACCATTCAGACTTTTTAGGTTGGCAACGCATCGATGATTCTTTTTGTGTCGTGGGTGTCTATGGACGGTGGAGATTACTTACCATCAGGTGACCTATCTGCTCGTTTGCCAGTCTCTGTTATAAAAAAAAATACACATTTCTCATTTCTTATTCTTCCAATGCGATAAAACAAAGTACACATTACATCTATTCATCTTATGGAAATATCGCGCGTATAGGAAAGCCATCGTTTTCTATAGAGTAATTGTTTCCCACCGCGCCGGGGAGCGGACACCTAAATCACGGATAAATCGGATAAGACAAATAAAAGGCCCAACTGACCGTTCAGTGGACGGTTGTTGGGTGGTTAAGAAACAAGCGGGCGTATGAGCGATGAAATGTTATTTACGATAATTTTGTAATGAATTAAATAATAAAGATATAGGTTGCAGAAAGTTACTAGATGCAGGCCGCTTCCAACAGGTCGATCAGGATTTTTTGGGGGAGGTCTATGTTCAGCAGTAGTCCCGTGACTGATGATGGTGATGATGATGATGATAACTCAATTCATTATTTTAAGATGGAAAAGACAAAGAATTCTGAAGTAAATTGCTGAGTATTTTCCATGGCTAAACAGCATTATAATTATAAATATAGAGGCAATTAACTATTTTATTTATATTCATCATAACTGAATTGTCTGAATAATTTTGGTTGAAAAATTCTGACAGTGTACATAGATAGGCTGTGACCTACACTATCCCTAAGGATAACTAATTTTAATATATAATTAATTGCGGCCTGTCGCAGTATAAAAATGTACATAATAATTACGTCACTGATATAGTGTAACTTTCCGTTATTGCAAGATTTTTTACATCGGTTCATACAAAGTAAGAAATTGTACCTTTATAATACCATATATTAGTATGGAAAACGCTATTTTACACGCTTCTTTTAAGGTAAAGGTAATAGAAGTTTGATGTCTCTGTTTTTATGGCCCCATATTGACTTGTGGGCGGATGCAGTAGACGTCAAGTAAGACATTTGTAGATCTTTATTACGTGGATGTAGGTTAGGTAACTAGACCAAAACATAGCTTCTGGATCTACTATCTGTGTACTATAAGGTAAATTCAATTTCAAATAAAAAAACGAAGTGAGATTATTTGAAAACACCAAAAAAAAATTTTTTTTTAAATATCCTACGATAGGTGACTTCTGCTACCGCCGAATGCTCTTAATATACTTAAGGTAGGGTTATCTCGTTTAAGGCCGCCCTATCTGTGAAAATTATATGGCGGAAACAATGTAAGAAGCCGTTAAAGTTGAGTAGCGTTTGACCATTCGGGTGCTAGTTATTTAAAAGCAGACATATTTTAATAAACGTCATCGTAATGATGCAGTATTTAGTAGTCAGTACTTTGTGGTTCAAAATTCTGAGTGTTGCAACTGTCTGTTGGATGATGCTTACGTACTGTTCGAGTAAGCGAGTTCTTCTTCCTTTAGGAAAAAATACCAGCAACCTTTCAGTATAGTTTTCATTACGTGTATGGTACAGTGGCTCAAATAAGGAGTTCTTGTAATCAACGAGCGTCTATGAAAAGATAGCATACTGTGGAAGAAGCACACCTCGTGCTTCCACAGTAATTCACGATCCAGTCTCGTATGTATGTTTTCGTGGTGTACGTATGTATAGACTAAATCCTTGATATTAGACTTTTGATTTTATATTAGCAATAGTTAATATTTTAACTTATATTACGAATACACTACACACCGCAGCGCCCATGAGCCAGACGTAAATCAGATAGGCGGTGGAATTCGACGCTCCGCTTTTTGTAGACTCTGTTATTGAATACCGCCCCGTCCGCGCGTCCTCCGGGAGTATCCACCATCGATATTTATGGCGTTTTTCCTATTTGACCAATGCTTTCCTAAGATACGTGAAAAGTGTACTTTGATTTTAGTTTTTGTTACTTTTTGACTCTGTTTTTTAGAACGTAGAGCCCTTACAGGATAAATATTTGTGTCTCTAGTACATAGTAATCATGTGAAACGTGTTATATTCGTGACTTGTAACAGTTGGCACATTTTTTGTTTCTTGAAAACTCTTTCGAGCTCAATGCAACAATCGTGACGTGTAATAGTTGGTATAACATTTATTGTATTTCGCAAATTTTTTCGAAATCAATATAGTTTCGAGGATATTCCGTCTCATGATGTATTATGGACGTGCAATAAAAAAATATGAAAATATGGTAATATATGAAAAGACGACCTGATAGAGGTCTAAGGAAGTCGTTGAATGCAGGCCGCTTCCAACAGGTCGATCTGAAAATCTTTGGGGGAGGCTTATGTCCAGCAATGGACGTGCTGATGATGATGGTCATTTACATTTGCTTTGCACACATAACATGGATGTTTGACACCGTATTTTGTTTCATGGATGTGTTTAGCTTGATACAATTTCTAAGGACTCTTATTTAATTATCCCATTTTCACGGTATTAGCCTGCCCAAAAAATATTACAATAAAAATCAACCCCCGAAACCATCCAAACTTCAATTTACGAGTGGGCAAGTAAAAAAACTCATTCATTCAAAATTGATTCATTTAGAATCAATTACATCGGAACGTGTAACAAAAACCGCCCGCCACCGACCGCTAATGTGGGCGAATGAGGCTAATTCCGCCCATTTGTTGGAACTTCGGCCGCGGTCTCGTACTGTAAAAACGTTTGTGGTCGCGTTAATGTGTGGTTTCAAGTTATTGAATACGACACGCTTATTGAATTACAGCTTGTTTATATTGCTTGGCCTATATATACTCGGTTTTGCCCGCGGCATCGCTCGTGCACGAAACTTTGTTACTTACGTAATTACTTGTGCTACCAAACCTGGTAATCAATAGAGTCACGCTGTAGCACGAATGGGTCGGCTCGACCGGTTAGATACCACTGTCTCACAGAAAACCGACGTAAAGTGGCAGCTTGCTGTCGTGTTTCGTTCGATGAGTGAGATTTCCGGTAGCCCATTTCCCCACTCCCTTTCCCAATCCCCTTCCCTCCCATTCCATCCCATTCCCTCCTTTTAGTTTGGCAACGCACCAATCTCTGCTATAAAAAAAAATGATTCAAAATCAAGTGCCTTTAGAGAAGTGTTCTTGTGGATTCCATCTTTGTAGCTTGTCTCACTTAATGAGCTCTATATTCTAATTATTGATTAGTTATCGTTGGTCACTTCTTTTTCCCAAAAATGAAGTCAAATCAAACCAAATTTTTGGGGGGAAACATATCTTCAGCAGTAGAGGCTGCCAGTTCAATTCCTGAGTATTCCCGAGATTTGGACAAATGTTTTTGTAACCCAAATTGAGTTAAATAATAAACATGATATCCTTCATAAACCATTCTCTATTACTTTACCACAATAAACATCAAAACTCGACACAATAAACTCGAAACTTCAAAAGGCCCATAAACGTTCACAAATATAAGTTCGGCCGATAAATCATTCGACATAAACCCGAAGGAAAACTACGAGTTCCGGGGAGTGTGCTCCATATGTCATCTCGGTCAAGCTGGAGTTATTTGTCTTGCAAAAATTCGGAAGAACATCTTAGGAATGTCGACGTCCCCTTTGGTATTCGTGTTGGGTAGTTAGGAATGCGGGGAGTGAGTGACGTGTTGGCGAAGGGTTGTAGTGGACTCTATGAGTGAAATTTTGTGTAGGAATCAGGTAATTTCGGTTGCAAATTTTTGTATCCGAGCATGCCAAAATTATCGTAAGCGTAGTCCAGTCCAAAAAATAATACATACATATTTAGACCCTCGCCTCTATCACCGAAGGGGTAGGCAGATGCGATCTAGGGAACTAGAACACATACATTTCTCTGAGCTTATTTCCGTCCCAGGGGGGTTACCATCACCTCTTATAGCAGTATTATGTATTATAATTTTACTTGTACCGATTCCCATACAAAACAAACGAAGAACGATTATAATAATACTGCTATGAGAGGTCGTGGTAACCTTGCAGATGTGATAGTGGTAAGCTTCTTTGCCATCTCCTTCTGCTTTTGTGTCAATGGCTCCAAGAACAACGAATCGAGTCAGATCCTTCCCGACCAAAAGCCCGCCACTCCTAAAGCTGCGTCTGTCGCCTCCATTAGATCTTCATCTTATCGTCATATAGTGCGTATTTTCGAGGCTTCGCGCAGATAGTTAGTAAAAAAATCCTGAGTAAATGCTTCTTAACACTCCGAAGAGAGAAGAAGCAAATCGTTGGCTCTGTGATAGGACAAGTAGATGACCGATGCAGGCAGAGAGTTGAGTGGTAGAGCCACGCTGTAGACAGTAACGTTACAGCACGAATTGGCCAGTTCAACCGGTTTGATATCACTGATTCACAGAAAACCGCGAAAAGCGTTTCGTTCGGTGAGTGAAATTGCACATTTACCCCCCCCCCCCTCCCTTTCCCAATCCCTTTTCCCTCTCCTCCATTTCCTCCTTTTAGTTTGGCAACGCACCCATGATTATTTTTGTGTCTTGGGTTTCTATGGGCAGTGGTAATGGAGGTACACTTGCTGATCCTAGAACTCGGTTCGCCCAATATATTTGGATCATTGTGATCGGTTTTAACACCATGTGTTCGCTATCCGGGCGGACACGAATATCGTACCACCTACAGACAAACTATTTTGAATAGAAGAAACAGAAAACTCAACAAACGAATTTATAAACTTGCAACTATTTGCAAGATGGAAATGACTATTAAAATAAAACAGTCTGCGAACGAATAGAAAAGGTTTAAAAGCAAACAATCATTTGCATTATTAAGTTACAAGTTTTTACTGAGTGCAGGACAAACAGGCGGGAGTACACAAATCAGCGTCTTGGGCAATAAACAAATCCGATGTTGGACTCCCCACTCCCGTACCTCACACCTCCGTTGAAGCTGATTGTGCGCTCCGCAAACAACCAACCGTGCTGGACATGTTTATGAAGGAAAATCTTTTTCAAATCTGCGATAGAACTTGATTTTAACACCGTTTTATTATAACACTAGGATGAGGCCTAATGTTGTTTGGTAGATTTCACAAATTAAACCTATAAAATTCGTATGGAGTATTCTCTGAATTGCAAATCTTCGAGGTATTGTTTTCATTGACTTATGAAAGCAGATATCGGTAATTCCAGGGACATAGGCAATTTGCTGCCTACCCAGGAAAGTAAAGGAGTAGGGATGCAAAAAAAATGGCTTTATTTGGGCTTCCAGAAATTGCATTTACAGTACAGCTCGTAACGCGACAGCAAGTTGTTACTTCATGACGGGTCTCCATTGTTAGTTTAAATCATTAATTATAATAGATGTATAACAAACATCCATTTAGAATTTTTCCACAAGAATTTCGAAGATATGTGAAGTTTACCAACTCGCACTAGGCCAGTGTGGTAGACTAAGGCCTAACCCCTTTCATTAGTAGATTAGGCCGTACCCAGCAGGGGGACAGTACTATTACAGGGTTGATAATATTATTAATCATGCATTTAAACCCTCAAGAAAGAGCTCGA
This sequence comes from Clanis bilineata, assembly GCA_036417725.1. Lineage (NCBI taxonomy): Eukaryota > Metazoa > Arthropoda > Insecta > Lepidoptera > Sphingidae > Clanis > Clanis bilineata. Next base: position 17,907,407 of record CM071158.1, read on the forward strand.
GTACAAAACAAACGACTGTACTAAATGACCACAAATCGTCACCGCAAAGGCCGGGGCCAAATGAGCCGTAAATGGTCGGCAGTTGCCGCGCCGGGCTCTGCGGTCGCATCCGAACACACGACGTGTTAACCACTTCCTATTCACATTTTTCTATTTATTTAAATAAGGGTTAGAAGCGTTCACATCAAATAATACTGAGAATTTGTGTTTGTGAATCTTTGCAACATAAAGAAAGTGGTCACCAGGGTCTTGATTCTCTATGAAATTGAGTTTGACAGAAAGAAAGGAATGTTAGTTGCTACTAGTATAACATGCCACATTAACTAACATAAGATTACACATTAAATTAAAATAAATACAGAGACAAGTGTTGCATTTCCATATCGAAACAACTGTGTGTGTAACAAACTTCATCGCATTTGTGAAAATATACTTAAAAAGAACGGTATAAAGAATGCTTTTCCATACAAATTTCGTTATGTGTGTTAGCAATTGTTTAACACGGTCAACCCGGTCTTATTTGCTGAGACAAAACTCTACAGTGCAACGTGGCTTTAACAATACTGATCTACCAGTACGCTTCTCTTTCTGGTTTCGAGATTAAGCAGTAAGAAGGATAAATTTTGACATGTATTTGAAGCAGTCTTAATTTCTACAGTAAAAACGAATATTTAATTACAATATGGACGAAAATGAATAAAACTGTCCCTATTGAGCTATGTAGGAAGTATTGCCACTTCTATGCTGGCTTCAAACACGTTATACGTCTTTAAAATAAGTTGTTTATAAAATCAATCTAGTTTGAATACCTAACTAAACAAAGATTTGACCGCTGGCCCAATAATAAGAGATTAGCAATTTGAAAGTAGGTGGCTAGGGGTGCGGTGCTCCTTGCGCCGTGTCGGACACCAATCCGATTGTATTTACGTAAGCTGACCGACGCGACGGCCAATCCGCATAGGATTATTGACGAGCCGGCCCGGACTGCCGATACGGTTATTAAGATTCTGGATACAAGTGATGAGCGTTTATCTGAATGCGTATTTATATCAAATGAGCAAAGAGTCCACTGCTCAACATAGGCCTCCCCCAAAGATTTCCAGATAGACCTGTTGGAAGCGGCCTGCATACAGCGATCTATGGCTAATGATGATGATGATGAGCAAAGAGTAATTCGCATTTTTACGGTATTAACAGCATTCTTCATTGAATCGTACGGTGTAAACGACAGCTTCAGCGTAAAAGAGGATATCAAAAGAATGCTCTGCTACAATAAAGTACAATGTCAAAATAATATTCTATAAGGCGTTATTAAAAATAGCATTGGTAAATTTTCGCGAAGATTTGAAAATGTTTTAGAGCTGTATGTTGCTATTGCGTTTCATACAAGGAATGAGATATTCGGAGGATCAATCACATTCATTCCTTTAATATTCTCCTTTCATTTAAGGCCACCAATGTATCCGTAATTCTTTTAGGATCATATTATGTTATTATATTTAAGGTTATAGAGATCGCTAAACATCAGGTGAATAGACATAAGTTACTTTAAAAAATAAACAATTAAATAATCCTTTTTAAGCTTATTCAAACGTTTCAGCAGATCATTTACTCGACTTGAAATCAAATCAAAATCAAATTATAAATTTAATGAATAATTCGCTTCACCTATAACCTTACGCCACGCCTCCAAGACGTCTGATGTCCGGTAGGGTCACGGTGGCACGTCAATTTGCCTTGTCCACCTTACAATGCCGAATAATGTCCCATTACAATACACTGGCTCTTGTTATTTATGTCTTTACACGAGCAATGTATTCCGCGTGTCTTTAAAAGACGCGGGAATTTATAATGTAGATCTAATTTTGGTTGCATTTCTTTTAACTGTCGCTCGAGCAGGAAATTTTCTGACAATTGTAAATGTTTTCGAGCTTGAGCGTCTATGAAATTTGTATGAAATATTAACCAAATGTCAATGCGCAGCGAGCTTTATACGAATTCGATTGTTAAAAATATTACTGCTAACAGCAAAGTAAAACATAATCGTAGTTAAAAGCAGTCTAAAACTACATACATTGCGTTTATTGACGTTCGCTAAGATTCCACCGGCCCGAAATTAAAGTCAGTTATGGAAGAGTAAAAATGCTTTAGGAATTCTCACTTTTCATTCATAATAACCGACCCAGTTCCTTACAAAGTAACTAAGAAACACTCTCAGCTTGATTTTATGCCCGGCCGTTCTAAATATGATCCAGGCAAGCTATCAAACCACAAGCCCGTAATTGGTAATTTTACCAATTTGATATTTTACATTAAGAAATCTTAGAGCGAGTTTAAATGACTGGTGTCAACGCCGTTTTATTCTAATGGCTAAAGTAATCGAGAATAGGCTTTAAATTGGTAGATATTAGATTAACTAACTGCTTTTATCACGGAATATTAAATGCATTTAGGGCTAAACCGCTATTTTCAAATTTAAATTGGTACAAGGTGGAAAACGTTTGAAGGGTTATTTATGAATAACTAGTGGAACCAGTCTTTAGTGTTCCACTGAGACTTTTCATACAATGTTTACGTCAGAAAGCCTCCTTGGTCTAGTGGCATATATGGGCTATAGAGCATATAAGGTTCGATTCTCAAGTCGCTCAGGGTGTTTTTCTAACACGATCTTCCCGGGTCTGGATCCATTGAGGACGGGATGACGCCCAACTGTACAACTAATCAAACTCAGGTATAGTTTTGGGTAATAATAAATAATAATATTAGACCTCTAATATTACTGTCCTACTGCTGGACACGGGCCTCCTCTGCTAATGAGAGTGGTTTGTCTACCACGCTGGCCTAATGCGGATTGGTAGACTTCACATACCTTTGAAATTCTTGTGGAGAAATTATCGGATATGCCGGTTTCCTCACGATGTTTTCCTTCAACATTATAGCAAGCGATATTTCAAAATGAAAACACACTTAACATAGAAAAGTCAGAGGTGTACGTTCTTTTTGGGGGTTGGTATCGAACCGCCGACACTCCTCTCGGCAGTCCGTACCACTCCCAACTGAACTATCGCTACTTTTAGTTTTGGGTATTCTATGCAAAATATACATTTGACACTGTAAATACCGAAATGACCATGACGAGGTCGCAATAAAGTCTGTAACGGATTTTAATTATCAAATTACACAAACTTACAAAAAGTCGACATTTACAACACTTCTGAGAAAAAGCCATGTTATACATTGCAACGTGTCGCCATTAGTTTGTAAAGTGACAAAGTCGAGGGCCCCTTCTCGAAGGGACATGCCTGTGTAATGATGTTCGACCAACTCTTTCGAAGAAATGTGTTTCGTGGGGCGATATTTGTATAGAGTTGATAATATTGTTCTTTCTTTCTGCCTAATGTTATCCCGGTCTAATACAAGGGCCCGCCTTCCTACTTAAATGGTTCCACTTCGCCCGGTCTTGAGCATCCTCTACAGGTAATAGTCTCACTATATACTGGCTCTTCTAACTACCTCTAAAACGTCTAGCCAGCGCTTTAGTCCCGTTAGGGCCGTCCACGGAATGCACCACTAGTACGATCTGCGCTGTAGTGCTGATAAAATTGTTAATACACATTAATAATGATTTCTTAGATTTACGCGACGATTATATATTGAAATATAATCCGACCCATAACCACGAAGGCTGTAAAGCTTTTCGAATCATCGGGACCACAAATACAATAAATCATGATAGAATCCGTAAAAATATAAATAATTTTAGCAAGGTGTTATTGGAAAGCCGTGAATGAATTCTGCCTGTACTATTCTTAATTCTATGGGGGAATAATTGATAAAGATGGCCGTGACTTCCATGGCTGTTTTGCAATAATATGAATACATATTTAATGATATTATTTGTTATAGAATTTTATCGCAAAACGAACATGTTGTTTATTTAAAATATAACTACAATTTACAAAGTAGTATTGAGCTCAGAGACAGCCGTTACAATAGTTTTATAATTTTATTTTTAAAATCTATAAAACTAAAATTTAACGATGCCGATAAATTGACTATAAACAGCTGTCTACGTATGACTATTATGCCATTGGTGCGAACAGCTCTATACATGTTTATCGGAAAACTATTTTTTCGAAAAAGAAATGGCCTTTAGAGTAAGTGTGAGCCCTGACATTTCACCCTGGGGTCTTTTACGGCGACCGTTGGTATCTGATGACCGGGTCCATACGACCGGGGAGTAAGGCTTATCTTAGAATTTAGTACTACTGCAACATGGTTGTCTGTTAAGCAAGACTAGACAGAATATCGTTTGAATTAGTTTTAATCATTGTGCTGCAATTGTTAATCGTTAGGTGTTATCACGATCGGCTTAGATGGATTAGAATTAAACTTTTTTCGTCGATCACAGTACATTTTTTCTACTAATGCCTCATTTAGATTGAGAGAGTATTAGACGACCGAGACAAAATCGAATAGAAAACTATTATTTATGACACCGCGTCATTGTATACGAAAATTCAAAGTCTTCCAGAACATTCTTGTCTGTGACTAGTAACATCACATAGGTATAAAAAGGATAAAAACAAAATGGTTTTGGTTTAAGTAGTAAGTGGTCTAATAATAGTATCTACATAAATATATAAGCTCACGCCTGTATCCCCGAAGGGGTAGGCAGAGGAGCACTAGCGAACTAAAACCCCCTTTAATTTTGGCGAGCTTAATTACATCCCAGATGTGATAGGGGGCAAGCCTATGCCCATATCGGGCGCAAATTTCGGACTAATACTGAAAAATCCAATATCACTGACCGACCCAGAGTTCGAACCCGAGACCTCAGGAGTCAGGACGATAATCGTACCGTACTTTAGTATCTGTAATGTATATTATTTAGTACGTACCACTTCTAAGTACTTATAACAGATTTGGTATGTTCTCTTACTTTTCCTTCAAAATCGGTACATGACGCTCTAAATAGTTCCTCAAGTGGACCGTGTTGTGCAGAAATGATCCAAGCCACATTTCTTTTTTACATCAATATGGTCTATAATGGCTTAGACTTTAGGATCATGTTGGCATCAATAAAAAATGTGGGTTGGATCATTTCTGCACAACACGGTCCAAGTATTGTAGATATTTAAAAACACTGTTAAAACAACTTCATGACCGCCTTCTCCCATACATAACGTAGCAAACGTCTCGATGTAGTTATTTTATCGGCCATGTAAATATATTTTTAATGTTATAAACGAGTGAATATATCATTTAGCCGAAGGCAGGACATGAACACCATTAGCATGTCAGTTATTTATGTCCTAGCCGCCGACAATGTAGGCAATATGCACATTAATCAATACATGAAAAGTTACGGAAAGTAACTGTGCAAACATTCTTAATTTTACCGACTGCTTTGGAAATAGGGTAATGTTTTTATGGATAATTATAGCTTAATAGCTTTTTATCTATTTAAAATTATATTTTCCAATATACATTCAATTAGGTGGTTGCCAATATTCCATTTCATATCTAAAATTTATTGCATCTGATGATACTCACGTTTCTTAAATTAACGTAATTATTTTTAACAACTTTCTAGTAAGTTGATTTTAATCATTTTGGTGATAATAAATTTTTTGCATATATTTAACATGTCTAATGAGGTCGCAAAGAAGTATATATGCATATTTGCAAATGTTTTTTCAAGACTGAATGAGGCGAAAGAGGTGTGTAAGGATCGTAGCAAGTGGAAATCCGTTGTCTCTGCCTACCCCTATTTTTTTCCAAATCCATCCAATCCAATATTTATAATTCGCCCTTACGATAAACCCAAGCTGTTATAATTGTCAATTTTTATCAAGGAAAAACGAATTATTTTCCATACAAATTAAATTCTGGTGAAATATACGCTAAGTAATAATACTGCGTGATATTAAACGTAATGATAAACGTTAGTTTAATAACTAACTAGTTATTCAAGAGAATTGACAGAAGCGTGCGCCTCCACAGTAGTGACGTAAGAATAAAGCTAGCTGCGAACCGACGACTTTTAGTCGCTAGTATAAAATTGTAACAGACCGATTTTCACAGACGAAAAGTCGACGCAAGTGTCTCTAAAATTAGTAGTAATAAAATTATTTTATTGTCAGGAACTGGATAATTCGAAGTATTTTGTATGTATATGTTATCCCTCGTATACTTCTTGATCAAGACAAATCAAAATTAGGATTAATAATCGAACTAGTTCTTGCTCGTGGTTTCGTTTCCGTAATAACATAAAAGTGCCTATTCAGGATAAAAAGCAGGTACCAAGATTGTGACCTTGTTACAGTTTAGGTTTTTAATTATAAGTTTGGTTATCAAAATCGCAGTAATTAAATAAACAAACTTACTTTTAAATGTTTGTGCAAATACAAATTCTAAAAAAACATGTGTGCAATTCACACGTAGTAGAACTGAAACCTTCAAAATTTTTGGCTTCAAGATAATTAGACGAATGTAAAATTTCGGGAAGAGGATAATTGTAGGTTTTATAATGATCATAGTGATACAGAGTTTGATAATTATTTTATATTTTATTCGTATATTTTATTCATATACATCATCATCATCATCATCATCGGCCATAGGACGTCTACTGCTGAACATAGGCTTCATATACATTACAGATACTTTATTATAAAAAATATGAAAAGGCTCTACCGACGTATAATACGTACACGTATACAAAACACCACGGTTGTGTGATGTCTTTTCCCAAGCTACTACGCTACGTCATTTTCTCCCACTTTAAATCTAATGAATTTATGTGTCTGACTCTTTTTACTATCGCTTTTTCGTTTCATCGACTTTCAAATCAGAACGATGCTAAAGAAATTGTCACTTCAATAATAATATAATCCGCGACAAAAGTCTGCAGTTCACGAGCACCTTTATTTGAATATTGCACCTTGCAAAAAACTTGTTTCAATCGTGGCTAGATGTGCGATTACCTTATAATAGTGGTTCTATAACTTGCTATATTGACAATTCAACTGCTCGGTGGTTAAGGAAACTGACTGCTGTGCGTGTGGTCTCGAGTTTCGTGCTAAAAAGGTCAGATGTTTGGTCATTGTATGATTGTAAGCAATTATACTTGACTTTTATGTAACTAATCTACGAAATTAAATTAACTATCTTTGAGTGGCTCCAGTTATAAAATGATTGTTAGGTACCTACATTCGTTTATTAATTTACTTAAAGCTTTATGGCGTAGTGGGCGAGTAGCCGTAACTGAAACGACAGTCCGCGGGTTCGATCCCCGTACTGAGACAAGTAATCGTATCGTGTAACCAATGAAATATTTGTATTTGTCTGTCACTCAAGTCCATCATCAGAAAGTTTCTATAAGTCTCTAGAGTTAAAGATTATCAAGAATAAGACCGGACATAAAATGTCCAAATTAGAGATCTTACTTACACTTTGACATAGCCGTAATAAAAACCATGTCAGCTGCGATATCTCAATCATGGTAACAATAGAAAAACCAACACCGTGACGTGGTTACTAATAAGCTAACATGATGCTAATAAGAACTTTCAATTTCTGTTGCTATGGGGCTCACGTTTATTATAGCATCTCTATTAAGGTTCTGTTTACTCTTGGACAATTTAAGTGCAAGTGGGTCTCAGTTTTTGATGACAAAATTGGTTTTGTAAAAGCATTTTTATTCGCCGTCATTTATTTATTGTTCATATTGTTCACGTTTGTTCTATTTGTTACGTACCTACAACGGTAGCTAGATATTTATACCTATTGATATGAAAACAGCAGGTCGATCTGGAAATCTTTGGGGGAGGCCTATGTTCAGCTGTGGACGTCCTATGGCCTATGATGATGATTATGATGATAATGAGAAAGAAGGAGAGAGACTAAGGCTCCGCTCTTGTTTGTAGAAGAAGCACGTGCAAAGCAGTGGTACAGTTATATTATTATTATATTTTATTTACATAAGTTACTAGCTTTGTGCCCTCCAATTTCACTACGTTAAACTGTTTACGAGTCGTGTCTCGCATTTCATAGGCTTTGATAGCCGCTTGAAAAATAATTAGGTGCCTGTAATTCGATTCTGTTATTGCTATTTTATCGTGACGAACTTATTTATCTAATATTATATATTTTTTTCATTTAAAATTATACTATATTAAAAGGCTGAATGAATATTTGATATTCTGCACTATCTCCATGTAAATGTTACCTTATTCGAATTTCGGCGGAACCGCTAATAATTCGGAAAGACAACCGTGTCCACTAATATAGGACAATAAAAAACTACTCGCTTTATACTTAGCTAAATAACCTTAATCTACTGGCAGGGTGTAACATCTTTCCGCCAGGTTTCCTTACAACACATTCTATTTCAATACGACTTTATTGTAATTGATTTAGAGTACATTTTGCATTGCAAGGACGTTGGTGGTTGAGTCGTTTTGTATAATACTGGTGGTATCTTTGAACATCAGTACGTTATATGCAAGGTGGACGCAAGGTGTGCGACGACCGTTGCTGCACCTTCCGCGGGGTAAGTAATGACCGTTCCCGCCCGTGACGCAGCCGTGTAAACTGATTAACTTTAACTGTGACAGTTCCGAACAACTTGCTCTTTATTAATTATGCTATGGGTTTTGTATGTAAGGATAGGTTTTTGAACTTGTGATTCGAAATTCGAAATCAGTAGGTAGTTCGGTTATGAGATTTTTCACGGTTCTTGTTATCGATTACCTAAAATATTTTTATGACAAACATAAATTCCCGCCGTACTCGTCAGAGGTGCTGGGGTGCTTGTCTGATACCGCACCAGCATAAAAATAGGGAACCTGATTTTGAACATTATTTTTGGGTCCATACTATGATATTGTCGTGTATAGGTGTATCAGGATTTGGAAGAACTATTTGTGGATCACACAAACATTTGAATCAGTTTGTATCCCAGAAGCGTTCAAAATCACTCGACGGTCTCTAATTTTGCAATTGACTTAACAATTCTTAGAAAGAAAAAAATAAAGAAAGTTTATTTGTCAAACCAAAAAAGGACAGCGGCCTGAGCAGGAAAATTTCTAACAACCGTAAATGTATTCGAACTCGATGCGCGTCTATGAAATTTGTATGAAATATTAACCAAACGTCATCAGTGCGCAGCGAACTCGAATACATTTACATTTACATTAGTTTTTCGTGCTCGGGCTACTGGCAACAACTTACTTACATTAAATAAACATAATTAAAACAAAAAAAAAACAATTCAATTCTTACGTCATTCTTTTTTCAAAAATGTGTTAAACTAGCTTTTGTTCGCGACTTCGCCTGCGTGAAAGGGTATCGTGTAATAGAGCTACAACCCTAATAGACTTTAAAAACTAGCTGATAAATAATCATGTAGTTACTTCTATAATTATGACCCTGATCCCGCATCAGGATTTCCCGTGACTTAGGCTGAAATCTATAGTTCTTACTTAAGTCTTGTACCAAAGTCGACTCAGCGTAGTCGTCTTTGGAGTGAACTAAGCGAAAGTCAACTTTTGCGTATTTATAATTCGAACTCGAACTCAGGCTAGCCATAGTTTGTCTTTGCATAGTCTACTCAGACGTTATCGGTTTCACGCAGTTCCTTTGACAAAAGAAACGTAAGATTTTTATATATTTACAGGAGACGCGCCTTTATATTTGTAGGTTGTAAAGGAACGTATTACGTAATTAACAGCTGACAAAATGGCTGACGCTCTTTGAAATGTCAAGTGAAAAACAAACCGCATTATACATAAATCGTCTTATAATCCTTTCAGCAACATGCTTGAAAAAGTTTGCTACGCCGACCCCACATTAAGGTGGGATAAGGGCAGGTAGAAGAAAGAATAAACATGAATCGTCATCATTTGATAGTCAAAACATGGATTTATTATTTATTACTATTGTTGGCAAAATCATTAATATTTTGAAGAAGGCCATAATTTTTAAAGTAAGAAGAAACAAGATGATGATGATGAAAACGTGATGACATAAAAAAAGCATTCTAAGCTCTAAAATGATGAAGTAAAGTGTAAACCACCAAGAGAATTACAAGGGCTCAAATATGCCAGGAGTCACAATCAGGTGAGTGAGTGAGGTGATCGACTCTGTCATACCTATTCCTAGAGCTCTAGCTAATCCACTGCCATTATTTCATATTAATATATTGACAAAAGTGTTATTAATTTATGAAAATTGTTAAAACGGGGATTTTGTATTTTGGAGACTGTTTACTAGCAAATTGTCTGTCTGTCTGTTTGTTTACTAGCAGCCCATGTAGAGTATAAATTGCATCTCAGTCGGCTGACTTGCTGGCTAGCAAGCCCAAAGCAAAACCATGCCTTATTAACATTTCCTGCCAGCGGTAAACTGTTGAGGCATTACCATCTGGGTACCATCTGAGTGGTTAACCTGCCAGGCAAGCTTATTGTCAGCTAGACCATGCAAATTGCCATTGTGGTGATCTGCTGATTAATAATGAAAGATCTGAGGGAAACTCTGTCTGATATTTATTTCTTCTGTTTCAGAAATAACATTTTGAAGTTATTAAATTTTCACACATGCAACCAACTGCGGAACAAGTTATCAAACACAAGCAATATTACAGTAGTTTGTGGAGTAGGTATATTGCACAATAGTTGAGAATACCATTTATGTACTGTGTGGATTGAAAGAGGAAATAATAACGAGGATTGAGAAAGGAATGTTGCGGCGGTTTGGGCATGTAGAAAGGATGGATGAAAGGAGGCTGACAAAGCAAATATATATGGTAAGTGTGAATGGTAGAGGTGGAAGGGGAAGACCTCATCGAACATTCTCTGACCAAGTCAGAGATTTACTCGAGAAAGGTCAAGTTAAAAGTACCCTAAACCGATGTGCATGCATGAAGAATGTAATGAGACTGAATGAGGCGAAAGAGGTGTGTAAGGATCGTAGCAAATGGAAATCCGTTGTCTCTGCCTACCCCTATGGGAAAAAGGCGTGAGTCTATGTATGTATGTATGTATGTATGCTCACTCAAACAAAGGTTAATATCAGAGATTGTAATAAATAAATATTATTCATGATAATTATTATTTTATTTACCTACTGCAAATCAATTTCCTGACAACATGTAACCAATTCATTCTCAAAATATCTATACATTATTTAGGCCGACTACATAATAATTAATATAATATGTACTTTCACTGATTCACTGATTCACTGTCTGTTTAATATGACTGCTAGGTGGACAGACGACCTGACAAAGGTCACATGAAATCACTGGTTACAGGCCGCTTCCAACCGGTCGATCTGGAAATCTTTGGGGGAGGCCTATGTTCAGTAGTGGATGTCCTGTGGCTGATGCTGATGATAATATTATTGGAGCAATAGCATGATGGTCACTGTTGCATTGTGGGTCGCCGCGATGAAGTCCGCCGTCCGTCCATTCCCACTGGTTCTCGGGTCACCTTTCGCGCTTTGCAAATGGCTCAGCAGAACGATTTTTTTAATTCTGAGCACGGTTTCGGGTTTAATGTTATATTAATTAGTATTCAGGACAATACTGGAAGTTGTCAAAACATTTGTCTATTTTTTTGGCATCTTCTGGGTTACAAGTTTATTCCAAACAAAATTATCTATTTTCGTTAAACTTTAATAATTAATAGATCGATTAACAGTATAATAAACGGTACTGCAATATAAGAAAATCTCGTACCTTTAATTATTAAACATTTTCTAACAATCGTTTTGGTATTTTAATTTAAAAAACGTTAGAATGAATAAAACAATTTCTACATTTTATGTCAGTATTTCGATACTGGTATTACTGCATGCCGAACTGACAGACCGAAGTCAAGGTTTTGTGGACTTGAACTTAGCAAAGTTTTTCTTGTGAAAAATGACTTGGACTAAGTCTGAGTTCGATTTATAAATTCCAAATCCTCACTAAGTTCGTTTTTTTGACTCGGACTTAGTCGAAGTTCGTTCTATAGATCTCAGCCTTAATCATTTTATACAACATTGTAGCTAGTGCAGGGTCAGCATTTAAACATTTCTAATAAAGTTAATATTTTTTACTTCAATGATGGTTTGGGCATGTGGAGAGGTTGGATGAAAGGCGACTTACGAAAGGTATTTATCGCACGAAAGTAAATGGAAGGATCGGAAGAGGGTGCCCGAGGAGAACATACATGGACCAAATAAGTGATCTTCTCCGAAAAGGGCAAGAGAGGAGTACCCTCAACCGGCGGAAATGTATGAAAAGATGCATGAGTGTGGAAGAGGCAAAAGAGGTGTATCAGGATCGTAGCTTGTGGCGCTCTATAGTCTCTGCCTACAGCCATGGGATACAGGCGTGAGTGTGTATGATAGCCTCCATGATCTAGTGGCAGCATATATGGGCTGTGGACCGGGGGGGTCATGGGTTTGATTCCCAGGTCGGGCAAAGCGAATTTTATAATTTAATTTGCCGAGGACTGGATCCCCCAGAGGGCCTTGACGTCAGGCAGGCAGCCGGTCGTAAAACTTAGCCAAATCCTTTTTGAAACATGCTTGAAAAAGTGTATTGCACCGACCCCACATTAAGGTGGGATAAGGGCAGGTAGAAAGAAAGAAAGATAGCCTTAATTAAGTATGATATTTACGTAACATCGAAAAGTCAGATGTGTATGCTCTTAGGACCACTTTCGAATATGTGCCTATACTCGGATGCTGCACATACCAGTTCCTGCATAGCTATCTTTTTTAACACTTACCATGCACTTTTGAGACTATTTTCTCCATCAATTGCATAAGGATGCATGCCATTGCATGACTTATCATATCAACACGAAATTATTTCATGAAGTAGACCAATGCGAGGTGTAAAAATACTGAACTGTATTAACATTAATTATTATTGTTTCCAAGAACAAATACTGGAAAATCCTAATGAAATTGAGCGTGTTATTGCCTCGTGCGTAATTACATGTTCACGCAAGTGTGCGAACGCATTTCCATTGCACACACATTGCGAAGTATCGAAGTATGATTGGGAGAGCAGAGGTTCTCAAAGATACTCGTATACCCCCTAATCATAAAAACCAAAGAAGTTCTTTCACGTTGGAGGCGGCACATAAGTATGTTCCATAAGTGTATCGGCCTCCGGAAGCCGAGCCGCCCGTCACTCAGTTGGAGTAGTAAGTACAATATGACGGTTATTCTGAAGGAAGAAGGAACGGAGATTAGCTAGTACTTTATGACTTAAAAAATGGAATCAAAAGCAAGAAGTTTGGGAATCAGTGTATTTATACAGCTTATGACTACGACCGACAGCGAAGTAATAAGGTGTTCCGCTTTCTCAATTCATGTCGACTAGTTTTTTTAAGCATAGGTTGACAAAAAAAGTATCTATTATAAAACAATACAAAGTAAAAATGCCCCGCTATCAGTAGCGAAGGGTCCACACAATCCGATACCTACCGTCTTCCCTTTGCCAAATTGTTGGCTAATAAATAAGTACTATCTAGATATTGTATAGAGGAGCAAGTAGCATTGGCTTCCCTTTTGAACATTTTCACTCTTTGCCACTGCCCGGTATACCTTCGCTAACTGGTTGACATGGCGGAAAAGTTTGGGAATCAGTGCAGTGATAGTACGACTGTAAATCAGTCTTAAGCGTGATGGATTGTTCTGTTGAAATCAAATACGGTAATGCGGCGTTTTTGGTACTAAATCACAACGACACGGGAGGTTAGAACAAACGATGTAAGTTCGATGAGTTTTGTAAATGTTTTAATAAAGTTATTAAATAGGAGTGAGTGGGTGGAGCTAGGCTAGTCGCCTCCTTGGTTTCGTGGCAGCATGTTTGGGCTGTGGACCGGGAGGTCTTGGGTTCGATTCCCAGGTCGGGCAAAGCGAATATTCTAATATATAATGGTTTCTTAGGTTGACGTGAATGTTATTCATTGAAATTAAACTATTTTTACGGATTATATCACGATTTGGTTTTAATTTTTATGCCCGACGTTTCGAAAGCTTTGCAGAGTTCGTGGTCACGGGTCAGACTCAGTCGGGCATAAAAATTAAAACCAAATCGTGATATAATCCGTAAAAATAGTTTATTCTAATATAATTTTCCCGGGACTGGACCCCTCAAAGGGGGACATTACCCGGTCGCAAAAACTAAGCCAAATCATTTCTGCAACATGTTTGAAAAAGTGTGTTGCGCCGACCACACATTAAGGTGGGATAACGGAAGGTTGAAATAAAAGAAAATGTAGATCTAGGCTATAGGCAGTCATCTCTACAGCACAAATGTCTAGGCTCGACCGATTGAATTCCACTGACTCACAGAGAACCGACTTATAAGACAGCTCGCTGTTGCGATTAACTTGGCGAATTAGATTAGCAACGCAGCCATGATTTTTTTGGTATCGTGGGTATGGGCCGTGGAGATCACGTAGTATTATGTAACCCTACTACCAGTTTACACGACTCTAAAAAATTTCAAGAAATTAACTCAATAAGACAAACTCTTAGTAAGGAACAATGCATATCTTAGAAAAACTGATGCATAACTTAAAAACAGCAGCGTAAAGTCAAGAAAGTTTAACCAAAGCGTTAACTTAAGTACGGAGACCGGTGGGTGTAAATCGAGCGTGTCCACCATCGCCGACGACCCTACAAATGTCAATGGCCAGCCCGTGACATTTATTAAACGCTAGAAGGGTTCGGGAGAAATTCTTGAGAAACCGTTCTTTTCCCATCGATTGAAAAAAGCGTGTTATTAGACGCGCCCGTGACGATGGCTCGCTTCCCCTTTTGTCGCAAAAAATGTATGTCGTATAAGCTAACCGCTTAGGCTCAATTGCACCACTATTATTAACCTAGAGTTAGTCCTAACCGCAAGCTAAATTGACAGAAAATGTATGAATGACATGTAACTTAACTTGCGGTTAGGACTAACTCTAGTATTAATAATAGTGGTGCAATTGAGCCTTAGCGGTTTACCTTGTTGGTTTATGTTTGTGCATTTTTTATGTTTTCTTTGACAGCAGACTTACTGCATGTGCGGATACAAATAATTAATTATAATTTTGTTTAAAATCCTCATCACTGTGGTAAAAGATATAAAACGTAATTATATAATATAAACGTAAGTAAAGCAACACTGTAGATGTTTTGTCTATAAAAATTATTCCCTCTTTCCAAAACCCTATCTTTCTTTTCCACGATAGGCAACCTCCAGAGCATAGTAAGTAGGTATGTAGCCGACATGGGTCGTCGTGTAATGAGGTCGTAAATTTCTTGTAGTTCTTGATACTTATTCTTAATATGGGTAGGCCTATAACGCTCAAGGATAGTCAACATAGGTATGACTGCTGGATGTAGTTTCTCAAATAATCACGACCTTAAAAATCTACTTCAAAATCATATAACATCTATCACCAGTTCAGCACTTCAGCCTCCGTGGCGCAGCGGACGAGTAGCCGGCTATGAAGCGAAAGGCCGCGGGTTCGATCCCCGCACCGAGACAAATATTTGTGTGGCCCACAGATATTTGTTTCGGGTCTGGGTGTTGTGAGACCAAAAGTCTTTCGTAGTTTCTGATACCCACGACACAAGACTGGTATCTTAGTGTGGGGTCAGGACTATGTGTGTGACTGTTGGGTGTTATTTATATTTATTATTATTGTTTTATGTGAGAACATCCTTGTTCCTTGGAGGAAGCTCTAACAAACTTAAAAAGAACCTTGAAAATCAGTCCACGTTTAACATACATAAAAAACGAAATGAGAACCTCCTTCTTTTACGCCGGTTGAAACTAACAATAAAGCGAGGAAGATATTCAATTTTAATACGACAGATTATAGCCTTAAATCTATTAGCTTTCTATCATTTTTATCATGTTGTTTATTACGTCTTCCGTGAGAGCGAACATTTTAAATGGAAACTAACGAACCTAATTTACCATCAACCATTGAATGTATCGCCATTAATATTATTTAACGGTCCATAAAAACTTGTGGATACAAATCAAAAGTTCAACAACAATGTTTAAACAGTCGTAAGAAGCATGGAACTTGCCATAACTCATAAGCTAACTTACTCTATAACTTTTGTCAAGAGTGTATTCGCATAGCTTTTTGTAAAATATGGCGGAAATGGACTGCCAATATCGGAATTTCTTTTTTACGTACTTATATATTAAAGATTACATACATACATACATACATAGAATCATGCATTAGATCATGAACTAAAGAATAGGAACACCCACATTTCGCCGAGCTCATTTCCGTCCCAGATGTGATAGGGAGCGAGCCTTTCCCCATATCGCGAATAAATTCCAGGCTCTGGACTCATACTGACTAGAAAAAGCTTAATATTACTTAAACTGACCCGGGGATCGAACCAGAGACCTCTGGACGATAGTCGTACTGCGCACGCAAAACAACTCCGCCACCGAGGCAGGCAGGCAACTAAAGGTTATTATAATATAATTGATTGGTATAGCCACGGTATATACAGTAACGTCTACAAAAATGGGCCGGCTCGACCGGTTCGATACCACTGTCTTACAGAAAACTAATATAAAGTGGCAGCTCTTTAATTTTGTTCAATGAGTAATGCCGCGTACACACCAACCGATCGAATTTTCGCGAATCGTCGCCTGTTGCATTCATACAAACAAACTTTCGCTGTCGGGTGAATGAAACAGACATAGGATTCGCGAACATTCGTTCGGTTAGTGTGTACCCGCCATAAGATTTTCGATGGCCTAATTAGACGCCCCCCCTCTTTTCTTTCCTATTCGCCACCTTCAAAGTTTTCAACGCACTCATAATATTTTGGTATCACTTGGAACTTTGATTCTGGTATTCAGTTTTTTTAACAAAAGTGTGAAAAGGCATAATTGTCATAAATTATAAGCGATATCCATAACAATCATTCAGCAAATGCGTAATTATAATTTATATACGAAGTAAGTGAATAAAATGATTAATACGTAGATACGATGTCGACGTTTATTCATAGCAGTTGAATTTGTAAGTAAAAGTCAATTCACTAGTTTTTGTTCTCTAGTCGTCATTTCGTTGACTATCAAAGCGTTTAGTATATGCATATTCATAATGTTTTTCGTGTATTTTACGTTCAAAAAACGTATTGATTGGTACAAGATTAGACGGCGAACATTGCATAAAACAACGAACCGTCATACTTCTCAAACGGTTAACTAAAAACATGCGATTAAAATGGTATTAAGTAAGCAAAAAAGGGTAAATCAGCCATCAATCTTGTACGCAGAAAAAAACAATTAAACCGACTTTCCGATATAATTACAACACACGGCATATTATCCGCTTTTATATGGCGAGGAGGTAATGTATTAGAACAGCCAGTTTTGCATCCAGTTGCTATGAACTCAGTAATATAGTTTAGAACTACAACTGCGCAATATATACGTAATTTTTTACAAACTGAGGATTTGGTTATTGAAAATTTAAAAAATAGGAAGTATATAGAGCTCTAGAGAGCTGGACTTTGTCATTGTTTTGGTTTGTATGATATTGGTACATTTTGCGTGTTGCACATTCGGGCTGAAGGGATTTTTCTTAGTAGGTAATTTAATTTGACAGACCATTTATAATTACATAAATAACATGTCTTAATTTGTTTTTAAACTTAAACTTATCTACTTATTCTTCATTCAATTAAATGTTTGTATCACATAATACGTTGTTATTCTTAGTTTTTAGATTAGTTTTGAACTGCTGTATTTACCTCAACTGTGGCTAGTACTATCAAGATTAGTGTGATTTCTTGTCGACCGAGGCGCCTCCACGGATCATTACGCTCTAGCTCAAATTAAAGACTAAGAGAAAAAAACTAATAGACTTAGCTAATGTACCCGTTTACTTACCGTTTATAATAATATTCATGCTATATTAGGGCGTAAACTACTGTACATGCTGTGACTAAGAATAACATAACATAAGCTCACGCCTGTATCCCCGAAGGGGTAGGCAGAGGTGCACTAGCGAACTGGAACACCCACATTTCGCCGAGCTTAGTTCCGTCCCAGATGTGATAGGGGGGAGCCTATCGCCATATCGGGCACAAATTCCAGACTCCGGGCTGATATGGAAAAATCCAATATCACTTTGCCCGACCCGGGGATCGAACCCGCGACCTCAGGACGGTAGTCATACCGAAATACAACTACGCCACCGAGGCAGTCTAAGACTAAGAATAAAATTGATTAAAATAGAATATTGTCGGGGTTGAAGTTTTCTGACGCCTGTTTACTAAATCATGTTAATTACCAGGAACTGCGGAAATAAACACTTAAAAAAATAAAATGGTGATATTTTTTAAAATTTTAATTGGTAATACTTTTTTATTTTTATTTTATTTATTTATTTTTCAGGTACGTCAGTTATTCCTGAAACATGGCAGGTTAGTGGTGCTTCTTATTTCATCTACTTTTATGATATTAGATATATACTTTTACAGGTTTAATATACCTGATTATCCGTTAGCTGTACATGTTTTTACACTGGCAATTTTACGCTCTGATCGCTTCTATATAATAACCACGGCTAGAATCAAAAAATATATAATTATAGGACCAATAACGGTTTCAGACGGTTTCCGATATTTGCCGACATTCGAAATAATGTAACAAGCGTACTCGGCAAAACATTTTTAATAATAATAATATCAAGTTTAGGAGGCGTATTTATAACTCCGTAAAATATCCACTTTTCAAGAGAATCTAAGGATTTTTTAATAACGCCTAATTCTCATTATTATGACAATTAACTCTTTATCGATACTTATTTCAATCTAAGTCAGGCCTTCGGATTTATATCAAAATGTACTAGGTATTAGGTGCAATTGGCATTTCTTTAGATGGTCCATAAATAACTAGTTTTTACAGCAGTAATTTAGTGTATTAGTACATTTTAACTTCTATCAGTTTATATATTTTATCACAGTTAAAATAAATTTCTATTGTATAAAATTCTTATTAATCTATAAAAATTGCACAACAAAAATTACGAAACAAAAACACGCTTTATTTAATCTGGCAACACCAACACCCTTTACACTCGCCGGTGTAAATTACCCGCGAGTGATCGCTTTTATTCGAGCCGAGCTGCCCCATTGTCCACCACCAGCCCACTTTGGGGTGACTTAAATCCGAAATTGGGTATTTCGAAAAATGTGCATGTGTCATTTATCAACCCCCTCGGGTGGAAAAAAGTAACCCTATTTAAAAAACTAACCCCCGTCCCGTATAATCCGTGATACGGTGAAGCGGCGCACGCAAACAAAATTAAATTTTTCAACTCTTAATACAATGGTGAATAAGTATTGGAAATGATAATCCTTATTACGCGAAGTCGATTGTGAGGAGTGGAAGGTAATATGTTTAAATTTTAATTAATATTTGGTACGGAAGTGTGTGTATTTGACGTTTCCTATGGTCTAGTTCTACGAGCTATGTGCCCTGCCCACTGCCACATCAACTTGCTAATCCTCTGGGCTATGTCATCTACAAAGTGGACCGACGACCTGACAAAGGTCGCAGGAAGGCGGTGGATGCAGGCCGCTTCCAACAGGTTGATCTGAAAATCTTTGGGGGAGGCCTATGTTCAGCAGTGGACGTCCTATAGCTGATGATGATGTTTATGATGATGGTCTAGTTAAGTGATAGGAAGAAAAGATAAAAATCTAAAAGAACTCGCACGGGTGACTGTTGCCACCGTGACTGTTGTATAACTCTTTTGTGGTCTAGGCTAATGTATACCTCACAGGAAACAGGGGGCTGACTCTTGACACTTAATTCGAATTTGACTTCGATTCGACGTCATTTACGCCCGAATGGTCAAACGCTGCTCAACTTTAACGGCTTCCTAGATTGATTTTCGCCATACAATTTTGACAGATAACGCGGCCTTAAACGACATAAGGCGACCTTAAGTCTATGAACATTCGGCGGTTAATGACTCAAAATCCCACCGAAATAGAGTTAAAAAGTGCACTAATGTCATTTTAAAAACTACTAAATATTCTCGAATCTACTACAACATTAGCGCAGTTAGTCGTACAGAAATACAACCACGCCACCGAGGCAGTAACTATATACCTCTAGATAACAAAAGTTCTAAGAAATATACGGGAAATTTCTATACGACAATATAGCTGTAAAAAGTGTATCATCATCATAATCATCACCAGCCTGTATCCGTCCACTGCTGGACACAGGCCTTTCCCAGATTGCGCCAGCCTTGGCGGCCCTTCGCCTTCCTCATCCATAGTATAGTACGTGTAAGTGTATAGTAAGGTTAAAAGGTAGACTTTTAAACTTACGATTCTTCTAATGCATCCAAACCAATAACCCTTAATTAGACAACAATAACCCCAATTTAACGGCGGGGTTGAAGACGCGTGTGTCGTTTTCAATGACGAGACAGTCACAATAGAGCGCGGTTAAAATTTTCAATATTTTGGTAGGCCCGCCCCCGAGCACGTGTGGTCGCGTGGCCCGCGTTAGACCCCCGCCGGCGACACGTACTGTTTTTTTACTATATATACTAGTATAAATATGTCTTTTTGTTTGGAATATAATATTTTGTATAGATATGAGTTTTCAAATACTGTTATCACCATACAAAAATTGTGTATGAATTATTTGAGATTCAAGTAGCGTCGAATGTTTAGTTTAGAGAGTAGTTTCACATACAAATAAGTCACCTACTAAAATTAGGACCAAAGACATTCAACAGTATATAGACGGGACAACAGCACAAAACTTGTGATCCAAAATTATGACCTAGTGGTCATAAGTCGCTCAGTATATTTGAAATATACGCGCGCTAGGGCGGCCAGCGAAATAATATTGAGAGAATAAACTTATCTTACGTGATTCTTAACCATTCACAAAATATTATGGGTGTAAATTGTCATAATCGTCTTCGCATTGTAATAAGTAGTTGATGGCGGTACTGAAGTTTGAGATCAATTTTTATGTATAGAAACTTGCTTGATAGCCTCTCTAACCTCTATAGTTAGTAATATTAAATATCTTTGATTAGGTAAGCTACATTGGTATAAAATGTCGAAATGCACCACAACACTTTTGTTAAAATACAAAACAACCAAAACCGCGATCAAAAACTATCAAAATCATAAACCAAAACCGCGAAGGCGTTTCGCACGGTTAACTCAAACGGCGCGGCGTGGCGCGGCGCAGCGCGGGGTAGGACCGCTGGGCTTACGGCAAGCACCTCTTCGACCGCTTTCATACATCGTTGATACCCCCACACCACTTTATCAAACTCTCCTAGAGGGTTACAATGACTTGGATAATAATTTTGCTCTCGTGTTATGGCTCTCGTATTGTGTTTTTTGGCGGGGCTTAAACCGCGTTCCATAAAAAGCCTCTGTCTAAACATTTCGCAGGACACCACTAATCCCAGCCATTGCGCTGAGCCTTATTGAAAGCGATATAGCTTTATGTTTATAGCGTAAATGGATTTCTTGGACGATCCGCTTTTTCGTTTAGTAATATTAGATTTCATAGAGATATGTTTCATATGTTTTAGTAAGAATAGCTTTATTATATGTATTGATATTTTTATAGCGGTAGCTCAGTTGGGAATGGTACGGACTGCCGAGACGAGTGTCGGAGATTCGAGACCAACCACAAAAAGAGCACACACCTCTGACTTTTCTATATTAAGTGTGTTTTCATTGTGAACTATCGCTTGCTATAACGGTGAAGGAAAACATCGTGAGGAAACCTGCATACCCGAGATTTCTCCACAAGAATTTCGAAGGTATGTGAAGTCGCCCAACCAGCATAAGGCCTGCGTGGTAGACTAAGGTCTAACCCATCTCATTAGTAGAGGAGGCACGTGCCCAGCAGGGGGACAGTAATATTACAGGGGTAATATTTTTTTTATTGACATTTTTATAGATATTTAACACCGTATCTAATCATATACACTATTCATATAATAAATACTTGAGAAATGTTTTTTATTACTGTCTTATCAAGTGAGTGAGAAGTTTCTGAATGTAATTTAGCTTAATGATGCGATGCGACGTTTAACGTTCGTGTAATAACCGATACGTCAACGATGTATCTCACTCAATGCACTCATTCCCATGCCCAAGATTTGAGTGAAAGATTTAAAATCTAGCAGTACTTAAATTCCTTCCTTTTGGATTCCCCGTAGTAGGGTGATAAACGAGTACTGTCTAACTTACATAAAATTAACTTTGATAATATTTTTTATGTGCAACAAAATCTTTGTTCCTGAGTTCCTGACACATGCGGCCCGAACAGGAAAATTTCTGACTAACGTTAATGTATTCGAGCTCGATGAGCGTCTATAAAATTTGTATGAAATATTAACCAAATGTCATAAGTGCGCAGCGAGCTCGAATACATTTACGATTGTCAGAAATCTTGTTCGAGCCGCTGACGGTGTAAACTGATGGTGACTATGTCTTTGGCATTTACATTTTAAAGAGGCAACTTTCGCCCAACTAAGACGGGTTGAATGGTAGCGCCACGCTGTAGACAGTTACGTCTACAGCACGAATGGGCCGGCTCGACCGGTTTGATACTACTATCTTACAGAAAACCGACGTATAGTGGCAGCTCTCTGTCGCGTTTCGTTCGGTGAGTGAAATTTCCGATGGCCCATTTACCCCCCCCTTCCCTTCCCAATCCCTTTTTTCATCCCCTTCCTTTTCCTCCTTTTAGGTTGGCAACGCACCCATGATTCTTGTTGTGTCTTGGGTGTCTATGGGCGGTGGAGATCACTTACTTATTGGTGACCCATCTACTCGTTTGCCAGTTGATGCTATAAAAAAAAAAAAAAAAAAAACATAGTTAAAGGTCAATCAAAATTAAGTACGCGTGATTATGACGATGTTCTAGAATCAGAATTAATGAGGCTATACATTTTATAAAGTACGTACTTTAACTTAATAATCACAAGTATAAAAACTTAACTGACCGACTTCCAATTTACCGATCGTGACCAAATTTATATGGGACCACCCTTGAAATAAGTTCTATCGAACAGAAAGAATTTTGAAAATCGGTTCATGTTTGGCGAAGATATCGAGTAACATAGGTTAATAAAAAAAATAGAGACAAATTGAGGACCTCCTCCTTTTGTGGAAGTCGGTCGAAAATCAAATCTCACTAATTTAAAAATTAATTAAACCAAAACAATCAAACATCGTATCAACTAATTTACCATATCTATTAAACGGTGCACGTCCTGAGCATCTTGTAATAGGGAATAAGAAATATCGTGCATATTGAAGTCAGCATCTAAGTGGAATTTTTAGTGCGACGTGCCACGGGAGTGTTATCCAAATTGCAGTAACAGTAGGGACCCGTGTTCCTTGGGGAGACTTTTTTTATTTTACAGTAATTTACCATTACATTTTACGTGAAGCCGTCTTGTGGGGTAGAGTTTTTTGAGCTCCTTTAACTGCTCCTGTGTTTTTATGAGTGCAATTGTTTTGCGTGTTTTGTTTAAGCGAGAGTATTCTCGGCCGACTTCCCAAAAAGGAGGAGGTCCTCAATTCGTCGGTTTTATTATGTATGTTACTCGATATCTCGGCAAATGTGGACCGATTTTCAAAATTCTTTTTGTGTTTGAGAGCTTATGTCCAGGGTGGTCCCGTATCCATTTGTTCACGATCGGTAAATTGGAAGTTGGTCAGTTAAGTTTTTAAACTTGTGATTATTACATATTCCTGAGTCTACAGATAAATGCGTGCAATGTAATGAATTTAATTTCGTGCAATTTAGAATATTTTTTTTTACTTGTATTTATTCAGTGCGTCGTAACCATGACCTTACTTTACGTACGAACTTGAGTTGCTTGGATATACATTAAAATAAAAACGTGTGTTTTTGCGATAAATATAACGACATAATAATAATAAATAAATACAGCCAACAGTCACACACAGTCCTGACCCCACACTAAGATCAGGTCTTGTGTCGTGGGTATAAGAAACTACGAGAGACTTTTAGTCTCACAACACCCGGACCCGAAACAAATATCTATGGGTCATACCAACATTATCTCGGTGCGGGAATCGAACCCGCGGCCTCTATTTCACAGGCCTCTACTCGACCGCTGTGCCATAGAGGCTGTCAAGACATAATATCCAAAACTTTTTTAAGAACCCATTCATCATTATCATCATCATCATCATCAGCCATAGGACGTCCACTGCTGAACATAGGCCTCCCCCAAAGATTTCCATCATTATACTTTACTTCAAAAATGTGTGCAAACCCCGTGTTTTTAATAAAAAATATCGACACGTAGGTGTCGGAATCCATCTCTATTAGACCCCGTTGTATTAAAATTTTCTTCGGGACGTAATCCTTTAAGAAAGGCAATTAACTTTTTAATTTCATAGTATCGTAAACCGCATCTAGATCTAAAGCGTGAGGATCGAAATTAATAAAAATCTTTTTATTAGTAGTGGATGCTTCGCTACCGTTGGTTGATTAATCTTATAATAAAAATAATAAATATTAAGAGTACGCGATTATACATTGGTATATAATAAAAGTGAAAAGACATAGACATAGTTGAAGGTAGGTGGCTACACAGCTTCCATGACGCAAGCCATTGTGAAATGAGGTGCCAGGTTGGATGAAATTAAAAGTTGTGGACAGAAAGCTTTTCGTAGGTTTTGTTACTTACGAACCAGGACTCGCATCTTAATAAGACATAAATAAGGTCTCGCCTGTATCCCCGAAGGGGTATGCAGAGGCGTAGTAACTAGAACGCCCACATTTCGCAGAATTTAGTTCCATCCCAGATGTGATAGGGGGTGAGCCTATCGCCATATCGGACACAACTTTCAGACTCCGGGCTGATACGAAAAAATCCAATATCGCTTTGCCCGACCCGAGGGTCGAACCTGAGACATCAGAACGATAGTCGTACCGCGCACGCAATACCACTACGCCACCGAGGCAGTCTGTGGGTCATACTATGTTTGAATTATATTTTAGGGTATTGATGTAACATTTAATTAACATGAATCATCATCATGATAGCTACTTTGAAATCACAACGCTATCACTTCGCGTTCAAAAAATACTATAGTCAAAATAATGCAAATATGAAATTTAAATAATAAATCCATCGATATGTTTTCTGACGTTTATTTACACTAACGTTTTATTCTTTTTTCAAAATGTTGATAAAATCCGTAAAATTTAGCTTTATATCAATGCATCGATCAGGTTGTTATGATAATTCAAATAATGTAAGCAGCATAAAATGTAGGCCTAGTCACTGTCCATATGAATAAGATATTGCGTTTACAGCCAAAGGCAAACTCCCGACTCCTCAGCCAAAATAGTAGGAAGTATTAAAGTCATACAAGTTAACCCCACGGATGCCGGCGGCATGACACCCCACGCTTTAAATACATCCGATAAAAAACCAACCCCTCAGTACACCCTCGCGGCGGCAAATGGAAACGTACACAGGAAAATTTATACTCAAATTAATTTGTTGCAGGAAATAAAATTAAAAGATGTACTTTTATTGGGATAGTTTCTTTTATTGCTTTGGCTGTTTTGTTTCGACTTCCAACGCATACTGCAAATATTGTTGTATTTTAGAATAGGTAAACATTTGTTGTTTCTTTTTCACCAACTCATTCATCTTGAGGTAACGTATTGTGTTGGCGAAAACATTTAAGTTTCTTTTAACACCTAGGTTGAACAATCATCTCCTTGGTTAATGAATCGCCTTCTTGGCTTAGTGACAGCATCAATGGGCTGTGAATCAGTTTGATGCCCAGGTTGAGCGAGTTGTTTTCCAATACGATTTGACTATGACTAGATCCTCCAGAGGGGGTTGATGTCAGGCAGGCAGTAAAAACTAAGCCGAATACTTTCTGAAATATGCTTGCAAGCTGTGTACCGCCGACTCTACATTGAGGTGGGTTAAGGACAGGTGGGAAAACCTAGCTTTAGCAATTAAAATATTTACCATTATATTTTTGTTTCATAAAGTTGGTATCAATAATAACTACACATAAAGAAGGGATGACCAGTAATCTATTGGTAAAGTTTAAAATTTCGGAAGCTTCAGTTTTTGAATAATGGAAACATGAATTTGTGACGAAATTTTTTTTTGGATCATTGGGTGATCCGCAGTACATTTGGAAACCATCTACGGGGTAATTTATTATTTTTAGCATACACAAACCATTAATATGCTAATTGTGATGATTTACAGGTCGCTGATTTACTGATTTTTAAATTTCTGTGCTGTATAATTAATTGATTTAAAAAAAATAGTTTTTGTTTTAACTTTACCACTACGCTTTAAATCGTTCTCCCTGTATGTAGAATTGTTATTGGTACCAACTTTATGAAACAGCCGTTATAAGTTCTCCTATCATATTACTATGGAAATGATTTAAATCAGCTTTGGGTACACTAGTTGCTCCTCTACCTAACCCATACTTATGATCATACATTCTGAATTCAATTTAAACAGGACATAGACACATACATGACTGTTAGGTAAAGTCAACTTAAACAGTGAAATACTAAATTCAAATAAATAGAAACAAACCAATCTCAAATATATTTTACCGAACCATACTTAAATATACATTAAATTGAATTTTCCCACTGAGATCCAATAACATATTATCTCTTGACCTTCGATTCGTGTTCGAAAACTCTAAATTTTCGAAAATTAGACAGCTGTTAGTACTGTTCACGTTAATTATGACAGCGTATTAACTGTGCTGTGGGAACTGTGTGACGAAATCAAAGACATTTCTTCGTTTAGTATGTTTCGCTCGCGTGCCGACGATGTTGTTTAGGAGCTGTATACTTTGAATATCACAGTATTTACGATAAATATTATCCTAACGTGGTATGTTTAGATTGATGAACTAATCGTTAAAGTAAAATGTATTTATGATGGAAGAAAAATATACAATGCAACGTGTTTTGACACTTTGGTGATACCCATTGACTAGAAGCACCGAGAAACTCAGCGGACTAGACTATCGAGACAATTTATAGGCGGAGACTTTATAATAACAGTTTTCTTCGTCCACCTACAATTATCCTACACCAGTGTGGTTTCGACACAACACACTTTTTCAAGTGAGTTGCCGAAAACACACCTGCGGCCTGAGCAGAAAAATTTCTGACAACCGTAAATGTATTCAAACTCGATGCGCGTCTATGAAATTTGTATGCAATATTAACCAAACGTCATTAGTGCTCAGCGAACTCGAATACATTTACATTTATATTAGTTTTTCGTGCTCGGGCTACTGAACTGACTGCCGTAGCGTAGTTGTATTTCGGTATGACTACCGTCCTGAGGGCTCGGGTTCTATCCCCGGGTCGGGCAAAGTGATATTGGATTTTTCCATATCAGCCCGGAGTCTGGAATTTGTGCCCGATATAGCGATAGGCTCGCCCCTATCACATCTGGGACGGAACTAAGCTCGGTGAAATATGGGTGTTCTAGTTCGCTACTGCACCTCTGCCTACCCCTTCCGGGATACAGGCGTGAGCTTATATTATGATGTTATGTTGCAAAAAAGATTCGGCTTAGTTTTTACAACCAGCTGCTTGCTTGACATCAATCCATAAGCTTCTAAACGCCTAAATAAGTATTTATGCGTGATTCCAATGACCATTAATACGTATTTATGGACTACTAGCCGTTGCCCGCGTCTCCGTCCGTATGGAAATTTATTTTTCGGGATGAAAAGTCAAGAAAACTCCATACCAAATTTCTTCCAAATTGCTTCAGCCGTTTAAGCGTGAAGAGGAAACAAACATACAAACACACTCACAAACTCTCGCCTTTGAGGAATCACGCGCGTGTTCGCATAGAAAAATAAGGTAGTCTACAAAGTGTGCGGCTGTTGGACCACACACACCACCGCACTGCCACGTGATTTATTACGTATAAACTGGCATTAGATTTTTATGTCCACGTCTTGTACGCTGTAAATAATGGCGGTTCAGCTCCCCGTGCTTTATTGAATTATTTATCTAAAACCCATGATGGATAACATTCACGTCTTCCTAACTTCGGTTAGGGAATCGAATTTCGCTGGACTTGATAACTCCGACGTCTATAAGCATCCTGCTGTGTATATAAAACTAACATAAGAATAGAATCTGCGGCTTTTAGACAAGTGGCTTATGTGCTAGTCAAATAGAATAGTCGAATAGAATAAATGTATGGGAATGAAATAAGAGTACGCTGCATATAGCGTACTCTTATGTCATACCCATACATTTATTTCATTCTTCTATTCTATTCAATTGGCGCATGTCACTTGTCTAAAGCCGCTGTAACTTTTGAGGGACGTGATTTTTGACTGACTTCAAAAAAACAGAAGGTCCTCAATTCGTCAGATTTTTTTAATGTACCCTTGTTACGCGACATCTCAAATGTGGACCTATTTTCAAGACTCTTTTAGTGTTTTTAGAGCATATTCCAAGGGTGGTCATGATTGGATAAATTTTGAAGTCGGTCCCTTAAGATTTTAAACTTGTGATAATAGTAATCCCACAAGTTATCCCACATTGTGCTTAATTAACATAGGCCTTCGATCAACAATGCCATAGGCGAAAAGGTCTATCACATCGTAGTACGGAAATAAGCTCCTCGCACTGTGGATAAACTGCTTCTCTGTCTACCTTCATGGACAGAAATACAAGCGTGATTTTATTTATGTATATAGAACACCCGGAAACTTTGTCACACTCGACACACGGAAGATGTTATTTTATTACCCGACCATAATAGCATAACCTTCTATTCCAGTTTAGTCTTCCTTCCCTCGCCACATTAGTCAGGCGTCGATAAAAAAAACTAATTTAATTCTCTGCTATAATTGGCTAATCTTTTCATTTTAAATAGGTGCCCCTTAATCTTGTTCTCCCTCGCGGTCTCAGCGGCCTAACCGCCCTTGAAATGGTTATTTTTTAAAGTTGTTACAAGGGCCAAGTGGAGCGGAATTAAAGAGGGAAGCAGATTTAGTACCGATATTAAAGTGCCTGTATTGATTGTAACGTCTTGCTTTTGCCGGCTCGTTTGGTGCGCAAATGAGATTTTTTGTCTTCCACTTCGGAGTAGCAGAATAATCTGTGTGACTTTGAATATTATCCTAATCGTCTTTTATTTCACATGCGTTTATCCTAGAGAGTATTTGGTTTCCTTTTTATCTTGTATTTCTCTGAGGATCCAGTCGCCGGCGAATCATTTCAGAAATTAAGTGTTGCCTGACCTGGTGTTCGAACTCCTGGGTTCCTGGTGGAGTTCTGACTCCCGCTTCATAGGCTGTATATTACCCTGGAGAAATACGGTGCTAACAAGATAATTTTATCGTAAAATACCTTACAATACCGGCTACATTTAATTTCCCAGAAAAGTAGTAATATAAAAACGTCGGCAATTATGTCCCAATGTTTCAACCATGAATACTAAGACAAGAACATCCCTAAGAAAACTATTAATTATTTGACATAGAATCTATACAACAATTTCTGAACAAGCATATGATTTGAAACCCGTGCTGTATGGAAAACTCAACGAACTTTTTCTGGAAGTCTTTGAGGGAGTCATATGTCCAGCAGTGGACGACCTGTGGCTGATGATAATGATGATGAATGAATGTGCCTATCTTCAACTTTAGTTCTAATTCCTCTCAGAGTATAATTCTAAAATACAGAAATCGATGCAAGCTCCGCACTAAATCCATAGAATCGTCTATTTTAATTCGTGTTCTACAAAAATAAATTTTAATTAATTATTATGCAGCAATAGGATTTGATATAAATCAAAATATGAACGATGATATGGCCCTAAGGTAAAACTCATCATAATAATTAATAACTGGGTTAATGAAGTTCAGTAGCTAATATTGATAGTGCGTTAATGGCTATTATTAGCATACTTGATGATTGGAAACTTAACGGGGTAATTTGAAAGAGATCTCATAACTGGAGATAAGAGTGAAGATTTATATTAGTAGGTATCCATCCGGTGGGTGTGTGACTTATGCTTGCACCTGCGCTCGTTCTTTATCTCTCTCTACTTAAGTAATAGATTAGTATGAAATGTGTGTGAAGAGATTCTTAAGACGATGAGAATTTTTTTTATTGGCTTACGTCGTCTCTTTGGTCTAGTGGCAGCATATGGCTGTGAACCGAGAGGTTCTGGGTTCGATTCCCTGCTCGGGCAAAGCGATTTTTCTGATTTGATATGCCAGGGACTGGATCCCCCAGAGGAGGGGTTGACGTCAGACGGGCAGCCGATCATAAAAACTAAGCTTAAACATTTTCTGCAACACGCTTGAAAAAGTATGTTAGGGCAGTCCCACTTTAAGGTGGGATAAGGGCAGTTAGAAAGAATGATTACCAAAGCAGACTAGTAGGCGACCCACCTGATGGTAAGAAGTTACCATTACCTATGGACATCGACAATGTCAGAGGTACAGCCAATCCCTATCTAACATTTAAAGCAATGATATGGGAATTGTGGACGGTGTATTTGCACTTCCGAAAATCTCATTCACCTTTTGAAACAAGTTAGAGCGTTTTTCATCATTTGTATGGTAATCTCTATTCAGTCGGGTATAAAGCTATCGTTCCAATAGTAAAGCCGCTCTATAATTTGTCATTTTCATTTATCGTTTGCGATTCACTCATCAGGGTATTAATATATAAAACTCAACCGTCACACACAAATAGTTCTGACCCCACAAGAAAGTCACCCCAAAAAAAAGAAAGATATCAGTAACTATGAGACATTCGGTCAACAACACCAGACAAGAAACCCAAGAAACACATATTTGCAGATCACACCAAGATTTGCACGGGAATCCAACCCGTATTATCTGGTTTCATAGTTACTCGCCCTCTGCGCCACGAAAACTTATTAGCCAACCATACTAATTTACTTGCGAGATCAGGAAGTCATAAAGTATATTTAACTGCTTTTACCTTGATCAACAGTTATCGAGTGTCAACAAGCAAATTGGTCCATGATCAGGTTCAATCCAAATTGGCATTAATTAATGCCTTTTCATTTGTAGGTTAATTGAAAGGAAGCTTGTCATTACGTTCCAAATGTTTGCCCATATGCCTTGATTATGATATTTACGTCGCAGAAAATACATATCAGGTCTACGTTACAGTAATCGACCTTGACCAAGTTAATGGTAATAAAAAAATTGCCGATAGTCAAATATTAACATAGTAATCAAGCATTACAAATGTAATTACACTTGTTGATCTTGTTAAGTTGGTGTAATTGGAAAAAGAGGGTTTGGTTACTGCGTGTGCTGGAATTTCTATTGCAAGATTGTCGGAATTTATGTAAGTTTGGATTTCCAATCCTTTTCTTAATTGGCAGCAGCTGTCGGATCGGAAATGTGCTAAAAGAGGTGTGCGTTTATAAATTACTGTCTAGTAGGAAAATAAATTATGATTACGCTTTGCACAATTCATGTCATCTTTTCTGATTTAGGCTAAAGTAAAAATCACATCAATAAACAATTGTCCATAAGCAGAATTTCGCTTTGACTAGAAACGCAACCATTACAAGTTGTATAATGGGAAATCCATCTCCACGATAATTTTTTGTCATGACATTTTTCATTACGGATGGTTTGTAACAACTATTCTGTTAATAGTCACAATGATTATCGATCTCATATAATGTTTTATTAAAATCAGATACAAGACGTGGGCCAACTTTATCTATTCGTTCATAGAACGATATTTTAGAGTAACTTTGTCATAACTTTGCATATCAGAACTTGGTATTAGATGTTTATCTTGGTAAAATAGTAAATGTTTCGCTCATATTTTGTTCATTAACTCTTTTTGAAAAATTACATTGCTGTATCATGTTAAAATAATAGTGACAAATATAATGGATCAGATTTATCCAATTGATATATTCATCATCTCTTATGACATTAAATATAAGCTTCGTCAACTCAAAGTTTGCTTTTAACTAAAAACAATAGGATACCGGATGCCGGCCCCTGGTCAGTCGATGACTAGCAAAAATTTAATCCATCCTTCTTTTAGCAGAAACGAATGTCATAAATCTCAATGATCACAATAAATGATGTACTATAGATCTTATAGACCAAACTCTAGAATACGAACTAACGTATACCAAACGCGGTCGCGAGCCAGCAGTCGCGTTGCATACCAACGGCCTACATTCCAAGCTGACGCGTGGTGAGGAAGTGGGCGACACAACTGCCTGGCACCGACGCGCTCTGCGATACTAGTGGAAGAGTGCGGATTGATTCGATTCATATAGGTTAAATAAAAGGTTTTAAAAATACGACTAGTATCAAGGACGTTCAAGGTGCTGGTATGAATGAGTCTATAAAATGTTCAAACGATGTTCTAGCTGAATGATTGAGTTAGCTAAAAATATTAACAAAATAGATTCTGAACCCATACGTAATATTTATAATATTTCTAGACAAGCATTTTGTAAAAGTCCTCGATTATATTTCTCCATATTTAGAAACAGGAAACTCAACTCTCGATAAAATCGTAGAGCGTACTTATATTCTCGACTTTTATGGTAAAGAAAATGGGGATGAAGAACGAAATTAAATACTGAAAAACTCACACTCTAAAATATTAAAAACAGTAGTAGTCTGAGCTCTCAAAGCAAAATATCATAACATAAACCGTCTATGTAACAAACAAACCTTGTATTATTATCAATAACAAGTTGCTTCGGTTTCATGCTGTATTCTTGTCTAATAAGTTAGCCGAGTTGTAAACTAAAGTTCCACCTGCTGCGCTGTCGATAGCCCACACCTTTTTGTTTAAATTTGTGTTTCGTAGTTCGTACAGGGTATGTTGTTTCGGTGTATGTTTCTTCGGCTTTGGTATTAATTTTGATGTTTATCAACAATCTCAAGAATCTAACATTACTACCAACAGAGTCAACAAGTAATATAGGTTTACATAGACAAACCGCACTAAGACTGAAGATACACTTACCTTCATCGCACGAACTAGACGCGTGTGTTCTCTTCGAATTTTAACGTTACTTGAATGATATGCGTAATGTGGATGTACTAGTCTGCAATGCGTGCGACTTTTGTGGCATGGAGTAGTGCACGTTCACCCTTAAAGGCAATAAACATCTTACACCTGGTTTTTTTGTTTCTTCTAAAAGACAAATAAATGGTTTCTTATCAACTGCTTTTATAAATCTATAAATATTATCTTGACATAGCTGTTGCTGCCATTCATAATAGTTATTGTAGCCGTTATTTTTTATGTTTTTGAAAGATATATGTATTTGCATATATTATTACTAGTTTCAACTCTCCGGTTCTTTCGCGTCACATTTTTTTTATTATGTATTACATTGTCTACCTACAATACATAATAAAATGAAGATGCATATTGCATATACAGCAGATTTCGTCTGCGATTCCAATTGCTAATGCTCTAGCATAATATATATCGGCGCAAAATCGCACGCTTATTTAAAAAGCCGTTGTTATTTCACGTTATTAATTCATTTTACAATTGTTAAACTGCTGAATCGTTAAAAGATTCTAAAAAGTTAAAATAATCGTTATAATTATTTCTTTAACATTCGATATTCGGTATCGAGTAGGTAGTTGCAAATATTGCACCCTATAAAAGGGGTGTTCAGAGCAAATTCGACACAGTCGTGCTCCGGCACTCGGACTGTCCACATCCCTGACTAGACGGTGCTGTTAAGCACCGTTAATAAAGGGAGTTAGTGAATTTCAGTGTTCACAGTTGATAAATAGGATGAGTAATCATCTTATTGTCAAAAGTGACGTCAGCCATGCTGACGTCACCGTTTTTAAAAAACAACGTAAGCGTTGGCCCATCCGACATATATCATAGCAGGAAACTTGTTCACTTAACAGAACTAATAACACCTAACTGATTTATAAATGTAAACTACTGTTTTTCAAATTAGATATGTTATAAAGGCTTAAAGGTAAGTATTGCAACCAAAGTAGTGATCGTTACTTATCTTAAGTATACTGGTTTTCTAATTTATATCTCTGTTTATTAACTTGCTTCAATAGGTGTCTTTGGAATGTTGTAGTACTAATAGGTGTTGAATGGATTAATATTTAACCTTATTCTGTAGTTTTGTCACCCAAGACTTAAATGCTTCTAGAAAATTAAAGATCATTCAATTACGTAGTTCTTTCGTAACTAGGAAACCTGAATTTTTAAGTTATATCTTTCTGGAGCCGATGCAAAACAACATCAGTCTTTGATGATTACAACTTCAAACATTTCCACCATACAAGTAAAATAATATAATGTTCATAAATTATCTCAGATTTCTCAGCTTTCAATTTACTTTTAAAAACTAGCCGTCAATAACTCAATGGGCTTAAGTGGGGTACCAATTTGCTCACCTACCACCGCTTGCAAATAATGTAATAAGATTTGTGTGGCAGTTGGTGTCCGACCAGTCCCGTGTACCGTCGTGACATATAGCAAGAATACATTTCGAATACATATTCGAACGGGGCCCGTTCGACATTTTATAAAATTTTAAAGTAACGTTAAGTGGGTTCAATTCGAATAAGTAGTCGAACGATGCCTATGCTAAAGCCTCTAGACTGTGGGCGTATATTATGCGAAGTCTCGTTACACGCTCTTTATTGTTTATCGACAGTTCATGTGTTTGTAGTTAATATTTTGTTCTTAACTGGCTGTTGTAAGCTTTACTGTGACATTTTCTTAACAGACACTACATTATGTTTATCCAGTATATGTATAGTTGAAAACAGAGATGCAACCACCGCCCTTATCTTTGAGATAGTTAAATGTTATTAAGATTTAATTATCGTGTCGGGAGAAGAGGTCAATGAGGAAATGCTATTAAAAGAACTTAATTCATAACGTAGTCAAACCAATCATTAGAAATAAGGGTATTAAAATAATGTGTAAGCACGAGTCTTTGAAGCATACCATCTTTAGAATTGCAGTATTAGTATCTCAGTAGTATGCGTTTGTCTATGACGTCGTGACTATGTATTTGATTATTAAGTGCATTCACTACATCATCATGCCGACCAATATTTTCGATAACAAATTCACTTTCAATTTTTAGTCGTAAATTAATTTTGTATTTTATTTTTATGTCGTGTGCTAGTCGTACACCATGATCCAGTTGTTACGTAGGAGTCCGTCACCTGAGCCAGGTGCGGCCGTATTTATTGCGTCGTGGGTCTCAGATTATAAATCTGCCCTTCGTAATTAGACCAGACTAAGATCTTACATTCCTGTTACCTAATGCACAAACATTACTATAGCGTTTAATTGTTGCGCTAGAATAATAGAACTGGTTTGAGGACATTGTTGCTAATATTGTATTCTGTAAGCATGGATTATTTTGGTTTAACCTTGACTTTATTTTTATTGAAATTCATAGACGTATTAGATATCGTGTCTTAATTTATTGTTTTTATTAATTTTTCATTATAAAATTTGTGTTTATTTTATATATTCTTCTTGTTATTGTTGATTCTGACAAATAGGCTATGAATCGTAGGTGCTGTATGAAACTTTAAAATTGATTAAATCTTTTTAATTGCCAACTACTTATTTAATAATAGGTATTACCGAAATGAGTAGATGTCTGTTTACCTAAAATTAATGTCCAAAAATTGTATTGCCTTTCAACTAGCAAATTGTTACTTATCATAGAACACGCCGAACAAATTTTGACAGACAAGATATACTTTGATGATTTTCATGATCTAAAATGGTTGGTGAGGAGCTCAGCATTAAGATCAGGTACCCTGTAGTCGGTCTCCTAGTCTACACATCCCATCTCATTACAAAGCAGTCGTATTTACATCGAGCTATTTGCTCGAGGAGGTGTCGTGCGATATATAGCTCGCATTGTTTATACTGTCGGGGAGGTTATTATTATTTGAGTTATTGAAATTGTTTATCCGCAGGTTGTTTGAGTGGACGGTGGGAGTTGTTTGTGTCTAGTGTTTGTGTCTTTAGAATCTGTTGTAGTCTGTTGGGCGTATTTATTGGCAAGTTCTTGATACTGCAATCTCTCATTAGTTGTCAGTATCTCATACTCTAATTAAATAATTGTGTAAATTTAATTAACATAACATAACATAAGCTCACGCCTGTATCCCCGAAGGGGTAGGCAGAGGCGCACTAGCGAACTAGAACACCCACATTTCGCCGAGCTTAGTTCCGTCCCAGATGTGATAGGGGGCGAGCCTATCGCCATATCGGTCACAAATTCCAGACTCCGGGCTGATATGGAAAAATCCAATATCACTTTGCCCGACCCGGGGGATGGAACCCGAGACCTCAGAATCGTAGCCGTACCGAAATACCACCACGCCACCGAGGCAATTTTATTAGTTTAGAAATTATGCGATTTTTTTAAACAGTGATATTATTGTGATTGCTCCAACCTGAGATTAGGAAGACCTCTCAGCCGTTTGCAGCCTAACTTTCCTGCCACTAGGCCAATGAAGTAGTGAAAATTCTAGTTGGAGTTAGTGGAGTAGTTAGGAGTAGGTTGGTAACGCACTCATGATTATTTTTGTGTCATGGGTGTCTATGGGCAGTGGAGATCACTTTCCATCAGGTGACCCATCTGCTCGTTTGCCAGTCTCTGCCATAAAAAAACGTACCCCGTATACCTATTACATTATTGTTATTGATCAAACTCACGCGATGTCCACACACATCACATTTATATAAAATATTTAAAAAATTAAAGCCCCCATCCTATTTTTCACAAACTTGTTGCTTACCCCAACACTTAATTTCCAAATGATATTAGGTATGAACTCTATGCTTCGGGAGTAGGATTAAAGCCCGGTCTTTCGCACCCCAG
Organism: Clanis bilineata; assembly: GCA_036417725.1. Taxonomy (NCBI): domain Eukaryota; kingdom Metazoa; phylum Arthropoda; class Insecta; order Lepidoptera; family Sphingidae; genus Clanis; species Clanis bilineata. The sequence continues at coordinate 17,944,405 of CM071158.1, forward strand.
CTCGTTAAGAAAGGGTTGGACTGGGACTTACCGACCCCCGTTGCACTTGCAGTATTTCAAACAGTATTAACTGGAGAGTTAGTTGGTGAATTATTAAGTATTTTCATAATGATTTTGATATTTCCAAAGGATTAACTTTGGAGATGGATGGAAGCTTTGCAAATATTGAAATTTGTTTCTTTATATTTTATATTTTTGTATCATCTATCATCATCATCAGCCAAAGGACATCCACTGTTGAACATAGGCCGCCCCCAAAAATTTCCAGATTGCCTTGTTGGTAGCGGCCTGCATCCAGCGACTTCCTGCGGCCTGTATCAGGTCGTCGATCCACCTTTTGTCAGTTGTATTAATATGCAATAGTAAATGTATTTTTTAAATTAAGTATTTTTAATTTACATATTATATTTTCATTTTGTCTGGAGCCATGCGGGCTCAATATCTTCTCAATATCACAGCCCTCACTTTGATCAGTCTTGATTATCTTATTCATAGTGATATCCTTGACACAGTAGTACTACATCGTTATTTTGTGAGTATCATGGCAATTAATTACGTACTGTATTATTTTGTAGTTTCCATTGTCATATTATTATACACTCCTATAGGATCACATATAGAAATGATAACTTGCTTTGCATTTCCAAATTTCACGCACAATAATTAACTTTGGTCCTAACAGCACTTAAGGCAATGACTTCTAACTGTATAAGAGTAACGTAGTAACAGGCTTTTCGTTCAAAATAGCTCCGAGCTAATCAATTATTACCTATGGTTTTCAAACAAATTGGATTTACTAATACCAATAGAGCAAAGATAAATACAGCAGATTTGTCTTTGCGGTTGAATTTATGCCTAAAACTGTCACAGTGTCCAAATTTATTGCAATTGGTTAAATCTTGATCACTGAGTGTTAATATTGTTTACAGAAATTCATTTTTCTCATATTCGGCTTTGACGTATTGTAGGGCTGCTATTAATATTAAGGGACAATTCAGTCGCTTGTAAGCTGATTAATAAGAACATTAAATAAGTACATACTCAATTTTGAATAATTTTAAAATTTCTTTTCAATTGTATTTTGAGCAGTATTCATGAAACATACTAAGTGGAATTTAATGAAATCATTTCCTGAAGTAAAATATGAACACAAATATTCGGATTTACATTTTCTACTAACAATAGAGAGTCCTCTTGTTAGTTGGAAGTAGTGCTAGTTAGTAATTAGTAGTAGTATTAACCAAGTAGTTGATAGTACTGAACTACTGACTAAATTACTGACTAAATGACTGTCTCGGTGGCGTGGTAGTATTTCGGTACGACTACGGTTCTGAGGTCTCGGGTTCGATCCACGGGTCGGGCAAAGTGATATTGGATTTTTCCATATCAGCCCGGAGTCTGGAATTTGTGCCCGATATGGCGATAGGCTCGCCCCCTATCACATCTGGGACGCAACTAAGCTCGGCGAAATGTGGGTGTTCTAGTTCGCTATTGCGCCTCTGCCTACTCCTTCGGGGATACAGGCGTGAGCTTATGTTATGTATGTTACTGAACTACTGACTAAATTATTTTTTTAATAAACCAAGCAAGTTTGTTAGCAAGCATTGTCGTATCTGTACTCCCATCTATGTGCGTGTACGAGCGCCGCGAGCGACAGTCGTCAATGGCCGAGCTCCAATAATTTAATTATCTTCGACGTCCGACTCAGGTGATAGTCTCGCCCGTCTGTTCCACGTCTGTACTCAGCTCGCTACAGATCTATGTAATGAAGATTGAAATAAATAGAATTAAACTTGTTTAACAAGATCTCTATCTGCGTGTGCCTTCCTCAATTGTTCTGTGTGATATTGACATAGAAAGTTCTGAGTATGGGTTTTGCTGATAATTTTGGCAATTTTTATGTACATTTTGTGAGAAATATCGAAATAAATAAGCCTATATAAGGTGCCCCTAGAACAAGGACCCGGCATTCTTTTTACATACATACAAACATACATAGAACCTGTATCCCCGAAGTGGTAGGTACAGACGAACTAGAGAAATGTTTGTATGGCCCACAGATATTTGTTTCAAGTCTGGGTGTTGTGAGACCGAAAGTCTCTCATAGTCTCTGACACCCACGATACAGGTTATACCTAGTGTGGGGTCAGGACTAGGTGTATGTCTGTTGGGTGTATTTATTTATTTATAACTAGAACAGCCACAATTTGTCGAGCTAATTTCCGTCCGAAATGTGATAGGGAGCCGAGCCTCTCGCGATGTTTTCATATATAAATAATGGTCATGCGCAAATTCAAAGACAGATTAGGTAATTCAATACATCACGCCTAATAGAGCCGGTTAGGTTGAATAGTGGTTAAATAACATAACAGAACATCGATAAAAATCCATACCAATGATAATAAAACATTAGATATAGCAAACAGTACCAATACAAATAAATTATGGTTAAGCTGTGATGTACTACGCGGATCTTTTGGGGTAAACATAGTATTAAAACTCTTTTAGACAGATCGTACTAATAAATTCAGCAAATAACTTTTATGATATGAATTGGAAAATGCTTATGGGCATCAGCTATGCCAGAGACACAGCCATGCCGAAGTATATTATATCGAAATAACAGAAATAGACATTAGTGAGAAGAAGGGATATTTAAGCCTCCAGAAACCTTAGTCACCGTAGGAGAAACATCAGCAAATTGGCACGTTACGTTCATTTTCTATGACATAATGGCAGTAAAAATTGGTCTTAAAATAAGCGTATTATGGGAAATAGAGCCTGGGTCAACCCTAGGGTAAGCATACACTCAACATGAAATCTGTCCTTTAATTACTATTTCAAGCCATTTATTATCTCGTGCCGTGTCTAAAACTTCTTATATCTATGCACTGCGTAGACTGTTTGGAGGTGCAACAGTGATATTGCCACAGAGTGCCAGATTACCGTTACTATGAGTTACATTATTGCCACTTACGTATAACGACAACCAAACATTTGCTTTTATTGCTATCCCGGTATTTATTTATTTTTGAATATATTTTGCGGGAATGCAGACATGACATCGATATTGTATGATTAGATGTTCTTGATTGCTAAGTTCTGTTTAATACTGTGAAGGGCTGATGATGATGTGTTTAATAACGATATTTATCAAATTACATAACATAAGCTCACGCCTGTATCCCCGAAAGGGTAGGCAGAGGTGCACTAGCGAACTAGAACACCCACATTTCGCTGAGCTTAGTCCCGTCCCAGATGTGATAGGGGGCGAGCCTATCGCCATATCGGGCACAAATTCCAGACTCCGGGCTGATATGGAAAAATCCAATATCACTTTGCCCGACCCGGGATCGAACCCGAGACCTCAGAACCGTAGTCGTACCGAAATACCACCACGCCACCGAGGCAGTCATGACTATCAAATTAGGTATGAGTTTAATCACCGTAACATTATCTTCATTAATTAACACTTTTTTCGCGCCTTCTTGAGTTAGAGGAAGCGTACGAGTATATGATCGTATGGACCAGAAAGTCATGATCCTGGAATTTGTGTGGGTTCTACTGATATGATTTGACCGGGACTGGATCACATGGGAAATACAAGCGTGTTAAAATCAAATTAAGGAACACGACAGAAGTGAAAATGACAACTGTCACACTTAGTCCAACGTCAGAAAAACACAACACCTCCTCTCTAGTCAGTTTGAACTAAGCCCACCAGACCAATCCACTAGAGAGGCGCCACGGGTCATCATCGACACATCATTCCAAAAGCGGTGACACCAATAACCGCACAAACGGACATTATTATGCGCGCCGGCGTGCGTACAACAGAAATCACCAGTTTATCGACACAACGCAATTCGACGAATAGATTCCTGGCGATATTTTTAGAGATCGGCGTGCGGTGCCAAAAACCAATGCCAATCGTATTGACACCGATAAGACCTAACATTTTATATTGTTTATTATGGTGTGTGTTATGTTATGAAATTTACTTCAATTATTGAAAGTGTAGCAGCGATAGCTCAGTTGGTAATGGTACGGACTGCCGAGACAAGTGTCTGAGGTTCAAGACCAACCCCAAAAATGGAGCATACACCTATGACTTTTCTATGTTAAGTGTATTTTCATTGTGAAATATCGCTTGCTATAACGGTGAAGGAAAACATGGTGAGGAAACCTGCATACCCGGAAATTTCTTCACAGGAATTTCGAAGGTATGTGAAGTCTATCAACCCGCATTAGGCCAGCGGGGTAGACTAAGGCCTAACCCCTCTCATTAGTAGAGGAGGCCCGTGCCCAGCAGTGGGACAGTAATATTACAGGGCTAATATTACTATTAAAAGTGAGTCTGCTTCGGTGGCGTGGTTTGATTTCGGTACGCCTACCGTCCTGAGGTGTCGGGTTCGATCCTCGGGTCGGGCAAAGTGATATTGGATTTTCTACATCAGCACGGAGTCTGGAATTTGTGCCCGATATGGCGATAGGCTCGCCCCCTATCACATCTGGAACGGAACCAAGATCAGCGAAATGTGGGTGTTCGAAAAATTGTGCGAAATTGTGCCATCTGCTTACCCCTTCGGGTACAGGCGTGTGCTTATGTTATTAAAAGTCAATATAGATTTGATGTTTAATAAGGGGCAAATGACTACTTTGAATTCTAAGAGCATAATTTTCTCATGAAATAAAAAAACTTACTCATTAGATCCAATGGTTGAGAATATTCGATTTGTGTAAATAAAAATCACTTAAATGTGTCATGACAGTCATGACGATTTCATTATTGATCATAACATAACATAAGCTCACGCCTGTATCCCCGAAGGGGTAGGCAGAGGCACACTAGCCAACTAGTACACCCACATTTCGCCGAGCTTAGTTCCGTCCCAGATGTGATAGGGGGTGAGCCTATCGGCATATCGGGAACAAATTCCAAACTTCGGGCTGATATGGAAAAATCCAATATCATTTTGCCCGACCCGGGGATCGAACCCGAGACCTCAGGACAGTAGTCGTAACGAAATAGAACCACGCCACCGAGGCAGTCATTATTGATCATTTTGAGAACATCATGTTTTTCCTTCAATATTTTACTCGTATACGCTTTTCATATAAAATCTTGGCACCAATGGTTCAAAAATACTTAAAAATTATCAACATAAAGACTACTAATGAATTTAAGGATTACGGAACCAATAGTATCCATGTATTTTTGTGCCTAAAACGTGTAAGTACATAAAAACAGCTCAGTAGCATGGATCGTAAACATAGCAGTACACGTGAAACGCACTCGCTCAATAATTCACGAAAAGACAGCTCTATCGCTCTTTCGACGAGGATGGATTTTACATAGCTACTGATCGTGAGATACTTGTATATATAAAACTTAAAAATGACTGTACTTTTGAACTCCCCAAGAAACATTACAGTATAAAATACTGATTTCTTAAGTTTACGCGAATATTACATTATTATTATTATTACATAATCGTGATAGAATCCGTAAGAATAGTTTTATTTCAAAGTATAAAATACATTGTAGTTATGTCTATGTCAGACCGGCAACCGGTAATTAAAACTAAAGCCAAATACTTTCAGCAACATGCATAAAAAGTGTGTTGCGCCGTCCCCACATTGGATTGAAAGATGGAAAGATACTGCAATAGCTTTTGCTGTTTTGGGTGTATATAGCTACTGATCGTGAGATACTTGTATATATAAAATTTAAAAATTACTGTACTTTTGAACTCCCCAAGAAACATTACAGTATAAAATACTGATTTCTTAAGTTTACGCGAATATGTCACTTTGCCGTGCTCGGATAAAAAAAAAAAAAAAAAAAATTATTAATCGTGACTGCCTCGGTGGCGTGGTGGTATTTCGGTACGACTACGGTTCTGAGGTCTCGGGTTCGATCCCCGGGTCGGGCAAAGTGATATTGGATTTTTGCATATCAGCCCGGAGTCTGGAATTTGTGCCCGATATGGCGATAGGCTCGCCCCCTATCACATCTGGGACGGAACTAAGCTCGGCGAAATGTGGGTGTTCTAGTTCGCTAGTGCGCCTCTGCCTACCCCTCGGGGATACAGGCGTGAGCTTATGTTATGTTGTGTTATTATTAATCGTGGTTTCCTAAAGATATTTTAGACGGGACAACAGCACGAAACTTGTGATCCAAAAGTTGTGACCTCGTGGTCATAAGTCACTTAGTCGTATTTGAAACATACCCGCGCAAGGTCGTGCCAGCGTAATAATGTTTAGACAATAAAATTATCTTACGTGATTCTTGAACATTCACAGAACATTTTAGGATATAAATTATCATAAGTGATAGATGACGTTAGTGACGTTTGAGATTTTTTTATATGGAAACTTGCTTGATGGCCTCTCCATTGTTAGTAATATAAATAATAATAATAAATACACCCAACAGTCACACACCTTGTTCTGACCCCACACTAGGTTTATACCTCTCTGATACCTGTTATACAGATTATCCTGTATCGTGGGTGTCAGTGACTATGAGAGACTTTCGATCTCACAATATCCAGATTTAAAACAAATATCTGTGGCCCACACAAACATTTGTCTCAATGCGGGAATCGTACCCGCGGCCTCTCGCTTCACAGCCGGCTACTCGCCCACTGCGCCACGGAGGCTTATTAATTCAGATTTTAATTTGTATTAACTTGTTATTATAGCAATCCATCTCATAACATACATGGGTGTTAATTCTAAGGCTAAAGATAGTTAACTGTTTCGATTAGCAGATAGTGTAAATTTATTAATAGTAATGGATATAACTGAGGCAGCAATTAGTTTACATCATCATCAAATGTGAATAAACATTAATTATACCAAGACGAGCAGATGGACTGCCTCGGTCGCGTAGTTGTATTTGGGTACGACTACCGTCCTGAGGTCTCAGGTTCGATCCCCGGGTCGGGCAAAGTGCTATTGGATTTTTCCATATCAGCCCGGAGTTTGGAATTTGTGCCCGATATGGCGATAGGCTCGCCCCCTATCACCTATGCGAAATGTGGGTGTACTAGTTGGCTGGCGCGCCTCTGCCTACCCCTTCGGGGATACAGGCGTGAGCTTATGTTATATTATGTGTGTTATATAATATTATTTACTTATAAAAAAAAATTAACGGTGAACCTACTGGTCTTAACCTCAAGCCAATCTTTAACGACTCTACAGAGGGTTGTTTAAATGTCACAAAATATTATTTTTCTTTCCTACATTTTACAATACCCAACAGAGCGAGATGTAAGATACCGAGCCGTCACGCTCCTGTACCGAGAGGGCTGTCAGAAAAATTACGGTTCACATTTAAAAAGATATACTATGCGATGGTACGTGAGAGGAGGGTGCCGCGTCGGTCTGTTTGGATTTGTTTATACGGTTGCTTTGTAATTATTGAACGGTACCTCTGTTAAAGTTTAGTATTTAGCATTAATCTTCTTCCACACTTTGTTTCTTTTTCTTTATTTTTTCTTTTATCCCTCTCTTTCTTTTTATCCCACTTACCTAATAAACTAGGGAGAATATTTTCCACATTCTCAAAATTACGTGTAATTACCTAACTGTCTTTTAGTAATTGCACTGCAGTTTAGGAAAGCAGAAATATTTAAATGATCCAGCTTTTAGTATTTTGTGTTTACTTGGCTAATGGCGAATGACACTGACCTAAAATATTTCTTATATTAAGAGCACCGTTTAATAGACAAGGTAGTTTTGACATCCTGTCCCCGCGTCTAGCCCAATATTACGAAAAAATATCCATCCGACAAGCAACATTGAAACATAAATAAGATTAAAATCATTTTGAACCGAGGCGAAAGAGAAAAATATATCTGGACCATTCAATTTTGCGTCGGCGGCAATAAAGCGTGATTGTCACGCACGTACAAGTTGCATAAAGTGGCATTACACAGGGTGGCGAGGGTTGCCACCCCGGGTGGGTGATGGAGGGGTTTTGAAAAAAAATATTCCAGTGACTTGTGGGTGACAGTAGGTCAGATATGAAAGAAAATAGGAAGAAATGGAATCTAGGATTTTGACGGGAAGTCTGACACGGTGGCCGTCGCATGTTTATTTCATATTATTGTCTGGAGTTGTGTTTGTTGTTTTAATGTGATATGGTTTTATGCACCAAAATTCAGCGAAGATGGACAGTATAATATGGTAACTTTAATCGGTGATCTTTGATGAGTTTTGCTTGGTGCGTTGGCTGGCTTTGTCCCGTTAATTCGCTGAGTAAAGGTCATCTGAGGGGCATCGCGCTTGAAGAATTTGCTGCCATAATCCCAGCAGGGGCTTGAGATCATCCATATCTGGGTCTCATGGTCAGTGTGAAAACTTGGAATTTTCTATATTTACCTTGACATTGGCTAAATCAATGCGTGGTAGCCATTATTTTTAAATGGAATCTATTATTAGTGATATAATTACAAGATAAAAAATTTAAAAGCGAACTTCCAAATTCATCAGATCTTACATCTATAGATAGGACCACTCTTGTAGTACTCTCATTTTTGGTGGTCCACTGAAAACCAGCGCTGTGTATACGCCATAACAAAGCATTATGCCGATTTGGTCACCTATTCATTGTTTGTCAATTGCAGCTGATTATTTTTTATGGGGTAGTAGAGACTGGCAGCAAACGAGCATGTGGTCACCTGATGGTAAGAGATCTCCACCGCCCATAGACACCTAAGACACAAAAAGAATCAATGGTGTGTTGTCAACCTGAAAGGAGGAGAATAGGGATTGGGAAACCGGGGGGCAATTGGACCAATGGAAAAAATATGATTTAGGTCGTTTTGACACAATAATCTGGTTCTGTGAGCGATGTTAATCAATTAAATTTATATCGCTGTGCAAAATTTTTCCATTTTTTATTCATTGTGTCATCGGCGTATAAGCGTAGTAAAACGTGTAACAGTATCTATACAGTTACCCAGTAGTAGTGTTCTTCTATGAGACTTATGTGTACATTTATTATTTACCAAGATGCGACAGCCCCCTTGCATAATATTTTATTAGTCAATATATAATATTAAGTTTTTGGGTTACTGACATGTACCGATGAATCTGCACAAAAAGTGATTAGTTTTTAGAATCTATTTCGTATCTAAATCTAGATCGTGTGTCACGTTTTCTGATCAATTTAATGGTTTTATCACTGTGGCGAATTTTACAGCGGGACGCTTCCTAGACATGACGTAACGATGTCTTTCAAATAATGTATTTGCGGTAGTACACACAATAATTGATTTCTGAACCGCTAGGAAAAAATGGAAATAATTGATGAGATTATATTTTTTACAGTTGTCTTACAAAAAATGTGTTCTTTGTAGACCGTTGAAAGTATTTTATCGAATAATAGTGCAAGACAAACGGCATAGTGTAACGGCATAATTTATTCGAATGCTTGATTTAATATTTAGTCGATATAATAATTTCTATCGATTTTTGGGTGGTAGAGCCACGCTGTAGACTAACGTCTACAGCACGAATGGGCCGGCTCGGCTGGTTTGATACCACTGTCTCACAGAAAACCGACGTAAAGTGGCAGCTTGCTGTCGCGTTTTGTTCGGTGAGTGAGATTTCCGGTGGCCCATTTCCCCCTCCCCCTCCCTTTCTCAATCCCTTGCCCATTCTCTTCCATTCCCTCCTTTTAGGTTGGCAACGCACCCTTGATTCTTTTTGGGTCTTGGGTGTCTATGGGCAGTCGAGATCACTTACCATCAGGTGACCCATCTGCTTGTTTGCCACTCTCTGTTATAAAAAAAAAAAAAATTTCGTTAAAGCACAAAAAAACAACTATGCAATAGGTTGTTTATGGATTATCATCATATAGGTCGCTGGATGCAGGCCGCTCCCAACAGGTCATTCGAGATGTCTTTAGAGAGAGGCCTATTTTCAGCAGTGGACAAGTAGCTGATGATGTTGTTGATGATAATCATATAGGCCAGAGATGGCGATGAAGACACATAAATATAGTTTTTGCACCTTAAGGGGTTGACGTCAGGCAGGCGGCCGATCGTAAAAACTAAGCCAACTTCTATCTGCAACATCCTTGAAAAAGAGTGTTGCGCCGACCTCACATTAAAGTGGTATAAGGGCATGTTGAAAAAGAAAGTAGCGGAGGAAAGAAACAAAGTAGAATTGGTGAATAAAAACGAAACAAGCATCTGGGTCTGATTTTATTGACTACAACATAGAAGTCATAATCGTATGGTTTGAGGATTTCATGCTCATTATCCAAAGAAAACATACGGATTCCCTCTCTGCTTACCTTCCCAGTGACATCTGTTCGCAATATTTTCTTGTTTGGCCCAAGCGACGTAGACTGAGTATCGCCCCGGGAGAGGCATCGATTGACCGAATCCGGGGCCGATCCAGCGGGATCGACGCGTAATTCCTCCGCTGCGTACGTGGTCCGCATGCGTAACCACTTGCAATCGCTCACCCCATTACGCTGTGATACTGTGCCATGCGCATAAGTGGTGGGAGGTAGCGGGTTTATAAGCGGAGCGGGATGGGAGGAATGATTTAAATAGCCCATTTATCTCATGTGTCAACTTTATATAAATGCAGGAATATTAAATGACTAAGGTGGGATAACGAATATTTTAAATGTGAGTATTGTAAAATATTGTTTTAACATGTGTGAACACTGTGACCAAAGACAAAATATTTAAGTTTGTTATTGGCTAGTAAATGTTATCTTAAGTTTTTTTTTAAGTTGTTTAGTTGTAATTATTACGTATTTATCACAAGTGTATAAAACGAGTCAAGCTTACACAATATTTTGGCATAAAAAGCTGAATAGCCATTTAAGTTAGCATACCAGAAGCGTTATCCAAACAATCTTAAGTCAAAAGCTTAAATCAAATCGCCACCTCTCATCACTTGAACCATAACTCGGTTCGATGTGGTATCGAACTGAAGGCAATCAGGCGAGTTTCTTGCAGCTAAAAAATTGTTATTTAGTCTGTATTGTTTCAGCATAAGGCTTGCCCACCCCTCTATATCGATAGATCGTTCGTATTTTTCTTACGTCATATCGCTTTATAAGTTCTTTACGATGAGCTGAGATTTTTGTCATGATTCGTATTTAACCGCTTATTTACAGCCTCCGTGGCGCAGTGGGCTAGTATCCGGCTGTGAAGCGAGAGGCCGCGGCTTGGATTCCCGCATTGAGACAAATGTTTGTGTGGCCCACAGATATTTGTTTCAAGTCTGGGTGTTGTGAGACCGAAAGTCTCTCATACTCTCACCCCCACCATACAGGTTATACCTAGTGTGGGGTCAGGACTAGGTGTGTGACTGTTGGGTGTATTTATTTATTTATATTTTAAGTGTTGTTTTAATATTATTATTATATTTTTTGTAAACAAAGGCTAGGATTGAATGAGTCAAGAAAAAGTTAACAATGGGCATACAAATGAAGTGAGTTGGGCCTAGCTGATATCTCGATGTATTTAAAGGAATACAAAATATTTTCGAACTGATATCTATGGAATTGTCACTTTTCTTAAAGAACAGTACCACCACACTCCTGTTCCATGCTTCAGGCGTAACGTAATCTTTGGGGGAGGCCTATGTTCAGCAGTGGACTTCCTATGGCTGATGGTGATGATGATGATGATCTATGGAATTTATGTAGCGCCCGATGTAGCGATAGGCTCGCCCCCTATCACATCTGGGACGGAACTACGCTCGGCGAAATGTGAGTGCTCTAGTTTGCTAGTGTGCATCTGCCTACCTCGGGGATGTAGGCGTGAAGTTATGTTAGGTTTATGATCTCTTTTAAAGGGAAGTCGCTATGATAGACGTAGTCTAGTCATGGCATCGGTAACTACGATAACGAAATTTATGGAATATGCCTTAGTTCTATGAAATCTAATTTGCGGTAACCATTATACTGGTATCATAAAATAGATGAAACATAGCCACAAATAAGTTTTTTGTTACGCTAAACCACTTTTAATATCCTTGCAATTACGTCTATCAGTTAAAATGATATGTCTATTTATATATTTTTTGCATTCCTCTATAATTATCGAGTTGTGTCGATGTTGCAAAAAATGCGCAGAAAAACGGCCGGTGGCGTTAAAACGTGTATTTTATGGTTTTGTTTGTCGATTGGTGCGCAGGAGTCGCTGGGAAGTGTGCGCGACCTTGATCGCTGTGCGCATTGCATCACGGATGTAGTGCAAGATAGACAGTGGTTTAAGTCTATTCTATCCTCCTAATTTACAAACATTATTTGCTGGTGGTAGGATATTCGTATCCGACCGGATGGCGACCACCGTACACATGGTGCTAAAACCTGCCATAGTGACCCACACTCCGCGTGTGGTTCGCGTTCCAGGGTCAGCTAATATACTTCCGGTTCTCTCGAAGGGCTTGCGGCATGACTTGATGGTTGGTTGAGATGGGTATGGAGGTATCCCTGTATCTGCATCGGTCACCCGCCTGTCTTGTCGCAAGCCCCTCGATTTGCTTCTTCTCTCTTCGGATTCGGAGTGTGAAGAAGCATAAATGGCCGGCATGATTCTGACGACCACTTATAAATACAGTGTTTGTCAGTGGTTGCTAGTTTTTTTGGACTGCACTACGCTTAACATCAGGTGCAGTGTAGTCACTTTGCCGTGCCCGGATAAAAAAATGTAAATATTTGTGTTTTTTAATCAATAATTATTTAACAATTGAATGTATTTGACGAAATAGGTATACTGAGAGATTATTATCGGGATTTGAAGATGAAAATCTTTGCTCGGTCGCTAGTTTCTACTAAAAGTAAGATCATCACTTGGAAATAATCCATAGCAGTGCAGTGTATCCAGCGGTATTTTCTGAATGAATGTCCTGCTTCAGTATCCTTGTTACGACTTGCTCGCCTCCAAAAAATGCTCGCTTCCAGCATTGCCGAAATCCATAGACGGGGGTAATCATTTACGGTGGTAATAATCAGACGGGCCACTGTCGTCTGCCTACTGAGAAAATAATAATGACAAGTTTAAAAACTTAACAGAGCGACTTCAAATCCGATCGTGACCAAATTTCTATGGGACCACCCTTGAAATAAGCTCTATCGAACATAAAAAGGATTTTTGAAAATCGGTCCACATTTGGGGCAGATATCGCGTAACATTAAAAAATACAGACAAATTGAGTACCTTCTCCTTTTTGGAAGTCGGTCGAAAATTATTACACTGTTTAATCCTCAACTGTGGTGCAACATAGTAACTATTGCGCATTACCCGTAAAGACAGATAAGCAACATACGCCGATACACCCAGCACACTATTCAATTAATACGTAAACGGTTTATCGCAAACAATCTTAATTACGTTCATAAATCTCGAGGCACTCGTGTCATATTTCCTTGTGAGTCAAGAGTTGGTCGTCACGCTAGGTTGACCTGCGGCTTTACTCGAAACTGTGTATCAATCGAATAGATTTAAAACCGCCCCTATAAAGCAGTAAAATATTTATATTCAATTCTACAAGTACTGCAAGGAATGTTTTTTTAAAGCTCTGTACCAAAAGGGTGCTAATACTGTACCTACTAACCATGGGGTAGGGTAGGGTTACTTTGTGTTTGACAGGTGCATTGTGGTTGCCGCCCTGTTCAGTCTTTTCTAGACTTGACGGGCATATTCTTTGAACCCTTATCGGCAATAGCGTACATTTCATATGGACAATGAGACGTCGGGCATGAAAATTAAAACCAAATCGTGATAGAATCCGTAAAAATAGTTTTATTTCAATGATCCACATATATTAGATCCGGGCCTGGGTGTTGTGGCACCGTAAGTCCCTCGTAGCTCCTGGTACGATACAGGTTATACCTAGTGTGTCATCACCATCATCATCATCAGCCACAGGACGTCCACTGCTGGATATAGGCCTCCCCCAAAGATTTCCAGACCGACCTGTTGGAAGCGGCCTGCATCCAGGGACTTTCTAGTGTGTGGTCAAGGTGACTATGTGTGACTGTTGGGTGTAAAAAAAGTAAAAACTTTAGGTGCTATGAAACTCGTGTTATGCAACTTTGATAAGCACTTGGCCAGGCCTTGAAGGCTATAAAGTCGCAGGTGGTTGTAGTCACTAAAAGGTGTTTAGCTTCAGATAGATTTTATCTACGATCTGATACAAAGTTAACTAATGATTTTAGAACGAATGTTACATAACAGATGGCTTTTTACATTATCGACTTTTTATTTTACTGACCGCCTATGTAGCGTAGTGGTATGGCGTGTGCGGTACAACTATCGTTCAGAGGTCTCGGGTTCGATAACCGGGTCGGGCAAAGTGTTATTGGATATTCGATCGACTTCCACAAAAGGAGGAGGTCCTCAATTCGTCTGTATTTTTTTTATGTATGTTATTCAATATCTCCGTCAAATGTGGACCGATTTTCAAAATTCTTTTTGTTATCGATAAAGCTTATTTCAAGGGTGGTCCCATATCAATTTGGTCACGATCGGATTTGAAGTCGGTCCGTTAAGTTTTTACACTTGTGATTATTCAGTTTCAGCCCGGAATCTGGAATTTGTGCCCGATATGATGATAGGCTCGCCCCCTATTACATCAGGGACGAAACTAAGCTCCTCGAAATGTGGGTGTTCTAGATCGCTAGTGCACCTCTGGTTACTTTTTCGGAGACACAGGCGTGAGCGTGTGACTTTTTATTTCGGAGTCCGGCAATCAAGCGATACAGAAGTCAGGTGGTGTTTAATACGGTAAGTGATCCTCACCACCTATAAACTGCAATTGCAGAAGACTCACCGAGAGAAAAAAGCAAAGTTATAAAATAAAGGAAAGTTCCACAACGTAGGTAACTACCCTCGGTCGGTTCTCTGGTGACATAAGAATCTTATAACTATACTTGGATGGGGCCAGCTTGTTCATAATTCTTTCTTCTTTCCAACTACTCTTAGGTACCTCAACACATTGTGGGGTCGGCACAACACACTTTTTCAAGCATGTTCCAGAAAGTATTTGGCTTAATTTTTCGACCGGTTGCCAGCATGTCGTCAACCCCTTTTTGGGGATCCAGTCCCGAGCAAATAGTGTCAGAAAATCACCCCACCCGACCTGGGAATCGAACCCAGGAAATAATTATATATCTCATTGGTATATTTAATCGAGATTTAAAATAAATTGACGACGTGCAACACATTAACGGCCACTTACAGTTCCATGATAAAACTTATTCATTCCAAATCTTGATTTAAAGATAGGAGTAAGCTGTAGAATAAATCGACATAAGGTGTAACTCTAGATCAGTAATAGCGCTGCAAGTCGCCCTAAACGGAGTCGATGTTTAAATTGAGTTTATTTGAGAATAAATAGAGCATATAACATAGCTGTGAGTCGCCCTAAGTGCAGCAAATACATATACATACAAACATAACATAAGATAACATAAGGTCACGCCTGTATCCCCGAAGGGGTAGGCAGAGGCGCACTAACGAACTAGAACACCCACATTTCGCCGAGCTTAGTTGCGTCTCAGATGTGATAGGGGGCGAGCCTATCGCCATATCGGGCACAAATTCCAGACTCCGGGCTGATATGGAAAAATCCAATATCACTTTGCCCGACCCGGGGATCGAACCCGAGACCCTAGAACCGTAGTCGTACCGAAATACCACCACGCCACCGAGGCAGTCAGATATACATACAAACTCTAGAAAAATGCTTTGAAATTAATGTAATTAATATTGTGTCTCAAAACTTGTTGATACATAAAAGGCTACTCAAAGATCATTATTCAAATGACTATGCTATCACCGATCAACATTTCGATACAAAATGTAAAACAGTATTTGTTTTACACGAAACAAACAATTTGAATAATTGATAAATAGACCGTGTCATTTTTACTGACAAATTATGAATACGTTTAAATATTAAATCGATTCAGAAGTCGGTAATGTGTTGTTAAATGCTCTTTTATTGTAATGTGCACTTAATTGCTCAATTACACGATTGGGATTGTTAAAATATATTTATGGCTTTGGGTTTTGGTAGGTTTTCTTTATGTTTAGTTTTCATGGTTTGTGTATGTTTTTTTTCTCGATAATTACATATAGACTTGACCTCACACTGAGATCTATAGAGCGAACTTCGATTAAGTAAAAAAATGAACTCAGTGAGGATTTGGAACTTTATATTTTTAAATCGAACTTTGACTCAGGCCGAGTCATTTTTACAAGAAAAGCAGACTGACAGACAGAATAAGCAAAGATTTTCTAACTTTGTCAGAGTTTGCTATATAGATCTCAGCTTATGATACGATCCTTGTCTTTCGGTCTCTTAATACCCAGACCCGCAAAATATCTGTGGGCCACACAAACACCTGTCTCGGCGCGGGAATGGAATCCGCAGCTTCTCGCTTCACAGCCGGCTACTCGCGCACTGCCGATACTCTAATCGATCTCAGCCTTATTTCTTAGAGTTAATTATTTTTGGACTATTTACAAACCATAATTGCTAGTTCGATACATTACGATTTTGCGTCTTAAGCTTTATGTTGTTTTAATTACAGGATATTTCAATATACAAAATTAATAAAAAAGCAAAGGAAAAGACAAGGCTGGTAATTAATTTAGTAATAGCAATTTAAATTCTAATTACGAAATCATTATGTGACAGGAATTATAGTGTTTTGTTTCTAAAATCAGCAGGGTTACCACCACCTATTATGGCAGTATTATTATAATCGTTCTTTGTTTGTTTTGTATGGGAATCGGTACAAGTAAGATCATAATAATACTGCTATAAGAAGTGCTGGTAACCCCCCTGAATTTTACTCTACAGTCACACATCTTTCCTTAATGATTGGTCATAGATCCGAAAGGAGTTCCAAGGGAACTCATACAGCAGTTATGGTATATACGTTGGTTATAGCTTGTTTTATCTATGAAGGAGGACATGGCGAGAAATTGTGCACAATTCATCATTTTCTATGAGAATTTAAGGTATATGAAGCCTGCCATTGTGCATTAGCTTAGCGTTATGGGCTATAAGTCCTCACACCCTCATTAATAGAGAAGGCTGATATCTAAGAGCGAGACAGTATAAAACAGGCTGATATTTTTTTACGACAACCTAAAAACGTGATTCAAATTCGCAATAGCGCGTACGAAAACCCAAACAATACAGCAAAAAACACAGTCGGGACTAGACACGAGGAAGTTGGCTATTAAACAATTACCGATCAGTCGAAATCCCATCATCGCAAGCTGGTCGTGACACACGGAAGAGATTGCGATCGGTCGCCATTAATCACGCCGGCGTGAGCTACCAGGACGCGTCGTGTGAGCCGAGCCTTATTTAGACTTTGCTGTGACACCGCGACTATTTTTATTATTGTCAAGTGTTATAAATGAGGTGTAGTGGCTTGAATCGTATGACAAAGATAACTTTGTACTAAGCTTTGAAAACATATACGATCTATACAAAATCTTTAAAGTATGGGGTTAATACTTTTTCTTTCACTGGCCGGATAGATAGACGACATCGTTTACGAAATAAACAAAAATTTACGCATTCTTTAAATCCTATATGACATACTGATTTAGAGTTTAGAGTCACCCTGGATACGCATCGGTAGAGCTAAGGGCAGAGTCAAGGCGCTGTATACAGTGGTAAGGAAAAGAATGAGATGAAAATATGAAAAGAAAATAATGAGGCGGTATTTGGATCATTTGGGCTATAATCTGTAATGATAGTACAGAGGAGACCATAGAAATGAAGAATTAAGAGGTTCAAAATAAAAATGGAATAATCCCAGCAGAAGATCTTCAACGATACTTGCTCCTATAAATAATTGTGGTCCCAACCATACAAGCACGCTCAGTAACCACAATATACCAGCAAACAAAGTAAATCATAGCTCATGACGGGCGATTTGAATAACATTCAATTCATTCCGTTGTAACAATATTTATGGAATCGTATACATGTCTGTCATCGCTGAGGGAACAAACCGTAAAGATACGCAGCAACAATGATGGACTGATGAAGGATTACGATATATGCAGTAGACAGATTATCTGGCTCGCCTTCCTGCCATTGTGTGGATAGAAAAAATTTATTCTTCATAATATATTTATGTCTAGGGTATGTGCCTATTTGTACCTGTTTGTCAGTTTTGAGTTATTTAAATAATTTATTAACACAAAAATTTGTAGAAGCCATTTATTATAAAAAGGAGAAGAAGAAGTACACAAAAATATATCCAATATCTGGAACAGTAATTTTATTCTTGGTCGTTGAATTTATCAACCGATTCTTCGGTATCTTTATACATATAAAGAATGTTGCTAAATGTCTCCCCCAGAAATGGCCTATTGTTAGGCTCTTTTTGTCTTCAATATATACTCCAAACTCCCATTCAAATTCAAGATCTGACGAATTTTGACATCAGTTCTTAAGTTTCTTATAATGCTGTTCTTTGATGATGCAATCAGATTGGGATCAAAATAACCATGATAACATCAAAATCCAAAACTTCCAGGCTAATTTTTATATACATAAGTGTTACCCGGAGCAAGTGGATGCAGGACCCATCGTCATCGCCCCGGGATGCTATTACGAATTCTTTACAACCATTTGCGAGATAATCTGCGTGTTGGTGCACACGCAACGCGGCCACTTTCAAACATGATTGGTATTTCAATTACAGTAATTGTTGATAGGTTAACAAATATGTTATTTATTGATTAGGTCTGGCATGGTCTTGTGCAGAGGTCAACTATAAATGGCGGTGTTTTATCATATTTCTGTTTTTGCACACTAGCGATTATATCCATTTTTCTTGTAGAACTGAATTTCGAGCTCGATTTGGTAATATTTCGGGGAGGCCTATGTTCATCAGTGGACGTCCTATGGCTTATGATGATGTTGATGATGCGATTTTCCTTATTGCGTCATGAATACAGTATTGAACTGCAGTACACGCGTTATCATCAGATATGTATAAAAGAGACGTGTCAGGATCGTCGCTTATGGCGCTCAACAGTCTCTGCCTATTTACATGGGATCCAAACACAAGTGTAAAAAGTTATATTTTTCAAAGTAGAGACTGGCAAACGAGCAGATAGGTCACCTAGTTGTAAGTGATCTCCATCGCACATAGACATCCGTGATACCAAAAGCACCATGGATGCGTTGCCAACCTCAATGGTGAGGAATAGGAACTGGGAAGTGGGGGAGTGTATTAGGCCACCGAAAATCTAACTCACCTAATAAAAAGTAAAGGCTAAATGACCAGTTTGGTCGGTTTTTTGTGAAAGAAAGAAAGAAAGAAATGTTTTTATTGCCACTAGTATAACATGCAACATTAACTAACATAAGATTATACATAATTTAAACTAAAACTAAATACAAAAGAGAGGCGTTGCATGTCCATACCGTAACAACTAGGGAGCCATCTCAGCATTAAGCTATGTTGTGACGTGAGCCACAGCACAGCACTGATTTTCAGTGGTCCCCCTAATGTAACGAAGTTTGTGAAACAGTCGTATCCAATTTTTCGAGCTGTCCCATTCGTGCTGTAGACGTTACTATATACAATGTAGCTCTACCACTAATTAATCTTTTTTAAAGGACTTTATACATGTCTATAATGTCCTTTAAAAATATTGCTGCTTGGGCCACTGCTTTCTATGTAGCACTGAATAGGAGGTGAGGATACTGTGTAAAGGGTGATGCTGATAAAGAACAACGTCGCGAACTCACAATTGATCATTTCATGCCAAAAGAAATTCACTCCAGGATATAAAAGTTATGCCCAGTTTTGGCAATAACTATATATCAATGTGCGTGCGCGTGCGAATTCGCGTGCGGTACCCTCGTAAAACGCACGCGCGGGCCGCGGGGCCGTCGGTGTGCGTGCTTTACTTAGCTAATGTGAGGTTTATTTAGTATTCAGATGATTATGGTCCTGGATATCTGGGCCTTTAGTACGCAATTTTTCTGAGCATGGCAAAGTGACTACCCCACAACTGTAAGACCGGGCAATCCAAAAATACCTGCGACCATAGATAAACCATGGGTCAATATAATATGGTCACCGAAATCATGCCGACCCATTAGAAAGATGGAGTTTTAATAATTTCCAAAAATGATTGATTTATACAATTATTTTCACCTTATTATACAATATGTTACCTACGAAAGATTATATCGTCGATATGAGACCTCAAATATTCAAAACATAGAAAATATCCAAATCTGCAAGATATATAAAAATTCCGAGATGAAGATAGAGCGAGTTCAGATGTTAGGAAACCGTTGAATGCTCTCCCGCGATCAATTAGTGAGGATTCACAACCTTCGGCATTTCATCTGATACCGTAGTGAAGCTGTTAACCTCACGTAACCCCAGTATAGAAAGGGGCAGTGAGGCAATGTTAAAAGATCGTCTTAATCGTCGAACAGTGACGTTTCCAAAAATATTTTTTGGATTTTGTGTCAAAGCCCACTTTTCATTCTACCTGCCCCTAGGGATAAGGTTGGAATCTTATCGTTAATGTTGTAGAAAGGATTTGGCTTAGTTTTTACGGCCGCCTTCCTGACGTCAACCCTCTCTGAGGGATCCAGCCCCGGGCAAATTACAAAAGAAAATCGCTTTGCCCGACATGGGAATCGAACCCAGGACTTCCCGATCCATATATTCCCGTATATGATGTCACTAGACCAAAGTGATGACTATTTCAAAGCCCACTATTCTATGATAATTGTAGATTATATTATACAGGTTTGGTCTTCTAATATAGTACTTTGGCTAAAACGCACTGGGTAACACAACTCATCCATCAACAATCCATCTGGTGTTGTGTGGTCACTTTGCCGTGCTCGGATAAAAAAAAAAACTGGTATCAGACACAAATAGTAAATAGTGATTGTTGTTCGGATTTTCAAATAAAGAACCAATACAATGTGATACCTGTGGTTGTTATTTGTGTCTGATATGAGAATAAGCTCGGATCACAAACAAGGAACAAAAATAAATTCTCTGAAACCTGCATTTTTGCCGTCCCCTACAGGGTCAAAGCTGTGAGCTGATATTAATGTGTTATGTCATATTTACGTTCCCACCTAGATTCGGACTACCGTAGCACTGTCCTATTATATTTTACTCCATTTTATTTCACACAGTTTATTTTAAATATTTTATGACTACTTGGCCAAATGTATAATTTACACTTTGCATATCTGTCGATTAGCATAATGACCGAAATCTGGTTGAAGTATGATCATTCCCACATCAAACCATGTATGTAGCACATTGCCCTATATCTTGCATATTAAAACGTTTCCGTTCTCATCAACTTCATGTTATTGCCTACATGTGAACACGTGAGAGTCCGGTGTCACACTACACATTCCTAACATAGTGAATTTACGTGCCAAGCTCGACCAGGGCTATAAAATATAGTTTCGTAATACTAATCACATTATGTTAGGAAAAAAACTCGGCGTATCTAGCCACATGACGTCCGCTGATTTATGGCGGTGGCTTGCAGCCTTGCTTAATTGCACCGGTTAAGTGTTTTATGACGAACTGAATGTTTCATATATGCACGTGTTTAAGTGCGTAATGCATACGAAATTAAGTTCTAATTTGTGATATTTTAAAGTACCTTTCTTTCTTTGCTGCCCTTATCCCACCTTATTGTGGGGTCGGCGCAACACACTTCTTCAAGCATGTTGCAGAAATGATTTGGCTTATTTTTACAACCGGCTGCCTGCCTGACGTAAACCCCCCCTGGGGAGTCCAGTCCCGGGCAAATTAAATGAGAAAATTTGGTTTGCCCGACCTGGGAATAGAAGCTATGACCTCCCGTACCGCAGCTCATATTATGCTGCCAGTTGCCACTAGACCAAGGAGGCGACTATTATTGATATTTAATTGGCGATGATATTTTTAATTACCAATGGAAATAAATATTATTTGAATATTAAACGTATTGGTTTATAAAATTTTGGTTTATAATCACGTAATCAGGAAGTATCTAATTTTATATTTAAACCAGCTACTGAACTTTATATGTTAATAGAAACAAATATATTTGTTGTACATTTTGTACTTGCATACAAAAACCGTTTCGCTATAGAATAGTTTAAAATTAACGCGAAATACTTAAGCGCAACAACTTATCAATTTATATTAAAATAGTTGTATCTAATAAAAATCCTTGCTAACCGTACATCATTTTAATATCCTAAAAATAATAGTTGAAATCCTTACAAACGCTCTCCGTTTATCGATTAGCAACGATCGAAATCAATATCTTGTAATTGTTGCTAACTATGTCATGGCGGCGCGGCGCGGGCCGGATCGGAAACACTCGTGTTTCGTACTGTACTCATATATGTGTTATACTAGTAATTTCTCACGTATTCGTTTGCAGTGAAGTATTAATCACATTAAGGCTGAGATCTATAGAACGAACTTCGACTAAGTCGAAGTCAAAGAAACGAACTTACGCCCGAATGGTCAAACGCTGCTCAACTTTAACGGCTTCTTATATTGATTTTCGCCATACAATTTTGACAGATAAGGCGGCCTTAAACGAAATAAGGCGTCCTTAAGTGTACGAACATTCGGCGGTTAGTCAGAATATGGAATTTTTAAATCGAACTTTGACTTAGTCCGAGCCATTTTTACAGAAACACAGACTGAAAGACAGACTAAGCGAAGATTTTCTTGTAAAAAATGACTCGGACTAAGTCAAAGTTCGATTTAAAAATTCCAAATCCTCACTGAGTTCGTTTTTTTGACTTAGGCTGAGATCTATAGAGCGAACTTCGACTAAGTCTAAGTCAAAGTCACGAACTCAGTAAGGATTTTTACTAAGTTCGAGTAATTTTTTACAAGAAAATCGTTTGTTAGTCTGTCTGTCAGTCTGTTTTTCTTGTAAAAAATGACCCGGACCTCCTGAGTTCGTGACTTTGACTTAGACTTAGTCGAAGTTTGCTCTATAGATCTCAGCCTTAGACTTAGTCGAAGCTCGTTTCGTGGTAGAGGGATCAATCACGGGCTGGGTCAATCGGTTTAATATCATTGTCTAGAAAAGCTACATAAAGTGGCAGTGAGTGAGATTTTTGTTGGCCTTAATTCTCCCTTCCCCTCTGTACCAATCAATATTCCCCCTTTTAAGGCTTGCAACGCACTCGTGATTCCTTATCATGGTTGTTAATGGGAGGTAGAAATCAGTTATTATTAGACGACCTGCCTTCTCGTTTGCTAGTGTGTGCTTCAAAAAATATAAGGTTGTAAAGCTTGCTTCCTTGGTCTAATGACAGCATATACTGGCTGTGGACCGGGAGGTTCTGGGTTCGAACTCCGGGTCAGGCAAAAAGTTTATCTAATACGATTTACACGAAACTAGAAGTATTCCGTTTAGAAACTTTGGGGAAATATTGTCAACGTGGTAGTTCAAAGAATGGATAATCCATTTTAACTTTCTTTCTTTCTACCTGCCTTTATTCCACATGTTGCAGAAATTATTTGTCTTAGTTTTTACGGCCGGCTACCTGCCTGACATCAACACCCCTCTTTGGGAGATCTAGTCCCGGGCAAATCAAATTAGAAAAATTGCTTTGCCCGACCTGGGAATCGAAACTAAGACCTCTCGGTTCACAGCCCATATATGCTGCAACTAGACCAAGGGGGCTACCATAATTTAACAATGTTGACAATATATTAAATTGAATTGCACAACAATTTGAAAATTTAAATAACATTTACTCTTTAAAGCTTATTTAGACCCAACAGTAGACATAATTCACGAGATGTGGAAAAAATCTAGTCTGTAATGACCTTATATATTTTAGATTTGGCAAGTTGATTTATGCAAAATTAAATCGGCCAGAGATGCTTCCGAATGTTAGCAACAGTTTGGTAACTGGTTCCGAACCGGGTCACACTGTTTCGTATTATTATTACGAGTATCATATTGAACTGGAATATTGCTTCATCTACGAGCTTCATTGTGTTTAAATAAATAAAATAACACCCAACAGTTACACACATAGTCGCGTCCTTAGTCTAGTGGCAGCATATGTGGGCTTTGGACCGGGAGATCCTGGGTTCGATTCCCAGGTCGGCAAAGCGAATGTTCTAATTTAAATTCCCTGGGACTGTATATCCCAGAGAGTTTGACGTCAGGCAGGCAGCCGGTCGTAACAACTAAGCCTAACTAACTTTGAAAAAGTGTGTTGCGACGACACCGCCTTAAGCTGAGATAAGGGCAAGCAGAAAAAAAGTCACACACGTAGTCCTGAACCCACGCTAAGATACAAATCTTGTGTGATGGGTTTCAAGAACTACGAGAGACTTTCGGTCTCACAACACCCAGAACTGAAACAAATATCTGTGGGCCACACAAACATTTGACTGAGTGCGGGGATCGAACCCGCGGCTTCATGTTTCACAGTCGATAACTCGTGGGCGAGTGAGAGAGGCGACTGTGCCACGAAGGCCGTTTAAAGCCCCTCTGTAATAGTGATGTGAATTATCGATTATTTTTCATAATTGATTACCCACATCTCTAAAAATTGTCGCTAGAATTCTTGGTAGTCTAATATACGGTAGTCGTACCAAAATACGCGTACGCCACCGAGGCAGTCGGGTAATATAATAATACGTCTTTAAAAATCATCGATTATGAGAAATAATCGATTATTCACATCACTACTCTGTAGATAATTTTGCCTACAGAGTGGTGGTTAAGCCGGTTATACTACCCTCACAAAAAATCGTCATGAAATGGGATCGTACTGTCACCATACGATGAATATAGTAACAGACTTGCTGTCTATCACGCGAAGTATGGAAATAAAGTCGGCGAGAAGTGGTCACTAGTCTCTGCAGGGTTACCACAACCTCTTATAGCAGTATTATTATAATCGTTCTTCGTTTGTTTTGTATGGGAATCGGTACAAATAAGATGATAATAATACTGCTATAAGAGGTGGTGGTAACCCCCCTGAATAAGCTATCGGGGATTTTTCCCCCAAAGAATTTTGTTTTTAGGAGATTGACGTCAAACAGATAGCCAGTCGTAAAACTAAAAGCAAAATATTTTCTGCAACATGTTTAAAAACCCCACGTTGGTGTCCAATAAGTTATTTCACAATTGCGTTCTTTATTGATAAGTCATGATTTTATGGGATTTAAACTATGATTTAAGATATGACGGAAACGGTTATAGTTCTTGAAGAATTTATTAAAACCAATTCAGAATCGTAGCAAAAAATAACTGCGGAATTACCTTTACATCATATAATAACAGATTCTGGATCTGCGTCGATACTCCAGTAAAAGGTAGTTGATACCACGCAGTCTCCATAAAAACACTATGGTGGCCATAAAAATAATTGTTATTGCAAATGCCACACTTCTTTTGGACTATTAAACAATTAAAATATATGTTATAGAGCGTTTACGTGTGATGTATATCGAATTTGGTATAACGGTGATAATTATGAAGTTGTTATATGAATTAAAAATATTGCTTGAGGTAATAAAATAAATATAATAATAAAAAAATAAAGGATATAATAATAGCAGCCCTGTAATACTGTTGGGAACGGGCCTCCTTTTTTATAGGAGGAATTAGGTCTCAACAGTGTGCAGACTTGTTTAGAAATTCTATTGAGAAAAACCTGAGGTACCTATGCAGGTTTCCTCACTATATTTTCCCTTTCTAATGCTAGTTATCCATATTAATTACATACGTAGAAAAATCTGAGTCATATAATCTCTGGGCTGGTCTCTGACTTTTTTATCTGGGCACGGCAAAGTGACTACACTGCACCTGGTGGTACGCGTTGCGCAGTCCAAAAAAAAACTAGCGACCATTGACCAACAATGGGTTTATTAGTGGTCGCCAGAACCATACCGGCCCATTTATGCTTCTTCTCAGCATTCAGCCCGAATACATTAAGGAATATCAGAATTTTTCCTGCTCGGACCGTTGGTGACATACCTGCTCGTCGACTGCCCTCTGCAATTAATTTTACAAACCAAATAAAATCATTATTGAATATTTAAAAAATTATACATCATTTACATTCCGTCAAATGACAGCCTCCGTGGCGCAGTGGGCGAGTAGCCGGCGAGAGGCCGCGGGTTCAATTCCCGCATTGAGACAAATGTTTGTGTGGCCCACAAATATTTGTTTCAAGTCTGGGTGTTGTGAGACCAAAAGTCTCTCATAGTCTCTGGTACCCACGATACAGGTTATACCTAGTGTGGGGTCAGGACTAGGTGTGTGACTGTTGGGTGTATTTATTATTATTATTATTAATGTTAATACAGATACTGTCAAACTAAAAATATATCTCGACGTTTCCTACGTATTTCAACACGTGACCCATGCGACACAGTTACTTGACCATTAAACGGAATATTGCATTGTTTCAACTCGCCTTTCGTAAGGCACATACTTACACGTTTGAAACCTCCAGCACGTGGACTCGATAAAGGAAAGTTGATCATAAATGTCCTTAAAGCAATGTCTGGACTGTCACATCCGAACACAAAGAAATAAATAAAAAATAACACCCAACAGTCACACACATAGTCTTGTGTAGTGGGTATCAGGAACTACGAGAGACTTTCGGTCTGACAAAATCCAGACCCGAAACAAACATCTGTAGGCCACATAAACATTTGTCTCGGTGTGGGAATCGAACCCTCGGCCTCTCGCTTCACAGCCGGCTGCTCGCCCGCTGCGCCACGGAGGCTCTAAAGAACCTATAAAACTATCTTCTCCAATATTACGAGGTCGGTGCAACACACTTTTCATTTATGTTGCAGAAAGGATTCAGCTTAGTTTGTACGGCTTTGGATCCAGTCCCGGATAAATCTGTTACCAAAATGCGTAAAACGACCTGGGATTCGAATCCGAAACCACCTATTCCACAGGCCATATACCACTAGACCAAGTGACCAAGAAGTCGGTTCCTGAGCAACTATGAGTCCAAATTCAATTTCCAAAACTTTTCTGAACATTGAATAGAGCCGCGTCTCCTCCATTAAAGCATTATACAAAACACCTACACAAAACTCGGTTTCGCTACACATTTTTGTCTATGGTCAATTGCCCATGAGCAGGAGACAGCGAAAAATATTATTTTGTGTTTTGTTTTGAAAAAAATACGTGCAGGAGACGCAGCAACCCAATGACACGTCGTACACTTTTAGGCCTCTAACGCCCGAATGGTCAAACGCTGCTCAACTTTAACGGCTTCCTATATTGATTTTTGCCATACAATTTTGACAGATAACGCGGCCTTAAATGACATAAGGCGACCTTAAGTGTATGAACATTCGGCGGTAAGCGATGTACACTGTCATTTAGTTGATTTGAACCCAAAGAGATTTAATATTACTAACTATAGAGGGGCTATCAAGCAAGTTTCCATACTAAAAATAGATCTCAAACATCAGTACCGCCATCAACTACTTATTACAATGCGAGGGCGATTGTTATAATTTACACCATTGACTGTTCTGTGAATGGTTAAGAATCACGTAAAAAAACATAACATAAGCTCACGCCTGTATCCCCGAAGGGGTAGGCAGAGGCGCACTAGCGAACTAGAACACCCACATTTCGCCGAGGTTAGTTCAGTCCTAGATGTGATAGGGGGCGAGCCTATCGCCATATCGGGCACAAATTCCAGACTCCGGGCTGATATGGAAAAATCCAATATCACTTTGTCCGACCCAGGGATCGAACCCGAGACCTCAGAACCGTAGTCTTACCGAAATACCACCAATAATCACGTAAGACATGTTAATTCTCTCAATATTATTACGCAGGCCGACCTGAGACGCTTATATTTCAAATAAACTAAGCGACTTATGACCATTAGGTCATAACTTTTGGATCACAAGTTTTGTGCTGTTGCCCCGTCTATATATTGTTGAATATTTTGGTTGGACTATATATAAACTAAAATATAAACTCACTATACAATATAAAGTTAAATACTCAGGTATTTCACTAGTCGTAGTATTTTACAAATCGGAACACAACGGTACATCTAATATGTAGTTTTATTTACTCATTTGCATATCAATAGGAAATCAGCCCAAAAGATTTCTGCATTCTAATACCAGCTGCGTTAATTAATATGAAACTCGATACATGATAAATGTATTACCAAAATTCAAATTCAAATTTCACATTTTCTAAAAACTTTCAAAAAGTTAACACGATAGACAGTTCACTTAGAGCATAATTTCGGTATTAAATGGCGAAAATCACTTAACAGCTGATACGCACTTATAGTTTATGGCCACATCAGCGTATCTGTAGAAATGTGGATAGTTATACGGTACAAATTCGGTGTAAAGTAACGGGCCGGTCGGCAGATACCACTGCCGTCCACTTTATGGACGGTGTAAAACTTTGAGTCCCTATGGTGAGCTATGGACTATGGATGTACGGTTAGCAAAACAAACAAGATTTGAATAATGTTCTTAAAAATTATTTCGTCTTTAATATGATGAATTTGCTATTGTTAATAGGGAAGAGAAAAAGAATTTTGCTATTAATTAAGTTAAAAAAAGATATCCGCAAATTTGGAATTCGTGTCCGATGCCGATTGCCATTATCACATCTGGAACGAATAGGACCTCAGCGAAATGTGAGTGTTCAAAGTTCGCTAGTTCACTTTTACTGACCCCTGCGTGGGCTTATGTACGCATATGTTAGCGATTATTCATTTATCTTATGTATTCTCGCGTAAAATTCTACTAGAATAAAAAAAACTATAATTTGATGTTGTCTCTGCTCCAAAACATGGTTGAATAGCAAACATCATTAGGATGGTAACATTTGGTGGCAATGTAGTGTTAGTTTATGTAAATATTTAGGAAACTCGTTTTATAATTAAAAATAAATCGATTAGATGGCTATCGAGAATAATTATTTAATTCCTTTCATTCTCAATTCGCATGTCAAGGATTCGATAAAAAATACAAAATACCGTAGCGAATGAAATATGATTAATAAAATTTGACGTTTAAAAACATCAATATATTATACCCTAGACGCACAGTTCTTTGCAAATATCCTCCTAAAAGTGGTCTCAGGAATAAAACAAAGAAAACGATCACAAGTTGTAATTAAATCAACACAAATATAACCCTAAGCACGTGTTATAAGGTAGATTTTTAAACGAAATGAGCAAGCGTTCTTTAATTTGAATTTTGAAATTTAGAATTCTATCGATGTCCGACTGTAGGCAAAACGAGTACTTAAGCACTTCTTTGCTGTCCCATTTTCGGAGCGTCAACTGTGCATCTAGGTAAATAATATATCGATGTTTAAAAATGTGAACATAATTCAAAACTCTTGATTAAAAACAATTATGGACTACTGAGATGGAAGTCACAGGTTCTAAATAAGGCCCAAGAGGATGCACCTGGATTTTCGTCCGACTTCCAAAAAGGAGAAGGTCTTCAATTCTTTTGTTTTTTACGTATGTTACGCGTTATCTCCTAAATGTGGACCGATTATCCAAATTGTGTTCGATAGACTTTACTTCAAGGGTGGTTCCATATGAATTTGGTCACAATCCGATCAAGTTGGACGTCGGTCAGTTAAATTTTTAAACTTGTTTACGTATTACCTTGAACAAATTGATGAAACAACTTAAAGAGACCTACTTACCTGCAATTTTCTATCGACTTCTACAAAAGGAAGAGGTCCTCAATTCGTCGGTATATTCTTTTATGTATGTTACTCGATATCTCCACCAAATGTGGACTGATTTTCAAAATTTTTTTTGTGTTCGATAGAGCTTATTTCAAGGGTAGTTTCATATCAATTTGGTTATAATCGGTAAATTGGAAGTCGGTCAGTTAAGTTTTTAAACTTG
The DNA here is from genome assembly GCA_036417725.1 of Clanis bilineata. Classification (NCBI taxonomy): domain Eukaryota; kingdom Metazoa; phylum Arthropoda; class Insecta; order Lepidoptera; family Sphingidae; genus Clanis; species Clanis bilineata. The sequence goes on from CM071158.1 coordinate 17,974,351, forward strand.
TTTACGTATTACCTTGAACAAATTGATGAAACTACTTGAAGAGACCTACATCCTTGCAATTTTCCTTAAGAATTTTGAAAGTAAAACTAATTCAATTCTATACTTAACAGCTGGTAGACTAAGGTCTTACCCATCTCATATTAATTTAAATTCCAACAGTATTACTGTATTTCTTTTCACACGTACTTATACCAATGTAGGGCCGGCGCAACACCGTTTTTCAAGCACGTTGCAGAAAGGATTCGATTTGGTTTTAATGACCGGCTTATTCCCTAACGACAACGCACTAGGGCATCCAGTCCCTGGCAAGAATTGTTATAAAACCGCTTTTCTCAACCTGGTATTCGATACCAGTATCTCCTAGTCCACAGCCCATACACGCTGCCACTAGACCAAGTAATATAGTGGTAATAAATTTTAATTTATTTGCTGACTGTACATTTCGTAAAGAGGACAATAAATTGAAGGTTATTTAGTTATTACGTATATTGTAGCAGGTTGGTGATAAAACGTTATCACGGCGCATAACTCATGGCACAATAACTTCATATTTCACACGTTTGAGGCTGCGGCCGCGGTGAATAATACGCGGCTAATTTATATGGTCCCTGGATTTATCGTTACGTTTGCGTCTGCCCTCTGACTTATATTTGTAGGGTTTTCTATGAAAGTTATATTTTCCTTTATATATGGTCTATAATTACCAGTTGATAATTAAATAATTAAATTACCTCAATAAAAGCGTAAGCCCCCTTTACTTAGAAGTAGTTTATTATAGGATAATACAATATAATAATAATGTTATTAGAATATATGTAAATAGTTCTGTTTTTAATCTTTAATTTAATACTTTTTTCTTTTTTTTCTTTAATTATTATTATGAAAAATAAAAACAAATCGATTTATGTAGGATTAACTTGATTCGAATCTTAAACAAGAACATAAATTTGCCAAGTCGCGATAATAAATAAAACAAAATTTAACATTAATTTTAATATGTCTATAAATTATTGAATAGACAAAATCGTTTCTCCGTGTTTTATTAATTGTGGAAATATAGATTTCTTGATAAAAATATAATCAATTAAAATTAAAAAATAATAACCTACAAACACGCATAAAGGTGAAAATAATATATTGTACAAATAAACGACTTCAAAAGAGGTTGCTGTTCTTTATACATATTTACCGCTTAGAGCGAACTACTGCATAATATACGTGAATGGCAAAATATACCAAATAAAACGACTTAATTTACTGCAGAGTTCAATCGGAACGGTAATATGATTATACAAAGACTTTTATGTGTTTACTAGACAAGCTGTTTCGAAGTAAAATTGTGGCACATGACGGCGAGTGTTTGACGTTTCACGGCTAAGGAATAGAGCAGATTTCTATAGTGAGTTGAGGTCAATTAACAGAGTCTTGGTGCGCACATTCTATGTACAGTCTAGTAATATACATATAAGTATTTGTGATCATATTATAAAGTCACTTAGGGCCACTTGCAGCTCCGCGATAAATCTCTATTTATCCCAAATTTTGATTTAAATAGTCACGGGCGGCTCGGCCTCCGGTGGCCCATACGCTTATGTAACATATATATGTACCGCCTCCGACGGGTAGGAATGAGTTGTAGAATAAATCTAGTTAAGGTAAAACTCTTGATTAGTAATAGCGCTGCAAGTCGCCCTTAGAAACCCACATTAAAACCTCAATCGCGAAGTCTATGCTGATGTTCGTTAAGGAGTTTAGTCCGTACATTAGATCATGACCAAAATAAGACAATACTTGGAGTAAGCTCTTAATACCACGAAAATAATCTTAAAAATAATCAAATGTATAAAACCTTAACGAGCCGACTTCAAAACGTCTACGATCGTAAGTGTATACAAGACCACCCTTGAAATAAGTTGTATCGAACACTAAATAATCTTGAAAATCGGTCCATATTTGGCGGAGATATCGAGAAACATACTTATAAAATAATACAGACGAATTGAGAATCTTCTCCTTTTGCCAGAGATATCGCGCAACGTGCAACACGAATTGCATGCTACCTCGTATTAAATTCGGTTGAAAATTACTGTGTTTGACTATCCGACACTTTTTGAATGGTAGAGCTACGTTGGAGACAGTTAGACCGTGGACACGAACTCAGCGGGAGCGAAGCGGCGGCGGCGATGGCGGCAGCGGTGCGGAGAGCGGCGTGACAACCGGTCTAGCAATACGTTGCCGCGCCGCTCACCGCGCCGCCGCCGTCACCACTCTGCTACCGCTGAGTTCGTGTCCGCAGCCTTGCGTCTACAGCACGAATGGGCCGCGTCGACCAGTTTGATACCAATGTCTCACAGAAAGCCGTCGTAAAGTGAGAGCTCGCTGTCGCGTTTCGTTAGGTTAAGTTAGGTTAGGCCTCCATCTAGGTTGGCAACGCACCCATGATTATTTTTGTGTCTTGGGTGTCTATGGGCGGTGGAGCTAACTTACCATCAAGTGACCTATCTGCTCGTTTGTCAGTCTGTGCTTTAAAAAAAACATTATTTCGAAAGACTATATTATCTTTTTGTAGAAAATCTGCAATAAAAATGCGCTTTATTTCAACATTTCTCTAAGTGAAAGCCAGTAACTTCACGCTCTATTCCCTAGGTCTGACGCACGCAAACGTCTCTACAAAATTTACCACCCAATCACTAATATAGGCGAAGAAAAGTGATATGCAAATAAGAATTATTGAAAACACTACTTTTTCACTGTCAATACGTCTCGCCACCTAATAAACATGTCGTTTGCGTGCTTTTAATTATTCATTATTACGTATTTACACACGCAATTAAAGACATTTTTACGATCGTCAACATCTCAGGCTGGCGGTCAGTTGCGTGGCCTGTATTCAGGTTTTCTTACAACTACATGCTTAGTATATACATATATGATAATTTTGATATCGAATTTTGGTATCAGATATATTTTGTATCCAAATAATAGAACAGTTGTTATAATATATCTGTGGTAATTTAACAACAATTATAATATATTTGTGTTAGTTTAAAAACAATCAGTCGTTCAGATGCGATTGTTGTCGGGTTTATTGATCGGCAAAACACCTAGCTACTTATAAATGAAAAAAAAAATATATATTACTGAAAAAATGAATTGTATCACGTCGATTTATATTAATGAGTGCCCATAAGTTTTTTCAGGCTTTGAAACAACTTTACTCAGACTTCAAAAGTGGGCATGTCCCCCAAAACACGACCTAAAGTACACCTCTGTAAAATAGTCGCTAATGAATGTATACGTAATTATTGTCATCGTAAAAATTTTGTAGGTTTATTGTACACGATTAGTGGCCGACGTACCGACTGCCGACTTATGTAATTGGGATTTCTCTCAAAACTTGATATAATAAATAGTAATAAACGTTTATAATTTTTTGTTTACAACGTATTTAATTATTTTTAGCGCAGTGTGTCATTAGCGTAAACTTCAACTTCTTTATATATGGGATTTTTCTCGTCGTGGGGATTCTTTTGAATGAAAGAGAGACTCCTTTTCATTCAAAAGAAAGAAGACAAACTGAGTAAAGTATCTATTTCTTAAGATTCCCCTCTGTATTCTTGTCTGTATCCTCGAACTAGCAACTTTTCAGGGATACAGGCATGGGCATAATGTTAGTATTATGTATCAGCATCATCATCATTATCATCATCATCAGTTATAGGACGTCCACTGCTGAAAATAGGCCTCCTCCAAAGATTTCCAGATCGACCTGACCAGCGCAGGGCAGGACGTCCACCTACAAGGTAGACCGACGACCTGATAAAGGTCGCAAGAAGTATTATGTATATATACATAATATTAAATTATACATCCAACACATACTTACTGAACAGTTTTACCAACTCCCAGACCAATCTAATAGATATAAATAACTGACATTTTGCTACGATTTTCCTCTTACGTAATTCTTTGTGAATCTGTGGACGGTGATAACGATAGTTCCTTTAATGACGTAAATAATCTGGTAGTTGTATTAATGCAGCGGCCCGAACAGGAATATTTTTTACAATCGAATTAGTTTCGAGCTCGATGCGCGTCTTTGACATTAGTATAAAATATTTACTGCCTCCGTGGCATGGTGGTATTTCGGTACGACTACGGTTCTGAGGTCTCGGGTTCGATCCCTGGGTCAGGCAAAGTGATATTGGATTTTTCCATATCAGCCCGGAGTCTGGAATTTGTGCCCGATATGGCGATAGGTTCGCCCCCTATCACATCTCGGATGAAACTAAGCTCGGCGAAATGTGGGTGTTCTAGTTCGCTAGTGCACCTCTGCCTACCCCTTCGGGGATACAGGCGTGAGCTTATGTTATGTTATGTTATAAAATATTAACCAAACGTCACCACTGCGCAGCGAGTTCGATACGAATTCGATTATCAAAAATATACCTGCTCGAGCCGCAGAATATTCTTCTATGAACAACAGGGTAGTTTTGTCTCATAAAGAAAGGTTAAAGGAATGTCAATAGGAGTTTTGGGTAAAATGTGGCAAGACTTAGGGCGACTTTCACCACTATTACTTACCTACAGTTAGTCCCAACCTTAAGTTAAATTGAAAAAAAAAATGACTGACATGTACCTCTAATACATTACATACGATGACGATTATGTGATTATATAAAATATACGAATGACATTTAATTCATTACATGTAATGAATCACATTTGATCGTCAGTCATCATCAACGTCAGTCACGTCATTCCCCTAATAGGGGGTTGACGTCAGGCAGGCAGCCGGTCGTAAAAAAATTATGCCAAATCCTCTCTGCAACATACTTGAAAAAATGTATTGCGTCGACCCCACATTAAGGTGGGATAAGGGCAGGCAGAAAAAAAAAACATGTAATGAATCACATGTCATTCATATATTTTTTTTCGATTTAACTTGAGGATAGGACTAATTGTAGGTAAGTAATAATGGTGCAAGTTGCCCTTATAATATTGGTTATTGGTGTTTATGTTTACACTGGGTCAATTCTTAGGATGTTCCCGACATGTCGAAACAGCGCAAGTTTCGCAATCACCGGCCTGCTCTATTAGTCGCCATTCCGAGTGACCTGTCGCCAAGGAAGGTCGCCCGGCTGACTCCTGCCTCCGACCACTTATCTGTACCGGATTGTTGGATTTAGATAGACATGCCCGTAAGTTGAATGAAACATTTCATACATAATTGCTCGGGGTTGGAATATATGGGCAGTGGTGGTGACAGTCTCGCTTTTTTCATCTAGTGGTAACATATATTAACATTCCTAGGTGGCGACTCTTATTACATGAAACAACGGAAATAAACTCGGTGAAATTAGGGTGTGAGGGTACTTTAATTAAGCATTGCATATCTCTTCAAATCATTGCATATTTTTATGTATGTTATCTGATCATCATCATTAGCTACAGGACGACCACTGCAATATATAACCCTATCTCAAAGATTTCCAGATCGACTTGTCCAGCGAATATGCTTATATCTCCGGCAATCGTGATGTTTTTGCATTCAATAAAGCTAACTTTAAACAAAATTGGGTAAGATTTAGTGAATTTTGAAGCCACTTTTAAAGTTTTAATAAGTTTATCTTTATGGGCTTTATTTATACGCTCCATGTTAGGCATCAGATTAATTGATAAGATCCCAAACTTTTAAATCTGCCGTCGAACTAAAATTGCTGATGTTGGTAAGCGTATTTGCAAATTGAAGTGGAGATGGGCGGGACACTTGGCTAGGAGAGAGGATGGAAGATGGTATAAGAAAATTGTCAACTGGTGGCCTAGAGATAGCAAGAGATCTGTGGGTAAACCAGCAGCCCGATGGTCAGACGACATTGTGAGATAGGTTGGACACTTGTGGTTGAGAACTGCACAGGACCGTTACATTTGGCGTCCCAAAGAAGAGGCCTATACCCAGCAGTGGGTGGATAAAGGCTGATGATGATGATTTATAAAAATAGTTTAACTGAGCAAATGGTAAAGAATAGCCTGTTCCTTTTTTTCAAACAATGTGACAAGGAAAAAAGTGACAGGCTATTCTTCGCCAATTGGTCAGCTAAACTGTTTTATAAGTAAGGCCCAATATGTTTAAAATATCTAAACAGTCAGATCCATATAATTCCAACGTGCGCGGTATCGCTCGTTTAGCTATCTCTATCTAAAACGTAAACAATCTGGTCGGTGGATTTCAACAGCCGCGGCCGCCGGCATGTCCACACTAACTGGTAACATTACTGTTAACTCGCCTAAAATATCGCTGCTTTAGGCCCGATACACACTATCAAATTTCGATACGAGTCGTACTCGTTACTGATAAGAAACCACAGAATAATGTTACATGTTTAGTGTAGAAAGTACGTTTCACATTTTAATATAAGCTATGTTTAAAAATTATTATTTTTGACACATTTAAATGAATATGTTTTATAAGCATTGATCTCTATATTTTCGATTTCAATCTTTCTACCTGTCCTTATCCCACCTTAATGTTGGGTCAGCGCAATACACTTTTTCAATCATGTTGCAGAAAAGATTTGGCTTCGTGTTTCCAACCAGTTGCCTGCTTGACGGCAATCCCGCTCTGGAGGATGCGATCCCAGGCAAAATAAATTGGAAAATTCGCTTTTCCCGACCTAGGAATCGAACACCGGACCTTCTGGTCAACAGCCCATATATGCTCCCACTAGACCAAGTCAGCGTATATCGGGTGGGTATTTTATTACATGATTTGCCAGAGATCAAACCGACCTTACATTATAGTATGATGCTGATTTTATTCTTTGCACCTATCTTTATCACACCCCAATGTGGGGTCGACGCAACTCATTCCTTCAAGCTTTCTGCAGAAAGGATCCAGGTTAGTTTTTCACGACTGGCTGTCTCCTTGATATCAACTTCTTACTGGAAGATCCAAGCCCGGGGAAATCGTTTTACAAAAACTCGAACTTCGAACAAAGCACCTCCTGGTTCATAGGTCAATACACTGCCAGAATATTGATACTATAACATAACATAAGCTCACGCCTGTATCCCCGAAGGGGTAGGCAGAAGCGCACTAGCGAACTAGAACACCCACATTTCGCCGAGCTTTATTCCGTCCCAGATGTGATAGGGAGCGAGCCTATCACCATATCGGGCACAAATTCCAGACTCCGGGCTGATATGGAATAATCCAATATCACTGCCCGACCCGGGGATCGAACCCGAGACCTCAGAATCGTAGTCGTACCGAAATACCACCGCGCCACCGAGGCAGTCATATTGATACTATATGAGTTGCCTAAACTGTATTTGGTGCGACCTCGGCCCGCCTTATCGTCAATAGCGATTTGCGAGATACTTTATCCTTCTACAACATATCGGGTGTCGATTTAAAATCATTCTCAAGGCACCGCTGCCACCTAGAACATTTTGTTACTATCTTTATATCTATATGTGATATATTTAATGGCTGTCTGGGAAATTTACGTTTGACAGGTTGTAACGCCAACGTGTTTGGCGGATTTACCTAATTTATATTTTATACGCATAAAATATTTTGTGTTAGACCCATTTGTATTATCACAATTAATTTTACGAGGTGAAAGCTAGGAACGTCTTTGAGTTGTTAATTGGAGAAATAAATTTTTAAAAATTAATACAAATATTATAAAATATCAAACAGTTAACATTCTAATGCTACGATCCTTTAAAATTTAAATAATGCAAACAAGCATGCACAAAGTGAGAGATTACTTTCTTCACGCTTTTTTAATTTCAATTTTACATATTAATGTTCGAAACAAGCTATTATGCATAAATCATTTGTTTCATAATGGTAGCATTTTTCATTTCCAATTAGTTCACCTAAGCGGCCACTATCAATCATTACACGGGCGGTTATCCGAACGCGTTCAGCGATCGTATGATATAAAATGTTATTTATCCGCTATTTATTTACGTACTTGAGCGTCGGGGATCGTAATTGCACTTAAATAATACATGTCGTGTACCGTACTACGCTTATATGGAGATAGCTGACCGATTACACCGATTAGACTTATTAACTACTTAAATGAATTGCCAAGCCAATATTTTTTTCCTCTAATAGCCGGCATTCCGTTATTATAACATAAAAGCAAAGGAAAAACTTACATTCTCACCTCAGTGAACAAATGTGATTCTAAGTTGCCGTTATATATTGTGTCGAATTTTTGAAAATTAAGTTAAAGGGATTGCGTTGAAGTCTTTTGTTGCGAAGTATGCGACAATGATGTTCAGATATTAATCTTTTCTCTTTATGAAACAAAAGATTGATATTACACATTTAATACTTGAAATGCGTATATTTAATAGGAAGGTTTTTAATAACCATAATATCTTGTAAAATTATTATATTTTTCAAGTTTTTTGCATCCAATATCTTATAAAACAGATATCACAAACGGCTTATTTAAATAATATTAGTAATAAATAAAATTTAGTAAACGATAATTATTGACATAAATTACAAGTCCTATGTAGATTTATAAATAAAGGTACATAATGGTGTCATAAAAATATATTTAACAAACGATGTTGTATTAATTCAACCAAGCATCATCTTTGATTAAAAGCACTTGAATTATCACATTAAGTATCGACCTCCCAAGCGGAAATGCACTAAAGCTACACAGTCACCAACAAAAACCATTGACGTAACAAAATCAATATCTATTTGTTACAACATTTTCAATATCATTTAATAACAAAAAATCAATCTCGACTCAACTGAAACCCTGTCAGTCAATGGCGCGGGTACATCGGCCATTCATCATACATTAATCGAAAACATCCACCCATCTTGTGTGGACCTCGAGATTGTTGAATGAAAGGAGAGGGAAGGAAGATAGCCTTGTGTAGGATAGAAAGGGACGGTGATAGCATTACAAAAGCATTTCGATTTCTGTCCAACGTCGATACACGATAAATCTTCAATTCCTCTTTTTTGTGACGCGATAAGCAGTTCTCTGTACGAGACAGCTCGCGGCTACTGGGTTTCGGATACGATTCTGTTTGTTCGTTTTCGTTTTATGGACAATTTTATGTCGATTGCTTTCAATGAATTGTATTAATATCATGCCTTTTTGTTTTGTGGTTGATTTAAGGGCTTATCGCCGGCTTTACGACGTGTTGCGATCGGAAAATGATGGCTGAATAATTTGCTTTATAAAGTGTTTACATATTATGGGATACGATGACTTTATACGTCAGTTTTATGTTGACCGGAATGGTGATGCTGTGATAGCTTTGACTTACTGATTCTCATGTCATTTGTTATTCTTCAAATATACATACATAACATAAGGTCACGCCTGTATCCCCGAAGGGGTAGGCAGAGGCGCACTAGCGAACTAGAACATCCACACTTCGCCGAGCTTAGTTCCGTCCCAAATGTGATAGGGGCGGGCCTATCGCCATATCGGGCACAAATTCCAGACTCCGGGCTGATATGGTAAAATCCAATATCACTTTGCCCGACCCGGGGATCGAACCTGAGACCTCAGGACGGTAGTCGTACCGAAATGCAAACACACCACTGAGACAGTTCTTCAAATATCTCATATATTATATCTGTATTCTTACTCTCTCATTAAATAAATTTTATACATTATGCAATTAAATTATTCAACACTTACTTAACATACAAATATTCACAAAAGATACAGGTATTTTATGTGTATCATAATATTTGATGGATACTGAGCAGACGAACATTTTAACATATTTTTAAACAAAATTTTCTATAATAATTACATTTAGGATATAAAAATGCCATATAATGGAATCAATAAATCATAATTGACATTTACTCTACATAAATTGGGGATTAACTATGATCATTTAAATACATAAACATAAAATAATAATTTGTTTGGATATTATGTGAAAATTAATTATGATGATTGTCACAGTAGCGCGCACGCCCTCTAGCGGTGTTCTTTGAATTTTCATTAGACACAGGGCGTATTTAAGAGCAAAATCTGGGGGAAAGTATGCCCCGAATATTTTTTGAGAGTTGATAAAAAATTTAAAATGTTGTTAATGAAACTGAATGTTATGTTAATTGTTAATGAAAAATTTAAAATTTAAAATGTCAGCACATCGTCGCGATTGGGTTATTAGGTTTTAATTTTCAACCTCCAACTAAGTTACTGAATTCGTTCCTGGAAATTCATGCGTATTTTTCCCATCATAATTTCTATAATAAATAATAAATATCAAATTATGTCGTTTAATGTCACATTAATATTGTTAAATCTATGATTATGAATACATATGTTCTTGATTTTAGGTTCATAAGTACATGTATACTGGTTTTAGTCACTAGGAACCATAAATTTTGTATTATTTTGTGCTTTTGGTAATTCTAAATACTTGTTCATGAATCGTCCTTGTCGCCTCCTTGGACTACTGGCAGCATGTATAGGCTGGGTTCGATTCCCAGGTCGGCCAAACCAAATTTTCTAATTTAATTTGCCCGGGACTGGATCCTTCAGAGGGAGATGACGTCAGGCAGACAGCCGGTCATACAAACTAAACCAAATCGACTCTGCAACATGCTGAAAAAAATGTGTTGCGCCGACCCCATATTAAGGTGGGATAAGGGCAGGTAGAAAGGAAGAATTGCTCTAATCTGAGAGTATAATCAGTATGGGGATAGGTGTACTGTGTGTGATATCAAAATAAAAACTCGATGCACCGTAAGATTTTTTGTTGAAATTATGCCTACCCCTACGGGACGCAGGCGTGAAGTAGGAATATGTTTGTTTGATTTTCATAAAATGAATGCTACAAAAGCTAAATTAAGAATTTTGTTTATCCAATTGACATAATAGAAACTAAAGCTCACGCCTATATCCCCGAAGGGGTAAGCAGAGCCGCACTAGCGAACTAGAACACCCACATTTCGCCGAGCATAGTTCCGTCCCAGATTTGATAGCTGGCGAGCCTAACGCCATAGCTAGCAGAAATTTCTTCCACATGAGCCCACCGAAAATGATCGAAAACATGATGAATATTTTGTAGTTAGGCGATTTAGATGTTATTTAGACCATTGAAATAAACCTATTTTTACGGATTCCATCACGATTTTAATTTTTATTCCCGACGTTTTTCAGGCTTTTCAGTCTTCGTGGTCACGGGATGGACTCCAACTCAGTCCAACATGTGACCACGAAGACTGCAAAGTAAGAATAGTTTTATTTTAATGTATAGCATTCGCGTAAACTTAAGAAATCAGTATTATTCAGACCATTTTCGTATAACCTTTTAACTCAGTTTATGAACATAGTCACGTTTAATATTATTGTTGTACGCTTGTTACTCTTTACATCTTAATACCTTATTAAATAGACTTTCATTTTTTTTCGTCGTGCCATACGGCTAATCACAGAGTAGCAGTGATTGCGAATTATAGTAATCGCTGTGAAATTTATTATGAACGTTCAAATTATGAGCTTAATTGGAGACCTCCGCCATTTATCCAGTTGATTGATCACCCACTTTCATAAAGGAAAGATTCTTGATTGAGAGGTGAAATTTTATATTTTTCACATTAAGGTATAGGCTGTGGTTTCTATTATAGATGGTTGAACATAATTATTATATTACACGTTTTGTTTTGTTATTTATTAGTACAATGCCAGTGTATAATGGGCTGTGAACCGGGAAGTCCTGGGTTCGATTCCTCAGATCGGGCGGAGTGTTTTTCGTACACCATTTGACCGGGCTGGAGGATACCCCAGATGGGGTTGATGTCATACAGGCCACCGGTGATAAAATCAAAGCCAAATCCTTTCTGCAACATCATCATGCACCTCACATTAAGGATAAGGGCAGACAGAAAAAAATACAGTGCCAGTGTATATTGGTTGAAACTGTGAGTCTTATGTTTAAATATCAGGCCAAGGCGAGTGTTTTTCTAACACGACTTTTTTTCCTTTTTTTATTACCATAGTGGCCAGACTAGCTAGCGGACGCCTAATGATAATAATAATAATAATAACACCCAACAGTCACAAACATAGTCCTGACCCCACACTAAGATCGAGTCTTGTGTCGTGGGTATCAGTAACTACGAGATACTTTCGGCCTCACAACACCCAGACCCGAAACAAATATCTGTGGGCCACACAAACATTTGCGGGAATCGAACCAGCGGCCTCTCGCTTCAAAGCCGGCTACTCGGCTACTGCGCCACGGAGGCTATCATAGTCGAATCATTTCAACAACATGCTTGAAACAATGTGTTGCACCAAACCCATATTATGTGGTATTATAATCCTATAATGTGAGATCACGGCAGGTTGAAAAAAAAATGTAGGTCATTCCACAACACACGAACCAGGATTTTGACGGGAAGTCTGACAGGGTGGGCGTCGCTTGTTAAAATTATTCCATATTATTCTCTAGAGCCGTGTTTGTTGTCTTTAAGTGGTGTGGTTTAATGCATCAAACTTCAGTAAAGATGAACAGTATAATGTAGAAACTTTTTAAGCGTTGATCTTTGACGAGTTTTGCTTGGTGCGTTGGCTGGCTTTGTTCTCGTCGATTAGCCCTGTGTAGGTCATCTGAGGGGCATCGCACTAGAAGGAATTACCACCATAATCCCAGCAGGGCTTTGAGATTATCCACATCTTGGTCTCATGGTCATTGTGAAAACATAATTGCTCTATAACCTTGACATTGGCCAAATCATCGCATATGCGTGGAAGCCATTATTAAAAGAAGAAGAAGAAAAAGTGGTGTTATAATCCCTCAATGTGAGATAAGGGCAGATTGAAGAAATGTAGGTCATTCCGCACCACACGCGCCAATTTTTTACTTTAGGATGCCAATATTGCGTGCTCGATAGACCTATTATCGTAAACTCAATTCGGCGTCTAGTAAAACGGGTGTGTAATAGTATTTAATGTGCGTAACACATCGACTTACATACGTCTGCTTGTACTTGTAAACTGTTCGTCTGTCTTTATGTTGATACAGATTTTGTTTTCTAAACATCGCCTGATCGACTGGTATAAAGTCTAGAAGTAAGTCGGTTAGAAACATTAGGGTAATTTTTGGCTCTCGATTCGATTTCGACTACGATTCGACTTCATTTAGAGACTTAAAATTTCACCGTAATTCAGTTAAAAAGTGCGCTGATAATATTGATTCGAGAACTTGTAATTTGGAACTTTTTAACGTAACATTAGCGCACTTTTTGATTCGATTTCGGTGCAATTTTAAGTAACTAAATGAAATCAAACCTAAGTCGAATCTAGTGTCAAGAGTCAGGGCCCAGGGGGGGTAACCACCACCTCGTATAGCAGTATTATTATAATCTTATTTTGTTTTTTATTGTGCCGGAATCGGTACAAGTAAGATATTATAATAATACTGCTATAAGAGGCGATGGAGGTCGGACAATGCGTTTTTTCTGACACCAAGTCTGACATGTGTCAGGGAGTGGTTTCCTAAAGAGGGATGATGTCAAATAATGATTTTGACCACTAGATCCACCTATTCATTTGCTAATGTAAATGTTATAAAATTACATTATAATATTTTTTTGGTATTATACATATTCGAAAAAATTTCGCCTCCTTGGTCTAGTAGCAGCATGTATGGGCTGTAGACCGGGAGGTCCTGGGTTCGATTCCCAGGTCAGGCAAAGTAAATTTTCTAATTTAATTTGCCCCGGACTGGATCCCTCATTGGGGGTTGACGTCAGGCAGGCGGCCGGTCGTAAAAACTAAGCCAAATCGTCTTTGCAACATGCTTGAATAAGTGTGTTGCGCCGACCCCACATTAAAGTAGGATAAGAAAGAATAAGGGCAGGTAGAAAGAACACATATTCGAACAAAAGTGAGAAATCTTTTTCGAGCAGAAAATCATGTAGAACGAACAAAACATATGTTAGTAAAGTCGAATATAACTACTAGTATAATCCGATGAAGCCACCGCATCCTGGTCAGTATCCGACCCGGATGTGGCGCTTTTTTCGCCAATTTCTCGCGTGTTATCGATAAATTCGTTACAAGCGTTAAATTTGGTTAAGCGAGCTATTGTTCAACACGAGTCTTTTATTATTAGAAAGCTAGGCAACTTCTGATATACACGTGCATTTTCAGCGATATCCTTTTAAAGAGCCGTGAATAACAGCTGGTTAATAATTAATAAGAATATCAAAACAAAACAAGAAAGAATTATAATAGTAGTAACTGTTGCCTGAGACATTGGCTGAATAAAGTTTATTTCTTTCTTTCTTTAGTCGCCCAGTGGTCGAAATTTGACCATAATTCGTTTCTTAAAAAAATTGCTTTATGCACTTCTTCTCTATATAAACTTCGCAATTCTCTTAAAAAGTGTACCAAGATTTTACTTCACATATTAATATACAGATAATCAGTTGAATTTAATGTTATACCAAAATTATTGCGTAAAACAAAATTGAAAAATCCACAAACAAATTCAACGCAATCACACAAATTATCAACAATGTAAACGCATTCGTGTACCGATTAATATTGGATGTAAAGTCGGTCGGATAATAACAGCGATGGAAGGTTATTTATCGTGGGCGAGCCCTGAGGCGTGCCGTGTGGGCTACTGGTAACCAGGAGAGCACGCTACAAGCCATAAAGACTGCTATTTCTATAAACTACTACAAAAAACAGCGGAGTTAATTAAATGCGATTGTAAATCCTAAGGTTTAGACCAAAGTGAAAATCGGGAAGCCACATTTTGCCGAGCAAAATTAGTTTGTTGAGTGGTACAGCCACGCTGTAGACATTTATTTCTACAGCACGAATGGGCCGGCTCGACCGGTTTGATACGACTGTCTCACAGAAAACCGACGTAAAGTGTTAGCTTGCTGTCGCGTTTCGTTCGGTGAGTAGAATTACCCATTTACCACTCTCCCTTTCCCAATCCCTTTTCCTTCCCCTTTCATTCACTCCTTTTAGGTTGGCAACGCACCCATGATTATTTTTGTGTCTTGAGTGTCTATGAGCGGTGGAAATTACTTACCATCAGGTGACCCATCTGCTCGTTTGCCAGTCTCTGCTATAAAAAAAAGATAGTTGTGTACCTAAGTTATAATATTTTATGGTTATTCACAGGAATAACACAATGACGTGATAAAACTCAGCAATAAATAGAAAAATAGTCAATTTCTTCATGTGAGCCTATCACCATACCAGTCACAAATTCCAAGGTATATCTAATTAAAAATAATAAAATATAAATTGTGGTCGCCCGAGCCTGGAGTTTGAATCTAGGATGTAATAAAAATGACTGCGTCGGGCCGTGGTTGTATTTCGGTACCACTATCGCCCTGAGGTCCCGGGTTCGATCCCCGTGTCTGGAATTTGTGCCAGATATGGCGATAGGCTCGGCCCCTATCACATCTGGGATGGAACTAAGTTCGGTGAAATGTGGATATTCTAGTTCGCTAGTGCGCATCTGTCTACACCTTCGGGGATACAGACTTGAGCTTATGTTATGTTATGAAATATATATTTTTTTTTTACTTATTTTGGGACGAGTCTTTTGCTAACGTATTTTTGTGTTTAATATTCATCAATTTTGTAAAAAAAGTGCTAACCGTATACATTTTTTCAAATACAATTTGACTAGATTGCATACATTGTTTAGGGCGTTTGTCCATCCCGCGAAAAAATTCGTGCATTGCAGTTTTTGATAGAATATTCGACAAATACTTTTTTTATAAAATAAAAACATTCGCTACGTAAAACAATGAAAGCGAGTATTGCCAGGCATTTCCGCACTTCATGTTCCGATATAAGTATGCGAGCGAGTATGTGGATGGATTCATGTCACACAACTATATTTTTAATAACTAAATTAGCACATAAAATATTTAAAATACATTAACATAGAATTTTTTTACATATAAAAGGTAACATACGAACGTAGATATGAATCGGGCTTTGTCAATGATTATAATAATTATGAATTATGTCTGTGAATGTACATATATTAAATATGTAAATGCAATAATCTCATAAAATAAATTTATTGGATAGCATTAAGCTCAATTAGATAACTCGTAGCGAAATCAGCATTAAGAGTACTAGGCGTGCAGAGTCTATTGGAAGTAAGACTGAATCGACTACGACACAATTTATCAAACAGCATATAAACAAATCCATACAATTTATTGAAAACATAACTTGGTCATTGTGACACAACCACGTCGATCACTTGGACAGCAACACAAACAGACGTGGTACAAAAACAACACTCGAGTGGCTGATGCGATGCGGTGGCAGAGGCGAGGTGGCCGCGCGGGTACCAGGCGAGCAGCGAAACGCGGAGGTGGCCCTCGGGCCTCGACCGGTCTGATAATGATACCACTGCCTTTTACGGACAGTTATGATGCGCACTTATTATGGATACGACTGTAAACACTCCTTGTTAAATAACTTCTATTGCGAAAAGTTCATAATAGAAACATACAAAGATCCACAGGCACAGCCTAAATTTCCGTGGGATCTACAAAAAATATTATATAAAGTATATCACCTTAGTCATTTAACTGTTGACAGTAACATCAGCCATTTTATTGTCTTCAATTCCCTCCAGAGTGACACAAAAATGGAGGGCACAAATATTCAAAGTGGTGCTAAACTAACCTTCCAACAGACTCTCACACCAATGAGGCGGTAGGAACGGTAGGTGTAAAAGATCACCATTACGTTAACGTCTTAAAATAGGAGGTCCTATCCACACAAGTCGAACGCAATGGCCCTTCGCTGTCCAGTTTGTCCACTCTCATTAAGATCGCGAGTACGAGTGCATTTTTCCACTGTTGACAATCGGGAGCTCTTCGCTGTCATGCGGTCCTGGTAGCTCGTCTCTATCTAGGATATATCTATGATCATAGATAGCGTAGGTTTAGCGATATTTGTATTGAAACAGTCAACACATATAGCCGGTTCTAAAGGCACGTCTCCTGCACTAAAACATTACACAAAACACCTACGCAAAACATGGTTTCGCTACACATTTTTATCTACCTCTATAGTCTATGAGCAGGAGACAGCAAAAAATCATTGTTTTGATTATGTGTTTTTGCGTTTTGTTTCGAGAAAAACAGATGCAGGAGACGCGCCTTTAAGTAAACAAATTTTTTGTGAAGTTTGCAGCGATATTAATATGGTGGACTATTACAAAATTAAAATTTATCGATTAGTGAGACACTAACCTTTTTTGGGTTCGAAGTCTAATCTATTACGAACATTATTTGCCTGGGACTGATTCAGCGGAGGTTAACGTCGCGTCAGACGGCTGGTCGTGAAAAATAAGCAGAAACCTTTCTGCGAAATCCCTAAAAAAATGTGTTGCGCCCACATTGGTTTTGTAAAAGGACAGGTGGAAAGAATAAAAGTCTTACAAGAAATGTTTGGTCTAATATTATCGGTTGCACACTTAAGCTTGTAAGGCCTCATTTAATTTTTTTTCCTTATTAGATTTCACATTTATGAGCTGTGGACCGGGAGGTCGTGGGTTCGATTCCCAGGTCAATGAATTAATTTGCCCGAGACTGGATCCCTCAGAGGGGGTTGACGTCAACCAGGCAGCCAGTCGTAAAAACTCAGCCAAATACTTTCTGCAACATGCTTGAGAATGCTCGCCTCCTATCACATCTGGGACGGAACTAAGCTCGGCGAAATGTGGGTGTTCTAGTTTGCTAGTGCGCCTTTGCCTACCCCTTCGGGGATACAGGCGTGAGCTTATGTTATGTTATAAAAATTCTATACTATTTAGTTTTAGTAATAATAAAAACATTCTTTAATCAATTCTTCCGTCTGTCGAGATTTTACCTATAAGGGTCTTACTTATAAAAGCATTTTTAGCTAAGCAAATGGTTAAGAATAACCTGTCACTTTTTTCCTTGCGTTACATTATTTAAAAATGAAAGGGACAACCTATGGTATAAAGATAAGCAGCGCTTAAATATTTTTATAAGTAAGGGGCTAAATGTTTAGAATTGGAACTCTCAACTTTCATCCAAATCTGAGCAACAAACATTCAAACTTATTAACGCATTTCCAATATTCATTTGGATTATGGTTGGGACAAATGCACCGGTGACCTGATGGTTATCAAAACCCAATAGCTACTGACACTTAAGAACTCCTAATAGTTTTGGAATCAAGTAGCTTTACCATAAACAGTTAACCGTAAAAACTAATTAAACTTAAAATTCATTAGGAATAGAGCACTTTGGGACGCACGCATTACGGGCACCTGTTTATCTCGCTATCTCCCGTGTGGGTGTGGATGTGCCGGGGAATCGAACCCGCTATCAGAGACACGCGGCTACCGGCCGATCCAAATGCATTTCTCTTGTTACTGTTAATAAGAGAGCTGTGGGCCGTACTACGCGTTCTTGAACGAGATGGTAGTTATCTTTAGTTATTATGGTTATTGTAGGTTACAGGTTATCTTTTATTACAAGTGATGGGAAATAATTTTGGAGTAAATGTTACAAGTAGTATATAATGGTTTTAAAATATTCCATTATTAAATGTCGAAATGTTTGTTCCAAAATTAAAAGTTAATTGCTAAATCGTAGAGAATCATTTGAACTATGATTAAAATATAATTAATGCTGAATTGCAATCATAAAATGCAACTGAGGAAGAAATCATTTTATTAATTGAAACATAGCAATTTAACTCCTGTTATTTTAATTATAACTTTAGTTGCTTGGATAATTACTATTTTATTGAATAACCCAAAAAACGTAAACGTTAGTTCTTATTATTAGTAAATACCTAATATAATCAATTTATATAAATTATTATCTTACAATTACTTTTAAATACAAGGGCTGCTGACCTTTATGGAACTATAAGTTCCATAAAGGTCAGCAGGTTCGGTTTGGTCAAATCGTTAGACTCGAATGGAATCGGAATCGAAGCTTATTTACAGGGTGTTTCATAAAGTTGATGTCAATAATAACTACACTTAGAGTTTGATGGCTAGCCATCTAGCAGTAGAGCTTAAAATTTCGTAAGGCTCATCGTTTTTGAACAATGGAAACTTGAATATGTGACGAAAAAAATGTTTCTGACCTATTGAGTCTGCCGCAGTACATTTGCAAACCACATATGGGGTAATTCATTATTTTTAGCAAACATAAAAGCCAAGCAAAGGTCGTATTCCGATTTTAAAACCCCCATGCTTAATAATTGATTATAAAAATTATTAACTTCAATTTTAATTTTTAACTTTACCATTATTCTTTAAATAGTCCAACTGTATGTGGAATTCTTATTGGTACCAACTTTATGAAACACCCGATATAATAAGCCTAAATTAAAAATAAGACGTTCCATATCATAAGATTGACAACACTTGCACTGCCACATTCGTTAAAAACGATTCGAAATCGAAGTTGCATAGTAAGGGCCAACCTTGAATCAACTTTGGCTTTCTGTATATGGGAATTGGAATTTCTATACAATTTATCGCAAACATACAGGATAGAAAACAGGTTTTATAAACATAACATAATTTTAATAAGTAAAAATATTTTTAAAGCGGGCGATGTCAAGCAGGCGGATGTTCGTAAAAACGAGGCCAAATCCTTTCTGCAACATGCTTAAAATGTATTGCGCCGAGCCTACATTGATTGAAATAAGGGCCGGTGGAAAAGTATTTTAATTTACTAGAAAGTAAGTGAATTATGAAGTAGAGGATATGGAATGAGCTTAAGACCAATCATTCGAGACGATTATCGAATTTTAAGTGCGATGTACGAACAATGCATTTCATCGATTCTAGGTATTTTCCAATGGCTGAAGCGCGAAAATCCAATACATAGAAATAATGTTTACTGCATCATCGCTAGGTGTGTATTTTCTAATGTTGTATGAATCACGACCGATCGAGTGTAACGAGTTAATGATTATAATCACACAACTGCGCACGCATTACCTCCATGCAATTGTTTGATTTTGTAGTTAGTAGTTTTAAATTTAATTAGTTTTTACGGCTAGTTGTTTATGGTAAGGCTACTTGATTCCAAAACTATTAGGAGTTCTTAAGTGTCAGCTATTGGGTTTTGATATCCATCAGGTCACCGGTGCATTTGTCCCAATCATCCACTAAATGAATATTGGAAATGCGTTCAAAAGTTTGATCGTTAATATTTATTATCTTGTTATTCAATATATAATATACTGTACGACATCATCATCATCAAAGCCATAGGACGTCCACTGCTGGACATAGGCCTTCCCTAAAGATTTCCAGATTGACCTGTTGGAAGCGGCCTGCATCCAGCGACTTCCAGCGACCTTTATCAGGTCAATACATTGACTTTCTTTATGGCGTAGTTTATAGCGCAAAGTCTATTATCGTCCTTAAGTCTCGAGTCTGATCACCGATTGGATAAGTGAGTTTTTGTTATTATCCCGAAATCTAAAATATATTGACGTGTAAAATGATCAGTAGCCCGAGCACGAAAAACTAATGTAAATGTATTCGAGTTCGCTGCGCACTGATGACGTTTGGTTAATATTTCATACAAATTTCATAGACGC
Organism: Clanis bilineata; assembly: GCA_036417725.1. Classification (NCBI taxonomy): domain Eukaryota; kingdom Metazoa; phylum Arthropoda; class Insecta; order Lepidoptera; family Sphingidae; genus Clanis; species Clanis bilineata. The sequence continues at coordinate 17,994,975 of CM071158.1, forward strand.
GCATCGAGTTCGAATACATTTACGGTTGTCAGAAATTTTCCTGCTCAGGCCGCTGCAAAAAGTATTTTTAAGATTCGATAGTTCGCAGAAAACGTATTGAAATTAATGTATTTGGAAATATGAATAATGCTAAAATATCCGAGCCATCCTCACTAAAACTATTGTTTGTTGTTACTTTCTAATTAGAACGTCAATAAGTGAAGCTTTAAAGCAATCGAAGTCACAACAGTCCGGTATCTTATTAATCTTTTTTGGCCCCTTAAATTCCAGCTAAAGCAAGTTAGCCATTTTTTTGTTTTGATTCGCAAAACGTGCATCTAAAATCAGTGCAGAGGCGTCGCATACGGAGCGCGGGTCGCGGCGACGGTGCAGGGTCACGATCGCTCTATAGAGACATTGCACTTTTGTTTATTTTGCTGGTAATTAGTAAGTGAGGTGCGCAGGCGCCGGTGGACCAGATCGTACTGATAGTAAGAAATTCTTGTCGGCAAATGAGACTATTTTTTAGGTGAATGTTTAGGGTGAAAGATTTATAATTATAACGCTTGGTGGAGATGTTTATATGCCGGCTTGGTATAGAACATAATCAGTTGAAGAAGTAACCACTTTTATCGACAGTTATAAATCAACTCTCGAGAATACCTAATACTTGTGAAATATTTCTTATAGCAGAGGCTAGCTAATAAACAAGTGGGTTACCTGATTATAAGTGGTTTTAACTAACCATACCACGGTACCAAAGTAAGTAAGTAAAGTACCAGTGCCAGCCTCCGTGGTGCAGTAGGCGAGTAGTCGGCTGTGAAGCGAGTGGCCGCGGGTTCGATTCCCGCATTGAGACAAATGTTTGTGTGGCCCACAGATATTTGTTTCAAGTCTGGGTGTTGTGAGACCGAAAGTCTCTCATAGTTTCTGACACCCACGATACAGGTTATACCTAGTGTGGGGTCAGGACTAGGTGTGTGACTGTTGGGTGTATTTATTAAAAAAAAAATATGGATACCTTACCAACCTTACAATAGGGATTGCGAAGGGGAGGGGAGATTTGGGCACCCGAAAATTTTCTTAGCGAACGTAACATAACAGCAAGCTACACTTCACGTCGGTTGTTTATGAGACGGTGATATTAGACTACACTGTAAGTACAGTGAGGACTAAGCATGAATAATAATTATTCATAAGTAATTGAATTTGAACCAAAATCGGTGGATTCATAAGACATTTAATTGTATGTGGAATTTTGACCAAATGTCATCAATGCGTACTGCGGGTTTAGACAAGTGGCTTATACGAATAGAATAATCAAATAAAATAAATGAATGGGAATGACATAAGAGTACGCTAAATGCGGCGGACTCTTATGTCATTCCCATACATTTATTCTATTTGATTATTGTATTCGACTAGCGCCTAAGCCACTTGTCTAAGGCCTCTGAGGTCGATTCGAATTCGATTGTCAAAATTATTCGTACCCGTAGGCCAACCATGGGATTTTTCACATTTCTCGCTAGCGATTTCATAAAATATTATTTATATGAAAACCACTATCTAGCGGTTACTTGTGGAATTAATGTTTTCGTACAAGATATTTTAGCAGTCGCTAGCGATAAATGTTAAAAAAACCTCATGGTTGGCGTACCGGCTTTCATTGCTTACAGTGTAAATGTTTTAAATAAATATGATAAAAATACAGCACCATATCACATATCTATTTAAGTTCACACTGGTAAGTCATTTAACCGTAAGTACATAGAGCACTTAATATCGAACCATCAAAGCTTGATAAGCTCAAAAAAGTTTGGAGGATTTTTCAACTTAATCCAGTAGGAATTTTTAGTGGGGTGCTAATGAGCTTAGAGGATAAATCATATCACTCTAATGACTTCACATGATGAGTGACGGTGAGTCTTCCGGCTCTATGTTTTAAGTATGAGATCCGTAATACGGTGGCTGTGATAACGCTGTGAGTTTTTTTTCTTATAAGATCCATTTAAGATAATCCGTCACGTGACGTTAAATACATTATTTTGCCTCCAGCTCTGATTGTGATATTAGGTTAGCAAGAATCAAGGACTAAATAAAAATAAGAGGACGATGCATAACTAATAAAAATGAAGCATGCCTAATGTATGGAGGGAAACCCAAATGGCGACTGCAAAAGAAAGATCCCATCAATGTAGCAGTTAGGCATCTTCTTCATAAAACACTGTATTTATAATAAAATCAATAAGTATTTATACGGTATGTAAGTCTTATGACATGGTGAGATCTTACATGTAAATAGATCGCGAAACTAAAATGGACGAACCGGTATCGAAGTTATGCCAAGTCCTCTTATTGTTTTAGTAATTGGAATATTGTAATTCTCTCTATGCAAAAATCATTTCAAATTTCGATCCAAAAACAGTTTTTAATTTTCAATATGAATTATTTTTCTCCTTGAACTTCTAGCTATACCTTCAGGTATTTAAAGCTAACACGGTTTTAATATACTTTAATTTCTATACCGTTATAACTTGATAACATAGATTTTCCCGATTGGAAGTCTCAAACACAAGCATCGATCACTTCAAAAATCAATAAAATCGATTAAAAATAATCGATAGAAAACCAACGTAACCAAATTCTACATTACACTTTCTATAACAAAAACAAGGTAATTAATTTCCCACTGGCCGTAGCCGTAAGTGATAACTCTGGCCAGAATCGACGTCATAATTACCGGAGTCGGCGGCGCGATAGCGGTGCCTTTACCCTAAGTGTATTCATGCGTCTTTTTTCCCTGTCGCCACTCGGTCCGATACATCGAATGAATTAAGCTACCGAATGATACGCGGACAGTAGTTAGATTTTGATTGCGGTTGTGTTTTGTACCCTGTTTATCAGGACTGAGGTTTGTTTGGCGTTTTTTTATTGATTTATTAACGTGATGGTACTCTGTAATATGTTAATTACCCTAAAATTGTAACAGGTTTGATAATACGTAATTATTTTCGTGTTGAAGTGCGACAAACGTTGATGCTTTTAGTGTTTTTAACGTACGTATTGTGCATTTTTTTACGATTTTTATTTTATAGGTGAACTTATTTTTTTATTTATTTTATTTCATCTGCTAACAGATGATACAATAGTTTGCTTGCACAAATAATGTGCAAAATCTTATACAAATGCTGGACTCAGGGTTAATACAGAGCAGAGGTAGTGGGATAGAGCCACGCTGTAGACAGCTACGTTTACAGCACGAACGGGCCGGCTCGACCGGTCTGATACCACTGTCTTTCAGAAAATCGACGTAAAATAGCAGATCGCTGTCGCGTTTTGTTCGGTGAGTGAGATTTCCGGTGGCCCAATTACCCATCCTTTTTCCCTCTTCCCTCCCCTTCCTTTTCCTCCTTTTAGGTTGGCAACCCATGATTTCTTTTTCTTTTTTGGGTGGTGGAGATCACTTACCACCAGGTGACACGGCTGATCGTCTGCCAGTCTCTGGTATATAAAAAAAGAAAATCTCACTTTACCGAACACGGGAATCGAACCCGGACCATAGGCTAGTCGTACTGTATACGCAATACAACTAAGCCATCGAGTCATATAACGCCTCATTCGCACGAGCGCCTTTTCAACGCGAATTAAAAAAACGTTCTAATAGAGAAAGAAGTTTTAGTATAGTTATTTACACGCCGGCGTTTTTAATACGCGACGTTTTTTCGGTCGGTATGTAAAAATATATCGATATATTTATTTATTTATTTTTATTTATTTACACTTGATATACACTCGGTATAAAGGCGGACTTAATGCTATAAGCATTCTCTGCCAGTCAACCTTAGGGTGATGTAGAGATGTACATGGCAGGTGCATAATAAAAGAGGCAAATAGAACACAAAAAAATGAAGAATATATTAGTAAATATTTTAATCTATATATACCTTATAAGATATACCTTATAAAAAAAAAGACAAGAATGATTTACAAGTAATCGAATGAACAGACATGTTGAGATGCTTTTTAACGCGCGTTGAAAAAGCTCTCGTGCGAATGAGGGCTAAAAGTCAGAAATAAATATGAATATTCGCGTTGGTTTTTTTAGTGTGGCGTGGCCGCGTGTACCGTGATACCCACTATCGACAGATAAGCCAGCCACGATCCAGACTTATGTGCGGCTCCGACCAATTAACATGTTCATTAGGACTACGCCACTTGTCCACAGGAATTTGACCATAGCAAATACTGTTTTCTTTTTAGTGATAGTGTAGTATCACGTAGACAATTTTGGTTACGGTAAGAATCTGACTGCCTCGGTGGCGTGGTGGTATTTCGGTACAACTACGGTTCTGAGGTCTCGGGTTCGATCCCCGGGTCGGGCAAAGTGATAATGGATTTTTCCATATCAGCCCGGAGTCTGGAATTTGTGCCCGATATGGCGATAGGCTCGCCCCCTATCACATCTGGGACGGAACTAAGCTCGGCGAAATGTGGGTGCTCTAGTTCGCTATTGCGCCTCTGCCTACCCCTTCGGGGATACAGGCGTGAGCTTTTGTTATGTAAGAATCTGACTAGAAATAGGTCCCTGTCTAATATAAATGAGAAGTGGAGGTTATTTCTCTATTCACTTTACTGACTACCTCGGTGATTTAGTGGTCTTGCGTGCACTGTATGACTATCATCCTGAGGTCTCGGGTTCGATCCCAGGGCCGCGCAAAATGATATTCGGTTTTTCAGTAATCAGCCCGGATTCTAGAATTTGTGCCCGATATCGCGATAGGTTTGCCCTTTATCACATCTGGTACAGAACTAAGCTCGGCGAATTGTGGGTGTTCTAGTTCGCTAGTGCGCCTCTGTCTACCCCTCGGGGATACAGACGTGAACTTATGGTATATTATGACTTTTTTGGCAATATGGTGAGCGAGATTTCCGAAGTTCTAAATCTCCTTCCATCTGATCTTTTGTCAATATGTATGTTTATTCTTATATTGTGGACGGTGATCTATCATCATCATCTATCATTAGGTGATCCAGCTCTGTACGGTAACTCTAGACATTCGATTCGTTCGACTCGATTTCATTTACGCCCGAATGGTCAAACGCTACTCAACTTTAACGGCTTCTTACATTGATTTTCGCCATACAATTTTGACAGATAAGGCGACCTTAAACGACATAAGGCGACCTTAAGCGTATGAACATTCGGCGGTTAGTCACGTAAAATCGAGTTTAAAAATTCGCTGATGTCACGATTGGATTCCACAACTTGTCTTTTGGCACTTTAAACGCGACATTAGCACGACATTCGATACAGTGGAAAAACTTTACATTACATTTACATTAGCAGTTACGAAGCAATTCCATTCAATTAAACGAATATGTTTATTGAAATAAAACTATTTTTACGGATTCTATCACGATTAGGTTTTAATTTTTCTGACCCGTGACAATGAAGACTGCAAAGCCTTCGAAACGTCGGAAATAAAAATTAAAACCTAATCGTGATAGAATCCGTAAAAATAGTTTTATTTCAATGTATAACATTCGCGTAAACTTAAGAAATCAGTACGAATATGTTTAGTTATAGAATATGTTACGAATTAGGATTAAAAAAATAAACATTTGGTTATGTAAACTCAATCATATTCTATACAAAGTAGTAAGTGTTCAACAATAGCTATTCTTCCAAAATATACTGCTATTTCATTACGCTAAAACCATAAAAATATTTTATAATTTACTGGAAGCACAAAACAAAACCGGCAGTAAAATTACTCTTATCTTTAATGTTATTGTAAAAAGTCAAGATTTTGGAACGAAATGCCGTGTTGTTCCACATTTGGCCGAGTGGAAAGAAATCACGAGGTAATGGAGTTTAGTTCTAATTAGATTACTATCAACACAATATATCGTTTCCCTTCCGACGTAATTGGGAGGGCAATGAAAATTTCACGCTACGATGTGATTAATGCAATGTGTTATGAACGTACAGTATGGCACTTGATAAGGTGTGTAGGAATTAGGTCAGCACTGCTATTAGGATTCATGGTAGGCTTTATCTCTCATCATTATTACTTGCTAGATTCTTGTTAGTTTGATGCAGTAATATGAAATTTTTCATGTTGGCTTACAAGATATACTTAGGTATTTAAAAAAATACATATTATTGTTTATCCTTTTAGTCATTGTGAATAATGTTGTTATAATAACAACGTTAAATAAGAAAAAACACGTGCAAATAACTGACAGCAGATTAGTCATCTATAATTCTATTATCTGTCTAATCAGCCTGTGTCCATAACTGATATATGATATGTAGGAAAAAATTATAACATACATATAATTATTTGCTAGTTAGATTCTTACAACAAAGTTTGATTACTCGCTAGGCTTTGTTACATTATCATGTTTTATTTCTATTACAACAGTTTTCGCAATTTTGATTACACAAAATTTTAAAAGGATGTATATAACTTGTGGATAAGGGAAAAGGGAAGGGTGGAGGGGATATACGAGCGAAGCAAGTAAAGAGCTACGAAATTATTTTGTTATCGAAAATAAATTTCCAAAAATTTCTTGCCGTTTATTGTCTAATTGAAATTAAAAACTTGTATAATTGTTTCCAGTCAATTGCTATATTACATTGGAACAATATTGGCATACAGGTAAGTTGCCTTACTGTTTCATTCCAACAAGTGGTAAGTATAAGGGACGCTCGCGCGGACCCGCGGTGGCGATCGAAATAATTTTATTGACGGAAGCCGATACTCATTAACGAGGCTACCGGGCGCGTCGCTCGCCGCTCACATAAACTGCGGCTATCTACGTGCGTTGGATGGTGTACAGGGTGATGCCATAGAATTTCTTATAAGAAATTTTGGTAATTTTTATTGCGATGGAACTAAGCACAGCTAAATGTGGGTGTTCTAGTTCGCTACTGCGCGTCTGTCTACTTCTTCAGGGATACAGGAGTGAGTTTATGATATGTTTTATTGGCTTACGAAGGCATACGCACCGACGTCTCGTGGAATGTAAGTAGTTACCGTGGCCCTGATGTCGAATTATTTAGTCGAATTCACTACTATAAGGCCTATGTTCAGCAGTGGTCATCCTATGGCTGATGATGATGATGATGACTACTATAAGTTATGGGCAACCGCTGAGGGATGCTATTTCTTTGCGCTTTCACCAGCATTGAATTTTAGACTGTCCTATCCTTACAATAACATTCAGTATAGTTACTTTATCGTGTCGGCATACTATTTTTGAGTTTGAGAGTGTAAGGTTCCGTATTAAAATCTAATGTAATATATAATCTTACAATCTAATTAGTATTAATTTTTTACTTTAACTTTTACTGTAATTGGGATTTGGGTACCTCGACTGCCTCGGTGGCGTGGTGGTATTTCGGTACGACTACGATTCTGAGGTCTCGGGTTCGATCCCCGGGTTGGGTAAAGTGATATTGGATTTTTCCATATCAGCCCGGAGTCTGGAATTTTTACCCGATACGGCGATAGGCTCGTCCCCTATCACATCTGGGACGGAACTAAGCTCGGCGAAGTGTAGGTGCTCTACTTCGCTAGTGCGCCTCTGCCTACCCCTTCGAGGATACAGGCGTGAGCTTATGTTATGTTGTGTTATGTTGGGATTTGGGATGAAAAAATTAGGTTTATTTTTCATTAATTGTATTAGTCAAATATTGCTCTAATTGAGTTAAAATTAGAAATCATTATCCCTATATATATCCCTATATATATATATATCCCTACAGCTATCAGATTGGAATCTTAAGACGATTTAAATCCAAAATGTCAGTAGAGAATCTTAACATAATGAAGCACGCTGTACATGCGAGCTCGGGTCGGCGCGGCGCATACGCATCGGATTCAGTTAAATGCTTCTTATCTCGGGCCCTAATGGCCTCGGTAACATGTCAATTCATCACACAAGAACATCTCACACGCACACTTTTCTAAATCAACCTTTTTCGACTGCCCACATTTTGTGTGCCGCCGCTCCGGACATCGGTCACGATTCCAATTGAAATATCCTTTGATAACGCTGTGACAATAAGGTTCAGAGGATAATGATAAACGCAGCGGTAAGCAGAGCGTGTTAATGAAATTCCTTCAATGCTAATCCTTACGCTTACCTTGGTCATTAAATTATTGTAACCTATTTTTTACAAATTACATGCAATATTATGATAAAACCCTTGCCTGACATTAATAATGTGTTATTATCGGTGTAATTAGTCTCTGGGTTGGAAAATATTTATGTACCAAATACTCTGTGTTTATTAAAAGTGTTTTTAGCGATCGATAAACATTGCCGAGTCGGTTTGAATAATTTTGCTGGTTCACCGTATGAAGTAAAAACTTGAGAAGTCCAATCTAATAAGAGTTCTTAAAAATATAAAAATAATCAATCAAGATTGCATTGTCAAATCGCTGAATTAAATATTAACCTTTTTCACAGTTTACATGAAGTATATAATAAAATTATTAACAAATAACAGCAGTAGGTATATCTTAGTTTTTACGATCGGCCGCCTGCCTGACGTCAACTCCTTCTAAGGGGATTCAGTCCCGGGCAAATTGAATTAGAAAATTTGTTTTGCCTGACCTGGGAATTGAACCCAGGACCTCCGGTCCACAGCCCATACATACCGCCACTATTTATTAATACACATCTATTGTAACCAAATAAAACCAACCTACTTTCTCTGCCTACCCCTATTCACACAGCAAAGGCTAGTGATAATGTATGAGGCATTAATAAAATATCAACTGTACATACATATATGCATGTAACGCGAAATCGCACCTCCTGTCAGGACATCCGCGACCTTAGATGATTTTATGTAATCCGCATAAATAAAATTTAAATTATTACATCTTAAACAAAACGAATGATGCTGTAAAGTAATCATGAGGTGTTTACTGAGTTTTTATAACAACATAAAACGCGTGCAAAAAAGAAATATTTCGAGGCGTTTGTTATTACTGATGCATGCCGCTTATGTTATAAATATTTCCGAAAAGAGTAAAATTACGATTTTATTTTTCATATGCCCTTATTCAAAATGTGGGACTGGACCTCTATACATTCTCAAGTATGTTGCAGAATAGATTCGGCTTTTAAAAACCGACCGCAACTGACCGGACAGAATTTTTAAAACAATATTTCATTCGACAACAATTAAAATACACTTGCATACAATTTACCATAAATATCCAGCATAAGCAATAAATAGACGGGTACTAATTTCGAAGGTAGTAACGAGTTGTTACGACACACATCACAAAAAAGATTAAATAATTAATTTTATAAAAGTATAAAACCGGTAATTACAAGTCGTTTTTAATTGTTAGACAAAGTACTTGACTAAACATTTCTTTTTACAGCAGAGACTAGCAAACGAGCACCCGGGTCACCTGATGGTAAGTAATCGCCCGTAGTTACCCACAATACCTAAAGACTTATGGATGCTTTAATCTTAGAGGAAAGGAAATATAAGAGAGTGGGCATTTTGTAGCATGGTCACCTAACTTGATGGGTTCGTAACGCGCCTGCGTTCACCCAACAGACGGGTGTAGCTGAGTAAGCCGACTCTGTCGGGCTGCCAGCTGTAGGACCATAAAAAAAAAAAAAACTGCCGGAAAACTCACTCACTAAACGAAACGCGACAGTAAGTTGCCAATTTAGGTACAGTGATTTTTCACAGTAGTATCAAACCGGTCAGCTGTCTTATTCCGATCTACAACCTACTACGACTCAAAAATCAGCAATACTTGTGCGGGACGTCGCAGCACCTGCGCCCCGCGCCCCGCGTGCCGCGCATGCGCACCGCAACTGCACCGCAACTGCGCATCGCGGCCCCCCTCACACCGGCCCCCGCTGGATCAACTCGCGCGCTCATTGGCCGAGCGCACAAGCCAGAACATCGCGCACCTTAGAACTCATCCCGACGCGTCCTGGGGAAGAAAAGTAGCCACCCTGGAGCGCAGCCGGCAGTCCGCGATCCGACTTCAGAAGAAGAACTTCTAAATCAAGAAAGAAGATAAATCAAGAAAGAAGAGAAATCAAGAAAGAAAAACGTGCAGGGAACGGCGTTTTTGTCAAAACGCACGATTGTCGCATTGAAATTCTGTACATATTGTTTTAAAACGAACTACTTTATTGTTTCAATATAAGGCGAAAATATAGGTATTTTGTACAGAATAGTCGTACAGTTTCTTTCTCCCCTCCGACAAGAACCTGCAGCCACCGGTGTCTGGACCCACGCAATCCCAGCGCACCCGCACATTTTCTGGTCCTTCAGAAGCCGAATCAACGTGGGTTCAAGATGCCGGTGACTAGGTCGGTCGGGAAGAGGACTGTGTCGGCTACTGCGACCGACTCGACCCCCGGAACATCGTCTGCGACGCACACAGATACCACCGTATCGGGCACCGAAACCAGCGGCATCACGACGGAGTACACGGGAACATCGGCAGCAACGCAAACATCAACTTCGCGATCTCCCCCCGCCGCCTCGCGTTCCCCGCCGCCTACCGTCGCACCGTGTCCGCCGCCGCCGCCGCTCGCCGCCGCCGCCGCCGCCGCCGCCGCCCCCGCCCCCGTCACCGCCGCCGCCGCCGCGCGCCCCGAGCCCCCCGTCGCGGAACAAGAACCGCTCGACGCAATAACCGCGTCGAGAAGAAGCAGACCGGCATCGATAAGAAGTTCCAGATCACGTCGCCTCGCCAAGGCCAGGGCGGAGCTCCTTCATCTCAAAGTCCAGTTGGCCGCCGCCCGCGTCGCGGAAATAGAAGCGGAATCAGACATCGAAGACGACGCAAGCACCGCCGTCACGGAAGTCGAGCAAGAACAACGCGTACACAGCTGGCTAGAGAATAGCCGCCTGCTCGCGATCGACGACCGACCGGCCGAAGTAGCGCACCCCGAACCTCAGCCGCCGACCGAACCAATCCCAAGAAGGGATACCCCGGCGACTGCACCGGCGGGAGTCACTGCCGTACCCCCGCACCCCCCGCGCCCTTCGACCCCCGAACCATCGATGTCTCAGCCGCCGCCGCCGCCGCCCCCGCCCCCGCCAGCGACGTCGACTTTGCGGCATACTGCCACACATCTTTTTGAAGTCGGACTCATGAACACGACTGCGCAGGTACCGCCGCCAGTGATCACCGCCGCATCCTGGCAGAACTTTGGGACTACGCAGCCGCATCCAGAGGTCGCCGCCGCACCCTGGACATCGGACCGCCTGAACCTCGGCACCGTGCAGCCGCCTCCGCCAGCGCCCGTCGCCGCCGCCGCCGCGCCCTGGCACCCGAACTTTGGCTGCGCACGACTGCCGCCGTCCGAGACCCGGACACCGAACCTGAACTTCGGCACCGTGCCGCCGCCTACACCAGCGCCGGCGCCCACCGCCGCGGCGCCCTGGCACCCGAACTTCGGCCGCACTGAACCGCCGCCGCCCGCGGCCTGGCAGCAGACCTACGAGACGTCGCAACCGCAGCCAATGATCACCTGGCAGAACTCCGGACCTGCGTCGCCGCCGCCGCCACGAACAGATCCGCCGCAGTGGACGCCGCCCGCGCCCGCTCCCGAACCCGGCGGAACGATCGCCGTCCACCAGAAGAGGACGGACCTGCAGGAGCTCGCATCGGCCATCACGCACGCCGTGCAAGCAGCGCAGCACAAACAACCATTAAGGTACAATGACTTGCCTACTTTTAATGGTGCACATCAAGATTGGCTCACGTTTCGCGCCGCGTACCTTGAAACCGCGCATCACTTCTCCGCGCTTGAAAACATGTCCCGACTGCGCAGAAGCTTGAAAGGAACGGCTAAGGAAGCGGTCCAAGGTTTACTGATCACGAACGCGGATCCAAACGGGGTCATGAGAACACTCGAGACTCGATTCGGGCGACCCGACTCTATCGCATCTGCCGAGATAGAGCGACTCCGAACATTGCCGCGCCTCACCGAGTCACCGAGGGAACTTTGTACTTTCGCCACGAAAGTCGAAAACATCGTAGGTACGCTTCAAGCACTGGACTGCGCAGTATATCTCTACAACCCGGATACCACGAAGAACCTGATAGAAAAATTGACGCCGACTTTGAAGCGGCAATGGTACGAATTCTCCGCCACACAACCTAGGGGTAATCCGGACTTATTGAAATTTAGTAGATTCTTGCAGAAAGAAGCAGAGATATGCGCGCCATTCGCACCGCCCGAAGCTATCAGCGATCGAACACCCAGCAAACCGAACACCGAGACACGTCGGCAACGTGTGCACACAGTCGCGGAGAAGAACAAGACTAGCTGCGTCTTATGTCAACGAGAACATGGAATCTCCGAGTGCGCCACGTTCCAGAACGCAAGCACCGACACTCGCTGGGACTTAGCCAAGAAACATCATTTATGTTTCAGATGTTTACGCACAAGAACCAAACAACACTCGTGTAAGCCTAAGAAGTGCGATATCGACGGGTGCGTGCATTTACATCATAAGCTCCTTCACGCCAAGAAGAAGGACACGGAACAAGAAGAACAGAAGGTCAACTCCGCATGGTCACCGAAGGTATCATTTCTTAAAATAATACCAGTACGAGTCTCAGGACCGGCGGGAGTTGCCGAGACCACAGCGCTGTTGGACGACGGGTCTACGATCACCATCATCGACGCGAAGCTCGCTAGAGATATCGGAGCCGACGGCCCTGAAGACCCCATGCATATCGCCACATACAACGGAGACCTGGAAAGTTACGCCAAGTCACAACGGGTAAGCTTCAGGATCAAAGGCGCGAACCAGCGTGAAGAAACGATCCAGGCACGCACCGTAGAAAATCTACACCTAGCGGCACAACGCATCCCGAAGGAAGCCATCGAGGAATGTGAACACCTGCGGGGCATACTCTCCGAGTTGCAGCCGGGCGAGGCGGAGCCTAAGATCCTAATCGGTCAAGACAATTGGCACTTACTTCTCGCCACAGACGTCAAGATCGGCAAGAAGCACCAACCCGTCGCATCCCTCACACCACTCGGCTGGGTAGTCAACGGCAACCACACAAGAACATTGGGTCACCGCGTGAACTTTCTGCACCTCTCTACGACCGACGATCATCTAGAGGACTTGGTACGTGAATGCATCACTACGGACAACCTCTACGTAGACCCCAGGAGACCGAAAAGCGACCCAGGAGAAAAGGCGCTTCGCATTCTCGAAGAACACACCCACAAAGAACCCGATGGCCGATTCCAGACGGCTCTCCTGTGGAAAAAGGAGGACGTCGCGATGCCGGATAACTACGAGAACACGCTGAAAAGGCTTCACAGCATTGAACGAAAACTGGACGCGAACCCGGAACTCAAGAGTAGGTACACAGAACAGATGGACGCTTTAGTAGCAAAAGGTTACGCCGAACCCGCGCCTCCGTCAACGAACCGCAAGCTCTGGTACTTACCTCACTTCGCAGTTTTCAACCCGATGAAGCCCGGGAAGCTACGCGTTGTCCACGACGCCGCAGCCAAAACCAAAGGAACTTCGCTGAACGATCAACTACTGACCGGACCCGACCTGTTGCAGCCACTCCCAGGAATATTAATGAAGTTTCGTCAATATCCGATTGCAGTCACGGCTGATATTTCGGAAATGTTCATGCAGGTGCAACTACGACAAGAAGACAGGGACGCACTCAGGTACCTGTGGAGAGGGGACACACGCGATCATCGCCCACCTCGACAATATCGCATGAAATCTCTGATCTTCGGGGCATCAAGCTCACCCGCCACAGCTATCTACGTGATGAACAAGAACGCCGAAGAACACCGACACACCCATCCGGAGGCCGTGGATGCAATAAAGAACAAGCACTACATGGACGATTACCTGGATAGCTTCGAATCCCTGGAGAAAGCGGAAAAGATAACAAAACAAGTTCGCGAAATACATCGCGGCGCCCATTTCGAACTGACGAAATGGTCATCGAACTCATCAGAACTGTTACAGGCATTGGGCGAAACTGGTGGCGGCGGCGGTAATACGGTCGATCTGGACAAGACCGAACGAGTGCTCGGACTGATCTGGAGACCGGGCGAGGACAGTCTCGGATTCAACCTGCACCTCGCTCGCATCTCACCGAGCATCATGGAACAAGAGACCCCTACGAAGCGACAAGCGCTAAGAACGGTAATGTCGTTATTTGACCCACTCGGACTCGTGTCCCCTATAACTGTACGAGCAAAACAGATACTGCAGGAAGTCTGGAGGCGTGGGACATCATGGGACGACCCCCTAGATCCGGACCTGGCGGCGAGCTGGTCGAAGTGGCTCGCCCACCTGAAGAACTTACGATACGTATCCGTACCAAGATGTTACCCCGGATATACCGCAGCGGCATCGCTTCAACTTCATGTCTTCACCGACGCAAGCGAATCTGCATACGCAGCGGCACTATTCTGGCGAGCTGTGGATGCGGAAGGCCACGTCACCCTGATCACGGCAAAAGCAAAGGTGGCTCCGCTGAAGACAACATCGATCCCGAGGATGGAGTTGCAGGCTGCGGTACTCGGCGCCCGTATGGCGACAGGCGTACGAGAAGAACACGAACGAAAACCGGAAACAACAACATTTTGGACCGACAGCCGCACTACTCTAACATGGATACGCACAGGTTCCAGGTCATATAAACCATACGTCGCGCACAGAGTCGCCGCAATAGAAGAACACAGCCGGACGAGCGATTGGCGATGGGTACCGACCAAGCTCAATGTTGCAGACGACGCGACCCGCGACGTGCCCGACAACTTCAATGAACAACATCGTTGGTTCCACGGTCCCGAATTCCTGTACTGCGATCCCCAATTCTGGCCAGCGGATGGCAATAAAGCAATACCGAACACAGGTGAAGAACGGGCGCTCGCAGTCGTTACGACAAGATCACCGAAACTCAGCGAGGCCCTCCCGAACGTCCACCGCTTCTCACGGTGGTTACGCTATCTCCGCGCCACAGCTAGAACTTTGCAAGCCATCGAACTATTCCGTCGAGCCCCTAGGAACAAGGTGAACCATAAAAGGAACGCGCAGAACCCCAGCTCTGACCCGACGTGGCGACGTGCCAAGACCACCGTCACGCGACCCCGAAAGGCACAGGTTTCGGCATCAAACCCGGATCTGTACCCAGCCATCCCTGCAGACATCCAGCGACGCGCGGAGCTCCTCATCGTACGAACTTCGCAGGAAGAGTCTTTCGCCGAGGAACTACAGACCATGAAGAAAGGACGAGACCTGCACCGCGACAGTCGGCTCTACGCGCTGAGCATAGAACTTTCCGAACACTGCATCAAGCTTAAGAGTCGCATAAGAGCCACCAACGGAATCTCCGAGCAGCTCAAGAACCCCGCAGTACTCGACGGCAATCATCGCGCTACGCACTTATGGATAGAACACGTGCACCAACAACTGCACCACGCGGGCGTCGAAGCCACCGTAAACGAATGTCGACAACAGTATTGGGTACTGCGTTTAAGGCCGACAGTAAAGAAGATAGTGAGCCGGTGTCTACGGTGCCGCATACGAACAGCAACACCCCCGCAACCGATCACAGGAGATCTGCCGCCGTGTCGACTAGCACACCACCAGAGGCCCTTCACATTCACAGGCTTGGATTACTTCGGCCCTCTGAGCGTCACGTCGGGAAGAAGCCACTTAAAAAGATATGTAGCGCTGTTCACGTGCCTCACAACACGCGCAATACATTTGGAACTAGTGCCGTCTCTCAGTACTGACTCAGCAATAATGGCACTAAGAAGAATGATCGCTCGTCGCGGATGTCCGACTCAGATCTGGTCAGACAACGGAACTAACTTTCACGGTGCGGAAAAGGAACTCCGCACCGCTTTGTTCGCAGGAATCAAATACGAGGCAAGCAAGAAATCAATAGACTGGCGGTTCATCCCTCCTGGCGCGCCGTTTATGGGCGGCGCCTGGGAACGTATGGTGCGGTCGGTGAAAACTGCACTCTGCGCCGTTCTGCACGAGCGGCACCCCACAGAAGAGGTCCTGTGCACGCTGCTCACCGAGGCGGAGTACACCGTCAACAGCCGACCGCTCACCCACGTGTCGGTTGCTCCGGAAGATCCAGAGGCCCTGACGCCCAACCACTTCCTGTTGGGCGGTCCGGGTCGAGTCTCCGCACCGGGCACCTTCGACGACAGCGACCTGAACCTGCGTGCCAGCTGGCGCGCCTCGCAACGCCTCGCCGACCTGTTCTGGGCCCGCTGGCTCAGAGAATACCTGCCGGAGCTGCGCAACCGACGAGATCCACGCACAAGAGGACCTGAGCTCCGAGTCGGCGACCTCGTCCAGATCGTGGACGGCAACCTACCTCGCAACGTCTGGGTGCGCGGGCGCATCAGCGCTACACACCCGGGACCTGACGGCGTCGTGCGAGCAGTCGACGTGAGCACCAAGGGCGGCGTCTTGCGGCGCCCCACCAAGAAGATCATCATCATCCAAGCTGCGGATCCCGCACCACAACTGGCTGCATCGTCCACAGCGGCGGCGGGCGATGCACGGCGGGAGTAATGTGCGGGACGTCGCAGCACCTGCGCCCCGCGCCCCGCGTGCCGCGCATGCGCACCGCAACTGCACCGCAACTGCGCATCGCGGCCCCCCTCACACCGGCCCCCGCTGGATCAACTCGCGCGCTCATTGGCCGAGCGCACAAGCCAGAACATCGCGCACCTTAGAACTCATCCCGACGCGTCCTGGGGAAGAAAAGTAGCCACCCTGGAGCGCAGCCGGCAGTCCGCGATCCGACTTCAGAAGAAGAACTTCTAAATCAAGAAAGAAGATAAATCAAGAAAGAAGAGAAATCAAGGAAGAAAAACGTGCAGGGAACGGCGTTTTTGTCAAAACGCACGATTGTCGCATTGAAATTCTGTACATATTGTTTTAAAACGAACTACTTTATTGTTTCAATATAAGGCGAAAATATAGGTATTTTGTACAGAATAGTCGTACAGTTTCTTTCTCCCCTCCGACAAGAACCTGCAGCCACCGGTGTCTGGACCCACGCAATCCCAGCGCACCCGCACAATACTAATTAAATTTGATCTTACTATATAAGATTAACACACATTATTTGGCCAAAATAGTATAAATAATTGATAAACCATCGACACGACGAAGAACACAAATTATCTTATTAGACTTTAAAAGAAATTGACACTTGAATAAAACCATAACGTCTTATAGCAGTATTATTAGATAAACATAACATAACATAAGTTCACGCATGTATCCTGAAGGGGTAGGCCACCCACATTTCGCCGAGCTTAGTTCCGTCCCAGATGTGATAGGGGGCGAGCCTATCGCCATATCCGGCACAAATTCCAGACTCCGTGCTGATATAGAAAAATCCAATATCACTTTGCCCGACCCGGGGATCAAACCCGAGACTTCGGGACGGTAGTCGTACCGAAATACAACTGCGCCACCGAGGCAGTCGAGGCAGAGTATTAGATATAATACTAATTTGTTTTTAACTGCCTAGGTGCGGTTGTATTTCGGTATGACTAACGTCCTGAGGTCTCGGGTTCGATCTCCGGGTCAGGCACAGCGATATTGTTTTTTTTTAATATCAGCCCGGAGTCTGAAATTTGTATGCAACTAAGCTCAGCGAAATGTGAGTGTTTTAGCTCGCTAGTGCGACTCTGCCTACCCCTTCGGGGATACAGGCGTGAGCTTATGTATGTACGGGAATCGTTACAAGTAGGTTTATAATAATACTTCTATAAGACGTAGTGTTAACCCCCCAACGTGCTTAAATCACGCACATAACGGTCCGCTCAAATCCCTTTAATTAATATATTTAAAAAGTAAAATACGGCAAAAATTTAAACATCAAAAGATACGGAGATAAAGTCAACGCGGCTTATTTCGAGAAATCGGCACCGACTATTCGCTCAACAAAAAAGGTAACAGACGACCACTCGATAACAACACTCGAGAATCGATTTCGTGAGTAACCATTTAATTATTATATCGATAATCTTGCATCAAGCGCAGGAGAAAATAAAATGAGCCGGTGTAATCGACGCTTAGGCGGCCGGTAGCTGCCGGCGGTGCGCCGATATTATCAGCTCTACATACAATATTTGGTCGTGTTGTCGGTTACGATGTTTATGGGCGGACAATTTTTGTTAGTAATAATTCGATTGGTTGCGATGCGGTTTGTAGATAAGTTTAAATTAAATTTTGTGACTAGTGGCATTCCTAGTTTAAATCATTGATTTATTTTGTATTGATTGGGGATTTCTAGTTATACAATTAAGGTAAAACTGTGTTTTGGATATGGACCCAGAAAAAAGCTCTTTATTTCTTCACATAGATATACATTTATTTTCTAGTTAAACTATTAAATTCTTGAAGGAAATTCAATAGTAAGATATTATTTAAAAAAATTTAAAGAAAGAAAGAAACAGTTCCAATTAGACAATTACCAAGAATATCCTGAGTCTATACATTAAATATCTCGAACGAACCCAGATATTATATTAGTGGACTCATAACAGAGTCGATTTATAAGCGAAGATTACACATATCAAGCCTCGGATACGCTCGCGGTCATTCCTCGTGTTTTTTCGCCTGCACTCTAAATAATAATCTGAATGTATCCGATAAGATATTAATAGCTATTACTTTTTGTACGGTAATTACGATTTCTTGGGATCTGATGAGAATAGCAAAAAATGTGTCATCTTAAGCAACAAGCACTATTTAGACAGAATTACCTGTCAGGCATACATCATTTTCTTTATACCTGCCTTTAAAGGTCGATGCAAGACACTTTTTCAAGCATGTTACAGAAATGATTCGGCTTAGGTTTACATCAGGCAGGCAGCGGTCGTTGAATCCTGTCCTTATTCCACCAATGTGGGGTCGACGCTAATCACTTTTTTCCAGCAGATCACAGAAAGAATTTGGCTTAATTTTTACGAGCGGCTGCCTGTCTGACGACAAAATAATGTATTAACATAAAATCCCAAACTCTATTACAGTGCAACTTTTTATGCATTCATTATTAGTGTGTAATTAAATAAATTAGGCAATAGGAAGCAAAAAAAATCATTGCTCTCTTCTCACCATAACTCATGGGAAGTAACAGTGTAAAAAATATTCTAACATTTGATATTATCAGCGGAAAGTAATAAATCGTTCCTCTTCCTTGAATTGTTGACACCGATTTAATTAAGGATGCGAAAATTGTAATCACTTATGTGTATAATGATTTCTTAGGTTTACGTGAATGTTATTCATTGAAATTAAACTATTGTTACGGATTCTATCACGATTTGGTTTTAACTAACTTTTTAAATTTAAAATTGTATAACTTTAAAATGAAGGTAGATAATGTAATATTACCATTTTTGGACAAATGACACCTTAGTCTTACCCGTGACCACGAAGGCTGCAAAGCTTTCGAAACATCGGGCTTAAAAATTAAAACCAAATCCCTTATGTTTACGTTCATATTTAAAAGTGTTCACTTTCCTTTCCTGCTTTATCGTCCCCTCATGACTGTTGAGGATCGTGGTTCCGTGCAAGAACTTCGTCAATGGCCTTCTTCTATTTAAGGCCGTTTTCAGCCTGGTAGAAAGCGACGCTGACTGGCGTTTCTAGTTGCTCAGACACCAGGGGGTTACCACTACCTCTTATAGAAATATTATTACAATCTATCTTGTTCCGATTCCCGTACAAAAAAACGTAGTAAGATTATAATAATACTGCTATAAGGGGTGGTGGTGGTGGTCATTTGCCAATCAAACGTTTGATAAAAGTGAACTCTTTAGACGTGTATATAGTTTTGGCGTCTAGGGATATGCCATTCCCTATAAAATAAAACTAGCTTTTACAGATCCTATCGCGATGTGTTTTATAATTTATTTTATTCCCGACGTGGTCACACGGCCCCAAAGTCGGGACTAAAAATGAAAATAAATTAAAAACAAAGCGCGATAGAATCCGTAAAAACTAATGTCAGTTCAATAAATAACATTCGAAATAAAACTATTCTTACGGATTCTATCACGATTAGGTTTTAATTATTATTCCCGACGTTTCGAAGGCTTTGCAGTCTTCGTTGTCACGGGTCAGACTAGTTAGTCTTTTTTTAAGTTCAAAGTATTTTAAATAATTAGTAAATTAAATAATTAGTTTTACTTTCTGAATACTGAATTCAAAAAATGATGTATATTTTTATTTTACACTATTTTGTACTATTGTTTTTACACTTATACCTTTTAGTGCAAGCAAAAAGGCAAAAACATGCAAACCAGGAAAACGGCACGATAACTTGCCTATTTTTAATACTCTGTATCGGAAAGGTACATGTACTTTGTTAAAGTGTGGCTATTGCAAAATGTCACCTACACAATTATCGGCACTCGTTAGCGATCTGTGACTGTCCCCGGGATGCGCCTGCGCCGCTATTAAGGCGCTGCATATCAGTAAATAATTTAATAATTATTGTATGAGGTTTTTTGTACATTTTTAAATAAATAATACAAAAACAAAAATACATTTAAAAATATAAAAATATTCCCCTCCGATGGACAGGCTCGGGACCCAATCCACCGGCGGTAAGGACCCCAGAGTGAGGAACCTCTTCACAATTCGTGCCCGTAACACTGCCTTTTGCATAGACTTATTATTAAAATGTGGGAAGTGATGTTTCATACAAGTTTTACCTACAGGTGACAAATACTCACCCCGAAATAAATATTTGTGTGCCACAAATTGTATGTTGAGCCAACCACATATTGGAGTGGGGTAAGGGCAATCAAACGAAAGAAATAACTTTTGTTACACGGAATGAAGATATATTTGGTTTCATTTATTGACTTAAAATTCCACCGAAATCGACTAATTAAAGTGCACTAATGTTGCATAATAGTCGAGAACTTGTCATTTGGTAATTTTTAACGTGACATTAATGCACTTTTTAACGCGATTTCGGTGGAATTTTAAGTGTATAAATGAAACCGAATCGAATTCAAGTTCGAATCGAGCGACAGGAGTCACCCCCTGACCAACACACGATTCAATAACTTGTCATTTGGCACTTTTTAACGCGAATCTAACGTGACAATAGCGTACTTTTGAAATTGAGTTCGGTGGAATTTTTAATCACTAACTAAAATCGAATCGTATTCAAAATCGTATCGTATTCGAAATCGAATCGTAATCAAAATAGAATCGAGTCCGAGTGTCAAGAGTAACCCTACAGATCAACACGCGTCTAAAACTAAATACCTTTTCCAATCTTCACGCAATATCCGAATTAAGCGGAAAAATACAAAATCGAGCAGTTCTTGGAAAACTGAGCGGCATCACGGAAACAGCCTCTTAACTGGTCAGCGTTTCGCCATATTAACAACGTATTTAACGCGGGTTTCAATTAAAATTGGACATGTATATGGCACAGAGGCTGTAGGTGGATTATCACATTGCCGACGGGCCATTTGTCTGGATTTTTATTGATCAACGGATTGTAAGTGGCTCGTACCACTCAATTACGTTAGTAACTTACAATGGATGGGTAAAGTGTGATTCGAAGTTAAGTTTTATCTATACATGTCCTTACGTATTCCTTCTCTACTTTATCTAAGAAATTTTAGATCCGTTAGATTTACTTAAGTCGGACAAATAGACTTGTGTTCCTTACCCATATGGTAAAATCGGAGCCCTAACGGTTCTGTCATACTTGTCGGACCGTCTTATGTCATAGCTATTTTACTCAAATGCTTTTGGTGCTACATAGACGAAATTATATGGCAGGTATGTTTTATGAAGCGCTACCCAAGAGTGGCAAGGTAAAAAATGATTATTAACTTACGAAGTAAAAATGCAGATGGTTTCTATGGGAAAGAGAAAGAAAGAAGATACATACCTCTTTCCCAATCCTCATTACTCTTCTTTCTACGGAAGGTAGTATAAGCTATAATAATAGCTATGCTCTGGCTGCTATATCTATAGGTGACAGTAACCACATAACATAAGATGGGCGACCTGTTTGTCACCAATATATACAACAAATATTTTTTTTTATGTTATGTCAATCAGCTTTGCTTGACTTTTTATTTTAGACAATATACTTCGACAAAGGAAAGTCCAAACTGTCCAATACAGTTATTGTACAAACAGACAGTTTTACATCACCGTGGTTATTAAACAATTTGCATAACTTAACCCTACAATGGTGGCGGTGTCGTCCAGACCCGCTCCTGTTTTATTAGAGCAAAAAATGCGGAACGCATTAAAACGTTTGCTGGCGATTCCACGATGTGCGGTGAAAGCTGGACTTGTGAAAAAAAATTAGAACGAGCAAACAGCGTGATCAAAAAATGTAGAAATTAAAAATGCTACATGAGACATTATGTTAATGGGGACCGGTCCGGATCTCGAAGCTACTGATATAGTGCTAATTTAACGAATATCGGAATGTAACTGTTTTTGGTGCTTTAAAAATGTTTTGTGTGTTAGAAACCCATTGATGATACCTTGTTTGTCGAGTTTATGAAGACACAAACTGTTAAATTAGCTCGTGTCGATACGACAATTTTCTGATAAAGTTCAGTATTACAAAATAATATATGATATCTTAATGGCAACACTGAATATTCATTATTTGTTCACCAAATCTTAAAAGTAAGGTCATGAGGAGTTTGAATAATAGTGATGTTTTTCATAGCAAATACTGGCAAACGAATAGGTGGGTCATCTGTTGATAAATGATCTTCATTAGTAATTATAAGATGAATCAGAGTCAAAATTCTTGCACGTTGGATATCTCCTTATTACTATTATTAAATCAACTGAACTCAAGCCCGCGAGTCGCTAACCTACTCACTCAGTACAGTTAGTACGAAAAAAGGCGCGCGCTAAAAAGTGCTCTTGAAGTTATTGGAGAAATAGCACAATATTAGTAATCTGTCAACGTGTCACTGTTTCTTACTATTATTTTTTATTTTTTCTGAAATTTTAAGCAAATATTAATTGGGGTGTTTGAGCATTAGGTTAAACAAAAACTCATGATATATAATTTTTTTGGCATCATAAAAGCCAACTTAGCGATTGCAATTTATGAAGTTACCATAGTTGTTGAACGTCCTTTCATATGATATCGATGCTACATTAGTATGGCGACAAAGTAAACAAACTAGATGGTAATTTATACCAATGAGGTTTTTACTACAGTTAATAACATGCAATCACACGACACTCGTAATTGGGTGTCGAAGTCCCCCGTGTTTGTATGATATTTTAAATGTAATCTGTTAGCTCGTAAAACCATGATTTCTATAATTTAACGTCAAACATTTATTTATGGTTATTGATATTTTTTGTACTTGTGGAGTGGTCGGATATACAAATTGTATTTCAATTTACAGATGATTTAGAATATGTATATGAATTGTAACTTCATATCGTATAAGAATTATAAGATATTTTGGTAAATAAAAAAAAATACATGTTAGACGTTAGTGATGAAGTTGTAGAACGCAATTTTTACTAGCTTGTAACTATTATTATGTATATACCAGTAGAAATCGACTTCCCATTTGAGAAAAAAACCTTCGCCTCTGATATTACTGTACTAGGTAATAAACTATTCCTAATCACATTACTTTGACCATAGTAATACTTTTGTTGGTAACATTTAATAGTGTAAGATTTAAATTAAATTAACTATAATTAATATACTTTTTTATTGTATGAGATTTTATGGGCTCAACGGGGTTCCACATTTTTTATCCATTACCTACTTAAATTGATAACGCGACACTGCGTTTCAAAGTTACAACTACACGCACAAATGACTAACATCCTGTACCTTACGCAATGGTATAGCGCAATTAGGGTTTACAGCGCATGTTTTTGCCAACTCTTTCCTTTTGTCCGTCCGGTTGTTGCGTCACAACTCCTTAAATGACGTCCGACGGTACAGTTTGTTTGTTTAGCCGCAAAAAAGGCAAGAACTGGAGCAAATTGTGTCCATTGAAAAAAGAGACCGTTGGGGTAAATTCGACCGATTGGTAAAAAAGGGTTGAGTTTTAATGTTTGCATAGGCAAAGTATTACGATTTAATTGCTTTTTTTTCTGTGTCGGTTCAGCTTTCCGTGTAATAAAACTTCCCTAATAAAATAAAGTAATTTTTTACTCGTCATATTTTATGTTAAACTAACAGATGATCTTGGGAGATTACATAACAATATATAATTACGTTAAAATAAGTGAACATAATAATTATTACGAACAATAACCATATCTCAGCAACTCATATGTACTAAAATTATTTGTTTTATTATTCTACTTATGATTGTTGTTTATAGTTCAGTAAAATGAAGACGAGCATTATAAAACAGTTGAGTCACATAAAAAAAACATCGTAAAACATTCCGTATGGACAGTAGTCGATGGTCGCACTAACGGTACAGTTTTTAACGATCATTTTTTAGACAACCCTTTATCGAGAAATTCCGTTAGAGCCAAACAAAGGTAACCTATAGATTATGCAGAAAAGGTACGGCTCTTCCTATTCAATGTATCAATTCCCATGCGTGCATGAAAAGAATCCGACGTCGATCGATATTCAAGCAGATGACACCTTGTTTGAATATTCACATTTCCCATGGTTCCGATACTAAAGGGTTGCTTAGGGTGGATCACTATAGGCAAATTCGATTATCTCACAGTATTCTCACGAACATCCCGAACGACGACAATAAATCTTTGCATACGATAAAAAATCCCTATTAAAAAAAAGGAATTTATCTGTTAGCGGCCCCCTGCAGAATAAATATGCATAAGAAAGAAATCGTACCCACCCAAATTATACGCTGAGGTGACAAGTGCCGTATCCATGAAGTACTACAATAAAATCAACCCCTTTCTATAACAATCAATCCTGTGCTTGCTGCGCGCGTTGCGTTGCGGATTTTTTTTCTAAGGATCGTTCGTACCTGTGACCCTCGAACTAACGTGGGGACAGTTTATTTGCATTTTTTCATATTATTCCCTTTCAAATAGTATCTTAACCCCATTCAGTAATGCCAGGGGTTAGGTTGCACTTAATATTCAAAAAGGGCAGGTACATTTCTCTTAATATTCTCGCATAAATTACAGTCAGGTACATTTTGTTGCGCATTGTGCATCGCGAAGGGTGCGCCAACAAAAGGGTGTAAACACAATTTCGCGAGTAAGCAATATTATATATTATTCCATTTAAATAAAGCACATATTCATTAGTGACGTATGGAATTTGATTTTTATATCGCGACCGCGACGGATCTACGACGTTACACTTCCTGAACGATTTAACCCGTTTCCTTTGTATGAATTTATGTAAAAAAGTGTACCCATCCTATTTTTTTATTGAATAAAAGTTTAGGGGCCATGCACGTTATGCAAATGCGCGCATAAATTTTAATACGATTCGAGGGGAGACCTTAACGCATTTTGTGTTTTGTGTAGAGCATATAGGGCGTAGTTTTGTTTGCATAATTTCATTAGTTTTTAAGATTATTAGTAAGTACGCGATTTTTTTCCGCGTCGTGGGACACCAGAAATACGGTTCTTGATGATTTTTTTTCTCAGGACCGGTGAAGAAAGAGTCCTACCGTTACAAGGAGGTCGAATGCGTTACCTTTTTTATTGTGTAGGGAGTGACATATGAACCGGGACCCTGGATTTGGATTAGAATATGTAATTACTTCCTTTACGATTTTCGGAAACGGTTGTTCGAGCCGTTATTTAGTGGCACCTTTGCCCGCGGGCTGTGGTTTGTTGTTACTGTTGTTTTGTTACAAAAGTTATTTTTATGAATACGATTTGGTTGGTGTTCGCCTACAGTCTACAAGTGCCAATTATAACTTTGTTTGTTACGTTTAATGAGTGCCTTGGTAGCGTAGTTGTATTTTGGTACCACTACCGTCCTGAGGTCTCGGGTTCGATCCCCGGGTCTGGCAACGTCATATTAGATTTTTCACTACCTACCAGATATGGCGATGGGCTTGCCCGCTATCACATCTGGGACGGAACTAAGCTCGGCGAAATGTGGGTGCTCTAGTTCGTTAGTGCGCCTCTATCTACCTCTTCGGGGATACAGGCGTGAGCTTATGTTATGTATTACCAGCACAACTGGTACTTTGTAACGGGTTACTATAATAAAACCAATGTTATATTTACAGCTACTCGTCTCTTAACCCTTTACTTAAAAAAACGTAACAAATACACAAACGATTGAATACTTTGCCAAGCTTTATCATCTTTGTACGTCAACTGCGAGTTTTTACCACATAAAAACTCATTACCAATACTAGCCGCAAAAATAAACAAACCTCGGGTCCGTTATTGAAAAAAATACTTGAATAGGGCGGTGCACTGATTGTTGACTAAAGGAGCGCTTTTGCAAAAAAAGCCACGATTTTTTCGGGAAAAAAATACTTGGCCCCTTTTTGCGTCCGGGTCCATTGTCTTCGGCCTATTGTCTTTCGATTTGAAATATTTTTATGCTTTCCGGATGACGATAATGTTTTTGACTTATTTTTCTATGACTATTATTTAGCGAATTTATTGATGTATCGGAGTTTTTTTTCGGCGAACGGTAGGCGCAGAGCGATGGTATCGTTTAAGTAGTCAATTTGTACACGGATGAGAGAGTTGGGCCGTTCATAAAATCGTCTAATCGCGTTTCCAGTTGACAGTTGTGATTGTACATTTGTCTTGATTTGTAAGATAGTGAGCCGCTTATTAAATATTTGTAACGGTGCTTCGCATTTTGAAGAATTATGGATAATGCCAAACATTATGAATCCAAGAATTTATTGTTGATTGAAGATTAGATTTCTTAGATCTATAGAGCGAACTTCGACTCAGAGTAAAATAAACGAACTCAGAAAAACTTTGCTAAGTCTGTTGGAATAAAACTTGGTTTTACGGATTTTATCGCCGTTTGGTTTTATTTCTAGGCATAACGTTTCGAAGGCTGTCTGACAATTTGTCGAAGTGTTAGTCGAAGTTCGATTTAAAAAATCCATATCCTCACTGAGTTCGTTTCTTCTACTCTTAAATAAACTGTGGGCTAGAGAGTCCTAGATTTACCCGAGACTGTACCTTCTAGAGTCTGGCTGTATAAAACGCAAACTTACCGCAACATTATTGAAAAAATGTGTTGCGTCGACCACATACTAGAACAGGGGGCTGACTCTTGACATTCGATTTGAATTCAACTTCGATTCGACTTCATTTCGTAACTTAAAATTCCACCGATATCGAGGTAAAAAGTACACTAATGTAGCGCTAAAAATTACCAAATGACAAGTTCTCGAATCTAATGCGACATTAGCACACTTTTTAACTCGATTTCGGTGGAGTTTTAAGTCAATAAATGAAACCGAATCGAAATCAAGTTCGTATCGAGAGTCACGAGTTAGGGGGCAGACTAATGATATTTGAAAGATGAATTATATATAAAAATCTACTACAACCTTCCAGGAAAAAGTGAGTTTGAATCTTAGAGGCACACTGAATTTACATATTTATCTATTAATTTAATTTTCAGACATAACGTTTAGTTCTATTTTAGTAGCTATTAGAATGGTATAATAATGCGGGTTATTATATAGCTCCAAAACCGATACTTAAGCCCACACCATGTGGCTTAAGTTTCACAATAATAAAGTGTGTATACACAAAAATCACATACATATATACCGCAAAATATGTAAACGTACCTACGTGATACCGATTAAATCTTTTAAATTTTCTAATAACAAGTATAAATATGTACTTAAACGTCAATATAATGTTTATTGTACACATATACATGTTGATTGCTTAATCAACAGGTTATTTAATAAAAATAAACCACAACAGCCTTTTAAGCAACGATCAGCTGTTGCGCGGTCGTTGACCGGGAGCGCGTGCCCGGCGACCTGTCTAAATACATTTCCAACATTGATAACTATGATATAAATATGTATGGATAAATAAATACGATAATTTTCTACATATTTAAGTATTTATAATTGGTAGTATCTTATATTGCTCAATACTAGATACCAGAATACCAGAATTATAGAATCCCTGAAGGGGTAGGCAGAGACGAACTAGAGAACAAACCACATTTTGCCGAGTTTCCGTATAGATGTGATAGGGGGCGAGCCTATCGCTATATGGGTACAAATTTCAGACGCCGGGCTGATACTGAAGAAAAAACACCAATATCACTTTGCTCGACCCGGGAATCGAACCCGAGATCTCAGGACTAGTCGTATCGCAATACAACTACGCCACCGAGCAGTGGCGTGCAGTCAATATTAACAAAGAGACACTGTCTACCCTGACAATTTACTATTTCCATGAATAAAGAATAAAAATCATGACTAAATACAGATTTCCAAATTAGCAACCATAGTGATAGTTATGCAAGGGTTGAAAAAAATAATTGTCCAAGTTTTTTGTCTACCCTGATCGGAATCCCTATGCACGTCACTGTTACCGAGTCAGTCAGTAACATAATATTATAACCAATACTGGATAGTTATATAGCTGGATAGTTCAGCTCATTGCAAAATTATCCGAAGTATTTTTAAAAAAACTGCTCTTTCAAAGATAATTGCTGTAAAGGCAAACTTGTCTTTGAGAATGAAGTAAAAAAATCTAATTGAGAACCTCCTCCTTGTAGTAGGTTAAAATGCATAACATAAGCTCACGCCTGTATCCCCGAAGGGGTAGGCAGAGGCGTACTAGCCAACTAGTACACCCACATTTCGCCGAGCTTAGTTCCGTCCCAGATGTGATAGGGGGCGAACCTATCGCCATATCGGGCACAAATTCCAGACTCCGGGCAGATATGGAAAAATCCAATATCACTTTGCCCGACCCGGGGATCGAACCCGAGACCTCAGAACCGTAGTCGTACCGAAATACCACCACGCCACCGAGGCAGTCAAAATGCATTCAGTAGGTTAAAATGCATTCAGTAATAATATCATATCGGAAGTTCAATTATAAAATCCTTGTAAGCGATATCACGCGCATCATTTGCAGTACTAGAGGTACAATGATCGGAGTATTGATTTATTAGAAAATTATTCAAATAACATCGCTATTGATTTCGATTAGTTTTTGCCAGATATTCGTACATTAGCATCATAATGGTGGGTCTTGCATACGTGATGAGATGTTTGTTTAGCAGCATCTGCTTTGGATTGTATTTTTCATTGATAATGCATTGACAGCCTCCGTGGAACAGCGGGCTGTGAAACGTGAGGTCGCGAGTTCGATTCCCGCACCGAGACAAATATCTGTGTGGCCCACAGATATTTGTTTCGGGTCTGGGTGTTGTGAGACTGAAAGTCTCTCGTAGTTCCCGATACCCACGACACAAGACTCGATCTTAGTGTGGGGTCAGGACTATGTGACTGTTGGGTGTATTTATTATTATTGACAATGTATGTGAATGATGTTGACATTTTGACTATTCTGTACTATTTCTTTCTACCTGGCCTTATCCCTCAATGAAGAGTCAGCGCAACAAACTTTCAAACATGTTGCAGAAAGGATTTGGCTTAGTTTTTCATGACCAGCTGCCTGCTTGACGTCAACCCCTATACGGGTTAGAAAAATACCCGCCCGACCTGGAAATCGAACCCAGAACCTCCCGCTTCACAGCACATACATACTGCCACTACACCAAGGCGACTATTTTAGACCATGTTTTCACTATCGAACGTTTATAAGCTCCATTATACTACCACTAATAATACTTTTTATCTATTTAATGACTGTTGCATATTATTAGGTTTTTATCACGTCATATATTAATTTATTTTTCATTATTTAGCATTGATATTTAGCATTTTGTGTGTGGCCTACACAAATTCACTTAATCGATTAAATAAAATTAATTGATATTTTTTGCACAATTTTATCAAAATAATTTATTTAATGAAGTTGATTTTATAAACGCATACGCATAATTTATTATGATAATAATCCATGTACAAACAGCTTTTTAATTGATACTTGTGTTTTAAATTACATATATCTTTATTTTTAATTCATTAAAACCAAAATTAAATATAGTACCTAATGTTTCGCAGACTAAACCAAATATAGATTTATGATTTTCATAGACATTTTGACCCTAGCTCAGTGAGGTAGCGAAATCTAACATCTGCTTGTTACAATTAAAGTATAAAAAATGCAAAATATAGTCGCTTGGGCTATAAATTAAATCTATTTAATACCAATATTGAGAATCACTTGTTATTTATATGGTAATGTTGTTAACCCCTACTAGGGGTTACGGTATCGACTGTCGATTTATTTGTGACATTGAAGGAATTCCAAATTTGAATTGCAAAGTAGCGGCGTTTCCGTTCGCCATGTTATTGACAATCGTCGATTAAAGGCATTATATTTTTTTCATTTATTTCTGCTTCGTAACGGGGCAGATGGTCATGGTTTGACAAATGTATATCGGAAAACTTGTTGCATCGATCGGTAATAGATGGCGTTGATTGTATGTACTACGATCGATTTTATGATACTACTTCTGCGTGTATACTCTAAGTATATGTTTATAAGTAGTTATATTATGCTGCATACCGACTACACTCAAGCTAAGGTTATGTCATCTAGGCGGATCACGACATGTCGACGCCGTATGCGCCGGCGCATGTTGCACGCACTGTACCTACTTCCCGATCTTAGATATTATTCTCACATATATTTTATTAATTTTGCATAGATAAGACAATGTAGCAGTTGTTCTTTATATAATGATTGATATGTTTTGTATTGCATTATTAAATGAAGTATTATTTTATAACAGTAGCAGGTACCAGCGATTCACGTACGACGGTGTATTACCATAAGGAAAATGTACTTTCGTCTCATTTAGTCCGCATAAACTTGAAAGAAACAGTGAATAAATACTTATCCGTTATCCCACGTTGTCATCGGAATTCGTGTCTCTGATAATGCAATAAATGTTTTACGATTTTTAAACGCCAACTCTACAATATAGCATCATTATATCCAAGTAACATACAGTAATACATTCTAATGGGAAAAAAACTGCAACATAAAACATTTTAAAGCACGCTTTACACATTCCTGCCGCGGCTGATGACGCCAGTGCGTAGGCGCATAACTAAAGTGTTATTTTTGTCACATTGTCATTACAAGACGGTTCCGGCCAAATTGCAATGCAGCGATGCCACCATGCATATTCATCGGCGTTATTGTCTCACTCCTTATTGTGTCCCACCTGAGACCTAGACCAGTGTAACAAGACCTGCAGGAATACTCGTCGAGTCTCCGTGAATACCCGTTTCGACATCATTTCGAAGGGGCGTGGTGGGTCGGGCTACGTTGGTAAGGTAACACAAAAGAACGTTCATAAAATGTCAAGCGACCGTCTCTGAAAGAGTGAACGCTAAAATAAATCCATACGTGTGTTGACTGGCTCGATGGTGTAATTGTATTTCGGTACGACTACCGTCCTGAGATCTCGGGTTCGATCCCGGGCCGGGCTAAGTGATAATGGATATTTTTAATATCAGCCCGGAGTATGGAATTTGTGCCCGATATGGCAATAGGCTCACTCCGTATCACATCTTGGACGGAACAAAGTTCGACGAATTGTGAGTGTTCTAGTTTGCTAGTGCACCTCTGCTTACCCCTTCGGGGATACAGGCGTGAGCTTTTGTTATGTTTTACGTGTGTTGAGTAGTTTGAGGTTCATGAACAAAATTAACAGACGGTTACTTCGTACAGTTTCACAGTACAGTGGCACAAACAGGAATAATTTTGGCAATCGAATTCGTCTCGAACTCGATGCGAGTCTATGGCATTTGTATGAAATATTAACCAAACGTCATCAGTGCACAGCGAAATTAATACAAATTCGATTGTCAAAAATATTACTGCTCGGGCTATTGTTCCTAAGTAACAAAACTTGTAACGTAAGTGTCATGACCTACAATAAAAATACGTTCCAATAACACTCTACTCTTCCAATGGACTCGAAAGAAATGTTTGTGGATGAAACATTAAATCAGCTATGTGCAGACTGCCAGTGACGTGCACAGACATTCCGATCAGAATGGGCAAAAACTTGTAAAATGATTGTCTTCAACTCTTATATCATCATTACTATCATCGTCATCTTTATGGCAATTTAAAATATAATCAGGGTACTATTTCCTACGTTAACAATTTGTTTTTTTTTCGTTACTATTTATGTCAATAGCAAATTGTCAGAGTAGACACTGTTTCTTTGTCTATATGTAATGCACGCCACTACAGACTGCTGACATCAAACCCAGAGCATCTGCTCCTTACCTAGTAAACTTATCACCTTCTAAAAATGAACAGAAGGCTGTCGAATTATACTAAACTAGTTTAGCACGTGAGTTTTTGAGCAGAATCACGTGCCTGGTAAAAAAGCGAGTAGTGTTGAAAAAAAAGCAATATACCTAAGCACCGATTTTAGTTTAAGATCGACGTACACAGGTACAAAATGGTGCTGATATCCAATTTGAATTTACGGAAATTTAATTTTAACTAGTCAAAAAAGGACGACGTTCTACATATAATTCTTTACGTATTTTCTACCGACTTCAAAAAAGGAGAAGGTCCTCAATTTACGCGATATCGATAGGTTCGATAGAGCTTATTTCAAGGATGGTCCCATATAAATTTGGTTACGATCGGACAAATTTTGAAGTCAGTCCGTCGAGTTTTGAAACTTGTGATAACAGCCTCCGTGGCGCAGCGGGCAAGTAGCCGGCTGTGAAACGTGAGGTCGCGGGCTCGATTCCCGCACCAAGACAAATGTCTGTGTGGCCCACAGATATTTGTTTCAGATCTGGGTGTTGTGAGACCGAAATCCTCTCGTAGTTCCTGATACCCACGACACAAGTCTCGATCTTGGTGTGGAGTCAGGACTATTTTTGTGACTGTTGGGTGTCTTTATTTATTATATTTTTTTATTATATTACTTTTTACCATGACAATGTTAATCTAGAAACACCGAAATCTTTCTTGAATTACTATAAAGTTGCGTCAAGTTAATGACAAGTGGAGAAACTTGATACAAAACAATAATATACTTTCATACCATTTCGAAAGATAATCTTTGTAGCCAAATCAATTTTGAGTAATCCCAAATTACATTTTTAAAACACAAGTAAAAGTTGAGTTATCGAAATTGTTTCTTTTATTGTCCGTTGATTTATGACGCCTATTATTTTTCTTGTTCACCGTTAAGACACCAATAAAAAATATTAAGCTGTCATACGTCGGTATATAAATTTTAGTTTATTAATGGCCTACTCTCCCGTGCTTTCGCAAAAATGTTATTAATTTTATTGATGTCTATAGGTTCGAACCTCCCAGCGACCTTTGACCTAGTACTGCGGACTTGATTTATAACAAACGATCCGATTAATCGTGAAGTATCTATACTATGATATTGTAGAAAAAAATTTACATTGTATGTATAGGAGTAAATACCTGGAATTGCTGACCGATTTTTTTAGTAGATGAAAGCAATAAGGGGTTTGGACCCCTAGATGAGGTCAATCTATAAAGCCGAATCCTTTCTGCAACATAGATGAAAAATTGTGTTGTGCAAACCCCACATTGAAATGAGATAACAGCAGGGGAAATAAAGAATAAAAAGCTAAACCATCCCCGAACATATAGGCAATATTTTTCCTCGTACAAGATTTTATCAAGGGAGCAAAACCTCTAGGTATATAATATTGTGTATTTTGACATCACCCTTAAAAATAATACTTGATAAAGAGTTTTTGACTCTACCTATAGCAGATTAATTTCTGAAATCCCGTATGACATAAACCTGGTGCTTTCCGATTTCCTTGGTCTAAAAAGCGGAATTCACTTCCATACTGCACAGATCTTATTAATAAAGTCACGAACGTACAATTTGTTAGTGTTCATAATAGCATAAACATTTTCATATAAAACGTCGGCAGTAAATCAACACGATTATAGCAGATTATAATAAAACGAAGTTGTAAAAAATGTCTACCTGTATTTACCGTTCGGTAGCTGTTACGCGTTTGCAATCTCAAATAAAACAGAAAAGGGAACGTCATAATCGTACATTAATAAAACGTGTTATAAATATTAATTTTCAATTAAAACGTTACATTCGTTGTAATTTTTAAAAATAAATAAGTACAACATCGTGCTTTATAAAGAATCTTATTCTATAAACTCATGTCAACACTAAATTGATTTAAATTATATTTTATTATAATATGAATGAGGTTTTATATCAAATGACCATGTCAGCGCCCGTCTGTGTATCCATGTATTCCGACGTCTTCGTCATTTCCATCTATAGACTATATTCATTCCAGCACAGCAATTTTCACTTTATAGCTTTCTTATTTATTAGTATTTAAGGTTTAGTGTCCCCTGGCAATATGTAAAAAGTTAGTTAAGACATCAATGAAACAAATGATTTGGCTCATTGGAAAATAATGTTGAATAATTATTGTAGGCGTGTAACCAAATAGTTTTTTTTTGTGTATGATTGCTTATACCTTGTGTTATAATATTAATCAATGCTTACAGGTATTAAGTAGATGCTTAACAGGTTTTAGTTTTACTGTCAATTGTATAGAATATGGATATGATACAAAATGGTGGTTTTGCAAAGACAAGTCACATATGGTAAGATTTTGTTTTTTATTTATTTTTAGTATAAACATTTTTTTGCTAAGCAACACATTTAGTGGGTGCGGTGTTCACGTAGATCATCACGGGCGGCTCGGCTTCCGGTGGCCCATACGCTTATGTAACATATATATGTGCCGCCTCCGACGCTCATCCAACCATGGCAAAATGACTATACTACATCTGACTGCCTCGATAGCGTGGTGGTATTTCGGTACGACTACGGTTCTGAGGTCTCGGGTTCGATCCCCGGGTTGGGCAAAGTGATATTAAATTTTTCTATATCAGCCCGAAGTCTGGAATTTGTGCCCAATATGGCGATAGGTTCGCGCTTATCACATCTGGGACGGAACTAAGCTCGGCGAAATGTGGGTGTACTAGTTCGCTAGTGCGTCTCTGCCTACCCCTTCGGGGATACAGGCGTGAGCTTATGTTATGTTTATGGTATGTTACATCTGATAATAAGCGCAGAGTAGTCCCAATAAACAGTGACCACCGTCGAACAAAGACTACAGAGTCAGAATCATACCGCTACAGAGTCAGAATCATACCGGCCAGCGCAAATGCTTCTTCACACTCCGAATAGGAAAGGAGTAATCTGGAAGCCAATCGGATGATCGATTAGTACAAGAAATTCTTGTACCTGCATCGGTCATCCTTGTCAAGAATACCTGAATTTACCCTTATACTCGCCTTCAACCAAAGACATTCAATGTATATAGACGGGACAACAGCACAAAACTTATGATCAAAAAGTTGAAATAAAATTATTTTTACGGATTTTATCGGTGCCTCGGTGATTGCCTCGGTGGCGTGGTGGTATGACTGCCTCGGTGGCGTGGTGGTATTTCGGTACGACTACGGTTCTGAGGTCTCGGGTTCGATCCCCGGGTCGGGCAAAGTGATATTGGATTTTTCCATATCAGCCCGGAGTCTGGAATTTGTGCCGGATATGGCGATAGGCTCGCCCCCTATCACATCTGGGACGGAACTAAGCTCGGCGAAATGTGGGTGTTCTAGTTCGCTAGTGCGCCTCTGCCTACCCCTTCGGGGATACAGGCGTGAGCTTATGTTATGTTATGTTATGTTTTACGGATTTTATCACGATTTGGTTTTGGTGATAAAATCCGTAAAAATAATTTTATTTCAATGAATAGCATTCGCGTAAACTTAAGAAATCAGATCAAAAAGTTATTACCTAGTGGTGATACGTCGCTCAGTTTATTTGAAATATACGCTCGGCAGGTCAGCCAGCGAAATAATATTGAGAGAATAAACTTATCTTACGTGATTCTTCACCATTATCAAAATATTCTAGAATATAAATTGTAATGATCGCTCTTGCAATGTAATAAGTAGTTGATGGCGGTACTGAAGTTTGAGATCAATTTCTTTACTGATTTCTTAAGTGTACGCAAATATTATACATTGAAATAATTAAAACCTAATCGTGATAGAATCCGTAAGAATAGTTTTATTTCAATCAATTTCTTTGTATGGAAACTTGCTTGATAGCCCCTCTATAAATAGTAATATTAAATCTCTTTGCCTTCAACCATCAATTCATTTCGCAAGCGCCTTAGAAGAACCGGATAACACACTAACTATACATTTATCGTGCTACATTTTCAAATTGATCCTGTAACAGTCTCTCTCTCTACCTGCCCTTATCCCACCTTGATGTGAGGTCGGCGCAACACACTTTATCAAGCATGTTCCACATAGGATTTGGCTTAGTTTTTACGACCCGCCGCCTGCCTGACGTCAACCTCCTATGAGGGATCCAGTCCCGGGCAAATTAAATTAGAAAATTTGCTTTGCCCGACCTCGGAATCGAACCCAGTACCTCTCGGTTCACAGCCCATACATGCTGCCACTAGACCAAGGAGGCGACCGGTAACAGTCGATAAGAAAAATTTTAAATTTAACACGCATCATACGAAGTTTCTGCATAATTAATAACACTAAATCTTGCGTAAAATATGGGCGGACCGTTGTTCTGGGAAGCGTTGCTCTAATTGCTCTCGACGATTAAATGACGGGACCGGAGGTATACAATAACAAGATACTGTAAGATGTGATACTTACAAGCTCACGCCTGTATCCCTAAGGGATAGGCAGAGGTACACTAGCGAACTAGAATTTCACACCACATTTCGCCGAGCTTAGTTCCATCCCAGTGGTAAGAGGCGAGCCCATCCCCATATCGGGCACAAAATCCAGACTCCAAGCTGATATTGAATAATCCAATATAACTTAGCCCGACCCGGGAATCGAACCCGAGACCTCAGGACGGTAGTCGTACCGAAATACAAATACGCCACCGAGGCAGTAAACTAGAACACCCACATCTCGCCGATCTCATTTCCATCCTAGATGTGATAGGGGGAAGCCAATCGCCATATCCACCACCAATTCCAGACTCCGGGCTGATACTGAATTTAAAACCCAATATCATTTTCCCGACTCGGGGATCGAACCCGAGACTTCAGGACGTTAGTTGTACTACAATACAGAAACACCACTGAGGCAGTACATCATTGTCAGCAGAATCCTCTGCAGCAACCACCTACTTGTTTGCCAGTCTACTATAAAAATCTTTATTCCTACCCCTCCAATTAAAACCATTACCAAACCCAATTTTCGTCACCACGACGAATAAACTCGTTCCACTCCACTAAACTCCACCAATGGACATGCTTTTTACACCGCCCACCGCTGTATGGTCCCCGACTGGTTACCACCACTGGTACCTAAGACGGCACAAAAACTATCGTCATGGTACACTTAACAACAGTTTTTCCTCCACCAACTTTTTGTTTGAACCATAGACGAAGTTCTAAATAGACACCTATGTAAGGGAGTGGACAGGAATCAGTAAGGTAGAAGAAATGCTGTCTTTGCCTTCTCTATTTTCATATTTTTCTATATTAATATGTGTGTGATACGTCAATTGTAAGTGCAGCATGTGTTAGACTTGATTTTCATAAACTACGAATTGGTGCAGTTCTTCGAATTAAATTAACTTATTCCAAACTGACATGAATACTCGATTGACGTTATTAGACAGAAAGATAGTCCGTAATCTGTTGTTGTGATGGGACTGTCATCGTCATCGTTATCATAATTATATTTCCGAATTGACCTAAGATTACCGAAGCGTTGTTTCCTATAACTTTAATTATAGGAATTTACGTGATCTATATAGGTTTATATCTGAGTTTGATCGCTGCTATGTTATTACTGTTATTATGTGATTGCTTGGTGCCGTTTTATACGTTAATGATACTATGGAAGAAGTACGACAATTATATGGGAGAAAGCTTACTACTGACTTAGGGCCACTTGCAGCTCCGCGATAAATCTCTTTTTATCCCAAATCTGGATTTAAAGATAGTACAGAGCCGTAAGGTAAATGGAGATAAGGTGTAACTTAATTTTTCAAGCATATTGCAGAAAGGATTTGGCTTAGTTTTTCGACCGACTGCCTGTCTGTCGTCAACCCTCTCTCAGAGATCCAGTCCAGGACAAATTAAATTAGAAAATTTGCTTTGCCAGCCCTGAGAATCAAACTCAGGACCTCCCGATTCACAGCCCATATATGCCGCCACTAGATCAAGAAGGCGACCATAATACTCGGTAATCTGTTCAAACGCATTATTGATATAGCGACAATGGATATGGAAAAGTATGTTTCCAACTCTTTTCTTTATTTACAATTAACTTGAGGGATAAAGTTAGCGGTAGCAGTAGCTTTACTCGGTACTTGGCGAGGTCCATTGCTTTGTTAATATGTAAGTTACTAGAGTTTCTGCCAAGAGGTGCAGTGATGTGTAAGAAGAAGAAGAATAATCTCTGAATTAGCAGCAAATTTTGAGGTCGTAGTTTTCATTTCACAGGTAAGTAATAATGTGTATGAACTTTCTTCTTTCTTTCTGCCTGGTGTTATCTCGGCCTTCTGCCAGGGTCCGCCTTCCTACTTAAACGCTTCCACTTCGCCCGGTGTTGAGCATCCTCTATAGTAAGGCCATTGTCTTTCATATGTTTCTCCAGAATGTCTTACCAGCGCTTTTTGGGCCGTCTATGGGAACGCACCCATGCTACGATTTGAACCAGACACATGCGACCGACGTACCTCTGTGTTTCCTAACAACGGGGCCATACCATCTCAAGCGACATTACCGCAGTTTATCTGGCACGTCACGGACGCCAAGACTGCCATTATGAACATTGAACATTTAAGAGAATATAACCTAATAGGCTAGCCAATTATTTGACGCAAAATATCCGTGACGCATACATAGTTTGAGGATAAAGCAAACGGCATCAGGTTTACTATGTAACTGCCAAGTTTCCAATCGTTTTCTATTAAGTCGAAAAGGCATTGCGCAAGGATCTTGAAGACATTCGAAAGCATGGCAACCGAATGTCCTTTTCGATTGGAAAACCAAACGAGGCACGCTCACGCATCACGTTCATGCCGTCAATCAAGCGATGGCCGTGTCGGTGTGAACGACCCGCTGCCTCGTGCCATACGCCATACGTCCTGGCAACAATGGCAACAATGCCTGGTGACGTCATCGTGAGAATTGCTCGGAGGACATGAGACAATCGGTGGCTTATGGTGTCATGGAATTGTTATTCGATCATTGTGATTATAAAGTTGACTTAGTAGAAGTATTATAGTCTTTCATATAATTCCTTACAGTACCAAACCGCTGAGTTATGCGGAATAAGTACTAAATCTCCATGGTGAGTTCATACTACAGTGTCGTGTGGGGACGTGATGCATTGAAATATCTATCTGAAAAATAAAACCTTAATCTTATCAAATTCACTAGGACACTAATTTCACTTTAGAAGATTGCTCACATCTTCATACAGAATAATATACCGCTTGGATACAAATTCAAATTCAAATCATTTATACTGCAAATAGGATATTTTATACCACTTTCACATGTCAATTACGAGTATATATTGATTTTAGGATATTGATAAAGTAATAATGGCGACGGCATTTCGTGGCTATCCCTGAGAAGAAATGCCGAAACAAACTCAAGGGTTATGGCCTCTTTTAAAGTCCAGACAATACATGATATATAAAATTACAATTTAAAATGTCAACTTATTTCTAAATACAATAATATATTAATATGCCAATAGAGCAAAGTCATACATCTTTCGATAACAATTGATGTACCACAATACAAATCTGTAGTATTCATCCAATTTAAGACAATATTTCATCAATTTGAGCAATAAGATGTAGAGGTATAAACCGCATGAGCCAAATTGCACTGATTTAAAAAAAAAATTACTTCAAATTACGCAATTACCTAAAAATTATTTAATTGACAGCCTCCGTGGCGCAGCGGGCGAGTAGCCGGCTGTGAAACATGAGGTCGCGGTTTCGATTCCCGCACCGAGAAAAGTGTCTGTGGCCCACAGATATTTGTTTCAGGTCTGGGTGTAGTGAGACCGAATGTCTCTCGTAGTTCCTGATTCCACGACACAAGACTCAATCTTAGTGTGGGATCGGGTCATGTGTGTGACTGCTGGGAGTATTTATTAATTTATTTAATTATACCAAACTTAATGGTAATAAATGCTAACAAAGAGTTCACTTTCTTTACAACGGTTTTTCTTCGAAAGTGATAGCCTCTACGATTGAAAAGTAACAAAGAAAGATTTACTGTAGGTGACTATGCAAATTATTACGCGCACTGCATATAATGTTCTAGTAAACGTACTCACTAATTAAATTTTAGTAACTGTTCCTCACATTAATATTAAATGGCTGCAGACAGATAGAAAACAGTGCATCTACGAAAATCTTGAAACGTAAACGTGCAATTTAATTTAAATATTACTTAATTATATGTAAAATGATTAAAAATAGAAATACACGAGTATATACCTGAAGTTTTGGATGGTGTAATGGCCGGTACACAGGTGAGAGGGATGCAGTACTTCAACTTAGGGTCGAATAAGTATTTCTGCCACAGCTACTATTGTATGATAAAGGTGTTCGGTTTGATATTATGTAGACCTCGGTATTGATATTATGTGCTCTGTTTGATGTTATACGATGAATTAGGCATTTCTAACCTAAACTGTAGGGTTACTTTTACGTACGCAAAACTGGCAAAACATGTAGCTACCTACTTTATAAACCTAAACACCATGTACTTATTTTCACTCATATTTTACAAAATAAATATCTTTATGTTATCTTTAACTTTTGACACTCGATTCGATTTAGTGACTTAAGATTCCACCGAAATCAAATATAAAAGTGCACGAAATCGAATTAGTGTCAAAAGTCAAGGGGATGATTGAATGGAACTGTGTTACTACTAAACAATACACTGCGGGATAGACAACGCTCCGACCCGGATACCCGCTTGCAGAACATCAACAACTTTTTACACGGCACGTGCTTCCAACATAGCCGTTTTAATTACACGAAAACGCTCCATATTTCGGCCCGTAACGGTCAACTATCGCTTTACAGTTTTAATTATAGCTTAGTGCAGATAACGCATCTTGGCGATACGAATTAAGATAGCACTGTCTTTAATGGCCGCGTCGACTCTTAGAAAAAATAAAATGATTCAATTACT
The DNA here is from genome assembly GCA_036417725.1 of Clanis bilineata. Lineage (NCBI taxonomy): Eukaryota > Metazoa > Arthropoda > Insecta > Lepidoptera > Sphingidae > Clanis > Clanis bilineata. The sequence goes on from CM071158.1 coordinate 18,036,381, forward strand.
TGTGGTATATGGAATTTCGGAAAAAAAATTCAAACATAATATAATTTAACGATATTGTTGACATGCTCTGGGGGGGTTACCACCACCTCTTATAGCAGTATTATTATCATCTTACTTGTACCGATTCCCATACAAAACAAACGAAGAATGATTATAATAATACTGCTATAAGAGGTTGTGGTAACCCTGTTGGACTGTCCCACCCCTATGAAATCTGATCCTGATGCACATTGTAAAGGAACTATTAAAAATCTATCTTGGGATGTACCCTTTATTACATTAGTTGATAAACTTCCAAGTTTTAACAATCGATTATTATCGAATAAAAAAAGGCATTACTAATTGCTACATCATTACTAAAATGTGAATAATTAGTTTGTTTTAATTTTTCATATTGAATCTAAACCACCGTTTTGTTATCGCGTCGTTGATGTTATGCTTTATCTTAATCATTAGTTCACAATATTCAAAGAATTTTATTATTTTTCACATAACATAACACACGCCTGTATCCCCGAAGGGTTAGGCAATAGGCAGAGGCGCACTAGCGAACTAGAACACCCAGATTTCGCTGAGCTTAGTTCCGTCCCAGATGTGATAGGGGGCGAGTCTATCGCCATATCCGGCACAATTTCCAGACTCCGGGCTGATATGGGAAAATCCAATATCATTTGCCCGACCCGCGGATGGAACCTGAGACCTCAGGATGGTAGTCATACCGAAATACAACCACGCCACCGAGGCAGTATTATTTTTCAGATATCTTAAATTTAAAGACGATTGTACTTCGTTAGTAATTTTAATTAACCAAGGTTCTTAACTGGACTAAATAATAAATTAATTGTATTAATTAACGTGATGGGATTGGGTTACAAAAAACAATAATAAAACCACCAAAAAGCTCAAATAAATATCTTATTGTAACAAATAGTTATCGTGATCTAAAGCAATTATCACTATTCTGTCGTTAATGTATTCCATACATTACCAGCTGGATATGGCAAATGATTGGCCACCGGCTGTCATACGCAACAATGTAAAGCTGTTGGCACTCGGTGCGAATAAATCGCGATGCTACACGTGTTTGTATTTGGGTTCCGTGCTCTAATTGGAAAGTATATCAATTACAGTTATTTCTAAATTTAAAGCAAAGCCTCAATCAGGGGCAGAGAAAAAGAAGAAATAGCTTATCCTTACTCTATGGAAATATCTAGTCTACACAGCAATATTTTTTTACACAGGTAGCCTTAACCGCACACTAGGTATAACCTGTGTCGTGGGTATCAACAACTACGAAAGACTTTCGGTCTCGCTACAAAAAGACCCGAATCAAATATCTGTACGTCACACAAACATTTGTCTTGGTACGGGGATCGAACCCGCAGCCTCTCGCTTCACAGCTGGCTCGCCAACTGCGCCACGAAGGCTGTCAATTATAAAATTATTATCAGTTATAAAGCATACGAACTTGTATTCAAATTGTTTGTAAATAAAAGTAGCTTCTTTCATGCGACGAAATCTCTCCATCTAAATTTGGTTTACCATCATCTGCAGTTTGGTAGTTCGCCATATATCACTAATACTTACTTATAAAAACAGTTTAGCTGAGCAAATGGCTAAGAATATGCTGTCACTTTTTTCCTTGTGTCACATCGTTTAAAAATAAAAGGAACAGGCTATTCTTTACCAATTGCTCAGTTAAACTGTTTTATAAGTAAGCCCCTATGAGGTTATTGTTAATAGACATTCTATAGCAACTGTTATTAATTCCTGCGGTGTTAAAAGATGGCCACTATTAACATTAAGAAAGTCTCATCAGCTACAAACGCCCAGCTTATATAATTATTTATGCAATGATCTTTACAAATTACAATATTAATAAATGCCCAAACATCATTAATATTTGAGCATAATGTTTGCCTACGGAACCTTTATTTATTACTTGCGCACACGCACATATCATTTACATTAATTAAATGCTGTTGGACCGTCATTATCGCATTAGACACCGGTGTTAATTGATACTTTTTTTATTTGTATGAATTATTTATTCATCATGAATTTATTGTTATGCAAAAGTTTCTAATTTGCGCGTAAGAATCAAAAGTGGTCTTGATTAATTCATATTTTGCAGTGTCGCAGCGTGAGCGTAGCCGGCTGTGAAACGTGAGGTCGCGGGTTTGATTCCCGCACCGAGACAAATATCTGTGTGGCCCATAGATATTTGTTTCGGGTCTAGGTGTTGTGAGACCGAAAGTCTCTCGTAGTTTCTGATACCCACGATACAGGTTATACCTAGTATGGGGTCAGGACTATGTGTGTGACTGCTGGGTGTATTTAAAAAAATAATTGGGATTTTGCAGAATTCCTATTAGGTTATAGAAATGCGATGTAATTTTTTTACAACACAGACAATGGCAAAGAAGCATATGGAAAACCTAATAAGGGATCTCTACTGCCCACATGTATCCACGATATCAAAAGAATCATGAATGGGGATTCGAAACTCAACAGCAAACTGCCACTCATCATCGGTTTTCTGTGAGACATTGGTATCAAACCGGTCGAACCGGCCTTTTGTGTAGTAAACATAACTAACATAACCGTCTACAGTGGTAGAGCCACCTCTACCACTAAAAACTAGAGCCATTAATTAGTTTCTGGACATGGCTTAACAACAATCTTTATTTGAATTAAGTGTCAGGACGAGGTCTTTGAGAGAGACTCTGATAAATGAATTTAAAATTAACTTTTTGGACATTGGGACCTACCAAAGTATATTTTCGGAGCCTTTATCTGGGGCACTGTCTCGGTGGCGTAGTGGTATTTCGGTACGACTACGGTTCTGAGGTCTTTTTGATCCCCGGGTCGAGCAAAGTGATATTGGATTTTCCCATATCAGCCCGGAGTTTGGAATTTGTGCCCGATATGGCGATAGGCTCGCCCCCTATCACATCTGGGACGGAACTAAGCTCGGCGAAATGTGGGTGTTCTAGTTCACTAGTGCGCCTCTGCCTACCCCTTCGGGGATACAGGCGTGAGCTTATGTTATGTTTATCTGGGGCAGCTATAGCTGTATATAGATTTGTAGGAAATAACATAGAATAAGTAAGAGTAAGACAGTGTTCATGGTACGAAGTGGCTGGCATGGTGATAATGTCATAAAAAGACCCCAAAAATATATAAAATAAAAAAAAATGAATTAAACTTTTATGTTTGTTGAAGTGAAGGTCTAGATTTATATATGTAACCTCAGGGCGGCTGACAGTATTGCCGCGGTCACGTCGACGCTGCGCGTGCGCCGCGCCCGGACGTACGTTTATCACTAGGTCTGCGTGCGCGCATGCTGCCCTATGCTCTACGTAGAGTTACCAACTACACAACTAGAATATTAAAATAACTAAGTGGAGTATAATAGTCGAAGGATCGAATAAGTTTGCATCAGGAAAGATTTCGAATTTAAAATAAAAAACATATTTTACTAACGAGTATAGTTTTGAAAATTACTTGTGAAGTCAGACGACAAAACGGTCTGATGGTAAGTGGTTACCGTCGCCTATGGACGTCAAAGATATTATCAGGAGCGTTACCAAGTTTACCTAGCAAGAACATAAATGAAATTTCGCTTGAAAAGATCCACATTATTGTGGCTCTACTAGCAATGAACACGTGACTGTTATTTTATTTACTCAGCATCATAAACATGGATAAAATAAATGTAAATAACCAACTCTACGTATGCATAGCGCTGTGTAATTCCTTGAAGCGGTCGCGATATATCACCCGATGAAGTTTCAATGCTAACAGGCGGGCTAGAGTCGCGCTACCGCACTGCGCGCTAGTCGCTACATGCCAGCATAACACTAGAACAACTTGCTCACTGTTCACTCGGAATACTCTTAGAATGTCGCCTTTGTGATGAATCAACTAAAAGTGGATTAGTGTAGTATTAAGGAATTGGTGAAAAGCTTGCTCACTGTTCACTCTGAATACTCTTAGAATGTCGCCTTTGTGATGAATCAACTAAAAGTGGATTAGTGTGGTATTTAGGAATTGGTGAAAAGCTTGCTCACTGTTCACTCTGAATACTCTTAGAATGTCGCCTTTGTGATGAATCAACTGAAAGGGGATTAGTGTGGTATTTAGGAACTGGTGAAAAGCTTGCTCACTGTTCACTCTGAATACTCTTAGAATGTCGCCTTTGTGATGAATCAACTGAAAGGGGATTAGTCTGGTATTTGGGAATTAGTGAAAAGGTTACTTAATTAGGTGTCAATTTAAGATATGATAGTTCTACGGTATACACTATTTGCGGTGGATGTATATCCGAGTATATCTACATATCCAACTAATCTTATATTTAAAAGCTAGCGAACAACAACAAGATGTAAGAGGTGGCGAACTACCTATCATCATCATCATCAGCCACAGGACGTCCACTGCTGAACATAGGCCTCCCCCAAAGATTTCCAGATCAACCTGATGGAAGCGGCCTGCATCCAGCGACTTCCTGCGACTACCTATGTCGGGTATAAATTGGAAACTCCAGGCTGATACTAAATAAAAAATATATAGAAGAGAACATATTTTACGAGAACGAGGAGTTCTCGTAACCGACGAGCGTGCATGAAAACGCCTGATGACTTTGGCGCAATTTTGAAGCAACTGGCGATCCTTAGTCTCTGCCTACCGCAATGGGAAACAGGCGTGAGTTTATGTATGTATGTATGTAGAACATATTTAAAAAAAATACTGACGAAATGAGAACTTCTTTCTTTTGAAATCTGGTGAAAGTAAACTATCAAACATTGACGTATAATTTGGCTATACATGAAGGGTTGGACAAACAGTTGGATAACTGATCAATTACATTATGCCGTGCCGACCAGATGTTTGCGTAGTACGAATTAGTTTTCTTCTTCGCTTCTTAATGATGGTTATTACTTTGTGCCGTTTTCTTCATACAATTTTGTTGCTTGTAGTCTTCACAAGTGGCGCTGTTCCTGTAATAGAGATAACGAAAACTATCATCACTTTGTAAATTGTCAAAACTCCTACTACTTTCTTTCTACCGACCCTTATACCACCTTCATGTGGATTCGGCACGACACTTTTTCAAGCATTTTTGTAGATAGGATTTGGTTTTGTTTTTACGACCGGCTGCCTGCCTTACGTCAATCGTCTCTGAGGGATCCAGTCCCGGGCAAATTAAATTAGAAAATTCGCTTTGCCCGATCTGGAAATCGAACCCAGGACCTCCCGGTCTACAGCCCATGTATACTGCCAGTAGATCAAGGCGACGCAAACTCCTACTAGGGACCTATAATGCCCTTTTTTATAGCTTTACACACATGCTAGTATCAATGGAAATAACCCATACTCAATTATGCTCGCTCTGGATAATAGTCATGATGCAGTACAATTATACACAATGAATAAATAATCACCAAGATTTATCGACTTGATTCCGAACCAACATTCCTCCATGGAAATACCAACAAGTTTAGTATATAGATTAGTTATATCTGTGTACTAACAGGCAACCACAATTATCCAGTTATGGTAGGGTCATTCAAAACTAATAAATCAGTTATAGATTGCAAACGCTTCAAAGAGGTGGTTTAAATTAAGATTGAGTTTAGTTCGCCTTTTGTAATAACCAGATAAAATTATTGCAATAAGGCCTGTTTAAGTCAAAATGACAAACTTTAAGATTCTTGTGTATATCATAAAAGCTAAGTACTGCCTGACCTATAACAAAATGTTTGAGGTGACTGTAAATAGCATGCCTTTATTTACGTGTTAAGTTAAGATATATAACAGTACCTAACTTCAGACAATTTAGGATTCTTACGTTATCTATTTATTGTTTTGTATATGCAGCCATGCTGATTTCGCATGCAGCAAGGTGACAACTCATTTGACGTCATCGCAGTATTTTATCAGTGACAAGTACTGGCGTATGTTTGTCACCGGTTGTTATTCATGAGTCATCTATTTACGCACGCCCTGTACCTACGTACACAGTCATTGATGCATCGGTATCAAGCTGATGTACTTGGAGTTCTAGGAAAATCCGAAGAAATACGACATACTTCCCGAAGGTTTCTTCTTTGGTTAGCTGGCTCCGAAAGTCAACTGAGGTCCGTAGCATGAATGATTTACGACACGTATTCGAATCGAGATCGCTGCAAATTCTTGATATTTGTTTGAATTAAGATACGTCGTGTCACGAGACAGATTACAATATTAGTTGAAATGTATGTTACAGGCCCTGTTATTGAGTCTAAGGTCAGGATCATATTTGCAACTTTTACTTATAGTAAGAGTGTTTACGAAGAAATTATTAATGTAAACAGCATTGTTGGTTCCGTATTGTAAATTTCATCAAGGTAAGCGATTTACACAGTTCATTGCAATTCAGATCCTAGTTTGATCTATAAGAGACAAGTGATTTAGTTAATATATTCTGTGTGGACATGATTTATTGTCATATACTACAGCAGAATATTTAATAACTTTAATTAGCGTAATGAAAATAAAACTAACCACATCCGACGTCTAATTTGTTATCGGACGTGATATGCGACAAAAAATAATTACCTTTCGACTTCGCGTTGATTTCATCATAATATCAAGAACCTAGTCTGCTACAATCGGAATATGTACTTGATCTTTCTACCCGTCCTTATCCCTTAATGTGGAGTCGGTGCAACACACTTTTTCAAGCATGTGGTAGAAAGGATTTGGCTTAGTTTTTACGACCGGCTACCTGCCTGACATCAACCCTCTGGGGGATCCAGTCCCGGGTAAACTAAACCAGAAAATTCGCTTTGCCCGACCTGGGAATCGAACCCATGACCTCCCGGTCCTCAGCCTATATATGCTGCCACTAGAACAAGGAGGCGACAATTATGTTATCGAATGTGATATGCGACAAAAAATAATTACCTTTCGACTTCGCGTTGATTTCATCATAGTATCAATACCTACTCCTACCGCCGAATGTTCATATACTTAAGGTCGCCTTTTGTCGTTTAAGGCCGCCTTGCCTGTCAAAATTATATGGAGAAAATCAATGTAAGAAGCCGTTAAAATTAAGTAGCGTTTGACCATTAGGGTGTAAGTCTGTCACAATCATAAAAACATAAAACATTACATAAGCTCACGCCTGTATCCTCGAAGGGGTAGGCAGAGGCGCACTAGCGAACTAGCGAACTAGCGAACTAGAACCCACATTTCGCCGAGCTTAGTTCCGTCCCAGATGTGATGCTGTCACAATCAATATCTGCCATAATTCACTTTGCTCAATAATTGGGTTAATTCTTCGTCAAGGAAGGTGACAAGTGGACTCACCTGTATTACTAGCTGTCCACAACTCGTTTCGTTTATCGTCCGCCGCAATCTGTCACCGGACCATGCCATCGCCAAGGCCGCTTTAGAAAGGCTCGCTCTCTATATAGGCTCAACTATTGTACACATTTCTATATAATTGGTTAATCTGTTGTTAAAATAGCAGGTTGATTGTTGATTTCACAAAAGCAATTAGTTCAAATTGTTCAGATTACATCAATTGGTTTTTGATTGTATCGTATACGAAATTTTGCGGATCACCTCGCGTTGATTGCGCGGCTAATTCTTGTGGGAGACTTGACGCTCTCTTGTGCTGATAGCCTACATGGTCAAATTGCACTATTACGTGACTGTTTTCCTTCAATTCTATAGAACCTTAGGCTGAGATCTATCGAGCGAACTTCGACTAAGTCTTAGTCAAAGAAACGAACATGGAGAGGATTTGAAATTTTTAAATCGAACTTTGACTTTTTTTTTTTATTTATGGCAATTGAAATACATTATGCCAATGTCAAGTTAGGGAAATTGTTTTCCTACATATAACTTTTCGCAAGTGCAATGAAGTCGGATGTCTTCGATTTCAAGGCCCTGCTGGAGTTTTGGCGTTAATTCCTTCCAGTTTGATGTTTTTTAGACGATTTTCTCGCAGCGGAGAAATCGAACATGGTCGACCCATCTACCCGACAAAAAGCATCCAAAATCACTTATTTCAAAGCTTCCACATACTGTCCATCTTCGTTGATGTTTATTGCTTAGATTCACATCACATTTAAACCACAAACACAACTTTAGACTAAAATTTGAAATCATTAAAACAAGCGAACGTCAGAATTCCCGTCAAAACTCGAACTTTGACTTAATCAGAGTAATTTTTTACAGATTAATCAAAGATTTTCTTGTAAATAATTATCTCAGCCTTGAAGGTTTTGCTATTGTACATTGCATTTTTGTGGTAGTACGCTGTATAGTTACGTCTACAGCAAATGGGCCGGCTCGACCGGTTTGAAACCACTGTCTTACAGAAAACCGTCGTAACGTGGCAGCTCGCTGTCGCGTTTTGTTCTATTTTGCTCTTTTTAGGTTGCCAACGCACCCATGATTAATTTTGTGTCTTGGGTTTCTATGGAGAGTGGAGATCACTTAGCATCAGATGACCCACATTCTTGTTTGCCAGTCTCTGCTATAAAAAAAATACTTTTATTTGTGACTGCCTCGGTGGCGTGGTGGTATTTCGCTACGACTACGGTTCTGAGGTCTCGGGTTCGATCCCCGGGTCGGGCAAAGTGATTATGGATTTTTCCATATTAGCCGGAGTCTGGAATTTGTGCCCGATATGGCGATAGGCTCGCCCCCTATCACATCTGGGACAGAACTAAGCTCGGCGAAACGTGGGTGTACTAGTGCGCTAGTGCGCCTCTGCCTACCCCTTCGGGGATACAGGCCTGAGCTTATGTTATGTATGTATGTTTTATTTGTTGACTAAAGAAATAATACAAATAACGCCCGAATAATAGAACATAAGGCGACCTTAAATGTATGAGTAGGTATTCGGTATGTGTACTAACCTATAGGCTTTCATGATTTGTATAATTCCAAGAGAATATTCATTACAATCTTAATTATAATTACATTTCACCCATTAAACACGCCACAAATCTCCGAATTCACCCGACACCTATGGACAAACTGGTCGTAAACAAGCCAGTGCAAGTGACGTGATAAGGCTCGCGAGTCGCGTGACGTCTCACCGTCGACCGTCCGATGGTCACCGGCGATATATCATGCACTTGTCACATTATCAACTAGAGAAAGTGGGCTGTTTTGGGACACCGGCACGACTGGCTTGTGTAATGTCGTATATTGGTGTTTATGGGAACTTTTCGGAATGTATAAGAGTGTATTTTTGATTTTCTTTCAACCGATTCCAAGATGAGGGTTTTAATTCGACTGTACTTTTTACGTTACGCTATACTGGCAAATATGAATGATTTTTGACCGACGTCCAAAAAGGAGAAGGTCCTCAATTCGTCTGTATTTTTTTTATGTATGTTACGCTACAGCTCCGTCAAATGTGGACCGATTTGCAAAATTATTTTTGTGTTCGATAGAGCTTTTTTCAGGGTGGTCCCATATAAATTTGGTTACGATCGGATTTGAAGTCGGTCTGGAAAGTTAATATCAAGATTATTTTTGTGTTTGTTACATTATAAAGTTTGATTATTTTTGTGTTTGATACATTATAAAGTTTGATTATTTTTGTGTTTGTTAGATTATAAAGTTGGATTATTTTTGTGTTTGTTATATTATAAAGTTGGATTATTTTTGTGTTTGTTATATTATAAAGTTGGTCTATGAAGAACTCTTCTTAAACAACAAACATCGCGATTGAGCTTTTGAAGTCGGTGTTTAAACTTTTTGATTATACGCTAGTTATTTGTGTAGAGCATACTCTCTAAATATTGTCTACCATAAAAGGCAAAGTAGGTGTTTGTCGCCTCCTTGGTCTAGTGGCAGAGTATATAGGCCGCTATCGGGAAGGTCCTGGGTTCAATTCCAGATCAGGCGGGGTGTTGTCTATTAGGATTTGGCCAGGATTGGATCTTCTAGAGTGGAGTTCACGTCAGGCAGACAGCGGTCGTAAAAACTAAGCCAAATCCCTTCTGTAATAATCTTGAAAAAGAGTATTAAATTTGGATGAGCGCAGGTTAAAAAAATGGGCGTTACAATATTAATTTAATTATACTCATTAAATAATCAGTCAAATTATAATGAGATTTGTGTATATTTTTGTGGCGTTCATGCGCACCAAGGAGATTCAAACTACATGAAAAATCTGCGATGCATGGTGATGCGGTGCCTGCGTTTGAGCATGCTCATACTTACATCTACAATGTTCTGCTTATGTCATATACTAGCTATTGCCCGCGACTCTGTTCGTGTGGAAATTCATTTTCCGGTATAAAAATTAGCCTTTATATTAATTCAGACTGTCAGCTACCTCCATACCAAATTTCATCATCAATTGATCGAACCGATTGAGCGTGAAGAAGTAACAAACAGACAAACACACTCACAAACTTTCGACTTTATCATATTAGTATGATACATACGTAAGTGATTTCTTTAGTTTACGTGAATGTTATAAATTGAAATAAAACTATTTTATACGGATTCTATCACGACATCGGCCCTAAAAATAAAAAAATCGTGGTAGAATCCGTATAACATAGTCTTATTTCAATACATACGTAAGCTTATGCCTATATCACGGAACGAGTAGGATTGTAACAAGCTGTAGGAACACCTTTAAGGATACAAGCATAAGTTTTTTATAGCAGAAACTGGCAACCGAGCAGGTGGGTCTTCATCGTCCATTGACATTCATGACACTTAATGAATCATGAGTGCGTTACTAACCTTTGGGCCTTTCGGAAATCTCACACACTGAACGACAAATCTCACACGCATCAGCCTCTTTACGTCAGTTTTCTGAGACATTATTCTGTGAGACAGTGGTATCAAATCGTTTGAGCCAGTCCTTTCGTCCTGTAGAGTTTTTCCTACAGCGTATCTCTTTGACTACAGCTTAGCTTATACGTAAGTAGAACATAAACCGTCACTGATACAAAGGATGATCGTATGTTTGAACGGTTTGCTATATAAAGGGTGTGAGGTATTGGTTGGTGCAATTCATCAGACCGCTGATCGATCACTGTTATGACGTGTGGGTCACGCGCACGCCGCCTGCCTCCGCATTGTTACGGATTCGGTTGTCGGGCGTCAGATTGTACATTTACGAAATATGGATAAGGCAATTGAAATAAAATTACTTTTACGGATTTTATCATGATTTAGTTTTAATTTTTATTCCCGACGTTTCGACGTTTTTTTTTTCGTTTTTTTTAGGCTTTGCAGTCTTCGTGGTCACGGGTTGGACTCACGAAGCCTTCGAAACGTCGGGAATAAAAATTAAAACTAAATCGTGATAAAATCCGTAAAAGTAATTTTATTTCAATGAATAGCATTCGCGTAAACTTAATAAATCAGTATGGATAAGGCAAATTTGATTTGCTTAGTACATGAAAAAAAACTAATTTGTCGCCTCCTTGGTCTAGTGGCAGCATTGGGCTTGGGAGGTCTTGGGTTCGATCCCCAGGTCAGGCAAAGCAAATTTTCTAATTTAATTTGCCCAGCACTGAAACCCCTAAGAGAGGGTGAAGGTTGGGTGAGCGGCCGGTCGTAGAACTCAGCTAAATCTATTCTGCAACATGATTGAAAAAGTGTATTGCGCCGACCCCCACATAAAGGTGGGATAAGGGCAGGTAGAAAGAAAAGAGTACATGAAAAAAATTGAAAGAAAAACGTCTTCAGTAATTTGATGGAATTTAGTCTTATAATATGACCTAGGGAATCAAGTAAGTACCTACATTTATTTCAATTAAAATTACAAAAACATTATCCTTCGGCCTACCATTATACGTCTAATACAGTTGGAAGGGGGAAGTCTTATCGAAGTGCAAAAGAGGTGTGCAAAATGGTAGCAAGTAGAATCGAATGTCTCTGCCTGGTTTTTAGGGAACAGTCGTGAGTGTGTGTATGTTTGGGATACTTTGGGATTGGGATGCAAAACAAAGCTGTGGATAAAAGAAAGTTTATAATCTGCGTCGATGGCGTTGAAATTAGTTTCCGTTGAGTGATAAATCCTTAACATTCCAATAAAAATGAATACTTCAACCAAGATTAAAAGATTATAAAAAGTAAAAAGGCTTTAAAAATAAAAAGGCAGACTTTTTAATATTTTGTTAAACACGACGATTATCCAAAGAAAATCCTCTTACATATGCAAATCAGAAATTAACGAATCAATTTTGTGTTCCAGCCAAAACCGAGCCTTTAGGTCAAGCGATTTCTTGTTTAAGTCAATAATTGTGACTCATAAATACTGACTCATCTATCTTGTAATCAGCTTTAAATGATTTATAACCATCGTGCCAATAAAAACCATTTATGTTACAAATTACACAAGATTATGCGGACGCGCCCAAATCTCACAATTTTAATCATTGGTGATAGTCGGGTAATCGTAAAAACTTTATCTTGCGCTATAAACTCATCTCTCTTGAACTCTAAAGGTTAGTCGCGACAAATATTAAGAAATAAGGATAAAATGTCAGTGCTATTATTGCATTTTTATGTATTTTCTGACAAATTGTGTAATTTTTCGTAGATTTATGATTAAATGTGTTGCAATAAACTTGTTTGTTTACTAAACACAGTTTTTACCTATCAATTAACATACGTTATTTAAAAATATTTTATATCAAGCAGCAGATCATCATTTGATCCAACCCCAGATGCTTTTCGCATCCATGATTCTTTAGGTGACATGGGTGGTGGAGATCACTTACCATCAGGTGATCCATATGCTCGTTTGCCAGTCTTGTTATAAAAAAAGAATATGTGTCAAGGATAATTAAAAATCGATGTATAATTCAAAGTTCCAACATAATTATCGTTATAGATAACTAGCTGTTGCCTACGACTACGAACGCGTGAGAATTTATTTTCCGAGATAAAATTTATTTTCCGGGATCAAAAGTTTAACCAGCTTTAAATCATCGACTTTAGCCTATGTGTTAATCCAGGGTGTCAGCCAACTTCATACCAATTTTCATAGAAATTGGTCTAGCTGTTTGAGCGTGAAGAGGTTACAAACATACAAACACACTCGCAAACTTTCGCCTTTTTAATATTAATTTGATATGATGTATTCAATAGTTACATAGCAGTGCCACATCCATAGCATTCTTATTCCTGGACACCAAAGTATTGTGCATCAGGATAAAGCGCCAAAAGAGGGTAATGCTATTGTGAGAGGACAGATCCGCGGACGATTGATGGCCACGGATTACTGATAACGCCTTATTTAATTCTGATAGTGGGGGTGAAAGGGTGCTGAGCGTGAAATGACCATTATGTGCGAAGCTTACGTGTCCCTGTCACAAAGGGATTTGAGTCTAGGATCGATATGCTCAAGATATTTTTTAGGCTACTATGGAAAATTGTATCAAATTTAAAACGTATTAAAAATTAAATAAATAATATTGTTTTATTTCTAACATTGAAAAGCTGTTTTGGGTGTATAGTTCGATAACTCTTTATTCTAACACGAAACATGAAGAAATTAATCAAGTGACTCTAATATAAAATCATTCAAAAAATTTATTTTTCTTAAATACCAGGTCTTAAATAAACTGAACATTAATCTACGAGTACATCATTTGTCAGTAGTCTTACAGCACAGCCCTGTATGGTGAATTTAGTGTACTGCTAAAATCAGTACTATATCAAACACATCCCCAGTTACTTCACTGAAAGCAGGAGTCAATGTAAATGCAATGGAAAAAATGGAATCTTAACGCTTTTATTGTTTTACTGTTACCCTTACCTCTAACTTTTAAACTATAATTTGCCAAAGTACATAGATATTGTTTTGACACAGCTTTAGTTATTACTCTAGCTATACAACAAGAAACTGGGAGTACGATTGCTTCTACGACACGCTCTTGCATTTTATAAACTATGAATATTTACCTCAGAGACTGCTCATTATAATTATCTACAATGCATAAAGTACTTTATAAAATCAACCCCGTGATATGAAGTAGAGTGCTCACGCGAGCCACTCATTTGCTTTACACGGATGTTTTCACCTATAAATAGCATTTTGAATTAAACTAATTATGTCTAACACGTCGTAAATAAAGACAACATTCCGTTAACATTTTTAAGTTAACTGATTATTAGAATAAGTTGGCTGTAGATTTAGATATAAAATTCTTTTGTCGATGGATTTAAGAGTTCTTAACGAGATAGGATTACGTCCTAGGAGTGACATATAAACAAGTGTGACGGCCTCCGTGGCGCAGCTGGCGAGTAGCCGGTTGTCAAGCGAGAGGCCGCGTGTTCGATTACAGGATCGACACAAGTGGTTGTGTCATCTACAGATATTTCTTTCGGGTCTGGGTGTTGTGAAACCGAAAGTCTGAGTTCCTGATACACAAGATAAAAGACTCGATCTTATTGTGGATTCCGGACCATTTGTACGACTGTTGGGTATTATTTTTTTATGTATTCATTTATGTTCTGCTTTCGGACAGTACAGTCACAATCAAGCCTCAAAAAATAACACTACCTCACCATGTTAGTCATTCAGACCGTTGCTACATGCCACTGCAGTTCCTTGCCAGGGAATTCGCTGAGTTTTACATTTATAATATTACATCAAATGTTTGTCGGTGGTCGCTGTTTTTTTGCACTACGCTTACCATTAGGTGTCGTCTTCTTCGTTTAAAAATAATGAATTCCACTTGAAAAAATTTAGCCAATGTCAAGTATAGCAGTAATCAAGTTTTCTCAATGACCACGAGACCCAGATGTAAATGATCTCAAGGCCCCGCTGGGATTATGGCGCCAATTCCTTCTAGTGCGATGACCCTCAGATGACCTTCACTCAGTGAATCAACCGCACAAAGCCAGCCAATGTACCAATCAAAACTCATCAAAGGTTACCAGTAAAAAAGTTTCCACATTTAGTAAAATGGACATGTCCATCCTCGCAGAATTGTGGTGACCCACATCGCATTAAAACAACAAACACAACTTTAGACAATAATATGAAATAATTTTAACAAGCGATGCCGACTTTGTCAGACTTCCTGTCAAAAGTAGTAAAGAAGTGGTGTAGTCACTTTGCCGTGCCCGGATAAAAAAAAAAGAATACCTGCCACGCCTGGCCGTGATAATGGATTGAGGATTTAGATACTTTATAAATATGTAGCCCGTGCCTAAAAGCAGGTATATTATAAAATAAGACTATAGTTTTATCCAGAAGCTTGCATAATTATATTCATGTATTATTGTGCCACTAAAAAGGTTAACAAAAAAGCTTCACGCACGCTGCAAACGAAAAAACTGCACAATATAATATAATAATGTTTTATTATAATTAAATTACCCATTTAAACCAAATAGATAGTCAAAAAACTACAAGTACATGTAATTTTTTGTCGCAAGTAATGAACTCTGTTTCGGTTCGAGAAGTTAGTTATCACGAGACCGGAAACATAAATAACAATGTGTTTTGTATAAATTGCCGCACATTTTTGTGAATTTCTACGTAAATACCTTTTGAATAGACGCATTGAAAGGTTTTTGGGTGCTTATTTACCGATTAAAATGGGAAAATTTCAAGAAAATGTATAATATCAAATGCATGCAGACAGTAATGTGAAGAGATGGCGATGAACTTTTTTTATATAGCAGAGACAAACGAGCAGATGGGCCACTTGATGTTGAGTGATCTCCACCGCTCATGGACACCCAAGACTCAAAAAGGATCAAGTTGCGTTGCCAACCTAAAGAGAGAGAAATAGGGATTTAGGGATAGAGAAGAAGGGAGAGGGGGGGGGGAATGGGCCACCGGAAATCTCAGTCACCGAACGAAACGCGACAGTGAGCTGCCACTTTACGTCGATTTTCTGTGAAACAGTGGTATCAAACCGGTCGAGCCGGCCCATTCGTGCTGTAGACGTAACTGTATTCAGCGTGGCTCTACCACCCATAAAATTTTAAATACATACAACCATACAGACACACACCTAGTCCTGACCCCACACTAGGTATAACCTGTATCGTGGGTATCAGACTATGAGAGACTTTCGGTCTCACAACACCCAGACTTGAAGCAAATAACTGTGGGCCACACAAACATTTGTCTCAATGCGGGAATCGAACCAGCGGCCTCTCGCTTCACAGCCGGCTACTCGCCCGCTGCGCCACGGAGGCTGTCATTTTATAATGTAACTTGCTGCTCCAATTCTGTAATAAGTTTTATCCACGGATAAAAAAGTATATGACAGTCAGAAATAGCATAGATTACTATTAGTGATAGAATAGTCATAATTGGTTAAGCGTTTCCCGAACTAAGCTCTTAAAATCCAACAAAACAACAAAATCCTAAAAACGTATATTATTATTGAGCATTATATTTGACAGCCTCCGGCGCAGTCGGTGAGTAGCCGGCTGTGAAGCGGGATGCCGCGAGTTCGATTCCCGCATTGAGACAAATGTTTTTGTGGCCCACAGATATTTGCTTCAAGTCTGGGTGTTGTGAGACCGAAAGTCTCTCATAGGTTTTGATACCCACAATACAAGTTATACCTAGTGTGGAGTCAAGACTAGGTGTGTGACTGTTGGGTGTATTTATTTATTTATATTTTTCGCTTCGCTGTCCGTTTAACATGGGTTAACATTTAATAAATACTAATAGTTTGTCTACAAATATGCAATGAGGCCATCAAAATAAATCGCAATGAATCTAATGGATTACGAATGATGCCACAACCAAAATCTAAAATTACATACGATATCGGAGTTAAACACATAAATCGATATTTATTGAAGTTTTCGATTAATTGTGGGCTTGCGAGCCGCGGCCTACGGGTCGGAGGTCGTAATAACAGCCGTCATATTCCGGTTCCAAGCAGAGAGGTTAACTTTCAAGAAAATTGATTAAATTCGTAGACGCACTTTCCTGATATAACTGTTGTTGAAGACTTTTAAATTTTATTTTTAGCTTTTAAATTACTAATCACTCAATTGCGTGGTATGTTACGTGGACACTTTGACACATATTAAACCTGCCCTTATTCTACTCCAATGTGATGTCATCATAGTCGATAATAAATAATTTTCTGTAATTTTAACCTTGGTGCTATCCAACCCAGACATTAATAGAATCGTCGCAAATGCGTGGAAGTCTTTTTTTAAACTGGCATATGTCGTCGTTGTAGCTCATTTCCAATAACATAACATAACATAACATAAGCTCACGCCTGTATCCCTGAAGGGGTAGGCAGAGGCGCACTAGCGAACTAGAACACCCACATTTCGCCGAGCTTAGTTCCGTCCCAGATGTGATAGGGGGCGAGCCTATCGCCATATCGGGTACAAATTCCAGACTCCGGGCTGATATGGAAAAATCCAATATCACTTTGCCCGACCCGAGGATCGAACCCGAGACCTCAGAACCGTAGTCGTACCGAAATACCACCACGCCACCGGGGCAGTCAGTATTTCCAATATTATTATTTATATCCTTTATGAATTGCACTATTAGTATATATTAGTATATAATATTCGTATATATGTATAGTGTATATTTTTTACATATATGTTTATATATCTTCTTACTATTCCTCTCTGTCCTATGGTTGCCTGGAAGTGATAGCTTTTAGCGATAAGGCCGCCAATGTGGCACAGTTTATAAGTTATTTAATGTTACCTGTTTTCTGTGTGTGTCTCCAATAAAGAGTTACTAGTTTCTAACTATGTATCTATCTAAGAAATCATTTTTTTTAACATGCTGCAGAAGGGTTTTAGATTTAGTTTTTACAACCGGTCACCTGCAGTCAACCCTCTCCGGGGCTTTAGTCCCGGGAAAATCGTATAAAAATCCATATTACTCGATCCGGGATTCGAATCCAAGAACTTCTTCCGGTGCACCGGTATTAACTTTTTATTTTTACTTGATAAACAAGGAAAATTCCGGCTAAACCATGTACTACGATGGCCTTCACCACAATTTCTAACAGTCTATTATCTGTTATCTAATGCTCAGCTTCTTAGCGATAATTACTCCATAATTAATCACTAAGAAAAGGCTTACAATTATCCAGCATCAATCGATCATGACGTCCCACACGATGCATCATGATTCTGTTAACATCAACGACCTTAATGATCGGTAGAACAGTGATGATAAAAACTACCAGTGATAGAGCACTTGATAGAGCCATCATTTCCTAGAGACTGGCAAACTTGCTCCTCGAAAAGTACGAAACTCTGTGTAAATACCATCTCAATGTCTATTTATACCACCACCAATGTGTGCAAAACCACAACAATGTGTGCTGAGCCGGTAATGTGTTTCGGTATAAATGTCATTAAAGCCATTTTTATAGTAGAGACTGGCAAAAGAGTAGATGGGTCACCTGATGGTAGGTGACTCCACCGCCCATAGATATCCAAGACACAAAAATAATCATGGGTGCGTTGCCAACCTAAAAGGAGGGAATGGAAGAGAAGGTACAAGGGATTGGGAAAGGGAGGAGGGGCGAATGGACCACCGGAAATCTCGATCACCGAACTATCAGGTGACCCATCTGCTCGTTTGCCAGCCTGTGCTATAAAAAAGGGTTTTGAAGTTAGTCTTCCAAACCTTTGAGTATTTACATCAAATCATCAATCTTCATTCTTACTGTCCACTGTACACTTCCGACCGTGAAGATATAATTCTTTATCAGTAATCTGGACATAACGCGTGTCCTTGCGCCGGCAGAGCTACCGCACCAAGGCGTTTCCTTAATACGCCACAACAAAGGAAATCGTAGACATACGCCTATATCGCGCTTCCGTGTACCGGTTTTGAGTTTTTTCAAATGGTCACTTCCTTAGTTAGGAAAAGCGTATATGCGTGTATGAAACTTGTTTTTTTTTTTCTTATATATTTTAGGATTTTTCGCCACCACCCCACCGTACTCTAAACACTGTCTTATGTTGTATTAATTTTATGTTATTTCCAAATATATCAATGTATAAAACTCTTTTGCCAGAGTTACGCTCTAAAATAAACGGTAAATTAAAAATAAAAGCCTTGTAGTAATATCACTAGCCCACTGCTGGGCACGGGCTACTACTAATGAGAAATTATAATTAAAAAAAACTATTTATTTACTTAAAATTATGGTAGAGTTCAAATGGTCTGCAAATGCTTAGTCCTTATAGAAATATAGAGAGTATACTTATAGAAGTTTAGATGTCAAGTGACACAAATGATTATATTTATTATTGTTAATTTTAATTGGAGTGTCAAAAAAGTAAAAGTTTTGATTTCTCTTATAGACATGGCTAGATTCAGATATTAGCATAAAATATTTAGGCATCTATAGTAACATAATTTAAGAGCGCATGATACCTCAGCTCAAATTCAAATTTTGCACCCGCTACCTGTCCCTGCTAGAGTGCGCTATCGTACGTTGTCTCGCTCATACACTAATGGCGTCATAGGATGTCAAGCGGTGTTGATAAGACAAACAAGTGACGTAGCGTGGCGGGCCCGCATTTACGACGCATTAGGACAATTTATTTACACAAAACATAAGCTCACGCCTGTACCGCCGAAAGAGTAGGCAGAGGTGCACTAGCGACTAGAACACCCACATTTCGCCGAGCTTAGTTCCGTCCGAGATGCGATAAGGGCCGAACCTATTGCCATATAGCGCTCAAATTATAGACTCTGGGCTGATATTGAAAACATGCAATATCACTTTGCCCGAACCAGGGGTCGAACCCAAGACCTCAGGATGGTAGTCGTACTTAAATACAACTAAACCCCGGAGGTAGAGTTTACACACATAGTAACACACAATCGAGGCACAATTTATTTTAGTACAATTAAAAAACTTTTCAATGGCGTGTCAGCGCTGACGCTGTCTGTCGGGCTTAGAAAGTTATGTTTGAGCCATGGATCATCGAACCATCAGGTAACTTTTCTTACAAGATAACTTTGGTTTAGGTGTCCTCTTAACCAGTCACACAGCTCACCTGTGCTATAAGTTCTCCTTGCTGGAACTTCCGTTGACAAACCTGTAGAGAAACGGATGTCAATGTTCCTCCACTGGATGGGGACAGTTTCTTGTCAGATAGGTTTAAGCGGCTCCTCCAGTGTTTGATGTTTAGCGGTGGTATATAGAGTTAGTCCCAATGTATGTAGAAAACTGAAAGGAGACTACAGGATTCGTAATAATAAACAACTTTTATATTTGCAAAATTGTCAATATACCTGATGTTTCATAGATATTGCCATTCAAAGATTTTATAAATAATCCGTGTACTTAACCAAAATAATTTAGGTGTATTCGTCAGTTCTTTGCGTTCTTTCTATGGAGAAAACTCTTATTTCTTACCCGATGATCCTCACACCTCTACGGACTAAGTCAAGGATGTGGATATTGGGAATTAAATGATTCACTGCCAATACCAGAATTCCAGGGTATATCACAGCTAGTATAACAATGTCGGCGCCGTCACTGCACGTCTTAAACAGCCGGCATAATTGGCGTGAAATGACACCTTTAAGGCTTGGAGCCCTATATCTAAGGAAGGGAAAGAAAAGTTACGTACAGCTTTCGAATCCAACAGGAGGGCCAAGGGAAAATACCTATGCAAAATTGATGGACGACAGAAAAGCTATCTCGGAAATCGAGCTTTTGGTGACTTGTCATCGCAATGTAAAGCAGTTTCTACTAGCTTAATCTGCAGTCACTGCGTAAACTTGATAACCACAGTAAAATAACACTCATCTTTGAGTTGAACCCTTTGCCTCAAATTTTGTACAATGGTGGAGCCACGCTACTGGACGTTGCACCGGCGCAGCGTGTGTGGAGTACTACATGAATCCATATCAACCTGTATGCGGTCAGGCGAAGCCTGAATCTTGGACATTCGAAAGTCGAGCATGGCTGATCGTATTCCCGTGGTGGTTCTTAAGACGTCCGCGGCTGAGTTAATCCTCGTTCTCAGGAGTTTCCTCAATTTTTCATGTAAGAGTTCCGACTCTGAAGAATTTTTGACATCCATCTATGTTGAAGACTGCGCACACCAATCGGAAATCCTAATAGAGTGACCGGTCGGACCTTTCCAATTATAGTCTCCATCACGTCCTTTTTTTCCAAAACTCATAGCAATTAATTAATACCTGGCTCCTGAAGTATTTATAACTCGCCTCATTTATCTATTCACTATTGGTAGCGTATATCGGGTGTGAACTATGAGGTCCTGGAATCTATTTCCAGACCGGGCAGGCGTTTTTGACTTTATGGGTGGGTCATTACACAGGTAGCCCATTGTAAAAACTAAGGCCAAACACCTCTGCAACATGTTTTAACAATGTGTTGCGTCGACTCCATACTGAGGTGGAATAAACGTACGCCTACATAATATCACGCCTGTATCCCATAGGGGTAGGTAGAGACTATAGATTTACACTTCGCCCGATTCTGACATACTACTTTCGCTTCATCTACTATCATGATCTCATTAGAGTCGGTTCAGTTTTTTATCTGTTCTTTAGTCAATATATCATCAATTTGCTCAATATAAGTGCGATGCGGTCGCCCTATACCGACTTTTCCATGCACACTCGTCACTGTTTCGACAATCTCCTATCATCTATCCTCTCAATATGTCTGAACCATCTCAACATCCCTTTCTATTTCTTATCACTACATCTTATTTCACTCGACAGAGATCCAACACCACTTATTCACACTTTATTCCACACTCTATCACGCGACACATGCTCCTTCATGCTCTCATTTCCATCATCCTGCGGGCTTAGCCAAGTAGCTTATGCGCTAGTCGAATAGAATAGTAAATATATGGGCATGAGATAAGAGTACGCTATATATAGCGTACTAATAGAATAAATGTATAGGAATGACATAAGAGTCCACCAGTAAGCCCACTGATTTTACTTTCATGCCTGTTCTGTCACACCCAACTTTCACTCTCATTTATAAGTGTGGGCACTAACACTTCTTTATGAACGGCCAATCGTATCTTTTTAGAGACCTTTATTATCTCAGCCTATCGCCGTCCACTGCTGAACGTAGGCCTCCCCAAGTGAGCGCCAACCATCCCGGTCTTGCGCAGCCCGCATCCATCCGCTGCCCGCCACCATTCTCAGTCAGTTAAGGGTATGCTTCGGATTCCAATTAATGTTTTAACCTTGTTATGGAAAGTAGAGTCAAACGATGTGGACATAACCTTCTTTGTCATGTGAGTTGCCATGGAATTCAAAGATAGTTTTTAATGTATGATATGTTGTTATCAAACGATCGGTTGTGTGAATCGTCTATTGTTTGGATGTTCCCACGTGGCTGTTCCGTAGTATTGACCTCGTGGACTACAGTTCGGTAGTGAATTGGTTGGAAGATGATTGGAACTGAGGTTGGAATATAGTTATTAGGGTTATGTATAAGAATACATAACCCTAATAACTATATTCTTTGAAATATCTATATTAAATAAAGATATTTCAAACGGTTTTTCATCATCATCAGCCATAGAACGTCCACTGCTGAACTCCCCCAAAGATTTCCAGATCGATCTGTCATGTCGGAAGCGGCCTGCATCAAGCGACATCCCGCTTTATTTTTTAAAACAGTTGTTATATAATTTTTAAAAATCTTCTTTCTACCTGCCCTTATCCCACCTTAACGTGGGGTCAGCGCAACACACTTCAAGCATGTTGCAGAAAGGATTAAGTTTTTACGACCGGTTGCCTGTGCCTGACGTTAACCCCCTCTGAGATATCAAAAAAAAAATATTTGAAAATTCGCTTTGCCCGACCTAGGAATCGAACCTCCACAGCCCATTTATGCTGCCAGTATACCAAGGAGGCATTTTTTAAATATGTGAATATAAAAAATACATTTAAAATTATAAAATGGTTCTCCTCTGATGGCCAGGATTGGGACCCAAGCTACCAGCGGTTAGGACCCTACAGTGAGTTCACGTGGCTCTTGAGACAAGCACCAACTGAGAGCCTCTTAAGGTGTTGGACGAAGCTCATACTTATCATTGAGCAAAAATGAGTTTTGGAATAATGGTTTTACGGATCCACATCCCACATTTTCTCTTTTTCAGCATTTACGAGGTTCTTGTCGTGCGTTTTATTATTGCAGTTATGGTGAAATTATCTGACCAAAATTATATTCACATAGTCTGCATCATCATCATCATCAGCCATAGGACGTCCACTGCTGAACATAGGCCTCTCCCAAAGATTTCCAGATCGACCTGTTGGAAGCGGCCTGCATTCAGCGACTGTCATCAGTCTGCATAATGTATTGTATTTATAACTAAATCCAGTACCTCATAGTCATTAACTAAAATAATTCATTGATAAGGAATTAATAATGTAAAAAAAATATGATCTTTTAATTTAACGTCAATCGTGTTGACCTACGGTAATAATTCCGTCTAAAGTATGTTAATTTATTTCAAGTTACTGCATGTTCATTATAAGTTGCAAAAAATAATAATTAATGTACATACTAAAATTGTGTGTCATACTAATGCCAAATACAATATTAACGTACCAGAGTAGATAAGTAAAATTGTATATAGCACACAAAGTTTTGCTTCTTCTGCTCACAGTAATGTTTCCCGTCATATAACTTGTTTCTTTTGTTTCTCTATTATTTTGATTTGTTTTATCCGTTATGGTTGGAATTCAAAATATCTTTCTTCATTCCTCGAATATATCATGAAAGAAACTTTAATAAATTTCAACTGAGAACGGGTTTAGGCTGGAAGTTGATAATGACTTTTCTTTTTAAATAATTATAAAAGTATATCAACTTACTGTACGTACGCCTGTATCCCCGAGGTCGAAGGCAGAAACGAACAAGCAAACTAGAAAACCCACATTTCACCGAATTTATTTCCGTCCTAGATGTCATATGGTCATATCAGACTCCAAGTTAATAGTGACAAAAAATCTCAATATCATTTTGATTGAAACATTCTCCTATATGCAGGAAGTGAAGTTCACGATAACCGAAACAAAAGCAGATGCTACTGTTCCATCATTTGTATACTGCGGCCCGAGCAGGAAAATTTCTGACAATCGTAAATGTATTTGAGCTCGCTGCGCACATGACATTTAGTTAATATTTCATACAAACATAGACGCACACGAGTTCGAATACATTTACGATTGTCAGAAATTCTCCTGCTCGGGAGTCAACTCCAAAGTTGAACTTTTAATTGCCACAATTATATAAGTAGATTTATAGTGTAGCTTTACAAAAGGCATTGTGCGTCACTTCCCACGGTTTGGGACACGTATCGCTGGCTGTTTATCAAGATTTTTGACTGCAGCGACCTTGCGCCCGAGCGTGACCTTTATGAGGTCTCCGTGAGACTTCCGATGTGTAGGTGTCAACATTTCCACGCTAAGGATAGACAACCCTTCACTTTAGTCGTAATATCTATCATTATACGGAACTGACGTATTCGTAAACCTTATAGTATGCCTTAGCATACATAATGTAACGTTTATATTCGATAGGGTATTCAGTGGTAGAACCTGTAGCTGGATCTGGATTCATGATGTATCTGAACTAATCAAAGTATAGTTCAAATACCGTAATCCACTTTTCCTCGGCGAAACTAGAATGGACTGCTTTCAATAATATTCTTACTGAAAGTTTATCATAATATTAAAAATGCTAAAAGAGGTTATTATAATATGTCGGAACAAAAAAAATAAAGCCCATGTAAATTAGTAAGAAATGTTTAAAGAATTTTAAGTTTACATAATACTTACACTTATCTACTTCTTTACAATTCAATTAATTAGGAAAAAAGGTCGTTGCCCTAGCAAATTGAAATACATTTTACAATACAATTAAGTAATAATCACATGTTTAAAAACTTAACAGACCGACTTCAAATCCGATCGTAACCAAATTTATATGGGACCATAAGCTCACGCCTGTATCCCCGAAGGGGTAGGCAGAGGCGCACTAGCGAACTAGTACACCCACATTTCGCCGAGCATAGTTCAGTCCCAGATGTGATAGGGGGCGAGCGTATCGCCATATCAGGCACAAATTGGGACCTTGGAATTGGAAAATATATGGGAACACCCTTGAAATAAGCTCCATCGACCACTAAAAGAATTTTAAAAATCGGTCTACATTTGGCGGAGATATCGCATAACATACATAAAACAAAATACTGACGAATTGAGGACCTCCTCCTTTTTGGAAATCGGTCGAAAATAATACCCTCCTTCCTGGGAGGTCGGATAAAAAGTATATTCCAAAATACAACGCAATGTGGGTGATCTAAACATCAATATTAGATTAAGATATCAAGATGAATAGACACATGAAAGCAAATAAAAAACGTTGACTCACATTTAAATAGGTCAGGAACTTCCTCGATGTATTCGCATTGTGTTCTATTTGTACCAAAGTTCTGAGAATACGTACCCAGTCTCACCTCGTGTTCAGATCTCATCTCTCCATTCATAAACCACTGTATTTAAGGAACAGTGCCGTCAGTGATCCAAGACCCGATAACTACGAACTATTGTCGACGAATCAGCTTCAAAACTTATCGCATCTAACCTAATCGGATCTCTAGGAGAAGTATTTTGTGTACGCTGTGATGCAAGCTATTTTCCATCTTATATTTTCGTAAATAAGGTTCCAGTTAAGTGCACGATGGTGGTGGCAAACCGTGTGTGACAGAAGGATTTGTAGCGAACGTTTAGAAAACGAGATGTTGATTTTGTCATGTAAGTTGGAGGTTTAAGATTTCTGTTTGTCATGTTTGGATTATTGTCTTATTCGTTTTTGCTAGTCTGTAACTCGGTACATGTCGATAAGCATCGGAGTTTGGTCCACTAATCTGATCAATACAACATTGTGAGGTTTTAATTAATGCTCAGGAAACAATATAAAATATTAATTATTAAAAATACTAGTAGAAAAAGCATTGTTTATTTTTTTAACAAGGTTGAACAATGGAACTAGCTGTAGTTTTTACTTTGATACATCAGTTTTATTTAACTCTAACGATTTTTATAAATTGTAATCAAATGCTTCTCCTAATAATTAAGAATTATTTAATTTCACAACATAATGTAGCCTTATTTGAAATAATCACGCAATATAGAACACTTTTTATATGTTTTAATAGGTTTAATGCGACGATATATTGAAAACAACATCACCAGATTCATGCACAAGTTCGTAAAACAAAAGGTCCTGTTCAACCGATGGCGTGGCGAGGGACCAAGAACGAAGAATTAAATCAAAAAACCTTGTTGGTTCAACATTCATTTATTTTGCAATCCCATACGACTGAAGTAATACTATATTTTAAAATATAAAACACCTTGCAACAGTTACTGTTCGCTGTCTATTTTGCAAGGCCTTAATTGACATTAGGTGCACTGGGTCTCCCACGCTTCAGCATATGTTTAGATCAATATCTCACCGAAACGACATCTTTGATATTTCACACCTTCCAAAACCAACTTATAAATCAAATTAAAAATCTCTAAATTGATAAAACTGTATATCAATAAATGTGATATTTTTTGTGAACAGTCTGTACGCGTTGCCGGCCCGGGCGTCGCTCCTAATACGGCGTCATATAAAAACTGTTGGATAATATCATCAGGTGCATTGTGAGGCACGTACGCACATCCGTCCTTTTGTCGCCCGCCGGAGGGACTCGACTCGCAACCCTTTCTACATATTGTAACATTTTTGTATGATTTATACAATGTTGAAATATAACTATGTTTTACGGATTTTGTCGCCATTTATTTTTATAACATAAGCTCAACAGTGGACTTCTTGTGGTTGATGATGATGTAGGTAGAGGCGTACTGGGGAACTAGAACACCCACTTTCGCTGAGCTTAGTTCTGCCCCAGATGTGAAAGGGGGCGAGCCTACCGCCGTATCGGGCACATATTCGAAACTTCGGGCGGATACTGAAAAATCCAACATCACTGCCCAATCCGGGTTTCAAACCCGAGACCTCAGGACCATACCACTACACCATCCAGGCAGTCAAGTTTAATTTTTTGTCGCGACAAGTTATTCCACACCGTCACGAAGGCTGTAATCAAAATAACAAATCGCAATAAAATCCGTAAAAATAATATATGTAAGTAGATCTAATTTTATGACTGCCTCAGTGGCTGTATTTCGGTACGACTACCATCCTGAGGTCTCGAGTTCGATCCCGGGTCGAGCAAAGTGATATTGGATTTTTACATATCAGCCCGGAGTCTCGAATTTCTGCCCGATATGGCGATAGGCTTGCCCCCTATCACATATGGGACGGAACTAAGCTCGGCGAAATGTGGGTGTAATAGTTGGCTAATGCGCCTCTGCCTACCCCTTCGGGGATACAGGCGTAAGCTTATGTTATGTGTGTTATAATTATATGAACCTCATATATTTTAAAAAAATATCCAGGATCTTTCTTTCGTAAGTGTACAATCAGCAACAAAAATATTTGACCTTATCAGATGTCCAAATTATGCAAATTGATTAACTAATTAATTTTAAGTACAAGTGTTATAGTCTTAATTAAAAATGGAACACTCTAAAGATTTAAATACATCACGAAAAAAACGTCAAAAAATAGAATAGTCATGTTTATAAGAACATCCTGTTATTTTTGTTTTGTTTATTGGCAACAAACATCTTCATTCAAGTAACGTCTTCTTATCAAGATGACCTACAATGAAAGCGTGATATGTTGGTAATTGGTAATATGAAGAAAAAATTGGAAAAAAAGAGAATCAAAGAGAAAAAGGAGAACGTAGAGAGGCACAAGTTACTTGGTAACTTTAATACGTTTATTAATATACATACATGGCAGTTTAGTGATGTAAAAAGGTATTAAAAAATAAGGATATATTATATTAAAATATTATAATGTTATTCACGAATGTAAGATATATTTATCTTAACAGCAGTTTTTATGTGTTATAAAAAAGTACTAATGTATGCAACCAAAAAATAAACCATAATGGATTTTTTATACATTTTTTCATAAAATATTTTTTATAAAATTAAATTAGTAATAATTAAGATGTATTGGTGTGTCATTTGAGATTGAAGTTGATTGCTTAAAAAGAAAAGGAAAATAATTATTGCTCGTTAAAACGTGTTACCAATGCAGAAATACTTAGTTTCGTTAAGATAATATAAAATTGATAAAAATAAAATTTATTAAAAATTTGCAGAGTACAAGTACAAAACATTACATGTGAGTGTATTTTGTTAAGAATTCGAAACATGTTGAGAAAATGCAAACAAAATCCTTCAAATTAATAAATTTAAATATTTAACATTTGGATGCTTTGTAATTTACATACACATTTGAGTAAAAATATTAATTCCATACTGTCTTACTGATAGTACAATAGGTAGATATATATAAAAAGTGCGATTTTAATATTTTTTTTACATCCATTTTAAATATATTTATTTCATATGTAAACCCATGTTTTTTCGTATAAGCGTATTTACCTAATTACGGCTTCCCTTAAATGCAGTAAATACTAATTGACTCGATAAAAAATTAGATCTACTCGTCATAATCTATAGTCAAAATTATAGAGCCAAATTATTCATTCAATGTATAAAAACTTGATCAAAATCCAATTTATATCTTGATCTTTTTTTAAGTAGGCCTATATAATCATTAGCCAATTCTGTAACAATTTATTTATTATTATGTAATCTACGAAAAATTCATTGCGTTGCGTTATTCAGATTAACTTTAAGGTTAAGATCTATAGAGCGAACTTCGAATAAGTCTAAGTCAAAGAAACGAACTCATAGAGGATTTGGATTTTTAAATCAAACTTTAACTCAGTCCGAGTATTTTTAAAAGGAAATCTTTGCCTAGTCTGTCCGTCAGTCTGTTTTTCTTGTGAAAAATTGCTCGAACTAAGTCAAAGTTCGATTTAAAAATTCCGAATCATCACTGAGTTCGTTTCTTTGACTCAGACTTAGTCGAAGTTCGCTCTATAGATCTCAGTCTAAAATTCTAAAAACGAACAAATCAACCAAAATTAAAAAACGTAAAAAATATTGATAAGCTAATTGCAAACAAGTATAAACAAATTGAGATGGAATCTTCACAGTTCACACCCGCTAACGAGCGGTATCAAACATCTATTCAAATGGGCAGTGCGCCTATAAATATTAATTTATCACATTGAGCCGGTCATTACGTATGCACGAATTTGTTTAATGGAAACAACCGATTGTTATGTAGTTTTTATTGTCAGAACAGTTCTCAGTTGATCTCGCTCCGGGTCGTGTGAACTTCGCTACACAGGCTGCTCTTATTTACGTACTTTTTAGAACTCTACCGAATAACCTCAAAACAATTTTTCTTTTTTATAAACTGGTGCTCTGCGTCGGTGACGTGGTTGTATTTCGGTACGACTACCGTCCTGAGGTCTCGGGTTCGGTCCCGTGGTCGGGCAAAGTGATATTGAATTTTTCCATACCAGCCCGGAATCTGGAATTTGTGCCCGATATGGCGATAGGCTCGCCCCCTATCACATCTGGGACGGAACTAAGCTCGGCGAAATGTGGGTGTATTAGTTGGCTAGTGCGCCTCTGCCTACCCCTTCGGGGATACAGGCGTGAGCTTATGAGCTTATGTGGTGGGTAAAATGACTTTAGATCCTAATGATATGTACACTATGAGTATTCATGCGATGTCGATCTTTCTTTCTACCTGCCCTTGTCCCACCTTAATGTGGGGTCGGCGTAACACACTTTTCAGGCATGTTGCAGGATTTGGCAAAGTTTTTACGACCGGCTGCCTGCCTGACGTCAAGTCCCGAAAAATTAGATTAGAAAATTCGCTTTGCCCGACCTGGAATCGACCCACGACCTCCCGGTTCACAGACCATATATGCTGCCACTAGACCAAGGAGGCGAATGTGATGTCGATCTATAAAGTTTTATTAAGACATGACTTTTGCGTACAATTCCAGCTTAGTATATTTAGGTCTGAACAATTAGTGGATTGCACTGCATATCTCCCTTGAACTTAATAATGAGTGGTGACCTTTGGGTCCAATGCAGCAAAATTAATTGTACGATTATAAATCTAGTCGTAAAATTGTTGTATGAGTAATTCAATATTTCATATCTATCTTAAAAATTTTTGGATGATATGACATTCATTTTACATATTAGAGTAAGTTAAAATATTGGTATGTGTATTAAAAAAATATTATCTATCATGAAAATTAATAAAAATCGATTATACATAATATCAGGCGTATTTTCAACCCACTTAAAAGGTGATCTATTTATTACTGTTTCAACGTTTGAATTTCGAATACCTCGCTAGTCAAATCAGCGCGCTTACCTATAAAATCATATTTACTTTACAACAACGTATATCTCCTTTCTGAATTCAAATACCATTATCGATAACGAGGACGACGTTCTATTTTTGAATAAAACATGACGCAATAATTCTATTTCTTGTCTCAAAAATTTAACAGAATAATAATTATTATCAGAACAAAATATATAAGCTTGATCAAAAATAAAAGATATTTTAATAACATAATCTAAGTAACAAGTTCGTTAGGTGGTTTAATGGAGTGTAATAATCGTACAAAATCTCTAAATTAAATATACATATTTATCTTCCTTATATCTATCTAGTTTTAATATACAATGTTGTGCAATCAAATAGCGCGCAGAAACCAAGTCGCAGGCAAAAGTTAGTAGCATATAAAACTGTCAACCACAAGGCTATTGCTCGGGTAAGTTAGACACCAGGCGTATAACTTTCGAAATGTCAATGCCGACGAGTCAGTGGCGGGTTGTATGTGTGCGTGTCAGCACGCGTGTGTGCCTGTGTGCTCAAGGAAACAGCGTGCCGAAATAGAGATGTTAGGTGTCAACGATTACGTAATACGATACCAATGGGTAGATAGCAGCCATTGTTCTGTTGGTATACCAGATAGCGAGGATTGCATGGTTGACGCGAACCTAGCTACGGATACCATGTATGTCATGATTTAATGGACTTTCAAATTTTTTGAGTGTTCTGCCACGCTGTAGACAGCAACGTTTACAGCACGAATGGACCGGATCGACCGGTCTAATAACACTGTTTCACAGAAAACTGGCGTGAAGTGTCAATTTGCTGTCGGGCTTCGTTCGCTGAGTGAGATTTCCGGTGACACATTTCCCCCCTTTCTTTCCAAATCCCTTTTTCCCTCCTCTTCCATTTCCTCCTTTTAGGTTGGCAACGCATCCATGAATCTTTTTGTGTCTTGTGTGTCTATGGACGGTGGAGATCACTTACCATCAGGGGATCCAGCTGCTTGTTTGCCAGTCTCTGCCGTAAAAAAAAATCCTTATTAACTTAGTGCATAAACAGAAAATTCAGATCAAAACAACGATTATTTCCTTCAAAACAAAATCACACTGTAATGTAATTTGTCGGTATAAAAATTAAATTACTCCACATTAAATAAATATGATAATTTCTACTAACAACGTCCTGCATATATTTATAACCAGCCGGTTGCTAAAAAACTGTCAATTATTTTTATTTTTTTGTCATGTTCAGTGTCAGCGTGTGAACATGGTGACAGTAGTGGCGTGGGCGCGCAACCCGTGAGCCGCCGCGCCGCGCCGCACCGTCGCGTCGGCCTGAGACAACCCCGCTCACCTTGAACGTTTTATTTAACACTAAAACTACTAGCGGACAGTATAAAAATCCACCTCACAATCTCTATCAATAATGGAATCTCAGGTCTGAACCCAACCTAGTATAGCGTATCGCACAAGTCGCATCCAAGCCCTACCCGCTACCGAAACCGAATCAGCCTGTATTACTACGTCTTACGAGTATTTGTTTTAGTAATGAACATACCGAGTTTTAAATAATAAAATTTATTCATAAGCCGGCACTTACCATATTCGAGTGTGCGAACGTCCATATGTATGAGTGGTTAAGATATTCTTATTTATGGGTCTATGTCACGGTCGCCGGCGGTGTTTAACCGCGGTATCATCGCTTTGCATAATATCAAATTATTTATTCGCTCCGCGCTAAAACTGTCTGGTGTACGTTCAATTTGTAATTCAAATAAATTCTTAGCATTATTCTCGGCCGGTGGCTGTCATAATCTGGTGCGAGATGATTCGTGTGTTTTTATTTGACTTGTTTGAATAACACACGTCGCGGCGTGGAAGGAGATGGGAGGGGGCTGGCAGAAGGCGCACGAGACGATCAATTAGCGTCTCGAATGTTTTAATTGTGGCAAATCTCGAAGGATGCGAGGTGAAGGACCGCGCTTTGTTTCCATTATTTTGCATATTGCGGTAGGTCGAGTTTTCGAGTAATTTATGGGTTGCTAATCGATTGAATGAGATCGCGCGATCTTTCGCTGTATGCCGCCGCCGTATACTAACCGACGAACTTATTACTTATTAATGAGAGCGCAGTCGCGTGCCGCCGCCGCACCGCCGCACCGCCGCACCGCCGCCGTCTCTCAGCCGCGCTCTGAGTTAATTCGGTGTAATGAATATGTCAAATGGACGTCATTAACTTGTAGTGTTGTGTTACGCGAGACACGTGGCGGTTAGTATCGCACTTGTCGTTTACTTTTAATGTTAAACTCTTTAACTTTGCTTAAACGACATAATAATATCCATAAATGTTTACTAATTTTTTTAGATCTTATTGTATAAGTCATATTGACTTTGGAGAGAATGTTGTAATACAGAAGATGTAGAGCAATATATCCTTAGCAATTTAGCCATCAGCAGTCTGAGATAAGACACAGTGCACCGGCTAGACTAGTCGAAATCGTTGAAGCGTGCTTCCTTGAGCCAATTAAAACAAGTCCGATCCCTCTCCTCCCTCCCCCCTGGCACCGGTGACCTCACCCCCGCGGCAGCCTGTCGGCCGAACAACGCAAAAACACTGATAACACTACACGTACTACCTGTTCTACCAGCTGGAGAGTTATGTCAAACGTCGAGTTCGCGTCTTAAAGCCGAATGTTGACGAGGAATTTTCGACTTTTAATTATAATAATAAGGCAGTTTTCGAAGATACCGATATTTTTGTATTAAATTTATAGCGTATTTTTGATTAAATAAATTTATTAGAAATGTGTTTTCGAATAGTTCTGGTCTACGAAAACATTTAAGCTAATCGCGTAGTCATTTATTCAAGGCGGAATTATTCTTATTACTTCATGATAACGAAAATGTTTTTTTTTTTATAGCAGATACTGGCAAACGAACAGATGGGTCACCTGATGGTAAGTGATCTCCACCGCCCATAGACACCCAAGACACAATAAGAATCATGGGTGCGTTGCCAACCTAAAAAGAGGACATGGAAGGGGAGGGAATAGGGATTGGGAAAGAGGGGGGGGGAGGGGGCCACCGGAAATCTCACTCACCGAACGAAACGCGACAGCAAGCTGCCACTTTACGTCGGTTTCCTGTGAGACAGTGGTATCCAACCGGTCGAGCCGGCCCATTCGTGCTGTAGACGTGACTGTCTACAGCGTGGCTCTACCACTCAAAAAATGTTCCCTAATTAGTGATAAATATTACAAAGATATGCGAAATATTTTTTGGCATTGGCTAACTTAGCTAAGTGATCGAAAAATGTATATACTTACAAAAACATTTTGATGAACTACGATAATTTCGATCATAATAATTCATATAAATTTATATCATACGCCACATAATTTATCATGCTATTCGGAAATTCATGTCAAAGTCATATTACATCTAATCTATCTAATCTTTAAATCGTTGTGCTCTCCAAACACCGAGGTGTCAGAGCAAAAGACTTCAACGAACCACTCATAACTTAGTAATGACGTACGAGTACATAATTATTATATTCTGTTCATACTTGTTTGTGCCTCAGTACTACTTGTGAATCCGTAACTTGCATGTTACACGTGGAAACAATAACACTCTCAATACTTAGCGAAACTCTTAACCTCATTATCAGTAACCAATGTTACATAAATAACCAAGGTTTAACTTGCGTTGGTAGAGTTGAAACTTGCTGGTTTCAAACAGACTGTATACTGAATAGACAAACTGGTGCCTTTAATGTGATGTATAATACGATATAAATGAGTGTCCATGTTGATTGACTTGAAGTTTTATAGTTTGTTTTAAAAGCTGGAAATAGATTAAGCTTAAGCTAAACCTCGAGTTACAGCCATGTTGATGACTCTAACATAACATAAGCTCACGCCGGTATCCCCGAAGGGGTAGGCAAAGGCACACTAGCCAACTAATACACCCAAATTTCGCCGAGCTTAGTTCCGTCCCAGATGTGATAGGTGGCGAGTCTATCGCCATTACGGGCACAAATTTCAGACTCTGGGCTAATATGGAGAAATCCAATATCACTTTGCCCGACCCGAGGATCGAACCCGAGACCTCAGGACGGTAATCGTACCGAAATACAACCACGCCACCGAAGCAGTCTGCAGATGACTATCCTTTATCTTTTTTTTTTTCCACCTGACCTTAGCCTACACGAATGTAAGGTGGGCATAACACATTTTTAAGTACCCTGTAAAAATGCTTCAGCTTAGTTTTATAATGGGCTGCCAGTCTAACAGCAACCACCAGCGACCTAGGAAGACTTAGGATTTGAACCCAGGACCCCCGGCCCTCAGCCCGTATATGCTACCATTACACCGAAATGTCAATTCTCATTTCTTGCCCTACTTCAACAAAATCATGTCACAAATATAAGATATAATTGTCCTGGTATTTTATATAGTTGCAGTCGGTGATGTTGAAATTCGTTTTCTGTTTTTATTTTATAGACAAGAGCCGAGCCGTGGTGCAGTCATCAACATTTTAGGTTTATCTGCGTAACAGCGGCGTAAAGATGCGATGTTCATTTGACTCCATGCACTGTAGTAATTATGTACCGGAGAAGCATACACGAGCGTTTTTATCCCGACATTTTTATTGTATCATTTCATAAATTTCATCTACCTCTACATAAATTGCCACTTTCTTTATATTTCTTTAACTAATCATTATAGCCCTTATATTCATAAAATGAATCAAGCTTTGTATTGTAGAATCGATCACAAATATTGCAACTTCATGTTTATTAGCTTATAGTTTATTTCGCCAATATTTCGCAAGATAGGATTAAAGTTGATTTCAAAGAATATAACATTTTTCTCCATAGTTCTTCCTATATATAAACGCCTGTTATCTCCGACCAACTTATAATGGTGCTCCTACTTTTTTCGAGCTTACTTCCATTCCATGATGTGACAGGAAATAATTCATAACGAACTCATGTTCGAGATTCCGAGCTGTTAGTGAGCTGAAAAACGAAATATCACTCTACGCGACCTTATCAAATTGTAATAAATTTTAAACGTGTCACTATTACTGATATTATATATTGTACGATAAAAAAGCGGCGTTAAATTAAACGCTCGTCCACACCACACCGTAACCCATACAACGTTCATCCAGCGTAGGATCGTTGCGATATCAAAGACGTGTTTATTGATAGCGTTCTATAAAATAAACTTATATATACGTCTACCCACATTGGTACAAAAATTGTGAAATACTTTATAGCGGGTTAAATGGAAACTGGTCGGACAGGCGCGTTGTACTTATCTGAAACGACGTCGTGGGTCGCTTTTAGTGTCTAATGGCACAAGGTTTCGACCAAAAATGTTGGCTAAAACAACGTTTGGGAAACACGTCGTTCTAGTTTGATATTTGTTCACACGTTAGGTGAGACTATTTTGGGAAGATCCGGGATGTTCGATAATTTATGAGGGTATATATATTTCACATATGTAGTATGAGAAAAGATACTGCTGATACCTATTTATAATCAAACGTGTTTTATCAGTAAATAATGATTTAATTTAATGCATCACCATGCAACTTGTATTGACTCCGCCTTTAGGCGTTAATTCATAAAAAAAAATATAAAAGTTTAATTCATATTATCTTTAGAACATAACATAAGCTCACGCCTTTGTCCCCGAAGTGGTAGGCAGAGGCGCACTAGCCAACTAGTACACCCACAATTCACCGATATATAAATATAATATTATCTTTAATATTACAAATTATACTGTTCCGTTTTAATATTAATCGTATTATTCATTAATTTTAAACCTCTTATTTCATATTTATGCTATTCGTCTACTATCAAGTAGTAAATATTTTGTATTATAATTGAAGAAATCTCCATGACTTTATTAACAATACAAACAAAATTTATGTTTCATCAAAACGTATAGTGTGACTTCATAGTGCGATAATGTATATAAGAGACCAAGAAAGTCGTGAGAAAGTCGATAGTACCTATGCTGGAACACCATAGATAGAACTCAATTTTAAATTCCTTACAACAAATATATGTACTTTCACTCTTTCCCACAATAAGCAACTGCTGCAACTTGGATAAAAATATTACCCAACTAGAAGGGGCTATAGGTCATAATATACCACGAAATAGTACGACTCGAAAGAGTATTGATAGGATATCAATGTATTTGGACACGTCTGGATAATCGATAGTGGTCAGGATTACGTGTGACTGTAGTCTATTATTAGTGCCAAATTCAATGTACCAAACACAATAAACTGCCTACTAAAATATAGCTGTCAGTAACTTGTAGTTTGGCCGTTGGACTCTGCAAAAGGATAAAAATAATGAAATGAAATGAAATTGTACTCCTCTTCCACATTGTAGTAACGTTGAATTTGTAATTACTAAGTCTTATATAACAAATAATAATAACAATAATAATAAATACACCCAACAGTCACACACCTAGTCCTGACCCCACACTAGGTATAACCTGTATCGTGGGTGTCAGAGACTATGATATGATGCATGATAACGAAATTATTTGTCAGGACCAACAGCCTAACTTCATGCTCTATGTCATACTCAACTTAAGCAATCAGTAACTCAAATACAGCCGTCAGGAACTTGCCGCACCAATTGCAGTTTGACCGTTGGACTTTACAATTAGCATAAAAATGTTTATGCAGCTTAACGCCACCACACTTTATCTATGCATCGAATATTCATCAGATCATATGCTCGCATGTAAGTATCAGATCTGCACCATAGTTTACCGTTTTTGTTCCTCTGCGAGTGCGAATGTGTAACAAAACCCGGTAATGAATTTGCATGTCGTAGAGTGTAAGTAAATCAATGATAGCGATTAAGTAGTATGTAGAGATTGGTGTCTATATCCCTAAATGTTATTAGGCTATGATACTTATATTTTATATATTATTTTCTTGGATGAGTTTGTGTAGTTTATTTTTACCCTATCGCCCTAAAAGGGGGGTTTTGATTTTGTGTGTTAAAGTTACAGCAAAATGAATAACGGTCGGACGGTATTTTTTTTTTGTTTAAACTGAAATTAAGTGTAGTCTAAGTAATATATGTAAAGAACGTATTTTTTTGCCAAAAATTAAGATTCATCATCATCATCAAATAAGCCTTATATTATTCACTGCTGGACATAGGCCTATTCCCTGTCACACCAACCAAAATTATGATCGATTCCCTAAATTGTAAATGATGTATAAAAAATGTTTTTTTTTAAATTAATTATTTGTCATAATCGCTAACACCTTCCAACACAGACAGTATTTGTACAGTACTTTATTACTGTGATCGGAACACTACAAAAACTATCGATATTCATATTTGGATTAATATGGAAAATCATGTTAACCCCTCGCGTACATACTAATGTATTTAAGACGGTACCATAATTTATAGCAATGGTTTTATTGAAAAAATACCCGAGGCTTGCTTGATGATGCGTCTATTGCCGAGAGTATTTTTTTATAAACCGTTGCTAATGAATATGAAATATATACCGTGCCTAATTAATAGTGCACAAAAAATAATTACATTATCATTACGTGAACATTTCCATAACTAGTAATTTGAGAAGTGATAATTATGAGTTCCGGTATCTGTGTCAACACGGCTTAAAAGGTTTGATAAACAACGCTTAATGTACGAAACTTGTTCTTTAAATATAATATGTAGATATTATCATATGGATTCACATAGCTAGTTTGGAAAAAGACAATTTTGAATAT
Source organism: Clanis bilineata (assembly GCA_036417725.1). NCBI lineage: Eukaryota > Metazoa > Arthropoda > Insecta > Lepidoptera > Sphingidae > Clanis > Clanis bilineata. The sequence goes on from CM071158.1 coordinate 18,074,566, forward strand.
TATTTCATTTTTAATAGACCTTTTTTTGTTTCAGGGCATCCATTTACGGATCATTCCAAGCTAAGGATTTAAGGTATGGTCTGATTAAAATTTTTAGTGCTCTTCTCTTTTCTATATGTTGAAGGTCAGGGGCGAAGTAAGCAGCCTCATTAACTAATTAATCTAGAAGACAATATAAATTGTCGTTTTCATGGTTCCATAACAAAATTACAAGAATGTGGTCTATATAATTTTAACCTGACCGTCTGTACGTCCGTATTATTAGTATTATATTTATAAAAAAAGACAATGTAACAAACATTAACACGAGACCACGGACATAAGTAAAGAAGGACACCATCTCGCCTATAGTTAAACGGACACCACAGAGAAGCCACGCACACAAACGAGCCTGTACCAAAGTGCCCTACGCATTAACGTGTAGATAGATCAAATACACTGAAAACCCTGCTTTACTTTCATTGTATGAAACGTTGCATGAATGTGGATGAGGCAAAAGAGGTGTGTCAGGATCGTAGCTTGTGGCGCTGAATTGTCTCTGCCTACCCCTATGGGATACAGGCGTGAGTGTGTATGTATGTATGTATGTACTTTCGATGTTCCTAGCGCTTCGTCCTTCTTTTTTACGTCCGTGTACGAGACGATCCTATTCTTAGATAAGAGAGTACTAAGAAGACTACTGAGCCTTAATAGGTAAATGTCATTAATTTCAACTGGATACCACAACCCGAACATGAGAATGTTGGACAGCCGCAGTTTACCTTCTCTTTGAAGTCGATTTAAAGGAGAGATGGGACTCACACGCTATTTTTTTATAGCAGAGGGTGGCAAACAAGTAGTGGGTGTGGGGGTTGTGGATCATCTGATGGTAAGTGATCTCCAAGACACCCAAGATACAAAAATAATCATGGGTGCATTGCCGACCTAAAAGGAGGGGAATAGGAATTGGGCCACCGAAAATCTCACTAACCCAATGAAACGCAGCAGCAAACTGCCACTTTACATCAGTTTTCTATGACACTGGTACAAACCGGTCGAGCCGGCCCAGTCGTGATGTAGACGTAACTGTATACAGCGTGCCAAGAAAGGCCTACATAACTTCTAAACCATACATACTAAAAACCTAAGAACGTTACATTAAATTACCTTCAGGACGTTCACCCATGTCCATACAAGTCGAAATGAAGGGTGCCACAATGGCACCAGTATTTATGTACGACATTTTCTCGAGTTTCCCAACGGCGGTGCCTCCACCGGGCCGGAACGAGCAAAAACACCACGCATCACGGTCAAATGAAGATATGTAATTAGATGGTTTTTCTTTAAACCGATCGAGGGTTTTTTTATGTGCACGGCGGTGTCAATGCCCGTTTACCTTGGCTGATCTTCGAAATAGCAATTGTGGAAAAAATATCTTGTATAACCGCGAGGGGTGGACAGCCGTCTGTTAGTCTAACGAGCAGGAAGTTAATACTGGCAGTTTACAAGAAGTGTAAATGAAGAAGTAATAGTAAAAGCCAGCTAGACCTCGAATACAGAAACGATACTCAGCTTTAACTTATATTGTAATGCATAATACAATGTTGGCAGATAAGGACCACCAAGAGCGTATTAAAGGACAAAAAACAACGTTCTAATAATCTTAAAACATCTACTTTTAGTTACATAAATGTATCTGTCCAGTCGCGCTGTCACTGTGGCCGAAATCCGCTAGGAAAACAATCTAGATAGTGAAGAAGCTCCGCTACTATAATGCACATACTTCCGACTTTTTGAAGATGCGTGTATTGTCAAATGGAGAACTTGCATATCTTATAGTTCTTTGCAATAAATTTTGAAAGGTCACTTGGAGTTTAATAACTCATTAGGTCAGCGTGGGACTAAAGCCTCGCTCAATAAAAGATAAAACACTTCTTCAGCAGGGGAATAATCTACTAGACGCTACTGTTAGTATTACTAGAACCACGAGATACAATGTGATCTTGAATTCCTAACATTCTGTTAGAAAATACATATTTTGTTGCAAAAGAATAAAAAAATCGCGATATTTTCTTATAATTGCTATAATGTAAAGCTTATTTTTATGAAACAATTTATGTTTCGTCTCAGAGAGTCTCACGCAATATTTTGTATAATTACTTTCGATCCGGCGTCCTCCGTTCAATTTCACGTTCTATAAATGGCATTCCGTGTACCGGTGCCGATATTCTCGCAGAAATTAAACGTCGTCATTATATTATAAAACAAAATTCCAATTTTCCTTCAAATCGGCAATAAATTACTTAGCCCGAGGTGCGCCCGCGCCGCCGAGCGGGACGCGTCGTGTTAATGGCGGCACGGCAAAAAAACTAACGTTGTTAAATGAAAATGGCCCAACAATTATTATATAAGCCGGTTGTACCTTTTGGGACCCCCGCGGCGACTTGTCGCGTCACCCGCTCCATCCTATGCAAAGATGTGTACAGTAATTATAATATTAGGTATTTTTACACCCACGATAGTGAGGTTCTGTGACATTACCAATATTACGTTTGCAGTCTTGTTTCTATTTTTCTAGGCTCAAGATTTTCGCTACTAAAAAAAAAATAGAAATAATAGTCTTAACACAATGATCTCTCTTTAAAATTAAATTCGATTTTACGGATTCCATCGCGATTTGTTTTTCATTTTTAGTCCCAACGTTTTGAAAGCCTTACAGCTTTCGTGGTCACAGGTCGGTGGTGAAACTATGAAATATAAAAACACCAACTTTTTTCGTTACAGAATCAGCACTTGATTCACATCACTTACAACGAAACAAAAACAAACAAAACGAGGAACAATCGTTAAACAGGTTGCTGTTACTGGTGTAATGGTTTCCTTATTGTGGCGAGGATCGCCAATAACTGCGCTGACGTCACGTGCGCGGGCGCATCTCAACCTGTGTCGCGGACATCGACGGCTATTACAACTAATGATATCTTAGAATATCCACTGCATGTTATTGAGAACAGTTTTGATCCCGACTTCACTTTGGTTAAAAAATAATGAAAATTGCAAATTCTCATCGATATATTATTTACCTAGATGCACAGTTGACGCTCGAAAAATAAGACAGAAAAGAAGTGCTTAAGCACTCGTTTTGCCTACAGTCGGACGTCGATAGAATTCTTAATTTGAAAATTCGAATTTAAGAACGTTTGATCATTTCGTTTAAAAAAGCTACTTTATAACACGTGCTTAAGGTTATATTTGTGTTGATTTAATTACAACTTGTGATAGTTTTCTTTGTTTTGTTCCTGAGACCACTTTTTAGGACGATATTTGCAAAGAACTGTGCATCTAAGGTATATTATATTGATTTCTTAAGTTTACGTGAATATTATACATTGAAATAAATTATTATTTATTTATTTATTATTATTTATTTATTACATTTATTTCAATGTATATTATATTGATGCAAATTCTATGAAAATTCTGCCAAAGTGATTCGTTCACTATGCTTTCGAATCATTGTATTATATACCAAATAACACTTTCATTCTTCTAGCAATGTTGAGGAAGCAACTTAATACACATACAACATTTTTGAGTTCTCATATCATGTACCTCTAGAGTGTAGTAATTTTCCCATATAAATAAACTTTTTTTGCCCGTATTACACAAACATACAAAACCACCTGTTTTTGCGTAGTAGTAAACAAGTGGGAAAACAAGAAACTTCAATGAAGGTCTTTAGATTGGCGTCGTCGAGATAAATGATATACGGGCGTGAAACTACCGAGCAAAATTACTTTTTGTATCTATGGAATATCAACTGATATAGGGAAAGCTAGATGACATTGCTCTAGATCTATAGTTAGGCTGTGGAAAACTCTGCGGTCAGCGTCAATAATGATGTGTTTTTTTATTCTATAGACTGGCAAATGGGCAGGTAGGTCACCCGATGGTAAGTAATAATAAATACACCCAACAGTCACACACATAGTCCTGACCCCACAATAAGATCGAGTCGTATCAAGAACCACGAGAGACTTTGGGTCTCTCAACACCCAGACTCGAAACAAATACCTGTGGGCCACACAAACGCTTGTCTTGGTGCGGGACTCGAACCCACAACCTCATGGTTCACAGCCGGTTACTCGCCCGCTGCGCCACGGAGGCTGTCAAGTAATCTCCACTTTCCATAGACACCCATAATACCAATAGAATGGGGGTGTTGCCAACCCTCAAACAATGGAACAGGGATTTGAAAGCGGAAAATATTTGGGTCATCAGAAATCTCACTCACCAAGAAATGCAACAGCGAGCGGTCACTTTACGCCGGTTTTCTATGAGACAGTGGTATCAAACCGGTCTAGACAACCCATTTGTTCTGTAGAAAAACAGTCAGCAACGTAGCTCTACCACTCATGAGCTTAAGGTGAGTGAGTTTCTGAAGGCCCAATACTAATAATACTACTAATTCCTAATCACCATTTCTTCTATATTCGAATTATAGTCAATAACTGCAACCCCAACATCGAACTTAAATACGATTTCATTTAGAGAAACTTATCCACATTGCAAGACACGAAAATAGCCAGAATTATCACTCTACAAATTAGCACTTTGATTAATTTTATAACAGAATCAAGTATTCAATGAGTGTTAGGGTCACCTTATGGTAAGTAAACTTCATGCTCCATTGTTGATGTTATAAGAATTAACGTCAGGATATGACGATGGATACGAGTATTTCAGTCATATATGAAGCAGCGATAGTTCAGTTAGGAGTGGTACGGACTGCTGAGACGAGTGTCAGTGGTTCGAGACCAACCCCAAAAAAAAGAGCATACACCTCTGACTTTTCTTTGTTAAGTGTATTTTCATTGTGAATTATCGCTTGCTATAACGGTGAAGGAAAACATCGTGAGTAAACCTGCATACCCGAGAATTTCTTCACATTTCAAAGGTATGTAAAGTCTACTAACCCGTACTAGGCCAGCGATGTAGACTAAGGCCTAACCCCTCTCATTAGTAGAGGAGGCCCGTACCCAGCAGTGGGACAGTAATATTACAGGGGCTAATATTGTTATTATTATGACATATTTTATTTACAAGTATTCGTTTCATCAGATGCTCTCTTCTCGCATTCCTTCTCTCAACTGAGAGACTACTCTCTACTTTTCGTCTCTCTTCTGTTAAGGTCATAGTGCAAAGTTATACGTGTTTGAATTAGTTTTAATCTTGCTAATAACTTACAAGTTAGGTGGGGCTGCGCATGCGCAAAATGCAATCAACTTTAACATTAGTGTAAATAATTACGAGCATTAAATAAACGGCTGACACCATAACAAGATACACGAGATTACTTAACATTGTAGTAAAATCATACACGATTTAGTATAAAATTTATAGGATCGGTAAGAAACCAGACAAAACAATATATGAAATATTCAAATAACATAAGCATAACAAGAGGATAATCATCATCATCATCAGCCATAGGACGTCCACTGCTGAACATAGGCCTCCCCCAAAGATTTCCAGATCGATCAGTTGGAAGTGGCCTGCATCCAGCGACTTCCTGCGACCTTTATCAGGTCATCGGGATAATAATCTTAATATAATAACCATAATCTTTGGGCTATGTTCAGCAGTGGACGTCCTATGACTGATGATGATGATGATGATGATGATGAGACATAACATAAGCTCACGCCTGTATCCCGAAAGGGGTAGGTAGAAGCGCACTAGCCAACTAGTACACTCATATTAAAATAATCTTACAATAAATTTGCGTAACATGTTACTTACCATCTACATTTACCATCAAGTGGGTTGTCTGCTTGTCTGCCTTTGTAGCCCAATAAAAAATGCAAAATGAAATTCCACAATCGTTTAAGTCTTAGCCAGATGTTTATTATAACCCTCCTATACGGCATACCACAAGTTCCTGTGACCTTAAATAAATGCCTTGTGAATGGTCTTCCTCATTAAAAAAAAGCTTAATAAATGAATGAAGTCAAGAATCTATGAAGGTGCATAAAAACCCTTTCATTATTTCCAAGTGTACTATACAAAGTTGCAAAATGGAATGTTGTTTGCAAGTGTAGGTTTTTTCATACATAAATTATATCGGATTACAAGATTTTCTTCTATTGACACTATAATTTTATCTCTGTAGGTGTAAAATAATATTTACGGCTATAAATCAACTTAGATTTTGAAATATTACCATATTTGTCTTAATTTTGTTAGAATTTAAAGGTGTGTGAAACACAGTGTTGAAATGTACCTAAGAATAACTGACTGACTTCCAACTTGATCCAAATTGGTTACTGGTTGGTAGGACTGACTACCCTTGAAATAAGCTCTATCGAGAATAAAAAGAATTTTGATAATCGGTCCACATTTGGCGGAGATATCGCGTAACATACATAAAAAAATACAGACAAATTGAGGACCTTCTCTTTTTTGAAAGTTGGTCGAAAAATGTTAATTATATTTTGTTAGAGTCGCCTCCTTGGGATTCCTAGGAAGGAAGGTCCTAGGTTCGAATCTCAGATCAGGCAACGCAGTTTTTAGCTGACTGTCCCGGAAAGTGGAAGGACGGTAATCTTTTACTTACACGATTCTTAAGGAAGGTGACAACAGGCACGGAGTCGGTCGTAAAATTTAGGCCAAATTATTTTGCCACGTCCATGAGTATATGTGTTGCACCAGCATCATACTGAAAGGGTATGATGGCAAACAACATACTTAGACTATTTAGGACGACAGGCAGAACTATCACTAATCTAGAGTTAGCCCTAGACTCGATTTATCCTACAGCTCATTCCTGTTATTAAATTGTGATTTGTGGTAAATCGAGGTTTATCTAAGTGTTGTAAGTCGCCCTTCGATAATCAAATAAATCATCGTTTCTTTGTCATTCCAGTTTTCAAGCTATATAAAAAATCACCTTATATCTGCAGGTGACAACAGAAAAGCACCACTTTTACTTTCTCTTTATATTTTGTCATCTGTTCCGAAATGTCATTAAACGGACACCGTACGAAGCATCATGAATATAAATTTAATGGGCCATTAAAGTGGCGGGTAAAGATGCGTAACACAATCCTTCATAACCCCGCCTCCGACGGATATCTCGTAACAAGTACACGATGAACGGGATTCTGGACTGCCCCTGCGCATCGTGGTATTGTGCGTGATTGGACTTTTGGTATAAAGTCCTAAGGAGATGGTTAGTTATTGAGACTGGTTAAGAGTTTTGTGTTTAATGTTTTAGTAACAGCCGTATTGGTTAATTTATTGAGACTGGTTTAGAATTTTGTGTTTAAAGTTTTAGTAATATTCATCATCATCATCAGCCATAGTACGTCCACTGCTGAACATAGGCCTAGAATTTCCAGATTTAGTAATATTAGTACATGAAAAAGTGTTTATGAGTTTCCTTGGGTGATTAAATTTTCTCGGTTATATATTATCTTAATGCAAAAATATAATAAAGTTATTATATTAATTTAATAAATGAGAACTAGTTACTATGAAATAATATTGGTGACTTAGAGGATTACCATCTTTTATATATCATTTTTTATGGATATACTGAGGCTACAATCCGAAAGATGTTTAGTATGTTTTAAACATAATATTTACTTTTATCGACCGACGTTCATAAAGATAAAGTTCCTCAATTCGTCTGTATTTCTTTATGTATGGTACGCGATATATCCAAATGTGGGCCGATTTTCAAGGCCTTTTTTGCGTTCGATAGAGCGTATTCCAAGGGTGGTCATATAAATTTAGCCACGATCGGATACATTTTATAGTCGATCCATTATTTTAAGTTTCAACACGATAAATGGCATTACCAATTTTTCGGTACGTTCAGGTATGATAAAATAACGACCTATTTGAAATACGAAAAGGGAACAAAAATAAAACCGTACATTTCGGCTGGTCGTTGCCAATAAAAACAATTTCTTATACAACGCCACTACGGCTTATAAATAATATAGGCTGGAACGAAGTGGAAATTGCTAGAAGTGGTCCCATTACTGTACGTAACTCGGGAGCTGGCGAGTGCTATTAGCATAGGCCCGCGAAACCTGCCGCTACCACAGACCTGTTTAAATCTAGAGCGAATTATTTGCGAGTTATCGTCGACTTTGCAAGGTTCCAGTAATTAGCTACAATAGTAATGTATTAATGGTCGCCTCGCCTCCTTGGTCTAGTGGCAGCATGTATGGGCTGTAGACCGGGAGGTCTTGGGTTCGATTCCCAGGTCAGGCAAAGTAAATTTTCTAATTTAATTTGCCCGGGACTGGATCCCTCATAGGGGGTTGACGTCAGGCAGGCGGCCGGTCGTAAAAACTAAACCAAATCCTCTTTGCAACATGCTTAAAAAAGCGTGTTGTGCCGACCCCACATTAAGGTGGGATAAGGGCAGGTAGAAAGAAAGAAAGTAATTTATTAATGGTAGAGCTTTTGGTCGCTTTCTTAACTTATAAAATAATTACTTTTGAATCATACCTCTTGAGATAAGGCGAAGCTACTAGGCTTGAAATTGTTATGATATTATTTTGGTTTTCTTTTTTATTTATCGAAATCTACATCCTGACACAAGATTTCATCATCTATTAATTTTAATCTATGCCATAATCAATATTGAAAAGGAAACTAGATTAAAGCAGCTCATACAACACACGCATAACTGTATAATTTTCTCCAAAATTTCTCTCAGCCATATTTGCTTTCCTTTTAGCATGTTACATCACATTTCAATGCAATTTCTAATTTAAATTCAGATTTGTGCCTCAGTTAATTAGACAAGTAACTGCCGATATATCTAATGTATCTGAAATAGATTTCTTATCACGTATTTATAATACTCAATGCAAGTTACGTAAAGTAGGGAACTAATGAAGTCGTCCAACTCGTTTTGCAGACCAAATACCCTTCATTTTAACTGCACTTGGTTTCATTTTAGAAAGCAATTTAATATTGATTTGTGAATCTTCAATGTGACTTTAGTCATGACTATTACTGGAACTGTCGTTTTATTTTAATGTCACTTAGGCTCAATTGCACCACTATTATTAACCTAGAGTTAATCCTAACCGCAAGTTACATGTCATTCATACATTTTCTGTCAATTTAGCTTGCGGTTAGGACTAACTTTAGGTTAATAATAGTAGTGCAATTGAGCCTAATGCTCATACTCCTTTAATTCTATATTTCATACTATTTTCTTTAGTAACATACTACCATCAATAATATAAACAACTTCAGTCTAGACATAGTAATAAATCAGTAAGTTTGTGTTGATTTGTGAATTTTAAATTTGACTTTAGTCGTCACTATTAATGAAAATATAGTTTTGTTCTAATGTTATTTTTATATTGATTTCTTAAGTTTACACGAATATTATACATTGAAATAAAACCATTTTTACGGATTTTATCACAATTTGGTTTTGTGTTAATGTTATTTTTAGTTTTTTTTAAATCTATGCTAAACTTTCTAAGTGATCGCATTTGGAACATCATTATTGTTATTTCCCATGCTATCTTCTTTAGTGACAAAAACATCAATTTCAATGGCAGCTTCATTCTAGACATATTAGTGATCAGTGAAATCAAGTGTACTTTTATTTACTTCTATGATTTCCTTTTCACTTGACAAATCTCCCAACCGACTTATAAAACAAGTAAATGAATGTAATAAAATGGAAATGATGTCAATCACGACACCATACTTTTATTAGCTAGAACTATTTATAGATAATAAACAATTATTTAAATTGATCAGCACTTGTCCACGTGTAGGCCAAGCCAGTTCGCAGTTGCGTAGGAGAGAGTTGACAAAAAACCGAGCCCTGTCAGTGCAGTTTTACCAGCGACCAGTCAATTAATCAGTCAAGTCTAAAGCCGATGGCTTTGCGATTGCTGTCATGTGGTAATGTCAAGAATGTTGCTTGATGTTTTTTGTTTCAACTTTTAGAGTACTTGTATGCAAAGTGGACTAATTATTTCCTACTAAACTAATAATGTAGATACCTGTATAAAAACTCCATATTTTATGACTTTTTGCTGCTATGAGACTTGAAATTTGTTAACTTATAATAAGAACAAAACATTTATACCAGTAATTATTAGTCTTTGAATGTAAATAAAATAAAATGAAACAAACTAATACAATCATATAATAAATTATAATTTTCTTGCTAAAACGTGTTGTAAACGTGCTATTGCATGTTTTACAGAAAAGTTTCAAATAAAATTTACGTACACGTGAGGCATATTAGGCTAGATAAAATGTATTAAAGAAAATAAATTTAGATTTTCTTTTTTTTTTTATTTCCTAGTGTGCAGTAGTTGACTTACAAATGAATGTAGTTTACATGAATCTCTCATAAATTACTGATCAACATTGGAATACTAATGGTACAGATGTTGAAGATATCAGCGGATAAATAAATACAAGTAAATTAACTAGCAACCATCTTAATTACTATATTTATTGTTATTTAAATTGTGATTATGTTCATTTATGCAACACGCATTATAAATTTCATTTGTCATGAAATTAATCAAAATATGTACACACGATGATTTTATTTTTATCAAACAATTAATTGTTGTTTACATACAATTTTCGAAAATTTGCATCTTTGTCCACATCTATAATCTTTTATACTGTTTGACCAAATACTTATTTCTAATAATCGTTACATTGTAAATATAATATCACTATAATGTGATAATAATTTTAAGTAAACCTTACACCTTATCGAAGAATCCAGATTTGAATGATTTTCCTAATTTCTTTTAGAACAAGTTAACGCAGTGTATCTTTTGTTTTGTGTTACTAAAAGTGGCATTGGTATTCGAGAATAACTTTTGTCTATGACAGGTAGTAGGGCCCTTGACTCGATCAGGTCTTGATAATAAATATAATAATCTATCATAGATCTCGCTTCGACGCCTTGGTCGTATAGCACGACACAGACACAAACCAAGGATCGAAATGGACACTGTACTTAAGATTATACTTTTGTCTGTGTGAAAACATAGCATGCCAATTTTTACTACGTATACACACGTACTGCGTAGGTACTTATGTACGCCAATATTTACGCCGCGCACGATCTATGTATTGCGAACTAAAATAGGTTTTTAAAAAGATGATATAATCTAAGTTAAAACAATAAGTTGGCTTGATTGTAACATAGTTAATTTTAGCATTGATCACACATTGAGAAGCTAAGCCATAATCCCATGCATTACACTAACCCAAACTATTACTTTTTCAGAATATTAACAGCAAGACAATATATCACTCAAAATTACTTAAAATAATGTTAATGTATTTTTTCAGACATTTTTAACGTTTTAGTTTTGTTCTATGTTTGATATAACTGATGCATACGGCGTCTATTTAGATCTTTGGTCTGTGACAGAGACTTTTAACTATAATAACTACTCGTTGAATGCTTTATTGCTTAAATAGTTTGTTAATTTTGCTCAATGACATTAATAGTTTTAATGTTGTGTGTTCATTTGTCATTTCAACTAATCAACATGAAATGTTAAGCGAATTCGTTTAAATGTGTTTTAGAGTAACACATTGACTAATTTAAGTTCTGCTGCAGCTTTTTAAATGAATTTGAGTCTAAAGTCTAGGAACCAGCTTATAATATCATCATTCTTCTGACCACAGGATCACTTAAGAAGGGCTTAAGGCTACAAGGCGAATAAAGCACTGCCCTTTTAGACTGCAATACGTTCGTTTAGTATAAGTAGTAACGTTGCCATGCTCAGATTAAAAGTCCTTCATCATCATCATCATCATCGGCCATAGGACGTCCACTGCTAAACATAGGCCTCCCCCAAAGATTTCCAGATCGACCTGTTGGAAGCGGCCTGCATCCAGCGACTTCCTGCGACCTTTATCAGGTCGTCGGTCCACCTTGTAGGTGGACGTCCTTAAAAGCCCTTAGTCTGATTAAAAACTGTGCTTGTCTTACAAAAGGGATTATATGTACATATATTCGTATTTTGTTCAAATTTTCTAAGGGCGACTTGCAGCGCTATTACTAATCTAGAGTTACACCTTATCTCGTTTTATCATACAGCTCACTTTTATCTTTAAATCAAGATTTGGGATAAATAGATATATACCGCGGAGCTGCAAGTGGCCGTAAGTTTACCGAAAAAAAAAATTGTGATCGGTAACATATTCCAAGGTAAGTAGTAGTCGAGGAAGTTATACATTGCTGTTAGGATGTCGATGCCCTGGAATGCGTACAAGGTGTGGTAAACTTGTAATTTCAACTGTACTGGGCTTAATTGTATTACAAACCACATGAAAAGCACAAAAATAAAAATCTCATGTCAAAAAATTAAGCCAAATTACTTTCTGCAATATGCTTGACAAAGTGGATTGCGCCGACTCTACATTGAGGTAGAATAAGGTCAGGTAGAAAAAAAAGTGGGTATCAGAATCACGAATTAGGAGGGATTTACGCTCCCATAATTGCGAAATTAATATTTGTGGATCACTCAAATCGCCTGCCGCAAAGAACAGTATCCATATAGTTCTTTGCGGCAATCGAAATATTTGTCTCAGTGCCGGAATTGAAACCACGGCCTTTCCTTTCATACTTGACTAACTAGTCAAGTTTATTTGATAATTTGTAGAGTAGCGTAACTACGCTACTCTACAAATTATCAAACTACTCGGATTTTTTTAATCATAAACGATTTTGACCCTGTAGTTTTATAATAACAAATATATTAAGCACAGAACAATAAGAATTGATATTACACTACCGTCCTGAGGTCTCGGGTTCGATCCCCGGGTCGGGCAAAGTGATATTGGTTTTTCCATATCAGCTCGGAGTCTGGAATTTTTACCCGATATGACGATAGGCTAGCCCCCTATCTGGGACGGAACTAAGGTCGGCGAAATGTGGGTGTTCTAGTTCTCTAGTGCGCCTCCGCCTACCCCTTCGGGGACACAGGCGTGAGCTTATGTTATGTGTTTATGTTTGTTATTTTATTCATAAATGATTTTGAACCTGTAGTTATAACATCAAATATATTAAGCCCAGAACAATAAGAATTGATATTACAATAAAGCATTTTTTCTCAAACAAAAGCTAATAAATAAATCGGAATGCGATTACCATCACAACACAACTGTTTAGTATGTTAATATGACAGCAATTAACTAGTCATCTTTTGAATGGAGGTGACGCATGCGCATCACACGCGAACTGCCATTATTGTAATGTTAAGGACCCTCGATATCAGAAATAAATTAAATTGGAATATTCGTTTAATTCGGGCATTTTTTTTGTATCACCTCACCTGTACCGTCTATTAGATTAATAGGCTTCTTTCTTATCACATGATGGGACAGAAATAAGCTCGCCAAGAAGTGGGTGATATAGTATCTTTCATTCTTTCTTTCTACCTGCCTTTATCCCACCTTAATGTGGGGTCGGCGCAACACACTTTTTTAAGCATGTTGCAAAGAGGATTTGGCTTAGTTTTACGACCGGCCGCCTGCCTGACGTCAACCCCCTATGAGGGATCCATTCCCGGGCAAATTAAATTAGAAAATTTACTTTGCCCGACCTGGGAATCGAACCCAGAACCTCCCGGTCTACAGCCCATACATGCTGCCACTAGACCAAGGAGGTGACAATGATATAGTATAAAATAAATAAATTAGAGTAATAATACGTTATTTTTCCGTATTTTTAAAAATAATCTGTTTTTTAATATTTGCACCCTCTCGCGTGCTGCGCGTGCGCACGTTAGTAATGTATGCAGATTTTTGTACCGCACCTCTCGTCCACTGCATTTAGGGCGTCCGCGCATTACCGAAGCATTATGATAATTGAGATGAGGTGTGGTGTATGGAAATAAGAGAAAAGGTTCCGTATCATTTAGAATTAGATTATGAATTTAAATATTTTTTTATTAGCTTACGCAAGCAGTAAGCAGTAACTTTATTCGGCTTACGCGATAGTAATTGGTAAGTTGTCACTGTTGTCTATTGACATCAATGTTAAACATTACCATAGCCAAGCCGCTGACTACAGAGGAAAGATTATTATTGTAACAACTTATTTTATATTAAGGAATAAATTTCGTGGTAAAATACATGCTATAAAAAATAAAAATAGACATAGCTCACCTCTGTATCCCCGAAGGGATAGGCAGAGGTGCACTAGCGAACTAGAACACTCACATTTCATCGAGCTTAGTTCCGGCCAGATGTGATAGGGGGCGAGCCTATCGCCATATCGGGAACAAATTCTAGACTCCGAGTTGATATGGAAAAATCCAATATCACTTTGCCCGACCTGGGGATCGAACCCGAGACCTCAGAATCGTAGTCGTACCGAAATACCACCACGCCACCGAGTCAGCATTATTATTGTAACAACTTATTTTATACGTACGGAATAAATGTCGTGGTAATACATGGTATAAAAATTAAGAAGTTAAACGTGTAGTCTAGTAACTATAGTTAATAACATAATCGATCCTGTGGTCAGTGTTTGTGCAGTTACGTGAGACACTTAAAATCTCGTAAAAAAAACCGCAGCCTTAAAATATAACATACATTTTTTTTTAATGTTTGTAACATAGATATTGATAGCCTCCGTGGCGCAGTGGGCGAGTAGCCGGATGCGAAACGAGAGTACGCGGGTTCGAACCCCGCACCGAGACAAATATTTGTGTGGCCCACAGATATTTGTTTTGAGTCTGGGTGTTGTGAGACCGAAAGTCTCTCGTAGTTTCTGATACCCACGATACTGGTTATACCTAGTGTTGGGTCAGGACTATGTATGTGACTGTTGGATGTTTTTATTATTTATACATATTGTCAAGATTCTATAACTGTCGAACTGTAAACATTCTCAATAACAACACACCAAATATCTCTGGCATGTATAAACCATACACAAACGGAATGCGGAATATGTCACGAGATGAGTTTACCGTTACCACCTCTGTCACACTCTATGGCAGATATACTTTGGAAATTAGTTATGGCACTTATGGCATCACATGTAGAGATACGCCTTGTCTAAAGTATGTTTTGACCTCAGCGTTTTATATTTTAGAAATTTAGATAATATTGCATCGTTTTGTAATTTTTTTATTAGCAAAGAGTGGCAAAGGAGCAGATGGGTCACATGGTGGTAAGTGACAGTATCGGATCTACGGGTTTTCAAAGCGTGGACAAGCTGCCAATTTACCCGATTTTGCAGATTTTGCCATCTCCCAAATCCTGTCGCCCGGAGCACGTGGTATGGCACTAGTAAGTGATGTCCATCGCCCATAGACAGCCAAGACACAAAAATAATCATGCGTTGTCAACCTAAAAGAAAGGAAATGGGGACTGGGAAAGGGATGGGGGAATCGGGCCACCAGAAATCTCAGTCACCGAGCAAAACGCGACGGCGAGCTGCCACTTTATGTCGGTTTTCTGTGAGACAGTGGTATCAAACTGGTCGAGCCGGCCCATTCGTTATGTAGACATAACTGTCTACAGCGTGGCTCTACCACTCAAAAATTATTGTTTATTGCTTCAAATAAGCTTATTTTTAGGTAGTAGCCACCATGGAACGTGAGCCATTGGGCGATATGTCGACTGTGAATTAAAAGGCCGCGGATTTGATTCACGTTAAGAGACAAGAGTTTGTGTGAATCATCAATATTTGTTCCAGTTGTGTGTGTTTTAGCAGGGTCACCTGATGGTAAGTTACATCTATTATATAACAGGTACTTTGTAGGTATAAATGTCGTATACCTGCCCTTATCCCACCTTAATATAGTCGGCGCAACACTCTTTTTCAAACATGTTGCAGAAAGGATTTTTCTTAGTTTTTACAACCGGCTGTCTGCCTGACGGCAACTCCTTTTAGGGGAATATAAATTGAGTATAGTAACTAGTGTATAACACAGCTGGTTGCACTGTTAGCATTTAACTATCGATTAGTCTAAGCTATCACTGTTACTGTTCGTTGTCTATCGTTCATTGCAAATACATTTTATAAAAATCTCGCCGTCAAATTAAAAGTACGCCGTGTGCGCGAGCTCTTAGGGATCTCTAAAAAGTGAAAATATTCATGACATGTTAATGCTTTGGTTTGTAAGTGTTAAGTTCATGATTGAGCTCGGTGGGCGCGCGTGCCGCTCCGTGCTTTGAGCACGAACTACGGATGAATGGGTGTTTGGGTGTTTAGCCAAATTATTCTATTTTACATAATAGAATAATTTGTTTTGCTCAATTTGTTAAGTATTTAGGGTTGACTTGGGTTTTTTTTTATTACAATGTCAGTGGTATATTGAGTTTTTTTTATAGCAGTCTCTGGCAAACGAGCACATGGCTTACCTAATGGTAAGTTATCTCTACCGCCCATAGACACTCAAGACACAAAAAGAATCATGGGTGCGTTGCCAACCTAAAAGGAGGGAATGGAAGGGAACGGAAAAGGGATTGCGAAAGGTAGGAGGGAAATGGGTCACCGGAAATCTCACTCACTGAACGAAACAAAATGAAAACGAAAAGCAAGCTGCCACTTTACGTCGTACGCGTAACTCTACCACTCAAAAATGGTGGTATGCGGTACGCTAACCGTTCTGAGGTTTCGGATTCGATACCCTGGTCCCCCTGATTTCCAGGATAAAAGGAACGTGGGTTTTCTGCTCAATATTAACCTAAGGCCTGGATGTTGAATCCGATGTGGAAATAAATTATAGGCATCACCTTCTAAGGAATTGGTGCCCAATATGGCGATAGGCTCGCCCCCTATCACATCTGGGACGGAACTAAGCTCGGCGAAATGTGGATGTTCTAGTTCGCTAGTGCGCCTCTGCCTACCCCTTCAGGGATACAGGCGTGAGCTTTTGTTATGTTACCTTCCACATCTTCGACAGAAATAAGCTCAGGGAGGTATGGGTGTTCTAGTAGGTACGTATTCCACAGCGTTACTCTACTACTTATAGCATGGCGCACGGACGTAACAATAAGATGAACGGAGCTCTAGCAAAATTCAAAGTGAAGAAGGGTTTTCGACAAATTCGATCTATCGACACGTAATGACGGCGACTGAGCGTATTATGATTGTTAATGTGTACGTAGTGCACTTTTGTACAAGCACGTTTGTATGCGTGGCTTTTCTGTGGCGTCCGTTTAACTATAGGCGAGATGGTGTCCTTCTTTTTATACGTCCGTGACATGGCGCCTACATTAAAACGAGCGATATACTCGTATAAAAAATGGCACTGATTGATATTTGAATGTGATTTTCAAGGCGAGGACACGCTAATTCCAGTTGTTAGCTAATTCTTAATTAATCAAGTACAACATGTATTAGACATAATTATTGTTGATAGTCAATATTATAGTGATAAATCACACTAAGTCACTTAATCCAAAGCGTATTTACATTATTTTTAATAGCATTCATTCGTAATCAAAGCCTACATTAATTCATAATTTGAATAAATTATGGCCCATAAAAAATAAGCCGTGTGAATGAAGCTTTATGTAATTTTTCCGATAACATTAAATTCGCATGTATCATATATACATTTGAGTAGGCCTATAGCTTTGTCACATTTCGAACATCGTCTTGGTATGTCACCGGTTAAGCCAATTATGTAACACTAACATTTACCTGTGACTACGCTTGATGATATGCATTATATATAGCAAAAGTTAGTCGCCTCCTTGGTCTAGTGGCATATATGGGCTGTGGACCGGGAGGTCCTGGGTTCGATTCCCAGATCGGGCAAAGCGAATTTTCTAATTTAAATTAAATAAGAAACCTAATTCCCTCATAGGGGGTTGACGTCAGACAGGCAGCCGATCGTATAAGCTATGCCAAATCCTTTCTGCAACATGCTTGAAAAAGTGTGTTGCGCCGACCCCACATTAAGGTGGAATAAGAGCAATTAGAAAGAAAGATTAGGGATAGAAAAGGGGAGGGAGCTTTGGGGGTGCGGAGTCTATGGCTGCATGCATTCGCGTATCCCGTGGCCTCCAATACAAGGGAGGGAGAGGTATTTGCGGGGTTTTAGTCGGTTGGAAGACTTAAGCCGGTGAGTCCGACATACCTCCGAGCTCTATCTCGGAGAGATCCGTAAATGAATTACACCGTGTATAAAAAAAGGGAGCTTTGGGGCCATCGGAGATCTCACTTATCAACAAGCGCAACAACAAAACAACAGCAGGGTTACCACGACCTCTTATAGCAGTATTATTATAATCGTTCTTCGTTTGTTTTGTATGGGAATCGGTACAAGTAAAATTATAATAATACTGCTATAAGAGGTAGTGGTAACCCCCCTGGACAGGGTGTAAGGACTTGTTGATGTATACGGACAGGACATTCGACTCGTACATAGATTATCGATAATTGCGAGTTGCGCGCGCGCACGACGTTTCCTCGTGGGTGTGGACAGCCGCTGTCCTTGGCCAGGCCACGCGCGCTCTGTCAATATTGATATTGGTATACAGGTAGCTAGCTTAGATATCCACTTACATCGTTCAACCATCAACGTGTATTGGAATGTGGTCTAGTGTGTTACAGTCAGCCGTGAGGTTACAGGTTCAATCAAAATAATACGAACGTCTACATCCAATTGGATAGGAACTATTGAGCGCCATAATCTATGATGTTGATAGACATCTTTTGCCTCTTTCAGACTCTCTTGCAATAACTAAACTTAGTATTAATATAAAAAAAGCACCGATAGCTCAAATGGGAATGGTATGAATGGCAAGGCGATTGTCGGAGGTTCGACACAAACCTCAAAATGGAGCATACACCTCTGACTTTTCTACGTTTAAGTGTGTTTTCTTTGTGAATTGTCGATTGCTATAACGGTGAAGGAAAACATCGAGAGAAACTTGTATTCCCGAGAAATTTTGAATTTTGAAGGTATGTGAAGTCTACCAAACCGCATTAGGCCAATGTGGTAGACTAAGGCCTAACCCCTCTCATTAGTAGAGAAGGCCCGTGCCCAGCAGTGGGACCGTAATATTACAGGGCTAATATTTTTATTAAAGCAATGTACAAAGAGAGCTTTTATATTTAATTGGTTGATTATATTTGCTCTGTTAACAAAAAAATAACTCAGTCTAAAAAAATCAGATGAATCGCTTGTTTTGCTGTATTAATCACAATTACTGTTTTTGATCGAAGGTTTTTGTTCCTATTTCAAATTGTCATGACTTGTTGAGTGTACCGTGATCCGTCGCCTAAAAGTTTAAAAACCGCTGTCAGCGCATATAAAACCGCTAATGGATACAATAAAACCTTATTAAATAACAGCATTACGCCTTCGGCTTTATTCAGAAACCATCTGAGAAGTGAGACCGCAACAAAGTTTCTACGAAAAAGTCACGTGCTGCCGACCACAATATTACTCGTTTGAGAATAATTTAACTATTAGCAACATAATATTCAAATATCCATTAACATTAATTATAAATGTTTGTTTTATTTATACTTCTAGTTCGGCATGGTTTTCCTGGTCTTTGAAAGAATAAATTTAATAAGGAACTTAAATATACTAAATACGCTTTGTGGACGCGCACCACACAATAAAATGCTTTAAAAAATCTTTATAATTATTATAGTCTGTCCATATAATTATCTATTGTACTTTTAATATTAATTTTATTTGCAGGTTGATTGGTTGATTAAACAAATTGATTTGATATTATTTTTTGTGATATTTATAGTTACGTTTTTTTTTATAGCAGAGATTGGCAAACGAGCAGATGGATCACCAGATCGTAATCACCACCGCCCATAGACACCCAAGACACAAAAAGAATCATGGATGCGTTGCCAACCTAAAAGTAGGGAAAGGAAGGGGAGGGAAAAATGAGATGTTAATATCTCGATAAAACCGTCCTTTTATGCTGAAGTCAAAATTGTTTCCAGCGTAACATTACATAGCCGCTATGAATGCTATAATATGGTAAACCATAGCATATTGTTCACGCAGATATATTGTTAAGAACAATATTCCAAGTGTTAGACACAGTCTCAGTTCATTATGGCGTAATAAGTTCATATTAATATTAATGAGTTGTGAAACGACGTTTAGTGTAGCATCTCGCGAATGTTGCAATTTTTTCACTTTTATGTTCCACCAACCTTGGTGTTAAATATCATGCACAATGGCCTGACGTTTGTCGAGGTAAGTGGGGAGAAAAGGAGTCCATAACCAAGACCAACCTTGATGAAATAGAAGCGCAATTTGAAAAAATAACTATACAAATCAACTGCAAGGATGTCGCTTGCGATGGTATGGTCACGTTTTCAGGTAAACGCAGAAGTAGGTGACGGCCCAAAAAGCGCTGACCCAACGTTTTGGAGAATATCATAGAAGCAATACTCTTACTGTGGATGCTCAAGACCGGGCGATGTGGAAGCGTTGAGATAGGAAGGCCGACTCTGGCATTAGGCCAGGATAACGCCAGACAGAAAAAATACATACATATAACACACAAATTCACGACTATATATCCTCGAAGGAAAATATATTTATAGGAATCGAGTGAACTGTGAACTAAAGTGAAGTTAAGTCGATTCCGACTCACATGTGATATCTAATTAAAAAATATGTTATTGTTTTTATAACATGTGCTCAGTTGTGCAACAGTTGTATATAGGGATAGTATTAACGTATCGAAACTATAGCTGATCTGCTAGAGATTTGTGAACCTATATATACCAGGCCGCTTCCAATAGGTCGATCTAGAAATCTTTGGGGGAGGCCTATGTTCAGCAGTGGACGTCCTATGGCTGATGATTACGATGATGATGATGATAATGTCGACATACCTAGTACATGATGATTATACTAGTTATATATCTACCTTCCCCTGTCCCCTACAGTTGTAGTTACAGCACATTTGATTGCTGTTAAGTAAAACATGCTAGTTTATATGATCAGGTGGAAACATCCTTAAATAAAAGAAGCCGATACAAATGTTGATCCTAACAAAACACACATTGAAACTAGACAGATCAAACTTACCGTCATACATTCTTAGCTCTTCCGTCAGTTTTGTACAGCAAGTGTCAAATATTCCACGTCACAACTACTGGCGAACAAATACGGAGTTCATTGAGAGATGGCTTGTACAAAGCACATTGACACACCCATGTGAACTGAGCCGCCGTGTAAATAAGTGGCACCGGTTGAGTACGTAATTGGACATAATTACAACAAGGTCGAGTTTAAACTACCCAGTGTTTAAATTTATGTCTTTACTTTAAATTATACTGTGGTTAGATATAGATTCTTTGTATCGAAAATATCCATGGACCAGTGTCTTTATCGCTTTGCAACTTTAGTAGTCGCAACCGTCAACTCTTCAATAGATTTCGTTGGTGGTTGCCAGTTGCATCAACAAAACGTCATAAACACATGTTTAACAATTATTATATTAATTACAACAACTACATAGTTGAGAGGGTAATTGCTGACATTTGACCACTCTATGTAAAGCGCTTAATGTCTATCTTTATGCAGACTGTTTAGACTCGACTCATTTTTGTACGTTTTACTACTACACGTTTGACATGTTTTCTATAAAAAGTAACTGCGCATCAATATTAATATATATCTATAAGATTACGATCAATGCGGTCACACAAATCTACTGACAACCAAGCAAAAATAAGCTTTAACTATCGTTTCAATCCGAAAATTTACGGACAAGAAGTTTAGAATCTAAGAAATAGCAATTCTTCTATTTTGCTTTTTTGTTATTTTTTATTATTGTCTTTGACTTCTTTTTGTTGCTATTTGATGGACAGTTGCTGCAACACTAGGAAATCATTAACGCATTACTATGTCTTCTATCCTAACCATTTTACTTATAACTTACTTGTATAAGCCAATTATTTTACAAATTCAGCAGTAATGTAATGTTTATTGCACGTAATTAGTAGAACAAAACCGCACGTAAAAGTTAGCTCACGTTTTTGTGTGGTTATTTATTGTTATGTGTGTAGTTAAGAATCTGGTATCTGACGTTTGGGCTCTGGGCCGAGTGAACCCACGCCTTGTTACTCGCTAATTATAAACATAGACGTTACGCCAATTAATTCCTCAAAGCCAAAGTTGTGAGTGTTTTCCAACAACACGATGTGCACGCACTGTGTCTACAGAATCTAGCAAATGTATGCGTAACACAAAATAACCAGATCCTTAGTTAAGTTAGTCACACTATAAAAGTTACTAATCGTCATCATCAGCCATTGGACGTCCACTGCTGAACATAGGCCTCCCCCAAAGATTTCCAGATCAACCTGTTGGAAGCGGCCTGCGACTTCCTGCGACCTTTATCAGGTTGTCGATCCACCTTTTAGTTAAAAAAAACTAAAAGTTGTTTAAAGTTACTAATAATTGCTAATTGTAATACAGGATTTAATAAAACTGAGTTTCAAGGATGCACAGATAAACACAACACACAACGTAACTTTTGGAGACTCGATACGGTTAAGAGACTTTATTACCGCTGAGAGGCGACCGGCAATAATAACGGAGTATAGTATAGGCCAACATACGTCGAACGGCAGTTTCACTCGTGTATCTCAATTACGTTTTAATTACAAAAAACACTAACGCCGATGCAATTGCGAGTGGAAATTTCACTTGAACTTTAAAATTGTTGAATTAGGAGCAAGTAAGACAGGTTTGCGGCGATAGCTGACACCTGCGTTTTACTTTAGGATTTTGGACACTGACATACGATGTTTTTAACGCGATGTTAATAGCAAAAAGCAATTTAGTTGCGAGCTTTTTCTAGTTGCTAACAATAAAATTGCGTTTGCCATTTAACTGCCGCTGCGGCAGTGACAGCTTTAGACTCTGCAATAGACAAAGATAAATTATTTTTTCTAAAGGTCAGCTCAGCTTTCCGTGATGTTTGCGAAATACCACATAATCCAATATCGAACTAAACTTTATGTATTATAAATTGAAATATACGAAATCTGCTAACATAGATATGTTCTTAAGTGGTAGAGCCACGCTGTAGACAGTTACGTCTACAACACGAATGGGCCGGCTCGACCGGTTTGATACCACTGTCTCACAGAAAACCGATGTAAAATGACAGATCGCTGTCGCGTTTCGTTAGGGGAATCAGATTTAGACTAGCTTTTACCGTTAAACTTTCATCCCCTGTTATATCCCTTAAGGTATGAATTTCCAAAAATTCTATCTTAGTGCTGGCCCAAGTTATAAAAGAAAGCCGTATGTATAACTTCACGTTCCTAGTTCCAATAGTTTTGGCTAGACGCTGATACATCAGTCAATCAGCTTCTCCTTTTATAATATTAGATAATTTTATACATAGATTATTTTTTGGTGACTGCCTCGGTGGCGTGGTGGTATTTCGGTACGACTACGGTTCTGAGGTCTCGGGTTCGATCCCCGGGTCGGACAAAGTGATATTGGATTTTTCTATATCAGCCCGGAGTCTGGAATTCGTGCCCGATATGGCGATAGGCTCGCCCCCTATCACATCTGGGACGGAACTAAGCTTGGCGAAATGTGGGTGTTCTAGTTCGCTAGTGCGCCTCTGCCTACCCCTTCGGGGATACAGGCGTGAGCTTATATGTTATTATTTTTTGGTTGAAAGAGTGTAACCAGCATTGGCACTGGCAACAGGGGTCTTTTCAGTATCTGTCAGGCTATAAAAAGTCTACACGCCGATATTAAACGTATAATTCTAAAAGTAGCTCCTTTAAATCGCCAAGTTGTCCAGTAGTACGCAGCCGCTGCCTACCGCGTCACCGTCTTTAATATATGTTATGAGTTTAGCTGCAATACCTGTGCGTGATACTGCTAATTAATTCCGCCCGAGGCATTCGTTAAGGCGATGATCTGCACATCGTGTACCACTCCTATAAACGTCAGGATATCATAAGGGCTCGTATTTGTTAAAGGTGTGCCGCTGGCGGTCTGGAAAATATTGAGTTTCTGAGATTGAGGGAGTGCGTGTTAGCTGTTGGTCTTGGTGTCCTTCTCTCGAGACGTAAATGTAGTAGTATTGATACACTTCCAATCCTAGATTTGATGAAGAAGTAGGTACTGATGACCAATTTCTGAATTACAAATATTATTGGTATATATTAAATTTCTTCAGTAAAGTACATATATAAACCGCTATCAAGAGTATCTCATAAATAAAATTTGTGATGCTATCCTTACACAAGAACCGTAACATTTTGAGGTATAAAATATTTTACCATAACATAACTAAACATAACATAAGCTCACGCCTGTATCCCCGAAGGGGTAGGCAGAGGCGCACTAGCGAACTAGAACACCCACATTTCGCCGAGCTTAGTTCCGTCCCACATGTGATAGGGGGCGAGCCTATCGCCATATCGGGCACAAATTCCAGACTCCGGGCTGATATGGAAAAATCCAATATCACTTTGCCCGACCCGGGGATCGAACCTGAGACCTCAGAACCGTAGTCGTACCGAAATACCACCACGCCACCGAGGCAGTAAATATTTTACCACTTTCCTATAAACGTCCTTTTAGAAAGTAGATAGTACAAATAAAATTAAATAATATGCCAATCAAGATGCCACTTCATCAAAAAACCTATCGCATACCAATTTCTTTCGAAATATTTAACATTAACAGCACGACACGACTTAATTTCACAATTAAACGTTTTATGGTTATACCTGCATGATCCAAATCGGCTTTTTCTCAAGACAGCCGCAAATGTAGTTTCTATATTTAGCGGCCTTTTCCGCTCTAACTACAGGCTCGTTCGTCAACTTTTTGTGGATGTCATGCAATTTGGGTTTTTATAGCGTGAGAAATAAAAATTCGTAACGCAATCATAAAAGCATTTCAGATAAAGGAACTAAGTGACTAATTGCAAAAACTTGAGAATTGCTTCTAATAACAAAAGTCTACGATATCGCAAATAATGGAATGGATGTAAACATTACCTAGGAGGTACAAAGGCCGCGACAATTTAGCAAATTAGCGTACCACAATTCAAATATTCGCTAATATATGCCATTTTTTGATAATTTTATTGTCATTTTGTATTTTTATTGTTCTTTAAAATCCATATTTCGATTGTCAGAATTTTTTCTGCTCGGGCCGTTGAAGGCTGTCAAGAAACTTTCACAGCAATACAAATTCATAATTATTGTAAAAGCCTAATCAGATTCAGACAAATAAACTCTAACTTTAAATACAATCAAGCGATGCTTTCTAAGTTTAGCGCTACTTACAAATATTTATAAGTATACGGAGCATTGCTCGTGTATTTTTTTAATAATTTTACTTTGATCGCTTTATTTTTATAAAGGGTTGTCCGCGGTTTTTTTTAACACAGTTTGCATAACTAACCCTTAACACGCCTGAGAAGCAGTGATATCTCATAATAAACTTCTGTATAAATCTGCTAGTGTGGACAGTACTAATATTATACGCTACTGCGCTTGCGCAGCGCAGCGCGGCGCCTCACGTCTTTGTGAGATACTGCATCAAGCGATATTTATTCTTAATAGCTTAGTTCATGCAAGATCTTAAATTCTCCGTGGCGCATTGGATGAGTAGTTGGTTGTAATGGGAGAGGCCGCGGGTTCGATCCCCGCACCGAGACAAATGTTTGTTTAATGTGATCCACAAATATTTTTAAGTCTGGATGTTGTGAGACTGAAAGTCTGATAGTTCCTGATACACACGACACAGGAATCGAATCCGAATATTCCGAAAAATAAATTAACTTGTCATAGACTACCTAATTTTTTACTAAATAGAATCAATGTTATTGTATCTTTGTAAATATTTTATGAAAATTGACCAAAAATCTATAGGTATATATCATCAAAATGTCTTTCTAGATAGAGCAGTGTTTGTGCTTCAATGAATAAGTGAATCATGACATAATTGTATATTACAATGATCAGCAAACACGTCATTTTATTAGTGGTGTAAGTGTCCGTAATTGCCAAGTTGAGAATTCGAATCGCATGTAATCTTAAGTCAAAGGTAAAGTATAGTTAGTCATGGGTCTGATAAATAAATTTAGTTACGTCATTTTTGATGGTAAGTGATCTTCGTCGCCCATTAACCATTTGCGTTGCTAACCCAAAAGGAGGGGGAAATAGGGATTGGGAAAGGAAGGAAGGGGGGAGGGGGGGGTTAATTGGGCCACCGGAAATCTCACTCACCGGTTGAAACGCGACAGCGAGCTGCCAGTTTACGTCAGTTTTCTGTGAGACAATATCAAACCGTTCGAGCTGGGCTATTCGTACTGTAGATGTAACTGTCTACAGCGTGGCTCTACCACTCAAACTTACTCTACCACTCAACTTTACTTGCTGCCAACTACATGCTGTTTATCTATAGATAGATATTGCGGTGGTACCGTACCTTACCCCAGGGGCCTAAACGAATACTTACATGTAAAAGTCCTACCACCAGTCTTTCTTTCTACCTGCCCTTATCCCACCTTAATATGGGGTCAACGCAACACACTTTCAAGCATATTGCAGAAAGAATTTGGCTAAGTTTTGCAACTGGCTGCCTGCTTGACGTCAACCTATTTTTTTATCTTAATTGCCATTTGCTCATAACTCCTTTAATTTACGGTAAACCGCGAAGATGCTTAAATAAATGGTTACTTTCTTGTGGTAAAAATTGAAAGTTGTAATAAAAAAAATTATGGCTCAATTAAAGCCGCGAGTAACAGGTTTTATACAAGACAGTATCCTATTAAACTTCATAATTGTATGTTCCAAAGCAATGATTTGTTTTATTGTTGTTTTTTGTCTGGTTTATTGGCTCCAGATTTATTTGAACAACTGACAGTCACATAAGTTTGAGGTAATTACTGTTGTATTTAAGCTCTATTACCATCCTGCGCAAGTTGACAATCTTTGTGTTGTAAACTTACTCCCTTATTCATAATAACTTAGTAGAGCGTAATAAGACCGCAATAGTACGTTATATAAAAATTGTATTCATAATCATATAGCGTTATAGCGTAATAGCGTTAAATTGTTCCAACGTTCGATAGTGAAAACACGGCCGATTCCGATCAGTGTCTAAAGTTTGATGTGCTTTTTTAATGACATTAATTTTGTTATAGTTTAGGACCTCATCTAAGATTAATATATATTTTTATTGATTGTTTCCAGCCAAGACTTTCTATTTGTTTCAAAGCTTGCCAAAGATAAAAATTATTATTTTTTTCTGTAACCAGCAACATTGTATTCGATAAACATATTTTAGTTCTCTTTTAGCTAAAGTAGGCAAAAGCGGAATGCTTTCGATAAGACCAGGATTTCATTATGAATAAGGGAGTTTGTATGCAACTTTTTCTGTGAAATGCGTCTCCCAAGCAATAATGGATGACATTTTTGTTACTTATTTATTATGCCAAGACAAAAACCAAAATATTCTGGTGGAGTGTGCTCCCAATAATTGAAAGAATTTGTGATGTTAAAACAACCACAAATTTGGACATCGCCTTACTTACTTAATTGTGATTGTGAATTTGCTTAATCTTTTCCATATTTCAGGTTTACTAAGAAAGTGTTTAAAGCTTAATAAACCTCGTTACAATTAAGCTTATCGTACAATTCTTCCAGTAAACCCAGAGAATAATCCAAAACTATTCTACGTGTATTTATGATATCAACTGACCATCTGACAAGACCTCACCTAGTCGTCATGCGAAACATTTCCTGCTGTAACAGTCATTGATTCAGCGACCGATAAACATATCTTGCATACAGTTAACATTGATCTTTGAACTATACAAAAACTGCAGCTTAAGTGATTGCTCACATCCATCATTAGTATCTACCTCTACAAAATCTGTACTTCTTTACAGTATGTACAGTAGCATTACACATTTATATGAAAAAGTTTATCCACAACAGTAGAGGAAATATGCTTCCCTGATCTAGTGGCAGCATTATGGAACGTGGACCGGTAGATCCTGGGTTTGATTCCCAGGTCGAGTAAAGCCGTTTTTCTAATTTGATTTTCCCGGTACCTGATCCCCCAATGTGGACGTCGGGCAGGCAGCCGGTCGTATAAATGAAGCCAAATCCTTTCAACATCATACTAGAAAAAGTATGTTACGCCGACCCGACATTTAGGTGGGATTAGGGCAGGTAGAAAGAAGTAGAGGGAATATGCCACACACGTCATACAATTTAAAAAATGTCATATGATACAGCCCAGTAAATGACACAGTTCTGATAAATTTTAACATGTCATACAAAAAGTAAATGGAGCATAAGAACCAGCTATAAAATTATGTTCAGCGATTTTGCAATTATATGTGAAATTATTGACGTAGAAAGGCCGACAGACAGACAAACCGTCTAGATGTCTACCTCTCTATTTTAGAAAAAAAATAAGTTTCATCACCATCAAGCCATAACGTTGTACGCCACAGAGCGGAGATAACAAGTGCAATTTATAAGATTTATACGGCCATTGACGAATTCTTTTACAGTCAGTTTAGCATTTGTTATAATTTTAGTGAGCGGTGGTGTTACATCGCTACTTTCCGTTCCAGTGTACGCGCAACCCTTTGCTTCTTGTGTAGGAAATACTACCTTAATAATAAATCAAAATGTTAATTCGTGTCAATATTTGGAGTTATTTCATGTGTTACATGTGTTGTCTTTGTTTTGACTGATGTACTGCCATGAAATGGAAATCCTGTCTCAGGTCTCGTAGGTACTGTCTGGGACCATTTCGATTTCAACGTGTGACTATTTTTTATAGTTTTAATTCATACTTTTATATACTGATATGAGTAGTCGATTATATTGAAGGAAAAACTTCATATCAAACTTGTTTGCATTAATCAAAATAAGAAGTATTTGAGGATTTCACATACATATATAGACTCACGCCTGTATCCCCGAAGGGGTAGGCGGAGGCCAACTAGAGAACTAGAATACCCACATTTTTATTTTCGTAATCCGTCCCAGTTGTAATAGGCGACGAGCCTATCGCCATATCGGGTACAAATTCCAGACCCCGGGCTGATATTAAATAGGAATACCCAATATAACTTTGCCCGAAGCGGGATTCAAACCACAATACAACTACGCCACCGAGGCAGTCATTTTAGGATCTTAAATTTTCTAAATAGCATATTATCATTTCCGATTTCTCACGTGAGAAATCAATAATTGCAAATTCCATATGATATCATTAATTTCTAATTAAACACATTAATCTAACCTTCGAGAAAGTAACTGTATTTGAAATGATAAAATTTGTCACATTTTCACTAAAATGCCCTTCGACACCTAGAACCGGCCGCTTTGGGTGAAATTTGAGATTCCGTGTTCCACTCGAGAGTCGGATGGCGTACGGGGTCGGCGGCCGCGCACTTTCAGACGCCCAAACTTGAACCATGTTCATACTACTCCAGTAGGAGAAGTCCGTACAAAGAATAAATGGAGTGTGAATGTATTGTTCCGAATGAAATATTTGGGAACTGATTGGTGGGAACGGTAACATCCTGTTGTCTATTTCTAGACAAGTCTAATAAAATTCATTTAAGTGCTTTCATAATTTCGTTGGGTATGATGCTGAGTAATTGTATTATGTTTATTGACTATGAACATTGTACAGTGCCAGGCAGCACTTTGAAAGTATAATTCTTCACTTTCGATCAGACATCTCGATATTAATTAGTAGCATAAAAGCTGTGTGATGTATAAAATGATTATAAAACAACCATAATTTCTCACATCAATCATCAACTTTGATAAATGTTTCTGGTTATTTTTAAGGATTTGTCATGTTCCGGATATGGAAGGATACTGCTAAAGATCCTTGGGAAATAATGTTTTATATGCAATAAATAATAAGGGAACAAGGCGAGAATATTTCGATGTTACTTTCAAACAATCCACAATTTGATGTACTGCATTTACTTTGTGCTATGTACGGGACGCGTACGCGCATGTTTAGATCGAGATATGAGCCGTTAATTACGATTTCGCCTGTCACGGCGGGTGCCTTGCTTAATGTCCGGATTAACTTTATTATTATAAAAATTATCGGACTCCGCCGACACCCGTCCCCGCGCATCCCGCACTCATGCACATCTCATGACTTATTCTGGAAAAATAAATATAAGTAAGTGTTGAATACTATATTTTATTTTCTTATTTTTGACAAATTATTAAATTGTTTGTTTTCTATCGGTCTTTATTATGTGTGAAATTGCTAGTCTTAAAGTCTGTAAAATTACACACACATACATAAGCTCACCCCTGAATCCCCGAAAGGTTAGGCAGAGGCGCACTAGCGATCTAGAACACCCACATTTCGCCGAGCTTAGTTCCGTCCCAGATTTGATAGGAGACGAGCTTATCGCCATATCGGGCACAAATTCCAGACTACGGGGTAATACGGAAAAATCCAATGTCACTTTGCCCGACTCGGGATCCAACCCGAGAACTCAAGACGATAGCCGTACCGCGCACCCAATAACCACTACGCCACCGAGGCAGTCCTCGAACTACTAAATATTTATTTAATTTAACTGTTTTCTTAAGTTTACGCGAATATTATACATTGAAATAAAACTATTCTTACGGATTCTATCACGATTATGTTTTAATTATTAAAATAAAAAAAATAATAAAAAAAACAATAATAATTAAAACATAATCGTGATAGAATCCGTAAGAATAGTTTTATTTTAATTTAACTGTGCTCAAATTCTGATCAGTCGCAAGTAACAACATACAATGATTGGTGCCTTGGTCATTTCGGAAATAAGTATAAAAAAATATACTCCATAAAATACTAACAAATTAGTTTTTAAGTAAGAGAAATATTACTAACCCAAATGGATGGACTTTTGTCCGTAATAAAAACTTTATTATTATTATTATACTCACATCACTTGTTTTGTGTCATTTGATTCAGTAAAAGTATTCTCTATTCGATGTACAGTAATCAAAAGAATCAAAAACAGATAGATAACGTGAAACCCACACTCGGGCCGGTTACGTTATCTAGTTGACACTCAAGTAAAATGAACAGTTTATTGCGATCGACCACCTGGCCCGACAGATCTTGTTGGATGTCCACTTTTCCACGCTACATATTGCTGAGGTTAGTTTATTATCTCTAAAAATTACGAAACTAGAGGTATGTGAAGTTTGGAGTCGACGATTCTAGTGTAACTTACTTTAAAATGTGTCCCGAGAGTCACGAGGTTTTTGTCGTATTCAAGTGTGATTTAACACGGAGCTGAAGTAACGCAACTTAGCATAGACTTAGTACGTTATTAGGAACAAAATATACACACATAAATCAAATATCACTTTGCCCGACCCGGGGATCGAACCCGAGACCTCAGAACCGTAGTTGAACCGAAATACCACCACGCCACCGAGGCAGTCCATAATAAATACATATTTAATTTAAAAATAAACGAAATTATTTTAAAACCAGGTCTTATGCCACATCAATATGGTGTTATGTTAACGTAACATATATATTTAAGCATGTTGCAGAAAGGATTTAGCATTGTTTTCCGACCGATGGGTTGGCTGACGTTACTTCGTTCTTCTGGGGGATCTAGTTTTCGGCAAATTGTATCAGACTAAGAAGATTCTTAGGATCACTTGGTCCGCAGCTTCTATACATAACGACACTAAAGCTGTAAATTTAATTAAATGATGTAAGCCAATTCTCAAATAATTACAACATAAATAACATATTCAAAAATATTTAAGACATATTCAAAAATATTTAAGAGAGTGTGTAAACAAGCAAAATCAGCTTATGTAAGCAATAATATAAAAAAATCGGATAATAAGATTAAGAGTACGTGGAAAATAATAAATACTGAAACTGGTAAAAATAGGGTTAAAGACGGCCAAATAGTTTTAAATATTGATGACGAACTGGTTTCAGACAAATGTACTGTTGCAAATTTTCTGGATAGGTATTTTACTAACATTCCTTTCGAGACCACGAAATGTCTTTTATCATCACCAGTAGTAGCTGAATCATTCCTAAAAAAGAATATAAATAGAACATTGCCTAGTTTTGATTTTGACCCAGTCACACATTATGATATTATAAAAGTATTCAAGAGCCTAAAAATGAAAAGCACTGAAGACATTTGGGGACTCTCTGTTAAAGCCTTAGATTCCATCATTGTTAACATTGCGCCAATGTTAGCTGACATATTTAATAGTTGTATTAGATACGGCATATTTCCTGATCTTATGAAAATAAGTAAAGTAATACCAATTTATAAATCAGGATGTTCAAATACTGCTTCAAACTATAGACCGATATCTATACTACCAGCATTTAGTAAAATTTTTGAAAAACTTATATTAAATCAAATGCTGGTTCACTTTAATTTAAATAACATTCTCCATAATAGGCAGTTCGGTTTCACAAAAGGCCGATCTACTCAAGATGCTGGTCAAGCCTTAATAAAGTCTGTGCTAGAAGCTTGGGAGGGATCGCAAGATGCTTTTGGAGTATTTTGCGATCTCTCTAAGGCATTTGATTGCGTCAATCATAGAATTCTTATTTCAAAACTTAATTTCTATGGAATTCGTGGCACAGCTCTTAAATTATTAACATCGTATTTGACTGATCGGACACAAAAAGTTTTCATCAATAATATCTCTTCGAAGGGTTCCCCTGTTAGAATAGGTGTACCACAAGGATCTATCTTAGGCCCTTTCTTATTCTTAGTATATATAAATGACTTCCCATGTATGATTAATAATATGGCAGAAGTAGTCTTATTTGCTGACGATACGTCGCTTATATTTAAGGTAGACAGGAAAGATAGGAATCTTGTAGAGTCAAATAAAGTTCTTCGTTTAACATCAGATTGGTTTTCTGCCAATAATTTACTTCTAAATGCTTCAAAAACAAAATGTATAAAATTTTCATTGCGAAATATGAATCATGAAAAATCAAATATCACATTAGACAATAAAACATTAGATTTAGTCTCGTCTACTGTCTTCCTTGGAGTAACAGTAGATGTCAAATTGCAATGGGGCCCTCACATACAAAAAAATTCTGGAAAACTGAGCTCAGCCATATTTGCAATTAGGAAAATAAGACAATTGACTGATGTGGCTACGGCTAGGTTGGTATATTTTGCATACTTTCACAGCATTATGTCTTATTGCATTTTGTTGTGGGGTTCTGCCGCAGATCTGCAGACTGTCTTTGTACTACAGAAGAGAGCGGTTCGCGCTATATACAACCTCCGATCCCGTGACTCTCTTCGAGAACTGTTCAAAGATATTAATATACTTACTCTGCCGGCCGAATACATCTTTCAAAACATAATGTATGTTCGCAAAAATTTAATTAGTTTTTCTAAAAACAGTGAAATACATAGCATAAATACGAGGAATAAAGAAAAACTTGCAATTCCTAAATTAAGACTCTGCAAATCAAATAAATCATTTATAGGAAATAGTGTTAGATTTTATAATAAACTTCCTTCCGAAGTAACTAACTTACCAGGTGATAAATTTAAATCCTATGTTAAACGTGCCTTAATGGCTAGGGCTTATTATAGCGTTGCAGACTACTTAGCTGATAGGGAAGTCTGGCGTTAGTTCTGCACACTGCACCAAGATGGTGACCTTAACTGAACTGAGTCGCCTTCTTCTTTTTTCTTTACTTTAATAGTAACTTTTTTAACTTTACTACAATAGTAATTATTTTAACTATAATGACATTTTTGATTAAAGTACATTGACTGGCTTGACATTAACATTAATATAGTTATCTGATAATAATATAGGACATTAGGTATATTTATTATATTTTTATTGTAAACAGACCGACCGATCGACCAATTTGGAAAGTGTATGCCATAAATTGTATAAAAATAATCATATAATGACTAAGCTTATTGTTTGTGATATATATAGATATAAGGATTTTTGTTAGTATGGGTTTTTGCATCCTACAATGCCATTTCACCTTTTAATCATTCTTTTGGTAATTACACCTCCAGTGGTATTGAGGATGCGTGAATCCATATAAATATGATTATCAATTGTATTGACAATTTGTAAATCAAATTTTTTAAAAAAGGAAAATAGACAAAAGAAAATAAAAAAGAAATGGGGACAATTGATGATGAAAAAAATAAGCCCGGAGTTTCTTTCTGCCTTTCTTCTTCGGGTCGTCATCCGTAGGTAGCTAGAGAAAGGCTGGTAGGTTAGCTAGGATAGGGCCTCACGCACCAATCCCAACTGCTTCCAGTATTTCCAGTCAATCCCCTGCCACCATTCCTGCCATATGCCATTCCCATACAATCCATTCCCTTACACTCTATTCCTATTTCCCCTTATCACCCTATCTCAGCCATCCCATCGTTATTATATCCATACTTGCCTGCCTGTTGTCTAATTCAAATATATAATGTAAATTATATTAATCCTAATTTAAAAATTTACTTGTGTTGACTTGTCATAAGTGCTTTTTTACATGCCTACGTGATCAATAAAGATTTTTATTTTTATTTTTTTAATTTTTTTTTTTAACTAAAAAATATTTAATACTGTAAGACCAAACCGTGTATTCTTTTATTAAAATGAGGCCCCCTACTAATGCAACCAGACGCTTATCGCCAACTCGATCTGATTTTCGCAAGTCAATAACTGTTGCGTAGTTCAAAGTCCTGTGAAGTTACATCTCTTAACAAGAAATCTAGTTGAGATGTGTCTGCGATACAGTCCGTACCACGGACCCACTCATTAACGGCTACCGATCGATAAACTCTGTAGATAATATCAATTATTACCAGCTGACCGTCGGTAACTCCGTCGGGCTGTCAGCGAGACGAAGCACCTTGCCTCCAACGTGTTTTGACTCTTGACTAGCTTAACTCACGTTTCTTGTAGCACTCCACTGCCTCGGTGGCATAGTTGTGTTGCGTGCGTTGTACGACTACCGACCTAAGGTCTCTGGAACGATCCACAGGTCGGGCAAAATGTTATTGTTTATTTTTATTCTGTATGTATATTTTATCAGCCATATAAAATTACTAACCCACTTCTGGGGGGTTACCACCACCTCTTATAACAGTATTAGCATAATCTTACTAGTACCGATTCCCATACAAAACAAATAACGAACGATTATAATAATACTGCTATAAGAAGTGTTGGTAACTCTGCTGTCCGCCACTACTAATAGTTCAGAATTATGAAAAAAAATCGAAAGCAATATTTCTGACTTGTAAAGTATTAAAATAATAAATAAATTATAACCCTGTAATTACTTTCCCACTGCTGGTCACGGGCCTCCTCTACTAATGAGAGGGCTTAGGCCTTAGTCTACCACGCTGACCTAATGCGGGTTGGTAGACTTCACATACCTTCGAATAATCGATTGATCGAGAATCGATAAAATATTGCTTTAAGTTTATAGTTATTACTGTTTGTTTCCTGTATGAAATATTTATCTCTAGTTACTTCGCCTTGCTTTTGTTTTGCTGACACAAGCGAGCAGGATATTTCCTACTCATTAGTTTATTCATAAACATCTTATCTATTTGATGTTATCTACTTGATGCCTCATTTATAGCACTTTACATTAACTTCATAAAGAGTTTTACAAACGATAACGTTATCGATAATTGCAAAACGTAGTTGTGATTGTATTTACTTTCTAGAAAAATATTAAACGAATCCCTATATTATGAGTTCTTCTTGTGTTATATCCCTTCACATAACTTTGGATCAATAATTAATATTTTAGGTATAGTGCGGCTCAGTACTACACATAAAAGTTATTGTGTATTCTCTTAATTTATTTATACACAAACGATGTACCAAAACATAGATTAATGAATCTGTATTGTTAATTTTCTTTCAAAAATTTTAATTAATTATTGTGCATTATTCTATTCACAAGTACGCAAGCTCGTAAAACTGAGACATCGTCTGTCTACTACAGACTTCTAAAGATCAATTAAGACTGCGTCAAGTAGTACAAGTCACTATTTTTCTACCTATCCTTTCGGCTGGGGGGTTACCACAACCTCTTATAGCAGTATTATTATAATTTTACTTGTACCGATTCCCATACAAAACAAACGAAGAACGATTATAATAATACTGCTATAACCCTGCTGGAGCCGCAACGACTAAACTCATTGTATAATACCTCTATTTAGGGTTCGGTTTAGATTTTTACGATCGGCTGCCTGCCCTTTAGGACATTCAATCCCAGGCAAACCGTATTAGAAAAACCGTTTTGCCCTACCTGGAAATCGAACCCAGGTCTCCCGGCCCACACCCCATATGCGCTACCATTATACATATCTACAACTAGTATCTATTATCTATGTACTATAGTAAACTAGGTACTACGTATACAAAAATCCATTTCACTTACTCTAACGAGAAATAACGCTTAATCAGTCACGTGTTCAAATCAAACACGTTTAATTTTATGCGTGACACAAACACGCTGTAGGAAAAAATACAAACCTGTACGCGATTTCGTCACACCGGTCTTGTCAACCGCCAGACCGCATTGCTTCGTAACGAGCCAGCATCCGAATAATTAGCTGTAATGTGTCGTGGATGCGGGCGTGTGACGTCAACTGCATAGTTTTTTTTTTATTTTTTATTTATGGCAATTGAAATACATTATGCCAATGTCAAGTTAGGGAAATTGTTTTCCTACATATAAGTTTTCGCAAGTGCAATGAAGTTGGATGTGTTCGATTTCAAGGCCCTGCTGGAGTTTTAGCGTCAATTCCTTCCAGTTTGATGTTTTTTAGTCGATTTTCTCGCAGCGGAGGAATCGAACATGGTCGACCCATCCACCCGACAAAAAGCATCCAAAATCACTTATTTCAAAGCTTCCACATACTGTCCATCTTCGTTGATGTTTATTGCTTAGATACACATCACATTTAATCCACAAACACAACTTTAGACGAAACACCCGCACCGTCAGAATTCCCGCCAAAACTCAACTGCATAGTTACGAGTTACGACTTACGAGGAGCAAGTGGTAGTGGAGCGTGATACTGTTTGTTTTATCATCGATCGACTTCAAAAAGTACTCTATTCGTCTGTATTTTCGACCGACTGCAAAAAAGGAGAAGGTGCTCAGTTCGTCTGTATTTTTTGTGTTACTACACAAACTTCTTCGCCAAATGTGGACGGATTTTCAAGATTATTTTTGTGTTTCATAGAGCTTATTCAAGTGTGGTCCCATATAAATTTGGTCACGATCAGATAAAGTTTGAAGTCGGTCTGTTAAGTTTACTAACTAGCTGTTGCTCGCGGCTTCGTTCACGTGATTCCACCGTAACCGTACATTTTTCCGGGACTTAAAGTAACCTAAGACTGCCTCGGTGGCGTGGTGGTATTTCGGTACGACTACGGTTCTGAGGTTTCGGGTTCGATCCCCGGGTCAGGCAAAGTGATACTGGATTTTTCCATATCAGCCCGGAGTCTGGAATTTGTGCCCTATATGGCGATCAGCTGGCCCCCTATCACATCCGGGACGGAACTAAGCTCGGCCAAATGTGGGTGTTCTAGTTCGCTAGTCCGCCTCTGCCTACCCCTTCGGGGATACAGGCGTGAGCTTATGTTATGTTATGGTATGTTAAAGTAACCTATGTTACTTTCTGAGAATGAAGCTTTCCATAGGTGAAAGAATTATTAAAATCGAATTAGTAGTTTTTGAACCTATTCATTACAAACAAAAATAGAAAAAAACAAGATCAAATCTTTCCTCTTTACAATATTAGTATGGACTACTAATCTTTGGGGGACGCCTATGTTCAGCACTGGACGTCCTATGGCCGATGATAATGATGATGGACTACCTAATTTCTATTAATGTACCCTGGGGGTTTACCATAACCTCTTATAGCAGTAATATTATAATTTTACTTGTCAATATTCCCATACAAAACAAATGAAGAACGATTATAATAATACTGCTATAAGAGGTCATGGTAACCCTGCTGGATTTCTTGTTTTTCGACCTCAAAATCGTGGTTCAATATATGTTATGCAATAATTTTCTGACAAGGATGTGGTTATTTGTTGCGGTTTTTAAGGATTTTGAAAATGACTAGGTTTTTTTTAGTTGTAATTTTTCCACTTTATTATTACCACTGCTGACTGCCTCGGTGGCGTGGTGGTATTTCGGTACGACTAAGGTTCTGAGGTCTCGGGTTCGATCCCCGGGTCGGGCAAAGTGATATTGGATTTTTCCATATCAGCCCGGAGTCTGGAATTTGTGCCCGAAATGGCGATAGGCTCGCCCCCTATCACATCTGGGACGGAACTAAGCTCGGCGAAACGTGGGTGTACTAGTTGGCTAGTGCGCCTCTGCCTACCCCTTCGGGGATACAGGCGTGAGCTTATGTTATGTTATGTTATGTTATGTTATTATTACCAAATGTGGAACGGCTTAATAAATCTTTGTCTATTTTTAAGCTTTTTACTCGACTGTGTTGGAAGGAGAGTACTGTGTTTCGAATGTGTGTCTTTACATTTCTTCGGCACGCTATGTAGCCTAAATGGCTTGAAGGAATTTAACATATAAAGCGTCGCTTAAATCGATTCAGTGGTAAAAATACTTTACTGTCCGGTTAATTATATTTAGAAATCACGAAATAATATAATGAATAAATATAACACAAAAAATATCTCCATTTAAAACATATAGGCACAAATTTGAAAAACCGGTCAGAGGAAAAAAATATTTGGCAGGGTTCCACACAAAATATAAATATTTTTGATATTCATATGATGATTCGTTATGGTATATGAAATTTTTAAAAATCTAGTTTAAAGAATACTATATTAAAGATTTTGATAAATACGTTATACTGGTACTTATTGATAGAAACTTCGTTTTTAATCTAAGTATTGAAAATTGTTAAGATATGAAGTTGCAATTATTGAATATAACAACCCACTTTTTTATAAAAATAAAGTGATCTTACTAGATACCAACAGATTGGTCCTATAAAATATACATATAAGGCATCCGTTTTTCTAAGAATACGGAACCGTAAAAATAAACGGAGATATTCAAAATGTTATGTAGTAAATAACTAAATATTTACATTGAAAAACCATAGGCATTAATTAATTGTTACAATCTACGTTATCATATCACAATATATATTTTTATTTTATTGCATCGTTATTTTCCAATGTTTTTTTGCGACGCTTATGATTAAATTATTGTGCAGCTTTGAACTTTGTCGTATCATCACCTGAGAATCGAAACTAAGAGCCAATCTATGTGACATTTTCGTGTTAATAAAGAAACAAAATATGTTAATAACAGTTGAAAATCATTTAACAAGGGTAACATGACAATTATTTATCTTTATTTATTATTTTTTTGCAAATGAAATACGGGGCATCCTAATATATTTGCATAATGTGCATATTTAGCGGTATTATTAAATTTATTTGTTTATATTTGTTTTTAAATGTAGAATTAACGTTATATATCTCAGAAAGTTTCCGATTTATATGAAACTAGGTCTAAACGAATTCTGAATTTATTTCATCATTCTGAAAGTTGCAATATGCAAAAATATTAATAAATATTCATAAATTCGTATCAACAGTTTCTAGAATAATATTAAACATGTAACACTAGACGCACCATAGATAATGAATTAATGAATCAAACAGTCGAAAAATTAACCCAATACAAATAATAATTTACAACGCAATAAAAACTTAAATCTATACATACAACTCGCTGTTGGATCGTAAAAGAATCCAGTTATTGTTTTACGACCGTAATGGAGACATCTAAATAATTCCAAATAGATGTGTTATTTTTATTTAAATAATGCTAGATGATCAGTTCCGGCATAAACTCGTCCATCGCTCGCCTAATCTCGCCCACGGCAGTGCTCACACTCATAAAAAAAACTTTGAATGCGACAGCCCAAGTATCATACTAAGTTATCCCAGGCTTGGAGATTTGACAGTGGGATACCAAGCAACCTTCTGGAGTCATAAGCGTGAATGAAAGATTCCTAATAAAATCAATGTTGGTAGGGGTTTTGAACACTTTAATATCAATTGATCAGAGTGAAATTTCCGATGAATCCCACCCTCCCTTTCCCAATTCCTATTTCCCTCCTTTTAGGTTGGCAACGCACCCATGATTATTTTTGTCTTGGGTGTCTATGGGCGATGGAGATCATCAGGTTACCGATCTGCTTCCCAGTATATGCGATTAAAAAAACTTATCACATTGATACATAAATTGTGGTTTCGAAGTAGACGTTCAATAGAAAGAAGAGTTGATGCGTTTTTGTCCTGCCTTTATGCGTTACGTAATATCTAACATAATATACTTATTGCAGACCGATTTTTATTACTTATTCAGAAGAAGACTACTTCTACTTCTTTCTTCTTCAGCCTTTCTCAGCCCTTTTGGTGTAGACCTCCCTCACCAACTTCCAATTTTCGCGGCTTTGTGCTTTGTATCCAGTTCCAGTATCCAGTTCGAACCGGTGACCTTCTTCAAGTCTTTTCAGCGCATTTGTGGTCTTTCTTGAGGACATGTTTTTCCCCATAGTTTCCACTCAAGGAGACGTTTGCACCATGATGATTCTTTTCGGGCAACATGTCCAGCCCACTTCCATTTTAAGTGAGCCACTCGTTTTGTCACGTCTGCGACTTTGCTTTGTTGTCGAATCTATTTGTTTGTTTTGCAGTTCATCAATGTCACTCCTAGCATCTTTCCTTCAATTACCCTGGAAGCTAAAGTTCAAATTATTTAAAAAAGGAGCCTGATGCATCTCTTATAAATCTCCTCAACTGAGAGCAGCAAACGCATGCGCCGGGTTTCAAAGCCAGTTGTTTGTTTGTAAGGATAGGTTACTGTGAACCAAATACCAGTTGACAAGCGTTTAAGCAATAGCTAACATGATTCCCGTTAATCTCTTGTATAATATTGTGATATCTGCGACACTAAATCAACATCATTTTAATATCACCTTGAGTAAAATGCGGACTGACATAAAATCTTTTAACACCGTGTTATGGTAATTTGAATGCTTATTTAAATTATAAATGTATTTAATTGAATGCGATAGTAACGTTACGTTTTATGGACGACGAGCAGACAATATGTGGTCTGGAAAGGAACCAGACTAGTT
This sequence comes from Clanis bilineata, assembly GCA_036417725.1. Taxonomy (NCBI): domain Eukaryota; kingdom Metazoa; phylum Arthropoda; class Insecta; order Lepidoptera; family Sphingidae; genus Clanis; species Clanis bilineata. The sequence goes on from CM071158.1 coordinate 18,115,804, forward strand.
ACGCATGTGTGTGTCTAATGCATAAACACACATGCATAAATTCTTCCTCATGATGTCATTTCTTAGAAATAATATGAAACTTTGAAGAAGAGTATTTCTTATATGGTGCAATATTAGTATTGATTCTGCATAGCTCTGTAAAAGACTAGGTTAAAACGTGCCTCTTATACGCACTATATTCGCTACACAACTTTAGTGTATATCTCAAACTAGTTGTGTACACTTCCAGCTCCAAAGGGAGACTAACTCAATACAACAACGTGGTCATCACACGGACACCCCTGGGATGGGGCAGCCGGTGGTTACAACATCAGGGCGTAGCCCTCTGGTTGTAGTCTTCCTCGCGATCCGCAAATACGGATCGGTCACGGGAGGTCGCGTGAAGCGCGATGGTGTCTTGTTGGATGGTGTACGCTGAGGGGCACTCGTGATCTCCTCTTCTTGCCGTCTACGCGATATCAAACCCAGCCAGGTGGAACCCATTGGGGAAGCCCAGCTTAGGCGATCAGCAGCAGACGGCGTTGGTGAAGATCATGATCACGAGTTCCTCGAAGCGGCACCATGAAGGGAGTGTGGTGTGTAGTGTGATGTGTGGATGTGTGTGTGTGAGTGTCGCCGCAGCTCTGGTAGCTGCGGCGGCTGCAGCAGCTTCGCGTAGACTACGCGAGGAGATCACGAGGTAGCGGCTTCCCGTCCGGAGGTCGAGCGTGCAGCGGAGCCAGGTTCTGGAGGTGAGGCCAGGGTGAGGCGTCCGCGCGCTCAAACATCCTTTTGGCGAGCCGCTGGACGAAGTCGTCCAGGCTGTCCATTCGAAGATCCCTCTGGATCGTGGAGTTCCTGACGTAGTACGGCGCGCCGACGATGGTGCGGAGCGCCCTGGATTGGACGCACCGCAGGCGCTTTCTGAACGCAGGTCCAGTCAGCGCGAACCATGCCGGCGCCGCATACGTGAGGCGCGAGCGGATGTACAACTTGTACACTCCGATCTTCGCACGCAGAGGTATCTTCGACTGCAGTATGGGCCTCAATTTCGTCATCGCTGCGGTTGAGCGGTGGATGATCTCCTTCACGTGTTGAGACATTCGAAGATTCTTGTCGATTGTGACGCCGAGATACTTGACCTTGGGGGCCCAAGGTATCTCTTGGTCGAACAATCGCAGTGGCTTCGCTGGTTTGATCGCCTTCTTCGTACCTCTCGACTGCATGGCCTGTGTCTTCCCGACGTTCACGGACATCCTCCAAGCGGCGAGCCACTCGGGTAGGCGGTCCAGTGTGCGCTGGATCTTCCTGGCGGCGAATCTGGCGGACGGTGATGACACGAAGTACGCCGTGTCGTCGGCGTACAGCGCTATCTGGACGTCGTCCACCACAGGGATGTCGTCGGTGTATCGGGAATACAGGATCGGCGACAGGCAGCTTCCTTGAGGTACGCCGGCGGCGACGGGACGCTCTTGGGATAGAGCACCCTCAACCATGACGTGGAATCTTCGGTCCTTCAGGAACGATTGGATCAATCTTGTGATTCGACGGGGCGCGTCCGACGTCGAGACCTTGTAAACGAGGCCTTGGTGCCAGACGCGGTCGAACGCCTTCTCCATGTCCAGAAATACTGATATGGTGCACTCACTGTTGTTTCTGGCCGTAGTGAGGTGATGCAGTACTCTGGTCAATTGCAGCGTGGTGCTGTGTCCAGCGCGGAATCCGTACTGTTCTTGACGTGGCGTCAGAGGTGACACCAGGTGACGAAGCAGGAGAAACTCGAACACTTTGGAGGTCGTAGGCAGCAGTGTGATCGGCCGATAACTCTCGGGCTTGAGGACGTTCTTCTTCGCCTTGGGCAGCATGATGACCCTGCCGGATTTCCACCGTTGTGGAAAGTGGCCCGTGCGCATGATGCCATTGAACAGGCGCGTCAATGCCGCCACAGTCTTGTGGGGCAGGTGACGTAGCGCGCTGTTGGTGATGCCATCATCGCCGGGCGCCTTCCTCGGTTTTGTCCGACGGATAGCCATCCGTACTTGCCCTGGCGAAAAGAAGATCGGGTCCTCGTCGGGGGTTATCGGCTCCGCGAAGTATTCCTCCAAACGTCGCTCGATGGATGCTTCCTGTGATGAGTTCGTACTCGGGTTCGGCTGGAATTGGCGTTCTAGGTGTTCGGCGAAGATCTCTGCGCGATCCTCAGCTCGGTACCGTTGTGTTCCGTCGTTGTGCAGAAGCGGTCTTACTGGATCTGGGGTGTTTGTGACATTTCGACACAGCCGATGTAGGGCTGGCCAGTCGCCCGTCGTTGTGTCGATGTAGTCCTCCCAGGACTGGGTATTGTGAGCTTCCAGTTCGGCTTTCACCTTCTCGGCGAGACGGTTGAGCCTCGTCTTCAACTGCGGGCATCGGGTTTGTTGCCACAGCGTTCGGTCCCTCCTCTTTTGATCGATGAGGTCCCGAATGCGGCGGGGAATATCCGGAATTCTGCTCACGATCGTGATCGGAGACTTCGCGGCGTCGAAGGCTTCCTGTAGTCTGGTCGTGAGGTCGTCGGCGAACTGATCAACGTCGGTGGCGTTGATGATCGCCCGAGAAGGCGTGTTGGTTTCCAGTGCTTCTGTAAAGATGTTCCAATCTACTCTGTAGCGTGGTCTCGGAGGATTCACTCTGGTCACGGGGTCCGGGATCACGACGAGTACTGGCTGGTGGTCAGACAGTAATTCGTCGTTGAGGACCTCCTGTGTAGGCTGGCTCGGCAGTCCACGGTGGATGATGATGTCGAGGGTGGTCGGCGCATACGCTGCCTCGGAAGGGTAGCGAGTCGGAGCGTCGGGTCCCTCGGCGATGTATCCATGTGTCTGCGCATCGTTGAAGAGTCGTTTGCCTGCTGCGTTTTCAGCGGAGCTCGGGTTCCAAGACGAATGTTTCAAATTCATGTCGCCGGCAATGAGCGTCGGATGTGGCGAGTCCAGCAGGGTGCGGACGTCAGCCACGTCGAAGTGTGTCTGTGGCGGCCGGTAGGCCGCGAACAAACGCAGTGGGTTGTCGGCGACACAGACTTCTACTCCAAGTGCGTACATGGAACCGAGTTGCTGTGACGGCAGGGTTTGGTGCAGGATTCTTCTTCTGATGGCCACTAACAGGCCGCGGTATGCGGTGTTTGTTGCAGAGACCTCATCTTGACGATAAACGATGTACCCGGGAAGTTTGCATTTGTCTGCAGGCCTCAGGTGAGTCTCGTTTATCAGTACCACGTCGATGTCCTGATCGCGAAGAAGCGGCTTGAGTAGTACGGTTTTCTTGTGTAAACCGTTGGCGTTCCAGTGTAACACTCTCAGGGGTCTAACAGCCATTGTATTTGGCTAGGACCCCGAGTATGTACCCGAATGTGTCCTCTCCATTTTTTATGAGCGATACTAAATCACTCAAAATGGTGGTGAGGGCTTCGAAATCAAGTTTCGATTTCGGTTTTCCGGTGGCGCTCTGTCCCGTTGGCCGCTTCTGTTGTTGCTGCTGCTGCTGCTGCTGCTTGGGCTTCGATGCTGCTGGAGCTGCTGGAGCTGGAGCTTGAGGAGATGTAGGCGGTGAGGCGGTGGCCGTCGACTTCTTCTTCCTGTTGGCCCTCTTCCTCCGCTTTTTCCCTCCTTGGGAGAGATGAGGGTTGTTGGCGGGGGCCATCAGAGACGCCGGAGCACTCTCTTCCACAGTGTTTGTGGAAGCTGCTGGGCGTCTGTCGGTGACGGCGATCGCGCCGGCTCTCTTGTTCCGGGCCTCCGACCGGAACACGGGACATGCCCTGTTGCTCGCGGGGTGCGCACCTTTGCAGTTTGCACAGGTGGCGGGTTCCTCGCGGGGCCGTGGGCAGTCCTTGGCGGCGTGGCTCTCACCGCAGCGGACGCAGGCAAGAGTTCTGTGGCAATTGTGGCTGCTGTGCCGAAATTGCTGGCATCTGTGGCATTGGGCCGGGCCTTTCTTGCCGCGCCAGAGCTCTATCTTTACACTCGGCATCGAGATGAGCTCGCGTACATCCCAGATCTTCTGGTAGTCCGCGGTCTTCTTGATGAGGGCGTAAAAGATGCAGCCCGCTCTCCCCTGGCGCGCCTTGATGGGGCGCACGTACTCTGCTTCGAAGCCTTTGCTTCGAAGGCTTTCAGTGATGTCTTCTGGATCGGCGTCGAAAGGTAGCCCTCGTATGGCTACCTTGAGGCTGCGTTCGGCTGGTAGGGAGTACGAGAACCAGGAGATTTTCTCGGTCTTCTCGAGCTCCGTCAGGTACCGTTGCACGATACGGTACTCTTCTCCGTCGCTGGGGGTGAAGCGGAACCCCCCCTCTTCCTTGCGGTGCGACGTTCGCTGGGCGCCCTAACTTGCTTCTTAGGGCGTACATGTGGCGAGCCCAGTTTGGAAGGACCTCCACTACCAGAGGCGGGTAGCGGGCCTTCTTCTTCTGAGCTGGCTGCGCTGCTGGCTTCGGCTTCGGCGAGGCGGCAGCGTCCGGAGTAGTTGTAGGAGATGGCGGTGGCGATGGTGAGGCTGGCGGGTCGAGGTGGACCCGCATCCTTTTCGTCGCCGCCGCGGCATCAGGGCAGGAAGGGGCGCTTTCTGCGTCGTCCGCTTCCTCCTCTGAGGGGCTCCTTGGTCGTCGGCCGCTGGCCGACTGGATCCCGTCCATGGGCTCCGGCTCCTCTGGACGGGGACCTGTGGGATCAAAGTTAATGTTAGTGGAGGTGCTGGGGAGCGCCCGGGGGGGGCTCGACCCAGCAGGGGGGTGCACGGTGGTTTCGCTTGCGCAAAACCTTTCGTACACGGCGGCGATGGCGTTGATGAAGTCCGGGTTGGACTCCAGTTCTGGGCGGCATGGTGCGTTTATGGGCGGCTTTTGGGGTCGCCCCTGCTGGGAGTATGGCGCGTATGGCGCGGCCCTCACGTGGTCGACGGCCATGGCCCTGTAATCCGGTCTACAGGGCCCCGGCGCGTGACCCCTCGAGGGCCGGGGGAGGCTCTGAGGCGGGCCTGTTGCCAGGCCGGCGTCAGAGCCGGAGGTGCCCGGGGTAGGGTCGGACTGGCGGCTCTGGGGCGGGCCTGTCGATAGTCCCGCCGCTACAGAGACGCCAGGTGGGCCCTGTGCCGGGCAGGCTTCCCAGCCCCGCGCGGTGGCGCCCGGCCGTCCCTGGTGAGGGACGGCGGGGAGCCCGTGCGCGGGGTCGGTTGTCGGGCCCTGAGAAGGGCCGCCGGCATGACCCTTGGTGGGGCCAGCCGGGGAGTTCTGAAAAGAACTGTTTGAGCGACCCGGTTGGGTGCTCATGGCGTCCGACGAGTGGCGAGTGCGCCGCGACCCTCTCGGCTCGACGTCGCGGGGACGTCTGCCGGGCAGTCAGGCGACCGCGTGGCCTCCTCCGCGCTCCGCGCCTGCAAAGCAGTACAGAGCGCGTCAGAGGTTTATGCTTCTACAGTGAAACGGGTTCCGAGAAACCCGCCCACTGTCAAAAACACGTCCGTACGCGGCAAAGGGGTCCGAGCGACTAAGAGCACGTGTGCGCTCCGCGACTCGCTAGCCGATCCACTAACTCAATAATGATAGCTCCCGCTCTTTTATACCTTTTGCTTTAGTTAATAAAGAAATACCTTCTACAAATATTATGAATTACTTAGAGGGTAGTTAAAATAAATATAATTAACATACTACCCTTCAATATCGTGTACTAAATCACAACAATTATCCGAAGTCATAACAGCTCTGTGTTTTCTTTCCATCTGCCCTTATCCCACTTTGATGTGGAGTTGCGCAACAGACTTTTTCTATAAAGTTGCAAGGAAGATTCGGCATAAGATTATACGACCGGCCGCATGCCAACGTCTACCTGTCTGAGGAACCCAGTGGCGGGCAAATCATGTTAGAAAAATCGGTTTGCCTGACCTGGGATTCGAACCTAGAACCTACTGGTCCATAGCTCATGTAATGCTGCCACTAGACCAAGGAGGCGAAGGAGATGGCTTACATGTAGGAAGTGCTTAGTTATGTTTATCGTTGATTTTGTTTTTAATTGATCGCTAAAATTACAAATATGAAGTCATTTTAAGTAGTCTTTAGCCGATTTTATTAGAACCCTTTTTAATACAGAATGACACTCAGGTATTAATCTAGATTTAAATCTAGTTTAACAAACAAAAATCATGTTTTAAGAATAATTTAATGCTACTTCTGTAATACAAGCCTTAAGTTGTTTAATTTGCTTTAAAATTTATTACAGTGGTCCTGAAACAAACCGGCTCTGAAAGTCCAACGCTGGTACAAACAAGCATCTTATTAATAATTTATCGATTGTCTAACTGGTGCCATTAATTCGCTAAAATACCAACTCGATATCGTAAAATTTTATATCGCGTGTCACGGACGAGGCCGCGATATTTAACTATGCGGTGATTTATTTTAGTGTCTGCCTAATGGGCATATAGACGTTTTTCTTAAATGTATAATTGGATGGTATTTTGGGTAGAGATAAGATGTTTTATCGATTGCGACATCGATTCGAGAGATAATCGATTTGAAGTTATCTGATGTTGAATTAATGGAAGGTGCGTGGAAGGAATTACGAAATGTTGGTATTTACTGGCTAGATGAAAAAACATAGATGAATTCTTTCTTTCCATCTGACCTTATCCTACCTTAATGTGGGGTTGGCACAACACACTTTTTCAAGTATGTTGCAGAAAGGATTTGGCTAAGTTTTTACTACCGGCTGCCTCTCTGACGTCAACCCCCTCTGAGGGATCTAGTTCCGGGCAAATTAAATTAGAAAATTCGCTTTACCCTACGTGGACATCGAACCCAGGACCTCCCGGTACACAGGCCATATATGCTGTCACTGGACCAAGGAGGCGACTTATTAGGCCATATCAGGCACAAATTTCAGGCTCCGAGTAGATATTGAATCGAAAAACCCAATATCACTGCCCTATCTGGGGATCGAACCCGAGACCTCAGGACGGTAGTCGTAACCAAGACAATCAATTATTTTGGAAAATTGAGACATCTTCCAATCCTACATTTGTTCTACTCCCACAACCGAAACCGTGACCTATCAGCACCCAACCATAAATAATGACTATAATGAATAACATAAATCAACCTAATTAACCCAATTAATTATATTTCCGACAGATTTGCGATGTTTTTACTGTGTAACATCATATCGATATTCTTTGAATTCGATATAAATATCGATACCTTAATAATTAAAGATTCTCATTATAGATGTCAAAATACCAATGTTTTATCATAATTAATGTTTGGACAGTATTGATACTCGTAATCAACAGGAACTGTTTATTTAAAGCGACATGGCAGCTGCTGTTGTTGTACAGTGAGTGAGATTTCCGGACACCCAAATACTTGCTTCCATTCTCCATACAACTTTTCCTTTGCACTGACTTAGCAGTACCTCTAGCATGGCTAATATCCGTGGGTGATCCTCTTATCATCATGTGGACCTTCTATTTATCTGCCTTCGCCCCCTCCCCTTGGCAGTAGCCATTTCTTTCCTTGCTTGGTAGGCAGCGATTTAACAGCATCCCAAGTTTTACCCTTGTCTATGCGCCATGGTAATCGCTTACCATTAAGTGGAACCTCTGCTTATCTGCCTTCACCCCCTCCCTTTCTTAGTAACCAATTCTTGCCTTGCCATGGTAGGCAGCGGCTTAACAGCATCCCAAGCTTTTACCCTTGTCTATGCGCCATGGTAATCGCTTACCATTAAGTGGAACCTCTGCTTATCTGCCTTCACCCCCTTCCTTTCCTAATCGCAATTTCTTTTTTTCTACGCTAGGTACCGTCATAGCAGTATCCTAATCATTACCGATGTCCACGGACAGAGCTAACTACTTACATGAAGTAGGCGATCTGCCCATCTGCCTTCCATCTTATCAATGTTTTTGCTATAATTGATGTGTGGACAGTATCTATAGTTAATCAACCGAAACCGGTTTATTTTCTAACCCTACGTTACATAAGTTAATTTGACACTTACGTAATGTGCCTTACGGATATCTTCGCGGAAGTGAGAGCTAATTTTAATTAACGAAATTTTGTTAATTGCGTTGATTTTGCGGTATATGAATGCAAATATAAAACAAGTATAAAAACTTAACGGATCGACTTCAAAACTTAACCGATCGTGACCAAATTTATATGGGACCACCCCTGAAACAAGCTCTATCGAACACAAATTCTTGAAAATCAGTCCACTTTGTATACACACAGTAATATTTGTTTTTTTTTCAATTCAGTATCAGCCCGGAGTCTGTAATTTGTACGCGCTATGGCAATAAGCTCGCTCCTTATCACATCTCGGACGGAACTAAACTTGGTGAAATATGGGTGTTCTAGTTCGCTAATACGCCTCTGCCTACCCCTTTGATACAGGCATGAAGTGAACTAATGAGCTCCTATAATTTCATATTGGTCTTGCAGAATCCCGAACATATAAGGAAAACACAAAAAACAGGTTAAAATTGAACAAATAAGATGATATATCCAATAAACTTGTTTTTACAAATAATACAAACACGATGACATATTGATACATATTATTTAAAGGTTGTTTGACCAATACGGTAGTATTACTCACGGACGTAAAAAAAGATGGACGTAGTCCTAGGAACATTGAAAGTGAAGCAGGGTTTTCTGCCGATTCGATCTATCGACACGTAATGGCGAACTGAGCGTGTTGAGTGTTAGTGTGTACGTAGAGCACTTTTGTACAGGCGTGTGAGTGTGGCTTATGCATTTAACTATGGGCGAGATGGTGTCCTTCCTTTTTATATGTCCGTGGTATTACTATAGAATATTTTCCGTGATACTAAAAACATGGTTACGTCAACAGGATTGTTGTTGTTTTTATTCTCAGGAAAATAGCGAATTTGTTTCCTCGGCAATATTCTTGAGAATTCTTGGTAACGCCTCGTACAAATCTTTTTTACCCGACTGCTTCGAAAGAAGGGCTTACATTGGTTTTCTGTGAAACAGTGTTATCAATCCGGTTGAGCCGGCCTCAAAAAACTTCTTTAAAAGTCTGGTTACGATCTAACCATGGACTCCAAGACACAAATTGGAATCTTCTGGATGGCAAATGTATTTCATTTTGAAGTTGATATTTAAGTTTTTTTTTTTTAGCAGAGATTGGCAAACGAGCAGATGGGTCACCTGATGGTAAGTGATCTCTACCACCCATAGACACCCAAGACAAAAAAAAACATGGGTGCGTTGCCGACCTAAAAGGAGGGAATGGAAGGAGATTGGGAAAGGGAGTGGGGAAATGGGCCACCGGAAACGAACGGAAACTCACTCACTGAATGAAACGCGACAGCAAGCTGCCACTTTACATCTGTTTTCTGTGAGAGTTTCAATTAAACATGAACGTGTATCACTAAATTATTACCTCAAAGGTGACACAACATTAAAATAAACGGTGTCATTTTATGAGTGATTTCCTACTCACATAATATGGCATCTCGAGTCACGATGGGTCCCGGGCGAGCCGAGGACGCCGCGTGGGCGAAACAATCAACATTTTGTCTCTCGCCGCGTCGTGAGCTTCGTCGTGGATGACTCCAAGCTGACACTGCAATGTTTTACAATCGATAATTTGATTTATTTGTATATTCATGTTAATGTAAATTTCATTTGAGCATCTGTGTTGTATTTTATTGTACCTCTATTTATATATACTAGCCTTTACTCTCAATGATGGGATTCTTCTCGGATAAATACCCAAGTAAAGATTGCCTCGGTGGCGTGGTGGTATTTCGGTACGACTACGATTCTGAGGTCTCGGGTTCGATCCCCGGGTCGGGCAAAGTGATATTGGATTTTTCCATATCAGCCCGGATATGTGGAATCTGTGCCCTGCCTGTGTCTGGAATTTGTGCCCGATATGGCGATAGGCTCGCCCCCTATCACATCTGGGACGGAACTAAGCTCGGCGAAATGTGGGTGTTCTAGTTCGCTAGTGCGCCTCTGCCTACCCCTTCGGGGATACAGGCGTGAGCTTATGTTATGTTATGTAAATACCCAAGTGCGAGTATATATTCATAAACACCCGTTTCTACTGAGTATTTACTCCGCATTTATTTATTGTTTTTTTTTTTGCAATGTTGTGATTTTTTGAAGTGTTATACCAAATCAAACATTAAATGAAGCCTATGCATAATTTATACTTATAACGTAACAACAAAGAAGTTAGTATTCGCGTGTTTTTACATAGATTTTATACATGTGAAAAAATAGTTATAGCATAAATCTTCAAACAATCACATTTAAAAAAAAACTATAAAGAAATGCTCAGTAAATACTCAGTAGAAACGAGTGTTCATGGATTTACTCGCGCTCGGGTATTTATCCGAGTAGAATCCCATCACTATCTCCCAACTTTACCGGCATATAAATATTTCACTTTCTGGCTCTTTAATTTTAAAATCATGATGATTTGGCTGCTCAGCTGCTACATGCAAAAAAGCAAATCTAAATACTAACTTATTTAAATTATTAGGTTAAGTTACATGTATTATTAAACGGAATAATCAATTATGAATTGTGACGTCCATTTGACTCGATTTAATTAATCCTAACTCAACATTATACTAATTGAGGCCACATTCAACCCAAACTTGATCTTCAAGTAGAGGTATAAATAGCTCGCATAGCCTTGCAATCAAAGAGGGAAGCATAACTGCAACACAGAAGTAATTATATAAAGCTCCATTCTAAGGTCTCATTCGCACGAGAGCTTTTCCAACGTTCAACAAATGAGTTGTAGTATAGTTATTCACACGCCGGCGCTTTTAAAACGCGGCGATTTTAAGCGCAGCTCATTGGGCAGTATGTCGTATATTATCATTATCATGTCCACATCAACCACTGCCGAACATAGGTCTCCCCAAAGATTTCCAGATGTCCAATATACATAACATAACATAAGCTCACGCCTGTATCCCCGAAGGGTTAGGCAGAGGCGCACTAGCCAACTAAAACACCCACATTTCGCCAAGCTTAGCTCCGTCCCAGATGTGATAGGGGGCAAGCCTATCGCTTCATCGGACACAAATTTCAGACTTCGGGCTGATATGGAAAAATCCAATATACTTTAGCCCGACCAGGGGATCGAACCCGAGACCTCAGGACAGTAGTCGTACCGAAACACAACAACGCCACCGAGGCATATACCTTATCAGAAACTAGACAAGAATATAAAATGTAAAGCACTTATATGAACAGAAATGTTGAGAAAGATTTAAAAGCGTCAACGTCGGTTTTGACGCAACGTTTATTTCACCCTCGTGCGAAAAGGCCTAAGTCGTAAAACATGACAATATTTTGACCGTCGATCGCTATCTGTGATTGCTTAAAGCCTGATGCGAATCTGTTGATAAAAAAGGATTAAAAGCGTTACGAAGCAAGTAGGATACGGCAAATGGAATGTACTCAGCGGTCGGTAAGTGGGTAAAAGGCGAGGCTCTTGTTATCTATTTGCCCCGACCTTGCGGCACTGTCGGCGCCCACCGGCCACCGGACCGGCCACTTCATGCCGTATCAATATTTGCGTGTACGCACGTCCGTAATGCGCCGTACACAGTGCAATTTCATCAGTGTGGACACAGATTTGAATAATTTAATTAATTATTAACGTTATGGTACGAGGAAAACCTTTGCATTGATATCACTGTTTTCTCGTAATTTTTATTTTTGATTCGAAAACGTTTGGAACAAAAAAATTGGAACGTGATAACTATGTAGAACTGCTGTGATGCATTTTATATAATACCCCAAAAGACATTTAATAATAAGTTTACTACCTACTATATTACATAACATAACATAAGTTCACGCCTGTATCCCGAAGGCCGAAGGGGTAGCCAGAGGCGCACTAGCGAACTAGAACACCAACATTTCGCTGAGCTTAGTTCCGTTCCAAATGTGATAGGGGGCGAGCCTATCGCCATATCGGGCACAAATTCCAGACTCCGGGATGATATGGAAAAATCCAATATCACTTTGCCCGATCCGGGGATCGAACCCGAAACCTCAGAACCGTAGTCGTACCAAAATACCACCACGCCACCGAGGCAGTAATTATGTTTTCGTTATTTGATTTGTAGTGCTTCTTGCGGAAACTATTTTTTTCTTTCTGCCTGGCGTTATCCCGGCCTTCTGCTTCGGGCCTTCTTCGGATCCGACATCCTACTTAAACGCTTCCACTTCGACGCGTCTTGAGCATCCTCCATAGTGAGACCATTGGCTCTCATATTTTCCTCCTGAACATCCAGCTAGCGCGGCGGAAACTACATCCAGATAAAACATATACATATATGAAGAAAAAGAAAGTATCATCGATACAGAAAAGTGTCAAAATTGAAATATATCTCGAACTAGAGGACCACTGACTTGAAGGGACATGAATATAAATTCAGAATGGGATAGACACTTAAAAATTTATGTTTTTAATACTTGCATAACCATCATTATTCCCAGATCATCATTTAAAAGGCGAGCGTGACAATTTTGAAAATATTTGTTTTGGTGGAGATTTGTTTGTATCGCCTCCCTGGTCTAGTGGTAGTATATATGGGCTGTAGACTGGGAGGTCCCGGGTTCGAATCCCAGATTGATCAAGCGAATTTTCTAATTTAATTTGCCCGTGACTGGATCCCTTAGAGGGTTTGACGTCAGGCAGGTAGCCGGTCGTAAAAACTAAGCCAGATCTTTTCTGCAACATACTTCAAAAAGTATTTTGCGCCGATTTAAGGGCAGGTGGAAAAAAAAGATGGAGATTTATTTACTTACCCGGGTAGACAGTGTGTCTTCGTCCGTATGATGTGCACGCCACTGCTAAGTTGATCTGACTAACTTAATACAATTGCCCTGTGTGATGGCAGTAGCGGCCGCACCATTACGCATAACCACACAAACACATGGTAGGTGCAATGAACCAACATCCGCCATTTTACTAGAATATCAACAATATTAGCCTGTGGACGTCGGTGACACATCCCAACATCGGGACCACTTATGCAATAACAAAAGTCTTTGGACTTAAAATGAAACCTAAGGCTAAAATGTAAAATTAGTTACTCTTAGGCCTATATTTGAGAACGGTACGGCATTGACATTAAAAGCTATTTTTACATACAAACGTCTTGTGTTTAAGCTACATTATTGCTTCAATATAGTTCGGTAATACGGTCCTAAGGGTAACTAATTTTACTCTACAACTAAACCAGGGTAACTAAAAGTGAATGACTCGATAGGCTCGTCCTCTACCACATCTGGGATGGAAATGAAAAGTGAACTACTCGATAGCCTCACCCTTTACAACATCTGGGATGGAAATAAAAAGTGAACGACTCGATAGGCTCGTCCTCTACCACTTCTGGGATGGAAATAAAAAAGCGAATGACTAGAGAGGCTCGCATCAGGGATGGAAAGTTCGGCTAGATATGGCTGTTCTAGTTCGCTAGTTGCAGTCTGTATTTCCCTTCGATGATACACTTGAGCTTATGTATGTATGAGCTATATTTCCAATATTTCCATCCTAGATGTGGTAGAGGGTGAGGTTATCGAATCGCTCACTTTTTTATTTCTATCCCAGATGTGGTAGAGGACGAAGCTATCGAGTAATTCGCTTTTAGTTACCCTGGTTTAGTTCGCTAGTTGGAGTTTGTATTTCCCTGCAATGTCACACTTGAGCTTATGTATGTATGAGCTATTTTCGTCCACAATACTTTTGTTGACCTTCATTCATGTCTATTTAAGATCATTGTCACATAACACATGTCTCAAACAAACGGTAACATCACAAACAGTGGTATTGTATCAACTGATTCACAGCACATTGGTAGTTTAACAACCGATTCTTTCGGTGCTCGTCTCATCATCAACAGTTTGTCGACGTGATTAGCGCCTGCCATTTGCTCACCGATATTTGTCGGACAAGTGAACCGATATTACGTCATACGCCAACGTAAACTTTACTTATGTATGCGATTTTAGACCTTAATAATTAGTTATAAAATTGAGAAAGGGTTGTCAAGATTTGGGTACACACAGCCGCGCCCGCGCCGACAACTCGCACCAAATAGAGTCCATTATTTGAGCTGCCGTAGTTAACATCATAGATTATGAATTCCAATCATTACTGATTAGGCATAATACTACGTGTAAGTCTGTAAATGATGTTTATGTCTTATAAATGTGGTCTAGTTATATTAAGCTTGGGTAGAAGGTGATGTAATTTGAATGCGTTTTGCACTGGCATGAAATTTAAGTAGGTAGTACATTTTGTGATAAGTCCAATAGATACGTTGTATCTAATATAATTTTGCAACACTAGATGTAACGACTTCTTACTCGCTTAAAGTATCTATTTATTGTATAAGGTATATGAACTTTAACCGCATCTTACAGGTTGGTTTGGAAATCTTTGGAACTATGTTTAGCAGTGGACAATGTTAATGATGAAGTTATAGGCTTTACTCTAAACAAGGTATTATGCATTTATAGTATTTGCTTGATAGACCGTGTCCGACGGTCTTGTAGTATAAAACATCAGTTACAGGACTAAATAGTAATGATTCCATTATTATTTAAGCTAAACTTATTGCAATGATTGCATGAAGTTTTTAAGAAAGTCTAACTCCCACTGTTACGTTTACTTACCTAAAACTTGCAATCAGATTTTTTGTACTTAATTTTAAAAATTAAAACATTAATGAATGATCTACAGGTATCTAATCTATCGGTCGACAGTACACATGCACAGGAGACAAAGAATGTTTAATTAGTTCTGTGTACACACGAGTGTTGACTCTTGCGCCTACCGCCGCCGCTCGGCCGCGCCGCCGCACCACGACCCTTTCTTAGAATACTAGCACCGTATTCGTTTCTATAGATACATTGTGGGAATGTTAACACTATAAAGTTAAGTACATCTTGTTAAGGCACTACTATAGTCTCAGAAGTACAGAGACATCTATGGTATTTCTTTTTGGCGAAACTAAAAGTTGTGTAAGTTGATTTAAAGAATATCTTCGGTCCTTTGTATAGAGGTAGTAAAGTTACGTTACGTTCATTTTAATAATTAAAATGAAGAATATTTGTATTCGCTATAATTTAATAGATAATATTCGTACTCTTTGTTGTACCGTCATGCTACTAGTAATTACATATAACTGTAAATGTTTCCTTTTCGTATACTAATGTCCAGCGAGCGTGCGACTTTTAGAATATCATTGTCCATCAATAAAAACTTTGAGTCAATAATTCTTAAGCCAATAATTCTTTCTTAAGGTACTGAATGTACGACGACAATATAGTGCCTATAGATTCAACTTGTCACAAACGTATTTATTGCTTCCGCGCCGACGACACAAACATTTGTAATTGAGAGATCACAAGACAGAAAACTATCGAATTACATCTAACCCTATGCTCATTCATGTACTGGACAATTCGCCGTGTCTTTTTTCCTTTTCTAACTTAACAAACGGTTTCTTTATAGAAAGAGAGGGAGGAAATCACATATATTGTGATTTAAAAAGCAGGTGGATAGCTGACCAGCGGTCAGTACTATCAAATTACTCGAGCCGATGTGAAATTTATGATGGTGTGGAAGGAGTAACGTGGTGATAGCGTCGGGTGTCGTGTGAACGATTCATTTGAAATGGTAATGGCTGATTGATTTAGCAGTGTAAGGTCACGAAGGGAGGTGAGCCATTGTGTGAATTCTTCCTGATGGTAAACGTGTGACGTGCGAGGCGCCGTTGGTCACTCATACAATACTGCATAGCAACAATAAATGATACTCAATAAAAGTTCCCGTTTATTTCAATCTTTCTTTTTATTAATTTGCTTTCACATCCTACGGAACGATAAATCATATTCACGATATTGAAAAGGTAACAGTAGCAGAATGCACCTATCACTTACCTAAACGCATTATAAATCTTCTACAGTAATTCATTGCAAACAAATTACCTATAAAGCTGGTCATACATAATGTCATAGAAGTAAAAACACAGGCAAATGAATTATCGAGCGTAGTAATGGAGACGAGTGTCGCAAGCCCAACCGAGGCCAATTGGGCTCGGACGCGTCCATAAATTTAGCGGCGCGTCGTGGCCCGGCGGAGGCCCAGCGTGGGGCCAAGCCCAGACTCTAGTTTAATTGACCCGCTCTGATATTTATATTTAGGATGTTTTGTATTAGTCACAGATGAAAAACTACTTCGAACGGGATCACGGTCCACGACCGTTACATTCCGATGCGAGACACTTCGAAAAAACCCACATATAAGTTATTTGATGATGTTCGTTATGTTTTCTAGTTATTGCAATTTATGATGTTTTACAACTACTGGTACCGTCAATATTGTTCGTGATGTCTGGTGTCATAGAATTAGTATTCTCATTTCTTTCCTTTTATCTTTTTATAAATCCTTTTTGTAAAAGGGAATCGATCAAAAAGCATCGTCTTTCAACGTATCATTAGTAACTATAAAATTGCCATTACAATTTATGCTAAACTTTCAAATAACCCTAACCATACTAATCTCTTTATAATTCTAATCGAATTCAATTAATATTCCAAATAACAAAGTTAACAATTAGCAGAATTATTTGAAAGTATAAACATTCTCCGAAACAAAGTGTTGATATGCGTCGCCGGCTCAGCTTCATGATTTGAATCGATTACTTGTCTAACTACCAGTCGATAAATTCATCACGTGATCTCATGTGATAAGACTTATTAAGTACTTTAGAATTTCGTTCAACATTAGACATTGAAAGTGAGGCTTTTACCGGAAAATGTTTGAAAGTCGAAAGCGGATGAAATTAAACACACTTTAAAAAAATCACGTGTACATATGTAATTGAAAGTATTTTTTAATTTATTGTCGTTTAAATCCGTTTCCACCTATCTCGTATTGGTGAAATAATATGACTTTTGAATTAAGTGGATTAATTCGCCTGAATTAAATAGAGCCTATTCGTCTGAAAGTAAAGGGAATACAAGCAATTGTAAAATTAGTCTGGTTATTAATTTCGTATAACGTTGGTGACAGCCTATGCTCCTTATGGCGGCCATACACGCTAAAGTCTAGCGGAGAAGTTATACCTATGGTATTATGGTACCTGCGTAAGACGTTCGCTTGTTGGAGCATAAACTTATACTGTTTTAAGCCCGATATTTAAGTCAAGTCATTAGTTCATTTTGCTGTGGCATCATTTGAAGATGATAATGCGTCAGTAATGATAGCCCTCTACATTTATATTTCTTCTATGTATGACCTATACAAGACTTAAGTGTTAAATATCCTAATTTAAGGACTATAGTGAATACCTTATTTTACTGAGGTGATTAGTATTATTTGGTGATTTTTTTAGCAGTGATTGGCAAACGAACAGATGGGTCACCTGATGGTAAGTGATCTCCACCGCCCATAGACACCAAAAACACAAATGGAATCATGGGTGCGTTTCCTACCTAAAAGGAGGGAATGGAAGGGGAGGGAAAAGGGAATGCGAAAGGGACCACCGGAAATCTCACTCACCGAACGAAACGCGACAGCAAACTATCACTTTGCGTCGGTTTTCTGTGAGACAGTGGTATCAAACCAGTCGAGCCGGCCCATTCGTGCTGTAGACGTAATTGTCATTGTACAGTATGGCTCTACCACTCAAATATAAAGCAGCATAGAGTAAACTCAAATCATTATGCTCACATACGAAACATTTCAATAAATTAAATGCGTAAGTTTGATCCGTTCAACTACTTATACTTCTAGAGGTAAATAGGTCAAGATCGCCATCACAACAATCGAATAAACAGAGTGAAGGGAATTCACTTAAATACATCGTAAATTATCGATTAAAATCTGTTTGCGTCCGCGTTAGACAAAATTATGATCGTGGCGGGGCCCGTTTATCAACCGCTTGTTCAGTGCCTAGTGCCTACTGCTTGTGTAGGCTGATACAATAATGTAAACACTGCAAATACTCAAACGATAGTTAGCTTTTAGTAGCCACTGAACATCGTATTTGATTAATTGTACCAAATTGTTGGCCTAACTATATTGGGTAAGTTCTATAAACTAACATATTTTATTACCGACGGGAATGTACCAGTACATACATATTTTATGAGATCGAAGGTCAACGAGCAAATGGGCCATTTGATATCCATAGGCCATAGGAATCATTGGTAAATGCGGTGCCAGCTTTTGAAGAAACTCTTATTTCTAAGTGCTTCAGGTTTTATTGTAATGGAGATACTGGAGGAGTGAGGTGATTCCATAAGGACGTTACGCGGAAAAGAAAACTCCGCGTGAATCAAGAGAGCCATGCATCCAGATGGAACGGATGAAATGAAAATTGCTGGCGTGTAGTAAGGTGGTAGTACGTAACTCCTACAGTGATAGTAACGTCTTTCGACGGTTGGCGTTATCTATGAATGCACTGTACTTACCGCCAAATACACTTTTAGTACTTTTACCGGCTGCCTGCCTAACGCTAACCCCCTTCTGGTGGTACTTTTGGTACTTTACCATGACTAAACATAAAATAATTATCTTAGTGGTTTTGGAATTACTTCTCTCGAACATGGATGATTCAGAAATATAGGGAAAATTATAGTTAAGTTATCATTAAAATAAATAATATGATGTTGAATTATTTGAAACTGGACTTGTGTAGTTTAGAGCGTAGTCAAGAGTTAATTTAATTTCTCTAGCTCATAGGACTTGTACTTTCTTAAAGATCGTCTTAAGCAGTTGTATTATTGAGGCAGAATAGTTTCAATTGCTGGTGATTTGTATCACAGGTTTTTACCCATATCAGACACCAGCTCTTCACACAAATTACACTAAATGATAAGTTCCTATTTAAGTAATACAGTTTCTTTGTAAATTTGTTTTTTGTGAGGGGAGAAATAAATAAATATTATTATTATTATTATATTATTAATTAACTCAATTTCCAGTTATTGCCCCTTGATCCAGCAACATTATAGGTTCCTCAATGACCATCCAAATCTTAGGCCAAGCCCCCCAGTGCGACATTTACATTGAAAATACACGCAATTCATACAACTTGTATAGCTTAATACACGAATTCATACGTATAAAAACATCGATTTACCGGACAGGTAGGCACAAACGATCAATAATTTAGAATCAACACTAACAGTAGCCAAATAACTGGGTCTAATCCGAATCGAATCGTTGGATATTCAATAACACCGGAATAGTAAGTAAGTCGAGGCTCGGTGTGTCAGTTTTTTTGTGTGGGAAACGTTTTTCAATCACACGAGGCAAGCTTTTACGGTGGTACGGCTGACCGATAAATATCAGAGATTATGGCATCGGTCAGCTTTGAAGTGCGCTTTATCCAGATTGGTAAGTTTTGGGAGACGCGTGGGCACCGCTCGCTAAAATGTTACATGATTTTGATTATGTTATTTTTCGAATTTGTTGCGCTCTTAAATGATTTTGTTGAAAGTTTATGGAAATTTCGCTGTCGTGTTTAAAACTGTCTTGCTGTATATTTCGAGTTAGGTATGGACTTATTCAATACTACACTCACTCAAGTCTGTCATTCTCGAAGAGATAAGTAGAGGCGCAATAGCAACTGTTGTTATGTAGTTGTACAACATGATTCTGAAAGTTTTAGCATATCTATCTAATAATAAGAGACATGTTTTTAAATTTAATAAATTTTAACATAAGCTCACGCCTGTATCCCTGAAGGGGTAGGCAGAGGTGCACTAGCGAACTAGAACACCCACATATCGCCGAGCTTAGTTCCGTCCCAAATGTGATAGGGGGCGAGCCTATCGCCATATCGGGCACAAATTCCAGACCCGGGGATCGAACCCGAGACCTCAGGACGGTAGTCATACTGACATATAACTACGCCACCGAGGCAGTCAATGTTATGTTATTATGTAAATGTTACTTTAAAATCCTCATAGATTGCATCACCAAACGTGAAATGTGTTCTGTTTTGCAATAAGATGTTAACTTGTGACGCTCGTCACTTTCCGGATCACCGGTTACTTGCGTAGAACGTCAGAAGCAGTTAGTATCACCTGCTCAATGAATTACACTAATATGTATTCATATAGAACCTTTATATTAACCTTTTATATTTTTTCCTACTCTAAAGTGAGGTCATCGCAACACACTATTTCCAGCAACTTGCAAAATCGTCTCTAGAGAATCCAGCCTGGAACAATCGTGTTAAAAAACCCGCTTTGTCTATGTGTGTTATTTTTTCAATAATTTCGTATAAGAAAACAACCTGATAAAGGTCGCAGGAAGTCGCTTGATGCTGTCCGCTTCTAACAGGTCTATCTAGAAATCTGTGACGGAGACCTATGCCCAGCAGTGGACGTCCTGTGCTTGATGATGATGACAAAAAAACAACTTCTTCATAGACCTTATACAAATTATAACTAAAGTTATGACTTTATATACATACATCACCATCCTGATTTAATTTGCTTTGGATGCACCGTCACTCATTCTTGGCCATTTCACGCATTGGACCTCCTTTTACTTAGACTTTTATGAACAATATTATATTATGTTTTAACACAAGTCCTAGATCAACACACTGATTTGTTTTTTTTTTGCTTTTCATTTTTTTATACTTTGTCAAGATATTTATTGTCTCATGCCGTCACGCCTTCGTCCAGGAGCTCGGGGCACGCGACGTATCCGACACGGGCCCGTCCCCACGGCGACACACCGATGACTTTTGACTTCGCGCGGTTAAACTTCGTAATATAATTGTGAACAAAATCCAGGTATTACCATACAATGGACTCAGCCAGTTCCGTCGAGCCGGGTCGTCGGGGCAAAAAAATAACGCCACTCGCCTACGTGTTCCGGCCTGAACGTCCCAAGTGTTTATAAATCACAAATGAACATCAACCTAATGATGGTAAGCAAAGGATGTGGTTTTGAGTGGAGAAGGGACGAGTTGAGACATTACGTAGACGGTCGGGAGGTTGGCAGGCGTCCATCGAAAGCGGCCCATCATGAGCGACGACTCTCTGACGAGTGACAAGTCTAAAAAACGTCAATGTAACTTACCTACTGGTCCGGCCATGCTATGTTTTGAGTTATTGCGGAGGCTGGAGGTTTTTACGCGGCGGGCACGCACGGCGCAGTCCTACCGCCGCCGTCGCCGTCGCCGCGCTCCGCAACTCTGTATGTACTCCCGTGCTTTCAATACAAAGCGTCGAGATGTAGTTTTGTGTCGTTTTTCCCATTGTTGTGGAAATGTTTTACGGTTTATTTGGAATTAAGCCTTGCTGAATCTGAAAGTCTGTATGAGAGCATATAGTTTTTGACCACACGGAGTATAGGTACTGGAATATTTTTACTGCAAATAAGTTACATTTAGGTACTACTACATAATACTATTGTATGAATTGCACAATATGACAAATAATATTTATGATATATTGGTAGCAAAATACGCCGCCTGTGAAACCCTGAGATCGTTAATCAATTTTCCAAATTATGTTTAATCAAAATTCAATATATCTATAGTCACAGTGTATCCAAGTGATTGCCCTGAGGCATGCGACCGGTCGTAAAACTAAATTCAAATACTTTCTTCCTTTTCCAACATGCTTTAAACGTGTATTATGCAGTGGGATAAAAGAAAGCAGAAGAATAGATGTCCATGCTCTTAGGCCGGGTTCTGAACCTGTGACATTGAGTTATATTGACATATGGAGTGGTAGAGCCACGCTGTAGACAGTTACGTCTACAGCACGAATGGGTCGGCCCGACCGGTTTGATACCACTGTCTCACAGAAAACCGGCGTAAAGTGGCAGCTTGCTGTCGCGTTTCGTTCGGTGAGTAAGCTTTTCGGTGGCCCATTTCCCCCTCTCCCTTACCCAATCCCTTCTCCCTCCTCTTCCATGTCCTCTTTTTAGGTTGGCAACGCACCCATGATTCTTATTGTGTCTTGGGTGTCTATGGGCGGTGAAAATCACTTACTATCAGGTGACCCATCTGTTGTTTGCCAGTCTCTGCTATAAAAAAAATCATCTCAGCAGTCCTTACTGCTCTTCTCTGAGCTATACCTATACATGTGGATAACATATTGTATTATATAATGTTTTTCCCAAATGCCTAGATTATGTTCTAATTATGTGTGTGGGTCTATTCAACAAAATTGCGCAAGAGAAAGCCACGTTATAACTAAATAACGTAAAATAACACAAAAAGAAGATTTTTTTTATTTGATATATTGTCGTCATTAGAACGACAAGTTTGCATATATGAGACATTCGTTTAGATTTATATCGCAATTCATTTGTGGCACACATTCGAGATTTCTCTCGTTGATTGTTCGACATTGTGGCGACCAAATCTTTAAATACGGCCTTTAATATGCTTAGTTATAAATGACTGTTTATATACAAATATTTAGTATGTGGGAGTTATTCTAAGTTAAAAGATAGACTTTTTTAATATGTAGCTGATTAATAATCACAAAAACAAATAGTGTCGTGTTAGACGGATGTAAAAGCATGCAAAATCTTTATTCATAATTTTTCTCGTTTGGTTTTAATATAGTAGCCTAGCAGATCTAGACTTGTATACAAAAAATAATCTTCTGGTGATAGGATATTCGTATCCGCCCGGATGAGAATACATGTGGTGTTAAAATCTACTATAGTGACCCAAACTCCATGTGTGGTCCGCGTTGCAGTATCAACCAGTGTATATCCGGATCTTTCGAGAAGCTTGACATGACTTGATGGTTGGTTGGAAGTTGGGACTGTGTCTGCATCGGTCCTCCATCTGCTTCGTCGCAAACCCCTCGATCTGCTTCTTCCTTCTTCGGATTGTGAAGAACCATAAATTGGTCAGTATGTTTTTGTTGACCACCATAGTTACCTCCTTGGTCTAGAGGCAGCATATATGGGCTGAGGACTAGGAGGTCCTGGGTTCGATTCCCAGGTTGGGCAAAGCGAAGTTTCTAATTTCATTTGCCCGGGACTGGATCTCTCAGAGAGGCTTGACGTCAGGCAGCCGGTCGTAAAAACTAAGCCAAACCATTTCTGCAACATGCTTGAAATCGAATGCGCCGATCCCGTATTAAGATGGGAGATGGGCAGTTAGAAAGAAAAAGGTTCTGGTAACCGCCGATAAACCCACTGTGATTTAAATTGATGGCCGATACGATGATGATGAAGATGAAGCAGCGATAGCTCAGTTAGGAATGGTACGGACTGCCGAGACAAGTGTTGGAGTGTGTTCGAGACCAACCCCAAAATGGAGCATACACCTCTGACTTTCCTTGTTAAGTGTATTTTGGTAGGTTAGCTAGGATAGGGCCTCACGCACCAATCCCAACTGCTTCCAGTATTTCCAGTCAATCCCCTGCCACCATTCCTGCCTTATGCCATTCCCATACAACCCATTCCCTTACACTCTATTCCTATCTCCCCTCATCACCCTATCTTAACCATCCCATCGTTATTATGTCCATACTTGCCTGCCTGTCGTCAAATTCAAATATATAACGTAAATTATATTAATCTTAATCTAAAAATTTACTTATGTTGATTTGTCATAAGTGCTTTTTACATGCCTACGTGATCAATAAATATTTTTATTTTTTTATTTTATTGTGAAATATCGCTTGCTATAACGGTGAAGGAAAACATGGTGAGGAAACCTGCATACCCATATGTGAAGTCTGCCAACGCATTAGGCCAACGGTACACTAAGGCCTAACCCCTCTCATTAGTAGAGGAGGCCCGTGCCCAGCAGTGGGACAGTAATATTACATGGCTAATATTATTATATTATTACGATGATGATAATGATGACGGTGGTGGTACAATAATTGAAAAATAGAAGATTTTTGTCTACCCTAATCAGAAAGCATGTGCACGCCACTGACTATATCCACAGGATGGTTGTGTTTAAAGAGTAGTTTCTTAAGACATGTCCGGGTGGAGGTGATCGTTCAGTCAGCCAGTCTTGAGCGCGTGCCTGATGTGTTATGAATACAAACGAGGTGCGTGGCCTCTGTAGCTTAGTGAGCAAGAGAGCACGCCATTCTCGTGGATTGAGCTGTAATGCTACGGGAAATGTTAACATGACAAGCTTTGCCTGTATCTCCGGACAGATGTGCAGAGGTTCAAGAAATCTAGTGCAATAGTTCTACCTCTACAATCTACAGTGTGTGTGAACACAGTGGCGTGCAGTGCATATAGGCAAAAATACACTGTCTACCCTGACAATTTACTATTTACCCAAATAATTAATAAATCATTACCAAAAAAAACATTTTTTAAAATAGCAGCGTCCAACTTATATTTTAAATCGACACGGGGACGATGTTGACGATGATGGTAATGTAACAGTTGAAGAAAATCATTTTGTAAGTTCTTTGTATACCCTGATCGGAATACCTATGCACGCCGCTGTATGAATATATATTTTTTATTATCTATAATCTATATTCGAGCTGAAATACAAAATGTCATTACCGTAGGAGTCATTCCTTAATCTAAGACCTTATGTTTCTGTATGTTATGTAAAATGCGAAGTATCGATATTTACTAAGCTCTGTATTACGCTCTGTATTAATAGACGCTCGAACTGCTCGAAGTACCCGGATATAGAAGTATAGACCTTATGAGATTTAGGAGTACGTATGTAGTTAGTTGTCCATAATATGTACGTATATATTTAGGTTACACGACAGACCGCCTGTTTGTGTATGTAGATAGCTCGATCTAGAAATCTTTGGAGGTCTATATAGCAGTGGATATCTAGTGGCTGATGATGATGATAGGCCTTAAGACACTGGACAAATGCAGGTTGGTGGTTTACCTGATACATCTGTTGGTTAAAAAAGATTACCACAGTCCAGCCAAGTGCTCCTTAAAGACATTGCTCGGACTTTTACACTGCAATTAAATACAGTTCGATTAAAGTTCAATATTTTGACAGTAACAAAGACAATTGTATCAAATAATTCGCAATTCAAAATTAGTACCAAAGTCACTGAAATCATTGTCAATGAAGTAACTAAGTTAATAAATGAAGTAGGTACATCAAGTACGTATGTAGTTAAGACATGCCGCTTGATGACGTCAGCCCCTCTGATGGCTCCAGCCGCTGCGTCATCGTATTTGAATAATCACAAGTTTAAAAACTTAACAGGCCGACTTCAAATCTGATCGTGACCAGATTTATATGGGATCCGTGAAATAAGCTTTATCGAACACAAAAAGAATTTTGAAAATCGGTCCACATTTGGCGGAGATATCGCGTAACATACATACATTAAAAAAAAGCAGACGAATTGAGGACCTCCTCCTTTTTGGAAGTCGGTCGAAAATAGCGTTGCCCGACTCCAAATCCGGAACCAGGGGGCTGACTCTTGACACTCGATTCGAATTGGACTTCGATTCGACTTCATTTACGCCTGAATACTAAAACGCTACTCAACTTATCGGCTTCTTACATTGATTTTCGCCATACAATTTTGACAGATAAATCGGCCTTAAACGATAAAAGGCGACCTTAAGTGTATGAGTATTCAGCGGTTAGTGACATATAATTCCATCAACATAGAGTTAAGTGGACTAACGTCTCGTTAAAAATTACCAAATGAAAAGTTCTCGAATCTAATGCAACATTAGTGCATTTGATTTCTTAAGTTTACGCGAATGCTATTCATCATTGAAATAAAATTATTTTTTATTTCAATAACGTTTGCAGTCCAACCCGTGACCACGGAGACTGCAAAGCCTTCGAAACGTCGGGAATAAAAATTAAAACCAAATCGTGATAAAATCCGTAAAAATAATTTTATTTCAATTAGTGCATTTTTTAACTCTATTTCGGTGGCATTATAAGTCACTAAATGAAACCGAATCAAAGTCAAATTTGAATCAGGGGGGTGACTCCTGACGCTCGATTCGATTGTGATTTCGATTTGGTTTCATTTATTGACTTAAAATTCCACCAAAATCGACTTTTAAAGTGCGCTAATGTTGCATAATATTCGAGAACTTGTCATTTGGTAATTTTTAACGTGACATGAATGCACTACTTAACTCGATTTCGGTGAAAGTTTAGGTCAATAAATGAAACCGAATCGAATTCAAGTTAGAATCGAGCGTCAGGAGTCACCCCAGAGTGGTGACTCCTGACGCTCGATTCGAATTAATGTCACGTTAAAAATTACCAAATGACAAGTTCTCGAATATTATGCAACATTAGCGCACTTTAAAAGTCGTTTTCGGTGGAATTTTAAGTCAATAAATGAAACCAAATCGAAATCACAATCGAATCGAGCGTCAGGAGTCACCCCCCAGGTGTCAAGAATCAGGAGGTAGGTTATCTCGATCCATAGCTAACGGACACTGCCACTGCCAAGGAGGCGCCAACGAATCTACAAAAATTACTATGGAATAATGTATCTGTCCGTCAGTATAACCATTTATATTGTTAAACTGCACACGTACTGCTGCAGGCTACGGGATTATCGGCCACAGCGATTTGGGATCACAATGATAACTCGCTGGTTGTTTGCAAACCTTTTATACTAGTAGAGTAACCTCGTATATTTACGCCTGTGTTATGTCAGTATGAGCAGAGTTGCAACTAAGTTTATTGCCATATAAAGACAGTAAACGGCCTACCTCATAGTATATGGATTTGGACATATACCTTAGGTATATCACATTCCATATAATATACCATAGTATACCAAGGACACAGAAAAACTGTTGCCGCGATACTGAATGCTTTATCATCCTTATACAAAGGACATAACGATTAGAAAGAAGAGACGGGTTTTGGGCCTCCAGGTATCTCAGTCATCGAACGAAAAGGAACGCCAAACTACCATTTCACGTCTATTCTTTGTAAGACAGAGAAAGCAAGACGTTGATACCGTTTTTTCTCTTACATATAAGCTCATGCCTGTATCCCCGAAGGCGTTGGTAGAGGCGCACTAGCAAGCTAGAACACCCACATTTCGCCGAACTTAGTTCCATCCCAGATATGATAGGGGACGAGCCTAACGCTACATCGGGCATAAATTCCAGACTACGGGCTGCTAGTGAAAAATTCAATATTACTTTGCCCGACCCGGAAATCGAACCCGAGACAGGACGACAGTCGTACCGCGCATGCAATGTCACTACGCCACCAAGCCAGTTGTTCTCTTATACTAAGGCTGAAATCTATATCGCTAACTTCGATTATGTCTAACAAGAAAAACAGACTGACAGGCAGACTATGCAAAGATTTAATTGTAAAAATTGACTCGGACTAAGTCGAAGTTCGATTTAAAAATTCCAAATCCTCACTGAGTTCGTTTCTTTGACTCAGACTTAGTCGAAGTTCGCTCTATAGATCTCAGCCTAAGTCATTTTCAGTTTTCACCAAGCACTCTTTCATTATACTCAACTTGCTGCTCCAATGGCCTTCGAAATCCAGTGGTTACTGCGTCAACTGCGTCCTGATGATAATAAACAAACATCGTGTGTAGACTGGACCGGCGGTCGTGATTATAGCCGACACTGCGACGTGAGCCGGGTGCCGATGGCAACGTGTCTTCCACCCGGAACACCACTATCGATTCTGGTTTTAATCTAGATGGGGATTTGGTTTTGGAATTTACTTATTTACAGTTACTAGAACATGTATGGGTCGGCTCGACCGGTTTGATACCACTGTCCCACAGAAAACTGACGTAAAGTTGCAGCTCGCTGTCGCGTTTCGTTTGGTGAGTGAGATTTCCGGTGGTCCAATTTCCCCCTCCCTTTCCCAATCCCGATTTCCCTCCTTTTAAGTTGGCAACGTAACCATGATTTTTCTGTGTCTTGAGTGTATATGGGCGGTAGAGTCACTGCTATAAAAAAAAAATTACGAAATATCTCACGTAGCCTTCTACCAGTAATTTATTGGATAAATAAAAATATATTTTAAAAGGTTTGCTCAATTAGGATATAGATTCACCAATTCAGAGATATTCTTACGACATCCGATATCGTAATAGCTCATCATTAATGTAATAACATTATGTTAATGGCATTTGATGTACATTTTACGATACATATATGTGAAGGAATCACAAATCTGACGAAATATCTTTATAAGGTCGATATTAACATTTTTGTGGATTCTAATAGTTTTGGATATATCTAAACCATTACTCAGATATCAGTTTTTCCTCTTGGAATGGTTTGTATGAGAATCATAGTTGAGTAAACGCGCTTCCTCGGCTCGTTATAATAAATTCGTTTTTCCCGTTCTCTAGAGGCTCTTGCGACATGACATGATGGTTGGTTGAGACGGGTATGGGGGTATCCCTGTATCTGCATCGGTCATCCGCCTGTCTTATCGCAAGCCCCTCGATTTGCTTCCTCCCTCTTTGGATTCGGAGAGTGAAGAAGCATAAATAGGCCAGCATGATTCTGACGACCACAAATAAATACAGTGTTTGTCAGAGGTCGCTAGTTTTTTTGGACTGCACTGCGCTTACCATCAGGTGCAGTGTAGTCACATTGTCGCGCCCTGATTAAAAAAAAAACTTGGAGCGAAATTGGAATATCATAATCATCATCAGCCACAGGACGTCCACTGCTGGACATAGTCCCGGGAAAATAGTGTTAGAGAAACACCACACCCAACCTGGGAATCGAACCCAGGACCTTCCGGTCCACAGCCTATATAAGCTGTCACTAGACCAAGAAGGCTTGTCCTTAAAGTATTAAACAAAATTGATCGCCCTTGTTGTCGTCTCTACATAATTCGGTTGCAATCAAACATTATGTATGACACAGTGATCGAAACAAAACGCTCGCATTCCATAACATAACAAGCTCACGCCCGTATCCCCGAAGGGGTAAGCAGAAGCGCACTAGCGCACTAGAACGCTAACATTTCGCCGAGCTTAGGTCCGTCCCATATATGATAGGGGGCGAGCCTATCGCCATCATCATCATCATCATCAGCCATAGCACGTCCACTGCTGAACATAGGCCTCTCATAAAGATTTTAGATTGGAAGCGGTCTGCATCCAGCGACTTCCGGTGAAATTTATCAGGTCGTCGGTCCACCTTGTATTATTATTATTATTTGTCGCCATATCAGACACAAATTCCAGTCTCCGGGCTGATATTAGAAATAATAACGGCCGACTTCAAAATTTATCCGATCGACCAAAATCATATTATTATTATTATGGAAATACCATCCATGAAATAAGCTCTATCAAACACAAAAATAATCTTGAAAATCGGTCCACATTTGGCAGAGATATCGGGATTCATAAAAAATACAGACGAATTGAGGACCTTCTCCTTTTTTAAAGTCAGTTGCAAAACCAACATCACTTAGCCCGACCCGGAGATCGATCCCAATGCCTCAAGACGGTAGTCGTACCGAAACACAACACCACGAAGGCAGTCTCGCATTCCAAAACTATTCAAATTCGACCAACACCCAAAACACACGTCAGGATTTCTTTCTGTATCGATTGACATGTTTAGTATTCAGGGAGCGAACGGTCGAACGCTGCGCAAGTGGCTCTATTTGGAGGGTGCCCTTGTAAGGCACCGGACGCTGACGGTAGATGTATACGTGCTGATGCATCCCAGACTCGCTCGCCACTTGCCCTTATCTGTTGACAATTGTATCCGCTTCGGACCTAACTAGGTTAACGTGTATATTTCGAATGAAATACGTTTTATTGGTTAGGGAATTACGTCGCTTTGTTGCAATGAAGCTGAGTTTCTACGTTCGGAAATGTTTAACTCATTATTTAAATACACCCAACACACACACACCCAGTCTAGAGTGAACCTGTATTGTGGATATCTGAAGCTACGAGGGACTTACGTTCCCACAATAACCCCAAACAAATATCTGTGGAACACACAAACACATGTCTCGGTGCGGGAATCGAACCCGCAACAGCTCTTTTCACAGCCGGCTACTAGCCCGCTGCTCCACGGAGGCTGTCAATTATATTTGTAAAGATTAAAATAGTAATACCTAATAATTGATTCTTTTTCTGAACTATTTTTTCTTTTATGCGATTAAAGTATTACGAGAGTGGTTGTAACAATTTATGCAGATTTTTTTTTTCGCAAAAAAAATGAGATAGAGCAACATTCTATGCGTAGCCGTCGCAAACAGAAGGAAAGCATTTCCCTGACACGGTTTCCCGCAAGGTCGACGTCCGCGCCACGGTCGTGTCACGCCAGGATATCCAATACACTGCCTGATCCGATACACTGCCAGTTCAATAATGTATACAAGTAGGATGGGTATTTTAGTTTTGAATGGTAGAGCCACGCTGTAGACAGTAACGTCTACAACACGAATGGGCCGGCTTGACCGGTTTGACACCACTGTCTCACAAATTTCGAAGTAAAGTGGCAGCTTGCTGTCGTGTTTCGTTCGGTGAGTGAAATTTCCGGTAGCCCTTTACCCCTCCCCCCTTCCGTTATCCCTTATCCCTCCCCTTCCATTCCCTCTTTTTAGGTTGGCAACGCATCCATGATTCTTTTTGTGTCTTGGGTGTCTATGGGCGGTGGAGATCACTTACCATCAGATGACCCACCTGCTCGTTAGCCAGCCTCTGTTATAAAAACATGCAACTTTCACGCGCGCAGATGCTCGACTCAAAGCCAGTATATAACCCCAACGGCATTTGTAATCTAGAGGAATGTTGGTGATATACAATTATTATAGTATTTAGCAGGTGATGTTGCAAGCGCCCGCATCACGCGGAAATATTTACGCGTTATGTACCGTGGGGACTATTTATGTAACTACTGATAGTAAAATGTGTAAAAATAGGCCTAAATAGAGTTAATATTAGAGTAGAACCACGCTTTAGACAGTTATGTCTACAGCACGAATGGGCCATCTCGATTTAATACCACCGTCTCACAGAAAATCGACGTAAAGTGTCAGCTCGCTGTCGCGTTTCGTTTGGTGAGTGGTGGTGACTCTCCCTTCTTTTGCAATTCCTATTTCCCTCCCTTTAGGTTGCCAACGCACCCTTAATACTTTTTGTAACTTGGTTGTCTATCGGCGGATATCGGCGGATATTAAGAATGACATTTAATTCATAACATGTAAAGAATTACATGATAATCATATATTTTATCTCAATTTAGCTTGAGGTTAGGAATAACTGCAGGGTTACCACGACCTCTTATAGCAGTATTATTATAATCGTTCTTCGTTTGTTTTGTATGGGAATATTGACAAGTAAAATTATAATACTGCCTGCCTCGGTAGCGTAGTTGTATTTCGGTTCGACTACCATCCTGAGGTCTCGGGTTCGATCCCCGGGTCGGGCAAAGTGGTATTGGATTTTTCCATATCAGCCCGGAGTCTGGAATTTGTGCCCGATATGGCGATAGGCTCGCCCCCTATTACATCTGGGACGGAACTAAGCTCGGCGAAACGTGGGTGTACTAGTTCGCTAGTGCGCCTCTGCCTACCCCTTCGGGGATACAGGCGTGAGCTTATGTTATGTTATGTTAAAATTATAATAATACTGCTATAAGAGGTGATGGTAACCCCTCTGTAGAGGTAGGTTAGTAATAGTGGTACAAATCATCCTTAGGGATTTTTTCTCAAGCATTACACCTTTTCCTTGCATGTAGAAAGGCACCCCAAGCAAAGTATTGCTTCATAGTCTGGCTAAACATTGCTCTGTCTCTAATTACTCTCTGATTGACTTACGACTCACAGAACCAATATCGTTAAAACCTCTCCATTTGACATATCAAACAGTTCCGTATGCTAATGAAAATAATTAATTGATAAGTTATGTAGGCTTAGTATTGTGTAGGCGTAATACCAGGTAGTGTTAATTCGATTACGGAAACTTCAACGTCCTCATACTGGCGTTATCTAAATGGTTCAGGGGCCGCCTCAGGTCTTAAACATATATATTTATTACACAATTCTTTGATTCTTAAGGGGCAATTCCGAAAATGACCATTACGACATCGGTTTATAGCAGTTCCCAATCGCACAACAGCATTCTACTATTGAAAATTATTTGATTTTCGAATACTCCATTCGACTGTAGTTGCGTATCTTAATGCTTTATGCTACATTATCTGCATTTGTCGTGTATGGAACAGTACCTTTAAACCATTTATTCACTAATAAGGTCAATATTAAAATACAAAAAGCTAGAAGTGTCACCTCGGGTGGATGTGTTAAGGTCTCACTTGCGAAACTTTCAAATAGTCGCCATGCGAATTTATAAGCGATTTAAACAAGAGTTGTGCTTAATTACCACAACAGCCTTGACGACCATGATCTAATTTTAATTATGTTAATTAATTACTTGATGATACAGTATTTTTCCGTTCGGTAGAAACAGGTGCTCATAGGCGTGTCGATGGACAAACTTTTAAAATAGTAAACGTAAGGAAACGCTCAAAACTAAGATTATATTAAAAAAAATGAATACTAATAAGCTCTCTCTTGTTTTCCCGAAGAGGTCAGCAAAGATGCAACTAGTCTAAATTAGTGCTACAATTTAATGGTCTTTTTTCATCACTACCTATGAAGGAAGTATCGTACCTGTACGAGTTAACAATAGCCTGCTTCGAATCGAAGAATTCAGACACAAATTGTAATTTATGTATTTGTCGTCATAACGAAATACTTAATACTCTTTGAAATGAGTCTTTATTTCTGCCTGGCGTTATCCCGGCCTTATGCTGGCTGGCTATTAATAGTACTTAAACGCTTTGAGTATCCTCTACAGCGAGACTATTGGCTCTAATATCCCACCAAAACGTCCAACCAGCTCTTTTTAGTCCATCCACGGGAACGTACCCCTGGTTCGATCTGGGCTAGACACCTGCGGCCATACTCCTGTGGTTTCCTCAAAACGTGGCCATACCATCTCAAGCGACATTCCTGCTTTATTTAGTTTATTTGCCACGTCGCGGACACCAAGACCACCGCGGATGTGCACGTTACGTTGCTATTTAAAATGTATCAATTAATAACAAACATTGCATAAAACATAATGACGCCATGATAAAGGTCGCAGGAAGTCGGTGGATGCAGGCCGCTTCCAACAGGTCGATCTGGAAATCTTTAGGAGAGGCCTATGTTCAGCAGTGGATGTCCTATGGCTGATGATGATGATGACATAAAACAAAAGTTCACGCCTGTATTCTCGAAAAGGTAGGCATAGGCGCACTAGTGAACTAGTACACCCACATTTCGCCGAGCTTAGTTCCGTCCCAGATGTGATAGGGCCTATTCAATATGTAAATTATGTCAATTAATAAATTATTTGAAGTATAATGCCCTGTGTGTCATAAGTGTGACAGGTTTTCTCCTGCACTTTGCCGATTTTGAAAAAATATTTATAAATGACTCATAGATAACTTGATCAACTAAATGTATATTAAAAGTAAACTCTTTGGTAATACTTAACTAATCTAATTGCGTGGATCTAATCAAGCTAAGAGACTCACTCAGCACTAACACCGTATTGGTATCTTGGGAGTATCAGTAAGCGACAGTACAAACCCATCAAGCAAATGTTATTTTATCACGAAAATACATATACATACGTAAGCTCACGTAATTTACGTTTTCACGTAATTTACGTTATTATTTATATAAACGCTGTATTCTGAAAGGGTAGTAAATACGCACTAGCGAACTAGAACACCCATATTTCGCCGAGCTTAGTTCCGTCCCACATGTGAACCAAACACCCGAACGACTCTAGCAATTACGTGAGGAACTGACGTTTTTCAGACAAATAAAACACCCATACTTCGCCGAGCTTAGTTCCGTCCCACGTGTGACCCAAACACCCGAACGTCTCTAGCGATTACGTGAGGACGTACGACTGACGTTTTTACTCAAATTTTACGCATTCGCTAGCGTGAATTGTCAAAAAAACTCATATTCTAGCTAAAGGAGTCTTTATAGATTTCGTAACATAGTGGACCGGTCGGCCGGTGTGCCGTAGTGCTGTCAATATAAATTACAATATTGATAGTGCTATAAGCTCGCTATATTCAGCTAACAAGCGTGCTCACTAAAAAAAAGCAATATCAGTATATCACGGTCTCATCCGCATTTCGGACACAACGTTCAATGAAAACTTTTAAATGTTGACACGGAATGGCGTGGAGTCGGTATAGTTACATTTTTTTATTTATTAGGTGACTGATATAAATAGTGGTATTTATGCTAAGTGAACGAGAATGAAAGGCGTAGGTTCGATTCCAGTGCACCTATTCAAACTTTTATTAATCTTTTTTTATCATTTGGTTTATTGTGAAGGAAAACATCGCAAGATTTGCAATAGGTAAAAAGTAAAGACCCAACAATGTGGTAATATAATTTTGATATGTTTAGGACTAGCTGTTACGCGTGACTCCGGTTATCTGATAAAAATGTTAAAAAATATGTAGCCTATAGGACTCTTGGAAAACATAGTTTTCGAATACTAATAAAAGTTTTAAATGTGATTTATTATTACCGAAGATCATCTAATACACCCAAATTGACAAAAAATGTAAGCTCACGCCTGTATGCCGGATGGGGTGAGCTGAGACGCACTAGCGAATTAGAACACCTACATTTCGCCTAGCTTAATACCGTCCCAGATGTGATCGCCATATCGGGCACAAATTCTAGACTGCGGGCTGATACGAAAAAATCCAATGCCACTTTGCCCGACCCGGGGATCGAACCCGAGACCTCAGGACGATAATCGTACCGAAATACAACCACACCACCGAGGCAGTAAAATGTATTACCTATTTCACTTTACCTATATTATTATTCAACAACATAGTATGTAACCGACCGTGTACCTCACAACCCATTGAAATATCACTGATCTAATGTAAAAACCGCTAAGTAATATTTTCTCCCGCCGTTTTCCCGAGGCCGTCGCGCCATATACGGCGATGCGAGCTAGTGCGTTATAGGAACCCGCTTTTTTCCCCCCACATAAGGAATGGTGAGCAAAAATATCTATAACTGCGAACACAATCGAGCGCATCGTCACGTACCAATAGACACGGCCATTATTTTTGTCTTGCGCGTTTACTTTACGAGTCATGTTTTACCATCCCAGTTCCTCTATACTTGAGGCTAGTGCACATTATCAGCTTCTAGTAATTAAACAAAAAGATTAACTGCGAATGTGACTTATGATCACGAGGTCACAACTTTTGGTTCGTTTCGTGCTGTTACCCCGTCTATGTACTGTTAAATGTATTTGTAATTAAACCTAAGGAGTGTTTAAATTTCGTTTGAGATTCAGGGATAGCAATTTCTAGCTGCTATCGTATGTGTAGATTTGTGTATAGAACCTATAGTTACGTTTCTTTATAGGATTAAAAAAAAAATTGCGGCCGTAAGCTTGTTACAAATATTTTTACTTTGGGGACAGCGACATCTCAGGTGTCAAGCTATATATTTAAGCCCAGATTGCACTTTTCGATTTGCTTCATAAAACAAGATGTGTGTGATGAATGTTGGATTATCTATAGTTGCTAACGCTTCAGTAACCAATACATTTTCCTGTACAATGTAAGGTTGTACAGTGTGCACCAATCCTATTTGAAAAGTTTTTTCAAACACAACTCCACCGACCGCCGTAACCCACAAAAACGTGTTCCACTCATTATGAAACACGAAACTATGATATTTCCAGCCGCGTCGCCCGCGCAGCTCGCACCGACCTCACCATTGCGCAGTCCACCTCCAATAAATATACACTTTACTGTTATCTATATACGCTCAGATTAACCGGACCGGTATCGAAGCGAAACTATCCTAATAAAAAAACTAAAACCAGTCCAAATTAAAGATAAGACGGAAAATGTTGTTTTATAGGGCGCTGAGCCGAGCGTAGGCTGCACCAAGTTCACATTGCTGACAATAAATATAGGATTGTATTGGACATCTTCGATACGTCCGAGGGACGCGCGTCTTAGGGACGTGTGTTCTGTACTTGATGTTAACTTGATCTGTTTCTAATCTATTATAATGTTGTTCGAGTCGATAGTTATTGGACTTAACAGGTCCTGCAGATAGGCTCAAATCCTTATCTAAAGATAATGTGCTTCGTCCTTAGTTTGCAATGGTGTCAAACAAATAATTCAATAAAAGCTTTCACCACTTTTCTGATGCAATGGTTCTGCATATGAGTATGCCTTTTGAAGTTTTGAGATAGTCATAAAATAATCTGATGGCTGATGATGTATGATGATGTTATAGGGAGCCTAACATACATGACACTCGAACTCTCGAAATTTCCAAGCTTCTAAATCTCTACATGTCTATTTTCTTTATATAGTGAAATCAATGCTCGTGGAATGTGTGCCCGATATGGCGATACGCTCTCTCCCTATCACATCTAGGACGGAACTAAGCTGCTCTGCTTACTTCCTCGGGGATACAGACGTGATCTTATATTAGTATGCAGTGAAATCAATCAAATCACGTCGTAGCTTTGACAATAAAACTCTGGATAAAACTCGACTGGTTTAATACCACTGTCTTATAGAAAACCTACATGAAGTGGAAAGCTGCTATTGAGTTTAGCATGATGAGTGAGATTTCCTTAAAACTCCACTCCGAATACTCCATTCCTCTCTCAATCCCAACCCCCATTCCTATTTTAAAGGTCAGCAACCTAGATAGGTATGATTTTTTGTATTCTGCCAGTATCTGCTATATTAAAAACTTTATTAAACTTTGAAAAATAATTTTAACTAGCCTGTTTGATTTCTTCTGCTAACTTTTTCCGATACAAAATACTGAGATTAGCCTGATAGATGATTTATGTATTTTTGAAACAGCCATATCTTCGTAGAAATGTACATTCACTAATTAAATTGCAAATAGTTATAAGAAATCAAAATGTAATTGAATCCACTCGTAAATCTTATACTTTCTACATTTTATGTTGTATCAATACACCGGTGTCGAATGTTTCTAATTAACTTAGAAACCGTTAATTTATCTATAAGTTAAACTACAGTACATACTGAGGTTAAGAATATGAACTTCATGTTATTTGGTATGAATATGCAAATAATTTTGGCCCAGCCAAACGGTTACTTAAGATAAAATAAATACATAATCACAAGATTAGAAACTTAACGGACCGACTTCAAATCCGATCGTAACCAAATTTATATGGGACCCCCTTGAAAGAAGTTCTATCGATTTCAAAAAGAATTTTGAAAATCGGTCCACATTTGGCGGAGATATCGCATAACATACATAAAATAAAAATAAAAAAACAGACTAATTGAGAACCTTCTCTTTTTTAGAAGTTGGTCGATAATACAAATAATCGGTAAGTATGTAGTAGAAAAAGACTATAGACTATAAAGATATATCTAGTTAAGAATAGTCTAATGATAAAAAAATATCCACATTAGTTATAATTAATAAAACAATCAACACGCTTTGTGCTACGTGTGAAGAAAATCCGTGAAGTGAAGAAAGGTTTAATTTCAACTTTCTAATTATAATTTTTAAATAATATTTTTTCAATAAGTCAAAGGAAATAATTGAAATGATTTGTGCTTTTAAATGAAACACAATTATACAAAACCAAAAGAAATATTAAACTTAATAGAAAAATTTTAAAAGTCTATCATTAGAAATTAATATAATATTACTTTATGTAAATATTTTGAATCATTAAACACTTTCAATTTGTAGAGTTCCGGAGCCAAACGGAAAAAAAATTTTTTTCTTATAATTTCATCCTGGATTAATGGTCAATAAACTAAAAGATATCCACTGTACTATACAGTATACATCTGCACAGTGTACAGTTCTTCTAATTAATGATGGAGAGATAATACTTAAATAATTTATTTTGAGTGGTAGAGCCACGCTGTAGACAGTCATATCTACAGCACGAATATGCTGGCTCGAACGGTTTTATACCACAGAAAACCGACGTAAAGAGGCAGCTGTCCTTTACAATATTATTTTTTTTCAGTTAAAGTTGGCAACGCATATATGATTTTATTTGTATTATTTTATATGTATGATTGATTGTTTGTTTGTTAATATCTGATTCTAAAATGCTCACTATTACTTTTTTCTCAAAAAGAGCAACGTCAGAGTTTCTTCCCCGTTCTTCCCTGCCGAACTGGCGGTAAAGTAAAATTTTTGACGGAATCCAAATAATGTGTGACATTTTATGGATTCGAAAAATGATTTGATTATAGATTATGTCTATGGGTGGTATTGATCACTTACAAGCAGGTGAAATGTCTCTGCTAAAAAACGGCATTTCTATAGGCATAGACCAAAAGAGTTTTACTGTTTGTGTAAAAAAAATGCGTGCAAGCTTGCAAGTGACAGTAGCGGGATAATCTCTTACAACCAGTAGTCATTGAAGATCCAATTTATTGTAGTGATGCGTTTTTGTGCGTCCATCGATATCGAGACAATGGGCGCGCGCCGTGTGAAAATCATCGCATCATGCTGCCCACTGACAGCCGCCATTAACTGCGTGATGTATCGGGTGCTACCTCATGTTAAGTACTATTCATTTGTTGAAGGTTCCGTACATAAAGCTATAGAAAAATATAATACCTACATTGAAATAAAATTGTTTTTACGGATTCTATCACGATTTGGTTTTAATTTTTATGCTCGACGTTTCGAAGGCTTTGTAGTCTTCGTGGTCACGGGTTGGACTGCGATGTCATTTGTCCAAGAATATTAGTGTTACGATATCTACCTTAATTTTAAAATTATACAAAATTAAAAAGTTAACCGTTTATGTTCCGAGCTACGCAGTACCTCCTAAAAATAGTTTTATTTCAATGTATAACATTCGTGTAAACTTAAGAAATCAGTATAATAAATACATGTTGCATATCTTATTAAAGTACACTAACCTCCGAATACTGAAACGCAACTTAAACCCTTGAGGTAGTGTTGTCATTTGAGGCCGCCTTGTCTGTTAAAATTGTAAGTCGCAAAACAATGTATTATAACAACAGAGGCGCGAGTATGAATATTTTTGACAATCTAATTCGAATCGAGCTCAATGCGCTTCTCTGACATTTGCATGAAATATTAGCCATATCTATATTATTTCTTTGGAGGAGGCCTATGTGCAGCAGTGGACGTCCTATGGCTGATAATGATGATGATGATGATGAATATTAGCCAAACATCATCAATGCAAAGCGAGCTCGAT
The DNA here is from genome assembly GCA_036417725.1 of Clanis bilineata. Taxonomy (NCBI): domain Eukaryota; kingdom Metazoa; phylum Arthropoda; class Insecta; order Lepidoptera; family Sphingidae; genus Clanis; species Clanis bilineata. Next base: position 18,155,096 of record CM071158.1, read on the forward strand.
GCGAATTCGATCGTTGTAAGGGTAGGGCCGCATAAAGTTTCCTTAAGCCTATACCTTTAAGATTGTTAATGCAATTAGTTATTCTTTTAGTATCGTTGGTGTTTATGAGCGGTGGAGGTCACTTACCATCCAGTATGATAACTTTTGACACTCGATTCGATTGCGACTACGATTCGGTTTCATTTATTGACTCAAATTCCACCGAAATCGAGGTTAAAAGTGCACTAATGTCCGTTATTAATTACCAAATGACAAGTTCTCGAATCGAATGCGACATTAGCGCACTTTTTAACTAGATTTCGATGGAATTTTAAGTGAATAAATGAAACCGAATCGTAGTCAAAATCGAATCAAGGGTCAAAAGTCAGGGGGCTTACCTGCTAGTTTGACAATAAGACTGACTGTTGTCTATAATACTTTACAAGAACGGAATAGAATGGATTTATGCATAACATAATATAACATAAGCTCACGCCTTTATCCCCGAAGGGGTAGGCAGAGGTGCACTAGCGAACTAGAACACCCACATTTCGCCCAGCTTAGTTCCGTCCCAGATGTGATAGGGGGCGAGCCTATCGCCATATCGGGCACAAATTCCAGAGCCCGGGCTAAAATGGATTTATGCTTTGAATTCAATAGCTGTTTAGCATCTCAAAAAATACGGTGATTAGAAAACTGTGTCAATATCAGCATCTAGACATTAAATAAATATATCAAATCCATTTCCCACCAAAATCAACGGAATAGTAACAAAATAAAAAATAACAGTCGCCAGTATATCACCATTAAGTAAACATCTCCAAATTGGAGATAACAAGATAATAAATACAGAAAAGCTTGCAACACCACATCGCCGGGCTTAGATTACACCGAAAAATATTTTTAATACTCAGTTCGAGATCATTATCGGTTGCTTCACCATATAAACTTTACGAAATTCACCTTTAATCTAATAAGTGGCAGAAATTAATTTTATAGGAGTTGCGAAGATGTCACGGACTTTTATAACACCTGCCTTCAATCTGGCTTGTAAGAGATCAAATCGGATTGATTAGACAGCAAAATATTTTTAAAATTAATGTTGCCCACAATTTTACAAAGATGATGATTTAATTAATTCTTATTTCACACGTAATTAACGAAAACTTAAAACCTACTTCACCATTTTCACACGTTGAATTAAGACCATAAAACGACTGAACCAATTTCGATGAAACTTACACTATTCCCTAAGTTGGAAGATACGTAGTCCAATAAAGATTCATCGCAATCCGATTTATAGTTTCTAAAATATACGTGGACAAACATACATACATACATATATACCTCTACATACATACATACATACATACACTTATGAAATTTAGCACATCTACTCAGAAGCCCATATAGACTAACATATATATATCGTGCAATTCTAACAATATTACATACATACGGGTCGAATTGATAATCTTTTTTTGAAGTCCGTTAAAAAGACACGATCGAGGTGATCTCTAATCGATATTATAATTAAATCGATATCACAGATCTACAGTAGTTAGAATATAATCGTTTAATAATCGCACTTGATGTGAAAGTAGTGCGAGGATCCCTAATATCGATATTATTGTCAAATGATCGATACGGTGCGTCCGAGTCGTCAACACGCCGCGCCGCTTAATATTCGTCGCTACCTATTATCATACATTATATTATTATACGACCGCCGTACAATGTGTGACTCTATCATAAATACATTTGAATATATTGAATTAGTTTTTTTTAATAAATAAATCATTTGCTAATGGTTTGATAGTAGTATCAAATTGAAAAGGTGTTCGCTAATTTATGCCGGATGTTTGGGTCGCGTCTTCACGAGCGTGGCTTTAATATCGATTCTATTTTTAAATAAATTACATATTTAATTGACAAAAAAAAACTTAAATCGGGTAGGTCTATTAATTAATAATCATGCTGAATATTAGATCATGTTCGACAAATATATCGTATTTCTGTTAGCTACAAAAGGTCACCTCGCCATATCGCTTCGTTGTTCTATAATCACTTACTACTAAGGCTGAAAAAATAATATCATCTACTAAGGTTGTAGATGAGGTTCAAATCCCAGATTGAGAAATTTTAGGTTGGTTATTCAAATTAATTAAAAACCGACTTCAAAATTCATGTATTTTTGGTTAAAATTATAACACCATTTGAGTATCACACACAAAAACAATCCTGAAGATCGGTCCACATTGGACGTAGATATCGGAGATAATAAATAAATAAATAAATAATAAATACACCCAACAGCCACACACATAGTTCTGACCCCACACTAGGTGTAACCTGTATCGTGGGTGTCAGAAACTATGGGAGACTTTCGGTATCACAATACCCAGACCCGAAACAACTATCTGTGGGCCACACAGACATTTGTCTCGGTGCGGGAATTGAACCCGCGACCTTTTCACAGCTAGCTACTCACTCGCTGCGCTACGTAGGTTGTCAATAATATATAAAATACACTTACGTCTTGAGGGCCTCCTTTTGAAGTCATAAAGAGTATATGTATATTATATAAATATTATGCCTCGGTGGCGTAGTTGTAATTCGGTACGACTACTGTCTTGAGGTCTCGGGTTCGATCCCCGGGTCGGGCAAAGTGATATTGGATTTTTCCATATCAGCCCGGAGTCTGGAATTTGTGCCCGATATGGCGATAGGCTCGCCCCCTATCACATCTGGGACGGAACTAAGCTCGGCGAAACGTGGGAGTACTAGTTCGCTAGCGCGCCTCTGCCTACACCTTCGGGGATACAGGCATGAGCTTCTGTTATAACTTTTTGACAAGACAAAACACTGAATTACGCGACCGTAAAGCCGCTTCTCCTGCACATGTTTTTTCGAAACAAAGCACAAAATCACCTACACAAAACAACGTATTTCGCTGTCTCATGGAACAATGGACCATAGACAAAAATACCGTGTTTTGTGTAATGTTTTAGTGTAGGAGACGTGACTTTAGTACATTTTGACAGCCTCCGTGGCGCAGCGGGCGGGTAGCCGGCTGTGAAACATGAGGGCGTGGGTTCGATTCTCGCACCGAGACAAATGTCTGTGTGGCCCACAGATATTTATTCCGGGTCTGGGTGTTGTGAGACCGAAAGTTTCTCGTAGTTCCTGATACCCACGACACAAGACTCGATCTTAGTGTGGGGTCAGGACTATGTATGAGACTGTTGGGTGTATTTATATATACCTCTACATATATATATTTACATTTCTATAACAATCGTACTATATCAGTTTAATTTTGCGCAACGTACCGCAGTAAAACAGTTTTTGAATTAAAAATGTTATTTACAGCAAGTCATAAAAGTGTTCTAGTGTACATTTTTTGCGGGACCGTCTAATTTCTACATTAGCCGGTGTTTGTTGCTATAAATTTGCTCGCCGCGCGCCACGATACAATGCTTTTTCACGTTACACCCACCATATTGCACGAATGTATGGAAAAATGGTTGTTAAAGTCACTTCTTCTTTGAATACATTTGGGTTCGGAAGGTGTAGAAAGAATAAGCAGTTTGACGACTGTAATTTTGAGTTTTTATAAATAAATAAATAACACCCAACAGTCACATACATAGCCCTGACACCACACTAAGATCGAGTCTTGTGTCGTGGGTATCAGGAACTACGAGAGGCATTCGGTCTCACAACACCCAGACCCGAAACAAATATCTGTAGGTCATACAAACCTTTGTCTCGTTACGGGGATCAAACCCGCGGCCTCTCGCTTCACAGCCGGCTACTCGCCCGCTGCGCCACGGAGGCTGTCGCAAATAGTTGTTAGTCACTTTCTTTGAATACATTTCTGCTTCGGAAAGTGTAGAAAGAATAAGCAGTTTGATGACTGGAATTTTGAGTTTTTAAGACCAACATTTTCGTAGTATATTTCGTATAGTTAGACTGCCTCGGTGGCGTGGTTGTAATTCGGTACGACTACCGTCCTGAGGTCTCGGCTACGATCCCCGGGTCAGGCAAAGTTATATTGGATTTTTCGATATCAGCCCGGAGTCTGGAATTTATTCTCGATATAGCGATAAGGTCTCCCCCTGTCACATCTGGGACGGAAATGAGCTCGGCGAAATATGCGAGCTCTAGTCCGCTAGTTCGCCTCTGGCGGCCCCTTCGGGGACACAGGCATGAACCTGGGTATGTATAGTAGAAATCCTAGCTACATATTTGGTGGTCTGTATTATAAAGATGCCATTTCACAGCACAAGGTTAAACCAACGCCTTTACGAAATAACTATTTCGTATTTCTGAAATATCAAAGGAACAACACTAACCAGCAGGGTTACCACGACCTCTTATAGCAGTATTATTATAATCGTTCTTCATTTGTTTTGTATGGGAATCGATACAAGTAAAATTATAATAATACTGCTATAAGAGGTAGTGATAACCCCCCTGTACCTAATTATTTCAAACCGACACACCTAGCACGGTTTAGAAAGCAACTTAAAAAGCAATAAAAGATAAATCACATCTGCTTTATTTACGATATTTAAAAAAATCCAATTTGAGTAGAAATAAGCGGTGCTATAAATTGACCGTTGCCATAGATCCGCTCGGCTGCCAGTCTGGCACACATCGTTCTAATTAACACCGGCCAAACGTTTAATGGGCTAAAAACAATTTTAATAAACCACAAGTTTTCAACGCGAAGCCGCCGTTCGTACTCTGAATCGCCAACTAATTTCTTCTGTGAAATTTTACAATAGAGTACCGTGTAAGTGGTTGTTGAATTGTTATAGTAAAATCAGAATTTCAATGGCAGTTAAGCAGGAGTATTATAACCATCATTATTATATTATTTTAATATGATAAATATGATATGATAAAATATTCTTGCTTTTTATTAATACATTAACGAAATACTTGGATTATTATACAATAGTACCCTAAACCGACGTGCATGCATGAAGAATGTAATGAGACTGAATGAGGCGAAAGAGGTGTGTAAGGATCGTAGCAAATGGAAATCCGTTGTCTCTGCCTACCCCTATGGGAAAAAGGCGTGAGTCTATGTATGTATGTATGTATTATACAATAGTACTTTTCGTAATATCTTCATATAAAATATCTATTGTTCCTAATTAAAATAATTAGGTAATGCATGGTTCATTTTGAAATCGGAATAAGGCCGCCCTTTGACACTCGATTCGATTTCGACTACGATTCGATTGCATTTAGTGCCTCCAAATTCCACCGAAATCGAGTTAAAAAGATTCTTCTGTTCTTATATTGTTGTTATTGACTCCACAGTGAAGTGGAATGGGGACAGGAAGAAGAAAAAACCGGGCAAGTGCATGCTACATATCTGATCACGCACAGTACAGAGTTCCGAAGTAAGGGTAACGGTTTTTTTTTCTAACTGCCCTTATCCCACCTTAATGTGGGGTCAGCGCAATACACTTTTTCAAGCATGTTGCAGAAAGGATTTGGCTAAGTTTTACAACCGGCTGCCTGCCTGACGTCAACCCCCTATGACGGATCCAGTCCCGGGCAAATTAAATTAAAAAATTTGCTTTGCCCGACCTGGGAATCGACCCAGGACCTCCCGGTCCACAGCCCATACATGCTGCCACTAGATCAAGGAGGCAACTATTATAACCATCATTACTATATTATTTTAATGTTCTTATATTGTTGTTCTCAACTCCACAGTGAAGTGGAATGAGGGCAGGCATAAGAAAAAGTGGCATATGGAAGTCGGGGTTCGAATCTTAGAAGAATCATCGCTATTTTTCTATTACGATTTTCCTAGGATTATGTCCCTCAAACGGGATTAGCCTCAGGAACGCGGCCGGTCGTTAAAAGTAAGCCGAATCCTTCCGAATCGGTAACAATAGTCTGTTGCCGACATTATCCCCAACTCATTCGTCAAAAAAATTGTAAAACAAATCTAAGACGAGGATAATTAAAACGTGATTAAGTACGAAAAGTCTTAGGTAATAACACTTGAGTCAAAGTTGACAACAAAGCTTAAACCCTTTGTGGATATAGCGTACTTCCATTCTTACTGACATATAAGGCGTACACATAAAGGACACGCATTGTGCATATAACGTTTCTTTACCTAATAAGACTTCCCACAAAAAATATAAAGCGGAATTCACACACCAACGCGCCGACACACACTTGGCAATTTCTACGGCAATGTTTTTCTAAATTCCAGACTTAGTGCATGCGACACGCTCCAAGGCTCCTCGATAACGTTTAAAAATACCATTTAACTAGAAGGCTCCCGTAGATATGAGACTTATTCCATTATCGGTCTTATACCCGGCAAATATCGCAAGACCTCTGCGTAGGAACCTCGGTCTACGAACGGCGTGCCTTTATATTTTTGACGTTGTACATTTGCTAGTACCTACAAAAAACTAGTGCTCGAGCTGTCCTGAAGAACAGGTCTTGGTAATCGCCAAATTGCCTAAGTTGTAGTAACTGGCGTCGATAAGGCCATATAAACGGAAACATTCGTGCCGAAATTGATAGAGCAAGAATTAAAAACCTATTTTATGATAACAGTAATAGATATTAAAGTAATTCCATCACGGTACATTTAGCAGAAAATGTTCTCCGGAACTATGGAAGTACTGACGATGTTCTTGTATTATCTATTATGATTTTTGACCGATTAATTATGAATGTACCTACTAGAGGTATAATAGCTGATATAAGCAATATTAAGGTGATTTTTAAACAAAATCCTGATATTTTAATATTAATATAGTTATAGGTAATTTGTAATGTGTAATACGAGTATTTATGCTCATATATTAAGTAACGGAGAATGCATTAAAAATTCCTTGGTAATGGTCCTAAAGGTCGCAGGAAGTCGTTGGATGCAGGCCGCTTCCAACAGGTCGATCTTGAAATCTTTGGGGGAGGCCTATGTTCAGCAGTGGACGTCCTATGGCTGATGATGATGATGATGAATGGTCCTAAATTATTATAACTAAAATCGAAAATAAATAATCATGTAATTTACCACTTCTAAAGACGAAACATCTGTGTTCCAGACCAAATTTGTCAATTTTAGAAATAGTGTTATCTAGAACATATTATTACACAAACTAGAAAGCTGTCCGTTCAATCACCGTGTAAAACATTTTTAAACACTAGTTGTCTATATCAATCACTGACAACCCATTTGCAAATCAATCGAAATCGATATAAAAGTAAACAAGTTTTTATAAAGCACTTATCCCCAGTTTCTTCATGTACAACTAGAGTAATAAATAATCTAAAAAGCAATATATACAGACAGTTCATAGGTAAGCGGTAAGTAGGTAAGCAGTACACTTAGGTGTAAATTATTTTGAAATAAAACTATTTTTACGGATTTTATCACGATTAGGTTTTTAATTTTTATTCCCGACGGTTTTGAAGGCTTTGTAGTCTTCGTTGTCACGGGTCAAACTGAGGTGTCATTTGTCCAAAAAAGGTTAGAAATCAGTATGCAAATTATTTGTTTCGGGTCTGGGTGAGGACCTAAGTTCCTCGTAGTTCCTGGTACCCACGAAATTAAATAATTAAGTAAAGTTTATTTCTTTCTTTATTTATTTTTCTTACTTTTTTTTTCTTTCACGATACAGATTAAATCTACTGTGTTTTTTGGTGTGAGTTCTCAGGCCTATATATGTGACTATTGGATATATTTATTTATTACTATACTTAAAGTAACGATAAAACAACAGCTCAAGTTGTGAAGTGTCTAGTCGCTTTTTCTTCATACATTATTTTTGCTGTCGATGAAGAAACTAGCGGTTAATGAGCCAACTATGTTTAATGACTCGATTACCGAGCACTTATCGCAAAGCATCGCTCAACTCACGAATGGTAAACAATCTATTAAATAACAATTAAATCGATCACGGAACGCGCTTCCCATCGCATGATACCATCCATTATCGACAACTCGCCGATCGCACTGCAATATTATCAGCCGTGTGAAGGTTCATGAGAATGGTGTCTTTTTAGTAGAAAAGACTCAATACAAAAATTTAAGTATCGCATTGAGACAAATGTTTCTGTGGCCCACAGGGGGTTACCACCACCTCTTATAGCAGTATTATTATAATCTGACTTGTACCGATTCCCATAAAAAATAAACGAAGAACGATTATAATAATACTGCTATAAGAGGTGGTGGTAACCCTGCTGATATTTGTTTCAAGTCTGGGTGTTGTGAGCCCGAAAGTCTCTCATAGTCTCTGACAGCCACGACACAGGTTATACCTAGTGTGGGGTCAGGACTAGGTGTGTGACTGTTGGGTGTATTTATTTACTTATTTTTATTTAAGTTTTGAAAGTAAAAATAATGTAAGCCTGAATTATGTTGCTAAAAAATGTAATCATTATATTCACATTGTGATTTAAAAAGACCAAAAGGCTCTCGTAGTACCTAGTACTAGAATAATGGGGTAGAATTTTAATGTGGGTCAGGACTATGTATAATGATTGATGAGTTTTTATTGTAGTTTAATAAAATGAAAGCTAGCGTTGTGACTCTCGGGTGAGTCGCGTTAAGTAATACCGGGCCGGCCATAGCCTATTCTCTCATATAAACTTTTTGCATTCAGTAAAAATTTCATACAAATGTTATATACACGTATTGATCTCGATTCAAATACGCTGTCAACATTATTCAAGCTCGGGCCAAAGGTGTAGTTTCACTTAGCCATGCCAAGATAAAAAATAGTTCTTGGAAGCTATCTTAGTGGCTAACAACTAATGTTGTGAATCCATTAGTAACTGCGACATTAATATACTTATTTACTAAATCGATAAACATAACTTTGAATTTCTACTTCGATATGCATTTCATCACATCCTCAACGTAACGTTATCGGAATCAACCCTTCGAATGTGACCGCAAATAAACCTAAAAATGTGATTTGAAGAATAACATTTACGAGACCGCAACACAAATCGTACACACAATCATACCACGCGGCACGCACAAGAAAAACTATCATTTCGATATGTCGTAAATACAGATTAGAGAGGCGCTCGTCTCGTGCATCGATTTGCAACGGGCATCAAATATTGATATATGTCGAACCAACGCGTTACGGCTCGCGGGGGATTCATAATTCCGCGGAATCCAGTGTTGGGGCTAGGCACATTGTAGCCCTCTGACGCTACGCCACCGGCAAACTAGCGCCACGCATTTCTATAGGACTTCTCTCCGAACAATGATTGCAGCTTAACTGAAACTTTGAAACTCCAAAGCAAAGAGATAAATATAAATTATTATCGCATTTATATAGAATCCGGAAATTGTGGTCGGAAAAATAAATATTTACTTAATCTTACGTGCACAATGAAAAGTTCAGAGAATATACTTCTGCATTTCGTATATATGTAAATAATGATGTTTCACAAATCGACCAGTCACATCATTGAAAGATTATTTAAGCAACATTAGTACGACGTTCCGAATCATAAACAAGTCACACTTTATCTAGTTTTAGTAAAAGCTATGTCGTGTAAAAAAAACACGTTTATCTATTGTATACTGAATTAATTGAGCTACTGGCTTAACGCCAATTCACCACCTACGCTTACATATTTTAGCTTAGTATTAAGTGATTATTTTTTCCTTTTTTGTCATTGTTTACATATTTATAAAATATTTGTGATAAACCGTTTCAAACTTTTTTTTTCTTTTTTTCTGTTAAAGCCATTTCGAAATAAAGTGATTGAACATTGCAAGGTTGTTTTTTACAAAACAATCAAGTATAACAGGAAATGTAGAAACTTTATCAATCCAATCAGTGAAAAGCAACAGCTATAACCACAGATGTACTCATTTGAATAGAATTTAGACTGCACGGAATTTAATACCACTATTTTTAGTAGCAATAATTTTGATGATAAAAATTTAAACGTTTTATATCGAAACGAAAATCGAGGTGCAGCTGCTTTGACTAACGTGTATAAAAATAAAGCAAAAAGTAAAATTGTGTAATTTCTGTTGGTTTGAAACCGCAGCTTGCGGTGTTGTGTGTGCAATATATCCACTTATAGTTTACGACAAGCCGCGCCCCGCCGTTCATAAACTATGAATTTACCCAATCGCAGTCAGGTGCTATGGGCTACGTTGACGATTTATTATCTATACACTTAGATTTCCCCCTTTTCGTGATCGTTTTTATTTTGGGCATATATCATTGAATTATTAAATGTTATCCCGCAGACGTCTGAGGGTTGGTAAGTGGTAATCTTATTGATAGGGCAGTGGCGAAAGATCCATATCAGCCGCTTTCTTCCGATTTACCTTACCAAACCATTTATTATTATAAGCTTTAACACATAACATAAGCTTACGCCTGTATCCCCGAAGAAGGCAGAAGCGCACTAGCGAATAAGAACACCTCCATTTCGCGAGCTTAGTTTCGTCCCAGATGTGATAGGGGGCGAGCCTATATCGGGCACAAATTCCAGACCCCGGGCTGATATGGAAAAATCCAATATCACTTTGCCCGACCTGGAGATCGAACCCGTGACCGCAGCGGGCTTAGACAAGTGGCTTATGCACTAGTCTTATGGGAATGACATAAGAGTACGCCGCATATAGCGTTGGGGTCGGCGCAACACACTTTTTCAAGCCTGTTTCATAGAGGATTTGGCTTAGTTTTTGTAACCAGCTGCCTCCCTGACGTCAACCCTCTCTGAAGGATCCAGTCCCTTTAAATTAGAAAATTCGCTTTGCTCGACCTGAGAGTCGAACCCAAAACCTCCCAGTCCACAGCCCTTATATGCTGCCACTAGACCAAGGAGGCGACATATCTACAGATATATCGGAATATATCTGAATTAATTTCGTATTCGAGATCAGGTTTATCGAGAATGACAACAATTTTTTTATTGGCCCCGAGTTAAATTTGTTTAAAAATGTTATCGCCGTATAAATATCGTTTCCTTCTGAAGGCCGAATTTATTAGCAAATGGTTAAACTGGCCTTCGGTTCCTAGTGGAAAGATTTTTGGTAAAGTGTGAATCGAACGTATTGGATGAAGATTCCGTGCTTAGTGAAAATATACAGATAGATAAGATAAGATAAAGATACCACTATGATATTTAATTTAGAAATTTAAAAAAATTGAAATAAGGCTACGGATGAACCGTAAAATACATACATACCTTAGGTTGAGATCTATTGATCGTACTTTAACTAAGTGTGAGTAAAAGAAACGAACTCAGTAAGGATTTGGAATTTTTAAAATCGAACTTTGACGTTGTCCGAATCATTTTTACAAGAAAATCCAAACTCTACTCTACTCACTGAGTTCGTTTCTTTGACTCAGACTTGTCCAAAGGACAGTAGACCTGAGTATTTGATATGAATTTCAGCTTGATACCTCCTTGTTACTGAGAAAAAAGGTCGTGACACACAAACAGACGGACAACAAAGTGATCCTATAGGGGTTCCGTTTTTCCTTTTGAGTTACGGAACCCTAAATACATATATATTTATTATATGAAAAATAATATTATGTATATTCAATCAAAATACAATTAACAAAAGCTCCGTGTTAAATGTATTAAACTTTTGCCGCTACAACCACAATTAATAACTAAATTATTATAATATATACCGTTCTAATCCATTATATACGGAGATGTAAAAATCGAATGCACAAATATTTACGATGACACCCAAGGCCGGTCTCATTTAGATGAATCAGGATAACATTTAACATCAATATATTCAAATGACACAATTCACGAATACATTTTCTGTGAGATACAGTATTTGGAGGTCTGCCGGTCCGGAGTCAGAGGTCACTATAGCCTCCAGTATCACTCCTACCCAGCCTTCCTATCACTATTAATATAATAAGAACATTAATGTCACAGTTTCATTACTTTTTGGTGATTTGCAGTTATTATTGCAGAATTTCTACATCGTTAAATGTCTTCACATAAACATAATATATCTGGTTTTGAAACGATTTGAATATATTTTTTTAAAATCATCTCAGTGTTGAAGATTCGTTGTTATTGACTTACGACACTTCGATAGTTATGCGAATTCGTTGATCACGACTATTCATAAATAAGCTTAGCAAGTTATTGATTGAATCTTATATTTTGTATATGCACACAACTAATTCGGCGTCTTGGTTTAGTGGCAGTGTATGGGCCTGAAGATCATGGGTTCGGTTCCTAGTTCTATGGTATTTTTCTAACACTATTTGCCCGAGACTTAATGGCAAAAATTCAAGTATATTTAAAGCAAATATATCAATATAGTATTTAAACGAATATGTGCCTCGGTGGCGTGGTTGTATTTCGATACGACTACAGTCCTGAGGTCTCGGGTTCGAACCCCGGGTTGGGCAAAGTGATAGTAGATTTTTCGATATCAGCCCGGAATCTGGAATTTGTGCCCGATATGGCGTTAGGCTCCCCACCTACATATCACATCTAGGACGAAACTAAGTTCGGCGAAATGTGGATGTTCTAGTTCGCTCGGGAATACTGGCGTGAGTTCGTAGCAAGTCAGTTTGCCAAGTATCCGCCTCCACGTTACACTACATAAACTACGACCACATAACAAATTATCATATTAACATAACTAACATAAGCCCACGCCTATATCTCCGAAGGGGTAGGCAGAATTACTAGTTCACCCACGGTTCGTTAAGTTTATCTGTCGACGATGGCATACTTTAAATATGAAGGTATGGTATGATATATGTTAATAGGTATAAGTAAAGTCTAAATGCTTTATAATCTTTCTTTCTACCTGCCCTTATCCCACCTTTATGTGGGGTCGGCGCAACACAACTTTTCAAGCATTTTGCAGAAAGGATTTGGCTCCGTTTTTTTGGCTGCCAGTCTGACGTCAACCCCCTGTGAGAGATCCAGACCCAGGTTAATTAAATTACCTCTAAAAAATTCGCTTTGCCCAACCTGGGAATCGAACCCAGGACCTCCCGGTCCACAGGCCATATTTGACCAAGGAGGCGACAAATACATACTCAAAATCGGCTTTCCAACATTCCGTAGCAAACTCTTATATAACGAGTCCTCAGCCTTACAAGCACATTCCTGTCTAGATTTTACTGGTAAATGGGAGCGGATATAGCAATTAAAGTCGCTTAGTACACAAAAAATACCACCAAAACAGAACATTAAATAAGTTCTTAAAATGATTGCCGCCAAGTTTATTGGTTTCCTTCACAGCTGTGCAATGAGCTCAAAAAACTCAAAAATTGTTAACTTGTATCCTTGAAGGAAGACATCGCACATATCCTTATAAAGAAATATCACCTTTCACATACCAGTTATTGCTTATATTGCTACGATGGGGCAATGAAGTCACACGCAATCATTATTAATATCTCTAACTATAGAAAGAAATAAAGTTTATTTGTCAAACCAAAAAAAGTACAGCCAACAACTTACTTATATAAAACAAACACAATTAAAAATAACTTACAAAAATAAACACATAAGCTCACGCCGGTATCCCCGAAGGGGTAGGCAGAGGCGCACTAGCGAACTAGAACACCCACATTTCGCCGAGCTTAGTTCCGTCCCAGATGTGATAGGGGGCGAGCCTATCGCCATATCGGGCATAAATTCCAGACTCCGGGCTGATATGAAAAATCCAATATCACTTTGCCCGACCCGGGGATCGAACCCGAGACCTCAGAAACGTAGTCGTACCGAAGTACCACCACGCCACCGAAGCAGTCAAAAGTCAAAAAAATAAAATAAAGTAAAAATATTTATTGATCACGTAGGCATGTATGACTAGTCTTATGACAAGTCAACACAAGTAAATTTTAAATTAAGATTAATAGATACAATTTACATTATCTCGTTATAAATTTGAAGACAGGCAGGCAAGTATGGACATAATAGCGATGGGATGGCTAAGATAGGGTGATAAGGGGAGATAGGAATAGAGTGTTATGGAATGGGTAGTATGGGAATGGCATATGGCAGGAATGGTGGCAGGGGATTGACTGGAAATACTGGAAGCAGTTGGGATTGGTGCATGAGGCCCTTTTCTAGCTAACTTATCTGCCCTTCTCTATCTACCTACGGATGACGACCCGAAGAAGGAAGGCAGAAAGAAACTCCGGGCTTATTTTTTTCATCATCAATTGTCACCATTACTTTTTTGTCTTTTTTTATAATCTGATTTACAAATTGTTGATACAATTGATAATCATATTAATATGGATTCACGCATACTCAATACCACTGGAGGTGTAATTACCAAAACAATGATTAAAAGGTGAACTAACTTATATTCTAAAATGTTGCGTGCCTTTAAAAAGTATGTCACCAATTTAGAGGTACGTTATTTGAAATCCTTACATGATATATATTATGTAAATAAATAAATAAATACACTCAACAGTCACACACCTAGTCCTGACCCCACACTAGGTATGACCTGTATCGTGGGTATCAGAGACTATAAGAGACATTCGGTCTCACAACACCCAGACTTAAAACAACTATCTGTGGGCCACACAACCATTTGTCTCAATGCGGTAATCGAACCCGCGGCCTCTCGCTTCACAGTCGGCTACTCGCCCGCTGCGCCGCGGAGGGTGTCTACTATTATCCGGTGTAGAGATATATTTTGTGCAAATTTGAAATTTTAATGATATTTGTCAGCCAAGTCGAAAAAATCTTGTCCACAGCGTGCGCTGCGTCTATCATCAAAGATGCATTCATGGCATAAGCAAAATTGATTATATAGTGACTCTCTAACTTCACCTAAGTTCATTCACTGACTATAAATAATACAGTTTATTACAAAAGAAAGCAAGGTTATTCATGATTTAAGTCAACATTGTCCAATCTACGAAAATGATTTCGTCTGGCTTTAACGTTTTGTAACTTTCTACCCATCTTCAAAACGGAGGACTGTGTGCATTTCACTGCCTCGATGGCGTAGTAGTTTCGCATGCGACTATCTTCCTGAGGTCCCGGGTTCGGTCCCCGGTCATCTGCATCGGCACCGACTCTTAAAAGAGTGATAAATTACTGTTAGATATTGCGCACACACTGATAGATATTATAATCATGTTTTGAATCATTTTAGTTTTTTTTGGCGGGTACACACCGGCCGAGCGAAGGCGAAATAATCTATACCTGTTGCGTTCACACAAACAAACTTTCGCTGTTGTGGGAATGAAACAGGTATGATTCGTTCGCCTTCATTCGGCTCGGTGTGTACGCGGCATAATAACAACATAGTGATTTTGGTCCATTCAAAAAGCCCAATGCACCACCAACAGCTGTTTCCAAAAGGTTATAAAGTTAATCACTATGTGAGATCATCAAATCAATTCACTCCTCACAAACCACAATACATATTCATTCAAATACATATTCATATAATATGCTCGTATATTACGCCGATATGACAGCCGCGTCCGATCGTGATTTAGTTATGATTTTATTTGTTTTCTTTATTAATTCGTCATCGATCCACCAGACTGGTTGCTGGTTCTGTCTAGCGAATGTATGAATCATTTTATTAATTTCCGCGGTTTTATTGCAATTTGGAATCGCGGGTTTGTAGATAGTTGTATATATTAAGCGATATGTACACTCATAAGATATTTATAAGCAGCAATAGCTCAGTTGTGAATGGTACGGACTGCCGAGAAGAGTGTCGGAGATTCTAGACCAACCCCAAAAAGAGCACACACCTCTGACTTTTCTATGTTAAGTGTGTTTTCATTGTGAAATATCGCTTACTATAACGGTGAAGGAAAACATCGTGAGGAAACCTGCATACCCGAGAATTTCTCCACAAGAAATTTCGAAGGTATATAAAGTCTACCAACTCGCATTAGGTCAGCGTGGTAAACTAAGGCCTAACCCCTCTCATTAGTAGAAGAGGCCCGTGCCCAGCAGTGGGACAGTAATATTACGGAGCTGATATTGTTTTATTATTAAGGTATTTCTGATTCTTAAGATATCTAGGAACTCAAGAATTCTGACATATCTTTGTAAATTTTTCTAATATGCAATGATTAAAGAGCCTACCCTTTCGAGGATACAAGCTAGAGCTTACGGTATGTTATGTTAAAGCAAGCAGAGGAACTGCTTTCCATTTTGAAAATGTTCATCTTTCGCCTATACCAAGACTAATGAAGCGATTGAAAATAATAAACATCCAAAGCTTAATAGCTAAGTTATACTGGTACGTAAAAAGTCCTTAAAGCACACGTAGTAGCTAGCAGTACAGCCAAACGCCCTTTAACAACCCCCCATCATAAATCGCAACAACTGATTCCGAATTAGGAGCGGCCAGTTGTTACGTTCACTTTCCAGGTTTTTTGCACGTCCACCGTCGACCATAGAGCTAATTACGAGAATCTTAGATGCGAGATAGCAAAAAATCTACAGTGTATTAACCACAGACAATGCTTAATAATTGCTGTGAATTAACGTTAAACATCATGCGTCGAAGAGTTGAAAATGCGCCGGTTCTAAATTATTACAGTTTAAAGAACTTTAAATTGCAGAATTTAAAATAAATAGCATAAATACCAACGTAAATGCTGAGGTAATTTAAATAATTGAATTATGTTAACAAAACGATGTACGGATAGTATTATAATTAAATTAGCTAATTCAATAGCCAACTTTGCCTGAAAATGTTTCCTTTTTTTTATCGTAATACAAGCTGGCAATCTACGTGGCGTACCGGCGAGTAGTCGACTATGAAACAAGATGCCGCGGGTTCAAATCTCGCTCAGAGACAAACGTTTCTGTGACCAACAAATATTTGTTTCGAGTTTGGGACCCAGACTCTGGGTGTTGTGATATTGAAAATCTCTCAAGGGTCCTGAAATCTTATTGTATTGTCAGGTGTACGTGGTACTACATAACATAATAAACATAAGCTCACACCTGTAACCCCGAAGGGGTAGGCAGAGGTTCACTAGCCAACTAGAACACCCACATTTCGCCGAGCTTAGTTCCGTCCCAGATGTGATAGGGGGCGAGCCTATCCACCATATGGGGCACATATTTTAGACTCGGGGCTGATATGGTCAAATCTAATATCACTTTGCCCGACCCGGGGATTGAACCCGAGACCTCAGGAGGGTTAGTCGTACCGAAATACAACTACGCCACCGAAGCAGGCTATTGAGTCACGTGCTCGGCTCGCCCCTTATCACACCTGGGACGGAACTAAGCTCGGCGAAATGTGGGTGTACTAGTTCGCTAGTGCGCCTCTGCCTACCCCTTCGGGGTACAGGCGTGAGCTTCTGTATGATGTATGTATGTTGAATTATCCTGCACTAATCACGCAAGTGCGTTAAACATTAAATCTATGAGATTTGTGTTTTGTGTTGCAGGTTCTATTCACTTGCTATATCTATGAACTAAACCCTTTGGCGCGGTCTGCGCCAATAATGAAATCTGGGGTGTGAAATAAAAAGTAAAAACTCTCTTAATTAAATTTTCTTTTGGCGAAATTTAATAAACGCTGGGGTGTACCGACGGCCCACGACTCGCGCCTACATGTATTTTTATAAACGGGTTAATGTTCATCTAATTAAAAATGTTATAGTCGATACAATATTTCTTTTATTCTAGAAACCGTCCACCGTTAAATTATGTGTTTTTTGTTAGTTTAAGCTCATGCCTGTATCCTTAAAAAACAGGCAGACAAAGGACGCTAAGTTTATTATTGACAGACTTTAAAAAAGAAGGAGGTCCTCAATTCGTTATTTTTGTAATACAAAAAGAATCTCGAAAATTGGTCCGATCCGGTCTCGTAGATATCGTGTAACGTACATTAAATAATCACAAGTTTAAAAACTTAACGGACCGACTTCAAAACCGTGACCAAATTTGTAAGGGACCATCCTTGAAATAAGCTCTATCGAAGACAATAAGAATTTTGAAGAACGGTCCACATTTGGCGGAGATATCGCGTAACATACATAAAAAAATACATACGAATTGAGGACCTTCTCCTTTTTGAAAGTCGCTCGAAAAGGCAATCATAACCGCCTTACTAGTTGAGAATAGTGGCGGCCAAGGTACCTACTTAGGCACAGAACCATGATCCTGCATTCATAGCCTAGGTTGAGCTATCACAATTTGTATTGCATTTTACAATTGAAAATCACACAAGATTTGCCACCGGTTGGAGTTTGTCTTGTCTCCTAACACACAAATTTACGGAAATAAGCTCGACGAGATGTGGGTGCTCCAGTTTTCTAGTTCACTTCTTTCTAGCAGTGGCGTGCATTCCATATACACAAAGAGACACTGTCTACCCTGGTAATTTGATATGTATTTACATAAATACATAAAAAGGAAAAAAATCTTACCCAAAATAAAATTTCAAAATATTGCTATTTTGGGCCGGTTTATGTATAATCGGCACAGGGATTATGATAATGGTGATGGTGGTATAAGAGTTTAAGAAAAAAATATTAATGTTTTTGGTTACCCTGATCGGAATGCCTGTGCACGTCGCTGCTGTCTAGCCCATCTGGGATATACACAAAAGCTTATGTTTATTGTATGTAAAACCTAAAACTCCTACACTTCCTCAATCCGATGGTAGTAAACTGATGTAACGTCAGAGTAATAAACAGTGCGACTGTTAGTGGAGGAAATGCACAGCTCCAATATTTAAATAAACACTTAGTCGCGATAACCTTGCTCCAACCTCCGCTAGACAGCGGCCCGCGCACTGCCACAGTGCCACCAGCCTGTACCGACAGCAAACACAATCCACTAATCCCTGCACTCGACTTTATCCATATGATCATTAATTTATTACATGACATCGTTCACAACTATAACGGACAGAATGCTTATAGAGATTTAAAAAATGCACTGTTAAGTAGTACTTAGGCCGGTTTTTGTGTTCTTATTCAATTTATTCTGCATATAATGACGTCATTTTGTGGCTATCCCTGAGAAGAAATGTCGAAAAAAACTAAAGAATTGTCGTTTTTCTTTCAGTCCAGGCTAAAGTCCAATCTAATTATAACACATAATATGTATAAATGTCTATCCACAATCTGCAACGCATGACTCTTGGGACTATCGATAAATTTTTTGTCGGTTGTCACTGGTATTTTTGAGCTGGACTGTTTACCATCAAGCGTAGTGTAGTTGCCCGTGCTCGTATAAAAAACCTCCAGAAATTTCAGTCCTGTACAATCATATAAAACCGACACAAAGCTTTGCTGACCGGGAATTCGAATCCACAACGTCCCGATCCCCATATACACTGTCACTAGGCAACGCATTTCATATTATGTTTTAAAATCTAGCTTCACTTCCTAGATAGAAGTGAAATTCTAGCGCTATCTAGGCCAAGCGATACTCGCTATTAATCCCATCAAAAACTAACATTACTCTAAAAGTTTTTGCAATAGCGGGTTCGAATTTCTTCGCAATATTAATTACAAATAGCTATATAATTACACAAGTGTTATCATACGTGTACACTGTACGTCCGTTACGCCACAGTCTAGCAAGCAACAATTTATTTGGATTCCACTAAAATTGCTTGGTCGACAGCCTCTGTGGCGCAGCGGGCGAGTAGCCAGCTGTGAAGCGAGAGGCCACGGGTTCGATCCCCGAACCGAGATAAATGTTTCTATAGCCTACAGATAATTGTTTCGGGTCTGGGTGTTGTGAGACCGAAAGGCTCTCGTAGTTCCTGATACCCACGACACAAGACTCGATCTTAGTGTGGGGTCCGGACTATGTATGTGACTGTTGGGTGTTGGGTGTTATTAATTATTTTTTGGGAGTGGGTATAAGGTTTGATATTGCTTTAATTCTGACGAAGTGTATTGCACCTGATGGTAACAACAGTCTTCTTTTTCCACCCACCATCCCACCTCATTGTGGGGTCGTCGCAACACTCCCTTCATACATCTTTCTTTCTACCTGCCCTTATCCCACCTTAATGTGCGGTCGGCGCAACACATTTTTTCAAGAACGTTGCCGAAAGGATTGCTATGTTTTTAGGACCGGCTGCCTGCCTGACGTCAACCACGAATCCTTTCATACATGTTGTAGAAATAAAGTGTTAACCCCCTATGGGAGGTCCATTATCGAGCTTATTTTGTTAGGAAAAACATGCGTTGCGCGACTTGGAATGACTCTCCTGTCCAGCCCATACATTAATGCATTAGACCAAGGAGGCAAGGAGGCGGTAACTGCAGTGATTTCAAGAATATTAATGATTTCTTAGGTTTCGCGATTAAATCCGTAAACATTTCAATAATAATGTGATAAAAATTAAAAAGTACGATATACGGTGGCTGCCATTCAATGGAATAACACTTAGAGTGTTTTTACCATGGAACTCATTACGAGAACTGGTAATTTTTTTAATTTTTTAATTTTACTAAGAGACGAGGATATACTAGGTAGGACTTGGAATGTATAGTGATATATCTTTGTTCTGTTAATGCGTATTCGTTATTGAGTAGCTATAATAACAACAAATAGAAATAAACACACGCATGCATATAACTAAATAAACACATTTACAGTAATGATTTCTTAGTTTTACGCGAATTTTATTCATTGAAATGAAACTAGTTTTTACGGATTATATCGCGATTTGTTGTTGGTTTCCGACCCGTGACCACGAAGGCTGTAAAGCTTTCGAAAAGTCGGGCCTAAAAAAATTTTTTTTTTTTATAGCAGAGATTGGCAAACGAGCCGATGGATCACCTGATGGTAAGTAATCTCCACCACCTATAAACACCCAAGACACAAAAAGAATTATGGGTGCGTTGCCAACCCAAAAGGAGGGAATGGAAGGGGAGGGAAAAGGAATTGCGAAAGGGAGGGGGGAAATGGGCCAACGAACGAATCGCGACAGCAAGCTGCCACTTTACGTCGGTTTTCTGTGAGACAATGGTGTCTAACCGGTCGAGCCGGCCCATTCGTGCTGTAGACGTTAATCATAATCATAATCATATTTTATTAATAACAATAGTTACAGGTCAAATTATTGTCTACAGCGTGGCTCTACCACTCTAAAAATACAAAACAAATCGCGATAGAATCCGTAAAAACTAGTTTTATTTCAACTAGTTTACATTACCAAAATTACTTACAAACGGACATACAAACAGATATTACCATTTACACTAAAAATAAACTGTCATTGTTTGTCGGACTGTACACGGTGAACCTTACTCCACGTATCATACGCTCATGAATAATGTATGACGCTCCAAATAATATACGATTACAGTGGAGGAAAATGCACTTTCTTTGTCTCGTGGAGTCGCGCCGAATTCGCGTAATGACCGCTCGTAGCTCGCCGGTATGGCTTCGTGTTTACTAAACTGCTACATTTTGTTACTCTTTCAGCCTTAGTATGTTAGTTTTGATACTTCTCACTCGAAATTGATAAGAGTTTTTGACCGACTTCCACAAAAGGAGGAGGTCTTCAATACGTCTGTATTTTTTTTATGTATGTTAATCGATATCTGCGCCAAATGTGGAACGATTTTAAAAATTATTTTTGTGTTCGATAGAGCTTATTTCAAGGGTGGTCCCATATAAATTTGGTCACCGTCGGTAAATTGGAAGTCGGAGAGTTAAGTTTTCAAACTTGTGATTATCTCCAATTATCTTTTGAATTTTTCCATATCAGCCCGAAGTCTGGAATTTGTGCCCGATATGGCGATAGGCCCCCCTATCACATCTGGGACGAAACTAAGTTCGGTGAAATGTGGGTGTTCTAGTTCGCTAGTAGCCTTAGTAGCCTTAGTAGCCTTTGCCTACCTCTTCGGGGATACAGGCGTGAGCTTATGTGATTATCTCCAATTATACACTTTAGTTCGTTGTAATTTTCACAAGTGGAATTACTAGTCAAAAGTATGTAGATATGTAAACTATTATAGCTTTTACAAACTGACAGAGCACGCGCAAAGGGCTCTGGGGCCTGAGGCTCTCTATTTCCACAGATCAAAACGAGTGTGTAACGCACTTCATCGCACTTACAAAAATAAACTTAAAAATAATGATATAAAGAATACTTTTCCATACCAATGTTAAGTCAACATGAAATGGATGCGTTCGTTTGGTCATAGACAATATGGCCCTTATGTCAGTTGGTTTAATATTAAATACACAGAAACAGTGATTTTCTAATTAAGAGCTACTTGCAGATCTATGTTTATCCCAAATCTTGATTTAAAAATAGGAGTGAGTTGTAGGATAAATCGAAAGAAGATGTAGTAGCTCTAGATTCTTAATAGCGCTGCAAATCACCCTTAACGCTTCCACTACACCGCGTCTGAAGCATCTTTACAGTAAGACAATTGGCTCTTATATCTTCCTCCAAAACCTCTAGCCAGCGTTTTTTGGTCATTCTTCGGGAACAGCGGCCCGAGCAGGAAAATTTCTGACAACCGTAAATGTATTTCAGCTCGATGCGCGTCTATGAAATTTGTATGAAATATTAACCAAACGTCATCAGTGCGCAGCGACCTCGAATACATTTACATTTACATTAGTTTTTCGTGCTCGGGATATAGTTCACATTAATCCAATAATATCAATAAACGGTTTTTGAGTGGTAGAGCTATGCTGTAGACAGTTACGTCTACAGCGCGAATGAGCCGACTCGACCGGTTTGATACCACTGTCTGACAGAAAACCGACGTAAAGTGGCAGCTTGCGGTCGCGTTTCGTTCGGTGAGTGAGATTTTTGGTTGCCCATTTCCCCCCTTCCCTTTCCCAATCCCTTATGTCTTGGGTATCTATGGGCGATGGAAATCACTTACCATCAGGTGACCCATCTGCTCGTCTACTAGTCTATGCTATAAAAAACAAACGCAGCGGTGACATCAATGGCTGTCGTTATTGAAACGCCTACCACGGTTTGTTTTTTACTAGAGCCATGTCAGATGTCAATGATTAACGTATCTATTAATTGCAACATTATCGGACGGCGCTTTATGCAGCACGACACTCTTACAGTACAATTGTAACAGTAAATACAGACTACTGCTAAAGTATTGATAAAACGACCTTAATTACGTAATAAGTTATTTATAATGATTTCTTAAGTTGACGCGAATATTATACATTGAAATAAAACTATTTTTACGGATTCTATCACGATTTGTTGTTGGTGTCCGACCCGTGACCACGAAGGCTGTTTTCGAAACGTCGGGAATAATAATTAAAACCTAATCGTGATAGAATCCGTGAAATTAGTTTTATTTCTAAGTTATTTATTGCAACAGTTTTCTTTACCTCCAAATGTATACACAATAAAAAACTGGCTATAAGACGAATATTGAAGTCGACTACATAAGTAATGTTACTTTAAGTATTAATAATGTTATTAATACTTTTGCCTATTTTATTAACTTTGCCTTTCACTTTGACAGCCTCCATGGCGCAGCGGGCGAGTAGCCGGCTGTGAAGCGAGAGGCGGCGGGTTCGATCCCCGCACCGAGACTAATGTTTGTGTGGCCCACAGATATTTGTTTCGGGTCTGAGTGTTATGAGACCGAAAGTCTCTCGTAGTTTCTGATACCCACGATACAGGTTATACCTAGTGTGGAGTCAGGACTATGTGTGTGACTGTTGGGTGTTATTTATTTATTTACTTTGCCATAAATTCCAGACTCCGTGCTGATACTGAAAAATCCAATATCACTTTGCCCGACCTGGGGATCGAACCCAAAACCGACAGCCGTAACGCACGCAATACCACTACGCCTTCGAGACAGTCCTAAATGAAAGCTCGTCGAACACAAATAACGGTCGGCTAGCTACTACAGTACCACTACAATCACTGACCTTACCAAGTTCACTTATCTTTCCCATCTCGCCACACTTTCGTAGCATACAAACACCTGAGCTAAGTGAGGGAGCCCTTGCTGGAATACTAATTGTCTTGACTTGTCAACGGGTCCGGTTACTCCAGGCCCACATTCACTATGACCAAGAACGCGTAACACGGACGCGTCATGTTAATTGAAATCGTATGGAAAAATAATCTGTATGTCCTTGTTTTAAAGCTCGTGTTACAAAACTACCCTCAGGCATTTAAAGTTACCTTTATATACAAAAATCTTATCTATGTAATAAGACCCTAATTCTATATTTCAGTAACGCGATGAGGTTCGTTATTCTTTATAAATGACATTGAGAATTAGAGCCCTGGATTAGCCCATATAAAGATTGATCTTAACCTACCTTAGTAAAACTACAGTAATACTAACTTATGGGGTTGCTTTTTACGTCATATTTCCATTGTTTCCGCATACAAACTTTAAATTTGAAGTTGTTGTCTTTTAAGTTGAATTTCGAAATTTGAGATTTTTCAAAGTTCAAGGATTAGTCCTAGGCGTTAATTATTTAGGGCGACTTGCAGCGCTATTACTAGTCTAGAGTTAAAGCTTATCTCTATTTATCTTACAGCTCGCTTCTATATTTAAATCAAGATTTGAGATAAATAGAGATTTATCGCGGGGCTGAAGGTGGACCTTAGTGTTAGAAAAACCCAGAAATCGTGATTTTGTGCCCAAGACCTCCTGTGGGTTTAGACAAGTGGCTTATGCGCTAGTCGAATAGAATAGTCGATAGAATAAATGTATGGGAATGACATAAGAGTACGCTATATGCGGCGTCTATTCGACGACTATTATACTATTCGACTAGCGCATAAGCCACTTGTCTAAGTCGGCTGGTCCATATCCCATATATACATTGCTATAATACCAAGAAGGCAATAAATAATAATCCTTCACCATAAATTGGTATTTTTCTAAGTATGAAAATTCTCTACGTTTACTTACTACACTATACCAATTTGTGCTACTATTTCAATCTTTACGCGATCAAGCAGCTCCAATAAGTCATTCGCGTGACCAATAACCAAGGACTAAACGTGAGACACCGTTGTTGTTCTGGGAAACACCCGACCATTGTCAGCGGCAGATGTACCTGATCCGTACCACGGCCCATAGCACGCACCCTAGGCGTGTACTATAGCAACAATGTATTTATATTACCTAGAAGTTTTTTTTTATAGCAGAGCTTGGCAAACCAGCATATGGGTCACCTGATGGTAAGTGATCTCCATCGCCCATAAACACCCAAGACACACAAATAATCATGAGTGCGTTGCCAACCTAAGGAAACGGGGAAAGGGAGGGGGGAAATGGGCCACCGGAAATCGCACTCACCGAACGAAAAGCGACATCAAGCTACCACTTTACGTCGGTTTTCTGTGCGACAGTGGTATCAAACCGGGCGATCCGGCCTATTCCTGCTGATGACGTAACTGACTATAGCATGGCTCTACCACTAAAGAAACAGCGATAGCTCTGTTGGCAGCACAAATTGTTGAGACAAATGTCGCAGGTTTAAAATCAACTCCAAGAGCACATCTGATTTTAATTAAGTTGGGCTGTGGACCGGGACGTTCTGGGTTCAATTCCCATATCGGGCGGGGTGTTTCTTTAACACGATTTGCCTGGGACTGGATCCCTCAAAGAGGGGTAGACGTCAGGCAGCCAGCCAGTCTTAAAATAAGGCAAAATCTTTTCCAGACGCATGCTTGAAAATATGTGTTGCAAATGTACGAATCGCTTCATTTGAACAAGTCACAATTTATTAACTTCTCACTGCTTATTAACTTACAACTATTTACTGATTTCTTAAGTTTACGCGAATATTATACATTGAAATAAAACTATTCTTACGGATTCTATCACGATTAGGTTTTAATTTTTTAAATTGACCCGTGACAACGAAGACTGCAAAGCCTTCGAAACGTCGGGAATAATAATTAAAACCTAATAGAATCCGTAAGAATAGTTTTATTTTATTACAACTATTTCGTAAAATTTCTCGATATAAGACATCCGATATAAGAACTGCTGCCTTGTATTGTTGCTTCAATGTCCTTTAAAAGTGTCGTAGGGTTAAAAAGCCTACGTGTCGGTGAAGGACTTTGGTCCATAAGTCCCGTGTATACGGTCAGGTTGGCTGGCAGGGGAGAGTGCATTCAGATCACGCGCCGCCGCCGACGAGCTGTCGCCGAGGTAGCGTGTGTGGGGCGCATGCTCGACTTTCATGACGCTCTTCTTAAACGTCATGTGCAGGGGTCGTTGAACTAGATGATTGTTTTGCTAAACTATGAAGACTGGTGAATGTGTTACAACATAGCATTTTGCAAAAGACATTTATGGTTTATACAGCGCACCTGCGGCCCAAGTAGAAATATTTTTGACAATCAAATTCGAAATTGTATGAAATATTAAACCAACGGGTCTACCAACCGGCATTGGCCAGCGTGGTAGATTAAGGCCTCACCGCTCTCATTGGTAAAGGAGACCCGTGCCCTGCAGAAGGACAGTAATATTACAGGGCTAATATTATTATTATTAAACCAAATGTCATCAGTGCACAACGAGCTTGATACGCATTCGACTGTCAAAAAAAGTGAGCATCAACAAACATATATTAGTTTATCGCTGATCCTCATATGTGCTCATACGCAGTACGTAATAATACAACGAACACAAGTTGTTAACTATAAAGGTAGATTGAATTAACAAAGAAATCTTTGGGGAAGGCCTATGTTCAGCAGTGGACGTCCTGTGGCTGATGATGATGTTGATGATGAACAAAGAGCTAGGACAAGACCATTCTTCCTTAAACCGTAGGTCATAAGTGTAAAAGACTCAGTTAGAACAAACAATTAATGTTTTGTCTCTACTTACATAAATATAATTTTTAAACCGAGCATAGAATATGTATTTGCTTGTTTGTTATAACTAATTAATAAAATGAGCAATTATTCATCTTCCAATGGGAATAATAATATTATTTTGATAATAAATTGATAAAACTAAGTAATAAATTATAGAAATTTGATAGCATTTGTTACTATTGCATCATTGAACCACGATAAATAGCTACGAAACAATTATAACACCATTATTACGTTTCAACACGCCTATTTTGGCCCTATTTTCTATACATACATACATACATACATAAGCTCACGCCTGTATCCCCGAAGGGGTAGGCAGAGGCGCACTAGCGAACTAGAACACCCACATTACGCCGAGCTTAGTTCCGTCCCAGATAGGGGGCGAGCACAAATTCCAGACTCCGGGGTGATATGGAAAAATCCAATATCACTTTGCCCGACCCGAGAATCGAACCCGAGACCACAGAACCGTAGTCGTACCGAAATACCACCACGCCACCGAGGCAGATAATATATTTTCTATATATTATCACAAAGCTATTCTATTATCTTTGTCTAGAGTATAACACCTACTGTATATTTTAATGTTGCCTATAAAAATGTTTATGTGTTTTTCTCTTATAACTTTTTTAAACAATAAGATTATTGTAATTTGAATAAGTAGTCCACCATAAACAATAATTTATTAATTGGCAATTAAAAACATCACACATGATTTATTTAAAAAACCAGATACTAAACTGAGCGAATTAACTTAAAGCCTATAAATATTTCATATCTAAATGAAGTAAAGTAATTTAAATAAAAGTGAAATAAATATATTTAAACTAATAGCAAATGTAATAAACACTTCATGGGTATCTTCTTCGATCGGTATTCTCAAACCCTAAACTAATATTTTAATGAAAAGAAAATATATTTTCAAATTTTTAGTGGGAAACTGTCATCTAATGTAAATAAATTGGTGTATATGGTGGTCGCCTAATGCGTGCTTATCATTCGATTTCTAAAGAAAATGGCCGCTTAATTAACGAGATACAGAAATTTACATTGGAACTGTGGAAACTGAGGCCATTAAACAGTGAATTTCTCTTTTGATAACCAAAAACATGTCTCACGCGGAGTTAACGATTTTGGAGACGATCTCATGACCACAACTGTATCGGAATATGCACCGCGTGGTGTAGATTAAAAATGCCATCCGTATGCTTGGCAGAATATAGCGTCAAGTAAATTACCCATTTATGGACACTTCGTTTGGTAGTAAATTAATAACTGGTTTTGCTTCACAGACTGTAAATTAGCAGTGATGGATAGACTGCAACCAAATATGTAATCTGAAATTGTAATTTAACGTTTTAAAATCAATTCCGAAAATTATTTTTACTATTTCACATTGCTATTAGAATTTCGTTAATTAATAAGGAGGCCGAGAAATTCTCGTGGGAAGTTAAAATCTGCATGTTGAAAACTGTAGTTTCTTACCACGGAAATAAGTAGATATCTCAAAAACGGTAACTAATTAAACTACTTGCCTACCATGGGGACGATTTCTCAACAGCCAGTTAACTTTTATCTGAGGGATAAGTAATAATAATAAATAAATAACACCCAACAGTCACATACATACCTGACCCCACACTAAGATCGAGTCTTGTGTCTTGGGTATCAGGAACTACGAAAGACTTTCCGTCTCACAACACCCAGACCCGAAACAAATATCTGTAGGCCATACAAACATTTGTCTCGGTGCGGGATCGAACCCGCGGCCTCTCGCTTCACAGCCGACTACGCCACGTTGTTGCTATGACAAATGCTTCATACTTCAACAATAAAAATGTAAAAATAATTCCTCAGATAAAAGTTATACGGCCATTGAAAAAACAGTCCAACAAATAAACTTTATCGCCTATAATTGTCTTAAGCGCAGCATGTAAGCCAAGTCTAACTTTAAGCCCTTACCCTTGAAATAAAAGATGAGAAGCGAAAAGCGTATTAATATTCACTTCATCTCGGAGCACGGAGGAAGTTAAATAGCCATGTATTTGTATTCATTAGCCTCAGTCAGAACTAACAGCTTATGTGTGAGACGAATAGTTTAGCCGCGATGTGACTACGCGCGCCAAATGTTCTCCATACACAGACACGACACGTTTTTAATAGTAGTGTTTAACAACGAAGATTTCTAGTAGAGTTTATATTATATTTTTTAATCGAACATGTTTTGTTGACTTTAATCCGTATTGTTTCAGCTCGACCGGTTTGATACCACTGACTCACAGAAAATCGACGTAAACTGGCAGCTCGCTGTCGCGTTTCGCTTGGTAAGTGAGAATTCCGGTGGGCTAATTCCCCCTCCCTTTCCCAATCCCTGTTTCTCTTCTTTTGGGTTGGCAACGCACCTATGATTCTTTTTGTGTCTTGGGTGTCTATGGGCGGTGGAGATCACTTACCATCAGATGGAACATCTGCTCGTTTGCCAGTTTCTGCTATAAAAAAATGTAAGTTGAATTTTCGAATTATTGCTCCCACTTTAGGAATAATCCATTAAAATAAACTACTACAAAATCTATGAAGGAATTCGGTTCACCCACAGACACACACACGCACCTTATTTCCCGACATGCACAATAAAAAACAGGGAAAGTCTTCCTGTCCGAAATTAATCATTACTGCAGCTCTCGATTTTCCATCTCCTTCAAGGAGTGACAAAAAAATATACATTGACTTTAAGTGTTCGGTAAATAACAGATCTACGGGTAGAAACAACTGATATACGACTAAGTTTTTAATAATAAATCATATCAATATGTTGGAACACGTCCTGGCATCCGCGCGTACAATGGAGCCAGACACACGTACCAGTTTCGTGCACGCGGCTCATTGTGCCCGTCTCCGGGTAGCATTAGTTGGAATTAGACACGGCCGCTGCCACCGCCGCCATTGTCCGCCTTGCCGCACACCGCGCCAGCACCTCGACATTGTCTGCCACCGTTGCCCGGGGAAGCAGTCACAGATGCAGCTACGCCTTCTCTGGTCTGGATGTTTGAGGTCATGATCCTAGACACATATCCCCCTGCGCCAGCACCTTGACATTGTCTGCCACCGTTGCCCGGGGAAGCAGTCACAGATGCAGCTACGCCTTCTCTGGTCTGGATGTTTGAGGTCATGATCCTAGACACATATCCCCCTGCGCCAGCACCTTGACATTGTCTGCCACCGTTGCCCGGGGAAGCAGTCACAGATGCAGCTACGCCTTCTCTGGTCTGGATGTTTGAGGTCATGATCCAAGACACATATCCCCCTGCGCCACCACCTCGATATTGTCTGCCACCGTTGCCCGGTGAAACAGTCACAGATGCAGCTACGCCTTCTCTAGTCTGAATGTTTGAGGTCATGATACTAGACACATATCCCCCTGCACCAGCACTTCGGCACTGTCTGCGCCGTTTTTAGCATTATTTCAGGTCATGATACCCATTAGCACGTATTCCACCGCGCCAACTACTCGGTTGTTTGGCACCGTTGCCAGGCGGAGGAATCATAGACAATGCTACATCAGCTTTTGCATGGCAATTTGAAGTTATGGCAACAGGCACATTGTCCATTTCACTTTTATATTACATTTAATTACTTGTCAAATGTTGTAAGATCCGTTTATCTAGCCTTTCGAACATGCTCGGCTTTTGTTTTACCTGCACTTTTGATGTAAAAGTAGGTAGTTGCTGTTGTGATGTTACATCTTTGATGACGCAGGTGGAGCTGGAGAGATAAATATGAGGTCCGCATTCTCTAATCTGATAGAGCCAATATGATGCAGAATCCGTTTTAGTGAGGTTAATTGGTAAAAGGTTAAATGTCAAATGTGCTGCATTACCATAATATGAATTTATGTGTATAAAGCTCTGTTTTTTAATATTGGCAATCGTAGTAGTAGGCTATGATTCTCTAAATAATTTCCTATATTTTTCTGTATCTCTCATAGTCACATCGTTGCCTTTACTTTCATTCTTTCTTTCTTTCTACCTGACGTTATCCCCGTCGATAATTTTCCCGTTTCCTTAAATACAGTTGACAAATACTATAACTCATCTGTAATTAATCTGACATGTTTTATACTTGCAGCTCATTTATTTGGGAGTCCCTTGTTTACTTACAAATACTTATACTTATACTCGTAAAAATGTATCAAGAAAACAAATTGTTATAAAAAACTAAACGTAGACATGTATTAATATGCCAGCCTGATACATGATGTCCAAAACCTCCAGACCGCGTGCGGAAGCTATTGAATAATGAAAACAGTTTTCTGCAGGATGCTACAATTCCACCGACTATACTAACAAAAGAAAAAAAGTAGCTATATTCATAAACGTATCTAATGTGTTTTTAAAGCGTGTATAATTCTACAAAAAACACACTATTGGTGTGGATTCTTCTGTAGAAACTAACATTCATTTATTAGCCACTAAAACCGGTGATGATTTCAACAAATTAAAAAAATACATTTGCAAAAACAAAACATTAAAATCCAAAGAAGTTTAGAAACCGTGCAACATAGACACATTAAATGAATATTTGGATCTTATCACACTCAAAATTATTCATAAAAATGTACAACTGAATAACTTAGCGTTTAAAAACGTCTAAACAGTCTTCAATCGAATTCTTTCAAAGAAATCCGCAATACAGCTACCTATTACAAAAAATATCATAATCCTTGTCGAAACTAAATAGCCTATACTTAATCAATGTGAATCTAAGCATTAAGTCCCCCACGAGACGCGACGTGTCCAATCGGAATGACGTCTCATTCGTTCGATTTATATCGCTTGCATATTACTGACGGTCTTGATACACTACTGCGCCACAGAGTATCTACAGTCAGAAACAGATTTATAAAACATATACAGTAGGAAAGTCGAATGTTATGAGATCAACTAGACTGTGGCAAGCCCGAGTGCCAAAGCCGTAGTATTGTGTACAATACGTGACGCAACATTTTGCACGGCGTTCGATTCCCGACGCGACGATAAATCACGGTCGGACAGCCGAACAAAGCCGAGTAACGCACCGTGTCTTTGTGGATTTTGAGCGATTTCGGGTTTATAATCATTTTTCATCGGCGCAACGCCGACGGCAGTGAAATTTTACGCTCATCATGAATATTGCGCAGCTTTGTACGGATTTCGTTCTTTCCACGTCATTATGTGATGGTGCGGTTTGAAACTTCCGCGGGGGATGTTTTGTTTCATTTATAAAGGGCTTTGGGTAATCTTAAATTATTGTTTACGATTTTTATTACCATATCCGAAATTTGCAGTAAGTACGTATATTCATATTATATCAAGTCCAATTTATAATTTTTATGGAAATTAGGAAGTATTCTTGTTATTTCATATTAATTCGCGAGTTTAACATCATAACGATTGTGTCTACCAAGATTCTCACCTCTTGTCCTCGTGACTGTTCCAGCCTGTTTTTTCTGATTCATAACAAGACATTGACACCGAGCATTTCAATTAACTTGACCAGCATGCTATCTGTTTCTCACAGTTTACCGTACATAACGAGGTTTTCAGCAATGCTTTGGATGCCATCGACAATTATACTCATTATTAGCAGCGGCACACGTCATGGTGCTAAAAGGATTTGAGGGATCCACTCCCGGGAAAATCAAATTAGAAAAATTGCTTTTGCCGACCGTTCATAGCCCGTATATGCTGCTACCAGGCCAACGAGGCGAAATTTGAAACAACAATAAACTAAAACAAATGTATGGAGAAAACCAAACCATTTTCGAAACGCATAAATATGAATAAAATAATCCTGCCTACCGACAGTCACAGCAGCTGACATACTTGGACAACGTCACTTAGTCCTTAGGTTTAGATTAATAATAAGAACTACAGAGGAAGTTGTTGCCTAATTAGCTACATCTTACACCTACATATTATTTTTATTTTATTTTATTTTATTTTATTAGTTTTTAAGGGAAACATACAAACAATATCTTAATGTAATTTAAATCACTAAATGTAACACATGAGCCGGCAAAGTTTACACAAATAATATATTATGAAATTAGTGTAATATCAGCTACTATAAATAATCACAACTGACCGAATTCCAATTCACCGATCGTGACCAAATTTATATGGGACCACCCTTGAAATAATCTCTATCGAACACAAAAATAATTTTGAAAATCGGTCCACATTTGGCGGAGATATCGAGGAACATACATGAAAAAAATACAGACGAATTGAGGACCTCCTCCTTTTGTGGAAGTCAGTCGAAAATAAGTCACTAATCGAAACAATCATTGCGACGTACACCATAGTGATTCTTGAGACCTTCAGATCAGGCTATTGCCTAATTACCTCTTACACCTACATACATATTAGGCAATTAGTATAATGTCACTTAGCTAAAAAAGTCACTAATCGAAACAATAATTGAGATGAACACCATGGTGATTCTTAAGGCCTTCAGATAAGGCTATTGCCTTATTACCTCTTACTCCTACATATTAGGCAATTAGTATAATGTCACTTAGCTAAAAAAGTCACTAATCGAAACAATAATTGAGATGAACACCATGGTGATTCTTAAAACCTTCAGATAAGGCTATTGTCTAATTACCTCTTCCTCCTACATATTAGGCAATTAGTGTAATGTCACTTAGCTAAAAAAGTCACTAATCGAAACAATCATTGAGATGAACACCATGGTGATTCTTAAAACCTTCAGATAAGGCTATTGCCTAATTACCTCTTACACTTACATATTAGGCAATTAGTGTAATGTCACTTAGCTAAAAAAGTCACTAATCGAAACAATAATTGAGATGAACACCATGGTGATTGGTGATCCTGCTATTACCTTTAATTGAGTCCATTAATTTCGTTAGAGTTTTTGCTAGATTCCGTAGGCACATGGCGTGTTCGAGGAGCCGTGACCCGCGGATCCAGCTATTCGGTTTGCGTGATCGTAATGAGTAAAAACAATCAGCCAAGGTCCATATGAGATTAACCCGAATCGTTGGGTGTGGTGGGTATTGTAGTGATTTCATCTATAATTCATCTCAATTATAAAATTTTATTATCAGTGATAATTTATTGAGTCAGACTTGATTGTGTAATTTGTATTAATCTGAACATGCCTTTCGGATTAATATATTTTCTTTGAATTTGAAATTGGTTTTTATTTGTCATTACTTTTTATTAACCCGACTGCTTCGGAAGGAGGATATTTTTTTGCAATAGGACAATTCAAGACTTACGAGAACGAAGGTCCGGTTAAGTAAAGCTATGTATATTTTTATTACGCTAGGCGAAATGTAGGTCTTCCAGTCCGCTAGTGCGCCTCATCCTATCCCTTTGGGGATACAGGCGTGAGCTTGTGTTATGTTGTTTTAATATATTTTTCATATGACATAACATAACATAAGCTCACGCCTGTATCCCCGAAGGTGTAGGCAGAGGTGCACAGTTCTGTCCGACATGTGATAGGGAGCGAGCCTATCGCCATATTGGGCACAAATTACAGACTCCGAACTGATACTGAAAAATCCAATAACACTTTGCCCGACCCGGGGATCGAACCCGATACCTCAGGACGATAGTCGTAGAGCGCATGCAATACCACTACCACAACGAGGCATATGATTAATTATGCAAAACGATAATAATGGGAAGAACTTACTACATCCAAAGTTGATCTGAGATTCATTTCCATTCCCAGAGTATTATTTAGCCAAAGAACATAAATAAATATTTTTTTTATTTAATTACTACTTACTTACGGTCTAGTAAATAGTTACCGTCCCCATGGATGTTGGAAATGAAAGAAACAAAGTCAACCGCTCCCTACAGCGAAATGGTAAGGGGCAGAAATTAAAAAAGAGAAGGGGTTTAAGTCTCCGGAAAATTGGCACCTTGGCAGTTCAGGTGGACTTTTATAAAACCCAGATACTCAATCGAGCCAGTCCATTCATGATGTAGGTAAAAATGTCGACTCCATCATGATAATAAACATTTCAAATTACTATAGCAGCGATTACAAACTATGATAGCAATAAAAATCCACGTGGCAATCATTAAGCAATTGAGTAGTGTAATTTGCGCTTTATTTGTCTTGTTGATTTCAGACGAGGATAACTTGACAAGACTATGCATTTAACTCTCAACTTTATTAACGATTAACAAACATTCACGCCTATAATATATCCCTGATGTGTCTCTTAGGCAGAGGTATTACTGCGGGCTTAGCTAAGTTGTTTATACGCTAGTCGAATAGAATAGTAAATGTATGGGAATGACATAAGAGTGCGCTATTTATAGCATAGCCCACTGGTGCACCCTCGGTTCTCGTATTTTCACCTTTTTATTTCCTTAAAATAGTTTAACACAATATCTTTATGCCGACACTACACGATGGCCACAGTCCAATATTACTCCAAAATATCATATGTTTCAACTCGATTGGTCATAATCACTTTAAAAACTTAACAGACCGACTTCAAATCGTGGGACCATCCTTGAAATAAGCTCTATCGACAAATATGATTTTGAAAATCGGTCCACATTTGGCGGAGATATCGCGTAACATACATAAAAAAAGTACAGACGAATTGAGGACTCTCCTTTTTGGAAGTCGGTTGAAAATAGATTCACTAAGAACATAAAAAGTAATGAACTACCTCTTTACACGTTGGACAAATAGTTGGACGGTTGGACGCTCGTGTAATACCGGTATAACATTCTGGTTGCAAGTCTGGCGATTTGTCAATCAGAAAGTTGCTGCACAGCTAATAGACGATAATTATAGTTTTCACATTATTTTGTCTAGACAAAACGTAGAATCTGACACTGTGTCCACACCTTGATTAATTTTCTAACCACGGACGTATAAAATAGAAGGACACCCTCTCGCCTATAGTTAAACAAACGCCACAGAGAAGCCACGCACACAAACGCGCCTGATCAAAAATGCCCTACGCACACATTAACACTCATAAAAGTCGCCGCCATTACGTATCGATAAATCGAATGGTCCAAAAACCCTGCTTCCCTTTCAATGTTCCTTGCGCTCCGTCCATATTATTTTACGTCCGTGGTTCTAGCCTAATGTGCAAATAATACTGAATTTACACACTTTGTTAAACATGTCGCTACGTTTACATCGACTTGTTCTAAAGATATGTTTTGTGACATTACGTGTGCATATTCGTTAAGAAGTATGTGTGGGCTGAAGTTGAATGATAGAGTGAGGAATAGCAGCATAAGAGAGAAATGTGGATTGAAGGAAGATGTAGTGACGAGGATTGAGAAAGGAATGCTTCGGTGGTTTGGCCACGTGGAAAGGATGGATGAAAGTAGAGTGACGAAAGAAATGTATGTAGCGGAAGTGAATGGTAGTGTCGGCTGAGGACGTCCTAGACGTACCTATAACGACCAAATTGGCGATCTCCTGAAAAAGGGCCAAATAAGGAGTTCTCGTAACCGACGAGCGTTCATGAAAAGACTGATGACTGTGGAAGAAGCGAAAGAGGTGTTTGAACCGAGGCAATTGGCGCTCTTTAGTATCTGCCTACCCCAACGGGAAACAGGCGTGAGTTTATGTATGTATGTATGTAATATCATCGATTAATGAGAATAATGCTGCTATCAGGTGGACAGGTATATATAGTGGTATGTATAGTGAATGTCATAGAAAGTAAATGAAAATATAATATTTAGTATCATTTTAAAAATTTAAAAACATTGCATACCATTCTTAGTTTAACGTTTTGACCAAATTAAGAACAAATCTTGAGATTGAAGATAAAAATTCTCAAAATCTACATTTATGCACAGCATAAATTATCATGGATTGTAGAATCATGGGGGGTTACGCCCACGCCCCACTTAATGTGGGGTCGGTGCAACACACATTTTCGAGCATGTTGCAGAAAGTATTTGGCACAGTTTTTAGGACCGGCTGCCTGTCTGACGCTAACCTCCTCAGACGTTTCCAGTTCCAGGTAAATCACTTTGCCCGACCTGGAATCGAACCCATGACCTCCCGGTTCTCATCCCATATATGCTGCCACTAGACCAAGGTGACTGCTCGTTCTCCAATCTCTGCTATAAAAAGTAAAAAAAACTACCTAATATTTTTTATTGAAGTTGGTTACTAACGACAGCGTGACCTATCACATTACGTCTAATTACATTCATCTCACTAATTAAGACGAATGAAAGTGAAAGCGCTTTCTAAATGGTAACGCACGTAACGTAACGCACGGTAGGCAGCGGCTTGGCTGTGCCCCTGGCATTGCCGACGTCTATGGGCGACGGTAACCACTTACCATCAGGTGGGCCGTCTGCTCGTCTGCCTTCGTTGGCAAATAAAAAAAAAAAAAACATACCGGAATTGTTTAATAATATCACATTTTATTATCTGCATTGTGCGACTCCCAACCCTTTGGACAATTGGACCCAGGGCGCGGTACAGTCGACTACACAAAGTCTTGGTTTTTTTTTATATATATTTTTTACAAAGTGATCTTGGATTTTTCCATATCAGCCCGGAGTCTGGAATTTGTGCCCGATATGGCGAGAGGCTCGCCCCCTATCACATCTGGGACGGAACTAAGCTCGGCGAAATGTGGGTGTTCTAGTTCGCTAGTGTGCCTCTGCCTACCCCTTCTGGGATACAGGCGTGAACTTATGTTATGTTATATTTTTTACATTAAATAATTTATAGTCGCCTCCTTGGTCTAGTGACAATGTCTATGGCCTATGGACTTGGAGCTCCAGGGTTCAATTCCCAAGTAGGGTGAGTATCTTGCTGACTCGATTTGCCAAGGTGGGGCGCCCAGAAGGTTGATTTTAGGTAGCCGGTCGTAAAAACTAAGCCTAATATTTTCTGCAACATGCTTGAAAAAGTGTGTTGCGCTAACCTACATTGGAGTGAGATAAGGGCAAGTGGAGAGAGAGAAAGATTTTTCGACCAACTTCCAAAAAGGAGGAGGTCCTCGT
This sequence comes from Clanis bilineata, assembly GCA_036417725.1. Taxonomy (NCBI): domain Eukaryota; kingdom Metazoa; phylum Arthropoda; class Insecta; order Lepidoptera; family Sphingidae; genus Clanis; species Clanis bilineata. The sequence continues at coordinate 18,192,917 of CM071158.1, forward strand.
TTCGTCTGTATTTTTTTTGTATGTTACGCGATATCTCCGCCGAATGTGGACCGATCTTCAAAATTCTTTTTGTGTTCGATAGAACTTCTTTCAAGGGTGGTCCCATATAAAATGGTCACGATCGGATTTAAAGTCGGCCCGTTAAGTTTTTAAACTTTATAATGATATCAAAAACTGACTAGATTCCCATGTGTTTGTATATAAAATAGTGTTTCAAACGTTCACATATATTCTGGTTTCCGCTAGCACGAATAAAATATACGGCAAATAAATTTTAATAGTGTTTTTAAATATTAAATCAGTCATGGCGAGCGTATAAAAAATGTTTTTGAACACTAATTAATATAGTTTGTCTTTTTTCCTTACGACATTAGTATTAATTGTATTTTTTTACCGACTTATTTTTTCCCACATCATCATAAGTTGTCAATCAACTTGTTTTAAAATAGAAAAAAACTTGTCCTACTCATATGCAAATAAGAACATTCAATGGGGAGCAAATCGTATTTTAACGGATTTTTCTAATTCGAGATGAATGCAGAATAGAAAAATACACTTGCGACATACCGCGTAAATTCAGTGCGGGAATTTATGTAAATTAGTGTACTTGTGTGAAACCTGTTCTCATATTTTAGGGGTGGGTCCATCCCCCTCGCTGCCGGTCAGCATCCCTGCGAACACCCGGCGTTAACCAAATACCATCTTTGTACAATGGAAAAAATATTTTATAAACTTATAACATAAGCTCACGCCTGTATCCCCTAATGGGTAGGCAGAGGCGCACTAGCGAACTAGAACACCCACATTTCGCCGAGCTTAGTTCCGCCCCAGATGTGATAGGGGGCGAGCCTATCGCCATATCGGGCACAAATTCCAGACTCCGGGCTAATATGTAAAAATCCAATATCACTTTGCCCGACCCGGGGATCGAACCCAAGACCTCTGAACCGTAGTCGTACCGAAATACCTCCACGCCACCGAGGCAGTTTTATAAACTTTGAAACTACTTTTATGGTATGTATGTATGGTATGCTTTGAGACAATGTTTGTATCTGAACAATATATTGTATAATTGACCTACTTAAAAATTTATCAGACCATGGCCAAATTTGAAATAAGCTCTTTCAAACGCAAAAGAATCTTAAAAGTCGGTCCACATTTGGCGGAGATATCGCCTAACACACATAAAAAATATAGACGAATTGAGGACCTTCTCCTTTTTTTAAGTTGGTCGAAAACTCATACTATACATACATCGTACCTGTACCCCCGAAGAGGTGGGCAGAGACGAACTAGAACACCCATATTTTTTTTTAATTATTTATGCTTCTCCACCCTTCGGATTCGGAGTATGAAGAAGCATAACTAGGCCGGCATGACTGATGACCACTGATAAACCCATTGTTTGTCATAAATAATAATAAGCCACCTGTCTAAGCCCGCTGATGACATTTGGTTAATATTTCATACAAATTTCATAGATGCACATCGAGCTCGAATATATTTACGATTGTCACAAATTTTCCTGTTCGGGCCGCAGGTATAGTTGGCCGGATAAAAAATAACTAAATTAAGAACACAGATAAATTTTAACAGGCAATTTAACTTAACTCCTTTATATATACATATCCGTCCGACAATAAATCGGACACTACTTTCTATGTATTTTGCATTTTTATGAACATTTTTGACATCGAATTGGACACATATATTCGATGAAGTGGACCGAGACATGTTTCACATTTTATATCGGGCTTAAAAATCGTCCAACACTATTTTTAGACAATTTTACGATCGCATATCTGTCGTGGATGAGAGACGCTCGTACATAAAAATATGTTTTTTCTAGCGTAAAAATATATTCAAATAATCCAATAGTAGTAAAACAAGTAAAAAAGTTGTATAAATGTATTAAAATTATCGAAGACATAAATATGTCAATGTAGCGGAACCCATTAAAAAAATAGATTAAACATTAAGATTAGCAATTTTTTTTTCTTAATAAAACAGGCTCATTTATACTCACATAATAAGCAAATTCTAAAAAAACTTAATAAATTGTTACTAGGTATATTTTAAATATTATTGCAATTCCCCTTAAGAGCGCATGGTACCTCAGCTCAAATTCAAATTTTGCACCCGCTACCTGTCCCTGCTAGAGTGCGCTATCGTACGCTGTCTCGCTCATACACTAATGGCGTCATAGGATGTCAAGCGGTGTTGATAAGACAAACAAGTGACGTAGCGTGGCGGGCCCGCGACGAATTAGGACAATTTATTTACACAAAACATAAGCTCACGCCTGTACCGCCGAAAGAGTAGGCAGAGGTGCACTACCGACTAGAACACCCACATTTCGCCGAGCTTAGTTCCGTCCGAGATGCGATAGGGGCCGAACCTATTGCCATATAGCGCTCAAATTCTAGACTCTGGGCTGATATTGAAAACATGCAATATCACTTTGCCCGAACCAGGGGTCGAACCCAAGACCTCAGGATGGTAGTCGTACTTAAATACAACTAAACCCCGGAGGTAGAGTTTACACACATAATAATATTAGCCCTGTAATATTACTGTCCCACTGCTGGGCACGGGCCTCCTCCACTAATGAGAGGGGTTAGGCCTTAGTCTACCACGCTGGCCTAATGCGGGTTGGCAGACTTCACATACCTTCGAAATTCCTGTGAAGAAATTCTAGGGTATGCAGGTTTCCTCACGATGTTTTCCTTCACCGTTATAGCAAGCGATATTTCACAATGAAAATACACTTAACATAGAAAAGTCAGAGGTGTATGCTCCATTTTGGGGTTGGTCTCGAACCTCCGACACTTGTCTCGGCAGTCCATACCATTCCCAACTGAGCTATCGCTGCTTTTACACACATAGTAACACACAATCGAGGCATAATTTATTTTAGTGCAATTAAAAACCTTTTCAATGGCGTGTCAGCGCTGACGCTGTCTGTCGGGCTTAGAAAGTTATTTTTTTTTTATTTTTTTTTTTTTTTTATAGCAGAGATGGCAAACGAGCAGATGGGTCACCTGATGGTAAGTGATCTCCACCACCCATAGACACCCAAGACACAAAAAGAATCATGAGTGCGTTGCCAACCTAAAAGGAGGGAATGGAAGGGGAGGGAAGGGGATTGGGAAAGGGAGTGGGGAAACGGGCCACCGGAAATCTCACTCACCGAACGAAACGCGACAGCAAGCTGCCACTTTACGTCGGTTTTCTGAGAGACAGTGGTATCTAACCGGTCGAGCCGGCCCATTCGTGCTATAGACGTTACTGTCTACAGCGTGGCTCTACCACTTTTGAAGTTATGTTTGAGCCATGGATCATCGAACCATCAGGTAACTTTTCTTACAAGATAACTTTGGTTTAGGTGTCCTCTTAAACAGTCACACAGCCCACCTGTGCTATAAGTTCTCCTTGCTGGAACTTCCGTTGACAAACCTGTAGAGAAACGGATGTCAATGTTCCTCCACAGGATGGGGACAGTTTCTTGTTAGATAGGTTTAAGCGGCTCCTCCAGTGTTTGATGTTTAGCGGTGGTATATAGAGTTAGTCCCAATGTATGTAGAAAACTGAAAGGAGACTACAGGATTCGTAATAATAAACAACTTTTATATTTGCAAAATTGTCAATATACCTGATGTTTCATAGATATTGCCATTCATATATCCATATTGTACTTAACCAAAATAATTTAGGTGTATTCGTCAGTTTTTTGCGTTCTTTCTATGGAAAAAACTCTTATTTCTTACCCGATGATCCTCACACCTCTGCGGACTAAGCCAAGGATGTGGATATTGGGAATTAAATGATTCACTGCCAATACCAGAATTCCAGGGTATATCACAGCTAGTATAACAATGTCGGCGCCGTCACTGCACGTCTTGGCTTGTCACGTCTTAAGGCTTGGAGCCCTATATCTAAGGAAGGGAAAGAAAAGTTACGTACAGCTTTCGAATCCAACAGGAGGGCCAAGGGAAAATACCTATGCAACATTGAAGGGCGACAGAAAAGCTATCTCAGAAATCGAGCTTTTGGTGACTTGTCATCGCAATGTAAAGCAGTTTCTACTAGCTTAATCTGCAGTCACTGCGTAAACTTGATAAACAACACTCATCTTTGAGTTGAACCCTTTGCCTCAAATTCGATTTTGTACAATGGTGGAGCCACGCTACTGGACGTTGCATCGGCGCAGCGTGTGTGGAGTACTACATGAATCCATATCAACCTGTATGCGGTCAGGCGAGAGCCTGAATCTTGGACATTCGAAAGTCGAGCATGGCTGATCGTATTCCCGTGGTGGTTCTTAAGACGTCCGCGGCTGAGTTAACCCTCGTTCTCAGGAGTTTCCTAAATTTTTCATATAAGAGTTCCGACTCTGAAGAATTTTTGATATCCATCTATGTTGAAGACTGCGCACACCAATCGGAAATTCTAATAGAGTGACCGGTCGGACCTTTCCAATTAGTCTCCATCACCTCCTTTTTTTCCAAAACTCATAGCAATTAATTAATACATGGCTCCTGAAGTATTTATAACTCGCCTCATTGATCTATTCACTATTGGTATATCATCACTTATAAATATACAACCCAGATATACAAAGTCTTTCACTTGTTCTACTCTCTCGTTACCTATCATAATTTTGCACTCTGTTATACTTTCATTTCTTTAAAAAAACATACTTTTCGTCTTACTTACATTAATTTTCTCCTTTCCTTTTAATTGCATCATCAATAATTATTATCATTGTCTGTAATTCGTCCTAGGCGTTCTCCAAGTCTACAAAGGCGCAAAAGACTTTTCGTTCTTTGGCTGAGAATTTTTCCGGAAAGCTTCGTAGGGAGAAGATCTAATCTGCACATCCCATACTCTTTCGAAATCCCGCTTGTACATTCTATAACTTATTATTCGTCTCATACATTACCCATTTCAATCAGAACTTTCGCATATAATTTGCCGACAACACTAAGAACGTACTCTGATAGTCTTGCCGTGACTCCTTATCCTTACACAACGGAACAATAAATTTAAAGATGGAATAAAGGCAGGTGAAAAAAAATATACAGGGTTAGTCGGAAAGTGTGTAGAGAGCCTTGGCCAACATAATGTATCATTATTAAATATTTCTACCGTAGATAGCGTACGTCATTTTAATCTTTCTTTCTACCTGCCCATAACCCACTTTTATGAGTGGTCGGTGCAACACCCTATTTCAAGTATATTGCAGAAAGGATTTGGCTAAGATTTTAGTTTAACCAGCTTCCTGCCTGACGTCAACCCCCTCCGGATGATCCAGTCCCGGGCAAATTAAATTAGAAAATTCGCTTTACCCGACCTGGGAATCGAACCCATGACCTCCCGGTCCACAGCCCATATATGCTGCCACTAGACCAAGAAGGCCACGAGCGTACCTCATCTTAATAGTAGGACATTTTTTATTTCATATAAAAAGTAAACTACCTATCCCACGATTACATATCGGCAAAATACGTGCCGCTTACGCAATGCGCGCGCCCCCACACTGTAATTTTAACTAAGATATAGTTACTATGCGTCTTTTAATTATTATTATCTAGGACTTATACAGCACATTGTCACTAGATAATCATCGATTTAGTAACAAAATCATGAAGTTACCACATCAATAGCCACTTAAATAATGATTACAGATTAAACTAATTATTGAAATACATCAATCTTGGTAGCTTAGATGTTGGTAGCACGCCCCGCGAAACATTTTTCTGTCTGGCTTTAACCCGGCCTTCTGCCAAGGGCCGTCTTCCTACTTAAACGCTTCCACTTCACACGGTGCTGAACGTCCTCCATAGTGAGGCTTGGCTCTCATATCTAGGAAGATATCTCCAGAACGCTTTTTGCGCCGTTCACGACCGTCCACCTACCGGAACAAATGCAAGTATTTGAATATTATATTTATTATTACAATTTTAATTTTGTTTTATATTTTCATATTTTATTTGTTTTTATTCATTATAAATATAATAAATAAATATAAATATAAAATTTATTAGTTCTCAAATGGAAATTACAAAAGCGAACTTACAGCTATTACAGTAATTAACAACTATAATAAGCATAATTAAAACAAACTGAGAAAACAAGTGACTATCTATAAAACATTAACTGTTAACCTCCACCCTAGGAATAAACCTGTCTCATGCGGGTCTTCAAGAGTGTGCTTTTAGAGTTCTCAAATATTGTTCAATTAGCCATAACATACAAAAGAGATTAAAGTGTGAGTGTGTGTGTGTGTGTGTGTGTGTGTGTGTGTGTGTGTGTGTGCGCGTGTTATGTGTGTGTGTGCGCGCGTGTTATGTGTGTGCGTGTGTGTGTGTGTGTGCGTGCGTATGTGTGTGTGTGTGTGTGTGTGCGCGTGAGGACGGGTGTGTGTGTGTGTGTGTGGGGATGGATGTGTGTGTTTGTGGGGATGGGTATGCGTGTGTGGGCGTGTGTGAATATATTTCAATTCATAATCTTTAGGACGTACCTAAAAATTTTAATATCGTTCATATTAATGCGAAAACTGCCTCGACTGCCTCGGTGGCGTGGTTGTGGTTGGGTACGACTGCCGTCCTGAGGTCTCGGGTTCGATCCCCGGGTCGAACAAAGTGATATTGGATTTTTCCATATCAGCCCGGAGTCTGGAATTTGTGCCCGATATGGCGAAAGGCTCGCCCCCTATCATATCTGGGACGTAACTAAGCTCGACGAAATGTGGGTGTATTAGTTTGCTGGTGCGCCTCTGTCTACCCCTTCGGGGATACACGCGTGAGCTTATGTTATGTTTATGTTTTATGTTTATGTAATGCAAAAAGTATTCCGGCCCATTTATCCGATATGTCGGCATGCCTAGACCATAAAAACCTTTACTTTACACCTCCGCTTATCTGCTGATCCTTTAACTTCTTCAGAAGGTTATCTGGAAGAGATCGCTTCAAGCGATAAGATAGCCTATTGTTACATTTTATAGTTTAAAGTTCTGTCTGTACTGTTTACTTAATCCTTACTATGGTGTTAAAGAGTTATCTTTCTATCTAATCGTTCACGAATGACAATATCTATGAAATGATTAGGTATATTGTAATTTTTATTGATATATTCTTGTATCCTTTCAGTTTCTTACATATATTACGACAAACTTTGTATATTATACGAAATCAAAGTTAACAGGAATACACCGTGTGGCACCAACATAACTTAAATTCCGTCGCCAAAATATAATTATGCGGTAATATGCACGGGCCAACCTAGATGTATATAAACTTCAGTAAGTATACGGCGTGGCGTCAAGTCTCGCGTTTGTCATTGACAAAAGTATTTAACCGCTAATATCAACTGTTTAAGGTTGCTCCGAACGTACATTATGTGCAAAAATTTAGAAAACTAAAAAAATAATCCTATGGTTATTCTATTTATTCGTCTTATTTTTTGTACAAGCCCTTGCAACATTAAAAGGTACATATATATAATATAGGGGACGATTGAGTGTCGGTAGGTCAGCGTCAATCATTATGTAAAAAGCTTAAATTACACTATATTTTTTTAATGGAAGACCCAAGCTGTTGACAGTTACGTCTACAACATGAATGGGCCGGCTCGACCTGTTGGATACCACTGTCTCACAGAAAACCGATGTAAAATGGCAGCTCGCTGTTGCATATCGTATGGTGAGTTATATTTCCGGTGGTCCAATTCCAATCTCTTTATCAATCCCTTTTCTTTCCTTTTAGGTTAGCAATATACCCATGATATTTTTTGTCATGGGTGTCTCTATCTATGGGCGGTGGAGATGACTTACCCTGACCCACGAGCAATCGTGTTACTGCTATATAAATACTTTGTATTTAAATTTTTAATATACATATACCTAATAATTTTATGTAGGATTTAAAAATAAAACTTTGTTTGGCAATATCTGTGAAAGTATTAAGTATATTGAAAAAATTGCAAGAATAAAAGTTGTTTATTATTACGAATACAGTATCCTTTCAGCTTCATACATTATAATTTATGTTCTAACTAACCGTGTGTAATAGTAGAGAGCCCGTGACATTTGCTATACTTACGCCGCTGACACGCGACTGGATTTCTAATCTACTAAAAATTCAGGTAAATGGAAACCTAGAAAATACTGACTTATTTATTAGAATATTCTCGTTATCATCATTATAATCACCTACAATACGTTGTTTAATTGATGAAGTATCCCAGATATATAAATTATATTTATTTATTTTGCTGACAGCAAGCGACACAACCTCCCCGTCTGACAGCCGAAGCGGGAATGTGTGCGGGCCGGGCGGCAGGGCGGTCCTGACTAAAACGGTGCGCAAAACGCGGAAATTTAGATAATTGGATCTTACAATAAAAAGACAAATTATTTTCAAAATCCAAAACACATAACCTATGCGTATTATTTAACTACGTTACTATACAAAATTTCACGATCTTATTTGAAGTATGTAATGAGTAATCCGGGATATTAATTCGGTTTAGAGGTAACTTTGCAATTTTTTTCTATCGAGAAAATTTTAAGGAATCGTGTTTTCGCCACACATGTTCACTCACATAAGCCCTCAACTTTATCATATATTTATTACAAAGTAAAAGCTGCAGTATTGTTGGTTTTATCCGGGTTCAAAATAAGCCATTTGAGGTAGTATAGGCCCTTAAGTATGGAAACAGCGGTGTTTAAACTATTTATGAATAACAATAAGGAGACGACAACAAAAAACAACAACATCCAAGTCACCAAAAATAAGAGTGATTAAGTTGAAAAATTAAACAATATTAAAAAACATCAATAATTTATATTCCGTTACAAACGTATGTAAAAATCGTCCTTGGACCATTCGACATTTCGCCGGTGCGTAATTAATTTAAATATATTCCACGCGAGTTCACTTTCGGACGGACTATTCAAATCATTTTACAAAATCGTACGAACGGAAATGAAACTGAACTGTGGACAAAGGCGACGTACGTTTTCGCCAAGTTCGGGCTTACTTGACTCAACTTGACTACTCAGTTCAAAACAATACGTTACTATGCAGAGAAGTTTCAACATATTTAAATGATGACTATATCAAAAGAGCTCATTTTAAATAGCCACATTAAAGTCTAAGGTTTGACTAAGATCCTTGAACTTTGGCTAATTTGATTAATTCTATTGATCTTTGTGTATTCTCAAAACCTTGAGCCTATGACAAATAATTTACGACAAAGCTGTTTTTATTTATTTATTATTTTGAAACAAATTACAAATTATGTATAGAAAAAGAAACGATTATAAAAATAAAACAAAAATATTATGATTATGAATTAAGTCAGGATAGTTTACAAGGCACGTGCAATTTGTGAATGAATAATAATTTACAAAAAGACAGCGCGCAAAGGAAGAAAGGCCAAGGTCCTTGCGGGATCATCTCAAAATACGCGGATGAATCTAGCAGATTTATACGTAGCAAGCAAAATCTTAGTGGTTGTATGTCATTAAAAAAACTAATAAAACTTTTCATGAATGCACGAAAATCGGCTTTACTTTCCAAAAAATATAACGAAAATAATCCACACGAATAGTTGAAACGAACAACAAATTGCTTGCAGACTCCCCTACTATCGATTAGCGGTCAATTCAAATCCACAGACAGTGTAAACAAACAGACATCAGCGGTACAGACAAAATATATCCTACGCTTTACTTGAACTTATTTAATTACATTTAGCGAACGGTCCGCACAAACACAATATTTATCGGCTGCAAATACTCGCTGAAGCACGGTTTAATAATGAACTACTAGTCTGTAGATATGAACGGTCTTTAATACGTCACAAAGTGTAGTCGATACCGAAATTGAAATTAGTCTCCCACACCGTTGATGACGCGTGCGCATTCAGATGTTAATCTCTCGTTATGACAGTTCGCACAGAACAACCGCATTCAAGAGGAGCACTTAACACATGCAAATCATTTATTGATACTAGGATTGGTATTATGATTTTATTGGCGCATTGTTGGTTGGTCGGTGACCGCGAGTACGCCGTCCGCGCCGCCACTGTGTCACACATTAGAATTTATAATTTTTATTTATTGTTTCGCCGCTAAGTGTAACTTCGCGACACTTTATGTTATAATGTTTAATGATGGTTATCGATTCTTGATGTGAATAGAATTTAACTTGAGTGTAAAAACAATCGTGGGACGAATATAAGTTGATTGCTTTCAAGGCTCCGCAGACAAATGACAAACACTGATCACTTTTAATTTCCTCATGTCTGTTTGTCAGTATGTGAGACATTTTATTCGGAAATTATTGATAGTACATAGTTGAACTTGACAGGATATAGTGTATTCGATTTATGTACGACTACCTAAACCACGTATGCAGTTATCTCTCTGTATATGTTATAACTGTGCGAATAAAAAAAACAAATTTTAATATACATTGAAATAAAACTATTTTATACGGATCACGATTTGTTTTTATTTTTAGGCTCGACGTATCTTAAACTTTCGTAAACTTAAGAAATCAGAACATTTAATTTAAACAACTAACAAGTGGCAGCTTGCTGTTGCGTCGCGTACGACATGTTGCCTTATGATATAAATTAGAACATTTAATTTAAACAGCCATCAAGTGTCAGCTTGCTATAGCGTTGTGTACGACAAGTTGCCTTATGATATAAATTAGAACATTTAATTTAAACAGCCATGAAGTGGCAGCTTGCTATTGCGTTGCGTACAAGTTGCCTCGTGGTACTGGATTTATTCAGACGCTCAGAACATCTTTGCGCAACTGAACATCATTTCAGGTGAAAAAACAGATGCAAAAATATAACTGTCGCCAAACCATTATTCAACTTGTTTAAATAATACAGTGAATACAATGTTATTACCTTGATCAGGGGCCCAATTGTTGAAATAAGTTTTTAAATTATGAATATTCCCTCTTAAAAGTATATTTATAATGATGTAAATTAACTGCCAATGTTTGGCAGTTAAAAATACAATTTTGTGTAAATTCACGTGGAATATATTCAATGCCACAGAATTGGCAAAACAGTAAACCTTTATTAAAAGAAAAAAGCATTTTTTTATTTCATGTCTTGCTATAATTTAATTTACCTATCGGAAGCGGCTTTATTATTAACAATAATGCATTTTTGACAGACTTCCACAGAAAGAGGTCCTTAATTCGTCAGTATTTTTTTTATGTATGTTACTCAATATCTCCGCCAAATTTGGACTGATTCAAAAAATTCTTTTTGTGTTCGATAGAGCTTATTTCAAGGGTGGTCCATCTTAATGTGGGGTCGGCACTACACACTTTGCAAGCATGTTGCAGAAATGATTTGGTTACGTTTTTACGACCGCCTGCCTGTCTGACGATCACCCGCTGTGTGGAATCCAGTCCCGGCCAAATTAAATTAGAAAATTCGTTTTATCCGATCGGGGAATCGAACCCACGACCTCCCGATCCATGGCCCATATATGCTGCCACTAGACCAAGGGGCCACAGGCGACTGTCCTCAACTATACACAAAAAAAAAACTAAACCAGCATTTCAGTTTGTGATGGCATTGTAGTCAAACCTGAGCATATCGTCACATATAACGAAGTTTATATCGACCAAACGTCACAGGAAGCGAGATATGTTCGCCAAATTCAATCAGAAATATCCAGTGCGTGCAAGAGGGTGTGTGAGAAGAAAAGATTTTATATATTGCTCTATAATATAGCGCCTTACTCATAAAAATATTTAAGCGCTGCTTATCTTTATACCATAGATTGTCCCTTTCATTTTTAAACAATGTAACGCAAGGAAAAAAGTGACAGGTTATTCTTAATCATTTGCTCAGCTAAAAATGCTGTTTTAAGTAAGGCCCATAGAGTTTATTTTATGAACTTTATTATATTGACATGATCGTTATTAACGTGAGTTGCGGACTTACATAATAATCTTTCTTTCTACTTGTCTGTATCTAACTCCAATGTGGGGCCAGCAAGCTTTACAAGCTTGTTGCAGAAAGGATTCAGCTTAGTTTTTTTACGACTTGCTGCCTGCTTGACGTCAACTCTCTCTGGGATTCAGTCCCGGATAAATAGTGTTTAAAAAATCGCTTTGCCTGACCTGGGTATCGAACCCTGGATCTCGTGGTCTACAGCCTCCATGTGCTGCCATTTGAGCGAATTTACAAAATAGTATGAACTTAGTATGTATTGCTTAAAACTTTAGATGGAGTTTTTTTCATTCGACATAATAGAGGTATATTATGCGGGTATATGGCAGAAAGCTGTAATTGACGATTTTTTTTCATACGACCTTTAAGGACGTCTCGAAAATTGCGAGTTTTCTGCTTTCTAGACTACATATGATATAAATTTCCTAACCTCTTCTAGTAGAATGGAGTACTAACCTAATAACCAGTAATCTAGAGGTTCTAGACAATACTCATATTCCGACGGAAAGTAAATTTCGAATGCTTTTACCACGATGTAATAATATAGGACCAAAAAAAATGGCGACACAAAATGCAATTTTAGTTCGAAACACTCGTAATTGTAATCCTGGCACACAGGCACGTACTGGAGGTTTTTTGGCCCCCGCCACAAAGAATGGCTCATCAACAGCGGTTACAAGTGACGGATTCGAGGCGCAAATCCGTGGGGCCGTAATGTGATTACGTGTGTAAGTGGATTTTTGCGCGGCGGCCGCGGCCGCGGCTGTGGCGGGCCTCTGTGGTTTGTTACAGCATTTGTTTTGTTTGCCGCTTTGATTTACTAATGCCGTTGTATTGTTCCATAATAATTTGACATAATGTTACTATTTAGATCTATGACGATTAATTAATACATATTTATCGATCACCTGAAAAAATTTGCTAGATATGAGTAATAATTCTGCAGCTGGTAAATTGCAGACGATATAAATAGATTATTTTAAATTGTACATACCATTTACCTTGTTAACTTATTGATCATGAGTACATATTTTTTATTTATCTTGATCATTTTGTTATAATAAATATGAATTAACATGATATTTTTTATTTATTAAAAAATCGTTCTCACTACTCCAAAAATCATTAATATAGAAAGAAGCAAGTGAATAAAATGGTTATTACAATCCAACGCACATTCGAGGATGATCCTCGCTACTGTATCAAGTTGACGAACATGAACAGTTGTACAAAATGAACAAGAGTCTATTTATTACAATGTAGTCAAATCAGAGGTCCTCACGTGAGCGAACGGCGGGGTCTCTTAATGAATTGATTCGATTAGCGCTCGCCAACGCGCCTCGCCGCTCAACATCCACGCAGACATACAAACGGACTATAATGTTTCATACATTACACCGACTGTGAATATAGATTACTGTTTCACTACTGTTCATAATTAATAATGTGTAACTGATTCAATTCATTATAGATTTGCGTGTGGGTTTTAATTTTCCTTCATTTTACATAAATGGTTTTATTGTTAGGTAATATGTTTTTAATAACTTACGAAAAATATAATAATAGGCGCCTCGCTAGATGGAGTGGTTTTTATGCCAGGGGAGAGCCAAAACACTGCCTGCATTGGAAGGGAAATTATGAGTTAAATTTTATTTTGGTTCATCTTCCTGTAATATGTTTAGCACTAATAAGAATACTTGCCTAAACTATAAGTAAAATATATATTTCTAGACAACAAAACATAATGGAGCGAACAACCGTAAAAAGAAAAAGATCACTCAAACGGAATAAATGACATTACAATAAAATTGTGATCCCTCGCTGCGGTGTACAGACAAATATTTGCAATATTCCATCACATATGTAATTACATTTACAAATTTTTCTACACGATAAAATCACAAGGGACCACAAGTTCAAGTGGGGGTCTATGAATGTCTATGAATTAGCATCGCTTCCGCGCCGCTGCACAGACGCTAAATCATTTTCGCGGGCAGCGGGCTCCGGTGACCACCGCCTGAGTGCAGCACTGTTGTTTATAATCAGCACTATCATCTGTCAGATCATTAACTGTAATGGATGTTTGGTTGTACTGCATTGTGTTTGGTGTTTTGTGGTAAAGTTTGTTATAATAATAATAAATACACCCAACAGTCACACACATAATCCTGACCCCACACTAGGTATAGCCTGTATCGTGTGTCAGAAACAACAGACCCGAAACAAATATCTATGGGCTACACAAACATTTCGGTACGGGAATCGTACCCGCAGCCTCTCATTTCACAGCCGGCTACTGCGCCACGGAGGCTGTCAATGAAATAAAATGTCGTATATGAGATGTAGAGTCATTTTCTCGCGTATGATAAAGTCAACATAACATAAGTTTACTCCTGTATTACGGAAGGGGTGGGCAGAGGCGAACTAGAGGACTTGAACAACCAAATTTCGACGTACTTATATCCGTCCCAGATGTGATAAGGAGCGAACCTATCGCTATATCGGGAACAAATTCCAGACTCCGAATTGACACTAAATAGACAAACGCAATATCAGTTTACCCGACTCGGGGATAGAACCCGAGACCTCAGAATGATGGTTGTACCGTGCACGCTACATACAACTACGCCACTGAAGCAGCATATTTTTTTTTATAGCAGAAACTGGAAAGTTCTCGAATCCAACGGTCGAATCGTAGTGGAAATCGAACCGGGTGTCAAAAGTCAGGAGGCTGTATCGTATGTAGGTGTTTTCAGTTTCCATTAACATAAATACAAATGGCGGTTTAGAAAATTAATTAATCCATTCACAATACTTATAACAATGAAATGTTCAAATAGCCTTATCAAAACTACTCACATCTCTACCCACCCACCATCTAAAAGCTGCAGATGCGTCATGGTATAGTACAAATCATAATATTGCTTAATAATAGTGACACACAATTAGTAACGGACCGTCTATGTGTCGAAATATATTTAATTTCGAAAGCGAACATCCATTTTGTAATATCACAAATGTTTCTGCCAACACCGCCTTATAGTAGAATTTTTAAATGCTATTTAATTAAAATGCGTTAGGTTAGAATTCAAAAATGTTATCTTAGACTAGTGGCAGTGTATATGGGCTGTGAATCGGAAGATTCTGGTTTCGATTCCCAGGTCAGACCTATTTTTCGAACACGATTTGCCCAGGACTGAATTCTCCAAAGGAGGAGTTGACGTCAAAAAACAATACTGAATGATTTAGATGCAGTACTGGATGAATAAATAATTAACATAGCCACACAGACTTAGGCTGGGATTTATAGAGTAAACTTCGACTAAGTCTAAGTCAAAGAAACGAACTCTATAAGGATTTGAAATTGTTGGAACTTTGACTGAGTCCGAGTCATTTTTTACATGAAAAACCTTTCCATGTTTTGTCTGTCAATCTATTGTTCCTGTAAAAAATAGTTTGACTAAGTAGAAGTTTGATGTAAACATTCAAAATCCTCACTGAGTTCGTTTGTTTGACGCAGACTTAGTCGAAGTTCGCTCTATTTATCTCAGCCATAGTCCTGACACCATATAAGACAGTCTTGTATCAGAAACAATGTTTTGTGAGGATTTTTTTGTGTAGTGTTTCGAGATAAACAAGAGAAGGAGACGCGCCTCTACGTCAACATAAAAACATAAATAAAAGTACAATAACAGTATGAAACTGATAAAAACTGCAAAACAAAAACCATGATGGTTATTTGGTTACACCTATAATTAACACGTAATATTTAATTACATTTAATTAATTGTTAAAATATAATAATGTTAAGTAATCATTAGGTATAACGTTTAGAAGTCATAAAATGTATTATATTCTGTAGGTAAACTAGAATAATAATATCAGCCCTGTAATATTACTATCCCACTGCTGGGCACGGGCCACTTCTACTAATGAGAGGGGTTAGGCCTTAGTCTACCACACTGGCCTAATGCGGGTTGGTAAACTTCACATACCTTTGAAATTCTTGTGGAGAAATTCTCGGGTATGCAGGTTTCCTCACGATGTTTTCTTTCACCGTTATAGCAAGCGATAATTAACAAAGAAAACACACTTAACATACAAAAGTCAGAGGTGTATGCTCCATTTTGAAGTTGGTCTTAAAGGGCAATACTCGTCTGGCAGGTACCATTCCCAACTGAGCTATCGCTGCTTTATTGGTTAATTATTTTAAAAAATTGTAACTCATGGTTGTCAATTTTTTATCCGAAATCGTGAATGTCTGTTCTAGTCCCTAGTCTTCATAGATACATGTGGGAATCCTAGATTGAACCACAATGGACACCATTACTTATTCAGCAGGTTTTAGCTACTCTTCATGTTCATGTACTCCTTACACTCCAGTGTATAACGGCCTAATACCAGAATCCAAAATTCTACCTAAATGCTTCCTGGCTTGGCATCTGTACTGAGATCGTTGATTCTCATGTCTTCCTCTTAGACATTAAACCCTCTATAGCAGAGACTGGCATACGAGCATATGTGTCACATGATGGCAAATGATCTCCACTGTCCATAGACACCCAAGACACAAAAAGAATCATGGATGGAATTAGGGATTGAGAGGGGGTTAATTGGGCCACCGGAAATCTCACTCACCGAACGAAACGCGACAGCAAGATGCCACTTTACGTCGGTTTTCTGTGAATCAGTGGTATCAAACCGGTCGAGCCGGCCCATTCGTGCCGTAGACAGCATGGCTCTACCACTCTCTTTTTGGCCTTACGGGATCCGGTCAAGACTTCGTCTGTCGATTTCTTTTTTCTTTTTTACTTTCCCTTACCCCACTTTGTTTTATCCAGACATGTTGCAGATCAGATTCGGCTTTTTTACAACCGGCTGCCTGCCTGACGTGGGGAAACTATGACCAAAAATACAAAATACATTTAAGTCGATGAGAACGCTCAGGTCTCTCGGGTGGGTGTACACTTGTGTAAACGTTACCACACCTGCACATTATGGAACTAATTACCGTTAATTAGGTATTTAGAGGAGCGAGACACTTAAACAGCTGTCGTACGTCAGATATGTGTCTTCACCGCTACGTGACAGATGATCGTCAGTCCTCACCTTAGACAAAAGAAGATAGAAGACGGGCATAGCTTCGAAATATGAAACATTACTAATGTATGGAAAGAAACCAAAATGGCGACTTTGTGAAAGAAAGATCCCATAAATATAACAGTTAGGCATCTTTTTCATATTACGAAATTAGTATTATTATAAAAAAAATACCGTATTTACAATAAAACACATAACATATAACATAAGCTCACGCCTGTATCCTCGAAGGGGTAGGCAGAGGCGCACTAGCGAACTAGAACACCCACATTTCGCCGAGCTTAGTTCCGTCCCAGATGTGATAGGGGGCGAGCCTATCGCCATATCGGGCACAAATTCCAGACTCCGAGCTGATATGGAAAAATCCAATATCACTTTGCCCGACCCGGGGATCGAACCCGAGACCTCAGAACCGTAGTCGTACCGAAATACCACCACGCCACCGAGGCAGTCAGTTATTTACAATAAAATCAATAATTATTTATACGTTATTTAATTACGTAACAATTTACATGTAAATAGATCGCGAAACTAAAATGGTGGAACTGGCTTCATAGTAAACACGTATTTTTCGTAATTATGCCGGGTCCTCTTATTTTTTTCTTTAGTAATTGGTCCTCACCAATATTCTTGTATTCACTGAATATCAATTGAGACACATAGGTTATCAGTTGATGCAGAACATATTGCTCATGTTTTAGCTTATTGAAAACACCTTGTTCCACGGGAAAATCCACTCTTGATACGTTCCAGCTCTGGGATAAGAGAATGGTTATACCGGTCTTGTCAGCTCTCCACTTCAACCCACTACTAAGTGTTTAGTAGATCAGCAAGTCGATTCTCTAAGGAACGCCACAACGTTGCGATCGACGACGAGCTCCCGCAGCGCAGATCATTGAGATCTAGCGTTCAACATTTTTGGGTCTTTGAGAATACCATTTTCCATACATTTATGTCAAACGCCTCGCTGGAGAGAGCTATTTCGCTTAAGAGCCGTCATCGCGCATAGCGCTAGTGCGTGCGCTTTGTACCTTGCTGAATACAAAAATGGTAACATTGTTGCCGCAACGCTTCCGCAACGTTGTTTTCACAAATGAAACCTTTGAGATTCCACCTGCGGAATCCTAAACAATAATATCGTTCGACACTATAACTAAAAACTTGTCATAGCCTTCTTCAGCGCGTGTGATATTATGATTGCTGCGGGACGCCGTAACATTGCCTTTCACGCTTCTGGTTTAGTGAATATACATATATGTATATACTCGTAGCTTAACGGCATCCATATTGCATGATGTTCATATGTACACCGCAGGGACTTTTCCTAGATCTTTCTTTCTTTCTACCTACCTTTATCCTACCTTAATGTGGGGTCGGCGAAACACACTTTTCAGGCATGTTGCAGAAAGGATTTGGCTTAGTTTTTACGATCGGCTGCCTACCTGAAAAATCGCTTACCCCATATAATAAATAACACCCAACAGTCACATATATGCTGCCACTAGACCAAGAATTGACTCCCCCCTCTCCCTTTTTCCCAATACCTATTTCCCTCCCTTTAGGTTGGCAACGCACCCTTGATTTTTTTTGTGTCTTGGGTGTCCATGGGCGGTGGAGATCACTTACCATTAGGTGACCCATCTACTCGGTTGCCAGTCTCTGCTATAAAAAAAACACAAATTAAGTACGTATCGCAACCAAATTGATTTAAAACCTCCTGTTAATGGTTTTGGAAAGCCACGGTCGAGTTGTTCGCAGAAGCGTTAAGGTTAGAAAATATTAACATTACAGAAATATCGACACTTGTATAAATTAGCGTATTGATGTAATCCAACATTTAAAACAAAAGGTAATTCACAGAATGCCTCGGTGGCCTTGTTAAATTTCGGTACGACGACCATCCTGAGGCCTCAGGTTCGATCCCCGGGTCAGGAAAAGTGATATTCGATTTTTCCCTGTCAGCCCGGAGTCTGGAATTCGTGCCCGATATGGTGATAGGCTCACCCCCTATAACATCTGGGACGGAACTAAGGTTGGCGAAATATGGGTGTACTAGTTCGCTAGTGCTCCTTTACCTACCCCTTCAGAGATACAGGCGTGAGCTTATGTTATATTACGTAATTCACAAATACTAAATAAAACAAATTTAAAATTTATTTTTAAACAAGTATGGCATCCGGACAGGTGAAGACTCACAGCGCTCCAGGCAAACAAAACTGGAAGTTACCGAATCATGAATGGAGTAGCATCGAGTTGAGGCATGGTGAATATTCAATACAGGTTACGCTAGGATCTACTGATAGATAGGGACCTCGTCGATCTTTAGGCTGATCACTTATTTCGTCTTCTATGCTTCCTGTCAAACTTAACTCTAGTTAAGGTGAAGCTCAGAGATACAAACTCCTAAATCAGTGGCGCAACTACAGTGTTGCATGTCGACAAAATGCCACGGGCCCCGAGCATAGGGGGCCCAGCGGCGAACGGAAGAAGGCCCCAGACCGAAAAACCATATAGGGAGCCGCGGGCTCAAAATACCACCTTCCAATGAGTTTGCCACGGGCCCCCAACATTATAGTTACGCCACTGGCATAACTCCTTTAATATACCCTCTACATCGCGTCCTTTGGTCTCAAGCTAGATCAGGACGAGGTGCATGACGCAATCACATTATTATCTGCCGATAACTAATGGTACAATACTCAATGCTTACATTCCGTTCGAAGTTCCCCACATCAGCAGCACTGTACGGTTCCTGTAAATCTTTATCTAAACTAACCTTACTCTTTAACATATCCTATGTGGTGATCATTGAATACTTCATAATCCTTATGACAAGTAAAAATCTTAGCAAAGTAATATAAGTTAATCTTAGCTAAGCACCCGGTGAAATTTTTTGCAGTTCTATAACAAACCGCTCTATCTCTTTACCTACAAATCCATAATCATATTTGAAAGCTAATAATACAATTACATCTCCGACAAGTCCCTTCAGTGTTGCGTGGGTTTAAATTACAAAATTAATTTCGCTACGTAAGTTAGTGGTGCGCCGCGGCGTCGCTCCGTCATGACGCCCGCCGCGCCTGTCAATAACATCCTCGCGTTTAATATCACTTTTATTAAACTATTTCGGTTTTGTAAAACTACCCACACAGCCGCGACGCGGACCTTGGACCGCTAGATGTGTGGACTGTTGCGTAATGCAAGAGGATTTAAGTCGCTCGGTACGATAGTCGTAGTTTCAACTCTATGATGCAAAAGGTAGAGCTTAACTTCGATTGTTCGTAACCATGATATGAAACAATGTAAGTGGAGTGGCAATATTTTGGAGTGCGGTAACATCTGCCTTTATTTACGTTTTGGCTCAAAACAGCGGCACAATAGGCGCGGCGAATTGTGCCGAGCGCACAATGGAAGGTGGTCCCGCGCGGGACCGCGGCGGCGCCCTCGCTAATAAATAGCTACATTTTTCGGACAAAATAGTTAAATGACCTTTGGCTTTATGATTTTGCGAAATTATTACCAAGTTTTTCAAGACTGCCTCGGTGGCGTGGTGGTATTTCGGTACGACTACGGTTCTGAGGTCTCGGGTTCGATCCCCGGGTCGGGCAAAGTGATATTGGATTTTTCCATATTAGCCCGGAGTCTGGAATTTCTGCCCGATATGGCGATAGGCTCGCCCCTATCACATCTGGGACGTAACTAAACTCGGCGAAATGTGGGTGTTCCAGTTCCCTAGTGCCTACCCCTTCGGGGATATAGGCGTGAGCTTATGTTATGTATTACCAAGTTTTTGTATTTCATAAGTCACTAAGTTGATGAAAAAAATGAGTCTTTACATTGTAGTTGAACGTTTGTTTAGTAAATATATGCTATCCAACCTAAGCTATTCATTAGAAAAACTATGGCAGTATGACAGCCTCCGTGGCGCAGCGGGCGAGCAGCCGGCTGTGAAACGAGAGGCCGCGGGTTCGATCTCAGCACCGAGACAAATGTTTGTGTAGCCCACAGACATTTGTTTGGGGTCTAGGTGTTGTAAGACCGAAAGTCTCTCGTAGTTCCTGATACCCACGACATAAGACTAATATCTTAGTGTGGGGTCAGGACTATGTGTGTGACTGTTGGTTGATATTTATTTAGTTTTAATTTTTTTAAACCGGTGTCTGGAATTTGTGCCCGATATGGCGATAGGCTCGCCCCCTATCACATCTGGGACGGAACTAAGCTCGGCGAAATGTGGGTGTTCTAGTTCGCTAGTGCGCTTCTGCCTACCCCTTCGGGGATACAGGCGTGAGCTTATGTTATGTTATGTTAATTTGTTTAACTATACGGATGACAACATTAAATACTGTCCTATTTTATCTTCAACATAAAACTATGAAGCACAAAAGCATATTAACTATATCACGTACTATTCAAACAACATTAACATAAGAAAATACTTATTACCGATTCATCGACGGATCGATCATAATTTCGCCACAATCTGTAATAGTAGTCTAATTATTTTAAACAGCTTTTGTCTGTTTAATACAACATACTTTATTAGAACTTGAATACTAATAGACTATATAATAATCAACATGGGCTTTACTTATAAAAACATTTTCGCTTAATTTTTTGCTAAGAATAGCCTGTCACTTTTTTCCTTGCATTTACAAATGAACGGGACTACCTATAGTTAAAGATAAGCCGCGCTTAAATTTTTTTTTAAGTAAGGGGCTAACGCGCGAAGGGTCAAACGCTACTCAACTTTAACAGCTTCTTACATTGATTTTCGATATACAATTTTGACAGATAAGGCGGCCTTAAACGACATAAAGCGACAAACGGTATATAGACACCCGGTCTATATCTCTACTTTCTTTCTACCTGCCCTTATCCCACCTTAGTGTGGGGTCGGCGCAACACACTTTTTTTTCAAGCATGTTGCAGAGAGGATTTGGCTTAGTTTTTACGACCGGCCGCCTGCCTGATTTCAACCCCTATGAGGGATCCAGTCCCGGGCAAATTAAATTAGAAAATTTGCTTTGCCCAACCTGGGAATCGAACCCAGGACCTCTCGGTCCACAGCCCATATATGCTGCCACTAGACCAAGGAGGCGACCGGTCTATATCTCTACATTTTCCAGTAATGCCAACGGCTTAAACATAGACCTGCCGCCTGACTTTTAAGTGACACTCGATTCGATTTCAAGTATGATTAGATTTCATTTAGGGCGACTTGCACCACTATTACTAACCTACAGTTAGTCCTAAACTCAAGTTAAATTGAAAAAGAAATATATGAAGGACATATAATATAATATATGTAATTAATTTAATAATAGAAAACGCGGACGGCCCAAAAAGAGGTGGAGAGACGAGCTGGATGGATTCGAACCCAATTGGAGAGAGCTAACAGAAGATAGGGACAAGTGGAGGAATACAGGGGAGGCCTTTGCCCAGCAGTAGGACACGATGTAGGCTGAAAAAAAATAAAAAATAATTAAATGTCATCATACATTCTCTGTAAATACATGTAGTACGTTACATGTAAAGAATTGGTGCAAGTCGCCCTTAATGACTTAAAATTCCACCGAAATTGAGTTAGAAAGTGCGCTAATATTACATTCGATTCGAGAACTTGTCATTTGGTAATTTTTGAACGCGACATTAGTGCACTTTGTACCCCGTTTTCGGTGGAATTTTAAGTCAAGAAATGAAACCGAATCATAGTCGCAATCGATTCGAGTGTCACAAATTAGCCCCCTGTAGCTACTGAGAAGGTGAATTCGAGTTAATATTTCTTGATATCATCATTATGATCATCATCATCAGCCACAGGACGTCCACTGCTAGACATAGGCCTCCCCCAAAGATTTACAGATCGACCTGTATGATATCGATACCTGTATGACATATATATGTTTTCTAGATATACGTCTAGAAAATTCTATTGTTTTTTTATATTGCTATAAATACTTGTCAGCACTATGGTACCTCGGGAAGTATGCATTTTATTTAATTAATACGCAACTGATTGTCTTCGCGATGAGTGCACTGTATGCATTATCATCTAGAAAGTATTACATTCCCATCAATTCAAGTTATAGTTCGTCACTTAATTCAATTTAATAACTGGCCTTTTACTAAACACCATACTTGCTAGTAGTAGTTCTGATCACTGGTAAGTAGAGGAGGAAGCAGGAAAATTTCTGATAGCCGTAAATGTATTCAAACTCGATGCGCGTCTATGAAATTTGTATGAAATATTAACCAAACGTGATCATACATACATACATAAACTCACGCCTGTTTCCCGTTGGGGTAGGCAGAGACTAAGGAGCGCATATTGCTTCGATTCAAACACACCTCTTTCGCTTCTTCCACAGTCATCAGTCTTTTCATGCAGGCTCGTCGGTTACGAGAACTCCTTATTTGGCCCTTTTTCAGGAGATCGCCAATTTGGTCCTTAAAGGTACGTCTAGGACGTCCTCGGCCGACACTACAATTCACTTTTCGTGCTCGGGCTACTTGAAATTATTAAGGATTCCGTTTACGCCATTTGGCTCCGGCACCCTAAAAACCGACGTCAAAACCCCAATCGTGACGTCTATGCTGTTGTTTATTGAAGTTTTCTCCTTCATCAGATCTTGACAAATATATGTGACTAACTCTGAAGTAAGCCTTCCCGATCACAAATCTTAAAAATCAGTCCACATTTGCCGAAGATATCACGTAACATGTAAAAAAATGCACACAAATTGAGAACCTTTTTGGAGTACTTTTAAAGCTAAATCTCCAATAACTAGCTCAAATGCATTTGACTGTGACATAATGGAACAATTAAAATACGTATGAACCGTAGAAGACGGGGGAACAATCTGCGACATATGGTGCTTGGCCACCCTACCACCCTGCGGCCGACAAATTAGTGTTTAAAAGATTGCCATCAATACAGTACAAAGTGTCCAATCCATTTGGAACAAATGGCGTTATTTAGCGCCCAAGAGACGTCCGCGGGACTAGGGTTGTCACTTGTGGGTGATTGTGAAGGTCTATTATTGATATGAATAGCTTTTTATTCAGTTTTGCACCATCATTATCAGCCATAGCACTCCACTGCTGATCATAGGCCTCCAACAAAAAATCCAGATCGACGAAGATCGAGAAGCAGCCTGCGAAAGTTTCGGATATTCAGTAACAATTCCAAAGATCCTTCTTTTTCCGATCTCTGTTCCTTAGCTTTAATAGAATCCCGTCGCCAAGTAATTCGGTGATATAGACACGAGATTATAACTACAATCACTCTTTAGTTACTAATACTGCCAATGCAAGTGCTTGTTTATTTTTTCTTTACAATAAAAATATATTTTAGCACTGTTGTAGTTAATTCCCCCATTCTCCTCAATCTCTATTTACCTCCTTTAAGAATGGTGACGCAGCCATGTTTCTTTTACCATGGATGTCTGTAAGTGGAAATCACGTACTATCAGGTGACCCAGTTACTTGTTCGCCAGTCTCGGTTAACCAACATTGGATTATGTCACCACAAACAAATTAGACATAAACATTTTAATTAAACTCCATAGCCGGCGGTCACATTGGTACCAACCCTCGGCTGAGTTATGTTCGGCCGCAGCGCGCTAATCGAAGATCATTATCTCGCGCGATTCAATCAGGAACGCGATTAAAAACGGTTTAGTGGCTCGTATCTCATATGAAATGTAACACCTCGTACCTATGGCCCTTACAGCCGAGGAGCGTTTGACCTTGTGTCTTTATGCCTTTTGCAAATGTAGATCTCGCATTAATACCACTTAGCACAGTCTGAAATTCGTTCTTTCCACCAATGTGTAGCCGTTAATACATTTTTTTAAATGAGAAATGTTAAGTCAGCCACCTAATTTCCTAACTTCTGTCACAGATACACATCTCTTTTTTTTATAGCATAGACTGGCAAACGAGCAGATGACTCACCTGGTGGTAAGTGATCTCCACTGCCCATAGACAGCCAAGAGCCAAAAATAATCATAGGTGCGTTGCCAAACTAAAAGAAGGGAATGGAAGAGA
This sequence comes from Clanis bilineata, assembly GCA_036417725.1. Taxonomy (NCBI): domain Eukaryota; kingdom Metazoa; phylum Arthropoda; class Insecta; order Lepidoptera; family Sphingidae; genus Clanis; species Clanis bilineata. The sequence goes on from CM071158.1 coordinate 18,218,066, forward strand.
AGGGACAAGGGATTGGGAAAGGGAGGGGTGGGCAAATGGGCCACCGGAAATCTCACTCACCGAACGAAGAAACGCGACAGCAAACTGCCACTTTACGTCGGTTTTCTGTAAGACACAGAAAACTGTTCTGTGTTGTTTGAATAATCACAAGTTTAAAAACATAACGGACCAACTTCCGATCCGATTCCGAAAACCGATCGTGACCCAATTACATGGAACCACCCCTGGAATAAGCTTTATCGAACACAAAAAGAATTTTGAACATCGGTCCACATTTGGCGGAGATATCGCGTAACATACATAAAAGATAAAATACAGACGTATTGAAGACCTCCTCCTTTTTGGAAGTCGGTCGAAAATCGTTTTGCCCGGCTGTAGTCCTGATGTCACGCAAATACAGAAAAATCGTTTTTTATCCTGGCACGGCCAAATTGAATTTGATTGCAAGAAAATAGTTCAATGTGGTCAATATTGGCCTGGAGGTACTAGATACACACTGATTGATCTCAAAACGCCTTAACGGGCTTCTATGGTCGGTTTTAGGTCCATGTATACTATAGTTGCTAACGGGTAGGGTGCAAAGATATGTACTTTCCCATCAGCAGAGTCATCACCAAAGTTAACTCTATAACCTGGTATTGACAACAATTACGCCGCAAAACCATTTTGGTACGATATTATCAATAAGAGAATCAAAATTAATATAAATGTACAATTTTGAAAACTGTCGTTATATCTATTTTGTGCCACCATTCTCAGCAGATATTTTGATTTTGGTCGAACTAACTCTAATAGTGCTGTACATCCGTCTCGTATCTCATGACACATTTAACACGTTTCTCTAGCATTCCATAACAATAATTGATTTGAATCGTTTAGATAGATAGATAAGTGCGGTTTTCACCGCAAATGAGTTAACTGTCGGTAGAGATCGTCGCGTCGTCGCGTCGCGTCGGTCCCATCTCCGGCGCTGGCAACCTCGTTACCAAACTCGTTCCGAAGATGTCAGCAATACCAACACATTTACAATCTAACACATATTTTTACAACTCCTACATTTGGAGTCATCGTTATGGAGGAATAAAAACGCAGGTTGTACAAGCCGGCGCGGCGCAGAGAACCGTGCATAAATCATCCAATTCAAATGTTTAACAAAACGCGATGTCAACCGTATAATGAATAGCGTCTGGGGAACAGCGCTACAGACACACATCTTCCACGATTTGTACTAGATTATTGAAAAACTATAAATGGAACCGAATGAATACCTCCTTAAGAACGATTCATTTTTTGTCTCTTGACTCTGTAAAAAACACAATCGCATTGTTCGCCCAAAAGCGATAAGGGCCAACAGTGAACCCTTGCCGTAGGCGCGGGTGGCGAGGGTGCGTGGAGCGTCGCATCGCGGCGCGTCTCGCGACTTTTACTTTTGCCGCGGCTCAACTTTCACCTCGCCGTGATTTACATGTGTAACGCGCACGTGTGCGGTGCGCCGTGTGTTCAGTGTTGTGATGTGTTGTATGGTGCGCATTAGATGCGATCGCGCCGATGTGGTGCCGATTGCGCGGCACAATGCGCGACAATGCGCGTGGGCGCAGCGCATTGTCGCGCCGCTAAATGCGCACTCGAGGGCTCCTTTGTCCATTGTGTGCGCGCCCGGGGGTGGCACTGTGACACATTTATTTTAGGCGAGTTTTTTACGGCTCCCATTGTATTGGAAATTAGACATCGGGCGCGGAGTTCACGAAACACGATATTATCTGTTCCCTCTGCGTCGCGGCATCCTCCTTCGATTTCTCTCGCGCCCATTGTGTCTCCTGTTACGGCGGATGTGCATCGAGAGCTGCCGCGACCTGCGTACGTTATTGAAATCGAAAACTGGTTGGCTTTCCGTTTCTACGGGAGCTGGTCGAAAACGCGTTAGAAACAGATAGGGAGGCAGGGCTAGATCGGCCGTTGATCAAAAGCTAACCGTTAGCGGCCGCGAGGCGACGCGACGGTGCGCGAGATGCGGGGAACTCGCTTCTATCAGCTGATTATGTAAGCTCCTTTCATCGACGCGAGATGAATGAGCGGACAACGTATCAAAGGGCGGTCAGCGCTAGAGATCACAAAAAGATGTTTAGGGGCTGGTTTTACAGCGTTTGTGACCGTTTTATCGATGACCGGGAGAGGCAGCATCCGGTTTTGTGCATTAAACTGGACAATGTGACTCTATGGACTGTGTTCGGGCACAAACTAGTTTGGGTAACGTCTCCGGGCGGCGTCGCACATGCTCTAACGCTCTCGCGGTGCATAGTAATCGAATTCCATTCATTACAGCTATTATTGAACGGTCACTTTTTGATAGTTACGATGACAATGTGATATGGCGAGGTATATTTCCCACGCCATTCGATTTCGTTAAAAACTTGTGAATACAAATTCCATAATTCACATACAATGTATGAGAGATGTAATCGAGGAGATGGACGCGTCGTATCCACTCATGTATCAATCACGAAACATTATTACACAGATTTGTAATGTTGTTGCTAATGCGTTTTTTATTATAAACCATAAATTATACTTTCTATAATTCGGAGTCAATATATTAAGCGGAGATGCGCCCGCGACCGCGCGCCGCGAACACTCCGGCTATATATTTCGTTGGCCCATTCGAATGTAAACTAGAAGCTATGCCATAAACCAAACAATTTACATAAAACCACTAACGGATCTCACGAGAACCAGTTGCCGGCATATTAATGTCTTGTGATCTATTAGAAAATCGGCGAGATACCGGACGACGCGAGCGTTGCTTTTTGTGACAGACCTTTTCATTACAATTTCTTCTCTTAGATTAACTATTATGTGTATAAGACGTTCGATAACGTATTTTGCTTCTTTGTTGACCGCCTTCCACAAAAGGAGGAGGTCCTCAATTCGTCTGTATTTTTTTTAATGTATGTTACTCGATATCTCCGCCAAATGTGGACCGATTTTCAAAATTCTTTTTGTGTTCGATAGAGCTTCTTTTAAGGGTGGTCCCATATAAATTTGGTGAAGATCGGAAAATGGAAGTCGGTCAGTTAAGTTTATAAACTTGTGATTATGTCAAATATTATTACTGTTATACTACTGGGGGGTTACCACCACCTCTTATAGCAGTGTTATTATAATTTTACTTGTACCGATTCCCATACAAAACAAACGAAGAACGATTATAATAATACTGTTATAAGAGGTGGTGATAACCCTGCTGATCATTTCGATTTCGACCAATATGGTTCTTATTATCTATAAATTAAAAGACCTTTTCAATGATATTCGTACAAAAACTAGTCCTTGCCTTACATACAACCACCCAGCCATCAGTAACACATATCTTATGACCAAATCTACATCGAAATTTCACGTTTTTCTATTCGAGACTATGTATAATATCATCTTTCAAATATTTCCAAATAAAATAATGCGCCAAACACAGCACTACCATCACTTAATGGGCAGTGCATGGTTATAAACACATTGGATTAATTTTGTAAGTTATTATACTACTAACAGGAAAAGGATATAAGATACGAAATTGATAGCTCGTTAGTAAATATTTACGAAATATCAAAAAACGTTTAGCATAACATAAAATTCAACTTCAACCGATTAATACGGTAGTGATTTTCTATAATCCTTCATATATAACATTCACTCCATAATCGTATTGCATATTAAATTTACATTCGCAGCAAAACAAAATGTTTTGTATTTCATCTTTACAAAATCCAAACTCTTCAAAGACCATCATCCAATTATGAACTAAAAAGCCCAACAATTTCAACATCCTCAAAACTCTGTACAAAACATATCGCGTTACTAGCATTATTAGAACTGGCATTATCTGCGCGCATCCATTCCCAGGATTCCGTTAGAGATTCACATGGGCGCCGCATCCCTTTCGCTCGAGTCAAGTGATGAGCCGAGACAATGAGACCACAGCTGCCGACCTACACGGACCAGGTGACACCAACCACACCCCTGATATTCGAAATAGTATATTAAATACACTACATAAGACTCAGTTTGTTATAGCACACACGCAAGATGAAGATGCTCAAGAAATAGTTGAAATTGATAAATTTAAACTCAATGTTAAAGCAATAAGGTTGGTTTTACGTGAGAGCGTACTTATTATTTAGATGATTATAGTAGATAACAATGCGTTCAGTGATCTGTAACTAGTTCGACAAATAATAATTGTACACTCGAAAGTCCTGTTTCGTAGATAAATTATGCCCAGATAGAAAGAAATAGATACACAAAGATAGAAATTAATGCTATACGAAATGCAAAGGAACCGTAAATTGCATAATCGACACGAACAGAAATAATGTAAACAAGACCAAAATCCTTCCGCCCGGCGACAATCGCAAAAATGTTAATATATGCAAAGGGGAAGTGGAGGCAAAAAGTAAACAAAGATTATGCACCTGAGAGCCGCATGCGCCGACCCGCAATAGAAGCTGCGCAGGTATCTTACGAATTAATTACAACGGGCACGCGCACACACAAAGGGACGCTTTCTGCCATTTTTTTTCTTTTACACGTATTTACATTCGTGTTTTTGCATCGTAAAACCGTTCGCGAACGGTACACCAATTACAAATCGTGACTGGATTTCTGGGGGTCATCGTGTGGTTTTTTCCTGTAATTACTGTTCATCGACACGTAAACACATAACACCCTGTTTTGCAACTGAATGGAGTGCTCGATGGATTTTACACAAAAATAATGTTAAGCGACAAAAGGTAATTATAGTTTCACAGAAGCGGGAGGTGGTGACAATGGCGCGGCGCTGCTCCGCCACCTTGGGCCGGTACCACTGGCTACGTGTTAATTAGCGGATTTTCTCACCTCATGACAATCAGTATTTTTTGCTGCATTCAATGATGTATTTTGTTTCTTTTAAAAGTTTTTTTGGAGTTATTATCGAAGGAACGTTATTTTATGATATTATGTAACGAATTTTTGGGGCTAGTTTTTTGTCATTATAACTTTAGTTGTTGATGTTCATGATCAAAGTAATGCTAGGTGACGCTGCAATCAATATTACCTATACCCGCGCAATCTTGCCTCTAACAACTCACTTCTTCCGATTTTGAATAGCCTGATAACAAAGGCATCCTATTTTTTAGTACACCTTGTTTGGTATTGTATTGCGTATTTTAAGTTCGATCATTTTATTTGCTATTCGATATCGTATCGAAGTCGTCATATTGGCATTAATGATTATTGAAAAATATTTACCAACAAAAACCATTTTATTAATAACTTTAATATCATAACCAACACTAACTAGCGCAGTGTCTCCAAATATGTCGATGTACGACTCGTCTGGACCAGTAGTTTGCAAAAAATAATCTACAAGCCGGCCCATTAAGACCTGTTTTTCTTTTAGATGTTTAATACACGTTATAAATACATTTCTACGTTATAATGTTAATTTTTACACAGTAGCGCTATAATTTTTAACCAACTTCTTCATAACTCGTGTCACTGAACGTAGCCGGGAAATACCTATATAGGACCTACACACATACTAGGCGGGTATTTGCCGTTTATATCATTAGCAACAACCTAGGTAATTAAATGTAATATGCAGGTATACAAATAAATCTACAAACAAGACTAACATCTTTTATTTTTAATATTTTCTATAACATAACATAACATAAGCTCACGTCTCTATCCCCTAAGGGGTAGATAGAGGTCACATTTCGCCGAGCTTAGTTTCGTCCCAGATGTGATAGGGGACGAGGCTATCGCCATATCGGGCACAAATCCCAGACTCCGGGCTGATATGGAAAAATCCAATATCACTTTGCCCGACCCGGGGATCGAACCCGAGACCTCAGGACGGCAGTCATACCGAAATACAACTACGCCACCGAGGCATAGTATATTTTCTATAATATTTAAGAAACAGCTTGAGAAACCTCACCCTAATTCTAAAGTAAAGGGGAATCAAAGCAGAAACCCAAAAACCCGATATAATTACGTAGATACAAAGAAATGGGTCTTCATGTAAACAGTTTTTGTACAAAGTCCCCCTGTGTATTGTGGGTCGAGGGCCAGAGGTGGTGCGGTCAAATCCGCCCGGTTTGGCTACTGTTGCAAGACACCTAGCTGTATGAACGTTGCTGGACCTGAGGGATCATCTGTAAATTGACGTAGGTACCTTTACCATTCGATTGTTTTATTTTCAATGCTAAAATAATAATATAGTGATTTTTTTACACATTGATAAAACAAATAGGATCCCTAAAATTGAACATTTTAAAAATATAAGCATTTAAAAACATGAACTAGCAAAATAAGATAAAGAAATTGCTATAAATGCGATGAATGTTGATTGTTCATATATGAAAGGTTAACACACCTTCAATCATATTTGTTATATTATTATCAGTGATAGCTACTACAATTTAATTCTCAAATCGAATTTAAATAAATATTTGTTTTTTAGGTAAAGTTACTTTTAAAGATCGGATCTGGGATTCTTAACCATAATTCATCCAGAGATATTGCAAGGTGCTCTACATAAACAAAATCACTATGTTCACTAACTAGCTAGCAAAAGTACTTGGTTTACAAATACTCTTCATTTCGGATCTCATCTGTCCTAACGGTCATTACTTTGGCAAACATGACCACTCCATCGGTACCTCATAACTAAGTACTCAACTACTCGTACTTAACTAGTAGCATTACAAACTTATAATTATAACTATACTTGATTTAAGAACTCTTATATGAAAGTCCTTTTGATATGACTGGACCGTTCTCTTACATGATGATATATAAATGAAGATTTTATTTATTTGTATCAACCCTATGTTATGCATAGGCTGAGCATAGCTACAGCTGAGCATGATCTACGTGGTAGCGGAGGAATTAGTAAACTAACGAGTGATTAAGTATTGGTCCATCATGCTGTCACGGTGAGGTTGATAGATTTTATTATGCTTTTGAAAATCATTTATATCTGAGATTAGTAGACTCCTACATAATATTACGGTCTCAATATCACAGTCTTTGCTAATAACAACTTAACTCCCTATTAGATAATCTTATCTGACCATATACTTGATGTAAACATATACTTTTTATTGACTGGAATAAGAGAGTCCTGGGTTCGAATCTCATTTCGATGATTTTTATCACGATGCTTCGAACTGGAACTGGAGTTAATGTCAGGTAAGTAGCATAAAAACTAAGCCAAATCCTATCTGCAACATGCTTTAAAAAGTCCGTTGCACCAAGTCCATATTGGAGTCGAATAAGAGCAGTTGGAGGGAAAACAATTGCACCTTAGGGTATCATCGTAGATATTTTAAACCCCTAAGCTTATGTTGACTGGCTTGGTGGCGTAGTGGTATTGCATGCGTAGTACGACTGTCGTCCTGAGGTCTCGGGATCCCCGGGTCAGCCAAAGTGATATTGGATTTTTCAGTATTAGCCCGGAGTCTGGAATTTGTGCCCGATATGGCGATAGGCTCGCCCTTCATCACATCTGGGATAGAACTAAGCTCGGCGAAATGTGGTAGTTCCAGTTCGTCTCTGCCTACCTCTTCGGGGATATAGGCGTAAGCTTATGTCTCATCATTCGATAAAGACGTGTCACTTGTATCAAAAGTATTCCATGCTTCAAATATATCACTAAGCATATGCATGGTAGGTATATGTCCAGCTTATACATAATGTATGAAGCAGAAGGTTTCAAGACAATGGCCAGGGCGCTCGTTGGGGTCGCGGCCACTGCCCCACACGTCATACTTGCGTCAATCTGTTACCACGATTTACTATGACGGTTTTTAGTTACTGCGTTGAATTAGTGAATATTTGCCAGTTTTTGGGAGTTTGTAGCTTCTGAATGTGTGTTTGAAAGTGATTATCTGGTGTTTCCTGTATGTTAAAATTTCAAATGTTATGGGCATTTAGTCCAATTTCATAAGTAACGTATAACCTCTGTCACCCGTTAAATGAATTGCGTATCCTTTTGTTAATAAGAATACGGCTGAGTACGTGAACTTTGCCTACTTGATCTATTGTGCTTGCGCCTTGAGCAGGGTCCGCCACACGAGCTGTCCCCAATATTGGATTGACATTATTCTGTCCCTAAAATACTATTGACACGTCGACAATAGACGCGGAGGAGGCGCTCGCGGCTGTACCACACCAAACAAAAATTAAAAACCGGATTTCCCAAAATCCCGTTCTGTCGCATCGGTAAGAAATTGTGTTTTCGATTTCTATCAGTTTGTTTGTTTGTTGTTTTTTGTGCACCGGGCCATTGTTGCGGGCTGCGGCGGCCGCAGGCTGCGACACTAGCGCACCTATTTTTGCACAGTTTACTCCATTGTGTAGAGGGTTGACATGTGACGGTCGCTCATCGACGTCGACCGACGAGTGAGTGACGGCTCTCTACCCCGAGGTCTGCAGACGGTCGTGTCGTATCGTCAGCGCGACAAAAGGAATGATATCATCGTGAGCGTCTTTTAAAATTTCGGGCGCGCAGGCACCCGAGGCAACGCAACGGGATTCCTGTTATCATATTGGATCCCGTGATCTAAATTACTTTTTGTGCTATGTAAAAGGAACGAGACGTTTCCGTCGGTCAAGCATCGCTCGAAGCAACACTCGACCGATTTTTGTTTTAGGGTCCGCAGCCCTTTTCTTACCTGCACCATCGGGAGTCTTTTGTGCGCCAGCGCGGACGTCTGCCGTTCGTTGTTACCCTTTTTGGTACATTGCATCATTCCATTCATCCTTTTCAACAATTGAATTGAATCTGTTGAGATTATAAATGATAATTAGCGGTTTGGCGCTTTGTCTCCTGCTTCACTTTGCATTGTGTTTCGTCGACTTCCGTTTTAGTTGCATATTTAATTTTAGTTACGAGCAACCATGCAAGCAACTTCATATTACCTAGATTAGGAATTATGATTTAGTTGTTGCTTTCTAAAAACCTGATTTTTAAATGCTACTTTTCTTTTGCATTTGCACTTTTTGATATGAAAGTTGGTTGACTTGCATGATCTGGAACGGACGTCAAGCGTGCTAACTGTGTGTCACAGTGGCACAACGCATATTGTGCAATGGTATTGGGAGCACGGCGTCTCTCGTGCAAAAAGCACGCGCTCCCGCTCGTCCGGCGCGCCAATTATGCGCTGCGCACGCGCCTCCAAAAAAACCACCAGCGGGCCACCCGAACCATTTTTTAAAAGCCCCCAACTTAAATAATAATGCAGTAACACGCGATAGCATTCGCAAAATGCGATCCGCGAATTTAGTTTCCAAATTCCTCAGGCCCAGGTTTCGGTTTCATTTTTTGCCGCGACTATTGTCTGGTTGCCATCGGATCTGTGTTTCAGCGGTTCTGGACGCTTTGGCGGCGCACCTTCGGTTTTCGTTTACTGTTTTGTTTTCTTATTACTGTTGGGTTTAAATGAAAATAAAACCGTTTGGTTAATTGGCTTATAAGGCGAGGGCTCCAGCTGCACTCACGCTCGAGGAATGCAGAGAGGTCCGAGTGCAGGCGACGACTCCGGACGTAGACACAAACTTAATGAAGTGGGCAAAGTTTTTTTTGTGTAGGCCCTGTCGCTAGCGGCGCGGTCCGAGGTCGCGCCCATCCCTATCATTACCGGAACGATCCTAATAATATAATAGTCCTGTCACAGACCTTTGAGGGAAAGAGTTTTTTAAACGACAATTTTCATAAGGACCACATAATAGGCGATGAAATTTAGCAGTCGTTTACAAAATTTGATGGTTGGTTCCTGTCGTTCGTTTTATAGCGTTTATATCTTGATGGTTGGGTCATTTAATTTGTTGGGTTTTTTTACAGAGTTTAGTTTAATAGCGGAAATTACATGATTCTCTGAATGCACTATTCTCTAAAGACAGGTCTGTTATGAAACCGATGGCGACGTCATATAAAAAAAAATGCATAATGAATTCAAACTTTCAAAATTATGACGTTTCTAAAACATTAAATCAAAATTGCACTCATGCGTTCTTTGGTTTATATTTTCAGTACTGCGGTATCTAAAATATGCATCGGCTATGCAAATGCGTCGAATCTGATTCAAGTCACTCTAGGTTTGCAATAGAAGCAAGTTCACATTTGTAAGCTTGTTCACTAACAATTTTGTTTTGTAAAGTCGATCTTTATTAGTTGCTTTAGTAGTATAATAGTCACGGGCGGCTCGGCCTCCGGTGGCCCATACGCTTATGTAACATATATATGTGCCGCCTCCGATGTCCTCCGCCTCCTGTCATGTGATTTCTTACGACTGTTTCAATGAACTATTTTGTTGATGACGTGGTTTAATAAAACTATTTAACTGATCCTAATATTTGTAGATAGATTTATTCATAATTATCTTTCCATCTGCCTTTATGTGGGGTCGGCTTAACATATTTTTTCAAGTATGTTGTAGAAAAGAATCGGCTTTATTTTAACAACCAGCTCAACTGTTTGCCTGGTCTCTCGGGGATCCGGTCCAGGGAAAAATGTGTTAGAAATACCGCGTAACTCGACCTGGTATTCGAACCCAGGACCAATGCTACAATTCATAAGTTACTTGGGCTAAGGTCACGAAACAGGAAGTACTTAAATACACCCAACAGTCACACACATAGACCGAACCGCCCACTAGGTATAACCTATATCGTGGTATCGAAAACTACGATAAACTTTTTAGTCTTCCAATACCCAGACCCGAAACACATATCCGTAGGCCACACGAATATTTGTCACGCAATCGAACCCGTGGCCTCTCGCTTCACAGCGAACTACACGCCCGTTGGACCACGGAGATTGTCCGGTGACTTGCAAGGTCGCTATATAAATGTGATACTTCTAAATCAACACAAGAAGGAACATCACTTCAACTAAATATAAACAGCAAATACATCAAAAATTTATTAAGCATATTGTGTTAAACAGCGCCTCCACTCCCAATAAGTCTTCGTCTTCGATGGGCAATAGATTGCGCGCAGGTTACAGCAACCCGTCAGCGCGGTCGGCGGGACCAAATGGCACATTTATATTGTTCATTACTGGCCCCGGAGGTGAGAGATGTTGGCGCTGTCGCCGCGGCGGGGGTCGGCGCGGGCTAGGGCTGACAGCGGCTGGATCTCTGGAACGATACGTACGAGGTATGAGCAAAGTCAAAAAGAATATGAGAGGTTAGTTTTTGAGTGGTAGAGCCACGTTGTAGACAGTAATGTCTACAGCACGAATGGGCCGGCTCGACCGGTTTGGTACCACTATCTCACAGAAAACTGACGTAAAGTGGCAGCTTGCTGTCGCAGGTCAGGTCAGGCCAGGGAGGTCGTGGGTTCGATTCCCAGGTCGGGCAAAGCGAATTTTCTAATTTTATTTGCCCAGAAATGGATACCCCAAAGGAGGTAGACCTCGAGCAGGCAGCCGGTCATAAAAAACATAGCCAAATTCTTTCTGGAACATGCTTGAAAAAGTGTGTTGCGCCGACCCCACATTAAGGTGGGATAAGAGCAAGTAGAAAGAAAAGGTAAAGCTAAAAAGGATAAGCTGTAAAAATCACTTAAAAACAGACAACATACCACCTATTTATTGGGCAGTCTTTGCTATAAAAAATTAGTTCTAAGAGGCCGGATTTATTATTACCGTGGTCGTAGGCCAGCCCTGGTGGCGCGGTGGCACCGGGGGTCCATGGCGCGCACGTCTGAATGCGTTGATTTGTGCGTGGACACCCGCCGACCGTATTTGTACAGGGCGCGTGGGCCGCCACACCACGCCATGCCACGCCACGCCACGCCACGGCAACACGACACCGCACGACATCACACGCCACGTCGTCGATAGCAGTTGTTCTCGCGCTCTCCATTTGTCATCCTATGTCATCTTGGAAAAATTGTAACACGGCAATGTAGGCGCGGCGACAAGACTACTTCAAATACAATACTATATTTTCAATTTTGACTTGAGATATGAAGCTAGACTCTAATGTATCAACACAAGAGCAAATGATATAAATGTTATGATTGAATAATTAATTATAGGTTTTGTGCCAAACATTTTTGCTTATTATTTAAAGAGGAACACCAAAGAGGCACGCTGGTCATACCATGATCGGTCGGTTTAACTGTGGTACCGAACATATCACCGAAATGAAATGGCAACTTCCGAACAGTAAGATTTCCGAAGTCTGATTTATCTTTCTCTTTCAAGGCCTGCAATGTATTCATTTTACCAATTAAAAATATCGTTTATTTCGAGAACACTAACCATCAAGTAAACCGTTTGCTTGATTGCTGTCCTGTTTTAAAATGTAACAAATCAATAATTGTGTTAACATAACTTCATACCAGATACACTCAAATTACATCGAAATTCATTTTTGGTCCTACTAGGAAAATTATCATCTACAAGTGAAATATAACTATTTTTAAGAATTCTATCACGATTTGTTTTAATTTTTATGCCCGACGTTTCGAAGGCTTTGTAGTATTCGTGGTCACGGGACTAACCCAATAAATCGTGATAGAATCCGTAAAAATACTTTTATTTCAATGTATAACATTCGCGTAAACTTATGAAATCCGTATCTACAAGTGATTCGACAAGCCATCGTCCCAGTTTGTAATTTGTCGTCAACGCCCATTTTATAATCGCATGCAGTATACAGTAGCAGCGATATGCTGCCGGTGTAATTGTGATTTGATCTACTGTGTAAAGATGGTATCGGCCGTGAGCGCTCTTAGAATCACAACTAAATTCTGTCTCAGAAACTAATCGATTTCGCATCGCACTCGCATTACCGACGACCGCACGTAACTACGCAAGCTTGAAAGCTAACGTTAAACACTTTTCCCAGTGTATCGGAAATGCGTCGGACACCGTAAAGTATTTAATTAATGAGTTGACAGCTCACGACAATGATCGGTAGGAATCTTAATGGCGGGCGAGCGACACGGCTCACACCGTCACACGACGCACGGCCGAGTACCGACACCGGCACATACGTGAGTGAAAACAACGCGCGATCTCACTCCGACGAGTTTAGTTGGTGTATCTACGGTGCATTTTCCAATCTAAACGAGCCGAAATTAGAAGGTTGAGACAACTCAGGAACCGGTCAACATAAAATTGGAAACCAAGTGTAGCTACGTTGCGCAATAGAGACGGCGAGGGGCAACGCGCGCCGCGGTCTATGGGTGCAAGCGCGCGACCACGCGGGCAAGCGGCGCGGCACGGAGCGACTGAGTTACCAGATCTCCTGAATTCCTAGTATATTTACAAATTCTCCTAAATTTACATTGATTTTCGGCCGACTTCCAAAAAGGAGAAGGTCCTCAATTCGTCTGTATTTTTTTATCTATGTTACGGATATCCGCCAAATGTGGACCTTTTTCAAAATTATTTTTGAATTCGATAGAGTTTATTTCAAGGGTGGTCGCATATAAATTTGGTCACAATCGGATTTGAAGTCGGTCTGTTAAGTTTTTAAACTTGTGATTATTTAAAAGTGTTTACAGATTTGTTTGCTGATATGTTTTGGGGACAAGGTGGGCAGACGAACTGATAAAAGTCTCAAGAAGTCACTGAATGCAGGCCGCTTCCAACATATAAAACTGGAAATCTTTAGGGGAGGCTTATATCCAGCAGTGGAAGTCCTGTAGCTGATGATGATGATGGTTATTGTGCTGGATCTTATTTGCTCTAGGAACAGCTGTAAAGTTTCTAAAAAGCTAAAATTCTGTGAAATATCTTCATGCATTGCAGCACCATTCGAAAAAAAACTCCCCTAAATATTGCTGATTTCAAAAATTACGATTCCGTTCTATTAATGTACTCACTTTTTGTGATGTATTAGTTTCTAAACAAAATATGGATATTTTCGAACCACAGTTGGCAACTCTGTGACACGGCGCTCGGACCCGCTGTCAGTTTATTGTCGCGGATTAAGAGTCTCGTTGACATAAATTATTACGCGTACAGCACTTAAATTATGAACGGTTAGCGATACATTACGCTGCGTGCGCCGGTCGCGCGTCGCTTGTTTTCAGCCATTGTAGAAGTTACATACTCTAGGCAGGCAGGCAACAGTTTCTGGCGCCAACCTCACATTGGACTGGGAAGACAGTGTTATGTTGTTGGCACACAAGAGTTACTTGTACTTGTTTGAAAACATCAAACCTCTTTCAAATTGTATTTAAATATACTCAACGATGCATTTCAGAACCATGTATTTTTGTTTTTTTTTCTTTCACGCTCTAAGGTTGTTTTTAATCGTTAATTTAACACCTTGAAATGATTTATTTATGATTACTTAAGATTCGTACTATATGGAGTTACCAAAAACATTTCAAATATAAATCAAGTAGAAAAACAGAATAAAAATATATTATATTCTAAAGAGTCAAATACCAAACTGCAATCTACGCAGAAAGCAAAACCATTAGAGCGTTATCTATAGGTGGACAAAACGATGGTCACTAACCGAGAGTCAATTACGGAGTCCTATTTAAAAACGGGTTTGATCTGGGCCGGTCATACATCTGACGTTAAGCGTCTCTGCCTTAGAACTCAATTCAACAGTAGATGGGTCATAACTGTCCGCTAACTCAGGATTACCGACCGTCCGACATTTTTCACTACAACCTTTCACTTAATGAGTGCTACCATTTTTGATACGCTTCATATTGCTTTTAGATCACGGTTTGTAATGAGATCAGTGGAATTTGATTAGATTTCGGTAGTAGTGTGATGTCCGAGTAATGGATAGCTATAATATTACCCTTTTTTCTCATCGTCAATCATAAGCTTAAAGCTTTCTGCTGCTCTATTTCTGCGTCCATATTATCTTAATCTAAATACTATCAGAAATGTTTTAATTTTATTAATATCAAAGATGACGTCTATCACCACTTACATAGCGATGAGTGATCTCCTTTATCAATTAACCTACAAATAAAAATATATCATCGCTGCCTTAACAACTTTAGTCTTCCTCATTTTATTGATAATAAAAATTACTTGTCCTGCAATTTTTAAAAGACCCTTACATAACATAAGCTCACGCCTGTATCCTCGAAGGTGTAGGCAGAGGAGCACTAGCGAACTAGAACACAATTTTTTAAAAGAAACATTTGGAAATTGCAGTAAAAACTAAGTCGACCCCTTTCTGTAATATGCTTCCAAAAGTTACGCCGACTCCTATTGAAGCATAAGGGTAGGTTGATGAAGAAAAGGTACATACAAAATAAACAGCCGTTACATTTGTTGTCCACGTACATTCGTACGCAGATGATATCGCTAATGTTTATTCGGGCGTAGATCGTGATCGCAGATGGTATCTATCGGTGAAATCGCGGTGTCCGCGATACTTCCGTATCCTTTACCGTCGCCGACTGACTAATAAGTGTCAACTTCTTACAATAGAAACCACTATATGGAGTCTGATAATTCCATCTCGACTTCAGCAGCCCGAGAAGGAAAATTTCTGACAACCGTAAATCTATTTATTCGTGCTCGATGCGCGTCTATGAAATTTGTATGAAATATTAATCAAATGTCATCAGTGCGCAGCGAGTTTACATTTACATTAGTTTTTCGTGCTCGGGCTACAGGTATTTTTAGAAATCGCTCAACTGGTATATAGGTAAGTATTGATAAGTGATAAAAACATATGGTAATTTTCATTGCTGATGCACACCTACAATACCTAAAGAATGATGTGTGCGTTACCGATCCTATAGGGAGTATACTTTCGTATGTTTCTGAGATTTTATTATAAAGACTGGCACTCACTGGAGCGGGTATGTCACCAGGGAGGTTACACGTCTTATAGCAGTATTATTATAATCTTATTTTGGTTTTTCTTGTACGGCACACGGTACAAGTAAAATTATAATACTACTATAAGACTTATCCCTGATGGTAAGTTATCTTCAACGCCCACTTACATCTACGATTGCTAAGTATCATGGTTGCGTTGGCAATCTTAAAGGAAGGACATATGGATAAGGAAGAGGATTTGGACCACCGAAAATCACACTTACTATTCATCTAGTTTCTGTGGGAACTAGACAATGGCATCAATCCGGTTAAGTGGTAGCACTCAAGTTTATGAATTTTAATTAGTCGATAAATCAAATTATATTATTTATATTATATTGTTTTTTTTAAATATTACCTATTGTTGTTATTCGTTGTAAAGATTTATTATCAACATCAGCCATAGGACGTCTACTGTGAACATAGGCCTCCCCAAAAGATTTCAAGATCGACTTGTTTTTAGCGGCCTATCTCCAGCGACTTCCTGTAATGGCAACCCCCCAAACAAAATCATACTATAGTAAAGATTCAGTGGAATCTAAAATGTC
Source organism: Clanis bilineata (assembly GCA_036417725.1). Classification (NCBI taxonomy): domain Eukaryota; kingdom Metazoa; phylum Arthropoda; class Insecta; order Lepidoptera; family Sphingidae; genus Clanis; species Clanis bilineata. The sequence continues at coordinate 18,234,479 of CM071158.1, forward strand.
ATAAAGAATAAGGTCCTGCGACCTCATACGGCATTCGTGGGTATGAGCCCAGCCGCAATTAACTTTTATATTTGAAGGCACGGGGTATTGATGGCGTGTATTTATCATAGACAATTTAGGAACACCTGCTGGCACGACCCGCGTCCAGCCACAAATTAATGCTATCCCTCGCTTTAGTTTGTTGACTTTTGACGCGTCTAATGTTTTATTTGTTCGTCCCGATTGATGATTTTGAAATGGTTTTCTAAATCACCCGTCGGTTTTGTGTTTTTCAAATCAATTCTGTTATGATCCTTATTTTTTGTTGGGTTTGGTTAAATATTTTGTTGTTGCAAATGATTATTAATATGGATAAGACCTTTCATATTATATAAAAGAGGAACAAGGATTTACGTCATCCAAGTAGCCGGTTGTAAAAATGAAGCCAAATCCTTTCTGCGACGAATGTAAGTTGCATCGACTCTACATTAAAGTGGGATATGGGCCGTGCAGAAAGAAAGAAACATATCGATTGGAATTTGTGTCCAGAATTTCTTCAAAACAGTCAGCAAGCTATCTGATAGATCAGCTAGTAATAAGTGATAAATAATCTATAAGCCTACGAACAGTGGACAGACACGAATAAATACATGGTCCAGCTCTAGGAATGGGTAATGTGGATAGGGAGGAGAAGCTTCAAATACCTCACTCACCGTACAAACCGTAACGGCAAGCCGCTACTTGACGTCGATTTTCCGAGAGACAATGATAATAACATAACATAACATAAGCTCACGCCTGTATCCCCGAAGGGGTAGGCAGAGGCGCACTAGCGAACTAGAACACCCACATTTCGCCGAGCTTAGTTCCGTCCCAGATGTGATAGGGGGCGAACCTATTGCCATATCGGGCACAAATTCCAGACTCCGGGCTGATATGGAAAAATCCAATATCACTGCCCGACCCGGGGATCGAACCCAAAACCTCAAAACCAGAGTCGTACCGAAATACCACCACGCCACCGAGGTAGTCAATGATAATAACCAGGGCATTTATAGGCAATAATGTCTACAGAGTGGGCCTACCTACCATTTATTATTCGGGCACATTACCCTATATGATGAGACGGAAATAAATAACCGTCAGTGATCTATTTATACATTTGTTTACTCTAGGATACAAGCTCAAATAAAGACAAATTGCGGACATCATGAATAATTTATTCGACAATAATTATTACAATGCTTCTATATCAACACATCGCGTCAACTCCTTTTATTTTAATACATTATTAATCTGTTGAAACTGGCTTTGTGTTTGACATTAACATTAGATATAAAAAATATTTTAAGCATCCACAGTGGTTTACCTTGAGCCATATAAGTATAGTTATAATCAGAATGATGATATATATGTATATATATGACTGCCTCGGTGGAGTGGTTGTATTTCGATACAACTACCGTCCTGAGGTCTCGGGTTCAATCCCCGGGTCGGGCAAAGTGATATTGGATTTTTCCATATCAGCCCGGAGTCTGGAATTTATGCCCGATATGGCGATAGGCTCGCCCCCTATCACATCTGGGATGGAACTAAGCTCGGCGAAATGTGGGTGTTTTAGTTCGCTAGTGCTCCTCTGCCTACCCCTATAATGTATGTATAATCAGAATATAAAGTCTTTATAACCTGTTGGATTCACATCATGATAATTATGAATATTGTGGCGAAAACTGCAGTTTAGCTAATCGAAGTTTTATATACATGGATGAACTTGAAGAATGCGTTAGTTATATTCTGATATTGAGTTTTTCTAGAATTTCAAAATGTAAATACATACCTTATATGGGTGTTTCTGTACTGGAATTTCAAAATGTTATACATAAGCTAGCAAAGCTAAACAGTTACGCCTCCAGCACGAATGGGCCGGCTCGACCGGTTTGAGACCACTGTATCACAGAAAACCGACGTAAAGTGGCAGCTAGCTGTCGCGTTTCTTTCGGTGAGTGAGAATTCCGGTGGCCCAATTCTCCCCTCCCTTTCTCAATTCATATTTTCCGCATTTAAGGTTGCAACGCAATCATGATTCTTTTTGTGTCCTCGGTGTCTATGGGCGGTGTAGATCACTCAGTACCGGATCTAGGTTTTTTAAAGGTGGGCAAGCTCCTAATTTGCCCGATTTTACCGCCCCCAACTAGGGCGCCCTCCAGATTGTGCCGCCTCCCAAACCCTGCCGCCCGGAGTACGTGCACCCTCGCCCCAAGATCCAGCACTGAGATCACTTGCCGTCAGGTGACCCATCTGACAAAAACAAAACCGTTTTCGTTTTCTCCACATCGCGGAAACTATAACGACCAAAATAAATGTATGGAGAAAAGAAAAACTTTAGTTTTAGAGAAGTGAGAACTATGAACTGTAGCCCGAGCACGAAAAACTAATGTAAATGTAAATGTATTCGAGGTCGCTGCGCACTGATGACGTTTGGTTAATATTTCATACAAATTTCATAGACGCGCATCGAGTTCGAATACATTTACGGTTGTCAGAAATTTTCCTGCTCAGGCCGCTGGTACTAGAAGCAACGTAATTAGCTCTAGGTGTGATGGTGCCCGGTCACCGGTGTGACGGTGTCGCCGCTCCACTCGCTGTCAGCCGCGCGTCATTGGACGATATAAATAGTGCGCATGCGTGCACTCCCACTGCCCACCCCCTCACGAACACATCTAACGGTACATTGTAGTTGCTCTTGGGTTTTACACTCAGTCACACAGCCACAGATAGCATGTTATTGTTATGAATCCACAGCCTTGTCGCGGGCCTCAGCAACAAAGTAGACACCCTGGTAGCGCGTACATGCGCCTGTAACACTGTTGTCCGGCTTAGGAAATTTATGGCATACGCATTTCGACGTGACAACAGCCCTTGGACAGCCTTTTTGAGTGGTAGAGCCACGCTGTAGACAATTACGTCTACAGCACGAATGGGCCGGCTCGACCGGTTTGATACCACTGTCTCACAGAAAACCAACGTAAAGTAAAAGCTCGCTGTCGCGTTTCGTTCGGTGAGTGAGATTTCCGGTGGCCCAATTCATCCCCTTCCTTTCCCAATCTCTTTTCCCTCCCCTTTCATTCCTTCCTTTTAGGTTGGCAACGCACTCATGATTCTTTATGTGTTGTCTATGGACGGTGGAGATCACTTACCATCAGGTGACCTATCTGCTCGTTTAGCAATAAAACAAAACTTTTGACTTTCAATTCGATTTGGTCTACGGTTCGATTTCATTAAGTGACTTAAAATTCTACCGAATTTTTTTTAAAAAGTGCGCTAAGGTCTTAAGAGAACTTGTCATTAGGTCATTTTTAATGCGACTTTAGTACTTTTTAACTTGATTTCGGTGAAATTTTAAGTTACTGAATATAATCAAATCGTAGTCGAAATCGAATCGAGTGTCAAAAGTGACCCTACTGGATAAATTTCGATCATGTTTGTCAATCTCTGCTATAGAAAAAATCTTTATTTAGACTTGTCGAAAACTTTCTAAAACAAAATTCTTGTTTCTGTCTTATCGTATGTGCAAAACACTCCAAATATAACTAACAAGTAATGACAAGCTAATCGATCATAATCGCGGTCCTTATAAACAATACTTTCACGCAATAAGCATTTCTAATTAATAATTTAGCATGAAACAAGTATCAATTACGTAATAAATACCGTTTCCTTTGTCCGTGTGTAACAGGAGCCGTGACGCGACGCCTGCGCCTGCGAAGCAGATGCGCATGAGCAGGTGCCCCAGCTCGCCGACACGGTAAAGGTACCATTCCGAGGACGACCGTAGACGGCAGTCGATGACCGCAGCAAATACCTATATAATTGATTAATAGCATATATACTCTCTTTCTATCTGGCCTTAAGCTGTTACCTATCCTTAACTGCGCAACACTGCAATACCACCTTATTTCGTCGCACGATAATTTATTTTTATTTGTGTTAATTTGTGCCGGAATACGAGCAGAAATAAATTTTAAAACGAAACAAATAAGTAAAATATGTATGAAAATATGAATTACATAAAAATATATCAGATTAATCCATGGAAGTGACAATTTTGCGGGTCATTTTTTCAAAAATGAGAATGGTCCATATAGCCGAGGGAGCAGAAAAGTTCTCAGGCGGAAACCATGTACGGGAAAGCGCAGCTTTGGATGTCCACATACAAGGTGGAAGACTTGATAAAGGTCGCAGGAAGTTGCTGGATGCAGGCCGTTTCCAACAGGTCCGTCTGGAAATCTGTGGGGGAGGCGTATGTCCAGCATTGAACGTCCTGTAGCTGATCATCATCAGCTAAGATATCATCATCACCATGATATCTAGTTACGGGTATTACACCCGCGGCCTCTCATAACCAGCGATCGTTCGAAACGAAGGCATATGAGCTGTCACTCGGTCTACCACGGTTGAGGTTCGAACCCGCTGCTTTTAGTTCCACATCAGGTATCTCCCACTAATCAGTGAGTATCTTATAATTCTCATAAAATCCTAGACGTACCTTTATGGACCAAATTGTCGATCTTTTAAAAAAGGGCCAAATAAGGAGTTCTCGTAACCGACGAGCGTGCATGAAAAGACTGATGACTGTGGAAGAACCGAAAGAGGTGTGTTTGAACCGAGGCAATTGGCGCTCCTTAGTCTCTGCCTACCCCAACGGGAAACAGGCGTGAGATTATGTATGTATATCTCATAAAATATCCAAATTTTGCCAACATGCAAATGATACGGTGCGAGTGTAGACATGCGTTTAGTGTACCGCACGCGATGTGATCCCACTGCCGGCGGCGCGCGAGACCGCACATTAACCGCACGCACTGCGCATGCGCGGCCGCAACAATATTTACTTTGCGGTCGTCGTTGCGGTTACTTATTTAATTTGTACATGCTTTTGCGGTAACTATACAGTAATTACCAAGTTTGTGAGCCTCCTTAGCGCAGGCGAAAATCGGCTGTTGTACCAAAGACTGCAACTTCAAACTACATAAGTGGCTAAGGGTACGTAGAACCTGATCGGTACCGGCTTACATTTACTAAACATTAGAATTATAAAGAGGTATTCTAATTTGCTATATATCACCTACTGGTAATTAAAAGGGAATATTGGGATTTGAACCCAAAACCTTACAGTCTTGGGTTGAGCTTAAGACGCAAATTAATTAAAATACATACCATATTGTACTCTATAAATCTACACAAGCGAATGAAAAATCAACGTAATAATAAATTAAAATTATATTTAGTTTTTCAATGGGGAACTTGCACGAAAATTATAACGAGAAATTGTGTTGATAAATCAATAAACAAAACCTTGAAATGTGCTATGTTGAAATTTGTAGTATAAAATAATTGATATTTTACAAAATCTCTTAATTAGAAATTACGTGTAATGAAACGTTATTGCAAAACCCAAGTGACGTCGTTGCATTAGGCGGTGTTTCCAGGTTGGGGTATTTTTCCCAATTTTGCGGAAAACTGTTGTTATGTTTAGTATGGTGCTTGATGAATGAGATTTCGGAGGTCCTCCTCTTTCCAAATTCTTTTCTTCATGTAACTTTCCTACCGCTCCGCTCAGGATTCAAGAGTGCAACTTATTTTTACTTCATTATTTAATGAAATAGCTGCAACATTATTATGGAATTTTAGGCAATTATAGCTATTCAAACGTCATTCCAGACAATGTCACTAGCCGTCAGTGTCAACTGAGATGTCAACAAAAAGCAATTTTTACACGGTGACGTCACGTCGTTTTTTAGCGCAGGGTTTTGTAAGTCATATTTAGACTTGCGATAATTAAATGATTTGTGCATATTTTTATGTTTTTGTTTCTGGTGTGTTTATTTGAGACTTAGTTCTTTATAATGAACTAATAAAAAAATTACACGCAAGTTCCCTATAGTCAGATAATTTTATCGGCAAAATAATTTACATGTTTTGATAGATACTCACTGATACATCTGTCAAAGCAATAAAATTATAAACATAACATAAGCTCACGCCTGTATCCGCGAAGGGGTAGGCAGAGGCGCACTAGTGAACTAGAACACCCAATTTCGCCGAGCTTAGTTCCGTCTCAGATGTGATAGGGGGCGAGCCCATCGCCATGTCGGGCACAAATTCTAGACGATGACCTGATCCCAAAAATCCAATATCACTTTGCCCGACCCGGGGATCGAACCCGAGACCTCAGGACGAAAGCCGTACTGGAAACGTAAAACCACTACGCCACCGTGGCAGTCAATACAATTATCCCTCAGATACATAAACTTTATCTAGCCAAATCATTATTTGCCTATTGACAAATCGGCCTTTAAATTTTTTTAAGTAACCTCCGAATACTGAAATGCTACTCAACTATAATACTCATATAATATAAAGTACTTACATTTGAATCCGCCATCCAATTTTGTCAAAATTAGTATTAGTAACAGACAAAAAAAATATTATAACTCATGGCCTCAAGTCACATAAAACGACTTTAAATATCCAAGTTGCTTTTCAGTATTCGGGCAATAAACCAAAAGCCAACCTTATTCTTTTGATATTAAATTTTCACGGGCGGCTTGGCCTCTGGTGGTCCATACGCTTATGTAACATAATTATATATGTGCCGCCTCCAACGGGTTAAGCTTCCGTATGCAACATAGCTCGTGCAAAAGAAATCAGCGACATCTTTCGACTACAGCACAAAACTATAAACAGCATACTCATACATTACGTATATAAACTTGCTGAGATATACGCTTCTAATTTTCCTGTGATTGGACGATTCATTTCAGTTTCAGCTTGTATTAGAAGGAGACGGACATATACTGTTTATTGTCGTGCAAAGAAGACGGTAAGACTAATGAGCTTTCGACGGCGACTTGTGACGTCACGTCTGACTGCCTCATATTTCAGCAATAAATTGGATTATGGATGTAAACTCCCTATACATTCTGTTTTAAAGTTGTTTAGACTGGGGTTCCGTTGTTCATTTTAGGGTTCCTTAGGGCATGGTTAGAACGATGACGTCATGTAGGTACGTTATAGCTTTGTTCCGCGGTCTTTTCATCGATTTTGGTGAAGTTGTCCGATGAATATAAGTTTGGATATGCGTAAGTGAAATATACCTTGTGTCGAAGTCATAAGATTAATGGGCAAGTTCAGTGACACAAGATAAGCTCACGCCTGTATCCCCGAAAGGGTAAGCAGAGGTGCACTAGCGAACTCGAACACCCTCATTTCGCCGAGCTTAGGTCCGTCCCAGATGTGATAGGAGGCGAGCCTATCGCCATATCGGGCACAAATTCCAGACTCCGGACTGATATGGAAAAATCCAATATTAACTTTCTGACCCGGGGATCGAACCCGAGACCTCAGTACAGTAGTCGTACCGAAATACAACCACGCCACCGAGGCAGTCAAGTTCAGTGACTCCTTTCAAATATATCCGTTTCTGTATAAATAATAGAAAATTACAGACGCCTCACACACATAAAATAACATACTTACAAACTCACGCCTATACTCCAGTAGGCTAAGCAGAAGTGCAATCGTGTGATATTGTCATACAGTGCACATATTTCAACACGAGACTTCATGACAACGTAGCAAATTGAAAATTCTAAACACATTATACATGCAAACTGAAATATATGTCTATACATGCATGTGGCGAAGGGTTTATAACAAGATTTCTTCCAGCTTACATGTGTGAAATTGTAGACTTTTAAGTATTTTTTTTTATATACCCAACAGTCACACACCTAGTCCTGACCCCACACTAGGTATAACCTGTATCGTGGATGTCAGAGACTATGAGAGACTTTCGGTCTCACAACACCCAGACTTGAAAAAAATATCTGTGGGGCTCACAAACATTTGTCTCAATGCGGGAATCGAACCCGCGGCCTCTCGCTTCACAGCCGACAGGCACGGAGGCTGTCAAATACTTATAAATACTGTTGCTTTTAAATAAATATAATCACAAGTTTAAAAACTTAACTGACCGACTTCCAGTTTACCGATCGTCACCAAATTTATATGGAACCACCCTTGAAATAAGCTCCTTTTGTGGAAGTCTGTCGATTACTAAACTAACTACTGACTAAATAGCAGTATTACTAATAGCAGTGAAACAAAAACGTAAATGAAAAAAATACTTTAGTAAAAATGTTATCGTTTCATTATCTTTGTACTTGCATCAAATCATGTTTAACACATGCAATCATCGTCTTTCTTTTTGAAGATGTTTATCCTTCGCCACATGTACATACGGAACTCGGTTCATGCGTATGCATACTTACCTACTCTTATACTTATCCTTTCTGCAGTAGAATCTGGCGCTCGAGGAAACGTTAGACGGAAGTGTTCACGTTCGTTCCGCAACTTTTATATGTTGATCGCAATTAAAGACCAATTTTATGTTCTTACATATTACAGAGGAAGTGGGAAGAGATAATGTATTTCCTATATGTTGCCAGTAAAATATTGTTGGTAAGTGTTCTAGAAATTTCGCCTCCGTGGATCGATCCCCGGTTAGGTTATTGCGGTGGGATACAGCATAATATGTTTTTTCCATCTGCTCTTGCTTTTATTAAGCATTATGCAGAAAGGATTTGACTTATTTTTTACGACCGGCCTACCTGACCTATGCACTCCCACTGGGGGGTAATGTAGCCTACGCTGCACTAACCATTTATTGATTCACAAATCGAACACGGGGCGAATATACATATGTACCTCCGATTTCAGTCCAATAAAACAATCTTTTGTTCTTGAGCCATTTCGCCATGGACATGTTTAGTTCATCGGTTACTAGTTTTTAATATCTATGTCTGAATAACAAATTTGATATATTTAGGGATTACGTATCGTGACATTCACATTTCTACCCGTCTGCTTATCTTTGAGTCACGTGCATATTACGGGCTATTTATTATCCATTTGTAAAGGAAGTGGGTAAATTTATTGACAAGGGGGGATCGGAACAACCACTATCGGCATTTAACAAATTGCACGACAGTTGCGGTCGCTACGTAACGCTTGGAGCACACGAGCGGGCCGAACGCGAAGCTACTACACGCGTTTGTCGCTATAACTGTAAGTCGCAATGGCCTCGCACAACAGGAAGACGATATTTCATTGAAAACAGTTCCGACTCGCTTTGTTTTATAGTTGATCCGCTGGAACAAAACGTGAGATAATTTACTGATGTCGATTTCGATGATATTTCATTATTAATAGAGTAATTTTTTTATCTACAGCATAGATTATCTTACCATTCGGTAAAAAGATTCGGAGGCGTAAATCGATTTTTATTGGTTAATTTTAGATAACTGTCTAAAAATTCTGTACTCTAGCTTGGTTATGCGAAACGAATGACGCTGACTTAATGCTCGTATCACTTACCTTGTATCAAGCGCACTAATGTAATATAATTATACTTCAAGCATTAAACAAATAACAGAGAAACAATGAGGCACTTATTTTCCCATGATTTTTTTGTTGACACAAGCCTTATCATTCATTACACACTTAAATTTTCGCTTATCTAGCACCTATTTCCGTGTCGCGCGAACCAGCGTATTACAAGGATAATAAACAAATGTGTCGCCGTAAATAAAGGACGCGGATGTAAAAATTAAGAGCCGTGAAGGAAACGCGTTATCTTGGATCGAGGCACGCGCGTCACGGGCTCGCCGCGGTCTGCGGTCTGCACCTGCCCTAACTCCGGTAATGATGCATTGGACGGGTTTTTAATTTTATTTAATGCCTTAAGTGTATCGTATGTGATTCATAAATCATCGGTACAGGTGTATATACTCAAACTACACGCCAATAATATCTTAGTTATTTTGCACATATCCTGTTGCACAAAATATTTCCAACTTACCTACGTAATAATCAAAGTCGATCGATATTAAATTGCACACGGGAACGCATTTAGAAAATGACTATTACTCTTTCTAACCCATTTGTATGCGCCATACCTGATACAAACTACATTAGCTGTTGCAAAAAAAAGCTTATAAAATACAAAGAAATTACATATTAATGTTCGTTTCATGCGAAATGACCTCCGAACGGAATCGCGTCATATAAATCATGAGCTATGCGCGGAGTACGGGCGGCACGTGGACCTCGCTCGCTTTACATTTGCAAATGTTCACGTGAACGACTTACTTACTAGCGACCTTTACACATCACGATTTTGAAGAAATTATTTAATCTGTCCGTCAACCTGGGAATCACACCAAGGTAGCGAAACTTTGGTCTGAAATATTTTATCTCTTAGTCATAATATACTACTTTCTTTCTACCTGCCCTTATCCCACTTTAATGTGGGGTCGGAGCAACACACTTTTTCAAGCATGTTGCAAAGAGGATTTGGCTCAGTTTTCACGACCGGCTGCCTGCCTGACGTCAACCCCCTATGAGGGATCCAGTCCCGGACAAATTAAATTAGAAAATTTAGTTCGCCCAACCTGGGAATCGAACCCAGGACCTCCCGGTCTACAGCCCATACATGCTGCCACTAGACCAAGGAGGAGTCATAATATACTACAGTGAGATTATATAGTCCTAATTATATACAACATAATAATTATATACAAAAAATATACAACTTACCTATAATGCCGTGCTGCTGAAGAGTCTTAGTGACATCTGTGTTTAGTCAGGGTACGTTTATACTTTAATATATCGAACACAGTGAACAATTCAGTATAGCATTAATACTGCCACCTCATCAGGAAAACAGTTGTGACTGGTTAATAATCAATAATTAATTAATTATCCAGAGTTGCTGGTTGGAACTGCAATCAGCTGGTTGTTCTATTTCATAGGGCAAATGAGAATACTAGACTATAAGCCTCCATATCAGTCTCCCTTCGCAATGCTAATTTCATACAGTAAATCAACCGTCCAACCCTAGTATCAATCTTTTTGCATTATGTATACATGATTAGTACCCATATGCCCTGATGACCTACAGTGGACTTTCTTTTATAAAGTAACGTTGGCCATTTTACTATATCCAACAACACCTTTGCTTACATACTTATCATCAATAGTGTCTTATAACATGGCACATCCTCACACCTTCACCCATAAACCTCCTCCACCCATGTAAACAATCGTCTTGTTCCTTCCATGATTAACAAATGGGTGTTTTTTCGCTATTTTGGGCAAAAAATCAAAACCCAATGAATTCCTGAATTCGTTTTTATAGCAGAGACTGATAAACGAGCAAGTGGGTCACCTGATGGTAAGTAATCTTCACTGCCAATTATCAATTATAAAACTTAAACATAAATAGTAAATTCCGACTTGGGATTCAAATCCAAGACTTTATCGGCTTCTCCGCCTATGATCAGTATTAACATATCATGTTCAAAATTAATAAGAAATAAAAAAATAAACAGAAAATGCGATCAGACTTTGTATCTACTAGTTGGCAGGACGTTGGCATTGAGGAAAGGGAAGTCACGAATCCTATTACGCTTCCTTACCATTCACTACTATCCATCACTGTCTTAGATACATGTCCACAAATATTCTTGAATTTGCTATCAACTCGTTTAATGTATAATACTTACCAAGATGTTGTATACTTACGTAAAAACTGCTGTTATGTATTTTAAACAATTTCAGTCACGTCAAAATTAATGAGAAATATTTATGAAAAACATAATATGTAGTCCGCTAGGGGATACAAGCGATTTCATAGCAATTTCTCGATTTAATGACATTGGGACTTATAAAAACAGTTTAACTGAGCAAATGGCTAAGAATTGTCTGTCACATTTTTCCTTACGTCACATTGTTTGAAATAAGAGGGACAGCCTATTCTTTACCATTTGCTCAGTTAAACTGTTTTTATAAGTAAGACCCTATATGTTTAACCCACGGTAGAGTCGTCTCGCTGTCGTGTCGCCGCCGCGCCGTGTCGCCAGCCAGCCGCACGCTATAAAGGTCTCCAAATAAATCGTCTCGATTCAAAAAACTATACGTAGCAATTAATCGGCGTCATTATAACGTCATAACCGCGCATGCTAATTTAGTTTTGCCCGCGCGAGACCCATTTCTCTTCGTAGTTCGTGTGTGTGCTTCACTAATAACAGTACAAATGTAACCCATTTACGAGGTCGTCGTGTGTAAACTAACCTGCGATAACCCGACTTCGTTGCGGTGACCCTTCTATTACAACAAAATACAATTTTATGTGGCTTTTGAAAATGTTCGGATTAATTTCATAGAGGCTTATCGTGAGAGGCGCATATAACACTGTTGCGATGTGCCATAACGTGTATTTTTAGACGAATTGTTTATGTAAATAAGTGCTTAAATGTGTGTAATTAAGTCGTATATTTGAGTGCATAATTAAGACTTTATAATATGTCTTTTTATATCGCAAGGTTTTATAAAATGTGGTAAAGCTACCAGTAATATTTTTTATTAATTCATTTAGTTTTTATGTTTAGTTCTTACTTGTGAAGTTATGATTCTACCTCATGGTAAGTTAAAGAGGTATTAAACGCGATAACTTGGAATTATTAATTCAATTAAAATTATCTAAAATCGCTTTATAAAAACACTAGAAGTTTACTCTCAACCGACGGAAATGTATAAAACGATGCATGAATGTGGATGATGTTGGATGCATGGAAATGATATTGGATTTTTCCATATCAGCTCGAAGTCTGGAATATGTGCCCTATATGGCGATAGGCTCGCCCCCTATCACATCTAGGACGGAACCAAGCTCGGCGCAATGTGGGTGTTCTAGTTCGCTAGTGCACCTCTGCCTACATCTTCGGAGATACAGGCGTGAGCTTATGTATGTGTGTGAATGTGGATGAGGCAAAAGAGGTGTGTCAGGATCGTAGCTTGAGGCGCTCAATTGTCTCTACCTACCCTCATTGAATGCAGGCGTGAGTGTGTATGTATGTAAAACTATGTAAGTTATAACTACAAGCTTGGCATACTGATTTCTTAAGTTAACGCGAATATTAAACATTGAAATCATGGATATATTAATTACCTAGATGCACAGTTGACGCTCGGAAAATGGGACAGCAAAGTAGTGCTTAAGCACTCGTTTTGCATACAGTCGGACGCCGATGGAATTCAAAATTTCAAAATTCAAATTTAAGAACGCTTGCTCATTTCGTTTAAAAAGCTACTTTATAACACGTGCATAGGGTTATATTTGAGTTGATTTAATTAGAACTTGTGATCTTTTTCTTTTTTTTATTCCTGAGACCACTTTTTAGGAGGTTATTTGCAAAGAACTGTGCATCTAGGGTATATTACATTGATGATTGAAATAAATAATTATTATAATTGAAATAAATTAATAGTCTGACCCGTGACAACGAAGACTGCAAAGCCTTCAAAACGTCGGGAATAAAAATTAAAACCTAATCGTGATAGAATCCGTAAAAATAGTTTTATTTCAATACAAGCTTGGCAACTAAATATAGGTATGCATACATACAGTCATGTTGTATGTATAAAAATCGCGTGACAGATATTGAAAGATTGTCTATTAGCGAGTTAACCACTCTATCATGTTAATGAATGAGTGTATACTATTGTAATGATCGTGAGAAAACAATTATTTTAATATATACTTCAGAAATGACTATAATAAATTACATATAACTAAGCGTTAGTTCCTGGCACCGCCTGCTGAAAATAATATACTAACTACAGAATAAAAAGTGTCATAAGTGTTAATCCTTCGCCCTGCCTAATTCCCTAGAAACTGGTTCATGATTCTTATTTCTACCTGCCCACTATCCCACTTTAATGTGGGGTCGGCGCAACACACTTTTCCAAGCATGTTGCAGAAATGATTTGGCTAACTTTTTACGACCGGCTGCCTGGTTCATGATTATTAATAATTAATAAACGACAGTCATAAACATCTAAACAACTACATCCATATGTAGCATATCGACCACCGTACACAATACACACGGTGTGAAACCTGCCACAGTGACCCACACTTCTTTTGTGGATCACTTTCCAGAATATGCTGTGTTTAGTGCGGGTATGAGGGTACAAGTACAGCCTTGTGCACTTGTTCCTGTATTAGTCATCCGTCTGTCTTGTCGCAGGCCAAATAGTTTTTTGATTTTCCCCAGAATTTGAACCTTTACTCAAAATATAGCAAACTAGCACTAGTCTTTTTCTTTCTTAATACCTGCCCTTATCCCACCTTAATGTAGGGTCAGCGCATCACACTTTTTCGAGCATGTTGCAGAAAGGATTTAGCTAAGTTGTTATGACGTCAAACTCCTCTAAGGGATCCAGTCCCGGGCAAATTAAATTAGAAAATTCGCTTTGCCGGACCTGGGAATCGAAACCACGACCTCGCGGTCTACAGCCAATATGTATATGCTGACACTAGACCAATTCGGTAATATTAATGTAGGTACGAGTACAGAACAGGCGTGTGTAATTTAGTTGTATTTCAGCTGTAGCGTGACATGTCGCGGTGGCTTCCGAAACGGAAACGGAAGCCTTGACCCGGTCGGGAACGGAACCTTGGTACCGCGCAGCCGCTCGCACAAGGACGCCCGTAGGTACTAATTAACTGACAACGTAATTATTTTGACAAAGAACCATAGTGTTTTGTTTATTATTTTGTACGTGGAAAGTCGCTTTCTTGGTCGAGTGGCAGCATATATGTGCTGTGGACCAGGAGGTTCCGGGTTCGATTCCCAGGTCGGGCAAAGCTTTAATTTACCCGGGAGTGGGTTTTTACGCGGAAACTGATGTTTCCCATACAAATATTTTACGCCCTCGCGTGTAAATATGTGCAATAAACTCATGATTGAGGTAATGAGCAGGAAAATTTCTGACAATCGTAAATGTATTCGAGCTCGCTGCGCCCTAATGACATGTGGTTAATATTTTATACAAATTTCATAGACGCGCATCGAACTCGAATTCATTTACGATTGCCAGAAATTTTCCCGCCACGACTGCATAAATAAAATAAATAAATCGCTGCTTAAATAATAAATTAATACATACACCCAACAGCCACACACATAGTCCTGACCTCACACTAAGATCGAGTCTTGTGTCGTGGGTATCAGGAGAGAGACTTTCGGTCTCATAACACCCAGACCCGAAACAAATATCTGTAGGCCATACAAACATTTGTCTCGGTGCGGGAATCGAACCCACGACCTCACGTTTCACAGCCGCTGTGCCACGGAGGCTGTCATCAGGCTTAGGATTTAATGACTATTGACGAATCTGAAATGTACTAGTTGCACCTCTATGGACCTGTTGGAGACACGCACGTGATTCTAAAACTCTCTATTCTTTCTCTACATTTTTTAAACCAGTTCGTTTGCATTAATTAATTATGTAGACTAGATTAAGCTAGAATGTTTTTTTAAACGTGTCTAATTTATCTAAGTCGAAATCTTTTTTATTCAGTCCGAGAAATCGATAAGCAATCTTTCCAGACCAAAATGTGCATAAATGACAACTTTCACTGTATCTAATCAAAATGCACCACTTCGTCTATAAAATGCAAAATAAATTAGCACTTCAAAATCAAAACTGTATTTTCTTTCTCATTAAATAAATTACGGCGCAATAAATTTTTTATTGGGGTCATTTTAACTTTAATAAACGATTTTATCGAAAATACAGATTAATTTCTCTATTGCACCATATTTCATTTAGGATAGTGTACAATTATAATAATATTTAATCTGTACCTACTTAAAGAAGCTTAAATTCGTGAATTCATTGTCAAATAAAGCAGACATATATCTACATACATTATTAACTGCTTTACTAACCATTACCATTACTACCATATATATATTATAAATGACCTCTGATAAACAGGTTTTTTTAACTTTGATATATATTTTGTTTCAAAAGTTAAACCGACTTGTCAATAAATCGAGAAATTCGACATTAAGGGCGACTTGCAGCACAATTACTAATTTAGGCTTAGTCCTAAACTCCATTTAACTTACATCTCGATCGTATATTTAAATCGAGATTTAACATAAATCTAGATTTATATAAGTGCTTCAAGTCACTCTACATAAGTCAATTAACGACACCATATGTGTAGCAGTGGCGAAGGGTGAAAAATAGTTGAAAGGGAAACTCATAGTACTTTTTAACGAATACTAATTTAATAATAATTAATTAATAATATTACATAACATAACATAAGCTCACGCCTGTATCCCCGAAGGGGTAGGCAGAGGCGCACTAGCGAAATAGTACACCCACATTTCGCCGAACTTAGTTCCGTCCCAGATGTGATAGGGGGCGAGCCTATCGCCATATCGGGCACAAATTCCAGACTCCGGGCTGATATGGAAAAATCCAATATCACCTTGCCCGACCCGGGGATCGAACCCGAGACCTCAGAACCGTAGTCGTACCGAAATACCACCACGCCACCGAGGCAGTATAAATAATATTAGCCCTGTAATATTACTATCCCACTGCTGGGCACGGGCCTCCTCTACTAATGAGAGGGGTAAGGCCTTAGTCTACCACGCTGGCCTAATGCGGGTTGGTAGACTTCACATACCTTTGAAATTCTTGTAAAGAAATTCTCTGGTATGCAGGATTCCTCACGATGTTTTCTTTCACCGTTATAGCAAGCGATCATTCACAATGAAAATATACTTAACATAAAAAAGTCAGAGGTATGTGCTCTTTTCTGGGATTGGATTCGAACCTCCGACACTGGTCTCGGCAGTCCGTACCACTCCCAGCTGAGCTATCGCTGCTTTTGAATTTGAATACTAATTTATAAACCGATAATTTGAAAAAGATAAGTTGGTAGGTTTCGTGTTGTATGGACCCTTCGCCATTGATGTGGAATCTTGTTCGCCCTCATACCATATCGTCCGTGTACTCAACAAGTGTTGATGTGATTAATGCATGCGTCGACAACCGATTTATAGTATAAATCATTAATAATTTATTATAATTATTATGTTAATACATTATTTACATAGTGCGGTCGCTACCAGCGCGGCGTCTATTATTAAAACATATAGACTTCTATTGTGTTTTATATTGTTCGACATTTAGCTGTTCATTTTGCAAAAGACTTTTGATTTCACGATACAACTTTTTTTATTCATTTAAATATTACATTTTATTTGTAAATCATTGTTTATTTTTAAGCATATTTAGTGAAATAGAATAGATTTATTGTTCTGTAGCTCGACCATGAGATTTTTTGGCATTTCACACTATCGACTACGTAAAATATTTATATGACTAACACCCCAACGCCTCTAGCGGTGGGGAATTGTCATTTTTCATACAAATTATTTAAATGTCGCTAGCGTGAAATGTTAAAAAACGCGTCGTCGAACTACTGATATTAAAACAAAAGTACAATTAGTCTATATCAGGAAAGTAACTGTCTAAATATAAACTTGATGACTGATTACGCGCGCAAACTTTTTTACACATGCGATAAATTATTCCTACCTATTTTCCAAGATAGTATTATTGGAATAAAAGCATTCTATCTAATCTACCTGATTGAGAAACTTTAAATCAGCGCTGCCGTTAAGGCCAAACTGATGATTTTTACCACGGTTAGTAAAATTGTACAACATAGAAATATAATATATGAATACATTATTTACGACGACAAAATTCTAAGTTAATCAGTTATTGGGTCAAAACTAGATGTATTAATATAAACACCAACGGAAGAATTAAATAGGTGAGAAATTAATATATGATTTAAATTAGACTAAAGCAGTTTTAATATAGACATCGTGTTTATCAACGCGGAAGGAGGTACATGCCCCAATAAAAACTTCCTTGTGAATTAACGTAGGCTACATTAAACAAACTTGAATTAATCATGAATGATTATTATAATTATTTGAATTGCTTCAACATCCGTGAGCCACATCTCTATGGAACGCTGCGTCTAGCTTAATTTCACGAGTCAAGTAAACCCAATGTTCCTTACAATCGATTGTCTCGAGAATCGATTTGACGATCCAATTATCTTATGTTCGGTCCCGTTACTCAGCACAATAAGAGCAAACATCTCCCCCGCACCCCTCCGGCCGAGGAACTTCGCCCATCGCATAATGCGACATAACTCGTTTATTTGCATCCACTAACAATGTCATTATGTAAATCATACCCGATGGCGACTCAACAGAGATCGAGAGTGGATCCGCGGGTGATTGCTATTCGATTCGATGTCTTGTTGCCCACACGTCACGTATGACAGCTCTTGAAATTAGGCAGTGACAAACAAGCGAATTGAGCAGAGTTATGTAAGTATCAGTCTATTTATAGATTCCATTATGTAAAAATGCGTCCCAAACTTGAACATATCGAAGATTGATTATAAGAAATCGATACAAAAAATTACAAATTAATTATCATAAAATGCGAGTGATTGATAGACATATATCGAGCGCTCGAGAATCGACTCCAGTGTATCGGACATTACGTGACGTTAGAATAATACGTGGTTATTAGAGAGGAGACGAGACGTCGCGTCCGGCCGCGATAGTAATTGTACGGCACGATTGTTGGCCATAACGATAATTGAGTGCGAGCTGCACTTATCTGTCTCGTATCGACTACTGGGCTTGTAATAGAGGTGTTCCACTCGAGAATTAAATTTTTGAAGTAATGTTTACTTGTTAGACTACAAAGTTGTGTCGAAAAGTATAAGGAAACATAGTGGTAATTATAATATTATTTTTACATAAAAATGTGTAGTATACAATACCGCCTTCCTCAAGCTAAAATGCCGTTCAGTAAATAAACCTAATTGTGAGATGTCTCCAAAAATCGTGGAAAATATTGTCCCAAGACATTTCATAGACTTATGGTTATTTTTAATCTCAAAGTAAACAAGTTACTAAAGTCTATTAAATATGAAAGTCATAGTCTAATAAACCTCTCACATACATAAGCTCACGCCTGTATCCCCGAAGGGGTAGGCAGAGGCGCCCTAGCGAACTAGAACACCCACATTTCGCCGAGCTTAGTTCCGTCCCAGATGTGATAGGGGGCGAGCCTATCGCCATATCGGGCACAAATTCCAGACTCCGGGCTGATATGGAAAAATCCAATATCACTTTGCCCGACCCGGGGATCGAACCCGAGATCTCAGGACGGTAGTCATAGCGAAATACAACCACGCCACCAAGGCAGTAATAAACCTCTAAGGATAATATTTTCCACGTTTTTTGAAGACATGTCAAAATTCAGTTTATTGACTTAACGGCATTACAACTTGAGGACGGCAGAATAGTGACCGAAGGGTTATATAGAAATATTCCTAGTTGTCTATATTTGTAACTATGAACAACACTCGTCGGCATTACGTTTGAACATTCATCCCTCACCCAGTTACAGAAATGTTCTTAAAAAACAAAAACACAAAGCGCTGTTTCTAACATGTAAAACGCAAGTATTATCAGAGTGCAATGTGTACCTAATACCTGAGCCTTTGTGTAGCTTCCTGGAACTGATAACGAATACCTATCATGCACGCTTTACACCTTTTGTTAACCACCCTCTAACAAATATATTGTTTTTGAACAAAAGAAAAAACTTAAACAAGAATATGTGTGGATTGTTCGTAGTTTTGAAATTTTTACGCAAACATCTTGTACTAACGGCCGACTGCCTCGGTGACGTAGTGGTATTATGTCGGGGTACGACTACCATCCTGAGATCACGGGTTCGGTACCTAGGCCGGGCAAAGTGATATTGAGTTTGTCTTTTCAGTATCAACCAGGAGTCTGGAATTTTTGCGGTGTTCTAGGTCTCTTGTTCGCCTTTGCCTACATCTTTGAGGATACAGGTGTGAGACTATATATGTTTGTATGTACATCTTGTACAAAAGTAAAAGGAAGTGTATATTTCGAATTAACTGTGAATTCCATACGACGTCATGTTGTGCCGTAATGCATATCTATAACTGTATTATATGACATTCTGGTGCATCACGGTACAAACAATTTGTGTGGTGTGACTCTACCGTATGTTAACATAACATAACATAAGTTTACGCCTGTATCCCCGAAGGGGTAGGCAGAGGCGCACTAGCGAACTAGAACACCCACATTTCGCCGAGCTTAGTTCCGTCCCAGATGTGATAGGGGGCGAGCCTATCTCCATATCGGGCACAAATTCCAGACTCCGGGCTGATATGGAAAAATCGAATATCACTTTGCCCGACCCGGGGATCGAACCCGAGACCTCAGAACCGTAGTCGTACCGAAATACCACCACGCCACTGAGGCAGGCATATGTTAACAATTTTATTAATCTACCGAGTATGCAAAAAGTTGGTACCAATAACAATTCCACATACAAAGAGAACGATTTAAAGTGTAATGGTAAACTTAATAAACTTAAAAATAAAATTTGGTCGTAATCATCGGTCGTGGTCGGTTTTTAATCAATTATTGAGCATAGGAATTTAAAATCAGAATGCGACCTGTAAATCGTATAATTCAAATGTGCATAATTCAAATTTCAAGTTTCAAGTTTCCGTTATTCAAAAACCATAGTTTGTTAAGGCTCATAAGTCTTACGAAATTTTAAACTTTACCACTATATTGCCAGCCGTCCTCCTTTTAAGAGGAATTATTATTGATATCAACTTTTTGCAACACCTGTATACATAGTTACTCAATTTTGAACCTTATTAAACAAAGAAGAAATAGTGAAGAGAACTTAAATTAGTTAAGCTTCTGGACAATTGTTAGAAATGCCTAGTTCACGTCCTCAATGATGCAACGTGCCGATATATTTTAATTTTCCTTCCTTGTTTACCTTATGCATAGTAGTATTTTAATAAACTTGCATACATTTAATAAAATGCATAGTTTCACAATAAATATTTAGTAGAAGTTTATAGTTAATTAAATATCCGAATATAAAACTAAAGGTCGCGATAAATAACTATGACTGCCTTGGTTGCGTGGTTGTATTTCGATATGACTACCGACCGTCCTGAGGTCTTGGGTTCGATCCTCGGATCGGGCAAAGTGATATTGGATTTTTCCACATTAGCCCGGAGTCTGGAATTTGTGCCCGATATGGCGATAGGTTCGCCCCTTATCACACTGAGACGAAACTAACCTCATAACCGAAATGTGGGTGTACTAGATCGCTATTGCGCCTGTGCCTACCACTTCGGACATACAGGCGTGAGCTTATGTTATATTATGTAGCCGCGAAAAATACAATTTGAAAACGAAAATCAAATGACGCACACTCACGATTACGTACCTACTAATGCTGTAGTAAAATTGAAGGGTTGAGTGACACGGCCCGTCTGCTGCTTGTCTAGACCCAGACCAAATTGCAGGATGTCGCGTCGCGTCGCTCGCAGGACGGCAGGACAGGACGGGCGCGTCACTCGCAATCAACCCCAACTAACTCGATATAGTTGCTATGCGAAATACAGATGCTAGTCACAATATGTTAGCCTCTATGGCGTAGCGAACGAGTGCCGAATAGCCAGCTATCAGCGAGAGGCGCGGGTTCGATCCCAGCCGAGACTTTTTGCGTAACCCGCAAATATTTGTTTCTGGGGGGTAAAGTTTATGGTTCCCATAAAAAACAAATGAAGAACGATTATAATAATACTGCTATAAGAGGTGGTGGTAACCCTGCTGGTCTGAGTGTTGTGAGACTGACAGTATTTAATAGTTTCTGATTCACTCGACATAAGACTCGTATCTTAGTGTATTCCTATAAACTAAACAGCTTTATCGAATTTCCTTTTCAAAAATGTCGGCCCTCGCCACTATACCATTGCATAAATTCATTAATGAAGTTTACTATCTCAATTTATTTGATATCAGTTTTTCTGCTCAAGTGTTGATAGCACAAAAAAAAGAAGTATCACTACATACCTACATAATACCTGTTTTATGGGTATTATAAAACATCGCGAATAAAAACAATTAATTAACTAAGGGAGCGGGTTTCGTATACAAAAAAATATAAAACTTGATTTGATAGTAATAAATGCAAACTTATCCAAATGAGCCAAAGAATTTCTGTTTTGAAGCTTTAATTGGCACGAACGACGCAATATTCAAAAACATTTCCGGATGGAAAAATATATTAACATAAGTTTATATAAATAGCCAAAACAAAACAGTTTAGTGCATTATCAATTCGGTTGTATTTTTTTAAGATTGAAGTTCTAGTAGCAAAAGCTATAATTATCGATAAGACTAAAGTTCGCCGCTTAGGCCACCCTCACATGACCATGAGCGTATAACAGAGGATCGCATTGTGAAAGGACCATACTAAGGTTGACCAACTGGTCCTCTGCTGGTAGAGCGTATCAGCCCCTTACTGTTAACACTCGATTCGATTGTGATTTCGATTTATTGACTTAAAATTCCACCGAAATCGACTTTTAAAGTGCGCTAATGTTGCATAATATTCGAGAACTTGTCATTTGTAATTTTTAACGTGACATTAATGCACTTTTTAACTCGATTTCAGTTTTAAGTCAATAAATGAAACTGAATCGAATTAAAGTTCGAATCGAGCGTCAGGAGTCACCCCCCAGGTATCGCTGTTTTTATTTGGTAGGTGTACCTGTTGCAACTTCAAGTTCATAACTAGCGGAGAGATGGCGCGGGACATCAGATATGAGAGATAGATATTTTTGTAGAGTCAATTTCTCATTTCGAAGGCCAAGACTCACTTAGAGTCGCTGAGTACGGGCGATTTTATTTATTTTGGAGAAACTTCAAAAGAAAGAGGTAATCAATCCATCTGTATTTTTTATGTATGTAACGCGATGGCTCCGCCAAATGTGGATCGATTTTCAAGGTTTCTTTTGAGTTCGATAAAGCTTATTCCACCTAAATTTAGTCACGATCGCATAAATTTTGAAGTCAGTCTGTTTTAAACTTTTGTTTATTATTATCTTTATTGTCACAATTTCCTGAGTAAGAGATAAACTCATCTCCACAAGTACTCTCTTATCCCATTTGCATTTGTCAGTGAAACAAATGCTTATTGTTTTATTGCTTACCACTTCGGAGCTTCGGATATTTAATATAAATGTTAATTTTATATCGAAATTGAAAGTATTTGTCATGTCAACTTCATGAAGCGATACATCACTAGTAGTTACGCACACCACTAAGATTATATTAGCATAATCGCATTAGCATTTTTTTACCTGTGTTGGTACGCACGCGCACCGTTTCATGCTAATAGCGTTTTTACGAAACCACTCTTACTTCCGACTCGGCGAAATCTAAATTCCAAGCCTAGTTCAAGACTAGATTGTAAATCTAAGGTGTGAATATTAAAATATAAAAATCATCTGGAACCGAGAAATTACCGTTTAGATTACTAAAACGACCAATTAGATAAATTCATGGTTCTTTTTAGCTAAACTTTTAAATGTGGAACAGATAGGCGCATGAATGTATTTTTTTTTATTTCTTTGAACGCTCTCTATTACTCGGAAGCCGAGTGCGCTTCAAGTGCAACATATTTAATATTCATATATGTCTTTCATTATTATTAAATTAGTGGTTATAAAGCTATGCTACTTGAATTATTTGTCATATTTTAAAATTAATTTGCTAATTTGTTATGATGGAAGAAGGGAGACAATACCAACGACGCGGCGCCACTTTGCGCCATCTAGCGGCACTCAAAGCAAACCCAGTAAGACTATGTTGCACTAGTACTAGAACTACTAGACTAGTATATTCTATGACTATGTCTCAGAACTGTCTAATAACTACAGTTTTATTATTAACTGAAAGCAAATACATTCAATTATAAAATTACAGATTCCTATTATTATTATAATATTCGAAACTTGTGGTTTTGGTTTATGGTTTATTCTTTCACGACAAAAGTATATGATTTTTATATAAATAAGTTATGAGACGAAAAACGACATAGACTTAATTTTATCCTTAAATACTTTAGTGTGAACACAGAGTTACGAGCTGAGTTAATAAGAAATATTTTAATGTTTCTGTTTTCGAAATCATAATTATACCGTATGAATCTATCTCGCACTATTTTTAACTTCACCACGAAGTAGGTAAGACCATCTATGTAGTAGATAAATACAACCAAAATAAGTTGGCTTAGATGAACTTAGTCCTTTGATCTAAACTCTAGGCTCTGAAAATAATAGATTCGGCGCCACTCATGAGTCGTGATATAAGACAACGCTTTGGAAAAGCCTCTTCATACTGTTGTCATTTGCCAGTGAATATTACACAAAAGATTTAAAAAATGTTAACCTTAGGGCGACTTGCAGCGCTAT
Organism: Clanis bilineata; assembly: GCA_036417725.1. Classification (NCBI taxonomy): domain Eukaryota; kingdom Metazoa; phylum Arthropoda; class Insecta; order Lepidoptera; family Sphingidae; genus Clanis; species Clanis bilineata. Next base: position 18,258,819 of record CM071158.1, read on the forward strand.
TACAAATTTAGAGTTCCACCTTATCTCAATTTATCGTGCAGCTCACTAGTATCTTTAAATCATCATTTGGGATAGAGATTTATCGCGGAACGGTAAGTGCCCTTAAAAATATTTATGTATGTATATATCTAATTTCAACTAATTAGTGGCACTTCATCTTCCTGGTTATGTTTTTATGAACAGTGAGCCGTAGTCAAACCGTCTTGACGGTTTTATAAAAAATACCTAGTATGTGAAAATATATTAATAAGATAAAAAGGAAAAATAAATTATTATTATTTATTATAATACCACTCTAGCCTTGTACGCTGCACCTTCCTCATTAGAAACCAAAAACCAGTTACAAATTAAGATTCTAAATTCAAAATTATTTTTTTAAATGACCATAAAATATATTGCCAGGAAAGTAACGAGGTCTTGTTAGTTGTCTATGATTAAATTACAAGAAATATATTGCAATAAATTAAAGAATTTATTGATGTATTTTAAAATATATTGGGTTTGCATGCAGAGATGCAACATAACTCGAACATTAATTCAATAAAGAACTTTGAGACAATTTCAAAACAGTGTTGTTTATTTTATTGATCGCGACTTTCGAATAAAAAACTGTAAAACTGTATAAAATATAAAGTGTAGGTATTGTCGCGTCGGCATCTTGACGGCTCTTAAGAACTAGTTACGATTTCTGTACACTTTATAAGTTACTCAGATTTATTTTAATTGCGTCTATAATTAACTATAAAACGCTACCAGTTATAAGTGGTGCGGTTTTTATACTCATTTTTTGTACTGAGATTTGTTTATGTACTCTATCGTTGAAAAAAATTTTTAACCTTCATTTTTGTTATTGTGGGCTTCAGGAAACTTGAAAGATTTTATACAAATAATATACCCCAGGATTATACCACTGATACCTACGATACAGACTATACCTAGTGTGGCGTCAGGACCATGTGTATGGCTGGTTTAATTTTTTTTTTATTTATCATATCGATGGGCTTAAAGGATTGTCTTCCAGAGCCATACATTTTTTTTTAATCATGTCTAACCTAGTGCCACTATAGTCTTCCATTTTCAAACGATGCATGTTTGAAATAAATAAAGAAGATCGTGAACATAAAATAATACATACTGTGGCAGTATTACGGAACCTTTAAAACAAATATTTGCGGACAACAAACATAATATTATGTAAAGTATTCTAATGTCAATGGAATCCTACACACTTTCTAACATATATCCATGCTCTTACTACGAGTTACTTCAAGCGTTTAATTGTACAATCATAACTGTTAATATGCATCACAATTTGAGTGGTAGAGCCACGCTGTAGACAATTACCTCTACCGCACGAATGGGCCAGCTCGACCGGTTTGATACCACTGCCTCACAGAAAACCGACGTAAAGTGGCAGCTCGCTGTCACGTTTCGGTAGCCCAATTCTCCCTCCCTTTCCCAATCCCTTTACCCTCCTCTTCCATTCCAACCTTTTAGATTGGCAACGCACCCATGATTCTTTTTGAGTCTCGGGTGTCTATGGGCGGTGTATATCACTTACCATCAAGTGACCCATCTGCTCGTTTACCAGTCCCTACTATAAAAAAAACAATAAATTATGTATGAGCTACAATAATAACTGGATACAAGACATAAAACTATAATCTAAATAAATATTTATTATTTCCGCCCCTAATTTAGTTAGTATCGGGCTCATTACCATTTTCGCACCTCCAACTTTACAACGATCGATTATGATTAATCGAAGATCTTATCTCAACAATTAACGTACAATTCACACCTTACATTATACATACTAAAAATCAATCGATAATAAATTGTTTCGCGCAACTGCTTTCGCCGTGCTTTTAATATTTTAAACACGGATGTAAAAAAAGATGGACGGAGCGCTAGGAACATTGAAAGTGAAGTAGGTTTTTAGGCCCATTCGATGAGTCGCCGCCATTAGGTGTCGATAGATCGAATGGGCCGAAAACCCTGCTTCAGTTTCAATGTTGCTAGCGCTCCGTCCATCTTTATTTTACGTCCGTGGTTTTAAAGTATTAATTTCAGATTTTTTTTTTCGGTTTATATTTATATTTTTGGACTAGTGGCAGCGTATATGGGCTATACCGGTAGGTCCTGGAATCGAGTCCCAGTTCAGGCAAAGGTGTTTTCTTAACACAATTTTCCCGGCACTGGATCTCAAAGACAGATGACAGTTGGGAACCAGTCATGACAACCGACCATATTAAAGTGGTATAAAGAGATGAAAAAGAAAAAAAGAAACAAATAAAAAGCAAAAATATCTCAAGAATAACCTAATTTCAGTTTATATTTTTTTCGGTTTATATTTATATTTTTGGTCTATTGGCAGCGTATATGGGCTGTACCGGTAGGTCCTGGAGTCGAGTCCCAGTTCAGGCAAAGCTATTTTCTTAACACAATTTGCCCGGCACTGGATCTCAAAGACAGATGACAGTTGGGAATGAGTCATGACAACCGACCATATTAAAGTGGTATAAAGAGATGAAAAAGATAAAAAAGAAACAAATAAAAAGCAAAAATATCTCAAGAATAACCCCGATATCCAATTGCCATTAAAAGTCACGGTCCAACTTTCTCATATTAATATAATAGGCCAACAGCGAACGGTTTACGCCGAGGTCAAATGGAGTCCCAGTAGCCCGATCGTCCCTAATTATGTGCCAATTGACCCTCGGCTCGCAGACGGAGACCTTGTGCACTGACCTGCACTGATTTACACTATTTAATGTTTACAAGACTATCGTCTCGGGTTCAATCCACGGGCAAAGTTATATTGGATTTTTCCACATCAGCCCGTAGTCTGGAATTTGTGCCCGTAATGGCGATAGACTTGTCTAACTTTGCTGGTGGTAGGATATTCGTATCTGCCCGTATGGCGACCACCGTACATATGGTGCTAAAACCTGCCATAGTGACCCACACTCCGTACTTCCGGTTCTCTCGAGAGGCTTACGGCATGACTTGATGGTTGGTTGAGACGGATATGGGGGTATCCCTGTATAGGCCGGCATGATTCTGACGACCACTGATAAACACAGTGTTTAAACACTCATAAACACTTTGCCGTGCCCAGATAAAAAAAAACAGACTCGCCCCCTATCACATCTTGGACGGAACTAAGCTCGGCGAAATGTGGGTGAAGTTGGCTAGTGCGCCTCTGCTTACCCCTTTGGAGATACAGGCGTGAGGTTATGTTATGTTAAGACTCTCGTACTATAATGTGTTCGATGCGCAAACCCAAACAACTTTGTAAAGGTACCATTATAACTCGTTTAATGTTTATTTAAAATGTAAAACCCAATTTATTTGCATTTATTATGCATATTTCAGTCTGATGCTGTTTATGAATCAATATAGTAATTTGATTTCAATGAAAGCGTATTTTTAAATGCTCATATGTTGTATTACCGAAAATGGAGTTTTATTAAACGGGTTTATTACAAATTCTTGGAATCTTTCAACTACGATAAACACTGGGAAACTTTGTATTACAAAGCCTTGAATATTTGCACACATAATTGATGTGTTAATTAAATAATATATTTTTATAGCAGTCTGGCAAACGAGCAGGCGGGTCACCTGATCTTGATATTAAGTGATTTCCACTGCCTATAAACATATAGCCCCTTACTTATAAAAATATTTAAGCGCTGCTTATCTTTTTACCATAGGTTGTCACTTTCATTTTTAAACAAAGTAACGCAAGGAAAAAAGTGACAGGATTTTCCTTACCATTTGATCAGCAAAAAAGGCTTTTATAAGTAAGGCCCAATATGACAACAAAAGAATCATGGGTGCATTGACAACCTTGAAGGGGAAGGGGGAATTGAGCCACCAGCCCCCTGACTCTTCACACCCATTTCGAATTTGAATTCAATTAGGTTTCATTTATTGACTTAAAATACCACTGAAATCGAGTTATTGCACTAATGTAGCATCAGATTCGAGAACTTGTCATTTGTGAATGTTTTGACGTGACTTTAGTGCACTTTTTGGGCTTTACTTATAAAAACTGTTTAGCTGAGTAAATGGCTAAGAATAGTCTATCACTTTTTTCCTTGTGTCACATTGGTTGAAAATAAAAGAGACAGACTATTCTTTACCGTTTGCTCATTTCACTTTTTTTATAAGTAAGGCGCTATACATCTATTTCGGTGGATTTTTAAATCACTAAATGAAATCGAATCGAAGTCAAATTCGAATAGAGTGTCAAAAGTCAGCCCCAGGGGTCTCAGTCACGGAACGCAACGCAACAGCAAGCTGCCACATTATGTCGGTCTTCTGTTAGTAATTACTGAACTTATTATTTAAAATGCTAATGTAATAAACAAACAGTCTAATCGTTTCTCAAGCGGAGATTAATCGCGAACCAGCATCTCGATATCGGGTCGTTAAAGTCATTTGCGACTTGTTTATTAGAGAAAATATATTACTTCCCATAATTGAACGCCGAAATATTCAATTAACTAGTTTAGCGTATAGTATATTTTATTAAATGCAGAGGCGTGACACCTGCGTACACCAGTTTTTTCTCCACAAAATCCCAAACCGGTTGCATGGTGACATTTTAGCATTTTTTCTCGAGCAGTGTGTCAGTTTTTTACATCTAGATATCTGGATTGGTGTTTAAATAATGATATAGTATATATGTTTGTAGCAGAACATTTATTGCTTCCTATTTACATATTGTGTTGAGGATTTTTTATTTAAATTTTATTTTAATTATCCGCGTCCAACTGATTATAAGTAGATATGCAAAGAATTCGGTGTTTCTACAGTTGAATATAAAATTTCTTTAACAAGATCTCATAGCCTACTGCTGAATTAAATAAAACATATTCGCATATTTATGAACCACACTTGAAATATAATTATTTCTCATTGATATAACGTGTCATTAAATCATATTAATTAACATTTTATATCCTAAACATATCAATGGAATATTTACGAGGACTCTGTCACTTCTTGTTCTATAATATGCATTTTTATTTAGTATTTTTGTAGGAAACCAACTTTAGATAACGGTAACGGAAGTTGTTCTTGTTTTAAACTAAGAATCACATTTTTTTTATTAAAACGAAAAGTGTCATTAAGACCCGTGACCCACGATGGCTGTAAAGCTTTCGAAACGTCGGAACTAAAACTATAATGAAATCTCGATAGAATCCATAGAAGCTAGGTTTACTTTCATTACTGTATTTCGTAATTTAGTGATATAAAGCATCTAAACGTAAATATCACAAACGGAAACAATAAAGTAAAATTATAGTAATATAAATGAGACCAAAAGTCTCTCATAGTCTCTGACACCCACGATACAGGTTATACATAATGTGGGGTCAGGACTAGGTGTGTGACTGTTGGGTGTATTTATTTATAAATATAAGTAAACATCAATTGCCAATTAAATTCATCATTTATAAATAGTTTTCCACTTCGCTCAGCATTTAAACTTAAATAAATTGGTGACAATATTGTGAAGTTTCACTGTTATCATTGCGCATATTCTCCATAATAATTTCAAACAGCATTTTGTGAGCGCCTGCCTGATTAGAAGAGGAGACACAGCTGTAAATATTGATATAGCTGGGCTTTAGACGGGCTAATAAAATATTTAAAATCCCTTAAAACCTTACTAACGAACACCTATATAATATCCCACCTACATAATTAGTCAGCAGTAACTAGTAACTAGAAATGAATCATACAGTATGTACCCGCATAACCCACACTGATCATAGCGTATATGAACGAAACACATAGAGTTGGCTAAAACAATGCACCTGCACCCCCCCCCTCCCTCCCTCCCCCTCCCCACATACACTCACGCGTGGGGGAGCGGGGGCGTAACGCACCTCTTTTCATAGTCATTGGAACGTTACATAAGGCGACGCGACGGTTCCACGTTAGTGATATGGGTCAATTGTTACATATTATCTATGTATACTGATGACTGCCTCGGTGGCGTGGTGGTATTTCGGTACGACTACGGTTCTGAGGTCTCGGGTTCGATCCCCGGGTCGGGCAGTGATATTGGATTTTTCCATATCAGCCCGGAGTCTGGAATTTGTGCCCGATATGGCGATAGGCTCGCACCCTATCACATCTGGGACGGAACTAAGCTCGGCGAAATGTGGGTGTTCTAGTTCGCTAGTGCGAACCTGTATCCCCGAAGGGGTAGGCAGAGGTGCCTACCCCTTCAGGGATACAGGCGTGAGCTTATGTTATGTTTTGTTATGTTATCTATGTATATTAATTATATTAATAATATATCGCTCACTATCATCGCGACAGCCACCGTGACGCCGCGGGTGAGTAGCCGGCTGTGAAGCGAGAGGCTGCGGATTCGATCCCTAGACAAATGTTTGTATGGCCTACAGATATTTGTTTCGGGTCTGGTTGTTGTGAGACCGAAAGTCTCTCGTAGTTCCTGATACCCACGATACAAGACTCGATCTTATTATTATTATTTGCGACGACAGTGTCATATCTCTTAAACCTCGATTCTACAGAAAACTCTTTTAAAATAGTTTTTGCACAATCGAGGCTTTCGAGATATGACACTGTCGTCGCAAATGAGCCATATAATAATATCTAGCTCTCTAACAAAGCAGCGCTAACTCAGTTGGGAGTAGTGCGCACTACCGCGAATAGTGTTGAGTGATTCGAAACCAACCTCAAATCTATCATCAGCATTGTAATCTCGTAGTCTGATTTTTTATCGCAAGGTATACTCTAACAACGTATATAAAGGGATGATAATCAAAAGTACAAAGCTTTAAAATCGGGCAAAACATCACATATTTACCGCATATGGGACTTATATGGGACTGTATTTGGAGTAAGGCTCTATTGAACAAAAAGAGAATACCGATTTCTTCAGTTTACGCGAATGTTATACATTGAAATAAAACTATTTTTACGGATTCGATCACGATTAGGATTTTATAGTTTTATTTCAAAAAAAGAATGTAAAAAATCTATTTACATTTGACGGAGACAGGTAGGTATCACGTGACATACAAAAATACCTACAATTAAGAACCACCTCCTCTTCGACCGACTTTCAAAAAGGAGGTCCTCAATTCGTCTGTATTTTTTTATATTCTTTATGTATATTACACGATATCTCCGCCAAATGTGAACCGATCTTCAAAGTTACTTTTGTGTTCGATAGAGCTTTTTTAAAGGTGGTACCATATATGGTCACGATCGGATTTGAAGTCGGTTTGTAAAGTTTTTAAACGTGTTATTATAACGTCTATATTTATATACAAAAGGACAACACAAATATATCTATGAAACACCACACAACCAGCCCGCATACAAAAGCGTCCAAACACCATTACAGTACCAAAACACAACAATGAAAAAACCGACGTCAGACGCAGATAGTGTGTCGGCAGTCGGCAGTCGGCAGGGCCCACCAAACCAAAACCGCGCCATAAATTGAACGCGCAGTGCTGATAAAGTCTCGACCGGGTTGCCTCGCCTCGCCGCCTCGCACCTGCCTCTACCTTTAAATACATATTTTAAGGCGAAAACGCAGAAAAACTGACAGGTTGGCGGCCGGTGAGGTGGAGTAAGGGGGAGCCCAAGTACAAACTGCAACAAACTGTTTTTGTTATCACTTGGTAGTTGGTATGCTTGTCAAATGTCACGGTTTTGTTTCGCTTCACAGACTATAACGGGGACTTAAAACAAGTAGTGCGATTGTAGTTTTTTTACTTAATGCCACTATGAAAGTATCGTTATGCCAGTATCCCTGAATAGCTTAGTGTTGAAAATAGTACCTTCATGATTTGTCTAGCTTTTTTTCGTCGCAATTTAATCGGCAGGAAGTGTATCGCAATAAATTCCTATTTCATTATGGCATTCATTTCGAATTAAAAACTATTTTTAAAACAAAACCCCTTTTTCTTATATGTATAGAATCTAGAACATTTGTTTAGTAATACATTTTTCTGAAGATTAATTTTATTAAGACATTGATATACTTTTTGTGCACCATGCATGCATAAATTCAACAAACACTAAAAGAAAGTAAATAAAAAATGTAAACACTAATCAATCATATAAGCGCCAAAATGATTTATGTGTTCCTAACATCAGTAAACCAGTCTTGAATTATTTCGGCTATAATACAGTTAGAATACTATTTCTTTCAGCTAATTAAAGCATCAAAATTACTAAACCTGATATAAGCATCAATGAAAAGATACATTTGTAATTTGTAGCAACAAACACTATATATGTACATAAACAAACTCAGTATCATATGTATATTCAAATCAGGGGGGTTACCACCATCTCTTATAGCAGTTTTATTATAATCTTACTTGTACCGATTCCCATACAAAACAAACGAAGAACAATTATAATAATACTGCTATAAGAGGTTAAATATTTTACTATGTTCTTTCTTTCTTCATGTGGAGTCGGCTTTGGCTTAGTTTTTACGACCGGCTGCCTGACGTCAACCTCCTCTGAGGGATCCAGTCCCGAGCAGATTAAATTAGAAATCAGTTCGGAGTCTTGAATTTGTGCCCGATATGGGGATAGGCTCGCCCCTATCACATCTGGTACGGAACTAAGCTCGGCGAAATGTGGGTGTCCTAGTTCGCTAATGCGCCTCCGCCTACCTCTTCAGGGATACAGGCGTGAACTTATGTATGTATTATGTATTCTAATCAATTTAAATCAATAGGATTTGTAATATATTAACGTGTATTATGATCAATAATCAATGACCGCTTCCAACAGGTCGATCTCGAAATCTTTGGGGGAGGCCTATGTTCAGCAGTGGACGTCCTATGGCTGATGATGATGTTGATGATGATGATCAATAATAAAAATAAACCCTAATCCTACAAGACGACATCTAATACTAGTTTATCACTTCCCCTGTCAACTGCATCTGTGTACAATGTATTATTTGGTTTTCACGATTTGACCTGAGCTACCGTCGGACTCAACTAATGTATGAATTATGATGCAGCTGTAATTAACTAATGCCGATGCATAAATAAGATCATGTACTCGTATGTGTGTACCAATTAAATATTTGTTTTGTTGTTTGTTGGGTGTATTTATTATTTATTTATTTATTATTATAATCTAAGCCTTTATACTATTGGGTATGAGTCTCTTTTACTATTGAGGGGTTAGGCCTTTGACCTATAACTCCGAATGTAATTCGCCTATAGAGCTCTTTCTTAAATAACTTAGTTAGATAGAACACTAATGGTAGTAGTGTATTTATTTCGTTCTCAACTAAACTAATAAATAAAATAATAATAATATTAGCCCTGTAATATTACTGTCCCACTGCTGGGCACGGGCCCCCTCTACTAATGAGAGAGGTTAGGCCGTAGTCTACCACGCTGGCCTAATGCGGGTTGGTAGACTTCACATACCTTCGAAATTCCTGTGAATAAATTCTCGGGTATAGAGGTTTCCTCACGATGTTTTCCTTCACCGTTATACCAAGCGATATTTCACAATGAAAATACACTTAACAAAGACTAAACTAAACCAAACTTGTTGTTAACTAAACTAAAATTAAATCAATTTATTTTACTAATGTGGTGGCATCTCAGGTGGTAAATTTAGTAACGCATAAAAATCAGAAGTCGCCGCTTATATCAGTTTTAACAGGTCTGACCCACATTGTAGACATAAATATGCATATTACTGTAAATCCTCTTAAATACTAGACCGACTCAATAATTTCTAAACTAAGTTGTTATCGGATGTCAACAAGAGACACTAATATAAACATGCTGTACTAAAATACCAGTGACCACAGACAAAGAACTAAATAATCGATGGTCACCAGAATCACGCGAGACTCCCAGGGGCGAAGGGTGAAATTTTCTAAAAGGGAAGACGATGCTACTTTCTTTTTGAATTACTACATTTTAATAGCCGACATTAACCTACAGAAGTTAGAAGGAATCATGCACCCTTCGCCACTGAGGTGCTGACTGAAAATGACAACCGTTTTCAAATTCAAGATGGCGGACATTAATTTTTAAATTAATTATATGGGTTTAATTTTCGGGATGCAGTAGCGGCTAATGGTGAATATTTCTTAAAAGAAATCCGATGCTAGTTTCTCTTTGAATTAACACCTATAATAAATGGACAATTTGGCAAAGATAAGCCGGAAGGAATCGTGGTGTATGGACCTCTCACCACTGCAGGCTCCTACTAAAGTATGTAAGTCAGTATTCAAATTTCTAAGACATCATGCCTTCAGTGCTACAACGCCTCAGTAACCCTAGTACGTTGTAGATAATTACAAGTGTAAAAACATAACTGACCGACTTCTGGAGCGTGACCAAATTTATATGGGACCACCCTTGAAATAAGCTCTATCGAACACAAAATAATTTTGAAATTCGGTCCACATTTGGCAGATATCACGTAACATACATTAAAAAAAAATATAGTGAGGACCTTCTCCTTTTTGGAAGTATGTCGATAACAAGTGCTACATCTAACAGGTCAGTATCTAGAGATGTGTTGACTATCGATATCTCGATCGCCTTCACCTCAAAGCGATGTATCATCCTTTACGAGACTTAGATTGTGACATTATGCGGTGAATGCTTTGGCAAATTCAAATGTCACCATTTCGAAAGTGATTTATTTCAACTTTTAAAGTCTTTTTAACTTTTAAAAACGTGTGTGATATTTACTTAAATTAAATAAAAATAAATAAATAAGGGACTAATCAATTAGATAAAAAACTCAAATATCTCTTCTCTTCTTATGATTTTATAATGAATTAAATGTTGAATTAATTCGCTATTTTTTTATAATATGTTAAAAAGTCTAATTGAATAATGAGTATGACAGGTCCGTAGTTTCCTAAGCACAATAATGATATTTAATATTTTTAGTAGAGACCTATGTTAATTAAATCCTATGTAGTCTTAAAAATATCAATGATTCTGAAATTTTCTAGTTTCTTAATAAAACACGCCAAGTATGAAATAAAACTTGACACAAAGAACTTTGCATCACAATATTAACGGCCGGTTTCAATAATCGATCTCAGTTAAGAGCGCAGATATATCGTGATTATGAACCACTCAAATCAAGTCATTTGACGGAGTCATGTTCAAACTGTGTTCTTTTTGGCTATTTTTTGTAATATCTCTGCAAATTTGAACTGAGATTCTTTATTGAAACTGAGCGTAAGTTGTCACAGATCACGGCTTTCATGAAAGCGGTGCCACGAGCACACCCTAGTTAAGTGATATAAAACTGTGATTCAATATTATTGCATAATATCCGTACACTTAAGTCCTAAGGCTGACAGAAGTAGCGCTTTGTCCGCAAACCTTCGAACGTCACCGCCGTCGGTAATCTCCACTTTGTATCTATTAAAGGTTTTTTTATCTTTCCTCATTTCAATTGAAGATCCTTTATAAGTATATTAACTTATAGACAGCTCCATGGCGCAGCAGGCGAGTAGCCGGCTGTGAAACAAGAGGTCGCGGGTTCGATTCCCGCACCGAGACTAGTACCTATGTAGCCCACAGATATTTGTTTCGGATGTGGGTGTTGTGAGACCGAAAGTTTCTCGTTCTTTCTGATACCCACAACACAAAACTTGATCTTAGTGTGCGGTCAGGACTATGTGTGTGACTGTTGGGTGTATTTATTTTATTTAGTGCATGTTCTTATTGAATGATAAATAATTACGATGTTCTCTATTAAACCTTTTAAATTAATTTTGCAAAAATGTTTTCATAAACATAAAAATTTATCATAATATTTTTACTAAAATAAAACTATATTTTTTACTATGTGTTATTAAAAAAGTTAATATTAGTGGGAAATAAAGTTGTACTGTTTGATTTTATTACGCATTGTGTCTAAAGATGAATAAATAATACTGATTACTATTTTAAATAAATAATGTATTAATTTACATATTCCATAATCAAATACGGAATTGCAAGAAATTATGACGTATCATTTTGTGTGTTAAAAAAATATAACGGATACACTTTAAAACAGTTTATTTACCTCATTATATACAATATTTACAGTTTCTAGCAAATGCTTTATACAAATGTAGAGTCATCACCCTATTTAGTCATTCTTGTCCCATTATGACAAATTTGGCACATGCCACTCACCCAGTATATATTATGTTTATTTACACATATGATATAACAATTTTTACTCCCATAACATAGCCAATGCATGGAATCCCATAAATAAGCCGTGAATCACCGAGATGAAAAGATTTTTTCGATTCTCAGGTACGCAGCGGCTGACAGTTCTTTATACGACATCCATTAATTGTTTTTATGATACACAAACAAAAACACAACAAAACACATAACGTAATGGACACAAAAGAAATATTGGAACAATTTTTAAACGTTATCGAAGTAAAATGTATAAAAATGACAAAATAGTACAATAGACGTTCACACATTCGACTTCACGTGACATTATATAAGAATATTTGAGTGCATTCAATAGCCGAAGATAAAAAATAACATTTTACTAATAATTTTCTATAAAACAAATAATATGACACGTGCAGACGACGTGGCGATTTAAAATACGTAAAATATCGTATTTATTTACCTTTTACCTTAGATGGACAGATGCTAAAACGGTGTTATAAGTCACTGAAACCACAAACAATAAATGGCAAACTTGCCAAAAAATGTGGTTATTTTACCTATTAAAGACTGTTATTTTATAACAGTTTTGCTATATAACATAAACTATCCACCACGACAGCGAATCATGTTATAACTGGCTCTACATTTGGAAAATTACGAATTTCTAAATCGTTTCATCAAAGCCACCAAAATATGTTCTACGACACACAAGAACAAAGTCTTGTTGAAACGAAATATAAATAGGTATTAAATTAAAATTAAATTATTAACAGAAAAATAATTACATTACTTTATATTTTTGTAGTATACATGTGAAATTATTATTTACTATTTTATGTGATCCAATTTATTATTATATATAATTTAAAAAATGTAAAACTGACCTCGTGGTAGTAAATTGCGTGTTTAAAACTTTAAATCTATGCAAATTTCACTATTAACACAAATCTTTGGAGAGCCTATTTTTGTAACGCGACGTATCAGAAATAAGTCAAAATCTAATATTGAATTAAATATAATTACACAATAAACGTAATCAACATTAAAAGGGAATCAGTAATAAAAATAATGTGAAACATGTTTATCGGTAAGATTTGTTTCAGGTAGCGAAAACACAAAAAAAAATGATTTTACGATCACTCAAACCGTGTCCGATGCAAATCTAATACCCAAATGTTGATCATAATATTGAGATATCGGTTGTTCACATCGCTTTGGTCCCGGGGTTTTGGTCCTTTTTGCCCGACAGTTCACATTTTCGCGGAGCGACGGCGGAACGCGTAGGCGGAAAATGACGAGAATTTTCATTGGTATACGAAGTACTGACAACCTATATGGTAGGTACGTGGAAAGTTTTAATAAAATACCGAACGACTTTTTAGGACATAATAAACCAATTTATGAAATTACTTTTTTCATTAGGCACTGTAATCCATGACGTTTTATTTTAACTCTCTCTATTGTTGTTTGTTTAATTAAGCATTTGTCAGAGTACACGTGTAACATATTTATGTTGTTACTATGTAAACAAAGAATGATTATGATAATTATTCATGTATGTAAAAAGTATAGTGAGTGCATTTGTCGTGCGACAGTCGAAGTCGCCGAGTCCTGTCGTAAATCTTGGTGATTGCGAGTCTCGAGACTCGACTCTAGTGTTGTATGGCGGGCAGCGCTGCAGCGTGCCTCAGGCAGGACGCTTCATTAGACACAAGGAATGTCATTTTGTCCATGAACAGTGAACAATGACGCGGCTCACACGTGAGGTTTTTGCGAGCGCAGACGCGCGCCGACTCCTATGTTTTTTGTCACCGTAACTATTGACAGGAGAAAGTCGCGATACGGACTCAGTGAATCAAAAAAAGCCATCGGCCGTATCGGAGAGACCAGTCCGACACCGCCACTTATAAATCTTAATTCAATTATATTGGAAAAGTCGTTAATATTAGAAACGGTCCAATTACCGAAATACAAACGCCGGTGCAATAATTTATATACTATTAGCAAGTAACGGAGACACTTGTCGGCCGCGAAACTGCGTCTCTACCATTTATTTTATGCGCCTACAGACTCGCCTTTTATGTCGGAAATGATTCAACGCAGGTAATGAAAAAACAGAAATAAAAATATTAACCGAAGTATGATAAAAATAATCAAGAGATAATATAAAATCAATAGATATTAATAGGTAGAGTTATTTGTAGAGTTTTGAGAGATTTTTTATTATGTATAGCGATTCGCACAGTGCATAATAACAAGCAAGCTGATAATAAAATGTGAATTTTTCATATAATTGGTTTCGGTTATTTGTAAAATATTTAGAGTACGATAAACAAGCAACAATAAAACAGAACGAAGGCACGTCACTCTATACGCGACTCACGATAACACCGACTCGATCGCATTGATCTCAAAATGTGACTCAAAAAAATATAATAAATTAGGATAAAAAATGTTTACAATAGTCGAAAAAACTTCCCCGCGACCCCTTAGACACTTAGACATGTTTGTCAAATTTATGATGGTTTTTTAAACACACACACGGATTGCGAGCGGTCGCGCTACCTGCGCCCGACGACGCATCTCTGACGCTCTGACGATGACCCAGTGACCGGGATGTACCAATAATACTCTCTAATAAAATATTACTCTGTTTTATTAAATAATTAGACGTTAATATAAAACATCATACCACTAATTTATATTAATAAGTGCTGTGTCGCGCCCTAACTGTCTGTAGTACTGTACTAGTATTTACATGAGTGTGGGTCGGACGTCGGCCGGGCGCGCGAGAGGACTCGGCGCCGCGGACAGGACGACAATAATAAAAGGCGGTTCGATATTTCAATTTCTATAAAGAACTTTTTTAATATATATCATCATATATAGGTATGTCGTAGGTAGGTAGGTAGGTTTATATAGAAAAAATACCTATTTATACAAAGTATTAAGTACCAAGATTGGCCAAAAATACATACAAACGAAAAAACAACAAAACAAGTAAAAAACAGGAATAAAACCATTTTGGCATCGTGTCTGCGTCCTTTTAATATTCTTATATAATTTTTTCGTAATAAATAATGAGCGCGGGAGCTGGGCGTGCGCGATGGGGCTGTGGCGCGGCGAGCATGCTGGCGTGCTGGCGTGCTCGGCCACACCAGCCGCACCGTCCGCGCCACAACCCCTACGCTAGTTACATCACTTAACATAAAAATTGCACCTATTGACTCACTCGTATTCCCTTACAAAACGAAGCTTTGACCCGATTCGTATTTTTTACTTTCGTCCTCGTCACTAATAGTTAATTTACAGTAGTAGCAACAATTTATATGTAATCCACACCACGATGTCTGCCCGCCGGCGCGGCGGCGGGCGGGCCACGTATAAACCTCGTTAATTTATAATATCTATAAATAAATTCGATGAAATCGTCCCGGGCCGGTGCAGTCCGCGAGCCGGCGCCGACTTCACGGCGACGTCACGGCGACGTCGCGGTGCGGCGGTGCGAGTGTCATGTATCGTACTGCGTACAGCGTACTTACCGCACGGCGCGCGGCGCACGGGGACCGGCTCGTCGGCGAACACTGGGAGCCGCGGCGCTCCGGCCGACTACAAACGATTACTGGCTTCGATCTTAACATTACGCACATAATTAATCAATGACTTCACTGAAATGATAAAGAACAACTTAAACTTATGGAACGGTGGTGTCCTGCGGCCGGGCCGCCGGCGCGAACTATGTACATTGGCGGCGGGCGCGGTCACTAGCTGCGCTAATGTCTGTATTTGCTGGGTCCCGCGGGCGTGCGAGCTGCGGCTAGTGCGGCTCCGCGTAGTAGGGCCGCGGCGGCGCCCACGGGGCGAACTGTTAGTGCGCCGCGAGCGTGTGCGCGCCCTGCGGCAGCGCGTGCTGCGGCGACAGGCCCGGTGGCGAGTGCGAGTGCTGCAGCGGCGAGCCGTGCACGTCGCCGTGCCCGTAGTGCCCGTGCCCCATGCTCTCCATCATCTCGCCGCCGAGCGTGTTCGGCGGTGTCATGCGCTTCTCTTTCTGTCGTCGATTGCAAAACCACACGCGCACTACCTCCTTCTCGAGTTGCAGGCTGTCCGCCAGCGAGGTGATCTCCTGCGCCGATGGCTTCGGTTGCTTATGGAAGTGCTGTTCGAGCGCACCTTTCACGGACACCTCTATGGAGGTGCGCTTCTTCCTCTTGCGTCCTTGTGCGGCGATCTTGTCGATACTCGTCGGACTGCCCGTCGTCGAGTCGGCCTCTTCGAGCCACTTCTGCAGAAGCGGCTTCAGTTTGCACATGTTTTTGAAGCTGAGTTGCAACGCCTCGAATCGGCAAATGGTCGTCTGTGAGAACACATTACCGTAGAGCGTACCCAATGCGAGGCCGACATCGGCCTGCGTGAAACCCAGTTTTATGCGTCTCTGTTTGAACTGTTTGGCAAAAGCCTCGAGGTCGTCGCTGGTGGGCGTGTCCTCCTCAGGCTGGTCGCGCTCTAGCACGTGGTGATGCAGCGGGTGCGGCGAGGGCTGGATGTCACGCAGCATGTGGTGCTGGTGAACCGGCATCGGGTACCCTCCGTGTAGCGGCACCGGCGATGCGGCGCCGTAATGTGGGCTGACGACGGGCGCGTGCCATCCGTGCGCGGCGTGCGCTGCGTGTTGCAGATGACGGTGGTCGTGCGGCGCGGGCGGCGGTTTCACGTCCGGCTGATGTGCGTGGTGCTGGTGCATCGCCCATGGGTCCGCCGTCGGCAGCGACGTCCACGGGTTGCCGAGCACCGGCGCGCCCGGTGACGGCGAGCCTCCCGAGTGCAACGGGTGCTGATACTTCATGTCCGCCGGCTCGGCGGAACGCGGCGACGCAGCGTACCCGCCGATGTTACCGAGATCCATCTCGGCAGGCATGTACGTGGTCGCCGCCATGGCGCCGTACCTCAGATCCACGGTGGACGGCGTTTTGCCGGCTCGAAGGCTCTCGAGCCTTCAACTGGCTTGCTTAGTCGCGAAAACTGCGCGGGTATCGCGCGGCGCTGCGGCAGCGGCGGGGGCCACCTCACATCACCGGGGACGACAGCGAGCGACATGCGCGTGCGTGCGCGACGGCAGCACGGAGCGGACTGCGGGGCTCGGCGCCGCTGCGCGCGCCCGCCGCTCGGAGAGGGGCGGCCCCGCCCAGCGCCGCCGCCCGCTAATGACGATGTAATTGCTGCGCCCCGCCCGCTCCGCTCGCCCCGCCGCGCCCCCCTCCGTCCTTCGCTCCGTCGCTCTACTCCGTACCGGCGCGACTCTACGTACTAGCCGCTCGGAAAATTCAGCGTGGCGACGGCGATGGCGGGCGCGGACTTGACTCGCACCTGCCGAGACGCCGACGGCGCCTGCCCGCCTCAACACTCACTAACACCGCTTGCAAATAGACACCAACTCTACTAACTCACCAAACCCGCTAACTCGTACAACACTCATTACCTAACACAAGATCTCAACACATTGGTCTCTACAATCCTACATTTACACATAACCAAGAAAACCCCAACTTATCACGTTTTAATCATATCATATTGGTATTTAGAATAAACAAGATTTTGCATTAATGTTATGTCTGCTGGAAAACCTAAATAAATAAATATTGGCTTGTACTACTAATAAAAATGTTTTTATATACTGCCCTCACAAAAAAATTAATTAGTACGACAATAAAGCCTACAAAATAGTTGCTGATTGAATTCATGGAGGGTTTAAAAAACATTAATTAATTAACAGCTAAAAATGTTCACACTTGTTCAATTGTCATTATTTATACATACAATATGCATATCGGCTAATTTAAAAAAAGGAACGCGTGCACATTGTCTATGAAATTATGCAACATCAGAAATCAGGGTCCGCAATAATGGGCCACTGCTTACCCATGTATTATGCACACTTGATGATAAAGAAACGGGATCTGAACAAAACATTGTGTACAAACAGTTTTTACTTCACCTGTAGAGCGCGCATACATTTGGCGCAGGAATTTCAAACAAAAAATATTAAAGTAGGTATTAGATATGAAAATTGAAAAATATTTTAATAACAAAACGTTCTGTAATGCTTTTTAATGTATTTCTGTTACACAAACGTTACAATGTTATTACGGAATAAAAACAAAATATGACTTAGAGTACGTATTAAAAATACAAAATGTAAAAAAGAATTTAATAAAATTGATTTTAAATATACAGTTACATTTATTTTAAGATAAAAACGTACTTTAAATGTGCCATATCGCATACATACTCCACGTATACTTCAGTTCCATCCATACTTTAGACTTTTCAGGTGACTCTACATTCCCTTTAGTTTACACTTAGTCGTTTAATTGCATATTCGAATGAATATAATATTTTACTAATTATTATATTAAGGTTTATTTTGCCTTTGTAAAAATAACAAAAATTATATATTTTTGAGTACCTACCTTTCAAATGTAAAGTCTTTGAAATTATATTTATGGTACTGTGCTATTAAAACAAAACACATGTTTTTACTTTTATATGGGCCTTAAAACAATATTCGAATCAATAACCTTTTTTTATTGTATATCCAAAACCAATACCGTGTATTTTTATATACAAAAATACTTGAATTAACCGGCCGATAAAATGTAATCGATGTAAGATTTTAACTTTACTACTCGCATATTATATTATTATAATTCAATAAATAGTATAGAGTCTGGAATTTGTGCCCGATATGGCGATAGGCTCGTCCCCTATCACATCTGCGACGGAACTAAGCTCGGCGTAATGTGGGTGTACTAGTTGGCTAGTGCTCCTCTGCCTACCCCTTTGGGGATACAGGCGTGAACTTATGTATTAGTGTTTTATAAAATAAGTAGTACCTAATTCTTGTTTGTAATATTCCTATAAAATAAAATGTTTTTTTTGTTTTTTTTTTGTTTTTGTGTTTTTACGACACATTGGCCCAATGGCCGGTCAATCCGGTCCATTCATGCAATGCATAGAGCCAGTTTATAGTATCTCTGCCGGCAACCATTCTCTACTAATTACGACTCTCTACCAGACTGCATAAACTACATGATAACATACCATAACATAACATACTAGATGGCTAGTGCGCCTCTGCCTACCCATTCGGGGATAAAGGCGTGAGCTTATATTATGTTATGTGACTGTTGGGTCTATTTTTTATGTTACTGCCCAGGTGACGTAGCAGTAGCAATGTGTCCATTCAACCCGATTCCCATCGGCTTCCCTTTTCCGGATTGTAGGCTAATATATAAGTCTTATCCAGGTATGCTGGGTAAGGTAACAGCCTCGGTGGCGTAGTTGTATTTCGATACGACTACCGTCCTGAGGTCTCGGATTCGATCCCCGGGTCGGGCAAAGTGATATTGCATTTTTCCATATCAGCCCGGAGTCTGGAATTTGTGCCCGATATGGCGATAGGCTCGCCCCCTATTACATCTGGGACGGAACTAAGCTCGGCGAAATGTGGGTATTCTAGTTCGCTAGTTTACCTCTGCCTACCCCTCCGGGACACAGGCGTGAGCTTATGTTAAGTTATGTTTATCCAGGTATTATTTAGTAGAGAAAGTAGCACTGGCTTCCCTTTTGAAATGTTTCACCCTTCGCCACTGTGGCGTAGTTACATTGTGTGCGCGGTATGGCTATGGTACATTCTGAGTTGGGGGTCAGGTAAAGTGAAATTTTGTCTTTATGGTCAGTACCAACTCGGACGTCTGGAATTTGTGCTCGATATGGAGATAGGCTATCTATCACCTCTATCCCCTATCACATCTGGGAGGGAAATAAGCTTGGCGGAATGAGGGTGTCCAAGTCCTCTATTTCGCATCTGCCTACCTCTTGAGGGATACAGGCATAAACTTATGATTTTTTTCGCATAAATTCAAGGTGCAGCTCAAAATAATTCCCACTACAAAGAGTTATTTCCGTTTTTCTGTTATCATTCATTTCATAATAAAAAGAATATATAACGACTCTTTCAAGCAGTCTTCTGTCAAACAGTGTATAAAACATCACGCCGGTATAATTCTAGCGACTATTAAACGACAAAAGTTTTATAGTTAATACTCAAGCCTCGTTTGGTAATTGATTTTACTTGAAAATGGTTGTCCGGTTTTACTGACGTTCTTGTTTCTAAAAACGGAACGCATTTTAATATTTTCACACTGTCCGCTTTATAGTGGTGGCTAATTATAAAACTTTATTATACGACAGTTAGTCACTTTGCAGTGTATAAAAATAGCACCACATCCCTACAAAATTATAACCAGTATCCACGGAATAATAAGAAGCGCAATACGTTTGTATTGTCGCATACTACACGATAATGACGACACTTACCGACGCATTATGATGATAATTATTTAAATGATGCACAGTGAGCGCTCGACGACGCGACGCCGCGCCGTGCCAAACGAGACTGCTAGCGACATCTGTTGTCGGATAGTGGAACTAACAACTACCTCGTTAGCATTTATCGTGCGTTTGTTATGTTCTGAAACAAAGATAATTAAAAATCTTTTGAATTTTTTTTTGTTAATAATTATTGTTCTTTTTTAATTGTTTGATTAGACGTAGGTTTAATTTGTAAAATTCGTGGAAAGTAAAGCGTCTATATAAATAATATTCATTTTACGAATAATTTGGTTCTAGCATAATTTACTATACATTAAATTATTATTCTTTAACTAAATAAATTAATAATAAAATAATAATCACAACAAATTTATATACATTTATGAATTGTAAATATTTTTATGCATATCAGCGCACTCTATCGGTGCACAGCGGGACTAACTACCACCCCTCCGAGAGGGTTCGTTTTTCGACAACCCTCTCTCCGCTAGCTAACCAAAAGTTTGTGGTTCGTAACACCTGCACGAAACATTGGGACAATCAACTTTAGTTTTGCAAAAATATTTAATTTAAGAGCAGCCTGTAAACAGTTTTGAGTTGACTGGCTAAACCGAAACATTACCACTGCAATAGTTTTATATTTTATGCCAACATTGAAATAAAACTTTAACGTAATTTGTTTTATGTTTAGTCGCATCTTTTAGAAAGCTTTCAAAATCACTGGCTAAAGGGTAAAATGAAATCGCAATAAATTACGTTAAATAGTTTTATTTTAATATACGACGTGTAATGGCAGCTTGCTAGGTTGCTTGGTGGGACGAAAACCACTTATTTACCATGTCGAATGTCTAGTCGCCTGCCTCTATAGAATTACAAAGGTACAATAACCCACACAAGTTTCTTATTAGAACCATCCAATTGGCTATGCATATAAAAGGCGCTAAATTTTCTATAAGAGACATAATATCTTTTGTATCGATGTACAATATAGAGGTAGAATTGCGAGCAGTGGAACGATCTTTTCACTTATCCTTCTTCGGACGAGGCCAAAGATATTTACACGTTAGACAGCGGCTGAGCTATGTCTTATTTCCGATGTCTATGGACTGCGGTAACGATTTACCGTTAGGGGGCAATTCTTGCGCATTTCGAATTTGAAAAAAAATCGAATTCTACTTTAATTTCAGTTCAAAAAAAGTTCCAAAACAATTCGAATTCGATTTTTGATTCTATTATATTTTATTATGAGACGTATTCGAATTTTTTGCCCAATTCGAAATTCGTGAGAATTGCACCGAGGGCAGTCTGCTCGTCTGCATTCGTGCATAAAAAAGTGCTAAACCCATACGGACCTACCAGTCCTTTGTAACAGGACCTAAGTATGAGAGACGCACAGTCTTAATGCGGGAATCGAACCCGTGGCCTCTCGCTTTACAGTCTGCTACTCGCCCGCTGCACCACGGTGGCTGTTACAATACAAAAGGAATCATCGAAATCGATGTAAATTAGTGGAGATATCGCTTTACATGAAGTCGCTTTACAAACATAAAGTCATGGATATTAAGGTTCTATCTTTTGGTCTGATCTTTTGGTATCATAGGTTTTTATAAGCAGTGGAAATCATTTACCATCAAGTGCCACACCTGTATCGTCTGCCAGTCTATAAGATGCACTAATAAATAGCCTCAATTTCCAAGTCGGTTGACAAACAAAACCATACCACCGCATATTTATGCAGTGAGAAGCGTCGTCGCCGGTCCCGCTCCACTGGCGCTATTGAGAGCACTCGGCTCCGGCGGCGGTGACGTCACGTCCCGTACACCATCAACCATCTCGTTAGCTCGCTCAAGTGTTGCAGATCAGAGACATTGTAACCTAGGCCTTTATTCACTATGACTAGCTATAGTTGTTAAATATCCTTAACATAACATGCAAGATAAGCTCACGCCTGAATCCCCGAAGATGTAGGCAGAGGCGCAATGGCGAACTAGAACATCCACATTTCTCCGAGCTTAGTTCCATCCCAGATGTGATAGGGGGCGAGCTTATCGCCATATCGGGTACAAATTCCAGACTCCAGACTGATACTGAAAAATCCAATATCATTTTGCCCAGGGATCGAACCTAAAACCTCAGAACGATGAATGTCCTCAAAATAAATAAATAAAAACGCGTCACTAGTCATTTAACTAACGACGCGTTTTGTAGCACGATAACTTATAACAGATGCAGCTTAACTCACTGCATATATCCAAGATCCTGTGAAGAGTTCGCAGATATACAGGTTTCCTCACAATATTTAATAAGAACGTAGTGTCCTCAAAAACGGTGTTGCAACATTATAGTTTTATTACAAAAGCACGTAAAATCCAGCTGGTTGTGTTGTGAGTATTCAATTTGTTCGGCGCGAGACGGATGGATTCGTTCCGCGGGCCGCGCCGAGCCGAGCCAGCTCTGCGCCAACACCACGTCTTGATAACATCGCAAATAAAGTTGCCAGAATTCTTGATATAATCCATTACATATACTAAATTTCGAAAAATCAATCACACTAATATTATAAAAGCGAAAATTTGTTACTTCTTCTCGGTTAAACGAATAGACCAATTTTCATGAGATTTGATATATGTATAGGTAGCTGACACCCTGGATTAATACATAGTTTTTATAATAAAGAGAAAATAAAGAGCTAACGGAGTCGCGGACAACAGCTAGTTAACTACAAATTGTAGCATTAGTCATATTTCACAATATCACTATTTTTTTGGGGTTTCCTCGGGGTCCCATATATGTACCTCTATATACGCTGCCTTCATCTTGGTATAGTCGCAACGTAAATGGGCTGTGAACCGGGACGTCCTAGGTTCGATTCTCAGGTCGGGTGGGGTATTTTTTAACATGATGTACCAGGGACTGAATCGTAAACCTAAGCCAAAATCTTTCTGCAACATACTTGAAAAAGTTGTTGCAGGTGGGAAGCAAGACTATTTTTTGTGGCTTTTGTAACTTGGTCTTGGAACATCTTGAAACTCCAGAAATCTGTAACAACAACATAAGCCACACCACATCCCCGAATGGGTAGGCAGAGGCGCACTAGCCAACTAGTGCACCCACATTTTGCCGAGCTTAGTTCCGTCCCAGATGTGATAGGGGGCGAGCCTATAGCTATATAGGGCACAAATTCCAGACTCCGGGCTGATATGGAAAAATCCAATATCACTTTGCCCGACACGGGGATCGGACCCGAGACCTCAGGACGGTAGGCGTACCAAAATACAACCACGCCACCGAGGCAGTCCTGTAAATTGGGCCTATTGAATGAACAATTACAAACCAACAAACAATTACAAAATTGAGATGACGCATTTTACCGATTTTTAGACCACATTCTAGTTATTTTTTCAGATTGCATTGGCAACTCAGGTCGCACCGATACTCGCATTTTTAAGGTAATTCCACTCTTACCTCGCTGTGTTAAATTTTATGGTTTATTATTTAAACAATGATTTATTTTTAAATTAATAATTTAAACTTTTTACATACAAAAAACATACTTTCGGTACATGGGCCACGGCCGACTGCGACCGTGTGATGATTATCTGTCAATGTTCCTCGCTGATACAAGTTTGGTATTTACTCAGATGTATCGTTTTAAAAAATAAATACTTTAATTGTATTATTCAGGTATCTACTCCGAATTATATTATGCAATATTTTTGTTTTTATATTTGTATCTGCTAATTACTATTTATGATAATTTTCCATCTAATCGCGAGCAAAGCAACAGTATATTAATTACATTTAAAATTTACAACAATTAACATATTAACACCACATAAAGTATGGTACAAAATGTGCAATTACGTTTTATATAATATGAAATGAAAATAATATTCCTTATTGGGTTATGTTCTGTAATTTCTCCAGCAGGTCGATTCTCTAAGGTTTCATTTGTGAAAACAACGTTGCGGCATCGATGCGGCAACGATGTTTTCATTTTTGTATTCAGCAAGGTACAAAGCGCACGCACTAGCGCTATGTGTGATGACAGCGCTTTTGCGAACTAGCTCTCTCAAGCGAGGTGTTTGACATAAATGTATGGAAATTGTATTTTCTAAGGCCCAACAACGTTGAACGCTCCGTCGATCTCAACGATGAGCGCTGCAGGAACGCAACGTTGTGACGTTTCTTAGAGTATCGAAAAGCAGTTTTTTTTTTAATTATAATAACGTTATCAATAACTCAATGACATAAGATAGTCCTCGCTATAAAGTCCACATCGCTTATTGTTTTCTTATAAATCTACGGACATTTTTCGTATATCTATACTAATATTATAAAGCTGAAGAGTTTGTTTGTTTGTTTGTTTGATTGATTGAACGCGCTAATCTCAGGAACGACTGGTTCGATTTCAAAAAATATTTTTGTGTTGGATAGCCCAATTATCGAGGGTAGCTATAGGCTATATAATATCACGCTATGACCAATGGGACCGGAGCAGAAATGAAAAATAAAAAACGGGGAATTGATATCTAAGAAACTACTGGTTCGATTTGAAAAATTATTTTTGTGTTGGATAGCCCAGTTATCGAGAGTGGCTATAGACTATATAACATCACGCTATGACCAATAGGAGCGGAGCAGAAATGAAAAATATTGCAAAATCGGGAAAATTTATATCTCAGAAACTACTGGTTCGATGTGAAAAATTATTTTAGTGTTGACCCACGGGATGAATGGTGGGGTGACTAAGGGGTGACTAACGGGGTGATTGATGGGGTAACTGACGGGGTGACTGATGGGGTGACTGACGGGGTGACTGACGGGGTGACCGACGTGAGGAATGACAGGGTGACTGACAGGCTGACTGATGGGGTGGCGGACGGGGTGACTGACGAGGTGACTGACGGGGTGACCGACTGGGTGACCGACGAGTGACAGACGGGGTGACAGTCGGGTGACCGACTGAGTGACAGACGGGGTGATAGACGGGGTGACAGACGGGTGACAGACGGGGTGACAGACGGGTGACAGACGGGGTGACAGACGGGTGACAGACCGGGTGACAGCCGAGTGACAGACGGGGTGACAGACGGGGTGACAGACGGGGTGACCGACGAGGTGACAGACGGGGTGACAGACGAAGTGACAGACGGGGTGACAGACGGAGAGACAGACGCGGTAACAGACGGGTGACAGACGGGGTGACAGACGAGTGACAGACGGGGTGACAGACAGGTGACTATAGGTCTATAGGTGCCTACGACTCACTCTTTCAACCCTCTCTCTCATACGCAGACGAAGTTGTTCGGGTCAGCTAGTAAATAATATACACATTAGATGGAAGTCATTACAGTGCCACCAAATATGAGACGAAGATTGTACTAGATTATACTTCAGTCCTATAATATAATAACACGATATTACCATTATTGTTTCACTTCTATCAACAAGTACAATATTTAGTAAAATAGTTACAATAAGTAGTTTTAACAGCGTGGTCACGTCGCGTCCCCGCACATTAACTTATAAATAGTTATCGGCTTCGCACTCGACAATACTTCGTTCGCATTTCATTTGTCATATAAATCGTTTATAATACCAATCCAGGAAAAAGTGTACCCGTGTTTTTTAATGGATAGTAGATCTTTGTCTGTAGTGCCCACCTGCAAACCTTATTAAGAATATTCAAGTGCGGCTTACTTTTTACTATTTTATCCCCAGGCAAGTTGGTAAAAAAACTCCCAGGTGGTAGAGCCACGCTGTAGACAGTAACGTCTATAGCACGAATGGGCCGGCTCGACCGGTAAGATACCACTGTCTCACAGAAAACCGACGTAAAGTGGCAACTTGCTGTCGCGTTTCGTTCGGTGATATTGGTAGTAATATTGGGTTTTTCAATTAAGTATCAGCCCGGAGTCTGGAATTTGTGCCCGATATGGCGATGGACTCGCCCCTTATCACATCTGGGACTGAACTAAGCTCGGCGAAATGTGGGTGTTCTAGTTAGCTAGTGCGCCTCTGCCTATATTCGGGGATACAGGCGTGAGCTTATATTATGTTATGTGTGTTTTATTACTTGTTATATAACAAAAGTCACTATTTCCTCAATAAGTATACTTGCTTACTTGCTATCGTCATTTCTGGCAAAATATAATGTTTTTTGCCGTAGGTGCATAATACATAAACTCACGCTTGTATCCACCAAAGTATAGGTAGAGGCAAACTAGAGATCTAGAATTGGGTACTTGACTATGTTTGATTTAGTACACATTTTTATATATACTAGCAAATAAAACAAAAAAGAAACTCTTCTGTAAAATCTGCATCGAAATTGGTTGAAAAATGAGTCAGTAATTCATATTTTAAAATCTGAAATGAGAAAAAGTGGGGACGTAGTGGGGATATCTTGCTATCCCTTTCTAACGCACGTACCGTTATGGCCCTGACGTGATTTTACTGATACTTCTCTTTTCCGCAGTTTGAAGGTTACACCAAATTTCAAATGCTTATATATTTTTTTATTTTTGAGAATATTTCAATAATTCTTTCAGTTCTATATTTTAGATGGCGTAAATTTCGTATAAAATTAATTTAAAAAAATACTCAAGTACCCAATACCCACATTTCGCCGCGCGCATTTCGTCCGCTAACTGCGCCAACGAGGCAGTAAATAATATTTTTCCTTATATTACGGAAATAATATTGTTCTAGTAGTAGTTGATAATAATATTATTTCCTTATGTTACGGGCGCTACTATGCCTCGAGCTGCAGACGGGGTCATGTCACGGGAAATCGTTTAGTCAAGGCACTCGCGGCTGTTTTAGTCTTACCTCATGCTATAATTGTTTTCGTACTTATGTTTAGAACTCTTTATACTAAAAGGTTATTTTCGATTTTTAAATATAAATACAAAAAACTTAACGGACCGACTTCAAAACTTATCCGATGGTGCCAAGTGTAAACATAAACATAAAACATAAGCTCACGCCTGTATCCCCGAAGGGGTAGGCAGGGGCGCACTAGCGAACTAGAACACCCACATTTCGCCGAGCTTAGTTCCGTCCCAGATGTGATAGGGGGCGAGCCTATCGCCATATCGGGCACAAATTCCAAACTCCGTGCTGATATGGAAAAATCCAATAACACTTTGCCCGACCCGGGGATCGAACCCGAGACCTCAGAACCGTAGTCGTACCGAAATACCACCACTCCACGGAGGCAGCCATTGCAGGCAAGTGTAAATATTTGGACATTTTATCTTTTTCGGCTTTCACAAGGTTCTCGTCATGCGAATTGTGACATAAACAAGTTTCGCCCGGCGCGCCAATCGATCTACTACCACAATATCAGGCTTATAGGCCACAATAATCCTGCCCGTGTTAACAGATCGATCCCAATAGAGCGTTTCTTGCTTATTTTCAAGAACTGGTTCAGGAACATATTGATAATAAGGCATCTCAGAAGCCACAAGGCAATATTGAAGAGCAAGTTAATGGTGTATCTTGACTACAAGTGATCTTGGCTACAAGGTTATGCCTATGCAAATACTCGCCGATAGCAAGATACGAACAACCGGAAATCACATGCCTGATAGATTCTCCGGGACGAAATGTCGACCGTGCCATCCTTCATGATGTATTGCCTATAGTTGTTCGCCTTGATAACTTCGTCCATAATTGCAAAGACAAAACCATCAGTCTCCCCAAAAAGGTTAGTAACTATTATTATTAAATGTATCAAATGATAGACGTATTTTAAACTTCAGTTCTGATTTATTAATACCGTATATTTTCCCGTTATTTATGTGATCAAGTTGATATTGTTTCAGAGTGTAGACAGTAACGTCTACAACACGAATGGGCCGGCTTTGGTATCATTGTCAACTGTCTCGCAGAAAACCGAAATAAACTGGTAGCTCACTTGCATTTCGCTCATCCCTTTTCTTCCATTTATGACAAAATTGGTCATGTAAATTGTTTTTCTAATATACTATAATATTATTTTCAATATTAGCCAATATTTACTACGCAGAACTAGATATACCTACCCTGGTTTCTTACTAGAATCTGAAGTTACTAAAGTCTAATTAAATTAGTAACGAAAAAAGTAAGACAGCGGTGATCCCGCAGCGCTATGACATGTCCTTCTTCAAATGAGGCTTAAAAAGCACCTACACTGTAGGCAGCGGCTAGACTGTGCCCTTGGCATTACCGATGTCCATGGGCGACGGTAACCACTTACCATCAGGTGGGCCGTCTGCTCGTCTGACTTCGTTGGCTAATAAAAAAAAGACAATTTATTGTAGCGGAATAAGTTATTATACTATTAATGCGGTGTTTTAAGAATTATGAACAAAAACTAGATCGTCCTTTCTCATTTAAGGACATAATGAAGTTATAAAAAGTAATGAATTCGACGACTGAGTTGAGCGCCGCGGGGAACAAGGTCTATCGAATATACACTGGCTGGATTTGCAGTGGGGGGTTACCACCACCTCTTATAGCAGTATTATTATAATCTTACTTGTACCGATTCCCATACAAAACAAACGAAGAACGATTATAATAATACTGCTATAAGAGGTGGTGGTAACCTTGCTGGTCAGATTTGACTTTTGTTTAATGCAAGATGTAAACTCTAAACCGCTTATTCATAATAACTTAGTAGAGCGTAATAAGACCGCAATAGTAAGTTTCCTAAAAATTGTATTCATAATCATTCAATAGCTTTAAAACATTCCAACGTTCTATAGTGGAAACATGGCCAAAGAAGGCAAAAGTAGGGTTATACTTTCGATAAGACCAAGATTTCATTATGAATAAGGAGGTTAGTTGACCTAAATTAAAACTTTGTTTCTCATTGGTTGGCTTTATATTTTTTCAAACAATAGTTTCTTGCAAAGAGATTTAATATTAATAACTAAATATTACTTACAAAGATATTTAATATTACTAACTAAATATTACTTATAAATATATTTAATATTACTAACTAAATATTACTTATAAATATATTTAATATTACTAACTAAATATTACTTATAAATATATTTAATATTACTAACTAAATATTACTTATAAATATATTTAATATTACTAACTAAATATTACTTATAAATATATTTAATATTACTAACTAAATATTACTTATAAATATATTTAATATTACTAACTAAATATTACTTATAAATATATTTAATATTACTAACTAAATATTACTTATAAATATATTTAATATTACTAACTAAATATTACTTATAAATATATTTAATATTACTAACTATAGAGGAGCTATCAAGCATTTTAGTTAACAAAAGTTAGCAACCATACAAGAATAATTATTTCAAACGACAGTAATGCTATCTACCACTCATTGCAATTTACACCTTAATGTTGTAGAATCAGATGAGACAACTTTATTATCTCAACATTATTACACTAGCACGACCTTGCGCGCATAATAATGAACTTGAATGACTTGTGACCTCGAGGTCACAAATCAAAACTTTTGAATCACAAGTTTCGTGCTGTCCCGTCTAGGTCTATCTACTATTAAATGGGTTTGTTTTCTTATATCATTGAACGGCACAAAATATAAAATGGCTCCACGTGATTGTGATTTTGCCTCAAACAATAAATTAGAAAATATTGAAATAAAACTATTTTTACGGATTCTATCACGATTTGGTTTTTAATTTTTATTCCCGACGTTTCGAAGGCTTTGCAGTCTTCGTGGTCACGGGTTGGACTGAGGTGTCATTTGTCCAAAAATAAAATAAAAATTAAAAACCAAATCGTGATAGAATCCGTAAAAATAGTTTTACTTCAATGTATAACATTCGCGTAAACTTAAGAAATCAGTTAGAAAATATTGTTACTCCGTCGAGTGACGACAAAAACAGTAAAATCGCAGCACCGCCCACGCAATAACTAAACGCAGCTTCAAGCAACCATTACGCACAAGTTTGATCGATGGACAATCATAATTACTACGCACACAGACACACACGCACACCGCAAAAAACTGCTGGACATCATTGGCTGTACCTGTGTATAAAACTAGTTACGCGTGATACGCGACCGTCCCACAGATGCACTTAACTATAATCAGTGGCAAAAAGTTAATGCCCGACGCCACTCACAGCGATATAAATGGACACCACTCGATGTAGAGTGCGGGAGGTAGGGGATCAAATCTAAGACAAGTCTGATGTGTGACAGCCTACGGAGTCATTTAAAACTGCTTTAAAATGGGGCAACAAAGTCTAAGGCTTTTGTAGTGTGAATATTTTATCAGTCTCAACGCAATAACATAAGGTCACGCCTGTATCCTCGCAGGGGTAGGCAGAGGCGCACTAGCGAACAACAACATTTCGCTAAGCTTAGTTCCGTCCCAGGTTACAGGTGTGATAGGGGGCGAGCCTATCGCCATATCGGGCACAAATTCACTTGGCCCGACCTGGGATCAAATCTGAGACCTCAGGACAGTAGTTATACCGAAATGCAATTACGCCATCAAGGCAGTATGCAGAGAATGCAATACTACACTATTAATGTCCTTAAATTTAAGATCTAAGTTTAAGATAAAAACATTTTCCATCCGCCCTTATCATTTTCCAATTGGATCGTGTTACGCAGAATTGATCCAACCCACAAAAAAGAAAACAAAAAAAAATGTTGACACCAATATGGTCTATTAATGGTTTCGAACATGTTGGCATCAATAACATTTTTTATTTTTTTGGGTTGGATTATTTCTGCGTAACACGGTCCAATTATGCTCAGTTTTTTACCATGACTGTCTGCTTGTCTGACGTCAACCGCGTCAAACGTCAGTCTCTGACAAACGGCATCAAAAATGACGATTCGAGTAATAATTTACAAATACATGTTACTGTACTGTGGTCGTTATTCTGAGGTATAAAGTGTGGACAATACGCAGTTGTTTGAGGCTCCAATATCCTTCAAATAGTTTTGCCATTGAGTGCCGCCTCCATATTGGATTTTGGTGTTTTGTCTCGTTCTCGTGGTGGTTGTTGCACACGGAGCAATTCTACACACTGTGGAGTGAGTCATCTTTTTTTTCCAAACTACAATTTTTGCTGTGGTTCGAACCGGGTGTCTGCGGATTGCGCATCGGGCGCTCGGACCTCGAGGCCAACAGCGAGTTACATCGGTTATTGAAATTGTGCGTCGCCTTTTAGCATTATGAGTAATTGCAATGGATGTCAACAGTTAATTAGTGACTCCGAAATCATTTTTTGCTCTATTTGCGACAACAATTATCATCACGACTGTGTTTGTCTTACTAAAGATAAATATGTCAAGATGTCGCGTAAAGCAAAACTCACTTGGAAATGCCCGGAGTGTAAACTACCGCGTAAAAAGGGTGACAACAGCAACACTCCGGTTAAGGATCCGTCATCGTTCTCAGACGAAAGTTACGACACTGTTGAATCTCTTGGTAAGCGGATGAACGACATGGAATCAACACTTGTTAGAAAAATTGATTCGTTATCTACTTCATATAAAAATTTCAAATCAGTTTTCGAACCTATTAGGAAGGACTTGCAATTACTCCCTGAGCTGATAAAATCGGTAGAATTTATGTCGAAGTCTTTTGATGACATGAGCAAACAAGTGGCAGAATTGACAAATGAAATCGAAAATCTACGTTCCGAAATGAACGATCTTCGAGCCGAAAATGGGAAACTTAAATCTGACGTGACAGAGCTCAGAGAACAACTCTCACAAATGGAGCAACACGCACGCGAGTGTAATGTGGAGTTACAATGTGTCCCGGAGCACTCTAACGAGAACCTTATACCTACTGTTCTCCAGCTTGCTAACACTGTAGCTTTTCCTTTGACGGAAAAAGACATTTTGTCCTGCACCAGAGTCGCTAAGTCAAATCTCGCATCAAAACGGCCAAAGTCAATAATAGTTAGACTACCTTCTCCTCGCACCAGAGATGAGTTGTTGGCTGCCTGTATTAAATTCAATAAAGTAAATCCTACTGATAAGTTGAATAGTCACCACCTAGGTCTCGGCGGTATCAAGCAATCTATATTTGTGGCCGAACATCTATCTTCCTGGAACAAGAACATTCACGCGCAAGCTCGAGCTGTAAAGAGGGACAAGCAATACAAGTTTTGTTGGATTCGTCGAGGCCGTATATACCTGAGAAAGGACGACTCATCGCCTGCCATCTGGGTGAAAAATGTTAGCATGCTGGACGCTCTCAAAAATTAGTTATTATTGTGTTATACTTATTATTGTGTTATATACTCGTATATATTATAGTGCTAGTGTATTTTATTTTTGAAAATGGCTAAGTTTACTATTTATTACCAGAATGCTCGCAGTATTCGCGGCAAACTACACGATCTATATTTATCTAGTCTTAAATGTGTCTATGACATTATAATAATAACAGAAACTTGGTTAAATGATAGTGTTCTAGATGCTGAAGTTTTAAATAGCTATTATACCATATATAGAAGAGATCGCTGTTCCACGAGTAACGCAAAGCATGATGGTGGTGGGGTTTTAATTGGAGTATCTAAAAAATATAACTCCACTCGTTTAAGTAAACTTGAAAGTTCTAGAGAAGACTTATGGATATCTGTTAACTTCGAATTAATGTCTCCAAAAAAGCATATCTATATTTGTGCCCTCTATCTTCCTCCCCCCATACGCTATGATACTCTGGAAGGCCAACTAACTTACTTGAGTAATGGTATTTTTTCTCTTAACTCTAACGATGTTATCATAGTCGGGGATTTTAACTTGCCGAACATTAATTGGACCTACACTGTGGATACACCTGCCGCATCCATAAATCAATGCATTACCAAATCTGATTTGACTAGCTTGCTCTCGGATTTTCTCGCACTACATGATTTTAAACAATATAACATCATTGGAAATAGGGATAATAAGTTGCTTGACCTTGTCCTTTACAACAACAATAACCTTAGTGTTTGTAATGCTTCTGACTACTTATCTAAGATTGATCCTTATCATCCACCTTTAGTTTTGTCTTTGACACGTTTTTCCTTGAATTACTTGCCTAAAAGATCTATAACGAGACGAAATTTTTTTCTTGCCGATTATTCACATATTAATGCAGAATTGGAAAGGGTTGATTGGGATTCTTCTTTTAATTCCATCGACAATGTCGAAGGCATGGTCCAGCATTTTTACTCTATAATCCAGGGACTTATTGAGAAATATGTACCTCTTACATATTCTTACCGCGGCTCATACCCTATTTGGTTTTCTACAAAATTAATTAAATTAATAAAAGAGGCAGATAAATTTCGTCGAAAGCATCGCAAATATAAAAACCCTTTAGATGAAATTGATTACATTGATGCCCGAAGGAGGTGCCATAATTTGACAAATACATGTGGATAATTCATTAAATAGAATTTAATATTAGAAACTCCTTTCATCGAAATGTTCGGCGATGGATTATAAAATAAAATAAGAAGATGACAGTTAAGATTGGAAAACGAACGATATAAGATGTCAGATTTGTAAAAGATTTTTCCTTAAGAAAATACATTATTAATTGTATCAATTCTTTGAATTCCTTCAATCCCACAACTTTTGGGGGCTCGTCCGGGATAGAATCGAAGAAATTGGTGCTATTTTAAGGATTTTCTGATGTAAGACTGAACTACAATTTTACGAATCAAGTATTACCAGCTTATGAAGAAATGCGGGATTCTCGGATTTTTAAGACGACTTTATTTCAATATTTGGAATAAATTGAAGAATATTTTTATGACTTCCAAACGACTATCTTTCTGCACGACGACTAAAAGAAGATCTCCAAGAAGCAGACTTAACACTAATTTAACCACGATGCCGCCGAAAAAAGATACCACTCAAGCTCCGCATGAAAATGAAGATGAAGAACAAGAGGTCGATGTACAAATTTCATTCTCCGACTTAGAGAAGTCAATGACGTCATTTACTGGTGATGACACATACCCAATTGAATCTTTTATTGATGAATTTGAAGATACAGCTCATATAATGCGTTGGACTGCTGTAGAAAAGCTGATTTATGCGAAGAGACTTTTAAACGGTACAGCTAAACTATTTTTAAGGTCATTGGGCAGGGTAAAAGATTACTCAAGTTTAAAGAAGGCCCTTAAAGAAGAGTTTGGACCTAAAATTAATAGTGCAATCATTCACAAGAAGTTGGCTTCGCGAAAGATGAAGAACGACGAAACATTCCAACAGTATTTCTTAGCTATGAAAGAATTGGCACTCCATGGCAAAGTTGAGGATTCTGCTCTAATTGAATACGTCATTGATGGAATCAGAGACAACGAAACAAATAAGGTTATTCTGTATGGAGCATCAGATATAAAAGAGTTTCGTAAGAAGTTAGACACTTACAGTGACTTCAAAAAGAAGATACCTGCCAAAGTCGTAAGTCCCTCGAACTCTTCCACCAGTCACTCATTCAAAAAGACTAGTGTCAAGCGATGCTACAACTGTGGTGACTTGGACCATCAAACGCCTACATGTTCAAAGGGAATCAAATGTTTCAAGTGCAATGAATTTGGCCATAAGTCAACGGATTGTCCTAATAATAAATCTAAGAAGACTCTTAATATTGAAGATGATAATAAGAAAACAAATGAAGAAGTTAAAAGTCCATATAAGAAGATTAGAATCAACGGAAATGAGTTAGTAGCTCTAATAGATACCGGAAGTGATGTGAATATAATGACAAAGACAGAATTTGGAAAAATTAAAGATGGAGTAGAGAATTTTAATACGGAATCAATGACATGCCTAACTGGTATAGCTGAGAATAAGGTTTACACAGAAGGAACATTCTTAGTTAATGTTGAGATTGACAGCTACTTTACAGATATTACGTTTCATGTAGTCAAAGATACTGAAATACCCGAGAACGTCATTATTGGTAAACCTATACTTAAAGATTTTGAAGTTAATTTTACTCCTCGTGGTGTCAACTTGGAAAGAATTATGCACCTTACTCTTTCAGTTAAAGATGATAATGTTGATCAAAATTATGACATAAGAGCAACAAAGTATACAGAACAAATTCGTAATTTGTGCAATGAGTATAAACCTAGTGAGAAGAAGAAAGATAGTAATGTAGAATTAAGAATTATACTTACTGTTGAAGATCCTGTTTATCAAAGCCCACGACGTTTGTCACCGTTAGAAATGGGTATCGTTAACAAGCAAATCGAAGAATGGTTAGCTAAAGGAATCATCAAACCTAGTAAATCTGATTTTGCAGCTCCTGTTGTCTTGGCTCACAAAAAAGAGGGTACACGCCGTATGTGCATAGATTATAGACGACTAAATAAGAAAGTTATAAGAGAGAGATTTCCACTACCTTTAATAGAAGATCAGATAGACAAGTTGAAAGATGCAACGATATTTACGTCTCTTGATTTACGTAATGGTTTCTTGCACGTGAAAGTTCACAAAGACAGCCAGAAGTACACGGCTTTCGTAGTACCTCAAGGACAATATGAATTTCTAAAAATGCCGTTTGGACTGTGTACTGCGCCGTCTGTATTTCAGCGATTTATAAATGATGTAATTAGTGATTTAATCGCTGATGGTACTATAACAGCGTATCTAGATGACTTGAATATACCATCTAAAACTGAAGAAGAAGGACTATTGAAGTTAAAAAAGGTATTAAAGAGAGCAGAAGAATTCGGTTTAGAATTTAATTGGAAGAAATGTCACTTTTTTAAAGAAGAAATAGAATATCTTGGTTATTTAATTCGAGATAATGAAGTAAGACCCTCCGAAGACAAAATAAATGCTGTAGCAAAATTTAAGAAACCTAAAGACGTTAAGACCATTCAGTCATTTCTTGGACTTACTGGTTATTTTAGGAAGTATATTAAAAATTACTCACTGATTGCTAAACCGCTAACTGATCTATTAAAGAAGGATGTTGCATTTAATTTTGATGAGAAGTGTGAAAGAGCTTTTGAAGAACTGAAGCAAATATTATGTAACTCTCCAGTTCTGCGTATTTACAGCCCTGATCTACCGACAGAACTTCATACAGATGCAAGTGCAGATGGATATGGAGCTGTGCTGTTGCAAAGGAGTCCTAAAGATGACAAATTTCATCCAGTTCACTATATGAGTAAAAAGACTACTCCTACTCAAAGAAATTACCACAGCTATTACTTAGAAGTCCTTGCTATTGTAGAAGCGATTAAGAAATTTAGAGTGTTTCTGCAGGGGATTCACTTCAAGATCGTGACCGACTGTTCAGCATTAACTATGACATTGAAAAAGAAAGACTTACCGCCAATAGTTGCTCGCTGGGCTTTACTTCTAGTAGAATACGATTATGAGATTGAGCACAGGCCAGGATCAAGTATGAAACACGCAGATGCGCTAAGTCGAAATCCGATTTGTCTAATAATCACTGAAACTACAACTCGTATAAAAAAGGCTCAAGAAGATGATGATGATATAAAAGCATTAAAGAAAATTTTGGAAAAAGAGTCTTATCAGGATTATATTCTACAAGGAGATATAATTTACAAAGTCAAAAATGGCAATAGATTGATTGTAGTACCAAAGAAAATGCAGTATGAAATTATTAGGAAAAAACATGAAAGAGGATATTTTGGAATTACAAAGACTGAGGAATTGATAAAAAGAGATTATTACATAGATAATTTACAGAACAAGATAAGAATACGCAAGAAAAGAAAGAAAGATAGATTTTCGAATCCAAGAGATAAAGATGATGAATTGTATCGATTGATAGAAGAAGAAAATATTCAGATTTTTAATGAAAAAAGACAAGAACTCAGAGAAAGCGCAAAGGAATCAATTAAGAAAATACAGGAAGAAAATATGAAAAGTTATAATAAGAATAGAAAGGAAGTAGTTTCCTATGATGTTGGTGACTTAGTTGCAATAAAGAAGACGCAATTTTCACAAGGTTCAAAGCTGTTTCCAAAATTCTTAGGACCATATGAGGTTACACAGAAGAAGCGGAATGATAGATACACTGTCAAGAAGGTGGGACATGGTGAAGGACCCATACACACAACGACTTCGGCAGATTTGATGAAACCTTGGGTGATGCTGGAAGATTTAGATTCATCTGGGGCAGATGAATGAGCAGGACGGCCGTGTGGATAATTCATTAAATAGAATTTAATATTAGAAACTCCTTTCATCGAAATGTTCGGCGATGGATTATAAAATAAAATAAGAAGATGACAGTTAAGATTGGAAAACGAACGATATAAGATGTCAGATTTGTAAAAGATTTTTCCTTAAGAAAATACATTATTAATTGTATCAATTCTTTGAATTCCTTCAATCCCACATACATGCTACAAAACATACAAAGAATCCTTAGAATCTTCTATATCTAATAAGAACATAAAAGCTTTTTGGACCTATGTTCGTAACAAGAAAAAGAACCCTGAGACTATTCCAAGCGTTATGTTATTCAATAATGAGGAATTAACCTGTCAAACCAAAATTTGTGACGCTTTTGCTACCCATTTCTCTTCAGTTTTCGTACATAATAATGCCGATCAAATCAATTGTAATTTCACCTATTCTGACAGCTTGTTGAATCACACTCATTTGTTGGATATAAATGTTCCAGTTTGCAACACTCTTAGCAGTATCTTTATTACTACCACCTCGATCAAGAAAGCTCTCCAAAAATTAAAATGTAGTTTAGGGGCCGGTCCTGATGGCCTCCCTGCGATATTTATCATAAACTGTGCCTCAAGCCTATCGCGACCACTCACAATTTTATACAACCGATCATTAGCCTCTGGTGTTTTTCCACACTTATGGAAGGTTGCCAATATTATTCCGATCCCCAAAAGTGGCGACTCAAATTACATAATAAATTATCGTCCCATATCACTTCTTCCAATACTAGGAAAAGTCTTTGAGTCACTTATTTGCCCTTACCTCAATCATCATTTGCAACACCTGCTAATTCCTGAGCAACATGGATTTCGTTGTAGAAAATCAACAGTTTCGAATCTTGCTTGTTATGTATCTGACTTAACTACAGCCATCGATAATGGTCACCAGACTGACGCTATATATACAGACATCAGTAAGGCGTTCGATAGAGTTGACCACCAGCTTTTGATACAAAAACTTTATGCTTTAGGAGTTCATGGTAATCTTTTAGTATGGTTTTCATCCTACTTATCACAACGACCTCAAAAAGTTGTAGTTTGTGGCTATGAATCGTTCTCATATGTGGCCAGTAGTGGGGTTCCCCAGGGGTCACATCTGGGACCAACACTATTTTTGGCGTTTATTAACGACATTGCTAATAGAATTAAACATTCTAAATTTCTACTTTTCGCCGATGATTTAAAACTGTATAAGAGTATACATGATTTTCGAGATTCTGAACTACTTCAATTAGACTTAAATAACGTGTATAACTGGACTGTTCGCAATAAACTGCCTCTAAATGTTGAAAAATGTAAACACATAAAATTTACTAAGAAAAATTCTCCTCTTCCCACCGTTTATACGTTGGGTGGTAGGGTTCTTGAGGAAGTTGATTATATAAAAGACCTCGGCATTATATTGGATAAAAAACTGTCGTGTAGACTCCATATTGATAAGATAATCAATAGATCTTTTAGGATGTTGGGATTTTTGTGGCGCAATTGTAAGCATTTTAATAATATCATGGCATTAAAACTCGTGTATACTGCATTAGTCCGCAGTATATTGGATTATGGGTCTAGTATTTGGAATCCCTCCTATCGTTGTCATATTGAAAGGATTGAAAAGGTTCAAAAGCGGTTTGTTTTCTTTTTAACAATACACCAAAAGAAAAAACAAGAGCTCAAATCTTATACTCAACGTTTAAGTCACTTTAATATGTTAAGCTTAGAGAATCGCCGTTGGATTACAGATCAAATTCTATTATATAAAATCTTGAATGGTTTATTAGATTGTCCCGCACTGGTTTCGAAATTTTGTTTCACTATTCCCCGAAAAGGTGCTAGAATAGTAAATTTTCGTCCATTCACGCCCAAGAGATTCAATACTAATGTTGGAACACATAGTCTTATAGGAAGAATCAGTCGTGAGCACAATTTGTTATTTGAGGCTGAGAAGGTTGATCTTCTTAATGGCTCCCTTCTTAGCTTTAAAAACATGATGTTTAAATATAAAAAAAACATAATACATATATAATTTATTTCTTGTTTGAACCTATTGCATGTTCATGTCTAAAATCTACCATGCATTTGCATACATTTAATGTATTTTTTTTTTTTGGTTCGTGTAACTTTATTGGGTACATTGTATATTGTATTGTAATTATTGAATTTAAGCGCTAATTGTCGCGTGAACACTTCCATTCATTTATTTTATTGTACTTTTTTGTATGTTGTAATCGAAGCATCCGCTTGATAATTTTTAACAAGTTCCACTACGTGCATGTTGAGTTTTCCTTAATTTGGACTTACATTATAAGTTATGTATTAAGTGTTTAGATTAGCAAAATTTTGTATCAATGTTATGTCTGCTGGAAAACCTGAATAAATAAATAAATAAATAAATAAATAAATAGGAAGTCACCAGTGCGTATTCAGAGGGGACACACAAAGTGATGAACCATAACCAGAAAGTACTGGTGGTAAGTAATATGAGGGTCACCTACTTAATTTACACGTTGGCGGTATAACAACTTATCGTAAGTCCCAAATGTCCTTTGTAAATTAAACTGGAATAGAATCCCGTTGCGAAATTGTGAATGAATTTATCTCTGGAAATAACATATTGATTGGTGTACAAGCGTCCGTCGGACCGGAGGATTTATGCGATCGGTCCGGCGGCCGGCCAGCATGCGGCACCCGCCACAGCCGCCGTTTGATTGCACCACACCCACTAATTACGCTCTTATGAAATAAACTCCGCTCTTAACTTACATCCATTATATACAACAAACGTCACAAATCACCACTTCAGACAGGCAGTTTTGAATCATAATTGACTACACTAAAGGTTTCGTTCGCCTTGGCGAGTTAAGCAGGGTTTTAAATGGAACAGTAGCCGAACATGGCAAGGATGAATTCCATCGAAATGTTGTCCTGTTGGTAATAGGCGGACGAGTTTGAACGATAAATACAATGTATGTGCTATTATGGACTAATGGAAAACCATTAAACAT
Source organism: Clanis bilineata (assembly GCA_036417725.1). Taxonomy (NCBI): domain Eukaryota; kingdom Metazoa; phylum Arthropoda; class Insecta; order Lepidoptera; family Sphingidae; genus Clanis; species Clanis bilineata. Next base: position 18,299,634 of record CM071158.1, read on the forward strand.
TTGCTTAAGAAGATCTTATTTACAGTTTAATAAACTTGTCAAATGTGATGTTGTAGGTTAGATTTAGAATTGAAAATTACATTATTGCTGTTTTTCGAAGAGGGCAATCCATATTATTTTCTTCAATTTTCTTCTTTAGAAGATGATCAGTCCAACCGATGACCACGAAGACTGTAAAGCCTTCGAAACGTCGGGAATAAAAATCAAAACCAAATCGTGATAGAACCCGTAAAAATAGTTTTATTTCAATGTATAGCATATGAACTTAACATATCAGTATAGAAGATAATGACTGAACTTTTTAAGATTATACCATTTGTATTTGGCCAGTGATCTAGCTGATATACCATATTGTTGTTGTAGTTACATTTTACATCTTGGTTATGTCGAGATGATTGTTTAATAATCGGTGTTACCTATCGTATGAACCGATTCATGAATGTAGACGAGGCAAAAGAGGTATCTCAGGATCGTAGCTTTGGCGCTCAATTGTCTCTGGCTACCCCCATCGGATGCAGGCGTGAGTGTGTATAGATGTCAAAGGTTTTACGAACATATTTTAATGTCTTATTAGGACCAAGCTTTTAAAGCACAGAAGGGTTACCACGACCTCTTATAGCAGTATTATTATAATCGTTCTTCGTTTGTTTTGTATGGGAATCGGTACAAGTAAAATTATAATAATACTGCTATAAGAGGTTGTGTAACCCCCCAGATGTACAAGCAACTCTCGCCTGTATCCTCGGAGGGGTAGGCAGAGGTGCACTGGCGAACTAGAACACCCACATTTCGTCGAGCTTAGTTCCGTTCCAGATGTGATAGGGGGCGAGCCTATCGCCATATCGGGCACTAATTCCAGACTCTGGGCTGATATGGAAAAATCCAATATCACTTTGCCCGACTCGGGGATCGAACCCGAGACCTCAGGACGGTAGTCATACCGAAATACAACTACGTCACCGAGGCAGTCCGTTACAAAGCAGGTAACAAGCAGTAACACCAACCGCTAATAACATGTTCCATGCATTTAAGGACGTATTATTTGAAGGCAAAACCCAAAAAAATACTTCAGAGGTGTGAGAGCAGGTTAATTCGCAGACACTGCGAAATCGACGCTCATTAATCGTCGCGTGCGCCGATACCTGTATTAATGCACCAATATGTGTTATATTGGCGACTCCATCTGATAACGCAAAACTTACACACACAAGCACAGTGTCGGACACTGTGTTGTCATTGTACGAGATTTTTAGCACACATTGTGCTGTTGGAAACAGTTGTGGGTCGTTCGATCATTGTGTCGGCTCCTCCCCCTTACGCGATGACAATCACGAAGGTGGACGCGCGAGATAATTGTCCAGTTACTATATTTATTGACTCTGTCCAGAAACAAGATTTTATAAATTAATATACTGTAGTTTTTGAAACAATAACCTTCTCCTCCTCCTTGGTCTAGTGGCAGCATGAGCTGTGGACCAGGAGGTCCTGGATTCGAGTCCCAGGTCGGGCAAAGCGAAAATTCTAATTTAACTTGCCTGGGACTGGATCCCTCAGATGGGGATGACGTCAGGCAGGCAGCCGGTCGTAAAAACTAAGCGAAATCCTTTCTACAACAAGGTTAAAAAAGTTTGTTGCGGGGACTCTACATTAAGGTGAGTTAAGGGTAAATAGAAAGAAATAAGTTTTTGAAACAAACATATTGTGACTGTTTTAAAAGCATTGGGTTGTTATTTTCAAAAACCTGGAAGTTTTCATTTATTTATAATAGAGGTAATATTATAAAGCTACCTAGATCTACTCTTGATATACCTGAGACACCCTGAACTTCATTGCTCGGTTTCGATAAATGCGTGCCTTGTTGATCCTAGCTTATAGAAGTTGCAGTGATGTATGTACAAGATAGTCTTGTAAGAGAATAGTTTTGAAAATGAGGATTTCTTGAGTGGTAAAGCCACGCTGTAGACAGTAACGTCTACAGCACGAATGGACCGGCTCGACCTTTTAGGTTGGCAACGCACTCATGATTTTTTTTGTGTCTTGGGTGTTTATAAGTGGTGGAGATCATTTTCCATCAGGTAACCCATCAGCTCGTTTGTCAGTCTCTGCTATAATAAAAAGGGATGGGGATGTCTTTCTACTATTATCATCAATGAATACAACATTTCTCTAAGGACAACAAGGCCAAAGCACTGAACTATTTCACAATCAAGTTGTAAATTCAATCGACCACTGCCATAAACATCAAAAATGATATCCCAAACGTGTGGACGTTTTCCTCTAACTTTCATTGTGTGGTGAGCACGTTCTTTATTGCCCATAACTATATTGACAGTCAGCACATCATCTACCATTACCATTCCACGCGCCTGCGCCGTCATTACACATTCTGCTTCAAGGGTATAATTGTTATACACGTCCTTGGTGACGATTAAAGATTGCTTTCTATGCATGGTGTTTTGGTGAAGAGTTGAAAAAATGGAACAGAGTATATTGAAAAAAAGAGCGTAATAAGTCGCTTCTTGGTCTATTAACAGAGTATATCGGAAAAAAGGAAGGACTGTCTCGATGTGTGGTGGTATTTCGGTACGACTACGGTTCTGAGGTCTCGGGTTCGATCCCCGGGTAGGGCAAAGTGATATTGGATTTTTCCATATCAACCCGGAGTCTGGAATTTGTGCCCGATATGGCGATAGGCTCGCCCCCTATCACAACTGGGACGGAACTAAACTCGGCGAAATTTGGGTGTTCTAGTTCGCTAGTGCGCCTCTGCCTACCCCTTCGGGATACAGGCGTGAGCTTATGTTATATCGGAAAAAGTCAGGCGTAATATATCGATTCCTTGCTCTACTAACAGAGTATGTTGGAAAAAATATCGGGCGTAATAAGTCGCTGGATGCAGGCTGCTTCCAACAGGACGATCTGGATATCTTTGGGGGAGGCCTATGTCCAGCAGTGGACGTCCTGTGGCTGATGATGATGATGATGAAGACACCCTCTTGGTCTAAGGACAGTGAATATAGAGTCATACAGTCTTAATTCATAATTACATATTACGTAGGTATATTAAATCATATTATATGAATAATTTTGCAATTTCCTTTCTGTAAAAATATGTAGCAACATATACGTACGTACGTAGATTGAATTAATAAATATCTAGCTTCTATATGGTAAATAAAGGCACACTTTCCTCTACATCACAAATAATATATTCAAAAGTTGAGGTTTAATAACAGATACTGTGTATTGAACATAAAATTTTATAGATAACGACATAAAAAACAGCAGCAAACGACAGTATGAGAAAAATGGAAATTTTCAACCATCTCCAAAACAGGTTAGTCTTGGGTTATTGTGAACCATCCAATCACATAATGATAATGATTAGCGAGCGCGATTAGAGGCGCAGCGAGGTTGTGAGTCGCAATTACTTGTGGCGCGCGGCGACTTAATGCGACTAAATCATAGTGCGCAAAGCCCGGTAGCTGATGCCGATTAACGCGACATGCTGCATCGGCTGGCTATCAGACCGCTATTATACCGAGTACCGACGCGCATCACTATAAGCAGGTATTACAAAAGACCCTAGCACAAATATCTATCGAGTACGTATTCGATTTGATCTCGGTGTTGTTACACATGAACATCAGGAGTGCGCAGCGAAGTTGATTCGAAAATCAGATTTGTTATAAAAAAACCATGTGATAAAAATCATTTACGTAATGAGTAGATAAATAAAATAACCAGCCTAGTGCATGCATTATATCTGACCATGCACAGTAAAGGGTTCCGTAGATCGATAAATTTTCTTCATAATCATCAGCCATAGGACGTCCGCTGCCGAACATAGACCTCCACAAAGATTTCCAGATTGACCTGTTGGAAGCGGCCTGATTCCAGCGAATTCCTACTTCCTTCCTTCCTATTTTACTGGAAAATAATTTTATTAGAAAAAAGTTTGAATGCATGGTTCATAAAATTTTATTAACTAACAAATTCATCTGAGTTCAATAGAATTTCGCTCTCTACACACTGATAATGTATTTCATAAAAATGACATAGACGCACATCAAGACGTCCACTGCTGAACATAGGCCTCCCCCAAAGATTTCCAGATCGACCTGTTGGAAGCGGCCTGCATAATACATATAAAAAATTCATATTATATAAAATTCATTACATATCATACAAATTACATATCGTTCTGCATTCACATACCATCTGCCATACTGTGACAAACTAGCAAAACGTAGGAACGTTGCAAAATCACACAATTCTTGTGAACATTCTTGGGCGATTACTTCGATAGTGTTTTAGAAACCATTCACATTCTTTACTTCAAGTATGTTTGGCTCGATAAAGTTATAAAATTTCCTGATCCATGTTAGATAAAAAGGTAATGCGGTGCAATTCCGCGCATTCTGTGAGCAAGTTGGAGCACGTTGTGCAACCGACCATGCCACGAGTGCACCGCTAATTGATTGGAGCGAATGTTGACAAATATTGGAGCGGTATGAACGGTGTATAACTACTGCGGAGTATTCGACCACCCAAGTCTAAATAAAATATATTATAGTTTTAAGGTTTGTTGTATTTATAAATCATAAAATTGGATCGAAGAACTTTAAAGAACTATCTTTTTAACCAGATCTTCTAGTGCCTCTTGTGTTTTTCTTGGAATTTATCTAATAATGGCTAAGCCAGGCTATAGATTTAGTCTACGGCATGAATGGGCCGGCTCGTCTGAGTTGGTACCACTGTGGTACCACTGTGGCACTGTTATAGCATGGTTTTTCTTAAGGCATTGTCGACGTCTATAGGCGATTGTAACCATCAGGTGGACCATCTGCTTGTCTACCTAAGTTATAACATAACATATCATAACAACAACAATATTTGGCAAACATATAAAATAACATAACATAAGCTCTCGCCTGTATCCCCGAAGTGGTAAGCAGAGGCGCACTAGCCAACTAGTACACATAAGATATAAAATAAAATAAAACGTATAAAATAAAACAAACGTATCAAAAATACCACAATGACAGTCAAGTTGGTTGTTTTGCCTGTGATCAAAACGGACTTGTCAATGTCTCCAAGGACATGATCGACAATTATGTACACTTTTGAGTGGAATATCTAATCAGTGGCGCGAGCGCGTGGAATTGTAATGACGATCATCGCTACTGGTGACTATGATTTTGTGGGCAATATTTTCAAACGACTTCAGAAGGAGGAATTTCTCAATTATTCGGTATTTACTGATTTCTTAAGTTTACGCGAATATTATACATTGAAATAAAACTATTTTTACGGATTCTATCACGGCAATCTATCTGACCCGTGACAACGAAGACTGCAAAGCCTTCGAAACGTCGGGAATAATATATAAAACCTAATCGTGATAGAATCCGTAAAAATAGTTTTATTTCAATATTCGGTATTTTTATGTAACTTACGCGGTATTTTCGATACGGTGAACGGATTTTCAAGATTCTTCTTGTGTTCGATTGGGGCTACTCCAAGGGTGGACCATATAAATTTGGGCAAGATGTGCTGGAATTTTCAGTTTTTGGTTATATTAAACTTTTCATTATAGTATTTATATTAATCCATTACATTCTCGAAGAAGAAATTATTGCCCAGAACTTATTCCGAAATATTGATTTTTCAGGAGTTAGCAAGCTCAATTGGGAATGGTATACTTAGACTACCGAGACAAGTGTCGGAGGTTCGAGACCAACCCCAAAAATGGAGCATATACCTCTGTCTTTTCTATGTTAAGTGTATTTTCATTGTGAAATATCGCTTGCTATAACGGTGAAGGAAAACATCGTGAGGAAACCTGCATACCCGAGGATTTCTTCACAGGATTTTCGAAGGTATGTGAAGTCTACCAACCCGCATTAGGCCAACGTGGTAGACTAAGGCCATATTCCTCTCATAAGTGAAGGAGGCCCGTGACAAGCATTGAGACAGTAATATTACAGGGCTAATATTATTCTTTATTTATTATTTTTATCAAGCTTGCCCTCATAAAGACAGCCTTTGTGGGATAGAGTAGCTGGATGTGAAACGAAAGACAGCTGTTTGATCTTCGATTCCCGCAGCAAATATTTGTGTAATCTACAAATATTGGTTTCAAGCCGAGTATCATGGTGTGCAAATTAAAATACATTCATTCTGTTGTGAAAAATTAACTCCACTCTACATGTGTCTATGGATTCCAAATCTAGGTACAAACATTCCAAAATTAATGTAATGTTTAATAAATATTTATATTATGTGTGGACAAATTACGGTAAATATTTTTAATAGAGATAAGTTTCCTATTACGCTCTCATTTGCCTCTATGATTGGCTATGAAAATGGTAGAGCTATGCGAAGTATCCGCTACCTTGCCGAATATGATTCGAATCTTTTTAAATTATATTTTTTACATCTTATAAATGTTACTTTATTTAGGGCGATATACTCAGACAACTTTAATATTGGATAATTTTAAAACTTTGATGTTTCATTAATGTTAAAACATCAAATTTTTCTGATGATAAAATAATTTAGCTTTTGAAAAAATTTGCTCCTAATAAAATACAATACTGTGTTTATCACATCACCTAATTTCCATTATGAGCAAGTACCCAGTTAGCAACTCACAAAATGCGTTAATTGGGGTTTTTGAAATGTGTCGTCGGTGTAATATCGTGGCATGACTTAGTTAAATGAAATACAAACCAATTTGCGATTGATCACAGTTATTATTATTACAGTTTTTTTTTTTTTATTTTACTTATAGCAATCACCAAACTGAAAAGACTGAATAGTATATTCAAGCTTTAGAACCGGATACTAAAATTTTTATTCTTCAATGAAGCGATGGAAACTTAGGCTGAAATCTATAGAGCGAACTTCGACAACTTCGACTTTTGTTATCTAAATAAATAAATACAAAGTGCGGCTAAATGATATGATAGTCTCGTTAGTAAGACTGAGATCTATACAACGAACTTCGACTAAATCTGAGTCAAAGAAACGAACTCAATGAGGGTTTGGAATTTTTAAATCGAACTTCCACTTAGTCCGAGTCATTTTTAACAATAAAAACAGACTGACAGATAGACAAAGCAAAGATTTTCTTGTAAAAAATGACTCGGACTAAGTCAAAGTTCGATTTAAAATTCCCAAATCTTCACTGAGTTTGTTTCTTTGACTCAGACTTAGTCGAAGTTCGCTCTATAGGGTTCAGCCTTACTAACTCTATAGATTATTATTATCATTTAGCCGCACTTTTTTATCAGATTTATTTATTTAGATAATAACAAAAGTCATGCGTCACAAGTGCAATTCAGAAGATAATATGTGTAATTAATTTTTTTATAAAATAACAAATATTGGAGAAGAAAATTTCTGATTATCAAACATGAAATTTTGAATATTTTGTACCTACATTGGTATATTTATATATGTAAATATATTTTCAAGATCAAGTTTTATTTAAAAAAAATACATATAGTTTAATATGTAATGGATGATAAGTTATACGACGCTATATTGAATCGAGGATTTTATAAAACTCACGATTTAAAAATATCACAATAGAACAAATGGTCAGGCTTTTTCCTATCATTTGACTAACAGATATCCCACGCAAAATGTCGTCGATTGATGGATTCGCTTTTTTCATCCAAAATTGTAGCTACCTTGTAAAAAATATGGCAGAATTTTAAAATTGTTTGACCCAAACTGTCTATTGTTCTGTGGCGATTGTTAATTCAATGTTTCTTTTTTTGCTACAATATAATATGTCCTTTTTGTTTAAATTAGAAACCTTTTTTCATGAAGACAATTTATTTATGTAATAAATGTTACGCAAGCTTTAAGTCTTTAGCGCAAATAATATGCAGTTTAAATGTCACACTAGTTAAATAATTTTATTATTCATGTACTTTTAGCTCAACTTGAGATAACTGTTGCTACCGTCTGCAATTTGTTTTAAACACTGCACAAGAATATACAATTTCGTTCCATCTGGCGGTTCCCTAAACAATAATTGTAAGATGATGACAAAATTTTACATCGGTGGCGTGGTTGTATTTCGGTACGACTACCGTCCTGAGGTTTTGAGTTCGACCCTCAGGTCGGGCAAAATAATACTGGATTTTCCATATCAGCTCGGAGTCTAGAATTTGTGTCCAATATGGCGATAGACTCACATCTGAGACGAAACTAAGCTCGGCTGAATGTGGGTGTACTAGTTCACTAGTGCGCCTCTGCCTACCCTTTCGGGGGTGCAGGCGTGAGCTTATGTTATGTCACAACGGAATTTTCTTCATTTTTGATTGGTAGATTGGGACTATCTCATAAATTACTTTTCACACTATGTCAGAAATTATCTTATATAAATTAAACCTAATTTCCCGCAGCGCCTTTGTTTTATAGAAAAAAATATTTCATTGGTTAAAACATCCTCGGCGCGACTTATTCAAAGTTTTTAGTGGACTATAAAAAGCGTCCGCAAGCCATTGTTCTCTGTGGGACTCACGCTCGTCCACTTTAATAGCGCCTCTGTCTATTTGACTCGAATTTAAAGTGACAACATTATCACTTTAGATGCGTCTCATAGAATATGTGATGTTAAAAGCGTTTAGAAACTTAGGACCTATTTTAAAACCCCAATCAGATTCTTGCTGTTGTTTGTTAGGGGGTTTACACCGTGCAACTGCATCAGATCTTCACCTTTCTAAAAAAGTGACTACACTGCACATGGTGGTAAGCGCAGTGAGGTCCAAAAAATCAACGACCACGGAGAAATAATGGGTTTATCGGAATTATGGCGACCTATTTATGCTTCTTCGCACTCCGAAGAAGAAGCAATTCCAGAGACTTGCGACAATATTTGCGGGTGACCGATGCAGAATGTACCCCATCGAGTCATGTCGCAACCCCCTCGAGAGAACCCAGTTGAAAATAGTAACCATTTTCTTTGAAATAGCTACTTCGTTTTATGCCCACGCATAAGTTTCAGTTAATTACGAAGCTAGATTTTCGATGTAAGTCGATTTACAGAAATTCCTTTCGCAGCGGACCCAGCATAGGGAACCTATTATATTTATCAGATAATTATATTATACTTATAATACTTCCAGAATTTATGTTTATAATAAAAGAATAATTTGCTTTTCAAACCATTGACGTGTTGTATAAAACTGAAATATTATTTTAAATCAAATTAACTGCATCAAAAACTCTGCATAATGAGAGTAGGTACATACCTTCATGCTTAATTAATCTCATTTGGGCTTGTTATTTTTACAAACCGCCTCGCTTTCATGATGAGTTCTGTAAATATATTTTTTGTCCATTGTCAAGTCGGCAGTTAGTATTCATGAGTATCTACACATGCCTAGGGAAAGCCATTCCTGATCTAATTAGTACTTTACACTTATAAAAATACTTGCTTTCAGTAAAAAGCTGAACTAAGAAACGCTACATCATTTCACCTCGCAAGGAGGCATTAATTGCTCAAATAGCACAAATTTAAGTACTAATTAGTTAATTAATTACCGCACACTGTAGGAATATCATATTTAGTATTAATTAACAACCTTTTCAGCGCCTAAGTGTACCACCTTCCTTGTTAATTACTGGAATGTTAAACCGCGTGAGATGTAATTAAAGTGGCTGATGAATGTCACCTACATATATTATTTCTTTGTTTAATATAGCCCAAAGAACTTGCGGCCACGTGCTTATGGACATCAGCAAAGCCAGAGTTTCAGCCGCTGCTTCTTTATCAAATGTAATATTAAGTATCTTTTAACTTTTCTAGAAAATGCATCAGAGTTTATAATCCAGTAAAATACATGCCGTATCAGGATTGAGGGGATATATTTTTCAAATGGTCACGCCGTACATAATTTTGGAATGCCTCGGTGGCGTGGTAGTATTTCGGTACGACTACGGTTCTGAGGTCTCGGGTTCGATCCCCGGGTCGGGCAAAGTGATATTGGATTTTCCATATCAGCCCGGAGTCTGGAATTTGTGCCCGATATGGCGATAGGCTCGCTCCCTATCACATCTGGGACGGAACTAAGCTCGGCGAAACGTGGGTATACTAGTTCGCTAGTGCGCCTCTGCCTACCCCTTCGGGGATACAGGCGTGAGCTTATCTATATGATGTGTTGATGAAAATGCATCAGAGTTAATAATCCAGTAAAATACATGCCGCATGAGAACTGAGAGGATACATTTTTAAATGGTCACGCCGTAGATAATTTTCTCTAGAGCATGAATGGGCCGGATCAACCGGGTTGTTGCCAATGTCTCACAGAAAGGCGACACGAACTGACAACTTACTGTTATGTTTCGTATAGTGACCACAAATCTAAAAAAACATATAACTTTTCGGCCGACTACAAAAAGGGAGAAGGTTCTTAATTCGTCTGTATTTTTTAATGTCTTACGGGTTATCTCCGCCGGACCTTTAATGTTGACCGAGTATTTTTTATGTATGTTACGCGATATCTCCGCCAAATATGTACCGATTTTCAATATTATTTTTGTGTTCGATAGAGCTTATTCCAAGGGTAACGATCGGATAAATTTTGAAGTCGGCCCGTTAAGTTTTTAAAATTGTGATTATCTTACCTTCCTGACGCAGTATACGGTTTGACTGAGCCTCTTGTATTGTCGATGACCATGGTTGGATGGTTACCATTTACCACTACGCGGACTGCTTGATCGTCAGCTATGAGCCAATGAAAATAAATAACTGTCTGGCGAATATACCTTTTCGTAGTGGTAGAGCCACGCTGACAATTACGTCCACAGCACGAGTGGGCCGGCTCGACCGGTTTGATACCACTGACTCACAGAAAACCGACGTAAATTGGTAGCTCGCTGTCGCATTTCGTTCGGTGAGTGAGATTTCCAGTGATCTAATTCCCCTCTTCCCTTACCTAATCCCTATTTCCCCCCTTTTAGGGTGGGAACGCACACCTGATTCTTTTTGTGTCTTGGGTGTCTATGGGCAGTGGAGATCACTTACCATCAGGTGACCCATCTGTGCGTTGGTCTGTCTGTTATATAAAAAATTTAGAGCCAAAAAACAGTTACCATACTAAAGCTCAAATAATCCTCTAAGCGTTGCGAATCATCGACAAGACCACACACATGGCAGTACATAACCACGTCGTAAACAGAGGAGTGATGCCTACCCGTACCGGCGGTTATACTAATGGGCCACCGCTTACTGCGGCCAGCGCAGCGCCTCTTGTACATCACAAATTGTACTCTGATTGTTGTTTTTGCCTCGTAAACTTAAATTATGAATTAGTCAAAATATTTTTGATGGAAGAAAGCTAAAATTCATGAGGTTAATACTAGCCTTCGCCGGCAACTATGCTTGCATATACGGCCATCATTTTATGATAGGCCATGAAAATAAAACAGAATGGCAGTTTAGCTGTTAGCTAGTATAGAAAACGATAATATAAATGAGTTCAACATCAAAGTTCTCATAATCATGGAACGATCACAACCAGTGATATTACTTCTTTATTCTATACTAGGCCGTTACCTAGTAAACTACTGATTTAATATTTTTTTTGGACATAATTCTGTTGGATCCTTTAAATGGCTGGCAGATATGAACATCATTCGTCCATTACTTTTCGCTAACCTGAATTTCCTATCTTCATGTGTTATTAAGGAAGGCTATAGTGCATAATTGTCGACCCTGAGCTAACTACGCTATATCTAAACGAATGCGACGGTTCTTAAAGACATATATATTGAGTGGTAGAGCCATGCTGTAAACAGTAAAGTCTATATCACGAATGGGCTGGCTTGAACAGTTTGATACCACTGTCCCACAGAAAACCAACGTAAATTGGCAGCTTGCTGTCGCGTTTCGTTCGGTGAGTGAGATATCCGGTGGCACATCCCCCCCCCTTTCCTAATCCGTTTTCCGTCCCCTTCCATTCCGTCCTTTTAGGTTGGTAACGCACCCATAATTCTTTTTATGTCTTGGGTGTCTGTGGGCGGTGAAGATCACTTACTATCAGGTGACCCATCTGCTCGTTTGCCAGTCACTGCTACAAAAAAAACATGCACAAACTATGTTAGGGCAATTTTTGTGGGTTCAAGTGACGCTTTATTATAGCTACAGGCTAGCTCAATTTATTCGCTAAATTTGGGCAGGGTGATGGCCGAAAATTCGCGGTAAACGCGTTCGATGACGGGACAGTTATTATATCTATAATTTTATTGGGTGGTGCACCGCCCGAGGCGGATCCTCGATCATACACCGAAGCTAATATTAAATTGGACGCGTAATTGTACCGCGTTTAACCAAAATATAACATTTGTGCATTGTTTTATGGATATTGCTGGAGTTAGATAAATAGTTATCAACCAACTGCAAAAGGAAGATGTTCCCAATTCGTCGGTATTTTTTGACCGACATCAAAAAAGCAGGTAGATACGTCTATATTTCTTTATGTATGTTACGCGATATCTCCGCCAAATGTGAACCGATTTTCAAAACTTTGTGTTCGATAGAGCTTATTTCAAGGATGGTCCCATATGAATTTGATCACGATCGGATTGGAAGTCGGACCGTTAAGTTTTTAAACTTGTGATTATTATTCCCAACATTATTAATTCATTCCTGATCTCCATGCCGATAATCAAAACCCTGTTGTACCATCTTGCCAATTTACAACCAATGGTCTTACACAAGTTCAGCAATTACGATTTCACTCCTGCTGAACTATCAGTAGGTATTGTATATACCTTGTAGTTAAATCCCAAAGACTGTCTCGGTGGCGTAGCGATATTGCGTGCGCAGAACGACTACCATCCTGAGGTCTCGGGTTCGATCCCCAGGTCGGACAAAGTGATATTGGATTTTTCTATTCAGTAGCAGCTCGAAGTCTGGAATTTCTGTCCGATATGGCGATAGGCTATATAACATGTAGGATAAATATGACCTCGTCTGTAGGTGCTCCAGTTTGCTCTGTCTATACCTTTTGGGATACAGGTGTAAATCTATGTATCATCATTATCATCAGCCACAGGGCATCGACTGCTGGACATAGGCCTCCCCCAATGATTTCCAGATCGACATGATTCTATGTATGTATCATCGTCATCATCAGCCACAGGACGTCCACTGCTGGACATAGGCCTCCCCCAATGATTTACAGATCGACCTGATTCTATGTATGTATCATCATCATCACCCATAGGATGTCCACTAGTGAACGTGTGTATGTATGTGACTAAATAAATATGAACTACACCATAGTGGATATCCGCTGGACGGCGACCGGCGAGGCTGGGCCGCGTCGCCGCCGGCACAGTCCGCACTCCGCACCCGAGCCGAGCCACTCCGTCCGCAACGGTCATTAGGTTATTAAAAAACATATTCTACTTTGTTTTTTGCACCGCGATCAACCGACTGCCGATTTTTTATTTAAATTAAAGCCAGGTTTATTCCGGCAGCAATCGTAATCACAAGCGTTCTATATTATTACAATACTTACCGCGACAATATGCTGGCCTTACAATCAAACTTCAGTTATTATAGAAGACATAGAAAGCGAATTGGATGAATTTACTGACTACCTTGATTTATGAGAGGTTTTTATGTGGCTTACAAAAGCAGAGAAGCAAGTTATGGTAGATACATTTTACTATCATCCATGAAAGAAATGCTAAGGGCACCGTCAATCACCGTCCGTAGAAAGGAATGAGGCATTTGGACTTCTAAAAACTTAAGCTTAACCAAAACAGAAAAGTTAAGAACCATTATACTTTTCAACAAAAGTAACCAAGCTAAAATTTTTACTTTGCATACGAGTATATAGAATTTTGAATACATACATCATGGGCACAAACACCGCAATAATATTATTTTTTGTAGCAGAGACTTGCAAACGAGCATTAGGGTCACCTAATGGTAAGTGATCAACACCGCTCATAGACACCCAAGACACAAAACGAATCATGGGTGCGTTGCCATCCTAAAAAGGAGGTAAATTGGGATTGGGAAAAGGAGGGGCGTAATTAGGCCACCGGTACCCTCACTTACCGAACGAAACGCGACAGCGAGCTGCCACTTTACGTCGGTTTTCTGTAAAACAGAGGTATCAAACCGGAAGAGCCTGCCATTCGTGCTGCAGTCGTAACTGCTTACAGCGTGGCTCTATATTTGTTATTGAGTGGCAGAACGTTCACGTGTGCTACGTCTAGTAATATATTTTTTACATCATAACATAACATAAGCTCACGCCTGTATCCCCGAAGGGGTCGGCAGAGGCGCATTAGCGAACTAGTACACCCACATTTCGCCGAGCTTAGTTCCGTCCCAGATGTGATAGGGGGCGAGCCTATCGCCATATCGGGCCCAAATTCCAGACTCCGGGCTGATATGGAAAAATCCAATATCACTTTACCCGACCCGGGGATCGAACCCGAGACCTCAGGACGGCAGTCGTACCGAAATACCACCACGCCACCGAGGCAATATATTTTTTAATTTTGAAGATTTTTTCCTGGCTCAATACAGGCTTTTAAATTCCTTCCAAGTTTAGTCACTGAATACCTAATACCTACTGGTTGACTGCAGACCAAAACGAATAATTGAGTCATCTCTTCAACGTGTAGGCACGCTTGATCCCCTATTTACAGGAGTGAGTCACTATGATTGATGGGTGATCAGTCTTACCATGTGTTTAGTACTGGCACAATAATCGAAATTTTATGTTTTTTTTATCCGGGCACGGCAAAGTGACTACACTGCACCTGATGGTAAGCACAATGCAGTCCAAAAAGACTAGTGACCACTGACACTGTGTTTATCGGTGGTCGTCAGAATCATGCCGGCCTATTTATGATTTTTCACACTCCGAATCCGAAAAGGGGAGGAAGCAAATCGAGGGGCTTGCGACAAGACAGGCGGATGACCGGTGCAGATACAGGGATACACCATAATATTTTCGACAATCGAATTCGCAGCGAGCTCGACACGAATTCGGGTATCAGTCCATAGTATGGAATTTGTGCCTGATATAACGATAGGCTTGCCCATATCTCATCTGGAACGGAATTGAGCAAGGTGAAATGTGGATAGTTTCACTACTTCGCCTCGGGGTATCCCTTTGGGTATACAGGCAATCTTATACTTCTATATAAACGTAAATACGTATTGTGTACAGTGATGGATTGCCAACAAGAGCCAGCATTACATAAACCACAACACTAATGCTACTGTTTGCGACGACGACGCGACGTGTCTCCGTCCCAACCACAGACCAACTCTCACGAACGTGCAAATATTTTAATGCTCGCGTAGACATACACGAGTGTAGTCTACATACAACAAAAAGCTTCTTAATACATAGCCATAAGCTCGCATATCATCCAGTTCACAAAGCGATAACATTTTTATGATGCTTTTAAAATAATATGTGGAGTCTTAAGCTTTGCGAGCGAGGATTTATACAAGAAGTATTCTAATAAAGTTGATGTTAGGAGGCTATTTCTCAGATAATAAGCAATCAAAACATGAAAATCATAACCGTTGTGAGCAGGTCCGCCGAGCCGCGCCGGAGTCCGGGCGCAACAGTTGGTAGCGCGTCGCGAGTCCCGCACGAGCAAAACGAACCATCCGACCAAATTATACGCGATACATATCGAACACGCTACCGGCCTTCTCAAATTACACGCACGGCAGCACACTAAAGACACAACCGCCACGACAAACACCATGACATACGACGTTTTGATCGCCGCCGATGCATATAATTCGAACGCGGCGGCCTAATCTCGCGGGATCACCGAGAATGCGCCCGCGCGGTTTATTGTTTGTTGCACCAATTTAAAAAGCAATATTGTATGGCGACGCGGGCTATCTGACCCGCCTCGCGCACTCAGCCTGACCTCTAGTGAGTACGCGCACCAAAAACGGACAAGTTTGACGGAATTTGGCGAAAAAACGTCTGAACGTAACACACGTCTGCTAAATCAGATCGCTCGTTAGTCGCCGAGTGAGTGACGACTGTTGTAGACAAGTGGGACATGTCGCGCACACATCCATCGGTATGTGTACACTCTACCTATTGTACATAACGTGCTCAAGATGCTTATCTAATGTAGATTCCGTGCAGCTGAAGTGACGTCGCGGCGCGGTGGCTTCGTCCGTTCTTCAGTTTGTTTTAAAGGTGTATAACAATGATATAACTTTTGAATTACTGACCAATAGGTTATTTTTGCTTGTTTTTTCACTGCTCTGAACGAAACAGCCGGAGGCGGCAATCTGAAGATACCAATCGTAATTATCTCGAGTAGACGGTAAAAGACGACCCAATGCTTCCATTTGGTTATCTTGTTAGTTACTTGGTGGAGCAACTCAGTCATATTACTCAAAATAAACTTTCGTATAATATAAATTTACGGCTTATAAGATACAATTATCTGATTAGACAAAGATTTGGTTATCATCGCGATCCCTCAAATACCTTCAGTTTATCAGTATCGCAATTCAAAGATCTAGTCAGGTAATACCTAAATTGATATTCCTCTGCCATCGTTATTATGAGAAGGTACTAGTTTTACGAATATTAATAACTAGCCAAGGACGATTTATATGGATCGTCGTTGTAACTAGCTGACCCGGCGAACTTCGTACCGCATAAATTCGTATTTTATTTACTTACTATTTTTTATTTTTTTCTCCGTAAGAACTATCCTTGTACTTCAAGAAATATTCTAAAAAAATAATTAGCGAAATCGGTTCAGCTGCTTTCGAGTTTTGCGCTTAGCAACACATTCAGCGATTATTTTTATATTATAGATTGGTAACAATTTAGAGTTCAAATCAGAAACGAATGTATCAATAAAATCGGTGGTCAGCTCTAGCAGAATATTCGCAAACGTAATTCAGACTACCACTCTCGTACTGCGGGAGAAGAAAACATGCGGTCATGCCAGCACCCCCTGAAAGAGTCAATGAAACTAATCTATATCCACGATTCGTCGATGTTAATGTCATCCCATAATGTAAGGTTACTCTAAGATGTTATATACAATGTTTTTTTATCATCTACTAGCTTTTGCTCGCAGCTTCGCCGACAGAAAAGTACAAAATTATACACCGCATGAATCACTCTATCTATTAGTGAAAGCGTCATGAAAATCTGTTGAGTAGTTTTTGAGTTTGTCGCAGACAGTGTGAAGCACTTTGTTTTAAAATATGTAGTGATAATTTTTTATGGCCCAACCTGAAAACCATACCGAAATCTCAACTATTCATTCATTCACTTTCATTCATTTATTTAACAGCCTAAGTACAACTATATTTAGGCGGTATGAGCGAAATCATGGGCAAAAGCTAGTCATCCTAATAAGGTTCAGTCAGGAGCTAGCGGTGCGTGCGCGGCGTGGTACAAAGACACCACTGGTACAGTCGTAGTCGATTGCTGTACGTGCGAGCGAGACCTTAAGCCGTGTACGCACGATCGAACACGAACATTGTGAACGCGAACATCGAACACTTTGTTCTCATGTACGTAACACTAACGAACAGCAAACACTGAGTACCAGACATTTTCGTAGCAATCCAATGTTGTTTTGTATAGACGGGGTTGGGAGAAATTTGATGCAACATTGTTCGTAGTCACCAGAAGGCTTGACGTGTAGCAGTCATTAAAAAATTAAGCCAAATCATTTGTGCGACAAGGTTTAAAAAAATTGCGCCATCCCCACATTGAGCTGGGATAAGAACAGGTAGAAAGACAGATTATTCGTAGCCAGTGTCGACTACTTCCAACGTCGAATCCGTGGCTCCTAAAGAAAGCGGGGTGGTTCACCGCGAACACAAGTGGAACAGTGTTTACGTCCAAACGTACGAACCAAATGTTCCTTGTTCGAAGTTCGTGTGCACCATGGAGTTGTTCGTTCGTGCGTACACGCCTATAAACACACAATTTGCATGAGTACGGCGGCTGGTGGCGCCGCCCGGCCCGGCCGCCCCACGATCTACCGATAACCCGCGCACGTGAGCGCCAGCAACTCCTCACGGCAACGTCTGCATCCACCATCACGACTGCCGAAGGTACGCGGAGCTAAGTGCCGTTGGGACTTTAAACACAAACCTTCGTAAACATAGTTCCAACGCATATGTTATAATGGTATTATCAGGCTATTATTATTTTAAGTTTAGACTGGTTTTTATATTTACTTCAGGGATCAGTAACGTAACATACGAGAGAAGTTACGATTATATAATTAAGAGTAAAGTTACAGTTAAAATCATAATTACACTGTTAGGTCAAATGTTACACATTAAAGATGATCGCAACATGCAACTGCTCCTACGGACGGACTCGGTGGCGTGGTGGTATTTCGGTACGACTACGGTTCTGAGGTCTCGGGTTTGATCCCCGGGTCGGGTAAAGTGATATTGGATTTTTCCATATCAGCCCGGAGTCTGGAATTTGTGCCCGATATGGCGATAGGCTCGCCCCCTATCATATCTGGGACGGAACTAAGCTCGGCGAAATGTGGGTGTTCTAGTTCGCTAGTGCGCCTCTGCCTACCCCTTCGGGGATATACAGGCGTGAGCTTATGTTATGTTATGCAACATGCAAGTCTACATCAATAATCTTCACTGTCAGAAAACCGACTTAAAGTGACGGCTTGATTTTGCATTTCGTACAGTAAATGAGACTTGATTTCCTTTTGTTATACTGCGGCAACATCTATTATTTCTCTCTTATTAACAGTTGTTCATCAACACCGGTATTCAATTACCATCAATTGACTCATTTGTTTGACAACCTGTATAAAAAATTTGCCTTAAGACGCAAAATCTTCATATCTAGAAGACCTTCAATCGATACGGCTAAAACATCCGAGCACGATCATTCCAACATCCAGATCGTTCTGGAAGTACCGGTTTTTCTAATTGGTCTACCGACTACAGCACACTATGGTTAACTATTTATACTTACAGAAAATAAATTGCTATTGTGTATTTGAATAGTTAAAGAATAAGATGAATGGATAATAGTCAAACACGCGCGTAAGTCGGTTCAAATCCAAGCACGTAACGATAATTTCGTGGACATGCATGTGTTTGTGGTTATTTGATGTGTGCTGAGAGAAAAACACCGCGACTGTACCGAACGTTACGGGAATCTTAATTGTGCTACAAATATATAGGATTTGTGTCCACCATGGATGACCAATAGATGGATGTATGAATGGATGAAAGAAGTCCGGTTTGATAGGAATTTCTTGATCAATGAAATCTCACCTTCCCAGAACCACATATGAGATATTCATGGTCTTGGCAGGTACTTACCTAAGTACTCATGGTGCCTAGTTTATTTATAATATAACCTGCATGGTCGATAAGGAAAGGTGCAATTATCGCATGAGTAAGTTGAACTTTGACAGTTTCATAATGACTTCAGTAAATCACTTATATATATGAAATCAAAAGATCCGAACACTATAAATAATATATTAATCATGTTATTTTCTCAACCTAATTTATTTGTTATCTCATTTTGCCTAAACGGGCGTAAGGCTCTACATATTGGTTCTATTGTGAGGTATTCGATCGTAAAGTAAATATGGCGAATTCGACGGTGCTGTTTTCTCAGTCTATAAGTAGACATTATAGCGGTCAGTAAAAGCTGAGCACGCTGTTGACGAGTGGGACACGTCCAGGCGAGGGCCGCAAATACCAGCGCATACGCACCAGTGCAGGGTTCTCACGTGAGCTGTCGTCAAGCGCGGGCGTCGGTGCCGTGGTCGCTGCTCGCTGCTCGCCGCGCCGGTCGCGCGCCGAATCACAATCGACACTCGCGGTAATAACTCGTGCAGTGCGCTTGCGTTGAATGACAATTAACTCCTCTGCGCCATTACCCGACGTCGCCTGACACTGCCGATCACCACTCTTTGTGACCGAAGGTCGCTGTATACCAGTATTATCAGTGACGCACGCGCTGCTTACGGCAATTGTTGACGCCTTAACTATGCTCAGCAGAAAAACTTCTGTATAAAGGGACTCATCAATTTCACGCTGAATTGTTGAAATTTCTGTTAGCTGACAATATTAAGTAAAAATCTCAACTTAACAGTACGCCCTCGGCCCTACTATAGGCGAAGTGTTTCGACTGGACAGGGATGGAGGCGCTCAGCCGCAAACTTCACAGAAATCGATTGTGACGTGACAATTACAATGATAATAAAGTATCGGCCGGGTGCGGGCGGTGGTGGCGTGTAGCGGGCGTGCGATAAATAACAACAAACACTATCGTATGGTAATGCATGCGAAGGGCGCGGGAAGGCGTCAATCATCTCGCGCGCTGTGCGCCGCGTCGCACCGCGTCGTACGGAGGCAGCGGGCAGGACGCCGAGGCGCGAAGAGCCGCCGCACAACTGTTTAATAGGTCCATAATAATGAACTGATGACGGACACTACGCATGTATTTATTCAAATTTATGGCAATCGCTATTGAAATAAGCTCGTGTTCACAAACTGACAGTAAATCTGTGTCGTTTACCAAAACACTTTTTTGCTTTGAAAATGATTTTTCTATAAAAACCGTGTGTTTATTTAGTCGTTTGTAAAGCAGCAGGGGCGCGCATTATGTTGGACGTAATCGGTGAACTGTCTTCGCCAATACATTTACATGTTTTAATGTGTTTTTTGTTTCGGACAGACATGTTTATATTCATGTGAACCTAAGCTACGGCCATGTTAATCTGAGACTGATCAGCATCGGCACTCGACACCTACATCCACGTAACGCCTATGCATATGTATTAGGTCGAAACAAATGCCTAGCGAAAACATGCTCACAAATCACACTTATATTAGCTAGCGTTTATCCATATGACTCCATATGACATATGACAAAATACTTTTTAAGGAAAACATCCAATTTAAGTTGACCTCGTTGACATTGATGTACGAGAGGTCGACCGACAAACAGTATTTCCGGAACAACCAATTTGAATCAAACTCAATTACAAAAAAAATCATTACCAGGAATGTGACGAAAACTGGTCCATTTACAAAGGTGAACTTACAGTAGGATTGTTACCACACGAACAAATGCTCATTCTATAGTCACTCTATAAAATTCACTAGTGAAGTATAGCTTTCGTTCATTGTTCTATTTTTGAGGTTTTCGATAAAAATTAACTGTCGCGTCGTTTACATCGTTTTTAGAACAGACTTACAGAATATTATTGTTGTAGCTCTAGCTTTATGTTCATTTAGTCTACAGTCTACACTCGGCATAGACATGGCTATTGGACCGGTGTCCAATAATACTTAACAATACGGAATAAGTTTTAAATTTAATTTTTATTAAAAAGAAATATATCTCAATCATTGCATTCATTCAATTTATATGGATGAATATGAACACATAACTAACATACATAACTAATGTAACCCAATATATAGCATTAGGTACATGTAACACTAAATATTTTCCTACTGAAGAAATGGTTCATCTTGTAGTCGTAAGCAGTTTCATTTTAAAATACACATAATGAATTATATCATATTTCTAAATGAAAGTAAATACATTACGCAAAAGTATAGTATTAATGTAATATGTGTAATTATGCTAAGTGCCAATGTGCTCGATGAATGACAATAAAACGCTCGTATAATGAGCCCATATCACAATAATCTGAATCTATTACCATTGTTTTTTCTCTAATCATGCCAATATTATACTTCCATACACGCCTATACTTAGCTCGAATACATAAGTGGATATTTAGCACTCTAGAATCTAGATCTTTTGAAAATGAAAAAGCGTTGTTTATACTACCTTAAAGTTTTGTAAAATATAATTATTTTTCCTATGATGTTCTAACCCTATTCATTAAACATTATCATTCCAGCAGGTGCGCATCCTGTGATATCACGTAACATTAATACAATATACAGTTTTCTTAACTATTGAGATGTTTGCTTCTGGTTATCACCTGTTAGCGCTACAAAGTACAAACATTATATATGAGCCCTGTAATATTACTGTCCCAATGCTGGGCACGGATCTCCTCTACTAATGAGAGGGGTTAGGCCTTAGTCTACCACACTGGCCTAATGCGGGTTGGTAGACTTCACATACCTTCGAAATTCTTGTGGACAAATTCTCGGGTCTACGAGTTTCCTCGTGATGTTTTCCTTCACCGTTATAGCAATCGATAATTCACAATGAAAATACACTTAACATAGAAAATTCAGAGGTGTATGCTCCATTTTGGGGTTGGTCTCGAAGCTACGACACTCGTCTGTACCATTCCCAACTTAGCTATCGCTGCTGTTGACAAATATAATGTATTTATCGTGTGGTTAATATGCCGTCGAGAGGGTAATAATAAGAGTAGTGTGCAGTGTGCAGAGTGCAGCTGAGGCGAGGGTCTAGCCGCCAGGAAGCCACGTCGCGGCGTCACTCTACGTGCCGCCCGCGCCGCTCGTACACCGCGCACTACAACTCTTGATACTTCATACTCGCACCTACTCCTGCGACTTACTTTAATCGGACTAACGAAACCATTTTTGCGACTATTTAAGTATAACAATGTATTTAAATAAAATAATATATTGATTTCATAAATATATATGCCGTTAAATTTTTACTGTATCGCCATTTTAAAAAGCTGGTCCGCCATAGAACAGGCAAGACTCTGGAGTTAACGGACAAGAAAACCTGGCGTTTTTTAATAGAGCCTTCCTACAACGCGTACTAAACTTAGTTTGTGGCTATGCTTGGTGGCGATGCTTATGTCGCTTGTCATTCAGACAGGCGCAGTGTTCTCCAACTAGCCATGGCTGGGAATACTTATTAAAACTAAAAATTATCTACTTTAGAGTTGGATTTAGCAGACATATCTCCATTTAAATATTGTTCGCTAAATCCACTTGTAGATGTAGGCAGACAAGTTCAGTTATCTTAAAAACTATTTTAACGAATTTAGTTTACGCACTGAGCAGGAAAATAAGAAAATGATCAAGTATCAAGAACTTTCGTCAGAGATATGAGTGTCAACACGTCGTGGCAGTCGCACGGTGCATCATCCACTGACGAACTGTGTTGGGTTTAATGAGACGACTGCACTGAGCACTACTCACATTATGGGACCTACGTACCACTTGCATGGAGGCTTTACTGTCATGTATTAATATTATAAATTTATTTTCTTTCTTTCCATCTGCTTTTATCCCACTCCAATGTGGGACCGGTGTAACACACTTTTTAAGTGTGTTGCAGAAAGAATTTGGCTTACATTTTTACGATAGGCTGCCTTTATGAAGTCGAAAAGAAAAAAACACCATTGGATGGAGCATAAGATGGTTGCTTTGTTAAAATGGAGCGAGTTTATTAACGACATAGTCGCAAATAGACAAAAAACTGTTACATGATAGTTTTCTGTTAAATACTTAATCTAAAAAGGGCTTTAGGATATAATATTTGTTCGAGGAGAGTATTGGATACTCTTTATTGGATATTCTTCAAGAATAACCAATAATCATTATAAGGAAAAGTCGCAAAAACCTTACCACATAACAAAAATCCAGAGTAACCTTTCAACATGGACTTAGTTCATGTGATGACCATTTCCGGTAGGTCATTACAGCGACGGCTGAAGACAAAAAGTGGTATCTATTTAACAAAGGAAACCTACTTTTTGTGATGTGAGACGTCATATCATCGGCACTAGCTATTATAGTTTGGCTAGTTTATCAGTGCGTGTGGACGAATGAACTAACAAATCAGATAAGGCATCTAAATAAATTTTAGATTAAAATTGTTTTGATTTAGAGGCAATGCATCTAACTGAGTACCGTGAAGTCCTAGATTCAAATTCAACGTCGAGCAATCAGATTTTTTGTATATTCAATGTCGAATCAATCGTGCTTTGGCCGGGGTTGGGATTTGTGTACGATGTAATGACAGAAAGTTATCTCTCTCACCCTTTATATAATGAGCGGAACGAAAGCAGAAATAATAAATAAATAATAATAATAAATACACCCAACAGTCACACACATAGTCCTGACCCTATACTAGGTAGAACCTGTATCGTGGGTATCAGAAACTATGGTGGTGCCTTCGTTGATATACGCATGAGCTTATGAAATTGTTTTTTAAAGCCAATAATAATGATTGCAAAATATATTCAAATATTGAGAGCGTGGGATACACAGTAAAATTAGTATCAATTTATTTAGTGCTTACTTTTCTTTCTACCTGCCCTTATCCCACCTTAATATGGGGTCGGCGCAACACACTTTTTCAAGCATGTTACAGAGTGGACTTGGCTTATTTATTTAGTGCTTACCCTCAGGTAAAATTGACTGCCTACGTAGCGTAGCGGTATTGCATGCGCGATGTGGCTTTCGTCCTAAGGTTCCGGGTCCGATCCCCGGGTCGGGTAAAGTGATATTGAATTTTTCAGTATCATCCCGGAGTATGGAATTTGTGCCTGTTATGGCGATGGGATGCAGGCCGCTTCCAACAGGTCGATCTGGAAATTTTTGGGGGATGCTCAGCAGTGGACGTCCTATGGCTGATGATGATGATGATGATAGGCTCGCCCCCTATCACATCTGGGACGGAACTAAGCTCGGCGAAATGTGGGTGTTCTAGTTCGCTAGTTCGCCTTTGCCTATGTTCTATGTATGCCTGTGTTATGTATGTTAAAATTGTGATGTTTCAGAAATCGCCAGCGCAAATGTAAGTTTGCCAAGTTATACACCTAACAAGTTTCCATAATCTTGATCTTGATTTTAATGTCCAAGTGTCAACATTCTGATTGGTCTAATAGCTATGTATACTGTCCGTAAATGGTCTATTGTGACGACTCTAGGTTTGAATCACGGAGGAAAATTTTTTGTACGAGTTTTTCCACTTAAAGCATAATAATATGTTTTATACCTAGCTATTATGTAGCAGCAGGTTTCTTAAGAGGGTTGATGTGGTGCAGGTGTATCGTTTATTCTAATTGGTCCAACTGATGTTTACTCTTTCTTTGCACCTATCCTGATCCCACCTTAATGTAGGGTTGACGCAACACCCCTTTTCAGGCATGTTGTAGAAGTTTCTAGAATTTCTGCACGCTTCGTCCATGGACATCAGTAACATTTGGAGCACAACAAAACCTCTGGCTTATTCTTTCTTTCTACCTAACCTTATCCCATATTATTATGGCGTCGACGCAACAAACTTCTTCAGCATGTTGCCGAAATAATTTGGCTTGGTTTTTACGACCGGCTGCCTACCCGGCGTCAATGGGACCGGAGATCCAGTCCCGATCAAATCAAATTAGAAAAATCGCTTTGTCCGACCTGGTAATCGAACCCAGAATCCACAGCCTATATATGCTGCCACTAGACACAGGAGGTTAACTCTAGCTTATTGTGAGTTCAAAATGATTCTGAATGTCCAAAACTACGGTTGAGAAGCATTCCCATGCAGGGTCGAGGAGACATGCCGCATGGTCGCCGCACGTCCGCCGCCGTCACGCGCGAGCACCGCACGGAGCACGTCCCACAACACGTAAAAATCACATTTCCGGTGCCGGCGGCTACGGGAACTGATAACGTGAGCCTCTCTGACACACACACATACGTACACACAAAGACAACCACAGACACGCACACACACTTCTCGTTTCCTGGCGAGTGGCGAGTGGCGACACATCACAGGATGGTGACAGGCAGCGAGGATCACGTCGCATCAAACACATTTATCAAGCGTATTAGTCGATAATTTTGAACAGGAAAAGGATGCATAAGATTCGTATCTGCTACGATGATGTAATTGTAATCGTTGTTGAGGCGCCACTTTTTAATACACCCTCTTTGCTATTAAAATACTGAATAGACAATACAATCAATATAATTGTCATAAGCACAAATCCTATTCAATAAATACATGCACGTGGATCTGGTAGAAATTTAATCTATGCTTCTTTCTACATTCCCTTATCCCTTAATGTGGAGTTGGCATAAAATCCTTCTTCAAGTATATTGCAGAAAGGATTTGGCTTAGTTTTTACGACAGGCCGACTGCCTGACATGAACTCCCTCTGAAGGATATAGTCTAGATCTTTATCTAGAAGTTGAATCTATACTCATACTATAAATGCGGAAGTTTGGATGGATCGATGTTTGATAACTCGAACACGCCAGAAAGGCTGAACGGATCTGGATGAAATTTGGATATACTATAGTCTGGAATAGCAGGAAAACTGTTTTTTTTATGGAATAGATTCGTTAATATTTTTTCTACACAAACGACATGGCTAGCTAGTATTAAGATTTGTATTCACCACACTAGCATAATGCGGATTGGTAGACTCTTATATTAAAATTTACACATCTTATCTACACATCTTAAAATTTATTGTAGATTTTTTTTTAATTATGCAGTTCCCTTACGATATTTTCTTATACCGTTAAAGCAAGCGATAGTTCATAATGAATATTGCACACTCAGACTTCAGATTAACGAATTTAGACAAATCAAAGGTACTTTTCTAAGGATTGGTTTTGTACCTCTCACTCTCACCTCGGCAGTATCATATACAACTAAGCTATTGCTGCTTTTGTGAAGAGTAACTAATCTGTCTTTTTCTATTATTAGTCAGAAAATTTTCCCAATAGCATTTTAACACTATAATAAAAAATAAAAATAATGATTTCTTAGGTTTACGTGAATGTTATTCATTGAAATTAAACTATTTTTAAGGATTATATCACGATGACCCGTTACCACGAAGGCTGCAAAGCTTTCGAAACGTCGGGCATAAAAATTAAAAAATTAAAACCAAATCGTGATATAATCCGTAAAAATAGTTTAATTTCAATAAATAAAAATAAAAGAAATAAATAAATTATGTTTTGCAGTTGTAGGTGAATCCAAAGAAAACCATAAATTGCTGAATGTAATGAATCGTAGGATATGTTGCTCATGTTTTACCCAAAGCTACGTTAAATTGTCTTATAAATAAAATGAGTTCAGTTTGATAAACATGTTCCATTATTTTGTTCCTTTAACCATCATTAAAGTTCTTCGTCACTTCGTAATTAATACCGCATTAGTTGAATATGTAACCACATGACATTTATTAACTAATGCTCAAAACAATAGGCTGCGACAAAAACTAGTTCGAAAATAGATAAATATATATCGACTTTACCCGCGTCGCCCAAAAAAACATAACATAAGCTAACACCTGTATCCCCGAAGGGGTAGGCAGAGGCGCACTAGGGAACTATAATAACCACATTTCGCCGAACTTAGTTCCGTCCCAGATGCGATAGAGGGCGAGCCTATCGCCATATCGGGCGCCACAAATTCCAGACTCCGGGCTGATATGGAAAAATCTAACATCACTTTGCCCGACCCGGAGATGGAACCCGAGACCTCAGGACCTCGTACCGAAATACAACACGCCACCGATGCAGTCCGTCAAAAACCCATCCAACTTATAATGTATACTTACATACAATGTGCACAATAAACTCTTCGATGGCACCTAAAAACTTCCTTCACGACGAGATAATCAACGCGACGTTTATGGCGCGCGGACAATTTCCTCACAACTGCGCTACAATTCAATTGGATAGAACACCTTTAGCCTCCCTCGGGATATTTATACACCATTGTGTGGCTTCGAAGGAAACATTGTTGTGTAACAGTCCTCGCGGAGGTGTGGGACAGGAGGGGAAGAGGTAACCGTGCATGCTTGTCGTAAATATACCACCTGCGATATATGCGAGAAAAAATGTATGTCGCCGCCGAGACATAGCCAGCACCAGCCGGCCATCGATCAGCGCGCCCAGTGTCCGCCACATACATATAGGCTCATAAGTGCAAAACGACCCGACACATTAGCATACCGCTCCTCCAGCACCGCAATACCGCACTAATTACACAATTTGCGTATCAACGCGCTCAAATTTACTTCGCGCGGAGTGTCGCCGGCCGGAATCTCGAAACTCGCCGCCAACGCACCGACTTAAGACGCACTATCGCCGAACGTCTTGCCGCCGACCACTAAGACATCGATAGAATTGCTGATCACCATTGTAATGTATGCTAAGCGGACACACCGCGCCAATTAGACTAGTAAACGCGCTGGGCTCGGCCGTCGTGCCGCCGCTGTCACGCGTCACGCTGCAATTAGTGCTCGTCGGCGCATCGTTAACTTGTTTATTGCCTCACGACCGCATCTGTTATGCTCAGGACCACGCGAATCCTGGCCCGGAGAAAGGGGAAGAAACCGGTGAGGTGTCAACGAAGACACGTTTATGCACGGCCGTGGAGAGACGAGGACGCCTGCTCAAAATGTTGATCAGCGGCGCAGGAGATGGTTGTCGGGACGTACGTTCATAGTGGAGGATGCGTAGGCGGCGCGTCGAAGGATGTACCGACGGAGGCGCCGCGCGAGGAATTTCCCATGCAGACCACGTTATTAATAAGGAGAGAGGTCGCACGGCTCGTGAGCTCAGTCCTACGCGCCCGCCAGCGACACGAACAAAATAGTCAAAAAAGGCGGCAGCGAGCGCTCGTGATGGGAATGTCGCTGATGTTATGTATTTCAGCGCGCACTCATTGTATTATAAACCGCTATTGTTTCGTAGTTCGCGCCTGGCTGCCTCCGCGCCACTCGCTACCCTTCTTACTGGTGTGGAGACGCGACCTTGGCTCTTGGCTTGATGGTATTGGTAAGTGGTTCGAGGTGGTTGCGGTGATGAGCTGGTGCAAAGCGCAAGCACGGGCGCACGTGCGTGGTCGCACTCTCCCACGGTCGTCGATTGATTAACGGTGCATTTCGCGCGAGCTCGAGCGGCTGGACGTGAGAACGCCCTACGAGCTGATATGCGACATTCGCGTCGTGTCGCCGCCGCGTGACAGAATTGCAAGCGAGCGCGAGAGTCGCCGACGCGCCGCCACCGCGCCACCTCGCCACGCCATAGATACGGCGCGACGTGACCAGGGTGGCGAATGCCCTATCATCACATGTCACCAAAACTGATCCTAGATTTAAAGATTGCGCTCGGCTCACTCGTCGCGTGCACTACATTTGATTGTCTCTGTATTCAGCATGCCTTCACAGCTGCATATTTTATTCACCTTATATTTTTTAAGGTAATAGATAAAGATAGTGGTTTACCTGCTGATTGTATATACTTTGAAGCAGGTAGATCTTATTGGCAACTATACACTTTCAATTTACATTCTGACAATGTAGAGTGACTACTATTCCTACAACTGTATTGGGCGTAGCACAAACACAAGAGAGTCCAAATAGAATGTTAATAATCGAGAGACATGGCATCTCTTAACGATTGATTTAATTGCCGGCCTTAGGTACTAGATCATCCCAGAACGAGCTAGCTACTTCGGTTATTACTAGGTCGCCACAGTCAACAGTAGTGGCATCTGAAAAATAAATTTCTGAATGTTAGTTATATTTTGAATAACTCAGAAATTATTAATTTCTTACGACATAAACAATTTACGCAAGATACAATTTACAATTCTATCTCATTTTGATAAATATCTACAAATAAGTGCAATAAAAGCTTTATGAAAGTTGAAGATAACTTAATAGCCATCTAAACACTTAGCAAGTGCGACATTTATCTCGTTTTGTAGTGTAACAATCACGTAATGTTACCACAATAACCAGCATCTTGATCTCTCGTTCTATACAAGTGTTTCTTCAACAGAGTCCAACCTACGCTGGGGTTACAGTATCAATGCGCTAACATCGCACAATTACGCGCGATTAGCATAACATTTAGTTGGTAAACTAGTAACACGCCACCGTCATCGGGCTTTGGCTTCAGAGTATTACTTTATTTTAGTAGACCTATAGTAGAGACTGTTAAACGAGCGGGTGGGTCACCTGATGCTAAATGTCAAAAGAATGAGGAATGGAAATGTTAAATGGAAAAAGGATTAGGAGGTTTTCTATGAGACTCTGGGATCGAACTCATCAGCTTATTTTGTGCTGTAGTGGACCTTACTGACTGCCTCGGTGGCGTGGTTGTATTTCGGTACGACTACCGTCCTGAGGTCTCGGGTTCGATCCCCGGGTCGGGCAAAGTAATAGTGGATTTTTCCATATCAGCCCGTAGTTTGGAATTTGTTTCCGATATGACGATAGGCTCGTCCCCTATCGGCGAAATGTGGGTGTACTAATTTGCTAGTGCGCCCCTTCGGGGATACAGACGTGAGCTTATGTTATGTTATGCAACTTATTTTTAGAAGAAGACGTTGTAAAGACAATGTGTAAAGAAGTATAAATAGACCGGCATGATTCTCGTGACCATCGATAAACCCATTGTTTGTGGTGGTGGCACTACGCTTACCATCAGGTGTAGTGTCGCTTTGCCGTGCCCGGAATAAAAAAAGAGTAGTCTGGTGGTAGGGTTGCATCTCACACCCCCGTCAGTAACATTCGACATTAGTTTTTTTTTATACCAGATATTTCCAAATGGTCAAATGGGTCACCTGCGGCCTGAGCAGGAAAATTTCTGACAACTATAAATGTATTCGAACTCGATGCGCGTCTATGAAATTTGTATGAAATATTAACCAAACGTCATCAGTGCGCAGCGAACTCGAATACATTTACATTTACATTAGTTTTTCGTGCTCGGGCTACTGATTGCAAAGTATCTCCACCACCTCTGAAACCTACAATATCTGAAGAATCAGGACCAAAAATGAAAGCCATACATCATTATTTTTGCACTGTCAAAATTTGTACTAGGCTTCGGGATATGAACCCATGACCTAGGGGTTATCAATTTATTTACGCTGCCAGTTAACCAATACAGTCCTGTACTGTTGTAATAATGTATAGTGTATGAGTGAATCCGCCAGGTGTTGATCAGCGAATCAGTGACCCAGTACAGTGGACGTGAGCCATATTGTAATGTATGTACACGTTACATATGTAAACGGTTGTACTGTATTGTATTTACAATATCAAATACAGTTTATTTCTTATAACGAGTATGACGAAGTTACGACTGGCTGCGACACAGTCAAAATATTGTGATCCCATATCTTCATCAGGCTCAATATTAATTTATCATCTTACATTGTAAATTAAATATAAATACCTACATTTTTTTTTATAGCAGTGATTGGCAAACGAGCAGATGGGTCACCTGGTGGTAAGTGATCTTCACTGCCCATAGACACCCAAGACACAAAAAGAATCATGGGTGCGTTCCCAACCTAAAAGGAGGGAATAGAAGGGGAGGGAAGGGGATTGGGAAAGGGAGTGGGGAAATGGGGAAATGGGCCACCGGAAATCTCACTCACCGAACGAAACGCGACAGCAAGCTGCCACTTTACGTCGGTTTTCTGTGAGACAGTGGTATCTAACCAGTCGAGCCGGCCCATTCGTGCTATAGGCGTTACTGTCTCCAGCGTGGCTCTACCACAATTGAATACAATACATAAATAAATATTCTTCGATCTCCAGTACGAAACTGTTAATTGTTGCAATAAATATTGACGTTGCAATAAATGTTGGTCCATCAACCACAAAAAAGGGGATATAATAGAGACCGTAGCAGGAATAATTTTGACAATCGAATTTGAATCGAGGTAAAATAATATTCATCAATCATCAGGCATAGAACGTCCACTGCTGAACATAGGCCTCCAACATAATATTTAATTTAATTATTTTAAATAAACATACGCACAGGGAGCTCAATTTAATTGTACCTTCATGGCTCATCAGTGTCGAAGTGTCCGTATAATACGATTCCTGCCGACTTGCCCTTGCCAACTTCAAATACTTCACCTCTACAGATTTACCTTATTCACAATTAATGAAATATAAACTGGTACGAGCTTCCTTTCTAAAAATATTCACCCTTTACCACTTACCATGACCATGACTTACCATCCCCAGCCAACATAAAACTTTCTTGGCTTCATCGACTAGCTATATACCGGCTGTTTCATAAAGTTGATACCTATAACAATTCCATATACAGGGAGAACGATTTAAAGAGCAATGGTAAACTAAAAAAATAAAAATTGAATTAAATTTTTTTAATCAATATTAACCATGGGAATAAAAAAATCGGAATGTGACCTATAAAACGTCGCAAATAGCAAAATAATGGCTTTGTGTATGCTAAAAATAATTAATTACCCCATAGGTAGTTTGTAAATGTACTGCAACTGACCCACTGAGCCAGAAAAAAGGTTTTCATCACAAATTCATGGTTCCATTATTCCAAAACTATGAGCCTTACGAAATTTTAAACTTTACCGCTAGATTGCTAGCCATCCTCCCTTTAAGTGAAGTTATTATGGATACCAACTTTATGAAACACCCTGTATACTATAGAGAGTTTTTTCTAAGCGTGAAAGTGGCGATGTCGTGATGAGCGCTGATGAGGGAAAGCAGAGCCGCGCGCCTGCGCATAGTGATCAGCTTTCCAACAACTGTATTGACAAATATATACGTACAACAATCACACATACAATGAGGCTCTTGTGGTCAGAAGTGGTAGAGCCACGTTGTATACTATGGGTTCAGCGGGAATGGAAAAGCTTGACCTGATTATTACTATTCTAAAAGTAAATGGACGGGAAGTCGCGGTGCACATTAGGCAGTTTGGCTGTATTATATTTGGCAGATGTCCATAAATAAATAAATACACCCATCTAATCCTGACCCCACACTAGGTATAACCTGTATCGTGGGTATCAGAAACTATGAGAGACTATCGGTCTCACAACACCCAGACTTGAAACAAATATCTGTGGGCCACACAAATATTTGTCTCAATGCGAGAATCGAACCCGATGGCTACTCGCCCACTGCACCACGGAGGCTGTCCATAGGTGACGGTAAACACTTATCAACTCATCAGGTGTATAATCTGCTCGACTGTCTTCGTAGCGCAAATATCAAACCTATTTCCAGATGAAAGAAAATCTCAACTTCATATAACATGGTCATGATTTAGAACAGGCACACTCAACACCCAATTGTCTAGTACAGCCGTATTCATGTTTTCAGTAGCCCGAGCACGAAAAACTAATGTAAATGTCAAACTCGCTGCGCACTGATGACATTTGATTAATATTTCATACAAATTTCATAGACGCGCATCGAGCACGAATACATTTACGGTTGTCAGAAATTTTCCTGCTCGGGCTGCAGGTCAAAATAAAATATAATAATCGTTGCTTCTCCTCTTTCGTAAGTACAAAATTATATTATTATGCGTCAACAAATACGCAAGATAGGGAACGCTGAATCACGTCAGTGGCGCCAAAATACCACTCAACTCCCATAAAGGTAACGGTGCGTCGGTCGCAGTCGCAAGACGCACGCCTCACGCGGCCCAATGCCCACACTGCCATGTCATGTCATCATCCTTAGCAAGCAACGTAAAGCGGTTATTCGACGTGAATACCGCAGTTTTGCAAACAGAAGTTTTTATTTCGATATGGCGATAGGCTCATCCCCTATCAAATATACGTGGTCTAGTTCCCTAGTTCGCTTCTGCCATCCCCTTCGAGGATATGGGCTTATATTTCACATTTATATACAGTCTTAAGATTCAAGCTACGCTTAGTTTAAGACTCGCAGAACTGTCTAAACATAAGATATTGCCTTTTTTGCTAATAAATGTTTATTATTATTATTATATTATAATTTGATAATACATTTTATATGATAAGACCATATTATTATGTCATTCATATAAGTCGTTATTCAAAACCGTGGGTTTGTATTTACAAGGAAAATGTAACAAGGAACTGTAACAACACTCACACTCACACACTCGACACTCTACGCACCTTTTTTCACTACAATACACAGCTACAGGCCGTTGTCTAACTTTATCCGAGTTCAATACACACCACGGTCTTTCTCGCTAGTCGAAAGTTTCTTTATTTACCTTGGCTACTGTACTACACCTACCTTCAACCATTAGCCATATATTAACAACAGTTTAAAATGTTCTTGTGCTAAAAATAGAAGCTTTGTAACACTGTACAGACTTGGCAACTATGTGGAAAATATTAGTCGGCTTTCTTGTGTGCAACAATTTGACGGCACTTTCTAACACGCCAGCTCTATAGGCCGTAGACTGTGGATCTAAAAATTGAATTGGATATTTAATACTTAGGGCGACTTGCACCACTATTACTAACAGTTAAGTTAAATTGAAAAATAATCAAAAGTTTAAAAACTTAACGGACCGACTTCAAATGCGATCGTGGCCAAATTTATATGGGACCACCCTTGATAGAAGCTCTCTCGAACACAAAAAGAATTTCAAAGATCGGTCCACATTCGGCGGAGCTAAGGCGTAACATACAAAAAAAACATACAGACGAATTGAGGACCTTCTCCTTTTTGGAAGTCGGTCGAAAATCACAGGTTTAAAATTTAACGGACTGACTTCAAATCCGGTCGTGGCCAAATTTATATGGGACCACCCTTGATATAAACTCTAGCGAACACAAAAAGAATTTCGAAGATCGGTCCACATTCGGCGGAGATATCGCGTAACATACATAAAAAAAATACAGACGAAGTGGGAACTTCTCCTTTTTGGAAGTCGGTCGGAAATATAGGAATTTGTACGTTTAATACTTAGACTGAGAATGGAGTAACTCAGTATCAGCTCGGAGTCCGGAATTTGTCTCAGATATGGTCATAGGATCTATGCCATCTGGGACGGAAATAAGCTCGGCAAAATCTAAATACTCTAATTCGCTAGGTGGCTTCTGCCTACACCTTCGAGGACACAGGCGTGTATGTATCTATGCACGTTTCATTTGGTAAGGTTTAAACAATGTTAATTAAATAACGACGGCGGCACATATGCACGAAGTCTACCGCCGGCATGTGTCAACTGTAAGCCCGATCCGCTTTGTACCACAGCCGACAACGCAAACACATGCCTCCGAGCTTCTTCAGTATTGGAACAACACAAACACATTGCTTCCTGGTTGAGGTAAGCACACTGTAGACACACCACGCCGATCCACTTGCAAACAACACATATTTTTATTTAGGATAAACAATTATGCAATAACTATAAATTAATAATTGTAACTTAGTCATCATCAAAATCATCACCAGCCATAGGACTTACTTAATTACTTACTGAATAATCTTGTGTAATTATTATACACATGCACCGTTATCTACAAAATAACATAATAATTATAATAAAATAATTAATATTATAAATACACCCAACAGTCACACACATAGTTCTGACCCCACACTAAGATATTAGTCTTGTCGTGGGTATCAGGAACTACGAGAGACTTTCGGTCTCACAACACCCAGACCCGAAACAAATATCTGTACCCACACAGATATTTGTCTCAGTTACAAGAAATAAACCACTTCCAACCGACTTCAGGATCTCAATTCGACGCAATTTTTCGAAATGTGGGTGTTCTAGTTCGCTCGAGCACCTCTGCCTATTCCTTCGGGAATACAGGGCCAGAAACAAAGAAAAACAAAATGGCAGCCACTTTTGACGATTTTGACATCGGTTTCGTCGTTTGGAACCACGGAGCGACCCAGATATAATGAAGTTATAGAATTGTGTAGTGAGGTGATGTGTGTTCAGTCTCTCATAAAGTTAGAAGTCCAATTAGAAGACCATGACAAGTAGCGGCGCGGTGGCGCGGCGTGCACTATCTGAGTCCGCTGGCTGTTGCGTTCGCTCTGCCCACAGAAATCAATGGACATCCCCACGCCACTGCACCCTACATCACATAATTAGGATCCTCTGTTTCTATGGAAATAAGACGTTTTTTATCCTCAGACCTCAACATATTGTCCGGCGGCAGTACACACAATCTGTTCACACAGTAGTTAACAAAGTTTAAACGATACAGCTTTACATATTTTAAGAAACGAAAACAAAAGATGCCCACCAAAAAACTAACTGGAGTCGAGCCCCTTAACGCGTCCGAGCGATCAGTTTCGTCCGACAAATATAAATATCGAGTTTATTTTTTTCAAACTCTGTCAACTAAACGACGTTCATATGTATGAGGGATGTCGTTACGTCTAAAGACGCTTTTAATGTAAAACGCTTTTCAAAAAATATCGTTCGGTGGCGGGCGGCGAGCGGGCCAAAAACAACGGGCCGGGCCCCGCCGCGCCGCACCGCACCGCGACTCGCATCAATACGCTGATGGAACTTTTAGGGACGTATAAAATACGGAGTCATTGTCTTTTTTGCGCGTTCGGTTTGCGCGCGCGACGCGCCCCCGGAATACCAACGAGGCGCGCCGCCGCCGCGGAATGCGCCGCCACCACCGTCGACACCGCTCAACCGACTCTACTCCACGCGCCACCTCCACGCCACACGCACGCCACAGCAACAGCCAGTATTGGTGACAGTGCGCATCGCACACGCGGATTATCGTAGATAGCGATCGCGTTCCGAACAAAGCAGAATTGATTTCTTTATCAATGAATTTTTTGCTATTTGCGAGACAGTTTAAATGTTTAGCGCTCACGAGATGTTTATCGCGTCCATAATAGATTAGAGTTCGCGGACGCCACCGAACCGATTCGTACCGTGCGCATCAATGACGCTCACAAGAACACCGTTTAACATTCACCGTGAATTGTAATGATTTATTAGCCTCAATGAAAGCAGATCTTTACCACGCACGCTGTGTAGGCACTTGTAATTTGTCGCGGCGCTTTTATATCATCACAAGCACTCACGTTATTTACATAGTCTGCGAGATCTGAGATTGTACTCGAGCCGGACCGAGCGAAACACGTAGATTTTGTAGCAAAAAAATAGTACAGCATTGTTTGCAGCGACGCGATGTGACGGCCGGGGCGGTGTGCGCGGCGCGGCGCGGCGTGGGGACGTGGCGGGGAGCAGGCTGGTCACGCGCGGATCGGGACTCGACTCTCGAGTGCTGGTACCTTTGAGGCATATCTGCCGCCGCACATCGCGGCTAATGATTATCATTACGGTAGCTCACACCAGCCGGCAGCGCTGACATACTAATGTAATCAACGCCGTCACTGTTTCACTCGAGTCATACCGCTGCATCTGATAGTCATCAGCGAACAGTTGGCATTTTATGAGAAGAGTCCTTGACTTCCCTGAAGAGTCCTTCAGGAGTCATTCACTTGTTATGTTGGTTATGCTATCATAACAGTACCAGGCTCTGTCTAGTGGTCTCTAGAGGTACATTTATATAGAGCTTACAATACTTGGGTTACGTAATGGGAAACCATATTCATTATTAACCGTATTATGTATTAAGTATAAAGTATGAACGGCTCCAATGGTCCAGTCAATAAAAAATAAAGGATAAGAAGCGCATGCGCATAAATT
The DNA here is from genome assembly GCA_036417725.1 of Clanis bilineata. Lineage (NCBI taxonomy): Eukaryota > Metazoa > Arthropoda > Insecta > Lepidoptera > Sphingidae > Clanis > Clanis bilineata. The sequence goes on from CM071158.1 coordinate 18,337,078, forward strand.
AAATCCCAGGGTTTACTTAAGCACAAGACGATTGTTCCTTCAGCAACTTCCAAAAATAAATTATAGGAGATGACTTTCTGAGAATAGAATAATAATCAAAATCAAAATATTTATTGAATCCATGAAATGTTACTACATTATTTAGATTCCGTTTAAGTTCCTTTATCACCAGTTCGGAAGGCCGATTCGCCAAAGAAGAACGGGCAAGAAACTCTGGCGTTGGCAAGAAACTCTGGCGTTAAAAATAATATTAGCCCTGTAATGTTGCTGTCCCACTGCTGGGTACGGGCCTTTTCTACTAATGAGAGGGGTTAGGCCTTAGTCTACCACGCTGGCCTAATGAGGGTTGGTAAACTTCACATACCTTCGAAATTCTTGTGGAGAAATTATCTCGGGTATGCAGGTTTCCTCACGATATTTTCCTTCACCGTTATAGCAAGCGATCATTCACAAAGAAAACACACTTAACATAGAAAACTCTGAGGTGTATGCTCTTTTTTGAGATTGGTCTCGAAGATACGACACTCGTCTCAGCCAGCCGTCTCAGTCCGTACCATTCCCAACTGAGCTATAGCTGCTTATACCTCTAGAATTAGAATAGAACAACCTTTATTTCATGAGAGTCATAGTTATACTTATACAAGTATATTATGAACTATACAGTTCACATAAGTCATCAATCAACTATAAAGGACTCAGCACACCACAAATACACATATTGAACTGTTTATAAGTGTAGAAAATTGCATCACTTATGTATCATTAAGCAGCTGCATTATACTCATTGTTTAACTAAGAATTCCTACAATTACCGGCGCGTGCGCACTCTTACAGCTTTTTACAGTTGGAAAATAATTACGAAATGCAAACCGTTCAGTTTATGGTGACACAAAATTACTGCGCCTTGTCTGATATAATTTAGTGCAGCCAACAATGACAACTGACAAAGAACGCACTGTCTTAGCTTTTCTATGCTTTTTTAATAGCTTAGCCAGGCAGATGGTTACCGTCGCCCATAGACATCGGTTAATGCAGAGGGCATGCCTAAGACAGTACCTGTCGTGGATAGGAATGGAGATTAAGAAAGTACCTTCTACTTGGGTCTACGGAACTGTCACTCAGCGTTCGAAATGCAATAATCTGTCACATCATTTCAATTTTCTGTGAGAATAATTGACTTGGGCCGGTCCATTCATGCTGTAATTCTCTACACTCTACAGTGTTTCTTTACCAGACTTAAACCGACGGCTTAAAATTAACATCAAGTTAAAATTATATGAATACAGCATTGTCATCGAAATATGTAAGTATATTGTTGTATGAGTCTTGTGTAAAATGAACTAAAATGTAAAAGCATAAATGTGGAGAAAAGATCCCACAATATTAAGGAATTGTGTAATTCTCTTATAGTTTTCGAGTAGCATGGCACAGGATAGGATAATAGTACTACCGTGACCATGGTCTCTTCGGGCCACGCTTTGTGTATGATGATATTATATCCTACCGATGCAGACCGACCGCGAGCGTATCGTCCACAAGAAATGCACTGCTCATTACTCATTCCGCACTCGTCTATACAATATTTATGTCACTCCGGGCTTGTTTTTAGAGCTCACACATACGCACGCACACAGGTATACCGTTACCGGGTGCCACGCCGAGGCAGCCTGCACTAAAGTATTTTGGTGAATGTGTTGAATGACAATACGTGATGAAGTCTCCAGTTCCTGGAATTGTTGTTGAATTTGTGAGCCTTTTGTTTACAAAATTCGCATCAACTTTATAACATCTGCAAGCTAAGAAGTGATGTGGAATTTATGGATGTTACGTGATTTCGTATGAATATAGTGTGGATAAAATATAAAAAAATATGAAAAATGAAATGAGTTTATTAAAAAACATAAATTTGGTCACGATCGGATATGAAGACGGTCCGTTAAGTTTTTAAACTTGTGATTATTAATGATAATTGATTATTGAGTGGTAGAAGCCCGCTGTAGACAGTAACGTCTATAGCACGAATGTGCCGGCTCGACCGGTTAGATACCACTGTCTCACAGAAAACTGACGTAAAGTGGCAGCTTGCTGTCGCGTTTCGTTCGGCGAGTGAAATTTCCGGTGGCCCATTTCCCCACTCCCTTTCCCAATACCTTTTCCCTCCCCTTCCATTCCCTCCATTTAGGTTCGCAACGCACCCATGATTCTTTTTGTGTCTTAGGTGTAGATCACTTACCATCACGTGACCCATCAGCTCGTTTGCCAATCTCTGCTATAAAAAAAAATCTTTGCAAAGGTAATATTACAACACATCTCATTATTATTATATTAGCCTGATTCGTCCCAGCAAAGGCCATCCTACTCGCTTTCCATTTGCCCTTCTTTGCCTACGAACATCAAATCCTTAAGTTAGTCATCCATGTCGTCCCGCCTTCTTCTTTTGGGTCTACCGCGACGCAGTGTTTTATTTACAATACATCTATTTTTATTGAAATAAAACTATTTTTACGGATTCTATCACGATTAGGTTTTAATTATTATTCCCGACGTTTCGAAGTCTTTGCAGTCTTTGTTGTCACGGGTCAGACTGAGGTGTCATTTGTCCAAAAAAGGTTAGTGTTACAATATCTACCTTGATTTTTAAATTATACAAAATCAAAAAAGTTTAATTATTTGTGTTCCGATCTACGCAGTACGAGCTCACTGTGTCTTGAGTTCTGGCAGCTGGTCTTTTGGGTTCCAATGTAATAAGATGTAGAATTGATTGTATAATATTCGCGTAAACTTAAGAAATCAGTATCTATTTTTATTTTAAAAATACACAAACAAACGCCTCCATCGCCTTCAAAAATAGGAAGATTTATATTGTACAGCTTAATTTTATCGAAGTGTACACGTAATAAAATGAATAGTGCGTAAAATTTTCCTCATAGAACAAAGCCAACTTATTGACTCATGGAAAGAACGGATATTGGTAGTATGGAGGTCGTAGTGTGGTGATGTTAGTGCTCCTTGTGTAACCGCAAATGACATACACGAAGAATCGTAAAAACATACCTAAACTATAGTGTATTAGCTCTATAGACATACATAGATAAACTTATGCCTGTTCTTTTTCATCTTTTAAAAATAATGGCTTCCACGCATATGCGATGATTTAGTCAATGTCAAGGTAAATAGAGGAATTATCTTTTCACAATGAGCATGAGACCCAGATGTGGATGATCACAAAGCCCTGCTGGGATTATGGCGGTAATTCCTTCCAGTGCGGTGCCCCCCAGATGACCTTCATTCAGCGAATCGACCGAACATAGTCAGCCAACACACCAAGCAAAACTTATCGAAGATCACCAGTTATAAAGTTTCCACATTATACTGTCCATCTTCACTGAAGTTTGATGTATTAAACTACATCACTTAAAACCAACAAACACAGCTCTAGAGAATAATATGAAATAATTTTAACAAGCGACGCCCACCCTGTCAGACTTCCCGTCAAAATCCCAGTCATGCCTGTTCAATTTAGTCAACGAAAAAGTGGAGAATTTGCATAACTAAAACTAAACCTTATTTTTAAATCCATCAGCAGCCCGAGCACGAAAAACGAATGTAAATGTAAATGAATTCGAGTTCGCTGCGCACTGATGACGTTTGGTTAATATTTCATACAAATTTCATAGACGCGCATCGAGCTGACATACATTTACGGTTGTCAGAAATTTTCCTGCTCAGGCCGCAAATTTAAAATATAACTAACTATGACTATCATAGAGATAAAAAAAACTTTTCCCATACAATTAAATACGTATGCAATTACAGTTACTGTTACAAAGCTAATTAATGCACATTATACAAAGCAAAGCAGCTACAAATGACACATTAGCAAGTTCACCGCTATTGCAGGTCAGCGCGGCCTCTGAGAACTGTCACCCTCGCCCTTAGACAAAAGAAGACAGAGGACATGGCATAACGATGAAAAAATGAACCATTCCTTATGTATGGAACAAAACCAAAATAGCGACTTTGTGAAACAAATGTCCCATTAATAAGAAATTAATATTATTGTGGCTGCCTTGGTGGCGTGGTGGTATTTCGGTACGACTACGGTTCTGAGGTCTCAGGTTCGATCCCCGGGTTGGGCAAAGTGATATTGGATTTTTCCATATCAGCTCGGAGTCTGGAATTTGTGCCCGATATGGCGATAGGCTCGCCCCCTATCTCATCTGGGACGGAACTAAGCTCGGCGAAATGTGGGTGTTCTAGTTCGCTAGTACGCCTCTGCCTACCCCTTCGGGGATACAGGCGTGAGCTTATGTTTTGTGTATGTTTGTAAAACACCGTACTTACAATAAAATCAATAAGTATTTATACGTTATTCAATTCTTATGACACGGTGACAACTTACATGTAAATAGATTGCGAAACTAAAATGGCGGAACCGGCTTCATAGTAAATACGTATTTTTCGTAGTTATACGGGGTCCTCTTATTTTTTCTTTCGTCATTGCCCTAGCCGCAGTGATACCGGCCTATGGTACAAGCATATGGTACAAGCTTGTACCACTCGTACCGCACGCACCCTACTCGTACCCGCCGGCGTGTGACAGGCGACAGCACCGTATTGTCCACCGCTAGTTGTTCCGCTTTTGTTGAATCATACAGAATAGATACCTACTTAGGCTGGGATCTATAGAGCGAATTTCGACTAAGTCTGAGTCAAAGAAACGAACTCAGTGAGAAGTCGGAATTTTTAAATCGTACTTCGATTTGTCCAAATCCAAGAAAAACAGACTTCCAAATCCTTACATACCTATGTACTGTATGTCCATACCTATGGACATTATACTATGAATTATGAACTAACAAAAGCGATAACTTAGCTGGCAGTGGTACAGATTACCGAAATGAAATGGGCTATGCTCATCTGCCTTTTCTAAGTGTGTTATTTATAATTTATAATTGACATATTCGGCCAGAAATATGGGCAGTTCGAAAAACTTGTTAAAAAGACGTGTACAACATGTGTTCGTTTCTTTGACTTAGACTTAGTCGAAGTTCGCTTTATATATCTCAGCCTTACCGCCGAATGTTGATACACTTAAGGTCGCTTTATGTCGTTTAAGGCCGCCTTATCTGTCAAAATTGTATGGCGAAAATCAATATAAGAAGCCGTTAAAGTTGAGCAGCGTTTGACCATTCGGGCGTAAGTCTCAGTGTCTGGTGACTATCTATATTCTAACACCAAACCTCATTATTACAACTTAATCAAAATGTTAAGACACATTTGTTTTTAATATCTATGTAAGAAGTAATATTATGATTGATATTCCGCGTAATGCTCCATCAGAATGTGTTAGAGTTACATTGTAGACGCTACATAGTAGAGTTTTACTTACAGCATAAATGAATAAGGTTTCACTGTAGTATTTTTTTTTATTATTTTATTTATTCGGTATTTAAGACATAGTAGTAGTAGCTACATAGTAGCCCTGTCTTATAAATGACCGAAGCAGTAGCGAAGCAATAGTTTTCCGTTCCATTGAATATGATAAGCAAAATATCCAGAATCTCAAAAGCGCTATTCCTTTCCTCTAACGGCGGGTTTCAATAAACAATCTCAGTTCGAATGTGCAGATATATTACAAAAATTAGCCAATAAGAACACAGTTTGAACATGACTTCGGCAAATGACTTGATTTGATTGGTTCATAATCGTGATCTATCTGCATTCTAAACTCTCTCTCTCTTCCCAGCTTTAATCCCACATGGTGGGGGGGGTCAGCTCTCCGCGTTTTTTCTTTCTACTTCGCCCTGTTGTGGACATCATCCTCTGAAACTCCGCATGTGACAAGATCTTTCTTCACTACGTCGCTCCACCTGGTTTTCGGTCTTCTGCATTCTAAACTGAGATCGTTTATTGAAACCGGCCGTAAGTCGTGAACATCATCCAGCATTCATGACTCTTTTAATATTGCTCCAATGCCCTTAATATCACTTATCATTTGCTCGTTTGCCGGCGGTTGGTTATAAAATTAAAATTATTTATAGTCATAGAGCCAACGACCTCTCGTATTAATTCATCATAACATGAATCTATGATTAGAATCGTCATAAAGTAGATGCTATTTAGGTACATAATAAGCCATCACATACATTAACGTTGTTTATAATGAATATTCAATGCAAGTGACGCCGGCGCCACACTCACCACTTACGTAAGAATGGCCTTAGATTATTGCCAGGTCCATACTAGTAACTAATAATCATAAGCTTAAAACTTAACTGACCGACTTCCAATTTACCGATCGTGACCAAATTTATATGAGACCACCCTTGAAATAAGCTCTATCGAACACAGAAAGAATTTTGAAAATCGGTCCTCATTTGGCGGAGATATCGAGTAACATACATAAAAAAATACAGACGAATTGAGGACCTCCTCCTTTTGTGGAAGTCGGTTGACAAGGAAACAATCAATATGACATTAGTGTACAATACCAATTCTCCTATCACCAATTAAAGTATTGAAAATAAATTTTACTTTTCTCACACGGTAATATCGAGTAGGTACAATGACAGCATTATAATAAACTATAAAAAATAATATTAGCCCTGTTATATTACTGTCCCACTGCTGAGCACGGGCCTCCTCTACTAATGAGAGGGGTTAGGCCTTAGTCTACCACGCTGGCCTAGTACGGGTTGGTAGACTTCACATACCACATAGGTATGCAGGTTTCCTCCCGATGTTTTCCTTCACCGTTATAGCAAGCGATATTTCACAATGAAAATACAGTTATCATAGAAAAATCAGAGGTGTATGCTTCATTTTGGGGTTGGTCTCGAACCTCCGACACTTGTCTTGGCAGTCCGTACCATTCCCAACTGAGCTATCGCTGCTCTGCTCTCTGCCAATAAACTATACGTAACATTAACTTCGAACTGAAACTAGACCAACTGAAATAGTCCTAAATTGAGTTTAGTATTACTAGTCTGATAAAAGATAATACAATAGTTTTATTGTTATACCTAGCTACACCTGCGCAAATTATAAAGAAGATCAACTCTTTATGCCACAGTCCAAAGTGTGAACGTATATGTTCCGCGACAGTGTTGCAGCTTGCAAAGTTGCCAATGTCGTCGTCGGGAAGATGCGCGGGCGCCACGGCTGCCACCTGTCGTCGACGCGTCGCAACACCAACGCGTACACTCACACAAGCAAGCCTGTGACGTCATCGCGCACCACCTACGTGCCGCCTCAGCCGCCAAATGAAGACCTACAGTGTCCCCCGCACATAGTTACAATAGTGACAGCAGGGAACACGGCCACAACCACTCGCGGATCATCTTACGCTGGTAGCAATACAATGAACAGCGGCGAGTGCTACCCGCGACCCACGCGACCGAGTGCCATTGTTTTTCCCAGCGCGCGTTTTTTCGCCGTGGCCTGGCGCGCCAGATTGTCGCAGCAACCAATGACAAGCATGCTTAGCGCTGATTGGCGTAAGACGCGGGGGCGGGCCTCGTTCGGTTTCGCTCGCGCGTTTCCGTCGCCACTCGCTTCAGCGTCAGGATGTTTGTTTTTAGAATGCGTTCCATTTTCAAAATTGTCACCCAATGCAATTACGATAATGGCAGTGAAATGAAGCGGGGCGTGTTGTTAGCTGACGTCACGACACATGGCGGTGTACCGCCCGCTGACATCATCACTGACCAGACATTACTAATTGGTAGAGCATGCGACTAATTATCGCCATAGTTCTATACTACCACGGACAGCAGAACAACTGTAGTATTAGTGTGATGGGGCCATGATGGAATTTATTTCCAATCTATAGGAAGCATTTTAACTCTACAAAAGTGAAATCCTTAACATCATCGCTGTCATTGGAATTGCTAAAGAAATAAATAAAATATATAGTTTTTATTGATTCTATATTTTTCCGTATCGCATTGCTCAAGTGCAGATGATTTTATTCGTAAAACGTATAAAACCTAATAATAGAGGTATAAAATCATTTTTGTATTCACAAGTTTTTGTGACATTCACATCAAATAGTCTTCTAGTATGTAACCTATTATGTACATATTATAATTCGAATGTCAAATATCGGATTTAGAATTTCCCACGACAGGGTGCGGTGGTGAGTGACGTGTGAGATTTTATCGTGCAGTTGTTGTTGTCGTGAGCGCGTGTCTAGAGACGTCACTAGTGCCCGGGTGTTCCGCGCCTTCACCACACCGACAGACAAGTGACAGTCACGCCGCGCTGCTGCCGCGTCCTAGCTTCTTCATCGTGGGAACACTAACGTCGCACACGACCTACTTACGGTAGCAAAACGCCTTCGGTCCAAATGGGCATCACATATCTGAGAATCCAGAGAGCTGACTTTTGACATTCGATTCGAATTCGACTTCGATTCGATTTCATTTAGTGACCCACAATTTCACCGAAATATAGTTAAAAATGCACTAATGTCACGTTAAAAATTATCAAATGAGTAGTTCTCAAATTCAATGTAACATTATCGCACTTTATAACTCCATTTTAGTGGAATTTTAAGTCACTAAATAAAATCGAAATTAAATTCGATTGGAGTTTTAAGAATCAGGGGGCAGGTAACCTGGATTGTAGCTAACTTGATTGATACCACTACTACACGCTATATCTACGATGTCTCCATGTTACAATAACAACGTCCTGGACATCATGTCTTCCTCCAGACGTCCATCTCGGGATCGCTGCCAGAATATGTTTATATGCCCTTCGTCCAAGTAAAACATTTATGCAAGTTAGTACATACATAGACTCGCATATGTATTCCGAAAGGGTAGACAGAGACGCACTAGCAAACCAGAACACCCACATTTCGCAAGCTCACTTACGTCCCAGATGTGATAAGGGTGAGCCTACGGCCATATCGAGCTCAAATTCGTGACTCCGGGCTAATACTGGATAGAAAACCAACATCACTTTGCCTGACCCCGGAGATCGAACCCAAGACCGACAACCGAAGCCAAGCGAGCTCAATACGATTTCGATTGTCAAAAATACTCCTGCTCGAACCACTGACGGTAATTATATCGCAATACAACCACGTCACCGAGGTAGTCTGTTATAGTTACTTAACCAGACAATTAATGAGACTACAGCCCTGTTATCTGTATCAAGTGTCGCATTTAAGGAGGGCGGGCGCGGCTCCGCGACGCAGTGCAAACTTAATAACGTGCCGAGTGTCCCCTAGTACTTCCAAACCTCTTGTGACGTGAGGAAAGAGGGGGTGGGAAGAGAGGGAGGGGTGAGGAGAGGCACTCTACACCTGAGCCTCTCACCGAGACCTAGCGCAAATTAACGAGCGACACCGGAACAAGTGCCGCGACAACACCCTGTCACCCCCGCAATATGCCTCACAAAAAGTATTAAGTATACCTATTCTGAATTGATTAAGTGGAAAAGAAGAAAATCTTGATTTACTCATTAATTATTTACTGAAGTTTCTAATCAGCCTTTGAACTGTCAACAGATGTAATAACAGTCTCAACGTCCAACATTACATATTTGGATTGGATTATCTTACAATGAAAGTCCAGTATAGTCACTTAACCCACATGAAAACGCTCGTTCGCGACCGATATATATAGAGATATATCTATAGGGTTCTTCAATACGTGTATTGCGAAGAAGTATTTTTCATACTTGGAATGAAGCGGGACTGGCTGACACATTCATAATTTAAATATTACTAGCGGCCATCAAGATAATATACCCTAGATGCACAGTTCTTTGCAAAAATCCTCCTAAAAAGTGGTCTCAGGAATAAAAGAAAGAAAAAGATCGTAAGTTGTTGTAGGGACACATCATTATTATTGTATGTAGGTCATATTAGCGCGATGCATGTGTGCGAGGTGCATGAATCTGTTTTTACGCGTGTGCAATAATTTAAAGTGGCTGCGCCCACAATAATTAAACAGTCGCAAATAGATAGTCGTGATTAAACATTTACAATGTACAATTGTGTCGTCATTGTCCGCCCTTCCAACCAACAACCGGCTGCCATTTATTAGCTTGTTGGGACAACACAATATAAAAAGCTAAACTGGTGACCCCCATTTTGGACATAATAAAAATTTGTAACGGACAATCGTAGAACATTTTGCGGAAAATGAACCCACAAAACGTACACATGCCGACGCACGCTGCGTATCTGCCATCGAACTCTCAGGACGAGATGCGCGAGCGGGACAACGCAGCTCTGGCAAGCATCACCGTCACCTCTAGAGTTCCAGACTTTTGGACAGACCAACCGCGACTCTGGTTTGTCCAATTTGAGGCAGCCGTGGAAAACCAAAAACTCAGCGATGCATCGAAACATAACCTCGTGGTCACAAAGTTGGACAAAACTGCTATACAACAAGTAAGTGACATAATTTTATCACCACCCGAATCGAGGAAATACAACACTCTCAAGGATCGCTTACTACAGGTTTTTGAAGAGTCGGAAACTAGGCAGTTTCAAAAACTGTTGGGCGAAATGGAATTGGGTACTCAAAAACCCTCCCATTTGCTCCGACGTATGAGAGATTTGGCGCGAGGAAAAATTCCTGATCCTACTCTCCAGATTATGTGGAACAGACATCTTCCACCTGCAGTGCAAGCTGTGCTAGCAGTGACTGAGGTTAAGGACCTGGAGAACCTGGCCATAGTGGCGGATAAAGTGATGGAGGCGTCAAGACCAGCTGATGTAGTAGAGCTCTCGAGTCACACGACATCACCGACCCCCATAACCAGTAACGATCTCATAGCAGCTTTTGAGAAATTGAGTCTCGAAGTTGCCGAATTACGCCAATCACGACAGCAATTTAGAGACCGCGGAAGGCCGAGACGATTTAATCGTTCAAGGTCGAGGACTAGGGACGGGAGCAGAAGTCGTAGACATCCAGACTGGTTATGTTTCTACCATTATCGGTACGGCGTCAAAGCTCAAAGGTGCATAGAACCGTGTAATTGGAAAAGGACCAAGGCAACACCGCATTCATCGGAAAACTAGCCACGATACAACCAGGGGCGGGGGCTTGTGTCGATACCTGTAATTACCGCCTGTGTGTGACCGACAAAAGAACTGGACTTAGATTTTTAATTGATACGGGTGCTGACGTTTCTGTGCTTCCAGTGTCTAAAGAGTGCGTATCGAAAAATATCGCGAGTGATACATATAAAGTATACGCGGCAAACGGTACGGAGATTAAGACTTATGGTGTGCGTACATTAGTTTTAGATCTTAATTTAAGGAGAGCATTTAGATGGACGTTTATCGTAGCAGCTGTCAAACAACCTATAATTGGTGCCGACTTTTTAGGCCATTATAAGTTGTTGGTTGATTTAGGCGCGCGGAAACTAAGAGATCAAATTACCCATCTAAATGTGCTCGCTTCTATAGTTAGTAATAGTAGCTGTGAGTCATTAATTAAGACTGTAGATTGTAAGAATCCATGGCACGAACTTTTGTCTAACTATCCGGATTTGACTAAACCAGTATCATACAAAGATACACCTAAGCATTCGGTTTGTCACGTTATTGAAACATCGGGACCGCCGGTTTATGCAAAAGCGAGACCTCTACCACCGGATAGGTATGCAAAAGTTAAGGAGGAATTTCGGATAATGACCGAGTTGGGTATCTGTCGACCATCTAAGAGCGCATGGGCAAGCCCTTTGCACGTAGTACCGAAGAAAAACGGCGAACTACGACCATGCGGTGACTATAGACGGTTGAACGCGATAACTAAGCCTGATCGTTATCCGATTCCCCGGTTGCATGATTTTAAGTATTTATTAGCGGGTAAAAAAACTATTTTCACTAGATTAGACTTAAACCGTGCATATCATTTTATTCCAGTTGCCCCGGAGGATGTTGAGAAAACTGCAATCATAACGCCATTTGGGTTGTTCGAGTTTCCACGAATGACTTTCGGGTTACGCAACGCCGCGCAGTCATTTCAAAGATTTATGGACAACGTGGTATTGCGAGGATTAGATTTTTTATTTAATTACATCGATGACGTCATCATTGCCAGTGAAAATGTCGAACAACACAAAGAGCATTTGAATGCAGTTTTCAAAAGATTTAATGAGTACGGAATAACAATAAATGTGTCTAAATGTGCGTTTGGTCAATCTAATCTTGAGTTTTTAGGTTTCGAAGTGTCAACGACCGGAGTTCGACCGCTTGACGACAAAGTGCAAGCAATCATAAATTTTCCGAAACCTGAGACTGTGGCGCAACTGCGACGATTTTTAGGTATGGTTAATTTTTATCGATCGCATATTCCTAGGGCTGTCGAATACCAATTAGAGTTAAATAAATACTTGCATAACACTAGGAAGAATGATAAAACTGTTATAGAGTGGACAGATACATCAAACGAGGCATTTAAGAAATGTAAGGAGAGCTTAAAAAGCGCCGCTACATTATCTTATCCAAGGCCTGACACTAACTTAGCGCTGATGACAGACGCATCAAACACTTGTATTGGAGCCGTCTTACAGCAATATGTTGATAATGCTTGGCAACCACTCGGGTATTTCTCGAAAAAGTTAACTGAGACGGAAATTAAGTATTCCACGTACGATAGGGAATTATTAGCAGTATTTATGGCCATCAAACATTTTAAAAATTTAGTGGAGGGCCGATCTTTGACAATATTTACTGACCATAAACCCCTTGTTTACGCTTTTTCAAAACTGAACAGTGACAAGGAAAGTCCTAGAAGAATAAGACAACTCGCATACATCAGTGAATTTACTACAGATATAAAATACGTTAGTGGCAACCATAACGTTGTGGCCGATACACTTTCACGGGTCAATACCATCAGTTGTCCTACTTTAATTGATTTTGCTGAGGTAGCTAAATTGCAAACACACGATAAATATTTGCAACAAGCATTACGCTCAGGCAATGACAAAACCAACTTTAATTTGCAGTTTAAGCAAATATGCTTGTCGGACTGCGATGTAAATATTTATTGTGAAACATCCACAAAATATATTCGACCATATTTACCGGAACCATTTAGAAAATTAGCCTTCAATTCTGTTCATGATCTCAGCCATCCAGGCATTAAAACGAGTAAACAATTAATTAAACAAAAGTTTTTCTGGCCAGACATGGACAGAGATATTACACATTGGGCAAGATCGTGTATTCAATGTCAGAAAGTCAAGACCACTAGACACACGGTATCGGGTTTAGGAGAATTTGACAGATCTGACAAATTTTCACATGTGCATATTGACATCGTAGGCCCACTTAGTACATCAGTTGATGGTTATCGATACTGCATAACAATGATAGACCGTTTTACGGGATGGCCTGAAGCTTTTCCCGTACGTAATATTACGGCGGAAACGGTAGCAAAGGTAGTATTCGAAGGTTGGATTTCTCGTTATGGGTGCCCTGAGAAGCTAACGAGCGACCAGGGTAGGCAATTCGAGAGCGATCTTTTTCATCATCTAATGAAGTATTTAGGTATTCATAAACTGCGCACAACGCCTTATCACCCACAGAGTAACGGCATGATTGAACGTTGGCATAGATCACTAAAAGTGGCTCTTATGGCACGTTTGAAATGCAACACTTCATGGGTCGACGAACTGCCGGCCGCACTACTAGGTTTGCGAGCCGCGACTAGAAGTGACAGTGGCGTGAGCGCAGCTGAGTTGACCTATGGAAAAACACTTAGGTTACCAGGTGATTTTTATGATAATGTTAAATTTTGTGGTACAGATTCTGAGTATTCACAAAAACTTAGAGACACTATCAACAATTTGAAACCTAGGCCATCTAGTCATAAAAATGCACGTTCTTTGTTTCTTCCCAGTAATCTTGCGACTTGCAAAAGTGTTTTCGTGAGAAATGACGTAATGCGTAAGTCCTTGCAACCTCCTTATGAAGGCCCATACAGCGTCTTAAGAAGGCATGGAAAAACTTACGTCATTAAAATAGGTGATAGAGAAACAAGTATTTCAATAGATAGACTTAAGCCAGCTTATGTAATCAACGACTCACAGACTACTAATAATTTTAATGATAATTGTAATAATGATAATAAACAATTTTGTTCTGATAACGCGGACACTTCCAGAAAAATCGTACATCCGAAAACAACACGAAGTGGCCGCGTCATCAAAATACCTTTACGTTTTGCACTATAAGCAATATGATTATGTAGGTTACATGTGTCATAAGTTATTGTTCTTTTTTTATTTTGTTTTGTGTTTACATAATTGTTATAAAATTTTATTCCTTTCCTCTTTCGATATGGGATTATTTTTGTAAAAGGGGGGGAATAGTGTAGGGACACATCATTATTATTGTATGTAGGTCATATTAGCGCGATGCATGTGTGCGAGGTGCATGAATCTGTTTTTACGCGTGTGCAATAATTTAAAGTGGCTGCGCCCACAATAATTAAACAGTCGCAAATAGATAGTCGTGATTAAACATTTACAATGTACAATTGTGTCGTCATTGTCCGCCCTTCCAACCAACAACCGGCTGCCATTTATTAGCTTGTTGGGACAACACATACAAAAAGCTAAAGTTGTAATTAAATCAACACAAATATAACCCTATGCACGTGTTATAAAGTAGCTTTTTAAACGAAATGATCAAGCGTTCTTAAAATAGAATTTTGAAATTTTGAATTCTATCGGCATCTGACTGCAGGCAAAAGAAGTGCTTAAGCACTTCTTTGCTGCCCCATTTTCCGACCGTCAACTGTGCATCTAGGTAAATAATATGTATATCGATGCGGCCTATAATTCCACATCTGTGAAATCCACCGTTAGCACCACAGTTACTTCATCTACAGCTAAAAGCATAACTAAGCTAAAGTAAAAGCAGTATATTTTACTTGACATCACTGACACGTTAGCTAATCATAATTCAAAGGTTAGAGGTAAAAATAACCATAAAAGCAACCACTAAAATTGTATAGTCAACAGCGTTGCTTACCTTACTTTTGACTTTTGTTTTTCGTGACGAAAATGGCGGTAAAACAATACATTATTTTAATTTCATAATGAGTACTACTGATGGAGGGTTGTATCCACTACAAAGATCAGCTCGGACGTGAATAAATTCGTGAGCTCGACCCTTGCTATAATCGTGTTTGGGTGTAAATAAACAATCGTCAATTAGTGGTGCCGAGTGGTGCCGAGTGCAGACGAGTGTGGATGAGTGTCAGAGGCGCTGTCGCGATTCGCGAGTGGTCTCGCGCCTCTCGTTTGTCATGCAAATGTGTCGCCCGCGCGAGATGCGCCTCACGGATAATCACCAGTACTCCACAATAAAGCAAACGTCTACGTAATCATTTTTCGTGGAAATAATCTAATTTACGCAGTTATTAACAAACCATCATGATAGAAGTAGATAGAGTAGTTAGTAAAGAATCAAAAGTTGCAACATCAACAAGCCATAATTTCTGTAATCTCTTTAAGACGTTGTGCCTATCCCAAATTGGAGTAAAATGACATGATGATGAACTCCTAACGCCTCTTCAACATAGCTTATTTTTATTACAGTGGTTGTAATATTACAACTACTCTAATTTTGACGATTAATCAACACATCACTTAATTGTCGCGTCGTACAATAGTTTTTACTACTGCACTAACCAAATTGAAGACATGCTTCCTCTAGTAATCAAAGAGTAATCAGTAAGGAAGGCGAACTGGCCTCAATCCGGCCCTCAATCGATGGTCTGCAGTTAAGCCAGCGTCATCACACTCACCATCTTGGAAATTCTTTTCTTTCTACCTGCCCTTATCCCACCTTAATGTGGGGCCGGCGCAACAAACTTTTTGAAGCATGTTGCAGAATACATTTGGCTTAGTTTTTACGACCGGCTGCCTGCCTGGCGTCAACCCTACTCTGAGGGCTTCATTCCCGAGCAAATTAAATAAGAAAATTGAATTATGCTGCCACTAGACCAAGGAGGCGACCATCTTGGAAATTGTAAAGGTAACTGTGGAATATGCAGTATTATTTACTTTATTTTCTTCATAGTTATAATCAAACAATAAATAATTTAAGAAAGGCGTACACAACTTTAAAAATGAGAGTACCCTAGAATTTTTGATCAAATCTGTGAAATCACTCCCTGTTGAGCAACCATCGCGTATTAGTTAAATAAATATTGTGTAAACATTAAGTGGTAGGCCACGCTGTAGACAGTAACGTCTCCAGCACGAATGGGCCGGCTCGACCGGTTTGATACCGCCGTCTCACAGAAAACCGACGTAAAGTGGCAGCTTCCTGTCGCGTTTCGTCTGGTGAGTGAGATGTTCGATGTCCCATTACACCCCTCCGTTTCCCCATCCCTTTTTCCTCCCCTACCATTCCCTCCTTTTAGGTTGGCAACGCACCCATGATACTTTTTGTGTCTTAGGTGTCAATGGGCGGTGGAGATCACTTACCATCAGGTGACCCATCTGCTTCTTTGCCAGTCTCTGTTATAAAAACAAATCAATTAAACCGATCGATCCTTTGTTAGCCCCGTGCAATACTATCAATGGTTACCAAAACAAAAGCCATGTGAAGTTGTGGCATACAATCAGTCGCCGCGTGTTTGTTCATACGTGGTTCATTAGCGGGCGGCCGTGTCGGACTCCCGCCGCGGTATTAGAGCGGGCAGGAAGCATATTGAAGGGCAGAAATTAATGGTTCTCACTGTAGAAACCTTTTCGGCAACATCGTGAGACACAAAATTGTAACTATAGGGTCTGTATGTAGGCAATGAGTTATTATTATTATTACTAATTTAAATTATTGTATCTTCCTGAATTTTTCCTCTGTTTCGTTTTTATTTCATTTTGTATCATTGTGTGTCTCATGTGCCGTGCCGAATAAATATTTCTTTCTTTCTTTCTTTCTAGAACGCTCATACTTATATACATAAAACTTTCGACCTGAAGCAGCAATGTGAGGTCTAAATATACAGGGTTTCCTGCTGAAAAAGTTTCCTTTATTGCAACCAAATGACGGCCAAGCAAGCCGCCCACCCTATAGTAAGCAAAGTAACTGCAACAACCAACACCACCCAAAGTTTGAGTAAGAAAGCACTTAGTGTTACTGTGCTGCGATTGTCACCCTGAGACAATCTAAAGGCGACATGCAGCACTAAGATATATCTCAATTTTTTATTTATTTTTTTATAACAGAGTCTGGCAAACGATCAGATGGTGGGTCACCTGATGGTAAGTGACCTCCACCACCCATAGTCACTCAAGTCACAAAAAGAATCATGAGTGCGTTGCCAACTTAAAAGTAGAGAATGGAAGGGGAGGGAAAAGAGATTGGGAAAGGGAGGGAGGCAAATGGGTCACTGGAAATCTTACTCACCGAATGAAACGCGACAGCAAGCTCGATTTAAGCATAAACTTTGTTTCATGTCTTGCATGTCGAAAATAAATTTCGATATATGAATGAGATGTAACTTAAATCGAGTGGACTAACTCTAGATTAATCTTTTTAGTAATATCGCTGCAAGGCGACCAAGTCTCAAAGTCCAGTAATTACAATGGCTACAATGTTTTTCAAACCGTTAGAATAGGTTTCACGGAGCTCCTTCTGTGCTGCTATGGGTTATCAGCGACCTGTAGCCCGAGCACGAAAAACTAATGTAAATGTAAATGTATTCGAGTTCGCTACGCACTGATGACGTTTGGTTAATATTTCATACAAATTTCATGGATGCTCAGGCCGCTGAGCAGGAAAATTTCTGACAACCGTTAATGTATTCGAACTCGATGCGCGTCTATGAAATTTGTATGAAATATTAACCAAACGTCATCAGTGCGCAGCGAACTCGAATACATTTACATTTACATTAGTTCTTCGTGCTCGGGCTACAGATATTTTAGCGCATTTTTCTTATATTGCGTGTGACGGACAATAGCCAGCAAGGGGCAGATAAACTGGAGATCACATCAGTGTTTAGATATGGGCGTATAGGCAGTATGAGAGAGCGTCGCCTAGCCGTATTCATTAGCGCAGTGGCACGCGGCGGGTCACACGGCCGCGGCTCACAAATCACAAATATTTGCGCACCATTGTGCAACCTACCGTTCACGAACCATTCAAATAAACAAACAATCAATCAATAGCGGAGATTTTTTGCACGACGCCCAACGACGCAGCAATATCGACTCCCTTTGTGAACTACCCTTTACGTTCATTATAGTTTGAATCCGTCAAAACGTCGAAGTAGAATGATTTTGGTATTGTTTATGAATTAATTGTTTGTCAATACATAATAATTAAATCAATTACTTGATGAAATAATAGCTCTTTGAGGGGCCCTCAATGAGGGCAGGCGACATAATATAGTGATTTTGTCACGTTGCCAGCTTTGTGAAAACATTTGGTATACAAATTTGATCCAGACCGTCTCTCAAAGATATTAAACAGTAGTCCTTTTTTCTCCAAGTTTCAACTTTATAAATTTTCGCTTAAACCAGCCCATTATTAGTTACAATATTTTCAGAATTTTGAATAGCATCCATCATTAGATTTATTTAAATGCAGCATCCATTAGCATAAGAAAGACACTACATGACTTAGTATTAGGTTCCATAACGAAGGGGGTTATTTCTTTTTAAATAGAGTTATAGTTAATGCAGTTCACGAAGACAGACTCAAACTACGCGTTCGTATCGCCTGTTGTTCACATTATGTATGTAAATAGGTACAATTTTAATAATGGTCACCCAGTAGTCGAAATTAGACCATAATTCATTAAAAAAATATCTTTTAGCACTTCTTCTCCATATAAACAATAACTGTGTAAAATTTAACGTTCATCCGTTCCCGCAAGTTTTCGCTTCTACATGAATATATAGATAAGTTTATTTTTATGAAATAATCGACGGCATCATCAATCATGACAGACATCCAACAAGCCAAAAGACAAAGCAGATACTTTAACCCAGGTCCGGTCCCGGGATCGGCCCAGCTAATGTATTCGCGATAGTTTAATTTAGCGTCGACACGGGCCTGCCGACAGTTTTCATTAGGGCCGGGTGATCCGGGATTATTGCCGGGACGGCTCGGCGCGGGCAAATTAAAAACTAAGGCGATTTGACGCATCACAGCTTCCAAGGGTTAACTTATACGCAAACAAGCCGGCTCTTTATTACTGATTTGGTTTGATGTCGGAGCTAAAACAAGATAATAAATGCTAAAACCATTGGACTCAGTAACGGGTCATTGGATTTTGATTATATATTTTCATGCGGAAAATAACGCATATTAGCTATTGATCCTAAATTAAAATATGTTTTGAAATATTCTGAAATAAAACCAACTATAAACGGAGTCCTGCAGAACCGTCACTAGGTCACCATTTCAGTCCTAAGTATATCCTAAGAGGTGCTCTTGTACCTCTAGAATGCCTTGTAAAACAATAATTTAAGAACAACTAGTACTATCTAATTATTGCGCGAAACAATATCAAATATTTTAGCTCAGTCTTCTTTTGCTTTATTTCGCGATATATTGGACATTGGATTGTGCTAATTTACATTGTTCGGAGACATCACGTGAAGGAGAAATATAATGTTCGAACTAATTAACTAGCACGTTCATAGGCGACATGGTCATTAAATTGTTAAGTTAATAATTCAATTAAGGGTTATTAATTTAATTGAATTATTTAATAAATGTAGAGATAATACAATTCAACGTTGATGAATTGCTGAAGAATTTCCAAGTTGCAAATGAGGCACCTTCACAATCATATCCCAGTGTGGTTATTCCAAAATTA
This sequence comes from Clanis bilineata, assembly GCA_036417725.1. Taxonomy (NCBI): domain Eukaryota; kingdom Metazoa; phylum Arthropoda; class Insecta; order Lepidoptera; family Sphingidae; genus Clanis; species Clanis bilineata. The sequence goes on from CM071158.1 coordinate 18,356,901, forward strand.
CTCAACAATCTTTTGTACATACATACATAAGCTCACGCCTGTATCCCCGAAGGGGTAGGCAGAGGTGCACTAGCGAACTAGAACACCCACATTTCGCCGAGCTTAGTTCCGTCCCAGATGTGATAGGGGGCGAGCCTATCGCCATATCGGGCACAAATTCCAGACTCCGAGCTGATATGGAAAAATCCAATATCACTTTACCCGACCCGGGAGTCGAACCGGAGACTGCAGGACGGTAGTCATACCGAAATACAACTACGCTACCGAGGCAGTCTTGTGTCGAGGCAGTTTTGTATTTGAATTATTTGTCTGTACAAGTACAGTACACGTCGCATCATCTCAACCACATCGTGGCGTATAATTGGGAGACAACGGGAGACAACGAACGCTCTCCACTACCCGTTAAACTAGTTAATGTAGAATTGCGGTTACATACTGTGTATGAATACCAACAGGTCTGTTGATGCTGGTTGTTGGTAATTAAAAGGCGGTGATGCGCGAAAGCCCCGCGAGAGCCCTCCACGTCAGCCACACTCGTATGCTCGGCACCGACGCGACGCGACGCCGATGGATGTTGACTCGTCAACAAAGTGTTATACAACTCCAACTTGTCGTGTGTCAATATTAGTACAGGACACACGCACGGAAGCAATATGTGTTACTGTGCCCCGAGCAGTAGGGTAACTTTTGACACTCCATTGCGATTCGATTGCGACTAAAAAATCCACCGTAATCGGGCTAAAAATCGCACTAATGTCGCGTTAAAAATTACCAAATGACAAGTCCTCGAATCTAATGCGACATTGGCGCACTTTTTAACTTCGTTATGATGAATTTTATGTCAATAAGGGCGACTTGCACTACTATTACTAACCTACAGTTAGTCCTAACCTCAAGTTAAATAGAAAAAGAAATATATGAAGGACATGTAATTCACAGGTCACGAGTCAGACTGACCCGTGACCACGAAGGCTGCAAAGCTTTCGAAACGTCGGGCATAAAAATTAAAACCAAATCGTGATAGAATCCGTAAAAATAGTTTAATTGTTAATTTGTTAATCAGTGACCTGTTTCTTATCTTTTATTAAAAATATGGACTAAGAAGCAAGTGACTCACGGTGATGTCAGTAGAAAGCAATGCAGGGGACAGTTATGTTTGTAACAGCTTGCTGTTATATCTAGTTCTGTGAGTGAGATTTCAGATCGCCGAAATAATCTATACGCTTAAACAACCCTGCCAAAAACAATATCACTGTCTGACACGGGGATCGAACCCACGGTAGTCGTACAGAAATATGACTTTGCCACCGAGGCAAGCTAGATAAGTGTAACCACACTTTTAGGAAACCAACGCCATAAACATTTTTATGCACATAACAAATCTTCATAAATATAAAACAGCATCCATGACAACCGCCGTATGACACCACTAAACATTTTGATATATTTCGTTGTTTTCAAGTTCAAGATCATCGGGGGCGTGTATTAGCATGTGTTTACATGACGGAGGAAAGTTTACAGACATTACACCACCGACCAAAATGAATATCATTTGTATGCGAGAAAAACATTTGTCTTGTGAGCTAGGGTTTATGATAGCGCACACTGAGACAGTACTGGCGTCAACTACTGTACTAGTGAGTCGAACTGTAACTCAACCATGAGTTTGTTGCACGTATTTACGCGAGCGAGGATTTTTATAGCAGAGATTGGCAAACGAGCAGATGGGTCACCTGATGGTAAGTGATCTCCACCGCCCATAGACACCCAAGACATAAAAAGAAGCATGGGTGCGTTGCCAACCTAAAAGGAGTGAATGGAAAGGGAGTGGAGAAATGGGCCACTGAAATCTCACTCACCGAACGAAACGCGACAGCAAGCTGCCACTTTACGTCAGTTTTCTGTGAAACAGTGGTATCTAACCGGCCGAGCCGGCCCATTCGAGCTATAGACGTTACTGTCTACAGCGTGGCTCTACCACTTGGAGAGCATGTAAAACATTTGCATGGAAAACCTCAGTTCCCTGCGTTACCGCTAGAGGCGTTCGGGTGTTTGTAGTTGGCCTACTGATTGTTAACTTATTTTACTATACCAATATTACATCCACAAACATAAATAGACGCTCAAATCAAAATTAAGTAAATGTTTACTTTAATTAAATGATCTGTTAATGTCAAACATATCTTTTATTATATAGATGTGGCCTGCGACTTTGTAAAAAAAAAACAAATTTATCCCACGGGAACCGTATATTTTTTTTATTTGTGTTATTCTTGACTATAATCTATGTTTGTGCTAAATTTCATCCAGACCCGTTCAGCTGTTCTGGCGTCATTGAATAACCAACCTAACAGCCATAAAAAATTTCGCATTTATAATATTTATAGATTTATTAATTGTCATACAACGCACAGGCACAACTGAATCAGCGCAATGTAATTTAATTTTAGGTTAGTTGAGTATATTTAGTAATGACCGCCAATAACTGTCATGGCTTGCGTCCAGCCTAATCTCTGGATAACGGTGGTGCTTAAGTTTTCGAGAACTCATCAATATTTGATCCCGATTTGAGTTGCAGATGCGCGGACGCAGGACTAACTCCCCGCTCCCCGCGCCCCTTCCCCACGGCGCCGCACCCCCGCCGCCACCCGACGATCTCATTGTTATTCTTGTTTGTCAAATCAATCACTTGTCAGAAGCTACCGCGACTGAGGGGCGCGGGGGTGTTCAGGGCGCGAGGGGTTTGCGTCATCAGTTTGTTTTAGAACACGCACCATATGAAACATTCATGAAGATGGTTTCATTTCTAAAAACAATAATACAGGATGTGTACACGGCGCTTTAACTATGGGACTGGTACTCTAATACCAATGTAACTATTGGCCTGTGGGTCATCAATATGTTATACCCTAGATGCACAGTTCTTTGCAAATATCGTTCTAAAAATGGTCTCAAGAATAAAACAAATAAAAAGATCACAGGTTCTAATTAAATCAAATACAAATATAACCCTATGCACGTGTTATAAAGTAGCTTTTTAAACAAAATGATCAAGCGTTCTTAAATTTGAATTTTCAAATTTAGAATTCTATCGGCGTCGAACTGTAGGGAAAAGGAGTGCTTAAGCACTTCTTTGCTGTCCTATTTTCCGAGTGTCAACTGTGCATATAGGTAAATAATATATCGATGCTGTGGGTTGACAAAGTATTGTTAAGTTTGAGCTATATGGTTAATGTAGTTTAGATATGGATAGTTGAATACAGACTCCTCTTTGGTGTAGTGATCTAGTGTACTGTGGACCAAGAGGGTGTTTTTATAACACTATTTCCCGGGTCTGGATCGATGACGTTAGTGTTGATATTGTACACAAGTACTAAAAAAGGATACAAGGATTATCATCATGACAAAGATCTAGTCGCGGAGAAATAGTGTTATAAACCATCCCGACCTGAATCAAATCCAGGACCTCCCGGTCCACAGCCTATATACGCTGGCACTAAAACAAGTAAGCTATGCTTTAGATACATAGCACTTTAACACTGATCTGATCTCAGAAGCCGATACATATCACTCATTTGGTTAGAATCGTAGTCTAATAGGAGCACCCTTAGCACCTCCAAGCATATGCCTCATTCATATTGTATTGGTGTCACAATGACGAACATCATCTCCTTCATGTCATCTACCGTTCCTTACGTATATAGTGCTACATAGATCACTGACAATAGTTTATTCATACCAAGCTTGCATATTCCTATTTCGCACATAAGTTACATTAAACTTACGTTCAATATTATATTTTTTATCCATTTTATTCTTATCCCAGTTTCCAGTATAAAGCATGAAAGAGTGTTATAGTTATTCGATTATTCCAAATAACTCCTGTACCTACCAACCTATGCAAATAACACAAGTCGCTAATTTGCGATGTAAAGTCCAAAGCATGAATAAATGATTGTTATTGCAAATCAGAACCCACCCCTGACACATCCGCTTTGAGGAAAAAACACAATAAATCACAATTGCAAATGTGCGATTGAACATTGGATATCATTCACAAATCAAAATATCCGTGAACAATAATGTCCAAAAAACAGTAGAGGCGAAAACGACTTGTCCCCACGTAGTACTGAAACAAATGGCGCGCATTAGCGAGACTGATGGCGGGCCGCGCGCACCTTCGAGGAAACGAACACCTGAGCACGACGGCAAAAAACAACGGTAGCACCTACAGGTACAACGGGAACTAGCCGAAGCACATACTAGTTTGTACTAACACTGTGATTCTGTATAAGAACAATACTTATTGACCACTACCGTGATACAGCGGGGGAATAGCTGGCTATGAATATCTGTCGTGAAGACCGAAAATCTCTTGTACTTCTTAGTACTCACGATACAAGACTCCAATGTTACTGTAGAATCAGTACTATGTCTCTCTGTGTACTTTATCTAGTGAGGGACAGAATTCGTATCGTTAAATCGTCTCTACACTTGTGCAATTGCATTTTATTTTCCAGCGCATCTATAATCCACTTCACAATTGATTTAAATATTATATAAACTACACATATAGTACACACTGCGCAAGACTATTGGATACATGAATATACCTCTACTAAAGTGAATAAAGGACGGAAGAAGATATGGCTTGGAGGTTGGTATGTGTATAGCCATCCTCTAGTTACTTCAAGCCGGCACACTTCCAGCGACCATCGAAAGATAATCGAAATATCTAACTGTACTGTATTAACCAGCAGTAGCGGCTACTTTACGAGCATAACAAAACATGAGAGTGTGTGAGCTCGAGGTGTGCAAGACAAGGCGTCGCCGGCATGTCTCCTCGTATAAATCACGCCACGCGACCGACCCGCCAGTTTTAGGAAACGATTCAATAAAACGTAGTCTAAATCGCAAGCGTCCCATCGCAACAACCTGGTTCTAGGAAGCACGCCAAAAAACACATCCCGCTACCTGACGCAAGCCCAGCCTGCGTGCTCAGTACCGCGACGATTTACGACTCCTTTGTATCCTGTCATATGTTAAGGTGTCACGTCATATTTGTCACGTCGCATCACGACAACACTACTGTCGGATTGGTACTTTCATCTTCATCCCCCTGCCCTTACCCCACTCCAATGTGGAGTGCATGTTGCAAAAATCATTCAGCTTAATTTTTATAGACCGACAGCCCACCCCATCTGGGCAACCCAGTAGAAATACCACTTTTTCGACTTGGTAGTTGGGATTCGGGCCCACGGTTTTCCTTTCCATAGCCCACATACGCCTCCACTCGACCAAGGAAACGACGCGAATTAGTACTTTCATGTACGTTATAAGCCCACTTTGATACTTAAATTAGCAACATCGGATGCTTATGGGTGACGGTTATAATATAGTTTGTATATTTAACATAAGTCATAAAGTCTACTTGTGGTTGCTTGTCTCCATCTGCTTTGCTTGATCGTTGTTTTGTCAATATCAGAGCAGGAGTATCAATTGTTTCAATAACAACCGCAGCGGACAGCGCAGCGATAATAAGATATGTAGCGATTGCGGAATATCATCTTTCGGTTCGCCTTTACTTTATCAGAAACATATTAAGGGTACTTTCGGAAAATATAATATATTGCTCCTCGTGAACTGAGCGGCCTACCTGTGCCGCGGGCAGTTTATAATAGTTGTCATGTGTTTAATGCAAACACAAAGGCTATCAGCCTGTTCCCACATGGTCGGCGGCGTGGCACAAAGCATTGGGAACAATACCGGCCGCGAGTCGCGACCGAAACCAACCGCCAGCACCCCGCACACCTCACCCCTCACCCATCACCCGCGCTCGCGTTCACCACGACCCGGGAAACAAAAGCAAACGGTTAGCTGAAAAAAATAAAGACTTCTTGACACAGCGCTGCACCACAAAGAGCTGATGACAAGTGATTTATGCGTGCAACACCTGTACGTACTGTTTGTCACGATCCGGTCAAGACGATGTATCAGACCGAAGAAGTCTGTCCAGTGCTGTAATTAAATAATGACAAATTTAAAAACTTTACTGACCGACTTCCAATTTACCGATCGTGACCATATTTATATGGGATCACCTTTGAAACAAGCTGTATCGAGCACAAAGAAAGAATTTTGAAAATCAGTCGACATTTGGCGGAGATTGGATTGAGGACCTCCTCCTTTTGTGGAAGTCGGTCGATAAAACGGAGCTTTATCACATACATATGTAATCAAACAGACATTAAAACAAACACAACTATCTTACGCCGCGGTAACTTCTATATGATAGTGTGGCGACATCTCTGCAATGCGCGCCGCGTTGTGCCGCCACAATAGGATCAACAATTGCACGATATTTTCGACACGGAGGAAAAATTTTTGGCGAAGCAAAGCTATCTATATCCCGTAAAATATATTCCCGCAACGAAATTAATGAAATAGGAAGACTAAGCAGTGGATAATATCCACTTTCTACACTACAGTTTGACTCGTCTACTGTCTTCTGGAGATATAAGTATAGGAACCATCTAGCGCTATAGTTAAACCAACGGTTATTATAATGCATCCAAGACATGTTGCCATATTGTGGTCGAATGAACTAGTCCCGGAGAAGAGTGACGTCTTCAGCATATATAATACAGTATACTCTTCAGTTTAGTCCAGCGCTGCAACGGCGACGCGACGGAGCAAGGCAATGCGTAAATCAACGTAATGCCATGCACGAATGATTACATGTACAGCGGACATCATTAGAGCTGTTAATATAGAATCCTATCCAAAATTAAAATCACGTGTTCTGAGTATTTACAATTAAATTAGTATCAGCCAAAAGTTTTGTCTTAAATGCTCGGTATGATGAACTATAAAGTTGCAAAATGCTAGCTTATACATAAGGCCCCTTACTTATATAAATATTTAAGCGCTGCTGATCTTTATACCATACGTTGCCCCTTTCACTATTAAACAATGTAACGCAAGGAAAAAAGTGACAGGTTATTCTTAACCATTTGCTCAGCAAAAAGGGCTTTTATAAGTAAGGCCCTTAGTTGCGGCAGAATTGAAATAGTTTCTACAGACACGATTTCCTGAAAAAAGTATCAGTAGTAAAGACATCAATTGGGTGATTGGGAACCACTGTCAAAACACTTATTTGTTAGAGCTTTCTTGTCATGCAGGCCATGCAGCGTTACTTATGCAAGTAATCATAATAAAGCTATTATGTCTATGAGCAGTATCAGCTCTGTGTTATTCCTTCACTCAGGATCAAGGCGGGCTTGTCGCTCCTCGGTAACTGCCTAACTAACTATAAATTACACACAGGCTAATTAAGATAACGCGCTCTACAACGCACACATATGTGCTTCATCACATACACGCCGTTAATCATACGATTTCATACGATACAGTAGCCTCAGTCTGCTACAGTAGCTAGATGGAAATAAGAAACAAGTTATGGTAGAGCCGGTAGGTACTACCTTTTGACAGATATATACGGCCTTACCCGCAACATTGTACTGCAGTAGGCCATGTATACATGACTCGATATTAACAGACTCCGACAAAAAATCAACAACAAGCATTCACCACCGTTGCAATCCAATGAATCGCTTCGAAAACAATTTTAATATCCGATATTATCCATAGTATCGGGATGAGTCATAAAGTTAAATATGAGGATATTGGCCACTGGACAGTGGTCGAAATAAACAATAAGCGGCAGATGAAAACAAAACGCAGTGGAGTTGCGAACCCATAAGTTACAGAAGCACATGCGCTGGAGTCGTTAGGCGGCGCGGGTGCGGGCGAGGCGGCAAGAGCGGGCGCGCGCGCACAATGGCGCACCGCAGTAGCGCACATTTGCATATCGCGCGCATCCACCACCGACCCGCCGACACGCCAGGGCTGCCGCGCAACTCCCTTCTTCACTTAACAGTAGCTACTCATTCACTATGTAGTGCCAGCCGTTAGCTGTATTATCCACGGTTCTGAAGACGGTTACAGCCTACATGAACCAAGAGCTTTATTACTTTGTTGGAGAAGTATAAAACTTACATTTCCAACTCCTCTCTATATTTCTATTTTCGTTGTGGTATAAAGACAGTATTCTCAGAGACTCGTCGAACTTTAATGTTCGGTGTAGTAAAATGCGTGCCATTGTTGATCCTGAATTATAAGAGATACCTTGGGAACTGTATGGACGCAATAATCTCGTACGAAACAAAGCAGAGAGCCATTAGTAGTGATTTAATCGAAAACGATACTTGATATGTCCATGTATGTGTTATTTAAATAACTATATTAATACCATTGTTTAATACCAAACCTATCAGCTGAAGACGTTCACAGTTGATTAGTCACTTGCTTGTATTTGCATTTTATTCTATTGTAGAAAATATCATTTACAATATAACAGACCTACAGAACCTAGTGTGATATCCCAGTGACATCCCCAGCTCAGCTCGCGGCGGATTGTCGCTGGCGGCTCGCGACACCAACACAATTGTTGTTTATTGTCGCGCACGAGATTTTCTCACTAGCTTTTGTTCTCTAAGGGGAAATTTGTATTGGCTCGCGGTTTGTTTTTACCGCTCATGTGATATTATAATATGATACGCGCTCACGCAAACCTAGCTACATCAATTGCACCTTCATATAATCTTACTGAAGTCGTGGAACCGGCAATCTCAGTGGCTACAAATCTATCTTTAGCCATAATTTGTAAAACAATCACCAATTTAGTAGGTGATGCAAATCAGTATTTGAATCACAGATCCTGTTCTGCCATCTGCTATATCGACGATAGTGATAAAATATATCAGTATTACTTTTTTAAATATATCAATACTAACCGTTGCCGGCGACTCCATTCGTGTGAATATTTATTTTCCGGTATTAAAAGTAGCCTATGTAGTAATCAAGGATGTCAGCATATGGAGGTACCATATCAAAATTCATTAAAATTGGTCCAGCCATTTGTGCGTGAAGAAGTAACAAACATATAAACACACTCACAAACTTTCGCCTTTATAATATTAGTGTGATTACACTTCAGATGGATAGGCATTAGGCTAGATGTCCAGAGGAAGGGGGGTCATCACGTGCCTCCACGTGACACATTATCATTGATTTGAATTGATTGACAGCCTGACAGCTGCTGTGGAGATTTTCCACAAACGTCTATCGACAACGTGACCTCGTCACATATTTTTTGCGTTTTTTATATTATGTCTATAAACCACTGATATACTTTAAATAAAACAGGCGCTCCGATATTCGAATTTTTATTATTATAACTTAGAGAGATTCAATATTATTTACAACTGGTTAATGTCTTTGTTATAACTATTTAATTTGGTGGCCTGAGCAGGAATATTTTTGACAAACGCATTCGTATCGAGCTTTATGTCTATGGCCAAAGACTTTTTTTTTTATACCAGAGATTGGCAAACGAGCAGATGGGTCACCTGATGGTAAGTGATCTCCACCGACCATAGACACCCTAGACACAAAAAGAATCATGGGGGCGTTGCCAATCTAAAAGGAGGAAATGGAAGGGGAGGGAAGGGGATTGGGAAAGGGAGTGGGGAAATGGGCCACCGGAAATCTCACTCACCGAACGAAACGCGACAGCAAGCTGCCACTTTACGTCGGTTTTCTGTGAGACAGTGGTATCTAACCGGTCGAGCCGGCCCATTCGCGCTATAGACGTTATTGTCTACAGCGTGGCTCTACCACTTGAAAAAAACTACTTCTACATATAGGTACTACTAGACTGGCTGTTCGGTACATAGAATGTGCGCATCAAGTCTCTGTTAGTCGACCTCAACTCACTATAGAAATCTGCTCTTTTCCTTAGCCGTGAAACGTCAAACAATCGCCCTCATGTGCCACAATTTGACCGGGCTGTTCGGTACATAGAATGTGCGCATCAAGTCTCTGTTAATCGACCTCAACAGACTATAGAAATCTGCTCTTTTCCTTAGCCGTGATCGTGAAACGTCAAACACTCGCCCTCATGTGCCACAATTTGACCGGGCTGTTCGGTACATAGAATGTGCGCATCAAGTCTCTGTTAATCGACCTCAACAGACTATAGAAATCTGCTCTTTTCCTTAGCCGTGATCGTGAAACGTCAAACACTCGCCCTCATGTGCCACAATTTGACCGGGCTGTTCGGTACATAGAATGTGCGCATCAAGTCTCTGTTAATCGACCTCAACAGACTATAGAAATCTGCTCTTTTCCTTAGCCGTGATCGTGAAACGTCAAACACTCGCCCTCATGTGCCACAATTTGACCGGGCTGTTCGGTACATAGAATGTGCGCATCAAGTCTCTGTTAATCGACCTCAACAGACTATAGAAATCTGCTCTTTTCCTTAGCCGTGATCGTGAAACGTCAAACACTCGCCCTCATGTACGACTACTGTCATGAGGTCTCAGGTTCGATCCCCGGGTCGGGCAAAGTGATATTGGATTTTTCCATATCAGCCCGGAGTCTGGAATGTGTGTGTAAATATTAACCATACGTCATTAGTGCGCAGCGAACTCGATACGAATTCGATAGTCAAAAATATTCCTGCTTGGGCCGCAGACATCGACAGCCTCTGCAGGGTTACCACCAACTCTTATAGCAGTATTATTATAATCGTTCTTCGTTTGTTCTGTATGGGAATCGGTACAAGTAATATGGTAATAATACTGCTATAAGAGGTGGTGGTACAGCGTGTAGTACAGCGTGCAAGATGCAGGAAACAACAAAAATCTTAACGGATCGACTTCAAAATTCATCCGTAACCAATGATTTATATGGGAGCACTCTTGGAATAAGCTCTATCAGACAAGAAGAATCTTGAAAATAGGTCCATATTTGGCGGAGATATCATACATACAATAATACATACGAATAGAGTATCTTCTTTTTTTTAACATAACATAACATACATAACATAAGCTCACGCCTGTATCCCCGAAGGGGTAGCAGAGGCGTACTAGCGAACTAGTACACCCACTTTTCGCCGAGCTTAGTTCCGTGCCAGATGTGATAGGGGGCAAGCCTATCGCCATATCGGGCACAAATTCCAGACTACAGGCTGATATAGAAAAATCCAATATCACTTTGCCCGACCCGGGGATCGAACCCGAGACCTCAGGACGGTAGTCGTACCGAAATACAACTACGCCACCGAGGTAGTATTTTCGTTTAAGTCGATCGATAATGATTCCTTCACAATAATTGCCTACTTGCCTTGCCTTGTTAACTAATAAGAACTACGTAAACCCGGGTCTAATTCATACCAGTTAATTTTATTTCTACCTGCCCTTATCCCACCTTAATGTGGGGTTGGCGCAACACTCTATTTCAAGCATGTTGCAGGAAGTATTTGACTTAGTTTTTTCGACCTGATGTCAACCCCCTTTGAGGGATCCAGTCCCGGACAAATTAAATAAGAAAATTCGCTTTGCCCAACCTGGGATTCGAACTCAGGACCTGCCGGTCCACAGCCCATATATGCTGCCACTAGACCAAGGAGTTAAAAACAATAAGACAGATATTTCTAATTTATTTGAGTAACGTTTCATTATTCGGATAAAGCTTAGCTAACTAAACAAGAAGCAACGGTCGCAGGCCGAAGTTGGACCGCGTTTTTATCACATCTCGTCGGACCCAAAACGGTCACACTGATGTATAATTCAATTGACTTGATTAGAGGGTTTTTCGGTGGCCGAACCGTGTCCCGATCTTTGTTCGTACCATTTAATGCATATGGATGGAGCCTAAAGTAGAGAACTATAGAACAATATAAGATACTAACATAATCTCACGCCTGTATCCCCGAAGGGGTAGGCAGAAGTGCACTAGCGAACTAGAACACCCACATTTCGCTGAGCTTAGTTCCATCCCAGATGTGATAGGGTGCGAGCATATTGCCATACCGGGCACAAATTCCAGACTCCGGGCTGATATGGAAAAATCCAATATCACTTTGCCCGACTCGGGGATCGAACCGAGACCTCAGGACCATAGTTATACCTTTTTGACAGCCTCCGTGGCCCAGCGGACGAGTAGCCGGCTGTGAAGCGAGAGGCCGCGGATTCGATCCCCGCACCGAGACAAATGTTTGTATGGCCTACAGATATTTGTTTCGGGTCTGGGTGTTGTGAGACCGAAAGTCTCTCGTAGTTCCTGATACCCACGACACAAGACTCGATCTTAGTGTGGGGTTGGGACTATGTATGTGACTGTTGGGTGTTATTTAAAAAAAAAAAAAAATACCGAAATACAACTACGGCACCGAGGCAGTCTATAGAAATACTCCGAAATTACGTATCACAATACAACGTTCACTAAACGTTGTTAACATTATTACTATTATTGGGGTAACCGTAAGGGGCAGACAAACAATTTAAAAGCGGACTATACTGCTTATAATTGGTGGTTAAATATTCGTATCCGCCCCGATGGCGACCACGGTAGACATGGTGCTAAAACCTGCCATAGTGACCTCCTCTCTTTGTGTGATTCGCGTTTCAGGATCAGCCAGTGTATTTCCAGTTCTCTCGAGGGGCTTGCGACATGACTTGATGGTTGGTTGGGGCGGGTATGGGGATACATCCCTGTGTCTGTATCGGTCATCCGCCTGTCTTGTCGCAAGCCCCACGATTAGTTTCTTCCTTCTTCGAATTCGGAGTAAAGAAGCATAAATAGGATAAACTCATTGTTGTTGTGACTGTTTTTTACTGACTGCCTCGGTGGCGTAGTTGTATTTCGGTATGACTACCGTCCTGAGGTCGCGGGTTAATTCCCGGGTCGGGCAAAGTGATATTGGATTTTTCCATATCAGCCCGGAGTCTGGAACTTGTGCCCGATATGGCGATAGGCTCGCCCCCTATCACTTCTGGGACGGAACTTAGCTCGGCGAAATGTGGGTGTTCTAGTTCGCCAGTACACCTCTCCCTACCCCTTCCGGGATACAAGTGTGAGCTTATGTATGTTATGACTGTTTTTTATGCTTACCATCGTGTAGTGTAGTCATTTTGCCGTGCTCGGAAATAAATTGTCCATATCGTAAGGCTGAAAGCAGAAACAGATTGCGACTTTGTAAAATCCACTACACACACGAGCTAATCAATGGTAATCTACCTAACCCGATCTAATCAATGATAAAGTCAATAAAGTCGGTGGCGTAGTTGTTAAATCCCCGAGTTGGGCAAAGTGATATTGGGTTTTTTCACATCGTATCCTCGTAGAATTTGTGCCCGATATGACGATAGGCTCACTCACTGTCACATCTGGGTCGAAAATAAGCTCGACGAAATATGGGTGTTCTTATTCGCTAATCCGCCTGTGCCTACCCGTTCGGGATACAGGCGTGAGCTTATATATGTATGTATGTTTGTAAATATTTCTAATTTCTTTCTTATTATAAGTTGTGTATCGTGCAACCGTGATCGGTGCGGCGGCGTGGAAAATTCTTATTGATGTGTTCATTACGGTTATAGAGTATAGACGGAAGTTTTTTAGTAAACGACGTCATTTTACTGCGCGCACGCGACGCCTTTGTGTCCGTACTCTTACCCGCTATCTGTAGCGTGGTGCCGGCGCTAAACAACATAAAAAACTTGGACTAATAACAAACATTAGCCGGGCCGCGCCGGAAGACGAGCATAGCGGCACGCGACTCGCTCCCTTCACCCCCGCGACTTTTTACTACAAAACATTCCGGAAGTTATGTTTCAGCGACATTACGTACAGATCATTAAACTGCACTCTCCTCTGATTCAAACACCGACTTATATTTATTGCTCTTGAATTAGATGTGCGATTTTCAACCGTATATTGTGGTGATAAAGACTAGGGTGGCACGCAAAGGGATGGATTCCCGCCTCGACAAGGGAAGCGACTCATAGAAACGATATTGTGATTATTTTATGACGTCTTCATCGAGAGCGCGTCCCGTCGGTCACGGCGCTCGCTCCACTGGCGAGGAAATGTGTAAATTCATACTAGACCAGCATTAGATACAGAGGGTGAAGCAGAGTTATTACTTGTCTCATACATTAACGACGTACACTGACAAATCTTTTATAATTTTAAATAAATAAGATCAAAAACAAAATAACCGCTTGTCAGCGGACAATGGAAAGAAGCATATTAGGCCTAAGAAAAAATCACAAAGTAAGACGCCAAGAAATAAGAACAAAGACAAAACTCACTGATGCGCTCAATCAAGCACTAAAACTAAAATGGCACTGGACCGGCCATGTAGCGAGATACACCGACCAGCGATGGACCCTTAAGAGTACCAAATGGACCGGTCCACAAGGAAGGAGAAAGGTCCGTAGACCACAAAAACGATGGATGGACGACATAATATCGGTGGCGGGATGAAACTGGACCAGAACAGCACAAGATAGGGAAGAATAGAAAAAACTGGAGGAGGCCTATACTCTACTAAGAGGTTCCTGTAAATAATAGAAAAAAAATTACACACTTTTATATTTATAATTAACACAATATGAAATCATAATGATTTCTTAGGTTTACGTGAATGTTATTCATTGAAATTAAACTATTTTTACGGATTCTATAACTCAGAGCCTGACCCGTGACCACGAAGGCTGCAAAGCTTTCGAAACGTCGGGCATAAAAATTAAAACCAAATCGTGATAGAATCCGTAAAAATAGTTTAATTCCAACAATATGAAATGGCTTACTAATATCTAAGGTTAAGAACGCATAACTAGTAAATATTTTTTTCTTTCATAAGTTTTATAGGAAATATAAAAATAAGTCGGGTTTTCCTTCCTGACGCTATAACTCCAGAACGCACGAACCGATTTCCACGGTTTTGCATTCGTTGGAAAGGTCTCGGGCTCCGTGAGGTTTATAGCAAAGAAGATTCAGGAAAAATTTCAACAAAAAAGCGGGAAAATCTTTTTTCACGCACCGGCGCCATCTACTTAAAATATTGGTTTGTAGTACATGCTATGTATCAGAGATGGCGCTGTAACAGACAGACAGACGGGTGACAGACAGGTGACAGACTGGGTGACAGATGGGTGACAGACGGTTGACATACAGGGTGACAGACGGGTGACAGACGGGGTGACAGACTGGGTGACAGACGGGTGACAGACGGGGTGACAATCGAGCAGATAGATGGGGTGACCGACGGGTTGACCGACAGGATGACTGTCGGGGTGACCGACGGGGTGATGGACGGGGTGACTGACGGGGTAACTGACGGGGTGATGGACGGGGTAACTGACGAGGGTACTGACTGGGTGACTGACGGGATGACTGACGAAAACGGACCAAAGTAGATCATCTCATTACCTCCTTTAGAATTATTGGATTATAGGTGCCTACAACTCATTCTTTGAACCCTCTCTCTCCTACGCAGACGAAGTTGCGCGGGTCAGCTAGTAGGAAATAAATAAAGGCTATAATAATAAGAATAACGTTCCAAAGAATTATTTATAATTTTGTTTTTGTGGTTTTTATCACAATTTGTCATCTAAGTACAACCGCAATCGTTTATTGGGTTAGAATACGAACTACATCTCCAATACAACATAAATGAGTAAAACCCTTAAATCTAATAATAACTAACTAAAGTTTATTGACGATCAAAAAAAGTTATTTAAAAGTGAGTAAAATTTTTGGTAGTATTCTTGAGAGGTTTGTGAGTGTGTCTACGGTTGGGCCAGAGAGGGCGGGGGGAGGGCTGATACGTCTGTATCATGTAGCAGTCTTGCTATGCTGGGACAATGGTCGAGGTTCGAAACTAATCCCGAGAGCACGCACCTTTGACTTCTGACTTAAGTTTTGATTGTGTATTATCGCTTATTTTAACGGTGAAGGAATACAAACCTGCACACTCATACTTGAGAATTACAGTTGGCTACCCTTTGTGGCTACCATAACAATGTAGCTGACGGTATCCAACAAGTTATTTTCAATATTCAATTTCCATAAAACATCAAATAACAGTCAACAACAAACAATAAGTAAACTAAAAAAGTTCATAGCGGACTGTGGTAGCATTGACAACGCTTCGTTGAATCTTAACTTATACGTATTATTATAAATCTAGTTTGCTACTTCGCCTCTGAATACCGCTTCGGAGATACAGGCATGGAGCTTGTTTATGGTATGTAACCCCTCTCAATAATAAATGAACCAAACTGGCTTCCCTTTTCTGTGGACCAAACGCAGGCACCCACAATAAGAACGTCGAAAAAGTATATAACTCGGAACGCTCCGTGCTATGTCGGCGCCCCACGACAGATGTCGCTATTCCACATTTGTAGCTAAAAACTATCATCTATACAGAATAATGGGCCTTACTTAAAACAGCATTTTTAGCTGAGCAAATGGTTAAGAATAACCTGTCACTTTTTTCCTTGCGTTACATTGTTTAAAAATGAAAGGGACAACCTATGGTATAAAGATAAGCAGCGCTTTAATATTTTTATAAGTAAGGGGCTATAATTCTAAATACTGTAATAATCCCTAAATATTTATGAATAATATTATGCAATATCGGTAGATTTATTCCATCCCACTAAAATGAACAAACTTAAAGTGAAGCATAACTTTACTATTACAGCTAAACATACATTACTATTCTATATGTTGATCTTATTGAATGTTTACACTTTAAAGACAAAGAATCAAAAAGGTTTTCTCTGTATTCATTATATTAATGTATTACTATAGTAAAACAATTATCTTGTAAATAAATAACAGTGCCATCTAGTTGTAGGCGCTCGAAGTTTTTGGTAAACTTATAAACTAGTTAACATTATTATAATCAGTATTATATAGCTACACCAAACGGTTTGACAAGCGAGTTTTGTACATGTTTCTAATAAATAAGAACAGATGGCGCTATATATCAATATGTTACTTTCTTTCTACCTGCCCTTGTCCCACCGTACTGCTTGGCAAAAAAGAGTATGACGCGGTGAAAATTTGAACTAAAACAAAAATATTTTTTATCTGACTTATTATTTAAATAATACTTTATACAAAAATAATTTTCAGCTGGAAATTGAAAATCACACCCAAAAAGTCCATTAGATAACAAAAAATAACAATAATACATTTTACATCGTAGTATATAAGGTAGGCATATTAAATTAAGTGCCCTCATTAAATCCATACTCTTTTTTGCCAATCTGTAATGTAACGACTGCCTCGGTGGCGTGGTGGTATTTCGGTACGACTACGGTTCTGAGGTCTCGGGTTCGATCCCCGGGTCGGGCAAAGTGATATTGGATTTTTCTATATCAGCCCGGAGCCTGGAATTTGTGCCCGATATGGCGATAGGCTCGCCCCCTATCACATCTGGGACGGAACTAAGCTCGGCGAAACGTGGGTGTACTAGTTCGCTAGCGCGCCTCTGCCTACCCCTTCGGGGATACAGGCGTGAGCTTATGTTATGTTATGTTATGTAATGTAACGACTGCCTCGGTGGCGTGGTGGTATTTCGGTACGACTACTGTACTGAGGTCTCGGGTTCGATCCCCGGGTCGGGCAAAGTGATATTGGATTTTTCCATATCAGCCCGGAGTCTGGAATTTGTGCCCGATATGGCGATAGGCTCGCCCCCTATCACATCTGGGACGGAACTAAGCTCGGCGGAATGTGGGCGTTCTAGTTCGCTACTGCGCCTCTGCCTACCCCTTCGGGGATACAGGCGTGAGCTTATGTGTGTTATGTACAAATACTATGTACAAGACGACACAACGCAACGGTTAGAGACAAAACGGAAAATACTATAACAGTGAGTGTTATTTCTGGATAAACCAATCCCTTTGCCAATCCACCTTTTCTCGCTATGGAAGGGAAAAGTTTCGTCGAGCCACTATTAACCATGGAAGGGACAGTAATCACTTATCAGGTGGTGCTAGTCTAACTTCGTAAATAACTAAAATTAACGGACCGACTTCCAAATTTATGACTTGAATTTGACTGCCTGGGTGGCGTGGTGGTATTTCGGTACGACTACGGTTCTAAGGTCTCGGGTTCGATCCCCGGGTCGGGCGAAGTGATATTGGATTTTTCCATATCAGCCCGGAGTCTGGAATTTGTGCCCGATATGGCGATAGGCTCGCCCCCTATCACATCTGGGACGGAACTAAGCTCGGCGAAATGTGGGTGTTCTAGTTCGCTAGTACGTCTCTGCCTACCCCTTCGGGGATACAGGCGTGAACTTATGTTATGTTATGTTATAAAAAAAATACAGACGAATTGAAGACCTCTTTTTTTGAAGTCGGTCAAAAATAAAGTCGACCTCGTGCGGACAAGGATAAAATAAATTACCAAGTTCAAGGTCGTTACCATACCAACTCGAGTCAATAAGATGATTGATGGGTGTGAGCGAAACAGTTGCCGTGACAACGGGCCTGTTATAATGTAATCTTTGCCCAGTGTGGATCAGCACCTTAGATCACCAGTGACTATATTCATAAATGTGCAGCAGGATAGTTGTTTGTGGCGGTCGCGTACTACCTACTAGTCACCCATCAGTGACGTCACATGTGGTTTGAAACTCATTAGTGGCCAGTGTGTACATGACATGACAATCGATTCAGTTCCGTTCCATTTTCGAATGTGCGCGTCAGTGTGGACAGGGACAGATGTCAGATGTGACGGCAGTGGAACGAGTGACGCGCGTTGGTTACGAAGACTTGGTTCACATGTGCTGCTTTCTCCTGGCAGCAGTGGAGAAGTGCTACCTGATCGTGCTGAGGGTGCTGCGCCGGCGCCACGGACATGAGCGTCTCAGTGCGCTCCGTGCTGGTGGAGGGCCCGCAGGTCCCACGCCAGCGGGGCCCATACACGTATGCTAGCGCGCCACGAGCTCTCTACAACAATACCAAGCTCAAGAAGGAGCCATCATGGTGAGTGCGCATGATATCGAGTGATCACGACGTTTTGAGTGATAGAGCCACTCTGTAGACAGACGTCTACAGCACGAATGGGGTGGCTCGACCGGTTTGATACCACTGTCTCAGAGAAAACCGACGTAAAGTGGCAGGTCGCTGTCGCGTTTCGTTCGGTAAGTGAGATTTCCGGTGGCGCAATTCCCCCCTCCCTTGCCGAATCCCTATTTCCCTCCTTGTAGGTTGGCAACGCACCCATGATTTTTTTGTCTTGGGTGTCTATGGGCGATGGAGATAACTTACCATCCGGTGACCCATCTGCTCGTTTGCCAGTCTCTGTTATAAAAAAAATATATATCGATACTAGATTTTTAAATTAAGTGTGATTGTAAAAACTAACCTAGATTAGTTGTATTCTACCTGCTGTTTTTTTGTTGCACCAAGCCTCACTTTTTGACTTTTATCATATCGCGCCTGACAAAATTCAATGGACAATGAAATTATCAACTGCACTTTCTCTTACTCTCGTGTCATTAGCACCAAGTGATAATGCTGTAGTGTATCTACGCCAAGAAATGCATACAATATTGTAAGTACGGTCATTCAACAAACAAAATGGATGTTCGCGTGCCAAACGCTACAAGCGATTCGACCCTCACCCATCAGTGTGACTACTTTCCGCTCGTTAGCCCCGACTCACGGAGTCGACGAACTGACTTGTGCTTATCTTGCATCGCGTTCATTTTTTAACCCTTAGCGGAGCTATATAGAAGCACCTATTACGTACTTCATCTTTTACAACAGTATTTCGTATTAAAGTAAATTATCGCTGTTTGTAATCTTTAATTTACTCGTATACTTATACGATATATTATCCATATTCATCCATTATGTTGACGAAAACCTTCAATCTTAAATCCCACATCCAAATCGCCATTCCTTTCGATAACATAATAAGTGAGTTTGTTCACTTGACATTCAAGTTAGCAAACCATAAGCTACCTAGCAGTGGTGAAGAGTCCATACAACCCGATTCCTGCCGGTCTTTGCCAGATTGTATTGTAATAAATGTGTATTTTATAGGTATTATCTAGAAGATCAAGTAGCATTACTTACCTTTTTAAAAGTTTTCACCTCGCCACTGCTACCTAGTGTAAACTTTTAACGTAGAACTCTGTATTTTTGATTATTTTTTCAAATATAAATACAATAAATTTGTATTCGGGTTAACGGCAGAGTAAAATTCAAACACAATACGGGGACATATTTTATGGGGAGTCGCAAATCAAGTTTGTTATCGGGCACCACCACTACCTAATCTACGCCACGATATCCAATTAAGCACCTAATTGTTTGCAGTGTCTCTCTGTTACTGACTCATATGTTGGCCATCCTAAATAGTTATTATCCTGTCAAAGCAAATGGGTATTGAGTATGTGAGTAATATTGAGTTAAGTGATAGAGCCACGCTGTAGACGGTCAAGTCTACAGCACTAATGGGCCGGCTCGACCGGTTAGAATCCACTGTCTCACAGAAAACCGACGAAAAGTGGCAGCTCGTTATTGCGTTTCATTCGATGAGTGAGATTTGGGCCAATTCCCCTCTCCCTTTCCCAATCCCAAATCCCCTCCTTTTAGGCTGGCACCCATGATTTTATGTCTTCGGTGTCATTGGGCGATGGCGATCACTTACCATCAGCTAACCCACCTGCTCATTTGCCAGTCTCTGCAAAAAAAAAAATGTTTTTGCTGTTAAGGATCTTTGTTCTTTTTACGTCGAACATCGAATGAAATCCACTGTGTCCTAACATTAGATATCTATTTTATTACCTTTAAATATGTGTAATAAGCTCATCGTACTATTTCTATCGTTTGATACGTAATCTAAGTATTCTTAAAAATAAACATTAGAGATATGGTGCTCTTTTTGGAGTACTATCAGCTAAGCTCGAGGTCGTATGGCGACACGCGAGCGATGGTATCAAGACGGGCGCGGGGTATGCAGGGTGCGTGGGGTACACGGTGGGTTAAATACGGGGTTGCGGAGTGAGGGGAGCGGGTTGCGGGGAGCAGACGTGAGTGACCAGCTCATGGGTTCCACCGATCATGCAAAGCCTCTTTTTTTGCTGTTTTCACTCTCACCTTGAAAAGACCGCACGTCAACAGCCAACACGACGCCATTGTTTCGGTTTAACGTCTACACGCATATTATTACCTCTATATTTTCAGATGATGGTTCGTGATGATAAACAAAGCTATGATCGATGTGGTCCAGCATTTGCCGCTAAATTGTTTGTTTTTTCGAATGCTAGCATACTTAAACTATGAAACGGTGAAGTCTAGGGGTTAATCCGGAAAATTAGTTACACTCTGGTTTTACGAGTATATCGAAACTGTACAGGGTGGTTACCACCACCTCTTATAGCAGTATTATTATAATTTTACTTGTACCGATTCCCATACAAAACAAACGAAGAACGATTATAATAATACTGCTATAAGAAGTCGTGGTAACCTCCCAATGTGCACTACTCCAGTTTGGAAGAGGCCATCTATAATGCCAGCCACAGAACAGTTATATTCAACTGTTTTGTGCGGTCATCCCTATCTTGTAGCAAATAAAGTGGTCAATTCTAAAACCGATTTGGGCGACCTGCGTGCGCATTCTCAGAATTCAGAAAACTGATCACGGGCAAATGGTGCCATATTTTTAAATTTCCTCAATCCTATCATCGCTTCAGCGTTTCTCCGCTATCATCATGAAATCAGAGCCTTTCATTAGCATGTCGAGGAGCAAAACCTTCACCTTGAGTGACCTGCGAGTGGGCGCCGCGGGGGTAAAGGCCGGCCGAGGGCGGGCGGCGGTCGCCATGGCTACGAAACACCTCAACTTCCGGAGAATATTTTTATTATAGAAAAATTTGGCCATAATTGTTTTTAATTGTACAGGTGTTTTGCATTTCGGGAACAAAGAAATATACGACAACCTTTTAACTGTAATCCACGTAATTATGGTACGATAGTTTGAGGCTATTGCGTGGTGAATGCTAGTGCATACGGGCCTCGATGATTACAGGGCATAGATCGATACAGTGGTGGGGCATCCGTTATCAGAACACCGCGGCCGCCGCGCCCATTCATACCAACTAAAGCCGGGTCTCCTGCACTAAAAAATTACACAAAACACCTATACAAAACATGCATTTTTTATCTTTGGCCCATTGTTCTACGACCAGGTGACAGCTGAAATCGTTGATATGCATATGTGTTTTTAGTGTTTTGTGTAGAAAAAATGTGCAGGAGACGCGACCTTACTATACACATTACACACGAAAGCAAATATTTATGACACGTCATATAGTGCACCAGCGTACATTTCCAGCTTTTCTATCTAAACATGGCAAAATGACCCCAATGTACTTGAAGATAGGTGAAATATAATCTAAAAAAAACTAGAAGCCGAAAAACCATTAATTTATTTGGTTACCACAAATATGTCGGTTTGCATAAATGCGATGGATCTTCACATTCCTAAATATTATTTATTTATGTATATATATTTTATTTCTATTTATATGTAGTTTATAAAATATTATATTTTATAACATATTTATTTATGTTATGAAATCTTTGGAGGACGCATATGTCCAACAGTGAACGTCTTGTGACTGATGATGATGATGATAAAGCACACTAAGAGCCGCATGTCACTGATCTGCTTTATAGCAGCTTAATCTATTTTGTAATAGAGAGTATTTTCATACATACCATCATTCGGCCAGTACTTCTATATGGGTGCGAGACTTGGCCTGCAGCCTGAGCAGAAAAAATTCTGACAACCGTAAATGTATTTCAGCTCGATGCGCGTCTATGAAATTTGTATGACATATTACCCAAACGTCATCAGTGCGCAGCGAACTCGAATGCATTTACATTAGTTTTTCGTGCTCGGGCTACTGTTCTTAAGCACCATGGTAAAGAAATCCACATCGCGGAAATGAAGATGCTGCGGTATGTACAACGTTACACGACTCGATCGAATACACATAACATAACATAAGCTCACGCCTGTATCTCCGAAGGGGTAGGCAGAGGCGGACTAGCGAACTAGAACACCCACATTTCGCCGAGCTTAGTTCCGTCCCAGATGTGATAGGGGGCGAGCCTATCGCCATATCGGGCACAAATTCCAGACTCCGGGCTGATATGGAAAAATCCAATATCACTTTGCCCGACCCGGGGATTGAACCCGAGACCTCAGAACCGTAGTCGTACCGAAATACCACCACGCCACCGAGGCAGTCGATCGAATACGTAACGTGTACATCCACGGTAGTCTTGGTGTCCGCGACGTGACGTTTAAACTGCAAGAATGTCGATTGAGGTGGTATGTGTCTAGACCAGATCGTACCAGGGGTGCGTCCCCGTGGACCACCCAAGAAGCGCTGGCTGGACGTTGTGGAGGATGATTTGAGAGTCAACGTTATTACTGTGAGGATGCTCAAGGCCGGGCGAAGTGGAAGCGTTTTAGTAGGAAGGCGGACCGTAGCACTAGGCCGGGACATCGCCAGACAGGAAGAAAGATAATAGGCAGTATTTCTTGTGTATAGGCCCCACAGCTGGACTTTAAAGCAGCAGGGAAAGTCCGAGACATACGATCGAATTCATACCTAATTAGAGGTATATTGAAGGACCATTAAGGGCCACTTGCAGTACGGCGATAAGTTTTTGAAGTCGGATAAAAATAATAACGTGCTTTCAAGAAATTATGTAAGTTTTCTAGGTCGGACGGGCTTATAACCAGCCCAATTTTAATTTTAAAATCTGTAACTAGGCACCTTTTAATGCGTGCTAACTGTCAAGGTTAGGTTAAACTGAACATAAAAGATAAGGGATCTGTGTCGCATTATTATCAAACTCCTATCGCGTGTAATGGCACTTGTAAGCAAAGGAAGAAAGGATTTTTTATTTACAATTGCTTTCCTAGCATGTAACGAATATTCTCTGCTACATACGACGTTTATCAACTATACATTGTTGATAATTTGGTACAAAGCATCGTAGTGGCGTCTGCTTTACTGATACAATGTGTAGTCATGTGCACCCACCGTATCATACGAATAGCATCGGTGATCGAACTATAACGCTTGTAGCTTTATACTACGTGATTATGTAAACCGTAGCGCGACTGCTACGATGATGGCTACGGCGTAGTATATTTGGATCCCTATAATAATAATAAATTAATGGTTAATGGTTATTCCGCCACCATTAAGATTTTGTAACGATACGAAGATATTATAATATTGAATTAGCTATAAGCCTATATTGAAATAAAACTGAATATATCTTGTTCGTGTGGCTCACAAGCGTGCACTTGTATGGTGTACGACATGCAACCGGCGCAGTCTAATCCAATTGAAATAGTGAAGTGCGCTGTATTTGTGTACATAGTAGCCTTAACAGATAGGACGAGGTCATGTGTAAGCGTCTCGAACTTGTCGCAACAAAGCACGTGGTGTCTCACACGCACATGCTCACAGCAATAGCGACAGTGACCGGCGGATACGTTGTCATACCACCGGCACCACCGCAAATGCTGAACCAGAATTCACGCAACGTTTCGCGATCTAGCCATCAGTGGGTGCCTAATGTGGTACGCTTTAAATAATCATATAATTACACCATCAAACTATTTTTGATGAATAACTTCCCATCGGTATCGGGGTTGCAGGTGGGCGCTTGCGCGACTATGTGTGCCGCACAGGAGTAGTACAGCCACGAAATGTACTATGCGGCAAATGTGGTGTGGCTCTTACGACTTTATTATAAGTGAGTACACGTGACGGCCGCCCGCTGACCGGCGGCCGGTGGCTGACGGCTCAGTGACCCCCGCGGCGCGCCGTGCCGCTAACGCCCGCCGACAAACAACGCCGCCGCCTCGGCTCGGACACACGCGCGGACGCGGGCCGCGATGTGACACGCCATGCCCACAATGCACATTAGTGACGAGGACGGCGACGCATTCACCATCATCAACCATGACGGCGAAGAGGAGCGTGAGCGAGTGGCTGCCGGTGACGCTCCGTTGCCGCCTAACGTCAACGTGGTGAAGCCGCTGCGGCGCGCCGACGACCAGCGCGAGCACTTCAACAGTGCGAGCACCCGGGCGCCGCCGCCGGCTGATCCCGTGCCCGTCCCGCCTCCCGGACCTCCGGCCCGGACAATCCTCGACCCTAAGTTTTCCCGCGCTCTAGACTTCAAATTGCGCAGACTCAAAGAAAAGGAGATCCTTCAAGCGAATCTCCGTCGACCGACGCGCTATAAGCCACGCAACGGACTCGCGGCCTCTTCGATCCCCAACATCAGCTGCATGGAGCGCTTTCCCGTCGACAATATGAGTCGGTCGCATCCGCAGATTGACGTTATCGCTCCGCCTGAAGACGTCTCGCCAAAAATGGATAAGACACCGTCGCCGGGACGCCGGGGACGCGGCCAGCTCACCACGCGGCCGTCACTAGATAACGACAAGCCCCGTTTTGTGACGACAGTCAAATCGGGACAGTTTTTGCTACCGCCACCAGAGGTGGCAACTTTGCTTGGGTTGGAGACACTATATCCACCTCAGGAGAGGGAAAAAATCGTTTACTCTTACGCTAGCAAGCCAAAAGCATTGGCGTCACGTACAAAACGGTCGCCACCCGAGATGAAAAAGGACAATATTCCAAACGGCGTGGTGTCAAACGGTACAGGTGTGGGAGCTGGTATGGCGCGACAAGCGCACGCTGGCCGTGTTGGCGGCGCGCTGAGCGGAGTGCGCGCGCTCGTAGCTGGCGTCGTGGGGCTCCGACACTTGCAGCACACGCGATCGGAGGGCAATCATCGCGGCAGGTATATTGTACGATTCGATGCTACACGCTTATATCACGCGTGATCGGTATTATTTATACAAACAAGTCTATTGTAAAGTGTATGAGCGCGCTAGCTTGCCCACAAATAGGCACTACCAGTACCTATTGTCACAGCGAAATGTAATACCAGAAGCTGATAAGAGCATTAAATGATCTATTTGTTATCATTATCGACGCAACTAAGCAGACTATAATAGATCACCAAGGTTTACTGTCCAAATATTGCACTCACTTCACGGTAGGCAGCGGCTTGGCTGTGCCCCTGGCATTGCTTAAGTGTATGGGCGACGGTCCCGCTCACCATCAGGCGGACCGCCAGCTCGTCTGCCCACTTTGGCAATAAAAAAAAAAAAAAAACTCCCATGAAGTCATCTTAAACCTTACATGTTCTCATATATCACAAAACATGTATACGAAGCCACAATATTCTTCCGTTCATTTTCAATTAAAATATTCATAAGCAAAAAAGAAAATAATGAGTTATTAACATATTTATTCCATGCAATATAAAAAAATGTTGCACGTACTCTAATCTAAATTCGTATGGAAATGTAAAAATTCGTTCCAAATGTTTGTCCGTATGTAGATCAAGTATCGATCGCTAGGAGCTTGTGGTGGCCCGTTTACAATCACACTCAGGTGGAACTAGAATGCGATAAAAGTTATTATCGGTTCACGTAAATTTGACGGTGGTTGCTGATATTTTAGGACTGCACTACACTTATATACCATCAGATATAGACGATGTAGTGCAGTCACTTTCCTCTGCTCGGATAAAAACAAAAGTTCAATGTTTAAAAACATACAATGATATTATGTCCAATATAATTGAGGAAATCACGGATATAGAACTATGCAAAAAAAGTGCGAAAAAAAATATATAGATGTTATTGCAGAAAATAATTGTGCATATCATTATATTAATTTACTGATTATAACTTTATCATTGTACATGCGTCAAAATATTAGACACATATTTCAGGTGTGGGATCCGTAGGTTTTGACTTGCCATGTAGCGCGTACGCTTAGCCGTAGCTTTAGCGTGCTGTTCGTATTCAAGTATATTGCAGAAATAAATAAATAACACCCAACAGTCACATACATAGTCCTGACCCCTCACTAATATCGTGTCTTGTGTCGTGGGTATCAGGAACTACGAGAGACTTTCGGTCTCACAACACCCAGACCCGAAACAAATATCTGTAGGCCATACAAACATTTGTCTCGGTGCGGGGATCGAACCCGCGGCCTCACGCTTCACAACCGGCTACTAGCCCGCTACGCCACGGAGGCTGTCAAAAGAAAAGAGGCTGGAGAAAGGATTCAGCTTAGTTTTTACGACCGACTGTCCGCCTGACTTCAAAGAAAAACACCCGCCCGATCAAGGAATCGAACCCAGAACCTCCCGGTTCACAGACACGAGGTCAAGGAGGCGACAAATGATCATTCATATTACATTATAATGATCCATTTCTGACAAATGATTAATAGGACTATATTCATTGCCCGCGTCATTAAAGCCCTTGTCACTCACATGAACTCACATCTAATGACGAATGACTCGGCGAATCTTTAATTGAAACATATTTATTTATGCAATTAATATTCAAATCAGAAAGTCAGGCATAGCCAGCTGAAAGACCCCGTATTTTAATATGTAGGTACGCTGAATTATTAAAAATTCCACATTTATATGGAACAAATTCATCATAATGACAAAAAATCGTCCAAGAACAAGTGTGACGCATAGTGAAGGGTTCCGTATCCATTACTTATTAGTGAAGGTGACCGTTTTCATTAATTTTAATCGTAAAGTTAATAAAAAATAGTAGAATTGATATTGATCTTAAAGGTTTACGCGAATGTTCTACATTCAAATAAAAATATGTAGTTTATGCGGATTCTATCGCGATGTTTTTTTAGGCCAGACATTTCGAAAAACAATATCGCGATATCCTTTATTGGAATCCGTATAAACTAATATCATCTTAGTAAAATTATGTTTTCAAAAATCTTGGCAAAATGGCTGATGATGATGATGATGATTATACAAGTAACTTCGCATATTTATACCTTGTCTTTGAACATAACTTAGCATTGTTTAACAGTGTCATTGACATTAAGGGCGACTTGCAGCGCTATTATTAATCTAGAGTTAAACCTTATCTCGATTTATCCCACAGTTCAGTTAGAGATTTCTCGTGGAGCTGCAAATGGCCTTAAGTTCATTATCAGGCTAATGATCAAAAAATGTATTGTCGACCAGGGGCTGTGCAGAATAATTAGACACCTCCCATTTGAAAGCTAAACCTACGCCGAGATTCAGCGTGAAGGTCCACGAGATAGAAGCTAGAAGTATATGTGAGATTGAGATGATGGTTGTATTACAGCGGCAGCGTGGCGACGCAGGCTCCGTACTCCAACATCATGCACGAGAAGCGCGTGGTGCGCGGCGCCACCTTCGCTTCGCACCCGCCTCATGCAGCTGCTGTGAGTACCCAACCTTATACATAGCCTTTATTCTTGTAACCTAGCCTATGTGCAGTGACGTGCATAGATATCCGATCAGGGTAGACAAAAATCTTACACAATCATTTATTCAACTCTTGCGACACTATCATAATGATTATCGGCTCTGTGTCGATTTAAAACGCAACCCGAGCATTGCTATTTTGAAATCTGTATTTAGTCATAATTTTATTCTTTATTTATGGAAATAGCAAATTGTTAGGGTAGACAGTGTCTCTATGTTTATATGGACTGCGCGCCACTGCCTATGTTACTTACATAGGCAGTGACGCACAGTCAGCCTTATACATAGCTCTTATTCATGAGCCTATGTTAGTGTCCAGTCTTATACATACCTTTTATTCATGTAACCCAGCCGTTGCATAGGTCATAATCATTAATCTGACTACCGTTATAATTATTCGTATTTATAACGGTAGTCAGGACTTTGGATGGATGGATGTTTGTTAGTCAATCCCGCCAGAACAGCTGAACGGATCTGGATGAAACACAAAGATAGATAATATTCTGATATATTACGTGCTATTCCAGAATATTACCTGCTTTTAAATTTTTTTATTGCCTACTTTTTATCCTCGAAAAAATTGACGTTCTCGTAGGATAGATTGACTTTCCACGCGAACTAAGTCGCGGGCAAGTTCGTCCCGACCTAGGGTGAAAAACCCAGGACCTGTCTGTCGACAGCCGATATACATTTTTAGACTACTCTTATAAATGTAACACTAACTGACGGTCACGGATATGGCATATAGGATAATTTTGGCTTAATCATCAAGCAAATTAAAAGAATTTTTTTCAGTCTGGGAATTCCACTCAATCGATTATTTTCCCTTAAATCTTTGATTGCTATTGTGTTTTAACATTTTAAATCGCTCTATACCCTGCAATATATTTTTGTTGTTTGTTTGTTGACGCGATGCGGTTAAACAGTGGTTATCGTCGGTACTGCATTTTTAACTCCAAACACAATGACTGCTATTACTGCTCTAATGACCGTTAAATTAAATGAAAGGGACAACCTATGGTTAAAGATAAGCAGCGCTTTAATATTATTATAACTAAGGGTGACTTGCAGCGCTATTACTAGAGTTACACCAAATCTCGATTTATCCTACAGCTCAATCCTATATTTAAATCAAGATTTGGGATAAATAGAGATTTGTCGGGGAGCTGCAAGTGGCCCTAAGGGGCATAATTTTCAACGTTATAAGAAACAATAATATTGCACTTTACAGGGCGACGGCGGCGAGAGTGCGGCGGCGCGGGCGGCGCGGACTCGGCGGCGGGCGGCCGCTCGGCGCGCGGCGGCGAGGCTGCGTCCGGGCACGCCGCCACCTGCGCCCGGACGACGGCACCACCCGATACAGACCGAATACTATCTCGAGGAGGTAAATTATTAATAATTTATACCTACCTTCTTTGTCTCCATCTCTTTAACTAAATGTTATGTTATGTATCAGTGCACCACAGCTCAAGAAAATTTATTTTGCATGGTAGGTAATTGGATACTTATCCAATTATTATCGACCACCATACCTTTGGGCTATGTAACGAATGATGAGTCATACTTTTAAATTCTTTTTACACAATTTTTCGCTCAAGAACTGTACCTACAGTTTTATAGTATTATTAGAAGTTTCATAGTATATTTTATTCTCTACCTAATAATCTCCAAAAAGGTAAGTGAAGGCTATCATTAACCGACGGAAATGAATGAGAAGACAAGTGATTGGAAGAGACAAGTGATATATAAGGATCGTACCTTGTGAAGCTCAATAGTCTTTGCCTACCCCCGTGGAATGCATTATTTTATTGTTTTATTAAAGCGGATCTTAATCTTAATTACTCGCAGTTGTTCGACAAAGGTGTGGAGATGGAGGTGGGCGTGCAGACAGACCTGTTTGTGGATCGGCCCGCGACACCCGTGTACGTGCCCGCCAAGACCGGCGCCGACGCCGCCACGCAGATATACCCTGGGGATGTGAGTAGCCTGTCTATACCAATATAGAGGTAGCATTAGGAACTTGCTGACGAGGGGGCGATAAAGCACAGCACAACAAATGTGATGGATGACTAAATTAACTACAGGAAGACATCTACTTCTGATTGTTGTACAAAACGCTTTTGACGTCTCTGTAATCAAGATGTGTAATGTATTCTATGATATGTATTCTTCAGCATATTTTGCTGAGCATGAACTGCAGACTCCATGAGACCAAGACGTGAGAAAACAGGCTATAAGGAAAGACCAAAATTCTAAAGTGATTCTTGTAGTTCTATTCACTCAAAGTAACTCGTTCAATCTCAGCGTAGGAAAACCTTATTTATTATGTTCTGTGGCGGGTATGAACCACATGGAATTACAAAATATAATTCTGATAGCGCGCCTGGGGTTTCGGACGCAGTCGATGTTAATAGTTTTGTCTAGTCTTCCTAATTCTTGTTATCTAATTTCATACTCAGTATATTTGCTGTCTATTGATTTACGTATTTTGCCAGCTATTCGACTTCGACCTGGAGGTGCAGCCGATCCTAGAAGTGCTAGTGGGCAAAACGACGGAGCAGGCGCTGGCGGAGGTGGCGCAAGAGGAGGAGCTTGCCACGTTGCGTGAGCAGCAGCGCCGGTACTGCGAGCTGCGCGACGCAGAGCGCGCAGAACGACAGAGACTCGCCGCGCAGCACACGCGGCTGCACACCGAGAAGGTTCAATTTCACTTTTAAACTATATTCTCCCAACTGCATGGCGCAATTGATTGATAGAAACAAGTTACTAAAAACTATAATAGACTGTGCATTAGACTAGGTCAATATTATCACATATAATTATAAAAGAGAACGCATGTAACACTATTTGCCTTTTATTTTATGTATATGCTACAATAAGGGCCACTTGCAGCTCCGCGATAAATCTCTATTTATCCGAAATCTTGATTTAAAGATAGGAGTGACTTCTAGGATAAATCTAGATAAGATGCAAATAAACATAAGCTCACGCTTGTATCTCCGCAGAGGTAGGCAGAGGCGCACTAGCGAACTAGTATACCCACATTTCGCCGAGCTTAGTTCCGTCCCAGATGTGATAGGGGGCGAGCCTATCGCCATATCGGGCACAAATTCTAGACTCTCGGCTGATATGGAAAAATCCAATATCACTTTGCCCGACCCGGGGATCGAACCCGAGACCTCAGGACGGTAGTCGTACCGAAATACAACCACGCCATTGAGGCAGTCATAAGATGCAAATCTAGATTAGAAATAGCGCTGCAAGTCGCCCTTATATATAATATAATATAATATAATAATAATATATAATATTATATTATATAAAATATATAATATAATATAATAGTTATAATCTAACGTAGCCTAATGGTCAGTCCCCATAAGTGTCGATATTTTGTGTCTGCCGCGAGTAGGTGATGAGGCGTTCACCAGCGATATGATGATAATGTTATGTGTCAGGAGCGGCGCGTGGCGGAGGCGCGCGCGGCGAGTGTGGCGGCGGAGGAGGCGCGCACGCGGGCCGCCGCCGCCACGCTCGTGCAGGGGTACGTCGCCGAGCTGCTGCCCGCCGCGCTCGCGGGGCTGCGAGACCAAGGGTACCTCGTCGAACGGATCGAGAGAGGTACGTCAATTAATTGCTAACACTACGGGACAGAGAAGCATTTAAACCCTTCATAGTATGTACATCGTTCACGCGAGCTGCCTTCACGGGTCTCGGGCATTGTTCGTCCGGTAACTTTAAGTAGGCATAATTCTGCCGACCGTCATTGAATGCAATGGCCTCGGCTGCGGTATGTATTATAATTGGACTGTATTTACATTAAGTCTAGGAGTCAGTACTTTATGATGTGATGGTTGTTTGGTATTCATGTTTACAAAACAATGTCCAAACATTACAAGGCTTTATACTATATTGCCTACAATGACTTTCGTTCTGTGCGGCGTGTACAGGTGTCGACGAGGAGTTCATGCCGTGGCTGGTACAAGAGGTGTCGCGCGAGATCGAGTCCATCATCACCAGTCGAGACGTGATCACAGGTACAAATAACAAAATACAAACCGATTCACTTGACCTTAATACATTTTATACGTTTCTTCATAGCTTATTGAACTTTTCGAAGTTGGAAATTATTTTCTGCCTAATAGCATAAGTCCCAGTCTCCAGTTTGGTGTTAACGCAATTAATTTAACAATTATAAAGGAAACAAAGTTTAATAATTGTATTGCAGAAAGGATTCGGTTTATCCCGAAAGTGGTGAAATATCTTTTGGATAGGTTAGGACAATATTACATTTGTAGCAGCCACTGTTGATGTTGATCGTCCGTGTTGTAGAGATAGTCCGCGAGGTGGTGGAGGGTCGCGGCGAGCTGTACCGCGGCGCCGGCGAGCGCGCCGACCTCGAGTCGCCGCCGCTCGAGTCCGTCACGCCGCCCTCACTCGGAGACCTGGAGGGGCAAGGTATCAACTGTATAGACTACAAAGTCACACAAGGCTGATCTACAGCGATGCTGTGGCGAACCTCTACTTAATGCACAAGGTAGGACCAGTCCTGCCGTGTGCTGAACGAAGTAACAGCTTTAAGCGTCGCCTCGGAGTTAAGTGAAATGTATGCCCATTTCGTAAGTTCAGGCGTCATAGTAATGTCAAACCACGCAAAGTGCAGGGAAGCATGTGCTGACCAAATCGTTGGTCGCAATCTGTTCGGCGTCACATGTTGCGCGCTGCGGCAAGTGTGACGCGTCACCGGCACGTGCGGCCGCAACCTGCCGCACCGCCCCGAGCCACCCCGCACCACCCCGCATCATTGTGATGCAAACCGCTCGCCCCTCGTGTTTTCATTGCGCGGCGATTCGCGCCACCTCGGCACGTGCTCGGTGCGCCGCGGGTTCCATGAATGGTTCATTACGAGGCGATGCCATTCGCATTAACATCACACGCCTAAAATAACAACTTTATGACGTTCCGCATACGGCTGAAATCGTCTGACACACTACAGGTTATATGAAGTCACGCGAGATTCAACTTTACGATGATTACATCAAGGACTATTGTAGCTAGAAAGCGCGCTTCATTCGCTAGTGTAACTAACATGATGGGGATCGGAATAATGCGTTTAGTGTCGCGGTCGCGAACAATTAAGATTGATCCGGCGTGATGACGTTATAATGCAGTTTTGATGCGGGGCGCGGAGTTGTCGCCGCTAATAGTTTAAACGCGAAGCACTTGTCGTGCGTCGAGAGCGCACGTGTCATGAGCCTTGACTAGTATTTATGTTATAAGTGATATATTGTACAAGTGCAATACAGTATGAGTAACATCATCTCATATTAACTAAACATTGTTATTATCTATTGCCAAAAATATTATATCATTCTTTTTTAACCGAAAGTGATGTTTTCGCAATCGAAATATCATACATACATAGGAAATCGCTTTCCAATAAATAATTCTTATTTCCCCCTAAGTGTATTTTTGTCAGATCTTATCAATAACAACCCAACATAAACATTGCACATGCATCGAGGTCTGCATTATTTCGGTAGAAACGATCAGCTTAATGTACTCGATGTATTAACACAATTAATACGAGCGTGCGCACGTGTGAGATTCCGCGCGAGATATCCGCGTCCCACCGCGCTGTACCGTGCTGTAGCCTGTACTGCGCCGCACCACACCGTGTGTACGCGCCGCTGGACGCGAGATGTTAATTGAATAAGTGCTGATAAGGCTTGGCCAAGTCCACATTAAGCTGCACCGCCCACGTGTGGCCGCTCCACACTGTGATTAATACCCAGCTACATTTATACGCATGGGTAACTAATTATTCGGTTTTATAAGTATTTTCTGTCACCTCCTTGGTCTACTGGCACCTTATATGAGATGTGGACCGGGAGATCCTAGGTTCGAAATCTTTTTCGCTTCGAAGACATATGTGTCAACAATACCCCTAGGTATTGTTCCCCGCGACACATATGTCTGTATGTAAGAGTTTATTTTGACAGCTCTCGATTTTCGAAATCAACGACGATAGTTTTCAGTTTCTCCATACATTTTTTTGTTCGTTGTAGTTTCCGCAAAGTGGCGCTGCTTGTCAAATGTATGGAGAAGATGCAAACTATCAGTGATTTCGAGAATTGAGAAATGTCAAACAAAACTCATTCTAGAGGTTCTGGAATGAATACTAGTCAAACCAAAACTCTGTCCAAAAAGCCTGTCATATTATGAAATATACGTGGTAGAACTGTGGAAGCATTAGTTGCACCTGTCGATCATTCCTTACTGAACTTATGGAACAATGTGACTGGATGATCTCACGTTGCAGAAATACAGCCCAGTGTCCAGTCTCTCTAGACTACTCTAGAGTATCAAACTCATGAAAGACGAATGAGCAACAAAACACGGAAACCGAGTAATGCGAGGTCCACCGCGATTGCGACCGCTCGGAGCGTGTTTGTGCAGCTGCGAGTACGCCACCCTTGCTGATCTGTTATACTTTTTACGTCGCCTCTGACAATACAATAATAATGTAAAGAGCTTAAATGTTACAATTTGAACCACTTAATGAAACTGCAATACGGTCCGTGTGTACAGCGACTGTATAGTTTTGATATTCACTTTGGTTTATTTAGTTACCTATTCTCCTTATTTGATTTGAACTATAATATTGACAATACATGTAACAAGCTACGTAATCTTAATAAAATCTTAACACTCCAATTAATAACTAATTCGCTAAAAATTTACTAATTCGCTAAAACTAAAAAATTCCAATTAATAATTAAGGGCAGCCGTTTCATTCATAATATAAAAAAAAATTGACTGTAGTGAAGTTATTAACAAATTATACATTTATATAATTATAGTATTTGGTTTTTGTTTACATTGTTAAAAAAACTATCACATTTCACCAAAAATTGTATAACATGTCATGTATGTTTAGCTGTATACTAATACAGCACCGAAACACAAAAGTATCAAACACAGTGTGTCGAACAACATGAAGCCGGCCGCTGCATTTTGTTTTTGATCCAAATTAAACCTCCCCTATCCCCGTGCAAATCTGTATATCGTTTGAACAAACAAGAACCGGCGCACACTAGGCAGTGCGCGCACGCACTTGGCAGCCTGCACCGGGATTATATCAAGTGTAATGGACAAATTATGTCGACGCACTTCTCTAATGACATTTTACATTCGAGTATTTGATTTGAATCGCACATCTAGTACACAATTACGACTTAAGACATAGATTATAACGGACCGATTTCACATACGATCGTGACCAATTATATGGGACCACCCTTGAAAGAAGCTCTATCGAATACAAAAATAATTTTGAAGATCGGTCCACATTCGGCGGAGATAATACGTAACATACATAAAAAAAATACAGACGAATTGAGGACCTTTGGAAATCGGTCGAAAAATATCACTTCATACGTAAATCTTCACAAAAAGCACTTGAAGTATGATGGTCAAGTTCTAAGTTCAATCTATTTCTCCTTCCACTAACATTTATCCCACTCCAATGGGACGGGGCAACACACTTCTCTAAGAATCCTGCAGGACGGATTTGACTTAGTTTTTACGAAAACCTGGACCTTGACTTCACTTGATCCAAACCCTTCTGGAGATCATCAACCAACGTTAATGTGTATTTGATCAATAATTGCATTGTCCTAGGACCACTGCGTCACCTATTCGTTGGTTACCTCCGATTTAGTAAAATTAATAACGTAATCTTATTTGTTTCAGACTTGGAAGAATAACAGCAGGCGGCGGCTCGGTGGACTCGAAGTATTTCATTTGTACCATAGACAATGTTGTGCATGTGATGACTGTGGTAGAAGGATTCCATCGGGCCGGGCGGTCGGTCGGCAAAACCGTTCTTGGACCACTTTGTAGCGTATTTACTAGTTGTATATTGCGTTGTTTATTGTATTTACACGAAATGTTATCGTTACTTTATATGAATCAAAACAAAAATGACACGTAGCTACTCGTAATGTGCAACACCATCATTGCATTTTTGTCAGATAGATATTGTGTGCATTTTCCAAAGGCGCGTGATTTCCTTTCGCACTTTATCGCTACATTGTTTTCCTTTATTGTGTAATACAATATAGCTATAAATTGAGACACTTGTGACAAGGAAAAATAACTTATACATTTGAACCGTAAGCGACGTGGAGTCCATGCGTTTTCGTGAAATGCACGATTTATGTCATAACCAAATTTCAAGACCAAGTAAAAATAACTTGGCATATCTAGATCATAGACAGCCTCCGTGGCGCAGTTTGCGAGTAGCCAGCTGTGTAGCAAGAGGCCGCGGGTTCGATTCCCGCATTGAGACAAATATTTGTGTGGCCCACAGATATTTGTTTCAAGTCTGGGTGTTGTAAGACCGAAAGTCTCTCATAGTTTCTGACATCCACGATACAGGTTATACCTAGTGTGGGGTCAGGACTAGATGTGTGACTGTTGGGTGTATTTATTTATTATTTATTTATCTGAGCCCAATCGATTCTAATACCTTTACGCCAACTGTTGGTACGATGGCGGATTCTTCCCCGCCTTATTGATCAGACTAATAGAGATCTACTTATACTTGCAGAATTTTGCGTCCAATACCATTTTTTTTAAATGCCAGTGAATGGATATGATGCTGTTGTAACATTACATGTAATGTTGGTGGAAACGTACATACTTCGCGCCATTTGCGGAATAAATTCTCAGGTCGATAAATGGTGGTTTTTATTTCTTCTATGTCAATAAAAATCAATAAATTAGAATTTATATCAGTTTCACATTATCATTGTCATTTGACCAAATATATTCTCTTAATATTTTTTGACCAAATATTAAGAGAATATATTATGACAAATTGAAAACCTACTTTTAAGTTGGTAAAAAAATCATCCAGTAGAATTAATTGAAGAGCTCTATTCTAAAACGTATTATGTTCATTTTTGCCCTTCATTGAGTATGTGCCTATTTCTTATATATCTATTGTTATCTTGTTATATCTTTCTTATCTTGGTAATCATTACAATTAAGACCTTTTTATATTTTAGATGTATCTTTTTTATAAATTTTCAAAAGAAACGTACCTAAATAATTATACACATAAATGCATCTATGTCTTTTTGTTTTTATGTACTTTTAGAATAGAGCTCAATTTTTATTTATAACACCAATTATTACAATCAACTTTCAAAAGTTTTCATAACGTACCTATAAACTCCTAAAGGCTGGAATCAACACATATTAGGCCTTACTTATAAAACATTTTTGCTAATTTTTTTTCGCTAAGAGTAGCCTGTCACATTTTTCCTTGCGTTACATTGTTTAAAAAAGTAAAACAAAATATTTTTATAAGTAAGCGGCAATATCAGAAAGTATTTTAAACGATTCATGTCACAATTTTTGAGGGTATTCGTAAAAATAACGATGATAGGCATTCATTCTACCTGTCACTGCCGTCCAACAGTCGACAAGTGGGCACAATGCAGCATAGCAGCCTAAGCATTGAGGTTGTTGTTGAGGTTGAGAACTGAAATAGTGGCCGATACTGTGGGTAGATTACATACACACATCGCCACGCCATTTGACACGCAGCAGTCTCCAGTGCAACTTGACGTGGAATCCCATTCAGTGTAGTAGCAATACAATACACAGCAAGTGAAACTTATAATAATTTTACAAATTTTACTAATAAAATAAAGTTACGTTATAGTTTCAAAGATCTATCAACGGGGTGGTTTATGCGCTAGTCGAATATAATAAATGTATGGGAATGACATAAGAGTAAGCACGCTAAATATAGCGTACTCTTATCTAATTCCCATACATTCACTATTCTATTCGACTAGCGCATAGGCCACTTGGCTAAGCTTAAGCCCACTGGTTACCACTACCGCAGGAGCCATATGCATAGCTAGCACCGATGCATAGCTAAATGGGTTGGAATCTCAAGTCGGACATCGCGACTTTTTCAATACGATTTGCCCGCGTATGGATCCTCCTGAAGGGGTAGGTATAACGCCAATGGTTGGTCGAAAAATAATAATCTTTCTGCAACATAAAAAAGTGTGTTGCATCGACGCAACATTGGTGGGATAAGTGCAGATGGAAAGCATAGACATTGTAGTCATAATGTTTAGGATGAGGGTAGTCTCAGTGGTAAATTCATTGTATATGAGTGACTGACACGATGCGTGGTTCAGGGGGGTTACCATCACCTCTTATAGCAGTATTATTATAATTTTACTTGTACCGATTCCCATACAAAACAAACGATGAACGATTATAATAATATTGCTATAAGAGGTCGTGGTAACCCTGCAGGTCAGTTCAAGTTATGTAATTCGACAAAGTAGCTTACCATTATATATACGCTATGTGTAATTTCGTAGAATAAATAAAATAAATAAATACGCATAATAATGAGGATAGATAGAAATCTTTATTGTACATACAAAATGCAGGTAAACAATACAATGATTGTGCCACAAGAAGCGGTCTTATCGCTAAAAGATAGAGAATAATTTGGATATGGAAATACACGATATGGTTAAATGACTACGCTGCGTGGGAATTTAGTGAGTTTGTTCTGTTTTCTATATCTATACAAATACGTAGGAAGTAATATCCAACTACTGAACCGATTTCAAAAAATCTTTTATCAGTAGAAAGCTACATTTTATCAGAGTGACATAAGCAATTTTTGTCCTGTTTTTTTTTATGTACGGCTCCCGAGGTATTTCCACGCGAACGAAGTCACGAGCAACATCTAGTGTTTAATAAACTCTGGCCTACATCCCATTTTCATGTAACTGGTTCAGTATCATAAGCCGGCACTGAAGAAAGATGTCCGTTGTAGTAAGTAACCAATATCAATAATAACCCGCTCTTTTGGAATTTTCAATAACTAAGTTACTTTCAGAATATATGTACATGAGTAAGAGGAATTATTTCGTATTATGACGGTGTTTCGAAATATTAACAGCGGTTAAGTCACAATTATTAAAGTTTGGTGGGTAACTAGATAAACTAGTGGCAGAAATAGTCCGCCTATATAAACGTCCGCAAAGCGCCAGTCAGGCAATTTTCGGGTTAATTAATTTAAACTCTACGGAAATTCTGCTCGAGTACAGGTAGAAATCGGTGAAACATCCTTAGGAGAGGTTTAATGATTTCTGTTTTTAATTAAAATTATAAGTAACCCCTCTCATTAGTAGAGGAGGCCCGTGCCCAGCAGTGGGACAGTAATATTACAAGGCTAATATTATTATTGTATTATTATATAAGTAAATTAGCCTCTTTATGGTCATAAGAACGATAGCAAGTAGCAACGACGACGCGAGTACACGTCATGTGCTACATGCTACGCGCTACGAGGTAGATGCTACGCACTACGCAATATCTTACCACATCGCAAGCTACGATGTAGAGTATGCTACGTGTTAAAGCTTTGGATTTTTCTATAGTAGAAAAGTCACTGTAAAGATATGTTACTTAAGGTATTGGTTTATATTTCCCTTCAAAACTAATAAATTAAGTATTATTTTTTCCTTCAGAATAACAAGTGAATATTTTAAGTTTACCTAACGTTTATAGGCGTATAAGTGCTATAATAATGCACTTTCACAATTTTCATTCGCATAACACCGGCATCCCACTTAAATAATTAATAATATTATTCACAAAAATAAATAAAGCACTTCAAAAACATTTAAGCTAGTCGGTGCATCGTACAATTCAATAACAATAAGTTGATCACCGGGTGATTTAGCGAGGGTGTCACGGAGATTTGCGGCGCGATAGTGGCCGCTCGCCCTCCGTCCTCTCACGTATATAGTGAGCGTGCATCCCTCACGGTCCTCAGTTTTGTCCTGTGCGCGCACGCACCATGTCTCGTGTCCTCTCTCGCGTCGGTCTGAGCCCGGGTCGCGTGTCTCGCACCTTCACACCTGCCGATCTTATTGACGCACTTGCTTACGAGAAGGACGATTGCGTAAGTACGATCGCGACGCTTTATATACTGCGTTTATGTCATACGGCTCAAAGTGCACTTTAATTTATTCAAGAATGTTTAGACATGAAGTCTGAATTACAGCCTACTTGGATTTCGTGAACGTGTTGAATCTTAATTCATATTCACATCTAAGAAGCCGGACTTTATTATAGTACAGTATCTATGAGTGATATTAGTAATAAGGTCACGAGGTTCAGGCCGCTTTTAACAGGCCGATCTGAAAGTTTCTGAGGGATGCCTTACGTTCAGCGGTGGAGTTCTTATGTATGATAATTGTGGATTTATGTGCAGGTATACGTTGAGATGGATGCAGCCGGGTGGATAGTGTCTGCGGGCGCGGCGCGGCGAGACGGCACGAATGCCGGCGCGGGGGGCGTGGCCGTGCGCGCGCGGCTCGCGCCTGACGTGCACGCGCGCAACACGCTCGTCACGCGCTCCGGCGTCAGTGCAGAATCGCTGCAACTACGCGTCGAGGCGGAGGTACCGCCGCTGCATGAACTAGTCGTCTGGCTCGACGATGAGCTGCTCGCACTTGCTGGAGTGCCGTTTCTTGGCCCGTACAATATTCATGGTAAGTGATGTTGGACTTTATTTAACTAGTCTTGCAGTGGTGAGAACTAAAATTAGGCGCAAATTTTTTTGAGTTTGGGTTCCAAGACTGATTATCAACTTGGCTTATTAGTCTAGTAATGGGCTGCCTTAGTGCCTTGCATAGTGGTACTGCGTGCGCGGGACGACTATCGTCCTGAGGTCTCGGGTTCGATCCCCATGTCGTCGCAGTGATATTAGGATTTCTCACACGTAGTCCTGACCCACACTAACATCGAGTCTTGTGTCGTGGGTATAAAGAAATACGAGACTTTCGGTCTCGATAACACCCAGACCCGAATCAAATATCTGTGGGCCACACAAACATTTGTCTCGGTGCGCGAATGGAACCCGCGGCCTCAGTATCCGCCCGGAGTCTGAAATTTGTGCCAGATAGTGCGAAAGGCTCGCCCCCTATCACATCTGGGACGGAACTAAGCTCTGTAAAATTCTAATTCGCTAGTGCAACTCTACCTACCTCTCCGGGGACACAGGCGTGAACATATGTTATGTATACTCTGGTAATACTCTAATTAACTGTGGTGTCGAAAACAATTTACTGTTTGGAAAACAATTTACTAATGACTAAAACCAGTTCGACAAATGAATCGTATACCCTGTAATTCGGTTACAGAATTCTAATATTATAATGTTATTTCAATCCAGGAAAGAAAAACTACTCGTGCCACGAATGCGGTGCACGATTCGAGCAGCCGAATCCTCTGAAGATGCACTTGTACCTGTCGTGCACGCAGGCAGAGCCGCGCCCGTTCTGGCGTGCGGTGGGCGAACGTCTGCGAGCCGCCACCACCCCCACGCCCGCGCTCCTCCCGCCCGCGCTCGCCCTCAGTGCCGCCGAGCTCGAAGCACTCGCCACCGAGTGGGGTCGGGCTCGCGGCGGCCACCTGTGCATCTACTGCGGAAAGGCGTACTCGCGCAAGTATGGACTCAAGATCCACATCCGCACGCACACCGGGTACCGGCCGCTCCGCTGCCGCTATTGTGCGCGTGCCTTCGGCGACCCCAGCAACCTCAACAAGCACATGCGGTTGCACGGTGCCGGCGCCGGTAGCGGCAGCGGGGCGGGTGGAGCGCGTCACTCGTGCTCGGTGTGTGGACGCACGCTGGCGCGCCGCCGCGACCTGGAGCGACACGAGCGCGCGCACGCACTGGCGCGGTGAAGACGAGACGCGAGCGCCGGCTCCGATCCTGTGCGAAAGTTGCACAACACCGAGCTCGTTTGAGCCGTTTCCAGATAGGAAATGAAACGCAAGAGGAGATTTTGTTATTTTTTTTATTAATACGAAGTCTACTGTCCGGCGACCTTCGCGGCGATACGCTTGTCGCGCTCCTCGGCGATGGTTAGCCGCACACCCTTGCCGCGCGGTAACGAGATGTACGCCTTGGTGCCCTTGCCGATGATGAACACGTTGTTCAACCTGTTCAACAAACAAACCAGAATAAATCGTTACCCTGTTTTTTTTTTTTTTATTTCACATTAAGTGCAAGTTTTGCAAATAAAGCATAATGTATGGTTTGTGGACGCACTACCCGCATCTTCAACTCGACGACTGCATCATGCCAAGTACACACTAACGGAACGAAGGCGAAAGAACTCTCGAGAAGGCCATTGGCCATTGGTGACCGCCCGTTCGCGTACAAGCTGTTTGCCTCCATACAACAGTGAAGGTTTTTAATAGCGGGTACACACCGACCGAAGGCGAAAGAATCTATTAGACCTGTTGCGTTCACATAAACAAACTTTCGCTGTTGTGTGAATGAAACAGGCATAGATTCGTTCGACTTCGTTCGGCCGGTGTGTACCTGCCATAAGGTGTGGACGCAACAACG
The DNA here is from genome assembly GCA_036417725.1 of Clanis bilineata. Classification (NCBI taxonomy): domain Eukaryota; kingdom Metazoa; phylum Arthropoda; class Insecta; order Lepidoptera; family Sphingidae; genus Clanis; species Clanis bilineata. The sequence goes on from CM071158.1 coordinate 18,399,723, forward strand.
AACATGCGCGAACTGCGGTCTCCATCGCCGATGACCCTTAACGATCACTCGTTCGCCGTCATTAGATTGGTGTGTACCTGGTATCAGACATATCTTATGATGTAAGTGTGCACATACCTGGTGGCGAAGGTGTGTCCCGTGGCGTCGCGCACGTGCACGATGTCGAAGGAACCGGGATGTCTCTCGCGCGACACTAGTGTACCGACACGCCCCAAGTTCCTTCCGCCAGTGATCATACAAAGGTTTCCTGGCGACAAATGAGGTAACTTAATGTAATAACGTAAATATACAATTTGCCTTCATTGGTTACTTTAGACAGTTGCAGAAGATGCGCAAGTAGTATTGTGCATTAAATTGAATCTTAACACATTTACCGCCGAATGTTCATACACTTAAGGTCGCCTTATGTCGTTTTAGGCCGCGTTATCTGTCAAAATTGTATGTCGAAAATCAATATAGGAAGCCGTTAAAGTTGAGCAGCGTTTGACCATTCGGGCGTTAGCAAAGTGAAAGTGCCAGTGCAAAGTATCTTTGTAATTAGTAAGTAATTATAATCAGTACTAACTTTCCTATGAATAGTCTACAACAAGCTTAATATTTAAACTTTATTCAAATTAAATATCACCAAAACTATGTTGGGGGATGGCATTGCAATCTTTATCCCACCTCGTATATGATGATACACTATCAAAATAATTTCAGAAAGAATCCAATTCAGTTTTTACGACTGGCTGGCTACCTGTCTAACGTCAATCCTCCTGGAGGATTCAGTCCCAGACAAATCCTGTTAGAAAAACATCCGCCATACCTGGGAATCAAACCCAAGTCTTCCTGATTCATCCTCCACTGGACCAAGTAGACGAATTGGAGAAAGTTGAAAATATACAATACTGACCAACTCATATAGCCAAACAAGAATTACAAAAATCACATGAAATAAAGGAAAATAACTACTAAATTTCACTAAGGCTTAATTATTTTGTATGTAATTTCCTATTAGCTTACAATGTGAGCAGGCACCATGAGGTAAAACAGCCTTCAATCAATCTACTGGAACAGATCTGACTATGGATTATTACTATAACGACCGTAAGCCGCCAATACCTCCTAAGTGCTTTGAGATCCAAGTTTATAGGAGACAATAAAAACTAGATTTATATAAAAAAATATAGATGATATTTATGCACCCAAAATCCAAGTTTATTAATTTTACAATAGTTTAGTATTGCTAATAAGAAAATATTTACATCATGTTCCATTAGGACTAACAAATAGCGCAAAAACAATATTTTGGTAAAATGTTATTTACGAGGTATTGGCAGCATACGGTCGATATACACTATACAGCAGTTGAGCAGTGAATTAGGGCGAGTCCAGTGAGTTCCTGGCGTGGTGAGGGAAGTTCATATCACTCTTAAAGGAAATTGTAGCACTCACCTGATTCAAACTTGATGAAGTCCATGATTTTGGTGGTGGCGATATCGAGCTGGATAGAGTCGTTGACCTTAATGAGCGGGTCAGGGTACCGGATAGTGCGGCCGTCGTGCGTCACCAGGTACGGCACGTTCTTGGGGCCCGTCGCCACGCGCTTCACTTTACACAGTTTGTACTGAAACATACAATCACATTTTCATTGTTCATGTAAGGCGAAAATTATGGAATTAGTGAAAACATTGGAACATTATATTTATAAATGTTTTTTTACAACTGGTCTCCTGTCTGATGTCTCACCTCTTCTAGAGGAATGAGTATTAGGCAAACCATGTTAAAAAATCACGTCAAATAAAAAATCACCCAGCCTTTTTGGACTATTCCAAATGGACAATCAATGAGACATATTTTTGGTGCTGTCTCTAAACTTTCGACTATAACATACAGCATTAATATACAGAAACAAGTTACATATTACAATCCACAACATAGATGAAAACAATCATCATCATCATCATCAGTCACAGCACGTCCACTGCTGGACATAGATGAAAACAATATTCCTCTGTATATATAATTTTTTTTTTATAGCAGAGATTGTCAAACGAACAGATGGGTCACCTGATGGTAAGTGATCTCCACCGTCTATAGACACCCAAGACGCAATAAGAATCATGGGTGCGTTGCCAACCTAAAAAGAGGAAATGGAAGGGGAGGGAAAAGGGGTTGGGTGAGACGGGGGGAATGGGCCACCGGATATCTCACTCACCGAACGAAACGCGACAGCAAGCTGCCACTTTACGTTGGTTTTCTGTGAGACATTGGTATCAAACCGGTCTAGCCGGCCCATTCGTGCTGTAGACGTTACTAACTTTACATGTATCATTATGCAATATACTCTTTCTAATGCAACTTTAAAGTTGTAGTTGGAGACAAGTTGACCCTATTTTCAAATAGTAAAGGAACCATGTAGCAGTGGCGAAGAGTCTATACAACACAACTCCTTCCAGTTAACCTTTGCCAAAATTTCTAGTAATAAATGGTTATTAACCTGTTGAAGCATCGATATATTATTTACCTAGATGCACAGTTGACACTTGGAAAATGGGACAGCAAAGAAGTGCTTAAGCACTTCTTTTGCATACAGTCGGACACCAATAGAATTCTAAATTTCAAAATTCAAATTTAATAATGCTTGCTCATTTCATTTAAAAAGCTTCTTTACACTAGCATAGGGTTATATTTGTTTTGATTTAATTAGAACTTGTGATCTTTTTCGTTGTTTCATTCCTGAGACCACTTTTTAGGAGGATATTTGCAATGAACTGTGCATCTAGGGTATATTATATTGATGCGTTGGAGGCACATAGATATTACATAAGTGTCTTGGCCTCCAGAAGCCGAGCCACCCATCACTCATTACTTCAAAGGAAAACTAGCATCGGCTTGCCTTTTAGATATTTTCACCTCTCGCCACTGCCATGTCGTACATACCTTGGCTTCCTCAGGGGTGATGCGGTGGATTGTGAAACGTCCTTTGACATCATAAATCAGACGGAACAGCTCGTTCGTCTTCTCAATTGATACAACATCTGAAAATTAAATATTCATATACAGTGAGCATTGATACTACACCAAAATCAATAAATAAAAAATACACACAACAGTCACACACCTAGTCCTGACCCCACACTAGGTATAACCTGTATTGTGGATGTCAGAGACTATGAAATACTTTCGGTCTCACAATACCCAGACTTGAAACAAATATCTGTGGGCCACACAAATGTTTGTCTCAATGCGGGAATCGAACCTGCGGCCTCACGCTTCAAAGCTGGCTACTCGCCCACTGCACCACGGAGACTGTCAATTATCTAATTATTTCGATTTTGACAAATGTACCCTCTATACATATATGTACTTGTTTCTAAAACATAAATTCATAAAAAAATTATCTGATCATGACATTTTACATGGGACCTCCCTTGGTATAAGCTCTAACAAACACAAAAAGAATATTGAAAATCCTTCAAAATTTGGCAGAGATATCACGTAACACATAAATAAAAAAGAGGATATCCTTTTTTGAAGTTGTTTGAAAATGCACCCCTAAAATAATGATGGGTTTCTTCTCAGATAAATACTCAAACGCAAGTAAATATCTATAATAAACTCCCATTTCTACTGAGTATTTACTGCGCATTCATTTATAGATTTTTTTTGCAATATTATGATTGTTATAATAATACTGCTATAATACAGACCCAACATCATTATCAAAGCTTGAATAGTACAGATTATTTTGTCAAAACAACAGATTTATTTATTTATTTATTTATTTATATTATGTATTCTCACTACACTTGCTCACTAATAACAAACACTTAAGTCTCCTTTTTGATATTCATTTTCAATTAGTGTAAATTCAGTTTTAATTTTTGATAACTACTTAACTTGATTACTTGTAAAATCTATAGTTCTCCATTTTTTCTATACACCTTCAAAGGAAATCAAGGCTCGCATTCCGATTAAACTGCATGCATATATAGCCCATAAGAAATTCTATTGTCATGCAAGGCAATAACTATAACTATAATAAATAAAAGGTGCTTACCCATAAAACCAGCAGGGTACGTGGGGTCAGTCCTTACTTTCCCGTCCACCTTGATCAGCCGTTGCTTCACAATCTTCAACACTTCATTGCCGGTGAGCGCGTACTTGAGGCGGTTTCGCAGGAAAATCACCAGCGGCAGGCACTCGCGGAGTTTGTGAGGGCCAGTGGAAGGACGCGGTGCGTAAACACCGCCCAACTTGTCCAACATCCATGCTTTCGGTGCGTTTAAACGCTTCAAATGCTTCTTGGGTCCTCGCGCCTATGTAACATCCGATCATAATATAACCTCTAAACACTAATGAAGTATTCACACGAATTTGTTTATTGTTGGACAATCATTAAATATACAATCATTTAAAAGAACACTTTTATTAGATACGTGTCGTTCTTTATATATTCTGAATATAAACAGACTAGATTTCACTAAGAATATTATCCGTCAAGTTACACCAAAATATAAAGTTGAAAATACAAAAATATAAGGCACATTCAATATTTAACAACCTGGTTATGAATATCTATAAAACCACATTTCAAAAATACTTAATCACTGTACGATTTTGAAAGATTTAAACAAAAAATTAAAGTCAAACTCACCATGTTGGACAAGAATTTTAAAAAGAAAGAAACGTCAAAGTAGGTGTTATCAAATGTCAAATTCAGAACCACCACAGACTAATATAGATGCACGCATAAACAACCGATTTGTGGTACTGCTTTCATAGTCCTTTGCGCACGTAATTATTTAGCAACATGCATTATTATTATAGATCAATGAGTGCAAAAATCAATTACAAAGATTTTTCTTCGTCATTGAGAAATAATAACCCGTTTTGAACATCATAAAATAGTATTTTCTGCGGATTTATTATATTATATTATATAAATATCGATAAAATTATCGACAACAATAACACCACGTTTAACTGCCATCTTATCTTCTAATTACTCAAATTCTCGGTCGTGGTGAAATGACCGCTCTTCTTTTCTTCTTTAGTTGAGGATCTGTGGACTATCAACTATGTCAAAAACTAAATAAATAGGTTATTTTTATTTGCAGAGGTTATGTTGTTGTAATTTTAAGATAATAATGATTAATGAAAATTACCATTAATGGAATGGACAGTTCATCGGATGAAAGTTTTGCGTGGACTAATGCTTCTAATAGTTCGAAGAGTAGCGACAGTAACATGTAAGTACTAATTTCTATGAAGCTACCTCCTAAGTCCTAATGTGTGGTCTTGGATAAAAAAGATGATTTTATAATATGATATTAATACTTATCTCAGAAAGTCTGATGAAAGTTTATTTGCGCAATTATAACAAAAAAAACTTTTAGAACCAACTTATGAACTACAACATTTTCAAAATAACCTACATCCAAACCCTAGTCGCAGTGCTTTTGAGTATACTTTATCACTTTCCCCTCATTTGAGTTTAGAATATTTGCCTGACTAAACCGGTTTGATACCATGTCTCACAGAAAAGTGACAAAGTAATAGCTCACTGTTACATTTTATTACGGGAATAGTACTAGAAATAATTTCAGAGCCATAAATCACTCTTTCCCTTCCCAACTCCTGGTCTCTTTTTAGGGTTGACAACAATGACTATTTTGGATGTTTATGGATAATGGAGATGACTTACCATCATAACTTGATCAATTTATTTGTCAGCCTCTGTTAAAGAAATATATATTCTATCCAATTTGTAGTGTTGGGAAAGTTACTGATTTTAATTAGTGTATGTATATTTTTGCTACCTGCCCATATCCCACCTTAATGTGGGGTTGGCACATAACACACTTTTTCAAGCTTGTTGTAGAAAGGATTTCCTAAGTTTTTATGACCGGCTGCATGCCTGACATCAATCCCCTCTAGGGGATCCAGTTCTGGGAAAATTAAATTAGAAAATTCACATTGCCTGACCTGGGAATCGACCCCACGACTTCCCATTCCACAGACCATATATGCTGCCACTAGACCAAAGAAGCGACGTAATTTGTATATGTATGTCTATCTTAATTTATGTGTATCATCATCATCATCATCATCAGCCATAGGACGTCCACTGCTGAACATAGGCCTCCCCAAAAGATTTCCAGATCGACCTGTTGGAAGCGGCCTGCATCCAGCGACTTCCTGAGACCTTTATCAGGTTGTCGGTCCTTGTAGGTGGACGTCCTGATAAAAGCTAGCTATAATTAGACAATAATTATTATATTTATGTTAACAACTTTTTTCAGAGTACAAAACACCATGACTGGGAACACTCTAGACGAAGACACAGATTATGGAAGCAATTACAAAAAAAAATTGCATAAAAAGTTGTTTATTAATAATGAAGCTTCTGATGAGTCTAATACTGAAGCAAATCAAAATAATAAGAAAAAATCAAAACGCAAGAAAATAGATGATGATATTGTAGAAAGTCCAAAGAAGAAAAAGGTCAAAATAGAACCAGAGAGTGACATAGAAACACCTAAGAAGAAAAAGAAAATATCAGATGCATCACATCTTGATGAATCAATTTCATGTGAAAATATTGCACAGAACTACAGCAATCTGAATATAAGAGTGAAAAAAGAAGAGATACTTGTGTCCTCACCACCTAAATCTAAGAAACAAAGAAGAAACACACTAACAACTATGGATATGGTTTTAAATCATGACGGAGAACACAATTTGAATGATAATATCAAAAACGATGAAAATAATACAGAGTTACATGAAACAAGTTGTACTGTAAGTATTGATGAAAGCTACACTAAGAAAAAGAAAAAAAAAAGTAAGAAGAGGAAACATTCTTTGCTTGATGATGATCATGCAAGTACAGAAGCCATGGGCACAGAAGATACAGCTGCACACTTACAACAGAATGAAATAGAACAAGAAGAACTAAATGAAAAATCTGAAAAAAAGAAATCTATACATAAACAAAAAGTTAAAATTGAACGCCACATTAGTGAGAAATCTGATGTATCTGGTGATGATGATAGCATCAACCAGTCACACAAAAACAATCATAAATTAGAATCACCTAAAAGTTCAATGCATATAATAGATAATAAAAGTGAAGTTCTACAAAAAGCCAGTAAAAGAGTATCTAGGATATCAGACAGAATACAATTTGAGGATGTTGACACTACCCAAATGGACACAAGTAGTCAAGTAGAAAATGTAAATTCACGAAAGTTAAAAAAGTTTCTTAAAATCAATCAACACTTAGAAGAAATTCAAGGTACAAGGGATCATTCCGAGTGGACACTGAGTGCAAATGATGAGATATGGGCAGTAAGGTGCCCACAAAACTTGGATGTTAATTCATTTCTTGGTAAAAATATAAAGTTAGACAGAAAGTCCAAAATTAAGGTTGATAGTCAAACCTATATTGGTACTATGAATAGTGAAAAAGGATCTGTCAATGTGTTAACTTTAGAACACAAAAAATATGTAATCAATAAATTACCACTTATGGGTACCCTACATTTGCGTAGAAAGATACCTAAGGTGCACATACCTGATGATAATGTTATAATTGATAACCAAACAGACTTTGTGCCTTTACCTGATACAAAGAAGAGACATCCATTATTTGGGTCTGATTATAAAAAATCTATAAAGCTACCCACTGCTGTAGAGCAAAGATTGGTTGAACCCTATACTCCTTGTGAAATTGTAACAAAGAAAAAAAAGAAACAAGAAAGTGATAAAACACATCCAATGGATGTTGATGATGCACAGACAGCACAGCCATTACCGGAATGTTATAATACTCCTGTTAAAGATAAAGATAAAAAGAAAAACAGGAAACGAAAACACCAAATGGACAGTGAACACAGCAGTACAAAACGTGTGAAATACACTGCAGATCCATCAGTAGTTTGGGAATCTGAACAAGCAATAGAAGAAAACTTATTTAATTTTTAATGTAATGTCTTTTTACTTTAAGTATAAAAATTTAATATATGTACATACTTAAGAGACAAGTGACATCAGAGACCATTTTTTTTTACTTTCTTTTTGAATTACAGATATTATTTTTTAGTTCCAAATATAATCCTGTTGATATTTTTATTTTATTGCCTTGATGGACAGATGAACAGGCGATCCGCCTCATAGTAAGCAGTTACCGCCGCCGTTACTGTTGCTGAAGCAATGCCAAAGAGCACATTCAACCAAAATTTTATTTTTCCACTTTGTTGGCGTGATTGATATGTACATACATACATATACCCATGCCAAATACATGTTTCTAGTACCAATAGTCTCTGAACTAAACGTGGCAGACAGACAGATGGCCGGATGTGACGAATGTATAAAGGTTCCCTCTTTGCAATTTGGCTTCGGAACCCTAAAAATTTATTATTATACTTTGGTCTTAAAAATATTATGCTTCTATGAATAATATTGCTATTTTAATCACGCCTAGAATATCTCAAATCAAATCATTTACTGAATCCATGAAATGTTCAAACATTATTTAGATTCCGTCAAATTTTAACTCTACCGCTTGTTCGGAAGGCTGTTTCGCTAGAGTAGAACGGGCAAGAAACTCTGACGATGCTCTTTTTAAAACCAATTTAGAGTCAGCTACAATACAGTACAGCACTAGATACAGAAAGACCTTGAATTAAAGCAGCTAAACCATGATAACAATAGATATCTAATAATATAGGACAAAGTAACATACAAGATACACTGAGCGACCCCCATAGCCACGGCAAGTTGAATTGACACAAGGAAACAAAACAGTCCAGGCAGACCAGTCTCCACAAGCAGCACCCGTTCACGAGTATGACGCATGTGCCAGCCATCGACCTCCTTAACCATGTTGCAGGGAAGTCGACCCGGCACACGACGCCGCCACAAGCATAGACCTTAAGTGAGCATGACTATCTAGACTGATAGCAATGGGCAAATCTAATTCTTCATCGACCATACACGTGACCCATATAGGTGTCAGGTCTCAGTCTTGTGGCAGCGTATATGGGCTGAGGATCGCGAGTTCCTGGGTTTAGATCTCAGGTCAAGCAAAGAGTGTTTTTTTTAACGATTTGTCTAAGACTCTATTCTCCGATGGACTTTGACTCAGGCCAGTGTACGGTCTTAAAATCGAGAGCCAAATCCTTTCTGCAACATGCTTTAAAAAATACCGCTCCAACCTGACATTGGAGTGTAATTTAGCCAGATGGAAGAAAAAATTGGTGGCGTGATATCAAGTTCAAGATAATTTCTTAATAAACTGCGTCCGATTATTATCTTGAATATACAGTAAGTTTGAACTTTGAAGTAATTTCTTATCACGGACCTAAAAAAAAGATGAAAGGAACGCTAGGAACATTGAAAGTGAAGTTGGGTTGTCGGCCCATTTGATCTATCGACACGTAATGGCATATGTGTGCGTAGGGTACTCTTGTACAGGTGCGTTTGTGTGCGTGGCTTCTCTGTGGCGTCCTTTTAACTATAGACGAGATGGTGTCCTTCTTTTACTTTGCGTCCGTGTTTCCTATAATTACCGACATATCTAGTTTTTATGATTTCCCCTGGAAAGAAATAGGGATTTTTAGGAAGTATAAGTACCAAATAACCTTATTTAGTTCCTTATATTTTATTCAAGTCAAACTTCATATAATTTCGTATAATGTCAACAAAATTAGTGTCCGCTATGAATCCAAGACTTAGCGCACGTGAAGTATCAAACTTACTCGGAAAAGAGGAAACCATGGAGCTGATAAGTTCATCGGGTTCATAAGTTACTAACGCTGCTACTTTATCCCCGGCTACTGTGCGCAGCGCTGACACCATTTCACCCACGGCAACGCATATACCTGGAAGGTTAAGACAGCGCCAGGTGCCGAGTGCTGATGCGGAGATTGTTGCCGCGTACACTATATTCTGCACAGCTGTTTCGGGGCTCATCAGCCACAACTCTTGTTCTGGCGGCACCGGACACGATGAGCGCTCGCCATTTAAAGGCTCACGAATGATGCCGCTAGCAAACGATGTTACAGCCCTGTTTGCCGTCCCAGCACGTACGCTTATAGTCGGCAGGCGTACCACCCGCCCATCTACAAAACCACGCCTTGAATAATCATTTACGAGCAGCTCACTCATAGCTTTAGCGATACCGTAGGAGTTTTGCGGTGTTGCTGCAGTGAAATCGTCGACAACTGGCGGTAACGGTCCACCAAATACGCCTACAGTACTCGTAAATACGAATCGTAGAGCTGGTGCATATCGTCGCGCTGCTTCTAGGAGTTCCCGAGTAGCATCGAAATTAATTCGTAAGCCCAGATCAAAATCAGCCTCGGCATGACCGCTGACAATAGCCGCGAGATGAAATAGAACATCGGCTCCATCGCCTAAGAGGTGTTCAGGGGCACCCTTTGTTCCTAAATCCAGGGCCAGCGTGCTCACACGTAAATCATTGCGCAATTTCGGTTCAATAGTGTCTACAAGTATCAGCTTTGTAACGTTTAGGGAATGCGTATCCAACAAATAGTCTGCCACTCGCGATCCAAGAAAGCCAGCAGCACCTGTCACTATCACCTTCATAATTAGATTTTTAGATTTAACAAAAACGTCTAAACAGTATCTCGATAATGGTTCGAATAATTGAATACATCTTGCGGGACTCGTACGATACCAACTTTTGTTTTCACGTCTTACGCTGATAAAATGATAACCTTTAACGATTATGTACATAATATTTACATAATAATATTTAATCGTAAAAGTGCATTACAACATATAGTTAGCTGTTCTCAAGGGAATCGTGGTACTGCGATAGCCTATAGCATTCTCCGAAAACTGGAAGAATTTTCTGTAAACAATATCCAAATAGTACTACAATGGATCCCATCACATATAGGATTGTATGGCAACGAGGTGGCAGACCAATTAGCTAGATTAGCTGTGTCAGACAACTCAGAAAATATATACATTTTACCTTCATACACGGAACTTTTACCAAAATATAACAAAATGTATTATGATCACTGGAGAGAGTATTTTGATGAAAGATCGAGAACAAAGGGGATCTGGTACAAAATTATCCAAAGTCAACCACCTCGTCTGCCGTGGTTCATGGGAGACATATGTAGAAAACATGTTGTTATTGCACACAGACTTCGTTCCGGACATATGCCACTGAAGAAATTTGCATTCTGTATGGGAAAAGTACCGTCACCGAATTGTGAAACGTGTAATAAACCGGAAGATGTATACCATGTCTTAATGGAATGTGTCCGGAACCAAACTGAGCGGCAAAACATTCTAAGGAAGTTGGATGCTAATATTGAAGACATTGGAATGTTTCAGTCTATATTATGCAACCCGAATTCAAAGGAAGCCCTAATGGTGTATAAATTAGTCGATACAGATAATTAGTGTTTATGATAATTTTACTTATAAATATGTGGGGGGTGCGGGTGCGCATCGAGGTGGACAGGCGTCCACGGGTGCGCATGTGCACTGACCACTATTTCTTTATTTAGAGGTGTATATTTTAAGTTGGTTGTTTATATGTCAGAGAATATTTCTTTTGTTTACAGTATAGGGCTGTCATAAACTGTGTTTAAAAGCCTTTTAAATAAATGAAAAAAAAAAAAAAAAAAAAAAATAATATTTAATCAAAGTTATTTTATTTAAACAGTATCAAATAATAAGAAGATTAGGCTGTGCGTCTGTCTGTTAGGTACAAGTAGAATAAGGGACCACTAAACTTATTATAAACAGTATAAATATTAGGTACCTACGTACTACATACAAATAAGCTCTGCAGAGTACGTCGTGTCTGTAGTCTTGTGACTTGACTTTTGTTCCGTCATGATAGGTACAATAGAATCTACGAGAAACTTAAGTGTCCTTTTTTTTCGCGGGGAAAGCGATTTACCGCTACCGCCGCGCCTGGGGGGAGACACGACGGTTATGTCGGTTTCGCCGGTCTTACGACCCAACGTTGAGCCACCCGGGAGAGATGGAAATCATCCGAGCGACCGTTGGGCCAAGTCCCTAACACTATGTACACCCTACACCGACAATACCGACTAAAACCCCGCGGTGGCCCTCTTCGGCGCATTGGAACGGCCCCGGGTTTCCCTAGGCGAGAAGCGCCCAGGCTTCAACCGGGACCGTCTCCATTGTGGGGGGCTCCTAAGCCCCCGCCGCCGAAGGACGCCCTGGGCGTCAACGACAACACGAGGCCAACCACCCGTGCTACCGTCCATCTCGGGGTCGCATGTACAAAAGTACCAAACGGGGCGCTACAACAGCCCCCCGCTACGCGCCCGCGACCCCCGATGGCCCCTATAAGTCGCCTCTTACGACAGGCAGGGGATACCGTGGTGGAATTCTCCAAACGCCCCCAATCCACGGGGCAGAACTTAAGTGTCCTTCTTTTACACTCGTAATAAATATTTCTTATATGGACCACATGAACATTTCTACCTCGGTAACGTAGTGGTATTACTTGCGCGGTACGACTACCGCCCTGAGGTCTCGGGTTCGATTCCCGGGTCCGGTAATGTGATATTGGGTTTTTCTATTCAATATCAGCCCGAAGTCTCGAATTTGTGCCCGATATGGCATCTATCACATCTGGGATGAAAATGAGTTATGCGAAATGCCAGTTCTCTAGTATGTACTAACATTTCTATTGGTACGGGAATAGGACCCTCGGTCTCTCCTTTTGCAGAAAAGCAAAAGGGGTAAACCATACAGTAACTTGAATATACTGGTAGTGTAAACTTTCTATAAAGTTTTTTATTATTATATTCGATAATAATTCTATTTATGTAGTGTGTTCTATGTATAACGAGTGTCTTTCTTTCTACCTGCCGTTATCTTACCTTAAATGTGAGTTCGGCGCAACGCACTTTTTTAAGCATGTTGCAGAAATGATTTGGCTTAGTTTTTACGACCGGCTGCCTGCCTGACATCACCCCTCTCTAGGGGATCGAGTCCCGGACAAATTAACACATACACAAAACAATCAATTTCGTTGTCTTCTGCTCATAGAACAATGGACCATAGATATAAATGTGTAACGAAACTATGTTTTGCGTAGGTAGGTGTTTTGTGTAATTTTAGTGCAGGAGACGCGGCTTAACAGTTTAAGCGAATGCAGCATAAATTATATCATCATTATCAGCCAGAGGACGTCCACTGCTGGACATAGGCTTCCCCCAAATATTTCCAAAATTATATACCTAAATAAATAATAAATTATAACAACCCATGCGGATTTATCGGGAGTCACCAGAATCATCCATACCGCCCCAACGAACCATTATTATAAAATATAAATAAATAAATAATACACCCAACAGTCACACACCCAGTTCTGACTCCTGACTCGACACTAGGTATAACCTATAGCGTGAGTGTCAGAGACTATGAGAGACTTTCGGGCTCACAACATCCAGACTTAAAACCAATAACTGTGGAGCCACACAAACATTTTTCTCAATGCAGGAATCGAACCCGCGGTCTCTCGCTTCACGCCGGTTTTGCGCCACGGAGATAGTGTGTTATGAACTATTAAGGAGTGTGGCGACTAGGATGGCAGGTTTAACACCATCTGTATTCTGTAGGTGGTCGCCATCCGAGCGGATACGAATGTTCTACCACCAAAACGTTGTCTCGGTGCGACAAGACTGTGCGAGGATCGTACCCACGGCCTCTGCTTTACAAGTTCGCTATATAGTTTGTGTTTACAACCAGCCACTCGCTCGCTGCGCCACAAATGCTGTAAATTTTGAATATAATACTACTTGAATGTATTTGTGATACTACAATATTATGAGTCGTGTTCGTGTATTATGCATGTATTCACTTAATTGTTGTGGTTATTCTTATTGCAGTAGATATTCATAGATTTTTACCCGACTACCTCCGAAGGGTCTAATGTTTTTTTTTTATAGATTTTTTGCCTCAATAGAAAATCGAAACTTTACAACAAACGAAGAATATTTTGATTTTAATGGTTCTGTATCGCAATTCACAACAGGCAAAATATTTGCATTGACTGAATGGATAATCCTCAATGTATTGTTTACATCAATGATTATAACCAATTATAATATTAATCGATAAACATAATTGACAACATTGCACAGTGTACAACACTCGTGAAGGTTACTTGTAGGAGAAAAGTGTCAAAGTCACAAACATTCAAAAACACAAATTCAAGTAAAAATTGATAAAGATAGTTAATTTGTCTAAATGAACTGTAATAATCATATTATTATATAACTTATTCACTATCTGTTTTACGTGTTAGTTGCTTATGATTGGTATTTAGGAATTTAAATGCTGTATTTATACACACATCAAAAACAAAACAAATTATAGGTAAGATTTCTTTAATTAATTCGACTTTGTAAAGCTTATAAAATATTTTTTTATGTAAGCTCAACTCACTCATCTCATTAAATTATTCTCATATACCAATTTATCGCCATTGATATTTACATTCATAGGCCAAGCTTCATTTTAACATTTATACTATACACTGTCAATAACATGATTGCAGGTGGCATATTTAAAAAAACCTTTTAATTATATTATTTATAGTAATAAGATAACTCTGGAAAGAAAGAAGAAAGAAAGAAATAACTTTACTTGCCCATCGTTAACATTGTAATGGATGGTTTTATGTTTTTCTGTCATCAAAAATCCATTAAGTAATTTTTGTGTGAAAGAGGAACAAATATACATTCTCACAAACGTTCATGTCTATACTATTACTTAAACTATAACATCATATAACTTGTGGCCTTGAAAATATGTAGGAACACGAGGCAGACCACCAGCCCGGTAGTACAATTATATAACATTTGTATCATGGTCGAGAAGTTGTGGGTATGGATGGCCCAAGACTGCGATAATTGGGGAAGGATACCCAGCAGTGGGTGAATGTTAGCTGAAATGATGATGATGTGAATAGTAATTAGATATTGCTTTTCATTTTTCCTTCAAATAAACTGAATTTGTAACACATACCATAAGCTCACGCCTGTATCCCCGATGGGGTAGACAGAGGTGCACTAGCTAACTAGTACATCCACATTTCACCGAGCTTAGTTCCGTCCCAGATTTGATAGGGGGAAGCCTATCGCCATATCGGGCACAATATGAATTTGTAAATAACAAAGAATGCTGAGAAATTTCACACCTAAGGCTTTTGTATAGCAAAAACCAATGCTGTCCATGCTGGATGGATTTCATATTGTTTATATGACTTACGATAAGGTGAGGTCACTTGATCTAAAGTAAACATGTTAATGTAAGTAACTGTATCTATATAAAAGTAACAAGACGGTCATATACAGATATGATAAATAATTCTAATACCATACAGTGTCTAGACCAGTAATTCTTAAAGCTGGTCTGCAGACCAATAGTGGTCCCTGCAAATGGAAATAGACTGCAAGCATCTAAAAATATTTTAAGCAAGTACCAACCAGACAACAAACCGATGCGCTCCACATGTACGTTAAAAACTACTGCTAGTGGTGATTTTTCAAACAGTTGGTGTTCAGGACACAAAATTGTGTCAAAGGGTCCCTCATCACTAAAAGGTTAAGTACCGCTGGTATAAACTGACATCAAGGCAGTGCCTTGTAATTATACTCTCGTGGAGACATGTGACATGTCAAAGTGACTATAAGCAACAATAATTCAAGTGCATTGCAGAAAAGACATGGTTTTAATTTTTTACTATTTATTCCTTCCTCAACCCCCTCTAGGGGATCAAATTTCAGGCAAATCGCGTAAGAAAAACCGCATCACCTGACCTAGAATTTAAATATAAGATGCACAGCACCTACATAACTATGTTGCTGGTTGCATTATATCCCATTACTTCTCACTTTGGTCGTAAGACAGGTGAGCCACACACAACGCTCCCGCTTCCGCCCTACTAGGGTAGGACGGTAGCAATTTAAATTACTTTCCCACGAAAAAGAAAACATCTCTCAATATTCAAGTGTTTTATGCTTGCCATGTTGCCACATAACGAACACCGTCAACGGTTGGTATGTGCACATAAACCAGTTGTGTGCGCTTTCATCTGCAAGTTGCATCTTCCTGTGAGCAGGACCGTCTTAAGGCATGCATGTGCCCAGACAAGAATTGGGGGGCAAAAAGAGTAAAAATTTATTGATTGTGTAACGCCCGGTTCCAATAAACAATCTAACTTCGAATTTGCAGATAGATTACAAAAAATAGCCAATAAGAACACAGTTTGAACATGACTCCGTCAAATGACTTGATTTGATTGGTTCATAATCGCGATCTATCTGTACTCTAAACAGAGATCGTTTATTGAGACGGGCCGTAAGAGAATGTAAGTTCTTGTCAGTCTTTCGGGAGCCCCGTGAGATTGAAGGCATTTATGGTAAATACTGCACTGCCTCTGAGAGTGTTACCATAGTTCAAACCATTAAATCGTTCGTCGAGCGATTCATTCATCGATATTGCGGGATCAATTTATCGGCATGATTCTGGTAACCAGCGACCACCGAAAAATTAGCTCCATCTACGAGTCTTATGTCGTAGGTATCAGAAACAACAAGAGACTTACGGTCTAACAACACCCATACCCGAAACTCATTTTTAGGTCACACAATCATTTGTCTCGGTACTGGGACTGATTCCGCGACCTTTATGTTCACAGCCGGCTACTCACGCCCTACGCCATGGAGGATGTTAATGCTACCGTATGCGTGTTGTCTCGACTCTTGAACGTAGATATCTCGTTTACATAAGTACATAACTGCCGTCCTCAAGCTAAAATGCCGTTAAGGGCGACTTGCATCACTATTACTAACCTACAGTTAGTCCTAACCTCAAGTTAAATTGAAAATGAAATATATGAAGGGCATGTAATTCAATTTAGTGGTGCAAGTCGCCCTAAGTGAATAAACCTTATTTTGAGATGTCTCAAAAAAACTTGGAAATATGGTTCTTAGAGATGTCATAGACTTATGGTTATTTTTAATATTAAAGTCTTAGATTAATAAAGTCATTAAATATCAAACATATTATTCATATTATTCATATTATTGGATCATATTATTAAATACTAGCTGACCCGCGCAACTTCGTCTGCATATGAGAGAGAGGGTTGAAAGAGTGAGGCGTAGGCACCTATAGCATAATCATTCTAAAGGAGGTAATGAGATGATCTACTAAACTTCGAGAGATAGTACGTGACTTTAGTGCGGTTCCGTCAGTGACCCCGTCGGTCACTCCGTAGGTCACCCTGTCGGTCACTTCGTCGGTTAGCCCATCAGTCACCCCGTTGGTCACCGCATCAGGCACCCCGTTGGTCACCCCATCGGTCACCCCGTCAGTCACCCCGTCTGTCACCCGCCTGTCACCCCGTCTGTCACCCGCCTGTCACATCGTCTGACACCCCGTCTGTCACTCGTCTGTCACTCCGCCTGTCACCCCGTCTGTCGCCCCGCCTGTCACCCGTCTGTCACCCCGTCTCTAACCCGTCTGTCACATCGTCTGTCACCCGTCTGTCACCCCGTCTGCCACCCCGTCTGTCACCCGTTTGTCACATCGTCTGACACCCCGTCTGTCACCCGTCTGTCACCCCGTCTGTCACCCCGTCGGTCACCCCGTCTGTCACTCGTCTGTCACCCCGCCTGTCACCCCATCTGTCACCCGCCTGTCACATCGTCTGACACCCTGCTTGTTATCCCGTCTGTCACCCCGTCTGTCACCCGTCTGTCATCCCGTCTGTCATCCCGTCTGTCATCCCGTCTGTCACATCGTCTGACACTCCGTCTGTCACCTGTTTGTCACCCCGTCTGCCACCCCGTCTGTCACCCGTCTGTCACCCCATCTGTCACCCGCATGTCACATCGTCTGACACCCTGTCTGTTACCCCGCTTGTCACCCCGTCTGTCACTCCACCTGTCACCCCGCCTGTCACCCCACCTGTCACCCATCTGTCACCCCGTCTGTAAACCGTCTGTCACATCGGCTGACACCCTGTCTGTCACCCCGTCTGTTACCCGTATGTCACCCCGCTTGTCACCCCGTCTGTCACTCCGCCTGTCATCCCGTCTGTTACTCCACCTGTCACCCCGCCAGTCACCCCATCATTCATCCCGTCGGCCAACACAAAAAGAATTTTTCAATTCGAACCAGTAGTTTCTGAGATATCAACTTCTCTGTTTAAAACATTTTTTATTTCTGCTCCGCTCCTATTAATCATAGCGTGATGTTATATAGCCTATAGCCACCGTCGATAATTGGGCTATCCAACACAAAAATTTTTTTTCAATTCGAACCAGTAGTTTCTGAGATATCAACTTGTCTGCTTTAAAACATTTTTTATTTCTTTCGCTCCTATTAGTCATAGCGTGATGTTATATAGCCTATAGCCACCCTCGATAATTGGGCTATCCAACACAAAAAGATTTTTTTTATTCGAACCAGTAGTTTCTGTCTGAGATATAAATGTTCCCGATTTTGCAACATTTTTCATTTCTGCTCCACTCCTATTGGTCATAGCGTGATTATATAGCCTATAGCCACCGTCGATAATTGGGCTATCCAACACAAAAATAATTTTTAAATCGAACCAGTAGTTCCTGAGATTAGCACGTTCAATCAAACAAACAAACTCTTCAGCTTTATAATATTAGTATAGATTATAATATTAGTATAGATTTTAAATATAAAAGCCACAGTCTAATAAACCTCTAAGGATGATATTTTCCAGGTTTTTTTGGAGACATCTCAAAATTAAGTTTAATCACTTAACGGCATTTTAGCTTGAGGACGGCAGATAACATAAGCTCACACCTACATCTCCAAAGGGTAGGCAGAGGTAAACTAGAACACCCACATTTCCGGAGCTGAGTTCCGTCCACGATGTGATAGAAGGCGAGCCTACCGCCTTATAGGGCACAAATTTTAGACTCCGGGCTGATAGGTACTGAACTGAAAATATCCAACATCACTTTGCCCGACCCGCGAACCCGAGACCTCGGATAGTAGTACCGAAATACAACTACGCCATCGAAGTAGTCTAATGTAATTACCTAACTACATTTCACGTTAATCAACATTGTTGGATTAAATTATTCCTGGACCATAACAAACCTATCGAGATTCAATACCACTATCAAAACAGTGCAGTGTTCTTTCATTACAAACATGATATCATAAATGGATACTGAATTTGTGACGAAAATGTTCTGCTGTTTGTCAAGGATAAGTTTACGTTTAAAGGTAATTTCGTTAATTATAAACCATTCATCGATCACATGACATGCCAAGATTTTTACTGGGTTTGAAATCTGATTGGTACTAAATATTCGAGTACCAGATCCCTTCCAATTTAATCTCTAATCTATTTTAAAATGTAAGGGCGACTTGCACCACTATTACTAACCTACAGTTAGTCCTAACCTCAAGTGAAATTGAAAAAGAAATATATGAAGGACATGTAATTTAATATATCAGTGCGTTCCACTAAGGGTTCACAACGATCAAAATGCTCTTTTAGCCGTTCCACATGACGACCGCGGTCGTTGTGGTCGCGGCGAAAACGTCACTTATGACGTCATGACTTACGCTCACGCGAAGCTCACGACGACCCATCTAAAACGGTGGGTCGTCGTGATCGTTGAGAAAATTAGCGGCGTTTTCAAAATTCAATGCATCAAAAATGGCGACCGTTAAGCTTACGTTATTTCATGCGGAAATATATATTTTAGTAAAAGTGAATGTTTCTGCCGTGGATATAAAAAATTAAATATTTTTTTTTTTTCAATATAAATCGATTTAAACAATAATTAATCAAGTTTATTTTCAAGGCTTAGAGATTATAACCAAACCTGTTAAATATTTTGCATTATTTTTATTAACTCGCCGTTTGTATTATTTACCTCCACGCTCAAAACGCTCTATAATCCATTCCACTTGAGTTTACGACAGTAACGCTCACAAGCAAGTGGAACGGTAAAAACTGCGGTCGTGAGCGTGATCGTTGTGAACGCTAAGTGGAACGCACTATATGTAATTAATTAAATGTCATCATATATTATCTGTAAATACATGTAGTATGTTACATGTAAAGAATTACATGTCCTTCATACATTTCTTTTTAAATTTAACTTGAGGTTAGGACTAACTGTAGGTTAGTAATAGTGGTGCAAGTCGCCCTAAGATTTGGGTCCCATTAGGCCTAAGATTTTAACCATGACTTTTTCAAAATTGTCGCCAATCAGTTTCAAATACTTATAGGGGACCGAATAAAATTGTGTAAATGTCGCACGCGTTGGTCCGATATTATTTTCAGTTTCTTGTTAACATGGGCCGATATGGCGACTGCGATCAGTGGCGACGTTAGGTGTCTGCGACGTTGACCGCCTACAGCCTCGCGCCTATAGGGGCCTCGAACACGGCCTCCATTGGAAGGGGGCCTGATCTGATAAAACTGCCAATATATTTTGCCGGAAAAGTCAAGGGACCTCGCAAAGCTGATGTCGCGGCGTTCAATTTTGGTCTAGCGCGGCCACTGACTGCGTCATCTGTTACCTTGTGTCTTGTTCCTAAATTATATTTGAGCTATTGCTCTCCTATTTTTTATCATTACTAAATATGTCGTGATTAGTAACTGGTCAATATTTATTAGCCGGTCATAAAAACTAAGCCAAATCCTTTCTGCAACATGCTTGAGAAAGTGTGTTACCTCGACCCCACATTATGGTGGTATAATAGGAAGAGTACAGTAGGTATCTTTACGGCAGCGTGCGAGTGGCCTTCCGCCTTTGCAGGTAGTAGGTACCCAGCGACGTGTACAGACAATCAGATTGGGGTTGACCAAAATCTCCCAAAATTAGTTTTTCCATTCTTGCATCAATATAAACATCGGCATTATCATCATCGATCGATTTATTGTGATTGATCTATGTAAGCCATGTATGGAAATTTAGAAGATCAGTAGCCCGAGCACGAAAAACTAATGTAAATGTAAACTCGCTGCGCACTGATGACATTTGATTAATATTTCATACAAATTTCATAGATGCGCATCGAGCACGAATACATTTACGGTTGTCAGAAATTTTCCTGCTCGGGCTGCTGGTTTGGTGTGATTAGCAAATTGTCAGGGTAAACAGTCTCTTTCTGTGTATAGAATTCACGCCACCTATACCTACTATATTAACCTAACCTATACTATATTTGATGCGGTTTATCGTTGTGAAGGTAATGCACATCATCCAAACGAGTGACGATGTGCCAATTGACATAGCTGGTGGATCCTCCGACTATTGTGTTTGTAACGGGTCGAGGGGAGACAAAAGCGGGAAACCTAATATGAGGCGCGAATGGCGTCACGCTGGCCGCCCATCACGTTTATATAAGAGGGCAGGACTTCGCGTGGCGCTCACACTGAACGCGGTGTTTCATGGGTACTCACCACCGGTGACCGCTAGACATGCCGAAAATGGTGACTCGCGAGAAAAGCGACTACGGGAGAAAGGTGCAGGAGAAAGCCGTCATCGAAAAGGTGTCCTGCTGAACCGGCGCCGACGCTCACGCGCGATGGAGCCGAGGGCGTTGGAACTATTGTTGAGCAAACTCGTCGGTTACATTTTCTCAATAGCGGTATCTAAACGTTCCATCCAGTCCCGAGGCCCGAGCGGCCGAACGCGAGCGAGCGTCGGACGCGATGTCTGCCTGTCCCGGCGGAGACGCGCGCTCACAACCGTCGTCCGACTGTTGCAGAGGCAGATGGCGATCGAGCGCTGCGCCGCCGCCGCTGCTGCGGCCGCCGCGGACCCCGCGCGCCCCCCCGCGCCCGCCGCCGCGCCGCCCCCGCCAACTGCACCCACCCGCGTCCTCACACTCGACCATGGAGAACATCTTGACTCCACGCTCTACAGGTACCTATTCTCCCCTCACCTTACCCGCTATCATTCGTCAGTCACCCAATCCAAATAGCACAATCGCACGTAAGTAGGGTATAATAATTAGGTATACCGGTGGCGACGGGCGTGAAATCCTAAAAGGGAAGCCAATTTTTCTTTGAATTAATATATTTTATGTAGACATTTTGGCAAAGGTAAGCCGGATGGAATCGTGTTGTATGGACCCTTCGCCACTGAGGTATACCTCTTACCTATACCTTTGTTATCATTTCTTATCTACGTATCTGTTGTTTCTAATTACAGATTCGAGAAAGGCTGTTACTTACAGTTTAGTCCAGGGCCCAGCTTACTAGGCCGCAAGGTGTTTCTGTATACTAACTATGTGATTTCTGATAATGACCGTGAGTACCTAATTAAATTGTAATCGTAGGTGTATTACTCGAAATTTAATACAAGAATACCATAATAATTAATTATGATTTATGCAGCGACGTGCACTGGCATTCCGATCAGGGTAGACAAAAAACTTGCTCAATAATTTTATTTAACTCATCATCATCATCCCCGTGCCGATTTCAAATATAAGCCTAGAGCTGCTAATCTCAAAATCTATATTTAGTCATAATTTTTATTCTTTATATGTAAATAGCAAATTGTCAGGGTAGACTGTCTCTTTGTCTATATTGAATGCACGTTCCCAGATTGAATGATCTCGGTTTGATGTGTATAGAAGACGAGCAGGCTGAGTTCATCCGTAATCAGTACTACGGTCTGGAGTGGCGCGGCGTCGGCGCTGACGGTGAGCCTGCCGAGTCGCTGGGCGCCGGCCCACTGCTCACCGACACCGATGTATGCTGTGAGCTGCGACTCTCGCGCGCCGGTTCTTTTCACTACTACTTCGTCTACGACAATGCGTAAGTGCGTTTGGCTGTCGATCTGATTTAAACCTAACTTCATACATTAAAAAAATGGAATTTGTGCCCGATATGGCGATAGGCTCGCCCCTATCACACCTGGGACGGAACTAAGCTCGGCGAAATGTGGGTGTACTAGTTCGCTAGTGCGCCTCTGGCTACCCCTTCGGGGATACAGGCGTGAGCTTATGTCATACATTAAAACAAATCGAGGTTTAATGAAATTTACTGATATGAGGTAGTACTTAGTCTCACTTTATACTAGTCTCGCACATTCAATATCGGTTGCAGTGAGTCTCCAATCGGGCCCCAAGGCTCTGGTTGGTTCCACGTGGCGCCGACTCTGCGCGTGGGTCCGAGCGGTCGCGACACGGTGCCGCTCGACGGCATCATGTGCCAGACCGTGTTGGCGAAGTGCCTCGGGCCTCTGCCACGCTGGGAAGCGACGTTACGTGTGGCCAAGGAGTCGGGATACAACATGATACACTTCACACCGGTGCAGGTGACGACAATATTCATCTACAGAGTGGCGCCAACATAACGACGTTAAATTTGATAATGAATAACATAGGTATTTTTAAATTTCACTGCACCAATAAAAAAAACTCTTGGGTCAATACTGAAAAAAAAACTTTTTCGAACAAATTCAATAGCAAGAGTAAAAAGAGTAAATTTACATGTAGGTAAACTTCAGTAGGTAGGTACACGGTGCGTCGCCCTTGTATCCACGTCGCGCTGGACAAGCCATTCATGTTTGTTATCGACAAAACTATTTGACCGATAAGATCAACTATTTAAGGTCGCCCCGATTGTACATCATGTGCAAAAATTGAGAAAACTAATAATCAATCCTGTGCCTAAACTATTTCACCTATTCGACAGTTTTTTGGTACAAGGCTTTCCAATATGGTAAGTGTATTCGCACCTCCTATTAGATTTTAATGTAAAAAACAATGTTTTATCAAATCCAGGAGCTCGGTGCGTCCAACTCTAGCTACAGTATCGCGAATCAGCTGCGCCTCAATCCGCAGTTCAGCGCAGACAGCGGCCGCGACGCCACCTTCGCTGACGTCGAGAATCTCGTCGCTAAAATGCGAACGGAGTGGAAGGTGAGGCGAATATATTGCTCTTCCTTCCACAAGTCATAATCTCACTTCAATATGGAGTCGGCGCAACACACTTTTATCTTCTCTCTCTCTCTCTCTCTCAACTGTTATATCACAGATGAGATTTGGATTTAGTCTTTAAGACCGGCGGCATGTGTGGCGTTAATCTTTTTGGTATATGAGTGGCATAGGGGTTGTATTGAAACAAAGGCGGCAATTTGAAAATTGAGTTAATATTTTGATTTCAAATGTGTGTATTTTTAGCAACTTGATCTAATAGAGATCAACGGCCTGAGCAAGAAAATTTCTGACAACCGTAAATGTATTCGAACTCGATGCGCGTCTATGAAATTTGTATGAAATATTAACCAAACGTCATCAGTGCGCAGCGAACTCGAATATATTTACATTCACATTAGTTTTTCGTACTCGGACTACTGATCATGTGTTAATGTATCAATTTTATATCGCTTGAGTAAGTAATTTTAATATAATTGTAGTGAAATTTTTTAGGCTACATTAAAAAAAGTAAAATTTATTGAATAGTCACAATTCATTCATTTTCAGATCGCCGCCTTTGTTTCTATGCGAGTCATATTTTACACAGGATGTTTGCTATTGTCATAGATGCTATCAATCTGCGACGTGGTCCTGAACCACACCGCGAACGAGACGCCGTGGCTGTGCGAGCACCCGGAGGCGACGTACAACTG
Source organism: Clanis bilineata (assembly GCA_036417725.1). Lineage (NCBI taxonomy): Eukaryota > Metazoa > Arthropoda > Insecta > Lepidoptera > Sphingidae > Clanis > Clanis bilineata. Next base: position 18,424,406 of record CM071158.1, read on the forward strand.
CGTGAACTGTCCGCACCTGCGGCCGGCGGCGCTGCTGGACGCGCTGCTGGCGCGGCTCACGGCGGACGTGGCGCGCGGCGAGCACGAGGCGCGCGGGGTGCCGCGCCGCGTCGCGCGACACGAACACATCGAGGCGGTGCGCGCGCTGCTCGCCACGCAGCTGCTGCCGGAGGCGCGACTGCACGAGATGTACACGTGCAACGTGCCAGAGATCGTGCAGGAGTTTTACTTCATGGCGCGAAACAAGTCAGTCTTTTTGTTTGTTTCATCGGGCGTGTAGGCGGCTAAGAAGCGACACACAAATATCTGGGTGTCTATTCTATGAAACGTTATACTGTATAACGTTATATGTGTGTAGACTGCCTCGGTGCCGTGGTGGTATTTCGGTACGACTACGGTTCTGAGGTCTCGGGTTCGATCCCCGGGTCGGGCAAAGTGATATTGGATTTTTCCATTTCAGCCCGGAGTATGGAATTTGTGCCCGATATGGCGATATGCTCGCCCCCTATCACATCTGGGACGGAACTAAACTCGGTGAAATGTGGGACCGATACTCTACCGCACAGACTAATATAGATGTACGTGGATAAAATAAATGTCAAACACCGATGAATGGGCTGTCAAACGGTTTACAGCATAGTATTCTCCGAAACGAAACTTATAGTACCGATATCGGTCAGACACATGAGCCACATAGAATAGTAAAACGTCCGAAACGAAGTCCGCAACTGTGGATTTCGTTTTACAAACTAGGCGCCCTATTTCGGGTCTGGATGTTATGAGACCGAAAGTTTCGTAGTTTCTGATACCCACGACACAAGTCTGTATCTTAGTGTGGAGTCAGGACTAGATGTGTGACTATTGGGTGTTATTTTAAGATTTTTGGAACACTGATTAGCATATAATAACTAATTTTATTTCTGACTGGCGTTATCCCGGCCCAATGCCACGGTCTACTTTGCACTTCGCGTGGTCTTGAACATCCTCTACAGTGAGACCATTACATATCTTCCTCCAAATCGTCCTGTTTGCACATCCAAAATTTTATACACCACTATTAACCTCCTTTTACATGTACATACATATCATCATACATCCTGCCAATCACATTATCTCATTAGTCTTACATATTCAATGTCTATGAAACTTATTAAACGTCATATTTCAGAAACACATAATAACAATACAACATAAACAAATCATACTCTACTTACACACATGACCACTTCCACTACTTATAACCCTGTTTAAATAATTTTACCGGGGGGTCTCAGTATCCCATTCGCAGAGACCCTCCGGATAACATTAAACAGCAAAAAAAATAAATCGTCCTGTCAGCGCTTATTGCATCGTCCACGAAGACGCACCCCTGGTACGATCTGAAACAAGTAGCATAGTATTAATGGTTTCTCTGTTGTATCGAGTGTGTGTGTGTGTGTTTCCCAGGGTGCCGGCGGTGAAGGCGGGCGAGGAGGAGCGCGGCGAGCTGAAGCTGGTGCCGGACCCGCAGTACCGCCGCCTGCGAGCCACCGTCGACCTCGACCTCGCACTGCAACTCTACAACGTGTATAGGCAAGTCCGTCTTTTCTCTTTTAAATTCCACACTGGCAACTCACACGACGTCCCTAGCGAGTTTTACCATGGTCAGCTATTAAAGCAGCTATTATTTTTAAAATTGTAACATCCTGCACCCCTAGTATGAGTTTATTTTACCAGTTCTCGATTTTTGAAATCGACTATTGTTTGCGGTTTGTCCATACATTTGACTAGCAGCGCCACTTTGCGGAATCTACAACAAACCAAAAATGTATGGAGAAATTTCGAAAATCGAGAACTCGTACTAAGGGCACTGGTGTGCAGGGCTGACTGCTACGACGAGGAGTCACGACTGAAGCGGTGCTGCGACGAGCTGCAGCGGCGGCTCGAGCGGCTCAACGACGCGGCCGCCGACGAGCTGCGGGCTCACCTGCGGGCTGCCATCGACAATGTCGTCGCCGGCATGAGGTACCTCCCTCACTAATGTATATCCTCCTTTAAATGAGTTTTCCTATCATTTCCTCCAAATATTCCAACAAACAAGGGCGACCTACATAGTACACAAGAACTACGACGACGAAAATTTTAATTAAACCATAATCGAAGCTGAAAGCTCTTTGTCATTCTTGTAAAAAAATTACCCCTTCTTCTGAGGGAGTCGGGTAAAAAGGCTTAGTTGAAGTTTCCTATCATGTGCTTTAATGTATTTTCGGCGGTCGTGTTAACGTTCGCATTGACGTTGCTATTATCGTTAAAATGCATTAATGTTTTCTCCATTCAGATTACACGGAGACATCTAGTAGTTACTAATATTGACGCAGAACTGGGTTTTCTATTTATCTATGTACATTCTTCTCACAGATATTTCCGACTCCAGTCTGATGGACCCAAAATTGAGGAAGTTAGTGCGGAACACCCGCTAGTACCGAGGTGAGTTTTATTAGTCAACAGCGTAACCTAACTAAAAATGCCTCGAGTTCAATCCCCGGGTCGCGCAATGAGATAATGTTTTTTTTTCAATTCAGTATTAGTCCTTTTGTGTCCGATGTGGCGATAGGCTCACATCTAGGACGGAAATAGGCTCGGTGAAATGTAGGTGTTATAGTTCGTTAGATCGCATCTGCGTATCCGTTCGGGGATACAGGTGTGAGCTAATGTTTTGTGTGCAGTGACGTGCATAGGCATTCCGATCAGGGTAGACAAAAATATTGCCCAATTATTTTCTTCAACCCTCGCATTACCACCACTATCATTTTTATCTCAGTGTCAATTTCAACCGTGAGCCGATCGCTGCTATTTTGGAAATCTGTATTTGGTCATTTTTATTCTTTAGCACAATTTCTATTTGGTCGCCTTCTTGGTCTACGGGCAGCATGTATGGACTGTGACCTGGGAGGTCCTGGGTTCGTTTCCCAGGTCGGGCAACGCGAATTTTCTAATTTAATTTGCCTGAGACTGGAGCCTCCAGAGGGGTTGACGTCAGGTAGACAGCTGGTCGTAAAAACTGAGCCGAATCCTTTCTACACTGCAATCACATTAAGGTGTGGGATAAGTGCAGGTAGAAAGAAAAAAATATGAAAATAGTAAATTTTCAGGCTAGACAGTGTCTGTTTGTCTATATTGAGTGCACGTCGCTGTATATGGGTGTGTGTGTGTAAGGTACTTCACGTGGGCGTGCGCGGTGGAGAGCGCGTCGCTGGCGGACGTGGAGGCGGCGCTGTACGGGGAGGGCGGCGCGCACTGCATGGCGCACAACGGCTGGGTCATGGACGCGGACCCGCTGCAGGACTTCGCCGCGAGGGACCAGGCCGCGCGCGTCTACCTGCGGCGAGAGCTCATCGCGTGGGGAGACTCCGTCAAACTCAGGTCATATGACACTCCTGGGGAGTTACCACCACCTCTTATAACAGTATTATTATCTTCGTTGTTTTTTGTACGGGAATCAGTACAAGTAAGATTATAATAACAATGTTAGGTGGTGGTGGACTGCCTCTGTGGCGTGGTGGCATTTCGGTACGACTACGGTTCTGAGATCTCGGGTTCGATCCCCGGGTCGGGCAAAGTGATATTGGATTTTTCTATATCAGCCCGGAGTCGGGAATTTGTGCCCGATATGGCGATAGGCTCGCCTCCTATCACATCTGGGATGGAACTAAGCTCGGCGAAATGTGGGTGTTCTAGTTCGTTAGTACGCCTCTGCCTACCCCTTCGGAGATACATGCGTGAGCTTATGCATGTATGTATGTTATGTGGTGGTAACTCCCTGCTCTAATCAAATAATGCAACACTAATGGCACTCCAATGGTAAACAACTTCGCCCATACACCCGAGTTTGTTAGGAAAATTTCGGCTGACAACAATTGAAACTTGAAACTCAACTTTCTTTGCTTATTAAGACTGATATTCGCATATAACAAACAACACAAAGCGACATATATTTAGTTATTGTAATTCTTATATTATCGATTCTAATCCCTTCTCCAGCTTGCGACGGAAGTATGTCGACCTCAAATATAGTTTTAAAAATATACCAGAGTGACACTGCCTGATCCTGTTGATCAGTCCATTGATCCCCGACTCTAGCTCTACAGTATGGGTACAGATACGGCGACAAGCCGGAGGACAGTCCGTTCCTGTGGGCGCACATGCGCGAGTACGTGGAGCTCACTGCGGAAGTGTTCGACGGGCTGCGGCTCGACAACTGTCACTCCACTCCGCTTCACGTGCGTATCATAAATTCTTACAACAGCAACCGCTACATACATTTGTTTTCATTATTAAAAAATGAATTATCTAAATTTCGTAATATCGAACTTTGACGTAATTGAATAAAGGATCGAAAATTTTTATGAATTAATATCGAATCTGAGATTTATTTATCACCTTCGAATAATATGAAATAAATATGACAAGTATTTATTATCATAAATAATGTCGATGGCCGATTCCACAAAATATGGCGTTCATAGTAAAAATCCGTAGGATGCACAAAACTACAGATTTCGAATATCGGCAGCGGCGGCGTTAGGCGTCAACGAGCGCCGACGTCCTTGTGCCTAAGGGGGCTTTGCTACTCGCCATCGTTTGGATGGGGGTCCTCATCGGATAAAATTTACAATATATATTGGCGGAAAATTCGAGGGCCTCGCAAAGTTGATACCGCCGACATTCAATGTTGGTCTAGCGCCGCTACTGACTCGATAGTCAGAGCATAGCTACCAGAGTCCCTACGATTATTTTCGCTAAGATTGTAACGTTTACGTCCGCAGGTGGCGGAGTACATGCTAGACTGCGCACGCAATGTTAAACCGGACTTGTACGTAGTAGCGGAGCTGTTCACTAACTCTGATCATGTCGATAACATATTTGTAAATCGACTCGGCATCACTTCACTAATTCGAGGTTAGTCTGACTCAACCAAACAATATCGATCGACAGCATTGGAAGTTAATCATAAACAATCGCTACTATATTGAATCGAACCGTTTTATTTTTATTCGATTTCTATATCGATTGACGAAATTAGGGATCTCGGTTAATAATATCTGATAATAAGCGTTTTCTGAATCCATAGTCGATCAAAGATATACCGATTAATAAGGCAGTCGGTGTAAGCAGCCGACAAGGATCAGAGTTTAGGAAACAATTCGTTTGTATATACTTTTTATATATGTTGAACAATAACTTCGAGATATGGGACCGAATTCGATCGATTATTATAGTTTATTTGCTGAGAGTTGGTCATATGGTAAGCTACAAAGTAATGATCGTTGACATCTCTGAGTATGTGTTGTGATTTATGACACAGAGGCGATGAGCGCGTGGGACTCGCACGAGCAGGGCCGGCTGGTGCACCGGTTCGGGGGCCGCGCGGTGGGCGCGTTCTTCCGCGAGCCGCGCCGCGCCGCCTACCCGCGCGTCGCGCATGCGCTGCTGCTCGACCTCACGCACGACAACCCCTCGCCTGTCGATAAGAGGTGATCCTTGATCCTTGGCTGTGTCCCTGATACTGCCGCATAATATTGTCAGGCGTGTGTGTTCGACTTTCTTTGTACATAAGGGCGACTTGCAGCGCTATTACTAATCTAGAGTTCAACCTTATCTCGATTTACCCTACAGCTTATTCCTATTTTTAAATCAAGATTTGGAATAAATAGAAATTTATCGCGGAGCTACAAGTGGCCCTAAGCCAATAACAAACGTCATTTCTTTCAACATCTGCCTCTGAACATCTAAGTGTGTTGTGTCATGTGTGTGAAATGTTACAAAGGCGATTGGAAGCTGTGTGTAAAATAACAACATAACTGCCACTTCAGTTCGTTTTTTAAAGTCGAGCTAGCCCATTCAAGGTAAACGGGTGTATCGAGTTTATTCTTCTGGTTCATCGAGTAACTATCGATCTCTTGTTGTCAGGTCGGTGTATGACATGTTGCCGTCGGCGGCGCTGGTGTCGATGGCGTGCTGTGCGACGGGCAGCACGCGCGGATACGACGAGCTCGTGCCGCATCACGTGAGTGCAACTTCTAGAATGTTCCAACTGTGTCGCACACGCCTTAGGCTTCATAACATAACATAAGCTCACGCCTGTATCCCCGAAGGGTAAGGCAGAGGCGCACTAGCCAACTAGTTCACCCACATATCATACTTAGATCCGGCCCAGATGTGATAGGGGGCGAGCCTATCGCCATATCAGGCACAAATTCCAGACTCTGGGATGATATGGAAAAATCAATATCACTGCCCGACCCGGAGATCGAACCCGAGACCTCAGGACGGTAGTCGTCCCAAAATACAACCTCGCTACCGAGGAGTCAGCCTTGGGCCTCGTGACGATATTTTACATTAACCGACTGGCTAGACTAGATTCATGAACAACATTGATGTGACATTTTTACTAAAAGTTCATTAAAGTATTCTTGAATTAAAAGACAACTTTTTCTTTCTTTCTTCCTGGTCTTATCCCGGCTTATTGACAGGGTTCGCCTTCCTACTTAAACGCTTCCACTTCGCCCGGTCTTGAGCATCCTCCACAGTAAGACCATTGGCTCTCATATCATCCTCCAAAACAGCCAGCTCTTTTTGGCCCATCCACGAGGACACACCCCAGGAGGCCTGGTTTGTAAAACGAAATCCGCAGTTGCTTCGTTTCGGACTTTTCGCTATTCTATGTGGCTCACATGTCCGACCGATATCGGTGCTATAAGTTTAGTTTCGAAGAATGCTATGCTGTAAACCGTTTGACAGCCCACTCTTCAGTGTTTGACATTTATTTGATCCACGGCAACTATATTAGTCTGTGCGATACAGTATCGGTCCGATATCGTTCATCCGATAACGTTTGATAGAATAGACACCCTGGTACGATATGGTACAGACACTATTCAAATTTTAGGGCTAGTTAAACATCTTTCAATCGCTCTACAATTTCGACCGATAATGTGGCGTCAACTGACTCACTACACGACCTTAAATATTTAAGTGGCGCTTGAGTATTTGTTTTATATGTTGGCGTTAAGTACCGTAAAGTACCATAGCGAATTGGGTACTTGACTATGTTTGATTTTATACACATATTTATGTATATGTAATAGCAAATAAAACAAAAAGAAACCCTGTAAAAACTGCATCGAAATTGGTTGATAAATGAGGCAGTAATTCATATTTTAAATTCTGGAGTGGGGGCATATTGGAGTAATATTGCTATCCCTTTTCAACGCACGTACCGTTATGGCGTGACGAGATTATACTGATACTTCTCTTTCACGCAGTGTGAAGCTTACACCAAACTTCAAAGGCTTATAGTTTTTATTTTTGCGAATAATATTTCTTTTTGTTCTATATTTTAGACGACGTAAACTTTATATAAAATTAATTAAAAAGAAATATTCAAGTATCCAATTGTTTCGTAATTCAGATTCATGTCGTTGACGAGACTCGACTGTATGCTGAATGGGCCGATAGTTCGGGGAAATCGACAGAACCTCCTAGCGAAGGACGAGTGGGTCGAGATACCGGCATATTAGCTGCCAAGCGCGCGCTCAACGAACTCCACATAGAACTCGCGCTCGCTGGATATTCTGAGGTGGGTGAAGCTTATATGTGAATTCTTATTTAAATAGAGCTGAATTGTAGCATAGTACAATGTCAATGTATGGTATGTGGGCAGGTGTACGTGGATCAGATGGATGCCGACGTAGTGGCGGTGACGAGACACGAGCCGCGGACCCGGCGCTCTGTTATACTAGTCGCCTTCACAGCATTCACGGCACCAGACTCCACCGCTACACCGCGATATGTCAAACCGCTACGCTTTGAAGGTCAGCTCGAAGAGATAATCCTGGAAGCCGAAATACATCGAGTCGAGCGCAAGTAAGCAGATTCGTGCAAAAGCCCTCTTATTATATCAATCCTCATAATTATGTTTTGCTGTTGCGATAAAACATTTTGTCATTTTAGAGTCGACGGGCCATCCGCGTCGTTCACTCGGAATTCGCGTTACATCAACGGATTGGATGAATACGAGACAACGTTGCGTCGCAACTTGCCGCTCGCGCAGTCTAACGTTTTCGTGAACGAACGGTCCGAGAACGTGCACACGGTGCTGGAGTTCCGTCCGCTGTCTGCGGGCACGGTGGTGGCGCTGCGCGTGTCGCCGCGAGCCGCGCACGTGGCCGCGCTCGGGGCGCTGCAGCGGGCCGTGGACGCGCTGCGAGCGCCGCCCGCCGCCGACCCGCTCGCGCTCGCGCCCGCGCTCGCAGACCTCGACCTCGCCGACTTCAACACGCTGCTCTACCGCTGCGACGCCGAGGAACGGGAGGCCGGCGGCGGCGGCGTCTACGACGTGCCCGGCTGGGGAGCGCTGCCCTACGCCGGCCTGCAGGGCGTCGCGTCTCTGCTCGCCGAGGTCACCCCGAGCGACGATCTGGGCCATCCGCTCTGCGACAACCTCCGCGCCGGCGATTGGCTCGCGGAATACCAATGGCGCAGGTTGGAGCGTGAGCCGCGACTGGCGGCGGTCGCGAGCCGCTACCGCGACACTCTCCGTCCGTTGGGAGCGTTGCCCCGGTTCCTGGTGCCGGCGTACTTCGCGGCGGCGGCGGGCGCGCTGTACCGCGCGGTGGCGCGAGCGGCGCTGGCGCGGCTGACGGCGTGGTCGCGCGGCGGCGCGTTCTCGCGCGCGCTGGCGCTGACGAGCGTGCAGCTGGCGGCGGCGGTCCCGTCGGCGCCGCTGCCGTCGCCGTCGCCGGCGCTGCCGCCGCCGCGCCCCACGCGCTCGGTGACGCTGTCGGCGGGACTGCCCCACTTCACAGTCGGCTACATGCGATGCTGGGGACGGGATACTTTCATTGCGTTGCGCGGTCTGTTCCTACTCACCGGACGATATCAGGTTAGGAGTAATGTCTCCATTGTAGTGTTTATTTCTAGTGCTTGATATACTGTATGTTGACTTTTTTATTTAAACAGGACGCACGATACCACATCTTGGGATTCGCGGCGTGCCTTCGACACGGACTTATACCTAACTTGCTGGACGGTGGTCGTAATGCTCGTTACAACTGTCGGGATGCAGTTTGGTGGTGGCTGCAGAGTATTAAACAAGTGAGCGCTCAATATTAACCTTTATAATAATTAAACTATAGTCTATTTGAGGCCACGATGTCAAAATGTTTGCGATGTCAAAACATTATTATTATTATGCACTTCAATATGTTTTTGTCGTATGACAGTACTGCACAGAAGCACCCCAAGGTTACGCTCTGCTCACCGAGCCAGTTTCGCGGATATTCCCCAAAGACGACAGCGAACCCGCGCCACCCGGCGCCGCCGACCAGCCGCTGCACGACATCATGCAGGAAGCGCTCGATGTGCATTTCCAGGTGATAAATTAATATTCGGCTTCAGTCGCCGTTCTTCATATCGACATACTACGTATTTTAAAATCAACACTATCACTCTCATACGTTTTGTCTACAGGGGCTCGTGTTTCGCGAACGCAACGCCGGTCGAGCCATCGACGCGCACATGTCGGATAAAGGATTCAACGTTCAGATCGGTATCGACCCGGAAACAGGTTTCCCGTTCGGTGGAAACGACGCCAACTGCGGCACGTGGATGGACAAGATGGGCTCGTCGGAGTCGGCCGGCACGCGCGGCAAGCCCGCCACGCCGCGCGACGGCAGCGCCGTGGAGCTCGTGGGGCTCGCGCACAGCGCCGTCGCCTGGCTCGCCGCGCAGCACCGCGCCGGCCGCTACCCCTACCCGGGCGTCGTGCGCAGGCACCGCGACGGCACCCTCACCTCCTGGACGTACGCACAGTGGGCGGACCGCATTCGACATTCGTTCGAACGACACTTCTGGATCCCCCCGGCGCCCTCCGCCGCCGATGCGCGACCCGACCTCGTGCATCGCCGCGGAATATATAAAGACAGTCACGGCGCTTCGCGGCCTTGGGCCGATTACCAATTGCGGTGCAACTTCCCGATCGCTATGGCGGTGGCGCCGGAACTCTTCGACGCGCGCCACGCGTGGCAAGCGCTGGACCAGGTCGAGAAGCTACTTCTCGGACCGTTAGGTGTGAAGACCCTCGACCCGGCCGATTGGGCGTACCGCGGAGATTACGAAAATTCGAACGACAGCGACGACCCGAGCGTCGCGCACGGTTTCAACTACCACCAGGGCCCAGAGTGGGTTTGGCCCGTCGGGTTCTATCTGCGGGCTCGTCTCGCGTTCGCTCACGAGTGCGGGCGGCACGCGCGCACCGTGGCCGCCGCGTACGCAGCGCTCGCGCCGCTCCTCGCCGAGATACGCACGTCGCCTTGGCGCGGCTTGCCCGAGCTGACCAACGCCGCGGGCGCCTACTGTGCCGACTCGTGCCGCACGCAGGCGTGGAGCTCGGGCGCCGTGCTCGAGGTGCTGCACGAGCTCGAGCTGGCGCGCCGCGCGCGGCCCCTCGCCGCGGACTGACGCGTCCGGCCGCGCCGCGTGCGGCACGCGCGTCGCGCCGCCTCTCCGCGCCGTCTGTACGCGCAGCCCTACGAGCCGGCGCCGGCGCCCCGCGCCCTCGCGGCACTCCGCCGCCTCGCGCGTCGCGCTCGTCCCGCCGACCGTCTCTCTCGCACCGTGTATAACCTGCTGCGAGGCGGGCGCGGTTCCGGATTGGCCACCGTAGTCTACAGCGATCGTCATTTCCGCTACGGATTGCCACTGCGTGCACGACACGCGCCTGCCCGCCGCCTCGTCGCAGACGAGCTCGGTGTGCGGCCGCCGGCCGAGCGGCGCATGCCACGTCTGATGCGGCCACTGTCCGCGCATCTGATGCCGCTGCACGCGCCGGTACCGCGGCTCGCACCACGCGCCGGTCTTTTGCTTTTCGAACGAGCTTCGTCACCGCAACCTCGCCCGCCGCTACTCCGCTCGCGACCGTCCGCTTTGCGATTGTTGCACGTGGCGGAAGACGCGCGATTCGAAGAAGTTCCACCGCTGGAAGCGGCGCCTCCACGTCGGCCGCTCGCTTATCGTCAGCCGTCGGCCGGCATGCCTCCGCGGCGGCCGCCGTCGGGTGTGACGCGCGCGCGGCTTTCGGTGCCGACTCCTATCGCGGAACACGATGAAGCGCCGCGCCCTCGTTTCGCTCTGCCCGACGATGCATCCGTGGTGGACGATGCCGCCAGCGACGCCGAGACGGTGGAACTCGCATACGAGGCACTCGCGAAGGAGTCTCCGCGAGTGAGCGCCGCCAATATGGCGCGTGAGGATGCTGACAAGACCGGCGCGGTCGCTTTCGAACGAAAAGTGCTGAATACAGAGCGATACAACAATGGCGCACGCGCTCCACTGATTTCGAGCGGCGGGCGTTCGATGCGCGTGGTGCAGGGGGTGCGGGTGGTGCGGGGCGCGCGCTCGCTGCGCCGCGCGACGGTGCGCGCGCTGCTGGCGTGCTCGGGCCTGCTGTACGCGGTGGCATTCCTCGTGTTTTATTTCTTGAGCTTGCCCTGAGCGCGCCAGCCAATGTAGCTAATCCGTCACATGTGCCATTTTGTTATACTTGTAATTCTGAAGCATCACCTCGCCTGAAGTAGCCGAAAGTATTGGCTGCCACCAGTCTTGATATATCATTGGTGAAGAGGTGTCTGTCTTCTTTGCTTTAAATATATCAATTCCAGATATACCTATTTAAAAATAGAATTATATTTTGTTACAATCTCTACTCTTGTTAGCAATGACCCTCACATCTGGGCCCGTCCCCCATATGCTACGCGTTGGCGCCACAGTGTCGTCTATGAGATGATATGTGACTGCGAATGATCTCTCTGGGTCCTCGTATGTGAGTGTCGTTGGTGCAGCACTTCGCTGATGAATGTTTAAGATATATTTTTTAATGGAAAATTTTGTGATTTTCATGAGTTACAGTAAAATACTCAATTTGTTGGTGTATAGTTTATATTTCTTACGAGTTAAGCGTTGGTCACTAAATATAATATATATTGTAGTAGAGTAGTGTTACTCTATTGTGTTTGAACGATTGTCATCGTTAATAAATATATGCAAATAAATCGGTTTCATTTTGCCCAAAATACTATATTACTTTATTTTAACCGACTTCCAAAAAAAGAGGTTATCAATTCGACCGTATTACATACATACCGTTGAAAAGTATTTCGTATATTGGGTAAGTCTATGAGGGCTTTATGAGGATATATACCAAATTACATGGAATCACTTTACTTACTTACTCATCTTCTTATTGGGTAATTTTTGTCATCTATCTGCACATTCGAACTGAGATCGTTAATTGAGATTAGCCGTAAATGAATTAAAAAGGAATAAATGAACTGAAAAGAGATAAAGCATGATAAAAGGTTCTAAAAAAATAGCGATAATAAAATTTTGAATAAAAAAAATTATACTGAATGCACGGACGTAAAAAAAAGATGGACGGAGCGCTAGGAACTTTGAATGTGAAGCAGGGTTTTCAGTGCATTCGATCTATCGACACGTAATGGCGGCGACTGAGCCTGTTCTGAGTATTAATGTTGCGAAGGGCACGTTTCTCTTCTCTTTTTTCTTCTCTGTGGCGTGGCGTTTGTTTAACTATACACGAGATGGTGTCCTTCTTTTTTATACGCCCGTGACTGAATGGCTATATCTTACCACATTACTGAAAATACTCGTTCGTGACAGTATTATGGATAGGTGCCTATAATGCATGCATCTAATCATAGTGAAAATATATTTTCTCGTTTTATACACATTTTAATCAAAGAATCACATTCATTCATTTTAGATCCCAATACAATATTTTTTGTGTGCTGTGTAGGTATCCATTAACCTACCCGATCAGAAAAACACCCGCCCGCCCTGGAAATTGAACTCAGGACCTCCCACAAAGTTGAAAGTACTCTGTGAACACCTTAGATGTGAACACCCTGTTTATAGACGTACTCTTCACATTCCGTAGATATTTTAGATAAGTCTAAGCTTAGACTAAATAAGTCGTCGAAGTTCGCTCTATAGATCTCAGCCTAAGCGTCACAACACTATCAAAATAGCCGTGATTTCCATCTCTTCTACCAACGGACCAACTCTACAGAGTGTAATGGCATATAAATATCACAAATATAAATATATATAAATAATAAATATCACATATAAATATGTATAATATCATATAAATATCACACAGAAATATCATCACTAGTGTCTTTTACAACCTATCGAGTATAAAATTTGATAGCATCAGCAAAAAATAAAGCTATCTCTTTTTTACTAATAGATGTCAACTCAGGTAAAGAAGGATCAATATACAAGTGTTTGTCCTATGGGCCCGCATCCGTTAATAAGTCACGCCCCCGGAACTAAGTAATAATAATAAGGCAGCTGAAATGGTGATCTAGTGACGCATGCGTGATTCATTGCGCATAGTATCGATATCGATAAAATGTTTTATTTAGTTTTTCACGGCATATTCTTTTGCTATGTGCCCTGCCCACTGCCATTTCAACTTGCTAATCCTCTGGGCTATGTCGGTGACTTTCGTTCTTTTACGGATCTCCTCATTCCTGAGTTCATCACGTAGAGAAACACAAGTATAGCCCTCTCCATAGCTCGCTGAGTGACTGTGAGCTTTCTAATGCGGCCCATAGTTAGAGGCCACGTTTCAGTGCCATAAGTCATCACTGGTAACACACACTGGTCGAAGACTTTTGCCTTAAGGCACTGAGGTATTTTGGACAAGAAGACCTTGCGTAGTTTCCCAAATGCTGTCCAGCCGTGCTGGATTTGACGAATGACCTCTTTCTCATAGTTGATAGCCGATGGGGCAGAAAAGTTCTCGAGTGGAGACCACGTACCGGCAAGCGCAGCGTAAGACGGACGTCTTACGCTGCGTGGTGGACACCTACAAGGTGAACAGACGACCTGATAAAGGTCGCAGGAAGTCGCTGGATGCAGGCTGCTTCCAACAGGTCGATCTGGAAATCTTTAGGGGAGGCCTATGTTCAGCAGTGGACGTCCTATGACTGATGATGATGATGACGATGATATTATTTTGCATTACATACATATTGTCACACCTGTATACCATAAGAGGAGGCACAGACTATAATTTTCTAATTCATATGATTAGAAAAGCTCTAGTGCGTTTAGATAACGATTTTTATAACAAATGATTTTTTGAGTTGTTCTTATGATTGATGTCGTTAATGTTTAAAGTGCACATTCTGTGGCTGATGATTATATCATTGAAACAAATTGTGCCAATAATAGTCTAATATTTTAACTAAATAATAAACGTAATGTTTGATAATCTTAAATAAATCAAATAAAAACAACTAATAAATAATAAACGTACAAAAATATTCACATTTGAACATTTATGTACTGCTTTGTAAAAACAATACAAAAATGTTTATCGACAAATCATCGACTATATTACTTTACGCACTAAACTTTCCGCCATCTTTAGCTGCCAGTCTGGTGCCAAGGTCACGGAGATGGAGCCGATCTCGTCTCTATCTTCTTAAATATTCAATAACCTATATTTATTCAGTTTTGTATTGAGTGTATCGCTTTTTTTCCTGTCTCCTTTTGCAAGTTGTTTGTTGTAGGTACGAGCTTTATTTCTCCAAGCAAATAAAGTGGATATCAAAATCGAATGTAACTGTAATGAATAATGATACCTACTTATCGTAATTAAGTGAGATTTGATGTTTTGAGTGAATTTTGAGATGTCGGTAAAATTCTACGTGTACGGCGGTAGCCGGTGGCGCGAATTAGATGTAAACACGGGACGCGTGAGCGGGTGGGCGAAGAGCGCACGGATAGTGGTAGCACGCGGCGGTCGCTTGGAGTGCCCTCGCGCAGGGCCTGTACTGCGCGCTCTCCGAGCCCTCGCTGCCGGCGAGCCTAGCCGAGCTCGCGATGGACCCCGTCTGCCGCATACGAGGTTGGTTAACACGTCATTATAGTCAGTCAGATACTTATTACCTCCTAATTAGATACAATAATACCAGTGGCGGGAAAATACTAATTAACGGTACATACTATCAATAGCTACGTGTCGCGTGATTTCTTTGAATTGGCGATAGTGTAAATGCACAAGTGGCTGGGCAGCTCACTTTATTGAAACTATGTCGCTCTTTATATCCGTTTGGATATAATATTACTTTTGCCACTGAATGGCCGAACTATCCAGCAGTCCCCTGGGAGGTAAATCACTGTTAGGCTTCAGATAAGCAATTGGGCATATCCAGACTTTCATACCTTGCCACATAAATTGTTGGAATCTCGATGTTGGTGCTAGTAGGGTTGACAGTGCCATTATACATTATGCCCGGTTCCAATAAACAATTTCAGTCCGAATTTGCATATAGATTACAAAAATTTGGCAATAAGAACACAGTTTGAACATGATTCCGTCAAATGACATGATTTGATTGGTTTATAATAGTGGTCTATATGCACTCTCAAAACTGTTATTTGTAGTTAATCAATAATTTATTGAGACTGGCCATTAATGTGCGGTGTTATTTACTACCAGATAAACCCATTCACTTATTTCCCTTTCTATTAATAAAAAAAGTGTATCAGTGTTGATGGTAAAACTGTATGCATCAGTTATTTTCAGGGGGAAATACGGCATTTAAATTAATTGATGTGTGTGAAGTTAATGGAAATTTTATTTTATCACATAACCAACTTAAATGTGATTGTTAGAAATGCACTGTTAATAAACTTTATTTAGTATTAATTGCACATGATTGTAAGTGGATCTTTTGTTGTGTACTTATTTTAGTTATGTGACTGCCTCAGTGGATTATTTCTATTGTGGTATGACTACCGTCTTGAGATATTGGTTGTGAATCCCGGGTGGGGTAGTGAGATGGGACCTTTTGTGGCCTCACACAACTGATTTTGGGGCACCTTATGCCTATGTATTATACTTATTCTGTCTTGCTTTATACTCTTTTATGTGTGTTATTAGTTTATTTAAGTATAACATTTCTGTATATTGTGTGAGAGACCCCAATAAATTTTCTTTTCTTTCTATATTGAGTATTTCTGCTCAATATCACCACCTTATCATATCTCGACTTCTGCAAAGAAGAGTATCTGCCATATAATGTGTATACTGTTCTTTGTGGCAATCAATCTGGGATGGCATCCATGAAATGTGGGTGTTCTAGGTCACCTCTGCCTACCCCTTTGGGGATACAAGTCTAAGTGTATGTAGGCATGTTTGTTTATATTGTCCAGAGAGGAGGATCAGCATGAGTCACAGCACCTCACAGGTGACAGTCTATGTCGACATTGCTGCAACCACAGGTAAATTACACTGACCTAAACATAATTATATTTGTTATATTTTGAATGCAGCTGGCGAGTTTGCACACTGTATAATCATAGAATATGGTAGTGAATAAAAATGTCAACATTATATTTTTTAATTGTTTTGAATTATTATATTGAACGATTTCTCTTAACTTTTTTTTGGAGGGAAAGGCGAAAATATATGTTGTATATAAAATAAATAATCCTTTGATGGTATGGTACATTTTTATAATTGCTATTAAGTAAATTAGAACAATAAGGTAAGATTAAATAAGACTGCCTTTGTGGCGTAGTGGTATTGCGTGCGCGGTACGACTCTCGCCCTAAGGTCTCGGGTTCGATCCCGGGTCGGGCAAAGTAATTTTTCAGTATCACCCCCGGAGTCTGGAATTTGTACCCGATACAGTGATAGGCTCACTCCCTATCACATCTGGGACAGAACTAAGCTGAAATGTAGGGGTTCTAGTTCGCTAGTGCGCTTCTGCCTAACCCTTCCGGGATACAGGCGTGAGCTTAAGGTAAGATTACTCAAAAACTGCAAAATACGGTACTGCATTCCAATACCCGCTATGAGCATTATATTATGATGTTTCTCCCCAAACTATAATACAATTGCCTGCACAGAATTTACTACTATTGTTTGGACGGCAGTGGTACAAAAAGACAAAGTGTTAGTACCTAATTAAACAAATTCTCATATTGGAGAGATCACTTGTTTAGGTATTCCTGTATTTGTATTGAAATACTTCTTCGTAGGCCTTATGCATCAGTTATTTAAATTCTTTACAGCAGTTCTTTCTGTAACACTGTAATACATATTTTATATTAATCTCCACTTCGAAGAAAAAATACTTTTGTATGTAGATACAGATTTTTAAGATAAAGTGATAAATGCATTACTATAAACTATATTGTATGCGCATTCCAGAAATAATGCAGTGTTGGACAATTTATGCAAACATGTGCAATCAGCACCACCCGCGCCGCCGCCGCCACGACAACCGCAACCACGACAGCGACTAGTTGCGACGCGTGCACTTCAAACAGATCATGTTTTTGACAAGGTCCGAAATGAGTGTGTCCAACAACGAGAATTTGCCTCGAATGTCTCGCAAAAGCTTCAGCCGCCCAAACGAATTGTGCGTGTCTCATCTGACTCCCAAGACTTACGGCGTATTGCTAGTCACCGCCGGCGAAAGCGGTTATACATATCCAGTAATAGTTCGGTAGAGTTGGTGGCTCAAGACATCATTGATGATGGTCGCCATGGGACCGAGAATATAGAGCACGAGCTGTCAGATACTGAAGAAAAAAGACCCGGACGCAGGGGTAGGCCACCAAGACCCGGATACTCATCTAAAATACTTGGCATCGTAACTGGAGTCTTCCCCGGACGTAGTCTTAACAATGTAGCATCGCTTAACATAACCTCCAGTAAGTGGAACGCCACCTCTACGCCTAATAATACAAGCGTGGTACGTCACAATAGAGACGTAAGTCACGGTTTGCAGTCACTGGTTTCGAGCACTAATATTGCTGAACAGAGTATAATAATATCCTCTAAAAGCAACGAAGACTCATCACAATCCAGCTCCGATCACACAGAAGCCAAAAGAGCTCGGTGTGAAGGTGGTACTGACGACGAAAAGAGTGTCCAAACCACAGAAGCACGTGCGAAGTTTGTACAGTCACTGCATATTGACGAACGCGGCACTGCGAACAAAGATTGCGGGCGAACACGGGATCGTGGTGCTGAAGTGTGCAAAGAACTAGTAATCGATGAGAGTGACGTGATAGCACTTCGTGGGTTCCTGGTGCGATGTGCGCCTAGCGTTTCGCTGCTCCGGTTTGATTCAGATGACGAGTACAAGCGCCGCATCTTCTACCGGATCAACCCACTTGTAAACATTGAGCGGAGCGAGCGCATACGGCAGTTATTGTGTGAAGCAGACGATATTAGTCTTCGCGACTTTGCCTCACAGCTGGGCTTGCGGTCCGTGTCTGACGACGTGATGTCCAGTGGTAAGATTTCCAACGAAACCAAGACTGGTCGAATGCGAAAACAACCCGATAGGTATACGGAGAAGGCAACGCAACTGCCCACCAAATCACCTGATAAAAAGTCATTGACGTCTACAAAAGCACGTGAAAATACTATATCAAAGTCGTCAGTATCTGTTAAAACATCAAACCGCGAAAATATGTCTAAGACACCTGTGCTCACAAAAACAACACACCGGGAGAATGGTGTATCACACAGAAATCACAAGAACGTAATGCCGAAGTCAGATGGGACCACAAAAACAGCCCGTGACAAAGTTGTGTCAAAGCCACACACAACAACAACCGCCCGTGACAATGTTGTAATAGAGTCAACCTCACCCACAAAAAGGTTATCCCGTGAACATGCGTTAAAAGCAACTAAAACCACAAATACTTCATCCTCCTTCCGAGGCATTCTGGTAAAAACAATGGCCAATGACAATGCTGTGTCGAAGTCCATTGTAACTAGAGAAACGACGGCCCGCGAGAATGGCGTGTCAACATCACGTGGGTCCACAAACGAGGCTCGGGAGAACGGTGGGTCACTCCACACCAAGGTATCTAAAAATATTGATGAAGGTGCACCAGAACCCAGGGAGCTCCAGCAAGAGCCGTCGCCCTCTCGTCGTGCTCAACCACATCGGAAGCTAAAGCCAACGAAACCAGCACGTGACAAGTTAGTGAACTATCCAATAAAAAATATATATTTCTTATGACATAATATAGTTATTTAATTTTGCATTTAAATAGAATTTAATATTTATCTTGATAATAAGAATAATAATATGATGGGTTACTCTAGAGTCAATAAGGAATACAGTCGTTCAGAAGACGCGGCTATCGTGGGTTGGGTGAGTGGCGAGGGGCGCGCGCGTCTCGTCAACGGCAACCGAGTGTGGCGCGACCTGGAGGACCAGTACGAGCGGCTCACGGGGCAAGGTCAGGACCGTCGCTCCACTTCTGAAGTGTTCTTGCCCGCATTTCGCGTGACTATTAGTTTTCAAAATGCAACTAATAAGTGCATATTTGTGCAGCCCGCACGTGGCAGTCGCTGCGCAATCGCTACCTGCGCTACATCCTGCCGACGCTGTCGTCGCTGGCGGTGCCTCCAGCACGGGCCGCGCGCCTTCGAGCCGACGCTGCCGCCGGTAACTACTGACAATATCTAGTGTGACTACTGGACTAGAATCATAGACTAGACTACTATTCCGGCCAGTGCAAGTTGATCTATGTATACTCATACGATGCCTTCTCCTAAGGCTTCATAATATGTGAGCCTACACACATGTACTAACACACGTAAAATATTATTGGCAGGCACACACATATCTACAACGCTTAGTAGACAAGACTTAGTAGACAAGTGGGGAACCTACAAAGCACTGCAGAAAGAGGAGATTGAATAATATGGAACACTGTACTCCATCTCATTCTCTCGCAGGCTTAATCCTATATACATATTTGTTCGTCTCTTTGTCGTGAAGCATTTTCGTTTTATCGGAATTCAAATCACAATGATTCTAAAGAAGTACTTATTCTCAAGAATGTGGAGTTATTGTTCCAGGTGAGATCAAGTCTAAACGGCGGCCTGCACGTCGGAACTCGATCTTCGCGACTCCGGGCGTGCGCGGCGCGTGGAGCCGCCGGCCGCGGCCTCCCTCCCCCTCACCCTCCCGCTCACCCCCACATCCGCCGCACGATGGAGGTAATAATGTTATCATTTTCTAAAATAATAATTCAATGTATATGTCCATGCTCAGTAACAGGGTTCCGGAGTAGTGCAATTCTTAACAAACATTCAAATCAACATTATACTTCTGCAGAAATTTAAAATTACTAAAATCCCAATTTCTTAAAAACTACCCAACACATTTTGTATCATGAATTATTTCAGATTTCCATCCTGAGGTTTAACATTTTTACGACTAACAATTTTTACGACTTAAAAGCATTTACCATCCCAATATGTAGCGCCGTCAGTTTCGGAGGTTCCGAGGAAAATGGCTGCGCCATACGATGGACGGGCTTTATGAAATTATAAGGATTCCTTTTTGTCATTTGGCCCCAGAACATAAATTAAGCTGAATTATTTCTACTTATTACTCTAAATCTCATTATTCTACAATGATTTATGATGATTCGTCATGATTGAACTTGAGCACCTCTTTTGTGAAGTTTGTAAAATAGTGCTTAAAATTTGGTCATCATATTAGTTATGGTCAATTGGTAAATAATTCTCAGACATTAAGCTCGCCTGTAAGTACATAATAATTATATCATATTTTAAAATAAATAAATGTATTAATAGCAGGTGGCAGAAAAAAACGGAAGCGTTCTTCATCATCATCATCGTCGTCGTCGTCGTCGTCGTCGTCAGCGTTCGTGCGACGCTCGAAGCTCCGGTACTCGGAGGTGACGCGGCAGTTCGCCGGGCGGCAGGCGGCGCGCCTCCCGCCGGGCTCCTCCTCGTCCCGCGCCACCACCCCCTCCACCCCCTCCACCCCGCCACCCTCGCCCACTGTCGCCAGCACAACACGCACCAGGCGACTCTTCAACCCCAAAACTATGTTATGAGTGCAGGCGGCGAACATATTGGCTCCGTGTGAACATAACCATAAATATATTATCCCGTATATGGACGCAGACATAGTCTCGTGTGTATGGGGTTGTCACACCTGCCCAGATGTTCAGATGATCAAATGAAGTGAGTGATAGATTTTCCGCGAGATCAAGTAAATCGTGAATTACCTACTGTGTTTATGTGAATCTGAAAGAAATTATGTGATGAGTGTGTAATGAGCTAGAAAGATTCATAAACGAAGTGCGTGCTCTTGCAGCAATCTCAATGAAGAACAATGATATTTTTACAATAAAATATGTGGAATTGACTGACTGTTACTGATAAAAATATATATTTAATAAAACTGTTAGTAACAAAGACATGTTTTATTAATATTTTGCTCCTGTACCAAATTGCCACCGCATTGCCAATATGAATATGCATAGGATTTAAATCAACTCGTTGCTAATTCCCTTCTTCACACCCCAATTCACCCAAGAGGTCAAGTGCCATTCATGGTGTCTATCCTACGTTTGTCAATAGTATACACATAAAATACCAAATCAACCATGTATTACGTGGCCAATTTTGGTTTCTACTTTTTCAAGTATGATGCAGAAAGGCTAGTTTTTACGACTGGAGGCGAAGCGGTCAGACTGATCGCTGCTCGTTCCGCACCACTCCTTCACGCTCTTAGGATTTATATCGAAGACCGACGCCGATCGATCAAACGCTACTTAAATTTAATAAGGCGACCTTAAGTGTATGAGCATTCGGCGGTAAGACCCGTCTCATATTTATATTTTGTGAATAATTATTGAAAGATAATATGTAACATGTGCGGCATAGCTAATTCTGTTTTTTAGAATAAAATCATTTATGGACCAAAGTATAAGAATTAGGTTCAGGAAAAAATGCCAATTTCAGTGAAGTTCGCCTTCGCTACCATCAAAATATAACGCGAATAGCTCTACCGTGTTGACGAAAGATGAGATGAAATAAAACTGCATTGTTGGATCGGGGGTTACTTTACTGGGGTACAGCGACATCACACAGCACTTACACACTACGGATGGATCGAAACAAACCACGGCGGCGCAGTCTAAGAATCTTCAAACGGTGTTACGGACTGTACAGCCGGCCTGAAAGCCACGAGTGGTGAGTGGTGACACAGTAATTTCATTTGAAAACTACAGCATTTCAGTAGGTGTAGAAGAAAAACGACCAACTTCAGGACAGCCAAATTATTTTAGATAGTACATACTTCTATGTGTAGGAAATATTGACAAATATTTATGCCTTCTATATTATAATTAGCTGAAGAAGCATTGTCAACCTCACAATTCCTGCGCCGTCACGTGTGGTCGATCTAATCACACATAATTATATTGCATGCACCATTAAACCAGCTCACAGCTAGCTACCTCTATAGTGGTTTGAATCACATGGAAACTACCTACACTAGACACAAGCTACGTACAGCTAAGGCTCTTCACATTACAACACTTAACAGTATTATACTAACAGGTCACTTTGTTGTGAACACACAATGTCACATTTCAGCAGTTATATCACAGCTGTGATCGCAAGCGACATTCACAAACGGGAAGTGTAGGGAAGCGCGTCACACGAGTTCCAACACTTTGATGGTGCCCTGACTGTTGGCGGCGAGCAGCACGGGCCGGTCGGGCGAGCGGCGCCAGCACACTGCCGACACGAACTCCGACGCTTCCTCGTCGCGCCGCTCGCGCTCCAGGAACCCACGCACCGCGTCGAAACGGTACGCCAGCAGCGGCCGCGACAGCCCCATGTAGTACACGTACAGTGCGTTGTTCTCGGACCCACACGCGATGTACTTGCCGTCCGTAGCCAGCCCCACGAAATTCTTCTCGTTGGCGTGGCCGGTAAATGATCGCACGCAACGTGGCGAATCCACACGCCAAAGTTTCAGTTGCGAGTCAGTTGAAGCGGACACAAGCGTGTGCGCGTCCAGGAACTTCACGTACGAGACTGCTTTGCGGTGGTCGCGAAACACTGCGATCGGTTGCCGCGGTGAGCGTAAGTCGTAATAGTGCACGCAGTGGTCGGCCGAGCCGAACGCCAGGTGGCACGATGACCGTGGGTTAAAACGCACGCAGCACACGTTGAATTTAGCCTCGAGTGTCGCCACCGACCGGTCCGCGTTCAATGCCCACAACTTGACACGCGCGTCGTCGGAACCAGACGCGAGAAGACGCACATCGGCTCTGTTGAAGTGCACCGACCAGCAACGTTTGTCATGCTCCTGCAGCGCACGCGTGCGCTGTCCTGTGGCTGCGTCCCACACAGAAACCGTGCCTTCGTAGTCTGATGACGCGAGCACATTTTTATGATAGGCATTCCACGACACACACGATATTTTGTGCGAACACTGCATTTCAGCACACGGGTAATGCACATCTACTGCGTCGCGTATCACACCCTCAAGTTCAAACACTTTTATACGCTTTGTGACGCCCGCGATCGCAAAGAACTCCTCGTCTTTGTCGAATTCTATTGTTGACACGATAGTGGAGTAGTTGATGGCGTCGCTGCAGTACGATAGAGTGGCAAGCGGCCGCAACGCGCGATATGCTGTAAACGCCACCAGGTCATCGCGGAAAGCGTCCAAACCGCGCGAGTGCCGATGTGCTGACCGTAATCTCCTATCGTCGGGCGCGTCACTCGTATCGGCGCACTGTTCGGGCGCGCGTTGGTCTCCGCCTGCCGCGCTTTGCGCTCGCGATTCGCCCGGTGCCTGCGGCACGTGGTCCGCCTCTGAGCTCACAGGCGTGCTGCCGCCAGCGGTCGCCGGCCCGGGGTGGGCAGTGGGTATCGTGCTCACGGGCGCTACCAATCCTGGCGTGATAATCTCGGCCGCATGCGATGTCGGTGCTGGCGTGGCTGCACCCGATGCCGGAAAGTACAGCTCGTCCGCTCGGTGCGCGAAGTAACACTGAGAAAAGGATATTATATTATTTAATATGTTCGTAATTCTTACGAATCTTTTGAACTATTTGACATTATTGTACACTCACCTGCACAAAGTCGTCGAAGTGCGCGGTGAGTCGTCGCCAACGAGCCGCGAGTGCCTCTCCACCTCCACCTGCGCAACCCGAGCCGCCGGCGAAACTTTCCTCCTCTGAGCCACCTGTCTGGCTACCTGTAAGAAAACGTCCATTATTTTCGTGAACATCTTACTAGATGTATAATGTGTACTTAACATATTTTGTTATGAAATAGTAAACTATGAGAGTAGAACTCACCATCCACATTGCCAGCAGTGTCAGCGAGATTGCCGGCAATGTCGGCGATCTCACGTCGCAGGGCGCGCACTGCGTCTCCGCTCGCGCCTCCCGAAGCCACCGTTCCTTCATCTTCGCTGCCGACACGGGCGAGTCCGGCCGCCCCGGCGTGCAGTTCCTTTAACACACCCGCCACATGCTCCATGTCCTGCATATGAATATTCTGTGTTTAAAATTAGATCATTAACATAAATTATGATTGCAACTGTATATGTATTATGTACCTTCTGTACAAGGCTAGCTTCGCGCGCGAGCTGTTCCAGCTGGTGTTGTCGGTGGCGATGTAGGTGTGCGAGAAACTCATAAAGTAGACGATGGTGTGCGGCAGCACATTCTGCCTCCAGCAGCCTCTTTCGCCGTGTGAGTAACTCCAGCATAGAGTCCACTTCAGGCAGCGCTAAGTGACGCGACTCAGAGGCAAGAAGTGAGCGCAGACGAGCGCCCTCGTTTCCAGGGGCAGCTGGCGCGGGTCGGACCGTTCGCAGCCGTCTTTTAGCTACTAGTTCATTGAGCAAAAAATTAGGAAAGATATGCTCCCGCGAGGCAAGCGCGGCACCACACTTGGGACATCGCCGGTGTAGCTCTACCGACTTGCTGATACAGGCATAACAGAAAGAATGTCCGCAGCGCGTCACATACGCCTCTTCGATCAGCTCGAAGCATACTGGGCACAGCAAGTCACAATCCTAAAACAATATATAAGATTGTGCTATAATCTCACTGAATAAGTATTTTCTTGATTCTATCCTAATTTATATTTAAAACCTCTCAAACTTACAGTAAGGCTATTATTTTGTGGTAGGGATGTCTACTGTCACACAGACAAAGACAGCTCACCTTTACTTATAGCCGGTTTCAATAAACAATCTCAGTTTAGAGCGCAGATAGATCGCGATTATGAATCAGTCAAATCAAGTCATTTGACAGAGTCACATTCAAACTGTGTTCTTATTGGCAAATTTTTATAATCTATCTGCACATTCGAACTAAGATTGTTTATTGGAACCGGGCGTTATTAGAACAATACCTAAGTAAGGTAAACCCAAATCCATTTACCTTTTTAAGCTTTAACATTACAAAAAAATGGCTAAATCACTGTTAAGATTGAATTGACAAACCTTATCCTCGACCGAGCCACCAAGCCCGCCAAGTGTGGTGGCGGTGGACGGTGCTCCTCCAGCTCCGCCGGCACTCGCATTGCTCGCCGCTGCGCCCGACATGCCGCCGGCTGCCAAACAGATCATAATTTTAATTATCAGTTCAATACTTGTAACAATCATTAACCATTTTAGGTTTAACCTTACAAACATATTAAATACATAGTTAATCAAGTTTATGATTTTTGTGGTCACTTAACCCGTCAGATCCGCCACATATATATGTTACATAAGCATATGGGTCACCGGAGGCCGAGCCGCACGTGACTTTAAGTACACCACCATGAAAGCACATTCAAATAAATATCCATGAGGGGCTAAGAATATTGTATGGTGTACCCATTTCCTATTTTGAAGCAAAAGGCACTTGGTATTTGATGACTATCCGTGACAGCGTCCGTGGTGCAACGGGCGAGTGGCCGGCTGTGAAACGTGAGGTCATGGGTTCAATTCCCACACAGAGACATATGTTTGTGTAGTCCATAGATATTTGTTTCGGGTCTGGGTGTTGTGAGATCTCACAGAGAGAATCTCTCGTAGTTTCTGATACCCACAGTACAGGTTGTACCTAGGGTGGGGTCAGGACTATGTGTGTGACTGTTGGGTGTATTTATTTATTTTTTTACGATTTACAGGAATGAAATATATTATACAAGACAATTCAAAAGAACTTAAATTAATACAATGTTGTATAGTCTCTTGTAAAGGTATTAAAATGCAATTATTTTAGCAATGTCATAATATAAGAGAAAATATTATAGTTATAAGTTGCAACTACTTTAACTTACATACATATCTGGACATTTAGATTGAGCGGAATTATTAGAACACATTATTTTTAATTTACCTAAACGCTGCACTAGACATACTCCATATTTTAATGTTTCCCACCACTCTACAAACTATGATCAAAACACTGTGTTTGTAAGACTTGCCACAACTTATAGTACTCAATGTAGTGATATTGATATTTTCCTCTTAAGCAAAATGTCTCTTAAGAAAGCGGTGAAATCTACAACTGAATAAGATTGACAAGTAATGACTGGAACTTCATGAGGTTTTTCATGCTTGCTTGTCAGTTACGAGAACTCCTTATTTGGCCATTTTTTAAGAGGTCGCGAATTTGTCCATAAAGATACGTCTAGGATGTCCTCGGCCGACACTACCATTCACTATTATTACATACATTTCTTTCATCACTCCACTTTCATCCATCCTTGCAAGGCCAAACCACCGAAGCATTCCTTTCTCAATCCTCGTCACTACATCTTCCTTCAATCCAAATGTTTATCTTATGCTGCTATCCCTCACTCTATCACTCAACTTCAACCAATAAGACTTTTAATAAAACTGTTATTATGTACATGTTGATTAGTTACACATTCAAAGATATCATTATTAATAACGCAGGCCTACACCGTCTCCATTCAGTTAAATCTAAATTCAGTGAACATTTTTTGGGCGCTTAAATTATAATCAATAAACAATCACATAGTGACAGTAATGAGCAGATTACGCGACTATACATTAAGAAGCAAATTAAGAATGTTTCTATTGAATACTTACGTCCTAGAGCAAGCACAAAACAGATGATCACCGGCGTAGCATGGTGAGGTTCAAACACCGACCGCGCACACGCCTTCTACCTTCAGTCACAGAGTACTTTGCTTTTAGTCTTCCATCGGGATGGCAACAGTCATTTATTACGTTTAATATAATACATTAATCACAAAACACAAACGGCTTTCACTTTAACACCAGACACCAATTGTCAGTCATTAATAAGCTCCGATAGCCATTTAAATGAACTCGTAATTTTACATGACAATGTGATATAATATTCACTCTTAGATACGGAAGGCCGATTGCCGAATGACAGCAGTCAGAACACAATATATCTAGAGGTGGGCTCATTTGCTTAAAATGGACAACAAACTTAAACGTTAACTTATTGTAGAGCTGCTTTTTTAAGTTGCTTCTATAATTATTACATTTCATCAAATTATGTCGATACAATTATCGATAAAGGACATGGCCGGATCTTGTATAGAGCAATGCCCTAAGTCATCGGACACTATACACGGACATATGTTACGTCATATGAAAGCTTACAGGCCGCGCTAATAATAGAATAAGATTTACTTTCCAAAAACCTGCGAGGGAAAATAAAACGAGAGTACAAAAAGCGCCTAAACTTTTTGAATAGTAATTATTATTTTTAATAAAGACAGAATTTCAGCACCATCTACTATCTAGTATTTATACGCTGGGTACTATTGGTATCTGAATAATCTTGGGTCTTGGAGGTCTCCCTGTCAAACAAAATATTATATACAAAAGCTTGTTTTCGGTTTATGTATCGTGGCATGTGACTTTGTGAAGTCTAAATGGCGAGAATAGCAAATAATTTTATAAGGCCGCTCTTACACATAAGACTTTCCGATAAAAATTCAGATAGGTACATAAATAAATAGTCACACACATAGTTCTGACCCCACATTAAGAAACTAGTCTTGTGTCGTAGGAATCAGGAACTACGAGAGACTTTAGGTCTCACAATACCTAAACTCGAAACAAATCGGAATCGAACCCACGGGTTTTTGCTTCATAACCAGCCGCCTGTGAAGACAAGTAGCCACTGCGCCTCAGAGGCTGTCAAATAATTGGAACCAAACCAGCCAAAATGGCGGTTTTATTAAGTTCGTAAAACGCGTTTTCCCCGGCTATGACTTTTCAGTTTTCACATTGATTTGATAAAAGATTATAAACGAACGAACAAACAAACCTTCGCTGTTGTGTGAACGTAACAGCGAACATTTGCGAATGATCGGGAACGTTTAGTCTCCATCACCGATGGCCCTTCGCGAACGTTCTTTCATCTTTGTTCGATTGGTGTGTACCCGGCATGACACAATTTACCCGGGACTGGATTCCTCAGAGAAGATTGACGTCAAGCAGGCGGCCAGTCCTGAACACTAATCTCAATCACTTCTGCGACAGGCTTGAATAAACAATTTCTGGACAACCCCGTATTCGAGTAAGACATTGGCAGGGGAAAGGAGGTGGTGGGTACATTTATAGGAGCTAAGGCGCAAATTCAGAAATCCAGACTCAATAAATTAATTTAGTTCCTATTACATAGGAGCAATATAAGTAGCGTTCTAGGAGCAATTATTTACTATTACTGAGAACAAAAATTATCCGTTTGTAGTTGCTTGAATATTTATTTAAGTATATAATTTCCATTTTTGAATTTCGTGGTGTATGAAGCCTGCCTTATGCAGAAATAACGTCCAACGTCATTATCAAAATAGCTAGAGCATTCGGATACATAATCTAAAATATTACTATCGATGCAGTTAATTAGCATCATACGACACGCTGCATAAAATATCTAACGTTAATAGTAAAAAAGTTGACTTTGATGTTTATTTTTATGATTCATACAGTACCACTATTAGTTATTCTGAGGGTAAGTAAAGATCACGATCGAAGAATATTACAGTCCTAAAAGATGTTTTTCTTAAGCGTGTATCCGAATACAAATATGAAAAACGAATAATCATCTTTGAAATCAAAGTTAAAGGAAAACAATTAGTAACCATATTTATTCGGCATATTTTTATCGCAGGTTCTAGAGAAATATAATTGATCCCATATATTTTTTCTAGTTAATTTTAAGATATCACTATTGACAGTATATTTCAGTTGATTTTTCTATATTTAGGGCAGGATTCGGGCATGTCCTTTATTTGTAATATAATTATTTACATATACTAAATTTATATACCTAAACTTAGACCGCCATCTTAATTGCCACTAAATAGATAATAAACCTGAGCAGGTGATCGTGCCATGTTATGCCGATCTTCCCCTTCTTTTTTAATCTATGGTATATTATTATTCCACTATGTTTAAACTAGTCCGATTGCTAATTAAACGGAGTAAACTGGCCGATCGAAATGTCACTTTCAAAAATAATGTTGCTTACTTTCAAAACATAGTGATTAATCTAGTTCATTTTTTGGGGTTCCGAAGCCAAATGGCAAAAAAGGAACCCCTTTCGCCAAGTCCGTCTGTCTGTCTGTTTGACCACTGTTTATGTCAGAGACTATAAGTACTAGAGTGCTGTAATTTGGCACGAGTCTATATATATCTATCAAACTCAGAAACGCGTGAAATAAAATACAGATTTTTTTTTTCTAGGGTACCTCCCCTACAACTAAAGTAGGGTGAATTATTTTTCTCGACTATCCTATGGTGTGGCATATCGTTGGATAGGTCTTTTAAAAACAATGAGGGTTTGCCACAACTATTTTTCGATTAGAGGCTCTGTTTTCAAAATATTAAGCTTTAAAGTGAACATTTTTGGTAGAGTAGGGCGTCCTCCCTCCTCTATTTCCAAAACGGTTGGTTTTGCACTAGCGGAATAGAACACCCACATTTCGCCGAGCTTAGTTCCGTCCCAGATGTTATAGCGGGCGAGCCTATCGCCATATCGGGCACAAATTCCAGACTCCGGGCTGATATGGAAAAATCCAATATCACTTTGCCCGACGCGGAACATCGCAGCCGAGACCTCAGGACGGTAGTCATACCGAAATACAACTACGCCACCAAGGTAGTCAAACAAACAAACAAACAAACTCTTCACCTTTATAATATTAGTATAGATTGATTAAAAGCCGTACCAAAGTAGTATTTGAATTTTGTAAAACTAATTAATCGTATGAAATACCGTTGTATAAAGTTATATATTTGCTCACAAACTACTTACAATCGCTCATCTCTAAAATTGGGGCTAAAGTTGATGGGCAAAAGTTACCAATGACAAAAATAAAAATAGGTTATTGAGAGGGTCAAGGTCGCCGACGGTAATAGAGTATGTTTCTTTTTTAATAATTAAGTAATTTCTTTCTTAACTGACAATAAAATAATTACATTTGATAAATAATATAATACAATATGAAATAAAAATAAATATGCTAATAGCGCCACCTAACGGTTCATTACGGTAATATTAATGTGACGTTTTGAATGATATTGTTCCAGGGGAACTGTTTTAACAACTCAACATACGCCATTTTGCCATTATTCAGAAGGTTGCATTATCTCTTCGTCAACAATGTAAAATGAAATGTTTTCGAGGTTTTTACAGTGAATGTGATGTCCGAGTGCAGTTTCAGGGTTTGTGAAAAAAACTAGGAGTATGGAGGAGGCTAGCGATGAGCACAATGTAGTTCCCGGTAAGCAATACACTTGGAAATTAATACATAAAGTTGTTACTGACCGATGTACAAGGTCTTGTAATGGTAGCTTTTCGATTTCAGAACTCTACTTTCTGATAGCAAAATTTCTGTGTGGTGGACCCCTAAAGGAGACTGCTAAGGTAATTACGATAAAGAATCTATTGAAATTTAGTTTAT
Organism: Clanis bilineata; assembly: GCA_036417725.1. Classification (NCBI taxonomy): domain Eukaryota; kingdom Metazoa; phylum Arthropoda; class Insecta; order Lepidoptera; family Sphingidae; genus Clanis; species Clanis bilineata. Next base: position 18,455,280 of record CM071158.1, read on the forward strand.
TGAAATTAAAAATATTACACGAGACAATTTTCTTTGCAGACTTTGTTGAAAGAGCTCGACTCGGTGGAGGTACGTTTGAGCTTTTCCTAGTGCCGGGTTCGAAGTATAGTTTGTTTTGGTCGTAGAGCACGTGGAGAGCGCTGTCAAACTGTCTGAAACTTTGCTGAAATGTTTCCGCTACATTCTCGCTCGTTGTAGGTGCTGCCCCGACGTCTCGACTGGGAGGGCGCCCAGCACACTCAATCATACCAAGAATTAGTAAGTTTTACACTTAATTATTAATAAAAATAGTGTTTTTGTATGTTTTACCTGGAAATATACGTATATAAACTGATGAAATATGAGATAATGGCGAAAAATATTAAAATGAGATTTAAGCAAGACTGTACTTAAAGTTACTGTGGAATTAGTAGGAAATTGTTTTTACTACATTTTTGTTATAATTTTGGTTATTTTGATAAATTAGACAACATTTTGTTATATCATGTAGTAGAGCCATTCAACGATGCTATAATTGCACTATTGCTGTTTCGGTCTATCATACTATGCTGCTGTTTGATTTTATAGCGCATCTCGCTCACTCTAACCGACAGTAACGACGGCCTCGGTCATGCGCTATCATTGGCGAATGGTAACGTGAAAACGAACGAAATCTGCCGATTTCCTGTTAAGGCGGCAATTTTAAAATATTAGTCGTGTCGGTGTGTTATAATAATTTGTAATAATTACACTTGTATTACTGTATTCTAGTGTGATTGGAATCAATGGCAAGGTGAAATATAAAGTTTTAAAGCTTACAAATAATGTATTTGTTATAGGCAGCGCAGTATTCAGATATATCATGGCAACGGCTGGCGGTGGTGTGCGAGCGCGCCTTGCGATTGGCGCGCGTCGCACCTTCATTGGTGCAGGGTTCGGAGGCACAAAGTGCAGCAATTTCCGCGGACCAAAGCCGCCTGACGGCACGATTGTCACTGCTAAGTGAAACTCTTGTGAGACCGAAGCCCAAATATTCTTTTTTTAAGCAGGATCATTCTCTTGGTAAGTCTTAAAATAATAAATAATTATGAGAATTTTCTACTAAATTAATCCCGACTTGCATTGATTACAAAAATACATGATTATTATTTTCATGGCTGGTGTAGTGCGTCGACTGGTACATCGCGAGCTAGGTCTCGGCGGCGCTGCGGCTGTCGGCGGGCGGGGCGGGGAAGCTGCATTCCCCGCTCGTCTGTTAGGCGGGCTGCAACTACAGCGGCGCACGCTGGGTCACCTGTCTGCCGTGTATTGCGTCGTGTTCGATTGCACTGGCCGCTACGTGGTGACGGGAGCTGACGACTTACTGGTGAAGGTTTGGGTGGCGCGCGACGGCAGGCTCGCGGCCACACTACGAGGCTGTGGCGCCGAGGTGACGGACGTGTGCGTGTCGCGTGACGGCGCGCTGCTCGCGGTCGGCTCGGTGGAGCGGCTCGTGCGCGTGTGGTGCCTCGCCACCGGGGCGCCGCGCGCCGTGCTGCATGCGCACGCTGGTACCATCACCTCCGTAAGTATTGTCTCGTATGCTCACTCATTGTATAGACAATACACATCTACCGATGTCGAATAAGATCGCTTTTGCGTTCAGGTACACTGGTCGCCGGCGACGCGCGGCGAGGTACGATGGTTAGCATCGACATCGACGGATGGGTCTGTGGCGTTCTGGAGCAGCTCAGCAGATGGGCAGTTCCTGTCACAACCGGTGCAGTACGTGGAGCGCATGCGGCCCGGTGCCTGCCACATGATCTGCGCTGCATGGTCGGCCGGTGGTGCGTTTTTGGCGGCGGGTAGTGCAGACCAGCACGTGCGTGTGTATGCGCTCAACCACACTGCGCCCACGCCGCGTCGTGTGCTCGAGGTGGCCGTGCATGGCGATGCGGTCGATAGTATAGCTTGGGCGCACCGCGGCCTACGCTTCGTGTCCGGAAGTAAAGACGGGTGTGCCGCATTGTGGACCTTACATGCAACACAATGGCGACACGTGATGCTGGTACCTGATGATAAACAGCGGGCTGCTGATGGCAAGAGGCTCAAGGTGACCATGGTGTGCTGGGATTGCAGCGACGCGTATGTAGTCACCGCAGTTTCCGATAATACTGTGCGTGTGTGGTGTTCGCGGACATGCACTCAGGTGCGTTGCCTCAACGGGCATCGCGACGAGGCGTACGTGTTGGAAGCGCATCCCTTCCTCCCGGCCGTATTGCTCTCCGCTGGACATGACGGCCAGCTGTTCGTATGGGATGCTGCCGCCGGCGAAGTACTCGCGCAGTTCCATAACCGCATCGAGGGCCAGGGTGACGGCGCCATCTTCGACGCCAAGTGGGGCAACGGCGCAACTATAGCCGCCACGGACTCGCACGGGCATCTGCTGCTGTTGGGATTGGGCCGTGGACATCGGCTGCTTTCAGAGCTGCCCATTGAGCTTTTCTTCCATACAGATTACCGACCACTTGGTATGTCAAAATTTTTTTATTATCATATTAGCTTTTGTCTTGTGTGTCACACGTTTATTTTATTTTGCTGTGGTAATGGGAACTATTAAAGAGGGACTGTTTGGCCTTGTGGAAACTGCATTCATACGAATTGCAACAAGTTGCTAGTTCACGGTCGGTTGTTTATAGCACAGCTTTTCCACTTACAGTATACTTTTTTTAGTTCGAGATGCTCTGGGAGGTGCGCTGGACGAACAAACTGAGACGCCACCACATCTGATGCCGCCGCCGTTCCTGGTAGACGTGGAGGGCGCACCGCATGCGCCGCGCTTCCAGCGACTGGTACCGGGCCGCGAGAACCTCGCCCTCAGTCAGCTCATCCCCGCCGCCGACGCACCGCGCTCGCGCATCGATGCCATGATCGCAGAGTTAGTCGGCGGCGGCGGCGATGGGCCGGGGGGGCTGGGCGGCGCCGGGGGCGAGGCACGCGGCGTGTGGCGCGGGGAGGGGGTGCGGCACACGGCGGGCTCGTGGCAGCGCGGCGACCCGCTGCTGGTGCCGCACAGCACGCGCCCCATCGTGCCGCCGCTCGCACCGGCTGCGCGACGCGCACTCGAGCAAGCCAGGTGACCATTCGTTTTGCATTTACAAGTTAATGTTACCTGGAATGGCTTGGTCACATAGCCTTTCTATGCCCATTAACAATGGTACTACTGGTTTCACTGGTCTCCCTACAGTGTTCCCCTTCTGCACTACCAAACCTTTTGTTGCTTTGCTGAATTGATTTATCACTCCAAATTAAACATCCCATTGTTGATCTAGTTCTATTTTGTCCACTTCCAGTATCTCGCATTTAGGCCGAGTACATAAAACATTCTAGAAAATGTAGGTCGATCTCTTGTCCCCTTCACTCTGGCCACGACGAGTTATTCGTGGTATCAGCCTATCAGGTATGGTTATGTATTGGATATAATGTGATACTCAAGCGCGGAGCTGAACGCCCTGGAGATGAGCTGGTACCGGCGCGAGATGCGTCGTCGTCCGGTGATGATCAGCACGGCGACGGAGAGCGCGGGCGGGCGGCGGCGGCCGGGTCCGCGGGCCAGGGCGCCGCGCGCCGCTCGCCCGCCGCCGCGCCCGCTGCCGCTGCGCGTCGAGGACGAGCTGCCGGAGAGCGCCTCGCACTCCGACACCTCCGACGAGTCCGTGCGGCTCTCCCCCTCCGTGCACTCCTCGCGGGATCGGTCCTCCTTTGCTTCCAGCCTCGATCTCACAGATTCCTCTTCCACCAGGTGATTATTACTGTTGAACTTGTACAATATGTTTTTTCAGTATGAAACAATAACGTATGTCTTTCATCATAGCTCGCACTCGGGAAGTAAAAACGGCAAGTGAGTGTCGCAGCGTTTATTTTGTAGTGTATTTGAGTTTGACAATAAATGTTACGTTATTTGACACCAATAACTAATTAATGGCAGATTATTTATTTATAATTCAAGTTGTGATCTTGTTAGTTATCGAATTTTAAGAAGTAAACTTCATTAACGTGGCTATGTATCTTCAGTTCCGACTCGTCGGAATACTCAGATTGGGAGACTGGTGCGGCGCTAGCGCCACCCGCGCGCTCTCGCCGGAGACCACTGCCGGCTAGGAGGTAACTTGTTACACAATATTGCATTTTTGGCTGTTTAGATATCGTTGCCAATATTACTAAAGCTGACTTATGAAATGAAATAGGTATAGTCCAAGCACGTCAACGAGCAAGCGGTCGGAACAACCGAGCACGAGTACGGCGGTAGACGGCGCAGGCGCTAGCGAAAGTGCAGAGCCACCACGTCCGGAGCCGGACGACGGGGAAGGGGAAGCGTCTGGCTCGGGAGCCGGGGCCGGTGCTGCCACCAACGAGCTGCCGGACGTGTACCGTCCCGGGGAATGGCTCACCGCCGTCGCGCCGCGGAAGGCACCCTACCACCCGCAGATGGGTGACGTGTGTCTATACTTCCGTCTAGTGAGTTTTAATTCCATTGTAGTTTAGAAGTATCTATTGTGCTTGATGGGACTTGAGTATAACGTCAAAATTATACTGTATAATTTATACACTACATATTAATTTTGGAATAATAACATTTATTACACAAATACACTACAGAGGATATTATGATGAATTTTATTTTTCGTGTACAGGGACACCAAAGATATTTTGAGGCGGTGGCGGTGAAAGATTTGTACAAAATTAACCCGCGTGATAGACCTTGGGAGCGAACGCAAGTACACGTGAGTAACATTTTTAGAGTTTCGAAGCCAAATGGCAAAAAGGAACCCTTATAGTTTCGCCATGTCCGTCTGTCTGTCTGTCTGTGTGTAAAACAGGTAGTAAATATGAGTTTATGGACCATACACTTAAAATTATAATTATAATAAAATTCTAATAAAAATATATTTAAGTAACAGTTGGTAACGGTCGCCTCCTTGGTCTAGTGGCAGCATCTATGGGCTATGGATCTGAAGGTCCTGGGTTCGATTCCCAGGTCGGGCAAAGCAAATTTTCTAATTTAATTTGGACTGGATCCGTCATAGGGGGTTGACATCAGGCAGGCGGCCGGTCGTAAAAAGAGCCAAATCCTCTATGCAACATGCTTGAAGAAGTGTGTTGCGCCGATCTTAAGATAGGATAAGGTCTGGTAGAAAAAAAACAGTTACCCCTACTTCGGAACCCTATACTTTGCGTGATCAGATATGTTGCATGCACTTGCCCGGTGTTTTTTAATATTATGCAGTAGTAAATGGTAAAATTCTGATAAGTGATTTAATGTCGGTAGGAGTGCGAGCTGGCGAAAGTCGTGGGCGTGCGGTACGAGATCAAGCCGCCGCGCGTGGCGTCCGTGAGGCTCGCGTGCGCGCTCGACGCGGGCCGGCCGCGCTCGCTCACCGTGCGCTACCACGACATGCCCGATGTGATCGACTTCCTCGTGCTGCGGCAGCAGTACGACGCGGCCGTCGCGCGCCGCTGGGGCGCCGGCGATCGGTTCCGCTGCATGATCGACGACTCGTGGTGGAGCGGCGTCGTGCTCGAGCGCTGCCCCGCCGCGCCGCGCGACCCGGACGCGGACGCGCGACCCTCCGCTGCTGATTCGGCCGCCGAACGATTCTCTCGCGAAGCCGCTTCACATTTTTTGTCTCTGCGCGTGCGTTGGGACAATGGCGAGGTGGAGCGTTTGTCACCCTGGGATCTTGAACCGGTCGACCCGGCCCGCGAACCGACGGAACCCGGCGGCTCGGTGGCCGTGTTGCCACGGGAGCTAGAGACCGCCCTGTACCGCGCCGAGGCGCACGAGTGGCCGCCTCGCGGGAACCGCGCCGCCGCCTGTCACGCGATCGCCAATCACATAGAGCAGGTGATGTCCCTGTCGGTGGCCGAACCGTTCGTTGCACCGGTCGATCTTCAACTGTATCCGTCGTATGCGCGCGTCGTTCCGTACCCCATCGACTTAGCTACGATCAAAGCGCGGTTCGAAAACTTGGTAAGCATTCGCCGAACCTCCGTAAAAATGTTATTTTTTAAATAATACTTATTTGTATGTCTTTGAGTGCACTCATGTGTGTGCAGTTCTACCGGCGTGCGGCCGCGGCGCAGTTCGACGTACGGTACCTGGCGACCAACGCCGAGCTGTTCAACGAGGCGCGCTCGCCGATCGTGCGACAAGCGCGGCTGCTCACCGATCTCCTGCTGCACATTATCAGCCACTGGCACGAGGTGGACGTGGTGGCGAAGTATCACGAACTCGCCGCTTCGTATCAGTCGTCGGACGACGAGCCGCTGGCGTCGGCGCGTAAGAGTCGTCGGGGCGCGCGGCGACGCAGCGGCGGGCCGGAGGGCGGCGGCGAGCGCGCGGGCGACAGGTGGCGCGGCGCGTGCGCGGACGTGCTCAACTCGCTGCTCGCGTCGGCGGACGCGGAGCCGTTCCTGGCGCCCGTGTCGGAGGCGCAGGCGCCGGACTACGCGCGCGTGGTGGCGCGCCCCATGGACCTGGGCACGGTGGGCGCGCGGCTCGCGACCCGCCGGTACGCCTCGCGCGAACAATTCGTCGCCGACGTGCGACAGGTGTTCGCCAACAGTCGCCTCTACAATACCAACAAACGCAGTCGGGTTAGTGAACGCACGCTTCATGCGGAATCATGCGCATAATATGTATTATTATATTTTATATTATATTTATACACAGTGATACATATATGACGAAAACGCCACGACTACATTTGCACATAAGCATAGAAATCTGCGGTGAAAAGACACAAATCATAAATATATTTATTTTATATATTTAGGATCGCCAAGGGATTACAACTAAACTAAAAATAACTAACACTTATATCATTGCTCCCAGTTACAGGCAACCATAGCATGCATTATTATTATATATAAATATACTAAGAATAAGCTAGAAAGGTGTCACCGTTCCGTCTGTCCGTTGCTTTAATTATCGAAATCCATGAGATGATTATCACACCAATAAGCTATAGTCATACTACACACATTGATATATATATTGACATTATTTCTTTAGGGTATATCGTTTTGTATAATTATTATGTATAGTTGAGAGTATGTTGTGTTTGTCTGTTTGCACGGCGCGCACCACGTTACAGGACCCGAGCCAGGTAATTCCGCGCCCGGCTGTGCCGCGCCTTGTATCTCTCGTTCACCCATAGTTAATACAGTACGGCCGCACTTCATCTAGTTGTAGCTAGCTTACTGCTCGAACGTTACTCATAAATCTCAGAACAATGTTTGTTCATAATTCATATTAATAATTTATTTAACAAACTATTAATAGAAATATTTTACGCTACCATATATTTCCATATACATAAATTAATCTAATGGGTAGTAGATGGTCATGGGCGGCTCGGCCTCTGGTGGCTCAGACAGGGTGCATTCTTTCTGCAACATACTTAGAAAGTTGTTATACCCACCTGTAACATGACCTGTAACCGAGGGTGGAATATAGATAGATGGAATGAAAAAGAGTAAATTGGAGCTACTTTTCTTAATCTTTATGACAAGCAAAACCACAAGCATGTGTTTTTATTTCCATTAGTTTGGTTGTTTTAATATTTTTCTATCGCGTAAGAACATGCTAGTAGCATCAGATTAATTTTTACTATTTGTTTATAATTCAACAACTTTGCAATGATATTGTTTCTCTTGTTATGCATGACTCATTTTATGTATGTTTTGTAATTTGTTAGAATAAAAAATAAATAAATATTTCACACAATGTTATTATATATATTGTTAGTAGTACTAGCTAGTGTAGAGATTATACCTTGCGCGGTCCCGCTGACATCAAGCTGGTATCGCGCTGTGACGTGGAGTGTTGTCGGCACTCGGCGGGCACGGGCATAGTGATGTATATTGTGGTGCGTGTGCAGATCTACTCGATGACGGTGCGGCTATCGTCGCTGTTCGAGGCGCTGTGGGCGCGCGTGCCGGCGGCGAGGGCGAGGGCGACGCGCGGGGCGCGGGGGTCGCGGGGGCCGCGGGTGGCGCGCAGTGGTCGCTCCTCCCCGCGCCGCACGCGCCGCCGCACGCACCGCACGCACCGCACGCACCACACGCGCCGCGCCGCCGCCGCCGCCGCCGAGCTCGCCAACGGTCACGAGTCGGCCAGCTCCGACTCGGAGACGCTGGCGGCCACGTCCCGGCGCGTGCACCGCGCCGCCGCAGACGCCGTCGCCGACGACTCCATTGACAGCGACGCGCCGCTCAACGTGCACAGGAAAGGTACCATATATTATTTTTTCGTGACACTTTGTGTAAGGTATACTTTTTGCATACTTAATGCATCTTTATTTTAAAATATTTTTTGAAATGTTATTTATGTGATTATGAACATCTCATATAGCAATATAATAAATATAGCTTTATGATTTATTTATTTTTCCATTTCTAGGTAAGGGCGTGGGCAAAAAAAGCAAAAGCAGCAGCGCCAGCGCCGAGCCCACGCCGAGCACCAGCCGCATGCGCGACAATGGTTAGCATTACACATTCATGGCAAACATTTATTAAAAGATTTGTTATTTTTGAATAAAATATATAAAGTGTACAACTATATATATTTTTGAAAAAATATATAAAGTTTATATATTTTTGAAAATTATAAAGTTTATTGGCTAAATGTGGGTGTGTTAGTTTGCTTCTATCTACCCCTTTGAACTCTCTTGAACTCTCGCGCTGCCTAAATACTCTAAGTCAGCAAAATACAAATTCTACGTAATACATGTTGCAGACCTATACGTGCCCCCGATGAGACGTGCGTGTGCGGGGGGCAGCGGCGGCGGCGGGGGCGGGGGCGGGGCTGGTTCCTGGTCCGAGTCGAGCGCGTACTCTAACATTGAGGTGGTCGAGGAGGAGTTGGCTGAAGACGAGGTGGAGCTCACATACGACGAGCACTCCGACGGACACCGCACGGTATCACCGCAATCACGCACGATACATCACATGCATGAACACAGTGTCATAAATAAACAAAATATGATAGATATCTTCTGTGTATGCGACTTTATGTCACTGGATTTAGCTTAGCGAATCGTATCCGCACGGCAAGAGCCTTACGCCCTCATCATCGAATTTTCCTATAATGTAAGACCTATCTACGATACACCATCCGCAGACACCGCAGACTGTGCTGCAATATATCCAGAATGGTTCAATGTGAGTGGTGTTTCAGTCGGCGGCACGTCCGAGACGCAAGCGCGCGCGCATCACGTCGGACAGCAGTGTCGGCGGTCGCGGACACTCGCGTCGCTCCGACACCACGCCGCTTAAAAGGTGACCACACTGCACATATTTTATCCATTCAGTATCAACTCTCATAGAGGTATGTTGCGCAATTGCACATCGTAATGTTCTCATGTTTATGCTAATGCCAAAGCAAATGAAAATAAATGCAACCTTTATTGTTTGTATAAAAAGCGTGTTATGCCACCTTAAAATTAGATAAAGATAGGAGTATTATATTAAATAGCCTTTATAATATAACAAAAAACACACATCAGCGTTACACAGAGTCCTAACCTGATCTCGCAATAGATGCAATAATAATCTTATCGCGGGTATCAAGATATTATCCAGTCGCGCGCCGATCGGTGTGAGAAGCGCACGCGTATAGAGTGATAACCAGTGCGTCTCATTACATTGTTATTTAGCAGCGCGCGCGGCGCGGCGCAGCGCACGCGAGTGCGTCGTATCGAATAAATACTTATGGCAAACGAGGCGGAGATGGACGAGCGAGAATTTATATTATCGCCGGATAATATCTTATCCGACAGTTCTTTATCGAGATTGAAACGACTGAGAAGTGACGATTTCGAAGAGGACGAATTTATTCCAGTTACTCGCAAACCAAAGCGGCGTTATAGAAATGGAAATAATATGGAATCAGTCGAATCTGATAAACAATGGGGATCGTTACCGACACATACCCGGGACATGTACGAAGTAATTGTAACCTCAACAGAGTCATTGCCTAAGCAAATGGCATTAGCAAAAATGTTAAAAAATTTAAACATCAGAGATATAATAAAAATTAAGTACAAGGGTAATCATAAAGTAGTTTTTTCTTTTGAAAATAAAATGAGGGCAGAGGGACTATTGAGATGTGAAGAATTAAAAAAAAAAGGTTATAAATTTCAAGGATCGGACGAAATGAATTTTAGATACGGAATCGTAAAGAAAGTTGACCTTGAGTTAGAAGAAGAAGAATTAAAAAACATATTTGAATGTGACTATTCTGAAATTGTATCAATCTTACGTTTAAAACGACAAACAAGTGAAGGTAAATGGGTCGAAAGCGAAACTGTTCGCATATGTTTTAAAGGTATCACTATACCTCCGTATGTTGAAGCATATGGTTGCAGGTTTATGGTGGAACCGTACATTTTTCCCGTTTCCCAATGTTCGGGGTGCTGGAGGTTTGGACACAGAGTAAAATTTTGCCCTACTAAGAAAATTTTTTGCCCAAAGTGTGGTTTGAATCATTCTAACTGCGAGACAAAAGATTTCAAGTGTATCAACTGTAAAGGTCCTCATATGTCAATAGAAAAATCGAAATGCCCTGCATTTCATAGAGAAAAAGGTATCCGATCTATAATGAGCGATGAAAACTGTTCATACAAAAAAGCCTTCGATATATATCAAGAAGCTGAAAAATCTAAACTTCAATCAAAGGATAATGTCATTGTGATAGACCTGGAATCGATGGAGGTGACAGAAAATGTTTTAGAACAGATACAATCGGGACAGTATAGGGATGCTTTGTTGTCTACAACAGCTATAAACGGGAACGAGGATGGCAATGTCTATACCGAAGAATTTTCAAAAAAAGAAGGACAACTAAAGAAAAAGAAACAAAAGAAGATAAGTAACGAGAATATTGAAATTCAAAGCGAGATAGAAGCAGAGAGCAGCAGAGACCTACAAGATAAAATTATAAATAATAAGGGGGATAAACCAAAGAAGACAGGATTTAGTTTTATGAGAATATATAATAAATTAAAGGAGATAATTGGTTCAGAGAGATCACTGGAAGATAAAATAAATAACCTTTTATGTGTCGTTTTTGAAGAGTGTTACACTTATATAACCGAGGTTTTCAAAGTAGAGGATTGTGTTGGTAAAATCCTATCCATAATTAAAAATGGATAACAGTTGTTCAGTACAACGTTTTATTAACATAGTCCAGTGGAACGCTCGAAGCATCAAACCGAAGCAGTCAGAATTCGAATGTTTTTTAATTGAACATAAAGTGCACATAGCTATTATTACAGAAACTTGGTTAAATAGCGATATTAATATTAATATAAGTAACTATAATTGGTATAGAAAAGATCGATGTGACTCATACGGCGGAGTGGGTATACTCGCTCACAAGTCTATTAAAGTTGAGGTCTGTCCGTTTAATTTGACTAACACTGGTATTGAAGCCATAGCAATTAGCACGTTAAATTGTAACTTTATTTCAAAAATCGTATGCATTTACTGCCCATCATCGATTTGTACAACCCAATCTGATTGGGATGAATTATTTTCACACTTTAGTACTAAAACATTAATAGCCGGCGATTTTAATGGGCACCATAAGAATTGGTCTTATAAAAATGATAATAGAGGATTCAAAATTATGGATTCTTCTTTAGAGCATGGCTTTATTTACATGAATGATGGTAGTGTAACGCGAACCGAATACGTTGATAATTTCTTACAAAAATCATCTCCAGACATTACATTTGCGTCTTCGGATATAATTATTAATTTTGATTGGACTGTCCTTAACGAAAATTTAGGCAGTGACCACTTTATTATAAAAATTTGTACTAACTATCAAGATATAAATCATTACATTAAAAGACGAAATTACAAAAAGGCGGACTGGAGTTTATATTCGGAATTGATAGACCATGCAATAAAACGTAGTTCCTGTAATAATCATTTAGATATACAAAATAGATACAATGAGTTTGTAGGGATAATTAACCGATCAGCTGATAACAGTATCCCGAATTTTAAAATATGTACTGATCCACAGCGCAAATTTATACCTAAACCGTACTGGAACGCTGCCTTATCAAAAATTGTAGCTCAACGGCGATTAGCACTTAGTACTTTTCGTCGTAATCCAACGCCTGATAACCTCACGATATTAGAAAACAAGAATAAAATTGTTAAAACAGAATTATCTCTGGCAAAATCAAAGTATTGGAGGGAGTTCTGCAATTCTGCTAATGAATCCACCTCTTTATCGGATATGTGGCGTCGAATGCGGTGGTTAAAGGGATATCGCAAAAATAAGTTTCAAGCGCCCGCTGAAAAGAAACTAGAGTTGTTACGTAGTCTTGCTCCTGATGACGTTAGAATTAAAAAACCGTCGTTTGTATCGCGAAATAGTATATTAGAACAAGAATTTAGTTTGCATGAATTTGAAATTTGCCTAAAAAAGAAAGATTCGGCTCCCGGAAATGATAATATCACATATTCAATGATTTTTAATTTACCTTTAGTCGGAAAACAATTTTTAATTAATTTATATAATGATATATTTTATTCTGGATATGTACCAAAACAATGGAGAGATATTAAAATTGTACCTATCCCTAAAGCAGTTCAATCTGACTCGACAGAGATCAAGTTAAGACCTATATCTTTGATATCGTGCATCTGTAAAATTTTCCATGTAATGTTGGCGAAAAGATTAGAATGGTTTATAGAAAAAAACAATATATTAGCACCATTTACAACCGGTTTCAGAAAAGCTCAATCTTGTATAGACTCAGTAGCTCGATTAGTATCTTCTATTCAAATCGGATTTACGCATAACATACCTACTCTTGCATGCTACCTTGATCTTGAAAATGCATATAACAACGTACTTATAGATAAGGTTGTATTGACCTTGGACAGTCTAAACGTTGGAGCCATCTTATGTAACTATTTATGGGAATTTTTGAGTGAGAGACATTTGAAAATAATAGACGATTTGGGAGATAGCTCATCCATAGCCAGATGGTCCTCGAAAGGGCTCGCCCAAGGAGATCCAATCTCGCCTTTATTGTTTAATATTGTTACTTTTCAAATATGTCAGAATATTCCATCAGAAATCTCACAGTACGCAGACGATATTGTTATTTTTACAAGCAACAAGAACATTGAAAATAGCGTTTACATAATTCAAAATTCTTTAGACATAATTGTAAAGACTTTAGCTAAAATTGGTCTACATATCTCTACCAATAAAACAAAATTTTGCTTATACACTAGAGGACATAAACGTCATCAGATAGAATTAAACGTAAACAATATACCGCTATCCCGTGAAGCCAATATTAAATACTTAGGTATTTGGTTAGATCGGTCACTTCGATGGGATAAACATGTTAATGAAGTATCAGAAAAGTCACTCAAGTTTTTAAATATCCTCAAAGTCCTAGCAGGATCTGGCTGGGGAGTCCACCCCAAGCACTTGCGGAGATTATATATCAACGTTATTAGAAGTCGTATAGATTTTGGGAGTTTTTTATATGACAATAGCGCAAAATCGCATACTTACAAAATAGATAAAGTCCAAAATCAAGCCCTTAGAATAATAGGTGGGTTCATCAAAACAACACCCATACATGTGATGGAGAGCGAGGTCTGCGTACCTCCTCTATTTCTAAGAAGACAATATTTGTCACTTAAATTCTGTCTTAAAGCTAAATCATGGACAAATGGTATAACCCTTAATTGCTTGAAATCGCTCAGTGCTCTTTTTGCTAGTAGATATTGGTCAAATAAAAAAAAACCGTTATTAATGGAGACATATAATATTATAAAAGATGAAAAAATATCGTCGTCAAACCCCCTTGAAATGTTTCGGCTTGACATGTGGCCCTCAAAGATTAATGTTAAAAATATGGTTAAATGCAGTTTAGAATGTGTACAAACGGCAAAAAGAGATTATGATAAAACATTATTAAAAGTTGAAATACTAAGTGAACTAGATGTAAAATATAGAACATGGTTTAAAATATTCACAGATGGTTCAAAAAGCTCTGGCGTTTCTGGCGCCGCTTTATATGACTCCGCTTCTGGGTACGGGGAACGGTTTAAGAATTTATCTAATGTATCCATAATGTCGATGGAACTATTCGCTATCTCAGAAGCTTTAACATATATAAAATACCACATCAACTCGCACTTAAAAATTGTAATATACAGTGATAGTAAAAGTGCATTACAACATATAGTTAGCTGTTCTCAAGGGAATCGTGGTACGGCGATAGCCTATAGCATTCTCCGAAAACTGGAAGAATTTTCTGTAAACAATATCCAAATAGTACTACAATGGATCCCATCACATATAGGATTGTATGGCAACGAGGTGGCAGACCAATTAGCTAGATTAGCTGTGTCAGACAACTCAGAAAATATATACATTTTACCTTCATACACGGAACTTTTACCAAAATATAACAAAATGTATTATGATCACTGGAGAGAGTATTTTGATGAAAGATCGAGAACAAAGGGGATCTGGTACAAAATTATCCAAAGTCAACCACCTCGTCTGCCGTGGTTCATGGGAGACATATGTAGAAAACATGTTGTTATTGCACACAGACTTCGTTCCGGACATATGCCACTGAAGAAATTTGCATTCTGTATGGGAAAAGTACCGTCACCGAATTGTGAAACGTGTAATAAACCGGAAGATGTATACCATGTCTTAATGGAATGTGTCCGGAACCAAACTGAGCGGCAAAACATTCTAAGGAAGTTGGATGCTAATATTGAAGACATTGGAATGTTTCAGTCTATATTATGCAACCCGAATTCAAAGGAAGCCCTAATGGTGTATAAATTAGTCGATACAGATAATTAGTGTTTATGATAATTTTACTTATAAATATGTGGGGGGTGCGGGTGCGCATCGAGGTGGACAGGCGTCCACGGGTGCGCATGTGCACTGACCACTATTTCTTTATTTAGAGGTGTATATTTTAAGTTGGTTGTTTATATGTCAGAGAATATTTCTTTTGTTTACAGTATAGGGCTGTCATAAACTGTGTTTAAAAGCCTTTTAAATAAATGAAAAAAAAAAAAAAAAAAGATATTATCGTAACAGATTTTTGGGTATCAACGCAACTCAAGAAGATATTTAAGTAGGTATAGAAAGCAGAATAGATAATGATTTGATTACAGGATGCGCGAGCGGTTTACGGCGAACACCACCACGTCTGGCTCATCGTCCGGGTCGGAGCTGGACGGCGAGCGCGCGCGCCGCTACGAGTCGGACCACTCGTACCGGCCGCGGTACTCCACCGACGATGACGCGCCGCTCAACCTGTACCGGCAGCGGCAGGGCGCGAGCGGGTCGGGAGCGGGCAGCGCGCCCGCCGCCGACGAGCCCGGCACCTCGGGCACTGCCGCCGCGCGCCGCGAACACAACGGGCACGCACGTCTCAACGTACGTATATACTATACTATACTTTACACTACGCTCATACATGTAATAATTCATTTAGCGTGTCCCATAAAGTTGGTACCAATAACAATTCCACATACAGAGAAAACGATCTAAAGCGTAATGGTGAAGTTAAAAAATAAAAATTGAATTTCATTTTTTTAATCAATTATTATGCGTGGGGATTTTAAAATGGTAATGCGACCTGTAAATCGTCACGATTAGCATAGGAATGGCTTTGTGTATGCTAAAAATAATTAATTACTCCATACATGGTTTGCAAATGTAGGTTGAGCTAATTGAGCTGAATGAGTGCTGCGGTAAAAAGATCAAGATGATTTAAACATTTCAATTCAGTAAACCATTTCATTCTTTCATTTTCTAAAGTCCAACTCATAGTCGTAATTCCTGCCTAATGTGTGATTAGTACTGCAGGTCTACTGAATTATAGTCATAGTAAATTACTGCATGCTAAATTATGGCATGTGTACTGGAACTATAGCCATGGTTCATTATAAACAAAACTTACAAAAGCTATTAATTTGCGGAACGTAATATTTCTCAAATAATAAAAGTAATATTGATAATTTTCATCGTTATCATTTCGCGTATCTGTTGTGATTATTGACGCAAAATTATTTACACAGACATTTAGTCGACGGGTTAAGCTGAAATTTCTAAAAATACCCATTAAATTCTAATTTTGCAAGCTGAATTATTGTTTCTTTGAATGATAAAAAATCAACAAGATCAATCACTATGTTTTGAAAGTAAGCAAAATTATTTTGGAAAGTGAGATTTCGATCTGTCAGCTTACTCCGTTTAATTAGCAATCGGACTATAGTCACAAATTCAAGTTCCCATTATTCAAAAACGACGAGTCTTATGAAATGGTTTAGAATGATTGTGTATGACAGTGCGGCGGCGTATCACTACGCGCTCGGTCGCCGGTGCGCTACAACGAGGACAGCGAGGAGGACTCGGCGGCCGCCATCAGCAAGCGAGCGCAGCGGCCGCACCGCGCGCACCGACCGCCCAGGACGCTCGCTGAACTACGCGCGCAGGTGGCTCTCCATAATAAACAATCACCCACTGTTTTTTACTCGTGTAACTAACCAACGGAGAACTATTCTTTTTTTTTATTTTATTGCAGATACTGGCAATCGAGCAGATGGGTCACCTGATGGTAAGTGATCTCCACCACCCATAAACACACAAGACAAAAAGAATCATGGGTGCATTTCTAACCTAAAAGAAAGGAATAAAAAGGGGACGGCAAAGGGATTGGGAAAAGGTGGGGGAAATTAGGCAACCGGAAATCTCACTCACCGAACGAAACGCGACAGCGAGCTGCCACTACATCGGTTTTCTGTGGGACAATAGTATAAAACCGGTCGAGCCGGCCCATTCGTGCTGTAGACGTAACTGTCTACAGTGTGGCTCTACCACTCAAAATTCTAAGCTAACATGACTTTTCACTCCACCATGTGGTGTTTGATTGTAGGGTGGCGTCGGAGGAGGTGCTGGATTAAGCGGAGTGGGAGCAGCGGTGGTTGTACACAACGACGACCACAACTACTTCAACGGTCACACGTCGTCGCACCACCATCGAACTACCGGTAATATAATAATATCTAATCGATATATTGGAACTTCGGTCTTGAGTATACAACTTGTAACAAGGGTCTTGCGTGCAAATGAATTCGATAATCAACTTTTTTTTTTCTTAATTTTATATGAAATTTGCGTCGTCTAAGATAATATAGAATATAAAGAAATATTGAAATATTCTCAAAAATAAAAAAGTTATAAGCCTTTGAAGTTTGGTGTAACCTTCAAGCTGCGTGAAAGAGAAGTATCAATATAATCACGTCACCGCCATAACGGTACGTGCGTTGGAAAGGGATAGCAAGATATTTCCACTATGTCCTCACTTCAGAATTTAAAATATGAATTACTGCCTCATTTTTGAACCAATTTCGATGCAATTTTTATACAAGGGTTCCTTTTCGACCGACTTCAACAAAAGGAGGAGGTCCTCAATTCGTCTGTATTTTTTTAATGTATGTTACGCAATATCTCCGCCAAATGTGGACCTATTTTCAAAATTCTTTCAATGGTGGTCCCATATAAATTTGGTCACGATCGGTAAATTGGAAGTCGGTCAGTTAAGTTTTTAAACTTGTGATTAAATTGTAATATGGCACATCAGTAGGTCCGCGTTCGAACGGCGTCCGATCCGGCGGCGAGGGCAGCAGCGGCGGCGCGGTGCCCGTGTCGATATCGTCGCGCGGGCGCGTGCGCAAGCTCACCGCCAAGGCGCGCGGCCTGCTGCGGGACTGAGGGCATGTCAACAGGTCGCCGTCGCCGCTCTAGACTGAGCACCACTGCCGAGCCTGTCACAGACTCACTGAACCACGCTATCGTCAACCAAGCAGGGTTCACCGCTCCGTAGCCAAGGTATCGTCTTCAGGACTTGAAGAAATCATCATGAAAAATATCAGTAGCAATATCATTCACAATAATATCGATACTTTCAGCTTTCGATCTCCCTTGGCGACGTCCATGGACCGCAAAGTAGCAAAGGTTCGTATGGTGAATAGTGACGGTGTCTCTGTTAACCTCCTGATAGCGACAGACTAGCAACAATGTGTAGTGATGTATAATAATATCGACGGGACACTCGTCGAGTGCTGTGTTCATATAGATACAGTGTAAGATAATCTGGATTGTCTATGATTGCTAAACACTCCGCACTTTTCTACATTTTTCTACACATTTGCCGAGCGATGACACAGAATTTTGAATACACATCGAATCTTACTTTATAAAGCTAAATTCTAACATTATGTGACCCTCATATTACGTAAATATCTGTCAAGAACAAAAGCCTCCTATAGTTTAGTAGTCAGTATATTAAGTATTGACATTTGATATTGGTCAAATTAAATTTTGTTGAACTATTATCATGTCTGTGATATATTGTATCAAAATTTCTTTCACAGATGATTCTTGTATAAGTACTGACTTAACACAGTTGATATGACGAGACTACAGTGAAGTTTGTGGTTGTATATTGGATGATAGAGCTCTTCTAATTGATAAACCTAGTTTTTTCTTTTCCTGAACATTTTGAATTGTCAGACATGTGGATATATTATATTGATGCATGTAGACTTTTCGAAATTGTCGATTCAATTCCAATATACAGAAAGAAAAGCAAAAAAATATCATGTCTTGTTATGTCAAACGTGTACATTATATAGAGACTAACGTCTCAAAAAGCGTCATGTGATACTACATTGTATTTTGAGTGTGCGCGTCGTGTATTACGTGTGTATATAAAATAAAATGTTCATTGTAAAACGAGCTGTATGTGCGACGAACATTACCACTAACTGCGAAGATAGTTGTTTGATGTTTTGTATTGTCGCTCCAGGAGATTACATGGTAATGCAGGTATTGAGGTAATTGTAGTATAGTGGTAGGTATAGGGATTTTGAGTGACTATCTATTCAACTTAACATTTATTAGAATAGAAAAAAACAAAGTTGTCCACCAAAATAATGTAAATTATAATATTTTGAAATTTTAATGTCAACTGACATGCATTATGGTTTATGATCTCCACTATATTAATGTACAGTCACCACATTTATTTAGATCAATTTTAATGTTGTATATAAATATAAGTGATGAACGAACTATTGTATTATACTGTAAAAATAAAATATTATACTATGTATTTGCATGTGGTAATGTGTACTTAAGTGGTATTATGGTAGATGGTGTGACTATATTGGAAATATTTGATAATATCAAAAGGTTGTGGCATGTTTGATTAGAGAGGATGGATGAAATTATATTGGTGAGCGATCTCAACACCTTGTTAAGCCAGAGTAAGTGTAACTGTTTATTCTGTGTGAATGTATGTTGTGTTGGTCCATGATGGATAATTGCAAGTATTTTACTCAAGGTTGGCACACTGCAGATTAGCTATTATATTTATTTTAATTACTACTCCAAGGTGAACGTAAGAGTGCCAGCCATCTGTGCAACTGCAAGCATCCCCACTGTAAATACAATTAGGTATAAAGGTTTGCACAGGTCTGGAAAACGCAGTTGGCAGCATTAAATTCTCCGTTAAAACTTTACTTGGTATGGATTGAAGATAATAAACTGATATCTTAAGATTTTGTAACACAATATGCACAGTTTTGTGTCTGCACTGCGGACAAACCATTGACATATAGGTACGCCTTAAAAAGCGTTTGACTATAAAACTTTCGTGCCACATGAAAATATATCGAACATAATATATACATTTGCAAAACAATACTGCTTTATTTTTACTATAAGTAGGATTGCAATTTTGTCACTCCATAGTGTGATATCAGTCTTATATAATCATAAGTGATATTGTGTATTGACAATGAATTGATAAATAGCATAAATAGTTTTAATGAATAATAGTATAAACCCATTATACAAGTGAATCTGGGAAAATAATTTATATTTAATTAAACTGATTTCAATTTTATAAAGATTATCAAATAATCTTATATAACTTTATAACTTACTACACCGGGTGTTTTAGAAAGTTGGTACCAATAACTATTCCACATACACAGAGAACGATTTAAAGCGACTACGCTTAGGTAAATAAAAAATAAAACGGTACTTAATTTTTTTATTAATTATTAAGCGTGGGGATTTTAAAATCGAAATGCGACCTGTAAATCGTCGCAATTAGCATAGGAACGGCTTTGTGTATAGTAAAAATAATATATTACCCCACAGGTGGTTTGCAAATGTACTGAAGCTGATCCAGTGGGTCAGAAACAATTTTTTCGTTATAAATTAAAGTTTCCATTATTCAAAGATTTACGAGATTTAAAACTTTACCGCTTAGCCCCTTACTTATAAAAATATTTAAGCGCGGCTTATCTTTAACCATAGGTTGTCCCTTTCATTTTTAAACAATGTAACGCAAGGAAAAAAGTGACAGGCAGACTAAGCAAAAAGTTAAGCGAAAATGTTTTTATAAGTAATGCCCTTAACTGCTAGCCAACCTCCATTTAAGTGTAGTTATTATTGATACCAACTTTATGAAACACCTGTGTATTGATGACCTCCGCTGGTAACTCGGCAATAAGACTGCAGTAGGGTTTTATCATGATAAATTACAAATGTTCATCTAAAGCCGCGTATCCTGTACTATCCACAAAACAAGGGTTTTCATTGTCTCCTGCTCCTATAACAATGAACCATAGACCAGAAATTGTAGAAATATCATGTTTTGTGTAAGTGTTTTGTGTCATGTTTTAGTGCAGGAGATGCAGCTTAACGCAGGAAGCCCCTTCAAACAGAACTTCAAATGTACATGAATATGATACAATGTTAAATAACTTTATATTTTTAATTTTCCCACGAATGAGATTGTTTTGACCCGGGATCTTGAGTATGCCAAATGACCGGGAAAATAAATACTCTAAACTGCATAAATAAACTATATCAGTGCTTTATGTGAAATATTAGGTTTCAATTAACTAGCTTAAAGCCATTATGTTAAGCTTCTGGAATTTCCAAATGGTTTTACATTACTGACAATTATACATGTGAATTGTATGTATATAATGTTGTGTACGTATTGAAATTTGTAAATAAATTATTATAAATATAAATAGAACATGGGCCAGTTGTATGTTTTATTAAGAGTTGTGACGAATTATTGTATAGTGTCCGATAAGTAATGTTGCATATTATGTTAACGCTCAAAACAAAATGCACCTCGAATAAAATAATTTGTGTCAATAACTTAAAATTCGAATGTTTTGTCTTGGCATGGCTAGTCATCGTAGACGTAACGGAAAACTACGTCCATACAACGGATGCGTACGTTTACACCTACATTTTTCGTAGCTCAGTGGTAAAACTAATATGAAATTTAAATATAATTGAAATCAGCGTGCACATAAAGATATGCGTATATATGGTAATTTCCATTAAAAATACCACAATCTGATTCTTAATTGTAATAGCAGCTGTTTGAATTTTATAGAATTTATAGATTGACGTTTTAATGTAATTTTATCAGTAGCAGAACAATTTAAACAATGTATCAGTAATAAAACACCCCACAGGCCAGGACTTGGAAAAAAATAATACAAACACGTAGAGTCTGTTATGAGTTACGGCGACCCGCGGAGTTGCAGAATGTGTGACGTATGAATGTAGAGTGTAGACAAGCAGTGGCCTCCCTTCCGCTGTAGATGTCCATCAGTATATTACCAGTATATTCAAGTTACTCTATGATGTTCATTGTCAGGCGGCCAGGGCGTCTATTATTTATTTTAGGAATTTCAATTAGATTCGAGTTGTGCCATGATCGTACTTTATTGAAGCAGCAATACTATAATCAACATGTAGTGACGAGTACATTCGAATCTTGAGAGATGATTGCATAAATGACGTGTTATGTATGTCCACAGTAAAATAATAACTTTGTACTTACTTGTACAAATTTTTATTATGATAGCGGATTTCGCACAACTGCCGATAAAATGTTATTTCGGCGTCTCGACTGCTATTTGTATCAAATTATGTCTATATAGTGTTAAAGGTAGGTGTATTATGGCTCACGTGACTTCATCTGCCTAACTTTTCATTAAATAATAATTTAATCTAGACTACTACTACGACTACAATAATTTATACGTTAATTACAAAATCGATCATTTTACGTGTATTTTGCGGCTATTAGTCAATTATATCTTATCTTTTCAATTAATGGCGTTAGTCACGTGTGCCTTTGACTATTATTAAGTATCTATATGTATATACATGTATGTGCGTCTACAGACGTGACATCGATGTGTTTCAACCAAACAAATAAAATATTTTGTAATTGTATTTTAAGTTTTATTCTTTTTGCCTTTTTATATTATGGCTTGTCGAGAAAGGGAGACTCGCACCAGAATCGATATACATGTCGTTCCTCTTATTTATTTTTTTATCCGGGCACGGCAAAGTGACTACACTGCACCTGATGGTAAGCGTAGTGCAGTCGAAAAAAATAACTACTTACAAACACTGTTTATCATCAGTGGTCGTCAGAATCATGCCGGCCTATTTATATAGAGGTGGGCATAATTGCTTAAAAAGAATAACAAATTGAAACGTTAATTTATTTTAAAAAGCTGCTTTTATAAGTTGCTTTTATGCTTATACACGGTCTGTATGTACTGCAAAAAAAAAAAAAAAAAAAAACA
Organism: Clanis bilineata; assembly: GCA_036417725.1. Taxonomy (NCBI): domain Eukaryota; kingdom Metazoa; phylum Arthropoda; class Insecta; order Lepidoptera; family Sphingidae; genus Clanis; species Clanis bilineata. Next base: position 18,478,020 of record CM071158.1, read on the forward strand.
CCAAATTTGTTGTTCATAGCTAAAGCGCAACCCAGATATCGATTTTTAAGTCAATCGGCCCATAAACAAAGAAAAACAAAATGGCGGCCACTTTTGACAGATTTGACACCAAATTTATTGTTCGTAACTATGGCGCAAGCCAGATATCGATTTTGAAGTCAATAGGCCAATAAACAAAGAAAAACTAAATGGCGGACGCTTTTGACAGACTTGACGCCAAATTTGTTGTTTGTGACTAAAGCGCAACCCAGATATCGATTTTGAAGTCAATCGGCCCATAAACAAAGAAAAACAAAATGGCGGCCACTTTGACAGATTTGACACCAAATTTGTTGTTCGTAACTAAGGCGCAACCCAGATATCGATTTTGAAGTCAATAGGCCAATAAACAAAGAAAAACAAAATGGCGGACGCTTTTGACAGATTTGACACCAAATTTGTTGTTCGTAACTAAGGCGCAACCCAGTTATCGATTTTGAAGTCAATAGGCCAATAAACAAAGAAAAACAAAATGGCGGACGCTTTTGACAGATTTGACGCCAAATTTGTTGTTTGTATCCCATCATCAGATCCTAACTTGGTGCCAATGGGACCACCTGGAAAGTATACCCTTTTAAACAAAAAAATAATTTCTCGAATGAGCCCAGGCGTCTTCGAGTGATCGGGGAATATACATAAAAAAAGTTTTCGACGAATTGTTAACCTCCTCCTTTTATTGAAGTCGGTTAAATAAACTTTAATTTCCAAAACGTATCGTTGAAATCGTAAACTGTGCAGGACGAACAATCAAACTCTAATAAATTTTATTCCTTCATCCCAAATAATTTATAGTGTGGGAGCGGGACGCCCAAATCGGGTGTCTCCCTCTCGCGGCACGTGGCACGACACGTGCCCCCCCGTCCCGCGCCCGCGGGGCAGCGCACGCTGCGCGCCCCGATTGGCCGACTCGCCGCCTACAGCCGGCGCACCTGACGCAGACTGCCGAGCCGTCGCTGCACTGAAGTATAGCGACGGTAGCCGGCAGCGCCAGTTCAGTCCAGTTCAGTTCGGAAGAATCAAAATAGCAAGAAAACAGCAAGTAGTCAGCAAGTAATAACAGCAAGAATAGCGTTATTGACGTCTTGTATATATGTAAAATACTGTTTCTGGTAAAGACGAAATACACGTTTTTTCCCATCGCATCTTGTTTCACTGGCATTTGAAACCTACGCAATCCAGCAACAAATTTGGGGGAACATTCTAACATCCTTTGCGTCCCCCACAATTTCTGGTCCTTCGAGCCGGATCTCGTAGGTGGAAAATGCCGGTGACTAGATCGGTGGGAAGACGTGCGGCCTCGGCTACCGCGACGGAGACGGAAACGTCGGGAACCGTCACCGCCTCGACTGACGTCACTGGTGCCACCGGCACCATGACCGAAGTCACCGGCACGACGATGGAGACCGGCGCGACCGTCTCCACGGAGACGACGGAGTCAACCGTCACGAACCCCGCCGTGGAGGAGCGTCCAGCCGCCACGACGGAACCGCCGCGTCGTAGCAAACCCGCGTCATCCACCGGAAGCAGGAAAACCAAGGCACGCCGCCTGGCCGAAGCCAGGGCTGAACTCGCGAAATCAAGGCTCGAGCTAGCCGCCGCCAGGCTGGCCGTAATCGAAGCCGAAGATAGCGCGGAAGATGACGTAGACTCCGTCATCACCGAGGTCGAGCATGACGGTCGGCTACAGAGCTGGTTAGAAAATAACCAAATGCTCGCAATAACCAGCCGGCCGCATGCAACGTCGGAGGCGCAACCTGCGCACGCTGCGCAGACCCCACAGCCGTCGGCCGCCGCCGCCGTCCCAGGAACCGCCACAGCGTCCTGGGACAACCAGGCGACCGCACCGGCGGGAGCCATCGCCGCACTCCCAACCCCGCGCCCCCCGACGTCGTCTATACCATCCGCGAATATGGAATGCGCAACGCGTGCGCTTCCACCCCCGCTACCAGAAACGACCGCCACGTCCTGGTATGCACAACTCCCGCGAGTGAGCACCGCTGCTTTCGACCGCGCGTATATAGTGCAACCGTCGCGAGTGTTCACCGCCGAAATACATCGCGCGCACACGGGTGCTGCGCCGCCGCCGCGAGTGTTTGTCGACGATGCCGACCGCTTGACCGCGAACATCCCGCAACGTTCGCGAACATTCGCCGAACCCGAATACGCGCACACGGGTGCTGCGCCGCCGCCACGAGTGTTTGTCGACGATGCCGACCGCTTGACCGCGAACATCCCGCAACGTTCGCGAACATTCGCCGAACCCGAATACGCGCACACGGGTGCTGCGCCGCCGCCGCGAACGTTTGTCGACGATGCCGACCGCTTGACCGCGAACATCCCGCAACGTTCGCGAACGTTCGCCGAACCCGAAATCATGCACACGGGTGCCGCGCTTCCACCGCGAGTGTTCACCGACGGCATCAATCGCTTAAACGCGAACAACGCGACGTTCGCCGCCGAACATAACGCCGCGAATGCCGATATTCCGCGAATGCCACCAGTGTCCGCGGGTTGGCACGAAACAACGAAACCACAGCTACCAGTGACCACCGCCGCGTCCTGGCAGCCGAACTGTGGTACTTCGCGATCCGCGAATTTAGGTCCGGGAATCGAACCCGCAGCCTGGTTACCGCCCGACGCGTGTCGGAACTCGGGTGGACCCACGAACGATCTGCGTGAATTGGCATCTGCTATCACGCAGGCTGTGCAAGCTGCACAGCACCGGCAACCACTGAAATATTCGGAGTTGCCAACATTTAACGGAGCACACCAAGATTGGTTAACGTTCCGCGCCGCCTACAATGAGACGGCACACCACTTCTCGCCGATCGAGAATATGTCTCGCCTACGTCGCAGCCTTCGAGGAACAGCCAAGGAAGCCGTGCAAGGACTACTCATCACCAACGCCGACCCGAGCGGGGTAATGAAGACTTTGGAGACGCGTTTTGGACGACCCGAATCAATCGCCACAGCCGAGATCGAGCGTCTACGCATGCTGCCGCGTCTCACCGAAGCACCGCGCGACCTTTGCACCTTCGCGACCAGGATCCAGAATATCGTCGGTACTCTACAGGCGCTCGACTGCGCCCTCTACCTCTATAACCCGGAGGTAACAAAGTTGCTAATTGATAAAATAACACCGACACTCAAGAGACAGTGGTACGAGTTCGCCGCCGGACAATCAAAAGGTGAGCCTGACCTCCTTAAATTTTGCCGCTTTATCAATAGAGAAGCGGAATTGTGTAGCCCATTTGCGACGGCGGAAGTGATCACTGACCGCCCCCCCGCCAAACCGGGCAATGAAGCGCCCCGACGACAACGAGTGCATGCAGCATCGGAAAAGCCGGGCACTCACTGTGAATTTTGTGAAAAGGAGGGTCACGCCATCATAGACTGCACGCGTTTCAAAAACGCAGATGTTAACGCGAGGTGGGACGCGGCGAAGAAAGGTCGCCTATGTTTCAGGTGCTTGAAGCGGCGCAATAGGCAGCACAGCTGCAAACAAAAGCAGTGTGGTGTCGATGAGTGCGACCGCTACCACCACAAGCTCCTGCACTCGGTAAAGAAGAACACAGCGAACGAAACAGAAGAACCAAAACCACAAGAAAACGTCAACTCAGCCTGGGCTTCTCAAATATCTTTTTTGAAAATAGTTTCAGTGCGCATCTCCGGACCGGCGGGAGCGGCAGATAAACACGCGCTTCTCGATGACGGCTCGACCATCACCCTTATCGACGAGGGACTGGCGAAGTCGATCGGAGCCAACGGTCCGGATGAGCCGCTGCGCATCTGCACCTACAACGGGGAGACCAAAGATGACGTGACTTCGCGACGCGTGTCCTTCTGCATCGAGGGAGCGGACAAGAAGCAGAGGAGTATTCAGGCCCGGACCGTGAGTAATTTATGTCTTAGTGCTCAACGGATTCCGCAGGAGGCGATCCAGGACTGCCGCCACCTCAAGGGTCTCGTCACGTCGATCAACCTGGAGGAGGTCCGGCCGCGGATACTCATCGGCCAGGACAACTGGCACCTGCTGCTCGCCAAGCGCACCAGAACCGGCAGAAAAAACCAGCCGGTGGCATCGCTGACTCCTCTGGGATGGGTGGTCCACGGGAGCCGTACCAGGGCCCTCGGACACCAGATTAACTTCGTGGGTCACACCGCAACTGATGACGATATGGAAATTATGGTAAGACAATTCATTACTTCAGACAACATATACATCGACCCACGAAGACCGGACAGCGACCCAGACGAGAGGGCGTTGAGGACCCTGACAGAAAGCACCACCAGGACTCCGGACGGAAGGTATCAGACTGCTCTTTTATGGAAGTCGGAGGAGGCGGTGCTGCCGAACAACTATGAGAACACCCTTCGAAGGTTGCACGGCGTTGAGCGCAAAATGGATAGAGACCCGGAGCTCAAAGCCAGGTATTGTGAACAAATGGATGCACTCATAGAAAAGGGGTATGCGGAACCCGCACCCCCATCTACAGCTAATAGAAAATGGTACCTACCACACTTTGCCGTGTTTAATGTCAAAAAACCGAACAAGATACGTGTGGTTCACGATGCCGCTGCAAAAACGAAAGGAACATCTCTTAACGATTTACTGTTGACAGGCCCAGACCTACTACAGCCGCTTCCGGGAATCCTAATGCGTTTCAGGGAACATCCGATAGCGGTGACTGCGGACATCACGGAGATGTTTCTACAGGTGCAGTTGCGAGAACAGGATCGTGACGCCCTGCGGTACCTTTGGCGGGGGGACCGCAGGGACAACGCCCCTCCAGAAGAATATAGGATGAAAACACTCATTTTCGGAGCATCAAGTTCACCGGCAACTGCAATCTTCGTAATGAACACGAACGCGGAGAGGTTCCAGCCACAATACCCGGAGGCGGTCAACGCAATCAAAAGAAAGCATTACATGGACGACTACCTGGACAGTTTCCCTTCATTGGAAAAGGCGGTGGAAATCACCAAGCAGGTACGTCGTATCCATAAAGACGCGCATTTCGAGTTAAAAAAGTGGGCCTCCAACTCCCCAGAATTGCTGCGGGCACTCGGTGAAGCAGCCAACAACGCAGCGACCATCGACATCGAGGACGGCAAGGCGGAACGCGTGCTCGGCCTGATATGGAGGCCAGCGGAAGATCAGCTCGCGTTCGACGTGCATCTCACCCACATATCACCGGGTCTGCTGCAGAATGAAGTCCCAACGAAACGACAAGCGCTGAGGATCGTTATGTCGGTATTTGACCCTCTAGGTCTCTTGTCCCCCCTCACTATCCGTGCAAAGCAGCTGTTGCAGGAGGTGTGGCGCCGTGGGACGGGATGGGACGAGCAGTTGGACGCGGACTTAGCGGCGAGCTGGAGCAAGTGGCTCGCTCACCTCCGAGATGCGCGCACAGTAACAGTGCCGCGCTGCTATCCCATGTTCAGCAATGCCAAACACGTAGAGTTACATGTGTTCACAGATGCCAGTGAGTCTGCTTACGCGACCGCACTGTACTGGCGCACCACAGATGATGACGGGCGAGTCACCGTCACTCTTCTCGCCGCGAAGGCGAAAGTTGCTCCGCTCAAGCTCCTGTCCATACCCCGCATGGAGCTGCAAGCTGCAGTCCTCGGGACGAGGATGGCGATGGCGGCCAAGGAGGAGCACCAGCGGAAGCCCGACTCTACCACCTTCTGGACAGACAGCCGGACAACTTTAACTTGGATCCGGACAGGAGCGCGGTCATTTAAGCCATACGTGGCACACCGTGTCGCCGCCATCGAAGATGGAAGCAAAGTTGACGAGTGGAGGTGGGTGCCAACAGCTTGGAATGTTGCTGATGATGCAACTCGTGATGTTCCAGATGACTTCAGCGCAGACCATAGGTGGTTCCACGGGCCAGACTTCCTTTGGCGCGATCCGGAGACGTGGCCAAGGGAAGAAAAACAGCAGATCATCACAACGGGCGAAGAAAGGACATGCAACCTGAAAACTCTCGGGCGGCCGCCGCAGCCGAGCGCCGTCCTGCCTGACGTCAACCGCTTCTCAACATGGACAAGGTACCTGCGAGCAGCGGCCAGAGTCCTACAGGCCGTAGAACTGTTTCGAGGTAAGGGAAAGCATGTCATTTATTATAAAAGAAACAGGAAGAATCCGAGTGACGATCCGGACTGGCGTCGTAAGAACGCCAAAAAACAAACCACCAAAAGGAAGATTACTCCGGCCTCGGACCCGTTCATCCCGCTACCTGCCGAGTGCCAGCACCGCGCCGAGACGCTCATAATAGCGGCGTCCCAAGAAGATTCATTTGGTGCCGAACTACGGGCACTAAGGGCTAACGCGCCAGTAGCGCGTGATAGTAGGCTGCATGCGCTCAGCCTACACTTGTCCAATAATATGATTAAATTAAAAAGCAGGATAGCGGCCGCCCGAGACATCGACGAGGACATCAAGAATCCGCCGATAGTCGACGGTGGACATCGTGCTACGAGGCTGTGGATCGAGCACATCCACAGACAACTGCATCACGCCGGCACGGAGAGCGTCGTCAACCAGTGTCGACAGCACCGGTGGATAATCCGTTTGAGACCCACAGTGAAAGAAATCATCAGGCGGTGCTTCAAGTGCCGCATGAGAGCGGCGACACCACCACAGCCGGCGACGGGCGACCTCCCTGCATGCCGGTTAGCGCACCATCACCGACCATTCACCTACACGGGACTAGACTACTTCGGGCCTCTCACAGTAACGGTGGGTCGTAACACCCAGAAAAGGTATGTGGCACTCTTTACTTGCCTAACCACCCGAGCTGTCCACCTAGAAGTGGTGCCGTCACTCAGCGCAGAATCCGCTATACTGGCTCTCAAACGCATGATAGCGCGCCGAGGTTGCCCGGTCGAGCTCTGGTCCGATAATGGGACCAACTTTCATGGAGCTCAGAAAGAGCTGCGACACGCTCTTCTCAAAGGTGCCGAACAAGAGGCGTCAAGAAGAGCCATACGTTGGAGGTTCATTCCTCCAGCTGCGCCATTCATGGGAGGTGCATGGGAGCGCCTCGTACGATCAGTTAAGACTGCACTCATGGCAGTATTAGAAGAAAAGAAGCCTTATGAAGAAACGCTGGCCACCTTACTGACAGAAATCGAATTCACAGTGAACAGCCGCCCGCTGACACATGTGTCAGTTGACCCCGAGGACCCGGAGGCCCTGACGCCCAACCACTTCCTGTTGGGCGGTCAGGGCCCATTCGCCGCGCCGAGCTTCCCCGCTGACCACGGCTACGGCCCGCACGCCAGCCTACGAGCAACGCAGCACCTCGCCGACTCCTTCTGGGCGCGTTGGCTCCGGGAGTACCTCCCCGAGCTACGCAACCGGCGGGAGCCGCACGGGAGAGGACCCGTGCCCCGCATCGGCGACCTAGTGCGGGTCGTGGACGGAACACTGCCACGAAACACGTGGATCCGGGGGCGCATCGCCGCCACGCATCCAGGACCGGACGGCACCATCAGAGTGGTGGACATCGCCACCAAGGGTGGCATACTACGTCGCCCCGTGAAGAAGATCGTCACCATCGAGCCAGCAGAAGATTCAACAGACGAGCGCGGTAACATCACCACACCGGCCGAACCAGGTGCACGGTGCGCACAGGCTAAGCGCGGTACGCAGTCCGTGCCGATCGAGCGCGGTAACCAGCCCGTGCCGGTCGGACACGGCTGTCAGCCCGCGCCGGCCGTATGCGCCGGACATCCTGCACCGGTCACGTGTGGTGACCAGCCCGCGCCGACCATGCAGAGCACTCAGCTCGCATACGCCGAGCGCCGCACGCTGCCAGCGCCAGACTCGCGCGGCAGCCAGCCAGCGCCAGCCGAGCGCGGCTCACAGTCCGCGCCGGCACCCTCCAGTTCTCCACATCCGTCGGCCCGCCACCAGCCCGCGCCCTCCGAGCGCGGTACGCGGCCGCCGACGACCGTGCGCAGCAGCCAGCCAGCACCAGCCGAGCGCGGCTCACAGTCCGCGCCGGCGCCCTCCAGCTCTTCACATCCGTCGGCCGGCCGCCAGCCCGCGCCCTCTGAGTGCGGTACGCGGCCGCCGACGACCATGCCAGGCGGTCAGCCGGCGCCTGCCGAGCGCGGCTATTAGTCCGCGGCGGCCTTGCCTGCCGCCCCGCCAGCATCATCAGGAGTCCAGCCCGCGCCTGCCGAGCGTGGTGACCAACCACGCCGGCCGAGCGCGGAACTCAGCCCGCAACCCTGCGGGCAATCAGCAGCGCAGCCGCCAGTGGCGGCGCCCTGCCGCATCATCGCGCCGCATGCAGCGGCGCCCGAGTCCTGCACGGGAGAAGATTGCGTCGCTCCCGACTCCCCGAGCAACGCACGGCGGGAGAATGTGCAGGACGAACAATCAAACTCTAATAAATTTTATTCCTTCATCCCAAATAATTTATAGTGTGGGAGCGGGACGCCCAAATCGGGTGTCTCCCTCTCGCGGCACGTGGCACGACACGTGCCCCCCCGTCCCGCGCCCGCGGGGCAGCGCACGCTGCGCGCCCCGATTGGCCGACTCGCCGCCTACAGCCGGCGCACCTGACGCAGACTGCCGAGCCGTCGCTGCACTGAAGTATAGCGACGGTAGCCGGCAGCGCCAGTTCAGTCCAGTTCAGTTCGGAAGAATCAAAATAGCAAGAAAACAGCAAGTAGTCAGCAAGTAATAACAGCAAGAATAGCGTTATTGACGTCTTGTATATATGTAAAATACTGTTTCTGGTAAAGACGAAATACACGTTTTTTCCCATCGCATCTTGTTTCACTGGCATTTGAAACCTACGCAATCCAGCAACAAATTTGGGGGAACATTCTAACATCCTTTGCGTCCCCCACATAAACATAACAAATCCCCAGTGAAGAAAAATATGCACTGACATAATTAATTTTTAACGCAAAATTCGCTATATCATTAAAATCAAAACATAAAAATTCCCGTTGAATAAAAATATCCACTCTGACATAATTAATTTGCAACGCAAAATTCGCCAACTATTGTAATGTTAAAAACATCCACTTAAACTTTTAACTTATAATAATTGATAAAGCACGTTCGTAAACGTTACGTTCGTCAACAACATTCCACGTCAAGAATAAAAGTATCACTGACCAAAATAGCAACAAACGAAAACCTGATAAATTGAAAAAAATGTATAACGTACCTCCGATTGGATTAAATCATGCTTTGCGTTTTGGTTGGATTAAAATTATTACGCAACGAAACGATTACGTACGTAATGCGAATATACTACCGCCATCTATCTTTTTTTCTTGTAACTTTTTACAAATTTAGCCAGCACGCTTTATTGACTTGGTGTGAGTGATGCGAAAATTGACCACTAGATGGCTTGGTGCAAAAATGTTATCCATTTTTAATTACGAGAACTATAATTTCGAATAAGCATTTTAACGTAAATTGCTTAAGATATGTAATGTTATTTTTTGCTTACTTTGATAAACGTTTATTTTTTCTGCTTTCGTTTAAACGCCCACCTCTATATTTATATTTCTTACTCTGAATCCGAAGAGGGAAGAAACAAATCGAGGGGCTTGCGACAAGACAGATGCAGATACAGGGATACCCCCATACCCGTCTCAACCAACCATCAAGTCATGCCGCAAGCCCCTCGAGAGAAACGGAAGTACACTGGCTGATCCTGGAACGCAAACCACACACGGAGTGAGAGTCACTTATATCGATACATCGATGTATCGTTTCTATCCAGTATGCACCCCTACTACGCCGAGTTGCCGACCACGCACTGGGGGCCATGTTGTCTTTTACAACCTATCGAGTATAAAATTTGGTAGAATCAGTAGAAATTAATGTTATCTCTTCTTCACTAATGGCTGTCAACTCAGGTAAAGAAGGACCAATATACAAGCGTTTGTTCCTATAGACCCGCAACCTTCAACAGCCACGTCCCCACGCCAAAGTAATAATAATACGGCAGCTGGAATGGCGGTCTAGTGACAAGGGCGTGATTCATTGCGTATATTATCGATATCAATAAAATTTTTATTTCGTTGTTTCACGATAATTTTTTTACATTACATACATATTATCACACCTGTATACCATAAGAGGAGGCAGAGACTATTTTTTCTAATTCGTATGATTAGAAAAGCTCTAGTGGGTTTAGATAACGATTTTTATAACAAACTATTTTTTGAGTTGTTCTTATGATTGATGTCGTTAATGTTTAAAGTGCACATTCTGTTGCTGTTGATTATATCATTGAAACAAATTGTGTCAATAATAGTCTAATATTTTAACTAAGTAATAAACGTAATGTTTGATAATCTTAAATAAATCAAATTAAAAACAACTAATAAATAATAAACGTACAAAAATATTTACATTTCAACATTTATGTACCGCTTTGTAAAAACAATAAAAAAATGGTTATCGACAAATCATCAACTATATTACTTACGCACTAACCTTTCCGCCATCTTTAGCTTCAAGTCTGGTGTCAAGTACATGGAAATGGAATCGATCTCTTCTCTCTCTTTTATCTAAGCGACCACGTCAATCAATCTAGGGATGATCGATATTAGAAAAACATCGATGTTAACATCGATGCTAACATCGTTTCAAAAGTATCGATGTAAGATAAACATCGATAGCAAAACATCGATATGTCAAAACATCGATGTTTTCTGTAGAAAATAAAACTGTCTATTCTATTTATTTTTTATTCATTTCTTATTTTTTAATTTATGTGTTTATTGTTATTGAAAACACATGAAAGGATCTTTTTAACATTCACAGTATTTTTTGGGCACACTCTATAAAAAAATAACTTTGTCGGGTGTTTTCCCTTTAGTCTGTGCATTGAAGTTGACAGTTTTTTTTAATCCCTTAAGAAATGCAAAAAATAACTATTGGTATGGCTTTTTTCGATGATGTTGATCAGTGTCATCTAGTGCTAAATAGTTGAACTCATAGTTATCTAGTCCCTAGCTAGTCCATCCAACGCTAGATGGCCCTACAGAATATATTGACGTATCGATATTTTATTCTCATAACATCGATGTGTCGATGTTATCGAAATCAAAACATCGATGTCAAAACATCGATATTTTCCAGATAAATATCGATGTTTAACAAACATCGATGAATATCGATCATCCCTAAATCAATCCTTTATCTGTCAATGTCAGTCAGTGATGTCATGTCAACAATTCAATTTATTATAGTAATATTTTGCATTTTTCCTTAACAAACTGCATAATTTTATAGAACGACATTATATATATTTCCTACATATTATCATATGGTGGACACCTGACAGTGTTACAAGCACAAGTGGCACTCTTTGTTATTGCAACAAAAGTGATACTGTTTCCCCGTGGGCGGCGCGGCGCGGCGGAAGGATACTGCGATTATTCATTGTAGTTTTCCTTGTTTTACTGTTTTTTGAAGCCTGAAGGTTACAGAACATGTCAGCTATGGAGTCAGTGGTGGAGGAGCAACAGTCTTTTGGGACTATGATTTTCCATCCTGTGTCTGTGGGTAAGAATAAAATTTTGATGTTTTAATAAAATCAAGTAGGTACCAAAGGTCAAGAATATTGATCTATATATGCTATCTGATAAAATGTATTGGGAACTTGCTTTGTGGTTTCACACTATTTTCTACACACTAGGTTCTAGTTTTATTGTATTGATGTAGGTATTCAGTTGGAATACATTTGGCTGAACATTGTACCTAACCCAATGATATATGTAAATTGAGAAGATTGGTGTCCTTGTTTCTCTGTAGATTAAAGTACATACATAATCTGACTGCAGTAACTCTGAAGGTGTAGGCAGGAGTGCACTAGCGAACTAGCCCACATTTCACCAAGCTTAGTTCCATCCCAAATGTGTTAGAGGGCGAGCCTATCACCGTATCAGGCACAATTTCTAGGCTCTGTGCTGATATGGAAAGATCCAAAATCACTATGCCTGACCCCAAGATCGAATCCGAGACCTCAGAATGGTATTTGTATTGAAATACAACCACACCACCAAGGCAGATTAAAGTAACTAAATGATTTTGTATTTGTTATAAGATGGAAGGTCCAAACCACTGAAACTTGTGTTTATGTTGCAGTTCTGCAGTTCCTGGCATCGTATGGTTGGTATGTGGTGGGTACTACAGCAGTTGGATTGTATATCTTAAACAAGTTGAAGAATAAATATGAGGCATATCGGCAAGCCAGGGAAGATGCGGAGTATCATAAAGGTTATCACATTCATATTTCATGATAATTAGATATAAGAACTTATAAAGTAAAGATATTGGTGCCAATACAAATTCAAATTCAAATCATTTATTCTGCAAATGGGATATTTTATACCACTTTCACATGTCAATTATTAGTATATGTTGATTTTAAGATAATGATAGAGTAATAATGGTGTCGTACATGGCATATGGGCGTACAATGATATATATATACATGTTGTGCTATGGGTAAAATAGTCACAAAATATGTCATGAAATAGGCAACTATGGTGCCAGTTATCAGTATTCAATAACATGTTGTTTTTTTTTCTATTTTGTATAGATGTAGACTTGTCAATAATATTAATTTTGATGACATCAGCTGTGGTACCAAACACCATCCAGTGGTACATGGTACAGCCATATTTCAACTTAGTACTAGTACTTCCTTTAATAATAATAGCAGGAGTAGGAATGGTAATACTATTTATTTTATCGACTGACTTCCAAAAAGTATCGACTGACTTCCAAAAAGGAGGAGGTTCTCAATATGTCAGTTTTTTTATGTATGTATGTGATATTTCCGCAAATGTGGACCGATTTTCAAAATTCTGTTTGATAGAGCTTATTTGAAGGGTGGTCCCATATAAATTTGGTCACAATCGGATTTGAAGTTGGTCTGTTAAGTTTTTAAACTTGTGATTATGATGTAAGATAACAGATCAACATTGTCCTAACTCAAAATCAAAATTTATCTACTAAAGAGAAAGTGGTGACTGGCGAACAAATGATGAACATTTAATAAATTGTGCAGATCCAGACAAGCTATTAGGTCGCATGGAGAGGATTCAGCGCGCCCGCGAGCGGCAACAGGAGTTGTTTAGAGAGGCCTCACGCCGGGCACGAGAGGTGCAGAAAGAGGTACATGCACTTCATTATTTGAAAGTATTATTTTACAAGTAGGTTGACGTCAGGCAGGCAGTCGGTCGTAAAAACTAAGCCAAATAATTTTCTGCAACATGATTGAAACAGTGCATTGCGCCAATTAACGTAGGATAAGAGCAGGTAGAAAGAAGAAGTTTATGTTATGATTGTATCATTGGGTGACTAGTATAAAGGAAAAATAATGTATGGGGATGTACTGATTTTCATATTAATAATTGGGTATTTTGTACACATTTCTATATGTACTAGCAAATAAAACAAAAAAGAAACTCTTGTGTAAAATCTGCAGCGAAATTCATTGAAAAATGAGTCAGTAATTCATATTTTAAAATCTACAATGAGTAAGAGTGGGGATAAAGTGGGGATATCTTGCTATCCCTTTCTAATGCACGTACCGTTATGGCCCTGACGTGATTTTACTGATACTTCTCTTTTCTGCAGTACGAAGGTTACACCAAATTTCAAATGTTTAACTTTTTTTGTTTTTGAGAATATTTCAATAATTTTTTCAGTTCTATATTTTAGATGGCGTAAATTTCATATAAAATCGATTTTAAAAAAATAGTCCAGTACCCAATTGTATGTACTTTGATCTGTTTTGATTACGAGTGTATTAGTTATGAAAGTAATGATGACTTGTGAATTGTGATGGTTGGTCGCAGCTTGCTGAAAGGAAACGGGCGGAGACGATCGAGCGACTCAAGAAGTATGGCACAGCGACCGCTGGACGCAGGCTTGGTGATGCGGATGATGGTAACTGCTTTACTTACCTTACGAGAATATATTTTTCGGATATTTTAGCATTTGCTTACAATTAGATTCAGGTAAAATATTATAATGTTAATACAATATAATATTATAGAGAAGCTCAGTTGGGAATGGTACGGACTGCCGAGACAAGTGTCGGAGGTTCGAGACCAACCCCAAAAAGGAGCATACACCTTTGAATTTTCTATGTTAAGTGTGTTTTTATGGTGAAATATCGCTTGCTATAACGGTGAAGGAAAACATCGTGAGGAAACCTGCACACCCGAGAATTTCTCCACAAGAAATTCGAAGGTGTTGGATTTTGAGAAATTGTAGTGGCAACATTACATTTATAATGCACTTTTTCTAACCTGTCAACACTCTCTCTCTATGGCGTCGTACCATGTAAGGCTCAAGTAAATTGTGTAAGTTAAGTTATTTTAAAATAAATCAGTTATAGTTACATAAAAACAAGTTTTATTAACATGGTAGCAGAGCGTGGTTGCATAAAAACAATAAACGTTGTGATTAACTCAAAGGATTAACTCGACTGTGATTTCTGGAAGGCCGGCCGGCACAACACGAGAAAAGGTAACAAAATGGCGTGCATTAAAACTTCCGAAATACTTATTCCTATATTCGACGGATCAGATTACAATCATTGGAAATTAAGAGTATTAAAATTTCTCCAATTTAAAAAGTGTAAAGAAGTGGCTATACGTGAAAGAAAATCATTAGATGATGCGACAAAGTGGGATGAAATGGATGTTCAAGCTACAAATTATATATACAGCGCCATTTCGAACAAACAGCTTGAGTACGTCAGCGATTTAAATTCAACGTATGAAATAATGTGTAAGTTTGACGAAATGTACCTAAAGAAATCTACGGCATTACAAATTGTATGTAGAAACAAGCTAGAAAGTTTAAAATTAAAAAATTATTCCGAGGTTAACCTATTTTTTGATGATTTTGAAAGAGCTGTAAATGAACTGAAGCAGGCTGGAGCTACAATGAGTGAA
This sequence comes from Clanis bilineata, assembly GCA_036417725.1. Taxonomy (NCBI): domain Eukaryota; kingdom Metazoa; phylum Arthropoda; class Insecta; order Lepidoptera; family Sphingidae; genus Clanis; species Clanis bilineata. The sequence goes on from CM071158.1 coordinate 18,493,029, forward strand.
CAAGAAAAGTTAAATTATATGATAAAGGCACTGCCGTCCAGTTATAGTCACATTGGTGACTTAGTTGATGTGTTGCCGGAAAAAGAAAAGACTGTAGATTACTTGAAAAGTAAAATAAAATTGAAAAGTATAGAAGAAAAAACAGATAGTAATAATCAGTCAAATGTTTTCAAGGTCGAATCTCAAAACAAAAAGGGATGCTTTATATGCGGCAAGACAAATCATTTAAAAAAGGATTGTTGGTACAAAAACAAAAGAGGCGGAGGTCGAGGCTCCTCACGTTTCCGAGGAAGGGGACGAGGTAAGTCTAATTCACAAAGTGAATATTGTAGCAGTACCTTTTATGCAGAGGTCCATCATACCACAAGCTGTGATGAAGAGGAACATAAAAATGAGCTAAGTTGGTTACTAGACAGCGGCTGTTCTGACCACATCATTAATAATGATAACTACTTCGACAGCTATGAGACACTGGCAACTCCTGTGCAAGTTAAAGTTGGGGATGGAAGGCTTCTAACTGCTACAAAGGTCGGTACCATTAAAATATATTTTAATGTTTATGGAAAGAAGTCCGAGGTCACCTTAACTAGAGTATTTTATGTAAAAGATATGAAAGCAAACTTATTGAGCAGCTCAAAAATAACTAGAAATAAATTTTGCATAATATCCAAAGGAAAATTTTCAAAAATTTACAACTTAAGAAGAAAATTAGTAGCGGTAGCGAAGGTCGAGAACAATCTTTATGTTATGAAAAGTTATACTGATTTTAAATCTGCCAATCAAGCTCATGTGGCCTCCATTACTGTAAAAGAGAAACTGCACCGGACGTTGGGTCATATCAATTTCAATAAGTTGAAGACAATGTGTAAAGAGCAATTATTGGATGGTATACCAAAAGAAATTGAAGAAGAATATATGAAGTGTGCTATATGTCTTGAGAATAAAATGCATAACTTACCTTTCAGAAACAATAGAAGAAGAGCAGAAGATATTTTAGAAATAGTGCATACAGATTTAAATGGGCCCCACAAAACTATTGGTTATCAAGGTGAAAGATACTTCTTGAGTTTCATTGATGATTATAGTAAAGTGGCCAAAGTTTATTGTATCAAGTCAAAAGATCAAGTTTATGAATGCTTGATGCAGTATGTGAATGAGTGTCAAAATTTAACTGGAAAAAGGATAAAACAAATAATATGTGACAATGGGACAGAATACATAAATAATAAAGTATCTGAATTTGCAAGGGAAAAGGGTATCATTCTGAAACCATGTCCGGCATATGTACATGAATTGAATGGCACTGCAGAGAGATTTAATAGAACAATTATGGATATGGCGAGATGTCTTTTATCAGAAGCTAAAGTGGACCGATGTTACTGGCCAGAAGTTGTAAAAGCTGCAACATATATAAAAAACCGGACTCTAACAAATACAATAGAAAGAAAAACACCATATGAAATATTTTTTAAGAGGAAACCATCATACAGCAACCTGCGCATGTATGGAAGCATTGTTTATGTGAGAGTACCAGAAGCTAAAAGGAAATCAAAATTTGACAAGAAAGCGGAACCAGGAATTTTACTTGGCTATACGGATGTAGGATACAGAGTACTTGTACAAAGTAAAGTAATTGTAGCGAGACACTGTGACATTATTGAAGAAGATGTTACATGCATTGGATTTGAAGATCAAAAGCAAGATAACAGAGACAAAGAAATAGAGGGAATACAAGAAATTAAAGATATTCATTTTAAAGAAAAACAAGAATCAAAGTCTACAGTAAAAGAAGAGAGAGAAATAGAAGAGGCTACCATTAAAAATGAAGATAGAAGGCCTCAAAGAACAATTAAAAAACCATTACGATTTGATGAAGAATTTGGTTATTATTGTGTATATGCTAATTATTGTCTTATTCCAGATAATTTTCAGGAGGCGATTACAAATCAGGATAATATAAAATGGAAAGAGGCAATGAATCGGGAAATGGATAGTTTGATAAAAAATGACACTTGGACCCTTGTAGACAAACCAGATGGTAAGAAGGCTCTTGATTTAAAATGGATATATAAAAGGAAATCTACCTCGAGTGGCGAGTATAAAGCTAGGCTTGTAGTCAGAGGTTTCCAGCAGACTGATTATGTTGATGATACTTACTCACCTGTTGCTAAAATGCAAAGCCTAAAGTTGCTTCTCTCTTATTGTTGTCAATATAATTTGAATATACATCAAATGGATGTTGAAACTGCTTTTCTGAATGGTGAAGTAGTGTCTGAGGTTTATGTAAAACAACCTCTTGGTTATGAAGATGGTACAGATAGAGTATATAAATTAAATAAATCATTATATGGTCTGAAAGAGAGCCCCAGAGCTTGGTATGAATGTATAAACAATTTCCTAAGTACTCTTGGTTTTCAAAGAAGCAAGTATGATTATTGTCTGTATTTCACAGCTCATGTATACATATTACTATTTGTAGATGACATGTTAATATGTTCAAAAAGTGAAAATGTAATTACAGATATCAAAAGTAAATTCATGAATAAATTTGTTATGAAAGATATGGGCAAAGTTAAAAGCTATATAGGAATTGATATTGAATATGTTTATGGGAAATGTAATACCATGACCTTAAGTCAGAAGACATATATAGAATTACTTTCAAAGCATTATAATATCGAAAATTCGAAACTGCCCAAAACTCCAATGGAAGTTAACCTTAAATTAGAACCATGTGAACTAAATGAAAATGTTAAATTTAGAAATTTAATTGGAGCACTTTTGTATATTAGTTCTGGAACTAGACCAGACATTTCTTATAGTATTAACTACCTTAGTAGATTCCAAAATTGTTATAATGAAACACATTTTAAACATGCACTGCAAGTCTTAAAATATTTGTACCTAACAAAAGATTTAAAATTGACATATTTTAAAAATGAAAATGTAAACATACTAGATTGTTTTGTGGATTCCGATTTTGCAGGTGATGTAATTAGTAGAAAAAGTACAACAGGGTATGTAATAAGATTCTTTGGAAATGTAGTTTATTGGAAGTCAAAGAAACAAAACTGTGTAAAAAAATCGTCTTCATTTGCTGAGTATGTATCATTGTCTGAAGCGGTCACTGAGATTGTTTTCTTAGTTTCTTTAATTAATGATGTTTTTGTATTAAATTGCAAACCTGTAAAAATTTATGAAGACAACTCTGGAGCACTTGCTATTGCTAAATATGGAAATTTCACAAAAAATTCAAAACACATAGAAGTACATTATCATTATGTACATGAAAATTATAAGAATGGCGTAATTGATGTCGTCAAAGTGTCGACTAAAGAAAATATAGCTGATTTGTTAACAAAGTCGTTAGTAAGAGTTTTGTTTCTTAAGTTCAGAAAAATGCTATGTTTACTATAACTATTGAGACATGCAAGGGTGTGTACTTTCTAAATAAATAATAAGGTATGGCAATGTAAAAACACACCATAAATTTAAATTGTTCAGATTCTTAAAACTATTATAGATGTTTAAACAATGAGGTGGTACATTATAAATGTAAGGAGGCGTGTTGGATTTTGAGAAATTGTAGTGGCAACATTACATTTATAATGCACTTTTTCTAACCTGTCAACACTCTCTCTCTATGGCGTCGTACCATGTAAGGCTCAAGTAAATTGTGTAAGTTAAGTTATTTTAAAATAAATCAGTTATAGTTACATAAAAACAAGTTTTATTATGTGAAGTCTACCAACCCGCATTAGGCCAACGTGGTAGACTAAGGCCTAACCCCTCTCATTAGTAGAGGAGGCCCTGTGCCCAGCAGTGGGACAGTAATATTACAGGGCTAATATTATTATTATTATAGAGACGAGTTACTTACCGCTGAGTGGCGGCGCGTCCACGTCCACGTACCGACCGCCCAAGAAGAAGTGTCCCGGCGGCGGGTGTGGCCGCTAGATCCACCACCACATCAGATCGACAAACGACAAACAACATGCAATTATAGATGGCGCTGCGAGTGCTAAACTACTTATATATAATAATCTTTCATTTGTGATAGCATAGAATAGTTTAATGTTTTACTAAATGCTTATTGGGCTCCGTTTAAACATAATCAATAACAAAAATAGTATATAGTAGTAGAGTTAAATTTTTCTAACATTACTCATTTTAAATATAGCTTGTGTACACATTGTATTGGTACTTAATGAAAATTTTCTGTTTTGTATCCAGTCATAGTGTTGTTTGGATTATAATTCGAAAGATCTTTGGAAGCTAGTATCTGATTGTACGGATAATATCGTAATAAATGTATTAGTAATTATAGTGACTTTTATTGATTGACCTTTCACCTCCAAGGTCAAAATTACTGATACTCGTCAAAGTTGTAGTATACACCTATGTACTTCATTATTCGGCGGAAAGTGACTTGAACACATAAATGGACCGTGTTATGCAGAAATTACCCACAAGAGTATTTAAACAAAATTGTTGACACCAATATGGCCTTTTAATGGTTTAGAACATGTGGGTATCAATATATATATTTTTTTATTTATTGTGGGTTGGATAATTTCTGCATAACACGGTCCAAATGTGCCATGTCAAATGTGTCATGTGCCATGTCTTCATAAGAGGTGTTTTTATATTATTTTGCCATCAATGTGTTTGGTTTCTTCGTTGTTCATCGCGTTATCCTGGTTTTATCTTTGGGCCGGACTTCATTCTTGATCGTTTCAATTTAGCCCGATCTTGAGACTTCTATAGCGTGTTTTTTTTTAATGCAGTGACTGGCAAACGGTCAGGTGAGTCACCTGATGGTAAGTGATCTCCACCGCCCATAGACGCCTAAATCAAATGTATCATGCGTGCGTTGCCAACCGAAAAGGATAGGTATAAGGATTGGGAAAGGGAGAGGAGAATTGGGCCACCGGAAATCTCACTCACCGAAAAAAACGCAAAAGCGAGCTCCCACTTTACGTCGGTTTTCTGTGAGACAGTGGTATCAAACCGGTCGAGCCGGCCCATTCGTGCTGTAGACATTCTACGGCGTGGCTCTACCACTCAAAATTATACTTACTGATATTACTTGTCCCGTGTGTGGAAAACCAACAGGTTTTCCTTCTTCGCTACTGAACCACGTTTGAAGCAACTGGTCCGTATCTTCTCCACGTCCGCGGGCATTGCTCGTTGATAGTAGATGATATAATGCGATTGGTTTTCCGTCGGTTGCGCAATGCCGCGACTTTCTAATTATTTCAGCATTCATTGAGTCTCCTTCGTGTGCCGTGCTAATGTTTTTTGTCGCCTCGATTGCGGTATAAAAAGTGTCGGCGACCTGTAACCACGTACCGTTGAACTCTCGAGAAATTAAATCAGTTGCCATCGATAAAGTGCGAAATACTTTTATAATTAAACTTGTTCATTTATCTAACAAACACATCTCTTGAGATCCACGTCCTAGTTTTGTTTAAACGCCTATGCGTTGATGATGTGCGATGGCTAGATGATTAGCCATCGCCAATTATGCTAACTAAATAAAGCCTGGTAAGTTTTGTCTCAGTCGTTTTTTTATACAATGACAAGGAGTTGAAAGATTTGATTGGATGCAATTACTTGGTTAAGCCTTGTCTATTATACCACGATAATCGTGAGTTTTAGACTTAGCTAATTTTCTATATCTTACCAACAGATGTCGTTGACTACTTATACCTGCCTGTACATACTGTGACCATTTGTTACTGGAACCAGCTTAATAGATGATAACATGCTCGATTTCACTCTGCACTATGGGAGCGACATCAAATGATTGGAGATCAAAATATCTAGACTGAGCTTGGACGTTTCTCAGTACCGAGTACAATAAGTACCTAATGCTTTTAAAAAGGTTGTGCGATAGATATTGATTTGCGTAATAATATTGCTTAATTACGTTTTGGCAATTGTTAATTGCTTGTTTATATAGGGGCCTACAACACCGACACTTTAAGGTCAATAAAATGCGCGCAATATACTGGTCACTGGTCTGGTGGCGTCGAACTTTATAAGGATTAAATGGGAGCAGACGGTGCAGAGGAGGGTGCATGGGCACGAACTTCTTTACCCCAAGTAAGAGTTTTTCTGGACAGTTCTCGCTTCTCGAAATCGCCGGTAGTTTTCATTTTTTCCACAGATTTTTAAAAAATCTTTGTAGTTTTCGTAGCGCTGGTAGTCAAATGTTTGGAAAAGACGAAGACTATTCTCAGTTTCGAGAAGCGTGAACAGTACAAAAAAACTCGTACCAATAGTATTTGTTTGCATTTTGCACCTATTGTGCATATACGTAATGCATATAAAAACTATTTTTTCTTAATTTCCTAATGGATAACAGTTAAAACATTGACATACCCTTATGGAGTTCGAATATTCTGTTGAAGTCATACACTATACACATACACAAACCATGCATTTTTTATCTATGGTCCATTCTTCTACGAGCAGGTGACGGCTAAAATCGTTGTTTTGCGTATGTGTTTTTAGTGTTTTGTTTCGAAAAAGCTAGTGCAGGAGACCCGGCTTTTATGTTTTTGTACTTATACCTCTATAATAAAGCAAATCATATTGAATTGGCTACATTTTAACTCAAAACCGTACACCGATTTATCACAATACATTAGAAAGCGGCGGTAAAAATAAAATCAGTCGAGATAAAGAATTCTGTTCTTACCAATTCAAATAACTGAAAGTTTATTACTGATACAATTACGTCTACTATGAAAAATAGTTTTTTTTCCTTTTTTTTGTTTATGAAAGCCGAGAAGCAAACACTAAACAGTCGCCGGCAATGCCAGGCACATTCCGCACAGCCAACCTGCGGCCTTCTGTGGAACGGAATAGAATGGGAATCGAGAAGGCGAGTGGGATCACCTGAGCCTACGAAAATTTCACTCATCATACGAAATGCATCAAGAGGCTGCCGCTCCACGTCAGAGTTCTGTGCAATGGTGGTAATATATTTGAGATTCTTCTCTATTCAGTTGGGAAAATTGCGTATTGCGTGGCTCTACCACGTAGAGTTCGCGTAGGTAGCTCCGTGGTGTAGCGGCGAGTAGCTGGCTATGAAGAGAGGCAGTGTCTGGTGCCGTGGGTTTGATCCCGGCACCGAGACAAATGTTTGTGTGACATAAATATTTGATTCGGCTTTGGGTATCGTGAGACCGAAAATAACTTGTAGTTCCATATATTAACGATACAAGCTTTGGATACAAGATTCATAATGTGGGTCAGGAGTCAGGACTGTGTGTGACTTTGTAATATTTATTTATTTAATTTCTATATTAGCTTTTGCCTGCGACTGTATCTATGTGTCACTCGTTTCTCACGGGAACGTATTAGCGGGGTAAAATATAGTTCCAAGTCCTAATCCAGGTTGTGGTCTATCTATGTGTTACAAACACCAAAAAGCTTCTCTTTGAACACTTTTATTAATTACGTTCTGTGGCCATAACATCCGAATCAATATCCAAAGTTCACACTTGTCTATAATAACATTCATAGTAGGATAAGTTAAAGAAGGTTTGAGAGGTAATAACTTCGTGATTTGCATTGTGGGTTTGCAAGCTCATGTAGGTACACCAGGTGAATTCGGAAACGTGATCCGCACGCGAGTCATTACGACAGGTGTTTACGTTTGCATCCACAGCAGATGGTTATTCGAAATCCGGTGAGCTCGACTTACGACTCTTACAAAATAAAGAAGGGTGATAAGTATTTTACGTCCATCGCGATACGGCTTGAAATTCTTCATTCTGCAGGGCTAGTTCTTTGTTTCTGCCACACATGAATAATCAGCTGGTGTTTAAAGTAGCGTGACATGTGACCACATTGCGCTAGATTTAAACTAGGTACTACTTATTATGCATCGTCGATGATTTAAACGAATGCAGCGTGACGTAAACAAGTATTATGTGATGATGGGGTAAATAGGTTGGGGGTTTATATTCAATATCGGTTACGTATTACCAGTGCGTATTTCTATTTAAATTAAATGCCCGTGAGCGTGACGTAACTTTCGCGTAGTTGTCGCGCTGACGCTGCACAGATTACATGATTTTGCTGAACCTGATGGTACGTAGGTATAGTTCGACGAAATATTGTCTGTAATAAGTACCTGAATGATCGGCAGAATTGTACTGGCTTGAAATGACTGGATGGATGTGTAACACGCTGGAACATGACTCGCCCCAACGCGAAAGAGTTGTTTTATCTTGTCATCTTGGTGTAGTGGCAGCGTATATGGACTGTAACCCAGGAGGGTTCTTGGGTTCGAATGCCTGAACAGGCTACCCGGTTTTTCTGTTCGGGACTAGAACCCACAAATGGACGCGTTAGATTCAGACAAGAATATTTTGCACAATTTCTTAATGGGCGTGTATCATCCAATGTTAGGAGACGTGCTTAGGTATGAGCCACCAAAGTCTTAAGCGATCGGTCATGCACCAAGAAGTTGCGTATATTTGTTAAGTATAATGTACGGAACCTCGTTGTATGCTGTTACATCGAGCGCATGCTGCCGATGGTGCGGGGCACAATAATTAGAAAGCGCATCGATAGAGCCCGCGCGATTATCTGTGACCGCCCTTGCGACACGGCGAGGCGCGGCGCGGCGCAGCGCCCGCACCAGCCACTGCTTTACCATTGCAGAATAAGTTGCAACGAGCAAGTGGCTCAACTGATGGCTAGTAATTTTTTTTTTATAGCACAGACTGGCAAACGAGCCGATGGGTCACCTGATGGTAAGTGATCTCCCCTGCCCATTAGGGTGGTCCAAAAAATTTTTTTTATTATTTTTCCTTTGGCCACCCCGTAAATTTGTTACATGTATTCATAGTAATAACATAGTAAAATTTCAACGAGATAGCTCAAGTAGAAAGGAGTGCTCAATCGAATGTTGTTTTTGATTTTCTTGTGTAAAATGCTTAATTTTTACTTTTTATTACAAGATATTTTTGTGTATTAAATTGGTATATTATTATATCGATGTCATCTACACCAAAATTTGGATCGAAGCGCCTTTGGCAGCAGATGCATCAGTAAATGACTTACTACTTTGGAAGAGCTTAAAATTGTACGAAGCCATTGATTCCGAAATCGGTATAGCAGCTAGGAGTGTGTTAGAGCGTCACTTATGGTATTAGTCAGATGAACTAGTTGCATTTGCCTTGTTTTCTGACAAGCTGACCGATGGTGAGAGACAGGCCAATGTTAAAAAAAATCTGACTGCGGTAATTGTTCAGTACGAGGTGATTCTGCTAAACTTGCCCCAGAAGTCACATTAGAAGCTTTCGCAACACAAAGAACGTTGAAACCTCTCTCAGTTCTTGATATCAAGGACTCTTTCTTGCAATTACCTCCTGAGACTTGGAATGATAATACTGATTACCTTTAAGGCAAAAGCTGCATAAAAAAATTGCGTGTTGTTAATGATACAGCTGAGAGAGGTGTTAAATTATTTGAAGATTACAACACGATACTCACTAAGAATGAAGAAGAAAAGCAGTTTTTACTTCATATTGTCGAACAAAACAGAAAAATCGTCTCTACTGAAACTTCCAAAAAGGACATAACAAACATAGTTTTGAAAAAATGAACTAATATTATTTTAATTTATAGCTTTGTTACCAAAATTTGATCACATTTAAATACTTTGTATACTTATTTGATTAAAATACTTGTAATATTAATAAACCTCAATTTACGTGTTTTACCTAAAATCCTGGAAACTTCCAATTCCATGAGCACCCCCTTGTATATACTATAGGGGGCTGAAATTTTTCACATATAATAGGAATGGTAGGTGTAACAAATCAAGGGGGTGGCGACACTTAAATTTGAATATATTTTTTTCACCATATGGGCGTGGACCACCCTACTGCCCATAGACACCTAAGACACAAAAATAATCATGGGTGTGTTGCCAACCTAAAAGAAGGGAATGGAAGGGAAGGGAAAAGGGAATGGAAAAGGGAGGGGGGGGGGAATGCGACTGGTATGGGCTGTGGACCGGGAGGCCCAGGTGCCATTCCCAGGCCGGGCAAAGCGAATTTTCTAATTTAATTCGCCCGGGACTGGATCCCGGGAGGCAGCCGGTCGTTAAAACTAAGCCAAATCCTTTCTGCAACATGCTTGAAAAAGTATGTTGCGCCGACCTCACATTTAAGGTGGGATACCAGATAAGGGCAGGCAGAAAGAAAGAAAGAAGAGAGTAAAGATGTAGGTATCTAAACTGATCTTTCTTTCTTTCTACCTGCCCTTATCCCACTTTAATATGGGGTCGGTGCAACACCTTCAAGCATGTTGCAGAAATTATTTGGCTAAGTTTTTACGACCCGCTGCCTGTCTGACGTCAACCCCCTATGGGGTCCAGCCCGGGCAAATTAAATTATAGGTATCTAAACTAATGTAGAACAAAAATATCAGAAAGTTACACTTCCGGTACCCTAGAAATAAAGCTAGAGCAAGCTTTTCTGTGATTTAGGTTAGAAAAGTAGAATAAAATTAGGGCGTATGGACGCGTCTTCTATTGGTATTCATAATTGTTTGAAAAAACGTGCAAAATGTCACTAGTATAGTCTTCATAGATCGCATATTAATTTTTTCATCATTTAATAATCACTACTAAGTTAAGTGAAATCGTATGTCGTGAACCATATTATGTGATATAAGATATATATATTTTTATAATTATAGTTTATTTTTTGTTCGTTACCGACTATTAAATAAACGAGTAAGGTCGTTTGATGAATAGCTACACGGGACACCGACCGTTCATGAACTTCCAAGAGTGAAAACTAGGACAATAACTACATTATAATGTTTATTATTTTATACTTCGATTGCTATGTTGTGGCCCCGGTACCTCTTTCTTTCTACCTGCCCTTATCCCACCTTAATGTGACGTTGGAGCAACACACTTTTTCAAGCACGTTGCAGAAACGATTTGGCTTAGTTTTATCATCAGGGGATCAACTACCGAGAAAATAGTGTTAGAAAAACACCATGCCCCAACTGGGAGGCGAGCCCAGGACCTCCCGCTTCACAGCCCATATACACTGCCACAAGACTAAGAAGGTGACAACGATCGACCGGTACTTGTGGAAAAATCATTTAGTATAGGCGTGTAGTCTAAAATAATTAGTTTCGAGTTTGAGTGTTAACTTTCATGTCATTGTTAACTTTTCATAGTCCCTAAAATGATTACAGCAATTATTGTGGGACTCTGTAGTGAGTACCTACCTCTAATGTTAATACTTAATAGAATCATCATTTTAATGGAAAAACAAAGTATGGAGGTGTTGAGAATAATAATTAAGAATTGGCAGAAAGCATTACGTTCTATCAGATACAAGCTTGTGTCTTATCTTCTATGGCTTCATATCTAAAAGTATCAAGTTTAGGTCTATTGATAGTAATTATATACGTATTCTATCGTATTCTTCTTTAATTTTGCAATTCTGACATAATTATGTAAGTTATGAGTATGTAGAGATTGTGTTTGTGTTTCAAACTCTTAAATTTCTTTAATATAGTAAGTAATTTTGAATCTCTCTGGTTTAATATGTATACTTTTCTAAAGCCCAAAATTCATTAATATTATTATACCTTTTGTTTTTAATTATTCATCTTTTGGATTTCCAAAATATTAGCATGAAACAAAATATTACATCCAGCATTCCCCGTCATAGAAATAGCTTCATTAAAACAGCTTATTTCAACATGTGTCATTGAGTGAGTTCGAGACTCGAGTCGTGTTTAGATAAAATCGCTTCCATTTTCTGCCGTGTGGTGAGACAATGTGTGACGTCACACCGTCGTCTCATGTGGGACAATCATCTGAACAACGAATAGCGTATCAATGACATGACACGCGAGCAACAGTTTTTGTGCTCCACAATCAGTGTTAATTAAAGGAAATATATTCAACCAGCCAGTGTTCGTCGATCCGCTTGCTCCACGCAAGATTTGGGGTTATTTTTAAATCGAATAAACAGTGAACTATGTTGCAATCTGGCTCATGAACCAACTTTATGCAAAAAACAGCGATTTTGTGCTACGTTTCTTCATAAACGAAGGAGCAATCAACAAACACTTAAGTGTTTATAATAATTGTATAGATCCTTACAAACACCCTTACCTATTCGTTTTAGGTTAGTCAATTTAAAACGCTTGATACATGCCTATTGTTAGAAGTATTGCCTCTCCCAGATCAAAGATGGCTTTAAACTAGACGATTGCTCATTCTATGCCGCTCAATAAAATTATATTTGTTAATATTGATAGAGTCTGTATTAAATTAACAAGCACCATTTTCCTTTTAATTTATTTATGAAAATTAATTAAAACCTTTCGTCATTGCTGTACTGTCTTTATTTCCACCTTCCTTATCCCATCTTAATGTGGAGTCGGCGCAACACACTATTTCTAAAATGTTGCAGAAAGGATTAGCGCAGATTTGATGGATGTTTATTGTTTGATGAAAAACATCCCGCCCGAACAGCTTTCTACTTTACTGCTGTTGGTACTGTATTCTGTAACCAATAAGAATATTATATTTTTCTACATAGGTAAATATTAACTTAGACTCTGTTATATTTATTTTCCAGTCGCGCTACTTTCTAACCGTATTTTATCGACCGACTTCCAAAAAGGAGAAGGTCCTCAATTCGTCTGTATTTTTTTTTTATGTAGAGGTATATTACGCGATATCTCCGCCGAATGTGGACCGATTTTCAAAATTCTTTTTGTATTCGATAGAGTTTATTTCAAGGGTGGTGCCGTATAAATTTGGTCACGATCGGATTTGAAGCCGGTCTGTTAAGTTTTTAAACAAGTGGTTATCATAATCAATTTGAAAAATATGTGCAGATTGCGGACGAAATCATTTGAGTAGAGTAGTGAGAGCTAAAGTACGGCTGTATTTCCTATTTTTGACGACGACGACGCGACAGGAGTCAAGACCTACAACTTTACAATTTACTCTATTGAGTTCATACATGTACCTACATATATTATGCCAAGATAGTTCAACTATCTAAACATAGTGATTATTGGTTCCCTATATTCCGTTTGGGCCTTTCAAGACTGACGCAGAATATCCATATATAAGAGAAAAAATCATTTTTGTTTAAAATAATAAATAAAATCATTGGTAAAAACCAAAAAAGAACATTCTTAATTCGTCTACATTGCTGTGTTCGTTAACTCTTTTCTTCGTTGACAAAAAATCACGGCCGAGTTAAGCGAAGAAGAGTCCTAAAAGATCGTAAGACAAAAACTGTAAGAGGATAAAGGCCGAAAACTGCGTAATATTAAGTATTAAAAAAACAGAGCCGTCGCGGGACGCCTAGTAATATTAAAGGTTACATGCTCTTTGAGTTAAATTAGGTAAAATTATTCTTTAATAGCATTTTCCGCGGAAAGTTTTTTTATTCTTTGATCTGTTCTGTCCTTGCTTTTTTATTTCGGGAATATAGACGTGACCCTATGCATGTTGATCATATAATCTATCGTGTTCTGTTGTTTTAGCCCAAATGTTGTACAGGAAAAATTTCAGTGGATACAAAATGGCGTCCACTATCTCAGGCTTATCACCTGTTCTACCCTTCGTAACCATGGGACGACCTATATATTACACTAGCTGACCCGCGCAACTTCGTCTGCGTATGAGAGAGAGGGTTGAAAGAGTGAGTCGTAGGCACCTATAGCACAATAATTCTAAAAGAGGTAATGGGATGATCTACTTCGGCCGTCAGTCACCCCGTCTCTTACCCCGTCAGTCACACCCTCTGTCACACCGTCTGTCACTCCGTCTGTCACCCCGCCTGTCACCCCGTCTGACACCTTGTCTGTCACCCAATCGGTCACCCGTCTGTCACCACGTCCGTCACCCCGCCTGTCACCCCGTCTGTCACCTCGTCTGTCACCCAGTCAGTCACCTCGTCTGTCACCCAGTCTGTCACCAGTCTATCACCCTGTCTATCACCACGTCCGTCACCCCGTCTGTCACCCGTCTGTCACCCCTTCTGTCACCCGTCTGTCACCCTTCTGTCACACCGTCTGTCACCGCGTCTGTCACCCGTCTGTCACCACGTCCGTTACCTCGTCTGTCACCCGCCTGTCGCCCCGTCTGTCACCCGTCTATCACCCTTCTGTCATCCGTCTGTCACCCCGTCTGTCACCCTGTCGGTCACCCCATCTGTCACCCCGGCTGTCACCCAGTCGGTCACCCCATCTGTCACCCCGTCTGTCACCCCGTCATTCACCTCGTCAGTCACCCCGTCCGCCACCCCATCAGTCAGCCTGTCAGTCACCCCGTCATTCCTCACGTCGGTCACCCCGTCAGTCATCCCATCAGTCACCCCATCAATTACCCCGTCAGTCACCCCTTAATCACCCTACCATTCATCCCCTCGGTCAACACTAAAATATGTTTTCAAATCGAACCAGTAGTTTCTGAGATATAAAATTCCCCGGTAGCAGCATTTTTCATTTCTGCTCCGCTCCTATTGGTCATAGCGTGATGTTATATAACTTATAGCCACCCTCGATAATTGGGCTATCCAACACAAAAATAATTTTTCAATTCGAACCAGTAGTTTCTGTCTGAGATATAAATTTTCCCGATTTGGCAACATTTTTCATTTCTGCTCCGCTCCTATTAGTCAAAGCGTGATGTTATATAGCCTATAGCCATCCTCGATAAATAGGATATCCAACACAAAAAGATTTTTTCAATTCGAACCAGTAGTTTCTGAGATATCAACTTCCCCGGTTTTAAACATTTTTCATTTCAACAAACAAACAAACAAACTAACAAACAAACAAACAAACAAACAGACAAACAAACAAACAAACTCTTCAGCTTTATAAAATTAGTATAGATATATAGATTTTGAATCCATCAACCTTAAAACAAGGAAAACAAAATGGCGGCAACTTTTCCAGTTTTAGTGCCATATCCATGATTCTGAACTAAGAGGTGAATCGGATATTGATTTTGAAGTCTTAAGCAAAGAAAAACAAAATTGTAGCCACTTGTTTCTGTTTTAGCACCAGATCCATTCTTATGAGCCAAGGGGCGACTCAAATATCGATTTTGAAATAAATTGGCCTTAAAACAAAAAATAAAGTGGGGGCCACTTTTTCCCAATTCAGCACTGGATCCATCCTTAGTAACCTTGAGGTGACCCATAAATCGATTTTGAACTCAATCGGGCTTAAAACAAAGGAAAAATGGCCACCACCGTCACTATCATCACCACCATCTCCATATATCCCCTCCTACTAAACTAACCAGCATAGACCATACGAGTAGTACGCGAGGCGGAGCGAGGCGTCGCGTCGCATCGCCACCGATCCGCGTTGTCAAACCAGCAGCCAGTCTGACCGCAAAGGTTGTTTCACATGAAAAAAGATGGTTCCCAATTTAGGTATTTTCGGATTTTACTACAGTCTACAACGATTGAGGTAAGGTTACACGTAAATATCTTTAGACAGTCAGCGCTCCAATACGAAAGAGAGCTAGTGTGTATTAAGTACATTCCCGGTAGGTACCGTACACTATAGGTATACTGTATGTACCTATTATAATAATAGCTATCTGTTGCGTTTTTGCGGTGTTACTGTAACCCGAGCTTGACTGCGTGTACTAGCTGTCTGCTGCACGAAGCGCGGGCTACAAGGCTGCGATAGATCTAGCGCCGTTGCGTCCTACGATGGTACACCTATTACATACTACTATTACGTAAAGTAGTCCCTTTAATAAAGTCTAGAGTTAAGGTTAAATGGTGATTCTAACAAGAGAAGGAAAGTACGACTGTCAAACACCCTTTCGTCGCCCGGCGCGAGGAATTCCGCCTCAACCGAGCAAAAACAGAAGGACGGACTTGTTGATACTGTACGTGGAGCGGGGACATTTCTAGTGGAGAGAAGCCTGCGGTACTGTGGCTCCGCGTCTCACGGCTATTAATACGAAGTAGAGGTCAAATAATATAACAAACGAGTCGACGGGTGCGCGGGCTACATACAGCCACGCTCGCGCGAAGCCCTACCGGAGGGGCTCGACTTGGCGCATTTCGTCCAGCTCTAACGCGCGAGTGTGAGCAGAGTCGCGGCGAGAAGCCTGGCGTGACGTCACGGGGCGAGGGGCACCGCGGCACGAGGGGGGGTGGCACGCAGCGCAGCGCCGCGCGGCTGCCAGTGCACGGCCGGACGCCGAACCGCGTGGGAAGGTCCAACATGTGCGCGCGGTGAAACAAATAATTCGCGATGTTGTTCGAAAGCCCCAACGCTAAATTGTTCCCGGCCTTCAACATACCTCCTCCAGTGCGGCTCAGGTGAGACCCCGACCCGCAGGGTGCGGAGACACGACGGTGCGGCGGGTCGGCACCGCCAGGCGAACGCGGTCGCTCGAGACGTCGATACAACAACGCGCCTCTCATTTTTTTCAGTCATAATCAAATGCTATGTGATTTGGATTGTTCGATCTGTGCGAGTGAGCCGAGTCGTCGAGTCGGGTCTCCGCACCCCGAACATGTGTCGTGTATCGTGTATGTCGTGCCGTGGGTCGTGTGTCGCGAGCGGCCACCATTACGGAAGCCCCACGCACGTTACAACCGTTTGTGATGGAAACAATCGATTTGCGAGCGCTCAGCCGTTCGACATCACTAGACACGAGCTACATAGCTCATTGTGAGCAAATATCGATCTAGCAAGTTACAACAGTCCCTGACACTGGCTGGAGACTGGCCGTCTGGTAGCGCGGCGAGACAACGACAGTCCACCGCTCCAGTTCCATACTATTCTAAGTACCTATTTGGCGAATCGAGCTTCGAATGAACCTTATGTAATGGTTGTGACCCTCTTCTAATAATAACAGCTGTGAGGTGCATGGGGCTCGGTGGCTGCGACTATGTGAGTGTCGAGCCAGAGAACGATTTATAGTTTCAAGCAACAGACGACGTTTGCTTTCTTGAGAGACGTACTTTATAAAATCGGCAGGGAATTTAAAAAAAATGTATATATTTTTGAAAAAAGCAACTATGACCTACCTTTTCATCACGTTCCTCACTTCTTCTCCGTCATTTCTAGACGTTGTTAACACAATATATGGAAACTTCGTATACCTATGTATTTAGTCATTTATATCTCATCTGCTATGGTACCTTGTTAATTCTCGTATACTATAAAAGTATCTGAAATAGTACTATTTCTACAAGAAATAATGTATTGTAGTCAAATTCCTCTATAACGCCCATTTAAACCCTTAAATTACCATTAAAATAAAAGATTTAAGATATTTGAATAGTGTCGTTAGCATAGTTAGTACTGCATACAAAGCTTTATTAAGATTAAGTAATATAATAAATTATGTTTCGATGGAAAAAAAGCTCATGAAAATCGAAAACATAATCAGATATAGTTCATATAGTATATGGTGGTGAAAGATAATATAAAAAGTAAACACGTTTGAATGGTTCGCAATTTAATATTTATGGTGAGTCGATCAAAACAATCATTAGAAATATTGTATCAGTACCTATCACTTTAAGATTTTGATGACCATGTTGAAGAACATCCTAGGTGGAGAAAATTGGAGTAACTCATATCAAAAACCATCGTGTTTGGTTATAATAACAGCCCAAAGACGTATACTTATTATGTTTTACGATAATATGACTCATAGCTTGTAGACATGTTTGCAAACCTAATTTAAAAAAGCCCAGGGGACACGGCAGTTTTCGGTGAGGTTTTATTGATACAGGATGACGATGGCCTAAGATATACGATATCCACACTGTTACATGAAACCATGAAAGGATTTTCGTTGTGGAATACTTTCCACTTTGATAAAACTATTACCTAAACCATATATCTCAACCATGTAAACCATTAGAGGAAGTAAATCCAATGTTTTTTGTATTCGCTCCCCTTTTGAAAATCAAACTAATGGATAATATCAGTTAGTATGAAGTCATAATAATTATGGGTATGGTCTATACAGAAGTGGATCCTGCAGCAAGTCTGGTATACTCAAGATCCCTTCGGCCGTTCCTTGTTGCCGAAGAATGGAATCCTGTACCAATATAAAAATATAACAAAGAAATAAATTATTTATAGAATAATGTGTAATAACATTTTATTTAAATAGTTATATTGTATAGTTATATTCGTAGTTTCAAGTACATTGAGACTGCAAGTGTAATATAATAATTGCATACTGTGATGATATTTAGAGTATGGTTATGTACATTTGGCTCTATTAATGTAAACATCAAGCAATTTGTGTTTCAATGACGTTGTACATAGATTGTTGTCATGCCATATTATTTTATAATCGACTCCCTATCAGTTTTTTGTTGTACAATATTGAATATCTTCCACTTCTTGGAGTTCGACTACTTAGTTGTCTATACCGTTTTTAATTACGAACCTTGTCATGTTAGAAATAGAGTTCCAACTATTCAACAAGTTTAATACCTTTTAAAATTCTTAAAAATCATTCAATTTTATGTCTTCTTCTGCAATATGCTAAATAAACATGTCGTGTTGTGCTAACTCCACCTTGGAATGGTTATAAGGCCACGTGGAAGAAGAAGAAATCTCTTGAAATATATTCGGATAAGCTGAATGTGTAAGAAGTCGGTCGAAAAATATCACTTGTTTATATTAGCAATGTTATCAATCACGATTCTCGTTTCAATGCACTACGCCGCACTGTTGTGAAGATGGCACAACGACTGCAATTAGCGAGCTTTTCATCTTTTGATAACTCTCGACATCTTGAATTTTAAGGCAATGAAAGAGTAATTGTATAGGTATATTAGTGGTAATAGCGGAAGATGATATAGGATATACTTATCTTGAGAGATGAACAAAAACATTAATATAAAAATATCCAAATGTTGAATAAAGATCGAGTACAAGATGACCTTCGTATAATTATTCTAATTTAGTAATTTATATTGATGTTGTATCTTTAAGTGTCGGTTAAGGAAGAAAACTAAAGAAAACCAAGTTGCTTCATACGTCGTTACGTACGTGGATGTCAAGGAAAACCGTAAATTTGGATTTACTTACTAATAAAATTTCATGAGTCATTGAATTCGGGGAAATTATGAATTTTAATAAGTAATGATGTTGATAAATTTTAGTACCACAGAGGATATTTGAAATTATTACAATAGCTAAGAATATGATGCCAAGAAAATATTTAGTTAGGATCTAATGTTGCGAATATCCAATAGAAAAATGGGACTACAGCATATTTTCTAGAAGATGCCCTAAATTCGAATAAGCGAAAGAATTCTAAGGTGGGCGCCATTATTAATAATAATATAATAATTGTTACGTTATGAGCTGAAGAATTACACACGAGTTTTATAATGATTTATAAAGGTATAAATCATCTAACTAAACTATGTTTAAATACTCATGCAGTCCTATCCTCTAGGATACTCTCTAGACAGTAGTAGTTCAAAGATGATACTGTGCGGAGTCCCAACAAATTATAATTAGGTATGTATAGGTATTTATTTATTATTTATGTATAGATAATGTAAATCGTTTTTGAACGGGTGCCAAATATGCTCAAAAACTAAAGGGTGTAGTATATACTTACTTAACTACTAATTTAAAGCGCTTAAGATTGAACACAATCTAAAGCCCTTTAAATTGAAGAAAGTCTTCTGTTTGCAGATAGCCATAAAATTGATTAAATCACTTCACCAGTTTAAAACTCTGCCTAATATTTAAACCAAAAGCGAATATTATTATTATTCAATACTTACTTGTAAATTGTTAGCGCGCAAATTAAAATGAAAGCCACTTTATTACTCTTATTCATTGATGGAAATTAAAAACAGAAAATATGTGAAAACTGCCGTTATGTTATTATACTCATGCAATTGTGCTGTACAGTTCAAACAATGCTCCCCTCATAATATCCACAAAATATTTGGCACGCTTTTGTTACAATATGCTTTCGAATTTTTTAAACATGTCTGAAGTTAGGCTTTTAAAAATGCAATTGGTATAAAGTTGAACTGTTTTTAACTCATCATCGTTGCTCTTTATATAACATGGTGCTATATATTATGTTTTGAATCACTGGCCGGTCGTTGGGGCCGGCTTGCTCCGATATAAACTAATTTTCGGATACGGCAACACATTAAATATTAGACAATAATAATTATGATCTAGATTACGTTTGCTCTTTTACTAGCTTCTAAATAATTATAGACCTTTTTACGCTTCATTGTTTTGTGCACAACATTGTTAAAAATAATATGGAGAGTCATAAAAAATTTCATTGTCTATATTTAGCATTTATCAAAATGGGATGTCGACAATAAAGCCAACTGGTAATCCATTTCTGGCTCACAATGGAACACTACAATTAATCTAGACTTTAACTGAAGATGTATATCACCCGAATTGGTCGAAGCGTTGGATTGTACTAGTCTTGGCTTTGAATCAGTAAACATTTGCTTTATACAAGACATTAGGCCAGTGCTGGTTGTTGTCAAACAGTCTTTGATGCGACTGGATTTACTAAACTTAGTATAAACTATTCGTAACGAGCTATATTTTTGTATCTATGCAATGGAAATGTACAAATAATGAAATTTTGATTCAAAATAGATGTGCTTCTGTAGTTTATATGAATTTCAATAAGGAGTTAATGTTTTTACTTGCACAGTCAATAACATATAAGATGATTCGTAGTGGTAATACTAAGCGCTGCATAGTCTTTCAATAATGAATTAAAAATATAGGCTTACAGCTATCTAAGGACCATCTAATGTAAAAAGTGCTTTAATGTAATATGTGCAATACCCATTATTACTTATTATGCATTCTCCGTAATAAGATCATTGAGCATCTTCTACAAAAAATTATACGGAGCGATCAGCGATCACATCAATTTAAACCCGATTTATTCTTATAGTTTTTGAAGGTGTGACCATACCACATTGCATTCCTTGTTGTCATTATTTAACCACCACATTATGCAATGTCTACAATGTGTGCTATATTAAATCTAAGCAACGGATCAATTGTTTGCTCAATCGCTACGTCATGGTTGAATGCATTCGGTTAACATTTCGTGGATTTATAGTCTGCATTAGATTAAAGCAAATGGATTTAATCTCGGGTAAATGCACCGCTCCCGGGGGATAATCGATACACTCCATCATACGAGCATAGCCGTGTGCAAAATTCAATATGTTTTGTTCGTGGTAAATGAAATGTCCCATATTTGAAGAACAAATTAATGATAATTTGACATCAAATGCTTAAAAATTGCTGCCTAGTTTTAAGAACCGCTTCATTCAAACTTACGTGATGTGGGATTTTTGCTGCTGCATTTCAAATTATTGGGATTCATGATATTGCCAAATGTGAAAAAAGTACATAATCCCTTTAAAAATCATAGTGTCCGGTCCCCACAATTCCACATCATTATGGATGTTTATGGGTAGCAGAGATGAGAGATACTTTACTTTATGGTTATTTACTACAAGGTGCTCTTATTGCTCTATTGCCGATCTTTTGCTATAATAAAATTGACGGATCGACTTCAAAATTTCTTTATTCTACATAACAAAACAACCTCACTCCTGTATCCCCGAAGGGGTAGGCAGAGGCGCACTAGCGAACTAGAACTTCCACATTTCGCTGAGCTTAGTTCTGTCCCAAATGTGATAGGGGGCGAGCCTATCGCCATATCGGGCACAAATTCCAGACTCCGGGCTGATATGGAAAAATCCAATATCACTTTGCCCGACCCGGGAATCGAACCCTAGACCTCAGGACGGTAGTCGTACCGAAATACAACCACGCCACTGAAGCAGTCAAGTCAGTTCTTTATCCTATCGAGGCCAAATTTAATTTGGGGCCACTCTTGAAAAAGCTCTATCTAACACAAAATCAATCTTGAAAATCGTACTATATTTGTAGGATATATCGAGAAAGATATATACAAAAATAGAGACGAATTCAGTACCTTCTTCTTTTGAAGTCGTTATAAAAGTTATTAAAAGCTCTCCAGGATTAGTTCTACACGATGTAAATAAAATTTAATTCACGCAGTTATACATGTAGTTAATGATAAGTCAGAAATAGAGCAATTCAGCTTGTTCTCCTGGGAACGTAATCCTGTGCAACACTGATTTGCAACTATTGCAAACTTGCAAAGATTCCACTAGGGAATTGTGACGAGGGCTGATGGTTGAAAACTATTCGATATAAGGCTATTTAATTAATTATATTATCTTCTTCTGTGCCTCTGGATGACTGATTCATACAGCCGACACTGTTAGAACTAGAAACGTGAAATACACACAGCTTCTTTCTATGACGTAGGCGAGCACGAAGAAAGGATTTTTGGAAATTCATCCGCTAAAAGCTTAAGTTAGTTAATAAAATATTATTGTAAAATACTTATCTAAGGATTTGTATTATGAAACAAAACAAAATAATAATTATTATTATATCTAATTTTCGTTTATTATCTCTAATAATTAGTGATAATGACATGTCTTAAGTCCTAAGTCCTAACTTCTAAGGAAATTAAAAAAAAGTCGGACATTTGTTTTTACTTCTTGATATTCTGCTACTTGCCTTACGAGCAATATCTATAATATTCTAGAATTATATATACTTGAAACTTTCTCCTTTAAGTACAAGTTCCCGGCACGTAGAACTCTACTTGTCTACTTATACATTTACGACAAAGTTCCAAAAATACTCTAATGCGACTTCGGATCTAATGCAAGTTGCAACACGCGTAAGATTTTCCTGTTTATGTGACTTTGCATGTTAAATTTACTGCCTGTGCCCAGGAATAGGTTCGTGTTGATTCGTCACCAGTAACTACATGTTATCTTAATCAACGGTTAGACTCCGACCTGCAATTTATAAATCCCCTTATGTACAGACACTACATTGTGATACGCGATAGCTCGAAGCCGATTTCTAGGAAACGCGCGGCTCGTCGTGGCTCCCATCGTGCGCCGGCTCTCTGTAAACAATGGCTACGTTTCCTGCGTTCTGAATACTATAGTGTACCGACCACCGACAACGTTGGATTTTATATTAGTTAACATTTAGAGTCGCCTTCTTGGTCTTTGTCGCCTTCTTGGTCTTTGTCGCTTTCTTGGTCTTTGTCGCCTTCTTGGTCTTTATTGCCTTGTTGGTATTTGTCGCCTTCTTGGTCTAGTGGCAGCGTATATTGGCAGTGAATCGGGAGGTCTCGGCTTCGATTCCCAGGTCCGGCGGGATATTTTTCTAAATCTTTGCCCGGGACTAGATTCCCCAGAAGGGGTTTGACGTCTAGTAGGTAGCCAAATCCTTTCTGCAACATGCTTGAAAAAGTGGTTACGGTGACCCCACATTGTGTTGAGATAAGGGCAGGTGGAAAAATTAAGAATTGAGAGTAAATGACACTGAAAGAATGTGACGCCAAGGAGATCATTACTAACTTAGTGAGCTACCTAGTGCAAAGTGTCTTCCTCAGATCGCCATAAGTATGTACAGGTGCTTTTTCTTTCGCACGGTAAAGTGACACTGGACCTGGGACCTGATGGTGAGAACATTGCAATACATGTTAGTCATGTTTTTGATGAATAAAAACAGTAATAATTATTGCGTTCTTATAAATACTTAGTTACCTTAAAGCGGTATTCGGTGATCAATGCAAATCAATCGGTACGAGTTACAACATGTAACTGTATTGGAAGACACATTCCTCAAGAGAGCTAGATACTGATGAAGCACCAATTCTCAGATTGTTATTCTACATTACAAAACTTAAAATGATGACAATTTCCTACAATATTTGATGTTTCTTAATACCGTTAAACACATTTCTTAATGCTGTGGAAAGGACCAACACCAAGTATTTTATGAAAAGCAAGAATGAATGAGAAATTGAAGGAGATATTTAAAATATTTGGAGTGTTTGGCGCGAGTGATTATCACCCAGTATATGAGGCAAGATACAAATGTTCGGTTATATGATATATCCCTTATAACTCTTCATAGGTGCGACTGACAATGATTAGTATAATTTTTGTGGTGACACTTCGCTACGTTCTACATATTATGGCTTTAATGGTTCAATTCATGCTAAGTATTTGAAATAAAAAAAAAATTAAACCTGTAGTAGAACAGAACACAATAGGCCCAAGAAGCAGTCGCTTTCGCCACCGCCATAATGCGCTCTGGCGGTTGGACGGTAATTTGACACTTTCTAAACGAATCGATTTGAGAGCTTCGATGAAGCAAACGACTGGTCTATTGAAATAATTTATATTAATCTTCGACTATGGTGTAAATAACGTGCAGTTGGAAAAGATCGAGATAAAAAAGATATAGATAAAAAGTAAGAACCATTGCCAAATGAATTAGGTTCGATACAGTTACAACTTTTTGTAATATTTTCCGTTACTGTGTCAAATCAAGACGCAATTTATGAGTTCAAGTTTCACACCTTTACATAAGCATAGAAACTACAAGCAAATGATCCGGTTAACTTCCATGGTTTACCTCTATGACAGATATCTTTTTCACCATATAAAGGCATAGCAGGCTTGCTCTACAGTTAGAGACGGCGGGTCAGTAACTCCATTCGTCTACGACTTATTAAATGAATGCTTTGGACTTTTGAGATACGTATATAGTCTTGGAATGAGATACTATTGGTTGTTGCATGTGGATAATCAATATGAAATGATAAAATACCCTATTGTTTCTGCGTGATCACTTATGTAAATCAGCAGACGTAGGCTATGCTCAGCTACTGATCTGGGCTTTTGGTTAAACCCAGTTTGGATGTGATATTCATTAAATAGTGTCCAGTTAGTAAAGGACCGTCCAGTAACAACATTGCAATGCGTAATACTACCGGCTCCGCATTGATGAGTTAGCAGTTCGGTCTCTACTTTTTATAAAAAAAATGGAACAAAAAGTAGTGACTATACAAATCATTAATTTATTTGGTCACAATTTTCTTACCAAATACTGTGCCTGTATGTATGTATATATAGACATTTATACTAAGAGTATTTGATGTATTTATTAGTAAGAAGTTGAAATACCGCAAATATTGAGTCCTTAACCAATGTAACTGTTTAGCACATTCGATTTTCATACATTACGTAAAAAGGACAACTGACATGGTAAAATAAATTCAAGATGCATAGTAAAGAATTTTTCATATAAAATGTGCCATCTACGGGTTTCGTAGGGTACCTACAATAATTGTATTTGAACTTGTTTCGTTACATACCTATAAGTAGGTATATAGATATGTTTTTTTTTGTGGACTCTAAAATTTAAGGGTACTATATTATTGCTGCGTTGTGATGTATTTAAACTTGTGAGGGAATTGTAAAAACTTGAACAGTGTCATCTGCGACCGCTTTATTATGCCTAAGCATTACTAGGTGACCGGAAACTTCAAAGAGTCCGTCTGCTATATTATTATTATGCAGTAAAATATTTTAAACTACCTAAGTCAAACCTACTTACAAAAATCTGACTATTTTTTTTATAACAGACTGGCTAACGAGGTGATGCATCACCTGATAGTGATTTCTACCGCCCATAGAAATCCATGAGTCTTTTCATCATGGGGGCGTTGCCAACCTTAAAGCAGGATTGGGACGGGGAATAGCGCCATCGTAAATCTCACAATCCGAACGTAACATAATAACGAGCTACCAGCCTGCCACTTTACGTTAGCTTTTTGCGAGGCAGTAGTATCAAAGCGGTCGAGCCGGTACTTTCGTGCTGTAGACGTTACTGTCTACAGCGCGGCTCTACCACTTAGGACAGACTTGGAATACAGCCGCATCTAGAACGTAACATTATGGTGGTCTCAGGAAGAAGCTTCGATGGTACCGATAGTGGAGTGAATCGCTTAGTTATTGGACTTAATAGTATCTTTACCAATCTGTTGATCACTTTGTTTACAATACAATAATTATGACTATATATTCCAAAGTTATTCGCTAGGGCTAGAGGTATATTCAACAAAAGCTATATTCTGAGTGTTCAGACCGAAGTCTGAACAACAAAGTCCGAAGACTTAATCCTTTATATAAGAAATTGAAAAAATATGATTGCTTGATTTGGCAATTCAACATAAGGTCCTATAGTTATGGGCTAAAGTATTAATGCGTCGAAGAAATAAATAACGAGCATTCGCAGAGCGCGTAAAAATGCATACCTGTGTGATTGTTGTTTAGAAATTAATGGGTTTTCCGAGTATACTGAGATTTGAGATTTGAACTAGTAATGTAACGTTGATCTGGGACAGAAATGTCTTCGTGGCACTGCTTGAGTATTGAAATTGTTGATGGTTATTTAACTTTCATTAACTACACAATAGACCATACGTAGATATCCAATAACATGTCAAAATTTTAAGTGGTGTAGGTATAAAATGTTTTAATATATTATTATTATTACAATATGTTCATACATATTTGAGAACTAATGAATTTTTCTTTCTGATAACCATAACACTTTATACTGCAAAAGTGTCGTGTCTATTTATATTCAGAGTTCAGACAGCCTGCAGCAAAACCGAGTCTTCATTTGAATTTCGGATCATATTTAAACACATTTGTATTTTTTATACTTGATGGAGGATTTTGTATCAGAATACGTAGGTACTTAATTAAGTTACAACTTACAGCTAACATGTAGGATTTTTATGTAGAGTAGTAGGTCAGACCATGGATATGTTGATTATTATTAACATAAACAGTGGTATTTGTTATGCCGATAATTGGGTACTTGACTATGTTTAATTTCATACACATTTTTATATGTAATAGCAATTAAAACAAAAAACCTTTTCTAAAAACCGCATCTAAATTGGTTGAAATATGATGCAGTAATTCATATTTTAAATTCTGCAATGAGCAAGAGTGGGGGCGTAGTGGGGATATCCTGCTATTCCTTTCCAACGCACGCCCTGTTATGGCCGTGACGTGATTTTACTGATACTTCTCTTTCTCGCGGTTTGAAGGTTACACCAAACTACAAGGGCTTATAACTTTTTTATTTTTGGGATTATTTCAATATTTCTTTCTGTGTTACGTTTTACATGACTTAAATTTCATTTAAAATGAATAAATAAAATTAGTCAAGTGCCCAATTCAACGAGGCAACCCTGCTTTGACCCGAGCTAATTTAAGTTGACGGAGCCCGAACCCGATATAACACTGCCTAAATACATAATAATATACAACTTAAACAACATGTACCTATTTGTTAGTCAATTAAGTTGGTTCTAAAGTAAACTTCCCTGACATATTCGATATTAAATCTTATAACTATTATTATAATAATCTGATATCTGGCGGTGATACTGGCTAATGTAGATATCATGGTGGTAGTACACCATACTACATATAAATAGTGCTCCTCGAATTGCCTTAAAAGACATACCTCCAAATATATAAGACATATCGCCATATCTCCAAACTTAAAAAAAAAATCATAATTGACACCTGCAGCAGATATTTGGTGAGACCGAAAGTCTCTCGAAGTTTTTTGATACTCACGACGCAAAACTCGTATCTTAGTGTGGGGTCAGGACTATGTGTGTGAGTGTTGGGCGTTATTTATTAATTTACACCTTTAGTATGGTCGTTAATACTTTATTATTTTATAGTTATTATTCATAAAAAATGCTTTCGCGTGTTAATTATGTTGATACATAGAAATATAACACATGTTGATAGTATAGAGTTATTAAACTGGAGTGTTTAATTTTAAAATATACTTGTGGCGCGCACAGCCGCCGTTTAGTGGCGGACGTGCCGCGACACACGTTTTGAGGGGTCCAAGGTCTCGCGCGGCGCGGGGTTGCGCGGCGCATACGCGGCTCGCACCCCCTCGCGCTCAGTTAGTCGCATAGCCACCGTCGAATGATAAACACGCGCGGTCTTATCGGTTCCTCCGGCTCTCGCCCGCTTCCTACACCCTTATATCTGGCGCCCAACGTGGGGCCTCTTGTTGAACAGTTTCAACAGTGCGCGAAAGAACCTACGACGTTATCGATAATTATTATTTGTGTAGTCAGTGTTCGTAATAGACAGTATCATCAATCATGCCTCGTACGCGGGCAAACAGAGCGGCGAGGGCGGAAGAACACGCAAGTGATAGTTCGTCAGACTGTGACTCGGTGGCGGAGGCGCGCGGCGGCGCGGTCGCCGGTACCGCCCACGCGCGTATCGTGCCCGACGCGACTCGGGAGACGCGCGCCCAGAGGGGCGCCGCCCCCGGCGACACGACCGAGGAGTCGCGCACCCGGTGCGGTGCCGCTCCTGATTGCGCGCCTCGGGAGACGCGCGCCCAGAGGGGCGCCGCCCCCGATGACGTGACGGAGGAGTCGCGCACCCGGTGCGGTGCCGCTCATGATTTCGCGCCTCGGGAGACGCGCTCCCAGAGGGGCGCCGCCCCCGACGACGTGACGGAGGAGACGCGCACCCGGTGCGGTGCCGCTCAAGACTACGCGCCTCGGGAGACGAGCGCCCAGAGGGGCGCCGCCCCCGACGACGTGACGGAGGAGACGCGCGCCCGAAGCGGCGCCGCTCCTAACTGCAAGTTCGACGGGTCCCGCATCGGAGCCCCTGCTGCCGTTGACACCGAACGCCTTCTGACGGCTGTTATGGAAACGTTTGCGAGGACGCAAGCCGAAACCAACCGCACATTAGTGGAAACGATACGCTCCCTGCATCACGGTAACCAGTGGAATCGGGTGACGTCGACACCCGCGGCATCACCATCGACGAACGCACCAACGTCCGTCGGCGGTAATTTTACGAAGTGCGCAGCGAGGTTCGACGGGCAATCGGGTGACCCTGAGGTATTGGAGGCCTTCATAGACGCTGTGGAGGTATACAAAGAGTGCGCCGACGTATCCGACGAGCACGCTCTGCGTGGTATCTCGATGCTGCTCACCGGCGACGCGGCGGTATGGTGGCGCGGCGCACGGGCCGGCGTCGGCAGTTGGCGGGACGCCCTGGCGCGCCTGCGCGCTACCTACGGAGTGCAGAAGCCTGGATATAGAATTTTACGCGAAGTGTTCGCGTCCGATCATAGTGAAAGTGAACGTGCCGAAGTGTTTATATCCAAAGTGCGGTCATTGTTAGTGCGGCTACCGTATTTAGTACCTGACGCGATGCAAGTAGATATTGTATACGGCCTATTGCATCGTCGCATACGTAAGCGTTTATCTCGGGATAACATTAGAAACATAGATCATTTGTTAGAGAGGGCGAGACTCGCGGAGGATTCCTTAATCGAGTTTAAGAACCCGGTTATCGCAGTGCCTATAAAAGCACCCGACCGTGGCGTAACTAAGGGGCCGGGACCCACCGTGACCCCCGTTCCTAAATCCGTCCCTGACCCGAAGCGTTTTCGTTCTAGATGTACTTATTGTAAAATTTTCGGCCACACGGCCGACGAGTGTCGTAAAGCTAATAAAGTGGTAAGCGATGATAGTAATAATATTAAAAGTACTCACCCTATACGTTGCTATGGTTGCGGCCGACCAGGAGTGGTTAGGTCAAAATGTGAGACTTGTTCGAACAAGTCCGCGCCTGTTAAGCCGGCGGATTTTAATGTTGTAAAAGGTGACTTCTTCGCCGCGACTACTTCACACCCGCTCATTACCATAGGGGTAGTAGGTAAAGAGGGAGTAGCTATAGTAGATACCGGTGCCACGCATAGTGTCGCCAGCCCGTCGCTGTATACGTTATTATCAAATAATGGCGTGCATTTCGAAGAGACGGAGCGCTATATCGGGCTCGCCGACGGCTCGTGTCATAGAAAATTAGTGAAGGTCAGCACCGTACCTGTCATTGTAGGTAATCGTAAGGTCGACACCAATTTTATGGTGTTCCTAGGTGATGAGACCAGAACACTTCTAGGCCGAGATTTTATAGCTAATGCCGGTATTGTTTTAGACATAGCCCAGGAGTCGTGGTGTTTTTCGGATAGTCCAGGAGCTCGGTTCCCGTTCGTGCAGTCCTATGTGTTGAACGACGCGGTCGTGATGCAGGCAAATCTCTGCGACGTGTCACTGCGCCCAGATGAAGGTACGAGCCTACCCCCGGAGAACAGGGCCGCACTCAACGTGTTTCTTCGAGACAGAGTCGCCCAGTTCGCTGCGAAGGGACCTCCCACGGATTTCGCCGTTCACAAGATAAAGGTACGTGACAACCAAGAACCTCTGGCTTCTCCTCCCTTTAGGTTGTCCCCGTTTAAGAAGGAGGCACTTGAGAAGGAGCTGCAGAAACTCCTGAGCTCAGACATCATCGAGGAATGTGAGTCGCCGTGGGCATCGAACGTTGTCCTCGTTAAGAAGAAGGACGGCGGTTTCAGGCTATGCATTGATTATCGCAAGCTCAATGCGGTAACCGAGCCTGACAGGTACCCTCTCCCCAGGATAGAGGATATTCTTCATGATGCAAAAGCGGCCAAATTTATGACTACCCTTGACCTCCGTGCAGGTTATTTCCAGGTACTTGTTGACCCTGAGGACAGAGACAAGACTGCGTTCACCACGCCACTCGGCACCTACAGATTCAAGCGTATGCCTATGGGTCTACGTAACTCCGGTGCTACGTTCCAGAGGCTGATCGACTGGTTCAAGTCGAATTTGCCAGGTACCACTCTTCTTGCATATTTAGATGATATACTTGTGCTCTCAGACGAGACGTTTGAGAAGCACCTCGCTGACCTCACCTCTATATTTGATCGGCTCGCCATGTTTAATCTGCGGGTGAACCGCGAAAAGAGTCACTTCGCACAGGAGTCGGTAAGGTATTTAGGGCACATAATTGTACCTGGTGGTATACATGTCGATCCAGAGAAGACAGCAGCGATTGAGAATATGCCGACACCACGGAACGTTAAACACCTAAAGTGCTTTCTGCAGACCTCTAACTGGTTCAGGCGTTTTGTCCCTGACTACGCGGCGGTTGCCAAACCGTTAACAGAGCTGCTGAAAAAGGTAAGTGTATGGCAGTGGGGATCGCAGCAGCAGGCTGCATTTGACAAAATCAAGCAGCTTCTCGTGTCGGCGCCGGTCTTGCGCCAGGCCGACGCGACCTTGCCCTTCGTCCTCAGAACCGACAGTAGTGGGTACGCACTCGGGGCGGCTCTCCTCCAGGGGGAGGGCCCCGATGAGCGTCCCATAGAGTACGCCAGCCGACTCTTGACAGCGGCTGAGCGCAACTACAGCACCACGGAGAGGGAGGCCCTAGCCGTCGTATGGGCGGTCTCTAAATTCAGAGGGTATATAGATGGAGCTGATGTTGTGGTCAAGTCCGACCACCAACCGCTTAGGTGGTTAATGAGTATGAAGTCTCCGAGCGGCCGCCTAGCTAGGTGGGCCTTCAGTCTTCAAGAATACAATATAAAAATAGAATATACACCAGGTAAGGCGAACGTTTTGGCCGACACTCTGTCGCGCCCGCCTTGCGCTGAAGACGCCGACTGCGATCTTTGCAGTGCCGTAGCCGACATGCCCTCACGCAGTCTGAAGGACCTGCGCGAGAACCAATTAAAGGACCCGGAGGTGAGTAAAATCGTCGAGGCCTTGGAGTCCGACGATCCCTCCAGGGGGAGGGTGTGGGCTGATAAAGGGTACGTACTTACTGAAGGAATACTTTATAGGTACTGCCCCGAAAATGAGGAGGATGATGACGCTAGCCTGGTGGTTCCGGAACAAGAGCGCGCCAAGGTATTGGCCGAACACCATGATGCACCCACTGCTGGTCACATGGGTGCTGAACGTACACTACTTCGTTTGATTGGTAAGTACTACTGGCCAGGGATGCGCTCCTACGTCACAGAGTATGTCAGAAATTGCGTGCCCTGCCAACGTTACAAGGCGGACACCAGGAAACCGGCTGGGTTGCTGCAGACGCCTGCCGCTGCGCGTCGATTCGAAGTTCTGTCCGTGGATCTTTTCGGTCCCCTACCTGAAACCGGTAAGGGACATAAGTGGATTTTCATTGTTGAGGACACCTTCACCCGGTGGGTGGAGCTGTTCCCTCTTACTGTAGCGACTAGCGAGGAGTGCGCTAGAACACTTGTCTCGGAGGTATTCCTGCGGTATGGAGTCCCCAGACGCCTCGTCAGCGATAACGGGGTCCAGTTCGTGAGCGGTGTGATGCAGCAGACCTGTCATGCGATGGGGATCGCGCAGTCGTTTACTTCGTTTTATCACCCTGAAGCAAATCCGGTGGAACGCAAAAACCGTGATCTAAAGCCTCAGCTGGCGATCCTGGTAGGTAAAGACCATAGTACATGGGATGTTCACTTACCTGCAATCCGTTTCGCCATGAATTCTGCAGTCACATCAGGTACAGGATACTCTCCCGCTTTATTGAATTTTGCACGGGAGATGCGCGCACCAGCAGATGTTATGTCTGAAATGCGCACAATTATAGACAACGATAGTTATGTAGGTGATATTACTACTTACCTGAAGAAGATTTCGTCGGTGCTAGTAGATGCACGCGATGTCCATGAGAGTGCTCAGAAGAGGCACAAGAAGTACGCCGATGAACACCGTCGGCCAGCTCCGGATTATAAGGTTGGTGATCTGGTGTTATTAAAGACCCAAGGGGCTAACGATACCGCCAGGGGGCAGACGCCCAAGTTTATCCCTCGTCGTGACGGACCATATAGGATCCAGTCGGTGGTCGGTCCTACCACATATATATTGGAGCGTTTAAGCGACGGTACGGTGCTAGGTAAACATCATGTTTCGGTATTGACTCCCTTTGTCGGTCGCATCCAACCTCCAGTCCAGGAGAAACGTAAGAGGGGAAGGCCTCGTAAGTGCTAACCCGATCGCGAGGACGTTCGTTCGGGTAAGAGGGGGAGACTGTGGCGCGCACAGCCGCCGTTTAGTGGCGGACGTGCCGCGACACACGTTTTGAGGGGTCCAAGGTCTCGCGCGGCGCGGGGTTGCGCGGCGCATACGCGGCTCGCACCCCCTCGCGCTCAGTTAGTCGCATAGCCACCGTCGAATGATAAACACGCGCGGTCTTATCGGTTCCTCCGGCTCTCGCCCGCTTCCTACACCCTTATATACTTTATTTGTTTTGATTTTCAGAATTCTGTAGATTGTAGTTGTTCATAAACCCGTTTTCTTCCCCACCTACAGGAATAATGGCATAAAAAGAAATACTAAAACTATCCACCTGTTTCACATTTCAATTAAACTTTAAACTCCGTAGAATTATTTTATTCATAAAATTCATCATCTTTATCATCAGCCACAGACTCCACTGCATTATTATGACGTCCATTCATACAATTATTATTCACATAAATATATCGCATATTCTGTGCATATGCATTAGAGAGAATCAATAACACGGTCTAATGATTTTTTTTTTCATTATTTCTCAAAGGACGTTATTAATTTATCCAGGAAACCATCATGAGGAAAGAGATGATAAAAAATATAAAACAAGATATTGTTCAATTGTGATATCAACAATTAATCAATTGTAGTACTGAAATGACATGATTATGATGGATTGTTTATTGCAGTTATTTCTATTTTACCACTTAATAAATAACGATCGATATTTTTATTTTCATAGAAGGAAAATTCGATCATAATAATTTTGCTATCATTTTATCATCAATTATTATAAAAAAAGAGAGACATAAATATAGACACATCTCTGCTTACTCTTCGAAAATGGCAATATAATGCTATAAACAAAAGTCATTATTCCAATAGATGCAAATATTATAAAACTACTCCATCATCAAGGTTAGTAAAAGCTGTGACAGCACAGAAGTATCCAATACACAAACCAGTTTTGTTAACCCTCCATTTTGCGGTTGGTATCGAACCTCCGGCATTCATCTCGGTATTCCGTACCATTCCCAACTGAGCTATCGATGCTTTTAAAATTCCATAACCTTAATACAAACACCATTTTTGTTTTTGTACAATTACAACTATCGGATTAACAAACTATTATATAATCCCTATGGTATAAAATTCCCATGATTCCAACCCGCTGCATTGAGCGGCACAGGCGCAGGAGCACGCAGACGCGTGCGCATCTGCCGTCGAAGCGGCAACGTCGCGCTCTCCGCTCCTTTGTTATGGTGTTGTGGGTGGGGAGAGTAAAGCATTATTATAGTCAACATAAACACACGCACATAGTTTCCATCCCATAGGATATCCTGTGTCTGTATTGATAATTACAAGGCCATTTTTAAAGCTCATACATTTTGACATACCGATTACGGGATAGCGTGATATTATAGATATACATATATTTATAATAGTGTTTAATGTAGAGATTTCATTTTCTATATCAGGATAAAAAAACATCAGTTAGTTCAAAACTGATAATTGTATCTTCCATATAAACCAAGAAGAAGGTTAGCTAATAAGAAATGTTCAATCGAAATTTGAAAATAAAACACAACTCTAGAACTTTACATAGCGCGCTCTTCTGAGACGCCACCGCAACAAGTGCCGCTAACAAAATGATACAATGCAACGAACTATACAAAAGGGAAAGACTAACTCACTCCCTTTGTAGAGTTCAGGTAAAAAGTAAACAATGTCCTTGTTACGACCTTTACGGGCCAGGATAAATGAGTTTGCTTACCTACTTAATTAGTTAAAACTTCTAAAACATGAAACTGTTTTAAATTTTGAACTAATCAAGTGAATGTAATCGTTGATCCAGCCCATGAATCAGCTCAGTATGCATAGACTAGTGATAGAGCCACGCAGTTGACAGTAATGGCACGAATGAGAAGGCTCGACCGGTTTGATTCCACTGTCTCACAGAAAACCGACGTAGAGTGGCCCTATTCCCCCTCCCATTCCCAATTCTTTGTCGCCTCTGTTTAGTGTTGGCAACGCAACCATGATTCTTTTGGGATCTATTGGCGATGGAGATCTGTTACCATGAGGTGATCCATCTGCTCGTTTCCAGTCTCTGTTTAAAAAAATAATTTAATACAAAAATACATAACATACTTATATATATTGCTCTATTCAAAATTAACTAGACCCCCATGAGCCATGTTTATACTAGAGCCTGACATAAAGTGAACGTCTAGTTTCTAAATAACCAATTATTATCATTTACTCGACAGACCTTGGCATGCAATTTTAAAAAAGTAATATGTATCTACTTATGTTATTCTGGGGTCATTTGAAGTAGTAAAATAGTTGTTTTCTTTAAGTGTAACGGCTTATCTAAGATTATATGAAAGATTAGTGAACTTCTTAACAAGGACCACCTATATTATTCAAATTATGGAATTATTAATTACAAAACAACTTAGGTTACACAATTGTAAACATTCAAGATCTCGTATGATATTTAAGATATTATGTCAACTCGAGTTCACAAGTTTTTCAAAACGCAAGTAGGTAATACGTTAGTTCAACCAAAACCAAAATATAATCAACATTCTAATAAAATCAGATTTTTTCCAAGCATTCATACTCGTTGCATGATATAATTGAATCAATACACTCTATAAGCAACTAATTAAAGCTGCAGCAAAGGAATGTAGGTGCTTCCAAAAATTTCTTCATGCAATCAATAGAGATTTTGTTTTAATTAAATAAAAGAACATCGTACTACTTGCATTAAACCCTATTCGACTAACTGCACATATGTCTTCTGAGGTAACCTTATTCATTTTAATCTTACTAATATAATAATAACAACTGAGATTGATTTTAATTGTAACGACATATTAAACTATTAGTACCTATGCTTTACAGCTTCTAAACAGTTTGAAATTAATATTGACGCCATCTTTCTTGTCCGTTATAGAATTCTAATAATAATTCCCGAAAAACTAACCCTTCCGAACTTTACAAAGGAAATGTGAAGTACTAAGTCCCGGGCAACAGGTGTCTCCCTCGCGCACGTTACAATCGTACCTGATAATAAGTTAGACTGAGATGGAAAAGCGGAACAAAATGGCCGCCGTTATGACAGCTGTTGTTTTTTTATTCATGGTGTTGGTGGTGTTTGTAGGTTATTGGTATAATCGAATGATATCCCGAGGGATTTAAGGTTATTTTGAGAATAACAGCATCCCAATGGGATAATGGGATGTGTAATGGTACGAGATTTTGGCGAGTGCGAATTACAGCTACCTTATAGCAAATAGCAGTCCTTTTGAAGTCGGCACAATGTTTTAAGCAAGCTATACCTACCATTTGGAGATATAAAGGCCCGTGCTCATTATGGAATAATGTTGGGATACATGAATCTCACGTTTTTCATGAAATTTGAATTATTTAGCATGTAACGTAACTAGTAATATAAAACTCGTATATGGGAAATACTATCCGCTGCCTATGTCAAGGTAGGTATATTGCACATAATATTCAGACGAGTCGTAACACTTACAAAGGTGAAGTCTGACAACAACAATGATAACTATACAAACTATCTGTACTAAAAAAATATATTCAGGTCACGTGACACTAAAGTACCTGCTATGAACTTTTCGCCTTGGAAGTTGATTGCTCTTAATACATCGAAATTAAACATGCCTGGATAATAACATAACTAGCTCTATAACAATCTGTGACGTCACAATTCACAACAGTACAGACGAACTCGTTAACAATCGATCTATTGTGATAGGAGACATTGGAGCTGCGACACTTCGTTCTTCCATTATACATATACAGACTTGTTCAATAATGTGTCATTGTGAATGGGAATTTAGTAGTGTGTTATTGAAGGAATTTAAAGCAGATTATTGGAAATATCTGTTTTATAATTAGACATACCCATAGAAATATCATACATAGAACCGCAGTACACGGCCACGGCGTGAAGGCGTTCCGGGTGAGTCGTTTTGGGCACCAAACGCCGCACGGCGTGTCAGTGTCCTAGGTCAAGTCTTAGTATGAAGAGCTCCCACAAATTTAATTATATTATGACGAACTGCGCTATCAAAGGATGTCACAATACAATGAACAAGAACCAAGGAAATATAAAGATAACATTTCACAAGTAATTAATTGCTGACATGTTTTAATATTAAGTAAAACATTCATCAAAACTAAAAGTAAAATTGTAAAAGTGACAAACGCCATTTACGTTATGAATCATTATGAATGTTGCCAATAATCTCAACCAATTTATCCATTTTTTAAATACTATTAGGAATAATGAAAGGAGAGGGAAATGCTTCCATACAATCTTGGGCCTAGATTGTAAATGGATAAAAGTAGTGTCAATTAATAGATAGTATATTATGAGATCATTACTAAAAATTTGGCGATTTTTTGTAATCTGAGAACAGAGTTAAGAGCCTCACTTTGACTTATATTTAAGTGAGGTTATGGAATAAACTATACGCAAACAACTGATGTTTATAAGTAAAAATCTTACCTATTGATATGTTTTAATGTAGATATCATAAGCTCACGCCTATATCCCCGAAGGGGTAGGCAGAGGCAAACTCGAAAATCCACATTCGATAACTAAATGTTGGTCACAAAGACGATTATGCTCAGGAACATAATATTGACTGCCTCGGTGGCGTGGTGGTATTTCGGTACGACTACGATTCTGAGGTCTCGGGTTCGATCCCCGGGTCGGGCAAAGTGATATTGGATTTTTCCATATCAGCCCGGAGTCTGGAATTTGTGCCCGATATGGCGATAGGCTCGCCCCCTATCACATCTGGGACTGAACTAAGCTCGGCGAAATGTGGGTGTTCTAGTTCGCTCGTGCACCTCTGCCTACCCCTTCGGAGATACAGGCGTGAGCTTATGTATGTATGAACATAATATTTATACTGGCTGAACAACATTGTTCTAGTAGAAAATGATTAAAACGATGGAAATCACCCAAAACGCACACGCACAAAACAATACAAAAACGAAGCAAATGAAAACGATTATTAAA
Source organism: Clanis bilineata (assembly GCA_036417725.1). Lineage (NCBI taxonomy): Eukaryota > Metazoa > Arthropoda > Insecta > Lepidoptera > Sphingidae > Clanis > Clanis bilineata. The sequence goes on from CM071158.1 coordinate 18,531,035, forward strand.
ATGTCAATTCATAGTTTTTTCTTCCACAGGGAACCAGCTAAGGTCTGAATGCATGCCGCCAAGCTATTCAGTCACTATTTTATTTTCCAGAACTGTTTATTATGTTAGTTCTTCTTATCTTATTTTATCTTATTAGCCCATATCATCCCACTGCTGGGCAAGTGTTAGTTCTAATCTTTTTAATGAATTTAAAATTATTTATATTGATTTCTTAGGTTTATGTGAATGTTATTCATTGAAGTTAGAGTCTAACCCGTGACCACGAAGGCTGCAAAGCTTTCGAAACGTCGGGCATAAAAATTAAAACCAAATCGTGATAGAATCCGTAAAAATCTTTTAATTTCAATTATATATATTTATATATTTTTTAACTCATTCATCTTAATCGATTAAGTAATCGATTCTATTTAGTGTCCTATTACATTATATATACTTATTTTTCAGATATCTCATTTTCTAGATTGTAAATTGGGCAGATTTTTTTATATTTTGAAATAGAAAAATTGACAAGATTGTGACGGAAGAAAAAATGTGGGATGTGCAAGCAGGATTTAGAAGAGGAATGGGGTGCACAGATCAGGTCTTTTCTATAAGGTGCATCACTGAAAAATACTTGGCTAAGTCCAAAAAAGTATTTTGTGCCTTCATAGATCTAGAAAAGGCCTATGATCGTGTGTGGAGGGATGAACTGTGGTCAACACTATCTCTAGTGTATGGGGTGGAGGGCCGCCTGGTGCAGGCTTTGAAATCTCTATATGAGAATTCCAAAGCTTGTATCAGGGTAAATGGAGCGTACTCAGACTGGTTTAACATCTCTAGGGGTGTTAGACAGGGATGTGTCGCGTCTCTATGGCTCTTCAATCTTTACATGGATAGTTGTTTGGCAGGATTGAAAGAGATGGAATGTGGACTAAGAATGGATGAGCTACATGTCAAGTGTCTTCTTTACGCTGACGATCAAGTGTTACTTGCGCCGTCGGCGTGGGAGCTGCAAGACATGTTAGATGTAGTGAATGCCTCAATTAAGGACAAGGGAATGAAGGTGAATGTAAATAAGACGAAAGTTATGGTAATAGAAAGAGAGGAAGAAGTTACTGATTGTAACATAAGTATAGAAGGTGAGAAAGTAGAACAAGTGGAAGAGTTTGTATATTTGGGAAGGATGATAACTAGAGATGGAAAGTGTGATGGGGATATTGAAAGAAGAGTAGCGGCAGGTAATAAAGTGAACGGTGCCTTGCGCGCAGTTGTGGGTAGTCAGGCGGTGTCGCAGAAGGCGCGAATGGCTGTCCACAATGGTGTGCTAGTACCGACACTTACATATGGAAGTGAGTGCTGGGTTTGGCAAAAGAAGCATGAAAGTCGAATAAATGCGGTGGAAATGCGTTCCCTACGGAGTATGTGTGGAGTCACTCTTGCTGATCGTGTGAGGAATAGCATGATAAGGGATCGCTGTAAGCTGAAGGATGATGTGGTGACTAGAATTGATAAAGGAATGTTGAGGTGGTTTGGGCACGTGGAGAGGATGGATGAAAGGCGACTTACGAAAGGTATTTATTGCGCGAAAGTAAATGGAAGGGTCGGAAGAGGGCGCCCGAGGAGAACATACATGGATCAAATAAGTGATCTTCTCCGAAAAGGGCAAGTGAGGAGTACCCTCAACCGGCGGAAATGTATGAAAAGATGCATGAGTGTGGAAGAGGCAAAAGAGGTGTGTCAGGATCGTAGCTTGTGGCGCTCAATAGTCTCTGCCTACCCCCATGGGATACAGGCGTGAGTGTGTATGTATGTATGTAAAAATTGACAATATTTTAGGCTATATCTCAACTCATTACATTTTGGCCCAAAGATTCCCATCTCATTATTAAAATAGGATTAATTACTTTATCGATTAAGATGAATGAGTTAAAAAAAATATATATATAATACTAGACCCGGATAATTAATTAAAGTAAAAATAATTGAAAACAAGAACTAAATAATAAACAATTCTGAAAAATAAAACAGTAACTGAATAGCTTGGCGGCATGCATTTTAATTTATTTAAATAATCGTTTTCATTTGCTTCGTTTTCGTATTGGGTGTTTTCCACCTTTTTAATAATTTTCTATTAGAACAATGTTGCTCAGTCTATATAAATATTATGTTCCTGAGAATAATCGTCTTTGTGATCAACATTTAGTTATCGAATGTGGGTGGTCGAGTTTGTCTCTGCCATACCTTCGGGGATATAGGCGTAAGCGTATGTTATCTACATTAAAACATATCAATAGGTAAGATTTGTACTTATACACATCAGTTGTTTGCGTATAGTTTGTTCCATAACCTCACTTTTATTTAAGTCAAAGTGAGGCTCATAACTGACTAACTAATGATCTCATAATATACTATCTATTAATTGACACTACTTTCATCCTTTTACAATCTAGGCCCAAGATTGTATGGTAGTGTAGAAGCGTTTCCGTCTCCTTTTTATTTCAAACACGTTATACACAAATATGTTCAGACGAACTTAATACCAGCGGTATTCGCTACCAGTCAACCTTTGGGTGGTGCAGAGAAAAGACAAGGCGGGTGTATATGAAGAAAATAAAAATGAGGGTAGTGTTAAATATGTTACATATACTCATAATATTAAATATCATTGCGATATATAGCTATAAAAGAATATAACATATACATAAATAAATTACATACACACTGCTATATATGCTACACATACAAAGCGAACGCGAACATTACAAACAACTCTATCGAACAATTGATAAAAAAGTTATGTTTATACAGATAAATTGAGAACTTTTTTATTTTAAAGTCGGTTCAAAACTATACAAATGTTTTTTAAGTTTAGAATAAAACAAGGGTATCATCATTAGAACACTTTCAATTTCCCTATTTTGTTAGTAAAATGTCTTTTACTTGCAACACTATTCACGCGCGTATGTGTGTGTCGACGCAAGTAGTTACGCGCCGACGATGCACACATTGAATCCTTATCGGCTTCAATTTTCGAAGGAATTTTGTATGAGACTATATCTCTATACGTAATTACTCTAAGGACATACCTAAGTTCCAAAAATAACCATAGTCTGATTTTATTTATATCCAGAATCTCTCTGTTTATAACTCATGAGCTGTTATAAATTTATAAGGAGCTTACAAAAAACATGAATGTAACTAATAATATTTGATTATAATTATAATATGTACCTGTATGTACTTACATGGTTTTAACTTTTGAATATGTATCTACCTCTATAATGATGCTCAGTACTAACAACAACAATAAGAATAATATTAGTCTCATTTGAACTGAATTTAAATTAACATCACATAACATAACAGAAGCTCACGCCTGTATCCCCGAAGGGGTAGGCAGAGGCGCACTAGCGAACTAGAACACCCACATTTCGCCGAGCTTAGTTCCATCCCAGATGTGATAGGGGGCGAGCCTATCGCCATATCGGGCACAAATTCCAGACTCCGGGCTGATATGAAAAAATCGAACCCGAGACCTTAGGACGGTAGTCATACCGAAACACAACTACGCCACCGAGGCAGTCATATGTAAATCGTCGTTTGTAAATAAATAAACTAAATAAAGAAACTATGAGGTGTTATTGCAATAAGACGTAGAACGAACCAGGGCTCCTTACGCCTATGTAAGCCTAGTGCCAGCACAAACCCAAGTTAAACACCCAAGTTGCGTCGGACAAGAAATGGAATACCTACATACAAAATATGTTTTATAATCGATTTGTGTAAGTACTAGTCTTCTATTATATTGATCGAATGTTTACATTTTATGTGGTAGAGTCGGACTATGGAGTTTAATCAATACTTTTAAAGGGCTGGTTCTGCGGCGTAGAAAAAGATCTAAAGGTTATTACGTTTTCTGTGAGGTTGCCAGAAATACAGGCTCAACTGCAAAGTGTTGCCGATTAACAATTTCTAAAAAGTAATAAATATTGATTACGTTTTCACGAACGACAAATTCAGATTGAAAGGCTCATCAATGCTCAATTTCCCTGTGCATTTTTATACATTGCTTATGTTAATAAAAAATCTAGTTAAATTCATCTTCTTCGTATTTATGGCGCAGATAGCTATGGGTAATTGCGTAATACTTTTTCATAGAATGAAATCAATTACGATGGTACAGTATGCGAGGCTTTTGCGACGCATTTATGCAGGTACACTAGGTTCAACTACACGCAACTATTATAGGTCTAGGTTGCTTATGTTTTTTGTTTTATGTATCTACAAAGACGGGACAAAATATCCGGCAAAAAACTTCTTACAATGATAATTAATCGTCTATGAATTAATGAGTATAATTCTGTAGTTTGTAATTCTCTTCATCAGAATCCACTTAAAAAACTCATAGAGGTTATAAAAACAAAATATAAATAGTGATTATAAACACACGTCCATCACCCGTAGCCGGCGAGCGGCGCGGCACGGCGTCGAGCGCGCAATAGAACGTGGCCGAGTAAACTGGTAAACAGTATGCGGCCACTGAATATTCTTACTTCATAAAAATACCAATTGCTTGTTTACTTTACGCAGCGTTATGTTTATTTTATATTATTCTCGCTTTGGTACTTATTCGTTTTCGTTTTTTTTTTCGAATTATTCAGGCCTAGGGTTATTTCTTACAACAGAAGATATAAATCAAGTATATGTGGTTGTTATTTTCATTGACCATGACTCCCACAGTACCACAAGAATCATAGATGTGGTGCTAAATACTATGGCAATGTACCTCTAGAGTGGTTGGAATGGGAGGAGGATAATCGTGTAAAACTTCATATGTTATTTTTTATACCGCCAGTTTTGGTTATATTGCCCACTATGGACAAGTTGTGCGTGTCATACGAATTGGCATTGGCTTTATTATAAACGCCGTACGTGAAGTAAATATTTGAATCGTTAATATTGTTTATTTGCATCTATGTGTAAAACAATGGTCGCGAATTGCTGCGGTATCTTACCCGTAGATACTATTTCTTCCCGAGATTCACGCACATTGCGCCACGCCATGAAGTACATAGATTTGTTATACGCGTGTTTGTTTACCAGTTTTTAATTCAGAATGTGTAATGAGTTTAATTCAGATTTTACGGCGAAGATCACGATTCACGACACCTTACTCCGAAACTGCGAAATCCAGTGATATTAATTAATTCTTTTTACATACATATAATTGTTACTTTGTTGAAATATTATCTATTTTTATTCGGTGTTCCAATATACCGATAAATGCTGTGACACCTAGTGGAGTTCTATTTAATGGAATAGAATGGACCACAGTCCAGAGCAAACCAATATTATCTTGTGGCCTATTTATCTGTGCGGATAAGCCACTAAAATGTATTCTCATTCAGGCCGATCGTAAAACCGAAAAGTCAACACTTTTTCTTCTTATATTATGTTTTACTGTGTTATATGACAGCTGTAAAGCGGGAGGCCGCGGGTTCGATTCCCGCATTGACACAAATGTTTGTGTGGCCCACAGATATTTGTTTCAAGTCTGGGTGTTGTGATACCGAAAGTCTCTCATAGTCTCTGACAACCACGATACAGGTTATACCTAGTGAGGAGTCAAGACTAGGTGTGTGACTGTCGGGTGTATTTATTTATTTATTTATAAGGGTCAAAAAGGTTTTGGTGGTAGTCTGTCGAACGTAGAAACTAATTTGGAATTAAAAATCAAAATGAATGCAAAGTTTTTGATGTTAATGTTTTTATCTCTTTTTTCAGGTAATACTCGTAAAACCTCATCTTGTATCAATCATAATTATTTATTGACATCAAACGGAGAAATTTCGATTTTGCCAATAACTACATAAACAAACGGTGGGTAAGTCATTTTTTATAATCTCTTTTAATATATGGTTTGTTATCAAAATAATAACACACTTGATAAAAGCACTTTTTTAAATTATATGTCTCCATGGATTCAATTAGCATATTGATTTAGATATACATATAATTTTGGGGAAAGCCTTCCGATTAAAGCACAAAAGGGAAGATAAGATAAAAGGTACCTATGATAAAGTATCTTAAACGTTGAATCGCATTGAACCGTGCCGTCGTGCCGCGCCGTCACTCGTCAGTCACCGTCGTCTGCGCACCTCGTTAAACTTGACCTTACACACACAGACGCGAACACGCAGTTTTTATTAGTTTTTGTCTGTTCATTGTTCTGCGCTAGTGACGTGTGTTTCCTCATACAAGCTCTACATCACTTACCAATCACCATAGATAAACTCCATCCTTCACCACTGCTACCTAGTACCTACACTCTATAGAATAATATAATATCTGCCCTGTATTAACCTACCCCCAGAGCAGGGTTAACGTCATGTAATCAGCCGGTCGTAAAAACTAAGCCGAATCCTTTCTGCAAAATGCTTGAAAAAGTGTGTTGCGCGAACTCCTACTGAAGTGGGTATAAGGGCAGGTAGAGAGAAAGAAAGGCCTGTATTAAACTGCCCTATTGCAGGACACTGGTCTTTTTTACTAATGAGAGTTAAGAGTATAGTCTCAGACAAAATATTTCAACCTTAGTTCAATAGGTGTCTATTTCTTGCATTTGTAAATTAAATTAAATTAATTTTACCATTTTTAACCCTATCGTATTTCAGAACAGCAAGCTGTCACAATAGTTGTTGATGAGCCAATGGTAATAAACTTTTATCTGAATTCTGAACCACAGTTATTCCTATACTATAAAGCTAATATTGTTCAATACATATTCGTTGTCATAAAAAAAGCTTTACACAACAATAGTAATGTAAGTGTATTTTTCCAATTCGAATGTTGTTATCATCCACAACCGATTACGTTAAGTGGTCTATACAAATCGCAGTGTATGTGTACGTTTGTATACATTTCAATAAATTACCTGGAGACGAGTCAACGACTCACCGCCCATGAGTTCTTCTTTTGTCTATTAAACCGCATGTTTTTCACATTAGATTGACAAATTATGTGGGTTGGTACACCTAGTCGCCTCCTTGGTCTAGTGGCAGCATGTATGGGCTGTGGACCGGGAGGTCCTGGGTACGTTTCCCAGGTCGGGCAGAGAAAATTACCTAATTTAATTTGCCCGGGACTGGATCGCTCATGGGGGTTGATGTCAGACAGGCGGCCGGTCATAAAAACTAAGCCAGATCCTCTTTACAACATGCTTGAAATAGTGTGTTGCGCCGACTCCACATTAAGGTGGGATAAGGGCAGGTAGAAAAAAGGAACACCAAACTTATTGGCCACTCTTATGTCAATGACACCAAACTATTCGCTAGCGAAGCACTGTCCACATCTAGATGTAACCTTAGATAAAGTATGTAATAGATCGGGCGTCTAAGTAGTAAAATCAAGCATAAGTGAGATAGATAAATGTAGTTTACAGTGTGAGTGGTAGAGACAGACGAAGAATTTTTTTATGTCGTTCTGCGTATGCGTTTTTACCAATCGGAGTTGGTGTCAGACAATAAAAACGCATACAACATCAATAGAATTTAGGGTTACCAAGAAAACAAAAATTTATTTCCCAAATAACGGGAAGTTAACATTACGTCGCGTCTCCTGCACTAAAACATTACATAAAACACCAAAGCAAAACATGGTTTCGTTACACATTTTTATCTATGGTCCATTGTTCTTTGAGGAAGAGACAGCGAAATTAATTGTTTTGCGTATGTGTTTTTGTATTTTGTTTCGAGAAAAACACACTTTTCAAGCATGTTGCAGAAAGGATTTGGCTTAGTTTTTACGACCGGCTGCCTGCCTGACAACCCTTTCTGAGGGATTATTATCCAAAAATAAACTCGTTAATCATTGCTGTACTGACGATTTTAATGTTTATTACCAAAGAAAAATAGCGCATGGCTACTCTATTCATTCTTTCTCTGAGAGATATAACACCCAGAATATAGAAATACATTTAAATTGTAGTATGTGTTTCGAGTTGACGCGACTACAAGTTCAAGGCAATACATATTTTTAATTTTATTTATTTATTTTATTTTATTTTTTATTTTATTTATTTATTTTATTTCCAGGTTTGAACGTTGAAGACTCTACAATTTTAAAATACATTTATACATTTTTAAATATATGCTATAAAACATGATCATTGAACAATATTAACGGAATTAACAGTAGTTAACAGTTTAGGCATCTAATTTACAATTTACCTCAGATATTCTCGTGGTCTTCACACTAGGCAAGCCTGTATCGTGAAGGCCGAATACAATAATATTACCTAAGATACATAAAACAATTCAAAATGAAGCTGGTCGTAGAGTAATTTACATAGCAATAATTTTACTCAAAGTATCCAATCTACTCAAAACTTACATTAATGTGGATGAAAATATATATTATCTACGTATACATGCGAAATATACACAAATGAAAATATATGTATAAAATAAAGTAAATATATATAAATAAAATATAAATATAAATAATAAATCTATAATACATATATAGTATAGATACTTTATAGTCTATATATTAATATCATTAAATAAGTGAAAAAGATATAAGATAGCACGCGACGTCACATATTTACGTTTGTATATTTAATAAATCCTCTGTGGCATTATACGTAAGTGTAAGTAGCCACATCTTTAATACGTGTTTGGCTCCATGCATAGGTTTTTCTTTAATATCGCAATATTTTACTACGGAATTATACACATGTGCCCCTATGAAAGGGCTAAAACGCTGGGCAAATGAAGTTTTCACAAACGGTATAGGCAGACGGTATGTTCTGCGATATGTAATTTTAGAAAATTTAGAGGAGATCAAAACAGATTTATGAGTAGAGAGCGTTACTTTTAATATGAATAATTGTCTAACACTAAGCACACCACTGTCCTTGAAAACATCAGTAGTAGAATATCTGAATGGTTTCCTCAACATTACCTTTAGGACAGAACGTTGAGCCCTCTCAACTTGGATCATGTATGATTTAGCTGCACTACCCCAACAAGTAATACAGTAACTTAATATAGATTGGCACAAAGCGTAATATATAAGCTTTAAAACACTCATACGTGCAACATTACGCAGATGTCTCATAATACCAATAACACTACGAACTCGTGCCGAGACTACTGCGATATGTTTTTTAAACGATAGGTTTTCGTCTATATAGACTCCAAGATATTTTACAACATTTGTTCTATTTAATGACTCACAATCACAGGGTTTCTTACAAAAGAGATTATGGACTTTAATATCTGTTTGAAATACTGGCGCTGATGCCGCAGTTTTATGGAAGCAAATATAGACAGTTTTTTTTGTATTCAGCGTCAGAAGACTCTTTTGAAGCCACTCCGAAACGAGAGACATGCCCTTCTCTGCAAACAAAAGAGCTTCGTGCCAGGTAGAACCATAAAACATAATGACAGTGTCGTCAGCGTAACATATTATTTCCGCGTTTTGAATTGGTAGATCATGGATATCATTAATATACAAGGTGAAAAGCGTAGGCCCGAGGATGCTTCCCTGAGGAACCCCAAAACATATGGTCTGAATACCACTCAAATTTTGGCCAATCTTCACACACTGTCTCCGCTCCGACAGGTAACTCTTGAACCAGTCAGAGGCAATACCTCTGATACCCATTTTATCCAGTTTTTTTAGAAGTATCGGAACGGAAACAGTGTCAAAAGCCTTGGCCAGGTCTAGAAAGACTCCAATACAGTTTTGTCTATTGTCCAGTTTTGATGATACGACAGAAGTTAGAAGGGATACAGCATCATCAGTGCTCTTGCCTATGCGAAAGCCAAATTGTCTCGGTGATATAATATTGCGTGACTCAAGGTATTTCGTGAGTCTATTATTTACAAGTCTTTCCAGTATTTTAGAGAAGGTACCTAAAAGTGAGATGGGCCGATAATTCTCGATACAATTTTTACGGCCGCTTTTGTAAATAGGGCAAACAGTCGCAAGTTTCCAATTGTAGGGGAATGTACCGCTCGATAAACTTAAATTAAAAATATGAGTAAGTGGGGTAACAATTGCTTCTTTAATATGTTTAACAAGGGAATTGGTCAGACCATCAACGCCTGGAGCCCTGCCATTCTGTAAACCCATGATCAAAGCATTAACTTCTTCTTGATCCGTAGGGTTCATGAAGAATGATTTGGCAGGTGTAGTTTTAATCCGAACTGCATTAGCAAGGTCATTTTCCGATTTATTAATATTGGAAAGGATACAGTTAGCTAGTCGCTGACCAACGGAAGAGAAATGGTCGTTGCATGTGTCAATAGGGAGACGTGAACTATTGGACTTCTCAATAGATAGCAATTCGGTAGGTTCATGTCTACTGGAAGTTATATTACAGAAGCTCTTAAGAGATCTCCAAAGTTTTTTGGGATTGTTCTTATTTTCTAATAGTTCTTTCTCTTCGTAGTCATGTTTTAATTTACGTAGAAGGTCCACAAAAAAGTTTTGATACCTCGTATAGGACGTTTTGAGTATTTTGTTTTCAGGGTCGGTTTTTACAAGAAGATGCAGTTGATCGCGGTGCTTCATGCACCTCATGAGTCCAGGAGTTATCCAGGGTTTAAGGTTGTGCTGAGTTCTACTGAGTCGAACCTCATGAGTATGCCTTACTAGGATATCAGTTAAATATCTGGTGAAGGTATTAGTTGCATCGTTCACATTATGTTCACCCTCGATAAAATTCCAATTAATTTCTGAGAGATCTTTTTTAATTGCCTCAATATCTCTTTTAACGACAGTACGGCATAATCTAGATGACTTCGTTTTACTAAGATTCATTCCTATCAAAACTGGGTAGTGGTCGGTAATTTTGGACTGACATACAATACCTAAAGGAGCCAGATTAAACTGCGAGCTAGTAACGTAAATGTGATCAAGACAGGATGGGCCTCTGGTGGGCTCAGTGATAGCCGCAGTTAGTCCATGTTCTGCCATAAAACACTGGTATTCAAGACATTGGATACTGTTCGTATCCAAGATATTGACGTTTATATCACCCGCCAGAACCAGAGGGGTCCCACCAAAACCACAAATCACAGTTTCTAGTGATGTTAGAAAATTCTCAATATTTCTACATGAAGGTGACCGATAGATAGCAATTATTGTGACCAATTTCTGAATTCTAATGGTTAAACAATTAGCATCTACAAAGGCAGGTTCTGCGACTGATACATCCCAACCATCTCTCACATAGACCACTACGCCACTGTTCTGATTATAGTTCTTACTCGTCTTAAATAAAATATAATTAGGTATCTGCGGAGTAATAACGGTGTCACTTAGCCAGCATTCTGTTAGAATAATAATATCGCAAGTAACATTTAGACGGTTTAAGGCCACTAAGAAAGCATCAAAGTTCCTCTGAATGCTTCTAATATTGAAAGCAAGTATTTTAAAGTTATGGTCAAATTTGAATGTATCTTTGCACCTTTCAATTTGATTAATAACAAGACAGTCAGTACTGAGTGAATCAAGATGACTGTGTAACTCATCAGCAAAAACCATCTTTATTAGTAAAGAATTGTCCTTAACCAGTAGTATAAATGATAATTTTGCTTCAGAAGTTGATAAATTATGATTTTACAGAGGATGACCAATTTAATTGTAATGCAAGTGTTTATCCTATAAAAAATCGGGCGTTTTATTCTACATAAAATGTTTTGAAGTACAATTATAGACAGTGCAATATAAGGATACCTATAAATAATAAGTAAATACATAAATATTATGAATAATACACTTATAGTATACAAATAAAAACCTAATACATTATAAATAATTATAAATAAATAAATAATGAGATATATTATAATACATAATAATATAATCGAGGAGTACCCGTGGACATGCACTAATATTAACACTAGACAACCGTCGCTGGGCGGGGTATTCTTACAAGTTGCGTCGCTAACGTTGTTAGAGGCAATACTAAAATTGAGTGCCAAACACACGGGGCTATTATATCTATGAAGTATGCACAGGATGTTAGGTAAAAAATATGACACACCCTGATACTCAACAACGATTGATGACCACTGTAGGTGGAATAATCCGGTCCAAAGCATTCTGTGATCCGATGAGGATGGCAGGTTTCCCCTCATTCTGTCTAACATAAATAGCGCCTTGATTACACCAGCAGTACAAATATCCGTGATTTTTGGCTCTAATTCTTGTCTCGCGAAATAAGATTCTATTAGCTTTGGTGAGTCTTTCATTGAAGAATAATCGATTTGAAGCATCAGAAATCTTTAGATCAGAAGAAACAAGGTTTCTTTGGGATTTGAAGGCTTTAAGAACCTCATCACGTTTAGACCGACGCAGAAGTCGTACGACGACCGGGCGGGGCATTCCGCGGCCTCTGTCAGACAAGCTGGCCGGTCCAGCTGGACGGCGAGGACCGACCCGGGCAATCCAATCCATGTCCGCATCTTCCAACTGGATTCCGATCTTTTGAGCTGCTGATTTCATGATATTTTCCAGGTTTTCGCCGTCATTTTCAGGTATGCCAACGATTTCGATGTCGTTGCGTAGATTATGTTGGGCTTGTGTATTCAGCTCGTTTCGGAGATTTAGTACTGTTACTTGCAGGTTAATCAACTCATGTTCCTGCTTTTCCAATTTTTTCAGACGTTCATCATTGGCCGAAATCTTACTCACAAGTTCGTCCATTCTCTCATGGCAATGACAAAGTGAATGGGTAACATCCTCTAGTTTAGTTTTAAGGGACGCAAACTCATTAGTCAGGCGGGATATAACAGCAGTGAGCTCTAACAATTCGGATTGAGTATTCTCTGTATCCGACTCGACCTTCTTACGCATCGTAACGTAGCATGATTCAGATCCAGGGCGTACTGGAGTAAAACTGTTATCACCTCCTTTCTTATGTCTAGCACTGCAATCAGGGCATATCCAGATGGATTTCTGCTCACTATTGAGAGATGAAATATTTATGCACAGAGAACAGAAGAACTTACCGCAGGTAGAACTTGTGCATTTAATTGCTTTGGAATCTTTGACAGGTTTGAGACAGCCCGCGCACTTCATGGCTGATGATTATTTAAAATTCCCAAAAAAGTAGGCGAAGAGTTACCTCACAGAGACAAGCAGTAGACTATCGCGTCAATACGCCTCTGCGTCGTTGTTGTTCTGTGAGAATGGAGTAAAATGGCGAGCAGTGTGCCTATTGCAAGCGACTTTCACGGTTCGGCGGTGCGCGTAACCGTGAGAATACTCTGTGCACGAGCGGTGATAGTTTGTCCACTACCTTCACTTAACTTTTCGGTGTAAAATTTTGAAGATAACAAATCTTGATATATTGATCGATATACTTCTTGTTTTACGTGGACACGTTCAGTAACATATCACTTCAATAGGATCAAAATAGTATGCACTAAGTTACTTCAATTAAGACACTTTGAGACTAGATACTAGCAATAAAAGTATAGAGCTGTAGAACACACAAGTTGGCTGATTGACCGAGCCAATAGTATACATATAAGTCAATGCGTGGCGGCCACTTTTTTAGTTTTGACTCCGGATCAGTCATTCAGAACTACAAATTAGTGGCGAAGGGATAATACAACACTATTCCTGCCGGCTTACCTTTACCAAAATAATTACATGGATATGAAGGAATTTATTACTGCATTGGCAAAAATAACAATGTATTTTTGGTGGTTTGTATTCCGTTACGTACTGTTACGATTCATCACAATGCGCCATCTGACAGATGAATTATGGAATGACTTAGTGTAGTCATTATTAGAGATTATGAGTGTGTTGTTCATTACTGACATTCGGTACCTAATGCTTGTAAGATAATAATAAATACCAGTTTATTTACAAACAACTTACTTTAATATATCTTTGGACATAAAATAAAGCCGCATTTGAGACTGCCAGCTATTTTGAGCTATTTTTTCGATTTTATTTTGATATACAAAAAAGAACAAACACTGACACCGTTGGCAAGTTTATTGAGGATTTTACTATGTCTTTTTATATTTTATTATAATATCGTTTAAAACTAAAGTAATGCATATAAATATAATTTGACTTGTACTTATGTGGCGAGATGGTGCGTGCGCGCCGCCGCGCCGCGTCGGTCGGCGACGCGCGGGCGTTGTCGTAAGTTTGACGTCAGACGCGTTATTGGCACAGTTAAATCATCCAGATCCGGGAGATATCGAGACTACTTCCGTTCAGCAAAAACATACCAGGAGTATCACGAATCAATTGAATTGTTATGTGATTTGAAACTGTACAGATATATGCAAACGTTTATATGAAACTAGAAATACAATGAGTGTGTCATATTAACGGCACTGTTACTTAATTATCAGACGTATTATAAAATGCCTCTAAATTACATATAAAATCGGTTTAACCTGACGGACTTCTCTAGTTTAATATCTGAGTCCAGGTAGAAAGTCCCACCAAAATAACTAAGATATGAATAGATTTATTTTGGTGATCCAAGATAAACATCTTTGGTGGAATGACGTCCATGGCCAGTCGCCTGCCCAGTGAATGTCCTAAAATAATCCTTTCTCTGGCTACAAATATGATTACCAACCGTATCAGTAATTTCTACAATATTATTAATAGAAGCTCAAATATTAAAATCGCTAAGGAGTAATAGCTGATGTTAATAGTTTAATATGGTGGTGGTAGAGCCACGCTGTAGATAGGTACGTCTACAGCACGAATGGGTCGGCTCGACTGGTTTGATACTACTGTCTTATAGAAAACTGATGTAAAGTGCCAGCTCGCTATTGCGATTCGTTCGGTGAGATTTCCGGTGGCCCAATTCCCCCCTCCCTTTTCTAATCCCTATTCCTCACCTTTTAGGTTGGCAACACGCCCATGATTCGTTTGTGTCTTGGGTGTCTATGGGCGGTGGAAATCACTTACCATCAGGTGACCCACTTGATCGTTTACCAGAGATAATCGAGGGATAATCTTGTTTTTTTACAGATGTTTCATACATTCC
The DNA here is from genome assembly GCA_036417725.1 of Clanis bilineata. NCBI lineage: Eukaryota > Metazoa > Arthropoda > Insecta > Lepidoptera > Sphingidae > Clanis > Clanis bilineata. The sequence continues at coordinate 18,546,054 of CM071158.1, forward strand.
GTCAAAACGTCAATAGCATTCCCTAGATAAAATGTATATATGTAGCTGTTAAAAACCAGCTCTAAGATAATAGAAATACGATTGACACGGATTGATTTTTCAATATCACAATCACGCGATTGTTTACAGAGCTGCCATATGCGCGTGCCCTTGACCTCAGCGTGCGAACTTGACCCCGCAGTGAGTAATTTGGTGACCGAAGTGGTCATTAAGTGGTTGCCACTCGTCCTCGATCATGGTAATAACACCACCATGTAGTTTGTAATAATGGTAACAATTTGTAACAAAATCGTTACAATACGCCAGCAAGTAGCTCAAGGCCTTCTGAAACGGGGTATAATGATTGAATGCATTAGGGTCAGGAATGTTCGGATACAATGAGAAAATACTATGTTCCCGATACAAAATTTTAACTAATATTTTTTTATGGAAGTTGAAGGCCATACTGAGAGTCTTGAAGTACACCCGCGAGTATGGTCCTTTTCGAAAGCACAGAAAAATTACATAATAATCACAAGTTTAAAAACTTATCGGACCGACTTCAAATCCGATCGTGACCAAATTTATATAGGACCACCCTTGAAATAAGCAGTATCGAACACAAAAATAATTTTAAAAATCGGTCCACATTAGGCGGAGATATCGCGTAACATATGTACATAAAAAAAATACAGACGACTTGAGGAGCTTCTCCTTTTTGGAAGTCAGTCGAAAACGTTAGGCACCTATCGTGTGGAACAAAGCCTTTAGTACGAGATGTTACTTCTCGAAAGCGACGACACTCTATATTTATTTTTAATCGAACACTTAGATCATTAGATATGGCGTATGGCGTAGGCACACGGAGACAGTTGTCCGTTCTGTGTCGAAGCTATTTATTATGGTTTATACTTTATACCCTAGAATATAACATTGGTGGAATGGCCGTTCACTCAAATCTGGAATAGAAACTCGCTATAGTTGTATTCTGTAGATACACAGAATGTCGGTCGTTCAATCATTGTAGCTTCCTCGTATAAACAGAATGAATCGGATTACGATCACGTCAAAGTCAACAATGCCACCGACAGATTTATTTGATCTTCAGTCTGAATATACACAAGCTTCCGACATGGAAAGAGATATTGCGATCCTCTAGCATTGCACAGAGTTGACCTCAATAAGATAGAGCGGTAAAGTTGGCAGGCCCCTTTTATTGGTAGATTCTTTGTTTTAAGGCTTTATCTTCTATATAAACGGATATGTCAAAATAGACATAGATTCAGAAATACTTCGTTAAGGGTAGTTAAAAAAGGACAACCCACGGCCTAATTCTAGGCTTCAGCGGTTTTGCATCTATAGCGTGGACTTCAAATCTCTTCGAAGTACTCCACGTCGTTCTCGATGTAAATATATTTTAAGAACAAACACGCGTCAAAGAATTCTTTGTTTTGATTGTGATATGTTTATGTTAACGGTTATGCATAAACAATAATATAATATATACATACGTAACAGTGACTCAAAAAGTCTTCAGTAACTTGATTTAATCGCATACCGTTCCCATGTTTAGCATTAATGTTAGATTGATTGCTTTGTGCAACATGCTTCAAAACCGTCGACTCCACATTAGATTGGGACACCGGGATAAGGGCAGGTGAAAGGAAAAAGGGGTCAATTGCTTCTCATCTATTATTGGTCCATTAGTAACTACATTATTACATTAGGTAGGTAACATAAGCTCACGCCTGTATCCCCGAAGAGGTAGGCAGAGGTGCACTAGCGAACTAGAACACCCACATTTCGCCGAGCTTAGTTCCGACCCAGATGTGATAGGGGGCGAGCCTATCGCCATATCGGGCACAAATTCCAGACTCCGGGCTGATATGGAAAAATCCAATATCACTTTGCCCGATCCGGGGATCGAACCGAGACCTCAGGGCGATAGTCATACCGAAATACAACTACGCCACCGAGGCAGTCATTAGGTACATAGGTAAATAGATAGCGGTTGAGATTTGGATGCGGGTCTTTCTGAGTGATCTACATTAGTTGGTCTTATTTTCTGTTACGTTGAATTTACCGTTGGGCGTAGTCAACTTGTAAAATTATAAAAACCATTTGGTCATGTTTCATTCTGTAGGTACTAGGTACTCATTATAGCGTAGCTAATGTCAATAAATTAAAAGTTCCGCTGCTGTTGTTTATTGTTTCATGTTTATTAACGCCGTCTCTTACACTATATCCCGTAAACATTTTTTATGGCAATCAGCTGTCGAAATATTTATGAAATTATATTTTTAAATAGATTTCGGTTAGAAATCATTTTAAATAGTTAAAAATAGCGTCTTTACTCTATGTTGGATGCAGGCCGGTGATGTCTGGAGATTAAACTCCATTTCTCTGTGTGAGCGATATTTTTCTAAGACGGTTTTTCTAGTATTCTCTAGACTCTAGAGACGTCAGTGTAAGGCAGACCACCAGTTGCGGTCGTAAAAACTAAAACGACAAATCTTTTGGCAAACTACTCAGATATATTATTGTGTCTATCCCACGTCAAGTAGAAGGTAGTCTTAAATATTTACGGTACAATTCAGAAAATTAGTGCGGACTGCGGATTTCAAATTAGGATTACTTGTGTCTGGGGAATAAGAAAGTGTCATGCCATGTTTTTGAATTAGGCAATTGCCACTACCTCTATATATAATAATAGAGTTGCATGGATATTATAATGTACCTACATTATTTATTCATTTACTATAATCTTGACGGAATTCCAGAATAATTATAACAGAATACCAATCCGGGTAAGTGGTATGAAGTGTCCTCCGCATTATTTGCCATGTGAAAAGCTCTTGGTTTTTATATCACTCTACATTCATATTTATTAAAAGTTCCGCACCTGAACCTTAGTACGAGTTTTTCTCGATTCTCCATTTCTCTTCTCGTTTACAGTTTCTCCATACATTTTTTAGTTCGTTGTAGTTTCCGCAAAGTGGTCCTGCTAGTCAAATGTATGGATACAAGGCAAACTATCGTCGATTTCGAGAATCGAGAACTGTCAAAATAAACTTATACTAGGGGTGCAGTTTAGCTCAGCAAATAGTTAAGAATAGTCTGTCCCTTTTATTTTCAAACAATGTGACACAAGGAAAAAATAACAGACTATTCTTAACCATTTGCTCAGTTAAACTGTTTTTTTTAAAACAGGCCCATATCATTGTTCTGGGGCTGGATACAATGATGTGGATCAGTGTGATGGTGCTACCAGGCGCTCATACCGGGAGGGAGCTCGGACCGGTCGGCCATGAGCAGGGGTCGACGCACTGCGGGTAATGATCCGCGACCGCTCCACGTCACCGCCACACCGCCATGCCGCCACGCCACGACACTGTGCCGTGTGCATGGATGAAGGAACATGACATGACAGACACAGTGCAATGTATTTGTTTACATTTGAACCGCTGTGCGCCCTTGTTGAAAAAAGCTCCTATTAATTTTCCACTACGACACTATTAGAAAAATAACATAAGACACGGTGCATACTGATGTAGAACGACTGGCAAATTGAGTATGACAGTGCGCGGTGTGCGGTGTGTGTGCCTCATTTGTCTTGTTTTGAGACACAGAGTAACCTCGTTGGAAAACATTGCACGGGAATTCTATGGTTTACTCTTACGATGCTGTGACTTTGTTGTGTTTTAACTTATTAGAACATGTTACACAATTTATTGCATGATGGATATTTTAGGCAGCGTGAAAACGTCTACATTGCGTGTAAAATAAAAATATATGGGCCTACTTACATTATTAAGTGTTTATCCTGTTTGATTTAGAATTGCAATATGTGGGAGCAAGTCAGTGGCGGAATTTTCTGTCTATACCTCACATGTGCAGTGAACTGTCTCTAACAGTTCCGAGTATTTTAATTGTAGAGTCAAGAAAAGACATTAAATATTGAATCTCTCTGGAGTCAAGAAACAATTAAACATCACTGAATATAAATAATTAATTAATGACAGTATTTTCATTTCATTAGTACATATTCTTATTGGGATTTATGGACTTTTGGTCGATGTAGGTTATGACAATCATTTATTTTGATGGTGATTTGATTTAGTTTGATGAAAAAACCATCTGTAAAGAATTCGAAACCCACACAAAACCGCGGGAGCGTCTAGTATAGCACATTTGCGTAATGGCTAGAGTGGTGGGATAATTCGAGTTCGCGGCGAGGTCGTCAGTTCGATCTCAAGGCCAATGTGTTTTACTGTAGCAGACATGTATCGTAGAATCAGCGGTTTCATGAAGTTCCTAACAATAGTGTTTTAACTTTTAAATGAAACACTGATGTTAACGAACGAAGTATAACGAGTGAACAATGGTCATATCGGTATGTCATAGCTAGTGTGTAAACTAGCGTTATATAAAAAACAACTCATCGCGCATTGTCTCTTCACTGCATATAAAATAAGCTAGTAGCATTTTATTTTAGTTTTCCTTCAAAATATAGTCATAACGATTTATGAAATAACTATATAAAGGATAGTTTCACATAGTGGCTAATAATAACCGGGGTTGAGTTAATTAATTTCAACATTGTCTACGTTATCTTTTGGTGGCCGCTCTTCTACTCCACACCCACGCGAAATGTATGTAAGTCGTATCCGAACAGGAACGAATTTACTCATGGTCATACACGGTCCGGGCCATACCTTAACCAAATTGGCATAGCCGTTAAGGAGTGACTGATTTTTTAAATTGTATCGTTAAATCCGCCTTAAATTGTATATACAATAATACATGGTAATTACATATATAATACATAAAAGTCTACTTAAACTAATTGCACAATCTTTTACAGGCAGATACTAGTAATCCGGTAACAGACGTAACTAATAAAAAAAAATGTTTGGTTCTAATAAAAAAATCGATTAAAAGAAAACAAATACGCATACACATAAAATACTCAATTCGATATTGCATCCTACAAATGTATTCGAAATTCTGTTAAGGACGTAAAGTGAACATCCAGGTGTTTACTATATTTATTATACAAGCTACTGATTCTGTTAACTAGAGAGTTTGAAATAAGTAGTCCTGCGAAACGGCGGTGGAAATGGGTGTAGAGGTAACTGATTAATGTAGATACATCCAAATTCACAAAGTTTAAAATATATTATAACTTTATAATTAAATCGGGTTTACAAAGGATTAGCCTTTACGCGTTGCTCGCGGCTTTTCAGTTTCAAATCTAAACTGCTAAAAACTGGCGTTTGTTATAATCATAGTCTGTGCGACAATTTTTTTTTTAGGTAAAAGTAAGTAGACTTTGAAAAATGAAAATCTCTACCCAATTCAACTGGTTATGTTATATCTAATGTTGACTGTGCGACAGATATATTGATGGAACATTTATTTGGTCTTGAAGTCGTTTTACTAAAAAACGAACTCTACAATTGTGTTGCAGCACATATAAAATATTACATGCTCCTTAATTATGATAAAATAAATATGTAGCATAGTTATAAATAAAATAGAAGACATTCATTACTTCAATTCGTATATCAGAGCGAGACATTGCGAATGTGAAATATCTAATCCCATCGCATCTTTATACAGCAATATTTTAAACGATGATATATAAAAGTGTCGTTTATATCTGACATTATTTTAATTTTTGCCAATCTCATTGAGACCGGCTTGGCGTCGCTTTTCTATAACATTCTCTGGCTTGGTGTATGTAGGCCCGGGCGCTACGGCCCATTCATGCTTAAGAGTCTACAGTGTAGATATTAGCTGGAAGGTCACACCTATGCGTGCGTTAATCTTGGTATCTACGGTCTCTGTCCCTAAACAGCAAGTAGTGTGTAATATTTTGAGGCTCGTTGTGATGATCGCAGTGTATGTTAGGGAATATTTTGTGGTATTTAACGATCTGGGTCGTAGAACAAGAGTTATCAGTCGTCGTGACCACAAGGCGCACAAGCGGCTCAGCTCGGTATTAAGGCAAATAAAAAATAAAAACTGGTTATAGGGTGTTTCTACCACGTATTAATACGATACGTGAAGGCAACGGTGGAAATATCAACGAATGAAAGTGATTCCTAGATCGACTTTCTTGGATTCTAGTAGTAGGCACGACATCACTTGTCGAGTTATGGTCTAGGCTGGTACATGTAAAACTCTACGATCTTAAAACCGGTAGTGGCCACAAACAACTTCAAATTGCCGCGAAAATTTTTAGGTTAAGTCCAAACGTGTTTGTAGGTTATGAAATAAAACTTGTTTGTGTTGTAACAGATTAACACCGGTTTTTATGTCAGAATATATCGATCAGGGCTGCATCGATAAGGCTTTTTTGCTTATCACAATATCCGGATGTGGTAGCGGAAGTCGAGCTTATATCTACAATATAGATTTTGGTGGTGGGAGTCTGGGACTCTCACAAGCGATCGTTCGTCTGGGTTGGGTCTAATTACAACCGCAATGTTACGAAATACCAAGCAGTATAGTGTATAATATAGTGCCTGGAAATCTTTGGGGAGGCCTATGTTCAGCAATGTACGTCCTATGGCTGATGATGATGGTGATAGTGTTCCGGTTTGAAGGACATTCTAATGATTGTCATAATAATAATAGTATTATGCGTTTCGGACCCACCGTACCACCGGCCGTACCCCTGGTGGTACGGTGGGTCTTTTAAACTTAAACGGTACCACCAGCTAATAGTGCTGTATAACCACGTAACAAACCCATCGTACCTATATTGATGCGATTATTCAAGGTCTTTCTTTCCACCTACCCTTGTCCCACTTTAATGTGGGGTTGACGCAACACGCTTATTTAAGCATTTTGAAGAAAGGATTTGGCTTAGTTTTTACAACTGGCTGCATCTTCGAGGGATCCAGTCCCAGTCAAATCATATTAGCAAAATTGCTTTCTCTGACCTGGGAATTGAACCCAAGTCATAGGTAAACCTAGTTTAGAGTCACGGTTTGTTGACTAATTTGCAGTTGCATTTGTTCGAAATTCTACTTTTACTTTGGTCGACTGTTACTCACGATAGTTTTCCTTTCATATAATATTATTCTTTACTAGGTATGTTTTTTTACATATCCAAAACAACCGTTTAGCTTATAATAGGTGAGAACACTCAACTCTAACAAAAATTGACACTTTAAAATTTTTCGTAAACGTAATATTTTCGGATCCTTGAAGCGAAAAATATTTTCACAAATCTGTAATATTTTTGAACGACCTATTCACCGATACCCCACACTATCGGAAAATAATTTAAAAAATCTTCTCTACTTTACCTGTGGGGAAGGTATGAAATGTACCCAAAAAAAAGATTAATTTTATTTTACCACTTTATCGACGTGGTATCATCGTTTAACTTTAGGGGCCACTTGCAGCTTCGCAATAAATCACTCTTTACCTTAAATCTTGATTTAAAGATAAGAGTGAGCTGTAGGATAAATCGAGATAAGGTGTAACTCTAGATTAGTAATAGCGCTGCAAGTCGCTCTATATTACCCAACTTCAAAATGTCCACCCTAAGTACGTATGCACGAATTGGGGTACGGAAAAATTTATGGTAGGTCTGTAGCGGTACAGCACTACTGTCACTTAATACGGTGGTACCGTTTAACTTTAAAAGACCCACCGTACCACCAGGGGTACGGCCGGTGGTACGGTGGGTCCGAAACGGTATTATGATAATCTACATCTAATATCTCAAGGTGACGAGCTTAGAGCAGTATCACTTAGTGCTTTCTAACTCAAATATCAGGTGGTGTTGCTAATGTTCATACGAAATGGTATTATTTACCATCAGACGAGCGCGAATCAACTTTTTCATCTCTTTATTCGGTTTTAAAAAAACATATTGTCGTAGGTATAGCTTTTTCCGCGGCTACGCCCGCGTGAGAGTCTTGACAAACATTCATCCTCCATTACATATCTTTAGGGGATGCATTTATGCATGTATTATACATATAAACCTTCCTCTTGAATAACTCTATCTTTGAAATAAAACTAATTTTACGGATTCTATCACGAGTTGGTTTTAACTTTTATTCCCGACGTTTGGAAGGCTTTGCAGTCTTCGTGGTCACGGGTTGGCCTGAATAACTCTATCTATTAAAAAACTGCATCAAAATCCCTTGCGTTGTTTTAAAGATCTAAGCATACATGCATAGGGACAGGCAGACAGCGGAAAGCGACTTTGTTTTATACTAATTTGGTCACGATCGGATAAATAATGAAGTTAGGTGTTTAAACATGACCGTCAGAGAATATATTTTCCTACTATGTCTAGATATTTGTGCCGTTATTGCACCATTGGAGCTATACATGCTTAGGGTCCGTGACCACCGAGCACAACAAAGTGGTGCAAGCAAAGGTGGCATCTGAAATCCCTTCAAAAGAAATATGTTACGTTCGGTCATCGCACTGAATGATTGAATGCTTGTAAAATTTGTATTAAAGATATATCGATAAAAGCATATTATTCGTCGTGGTGAGATGAGTGGAGGGGCGGAGGCTGCTCGGCGGCACGGTCGAGGCCGCGTGTCGATGACCCCATCATTGTTCACACGGTACCACGTTCTGCTGCGTGAGGACAGAGATCAGATCGCGATCTGTTGCCTAGTCATAGCGCTACAAACACCAACACGGCAAAAAAGCTATTATTGAGTTCACTGATCGACTGGGAATTTATGTCTCTATCAAATAGTTTTTGTTGAGTGGAGGAGACATAGGTTTTGCCTCGCTTTTGAGTCATTCAGAACCCTTGTTGAACCATCTAACCCAATAAACTTGAATAGTTTGCAAATTTTGAATATCATATAGAAATTCTAATAATAGTGAGTTTTAACTTTATGTAAGAACCTACTTAGATGCAATCAGTGATGGTGATGGTGATAATTAATGGTGCTGGTAGTTGCTGATGTTAGTTAAGTAGGTAATTTTATGTTGTAAGTTGTACTACAAGGCATGTATACAGCCCGGGTTCCATTAGTGGAGTGATTTGATACCCATTTAGATTCTGATATTGGATTTTTCCATGTCAGCCCGGAGTCTGGAATTTGTCCCCGATATGGCGATAGGCTCGCCCCCTATCCCATCTGGGACGGAACTAAGCTCGGCGAAATGTGGGTGTTTTAGTTCGCTAGTGCACCTCTGCCTACCCCTTCGGGCATACAGGCGTGAGCTTATGTTGTTATGTGTGTGTTAGATTCTACCAATAAAATTATTATTATTTGAATGTTGTTAAAAGTGTTAAGCATTTTTTCGACCGACTTAAAAAAAGGGGGTTCGTCTTTTTTTTGTATGTATGTATGCGATATCTCCGTCAAATCTGGACCGATTTTAAAGATTCTATTTGTGTTCGATAGAGCTTATTTCAAGGGCTCCATATAAATTTGGTCACGATCGGATAAATGAAGTCGATCCTTTAAGTTTTTTAACTTGTAATTATATTTTGGACAAACCTTAGAGTGCAGCTAGAGTCGCATTTTAGCTTGCTCTACATATTGCTCAATGTAGTTTGGCCCGTACGACACGTTTATTACTTATGGACTATACAGGTAGGTACTTAATATAAAATTCGACGCATAAAATCAGTCAAACGTTCTGTAACATAATTACTTTAGATCAAACACGCGCTCAAACGAGTTGTGGGCTTGTGCCGCTGGCGATGTGACTCATACTTCTGACTACGACTTCGATCATAGAAACTACCTTTACTATATAAGTAATAGTTACTATATAAATATTTCCTAGTATTTACTATATTACATAGCGTTAGGAAATATTTAAGTGCGCATTAAATCACAGTTAATGAAAGATATTAAAATTATTTGATAATAGAATAGGAGGCGTCTGATACATCTTACCTGACTGGATGACCACCGTAGCCGTGATGGTTTCCGTGCCCGGATAGAACATAATATATTGTCATCCAGTAACTTCAAGCTGGCATAATTCTGACAAGCGTCATCTTTAAATGCTTTTCGTTATATTTAGACTGCGCTATCCTTCTCTTAAGCTCAATCTTGGATACTTCGCTACTCTACCGCGCCAGAAAAATCCATTCGTGGCGTTTATTTATTATTGTGAGTCCCGATACATCCCGTCGGGAAACAGTACCGCAACTACTGCGTGACTGTAACCATTCAACCGTAGCTGTGCATCGTGGCCACTCCCGTGCGACCACTTTCTATTTCACGCGACTGCGCTCGCGCACCACAGCATACGGACGTTAACGTATGATAACTTTTTATCGTCACATTGTTATTGCTATTGCCCTGAAACCGTTTCAAAGAAGATTGACGTCGTTTTTTTGAGTAGCGATTGGCACATGGATCATCTGATAATAAGTAATCTTCAGCGCCTACAGACCTCCACTATACCTAGAATCAAAGGTGCGTTCCCAACTTTAAACGATGATACGGATTGGAACGATGAGGGGACATTTCGGCCACCGGAAATCTCACTCAACGAACGAAAAACTATTCTATATAAGACCCGCTGTGAATGAAAATCGACACATGTCACATACATTACTGCACCTCCCTACACTATTGCGGTAGTACTCGGTCGAGTGCCCACCTCACTGGAGCGGAGAGTTACTCGCGCCAGCACTGGTTCCGTGTTACACTGACCACATGTCTGACGTCACGTGTCGCTGTTTAGAACTACCTAGTTCTAAACTACTTGCCGTGGCGTCGTTACAATGTGCGAATGTAAAGATATTTTATGGTTTGTTGATCACAATTTACAATAAGTGATTACTTATTCAGTCGAAAGTGTTGGTAATGTTTTATTCGTGTTATAATTTTACATAGTTTGATTTTGTTTAATTTTTTTATTCAATATGATAATAATAAAGGATCTTCAAGGTGGTGGTAAAATCATACAAATTAATATGTTTATGATTTGTTCGTTGAACCAAACATAATGTGATTGTTTATGTTAATTTAAAATGTCATAAAACATATAATATATAAATAGATTAACTTATAGACATTTTATTTAACATAAAATAATTTATTTTAGGGCTTTATAGCATTACGTATTTCTGTCTACGAAAAGACTACTATAATAAACCGTCTTTTCAGAAGAAACTTCATTCTTCTCGCTCAATTGGTCCTCAATTTGTCCCGCCCCGCCTCTTTTTAATTCAGCCCGACAAGGTCGAGAGGTTATGGGTCTGAGAGATGCAGGCTCCAGGTCGAAGGGCGTGCGTCTGATCAGCACGGGGATCCTGATTAAATGCATTGATTAACTTGTAGGGAACCCTTGTAATCAGAAAAGGGGAGGCCTGACCTACGTGTAGGCGAAAAAGGGCGAGAAAGGCGTTGTGTGATCAAGTCGGTAGACAGTTTAAGCTTTGCGGCTTTTTGAGCAGGTCTGTTCTGTGGTGCATACGTTGATTTGGTGCAGATGACATACAATATGTTACTACCAAAAATATGGTTGTTTTAACTGAGATATCAGAATCGATGTTCAAATGTAAAGAAATAACTGTCTTACGCAAATTATGAAATATATATATTATTTATTTTTGCACTTCAATTGTTTGTAATGTGTATTTGAATTGATTACCTCTACAAATAGTTATCTGGTTCTGGCCTGGCGTCACAGATTCTTGCAGATGTATCCTTGCTTCGTAATCAAACAAAAATGGTTGTTGTTTTTAAACAACAGACATTGTCATGAAAGCATTGATGATACTGGTTACTTTATGAAGTTTATGACCATGATTGCAATTCTTCTCCCTAGCTCTAACCGTCGTAAAACGCAAACATAGGGAACATTCTTATAGAGTCACGTTGATTGGCCTTAGCCTGGGCCAATAATAGTATAATCTTCTATCAGTATTTTTATAAAGACTGGTGTAGGCACTACTAACGCCCGGTTCCAATAAACAATCTCAGTTCGAATGTGCAAATAGATTCAAAAATTAGCCAATAAGAACACAGTTTGAACATGACTCCGTCAAATGACTTGATTCGATTGGTTCATCGCGATCTATCTGCACTCTAAACTATTAACGTTTATTGAGAGGGGCCGTAAGTGGATACCTTGTTATTTGATCTTTACTGCCAAGTCTTTGTCGATATTTTAGACCTGTTTTGGACATCCGGAAAACGTAACAATAACCGGCACTTCGCGTTGTATTTATGGTGGATCTATCTCTTAATAAGTTCCTCAAATAAACTTACATGATTCAGAATTCAATGCCATTAGGTTAACAGCTGTGTATCCAAGCGCAGTACTTAGTTTAATGCAATAGCTCAATCTACGAGCATAAGGCATGTGTGCCTTTACTCAGTAATTAAACGTTTCGTAATGTGTAACCACAATTATCTATTAATCGATGCCATTAAATATCGAGCAAATTAAGTTTAAAACCAGTTTTCTATACATCAAGCTACTTCACGCCATTCCATAATCCCGTAGGCAGTTTCCAATATAAAATACTGGACAAAGAAAACTTGGCATCGCTGTACATATATGCCGGTTAGCCTAGTTTCGTTACAAAGTCTAGGTTTCTAGGCTTGCACAGTGAAAGCACTAAGTCTTGTTAAACAGGTAGGTGTACTGTGACAAGCGGCAGCGGATGCGAGTGCGGGTGTAATGAATGCCTAAATCATAATGCAACTCGGTTAAATATCAAATAAGAGTTTACGCAATAACTTGGTTAGCTCGCGATAAAGTCAGTTAATCACTTTACCTGCATATCGTAAAAAACATCATAACAAAACCTGCTTACCAGAAATTGTGCATACAGAATTTCGATGGTGTGTGAAGCTTACCAACCAAGTGATCAGCGGCTCAAGCAGGAAAATTTCTGACAATCGTAAATGTATTCGAGCTCGCTGCGCACTAATGACATTTAGTTAATATTTCATACGAGTTTCATAGACGCGCATCAAGCTCGAATACATTTACGATTGTCAGAAATATCCTGCTCTGGCCACTGAAATGGGACAGCATTCATATTCATTAATATTGTCAATTACTATGTTTACATAGAGAACTGATCAAAATTATGCTCTAATTTTTTCAGCGCAAGTGACATGTTACTGACAAGGAAACTCGAATCGCCGTCTGCTTATACCAATCCGCTGGTTCTCATTAATGTGTACTTCTATTTATGTAAAACTTTAGTTCTGTAGAGAACAGTTGGTTTTCCTCTCGCCCACACTGGCCCATTGTAGTGGGCGACGGGCGGGAGTTATAATAAACGAACCAACTTACCCAACAACCGTGCGTGATTTGTGACGCCTGGGCATTGTGTTTGGTCTTTACAAATAAAGCCTGCCTTTTTAAATGAACAACTGGACTCATAGAAGACCCTAATTTTCCTATCTTGGGGGATGCTGACATAACTTCTAATGCTGTCTCTCTTTGCGCTGTTTACGTCCGAAGTCCGTAAGCTTGGGAGGCCCTTTACACTATGTAAGCTATAGATCGACCATGATTTTTTTTACATTTTACACTAGCGACTATGTAAAATAATTTCTATGAAAAACGTCAGTTTCCCGCGTAACCACTAGAGGCGCTCGGAAAGCGGAACGATTCCAATTTCCAACGTCTTTGCGTTTGGTGCTTGTCATAGAATATTTTACGGTGTCGCTAGCGAGTAATGTTAAAAAAACTCATGGTTGGCCTACTGCGGCCTGAGCAGGAAAATTTCTGACAACCGTAAATGTATTCGAACTCGATGCGCGTCTATGAAATTTGTATGAAATATTAACCAAACGTCATCAGTGCGCAGCGAACTCGAATACATTTACATTTACATTAGTTTTTCGTGCTCGGGCTACAGTAGCCCGAGTCTTGAATAATAAAACAGTAATACGTCAGAAGTTCTCTTATGCATAAAATTCTTCAAATTCATAAAGCATAACATAACATCTTTTGTACTTATACATTATTCTTCTTCTTTGAAAATATGGGTCCATCAATGATTTTGCCAGTGTCAAATTGCAAATAAATCTTTCACTATTAGAAAGCTACACTATCTCTGAGTATCTCACAGTTTTTAATTCGGGATAACACTTTTATCATGGGAGCGGAAGGGTGGGCAAAAACGAATTATAATATACTTGATTTTTCGACTATATCCAATATAAGATTGATAAGACGATACATTATATGATTGATGAGCGTCAAGGTGAATGTTAACTTTAACTTAAATCAGTTAAATAATTTATTTTTGTTTAGTTATTTATGAAAAATTTACTTATATTTTGTCAAAAAATATACGAATATAGTAGCATCGTTATTTTGAAGTCGGTGACAAATATTGCTATAACAAACTAAATAAATCTAAGTTATAATTTCCACAATTTGACACGGAGATAGTGGCGCCGGATGCGGCAGCTCACTTCCGCTGGGAACGGAAACCGCCCAGTTTTTCTACCCCGCGCTGTAGAGCTGTCGGCGCACGGCGTGGCGCGGTGCGACGGCACGGTCGCTCGCTGGCAATTCTATTATTTTATGCTGTTAGATAGGGCGTTGGAAAATTTATATGTACCTCGTAGGTTAGGTTCACTACGGTGACATTTCTAGTATAGTAATAAATCGTATCTACCATGACTAATAAACGGGACGGCGGTTCTAAAAAAAATTTTTTTTGAACATTTTTTTATTTTTTTTATAGCAAAGATTGGCAAACGAGTAGGTAGGTCACCTGATGTTAAGTGATCTCCACCACCCATAGACACCCATAACACAAAAAGAATCATGGATGCGTTGCCAACCTAAAAGGAGGGAATGGAAGGAGAGGGAAGGGGATTGGGAAAGGGAATGGGGAAATGGGCCACCGGAAATCTCACTCACCGAACGAAATGCAACAGCAAGCTGCCACTTTACGTCGGTTTTCTGCGAGACAGTGGTATCTAACCGGTCGAGCCGGCCCATTCGTGCTATAGACGTTACTGTCTACAGCATGGCTCTACCACCTAGTAAATGGCTCTACATATCGAAAATATTCTTACGTTCAATCGGATTATTTATATGTCGCCTTAAAACACCGTACGTTAGCATTACTTAAGCGAAAGGCATTTATGGAACGCAGACTATTGTGATCAATAACACGACTATTTATATACGATACTCTCTTGAGGTTTCTAGATCATTATAATTCTGCATATTTACGGCATAAAAAGCACTCAATACATGTATATTATTATTGAAGTAGACAGTCAAGCATCAGAATCCTCAATTTATCTCTACTAATGACTATTTATTCTCTTGTAACAAGTCAATAACTAACAGCCAAGCATACCGAAAATCTGGCGACTTTGTGACTCCGACGCATAACATCCGTGAGTAAATCCGTAGGTAACACGCATTCGTATAGTTAAGGAAGCTGTTTACCGCGACACGGTTTGCGTAGTCTAAATCCAAGCTCATGTCGCCCCGCGGCCGCACTTGTGTCACATGGTGCCGAGCCTGACCTGCTCATGAATTCTTAATGGTCGTTCCTTTAGGAACTCTCACTATTTCCGGGATCAAAAGTACCCTATTCCTGTGCGAAGAATACGGCCCTTCATATCCTCCATGTAGATTGCAGATGTTATAAATCTAGGCTGCACAAAAGATAAAATTCGCATTTAAGTGTAGACAATATGTATTATTTTCGTCTGTATAAGAATAATTTGACAAGGTTAATAAACGGTGGTTATTAGTAAAAATTTGTTAATTAATTTCTATGTTAAGTCGGTCGGCATATAAACATGCATAGATACATAAGCTCAGAAGGGGTAGGCAGAGGTAAACTAGCGAACTAGAATACCCACATTTCGCCGAGCTTAGTTCCGTCCCTGATGTGATAGGGGGCGAGCCTATCCGGATAGACTCCGGACTGATATGGAAAAATCCAATATCACTTTGCCCGACCCGGGGATCGAACCCGAGACCTCAGGACGGTAGTCGTACGAAATACAACTACGCCACCGAGGCAGTCATATAAAACTTATTTTTAATATATTATAGGCTCGTCATAATACTGTAGGAACAAGTAACCCCTACTTTGAAGTCAAGTCTATTTCTGTATAACACAAAAAATATATTTTAATATTTATTATTTTGAAGTAAATAAGGCTGTATAGTTGCATATCAATAGCGTTTTTAGATCAGTTCGTATTGTAGATATTTACACCAACTGTAGAATATGGCATGACCTTTAGTTTCTCATTTCGTAACAAAGCTGTGGGTTGTGGCGGGTCTCGGTTTCAGAGTCTCAGCGCTCGATGGGCATTCAGTCGTTGTTCCTTTGTTCGCGCACTCACGGGAAGTGCTCCGCGAGACTGCGAGCCACTTCGAGATCTATTGGAAATATGGAGGAAAGCTTCTACGCTATACGCAAGAGAAATCCCGGCCAAGTATACAGCTGTGGTAAGGGTTTCGCCGCGCCGCGCCACGCTGTAGAGAATCGTTTTAAATGTCGGAGTATTTAGATGTATGAATTTAAATCCAAGTATTTACCTCTACACCTTTATTTTATATTTTGCTTGTAATTGGTATCCATTCTGAAAAATGATTCTCCAGTCGTTGATTATATATTTTTAACACTATTGGCTAGTTTTCAGTTCATTCGGCCTTGACGCGAGTGGTGTCGCGATCAAAAGCCATATTAATATTAAACGGACATATGTTTAAATGACATATTAGTTTAAAGTATGTCTAGTAAAATCTATGCAACATACAACAGAACATTTTTGTAGAACAGATTATAATCACAAGTTTAAAAACTTAACTGACCGACTTCCAATTTACCGATCATGACTAAATTTATATGGGACCACCCTTGAAATAAGCTCTATCGAACACAAAAAGAATTTTGAAAATAGGTCCACATTTAGCCGAAATATCGCGTAACATACATTAAACAAAATACAGACGAATTGAGGACCTCCTCCTTTTGTAGAAGTCGGTCGATAAAATACTGTTTTATTTTTCCGATACGGAATCACAATATTACGTGTCATTGATTTTGTATGTAATGCGCGTCTATGAAATTTGTATGAAATATTAACCAAACGTCATCAGTGCGCAGCGAACTCGAATACATTAGTTTTTCGTGCTCGGGCTACTGGTCGAGACATTAGATTTAGAAGTCACATTCGAAGAGGAAGTATATGGTACAACCTGGTGTTTTCCATAATGCACTGTTTTGTAACATAAATCAACAAGATCAGCGTATTCACGCGAGGATACGGTATCAAAACCAGTAATAAAATAAACATTGCTCCATCAATACGTAGATGTGGGGTATCAAAACAAGAAAATATGTGATGTAAAAATATGAAGTTCTAAAATAGATAGGTATATGTCTCCGGATGCTGTCCAGCATCAGACCGGGTCATCTGCGCAGCTGTCGCGTGTGTATGTATTAATTAATGGGGTCGCCATTAAATCAAAATTATTTGTAGTTTATTGCGCAGGGTTGGCACGAAGAAGACATTTTGACTAAAAACTTTCTTTAGCTCGCAGCGCCACTTACGTTTTTTATGTCAAAAACTTTCACGCTATCAAATAAATTGAACAAAACAATTTAATCGGTTGAAACACGCGCGAAAGTAAAGTTGACAAACACACAGAAATTGTGTTTAATTATATTAGGATAAGAGAGATTTTCACGACGACGTATATAAAATGAATGTGTCTACTGCCGAAAAATGTCTTAATCAATACCTGGACCCCTATTCAATATAACCATATAACCGCGTAACGAGTTCTTGTCAATAAATTTATAATAAAGTCTTTTTTCCTACATGCCCTTATCCCACCTTAATGTGGGGTCGGCTTAACACACTTTTTCAAGCATGTTGCAGAAAGGATTTGGCGTCGTTTTTACGACCGGCTGCCTGTCTAACGTCAACCGCCTCTGAGGGATCCAATCCTAAGCAAATTAAATTAGAAAATTCGCTTTGCCCAACTTGGCCAACGAACCCACGACCTCCCGGTCCACAGAATATGCATAATAGAAATTCTAATTCGTTTTAAAAAAGGATTATATAACACGCCGAGGTGCGTAACACGATTGTTTTGTAAAGAGAATCCGAATCCTCGGCTATTTTTATAATAGCATATTGCGTATTGAATTCCGCTGGTGGCATATTGTTATTCTAGTTTCAAATTATAATATTCATACATATTTGTTTGATTTAGAATCTAATATTATCGGTCAACCCTAATGTATGACGGTTGTGGAGTAAATCACGCGGTAAATGACGAGCGGCCGACGCGGACGCACAAACACACACGCCTCTGATATACTGAACTGATTGCTGGTTTATTTGATACGCATGTAAATTCCTCCTTCCGATGGTTCCGTGATCAGATTATAATATCTTCTCTCTTTAATCTCGACTAAGAATCGCAAGCAGGGTGGCCGTATGTAGCCGGTTTATAGCATGTAAAACTTTATTTTTTCTACTGATTAGTGAGTTAAAACTTGCTATACTGTCGAGTCTCATAATGGATATCGAACAAAGGCTAGATGTGAGAGTTTTGGTTACGGAATTTTACCTAAATAATAGATTTAGCATGATATGAGAACATATCGAGGATATATGGGTAAAATACTGCCTCAGTGGCGTGGTTGTATTTCGGTACGACTACCGTCCTGAGGTCCTCGATCCCCGGGTCGGGCAAAGTGACATTTTTCCATATCAGCCTGGAGTCTGGAAATTGTGCCCGATATGGCGATAGGCTCGCCCCCTATCACATGTGGGACGGAACTAAGCTTGGCGAAATGTGGCTGTTCGCTAGTGCGCCTCTGCCTACCGCTTCGGGGATACAGGCGTGAGCTTATGTTATGTTATGTTATCTGTGAAAGTTCACTAAGGCTGCTTAGAAGTTAAGGATTTGTATAATAAGCTGGTTCTCATAATTATGGACTCTAGTAGTTTCTTTGAGTTACCAAGTGACAGTAGCTTACAATTCATCGAGTTCGCCTTTGAAAAGTTTAGTGTAAACGAAGTTTGACGAGTTCCATTGCCAAAGACTTTTATATCACGACGTTTAAAAGACATAGAAAGGAACATAAGGGCAATGACGCTTCAAAAATAGCACAGTATCGAACGAACTTGGCTAGCCCTATACACCACAGCCTATGTCAGGGTCGTCTCTTCGAAAAGCGCTCGATATGTTGCGACTACAGTACAATGCATTCGGACTACTTTTCGACCAATTTCCAAAAAGGAGAAGGTCCTCAATTCGTCTGTATTTTTTTTATGTATGTTACGCGATATCTGAGCCGAATGTAGACCGATTTTCAAAATTATTTTTATGTTCGACAGAGCTTATTTCAAGGGCGGTCCCATACAAATTTGGTCACGATTTGATTTGAAGTCGGTCTGTTAAGTTTTTAAACTTGTGATTATAGCCTAACCAACTTCGTTGCACAATTTTGGTTAACGAATTACATGCAATGGCAAAATATATTTGTATTTGTTTTATATTAATTTAATTTGCAGGTCTTTGCCTTATAACGAGACTAATAACTGTGGACCTAGCAGGAATATTTTTGACAATCGAATTCGTATAAAGCTCGATGCGCGTCTATGACATTTGTATGTAACATTGACCAAATGTCATCAGTGCGCAACGTCAACGTCAAAAACGTTCCTGCTCGGCCGCTGGTCATGTGAAACACTCCCAATTTAGGCAGTATTTAAAAGCTTGTTTTCCCTAGGATTACTCTTTGGTGACATTTTACAGACAGACCCGGATTAAAAGATTTTAATTCGTATTAATATTGCGAGTTAAATTAAAGACTTTGGTCAATAAAACACGCGTTTGAAGAGAGATGCCGTCATGTTTGTAATGTAAATGTTGGCAGGCGAATGCACTAATCAACCAACTATATCGGTCCATCCGTCTGACGCCCGCTGAAATATAGCTCGATGATGTTCAGGGCTGTGTTTTACGCTTAAGGTATCGCTTTAGACCGCGACATCGCTTGTGAATATTATTTCAATTATAAAAAGAAATAAGTATTTCCCATAATTTAATAGTCCTAGTCCTAGTTATTTTTAAGTACAATACCTACCTGTGTTTAAATAAATACTTTAGTTATTTAGGGCAACTTGCATATCAAGTACTAATCAACAGTTAGTCCTAACCTCACGTTAAATTGAAAAAAATATATATGAACAACATGTAATTCATCACAAGTAATGTATTACATGTAATTACAGAAAATATATGAGTCATTCGTTTTAATTCATTACATGTAATTCATTTATTTTTTCAATTTAACTTGAGGTTAGAACTAAATGTAGGTTAGTAATAGGGTGCAAGTCGCCCTTAATGTGCTCGATAAACCTCAGTAGCGCGGTAACTGAGAGCAAAAATAAGCGTGTTAACATTCGTTGAATTTATTCCACAAACTTGACTAACCAACTTTATTATGAAAATGTGTTCTAGAATTATCTCTGATAGACGGAACACAAGTCACGAGACAACAATAGGACAAGTATGAGGCTTATACATTTTAGATTTTGAATTTTCCTATCTTACAAATTATAATAGTTTACTGTCTACTTTGTCAGCACAGCACATATTACTGTACATAGTTTAACGGTTAGTTATATATGGAGAGTTTGACTTTGATAGTCTGGCTATTTGACCCAGCTTCAGTTAACTGTTCTTTAATTAGAAACTGTTCTAGACTTCGAAAGAAAATAACAAATGTACCATTGTTAGAATATTCTCTTTCATCTTTTTATGCTCCATTTGTCCTTGTCGACTTTTATTTTCCCGGAAAATAAATTATCCTATGTGTTACACGGTCAAGTAATGTGTTTCGCGACGATTGTGAATTTGTTTTTTAAATTATATTTCGTAACTATATTGTCATGTCAATGTCGACCATTTTTCTGCTCTGGATTTTAATATATTCTGGGGCGTATTTTAAATGTCAATCTACTTTTAATTCCTCAAATTCAGTTTCCGTGGGAGATTTTAATACATAATTTGATCGCAATTTATATTTAATTGTACAGCCGCAAGCTGTGAAGAAAGTACTGGTGTAGTAGATATACATAGTTTAACACGCAGAAATGGAGTTTTACAAACCTCCATTCTTTCACATTTGTTTCGTCTTGACTTTGCAGCTTACTTCTAGATTTCGTTTGAGTAATAGTTGGTATTATGTTCACGTCACTCGGAATTTTGCAGTTGGCTTCATGAATGTTTACTACGGCTACTATCAGAATCAAAAGTACTGTGATGTGTAAATCATAGAAGAATTAAAAGTATTTTGGTGGTGTACAATCGTTGTTCCACTTGGAGTCTAATTCTCCACAGATCACGGAAGTGCAACGCACCTCATTGCATTTATGAAAATATACTTAAAGACAACGGGTACATAAAATAGTTTTCCATATAAATTTTGTTGAGTCAACATGATGTGAGTGCGTAGTTCGTTTGGACCTAGAGAATAAGGGCCCTGTGGCCTGAGCAGGAAAATTTCTGACAACCGTAAATGTATTCGAACTCGATGCGCGTCTATGAAATTTGTATGAAATATTAACCAAACGTCATCAGTGCGCAGCGAACTCGAAAACATTTACATTTACATTTACATTAGTTTTTCGTGCTCAGGGTGCTGGTTACTATGGCAGTAATATGACAATGTAATTTTAATGATTTCTTTGATTTACGCGAACGTTATTCATTGAAATAAAACTAGTGTTTACGGATTTTTAACGTCGGGAAAAATAAAATAAGTACAAAACAAATCGCGATAAAATCCGTAAAAACTATTTTTATTACAATGTAATATTAATTAACGCAGGTACGAGTTGCCTAAGTAATATGCAATTCACAAACAATTGGTACTCGATTCGATTTCGAATACGATTTGATTTCATTTAGAGACATAAAATTTCACCGAAATCAAGTAAAAAGTGCACTAATGTTACCCTACTGTACCGCTAGTATTTTACGGGATTATTAGTGACGTGTGTAATGTGGTGGCTTAAAAACGTGGAGTCACTTATTCGATAATTTCTGCTTTATAAATGAGTATATGATGATTCATGAAAAATTAGTACGATGTTGAGTGCAATCACTTTGCCATATATAGAAAAATATGTAAACTCCTCATAATTAGCTTCATACAAAGACGTGTCAGTTCTCACCTCAGCGACACTAGGCGACGCGAACGTCAACAACGAATAGATGCGTTTATAATTACACACGTCGATAGCATCGCTGTCGGCCCCCGGTGACAGCGGCGTGATGAATCACTCCGACCATCGTCTATCGGTAACATGTGGCGCGGAATTGATTAATTAATAAAAGCTTTTTAATTTTTCTACGTTGATAAATTATGCACTTTCTATTCCTGCTAATAGTCTGGGCACCTCTGTCTAGTGCATAAGGTATTGTATTGCCATTTACGCCTATATCAATCCTACCACATATATACATAGACTAAGGCCTGTATCTTTTATGTATACTACATAAATAAATAGTTTACCAGATTATCTCCTATATACAAACGAATCAATACATTTTCAATTTTTTTGGAATATATTTTTTCCGCCTGAAGCTAAACTGTCTTAAGGGCCATTTAGACGGAGAAAGTTTCTTGCACGTTTCGGTACGAGGGATTATACGCAATTATTACAAGCAATAATCGCCATAATATTATCGTATCAAAATGTTTACATACAAGCAAGAACAAAATTCTTATCTATCATTATGTCATACGAGATTCACAAGTCACTTATCACTAGGCAATAATTTCCTGCGATTTCGATACTCGTGTCTTCAAGGTAAGAAAATATCTCCGTCTAAATGGGCCTTTCTATCAAACATAAAAATAATCTTGAAAATCGGTCCACATTCGACGGATATATTAAGTAACACCGTGTGTCGCGCCATGTGTTATTAAATAAGTCGCCATGCAACTACCACCACTGTTGGAGTATATTTTCTCAAGTATTTAATGAAAATGAAATACCACACTATCGCCGCCGGTAACTCCGCACATAACGTGAGTTACGACACTAGCGCCGCATGTGTTACGTGACGGCAACTATGCACTAACATAAACTGTACTATGCCTAGGCAAATGCTACGAAACTTGCATTATAATACTCTAATAAGAAATTCACTAAACAATATAACCATATAAGATTTTTCGAAACTGACTTATTCGATTACGAACACCTCGCACATAGAAGTTTACACTACAGACACGCTATTAGCACTTCATCATTTTACGTTCGTTATAGCGGCTCCGTTGAAGTAATTAGGTGTCTTAACACTGAGTTGTAGGCTGTTAATTGAGAAGTTTATCAGTTGATTACAGAGTTAAAATTATTGTCTCATTAAAGAACCAAATTCTATTTTTAAACTATTTTAAAATTGTCTCGTATAAGAGCTGTGTGGATAAATCGATTAGTTTCATATTAAAATGACTAAGTATAAGATTCAAAAGTAAAGGAACTTTTCAATTTTCTTTTTTATTCGAGCACGGCAAAGTGACTACACTACACCTGATGGTAAGCATAGTGCAGTTAAAAAAAAAAACCAACGACCATCGATAAACATAGTTTATGAATGGTCGCCAGAGTCATGCCGGCCTGCATAAATTATCTTTATCCTAGTTAAATATGGGATCGACGCAATAGACTTCTTCAAGCAATCTTCTTCAAAAGTCGATCTCAGTTTTTACGACTGGCTAACGTCAACCTAAATCGGGGGTACCAGTAGGGTAACTTTTGATACTCGATTCGAAATCGAAACGAGTTGCAAAAGTCAGGGGGCAGTACTAGGCAAATCGTGTTAGAAAAACCGCTTTGCCCGATCTCGGAATGGAACCTAGAACCTCTGGGTCCACAGCCCATAAGTACAGTCTGTATGTATGTGGTATATCTGTCCTATAATATTACCAGATACTATGCTAGTTCTTTAAATTTGCTATTCCACACACGTGCTCAAAATCACAGTCTACTCTAGGCTATGTACAAATCAATTACAAACAAGCGCTCGTAAGAGATTGGCTCGACTCCAGCCTGAACTCGAGCCGGCTCTAGCTCGTAAACAACGCTCAGGCGCTGAAACTATTCCGTTACGATGACAAACGGCCGCTAAAAACAGAGGGCGCTAGTTGTTGCATAGTTTTATACACTTATGAGTTTCTCCAGGCACACGAGCTAGGATAGATCTCGGAGTTTCATAATAGAGTTTTAAGAGTATGATACTCTTAAGTTTAGCTAAGATACCAGTGTATGCCGTAAAGCTCCATTTCAATTTTCATAAACGAATGGAAACTGTACGGTAAATAAACTATAACTACTGCAGCCATGTACTATGTAGTTATCGAAGTGGTGTAATAAAGTAAGCAAATACTTGATCCTTATTTCACTCGAGTTTTTATAGTTCAGTACTTCGTTAAATCGTATATTTTTTGTGAAATATCGCTTTAACGGTGAAGCAAAACATCGTGAGGAAACCTGCATACCCGAGAATTTCTTCACAAGAATTTCGAAGGTATGTGAAGTCTACCTACTAACCTGCATTAGGCCAGCGTGGTAGACTAAGGCCTAGCCCCTCTCATTGGTAGAGGAAGCCAGTACCCAGCAGTGGGACGGTAATATTACAGGGCTAATTTATGAAAATAATGGCGCCTGAATGAAGGTGGATAGGTACTCAATATAATGGTAAACTCTGAATACCTAATGGTGTAAAATTAATTTCCTTGACAAAAAACTGTATTTGCCAATCCTGTCTATTAAAGTAGCCAATAATGAGATTTTTTGTACATTTGAATTATGTTAGAAGCATCGTATTTACTTTCACTTCCAATCACTTACATAAATCGGAACTGCAACCATATAACCGATTTTGTTATTTGGTTAGGACGATAAAGGTTGCCATTTTAAGTTAAAAGTTTTCTGTATTTAGCCATATATAAAACTGAAATGATAGATAGCGATCAATTTAAAATAATTTAAACGGTTGGCACCAAATGTGTCGGCGGCCAATTTCATAATTGGGTCACGTTCAGTGCAAACAAGCGGCTTAAATTTTAAATCAACGATGAATCTTAGAAAAATGCGTGCTGTGGGAGGATTGTATGATGAATTCATATGAAATGACTAATGTATTTGCGACTGTGAAAATTAATACTTGTGTCAGGTCGCATATTTCCAACAATCGCCAAGTAACTAAGATTGACTCCAAATTCTTGATGGTAGTTTAATTTTTTATTTAGATACAATTTTTATGCAATGTTGATTATTTATTATTCGCCTAAACGGCAAGAGAAATATGTCACTCGCCGTATGGGCTACGCTTTTTTCTTCGAGATAAAATTTTAAGGGCGACTTGCAGAACTATTACTAGAATTAGTCCTTAATCAGATTTAAACATTTTTATATTTAATTCGAGATATAAGATAAATCGAGGTTTATCCAAGTGTTGCAAGTCGCTCGAAGTCCCTTACCACCATGTAATATCTCTAGTTTTAATATTCTTCAAACCATAATTCTACATTGCTCACATACTGCAATTTAGTCGGAGAGATACAAAACGGTGATATCTACTTAGATGATCTCAGCTC
Source organism: Clanis bilineata (assembly GCA_036417725.1). Taxonomy (NCBI): domain Eukaryota; kingdom Metazoa; phylum Arthropoda; class Insecta; order Lepidoptera; family Sphingidae; genus Clanis; species Clanis bilineata. The sequence continues at coordinate 18,571,642 of CM071158.1, forward strand.
AGTCATCAGAAATTTTGATTGGTAAATTAAGTTGGCGTGTGTTATTCCAATGAAATATCAAATAACTGAACGCGCTGTAAAATATCAGTTGCATAACAAAGTTTGATAAAACAAAAACGTTAGCAACAAACGATTTGTGTTGGAATCCAATCGTAAAACTGGCTGATAAGCGTCGTAAAAATAAATCGAATCAATAGACTTTAGCACATTAAGTATACAGTGTTAGCAAGTTCTCCATCGATCTTGCAGAAACTATCACACTATGTAACACATTATATGACTACTGTGGCCCTAGCAGGAATATTTTTGACAATCGAATTCGTATCCAGCTTCTGCGCACTGATTATGCAGATGATGTTTGGTTAATATTTCATCGAAATATGGCTTGCTTTAACGGTGAAGCAAAACATCGCAAGGAAACCTGCATACAGTCAAAGATGCACATCGACCTCGATACGAATTCGATTGTCAGAAATATTCGCTTGAGCCACTGGTGTACCACTTAGATTATTATTTCATTTTACGCTTACAATAGCATCTATATACTCCATAATACAATCCTTAGATCCTCAAGATCATACTTAGCGTATGTTATTAGAAAACAAATGTAGGTGAAATTTCAATTGCTTTTGATGCTACTTATGTTAAGAAGCAAGACTGTCGCGTTTTCCATGATGCTAACAGTAGTAGGTAATTCAATTGGTAGATATGATTCGAGTATACAATATTTGTCCGAAATTAATGGGATGTTCGTACAAAGTCGGAAACGATACTGAATTCACAGAAGCACTATAAATGCAACTAGTAATAAATTTTGCCAGAGAACTCCGTTTGTACCGACGCACTACGGCCGAAACGATTCAATCCATTTAAAAATAGTCCCATATCGGCGTAGTAAATAGATTTTATGAACCCGCTCAGATACATCACGCGGCCGCAGCATAACCAGTGCTGCCACAACTCTCCAATCCAATAAAACTTCAACTTTTCCATCGGCTCGTTTTTGCCTCATACTTCCATAGTTATATTGTGGATGAAATAAATTTGTGATGAATCATTTCAACAGCCTCAAAAAACAAATATTTGTTTGCAATAGATTAATTTTAGATCACTTATATTGACATTGTGGTGTTGCATGCCAAAATCAATAGAATTAACAGTTTTACTGAATAATCGTTGCAAAATTTTACTCAAAGCTCGCGTGACGAAGTAAATCTGTAAAAGTTTTATGTTCAGAAAATGTCGCGCTGTACTTGCTAGCTAGCGGCTGTCATATAAATTATTTGAACTTCATAAAACCATATTCCGAGTAAAGTTGGCTACGGAACTGTATTTTATTGGTGGAATGACAGAAAATTTTATGTTGACCGTATTCTCATTATTGTGAATGCTTTGGATGTTTAAAATTAATATTGATAATTGTAATTAGGCACTAAAATTTTTATTCATCACCATATTACAAATATCATGATCGGCACTTATACTTAATACTTGGTATTATTATTAAAATAAATTAAGTTAAATTATTTATTTATTTTCCATAAACATTACTTTTACATTACTATAAACATTACTTTTTTATTATATATTCTATAATAACTAGTTATCTATAGAACATAAGGCTTTTTAAGTCTACCAAATTGCAATATTTTCTCGTTCTCATTAGACGAAATTTGAAATAAAATTTAGTACCAATTGGGCGATTTTCAACGAACCATCCGAAACGGTAACAAAGACAATACTCTGCATAGTCGGAAGCCATCAATTAATATAACGGGCGCGGCAGCATTGGCTCTCGTGAATTATGCGGTTGGGACGGCAATAGATCGCGAAAGTATTCGGTAATGATGCATGTTTTGCATTGTTTAGGGGAATTTCGGCAGGCGATTGTTTTGATTAATGACTACATCGAGTTTATAACTTGTTTGGCCCAATGTACTTAAAAGCTATGGGTATCATACTTAGTGTCATTTATGGGAAATCAATTAGCTTTTCGCAAAATTTTTGATTATTAATGTTGTTAGATTATTTGATGCTTCTGCTTTTATTTACTCACTATGGAGTAATTTGCCAAGGCGAAATTTGCGCATCTACCAACGTTTTCTTGTTTTCTTACTTTCGCGATGCTTTCCAGATTTTTATCAAGATTTTTATTATTACCATGAATATTATGACCATTAATATCTTCCGAAGAAAAACCCCCAAATTCATTATTTCGATGATTTCATACACTGTCCACCTGCGTCGATTTTGCAGAAGAAAGTGCTTTTATACAAGCAAACTAGCTATTTGTATAGAAAAAATACTACCAAAATCCTTGAAACTTGAAGCCTTTATTCATAGAAAAGCACAAAGCACGGATTGTCTCTGGCACACATCTCGGTAAGGATTTATAGGTAATATTCCAGAGGTAATACGGGCGGGAATCACAGAGGGCGTTGTTGCATCACAATGGCGCGGGCACGATTTATTGGCGCGCTGTAATTTCGCGCCAATTTCAATGACAAAGAATTCCTATGTTTGCATACTTTATTGTAGAGGGGAGGTGTGTCTTCATGTTGATTAATTGTAATTATGGGGCATTTCACGCCAAGCGGGCAACGAAAAAAAAGTGAGGTTCTGAAATTCATTCATATTTTTCTTATTTATACTTCTAGAGGGTATGAACGTGTACACAAAATATTTTTTTTATAAAAGGTCTGTCAAATTATGGCCTTCTAAACTATTGACCTCACCGGTGTAAGGGTTCCTTTGGGAGGTATTTTGCGTATGGAAGTAATTTATAATAAAATAACAAATGTAGTGTTTTGGGTAGTCAATTTAATGGACTTTTTGATTTTTTGAACCGATTCGAAATTTAAATTTTTTCTCTTGTGTTAAACCGGAAATATAGATTTCAAAACGAATTTTTAATAGTTTGGGCTACAACATTTTTATTTCTTTTTATTCGAAAATAAAGCTTGACATACACAGATTCTATCATAAAAATTGTAAATGGGGTGCTACATTCGTTTAGGAATTATATCAATTCGAGTACGTACATGTCGTACTGGTCGAGGTACCTGACGCTTGCCAAAGTCGGCTATTATGCGTAAAAAAGAATACTGTGTGTATTATACACTACTGAGACGAATGAAATGACATCTCATATGTTAAAATTCGTCAAGCCGTTTGGGCTGTAGAGCGTGGGAAAGAAATTGACATACATAAATACAAACCTATACCCGAAAATCTTTATGCCCCTTTAGGATTAATTGGTTATCAATATAAAATTAACTGTAAATATTAGAATCATACAAATAAAGGTGATTTCAAAGCAATTTTACTGTGTGTATTCTTTTTTACGCATAATAGCCGACTTTGGCAAGCGTCAGGTACCTCGACCAGTACGACATGTACGTACTCGAATTGATATAATTCCTAAACGAATGTAGCACCCCATTTACAATTTTTATGATAGAATCTGTGTATGTCAAGCTTTATTTTCGAATAAAAAGAAATAAAAATGTTGTAGCCCAAACTATTAAAAATTCGTTTTGAAATCTATATTTCCGGTTTAACACAAGAGAAAAAATTTAAATTTCGAATCGGTTCAAAAAATCAAAAAGTCCATTAAATTGACTACTCAAAACACTACATTTGTTATTTTATTATAAATTACTTCCATACGCAAAATACCTCCCAAAGGAACCCTTACACCGGTGAGGTCAATAGTTTAGAAGGCCATAATTTGACAATTAGACCTTTTATAAAAAAAATATTTTGTGTACACGTTCATACCCTCTAGAAGTATAAATAAGAAAAATATGAACGAATTTCAGAACCTCACTTTTTTTTCGTTGCCCGCTTGGCGTGAAATGCCCCTTATGTTAAACGTATCTTTTACATATAAGAAGAAGAGAATTGCGTTTATAAGTGACGAAACCTGCTTACGTGCAGTCATACTCTGTGCATTATTGCAATTATTTCTCCAAGGAGGTCACGGTCAATTTAATTCATCCCCTCGACGCATCCTCTCCGTAATCTCAAAAATATTAATCAGATATAATATATGAAATACAATTGAACCATAACACGTTTAAAGTATTTTTATCAGTTTAGTCCTACTTATTCTAAAAATATACCGATTTCGAGTTTCATTATTATTCAAATAAATGCGTCACGGGAATGACTTGACCTCATCGACTTTGAAGAATCCACCGTCAAAATGACTTCTTCCTACATACAAAATCAAATTAAATTAAGAAATAGCTTCATGCTGAGATTGCCCCCTAGTTGTAACGGGATGGACATGCAACATTTTTCTCTGTATTTCATTTAATGTGTAATCTTATGTTTTGTAAATGTTGCATGTTATACCTGTGGCAATAACAACATTTCTTTCTATATGTGTGGTAAATATATTACGTAATATTTTATCTTTATTTAACTTTTTTTATTTGTAGTCAAAAGGATCGATCTAAACATATGAATTCAGTTGTAAATAAAATTAACTAAATATGTACTTATTTAAGTTATATTTGAAACAATTGAAAACTGTGCGGTTGTAATTCCACCAAAACTCCAAGTGCGCCTCTCGTCTTGTTTGAAGTAGATCTGCTAGATCCAATTAAAAATATCAGGCAAGTGCGAGAAGGAACGGAGTTTCTGTTATAATTTAAAGTTCTTAAATTATGAGTATATAGCATTTATTGTGTCACTTCGTACCGATATATGTATATATATATGTCATATAGCCAATGCATGAAATATAAATAAACGCCAGCGAGCATTTAGTCGAAACTGACCCTTGTTGCGACCCTGAAGAATGAATGCAACCTTTCTAATTATCTATCTAGTATAGACATTTGTGTATTAACTGATGTACCAAAACAGTACTCAGCGGAAGTCTGAGGAAGCTTTATGAATGCATCAATTTGTATAAAAGTTGCAGTTTCGATTTTATGAACAATGGACGGTGATCGATCGTTAGTTAACTCGTACTTTACTATAAACATAAAGGACACAGTAAATAAATCAGTATGATTTAAGTATAGTTCAATATACGATTTTTTATTTGGATAGCTGTTCTATCTGTGGTTCATTGGTTCTATCCACGTAGAAGGTACTTGGGCGTAACTCGCTAGCGCGGACTATAAACTTGGTAAAAAGCTTTTCTAGTGACTTTTCTCAACAGCTTTTTCAGCTTTATAATAAAACCATACTTTTTACTCCTTTATTTGACCCATATTATTTACTTAGCTAGTTGCACTATTGGAAATCTATGAAAATTTTACGAAAATAACCCTGACACACGTGTTAAAACAGAAATATCATATACAGTCCCGTCATATCTAATTTAAATCCAGAACCAAGTTGGAAGTAAAAACTGTAATAGTGTTATAAGAACTAGGATATACTCAGTGTTAAATTCAACAGGCAGAGTATTAATAACTTACGAATATCGAGCTCGCTGCGAGCTTATGATATTTCGTATACATAGTCGATACGCGGTAGCTATTTGTGCTTGGGCTGTTGATAATATGAAAATGACATTTACGTCGTTAATTAAGAAATAATTTTGGAAAGGTTTCACGGTTCTATCCTACTGCTGTACTCGCTCTGTGTCTTGCAGATGTCTGTCTCGTCGCAAATCGCAACGCATCTGCCGCGGCACATTGTTCATCATGTCACATCCGATCATTTATATATAGATTCTATTTGTTCAACATTACTTGTTACCGCTGTTGTGTAAGACATTCGTTATATCTTTGGCGCAGCTTTAATTAATTCAAAACTGACACAATAATTTCGGTCATGAAGCTGCATAGGTTGAACTGGAGTACAAAACATTTGATATAAAAAAACGATAAAATAACTACCAGAAAATGTTACTTGCCGAGTGCTTTCAACTAAAACTCACATTTTTGTATGGGCAAGCCAGCTTGTCGGTCACCTGATGGAAAGTGATATCTACTGTCCATAGACACCTACAATACACAAATAATCATGAGTACGTGGCCTTATTATGTATATGAAAAGCTACGATGATTAAAAAATAAAAATTGCAAAATGTAAATAAACTATTTTTTGGGAATGTGTAAACGAAACCTTTTCATATGATAGCCCACTTGACCTAGTTGCTACACTTTTAATCTCTCATTTCGGACAACGTTTTGAATAAAAAAAGGCGTACATATATCTTCCGCTTGGAATATAATGCACGACCAAGCTACTTCTATGTATTTATTATAGGATTTAGTTTAAAAAGGTAAAACACTTATACCTTTACAACGCTTATTCACATCACAGCACATCACTATACGTACCTACTAATAAGATTGTTCAATTGTTTCAGGTATACATTCTATATAATATTCGGACGTTACGGAATGGGGTAATTGAATTATCGTGTAATGAAACTTTTACTGAAGCGAGTAAGTAGCTCTCAATAAATATATCATGGATTTCTTCACCAAAATAAAAAAGTTCATGTATTTTTTCCTTTTTGTCGTATTTTCAGATACTATTTTTTATTTTATGTCTATGGAAATGTGAGCTCGGTATAGATTCTAGTAGATATGAAAATATTATTGAAAAATATGATGAAAAACAAAGAATGTATAGAGACTGAGTATATTTTGTTCGTAGGTCTCATTTATTAAACTTTATGAGAAAAGGTACTTTGAGTATTTAAATATATTTTTGTTTTACATTACAATCTCTTGATATATAAATATCTAGCAACATATGGATGTGTATAATGCATCTAATGAATCTGGATCAAATTACATAATAATTAGATGTCAATAATAACTAACGCTCAACATCGAATACAAAGCTCTTAAATGAGAAGCAATAACTTCACTCAGTGATGGTTTGCGAACGCACACCTATACTATACTCCTTAGATAATTACGGTACATTGTATACAATACAAACTGACTAATTTGTGAAGACCTCAAGACAACAAATTAGGCCGCAACAACTGTTCAACTATCTTTGAATATTAGGGCCTTACTATCATTTATACCGAAAATACAGCTATGTGTGAACTATCGTTACTCTACTTTAGCTATTTGCGTAATGGAAAACGACCGATTCTCGTACCACGAAATGAGAATCAGTTGAGCGGGTTGATGTTAAAATATTAGATATGTCGTATTGCTGTATTAGAGATTATACGAATGGAATCACTTCTTCCAATAGCCGTTATTCCAGTCCAATGTCAGGATCGTCGCTATACCCATTTTAAAAGCACGACGCAGAAAATATTCGGCTTACATTTAACGACCGGCCTGTTTGTCTGACGTTAACTCTTAAGGTAGTGCCGATTCTCGGGTTCGTATTAGAAACCAAGTTGCCTGATTTAGGTTACAAACCCAGAACCTGCAAAAAACGCATGCAAGCGACTAGAGGGAAGCAGAGGAAAATACTTTCATCAAGAACCATTGTAATATGAAAAAAAAGCAATACAGTTTAAAACTATATTCCATTGTACGGTCAGTAGTCGGGTAGTTCTATTTTATTTGTTATTTATAGGACAGTTTGAATAGTCTGCAATGATTAATTAACCAAACATCTGAACAGTTTAGCGCACTGGTTATATATAGCGAATAGCGAGTTCGATTTCTGAGTGACGTTTTGGCTCGCGTTCACGTGCTATCATTAATTCTACACATCACAATGTCACGTCGGAAGCGTCGGCTATGTGTCTATGAGGCTATTAAAATTCGCGGAATATTATGTACTGTAGATTGTTGATAATTCGACATTAGGTTTAATTGGTTTACAAAAGTTGATGAGCTGACAGGCCATACGAGCTATTGTACATTTGTGTACTCCTAAAGTAAGACTTTGATAGAGTCTGCTTATACTGGCGTTCTTTGTTTATTTCTGATTTGATTCGATTGATTTTAATTGAGAGTTTTTAGGAAATATCAATCTATATGATTAGTTCATGCTTTTTAGATGCAAGCATAGAGAGAGGAACGTCGTTTTATATTTTTGCAATATTGGAATAGATTTTATTAATTGGTATCATTTGGCATAGTTTCAATTCTTGGTAACTTCAAAGATGAATTGAGTATTTTCCTTTAATTTTACTGCTACAACGACCTCTCCAGAATCAAATATCTTCTTATGAAATGTTTAAATACGGAGTAAAAACGATAAAGACGACTCGCTCTCTAATTGCATTCACATATGGACCGTTATGAGGCGCGTAATGAAAGGGTTACTTTTTGTACGAAATGAAACGAGTTTTATTTCAGTAGTTTTTGGCAGTTTATGAACTCCTCGTATGGTTTTATTAGTTTTTTACTAAAAAGAAAATTAAAAACGTTTTTATATTATGAATTATGAAGTTTAAAATATTAAGGATTATTGAATATTGCATTATGACTGCATTGCACAAGCAATTGAACTACATTTAATGAGATGGCCTCAGGTTTCCTTATATTGTTTGATATGATCGAAAATATTTTATAAATATGATGATACAAACTACAGACAAGTACAAAAATTATATTTTTTTCCAATTTCAAGTTGAAGTTCAAGAATGCGCTTAAACAATTCCTGTACTTAAGACGTCAATTATTCACAAGTCATTTTGAAAGGAACCTCGCTTTTTCATCGGTTATAAAGCCTATCGACCTTTTCTCATAAACTAAGCGAGTGACGTATCATGAAGCGTACCATTAACTCACGGTGAGATGCGTCGACGCCTTCTAATTGAATACTTGAGCTGACACTGCGGAATGTCGCAAACAGTTGCTTTACGATGCTTTTGCAAGTTATAGTAGAAGGTATTTTATTGGATTGTCAAAGATAAGTCTGGTATTATGTTGATTGTGGTGTTAAACAGTGTTGTGGTCCACTGTATTAGTTGGAAGTCTGTTCCGTAGTTAATAGACTCACGCCGCTTAGGCAGAGACATCACATTTTCACTTGCTGCGATTGTTGCACATCTCTTTTGCCTCATTCAGTCTCATTATATTCTTCATGCATGCACGTCAGTTTAACGTACTTTACCTTTCTGGAGTAACTTTATCTCTGACTTGGTCAGAGAAAGTAGAATCGCGAGATAATAAATCTACATCAAACCACATAGTTCTATTATCACAACCTTAGAACTGTGTTTTTTTTGCTTAGTCACTGGCCAGGCAAAGATCATCATCATCAGCCACAGAAAATCCACTGCTGGACATAGGCCTCCCCCAAAGATTTCGGGCAAAGATAGCCGGATATTTATTGGATATAAGAAGGATACAAAGAAATAATTTATTAACAACAAGTTTGATGGTAGCTAACTTTTTTCTACCTGCCGTTATCCCACTTTAATGTGGGGTCGGCGCCACACACTTTTTCAAGCATGTTGCAGAAATGATTTGGCTAAGTTTTTACGACCTCCCGACCCTCTGAAGGGTCCAGCCCTGGGCAAAGTAAATTAGAAAATTTGCTTTGCCCGACCTGGGAATCGAACCCACGACCTCCCGGTCCACAGGTGATGGTAGACATGGTTGATGGTAGACAACATTTATAGAAACAGATTTAAATTAGAATGAAAATGAAAATTTTTAAAATATTTTGTTTTAATTTGTGAAAAAATCTAGATGAAGCCTATAATATTAAGTGTAGTATGGTTTGAAAATATTTTTATTAATCCCACCGTCAGGTAAAAGTATTGGAAATCTGTCAAGCCAAATGAAAAAAACTACACCACTGACTTAAATTTATGCCTAGATCAGCAAAATCAGATATTCTCGTGATAAGAGCCGTAAGCCGCCCCGTTGTGTGCGAAGCTCTTCCGTGAAGTGGGGGGATGAAGAGGGTGGAGGGGAGTACTTGGCCGTATTAGTTCGTGTTCTATCTTGCGTTAGACACTTTAGCGGTCCTCGTAATAGCCACTTGAAAGGTGAGAGATAAAAAAATGCTGATCAATAAACTCTTAATATTTGCATTGGGAAGGGTGATTTTTTTCATTGTTGCCACCGGATTATAAAAAAAACATTCAAGTACCTTTTATTTACTGAATATTGTTTTTTAGGAACATTAAGGCAGTCGTTGTTACTTGTACCTTGATCCGTAGATTATATTATAAAAAATGCATTTAGTAAGCTAGTACTAAAAAATAAAGACATATAAATAAAGAATAAACATAACTGTTTGTTGACTTTGTACGCCGAGAATGGTTCCGTTGGCACCTTTTGCGTACAGAACCCTAAAAAGTAATTACATTAGTAAAGTGCCTTATGACCTAGCCGATGGCTGACACCACACGATCGCGTCGTATTGTATGGCTTCGGGATTGCATTTGAGTGGCTTCTGCGACGCATTGAGGCTTATATGTACGGGTATATCCGTTTTTTATTAGTAATGTATTTATATACCTCTCTCTTCTCTAATGGTATCTTATCTCACTTAGGGCGACTTGCACCACTATTACTAACCTACAGTTAGCCCTAACCTCAAGTTAAATTGAAAAAGATATTATATGAAGGACATGTAATTCATTACATGTTATTAGTTAAATATCGTCATATATTATCTGTAATTACATGTAGTTCATTACATGTAATAAATTACATGTCCTTCATATATTTCTATTTCAATTTAACTTGAGGTTAGGACTAACTGTAGGTCAGTAATGGTGGTGCAAGTCGCCCTTAGGGAACGTTAGGTGATTCAAATCTCGTGTTGACAAATCTTTTAGTTCAAGAAATTGAAAATGAGTGCCGCGAATTAAAATTTTAATATTATGTCGTTGCGCGTTGTAGTGGCTGGATTTCAAAATTTCCGCGGTTTTACAATTAATATACTATAATATTTACGTGGATTCCAATTCTTTAATAGGACAGAGATAATATAATGTTTCAACGTTATTATTAGGATAACGGTGACCATGAACTGACATACGGCGGAGCGGAATGAATAGTGATAATACAATCTTTAACCGATTCTCAAATATAAATTGTACACAAGTATATTTACTTATGTTATAACTTATAACATACAGTATAGAGTATAGACACAATAAATTATAAGCGGAATGGCGTTAAGTGTCGTAGCAGATGCGTAGACACGTTCGTAGCGCGTCTACAGTGTTACGTCGTAGCCATTATGGCGGCGCTATGACGTCATTATAATACGTCGACCATAAAGTAACAGTAGAGACTGAATCAAATACAGGCATTGTAGTATTTTTATTTATTCCCATGATGGAACTGAAACTGTGCTGAGAGTGTAATTGTGAAAGTATATTTTTTGCAGCTCGAAGTTTCCAGTTTCATAGCGTTAAAAAATATTTTATTGCGCAAATAAAAAAATATAATAGATACTAACAAATACCCTAGTATTTACACAAACAAATATAATAGATACTCACAATCTAACAAGTAGTACTTATAAGTACTAGGTTACTTGTTGTAAGTATAAGCTATTAAAATTAATGATTTGTAAGTGAATAACTGAAAACCTATATCTTATATTGACGAAGACGCGAGGACTTCGAACCACATAGCTCACTTCACTGCAAAAGTATTATTCATACATAAGTAGTCATTTAATAATAAGTTGTACGCGTAATAATAATCGTAGTTTTCCCTCTTAAGTAACAACCAAGGTCGTTAAAAGAAGCTGTTTTGTAGTCGATCAGTTCAACAGGTTATGTACTGAAACTTGACTGTAAAAATCTTAAGTAAGTGCTAATGGTCTTTGGTCTAACGCAAAAGCCACAAGTCTTTTTTGTTAAAAAATAACAATGAATATACACACATATATCCCTGACCCCACAGCAGCTTACGAGTTTCGTGTCAAGGGTATCAGAACTCAGAAGCTACGAGAGACTTCCAGTCTCACTGTTACAATACTCAGACCCAAAAAAATATGTGCAGGGCCTCAGAAAAAATTGTCTCGGTGCCTCGGTGTCTCGGGAATCGAACCCTCGGCCTCTCGCTTCACAGCCAGCTACGCAAAGAAAACAATGATGAAAAAAACCGGCAAACGATCATTGATACCAAAGCGCGTGTGTGGCGAGTACCAGGCTCGCAGACCTTGGCGGCGGTGTCGCGTGTCCTGCATTGTCGACCGCGCGGTGTCCGGTGTCCGGTGGACGTAATACGACCGCCTTTGTAACTCCACTTCAGTCGTACTCTCGTATGCATGGCAGTTGTGCAACATTACTGCATAAGTACATTTTTTTATTTCATTGCTTTGATTTTACACGTTTTTGAGGTATTGAAAGATACACTAGTTCCTTTTCTCGTAAATCAGAACACGTCACGTCGTCCGGATACAATACACATGACAATTTGTTAGTGTGTGATGTGGCGTTAGTCACGCCGCACATGTAACGGCTATGCGGGACATACGGAACGTATAATAACGTGACACGACGAGACGCGGCTGATTACTACACATTGTCACGTCGCATCGCGTCGTCACAAGCAGATTTAATCCTGTATACTTGAGTATGGGACATCATATTTAATGTTCCTCATTGTTTTATGAGTAGTTTCATATATTATGAATTAGTCCATTTAGGTACTAAAACTATAATAACCATAATTTTATTTCCTGTGTGCTTAGTAATGTATGTGACGGCAAAAGTTATTATGATCTAAATTATAAACTAACAAGAATTTAAAGTCTACTAATATTTATGAATATGCCTGTATAACTTCTATGTATTACGAACGTCCAAAGACATCATTCCTAAGTAAGGTTATTGACTAGGTTAATACTAATTACTAACTAACTACCCCCTATCATTTAGGGAAAATAGCCGCGTGAGAATATACAGTAACCTACGTTTGTCACGCTGCACGTGCGTGCGACGTTACGGCGACACGTATTAGCCACGGCCCACGACGTGACCGATGACGACACGAGGCTTGCACGGCCTCTTGTTTACGGCTATAACCCGTCAAATCTAATTGCCGAGACTTATACTAACAATTTGTCACGTCGCGTCGCGTCGTATTAATTTATCAGTTTAAGTGCCATAACCACGAAATGATATTGTGAACAACAATGGGGTATAGCCTCATTCTCTTTGGCTGACTAGCTTGAGGGTACTCGAGCTATAATCCCGGCGTTGCTCTTCTGCGGTTGACAGCGGCTATTAATGTGTCGGACACGCCTCTCCCGTGTCGCGGCTAGGGGAAGGGGGGGTGGTGTGCAAGTGTCGGTGACAGCCTCACTTGAGTAATTGATTTACATTTAATATTCGGACTGAAAATGAGAGCTTGGTTGTGGTCGAGAAACATTGATTGCGGTCACTTTACACGTCGTTAGTATAACAGAGGTTACGACTATCTTAAGAACAAAGCTTTCACCCCGCAACGTCAGAGTTTCTTACCCGTTCTTCTCTGGCGAAACAGCCTTCTGAACAGGCGGTAGAGTTAAAATTTGACGGAATCTAAATGATGTCTGAATATTTAATGGTAATAACAATTATTTTGATTGGATTTGATTTTGATTAGGATTTTTAGTTGATTTAAACCAATTAAAGCACTGGACGTTATAAAGCTTCATGTCGTTATTTTGAATTCGAACCTTTAGTAAATTAGATGACTGATCATAATGACCCACTTGCTTGGTGCTAGGCTTGAAGTGCTAGGCTAGCTAACGCTTGAAAAGTCCTAAAAATTTTTATATTTGTAATATTTTGCAATAATACATAATTATAAATGTGTGAAACTCCAGAATCCAGTCGTTAACGCTTCATTCGCTTACAAATTCCATTAGGAAATAATTTCTTGATTACAGAGTTGTTTTTCTTCCGAAATCGTTGGGTAACAAACACGTTGTCATGACAAACTTTGTGTTGGTTCAATAAATAAGCCGCATCGATTACAAGGTTTATGGTTTCCTTATTGTAATGGGAATTGGATTATTTGTTGCTGATAATAGCAGGTTGTGATTCGTCATGACAGTACCTCGACAATAATACGCGATGATAATATCTCCGCGATATTGCCGGCCGCTTCTAGCAGGGCGGTCTGGAAATCTTGGAAGGAGACCTATGTCCAGCAGTGGACGTCCTGTGGCTGATGATGATAATGATTACTGATTTAAACAATGCCAATAGTATAATGAACATGACGACGTCGCCTGTACTAATTATTATTTATACTTTACTGTGGTTAGACGCCAATGCCGCTCCGTTCTACGTTTTGTCTCTCAGCCGATTGCAGAAACACACTATGACTATTAATATTTGTTTTTACAACTCTATAAAAAGTATACCGAGTACCTGTTTTCGTCCTGAAATACATCTAACCCCCGGCCACCACAGAGTATCGATCAAACGCCGACTCGGTGGTATTGCCAGAATCTAGCCTTATTCTATTTTAGTATGTCTGAAATAAATCTGAAATGGTCGGAATATTTGTATCGCAAATATTTTTATCATAACTTTGACCATACTTTAGTCCGCTGTTTCCAAGTTGTATGATAGTTAAATAGACGTGAGATTCTATATTCGGACAAAGCCAAAATCTGCTTTGACATAATAGCTATTAGTAACTACATAGGGGTCAAAAGGAATAATTAAACTTGACTCTTAATCATCTGGATTACTTATATCAATAAAGTGGTTACATTTACATTAAACAGTTCCATTAAAGTAAATGAGGTTTTCAACAAAATGAGATAAATCATTTTACTCGTAATCTCAAAGTACACACGTCTCTACAAAGTGATGCATAACGCAAAAAGATTGATGTTCTTTAATTTTGGTTATGTGATTAACAGATACAATTGAATGCAAAAGACGTGCTTCATGTTAATGTTGGAGTAGGTACTTACGAAGTTTATTCTACAAAATATTCGTAAGAAACGTATAAAATTAAATTTCTACCTACGAAACACAGTATTCATTATTTTTTCTTTTTCTGTAGAGATCCTGCCGACAATATCACCATACTAAATCCTTCTTTATGTTGATCGAATTTCTACCCACCCACGCGTGTTTTACGCGAATCTATACGTTATTTGCGATACACAACACCCAATACTGTAAAACTGATACAGAATTTTGTTATACTGAGTCATCTCTTTTTCAAGGTCTACAACTTAAATTATACGAATAATTACATAAACATAACCTATGCTCACGCCTGTATCCCCGAAGGGGTAGGTAGAAGCGCACTAGCCAACTAGTACACTCACATTTCGCCGAGCTTAGTTCCGTCCCAGATGCGATAGCGGGCAAGCCTATCGCCATATCGGGCACAAATTCCAGACTCCGGGCTGATATGGAAAAATCCAATATCACTTTGCCCGACCCGGGGATCGAACCCGAGACCTCAGTATGGTAGTCGTACCGAAATACAACCACGCCACCGAGGCAGTCAATACAAATAATTGTTTATGTTTCATACGATATTAGTAAATGGAAAATAGTTGATGAAATTCTGCTTTAGAAGATTTTTTAAAATAATGTTTTGTTTGTAATATTTTTATTTTATATCGAAATTTTAAATATCATGAGATCAAAATCCGCAATAGGTTAAAATTAGTAGAAGTTATCTTAGCTAAAATCAGAAAATATAATAATTGTGTTTGTTAGGAATTACAAATGACATCCGTTTTGTATAAGCCACAAGTCTGGAATTAAATAAATAAAAATCCATTTACTGCGTTTTAGACCTACAGGCTAGTTACATTGTAATTTAAATTAATCAGTAGAATCTAAAGGGAGCATCTCCATTAATACGCACTTAAAGTTAGCACACAAATGTCGCTACACTTAATTTTGCATAAACGAATTTTAGCTAGCCTAAAACGTCTCCTGGTTTTTACAAGAATTACAAATGCATTAAGTGGGTTCGTGATTCATCTTAAAGTGATATTTTGTTATATGGAAATTAATTATTATTATTGGGAGATAGTTATGAAGAATTAACGTTTTGATTTTATTCGCATTAAGGACTCTATCTGTTTAAAGCATCAATATAATATACCCTAGATGCACAGTTCTTTGTAAATATCCTCCTAAAAAGTGTTCTCAGGAATAAAACAAAGAAAAAGATCACAAGTTCTAATTAAATGAACACAAATATAACCCTATGCACGTGTAATAAAGTAGCTTTTTAAACGAAATGAGCAAGCGTTCTTAAATTTGAATTTTGAAATTTAGAATTCCATCGGCGTTGGACTGTATGCAAAACGAGTGCTTAAGCACTTCTTTGCTGTCCCATTTTCCGAGTGTCAACTGTGCATCTAGGTAAATAATATATCGATGGTTTAAAGGCACAATTTGAATAACAGCATCAAGCGTCATACGCATGGTTCAATGTCGCAGCATTTGACAATGTTTTTATCACACACTATGTAGAGGTAAAACTATGGAAAAATATGATTCGTTAGATTTAAGTCTCTAACGGATGGTATCGCGGCGAAGCATAAGACGAGATTATCGGAATCCTATCATTGTTCAGGATGTGGCATATCTGAGTTTACCCGTTAAATGGAGTGTAGTAATGCGTGTAACGTAGTGCAAAGGCCACAACTTCACAGTATGTACATACATACATACATAAGCTCACGCCTGTATCCTCGAAGGGGTAGGCAAAGGCGCACTAGCGAACTAGAACACCCACATTTCGCCGAGCTTAGTTCAGTCCCAGATGTAATAGAGGGCAAGCCTATCGCCATATCGGGCACAAATTCCATATTCCGGGCTGATATGGAAAAATCGAATATCACTTTGCCCGACCCGGGGATCGAACCCGAGACCTCAGAACCGTAATCGTACCGAAATACCACCACGTCACCGAGGCAGTATGTACATAGTCCAATAATCCTTATCGAACCAAACATCGTCAATATTCAACGGTACATTGGTAGCACAAACATGGAGATAGCATTGCATCCATAACTCACTCTGCCTCATTATGTAGATAGTGTTTGAATATGCCCTGTGTGCGTTAGATACGCTTCCCGATCAAGTTTTGCTGTAAATCAGTTTTGCGTGTACTAGAGATATATACTGCAGTAGCGAAGTGTCCATACAACACGATTCTTACCGGCTTACCTATGCCTAATTATCATCTTGCCAAATAGGTAATCAAAGACATTCAACAGTAAATAGACGGGACAACAGCACAAAACATGTGATCCAAAAGTTATGACTTAGTGGTCATAAGTCGCTCAGTTTATTTGAAATATACGCGCACCAGGACGGTCTGCGTAATAATATTGAGAGAACAAACTTATCTTACGTGATTCTTAACCATTCACAAAACTTTCTATGGTTTAAATTGTTATAATCGCTCTCGCATTGTAATAAGTGGTTGACAGCCGTACTGAAGTTTAAGATATTTTTTTTTGTATGGAAAATTGCTTAATACCCCCTCTATAGTTGGTAATATTAAATTTCTGTGGTATTAATTACAGAAAATGCAGCATCGGCTTCCCTTTTGAGAATGTTCACCCTTCGCCACTGTTATTCTGACTTTATGTGTTACGTAAGCCACGTTTTTGTATAGTTTTGTAGCAAAGCAAGTAATAATTTTACCACGTCAGTCCGACCTTTCGTTTGTTGGAATGTAGGTAGTTACTATTCATTTTATTCCACGACTACAGCGATGAACCTTAGCAAACGCGTTTTATACATGCTTTAAAATAAATGTATGCAACATTTTTGGCAAAATAAACATCCAACTACATTCTATAAAGTTTAGCCATATAACCCTTTTTATTATATAGCTTTGACTTTAAAGCAGCTGTTTTTAATTGCTGTGTTTTCTCAATATTGAGAAAAATTATAAACCTGAAGAACAGTTAGAACGAAATTACTTTAACACGTCTTATACCAGAAGTCAATAATCGAAACATAAGTTAAGTTTATTTTTTGTAGTAATTGCTACGAAGCTCTACGCAGGTTCGTAGCTGTAGTAGCCAGTAGCTGCAACACTGACACGCTCTCGGTTATAGGATAGGTAAGGATCATAGATCTATTGGATGAATGCAGACGTGGCGAAGAGTGTAAATTTTTAAAAGGGAAACCAATGTCATATTTCTTTTTAATTAGTACCCACTTAGTCGATAATTTGACAATGGCAAGCCGGTAGAGATCGCTTTATATGGACCCTTCGCGACTGTACTGCAAGGCGTGTAGGTGGACATGAACTATTCATTACGATTTTGGGTAACTAATTAGTTTTAGGCTATTTTCTTCGATCTGGGCTTGTATACTTATGTATGTTGTATGTGCATCCATTTCTCAATAAAAGTTCAAGTATTTGTACTGTATTTCTTAGAACTGAGCCCGGCAAACTAGCAGATGAGTCACCTAATCACAAATTATCTCCAGCTCCCATAAATGAAATTAAAACAATCAGGGTGACGTTACGAACCTAAAGCGAGTTTCCATTTTACGTAGGATTTCGTAAAACAGTTGTATCGCATCGGTCGAGCCGGCCCATCCGTACTGTAGTACTACTTTTATTGACTGGCGCGGCGGCTGAACAAAAGTTTGCAATAAACATATTATACAATGTCATTTTATATCGGATAGGTTATATCGGTTTTAGGTAGTTATTAAAATTGGGGTACTAAATGAGTTTGGGGTAATTCCGGCCCCTGCGGCATGGAGATCACGCGACGTAGCGACGTCTCCGCCACGCTGTGTATTGATTTTTACTAATGCAGTTATTTAATTTATGAATGTTCCGAAAAGCTGCACGAAAAGAAATCAGAATATTTTCAGGACATTTTGTCATACATACATAATTACAGCCACACCTGTTATCCCCTAATGGACAGGACTAGGTAGATGCGCCACTAGTGCACCCAATTCGCGTAGCTTATTTGCGTCCCATGATAATATAGGGCGCTCCTGTCGCATATCGTGCACCAATTCCAGCCTCCCAGCTGATACTGAGCAGAAAAACCTAGAATCCCTTTGCTTGACCCTGGGATCGAACCGGAGCGTTCAGGATGGTAGTCGTACCGCAATATAAATACATCACCAAAAGATCCCTTGAGATCGTTCTGTAGGCGCTAAGGACGACCCGCTGCGTGGTTTATGTGATCGGTGTGCGAATGTAAGCGGATTCGTTAGGTTACCGATCACTGGTTTATTATGACATCGCTCGAATTTGAACTCTGTCTAATTCTATAATATTATATATTGGCTTATACCAGGATGAATGCTGCAGAAGGAAAATCTCATTGCATATAGGTAGATTTACTTTATGACAATTGACATAACATTTTATACTGTTTATGTTTCTTGAATCTACACTTAAACTGCAAGTCAACATTTCAATTACATTTTTTGTTTTCATTCATCATTTAAATCCCCTTCTACACAGGCCGTTTTTATCCAATTTTGTTTACTTCGCTTTCTTAGAATTATTCATATTCTATTCCCCAATAACGTGTATTTAAAAAAAAATCGGTGTATTATCCTAAGCTATTATTTGAATACCGCCTACTGTCCATAGCAAGAGTGGGCGCCAGTCCGTCTGCTAAGCTATCGATCTTTATGTTTACATCGCAGGCTCTCTTATTTCCTTTTACAACGTTATGGCTTACGACAGACAGTGCGGAGCCGCCATCATGAAGTCTTATTTATAAGAAATAGCAGGAAGACATTTTTCGTAAGTAAATGATATAAATAGGCAGCCGATCGTAAAAACTCTTAGCAAAATCCTTTCTGCAACATGCTTGAAAATGTGTGTTGCGCCGACGCCATATTAAGATGGGTTAATTGCATGTAGAAATAAATGATATAACGATATAAATATACAACGAAATGATATAAATATACAAAGAAAAAATTTAAACCGGCCTTTGCACAACCGACAATTCTCAGACTTTTTATTTTATAAATATCGTAATCGTAGCTCGTATTCATTAATCTAAGATCGTAAGTACAAAATATCTAACAGTAGTGGAAGAACATGCATAATGTGCCATTATGGTGGATAAAACATTTGAGTTCACATACAATTTCCAGATAAGCATCAGCTAACCGATGGTCAGCCGCATACCTAGTTGTGTTATAGTTCTGCGGATTCATGCTATATAGTAGGATTGTTAATTAAACGGAGTAAACTGACATTTCGAATGTTGCCACTTTTTCATGAAATTTAAATAGTGCTGCGGTAAACAGATCAAGATTATTTAAACATTTCAATTCAGTGAACTATTTCATTCTTTCATTTTCTACAGTCCAACTTAAAGTCGTAATTCCTGCCTAATGTGTGATAAGTACTGCATGTCTACTGAATTATAGTCAAAGTAAATCACTGATTGTTAAACTACGGTATGTTTACTGGAATTATAGTCATTCATATACTCAGGTTGATTATAAACAAAACTTACAAAAGCTATGAATGTGCAGAATGTAATTTTTCTCAAATAATAAAAGTAATATTTGGAATTTTCATTGTTATTATTTCACGTATCTGTTGTGATTATTTACGCAACATTATTTACACAGACATTTAGTGGAAGGGTTAAGCTGAAATTTCTAAAAATACGCATTAAAATACTAATTTTGCAAACTAGTGCTGAGATATTGTTTCTTTGAATGATAAGAATGAAACTAGATCAATCACTACGTTTTGAAAGTAAGCAACATTATTTTGGAAAGTGACATTTCGATCTGTCAGTTTACTCCGTTTAATTAGCAATTGGACTATAGTAGGATTCCTAATTAAACGGAGTAAACTGACATTTCGAATGTTGCCACTTTTTAATAAAATTTAAATTGTGCTGTGGTAAATAGATCAAGATTATTTAAACATTTCAATTCAGTGAACCATTTCATTTCTTTCATTTTCTAAATTCCAACTAAAAATCGTAATTTCTGCATAATATCTAATTAGTACTGCATGTCTACTGAATTATAGTAATAGTAAATTACTGCATGCTAAATTATGGCATATTTAATGGAATTATAGTCATGGTTCATTATAAACAAAACTTACAAAAACTATGAATGTGCCGAACGTAATTTGTCTCAAATAACAAAAATAATATTTGTAATTTTCATTGTTATAATTTCGCGTATCTGTTGTGATTATTTACGCAAAATTATTTACAAAGACATTTAGTCGAAGGGTTAAGCTGAAATTTCTAAAAATACGCAATAAAATTCGAAATTTGCAAGCTAGTGCGGAGTTATTGTTTCTTTGAGTGATAAAAATTGAACTGGATCAATCCCTATGTTTTGAAAGTAAGCAACATTATTTTGTAAAGTGACAATTCGATCTGTCAGTTTACTCCGTTTAATTAGCAATCGGACTATAGATATAATGCCGTCCAAAGATGTCAACTATCGCCAAATAATCCAAGTTGTAGAATGTGATTCCGAGCATGAAGGCAGACTTTAAACTGCAATTATAGCATCGGCAGTACCGCCACCACTTTACTGGCTTTTGCACATTGTAATATCACTGTAACCTTGGCAACTGAATTATACCTTTTCATTTCACCAATAATATTCCACACAGCAAATATAATATTAACCCAACGATTTTTCCATATCACTTAACCCGGTCACGGGTCCTTAATTCCCCAGCAGGTGTTAAAAATTGTCCATCGCCGTACATGATGGACGAGCCTTACCGGACCCCACCGATTAGAATAAAAATGTCATAAAAGTCACACGTGACTGTAATGGGTAACTGCTTATGGAAATGACATAGAATGAGGTGTTTTATGTATGTACGTAGATAGGGCCTTACTTATAAAAACAGTTTAGCTGAGCAAATGGCTAAGAATAGCCTGTCACTTTTTTCCTCATGTCACATTGTTTGAAAAAAAAGGAACAGGCTATTTTATACCATTTGCTCAGAATGTTTATACATTTAAGTCGCCAGTAAATTCGTAAAAATAATATAAGTTCCTATAAAGGCTCGGTTGTTATTACTTACGAAATTCTTATCTTACATGATTTTTTGTGTTCAAAAACTTCTTGGATTTAGGATGTAGACTCCAAGTTAGAAAACGAATGGTTCGTAACGTTCTATCCAGTGATAAAACAACAGAGGCAAATAGCTGGAATGTTCATTATGCCACCTTACTGTGCTTAGTTACGGGCGCGCGTGTCTCGGCAAGCCTCTATGGCAGGTTATTGCTTATTGGAACTCGTATACCATGTTCTCATGGGCTTTGCATACTCCGATGGAAACTTTATGTGCTACCAAGAGTTTCACGTCAATACTACTGTTGTGTTGTGCTGTTGTGGCTGTTAGTAATGGTATAATTGAACAGACTTGTATAATAAGAATAAGTGGAATTATATAATAAGAAAGGACCACAACCGTTGTAAATACCCCGGCCATTGGGAAAATATGGAACATATTTGAAATATTTCTTGGTTGAAGTTTATAAAAAGTTTATGATTTAAGGTATCAATTTTAATATATCCAAGTCTGAAAATATAAAACTTCCATACAAGCCTTAGAAGAACTTATAATTATCTTTTAAGACTTTAATATAAAGCTGCCTGATTAGTCAGTGAATGAGTGAAAATTTTGGCTTAATACGTTATTCGTCGAACAAAAATCGGATGATGGTTTAGACTTTAGCATTTCTGTAAATCTCTAACGCGTAGTCGTATCGCATATGACTCGTATGCCACGGACATTCATGACTCATTTGCCCTCGTCCTTCACACCGATTCTAAACTCAACTAAGAGCATTATAGCTATTGTCCTTCGAGATTTCTCGTGGGATTTGTGAAACAACTTTAAACTTTAAACACATATCGCTTGTATAGGTACATATTAATCATTTAGGTAGGCTACACTAGTTATAGAAAGAAATGCATATAAACTTTTCAATATTTGAGAATGAAAAAGAAAGAACAAAAAATACTTTTTCAGTGAAAATTGGAACACTGTCATTGTTTCATTATATCACAGTCCGTGAATTTGCCGGTAATCTCTCTACAAGCTTTATTTACGGGTCGTCTCATTCGTTTTGCTATACTCCCTAGTACCTTCTTAACTATATTAATTGCGATTTCTTTTAATCATTTATTATAACATATCAGACAATACTGATGAGTATACCTACACATTCATGATAATGGTAGCTCGACAATAATTGAATTCAGTGACATTTTAATCCAGAATTATAGACATCGTCTCAAATAAAATCTCTCCGTCCCTCCCGTGCCCCCTTGTTGTATTTGTTGAAATCAATAACGCTAAATTCAGATAAGCGACATCTAGCGAATCAGCCTGGCACTAATATCTCTAAAGGTAGCTGAAACCTTTCTATTGTTTTCGTTCCTTCACCGACAGATGGCGTTGTTACAAAGTTTAAATTTATTTTATTTCTTCTTGTTTCAGGTACCTATTAAAGAATTCGTGACCCGCGTAGGTGTCATTCATTAATCTAAGGTACCTGTAGGTATCTAGTGATAGTCACATACTGACTATAGAAAAGACTAGACTTTGTATTACCTCCACGTCATGGTAGGAGTAATAAACAATAATCACATTGAAATAGTAGGTAATGTTTATAATTTGTAGAATAAAATCCATTCTGAATAGGATGAATATGTTATTACATTGCATATAAACTAGTTATAAGGTTTGGTCAAAAGTAATAAATAAATAATAATAATAATTTAGTAAAAAGTTTAGTAACTGATTATCTTGCGCCCACAAACATCCACAGAATATTGTGATTTTGGTGATAGCGTTTCGTTTGTTGAATGTCCGAAATTTGTTAAAAAAAACCTTAACTTATTCTGTTCATTAAGGCCGAATTACAAGTAAAGACATGTGCCTCTAAATAATCACGTTGTGATGATCGCGTACTATTAGAATAAGTACTTGACTACTACTACAGAAGTCCAAAACTTTAGGAGTTTGCCAGGAAAAAAATCTTTATCCATTTCTAAGTCGATTAAGTATTGTTATTGACGAGCACGTAATTATTATTGTCTTCGTAGCGTAAATAACGAGAATGCCATATTTTACAGTTATTAAATCGCATTTTATTACTGAAACAGAAACCTGTAGGCTCCATTACGTGAATCGTAAATTACAGAAATTTATTCGAGCGGATCCCGCTTCGGCACGACCGCCATCTTAACATCATTTCGCGCCATTCCAATTTTATCAGAATACAATATATCTGTAAATAGGTTCAGTAGAATATTACTTTGTAAATGAGAAGTAATTTTATAGCTCTAAAATGTAATTTAACATTAATGTGGACTCGGTTTGTATTTTTATGGGATATAATCGATAAATGAGAAATATGATGATGGTGTTTACAATCTGCGATGTTTTTCACAATTCGTAGTTAAATCATTTGATTTCATTTAGTGACTTGAAATTCCACCAAAATCGACTTAAAAAGTGGGCTAATGTTGCATTGGATTCGAAAACTTGTCATTTGGTAATTTTTAACGTGACATTAGTAGGTACTTTTTAATACTATTTCGCATCAATATAATATACCTAGATGCACAGTTCTTTGCAAATATCCTCCTTAAAAGTGGTCTCAGGAATAAAACAAAGAAAAAGATCACAAGTTCTAATTAAAACAACACAAATATAACCCTATGCACCTGTAATAAAGTAGCTTTTTAACCGAAATGAGCAAGCGTTCTTAAATTAGAATTTTGAAATTTATATTCTATATAATTTGAATTCTATCGGCGTCCGACTGCAGGCAAAAGAAGTGCTTAAGCACTTCTTTGCTGTCTCATTTTCCGATCGTCAACTGTGCATCAAGGTAAATAATATAGCGATGCTGTACCTCCATAATATAAATAAAGCCACAACCAAACTCCTTATAGGTGAAAGTCTTAATATTTTTGAAATATGACTTCTTCACAAACTTATTCACAAACAGACACCAGTCTTCGCCCTGTTCAGACCATAAAACACAGCATCGAGTCCGGAACTTTGACCTGTTAGAGAATAGGGTTGTGAGCACCCAAGAATGTGGGTTGTCACATTGTTGTCACTAAACAATAAACCAATTATAGACATTTTAGGATCTATGTATGTCCTCAGTTGGAAAAGAAATTATCATCCTTCAGAATTCAGCTATTAAAATGGTAACCCAATTCGGTATGTCAGGAGTTTTTGACATTTATAAAACATGAACTATATATAAACTTGGTTCAGGTCTTCTAGTTATTATGCATTATGCAACTAATTGTTTTAGACCAGAATAAAGTTAGTCCACGTTTTGTAACATAACATAAGGTCACGCCTGTGTCCCTGATGGGCTAGGCAGAGTCGCACTAACGAATACGAACGAATACGAATACACCCACATTTGCCGAGCTTTTTCCGTCTCAAATGTTATAGGGGCGATAGCCTTTCTCCATATCGGGCACAAATTCCGGGCTTACATTAAAAAAAAGAAAACACTTTGCTCGAACCGGGGATCGAACCCGAGACCTCAGGACAGTAGTACCGAAATACATATGTAACGCCATTATGGTTCAAAGTTGCGTGCACCCTCTTATTATAGTTAAAAATGTTATTCTACCAACCCTACGAGTATATTGGGGTATATGATGAGTTGGCGCAAAACCTGTCGTACTCATCACCGCCATAAAACGCAGGTCCAAGGGACCGCAGCAAAACTAACTCTATTGTCTATGCGTGGATATGACGTGCGTTACGACACGGAATGTTGTTTGTGCTATTTATATATAGTTAGTGTAGACCAATGACAATATAAAAATAATATATAAAGAATTATGTTGTCTAGCTAGAGTCTAGACTGGACTCTACATTCAAATCCAACACGTTGCTATTATGAAATAAACTATACATTCGTGGTGTTGGTAATAGTACTAACTCTATTTATCTACATACTGGTACACCCATAGATCTAGGTACCTATACGACTGAAAAATCCGCTACAATGACGTTCTATATCTACTCATACATGTCAGATACGTACGCATTCAGTACCTTTATTTGTAAAATTGTCAGCCCTACAATCTCCCTAAATAATAGGGTATGTACCTAAATTATGATTTACAGAGTTGACTATAAAACGCAGACATTCAAAGAACCACGACAAAATGACCGCCATTGTTTAGTGCAGATGAATGAATTATGGGTAATTAAATTCAGAAATCATTGTTTTGGTGGGCCTCCCCTGATAAGGGTTTCATGGTAGTAATGAAATTCCTCGTTTGAAATGCTTGTGATAATGTTATTATGATAATGTTATATACGTTATACGTTCGGTGAGTAAGATTTTCGGTGGTCCAATTGCCTCCCTTCCTCTCCGAATCCCTTTTCCCTCTTCTTCCATTCCCTTCTTTTAGGTTGGCAACGCACCTATGATTATTTTAGTGTATCGGGTGGCTATAGGCGGTGGATGGTATGGATCAATTGCCATCTGGTAAACCATGTACTCGTTTGCGAGTGTCTGCAATAAAAAAAAATCTGAAGGAATCAGAAATAAATAAATCATAAATCATGCTTGAAGTTCTGCGAGAATGATGGATGAATTTATTATTATTATTATTATTCTATCATAATTATAAGACGAAATACTGTATGAATAGTGTAAGTGGTGTTGGTACCGTTCTATTCAATAAATAAATAAATAAAAATAAAATAAAATAAATCCATCCACATTTCGAATTATACCTAAAATTTTACCTGATTTAAAATTAACTTTTTACCTGACTCAGCGCAATAATAACCACATGCAAAATGTACAAAACGCATAATACGCAAAACGCTAAACAAAACGCAATATACCTAATCAAAAGGTCCCATCATTTAAGTACTCGTTACATGGATGCAGTTCCTTAAATTTTAAATTGTTATTTATGTACGTTTTTTTATTTTTAAACCACTTTGCAACACCTATTATTTATATTATATGGGAGTCAATATTTCTTTTAGCTCTATGTGTTGCATCTCAACCCAAGCATCTTAAAGTTCATAAAAAAGCTAACTTTCCTCCATCAATAAGTACAAGCCCGAAATCCCTAAAAACTAAGAAAGCGCTTACATCATCCGTTAAATGAACTTTAGTTTGTTATAGCATTTTTTGTAATTTGTCTCTACAGTTGAAATTGAACCTTATCTTCTTGTGACTTAAAATCAATTGAATTTTGTAAGTCTAGCAGAAGTTTCTTCAGCAGACTAATGGAGTGAGCAAAATGTGACCAACACAAGGAAAATAAAAAACAGAGTGACAGTGTGGAAAAGTAACACGGTTGTATTTTATTAACGCGCTAGACAAAGAAAAACGAACTTAAGTTGAAATTTGTGGAGTCAGGAGTATGTTTTGTGAAAAAAGGTTTGATTAGTTCATCTAATAGATTTCTCCGGGCGTGGTTTGGGCGTGTACTATTAAAGCTGAGCATTAAGATTAATGCGTCTTTCTTTCTACCTGCCCTTATCCCATCTTCACGTGGAGTCAGCGCAACCAACTTTTTTCAAGCAGGTTGCAAAAAAGATTTGACTTAGTTTTTATGACGGGCTGCCTGACGTCAACACCCTCTAGAGGATCCAGTCCCGGGCACATTTACATTTAAAAATTAGCCTGGCCCGACCTGGGAATCGAACCCAGGACCTGCCGGTCCACAGCCTATATATGCTGCCACTATACCAAGCAGACTAAAGCATTAAAGCGCCCATCTAACATAATAAATAGATTTAACTAACTTTTTAGGCTTTACGCACATTCACGTACAATACTGCCACATGCTTTCACAACATTTTCTTTCGCACTTTTTCGTCCAGAGATTTTAATTTACATATATGTATATAACATAACATAACATAAAATAAGCTCACGCCTGTATCCCCGAAGGGGTAGGCAGATGTGCACTAGCGAACTAGAACACCCACATTTCACCGAGCTTAGTTCCGTCCCAGATGTGGGAACGAATAAAAATTTTAAATAATGAATTTTTCCGATAGTGGGCCAGCCTCCAAGCTCCAGACTCCAAGCTGATATGGAAAAAATCCAATATCACTTTGCCCGACCCGAGGATCGAACCCGAGACCTCAGGACGGTAGTCGTACCGCAATACAACTACGCCACCGAGGCAGTCATATATATCTACAGTAAAAATACTTTGTTGCTCTCTTTGGAGTCGGTAGTTTCATATGATTGAAAAAGTCAAATTATTTTTGACTAAGTCCGTTTTTAAGTGTATTTAAACTTTACTTTATTTGTTGATTTTTAAAATATGGTACTAACTTTGAATATAAGAAAATAATCATGGAAATCGATCCACGCATCTCGAAGTTATCGGTGAACATACATATAACAGTGGCGTGCAGTCCATATAGACAAAGAGACACTGTCTACCCTGACAATTAGTTATTTCCAATAATAAAGAATAAAAATCATGACTAAATGATGACATGATTTTCAAAATAGCAATCCTCGGTTTATAGTTAAAATCTACACGCAGATGATAATAATAGTAATGGTGACGCAACATCATCATCATTATCATCATCAGCCACAGGACGTCCAGTGCTGGACATAGGCCCCAAAGATTTGTAAATATATAGGGCCTTACTTATAAAAACAGTTTAACTAAACAAATGGTAAAGAATAGCCAGTCCTTTTTATTTTCAAACAATGTGGCACAAGGAAAAAAGTGACAGGCTATTCTTAGCCATTTGCTCAGCTAAACTGTATTATAAGTAAGGCCCATAAAGGTGACGCAACAGTTGAAGAAAATAATTCAGTTTTTTTTTTGTCTACCCTGATTGGAATGTCTATACACGTCACTGACATATAAATAATTATATACAGACAAATTAAGAACATCCTTTTTGAAGTTGGATAAAAATATGACATTGCCCTAAAAGGTACAATAAAAAGCCCTAGGAGAGATAAATAGAGGCTCTAAACCAAACATCCATCCATTAACAAAATGTGAGGGCGTGGCGAAAAGAGGTCAGCTTCTATTACCTACACAATAGTATCTGTAATGTAGAGATACAGTAATTATCACTGACGACCAACTGACGACATTATTTTTATTCGCTACAAATATAGTATTTAATTACAAAAAAACAATCAAACATCGAATGATAATGCATGATGATCAATTATTTATTGCATACAATAGTACCGTGAATGGTACACTTTTGGAGCAGTAGACATATTACACGCTGTATATTATTTTTTATTGTTATTTACCGGATTCGGTCACATTTAGCGATTTATGTACATATTATAGTATGTAAAGTTTTTTCGGCGTCACTTTCATACATTTTGCATATTAACACTACACAGCTGATATTTTAAGTTAAAACTTTCAGTTTATTAGCCTGCAATATTATTTAGGATTGTCCAGAACAAAACTGGACACTATTTGTAAGAAATAATGTCCTAAAATAAAGATTTAATGCTAATACAAGAATGAGAACTCTATTAATTAATAATAATATAGTTACCTACTTATTAGTAAACTAGGTTCATAACGTAAATATAAAACGTGTGTTTACGCCACTCTCTGTACTCTACGCCGTAGAGTACCGTAGAGCCTACGGCCTACTCGAGTAAAGTCTTTGTGAAATAAAAAGTCCTAATCCAAATCACGATTTACTGTCGTATATTTGATCAAATTATTCCCCAATAAGGCATGATTAACAATCATGCAATAAACACACTCAAAAAGTTCCAAACTTTTTTTATATCAGAGACTGGCAAACGAGCAGACGGGTCCCCTAATGGTAAGTGATTTCCACCGCCCATAGACACCCAAGACACAAAAATAATCATGGGTGCGTTGCCAACCTAAAAGGAGGAAATGGAAGGGGAGGGAAAAAGGGATTGGGAAAGGAAGGGGGGAAATGGGCCACCGGAAATCTCACTCACCGAAGGAAACGCGACAACAAGCTGCCACTTTACGTCGGTTTTCTGTGAGACAGTGGTATCAAACCAGTCGAGCCGGCCCTTTCGTACTGTAAAGGTTACTGTCTACAGCGTGGCTCGAGAAATAAATCAGAACTAGTTTGATAAAGTGTGGAGACCACAGACATGTACACGTTGGCAGCACTACACAAGCATAAAATGTGAAGTACTTCTGTAATCTAGCATATACATAATTTAAAAGTGACGATGCCACGTGGAAACTGAGTGAGGTTATACAATTAATAAGAAATATAGTAAAGCCGCTATTACAACATTTACATAAAGGTTTTTAGTAAAATACTACGAGCATGCAAGTTAACTCAGCGTGCTAATGAAATAACTAGGTCCCACTTAAAAAAGAATCAAAAACAATTATACAGCTGGAAAGAACACATTAATAACTTAAATACAATAGATCAATAAGATTTGTATAAAGGGGTTGGAAAAACATAAAATTACCACCCCAAAAAGAAAATGGCCGTAAGTTCGGGTGCAGTGAAGATGGCGCGCGCATGCGTCCTACGCCGCTCGATACATGCACCCTCCGGCCTTAATCTCGGAGGAAAAAACAGCTTCTGACGGTTTACACAGATAATAAAAGCAGTAGATTTAATGAAAACAACACTGAAGAACGAAATGTGATGCTGGACTGTGAAGTAATTATTAAAAATAACTTAACGGAGTAAGTAAGCACTGTCACTGTCAGTCAACACACAACACTCGCTGGACTTTCTGATGATGGGATGTTCAGCAAAGGATCGACGGCAGCAGTGGTGGCGATGATGGTGCGACACCACGACCGCTTGTCCCGGCGCAGCAGTAACCAGGCAGTACTGCTGTGACAGGACAATATGGTCGGGGCGCGCTGGCGGCTGGCGGGCGTGTGACGCGGCATGGCCGAGCCTGTGTTCCGCGCCCCTGCCCCCCTGCCGCCCCCGCACCACGTCGCACCCCCGCAGGCTCAACGCATGCGCGACTCAACACCACACCCACACACCCTCAATGAAGCACCCCTCAATCAACTATCGATTTTTGTGTACGAATTTTTTTAATTCATATAATTTCAGTTTCACCGAAGTCAAAGCACTTGCAAATTGCAAGAGATACCACAAAAATTTGAGGTACAAAGTCCTTAGTGAAGACTACCTATTAAAACAAATTCAAGATAATATGCATTTTTCTGTTTCATTTTAAGAATAATATCTCAATTCTTAATATATTTTACTCAGCTACGAGGATATTCGACCTTTGTATCATCTTCCTGGGAAAAAAAATAAAAAACTGGTAGGTAAAACGAAAGGCTACACCTATCTGGCAATCGAATTAGTATCAAAAGTAACTACCTAATAAAAAAAACAGTTCTAAGGTGATCGCTTACTTCACCACTCGTCTTTCTCATACTCTTTGGTCTTCTTACTCAATAGACAAAGTCGTAGACTAGCTATTTCTATAATTCTCACAATCATAACACCTAGTAGTTACTTTTTTAAAGTATTTATAACTAACGAGAATTTCTCAGTTTCAGTTCTCGTCAACTTCACTTACTATTAAGTGTAGTACAAATATTTCAGCATGACAAATCCAAAACCGCTTCTTTTATGGTGGGAGATAGAGGATAAGTGGCTACTTTAAAAAAAATGGCAACATAGGACGCAGGGGGCAGCGCGGCGCGGCGTAGTGGTAGCTCATCAGTCCTCTAGTTGCACACCCACTGCCGCGAAGGTTCCGCCTATTTAGCCCTGAGGAGAACATCAGACCCTGCTGCAATTAGGTATATTTTATACTTAGTCCTTTGACCGACACACGATGTCTGAAGGTCCCTTTAGTATGTATTAATGAACTGGCAAAAAATAACTCTAAAGTAATACTTTTATAAAGAAGCACATCAAGTAGGTAAACTCTATATATGTAGTTACCTGAATTTCTGTCAAGAAATTGAAGTGACTTATATTAACTGATTTCAATGTTTAGATGGGCATTTCCGCGAAAAAAAGTCATTACCGTCGCAATGGTAATGACTCATATGATCACGGTAATGACAAAGCCTTAATAGTATTATAATTAATGATTATTATCTATGTATATAACTTCAGACATCACCTGTACTATCTTCTGCATAGCATGGCATGAACGTCATGAGACACGTATAAGTATCAATAATCCATGAGAATGATAAAGTATACACACAATTATTATTTGAGTCATTACCATTGCCTATACTTAACGACGGTAATGACGTTTTTTCGCGGAAATGCCCAGTTACGAGTATAATTTGTTGGCGTCAAAAACCTTTCTGTAACGGTGAATATTCTATTTCATTTAATACCTTATTATTCATCTTAGAGATACACCGTACAATAGAATGCCCGCAGTAATGATAAATGGTTTGTATCATTAGGATGTGATCTGTCCTACAGTGGTCTTTCAAAGTTATGGAATGTAGTTGATAGGCTGCTGGGGCCGTGGTAGGTACGCCTACAGATTGCGTAACCCTCGCCCGTAAGATTTGTGACAAGGATCTGACAAGGATCGCAATTCTATAGGAACGGTAATCACAAGCAACTAAAAATTGTCAATAATTGCCAACTAAAAAACAATTGCCAAAACATACGTCTACAGGTCTACAGCTTTGCTGCCATGAATGTCTTTTTCGCCCGACTTCCGCAAAAGGCGGAGGTCCTCAATTCGTCTGTATTTTTTTTATGTATGTTACTCGATATCTCCGCCAAATGTGGACCGATTTTCAAAATTTAATTGTGTTCGATAGAGCTTATTTCAAGGGTGGTCTCATATAAATTTGGTCACGATCGGTAAATTGGAAGTCGGTCAGTTAACTTTTTAAACTTGTGATTATTCTAGCATGAATTTAGTCTATAAGTAAGTACTCAGGGATAACTTTTACATTATTAAGTCCGTATCATCAGTACATTTTGAATCTTTCGAGAATAGCCGCCCACAGACGCGCCTCGTGTCGAGTACTGGGGTCGAAGCCACCCCTACCGGTCAATGACCGCTAACCTATATAGCGGGAGGTTTTATTTGACAGTTATAATCTAATGTTGGTTATGGTCACGAGATAGGTAGTGGTAGTGCAAATTAATTATTAATAAGTTTTTCGCAAAATATGAGTAAATGACATTGTCTGCTAAAATATTTATTTTGTTACAATTTTTTTATTTTATTCCCAAGAATATTATTAGCGTTTAGACTGTAGACTGTCTCGGTGGCGTAGTTATATTGCATTACGACTAACGTCCAAAGGTCTCGGGTTTCATCCCCGGGTGGGGCAGTGGTATTGTATTTTTCTAACCAGTATCAGCACGCAATCTAAAATTTGTATTAACTATATTTATATTAACTACTAACTATATTTTTGGCATCTCTATTATCGATAGAGTTAAAATACAACGATAATAATATAATGACTTACTTACTTTCGCAATAAATCTTTAATTTAATTTCATATCACTTTCGTTTATTTTTGGAAGAATGTGCTTAAGCTTTTTATTAACTTATTTCAGAAGTATTATATTAAATAAGTAAGTAAAAAAATAAAAATCAATTTAATGCGTGATATGTAGGTATAGATTTTTTAAAACTGTTTGGATATTTTAACAGATATGAAGCACAGAAGAGAATAAATTATCTTTACTAATAAGTAACTGGGTATTTTAAGGACGTAAGAATCGGAATGTTTATTGGCTTAATAATAGAATACCACAAGATTCAAAATATGGTATAAAAACATATAAGTACCTACATTTGTCCAGTTCACCAATCTCATGCAATAATCTATATTTAGATGTTAATATTTGTGGGTGTTGCGACTGGCTCCACCCTGCCAGTGAAACAAATAAACTTGTGACGTCACTGACCATCCTATGGCAACACCGCCCACATTCATCAAAGCGAAGATAATAAAGTAAATATAAAAAAAATCTATTGAGTGAGGGCAGACTTAAGGTACATGACTGAAGGGACAGATTCGAGCGGCGACTTCAACCACAGGCTTCCTAGTTTTTGTTTTACAGATGAAATAAAATAGTCTCACGTGAAGGATAAATAATATCCCCGGAGAATACATTATAACCAGATGTTTGAATTCATCAATTTTAGTAGGCCAACTCACACGTCTTTAACTCTTCTGGGATTCCATGACACTATTACTTCAGGTGCCACTCTGATCATAAATCTTATTTACTATCATCTTTACACTGTTTACCATATGGTTGACATTTTGCTTAAAGACGTGATAAATAAAAAAAAACACGCAAAATTCATAGTTCTTCATAGATCTCCCAATCTATATAAAATGAGGTGATTTGTCAACAATAAGGTACACAACACACTCAGAATAAACATTTATTGTGTAGAGTGAACTATAGTCGCCTCCTTGGTTAGTGGCAGCATGTATGGGCAGGTCCTGGGTTCGATTCCCAGGCCGAGCAAGATTTTTCTAATTTGATTTGCCTGGGACTAGAACTCCAGAGGGGTTGGCGTCAGGCAAGTAGCCGGTCGTCAAAACTAAGCCAAATCATTTCTGCAACATTCTTATAAAAGTGTGTTGCGTTAATTTAAACAATCACAATAAGGTTAACTTCAAAACCCGAGGTCGCCATTATTACAGACGCTCTGAATCAAATTCGTGGCGCACAATCAAAGAGCCGCCTTCACATTACGCCCAGAAAAAAACGATTTACGAACGACCTCTCTGATTTATTGCGTTTGTTGCAATTCTTGAAGAGTAATCCCCTTTTCATACTCAGATATTTATCAAGAGTTTTAGAAAGCTTTTGTTAAAGATTATAAATGCTAATGTATTTTGTAGGATAAGTTCTCAGGTGTTTTAATAATTACTTTTAGTAAAATTTAAGGAGTCTTATCCCAAATTATCCGTACAAGTTTAGATAAATGAGTAGGAACCAGCGCCCTTGTGTTTATTTTTTGACCGACTTCAAAAAATGAGAAGGTCCTCAATTCGTCTGTATTTTTTTATGTGTTACTCGATATCTCCGCCAAATGTGGATCGATTTTCAAAAATTTTATTGTGTTCGGTAGAACTTATTTGAAGGGTGGTCTCATATTTTGGTCACAATCGGATCAATTTTGAAGTGGCTCCATTTAGTTTTTAAATGAATGAATAATCACATTCATCTAATCTAATCGTAGTAATTTCATGTTTCCAAATCCTTAGACATGGAAAGTACAACTAGTGAACACAATCTTCACCGATCTCATTTCCATTACATTGTGTAATAACCTAATAAGAGTTCACTTATCGCCATACCGACAATGATAGATATATAAAATACTGCTATATTGGTTCCAGTTGGTTAAGTTGAATTCCAGTCCCGAGCGGCTTACGAGTATTTGTGATTTTCTAAAACGAAAATACAAATTGTGTCTAACTGCTCTAGTTAGGATTTGAATGCCCGACTCAAACCTCATGGCTTCTCATTCTATACGCTGCCACTAGACCAAAGACCACTAGATACTATAATTCTTAGAATTTATGGTCCAAACTATCAATTAACGACGCCTTGTAAATAACATTCGTTTTCGCAGGGAAATGCGTTTTACCGCTACTATGAAACTAGAATATTGCGCGAGCACGTGGCACTAATAGAATACCACTAATACCTAAGGGTTTTGTGGTAGGTAGGTTGGTAGGTAGGTTATGACTAATAACTTCACAATCGACGTAGACCTTACATCAAGAGAAATATATCTATTCTATAGAATCTATTAGAGATGGTAACAGAGAAATTCAATGTGGGCGACACGACGCAACGGTATTGTTGATCGAAGTGTGCGCCTACGTCACAGAGAGCTTTGTATATATGTACTGAAAGATGCGGGGAGGATATTTTGTAACTAGATGGCATGCGTAGGTACACTTCGAAAACTAACAAAAAAAGAGACTAGTCTAATACTTACCCATAAATGTTGCGAAAATAATCGATGCAATGCGACCACAGATGTAGCCTCAACAAAATGGTCCAACCCATCTCTTTATTGTAGATATATGCCACATTTAAAAGAAAACTGCATGAAAAGATATTTGAGAACCTCCTCCTTTTTTTAAGACTGTTAAAAAAAGAATATAAAGATTTACCTAGTAAGTATAGACGTTAGAAAATCTAGACCTACAGTATTACGAATTACGATGGATGAAATCGATTAACCCTCGTCACCATGATAGACATACAATGTAACTTGTACGAATTAATAACAGCCAAAAATACCTATGCATTTCGCAAATAATACTCGGAATGAAGAAAAATACTCTACGATATTATAAATGAACTTAAAAGTAAACTGTTTTAAGCTGGATCTCCTGCACTAGCTTTTTCGAAACAAAACACTAAAAACACATACGCAAAACAAATAATTTTGCTGTCACCTGCTCGTAGAACAATGAACAATAGATAGAAAAACAATAGATAAAAAAATCATGTTTTGTGAAATGTTTTAGTGCAGACATGTTTGCAAATAACTGATTTATATTCAACAATAACGTAATATAGGTTGCAGTGTAAAGGCACGTCTCCTAGACATGTTTTAAAACAAACACGCCTGTACAAAACAAGAAGTTTCATTGTTCACAGACAAAAAAAATTGGAAATACCATGTTTTATAAAGGTGTTTTATAAAATGTTTTAATAGACATCATTCATATTTTTAGTTGAATAAATATTATGTAAAAGTGACTAAAGTGCGATGCGTCAACATTTACATTCTATAGTAATTTTTAAAATCGAATTCCAAATCCCAATCGCAATCGATAGACATCTGCCATTTTCATAATTTGACAGCTCAACCGACAACATTGGGCACTTGTAATTTGTGTATTGTGTAAACAAAACAAACAAAACTGTTGAATGGCTACCTTCGCTGAATGTTTTTTATCGCAAACCGGTGAAATGATCGCTCTGTTTGACATGTAAAGTGATTACATTATCTAAAACAGAATAATTTTAATTAAGTCAATTTAATTGTATGGATAATTATTACTGGCTGGTTATATATGAAACTTTGAGATTGATGATTGTGTTTTGTTTTTCAATCGCGTTGGCATTTTACCGCCATTACTGTTTTGTTTGCTGTTTTGATTCAAAAAATAATATACTGTGTGAACTGTGAAGTGGTCAAAATGATGGGATTATATTCCAGCGGTGCGCTGGGTGGCGTGGAGGTGCTGGACGGCGGGTTGGTGGGTGGCGAGCTGACGGCGCACGTGTTGAGCGCGCAGGCCGCCGCACACGCCGCCGCCACCGCCGCCGCCGCTGCGCATCAGCAGCATCAGCACCAACAAATGGCTGTACAACAGATCAGTAAGTGTCTACCTTAATTATCTTTTATCATTATAGCTTGGAATGATACAAAGTTGAATATAATTAATTCTAGCACACTACTTTTTAAAGAGAAAAGCCTTAAACTTCTATATGGTGAAATGTTATATAGGCTCAAGGTTCATTAAAACATGTCGATAATCACACTGTATCAATCACACACAGTACAGATAGGTACAGTATTGGTGTGCAGACAATTGTACTTATGTTGAACAGCTTGAAACTTGAAACTGTGTTCTCACAAAATTATTATTTGAAAGGATATTGTAAACCAACCCTACCAAAACAAGGTGCTACCTGTATACTAGATATGTATATATCTACAAAAGATATATTTAAAAGATTAGATGACATTTTAAATTTTGTCTGGACTTTAAAAGAGGTGATAACCCTTGAGTTTGTTTTGGCATTTCTTCTCAGGGATAGCCACGAAATGCCGACATCATCATTATTTTTTCAATATATATTCGCAACTGACATGTAAAAGTGATATGAGATATCCTATTTGCAGAATAAATGATTTGAATTTGAATTTGAATAGAAAAAAATAGTAATAAATTGTTTGTACTAAATTATCTATTCTGAGCTCTGCCACTGATTGATATTGATTTCATATAAGAATAATAAAGGTATTTCACAGATTACAATCATAATCAATAATTTGTAGCTTTGAAAAAATATTTTGTTTTGGATATGTTTTTTCATATTGGGCCTTACTTATAAAAACATTTTCGCTTATTTTT
This sequence comes from Clanis bilineata, assembly GCA_036417725.1. NCBI lineage: Eukaryota > Metazoa > Arthropoda > Insecta > Lepidoptera > Sphingidae > Clanis > Clanis bilineata. Next base: position 18,609,569 of record CM071158.1, read on the forward strand.
TTGCTAAGAATAGCCTGTCACTTTTTCTCGTATGTTTTAAAATTAAAAATGAAAGGGACAACATATGGTTAAAGATAAGCAGTGCTTAAATTTTTATAAGTAAGGGGCATTATGTTTACTTTAACGCTGACAGAAAAGGATAATACTACTACATCAAATGTATGCCTAGGTTAATTTTGCCTCCAGTTATTGGAGTGAATAGTTTTAACTACTTCTTACCTATTACAAACATGGTCAAAAATCCATGAAATGTACCTTAAAAAATAATATAAACATAAGAAGTGTGATATTGATGGGGTTAGTCAAGAAATTGTTAACATCCCAAACTGATTCGTAATTACTGACATTTGATTTGGCCAAGAAAACTAAAGGCCACTTGAAAGAAAGAAAGAAAGAAAGAAAATGACATTTATTGCGTTTTAGCTGTTACATAATTAGGTACTTAGGTCTATTAAATTACACAGAGGGAAAAAAAATAGAATTAAAAATAAAAAAAAAACAATATCATGTGTATGTGCACACACCCACATGTGTACACATGTGCATATATACACATACACACATTGCAGCTTTGTGATAAATCTCTGTTTATCCTAAGTATAAAATAGGCGTGAACTGTAGGTTAAATCGAGATAAGGTGTAACTCCAGATTAGTAAAAGCACTGCAAGTCATCTTAAGGCTTAAATCCTCTCAGTAGTAGAGAATGTCTGCAATAGATTAGTGTATAATGTAGGATCAATGTTATTTTTTTCCCTTATATCAAACACAACTCAGTATATCCCCCTACAGAAACGTCACCATCGTCCGGGCGTTCGACGCCCGTGACCACAGCTGCGTCGACGCCAGCGGCCGGCACTACCTCGCCGTCGCCCAGCAAGCTGTTCGTTGGAGGGCTCAGCTGGCAGACAAGCTCGGAGAAACTACGCGAGTACTTCGCCATGTTTGGAGCGGTCACCGATGTGCTCATCATGAAGGACCCCGTCACACAGGTGAGAGAGAGACAGGTTGTGTGGGGCCTGGGTTAGCAAGTAAATGGGCACAAATGTGGCCGGGTTGAAAAAAAATATTAATTACTTTTTAAGTCTATATGTTGTTATATATTATTATGAGATTAATGTGAAATAATGTTCCTCTTGACATTTTGATGAGGTTTTACTTCACTATTTTTTTACTATCAGATTACCAAACTAAAATCTTTCATTTGAGGCTTAATGGATAATTGCTTTTAAAATTAAACAGCTAAAATGTTGCTTTATGAATGTTTATAAATTTTCTGACTACTTTAACCATAATAATACTAAAAATCATATTTTGGCTGTAAAAAAACGAGAAAGTATGTTATAAGAATACAAGACAGATATATTTTATGTTTAACACATATTATCTATTTTACATAATTTTATATTAGTATTTAAGTTATTAAGGTAAACTTTGTCATGCTGTTAGTAGTGTGGGCAAATGTGTACTACATAGGGTTTTTATTCATTTTCTGATAAATGTAAATTTTTAATAAGTAACTAAATTGATATTTTTTAGTTGTTCTGTACTTCAGAAAGTATTAAGGTGATTTCTCTAAATTTTCTATTCATTTTTTTCTGGCAGGTCTACTTCTTTTTATAATTTTCACTCACGTCGCCCACAAAGCTAACAAATGACAAAAATAACAAGCAATACAATAATGATTTTATTCCCGAGACAGCGTGTAGCGATGTATGAAGAAGGATTATGAGCCGGTCAGTTGAAAGACACATTTGTTAGGGTTTGAAACTAAACGTAGTTTCCAGTAGGTGTCGCGTGTGCAGACGGCTAGTTACTGTGTGCGGACCTTAGATAAAAATGGTATAGTTTTGTATCGCCATTGGCAGATTTTGTCCTGCCTTTATCTTTGCTTTTTATCAATTTATTGGTAATTTTCAGATTTGATGATTATTGCAGTATTATCTTTAATCAAAAACTATCTAGCGCCTTTCTAGTTAACGACCTATGTCAGAGTATATAAGCTATAGCCTTTGGTGTTTTGGAACATAAAAACACCGAAGGCTATAACTTTTTTTAGTATACTCTATGGCTGAGGCCCAATTCTTTATTTCAAAATGGGTGTAAAATAAATCTCATAGTGTCAAAACCAAAATAGACATAAAGCAAATGCCATAAAGAATACTTCCAATCGAAATTTTATTATATGCCTTCATAATATATTTACAGTTAATTTGGGCCCTGACTGATGGTTACAGAGTTTTCAGAGGCGATAAGTTGATTTGATGTAAAAAGGCTAAACTTACATAAAAAGCGTTTGTTCTATTAAAAAAGTCTTTACGGAGTTTTTGTGTTACTTACAGGTTATTTTTATTGCGTTATTATTTATTATATTTAATACCTAGCAAAATATTTCCTCGCTTATAGAGTGTATGATATTTTCTCCGAGAGCAGCCTGATCTTTGTAGTTTGTTTATTTTGTCTATGGTACGCCAAGTCGTCTGCACACAAATAGTTGGGCTATGGTTGAATAAACAAGTAATTAGGTACCTTATACACTAATTGATCAGTTATATTAACATAGTTAAGGCATGCTAGAATCACTAACATTATAGAATGTGTTAGGTCCTAGACAAGATACAATTTTAAATATTATCTGCTCCCTCTGTATGACTCTTCTAAGCAGTAGTTCCCCTACTTTGTTGGTGTTGCCATGGTAAAGAAAATTCTACCATTCTGGAAAAATATTTTTCCTACATAATATGTAGATCTAAAATGTAGTAATCTTAGCTAGTTTAAAGGTTTACGGTATTATTGAAAATAGTTATGTTGCAACACTGACTGTGAAAAATCTTTTTAAAAAATTCTGAGAAAACCGTACTTAGTTTGTCAAAACACAATAGCGACATTATGTTTTTGTAGTAAAGTATTATTTAGTATATCTTACTGAAGTAATACTGGCGAGTTGAGACGGAATATGGGTAGACTGTTGGAACCACTTTAGGAGTAATATTGCTCGGTTAGAATATGAAAGTGCTATTATATTGTTATAGGAATAGAAACAACTTTGGATACCTGTAATTTTAGTATGATACGTGGCCATTTTATATCTAATTTTCAATTTACACCACTAGCCATATAATATTCATTATATTGTATAGTTCAAGGCTCATGTTGCAAGTTTTAATGTATTCTGAACAATCGTAGTAAAATGTGTACCTAACCTTTTCGGGGTGACTTTATAGTACCAGGAGATTTAATTCAGAACCATTTCATTTAGGACGTATTGATAAATTGAATCAAATAAAATGGTCATTAAATTATTTACTATTCACAATGTATTGCAAATTACACAAGAAAATTGCTAGGTATGTTTATTGTCATACGGCTACTGTTGCCGGACTTTATTGTACTAAATTCCTTTTGATAACATCAACAAAAATGCACCACTGAGGTAGTTAACATCAGGTAGGGAGCCGGTGAAAAAGACTCAAACCGAACACTATTTCAAAAACTGTGTTGCGCCGACGTGACCCCACAGTGTGTAAGGACAGATATAAAAAAGGACATGCATACAGCACGGACTACAAGTAAAAAACTACCACTTCGTACTACACTAAATAAATGGTAACACCGCACTACTTGACAGCGTCCGTGGCGCAGTGGGCGAGTAGCCGGCTGTGAAGCGAGAGGCCGCGGGTTGGATTACCGCATTGAGACAAATGTTTGTGTGACCCACAGATATTTGTTTCAAGTCTGGGTGTTGTCAAACCGAAAGTCTCTCATAGTTTCTGACACCCACGATACAGGTTATGCCTAGTGTGGAGTCAGGACTAGGTGTGTGACTGTTGGGTGTATTTATTTAATTTATTTACTACCTGTAAAACGATATGACTGCAATAAGCGTACTTTCACGCTTTCAGGCCTTAGCTCCAAAAATATTGGTACCAAGCAATTTTCTCAATACGTATTTTTGCAATAAGCGGTAAAGAGAAACACAGACAATGTTTAGTAGCTACCTGTAAATGGAAGGAGGATGATACAGTAATTTATCTTACGCTGTGTGGAAACATTTTCATTAACTCGGTAAATATCAGCACTATGGCGTTGGGCAGTACTTACACTTGGCCTTAATAAAATGTTTACATAATGTAGTCTTAAATATAAACATATATCCCTAGGACTTGAGATGAATTGTTATTTTTGTGTCTCGTTTTTATACAATTTATAGCTAGTTTAGAAAAGTCTCCTATTTAGAAGCCTTTTCCATTAACAGATAGCTTACAGCTCTGTGAGCAAGTAAAAATAATTTGTAACACTTAAGCATGGAGCCAAAACGTTGAGTGATCGTAGGATATACTGAGGGTGGCTTAGTGTGTACTTGTAATGTACCTACCTCATAATATCCATATACTATTAACGCGACCTTTGTGGAAATGGGTGAACGTTACGGTTTGTTTCGACTACAGAGTCACGTTTTTTGTAGGATACGCGTGACATTCATGCAGTACCGGATTTAGAATTTTTCAAAGCGGGGGCAAGCTGCAATTTGCTGATTTTATCGCGCAAATTAGGGCACCCTCCAGATTTTGCCGCTTGACCCTCTCGACAACCCCCCAACCCCGGCACTACGTTCATGCGGGATGTTCCTCTTCACTGGTACAGAAACACGTGTACCAAAAATTTGTATCTTTCAAAAAACATCACATAACATAACATGTGATATCATGATGATGCATCGGTGGTGTGGTTGTATTTCGGTACGACTACCGTCCTGAAGTCTCGGGTTCGATCCCTGGCTCAGGCAAAGTTATATTGCATTTTTCCATATCAGCCCGGAGTCTGGAATTTGTGCCCGATATGGCAATAGGCTCGCCCCCTATCTCATCTGGGACGCAACTAAGCTCGGCGAAATGTGGGTGTTCTAGTTCGCTAGTGCGCCTCTGTCTACCCCTTCCGGGATACAGGCGTGAGCTTATGTATCTTTCAAAAAATGTATCCTGAAATAATCGTAACAGTCCCTTACCCAATTAACTAACTATAAAATTGATTCTACCTCTAGAGCCGTTTGTTTTGGGATGAAATGGTTTTGTAAGTTCCATTGTAAATGTATCTAAAGTGAATTTGCGAAATCTTATCTTTTACGATTTCATAGAGTTTACATTCAACCCATTTCCACTAGGAGCTGGTTTTACTCTCACCTGCGGCTAATTTAGTTTTGTTTATAATTCTATTGTTACATAGTTTCCTTTATACTCCAATTTTCTATTAGATGGTTTTGAAACAATAAGATACTCAAAACTCATTAGTTGCAGGATATCATATTGAATTAATATTGACTGGAAAAGTATATATGTACTCATTTCTATTATTGGGACATGCCTTCTTAAAATTATTCAGTCAGTAATTATAAACGTATTCGTTTCCGTTTTTTACGGACTCGGTGACGTATGGAGGTAGAGACATGCACTTCTACTACACTGCAATGGGACTAGTGATGGGGAAAATCACCATAGTATTTTTAACTTCTTAAATAGTCGCGGGTGGCAGTCTCTCATTTCCAATTATTGATCTTGTGTATATTTGGTATACAATTTAGCCAGTAACAGATTTACTATTAGATTAGTAGGAAACCTTAAATTAAAATCCCGTACACTTGTACAATAATTTATTTTTTTATATTATGTAGTTAAATTGTCTAGATATTAATTATTAGTAGCTATTTCACATTAAACGGGTTCTGTAGAGAAACTTATAGAACTTATGTTTATACATACACTTTCAATATTTACAGTAGATTGATTGATCTATTTGTTATTAAACTTTACACGTGTTTATCATGTTTAATATATTCTGAAGTTGTATAATCGTAATTATATGTATTACTTCGTGTCGATAATTATAGTTCTATTTATTATAACAAACAACGTTTACACATTGAAAAAACAGTGTGCTCGCACAAGATATCCTTAGTGCGCAATTACGGGAAATTTTGCCGCATTGGCATCAGTCCGGGGTCTATTTCACCTAGTAGTAAATCTGATACTGTAATTAGTGGGTATTTTATATCAGTTGCTCACCTAACAGTAGATAGATAACTGTAATAGAAAGCGTTCAACTCCCTACTATATTAACCAAATTTAGACTAGTTTAGAGTGAGTAAAGAGTTAGTTGAGGTCGGAAGTAGACAGGGCATGTTTCTCGTCCCCGTCCGCACCGGTCCCCCCCCTTTCCCTCCCCGACCTCCCCTCGCGACTCACTGTCCGCCGCGCGCAGAGGTCGCGCGGCTTCGGCTTCATTACATTTCAGGAGGCCTCCTCCGTTGACAAGGTGCTCGCCGTGCCCGTGCACACGCTCGACGGCAAGCGCATCGACCCCAAGCACGCCACGCCCAAATCGGCGCCACGCCCCGCCAAAACCAAGAAGATATTCGTCGGAGGGGTCGGACAGGACACTTCCGCCGACGAGGTCAGAGCGTACTTTTCTCAGTTCGGCGTCGTCGAAGACGCCGTGATGCTGATGGACCAACAGACGAAGCGGCATCGCGGCTTCGGCTTCGTCACTTTCCACTCGGAGGAGGCGGTCGAGCGCGTGTGCGACATACACTTCCACACCATAAAGAACAAGAAGGTGGAGTGTAAACGCGCGCAACCGAAGGAGGCGGTGGCGGCGGCGCCGCTCGCGCTCGGCAAGCGGCTGGTGCTGCGGCCGGGCCGCGGGCTGGTGTACACGAGCGGCGTGAGCGGCGTGGGCACGGTGCCGGCGGTGGGCGCGCACGCGTACCGGTACGCGCCGTACGCGCTGCCGGCGGGCGCGGCGGCCACGGCGCTGGTGGCGCCCCCCGCGCCCGCGCCCGCGCCCGCGCTGCCGCAGTTCGGCGCCGCGTACTCGCTGGCCGGCGTGGACATGTCGTCCTTCCAGGGCGTGGACTGGAGCGCCATGTACGGCCTGCCGATGTACATCTAAACACCCACCCGCCTGCCAGAGGTTAGGTCAGCTCGGCTATATTATTTTTATTTTTTCTTACAATAGAGTTCCTACGTACTTTCGTTTGTAATGTTTGTCTTGCCGCGTTCTCGGAGTGGCCACAGAGGAATGATCAGTATTCGAACGTAGTTAAGGTATTCGGCTCATTAGTATTAGTGTAAGACGATTTAATGTGACAAGCAATATTTTGCCCGCTACGGGCGTCAAAGATAACGCATTTCATTTTTTTTTTATTAAAAAGTTAGTGGTAAGTTATTCCCATTGGGTACGCGATGGGGTTTTTATGTTGACTGCTACGTGACGTACTTATTTTTTATATTATTCTCTATACTTAAGTCGTGCTTCCAATGATTCGGAACGCGATGAGCAATACTTAATTTAATCTGACAGGGTGAGATGTTCCCAGTGCAGCGTAGCCGATGGGAATGGGAATCTAAAAATTAAATGTTAAGGCGAAGATCTCAAATAATTTAGTTGCGTCATTTGAAGTGGTGAAAAAAGGATCCTAATTATTTTCGTTTTTTCATGTGTTTTGAATTTTGTAATTAGTAGAGGTAGTGCACGCTGTATGGCAAACGTAATGTTACGGTGTTTATTTGAGAAGACTTGTATTCTAATGAATCTCGTGTGTCGCAGAGCTGTGTATTTTTCGTTTATTTTATTTTTATTTTATATACATATATATTTTAATGGTATTCGTACTTATGCGTGACGAGCAACTTCATGTGACTGGATCGGTATATTATTTATAACATTTTGAAAATTTACAATCGGGTATAGCTACTTAAATATCAATTATAATTTTAGTTTTCCCAATTGACTTGTAAATGAACGCGATGTATTAAATCATTCGTAACATTTCCTAAATGTGCCAAAAATGTGTTTACCTTTATCGAAAATAAATTACAAGTCGCACTTTATCGGTTATTTTTTTGCAGGGATGTTAAAAAATTAACAGATCCATATTTAGAATACACCAGGGTGGATGCGGGACTCCCCATGAGGTATTAGCTTGTCAGACGCACTGGCGCAAGGGACGTGCAATGAGTTGTTAGACACATACTAATGATAAACAGGGCAGTACTCAATGTGCGTCAGTGAGGGCAGAGCCCCACTAGACGTATTGCCTTGTGGAAAACAATGACATGAACAATCGTCGGTATACATTATGCCGTATTATGTCATAGCAATTCCCTAGATCCTGTAACACGGTATATGTAAGCGAGGTTTAGTGTAGTAATTACAATATTCAATATTTGTTACATATATACATACATATATGTCGGCTCTTTGGACTAGTGGCAGCATATATGGGCTATGGATTGGGAGGTCCTGGGTTCGATTCCCAAATCGGGCAAAGCGAATTTTCTAATTAAATTTGCCCGAGACTGGATCCCTCAGTCGGGTTGACGTCAGGTAGATAGCCGGTCGTAAAAACGAAACCAAATCATTTCTGGAACATGCTTGAAAAAATGTGTTGCGCCGATCCCATTAAGGTGGGATAAGGGCAGGTATGTAGAAAGAAAAGAATATTTGTTACATATATTTCATACTTGGTTGTGTTATTGCTAAAGTTGATTTGCAATACAGGGCCGTACTAAAACATGTTTTGGTGGGTTAGACCGCCTACCACCTATGATGATATATTACAATGCCGTGTCCAGTCGCATGATGTTGCGTCGCACATCGCGCCCTCACAATACTCTAATCATACATATCTAACTGCGAAAGCAATCTCATACACATGTATTTTGTATTATTCGTAGTGTATAGATGCGTTGGGGATTGGGCTTTGTGCTGTTTTCGAGTTTAATCCATGTTTTGAGTCAGTTTCCGTATTGATTGCTTTAAATCTTTGAAAGTTGAGATAATTTCTTTATTATTTATCCTATTTCATTCTTACGCATATATTAGTTGAGCCGCTCTTGTTATACTACTTTTTGGCACGATGTACTGACTCGTGAAAAGTGTTATTTTTCGTAATTGAATACAGCGTAACATCACACAGCCCGCGCCCGGTACACGACCAGTGCGTTTTAATATAATATTAGTGGATGCGCAACTAACACAGTGTGTCGAGTGACAATAAGTTAGCGTAATACCGCCGTAGAGATGTCAGATCACCGCCCCGCGGCATGCTTCGTCCGTCCGTACGTCGTCCCCGTACATGATAGTAATACGTCGTATTTCGCAACATTAAATACCTAATTTCTGATAAAGGTCGCAGGAAGTCGCTGGATGCAGGCCGCTTCCAACAGGTCAATCTGGAAATCTTTGGGGGAGGCCTATGTACAGCAGTGAACGTCCTATGGCTGATGATGATGATGATTATGAAATATCTATTCCCAGAATGCCGGACATTTCAGTTGCATCATATCAACAATTGAACAGCTCTACTATATGCTATGCAATGTTATAACATACAACATGCTTTTAATAGGCTATAGCTTTTCCAACCAACTTCCTATTGTCTATATCTCTTTATAACATTTTGTTGAGGAGTAACAGACGGTTGGTTGGCATCACCAATCCACCAGACAGGTTTAGCGACGAGTGCAGCCATGACATATATTTTACGCAGCAACGCATCGGCATCTTGTTTACTTATTTAAGTATTTAGTATAGATATGAATTTGGAGAGATTTTGGTACAATTTTTGTACGATCTTCGAAATTTACTAGGAAATGTGCATTTGTTAAATCAACCTTTTTTAAATAGACACGATAGGTAGCCACTTCAATTTTCCCTTTGGCATTGACGATGTCCACGGGCGACTGTAACCACTTATCATCAGGTAGACCGTCTGCTTTCGAAGACCAATACAGGCCCTGATAGAGGTACATTATTATAACGGTATCTTAGGTAGTGCCAAATTAATAAACTTGGTGAAAATCTATGAGTAGTTTCATGTAGATTTATACATAAATCAATAATCAACTAATTGTTATACCCGAAATTTCAATACCTTCTAAGACCACATGTTACGGTGTGGCTAGTCTGATTTATTAATTTTACCTATTGTAGGATACAATAACATTTTGTATTAGAAATTATATAAAGAAAAAATAATTAAAGCATTTATGTGAAAAAAATACCCTTTCAAGACAGTCTGGTAAAAAACCAAAAGCACCCAAAATCTTGAATCTTGTAATAAGGTCAATAAGTAATCGTATTTAACTTAAATAATTTCATTTCGTGGAAAAGTTTTATCTCAATTCTCCATAAAATATATTCCCTCAATATACTCAGTATGTATGTAGTACTTAATTTTAAAACATGTAGTTTTTAATGTTTGAAAGCAATATATATAACGCCCTGTGATTAGCGAGTATTAGAAAAGACAATTAATGGTTGTGTTCGTGCAATTCGTAGGCTTAAGGCTAAGGCTGTTTCGGACTTGGTCCTTTTTACTCCCTACTTAAGTAATTTTAGTCTCTACGGCCCTTTTCAATCTTAATCTCTAAGGGCCACTTGCAGCACCGCATTAAATCTCTATTTATCCCAAAATTCGATTTCAAGATAGGAGTGAGCTGTAGGATAAATCGAGTTTAGGTTTAACTATAGATTAGTAAAAGCGTTGCAAGTCGCCCTAAGAACTTGTACCATCTGATTTGTTGGTAAATTGCATAGACATAGGTATATTTAGAAACCATGTTTATTAGAACTATACGTTGCATTTAAAGATATAAAGTAGCCCTTATTTCCTTTCTATCAATATAAATAAAGGTCTCCTTGCATTACTTACATAATAAATATACGATGTACTTAATTAATAATTTCACCGTTATCGCAAAATAGTCAAAAAGGTTCTTTAAAAAATATAAAATAAGCCTTTACAATTTAAATCTACTTCGTGGACCTTTAACAATTTATTTTTCACAAAAAAGAAACAAAATTAATCGGAAAATAGTGAACACTAATCAATTGACCATTTAATACCTACAGAAACGTATTAGGACTGGGAAGTCTTCGCTTAAAAACATTCTTACCTCAATATTATAAAAAACGTCTAATATAAACGTCTTTATTTATTTTCGAATTCAACGTTAAATAGAGTTTTTCAAGTACTTAAACTGTAGGTGTTAGTTGTTCGGTAACGTAGGGGACGACATGGGAGCGACATGTCAGAGTACGGACGAAGCAGCGCGGGCACAGTAGTGCAGAATGCATGCGGTAGCTTAGTCGGCAACATTCCCCCCGCCTGCCGGCTCTTCAATGTAACCCTGATGTGTGGAAACTACTTGTATATAAGTTTGAGTGATATTTAATTGATCATTTTTTTTGTTTATTTAAATGCATGCGTCTAGCCATTTGAGCACTACGCCCTATATTGTATCAAGGAAATTCAAAAGCTAAGTGTAAATAATAAAGTCTAATTTACTCTATGAAGCCGGTATGAAGAGCAGTTTTGCGATTAAGCATTTATGTTTAATAGCTTAAATATAACCTAAATGCTTTACAAAATTGCTTTTATATGTTTCATTCAAATAATAGCTTTATATTTACATTGAGTTATTTTGCTTTCCTGAATAGGGTGTATAGATGTAGAGTTATTTTATGGTATTAAATATTTAAAATGAAACGTGCAATGTCTTCAAGTCGAAATATGGCAGCTAATATTTAATTTTATTTTTTCCACACATCACGGCTACCGAATGCTATTGTTATACATGTACACACATACCTACCCCTTATTATATATAGCAGTATTGTTAGTTTAAGTAGGCTTAGACACCTCCTGAGATTAATCGTTGTGGGGCGTTTGACGCGATTTTCTGCCGAAAGTATTTTATTTTTATTTATTTTTTTCGTTAGCAACTAAGGGCGACTTGCACCACTATTACTAACCTACAGTTAGTCCTAACCTCAAGTTAAATTGAAAATGAAATATATGAAGGGCATGTTATTCATTACATGTAATGTACTACATGCAATTACAGATAATAAATGATGACATTTAATTAATTACATGTAATGAATTACATGTCCTTCATATATTTCTATTTCAATTTAACTTGAGGTTAAGGCTAACTGTAGGTTAGTAATAGTGGTGCAAGTCGCCCTAAATGACATATTTAGAAAATTCCAATATGTCACTATTGCCAATCTCTCATGTTATGTTTGCTTGTGCTATCGGAAATAGTACATAGTTTACTGTTTACATTTTGAAAGTCGATACGAAAAAATATTTACTATACTAATATACTTTTTTGTCTTCAATACATTACTTTTGCATAATATGTTTTTTTTTTTTTCAATCTATTATCGTAAATTGAGTTCTTGATGTTCTATTATAACTATTCAAATATTGTAATAGAAAAACGCGTCATACGCTCCACGTCCCAGAAACACTTTTGTATATTTGATATTTTTTCCTCGAAATTTTTTCAGTATTAGTTGGTTGACTATAATATGTATTGTGATTTGAGTAACCCCTCCGCCCGGCGGCCGCTTGTCTTGCCAAACCTGTCTCACAGCTGAGCGGTGGCCTTAGTACTTATTACTTAATTTAATTTTATACCTTTCGGAATCACTGTGGGCTCATCAAAAAGGAAATACACTTTTGCCATAAAATGTCAAATGGCCTCGCTGCTCAGTGATTTCGAAAGGCTCTTTTTCCAGAACACTCTGTATTAGTTACAGTTAGTAACTGGTTTTTGGGCCGCGGCGTGGCGTGGTCTCGGCTTCGATTCCCGCCGCGGTCATGTAGGTTAGTGTCCGTAGTATATAGTTAGTATTTCCGTATGTATGGAGCACCTTAGTATACCAGATGTGTCATTACATGGTTACAATTAGAAAAGTGTGTTTTATTTAGAAAAAGAAAACTCTGAAGCGTGGGCATAGATCCTGTTGGTTTTGGTTTTTATATAGTTTGCACGTTGAGTTGCGTAGATAGTGGGGGCACTGAATTGAGATTTGAGCGCCATTAACGCGGGTCGAGCTCATCGCGCCTCTCTGGTGGGACGCGCACGTGGTAAGTCGACGATCGAGGCATGCAGAAACATATTTATTCGTTTATCATAATGTAGTATAACTTGTGACTAACTTGAACTTTCCCTCACGATCGGTAGACTTACGGCCGGTCTCAATAAACGATCTCAGTTTAGAGTGCAGATAGATCGCGATTATGAACCAATCAAGTCATTTGACGGAGTCATGTTCAAACTATTCTTATTGGCTAATTTTTGTAATCTATCGGCACATTCGAACTGAGATTGTTTATTGGAACCGGGCGTTAGGGGTGGTGCCGAGAGTTACGCGACTAGGCGACACTGGCTGGCTGACGATGTCACTCGATGTCACTGGATGTCACTGGATGTCACTCGCTGTCACTCGCCGCGTCACCGGAACGTCTCCGTCACTTAGTCACGAGTCTAGTCGCGTAGTTACCGCCAGCTCCCAAAGGCATGGTTGGCATGGACTTATACGTAAAACGAATATCTTCCATAAAAAAATCACTGTCAATTTCTAAGGCATATGCCACACGTTGGTTGTGATACGTGCTATCGAATATTTCTTTTAAAAGTGCGAGGCGTGTGACTTTTAAAAGAAATGTTATAAACGTAGACACGTAGTGTAGACCTTTTAGTGACGCTTCGCTTCAGGCCTACGGTCTTCCCGGGAAACGTTCTTTTGCCAAATAATTGGGCCAAAAGTTAGCCAAAAGGTAATCTTGCTCAATAATGGGACGGTCGTAACAGTAACAACCTGTTAAATTCTAAAATGCGATCCACGTATTGGAATTTAAAGGTTGATTAAGGTGGAAGTACTTTGAAATGAAATAATTTAGAATATAGCGGTGATTGAAATAACGACATGAAACGAAAAATATAGCCAATACCGCTCTAATATGCCTCTAGCTTAAGAATGTGACAATAATACGAAGGGACGTCGCCAACTGAAGCTATTTATGAGGGACGATCTATTGATTCATTCTAACGCCGCTAGAGGCGCCTCTGCGCATACATTGAGCTTAGTTTCGCATTACAGCCGCAGCGGCGCCACTGAGCGCAAGTGTGGTCGCCCCTCAGCAACCGATACATTCCTTTCTAGTCATTTTTATTAAGGTATTATCTTTGAATTTGGCGAGAAAACAGTCTAAATCTTGCTCAATACTTGTTCTTGCCTAGATGTAGTGTTTCATTGTGTTTTACTATCGATATATCGATGAAGCTTAACGCCGTAGTGATGTGCCATACATGCAATAGCACCGCGTACTAGCGCTTCGCTCCAGGTAACACTGGACCAATGTAATACATTAATAATTTTAAAATATGACATATATATAAAAAGTATATTCATAAGTTTATAAGATATACACGTTTTTGGAATGGTATAAATAATGTTATGATACAGATGACAACAAAAATGTGTGTTTTAATCGTAATTGCGATGCTAGATTAGTGAAGTAGTGTAGAGGATTTTGAAGTTTTACATACATACATAAGTATGACTAACCGAAAGCAATAACGTTATTAAATATATATTTAAAAACGCACGCGCGCGCCGCGATCGCACCTCCTCGGAGGATAATGAGAGGACGTGTAGCGTATAGCTGGGGGACTAGTCGATAATATAATATTATTAAGGGTACCGCGCATGGATTAAACGTTTTATTTAGGAATTCATACTACCCCGCAACGCACCCGGGCTGTTAGTATTGGACATTTTCGTTTCGTTTCGAAAGTGATCGGCCTATTCGACGTTTTTATGGAATATTCTAGCTTTACTCTGTGACAGTGTATTTTTTAAATATTTTTGAGATATAGGTAAAAATCTGTAACGTTATAGATTTGTATACAATACTGACGACCTAAAGCTTACTAATAAACGTAAAAACCCCTATATCTGAGTATAATATTAACTGTTTTTTAAATGTTGGAAGATATTTTACAGCGTGTTTTAGAACTATTTTTTTGTTATTTTGATGCAATCAATGTAAGAATACTTACGTGATTGTAACACTTGGTTGAAATTCACTAACAAGTATAGATAACGACCATCTACCATAGATATAAAAATCGACTACATCTCATAGTCGAATAATGATGAAAACAAGACAGTTACTCAAAAAATCCTTTGTTCACTAATAACTTAAATATATTTAATAAGTCATTACAATGTAGGGTAAATAATGACACACTGCGGCGAGTTAAAAAAATGATCAAGATAAAAAAAAGCAAACACACCCCCAGCTAAACACTACATCACAGCTCTTTACAACTAAGAACACATAAGTAAGTTTAAGTCAAAATGGCACAGCGGCGCGCGCTCGATTCATGTTAGAGTTATTATTATACACATTCATACAATATATAAAATATTTTTGTATAATAGGCATTGGTGTACTCTGTAGTGAGTTGGTAGCGCCCGACTGCGATGATCGTCAACGTTCAAAATACACTGGCTTACTTTAGAACTTATCAAAAACAATCCATATAAAAGTGGTCTAGTGCGTACACACCAACCGAAAGAAGGCGAAAGAATGTTCGTGAAGGGCCATTGGCGATGGGGACCGAACGTCCCCGATCATTCACGAATCTTCGCTATCGCATTCATAGATACAAACCTTCGCTGTTGTGTGAACGCAACAACGTTTTTTCCCCGGTTGGTGAGTACCCGACAGTCGTCGCATTCTGATAAATGATCCTCGGTATTGGGACTGTGGTCTTTATAATACTAACAGTACATACCTACAAGTAAAATAACTTAGCCAGAGGGAATTTAGCCATTACACCCCCTTGTCTTCTATAATAATAATAGTAGCGCCGCCGCTTGTGACTAACTTCAAGCCGGCTGAGTTAATTTGCTGATGTTATAAAGGTGATGTTTCATGGTGTTTATGGTATGCTATGATAAAGTGAATACCAATTTGCAATATGGAAATTGTTAGGTACCATCGCAGACGGGCCATATAAAGTTATTATTCGTGATAAATATAAATAACACTTGTTGATAAGTGAGATTGTGATTATCTCGTTTACTCGTGTAGGGCGTGTACGCGCCGTCGCTTGAAGGCGTGCGGCCATGTTTCTTAAGCCTTGTTGAGTTTGTATAATAACCCGGTACGGGTGGCCGCTTTAAGTTGGAAAGCATCTGCTACTGCATTTTAAAAAAATACATCAACTATGGATAAAATAGTACCTATTTTACTAGTAGGTACTTGCTTTATATTTTTCTTGTGCAAAATTGTATTCATATTGTTTATGCTACCCGTACCTTGTTGATGAAACTTGGCGGCACTTGAGTGATTTTGCTAAAGGAAAAATCCATTTTTATAATAACCCAAGCTGATTCACATTTCAACATTCCATATTATATAAGAATTGTTTATGGTATGTAGTTTTCTAAATAGTTACAATAGACGATATAGAGGGCTGTTTTTGTTTACACACAAGTTTTGCTCCAACGTTGCAATTGTATCTTACATGTATTTTGTTTGGAGGTATCCCGTAGATTGGGAGCGGGTTGTAGTCGTAGATTTTTGAAACAAACATGGTAAAATATCCCTAAACATGGACCAAAATAAACTACACATTGTAACGGTTGACTCGATATTACAAAAAGCAACAATGTTAATATAATCGTGTATTGTTTCAATACTCAGTTCTTATTGGTGTTAGGATCCATGCAACGACGAATCTTCCTTTTTGAGCAACTAAAAAATTCGCTCTATCTGGATGTAACCAATACTATTGTTCTCTACGGATTGGTACACAGAGTATATATATTCTATCGCCTCATCCATAGACTCTTAAAAACTTGTGCTACAGAGAACACCGTTATAATGATGTTCTATGTATAAAAACATATTAAACTTAATATTTTTTATTGGTATGTATAAATCACGTCGTGCATGGATCAGAGAGACAATACGATAACCGTTCAATACAGCAATGACAGTAGTGCAAAAATAAAGAATACCTACACACTCACCCCTGTCGCTTTGTGTATTCAATTTTGAGTCTGATAAAATTAAGTCTATGTTTGGGATATGCTTATTTTGCAGATTTACTGAATGTTTTTTAAAAGTATATAGTAGTTTTTTTTGTATTTCGACATTCACTCTGAAGTTGTCTTCAGATCGAATGTATAGACAATAGGCAATAATCGGGCTGTAGTGCCCTAGACTATAGCTAGAGGACGCTGTAGCGCCGGCCGCGCGCCTCCCCGCATTACCAAGTATATAACGTTCATCATCACTTAGATAATTAGAAAAATAAAATGGTAAACAACACAGCTGTTCTTTCATTTCTGGCTTTTACCTTATTTTAGAGTACAACAAAAATATTTTTTTACGAGTAGTAGTCGGCTTTTGTTCGTCATCGATCGCGAGTACCTACATACATCGTTTTAGTAGACTAGTCGTGAAGAGAACTGTGGACATAGATGCATGACAACAGGAGACTTGTAGCGGTGGAGTGTGCTGTGCATGACTCTGAAGATCACGGGACGAAGAAGAACAATTATTTCGGTGAGGCAACTGTATTTTTAATCTCTTGTCAAGTATCAACTAAAAGATTCAATTTTGAGGATCACAAAAGCTCCTTATTTAATGTAGAATAATTTAGATTAACCTGTTTTAGGTATCGCATAAAGAATCTTCAAAATAACAATACCTACTTCAAAATTGCGGATGTACTTGTCTTTATTCTTGTTAGAAAGGCATATAGATTAGCATTCAAGCTCAGTCTACTGTAGTTTATTTTTTGTTGAGATGTGGGGGTTCTAGTTCAACTCTGATTGCCTATCCCTTCTATGTATGTATGTACCCACTTAATTATATTATTATCATTTATCTTGGACATTATCTGTTTGATTTCGAAATCATCTAGCATCATTTCATTTACTAGCTTATTTAGATACCTACAACACCGACAGTTTATCTTGACAAGAGATTGCTAGCTTACGAAAGCATGGTTTAAAGTTTAAATTAACGGTTAGATAATAAATTCAGTATTGTCTATTCGTTTTCTATTCGAGGACACATGCTGTTCAATTGATGGCTTATAGTAATGTACTGTTAAATGACGTACTCTTATTCATTCCTAATTAAGGAAAAACACATTAAAATTTAAATAAGTACATGGGTACTGGTATTTTTGGTACCTACACTCATATATTTTTAAAACAGTATGGTGCCTAAGCAACGTTAAAATATTAACTTGCATGCTGAACTACTTTATATTACAAGTGAAGTTTTACAAAAATGTGGCACGTAATTTTATTATCAAGCCAGAATAACTGAATGAACTTACGTCATTTAACATTTTTTTTCGTACCCATTCCAGTAAAGTGCATCCCAGTATTTATAGTTAAGTAGAAAATAGATATGGTTTTGGGTGCTGGGTTTTTCCATTAAAAAAAGTAGCTATAGTGTATGGTCAAATCGATTTTTAAGTATCTAGTAAGATTAAAAAAGGTCGTGAAATGTGATTAAACTCCGTGGGAGGCTGCTTTTTTCTATCTCGTGTAGTCAGTAGACTCAGTAGCTTGATTAAAATATGATATAAAGGTGATTAAGCATATCAGCTAAAAGACCCCACTGCAGACACAGTCTTGTGCCTTAAGAATTAGTTTTTTCATTTATTTTCTTTTATTAAACGTCTGTAGTTTTTGTCATTAGACGTAGAAAACGGACCAAAGTTCTAGTTTGGAAGAAAGAAAAAATATTTTTTGTAAGATCAATTTTTTTCGTTGATATTTGAAATAATATGATGCGAATTTCAGAACGAATTAGCTGTTTTCACATATACATGTAGTACCTATTTTAGTGAAAAATGTAATCGAAAATGTACAATGAAGTAATAGGTACCTATCCCGTTTTTTTAGAAGTACAAAGTGTATTAAAGTACTAGTATTTTGTAATGAATGCGTAGGTATATGCTAGTTCCTGTAACGTCTTTTAAATGTTGACCGTGACGCTTCTGTGGACAAATATATTAAAATTTCATCGATTTATCGGCGAAATACATATAGATAACTTAGATAATATTGTCAATTCGCATTTGAAAGGAAAGGTTTTTGTACACAGCAGCGCCATCTTGAGGAACGCATAGCAGGAAATGAGTTGTGTCTTCCCGAAAAAATAGACTGAAATCATACTGAAGTATAATCCGATACGTATTTTATTGATTTCATAATCCCGTTTGCTGGGATGCACTAGTTTTCCAGACAAATGTAACTGGCACTTATTTAGATCGGTTTGATTGCATTTTTTGAGTTTTGTTACGAATACTTATACTGTTAAGCAACCTAAATACAAGGGTCTGAAAAAGTGCTTTTTTCTAACAATACACATAACTAGTCATCACATTGTAGTTTACGAGTGTTCAGTAGATGTAATACCCCAGTACAGTGAGTAATATGTACGGAGAGTGCCTAAAAGTGTGACAATATCTTGTACGCATTTTCAATAGTTATTTTTTGGTCATTGTTCAACACGTGATCGGACTGCACGCTTGTCACGTGTTGAATAACCTCTTATTTACGAAAAAGTTATGCTTTATTTTAAGATAGGTATTTATTTACCTAGTATTATTATAATCAATGTGATAATCCAACTGATATCTCCATACTTTTTTCTAAATAAGACGTTGACCCAGTTATAAAATGTATACTTAATTTACCCTGTTAGTTATTTATTTCCCAAAACATAGTCTAGTCAAAAGAATTGTTGAAAGTTTTAATTAAAATTAGTTTTTTACAGCTACACTCGCGTTATTTGGTGCGTTATAAATGATTGAATATTGCTGATAATCAATTCTTAAGAGTAGAAAGTTAATCTCAGTGACCATTGAGAGATACGAGTATAATGTCTCTCGCATGTTTAGATAAACAGTTTACTGTTTACATAAACTGCACTGCACCTACTTCTACTTGAGAGGAGTTTAGTCACTGCTTTCAGAAGGAAAAAATCTATTATAACGAACCAAAACAACGTGAGTGAAAATGAGTTGTTTTTCATACGATTGTAAATAAGTACTTATAAGAATTGTTAAAAATTAGTGTGTGGTGTATCGTGTACTGTTCTTATACTAATGTTACGTATATAGGGATCGATAGAGTTTTTAGACAGTAAATTATCTCCGTAACTCTTTTTGGTGTTTGAAGTTTCTCTATTTGGATGTAGGTAGTGTTCTTGGTCTTTTATCTACTACAGATTTATTATTGGTGAACAGTTGGATTTACTAGTCATACCATTTAAATAGGTATCTATATTATTATTAGTAGACTTTGAACAAAATTAATCATAAAACTTATTAGATATTAACATTTTTGAATTTCAAAAGTTCATAACTGACTATTACCTACAAAATAGTTAATCCCAACAGGGAATATTACGAAAATCAGAGGATTTTTAAATACAGAGGTATTACCAGAATAACTGTTCACTAATAATGTTACCTAGTTCTTTGAAACCTTAAAACAAAGTGCCCCACGAATTTAAAATGTAAGCTCATTATATTAACATGATACAAGATTTCATATATAATTCTATATTATTAGATTACATGATTTGAACAATTGAACATAGCTGTAGAAAGAGATCAGTCATTTTTATCTTTTCACGCTAATGTACCTATAGATTTTTTACTACTTATATATCTTAAATTTTTAAAATACAGTACATATAATTATATTATGTATGAAAATATTCGTAGGTTATCATTATTGAGGTCATTTTGATGTAACACATATTGGGGTAATTGTGTTAACAATATACCTCGGTGGTAACACATTGAAAATAAAGTTGGTAACTACTAATAGTTCGTGCAAACTGAAACCCGCGCAGAGTTGTTACATAATATTTCATACGCCCTATAGATTTTATATTATTATGTAATATTAATTTCAATTTGAAGTATGTATATTATATTCAAAATGCCGGTTTCGGTAACGGTATCTACTAGTACTACTAAGTATGTAGATTTTGTCAAGAAATTATATTTAAACATGTAATGAGAGATTTTAATCTTGGCTTTTGTATATTTGATGCATGCGTGGAAGTAAGGACCTGCTGTGGTGAGAAAATAGTTCAAACGCGGGTTTCTGTTTCCGAAGCAAATGGATATAACATCGCGCCGCCTACAGGTGGTGACATCGTCGCTGCATTTAATTTATCGGTTTTAAATAAATGGTTTACAATCACTTGTGTTTTAATCCCCTACACATATAATGGCATAACCAGCGGATAGGTTACGTGTGTATGAAGCCACACCCAGATTCTCACGTGTGCGCATCTCTGTAACAAATCGTCATCTACACGTACAAAGCAGTCACTGTGACAAAGCGCACCAACCAGCAGTGGCGGATTTCCCTAAGGCCAACTAGCCTTAGGGCGACTAAACATGGAACATAATCTTTGGCAGCTTTTCACCTTACTGGCGGAGTTAACTCTGTTATCCGTAATAAAATTGAGACCTCCTTTTTTGGAATCGGCTAAAAACAAGAGGCGGTAGCTAGTATCGGGCCTAGGGTGGCCAGCACTACAAATCCGCCACTACCAGCCAGCAAGTGTATATCCGGTTCTCTTGAGGGACTTCCCACTACTGATGGAGCGGATATGGAGGTAGATCCCTGTGTCTGCTCTCTGCATCGGTCGTCGACCTGTCTTGTCGCAAGCCCCTTTATTTGCTTCTTTCCTCTTCAAATTGTGAAAATTGAATTGCTTTAGCAGTTAATAGTGAATTAACGCACATAGTTTTATACAAAAGTGTCTAATTTGGGTCACTCCCGGCGATCACCTTAAATACCGCAATAAAGCATAGAGATAGCCGGAGCACCAGTCTGTACCCCGCAAAAACGGAAACACCTAACTGAAGTTGTAACCTTCAAAAAGTTTGTATCAAAGACATGTATAGATTTGTAACCTCACGCAGGAAATTCTGCGAGCATAAAGCTAGTTAATCTCCACCCCATAAACGCCCAAAATAAAAGAATCATGGGTGCGTTACCAACCTAAAAGGACCGAAATAGGGATTGGGAAAGGGAGATGAGAATTGGACCACCGGAAATGTCACTCACCGAACGAAACGCGACGGCGAGCTGCCACTTTACGTCGGTTTTCTGTGAGACAGTAGTATGAAACCGGTCGAGCCGGCCCATTCGTGCTATAAACGTAACCGTCTACAACGTGACTCTACCACTTATAAACATGTTTTAAATTAGGTGCTAGGAGAGTGAGCTACGCCGTAAGGCGAATTCCAATACGTATGTATGTATATCTATAATCGGCTACGTACGAAGTACCTTTATTTGTGGTTAGACATTTTACGCTACGAGTGCTACGGCGTAGCTCGCTCGCCTCTGCTTTTAACACTAGCTGTTGGCTATTGCTCGCGTTTGAATAAAATATACCTACTTATAATAAGTTTTTCCCTGAATATAAGCAGGCTATAAATCAGAGGTAGTAAAATATTTTTAAAATCGGATCATTTAGCTCCGTATGCTACTTAGCCATTACCTAGATACAAACAGACTAATTTCACCTCTAGGTATATAATCGCATGTGTAGATAATATTATGTGTTGTAAACCAAAACTTTGGAGTGGTATAGAGGTAGAAGAATAATATTATTACAGCGAATCTCTTTGTGTGACCTATAGATATTAAACTAAATTTAATTCATGAGAGGCTAAAAACAATAACTGCTCGACCATGAGTTTTTTTCGGGTATTTCACGCTAAGGACTACGTAAAATATTTCGCCTGTTCCTATTAACAATGTAGGATATGCAATGTTATGGATTTGCAGTTCCAACACTGTTAATCAGGACAGGCAATTTGATAATATGACAAACACCCGAACCCCTCTAGCGGTTACGTGGGGAATTGATAATTCATACAAAATTCATCAATTAATTTAGGACGTCCACTGCTGAACATAATATTATAAAATTATTTAATTATAAATTAATTATTAGTACTTAATTTGTATGAAAAACAAATGCAAGAAAACTAAAAACAAATCAACTAAACTCAACAACAAAAAAACTCAAGCGACTAACTAGTCGCTAGCGTGAAATGTGAAAAAATTTCAAGGTTGGCCTAAAGGTAACCACACCAGTCACCACTATCCAGTAGTCAAGACTTTCCTACCGCATTAGTGACTAATTTGAAAATAGACGAAACAATATGTGTCTCGTTGATTTTATCAATCGTTTAGTGGCGACATATTAAAGCTGAGTACCATGGGTTTCTGTACTCAAATCCCTAATCGGGCATTGACAATTCGTTGACATGAGTTGTCGGAATTTACCCTCGATACTGCGATAGGCTTGTCTCCTATTAGGTAAGTACATGAAGAGGCGGATAGTAAGGTCGCCTAAATTTGAATATTATTTCCCTAATTCACACATTTGGGGAAACTTTTTTTTTCTTAATAACCTGATGCTAAGTGAGCACCACCCTCCACTCATAGACCCACGATGGCAGAAACTGCGAACTGCGAACTTCCAATATATGTGGGTTTTCTATGAAATAGTGGTATCAAACCTGTCAAGTCTGACCATTCGTGCTGTAGATATACTATAACTATTTACGGCCGGTTTCAATACACAATCTCAATTCGAATGTACGGATAGATTACAAAAATTTGCCAATAAGAACACAATTTAAACATGACTCCGTCAAATGACTTGATTGGATTGGTTCATAATCGCGATCTATCTGCACTCTAAACTGAGATCGTTTATTGAGCCTTTAGAGAATCACTCTACCACTAGAAAAATTATGTTAATATTTTATTATAAGTTTCAAGTGAAAATGTTCGTTTTTCATTATAATTCGTACTTCGTATGAATTACTTAGGGGCAGGGTAAGCACCGTTTTATAGCGTTACATAGCATTCGAGATACCTCCAAGTGGTACAGTTTGGTTCGGTGGAGGCAGTGGCAGAGTTCCAGTAAAGGCGCTGCGTTTCAATGACCAATCCTGGCAAGTGACATCAAAAATCATAGACCTAGAAAATAAATAGAAACAATACAGATACTTAAGTATATAACGATATTTTACACGTGTATATAGTATAGATAGTAGACACTAGAAAAGAGATATGTCTGGTACCTACCTAACCTAATTCGGACCTATCTGTTTCACTACGTCAATGGGTTTTGCAGTTGGAACTTGGATGGAAAAGCATCTTTAAAATCTTATAGATTACTTTGTAAGGTACCTATATCTACCATAGTAGGTACTAGTTTTTCTCATGTATAATTAAAGGAATTTTAATTTCCCAAAACTGTCCCAGATGAAGATTTGATTGGGCACGGGAATTGAACCCGTGGCCTCTCGTTTCACAAATCGCATACTGTCGCTGCGCCAGGAATGCAGTAACAATATCTTATATATATATGTATGTAAAAAGGTACATGGCAATAACTCACACTAACAAAAATGAACCAACCCACATTACAAAGTTTTGAACAATTTTGTAAACACATCACGGCACGCGGACGACACGGCACATTAAATCTGTTTGCGCTTTTTCTAAACAAAGGGGGAGGAAAGAGTGCCAGCAGGGAGAAGCGGTAATTGTTGTCTGAATTCGCGGGATGGTACCGTGCTTTTTGTTTGTTAGTATGTGTCCATTACTCCGTTGTGAACGGTACGGTAATTAAACCGCATTTTATATTTCATTGTCCTTGACCACTGACAACAATCACCACGAAAGTAGGCTTAACAGCGGTCTTAGACAAGTAGCTCATACGCTAATCGAATAGAAAAGTCGAAAACAAATGTATGGGAATGACATACGAGTACGCTATATGCGGCGTATTCTTATGTCATTCCCATACATTTATTCTATTCGACCACTCTATTCGACTAGCGCACAAGCCACTTGTCTAAACCCGCAGGAAGGAAAAACGTCATGTGCAGGAGACGTGACATAACTCAAAAGGAAAACATTAGGTAATATCAAACAACGAATATATCTTATCTGATAACAATGGAATCCATACTTCACTCACCGCACCGGGACACGTATTAAAAAAATATGTCTTATTTTGGCGGACATCGTGGGAATTAATAACCACTGTGGGCCATGCCACATGCCTGATGTCATGCTGATCTGAAATATTCGCATAACGACGAATGGCGACTGACGACGCAATGGTTTTTATTTTCTATTTTCAACAGAAAATGGCGGTGGCGTGGTGGTATTTCGGTACGACTACGGTTCTGAGGTCTTGGGTTCGATCCCCGGGTCGGGCAAAGTGATATTGGATTTTTCCATATCAGCCCGGAGTCTGGAATTTGTGCCCGATATGGCGATAGGCTCGCCCCCTATCACATCTGGGACGGAACTAAGCTCGGCGAAATGTGGGTGCTCTATTTCGCTAGTGCGCCTCTGCCTACCCTTTCGGGGATACAGGCGTGAGCTTATGTTATGTTTCAATTAAAACGGGACATTTTTATACTTTAATCTTTAAAAATTGTGTTATTTTTATTGTATCTATACAAATAGCTGAAATTCTAAATGAGTTCAGTGCAGCTAATAACTTACCGGGTGGTGTCCGTATCTTTGTTGTTTAGTTCGTGACTTAGGTCCTTGCATATGGTGTTCGATTATAAAACTAAGGCTGAGATCTATAGAGCAAACTTCGAGTAAGTCTGAGTCAAATAAACGAACTCAGTGAGGATTTGGAATTTTTAAATCGAACTTCCACTTAATCCGAGCCATTTATTACAAGAAAATATTTGCCTAGTATGTCTGTCAGTCTATTTTTCTTAAACTATCAAAGAAATACTGATTTCTTAAGTTTACGCGAATATTATACATTGAAATAAAAAAAAATTAAAACCTAATCGTGATAGAATCCGTAAAAATAGTTTTATTTCAATATCAAAGAAATATTTACAGCACCTACCTAATCTAATTTATATTATAAACGTGAAAGTTTGTGAGTAAATGTACTTATGTAGGTATGTTTGTTAGTCTTTCACGTAAAATCTACTGAATGGATTTTAATGAAACTTTACAGTTATATAGATTAAATACATCAAAATCATACTTTTATATCCGAAAATAAATTTCCACGCGAACGGAGTTGCGGGCAACAGAAAATAATTCTGCCAAGGCCCAACACGAACCCCGTAGGTACAACTTAAGTATTTGTCACAAGTCACAATAAACTCAGTTTGAACCATGTTTCAACTTGCAAGTGACATTCTTTATTTTACGCCTGATAACCATCGAAACTGGTTAGCTGTTTTTTTAGGTGGAAAAATTGTGCAAATGTCAATGGCAGGCGGAGATCGAGGAGAAGGAAAATCGTGCGTGATAACATATAGCCACGCATTTTGACTATATGGATACGTGGCTATGATGGATTATACAGCAAGATTTGGATGCTTCCATGCACATAGATGATACAATGAGAATGTCGATACGTTGGATTTTAAATTTTCATATACAGACTATTTCTGTTTCAGCGTCTAACACAAGATTGTTTTAGACGAAATTGTAGGAGAATAGCAAGACAGATAGCTACCCCCTTTTTATCTTATAAGCTGGTAAATTTGGTTATTATTTATTTTTATTACGCGTCTTAATCCTTGTGATTAATTTGTTACTTAGTCCACGTCAACATGGACATTTTCGCAACCTCCACGCCCGGACTTAGGAACAAGAAATATTAAAATTCAATATTTTTGAGTAATGGATTTATTAAACACTGTCGTTGGCAAAATCATCAAACTTTGATGGAGGCCATATTTTATAAATAAAGAAGAAGAAAGAATTCAATATCTAAAAATGGTCGTGTCGTCTAGTGGTGATTATAATTCTATATAAGTGATAATAGATTAATCGGGTTATTAGGTACATTTACCTACCTAATCCTCTTGCTCGCTTGTCACCTCTTTTTACCCTACTGCCCCAGAAAAATTTAATATTATCAATTGCGATTCACTTAATGTCGTTTTTTTATTATAGGTAGAATCTTCGTTCGAATCAAGGTCGGGGTATCTACTAAATTCGTTCCATAGAACAACTAGGTACATTATAGTAGACAAATGAAGAGATTACCTAAGGCAGGTGCGTCCCAGGTGGGGTGTCCGTCGGAGGTTTAGCGTACCCATAAATCATTCTCTGCATCATACATAACACGTAATGAATGACCTGCATAGGGCTTAAGTAAGGCTCTAGACGTGTATCACAAACATAGCACATTTTATTATTTTATGCATTATTAACAGACGAACTTTGTGAAGTCACGTCGAAATCAGCGTTTCCGCATGACAGCACAGTCGTTTAATATTATGACTAATGATATTCCTCAGTCCTCACTAAAAAACGGATCCCCTCATTTGTGCATAAACCCGTGCGATGTCAGAGTTCATCAGACAATAAAGGGCTATAATTATCCGGTTTTTGTCCTTTCCCGCCGTTTTCCATTAACGCGGATATTTTGCGGCGCGGGACAAAATGGCAGCGTGTTAAATGACCTGTGAACGTGATAACAGGATAGGTGTGATTTAGTTGGATGAGCGGGCGAGTTAGAGTAGGTATCTAGTACCTACCTACAATAGTCCGATCTACATCATGTGGTTGTTGAGCCCATGTGTGTTGCCTCTTATCTAATGAAAGAACAGAAATAAGCTTGCCTACATGTACATGAATGAGCTTCTGTAAAAAATATTGTATAATATATAGTTGAGTAGGTAACTATGTGTGTTTAATTTTTTTTGCAAAATAAGTGCTTCGTGATGTATCATCTCTGTACAAAAACATTAAACAGATAAATAAAAAAGATGATTTCCACTCTGAATACACCACCTACGTAGAGGTATTCATCATTCACCTCTAAAACATTGCTTCACCGTTCTACCTCTATAAGTCCTGATTAAGGTCCTGATTAAAGGCAGAGTTGAGCATAATTATTACATAGGTAACACAAGTTCACACAAATTACCACGCTCCACGCTCCTCCATACCACCCCGCGACCTCTTATACTCGGGTCTCTCCCTAATCTGTGCTAGCGGAGATGAGCGAGTCAATGATTCCGCAGCTATCTGGTGGGATACACCATTTGTTTTGCCACCGACACGACACGAACGCTTACATCGCGTAAACCAGACCAATGGTGTACAAACGGTTAATGCCGCTATTCTAGTATCTATCGGTCGAAACGATAATAGCTTAATACATGGTTTTACGGTGTAGCAAAAAACACCTCTTATTTCTGTTAAACAGGACATAATAATGCCATAATGATTAATGGTGCTAGGTATAAGAATAACGCCGTGTTTCTAAAACTGTGGCTACCTACCAAGGGAGTCGTGATTATATTATTATAATTTATAATGTTGGTTAATATTATTTAAAGTGCCTAGATACTCTACTTATTTCAAAGTATGGTACAATTGGGTACTTGACTAATTTTTAAAAAGTATACAGGGCTATTTATTAGTTTATCCCAAACATGTAAAAAAATATAACGCTACCTGTTAACTGTAGCTACGGCTGACGGGTGAAGTCATTGTTCCTTACCATAGATACAAAATCACTTTTAAAAATGATATTGAGGAAATAACATTTATGATTTCAAACTAAAAAAACGGCTCAAATATTTTGTCGATCAATCGTCGATCACATCTGCGTTGAAATTAAGTTGAGATTTAAATAAAAATACGAAAAACATGACCAAATAACCTGGCAGTATGACTTTGGATCTTAGGTCTTAGAATCCCTTGTGGAACATATAAACAAGAAAAATAAGAGTTTTGGCGGGAATTGTGACGGTGCGGGTGGTCGCTTGTTTTAATGATTTCATATTTTAGTCTAAAGTTATGCTTGTGGTTTAAATGTGATGTGAATCTAAGCTATAAACATCAACGAAGATGGACAGTATATGGAAGCTTTGAAATAAGTGATTTTGGACGCTTTTTGTTGGGTGGATGGGTCGACCATGTTCGACTCCTCCGCTGCGACAAAATCGTCTGAAAAGCATCAAACCGGAAGGAATTGACGCCAAAACTCCAGCAGGGCCTTGAAATTGAACACATCCGATTTCATTGCACTTGTGAAAAATTAGATATAAGCAAATAAAGAAATAAAAAGCACTTAAGACGAGGCTGTATGGGCTAGAACCCTTTGCCTTCCCGAAAGGGAAAATTAAAAAAAAAAAAGAAAAATAAGTAATCTAACATAATGCATCGTGATTGGTGTTTACAGTCACGTGACTCACAGACAAAAAATTTAGTATTTAAATTACTAAAATAAAATTAACCTTGGAGTATTTTTTATAAATACCTATTGCATACGTTATCTAAATGATAAATATATGTGCCTACAGAAATTCATTGATATTGATTACTATAGTCAAGTACCCAATTAGGAGATCCGAAAGAATTTTTGAAGAACTCTGCATTAAGCACAGGCTCTAAGGCAACGAACATACATAGCACAAGTATTTATTTATTGCTTTAAATTTCAACTTGATAGTTGGTAGGATTGCTTCTTCAGTGCTAAATCACACCGGGCCTCTAAAGTTGAAAGACTAAATCCGTTGTCTCTGCCTACCCCTATGTATGTATGTATGTATGTACTAAATCCGGCTTGACAGTAGACCGGATTATTACTACCATCTCAAAAAACCAATGTAAAAACACACTTCCCACAGTAAGTGAGATTTTCAGAGGCCTATATATCATAACGCTCATTTGCGACAGTATATGCAATCAAATCTCGATTAAAAACTATTTAAAAACCTTTTTTAAAGCATTTTCTGTAGAATCTAGGTTTTCGAGTATGACACTGTCGTCGCAAATGAGTGATAAATAGTTTGCTCAATCGAAGTATTAAAATCAATACTTCTTTGTGCAAAATTGATATCCAACGCTATGTCGCGTGTAGGGTTCTCGGGTTTATTCGGACTTATCCGGCTTTTTACGATCGTGTCCGGTTTTTAGCAAAAATTAAACGTTTAATAAAACGTCATTTTTGACAATCAGCTGATCGATCTACTTTTAGAAGAAAAATATAACCTTAAAGTTTTAAACCGTGCAAACATAATAACTTGAAATTGTTTTCTAACACAATGAGACGTTTGTCTCAAATATTTCAACCTTTAATAACCATACCGAAGAATGCTAAAATAAAAAATACAGAAATTACATGCAAAAGTCAGAAAGTGAGTGTGCTTTACTGCGATGTTACATTTTCAGTCTTAAGTTGCAGTATGTATGCATTATAAATAGTAGAAAGTTAGATTTACTAACAATGGTTAGTTTATTGAAATTTATTGACAAATCTACGCTTATCTGGCAGTCTGGTAGTGCATAATTTAACGTTTCTACTTGGTACCTTACAAAAGCATCCCAATTTCATTTTGTATTAATAATTGACAAGAATACTCTCAGAGGGTTGACCCTGACTGACTACTGACCCACATACTTACTTACTGCATGGCTGCGTCCTACAGAGTGGTCTGGAAACATTTTTGGAGGCCTATGTTTAACAGTGGACTGTGGCTGATGGATCGTTCATAATAGGTATATTGTCTCTGTCTTTCAGTTACTTTTAGAATGTGGTTTGGTCCGTCCTACAAGCTCTGGACTCTTCACTGTCTTACCATTAGCCAGGCGAGCCCTGGACAAATTGGAGAACCTCATAAAATCCCACATAGAGGCAACAGGAGCACAGCGCATTTCCCTCCCAGCACTCACATCTGCCAACCTCTGGCAAAAGACTGGCAGACTAGCAGATATTGGACCTGAACTGGTGACTTTAGAAGATAGACATGAGAAACGGTATTTATTGGCTCCTGTAAGTATTTTATTTATTTATAATAACAGATATGTTATTTGAAATGATCTTGAAAACTATTTGTTTATGGTTAAGAAGGTAGGTAAGCAGTGGCATAACTATACATCACGCACAATGGTCCATCATCAGAATGGACTGATTGCGAAAAATGGAGCCCACACGACAAACAAACAAATAACTATACTGTTGGCAAATTCATCCCACAAGGCCCTTTTTTTGCTGGGGGGGGGGGGGGCGGGACATCCTTTTGTCTGGCTTAGAGGTGCTGCGTTGGGGTTCACAGCTTTTTTGATATATGCTCTTTCCTGTTGGCAGGGGCCCCCCTATGGTTATTGTGACATTTTGCCCCATATGCCGCCTTTAGTTACGCCACTGCATGCAAGCAGATCACCCACCCTATGATGAATGATTAATCTCATCAGTGCACATCAATGCCAGAAGAACAACCTAGCTGTTGCCTAAGGAAAAGAATGGGGATTGAGTAGCCGTAATTGGATCTGAATGTCTAACTTACAATATAAAAAGCTCCAGCAAGCCACAATTATATATTGGATTCCTATTATAATTCTGTGGTGCAGTTCCTGAATTAGTCAAAGTTGTCTGTGAAATTGCTCTACTATATCTACTTTTTCTTTCAGACACATGAAGAAACAATAGCAGACTTGATGGCTGATGTTGGACCTTTATCATACAAACAATTACCTCTTGTGGTGTATCAGGTACACATACTTTTATATGTCATCGGTAAAAATATATTACATTAAATATTAATTACTTATACAGTGATATATTTTTTCTGAAATAGTAGCACATTGTTGGTGGCAATATCCACATAGTCTTATGGTATTGAAAGTAATCCAATAAACATAATGTCAGTAGTACGGGGATTCTGCACCTATCCCCATATTCCAATGACATAAATTAATTTGATGCAATGACTATGGATATTACATTTCCCTGAAATATTACCATCAGATCAGCAATAAATACAGAGATGAGCACCGTCCCAAGCACGGCTTGCTGCGAGCGCGCGAGTTCCTCATGCTGGACGCGTACGGGACGCATCCCACTCACGAGTGCGCGCTCCTCACCTACCAGCAGATGACGACGGCATACAGACACATATTTGAGAAACTACACCTTCCTGTATATCAAGGTACGAAATATCGTCGAGTGGTAGAGCCACAATGTAGACGTCTACAGCACGCATGGGCCGGCTCGACCGGGCAGCTACCACGGTCTCACAGAAAACCGACGTAAAGTGGCAGCTCGCTGTCGCGTTTTGATCGGTGAGATATCCGGTGGCCCAATTCCCTCATCCCTTTCCCAATCCCTATTTCCCTCCGTTTATGTTGGCAACGCACCCATGATTCTTTGTGTCTTAGATGTCTATGGGCGGTGGAGATCACTTACCATCAGGTGACCCATCTGTTCGTTTGTCAGTCTGTGATATAAAAAAATCTAGATTACGTTTAAAATGTAGTGTTGGGTAACATTAAAAGAAGTCTTAAGGGCTAAAAGTTCAACTGTTTAAATACCTCTATAACTCATAAAGGTATAAAGATTAATTTATAAATAGGCTGCATCAGTGGCGAAACTACATTTCGGCAAAATGCCACGGGCCCCGGACCATAGGGGGCCCCAACGGTGATCGGAAGGAGGCCTCGGACCGAAAAAGCCATGACCATAAAGGGGGACTCGGAATAAAAGAAACTACATCCAATGACTTTGCCATGCCCCCCCCCCCCCAACACTTTAGTTACGCAAATGGGCTACATGCTGTCTTACAGTAGAATATAAAGAACAAATAAGACTGAATGTTAAGGACACATCCAAATCTTTGGGAATCAGAGAAAAAATGGGCAGAGAGAATTACCATTTTTTTTTCTCTGAGTACAAGTACCTACAAATAATTATTAAAGTTGTTTGTGACATGTCTACAGTGGAAGCGCCGTCTGGAGATATGGGCGGCTCTGTATCCCACGAATGGCAGCTTCCTGCAAGCTCAGGAGAGGATCAGATTCTCGTATGTCCATCCTGCTCGCGCGCGAGTCTTGCCAGTAATGAGAAAAAAGGATGCAAGAATTGTGGAGCGGATACTGAAATCTTTCATAGTATTGAGGTAATCAGCTATATAGTAAATAGGTTTGATAAGTTTAGTTGTCAATCCGATCCAAATAATACTCAAAATAAATAATTTTTAAACTAACTGTGCTGCGCCACGGAGGCTGTGGAAAATGTATAAAACGATCGTAGTTGTGGCGGTCAATAATCTGCCTACTCCCATAGGATGCGGGAGTGACGGTGTATTTTTCATTGACAGTCACCCGTATGCGTTAGCTTTATGAGGTCATAGCATCGTGAATCGCGATGTCATGTCGACCGCACCAATGCGAATAACATCTTATCGACATCGATAACATATAATCGGTGTGACATCTTTTATATCGATAAAATAATCGGTATAAGAGATGTCTTGGCGCAAACCCATTCTGAGCTACGTACGTCTAAAAGTGCGATAACTCCCTTAATCAGCAGCAAGAGAAGAGAGATTCCACATGGTTTTATTATTTCTAGGTGGGGCACACGTTCATTCTAGGTACGAAATACAGTGAACCTCTTGACGCGAACTACGTCCCGCCGAGCGGTCCTGCGCAACCTCTCATCATGTCTTGCTATGGCATTGGTGTGACTAGGTAATTTACCACAAAAGAAAAATTGTGGCGTAATCGGCAAAATCATTTACTTGTCGTTTCTAAATACAACAATTATTTAAAAATAACGATAATTTTGCAGATTATTAGCTGCAAGCCTGGAAGCTCTATCCACAGACAAAGCATTGAGGTGGCCTAAGGCCATAGCCCCTTACAGTCTCATAATAATAGGTCCTAAGGTAAATGTACTATATAATAAACACTAAATATAAAGTAAGTAGTTGTATAAGAAACCTTCAAGAATAGTAGTTGAAAAGCTATACATTTTTCATATGCAGCTCATGTCTGTACCCTAAGTTATGCTTATCTCTGTGTTTCTGCACATCTAGTGCATCCACATCTAGCCAACATTATTTTCGTCCCTTTAGGGGGTGACCCTATCGCCAGACCGTGCATTATGCCCCCAGAATAAGATATACACAGATAAAATAATATTGCTGACTATAGAGCACAGTGAGCTCATCTCGATACGATACTGTTTTGGTTCAATTTTTTTGTTGTATAAGCACGATACATATTAAATTATGTGTTCTATGAAATGTTTTATTTATTCTATTCACATTTTTTTCACATTCAGGATGGTTCAAAAGAGTGGTCTGCCTTAGGAGAGGAACATGTCCACCGTCTCCATGACGCGATGTGTCGCGTGCCAGGAATCGAACCCGATGTGCTGGTGGACGACCGACATCACATGACCATAGGCAAAAGACTCATGATGGCAGACAGGTCAGTGTTTTACTAGGTAGCCACGACATGCGATTGCCATTTTTTAACATATAATTGACATGTAAAAGTGATATATCCTATTTGCAGAATAAATTATTTGACTTCGAAAGGTGATCACGCACAATCACAACTTTTTAATCGTGTATAAAGTGCATCAATACATGCTTTTTGTATAATGTGATGTCTCAGACATTGTTAAGCTCAAAAGGGTGACCTCAAGGGTGGTGACTTTTTTTTTAAGATCAAAGGTCGGAGAATATATGGTGCACTTCTAAACGTACAACTCGACATGCCTATGAGATCGCTTTTAAATTTTAATTAATATTTTTCCAGAATGGGTTACCCCACCATAGTGGTGTGCGGTAAAGCGGCTATGGACTCGCCCGCTCGGTACGAGGTGTACCAAACGACGCCCGACACTGACGCCTCTGTCCAAATGATGACTTTGGATGAGCTCCTCCACATGTTGGCCAATGGACACGACAAAATTACATCTGCCAATAAACTGTAGAATTATATTGTGTTTTGTCTATGTACCGGTTGACAAACTCCAGTTTTAAGAGAGTAAAACTTAGCAAGAAAGTGGGGAAGACATTTTGGATCTATCTAACAATTTTGCCAAATTTTACTAACCTTTCTGACACCATACTTCCGATTTCCTAATTTGAGTTGTTGCTTACACATAACATAACTCAAGCTCACGCCAGTATCCCCGAAGGGGTAGGGAGAGGCGCATTAGCCAACTAGTACGCCCACATTTCGCCAAGCTTATTTCCGTCCCAGATGTGATAGGTGGCGAGCCTATCGCCATATCGGGCACAAATTCCAGACTCCGGGCTGATATGGAAAAATACAATATCACTGCTCGATCTGGGGATCGAACCCGAGACCTCAGGATGGTAGTCATACCGAAATACAACCACGCCACCGAGGCAGTCATATGTAAGTTGTTACTTATATATAGTAATATACCTATTTAAATATATAATTCGTATCCACTACCCCAATTAAAGTATCTGACAAATAAAACACGTTTGGTCAACAATAATATCTGTATATCTACCACCGCACAAACATACATTACGATACAAAACACCAAGCTTGCACTGAAATGTACATATACTCGGAATTTTGTCCAAGAACGAATATTTACTTTAATATTTGGCTCATTTCATTCGATAATTTGATGACAGAGATTGTGATTGCATTCATAAGGAATATAGTATATCATAATCCTGAATAATCATGGGCTATTGGATGTAATATCAAAATATTATATCAAAATCAGATATGCCAAACAGACAATATGCCGAATATTCGTCACAATCGTCAAAATATATAGAACATAAAAAATACACTCACGCTCGGTTTGTGAACTAAACTATACTACCTATATTGGAATTTTTATACAATGGCATGGGAGCAAAGAGAAAATTTTCCCCAATTTTTTTTGTTACAAAGTCAAGCCTCAATATATTACCACTATTTAAACATGAGGAAAGTTATTTAGAAAAAATAGCTTTTCCTTGAGGTTGACCATGTGAATGTTGGGAAAGAAATCTAATTGTTCGCAGTCTCTATAAATCAAAAACATATTTTACTCACACTTTATATCACAAGAGGATTGTATGTCTTACCTAATTTACAATAAAAAAAATTAATGCAATAAAATATATTTATAGTTTATTCTGTTCCAACCCGCACATGAAATAAAGTATGAACAAAAAAAACTTTGGGCCTTGTGAACCTATTAATCTACAAGTCATTCTATTTTATATTTTCTGTGAGAGGTTTTTGGCTTCAAACGTTTAAAAATACAAATACATATTGCACATACTTCATTGGGCCAACCACTAATTAGATGCTTTTCACATTGAAGAAATTTCGTTAACTTATTGTGTAAATGCATTGCACGGCATTTTTAGATTAGACACAATTTTGATTACCCAATAATTCCTAATTTTCAGTTGTCTTCGCAAGCAACATCAAAAATACTTACAGAATAATTTAATTGGTGTAAGAAATAGTCTATAACAATAGTCAATTATATTTTATATTGAAGTAGTGTTGTCAGCCAGAAACCCCTTCAAAGCCGACGCTCACCAAGTCGTGTACCAATACTTTTTATGCAAAATTATTCATAACCTTTTGCCGATAATCACATTGTACGGAATCTAGGGCAACTGCGGTACGTGGTAAGCATCAAAATCCATACGAAAACAGGTAAAATATAACACATGCACAATAACACATTATCGTATGAAGACCGAATACTAGAGAATCGAATTCGTTACATTTTAATTTTTAACTTCCATTTGACTACGCACCGTCACGTCAACGAAAAATGAATGTTATTTTTATCAGCCTAACGCCCGAATGGTCAAACGCTACTCAACTTTAACGGCTTCTTACATTGATTTTTTCCATACAATTTTGACAGATAAGGCGGCCTTAAACGACATAAGGCGACCTTAAGTGTATGAACATTCGGCGGTTACAAAATAATCTTGCATACAAACAAGTGGTGCTAATGGTGATAGGTAGCGTGTGAGCGGCTCGGCGTGCACTGGACGCCGGAGGCCGGGCGCGATCACTTGGCGACGCCGACGAGCGCGGGCCGCACGCAGCGGTCGTGCAGCTTGTACCCGAGCTTGCTCACCGTCACCACCGTGCCGGACTCCGCGCCCTCTACCGCCTGGAATATGTCGCATTGTTAGCTCTGGCAGGGTCTTATTATAAAAAATATTTTCTCAAACAATATAATATTGATGAATGTTGCAAGACAATGACAGACCACATAAAACAAATAATTACCATGCAAGTTTTTGTTTAATATTACAGAATAATCCTAATATTTGCTTAAGCTGTGAAAAGCTTCACTCTTTCCCACATCAAAAGCAAATCTCATTCGAAATCCTATACACAGCCCTTGAACAATTAACATACATATAAAACAAATAATCGGGGCTTAAAATACGTACCTGTTGGAACAAGGCTTCATGTAGATTCGGATCGAATTTCTCTCGTAATGGTGATACTGCTACGAGACCATGCCGCGCGAACACCTGTTAAAACAACGAAGATAATGTTATAACTAGGTAAAACACTAATTCAATATAATTGTAATTTTGTGAGATAACAATAAGCCTGTGTGTTTTCTATTTGCCCAAGAATCCTCAGAAGAAAGTTGATGTTAGGCCGGGAACCGGTTGTAACTAAGCTGAATGTGATTTGCAATGTGCTTGAAAGAGAGTGTAGCATCCAGTAAAAGCTTTTCCAATCATTAATTCTAGCAATCCTTAAGACTTTGTGTATGTTACTTGTGTGAGCTGTGCCCTGGTGAGCCGCACGCCGTCGTGCAGTGAGCGCAGCGCTGCCGAGGCGCCGCCTTCGGTGCCGCCACCCTCCGACACTTCGCTCTCAGGCACGCTCTCGGCCGCCGCCGCTAATGTATCAGCTACCTAAAATATAATGCTTTAAATGAGGCTCAAGGTTTAATAAAGGAACAGCTTATGTAAGTTACACTCAAAATAACCTTGCTATACTGTAATAAGACACTTCTCCCATTCCCTTCTAGTCTCTAAAAAAAATGGCTGCTACATTGCTGATGACTAAATTCATTTACATCTTTAATATATCCCATGATTAATTCAATTATTTGACAAATATTTCTACATTATATCGATATTTAATATGTAGTTCATTGCTAATATGCAGGTTATAAAAGTATGACACGGGTTTAGAAGTTGCAGCAAATGCAATTGGAGATATCATTAATACTTACATCAAGTAAATCCTTGCAAAAACTCTGAATGGCAAAGGACTTTGCATCTTCCACCTGTTTCATCATACGACGACGTACATTCTCTCCATCAGCCAATGCTCTTTTATACTTATCCTATAGATCAAATTATATATGTATTATATTATGTAAAAAAAATGCAACAAAACATGACATCTTTTGTTGATTGAGAATCAGCTAGGTCTGAGGATTTTACATATATAAGAGTAATGTGTGTGTAATTTATGAATTAAACAAGATTATATTTAATACAATAAAATATTTAATAGCTAGAATGTACGTATTGCAATTTATAATTGAAATATCCCTCTATTCTGAATAAAAATATTCATTAATTGTTATTCATTTAACTTAACTTTAATGCATGACTAAAGTTGATATGAAGTTTCGGCATAGTTATCTATTTGTTTTACAACTGTTTACAAGGCTATATAATTGTTAGAGAATACTATATCTTGACACACTTTTATCTTTAAATTAATACTCTAAGTATCTCTACATATTTATCAACGAAGACCTTGTACGTTCATCACAATGAATCAAAGGATTTTACAGGAATACTAGCTTCATTTTTAGCATGATACTGCCAGTGGGGTGCATAGGCATTCTGGTCACTGTAGACAAAAAACTAGATTTTCTTCAACTGTTACATTACCATCGTCCCTGTGTCGATTTAAAATATAAGCTGGCCACTGCTATTTTTAACAACGGTTTTTGGTCATGATTTTTATTCTTTATTTGGGTGAATAGCAAATTTGTTAGGGTAAACAGTGTCTCTTGCCTATATGGACTGCACGCCACTGGATACTGCTCCCAACTCCCTGACCTGCTACCACATAAGTGGGATAAAGACAGATGGAAAAAAAGTATGACCGAAACAAACTAACATCAAAATCTTTGACTTGCTGTTTTAATGTGTTCACTTCATTGGTCAGGGTTTCAATGTGTTTGTGGCACTCCTCTATAGTACTTGGTAAATTTTTATCACCATTTGAATCTGTCTCTTTTGGCTTCTCTTCTGTGCTGTATGTGCGAACTGATGGTGATGTTCTGTAATTAAACAAACACTAAAATGAAAGACTATCAAGTTAATGTATATTAAAACACCACAAACCTGATGTAAGAAAAACTATATTCGGATGGCACTTGTAATTCTTTTATAATTCCCTTGTTTATTAACATAATATTATTATATTTATGCATTTCTTGAAACGTATTTTTTTTTTTAAATATTGGTACGCTTTACTTACAATTTTGAATAATTCCTATTTTTTTTTTTTTATTGCCGTCGTGGACAGACGAGCTAGCGGTCCGCTTGTTGGTAAGCGGTAACCGCCGCCCATAGACTTGAGCAATGCCAGGGGCACAGTCAAGCCACTGCCTACCGTTGGGTGAATACTCTTTTTAAACCTCGTTTAAAGAGGGATAGGTCATAGCGCTCGGGGAACACCGACGCAGGAAGTTCATTCCAAAGCTTGCACGTACGTGGTAAAAAAGACCGCTGGAAACGCACCGTACTGCTGCGGATTGTTTCCAGGTGATAAGGATGAACTCTATTGCGATGTCGGGTGGTGCGATGGTAAAATGGTGCTGAAGGCACCATATTAAACAGTTCCTCAGAACACTCCCCGAAGTAGAGGCGATAAAACACACAGAGAGACCCGAAGTCTCTCCGCAGCCCCACTTTCTCGGGATCATAAACAATAAAATCACAGCTTTATAAAGGTACACTCTTCTGAAACTTCAAGCTTTAAAATTCGGTTCAGAATTATGAAAAGATAATTAAATATTGCAATTTTATTACAATATTACGAATAATTTTAGGTTATGCCACAAACCTAGGGTGTTGCGCAATAAATACCTGTAAACATTACTTCGGTAAGTCCTTAACGAGGAATCAATAGCATATTTGGCTAGTCTGCCCACTGAATACACTTTTAACGTAGCCATTGTTATTTAAAATAAATTATTACGGTACGATTTTTCGAAACAAAAGTTCATTGAAAGAGGTTATATCAATTGTCATAGATTGTCATTTTTTTTTTTTTTTTTTTTTTTTTTTAAATTTTCCCTTTCGGGAAGGCAAAGGGATCTAGCCCATACAGCCTCGTCTTAAGTGCTTTTTTTTCTTCATTTCCTTATATCTAATTTTTCACAAGTGCCATGAAATCGGATGTGTTCGAATTCAAAGCCCTGCTGAAGTTTTGGCGTCAATTCCTTCCAGTTTGATGCTTTTTAGACGATTTTCTCGCAGCGGAGGAGTCGAACATGGTCGACACATCCACCCGACAAAAAGCGTCCAAAATCACTTATTTCAAAGCTTCCACATACTGTCCATCTTCGTTGATGTTTATTGCTTAGATTCACATCACATTTAAGCCACAAGCACAACTTTAGACTAGAATATGAAATCATTAAAACAAGCAACCACCCGCACCGTCAGAATTCCCGCCAAAACTCTCCTTGACCTCATAGATTGTCATATTCGGAACTAGTTAATAGGGTTGACGATATATCGGAAAATCCTTAATATCAGCGTAATGATGGAAGTTCACATCGATATCATAATATTATCGATAGGATATGGTTACGTGTAGTATGTAGTCACTTTGCCACTTAGGGCAAATAATTTATGACTATCATATAGGGATGATCGATATTCATCGATGTTTAAGAAACATCGATATTTAGCTGGAAAATATCGATGTTTTGACATCGATGTTTTGATTTCGATAACATCGACACATCGATGTTATGAGAATAAAATATCGAAACGTCAATATATTCTTTAGGGCCATCTAGCGTTGGATGGACTAGCTGGGGACTAGATAACTATGAGTTCAACTATTTAGCACTAGATGACACTGATCAACATCATCGAAGTAAGCCATACGAATAGTTATTTTTTTGCATTTCCTAAGGGATTAAAAAAAACTGTCAACTTCAATGCACAGACGTCCGGTTCCAATAAACAATCGCAGTTCGAATGTGCAGATAGATTACAAAAATTAGCCAATAAGAACACAGTTTAAACATGACTCCGTCAAATAACTTGATTTGTTTGATTCATAATCGCGATCTATCTGCACTCTAAACTGAGATCGTTTATTGAAACCCGCCATAAAGGGAAAACACCTGGAAAAGTTATTTTTTTACAGAGTGTGCCCAAAAAATACTGAGCATGTTAAAAAAAAACGTGTATTGTGTTTTCAATAACAATAAACACATAAATTAAAAAATAGGAAATGAATAAAAAATAAATGGAATACACAGTTTTATTTGCTACAGAAAACATCGATGTTTTGAAATATCGATGTTTTGCTATCGATGTTTATCGTAATCGATACTTTTGGATCGATGTTAACATCGATGTCAACATCGATGTTTTTCTAATATCGATCATCCCTACTATCATATCAGCGTAATGATGGAAGTTCACATCGATATCATAATATTATCGATAGGATATGGTTACATGTAGTATGTAGTCACTTTGCCACTTAGGGCAAATAATTTATGACTGGAGACGACACTCATAGCATTTCCTCTCTGCCGAGGTACAAGATTCAAAAATCAACCACGTTTATAAAAACTGTTTGTAGAATCTATTCAGTCAATGTCAATCGTTTTCACTGCGGGTGGACCTGTGTCGTTCTCCGTTAAAAATGCCAGTTTACGCAGTTAGCACGCACAAAAAAAGTCCAATACATCCAAGTTACAAAAATATGGAGTTATATTTCATATGTGACTATTTTAGGAGTAAACTATTTCCATTTCCCATTTCCATTTTTATAATACACATATTACGTAAATTCGAAACCACATAATCGATTATCAATTGTATACGGAGCAATCGAATGACCACATCGCCTTACATTTTTATGGTGATGTAGTATGGTGTTTAGAAAATCGCCATCGATGAAATATGTTGTTTTAATATTTACCTATTGAACATCATGCTTAACTGCGATATTAATTATAAAGATCTATGGTCAAACGCGTAGCCGGTTTAACAATAACAAAACATTTAAATTACTTTTTCAATTCATAGGGGCTCCATAATCCCTTTCTATTTTGGGAATAATTTTGTTTTGGATTTATATATGAGGTGTTAATAAATGCTTTCGTTAGTAGTTTAGATTTATTACATAACAATTATTTATTTTTATGAAAGTTTAAATTTTTATTCAGACTATCAATACAACTATCGATTGTAGTCTATACCTATTGTTATTCGTTCCTCCAAAAACTGACAATTTTTTTTCCTCAGAGTAATAGCTCTTTGGCTCGACCTTGCATAATAATGTAGCCATAATCAAATTAAAAAAACGAGAAACATGAACACAGACTCACGCCGCGCAACTACCCCGGTCTGAGTCGACTAATGTCTTCAAGTTACTCTATATATGGTTTTGTTAAACTTTATTTTAATTCAGTTAAAAATATCGATAATGCTGTGCATGCTGTGGACCGGGAGTCCGGGAGGTCGTGGGTTCGATTCCCAGGTCGGGCAAAGCTAATTTTCTAATTTGATTTGCCCGGGACTGGACCCCTCTGTGGGGGTTGACGTCAGGCAGGCAGCCGGTCGTAAAAACATAGCCAAATCATTTCTGCAACATGCTTGAAAAAGTGTGTTGCGCCGACCCCATATTAAAGTGGGATTTGGGCGGGTAGAAAGAAAGAGTTAAAAATAATTTATCTGTATTCACTGTACCTACGATTTTTTTTTTTTCATTTTTTTGCGAATGGTGCAATTTTTTTGTCTTTTTGTTCTTTAAATGAAATGACAGATACTGAATAGAGATGTAATATCTTATTTATTTGCGAAGTATGCATTTTTTTAGTCATATGGATATTGAAGTGATAATTAAATGAAGTGACACTTCAATATCCATATGACTAAAAAAATTGCACACTTCGCGAAAAAATAAAACGTAACCTACGTAGGTACATATAAAAA
This sequence comes from Clanis bilineata, assembly GCA_036417725.1. NCBI lineage: Eukaryota > Metazoa > Arthropoda > Insecta > Lepidoptera > Sphingidae > Clanis > Clanis bilineata. Next base: position 18,652,508 of record CM071158.1, read on the forward strand.
TAATATGTACAATAAAATCATGATCTTATCCAAGTTTTTACCCGACTGTCTCGGAAGGAAAGTAATGTTTTTGAACAGTCAAGTTTCATGATGATTCATATTAAGTTCATCAAAGGTCAGATAACGAAGTAGATATTTATTTAGTGTGACTATGACTACTGACCAACTTGGCTTTGACCATGCTTTGGTTCTTAAATGCCTTCAGGCTTCGATTCGTAGCTATCTCATTTGACCTTAGATTCTATCCTTAAAGTTAAACTGAGAAAACACTTCGATCCTTAAACCAGCGTGTCAGGTGCCAACGCCAGCGGATTTGACGAATGACGAGACCAATGAGCGAGATGTACGACACGACTCACGTTACGCAACGCACGTCAAGTCAAACGGCATTTTAACGCCACGGTGAACTAGTGCACGTGTAGATACTTGTGTAGGTACTAGGCAAGTACGTAATCTTCCACGCAAAAAACAATGCAAAAATTACGTCACGCCGAAAATCTCCATTCCATTGCCTCGGGTCGCCGGAGTTCCACGCTAAAAATGACGTAATATGAACTTGAAATGAAACTGGAAGAAACATTTTTATATCACCATTCGCCACATTCGCCAGTGAGCTTGCTAACGTGAAAGTGCGCGCGCATTTTAAATATGGCTTCTTTAGCTGTTTTTGATTTTGATCGTACTATTGTTGATGGTGATTCAGATGCAACAATTATAAACAGATTAAGAGAAAAACAACCTCCACCAGAATGGGAAGCTAGTAACCATGACTGGACACCCTACATGAGTGATGTAAGTATATTATTTATTAAAATATATTTTTGTAGCCTCCAACTTACCATAAAACGCGATTAGGTACATCAATGGTAAAAGGATAGAAGTGATAGAACAATACATTAAAGATTTGCGTTACAAGGAACAATGTTAAGTGTCTATAAAATATTTTTTCTTTTGTCTATTTCTATGTTTAAACGTTTTTTAAATAAAACATAACATTGACCGCGTGAATTTCTGTTTCGAAGGACCATTTCCGCCAATGGTTCACGGTTCACCCGTAATTATAGCGTATAGATATTTTGATTTTCAACGATCGAAATATGAAAATACGGTAAAAAAGTAGAAAACGTGTTCCTTTTATTTATGAGAGTAATAATGGATCTGTGTAGTGATGCAAATAAATAATGTGTTTATTACTATAAAATATTGGTTTCATAGCTGAATATTTCCTATCGTTTAATGACGCTCTATAAAACTTATCCTCAACCATGTCCTCAACAGATTTTTGTCAGTCGGAAAGTATTTTTGATTAAACTTCATATATCATTTATAACACGCTTGTTAAACCACACATTGACTACTTAATAGAAATCTGGGGAAGTGCATGTAAATCTAATTTAAAAACTACACAAAAAACACAGAATAAACTAATAAGAATCTTGTTTAAATCTAAAAAAACCTCTTCTCATGCGATCTACGCAGATACTAAAATAATGAATATCATGGAAAGTTATAAATACTACACATGCATTTTAATACACAAAATATTAAATAAAGAGATCCACACTAACCTATCCTTTACAAAAAAACATCAGGTACAAAAAATAAAACTACGAAATGCAAATTATCTTGTCACACGTCCTCCCAGAACTAATTATGGAAAAAGAAACATCGAATTTGAAGCTGTCACCATATATAACAAGTTGCCTAATAATATAAAAAAATAGTAAAACAATGTCGAGCTTTAAAAAAATACTAAAGGCGCATATTATGGAAACGTCCGAAAAACCATCATGCCACGTCCAGTCTCACTATTAAACAATTATATATCCGTGTTTCTCGGTTTGTGATGTTCTACTTATTTTATATAATTTTTGTAATGCATACCCTCTTTAATACTAATGTTGTTATTTATTAAATCTGCAAGTAGGTAAGCTAACATATTTTGTTTTTATTTAATTGTCATGTTATGATTTCTCAGTGAGTGAATTTTTGTAATTCTTTATGAGAAATAAAGTTTTCTTAAACCGTATATAGGTATTTTTATATGTATGTGGGATTTAGTTTGGCAAAAATCAAACACTTTGATTTCTTTTCGTCGTTTATTCTTAAAAATCTCTAGTTGCGCACACTGACTCGTTAGCCGTTCGTCGTCTATCTCCCATCTTACTTTTCTCTCCTTCCATCCTTCTCGCACACATACTGCTCTCTCATTTCTTTACTTTCACGTTCCATGTACACTCTGTTCCATACCCAATTCCCACATGTATTTCAAAACTATGATTATATAAATACAAAATAAACGAACACCTAATTAAAAGTTAAATATACAAATAAGCACACGTACATATTAGATACATATAAGCTCGCCTCCTTGGTCTAGTGGCAGCATATAAAATATATGCGCTATGAACCGGGAGGTCTTGGGTTCGATTCCCAGGTCGGTTCGGGGTGTTTTTGTAACACTATTAGCCCGGAACTGCAATACCCAGAAAGGGGTTGGTGTCAAGCAGGCAGCCGCTGGTAAAAACTAAATCAAATCGTTTCTGCAACATGCTTGAAAAAAGTGTTGAGCTGACATCAGAGTGACTGTACTCCTGTTCTGTAGTGACGTGGTATAATGGTAAGCAGAAGAAGTAGGTACATACCAGCAAGCGCGGCCGAGTTATTATATTGGCTTTTTTTAATAAAAATACATTGGACGCGAATTTCTGGTTCGAAGGACCATTTTCGCCTAGAGTTACCATGAATAGTCATATCACCTATATGAAATAGAAACATCTTTTTCAAAAAAAATCTGCCTCTCATCGACGGCTAGTCTCTGAGTTCTCTGATTGAGTTCGTTCCTATAATCTAATATCTAGTTTAAAATAAAGATAATAAACTCGCTTCTACACTTACTGTCGCATTTATTATAAGTACCTAGATATAAATATCGGTTTATATCTACTTATAATAATACGGTTTAAGTTTATGTATTTTATGTTCTGGTTAGATTTACCGTTTTTCGCACCGATTTACATAAAGTTATCTAAAAACGTGACACACGACAGTGTAATAATGATTTTTTATCGCATGAATGGTGATTTCAATTAAGGTGGACTGATATTATTGGAACCACTTTAATGTAAATAGCTACGTCATCGATTTTACAATTGAATTGAATATCTTGCAACTGAAAATGAAGTAAAAAATGACACAAAATTCTCCAATTTATTTTCTGAATGCCGAGTGACAACTAAACTTTTTACAACATGAATCGTTGTATTACTATGCGTCTCATTAAAATATGGACACAAATCGATGTAAAATGGCGCCCTAAAATTAGGTAACAGGATCTGTGAAATATTTAAATGGAAAAAATATATAATGCTGTCTTTGAATTTGGTGGTTCATGTTGGCCAAGAAACACAACGTGAGTAGGCAGCCTGCTGTTGTGTTTCGTTCGGTAAGTGAGATTTCTGGCGGCCCAATTCCGTCCTCTCCATCCCAATCCTATTCCTCTACTTCAAGGTTTGCAACGGACCTATGATTATTGTAGTACCAACATATGAGCGTCTATGAGCGGTGGAGATCATTTACCATCAGACGACCCGCCTGTTCGGTTGCCAAGCTCTGCTATAATAGTAGGCTCGTTAGATCTAAAAATAACCTTCGGGCCTGCGCTGATAGCCTTTATTCCTATAATGTATAACCAATCTCTGTAACTAGGAATTTTAGCAAAGGTATAAAAGTAACAAAAATACTCTGCCCGTTTGTAACAAGAATTGGTGAAACCTTATCGCGTAAATCGATTTTTTATCTCGATTCTCGATAGCATAAAATTAGCATTTAGCTGGTATAATCTATGTTTGAGATCAATGTAGAATTCTCATATTTACGTGATCTAATACCGGGATAATATTTTTTTTTGAATAGCACGTTTTACTGACGGTAAGTGCAGTTCCAAATACTAGCGACCACCGTTAAATAATAAGGTTAGGGGTGGTCAACAGAAACCTGTCAACCTGCATATTATATTTCTTAATTTCTCAAACACTAAATAGGGAAGAAGCAAATCGAGAGGACTGTGACAATATCACAACATAAACGGATGACTGATACAAGCCCCTCCAAAGAACCGGGGCTGGGAACACTAGCTGATCCTGGAACGCGATTGCCACAGAATGTAGATCACATTTTCTTTTTTTCTACCTGCTCTTATCGCACTCTAATGTGGGTTAGGCGCAACACACTTTTAGAGCATTTGGCTTTGGCACTTGCAGAAAGGATTTGGCTTAGTTTTTACGACTATCTGACGGTAACCCCCACTGAAGAATCCAGTCCCGGGCAAATTAAATTATAAATTTAGCTTTGCCCGACCTAGGAATCGAACCCAGGATCTCCCGGTCCACAGTACATATGTATATGCTGAGTGAGGGTCAATTAAAAACCTTATAATAGCTTAATTCTTCACAATATAAAATCAGCCTAATTAGCTGTCGGGTAGTTTACTACTGTTACGTCGTACATTGTCCGTAAAAAACAATTAGTAAGAATTTATACTCTGGCAGTCGGTATGGCAGCCTTACAAATGCTGTTTAATATACCTAATGAGGTTGAATACGAACCGAGCTTCAATACTAAGGCCAAGGACGAGATCTGGGTCGTGGTGCCGTAATCTAGCAAGGCTGAAAACATGCCATCTATGACGTTTTCATTCTATGTTGAGTTTTGTTGCCAAAAATCTGAAATGTAGGTAGTCTTTATGTAGGTAGCGTAGCGACTAGCGTAGCGGCGTTTGTTCTCGTATCCTCTACTGTGTTTATAACGGAAATTAACTAAACCTTAATTAACACGGTAGTTACATCTACTTGTAAAAAAATGCGGAAGACTAAACATAGCAAACGGGTACAGTGATCCTAGTTGCAAATCTACATAGTGGTTTATTATCTTTGGTAATAGGCCCACAGAAATGCGCTGTCTGTTAAATGGAGATGGAGATAGAAATCTAGGTCTATTTTTGGTTATCGGAAGCCGGAAATTCCCACCTGAAGCAACCTGGAAAATACGCCAACTTCCAATCGTTTCGATTTATTCTGATAATGTGAATCGTCATAGTAACTTATCCATATTTTCAAGAATATAGTTACTCAAATCTCAGATGATATGGTATATGGAATGATGGCGAAAACAAAGACTACTATATCTGGGCGAAAATAAGTAAATGAAATTATTAAAATTAATCAAAATTTGTTCGATAAGTTTGCTTCTATAAATAATAATAGTTATATTTGGCACGATGTCAAAAATCTTTGTCTCGTGATCGTTGGCAATGACTTCTAAACTCACGAGTCGCTGTCCTCTCGAGTGTTACATTAATTAATCATTTGGCCGCACTAGTTGCACCCCTGCTTGCTCCGTCGGAGAAAACCGGCGTGAGTATACATATGGATGGACGTATTCCGCAGCAGACATGTATTTGAACGAGAGTAGTACGAAGATGTTGTCTGTCGATACATTTTCGTGGAAGTATACTTTTATTTCAAAAGCAACGACGAAGCATATAACATGACAACCATATTACTTACCAATACGTCATGATGTTCTAACGTTTTCTTCTTGTGTTTGATAATAGAGGAGGCACGTTTTAATTTGCTAAAAAATTATCGTTATGGCACAAAGCATCTTGTGCATAAGGTACAATAATAAATACATACATACATAAGCTCACGCCTGTATCCCCGAAGGGGTAGGCAGAGGCGCACTAGCGAACTAGAACACCCACATTTCGCCGAGCTTAGTTCCGTCCCAGATGTGATAGGGGGCGAGCCTATCGCCATATCGGGCACAAATTCCAGACTCCGGGCTGATATGAAAAAATCCAATATCACTTTTCCCGACCCGGGGATTAAACCCGAGACCTCAGAACCGTAGTCGTACCGAAATACCACCACGCCACCGAGGCAGTCAGGCAGCAGTACGGCACAATAACTTGTATAATATTTTATGGTTGGGGTTGAGGACATCTGACATGTTATTGGTACCATTTCTCTACATCAACATCTTCCTCAACATCTCTATTTAACGTAGGTAGTTACATTCTACATAACACTTCATCAGACCAACTGGCAACTACATATTGCAAAATGAGAAAGCTGAATAAAGATATAATATAGGTACCTACTACTTAAAACTTTAAAGCAACATTTTTATAATTTGCATTTTCATTGCAGGTGTTCGAACACGCGTACTCAGCCGGTCTCCGCCAGGATGACATTCTGGACAGCATCGCGTCCATGCGCCCCACTCCCGGCCTGGAGGAGCTCGTCAAGACCCTGGCTGCTGAGGGCTGGGACATCCTGATCCTGACAGACGCCAACACTGTCTTCGTAAACCACTGGCTCAAAGTCCACGGGCTTCAGGTATTTAATGACTTTTAGCATGTGTTGATTTCGCGGTTATTGTAGGCACTTCGTCTCAAATAAACCTAGTTCCCAGCCCCGTTTGTGGACTGCAACCTCCTTTCCTTTCATTTAATTTGATGCACAGACATGGATGTAACGATTGATGTCATTGTCAGTTAGGTGGCCGGTCGTAATTAGAACTAATATCAAATCCTTTCTAATCTGATTTGCGTTTGAAGGCAGGTGGAAGTATATTGTGGATGATCATTGGCGATGTCGATGACTACTTTATCGTATGGTAGTTAACCCTAGTTTTGCGTAAACTGAAGGCCAATCGGCAAGCTGCAAATCCCTAAAACTTTCAAAACAAATTCTAATAGGTAGTTACTGTGTTAATTTCGCCATACACGTCGTATCCGGAAACCATTACTGAACATTTTCAACCGTATATACTAATTCAGTTATAACTCATCAAGGATGCATTATCACAAAAATATCACGTCACTATTAAAACCGCTTTTCACGCCTTAGTAGTAGATTTGGTAACCAGGAGCCATTGTCATCCAAGCGAGTATGATATTGTAAAATTATTTCCGAATGCGAGAAAATTTCATCAATTTTTTTTTGTGATAATTTGCGATATTCACCTATCACATCACGGTACGGAAATAGCTTTGGCAAAGTAGCGTGAGTGTGGTGTGGTGCTGCGGCCTGCGAGAGATCAAGATGCCGGGGATATTCGTAGTAGCACGCAGTCATGAGCCTAGAGCCGCGTGTTCTGCACATGTGTTTTCGAAACAAATCACTAAAAACACGTACACAAAACAAGGTTTTTCATTTTCTCCGGCTTTATAACAAAGGCCCATAGACAAAAAGTTTTAGAAATACTATGTTTTGTGTATTGTTGTAAGTGCAGGAGACGCGGCTTAAGTTCCTAAATGAAATATATAGGAAAATAAACATTTTTTAAAATTATAATGCATTACGTCTATTCACATGAATTTGCTTTTACGGAAACATAAAAGACCATTCATTCAAATAAACAAACTTCTTTATAATTGTGATATTATATGTATGCAGTGTTATTGTTTTATGTTGGGTAAATCATTAATCAATCAGGACAATCGGTATTCAATTCAGTCTATATAGAGCTTAATTTTTCTTTAGTCATTGATATAGAGCCTGTCTTTAAACGTGTATGAATGGGAAGTATAAATCATAAACGTTTCACAAATATTTTTGGAGTCTTAGAGAAGGCTTCAATGAACATGATGATTTGAATATTTATGACATTTTTTCAGCGAAAGAACATCTAGCTCTTGTATACATCTTAAGATTTCAAGCGTCTGCCCATTCGACCACTCCTAATTTGGGTTCCGTACCTCCCCTAGTAAGTGGTACAGGTTTGCTTAGTTTGTTATATTTTTCGCAAGGGACGCTATTAATCAAATGTATGGAGAAAATGAAAATTATCGTTGTTTTCGAGAAGCCAGATCTGCCAAAAATGTCATACCCTGGTACGACCTGAACCCTGATATCCTGGTATGAACCTATACTGCTGTTTTTTGTCTTTGTTATAGGGGTACTGAATCTAAATTATAAATAGCTACTTACTGGGTGCCTTCGTCATCCATCTCTACTCGTCTGACGACGTCACGAGTCACGATCTACGTTGACGTTGTTTCATCAAGGCCCATTATCATCTAGTAGCTATTTATTATCAAATACTTTACTTGTACCATTGTTAGGTACATGTCGCAATTCACAAGTGCTAATGTACGATAACTATATTTATCACAATGTATAACACCGTGTTTAGCACCGCCGTGATTATTGAACATCGTGGTGTCGCGTGATACACATTAGCTACATGACATGATTCATTTCCTCAACACGTGTTTGAAGAAGGAAAGTACGTTATACTTCACAAGGTCAAATGTCACACATACTGGTAATAAATTATTATAGGGAATTATATTTAACAATAATAAAATGAGCTCTATAGAAAGAAAGCTCGTTGAGTGGTAGAGCCACGCTGTAGACAGTTACGTCTACTGCACGAATGGGTCGGTTCGATCGGTTTGATACCACTGTCTCACAGAAAACCGACGTAAAGTGGCAGCTCGCTCGCCCGTTATCGCGTTTCGTTTGGTGAGTGAGATTTGCTCGTTTGTCAGTCTCTGCTAAAAAAAAAAGAAACCTGCGCTGCCTTTGCCCTGGGAATCGAACTCGACCACCTGCGCATGTACCTGTACACTGCAACTCACAGCATAAAGTAGGCGACGAACTGGGCTGTCTACTTCTTCCTTCAAATAGGAATGATAATGTCCCTAATTATAAAAACATTTACACGCTTATTAACTTTAAAACTAGTTTATCCCATTCATTTTCAAACAATGTGACGCAAGTAAAAAAGTGACAATCTAGTTTTAAAGATAGGAAGCGCGTAAATGATTTTGTAAGTGTGGTGTAATATGTGTTCTCATAATGAATTCTACTCCTAGCTTGATTAAAGTCTTCGGCAGTCAACAGCGTTTTATTTCCAGGAGCACATATCTGCCGTGGTGACCAACCGCGCGTTTTGGCAGAACGGCCGTCTGTACATAGAGCCGCACATGCGTCAGACGGCGTGCCCGCGGTGTCCCACCAACTTGTGCAAGTCGGTGGCGCTGGCGCAGTGGTGCGCGCAGCGGCCGTACGCTAATGTCATCTACGCCGGAGACGGGAGGAACGACTACTGCCCAGCAACTAATTTACCACCTCATGTTAGTGAATGTGTCTATACTGTCTATTTAATTTTCCAGTATTGAATACTCGTTTAGGCGCAGAATGTCCAATTCGCAAAATGTCCAGCGTGTGCAAAACGTCCAATGCTCAGAATGTCCAATTCTCAAAACGTCCAATTCGCAAAATGTCCAATTCGCAAAACGTCCAATTCGCAAATAGTCCAATTCGCAAAAGGTCCAATTCGCAAAATGTCCAATTCGCAAGATGTCCAATTCGCAAAACGTCCAATTCGCAAAATGTCCAATTCGCAAAAGGTCCAATTCGCGAAATGTCCAATTCGCAAATAGTCCAATTCGCAAAAAGTCCAATTCGCAAAACGTCCAATTCGCAAAACGTCCAATCCTTACATAAATTAAGCCGGGTTCACAAATTGGTCCTTTTCATCACTATTCACTATTATAAGTTCGGCATACTTAAACGGTTTTTAAATCCTTTCCTTTTCGACCGATTTCCAAAAAAGGAGGCAATTCGGCTATATTTTTTATGTATGTTACGCGATATCTCCGCCATATGTGGATCGATATTCAAAATTATTTTTGTATCGATAGAGCTTATTCCACGGTGGTCCCGTATAAGCTTGGTCCCGATCAGATAAGTTTGAAGTACGTCCGTTAATGTTTTAAAGCCCACCGAAGATTCGTTTTTTGAACTGACAATAATTTCTTTTCTTTATCATCAGTTCAGCTAGTTTATAGTTTAATCAAATATGGTGCAATTAGACTACAGTTAGTAATGAGTAGATTGTAATATTGCAATAGTAGTATTTTTTTTTATATCCGAGACTGGCAAGCGAGCAGATGAGTCACCTGATGATAAGTGATCCCCACCGCCCATTGACACCCAAGCCAAAAAGAATCATGGGTGCGTTGTCAATCTAAAAGGAAGGAATTGACGGGGAGGGGAAAGCGATTGTGAAAGGGAGGGGGAGGGAAATGGGCCACCGGATATCTCACTCATCAAATGTAACGCGACGGCAAGCTTCCACTTTACGTTGGTTTTCTGTGAGACAGTGGTAGCAAACCGGTCGAGCCGGCCCATTCATGCTGTAGACGTAACTGACTACAACAACGTGGCTCTAACACTCAAGTATGTGCAACAGTAAGTGGTAAAAAGTTGGTGCAATAAACTATGAAGTATACAAGTGTGTTAAAATGAAACCATGCTTTCCTTTGTTTAATCCCTACCTCCTCCTCCTTCAGTAGAAGAGGTCAGTTTTAATTAATAGCTCCTTAGCGAACTAGTGTAATTCATAGCTCTTTAAGTTCGTCAGCCCTGTCTCAAACCAGGGAAAGGCGGAAAAATAAGTCATGTGCACGTTTTTTTGTTCAATAATTTCAAACAATTAGGAAACCAAATAATTATGTTAATGTAATGCAGGGGTTCCCAAGCTTATTGTTGTCACGCCTCCCTACTACCTAAACGCATAGGCCACGCCCCCTTTATGTATGCAAAGTTCAAACCTACTAGATTGCCTGGTGAGCTAACCCCAGGACTGTATCCCGCAGAGGGAGTTGACGTCAGGCAGGCACCCGGTCATGAAAACTAAGCCAAATCCTTTCTGTAACATGCTTGAAGGTGGGATAAGGGCAGGTTTCTACCTAGACAAGACTAGTTTCTACCTAGAAAGTACAAGAAAACTCTGGTATTATTATTATTATTTTTATGTTTATTTGGGTTACGTAACGTTTAAGTAAGCCGAAGTTATAATAGTGATGAAAAGAACCAAGGTCCCCATAGTGTAATATTAATATAATTTACTTGTGACCCCGGCTTAAATTATATGTATGGATTGGACGTTTTGCGAATTGGACGTTTTACGAATTGGACATTTTGCGAACTGGACCATTTGCGAATTGGACATTTTGCGAATTGGACCTTTTGCGAATTGGACATTTTGCGAATTGGACGTTTTGAGAATTGGACCTTTCGCGAATTGGACCTTTTGCGAATTGGACCGTTTGCGAATTGGACATATTGCGAATTGGACCATTTGCGAACTGGACATTTTGCGAATTGGACGTTTTGAGAATTGGACATTCTGAGAATTGGACGTCTTTCTCACGCTGGACATTTTGCGAATTGGACATTCTGCGCCTAAACGCAATTGGGTACTTGACATGTTTGATTTTGTATACATTTTTATATGTACTAGCAAATAAACAAAAAAAGAAACTCTTCTGTAAAATCGGTATCGAAATTGGTTGAAAAATGAGTCAGTAATTCATATTTTAAATTCTGCAATGAGCAAGAGTGGGGATGTAGTGGGGATATCTTGCTATCCCTTTTTAACGTTATAGCACTGACGTGATTTTACTTATACTTCTCTTTTCCGCAGTTTTTAACTTTTTTATTTTTGAGAATATTTCAATAATTCTTTCAGTGCTATATTTCAGAGGGCGTAAGTTCCATATAAAATTAATAAAAAAAGAGTCAAGTGCCCAATTGTAAATGTACCTATGTATGAGCTTGATGCCTCATAATTCATTAAACTGTCTCCCGCTTTTATTACGGAGGACATCGGTAGACTTATAATACCGAATCTTCCCTATCTTTCTGTTTGGTGTCGTTGTGGGATAAAGACAATTTTGCCTTCTCAGAGACTAGCGTCGACACAAACCATTAAGGATTCAGCTTACAAACTGAAAATGTCAATGATGCGAGGGGTTTATTCCAATGTCTAATCGGTGCTCACATGGAAAAATATCTCCTAGTCATTTATTTGAGGCACTGCTTATTAAGGCTGATCTATGGACAGATCCTGGGATAGTGGCGGAACTCAATCTTCTACCTGTCCTTAACCCACCTAAATACGGGGTCGTCGCAACACACTTTTTAAAGCATGTTGCAGAAAGGATTTGGCTTAGTTTTAACGATCAGCCGCCTGCCTGGCGTCAAACCCTTTATGAGGGAATCCAATTCCAGGCAAATTAAATTAGAAAACTTGCTTTGCCCGACCTGGGAATCGAACCCAGAACCTCCCGGTCCACAGCCCATACATGCTGCCACTAGACCAAGGAGGCGACTTATGTTAGTAAATATCTAAGTGCCTTACTTATAAAAACATTTTCGCTTATCTTTTCGCTAAGAATAAATAGCCTGTCACTTTTTTCCTTGCGTTACATTGTTTAAAAATTAAAGGGACAACCTATGTTTAAAGATAAGCAGCGCTTAAATATTTTCATAAGTAAGGGCGACTTGCAGGGATTTCACTATAATCGCCATTTTATTAGTCCCCGACTTTGTCCTAAACTTGATTAAAATCAAATGTCATATTAGTTGTCCCGAATTCACTCGCAGCTCCGCAGTAAACCACGATGAATCTTGTAATAAACCCCATTTTGGAATCATTTCAGTTTAACGTCTTGCACGTCGTCGATTTACCCCTTATCTGGATTAAAATAAACGACAAAGTTAAATCATCGGGGCCGCCGGTTTAAATGGCTAATCGCGATTATTGAATGTCAAACAACATAACATTTTCATATTATTTCTTGTTGTTTTATGAAAATAATAATAATAATAACACTCAACAGTCACAAACATAGTCCTGACCCCACACTTGTGTCGTGGGTATCAGGAACTACGAGATACTTACGGTCTCACAACACCCAGACTCGAAACAAATATCTGTAGGTCATACAAACATTTGTCTCGGTGCGGGGATCGAACCCGCGGCCTCTCGCTTATCGGATAGCCTTATCGGCTGTGTGGTCGTCTATCACCTCTGGAACGGAACTAAGCTCGGCGAAATGTGGGTATTCTAGTTCGCTAGTACGCCTCTGCTTACCCCTTCGGGAATACAGGCGTGAGCTTATATTATGTTTTCTACCATGTCCTATGCCTATCATGTCATGTGCCTACTACGCGATGTTCTCCTATTTTTAGGAGACAGGGGGTTACCACCACCTCTTATAGCAGTCTTATTATAATCTTACTTGTACCGATTCCCATACAAAACAAACGAAGAACGATTATAATAATACTGCTATAAGAGGTGGTGTTAACCCTGCAGTTGTTTACGAGATGATAAATTCCGCTTGAGCTAACAAAGTGCAAAGTTACTCCTGGTTACTCCTTAATAAAAATAAATAACTAGCCTCATAGTATGTGTGTTCGTATTACATGTGAACATTTGACGACTATTAACTTAAGAGAATCTATTGAAAAATCATATAAAACAAACAAGAATTCGTTTTATGCAAAATTTTTATGATAGATGTTTTGATACGGAACTTTAGATATGAATCTAATGGAACGTAAAGAATGAGTAGAAGTAATGAAATCGCGGATTAATAATCTACACTCGGATTTCTTAAATCGAACCAGAAATGTGTATGTGCAAGACAACTAATGGGACATTTGATTTAAATGACATTTAGGACTGAATCGTGTATTAATAAAACGGCGAATAGAGTAAGATGCAGTGTTGCAAAAGTGTAAAATTAAAACTCGTTAGATTTGGCATCTGAAAATCGGGAGATTTTTATACGGAATGAAACACAAGTAGTTTATGTTAATAATGCGTTAATTTATTTAATTATAATCAGTAAGTTACATATAATCTTTATAGTTTGATATATTGTACATTGATTAATCATTTTCGTCTTCTTACCACCTCTTACTACCTATTTTCGTGAACATTTTCTCATCTTTATTAAAAATGTAACAACATTCATTGTTGTCTTCTATACATCTTTTTGTTTGTAGAAGACCTACCATTGACTTAGTGGAAAGTGTATTCCGTTATTTTTGTGCGAGCTCTTCGTAACAAAGTTTTAACCTTGGATACTGACGCCGTGCAACGTAGTGAGACAATAATGTCTCACTTGGAAAGCCTTCACGCCGCGGCCGTGTACTGTCGTTCTATGTGTTATATTTCTATGACATGTGCATGCGATTCTATGAATGGACTATAATGAACGACTAAAGTAAGTATAAGTTATCCAATTTGGGAAACAACCCGAACGAAGTTATCTTTAGAGACATTTGACAGCCTCCGCAGCGCAGAGGGCGAGTAGCCGGCTGTGAAGCGAGAGGCCGCGGGTTCGATCCCCGCACCGAGACAAATATTTGTGTGACTCACAGATATTTTTTCCGCGTCTTGGTGTTGTGAGACCGAAAGTATCTAGTAGTTCCTGATACCCACGACACAAGACTCGATCTTAGTGTGGGGTTAGGACTATGTATGTGACAGTTGGGTGTTATTTATTTATTTTCCCTTGTATATTCACCAGACAATAATAAACTCTATTATAAGGTATTTCAGTGCAATTTTCTTTAATGTACCGCGAAGTTGAATGGCCGTATTTTATTGTATGTAGTATTGTCGTATAGGCCGTATTGTATTGTATTGTAGAGGTATTACAGGTTTCTTTTAGTTTTGCCGTATTAATAATATTATTTTCCATTTTTTATAAGATTATTACATCGCTACATCGGGACTCCGTGAGACAATGACCAAAATCAGTAGATATCCCGATAAATCGGGAACTTTTGCAACGCGGGCAAGATGCCTGCAAGTCTCCACTACTCCAAGTTCATAAGTTCCGTTTCACAAAATATATATAACCACAATCAAAATTCCGCTTAAAAAATATTTTTTGCATTTTAAAATAAAATAAATCCCAACAATTACTCATTATTTATGTTCCGTAAATTTCATATTATTATCTATAATGCCGTCTCGCAACATCTATCATCACAATTTCGCGTAGAAAGAATTGTATTTTATTTTATATTATATTTCAATAGATTCTCTTGTGTCAATAGTTGTCAAATATTTAGTTTTAATTCAGTTTGAATACATGTAATATAAACACACATACGACGAGGCTGTATGTGCTTGCTTCCTTTGCCTAACTGATGAAAGGCAAAATTGAAGAATTAAAAATAAATCAGTGTCAGTTGTCTGGATTACGACTTGTCAACTAGACATACGTATAATATTTTGCGATAAGGAATGGTCACTTTAGTTCGCAGTTCCTGAACGAACTAGTTCGTTCTTTTAGTTCTCGTCTCGAACCAAAGAAAGGCTAAAAAATATTATTTGCACGAATTTTAACTGACTTCAAAAAAGGAGGCGGTGAACTAACCGACTTAAAAAAGAGGTGGTTAACAATTCATTGGAATCTTTTTTTATGTATGTTCCCGGATTACTCGAAGACGCCTGGGCCGATTCGATTTTTTTATTCTTTCATAATATGCTGCAATTTTTTTTTACTTGTACATACTTGGGGAGTAGTGACATCGTCTAAGGGACAACCCTTACCAAACGAACCCAACGATGACGGTGGCCTACTTACACAGTAGGTCACCAACACCTTTAGGTTTAAGCCAACCTTATCTGCATGTGGTACACTTTTCTGAGTAACGGACTAGGTGCTGGTGAAACCTGGGTTCTTGCCTTGCAGGGTATGGGGGACAGACCATGGACCAAATGTTTGCTATTAGATCGTTTTGCGAGGCATGCATGTTGAAAAAGAAGCTTCTGCATATCGCTTTCCTGGATCTGCAGAAGGCTTTTAACTTTGTGTCCCGACGGGTGGTCTGGTGGGCCCTCAGGTTCAAAGGGGTGCCAGAAGCTTATGTTGACGTTATCGAAGACATGTTCTTCCGATCAAAGTCTTTGATTCGGACTGCTTTTGGCGTCACCAAACCCTTCCCGTTCACTATGGAGGTTCAGCAACCACCGTGGGTGTTCATGTACGCTGATGTCTAAGACAAACAGCGTCTAGGGGCCGCTTGAAAATGGCCGACTGAAAGGAAATGTGCTAAAGATCAAGTACATGAGTTGCGTACACGTAGTATTTTATAAATGTTTTCAAATATTTTTTATCGAAGAAAGTAAAAGAAAATATTATGATGTGTTGCTGTGAGACTAAAAAGTGCTGCGCACCATATTTGAATATAGCTTGAAAAAGCACGATATTTTCCTAGTGATTATTGACTACGTTACAAAAACAAGACCATCATTTGGCCAGTACTTCTGTGTATATGTACGATACGTGGTCTGTCAGCGTTATTTTAAGGAAATCCAGACAACCCCAAAAGCGCTGGCTGGACTTTTTAGAGAATGATATGAGAACCGATGGTCTTACTTTGGACGATACTCAAGACTTAGAATCTATCTAACTTATCGAACGAACTAAAGAACGAGAGATCTGGGAACTAGTTCGTTCATTTCTTCTGTGGGAGCTGTCCTCCGCACTAGTTCGTTCGCGAACTGTACAAGTCTATTGTCAACAATGGTAATTTCTATAATAAAGGTATTATAAAATTTTATCAAGAAGTAACTTTGCAATTCGTTAACTTAAGTGAAATTTATCATCTCGAAAACAACGCTCTTCTAGAAAATAGAATAACTAATGTACTTTGTAATAGAAGAACAATGCGGAGTGCGAGCGTGCACAAGAAAACAAGGTACTCGCTGATGGTTGTGAACTAAGTGTGGAGTTGCGCCAGTTTCAAGGCGTTTGTGATGCGTGTGCCGAAGCCTATCCTGCACCGAGGTGCGACGAGACATCGAGGAAAACTTTTGACTGCAGTGCCGGGTCGGGCGTGGGTGGTATACCATCGCTTCCAAGGACAAGTGCCACACGTGCGCACACAAATATCGTGCATAATAGTGAAGTGTTGTAATTATGTGGTTTTTCAAGAGATTATGTACATACAATGTTAGTTTGTAAGGTATATGTATGGGTTATTGATAATAAAGTACTCTTCGTAAACAAACTTGAGTTTTTATATATTTTACGAATTCATCATCCTTGTTTGATACCAAATAGTGTTCAGTGTAAAAAACAAAACCATTTTATCATAGATTTTCATTAAACAACAATAAATAATGTGAAAAGGTTATGTTGTTTGTCATTATAATCAAGATTAGCGACTTTAAACCGGCGGCCATGCCCATTTAAGTTAAACGTTTATTTAAATCGAGATGAAGGGTAAAACCACGACGTGCAAGACGTGGAACTGAAATGATGCCAAAATGGAGTTTATTTTACGATTAAACGTCGTTTATCGCAAAGCTGCAAGTCACCCTAAGTAAGTAAGGGGCATTATGGTTAAGAATAGTCTGTCACCTTTTTCCTTGTGTCAACTTTATGCCTAAATAACGCCTAATAATGTACTATAAAGTCTTGAAACTGCTTACGGAATCAGTACCAGCTACTCGCAAAATGCCAATGCATGTTTTGTCCTATGACAACCCGTAGCATATAAACAGTGTTGGGTCAATCAACTAATTTTTTCAATCAATTGATCAATTACGATTGATTCAATCATGATTAACGTTAGTCATGACTAATTCAATCATGATTGAAAAATGTAGTTGTAATCATGACTAAATCGATTAGTCATTAGTCATTCAATCGTCAATTTTTTTAATGACTAATGACTAATTGCTTTTTTTGGAAAGTACAAAAATATGTACAAATACAAATATAAATACAATTCTATGTTCGAGCTTAGTTACTTAGGTGTCGATACCTAACTGATTAGCCATTTAAAAAATATTTTTGTCTGCATTCATGATGACCTTCATATGTACTAATAATATTACAATTATGAAAGTAACACTTATCTCTCTGTGGCGTTTCCATCGCTACACAGCAGCACTGATTTTGATGAATGTTGGTATGCGGATACTTTTAACTAGAGTTGGGCATCATCAATCAGCATAAATTGATCAAATTATTAATGTAAATCGGATGACGTTTTATAAAGTTGTTACAGAACTGGTTTGATAATGTAAGTTGGAGCTACAGTAACTTTGCAACGAAATGACATAACCCCATCGAATTTTGGGTTGTTTGATTCGTCTTAACAGGTACTCTGACTTTAGATGATGCCCAGAGTCCTGATCATAGAGCCGGAAGGTGACCATAGGAACTCTATAATGAAACAATATAACCCTATCGAGTTTGGCCTCTTTTGATCCGTTTTAACGAGTACTCTTCCATTCTCATCATCATCACCAACGTTACCTATCATCACCATCGGCTACAACCTTACCAAAGACATTCAACAGTACCTAGACGGGACAACAGCGTAAAACTTGTGATTCAAAATTTGTGACCTCGTGGTCATAAGTCATAATACCCACGATACAAGTTAAACCTAGTATGGGATCAGGACTCAGGACTATGTGTGTGTCTGTTGGGTGCATTTAAGAGAAAAAAATATATGGCTCAGTCTCTATTTGTAAATAAATTGATTTTAAAAGACCTTTTTTTATATACAGGTGGGCCATAATAAATTTCATTTTTGTTTTCGAAATAAAACTGCGATACGCGATAACGGCCGTTGCATAGCACTTGTTCTTCAATTTTAGCCGCCATCAGTAACTTTGTGGGGGAACAACACGCGTTCGTTGTGCAAGCATATTTCGAGAATGATTCTTCGTATATTAAAGTACGACATTTCGAGTTTAGAGTTTAATGCAAATCTTGTCACATGATTTGGAGCAAATTCTTGCACGAATAGAATTTTATACTGATCTCAATAAACAATTTCAACTTTTATCATTAATGCTTGAGCGGTTCCCTTATTATGAAAACATACTCTTTTTCGACAAATATGAATATTACCCC
Source organism: Clanis bilineata (assembly GCA_036417725.1). Taxonomy (NCBI): domain Eukaryota; kingdom Metazoa; phylum Arthropoda; class Insecta; order Lepidoptera; family Sphingidae; genus Clanis; species Clanis bilineata. The sequence continues at coordinate 18,671,271 of CM071158.1, forward strand.
TGTAATATTACTGTCTCACTGTTGGGTACGGACCTCCTCTACCAATTAGAGGGATTAGGCCTTACTCTACTACACTGGCCTAATGCCGATTAGTAGACTTCACATACGTTTGAAATTTTTGTGAAGAAATTCTCGGTTATGCAGGTTTCTTCATGATGTTTTCCTTTACCCATAAAACAAGCGATAATTTACTAAGGAAATACACTTAACACTGAAAAGTCAGAGGTGTATTCCATTTTGTGTGTCTCAATTCAATTTTGGGATTATCTCGAACCTTCGACACTCGTCTCAGTAGTCCGTACCATTCCCAGTTGAACCAAAATTGACGATTTTGGATTGCGAAAAAGTGGTAATTGAAAAATCAAAAGTAACTTCACTGTCAATAAGTTACAGTTTGGACAACAAAATGAACTAAAGGATCTCATCAGAATGAGATATATTTTTTTTAAATGATCGCGGACAACCTATGACTGTTAATGTAGTTCATTGTGTTCAAAAGCTAAGATGTTCAATAATAATCCGAAAACACCTAAGTGTTTACCACCATGTTTACAGTTTACACCAATTAAAAACTTTATTTCTTTCTATCTGCCCTTATCCCTCCTTAATGTGGGATCGGCGCAACACACTTTTTCAAGCATGTTGCAGAGAGGATTTGACTTATTTTTACAACCGGCCGCCTGCTTGACGTCAATCCCCTATGAGGGATCCAGTCCCGGGCAAATTAAATTACAAAATTTGCTTTTTCCGGCCTGGGAATCCAACCCAGGATCTCCTGGTCCACAGCCCATACATGCTGCCACTAGACCAAGGAGCGCTACACCAATTAAAAACATGCGTCAAAAATTGGCAGCCATTTCATTGGCGACATGCGGGCTACTTGTTGAAAATTTGAGATTTAGTTTGGAAAAATGTTACCGCCAATATGGGGGACATTTAGACAATAATACTATTATTCGCAAAAAATAAATTATACATGTGAATACATATTTTAAAAGTAAATAAACTCTCGCAAGAATAACCTGTAATTTTTTATATTTTTTTTAAAAGTGAAGTTTATTATGGCCCAGCCCGTATTTATGTACATTAATGATACTATGAAGTGAGTGTACTGATTTCAATGATAAAGGTGTAAGGGAACATCATTATCTAATATGCTTACGCCTGTATCCTCGAAGAGGTCGGCAGAGGCGCATAAGCGAGATAGAACAACCACATTTCCCCGAGCTTATTTCCATATTAATACAGAACATTATAAGATGTAAATTGTAATAAGCGCCCTCGTAAAATAAGTGGTCGATGGCGTTCCTAACGTTCGAGATAATTAATAACATCGATAATAATCGAGATTGTATTAATTAAGGGTAGTTGCATTATAGTCAATGTATCTTATTATAATTAATTATGGTTATTCTTAGTATAGTAAAATGAATAGTAATTGATATAGAATTACATAGCATAAATATAACATGGATATGAAATAACAATGAAATCTAGAAGTTGCTAAAAATAACCCTTTACATGTTTAAAGGGGACTTCGGAAATTTATAATAAAAAAAAAACGTTCGATATTTTTTTTTGTATAGAATCTTGCTTGATAGCCGTTGTATAGCTAGTAATTTTAAATATCTTTGCACCCTACTAATCACCATACATTTTACAAGAGCGCAGCGCGCTTAAAATAAAACACATTTTACTTCAGTTTGTGGTTATTATGGTCAATCATTAGTCTGATTACTTGACTAATGATTGAAACTGATTAATCATTAGTCATTACGGCGCGACTAAACTAATCAATCGTTAATCGTCAATCATGATTGACCCATTAATCGTTAGTCGTCAATCGTTAGTCAGACTAAATTTTGATCAACACTGCATATAAAGACGATAATGTATAGTATTTTTATTCCATAACAAGTACAAGGTACAACGCCTTATGCAATTAGAACGAGGCATTGCTCTACGTTGACTTAATTTTAAATAGACACTGTCATAATGTTGTTGCAGGCGACAGTATTCCCGCGACGTGGCTACCCACTCGATGACTTGATAAAGAAGAGCCTCGCGTCCCCCCATCCCCAAGTCAAAGCCAAGGTGATCCCCTGGGACGACTGTTACAGAATATCGCAGGAAATGTTTCCCGGAAAAACAAATACTATAGTTTAATTTAAATATAATAATCAATTTATTTGTAGCCACAAAGAAATTAGACGGTTCTGCATAGATTTTAGACATGAAAAATCTGTCATTGTATATAATATTTACAGATTGGCAAGATTATCTGTGCGTCACGACGAAATTCGGAAACAGCATCACTTTATCGTGTGTAGGAAATCTAATAAATCAGAGTATACTAAGTTAATTTGCGCTAAATTGCTTATTATAATGTTAATAGGTATTGATCTCATACGTAGCAAAATGTTTTTGGCATTCATAATTTATTTCACAACGCTGAATTTGCCGTTAGCTTCCGTCACACGTACAGATAAGCTTCCTAAGCTATAATTACGACTCTACCGAGTACCTCCCAGCCCTGCTAGCATGCGTGTCACGATATATCTCGATAATCGACTGTCGAGATGTTGTCTACAAATATTGTATGAAAATAAACGAGAAAATAGACAAATAGAGAAAACCGGTTATAACACGATAAAAAGTGTAGATAAAATGTTCTCGTGGCGCGCATGCTAGGCGGGCAGGACAATACTCTCAATCAAAAATTCAATCACTCACTTTTAATTTTTTTTTATCATTAACATGGCAATCTTGATTTTCAAACGAATATCAGGTTCAATATAGGCAGTAATTTTATACAGCCAATAACTTTTTTCATGGACAATGGACGTGGTGGCTACAGATTTGGCTATTTTCGATTTGCTCCAAGATTAGAAAACACTAATATTATTTTAAGGATAACACAGCGTAATCCGAAGACCATGATAGGTCGTACAAGAAACTGCTTTTATAAATTAGGCACTAGGCTCGGGAATTATGGTTCCGCAACTAACATTTCCTAATTATAAACAACGGGAGCTAGATTAGCTATAATTATTACATATTGTACCCACAATATGTATGAATCCTGAGTATTAATCAATTATATTACTTTTATACTATTATATATGATATAAAACGAAAATATTGTTCAAAAATTCAGGCTGTGATCATATATTTCGAAACGAGGCTCTCGGATAATCTGCGTTAATTTAAACGTTACATAATTATTATTAATTTATTGATTTTTATTTAATATAATTAAAAACTTAATAAACAAATGGTACCTACAACTGCAAAACGACAGTCAGAGAACGATTAGAAACCGCTCGCAAATATTTTTGTCAGTAAAAGGTAGTTTCTGAGAGCCATCCTTTCATCTCAAGAGAATTCTTAATATTTTTCAAGGTAATGCAAGCAATCGCTTAAAGTCGTCAAACGACTTGTTAGGAATTCGATAGTTAATTTAACTATTATTATTTGTACCTTTATAATTTTCATTCGATTTTATGAAGTGTGTGTGCGTCGTAATAAAGCAAAATTATACCTACCTTAGTTTTATTTTATCATTGTATGTGGTATCCTATATAGGAGTCTGCTGATTTTTATATCTTTTAAATAAATCAGGCTATTGATTATTTACCAATTACTATTGATGGGATTTCATCACAGATATGGATTGCATACAAATTTTAAAAATCTAAACAGGTAAATAGAAAACCGTCTGTAGATTAAATAATTTAATTGTAAACTGATATGATTATAAACTTAACTCAGACGCACACATACGATAATTATCGCGACCAAACTACTGAATTGGGATCGTTGGACTGCGACAATACTTCGGTTGTTGGCTCTAATACGACATCAATTAACTAACACCAAATACATAGGCCTTCCTACAAACTACCCGACTGTGCATCCAAACGATCCACTTTTTGGCATACAACTAACAGTCTGACAAAAAATATTATGTGTGCATCTAAGCCGACAGTACATGCTTTATGTACATTACAAACACTTCACTCTGATTCAGTGTCAGTGGAAGGGTCTTCTGGAAGTGTTTCTTTCGTGAAAGTTTGTGATCGACAGGACTGATCTTTGATTGACTGTGTGACATCTATAGGTGCCCAAGATGAGCTTCTTGGCAGTGTTTCTGAATTGGAATGTAGTCTGCCCATCTCCCCAGCATCACTGACTGTTCTAGAAGGTATGATATCAAGTGGATCTCTGGCAGGAATGTAAGGTTCGCCGAACTCGAATTCATTGGTATCTGCACTAAGTAGGTGCTGCAGTAGCTCAAGTGCCTCGTCATTGTAAGGACTGCGAGGTATCATTTCGTGAATTTCATTAGTGTCATCTGGAGTCCCCAATCTCTCTGCAACTGCATCGTCTTCTGTACGTGGCCTGCACGATATTACCCCACGTGGTGCACTGGTAGTAGGGTCAAACGTATTTGGGCCGACTTCGAATGTTTCCTCAGCAACAATGTAAGGTCTGCACGCTATGACCGTAGTTACTTCAGTGACGTCATCATACGGCCTGCTAGATACTTCAAGAGGATTGTCATGAGGACGAGACCTGAATGGTATGATCTCATGTGACGCATCTATTCTGGATGTTGAAGGTCTGACTTCGAGTGATTCGCCAGTATTAGTGCAGGGTATGATATCAAGCATTATTACACTTGTACTAGGTTGGTATTGATTCGGAGCAACAATTGGGTTACTGCATTCAATATCAAATGTTTCACTAGTATCGTTGATAGGTATAAATTTCATTGATGTATTAGCTTCGGGAAGGAGTTTGCAAGATATTATTTGTAATTGTTTACTGCCATCATTATAAGGACTTCGTGGTATGATCTCAACGGAATCATTATCATCAGGCAAAGGTATATCGGATGCGACCTCCATAGTTTTTGTAACATCAGGACGATTCCTACTTGGCACAATTTCGATAGGCTCATTAGCATCACAAAGTATAGACACACTCTCAAATGGTTCATTGGTGCCAGAGTTAGGTTCGTCAAGTGTGACCTCGATTGAATTACTGCGAGATGTGGAGGGCATATTTACTAAATCTAAGCGAGGCCTGCGAGCCTCGATTTCAGGTGCTTCATCGGCGTCGGGACGGGGCCTACAAGGTATAGCTGTAAATGTTTCATTTCCATCATTATGAAGCCAAGAAGTAGGGTCATCTAGTAGCTCTAGCTCATTCGTTTGAGATGTACTAGGCTGGTCTTCGGTGATATCTTCCGCGTTGTCAATCCGGGGCCTGCAGCTTTTATCTATAGATTCATCAACTGAATGACCACTTGCATTTTCATTTTGATCCTTGTTCTCATGGGATTTTGTGTTTTCTTTTTCTTTTATTTCAGACATAATAGATATCATAGATTTGGCATCTTGAGTTTTTTTTTCATCTTTGGGTTCCTTTGTATCGACAAGAAGGCTGCAGGAGGAATCCTCGAATATTTCGCTGGCGTCGTATGTACTGCACCCTGCGATATTAAACGCTTCTATATCATCTGAATCTGAGTCTTCAAGCGTACCAACACCAGCAGTACTGGCTGCATCCTCAGCCGCTTCAATCCTGCATATCTCAGTCGCAATATGTCAATCATCGATGAGACCGGACCGGTCACTATCGACATCGGTGTCGTTGTCCTGCACGGTTGTGACCGCGCTCTTCGACACTGTTTTGAAGAGGTCCTGCGTGTTGGCAGACAGCGCGAGCGCGTGCTCCCACCCCGCCAGCGACTGGGAATGAAGCGCGACCTGCCTCTCCGCCAGAGACAGGAGGAGCGATTTAACCTGCTCGTTAGTCTTCGGCCTCCAGTCAGATAATTCGGCACGGAGAGCTTCAGTTGCTTGTTCCACCCTGAGAATGAAATATTTGTTTAACGCCCAATCAGCTGTATCATATGTTACCAAAATGTTGTATGGGCCAAATATATTAAGAAAATTGTTATCTATAGTACCGACAACACAGCACGGAAATTATGTTAAAGCTATTCAGAAGTCAAGAATCGCAGAACGTAGAAAATACGATGTACTACTTAATCAAGGAAGTAGCTGGATGCAGGCCGCTTCCAACAAGTCGATCTGGAAATCTTTGGGGGAGGCCGATGTTCAGCAGTGGACATCCTATAGCTGATGATGATGATGATGACTTAATCAATATGTCAAAACAAATTACAAATTCTTAAAAGTGCCATTAATACAAGTTAACAATTACCAGATTCAAGCTGTTGGTCTCTCAAATATGCTTAATGCTGTGCTGTATGCTTTCGATATTTTTTAAACGCAAAGTCGATATAGTAAGTATACTATTTGAGAGACCAACAGCTTGAATCTGGTAATTGTTAACTTGTATTAAGAGTGATGTCAGGTATATGAAGGTCTGTGCTATTGACTTAATTTGGTCTGATAGTAAATAGAGACACATAGGAAAGACTTACTTGTTGTGTAGATCGTCTGTGGAGCTTGTCCCGGCCACGTACGCCGCTATAACACCAATTATATTAAAAAATTATATTATATAATAAACAAATATTGTGTGATTAGGGGATTCGTTCCCGGGATCCCGAATCCGCGGGATTAGAAAAAAGGTCTGGGATCGAATCCCACCTTAATGTGGCAAGGTAAGGTCGGCGCAACACACTTTTTCAAGTATGTTGCAGAACGGATTGGGCTTAGTTTTTACGACCGGCTGCCTGCCTGACGTCAACCCCCTCTGAGGGATCCAGCCCTGGGCAAATTAAATCAGAAAATTCGCTTTTCCCGATCTGGGAATCGAACCGAAAACCTCCAGGTTCACACACCATATATGCCGCCACTAGATCAAGGAGGCAACTACACACTAATCACGATATTGTATCAATATTGGCATCTATATTGTTTTATACGTTATGGTGACTCATTTTAACATTCAGTAACTCATCGTAATAAAATCAAACGATCTAAAGTGGATGCCTTTCACATAAATGAATGTGGAAGAAACTCTATTACAATTTCACAGCTAAACCCCTGAACTCATTTTGATAAAATTTACACAACTATTACCAGAGGTCGCTTTAACTCCATTGATTTAGTTACCGGTTAGAGTGAAAAGTATAAACAAATCCCAGACTCTGGGCAGATATGGAAAAATCCCATATCACTTTGCCGGATCCGGGGATCGAACCCGAGACCTCAGGACTGTAGTCGTACCGTAATACAACCACGCCACCGAAGTGGTCGGGACAGTGGGACGGAACTAAGCCCGGCGAAATGTGGGTGTACTAGTTGGCTAGTGCGCCTCTGCCTACCTCATCGGGGATACAGGCGTGAGCTTATGTTATGAAAAGTATAATAGTGGTGTGTTACCGTGCAGCGCGTCCCGCTGTCGTATCTTGTCAACGTGCGCGTGCGCGTACGCAGCGAGCAGCGGCAGCAGCGCCTTGTGCACGTGCGCGGGGTGATGGCGCGCCGCCGCCGCCGCGCCCGCGCCCGCGCCCGCCGCGCCCGCCGCGCGCCCGCACCGGCCCCGCGCGCACGCGCTCCACGCGTCGCACGCGCGCTTCATGCTGCACAACACATACGCGATATAGGATTGCCGCGACAGAAGACTCCAAGGCGTACATATGGATAAGATTTGCTGCATTTTCTAAATGTTTTGTTCAGTTAACCCGTCGGAAGCGGAGCATATATATGTTACATAAGCGTATAGGCTACCGGAGGCCGAGCCGCTCGTTATTATATTCTTTACAAAGGAATTTAGTAAAATCAAAAGGCATACCCTGGCGATACCCGTGGGCCAGGATAACCGTCCCACAAGTTTTATGCTTGTCTACATTCAAACACCTACCGTCTTATAAAGAAATACTCACTTCATATACTCTGTGTTGAGACCCGCCGTGCCCTTGTACAGTTTGTTAGTCAATGTGCATAACGTTGTTAACTTCTGTTGCAATGACAACAAATAGTCCATAGCTGCCGAAAACTCTGGGTCTTTCATTCTGAAATCAAATAAGTATAATAAAAACTAAACAGTAATATTCATAAAACAGTAACGAGTCATTAAATTAATTAATTAATGTTGCATAAACATACACCAAAATAATACACCTTCTGCTGTTTATCTGTTAAATTGTTCAGACATCACTTCAAGTCTGAACAGATTTTAATTAGGTTTTCACATAAAGTATATAAAATAATAGTGTCTTATCAAAAAAATATTAAGAACTACGAGACTCTCAATCTCACTTCACCCAGACCTGAAACAAATATCTGTGGCCACACAAACATTTGTCTCAGTGTAGGAATCGAACCCGTATTAGTTGCATATAACAGATATAAGTATACCACCACGCCTATACCCCCAATATAAAGCGTTTATTGCCTCACCTGGCACCATTCGTAGCCTTGGACTCGCCGCTACCATACGATAGCGCGCTGCTGAGACCCCATAGGTTCATGGCACTGCTGTCGCTTTTGAATACCTGTAAACAATACTGATTGAATGAGGGATTTATTTCATGAGGTTACCTTGCGATAGAGTGAAGGCATGTCTGTCTTGTCTGCATAATTTTAATTTGCCCCTTTGTAACTTTCGTTTAATTTATTTATTTAACTTTCTTCTTTTAAAGTATGGCTCCACTTATTTAACTTTCGTGGCGTGAGCAATCAGCGAGGGATACAGAACATGATCAATTGGGGTGCACGCGGCATTAGTAGCAAAACGGCTATGATCATAAAGTGTGTTCAATGCTTATTCTTATGCCAGAAATGTAAACAAATATTTTTATTAATTTTCAGAGACAACTCATTCAGTATGTTACCTTATCAAGTTCATCATCAGGTGTAGTGAGGAAGATTCTGAAGTCATCACTGTGGGTAAGTATCGGGTGTTTTGCAACACAATCTGCAATAAATATAATAATCATTACTACATGCTTAAATATGTTGGCCTGCATGAACTTAGGCCCTACACCGACCACCTCTAGTCTCAGTATACATTTTTGTTATATAAATAAACTAGCTTTTGCACGCGGCTACGCTCGCATGAGTCTGTCCCGTCGTATTTCTATTTTCTCTATACAACATTTTCTTACCCCGTTACACACATCATACATACCTTTTGGGGATGAATTTCCAAAAAACCTTTCTCAGTGCTCGCTTACGATATAAAAGGAAACTGTATGTACAATTTCACATTCCTATTTTGAATAGTTTCAGCTGAAGTTGACACGTCAGACAGTCATATACAGATATATAAAAGGAGAAACTGACTGACATACCTATGTATGTATCACACTATGTATAACCTGTATTGTGGGTATTAGAAACTACGAGACTATCACCCTCACAACACCCAGACCTAAAACAAATAGCCGTGCGTCACACAAACATTTGTCTCGGTGCGGGAATCGATCTCGCGACCTCTCGCTTCATAGCCGACCACTCGCCCGCTGGGCCATGTAGGCTGTCAAATCTCATGTAACTTTTAATTTAGCATTTTCCAAAAACCTCACCTAGAAACGCGTGCAGCGCCAATGTTCTTATAGCAACAAAGGACGGTGAGTATCTGTCGAGTTGTTGTCGCGCCGAGTGCAGCGGCGGCAGCGGTGGCGCCGCGATCAGGGGATGGGCCGCCGACAGACGCTTATGGAGCAACTGCACAAACAATTTTATTCTTGCGTGGGTATTCTTTATAATGGAGATGATTGGGCTGTTCCTAATAAAACGATATTTGAATATGATACACCCCCTACTCGAGTATCTATCAGAGGAAAATACACATAGCGACAAGTCATAAAAAGATGGTATTATTCAAGAAAATTTAAATCTCAATATTGTTTTTTTTTTTTTGTTAACTCCCTTCTTCCCTGAATAATATGAAAACTAAACTCTATTGAGGAATTGCTAAGTGTCATTTTTATATGACACAGTTTTGGGCACAGGTAAACAATATAGTAGGTGTTACAAGTCAGTACCATCAGGAAGTCCATGATTTTGCCATTAATGCTAATTCTGTAAATTAGATTTTACCTTGAAATGGTTATATCTCCGCCTGACGAAGGGCGGCGCCGGCCACCGCGCGCACACGCACCGCACGCGGTACGTCACAAACGTCTCCAGAGTGGACAACTGCTTCATTGGAGCATCCACCTAAATACACAAGTAGTATACATTATCTATCTATATATAATCTATCTATAATCAACATTACAATCAACATAACATAAGCTTACGCCTGTATCCCCGAAGGGGTAGGCAGAGATGCACTAGTGAACTAGAACACCCACATTTCGCTGAGCTTAGTTCTGTCCCAGATGTGATAGGGGGCGAGCCTATCGCCATATCGGGCACAAATTCTAGACTCCGGGCTGATATGGAAAAATCCAATATCACTTTGCCCGACTCGGGGATCGAACCCGAGACCTCAGGACCGTAATCATACCGAAATACAACTACGCCACCGAGGCAGTCATAATAAAATCATTATAATCAACATAAGAATATATATCTATTACACACACAGTCAAACCACTAAAGGGGGACTAGGCAGATGGACGGTCATAAAATACAAGCCAAATCATTTCTGCAACATGGTTGAAAAAATGTGTTGTACATCTCACATTGGAGTGGGATGCTGGAATTTCATAATTATACATCATTGATCTAGGAACAAGGCCATAGCTTTTTTTAAACAAAAACAAAATTCTACATTTCACAAAATGGCACAAACCTTAATGGCAATGTCATAGCCGTGTTCCATGATGAGCGGCACTCCTTCCTGTGTGTCTTCAGTAACACTTGCAGCCTCTGTGTCCTCAGTATCTGCATCATTGAGGTCCAGGACTGCCGAGCTACTTTCACTCGCCATTTTTTTCTATAATTAAGATTTTATTGTTTTTATCCAAGCACAGCAGAGATAATGATTATACACAATGATGGGGATCACAATACTGTATAAACAAAAGTTTAAAAACTTAATAGACTGTCTTCAAAACTTATCTAATCATGGCCAAATTTATATGGGACCATTCTTGGAATAAGCTCTATAGAACACAAAGAGAATATTCAAAATCAGTCCACATTTGGCGGAAATAAATAATTGTAACATACATAAAATAAATCAGGGTCCCCTCCTTTTTTTTTGTTGGTCGATAAATAGTGTCCAGTCCAACAATGAGTTTATTGGTGGTCACCAAATCATGCTGACCTCCATAATTACTTTACAAAATATCAGTATTTCATTTAACAGCTTCTAACAACACTCTTATTGGAGAAATGGATAGATATTTGTTTTCATTTCTATTGCTACTATTGTAAAGAGGAAAGATTGTCTTTTTGTATTTTATAGGCTCAAAAACCACTCAACCATTTTTAAAAATTCTTTCATCTATGGAAAGCTACATTATAACATAGGCTACTTTTATCCCAGAAAATGTACAGTTATCTGTGGTATACCCACTTGAAGGAAGTTGCAAGCAACAGCTAGTTTCTAATAGAAAGGTGACATTTTAGTTTTTCTTTATGACTTACTTGGTGTTTGTACACCTATAGGCAAATGCCACAAATACGATCCATACAATCTCTCATATATTAGTGTATTCTCACTTGATGCCTCCAACATCTGAGAAGAACCGCCCCTTTACATTTTCATTAAAAAAGATTTATTTACTCGTTATTTACAAAGATTGATGATGAAATAACACCAAATTGGTTTAAATACAGTAAATTATATGCAAATAAATATCATCTATTATCATTATCATCATCATCAGCCATAGGACGTTCACTGCTGAACGTCATCTATACTTACCAAAAATGATCTATGAAATAAACATGCCAGTTTTTCATACAAAGTAAATGACAGTGAAAGTACTGTTATCTTACCCGATAATTTTTAGCACAGAAAAAAGATTACGTAGTTACTAGGAAATTGGGCGTTACAATATACATGTTTTATGTACACAGCCTAAAATCTATGACCTACTTTTATCATTTTATGCACCGATCAATAATGCAATGTGTAGCACTGTAATGCACTGGTTTCATTATTTAACGTATAAAACGTGTCTAACATAAACTATACTAATTTATTTACCTTTTCTGATGTCAATCAAAACAAAAACCCATGAAAATCACTAAAAACAAAATTGTAATTTTATGAATTTGCAATTTGCATTGTGGCCTGACTTTGACAACAATCAATCAAAGACAACAATTTACGTTCCTTTTTCCTTGTGAATTGTGACTTGACAAATTATTCAATGACATAGGTAGACTGTAACTTACAGTCTGTAAGCTATAGTTTCCTTTTACTCGGCTCTGGAGAGAGTCCTTTGAGCCCGACATAAATTATTCGAACCCGAATATCTTTATAATATCGACATCAATCATACGAACAACTCAAAAAATCGTTTGTTTTAAAAATCGTCATCTAAACGTACTAGAGCTTTCCTAATCATACGAATTAGAAAATTATCGTGTCTGCCTCCTCTTATGGTATACAGGTGTGAGAATATGTATGTCATGCAAAAGAATATACCGTGAAATAACTAAATAAAACATTTTATCGATATCGATACCATGCGCAATGAATCACGCCCCTCGTCACTAGACCACCATTTCAGTTGCCGTATTATTATTACTTTGTTTCGGGGGCGTGACTTATTGACGGATGCGGGCCTATAGGAACAAACACTTGTATATTGATCTGTCTTTACCTGAGCTGAAATCCATTAGTAAAAAAGAGATAGATTTAATTTTTGCTGATTCTATCAAATTTTATACTCGATAGGTTGTAAAAGACAATGGGGCCCCCTGTGGTCTAGATTGTAGCCACGACTCACGTCATCGTAAAGTAAAATCAAAAGAAAACAAAAACTATAGTTTTGTTGGATTTGAGATTTGATTTTTATTTAAAGAGCATAATTAAATTCCGCCAAGATTGCTTCCAAAATGCAAGGCGTGAGTGCTCCTCGTGAGCCCACGCAACAAGTAATAAGCACAGCTTCCACCATCCTCAGTATGAGGGAAAAAGAAAAATACATAGAAGATTTTGATTTTCCCTTCTGTGATGAGTCTTCCAAATACGAGAAAGTAGCCAAGATCGGACAGGGAACCTTCGGTGAAGTGTTCAAAGCGCGTGCAAGAAATAGTAGCAAAAAATTCGTAGCCATGAAGAAAGTACTCATGGACAACGAAAAGGAAGGTTTCCCGATCACCGCGCTAAGAGAAATCAAAATCCTTCAGCTCTTGAAGCATGAAAATGTTGTTAATTTGATAGAAATATGCAGAACTAAAGCAACATTGCATAACAAATATAGATCGACATTTTACCTTGTGTTTGATTTTTGTGAACATGATTTAGCTGGTTTACTATCGAACGTGAATGTGAAGTTTAGCCTGGGCGAGATCAAAAAGGTGATGCAGCAGTTATTAAATGGACTGTATTATATACACAGCAATAAAATCCTACACAGAGACATGAAAGCTGCAAATGTTTTAATTACAAAGAATGGTATACTAAAATTGGCTGATTTTGGTCTGGCACGTGCCTTTAGCGTTGCCAAGTCGGGTCAGGCTAATAAATATACTAACAGAGTCGTCACATTGTGGTACAGACCTCCAGAATTGCTTTTGGGTAAGTTTCTTTAAAACTCTTAATCTATATAAATTATAAAGCTATATCTACAATTACAGTAATGAAATCTGCAGAATTTATAAATTAATTTATAAAACATAACTATGTAAATAGTTATTATTTATAGTAATAATATTAGCCCTGTAATATTACTGTCCTATGACTGGGCATGGGTCTCCTCTACTGAGAGGGGTTAGGCCTTAGTCTACCACACTGGCCTAATGCAGGTTGGTAGACTTCACATGTAACATACCTTCGAAATCCTTGTAGAGAAATGCTTGGGTATGTAAAGTTTCCTCATTATGTTTTTCTATATTGTTATAGAAAGCAATTTTCATGATTATTATTTATACTGACTAATTAAACAGCTATACCTGAAGATAATGATTGTGATGATGAGATTGATATAATTATTTCACAACAAAATACTGTGTTTTTTGAACAATAACATATTCGCTCAAAACCACTATAAAAGTTTTGTATGTTGCTTGATCTTGCTGGTTTTTTTTATTCAATCTCTACTAAATATTGATATTAGATGTGGCTTCTATAATACCTGCATCAATTTACTGAGATCTGAGTATCTGTATGTAAGACACCCAGAGGATTGCAATAACTTTTTTTACTTTTGTTTTGCAATTTTAATTCATTTATAATTTTTTTCACACCTTCGAAATCTTGATAACATTACTTTATTAATACATGATTTACCGCCGAATGTTCATACACTTAAGGTCGCCTTATGTCGTTTAGGGCCGCCTTATCTGTCAAAATTGTATGGCGAAAATCAATGTAAGAAGCCGTTAAACTTGAGTAGCGTTTGACCATTCGGGCGTATGACCCTCAATCCTTACATACACAATTTAGGTAGCACATAAGAATAATAAAATAGAAAAATTAAAAGCCTTGACATACATTTTACATACTATAAATATAACATATTGTGTATTTAACACATGTTAATCACCAGGTGATCGTAACTACGGTCCACCAGTAGACATGTGGGGTGCAGGTTGCATCATGGCTGAGATGTGGACGAGGTCACCCATCATGCAAGTAAGCTGTTATGACTTTCTTTCTACCTGCAACACTTAAGCATATTACATAAAGGATTTGGCTAAGTTTTAGTTTTTGCAACCAGCTACCTGCCTGACGTCAACCCCCTGGGTGTCTGGGTCTGGGTGATCCAGTTCCAGGCAAATTAAATAAGAAAATTTGCTTTGTCTGACCTGGGAATTGAAACCAGAAACCTCCCCGGCCACAGTCCATATATGATATATGCCACTAGACCAAGGAGGCGATGAGCAAGTAAGCTGTTATAATATGAACTATAATTAATATGGTTGTATTATGGTAATATCTCACTGGCTTCGCTTTTTAAATGAGAATGAGTTAATGAGAGAGGAGCAGGTCCATGAATTTCTATGCATCTTATGTTCAGAAATACAGCATCTGATAGTAACCTGGGAGTAAGTAACTGATGACCAAAAAATTCAATAGATGAAGTCTTAAAAAAAATGATTTGTAATGTTCTTCATTCTTGTTAAACATTTTCTGAATACAATAGTTTATTAATTGTGAAATTATCTTTTAAGTCATGTCATCACCACTGTATCGTATTTAAGTTAAACTGAATTTTAAAAATTTAAAAAGTACTTTTTAATGTTAACTCTGGTTATCAAACTCTTCTGCATAATCTTCAGGGTCCAACAGAACAGCAGCAGTTGATCCTGATATCACAATTGTGTGGCTCTTGCACACCGGACGTGTGGCCTGGTGTTGAAAATCTGGACCTCTATAATAAGATGGAATTGCCTAAAGGTCAAAAGAGAAAAGTTAAGGCAAGTACCTATCAAGAACCAGCTTTACTTCAAAGATATTTTTTTACCTACCATAGTAAATATAATCCGATTGATAATTTGTGTTTCAGGAACGTTTGAAGCCTTATGTAAAGGACCCTTATGGCTGTGACCTTTTGGATAAGTTACTTCAACTAGACCCAGCTAAAAGGTATGAATTTAATTAACAATTTTGTCAATCTTCATCGATTGCCTCTTTAGTCTAGCGACAGTGTCTCGAGGCTTTGAACTGGGACGTCCTGGGTTTGATTAGCAAGTTGGATGGCTGTTTTTCTAACTTGAATTGTCCTGGAATTGGATCTTTCAGAGAGAGATTGACGTCAGGCAAGCAGGCAGTTGTAAAAACTTATAAAAATCTTTCGCCCACCCCACATTAAGGAGGGATCATTTCCTTTTCTTTCTTATACAGACATGTAAAAATGATGGCTATGTTTGTTTTATTAAAGTTATTAACTGTGTTACAATGCAGTCAGATTAAAATAGAATTCAGTGTAATTTTATATCAAGTGTACCATAAAAAACAAAATTGTGATTATATACTAAAAACTGTCAGGTACGACGCCGACACAGCTCTGAACCACGACTTCTTCTGGACGGACCCGATGCCGTGCGACCTGGCCAACATGTTGGCCCAACACACGCAGAGCATGTTCGAGTACCTGGCGCCGCCGCGGCGGCCGGGCCACCTGCGGCACCACCACCACGTGGCGGGCGCGCAGGCCAAGCCCGCGCAGCCCGTGCAGGACTCCGGCTACCAGGACCGCGTGTTCTAACACCGACACGCGCGGCACAAGCACAGGGCGCTGCCGGCCGCACACGCCGGCGGGTACAGGCACCTGTAGACCGATACCTATAGAGACAATACCGAATACTACAAGAGTAACCAACTCCCATCCCGCTATGTAAAGTGTGTTCACGATGCTTATTCCAAAAATCATAGAATTACTTAAAACAACGGACATAATTGATATATATTTGTTTACATTTTGAAATAACGATCGTGAACCTACTTTAAGTGGCGGTCATACGTGATAAAGATACCAATCTACTTTTTTTCTTATTTCATTATGCATATCCATGAGACGATATCCGTAACATACGTGTGCGTTACGACTTACGCTTCTCACTAACAGACAGAGCCGACCTATAGTGTATTTTCTGGATACCTATCATACTTCCAATTAGATTGCTACTGTTATTATATTATAATCGCAGCCAGCAGTCCAGTATTCAGGGTTCACTCACCGCATGAGCCACACATACCAACATGGTCAAAAAGGAAAACTACCTTTGTACTAACTGGTGGCTGTAGAATCCACCTGAGGTGTTTAAAACTTGTAATATATACATAAAATTCCTGATACAGAACTGTAGTTGTTACTACCTATATTCATTATTCATTTAGTTTCACAAAACCCACTGAGGTTATGAGAGATTTTTGTATGTTTAAAAGCAGTAAGGATAGCAGCAGTAGTTACCCTCAAAAGTAATATGTTTTATGGAGTTCCATCCTTGTGTTGAGGACAAATTCTCTTCCATAAGTTTGAGTGCTAAGCACAGATTTATATATACATGCTAAGCCTGCTAATAGATGGCATAATTCGTTATTCGATGGTTTGCGGATTTAGAGATTTGATCGTCTCATTAATTACGAAGCGTACGGGCGTAATAAACAAGTTTAGTGAATTCGTCTATTATATTATATGTTAAATGTATGATGTTGGCTAGCAAACCCAAAATCCCTCAATAATCAACGCCTCTGTCGTGCGGTTGACTCCTCGTGTAAATTAGGCGTTACAGACTGGTATGTGCAGTCTCTCATTCACCCTTTACACGCTTTCGCTTCGCACCGTAATCACTTTGCAACTTGCCTTACACTAAACAAATGTATATATTATATGTAAAACGTAGGTAACATAAAACCGCGTCTCCTGCACATGTTTTTCTTGAAACAAAACACGAAAACACCTACACAAAACAATGTTTTAGCTGTCTCCTGGTCATGGAACAATGGACAATAAACATGTGTAGCAAACCATGTTTTGCGTAGGTGTTTTTGTAATGTTTAAAGCTGCATCTCCTGCTCATGTTTTCTCGAAACAAAACACTAAAGACACCTACACAAAACAGGTATTTTCATTGTCTCTTACTCATATTATAATGGACCATGGAAAAAAAAAGATAGAAATCCCATATTTTTTTTTTGTAGACGTTTTGTGTAATGTTTTAGTGCAGGAGACGTGGCTATATAAATGTACCATTTATCCAGGTAAATTAGAAAGTCTAAGGTAAAGCTTATTACAGGACATGTTAACTGCCTAGGAGAGCAGTAGCGCGTAGGAACGCGATGGTGTATTTTGTTAAGTCCTATTTAAGATTAAAGTGATATATGGGTTACTATACTACTACTACAGTGCTGCCTATGTTATCTTCAATAATTATTCTGATTCTGGAACCGGTACTAGAAGAATATTATGTAATAATAGAATAAATATGGTATTGGCGTGGCCACTGTGGGCCAGTGCATGGTTAATAAAGTGTAGTTTTATTACTAATCAAGATTTGTCATAAATGTTATGTTACACTACCTACTGATACTATGTATCACACAACTCAGATCACGTGCTTGCAATAGTTACGTCATTTTTCAACAAAACTAAAAAAAGATAATTAATGAAAATAAGGTGTATGTTTCAAATTACAATAATATAAAAGGTTTTAGATCTCTTAAACTAAATGTGTTGCCAATATTAATGGATTATTGTCGTGTTATTTAATTAAGTATACGGCATGCCATAATTTATTGTACCTATACAATACGTGCACGATAAAGCCGCGCCTCCTGCACTAAAACATTAAACAAAACATGGTTTCGCTACACATTTTTGTCTATGATCCATTGTCTCAGAGCCGGAGACATCATTGTTTTATGTATATATTTTGTGTTTTGATTCGAGAAAAACACGCGCAGGAGACTCTGCTTTACCTGAACCCGGCTGAAGATATAAAATCGAGCTAAAATAATTGTTTTGTATATATATTTTGTTTTGTTTCGAGAAAAACACGCGCAGGAGACTAGGCTTTACATGAACCCGGCTGAAGATATAAAGTAGTGCTATAAGCATACTGTTATATAAAGTAAAGACGATAAAGTCCAAGTGATAGAGGGTTACATGCCACATATAACCCTCTATCACTTGACTATTTATAGAGATGTGTGCGAAAAACAGAGTTTTGGCGGGAATTCTGACGGTGCGGGTGGTCGCTTGTTTTAATGATTTCATATTCTAGTCTAAAGTTGTGCTTGTGGTTTAAATGTGATGTGAATCTGAGCAATAAACATCAACGAAGATGGACAGTATGTGGAAGCTTTGAAATAAGTGATTTTGGACGCGTTTTGTCGGGTGGATGGGTCGACCATGTTCGACTCCTCTCCTGCGAGAAAATCGTCTGAAAAGCATCAAACTGGAAGGAATTAACGCCAAAACTCCAGCAGGGCCTTGAAATCGAACACATCCGATTTCATTGCACTTGTGAAAAATTAGATATAAGCAAATAAATAAATAAAAAGCACTTAAGACGAGGCTGTATGGGCTAGATCTCTTTGCCTCCCCGAAAGGGAAAATAAAAAAAAAAAAAAAAAAAAAGAGATGTGTGCGTATCATAGGTTTTGTGTTATTAAGCACATGCATGTAAATGTAACCTAAAGTAATAAGTATATATTTGTTTGAAGATATAAGTGTTCATGAATTAATATAGTTTGTGCAATTTATATAGACATACCATACTGCACCATAATATGAAGTGGTTTCTTAGTGATGCGTGCGACATAGTAGGTATATATTGTACTTCTCATGGCGCGTACACACCGGGCCGAAGACGAACGAATCATGCCTGTTTCATTCCCACAACAGCGAAAGTTTGTTTGTGTGAACGCAACAGGTATAGATTCGTTCGCCTGGTGTGTACCCGCCATAAGGTGAATCTCCTGCATTAAAACATTACACATAACATGGTATGTCTACAATTTGCCTATGGTCCACTGTTAAATGAGCAAGAGACAATGAAAAACCTTGTTTTGTGTAGGTGTTTTGTTTCGAAAAAACATGTGCAGGAGACGCGGCTTAAGACATGGGCAGAGTGAGGCTCATAACTCTGGCGTGTGTCTGTTCAATGTTGGTGTTTACTTTTAAGAGTGCCCACGTCTGTGTTGTAAAATCATCGATATATTATATACCTAGATGCACAGTTCTTTGCAAATATCCTCCTAAAAAGTGGTCTCAGGAATAAAACAAAGAAAAAGATCACAAGTTCTCATTAAATCAACACAAATATAACCCTATGCACGTATTATAAAGTAGCTTTTTAAACGAAATTAGCAAGCGTTCTTCAATTTGAATTTTGAAATTTAGAATTCTATCGACGTCCGACTGTAGGCAAAACGAGTGCTTAAGCACTTCTTTGCTGTCCCATTTTCCGATCGTCGACTGTGCATCTAGGTAAATAATATATCGATGTGTAAAATGCACAAACTATACGTATGATGACGCGTCCACACCGGGCCGAACGAATCATGCCTGTTTCATTTCTACAACAGCGAAAGTTTGATTGTGTGAACGCAACAGACATAGGTTCGTTTGCCTTCGTTCGGCCGGTGTGTGCCCGCCATGAGGCTATGTTAGCTGACAGTCTTCAATACAAAGAAATATGACTGAAATATAAGATTTTGTATAATATTATAAAATATTTCTTTTAGGCTCAATTGCACCACTATTATTAACCTACTATTATTATTATTACTGATGACTGTGGAAGAAGCGAAAGAGGTGTGTTTGAACCGAGGCAATTGGCGCTCCTTAGTCTCTGCCTACCCCAACGGGAAACAGGCGTGAGTTTATGTATGTATGTATTATTAACCTAGAGTTAGTCCTAACCGCAAGTTAAGTTACATGTCATTCATACATTTTCTGTCAATTTAGCTTGCGGTTAGGACTAACTCTAGGTTAATAATAGTGGTGCAATTGAGCCTTAGTCCTTCAAATTCCGCCCAGCTTGACTAAATTATTATCAGTCTTGCAGAACACCAATGTGAAGTGGAAGGTTGCTGTTGAGCTTTGTACGGTACTTCCGGAGACCCAAATACCCCTTGCATGCCCAAATCCTTTCATTTTCACGGCAGGCACTTACGGCCAGTTTCAATAAACGATCTCAGTTTAGAGTGCAGATAGATCGCGATTATGAACCAATCAAATCACGTCATTTGACGGAATCAGGTTCAAACTGTATTCTTATTGGCTAATTTTTGTAATCTATCTGCACATTTGAATTGATATTGTTTATTGAAACCGGCAGTTACTGTGCACCTGGTCGATGGTAATCAATTACCATCCACATGGGCATTATGCTAGCTCCAATTGATATCTTGAAAGTAGTGTTCTATACCCACGATTGAAGGGTTTGACTTCAGGCAGGCAGCCGGTTGGAAAAATAATAGTCTTTTTGAGATATATGTAGGTACTTAAAAATTGTACCCCACATAGGAGTGCGATAGTGTGGATCCCGATAGTATTTATGTAACAGATCGCAGTTAATTTCCGTTTGCGTTGACTACCCTCGAAACATAGATTATTATTATATACTAGATACCCCGAATACTGAAACGCAACTCAAACAAGAGTTCTATGTTTTATCTGTCAATATCGTATGACGCAAAACAATTGTAAGTTGCCTTTAAAGTTGATTAGTTTAGTTTCAGTATTGGAGGGGAGAAGTCTTGAAAACGCCAAACTCTTAAAAAGACAAACTGAATTAAGTAAGTGTTCAGTTTTCCCTTAAGGAACGGACTATACGCACGGACCCGTAAAATACTTATATAATCTGCAGCCCGAGCAGGAAAATTTCTGACAACCGTAAATGTATTCGTGCTCGATGCGGGTCTATGAAATTTGTATGAAGTATTAATCAAATGTCATCAGTGCGCAGTGAGTTTACATTTACATTAGTTTTTCGTGCTCGGGCTATTGAATATAAGGGTAAATAAAAGACAATGTAGGTTGGTATATAATCTGTATCGTCGTCCCCGTGCCTCGCGCGCACGTGCCTGCGCAGGTCGGTGGCGCGCTTGCTCGCGTACGGACACACCTTGCAGGGGAACAGCTTGCCCTCGCCCGTGCAGCTCTTCATGTGCTTCACCGCGGTCTTGCTCCTCACGAAGAACAGCCCGCAGTTCTTGCACGATATCCCAATGTTCCCTTCGTGTGATTTCAAATGGTAGACCAGACTCATGCTGTGGCGCGCCCTATACGAGCATAAGTGACACTTGAAACGTTTCTCGTCTTTGTGTTTCCGTTTGTGCCTCCAAAACTGGGATTTACTCGACGTCGTATATCCGCACACTTGGCAAATGTGCAGAACGGTCTCGTGGTTTTTCAAATGTCGCGAATATTCGCTTTTGCTGGACGATGTAAAATTGCAATGTAGGCAGTAATATTCGCACAATCCCCACATTATTTTGGCAAGGTTACTCTGAGATCTGTAATTAGACTTCTTCTTAGACACCGATTTTGTCTTCACGAGCTTGACGAGCGGCATGTCGTCTTCGTCAGTTCCCGATGACACTTCCACGGTATCGATTTTTGGTTCCTGGATAATAACCTCGTCCTCGTCGCTTGAAGTCACCAGGCTGATTGGATCTTCTTTTCTGGAATAATAATTTGAATTAATCAATGTTGATAATACACAACTTACTTGATCGTTCATCACTTTGCATATAGTACCCCCACAGTAAGCTGATCATAATGGACCTTACTTATAAAAACATTTTAGCTGAGCAAATGGTTAAGAGTCTGTCACTTTTTGAAGTTATACTTCTTTAGGCGCGTTATGAAAAAATGATGAGAGTGAAATTTTCAGATGCGCGCGCATCTGTGACACAAAATTAACAGTATGAAATTGTCTACAGTATGAAGTTGTCTACAGTATGAAGTTGTCTGCTTAACCGCGTACACGTACACGCACCCATTTGACTTCGATTGCAATTTAACATTGTTTAAATTCTTTGATAATATTAAATATATAATAATAATTAATTAATATACTTTACTTGTGACTAATGTAAGGATTGGACGTTCTGCGAATTGGACGTTTTGCGAATTGGATATTTTACGAATTGGACATTTTGCGAATTGGACTTTTGCGAATTGGACATTTCGCGTTTTGGACATTTTGAGAATTGGACATTTAGCGAATTGAACATTGTGCAAATTGGACATTTCGCGAATCGGATATTTCGCGAATTGGACATTTTGAGATTTGGACATTTTGGGAATTGGACATTTTGAGAATTGGAAATTTTGAGAATTGGACATTTTGAGATTTGGACATTTTGGGAATTGGACATTTTGCGAAACGGACATTTCGCGAATTGGACATTTTGAGAATTGGACATTTTGAGGACTCGACATTTCGCGAATTGAACATTTTGCGAAACGGACATTTCGCGAATGGGACATTTGGGAATTGGACATTTCGCGAATTGGACATTTTACGAATTGGACATTTTGCGAATTGGACATTTTGCGAATTGGACTTTTGCGAATTGGACATTTCGCGTTTTGGACATTTTGAGAATTGGACATTTGGGAATTGGACATTTCGCGAATTGGACATTTTACGAATTGGATATTTTACGAATTGGACATTTTGCGAATTTGGACATTTTGCGAATTGGACTTTTGCGAATTGGACATTTCGCGTTTTGGACATTTTGAGAATTGGACATTTTGCGAAACGGACATTTCGCGAATGGGACATTTGGGAATTGGACATTTTGAGATTTGGACATTTTGAAAATTGGACATTTTGAGATTTGGACTTTTCGCGAATTAGACATTGTGCGAATTGGACATTGTGCGAATTGGACATTTTGAGATTTGGACATTTTGAGGACTCGACATTTCGCGAATTGGACATTTTGAGGTTTGGACATTTTGGGAATTGGACATTTTGCGAAACGGACATTTCGCGAATTGGACATTTTGGGAATTGGACATTTCGCGAATTGGACATTATGAGAATTGGACATTTTGAGAATTGGACATTGTGCGAATTGGACATTTTGAGAATTGGACCATGTGGGAATGTCCAATTCCCAATTCTGCGCCTAAACGAACAAAACATGCATCTTATACCATGGGCCATTGTTCTACGAGCAGGTGACAGCTAAAATGGTTGTTTTGCGTATGTTTTTATTTGTTGATTATCCTTTTCCAATCCTTCTATTATTTTATTGTAATTAATTATTTGCATACAATTAAAAACTATTTTTTAATGATGCCAAAGAAGTATAACTTCTCACGCGCGTACATAAGTACACGCACCCATTTTTTTTTCCTTGTGTCACATTGTTTGAAAATAAAAGGGACAGACTATTCTTAACCATTTGTTCAGCTAAAATGTTTTATAAATGTATGTATACAGCCAGCATTGATTTATTGGTTACCAATTCCTCAACTCACATGAGGCCGTGAGCGCAAGAATGGCCTAACCAACATTTAGGGTAACTTTTGACACTCGATTCGATGTCGACTACGATTCGATTTCATTTAATGTATTAAGATTCCACCAAGAAAAAGTGTATTATTGTCGCGTTAAAAATTACCAAATGACAAGTTCTCGAATCCAACGTGACATTAGCGCACTTTTTTCGATTTCGGTGTATTTTAAGTCACTAAATGCAACCGAATCGCAGTCTAAATTGAATCGAGTGTCAAGTCAGGGGGCAGTTTACATCAATCTTTTTTTACTCATCAGACCAATACGACATCGTGACTGAACAATCCACACTCATACCGTGCCGAACCATCCGCCTCTGCACAACGGTTTTGGGAATTATTTGAAGTTTAACTCCTAAATATGCCTAAGAACAGCCCATTCAGGAAATATTAGGTCATCGTTGCACTCGCGGCTCATAAAGCATCATTAGATATCAGGGTTACCACCACCTCTTATAACAGTATTATTATATTCGTTCTTCGTTTGTTTTGTATGGGAATCGGTACAAGTAAGATTATAATAATACTGCTATAAGAGGTGGTGGTACCCCTAGAGCCACCAGCGGCGGGAGTCACCTCTCCACTTCCTGCACGTCGGAGTCGTTGTCGTCGTCGTCATCTCTGTCTGCGAACAGCAGCGTGGTGGGGTCCACCTCCACCTGGACGCTCTCCAACAACATCAGGCAGTCTTGATTGCCCGCGCCATGGTTTGATGAATTCGGATCTGCAGAGACAACATTTTAAAAATATATTAATTCCTCACAAACCTATATTATGTGTATTTTAAATAAATAATACACCCAACAGTCACACACCTAGTTCTGACCCCACACTAGGTATAACCTGTATCGTGGGTGTCAGAGACTATGAGAGACTTTCGGTCTCACAACACCCAGACTTGAAACAAATATCTGTGGGCCACACAAACATTTGTCTCAATGCAGGAATCGAACCCGCGGCCTCGTCGCGGGCTGTCATGGCTGTATTGACTCAGGTATTTCTATAACTCTTCACGCGTGACTCGATTTGAATGTATAAGAATAGGATCTAGTGGCGACGGGTCTGTACAACCCGGTTCCTACCGACTTCCCTTTTCCAGATTGTAGGCTAATAAACAATTTGATATAGGTACTATTTAGAAGAGAAAGTAGCACTTCCCAAAAAAGAGGAGGTCCTCAATTCGTCGGTATTTTTTTTTATGTATGTTACACGATATCTCCGCCAAATGTGGACCGATTTTCAAAATTCTTTTTGTGTTCGAAGGAGCTTAATTCAAGGGTAGTTCCATATTAATTGTCACGATCGGTAAATTGGAAGTCTCTCAGTTAAGTTTTTAAACTTTAAGTGATTATCACTGATCCTATCAGTGGCGAATCAGATCATCCCATCAGTCTTCCAAATAAAAACTATAGAAACATGACATACATACATAACATAAGCTCACGCCTGTATCCCCGAAGAGGTAGGCCGAGGCGCACTAGCGAACTAGAACACCCACATTTCGCCGAGCTTTGTTCCGTCCCAGATGTGATAGGAGGCGAGCCTATCGCCATATCGGGCACAAATTCCAGACTCCGAGCTGATATGGAAAAATCCAATATCACTTTGCCCGACCCGAGGATCGAACCCGAGACCTCAGAACCGTAGTCGTACCGAAATACCACCACGCCACCGAAGCAGTTTAGAAACATGATTACAAGCATAATTATGACTATAATAAAAGATGCAAACAATCTAAAATATTCTAAATGATTATCATGATTGTTTTCCTTATACATAATATCATGTTCCTGCTAGTCCCCAGTGACTAAAGATGCATAAAATACAAGTTAACATAACTAATGATTGAATAGCTACTAACTAGCAGTAAATATAATCAAAAGTTCAAAAACTTAAAACCAACTTCAAAACCTCATCACATTTGGATCAAAATATACCCAAAATATATCCTTGAAGTCAGCTCTATCAAACCCAAACACAACTCTTAACATTCAGTCCACATATGTCTGAGATATCTGGTAAAATACATAAAAAGAAAAAAAAATACGAATTGACCTTCGTGTGAAAAATCTCTATTGTAACTAGGGATGATCGATATTCATCGATGTTTAATAAACATCAATATTTAGTTCGAAAATATCGATGTTTTGATTTCGATAACATCGACACATCGATGTTATGAGAATAACATATCGAAACGTCAATATATTCTTTAGGGCAAACTAGCAATGGATGGACTAGATAGGGACTAGATAACTATGAGTTCAACTATTTAGCACTAGATGACACTGATCAACATCATCGAAGTAAGCCATACGAATAGTTATTTTTTGCATTTCCTAAGGGATTAAAAAAAACTGTCAACTTCAATGCACCGACTAAAGGGAAAACACGTGACAAAATTTATTTTTTTACAGAGTGTGCCCAAGAAATACTGGGAATGTTAAAAAAATCCTGTATGGTGTTTTCAATAACAATAAACACATAAATTAAAAAATGGGAAATGAACAAAAAATAAATGGAATACACAGTTTTATTTGCTACAGAAAACATCGATGTTTTTGACATAGCGAAGTTTTGCTATCGATGTTTATCGTACATCGATACTTTTGAATTGATGTTAGCATCGATGTCAACATCGATGTTTTTCTAATATCGATCATCCCTAATTGTAACATTTGTGACTGATCTCACCTTGGTCAACTGAGACCTCAATAAAGACAGGCTCAGGTTCTTTGACTGGTTCGACCTGAGGAGGTTCCTCGGGTACAGGGGGCTCCAATTGTCGCGGCGGACTCACCAGCTTGTTAGGTTTCTTATTTCGTATATAATTTCGCGTTATAATGTCTTCAATATCTTCTTTCAGCTCGTCTGGTTCTTGGCTGTGGACATAAAATCCTGTCAAACGATCAATTACATTATTGTAAAACAGTGAAATACTTTACATGTACAGACCACCTGCCGGCCATTGGGGTAGGTAGAGTATGGAATGCCAATGTTCGAAACACATCTCTCTCGCTCTTCCATTGTAGGATATTAGCGAAAGAAGATTATATTTACGGGGAGATTTAAGGATCAAATTGCTTAATGAGCAGATTCCTGTCATGGCTATATATCCTATTAAAGTAATAAACTTTTTATCTTTAAAATTGTAAAATACTATATTTTGCATGAATGTTTTACCTTATCAGAATATTATGCTACGCTACTGGGAAAAAGTGTCCTATAACAGAACCCAGTTCATGGTCAACCTAAGTGCCAAGTTTCACCTAATTCAGTTCAGTTGCTTACATTTACAGTCAGCTCAAAATAAACAATCTCAAATCTAGTGTGCAAAAAGACTACAAAAATTAACCAATAAGAACAACGTTTGAACATGACGCCGTCAAATAACGTAATTTGATTGGTTCATTTTCGCGATCTATCTGCACCATGTATGTATTTATGTAAATCTGCACAGTACACACTCGATCTGGGTCGTTTATTGCAACCGGTTTATAGTGCAATAGATTATAACTTACCAAACTCTGTTTTGATTGCTTTCAGACTGCATACTGTCTTCTGAACTACATAATACATTACTTGAGCTATCACTGTCACATTTGTTCTTCTGTTCGTGTGGTCCATTCGTCGCACTATCGGCAACATCACTAGTTTTTGATTTGGAAATACTTTCGGTTTCAACTTCATTGTTATCAGGTTTATCAGGGGGTATTTGCGTAGGGACATCTGGAGGCTTTTCTTCTGTCTCGATTTCACAATCGGGCTGAGGGGTATTCGATTTATCTTGTACTGTTTCGCTGCTAATATTTTCAGCGTTTGTTGTGGTTGGTGACTGTTAAAGGAAATTAATATTCATTATTATTTGTATGAGACGACCTGATAAAGGTAGCAGGAAGTCGCAGGATGCATACCGCTTTCAACAGTTCGATCTGGAAATCTTTGGGGGAGGCCTGTGTCCTGCAGTGGATGTCCTTTGGCTGATGATGATTATTTGTATCAATATATCTGACACTATTGGATAACTGTAACTTTTTTCTAAAAGAGAATGCTAGTTACTTGACTTCAAGCAATTTATTTAATTGCGATTGATAAAATAAATACTGGCTGCTACAATTAATAATCACAAGTTTAAAAACTTAACAGACCGACTTCAAATCCGATCGTGACTAAATTTATATGGGATCCTCCTTGAAATAAGCTCTATCGAACACAAAAAGTATTTTGAAAATCGATCCCCATTTGGCGGAGATATCGCGTAACACACATAAAAAAATATAGACGAATAAAGGACCTTCTCCTTTTTGGAAGTCGGTAGAAAAAATAACCGATTAATCCTAGTCTGTCCTGACCCTACACTAGGTTTAAATTGTATCGTGGTTATCAGAAAACTACGAGTCTTTCGGTCTTACAACACCAAGAACCGCAACAAATATCTATTGGTTACACAAACATTAGTCTCGGTAAGGTAATCGAACCCGTGGCCTGTCGCATCGCAGCTGGCTATTCGCCCGCTACGCCACGGAGGTTGTCATCACATTATAAACGAGTTTGTATGGTCGGTAACTCTGTAATGGGTAATATCTTAGACTACTGGGCTTCTGGGCAAAGTCACATTCGATTAGCGATACCGCCAGTTGAAAACGCTAAAGTATATGGGGTTGACTCGTGACATTTCGATTTAGAGCATGGCTTCCCAAATGGTGAGGCGCGCCTCCTTGAGGGGGCGCGGCAAGGTGCCAAGGGGGTACGAGCATCTGGAAGGACAGGGGGGCACAGTACGAACAAATGGTCGCGCGGGCGATCGAAAAGTGTCTCTCGCGCATTACACTTAAGATGAGATATACTTTAAAAATAGAATACCGGAGCTTTCTTGTACAAGGATATAAAAATACTGTATGAGTGAAGTACTATAATGTATTTTTAATAAATTCTAAATCTTCTGATTCTATTCTATTTATCCTGGCATGACATAGCACAGTTGCAGAATCGCAAGCTAAAGCTACAGTAAAATATAGAGCTGTTCACCTCCTCTTGCATAAGTGAGGGCACCACATTCTTCTTGAGCCTCATTTTACCCCTGATGCACTCATAGTCAGCAGTAGCAAAGTGTTGGTGACATATAACATCGTCGTTTGTTACCTTACTGGTAATGTTCATCAGACATAACCATTTTTTTAATTTGGGCCGACTTGTCGGAAATCTGTGGATACAAATATATATTGTAAACCATTTTCAAGTTAAAAATATCAGTAAATAAAAGTAGTGCTTAATGGTTGATAATAATGTGCGGTTTGATCACTGAATGTTTCTAACCACCTGTGTAAAGAACCAGTAATAGAGATATACCCAGTGGCGCTGACATAACGACATTAAACCATACCTGCCCGCCTAGCACGCCTGCCACGAGATATTGCGATAATCGACAGTCCAGATGTTGTCTACAATATTGTATGAAAATAAACGAGGACGCATGTTAGTGTCCGTCGACAAATAGGGAAAACCGGTTAAAACAGGACAAAAAGCGTAAACAAAATGTTCTTGTGGCGCGCATGCTAGGCGGGCAGATATACCTTGCAACGTTGCAAAGCTTTATAAAAATCAAAAATCAGTCGAAAAGGTTAGTTTAGCCACAGAATTGTATTTTAATTCTGTGAATTTTTGCACATGATGTACGTTCGGGACGACCTAAAACAACAGATATTAGCGGTCAAAGACTTTTGTCGACAACGAACATGAGCGGACTTGTCCGGTGCGACGTAGATACGAGGGTCACGCGCCGCGTACCTACTGAAGTTTACCTACATGTAAATTCCATTATACCAGTTTTACACAGTATAAATGGTGTGACATTTAGTAACCAAACTTTTGCTATTTATTTTGTTGTAATAATTATTTTTTCAGTATTGACGTTAGTTTTTATTGGTGCAACGAAATTTAAAAATACCTATATTACCCATTATCAAGTTGAATGTCGTTATGTTGGCAAGCGTTGTATATACAATAAATATAATGGTTTAAAATTAATATAATACAATCATTTCTGTGTCGCAGCAGGCGAGTAGCTAAATGTGAATTGCAAGAAACCACTCTAAGGATTGAATATTAAAATATCCATTCATAAAATTTACTGTATTGTAGAAATACAGTGATAACATTTCAGGTTCTTACGTCAATTTGTTTGGTCTCAGCCTTTACAAATCAATTAGCCGGTCAGGCTGAGTATTTTTATATGCAAAGGATTATAAGAGATTTTTTAACTCACCCAAAATATATAGGTTTATCTTCTTCACAACCAAGAAAACAGCGAGACTTCACCATGATTTTACATTCACTTATGTTAATACATCTGAAATAAAACAATTAACAAAATTATTAAGAGTGCACTGGCCACTCTATAATAGTTTTCACTGCATAATCATCTTGGAATGGAGATGGATGGATGACATTGTCATACTTTTTACAGCCTCTGTGGCACAGCAGGCGAATAGTCGCCTGTAAGCTAAAGGTTTGATTCCCGCACCAATACAAATGTTTGCATGACCCATAATTGGTTTCGAGTCTGGGTGTCGTGAAACCAAAAGACACTCATAGTTACTGATATCTATGACACAAGACTCGTATCTTACTGTGGGGTTCAGACTATGTATGTGACTGTCAGGTGTTATTTACTTGTTTTTTTTTAATTTATTGTGAGCAAAGAGATTTAATATTACTATAGAGGGGCCATACAAAAAAAATTATCTCAAATGTTGGTAATGCCATTTACCATGTATCACAATGTGAGGGCACTTATTACAATTTACACCCTAGAATGTTAGAATGTTCCGGAATCACATAAGACAATTTTATTGTCTAAACATGATTATGTCTATTGTCTTTGAGAATAACATAATGAGATATGCATTACGGGATTAACAATGTTTTTAATAATGCTTTAATGATATTTTCTTATTGGTTAATGGTTGGTGGCAGCATAGACTGAGAATTGTGAGTAAATGGGTTCAAATGTCAGGTTCAGTAGTTTCCAATGCGGGAAAAGAGTGTGAGGACTCAGGTTGGAATTTGTGGCCAGTATAGTCATAGGCTCACCCCCTACCAAGTGAATATGGGTGATCTAGTTCTCTAGTTCACCTCTGCCTACCCCTCTAAAGGTACTAGAGGACACTGTGATAGACAATTAATATTATTATGAAATAATAATATTAATAATTGTCTATCATAGTGTTGTACCATATACAATATCTCATATACTAGGTAGGTTGTTAGGCACATTACAATAAGAACTTGTTTTGGGAAATTGGGATATAAAAAAATATATAAAATAATAATAATTCTTATTATGATAAACTATTTTGAATACAGCGGTACAATAAGCAGGAAATAAAACATAATGTGCTGCTTGTAACATTTGACCATTCGGAATTGAAAACCAGTCGCGCGTCCTTATTCTGTAGCACCTATAACGAATCTACATCGAAACACATTTTGAACTCTATACAATTAGTGAATAAGGTCTATTTTGCATCATCAGTCACACCTAGTTACTCGAATAGATTTACAGAATAAGCCGCTCTATTAATTACATCAAAGCGTGATAAAATCAATATTCCATACTGCGGCTCAAACGAACATAGTTAATATTGCATTGTTTATAAGTTTAAACCATTTTTACGCGCGAAAACACTCCAAACAAGGTTAGAAGTTTGAAAAAGATTTTTCGACACTTACCAATAAACTTACACGTATGAAATCCTCAGAAACACGTCTAATTAAAAGACAAAATCTTTATATACATAGTTTCACACATAATAACACAAAAACATACATTTACTAATTTAAATTAGGATTTGCTGGAAAAATATTTACCTACTCGGACTTTTTTCTCCACTTTGACAATTTATTTGACACTTGACATTTTACGGTGACGCTTGTAGTGACTAGTGATGATCCATAGATGAGGACTGAATGTCGATATCTAATCGATAAGTACTGATTCTAATATTTAGTAAAAAAAAAATAGGATTCTGTAGGCGTTCTGTATATAGGCGGTTCCAATGTCATTGGGGTTCTTTCAAATGTATCATGTTTTTATTCGCTTCGTATTATTACTTGAGGAATAAGTCCATCCTTACTAAATAATAAAAGCGAAAGTAACTCTGTCTGTCTGTCTGTCTGTCTGTCTGTCTGTCTGTCTGTGGCGTTTTCACGTCTAAACCGCTGAACCGATTTTGATGAAATTTGGTATGTGGGTACCTTGAACCCCAAGGACGGACATAGGGTACTTTATTTTTTTTAATTCAACCCCTAAAGGGATGAAATAGGGGATGGAAGTTTGTATGGGAATTTTGGAACCGCTTAATGGATTTTGATGAAATTTGGTATGAGGATACTTTTGACCCTAAGGACACAAATGGGGTACTTAATTTTTTTTTATCAACCCCTAAAGGGATGAAATAAGGGTTGAAAGTTTTAAATGGGGATTTTAGGTCTAATTAATGGATTTTTATGAAACTTGGCATGGGATAGTGCACATCCTTGAGTTCAAAGACACAAATGGGCTACTTTTTTAAAATCAACCCCTAATGGGATGAAATAGGGGATGAAAGTTTTTATGGGAATCCAGAAACCGCTGAACGGATTTTTAAGAAAGTTGGTATGAGGATAGTAGATAGTAGCGCTAAGGACAGAAATGGGGTGTGATATATTTTTATCCTACAAAGGGATGAAATAGGGGTTAAAATTTGTTTCTTTGTTTTTGGGCCGATTGACTTCAAAATCGATATCTGAGTCGCCCCGTGGTTACAAACGACAGAACCGCTGTCAGAACTGTCAAAAGTGGCCGCCATTTTGTTTTTCTTTGTTTTTGGGCCGATTGACTTCAAAATCGATATCTGAGTCGCCCCGTGGTTCCAAACGACAGAACCGCTGTCAGAACTGTCAAAAGTGGCCGCCATTTTGTTTTTCTTTGTTTTTGGGCCGATTGACTTCAAAATCGATATCTGAGCCACCCCGTGGTTCCGAACGACAAAACCACTGCCAGAACTGTCAAAAGTGGCCGCCATTTCGTTTTTCTTTGTTTTTGGGCCAATTGACTTCAAAATCGATATCTGAGTCACCCCGTGGTTCCGAACGACAGAACCGCTGTCAGAACTGTCAAAAGTGGCCGCCATTTTGTTTTTCTTTGTTTTTAGGCCGATTGACTTCAAAATCGATATCTGAGTCGCCCCGTGGTTCCAAATGACAGAACCGCTGTCAGAACTGTCAAAAGTGGCTGCCATTTTATTTTTCTTTGTTTTTGGGCCGATTGACTTCAAAATCGATATCTGAGTCGCCCCGTGGTTCCAAACGACAGAACCGCTGTCAGAACTGTCAAAAGTGGCCGCCATTTTGTTTTTCTTTGTTTTTGGGCCGATTGACTTCAAAATCGATATCTGAGTCGCCCCGTGGTTCCAAACGACAGAACCACTGTCATAACTGTCAAAAGTGGCCGCCATTTTGTTTTTCTTTGTTTTTGGGCCGATTGACTTCAAAATCGATATCTGAGTCGCCCCGTGGTTCCAAATGACAGAACCGCTGTTAGAACTGTCAAAAGTGGCCGCCATTTTGTTTTTCTTTATTTTTGGGCCGATTGACTTCAAAATCGATATCTGAGTCACCCCGTGGTTCCGAACGACAGAACCGCTGTCAGAACTGTCAAAAGTGGCCGCCATTTTGTTTTTCTTTGTTTTTGGGCCGATTGACTTCAAAATCGATGTCTGGGTCGCCCATATTTAGACTAAAACGACAGGGCGGATCGACAAATCAAAAGATTTTTCCATTGGCCCTACAAAATACGCGTGCGGAGCCGCGGGCAAAAGCTAGTCATAGTATAAAGAGGAGACTTTTCGACCGACTTCAAAAGAAGGACGTATCAATTAATCTATTTTTTTGTATATTATATATGTTACGCGATATCTTCGCCAAATGTGAACCGATTTTCAAGATTCTTTTTGTGTTCGCAGTTCGATAGTGCTTATTCCAAGGGTGGTCCCATATTTTCGTCACGACAGGATAAGTTTTGAGGTCGGTTAAGTTTTCAACTAGGTATCTTGAGGGTTACAGAGCACGGGCCTGTCTGGATCGGGTGCGCTACGCCACGTCGCACGTCGCATAGCGGTCGTAGTCTCCGCGTCCTTTGGTAGGTGGGTCCCCAATGAGGATTCCTCATAATAAATACTCTTGTATTTATGTAGTAATTCTTGTCGCGACTAGTCGATTCTGTCGAAGCGCATGTGCGATCTTCGCTGCTCGAGGACTTCCAAGCAACGCGAGCCGCATACACACAGGAGAAGATATAGAAGAGAGTAAGCTGTGTGAAGGCAGCATTTACAATCCCGCGCAGGGAAGCCGAGATCGTCTATTTCTGTTTATCTTTGAATGTTGGGGCACTATGCGGTAGTTCCGATGTGTCAGACCGGAAGTACTCGACAAGACAAAAAACCAGTTGATAAGTACTTAATTTATTTTTTAAATATTACAAATTCGTTTTCTTATTATCTAAGTTCAGAAATTCTCTTTGTTACGTCATTTCAATTTATTGTACTTACATGTTTCTTTATCTTTTGAATGTAGATCAGATTTTACACTCAACTGTATAATATTTCTAGGCACTCAACATAATGTAGCCGATCGTTTTTGTAAATAGTATTTTTTTTAACGAGATGCTTTTGTAAATAGTAGGTAATGAGTATTAACTGTTAATTGTTATTTAAATATTAGTATCATTGAATTATTACATTATTGACTGTAATTAAACAATCTAAACAAATATATATTCCCAGTAGGTACCTATTCGTTCAACAAATGTCGCGTTCAGCGTTACAACAGATGTTTCATGTTCTTAACAGGTGTCGCTACTGGGCATTGTGCATTATTGTGCAATAGTAAAATAGAGCATCAGTTTACAATTCGTGAAATATAATAGTTAGTACTAATGATATCCTATTCAGTAAGTGCAAGAGTCTAACAAACTGAAGGCTTGTTCGGTGATACGCGGCAGACGACTTCTTTGAGATTGTTAAAGGCCTCGTCTTGTGTTGACTGGTTGAATTTCTGAAAAAATTTAAGAAATTTAAATCATAATATTATGTATTGGAAAAAAAATTTGCTCTTTTTAAGTTTCCCGAATACCATAAAATAAATATAAAACATAAGTAAGGATTGTGTAACGACTAACGTTGCCCAGTGCCCTTTATTCCTTTTAACCCAGAAAGGGATATGGAACAAATTGATAAACAAATCAAATTATATTGTGTTCGACCGAAGAAGTTGATCGCCTAATTAATGGCACAGAATGCCTAATAATACTTATGTAGGTATATTATGTTATGCGCGATACCTGCCTATAAACATAGCAATTATGAATTAATAAATAAATTACAACAAAACTTCGAAGTACTTTATGCTATTTATTGCACCCAATGATTGCACCAGAGAGTAGGTAGAGATATCTATACCTATATGATATTTGACCGTTGGCTAATGGTCTTTGAACCGGGTTGCAAGGGCGCGGTCATTTCAATCTCTTAATATTGCTGCTTGATGGCAGAAATCAAAAAAACAAAGCTACTCAGACTCTCGCATGATATAACATGCTAGTTACAAGAAAGTTACAACATCCATAACGTGAGAGTCTCTCACCTCATTAATGATTATTGTGGGTACAAATCCGAGCGGTCTCATAACGCTGTCAGTTTTGTCTCCGTAGGAGGCGAGGAGGTTGTCACCTTGTTCGCCGGAGGCACACCTCTTCAGCTTCAAAGATTCTGATGCCCTGTTAACCAGGTTGAGACACTGAAAAAAAAGTTAATATTGTAAAAGTCTAGTTTTATAAAAGGACTGCGTGATGAAGATAAATATACGTACTGTGTCAATAGATTTGTCCGGATTAGCTTGGCCCATGAGGCAGATCACGATCTCCATCTTGTCTGTGTCGAGGAGGCTGCGGTCCTTCAGTACACAAGCTTGAATCTGCCAAGAATTACTTAATTGAAATCAGAGATCACAGCGTAAAGTTACCTAAACTTTTTATGGTGTTCTATATTACCTTATTTCCGTAACATTCGTCGGGACCATGATGACAGGTGAAAGTCCAATTTCCATTGATCTTGTCATGCTGGAAAACCAAGTTCATCGTCATTAATTTGGTACTGACTACCTCGGTTGCATAGATTTATTTCGGTACGACTACCATCCTGAGGTCTCGAATTCGATCTCCAATATTGTTTTTTTTAATCCAGTACCAGCCCGGATTCTGGAATTTGTGCCTGATAAAGCGATAGGCTCGCCTCCTATCACATCTGGGACGGAACAAAGATCGGCCAAATCTGAGTGTTCTAGTTCGCTAGTGCGTCTCTGCCTATCCCTCCAAGAATACAGGCGTGAGCTTATGTTTTGTTATTTTTGTTTATATCCTAAATATACATGTTTTATAAAAATCTGTTCTAGATCCAAATATTCGATTAGCGTTTCAGTATGAAAACTTTTCTAGTAAGTTGTAACGACTATGTACTTTGTGTAGGTATGCTGAAAATAATAAATTACCCCATAGCTGGTTTGCAAATGTGCTGAAGCTAATTCAATTGGCCAGAAACAATTTTTTCGTCACAAAAATGCTAGTTTCCATTATTCAAAAACTATGAGCCTCACGAAGTTTTAAACTTTACCGCTAAATTGCTAGCCAACCTCCTTTAAGAGTTACCCTTTTATGAAACACTATAAGGTAACAATCATTTGGTAATATATTATGTAATCTATTAATGGCTAGTAAGTAGGACAGGGCATTGATATCGATTGGGTTCAATTGACGTTGTTTAGAACTGAGGACTCAGAGACAAATATCAATAATATGCACAAATGCACCGTCGCGGCGTGACATAACTTTAACGTTCCGTAAAAATGGCTACATTTGTCTATTTATCATTTAAGCAGTGGCGTATTTTCCGTAAGGCTAATTAGCCCCGGGCCTAGGGCGGCTGTACCATCAGGGGCGGCCAAACACGAAACAAAATTAAAGAATTTACTCCATTATCTACAATAAAATTACGAACCTTCTTCCTTTTTGAAGTTGGTTAAGAACAAGGGGCGGCAACCAGTGCCAGGCCTGGGGCGGCTAACACTTTTAATTCGCCACTGTATATAAGGAGAATTACCAAGAAAATATAAGGAACTAGAACCGTTAAACTAAATCACATTTGGATAAACTAACTTTTAATTTAATCAGTTGTACCCATAATAAAGTTACAATAAACTTTGATGGCGTAGTTATTTAGGACCTAAACGTAATCTTGTTTGCATATAGCCATATGCGGTATGGTTAAATTACTTTCGAAGTTATGGATATATAAGAAGGTAAAATGGTGTTTACAACAGGTCTATGGTACATGTACATGAATGACGGTTACCATATTTAATTAGTTAGTGACATATTCTACATACCCCTATTTGCGTCAATAATGTGCGTAATTAGACACTAAAATAAAAGGCTATTTGTTGTTAAGTATATTTGGGAACTCCATCAGGAATTAGAATTTACGTTACAACTTTTTAAATTGTAATGACATTATATTTTCTAATAAAAAAAGTAATTTAAAAAGGCAGGTTCTGAATTTTTAAATTCCAAACATGTAAAATGCGCTGACAAGTTTAATATCTCCACGCAGTATCACAGTCATTCCTTGGTACAATTACTTTCTAAATCGTAATGTATAAGATAAATTAACTTACCGTGCTCTTTCCATATGGCACCATTTTGACCTTCACCAGACCTCTGAAGTCCCGCCATACAGGGGCGAGCTGTGACGTTATAAACTTTTTGCTGTCTGGACATAAGGATTCGTAGTACACAGCAATTTTTACCTAAAATAAAAGAATTAGTTACATCTGTAGCAATCTAAAGCAATAACAGGCATTCATTATTAATTATATCTTTTTATTGTAATAAATTATCTTTTAATATCCTATTTAACTACTCACAGTCACAGTCACAAATATTTGAAACATTTTATACATAATTAGGTCCTAACTGAGTTATTAATCTAAGGTCCTAACAGAATAAATAATTAGAGAATGATATCTAAGTTTCAGAAATATATTTCTAAATATTTAAGTTAAATATTAAAATTAGGGAAGGTGTAACATTTAAACATGACAATACTTACTTTGTTATCATCAGTCTTCTTGTTTTTAGCAAGCACGCCGTATGAGAAAGCTAGCAGGCATATCACCAAGAGAGTCTTCATTTTGTTCTGTAACAATTAAGACCACATAAATGAGTCAATTTTGTTTAACTTTACTCCACTAAGTTCACTGTAACTAAAGGCCAATAAGTGTTGTTTTTTCTGGAAAATACAAGAGAAAATAGAAAGGTGGATAGAACTTATTTACATTTTGGAGCAAGAAAGTACGTTTTGCTTATTAAGTCGAGAATGGAAATGGTTTGATTGATAAAAATTGTATTTTTTCATAAGTGTATATTTGAAGACGTAATACGAACTAAAAGACTACGTTATGCAGCTTAGAATAAGTAGAAACATTTACACAGCAATGTATAAGTGTTTCTCTTATCGCACAAAAGAAACATTACCCCAGTGGGTTAGTAGTAGAAACTGCGGTTAACAATAACATATGGGCGCTTTCACGTGCCGTGGGGACAGGTGAAACGAACGACGCATGCGTGAGGCATACACTTACAGCGATTTCATTTAAATGCTTCGATCATATATCATTATAGATACTCTATAAATCTATAGCAATGAAATAATGAAGACAAAAACCCCTTTGGCTCACTAAGAAATAACAATCAACAATGAAACTTGAGAAAGTGTAATGACTGTATAATGAATGACATGCAATGTAAATAACTGTATCACAAATATATTGCCGACCCAAGGTATAAACTAACAGCGATTTTAGATATTAAATTATAGCATTTAAAAATAGTTTAGTTGCGAATAAATAAATACATTCAGATTTTACTTGTATACTTAGGTAGGTACTATAGAAAACATTTGAGGTTCATAATAATTTTTGGGGCATTAGCCAAGTGGCTTATGCGCCAATCGAATAGATTACATAGTGTTTGGTAATATTGACAATGTTTTATCAACGTGATATAGAATTGAGATCGATAAAAATAGTTACAAAAAAGAAATAAAGTGAACAGATAGAGATCTATGATAGCTAAAAAGATATACATTAATTCGCTATCTCCTGCCCGCTAGATCGCAGGCCGGGTTTCTCTCGGTCACAGAAGAACTGTTTAGCATCATGATAATTACAGTTTAGCCAGCGTACTTTCTAATCCAAGTGTTTACCGTTACTTACACACTTTTTCAAACATGATGCACAAAGGATTCGGCTTAGTTACTTGACGTAAACCCTGTCTCGGGCTCGTGTCCTGGGTAAATCATGTTAGTAAAACGACTTTACCCCACTTGGCAAGATTAGA
Organism: Clanis bilineata; assembly: GCA_036417725.1. Classification (NCBI taxonomy): domain Eukaryota; kingdom Metazoa; phylum Arthropoda; class Insecta; order Lepidoptera; family Sphingidae; genus Clanis; species Clanis bilineata. Next base: position 18,710,807 of record CM071158.1, read on the forward strand.
TTAAAGGAAATCTGATTAGTGTTTGATTTTGGCGTCAGTTACCAGAATTTCAATCGTTTTGGTATGTACTTCTAAAACTAGTTGGTTATAACTTATACATCATTCTCAACACGTCACATACGATATTCTTCACAAACGGAAACACGGTGCCTTAACTTTTAACTAAATATTTTTCGTTGAAATAAAACTAATTTTTACGGATTCCATCGCGATTTGCTTTGTATTTGTTTTATTTTTAGTCCCGACGTTTTGAAAGCTTTACAGCTTGCGTGGTCACGCGTCGGACCTGTAGTTTTCTTTCAATAAACAACATTCGCGTAAACCTAAGAAATCATTAAATATTATCCATTACAATTTACAGCTCACGTACCTCCGAAGTGGCAGGCAGAGATTCTTTTCCCCAATTCTCATTACGTTCCTCCCCAGGAGCGGCAGTGGCTTAGCCGTTCCTTGAAAAGTGTCGTTGTTGATGGACATCGGTGATCATTAACATAATTGATCTCAAGTGATCCATAATGAAATATGACAATATTGCATTAGCAACTAGTACAAGCAGCAGGTATCGATGTCAGAAAAATATTTTTTTGCAAACCAATGTAAAATAACAACAATGTAATGAGAGTTAATGTACCTACTTAGCATTGCATTGTTTTGCAAGTGTTATCAATTTATTACTTTTAATGTTGGCAAATATTATTAATCTACGTCTATATTATACTAATTTAAAGTAGGTATACATATATTAAGAGCGACTTGCTTACTAATCTAGAGTTACACCTTATCTCGATTTATCCTTCAGCTCACTTCTATCTTGAAATTAAGATTTGGGATAAATAGAGATTTATCGCGGAATTGCAAGTGGCCCTAAATCGGTTGAGTCCTAATTTTTATTCTAATGTTGTCGAATGACTCATCACCTTCACCATCACCGATATTTTATGCTCATAGATCAGAAGCATACGTGTTATATACAAAGTAAATAGAACAATGGAAAGACTACCATTAAACCATAAGTTGTCAACAAAGACTTCTATGTATACTACTAGACAAGCTGTTTAGAAGTAAAATTGTGTCACATTACGGCAAGTGTTTGACGTTTGACGGCTAAGGAAAAAATTAGATCTCTATAGCGAGTTGTGGTCAATTGACGGAATCTTAGAGCGCAAATTCTATGTACCGAACAGCCTGTCTAGTAATACATAGAAGTCTTTGGTTGTCAACTGCCCTTCCGTGGCGAATATTATTGAATATTCTTGGATGAGGAGAACACGTGTAGTGGGCTTAGACCATTTAACCCAAGGATCTGTCTCCATGATCAATCTTTTATCACGGTTGGACACTAGTGTTCGTAAAATTGATATATTGTGCATTGTGTTGAATATATTTATTTATGTGAGTTCATAATTACAATACCTATAACTAAATACTTCGTAGTTCGTCCTCCTCAAAGTGTCAGAATTTGTCATTCGTAGTATATACCTCTATAAAAGTCTCTGTTCGTAATAAGCGAATTAGTAGTCCCGAGGTTAAATGGTTTAGCAGTGGATAATATTTCTTCACATAAAACGTGCTTTCGAGTGCATGTAACTGCATGTAAAACGTTGACTGCATTAAAATTGGAAGCAAGTGGCAGTACCTACAGTAGATTATCAGGTAAAAGTTAGGGAAATTTGACGAGGATATCATACGTGATGTTACATACATAACATAACATAAGCTCACGCCTGTATCCCCGAAGGGGTAGGCAGAGGCGCACTAGAGAACTAGAACACCCACATTTCGCCGAGCTTAGCTCCGTCCCAGATGTGATAGGGGGCGTTATTCCACGTGATACGTGATGTTAGTACGTATGAAGATGAACTTTGGATATTATATTATTATAAATACCTTTAGGTAATACGGTTTTAAAATATCTTACAAACAGTACTAGAACCTAAAACTATACAAGCTGGTACACGGACTCTATACTTAAAAAATGGTTAAAACATGAAAAGGAATAAACTCACCCTTCGTACAACACTTGAAAGTAATTTAAATAAACTTTTCATCACACGTCCATGAACAAAGTAGTGCAATGTTCACGGCGAGTAACAAGATACTGGGGCCTGAGGATTCGACACCACCGACCTTATTCCAAAGGTTATCAACGTTTTTAAATCATGATAATTTTCATAGCGGCTGTTAGCCCAATATCCTAACAACACAATTTAAAAAGAACAAAACAAAGCATAGCATTCCACCTTTATCCAAAATGGGACAGGAAAGACTTCAAGCAGTTCCTACACCAATGGTTTGCTAGGCTAAATTCAAACTCATAAGGACTTCGAGGGCTGCAGTTCATAAATAAAATTTCATAGTAAGATAAAGAAAAGCCAAAAATTAATTGCAATCTTAACATGGATATTAACTATATTATTAAATTACGAAATATTTCCCAAGTCCCTGACCTCTTATTAAGGCGAGTGGAGTTTGTTAACCGGGCGGAATACGGTCATATGTAAATGATATATCATTTGGTCGCGGTTATCAGCTCTCTGCTCGCAGGTCGTGCACCTCAGTCAATGATTCTATTAGATGGACATTGTATGCAGAGATCAGAGAACAGTAAATATACTTCTAGCCTTTTCGAAACAGCTTTATTTTTAATACAGAAATACTTAAAATTTAGAAACATGGATGGGTTAGGCAAAGACCAAAGATATGCTACCGCACAGTGTAAGTGTAAGATTGCTAAAATGTAGAAAGCCAGCTTTGATGGAAATTATATTAGTTAGGTACACAATCTTGCATTCATTTTAAAAATTATGTATTTTATTTGTATTATAATCACAAAATATCTAATACGTACTTTAACTAGAAGTTGTATCTAGACACTTTGTAAAATTATCGATCATCCATAACGACTACTACGATTACGCCAATTTGTCGTCGATTATGCAGTAAATCTGACCTGTCGCCCTGTCGGTCAATCTTATAAAAAGGTTATTTGATAGTATAAAGGTTCATTTGACTTAGAATTTATGACAATAGAAGTCGAGGGCACCTAGTAATAATCCGGGGTTAGGACGCTCCCAGTCTCCACATCACTCATTGTACAATGTTTTTGCACATGAATGACAAATTACCGTCACAATATCTAATATACTAACTTACTATGTGATGAGATGTGAACTGGGAGGTCCTAGGTTCGAATTAATTACAAAACTGCAGACAAACAAAAACCTACTATAAAAGCATGCAAAGAACAATCAAATATATCAACAATATAAAGAAGGCACCAATATACAACATTTAAAAAATATACCTCACAAATATCAATAATGCTCTTTCGACCCAAACTTGTTTCTATGCTGATAAGTGTATTTAACAACAAAGTCCTATCACAAATCACGTGACTAAAAATATAAACTTACAAGAATTCCCAGTTCCCACAGAGGTGCGCCATTGGAAGTTAATGGTAATGAGAAATCGCAGAATACATCCCGACTCCTATCATATCTAGGATGAAAATAAGCTCGGCGAAATGTAGGTGTTCTAGTTAGCTTCTTCCTACCTCTTTGGGGATACAGGCGAGAACCTATCTATGAATCAGTGCCGTAACTACAGTGTGGCATATCCGCAAAATACCACGGGCCTCCGACCACAGGGAGCCATCGGTGATCGGAAGGAGGCCGCGGGCCAAAAAAGCCATGACCATATTATAGGGAGTCGCGGGCTAAAAGACGTCCATCCAATGAATTTGCCACGGACCCCAACAGTATAGTTACGCCACTGGTATGAATGTATTATTTATATAGCAAAATTAAAAACCTCTAACCATGCTCAACGATTCGTCTCTGGAATGCAGAAATAATTTAATGATGTTACTGAATATGTGGAATTTATATTAAACTTTCAAATGACAAAAACAGTTGTGAAACAAGAGACGAGTATTTTATGTTTCGATTAATGTTGCAATGGACAATTTAACTAATTATTATTTTTGACCATGAATTTTGACATTCTACAATATGTTGACTCAAAGCCTCGTCACCAGTAGCAGCGGACTAGCTGATAAAACGCATTGTAGGATTCCAAATAAAAAATAGACCCGCGAGTGTAGTTTCTAGTCGTATCACTAGTGTTTCTTGCTACCCTTCTACCTATGCCTATATACGTGAGATGGTGTTATGTTGTACCTACTTACCTAGTTGTAGGCTCTAACTACCTATCACTTAGATTCTTTATTTATTTTTGGACTTGGCTTGTATGATAAATAAAATTATCACCAGCGTCAGTGCAATACTATTGATTCCAAATCAAAGGAACAAAATCAAAGTAAAACCCAGTAGGTACGTTATAAACATAATACATACATGTACAAGTGATACGCAAAAAAAAATGTAGCGCGGACGTATAAAAAAGAATTAAATGGATGCCACAGATAAGTCAGGCACACAAACGCGATACCAAAGTGCCTTACGCACACACTAAAACTCAGCCGCCGCCATTAAGCAGAAAATCCTGCTTCACTTTCATTCCTATCGGCTAGAGCTACGTCCTATATTTTTCTACGTACGTTTATTGTAGGTACTTAATTTATAAAGTAGGCTTACGTTTAAACGATTAAGTTATAATTGTGCGGACTTGTGATTTGTGCCTAAATAACCTTCTGAGTTTTTGTGTAAAGATGACGTTATTAATTATTTGCACAACCTTCGGCGGATACATTTTTTTAAGTGTCTAACAATTCGAGCTAGCATCTGCAAAAGATATTTATCTATATTACATAATACTGTGTACCTATGTAAGTACCTCCTTAGTACTTACATAGTAAATCAGCCCGCTTAGTGTCGTCACGAGAAAATGTTGTCAAGTTACGCTTTTTATCGTATTATAACCGGTTTTCTCTATTTGTCTACGGACATTGTGTCCTCATTACAATATTGTAGACAACATCTTTCGCTTGGTCACCTCCTTGGTCTAGTGGACGCATATATGGGTTGTAGACCGAGAGGTCGTGGGTTCAATTCCCAGGTCGGGCAAAGCGAATATTCTAATTTAATTTGCCCGGGACTGGATCCCTCAGAGGTGTTGATGTCAGGCAGGCAGCCGGTCGTAAAAACGTTGCTAAATTCTTTCTGCAACATGCTTGAAAATGTGTGTTCGCCGACCCTACATTAAGGTGGGATAAGGGTAGGTAGAAAGAAACAATTGTAGACAACATCTCTCCAGTCGGGTATCGAGATATATCATGACACGCATGCTGGCCGGGCAAAGAGTCGCGTGACGCGTCGCGTCCGCTTGTCGCATCGGTCCCAAATCCAAACGATCTAAAATCCGTGTGTTCAAATAGATCACGAAAATTTGTTGAAGCCGCGTCGCCTGCAATAAAACATTACACAAAACACCTACACAGAACATGTATTTTTTATCTATTGTCCATTATAATTTCCTTACCTGGAGTGGGGCGTTGATAACGGCGCCACAGTTTTATACTTTTGCTGTTATCATCGTGTCAATTTAATTTGTTTATATGTGTTTCTTGTTCCAAATAAAATAAATAAATAAAAATAAATAAATAAATTCTACGAGCAGCAGACAGCTAAAATCATTGTTCTGCGTATATGTTTTTGTGTAATATTCGAGAAAAACTAGAGCAGGAGACGAGTCTTTATATGAACAAAGTTTGAAACATTATTGATTGGTTCATTTTCACGATCTGTCTACCCACTAGGATTAATAATTTTTAATTTATTGGGACCGGCCGTTAGTTTCACATCTGGCGTTTTCTATTTTATGAGTACCACAAAATCACTCTGTTGTGCCAGTGTAAACAATGCCTTACATTAATAACACACTAGCAAAAGATACATTTAATTTCAGTAATACATTTAATATTTCATTACCTACGTACGAGCCATGTGTTAATGTGAATTTGTACCGTTAAGTTACCTTAGCAAAAACTAGTCGGACGCGTTTTAACTAACTGTATGCATTTAGTACATCGACGTACGTTATACGTTTGATCTTTAAATATTGTTAAAAAAAAACTTGATTACCTAGGACCTGGGTAATGGGTATCTACCTATTTGTTTTGTTTGTTTCTGATTTCTACCTGCCTTTATCCCACCAACACACTTTCTCAAGCAGGTTGCAGAAATAATTTGGCTTAATTTTTACGTCAACTCCCCTATCGGAATCCAGTTCTGGGCAAATCATATTAGAATAACCTGGGAATTGAATCCATGACCTCACGGTCCACAGCCCATATATCCTGTCACTAGCGCAAGGAGGCGACTAATGGGTATCTACCTACATGTTTCGCAATGAGATACGATTCGTGTAGATTAAGAAAATTGGTGTTAACTGTTATTAGTCTTACCGCTTACCGCGCTAGAATCAGTCAGCTAATTGGTTAATTACAACAATAGCTGAACATCGCGTGAGTCTAGATTTGTAGACTGTCCAAATATACAGTTCGTGTCCTAATGAGGACCTGTTTGGTGACTTCAGCGGCCCGAGCAGGAAAAATTCTGACAATCGTAAATGTATTCGAGATCGATGCGCGTCTATTAAATTTGTACGAAATATTAACCAATGTCATCAGTGCACAGCGAACTCCAATACATTTACGATTGCCAGAAATTTTCCTGCTTGAGCCGCAGCTAATGTATTTATTACTCTAAGAAATAATATTCAATTGCAGTGAATTTAAGCATAACATACGTGCATGCATCGATAACAAGGTCTAAGTAGGTGTGTCATTAAATTGTATGGTTGGCATTCAAATATTTAAATTAGAAACGGAGGAAAAACATATTTATCCTTGGACCATCTTTGATTTCGATACCTACTACAATCAAACGAGTGGCCGTTACGTAATAAAATGTGGAACAAATACTATAGACATGAATAAATAAATACAGCCAAGTCCCAACACTCGACATACATAGCCCCGAATCCCAACTCACGACCCCACTAGATTTAACGTTAACCTGTATCGTGGGAATCATAAACTACGAGGGATTTACGGTCCCACAACACCCAGACCCCCAAACATCTGTCTTGGTGCGGGAATCGAACCCACGCGACGGCCTTTGTTTCACAGTCGGCTACTCGCCCTCTGCGCTACAGATGTTGTCAACTCTGAATGACGTAATTAATATTCTGAGATTATAGGTAGGTACCTACTTACCTACTAGACGCAACTACAATAAATAATAAACTAAATTCGATGCAACCAGAATTAATAATAACTCAGAATAACAGATGCTATATGCAGTCATTGCTACATGAGTTGTGTATCATAGTGTCTTTCTTATACCTGCCCTTATCCCACCTTAATGTGGGGTCAGCGCAACACACTTTTTCAAACATGTTGCAGAGAGAATTTGGCTTAGTTTTTACGACCAGCCGCCTGACATCAACCACCTCTGAGGCATCCAGTCCCAGATAAATTAAATTAGAAAATTTGCTTGGCTCGACCTGAGAATGGAACCCAGGAACTCCCGGTGCACAGACCATACATGCTGCTAATAGACCAAGGATGCGACAAGTTGTGAATCACAGTGTGATAAACATTAAACCTATGTGGTCTAGATACCGGCTAACAGCTATACTGTTAAGTATTTACATACGAACACGACACTCTTTTCTTATACTATACTAGAGGTACCTACTTACCAGCCCCGAACACAAAGAGATTTAATAGAAACTACTGTTGAATGTCTTGGCCCTAACACAAAATATATTTGTTGAAGTAAGAGTATATTTTCCTGACTTAAGGGAAGATACGCTTAGACAATGGCGTAACCTCAGGATGGCATGGTGGGCAAAATGCCACGGGCCCTCAACGGTAACGGGCCCCCCGCTTCGACTAGACGGAGACCCCATCCAGAAAAAGCCTCGGCAAAAAGGGCCCCATCTTATGAATTTCCCACGGGCCCCAAACAGTAGGTACAGTTACGCTGCTGCGCTTAGACCACATACTTCAATATCAGTTAAAACAATGAATATGTTACAGACATCCTTAAACAAGGAAATTAATAAACATATAATTTGAAAGTTAAAATTAAATATTGTAAAATAAACAGATCGGAGGAGTAGCGGTACTCGGATCATGACTGCAATTTTGGAACAAAGACCTCACGCTCCATGCTATCAAACATTATCAAATTATCAACATCACAGGCCTGCCATGTGTCGCCGGGGATGACTTCTAGGATTAAGATTTTTAGTGAAATAAGTAACCACACCAAATCTCGATTTTTAAAAATATGCTCGGCGAACTGTGGGTGTTTTAGTTATCTAGTTCCCCTCTGCCTACCCCGTCGGGGATACATGCTTGAGCTTATGTATGTATGTTATAGATATATCTACCTAAATTGGTTGTCACAACTCACACCTTGAATCTAATTATTATTCTTTGGATTTTCTGATTTCTTTTAAGATTTCATAAAACGTACATACCTAGTTAGCTAATTGTTGTAACGACGAAGTTATAGTTTTTACTACAGTTATTATTATAACACGCATATATTACGACAGATTATTATAACACGCAAGAGTAACTCGTATGTGGAACCGTGTCACTAGCGATTTGTTCCATACACAGGAAGTACCTATGAGTGGTATAATTTTTCGGATTGGTTATGAAACATTGATTTGTAATGCACTAGTGACACTTATAAATAGTTTTTTTTTTTGCACAACATACGGCCTTCTACACAGTTACACCGCAATACAATCATTCTGTTACTGGTCTTCCTAATTGCGCAGTAAGCCGCGTCTCGTGCACAAATTTTTCTTGAAACATAACACAAAAACATGTATACGTACCTAAAACAACTATTTAAGCTGTCTCTTGCTCATAGAACAATGGACCATAAATAAAAAAAATGTTTTGTGTAGGTGTTTCGTGTAATGTTTTACTGACGCGGCTTTGTAGTGAGTTTATCAACTCTCAGAAAATCGTGGGATACCCTGCAGGTACCTGTTAAGTATTCTACACATCGTTATTATCTGATTTACCTATTCATGTTTACAAAATGTTGCATCAAATTTGACACATAAAACAAAGACCCCAAATACCCTACTAGGCGAAGCTATGCTAGCCTACCTACCTAATAGGAAGTAATTAATGGATTTCCGACAATTAATATCTGATTTTCTGATAGTAGATACCTAGTTCCTTACATAATTTTATGATATACTTACCGATTTCATTATTCCTGTACCCACTTATGCACCTGTACGTATTTTACGTTTTAAGTTTTTAAAAGTACCTATCTAGATACCGGTTATGTTTGTATCCATATAAATAAAACGTCTGTACGTTTACAATCACTTACATTACGTACAGTAATCTATACTTTTAATTAAAAACAACGGACTCGAACTACAACCTAAACCACTTTTTTGTACAAAGTACAAACATGGCAATTAAATGATCGCGTCTCGAAAACAACCCGTACTGGGATGATTGAGAGTTCAAAAACGAATCGCTGCATTCAATTTAATTTTTTACGAAACTTCCACTAACCTTCGTTTGGTATTGTTGAGTTTCTCTGTTGAAACACACGCGTACCGGGCAACGCAATGCCGTCGACTGACCGACCTCCTCTTATTTCGTACCCTGCCATGATTGCATAAAGCTTCCTTCACAATCGAATGGTTGATTGATATAACAAGATTAAAAGTCCCTGATATCTGTACGTAAAATAATATATAACATGTCGTTATTTCCTCTGTTTCGATTGGAGGATGTATGTATGATATGATTACCAACCGATTTCAAAACAGTAAGATCTTATTCGACTTTTTTACGTTTGATAGTGCTACTTCTAGACGGGACACGTGAGACAACAGCACAGAACTTGTGATCCAAAAGTTATGAAATAGTGATCATATGTCGCTTAGTTTATTTGAAATATACGCGCGCCAGGCCGGCCAGCGTAATAATATTGAGAGAATAAACATATCCTACGTGATTCTTTAACCATTCAGAAAACATTCTAGGGTGTAAATTGTAATAATCGCCCTCGCATTGTAATAAATTGTTGATGGCGGTACGGAAGTTTTTAGCTACTTAAAAGATGGTTCCATATTGCTCAAGATCTGATGAAGGAACACGGAATAAAATTCTTAACAAACAACGATAGACTTCGCAATTGGCGTTTTAAAGTTTTTTATGATTATATTGATTCAATACTTAAACGAAGTTATCCGTAATTCGTCACACTCATAAAAGTTTATAATATGTTTGCCACTATGTACGTTGCCTTACTTTTGTATTAAAGAGCTGTTACCCTGTCAAATCTCAAGTGCCACCGCGCTGATTAGCATAGTGATACTGCAGTGCACATAGAATCTCGCAGGCTTATACGATGCAATGCGCAAGCGGCACAAGACTATTGTATCTACCTTATACGCAAATTCACAACATTAGAGATATTATTATACTCGATAAATAAATCTTGATAAGTTTTTCAGGGATCTCTCTTATTATTTTTTCCGAATATTAACAAACCTCTATAATACGGAGTCTTCAGGCAGGGGCTGATTACGAAAAACATGAGAAAAGGGTGTACATAGTGTTAGGGATTCTGCCCAACGATCGCTCGGATGATTTCCATCTCTCCCGGGCGGCTCAACGTTAGGTCGTAAGACAGGCGAACCCGACATAACCGTCGTTTCTCCCTAGGCGCGGCGGTAGCGGTAAATCGCTTTCCCCGCGAAAAAAAGGGTGTTTACTACGCCACGTCTCCTGCACTAAATCATTACAAAATTTATATTTATTCGATATTTTGAGTGTTTTGTTTCAAGGAAAACTAGTGCAGGAGACGTGGCTTAATATAGATATAAAAACGCCAGCAAAAGTCGTATACAAGAGCACTCCAAAGTTGAAAGAAAAATACAATGCTTATTTCTGATTCTGCAAAATATTTGTTCCCAATGATAAATTATGTATTATGTTCGAAAGAGAAATTGTGCCAAAAAACGATCAAAAGCCTACTAGAGGCTTAAAAAAATTGCGAGGTTTAGTCCAGCTAGCATGCGTGTCACGATATATCTCGATAACCGACTGGAGAGATATTACCTACAATATTGTATAATAATCACAAGTTTAAAAACTTAACTAAATTTGTATGGGACCACACTTGAAATAGGCTCTATCGAACACAAATAAAATTTTGAAAATGTCCACATTTGCGGATATTTCGAGTAACATACATAAAAAAGCATACGGACGAATTGAATTTCCTTTTTTGAAGTCGATTGAAAATAAACGAGGACGCATGTTGTGTCAGTAGAAAAATAGAGAAAACCTGTCATAACACTGTAAGGTATTGGAATGTAGGAAGAATGAATGCAACAGTTATATAAATTAAAGTATGAAAGAGCGAGTAAGCAAGTTAGAATGACAGATGACAGTTAGAAAAGGATAGAATATATAAATTGTAATTAGAGTAAGAGAGAAAAGAAATAAAGCAAGATGGTCGCAACAAGTCTTTAATTTACAACACGACAAAAAGCGTAGACAAAATTTTCTCGTGGCGCGCATGCTAGGCAGGCTAAGAGTCGATTTATGTAGAAGAAATCATTACATACAAAAACTTAACTATCAATTTACGACAATCGTGCCATAAAAAGGTACCGTTGGTCTTTCGGTCCGTGGCCTTGTATACTCTAATTTATGATTTTTTCCACCAATAATTGAATTTATCTGTTTCAAGGAAAGATTGTATACGCTCGAATATTAATACTCAATGTTAAGCCGTCTCATCAAATCAGCCCGGCTTGCATGCGCGTCACGATATATCTCGATAACCGACGGGAGAGATGTTGTCTACAATATTGTATAAAAAAACGTGTATGCATGTTAGTATCCGTAGACAAGGGAAAACCGGTTATAACACGAAAAAACCTGGACAAAATTTTATCGTGGCGCACATGCTAGCCGAGCAGGTCACCTTATCTGTCAAAATTATATAGCGCATAAAATGTAAGTATCCGATAAAGTTGAGTAGCGTTTCAGTATTCGGGGGTGAGGTAAGAACAAAACACACATTAGCTTATGAATAATTTATTGAGGCGGCTTGTTGCAGTGTGGTTAAAAGCCTTCCTGGTAGGCCTTAGAGTCGAGTCTTGCCTGCAGCAGCTCCAACTGGCGCCGCGCCTCGCACTGCGGGAAGTTGTTCAGCTCATAGTACTGTGGTGCGATCTTTAGCAGCCATTCCGCTGGATACAAACAAAAATCATGTTGTCATTTATTCAATAAACTATGTCACAGGTGTGAAGTATGACTATAGCTAACGGGCCCACGACGGGCCCAGACGGGACTACGACGGGACCACGACAGGACCACGGTATTCCTCTGACGTCGACGCCAGGGTCGTCCCACGACTTCGAGGCTTATGAGTCCCTTCTCAATGGAGACGGGCCGCAAATCGGCACCGCGTTGGGGTGGTTCCGACTGATGCCTGGGCGCTTCTCGCCTAGGGCAACCCGGAATTGTTGTAATGAGACGAAGAGGGCTACCGCGGGGTTTTTAGTCGGTATTGACGATGTAGTTTGTACATAGTGTTAGGGACTCGGTTCAACGGTCACCCGGATGCTTACCATCTCCCAAGTGTGGCGGTAGCGGTAAAACGCTTCGTAGCAAAAACAAAAGAAAAAAGCTATTGGTGATGTATCAATAAAAAACAGATATTCAAATGCACTAACATTTATACTGCGTCAGACACAAAATCTATTTGCTGTTTATTGTTTTACATAATCTTTAAAAATTCCGAAACGAATCCACATTTTATAATTTTATTTAATTAATGTTGCGTCACGAATTTTATGATAAATAACGTAACGTATAATACTTGTCGCGAACTAAATTAAAAACGAAATTACGTAATAATAAAATATAATCGCGAACAAAATCTATCAAAAGCAATGTTTCTCAAACTGTGGATCAGGGTTAAGGTCGCAAAACCGTCAGTCAACATCACTAAGGAACCTATCTAGATATTCTTTGCGGTAGATTTAGGTTTGTCGCGAAGGATTTGTATAGTTCATTAGGGGCATAGGGTGTCACCGTCTCAAAGTTTGAAAAGCATTGGTCTAATCTAAAATATACAATTTTATTAGTATAATGTTTTTTTATTGCACACTGTAAAACAATAATTATTTGTAAATTGTAATACAATTGAATCACGTAGACATCAACTGCACGCACAACTGACTTGAATTATCAACCAACTTCAAAAGGAGAATTTGAATTTGAGAAGGTTCTTAATTGATCCTATTTTATTTATTTCATATGAATGTCATATATCTCCAGCAAATATGGACATATTTTTAAGTTTCTTTTTATGTTCGACATGGATTACGCCAAGGGTGTAAGTATAAGTTTGGTCAACATATTGTGATGTGGTTTCGAAGTCTGATTTAAGTTAACCTTTCAACCGTAAAAGTTATTGACGCGCAATAAACTTAGCCTTTGCACATGTCAATACGGTTCAATTTCGAGTGACAGGGCGGGGGGAAACGTGATAGACTTACGCTCGGTAGAAGTGTCATACTTGTGATTATACTCACGTTTGATGTCTGTGACGGTGCGTATGTAGTTCTTGGTGGTGAGCACGAACTCGTTGTATATGACCCAGTCGGGCTTGTGGTCGAGACACGTGGAGGGGTGCAGCTGCACCACTTGGTTGTCCTTCACTGTCAGGTAGTGTCCCGTGCGTTCCAAGTGCGCCACCTAAACATCGCACAATCATAATGATGTCTTAAGCAGTCTCCTGCAATAAAAACTACACAAAACATGGTATTTCTAAAATTTTTGTCTATGGTGCATTGTTATATGAGCAGGAGGCAATGAAAATCCTTGTTTTGTGTGTGGTGTGAGGTTTTAGGGTTTTCTTTAAAAAAATATGTGCAGCAGATGCGGCTTTATGTTTCAGCGAATGTTATATATTGAAATAAATTAAAACTCGTATTTCCGGATTTTATAGCGCGATTTTATTCGCGATAGAAAAAAAATAGGTTAATTTCAATGACGTAAGGAATATGCTACAAATATGCAATCGTGATCATCATCACCCACAGGACTTCCTCTGCTGGACATTGGCCTCCCCCAAAGATCTCCAAATCAACGTGTCGGAAGCGGCCATTTGTCATACCAAAGCAATAACGCTCATCTTAACACATGTAATATATTAATAAATAAAGTTAAAAGGTAATCTAATGGTAGTTTCTATAACCATACCTGCATAAAGAATCCATTGACGAGTGCTTTCCTAATATTAATATAGTAATCTTTGCTTGTGAATTCTGTACTGGTCCTTTTTAAATTAAATCTGAAATATATAGGAAATGTTATCAGTAACCATACAATAATTTTACAAATTTCACAAAAGAATACCTGATCGTAAACTGCCATATTTCAGGCGGAATTTGTGTAGCAGGCATTTTCTGCAAGATGCTTAATAAAAAAAAGGGCACGAGGCAAGAATTTTGTAAGCAATATTAATTGTAAGTTAGGAAATTCTATTATCAGTAAAAAAGATAAAAGCCTCTTTATAAACCCTTATACTTATTATATTAATTGCAGTAACCAAACCTGTCCATGATCCTGCTGAGCTGCTGTCGAACATTGTCGCCTGATTTCAGTGATCTGTAGTTTATGAAGTTGTCGTAGCACCAATGAGGATCTTCCATATCTGATACAAAAACAATAAGTTTGACAAGCATGTTAAAGTATTGGAATTGAAGGTCCCTTCTAAAATTGAGCACCTGACACTTCCGTAAGTATTTAAAAATCAGTAGCTCGACCATGAGATTTTTTGACAAATTTATGCCATGTAAAATAATTTATTTATTTATTTATTTTATAATTTTAGGAAAGCTTACAGAAATAATTTATATAAAAAAACGTCAGTTCCACACATAACCGCTAGAGGCGTTTTAGGTGTTTGTCATACAAATATTTCGTCGTATTTGCTAGCAAGATGTGTGAATATAAAAAAAATCATGGTCGAGCTACTGGTGCGGGAAGCAAACCTGCGATCTTTCCAATCTTTACATTCCTAATGTGTTGTATTGGCAGTCTAGGAAGACTGCCAATACAACACATTAGGAATGTAAAGATTTTGTACTAGTCTGTTGAAAAAAGGGATTGTTGCTTGTTGCCAAGTAGAGGAGAGAAGAGAGACAGTGCGACTCACTCTGTTTGAATGCGTGGTACACGTTGAGCAGCGTGAGATGGTCCCCGTCGATGTGTGCGAACCGCATCTTGGCCTCGTCCGCCGCCTTCCGTGCCTCATTGGGCCTCACGAAGCATTGTGGTACTAAAACAACAAATCAACCCAAAGTGTATTCACGATCGTTATTCCAAAAATTGCCACTAGCTGTTGCCCGCGACTTCGTTCGCGTCGATGTATTTTCCACATTTATATCGAGTCTTGTGATGTATGTATCAAGAACTACGAGAGACTTTCGGTCTCACAACTCACGACATGAAACAAATATCTGTGGGCCACGCAAACTTTTATCTCGGTGCGGGGATCGAACCCTTGGCCTCTCACTTCATAGCCGGCTACTCACCCGCTGAGCCACTGAGGCTATTGTATATGTATTATTTGGATAAATGTTTCTTTTACCCGACAACATAGCCGTAATCGACAGGATCTCGTTGGAACAGTTGTGATTGCAGCTCGCGATCAGCATCTTGGCAAGTTGTGGGTCGAGCGGGAACTCTGCCATCACTGCGCCGAGCTCCGTCAGGTTGCCGTCGTCGTCTGCAAACAGAGGGGGTTAGGGTTGGCCCCCTTATGTTAATAATAAGATAACGCATTTATCGCAAAGTTAGGCATTCGTTTATACTATCACGTTGCAAAGAATGGTTTTTATGATTAACATTATAGTAAAACGAATTTCAACTGATGCAAACTATCTTAAAAACTGCATACATACATAAATAATTAAAGTCGATATTAGTAGTTTTCATTGGCTGTTTTCAATATAGATATAAACTCATAGTTGGAGTCAACCGTCAAAAGCGGGACCGAAATAAATATGCATTATTGTGCATGAAAAGTAGTTATATGTAGTATAGTTAGTACTTTAAAATACAAATGGATATTTTTAGGGTATTACAAAGCCTCATAGGACAGTTCCTTTGCAAATTAATCGATGGCGGCAATCACTAGAACTAGAAAACTAAGATGAAAATTCACATATTTATATATTATTTATTTAAGTCTGGTGGTGCCAATATAATATGAATAAAATAAATGTTATTTCTGTACAGATTTTTTAAGTTTACGCGAATGTTATACATTGAAATAAAACTATTTTTACGGATTTTATCACGATTTGGTTTTAATTTTTATTCCCGACGTTTCGAAGGCTTTGCGGTCTTCGTGGTCACGGGTTGGACTGTCGTGATAGAATCCGTAAAAATAGTTTTATTTCAATGTTATTTTTGTACCGATTGAATATCAGAATATGTAATGCATTGTACTCACCGAGTGCCGCGAGGTAGTTAAGCAGTTCTAGCGCCCTCATGAGAGTCTCCGGAGCAGGTGGATCCATGAAGTCAAAGTGCACCAAGTCGTCGATACCCAGCTTTTTCAACTGCAAAACTACAGATCCTAAATTTGATCTGCAACGTCAATGCGGACCGTGCGTTAGATGCGTCCAGTCTGGGCATTAGCGGCGAACGGAGGTCGAAATTATTTACAACGGGCAGGTGATAAAATAAACGCAACAATTATTAAAATGATAAGCTGAAAACATTGGAGCAGATTAGTAATTTAGGAATGAATAATTTTGAAAAATAATCAAGTTACATTTGAGCTCAATCAATCTCAATCAGTTTACTGTTTTCGTATTCTTTTTATCCTGGCATGGCAATGATGGTATTAATCCTGATGGTGTGGACACTGTACATTTCAAATATTCCAGTGACAAACCTGAGTCAATTGTCTAAGGTTAATTTATGTTCCAATTTAATCTAAATCTTGTATGATCCTATGAAATACTTTATAAACATACAACAGACAGCAACCTGTAACTCTATCAGCATCAAATGTATGTACTTACATACCATCAGTTAAGTCACCTTTTCATGCCAGGATCTACAAAACCAGACGCTACTTATGTCAAGGAAAAATGTAAGAAGCGAATCGACGAACCGACAGATAGTACTTAAGCCAAGTGGGGTAAAGTTAAGTAACGATCGCTTGAGTCGTGATCGAAGGTCAAAAAGGGGGAGCGAGAATTTTCCGTTTAAACGCACCACGCACCTCCGTATCGTTTATCTGTGATACGTCGAAAGATCAACATGTAATATTTCATCTTATGACATCACATCGACCAATTACAGTTAAACGACATGGAGGTGTGTGTTGCGTTTATACAGAACATTCTAGGGGGCTGTTATCCAATTTCTTTGAATGACGATACAAAACTGTCCCAGACACTTTCTCGTTAACTGCACCATACATTTCTTGATATGTATGATCGATAGTTCCATAAATGCCATCAAGAACAGTGATATACAGGGTGTTTCATAAAGTTGGTATCAATAATAACTACACTTAAAGAGAGGATAGCTTGGAATCTAGCAGTAAAGCTTAAAATTTCATAAGTTTTTGAATAATGGAAAGTTGAATTTGTAACGAAATAAATTGATTCTAGCCCATTGGGTCAGCTGCAGTACATTTGTATACCACCTATGAGATAATTATTTTTCGCAAAATATACAAAACAGTTCCTACATTAATTGCGACGATTTACATGGTCGCATTCCGATTTTAAAACTCCCATGAATAATATAAACACTATTAAGTTCACTTTTTTTTTATGTTTACCATTACGCTTTAAATAGTTCTCCCTGTGTGTGGAAGTTTTATTAGTACCGACTATCTGAAACACCCAGTACAATTCGTGTAGGCTAGCCATAAAAAAGTTTATATGTAACCTAAGTGAAATAATAAAATCGACACACAAGTCACCTCAGAATCTCAGGATATGTGTTGTCTTGCATCTCATTTTTGTACGCCTTCTCTGTGTACAGCCGGAAACACTTCCCGGGCCGCGTCCTGCCAGCGCGGCCGGCTCGCTGCTGCGCTGAAGCCTTGCTTATCGGCGACACCAACAACGACTCCACTCTGATACGAGGGTTGTAAACCTTTTGCTTGGCGAATCCTGGATCTATCACGAAGACCACACCATCTATTGTCAACGAAGTTTCTGCTATGTTCGTAGAGACCACCACCTTACGGCCTATAGCCCCGTTTGGTCTGTTAGGGGGTGCCGGCTCAAATATCCGTTGTTGTAAATTGGGCGGAAGAGTCGAATACAATGGAATACACTTCAACTCGCCGGCATCCGATGCCAAGTTATCTATCTCACGTTTGATCCTTTTACAAGCATCCTCAATTTCCTCTTGTCCGGTGAGAAACAGTAATATGTCTCCCACAATCTCTTCACACATGTGTATTTGAACAACAGTACGTATTGCGGCTTCCAAATAATCTCGTTCGGGTTGTGGCGTATAGAATATTTCTACCGGATGTGTGCGACCAGGAATGTTCATCAATGGAGCATTGTCAAAGTACTGTTGGAACTTGCCAGCGTCAAGTGTCGCTGACATAATAACTAGCTTCAAGTCAGACCGTTGTTTAATAACTTCTTTAAGCACACCCATCAGTATATCAGTAGCTAGTGTTCTTTCGTGGGCTTCATCGAGAAGTATGACCCTGTATTGTTCCAGCATGGGATCTGACATTGCCTCACGAAGCAACATACCATCTGTCATATACTTCAGTACTGTTTGTGGACCAGAGCAATCTTCGAAACGGATGCTGTAACCCACTTGTTGACCCAACGCCACATCCATCTCCTCGGCGACGCGCTGTGCCACAGACATTGCTGCCACTCGTCTGGGCTGTGTACAAGCAACGCCTTTTGACTTGCCAACAGTCACTGCAGCAAACTCCACAGACCACTGTGGTATCTGAGTGGTCTTCCCAGAACCAGTTTCACCCACAAGCACTACACATTGGTGGGTATTTAGGAGTCTCATAAAGTCGTTTTTATATTCCCACACAGGCAGGCCGAGACGCCGTCGAAGGAGTTCATGGTAACGTTGTGAAAGGGGAAGACCTGAGAAAATATTTAATAGTATTAAATGTTTAGTAGTTTTGGAGTGGTAGAGTAACACTGTAGAGTGTAGACAGTAACATATACAGCAGGAATGGTCCAGCTTGACCAGTTGGATACCACTGTCACAGAAAACCGACGTAAAGTGGCAGCTTGCTGTCGTGTTTCGTTCTGTGAGTAAGATTTCTGGTGGCCCATTCCCCCTTCCTTTCCCAATCCCTTTTCCCTCCACTTCCATTCCCTCCTTTTAGGTTGGCAACTTTTGTGTCTTGGGTGTCTATGAGCGGTGGAGATCACTCATCATCAGGTGACCCATCTTCTAATTTACCAGTCTCTGCTATAAAAAAAAGAGATTTATTTTCTATGAATCTACTTATAAATTAATAACACCATAGGAGTTATGACAGAGGTGGGCGACATACATATAACATATACATATAAAGTGCAATTTAGGAGTCATTTGGAGGGCAAAGCCAAACTGGCTAGTAGGAAATTGGGGATCCTGAACAGAGCTAGGCGATACTTCACGCGGGGACATAGATTGACGCTTTATAAAGCGCAAGTCCGTCCTCACGTGGAGTACTGTTCTCATCTCTGGGCAGGGGCCCCAAAATACCTGCTCGACCCTCTTGACTCCTTACAAAGGCGCGCACTTCGAATCGTCGGCGATCCCAATCTCACGGACAAAGTGGAGGCGTTGGGGCTGCGGAGAGACTTTGGGTCTCTCTGTGTGTTCTACCGCCTCTATCACGGGGAATGTTCCGAGGAACTGTTTAACATGGTGCCTTCGGTACCATTTTACCATCGTACCACCAGACACCGTAGTAGAGTTCATCCTTATCACCTGGAAACAATCCGTAGCAGTACGGTGCGTTTCCAGAGGTCTTTTCTACCACGTACATGCAAGCTCTGGAATGAACTCCCTGCTTCGGTGTTCCCCGAGCGCTATGACTTATCCCTCTTTAAGCGAGGTTTAAAAAGAGTACTCACTTCACGGTAGGCAGCGGCTTGGCTGTGCCCTTGGCATTGCTTAAGTGTATGGGCGACGGTCCCGCTTACCATCAGGCGGACCGCCAGCTCGTCTGCCCACTATGGCAATAAAAAAAAAAAAAAATAAAAAAATACCTGTGTATGGATTTACTCCAGGTGTGCTGGTTGATGTGGGAGCCATGGTGGTGCCGAGGGTGGCGACTGATGTGTCGGAGGACTCGCCACTACCTCCAGACTTGGCAGCGGCAGCTGCTTTCTCTTCCCTGGGGACAAAAAGTTGTGTAAATTGCTATGAATAATGAGTTAACCAATACTTTGATAAAGTGGTCATATCGCTAACCCAAGGTTTATCCTTTCGATCTCTGCATCGTATTACGTGCAAATAATTATATTGTTTGTATTCCAAAGATGATTGTTCTAGTGTGAAGTTAAGACTGTACGTCACCTGCTTTCAATACAATCAAAATAGCAACAAAAAAATACAATATGTATGTTGTAGTATGTTCAAATAGCCCAGCTATGTTCCTTCCCAATCACATAATGTAAGCTCACGCTTGTATCCCCGGATTGTAGGCAGAGGCGAATTAGCAAACTTGAACACCCACATTTCACCAAGCTTAGTTCAGTCCCAGATGTGATAGGGGCGAACCCATCGCCATATTGAGAACCAAATTCAACAACAGATTCCAGACTCCAGGCTGATATGGAAAAATCTGGGTCTCATAGTCATTGTGAAAACATATTTGCCCTATTTAGAGGTAACTTGAAATTGACTAAATCATCGCATATTATGGGTGGAAGTCATTTTTTTAAAAGAAGAATAAGAAATATGTCCTATTTAGTCTGCCTCAGTGGCATAGAGATGTATTGTATGCGCAGTACGACTACTATCCTGACATCTCAGCCTGGAGTCTGGGATTATGTTTGATATGACGATAGACTCGTCCCCTATCACATATGCGATGGAAATGAGCTCAGTGGAATGTGGATGTTCTGGTTCGCCTCTGCCTACCTTTTCAGGTATACAGGTGTGAATACATCACTGTATGTCCTATGTAGTTGTAGGTCTGCATGAGTACCAAATCTAAGTAAATCAGTTCAAAAGTGTCAAAATAAACCATGCAATTTTTGACATTTATAATAATGTGAAACTCATATTTTAATCTCTAACTGAGCATTTAATGAGAAGTTAAACCAAATAAAATAAAAACTATGAATGTATTGTTGTGAATCAGTGGCGAAGGTGAAAATTTCTAAAAGGGAAGGTGATGCTGGTTTCTCTTTGAATTAATATTGATTCAGTAGCAAACATTTTAGCAAAGGTTATGCTGGAGTTAATCATGATGTATGTACCCATTGCCACTATGTGATTTTGGGAGACATTTACATATTGCATATTTAAAAACCAGACAAGAGGGACAAAACTTTTGTCATTTGTACATGCTAGCTCTAAATGTATTCTATTAACTTCTTACTTTGGCGGGTGTTTTTTATTTATTTTTATTCTATCCTATTGTTTCACTGCTGGGACAAAATCAATAAAAAACATACTGATTTCTTAAGTTTACGTGAATATTATACATTGAAATAAAACTATTCTTACGGATTCTATCACGAATTAGGTTTTAATTATTATTCCCGACGTTTCGAAGGCTTTGCAGTCTTCGTTAGTCTGACCTGTGACAACGAAGACTGCAAAGCCTTCGAAACGTCGGGAATAATAATTAAAACCTAATTCGTGATAGAATCCGTAAGAATAGTTTTATTTCAATAAAAAACATATTGAGAAAAGCTGATTTTCAATTATTTAAAATACATAAAAATCATTAGACCAAATTATTCATGTTAGGTACTTCCTAGTAGACACCTATAAGCATAAAGATGATTGATGAATTCCATGATGGGTCTTGCTTATCTCATGTACCCAGAAATATTTTATGAGAAATCTAGGATAAAGTCTATAAAAGAAAATATAATGTATATTAATGATCTCTAATGATGGTATTCTATATTTGTACATGCACTGAACTATATAAAGTATGATAAAATATAGAACATAACTACATTGTATAACAGGAGAATTTATCCTTTAATTATTTTAATAATAATAGGATATTCTAGATTCCAAGTAGTAAAAACATGTCTCACAAAAAAAGTATACTACTACAACATACTAATCAGCAAGTAACTAATGCAATTTTTAACTTGTCGTGCGTGCAAAATACCAAATTCGATTATAGCATTAAAAACACTTCTATAACCTAAAACAATACCCCGGTACAATTTAAGGGACCACGTCGCCGCAGCGGCGCAGACCGAGGATCCCTCTATTTAATATGCTTCCGTCTAGTTATTTAGATATTTGTGTACACTATGCAATGTGCATGCAAGATACATTTGGATAAACTATTACAAAGCAATAAAGTTATTACACATTTTGGCGTAGTTTTAAATAAAAAATATTTTTGATTAATTTCTCCAAGTGCCATCAAGTTATTTCAGAATTTTATTATGTAGATATATGAAAGAAATATCACAGTACATGACTAATAATAAAGTGTTGTTCTGATCCATAAAAAGCGTAAACGAATTGATTTGTGTAAATAACAAGGAGGCAACAAAGCAGAGGCATGGCGACAGACATGATAAAAATAAGTAACAAACCTTTTCCTCTTAATAAATGGATCCATAACTTCAATTCTCCTCTTAGACATTTTATTTAAACATAAAACTAATAAAGAAATTAAACTAAGGGAAAATTCTCCAACTTTCCCGATAAAATTTAGACAACCAACAAGATGGCCGCACCACAGCTATTCTTTTTTTTATACTTTTTTTTTAATATTGTTCATAGTCATGGAAACTAAATCTTTCAGCCGTTTACTTTTTTATTTAAATATTATTTTTTCCTTATTCCTAATCCTACATCTAACTTTCACAAGAGCAATGAAATCTGATGAGGTCGATTTCAAGCCCCTGCTGGAGTTTTGGCGTCAATTCCTTCCAATTTGATGCTTTTTAGACGATTTTCTCGCAGCAGAGGAATCGAACACGGTCGATCCACCGCCAGAAGAAAAAGCATCTAAAACAAAAATTACTTATTTCAAAGCTTCCATACACTGTCCATTTTTGTTGATATTTATTGCATAGATTTACATCACATTTAGACAACAAGCACAACTTTAAACTAGAATATGAAATCATTAAAACAAGCGATCAACCGCATCGTCAGAATTCCCGCCAGAACTCTTTTTTTAATTTTTTTACAATATAAAGTAGGGTTGCCACTTGCCATTTGCCAATCTATGTTTGCCAAATGGCGGGTACACACCACCGAACACAAACAAACCTTCGCTGTTATGTGAACGCTACAGCGACGATTCGCGAATGATGGGGAACGATCGGTCGCCATCGCCTATGGCCCTTCGCAAAGGTTCTTTCGCCTTCTTCGGTTGGTGTGTACGCGCCAAAATATTGTCTTTTATTTATGACTATGGTGCCAACTAGGATCATCTAAGCCTTGGCACCAGACTGGGAGCTAAAGATGGCGGAAAGTTTAGTGAGTTAAAGTAATATAGTCGATGATTTGTCGATAAACATTTTTGTATTGTTTTTCCAAAGCATAATTAAAGCATAAATAAATTAAATGTTCAAATGTGAATATTTTTGTGCGTTTATTATTTATGACTTCTTTTTATTTGATTTATTTAACATTATCAAACACTTTTATTATTTATTATAATTACTTTTATTATTTTGTTAAAATATTAGACTATTATTGGCACAATTAGTGTCAATCATATAATCATCAGCAACAAAATGTGCACTTTAAACATTAACTCAATGACGACATCAATCATAAGAACAACTAAAAAAAAAGTTTTTTTTATAAAAATCATTATCTAAACGCACTAGAGCTTTTCTAATCATACGAATTAGAAAATTATAGTCTCTGCCTCCTCTTATGGTATACAGGTGTGACAATATGTATGTAATGCAAAAGAATATATCGTGAAATAACTAAACAAAACATTTTATCGATATCGATACCATACGCAATGAATCACGCCCCTCGTCACTAGACACTAGGGGGCGTGGCTTATTGACGGATGCGGGCCTATAGGAACAAACACTTGTATATTGATTCTTTTTTACCTAAGTTGACATCCATTAGTAAGTAAGAGATAGCTTTATTTTTTGCTGATTCTATCAAATTTTATACTCGATAGATTGTAAAAGACAATAGGGTGTGCCCCCCTGTGATTAATATTTATTGAACATCATGTTTAAACTACGATATTAATCGTAAGCTTCCCTAATTAATTTGTGTGTATAAAGCCGGGTCGTCTCTACCAGCTTTTTCGAAACACAACACTAAAACACATACACAAAACAACAATTTTAGCTGTCACTTGCTCGTAGGACAATGGACCATAGATAAAAAACATGTTTTGTGTAATGTTTTAGTACATGAGACCCGGCTTAAGGATTTATAGTCAAACGCGTAGACGGTTTAAAAATTTAAAAAAATACGTTTAAATGGTTTTTTAATTGATAGGAAGCTACATAATCCCTTTCTATTAGGTATAATATTTTTCAGGATTTCTATATTAGGTGCTATTTAGTGCTTTCGTTTGTAGATTAAATTTCTTACATCACAATTACTTATTTTTATAAAAGATTTTTATATCGATACAACTATCGACTGTAAATATCTACAGTAGTCTGTCCCTATTCGTTATTGTGTTCCCTTTCTAAAGTTGGACATGCCCTTTGTCCCTTCCCCCAAAGAGCCTTCCTCCCATAGCTTCCTCCTATTAGTCTTAAGAAGCTTCCCACTCTAAAAGTGACAGAATATTTTCCTCAGAGTAATAGAAGCGAAGCGAGTCCATTCAAAGATAGTCCTTGGTTTCGTTGGATTATTGAGTTTTTGAATAAGCATACAACATAGATTGCTTATCATATTTAGTTTGATTATTTGCTTATTTTTAAAAGCGATCATTTGTTATTACTTTAGTTTAAACGCGCACTTTTATTTATAATTTAATAAAGAAACCAACACGCAAGACTAGGCATTAGGCAGTATGGT
The DNA here is from genome assembly GCA_036417725.1 of Clanis bilineata. NCBI lineage: Eukaryota > Metazoa > Arthropoda > Insecta > Lepidoptera > Sphingidae > Clanis > Clanis bilineata. Next base: position 18,736,029 of record CM071158.1, read on the forward strand.
TAAATTACTATAGCCCGGCGCATGGCTGAAAAAAAAACATAAAGAAACAAAATGTCAGTCTGAAAGAACTGCGCAAGAACTGCGTATTTTGCATTTGGTGCGCAATATTGTTTCGAGATTTTGTAAATTATTTTTGGATGTAAATAGGATGTGTACATAAATGTGTAAATATTGCAGTGTGTTTGTGAATTGTGTATTACATACAATATTAAAAGTTATATGCATGTGGAGAATTATTGTGCCGAACGACTGTAGCTAATTTGAACCGACAATAAGGATAGAAAATATTGCAAGAATATTGATATTTCCTTTATAACAGACGTAAGTGTTTTAAGCATATTTTTAATCTTAAAAGATATGTGAAGAAAAGAATGTTCAAAATTATACTACGCAGAATCCAAAATGGCGGAGATAATGTTCATTCGTCTATTTTTGTTTACTTTCTCATTTTATTACACCATTAGTATGGGCAGGCGTTATGTCGAAGTCATCGCTTAAAATAATTCCATTAAACCTTCAAAAGTTGCATTTCGAGTGGTTGATTTATGACGACTATTGGGTCATAGGTTACTGAACCTGTTGTGACATGTACACTTTTTTACTGTAAAGATTTTGGCCTTAAGAAAACCTCAATATTTCTGTCTGAGATAGCAGCGTTATAGTATCTGTCTTGAAACCTGATCACTTCTCTTCTGATCATGATCTTGATACTGATATTGAGAGGTTGGTCTTGTCTATGCAGTGTTGCCATCTTAGTGGATTTTCCACTAAATCTGGTGGTTTTGAATTCCATTTAGTGGGAAAAAATGCCGTCTAGTGGTTAGTGGATTTTTTTAGTGGATTCGTAGAAAAATTTAGTGAAATGTTGATCGCTCAACCACTAAGTGAGTGATACATTTCCAAATATATTGCACGTCTCGAAGAAGCTGTGTTTGATATAATATTGCTCTATTATAATAATAATAATGTAATGCCACCGTCCCGGAGAATCTATCAGGCATGTTATTTCCGGTTATTTGTATCTTGCTAACGGCGAGTATTTGCATAGGCATAACATTGTAGCCAAGATCCTACACCAGCAACTTGCTCTTCGATATTGCCTTGTGGCTTCTGAGGTGCCTTATTATCAATATGTCCCTCAACCAGTTCTCGAAAATAGTCATGCAACGCTATATTGGGATCGATCTGTAATCACAGACAGGACTATTGTGGCCAATAAGCCTGATATTGTGGTAGTAGATCGATTGACGCGCCGGGCGATGCTTGTTGATGTCACTATTCCGCATGATGAGAACCTTGTGAAAGCCGAAAAGGACAAAATGTCGAAATATTTAGACCTGACACATGAGGTTACTCGCATGTGGGATGTGGATTCAACAATCATTGTTCTGATCGTCATTTCTGCCCATGGTTTGATACCAATGAGCCTCGACCAACACCTCAAGAGGCTCTCGGTTGGTGTTTGGGTCAAGAGACAAATGCAGAAGGCGGTGTTACTGGCACTGTATACGGCACGAATTGTGAGGAGGTTCCTCACTCTGGGGTCCTAACCGCCGGTGGCTTGAGTCCCGAGCCTCGCCATCGGAGGGGAATATTTTTATATTTTTAAATATATTTTTATTTTTGTAGCATATATTTAAAAATGTAAAAAAAACCTTTGAAACTAAAGAGTACTGAATATAATAATACCTTAAATAAATAGTACTGAACTATTCCAGTAAATTTTTCAACTTTTGTTAACCAATTTTCTGTTTAGTATTAAGCATAGAGAGTGTAATTAGATCGTTTAGTGCTATCAATAAAAATATTAGCAAAAATTTTATTTTTTATTTTGTTCAAATTTCGAAAATATCTCATTGAAGGGTCTGTGTCTGGGTGTACGAATGTCATCAGACTTTCGCTTATAATATTCAGTATATTTAACATTTTTATAAAGTATTTACATAATATATGAGATTTTACTTAGGTATACTAATATTTTAATTATGTTTTACAAAATAATGTTGCTTACTCCCAAACATATTGATGGATCCAGTTTAGTGTTTATCATTCAAAGAAACAAAAACTCAACACTAAATTGCAAAATCCAAATTTTATTGCGAATTTTAGAAAATTCAAGTCATTCCTTCGATTAAAATGTCTATGTGGATAATCAATATCAATACATATAGTAAGAATGTAAATATCGCGCGTCTGTACATTGCTTAGATTTGCAAAATAAACGAGTTAAGGGGGTTTAGAAATAGTAATAGAACACATTTTTATTGTTTTTAGAATTGTTGTCTGTCTGTCTGTACGTTTGAACACGTATCAAATGAAAACCACCAAAGTAACATTACGGAACTGGATAGGAAATTGTAATGGAAATTGTTGGGAGTTCTTTATAGCCTGAAAGTGATTTTCAAATTTATCAATAGATGGCGTTACCATATTTTCTGAGTCATATTGAATATTTTACGAATTATGTACCATTTTAGTGATCCGGGGTCGAAATCTAAAAAAGTGGCCGCCATCTTATTTTTCTTTGTTTCGGTGCCGATTTACTTCAAAATCGATATATGGGTCGCCTCGTAGTTCCAAACGTCGGAGCCGGTGTAAAAATTATCAAAAGTGACCGCCATTTTGATTTTATTTGTTTTTGGGCAGATTGATTTCAAAATCGATATCTGAGTCTCCCCGTTGTAGGATATTTAGACTGAAACGACTGGGTGGATCGACAAATAAAAAGTTTTTACCGTTGGCCCTACAAAATACGCGTGCGAAGCAGTGGGCAAAAGCTAGTTTTAAATGAGAAGCATGAAAGTCGAGTGAATGCGGTGGAAATGCGTTTCCTGCGTTGTATATGCGGAATCTGCTGGTCGTATGAGGAATAGCAAGATAAGGGATTTTTATGAGTTGAAAGATGATGTGAAGAGTAGGATAGAGAAAGGGATGTTTAGGTGGTATGGAGATGTTGAGAGGATGGATAAAAGGCGACTTACGAATGCTAAAGTGAATGGTAGGGCAAGTGAATTGGAAGAAGGCGCCCAACGCGATCCTATATGGATCAAATAAATGATCTCCTGCGTTAAGGGCAAGTTCGGAGTACCTTCAATCAGCGCAAAAGTATGAAACGAAGTATGAATGTGGAGGAAGCAAAAGAAGCGTGTCAGGATCGCAGCCTGTGTAGCTCAATAGTCTCTGCCTACCCCCGTGGGATTCAGGCTTGAGTGTGTGTATGTATGTATTGTAAATAAATTTGCATTAGTATTATCATTGTGGCTAATGCTGATGATGACATATTATCACAAAAGATACGCGAAATAATAAAAATGAAAATTAGAAACAACTTTTAGGTTTAAAGGGCCTTAAACTATTTGAGAAAAATTATGTTCTGCACATTCATATTGTAAGTTTTTTTACAAAGTACCATTACTTTAATTCCAGTAATGACATTTCTATTCGTTGATTTTTCCGTACGTCAATGTTTTTCTTAAGCCGGGTCTCCTGCACTAAAACATTACACAGAACACCTACACAAAATATCAATTTTTTATCTATGGTCCATTGTTCTACGAGCAGGTGACAGCTAAAATCGTTGTTTTCTGTATGTATTTTTAGTGTTTTGTTTTATAAAAGCTAGTGCAGGAGACGCGGCATTACACTGAACTTTTTCACTATCACAGGCAAAGGCTACTAATGATACAGCCTTGTTACCTTTTAGCATAAAAATAATGTTCTGTATTTTTTTTTTGCTGAAACTAAAAATAAAATATAATATACGTTAGCTTAGATTAGAAAAGTCTTCTGAAGGGTTGAAAAGTCATACGTAGCGTTATTTTTTGTTTTTCATGTATTTTGCATTCAGTACTACCTTTTAGAAATAGGCAATACTAGTATTACTTTGTAAAGTGACATTTCGGTCTTTTACGAGTTAACTTTACTCTATATTCGACGAACAAAATCCGAGTTTAGTGGAAAATCTGGTGGTTTTGCGAGCAGGGTCGATTTTGTTAGTGGTTTTCTGGTGGTTTTACAACTTGGATCTGGTGGGGAGCAAGATTAACCGTTGGCAACCCTGTGTCTATGCAAGACTGGATAGATTTCACTGCACTGTCTACTTCTGTCCTGCTATGCAGCAGTGTATGAACCATTACATTTATAAAAACATAATATACATAAGCTCTCAACTGTATTGCTGAAGGGGTAGAACACCTACATTTTGCCGGGCTTTGTTCAGACATAGATGTGATAGGGGGTGAGCCTGTCGCCATATCTGGAATGGAAAATCCCAATATCACTGCCCGATCTAGAGATTGAACCCAAACCATTTATTTTCTATATACACAAACAACAAATATACAACCCAAAACGTCAGTATGATAGTTGAACCAAAATTCAACTATGCATCTGAAGCAGCCATTATATTTATTTAGACATTATATTGCAATTAGAAAGATGCTGAAGTTAGTAAGATTATGGTGTTACTGTTATTGTCATTTATCATAGTACTACATACATTGCTTTGATTTTGAAATCCCTATTTGGAGTTTAGTAAGCAAATGTGAATATTATACATTGAAATAAAACTATTCTTACGGATTCTATCACGATTAGGTTTTAATTATTATTCCCGACGTTTCGAAGGCTTTGCAGTCTTCGTTGTTACCCACCAAAAAACCAATCAATCAAACCAATGTCAATCGGAACCCAAAAGACCAGCTGCCAGAACTCAAGACACCGTGAGCTCGTACTGCATAAATCAGAACACAAATAATTAACCTTTTTTTTATTTTGTATAATTTTTTAATGATGGTAGATATTGTAACTCTAACCTTTTTTGGACAAATGACACCTCAGTCTGACCCGTGACAACGAAGACTGCAAAGCCTTCGAAACGTCGGGAATAATAATTAAAACCTAATTGTGATAGAATCCGTAAGAATAGTTTTATTTCAAAGCAAATGTGGTGCTTGCCTGATGGAGTGTTCTCACCAAATGAAGTACTGTTTGCGAATCTACACCTGCATTCATACAAATAAACATTTGCTGTCGTGTGAATGCAAAGGCATAGATTTGCAATTGTTCTTCGGTGCATGTGTACCTGGCATTAGAAGAGAAACATGGGCAACTTGCTTAATCTGTCGGAGGCGTCACATAAATATGTTACATAAGTGTATGGGCCACCGGAGGCCGAGCCGCCCGTGACAATTTAATTAAGAGTGGGGGAAAAATTTGGTAATTTGATGATTAGCCATGGCATGAACCATGGCAACAGCTTTTTAATACCGGAATAAGCCAAAACTGAAACCAAAAGTTCAGTTGAATTAATTTTTTCTTTCTTTCACTTCGCCAGGTCTTGAGCATCTACATGAAAAAAATAAGATTTTTCAAGATGTCTGACTAGCTATTTTTTTGAGTAATGGATTTATTAAACACTGTCATTGGCAAAATCATCAAAATTTGATGGAGGTCATATTTTTTAAATAAAGAAGAAGAGCATCTACATATTGAACACTACTTATTATTTGTGGATAGTCCCATCATGCCCCACTGTCATCACACAATCATCTCTGTTTTTTAACTACACTCTTTACTTTCTGTCTGCCCATATCCCACCTTAATATGGGGTCGGTGCAACACACTTTTTCCAATATGTTGCAGAAGTGATTTGGCTTAGTTTTTACGACTGTCTGTGTGATCAAGTCTCAGGAAAATTTAATTAGAAATCTCTCTTCCTGACCTGGGAATCGAATCTCGGACCTCCCGGTCCTCAGCCCATATATGCTGCCATTAGACCTAAACTCATTCAAGTTTATAATGTCAATTTAGTACTTTTTACTTAAAAAGTGCTTTAAGACTATAATGTTACTTTAATAACTCTTATCAGAGACTAGTTATAATTTATCATCATGTCATGTAAATTGAAATAGTGTATTACTCATTTTTCAATTTGTGTTTTTATTATATTTTATCTGAATGTCAACAAGTTGCCTAGGGTACCATGTCGAAACATCTGTGTACCGCTGTACAGTGTTGTAGTACTGCTTTGGAGGTGTTACTGTGTAATCTGGCCTTACCTCGGTACCTTTGTTAGCACAGTTTTGCTACTTTATACTTCTTTGATTTCTTTTTGTTTTGTGAATTGGTATTCTAAAGCCGAGTCTGTAGGAGACCCAAAACATTACAAAAAACCACCTACACAAAACATGCGTTTTTTATCTATGGTCCATTGTTCTATGAGCAGTGACAGCTAAAATCATTGTTTTGTGTATGTGTTTTTAGTGTTTTGTTTCGAAAAAGCTAGTGCAGGAGACTCAGGTTTAGTATTGTTTAAAAAATAATTAACACAACATACATAAGCTCACGCCTGTATCCCTGCAGGGGTAGACAGAGGCGCACTAGTGAACTAGTACACCCACATTTCGCCGAGCTTAGTTCCGTCCCATATGTGATAGGGGGTGAGCCTATCGCCATATCGGGCACAAATTCCAGACTTCAGGCTGATATGGAAAGATCCAATATCACATTGCCCGACCTGGAGATCAAACCTGAGACCTCAGGACGGTAGTCGTACCGAAATACCACCACCGAGGCATTAAAATAATTATTTTCTTTATATATGCTAAAATATAGATATCATGATTTGTGTGTTTACTTTGTGGCATTGGGCAGCTGTAAATGCTATCCCTGAATCATTGTTATAAAAATAGTATCCAAATTCATACTACTGTCATCATGTCATTGACATTTTCCTGTTTTATTTGACATCAAAACCATTGACTCACCACACATAACAATTAGCCTGCTGAGCTCTGCTAATTGTTGTTAATTAAGACAATTGCCAATAGCAATTGTGACCAACTAGGTTTTTGTCATGTCTCTGGTCTGAATTAATGATGTTGGATCACACATTCATCATATTTCAGATGTTTCCACCTATTTAGTCTTACTGCAACAAATAATACCTTGTTATTATTAGCATAAGATGTCAATAAATGTTGTAGAATTGATAAGTTACAGTTAACAATTTCGAAGAGTTAAGGAGATAGTTAAGTGGCTGCAAGTGACAGGGTATTAGTTATTATGTCTAAAATATGATGCACTAGATGGGCAGAAGTGCAAGCAAAAACCTATTTGTAAAGTTTTTAGATGATTGTAAATGTGATATGTAAATGTGGGTGTTCTAGTTCGCTAGTGCACCTTTGCCCACCCTTTCAGGGTTAAAGGCGTGAGCTTATGTATGATGTGTGGTATCCAACTGCCAAATGTATCTTAATAAAGAAGATGTTTTTGTTTCCAGATGGTAGTTCGCTGGGTGAACCTCTCATTGTCCCTGTAGTACGCACATCCCAATACAATGGGACAACAGACTTCTAGAAAAAGTGAGTACAATATTATTGTCGATACTGTAACTTTTGCAGGTTTTACTGTGCAGTATACAAAATAATACAATAACATGCTTGAAATTGTTTGTGCCAAAACTTGTAATTGTGAATAGATCTACCTCTCCAGTGTGGATTCGATATGATAAACTTTTTTAAGCATGGTATAGAAAATATCTGTGGGGAAAATATTTGGGGGCAGTAAAATCGGGAAAATTCGCAGCTTTCCCCCGCTTTGAAAAAAACTTATATTCGGTGCTGGCAAAATCAATATTAACATTATCTCCAGCAGGTGGAGAGTGCACGTGCGGTTGTGGTGCGTGGGAGAGACGGAGGTACGCCGAGTCGCCGAGCAGTGTGCACAGATACGTCAGCGCAGTGACTGACAGGTTTGTACGTTTTTCAACATGTCTGATTAGCTAAGATTTTAGTAATGGGTTTATTATTAAATCACACTGTTGGCAAAATTATTAATCTTTGATGGAGGCTATTTTTTTAATGAAAAGAAAGAGTTTGTAAAGCCTGTTGTGAAGCAATGAGATGTGATGTATCGGGTTCGATCCCCGGGTCGGGCAAAGTGATATTGGTATTTCTATTCAGTATCAGCTCAGAGTCTGGAATTTGCGCCCGATATGGCGATAGGCTCGCCCCCGCCACATCTGGAAGGGAAATGAGCTCGGCGAATTGTCTGTGTTCTAGTTCGCCTCTGCCTACCCCTTCTGGGATACAGGCCTGAGGTTATGTATGATTATATGACAACTAGAATCCTAAGGTAGTATCTGGTGTCAGGTGGAGCGGGCGCGAGTGCGCGTGCCGTCGTCGTCGGTGGCGGCGGCCGGCCTGCGTGTGCACGGCCTACAGGAGAGTTAGCGACGCGTGCGGGGATGATAGGTCAGCCCTGTAATACTGCCCCACTGCTGCGTACGCGCCTTCTGTGCTAATGAGATGATTTAGACCTTAGTCTACTATGCTGGCCTAATGCAGATTGCTAGACTTCACATATCTCCGAAATTCTTGTGGAGAAATTCCCAGTTTTTATTGTCTTATTGAAGCAGACAAGTAGATGGATTCAGTTTAAAATAACGATTTAAGAATTACAAAATCTCTAATTTTCTGCCCTTAAAGTATTAAATAGTTTGTAAAAATACTTATTTCTTACTAGTGTCTCTTTTTAACTTCTGGTGAAACTAAAATTAAGAATACGTTGATTTTTTCTTTGTTAAAAAGGATTCACTGATTAGGGGCAATTTTTGCAATGCAGCTATTTTATTACTGGGAAAAAGATCGCATTCGATTCGCGAGTGACGGCAAGTTTTGATGTGTTGCGCAGATTAGCGGCCGTGTGGACGTTGGGTACGCGAGAACTGCACCGCGAGCTGGACGCCATCGTCATCAATGCAGGTTAGTAAATATTTAAATAACATACAATACTTGTACATAAAGTGTGTCAATCCTTATCCTAGATATGTAAATAAATTTCTACCCTGCTTTTAAATAATTGTTTTTATGACCTGTTAATTCGGACGTCATATGTTAAACAAGCACAACTTATATATGGTATACTATTTATATAAACTGACATTCATTCATACATTCATGGAATTACACCAAATTACAAAAATATCACAGAATCATCAAAACATATTAGACATAATTGTCAAGTGAAGTAAAGATCAAGGATTCACAGTGGCGTAACTATGGTGTTGGGGGCCATGGCAAAGTCATTGGATGGAGGTCTTTTTAGCCCGAGTAGGCCATAAAGGGGGGGTCACAGCTTTTTCGGTCTGAGACCTCCTTCCGATAACCGCCGCGGCCCCCTATGGTCCGGGGCCCGTCGCAATTTGCTGAGATGTCACCCTGTAGTTCCACCACTGAAGATTGAGAACAAACACAATTTACATACATAGAACCGGACCGTTTTGTCATAGGCAAAATCGACATATTTCTACATAAATTGGCATTATGGGCATTGGCTACACACGTCAAGATATAAATCGTGATCGTTGCATATATTTAATAGTCGACTTACGACACGATAATACGACACGTAAAGAATAAACGTCGTGTTTATAAGGATCACAAGATGCATCCATGTTTTTGATAATAATAATAATATTTTACTGCTTCTGTGGCGTGGCGGTATTTCGGTACGACTACGGTTCTGAGGTCTCGGGTTCGATCCCCGGGTCGGACAAAGTGATATTGGATTTTTCCATATCAGCCCGCAGTCTGGAATTTGTGCCCGATATGGCGATAGGCTCGCCCCCTATCACATCTGGGACCGAACTAAGCTCGGCGAAATGTGGGTGTTCTAGTTCACTAGTACGCCTCTGCCTACCCCTTCGGGGATACAGGCGTGAGCTTATGTTATGTTATGTTAATAATATTTTAGTAATGATAATATTTTCAAAACTTCTTTGTATGTTTATAATATGGTCAATTTTTATATTTACGGTAATAGAGTTTTAACTGTTGCTTTCAGAAGGTGACACAAACAGGGAAAATGGAGAGCCCACTGCAGAAGTTTATTTACTATCCGTAGCACATAGAAGGTAAAGTTTTAGAATTCATAAAGTGTGATTAATTATATTTAAATTGGATTTCATTATTTATGGCTGGATAGCACTGATATATTTTTATCTAATATATTTTACATTAAACAAGTGAATGTATTATATAATAAATGATGGTCTGACTATTGGTGTTTATCCTACAATATGTTGCGATTTATTTTAACATTGTACTGTTTACTTGTAGTGCGGAAGGAGAAAGTTCACAAGAAGGCCGGAGGAATGAGTTGTCCCAACCAAACGACGGCTCTATAAGATTACACCCACATTTCCAAGTATGTAAAGTGTACATAAGCTAAAAATTCATTTCTTTCTACCTGCCCTTATCCCACCAATTAGGGTTCCCAAATCATCTAATCAATCAATCATGTTGCAGAAAGGATTTGGCATAGTTTGTACGACTGGCTGCCTGCCTGAGCACAATCCCCCCCTCGGGAACCGAGTCCCAGGGAAATCAAATTAGAAAAATTGCTTTGCCTGACATGGGAATCGAATCCAGTATTCCCCGGTCCACATATATGCTGTCACTAGACGAATGATGGACATCAGCTATGAATTAAACATCTAATTTGATATTTAAAGAACCTAACTCAATGTGTATGTTATTTATTTAATAGAGTTATACATACAAGTCCATATTATGACGATATGTCCATAAATGGTGATCTCCACTAGAACACTCAAAGTGCACTTTGGTAGATTTCTTGTGTGGCATAAGTTGCCTTAGAAAATTGGATGGCTACAGTATTATATTTGTATGCTCTATGCTGCAATTTGATTGCTATTCTAGGGGCTGCTGGGTAGTAGAGCCGTTTCCAAGGTAAAAGTGAGAGTGTCACTCAAACTGGGGTTAAGAGTTAAATTATTCAAATAGGATTAACTGAACATCTGTTTGTGTAACTCAATGAGAGTGTATCAAAATAAGGACTTTGCATAACTACGAAAAAAACGGTTCCTCCATTTTCGTTTCTTCATCTATTTACATGTAAATGATCACCATGTTATAAGATTTAAATATAGCATAAATTATTTTTATTTAAAATAATTATATGTTGGGAGTGTAAAAAAATGTCTAACTGCTATATTACTGGGGTCTTTTTGTCGCTAAGTCGCCATGTTGGTTTCTCTATACATAAGCATACACGTTTTTTTGCATAGTCATGGCATGTACTTATTTATATCTTGTTATTGGTTTAACTGCAGTCGTTCTTGTTAAAATATTGTATCAAAATAAGAATTAACATTGTATTTGCTAAAACCACTGTAAGCCATTCCTATTATATTCCTACTTATATTACTTGTCTATGAGTATAAAAATAAGTAAAAAAAAACAATGAATAAATTTGTTCTCTTTGGTTTTTACGTGTGTTTTATTAGTTCTCACCCTAAATACAATAGTTGAACATAGTAATGTTGAATGTTGTAATGATGTGATGTTGTAATGTTGTTGTGTGTTGTGTTGTGTTGCAGGTGGTGTGCGGCGGGGAGGTGCGCGCGGTGCTGGTGCGCGCGCCGCCGCTGCCCGCGTTCCCCGCACTCCCCGCGCTGCCGCCGCCCGCGAGGGTGCACACGCAGGTACCACCTAAACACTATGGGCCTCACTTATAAAAAAAATCACTTATCAACAACGACAACAACACTTATCGACAACCTATAGTTAAAGATAAGCAGCGCTTAAATATTTTTATAAGTAAGGGGTCACCTCAATGTTAAGTCGGCGTACACATTTCCTTTAAGCATGTTGCAGCAAGCATTTGGCCTAGTTTTCACGACTGGCCTGCCTGACGTCAACCGCAGTTGACGGGACCTCAGATTGGGGCTCTGAAAGATCCAGTCTCAGGCAAATGGTGTAAAAATCGAATTTGAAGTCTAACCCTGGACCTCCTGATTCACAACCCAAATACATTGCTAAGACCAAGGATGCGATATTTTTATTTGTGAACTTTGCAGTGACGAAAATTGATTCTCATCAACCATACCCAATTAAATAAATTATTATGGTGCAGATGATTGTAATTTAGACAAGTGTTTTGCTTTTTTTAGTATACTCAATTTAAAGAGATTGTGCTTCAACACAAGACAAATGTTAAATTTTACATGGATTCCAGTACAGATGTAACTATTATATCAAATAATGTGTATGACATCCCCATGCTTGTTCCACCACGTCATTACTTTCATCATTATGAGTATATTTTAGAGTAGACTTAATTTAAAGTTCGCTTGATACTTTTTAGGTGGACTACATACACTGCTTAGTGCCAGATTTGCAGAAAATAACAGCATGCTCATTCTATTGGGGCAAAATGGATCGGTACGAAGCCGAGAGGTTGTTGGAGAATAAGCCTGAAGGTGTGTACTTTACATAAGTTGCCATTGCATCAATTTCTTGTTGACTATCGAATGTAGTGTCATGAGGTTTCCGATATCATATTTACATTTGAAGCACATGCTCGTTCAATGCTCGTTTGCCGGCTTTCTGCAATAACCATCACGTGGCATGTCCCGCAGGCACGTTCCTGCTGCGTGACTCTGCGCAAGAGGAGCACCTGTTCTCGGTGTCCTTCCGCAAGTACGGGCGGTCGCTGCACGCGCGCATCGAACACTACCAGCACCGCTTCAGCTTCGACTCGCACGACCCCGGCGTGTTCGCAGCGCCCACCGTCACCGGACTCATCGAGCACTACAAGGTATCGATACCGTTGTCTGCACTCTCATCGAACACTACCAACACCACTTCAACTCTGAATTGCACGAACTGACCGTCATCGGACTTATCGATTTACGAGCACTATAAAATTTACGAACATAGGAATTGTAATTTGTTATTTTGAGAGAGCTCGAGAATTCCATTGAGTCTCATTGGTGACGCGGTTACGTGTGAATGACTTGTTTTTGTAATCGTAGGACCCGGCGTGCGTGATGTTCTTCGAGCCGATGCTGACAGCGCCGCTGCCGCGCGCCGAGCCCTTCACGTTGCAGCAGCTCGCGCGCGCCGTCATCGTCTCGCACACCACCTACGACGGTAAAACCATCGCACTCAACACTATACTAGCACCACCATAAATAATTACTATACTGTCCCATAACGTCAGAACTGCCGTGTTTGTGATATTTGTTATCCAGATGTTTCTTTGGATTATCGGGACTTAAACTTAAAAGGTGTTTGTCCAGAATTATAGCTTGATTTTTTTATGACGTGAATACAAATACAGATATACTATAATAGCTGTGTATGTTTATAGGTGTGGAACAACTGCCCCTGCCGGCGCGGCTGAGGCTGTACCTGAAGGAATACCATTATCGACAGAGGGTGCGCGTGCGCAGGCTCGAGCCCGACCTGTACGATCAGCCGCATCACTGCTGAACCCGCGGCTCACTCCACTGCTCGCTGGATCCACGGCCGCACATCACAAACTGTACATTACGGTAACATTGTATATCTTATTACAAGTAAATTATCTATTGTATAGTCCCATTGAGATCTTAGTCATTCTGAGAATTAATATTGAATGAATTTATTATACATTACTTATTTGCTAATCAAATTACAATATTCAGACAGTAAAGGTGAAAATAGTAACAAATTAAATAATTTTACTGAATAAATTCACATAACACATCACAATAATGTTATTGGTATGTTTAAAAGGTTTGTAAATAATGTATACAAAACTTAAGTAGGTTCCATTGAGCAGTTCGTGTGATAGTCTAAAAAATAACTTAAATGAGATCACAATAATTATTATCTAATATGGGAAATTTAAAATTGGCCTAAGAATATTGACATAAAAAACTCACAAAACAAGGTGGAAATAGAGGCTATACACAGCATGCATATCTTTCGACTTTACATTCGAATGGAGTTCGCTGAATGCTCATGAAATTTAAATTTTGATTACATAACATAACAAGCTCACGCCTGTATCCCCGAAGGATAGGTAGAGGCGCCATAGCGGACTAGAACACCCACATTTCGCCGAACTTAGTTCCGGCGCAGATGTGGTAGATGGCGAGCCTATCGACATATCGGGCACAAATTCCAGACTGCGAGCTGATACTGAAAAATCAAATATCACTGCCCGAGCCAGGGATCGAACCCGAATGCCATTGGCGTGCAGCGAGCTTGATTCAAATACATGGCGAAATGTTTTTCGTGCTACGGCCTCTAGTCACCGGATATACTGTACTCACATATACAAATAAGTACTCATAAAATATGTGATATTCAGTTTCAAATGAAATTAGACAACGAAAAATATTGTTTTCACCATGTAGATATTGCACTTGTATATGAAGAGTCTTGTATATTTGTGGGTACGGAATCGTCGGCGAATTCCTTATAATAATATGTGTTTGAATGTTTTTGTGATTTTATTCTTAAAAAAACAAATGATTTCGACGTATCATTGCCTAATGTAACTGTTAGATATTTCTTCAGCGCAATAATTGATGTTGTAATTTGTTTTATGTATTGAGCAATGATACGTTTGATGTGTATTTGTAAATTTATATATAATTATTAATTATATAAATAATATGATTTAATAAAAATAATTAATTTATAAGGTCATGTATACATTCTGTGAAAACTGGGTAGGTTTGATCTTGATTACTGTTTATGCTTGAAATTCGTATAATGCTACACTCTCTTTCTTTCCTGTCTTTATCTCACATTATGTGGGGTCGACGCATTTGGCTTAGTTTTTCGTCTGGCTGCCTGCCTGACGTCTAGCCCCCTCTGGGGAAGATTCAGTCCTGGGCAAATCAAATTACAAAAATCGATTTGCTCCACCTAGGAATCGTACCGAGGACTTGCCGACCATAGCTCATTTATGCTCAAACTATATTACTATATACTAGAGAATACTGTAGAAAGCAGATTCTTAATTTACGCCACATAGTGAGATGCTTGTGACTTTCTTGGTCTAGCTAGTGGCCTGTGACAGCATAATATAATGGCCTATATGGGTTGTGAGGCAGTGGGCCATAAAATGAAGTCGACTGCTTTCTGCAACATATTTGAAGAGTGTTGTGCATATCTGACAGTGGACTGGGATAAGGGCAGGTGGAAGAAGTGTGTGATTGTGCCTGTGATATTAATTGTGTTTCATTGTTACGATCTACATCACATTTGTCCCGGTATTGTACTCCATCAATAGTCAATACTATTTCAAAGCATAGGTAGTGTTCACTACGCACGTTACCTCGTTCTATACTCGATGATATGTTTATATTGACTGAAAATGTCGCATTTGTTCTTGTATCGTTTTCACACGTTTCTTAAAACAGTATTACGGTATCAGGGATAGTAATTTATGAATAAACAAATCCGGTTATCATAATTGTATATTGAAAAGTATTGTCATGTAAATATTGTTATAGTTATAAATGTATTGTAAAGTTTTACAAACGTCCAATGAATTTAAATCTTTGCATAAAATGATCCCTTTACATCACATCTACTCACAAAGGATCGCTCTTCGAATAATGTTGAGGACGATCCTAAAAATATTATTCATGAAGCTTCGCGTATTTTTCAAACTAATCTTATGTTCTTAGGTATCATCTATATGTATGTATCCATTATGGTCTACAAGAGGTTTACACTAACTAAACTTTCAAAAAGTATTGGACCCTAAAATTATGCTGCGTTCTAAATATTTATACAAAGATATTAAATTAAAATATGTTCAAAATAAACTGAACATTGAAAATTGAGTAGAAACGGGCGACAATTATTGTTAAACGTTAAAGGTGTAAAATCGCATTATATTACTCGATGGCATATATCATGGCGATAAATATGCCCCATGCGTATATTTGTTATTGAATACATTTCAATAACCATGAGAGCCATGAGATGTCGTCGTAACTGTGCTTTGCGTGACTTCAATGTGATAGAAAACAAATGACGTAGACGGTTATCTCATATACTCGTCCTGTCACAGCGAGAATCTGCTTCGACGGCTGAATAATCGATCTCGACCCGAGTATGAAAAACGTTCCCGAAAATTAATTGAAACTGGCATTATTGATAACTGGCTGTTGTCATTGGCTCTCGTGTCTTTTTAAACTACTTACATAGTAAATATCCTGTATAATAAATTATGTTAACTACTGTTTCGTTTCGATTGAGAGGCGGTAGATTATTCACTATATGTTTCGGCATAATGCCTATAGTCTGTCGAACTATCCGCATTTCAATCGAGTCGGGTATTTATGTATTATTATGTTTTGGAAACTATTGTACACAGTGTTGAAACGTACAAATTTATTGAGGAAAATATATAATAAAAAATATATTTTAATGAATTTGGATGTATTATTCATCTTGTACCTGACCTACTAGATAATATATTAATTTGGAATGAGTATCGAGATGTGAGTGTTAAAGAAAGTGCAATAAGTTCATATTAAGCTAATTAGATAGTTTGACGCCAAAGCATGTTTCACAAAAGATTCACAGTGTTGTCAATCGTTCACTTCTATAATTAATTATTTTTGTTTCTTTGCACTGAATGAAGTAATTTAATGTTATAATAATTTCTTAATAGTTAATATAATATTCTATAATATTTGAGTAAGATCACGTCAAGTGGACCCCCCATTTACCACTTGATCATAAAAATTTAATCTATATATATTTTTCATAAGTACTTATGATGGAAAAATGATCCCCCAAACGATTTTTAAAAATTTTGATTTTAACAACTTTTTTTTTTACAATGAAAATTTTAAGCACTTTTAATTAAAAAATGGATTAAAAATCAACCGTAAGAGATAAATTCATGAAATTTTCAGCATCCATGGTCAAATGTCTATACTTTAAGAATATATTAACGACTTAAGATTATTTGTTTATTTTCGTATTGTTAACTAACTTTTAAGTTAACAAATGAAAAAAACTAATTTCTTGGTAAAAAAATGCATTTTTTTTCATCGGTCACATGCTTTATTCATTTAAGTTTAAGATTCCGGAAGAAATTTTTTTTTTAAACTGTTAATAAATACTTTTTCATCTTTTGAAACGAGCCTGCATTCTAGTGAAAAAAATTGTTTTTTTTTGTTTTTCTTTTGTTAACTAAAGATGGAGTGTTGACTAGAAAATTCAAAAATAATAATTTACTGAATGACCTAAAAGAGTGAATACAGACCATAACAGTTTTAAGAATTTTTAATTGATTATTTATTTTTAAATTTACGCTGTTTGGTAAAAATAATAAAAAAAATTGATTATATTCTTTATGATATTTAGTTAACAAAAAATAAAATTTTATTGATAATAATTACAATAATATAACGTAAATAATAATAAAATTTGTTTTATAGTAATATTTTGTATTATTTTAAATTATCACTGATAAAAGCTTCAATGCAGTACCTACGAGACGCTCGGTAGCGCGGCGCTTCCACAGCGCTCGGCGGCTGGCGCGCTGTCATAAATAAATTCATTTTGTTTAAACTAATGGCGAGCAGTGGAATTTTCTTCAGGAATCTTAAACTTAAATGAATAAAGCATGTGACCGATGAAAAAAAAAAATGCATTTTTTTACCAAGAAATGAGTTAAATTTTCATTTGTTAACTTAAAAGTTAGTTAACAATACGAAAATAAACAAACAATCTTAAGTCGTTAATATATTCTTAAATTATAGACATTTGACCATGGATGCTGAAAATTTAATGAATTTATCTCTTACGGTTGATTTTTACTTCATTTTTTAATTAAAAGTGCTTAAAATTTTCATTGTAAAAAAAAATGTTAAAATCAAAATTTTTTAAAATCGTTTGGAGGATCATTTTTCCATCATAAGTACCTACTTATGAAAAATATATATAGATTAAATTTTTATGATCAAGTGGTAAATGGGGGGTCCACTTGACGTGATTTTACTCATTTATTATGATATGAATTTTGTTATGATGTCGGAGTGTCTGTTAGACAAGAAATAAGTGCTAATATAACAAGTTCAAGACTATCTTTGAGAGACAGTGGATGCAACTAGTGCAACCACATCTCGTCAAGCTTATTTCCCTCCCTTCACGTGGTAGGGAGTGAGCTCATCGTACGATAACTCAACTCGTACGATTTTTCATCGAACTTCAATTTGGTCAGGAGCAGACGGCGGATGGAGTGGGTGACTTCAGAAGCGTCATAAAGTTGGCGAGATCTATATATAAATTAAGTATATTGTTATAGGCAGTCAAATATGAGATTGAAATGATATAAACCAATTTATTCTAACATCATTTTATTACATCAAATAAATTATAAAGTCCATAGGCAATATTTTTTATTTTTAATAAAAAAGCGCATGTTATGCTTCAGAGAGCATCCCTTCATTTGCTACACATACTATTTTCTGAACTGACTATAGTTATATAAATCGATTCGTTTTAATATAATAATATTACAACACTAAACTAAAAAACACTTATTTGTGGTTTTCAAGAAATTGGCAATATTTCCCAAAAATCATAAATACTTCCGCTTAGGTACTTTAAAACTTAAAGCTTGCTTACACTAAATTAAAAATCTACCAAAAAAACGTTATTTACTAAGACTTTATAAAACTATGGCAACACTAGGACTTGTATGGCAGTGGAGTGACGTTCTCTTGGTAGATTCTTATGCCTTTAATACTGACAATAAGTTAGGTCGCTAAATGCGTTGTTTACATTGTTATCGTACTAAACAAAACGTACCATAATGGTAGGAAAATAAATAAAGGAATGCATTAAAAATCTAAATTATATCTATACATTTACACTTAACTCTACTGATATACAAGCCTGAAGCACTTAGCAACAAAATTATAACAAAGAAGTAAGACATTTTTACAATAAACAGGCATACGTCTAATGCGATATTGTGTGAGTGAGGACAGAATCGAACCTTTGTTTTAAGGGTGGAATAATTATATTTCTTGATTGCATACGAAATGCCTTTACGGCAAAACGTACTGATAAACGGCGAATGATCAGTAAAAATCTTGAAACTTTTATATAAATGCACGTAGTTCTTTCATTTTATTTTTGTATTTTGTTTGTCTCACACTACCGCTTCAACTATAATACATGATAGTTATTACATATAAATGTTTTTAAAAATCTTATGTTAGGCGTACAATAGGTACGTAGTACATATGATAAAGTTATATTAAAAATAATGGGTGATAAAAAAATTATATGTGAGATTTTCTGAAATTATATGATTTATAAAAAATCATGGTTAAATGAAGATACAGTACAAAAACAAAAAAAACCTTTATCACATTACATCATAGTTAGGATAAAACAACTAAAGCTTGTCGCCGGTTTACTAAAAAATGTCGCTTGTTTAATTTTTTTTAACTTCGGTAAGGTCTCATTATCATTGAACATTTAAAATGTAGGTAATCAGGAGTTTAAAAAAAAATCTATTACGTTTTCTAATATGATGGTGTTAAATTGTTAACAGATTTTACTAGGTTTATTATTAAGCAACTCTTTTATAATGCATGCAATATTCATTATAGGTATTAAGAAGAGAAAATATTATTTTATACCAATTACCAAAGATAATGTAACATAATTAAATAATTATGTTAATAAATAAAGGCAAGATGTAACTTTCTTGTATACAAAAATGCAATAAATAGTCAATTTGAACACAATAAATTATCAACACCTAATCTAGAGGAAGATGGATGAAGATGAATGTATTTAAACTTTAAATAATTAGCCACTTCACATTCCTCTTGTAAAAAGTATGTGAGCCACATTTATTAAATGAATTATTTACTTCAATTTACATACTACGTATTTAAAACTATGAGAAGAGTTAGTAAAGTCTACAATATAAAATTGAGGTTATAGATATGGTAGTTACTAAGGGTAGTTAGGAAAGAATGTTGTTTTATCCAATGCACTAAGGATGCCATTATTTGGAGCTGTAATAAGCGAAAAATAAGAGTTCCAAACGCGACCAGATACTTATTGGTTTTCTCCCAAGGTCTATTCATTATACATGTATGTGTTCTAATATCACATACATAAAAATATTATGGGACTTACTTATAAAAACATTTTCGCTTATCTTTTCTTTAAGAATAGCCTGTTACTTTTTTTTTGTGTTATATTGTATAAAAATGAAAGGGACAACCTATGGTTAAAGATAAGCAGCGCTTAAATATTTTTATAAGTAAGGGGCTATATTCACAATACATCTTTCCTAACTATAACATTGGTAAGATTTATTTTAGGCCGCCACTACTTTTCATATTATTTTATTCACATATAAATTCGTTATGTATTTATTATTTATATTTAAAACTGTTGACTTTACAGCACATGATCGATATATTATGATGGTTATATATATGATAGCATATAATGGTTTGTATAAGAAGAATTTGATTAGTTAAATAATCTTGTAGAGGTGGTGCATCTAGGTACTTCAAACCAATAACATAAGCTCACTCACGCCTGTATCCCCGAAGGGGTAGGCAGAGGCGCACTAGCGAACTAGAACACCCACATTTCGCCGAGCTTAGTTCCGTCCCAGATGTAATAGGGGGGAGCCTATCGCCATATCGGGATTCCAGCCCGGAGGCTGATATGGAAAAATCCAATATCACTTTACCCGACCCCGGGATCGAACCCGAGACCTCAGAACCGTAGTCGTACCGAAATACCACCACGCCACCAAGGCAGTCAGTTTATATTATTGTCTTTTATTTTTTATGAAAGTATGCATCAATAATTACTGTACTGCAATATTCTTATTATGACGAATAATTACTTGTAATAATGTTATACGACTATGCTACAGTGAGAAATATAACTTCTCAAGCACCTTTGTAGCCTGCAATGTAAATTTCAAGATATTGCTACAAAAATAAACTCCTTGATTGAATTACTTAAATATCGATCATATGCGCAAATCAGGTTCTTAACTATTTGTTAGAGGTTTTAACTTATGTTAGATGCTGAGAACCTCTGGCTTTTGCGATGATGTATGAATGTTTTAATTTACCTTAGCCTTAATTATTTTCTTGGAAGGATACTGTCGTTCAGAAAACTTAAAACTTTTGTAAAATTTATTATTTATTAGAAATCTGATTATAAAATTTTGTTTTCTATTCCTTCGAGAATCTAGATATTGTATGTTGCAGTATGGTATAAGGAAGGCATTTAATCAATGGACTAAATCCTGGAACGGCAGTATTCTCTCATTGTTCATAGTATATACACTTAATATGAGAAGCGGTGTAAAATTCTATTTGCTACCAATAGATATTTCTTATTGTCTATATTATTGAGTATTAGTTTATGATGGCGCGGCGGTGTGGATGCGTTAGAAAGGCCCGGGTTCAGAAGTATATTAGGAGGCCAAATGTGGGTTACTACTATTGTTATACGTTTTTCGCTTATTACAATGTTGATCTAAATTCTGCGTCGTAATAGTTTCCTACTACTACCATTAGTAATCAAATTCTTATACCGAACACCAAAACATTGTCCTTATTGCGCCTGTGAGTTATTTGTATAGTAATATCATAATGGACTGCTATTTCCGTCGTAAATGATTACAGAAAAATTAGCTTAATTTTATGGTTATTTTTACGTTGAAATAAAACTATTTTTACGGATTCTATCACGATTTGGTCGGACGGATAGTCCGACCCGTGACCACGAAGGCTGCAAAGCTTTCGGGCATAAAAATTAAAACCAAATCGTGATAGAATCCGTAAAAATAGTTTTATTTCAATGAATAACATTCGCGTAAACCGAAGAAATCATTATGGTTTTTAGTTTTTTACTTCAAATGATATTGTTTATTAACTTTCAATAAAATGTTGCTTTTGGAGGGCATTTGAATTTCCCACAAAAGGAAAATAGACTAGTCTTTGTGCAAAGGCCCTTTTGATTATTTCCAAGTATGGTTCTTGTGTAGTATCCGGTAATATTTCTTCTAGGTTAATAATCACAATAACATATACGTTTATAAAACGGTTTAAATTACTTATAATAGTGACACAATCTCAATGTAGTTAAGTACACTGTCACATAACTATATTTCATGGAATAAGATAAACTGTAACTATATATGCAATATTCGATGATGGAAGATGGAATTATTACCCTACATAAAATATGTCATGAGTATCGTAATATCAGTAATAAATGTTGGCCTTGTGATCGGTGTTACCCCCTCATCACCTTTCTGAGTACGCCCATGCGTAACTACAAAATAGCCGTCGGAAACGTTTTTAGATTGTATCACTATGTGAAGTGGGGAGTTCAGTGAAAAGGATTGTTTCTCGGACATTTCTTTCCACAGGCGCATTTTCTTACGATCTCTATGTCTTTGGTGTACCGTGTGCCGTTTGAACAGACGAGGCGGACCTGGAACAAAAAATGTTTTGCAACTAACATACTTGTCCCAAAACATCGTGTTTTATACATCGTGAGTTACGATTATAGTTCTTGTAAAATTTTCTTAACCTCATGTCAAATTGGCGACTAACTTCGGGGCGGTCAAAAAACTTGGGATAAATTATTTCGGTATTAGCATTGCAAGGTGATTAGACTGTTAATTATAGTAAGGGCTGGTGTATTTTGTTTTTTGTTGTTGTTTTTGATCAGGACTGGATCTCAAAAATGGGGGTTGACGATAGGCAGCCGCCAGCCGTAAAAGCTGAACTCTCTGTAACATGCTTGGAAAAAGTGTGTTGCGCTGATCCCACATTAAGGAGCGATAAGGGGATGGTTAAAGAAAGTGTTTAATGAATGTAGGTCCGTGACGTACACATGCATTCCGAGCAAGGTAGACAAAAAATATTTTCTTCATCTTTTACGTCATCTTATAATCAAAGCCTCTGTGGCGCAGCGGGCGAGTAGACGCTTGTGAAGCGAGTGGCCGCAAGTTCGATCCCCGCACTGAGACAAATGTTTGTATGGCTTACAGATATTTGTTTTGGATCTGGGTGTTGTCAGACCGAAAGTCTCTCGAAGTTCCTGATTCCCACGACACAAGACTCGATCTTAGTATGGGGTCAGGACTATGTATGTGACTGTTGGGCGTTATTTACTTATTATTATTATTAATCACCATCCCCGTGTCGAAAATAGAAGCCGAACGCTGCTACTTTAAAATTTCTATTTGGTCATAATTTTTATGTTTTACTTATTTTGTTTAAATTGTCAGGGTATATGGACTCTGCCTATATGGACTGCATGCCACTGATGGATGTATGTACATACCTTTCTCTTCTTAGTCTTGCGCGGCGCACAGCAGTGTCCCCTCGCGCACGTGCCCGCTGCCGGCCCCGCTGTCCCCGCTCCCCCCGCCGTCCCCGCTCCCCCCGCGCCCGCAGCCCCCGCGCCCCCCTGCTGCCGGTCCGCGCGCGTGACACAGCGTGCGCCGCGCACGGCTCGCCGCGACTTGCACGACCCCTCCGTAATGAATTCGCGTGTGGGCTCCTGTAAGACATCCATTTCATGTTAAACACTTTTCGTTTTGCGTGATGTTAGGAGAAAGTATCCCATAGCCGGCTAACAAGCGTCTCGTGCTAAATTGATAATTTGGGCGAACCCGAGCTTAAATAGTAACAAAAATACATACCTTCCTGCAAGCGCCTGCAGGAGTACCAGGAGATGCCGGCTCAGCTGGAAATTCCTGCTTGTATGCCGGGGCAGCTGCATAATAAATAAATATAAGGGTAGAAGTTAGTGTAGTTATAATAGGCAAGCCATAACTTTTCATTTTAACATTTACGAAGTATTTTAACATATTTACCCGGCGATGCTTGTACGTTGCTGAAGCCTGGTTTTCTCGCAGTGTTTTTAGCTTGAGCGATTACTGGCGCACCACCTAGTAAAATAATGCAATATAATTTCAAAGACAAAGCATTTGGCAAACAAAACTAATACGAATCCTTTCTGCAACATGTTTAAAAAAATGTTTGAACCCCGTGATTATCCAGACTCAAACTTTGAGTAAGATAGGGGTAGAAATAAAAAAAAGGTGTTAGAGTGTAGGTGTGATCTTATAGAACTGAAAAAAAATGATTTATTAGTGTCACAGTAATAATAAATCACACGTCATTAAATTCAAGCAATAGTTATTCTCGCCCGAGACGTTATCAAATGGGGGCTTATTAAAGGAGGGTATTGGGAAGGTTAGGTAGGATTTGGTTCACCACCGGTAATCTCACTAATTAAATAAAACGCAACACCAAGCTAGAAGTTTTAGTTGTAACTGGTGAGTGGTTGGTTACCTTTTAATAGCAGAGACTGGCAAATGAGAATGGATCACCTGATGGCAAGTGATATTCACCGCCCATACACACCCAAGACACAAGAATAATCATGGTTGCGTTACCAACCCAAAAGGAGGGAATGGAAGGGGAGGGGAAAGGGATTGGGAAATGGAGGGGGTAATGGGCCACCGGAAATCTCACACACTGAACGTCGGTTCGTCGAACTTTACTGCGGTTTTCTGTGAGACAGTGGTATCTGCCCATTCGTGCTGTAGACGAACTGTCTACAGCAGCGGTCGGCAACACGTGGCCCGCGGGCCGCATGCAGCCCTTGAAATCCTATTTGCAGCCCATGATTGTTTTGTAAATTAGTCATAAATATCTAAAATGTTATAGATTCAAATCAAATCAAAATCAAATCAAAATCATTTATTGAATCCATGAAATGTTCAAACATTATTTAGATTCCGTCAAATTTTAACTCTACCGCCTGTTCGGAAGGCTGTTTCGCCAGAGAAGAACGGGCAAGAAACTCTGACGTTGCTCTTTTTAACACCAATTTACAGTCAGCTACTAATAAAGTACAGCACCAGATACAGAAAGAGCTTGAATTAGAGCAGCTAAACCATGATAACAATAGTATAGGACATTTAATAATATAGGACAAAGTAACATACAAGATACACTGAGCGACCCCCATAGCCACGGCAAGTTGAATTGACACAAGGGAAATAAAACAGTCCAGGCAGACCAGTCTCCACAAGCAGCACCCGTTCACGAGTATGACGCATGTGCCAGCCATCGACCTCCTCAACCATGTTGCAGGGAAGTGATCGACCCGGCACACGACGCCGCCACAAGCATAGACCTTAAGTGAGCAAATTATACCTCTATAGGTAGAAAATATGAGGTGAGACCCGCCTTTACTGTATTTTGCCACCTTGCGGCCCCTGCCTGCCAAAAGGTTGCCGACCACTGGTATACAGCGTAGCCCTACCACTCCAACACCTACCTATAGATGCGCGGAGCTCGCACTGCGCGCCGGCGGTGCCGGGCGGGCAGCGGCACGTGTAGTCGGAGGGCGAGCCGTCCTCGCGCACGCAGCGCCCGCCGCGCGCGCACGGGTTCGGCACGCACGGGTCCTACACATATATACACACACTCAGCGCATAAACGGCCTGAACCACATTTTTTCAATCGACAATGCCATGGCATTTGTAGGATCTAAAACTCAAATATTTATAAAATCGTTGCAAGATGTGGTAGAGGAATGTCCGGCATTTCCTAGATCGATCAAATAAAACGATCACGATCGCGTCACTCGTGTGCATTAGCCAATTGCCAAGAATACGCAACTAGCCCGTTTTCGAAGTTTAATCGCAATGGTAACGCGTTTTCTGCAATATAGGCGTCCAGTCGTAAGAACTAAATCGATCAAGTCAAAGTGTAACTGCTGGGCATTGTAAGGCTTACTTTTATAAATGTATATAATAACGTAAGAGTGATGAATGCAGTGCAGTATCACTCATTGCTTTGTTATTCATTATGTTGTAGTATATATATTATAATGTATCTTTGTTCCTGTCGATGTATGTGTGTGTAGAAAATAAATGGTTTAAATAGTTTATTCAAAGTACGGGTGGTGCTGCTGTCAGGCGAAAAAATTACGCTTTAAAAATATTTTCCACATTGTACTGGGTTAAAGGGCAGGTGAAGGAAAAGTGTCCCCGAGATTGTCGTTCGTGATTCATGGTAAGGTCAGTGTGGTCACCTGGTTGTGCCTGCCGGCGTCCTCCTGCAGCGCGGTGTGGTCGGGCGGCGGCGCGGGCGGCTCGTCGTCGCCGCAGCCCGCCGCCGCGCGCTGCACTCGCGCCGCGTTCACGAAGTCCACGCGCTTGTGGTTGATCCACGCCTCCTTCATGCACCCTGCGCAATAAAATGTTATATGATTGCCAAGTACTCATATGAGCAGACATGTTGAGACGCTTTTGCGAATGAACGAAAGCGTATTAAAAAGTGTCAAACCAATATAATGGCGCGTACACACCAACCGAACGAAGATGAAAGAATGTTCGCGAATGGGTCGGTGTGGACGCAACACCGAAGCTGAACGTACGAACGAAAGCTTGCTGTCCCGTTCGGTCGTGCGCTGGATAAGTGTTATGTGAACGCAACAGCGAAGATTTGTAAATGTTCAGAAACGTTCGATCCCCGTCGCCGATGGCCCTTCGCGAACATTATTTAGCCTTCGTTCGGTTGGTGTATACTGTGTACGCGGCATAAGTAAAACATTTTACGTTCGATCATCGATGCTCTTCTCAAGCAGTGTCTAATGCACTAAACATTACATAAAACATGTTTTTTTATCTACTGCCCATTGTTCTACAGTGAGTACAGCTAAAATCGTTGTTTTGCTTAGAAACTTTGTTGTTTTTGTTTAGGAAAAACATGTGCAGAAGACGCCTTAACAATAAACGACTCCGCATACCTCTAATCAACAATATTCAACATTAATCCTTTTATACACGTTTTAGCAAAGGTGACAGAATCCCTCACACTTACAAAGTGGTGGAATTATTCAAAAAGATTTAAAGTCAGCTAGGCTAGACTGACTGTTGCCCGGGATTGGATAAGTGAAACGAATGATACTGAATTATTATATAATTTGAATGTCGTGTAAACCATATCGCGATGTATTTCTCAAGTGGCGCCATCTTTTAACAGCAAGTTTAAACAAAAGTAGTTTAAAAGTAAAGTAATGTCTCCATTCTTGCCCTTGCACATTTCATACTGAGCTGCGTGGTTATAAGCAAGCCCGGACTCCACTAAAACGGACTTGTGCGAAGATACGCAAAGCCGAGAAGAGATTCTTAACAGCTAGGGTGTACTGGCTAGAGCGGAACGGAGCCACGTGCGAAGAGCGTTGGATGTTGAAATAAAGCTGCGTCTCCTGCACATGTTTTTCGAAATAAAACACTAAAAACACCAACACATAACAACGTATTTCGCTGTCTTCTGCTCATGGAACTATGGATCATAGACAAAAATACCGTGTTTTGTGTAATGTTTTAGTGCAGGAGACGGGGCTTTAACGAACTTACGCACAGTTTAGTGCTAGTCTTTCGCTGATCACATATTTTGTCTACACGGCGCGCGCTCGTCAGCTTATATAGCTACATTGTACATAGCTACGTTGTATAGCTTACATTTACGTTTTATTCGCGCTAAACAAATATGAGACATCTCCTCGCCTCTGCTGACTGTTCGATCGTATGTACTGAAGCAATCCGGACGAAATATGTAAATAACGAAATCTTATTGGTTGTTTCTGAAACATATCCTCCCGTCTCGTCTTGACTTTGGTAGAGTCCAGTTTAAAGACTTTATTTCTGCTATTAAGTTAAGATCATTTTGTGGAAACTATACTCCAGCTATAAAACTTGTACGCTTTAGTTGTTGATGTTGAGACAAAAAAATACCGTTTTTATTATTTTCATTATCCATCCATCATCATTCATCATTGTTATAAGATTTATAAACAGTAGGGATCCCCAGAGGGGGTTGACGTCGGACAAGCAGCCGGTCGTAAAAACTTAGCCAAATCCTTTCTGCAATATGCTTGAAAAAGTGTGTTGCGCCGACTCCACATTAAGGTGTGATAAGGGCAGGTAGAAAGAAACAAGTGATATGAATATGAAAATGAAAGTACCTTTAAAGCTAGTGATGTTCCTCAGATGCCACTTGCTGAAGGCGTCCTTGGCGACGTCCTCCGGCACTCCGCCGAGGTACATCGGCCTCTCCAGCCGCAGGTACTCTTTACTACCTGGAAGGTAGGGCCGTCTTAAGGCATGCTTGGGCCCCTGGGCACACACGAATTAGGGGGCCCCTTGGAGAGTAATAAGATTGTGTAAGATAGGGGTTTCCAAGTTAATTGTTATCTCACGCCTTCCTTCTACCAAAATTGTATAGGCCCACGTCCTCTCTCGATGTATGCAAACCTATTAGCTTGCCTGGTAGTAAGTGGTGACGGCGAACTTTTTTGAGCAAACTTACTTTATATTCGCGCAAGCCTTAGCTTGTCTGATGAGGGCGACTTTTTTTTCTAGCACAGGTTCCGTGTGTCCTTATGGTAAAGACGGTACTGCCGTTAGTACGAGTTTTTGACAGTTCTCACCATGGTATCGATATTTATGACCGACGGTAACCACCTGCCATCACGTTACCAGGTCGTCGTCTTAAGTATAATAATATATAGTTAAATATCATACAATCTATACAAATTAATATCATCACCATCAGCCACAGGAGTTCCACTGCTCAACATAAGACTCCCCCAAAGATTTCCAGATCGACATGTTGTAAGCAACCAGTGGCCCGAGCACGAAAAACTAATGTAAATGTAAATGTATTCGAGTTCGCTGCACACTGATGACGTTTGGTTAATATTTCATACAAATTTCATAGACGCGCATCGAGTTCGAATACATTTACATTTACATTCGTTTTTCGTGCTTAGGCTACTGAATCCAGCGATTTCCTGCGATTTTTATCACTTTATGTTATACTCATTACTTACCTTCATTAATAATGGAGCGGGCAGGTCCGTCGTCGACTCGCAGTGTAAAGTTCTTCTTGATGGCAATCAGTTCCGCCTTGTGGTAGTTACCGTCCGATACCATCTCGAAACTAAAATAATTTACAAGGGATTGGATGGTAGACGAGTCAACGCGATGCTGGTTCGTTTCACCAACCGAACGATCGCGAAGGGCCATTGGCGATGGAGACCGCACTCTCCCGCACTTCGCGAACTTTCGCTGTCGCGTCCACAAAACAGCAAAAATCTACTTCGCCGATGGCCCTTCGTGGGAGTTCGTTCGCCTTCGTTCGTCTTCCTTCGGTTGGTGTGTAGTGTGTTGCAGACCTAACTTAGTTACTCTGTACATACAACTTATACAATAATACAGTACAATATTTAAATAAATAAATTTTAAATACACCCAACAGTCACACACCCAGTCCTGACCTCACACTAGGTATAACCTGTATCGTGGGTGTCAGAGACTATGAGAGACTTTCGGTCTCACAACACCTAGACTTGAAGTAAATATATGTGGACCACACAAACATTTGTCTCAATGCGGTTCACAGCCGGCTACTCGCCCACTGCACCACGTCATTTACCGGTCACAAAGCTCGTCGAGAGGTGTGAAGTGTCGGTACCTGTACATGGTGGAGGTGGGCAGGTTGCCGACGTCGTAGCTGACGCGCACGCGCCCGTTGAACAGCTCCACGGCGAGGTGCTCGTTCTCGCCGAAGTACATTAGCACGCCGTGGTGCTGCTTCGTGCTGAACACTACAATATTACCATCATTCTACTATGGATCTTTTCATACTAGGCCTCAAGATAATTATAACACCTAGCTAAGTTGAATGTGTAAAATTTTACAGTATGCTGCAGAAAAGGTCTTACAGCTGAATCAAATTATAAGTTTTAATTAGAGTATTAAGCGGCTTGAGTATAATATACCTTACCTAAAGTGACATTAGCTTGTGGAACAGTCCTCAACGGTTCCAGTTCCACCAGAGAGTCGTTGTGGCTGAATGTCAATGAGGTGAGATATTCGCACAGACGACCTAAAATATATGAAGAATAATGGTAATTGATTACAATATCGTCACAAGGGATGGATGGACAAAATAATTTGATATACCTGAGTAGCCTGGAGCACATTTACAAAGATAGTCGTTGGCTGGGGCGAGCAGAGATCTTTCCATAATTATATCGTCCTGTAATTCAAATAGGAACATGAGTATGTGATGTACTCTTAGGTACATTAAATAAGATGGCATGCATAATAACTTTACTTCTCGACCCGCATTCATTTCCTTTCCACTTTAGTGACTGAAGGTAGCGGATTGTTTATGCCCTTGGCGTAACTTGAAGTTGCCAAGCGGTGCAGGTGCAGGTGCAGGTGGTGCGGTGTGTACTGTACCTGTAGGCGCGCGGGCGGCAGGTAGCACACGCCGTGCAGGCAGTCGTGGTGCGTGCAGGGCGAGGTGCCGAGCGGTGCAGGTGCAGGTGGTGCGGTGTGTACTGTACCTGCAGGCGCGCGGGCGGCAGGTAGCACACGCCGTGCAGGCAGTCGTGGTGCGTGCAGGGCGAGGTGCCGAGCGGTGCAGGTGCAGGTGGTGCGGTGTGTACTGTACCTGCAGGCGCGCGGGCGGCAGGTAGCACACGCCGTGCAGGCAGTCGTGGTGCGTGCAGGGCGAGGTGCCGAGCGGTGCAGGTGCAGGTGGTGCGGTGTGTACTGTACCTGCAGGCGCGCGGGCGGCAGGTAGCACACGCCGTGCAGGCAGTCGTGGTGCGTGCAGGGCGAGGTGCCGAGCGGTGCAGGTGCAGGTGGTGCGGTGTGTACTGTACCTGCAGGCGCGCGGGCGGCAGGTAGCACACGCCGTGCAGGCAGTCGTGGTGCGTGCAGGGCGAGGTGCCGAGCGGTGCAGGTGCAGGTGGTGCGGTGTGTACTGTACCTGCAGGCGCGCGGGCGGCAGGTAGCACACGCCGTGCAGGCAGTCGTGGTGCGTGCAGGGCGAGGTGCCGAGCGGTGCAGGTGCAGGTGGTGCGGTGTGTACTGTACCTGCAGGCGCGCGGGCGGCAGGTAGCACACGCCGTGCAGGCAGTCGTGGTGCGTGCAGGGCGAGGTGCCGAGCGGTGCAGGTGCAGGTGGTGCGGTGTGTACTGTACCTGCAGGCGCGCGGGCGGCAGGTAGCACACGCCGTGCAGGCAGTCGTGGTGCGTGCAGGGCGAGGTGCCGAGCGGTGCAGGTGCAGGTGGTGCGGTGTGTACTGTACCTGCAGGCGCGCGGGCGGCAGGTAGCACACGCCGTGCAGGCAGTCGTGGTGCGTGCAGGGCGAGGTGCCGAGCGGTGCAGGTGCAGGTGGTGCGGTGTGTACTGTACCTGCAGGCGCGCGGGCGGCAGGTAGCACACGCCGTGCAGGCAGTCGTGGTGCGTGCAGGGCGAGGTGCCGAGCGGTGCAGGTGCAGGTGGTGCGGTGTGTACTGTACCTGCAGGCGCGCGGGCGGCAGGTAGCACACGCCGTGCAGGCAGTCGTGGTGCGTGCAGGGCGAGGTGCCGAGCGGTGCAGGTGCAGGTGGTGCGGTGTGTACTGTACCTGCAGGCGCGCGGGCGGCAGGTAGCACACGCCGTGCAGGCAGTCGTGGTGCGTGCAGGGCGAGGTGCCGAGCGGTGCAGGTGCAGGTGGTGCGGTGTGTACTGTACCTGCAGGCGCGCGGGCGGCAGGTAGCACACGCCGTGCAGGCAGTCGTGGTGCGTGCAGGGCGAGGTGCCGAGCGGTGCAGGTGCAGGTGGTGCGGTGTGTACTGTACCTGCAGGCGCGCGGGCGGCAGGTAGCACACGCCGTGCAGGCAGTCGTGGTGCGTGCAGGGCGAGGTGCCGAGCGGTGCAGGTGCAGGTGGTGCGGTGTGTACTGTACCTGCAGGCGCGCGGGCGGCAGGTAGCACACGCCGTGCAGGCAGTCGTGGTGCGTGCAGGGCGAGGTGCCGAGCGGTGCAGGTGCAGGTGGTGCGGTGTGTACTGTACCTGCAGGCGCGCGGGCGGCAGGTAGCACACGCCGTGCAGGCAGTCGTGGTGCGTGCAGGGCGAGGTGCCGAGCGGTGCAGGTGCAGGTGGTGCGGTGTGTACTGTACCTGCAGGCGCGCGGGCGGCAGGTAGCACACGCCGTGCAGGCAGTCGTGGTGCGTGCAGGGCGAGGTGCCGAGCGGTGCAGGTGCAGGTGGTGCGGTGTGTACTGTACCTGCAGGCGCGCGGGCGGCAGGTAGCACACGCCGTGCAGGCAGTCGTGGTGCGCGCAGGGCGAGGTGCCGAGAGCAGCATGGGGTGCCGCTTCACAGTATCGCCCCGCATATCCCGCTGCGCATGCGCAACGGTACTCCTCCAGGCCATCCACGCATGTCGCGCCGTTCTGTAAACACACACACCGTCTTAGTTAGATTTCTAATTGGTGCAAATAGTCGAAACATCAGTGAAGATAATTTAAAATAGGAGCGTTTTACCTGAAAATAAAACGCATATTAAACTACTTACCTTATTAGAAGCTTAAATAATGAGATAGGCATTCCCTATTTCCGTTGTATATTACCTCTCTTTCTTACTTATATCACTGTCTCTTTCGCACATCCGGTCCTAAAACAGGCGTGGAGGGGGTATTGCGAACTTTATTTTTGCAAACCGCCTTGTCCGTCATTGTGTCGAATTATACCAGGCAGCGATAAAAAATAAGCTTCTAATAAGGTAAGTAGTTTAATATGCGTTTTATTTTCAGGTAAAACGCTCCTATTAAACCACTGTACCGTTATTAGAAGCTTAAATAATGAGACCTGTTTGTTATCGCCTGGTAGGACCGCCAATGTGACTTAGTAATACATAAGATTACGTGCGAAAGAAAATATTTCTGATTCAAGAAAATTCACATTTCTCAATGTGTCATGACACTTGGAAATATTATATTACGTATTTATGTGTAATTATACTGTTCTTAATAAACATAACTAAAAAATATGTACCTATAAAAGGGTACAAATACAAATTAATCATATTATTGAGTACTGTTTTGGTACTCAATATTATAGCAACAAAGATGTTTGTGCAACGATCCCCGTACTAAGAGTACCTGTATGGTGGGAGACCAGGCAGAATCAAAGCGAGTGTAACAAACATCTTTAAAATAAGTGACATCAATCACCAATTTATCTTAACAATGATAGCAACAATACATTTTAATTGCGACTATGTTTTTATTCTTATAAATTAAGTAAAAACGAGTGTTGATGTTATAAGTGAGTGTTCTAGAATGTCAACAATGTTCCTGTTGAAACTCATCAAAGTAACTGAAATTAATGAAACGACAGTAATCCAGTTTCTGTTATGCAAACTCACAAGAATCCTGTTTCATCACATAACATTGTTAGTTGCTGCATTCGGTGATTATTGTAAAATTGATAACTAGATACTATTGATAAATTATAGCAGGTAACTGGACGTACCTACATCATTCACCCAACAGCATCAACATTTTCTATATTGAAACAAACTTAAAACTGTCACCTGATCATGTATATGTTAAGGTGCCAATCACTCATAATAAAACACTATATCGGTGGTGTAGTTGTATTATATACTCTGTACGACTATCGTTGTTAGGTCTCTTATTCGATCCTCGGGACGGTCAAAGTTATATTGGATTTTTCTGCTATCAGCCAGAAGTCTGGACTTTGTAGCAGGATATGGTGATGTGCTCCCCCCTATCACACCCGTCTGACTTGACGTTATAATAATCATAATGTTCTTAAATACCGAACAGATCGTTAATCTTCTATAAAGCCATTACACAATCATTGAGTAAATTTATGTCTCCGGAATCATATTAACGTTTTTGGATCGTGGCAAACCACAACATCGTTGCTTACTTTATCACAACATTCGGTACAATATGGGCATTATATACCGATTCATGGAATGTATAGTATTACAGGAAAACCTAAAATTGGTTTTAAACCTGCCAAGAGTTGGAGCTTATAAGGCTGTATACGCTGCTTTACTCGTGTGTTACTGATCCATCATTGTTGGAACAAGTTCAGAAACTTTACTTATGATTGATTTCTAAGTGGAAGGCCACTAAGAAAATTAAAATTATACGTTCAATTATAGCTTCGTGAATCATGAGCATATCATAACTGTGATTTAATACATTTTCAGAACTTCAAAACCAAATACAGTATGTACCTGTTTACGGCAACCAGGACCCAGCCTTAGCATCGACAAGGAACTGTTTCAGACTTTAGTAATGTAGACGTATAGACAGTTATATAGAAGTGACAAATTACAATGCAATATTGCAGTCATTATATAAATATTCATAACCTGATACGGGGTAATAAAACTTCAAGAATAGAACAAAATTCTGAAGGACTAAATGAATCGTAAATAAGCGCTTCATGATCGAGAAGCATACGGAACACATAGTTGGCAATTTACTCGTGTCGTGCCGTTTTAAAGGCGTCCGTGTTCATGTTTTTAGAAGATCCATGATTTTATTGAAAAAAAATTGCACGTAGATCAGATTTCACCCGTTAGGGCATAATACAGAGTGTGAAGAGTTCTATTCACAGGAGCTGGAGGATTACCCCCCCCCCCCTTCGTTGCAAAAATAAGCTAACTTTAAATGATTGTCTACTTAAATTCAAGCAGAACCGTGAGTCATTGCCACATGCACTCTCAGAACTTTTAAGGAGGTAAGCAACTTCATATTGTAGGAAAGCTATTCTCTTTGTTCCTGACAGTAGTTTTGTGATTTCAGTCACAGATCACATAATATAAATCACCGAAGCCAGAGACGTTAATGTAATGTACAAATCTTTCAATAGGAAAGACGTTTGAATATTTCATCTATACATATAGCAGCGTGTATGTATTTACATTTAGCCCATTTGGGCTGTCGTCAGATTGAAGACCTGTGATAGGTCTATCTTTCTTATCAAATGTCTGGTTATGTAAATCATACTTATGCGTTTAGATATCTTAATTTTTCACATTCAAAATGGACGAATGTCCAAAGGCTCATTCACAGACTGTACAGACGTATTGAGCTACACACATACACAACACTTTGCAGTTTTAAAACGAGTACAAATATCTCCAGTCGTTTTTTAAGTACGATGGCGATCGCCTTAATTACCATTTAATTTTTTATGAAGTAATGAGAACATAACATTCGATATTGACTGCGATTCTGTTGATTAGGTTATTCATTTGAAAATGCGGCGAAATCCTTAGAGTGCCTTACTCTAGAATATTGAAACTGAAGTTTTAAAGGCGATTTACATCCTATATGCCTTTACGTTAATGGGCGCCATTATAACGTTAATGTACGCCATCATAAGGTTGATGCATGCCCATGCGAGGGTTGTCGTACAAAAACAAATTTTACTTAAGCGATTCCAATCTTAGCATGTAAGCAGCATAAACTGGCTTACTGCCGTAGTTAGAGGTACCTAATATGCACTGGTACTATTGAGGCATGCCCTTGCCAAGGGTGCCGAACAGAAATAAATGTTACTTTAAAAACCAATTCCGCTATTAGCACGTAAACAGCACGATCTGTCTTACTGCGGTAATTTTGGGGTACTAAGTACTGGTATTATCGAGGCATGACCTTACGAGGGTCGCCGCATAGAAATAAAACTTACTATAAAAGCAATTCCACTGACAGCATGTAAGCAGCACGAGCTGGCTGACTGCGGTAGTCACCATTCGCTAGTACGTAATGAGGCATGCCCCTGCGAGGGGTGTTATACAGAAATAAATTTTTCTTCAAAGCAATTCTGCTATAAGAATGTGAGCAGCACAAGCTGGCTCACTACAGTATCCACTATACGATAGTACGTAATGAGGCATGCCCCGCGAGGGTGCCAAATTAAGTTTGTCTTCAAAAACAATTCCGCTTTAGCATTTAAGCAGCACGAGCTAGCTAACTGCGGTGACCAATATGCGCTAATACGCAATGAGGCATGCCCCTGCGAGGGGTGCCATACAGCTTCAAAAGCATTTCTGCTATTAGCATGTAAGGAGCACGAGCTGGCTTACTGCGGTGTCCACCATGCGCTAGTACGCCATGAGGCATGCCCCTGCGAGGGGTGCCATACAGCTTCAAAAGCATTTCTGCTATTAGCATGTAAGGAGCACGAGCTGGCTTACTGCGGTGTCCACCATGCGCTAGTACGCCATGAGGCAAGCCCCTGTGAGGGGTGCCATACAGGAACCAATTTTTTCTTCAGAAGCAATTCTGTTATTAACATGTAAGCAGCACGAGCTGGCTCACCGCGGTATCCATCATGCGCTAGTATGTCATGAGGCATGCCCCTGCGAGGGGTGCCTTACATAAACAAATTTTTCTTCAAAAACAATTCTGCTATTAGCATTTAAGCAGCACGAGCTTGTTCACTGCGTTATCCACCATGCGCTAGTAAGTAATGAGGCAAGCCCCCTGCGAGGGGTACTGTGCAGAAATAAATGTTCACGTTAAAAGCAATTCCGCTATTAGCATGTAAGCAGCACGAGCTGGTTCACTGCGTTATCCACCATGCGCTAGTAAGTAATGAGGCAAGCCCCCTGCGAGGGGTACTGTACAGAAATATGTTCACGTTAAAAGCAATTCCGCTATTAGCATGTAAGCAGCATGCCGCTGGCTCACTGCGGTTGCTAGAGGTACCATGCGCTGGTACGTAAACACCGGCGTGTCCCTGTGCGGGTGCGGTATAGAAACAACAAATTTCACTTCAGAAGCATTTCTGCTATTTGCATGCAGGCAGTTTGTATGTCTATATCATCAGTACTATGGTAGGTTCCATGGTTTCCAGTACAGTCAAAGCATTAATAAACTCACCTAAAATAAAACCGATATGGCGATAGGTTCGCCCCCTATCACATCTGGAACAAAACTAAGCTCGGCGAAATGTGGGTGTACTAGTTGGCTAGTGCGCCTCTGCCTACCCCTTCGGGGATACAGGTGTAAGCATATGTTATGTTACGCCTTTTATCTGAAAATCTGATATTTCCAGTCTCACGGGAACTTAAAAGTACCAAAACCAGATGCAGTAGCATATATGCACTTTAGCTGCGGTACAAGGATGCGGTCAATCATTACCAACATCAGCTGACATACAAGCAATATTCCAAGAACAGCTACACAATTCAATTTATCCACTTTTCAGTTGGATTCTGGTATTTATCAGTTTACTAACTGCTTGCCCGACATATAAAGTTATAATAAATAACATTTTAGACCAGAATTACTGGTCATTCAGCTATTTAATAGGCTAAAAAAGAAATTTGCTATCGAAGAAAAGACACGAATTATTATTTGAGGGTAGAAAATTAAAATAGAAAGAGAGTTAAAACCACTTTCAAACAATTAAAACGATTTAATTAGCAAAATCGTTATTAAAATTATGCAATGCATGTATGATGCATTTTAGTGGTTTATAAAAATAAAATAATATCGAACGGTAAACCCGTTAAAATATTTATAATACTTGTGCAACTTACGTGCCGGCGTCACTCCTATTCGAAAAGTAACACTTATAAAGACACTTTTACCAAGGCGTTTTACGTATAACTTCATTTTGAGATGTAAAACTCAAAATTAATATTTCACTTTTGAGGAAACAAATAATGATTACTTGTAAAAATTACAAGAACAAAATATTCCCAAAGTATTGAAATATTGAAGAGAATAATAATAGCACTGTTAAGCACAAGTTACCACAACGGAAATTTTCAAGCCAATGACGGACAAGGCGGTTTGCAAAAATAAAGTTCGCAATACCCCCTCCACGCCTGTTTTAGGACCGGATGTGCGAAAGAGACAGTGATATAAGTAAGAAAGAGAGGTAATATACAACGGAAATAGGGAATGCCTATCTCATTATTTAAGCTTCTAATAACGGTACAGTGGTTTAATATTATTATTATTATTTAACTCTTTATTGTACACCATGTAAAATAAGCAATATACATTAAAGAACAATAAACGTAAATTTGTGTAACAATGGGCGGCCTTATCGCTAATAGCGATCTCTTCCAGGCAACCTTGGGATGGAATTATGGCAAAGGAAAAGAACTGTTTGGAAAAATATCTCATTCTTAACTTGGGATTCGTCGACGCATCGCCCTCACCTGACACATGTGGTTGATGCAGTCGTCTGCGTTGACGGTGCAGTTCTGTCCGGAGTATCCCTTCGGACAGGCGCAGGTGTAGTGGCTGTAGTGGTCGGTACACGCTGCTCCGTTGGCGCAAGGGTTGAACTCTGACGTGCAGAAGGGAATCTTCTTCTCGCAGAATTCACCTTGAAAATAAATTATGAAAAAATACAAAAAGTTTAATACAAAGTTGAGAGGCAGAGGCGCAGGGCACCCACTTTTCGCCAATTTGTGATAGAGAGCGAGCGTATATCGTCATATGGAATGCCAATTCTATACTCGGAATCTGGGCTGACTGTATAAGAAAGAGGGGTGCTGTGAGCGTTATAGATTCGATGTTTCACATCTGCCAGGCGTCCCGCAACGGTTCGTATTTTTTAATTTCCACCTGCTTACCAGTATACGGGAACTGTAAGTTTTCGATATTGTCATCCTGCCTTACCCATAAATCCAGGTGCACATTTACAAGAGTACCCCTCCAGGTGGTCGAGGCAGGTGGCGTTATTCTGGCACTTGTGTCCGACGCAGTCATCGATATTCACTTCACACCGCACTCCGGTGTATCCCGCCTGGCACGAACAGCTGCAATGCGAGTGTATGATGGATATTGTGTAATTCATGCATGCCTAACCCAACTGACTCGGAATGAGGTTAAAGTTTTTATTTGCTACCAACAATTGTATGCTGCTACATTGACGTCTATAATTTTGTGGTAAATATTTGTGTGAGCATTACGTACGGCATACCGTGCACAGTAAAAGTCTACGTGCGTCACTTCGCGTCGTCGTAAGTCAAAAAACGTGGGTCTTTTACGGTTGCTGGAAGTACGCTGACTTGAAGTGACGTAACATTATAACTTGTTCAAGCAAGGAACAAAGAGGCACGGAACGCGACTTTTAGAGAGAGAGAGAGAGAGAGAGAGAGAGAGAGAGAGAGTTAGTTTACTGTAATTATATTTTTACATCCACAAAAGTTGAATTTCCCAAAACACTTTCTCACTGCTTGCATAGGCCGTAAAAGGAGTTTATCTAAAAAGTAGTTTGTATCTTCGGTACTTTGGAATCTGCGTCGATGAGCGAAAAGGCTTCACTCTTTAAGACTGCCTCGGTGGCGTGGTGGTATTTCGGTGCGACCACGGTTCTGAGGTCTCGGGTTCGATCCCCGGAAGTGATATTGGATTTTTTTTGTGCCCGATATGGCGATAGGCCCGCCCCCTATTACATCTGGGACGGAATTAAGCTCGGCGAAATGTGGGTGTTCTAGTTCGCTAGTGCGCCTCTGCCTACCCCTTCGGGGATACAGGCGTGAGATTATGTTATGTTATGTGTATCTTTAAGTATAGTTTTGACTACCCAGAGTGGACGGACATACTACGGGCAGTACCGTCTTTAAAAAGGTTGCCGTCATCAGGCAAGCTAGTCGATTTGCATACATCGAGGGGGGACGTGGGCCTATACATTTAGGGGCACACGCATGCTTTAAGATTGCCCTGACTACGGGTATATATTTTGAACATAATGGGCCTTACTTAAAAAAGCCTTTTTTGCTGAGCAAATGGTTAAGAATAACCTAACACTTTTTTCCTTGCGTTACATTGTTTAAAAATGAAAGGGACAACCTATGGTATAAAGATAAGCAGCGCTTAAATATTTTTATAAGTTAGGGGCAATATCTCACTGGAAGCGTCCCTCCTCCAGCAGATGGCAGTGTCCGTGCGCGCAGGGCGAGCCGTAGCAGGCGTCGATGTGGTGCTGGCACCAGGCGCCGTGGTAGCCGCGCGCGCACGCGCACTCCGCGCCGCCGCCCGCCGCCGCGCGGCACGAGCCGCCGTGCTGGCACGGGTTGTTGTAGCACCGGTCGCACTTCGACATCACCTCGCCGGGCACCGGACCTGGAAAATAATCACAAGTTTAAAAATTTAACAGACCGACTGACTTCAAATCCGATCGTGAAATAAGCTTTATCGAACACAAAAAGAATTTTGAAAATCGGTCCACATTTGGCGGAGATATTGCGTAACATACATTAAAAATAATACAGTCGAATTGAGGACCTCCTCCTTTTTGGAAGTCAGTCGATAAGGACTTGGCATGACTACAAAAAATGAAACATGCTTAATGTATGGAGCTAAACCAAAATGACGACATTGTAATGTAATATAGCAGTTAGGCATTTTCTTCGCATTCTAAAATTAGTATTATAAATAAAACATCTAATATTAAGTTTTGAATGTAAAGAAGATGCCTAACTATTATATTACTTGGATTTTTCTTTCGTCAAATCGCCATTTTTGTTTCTCTCCATACTACCTAATGTATATAACCTATACAATTATTTTCATAGGCATGTGAAGTCCTAATATTTCTTTTGTCATTGGTATAATGTGACAATGTTACCGGTGCAAACGAATGCGGTAGAAGCGGTGCTCAGCAGCAGCTTGTCCCGCATGGGCGCGGGCTCGACGCAGCGCGCGATGCCGGGCTCCACGTACTCGCCCGCGCTCTGCACCCACTCCGACAGCCACCGGGCGTTGCAGTCGCAGTACAGCGGGTTCGAACCCAGGGCGCTGCCGAAACACCAACTCAATAAAAAAAAAGATTCTGACGAATTGAAACCTTCCTCCTTCTTTTTATTGTTTTTTTTTAGAAAACAATACTACACAGTGTTACAGGTGAAACATGATAACCAACGAGAGTCACGTCCTCCAATAGTCGTCAGATTATGTTAACGTCACTATGCAACTAACTTTAGAACCTTGAAGATATTGCACAATGATGACAAAAATTTACAATGTATAATAGTTTGTTTGTGGTACCCACACGTGAGAGATCGACTCCAGATCTCTAAATACTCCGTCTGCTAACATAGATATATTGTTCCCGTGGAGGGACAGCACTCGGAGCTGCGTGAGCCCTTTCAACGCATCTCTCTGTGGACAAATCAAATATTTAATTTAATTTTTTATATATTACATAACTTCGTTTATTAGTAATACCTCTAGAAGCGGTCCTTTCGTATTTCCGTATTATAAGACTGATATTATTTATAACTTGTATATTACTGTTCCGGTCTTCGCCTGCATGACAATTGTATGCCACGAATATAAATTCAGATAGCCCGAGAAACAATGGCACAGTAGCCATCGACGATTCAATATTATTTACGATATTAATTCCTCCCGTAATCGCTCGAGGCGTTTGGATATTTGTCATTTAAATATTAAACGAGCAAAAAACTCATGGTTGATCTAGAACAATAATATTATTTGAACGAAGATTCTAATTTCATTCGACCAAACTTAACCGAATAAAGACAATACATAAGAATAAAGAAATCTTACCTGAACGCATCGAAGCCGATTGTAGCTGACGATCAGCGTGGAGAGTTTGGTGAGCCCTTGGAAGGTGTTGTTGCTGAGCACCGTGATCTTGTTGTTGGACAAGTCGAGCCGCGTCAGTTGCGTCAGGTGGCGGATCTGCTCGGGAAGGATGCTCGTGATGTCGTTCGACTCCAAGTATCTGCCGAATAACTTATGTTATCAGCGGATATGGACTGTGAACCAGGAACTCCTGGGTTCCATTCCAATACAAGTATTTTTCTAACATGATTTTCTCGAAACGGGATTTACCTTCAGTCTGCGGATTCACCAGTAGGGGAGTTGAGGGTACTTGACGCCAGGCAGGCAGGCGGTCTTAAAAACTAAACCGAATAATTTGTGCAAGATGCTTGAAAAAGTATGTTGGGCCGACCCCACATTAAGGTGGGATAAGGGCAGGTAGAAAGAAAGAAAGAGTACTCACAACTCAGTAGTTTGCTTGGGTATGTTGGCGGGGAAGAGGGTGAGGTGCGCGCGCGAGCACCGCACCACCGTGCCCGTGCACGAGCACGGCGACGGACAGTACTCCGGGGCGAGGCAGCCCTTATCTTCAGCTGCATAAAGTTCAATATTCAATAAACATAACATAATAATTTATAAGGTTTACGCGAATGTTATTCATTGGAATAAAACTAGTTTTTACGGATTTTATCGCGATTTGTTTTGTATTTATTTTATTTTTAGTCCCGACGTTTCGAAAGCTTTACAGCCTTCGTGGTACGGGTCGGACTGTCAGTTACTAGTTTCAATTTCAATAACAACATAAGCTCACGACTGTATCTCCGAAGAGGTAGGCCAGAGGAGAACTAGCAAACTAGAACACCCACATCTCGACGACCTTTTTTTTTAAGTTTTAAATCGTATAAGTTTAATTAAACATGGGGTTTTGCACGTTTTTGCGTGGTTCAAGCAATGGTTTACAAAATATCATGACATTAATAGCTCTAAAAAAAATCCTTAAACCCTAAACCCTTTAAATAACGTGAACCCATACTTTATAGGCACTTCCAACATCATTGTGTGAACCATGTTACAATAACTTTTGATATAATCAATGAATGGTTCTTTAATTTTTAATCGTGGTTGAGCTGAATACGAGGCGCCTCTTTGGTGTAGTGGCAGCATATATGGGCTGTGGACCGGAGGTCTTGGGTTCGATTTCCAGGTCGGGTAACGCGGATTTTGTATTTTAATTTTCTCGGTACTAGATCACCCAGAGGGGGTTGACATCACACCGGTAGCCGGTTGTAAAAACCAAGCCAAACCCATTCTGCAATATTCTTAAAAAATTGTGTTGCACCGTCCCCACATTAAGGTGGGATAAGGGTAGGCAGAATGAAAGGTAGAGCTGCAGACGCTACAGTGATGGTATGTACTGGTACCGCTAGACTCACGTGTGCATTTAAAGTCAGCGACTTCTAGGTGGTGCAGCGCGGCGTCCCGCAGCGGCGGCGGCGAGCGGCACGACGCCGCGGGGGACAGCCGCCGCGACCGCAGCCAGCTCGGCAGCCACGCGATGTGACACGTGCAATCCAACGGGTTGTTGTCCAGGTTACTGAAAACGATAATTTTTGAGTGGTAGAGCCACGCTGTAGACAGTAACGTCTACTGCACGAATGGGCCGGCTCGACCGGTTGGTTATCACTGTCTCACAGAAAACCCATGTAAAGTGGCAGCTTGCTGTCGCGTTTAGTTCGGTGAGTGACCCCTTTCCCCCCCTCTCTTTCCCAATCCCTTTTCCCTCCCCTTCCATTTCCTTTTTTTAGGTTGTCAACGCACCCATGATTCTTATTGTATCTTAGGTGTCTATGGACGTGTTTGTTCGTTTGCTAGTCTCTGCTTAAAAAAAAATGGAAAAATAAAGTCTGTGCGTGCACTTCACATGCAGCCGAAGTAAAACTTTAGGAATAGTTTCCTAATTTGGAGAGAAAAGGCTTTACTTACCTCGACTTCATCAGTCAATCCGTTAGTTCGTCAGTCAGTAAATCGGTCAGTCAGTCAGTCCGTCAGTCAGTGAATCCGTCAGTCAGTCCCTCAGTCCGTCAGTTAATCGGTTTAATTCCATATTATTATGT
Source organism: Clanis bilineata (assembly GCA_036417725.1). Classification (NCBI taxonomy): domain Eukaryota; kingdom Metazoa; phylum Arthropoda; class Insecta; order Lepidoptera; family Sphingidae; genus Clanis; species Clanis bilineata. Next base: position 18,779,436 of record CM071158.1, read on the forward strand.
CCTATTTATATATACGTTATTGTGTTTTTCTTTTTTGGCGCATTTCCGTTTGAAATTACGTTTATAAAGAAGTTTCACTTCAAAAACAAAATCAACTACAAGACCCCATAGTGATGGGGTTTGATCTATTCTTGGAGCAAACTAAGCTAAATAATATAAAAGGTATTTTAAAAATCAGGCTACATTTCCCGAAGATATCGCGTAACAAATACATCATCCGTAGTCATCCCATTGCAGAGCATAGGCTTCTCTACCAAAAAATAGGGTACATTTTCAAGCATGCCATCAGGTAAAAATGGAAAATTTCAGAATTTGTTAACTTACAGTGTCGACAGCATGGCAAGGTGGTCGAAAGCTCCCGGAGTTATGCACTTTATTTGATTGTCTGTTAGAGACCTGTAAACAAACATCAAACTGTAACAAAAAGCAATGAATTACCACACTGGTCTTCGCACATGCTATCGATGTAGCTAGTTGTATAAAATTAAAATATTCACGTTTAGGTAAATTGAGTCGCTTCTTAATTCCACATTAATATTGTAATGTACATTGATATTATATTTTTAGACTGGCTGCCTGCTGGATCTCAATCCCCCTCTGAACATTCCCGAGAAAAAGGCTTAGAAAAACTGCTTTCTCCGATCTGCGATTCGAATCCATAGGTTATGTATATATGTAACCACTAGACCACGGAGGTGACAGGTAAGTAGTAATAGGAGAGGAAGTAATAGTGCTTTGTTACTTACAACACACCCAAGCTATGCAGGCCGTAAAACATCTTGTCAGTGACGGTTTGGAGTTGGTTTCCATCAAGGATTAGTTCCTGAATGTTGGCGGCGCCGTCGAACGCGTTGTCTTCTATCACCGCTATGCCTGCAGATAGAGTAATGCACCCACCATATTATATGGTCATTGGGGTAATGTTGTTTAAAACGTGGAGATATAAACTCGGTATCGGGCAAGTATTCCGGAGTCATCTAGACTGTTGGTGTCATTCATAAGACTTCTTTTGGCTCTGAACTACCAATGTTGAACAATTCTATTGCAATTAGATTTGGTTTAGAGTTGCTCTTTTAAGTGTGAATCCGAAAATAATCGGATCCTCCAATGTCTTTCTGAAGTGTCAAGGTCGTAGAGGGTGAAGCGACTAACTTTACCGTTGCCTAATTATGTGTATCATAAATGTAACATACCGTTGTTCCGTAAATCCAGTTTGATGAGGTCAGGCAATCGCCCAAACAGTCCGTCCGATTTTATTTGTCCCAAATTATTGTCCGACATTATCCTAAAACAAAACAGTTTATTAGAGTTTATGCAGATGTTAAATCATCGATCTTTCGATTTAACAAAATGTCAATAACACAGGTCAACACTGGTTTTGTTGTCGGAAGTTTTATACTCAATCTTGAATGAATCTGCCGATTTCAAATTTGAAGTACCTTTTCAACAGCAGATCTAATTACCGCTGAACATCCTTGAATTATGGGGATAATTCCGGAAGACACTTTGTAAATATATAAATTTTCAAGTTCATCATTTATGCAAAAATATGACTTCTTTTGTATGAGTCGACCCAGGATCACTAGTCAAAATTTTCTGCAGTGATCAGTCATCATAATTGTAAACATTGCTTGATTGCGTCACTGGCATTGCTGTTGTCCATTGGCGACTGAAGCCACTAATGTGGAACTTCTGATCATCGTCCACTAACCCGTTGGAGGCGGCACATAAGTATATATGTTACACAAGTGCCTCGGCCTCCGGAAGCCGAGTCGCCCGTCACTCATTAAACAAATGTTCGAACTCACAGCACATCGGTGTTGAGCGGCAAGTCCCTGGGCACCTCCCGGAGCGCGGCGCGTGCGCACGTGACGGCTCGCGCGCGCGCGCTGCCGGCGCACTCGCAGTGCGCGGGGCACGACCCGCCCGACTCCCACGAGCCGCAGCCCGCGTACGCGGCGCGCTCTTCACCCACTGCCGATACAAAATATTGGTTTGCGGTTAATCGTTACCATCATCATCATCATCCTTTTGCCCATACCCAATTTATATGGGGTCGACTTCTACACATGCCTATCAGGCGTAATCTCGTCATTCACCCCTTTTTCTTTCATGTCCTTCCTTACACTCTCCATCCACCTTTTCTTTGGCCTTCCTCTACCTCTCCATCCATCAATTCATATTCATCACTTTCTTACCCACGAATGTCTGTTCCCTTCTCATAACATGCCCATACCAAGACAAACGGTTTCCTTTCAATCTATCTACCACAGGCGCCACTTTCAAGCTCCCTCTAACGTGCTCATTCCTAACTCTATCCTCGTCACTCCACACATCAATCTCAACATTCTCATTTCTGCTGCATCCAATCGTTTCTCATCCGTCTTCTTAGTGGCCCAAAACTCCAATCCATACAATACGACAGACCTTATGATGGTCTTGTAAATTTTGCCTTTCAATCTAAAAGGCATCATAAGGTCACATGTTGTGCCACAGACCTGTTCCCACTTCATCCAACCTACGTTGATTCTCTGCCTTATGTCTCGGTCCGGTTAACCGTTACCATAATATCATAATCACCATCAGCCACAGGACGTCCACAGTAGGCCAACCATGAGTTTTTTTGACATTACTCGCTATCGACTCCGTAAAATATTTGTATGACAAACACCCGAACGCCTCTAGCGGTTGCGTGGTGATCTGACGTTTTCCATACAAATATTTTACTTATTTATTTATTTATTTATTTATTTATTTGTTTCAGGCTACTAAGGCCCATAGATATATAATTTTACGTCCTCGCTCGCGTAAATACGTACAGCAAACACATGGTTGACTTACTGATGAACATAGGCCTCCCCCATATTATGTTGCAATTGAGATCGAAATAGTGTTAATGGTGAAATAGTGGGCACGCGTACATTGAACTGCACATCCGAAATTGCCTTTACTTTTGTATTATGTTTGTTGAATACACAAAAAGTATTTTCAGTGGCGTAAAGTATTATACAAACTCTTCAAAAGATGTTTAGGGGGCTTCTCATTAGCTATTTCTCAAAGGGGGTCATCAATTGAATTAATTCCCGAGACCCATTCTTACAGTAATATCACAAATAACAATTAAACGTTATTACCATATCACGGGATTCGGGAATTAACTGAATTGAGCCCACCTTCATTGGAGAAATGGGCATATTTACTTCGTAATTTTCTGCAAGTTGTACTCCAAATAAATAAACACCAACCAGACAATTTTTTATCTATAATCACCACGATTTTTAACAAAACAATATACCGTAATACGTACGTTTACATTTAAAGTTTTCTTCTCTCAGGGCATCAATTCTCTTCTTGCTCATTCTTTTCGGAGAGTCGCATTTTGCTCCTGAAGTTTCAATCGGATTCTTTCGAAGATATGCTGCGAGCCAGCGCAGGGAACAATCGCAGGCAAACGGATTTCGACCCAGATGCCTGTGTAATAAGATTTAAAATGTATTAGTACTTCAACAATAAACGATCTTTAGTTATACAATTTTTTAAATTCAAACCAGTGTATGAAAAATAATTTGTAACTAATATGAAATGTATAAAAAGACTCTCCCCAGTTTTCTTCTCTTGTACATAGCAAAATGATATGTAGCAATAATAATTATGAACAACACTTAAAAATGTATTTAGATATTTGCTTACAATGTCTGTATCCCAGTCAAAGCATCAAATGTTCCATTCGGCAAAGACCTTATGTTATTATCATATAGAGATCTGAAACAAAAATAATAATGTAGGTTATACTCTGTAGATAGATTTCGGCTTTGTATTGTTCTTGATTTTTATACTTGAAGGATTATGCGAGCTCGACAGGATCTTAGACTAAAGAGTAAAGAATTTTCGAACCACCCAGAGGTAGGTAGAAAAGTTTAAAATATATCGATTTATCGATATTTTTCCTTTCATAGAGCAATACCATAGAAATTAAAGATTACTTCGGTACACCAATCGCAATATATATTTGCATAACTCTTTTTCCTTTGTTGATTAGATATTGCTTTCCTCTACTAGATTATATTTAACCATTCACAAAATATTCTAGGGTGTGAATTGTAATAATCGCCCTCGCATTGTAAATTGTAATAAGAAATTGATGGGGGTACTGAAGTTTGAGATCATTTTTTTTGTATAGAAACTTGCTTAATAGCCCTTCTATACTTAGTAATATTAAATTTCTTTGACTAGATTCGATGATTATGTAACATGATATGAACATTCGATGAGCTCCATAATATATTTGCTGACTTCCATGAGATGGGGTTCGTTTAAAGTTTAAATGATATTTTATTGAAGTACTTACAATAGTTTAAGGTTTTCCAAGTCTCGAAATGTATCTTTTCTTACGCATGCTATTTCATTTGAATTCAATAACCTGAAATAAACCAATGGTATTAAAGGTTTGTTATTTAGTAGACTGTCTCGGTGGAGTGGTTGTATTTCGGTACGACTACCATCCTGAAGTCTCGGGATCGATCCCCGGGTCGGGCAAAGTGATATTGGATTTTTTCCATATCAGCCCGTAGTCTAAAATTTGTGACCGATATGGCGATAGGCTCGCCCCCTATCGCATCTAGGACGGAACTAAGCTCGGCGAAATGTGGGTATACTAGTTCGCTGATGCACATCTGTCTACCAATTCAGGGGTACAGGCGTGAGCTTATGTTATGTAATGTATTTGGTAGTGTTGTGGAGTGTGGACAAGTGGTATTTTAACAAAAAGTTAAAACTAAAATAAAATAGTTAATATAATAGTTCGGTAGTTTGCCTCTGCCTATCCATTCGGGGATAGAGATGTGAGTCTATGTATGTATGTAACAAAAATAATTAAACCTCCTTTTGAAGAGGTTAAAAATGTTTTACTCACAACAACTGTAAAGAGACAAGTCCATGGAAGAGCCCTGATGGTAGGTCCTTAATTTTGTTACCGTAAAGAACTCTGAAAAAAAAAATAAACATCAATATTAGATAGTTCAACATTTATATGCCCGTCGTGCTATGTTCTTGATTTGTAAAAAACACGAATAAAAAACATAATATATTTGCAAACTAAAGCCGCGTCTCCTGCACTAAACATTACACAAAACACCTACACAAAACATGATTTTTATCTATGGTCCATTGTTCTACGAGCAGGTGACAGCTAAAATCGTTGTTTTGCGTGTGTGTTTTTAGTGTTTTGTTTCGAAAAAACTAGTGCAGGAGTCCCGACGTAACGTACACATTGAAATGTCGCTAACATTTGTTATTATTAAAATAGCGCCATCTATTGTCACTTTTTAGAACTATTGTGTTCATAAATGAAAAAATGATTATAAATTAGTGTTACTTACAGTGAAGTCAAGTGCACAAGTCCTGTGAAAGAATCAGCTGCAAGCTTCGTGATCTTATTGTTGGATAGATCTATGCGAGTGACTCTCTTCACCGCCGCGAACGCTACAGGACCCACTTCAGTTATCTCATTCTGTTCTAACCGACTGGAAAAAGATGAAAGATGTTTATTTCCACATTTTGTTCCTGAAACTTATTTAGGTACTATAAATTACTGTCCCGGTGGTGTAATTGTATTGGGTGCGTGGTACGATTACCGATATGAGGTCTCGGATTCGATCCCCGGGTCTAGTGATATTGGGTGTATCTACGCAGTATCAGCCCGAAATCTGGAATGTGTGCCCGATATGTCGTTAGACTTCCCTTTATCATATCTGGGACGAAAATGAGCTCGAAGAAATGTGGGTGTTCCAGTTTGCTATTTCGCTTCTGCCTACCCCTTCGGGCTACAGGCGTGAGTTTATGTATTGGACGATCAACACCGTACAATACTTTACTAATAAAGTCTCACCTCGATACTGAATTAAAAAAAAGCCATCATCATCATCATTATCATCAGCCGTAGGACGTCCACTGCTGTACATAGGCCTCCCCCAAAGATTTCCAGATCGACCTGCTGGAAGCGGCCTGCATCCAGCAACTTCCTGCGACCCTTATCAGCCATATTGTAGACCAATTTTTGAGCCGCCGAAGAAAACAGTCGTCGCTGTGTACTCACATTTCAGTAGCTCTGTGTGGGATCGTAGACGGAAGTTCTGAGAGCAACTTCTCCCGACAGTCCACGATTCCCTCGGGAGTACACCTACAAGGGGGCGGGCAGCGAGGCTCGGCAGAACACTCCCCGGTTGAAGCAGTAGTGGGACCTAGAAACAGTATCATCATTAGCCACAGGACGTCAACTGCTGGACATAGGCCTCCCCCGAAGATTTTCAGATCGACTTGTTGGAAGCGGCCTGCGTCCAGGCACTTCCAGAATAGTTCTCGTGAAACAATACATATATCATAATACGAATATTAGGTTGTTTTTTTAAATTTGACTCTAAAAGCTAGCTTAAATATTGTATTATGTTCATTGCCTCGGTGGCGTGGTGGTATTTCGGTACAACTACGGTTCTGAGGTCTCGGGTTCGATCCCCGGGTCGGGCAAAGTGATATTGGATTTTTCCATATCAGCCCGGAGTCTGGAATTTGTGCCCGATATGGCGATAGGCTCGCCCCCTATCACATCTGGGACGGAACTAAGCTCTGCGAAATGTGGGTGTTCTAGTTCGCTAGTGCGCCTCTGCCTACCCCTTCGGGGATACAGGCGTGAGCTTATGTTGTTATGTTAACAATTTAACAGAGCAAATGGTAAAGAATAGCCAGTCCATTTTATTTTCAAACAATGTGACATAAGGAAAAAAGTGGCAGCCTATTCTCAGCCATTTGCTCAGCTAAACTGTAAAGACCATTATAATTATGTATATTAGAGGTTCAAGCACGAGTAATTTTGAGTTTTAACAATAAAATTCGGATCGAACATATTACGCTCTAACGTGACTTGATTACAATTTTATATAAATGCCATAAACACGCGTCGAGCTTGATTACATGTAAGCCGACCTCAGTTAGAGGGGCATATAAAGAAAGAAAGATAGTGTTACTCTATATTATATCCTAGCTAATATACTAGGCTTGCTACAGAGAACTTACCACTGCATATTAGTTCATGAACTTCCAAATCGGTAAGCAATGCTCCCCTCAAAGCTGCAGGCGCTTGACACCTGATAATGCAAATATCGTGTTATAAATCAGATTTACAGTTACTGGATACGTGAAGACACAAAAACATCCAGACTTAGTTAATTAAATGCGACGAGAAAACTCTTTTCTGTAAAACAAAACTGAGTTTGCAAAACAATCTATGAAATTAGATCGCATTTGGATCCAATGTTTGAACAATATCACATGAAACATCTCGCTACATTTTGTGCCCATATGGATCGCCATAGAGCCTATCGCTGCTCGCCCCCTATCACATCTGGGATACGTATATCAGGCCCACCCGGCCTCGCGTCCTTTAGCGATAACAGGTGTACCAAACGAATGTACTCTTTGCTAAAAACATAATTATGTACCGCTTTCATTTTCAATGTACGGAACTAAGCTCGGCGAAATGTGGGTATTCTAGTTCGCTAGTGTGCCTTTGCCGTCCCCTTCGGGGATACAGGGGAAGGCTATGTTATATCTTGCTACATTCATAAGAATATTCAATTCGTCACTCTCTTCTCATAGGAATAACGGCAAGCACTACTTTAAGCTCCTAAAGTGCTCAGTGTCGACTAGACTCTATAGTATGTACCTGGCACCCACGCCCATGATGCCTGCCGCTCGTATCGCAGTTGCCAGTCTCGCGACCCTGCAGTCACACACCACTGGGTTGTCGCTCAGTCGCAGCGTGTTCAGCCGGGTCACCGCCGCTGGCTCCAGTGACAGATACGTTAGGTTGTTGTTGTTTAACGTCCTGGAAACGATCATCTTTCACGAAAGGCAAGTATCTAGCGTATACATGTAGCCCCTTACTTATAAAAATATTTAATCGCTGCTTATCTTTAACCATAGGTGGTCCCTTTCATTTTTAAACAATGTAAGGTAAGGAAAAAAGTGACATAGCCTGTCACTTCTCACTTCTTAGCGAAAACGTAAGCGAAAATGTTTTTATAAGTAAGGGCCCAAGTGACAGACACACGTATCGACCATACAGCGGTGATAAAAGACTTACAAAACTTCTAAACTCTTCAAATTTTCGAGAGATTTTTCGTCGATACACTTGAGCTGGTTTCCGTCTAAGTGCAAACTCTTAAGGGCTGTGAGACCTCGGAAGGTCCTCCTGCTTATAGCCGTCAGTTCATTTCTACTGAGGTCCCTGCAAAAGCAATGTATTTATTGTACACCCCTTAAAACCACTTAAATAGTACACATTTTATATAATTAATTACATATTCGTATTGTGGTTTAGTTCCAGTAGTTAAGTGTTGAAGGAATGAAAATTTAGATTTGTAGTTTCATAGAGTTAGGATTAAATTATTTGTTATAGGTAAGGAAAGCTGCGGCTTTAGTAAGGCTTTATCTAAAGAAAGCCACGTAAATAGCATTTATGTCTGTAATTCCTTTAACTTCAACCTTATACAGTCGACAACAGCTTGACCTTTACGTGAATTCATTGTTTGATGGGATATAAAATCGATATTCAAATATGTTTTACACATCGTTTTACTAGACTATATTCTGCTATCTCGACCTTTGCAGGTGCTATTGGGAACTTGACCTTTTTTTTTATTGATTTTATACGAAAGTTACGTCATCTAAAACGTAGCTCAGAAAGAAATATTGAAATATTCTCAAAAATAGAAAAGTTATAAACATTTGAAGTTTGGTGTAACCTTCAAACTGTGGGAAAGAGAAGTATCAGGAAAATCACGTCACGGCCATAACGGTGCGTGCGTTGGAAAGGGATAGCAAGATATCCCCACTACGCCCCCACTCTTGCTCATTTAAAATATGAATTACTGCCTCATTTTTCAACCAACCAAACCAAAATTATGAATGACTGCCTCGGTGGTGTGGTAGTATTTCGGTACGTCTACGGTTCTGAGGTCTCGGGTTCGATCCCCGGGTCGCGCAAAGTGGTATTGGATTTTTCCATATCAGCGCGGAGTCTGGAATTTGTGCCCGATATGGCGATAGGCTCGCCACCTATCACATCTGGGACGGAACTAAGCTCGGCGAAATGTGGGTGTTCTAGTCCGCTAGTGCGCCTCTGCCTACCCCTTCGGGGATACAGGCGTGAGCTTATGTGTATGTTATGTTTTTCAACCAATTTCGATGCGGTTTTTAAAGAAGGATTTGTTTATTTTTTACTTGCTATTGCAAATAAAAATGTGTATAAAATGAAACATAGTCAAGTACCCAATTGAACTGGGTATACAGACTAGAGTCTAGACTGTAGAGTGTCTAGTGTCCATTCTAACGAGTTATTTCAATTTTCAACACACTGATTGTCTTCGTTTTCAAATTGCAATGGAATTTACCAACAGTTAAGGCGTCATTGAAATTTCATTATGAAGTTAACGACTGTAAATTAGTAATCATCACCACTTATGGACATAACATTACCCCCTTCCACGGTAGTCGAGTAATGATTAGATTATGATATATTAGTAGAGAGTAATGATTATGGTATATCTATGAATCCATGGGTTTTGGGGTCAGTTTTACAATGTCCGGCATATTAAATGAACAGTGGCTGACAAGTATCGGAGCTCCAGGTATTGAAACATTACATGTTTGTAGTAAATGTATCACGTCACACGTGTCTGCATTTAAATTTATTTTGCGTGTGTTTTTACTACGATGGCAAGAAAAAAATTAAGTAACTAATCAGCAGTTGTGTTTTACTGCTTTTGAAATACGTAGAAATAACATAACATAAGCTCACGCCTGTATCCCCGAAGGGGTAGACAGAGGCGCACTAGCGAACTACAAGTAAATTAATTCAGGTGCCGCAGACATTGTCCGCGCCTCTACAGATTCGACCGCACGCGGCACAGGGTTCGTCCCATTGAGGTTACTTTCAGAGTCGAACAAATGGATAATTTTACACCCTATTTGCACCTTATGAAATTTTAATATTTAATGATTTCGAGCCCCTCTTCTTGGTTCTAAAGAATTATAGGGATGATCTAAATTCTAAAATATTTTTTACAGTTATTATTATCTGATAAAATATACTAAGCAAAATGCATTAAAATTATTACGATAAATCTATTTACGTATGATAGTTTAGACGTTTAAGAACTTTATATTATTGTTCCTTCTTTGCCCAAGTTATTGGCTTACACACTTAACCTTTTAATGACATTTCCAATTTGGTAATAAAGGGCAACTAACTATTTGAACCACTTAACATTCCATTCACGAATCGGTCTTTAAGCCATCACAGACCAATAGCCTTTTTTCTAATTTGTTAGCTACTTTACACAAGGTCCACACTCCACCCGTCTTCACAACTAAGGCTTCCTTCAGCTTTAGACTGTCACATCCATATTATTCTTAACCCGACGTGAATTCTCGAAAACGATCCACAAGCTTGCATAATGAATGTCCCTGCAGAATTGAATGCATTCCTTCGCGTGCCAGATGCTGTGTTTTGAACATAAATTGTTCGAAGGTATATTGACTGCAAATCTCCTGTAGGTTTGCTCGGCCTTTTAATTCAGAGTATTTAATACATTGTTAAACTATGTATCTACTGGATATAAGAATAACATGATTATTTATGTACCTACGCATATGGTTCTATGGTTTTGTTTTAATAGGAACAACAAATAATTTCATATAATCCTCACGGTATGATCTGTCGTAGAAATCAAAGATTGAGATGTTTCTTAGGGCTTAGGTCATTGTAAGCCCTTTGTTTTTCCACTTTCGGCTCTCAGGCGTCCATTACCAGCGCCATGTTGCGGTTAAGAGTGCGCCATTTTGTTTTTCAAGAGCGCGGGAAATCCGCCAAATGGCGGATTGGGGTTTAAAAGGCTTTCTGTTGCCCCAGGACGTCGGAATAAGCGTATTTTTACTTATTTTAAGTGGATTGCCATGCGGTTTGTAGCAGTTAATTAAGTTTTACAGTTTAAGGGGAATTCAGATTTCCTTTTTTACACAAGATAACTAAGTTTATGTTCGTGTTTCGTTTTTAAAGCTGTCGGTTTAGATTAAGCAGCTTTCGTACTTTGCCTCTTACTCTGTCTACGTTGTCTTCAAACCTTCAAATCTGCTATAAGTAAAAGTGCCGTCATTAATTCTATTTAAGTAGCAAGAGAATGGTCTGCATTATAAATTACAGCACTTTGTCATAGTTCACACACTTTCCCATTGGTAAGATTTAGAACTCAGTTATTTTATGTTCCGTCTTTAGAACATATACGGATAGATACTACGTGACAGTCTCTTTAAACTCTTTAAAATATTGTTTTAGCAACCCCATTGAGATTATACCATCGACCACCGTGCATAAATCTTTACTCTCAGCACTAGACGTAAGTTACAAGCTGCACTGTCGTAAAGAACTTTATTAGGCAATACCACGAGAGCGCCATCAAGACATTTTGATGTTTCATTAAAATGGTGCACAGCGATGTGAAATTCAATATGGCGAACATACGCATGATTTTACCGTTTATACGCATGTTTTTACCATTAATGTTAAACACTGAATTAATTTGGAGATAATGAATTTTCATAAGTAAGTGTGTTTTACACTAACAAACGATTTAGTTTTATGGAAATTCAAAGTGACAAACTACAACGTCAACTTAAAATCTTTAATGACTGTATCTTAGTCACCATGATCAACCAGTCCATTTCGGGACGCTTATGCACTAACGGACGGTTACAAGGCGACTAATGTACACTCACTGTTCTTGAAACAGGACACGTAAGATGCTGACAATCACTTCTTTTTTTATCACTGGACCTCCGAAAATCTTACTCATCAGGGGGGTTACCACCACCTCTTATAGCAGTATTATTATAGTAATATTGCCATAAGAGGTGGTGGTAACCCCCCAGTTCAACACATGAAAGGTAATAGCTAGCTGCCAATTTATGAGCGTTTTTGTGGTTTTCTGTGAGTGATGTAATTCTGTATAATGTGACTGTAGAGTTCTACTATAATACCTAGTTTATTTCTAATTCTTAGGAAACTTTTCATTTTCCTTAGCGTGAAAATAAAGAGACAATTTCAAATAAACAATTCATATCTATCGTTTCCATAACAATAGCCCGTAGAGGCAAACTTCTAAAATGTCGGATATAAAAAGGAATGTTTGATAAGGGCGCGAATTCCCTGAGGTGTATTAAATGACGTACAGACAGGAAAGACGACCGCGCGTTAGGGACCTCACTTCACCTCATTGCGGAAATGTAGCGAGAAATATTCGGGCGACACTAGCTTCCGCACGCAACTTTGTGGGGAAATTAATTCCAAGTGGATGATCTGATTGGTGGGACGATGCTCTATAAAACAGTGGAATACTTATTAACACCAATGACTCGCAACTGGCAAGACTTTACGGTTTAGGATTTTTTTCTTATATTAAGCAGATAAAGCCCCATTTAGATGAAGTGTTTTTAGTTCGACATAGAAGAGACTACCTACAACGGAAAACTGTAATTTACGAGACTTCGATAAAAAGGCTCGTCCCACTTCAGTGGTAACAGCACAAAACTGATATACTAAGTAAAAATTATTGTACTAAGTACAATTCTGATTTGATTGGATTAGTAGCCAATAATCGGATACATATCTATATCACGCGAATGGTCAAGTACGAAGTAATCTTCCAAATAGAAGAATGTAGAGCCTACATTATGGTTTATTATGTGGGTGACATAACAAAGTACAAATGTATACAGACCTTTATTTGCGGCCGTTTAATAAACCCCGAGGCGTGTTCAATGTGTAGGGTTGATGTAAGGGTAGTTTATAATAATGTCTAATATTTCAATATATATGTTAGGTGTTGTAAATGATATGGAGGGCGCGGGCGTTATATTGGATCCATTCAGCGTAGCAAAATTTGTAGTCACATAAAATTGAGAAGTGCGCACTTTGTTTTGAGACTAACCAAAAATTGAATCAAATGCGTAATAAAAAATGTATAAAACCACATTGGTTACACAGATAAACAACGTTGTGCTAGATGATTAACCGAAGTGGTACGACAATGGGGAAGAAGACCAACATAGCATCTAGATCACATGATTTTAGAGCATACCTCGTGACTACCTCCATACATACATATGTCTGCTTAAGAATAAAGTTTCTCTACAATTCTAATTAAGGACACGTACAGCAACCATACGGACAGACGAAAACACCAGAATCTCATAAGGATTCAACCTTCTACAGACATAATACAAAATATATTTCGACATCTGTCAACCCTCGACATCCGGGGGTTCCCGAAGGATCCGTCCGGACTCCGGCCCTGCGGGAATCTATTAGCATGAGAATACTACGACGCGTTCAAACAAACCTACGGAAGATGGAAATTTGAATAATTTAATAAAAATATTCACCTACCCCTACACAACACCTGTTTTGTTTGAATCTTTGGTTATTTGTAAAAACTTGGCATACAAATGTAGTTTACAATGCCATCTATTTTGTATTCAATACAAAATAATGTTATTGTAATCAGTTTTTTTTATAATGTTGTATGTACTCGTATGTATCCGTTTTGTTTGATAGTCTCCGTGGCGCACGTGTTTTGTTTCACAGACGGCTGTGAAACGAGAGGCCGTGGGTACGATTCCCGCACCAAGACAAATGTTTGTGGTGCCCACAGATATTTGTTTCGGGTCTGGGTGATGTGGGATCGTAAGTCCCTCGCAGTTCCTGATACTCACGAGGCAGGTTAAACCTAGTAAATTATAGACTTAGTAAACTTTTTATAGACAAAAAAATCTTGTTTTAAAACTAGATTAATGCCTGAATATGGTTCTGTAATATGGACGTGAGATTTATCGCTTTATATTATTTTAATTTGAAGAAAAGGAACCAGGAGATACCTGGTTGTTCACCACAAGAAATTAGAAACTATATGAAAAATTTGTAGTATTCATTTATTTCAACATGGAAGAGTAAAGCCTGACCACTGCCATTATAATACAGGTTTGATGAAAACAACGCGATTTTAGTAGTTTTGTCAGTGTGAATTGCTGTTCTTACGACAATCAACAGCAGTTTGCTTCAGGAGCCTTGCGTTTTGTCTCAATTTCTGTATAAATAGGATTTTCTATTGGCACTCATTACAATCAGTACCAAATACCATTCTAATACATCAATAGTTTAATTTAATCTATTGTTTTGCCGCTCAGTCGTAAGATGCTAACGTTTTCCACTGTCTGTGCACGTAGCAATTGCAGTAACTTACTCGAGCTTATATAACAGCTAAACTGCCTTCAGAAAAGCACCCGAAACCGTCGCCTATAAACTTTTATTGTTTTCATGACAACGAAAAGCTTTTGTCTCTCCCATTTACTTGAGATATTACGTAAGCAAATGAAAACAGTTATTTTTCAACTCGGTCTCCGTAGATTTTTATACTAATTTATTGGTTATCTTTCACGCGAGAAACTCCCATAAGTGGACCTAAGGGCGCGTCTCCTGCACCTCGAAAAAAAAAACACAGAAACACATACTCAAAACAATTATTTTCGGAACAGAATAATGGACCATAGATAATGTGTAGCGAAACCATGTTTTGCGTAAGTGTTTTGTGTAATATTTTAGTGTATAGTGGCAGCTTAAAACCGCGACCGAAGTTATTTCATAGAATATATGAACCACTACTTCATAGGATGTTATACAATCGCATATTTACTTGGACTTTTAAACAAGGCTTGCCTTCGAACTAGCAATTTCAGCTATATTGCAACCGCGTCGAGTGACACGAAGTTAATTAAGATCGCAACTCTGCCGGCGATATGTAGACCATTCTACAGCTAGGTATAACAGCAGATTTATCACGTAGCTTCGCATGTAGTACGAAATTATGTTTGAAAATTAAAAATAATCGGTGGATAGGTACACTTTAGCTAGACTGACTTGTCTATATCATCCTTCAAATGAATTTATTCGGAATTTGATAAGTTGTATGTGTATGTACATATGTATGTGTGTAGATTACAAATTCATTTGCGGTTCGAATACATCGTCGAAATAATTTACCATCAGGTGACCCACTTGCTCGTTACCTATAAAATATTTTCAAATATGTAGTGATAGCATCGATTCTCGAAATAATTATTGCTTTAATGGTGAGCGTAATGAACACACCTGCCCAAGAATTCTCTGTCAGAAAATCTAAAGTATTTGAAGTTGACTAAGGGCCACTTGCAGCTCCGCGATAAATCTCTGTATATCCAAAATCTTGATTTAAAGATAGGAGTTAACTGTAGGATAAATCGAGTTTAGGTTTAACTCTAGATTAGTAATAGCGCTGCAAGTAGCCCTAAATATATGAAACTATCAAAGAACATTTATTTCCCGTGTAATTATTGATCTGAGGTAAACTACTATCGAAGATTTTCAAGTGTGCGACCGAGACCCCGCAAGCTGAAACTAGTGATTTTTGAGAAGCAATTAATATCAAAGGAGCTCATTAACTTGAGATTAGTTCCGGAGGAGTCAACATGGCGGAGCAGATTCCGGGCCGTCTCCTTATCTTCCGGGATAGAGTATAGTTACGTATACCTCTCGTCTTATGTATAGGAGCTAAGTATAGGAGAAACGAGTGAAGGCGTCGAGTTATTTACGAAGTAGTTGAAGGTACTTTTATTATTGAACCTCAAAGTGAAGATTCAGAGTCCGCATAGTATTTTTATATTCTTATAAGTTAATTTGTATGGGCTACGGAAAACTCATTGATCGATTCATGTCAGTTTTCTATGAGACAGTGGTAATCATCTGGTCGAGCCTGTCCGTTTTCTGAACAATTGTCTACAGCGTGGCATTTCAAAATCATATCGCACAGGCAAAGGAATACGGGCAGCGGCGTAGCGTGGGTTATCGCCGCCCGGGGCCGCCCGGAAATTTGCCGCCCTTTTCAACCGACTTAAAAAAAGAGATTCTCAAGTCATCGGACTAATTTTGTACGAGTATTTTTTTGTATTACCCGACATTTCCGGCAAAAAAATAATTTTAGAAATCGGTCCACAACCGATTTCTAAAATTATTTTTGTCTTCAATAGAGCAGTTGGGAATGGTACGGACTGCTGAGACGATTATCGGAAGTTCGAAACCAACCTCAAAAAGAGCACACACCTCTGATTTTTCTATGTTAAATGTGTTTTCGTTGTGAAATATCGCTTGCTATAATGGTGAAGGAAAACATCGTGAAGAAACCTGCATACCCGAGAATTTTCCACAAGTATTTCGAATGTATGTGAAGTATGACATGACGAATGACATAGCTCGTAGAACTGATAGCCGATGGGGCAGAAAAGTTCTCGAGTGGAGACCACGTACCGGCAAGCGCAGCGTAGGACGTCCACCTACAAGGTGGACCGACGACCTGATAAAGGTCGCAGGAAGTCGCTGGATGCAGGCCGCTTCCAACAGGTCGATCTGGAAATCTTTGGGGGAGGCCTTTGTTCAGCAGTGGACGTCCTATGGCTGATGATGATGATGATGATGATGATGTGAAGTCTACCAACCCGCATTAGGCCAGCGTGGTAGACTAAGGCCTAATAACCCCTCTCAGTAAAGGAGGCCCGTGCCCAGCAGTGGGACAGTAATATTACAGGGCTAATATTATTATTAATAGAGCTTAGGTAAACCGTGGTTAATCCTATATATTTGGACATTATGCAGCTTGCATACTTTTTTAGCCCAAATCACCAACAATTTAAAAAAAAATGTTTTGTGTGATGATAACAAATACAATATTACGCTGAAATAAAGTAAAGTTCACAGACAGTAAATCCGCAGAAGAAAAAGGCGTTGCTGCTTGTTAAATTATAATTTGTCTCAGATAATGATTGAATACAATACACCCAACTTGCAAGAACTTTACTTTGGTTTTAGGAAAATATGTACATACTATGTAAAAACTTAAAATTTTCGGGTAGACTAAAATTAACTTTTTTTTATGACTACAAAAATATTATCTACTATATAAAAATAAGTCGGGTTTTCCCTTCTGACGCTATAACTCCAGAACGCACGAACCGATTTCCACGGTTTTGCATTCGTTGGAAAGGTTTCGGGCTCCGTGAGGTTTATAGCTAAGAAAATTCAGGAAAAATTTCAACAGAAAAGCGGGAAAATCTTTTTTCACATACAGCGCCATCTCTGATACATAGCATGTACTACAAACCAATATTTTATGTAGATGGCGCCGGTGCGTGAAAAAAGATTTTCCAGATATTAGAGATTTCACAGATGGTGTGACAATCGAGCAGACAGATGGGGTGACCGACTGGGTGACAGACGGGTGACAGACAGGTGACAGACTGGGTGACATACAGGGTGACAGACGGGTGACACACAGGTGACAGACGGAGTGACAGACTGGGTGACAGACGGGTGACAGACGGGGTGACAATTGAGCAGATAGATGGGGTGACCGACGGGTTGACCGACAGGGTGACTGTCGGGGTGACCGAAGGGGTGATGGACGGGGTGACTGATGGGGTAACTGACGGGGTGATGGACGGCGTAACTGACGAGGGTACTGACTGGGTGACTGACGGGGTGACTGACGAAAACGGATCAAAGTAGATCATCTCATTACCTCCTTTAGAATTATTGGATTATAGGTGCCTACAACTCATTCTTACAACCCTCTCTCTCCTACGCAGACGAAGTTGCGCGGGTCAGCTAGTTAATAATAGATGTTATGGGTATCCCCTATAAACCCGAGCTACCACGTCCACAAAGTTAGTAGGTACCTACATATAATAAAATCCGCAAATATATGGGCAAAATTGTAACTTTGGCAACACTGGTGAAATATATATGGTCATTTAAAATGGCAGCCGGATTATTCAGAGTAAAAATAAAAAATAAAAAAATTATGATTTCGAGATTATGAACTATCCATGAGATTGTAATAATTGATCTCTAAACTACTCAATTAATTACTAATAATTGTTAATTTCTTTTGGGGGAGTATTCATAGGCGGATTTGAACACTGTCCTTTGGTCGATATCTGAAGAATTTTAAAGCCGGTTTTTAATTTTAGGGTTCCAAAGCCAAATGGAAAAAATGGAACGCTTATAGTTTCGTCATGTGCGTCTGTCTGTCTGTCTATCCGCAGTTTAGCTCAAAGACTATCAGTACTAAAAAGCTGTAACTTGGTATGTGTATACATATCAATCATGCCAACAAACTGGTATTATAAAATCTTGCAAAAAAAAATTGTAGGGTACATCTAAAGTTGGGATGATTTTATTTTACAATTATCACGTGGTCTGGGGTATCGTTGTTTAGATCGTTCAAAAACATTACGGGTTTGCTAAAAGCATTTTTCGATCCAAGAATTCGTTTGGGAAATATTAAGCTTTATTCTGCGAATGTTTGTTAGAGTCAAGTGTCCGCACCCCCTACCACCTATACGGTTGGTTCTGGAAATGTGAAAAAATTCATGGTAGTCGCACATACGAATTCAAGTTCCTCACTCGGGGGTCTTAACCGCCGATGGTTTGGGTCCGAGCCTCGCCATCGGAGGGGAATACATTTATATTTATAAATATGTTTTATTTTTTTAAATATATATTTAAAAAATTAAAAAAGTTTCTAAATAAAGAGTACTGAACATAATAAAATATACACCCAACAATCGCACACGTAATCCTGACCCCACACTAGTTGGAATTGAACCTATATCATGGGTATCAAGAACTACAAGGGCCTTGCGGTTCCACTTCACCCACACCTGAAGCAAAGCTCACAAAAAAATCTATCGCAGTGTGGCAATTGACACTGTCATCTTGAAATATTTGGTGTCACCAACAGCAGTGCAAACTAAAGACTCGAATTGGAAGTACATGTCCCACATAATGTCCTAAAGTTCGGTCGTCAAAGTATCTAGCGGTCGTCGGACGCCGGGGCGCTGTATTCCGCCCGCCACACCGCCCCAGTGCCCGCGCCGTCCCAGGATCCGCGCTGCCCCATCGCCCGCACCGCCCAAGCGCCTGCACTGCCCAAGCGCTGGCTCCGCTCAGCGCCCGCGCGCCCCAGTGACCGCGCGGTCCCAGAGGCCGTGCACCCCAACGACCGCGCCGCCCCATCGCCCGCACCGCCCCAGCACCCGCGCCGCCCCAACGCCCGTGCCGTCCAGAACCCACGCCACCCCAGCGACCGTGCCGCCCCAACGCCCGCGCCGTCCAGAGTCCACACCACTCCAGCAACCGCACCGCCCCATCTCCCACACCGCTCCAGTTCCCGCGCCCGCGCCACCCCAGCGCCCGCGCCACCCAGCACCCGCGCCGCCCCAGTGACCACGCCGCCCCAGCGACCCCGCCGTCCCAGAAGCCGTGCACCCCAACGACCGCGCCGCCCCATTGCCCGCGCCGCCCCATCGCCCGCACCGCTCCAGCACCCGCGCCGCCCCAACGCCCGCGCCGTCCAGAGCCCACGCGCCCCAGTGACCATTCCGCCCCAACGCCCGCGCCGTCCAGAGTCCACGCCGCCTCAGCGACCGCACCGCCCCAGCGCCCCAGGGCGTATTTATCTATTTTCTTTTTATGCTGAAAAGAATTGCGGCACTTGTCGCGCCGCGCCGTGTGCCGCCCCTCTTCAGGTGCCGCCTCTCTTAATTTGCCGCCCCCCTTCATGTGCCGCCCGGGCCCCCCCCCGCCCCCCCCCACGCTACGCCAGTGAATACGGGATAAGATCAGGGAAAATACTTTTTTTATAGCCGAGACTGGCAAACGAGCAGGATCACCCTGATCGTAAGTGATCTCCACCGCACACCCAAGACACAAAAATAATCATGGGTGAGTTGCCAACCTAAAAGTAGGGAAATAGGGATTGGGAAAGAGGCGGGAAGAATCGGACTATTGGATGTTTCACTCACCGAACGAAACGCAACAGCAAACTGCTACTTTACGTTGGTTTTCTGTGAGACAGTGGTATTAAACCTGTAGAGCCGGTCCATTCATGCTGTAGACATTTCTGTCAAATATACACTAAAATTTAAATACAATAAATATCATTGCAGAGTTACCAACATACAAGTATAAGGCTCTATCTATGGTTATTGGTTACCAAGAACTAGCTTTATTAGGTTAACTTGTGGGTTGGGTTACTTGGGATAAATGGTTCAGTGTGAGCTCTATTTTGCGTAGGAACCGGGAAGTCTTATGGTTTGCAATTGAAGTCTATGGGCCTTACATAAAAAAACAGTTTACCTGAGCAAATGAGAAAGAATAGTCTGTCCCTTTTATTTTCAAACAATGTGACGCAAGGAAAAAAGTGACATACTATTCTTAGCCGTTTGCTCAGCTAAACTGTTTTTATAAGTTAGGCACTATAAGTGGGCTGCTGGTGGCGGATGCCTAGACCAGCTCGCCACCTTGCAATAAGGTCTGTAGGGGTAGTGTGAAACGCGCTTGTAACTGCGCTCCGTCTGAGTAGTCCTCAGACCGCGAGTGGCCCTGCTGCAGGGCCGACTCCTGAGGAGGTTGCGGCTGAATGCAACTGCGTACCCCGTGACCTTCGTAATAGGGAGAGAGAGGAACACCGCGGGATTTAGTCGGTAGGACGGCTTTAGGGCCGGTGAGTCCGACATACCTCCATGCTGCGGCATGGAGAGATCTGTAAATAGATTCCCCAAGAAAAAAAAACAAAAAGGCACTATAAATAGTCATCTTTACAACCACAGTAGAATATAGGCCCCTATGTTCTGTTAATAGATAAATTCAGTATTTGAACCCCTTAACAGTGCAATAACTACACCTGCGTATACTCAGCTGCGAGGTCATGTCCCTAATATAATTTTACAATTAATTAACGTATGAGCACGCGACGTCACTTCCGTCCGCCATTTCGTGGCGCCCCGCAAGATGGCGCCACTTCCAGTGCAATTAGCGAAGGCACTGTCGACCTATTCCATTAAAATAATTTGCTACATTGCCACTTAATATGGGTCTTGGGAGTAACGGTTGATGCCTAAAATGTTACGTATACTGATGTAGTTAAATGTTATGTTATGACCGTCTATCAATCACTTACGATTTATGAACTTGATCATAATTCATACTACAATCTAGATGCGTAAAGCTGCACAAACATTTCTGTGCGTGTGGCGATTTCACATTCATGGTATCCATTTAAAAATAATTAAGGAAATGTCAATTGCCCAAACATGTTCAGAACTTTTATGCACTGGAGTTTACTGACAGCACTAAATTCCCATAGTGGTTTGCTAGACGCATACACCAAAGTCTAGTACCTACTACCTATGGAAGGTTTAAACGAAGAACGTTTAAGCGCGTCTCCTGCACTAATTTGTCTCGCAACAAAACACGAAAAATATACTCAAAACAATGATTTTAGCTGTCTTCTGCTCAAAGAACAATGGACCATAGATAAAAATGTGTAGCGAAACCATGTTTTGTGTAGGTGTTGTGTGTAATGTTTTAGTGGATCGAAACATTCACGGGAACGGAGGCAGTGTAAAATTACTGTAATATCTCAAACAATAACTGTTTTATCGTTTGAACTTAAAAGTATATTTCGATAATATGGTAGGTTTAACATACTGTATGGTTAGCGTTGCCGTGGCGAATGTCTGCTTTTACAATCACATCGTCTGAGAAATGTATCAAGAACTTTGTAATAAAAAATAAGTAAGTCAATTAAAAGTTAAAAATTATGGGCCTTACTTATAAAACAGTTTAACAGAGCCAATGGTAAAGAATAGCCTGTCCATTTTATTTTCAAACAATGTGACACAAGCAGCCTATTCTTAGCCATTTGCTCAGCTAAACTATTTTTATAAGTAAGGCCCTATAAGCTCACTAATTTTGGGTTATCAGCGTGTTTTAATCCCAAATTTGAGATAGATACGATAGAGTAACGACGACAGATTGACGATTATTTCAATACTTAATAACAACGTGTAATAATTCTGATTATACTAGTATTTCTCGAATCGTGTGAACTTTACACTGCACTTGTGCTTAGCGTCTACAGAAGTTACTTGCTATATTGAGATAAATCATGATCATCCTAAGATTTACTACAAACCAAACGAATGCGAAATATTCTGGAATGTTCTGACTTCTGTTTTTTTAATTTATTTTTTAATTGCCTTTCCAACAAAAAGAGTGTTTTGTATGTTGAGTACGCTATCAGCTGTAATTGTGTAGACGGAGGTTTCTCCTCGCTTTTGGTAGCTGTGGCATGCGGAGAAGCTTTACCGAGCACGCATGAGCGCGTCTCAAAGGAGTCTTTTGTGATGTTACAGTCGCGGACAAAATCATTCGTATATTCATATTAGCTGTTGCTCGCGATTCCGTTCGCGTGGAAATTATTTTGCAGGAGAAAGAGTAGCCTATGTGTTATTCGGATGCATCATTTATATAACTGTAAAGTTTCATCTAAATCCATCCAGTAGTTTTTGCGTGAAAGTAACAAACACATACACAAACTTTTACATTTATAGTATTAGTAGGATTTTTATTTTAATGTAATATAACTATTATTTTTTACTCGTTTGAAAAATAAATTATTCTTACACAATGTCGTTAATCTCGATAAAGTTATTAACATATATGAGAGCGCATCATATGAGATTTATAAGTTTTCAACATTGATCGCAGACATCCTGTTAGTTTTATAAGTGCATATTAAAAAAACAAGATTGATTGGCAAAAATCACAATCTTAAACAGTATTACGAGCTTTTCAAAATAACACATTAATAATTCATGTTGACATATTATTATTTACCTGAATCTTTTAATCCAAATTAGGTACTGTGAGAACAATGATAGCAATACCAACGCATTATTAAAACTACTCACATACAAATATGGTATATAAACATTTTCATATACACTGTTTTCATGGCCGTCAGTGTAGTCACGCTCACAAGGCTTTTATCCTCGACTTAAGAACGCGCGGTTGAATTTCAAAGTGTTAGTTTCAGCGTGTGTACGCCGCGGTGTAATTTCGCGAATTTTCTTGATAAGACAAATATTACATTTTATACTTCGGTCCTAGGATATTGCCAGTAAAATCTAGATTCTAGTGTAAACTACGCAGTCCTCGTCAACCTCATTTGTCATCATTGTAACAAATCTGGACATCTCCAATAAAAATTATCTATTCCTCTTACAGATGAAATGTGCAGACAATGTGCTAGTCGTGAGGCTAGTGTCTAATATGAGGCCAACCAATGTCTTTAAATCTAAGGTCTGATTGTTGTTATCCGTGTCTATCGTTATAATCAGATCGCCGTGTATAATCAGAATTCCTTGATTATTGGTTCTATGCTTAGAGCTACAAAAATGTTGTTATTTAATTTCAGACTTCGTTAAAATGTTACCTTATATTGCCATATACATATAGTTGATAGACACGGATAACAATCAGACGTTAGATTGTAAAGGCTTTGGTTGGTCAATATCTTCAAATTGCAAAGACGAGAACAGGGTAATACAGATATTACCCTGTTCTTGTTTTTGTCATTTGAAGATATCGACAACATTAGCTCAACCATGAGTTTTTGCACGTATTTAAGCGAGCGAGGACGTAAAATATTTGTATGGAAAACGTCAGTTCCCCGCGTAACCGCTAGAGGCGTTCGGGTGTTTGTCATACAAATATTTTACGGAGTGGAAAAATGGTTGGCCTACCGATGTCTACAAAAAATAAGTATATAAAGCAATTACAAGTTGCGGGGTAGTGGGAGGGTTTTTTTTTTAAATCCAGACGTCTCCATCACGTAAGCCTCGAAGTACTAGCCCGTAAAGGATGCGTCACGTTGCGTAGCCATGTTCACATGAGCATTAATCATGCGCTGTCATCTAGGTGCTAGGGCCAAGATTCGGCGCGTACGCATATCTTTAGGGAGGAGACGAAATCCCGGGTATCGATAGGACTATGCTCATATAATCAACAACTCGTAATACCCGCTACAGCTTACAGGTGTATTAAAAGTTCAAAAGATCATCATGACGAAGTTTAAAATAAAATAACGGATGAATACAGTAAAGAAATGTTCACCCTGTTGACTTACGAGTTCTGAGTACTAGTTATAAAAAAATAATAATCGTTTGAGTGGATAATTTACAAGTACGTTGTGTGTAATTTATTTTAATATGATTCGTCACAACATTGTAAACGAATATTTTTAATTCGTAAAATTTACTGAAAGTAACGTCCGTAAATATGTATGTTTTTATGTTCAAGTACCGACGAATAAAAAGTAAACAACTGTTGACTTTATTCCGACAACATAAGAACTAGAATTAAAAACGTTACGTGGCGTTTACTGTTTCAATCATTATATTTATTCCCCATAGAAGAATGAATACAACACTAATCCCCAAACAGAAGTCACGCTCGGCTCCTATCGGCAATGGGACATCGACAATAAAAATATCGAGTAATCCGCGCCACTATCCATCGAGGCACGTAGCGATGTATTGTACTGTTAATACGATTATGAAATGTGGACATCCTGTTCGGGAAGAATCGGGAGACCAGACGCCACGCCACGCTACGTCGCGTGGCGGACATATTCGACCAATCGATATATCCAAGGCATAACAACATTGTAGGTTACGATCATGGTCCATCGTATAATGTACAATTTGTTGCGTTTTATCAAAGTATCCATTCAAAGCCACTAAATAATTGATGCTTGGTACGAGTATCTACCAACTGGACACTGGATTCATCCAAAATGTGATGTAAGCGGTGGAACTGCCTTGCTGAGGACAAAATTGGAACAAATAGATTGGATCAAATGGGATGGTTGTTACTTGCACCGTTACAGCGTAAAAAACTAGTACCCCTGGATGATGGAGAGAAAGGAAATGAATGATATGATGCGGCATCTTACTATTGCCTGGAGATTTCCAGAGGCACTACCTTTCTTTTTATTCTTTTCCTCATTTGATATTGCACCAGCATTGCAGCCAAGGACATTGCACCATAGCAGAGACGTGCAAAAAGCAAATGGGTACTTGATGTGTAGTGATCACCTTTTTCCACTGTCCTATAGACGCACGCGATATCAAAAGAATCATGTTGCCAAACTTTTATAAAATAGAGAACGAGAAGGGGAGAGGCGGTTGGGCCAACTTATCAGCTTATCAACTTAACTGCTCACACGCTGGCCTTCTGCTATAAAAAAGTATATTGAGTTGCAGCCGCTGAACAGTCACTTTAACTCGCCTATGAAAATTACGTTTTAAATGTATACTTAGTATAAAAACAAAACAGGTGTGTAAGGTTACGTCGTCCTTTTACTTTCCTATATCAAAACGCTTCAAATTATGAACCACCCGTGGCGTAGCTTCGTGTGTATTAAGTGTGACTATGTATGCTTATACATTAAATATTACATTTAACTTGTGTTATTTGACTTTACCATGTTATATTGTTAGGCAAATACATTTTATTGTTTAAAAGACCTTCGCACGCACCCATGAAAAAGGTTGTTATATGTTTAGATTGATTTTTATTTCATCTATACAATTACGTTTAACGAAATAGTTTCTAGTCTAGACTTGCAAAGAAAAATCTTGAGTTTTCGTAGGGCGACGACCGAAAAATATCAATCGACACCATTTTATAATCCCGAGGAGCTCGTCTGCTTGTACTGGATTTATAAGCTCGGCTTGGACGCAGGGTACTTGCCCCCGACTGGACACCACTGAGCTTAGATATAATCCCTTTTAAAAATTCTTCGTTTATTATCGCGTGTGCCTGTTATTTGTTCGTATTGTATATTTATCTACGTAGATATGCATACAATTCTTACAGTTTACACTTTCTAAATTGCCATATTTGTTATGCGGCTTTATTCGTAAATTACCATACTATCATTACAGCTATTATGCTATGACCAATTTGATTTGCTATTTACTGTTTGCTCATTGATGGACGCGACGCTACGCTAAAAATATATTTTTAAAGGTGCAACGACACTATGATGTTTTGTAGTATTATTATCAACGCCGACCAACGAAACCAATAAAAATATTTTTTTTTCTGCTTACACAGATAATTATGTACAATCATTTTAGATATCATAAAATATGCAAAGAACAGTTTACAAACATTTTTACACACAATACCAATTAGGTATTAAGGTCAGTATCAAACTTCAGTCAAAACTCAAAACTGAAGTAGTCAATAATGACCGTAAAAATATGGTGTGACTTAAAATTAACCTTTGAGCTTAAAAACATATTTTATGGGTTCATATTTTTACAATAAGTCTACAACTAAAGGGTATCCTGCATTTGTGAAGTGTGCTTGCCCTTAGCGATTGTACAAAGCTTGTTTCAAGGGTTTAGCAGGGGTCCACCTGGCCACACCAAAAAGCCCAAATTGGGAGTTCAAGAAAAAAGGTAGGGTTAGGTTTTTCCAAGAAATTATGACGACAGTTTTGGTTTTATTTTGTAAAACTCGGCTTCTAAGGCACATTACCAAATCGCATTTGTTTTCGTATCGTGACCTACAATGTTTTTTAGGATCCAAAGGAAAGGAAAGGTATATAGGGATATAAACCATGGACCGAACGCAAATAACATTAGAAAACGCATTAGTTGTACCTAAACCTTAAATAGTAGAAATGTTGAAAACCAAAAAATTAATTATCTTTATTAAAACCAAAATTGCGTCATTTTTTGCATCGAGGTAGGTATTACGTCGGAAAATAAAATACAGTTATCCATTTTTAGGCACATAAGCGGTCGTTTCGGGGTCTATTAGGACTTAACGGAAATATTGCAAAAATATTTATTTCTTCTACAATATTTTCGTGATGTTTTGTATATTATGAAGTCATGCGATTTAGCTAAAGCCAATAATATTTTTGCGCCTCTGTCAACCCCTTAGGGAATATTTAATTGAGTGTATGTATATATGTAAAAATAGTTATTTCTTCACGATTTGGCCACAAGATATTTGATAACTTCTACAGCAAAATATTGACTATTTGTTGCGGTTTAGATAATGGTATTCATGTTGAGGTTTAAGATCATAGTAAAATCCATTTAGCGATTGAATTTTAAACTTATAGAATAATTTATGTAACGATAGTTCATTCAGTTTGAAAAAATAAGATTACGTTTAAAAAGGATATGGCATTATTGGACTTATTATTTGACAAGCCGGATTATTTGACTCGTATACTCAAATGCAATGACGTCATATATACAAAACATTCAGCTTAGATTGGCATTAAGAAGCACCACCAAGAGGTACCGATTAAGGAGTTATACGCTGTGTTTCACGTATGTAGCTTCAAACACAGCAAAGTAAGCCAGGAGGTCAGTACGCGGGGACCACACCGTTGGTTAGGGCTCGACCCCTTACCGACTACTCACAGTCTTTGTAGGTGCCTCAATCTGACAAATAGACCGTCGGGCAAGTTTCCGAGGCGGTTATTGTTCAACTTCCTGTAAAAATAAAAATGAAAGAATACTTTCGGACGTCGCTGCAAGGTGAGTTCGTGCGGAATGTTTGAAATGGAGCTGTGTGATTGGTCAGTCAGGGAATGTGACGTCACAATGTGCCTACTGGGGTGACTTTGTATTAAGGTTAACTACTTACAATCTTTCTAAGGCGTTTAGCTCCAAAAACGCGTCCCTCTCTATTGTGTGTATTTGGTTTTCTGATAGTTGCCTGAAAAATACAAATATTTACCCTTTGTCAATTTTTGCGCTGTTCGTTTAGCTACTATTATTTTTTTTACAATTATAATTATAATTATTTATAACGTCTAAGCCGACGCAAAATCATTTAACCAGAAAGACTTCAACCTTTATGACAATACCCGTATTATTGGAAAACAATTTGATCGAATTAAATGGTATTATAAAAGTTGTCTACATTAAAAGTTTTCAACTTCAAATACGGGCAATCGTGGTCGTCTAAACTTATCACCCGTTAAATACGAAAATTGTCCTTGTTTTGAACGGCATTTTGTTCTACAAATATAATGACTATAAATACTTACAGAACCTTCAGCTCTTTCAAGTTCTGGAAATCGCTCTGGAATATGATGCTGATGTTGTTGCCTTGGAGATCTCTGAAACAAAAAATCATTTATTAAGAACTTTTTTATTAATTCCGATTTATGCTATAACCTATAAGCATCAATATAATATACCCTAGATGCACAGTTCTTCGCAAATATCCTCCTAAAAAGTGATCTCAGGAATAAAACGAAGATAAAGTTCACAAGGTCTAACTAAATTAACACAATGATAACCTTATGCACGTGTTATAAAGTAGCTTTTTAAACGAAATGAGCAAGCGTTCTTAAATTTGAATTTTGAAATTTAGAATTCTATCGGCGTCCGACTGTATGCAACTGTCCCATTTTCCGAGCGTCAACTGTGCATCTCGGTAAATAATATATCGATGTGTATAAGTATTCCTTAAATGTAATCTACAAGTACCAGAGTTAATAGCTTTGGTATTTGGACTCGGTTGTTGTTTGTTACTTTGAGAGATGTCGTTCGACAGGCGACGCCGCGACGTTCAAAACAGAAAGTCGCTAGAAAAAGATATGGTGACGATGCAATGTACTGATTTCTTAAGTTTACGCGAATGTTATACATTGAAATAAAATTATTTTTACGGATTCTATCACGATTTGGTTTTAATTTTTATTCCCGGCTTTGCAGTCTTCGTGGTCAAAAATAGTTTTATTTCAATACAATGAAACCAACCAGAGACGTGCGGAACTGCTATATTTCATGAAGTGATTGATATTCACAAGGTTGCCTGCCGACAACTAAGTTATAGATACCTACGACTTAAAGCCATATAAAAAATCTTTAAGAAACTTGGAAGCCACGTCGTGTCGTCGCGTCGGCGTCGCAGGAATACAGCTGTCCATAAAACTAAATGAATAATAAAATAGTACGACGTAAAATTAATGGGGCAATCGAAGCGAGGAAAGTAGGTCGGAGGTTACGTGGTGTGACGCCGCTCAGCTCCGGGCTTCTGCTGACCAGGTGCAGTCCTATTCCAGAACATAATCTATCTCTATGTATTATTATTATATACAGTATGTATGTAATTACAGGATGTCACTATTTCGCTGAACCTGTTTACCAACATAGTTGAACACTTAAGGAAAATGGTGGATTGGACCGAAAGGCGCAACAATATAAATAAACCCCTTTCACACATGTGTTTCTCTGGCGATCTTCTATTGTAAATGGAGAACGCTAAAGATTCAGCCTATGTTGTCCGAATGGCTTATGGGTTTAGGAGGGGCCTATGTTCAGCAGTAGACATCCTTTGGCTGATGATGATGTCAGATATCAGATATACTTTCTATTAACTATCCAAGATCGAGCAAGTTTGTTCTTGGTGTATGTATTGCAATTGTTAGAAAGGGTTTTTAAATTATATTCCAAAGAACAGACACTAGTTGCGACGGTAAAAATAGTAATCTGGACTTCTAAGAGTGATAGCATCGATTCTCGAATGAATTATTGCTCTAATAATGAACATATGTACCTGCCTAAGAATTATCTGCCAGAAAATCTGAAAGTATTTGAAGGTAACTAAGGGCCACTTGTAGCTCCGCGACAAATCTTTATTTAGCCCAAATTTTTATTTAAAGATAGGAGTGAATTGTAGGATCAATCGAGATAAGATGTAACTCTAAATTAGTAATAGCACTGCATGTTGCCCTAAGGCTTAATTAATCTTACGTGGTCGACTGAATCCTTACTCCTCTTATAAGAAGAAGACTGCCAACAGTACAACAGTTAATAACAGGACTATATTAATATTAGTAAGTTCAGTAACACATGGTATCTTTTATCGATAATCAGAATTCAGAACTGCGTATGCTGTACGTATACACACATTCGCTTCACACGTACTCAATTGCGCCAGTGATGGCCGGTTATCGAATTTCGGAGACTTAATTGACGTCTTTTAATTATTCGATTAACAAACATTGCTGTGTAGGGTTGGGATGGTTTCCATTATCATTATCGATATTTGTATTGTATAAATTATCCGGAAATCTTTGGGGAACTTTTATTTTGAGCAGTGGACCTCCTAATACTGATGATGATAAAATTTTGACTATCTAGTCGATAATGATGAATGAATATCGACTGTCCACAAATGTGGCATCCTTCGACGATCTATTTAACGTGAATTTACAAAAACAAAGGTGAAATATAAAAATAACCTTTCTCGGAGGATTTAAATTGCTGTAATTGCGCGTTTGGAATGATTTTTAATTAAAAAAAGGAAATAACGGCACATTCGTCTCAGGCACTACATTTTAGTCAATTCATTAAACTGAAAAGCGAGTGAAAATAAGTCCTTTACGTTCTTGAAGAAAATTAAGAAACTTTCCGGCGGAATGCGCTGAATTAAATTCAATTGTCTACATTTGGCTGGGCTCCAGATCACAGCGTTAAAGGAAGATTTATGTACCTCAACGATATATATGTACTGGGTAATGAATTTTACGTGCGCAGTAAATTTGAATATAGTTTTTTTTTATATTTATAGCTTTTTAAATGTAAAGAGGTCATGCACCCATTGCACTTGATGACGTGGGTTTGCATCCTAACATAATGAGTGCATTAATTAACCGAACATTGTTATTTTATGTTTATTTCTAAAAAAAATAATTTTAATCTTGCATTACATAAAACAACAGGTCGATCTGGAAATCTTTGGGGGAGGCCTATGTTCAGCAGTGGACGTCCTATGGCTGATGATGATGATGATGATGATATGATTAAAATGACAGCCTCTGTGGCGTAGCGGGCGAATAGCCGGCTGTGAAGCGAGAGGCTGCGGGTTCGATTCCCGCATTGTGACAAATGTTTGTGTGGCCCACAGATATTTGTTTCAAGTCTGGGTGTTGTGAGACCGAAAGTCTCTCATAGTTTCTGACACCCACGATACAGGTTATACCTAGTGTGGGGTCAGGACTAGGTGTGTGACTGTTGGGTGTATTTATTTATTATTTATTTATTATTATTTATGATTACATAAAATATTAGATGACATTGTCATCATGACAATGAAGGGATGACATTAAAATCTTCATTTAAGTGGTCCAGTTTGGATTATCCAACCATTATTTCATCTCGTGGCCATAATATACTTTCAAATATATAACTGGGTCAATTTATTTACTTTGTGAAGAATGAACCTGCTAAACCCAGCTCTTTTTTCTAATTTATATCGCTACTGGTCATTGAGCCACTTATTAGAAGTCATGCATGATTTAAATAACTGAATGATAAAATTACATTTACGTTATAATAACATTCTCTTATGTAATATTATCCATACTCACAAATATCACAAACTTACTTCGATATAAAATATCAGTGAAATATATTTTATTTAAAATATCGATATTACCAAATCGATTAACTTTAATTTAATCTTGAGCCTAATAACATCACTGTCATTGCGAATATGTATATTCACACGACGCGCGACGCGCGCGGGCACGACGCGGCATCGTGGCATTCGTGGCACACCACTTGCACTAAATTGATATTTTATGATCATCGATGTAGTTATTTCACAGCACTACGCTACGTAATAAAAGATATGGAGGCATAATTCGGTTCTGGACGTTCTCAGTAATTGGTTTTCGTTGATATATATTTTTGTTAATTGTAGTCTCGTATAATAGATACAGTGTACAGACAGAGTTACGCTATAATATGATCGATATTATAATTGTTCACAAATAAGTGTTCAAATTATAACAATTTCCTACCGACAACGTTCAAATTAAATTTTTTAAATTAACACATTTTTATGTAATAATTATGCCCCTTACTTATAAAAATATATACGCGCTTTTTATCTTTAGCAATAGTTTGTGCGTTTCATTTATAAACAATGTGATGCAAGGATTTAAAGTCATTTATAAGAAGGACTAACGGCCGGTTTCAATAAACAATCTCAGTTCGAATGTGCAGATAGTTTACAAAAATTAGCCAATAAGAACAGTTTGAACATGACTCCGTCAAATGACTTGATTTGATTGGTTCATAATCGCGATCTATTTGCACTCTAAACTGAGATCGTTTATTGAAACCGGCCGTTAGCGAGTAACTTCAGTTATATTCGCTACTCATTTCTAATCTTTGATCCCATCCCCTAGGATTTTAAGAGACGCTGATTTGGTGGTATCACGTATGTTTCCATAAGCCGGGTCATTTTGCACATTATACGTACCATTCAATGTATTGATTGCTTTCAGGGCGTGACAGCCGCGTCTTGGCGCTTCATTAAAATACAGAAAGACTGAAAAATTGTAGGGTGAATCGTATTAAACAATCGACATTTAAATTTTAACAACAAGGACAACTGTCCTGTTATTACGAAACAATATTCGTGTAAAATAATATGCAAGAGTACAAAAATAAACATTGCGCAATCAATTGAAGCTTGCGAAGTTTCAATTGATGTGCGTCCTGCAGTTCGTGTCACATACCTACGTAACGCATTTTATTCTGGTTACTGATTTACATACATACATAAGCTCACGCCTGTATCCCCGAAGGGGTAGGCAGAGGTGAACTAGCGAACTAGAACACTCACATTTCGCCGAGCTTAGTTCTGTCCCAGATATGATAGGGGGCGAGCCTATCGCCATATCGGGCACAAATTCCTGACTCCGGGCTGATATGGAAAAATCTAAAATCACTTTGCCCGACCCGGGGATACAACCGAAATACAACCACGCCACCGATGCAGTCAGGTTACTGATTTGTATACGAATAACCTATTGAGATAGAACATTGATTATAAGTATTATATTATTTTGGCTAATCTTTAGTCTTCAATAATTGTGAGAAATAAGATACCGGCTACTAGATATCTAATCTCTTTCTTTCTGCTTGGCGTTATTCCGGCCTAGTGCCAGGGTCCGCCTTCCTACTTAAACGCTTTCACTTCTACTAAGTATCTACTATTAGATATAATTTTAAATAATTGATAAGAACGAGCTTATTCCGTCCCAGATGTGATAGGCGGACGAAACAAACACGGATTTCGTGAGGCCGAAGCCAATAACTTTATTTCGCAGACAAAATGTATTATATTTACCCCATTAGAGTGTTACCCGTAGGTTACAGTTATATTTTCCTTGAGGAAATATTCTTCAATATCAGAGAGGAAATAGCTTGAAAGCAACAATTTTTACGCCTCGATTTCGTTATTTTTTATAATCTTCGGCCAAACACCAATATTGTAAATGGCTGTAGATCAGAGGTTCCCAAACTTATTTTGTCTGTCTGCCCACTGTGAAAATATTTTTTTTTTGCGCCCACATTTTTTACCTACTTGAAACCACTATAACTTCAAATTAAATAAATTATTGTGAGCTGTATCAGCGGAAATCCCCTTTTTTCTGGGCCTCTTACCGCCCCCCTTTAGGCATGCAGCGCCCACAAGGGGGTGTTATCGTCCACTTTGGACTGAAAGACTGCTGTAGATGATGCAAGATCACTACCATCTCTATACAGCGCACCATGCGATACATGAAGCATTTACAGTATTCTCAGATGGACTAAACAGAATATTATCTATTTGGTAGATACGATTGAACGTATGCGTAATAACTTTCAACAATCGTTGTTTACAAATTCATACAAATACACATAAACATAAACATAAGCTCACGCCTGTATCCCCGAAGGGGTAGGCAGAGGCGCACTAGCGAACTAGAACACCCACATTTCGTCGAGCTTAGTTCCGTCCCAGATGTGATAGGGGGCAAGCCTATCGCCATATCGGGCACAAATTCCAGACTCCGGGCTGATATGGAAAAATCCAATATCACTTTGCCCGACCTGGGGATCGAACCCGAGACCTCAGAACCGTAGTCGTACCGAAATACCACCACGCAACCGAGGCAGTCTCATCATACAAATATGCAACCCATTTTAGCCAACTCTAAGAAAACTAACTACGTAGATGAATAATTGTTATTTCTGTAATAACATAATTATTCACAGTTAACATTTTCGACATCAATGAAGATTGCCCAAGAATACTATTGTAACCAGGGACATTCAACAGTATATAGACAGGAAAACAGCACATTTGTGATCCCCAAGTTATAACCTAGTGGTCATAAGTCACTCAGTTTATTTGAAATATACGCGTGCTAGGCCGGCCAGCGTACTAATATTGAGAGTGTAAACTTATCTTACGTGATTTTTAACCATTCACAAAACATTCTAGGGTGCAAATTGTAATGATCGCCCTCGCATTGCAATAAGTGGTTTATGGGGGTACTGAAGTTTGAGATCAATTTTTTGTATGGAAACTTGCTTGATAGCCTCTCTATAGTTAGTAATATTGAATCTCTTTGATTGTAACCAATTAAATAGTTTAGTACTTTTGAAGTACGAATAATTTTAAAACGATTCTCAACTATTAATGTGCAATTTTCTAGTGATACCAACCACTTCGCGCTCCATTGAGGAGTTCCCAACTCGTTAAAACTTTCACTGCTGGCTTTAAGGAACGCAGTGTAGGGTACTGTTCAATAGACAAGTGATGTCAGATGATCCTTTTACGGATTTTGACTATACAATGAAGCTCTTCTTTGGAAAAAATAGGCTTAAAAATTTATAACGAATTTAGTATTTTATAAGACTCTTACACGTCGAAATTCAAAAGATACATAAAATCTAGGAAATTAAATTTCTTTGTAAACAATGGACGAGAGAGGGTCTATCAGAAATTCATAGACTAGGTACATAATAATCATAGATATACATAATAATAATGAGTAATCCTATTTGAGATATATGTACATATATAACTATTTGAGAACTCCACCAGAGAGTTACACAGAAAGTTATAATAATATAGGGCCTTACTTATAAAAATATTTTCGCTTATCTTTTCGCTAAGAATAGCCTGTCACTTTTTTCCTTGTGTTACATTGTTTAAAAATGAAAGGGACAACCTATGGTTAAAGATAAGCAGCGCTTAATAAAATTTATAAGTAAGGGGCTATATCATTAAAGAATAAATAAATGTACTCTTAATGAGGCTCCATGTATTATAATCTATTTTATTCATGGAATTGCCCATGGGTCAAACAAGAACACAACTTCACTTGCTTGTGTTTTGCTGCGGGAATGATGATGTATGAGTGTATCATTTCTCATGCAGGTACTATGATTATGGAGGATTTTATCAAGGAGGATTAACGATATAAGTTTATAGACAAAGATATTTAATACTACTTACTAACTACTGTTAAATGTATGTTAATAGACGAACATCGATGATATAAGACTGTAGCATAATGTCGTTGAATTTGTTGATCAATCGACCTAATGAATTGTCTAATGAGATTATTACAAGTTTCTTCACCATACATGTGTATTCCCACCAAAACTTATGAGATATTTTGATGTTTTTGAGCATTACAAAACTACTTGACAGCCTCTGTGGCGTAGTGGGCGAGTAGCCGGCTGTGAAGCGAGAGGCTGCGAGTTCGATTCCCGCATCAAGACAAATGTGTGAGACCTAAAGTCTTTCGTAGTTCCTGATATTCACGACACAAGGCTAGTATTTTAGTGTGGGGTCAGGACTATGTGTGTGTATTTATTTATACTCTCCTGCTCCACGAAAAATATCTCCATTTTGATATTTTTCTTCTGAGCACGGCAATCTGACTACATTAACTATGCTTTTAGAAGTACTAAGTACTGTGCAGTCCGAAAAATACTAAATGAGTTTATCCGCCGGTCTGCATAATGCATCTTCACACTTCGAAGAGGGAAGTAGCAAATTGAAGGACCTGCGACTAGAGAGGCGGATGACCGATGCAGACACGGACACAAAGATGTCGGCCACCCCAAACAACCATCAACCTGATGGCAACAAGTCATGTCGGAAGCTCCGCGGGAGAACTTGATTTATAGCAGTAAAGCCTAAAAAACCCTTACATGCTAAGGAAATTAAAGATATTTAGCTTTTATGCGTGTGGTTCCTAATATTAGCCATTCGCATTATTGTACAAGAGTGTCTACGCAAGTTATAATCGTAAATCAAAACAAACTGGTAGTATTTAAGTCCAGTCATAACAACGTCTACATAACATGTTATGGTATTAGAAGATTGAACGTGCTACTTGTAGTTTAACAAGTTCATATTATTGTTTCTAAGACGACGCTTGCGCTGCTTGCGGGCCAAAAGGCTGCCAATTTCTTCCGGCTTCTAAGTATACATGCGCACTAAAGATATTTCTTCCTAATATTCTTTTGGTAAGATGAAATTTCTCTTTAAATTTTGATGAAAAAGGCCACAGCAAGGTTTAGTTTCTGCTTCTCAAAATGGAAAAATATGCGCCCTATCTTAACACAGTATGCTTGATTTTATATAACTTACGATTTCTGATGTTGAATCGCGATTAAACGTTCTTACAAGTACGTTATTTTTTAGTAAAATGTGTACTACGATAATGCATAGTGCTGCTGTGCCTAACAAGATCTAAGTCAGAGACAAGTCAGTCTAAACTCTGCTTGAATTTTAATAATGCTGGTCATGACATGATGTATAACTAAGTAATAATATAATATTGCTGTTAATAATGCTTTCATAATCTATTATTGTGAGGTAACAACGTGTTTCAAAAAGCATATTGACTTAGAGCTGATCTTTCAATAGGTAGATAAATAACATCTATCTGATAGATAATTTTGTTGCTTTGATAGAACTACGCCAAAACGTCAATATTCTACAGATAAATGTTAACTGGCCCTCAAAAAATCAGCCCTAAAATAATAATTATTTTAAAGACGCCTGTTTATTTACCAGTTTTGTGATATATTGCTTACTTCCGCCACCGTCAGTACACTTCTAGACAGAAATTAATCATCGGCGGCTCTCGAGCTGTGGAGCTAGGCTGCTAGGGCTAAGTTTTTAACGCCGCTTAAATAGTTGCTTACCACTCTACAGGGGGGTTACCATCACCTCTTATAACAGTATTATTATAATTTTACTTGTCAGTATTCCCAACGATTAAACGAATTAAATTAAATTAAACGATTAATTATTAAACGAAGAACGATTATAATAATACTGCTGTAAGAGGTCGTGGTAACCCTGCAGTTCTATACCTAACCCAGTACGAATCCACAAATATGTTAATCATCTCTGTGATTAAATTCGAAAACATCATCATCATATTATCTTGTAATGAAAATTATGACTATAATAAAAACCTTTAATAAAATCAATTTACATTTAGTCTTGATTCCTAGGATTAACCCTTTCCATCATCGATATATTACTTTCCTAGATGCACAGTTGACGATCGGAAAATGGGACAGCCAAGGAGTGCTTAAGCATTTCTTTTCCCTACAGTCGGACGCCGATAGAATTCTAAATTTCAAAATTCAAATTTAAGAACGCTTGATAATTTCGTTTAAAAAGCTACTTTATGACACGTGCATAGGGTTATATTTGTGTTGATTTAATTAGAACTTGTGATCTTTTTCTTTGTTTTATTCCTGAGACCACTTTTTAGGAAGATATTTGCAAAGAACTGTGCATCTAGGGTATATTATATTGATGCTTACCATTGGTAACAACAGCCCGAAGCAACCTATGGTACCAAAAGAATCATGAGTGCGTTGCCAAACTCAAAATAAAGGAATGAGGCATGGGAAGGGGAATGCAAATTTGGACTCTAATACTGGGAAATCGTGTTAAATCGCTTCGCCTGACCTGGGATTCAAACCCATCGGTAGTTATTATCAATCAGCGTTATTCGTGAAACTCTATATATTTCAGTTTACTGCAGTGTTTGTCTGTCTGTCATTGGTCAGGGTGACGTATCGCTGCAGCGCAGTGGCCTGGAACCTAGCCAACCGCTCATTTCGGATTAATTTGGAAATTCTATTATTGTATGCAAATTGCTGTTATCCTGCGGTATGTGCAAACAATGAGGATGCACCTAAATATTTTTTAATTGCCTCATTAGTGGAATATTACACATTCTCGTGTTTCTTGAACCTCAACTGGTTTATCATAAAACGTCGACGAATTTTAGACTTGGTTTAACCCAGGTTTCAATCTTCTAACTATTTACTACTGGCTTACCACCAAAGTTAACCACAATCCAGTTGTTTTACAATGAGACCATACTAAGGGTCCATACCAAGGACCATACTATAACTTTCTGTCCAGTCGTTATACAGCTGCATCGATAATATGTCAGGATCCAGAAAATAAACTTCCACTTCGCCCTATACTACCTGGAGAAAGGTCTCCATAGTAAGTGTGACCGTATTTAAATAAATAAAGAAAAATAAACCCAACAGTCACACACCTAGTCCTGACTCCACACTAGGTATAACCTGTATCGTGGGTGTCAGAGACTATGAGAGACTTTCGGTCTCACAAGTCACAACACCCAGACTTGAAACAAATATGTATCTGTGGGCCACACAAACATTTGTCTCAATGCGGGAATCGAACCCGCGGTCTCTCGCTTCACAGTCGCCTACTCGCCCACTGCGCCACGGAGGCTGTCAATAATTTAATAGAATAATGGTTTCATCCAGTCCTTTTAATAAACTTGTGATATTCGTATTACGTACTTGCGATTCAACAAGAATACACACATGCCATAATTGGTAATAAACTTTATAACATTATGTTACAGTTGGATGTATTCTTTGTTGTTTATATTGTAGACTGTATATCTTCGCCGGCTATTGTCCGCTGTGTAAGTAAACTGTATCATGAAGACATATTGGCGGGGGTCGACGCCACCCCTGCAATATCATGCTAATATGAACCAACCCCGGTGTACTGACGCGTCCAACGGTCATTGTCGTGACGGTAATTCGTTTTCTGCTTTCGTTGTTATAAGAAAATAGATTTCGCAGCCTTTAATATAATTTAATGACAAACTGCCTCTGATTAACGACGCGTAGGCCAAGCGAATTCGATCGTCTCACCAACAACAAATACATATTTCAGGTGTGCGTGTTGTGAGATCGAACGTCTCTCATATGTCTCTCATACTCGTGACAAAACCCCTTACTTATAAAAATATTTAAGCGCTGCTTATCTTTAACCATAGGTTGTCCCTTTCATTTTTAAACAATGTAACGCAAGGAAAAATGTGACAGGCTATTCTTTGCAAAAAGATAAGCGAAAATGTTTTTCTATGCAAGGCCCTGTGTGTAATTGTTGGGTGTTGATTATCAAATGTTTATTTATCATTTAAAACTGAGAACAATAAATTTTGACATTTCAGTTGATCGACGCGACGTTACTCTGTCCTAGGACAGATCGGCTGGATCTTCTTTTACATATAATGTATAATACCATATTTTGTTGCAGCCAGTGGCAGTTGTTTTGTTATAAACTAGAACTTGGGTATACCTATCAGAGATCTTATTGATTCAGCGTTAATGTGTACTTTGTTTCCGTGTATTTTTTTAATTATCACCATATCAATTGAACTTGTAATGTAAGTACTTAGTCACTGCATATATGAATTTCGATGTATAAACAGCAAACAAAAAAGCCACTCTTCAAATGTCCAAACAAAAGTTCTCATGTTTCATTTTTCCACGTAACTGTACCGAGATATTGCGGTGTTCGGCGGTTGTTCCTTATTGCATCGCGTGGGGCGTGTAGCGCAGCACAGAGTAGTGTCGGTTTACAGACCTTTATCCTCCCTTTGTAAACGAACTACGAAGAAAATGGCACCACCCGACGCGGTTGCAAGCTGAATGGTACCTTTCGGAGTGACTGCACACATGGTAGGGAAGATAATTAAGGTCGCATATCCGCAAGTACATTTTTAGATTTACTGATCCCTATAAGCCAATTTTTTTTTCCACCTTTTATCCTATTCCTTTCTAGAGCCGGTGGATCACACTTTTTCTAGTACCTATGTTACTCAGAGCTTAGTTTAGCAACCTCTCGACTGCCTGACATCAACTTTATCTAGAGGATTCATGAATTTATCTTGAAGATCTCTGAATTTAGTTCTCGATCCTGTAAAAAGACTTAGTTAAAACGTGCCTCTTTTATGCACTATATTCGCTACACAACTTTACTGTATATCTCAAACTAGTTGTGTACACTTCGAGCTCCAAAGGGAGACTAACTCAATAATGATAGCTTCCGCTCTTTTATACCTTTTGCTTTAGTTTATAAAGAAATACCTTCTACAAATATTATGAATTACTTGGTGGGTAGTTAATATAAATATAATTAACATACTACCCTTCAATATCGTGTACTAAATCACAACAATTATCCGAATTCGTAACATTCGGCCATCCGATACCGTGCTATCTCCGGAGCACGCACTACTATATTAGTAGTTACGTACACAATAAAGTAATCATAACACTCTTGGTTCTTGAAAAAGTTAAACATTTAGTAATTTTATATGGCCCAGTAAACTTGGGAAGTCATTTCTAACTTTTACCATCGTTATTAAAATTAGTCTTACGGCCAAATGTCTTTTCGCCATATCAACTTCTGAAATAGTTTGTACTTCAATCACGTCTGCTTTTGTTTAGGCCATAGGCTCTAGATATATCTAGACCAACTAAAGGTCATAATTGAACACCCTACTAGTGTGTTCATTCGATTAAAGCCAAGCACTAAGCACATAATATAACAAGTCAATCATCTAGATCTGACTTAATTCAAGTAAACCTAAAGAGCACACATACATGGCTCTTGAATAATTTCGAGCACGCCTGCATGGCTCAATTTTGAGCACATCCGCATGGCTCTTCAATCATTTTGAGCACACCTTCACAGCTCTTCTGACCACACCTGCATGGTTCTTGAATAAATCTGAGCACGCTTGCATGGCTCTTAAATAAATCTGAGCACACCTACATGGCTCGTCCATAAATCTGATCACTACAAGACTCTTCAATAAATCTGAGCTCACCTACATGGCTCTTCTTTAAATCTGATCACACTACATGGCTCTTGAGCACACTTACATGGCTCTTAAATCTGAGCACACTTACATGGCTATTCAATAAATCTGAGCGCACCTACATGGCCCTTCTATAAATCTGATCACAACATGACTCTCCAATAAATCTGAGTTCACCTACATGGCTCATCACTACATGTCTCTTCAATAAATCTGAGCACACCTACATGGCTCTTCAATAACTCTGAGCACACCTACATGGCTCATCACTACATGTCTCTTCAATAAATCTGAGCACACCTACATGGCTCTTCAATAAATCTGAGCACACCAACATGGCTCTTCGCTACATGTCTCTTCAATAAATCTGAGCACACCTACATGGCTCTTCAATAAATCTGAGCACACCAACATGGCTCTTCGCTACATGACTCTTCAATAAATCTGAGCACACCTACATAGCTCTTCACTACATAACTCTTCAATCAATCTGAGCACACCTACATGGCTCTTCACTACATAACTCTTCAATACATCTGAACACACCTATATGGCTCTTCACTACATAACTCTTCAATAAATCTGAGCACACCTACATGGCTCTTCACTACATAACTCTTCAATAAATCTGAGCACACCTACATGGCTCTTCAATAACTCTGAGCACACCTACATGGCTCATCACTACATGTCTCTTCAATAAATCTGAGCACACCTACATGGCTCTTCAATAAATCTGAGCACACCAACATGGCTCTTCGCTACATGACTTTTCAATAAATCTGAGCACACCTACATGGCTCTTCACTACATAACTCTTCAATCAATCTGAGCACACCTACATGGCTCTTCTCTACAGAACTCTTCAATAAATCTGAACACACCTACATGGCTCTTATAAATCTGATCACTACATGACTTCAATAAATCTGAGCTCACCTACATGGCTCTTCACTACATGACTCAATAAATCTGAGCTCACATACATGGCTCTTCACTACATGACTCAATAAATCTGAGCTCACCTACATGGCTCTTCAATAAATCAGAGCACAACATGGCTCGTCAATAAATCGGAGCACAACCTGGCTCTCCAATTAATCAGAGCACAACATGGCTCTTCAATTAATCAGAGCATGACATGGCTCTTCAATTAATCAGAGCACGACATGGCTCTTCAATTAATCAGAGCACAACATGGCTCTTCAATTAATCAGAGCACAACATGGCTCTTCAATTAATCAGAGCACAACATGGCTCTTCAATTAATCAGAGCACAACATGGCTCTTCAATCAATCAGAGCACAACATGGCTCTTCAATCAATCAGAGCACAACATGGCTCTTCAATCAATCAGAGCACAACATGGCTCTTCAATTAATCAGAGCACAACATGGCTCTTCAATTAATCAGAGCATTACACGGCTCTTCAATTAATCAGAGCACTACATGGCTCTTCAATTAATCAGAGCACTACATGGCTCTTCAATTAATCAGAGCACAACATGGCTCTTCAATTAATCAGAGCACAACATGGCTCTTCAATTAATCTGAGGACCTTCATCGTGGAAAAACACGGTAGCCATAATGTAGCACTACCACTAAATATAAATCGATTGCCACAATTTTGTGGGCTGTGTGGGGCAATGATATGTGGGCGATCCCGCTTCTGATATGTAAAAAGACTTAGTTAAAACGTGCCTCTTATATGCACTATATTCGCTACACAACTTTACTGTATATCTCAAACTAGTTGTGTACACTTCGAGCTCCAAAGGGAGACTAACTCAATAATGATAGCTTCCGCTCTTTTATACCTTTTGCTTTA
Organism: Clanis bilineata; assembly: GCA_036417725.1. Classification (NCBI taxonomy): domain Eukaryota; kingdom Metazoa; phylum Arthropoda; class Insecta; order Lepidoptera; family Sphingidae; genus Clanis; species Clanis bilineata. The sequence goes on from CM071158.1 coordinate 18,822,339, forward strand.
GTTTATAAAGAAATACCTTCTACAAATATTATGAATTACTTGGTGGGTAGTTAATATAAATATAATTAACATACTACCCTTCAATATCGTGTACTAAATCACAACAATTATCCGAATTCGTAACAATCCACAGGACGTATACGTTGCCACTAGACCAATGCGATAACTACTTAAAGTCAAAATATCAATTTCATAATAGGTATAGTTTCTTTGGAGTGTGTGGTATGTATGTATTGGAGATCAAATGAGAACGCACGTTATTAATGATTTTTAAGTGTTCAATTTAGTAGTCAGTTTTGTCATATATTTTGTTTTGATCATATTCTTGGCAAGAATTTCTGGCCACTGTCTACGCTAAACTTTCTTCATCTAAATGCGGCTTTATTAGGTATCTACTATCTACATGATACTCGTGTAATACGATACGACTACAGCGCGGGCAAGTAACCATGATATGGTCATGAATAACTTCAGAGTATTCTGTATCTACTTTAATACGTAGAAACACGTATACACTATGTCTTACGCGTATTGTATACATTTTTCTTAACTAACTGGCTTTATCGTTTTGATATAGGGACTTCCCATAGGGGCGCCTGGACCTATAAGATTCAAATTGTGGCAGTATATTTCTATTTCCTACTATGACATGAATATCCAAGAAATATTTTTTATAGGTGCAAGCAAACGGTGAATAAGTTTTTATATCCCTACCAACTAGTGCTTTGCTTTGCTCACAGTATCTTATTTCTTCATCAGCCTGTTTATGACACACAGTCGCCTTTTTGGTCTAATGGCAACATATTTTAAGGACAGTGGACTGGGAGGTGCTGGGTTCGATTTCCTGGTCGGGAAAAGCGATTTTTCTAATTTGATTTGCTCGGAACTTCTACATCTACAGGAGGTCGAGGTCAGGCAGACAGCCGGTCGTAAAAACTACGCCAAATTATTTCTGCAACATGCTGTGTGAACAAAAAGGTTGTTGTGTAGACGCCACATTGTGGGATAAGATTAAGTTGAAAAGAAGCTTTGGGGGAGACCTAGGTTCAGCAGTGACGTCCTTTGACTGGTGATGATAATGATGAAAGGAAGCGTTCTATGCCATAACTTACAGCCTGTGTGAGTCGGCGGGCAGCCTCTTGGGCACGTGTAGCAGTCCGCGGTGCGCGCAGTCCGCGGCCTGCGCGCGGCACGAGCACGCCCAGGGGCAGGCGCCGCGCGCGCCGCTCGCCGCGCACGCCACCACCAGCGCCGCCAGCACCGCGCGGACCAGCCGCCGCGCACTCATGCTCAACAACGACGCACGCACAAAGCGCGCTACCACCAACACTTGATGGATTATGGTGGAGTTAAGTCATTGTACCTGCGGACAACATACACACATAGATTTTTTTTATTCTACCTCTATATTGAATTCATTTATTTTAATACACTTATTTAACTACCACCTTTTCCTTATAGTTAGCCCGTGATAAATACGTACAAAGGCATAATACGTACTTTTGATCGTCAGACCAGAGATTACCTAACCTAGTACATAGGTTTTACTTAGACAGGTGTCAGATGGTGGAGACACGCACCCCGAAGCCCAACCCTATTTAACCACGGTTCTAATCACACATCGAATTGGCACATTTGTACGCTATAGAAAACGTTTAAAGTTGGAGTACAATCGCTATCACAATGCAGTGTGGCAACAGAACTTAGGGAATGTACCCATACTACGTGACCCGTTCACAAACCATATTCATAAATTACTACATGAAAACTAGAGGGGGAGGGGTGGGGTCTTGGCAAATACTCCGGGTGGTCACTGATGGGGTAGGGGTATAAATTTTTTTAAAAATGGGTCACGTAATATGGGGTACGATACCTAACCTGCTACAATCGAGCCACCTGTCGTGACAACTTGGCCTTAAAGAATATACCCAAAATCAGTCAGTTTCATCAGTCAAATCAGTCAGTCATGACTAGAGGGTCTCTCCAAAACCATTCACACTACACGCCATATTAAAATCTTAACCGGCATCAATTGAAGTAATAACGGCTTTTAAAAAATGGCGGTAGTGTTAAATCTCGATAAATTGTTTTTTAAGTGTTCGTGAGAGGTCATCGAAGGGCGACAGAGAGGGTAGTTATTTAAAGGGTGCATTGTAAAATGAAGTGTCTCGTAATTTAGTTGGTAGCGATGTGGTATGGTTGCGCGATTCTTGTAGGGGTCGCAACGGTCGCGCTAGCATCATAAGACTTATAAGCAGAGACATCACCTTATTGTAAGGGTATACCCTCTAAATACACTTCTGTAGCCCGAGCACGAAAAACTAATGTAAATGTAAACTCGCTGCGCACTGATGACATTTGATTAATATTTCATACAAATTTCATAGACGCGCATCCAGCACGTTTACATTTACGGTTGTCAGAAATTTTCCTGCTCGGGCTGCAGTAATGCCAGTCTTCGAAGCCTCCGCGTACCATGAAAGAAAAGGAACGGGGATTAGGAAGAGAGGACGTATTTGAGCCAACAGAAATCTTATTCATCATCAGCACGAAGAGCCATCAACGGTCGAGCCGATCGGTTCTGCAGAATAGCTCTAAAACGGTAACATATTGGGCCTTACTTATAAAAACATTTTCGCTTATATTTTCGCTAAGAATAACCTGTCACTTTTTTCCTTGCGTTACATTGTTTAAAATTGAAAGGGGCAGCTATGGTTAAAGATATGCAGCGCTTAAATATTTTTATAAGTAAGGGGCTTTATGTTCTGTTTAACAGAAATAGACCTCGGTATTATAAATGCATAATATGTATTTCACACGTTGTCACGAGCTTCTTCTAGAAACGAAAGGGGTTAGTTCTAAGGTCTTCGTCCTGATGGTGCTGCGGGTTCGTACTTAGACTGCAGATATATTCATGTTTTATGCAACAATTCTATTATTACCTCGGTCTCGGTAGTACATTCGTTCCTCTGCTTTAGGTTATCGCCACTTTTGAAAATAAACCGTACCAAATAGTGTATTTAAGTAAAGCAATTATAGCATAGTTAAACCGATAAACCAGTGTCCATAGGCCGTAGCATAAAATTACTCGTATTTCGTTTCAACATATTTCGTTTGTAATTTCATACAATTAGGTAGGCGCGCAGCAATCGCTATTCGAATACGTAGTCGAATGTTATTCCCGCTACAGCCACAATACATCAATTAATTTTTTACGGTGAATAATCGTTGTTTTTTGTTCAGCAAAAACTAGACAGAATAAATACTGCATTAGAAAGAAATACGTGGGAACAAAGGGGTATTATTTTATGGATGTTTGTGTGGTGTCGTAAAAGATCTTGCCTTGGTTTTGCAACGGAAGTAGAGTCAAGAAAATAAGTAGAAAAAAAAAATAGTCTCAAATCACAACAGAAAATATTGCTAAAGACTGGGCGAAGACCATGTAAAAGCAGCCACAGCCCACAACACGCAATGCTACATATGTTCCGGTTTGGAGAACATTGTAGTCATTGAAATTATTGGGCGTTATGAAACTGTCTCAAACTCTCAAGAGTGCCAAGTGCAGTGCAGGGCCACCGGCCACTTAATCGTTTATTATTAGTATGGTTGTTGTTACGACTGATCATTGGTAATCGTATCGCTTATTATCTAGCGAACGGATTCCTCGACTCACTCCCGTGTAAAATTTTCCCTCAATAAGAGTCCTGCCTAGTACAGGCCAACGAGCCACAAGCCACGTGAGCGTCAAGTAAAATATAGAGACAAATGAGCAAACTTTAGAAGAATATATTTTTTGCACTTGTTTAGTTTCCAGTAGCTTTCCCCATTTACAACCCTTGACCAACAAATAGACACACAAAACGTTTTGTAGAGAATTCAATTTGGTTTTGTATTCAAAGAAACCCCGGAGAGCAGTCAGAAATGGTATAAAAGCGGTTTAGAGATGTAGAATGAGTTATCGATAGAAATATCATCGAATTTTATAGCTGTAAATATTAATTTATTTTCAAAGTCAGTTTCAGTTGCTTATTATTGTTATTTAACTTTGTTGAATACAATTGAAAAGGATTTTGAATGAACTGACTTTTAGTCAAATGAATCTTTTAAGTTCCTTGATAGGAGGGGTGACGTCAGGCTTGCAAACGGTATTGAAAAATGCTTGAACAAGTGTCTAGCGCTACCCTCACATAAGGTGCGATGAGGGTACCTAGTAGGTGGAAAAAAAAGAAACTTAAGTAGATAATCACTACACGATCAAGCACAGAATTATTTGACAATTGACACTGAAGTTTTACAATGGTCGAGCCAGTGAGCATAAAATATTCTATCGATAATGAATTCTTGATCCTTACTCATCACTAAAACTAGGTGTAAACGCGAGTTTGAAACTGGTACAATGGCGCTTGACGGCTCAATTCATATTTTTTTCTTTGAAACGTCTCGGCTCGGCAAGTGGTTTTTGTTCGCCATCACAATGATTTATGGGCTCGCGACAGCTTCGTTATGATTGAGTCAAGTTTTACATTTAATTAGCTTTGCCCGCGGCTGTGTTCGTGCGGAAGTACTAATTATTGTAACCCGTGGGAATGTAGCCTACCTAGCTCATACATAATGTATTGTGTAATTAAAGCCGAGTCTCCTGCACTAAAACATGGTATTTCTTAGTTTTTTGTCTATGGTCCATTGTTATATGAGCAGGAGACAATGAAAAACTTTGTTTTCCATAGGTGTTTTAGTGTTTTGTTAAAAAAAAATGTGCAGGAAACGCGGCTTAAAATTTACAATCAAGGAATGTGTTTAAGCATCGTATTCCTCATTTGTCCGCGCCAGAATGTTTTAATTATATCCTGTTGCAGTAAAAAATCAGAACACGCTAAGGCACCACGTGAAAACCAAGTTTTTATTTTGTCAATTACTATAATACTAGTGGTCGCCCAGTGGTCACATTTCAACCATTACTATTTTAATGTATTTCTAATGCACTTTATATTAAAAAATAGCTTTATGCACTTCATCTCCATATAAACTTTTACTGTGTCAAATTTCACGTTCATCCGTTCGTGCAATTCTCTTAAAAAGGTGTAAAATTGTTTCAAGTATTAATATATAGAAGATATTTGAGAGAGATTTGAGAGTGGTAGAGCCACGCTGTAGACAGTAACGTCTATAGCACGAATGGGCCGGCTCGACCGGTTAGATACCACTGTCTCACAGAAAACCGACGTAAAGTGGCAGCTTGCTGTCGCGTTTCGTTCGGTGAGTGAGATTTCCGGTGGCCCATTTCCCCACTCCCTTACCCAATCCCCTTCCCTCCCCTTCCATTTCCACCCTTTAGGTTGGCAACGCATCCATGATTCTTTTTGTATCTTGGGTGTCTATGGGCGGTGGAGATCACTTACCATCAGGTGACCCATCTGATCGTTTGCCAATCTCTGCTATAAAAAAAAAAAAAAAAAAATACACCGACTGACCAACAATGTGACGTTTACTAGTCACTAGTTGCTATTGTGTCGCCGGCCACACACGTTTCCCTTTACTCAAACGTTCGTCCTATTTTCATAAAAAAGCGAGATAATACCCATTAAAATATTTTAATACGGTTTTAATGCGTGTCCATCGCATTACCGATGATAAGCGCACTCGCGGCGAGATAACGCGGGAGTCGAACCTGCACTCAACGCTAATGGACCGACGCTTTTAGCGGAGCATATGCGCTCTATATTTAGTTATTAACCCTGGATGCTGATAGCCTTGGACCTGGTTCAGTTTCTTTGAGGAGTGATTTCCTACTGCGTGCCATCGAAGACCCCATTTATCTGATGCGAGGGAAATTAGGTCATTTGGTCTATAAACTTTCTCTTCCTTGAAAAATAACTCGATGCTGCCGGGTAGATGATTGTTATACAGTATATGCCTGTTCACTGCTCACATGGTATGGCTCCTCAGTGACTTGTTCTGCCAAGCGATCTATTTTGGCCCACTTTAAATCTGAAATACTAGAACTCACAATAAAGTTCCATGCAAAACCTGTTTTGGTATATAGCCAACCAAGACTTGCTTGTTCATCGTTTGCAGAAACAATGAAGAATCAAACCAAATCTGTAAATATTAATATTTTACAGAAGAAATATGAACACTTCTCGCAGACTCAGACTGTACAATGTTTCATCTTCAAAACCAACGACAAGCCCTCCTCCATTTAACATTTGGATCAAAGACAATGGTCGTCTTCAATTAACCGCGACCGGGCATCGAACCCGTAAATTCAATTCCAATGACTAACAATTGAACCGACGCGACCTCCGACGCCTCACAATTGAGTTTTTTATATGCTTCATTGTACAAATATACGGCAATGATGATTTATACAAGTAACTGAGAGTACCGAGTACTGACAAACTAACCAGATGATGGTTTCCGTAAATAGAAGATGAATAGTAATCGAATCGAGTTGTATTTAAAGAGTAATGGAGTCGAATTTTAAAGTTTTAATTGGATTGCCTTGCAGTAAAATCACCATGCTAATCAGGTACAAGCAGGTACAAGCTTTTTTTACGCTACATTTTTAAATATGTTCTATTTTGTTCTAAAAGAGCTTTTGTTAGTACTTCTGTTAGTTGCTGGCATCTACCAAAGAGGATTAGACTTTTTTAAGGTCATGTCGGCTCTGAGCAGGAGTCATTTTGGTTTTTGGAATAATGTGGAATAAACTTATTTTCTTTATTTCCTTCTTCTTTCATTTGTCTACTTCAGAGGTTATAATTATGATCTACTCTGATAACTCGTTGTTGAAAATTTATATATGAGTAACTTATCCCACTCGCTGAAGCAGGCGGAAAAAGTGGCAAAGATTTAAAGCTTATCGTAGAGAGCCGCGTTGGTGCCGATAGCTACGGTATCATAATATTTTGTACAATTTGTATGCGCTGGTGTGGCGTGTTTTATCTTTTCAAACACGCTGTTGTTATATCAATACAAAATGTCCTAAGAGAACGCCGTCGTTAAAATCCAACATAATAGAAGCCTTTAATTTTATTACCACCACTCACACCTGCCGCCTACTTCACTTCCATTTAAGGAATCGAATGTCGTACAACGCATGTTTGGAACGCTTACACAAAGTACTTTTACTCAGCTAGGAATGCAACTAAGATCTCAAACCTTCCCGGCCTGACAACTTTATTTATAATAAAATTGTAAAACAATGTTGTTGTCCGACTGCCTCAGTGGCGTAGTGGTATTTATTGCTTGCGCGTTACAACTACCATCTCGAGGTCTCCGGTTCGATCCCCGTGTCGGGCAAAATGATATTAGGTTTTTCTATTTAGTATCAACTATCAGCTTGGATCTGGAATATGTGCCTGATTTGGTGATAGGCTCACACACCTATCACATCTTGTACGAAAATAAATTTAGCTAAATGTGGGTGTTCTAGTTCTCTAGTACGCCCCTGCCTACCCCTTCGGAGATACAAGCATGATGAATATGTATGCCATCAATATTGTTTTACGAAAGTAGGAACGAATGTTTTTAGATTTGTACATTTGGTTTTCTCTCTATTAACCTTATTTTTAACTTAGAGCATCATTATTTGTTGTGTTAAAGGATATCTTAGAATATACGACCCTGGCGATACAAGCTCTACTAAATGCAAGGAGGACCGTCGGATAAAATTAATTGTTACAACAAATGTGTTACAGTGTTTGTTATTTAACCCGTCGGAGGCGGCACATATATGTACATGTTTCATAAGCGTATGGGCCACCGGAGGCCGAGCCGCCCGTGGCTATCTACGAGATGACTGATTTGTTCATCAAGACCATAACTTCACAACCGCAATTTGGACACACACATATCTCGGGCAACCATTCTAAACTATCGCTCTATACTCTATACATATGCAATTAGCTCCGAATTGCCTTCGATACACACAAGTGGTCGTAATTGGGCCGGTTCGTCGCGTTGTTCGGTGCGTGAGAAGTGAGAAGCAAATATCGAACGCGTGGTGTGTTGATGAGTTGAGTACTGTCGACGACATAAGATATTAACATAATTTGGAAGCATAACAAACTGCCACATAAACCAATAGGCAGATACTTCGGCTACGAAATGTGTCGTCATTGGTTTAAACGCAAGTGAAGCGATTACTATTTTTCAATTTGTAATCACACACCACGGATGTTTAAACAAAGATGGACGGAGCGCTAGGAACATTCCAGCTATCAACATGTAATGGCGGCGAGTGGCGACTGATCGAATGAGGCAAAAACCCTTCTTCACTTTCAATGTTCCTAGCGCTCCGTCCATCTTTTTTTTACGTCCGTGTCACACTCATTAGCCCGTGGTTATAGTTTAGGCAAAGTGTAACTAAATCCTCGCATCCTAGATGGTCACATAACGGCACGAAAATTATATGAAATCTAAGAACTAGCGTTATACATTGAAATAAAACTATTTTTACAGATTTTATCACGATTTGGTTTATAATTTTTTTGTTTTTTTTTTATATTTTTTTTCAGTCTGACCCGTGACAACGACGACTGCAAAGCCTTCGAAACGTCGGGAATAAAAATTAAAAACCAAATCGTGATAAAATCCGTAAAAATATTTTTATTTCAATGTATAACATTCGCGTAACCTTAAGAAATCAGTATGTTAACCAGCGTTATGGCAGGGTGGTTTCAAGAAATCCTAACTAGTAGAAGAGGAGACCCGTGCACATCAGTGTAACGATATAACTAGTGTTTTTTTTTCTTAATTAACCTGTAAGTAATAAAAAAGAAAAGAAAACCTGTGGGTAATAGGTGATAATGAATATCCTTGAATCATCGGCCATAAACAATGTTAAACCTCCCTTTCTCTCGCACTAAACTCATAAGGTCTTACTTTAACAACAGTTTAGCTGACCAAATGGTCATAGATTAGTCTGTCACTTTTTTCCTTGTGTCACATTGTTTGAAAATAAAAGGGACAGACTCTGATTAGGATAGACTATTCTTTACCATTTCCTCAGTTAAACTGATTTTATAAGTAAGGACCATTATCACTAATGAGAGCTGTCCATTATGAATTATTCCTTTAATGACTGCATTCTACAATCCATAAGCATATATAGGAATGAAAAATGGGCTTAATACAGCTCTGTCAAGCATCGAAACTGAACATTTACCACAGATTTATCCAGTAGTGGTTGATACATATAGCCCCTTACTTATAAAAATATTTAAGCGCTGCTTAACTTTATACCATAGGTTGTCCCTTTCATTTTTAAACAATGTAACGCAAGGAAAAAAGTGACAGGTTATTCTTAACCATTTGCTCAGCTAAAAATGCTTTTATAAGTAAGGCCCAGTATGATTACTATAAGGGTTGCTCTTCCTAACATGTTTAATAATTACATTTCCATTACTCTAAGTTCGTACAGCATGCATGCCAATGCACTGTACATTGTACATACATGTATTGTGCAGTACCTACATTGTATCACACGAATGGAACTCAATTAGCCAACGCACTGTCAATCAGCATCCGACGACAAATAGCATTACGAGATGAGGGCAGCCGGGCAGAAAAGTCACAATCACTTCAAATACAAGTATGTTGTAACTGGTCTGTCGTATCACGTATGGTCTTAAAACCGTTCTTTATTTAAAAAGAGATTCAATACTATTTATACTCTTTAATAATTTTGTTCATTCGCAAGTTTTTTTCATATTGCATGTGCAAAGGAAACAAGATACAAGTTGTAGATTTTTGTATAACAGAACTAGTTATTCTTCGAGTATGACAAAACAAGGTCTCATTCATTAGTCTAAGGACAAAACATATAACAATTTAATACTGTTACGCAATAACAAAGCCAATTTTACAATGGAGTGTGTCATTTTCATATTTATTTCCATCCACCGGCCAGATTTTAATGTCAATAATGGTAACTTACAACAAATTGGCTCTAACGGAAACTCCCACATGTTTTAAAAGTAGCACCAAAAAACTCACATTTTCTTTACGATCTTTTTCCGCCATTTATACGGAAGACACATAACATAAGCTCACGACTGTATCCAAATTCCAGACTCCGGGCTGATATAGAAAAATTCTATATCACTTTGCCCGAGCCGGGGATCGAATCCGAGACCTCAGGACGGTAGTCGTACCGAAATAAAACCACGCCACCGAGGCAGTCACGAAGAAACTTTAATTATTCTGCATTGAGTGAGCGATGTTACATTCGGTACTGAACAGTCGCGCGTGTTGTCCGTCCATCTCAGTTAACCACCCCACAGTCGGCCACAGTGCCCACTGTGACCACCTACACTACCCATTGTAAAGCATTTCATTCATAATTCATGTCTCTCATGACAGTGTAAAAAGCGTCATAGCGTATTATGATCATAGTATCATGCCATCCATGGTATAAAATATAATTGGATATTACCAGAAATATGGCTACTACATTGCGGCTAATACAAAAAGAGCACGAAACTATTATTACTAAAGGATACCGTTTCATACGTCTGAACCTCGAATAAACACTGTCTGAACGATAGATTCAATCAAATTTTTGCTTGCAAAACTCCAATACAATGAAATAAGATTTAGTACCCAATTAATATTACTATTATTCAATGTTTTTTTTTTTTTTTTTTTTTTATAGCAGAGATTGGCAAACGAGCAGATGGGTCACCTGATGGTAAGTGATCTCCACCGCCCATAGACACCCAATACATAAAAAGAATCATGGGTGCGTCACCAACCTAAAAGGAGGGAATGGAAGGGGATTGGGAAAGGGAGTGGGGAAATGGGCCACCGGAAATCTCACTCACCGAACGAAACGCGACAGCAAGCTGCCACTTTACGTCGGTTTTCTGTGAGACAGTGGTATCTAACCGGTCGAGCCGGCCCATTCGTGCTATAGACGTTACTGTCTACAGCGTGGCTCTACCACTTGGATGTAAATTACGAAATAAAACATCCATTAAAAGATTTCAAGGATCAGATTGTTGCAACATGTACTTTCTTCGATAACAATAATGTCATATACAGGAAAAAAAATATGACAGAGCACATGATATAAACCATGATAAAGTGTAATTAGAATAATCCCTCCGTAGCGTCACCACGATCTGATAAGCATATCTCCCGAAACAGGAACTACGTCCTTACGAAACTGCACATCAATCACTGCGTGGCGTCCCCGCTCCAGAAGCCGGAGTCCCGACTCCCGACACGTCCAGATCTTATTACTCTGATATTATTATGACAAATCATCTCTCCCTCCCCTCTTAAAATCCGTATAAATCAACACATGTCAAAAGACGTAATTCTTGACGGCCCAATTAATGCAGCTCCCCTCGCTGCACTGTGGTCTTGTCGTGCATTGAACGTAGCCTGAATGGTGACTCTATTGAGTACACAGACAGACAAATTAATAAGTAATTATTTGATTTTGATAAGATGCTATCTATCAATAATAAGGACAATTAAAAATCTTTATCAAATATTGGTTGTCTACGCATTTCATTTTCATTTTTCTAAAGATCGTATATTTTGTCTTTATGTTCCGAAATATTCTTGCTCGTACTTTACTGTAAATTATCAAGATCGAAAATAATAATGTTCTTAACCGAATTTCTTATTACATTTAGATAATTAATAATAAAAACAAACTACTAGATTACATTTTTATCTTCACGCATGCAGTTTCTTCATAGCATCTTGCATGAAATTGTATTGGATTAGATTAGTTTAATTAATGCCACCTACAGTCACGATTTACATATTGGGAATCAAATCATGTATTGTATCCATAAAATCCTATGAATTTTTTAGATTCCATCAACATTTTTTTCTCTACCACTGCAGGTTCGGAATGCTGGTTCGTCGAGAGAGAAGAAACTCTGACGTTGCTCTTTTTAACAAAAATAAGCAATAAGAATAAAATTAGTTATTAACAAACAACTAATCTCGTTAACACTTCTGGTTGTCATCATAATAATAAAATTTTAAATATCACCATCATCAGCCACAGCCCACAAGGCGTCCACTGCTGAATATGCACCCAAAGATTGTCATATCCACCTGTGTTGTTAATTTTATTAAAAATTTTAACATGTTTTTATTTATTAAATATTCCTACACCACTCATTTTCGGATCCAGCTCTATCAAGACAACAGTGGTCCTTCACGCATGTTGCAATTTCCTGTACCTCAAGATAATTTTCATCTTATCACTTTAACACCTGTGTCCGGCGAGGATTTGTTGTCAAAGTCGTGTTCATTTCACGACCACCTCGATTTATCGCGTTAACTGGAAAAAAATCTATTTGACTTCATTTTACGAGATCAAAGCCAAGATACTTGAGCTTGGCTTGCAAGGCCTTCATTGTTATTGGCACTATTGGCAATTCTCTAACTGATTTCGTATTTGGGCTTATAAATAAATATGTGGCCTACGGAAACTTACACGACTGGGGGGTTACCTCAACCTCTTATAGCAGTATTATTATAATTTTACTGGTACCGATTCCCATACAAAACAGACGAAGGACGATTATAATAATACTGCTACAAGAGGTGGTGGTAACCCTGCAGACCCTGAGTACGAGTTTGACAGTTATCATTTCTCATTTCTCAAAAATGATATAGTTTCAGTTTACGCGAGCGAGGACGTAAAATATTTGTATGGAAAACGTGAGTTCCCCGCGTAACCGCTAGAGGCGTTCGAGTGTTTGTCATACAAATATTTTACGGAGTCGCTAGCGAGTAATGTCAAAAAAGCTCATAAACTTACAGTTTCTCGATACATTTAAGTGACACTAATAGTCCAATGAATGGAGAAAACGAAAACGATCATGTCTTCTGCAAATTTTCAAAACGAATGCCTCATTATCTACATACCAAAGCTTTTAAATTACCAGTTGATCTCTTAGGAGCGAGCAGCTACTTATTTCCCTAGTACAGACTTCATAAGGACATGTAAATATGTCAAGAGTTGTAAACGTCTTGTATGCAAACAATAGTTTCTAGTTTCGAGTTTCGACACACCACTGATTGATTTCCACAGGTTAGCCAGTGGTATTTGGAAGTTATTTTCAGTTTCGTAAGAGCCTGTCACGGTGTAATCTCCCTAAGCCGAGTACATGCACATGCAGTTAAACATGTTTACTGCTGAGTCCGGCCGAGATCTCGTGGAGTCTAAACAGAGCTATCTGATCGACAGAACGAAGGGATGAACAACATTTGGTCAAAAGTAATCAATCTAGAGTTTCTATTAATTGTTGCCTTTCCTATAGCAATAACTTTCGTTTAAATGTTGGGTTTATTTCATTTTTACGTTGTTCGTTTGCCGATATCGCGTACCGTAACTTTAGATGACCTTTGTTGGTGGCCCCGGCTATGCAAAATTATATATATTATATTTATTTAACATTACATATAAGTTTCTTCCCTCATAACAGAAGGGTTCTTAAGTGTGCACAAAACATCCTACCTTAGGGTACTCCACACTCCAAATACATTCATTACCTATCGCCGTTTTAAGTGGTCGGCACAAATAATTAATGTAAAAAACGAAAACAAAGAAAATAATATATACCTATATAATATGTCAATATGAGGCGTGAGGTCACTACGGCTGCTACAATTATAGATACCGACCTATATTATTGTTTCCACGCGTTTATTTGTAGATGTCAATATTTGACCAACCATCATTATTGACATAATCTCATTCACTACTTTCGTTGCGTAGGAGCCGCTGCCGGTAAAGAAACATGAGAAAATCAACGAGTAAAAAATACGAACATTGTGTGCACAACAGAGTGCTTCATAAGTTGTTCATAAGACCAGGAAAGATATATAAATCTATACTATATCTTGTCCCTGATAAGACGTAGGTATTGATTATAATATTTTATTTCTATATTCATTGATACACGAACCAAAAGTTGTCCACTCCCACCCGTAACCTGACCTGTGTGATAGCATCTTGTAAGTGAACTCAACAGCGTTACCTTTTATTCGTATATCAAATGCGTTTATACAGCTCTGTCATTATAGAAAGGGCCTTTGTCCAATTATCTTAATAGATCATTAATTATCTAATTACCATTACGCTTGTCAACGGATTATTTGCATGTGACACACACAAGTTTCATTAATGTTGGTTTATTTTCTTTGGCAATTATCGGGAATATAATCATATTGTAGTGTGAAATGGAGCAGACATTGCTATAACAACGAACGGCAAAACAATGGCTATGACAATGAGAAAGAGAAAGAAAGAAAAAAAAACGAAATAGTTCGAAAAATAACTTGATATTTGAGACAGTGAGGCGATTAGGTGTTGTTGTTTAGGTTCTAATTTTGTTATGAATATTCGTATTTTTCGTAGCCTGAGATCTTACAGCACTTGACCGGTTTTAATGCTTGGGAGGTGGATATGAAATATGATACACAAAAAGTATTTCACTATCCCATTTGTTGTCCCTTTCACACGTATCATGTTGAAAAAGGATGAATATAGTGATCCCAAGGGCTTTGGGCGCCTTTGATGGACGACATCCAATACTTAGGACGGGATAACTCATTTTTTACAATTATTTTTTGTTTTAATATTCCATTGGAGTTTGTGGTTTGTTTGTGGCATTTCTAAGAAATTATAATCTGTGTTGTCTTTAAATGTTTAAAAGGTTTTTTTTTTCTTAGAGATAGTACACAACTTCGCACGCTTAGCTCCGGCAACCATTTTCCGAATTCAAATTGCTAAATTAAAGCTTTGGTTGTACTGAGTACCTACCGGTTCTAAACATTATTTTGGCCTATGATTGTTGCCAGGTTGGCCCTAATAATTGGGTATTTCACTTTTTTTTTAATTAAGTATGTAAATTACTAAAATAAAATTAATCTTGAAGTATTTTTATTAAACTCCTATTGCACACGTTATTTAGATGATAAATCTATGTTCCTACAGAAATTCATTGTTATTGGTTACTATAGTCAAGTACCCAATTGCTTCTTTTACGTTGATTTTGAATTTTCTTTTCTACAGAAAGAGTCTCATATTTTCTTCGATTCAATTCAAGCTAGCATTTTTTGCCTATTTTCAGAAGCATAGACAGAGTTATGTGATGTGACACAGACAGACATACAATTCAACTATACTTACACCTTCACATAGATATGTAAGTATCAGGTTTAACTTTAAACACAAAAGATTACAATAAAATAAACAAGAAGGGAATGTTCATCCCGAGGAATTCCAGCGCACGCGCCGTTGATTTCAATCATATCACATTCGTAGTGAAGGGAAAGTGTCGATAGAAAGCAGTCATGTCGACTAGTGATGTTACATAAGCTGCTTATGGATATCGGTAGGCAAATTAATACATTTTATGTTATGTAGACTACTGTAAACATTAAATGACCTATGTTATTGTTTACAGTAACCTGGTAAAAATGTTCGTCAATCTTCGACCATATTAAGGCTTGATATTAAGGAGCTGTAGCCCGATCACGAAAAACTAATGTAAATGTAAATGTATTCGAGTTCGCTGCGCATTGCTGACGTTTGGTTAATATTTCATACAAATTTCATAGACGCGCATCGAGTTCGAATACATTTACGGTTGTCAGAAATTTTCCTGCTCAGGCTGCTGATATACATCTCCTACAAGGTGGACCGACGACATGATAAAGGTCGCAGAAAGTCGCTGGATGCAGGCCGCTTCCAACAGGTCGATCTGGAAATCTTTGGGGGAGGCCTATGTTCAGCAGTGGACGTCCTATGGCTGATGATGATGATGATGGTAGATCTCTTACATCATCAGTAAATTATGTTACTTGCATGCATATCATGCAGTGGAGACGTCTTGTGGCTGATGAAGATGACTTGCATATTAATTATTTTTCTGTTTAGGTATCCGGCTGGGTATTCTACAATGGTACATATGCATTGGTATTACGCTAAGTCGAATACTCGGTGTCAAATATGTTCTCCATATTTTAGTGTCTTATTATTGGACTCCGACTGCCTCCGTGGCGTGGTGGTATTTCGGTACGACTACGTTTCTGCGGTCTCGGGTTCGATCCCCGGGTCGGGCAAATTGATATTGAATTTTTCCATATCAGCCCGGAGTCTGGAATTTGTGTCCGATATGGCGATAGGCTCGCCCCCTATCACATCTGGGACGGAACTAAGCTCGGCGAAATGTGGGTGTTCTAGTTCGCTCGTACGCCTCTGCCTACCCCTTCGGGGATACAGGCGTGAGCTTATGTTATGTGTTATTGGACTACGCAAGCAAATGTAAAAGCAAATTAAAACATTAACCACCAAAGATCCAAACCTCCGCTGATGGTAAATGTTCGGTCGGCATTGTCCCACATATGTGCGCACGCGTCGCCACTCGCCGTAAATCAGTCAACAGTGCCATTGATGTGAGAGCTTGGATGATGCTTTTATGATTCGATGGATTTATCCGTATTTATCCGAAATGTTATTGTTTGTGGAAGCAGTGAGTTTATACAAATTTAAAGGCGTCGGGCATCTTTCATCGACTCGCATGTCCATTTGATGTCGATTTATTTGATTCCAAAAAGGATATTTCAAAATGTCATCTTTATACAACGGAGCTTTCGATAAACCAAATAACTTGGAAATAGCTATGAAATGACAAGAATTTTCCTTAATAATAAATGACTGGAATTGAAATAGGTTAAAACACTGAAAACTTGTGCTTTATTATAGACGAATGTAAGACTAATCATTGCATTAACATTGTCCGCGAATAAAAGATAAATAAAAAATACAAAATAATAATATAAAAGTTGTATCATTATTATCATCAGCCACAGGACGTCCACTGCTGGACATTGGCCTCCCCCAAAGTAAAAATTGTATAATAATCAGATAATTAAATGATTCGGAGTTTAAAGTGAACCATGAAGCAGGCCCACGCACTTGCATCACGGATCCCTAATTAGAGAACTCTACACTTCAACAGCTTTAGTAAATATTTGATTGGTCTATTTGTAAACTGACCCGTTTTTTTAATAAAAGCTGGTATACAATGAAATTCGACGGTATATTTTTAGATAGGTATTCTACATCATTGAAATAAAACTTTTTTTCTATCACGATTTGGTTTTAATTTTTATGCCCGACGTTTCGAAAGCTTTGCAGCCTTTGTGGTCACTTTAGTTTGATCCGTGACCACGAAGGCTGCAAAGCTTTCGAAACGTCGGGAATAAAAATTAAAACCAAATCGTGATAGAATCCGTAAAAATAGTTTTATTTCAATGAATAACATTCACGTAAACCTAAGAAATCATTAGGTATTCTATATGTTGAAAAATCATTGTTATACTAATTCATAATGAAACGCCCGACAAGGCCGGGTCCCATGGGGCACCCATTGTTACAGCATTGCGCAGGGACCCCATCCATCTGATTAAATTTATTAAAACGGGAGCAATGACCTCGCAATTGAGCCAACAGTATTAATAAAAATCCATTCTTGAAATTGACAAAAGATCGAAATTGCGTCCTTTACACAACAGGCGCGTAGGTATATAGATATAAAAAAGTATAGATAATATATACCGCATAGTCAAAGCCATAATTCTAAGGGTAAATCCGTTTTGTGAAAGAAAAAAAAGTGGCATGCATGAATATCGAGCAATATGCTCTAGAAGACGCCTGAAACCCAGTGGCGGATTTGCTAATAGGCTAAGTACGCTGAAGCCTAGGGCGGCAGATTTTAAGGGGCGGCAAATTTTGCCAAATTTTTTTTGAAGACTTCAGACACCATCCAAAGGTAGTTCGAAGTTCTTAGAACTGACATAACGGTACCCTAGTTCTCAATGATACTAATCACGAGAAAAGTTGATGTAATAAGGATTATAGAGATATTATAGAGCACGAATCATAAAGTTGCAGTTTTATTGATAGAAAAATGTAATTAATATAATTGTGGATTAAGTTTGGAATTTCAGATCTAGAGGCGGCAAAAGTTAAATAGCTACCTGTCGGCAAATGTGTAAATTCGCCACTGCTGAACCTATACAATATTTTTAATAGTTTTCAAAAATATTATGACCAAAATATATTAGATATGTAATATCTCCGCGAAAATTAGACTGAATGGTGATTTAAATTTCTTTATAGTACCTCTACAATACGATGACATTAAAACCTGAGACGACTAAAGTTGGAAAAAAATTGAACCCCAAAAATAACACAGACTATTAGAATTCCCATTTTAGTATTCGAGATTTTTTTCTATGCGAATACTAATTCGAAACTAGTGAGTGGTAGCCTGTCTGATATTACGTATTATTAGTACAACCGAAACCGACCAATTAAAAGACTGACCTTCATTATAAGACATCAAAATGTTACCTTAACAACAAAATTTTATCTAAGTAATCATCCTGTCACCTTCTTGGTCTAGTGGTAGCACATATAGGCTCTGGACCAGGAGGTCGTGGGTTCGATTCCCAGATCGAGCAAAACGAAATTTCTAATTATAATTAATTTGCCCGGGACTAGATCCTTCAGAGGGGGTTGACGTCAGGCAGGCAGCCGGTCGTAAAAACTTAGCTAAATCCTTTCAGCAACATGCTTAAAAAAATATGTTGCATCGACCCCCCCACATTAAGGTGGAATAAGGGAAGGTGGAAAAAAAGAATCATCCGACTGAAATTTTCCTAAACTATTTATATAACAAAAGAACGGACAGAACCGGGTGCATTCAATTTTGCACCCTTTATTTAACCACCCCTATAATAAGGGTAGATAGGGTGCCTGTGATTTGGTCGAAAACGAAAATAGATATATACAAAACCTCTATTAGGTCCCAAATCATCATAATATGATGGTGTTTATAAGTCTGCATTACACATACATACATACATACATACATGTATTTTTACACGCTTCTTGAGAAATGCACTGCATTCACATGACACGTTTGAACATTTCCTAATACTTTAATTATCATCCTTCCGAAGCAGTCGGGCAAAAATTACATATGTAACATTTAGATTAGATTTGACAGCAGTCGTGATACAATCGAGACAATCCATATTTTTTACAATCGTCAGTCACCCTACATACACGTGGAAAGTTCGCGTTAGCAACCCCACAGGGGTGGTCTGCAATTGTCCATCAACAGTGACGGAATTTGTGCAAAAATTACCTCCTCCCCTGACTCGAACACATGAACTCACAACTATTATGGTAGGTACCTATATCCTAATATTAAGTAGTTCTTTAGCAGGAGGTAGATTGTATTTGCTAAGATATTTTTTTGATTTTTTTATCGCAGAGACTGGCAACCGATTTTTGCCATATTAACTTCAATCTTCCGCTGATATTTCAGTACGATACCAATTATGGTTCAAAGTTAGAGCCGTTTAAAGGCAGGGAGATGAGGAGACGACATGCTGTAGGCCTATGTTTGGTGAAATATATTTGCAGTGCCGCCCCAAAGTATATAAGATGGAATTCTAAGATTAAATTAATAGATTATAAAGTATCAAGATTTCAGATTTCCAACAGTCCAAATTCCCCACATTCAATCACTATTCCTTTCCTTTCTCTGTTTACAAAGCACTGGGGATTCTCTTGATATTGTGCCTATGGGCAGTCGACATCACTTCTATTTACCACCATGGACCATCGCTTCGCCTGCATAATTCTGTTCTATGTTATAACAAAAAAATTAATAAAGTACTGTTAGTTCATAACATAACATGTATCCCCTGTATCCCCTGTATCCCGTCTCACGCCTGTATCCCGGAAGGGGTAGGCGGAGGCGCACTTAGCTTAGTTCCGTCTCAGATGTAATAGGGGGCGAGCCTATCGCAATATCGGGCACAAATTCCAGACTCCAGGCTGATATCGAAAAATCCAATATCACTTTGCCCGACTCGGGGATCGAACCCGAGACCTCAGGACGGTAGTCGTACCGAAATACAACCACGCCACCGAGGCAATCATGTTACTTGACTTTATTTTTTTTTCTCCAACGCGCGCAAACAACAAAAGAGGCGTAACAAAAAAAACAGAATGGCAAAATTTCAAAGATTAGGTAAAAGCACGTGACGCCTCAGGGCAAACCTTTGGGTGGGTAATGCAATTAGCGGACCTTAACCCTCTCCCTCAGAGGGCTCGCAGCGACCCCCGATCAAACATCAAACACTAACGGGGTACGGGATTAAAGTGTTAACTATACTTAGGATATACATTAGTCAGGATTAACAGCTGTACGAGTACCCAAGTATGCTGTTATGAAACGAGTACACTCACAAGAATGAGAGACGCAATGAACATCTTGATAAAACCAATGGAATGCAATGATCGTCTCCAATCATTATCATCTTTTATGTAATACGTATTGGAAAATATATTGGTAATTTATCTTTGTACCTGCCATAGCTTTTAATGCATTTGTGTAACATTGTTTGTTTCAATAAATAAAAAAAATAAAAAAAATAATCTCCTTGAATAAATAATATTTAAAACCAGTGAGATCCGGAATTAGATTCTCAGGTTGGGCAGTCTTTGATCTAAGTTTAAATTCGAAAATGAAACAGTTGAAATGCGATTTGAAATTGTCTAGGTATAGGAGTTTTGGCGGGAATTCTGACGGTGTGGGTGGTCGCTTGTTTTTATGATTTCATATTTTAGTCTAAAGTTGTGTTTGTGGTTTAAATGTGATGTGTATCTAAGCAATAAACATCAACGAAGATGGACAGTATGTGGAAGCTTTGAAATAGGTGATTTTGGATGCTTTTTGTCGGGTGGATGGGTCGACCATGTTCGATTCCTCCGCTGCGAGAAAATCGTCTAAAAAACATCAAACTGGAAGGAATTGACGCCAAAACTCCAGCAGGGCTTAAAAATCGAACACATCCGACTTCATTGCACTTGCGAAAACGTACATGTAGGAAAACAATTTCCCTAACTTGACATTGGCATAATGTATTTCAATTGCCATAAAAAAAAAAACAAAAAAATCTAGGTATAGGGCATACGATACGATTCATACGAAAGTCTCACATTTAATTCGAATTCCCAACCTGAGTTAATGTGTTCGAATATATTAAGTGAAAATCTAAAATTGGATTGGAAAGTGTAAGAAGTCGGTCGAAAACGAGCTGGATTTAGCTTTTACGAATAGCTGCCTGCCTGCCTTCAACCCTTGGGGATCTTGACCCGGTCAAGGCGCGTCAGATAAACAGTTGCCTGGTCTAGGATTCGAGGTGAGCCCATATTATACTCTTCCACTAGACCTAGGAGGCAACATGGCACCAAATACACGCCCACCAATTAGATTTATTTTTTATTTTTGTATCAATCTGAGATTAGTCTTGGCCTTCCGGGATTTTGAATCCAAGACCGCATGGTTTACGACACCGGCACGCTATCATTAAACAAATCTTATGCTTACTTTCTTCCACACCTACCTTATTTGGAATAGATATTTGCAGGTGATCCCGATGAGGAAATCGAACCAATGACCTCTCGTTACACAACCAGTTACACGTAGAGATTAACAAATCGACAGCACAATGAGACATGATTTCCCATGGGAACTTGTTAAGTAAGATTTGTTAATTGCATTAGCACATGCTAATCGAGTTAGGAAAACAAAAGTATATGACAAGATTCATGAATTCAAAACAATAATTATTTATATAATATGTATATACGTTTAGACTGCCTCGATGGCGTGGTTGTATTTCGGTACGACTACCATCCTGAGGTCTCGGGTTCGATCCCCGGGTCGGGCAAAATGATATTGGACTTTCCATATTAGCCCGGAGTCTGGAATTTGTGCCCGATATGGCGATAGGCTCGCCTCCTATCACATCTGGGATGAAACTAAGCTCGGCGAAATGTGGGTGTTCTAGTTCGTGCTAGTGCGCCTCTGCCTATCCCTTCAGGGATACAGGCGTGAGCTTATGTATGTTTATGTATACAAAAGTATAAATAAATAATGTTAAAGTAGTCGCCTCCTTGGTCTAGTGGCAGTATATGATTGGCAGTATATTTGATTCCCAGGTCGGGCAAAGCGTATTTTCTAATATAATTTACCTGGGACTGGAGCCTTCATAGAGAGTTTACTTCAGGCGGGCAGCTGGTCGTAAAAATTGAGCCTTTCCTGCAACATGCTTAAAAAAGTCTGTTGCGCCGATCCCACATTAAGGAGGGATAAGGGTAGGTAGAAAAACAAAAGTATAGACGGACTTAATGCCGAGGGCATTCTCTACCAGTCAACCTGAGCGGGAGGAGAGGCGGTAGGTGCATAAATAAAATTAGACAACTTTTATTTATCGACATTACCTTTCTCCCGAAGCAGTCTGGTAAAAACAGACTTTAAACGTTGAGCTTGATGGCTCAGATATCCCAACAAAAATAAACTTCGTAAGGTCTAAATCCGCATCGCGCCTATCTTTGATTAAATCTTATTTCATCAATAAGGGCAATATTATGAGATTTTTTATAAAATATACCTGCTCGAAACTTACAGAATTTCTTGTTACATACCACTTTGACATATTTAGGATAGTTTTACAAAAAACATTGACACTAATCTTTACAAGTCACTGCGTTGAATATCAAACCAAAATATTACTTTTCCTTAAAGCTAAGGTTTTTTGTTTTAGTTTTTGCGTCATTTAATTTCATCAACTTCGCAAAGATTCAATAGAGTTTGACGAACATACGTACATATGATTTTGTCAGATGAGAGTCGAGATACTTTAAAGTTTAAACTACCCCAATAGACCGAATCTGCGTCAGCGATCACTGCCTGAACTAAGGTAAAATATCTAAAAACGGATCCTCCTCTTAGAAACCGTTCAGTCCCCTCTCTAATGGATACGTTAAAAGAATTAAAGTGTAAACAAATTTCTTATATCCATCGTCACATTACACGGAGGGAGGACTTTTCTTTACACCTTGAACCTCTTAAATATTAATTAAAACTCACATCCGTGGCGATTGTATGGTCAATACTAAACCTAGACAAATGAGTTACACAGTCGCCTAGAAGTCCTAAAACCAGTAGCTGCACTGTGACATTTTTCCCCTTTATCGCTATCTATGTTATATTTGTATGACAAGTAATTCCCCATGTAACCACTAAAAGCGTTCGGGTATTTGTCATATTGCTATATATTTTACGTAAACGCTAGCAAAAAACTCATGGTTGGGCTACGTCAAATAAATGCTATTACAGCTAAGGAGATAAGTGATAACAGGGGGGTTACCACCACCTCTTATTGCAGTATTATTATAATCTTACTTGCACCGATTCCCATATAAAACAAACGAAGAACGATTATAATAATACTGCTATAAGAGGTGGTAGTAACCCTGCTGAAACTACAAAGTATTGAAGTTGTAGCCGAGAACATAATAATGGTACAGTCTTTGCTTATTTGCTGTTGACGGTGCAAAAAGTACAAGTACAAGATTTTCATCCACTGCACACATTTTCCCTCATCCTATTTATCAGCATTATCAATTTCGCACTCTTACAAATTTATGACCGCCTGGTACTTATCATCGATTAAAATTTAACTTCTCTCTCGTTAAGAAAATTAAAAGGGTGTGTTACCCAGCAAACCATTTTAACTGGGTTATGATTTATGTCAGTTTAAAGATCGTTATCTTAATTGAATGGGATGAATGATTTATTTTATGACTTACTATTTATTATTATTGTTAAAAGATAAAGTTTCAATATGCCGAGTGCCAACCAATGAATAGCGGACGGAATTTGTCTTTAGTAAACTATTGAAACTTTGAACACCAAGGTGGTGGCTGGATCGCAGTCTCACAGCCACTTTAGTAATGACCATGTCATAACAATGACAGCTGACGAGCCCTCATTGAATATTTTAAGATGTACTGCACTTATGATCAGTGTAGTAATTTCGAACCATAAAAAAACCTAATAAGGAATGACAAAAAGTAGTCTTGTTGACAGATCCGGCACGAAGGACCGATAGTCAATATTAGCGTAGTGACGGATAAAATATGTCGATAAACATGCATTATCGATGTTTGTTCATCGATACAGATGTTAGAAAATATGTCCCTTGATGAATTTTATGTACCTATTTTACAAATATTGTTTTACTGGGTTCTCGATTTCATTGCAGATAAAGATTTTAAGATATCGCCAAGTGAAACAATTGATTACAATATTATTATTTTGTATAGGTCGGAGGTCGAGAACATATTTTGTTGATGCAATGTCCAAAATTAATCATGGATGTGTTATATCATCAATCTTTGAATGAAACCAAATTGTGAAATGAATTTAAACTCAAATCTAGCACTATAAACTAATGAAATCTTGACTTCAAGAAGAAACGCAGTTTTATGAGCCAGTTAGTATAAGAGAATGTGAAATAACAATTCACACAGAACCACATTGTGAGTTTATTGACGATGCGCGAGTCCTCACTTCTCGGTCGATACGTCAATATTTACCGGTAGGGATGAGGCATAATTAGTATCGATGCGCATTTAAACATTTACGTGTTTATGACTAAATATATATATGAATTATTCCAGCAAATGTCTGAAATAATTATTGAAGTGAGTTCGAACGTCAGATGAGAAATATTTCCGCTTATGTAAAATGCCGAGGTTTTTTAAGTGTTCTGAAAAATATTTTTAATCTATATTTCCAGGTGTAAGCAAAAAAAGAATCGGAAAAAATGGAATTAGAGAAGTTTGAGTAAATAAAACGCCTAAAACTAGGGACTCCAATATTTTTTGTTTTGTTTATCGATAACATTATCGGCGTCCCATCGCTATGTGAGAAGAGCCAACATTGTACGTGACACACGCATTAACACCGCGCGACAAGCGGCCCACACTTATATTTTTCTTTTTCCACTCTCCTATGGTATTTATGGCAATTATACTATGCTTAATTATAATTATCAGTTCGGGATAGCTCTTAGCAGGATAGTGTTTAAAGATCAATTTTTTAGGGACGCTTTGTTATTGAAGCTTCTAACCTTAAAATAATTAAAATATAAATAGGTACGTATTAACACCACGTTAAAGAAAATTAGGTACTTAAACTTAAAATTAACTACCCACTCAGGTAAAGAATATTATTAAAATATAAGTATATTTTATAGCAAATTCATTTAATACCTACTATAAAGGATCGTCGGGTTGACGTTTATTACAAAATATGGGTAATGGGCAATTACAGATGGCGCCGATACGGGGTGCGATTTTAGCTTTTATTTTTATGCATTTCAGTTTCAGTAAATGAAAAAATCAAAATACGTATGTTCCTTTATCTATAAACTTGAGTTGTTAATGAAAATGAAAAGGCTATTATAATACATATTTTGAATTTACCGTTAAGTTGTACCAAAAATATATTTTTACATATGACCTTTGTTTATTACATTTTGTGTTATTGTTCCTCAGAGGGAGTTAATGTCAGACAGGTAGCCGGGCGTAAAACCCAAGTAGAATTTTCTCTGTAACATGCAAGTGTTCCGTGAATCATCCCTATGGGAGTGGGGTAAGGACAGATGGAGAAAGAAGACCTATGGTTATTAGAACGTCTGTTGATAGGGCATTCTTTAAAAATATCAGATTAGATATACATACATAAGTACAGTCCACTAGGTACTGGTAGTTCAAAACGAATAACCTGCAACATACTTTATCGTGGCACGTGTCGGACTTAAGAGCATAGAATGACTTGCTACATAGTAATCAAAATATCAATGTTGACAATAGATTATGAGAATGAATGAAGCAGTTTGACGAAATTTTGAGGCCGGCCACTGCTGAAAAGTAGAATTAAGTTACTAAACATTTTCTGGATATTCGTGTCTTAAATAAAAGCGTAGTACAATCTGATGATAAGGATATTTTTGATCAGAATTGTTAAATTGCAGTAGTCGTTAAGCCGTATCAAAAACCCAACGGGCGGTAATGAATACAGCCAGCAATCTCATAAATATTTCCTACTCAGGGATTCAATGTATCAAAAGTTACTATATTTATGCCAAAATAAATAATTGCAAGCGAAATACATAACACCAAAATAATGACCTTATTGGTCAGTACTTTTTTGTGGAAAATACTCCTATAATAAAACTTGAATATTTTCACTTGAGAAATGCCTATAAGCATTTATTTATCTACTAAGCAGTTAATTATGACTTAAGGACATAATATAGAATATCCTAAATAACATATGTGATTGGATAGACAGCTTATTTGTGACAGCACTTACATTAAGTTATGCTAAAATTAACACAAAATAGCGTATTAGTGTGATGTCACAAAAACGGCCACAACTCAACATATTATGTACTGATCGAGAATCGAGAATTTAAACATGATGGATTGTGAAAGGTAATCCCAAGAAAATCCACTAGCACACGGTAGCCATAAATAATTAATATTAAGCTATGGCAAATATACTCAGCACACTGTATTTATAATATGTAAATCACGATGCGAATGGGAAGGGGAGTATCATAAATCGATATGTAAATTGTATGCAAGCGCATCACTATTTGAACACGTTATCGGCGACTCGCAGCAGAATACATTTTGCAACACTATAGAGATGGAATATGAAAAATATCGATAAAAGCATTATCGACCGACTTCCAAAAAGGAGAAGGTCCGCAATTCGTCTGTATGTTTTATATATCTTACGCAATATCTCTGCAAATGTGGACGGATTTCCAAAATTATTTTTGTGTTCGATAGAGGTTATTCCCATATAAATTGTGAAAAGGACGCCTCCTATACTGACTGTGCTTCGTATGTGCCAGAAACTTGAGTAACACTTCGCACACCCACTGAAAATATAATTTCGGTCACTCATAATAGGAGAGCCTACCACCTGTCGATTTTAAGCCTACAATTTGACACTAAAATTTTACTGAGGTTGTAAAATTCATTCTAAATCTCTGGACCACCTGCGGCGCAGGCTCTCAAAATCATTGGATTTTAACCAAAAACAAATATATTATAATAGCTCTATTAAACAGCCCATTACGCTCAGCGGGAAAGAAACCAATCATTGTAAACTAATTTTATGGATGTCGCAGTCGTATTTTAAATAGGTTATGTTGCAAAACATCTTGCATCTTGTCATTAACGACGATCAAATTGAAATAAACTCATCATTTGCACTTACGTTTCGCAGGAGTAGCGGGTAATCATTTAACGTTGATTTATTTAACTGAAAATAAACAATATTACTATAGTACGATTGCTAATTAAACAGAGTAAACGGACAGATCGAAATGCCACTTTACAAAATAATGTTGCTTACTTCCAAAACATAGTGATTGATCTAGTTCATTTTTTATCATTCACAGAAAAAATAACTCAGCACTAGCTTGCGAAATTAGAAGTTTATTGGGTATTTTAGAAATTCCATCTCAACCCTTCGACTAAATCTCTGTGTAAGTAATTTTGCGTAAATAACCACAACAGATACGTGAAATAATAACAATGAAAATTACAGATATTACTTTTATTATTTGAGAACGTAATTTACGTTGCGCACATTCATAGCTTTTGTAAGTTTTGTTTATAATGAACCATGACAATAATTTCAGTAGATGTGCAGTAACTTAGCATGCAGTAACTTACTATGATTATAATTCAGTACATGCAGTACTAATCACACATTAGTCAGGTATTCCGACTTTAAGTTGGATTTTAGAAAATTAAAGAATGATATGGTTCACTGATTGAAATGTTTAAATAATCTTGATCTTTTTACCGCAGCACTATTTAAATTTCATGAAAAAGTGGCAACATTCTAAATGTCAGATTACTCCGTTTAATTAGCAATTCGACTATAGGTACAAAATCTTTTTCCAAGACCTTTTTATGATGAACTAGCTGACCCGCGCAACTTCGTCTGCGTATGAGAGAGAGGGTTGAAAGAGTGAGTCGTAGGCACTTATAATCCAATAATTCTAAAGGAGGTAATGGGATGATCTACTTCGGGCGTCAGTCCCCCGTCTCTCACCCCGTCAGTCACACCGTCTGTCACACCGTCTGTCACCCCGTCTCTTACCCCATCAGTCACACTGTCTGTCACCCCGCCTGTCAACCCGTCTGTCACCCGTCTGTCACCCCGTCTGTCACCCAGTCTGTGACCCGCCTGTCACCCCGTCTATCACCACGTCCGTCACCCCGTCTGTCACCCCGTCTGTCACCACGTCGGTCACCCGTCTGTCACCCCGTCTGTCACCCCGCTTGTCACCCCGTCTGTCACCCAGTCGGTCACCCCGTCTGTCACCCCGTCTGTCACTCTTCTGTCACCCAGTCGGTCACCCATTCCGTCACCCCGTCTGTCACCAGTCTGTCACCCCGTCTGTCACTCTTCTGTCACCCGTCTGTCACCCCGTCTGTCACCCAGTCGGTCACCCCATCTGTCATCCCGTCAGTCACCTCGTCAGTCACCCCGTTTTACTTTTTTTTCACAATTTCATAGTGAACACAATACCGGTTTGTCACATGAAATTAACTGAGCAGAGAACAATGAGTAGCTGTCAAACAATGTATCACGCACCGGCGCCATCTACTTAAAATATTGGTTTGTAGTACATGCTATGTGTCAGAGATGGCGCTGTATGTGAAAAAAGATTTTCCCGCTTTTCTGTTGAAATTTTTCTTGAATTTTCTTTGCTATAAACCTCACGGAGCCCGAGACCTTTCCAACGAATGCAAAACCGTGGAAATCGGTTCGTGCGTTCTGGAGTTATAGTGTCAGAAGGGAAAACCCGACTTATTTTTATATAGTAGATATAAGGATTTTTATTATATTCCTTATAATAATTATTAAGGTTAGTAGAAAAGTGTTATAATTTATTTTTTTTAAAGTTTTATTGTAAACCTTATTTTCATGTTTCTTCTTCCTTTGTCTAAATTAATTTGTTGCTGTTAGTACTGATGGATATTAATTAATAAAATATAAGTTACACACACATTACGTTCACGTACTTATGCCGTAATTGACCAGATTTAATCCTATGCCACTTCATCATTTTCTGTGCGACAGTGGCATTATATATGGTTAATCTGTCTGTTTTATGCGAAAAAATTATCTACAATGTAAACTCTACTATTTAATTATTAAAATCCTTTTTTTTTATACTAGGACTTTTTTTTACGTAGGACAGAATTATTATTAATTATTTGGAAAGGTATGGCAAAAGATCCTATTTTATATTATTATTATCGAAAAAATGATAAGAGATAATATTATGGAAATTAAGAAAAAGATAACATTCGAATAAAAAAATAGAGCTAATTATATATTATTACTTATTTACTATTAGCTACCTATACAGATTAATCATTAATCCAAATGTATGGAAATTGCATATTTCGCGTATTTAAACAACATACAATCGTTTTTATGCGGTTTTCATAGGCGATCATTATGTACATCATGTAGGTACCTACAACATACATGTGGATTTTTACATTCATTACATTTTGCTTCATCGACAAAACGACAACAATGTCGACAACACTGTCTCATCACTACCGTAGTTAGCGAGTGGATAATTAGGCCCTGTCTTGTAGAGCTGTTTGTTTGTCTGTCCGTGTAATTTATGCATAACTATAGAGAACTGTGGGAGACAAAGTCGTGAGCATATAATAGCGCACGCCCGCGATGTTACTTGTGAGACGCAATACTTACGAACTATAATGACGATAGTAGAGTCGCTTTTTTCTAGCTTGGAATCTCTATCATCATTAGCACACATGACACACATTTCTAATATTTTTAATGTGCAATAAACATGGATAGGCTTGGAAATCTTTGGAAGAGGCATATGATCAGCATATGTCCTATGGCTGATGATCATGATGAAACATTGATAACAGCGATAGTCCAGTTGGAAGTGTTACGGATTGTGAATGTCGGGTAAACGCCAACTAATCGACAACAGCGATGGTTTATAAGGCATGAACGCAAAAGCGAATGTTCGTAAGCGTGCGGGAGAGTGCCGATCGCCGCGCCGATGGTCCTTCGCGATCGTTCGATCGCCTTCGTTTGTATAGTGTGTAGTGTGTAACCGACACAGAACGAATGCCGCACATTCAAAATCAACCCCAAGAGAATGTATAATTAATAAAGTTAATTTGTATTCAATAATGAATTATCGCTTGACGAGAAATCTTCAATCCCTCAGAGGGGGTCGACGTCAGACATGCAGCCGGTCGTAAAAACATAGCCAAATCATTTCTGCAACATGCTTGAAAAGTGTGTAGCGCGGACCCCACATTAAGGTGGGAATAGTACAGGTTGAAAGAAAGCTTGACAAGAAATCTTCACGAGAATCGAAGGTATGTAAGGCCTTCTAAACCGCATTAGACCTGTATGGTGGACTAAGGCCTAAACCTTTTCGGTCCAACAGCGGGTGTATGGGCGTAAATATGAGCTTTTCTTGGTTAAATGGTAGTGACAGAGGGTACAAGATTAATTTCTAGTAGGTCCTTTTGATATTGTTTACCATATCTATATGATATATGTACCGGCGATCTTCACTATCATATGATAGTGATGAACTTTCGCCGGTTTATCACTGGTTCGTTCATCCGAATCGCAATCCGCGGTCAGCCAGTGTCACTATTTCCATTATCCAGCAACCTCAAATCGCCATAAATCTAGGAATCCACCAGGGAATGTGTATCGAAAAACCAAATGAAAGTTATGCCATTAAGCTAATATATTTTCATAAAGTGTGACCTTTGAACACTGCACCTGTGTTGCTATGATAACGGTATATGAATAAACCACGAACACTTCACTCGATGAGAAAAATTCAATTTCCCGTCTAGACAGGTTAACTGATTTATTAAAAACTCCCCTCTTGCGCAAGAAATTCAGCATTTTTCTTCGCTATTCAGCATCTTTTCGTAGTGCAAAACCAGCTGTAATCGTTCGTTCACACTTTTCACGAGTCGTTTCGTGGAGAGCCAGTGTAAATCGAACAATTTAGGCCAGCATAATTCTGCCAACCGTCGAGTGATGCTA
The DNA here is from genome assembly GCA_036417725.1 of Clanis bilineata. Classification (NCBI taxonomy): domain Eukaryota; kingdom Metazoa; phylum Arthropoda; class Insecta; order Lepidoptera; family Sphingidae; genus Clanis; species Clanis bilineata. Next base: position 18,853,421 of record CM071158.1, read on the forward strand.
TATTTCCCGACGGTCGATATTATGTCTGGACTAGGACCATGGTCAAAAAGGTCAACATTCAGCAAACGGATAACGATCGAAGAGGTCAACATCTGACTGTTTGCTCGTTTGAATTCCTTTGAATTACATTGGCTGATCCCGAAACGTGACTTGCAATTCTGCCGCGTGAAGTCGCATCAGACGTGACGACGACGCGACGTAGATAAGATTACCAACCAGAGTAGATTCAAAATCAGTTTACAATGAATAGGATATAATAGATAAAATAATAATATTAGCCATGTATTCTTGCTGTCCCACTCTTGGGCACGGGCCTGCAGTATTATTGTATTGTGAAGGTTTAGTAGTCTACCACATCGTCCTTATGCGAGTAGTTCACATACCTTCGGAAGCATTGTGAAGAAAATTAATTGATTGAGTATTATAACAAGTTGCAGTTCAAAAAGAATGCGATCCATGATGCTCACTATGTATTTGGTAATATCAAATGTCTGCTGCGCGTTATGTTCACAATAATATAGTGAATAATAGCGGAAATGAATTTGCAATAACTATTATTTTCATTTGAGGGTTAAAAGGGTATACGTTTGATATGTTTGTTATTCGTATTTCCTACATGATAGTCCACAGCACGTCTCCGAGGACCTCGAAAATATTCAACGAAAACGTGGGAAAATAAACATTAAATAAAACTTTTAGATAAATTTGATAAACCCTTATCAATCCGTTAGCGTTTTTGATTACATGCTTCACCACATCACGTTCAGCTAGTCTAGATACTTCGTGTGAGTTACCAGAGACCACTGACAAGTCAAATGACTTTCGCAAACAAAGGTCCGTAAATAAAAAAAATACAGTTTAGCTGCGCAAATGGTAAAGAATATTCTGTCCTTTTTATTTTCGAAGTATGTGACACAAGGAAAAATTTGAGACTTTTCTTTACCATTTGCTCAGCTAAACTGGTTTTATAAGTAAGGCACATTGCTTCTAGGTTCAATTTAATGATTCTATTTTAAAAAAAGGTTTTTCGAATCCCAAAGATGTAATTGACGTATTTAAAAAAGCAGTTTGAATGGTTTTCGAGTTCCACTCATGACGTCACTGATGCTCGTGACTAATACTGGATACGATAATCCAAATTCCATAACTTCACTTATCTATTAGTTGTAGTTATTGTATTCAACATAGTGACCAGTCTTAGCAGAATGCTGAGAATGTTTTAAACTTCGCTTAGGTAGGTATATCTTTATCGGATATAAAAATGTTGGTCAAACCAAATGAGATAGCTGAGGTTCTCTTGAAGACGTCCTTCAATACATAAGAGGATTATATCGCTTGGAATTATTTTAAGCTTATTAGCGACAGAGACTTTACGCACGAGTATGCATAATCTATCCTCTGGTGGCACTGGTAGAAGTCCTGCGGCCTGAGCAGGAAAATTTCTGACAACCGTAAATGTATTCGAACTCGATGCGCGTCTATGAAATTTGTATGAAATATTAACCAAAAGTCATCAGTGCGCAGCGAACTCGAATACATTTACATTAGTTTTTCGTGCTCGGGCTACTGTACTCCTGTGGTAAATAAAATAATTCCAACATAATTCAGTGCTAGGTGTGGATTTATATCTTGAACAATTTGACTTTGACTTTAGTTAAAACAATCTATTTGGCATAGCATAGACGTAAATGTTATGTATGTATCTTATCACCAATGACCTTAGAATCATAAGAATCGTTCCGCTTAAAGTTTATCAAATCAAATCATTTATTCTGCAAATAGGATATTTCATATCACTTTCACATATCAATTACGAGTATACATATATAAAAAAAAATAGCGTTGGCATTTCATGGCTATCCCTGAGAAGAAATGCCGAAACAAACTCAAGGGTTATGACCTCTTTTAAATCACCTATACCTGCGCTATAACTCTGAGGTTATTCACATATTCGCACCCGTAATCCCACAAGGGTTAATAGAAGAGACACAAACTATGACTAGTCTACATTCTAGCGCAACTTGATGTACAACTTTTTCAACCTCAATGATATTTTGAAGCATATATTTGGCCCACTTTATTTTCATCCTTTATGTGATAGGTCATAGGATAGGGGTAAGCCTCGCCAATTCGCTGTCTCTTGCTCGTAGAACAAAGGGCTATAAGCAAAAATGCGTATCGAAAACATGTTTTGTGTAATGTTTTAGTGCACAAAACGCGGCTGCAGTAGGTAGATATAGCTATTACCTAGTTATTTAAAACAAAACGGGCATTTGTCGAGACAAATGTCTGTGTAGCCCACAGATATTTGTTTCGGGTCTGGGTGTTTGTTTTAAGACCGAAAGTCTCTCGTAGTTCCTGATACCCACGACACAAGACTCGAGCTTAGTGTGGGGTCAGGACTATGTGTGTGACTGTTGAGTGGGTATTAAAAATTAAACAATAAAACTATTTCAAATATTGATTTAAATAAAGTTCCGCAGCGGCTGTTATTTCTCACTATTTGTATTAAACAACTATATTAGCTAATGATTTGACAACTTTCATAGTTATTTATGACATGAAAACCAGTTTTATATTACGTGTTATACTTATTTACAATAAACACAACTATTATACTAAGTAAACAGGTTCCTAATTATTTTTTGACAAGTGGATTTCTTTATCGATCGCTAGTAAATGAACAGCGGCCCGAGCAAGAATATTTTTGACAATATAATTCGTATCGAGCTCGTTGTGCGCTGATGACGTTTGGTTAATATTTCATAGGTGTCATAGACTCTCAAAAATATTTCAGCTCGGGCAACTCTACAGAAAAAATATTGAACACTAGCTGTTGCCCGCGACTCCCTTCGCGTGGAAATTTATTTTCCAAGATCAAAAATATTTTCCAGGATAAAAAGTAGCCCATGTGCTATTCTGATGTAGGTATAATCTATATGACAGTAAAACTTCGTGAAAATCAATACAGTCGTTTTTCATCATCATCCCACCTATGGTCATAAGCCTCTCCTATTTCATGCCATATGCCAGTAGTTTCTGCGTGAAACAAATAATACACACATACTCACAAACTATAACGTTTATTATATTAGTACGGATTCATAGGGAATACCATTTCCTAAACTAGTGATAACGGACGTAAAAAAAATATGGACGGAGCGCTAGCAACAGTGAAAGTGAAGCAGGGTTTTCGGCTCATTCGATCAGTCCGCCATTACTTGTCGATAGATGTGTCGATGATGTCTGTGCTGGCGATCTTGCGCTTGACAGAGGCAAGGAGGAGTATTTTGCCACCAAGAACGCCGTGGTGGTTTCTCATCCGTGATTCCTACATCGCTAGGGCGTTAGGGTCACAGAACATAATGAATAAGCCATAAGGTAGGGGTCATGAGTTGATGGCCAAACGGAACCTGATCATATCTCTGTGAACTACAAAATCGTATGTTAAAAGGTATATTAAGTAACCCATGTTAGTACCTTTTGCCTATACCGTGAACAATACATACTAAATACATACATACATAAGCTCACGCCTGTATCCCCCAAGGGGTAGGCAGAGGCGCACTAGCGAACTAGAACTCCCACATTTCGCCGAGCTTAGTTCCGTCTCAGATGTGATAGTGGGCGAGCCTATCGCCATATCGGACACAAATTCCAGACTCCGGGCTGATACTAAAAAAAAACAATATCACTTTGGCCGACCCGGGGATCGAACCCGAGACCTCAGTACGGTCATACCGAAATACAACCACGTAATACCTCTACGCCCCAGAGGCACCGTAAATAATCTCATCTAATAACCTAAAGTAGCTTGGTAGTTGCTCGCCTGATCTTTGGTCCAGTGGTACCAAAGGGCTGTGATCAGGGAGGTCATGGGTTCAAATCCCAGATGGAGCAAAGCGGTTTTTCTAACACGATTTGCCCAGGACTGGATCAGCATGAACTAGCCGAATCATTTCTGCAATATGCTTGGAAAATTGTATTACGCAGACCTTTTTAAAGTTCATCAAGACGCTGTTACAGTGTCGAACGCGAAGCTGTTTTTTTGGGAAGGTAAAGACGTAAACGGAGTGTGAAGAAGCATTTATGCAGGCCGGCATGATACTGGTGGCCTCTGATGAACACAAGGTCTATAGGTGGTTGGTGGTATTTTTGTACTGCACATCGCTTACCATCATATGTAGAACAATGAACCATAGATAAAAATGTGTAGAGAAACCATGTTTAGCGTAGGTGTTTAGTGCAATGTTTTAGTGCAGGAGACGTGGCTTCAGATAAAAGTTGTAATCTGTAGGTACTTACTTCTTCGTTTTCTTTATATCGTTAACTACTAGCGCCACTCGCGGAAACTAGGTACAACGAAGTAAAGAATATACGAAGAAAATATTATCGTCGTTTTCGAGAGGCGAAGAACAGTAATAACCCTCTTACCTCTTTACTAGAGGTACTGTTTGTTTAACAGGGGGGCAATAATTACTCGTTGCCCCCTATGCTGAATTCGTACCTGGATCGGGGCACCAAATAAAAATAATTTACGTCGAATAGCATACCTAATTACATCTTTGAAAACTTGTAAAATATTTTTTTAGTGGTAGACACGCTGTAGACAGCTACGTTTACAGCACGAATGGTCCGGCTCGACCGGTTTGATACTACTGTGACAAAAAACCGACGTAAAGTGGCAGCTATCACGTTTCGTTCGGTGAGTGAGATTTCCGGTGGCCCAATTCCCCCCCTCCCTTTCCCAATCCTCGTTTCCCTCCTTTTAGGTTGGCAACGCACCTATGATTCTTTTTGTGTTTTGGGTGTCTATGGGCGCTGGATCTCTTACCATTAGGTGAACTATCTGCTCGTTTGCCAGTCTCTGATATAAAAAATAATCTAGCTACATAATTCTACGGCTGAGCCATACCTACCCAGACATTTTTAATTGGTATTAAAATTGTTATTCAATAAAAAATATGGTAATTAGTTACTATGTAGAAGTATACATATTATGTTACTTCGTATACCTATATTATTACAATAAAAGAAAGTTAGGTAGATATGTAAAAATGCGCTCTTATCACTCTAATCACTATCAGCGAATTCTTGCGGACCATCTTTATTGTTCTTGCGTAAATAAACCCGGGTCTCCTGCACTAAAACATTACACAAAACACCTACACAAATCATGATTTTTTATCTATGGTCCATTGTTCTACGAACAGGTGACAGCTAAAATCGTTATTTTGCGTATGTGTTTTTAGTGTTTTGTGTAGATAAAACATGTGCAGGAGACAGGGCTTTAAGTAAGACAATACTTAATGAATTCCAGTGTTATGTTCTGTAGATATTGCCCAACAAAATTACTTTGAAATAGGGTAGATCATTGCCGCAAGGGTTATAGCTTATGCCATGTAATAAAAATGCTCATGCCTTGGTGGCGTAGTTGTATTCGTTACTTTTGTCCTGATGTCTGGGGTTCGATCTCCGGGTCGGGTAAAGTGATATTAGATTTTTAAACCAGACCGGAGTCTGGCATATGCTCGCCCCCTATCATCTGGGACGGAACTAAGCTCGGCGAAATGAGGGTGTTCTAGTCCGCTAGTGCGCCTCTGCCTACCCCTTTAGGGATGCAAGCGTGAGCTTATGTATGTATGTGTATTAAAAATATTTTAGGATTAAGGTACCTGGTGGGTATTCTATCATATGTACCTCTACAGATCTATTACATCCTAGGTTTTCTTAGGACATTCAATTTTCATTTGGTAATAACTACTGTACACCTGCCACCTTTATGCTTATCGATATTACATATTTTACCGTATGCAAATTGCTAATAAGAAAAACAAATTCTTATCTAAAGAGATCTTATAAACATGGTTAACGATTATAGCAACGAATTTCATGCATAATGTGTGTAAACATAAAAACATCGTCGAAAATATAAAATTTCGTGTGGTCAACCATCAATACTCAATTGGCTTACAATAAACGAAAGGGTCCCTTCATACGAGCTTTGAAATGCTTATAGAAGGTAAAACATCATTAAATAGCTTACTCACGGTGTAAAATCTTCCAGAAACACAATATTAACTTATATTATCACAAAGCACAATAAACAATACACAAAAATGGATCTTTTGTACGTAATTTTTAGTATAGCACAATAACACGCGCGGCCAATGCACCCTCACTCGACGAAGGGAAAAGCGGGACTGGCCAAAGAATTTTGTTTTAAAGCTTGTTCATTCTGTTTCGGTGTTGCTGTGAAATAAAAATATTTTGCCGCGTAAATGATGTGCTTATTTTATTTCATGTTGTAGTTGGTATTTCTTGTTTCCAAGCCTATGATCTTGAAAAAATGTTCACTTAATTGAACAGTTCACTTGTTTTAATACTCGTAAATAGGGACGAGACACTTATGTAACATATATATGTGCCGCTTCCAACGGGTTTATAAGGAATTGACAATAATGTCATCGAAACAATGTTTTTTTTTTCAATTCAGTAAGCATTTTTAAGCAAATTTTCTTTAGGTAAATTTTGTTCTTTAATAAATATTAAACAGGTGAACTTTTCGCTATAACAGGCACAAATTCCAGACTCCTGGCTGATATTGAGCAGAAAACCAATATGACTTTACTCAAAACTGAAAGACAGGGATTGCACCCGAGATCGCAGGTCGGTGGTCGTACCACATACGGAATATAGCTTCATCACTAAGGCAGTCAATTTATGATTATGAATATTTTAGGAATACATTGTTTCGTATATTCAGAAATACCCATTTGTTTACACAGATTCACAAAACACTTAAAATATCGTAACAAATCGTTTGATATCCAAACACTTGCTATTAAATAGATTATCAGTGACCAAATCTTCTAACTTCCACCTACCTTTATCCCGCTCACATGTTCACTAACTGCTATTGTGACAAAATTTTATAATATTTTAATAGCTTATTACGACCCCTATTATGGTGGCTATAAAAACATAAGTCTATTGTTTTTTTATGTTTAGTGTGATATTAACCTGTAAATAACACCTCAAAATTCAGTTATTTACTTTGCTGAGGTATCCCTAAAAATGATACCTGTCCACACACACATCCACACAAAGCTTTCACAGGGAGTCGTGTTACAGGCAAGGGTGGCACACACCCATACCATAGGCCATAGCCCGTGTCAGACAGAGAAAGATATACAATACTTACTTTTGCCCGCGGTTTCGATGCAATTTGAATATGTTTATGGTAATTGTTTTTTATAGTTTGAACATTACCCACAGAAAAGGCAATATAACTACATATGTTTAACTATAATAACATAACATAAGCTCACGCCTGTATCCCCGAAGGGGTAGGCAGAGGAGCACTAGCGAACTAGAACACCCACATTTCGCCGAGCTTATTTCCGTCTCAGATGTGATAGAGGGCGAGCCTATCGCCATATCGGGCACAAATTCCAGACTCCGGGCTGATATGGAAAATTCCAATTCGCCTGACCCGGGGATCGAACCCAAGATCTCAGGATGGTCATACAGTTATACCGAAATACAACCACGCCACCGAGGCAGTCTATTTAGCATTGAATAAGGTCTAAAAACATCAAAGTAACGTATCTAGCATTATATCCACAACTACTAATATAAGGACTTAACGTGCTGAAGGTAGATTAGATCCTTACTCTACCAGGGACTCTACATAGCTAATTAAACAGCAGTATAGTACTCTCTTTGGTGGCGACCAAGAAGTAAGAACACAATATTCTTAGAATAATCTAAGACAATATTTGACTCTTATGTAATAAAGGTATGGTATTCTTATTATTAGTTATATTCCGACATCTATGTAAGTTGTATTGTATTTTGATAGCCTCCGTGGCGTAATGGACGAGTAGCCGCCTGTGAAGTAAAGAAGCCGCGGGTTCGATTCCGGCACTGAGACAAATGGATGTATGATCTACAGATATTTGTTTTGGATCTGATTTTGATCTTTTTTTATTTTATTATTATTATTATTTAGGTATATGAAGAAGTTGTACATAGGTCGGATCTGTGGGTTCGGTATAAGTGTAGGTATTAGCTACTTTTTTCAATATTTAATTGTATTAGAATTAAAAATACTTCTAATAATATTTCGTAACGGGTCTTTTTTACGGAATAGTAAATCACAAAATACTATGTGTTCACCTACCCCCAAACACGATGCGCAAGGGATCATGATTTCTACATAGATTTCTATAATTTCATGTCATATTATGAGATTGAGAAACACTAGCCCTCGACAATTGTCACGAAAGGGGGCGGCGTCAGCAAATATTTGGAGTGTGGGTAGAGGGGGGTGTTAGTAGTTTGATTGAAGTTCCGAGGCTTCCGACTTGGGATTTGGACCCAAGTTAGGTAGCTCAGTTTCTAGAGATAGATCTATAATTCATACGTGATATTCTGATTAGGTATATCATAATATATGCAGAAACCGATTATTGAGTATGTGCACACTGCCCGCACACTCTTTCATCGTAACATCAGGACACAGTATGTGTCCTGCACACAGACACAGACTATGAAAGGAGTGAGCTGTGACTGTGAGCAGTATGCAGTGTGTACGCCTTTACAAATCTTACTTTTTCAAGTTTTTGATTTCGATAGACTATGGAGGCTGATTAGGCAGACGAGCAGACGGCCTACCTATTTAGGCTTTTAGAAATACCATTCACCGTACGGAATACAACTTCACGACGATTTTCTACATTGAGACAGTGGTATATAGCTCGGTCGAGCCTACCCAATCATACTGTTATTAAACTCAGTGGCGTGCACTCCATACACACAACAAGACACCGTCAAAACGAATTAAATAAAGTGTCTAATAAAATGCCGCGCTCAGGTTACATCGATACAGCGATATGATTATGACGATAGTGGTGATGCTGATGCAAGAATTGAAAAAAATGGTTTTGTAAGTTTTTTGTCTACACTTATCAGAATTCCTATGTACGTCACTGTATTGTGGTATACTTGTAGATCCACTGCAGTGAGTGGGTAAACTTCAATATATACATAATAATATACACATCATTTAACTTTCAGTAATGGCGCGGATGTTCAGTAAATCATTGGTTTTCCAGCAAAATAGCGGCACATATTCCACGCTGTTTTTCCGACGGGGCGATAATAAAATTTGAATAATACTGCGTGCCGGCGACTTTGATGTATTCCCACCACAATGGGGGGTGCTTTTGGCGGGAAAACGTATGGGCATTATCAACAGCTGTCGAAAAATGCTGGAATAATTAATTAATCGTGTTATTTATTATATAGCTTACATATTTGTATACCGAAGTGTCAAGTCTACAATAAGACATAATTCTCTACTTCTTATAAGGCACTGTACCTTTAATTCTGCCTGCCCTTATCCCACTTTAATATGAGGTCGGCGCAACACACTTTTTCAAGCACATTGCAGAAAGGTTTGGCTTTGTTTCACGAGTGGCTGCCTCCCGACGTCAACCTCCTCTGAGGGATTCAGTCCCGGGCAAATTAAATGAGAAAAATTGATTTGCCCGACCTGGCAATCGAACCCAGGACTCCCGGTCCACAACCCATATATGCTACCTCTAGACCAAGATGGCGACAAGAACTACACAAGTATAGTACTTACAAACTATTAGTTATAACTATAAACACGGAACAAAACATTGCTTTCAAATTTGTAACAGGCGTTGAAAATGCAAAGCGAAGGGTTCGTAAGATTTTTTTTACAACAGATAGAGTGAAAATCAGCAATAAGTTCATGTTGGATACTATGTTGATGTACAGAGGGTATCATAATAATATTATATCGCAATAACAAATAACATTGAGTTGTAATATGTGCGCATTACCTACCGGATGTTGCAGGGCGCGGAGGGGGGGGGGGTTCCCGGTGGCGCTCTCACATATGGAGGGAATGATTTGAAGTGTAATAATAAAGTTAAAAGATGAAATTTTTAAAAAAGGTAAATTGCTAATCACATTCCCTTACAAATTATTATTATTATTATTTATTCTCTTCGAACCTTCATACTTAATGTTTGAGTACCACTATAAGCTTACCCATATTTACATTACCATTTTACATTACCCCTCAGCTCATCAAATAGATTTTTTTTTTTGCAGAAATCATGGCCTAACACTTTCACATATACGTAAATACTTTCATATGCATTATACTCACCGCAATGGGTTTGACCTGTTGCTGAAATAGCGATAAAGATGTGCCGGAAACTTGATGCGAAGAGAGAAAAGGGTCCTGTCTTGTTTACCATTGCTACTTCGTTTTGCATGAAAACTGTCTAAGGTTCTGATCTGAGCCCAGCTAACCCATACTCCAGCCTAGAAACAATACTCCTCAAACAAAGTGAGAAAATCGATCTACTTATTTAACAAATAAGCACCATGTTGGAGCTTATCACGTCACTAATCTCTAAGATTCCTAAATGACTTCCCTACACATAGCCACATGGAACATAAATGGCCTTGCACCTAACTCACATGAACTAAGCACATTTCTTAATGTTAATAAAATTGATGTCTGTCTAATCTCGGAATCACACACCACTACAAGAAGTAGAATATCTATCCCTGGTTACTATACTTACTTCACATCTCACCCAGACGGCGGAGCCCATGCTGGATCTGCAATCGCTATAAAGAATAATTTAAAGCATTGTGAATTAGAACCACATTCTACTATCTACTTGCAAGCAACTACTGTGAGAATAGAGGACAGGTCTGGCTCTATAAACCTCTCGGCAATATACTGCCCACCACGCCACAATATAAACGAAGCCATGTTTACGGAGTTCTTCAAACACTAGGTAATCGGTTTATTGCTGGGGGTGATTGGAATGGGCATACTCATTGGGGGGCAAGGACAACAGTAACTAGAGGCCGTGAGCTAAAGAAAAGTGTTGACGCTAATGGACTGTTACCATTATCGACTGGTGAACCCACTTATTGGCCCACAGATAATCATAAGATTCCAGACCTCCTAGATTTCTTTATTTCTAAAAACATATGCCATTTATACACCAGCCTACAATCAAGCCTTGACGGATCCTCTGACCACACCCCTGTATTACTTCAGCTAAATACAACAATAATTGATTGCAACACAAACACAGATACCTTATATAATATTAAAACTGACTGGGACAACTTTAGAGATTATTTGGAGACCAACGTCGTCCTAAATTTACCAATGAAATGCTCTGATGATGTCGATGACGCATGCCTATATATTACCAATATGATCCAGGTAGCAGCTTGGATAAATAATCCTGAACTCAATGTAACACACACACCCAAAATGCCAATCCCAGTACAAATCCGCAAAAAGATAGCCGAAAAGCGCAGACTGCGTAGAGTCTGGCAGCTTTCCCGTAACAAAGCAGACAAAACACGACTTAACCGAGCTATTGCTGAATTAAAAGACGTCATAAAAGAGTCAGTGAATGAAACTCTCAAAAATAAGCTAGAATTGTTGTCCCCCAACTCTAATGGTCCCCACTCACTTTGGAAAGCTACGAAATCTATGGCTCAAGCTCAACAATGCATCCCCCCAATCAGAAATGGAAACTCTTGGGCTCGTACTGACCTCGAAAAGTCCGAAGCATTTGCAACACATCTAGCTAAAGTATTCACGCCTAATGACGCCGACTGCTCGGACGATCCGGAAATAGATTCCGTTACAAATCAAGACGTTCAGTTGAGTAGCACAGGACCAGCCTTGCGACCAACTTCTCCTAGTGAAATAACTAATGAAATCGCCAACCTGTCACCCAATAAAGCTGCCGGCTTCGATCTGATCACTCCAAGGGTATTAAAAGAGCATTATTTTCCTCACAAACCTCTTTAATGCTATCCTACGAACTGCTCACTTTCCTACGTTGTGGAAGGTATCTCAGGTCGTAATGATCCACAAACCTGGCAAGCAAATTAATGAAGTGACGTCATACTGGCCAATTAGCCTTACTCCATTATTATCGAAACTCTGGGAGAAGATCTTTCTAACAAGGCTGAAGACTCATCTCGACGATAATGACGTCATACCCCATCATCAATTTGGATTTCGCAAAAAACATTTTACAATTAAGCAAGTGCATAGAGTGTACAATACCATAAGACAATCTCTCGAAAAAAAGGAATATTGCTCCGCTGCCTTTCTGGATGTTCAACAGGCGTTTGATCGGGTATGGCATAGAGGTTTATTGTGTAAAGTCAAAAAGACACTCCGCACTCATACTACCCGCTGATATCATCTTATCTTCATGACAGATTGTTCCAAGTTAAAATACGTGACGCAAGATCATCTCTATACACTTTTTTTTTTTTTTTTTTTTTATTTAAAACAAAGAAATTTAAATTACAATATTACATAGAATGATGCCATCATAAACTCTGTTGAGTTTTACCGGGCACCATTATCATCGACAAAAATGAAAGTTACTAGATACTACTTATAGCTAATAGTTAATTGTTCGTAGGGTAGATATCACAATTGTATTGTTTTGCATCGGAACATTGCAACATTGGGTATAATATGAACAAAATGGCGGTAGGTGATTAATGTAAGCAGTTGATACAGGCTGTTCCATGAGCCAAGTCTGTGCATAATATATGAACGTAGCTGTCATCAATATAATATACCCTAGATGCACAGTTCTATGCAAATATCGTCCTAAAAAGTGGTCTCAGGAATAAAACAAAGAAAAAGATCACAAGTTCTAATTAAATCAAACACAAATATAACCCTATGCACGTGTTATAAAGTAGCTTTTTAAACGATATGATCAAGCGTTCTTAAATTCGAATTTTCAAATTTAGAATTCTATCGGCATCCAACTGTAGGGAAAACGAGTGCTTAAGCACTTCTTTGCTGTCCCATTTTCCGAGCGTCAACTGTGCATCTAGGTAAATAATATATCGATGGTAGCTGTACCTAATAATTGAAACTTTATTAATTAAGAATGATGATGTTAAGTATAATTGTATTTATTATGTAACATATTTTATTTCTTTATATCAAGTGTTTAAATTTTGCAAAAAATGTTCTTTTAATTTGAATTTTATATTTTTTTGAGTTAATACATCCCTTAAGGATAACGGTAGTTGATTAATGAGGTAAGGAATTATATACCTTAATGTTCTCTTGCCGTATTGATTTATATATTTTGGAAGCAATAGTGTATTATTTATAACACTACGAGTCTTCCTTTCATAATTGTGTATTTTTTTAGTGATCTTGAGATTATCATTAAAAAATTCTTCTGTCAACAACGTTAGTTTAACTTTTTCATGTATGGGTATAATTTTAACGAACTCAAACAGTTTGTGGTAATCCTCTTCATGTCTTTTCTTAATTTTATTAGGGACGATTGTTTTTAGTAAACGCAACTGTAGTATATAAATTTGATCAAGATAAGTCCTATAAGTTCTTCCGTAACTTGATAGACCGTAGGATATAATGGACTCGGCTAATGCTTTATAAAGCATCAGCATCGTAGGAAATGGAATTTTATGTTTCATAATTGAAAATTTAGCCAATATACATCTCAGTTTGTCACACACGCCATTAATATGATCCTTCCATGTGAATCGACTATCTATAGTCAATCCTAAGTATGTTTGTTTGTTTACGAGTTCTATAGAGTCACAATCACACTGTATCATAATTTTACCAAGGCAGTTTTTATGCAGACATTCATGGCCGTGGGCTGTTAGTTTTGGCACAATCGAACTTCTATTCTGACTAGAGCTTATGTACAAAAGTTTTGTCTTACTAGTATTTATTACTAGATCAGCATCATGAGACCACTTGATCAGCATGTCAAAATCTTCTTGCAGTTGCTCTTGAGCTTCCTTGACACTTTTTCCTGCAGCTACAAGGCATGTGTCGTCAGCGAATTGATAAATCTCACATTTTCTAATCACGTTTGGAAGGCTGTTCACATAGGTAAGATAGTGTAGAGGTCCAAGGACCGAGCCTTGCGCGGTACCTTCCGTTACCTGAATTATATCACTAATCGCATCGCCGACTTTTATCATATATTTTCTATCGCTAAGATAATTATTACACCAATCCAGCAGTTTTCCTCTAATCCGCTATCATAGAGGCACTCCAAAAGCCTATCATGTCTGAGCGTATCAAAAGCTTTGCTATAGTCTATAAATACTACTAGGACGTGTTTCTTTTCATTATGGTGTTTATGTATACTGTCTGTAAATGCTGATAACAGCTGGGTTGTGTTCTTATTTGGTTGGAAACCAAATTGCTTGTCAGTTAGAATGTTATTTTTTTCATAGAATTCATGAATTTGTTTACTAATGTATTTTTCAATTATCTTGTCAATAGTAGGTAGTATAGTTATAGGTCTATAATTTGATTTGATTTGATTTGATTTGATTTGCATGTCTGTATGCAAAGATTAATTAGGTTTGAAATTGCAGTATTAATTTTTAAACAAATAGTTTTGATATCAATGACTCTGATGCCATCAATTCCAGGGGCTTTATTATTGTTTAAAGTCATAATAATTTTTTTAACCGCGGCAGGGTCCGCAGGATTCAATCGCATAGTAACATTGGCGACGATTTTGTATTGTGCACTGTTTAACAATTGGTTTGAGCATTTAGGAGTAATTAGCTTTACATTATTATTAAAGGTGTGTGCAAAATTATTTGCAATATCTTTGCTAGTTATATCCGTTTTTTTGAATGAATTAAGAATAGCGTCATCAATAGAGTTTTTTAGTCTGCCAGCGATCCGGTTTAGTATTTGCCACAGTTGTCTAATATTGTTCTTATTTGACAAAATTTCTGATTTTACACTATTATTTTTTGTTTTATGTATTAGGATATTTGCATAGTTTCTCGCTTTGTTATAATTTTGTTTTAAAATTAGGTTATTAGAGTCTTTAATCCATTTTAAAAATAGTTTGTCTCTATGTTGGCACGCATTAATAGTTTTTTTGTTAATCCACCCATGACTGTCACGGGATACATTAGCTTTAACTCTAATTTTATATTCAGATTTTTTGTAACATTCTTTAAATTGGCTATTCAAGTAGTTATAAAGGGCAATAGGGCATCTAATAGAATTAGAATTTTCCCAGTTGATTTGGTTGAGGTAATTAATAAGGTGATGATTATTTATGCAGGTCTTGTATCTAGGAACATCCCGTATTCGCGCGCCCACGCAGGCAAGTAACACAGCGCGATGATCGGCCAGTGTAGTGCCGAGTGCGGCCGTGTATAAGTCTTGTGAGCGGGATCGTGCATAAATGTGATCAATACAAGATTCACTTATATTTCCGTTGTATGCTTCTATTCTAGTGTAAGCAGTGATCCCGCACAAAAGGCCATTGTTAGATAATATGTTATTGTATTTATGTTTTACAGGACTATCCATTTTTAAATCTAAGTTAGTATCTCCTAATAGATATAGGTCGGTGGTGTTATTAAATTTTTTAAGCGTTCTTTGCAGTTCATCGATAAATAGGTTTTTGCTAGATCCTGGCGGTCGGTATACTGCACACAAATTTGCAATGTATCTCGAGTGTGTGGTGACGGTGAATAAAATACTTTCGAAATATTTCGTTTCTACTTTACTTATATTGCATTTGTGCTTACTATTTACGTATATTATAATACCACCACCCCTTCGAGTTTTACGCAATTCTGTGTACATTTGGTAACCGTGTAATTGAAACAAAACACTATTGTTTTCTGAAATGTTAGCTTCTGTTAGTATAACAACATCAATACATATTTTTGATAAAAGTATAATTTGTTCAAGGGCGCCAAAATTTTTAATTATAGATCTAATATTAATATGCAGGCATAATAAGTTAACATGTTTGTTAGGAATATGATTTAGAAACTCATTTATATTTAAACAGTCATTAATCTCGTTTATATCAGTAAGCGAGTTAGCCATTTTTGATAAAATAGTTTATCTAGGTGTAAGAATAAAATAAAATCGTGTATACTTATAATTCATTTCGTTAATTCTTTATCTGGTCAGCCAGCATGTATATATCGTTCATGGTTCTAACAATGTGGGTTTTTTCGCCATCATCCTTGCGTGCTTTAACAAGTCCCTTTTTAAACCATATATATTTATAATTGTGTTTAACTTTTAGCTCTTGTTTGGCGTTCCAAAATAATTGCTTGTTATATTTTGTCATTGCTTCTCTAATGTATATTGAATTTTTGCCGTTTTTTTCGCTAGGTAATACATGGGCCACAGTTACGTTGATACTTTTGGCGGCAGTTATCCAATTTTCTTGTACATTTTGATCTCTGAGTTCCACTAATATGTTAGCCGTCTGATCTTTCCGTATGTTGAGTCTTCGTGCACTTCTAATGTCTTCCTTTGGTTGATTTAAATTAACTGCAATCTTATCCACCAAGTTCTTTACATCTTCAGTTTTGTTGTTTGGCACGTTTGCAATTTCCACGTATTTTGCAAGGTCTGTTTGTTCTATTTCTTGAAGTCGTTGTTCTAAAGCACCTATGCGTGTTTCCAGGTTATTATTTTTATTAGTTAGTTCTGTGTTTTTTCGTTCAAGGGCCTTAATGGTCTTTTTGAAAGCTTCTATGCACTCTACTGCTTTTTCTAACTTGGCGCTATGGAACTGCAGAGAATCATTGAGCTGTGCCATTTCATTTTTGATTGCTTTTTCAACCTCGCTAGATATGTTGGTCAGCAGCTTTTTTGCATTTATTTGGACAGGTGTGTCGTCTTCTTCTTCGTCATCTTCAGGTGTAATAATGGATGAGTTACGTCTGGGAATTTCTTGCTGACATTCTAGGCATGTCCACTCCAAGCTAGGAGCAGCTTTTAATGCGGCAATCTGTTTGTTAGTTAATCCTGCACATTTTGGGGTCAGATGAACAATCTTCTCACATTTACTGCACTCTAATCCCAATGAAGATTTCGTTATGCTTTTCTTACAGATATCGCACTTAGACATTTTTTTTTATGTCACTGTGGGTATACGCAAAAGTTAGCTTAGCGACCGAGCGTGCGTCACGTTTGGTAATCCGTCGATGACTCTCTACTTGTCGTGCAGGAGTACCGCAGGGTTCAGTCCTTGGTCCAGTGTTATACAACATTTTCACCCATGACCTTCCCCAAGCACCGGACACAACTGTAGCAACATTTGCCGACGACGCTGCGTTTCTTACATCTAACGGCGATCCCAAGGAGGCGAGCAGGGTATTACAAACGCAACTAAACCTCACTAATGCTTGGTTGAAAAAATGGCGTGTTAAAGCAAGTGCCTCTAAATCTCACCACATCACATTCACACTTAGGCAGGGACTATGTCCAGCGGTCAAGCTCGGACAGGATATTCTCCCTCAAACCGCATGTGTAAAATACTTGGGGTTTTATTTGGCAGGCAATCAACTCTGTCCCTAAGTAATAAGCTTAGAGTGCACAATGCCATTTTAAAACCTATTTGGACTTATGGGATCCAACTGTGGTCTACAGCTAGCAAATCAAATGTTCTCTGTCTCCAAAGAACACAAAATGTCATCCTAAGAACTCTATGTGCTGCACCTTGGTTTACCCGTAACACTGAGATTCATGAGTACTTAAATATGCCAACTGTGGCCGAAGAAGCTAAACAATTCACGTGCAAATATGCAGAACGCCTCGGAAACCACCCAAATCCGTTGACTAACGTGTTATTGCGACCTCCATCATTAAGAAGACTAAAAAGAGCCAATGTGCTTCGCAATTAGCGTGCTGGGGCAATGGCCCCGAATCGCCTAACGTCTCTACTTTTACTTCAGCACATCTAATTATAGTCCATGGACTGATTGCAGATTCAAGGAAAAAGAAAAAAAAAAAAAAAACTTTGGTTGTTTTATTGTTTGTTTGTCAAAGAATTTAAACGCCGTTTGTTATTATGATTGTTCCTTGCCTCTCTGTTTCTCGTAATATAAGACAAAGTGTATTGATTGTTTGTGTGTGTTTGTGTCCTTGTCGAAATGGTATAATAAATCTTTTTTCTTTCTTTCTTTCTTTTTCTTATTTCTTTCTTAGGAAAAAGCAATTGCAGCGGTTTATTTTCCTTATTGTAAAGTTTTGTTTTTGTTTGTTTGTTTTTATGTGGTCCTGGGTAAACTTCCCAGAGGCACATGCTCTGTGCCGCCACACGCGTCACAGGTTGCGGATATACAGTCGCGGACAATTGAGCGGTCCACTTGAGGGGTGCCGGGGTTTTCCATGTCGGGAAAACCTCTATAAAGTGGCACGTAACCCAATGACATTTGGACGACAGTGGCGAGTAGGAGCCGCCACTATAATAAAAGCTCGGACCCGGGGAGACCAACCCCGTAAGTCTTGGATGACTTTTGGTCTAGGAGAAGGAACTCCAATAATAAACCAAACATACTGCCTTGTATGATGGTGTTGATTCACCGAAGGCTAGGTCACCTGCCCGATTGCAGGTACAACAATTATAAAATGGAAGCAAGATTTAATAATAAACTACCCCAGGAGGGTACCAGCAAAGCTGGAGAATCCCTCTCTGAGCAGAGCCCAGCGCGAAACTCAGGCTGCCCCACAGATTCTGGGGGGGGGCAACATTTTGTAGTCCCGTGAAGATAAGAGTAAACCAAAAATTTTATCCCAGCAAATCTTCCACAAAGGTATGTTTAACAGTAAACAACGACTGGCCTCATATAATAATCAACATGAAGATACAGAATCTGTTGTTGTTACCAATAAAGAAAGTAGATGGAACGAAGTGTCGAAGAATAAACGCCAAAGATCTAGCCCGGACAATGAAGGACCACAAAGGCAAAAAATACTAGATACATACTGGCTCTCCCAACCATTTCCCACAAGTAATAGATTTGCTGATCTCGATACTGAAGACACAGCAGAATGCCTTGAAAAAAGTCCTATAAACAAAAAACTACCCAAACCTCCACCAATATATGTTGATAGAGTTAGCAACATCAATCCGCTTACAACACTCTTGAAAGAAGTAGTAGGCGATAATTACAACTTAAAAGTTTTGCCAAAGGAACGTGTAAAGTGTCAACCAAACACATCTGAAGAGTACACTAAAATAGTCAAAGAATTAGAGAATAAAAAAACTGAATTTTATACATATAAACCAAAGGAAGATAGAAGCTTTAGAGTAGTACTTAAAAACATGCACCCTTCCACTGATATTCAGGATATAAAAGACGCACTCTCTATCAACGACCATGAATTCATAAATATATGGAATATGAAACGAAGAGGCACACAAGAACCTCTACCTATGTTTATTGTTGAACTAAAACAAAAGGAAAACAACAAGTCAATATAGGACATTAAAACGCTACTTCATTGCAGAATAATATTTGAGCCTCCTAAACCCAAACGAGACATACCACAATGTGGGAGATGTCAACAATATGGACATACAAAAGCATACTGTAGAAGAAACCCGAAATGCATAAAATGCGCAGGAGATCACATATCACGAGAATGTCCTCGAAAAACTAGATCAGACAACGTCAAGTGCGTGCTTTGTGAAGGAAATCATCCTGCAAACTACAAAGTCTGCAGCGTATATAGGGAGTTACAAAAAATCAGATTTCCCGCGAAAAGCGAAAGGACGAACAGACAAACTGATTATCTTAAACAACAATCCAGTTCCCAAATCAGGCAAAAACACCCAGACCAATCCAGACTACAAAATATCATCTAATAACCGACCGCAATCTGGCGCGACACAAAATGAATTCATACCTACATCCTATAGTAATAATAATGATTGCAATACTAATTAAAACAATAATAATGACATGCGTGAATTATTTATTATGATGAAACAGATCCTAGCTCAACTAACTTCAATGACCAACCTAATAGTATCACTGACAAATAAAATTGTAACAAATTCACATCCCTAAAAATGGTTATATGGAATGCCAATGCCTGTCACAACATACTTTAGAAGTTAAAAAACATATCGAAGTAAACAAAATTGACATATTACTAATATCTGAAACACACTTTACCAAAATACCTATTTCAACATACCAAATTATAAACTTTATCACACAATGCATACAGATGGTATGGCCCATGGCGGAAGTGCAGTCTTAATCAGGAATAATATTAAACATTACGAAGTGCCTAACTATTGCACCGATAAAATTCAAGCAACAAACATTGTTGTGGAGGACTGGATAGGACTCATCACTATATCAGCAGTTTACAGCCCACCATAACACAATATTAAATATGATGACTATGTAAATTTCTTTAAAACCCTAGGACGTCGGTTCGTGGCAGGAGGTGACTATAATGCTAAGCACACTTTCTGGGGCTCCCGAATAATAACTACAAAGGGGAGACAGTTACTCTACACAATAAACCAACTAAACCTAAATGTCTGTTCAAGTGGCGAACCTACATACTGGCCGACTGATACGAGAAAAATCCCCGACTTGTTAGATTTCTGTGTCACTAGGGGTATTAATAACACATGTATTAAGTGTACGTCTAGCTTCGATTTATCATCAGATCACTCCCCGGTGGAAGTAACATTAAGCAGAAACAACAAGAAAAATTTGAAAACATGCAGACTACATTCGGGCAAAACAAACTGGAATTACTTTCGTGAATTGGTATCAAAATCATTAAATACCAAATTACCTTTAAAAACAGAAGCCGATATTATCCATAGCGTTGAGCACTTTAACCATGTTATCCAACAGTCTGCTTGGCAGGCGTTTCTAAGTTGGCAGGCTACGTCAGCGCAACCAACCGAGAGCCAAAATTCACCCCAAAACTAACAATCAGTCAAAACTTTAATAGAGGAAAAACGCCAGGCAAGAAAACGATGGCAGTCAACAAGATACCGCAATGATAAAAAAGGTTTAATGCCTGCATACAACAGTTAAAAACTAAACTGGCTGCTGAAAGAAACGAAAAACCTAATACATTCTTACAAGAATTAGATGCCACATCAAAAACTGATTATTCATTATGGAAGGCCACAAAATATATCAAACGTCCTATATCTCATAAACCACCCTTACGAAAGCCAGATAACACGTGGGCAATTAGCGACTCTGACAAAGCCAATACTTTTGCTAAACACCTGAACAATGTTTTTACACCAAATCCTGACAATTTATCTGCAAAACTTCAAAAAACACAGGAAATAAACAACGCTAATCATAATGTAGACCACTCCTTCCAAATAATTAGCAAATCTGAAATAAGATCAGTTATTAAGAAGCTCAAAGCAAGTAAGGCACTAGGGTATGACTTGATCACGGCTACTATCCTAAAAGAGCTACCGGAGGCAGGCATCACCCTCCTGACCCAAATGCTATATTAAGACTAAATTTTGTGCCACACCAATGGAAGGTAGCCCAAATTATTATGGTCCCAAAACCAGGCAAATGTCAGATGAAGTGAAATCTTACCGTCCAATCAGTCTTCTTCCTATCCTTTCAAAAGTAATGGAAATACTTTTTCTTAATCGATTAAATCCCATTATTGAAAAAACCAAACTAATCCCTAACCACCAATTTGGCTTTAGGCGGAAGCATGGTACCATCGAACAAATACACAGACTTGTTGAAAATATAAATAAAGCATTTGATAAAAAAAAATATTGCACAGCTGCTTTCTTGGACATATCACAGGCTTTCGACAAAGTCTGGCATGAGGGACTTTTGTTTAAGATAAAAAAATCTTCCCTCTAACTATTACTCATTCATCAAATCGTATTTAACTGAAAGGTACTTTATGGTCAAACAAGGCGAAGCAACGTCACCTTTGTATCCTATCAAGGCAGGTGTCCCGCAGGGAAGCGTCATGGGCCCTACCTTATACCTATTATACACTGCAGACCTACCTGTAACAGAAGGAACAGTAAGGGGGACCTTTGCTGATGATACAGCCATCATGGCTATTGATGACAACCCCAAAGAAGCTTCTGAGAAACTTCAGACCAGTCTAAACAACACATCCGCATGGCTTCAAAAATGGCGTATCAGAGCCAATGAATCTAAGTCAGTGCAAGTTACATTTACTACAAGAAGAGACACTTGCCCTCCGGTAACACTAAACAGCTTAGAGATCCCGCAATCGGAAAATGCCAAGTATTTGGGGATGTATCTTGATAGGATGATAGACTGCCTCGGTGGCGTGGTGGTATTTCGGTACGACTACGGTTCGATCCCCGGGTCGGGCAAAGTGATTTTGGATTTTTCCATATCAGCCCGGAGTCTGGAATTTGTGCCCGATATGGCGATAGGCTCGCGCCCTATCACATCTGGGACGGAACTAAGCTCGGCGAAATGTGGGTGTTCTAGTTCGCTAGTACGCCTCTGCCTACCCCTTCGGGGATATAGGCGTGAGCTTATGTTATGTTATGTTTATCTTGATAGGAGACTAACATGGAAGAAGCATATATTCACAAAACGCCTTGCTATGGGTCAGCAAATACGTAAACTTCATTGGCTCTTAAACAGAAACTCTCAACTTTCGCTCGCAAACAAGCTACTATTGTATAATTGTATCATAAAACCCATATGGACATATGGCATTCAATTGTGGGGAACAGCCTCAAACTCCAATATTGAAATACTTCAAAGATTCCAATAGAAAACGCTCAGAATGATTGTAAATGCACCATGGTATGCCACCAATGATAGGATTCATCATGACCTTGCTATAAAAAAAGTAAAACAAGAAGTAACAGATAAAACAAAATCTTATAGAGACCGCCTACAATCACATCCAAACAACCTCGCAAAACATTGAATGGACCATAACCACATGGCAGCAAGGAGGCTCAAAAGGAGAGTGCCCCAAGACCTACTTTAAAACCAGTATTTAATGAGGACATGTCACTAGACATGTACCTCTCATGCTATTTTATTTAATTTTATTCAAAACTACTGTTAAATGTTCCTAGACAGATCGCAGTATTATAAAGTAATAAAAAAAAAAGTAAAGTTTTAAACTGGTTGTAGCAAAGTCAATGTATGACAGTGAATAGTAGGGAACTTGCCGGCCATTCTTATTATGGCCATAAAAATAATCTTGCGAGTTGCGACTCTACCATAGGTCTCGAACGAGTCGACTACCGATTTATTAGATAATTGTAATTTTCAATTATAGCTGATCAAGAAAATGGTTCACTTACGGTATTACGTATTTTTGTGTTGTACCTTGAATAAATATTTGAAATAAAAATAAGATATATCAAAAAAGTATGTACGTAGTTAAAAGTCGTAATCGTAAAACGCATTGCTAATTGTAAAAGTAAACATACTTAATAATTAATTTGAAAAAAATATCTTTGGTTTACAAGTTTTTGAATGAAGTGGTCTTTATCGCATAAAAGTATTCCACTGAAAAGTGATAAGCAAACAATAAAAACAACTATTATTTTATACCCCACGCCGCGACGCCGACGGCATGGTTTCCACACAAAACTAGAGTTGCTTAGTCACAACGTATACGGTGTAGATAGGTAATTGTTTTGCAAGGAAATCCCATTTAATATTACTCATTCCGTCGTTCACGGTTCAAGTCGTAACTACGAACGAGTAGCAACGAGTTCCATTGATATAATATATTTCTTCTGAAGTCATAACTCATTAGCAACTTCAACAATGTGAACTTGTAACTTGTAATTGTTGATAGAATTTAGAATTACAAATTCTAGGTGCTAATACTTAATACTTTTAAATTGTAATTTGAGAAGTCATCGCACATATGTACCTACTTATAAAAGAAATAAAGCTAAAAGCTTTATACATTGTAATGATTTTATATTGCATATACTTACGTACAAACAGAGACAAGTATGGTGCAATGTATTTTTTGTGTTAATTCCTGATACTTGATTGTACTTAATTTTTTCAAGCTTCTTATAAACTACCTAACATAATAAATAAATAAATAAATAAATAACACCCAACAGTCACATACATAGTCCTGAACCCACACTAAGATCGAGTCTTGTGTCGTGGGTATCAGGTACTATGAGAGACTTTCGGTCTCACAA